>OZ035986.1:18040000-28040000 GCA_964035005.1 Erebia palarica
AGTGGCTCCAAATGGTTCGTGTAATATTACACACGGTGCTGCTCGCCAGTTTTTTTGAACTTTGGCTGGACACGCTTCCGCGTGTCTTGATAGAAGGTTGCAGTTACGTTACACTAGCTGAGATCGCAATCTAGGACAATCTATACTAATATTATAATTGCGAAAGTTTGGATGGATGGATATTTGTTACTCAACACCAATAGATATTCCCTTGTTTGTCGTACGGGTGATTGGTTCGTGCGGTTCCATTGCTTTCAATGCAAATAGAGCGAGCTGGAACCTGTATGAATTCCTGCCTAACACAAAACTACCGTTCGCAATGCTTGAGCCTGCCTGTCGCGTGCCGCGGCCTTGTGGGCGTTTTGGTTGTTAGATGTGTTTAATAAAGCACGTAGCGCAGAAGCATAGCACGCTTTTATCCATAGCACGGACAGCATGCTATCCGTGGAGCCTCTATGTTGCTACGTTGCTACGACGCGCGAGCGCGCGGTGCTTCGTAGTTCGTTTCGTAGCACTAGTAGCGCCCGTAGCGGCGCCCGTCTGCCGGTAGCGCGCTGGCCCACCGTTAGTTTCACGTAACGCGCTGCTCATATGTTTTCATGCGTGCTATTGCATATCATATTTAAAAGCATGCTAAAAATGTATACTTTATACCCTGTAGGAATGTCATTCCGGACCAGTGGTAGATTAATTTGAAGATTCAAAGGCAGTTGTAAAAGTTTATTTGAATGAAACCATTAGAATTTGTCATCGATGTTACATATAACTGCCATAAATTTAATGATAAAATAATATAGAAAGAAAATATGGAAAGTAAAACATTAAAAGATTGGAAGTTGGCACAGTAATTTCAAATCGAATCATTAATCACAAAATAACACGTAGCTCCAGATATTAGTGTAAAAGAAACTGTAAGAAGCAAAACTTAATTCGCTATAATCCGCCACAGTAAGTAAATCTATGCGGTACAGTATGTATCTTGCGATAGTAACGCCTGAGAAACTGTTAAAAAATTTATTCGAAACTAGCTAATGCGCGCGACTTCGTCCGCCTGGTTTAAGCTTTTTTGATTATCGCGGGAACTACGGGGTCTTCACCTATACCCATGCCAAAAATCACGCCGATCCGTTGCATTTTGATTAAAGGTCAAACCAACAAACAAACAAACAAACAAACAAACAAACAAACACACATTCGCATTTATAATATCAGTATGATTTATCACGAAAGTCTGGGTTCATCAAGTTCGTTCGTTAATAAGAAAAGTTACACAAGACCTTTTTCACATGTTACCGATTTTTCTAATACAGTCCCTTAAACTTGTAATCAAACTTTTTAATCACTGCAAAGTGTAAATGGACCCTGTCGTCTACAGCGTCGACCTTTTTGGGTATTTGGAGTGGATTAATTAAGGAGCAAGCCTTGGTCTATCTGTCGGTCTTGGCCGTCTATCTGTCTGACATATATATACGGAGTCGCGGGTTTGATACCCGAGCACACAACTTCAACTATTCGGAGTTATGTGTGTTAACGTTTAAGGAAAGAATAAATCAAAATCAAAAATTATATTCAAAGTATGTACCATATTTTACTCTTTTTTGAAAGTCTACCTCATTGGTAAAGAATACAATGAA
The DNA here is from genome assembly GCA_964035005.1 of Erebia palarica. Classification (NCBI taxonomy): domain Eukaryota; kingdom Metazoa; phylum Arthropoda; class Insecta; order Lepidoptera; family Nymphalidae; genus Erebia; species Erebia palarica. The sequence goes on from OZ035986.1 coordinate 18,041,635, forward strand.
TAGTCTTACTAACTATTTTCAGAAATTATAAATTTGAAAATTGACCGTGCCGGGGATCGAACCCGGGAACTCCGTACGATAAGACTAAAACGCGTTATCACAGGTATAGTTGTTTTGAAACCATAGATATTGCACCCGAATCTATACGTATAGTGGTGTTATTATCAGTCAGACTTGCATTTCAGCTCAACTTTCAACGAAAGACAAGAAAGGACCACTTATATGACTTCAGCTCGATGTTTTCACTTTTAAGTTTTTGCTTGAACAGGCTGTTCGATTAGAGTTTCAATTACAGCCACAGGACTCTGAATAAGTGAATAAAAATATGTGTGCCAAAGCCATTTTGAAAATCAACAATAACAACTTTATTATTAAATTTTAGTTCGTAGGCATTAGCTAAGGAACGGTTTTGAGAAAATTCACCCCCAAGGGGATGAAATGGGGGTTGTAAGGTTACATAAAAGTCCTATGTTTTTGAAGTTTAAGACATAAAATTTTGCATTTCAGTTATTATTTTAAATATTAAATAAGCTATATAAGGTATTTTGCAAAATCACCCCTTGAAAGTGGTAAAATATGGAATAGATATGGGTAAACTTGTATTATTATGTTTGACTAGAGACTTGGAAGGTAGGTTTTTTCTAAGACGCAGGCAACAGCTCAGAAAAGGTTTGAACAAAATCCACAAAGGGAGTAAAATGGTGATTGAAATGTTGGATGAAAGAATTTCGGTCGTAGTACAAAAGATAAGCACGCCATTTGTATAATTAAAATGTCTTTGACACCTACTTAAGCCTTTCGATAATAAATTAATATTTAATAAATAGTACTTAAGTGTATTTGGTTCCCCCACGGCCAGCTGTAGTATGTAGTGGGTTTTAAGCAAAATAAAAGTGTTGCATACAGGGAAGTTTTGAAAAATTCCAAACTTCAACGAAGTTTTTTCCAACAAGTCGTTTTGAATGTCAGAAAAATATATATGTCAATTGCTATCTCCATGGTTACAGTTACAGTTTTTTTCTAGCTGTAGGACTTTTGACGATAGGCTTTTTGCAGCGGAAAGAATTCAAATTCACATAGGCAATAATCGGAAATTGTACGCGGACGAAATCGCGGGCGACCACATATAGATTATAAAAGTCCCCACTAATTAACTGACTTACTCATTATTGACGTTCAGAAAGATGAAATTTGACACAGAGGTTCTATAAAGTAGACAAGGAATAATGTGGGATTATTCGAAACTACTCAAGGAGCAAGCCGCAGGGAGTCGCTAACTAGTAATATTAAGAGCAAAGTTGGCCTTTGAAAATGGCTCTGTACTAATTAGCACCTAAAGATCTTCGAATGCCTTCAAAGAAGGACTTACCGACTTGATAACTATTTTGGTATCTGAAACTATCAAACGTGAATAGTGAATGCAACCACTTTGGAGAAAGTACCTGCGGGCTTACTACCATGGCTTAGAGCAGTATTATTTCAAAATGCCATTTTATGTTACGTTCCTTGACGTACCTAACTTAATTAAATAAAATCTTATATATAAAAGGTGACTGATATATCTAGACTATAAAGGATTTTTCATTTAACCTGCATTGAAAATGGGAGTTTCATTTTCAGCCTGTTGAAACTAGTCAATTTCAGACGAATACGTAATGCAGCTCTCCTGTCAATCCTGTCAGAATATCGTTTTCTCAAACATGCATGGAAATATTGTCATTATTTTCGAAAAAAGAACACGCGAAGTATCGAATTTTCGGACAAAGAAAATCAAATCCATTGCAGGAGCGTTTTCTGAATTTGGAACATTACAACGCTCCTGCAATGTTGTATGAAACGGCGTGCTGGGGTATACTCTTTGATCGGATCTCTTTTGTCATTCTTGGCATACCATAGTCTCGTTGCTTAGTACAAATTGGTGGCCGTATAGCCATAAATGCGTTTGCCTGTCGGCACAGATGATTAAAAAAAATTGGCGGCAAAGCTGAAAATTCGTCTTGATTTGTTATTTACATACTTAATAAATATAAATTTAATAATAAGTAAAATGAGTTCCAACGGTTCAGAGAGTGAAATGGAAATTGATTGTACTCCACCAGATTTAAGATCAGAAGCCAAATTGGCAATGGAAAACCTGCTTCCAGCGAAGTCCAAAGAAAAATACATGAAAGTATATGAAAAATTTATGGAAAACCGAGAATAAAGTGAACATTTTCTCCGAAACAGTATTTTTGGTGTATTTTAATGAGATTGCTAAAACTAAAAAGCCATCTACATTATGGGCAATTTATTCCATGCTGAAATGTACAGTTCATGTTAAAAACGGCATTAACTTGAAAAATTATGGGAACTTAACTAATTTTCTTAAACGACAATCGACCGTATTCAAAAGCAAGAAATCGAAAATTTTTACTGGCGAAAACATAAAGCAATTTTTAATTAAAGCCCCAGATGATATATATTTAGCGACAAAGGTAAAAAAGCATGCATTCTTTTGAGAAAGGCACTATATAGTATGCCTCGGCGGAAATGGCAATTGCCTGTCTCGTATTAGTGAAGTCCTCGCCTACGGCTCAGCCTTCAAACTCATACTCGACCTGCAATTGCCTATTTCCCAGCCTTTGCAATAATGTACTATTGTTTATTTCAAACCTTTTTAATTGTCATTTTACCCAACAACTAAACTGACAGATACGATATTTGTAAACCACAAAATAGCAACTATTATAAGATAAATAAGAAATACAATTTTGAATAAAACTCGCACTTTTAATGCACATTATATGAAAAATAGTGTGTGTGCCTCGTAACGAAACACGATTTCAGATTTCGGGTGATGCCAGCCGTCGCTGTTTCACCCCTAAGCACACAAAATACTATTGCTGCCATAGATTTAGCATTGGTCTCCGCTGCGCTCAGCGCTATGATTGATGCACATCTGATGGCCGAAATAATGTAATTTTATTGTTTTCTCTGTAAGTGCCACAATCCTTTGAGAAAATAAACACTTTACCCTGAAAATCCGGTATTGTAAAGCTCTGTCGACACAACCAAAGATTCACGAGCTGTTTGTCACCTATTAAACTTTATTAAGCGTATATTCTGTTTCGGAAACTTTTGCTTTGCCTTATTATGCGGTGTCTAGGGTGGTTGGTCTTTAAGTGAAAATAGCTCGCGACCTGGAAGGCGAACATGTGGTGCCGTAACGAAATTAGCAAACTAAAAGTTTAGCAGCAGCGAAAAAGTAAAGCAGGAATTTAGCGACGAAGACGAACTTTGAGTTTTGACTAAATACCACATTATGTTATGGCTCGATGATATCGCTATTTGAAATCAAAGAATAAAAATATGCACGGCAACGGCCTTCGAAATGAATAGTATAACGTTTTTAATGTGAAACTGCCAGTTCGGACTTCAATTTAGAACTGAATACACAAGAATATCGAAAATATCAAAAGACTTATCTGACGCAAGACGTTGATAGCAATCTGCAGCTAACTTGTTACTTACTTTTTAGTCTATTTTTTATCCCCAAACAGATTACAGTATTTTTTTTAACTTTTTCTTTTTGTCACATATTTAAGTATATATTTAAATCTAGTGGTTTAAGACACAGAAATCTGCCTGACATATTATTAGTTTGACACTATCCTATATTATGAGCACCTAAATAGGATGATACGACGCAACGCGACTCGATACAAATCCATAGAAAATAACAAACTTAGCTACGCGACAATTTAGGCCACGCGAAGGGTCAGCTACTGTTTGATCCTGTCGCGTGGCGTCGTATCGAGTCACAGTCTGTTTAAGCTACAAACGCGGCAACGCGACGCGACAGTATCAACTATCAAACAGTAGCTCATGTCGCGTCATTTTCTATGGCGTCGCTTCTGTCCCTTACCCAGGACAACGGGTTACGTAGGACAATGACTGAGACACTTTTGACAATCTCTATGCGGCAGCAGCGTGCACTTGTGTATACTAATGCAGAATACAAAATGTTCAGGGTCATCAATTACTTATCTAATAAAAGCACCTTACATCATGACGAAAAGTTTCGCAAAGTGCAACAGGACGTTGGAGTTAATATCTCAAGGAAGCATCTACCATCAAAAGATTACTGGAAACTTTGACGAGCTCCTTCAATTAGAGCGGAGAGCGGAAGACGTCAACACTTACAAAGTGCACCGGGGTGTAATGTTAACTTGGTATAAGCACTACTTAGCGCTTATACCAAGTTTACATTACACCCCGGTGCACTTGCGACTTTGTATGCGACTTATTAGTTATTAAGAGTACGTACTTGTAATAAGTTGCATACAAAAACGAGAAGGAATATTCCTGGAATATTGAATAGAGTATCTTAGTGCTCTTAGTCGGACTGGCAATATTGTACTAACAGTTGGGGCTAAGTTAATGTTTACATCGCAAGCCAACTTATTTGTTTGAGTTGCCAAATTGATATTTAATGCTTTAGACCGTCAAAGGGAGGCCCTAAAGTGATATTACTGTATGACAACTTCATAAATATTTCCTAGTTGAAACGCGAGTCGAATAGACTTCTTAGCTGAGCGTGTCCAATTAGTTATATTAAATGTTTAAAAGCTTTCATATCTTGCTTCTAAAATTTCTGTTTTCGTTATATCATGTTTAATTCTACCTAAGAGCTGAGGACTGCAAAACGAATTAATTAAAGTATAAATTATGTGCTCCTCGCAGCCATGGGTTTAGGTAGAATTATTGTCAAAGGTGCATCTACATTTACGTATTAGGTACTATTAATATCGAGTAGGTACATAGATGACTTAAAATTTTATTCAAACTGAGGGCTTACTAACATCGCTTAAAGCAGTCTTATTTTAGTATTTGCAAAGATCTTATTTCAGATGTATAATCCTTATTTTAGCGACGTCAAGTCATATAAAACTGCAATTTTAAAATGATACTGCTTTAAACGATGGTAGTAATATTTAGATCTTAACGTTTTATGAGTGAAATTCTTTTCCTTTTAGAAAGAATTGAATCAAACATGTCTTCGAGAGAGAATATTTTAAATCTAGATTTACCTAAATGCTGGAGACATATTTGTATCATTTCGCGAATTTTACGTCTAATTTTTTCTACATATCTTAGCACTTTAGAAAATCCGACATTTACATTTTAAATATCCCGTATACAAGTGTCCAAGTTTCACTGTGCACCTTCATATTTCCAGACCTCTTTCGATGAAGACGATTAGGTGGAACAACACTTCTTTCGATTTCATTTAACTACGCGAAGTATTAAGTAAGTAAATACAAATTTTACAGCAGACTTTTAATCCGTAAGTTTTTGTACGTAAACATTCAGGTTTTTGTTTATATTGTCGCACGGTGAAGCCCTGAAACGTGAAGAAAGAACGTAAGAAGCTTTCACGACACTCGTTCACATGAAAACAGTCCAATGGACACGTGAGCCCTTAGGGTTAGCGTTAAGGCTCTCATCTCTGTAAAGCTGTACACACACCGGTTACACTTAAGCAAGGAAACTAGTGGACGCCAACAATAGTTCCTCAAGCGACGAAACTCAACAGTTTCATGAGTTAAACGTATTTTACGAATACGTAAAAAAATTTTTGAAAGGACGTTATGTATTTTTATACTATACGCAATTGCTAAAGTATGACGGTACACTATCGCGTAAACGGAGTTTAGATTTGATATTTTGATCGGTTTAAATATCGATGTTCTGCATGATTATTTCGGTTTTGATATTTCAGTTTCGAGTATAAATGTCACCGTAAGATTGTAAAAAGCGTTAGATTATAATCTAACTCGCGAAATTCTAAACTATCGAAAGATTGTAAACTGTTCAATGTTCTGAGTGTCAATTTTTGAAATATTCATTTTATTTACGTTTTCTTGTCTCTTTCTTATAGGTTAGGTTAGGGTTCGACATAAACAATCAAGTAGTGCCACAGGCCGGGCACTTAGGTTTTATAGGGTTATCAGATTACAATCTACCGGAAAATAATGCGTTAAATTGTAATCTTTCGACAGTTTAGAATTTCGCGAGTTAGATTATAATCTAACGGTTTTTACAATCTTCTATCACCTATCACTACAGCCCATTAACATCCCACTGCTGGGCACAGGCCTCCACTCTCATAGGAGAGAGGGAATTAGAGCTTACACCCACCACGCTGCTCCAATGCGGGTTGGCGGGCTTTAACGACTATTATCATGTTAGTGATAATAACCGGGACCGACGGCTTAACGTGCTCTCCGAGGCACGGGGGTGAAACACCGCCAACTTCCTAACTCCGGGCTAGTACTGGGAATTTCTAATCCGAAAAACCCGATACTTAATTACGGCCCGACCCGGGATTCGAACCCGGGACCTCGTCGGCCGCAGTCAAACATGCTAACCACTAGACCAACGAGGCAGTTAACTGCCTCGTTTACAATCTTACGGTGACATAAATATAATTAATTACCTACTATTATTGGAGTTTACCTCCTTTAGAATCGATTTTCATATATAAGCCCGGGGTATGAAAATTTAAGGGGAGTAAAATCAAACTATCTCCGTCACGTTATTGACTTTATGTTTCCATGACTATGTAATGTATTTTGATGAACATAAATTATATAATAATTAATATAAATAAGTGTATCAAGCATGCTTTCAGTAATATAAAATAATGCGTATATTTACCCCCATGTACTACTAATCTATAATATATTTTATAATCGTTCGTAAAAAGTACCTAAACTCTAGTCGTGCGTCGGAGCTGACACACACAATTTTAAAAAAAGAAATCGTGAAATCATTTACTCCAAAATATTTACTTTTACGCAAGTTTATAAGTGGATTAAACTACAACACAGTACAATGAACCTCCAAGGGTTCGATCCCCGCCGGGTCAATTTGGGAATTTATAATTTCTGAATTTTCCCTGGTCTGGTCTGGTGGGAGGCATCGGCCGTGGCTAGTTACCACCCTACCGGTAAAGACGTGCCGCCAAGCATTTAGCATTCCGGTACGATGCCGTGTATAAACCGAATAGGGGTTTGGGTTTAAATATAACTGCCATGCCCCTAACAGGTTAGCCCGCTACCATTTTAGACTGCATCTTCACTTACCATCTGGTGAGGTCGCAGTCAAGGGCTAATTTGTAATGGATGAAAAAAAAATTAAATCCTGATTGCTTTCGTATTGAGCACTATTTTTTCTTCTACATTTTACATTATAAGTTAATTTTATTAAAAAATATAATATTTTAAAAATATTATATTTAAAAAAATCTATATGTGGTATGCCACACGTAGGAACGTTCGCGGTGGGCAATCAACCTTACATTGTCGTCCTCAAACAGGAACTATGCGCAAGACAATGCCTCTTTCTAATGACGCTGACGTTGCAAACAAAGTTCTTGTGACGGGGGCCATACATTGCGCGGCTTTGTGTGGATTCGTGAGTGCAACGGCATTCGAAATGAATAGTATACCGTTATTAATGTGAAACTGCCAGTTCTGACTCAATTTAGAACTTAATACACAAGAATATCGAAAGTATCAAAAGATTTATTTTACGCAAGACGTTGATAGCAATCTGCAGCTAACTTGTTACTTAATTTTTAGTCTATTTTTATCCCCAAACAGATTACAGTATTTTTTTTACTTTTTCTTTTTTTCTGCATTCTTTTTTGCGCGTTAGTTTTTAAACTTTTATTTTCATTTAAGTATTTATTTAAATCTAATGGTTTAAGAGAGCCGTTCGACCTGGACGTTAATTAAAAATATGTCAGGCAGTATACCTAAATCATATGAGTTTGACACTATCCTATATTATGAGCAACTAAATAGGATGATACGACGCAACGCGACTCGATACAAGCCCGTAGAAACATACTTTGCGCGGCTTTGTGTGGATTCGTGAGAGCTTTACTTTTCTTTTTATACCTTTACACATCTATATTGGTGTTACATTTTTTTTTATACGCTACAAATTGACCACGATCTCACCTGACGGTGAGTGATGATGCAGTCTAAGAATGTAGGGCTTACCCATACCCCTATTCGGTTTCTACACGGCATCGTACCAGAACGCTGTCCCTTGGCGGCACGTTTTTGCCGGTAGGATGGTAACTAGCCACGACCGAAGCCTCCCACAAGGCCAGACCAGCGAAAATTCAGAAATTATGAATTTCCTAATTGGCTCTGCCGGGGATCAAACCTGGGAACGCCGCTCGTTAAGACAACAGCGCTCAACACTGTGAGCCAGGGAGGTCGCCAACATTTGTATTACTGGAAGCTGATGCCCACTAAATAGTGGGGCTGGATTTTTTTAAAGCTTCTATTGATATCATCACATATACCAAGATCAGTAAATACTCTACTACGATCTAGCCTATGAGTAAAGCTAATAAGTTATATCTATCACCGTAAGATTGTAAAAACCGTTAGATTATAATCTAACTCGCGAAATTCTAAACTGTCGAAAGATTGTAAACTGTTCAATGTTCTGAGTGTCAATTTTTGAAATATTCATTTTATTTACGTTTTCTTGTCTCTTTCTTGTAGGTTAGGTTAGGGTTCGACATAAATAATCAAGTAAATAATCACTTAGGTTTTATCGGGTTTAAATACCTATCAGATTACAATCTACCGGAAAATAATGCGTTAAATTCTAATCTTTCGACAGTTTAGAATTTCGCGAGTTAGATTATAATCTAACAGTTTTTACAATCTTACGGTGACATATCTATACCAAAAGCGAAAGTTTGGATTGATGGATGTCACTCAGTCACGCTAGAACTGCTGAACGGATCTGGATGAAATTTGGCCCAGAGGTATATTATACTCTGGAATAACACATAGGCTATATTTTATCCCGCAAAATTAAAGAGTTTCCGCGGAAACCGATAAACCTCAATCCACGCGAACGAAGTCCCGGGCATCAGCTAGTCGTATTATAAACTTATACTTATATAATTACTAGCTAATGCCCGCGACTTCAAACGCGTGGATATATGTTTAAAAATTGCAGGGAACCTCTTTTGACTTTCCGGGATAAAAAGTAGCCTTGTTACGCTCTAGGTTTTCAACTAAGTGTATCCATGCAAAAACTCACGTCGATCTATTGCTACGTTGCAGCGTGATTGAAGGACGATCCATCAAACAAACACACTTTCGTATTTATAATATTAGTATAGATGAATATCTTTGGTTTGGTTGACCTATCTTAGTTTACGCCAGTTTTTGGTATCTGAGTCTACTTGAGTGAATTTGCACTTGTCTGTCCGTCCGTCCGTCTGTCAGAGCCTTATAACTTCTAAATTACTGAACGTAATTACTTCAAATTTAAATATAATATGTATACCGATGCCGATGCCGGCTTAAAAAGTTATAAAAATCTTTATTTCAGGGGGGCTCTCATAGAAGCGAATGCGAAGTAAAATATTTTTTATAGCATTACATAGGGTTGCGCTATATAATTTTATAGATAATTAGGTATAGTGTAAATTTTTTTTCATATTTAGGTATACTACACTAGTTGACGTCTAGTTATTTATAAAATATAATGGTGATAATCAGTAAAGGTATGTTAAAACTAAAGCTACGAGGGTTCCGACCGCGCCGTGGACTGAGAAGAACCCACAACAAACTCAGCCGGGGCTTTTTTTCATCATCACCATTTCACAAATAATCATCTTAACTAAGCAACTATCAGAGCTAATTCTTTTCTTTTTATTTAGTGGTTTTTCCGAACATTTTTTTTGTTAACATTCTTGCTATGAATTATGCTACTTTTCATAAAATAATTACCATCATAACATTAACCCAAGTCGGAAAATTTTTGGTCGAAAGTTACGATCGACCAAAAATCGTTTTGGTCAAAAACGTTTACGTTCGACAGAAGTAGAGACGAATTTTCAACTTAATACTTTATTCAACCTGTCTACGTCACTTCCGGCCTATTTCAAAAACTTAAAAAATTTGGTACTTTATTCGGCATTATTGTGAGAAATCGGACTTCAAATGTGGTAAGGCGGTAATATCTGAACTAAAAATTTGATTCTTAAAATTGTGTTTTCCCTATTTTTGCCGGCAATATGTTGCCGTCAAAAACAGGAGAAAAGGCGTGGAAAATCTATACTTTATTTATCTATACAGAAGGATAATAAGATAAATCTATTTTAGGACGTATCCGGGTGCAATTCGGTTTTTTTGACCTACTGACTGTAAAAAACCCAAACTTTTAGGTAACCTTGATGTCACTTAATCGAAAATTATCGATTATTTTTGTCGAAAATACTTAAATTCAAAAATTTCCTACTGCAATCTATCTATCTAATCTAATCTAATCTAATATATATATATAAAATCGTTAAGGGATCAACGCACAGCCTAAACCGCTTAGGTTATTAACTTGAAATTTTGACAGTAGGTTTCTTTTGTGACGTAGGCGCTCACTAAGGAAGGATTTTTCAAAATTACCCCCCAAACTTTCACCCCTTATTTCACCCCTAAGGGGGTGAAATAAGGGGTGAAAGTTTGTATGAAAGTCCGTCATTTCTCAAGTTATATCCATGAAACTTGGTATACGAGCTACTGGTTGAAAATGAAGAAATGTGTTTCACAGTTTTAAAAATTCTAACCCCGAAGGGTTGAAATAGGGGATGAGAGTTTGCATGAAAGTCCTTTATTTCTCAAGATATTCTCAAGGTATATAAACGAAACTTGGTATTTCGGCTTTAGATAAAAATTAAAGAATTACGTGTGTCGCAGTTTTTCAAAATACAACCCCTAAAGTGGCAAAATAGGGGTTGAATTTTTTTATGACAGCTATAGCCATGAAACTTGGTATATGAGCTGCGAGTTAAAAATCAAGAAATAAGTATTTCACAGTTTTTTAAAATTCGACCCCCAAAGGGGTGAATGAAAGTTGGTATGAAATGCCTTCATTTCTCAAGATACTTTACAAGTCATATCAACGAAACTTGGGATTTTGCCTTAGGGTAAAAAATAAAGAAGTTACATGTCTCACAGTTTTTCAAAATTTTACCCCCGAAGGGTTAAAATAGGGGTTGAAATTTTGTATGAATGTCCTTCATTTCTCAAGATATTGCTTAAGTTACATCTACGAAGCTTAGTGTTTCGGCTTTTGGTAAAAAATTAAGAAGTACGTATGTCACAGTTTTTCAAAATTCACCCCCCAACGTGGGCGATAGCGAAAAACCAATTCATACTGAGAATCTTTGGTGAGAGGAGTGATACAGGTACGTGGGCTATGGCGTGAAACCTATTAATACTGAGAACCTTTGGTGAGAGGAGTGATATAGGTACGTGGACTATGGCGAAAAACTATTCATACTGAGAAGATTGATGATGATGAATGATGATGATGATCTTTAACCAAGGAACTGAGCTGAATTAGCTAAAATCCGCTTGCACATGCAGGAAAACCGTTCAGAAGCTCTCCAGTAAGTTTCACTCCGACACCGGAGCATCTCCACTTTACAAGTATGCTGCATTGTTGAGTCAACATCTCCTGAAGATTTTTCGGAGAAGGCGGGCTGGCGGTGCATATCTGCTGCAAAGTTTGCCACAAAGATTTGTCTGATTTAGCGGATTATAATAACTAGCTTTTACCCGCGGCTTCGCTCACGTCAGACTCGTTTTTAAATAATTTCAAAGCCCTATTTTACTCCCTTGGTTGAATTATCAAATATCCTTTCTTAGCTGGTGCCTACGTTATAATAGCTATCTGTATGCCAAAGTTCAGCCCAATCCGTCCTATGTTTTGAGATTGGCGTTGATAGTCAGTCAGTCACCTTTTCTTTTTAATTATTTAGACTAATAGCACGAATACTAAATTTAATGGATATAGCTTGAAAAATAACGGACTTTTATACAAATTTTCAACCTCTATTTTAACCCTTTGGGCCTTGGGGATGGAATTTCTAAAAACTCTTTCTTAGTGGATCAAAGAACACATCCTCCAAATTTCTAGGACCAGCGGCTTAAGCTGTAAGTTAATTATATAAGCCAGACAGTCAGGACATTGAATTTTGACCGAGCGAAGCGAAGGTCCTGAGTCTACTTGAGTGAATTTGCACTTGTCCGTCGGTCCGTCCGTCTGTCAGAGCCTTATAACTTCTGAATTACTGAACGTGATTACTTCAACTTTAAATATAATATGTATACCGATGGCCTCCAGCCGAATATGGCTTTAAAGTTATAAAAATCTTTATTTCAGGGGGGCTCTCATAGAAGCGAAGTAAAATATTTTTTATAGCGTTACATAGGGTTGCGGTATATTATTTTATAGAGTATAAGAATATATTTTTTTAAATTTTTCCCCTAAAATTTACGAAATGGAGAGAAGGGGGCTTTCAAAGTGGAGATTTTCTTACGTCCGAAGTTGACCTCAGAACTCTCGATTTTCTGAAAGGCTGAGCCTGAAACTTGATCAATTATTTGAACTATATCCTGTACTTGAACAACAAATACTAAAATTAGATAAATATTACAAGGAAACGAAATTATTTAATTTTTAATGAGCTTCAGTATTTTTAACAGAACTTCACAATTATGTCAATAGTAAAAGTTTATTCGTTTCTCCAATAACACTTTAGCTCTTTTGCGTCTAATGTTAAAAGTTAACTATTACAATATATAGTTAAAACTATCATAAGGGTACCGGAAGGTCTCAGATCGGGGCGAACCACTAGTTATTATGAGACACTCTGTCCTTGTACTAGCTGTACCGGCTACACTCTCACATCTATATTATATCTACCTACACTAACTCAAAGGGCTTTGTCCTGTTGTGTTTTTGCACTGGATCCGTATAATTATTATTATATTATATATTATAAGCTTTTTAAAAAAAACGCTATTTTAAGGATATTAATTTTTTATTCATCTCGTGGGAGGTATTTTCCTGTACAAAATGCAACTGTACACTTGCAATTTTTGCATTAAAATATGTTAAAGAACGCTTCAGCGGTCGAGCTTTCAAAGGGATGCCGTACATGGTAATAAATTTTTCTCTCGAGGAACATTCTCGCCACTAAGACATCGGTGCTTTTCTTTGATTCTTTGATGAAATATCAAATTGTAAAGAATTTCTATTCAAGTCTGGCAGGTTTAATTAATCGATGGCATTTCATGGGGTTCATAATCTTTCGAATTTCAATTAATTATGCTCAGGGATTATTATTTTCTCAAAATCTTAAATTTGAATCGATCCACCCACTCGGCTCTTTTAAGTTTTCATAGCACATAGCTACGAGTAATATTTTAAAAAAAATTGGCAGTCATAGGACTCGTCAGGGATTGCCGATAGAAGTGAAAACGAATATTTAAATTAAAAATAATAATAATAAATAAAATATAAACCTTATAACACTAAGGCAATAATTAGTGCTCAACGCGGCTAAAGAAGTTTTCACTTCAAAAAATCTATCAGAAAGAAGAGTCGTTAACAAGTCATGTTGACATGTTTTCAGTTGTTTTCTGATTTTTTACTTTGATTTCAGTTGCTTTCTTGTTTTTGGCTTGAAAATAATTTATTTTAGAGACCTACTGTTGCAGACTCGTACAGGCTTCGCACATATACGTCACTATATCCTATTAATATTATAAAAGCGAAAGTGTGTTGTTTCAGCGAAACAATGTAACGAGGTGACTTTTTCCATGTATATGGAATGTACATTCATAATGGCGTGTCATAGGCCAGTTTTAATCCTAAAAAATCTTTAAAAAGCCAATTCACGCGGACGAAGTCATCAGCATATACTTAGGTTACTTAGTTAAGTATAGTAGGTTAGATACTTAGTCAAGAATAGTATATTGGCCTGTGAACTGACTGACTACCATATCGACGCACACAGTCTTTTATCATCTAATCTACTGAGTCTACTATATTAATATCATCGCTTAAGGCAGTATTATTTTAATATTGTTGACGCTCTTGTTTCATAATTATAATTATTATTTCGGGGACGTCATATAAAATGACAATTTTAAAACATTATTGCTTTAAAGCTTAAGCGATGGTAGTAAGCCCACAGATAAAGCAGCTGATTTAGAAACCATTTCGCATGGATTTCGGGTATTGATCGCCGTCAAAACCAACTTGTCATAAAAAGCTAACTTACAAACCGCTCGAAGAGCGAAAGGACATAAAACATTGTATGTTTATTTTTTTATCAGACCTACATTTGTAAAAGAGGGCCGTCCCTATGCGTTTTTATGGTTGCGCTGTAAAATTTTGACACGGAGAGGGACGATATGATATAATATATTTTGCTATACCCGACGTTTTTTCGAATAAATATAATAAAACTAGCGGATGCTCGCGTCTTCGTTCGCGTGGCATAAGATTTTTTTAATTTCCACAGGCACACATGCAAAAAATCAAGTTGATCTTTTGCGGCATGATTGAAGGACAAACTATCTATTTAACGTCCTTGGGGATAAAATTTTCAAAAACTGTGAATCACGTATTTCTTCATTTGTAACCGAAATTCTAAGTACTAATCATCATGGCTATAACTTGAAAAATGACAGACTTTCATACAAGTTTCAACCCCTATTTTATCCCTTACGGGGTGGAATTTTGAAAAACTGTGACACACTTCTTTATTTTTTACCGAGAGCCAAAATACCAAGTTTGTTGATATAACTTGAAAAATATCTTGAGGACGGACGAAGGACTTTCATACAAACTTTCACCCCTTTGGAGGTCAAAAATTGTAAAAAAGTACTTCTTCATATTTAACTGAAAGCCCAAATGCTAAGTTTCATGGCTATAACTTTAATACAAACTTTCATCCCCTATTTCACACATTCGGGGTAGAATTTTCAAAAACTGTGAAACACGTATTTCCTACCTGACCTACCGTCAAAATTTCAAGTTTCTAACCCCAGCGGTTTAGGCTGTGCGTTGATCTCGTATATAGACTACACACACACACACATATATATATATTATATTATATATTGATAGTTAATCTGTGGAGTGAAAGCTGCGAGGTATTTTTTATTTACTGGCAACACTGGCATATACAAAACGGAAGGCTAATGAAAAATAATAAGTCAACGCAATAAAAAGCTACGGTCGTTTATACTGCATATTTTGACATTCGCCAACTTCCCGTTAACCTAGAATCATCAAATTTGGCAAGAATCTAGGTCTCACAGCACAAGTAAATATAGGAAAAATCCGAAAACTCGTTCATAGGGTTCCGTACTCAGAGCGTCGAATTATTTGTAAGCCACATCCAGTTTAGCGCCATATGTAAGCCAGTTATTTTACAGCTGATTACGTGTTGTTAATTTTTATGACATCTTTCTTGTTATTTACTAGAAATCATATATTGTGTGTTGTTACGGAACACTTTGTGCGCGAGTCTGACTTGCCTTGACCGGATTTTTTCAATTTACCGCCATTTTGCATTTACAGCTTTCATTAGACAGGCTTGAGCCGTGCTCTAGCTCAGCTTAGCAATCATACACTTGCTGCAATACACTCGACTTGATCGTCTTTGGTCATTCAGACATCGGCTATATTTTAGGAAGGAATTATACGCTTAAAACATCGCTCGGTTTGATGTGAAATCTTGTGGTATGAGTAGTTGTGGTAATACCGCTGAATGTGGGTGTATTAACGAACTTGAGCCCAAAAACGTGGGACTGAAGGACTAGTTTACTTAAACACCAAAGAGTGTCAACTTTTTCCTCGGGTACTCTCGAAGCGTCAAAACCCTCGCTGAGCTCGTCTAGAGCTGCCTTCTAACGAGGTTCAATATACTAAGCCGTTGGAATTATCTAAACCGAACACTCGCATCCAACTCCCGAGTCCCGACATCCACGTAGGGTTGCCAGGTGTAACTATCGAGTTATTGTAGACATGCCGATTTTTATATTTTATACTTTACTAGCTGATGCCCGCGACTTTGTCCGCGTGGAATATTTTTTTAAAATTCTCGTTTTATTTTGTGATAACTCCCAAGATATTATTTAAAACTAGATGATGCCCGCGACTTTGTACGCGTGGATTTTTTTTATTACCGGGGGAACTTCTTATATTTCCGGGATAAAAAGTAGCCTATGTCCTACCCTGGGATGTAACCTACCGCTATACAAAATTTGATCAAAATCGGTTTAATATATGAGCCCTGAAACCGTAGCAAACAGAAATACAGACACTTTCGAATTTATAATATTAGTATAGACCAGATGATGTCTGCGACTTCGTCCACGTGGTTAAGGTTTTTAATTCCTGCCGGAACTCTTGAATTCTCTATGTCTTTTCCCGGGATACAACCCATCCCTGTACCAAATTTCATCAAAATCGGTTGAACAGATAAGGTGCCGTGAAAGTGTAGCAGACAGTCCGATCCGAAAATCGGTTCGGTAATTTTTGGAATAATCGTGTTCAGACACACAGACAGACGCGGCAGGGGGACTTTGTTTTATAATATGTAGCGATATAACATAGGTTTAAAGTGTTGGAGGGCGGCCTTAGCTCTTGTTAGCCGTCTCCTCTCTAGTACTCGGCTCTAACTGCCATCCTTATCCCTAATGCTCTAACCCTACAAAAAATAATATCTGACCACTGTTACTTCAGCTTGCGCTAGGTGCTATTTGACAACCTTCCTGGCCCAGTGGTGAACACTATAGTGGAGCCCCGGCCGAAGCCTCCCAGCAGACTAGACTAGAAACAATATAGAAATTGAAAACCTCTAATTTGCCTGTACCGAGAATCGAACCCCGGACCTCCCACTGGTCAGACCACAGCGTTCACCACTACGCCATCGAGGTTGTCAACCCTACGGTCTAGACACAGCAGTTCTAGGCTAATAGCATTAATAGCTAGACACGGTCCTATATCGTAACAGCTCGCCTATACCTGTTTCACATGATACCACTTTCTATTAAAACTTATGGAAATCTCTGTATTTCTATAACCAAATCAGGAACGGACAACGTTGAACAGCAAAAAAAGCAAGCGTGAGGTGTAGAGCGTTTTCAGGCTCGGTCACGCAACTCCAACTTTTAGAAGTTATGTTCGTTTCAAGAAATTAAATAAATGTATTTTCACATGCTTTAACGGTGAAGGAAAACATCGTGAGGAAAGCTGCATACCCGAGAGTTCTACATAATGTTCTCAAAGGCGTGTGCAGTCTGCCAATCCTTTCTTTAATCATTAAGATATTAACATTAAGGCTTCAGTTCTGCAGAAAATGGTCACTAAACTAGACAACTGTTATGATGCCGCCATGTTTTAACCCACTTAGTAGTTAAGCCGTGATAGCCTTACCACCTAGAGGTTAAGAACACCTCTTACCAAAAACCTCTGGGCGGCACGTCTTTGCCGATTGGGTGGTAAATAGCTACGCAAGAAGCCTGCACCCAGACCAGTGACAGTTGAAAGTTATATAAGTTATTTGCCTCCGCCAGGTATTGAACCCAAGATGCCCTACTAGTAAGACCAGAGCTCTAAACCACTGCACCATGGAGGTAGTCAAAATTCAGCCTAGTCGGTCAAAAATAGGTATTTTCCAAACTTTCCTTATCAAAGGCGTGCCGCGGTTACGGCAGCCAGTTAGCCATTTTAAAGGGTTTTTTATGTTTTTCCTCTCCAGACGAAGTCCTCGTAAATTGTGGACTCGATACACTTTTCGATACACATTCGCCCGTTTCAACCGCAAGTTTGTGCTTTAATAAAACTGGCGGTGTTAAATTATTCATGTTTTGAGTAATTTATTAACTTAAACAATGTATTAAAATTCGGACATGTCCTTCCCAATTTATTTATTGTAAATATACGTACGTATATTTATTTATTTAAAATATACGTACAGTCCCAGAGTGCGTAGTGAGCATACTCGTATGAAGAATAAAATTAAAACGGAACTTATACAGGCACAAGTGAAATTAATATAACGAATTAAAAAATACGACTGCTCTGCCATATTATTTTTGGAGTTTACCTCCATAAGAAGCGATTTGCATATATAGAATCTTATTCACATTTTTTATTAAATGATATTTTTTTGTGAATCACTAAATATTGAACTATAGTGTTATATATTTTTGGAATCTACTCATCATTTTCTAGATGATGATTATATAGTTAATCTTATTTTCGAGTATTTTTTTTCAATTTTGGTCTTTAATGCGGGACCATGGTCACCCTATCAATTTTTTTAAAAATTTTACTAGCCTATGTCACCCGGAATAAGCTAGGGATTCTAACGATACCTCATTTATCAAAATCGGTACAGGCGTATAGAAGTTATGGTGGAATATACAAACTCACATACATACATACATACATACATACATACATACATACATACATACGTACATACATACATACATACATGAACCCTGAAAACAATTTACTCCTTTTTTTCAGGCAGTCGTATAATAAAATGGAACTATACTACAAAATATGAAATGCCTTGACTGCGATCTCGCTATGTTGGTCCATGATTGTAGCGGGCTAACCAAGGGGTGCCTAACCATGGCAGTTATTTTAAACTTATACCTCTCATCGGTTTCTACACAGCATCGTGCTGGAACGCTAAATCTCTTGGCGGTACCTCTTCGGCGATAGATTGGTAATTATATGGATGCATTCTAACAAACAATTATTTTATTTGACTCTAATGTACCCGGTATGTAAATTGCAGTTAGTTAATTTAGCAACTATGCCAATATAAAATTAATTTTATTATCAAAACATTGTAAAGACTAGATGATGTCTGTAACCACGACTCTGATTTTCCAACTTTTTGACCATTAAGGTTTGGCAGGTAGGTATAGTCCCACAACCTTATCTGATAGGTTATCAGGGTTATATTCTGGGGAAGGGCATAGGCTACTTTTTATCCCGGGAAATTGATGAGTCCCCGCGGGAATCAAAAAACCTTAACGCACGCGTACGAAGTCGCGAGTATCATCTAGTTTGAACTAATTTTAATTGCCTGTTTTGTTTTTGTTTTTATTTTATTTCTAATAGATACTAGCGACGCAGTCACCGGGTCAGATAAATTTTTCGGGCTATAATATTTGTATTATTTTTTTTAACGCAAATTACTCAATAAGAATCCCCGAACACCTGAATTGGAAGCCGAGCGTTTCGAGCTTCTAGAATCTAGGCTATCACCGCTCCGCACCGCATACATCATTGTTATAGCACAGTAACGAAGATAACGTCTTTCCTACCAGTCGTATGACGGAGGCGTCTATACCGAGCAACACTGCGTGACAGGGACTTTACGGGAGAAACTGGCTGAATTTTCAATAAAAAAGAATTCTGTCACTCTGATATCAAATTTGTAAGCAGCTCCTCCCTGTGTTACAAGTAGCAATTACTGTTATAATGTTTCGCACTTAAATAATTATCCTCTGACAAGGTGTCAGAATTATTTTTGCTGCGAGATTTGCTCTAAAAAAGGTGCCAACTCACCGTGCTTACAACTGTGTTAAGGTGGTTTCAAACCGGCAATTACCGTCCCGCCGTTCTTTTGTGTAAACGGTCTAGATGCGCGAAGATGTACGAGGCGAAATATTTATTGATACAATATCAAACCATATTGCTGCATGGATAGAGTATTTATTACTTTGCAAAACGGATACATAAATCTCACAACGGCAAGCGGTATATTTTCACGCGGCGGTTTCTCACCGTCAAACACTACCTCGCGCTTTCAATTGAGGCCGCGTCATCTCCGTCCCATTCTCTTCCACGTCTCGCCTGGCCGGTGTGAAACCACCTTTAGTTTTAGCACCAGTGCTATTCTATCATGGTAGCCAGGTATGTCATTTGTATGGGTATAGCTAAGATATGTTTTTTTAAATGATATAGTCCTTCTGATATGCAATGTTTAGTCTATCTATAAAAATGTAGTTTGTATTTATTTTTATTTTGTTTATGTCCTAAGTTTCCTTAAGTATTCATTTTATAAAACAGATTTTTGGTTTGTCTTGCATAAAGTATAACTATTAGTTAAAAGTAGGTTATTTAAATTTGTATATATACTTATATGTATAATTGTATTTATAATTGCTGTTATTTAGTTAATATTATATGTAATATAATATGGTTCTGTTTATAATATCTATGTAAATATGTCTTTCCTCTGCAACGGTAGCATAAATTTTCTTAGCCATGATATGTTAGTGTTAAGTGTAGGTACTCACATATGTCGAAGGCGTGGAGGCTCGCGGCCCGGGAGAGCAGCAGGAGCGCTGTTAGCAAGCACGGCACCATCTCGCTGCGCTCACCTCACCATCGCCGCACAATCTTAAACAAATACATCATCCATTGAATAGAAGCAAGCGCTACAGAAGTCCCTGGAAAACAAGGACCAAGAAGCTTAATCCATATATATGTCACCGTAAGATTGTAAAAAGCGTTAGATTATAATCTAACTCGCGAAATTGTAAACTTTCGAAAGATTGTGAACCGTTCAATGTTCTGAGTGTAAATTTTTGAAATATTAATTATATTTACGTTTTCTTGTCTGTTTCTTGTAGGTTAGGTTAGGGTTCGACATAAATAACCAGGTAGTGCCCGGCCTGCGGCCGGTTTTATCGGGTTAATATACCTAGGATATTACAATCTACCGAAAAATAATGCGTTAAATTGTAATCTTTCGACACTTTGCAATTTCGCGAGTTATATTATAATCTAACGGTTTTTACAATCTTACGGTGACATATATACTAGTGGTTCGCCCCGAACTGAGACCTCACGGTATCCATTCACAGCACCGTACGCATTAAAACGCGCCGAATCTGAAGACGTCAATCGTCATCCGCTTTCATGGATGGGATGCGTATACCTACAGTATTTTACTAAAATGCAGCTAGTTCGGTGAGCGGGTGTTACGTAGCATACGATTTCATAATAAAAAAATATAAAATGACTACGACTGTATGCTCCTGCGGCGAGCATGTCCTGATGCGCGCTCATCTTAAGTTCATAGACATCAGTACTAACAGTAGACTATTTTTTTATTCCACGTAAGATAGTGCTAACGTCTATTATTTGTAAGCTCAAACGAATAAACTTTTACAGAGCGCCATCTATTGACATCATTGTGAAGTACTGTTAAAAATACTGAAGCTCATTAAAAATTAAATAATTTCGTTTCCTTATAATATTTATCTAATTTTAGTATTTTTTTTCAAATACAGGATATAATTCAAATAATTGATCAAATTTTAAGCTCAACATTCCAGAAAATTGAGAGTTCTGAGGTCAACTTTGGACGTAAGAAAATCTCCACTTTGAAAGCCCCCTTCTCTCCATTTCGTAAATTTTAGGGGAAAAATTAAAAAATATATATTCTTATATTCTATCCCTAATTATCTTTAAAACACTTAGTTTAGTATTTGAGCTATTAGTCTAAATAATTAAAAAGAAAAGGTGACTGACTGACTATCAACGCCAATCTCAAAACACAGGACGGATTGGGCTGAACTTTGGCATACACATAGCTATTATAACGTAGGCACCAGCTAAGAAAGGATATTTGATAATTCAACCAAGGGAGTAAAATAGGGCTTTGAAATTATTTAAAAACGAGTCTGACGTGAGCGAAGCCGCGGGTAAAAGCTAGTTATTATAATCCGCTAAATCAGACAAATCTTTGTGGCAAACTTTGCAGCAGATATGCACCGCCAGCCCGCCTTCTCCGAAAAATCTTCAGGAGATGTTGACTCAACAATGCAGCATACTTGTAAAGTGGAGATGCTCCGGTGTCGGAGTGAAACTTACTGGAGAGCTTCTGAACGGTTTTCCTGCATGTGCAAGCGGATTTTAGCTAATTCAGCTCAGTTCCTTGGTTAAAGATCATCATCATCATTCATCATCATCAATCTTCTCAGTATGAATAGTTTTTCGCCATAGTCCACGTACCTATATCACTCCTCTCACCAAAGGTTCTCAGTATTAATAGGTTTTACGCCATAGCCCACGTACCTGTATCACTCCTCTCACCAAAGATTCTCAGTATGAATTGGTTTTTCGCCATCGCCCACGTTGGGGGGTGAATTTTGAAAAACTGTGACATACGTACTTCTTAATTTTTTACCAAAAGCCGAAACACTGAGCTTCGTAGATGTAACTTGAGCAATATCTTGAGAAATGAAGGACATTCATTTATTTATTTATTTATTTATTTATTTATTTATTTATTTATAGCTGTCATGTCATGTTCTTAATATAATTAGCAGTTAGCATGCATGGACATGACGCCCTGTCAGGGCGTTGCTAAATGTTAACATTATTATTACCTCATTATATATAATTAATTATTATTATTAATTTATTCAGTACATAATACATGTAACATACAATATAATTATAATTATCTTCTTACGAGTGTATTATGTGATAATACATATTTTTATATTTAATTTAATTTAATATATCATGTTAAAGGAGTCTATCCATTTAAAAAAAACATAATTTCTACCCCTATTTTAACCCTTCGGGGGTAAAATTTTGAAAAACTGTGAGACATGTACTTCTTTATTTTTTACCCTAAGGCAAAATCCCAAGTTTCGTTGATATGACTTGTAAAGTATCTTGAGAAATGAAGGCATTTCATACCAACTTTCATTCACCCCTTTGGGGGTCGAATTTTAAAAAACTGTGAAATACTTATTTCTTGATTTTTAACTCGCAGCTCATATACCAAGTTTCATGGCTATAGCTGTCATAAAAAAATTCAACCCCTATTTTACCACTTTAGGGGTTGTATTTTGAAAAACTGCGACACACGTAATTCTTTAATTTTTATCTAAAGCCGAAATACCAAGTTTCGTTTATATAACTTGAGAATATCTTGAGAAATAAAGGACTTTCATGCAAACTCTCATCCCCTATTTCAACCCTTCGGGGTTAGAATTTTTAAAACTGTGAAACACATTTCTTCATTTTTAACCAGTAGCTCGTATACCAAGTTTCATGGATATAACTTGAGAAATGACGGACTTTCATACAAACTTTCACCCCTAATTTCACCCCCTTAGGGGTGAAATAAGGGGTGAAAGTTTGGGGGGTAATTTTGAAAAATCCTTCCTTAGTGAGCGCCTACGTCACAAAAGAAACCTACTGTCAAAATTTCAAGTTAATAACCTAAGCGGTTTAGGCTGTGCGTTGATCCCTTAACGATTTTATATATATATTAGATTAGATTAGATTAGATAGATAGATTGCAGTAGGAAATTTTTGAATTTAAGTATTTTCGACAAAAATAATCGATAATTTTCGATTAAGTGACATCAAGGTTACCTAAAAGTTTGGGTTTTTTACAGTCAGTAGGTCAAAAAAACCGAATTGCACCCGGATACGTCCTAAAATAGATTTATCTTATTATCCTTCTGTATAGATAAATAAAGTATAGATTTTCCACACTTACAAGCCTTTTCTCCTGTTTTTGACGGCAACATATTGCCGGCAAAAATAGGGAAAACACAATTTTAAGAATCAAATTTTTAGTTCAGATATTACCGCCTTACCACATTTGAAGTCCGATTTCTCACAATAATGCCGAATAAAGTACCAAATTTTTTAAGTTTTTGAAATAAGCCGGAAGTGACGTAGACAGGTTGAATAAAGTATTGAAAATTCGTCTCTACTTCTGTCGAACGTAAACGTTTTTGACCAAAACGATTTTTGGTCGATCGTAACTTTCGACCAAAAATTTTCCGACTTGGGTTAATGTTATGATGGTAATTATTTTATGCAAAGTAGCATAATTCATAGCAAGAATGTTAACAAAAAAATGTTCGGAAAAAAACACTAAATAAAAAGAAAAGAATTAGCTCTGATAGTTGCTTAGTTAAGATGATTATTTGTGAAATGGTGATGTTGAAAAAAAGCCCGGGCTGAGTTTGTTGTGGGTTCTTCTCAGTCCAGGGCGCGGTGGGAACCCTCGTAGCTTTAGTTTTAACATACCTTTACTGATTATCACCATTATATTTTATAAATAACTAGACGTCAACTAGTGTAGTATACCTACCTAAATTTTAATAAACATTATTTGACTCGACTTTGAACACTCACTCCCTCAGAAATCTCACGAAGATTTAAAAAAATTATAACTCGAAAACTACTAATAATCGCTGAATATACACGTGGTATTTTCTGATAGGTCTAGGTAAGAGGAATCTAATTTTTTTCTTTGGACGTCACTACTTGGGCCACCTGTATATAAACAAGAATTGCTCGTTTAATTATACTTATTGATTTGTTGTAAGTTTCTATGTATTTTTTCTTGTGTATGTAATAAGTCTTTGGATCTATAATTATATCAGTTTGGCCAAGCGCAAGTTGGTAGGCTTTACACCCCTTTGACAATATTATGGATAATAACACTGGCACTGCTGGTCTTGTTATATGCGTTTTTAACCACTTATTTGTATTAACGGTGATTCCTTCACCGTCATCATCGTGATGAAAGCAAGATGCTTGAGATTTAGGAATAATGTCCATAAAGGTGTATGAAGTCTGCTTATCCGTACTTGGATCGTGGTGGACTATGGCCTTACCGTTTTTATTCTGAAAGGAGACCTTAAGGAAGGAAGGAGTCATGGATTGACCGTTGAAATGATCAATTTAAGGATTGGGTTGCCATTGTTTTTCATATTATTACGGAACCCTACTAAATGGTTTTAATAAAATACATAGCTCTTGCATTTAACGCTCTGCCAGTAAACGAAATCTATTTTTATTCGCTTGGGAAACGAGGCGTCCGTATTTTCCAATAATATTCCCGTGACTTAAAAAGCAAAAGAGGGAAAACGTATTTATTGAATGCACTTCAATGGGGGGATACCCATCACCTACCGCTTATAATCTAGATATTAAATCGAGATATTCATGTTGATAAAAATTTGCAAGCTAGCCGGCCGAGGAAGTGTTTGTTGGAAATTATTTTTTATCGGGTAAGTTTTTAAAAACTTAAATAATGTTTTTTATTCTCTCAAGTAAGCCCATGACTGCGATTTCACCTGCTGGTAAGTGATGATGCAGTCTATGATGGTAGCAGGCTAACCTGTTAGGGGCGTGACAGTTATATTAAACCCATACCCCTAATCGGTTTCTACGGCCGAAGCCACGGCCGAAACCTCCCACCAGGCCAAACCAAGGAAAATTCAGAAATTATAAATTCCCAAATTGACCATGCCGGGAATCGAACCCGAAACCTCCGCACGTTAAGACAACAGCGCTCAACACTGCGCCAGGGAGATTTGTCAATTCAAATAAACTTTTGTGTATGAACTATGAAGTGCTAAATAAAGAAACTTTTTTGAATCGTCGAGTGAATTTACCACTAATTCGGAATGTGTCCTACGGAGAAGAAACAGCGAGAAACTCTTTAAGCTCTTTCTTTTCAACAAACGTAAATTTGAAAAGGTACGGTTCCCGTGGGATAGATTTGTTTTCGTTTTCAAAAAGCAAGGGTTCGACATGATTATTTGCATAGTGGTAATTTAGGGGTCAGAGGATGACACAGGCTACTTTTTACTCCGGAAAAATGCATAGTTCCTATGAGATAGGTTATACGTATCCTACAGGAACCGTGTATTTCAAAGGAGTTTATGTTCGTGATATAGAGCTTTACCGCATTTTCCTGAAGTAGGCTTGACCAATTTGTTTTGGACTTCTGCCGCCCAGAATTACAGCGCCCAAAAGAACGCTTTTTAAATCTTTTTATAAACATCTCCCACATAGATCACATTTTGATCAGGCCGTCAGTTCTCAAACACATAAAAATTTCCACGAGAACGAAGTCACAGGCAACAGTTAGCCTATGCTTATATTATAAATGCGAAAGTTTGGATGTATGGATGTTTGTTACTCAATCACGGCTGAACGGATCTGAAGGAATTTTGGCACAGAGATAGATTATAGTCTGGAATTATGAAATAATGAATTGAATATTGAAATGATGATACGAAAACCAAAAAATATTAATCCACGCGAACGAATTCGCTGGCATCAGGTAGTAGACTACCTGATGCCAGCGAATTACTAGTATTATTATTAGTATTATACTAGTATTATAAAGAGGTAAAATTTGTGAGTTTGTGAGATTGTAGGGGTAATCTCATTTTTGTAAGGGGGGATCTACTGAACCGATTTTGAAAATTCTGATACCAATAGAAAGCCACATTATTTATGAGTGTTATAGGCTTATATATTAACCCGAAAAATTAAGGAGTTCCCGTGGGTATTTAAAAAACTTATTTCACGTGGACGAAGTCGCGGGCATCAGCTAGTACAATATAAATATCACATCGTGGTGATTTTGAATTAGAGCATATATTCAGCAACCTAGAAACCTCCAAGCCAACTACCATATACTTAGCTACGGGGCAGAGTCGAATCCACTTCAGAAGTGAAGAGTCTTTCTGTGTGTCGGATTCAAGCAGTTCCGAATTACCGGGCGGTCGAATAGTCACTAACTAGGTAGTATACCTACTAACCTTTTGATAATACAGACTCTTCTCGTTTGCAAACTAACTGGCTCAAGTTAAATGCACTCTTAGTGTTCGTCCACACTTCGAAAAACGCGATGTTTTTTTCGCATTTCTGTAACATCAGCAATCATATGGAGGTATACGCACTTGCGAATAAAATTCGCGCGAAATACCAAACTCAAAACGCAATATATAACTTAAATTATGTTGCGGTCTAAGGCCACGATTAAATTACTTAAGTAAATGTAATTGCGACATAATTCATTTCACCAAAAGTCGGACGAAGTCGGAGTCTGGAATTATCTAAATATACATACTTATAAAAGGAAAAGGTGACTGTCTGACTGACTGATCTATCAGCGCAGAGCTCGAACCATGGCATGGATCGCGCTAAAAGAGCAAAGGCGAACTTCCATACATCAATATTATAAGTAGGTACACGTGTCAACTTCATTTTTTAAATGAATCTAGAAAAAAGGCGTAGACATCCGCTAAGAAAAGATTTTTGAAAAATTAATTCCTAAAGGGGTAAAAGGGTTTAAAATTTGTGTAATCCACGCGGACGAAGCAAATCCTAGTCATTCTATAATAATGCTAAGTAGTAACATACTACTATTACCTATATATCTCCTAGGCCTAGACATCACGTCGGCCAACATCAACTTCGGGAGGTCTATCGAAGCGAAAGCCAAGACAGCTGCCAAAAAACTCAGTATACTTAACAAGGTCAAGCAGTACTTCACGCCACGCCAACTGGTTACCCTATACCAAGCCCAAGTCCGGTCGTGCATGGAGTACTGCAGTCACCTTTATGATGTCTCTGCTAAGTATCAGCTGGCGGCTCTTGACGCCGTAGATCGTCGGGCTAGGATTGATTGGCGAAGATTCACCTCTTCTGGCAAACATTCAAACTCTGGATCACCGCCGTAAGGTAGCTGGCGATCGGTATTCTATAGGATATATTTCGGTGAGTGTGCTCAGGAGGTGTTCGATCTTGTACCTCCTTCACATTTCTACCATCGTACCGCAAGACGTCGTGCGACGTCGTCCCCTATGTCGTCAACGTTCCACCCACACGCACGAAGCGCTTTGCGTCTTCATTCCTTATTCGCATGGCTAGGGTCTGGAACACTCTACCAAAAACTGCGTTTTTCACCAATTACAATCCAATTACAATCTTTAAATCAAGAGTGAATAGGCATCTTCTAAGCAAGTGCGTTCCATCTTAGGCCGCATCATCACTTCCCATCAGGTGTGATTGTGGTCAATCGTAAGCCTATAATGAAAAAATAAAACTGTTCTATAACTACTTAATTTTGCGAAATGTCTATACAGTTCACAATCTTAGCGGAATCTTACTCCGGCCAGTAGACAAACTACCACCTTTATCACTTTTCAATTTCCTTATTCAGTGAAGTAATGAAAAGGGGGTTTTCATTCGAGGAACACTTTTTCATTTGTGAATTAAAAGTTGTCATTCTATTGTGCGGTTGAAACTGGGTGAAGTGCAGTCGAGTGCACGATATTTTTTGATACATTGTGGCAAATTCTGTTGTAGACAAACTAAACAGTGCTGTCCCATTCCATAGGGAGTTGTCATTTTAGTTGCGTTGAAGAATTAGGCTAAGCTCACACTACAAAAAAGACCTCGCGATTTTTTAACCGACTTAAAAAAAAGGAGGTCATCAATTCGACTGGATGATTTGTATGATTGTTACGCGATTACTCCGCCAATTATGATTCAATCTTGATGATTCCTATTTTGTGTGATAGATCATACTTCAGAGGTGGTCCCGTATAAATTTGGTGAAGATATGATGAATATCTTCGGACATGGCAAACGGAAGTCCTCAATGGATAAGAGTATGTTGCTCGCGATCAGCGTAATAGCTTAGTAAATAGTAGGTTTGAAATCAGACATAGCATATTATTTTAACACGTGACTCATCTATCTTCGGACAGGGAGAACTCCTCAATGGATAAAAAAATAAAAAACACGACTGCTCTGCCAAAAACGAACAAAAAAGTTAAAAATCTAAATTAATCTAGTTAAATTGGAATCTTATTCACATTTTTGTTAAATGATATTTTTTTGTATAGTGTTATAGTTTTCCTATTAAATTATCACAAATTAAAATAACCTACTGATATAATCTACACTGTGGCAAAGATCTCGCATTCTTCAACCGGAGTTACAATAAACATAAGAGGGTAGATCTAGAATGTATATAGGAGATATGAAGTGAAAGGACATTGACCAGCGCCCATACAAAGTTTGCCTAAGAACCAACAGTCATAAAACATACATTATCGAATTCAAATTAACACATTAATACAATTGAAAGTAGATTTAAACAACGGACACTTCAGAGAGTTTATATATTTATATAATATATTTTTGATTTCGAGTTTAGTTTTGAAAGACTTGACATAATACACACAGGCTATTCAGCCCCCAGATGGTGTATACAGTGGCGTGCCGTAAGGTCCCAAGAAAGGCAAGCCAGAACCCAAGCACTGCCAATCCTATTTTTACGTCTTCTTTTTACTTTGTTTCATTTGTGTTTATTTAGTATTTCTAAAATAATTTTGGAAAGAGTGTCTGATGTACGACTTTCAGACACATAGTAATATCTGAGAATTGCGCACAACTGCTCTCTTTTACTAACATCGGGTGTTTCGTCAATAATAATCGAAACAAATTGAGTCATATTGATCTCGAACATGATGTGAGACTTCATAACATCAGCTACAGAATGAATTATATCATTTTGAATTTTGTTAGACAAATAACTCGGTCCTGATTTGCCGCTTTGTTGATTTTGCATATGTTTTTCTAAAACTAAATCGTACTTCGACAGTAACGATACAAGTTCTAAAAAATTGCCTTTATTTAATGAGTATTTGGACTCATTGTGACCTCTAAAAGGCAGTTCTTGTTGTGCTAAATGACAAACAATATCAGTTAATCTCTGAAAAACACTACGATTGTGATCTACGCGTGAATTATGATTTGAAATTTCATTCGCCAATTGGTGGGACAAAGAAGTTTCTATGCGTTGTTTTCCGAAATTACAAAAAGAAATAACGGAACTCATATGTATTTGGGAATTTTGATGCCTTCTAGCACCAGTTAAATTATTTAAATCATCATAGCCACTAGCATTCCAAACACTATTTTCGTTAGAAAAAAATATGCAACACCAACAATATAATTTATTTGTATGAGAACAACCGACAATCCATTTAGTTTTATACGCGGATCTGTTAAAATGCCTTTTTCGATTTTTAAAAGTTTGTGAAATACACAAGTCTGGAGTAGGTTTTGGTGAATTTACAAGAAGCTTTTTCTGTTCAAAAGTTAAATTTTTTACCTTATTTTCGCCAATCAATGTTTGCACACACTTTAAATTGTCACAAGGAACAATATTAATTAAATCTAAACTCATTTTTTACAAAATTTACCAATAATTCACGAATTATATTAATTCACTATGCACTCCCGCAGCAAAAAGCCAACACTGAATTTATGAAGGTTTAGTCCGTATCACGAAAGAATTCCCTTATAGGCGGCGCTAGAAGTCGAATTATGCAATTTTTGTATGCACATTATTAGTTCCAAAAATTCCCGTACGATTTCTTAAATTAGGCGGATTATAAATATGAAAATAGTAGTAAAGGCTGAAAGCCAGACATATCGAGCCATACATGTCGCTATACTATTTATACAAATTTATATCGGATTAAATAGACAAAATGTATGACATGAAACAGAAAATTCAAAGCCACAGTCCCTCTCACTCACTCATGACTCAAATAGGCTCGTAAGACGTAATCACAAGCAGTCGCAAGCGGTTATTGAACTGAAATTGCAGGACGCGCGAAATTTAAACACGTAATTTAAACTGATCGATTAATTACCGAGTTATTATTGAGTTTGTCTATTTGGGTGTTTGTTTTGGGCAAGGCAAGCCAGGCTTTTTAGCATGTATAGTGATTTCGCCTCTGGGTGTATATAATATTATATGGCGATGGTGGCTATTTTTTATACGGAACTCAGCTTTAAGCTAAATCGAATTACAGTTTTTATTTTCAATAATAGCCACCACACAATTGTCACGAAAAGTAAACAAGGTACAGTCTCGACTATACTATACATTCGAATAAGTAAATTTCGCCTCTGGGTGTATATAATAATATATGGCGATGGTGGCCATTTTTTATACGGAACTCAGCTTTAAGCTAAATCGAATTACAGTTTTTATTTTCAATAATAGCAACCACACAATTGTCACGAAAAGTAAACAAGGTACAGTCTCGACTATACTATACATTCGAATAAGTAAATAAGGTTATTCGATATTTTCACTCGATAACAATTAATTATCAAACTGATTAAATATATCGATTTTTTTATCATTTTATTCCTTTGTCATACCTACAAAATAATGTCCTTGTTAAACTTAACACTAACAAAATGGAAACGATGACGTTTTATCTCTCACTCGCACACTAAGACAAAATATATTTGTTTCCTGCTCGTATTGTTACGAGAAGCTGTTTGAGAGACAGCCATATTCCATATTATACTTCCTTCTCGTGTAGCACTAATCGCTTTAAACCGACTCTTACGCTTACAGCACTCAAGCGATGATTTCAGATATGATTCGAGGAACGGGAAAGGCTAGAAATCCATTAAATGCCCATTTTTTTCATTATTATTATTAAGAAGTGTCCGTTAAATTCTAGTAATTAAAATTGAAGGTATAAAATAAATTGAGAATTATTGTATGTTTCAATTTTTTGTTGATTCTTAGGCGAATTTGGACAATGACCTTTGTTTGTGATTGCCGAAGTGTTTAAGTGTATTGTGGAAACAGTGTTTTTTTCTCTGTAAGTGAATTGTACAATTCTTTAGAGAAAATAAATTCTTTAACCTGATATAATAGGTATTTACCTATGAAATTGCCATTTTGTATGGATACTCAATACTCAATACTCAATATCATTTATTCAATATAGGTACACTGTAGGTACACTTATTGACGTTAAAAATTACTTACTTATAAAAATGGAATAAGTGAAAGTACTTAATTTTTCAAACGTTTTTATTTCTGTTATTCGAAGTAATCACCCATGCAATCGACGCATCTTTGCCAACGCATTGGCAGTTTATTGATGCCCTTGTTGTAAAAATCAGCTGGACGGGAGGCAACAAACTCTTCAAAGGCATTTTGTACTGCCTCTCGGGAATTGAATTTTTTACCCACTAAAAAGTTGTCTAAATTTTGGGAAAAGTAATAGTCGGTAGGTGCAAGGTCTGGTGAGTATGGCGGATGAGGGAGAGCTTCCAACCCTAGCTCTTGCAGCTTGGAGACTGTCTGTTGCGCAGTATGGGGTCGCGCGTTGTCGTGAAGGAGCAGTGGGGACAACCGATTGACCAAAGCTGGTTGCAGATGTGCAAGCTTCTCTATTTTCTCTCCAGTTCTTCACAGTACACTTCTCCAGTAATGCCCATGCCGTTTTGTAAAAAGCTGTGATGAATCACACCCGCACTAGACCACCAAACAGTGACCATCACCTTTTTAGGGGCAATTTTTGGTTTAGGGCATTGCTTTGGTGCTGAACCAGGATTTAACCAACTTGCTGAGCGCTTTCGACTGTCGAACAGAATCCATTTTTCGTCACACGTAACAATTCGTTTTAAAATTCCTTCATTTCTTTGCCTGTTGAGCAGCGCAAGGCAGGTCTCGACGCGTACGTTGCGCTGGCGATCGTTAAGGTCGTGGGGCACCCATCTATTAAGCTTTTTTACCTTGCCAATTTGTCACAAATGGATCAATATTGTTTTGATGCTTACATCAAAAGCTGCTGCTAGCTCAGCTGTAGATTGAGTTTCGTCAGCTTCCACAATCGCCTTTAATTCATTATTGTTGACCAGTCTCCGGACAACCACGAGCTTCATTTTTCAAGTCAAAATTTCCAGAACGGAACCGGGAAAACCAATAACGAGTTATGCGTTCGTTTATACAGTTCTCTCCGTAAACGTTTTTGATGTTGCGTGCCGTTTGTGCCATGTTGGTGCCACGACGGAACTCATATTCCATAATTACACGAATTTTTAAAGTATCCATTATGACGAAAAATGTTGAAATGTAATGAAAATACAACGCTAATCAAAAAACAAAAGACTGAGTTTGTAAAAAGAATGTCATTGTTTTAAAACAATGTTTTAAAACAAAATTAATTTGAATTTAGAATACAGAGCCATTACAAATTTATTTTTATTTTAAATGACCAGTACTGAAGAAAGGCAATTTCATAGGTAAAGACCTAATATTTTTGGAATCTACTCATCATTTTCTAGATGATGATTATATAGTTAATCTTATTTTAGATTTCTTGTTTTCAAATTTAGTCTTTAGATCTGCCAAAATAGTTACACATAAAAGAAAGTTATAGGTCTTCGCACGTCAAAAAGACTTGGCGCCGACTCTTCTCCGACTCAATTCACAGTAAGGTAAAAGCACTAATGGCACTAATGACAGTGAACTAAAGGATGACACTTTCGAACAATCGTATCAAAAGATGAATTGTACTAAAAGGTAGGTTTATCTACTTTTTATATAGAAAAATTATAACGCAATAATATTTTGATGGTTGAAATCAACTATGGAAGGGATTGAACACCTGCGTGATTCCTTAAGGTTTTTGTTGGGGAGGTTGAATTTTTGGAGGTTACTTTTTTAATTAAGGCTTTTTAAATAAATATACATTTCTTTCTATTTTAATTGCTTGTAATGAGTATAGAAAGTAAGTAAGTGTGCCAGCCAACCCGCATTGGAACAGCGGGGTGGGTCTAAGCTCTAATTCCCTTTCTCCTATGAGAGTGGAGGCCTGTTCCCAGCAGTGGGACGTTAATCGCCATCATAACTATTCGTAAAGCAAGCACATAATTACAAAAAACAAATCCCACTTCATACCATTCCCATACCATTCCTCACTTTAGCGTTGTATGAATGACCCTTGGAATACCGGGATCACCTTCATACAGGCGGTTTCTATAGACATGCCATTGCCACTGCAGTGGTTCTTTGTGCAATTCCAAGAGATAGAACGTAGTACGTTTATATTTTTCTGCCCGCTTAGCACATTAAAAATGAAATTTCATACATTTTTTCCGCCCGCATATTTGGTTTGTAGCAATGAATTACTTTCTACCTCATATTGAAAAAATTAGGAAGGTACTTTCCGAGCGGGTTAAATAATTAATTTATATTTATTTTTACAACAAAATATACTAAATAATTAAAAATAAATTATTTTTGACAAAGACATGAGCCGATTAAGAAATCGTCGTCGATGTCAACCGATAGATAGGTCTCTTGCGCCCCGTCTGGATCAGTCAGTGGCTCCCTGCGACTTGGTTGTCCGTCCAACTGGTGTGTTGGCCAACGCTGCCCATTGGGGTGCTTACCCGCCTTGGGACAGCGTCTAGTAATTCTTAAATAGAACTCTATCCGTCTAATGCCACTTCAGCTTTGCAACCCATAAAGCTATATTCAGTAACGCTACTTCTTATAAGGATCTCCTAATTTCAAAAATGAGCATAGAGGAAAAACTGTAGATGATTTCAAAAATCATAAATTACCAAGTTTAACCATCCGGAAATCGAACCCGAGATGTCCTACTTTAGAATTCAACACTGCACTAGTTATAGGACGTCAAAGATAAATAATGTGCGCTCTATCAATTTGTGACCCGATAAGTAAATAATATAAATCAATAAATAAAATATTCGAAAATATAGACCAACAGTTCTCCCCATTTTGGCACCTAAAATTAAATTGATGATCAGAAATCGTGACGTTATAATGTCTCAAAGTAGATATTTCATTGCATATTGTACTGACTTCAATAAATTACGTCCATTAACAAATTAAATCTATACTCATCGAATAACTGTTTGACATACTTATTTGTTGGTCTGTGAATTGACTGTAATAGGGATGATGCCTACGTCAAAAATAAATTATTTCTTACTGATGATTAAATAGATGGTTTTGCAAAACACCTAAAATTCACGTCGTCGGTTAGTTTTAAGTTTGATAACCATTTTACACTTTAGATTAAAGAAAAAATTAGTTGAAATTTGATGACGTCACACCTATGTATTTCATACAAACTTCGATACTATAAGCGCGTTTTAAGTTTGATTGAGTTGTCATGCTTCCTATTGCCAACCTTCCGATAAAGTCGTGACTCCGGTGATACATTCTGGGACGACGCCGCTTAGAAAACGATCAACTGTACAATGGGCTTAATAAAAATATTCCAAGTTATAAGCTAGATATCAGTAGTTAAATCACTTACCAACAGGTTAAAGTCAACTTTCATCCACTAGCTAAGTTATCAAGTATCTGTCAACTTTATCATAGTTTTTTTAATATTTAAAACACTAATACAACTAATGCAGAAGATCGAACGGCGAACGTCCGTATTTAAATGAACTTATGCAGTTACTAATAAATCCTAAAATATTATTAGCCACTAGCAGTCCACGACCTCTCTCGAGGGTTGTGCTGGAAACACTGAGAGTCTGGAGTGAATGATTTTATAACGTCACCTGTACATTTTTCTGAACGATGAATTTCCTCGAACTGTGTAGCTAACTTTGACTCCGCGAACTTAGTAGGTAAATTGTGACTTACTTATGTACTGTATATATTTCTTTGTAGAACGTAGCACAGTTGTAGATATGTTCTTTCCTGCCAGTCACCCGACGGAGACGTCTAGACAGAGAAACGCTGCGGGGCGGGGACAGGGGCGAAACGGAAGGGGGTATCTCCAAGCAGACAGACTTTTCAATACACATTCTAGCACAAAAATAATATGCAGCTTGGTGGTGTACAAAACTGTAGCAAATAGCGAAGCCCCTACAATTTATATTAGCTTCGATCCACTGTAAGAATATAATATAACGGCGTAAGCTGTGCTGGCAGAGCTTTTAAGAAAATAAGGCGGGAAAAGTACTGTTTTTTTTTTTGTTTATTAGCTTCGAGTTTAGCATGACCCTAGTGATGACAGTTTCAAGGACATTTAAAATAATCTACTTTCAGCTTTCAATAGATAGACATGGTGATTATGTTAGCACTAGATGATGCCCGCGACATCGTCTACGTAGATTTAGGTTTATTAAGAATTCTGTGAGATCATAATAAGCCGTTTCCGGCCCTAGGTCGATTTTTTTTAAATATAATATATTTATTTAATCAAAATATGTACCATTGCTATCTATGAACTTTTGCCATCTCATAGGTATTTCATTGATCCCTTTACTAAAAAAACCATTCGGACGGGAATCAATAAAATCTTTGAAGGCGCTTTGGACTGCCCCATTGGAGTTGAATTTTTCCTATGCAAGAAGTTATCCAAATTTCGAAAAAAATGGTAATCTGTTGGAGCAAAGTCCGGGGAGTACGGTGTGTATCTTAAACATTCCAATAGAAGCTCCTCTAATTTGGTAGCCGTCTGTTGTGCAGTGTGTGGTCTAGCGTTGTCCTGAAGCAGCAGTGGCCTAGAGCGATTGACCAGCCTCGGTTGTTTAGCAGCTAGCTTTTCCATCATGGTTTGCAGTTGCGGACGATAGACATCCGCCGTAATCGTCTGGCCAGATTTAAGAAAGCTGTAGTGAACGACACCGGCACTAGTCCACCAAACGCTCACAAGTAATTTTTTTTGTGTCAATTTTCGCTTGAGGCAGGATTTGGCTGGTTCGCCAGGGTTCAGTCATTGCGATTAGCATTTCCGATTATCGTACAGGATCCACTTTTCATCACAGGTAATACTTCGATTTAAAATCCTTTCATTATTGTGCCGGTTGAGTAATGTAACGCAGCAGTCCACGCGTGTTTTGCGGTTTGATGCACTCAATTCATGAGGTACCCACCTTTCAAGCTTTTTCACCTTCCTAATTTGCTTCAAATGGATTAAAACAGTTTTATCACTAACACCGCAACCTGCAGCTAGCTCGGATGTGGTTTGCGATGGATCCGCTTCCACAATAGCCTTCAATTCTCCATTATCAACTTTGGTCTCCGGCCGTCCACGGGGCTTGTTCTGCAGGTCGAAATTTCCAGAACGAAAACGTTGGAATCAAAAACACACTGTGTTTTCTTTTGCGACACTGCCGCCATACACATCATTAATCCTTCGAGCTGTTTCTGCAGCACTGGTACCACGATGGAACTCGTACTCGTAAATAACGCGATATTTGAAGTTTTCCATTTTGTAAACTGTGTACCATTTTGTAAAACGCAAAGAAAAAACCAAAAAAGGAAAAAACAAATGAATAAGGGTTTTCAAAACACAAAAGCATGAGTAAAGCTGTATAAATTTGAAATTGAAATTCCTAACCAAAGAGGAGATATTTGAGATCAAAGTGGCCAGTACGACAAAACGGCAATTTCATATGTAAGGACCTAATATATCATAAAAACGTTTGATAAGTAGTATATCTGTCAAAATGTTAGGTTAGGTTAGGGTTAGACATAAATATTGAGGTAGTGCCAGGCCTGCTTAAGTTAAAAAAATGTACTTCCAGAAGCACTAAAGCTTTAACATTTCATAAAATCGCGAATTTGACAAATAAATTATTTGGTGAAATAATAAATTTGTAAATGATACTTTAACATTCAGCAATCTTGCTAAGGAAATAATAATACTTAATAATATAATAATAATAACTTTATTTCAGGAAACTGTCCCATATTTTGTTAGTTACAATTACTTAAGACCGTACCGACTACCTTAAAGACCGTATGCAATGTGTGGAGGTGACAAAGACAGTTGGAAATCAAAGGAGTCAATTTCAATCTAGCTTCAGGCATAATGCGTATGGAGTACCGCAGGGTAGCGTATTAGGACCTTTACTTTCTCTGATCTACATCAATGACATGCCAGACGTAATCAAACATGAATGCATTTTGTTTGCCGATGACACAACCATGATTATTAAATGTGAAAACAAACGTGACATTGAAAAAGAAACGATCGATTCTCTGACTAAAATAATAGACTGGTTAAACAAAAATAATTTGCAAATTAACCTAGAAAAAACGAATTTCATACAATTCGTAACACACAACTGTAGTGGTTTTGACTTTAATATCAAATATAATGAAACTGTTATTGATAATGTCGAATCAGTAAAATTTTTAGGTGTAACTATTGACAAGTTTTGTAACTGGAAAGCTCACATCCAAGGAGTATGTAATAGATTAGATAAATTTGTATATGTCATAAAGCGTCTTAAACAGACAACAACACATGAAGCCGCTCTCATGGCATACCATGGATATGTGTCTTCCATTTTAAGATACGGCATCATATTGTGGGGTAACTCAACAGAATGGGAAAGGGCATTTAAAGTACAAAAGAAATGCATTAGGGCATTGTATGGCGTAGACATGCTTCATAGCTGTAGACCACTGTTTAAATCCCTTAAAGTGTTACCGTTGCCAAGCTTATACATTTATGAAATGTCTATATTTGTAAAGAAAAACCCACACCTGTTCAAAATCGAAAGTGCAATAAAAAGTGTTAGAAATAAACATTTGAACCACAGGTTATGCATCCCTACGCAGAAACTGGCTGTTACTAGTAAAAATGCTTACTGTATGGCAGTTCGCATTTTTAACCACCTGCCCAACTCAATAAAAAGTTTTCCTTTATCAAGGTTTAAGAAAGCCTTATTTGACTTGCTCTTAGATAAGCTATATTACAAAACTGATGACTACTTACTTGAAAAATTTAACTGAATTTCCGTAATTTATTGATGTCTGACATTTAATTTATTGTAATTTCTTAATTTTAACTTATTAATTTGGCTTTTGATTATTAGTATAGGTATTATTTTGTTTATTTTAATTGCAACATATAGGTATGATGAATCTGAATAATGTTGTAATGTAACTGTTATGATGAGTCTGTATATTTGTATACTTTCATAGGGGTTTAATTGTCAAATATTAATTCATTGCTAAGCTTAGGAATAAAAATTATTTTGCACGCCAGACCTGGCAGGATATGTGGGCTTTATATATTTACTAATAACATCTATGACAAAATGTTGCATGTACCATATTCTGGCAAAAAATAAATGATTATTATGATTATTATGATTATGATTATTAAGGCTTTAAGAGATGACAAACTGCCGCAGTATTAGGATGTTTAAGTCAAATTGTCTTAATAACTGATAGTTGAATCCGTAAAGAAAAAATATGTAACGGAAGATATAGGCTTAATAAACATTTCTACTGTAAAAAAAAATTACTTTTTTCAAACCCTCTTTCAGAAAAAAATCCCCAAAGAGTATCTACTTTTGTCATACTTTGAAAATGTTCTGCAAAACGGCACAAGCTTTTTAATTAGTTCTTGCACACAAAAATAGGTCTTAAAAATTACAATATTTTTAACGGAGAGTTTTATTTTTACTCCCTATAACATTCGTGTAAAGTAATTTTCCCCCGAAATTTAAGTATATTAGTGAGAACGTGGCTGCTCCGTCGCCCTGTAAACACCCGCGAGCCCTTCGGCAGTCCGTTTCGGGACATTGTCGAAGGTGGACTGCACGTCGGTGTCGGAGCGAATTTTTTAAAGTTAATTTTCGATTTTGAAGGGTTTATACTCATTTGTACATATTTAAAATTTTAGAAATACTCAGTTCAGTATTTATCTGTAAATTAGTAGGTGTAAATATATTTTTTTTTAAGAATTTAACTTTTTAAGTGTGCAAAGTAGGTGCAAAGACTAAATAAGGTTCTGTAGTGACAAGTGATTGTAAAAATTCAAATCAAGATGATTTTGATGAGGAACAACCTACCTGCACTCGCTACATATTTTGATTGTTTTTAAAGCTTATAAGCTTTAATTTGATTTTTTTTCCTCCGACCCGACGGAATAGATTATAATATCTTTAATGCAAAATTACTTACTAATAATATTAATGCTACTAATAACTAAAATACATACTAATAATAATTATAATGTATGCGTAAGTGTGTCTTTCTGTCTGTCTTTCTCAGATGTAAATGTGCCATTTTTGAATTCTAACAACTTTTGTTTTAGTTAATCGATTATGCTACCGAGACAAAATTATTTTGTCTGCGACTGAGAGACTGCGGAAAAGCAAGCATGTATGTATGTATGTATGTATGTATGTATGTATGTATGTATGTATGTATGTATGGAAAAGAACAAACATGAAAACTTAAAATGTAGGTACAATAAGGCGGTCTTATCGCTAACCAGCGATCTCTTCCAGACAACCTTATCGATGATATCATAATATGGAATCGAAATTCGTGATGACAAGCTGGGAACACCTGCACTCCTATTCTCTAACTCCGTGGCTATCATCATATATTAATTACCATATATTTTATATTCATCAAAATACATTACATAGTCATGGAAACATAATAACAACATGAATTTCAAAATGGCGCTAACTTTGTTAAATTTTGGTAACAGTTTCCTGTTTTGTGATCCCAGTAGGTCTAGGATGTGCACAACGAGATTATCTCGCGACGAGAGAGAGAGATATTGTCGTTGCCGGCAAATTTTTCATTTACCCTAACATGCACAAAATGCAGTATATTACAAGAAAAAAGTAGTCGACATGTAAAGGCTCGTAGAGAAAAATACCACTGATTAGAAATATTACTTTTATCTCTACTTTTGACGTAACGAGACAAGTAACCATGTTAGCTTCGGTAGACAGAGAGAGATAACGGGTAGACATAATTTTACTCGTAGTGCGTATGCTATTTTGAACGAAATCGGTCAATTAACAAAGAATTTCAAAATGGCACCGACTTTTTTAAATTTTGGTAACAGTTTCCTGTTTTGTGATCCTAGAAAGCCGTAAATATCAATTTTGAACGAAATCGGTTATTTAACAAAGAATTTCAAAATGGCGCTGACTTTTTTTTAAGTGACTCTGTGCTCAGAGCTGCCCATGACGTAGTACTGCACATAAATTTTCATACCACAGGCTCATACATATGAAAATTGATTCTAAAGGAGTAAACTCACAAAAAAACTACGCAGCTCCGGCAAGTGGGGTTTATTGTGAGCAGTTAGTACCTGATTCTCTATCTCCTCTCCCTGTACCCCACTCATCCCTCGGTGGAGGTAGCACGTTTCAAAACTTTTAGCTTGATGTCAACTATCGATAGTTCTGCAACACTAACTTGAACTACCTACATTTTAGCATTGATCCAATACGAAATATTACTTGTACCTATACCTAAATCTGTGCCTACTACAAGCGCAAACAATATTTAGTATCGGATACGATATCGAACATTTCATGGCAAGGTCTCAAGGTAAAGCTAAAGGTAGGTATTAAAGAAAGTTTACGTATTTGTGACCTATGATATTTATGCGCAAACATAAATATAGGCATTATCCCATAAAATAGCACTTGTTCCCTCTGCAGTCTA
This sequence comes from Erebia palarica, assembly GCA_964035005.1. Lineage (NCBI taxonomy): Eukaryota > Metazoa > Arthropoda > Insecta > Lepidoptera > Nymphalidae > Erebia > Erebia palarica. The sequence goes on from OZ035986.1 coordinate 18,082,652, forward strand.
TAGTCTTTGGACTAGTTTGCGTAGTTCCGGGCGTGGCCGCTATACGGCATTACCGTCGGCAAAAGTCCCGCTGGTCTGCGTTTCGTCAAGGTCATTCGGCCTTCTTAACCCCTTAACCTATGTTAGTAAATACAAAATAGCCTTAGCCTACTCTATACCTATACATACTAATTAAAACCTAACACAACTACAAGGGGCCTCCTCGCGCGACTGTGTGCACCATTCCAGCACCTCCAGAGAGGGCTGTCCAGTTTAACAACCAATGTGCCAAAGAGGGTGTTGGAGCTACTCAATAGCCTGCTCATTATGGACGCGGCACGCTTGCGTATGATCGCGTAAGGAAACATTTGCGAATTGAATATTTGTCAAATGATCTTTTATAAAATGATATTTTTGCGAAATGCGTTGTTCGTCACCTGAATAGTCATTGAAACGTTTTTTGTGAAACGATCAATTGTTAAACGTCTTTTGTGAAACATTAGTAAACCAAAAAGATTACCTAGACAGACTGGGCACACTTTTGTAACAGTAGGTACTAGATAATGCCCTCGACTTTGTCGGTGTAGGTAAATGTTTTTTTAGGTTTCCGTACCTAAACAGAAAAAACGGGACAACCCTTTCTTCGGGAACGCGTGGAGGGTATCAAGTTGAAGTTAATATCAAATACTTCTACGGTTCCAATTGGAGCTGTAAAAAAAAAAGCTTATCAAAAGTACGGCCGTTTAAATGCCAACTTACATAAATCAAAACTTACAGGGTACTTCCCATTGAGCTAAATTAATCAAGACACGCGGAAGCGTGTCCAGCCAAAGTTCAAAAAAACTGGCGAGCAGCACCGTGTGTAATATTACACGAACCATTTGGAGCCACTTTTGACCCCCTCATAACTCAAAAACTATTTCACATAAACATGTCAAATTTGGCGCATATATTGAGACCCGTGAGATACATATGTGCTCCAAATTTCATAAGCACACCTCAAATGGTTATTTAGATATAAACGTACAAAAATCGTAATTTTTCTGATCTACCTAAGTATAGATCAAAACTCTGACACGGGGCATACTACCATTGCTTAAAGCCGTATTATTTTAATACTGTTGACGTTTATGTTGTAGTGTTATAATCATTATTTTAAGGACGTCAGAGTACGTGACATTCAACCGTTATTTTGAAACAATACTGCTTTAAGCGGTGGTAGTAACTCCTTAACTATTGAAAATGACACATAATTATTATTTTAATGTAAATAATAATGAATAATAATATAGTTGCATTAAAACCTTACCTTCGTATTCATGCATTTTGTGCAACGAAACGTCATTGACAGAAAAGAAGAAACGTATTTGAAGTCGTCAGTTCAAGCTGTCAGTCATTGTGATTTGTATTCATTGTATAGAGTGGTTTTAGTGATATCGACTGTTTACCGTGCTTGTTTTCAATGTTTCACTAAAAACTTTTGATTTTGAACTTTTGCAATCATAATTGATGAGATGTAGAAATGTGCTGTAGAGGTAGTCTGACCATAGATGTAATCTGTCAATGTCAGTGTAACTCTAGGTACACTATCGGCCGGTTTCTGAATTAGGCATTCAAGCAAAAATCAGCTAAGCTTTGCTCTAGACTTAAGTTAAGACTTAAGTTTTTTATGTTTCACAAGATAAAATTGGGATTTCCCAAATTGTAATTAGCTAAGTATTTCTTCAATGGTCCCTGAGTATTCTCCAACATTACGTATGCGTTTCGTTACACGTACGAAAACCGGTATTAACCGAAAATAAAATTGTTTTCTAATTTTGTTAAATTTTATTATTAAATATAACTCAAAAAAATAGATTTTGTTCAATTTTATTTAAAGAATAATCCATTTCAAATTTTTCAAGCTTTTATATCATAAAAATCGTTGATTTTGTCGATTTTAAATCATCGCTTTATAGAATGAAGCGTATCAAATTATGCCAGTTTGACAAACGTCGGTTTTGTATATTATGTCGAATTTGTTTTCTTTTGGCTAATATTCTCGTTAAAATGTATAAAATGGAAAGAAACAAGAAAAAAAGATCTCCCTATTTCAGTTACGAGGAGAAAGCAAATCTTCTCGCATTCGTATAAAAGTAAGTAGTACCTAATATTTTTTAATATATCAACTAGCTTATGCCCGTGACTTTGTCTGCGTGGATTAAGGTTTTCTGGTATAAAGTAACCTAGATGTGATATTCCAGACCATCTATCCCTGTGCCAAATTTCATCCAGATCCGTTTAGCCGTTCTGGCGTGAAAGAATAACAAACGTCCATACATCCATACATACAAACTTCCCCGTTTATAATATTAGTAAGGATTCCCTTGTATTGCTCGTAGGCCAGCTTTACTCCGTTTTAGTTCAGTATAATATCTTGTGGATTTCTTTGGCCATAATTCGTAGTTAGTAGGTACGTACTCGTACATGTAACTCTAAAAATAGAGAGTGCATAAAAATTCATCGAGTATTCTATTCACCTAGTCACAAGACATACTTACCTGACTACTTACAAATTCCATAAAATCCAACCATCAAACTTAGAATAATGTCAATGTTTTCTTTGAATAACAGGCATATTTATGTGTTTTATATTATACTAGCTGATGCCCGCGGCTTTGTCCGCGTGGATTGAGGTATTTCGTGTCCCCGCGTGTTTTTTTAGTATTAATTAGTCATTTACATAATTTATTATTTCAGGACCAAAGCGAAGATGAGCTGATAAGTGAATCTTCACTTATCGCCACAACATCTGGTGATAATGTGATAATGTCATTTTTTAATTTCTACTTAGTAATCCATACTAATATCCATACTAGTAAAGTGTCTGTCTGTCTGTCTGCTACGCTTTCACGGCCCATTTGTTCAACCGATTTTGATAAAATTTTTTACAGGGATAGGTTATATCCCGGGGAAGGTCATAGGCTACTTTTTATCCCGGAAAATTTAAGAATTTCCGCGGGAATCAAAGAACCTTATCCACGCGGACGGAGTCGCGGGCATCATCTTGTATCTAGTATTATACTATATTATATTCTGTGTACAATAGTATTAAGTAAAAAAAATCTTTTCAGGCATTTATTTTTGATGAAAATTCGATTAAAGATTTCCTGATGAGAATCCTTTCGATGAAGCAGCTGAATAATTTAGTAAGCACTTCTTACTTGTAGGTACTGTTTAGCATATATTCTGACTTGAAAACCACCTACCTAAATTTATATTGTGTGATGAAAAATAAGCCACATTATTAGTTTTTTAGGACTCTGTACCCAAAGGTTGCCAACAAGACCCAATTGCTCAGCCTCAGTAGTTTATCTGTCTGTCAGTTTCAATTTTCAGTGCTATATGAACTAATCTGCAAAACGTTTATGCATACAAATCTAAAATTTTGTACATACTCCATAGTATAGGATGGCACTTACTTGGAATTAGCTCTGGCCATTTAATTAACATTTAAACCTTAATTTTAAATTTGGTATTTATTGTGTAATGTAACATTTTTTTATAGAAGACATAAGAAAGAATCGTGGAAGATCCAGTGCATTCACAAACGAATACAGTGCCAGAACCAAAAAGTTACTTTTCAAATGAGCTGCGTTCCAGACTGAAGGCAAAAAAAAAACAAAGAAGAATGAAGGCAATGTATGCATAAAAAATCTGCAGAGATGCTTAAAAAAAAGAATGAAATTTTAAAATTTAGAAATGAGCAGAAAAGGCATGAAATTCAGATGCAAATATTAAAAATGCAGTTAAGAAAGGTGGAGAAAAATTAATGTGAAGTACATTTATTTCGATATTCTAATCCTAATTTTGGATGCATTAGATACTTGAAATTTAATTTCGTGATCCTATTATTTATAAGTTTTAATGACCCTCTAAAGAAATTTTTAAATTTGTTATTTTTTTAATAAAAAAACATTTCAAAAACAAAACTTTTATTTCTATTCAATATTTCTTTATTAAATTAGGCACACGTACTCATATTACTGTCCGAAATTTTAAGCCTATCTGTTATTATAGACAATAATCTCTTTACCAAATTTCATCCACCACTTCAGCCTATTAACGTCCCACTGCTGGGCACAGGTCTCCACTCTCATAGGAGAGAGGGAATTAGGAGCTTAGACCCACCACACTGCTCCAATGCGGGTTGGCGGGCTTTAACGACTATTATCATGTTGACTCTCCGAGGCACGGGGGTGAAACACCGCCAACTTCCAACTCCGGGCTGGCACTGAGAATTTCATAATTGAAAACCCAATACCTAACAATTTTTATGCCCAACCGGGAATCGAACCCAGGACCTCGTGATCTGCAGTCGACTACGCTAACCGCTAGACCAACGAGGCAGTTTCATCCAGAAAATTTCATCCAGATCCATTCAACTTTTTTGGCGTGATAGAGTAACAAACAAGCATCCTTCCATCCATACATCCATCTTTCGTATTTATAAACCATATATACAAATACTAATATCCAAACTTAATATTATAAATGCGAAAGTGTGTCTGTCTGTCCGTCTGCTATGCTTTCACGGCCCATATGTTCAACCGATTTTGATGAAATTTGGTACAGGCATAGGTTGTATCCGGGGTAAGGACATAGGTTACTTTTTATCCTGGAAAATTTAAGAGTTCCCGCGGGAATCAAGGAACTTTAATCCACGCAGACGAAGTCACGGGCATCATCAGTATTAGTATAAAATCAATCACGGTATCTTAAAACTAAAGAGGGTTCCAAACGCACCCTGATCTGAAAGAGCCCAAAACACACTCAGCCGGGTTTTTTTATTCTCACAAATAAATTACTAATTTTATTATATTTTCCACTACAAAATATAATTACCTGAAGGGTATTAACCGTATGCATTAGTAAAATAAGTTTCTACTAATGCTGATCTTACAGCTAAATTTTGTACTTGTTGAGCTTGGGACAAAGGTAGAACATCATTTTGCTCTTCAACAAGTACATCTTTACAACAAAATCATCAAGATCTGGGGCCATGTTATGTAAAACTACACATGCTACAATAACCTTGTACACCTTGCCTAATTTAAGCTGCATCCCGGAATGAAGACAGGGGAAACGCCTCTTCAGAACTCCAAAGCATCTCTCAATTGTATTTCTAGTAGTAATCTGTGCTCTGTTATATGCTTCTTGTGCTGAAGTGGTAGGATTTAAAAATGGCGTCATGATGTACCTTAGACATGGGTATCCACTGTCTCCTAAAATTAGATATGACCCAAATCTTCCATCTTCAAACTGAGCAGCAAGTGGAGAATCATTCCAAATTGTTGTATCATGGACAAAACATGGCCAACGGGCGATGATACTTCTTATTTTCAAATTAGCGTCACATATGGCTTGGATATTTATTGAAAAGTTATCTTTTCTATTTCTAAACAATTCTGCCCTGTTGCCACCGAGACCACCACCAATTACTCTAGGGAATCCTGCTATCGCATAAAATCCTGCAGCCACTGCTGATCGTTCTTGAGCAGAAGGCATTTGCACGTATTGTGCCCTTAGCATCGCTATAGCACTGGATACTCTATCGGTTACCCGACACACAGTTGCTTTGCTTACGTTCGCCGTGTCTCCTACGACGGCCTGGAAACTGCCAGTTGCGTAATACCGCAATACTATTAGAAGTTGTAACATTGGCGGAATGCAGTCGCACCTTTGGATTCTTGCGGGTAATTTGGTCTTTATTTTGCCAAAAACAAATGTTACAGATTCCTTCGAAAAGCGGAATCGGTCGTTAAATTGTTTGTTGTTGAAAGAAACAATGGGCGATTTCTAATAACTTGTCTCCTGTGTGGTTGTCTTTGTACAGGCAAGAATCTTCACTGGACATTGTGCAAAAAATGGATTTTTTTACAAAGGTTCAAACGAGAGTAAAGTTTAAGTAGCTGAAATCCGTCACTCATCTATTACGTTGTCAACTCTGAGAAAGGAGAGCTTTGAGCACTGTCAAATGCGCTCTGAAACGCAATTTTGCTGTTAAGCAGAGATTTAAGTTTCGAAACTGTCAAATTTGAAAATTTGCAAGCTCCAATTCTCAAACCTTACGCAATATCAATTCAGAAACAATAATTTGCCTAAGTCGTTCTTAAGACACACTTAAGAAGTCTTTGAGACCGACTCAACATTAAATTCTCAATTCAGAAACCGGCTGTATATATTTTTCTTGAGAATTCTCGTCTTTAATTATCTTGTACAATGAGTCGTACAATAGAATTACTGGTGGGTGACACACTGACCTTAAACCGAATAATAAGTACCTACTAATGTAAAACGTAAACTAAACTAATAGAAAAGTCCTATTACAGTGTAAAGGATTATTTGAATGATAGCAAGGCATTGGTATGAATTGTTACAGCGGCTGATTATGTAATGTTATATTATAAGTACATATATATAATTTCAAATATTTGTGAGATGGTGATAATAAAAAAAAAGCGGAGTTTATTGCGGGCTCTTCTCAGACCAGGGCACGTTTGGAACCCTCGTAGCTTTAGTTTTAAGATACCGTAGTTAATTATCACCATCACCTCTTATGCTCTGTAAGCATGACGTTCAGAAGGTGTACTTTGTAGGTACATATTTTGAATAAATATGTTTTGAGTTTGAGATTGAGTTCAATAATTTCTGTACAAAAAGTAATGATATCCCATCAAAAACATAAATGTAAAATGAGAGCCAAGTTCAAAATTGTGATAAATATGCCTTGGTTGTTGACTGCAGCGACAAAAGAAGTGAGATCTAAATGGGTGCCAAGTTCAATGGTCAGTCCTGCAATTTATTTATCCCATCAAAAACATAAATGTGAAATGAGAGGCAAATTCAAAATTGTGATATATATGCCTTGGTTGTTGACTTCAGCGACAAAAGAAGTGAGATCTAAATGGGTGCCAAGTTCAATGGTCAGTCCTGAAATTTATTTATAACAACATATAATATTTTATAACAACTTAAAATATCATTTCTTCTTATAACTTAGTATAAAATGTTGAAGACTAAGGCTTTGGCTTGGCTAGTTTCCATATACGAATTATTATTAAGTAGGTACCTAAAAGTACAGTTTCTACCAGCTAGCCAAATTTTCGGAAGAATAAAATAAGAACTTACAGCTTTACAACTTGTGAAGGCTATAATTCGTATATGAAAACTAGCCAAGCCTAGCCTTAGTCTTCAACATTTTATACTAAGTTATAAGAAGAAATGATATTTTAAGTTGTTATAAAATATTATATGTTGTTATAAATAAATTTCAGGACTGACCATTGAACTTGGCACCCATTTAGATCTCACTTCTTTTGTCGCTGAAGTCAACAACCAAGGCATATATATCACAATTTTGAATTTGCCTCTCATTTCACATTTATGTTTTTGATGGGATAAATAAATTGCAGGACTGACCATTGAACTTGGCACCCATTTAGATCTCACTTCTTTTGTCGCTGCAGTCAACAACCAAGGCATATTTATCACAATTTTGAACTTGGCTCTCATTTTACATTTATGTTTTTGATGGGATTACATTTGACAAGAAGCGAGGTGTTACAGCACAAGTATAGGAGAAAGACCGAAAATCGTTAATTAGGGTTCCGTACTCATAGGGCGTAAAAGGCGAAAGATTTACACGTTTCTTTCGCATTATTATTCTAAATTCAACTATTTTACAATTATTTTTTCCCTTAATTAATTTAAAATTCAATCATCATTTATAATTAACTAGCGGATGCTCGCGACTTCGTTCGCGTGGGTTAAGTTTGTTTTCCCACAGGCACTCCTTAATTTTCCGTGATAAAAAAGTAGCCTATGCCACTCTCCAGGTCCTTAACTACCCGTGCAAAATACCCGTTGCTCTGTTGCGGCTTGATTGAAAGACAAACTCTCTATTTCACCCCTTTGGGGGTAGAATTTTCAAAAACTGTGAAACTCGTATTTCTTTATTTTTAACCGGTAGCCCACATACCAGGTTTCATGGCTATAACTTGAAAAATGAAGGACTTTCATACAAACTTGTATGAAGCGCCACAAAGGGACCCTACTGTCTGACAGTATCTATTAAATAGATGGGCAGTGAAAAGGCAACAGACAGAGCTGGGACTATCACACAGACAGACACACTTTTGGATTTATAAATATTATGTACATTCCGCGCACGAGCTCCGGGGAATCGGTGTCTGAAGAAACGACGGCTGTACGCCATCCCCGATCGTCGCTCCATATCCAGCTCGCTCCCAGCACTAGTTTCGAGCTTGACGCGTGTAACTTTGCGATAGCAGCATTGTTTTGCACTTTAAACCACTCTAGGTCATTACTTTAATATTCCATAGGATTCCTCAGAGCTCGCACGCCGACTATAAGTACTTAGGTACTAGGTAATCATGGATGGATATTTTTTATTATTTCATTCTACTACAAGCTACCACACATGGATGGTAAGTGACGATGCAGTCTGTGATGGTAGCGGGCTAACCTGTTATAGTTAGGGGTATGGCAGTTATATTAAACTCATAGTCGGTTTCTACACCGCATCGCACCGGAACGCTAAATCACTTGGCAGTACGTCTTTGCCGGTTCGGTGGTAACAAGCCACGTGGAAATCCTCCCACCAAGCTAGACCACAGAAAATTCTAAAATTATAAATTCCTGAAATGACCCCGCCGGGAATCGAACCCGGGACCTCCCGTTTGTAAGAACACAGCGCTCACTACTTCGCCAGGGAGGTCATCAATCGTCAAAACTGGGTACGGATGCTACTTTTTTATAAGGTTTTATATAACTTGCAAATTTTGTTTAGGTCAAATCTTGCGTCTGAATTTTCAAACAGTTATTCCCTTTAGTTAGAATTTTGCATTGTACACGATTAGTTGGGACGACAATTATTATTTATTAGTTATATGATGAACTAATTGACGTCATTCTAAATTCAATATGGCGGGGTACCAAATATGGGAGACTAGTTATTTTTTTTAGCACCTCCATACTATGGGTATCAATTACTGGAAAGAGTACAAAAAATAAAAATAAGTCACACTACTTTCAAGATGGATTACGAAAAAAAATTGCTTTTAAATGTTTTTTTTTTTATGATTTAAGAATTAAATGCATAATATTTTCAGTGTAATTATATATTAATATCATCACAGTGGATCGAAGCTGCGGGCCACTATTGAGTATGTCACCGTAAGATTGCAAAAACCGTTAGATTATAATCTATCTAGCGAAATTATAAAAAATTGTGAACCGTTCAATGTTCTGAGTGTCAATTTTTGAAATATTCATTGTATGTACTTACATGTATTTACGTTTTCTTGTAGGTTAGGTTAGAGTTCGACATAAATAATCAGGTAGTGCCATAGGTTTTATCGGGTTAATATACCTCGACCTAACAGATTACAATCTACCGAAAAATAATGCGTTAAATTGTAATCTGTCGACAGTTTATAAGTTCCCTAGTTAGATTACAATCTAACGGTTTTTGCAATTTTACGATGACATATACACTTATACAGTTTGGTCCAAATAGTGACGTCTAAAGAAAAAATTTAGAATGAAGGAACTAGAACTTTAATTCGCTATAATCCGCGACAATATGTAAATGTATGTGGTACTGTGTGTATCCCGCACTTATATACCCGCGATATTCTCAACACCACATAAATCTTCCAAACTACTCTCAAGTTCTCAACGTACGTTTCACTCCGACACCGGAGCATCTTGAGATGTTGACACGACAATGCTCGATTTTAAATCTGTAGGTTTTTTTGACTACTGACTGTTAACAACTAAAAAAACAAATCGATTATTTTTGTAGGAAATACTTAAATTCAAAAAATTTGCCATCAAATTGTCACAAATAGGCAAAATTAATTTTAAGAATCAAATAATAAGTTCAGAAAATTCCGCTTTAACACCTTTGAAGTCCGATTTCTCACAATATGCCCTCTTAAGTACCAAATTTTTAGACTAATAAGGGTAGCTTAAGAACCCCAAAGTTTTTAAATTTAGTCGGAAGTGACTTACATAGGTTTAAGTATTTTTAATCTGAAGTTGAAAATTGGATTCTACCTCTGTCGAGAGTAAACTTTTCACTTAGGTCCGAAAATTCCCCGACTTGTGTTATTTTATGCATTTTACATTTCATAGCAAGCATGTTCACAAAATTATGCTCGGAAAAAACCACTAAATAAAAAGAGAAAATAATTAACTCCCTCAGAAATCTCACGATAAAACAAAAAAAATTATAACTCGAAAACTACCAAAAATTGCTGAACATACTCGTACACGGTACATGGGGTATTTTCCGATACGTCTAGTGAGGAAGAGACTAATTTTTTTCTTTGGACGTCACTATTTAGATCATCCTAATTGTACCAATGACAAAATTTGTGTTGAAAATTCAGATAGCTTGGAGATCCACTCTCACATCAAGCATGCTGCAGTGCTGGCCTGTCAGAGTTCGACCGCGGATGACTTAAGAAAGAGTGCATCCTCCTTAGACTCTGATATTAGTATGGGAGACACCCATTGAAAATGTCTACACAAACCAAAAAATATATAACTAGGTAGTTAATACCTACTTTATTGAGTTTTAGTATTCCGGAGGGACAGGTGGCCTAGTTGTAATGAAGGACGAGTGGCCTAGTTGTCGAGGGACGAGTGACCTAGTTGAGACAACGCATATCAGTCGATTGCGATTGTTAAACAACGTTGGCCCAAGTCGGTAACCGGGCGGGTCACCGAATTTGGAAGTCCTAATTTGGCCTTTTCGTTTCCTTCGTGCCTCGGAGAGCACGTTAAGGCATCGGTGCTGGATATTAACACTAACATCTGATAATAATCGTTAGAAACCTAAGAGTTGAAATAGTACTCTCTGGGAATCCACTGCATTATTATGCCAAGAAACCACTGCCATTATATGATTAATGGAAAGAGGTCACAACCCTCAGCAATGAGGAATACGACGCAGAGTTCCTGAGCTTGGTACCCAATTTGTCAAATGGCAGTCTGGATTGGTTACTTTTATAACAATTAGTAACAAAATTATTATTTTACACTACATGATGGCCACAACTTGATCCGCTTGGATAAAAGCACTAATGGCTGACACTGAACTGTAGGACTTTGAAATAAAATCTCTTAAAATAAGAATAATAATAATCATATCAAAAGATGAATTGTACTAAAAGATACCTAGGTTTATCTGCTTTTTAATTACAAACACTTACGACTTTCTTTTTATGCAATAATAATATTTTGATGGTTGAAGACAAATATGGAAGGGATTGAACACCTGTGCTGTGATTCCATAAGGGTTTTGTTAAGGAGGTTGAATTTTTGGAGGTCACTTTTTTATTTTATTTATTGTTAGTTAGAAAAATGCATGTCATCTATTAGTGCAAATAGGCTGTCAACTATTAGTGACTTAACTTTTTTATGGAGTCATCTTTCGGTGATTTGGACAAGATTCGATAAAATTGAACATTTGTTTAGAAAAATGTTGAATGTTAATGTTTTTACAAAAGAGAGGTATTATCTAATAGTTACTAGACCCGTTTAAGTGACTGTTACTGTTTTATGGCCTTCCCTGGGATAAAACCTATGTTAATACATAATTTCATCAAAATCAGTTGAAAGGATGGGCCGTTAAAATGAAACAGACAGACAGACACACTTTCGCATTTATAATATTAAGTAGTACAGATTTATTCTTTATTCAAACTATTGACATTGTAGAAATTCAAAAGTTGCTTAAGGAAGGTGTGGACTCTTCTGAATTTTCAAAAAGATATACAATTGACTGTATGTAAGTTGAACCAAAATCTCGGTCGTCTGCTCAGGTACATTGTACTACACAGCCAAGCAGAGCATGCGCGGGGAGCGAGGGGTATGGGCTCGCGCCCTTAGAAAGTAAAGTAGCCTAGCCTATAGTACCAATTATTTTATCCACTAGAAGTTAGCCTTTGAGTGTGATCTCACCTTATGGTAAGTAATGATGCAGTCTAAGATATTAGTGAATTAACCTATTAGGAGTATGACAGTTATATTAAACCCATAGCCCTAATCGGTTTCTACATACAGTCGTACTGGAACACTAAATCGCTTGAGGGCACGTCTTTGCCAGTAGGTTGGTAACTAGCCACGGCTGAAGCCTCCCACCAGACCAGACTAGGGAAAATTCTGAAATTATAATAAATTCTCAAATTTCTACCTTATTAATGCCTGCCCAGGCCTCTAACTTTGTACACACCACAGATTCTAAGGGTAGTTTTCTGCATTCTTTGGCTTTACCAGACCACCCACCTTAATAAGTACCACACAATAATTAATGTGACAGATTACTCATGGTTGCATGCAAAATGCATAGTACTCATACTATGCATTTTCAAACCGGATTTAGTTTTTTTAGTGCAATTTTTTTACCCTAATTAGTTAACTAATAAAGTTAAATAATATATGTACTTACTTAATCATTTACACACTAGATGATGCCCGCAACTTTATCCACGTGGATTAAGGTTTTTTGATTCCTGCTGGGACTCCTTAATTTACTGGGATAAAAAGTATCCTTTGTCCATCCCCAGGATAAAACCTATAACCTTTTTCGTCAAAATCGGTTGAACAGGTGGGCCGTGAAAGCGTATAGCAGACAGGCAGACACTTTCGCATTTATAATATTAGTAGTATGGATTAGCATATTTATCCAGCTGATGATTGCTCTTAAAATTGTAAGTTTCTGTTAAGTCATTTAAGACAAAACTTTACGTAGGTAAGTACATACTTAATAAGATTAGTAATCAATTGAGCAATAACAACAACAATACAAGTTAAATGCATTGAAACATAAAATTCGTGAATATAACCTAAACCATATTTGATTCAATTTAGTTAGGCTTTAGCATTTAAAATTAACCATCCATGAAATGTATGGACGAGTATTGTATGGAGTGTTTTACAATAGCTCCCATTACAAAATACTATTATGTGACTCTGAGTAAACGCTCGACTATTTTAACAATTTCTCGTGAATAATGTAAATAAGATGAACGTCGGGGTAAAGTAAATAAAAGCATTAAATCCGTCAGCGACCGAAGCATACTCGAACTAGAGGGGCCCTTCATAGCCCTTAATGTAATTTATTTATATTTGACCAAGTGCAGACCGAAACAAAGGGAAAACAACTCGATCCCATACATCTTTCGGCACCTTTGAAACGAGCATACGCAGTCTAACCCTAAAATAAGTTACTGTTTCACCCACCTTCTAACTCCAACGCCAGGTACACAGGTGAAGCACGGTAACATGGATAAATTACCATAACGTTGTCCTAGCACATATAAAATCACCAGCCATAACTCGAAAGTTTCAACACTGTACGGCCCAAATCACTCGCTAATGTCCAAATATCACCATTTTATAACAATGTTTAGTTATGAGAATATAAAAAGAGAATGTACGATACAAAATAAAATTATTGTTTTAGTACTTGATTTAGAATCGACCTCAACACAAAGCTCCGCTCGTACACGATTACTTGTCTCTGGTACACGTAGTACAGTACAACCTGAAGTTTACGCTAATTCCTGAATGAGAAAAGCTCAGGGTAAACGGAATCTGTCGAATCACAGATTAAAAATGTTTAGTCGAATTAGAATCGAATGAGATTGGTGAATGATATTCGAGTACAAAGAGTACAAGGATTAACTTGGCTTGGTTGGCATCATGGTCTTATAAATTTAGTAATTGTTGTAACATTTGATAATTATATTGAGAAGGATACGAACTATCCTAATTAAATTGAAACTTCCAGCAGGGCGACCGCGTATATTCTGCATCAATCATTGTTACAGTATCAATTGTTGTGATTGACTGAATTTATGGTATTCTTGCTGCGTCAATGGATTTTGTCCAATAGTAGAAGAGTGTTATCCAATCAGAGGTGATTGCGATCGTTACACTGTAGCTGTCAGAGTTACGCGGTCACTCTGAGGTAAATAAAAATGGCGTATGGGCGGAGCTTAAGATGGAGGTTAGGGCAGGTATTATCCATACTTATATAATCGATATAAAATTATCACAAATAAAATTAATAAATAATTAAACATAATATTTTGAAAAACACTAGTATTTGTATTTTATAATGAACTAGCTGATGCACGTGAATCCGTCCGTGTGAATTGAGGTTTTTTGGTTTCCGCGGTAATTTTCCGGAAAAAACTAGCCGATGTATCATTCCAGACTCTAATCTATCTCTCCCATCCATCCATAAATCCAATATTTCGCGTTTATAATCATATAAATATAAAAATCAATTGGTGTTCGTTTGTCTCGCTAAAACTCGAGAACGGCTTGACCGATTTTGATGAAATTTTTTGTGCATGATTGAGTGGGTCCAGGGATGGTTTATATTCATAATTGGACCCGGTAGGGGGCACTGCAATCGGATTCCAGGTTCATGGCAGGACAACGTCTGCCAGGCCAATTAGTATTAGTATAAATTTATATTATCATTTGAATGTAAACCTTACAAAGAAAACTGTTATGTTTATATAAACTATTACGGGAAAAATGTTACTGAATGACGTCATAATATGAGTAATAAAAAAAGACTAATTTTGAAAATTATTTATTGCAGCTCTTCTATGTGCCCATAAATTTGAAACATTAATTCCAACTTCTAAGAAGTATGCATATCTAAAACCAAAAACAGCAGTAGTTTTCAAAAAAATGTAATCACGATCGGAGGGCCTCTTGTTGGCCAGCGTAGTGGACTATGGTTGAACCCTTATCATTCCAACAGGAGGCTCCTACTCAGTAGTAGGCGCTGGCTGGGTGAAATGACGAGTTAAAATATAAACATGCTGCAACGCCCCCGTGTTGGCCAGCTTGGTGGACTATGGCCAAAACCGTTTTCACTCCAAGAGGAGACTCATGCTTAAATTGGAGCCTGCAATGGGTTGAAGTATGAAAAATTATTTTTTGAGAAATGTCGTTTTTAGTTTCTGGACACAAATTGAGGTTCAATTCTTGCAAGGGTTGAATTTCCTGTTGCCCAGGTGGTAAATTCTGCAATAAGAAAGAAATAGTAAAATTTTATTATTTGGATTAGAGAGAAGCATTATTGAAAAGTTTCCATTATTGTTTTTATTATTCATCACACACAAGAATATTGACTAAAGATTCTTACTGGTATACGTAGAAATGGGCAGGCATCATGTTTGAGACGCTGGCGGTTTAGAGTGTCATTCCCATTGAAATGATGACTACATATTCTGCTTCCTTTTGTAGGCTTGAACTCAGGTCTCTTTGTAGCATTCAGCCATCTTAGCCTTAATTCATGATATTTTGGGAATCTGAAACAATTGTAAAACATTAGTTAAAATGATACACAATAACTGCAAGGAAGGGACCAAAAACCACTTAAATAGATACTGCAATTTTCGAATACGATACCATACTGGAGATCGGATGTCTTAATCACTAGGTTATCATCGCTACAGCCTAAAATGAGTTTGGCAATATTATAAGTAGAAGCTGACTGTTTAATTTCATCTCTCTACCCCGCAGAGTGAGAAACAGTAAGAGTGATATAAAGTTTTAATTTTATCGATTTTCAATTTATTTTTAAACAATACAATCCCCACACTATATATACACTCCAAACATAAAGTAATGAAATAATCTAAATTTTTGGGGACAGTGCGAAAATTTACGTGTTTTGGCTTCAGTAAAGAAGAAACAGCTATAATTGGACGAAATAACTTAAAATATTCGCCACAAAAAGAAAAACTACACGACTTTGTTACTCACCTATGAAATGAAATTCCTGGGGGTTTTATTTTATTATTATTATGACATCCCACAATTGAGCACTTCACCATAGTTGAAATTATTCACTACTGAAACACCGGAAGCACAACAGACGCCATTTGTAGTTAGCAAGAAATTGGCTTCAATAGCTAAATTTGATGACGTCATATGATAATTGCACGACACGTTCACGCATTGATATAATACACCTGTCTCGTTCTAATAACATAGCTTTTAGTAAGTAAGAAAAATCAAAACATAGTTTTACATGTTTTAATAATAAAATGTATCGTATAACTTTAATTGAGTAAAATGCGACATAATATCCTCTCTTAAATATATAATCAAAGGTTATAACAATGAATAAAGAAATAAGAGGAACTGACATAAACTATTTATAATTGCCATATAGCTTGAACGTGCCTATCCGCCAGTTAAGTCAACAATGTCTTGTTGTGTGTAATTGTGTTTTGTTGAAAAATTGTTTATTTATTTGTTACGGAGAATAAATTAGTGTTATTTTCGTGTCTGGAGTCAAAACTAATTTGCAACAATGCCTGGTTGTAATATTGGATGTGGCGTAAGAAAAAGAAAAATCTGACTAATTTAACATTTCACCGGTATGTAAATAATAATTATCTCGCATATTGATTCTTTATAGTAGTTATTACACTACGAAGACACATATTTTAATTTAATTTACTGTAAATATTTGATTTTATTATGCTAAATATTTACCTGTTTTATAAACATTTGATATGTACCTACTAGAGATTACATAAGAGAAAATTTTCATCGATATCGATATTTGCATGAAAAATAATTTTGATATTTTATACAACTTTTTAAGCAATTTTCAGTTTGAGACCACCGATCTAAACATATTATGTTTAAATTTGAAGTAATGATGTTCACTCAATTAGAAGTTATATGGCTCTAACTGACTGACGGACGAGCGATCAGACGAACAAGTGCAAATTTACTCAAGTAGACTCAGTGATCTTGCTTATCTCAGTAAACTAATTTTTAAGTGTTATGTTTAGTTTTTGTTTTGTACGAGTTACGTATACCTACGGCATCATGTAAAAAATTACTTTCGTTGCAAGATCGCAACCTTGCACCTCCAGCGAATGGCCATGATACCAGTGCATAGTCAGCGGAACGTGACATCAAGCATCGCTTAAATTTTAGTACGATAATGTAAGATATGATAATGTAAGCTAATGAAATAATGAGAAGATCGTTCATTAATCCTGTCGTCTAACATCGACCCAGGATGCTAGTTAGGGTAGATTAGGTTAGCCCTAAGTAGTCATAATGTGAACCGCTGCGTCTTAAATCGACGTAGCATTAGGTTAGGTCATAATGTAAGAATTAATTAATAAATTTATTAGTAAATTTATCGTCGTCTCCTTCTGTAATCCTTCTGGTTGCCGTCTTACGTAACTTACGTCTTAAGATTTACTTTTTTTCTTCCAATCCTGAAAAACAAACTGTTTTAAAAGAAAGACAGCTGTCAATTTCTGCATCTAGTTCGGTAAATATTTAAATGTATTATTTAATAATTTTCATAACCGCACTTGCCCATTTCTTTATTTCAAACTTTTTATTCTAATAAAAAATTAAAATTTATTTAGTTTTATGCATAGGTTTTGGTTTTGTACATAAGATTTACTTTTAACAGCCATCTTCCGATCTAGAAAACCAAGCTGTTTCAAAAGATGGACAACAGCTGCCTATAGAAGATCAATGTGCATCGAGTTCGGCACTTGGGCGATTTTTTGTCTATGCAATAGGTAGGTCCACCGTGCGAAGCAGGGGTGAGGGCCAGGTCAACTAGTGATTTGTAAATGTTTAAAAAAAAGGTGTAATAATTAAAACGCCTATGATGGGCATCATGTGCATCATAAACATGTTTTTTTACAATTTCTAAATACTTGTAAACATTGTTAATAAAATGTCATGAAAATAAATGAAATAAAAAATTTATTATTCAGCGATTTGTAAGTTTTATTTCACTGCTCCTTAATTCAACACAACAGTATATTTGTTTCCAATAGTCTTACCCCTTGTTGAGTCCATATAACTACCAATGTGATAAACAGCTAGGACCACGGAATACCACCATGCAGTTATATAGCCTATGACACTCATAAATAATGTGGCTTTCTATTGGTAACAGAATTTTCAATATCAGCTCTGTACATCCGGAGATAACCGCCTACAACCTCACAAACTTTACCTCTCTAAAATATTAAGTAAAGATTTTGTTTTGTTGGTGCTGTGTCGTAAAATCGTGGTAGGGTTAGCATTATCGTACAAAATCCGGACTTCATGCCAATATCAGGTCAGTTTTTTGTTGTGCAAAAGCAATTTTGACGTAAGCTTTTGACAATAAACCATAATAACATTGGAGGTTAATTAATTATTCAAGTTTTTAGAGATATCATACATTTGAAGGTCATTAGTGAAATTTTGGTTTGTTGCGGTATTGCGCAATGGTGGGTTGCAGTCTTCTTCTCCGTCGTATCGCTCTTGTCAGAGCGGTCGTGGTCGTCACTTTGGGGTTGTGGCACGCTTAACGATCCGTCTCCACTCTTCCCTGATAGCAGCTTTGCGAGTAAATTCGTGTAAGGGGACGTCCACTGCAGCCCTCACTTGGTCTGTCCACCTCATGGGTGATCTGCCACGTGCCCTGGTGCCCTTTACTCTTCCTTGAACAACCAGACGCTCAATGGAGATGTTATCGTCGCGTCTAGTTACGTGACCAAAGAAAGTGAGAATGCGAGCCTGTACAATGGAGGAAAGACGCTGCTTGATGCCGAGTTCTTCAAGAATGGACTTGTTTGTTCGGAATTCAGTCCAAGACACTCTCAACATTTTTCTCCAGCACCACATCTCAAGAGCGTCTATCCTATTCTTCTCACTTAAGCGTAGAGAAATATGGAGAATACAAGCGCTCTGACAAGCCGGGTCTTAGTGGCCTTGGTGATGTTTCGGTTCCTCCATATCTTCCGCAGCTTGTCCATTGCAGACCTAGATATAGCCATGCGTCGCTTGATTTCATCGATGCAGCCACCATTATTCGAAATCAACGCTCCTAAATAGACGTATGATTGGACCACTTGACAGCTTGCTATATGTGTGACCTCTGGCGAGTTCTTGTTTATACGGTCGAGAATCATAACTTTAGTCTTAGTCCGGCTGATTTTGAGGCCAAACTCAAGACTGACGCTTTCCATTTTTTGTATCGTATGTTTGAGATTTTCAGGCCCCCTATTGTAATTCCATCCGTCCAGTTCTCAAGGGTACGTCTCATTATTAGCTCTGTGTAGATGTTAAATAAAAGGGGAGAGATAATACATCCTTGACGAACGCCGGCACTAGGATGAAAGTGTGCAGATAGCTTGTCATCTGTTCTTACGGATGCAGTACCACCTTCGTACAAACACCTAAGCAAATGAACCAGGTGCTTCCGGTGTTCCCATCTTCAGCAGAGTATCCCAAAGTTTGGGCCATTTGACAGAATCG
Organism: Erebia palarica; assembly: GCA_964035005.1. Lineage (NCBI taxonomy): Eukaryota > Metazoa > Arthropoda > Insecta > Lepidoptera > Nymphalidae > Erebia > Erebia palarica. The sequence continues at coordinate 18,102,026 of OZ035986.1, forward strand.
AAAGCCTTTGAGAAGTCCACAAAGCAAATGTACGTTGCCTTATTAAACTCACGAGATTTCTCGATGATCTGTCGCACTATGAGTATCTGCTCCCTGGTACCTTTCCCCTTAACAAAGCCCGCCTGTTCAGGCGCAATCTCCTTAGATAGGTATGACTTTAGGCGCTCGTTTATTATGTGCAGTAGGATTTTACTTGCGTGAGGTATTAATGCAATGAGGCGATAATTGCTACACACTTTGGTAGAACTCTTTTTGTGAAGTGGGATGAAGACACTGTGGGCCCATTCTTGCGGCCATGAACCGGTTTCCCACACCTTGTTACACAGCGCATGGAATATCTGGACGCCATATTCTCCCGAGGCCTTGATAGTTTCAATGGGAATTGAGTCATTGCCTGTGGCTTTTCCAGTCTTCAGGTGTTTTATTGCCGTTCTGATTTCATCCTTTAGAATGTCTGGCTCCTTTTCTTCATCCATGGGTTCAGTCAAGGTGAAACACTGTGATTGTGGGTCCTCAAACAGTGACTGACAATATTCCCTCCAAGTCTCGGATATTGCATCTATATCTGTAACTGTTTGGCCCTGAGAGTTCTCTGTAGCCCATGAACCGGTTTCCTACACCTTGTTACACAGCGCATGGAATATCTGGACGCCATATTCTCCCGAGGCCTTGATAGTTTCAATGGGTTTTTGAGGAGAGAGAACGGGTGATAGATTTAATCTTTAAATGGAGGTCCCGCGATTCATGCTTATTGAATGGGCTTCAACTTCCACACATATGTTCTGAAGTCGGGTGTTAAGATCTCGCCTGCATGCGGCTTGAATTTGTGCAGATTTCTCGTTTATTTGCCTCACATCTGTTCCCACAGCTTTCATCTCTCGTCGTTTCTCTACAAGAGCCAGAGTATTGTCACTCATCCAGTGTTGCCGTTTACGAGTGCCTACAGGTGGTGCAGAGTGTTTGACAGCACAACTGATGAGGTTCTTGACGCAATCCCACATTTTATCCAGACCTTCACTGTTGCAATCTACCATTGTCCATTGATCCAGTTTTGTTTAAGTGCGGTTAAGTGCTTTGATTTATCTTTCACTTCGAGTCTTCATGTTTGGTCGAGTTTTCGATCCGCTCTTAGTTTGAGCTGAATTTTGGACATTAACAGTTGGTGGTCTGATCCACAGTCGGCTCCTGGTAATGTGTGAGTATTCCGGATAGTTGTCTTCCACCGTGACCTAACCAAAATGTAGTAAATTTGGTTTCGGTAATTGCCATCAGGTGATATCCAGGTGTAAAGCCGCCTAGGTTGGTTCTGGAATAAGCTGTTTGATATTACCAAGTTATTATCAGCTGCAAATTGTATTAGGCGTTCCCCTCGTGGGTTGCAGTATCTCTCTGCAAATGTCACAGCGAGAGGAAAATCATTAAAATTACATTTCACCTGAGCATTTCACAACTAATTGGTCAAAAACTTGATTTAGTGACATATCAATCTTTGGATCTTTCAATAATTATTAAAGTAACTATAACCATGCTTAATAATGTTTACTCAAGTAAATGAAAAAAATAGAACCTAATTTTTCAAATATTCATAGTAAGGAAAAGTTGGTTATTGACCGAGCGAAGCGAAGGTCTCTGAGTCTACTTGAGTGAATTTGCACTTGTGCGACCTTCCGACCGTCCGTCCATCCGTCTGTCAGAGCCTTATAACTTCTAAATTTCTGAACGTAATTAAAGTAACGTAAGTAACGTAAGTAACTTCAAATTTAAATATAATATGTAAACCGATGGCTTCCAGCAGAATATGGCTTAAAAAGTTATAAAAATCCTTATTTCAGGGGGGCTCTCATAGAAGCGAATGCGAAGTAAAATATTTTTATAGCGTTACATAGGGTTGCGGTATATCATTTTAAAGATAATTAGGAAAAGAGTCTTTCCCCTAAAATTTACGAAATGGGGGGCTTTCAAAGTGGATATTTTCTAAGGTCCAAAGTTGACCTCAGAACTCTCAATTTTCTGAAAGGCTGAGCCTGAAACTGGATCAATTATTTAAATTGCATCCTGTTATTAGAAAGTCAGATAAATATTATAAGGAAACGAAATTATTTAATTTTTAATGAGCTTCAGTATTTTTAACAGAACTTCATAATGATGTCAATAGATGGCGCTCTGTAAAAGTTTATTCGTTTGTGCTTACAAATAACAGACGTTAGCAGCATCTAACGTGGAATAAAAAAAAAGTTAAATAGTACAATATATAGTTAAAACTATCTTATGGATACCGCGAGATCTCAGTTCGGGGCGAACCACTAGTTAAAATTAGTTTATTTGGAGTGCTATCAGGACCCAAATTCAAATTCCTTCTTTCCAGGCAAGTAAATTCTTCTTCTTCTTCTTGTCCTTGTCCGGATTATGAGGGGTCGGCACAACATTTTTTCTAATTCCACTCACTTCTGTTATCCGTCAACGATGAATGATAGATTCATCCCTTTAATACGCATAATTATCCTTTTCATACAATCCATCCATCTTTTCTTCGGTCTCCCTCTACTCTTTTTTCCTTCCATATGCATATATATCATTCTTCTCGTAATATGCCTTTCTTCCCTTTGCATTACATGCCCATACCATGCTAGCCTATTACTCCTCATCTTTTCTAATACTGGCGCTACTTTCAAACTTCCCCGTATATATTCATTTCTAATCTTATCCATTCTAGTCACACCACACATCCATCTCAACATTCTCATTTCGGTTGCATGTTCTGTCCTTTCATTCGTTCCTTTCACCGCCCAACATTCTGAACCACACAATGCGACAGGTCTAATGACTGTCTTATAGATTTTCCCTTTTTGTTTAAGGGGCATTCGTGGGTCGCATATTACACTCGAAACCTGTCGCCATTTCATCCATCTCGCATTCATTATTTTGTTCAATATAATATGAGGTATCGGAAAGCTGCTCTCCTCATGTGTCTGAGCCCTTGGTGATTACATATAGAATAACTTTGTACAATGGTGGACTCCTGCCTGGCCGCCGCGCTGGTAGGTTCCTGCTGGGCCTTCCTTCCTATGAAGGAAGGCCCAGCAGGGTTTCACTTGGTAGGGCCGGTCCGCGACGGCACTAAGTCCACCACTTGGCTCCATAGGCCCTTTGGGCAAACCCAAAGTCCCTGGCGTATTGACGTCAGGCGCCTAATCCCGCATGCAGGGGGCTCTGCCCCGATCATGCTCACCCACACCCTTGCGGGTGTGAGTGACTATTACGAGAGTGAGGCTTTGGTGGTCGCAAATAGTCGTCAAGACTCATGCAACAAGAAGTCTTAGTTTGTCAAGCTCAGTTCACAAGCGAAGTCGTGGCTATTAAAGAAGCAGTGTTTGATTTGTACTCACCTTGGACTTGGAACCTACGGTGCTTGACAGCAGCTTCGTTTGGGTAGCCTTTTTCGAGGCTTATTTCCTGTTTTGTGCCCGACGAACTCTGTTAGGTACATCACAAGCTGGATATCCTGCGGTCTCCAAGTGGTCTACGGTCTACGGTTATCAAGAGACAGTATCTTGTTCAAGGGCCCTTTTGAGAGCCAACTCTTTCATTTACAAGTGAAATCTTTGGAGGCTCAGGTTACCGGAGGAGAACTGTTTTGCATCCGCATTCCACGGGTGTCAGCTGCTACGGTAGAAAAGGCATACGCGCCACCCTTGGATAACGCATGTGAGCTCTGGTCTTTTTCAAGACGATCTCACATTTCCTATCTTATCGGTCTATAATACTAGCCTACGCAATATTCCTGGGGAACGGTGCATGTTCAGTACAAGTACGAAAGTAAAAGCGACGGAAATTAATAAATATTTTTTTTTTATTATTGAAGTGAAAGCTTCATTAGGCGCGTTGAGCACTTTTTGGTAGGGGGTAAAAATGTGGAAACGCGCGACACCGTTCTTCTTAAGGCAAAAGGTCTTAAGTATAATATAGTACATTTATAATTCAATATATTTATTAAAATATTTTAATAAAACCATAATCATAAAGTACATTTGATAAACCCGTGCCGTACAGTTAAAATAAAAACAAATGTGCTTATTTATTCGCGCAACCATTCCACTAAAACTAACTATTTCAGTATAGATCAGTTAAGTATCCAAATTATTCTGATAAGCTCCTATTGGGGTGGCTAGATTGTGAGGAAGATTCTTTATTAGCGATAGTGGCGCCCCAATTTTTTGTACCTACTCTTTTTTACCAAGATCAAAGACACGTTCACAGACTACCTTATAATCCGACTTTAGGTTGGTACAAAGCGTTGGTACCTACTCTATGTACCACACTCGTGCGAAGTTCGCGGACCTGCCCTAAATAGATTTGCCAAACAAAATCAAAATTCAAAATCTGTTGTATTCTGTGCGTGGACGGAGTGTGATCTGCGGTTTGCCATCTGCATTCTGTTTTACTATTATCCCAAGTGTAACAGTTTTATATATCTTACAATATGGCTAATATAGCCGCTAAACGTATCAAAAGGGAGTTTAAAGAAGTGGCCAACAGTGAAGAGGTAAGGTTGTCAAATAATTCTCATACTATTATTATCGTCCATGGAAGTTTTTTTGTGTTTAAATAAATATCTAAGGTGATCATATACTTGCACTTTTGTGTCGATCAATGTCATATTTTTTGTGTATTCACTGTTGCATGGCGTATTTGAAATCAAATTAGCTTAGTTTTATGCTATTACTAACCGCGTGCGTGATTTAGCAGGTTAGGAGATTTTCTTTGAATAGGTAGATATACTCGTAATCTGCGTACTTTGTCCTAATACAAATGCATCGAAAAAAACTTAATCGTTTTACGCATCAGAAATTACTTCTATTAATAAAAATAGTTACGTAATCAAAAATATCAATTTATTATTGTTTGTGTTTTTGCATTGATTCTTTGTGTAATTAAATTATGACGACTTTGTATACTAGTAACTGTTATTAGGAAAGGCAGACAACTTTCACTATTTAACTGTTCATAAGATTGATAGAACAGATTATTGCGTGTATATATCTCAATCAAAAAATTTGTTTATTTCAAAGAATTCTTATAGTTAAAGTTTTTTATGTTCCAGTATGCTTACATAAATCTAAAAGTAGGACACTGATCTTTCCCTTGCACTCGCACACTACCTTTCTATACTCACACACTTGAGTAGGTACTGCATGCAAAAAACTATCAAAATCAATTACACTTTGTGCACTTAACAGAATTTTATAAAGAAATTGTTATTCCTGTTACTGTTTTTCTGTTAATTTCTTGACTTTGCTATGGAATGGGCGAGTAATTTTTTCATAATTCAGTGGTAATCATTTGGAAGAAGTACATTTGCTCTTAAAATATCTGTGATTTCAAGTTGTATTGATGGAAATCCCAAATTATTAAATTATTCATTGAGTCTTAAAAATATATTGACTGTTATTCTTTAAAATCTGTTATTTCTTTTCTTGTCATTTTATGAATGTAGATTCAAGCTAATTTGACTTGACAGAGCTTGACTATTTTTAAGTGCATTTCAGAAAATTTATAACTCATCAATTCACCAAAAAGAATTGAAAAAAAATTTTTTGTTCAGCGTGAAATTTAAAATGGGGTCCCAGGAGTGCTTCATTACCCTCCCTTGGTCCTCATTTAAATTAAGTTACTTAATGCTTTTTATAACAACCTCAACAAATTATAGTAAAAAGTACTTATTTATGTCCTCACTTGAATAAGATCAGGTTTCTATAATAATAATAACATTGATTCTTGGTGCACTTAAATTGGTGTCATACTAATAAAAATAAGATTGTAAAAACAGTCTGCATGCACTGCTGCACTTTCATTTTATGAGTTTTCTTTTTTGTAAACCCCCGGGATGGATGGAATGCATGGCATCAGCTCCCTTGATGAAAATCATGCATTTAGAATAAGACTGAAAGGAGAAGTCTTGTTGGGTAATATGTCTCGTCTCATACATAGATTGTTACAATTTCCCACAAAGATAGATTGTAATAATTCTTAAATTATTTTGATATCTCTCACAAAAATTACTGATCTGGCCCATTAAATTTCACTTGCTTTTAAAGAAGAAAGGTAGAATCTTTTTAATATTTTAGGTAGTAATCACTACAAAAGAATGCTCTGTCACTGTTTACACAAGGGAAATTTAACTTGTTTGATCTAAATCCACCTTTAAGAAATGCTCATGTCAGCGTGAACATTTCTTAAGATTCATGTATATTTACATTTTAAAATCTTTGCTCCTAATTACTTATTTTGATCTTAAAAACTGAAAGTGCAGCCAAGAAATTTCAATAAAATAATATTTCCCTCGGTGACAACTTTTACTTATCTGTATACCAAAAAAGTTTGGCGCATGGCCAATCACAATTTTAACAAATAAAGGGCAAAAATGTCAGCAGAATTCCCTAAATAGAATGAAACAAAGTCCAATTCGTTAGTGTAAAGACATTAGTAAGAAAAGAAGTTAGACTAGAGGTAGATTAAGTCTACTTACTTAGTCTTTAAAAATTACTATCTATAATATTCCCTACTAATAATATTATAAATGCCATCAGAAAGTCCATCTGTCTGCTATGCTTTCATGGACTTTCTTTTCAGGTGATGTTAATGAAATTTTGGATACCAAATAATGATAGCAATACATAAACATACACACATTCAGAGACCCTTTCACATTTGTAGTAGTTATTAGTAGGTATGGATATAAAAGTGTGTCTGTCTTTAGCCTCTGTTTTACCCCACAGTGTAGCTAATCTCTGTACCAAATTGTGTCAAAATTGGCCAAACAAATGGACTGTTGCTGAATGGCAGACATATTTTCACTGTTTAGTAAATGTTTAACACATATCAAGCTTGATTCTTGGGTATGAGATTTTTTGAAAATCTTTGAATCCAATTTTTATTTTCTTTAATTACCTATCATAGCAAAATCGTAGCATCATCATTCCTCAGAGCAAATTCCTGTATCTCTAATCGTGCTCCATATAAAATTATACCCTTTATATAAATCATCATCCATAACCGATAGACGTCCACTGCTGGACATAGGCCTCTTGCAAGGATTTCCACACGCCTCGTTCTTGCGCCGCCTGGATCCAGCGGCTCCCTGCGACTCTCCTGATGTCGTCTGTCCAGCGAGTAAGGGGTCTGCCAACGCTGCGCTTTCCCGTGCGTGGTCGCCACTCCAGCACTTTGGGACGCCAACGTCTAACGGTTCTTCTAACTATGTGCCCCGCCCATTGCCACTTTAGCTTCGTAACACGTCGAGCAATGTTGGTTACTTTAGTTCTTCTGCGGATCTCTTAATTTCTGATTTGATCGCGCAGAGAAATCCCGAGCATTGCTCTATCCATCGCCCGCTGAGTGACCCTGAGCTTTCTTATGAGGCCCATAGTTTGCGACCAAGTCTCGCAACCGTATGTCATCACTGGCAACACGCATTGTTCGAGACTTTGGCCTTCAGGCACTGAGGAATAAAATATTTTTAGAAATTTATAGTAATAAAGTAATAATAATGTCCTCACGTCAGAATTTCGGCCACGGCGGCTTATCTCCAGAGAGACTAGCCACCTGCGCGGGAGATATTAAAATGCACAAGTGCATACACAGGTGCACTCTCTGTACCTTTACTCTCATTGCCCAATGGGACCTAAAAATCCGACACAACCAGCGAGAGGTCAGGCGCAGGACCGACGGTTTAACATGCTCTCTGAGGCACGTTCAACTTCCTACTTCCAGGCTAGTACTGAGAATGTCTAGCCAGTAAAATCCAATATTTGTTATAATACCCTTTATAGTATACTGTACATGACAACTATTCCTTATGTACATAGCATAAATATATAATATCTAATGGATTGACGTTATTCAGCCATAATAGATAATAGTCAAAGTTCAACTAGTTGGAAGCGCTCCTATTAGGAAATTCAATGTATTGATCACTACTAGATGCACGCACTGCTTTATTATGGATTCCCTCCATAAACAAGACTCAAGACAATTTTCACAATTTGTCTCCGCTGGGTACTAACTAGGGCTGTACAATTTAACCAACCAAGCCGTTTAAAAATTTAGCTAAGTTAGTTAGCTAGCTAACCGATAGGCTAGCTAAGCCTATCAGTATTTAACCGGTTAACCTAACTAGCTCAGCTAATAAGTCAACGGCTAACCGGCAAACTTTTTTCTGCTATTTACTTATTCCTTTCTTACAGACAGGTTCAAAAAATAATATTAAGGCTCTTTTTTTTTTTGTTTAAAGAAAACGATAGTCGCGAAATTTACCTATTTTTAAATTAAAATTAACTTTAATTTTATACTTTTAACTTTAATAAATTTTAATTTTAAAGAAAAGTATAGCCCACCCTGCATTGGAGCAGTATGGTGGGTCTAAGCTCCAATTCCCTCTCTCCTATGAGATTGGAGGCTTTTGCCCAGCATTAGGATGTTAATGGGTTGCAAAATGTAATGCACAATATTTCAAACAATAATACTTTTGTCAAAAGGTAATTGGGTTAGTACTGGGTCAATTTGGCGCTACTACACCTGTGTGTCTCGTAAAGCTGTTCTTTCTGGTCTCTCTGGTTATGTTGACTTTCGTCCCATCTGATTTTTTTCCTTTGAAATCAAAATGAAATAATGATTTCATGTAGTGAAAAAACTAGAAGTTTAATTCGCTAAAATCCGCCCCACAAGGCAAATCTATGTGGTACAGCGCGTATGCGAAACTTGATGACCGCGATATTCACCACACCACATAACCCTCTAAAGTACCCTCTATTTTATTTATTTTATGAGGGTATTTTTGAGGGTTTAAGTGGTGTGGTGAATATCGCGGTCATCACGATCAAGATACGCATTGTACCACATAAATATGCCTTCTGTGGCAGATTATAGCAAATTTAATTTCTAGTTTTTTCATTGCAATGGACTTCCACAAAGTAACGCCTGCTTCTATCCAAGATTTCATGTAGAACAACCTGACAAAAATGGAGATGACATTCAATGGACACACAATTTAGGAAAGGAAATTCTACTGAGAAGAACCAGCAAGAAACTCAGTAACTTTGTCTCTCTTACAGGTAGCTGGGGGTTTCATCAAGCTGGAATTAGTGAATGACTGTTGGACCGAGCTCCAGGGTGCTATAGCGGGGCCGCCTGACACACCGTACGAAGGCGGCACGTTTCTGCTCGAAATAAAAGTACCAGAAACATATCCATTCAACCCTCCTAAGGTAAGATTTTATTTTATTAGTGACTTTGCGGTTACTTATTTGTACTTTATTATATTATTATACTTGATAAGTTAGCGCAAGATTGTGTTCTGTTTATATATTCATAAGATTTATTTTTATCAGCAAATAATAGGTGCTTGACTATACCCTTTTTAATACGACTGACTGAAAAAAGGAGTATATTGTTTGTGCGTATGTATGTATTGAACCTGAAGCGATTTCGATAAATGAGGTATCGTTAGAATCACTACCTTATTCTGGGTGACATAGGCTAGTAAAATTAAAAAAAAATTGATGGGGTGACCGTGGTCCCGCATTAAACACTAAAGTTGAAAAATAAAATCGAAAATAAGATAAACTATTAGGTCCTTAAGATACATATGAATTTGCCGTTTTGTCGTACTGGCCACTTTGATCTAAAATATCTCCTCTTTGGTTAAGAATTTCAATTTCAAATTCATACAGCTATTTATCTACTCATGCTTTTGTGTTTTGAAAACCCCTATTCATTTATTTTTTCCTCTTTTGGTTTTTTTTTTGCGTCACTCAGTTTACAAAATGGAAAGCTTGAAATATCGCGTTATTTACGAGTACGAGTCCCATCGTGGTACCAGTGCTGCAGAAACGGCTCGAAGGATTAATGATGTGTATGGCGGCGGTGTCGCAAAAGAAAACACAGTGTGTTTTTGAGTTGCAAAAGAAAAAGCAAAAGAAAGGGATCAATGAACTACCTATGAGATGGCAAAAGTACATTGATAGCAATGGTACATACTTTGATTAAATAAATATATTATATTTAAAAAAAATCTACTTTATGTCCCTCCCTTACAAAACGGCAATTTCATAGGTACCTATTATTTAATCATAATCTAGAAAATGATGAGTAGATTCCAAAAATATATAACACTATAGCTCAATATCCAGTGATTCACAAAAAAAAATATCATTTAATAAAAATGTGAATAAGATTCTATTTAAGTAGATAAATTTTTGTTTGGCAAGGCAATCCTTTTTTTTGTTTAGCAACGACAAGTTAGCACTGGACTAAAATATCCGTTTATCAATGGAAGACTATCATTTTACTTTAATCTCCTCTATTGCTAAACAATGCCAAGTTTGCGCTGGACTGTAATCTTTCTTTTAACAGTGATAGATTAGCGCTTGACTGACTTGACTTTCCATTCATAATAAAAGGTGTTTCCTTTGTTCTTGACTGTAATCTCCTTTTTATTATCAGCTAGTGCGCCCGGCAGACGTTGTCCTACCTTGAAACTAGAACCCGATTGCAGCGCCCCCTACCGGGTCCAATTATGAATATAAACCATCCCTGAACCCACTCAATCATGCGCAAAAAAATCATCAAAGTCGGTCAAGCCGTTCTCGAGTTTTAGCTAGGCAAACGAACAGCAATAGATTTTTATATATGTCAGCGTAAGATTGTAAAAACCGTTAGATTATAATCTAACTCGCGAGATTCTAAACTGTCGAAAGATTAGAATTTAACGCATTATTTTCCGGTAGATTGTAATCTGATAGGTATTTAAACCCGATAAAACCTAATACCCGCAGCCGGGCACCACTTGATTATTTATGTCGAACCCTAACCTAACCTACAAGAAAGAGACAAGAAAACGTAAATAAAATGAATATTTCAAAAATTGACACTCAGAACATTGAACAGTTTACAATCTTTCGACAGTTTAGAATTTCGCGAGTTAGATCATAATCTAACGGTTTTTACAATCTTACGGTGACATATATAATAAATAAATAAGATGACAAGTTATTGATTGACTGTATTTTTATGTTAGCAATGTCAAGTTAGCTCTTGACTATAACTTCTATATTTAAGATATTATTTATCCTTGATAATTAATAGAGAGAGCACTTGACTATAATTTCCTTTTTAGCAATGACCAGTAAGCACTTGTGATCTCAATCGATCAATAGCCAGGTAGGGCTTTACTGTAATCTCTTTTCTATTATCATATTATATTTATGAAATATGGCTAGGCTAGCAATGCGTAATATGACCGCGCGTATTTATTTCATGCTATATTTTAATCTCATCGCAATGCGAAATTTTATTTTGCGAATCTTCTCGCAAAATCCAATTAAATATAGAACTTGTATAAAGCTCATATTGGTGTTCTAGACTACGCACTTTTGTTGTACAGATCCGCTTCGTGACCAAGATATGGCACCCGAACGTTTCATCTGTGACCGGAGCTATATGTCTAGACATCCTCAAGGACCAGTGGGCGGCGGCCCTGACCCTTCGAACGGTCCTTCTGTCCATCCAGGCTTTACTCTCAGCCGCTGAACCCTCGGATCCTCAAGATGCTGTAGTTGCGAAGCAATACCGCGAAAGCCCCCATCTATTCCAGCTCACAGCTCGACATTGGACAAACATATACGCAGGCGGTCCCACGGCGATATGGGAGTTCAACCAGAAAATCCAACGTCTTCTCGACATGGGTATAGACGAACACGAAGCTAGAGTGGCGCTCTCTCATTATAACTGGGAGTTGGAACGGGCTACAGAGCAATTGTTTAGTTAGTTATCCAAATATATTATTTAGTTTTAATTATACGAGGCCCGTTATTGTATTTTCTATTTGACAGCCTGTTAAGTGCAGTGGCCCTATTATATAAACTCGGTATTGTTACAATCTTAATTATTGTGATTGGTTGAATTTATGGTATTTGTTTTGCGACAATAGATTTTGGCCAACAGTGGTAGAGTCATTTCACCCAATTATGATTTCATTTATTATTATGGCTTTCATGTACAATGGTAATAATTACAGAGACATGAGGCCCCATCAGGGTATTGCAATATTGAATATTTTAAATTTAGAATCTACATATATATATATATATATATATATATATATATATATATATATATATACACACACACTATTTATTATTTCAAATCGATCTGTGTATTATTGTTTAGTTATTTTTTGCATGTTGTACCCTTTTTTATCTTTTAGTTGTAGATCTACACCAAAACTTATTTGTCAAAAGTGATTTGGTGTTCATAACTATTGTCAAGAAGACACTGTCTCCTGTAACACAGTTTTAACTACCACAGGAGGCAGGGCTTCACATTGATAAAAATTGTATGCTTTTTTATTTATGACAAATGAAGATTTATTTATTTATTATATTTTATTAAATTATTGTGAAGTTTTGGAAATGATACTACACAAGCTTAAGTAAAATTTGCTTTCCATTCGCTTATATGAGCGCCCCCCTCAAATTAAGTTTTTTATAACTTTTTAATTTAAGTCCATCAGTTCATATAATTTTATCGTTAAATTTGCAGTAATTACGTTTACTAATTTAGAAATTATAAAGCTCTTTGGAACTTGCAAGCCCTAACTAAATATCGATAAACCTCTTTATCGATCGATACTATACAGCACTAAACTAATCTGTCAAATAGAAAATAAAATACTATGATCCACATAGTATGTTATGTAACTACCCTGTTTAAGGATCTTGTTATGTAGTTTTTTTTTTCCATAAGGTTTTCGTCATGGTATCTTAATCAGTGCCTCCAGTGGACTGTTTACTTAACAGTAAATTATGTCACGGTATTGTATAATGACAGGCGGTTACCTTAAGGACTCAAAGTACCTTTCCACCGGAGATGTGGTATTTTGCTAATGTATGGATGTATGTCAAACCCACCAATACGAGCGCTTGATTTTAGTTAGTTAGGTCAAGCGCTTCCATTGCTGGGTTTTTTATTAATACACCCTGTCAATATCAAAAAAGATTTACTTAATTAAAATTTATACATATAACATATTAAACATTACTACCTGGGTGACCGAGCTTTACTCGGTATTTTAATTTTTGGTAAATCGTGTTTTTGGAAATTATATTTAAATACAAATTACATACTGATGATGCATGCAAAATTTCATGAAAATCGTTTTAGCCGTTTCCGAGATTCAGAATACAGAATATACAAGAATTGCTTGTTTAAAGGTATCAGATATTTTCAATATTGATAAATCCCAATTATTACTTCTATTATTTTACATTTAATTTTATTAATAAAATCTTTAAATAAACTATTGTGATTGGATTTATTTGAAACAGTTGGAAAACAAAATCGTTGTATATCATTTTGGTTATTGCTGTGTTGACAGTTATAGCGGAGCGAGAGATATATATTGTATTATATAGGAATTCAACTATCTCAATAATTGTAAATGTTTCTCTTTTAAGGGCTCCAAACATAGTATTTTATATAACACTAGTGAGTCCCGCAAAATGTATCAGGTCCTGAAAGTAGTGTTATTAATCATTTATTTAAAACTTTATATTAAAACTTTAAAATTATTTATATAAATGTGACACCATTTTTAAGATGATGTGTTTTAATAATGACACAGTACAATGTTCTTTATTTAAAATTGTTTTAATACAAGATTTACTAAAAAGATCTTATTTCATATACAATATTATAAAATCTTCCTTTTTATACGACTGCCTGAAGAAAGGTATATTGTTTTCAGGGTGCATGTATGTGTGTATGTATGTATATGAGTTTGTATATTCCACCATAACTTCTATACGCCTACACCGATTTTGATAAATGAGGTATCGTTAGAATCCCTAGCTTATTCCGGGTGACATAGGCTAGTAAAATTAAAAAAAAATTATGCGGTGACTGCATTAAAGACTTAGGTTGAATAAGATTCTATTTAACTAGATTAATTTAGATTTTTAATTTTTCAGTTCGTTTTTTTGGCAGGGCAGTCGTGTTTTTAATTTTTTTAATTATATGACTTGTTATTCGGAATACCTGACAGGACGTCGAACTACACGGCTATATGATGTGTATTAATGATGGTTGCGGAGTTATCATGCTAGATTTCAGATGTTCATTATCTGGAATGGTACAATATTCAGAGGTTTTACATAATTATAAATGTTCCTCTATTCATCTCATTATGCTAGTTTTAATTTTTCCATTAATAATTCATTTTTCCACAACTCCTAATTTTAAAAAACAGATTTATTTAAAACAGTTGAAGAAAAATTTCGTAGTAAGTATTTTAATTTTGATAATGCTGTGTTGACAGTTATAGCGGAGCGAGACAGAGATAGGTATTATAAATAAATTCAACAATCTTAATTGTAAATGTTCCTCATTAAAGGGCTCCAAATTTATTATTTTATATAACTTGTGTGTGTGTTTTTAATTATTTAAAATTTTAAAATGATCTTTTTAAACAATTGCACAGTACAATGTTTATAACTTAAAATTTTTTTAATACAAGGTTTACTAAAAAGATCTTATCACAAATACAATATTATAACATCTCCCTTTTTTTATTCGGGATACCTGAGCGGTGGTCGAACTACAGGGCCATATTATGATGTGTATTGATGATAGTTGCGGGGTTATCATACTAGCAGTGGCGTGCAGTTCATAGAGGCATAAAAGCACTGCTCACTCATACGGATAATGCTCACTTTTCACCGAAACAGCTAGTAAATAGGTATTCTGCCTAACTAATGCCTACCCTAGACTCAAAACCTGCGCACGCCACTGCATGCCAGATTCCAGATGTACATTATCTGGAATATAGAATGGTACAATATTCAGAGGTTTTATATAAATTATATTTCTTAGGAACTGAATAAACTTAGAAACATAATATACCACTCTTAAAAATCTCTGAACTCTTCTGTCTTTTGGACTTATCATTGAAATAATTGTCTTTATTCTACTATCATCTTAAGAGTAATATCATTCTTACTTATAATGTGTCTTAGATATTTTAATTGTTTTACATTAATCTTACATTTTCGCGATTACGCTTTACAATTACTTGCCTAGGTCTATCAAATACATTATTTAATCTCTTATTATGTCCTTCTTTTGTTCTTCCCCAAATCAATATATCACCAATATATACATCTACGCCATCTAAATCGTCTAATATTTGACGCATAGGATGTTGATAGACTTCGGAAGGGCTACATATTCCAAAAGGCATTCTGAGATTTGTACCTACCATGGCCATTAGATAAGGGATTTTGACCATGATCGTCCAAAAAAAATATAGGCATTAGGATAGATAAAGATAAAGAAGCAAACTCTCTCTATTAAGATGACAGTTATCAGTTAGAGAAAAGGATATTTTCTCTCGAGTACCTGTATCTTAAGAGAAAAAGAGATAAACCTATCCTAATAGCATCTGGATTGGTTTATACTTTATAAGTCTTTTTATAGTATTAACTAGCTGATGCCCGCGACTCCGTCCGTGTGGATTGAGGTGTTTTAGGGCATGAAAAATAATTCACGTCCTGTTCTCAGACCTACCGAATATAACAAAAAATTTCATAAGAATCGGTCAAGCCGTTTCGGAGGAGTTTTGTTACAAACACTGTGACACGAGAATTAATTTATTAGATTATCATATTGGTCGGACGAATCTTAGCCTTAATAGTAGGGGAGCCCAAGAGGGGATTTTTGGATTTACTCCAGCGCAGCAGATTAATATAATGGGGGATTCTTCGGATCCTGTAGAGTACCTTCACCATATATGAGCCCTGTATATGTATTGGTGGGTCTGTCTAGGACAGCAGATCAAAATAATAAAATCGATCATCAGAAATACTCGAGCGCGTCAGATTAAGGTAGGGAGTTAATTACATGCTGAAAAGTGTACATTCAAATAATCTGACGATTTGACCGTGGCCCAAAGGAGTTACAAATTTTAAAAACTAGTACGCAATCTCTAAACTTAACCAAAATGAGAGGTTTAAATCTAGCGCTATCCCTTTCCGCAGAGAGAATTAAGAAAAGGACAACAATAGATTTGGGCCTGTGAGATTGTGTTCTGCAGAAATTGCCACATTGATTTTTATTTAGGTATCTAATTTTGCTTTTGATACAGCAAAAACTAATACAGCTTATTAAAAATTTAATTATAGCGAACTTATGCTTTATATAATGCCCGGAAACCGGCAACCGGCAGTCGCGCGGCAATTATTTTACTAAACCAGAAACCTACACTTATGTGTAAGCAATAACTAAAAAAAACAACCAGATGAACTATGCTTGAACACATAGGTAACAAAGAGACTTTAATCTGTTAGAGTTTATTAATCTTCCAATATTTAAAAAATATTGTTACAGTCTGTCACGGTCTTTGTACAGTACATACATTTTTATTCTTTTACTGATGTCGCAGCCAGCTTGCATTATTGTTGTATTGCAAGACAGCGAAATCTATATTTTTGCAATAAAACAGATTAAGATACCGAAACGGTTCTAGAAGACGAAACGCAAAATGTTGCGCCATTCTAGCGATGTTGTGTGCATGTGGTATAATAGTCATGATTTATTTGAAATGTCTAATATATTTTTTGTAAAATTCAATTGTGTTTGATTTGTGTAAGCTGCTATAGTCCCACAAACTTATCTTGAACTTATTAGTTGCAGTTTTGTCCCGGTGGCCAAAACTGGAACTAATTTTTATGCCTGTTTTGTTTTTGTTTTATTTTTCATATTACATACTAGTGACGCTGTCACCGCATCAGACTAGTTTATGGGACTGTAAAGTAGTATGAACCAATAGTATATTGTGTGCTTAGGGGTGAAACAAGTCGATTTCAGACGAGGGTGAAATTTCCTGCCTGAGCGAAGCGAGGGCTGGCATCACCCGAAATCGTGTTTCATCCCGTGGCGCACACACTATTTTTCATTAGCTGCTTGAATGTAAAAGGGACACAAATCAAACAGACACTATTTTACAGGAGAGCCGTTCAAAGTTTTGAAATTTAGATTTGTCTGTAACTTTGTGTTCTTTCATCAATTACATGCATGTTATATACCGTTAATAGCGTATTTGAAAGCTGAATTCAATGGTACGTAGGATTATATTACAAGTGTTGCCTTGAAAGTTATATTAGTACATAATAAATATATGTATAATATATAATAGTAAATAAATGTTTTAATCAAAATAAATATTTTTCCACTGTCTTAGGTAATCTAGAAAAATTATAACAAAAAAAAAAATGGCCATGCTTATAAAAATAAATTAAACAACTTCTTTGAGTGAAAATAAAAAATATACTTCAAAAAACAAAAATTTAAATTTTCTTCTTGATAAAGAAATGAAAAAAAATATTCCCAAACTCTTCAAAGCTTAAAAGCAATTATTTTCATACAAAAAGTAATTATTAACATCGTTACTAGAACCATTTTAGATCAATAATGTTTTGTTAATTTATTAATTACAAAATTGAACTATCCATAATAAAAATATACTAAACTAGGCATAAAGCTTAATATCAGTCTAGAAATCAATATAATAATATGAATATTACTTACTAAACAACAATTAGGTAGGTTGTTTTAGTATAAAAATGTAATTGTACAACGTAGGTAAATGCAATTAGGAACAGTAAGAAATCACAATCATTCTTGAGCTTATAATACCTACTAGGTAGGTATATGAATTATATTTTCAAAGCTAAACTTTAAATGTGAATAAGTATATCAATAACAATAAGAATACCCTGCTTCTTTGCTTGCGAAATGTAAATTTTGAGTATACAGTTTTTTTTGGTATATTTACAAAGTTACTAGAGTTTTGTTCTTTTTTTGTCTGTGTAACCACAGATTTGAACCCCTCTTCTTAGTACGAAGTCTTATATATGTCACCGTAAGATTGTAAAAACCGTTAGATTATATTCTAACTCGCGAAATTGTAAACTGTCGAAAGATTGTGAACCGTTCAATGTTCTGAGTGTAATTTTTTTTTATATCCATTGTATTTATGTTTTCTTGAATGTTTCTTGTAGGTTAGGTTAGGGTTCGACATAAATAATTAGGTAGTGCCTAAACCTAAGTGCCCGGCCTTTTATCGGGTTAATATACCTAACATATTACAATCTACCGAAAAATAATGCGTTAAATTTGCAATTTCGCGAGTTAGATTATAATCTAACGGCTTTTACAATCTTACGGTGACATATAGAAACTTATTCACATTCTGTTGGTCAATTCTAATTATCTTTACATCAGACCACTTTACTTTACCTCCTTCTTCAGTTAAAGTATAACTAACTAATGCCCGCGACTTCGTCTGCGTGGATCGAGGTTTTTGGTTCCCGCGGGAACTCCTTAATTTTCCGGGTTAAAAAGTAGCCTATGTGCTATTCCAGACTATAATCTATCTCTGTGCCAAATTTCAGCCAGATCCGTTCAGCTGTTGGGGCGTGATTGAGTAACAGACATCCATACATCCGTACAAACTTTCGCATTTATAATATTAGTAAGATTAGTAAGATTGCCCGAAGAAGCGAGTGGTTTCAAGTTAAAAAAACTTTCATGGGTAAGTTCTATCGAATTACTGTCGCAGGAGTTATCTAACAGTGCAGCTGCAGGTTCATCCAATGTTGGGTTTTCAATTTGTGCCTGAAATTGGAGATTAACTGTCGTCGGTAAAGTTTCATAGCACAGTAATTAATTATATTAAATCACGTATAATTGATAACAATATACATTAAAAAATAAAAATAATTCACTAAATTATTTAATATTAATTTAAGCTGTATTATATACATTTATAATTACTATGAATTTATTTCCATGTAAAGAAATACAAAAGTAGCGCATTCCAAAATATGGCCCTAACGTTTATCAAATACTTACTATTAGGTTCTACCTCTATAATATTATAAGCAAAGCGGACGCTATTCTTATTAAGGCCCTTTTGATTTGAAAAAGGATCTTAAACTTCTGTAAGTAAATCTTTAATACAAAATGGGCAATTTTGAAATATGGCACTTTTGTTAAAGAAAGAGGAATGAACTTAGGTACGTGATTTTTTTAAAGCAAAACGGACATATTTCACTTTATGGCGCTTTAGTTTTTAAAATTACTATCGAAAGTTAAGGATTTTTTGACATATGGCACTAATATAACTTACAGGGTTTGTGCGTTGGCTTCGATTGTCGGGTCGCAACTCACAAAATGGCAGCTTTGCTCCTACTTGGTCCACGAAACTCGAAAATACTAAAAAGGCGCTTGTATCGTTTTCGTATATTATAATGCGAAATCAATGGGAGTCTCTTTTAAATACCAATAATACAAGTATTTAAAATATCTTTTAAATACTTTTACCTATTAACATCGCATTTTTGAAATAAAGACGATTTCACTTTTTTCCATTTGTGTCCCTTTTGTATTGAAGCAGTGATATTTATAATCTGCATTCAAAGTGCGAGTTTTATTAAAATATATAAACGTATTCGTCGGAAATTGACGTCATGGGTAGTTTCAGGTGGCTCAACAGGCATTGAAACTCGCATTTTCAATGCAGGTTATGAAAAATATCTTTATTTTTATTTACATAAGACATGGTAACACGGTGAAGTTGTGGCTAATTTTGTTGTATAATTGTTGGCGTCAAAACTCTAAACTATCAGTACCGCTCAAAACCACTTTTAACTACGAAAAACAATCAATAGTAAGACTATGGACGGCGCTGTGTTCAAAACCACTTTTGACTGCAAAAAAAGATTCAGAATTAGTAGTGACTGTGGATGTTGGTCAAAACCACTTTGAACTGCTAAAATAATTGTTAATATTGATTGAATGGGATGAGTGACCAAAAACTACCATCCATAGTCAAAATTAAAAGTGGTTATGACCGGATATGATAACATATACAATTTCTAAACTAAACTAATGAAAGCTACAATGTAACGACCGCAATCACCTCTGATTTGTTCTTTTTTTCCGCTAATAAATAATTGGCCCATATCCCCTAATACCATAAATTCAGCCAATCATAACAATCCTGGACTGTAGTAATGATTGCAGGTTACCAGGTTTTACCAGGTTTGCAAGCTTTATTGTTATCCCTTCCATTATGCTCTGCGTTAGAAATTATGTATATGCCTCAATCATTGTTACCATCATAACCCTCAATTATTATTGATGTGATAGACAGAATTTATGGTATGTTTGCTACGATGATAGATTTTGGTCACAGGTGATTGCGATCGTTATACAGTCGCAATTGTTTTTTACTTTACAAGGTCTAGAATTTGTCCATAATAATAACAAGCATTGCAATCCTAACTATCGAGTTAAATGAAGGGGATGAAATTCTAATTATATTATAACTATAGCGTAGTTAGGGCCCGTTCCCCTCTCTTGCCGCGACACAAAATGACGAGTTTTGTGAATAGCGCCATCTAGCCGCGACAGTGTTAACGAAGCAAGCTAGCCATGAAGCCTGCGCCCGCGCAACGACACGCGTCAGTAAACAGCCAGTGACTTGAACATAGCTACCATCAGCGGGCGTTCATGATTGAGCTTACTTCAGTCACTGTTGACGCCGCTTCAGGTACTGCCGTGTGCCTACATTCCTCGTACCTTTAACTCGTCGGGTCGGGTGCAGTGTACACATCACCAGAATGTAACTGAATTGCAGTGTACCCTTTAGTAAACACCTCTTCCCTTTCTTAACGTCCTGGTGGCGAACGAAACTGTTGTTATTACTTTCTAAAAACCGTATTTAATTTTCCGCGTGTGTCGTGCGCCAACAAACGTGTGTGTGTATAAATAAATATTAATTTAATAGCTGCCTTTTTATTGTAAAAGCTAAAGTTACAGATATGACTATTTCTTATGCGGGCGAAGTGCCGAACGGTAGCAGTTTTGGTTGTTTTTGGAGGATCCTACTCAAGTAAGTACCAGCTGTAATATATCCCTGCGTAAAAGTAACACCGATGATTGTGAGTTCGTACTTCATTTGACAGTAGGCGAGGAGTTGGCGACCCTGTATCACGGCCAGAGAGGTCGTATAGTCTAATCCCATCCCAAACAGCTGTTTGTTGCATACAGTTGCAATAGGGACCTCGTGAAGGCAGAGTGAACGCCCGTAACAATAGAGGTTGCTCGGTACTAGGGGTATTGTGACGTACATCGTTTTGTATATGTTTATTAAACACGACTCTTTTGTAGTGTTTGCAGGGCTGGCGTTTTTAAGAAAATTCGTATTTTTTGACTATTTCCACGGGAGGAAGGGAGTATTACACTAAATTAAACTACTTATTAGTTCAACCAGTTGGAACTAATGGACGAAAATATTCCAATTAGTTCAACTGTGCTTTGTCGTAGTAGGTAACTCACTTAATTAGCTGTCAAACGTGTAACTATTCAAATTGTTACTAAATCTGTTACCGTCTATGCT
Source organism: Erebia palarica (assembly GCA_964035005.1). NCBI lineage: Eukaryota > Metazoa > Arthropoda > Insecta > Lepidoptera > Nymphalidae > Erebia > Erebia palarica. The sequence goes on from OZ035986.1 coordinate 18,123,540, forward strand.
CGAAACTTCGTCTGTAGAGTTGTTGGAGTTCGCCGTATTACATAACGACCAGCCGTTTTATAAAACAGCGAACCCACAATCCGGCTGCTACATGGATATTATGTTAATCCCTCGGGAACTCTTTGCTTTTAGGCAAACTCACAGCTATGACGTTTAATAACTACATAACTAGTTGTAATTAGGGGGCTGCTTACTATCCACTAAACAAAATTATGTTAACTAGATGCCTACCACTGAAGTACCTAAATATACTTAGTTTTAGGTATAGCTCTTCGAGTTGAAAAAAAAATCGATAATAAGATTAACTAGGTATACCTATACTTACCTAATCATCACCCAGAAAATGATGAGTATATTCTAAATATATTACACTATAGTTCAATATAAATTGATTCACAAAAAAATATCACTTGATGAAAATGTGAATAAGATTTTAATTTAACTAGGTACCTAACTACTTAGATTAATATCTTTTTCTTGGTTTTCGTTTTTTGGCAGGGCAGTCGTGTTTTTTAATTATGACTTGTAAGGATTATTGCGGTAATTAAATTGTAAATAAATCCATATCTAAATACCTAAGTATACTTAGTTATACCTATTATAAATTCGAATTTCTGAAAGTGTAACTACCTACTTATGTCTATTACCTTACGGCGGCCCATTTTTTGATTAAACTTGGAACAGAGCTTAGCTTGCCACCCATGGACGATTATAGGCTTAACTTTCCCATGAGAATTGCATATGCGATTCCACGCGGACGAAGTCACGGGTATCATCCAGTATTAGATAGGTAAGTCAGATATTAGTTAGTCGACGCGAGAGACTTTTGGCCTTGAAGCATTCGCCGAGGTGATGAATGATATTTTAATTTTGTCCGGCACTAAGGTATTGATACTCAGTGTCTCCTGTAAAACAGGCTATTCTAAACCGTGTTCATCGTCGAAACATTTGACGTTGTCCTCCTTTAGCAACGAAAGCGACACCGCGACTCGATTCGACGCAACTTTAGGTGGCCTACGTTGTCATTTTTGACAGTTGTTTGTCATTTTCTATGGTGTCGTATAGCGTTGCGTCGTTTTCGTTGTCACCTAGGTTAACTGGTAGGCACATGATAAAATCTGTGTCACGAAAGTATTCTGTAACTAAAACATTTTACATTTTGTAGATACTTGCATGCATGTGTAAACTCGAAGTATAGTATTGGACACGCTATATATATATATATATATATATATATTGAATCACAAGATAAAATAAATATAGCATAAAATAGCTATTATTTAACCAGAAGTTAGACATTATTCTGAAAAATTATGGTAATAATAATTTAAAACTCAATTATTGTGTTTGGCGGAATTTATTGTATTGCGACAATGGATTTTGAACAATAGCAATAGTTAGCTAATCAGAGGTGATTGCGAGCGTTACACTGTAGCAATAATTTTACCGTAATAGGACACCTTGTTCCACCACCACCAAAGAAAGAAAGTGACGAGTGCCTTGGTTTCAACAGCGAACTCTACGACGATTTCGGTTACAGTTTGCTACAGAATAGCATCGATAGCCGTAGACTGTTTGTACCTCGCTTACTTAGCCCTGACAACGAAAAGTGGCGAAAGTTCGCTGTGACGCACATGATCAATGATCAACACCAATATTACCAGTAATGCCTAGACGGAGCTGTGCGAAACGATACAGCTGTCAAATTAGAAAAAAAATGCTAAAGTTATTATTAGTACGTAGTTAGTAAGTAGGTACACGAGAACTACACAGAGTTGCTTATTAGTAATTACTTACATAATTAATACATGCTATAATTATTTACCAAAACCATTTAATCAGAGCACTTAGAGGCCCTAGAGTGTACCGGTAGAGACTACCGGGAAAATCAATTTACTTTTACTTAAAATTGGATGATTAATATCTATTGTGAGAATGTTACCTAAACTTAATTAAGTAATGTCCTTCCGACCGATACCTTTTCGGCTATGGACTGCCAATCTCCGCAGAGATAGGCCATCTGCGCGGGAGATAATATAGTTAGTGCACAAGTGTGTGCGCAAACAGCGGTGCACCCTCAATTCCCTTACTCTCAAATCCCTATGCACGATGGGACGGAAGATCCGACTCGACTGGAAAGAGATCAGCTGGGCGACCGCATATCTCCGACAGCTACAGTGTAACGATCGCAATCACGTCTGATTGGATAACACTCTTCCACTACTGGACAAAATCCATTGACGCATCAAGAATATCATAAATTCAGCCAATCACAACAATTGATACCTCCTTACTGTAACAATGATTGATGCGAAAGATACGCGGTCACCCTGCTGGGTCAGGACCGACGGATTTACGCGCTCTCCGAGGCACGGGGATGAAACACCGCCAACCTCCTAACTCCATGCTAATACTGAACACTTCTTGTCAAAAATGCTTGATAAATGATTCCCAACCCGGGAATCAAAACTGGGACCTCGTCATCCACAGTCGAACCTGCTAACCTCTGTCTATGGGACAGTGGTTAGCATGTTCGACTGTTGAGGCAGTTAATTTCAATAATAAAGTGAGCAGGTAAATACTTATCCACTTTCGTGCAATATTTTCAATGCTGCACCTACTAATCAGAGATATATAGTTCCTAATATTGTACCTAATATAATGTGTATAATATATGTCACCGTAAGATTGTAAAAACCGTTAGATTATAATCTAACTCGCGTAACTGTCGAAAGATTACAATTTAACGCATTACTTTTCGGTAGATTGCAATCTGTTAGGTATATTAACCCGATAGAACCTAAGTGCCTATTTATGTCGAACCCTAACCTAACCTACAAGAAACAGACAAGAAAACGTAAATACAATGAGTATTTCAAAAATTGACACTCAGAACATTGAACGGTTCACAATCTTTCGATAGTTTACAATTTCGCGAGTTAGATTATAATCTAACGATTTTTGCAATCTTACGGTGACAAATTTATAGATATATATCTACAAAAATAACCAAGTACATAAGTTCTTCGTTAGGATCTTATACATATTATACGTATAATCTCATGTATGTACGATAACTATTATATCTGTCACCGTAAGATTGTAAAAACCGTTAGATTATAATCTAACTCGCAAAATTATAAACTGTCGAAAGATTACAATTTAACGCATAATTTTCCGGTAGATTGTAATCTGATAGGTATTTTAACCCGATAAACCTAAGAGCCCGGCCTGCGGCCGGGAACTACTTGATTATTTATGTCGAACCCTAACCTAACCTACAAGAAAGAAACAAGAAAACGTAAATAAAATGAATATTTCAAAAATTTAAACTCGGAACATTGAACAGTTTAAAATCTTTCGACAGTTTATAATTTCGCGAGTTAGATTATAATCTACCGGTTTTTACAATCTTACGGTGACATATCTATTTCTAGTCGAGGCAAAAAGAAAATAATTATTCAGGTTTTTTGATGACCCCAGTGGCGCAGTGTGTAGCGCTGTTGTCTTAACGTGCGGAGGTCCCGGGTTCGATCCCCGGCAGGGTCTACTTGGGAATTTATAATTTCGGAATTTTCCCTCGTCTGGCCTGGTGAGAGGCTTCGGCCGTGGCTAATTACCACCCTACCGGCAAAGACGTGCCGCCAAGCGATTACGCGTTCCGGTACGATGCCGTGTAGAAACCAAATAGGGGTATGGGTTTAATATAACTGCCATGCCCCTAACAGGTTAGCCCGCTACCATCTTAGAGCGCATCATCACTTACCATCAGGTGAGATCGCAGTCAAGGGCTAGCTTGTAGTGGATAAAAAAAAAGGTATTGATTTTTTAAGTGAAAACTTCTTTAGCCGCGTTGAGCACTTTTTGGTAGAGCGTAAAAATGTGGATTCGCGGCGACATCGATGATCGACATGCATGTCGCCGACATGCTCGCGTTGTTACGAAGACAAAAGGTCTTAGATATAAATACATATACTACATTCGACATTAAACTTTAAGACTTTAGTGTTATGGTTTAATTTCGAATAAAGTATACATAAAAATCTTACTCGACGCATTTTCGTTACGGACGTTTTTTGCCGGCTAGGATAGGTACCCCTCCGCATCTTCCCATAAGCAACTTCGTTCCAATAGGCATGATGACAGTATCCAAGAATCAATGAAATTATGAATTTATGTAATGAAATAGGATTCATGGATTATAAAAAACTTATTTATTTTTCTATTTCGAGTGAGATTGTTATTTATTTTCATAAAATAAAACTATAAAATACAGCAATCCGCCATATTGTATAAAACACCACTGAAGCGAATGACGTCACAATTTATTTCGAGCTTTGACAATCGGCGAACAATCTCTATAAGTACAGGTGTTTTAAATGTTTATCAAGTATTTTTGTATGTTTTTTTGTTTTCTTAAGATCATTTCCATATTCTAGCTTTGTTTTACTGAATCCAACATCAAGAAATTAAAAATCGTTAGCCCGGATCAAGGATTTACCAAAGCTACTAGCTCTAATTTGCCCAGGATTGATTTGTTGATGTTGGTTGAGTATCTTGCATCAAACAAAGACTTTTGTTTAGCAGAATTTCGCAACGTCAAAACTTCCATGTAAGTACAATAATAACATAATAATATATAGGTCCTAAACCCATAAAATCTGCTATTTTATATATTAAGCACTTCATGGTACTTAGTTATTAGAGAATAAGTTAATCCCATCAAAAACATAAATGTAAAATGAGAGCCAAGTTCAAAATTGTGATATATATGCCTTGGTTGTTGACTTCAGCGACAAAAGAAGTGAGATCTAAATGGGTGCCAAGTTCAATGGTCAGTCCTGCAATTTATTTATCCCATCAAAAACATAAATGTGAAATGAGAGCCAAATTCAAAATTGTGATATAATATATGCCTTGGTTGTTCACTTCAGAGACAAAAGAAGTGAGATCTAAATGGGTGCCAAGTTCAATGGTCAGTCCTGAAATTTATTTATAACAACATATAATATTTTATAACAACTTAAAATATCATTTCTTCTCATAACTTAGTATAAAATGTTGAAGACTGAGGCTTTGGCTTGGGTAGTTTCCATATACGAATTATTATTAAGTAGGTACCTAAAAGTACAGTTTCTACCAGCAAGCCAAATTTTCGGAAGAATAAATTAAGAACTTACAGCTTTACAACTTGTGAAGGCTATAATTCGTATATGAAAACTAGCCAAGCCAAAGCCTTAGTCTTCAACATTTTATACTAAGTTATGAGAAGAAATGATATTTTAAGTTGTTATAAAATATTATATGTTGTTATAAATAAATTTCAGGACTGACCATTGAACTTGGCACCCATTTAGATCTCACTTCTTTTGTCTCTGAAGTGAACAACCAAGGCATATATTATATCACAATTTTGAATTTGGCTCTCATTTCACATTTATGTTTTTGATGGGATAAATAAATTGCAGGACTGACCATTGAACTTGGCACCCATTTAGATCTCACTTCTTTTGTCGCTGAAGTCAACAACCAAGGCATATATATCACAATTTTGAACTTGGCTCTCATTTTACATTTATGTTTTTGATGGGATATCATTACTTTTTGTACAGAAATTATTGAACTCAATCTCAAACTCAAAACATATTTATTCAAAATATGTACCTACAAAGTACACCTTCTGAACGTCATGCTTACAGAGCATAAGACGTGATGGTGATAATTAACTACGGTATCTTAAAACTAAAGCTACGAGGGTTCCAAACGTGCCCTGGTCTGAGAAGAGCCCGCAATAAACTCTGCTTTTTTTTTATTATCACCATCTCTCAAATATTTGAAATTATATATATGTACTTATAATATAACATTACATAATCAGCCGCTGTAACAATTCATACCCATGCGTTGCTATCATTCAAATAATCCTTTACACTGTAATAGGACTTTTCTATTAATTTAGTTTACGTTTTACATTAGTAGGTACTTATTATTCGGTGTGAGGTCAGTGTGTCACCCACCAGTAATTCTATTGTACGACTCATTGTACAAGATAATTAAAGACGAGAATTCTCAAGAAAAATATATAGTGTACCTAGAGTTACACTGACATTGATAGATTACATCTATGGTCAGACTACCTCTACAGCACATTTCTACATCTCATCAATTTTGATTGCAAAAGTTCAAAGTCAAAAGTTTTTAGTGAAACATTGTAAACAAGCACGGTAAACAGTCGATATCACTAAAACCACTATAAACAATGAATACAAATCACAATGACTGACAGCTTGAACTGACGACTTCAAATACGTTTCTTCTTCTTTTCTGTCCATGACGTTTCGTTGCACAAAATGCATGAATACGAAGGTAAGGTTTTAATGCAACTATATTATTATTCATTATTATTTACACTAAAATAATAATTATGTCATTTTCAATAGTTAACAACACAAAATAACGAATTTAAACAAAGACCTGTAGTATGATTTATGTAATCAGTTTTTTTTTACTTAACAACTCTTGTTTTATTTAGTTGTGCATGCACTATGCGTAGAATGTAATGCAAGTTGCCGCAGGAAGCGGACGACGGAGCTACTACCACCGCTTAAAGCAGTATTGTTTCAAAATAACGGTTGAATGTCACGTACTTGGACGTCCTTAAAATAATGATTATAACACTACAACATAAACGTCAACAATATTAAAATAATACGGCTTTAAGCAATGGTAGTATGCCCCGTGTCAGAGTTTTGATCTATACCTAGGTAGAGCATAAAAATGACGATTTTTGTACGTTTATATCTAAATAACCATTTGAGGTGTGCTTATGAAATTTGGAACACATATGTACCTCACGGGTCTCAATATATGCGCCAAATTTGACATGTTTATGTGAAATAGTTTTTGAGTTATGAGGGGGTCAAAAGTGGCTCCAAATGGTTCGTGTAATATTACACACGGTGCTGCTCGCCAGTTTTTTTGAACTTTGGCTGGACACGCTTCCGCGTGTCTTGATTAAATGTTGTTTTTTAAAACTATACCGTATAACTTAATATGAGCGGTGATTGCCTAGTAAATATGACGTCTGCCTCCTATTCGGTGCGTCTGGGGTTCGATTCTTGGCACGCATCTAACTTTTTGCAGTTATTTGTGCTATGAGCAAAACATCATCACTACATAGTATAAAACAAAGTCGCTTCCCGCTGTCTGTCCCTATGTATGCTTAGATCTTTAAAACTACGCATCGGATTTTGATGCGGTTTTTTTAATAGATAGAATGATTCAAGAGGAAGATTTATATGGACTTTTTATCCCGGAAAATTAAGGAGTTCCTGCGGGAATGTCGCGGGCATCAGCTAGTATTAGAATAAAGCAAAAACTTACGTCAAGTGATCTTCGCAGAAATAAATAGCAGAATTTAGTTAAATAACTTGTTTGGAGTTAATTTTGATGTGCTATCACACTGGGGGACCGCACACGACTTACACACTTTAGAATTCATATTATTCACACAAAATATCTAAATTGTTGTACGAAGACTTATTGTTTACTGCACGCAGTACATTAGAGTACATTGGTAAAAACAGTAGTGACGTCACAAACGACGCCATGACAATCGCGAGCGTTTTGGCGTGATTTTTAAAATTTAAATTTCAAATGCCAATTTTATCTACTAAACCTTATTTTTCTGCTGAAATAAGATATTTTTTCGATATAGTAGATACTTCCGAACATAATCTGACCATTTTTCAAAATCAGTCATCATGCCTATTATTAAAAGATATTTTGAATGAAATACGAACAAACCTACCTATGGACTCTGTTTACCGAATATTATCGAAACCATTTCCCAATTTCCAACACATGATATTACATAGCTAAAAAGTTTTTCTCAATATGCGTCCGACCAAACAAGTGTAGGTAAGTACGAGTCAAGAATTAATAATCACACGCGGCAGCGGTCAATTATTGGCTTGCCACTTGTTTGGCAAGGCCCCGCCAAGGCCAGGTTATTGACAAATTTTACGATGCCCAATTCTGTATTCAGACTAGTGATTAACTACTGTACAGGGTCTCGCAAGTCTCAAGACGACATGTATGGTCTAGAGCAGCGATTCCCAAAGTGGTCGATATCGACCCCTTGGAGTCTTTTTCAGTTTCCCAGCGGTCGACATAAACGAAAGCTGATTTTGGAGGTCGATGAGGTCTAAAAATCGACCCCTATTTTAATGTTTTTACCATAAAATAACATAAATATATTTTATTTATGTTATTTTTAAGTATTTTTATGTAATTTGTATTTATATTTATTAATTAAATATTACACTTAATTTTTACTGAATTTTATATCTATTTATTTTGTTAAATTTTGATGAAAAAACGATGTGAAGTGTACTCACTTATCCAACCGCAATGTTTTTAAATTGGTAAGTATTTTGTATATAGAATAGTTTGGGAATCCCTGGTCTAGTCTCTAAAGTCTAGACGGACCTAACTGACAGATGGAAACTGGATAGGTAAGTCAACTAATTGCCAGCTTACTACCACAGTAAACAGTTGTATCTGTTTACTGTGTTACTACTGAGTACAGTATGGCTATTTTGATTTTCCGAATTTATGGTTTTTTTAATAGGCGCCCTCCTGAGGAAAGGTCTCTTCTCCGATTCAAGTATGAAGCCTTAGTCCACCATTCTGACCAAGTGCAGATTGGCAAACTTCACACGCCTTTGAGAGTATTATGAAGCTTTCCTCACGATGGTTATCTTCACCAATAAAGCAAGCGATATTAAAATTAAGAAACTCCGATAAAATTTAGAGGTTCAATGCTCGTTACTGACTCTGACTTTAGAGATCCAAACTTTTGAGAAAACCGGTTTTATCCTGGCTATTAGTTATACTAACTGCCTCGTTTATCTTCTGGTTAGCATGTTGAACTGCGGATCGCGACTCACGAGGTCCTGGGTTCGATATCGGTCGAGATTTTTCTGACAATAAATTCCCAGTTTTATTCCGCAGTTAAGAAATAGGCGGTGTTTTACCCCGTATCTCGTAGAGTGTGTAAAGGCATCCTGCGCCTCATCTCTTTACGTTCATCCCGGAAATCCCGCATGAAAAAAAATAAAACCATGCAAAATTATGAAACTAGGTCTTATGGCTAAATATGTTACCGTGTGACAGGAACAAGGGAACTTTCATTTGAATCCAGTTTTTTTTTCTCAGGCCGAGTACTTGAACCTGATTAGCTATTAAATCCATCCGTAACCGCCATTGAGCTCGTGTCGCTTAGAGTAGCCGTACTCATACTTTTTATACGTTCTCGCAATGATTATAAACCGGCTGCCTATGCAATGCTTATTCGAGCCAATGTGATCAAACTATACGTGATCAAATCAGAAATGGGGGGATTTGTAAGAGAACCAGAGTAAACGACGTAGCTCGAAGAGTCGCTATGGGCGGTTCACATACCCATTTCAAAGAACCGATGTGACCTTAAGTCTAAAGATACCTCAATGGCGGCTGGAAAACGCAGCGTTGGCCAACCCCCTACTAGGTAGACCACGTGGACTGATGATTAGTAGGAGGCGTGTAGCTAGGAGCCGCTGGAAGCAAGCGGTGGTGATATCGGTTGAGACGAACGAACGATGCGTTTGCATCGGTATGTTTTGTTGATATAATTGGCAGTTTTGCGACTCGGTATGGCTACACTACGGGCTATGTGCTCGATGGAATCACTATTCACCATGCGGATGTCTCGACGGCTTACCATTTATGTGGAAACTTGTCTAAAGGTAAGTAAGTGATAAGTTATAAGGCCTAGGTTTAAAGGTTTGTGGAGGGATACATATAATAAATAGATCACAATTAGGTACTAATAAAAAATAAGGATGATACTTCACGATCGTCAACATTGTTAAAACAATACGGCTTTAGCGAAGGTAGTATGCCAACTGCAAGTGTGCGTTGCGCGTTACGTATTACGAATGCTGAAGTTCTAAACTCTGTAAAAAAATATTTGAATATTACATAACTAGCAAGCTGTATAAAGGTCTGAAATAATTTATATTTCATACATTCGTTGAGTCGGCCCTGCTTCGCATCGTACCTTATAATAATTATTATACCTACTAAGTACAGCCTTTACTTAATGGTTATCAAGTCAGTGGATTTGCTGACTTCGTACACCTTTGACATTACGAAGAACTTTCCGGCATTCAGGTTTCCTTACATTATTTTCCTTCACCGCTAAAGCATAATTAGTATTGAATTACTTTTTCTCAAACATGCTTGGAAATTTGAGCATTATTTTGACAACCTTCTTCGAGATAAATCAAACTTGCCCTACTGGCCAAATACATGCGAGCAGCGGCCGGAAAATATTGTATGAAACTCCATATCTGTCGTGGTTTAGCGGCCAAATAAATTACATAGTAAATTCATATCTGTCGTTTAATTTAAAAATGGAACGATCTTTTACTTCAAAACATGGCAACCAAGGAGGTAACTTATCAAAGGTTTTATTTAAATTTCGAACTAGCTTGCAAATAGAAAGCTGTTTATTGAAAAAAAAAACAAATGAACACTATAACGCGGGAAATATTATTGTTGTTCGTTGTTCGTCATTGATTTTAAAATGTATTTGACAAAATGAGTTCAAGTGAAGACAATGAGTGTGATGAACTTACTTTAACGCCATCTGAAATTCAAGAGGCGGCAAGAGCCGTAATAGAAAACTTGTTACCGCCAAAACCGTAAGAAAAATATTTTTAAATAACAAGTTCCGTCTAGGTACTACTTAGTTTTAATTTCCGCGCATTATTTGAGAAAAATACTATACAAGCCTTGGCCACAACTAGGCATTGTTGGACTCACGTATGTGTGCCTCGGCTTCGCCTCGGCCCACATTTACACGTTCGTCCTTCAATGCCTGTTTTGCTGGCCGCTGCAGTAATGTACTAATATTACCTATAAAATATTATAAATGCGAAAGTGTTTTTGTCTGTCTGGTATTGCTGGTTTTAACTTTTATTCTACGGATTCAATCCGTTCCGCCTCAAATTTATCCGTCTCCGAGTGTACCCGAGATGCCGCCAACAGAAGTCGATGGAAGGAGATCGCAAAAGCTGCTGTGAAGGCAGCGCCGGATCTTGAATTTTTTCGAGGCGGGGCAAAAATTGAAAAGTGCCGCCCTCGCCCGCCAATATTTTTACCTTTATCATCATCATCGATATTGATAGATGATGCTGATATTAAAACATAACAGCTCTTTATTTCAGATAAAAATCCATTGTTACACTAGTATAAATAATAAATGAAAAAACAAATAAGAATAAATATAAAATAAAATAAAAGCTAGCTTAAGCTATTTCCTAAAAACTACTTCCTATTTCTTATTTGCGTCTCGGTGGACAGAGCGCCAGTGCTTGATTATATCACTAGACTTATCCTCACCGATGACCCTAAGAATTACATTATTCGCAAGTCGCAATCGCTCCCAGAAAGAAGCTATACGATTGCGCCTGATCGCAAAGAAATCGGAGACTCCCGCCTCGGCAAACATGCGCGACGCGCTGCAGTACTGCACCCTCATGGTGCTCATTGTCGTACGCCTGAATTTCGCCCATAATTGGCAAGTGTAAAAACATTGACAATATGCACGAAACAGGGTTAGCTTTACGTCGGTACTACATTTAGAGAATCAGCGCGCGAGCATGTTGCACCGAACCGACAGTGCTCTTCTCTCTCTCTCGATGTTCAAGTCATCCCTAAGGTCCTCGGTGACAACATGTTAGGGCATGTGGTCACCGAGACATATTTAAATTGCCGCACCTACCGAATTGTAGAACCATTCAAAAGACCGGTGACCTCTCCGGACCCTTCCCCGATCTGAATATCATCGTCTCTGACTTGGAAATGTTATATTTCAATCCATGATCCTTAATTTAACGCTCACAGACCGAAAGAAGTCTCCTTAGCCCTCCGATCGAGGGGCTGACCATGTCATCTGCATAACTGAGATTATTCAAACATACATCTCCCAAATGACAGCCTACCCTGGCGCTTCTCAGCTCCTCAATTAAACCGTTGATATAGACGTTGAAAAGATCTGGAGAGGTGAGTCCCCCTTGACGTACCGTCGCGTCGCCCCATCTTACGTTGTTCACTTGGCCTCCGTACCAGTATCTCAACAGACTCGTTATCTCATCCGGGACCCGAGCAACATGCAATTTGTTCCAGAGAACTTCATAGTTCACAAGATCAAATGCGCGGCTCAGGTCCAGAAAACATGCATACACAGATGTGTTACGTTTTGTGTAGTATTGTACTGTATGTTTGAGACTGAGGACAGCCGAGTCCGTCGAGAGACCGGGAAAGAAAGAAAGAAAGAAGCTTCGCTCGGGTGCCTTAGATGTGGAATTATTTCCAAAAATACTGAAACACGTGTTTCCTAATTTTTAATCGAATTTCATTCGTCAAAAATCCTCATCCAAACTTTTATCCCCTATTTTATCCCTTTTAGACCAGGACTGAAGCCTTTGAAAATGGTAAATAGTGAAAAAAAACATAGTAGGATGAAACCCATTGGAAAAGAAAGAGAATATAACAAAAGTGAAAGGAAAAATAATTTACGGGCGATCTGAGGCCGGGAAGTGAAAGGGGGTGGTTTTTAAGGGTAAAAAACGGTTTATCTCGATTTCCGGCCAAACTAAAAGTAATAAAAAGATCTACAACTTTTGTATTTACACTTTTTTCACATTACCTCAAAATTTATTTGAAAAATTCAGATAGTTTTTTATTTTTATCTTTTACATGAAGCCAATTGGAAAATGATGAGCCTTTTCCAATTTGTTTCATCCTACAATGTGTTTTTTTGGTTTCAAAAATTATCGACCCTGTTCTATTTGGGGGAGGGATTTTGAAAGATCCTTCCTTAGTGGGCGCCTACGTCACAAAAGGAACTTACTGTCCAAATTTTAAGCCTCTAACCCTAGCGGCTTAGGCTGTGCGTTGATAGCTTAGCTACCAGTCAGTCAAGTTCTTTGTATTTTTATTGTTACTAACCTACTATAATATACACTCTATGGATCCTTTAGTTGTCCGAATTAAACAACTTTTATTTATTAATAAATTTACTATTCTGCGCGTCTGTCATCGCAAAGTTGCGATAATGCTGAGTAGTGTATTCGTCTGCCAAGCTTGAATTTGCCGCCCGGGGCACCGGCCCCGGCTTGCCCCCCCCCCCTAGATCCGGGCCTGTGTGAAGGCTCAATCATAACCACAACCACTCTGCCAAAAGTAAACGAATGAGAAGAAGAAGAAGTACCAAGGTATGCTTTATACGCTTTCACGGTCCATCTGTTCAACCGATTTTGATGAAATTTGGTACAGGGATAGTTTGTATCCCGGGGAAGGGAATAGGCTACTTTTTATCCCGGAAAATTAAGGAGTTCCTGCAGGTATTGCAAAAACGTAATCCACGCGGACGAAGTCGCGGGCATCATCTAGTTACTTATAAAATCTAACACACAACTCCGAAATGTTGGAGGGGTATCAACTTTCAACCCCCGAGCACCCAAATATGCAGCCACGGGTGTCTTTTTAAGCATCAAGAGTCTAAGCATTTTTTTTGCTGACAAAGAGTTGAGTCCCCTTGAATGAAGAGGTAACGTCATAAAAAAATAGGAAGTAAGTTTAAAAAGGAAACACGTCATCAGTTAACCTTATGATTTCAATAACCAATACTTAAATTCTCGGACACCCAAAGGCCGTTTAGAATCCAGTTTTGTAACTAAGTAATAAACATATCGAGATACAAGTTACTTATATTATGTCCGGGTGCGTCTAAAATTTTATGTAGACTAGCTTTTATTGCGAATTTGTTTGCGTGCATTTGGGTTTTATAGGATTTTTTCCTCATTCTTCATGAGGAGTGGTATGCGCATTTAATGCTTAGGGAAAAAGCCATATTACTAGAAGAATGTTGAATATGACAAGTATACTTACTATACAGTATGTTTAAGTACTTACGTTACTTACTAATATCAGGCTCACTTGTTACGTGACCTGAGATATTTAACTACTGCTGCGTGGACGGGCGACGGCACTCGTATCAGTCGACTGTTGCGTGCGAACCGTAGAACTATGTGCTTGACTTTACTCAAGTTCTCGTTATGGATAAACATAAAATCAATAAACGATATCGTATCGCATTAGGTCATATAATGTCTAATTATTAAGACCTAACTTATCACTCTTTGCACTTCCTTAGGACCCTGAAAGACAAGTGTGAATTATTTGCCTATCTACATACTTAGAGTTTTAAGCAAAACCTAATATTAATGCATAATGTGGGTAGTTTTATTTTTATATTCAGACAAGATACAGTTTTTAACAAAATAAATATAAACCATTATAGTTTCCAATATTATAGCGATAGCCTAATGGGTAGACTTCAGTCTCCAAATCTGGGGTTCGATACCGGGAACGTAACTCCAACTTAATTAATTAAAATATATCACTTACAGTGAACAAAACTCGTGTGGAAAGTTGAATGCCATGCCTTTGAGTTTTATAATCATTATAAAAACCTCTACTATGTCTGCCAAGAACGAATTGGCCAGCGTGTAGGAATAAATCCTGTGTGTGGCTTAAATCCTTCTCATTCTGAGTAGAACTTCATGAGTCGTGCTTAGTAGTGGGACTAGTGGGCCGCCGATGAGTTGATGATGATTAATCCAAAGTAATATCCCCAACGTTGTCTCGTACATAGGGGCCATCCCTTTGTACGAGACAACCTTGGTGGGTGTAAAATATTCATTAACATTTCATAACTAGATATGGCTTAAATAACGACTTTTTTTTATCCACTACAGCCCTTTACTCCAATCTTACCTTATGGTAAGTGATGATGCAGTCTAAGATGTAGCGGGCCAACTTGTTAGGGGCATGGCAGTTATATTAAACCCATACCCCTATTTGGTTTCTACTAATTCTATTAATAATAATATATAAAGTACTAAACGTTATCATTGCAACTGACTACCGACTCAAATTAATTACAAGAATTTAGAAGTCAACCCTAAGGCTACACGCGTTGCGTCTGAAAGGTTAAGAGCTACGCGATAGAAAGAGAAATATAGAGTTTGAATTTGGCAGGTACCTAATTATTTTCACTTGCAGCGCTGTGCGAGCTGAATTGGGCTTCATTACGACGTAACTTGAGTCGCTGATTGTTAAAAGGTCTTCGCGGAGTAACTTTTCTGTTATACGACTATTACCTATTCTGTGCTAATATTATGAATATGGATGGATCATGGATAGATGTTGGTTACGCTAGAACGGCTGAAGGGATCTTGATGCAATTTGGTACTGAGGTGGTAAATTATAGTCTGGAATAACACAACTAGGCTACTGTTTGTCCCGGAAAATTAAAAAGTTCCCGCGGGAACCTTAAAACAGTAATCCACGCCGGCGAAGTGTTGAAGTTGAAGAAACCAAAATCGATCCTACACAGAGTGGGACAAGTAGATGAAGAAGAAAATGGAAATTCTCAAAATAAAAATCCCAGCAAAAGAGCTGTTTGGAAATATTATTTCCAAACTTTATGCAGTGTCTGGCTGGAACCTTATCTTTTCCAACAATCTTCGATTTCGACTTCATCCGCGTGGATTGAGGATTTTGGTTCCCGCGGGAACTCTATAATTTTCCGAGATAAAAACCCTATGTGTTATTCCAGTAAAATTTTTACAAACTTTGAATGTCCTATTCATTAATATCTAATCAAAATCCTAAAAAATAAGTTTCAAGCTTGTAGCTTTAAAAATTACGTAATTTCTATACAAAGCTTTCTCGCATTAAAAAGTAGCCTATGTCCTTTCTTAGGCTCTAGACTATCTCTGTACCAAATTTCATTTAAATCGGTTTAGTAGTTTAGGCGTGACTGCGTAACACACAGACAGACAGAGTTACTGCATTTATATTATGTATAGATAATGTCATTTTGAGTTTAAAATTATCATAGCATTATAAGTAGGTACTGCAATCAGTACCATTAGGGTTACCAACTAGGTTTTTACCTTTAGGACCTAAGTTAAAATGTGGTTAAAATTTTGATGGTCATTTACTATTTTTGGGTTAACGCTATGTCGCTCGACTCCGTATTTCTCCTCTCCTCTCAGTTCTGTTGGAATCCCGTCCTGAAGTGTGGTATTCCTTATTGCAGATGGCGAGGCAGCGTGTACAAGCTTGTGTGGCGCGAGCTCCTGGCTTACCTCACACTCTACTATACAATCAACTTAATATATCGCTTCGCACTCACCGAGGAGCAACAGAGGTAAGTCTTCATCATCGTCCGCCACGTATAGTACTAAGTATTATATATTCTGTGCCACTACTGAGAACGAATCTTCCCAGAACCTCTCTAGCTTTTGGCCAAAGTCAACCAAACTGGCATATTAGTAATTTGGGAATTTATAATTTCTGAGTTTTTCATGGTCTGGCCTCGTCGGAGGCTTCGGCTGTGCCTAGTTACCAGCCTACCGGCAAATACGTGCAGCCAAGCGATTTAGCGTTAAACGATGTCGTTTAGAAATCGATTAGGTAAGGTTGGATAAAAAAACAGTCTAATTGTAGAGTGTATCCGAGTTGGTGTCCTAACTAGTGCTGGTAAGCCTCTGCTCTCTCGTCTTGTGCATCTTTACCACTGATGCCGTTGGGTTAAAAGCTAATGCCTTGTCTTCACCCTAACTTCTAGCTGTGAAAGCAGTTCCAACGCCGCGACTCTTGAACCTGTGAGCTATAAAGTGATAGTGTGCTTTAAAGTTGTCGAAAAATAGACAACGGTAGTCTGCCACTCAACGACCAGCATAAATTGTAATGTCACTTAATGGCTGATTCCAAGCGCAGTACCCAAATCCCATTGGTACTACTACCGTACCTTTGTCGTTTAAGATGGTAACGGGCTAACCTGTTAGGGGCATGGCAGTTATATTAAACCCATAACCCCTATTTGGTTTCTACACGGCATCGTACTGGAACGCTACATCGCTTGGCGACACGTCTTTGCCGGTAGGGTAGTAATTAGCCACGGCCGAAGCCTCCCACCAGGCCAGGCCAGGGAAAATTCAGAAATTATAAATTTCCAAATTGACCCTGCCGGGGATCGAACCCGGGACCTCCGCAAGTTAAGACAACAGCGCTACACACTGCGCCACGGTCAAAACCCATAGACGTTCAAAAAGTGTAATGTGTAGGTACCAATTTTGAATAAACATACTTTGACTTTGATCTCCACACACGGTCTTATGCCTCTAGCTTCCAGCACCTCCCAGCTATTCGCTTGAGATAGTCCGTTCACCTACTAGGGTGCGTCTAAAGCTGAAAAGCGTTCCGGTGCGAGATCGCAGTTACGTCGCAGAAACTACCACACATAAAACCACCTGGTACTCTTCTAAATTCAGCTCATTGTTTTCTTACAGGGTGTTCGAGCGAGTGCGGCAGTACTTCGGCGCACAAAGCGAGTCGATACCCATGTCGTTTGTGCTCGGCTTCTACGTGAGCCTGGTGGTGAAGCGCTGGTGGGAGCAGTACAAGCTGCTGCCCTGGCCCGACACGCTGGCGCTCTTCATCAGCGCTGGTATCCCTGGAGCGGTGAGTAGAGTATGACTCAGTGCTATTGCTTAACAATGAGATATCTACAGCCTAGACAGTCTGTTACCTCTCATGTTCATCTCTATCATATATATCATATCTCTGTCAATTTCTCAATATTTTGTGCCTTTTCTCATCATACCGGACTCCAGATCATAACCAGAGTAAACTAACTCTAATGCATTTTGTTTTTAAGGACATTGTTCCGTCCCCATACAAAGTTCGCCTAAGTACCAACCGTCATAAAACATTGATTACTGGGTTCAAATTAATACATTTTTATACTTGAGAGCATATTAAAACTACGGACACTTGCTAAAAACTTAATACCAAAAATATTTTGCGGTTAATATCAATTATGCGGTTATTTCAGCTTTCACGATCAATCTGCTTGCTTCTGCAAAAAATAAATATCATCTTTATCTATTTGTAATAGAGCTGTAAAAAAGTGTTCATCAAAAACATTACAGATGGCGTTATTAATAAGGATGGAGGTATCGTCATAGTTCATCGAGAACTTCACAGATGGCGCTAAAAATATTAAATTATTTTACTTTTAATAAATGGCGGTGCGAGATTCAGAATACTAGCGCACTTAGCACTTTAAGCAGCTTTTATCTTGTTTCTTACGATGCGGATCTAGCGCTCAAGCGGTGGTATCATATATTATTTAATCTGTAAGTTATTGATCTGTGGTTAATAATCCAGAGACGGAAACGTATTTATATATAAACGTCAATTTAATACCCATTTTTTTATTAATTTGAAGTGTCCGTTAAATACTAATATTTGGAATATAGGCTCTAAAATAATCTAAGAATTAATGTATATTTCAAACGTATGTTGATTCTTAGGCGAATTTGATCAATGTTCTTTGATTGATAGCTTTTTATAGTAGAGTTGTTAAGTCTTACGTCACGATCTCAATATGGTGCTCGCTCCGCTCGAGCTTGTGTGATATGATAGTGGGTCACCTTAGTATTTGAATCAATGTAGTTTTACGATCGTTACTAATACGCAACAAACCGAGTCTAATTTACCGAGTCTTTATTTAAATCCACACTAAAGGCGACATTCCATTAAGACTTTTAAACATTGATGTAGAATTTTATGCTTTTATATGCTATAACTAATTATAGTTCTTTCTACGAACTTATGAGTTAAACCTCTTATCGTCGTCTTGTTGATTAGAAACGCCTTCCCACCTGTATGTAACCTCACACTCATATTTTTGTATTCAAATAAACTTATTAAAAGTGCTTTTTACCTTTTTTCTACCCACGTCACGCCAATTTTAGATACTGCTGGAATTATGAAAATGAAATACCGAAGATAGTTACATTTTGCTACATTATTATTTGGGGTTATAAAATATAAAGTTTCAGTTTCATAAACTTCAGTGGGGCAGTGATGTCCATTCCACCCACCACACTAGGGCAGCTTCATATATCATTCTTATGCCGCGTAACACAACTGCGGCATCCAAAGGCAGTTTTAATTACAGGCAAATACATTGCAACGAAATGTTGGAACGATCTTCCTCAACCTTTACGAAACCTCTAATTCACAGAATTATTACAAAGAGAAAAAAACCGTGTAGAGCCACGCGCTACGATTCCGTAGGTACCCGTATAGTTACGGACATTTTATAAGTTTGTAGACTATTACTCGTTAACTTGTAAAGCCTAATTAGCTGTGTTTTCCTTAGTTTTCCTAGTAACTTCCATGATTTTTTCACGAATAAAATCAACCGTTCAGCTTTCTGGAGGGGCACTTGACTCTAAAAAAAATTTGCACTTTAAATGTAACTTAGGTTTGAAAGATAACCGAATTGTCATTTGTTAGGATATCTCGTGTAATTTTTGTTTCACTCCGGTGTTCCCCTCCGGTGTTTTTATATATGTGAAAAAAATCGTGGAAGTCGTATATATATGTCACCATAAAATTGCAAAAACCGTCAGTGTGCAATCGAAGGCTTTTTATCTCGGCAGATTGTGAATCGTTCAATGTTCTGAGTGTAATTTTTTGAAATATTCACTGTATTTACGTTTTCTTGTAGGTTAGGTTAAGGTTCGGTTCGGTTCACTTACAATTTATCGAAAAATAAAGCGTTAAATTGTAATCTTTCGGCAGTTTACAATCTCGCTAGACAGATTACAATCTAACGAATTTCACAATACAGCGACATATATAAAGAAGTTAAAAGTTTACGAGTAATAGTTGACAACATAAAATGTCCGCATAATGTTACGGGCAATTACGGAACCCTACTCTGCGCGTGGGCCCGACTCCCACTTGGTCGGTTTTTTCTTTTTATAAAAGAGCAACTGTAGAGTGGGTAGTGAAGTCCCACAAATTGCCCTACATGATATAAAACGTTTCCATTCATTTTAATGAAACTCAAAAGCGTCGAGAAAAGCTCAGCGCCTACTCGTTTCTTGGAAAAGTTTTCCGCGATTTGTTTGTTTCTTTGAGACTCAAAGAAAGATAAGGAAAAAAGCCGTACTAATATTATAAATGCGGAAGTGTGACAGTCTGATGAGATGAGATGAGATGAGATGTCAAAGCGTAAATTTCAGCTCATCTCATCTTTTCAACCGATTTTGATGAATTTTTGTACAGAGATAGGTTGTATTCCAGGTACATAGGCTACTTTTCATGCTAGAAAATTAAGGAGTTTATATTATATGCTACAAGCTACAGTACAGACTACAGATGTCGAGTAGGCACCGACATAATAGTATTTCATAATTAATATACGTTGGTATTCGCCTATTTTCATAACAATTAAAATAATCTACGATACACTTCGAATGTACAGTTCAATAATATAATGATTTGTTATAACATACTGTATATTTTATGATAATAGTTCAGTTTATAAGTTATTACGCAATACGAGTATAAAACCGTATAATATAAACACACATTTATGGCATAACTATAACTCGATAACTCAAACAAAACGTGCCTGTGATATTTATGATACATACAAAATTACCCATGTGTCAAAGTAAATGACTATTAGATCGCTAGAGTTACGAGTGTTTACGTCTTTTGCACATCTCCGCTGCGAAACTAGGAATAGTAGCGAAACCGCTGAGGTTAAGTATTTTTATTAGAATCCCTAGCTTATTCCGGGTGAAATAGGCTAGTTAAATTAAAAAAAAATGATGGGGTGACCATGATCCCTTATTAAAGGCTAAAGTGGAAAAAAATATTCGAAAATAAGATTACAATTCTCAGTAATAATAAGGTGTAAAAGTCTCTTTCGAAATCGTTTAAAAGATTTCATTTTCGGCGAAATTAGATTCAAATTTGAGTACAATTTGTGATAAATGCGCAATTTTAATTTCGTTTAGATTGTGTTATGGAAGAAATGGTCATAAAAATATTTTTTTCGTCAAACTAATTCATTGTATTCGTTGTTTACATAATGGTTATAGGCATGCATCACAGCCTTAACTATATAATCATCATCTAGAAAATGATGAGTAGATTCCAAAAATATATAACACTATAGTTCAATATCCAGTGATTCACAAAAAATTATCATTTAATAAAAATGCGAATAAGATTATATGTAACTAGATTAATTTAGATTTTTAACTTTTTAGTTCGTTTTTTGGCAGGACAGTCGTGTTTTTTAACTTTTTAAATTATGACTTGTTGTCAGATGTGACTTGTGAAACGGAAGCGAAACTGCCTGTTTTACTTACGCAGAAATGAACTACAGACTTCAATGAACCCCCGATCCCTCAGAGAATTTTGGCGAAGACCTGACCAGATCCTAGCTCTCTAATTCGGTACTTACCACCGCGTAAAAATATTATAACGAAGCCGCTACACGTTCCGCTTAGCGAAACTCAATCGAGTGTACAACGAACTTCATGGTCAAATTTCTGCATTATTTATATCAATCAGGCAGTTTCGCTGCTGTTTCGCAACTTTTACAAAAATATTAAGTCATAGCGAAAATTCATCGGCTCCTTGGTATGATTTCGCTCCAGTATAAGTACTCCTATCATTTATGCTTAGGTATATTAAAATGCGAAACTCTATCGTAAACTAAATTTATAAATGCGAAATGTGTCTGTCTGTCTTTTGCCTTTATTTTGACCAAAATAATTTAAATACTTAATTTCTGGGTATAATGCATTAATGTCGTAACTTGAACAGTACTATGGAAACACGCATGTGTTATGGAATGGTGCTACGAGTATATAAGCGGGTATTTAAATATGCCGACGACCAAATTCAATAATTGGAGTTATTTCTAAAATTTATAGTTTAAGATATGGAGGCGGCCTTCTGTGTGATGCTCATTATTTCACAACATTTATACTTACCTGGAAATCGACAAAAACAATGTTTCCAAAAAATGGCAAAGAGACGATACTTGCAAGTATGAAAATATTCGTCTCAAAGTTAAGAATTATCATTCACTATCCTTGAAATCGATAGAGAAAGTTTCAACGGCTCCAAGCTTATCTAACTGTTACACATAAAAAGCTGCTAAAAAGTAAAAAAGTGCGATTTTGACTTTCGTTTACGTCGGTTAACGTATTTTTTAAATCAATTCTCATTCAATGCTACTATAAATTACAAGATAATTTAAAGTTTTTAGTGAGACGGCGTACTTGTGTCCGTGTAAACATGTTTTAGTGTCTCTTTTAGTTTTTGATAATGCATAATTTTATGAGCGCTCATTACAAATCTCATTACAATCCGGTCAAAATATTAATTTTCAATTTTTAAAAAACTCATAAATATAATAATATATAATAATGGACATAACATTATGTTGATTTTAGACCTAAGCAGGGGATGACATATTTTTTGAAAATTCTTAATTTTATAAACTACTAGCTGATGCCCGCGACTCCGTCCGCGTGGATTAAGATGTAAGCTATCCTACTCGTATCTTTCAAGTTGGATCAAACTGCACGCGGTGTGCAAATTTAATTTAATTTAAAGTATAATAATTTAAAGTCGGTTAAGTAGTTTAGGAATCCATCGCGGACAAACAACGTGACACGTGATTTATATATATTAAGACTAGCTGATGCCCGCGACTCCGTCCGCGTGGATTGAGGTGTTTTAGGGGTATTAAAAATAGTTTACGTCCTATTCTCAGACCTACCGAATATACACAAAATAAATTATAAGAATCTGTCAAGCGGCAAGCCATTTCGGAGGAGTATTTTTACAAACACTGTGACACGAGAATTTTATATAATAGATATCGACAAAATATCACGTAATTTCACGATTTTAATCGTGTAAAATTGTTATTTTTATGTGATTTCTTTGAAAATTAATGTTTCGATTTCCAACAGCAAATGAAGATCAGGATTTTTGTAGATTCCACCTTCTATCACAACCTCAAATATTCCTTTTTTTGGATAGTTTTTTTGAAAATTCCTGAAAACTCTTTATTTTCTGAAATTCCTGACAATTCATTATTTTCAGAAATTCCTTCCGAGCCCGACCTCTGGTTTATTTATGTTGTTATTGGTAATTAAGTAAAAATTACATTTTTAATTAATTTGATATCTGTTTTTGGAAGTACATTTCGTAGAGATAACTTATTTATTTGTTCAAAGGCTTTCGAGTGTACCGACCGTATAGATGTATGTGTATAGATAAGAATAAAGCACATGCAATTGTATCGAGAGTGTTCTAAATATAATATTATGCTGCAATGCGAATTCTAAGCAGAATATGTAAATGTATATGTATCCATTAGTTGAAAATTTTAGGTGGCGTTTATACTCTGTCTCGGCGGCCAAGCGTGAATGGGAAATACTAACAAGGTAAAGTAAATAAAGGCTTTAATTATAACAATTAAAATATGACTAACCGTACGATCACACTGAGGACTTTTTGTCCACAATTTTTTGTCGAATACGCTGCACGTACAAATATTGCAAGATTAATTCGAATTTTGATAATGTTTATTTGAATTGTTATTTTTCGTAATCTATAAAACATGGATAAAAAATTTACGTACTTTGAATGTCTATAGTTGCTAGCAACTAAACACATGAAGTCTGTGATGAGGTTACGAGGTGAACCCCACTACGAAACAACACTCTTGGTACTGATAGTTACACAATATTCGAATTAGAAACGCTCGAGCAATTTTTCCACTGAGCTTTCGACCAATTCAGCCCAGGGACTGAAAAACAGATTCATAAAGGTTACAAAATTATAAGTGCTACAGGTTGAATTGATAACAGAATCAAATCTGTAACCGTTTTCAATGTGTTTTTAAATCTGTCCACCCAAAACACTTATATTTCTGCAACAGGAATGATTCAGTAACAGAAACAACACTTGTTTCTGTTACTGAATCATTCACCACTGTTTTAAAGTGTAACAGGAATAGCAACATTGCCAAAATTACTGTTGACGCGTATTCAAATTAGAACATAAAGTGAAAGCACCGATCATTGCAATTGTTTTAAGAAAAACATGGCCAATGTTGTGTCAGTGTGTGTAAAGTCCAATGAAGTGAGATGACTGCGTTGTCACACTTGTTGTTGTATTAGGGTTACAGACACTTAATAACAGAAATAAACGGTTACAAATTGATTGGGTTACAGTATCGTTTCTGTTTTATTTTATAGCAGTTTCAAACAACAGTGTTTAAAACACTCATTTTGGTTACTGTTTCAGTCCTTAATTCAACCATAATGATTTAAATCATATTCATGGATCAATGTCAAAAAGTGCGATTTAAAGTTACTATGCACGGTTAAATTAGTCTCGATCACGTAAATGTATGGAATTTGGTGTGTTTCAGTTTTCTAATAACAACTTTTTGTCGAACGACAAATCGCTCGGTGTCGTTAAGGAGTTCTTACTGGCGTGTTGTATTATGTTTATTATTTGCTATTTGCCGCTTGCGATCGTGCATGTGACGATGTCTATTGTTCTTTTTATATCTTACACATAATATAATGGATGCCTTTTCATGTTTGAATGCTGCGAAATTGTTTTAAATCTGACAATGTGTTATATTTCCGGATATTTTTTTGGTCTTTTCGGGTATTATTATTAAAATAAATCGATGTAAACGTAGTAAGAAGAACGTTATTAAATAAACTAGTGATTATATTAGTCACTATTGAAAAATTGCACGGCTCACGCTCATTAGGCAATAAATAGACTATCTAATAATATTAGATAGATTTATTTACTCACATATTTTTTTCCAAAATAAATAGTTATATACAGACTTAATAGAAAAGTACTAACGACTAGCTGATGCCTGAACTTTTGGGTTCCCGGGGGAACTCTTTTATTTTTCGGGATAAAGGGTAGCCCATGTGTTCCGCTCTGGCGTGAAAGAGTAACACACATCCATACATACAAACTTTCGCGTTTACAATATTAGTAAGGATATCTGTCTACATATAATATTTATTTACGTAAGGCACTGAATCGAAATTTTCAAACAAGTCATAATTAAAAAAAATAAAAAACTGCCCTGACAAAAAACGAACTAAAAAGTTAAAAATCTAAATTAATCTAGTTAAATAGAATCTTATTCACATTTTTATTAAATGATATTTTTTGTGAATAACTGGATATTGAACTATAGTGTTATAGATTTTTGGAATCTACTCATCATTTTCTAGATGATGATTATATAGTTAATCTTATTTTTTTCATTTTTAGTCTTTAATGCGGGATCATGGTCACCCCATCATTTTTTAAAACTTTTACTAGCCTATGTCACCTGGAATAAGCTAGGGATTCTAACGATACCTCATTTATCAAAATCGGTTCAGGCGTATAGAAGTTATGGTGGAAAATACAAACTCACATACATACATGAACCCTGAAAACAATATACTCCTTTTTTCAGGCAGTCGTATCAAAAATTACTTGTTATAACAAGAAATTTTTGAGGCGAGTTGCAACTCTTGCTTCATTGATAGAACGCATAAGTGACATCTTCATAAAACACACGTTTTTTCCGGAATATCTGTAGTTTAATTCCATGTAAAATAATATTAGTCTTACCCTGAACTTATTATATACGTAATCATCCAATTACATAATTATCAATGTAACTTAATTAATACTATATTATTAAAGTAATAATTTTAAACTTTTTCGAATTTGAAAGAGGATAAAAATAGGTATATTCTTAATACATGCTTATTTATATGTAAACATTAGAAAGTGTTAAGATTTACAATATTATAATTTACTTAGACATCTATTAAGTATATCCGTCTACTAATTATGAGCTTAGTGATCAAATTATACGTAGCTCGGAGTAATACTTTATTGTATTAATCATAAAAATATTCATAACATACTATTCTATTTTACTTATTCGGCATAAAAGTTCTAAAGTCTATTTCCTTTTGCCGTGAAAGTGTAGCAGATAGACAGACACACTAATGTTTTTTTACTTAAGTATACATCTGAACCATAACGATCTTATTTCCATTCTCAGCCTTGGCTTGTTAGCTTGGCTTGTTGGCTTTGTTACCTTGGTAGCATAGATCACGGTAAATATGAAAATATGCTCGTCATAGATAACTACAATTTTTGAAAAGGGGAAAGCTTTCTGGTAAAATTGTAACGAGATCGATACGAAACCTAAACATGAAGTTGAGGAAAGAATCTACTGGCCTGAGCCCCCTCAAATAAGAACTTATTTTAATAAAGTTAAGTTGTGGTATTCCATGATATTTACATAGAAAACCGGTGCTATGTCTCAACTGTGGGCACGCCTAAACCCCGGTAAATCTAAATTTGACACTTTTGTACCGTCATGCTTATGAGATGGCGGGGCGGAGACTGATTTAATTTCTATGATGATATTATTATCACAGTGCAATAATTAGAATATAATAAATGTGATTGGCTGAATTTATGGTATCTTTCGAATAATTAATTATACTTTGCCCTACCAATTTGTCCTACATCCCAATGGTGGAGCAAACA
Organism: Erebia palarica; assembly: GCA_964035005.1. Classification (NCBI taxonomy): domain Eukaryota; kingdom Metazoa; phylum Arthropoda; class Insecta; order Lepidoptera; family Nymphalidae; genus Erebia; species Erebia palarica. Next base: position 18,150,156 of record OZ035986.1, read on the forward strand.
GTATTTTTAAATTTTACAGTCGCCTTTCTCCCACAATTTCATCTACGATTGCGCATTTAAGCCAATAGCGAAAGAGTGAAATTTCACAGCTTAACACTTTTTAAGTTGTCATGAGTATTTTTTGTATTGTGGTTATGATTTATATGCATGCCTTACATTTAACCTTTTTGTATTACTTAAACTTATATTCTACTAGCGACCCGCCACGGCTTCGCACGGGTAGCACTAATAATCATAATTATTAATCCATACCCAATGTAGACAGTGGGCACTGGGCAAATAATCAGGTTTTACATTAAGCACTGCAGTATTATTAATCTTTATAACTTATTATTATACATATTCATTTAAACGTTACACATCTGACGTTGTCGCGTTGTCTTTTCAAAACCAACTAAAATCAATATGGCGACCCTCAGTGACCATTGACTCGCAAACATTTGTACAATAAGATAATATTGCGGCTATAAATTAAGATGTTAGCTATCCTATCTTTCAAGTTGGATCAAACTGCACACGGTGTGCAAATTTAATTTAAAATCGTTTGAGTAGTTTAGGAGTCCATGGCGGACAAACAACGTGACACGTGATTTATATATGTCACCGTAAGATTGTAAAAACAGTTAGATTATAATCTAACTCGCGTAATTGCAAACTGTCGAAAGATTACAATTTAACGCATTATTTTCCGGTAGATTGTAATCTGATAGGTATTTAAACCCGATAAAACCCAAGATAAAACTAAAAAAACAAAAAAAAAATTGACACTCAGAACATTGAACAGTTCACAATCTTTCGACAGTTTACAATTTCGCGAGTAAGATTATAATGTAACGGTTTTTACAATCTTACGGTGACATATATATTAAAGACTAGCGGACCCGACAGACGCTGTCCTGCATGATACCGACTGCAGCGCCATCTGCTGGGCTGATTTGTGAATCTAAACCATCCAGGGCGCCATCCAAACGAATACAAAAAAAATCATTCAAATCGGTCCAGGCGCTTTAGGAGGAGTTCAGTGACATCCACACGTACACTAGAATTAAATGTATAAAAAGATGATGCGTATGTATGTATAACAAAAATTTTTACCTATTAGGTACAAATACAAAATTTAAAAGTTTCCAACCGTCGCAAAATTTTTAATACTAGTCTGAAAACGGTTAATTAACTAAGATTTTAGTAAAACGTTTATAATATGACGTGACTACAAAGTTCGTGTTACTTTATTCGCTGTCAGCTCTACCTTGACCGCAATGTGAAAAAAAACTACATTGCATTTCGTTTATACAATAATAATTTTAAGTACCTACACTGATTTATAATGGAATAAACTCTCGCAAAAACATATGACAAAGAACAAGACATGCAGTTTATTTGCTCTATGAGTATCTGTTTTCATTGGGGAAAACCGGCCAAGCGCGAGACGAGCCTTTTTCTGATAGTTCCGTCCTCATTTAACATGACATTCAAATATATATTTTTAATACTTATCAATGCTAATTAGGAACTTCACAATTAATCAAATCAGCAAATCATTATCAAACGTCAGAACACGTGCTTAGTATGAGAGGTTGTATGTTAAACTTTTAATTATTGTGACGGCACCAACATTCGATGCACCGATACTTTAAAATGATTATATTGAAAATTAACAGTGGATGAGCATTTTTCGACGTCTTTTGGAAGATCCTCTATTTAGTAATCTCAAAAAAAACGACCAAGGAAAAATCCTAATTCTGTGGTTGTCCTGATGCTGTTTTTGTTGTTCAGAGGGACTAGAATCCAGAGCCGTTAAACCAGTTATATAAAAAAAAAATTGTTGTTATTGCACAAAATCTATAAACTAACCTAAAATGGCTAGTCATAATATTTTGCTATCCCTTTTAAGATGATCCCTTCTACTATGATACTTTCTTTAGTAACCAGAATTAACCTTAATTATTTTAAATACTTACTAAAAGAACACTTATCATGGTACCTACCTAGTCCTCCGAAAGTATCAAAAAACCATCTAACGCGATCAGTGGGTCAATGTTCACTAGATGTCATTGCAAATTGTACAGACTTGTTAGTGCAAAGCAATAATTTATTTCGCGGACCAGTCATTCGATAATTGAAATTACATATAGAGATTTTGTTATTTTTATTTGATACTGGCTGATGCCCGCGACTCCGTCCGCGTGGATTGAGGTGTTTTAGTGGTATAAAAAATAGATAGGAGCCGATTCTCAGACCTACTGAATATGCATATAAAATTTCATAAAAATCGGTCGAGCCGTTTCGGAGAAGTATGGTAACTAACATTGTGACCCCAATATTTTATATAAGATATCAGCGATACATTTTACCAACATTTATAATAAATAGGCAGACAGTGGCTAATGCAATTACAAGTATTAATTATTGACATTTACAACATACTTATTATATTTGTTTAAATAGAACAACAAAAATTTCAGAAAAACACCAACGAATTGAAAATGATAATTTTAATAAATAAATTGAAAGGCGGACTTGACGACACTATAAGGAGTCCTAGTTTTAATAAGGAAATTAAAAAGGAGGACGATTCCAGTGTTGTATTTTTTCAAGTAAGATTAAGCTGTTCAAAAACTAATCCCTACTTCTATATTATACTATATTTAATGTTTGAACACCGAAATAGAGTAAAATAAATTAATGGTTTATAGTAAAAAAAAAAAAAATCTCAAATCCACCATTTTGGATTTGCAATGACGTCACGTGAAACAATTGGACTAAGCTAACTACGAACGCACAAACAACACACAACTTTTAGAAAGTAAGACCCGTCATATCGAATTTTTCCCCGTAAAAGTAGCCTAGCTTTGTCACCTGAACTAAAATAACAAATCGATTGACACCTCATTCATCAAAATCACTTCAATAGCGAAACATTAAAAATATACCAATATATACATACATTCATACATAGACTGCTAAAATCATAAACCTTTCTTTTTTGGTCTGCCGTAGTCGGGGAAAAAGACACTTCCGTAATCGGGTACATATGCAGCACCCCAGGAATTGCTTGATGAACGCATAATCTTACCTTGAAGATTTATCTGCGTTAAAATCTTGCGCCGACTGTTTTTAAATTACCTTTATTACCTATAATTGCACAGTAGTGCTTACATAACCAGTTTTTCTTAACCGACTTAGCAAAATGAGTGAATAGAATAGATTTTTATTATAATGTGTAGTATGTAGCGAACTTTGGTCATTATTTTCCGCATAAGTCCTAGACTTTAATCTATAGTAACTAAATATATGTATTATGATATTATAAATGCGAAAGTTTGGATGGATGGATGGCACAGAGATAGATTATAGTCTGGAATAATACATATAGGCTACTTTTTACTTCGTCGACTCTGCAGAAGAGATATATATTATTTATAAGACGGTATTATATATTACTTATCACGGTAACACTTGTACCGTAACGTATGTATTGTGTATTATTTGCTTATTGTAGCATTTTTCTTTCTAAGAAAAGAGCAACTGCTGAGTTTCTTGCGGGTTCTTCTTAGTAAAATCAGTTTTCCGAACCTTAGTTTTTATATAGTTTAGGCAACGGGGCGGTTCGTTGTATGGAGACCCCCCGCATTAAATCCTCAGTCGATGAAACTTGGCTGGGTTTTAATATTTGATGGTCCAAACCTTACACCAAAATATCCAATAAAAAACATCTGGAAGTTAGGTATTTATACCTAAAACTCAATATTTATTACTGAATATTTTCTCGATTTATTTTCAAAATAATAGTAGGTAGTTTACACTCAAAACCGAAATATCAAATGAAATAATCATGCAGAACATCGATATTTAAACCGATTTTTCTCAAACATGCATGGAAATATTGTCATTATTTTCGAAAAAAGAACACGCGAAGTATCGAATTTTCGGACAAAGAAAATCAAATCCATTGCAGGAGCGTTTTTTGAATTTGGAACATTACAACGCTCCTGCAATGTTGTATGCAACGGCGTGCTGGGGTTATTAAATACTCTTTGATCGGATCTCTTTTGTCATTCTTGGCATACCATAGTCTCTTAGTACAAATTGGTGGCTGTATAGCCTTAAATGCGTTTGCCTGTCGGCACAGATGATTAAAAAAATATTGGCGGCAAAGCTGAAAATTCGCCTTGATTTGTTATTTACATACTTAATTTATAATAAATATAAATTTAATAATAAGTAAAATGAGTTCCAACGGTTCAGAGAGTGAAATGGAGATTGATTGTACTCCACCAGATTTAAGATCAGAAGCCAAATTGGCAATGGAAAACCTGCTTCCAGCGAAGTCCAAAGAAAAATACATGAAAGTATATGAAAATTTTATGTGTTGGAAAAACGAGAAAAAAGTGAACATTTTCTCCGAAACAGTATTTTTGGCGTATTTTAAAGAGATTTCTAAAACTAAAATGCCATCTACATTATGGGCAATTTATTCCATGCTGAAATGTACAGTTCATGTTAAAAACGGCATTAACTTGAAAAATTATGGGAACTTAGTTAAGTTTTCTTAAACGACAATCGACCGGATTCAAAAGCAAGAAATCGAACAATTTTACTGGCGAAAGCAATCTTTAATTAAAGCCCCAGATGATATATATTTAGCGACAAAGGTAAAAAAGTATGTTTTATTTCCCTGCATTCTTTTGAGAAAAGCACTATATATGCCTCGGCGGAAATGGCAATTGCCTGTCTCGTATTAGTGAAGTCCTCGCCTACGGCTCGGCCTTCAAACTGATACTCGACCTGCAATTGCCTATTTCCCAGCCTTTGCAATAATGTACTATTATTATCAAATCTAAAGTGCGTTTACGCGATAATGTACCTTCCTGCTTTAACAATTAATTGAGTATAGCATAAAAAAACCTACTTCCTGTGTGATTTTTTATTGGATATTTATAATATACTCATGATACTTTATCATACTGTAAAGTTTCGTCGCCTGAGGAATTATTGTTGGAGTCAACTATCTTTATTGCCTAGACTAATAGTCTTGACGTAACTATCATAAGTGACACAAGTTGTCCTACGTGAAATAAATAAATAAAACATTTATTCCAGAAAATTATACAGTTCCCGCGGGAACCAAAAACTTCAATCCACACGGACGAAGCCGCGGGCACCAGCTAGTATATAATTATAAAACTAGATGATGCCGCGACTTGGTCAACGTGTATTTAGGTATATCGGTAACCTCTTTAATATCCACGGTAAATCTTTGCATATATACCGTAATATATTTTTCACCTCTCATGCTCTAAAAAGATGTTATTATAGCTTAGCGGAAACGGACTAAAGTTAAGCGTAAGTTAGCATTTAGCCTCTAAGGATTAAAGTTTTTTTTAAATTTTTGTCGTATCGGTAGTAAAAATTAATAGTCCATGGTTACTATCAACATGCTAATGTCACAAACACAGTTTAACGAGATATGTTCTTTCCTGCCAGCCGTTCAACGGAGGCATATAGATGTCACCGTAAGATTGTAAAAACCGTTAGATTATAATCTAACTCGCGTAATCGCAAACTGTCGAAAGATTACAATTTAATGCATTATTTTCCGGTAGATTGTAATCTGATAGGTAGGTAAACCCGACAAAACCTAACTTGATTATTTATGTCGAACCCTGACCTAACCAACAAGAAAGAGACAAGAAAACGTAAATACAATGCATATTTCAAAAATTGACACTCAGAAAATTGAACAGTTCACAATCTTTCGACAGTTTACAATTTCGCGAGTTAGATTATAATCCAACAGTTTTTACAATCTTACGGTGACATAGACATAGCAAAGCTGCGGGGTGACGGCGTGACGAAGGAAACTAGCAGATTTTTTATTTATAATTATAAGATTATTTCACCTTAATGTCTTTTATGGGGTTAAGAAGGCCGAATGACCTTGACGAAACGCAGACCAGCGGGACTTTTGCCTACGGTAATGCCATATAGCGGCCACGCCCGGAACTACGCAAACTAGGCCAAAGACTATAGACTGCAGAGGGAACAAGTGCTATTTTATGGGATAATGCCTATATTTATGTTTGCGCATAAATATCATAGGTCACAAATACGTAAACTTTCTTTAATACCTACCTTTAGCTTTACCTTGAAACCTTGCCATGAAATGTTCGATATCGTGTCCGATACTAAATATTGTTTGCGCTTGTAGTAGGCACAGATTTAGGTATAGGTACAAGTAATATTTCGTATTGGATCAATGCTAAAATGTAGGTAGTTCAAGTTAGTGTTGCAGAACTATCGATAGTTGACATCAAGCTAAAAGTTTTGAAACGTGCTACCTCCACCGAGGGATGAGTGGGGTACAGGGAGAGGAGATAGAGAATCAGGTACTAACTGCTCATAATAAACCCCACTTGCCGGAGCTGCGTAGTTTTTTTGTGAGTTTACTCCTTTAGAATCAAATTTCATATGTATGAGCCTGTGGTATGAAAATTTATGTGCAGTACTACGTCATGCGCAGCTCTCAGCACAGAGTCACTTAAAAAAAAGTCAGCGCCGTTTTGAAATTCTTGGTAAAATAATCGATTTCGTTCAAAATTGATATTTACGGCTTTCTGGGATCACAAAACCGGAAACTGTTACCAAAATTTAAAAAAGTCGGTGCCATTCTGAAATTCTTTGTTAATTGACCGATTTCGTTCAAAATCGATATTTACGGCTTTCAGCACGGCTAGCATGCGCACTACGAGTAACATTATGTCTACCCGTTATCTCTCTCTGTCTACCGAAGCTAACATGGTAACTTGTCTCGTTACGTCAAAAGTAGAGATAAAAGTAATATTTTTTAATCTGTGGTATTTTTCTCTACGAGCCTTTACATGTCGACTACTTTTTTCTTGTAATATACTGCATTTTGTGACAACGACAATATCTCTCTCTCTCGTCGCGAGATAATCTCGTTGTGCGCATCCTAGACCTCTGGGATCACAAAACAGGAAACTGTTACCAAAATTTAACAAAGTTAGCGCCATTTTGAAATTCATGTTGTTATTATGTTTCCATGACTATGTAATGTATTTTGATGAATATAAAATATATGGTAATTAATATATGATGATAGCCACGGAGTTAGAGAATAGGAGTGCAGGTGTTCCCAGCTTGTCATCACGAATTTCGATTCCATATTATGATATTATCGATAAGGTTGTCTGGAAGAGATCGCTGGTTAGCGATAAGACCGCCTTATTGTACTTACATTTTAAGTTTTCATGTTTGTTCTTTTTCTTTTGTGTTTTTTGTGGTGTACAATTAAGAATATACATACATACATACATACATACATACATACATATTATACACGCCGAAATTATAATGCTTGCTTTTCCGCAGTCTCTCAGCCGCAGACAAAATGATTTTGTCTCGGTAGCATAATCGATTTACTAAAACAAAAGTTGTTAGAATTCAAAAATGGCACATTTACATCTGAGAAAGACAGACAGAAATACACACTTACGCATACATTATAATTATTATTAGTATATATTTTAGTTATTAGTAGCATTAATATTATTAGTAAGTAATTTTGCATTAAAAATATTATAATCTATTCCGTCGGGTCGGAGGAAAAAATCAAAACAACCATTACATTGTGCAAGTTATTTATTCAAATTAAAGCTTATTAGCTTTAAAAACAATCAAAATTTAAGTACCTAGCGAGTGCAGGTAGGTTGTTCCTCATCAAAATCATCATGATTTGAATTTTTACAATCACTTGTCACTACAGAATCTTATTTAGTCTTTGCACCTACTTTGCACACTTAAAAATTAAATTCTTAAAAAAAATATATTTACACCTAATAATTTACAGATAAATACTGAACTAAGTATTTCTAAAATTTTAAATATGTACAAATGAGTTTCAAAATCAAAATCGAAAATTAACTTTAAAAAATACGCTCCGACACCGACGTGCAGTCCACCTTCGACAATGTCCCGAAACGGACTGCCGTCTGCCGAAGGGCTCGCGCAGCGTTGTTCCTGACAAATTTAGAGTTGCCGTATTGTACAAAATATTTATTCAGAACGCTACAATTTAAAAAAAAACATGAAATACTGTTGTTTACGTAAACATATAAGTGTGTTAACTATAGTTGTACTAACTTTATTCTTCACCATAATATAGGTTTTGAATAGTTTCCAGTACATTTGATTGTGTCGCATTTAGATCGTCCTGTTTTTTATCTTTCATTTTACGAATAATTTCGTTTGGCACTTGAAAATTTGTACAATTACCGTGATTACGGATTGCTTGTCTGGCTTGAAGAGTTCCATTAATAGTTGAAGTTATTAATTTATTTCGAAGTCTAGTTCAATTCATAGATCGTACATGAAGCAACACAAAGCATTAAATGACACAACCACGATAGGTACAGCACAGTAGAGTAGTAACAATTATTCCGGGGATTCCCCACAGGCCACATACCATATTGAAACTGATAACCAATGTTGAATAAGAAAAATATGTTAATTTTTGTTTCTGATCGTGGCGCTTCTACTTTATCCGATGCAAAAGTACTCTGTGATCTATGGTTCACAAGTTGGTGCGTTCCATTGTATGAATTTTTTTTTTTGTGTACTTTAGTCGATTACCGTATATTTTAATACGGTAATCAAATAGCTGCCGTATACCGTATTTTTGTTGCCTAAGATACCTGAATGCCGTACAATACGGCAATTGCCGTATCAAGACCAACGCTGGGCTCGCAGGTGTTTACAGGGCGACGGAGCAGCCACGTTCTCACTACTATACTTAAATTTCGGGGGAAAATTACTTTACACGAATGTTATAGGGAGTAAAAATAAAACTCGCCGTTAAAAATATTGTAATTTTTAAGACCTATTTTTGTGTGCAAGAACTAATTAAAAAGCTTGTGCCGTTTTGCACAAAATTTTCAAAGTATGACAAAAGTAGATACTTTTTGGGGATTTTTTTCTGAAAGAGGGTTTGAAAAAAGTAAACATTTTTTACAGTAGAAATGTTTATGAAGCCTATATCTTCCGTTACATATTTTTTCTTTACGGATTCAACTATCAGTTATTAAGACAATTTGACTTAAACATCCTAATACTGAGGCAGTTTGTCATCTCTTAAAGCCTTAAGCAGTACCGCGTACATCTAGGACTGCTAAAACTTTCATGGTATGATGGTAGGTAGTCAGGTCCGCAATTTGTATGAGAATCGACCCACTCACTGTTTGAAATGAATAAATAGTTACGCTATATTTATCTTTGATACTATATTATATAGAGAAGCATATTTAAATTGAAGCTTCCGGCAAAGAGCATAAAGAACCAGGGGTAGAGGTACAACTCCATACTTAAGCAAAATCTGCTTATCATCGCTGATACCCTGTAGTTCTTCTGCTTGCTCTAGATGGCGTTAAAACGAAAGCTTTGAAATAAACTTTTTGCCATCGGATTTTATGAAAATTTTATATTTAATAGTTAATTAAACTTAATACATAAATAGATAAAATAAAGTAAAACAACAAAAAACATGTTTTCATTGAGTTTCGGTTGATTTAAACAACATTTATACTTATTTGAGACAAGTAACGCCATCTAGAATTTATTTTAGAACTATGGTACCCGTTGTATGGAGTTGTACCTCTACCCCTGGTTCTTTATGCTCTTTGCTTCCGGTAAGTAAAAATGGCGTATGGGCGGAGCTTAAGCTGGGGGTTAGGGCTGGTATTATCGATACTTAGAATCGATATAAAATTATCACAAATAAAATAAATGAATAATTATACATATTTTGAAAAACACTGCCTAACTGCCTCGTTGGTCTGGTGGTTAGCATGTTTGACTGCGGCCAACGAGGTCCCGAGTTCGAGTCCCGGGTCGGGCCATAAATAAGTATCGGGTTTTTCTGATTAGAAATTCCCAGTACTAGCCCGGAGTTAGGAAGTTGGCGGTGTTTCACCCCCGTGCCTCGGAGAGTACGTTAAGCTGTCGGTCCCGGTTATTATCACTAACATGATAATAGTCGTAAAAGCCCGCCAACCCGCATTGGAGCAGCGTGGTGGGTCTAAGCTCGAATTCCCTCTCTCCTATGAGAGTGGAGGCCTGTGCCCAGCAGTGGGACGTTAATGGGCTGTAGTGGTTAGTATTCGTATTTTATAATGAACTAGCTGATGCCCACGACTAAGTCCGCGTGAATTGAGGTTTTTTTGATTCCCGCGGTAATTTTCCGGAAAAAACTAGCCGATGTGTTATTCCAAACTATAATTTATCTCTTCCATCCATCCATAAATCTAATATTTAGCGTTTATAATATTAGTATAAATTTATATTATTAGGTAGTTCAATGTAAACCTTATTTATTTATTTAGATATCTTTATTGCACACACAAAATATACAGAATACAGTTTAAAAGCCGTAATTACTAGTAAAACTAGATAGAAATGTGCAAAGGCGGTATTATTGCTAAAGCAGTCTCTTACAGACAACCTTTGGTGAAAGGATAAATAAAAGGGAGCGCGGGATGGTGCTGTATTTAAAAAAAAATAGATAAGAAATGAATGCATAATAAAGTACATAAATTTTAGACCAATAAGTAGATGTAAATATATATATAAATCGCGAAGGACTTCTTGCGTCTTTACAAACTACCACCCTGAGGCGTCCACTGAATGTTGTTAGATTTTTAATGTTTTCAATGCGTATGTAAGATGCTTTAATCAGTATCATATCAGAAGTCGACGTCAAATTTCATTTAAACGTTAAATGGTGATATTCAAATTAAATATTTCTAGCTGAATTTGTGCGTCCGTTCACTCTTAAATCTTTCTTGCACACTGAATACCTGCGTATACCTACTAAACACTGCATGCACATTCCCGCCTCCATCCGAATGTATGTTTAAATCAATTCCGTATAATGCTCTGCATATATCATAATGATTATTATAACTAAATTACATCTATCTACTACTGAATTCAGATTGGTTCCGTATAACTGATTTTGTGCGTCTGTTCACTCTTAAATCTTTCTTGCACAATGAATATCTCCGTATACGTTTAAAACACTGCATGCACATTCCCGCCTCCATCCAACTGTATGTTTAAATCAATTCTGTATAATGCTCTGCATATATCATAATGACTAGCTGATGCCCGCGACTTCGTCCGCGTGGATTGATTTTTTTTGGTTCCCACGGAAATCTTTAATTATACGGGATAAAGAGGAGCCTATGTGTTATTGGCTATTGCAGACTATAATCTATCTCTGTTCAAAGTTCATCCAGATCAATTCAGCCGTAATGGCGTGATTGAGTAACAAACTTCCACTTGAGTTTTTTTTGGTTCCCGCGAGAATTCTTTAATTTCCCGGGATAAAAAGTAGCCTACGTGTTATTCCAGACTATAATCTATCTCTGTATTAGAGTCATGAACGTTCATGATTAAAGTTCATCCAGATCCGTTCAGCCGTTCTGGCGTGATTGAGTAACAAACATTCATTTGAGAATTTTTTGGTTCCCGCGGGACTTCTTAAATTTTTCGAGATAAAAAGAAGCCTACGTGTTATTTCGGACTACAATCTATCTCTGTGCCAAATTTCATCAAATCAATCCGTTCAGCCGTTCTGGTGTGATTGAGCGTCACTCGTTCGTGTGGCATAAATTTTTTTCAATTTCCACAGTACTTCATTATTTTCCGGGATAAAAAGAAGCCTATGTCACTATCCAGATCCTCAACTATACTCAAGCAAAAAATGTTATTGGAGGACAAACTATCTATTAAACGTCTTTGGGGATAAAATTTACAAAAAAATGTGAATCAGGTATTTCTTGAACCAAAATTCCAATAAAACCCAACCAAGTTACCACAGAATACCAAGTTTAATTAATGGCTCTTAAAAATTTATGACAGACTTTCGTCCCCTATTTTACCCTTTTGGGGGTTGAATTTTAAAAAACTGTGACACATGTACTTCTTTATTTTTTACCGAAAAACACTAAACTTCGTTTATGTAACTTGAGCAATATCGTGAGAAATGAACGAACGCCTTACATACCAACTTTCATCCCCTATTTCACCCTTTCAGAGATCGAATTTTCAAAAACTGTGAAACAAGTATTTATTCATTTTTAACCCGCAGTTTATAAACCAAGTTTCATTGCTATAACTTGAGAAATGAAGGACTTTCATTCAAACTTTCAACCCCTATTTTACCCTTTCGGGGATTGAATTTTGAAAAACTGTGACACACTTACTTCTTTATTTTTTACCGAAAAAAAGACAAAACACTAAGCTTTGTTGATATAACTTGAGCAATATCCTGTGAAATGAAGACCTTACATACCAACTTTCATCCCCTATTTCACCCATTTAGGGATCGAATTCACAAAAACTGTGAAACACGTATTTCTTCATCAAGACACGCGGAAGCGTGTCCAGCCAAAGTTCAAAAAAACTGGCGAGCAGCACCGTGTGTAATATTACACGAACCATTTGGAGCCACTTTTGACCCCCTCATAACTCAAAAACTATTTCACATAAACATGTCAAATTTGGCGCATATATTGAGACCCGTGAGATACATATGTGCTCCAAATTTCATAAGCACACCTCAAATGGTTATTTAGATATAAACGTACAAAAATCGTCATTTTTATGATCAAAGGTATAGATCAAAACTCTGACACGAGGCATGCTACCATTGCTTAAAGCCGTATTATTTTAATATTGTTGACGTTTATGTTGTAGTGTTATAATCATTATTTTAAGGACGCCAAAGTACGTGACATTCAACCGTTAGTTTGAAACAATACTGCTTTAAGCGGTGGTAGTAACTCCTTAACTATTGAAAATGACACATACACTAGCGGCACGCTATGATGGCCGGTTTGACACATTACAATAGTGATGTGGAATGTCAATTTATTCTCGAACAAAAAACAATTAAGTTTTGTTTTTGTACCTGATTAAATAGGTTTAATAAAACAAAAATGTATATGTTTATTTAATTTATTTGAACGAACTGAATATTTGAACGAAAATGAATATACATACTTTATATGCACACAAGAAACATATGAATACAAAAGATACCAAAAAAGGTGCCACAAAAGGCCATAATTAATCAGATTCGTCCATACTACTATTTTCACTGTCGTCACTGCTATCATCACATACATTAATAATTATATGTTCGTTTTCTATAATATTATCTATTTTCACATCTCTTTCATAATCTTCCCTTATTAATTTAACAGTTCTATTCACAACCTTTTCCCAGTCTCCTTTAGTCACATGTTCACAAGCTTCTTCTAATAATTTTAGCATTTTTTTTGTGGTAAATGGGGGTTCTGTATTGTGTCTTGCAGCATATCCCTTAATTTGAGCCCACACCAACTCAATCGCATTATACTCACAATGGTAAGGCGGTAACCGTATAACTCTGTGCCCATGTTCTAATGCTATTTCGTCAATGACGTATCGGATCTTGGTTGGTTTGTTTTCTTTTAAAAGACGTACTAATTCCGCTTTTAACATATTCATGTTTGCATCTACGCCATTTTTACGAAGCCATGCGACGATATCAGCTTTCTTTTGGGATTGGGCAGGTGGCTTGTCAATTTGCATCGAGTGGTATGGGGCGTTGTCCATAATTATAATAGATGGTTCAGGGAGGCTACACAACATTGAGGTAAACCATTCAGTAAACTTTTCTCCATTCATGTCTTCATGATAGTCTCCAGTGGTTTTTGACGCAAAAGCCATGAGAGAACCTTCGACAAACCCGTTGATGGTTCCGGCGTGACAAATTATAAGTCGCGATCCTTTTCCTACAGGAACTTTGGAAGTAGATGCTGCTGTGTCATCGTTCCAAGAACGGCCTACAGTATGGTTAGCATTAAGCCATGTTTCATCCAAGAACACAACATTTTGCCAATTTTTGATTTCTTTCACTTGCCGTAAAAAAGTATACCTTGCCATCGCTATATCAAATCTTTCCATCAATATTTTGCGTTTGTTACATTTTTTGTATCGAAATCCAATGGTCTTCAAAATCTTCGTTAAAGAACTTTCCCCACCGAAGAATAATCCAGCTTCCTTCAGTGAATGCACCAACTTTTTTCTTGTTGGATACTCCTTCTGTAAATAGTAGCCGTAAACATGTCTTCGGATAGCATCGGCATCAAAGCTATCGATGCCTACGACTGGTTTTGCTCGTTTTCTCTTTTTTGGTGTGTGAAGTTTATTTTCTTCTGTGCCAGTCTCGCCATATTTTTTTTTAGTTATCCGTCTAACAGTTCGTTGTCCAATATTAAGCGCATCAGCTACGCGTTCAACCACTGACGTTATAGGTAAAATTGGCCCTCCATTTTGAGCTTCACGATCGAAATAGTTACGAAGGCGTATTACGAACTCACGTGTCTGACTATTTAGAACAGTTCTCTGCGTACGTTCGGTCATATCGACGAAATCCACAACAAAGGGCTTGAACAGAGTCCAAATTAACGAGCAAGGGTCAACAGTAATGCAGTATCAATATTTGAAATCCAAAGCCAGGTCAAAACTATATCACAATCGCATTGCACTGACAGTTTATACTTTTCGAAGCAACGTCAATTCGAAACTGCTTTGTTTTGCATTGAGCATTGACGCGAGTTTGCCGGAGGTAGTAGTTGTGCTAGCCAGCGATCCTATGTGACGATCGTATTAGATTCCATTTTTAAAAATTTATTGATATTTTTTTGCGATTTCAGAGGTTTGTCCACATAGTGAAAATTGTTCATATTCACAAGTACATTCACCCCTTAAATGGTGCAAACTGATTTTTCTACACTTGTATACATTTAAGAAATCAATTTAATAAATAAATTTTGAGTCCTAAACCTAAAACTACATTCGATAAAATTTATGAATCTCTGCACATCACTATCGTCAATAAAGTAATACAATTATTTCCTTCAAAGTCGTTATCAATTAATACGGAACTTCATGAGCGGACAAACGTCAAACCGGCCATCATAGCGTGCCGCTAGTTTAATTATTATTTTAATGTAAATAATAATGAATAATAATATAGTTGCATTAAAACCTTACCTTCGTATTCATACATTTTGTGCAACGAAACGTCATTGACAGAAAAGAAGAAGAAACGTATTTGAAGTTGTCAGTTCAAGCTGTCAGTCATTGTGATTTGTATTCATTGTTTATAGTGGTTTTAGTGATATCGACTGTTTACCGTGCTTGTTTTCAATGTTTCACAAAAAACTTTTGATTTTGAACTTTTGCAATCAAAATTGATGAGATGTAGAAATGTGCTGTAGAGGTAGTCTGACCATAGATGTAATCTGTCAATGTCAGTGTAACTCTAGGTACACTATATATTTTTCTTGAGAATTCTCGTCTTTAATTATCTTGTACAATGAGTCGTACAATAGAATTACTGGTGGGTGACACACTGACCTTACACCAAATAATAAGTACCTACTAATGTAAAACGTAAACTAAACTAATAGAAAAGTCCTATTACAGTGTAAAGGATTATTTGAATGATAGCAAGGCATGGGTATGAATTGTTACAACGGCTGATTATGTAATGTTATATTATAAGTACATATATATAATTTCAAATATTTGTGAGATGGTGATAATAAAAAAAAGCGGAGTTTATTGCGGGCTCTTCTCAGACCAGGGTACGTTTGGAACCCTCGTAGCTTTAGTTTTAAGATATCGTAGTTAATTATCACCATCACGTCTTATGCTCTGTAAGCATGACGTTCAGAAGGTGTACTTTGTAGGTACATATTTTGAATAAATATGTTTTGAGTTTGAGTTTGAGATTGAGTTCAATAATTTCTGTACAAAAAATAATGATATCCCATCAAAAACATAAATGTAAAATGAGAGCCAAGTTCAAAATTGTGATATATATGCCTTGGTTGTTGACTTCAGCGACAAAAGAAGTGAGATCTAAACGGGTGCCAAGTTCAATGGTCAGTCCTGCAATTTATATATCCCATCAAAAACATAAGTGTGAAATGAGAGCCAAATTCAAAATTGTGATATATATGCCTTGGTTGTTGACTTCAGCGACAAAAGAAGTGAGATCTAAATGGGTGCCAAGTTCAATGGTCAGTCCTGAAATTTATTTATAACAACATATAATATTTTATAACAACTTAAAATATCATTTCTTCTTATAACTTAGTATAAAATGTTGAAGACTAAGGCTTTGGCTTGGCTAGTTTCCATATACGAATTATTATTAAGTAGGTACCTAAAAGTACAGTTTCTACCAGCAAGCCAAATTTTCGGAAGAATAAAATAAGAACTTACAGCTTTACAACTTGTGAACGCTATAATTCGTATATGAAAACTAGCCAAGCCAAAGCCTTAGTCTTCAACATTTTATACTAAGTTATAAGAAGAAATGATATTTTAAGTTGTTATAAAATATTATATGTTGTTATAAATAAATTTCAGGACTGACCATTGAACTTGGCACCCATTTAGATCTCACTTCTTTTGTCGCTGAAGTCAACAACCAAGGCATATATATCACAATTTTGAATTTGGCTCTCATTTCACACTTATGTTTTTGATGGGATATATAAATTGCAGGACTGACCATTGAACTTGGCACCCATTTAGATCTCACTTCTTTTGTCGCTGAAGTCAACAACCAAGGCATATATATCACAATTTTGAACTTGGCTCTCATTTTACATTTATGTTTTTGATGGGATTTTTAATTTACAGTTTAAATACCAAGATTCATGGCTATAACTTGAGGAATGAAGGACTTTCATTCAAACTTTCAACCCCTATTCTACCCTTTTGAGGGTTGAATTTTGAAAAAACTGTGTCACACGTACCTACTTCTTTATTTTTTACCGAAAGCCAAAACACTAAGCTTCTTTGATATAACTTGAGCAATATCCTGTGAAATGAAGGCCTTACATACCAACTTTCATCCCCTATTTCACCCCTTTAGGGATCGAATTTTCAAAAACTGTGAAAACGTATTTCTTCATTTTTAATTCGCAGCTTATATACCAAGTTTCATGGCTATAACTTGAGAAATGAAGGACTTTCATAAAAACTTTCAACCCCTATTTTACCCTTATGGGGGTTGAATTTTGAGAAACTATGACATACGTACTTCTTTTTTTTTTACGAAAAGCCAAAATACTAAAATTCGTTGATATAACTTGAGCAATATCCTTTGAAATGAAGGCCTTACATACCAACTTTCATCCCCTATTTCACCCTTTTAGGGATCGAATTTTCAAAAACTGTGAAATACGTATTTCTTTATTTTTAACCCGCTGTTTATATACCAATTTTCATAGCTATAACTTGAGAAATGTAGGACTTTCAAACAAACATTCAACCCCTATTTTACCCTTTTGGGGTTTGAATTTTGAAAAACTATGACACACGTATTTTTTTATTTTTCACTAAAAGCCGAAAAACTAAGCATTTTTGATTTATCTTGAGCAATATCTTGAGAAATGAAGGACTTTCATACAAACTTTCAACCCCTATTTAACCCTTTTGGGGGTTGAATTTTGAAAAACTGTGACATACGTACTTCTTAATTTTTTACCAAAAGCCGAAACACTAAGCTTCTTAGATGTAACTTGAGCAATATCTTGAGAAATGAAGGTCATTCATACAAAATTTCAACCCCTATTTTAACCCTTCGGGGGTAAAATTTTGAAAAACTGTGACACGCGTACTTCTTTATTTTTTACCTTATGCGAAAATACCAAGTTTCGTTGATATAACTTGTAAAATATCTTGAGAAATGAAGGCATTTCATACCAACTTTTATCCCCTATTTCACTTTGAACTTGAGATTATCTTGAGAAATGAAGGACTTTCATGCAAACTCTCATCCCCTATTTCTACCCTTCGGGGTTAGAATTTTTAAAAACTGTGAAACACGTATTTCTTCATTTTCAATCAGTAGCTCGTATACCAAGTTTCATGGATATAACTTGAGAAATGACGGACTTTCATACAAACTTTCACCCCCTATTTCACCTCCTACAAGCTTACATCACAGCCGGCACATGTCTGTTTGTTTACAAGCCCGCCGCCGCGCGCCCCGCGCCATGCGTCCCTCGTGAACCCCGAATAGGCCCCTCAGACACCGTACCTAGTGCCCGTTTAAGGATATTTAAGAGACGCAAGATTGTTGTCACGAAAACATGATAAAAACTTTACAAATTAAGTACGATATTCAATGGACACGATAAGATGGGTGAACTGAACTCAAAGTATACGTGGTAAATTATACGCTGAACACTAGCGCCCTCCAAATTTCAGCCGGACGATTGCGGAACTATATTATACGCTAAAAGGCATTGTAGTGATGAAATTACGTCCATGCCAATTTTTCGCCCTTACATTCTAACTATCATATGGGACCCTTGGGCTAAAAATGAGGGTCGGTCAATCTTGCGTCCGTATTCCGGACGCACAAAGTCAGTGGGACGCAGCATCATCGGTAAATAACGCCATGTAGGACGCAACATGTCCTTCAAGATATATATATATATAACTACATATATAAACTAGTTTTTCGCTCTGTGCGTGAGCTGCTAAAGCAGCTCACGGGATGTGGTTAGACTCACAAGTAGTACAGACTTTAATGTTTCGATTTTGAACGAAATCGCTACAATAACAAAGAATTTCAAAATGGAGCTGATTTTTTGAAACTTTGGTGTCAGTTCTCTGTTTTGTAATCCTAGGGAACCCTAAATATCGATTTTTAACGAAATCGGTAAACTAACAAAGTAATTCAAAATGGCTCTGATTTTTTTTTAATTTTAGTTTCAGTTTTCTGTTTTGTAATCCCAGGGTGCCCTAAATATCGATTTTGAACGAAATCGGTCATTTAACAAAGAATTTCAAAATGGCGCAGATTTTTTAAAGCTTTGTTATCAGTTTTCTGTTTTGTTATCCCAGGGAACGGCAGCCATCTTGAATCCACCATTTTGAATTTTTTTTTTACTTATTGCCAATTGGATGAGGTTTCGAGTGACATTTGTTCGAGCATCCCCCACCTATCTTCAATACCCTGGCCGTGCTCTTTACCCGTCTCCGAAATCTTCAATCATCAGCTGTCTCCATATTTTTCTTCAACTTATATTTTCTGACTTCCATACGAAGCGAGCAGTGAAAAAAAAATTTTTCATACAAAATTTTACAGGAGGAAGTTTTAAGGGAAAATCTCGAAAACTACCCCGAATGTGGCAACACTGTTTTGATTTCTCGATACTGCCCGTCGAGTTACACAATCGATCCATACATGTCAACTTTCCCAAATGTTGCCAACCGCCTCTAAGACGTGATCGAAATTTTCAAAAACACAAAAAGTATACAAAATGGCCGCCATCTCGTTTCACAGAATTTTTTTACATAGTTTTATAATTTTCATATGAACTACAGGATACACCGCTCCTGATGACGTTTCAATTTTTCGTCTCGCTCGCACCCAGCCTAAACCATCGCCCCTGAAAAAATACCATGTCGAAAATCACTTTTACTTTGATAAATTCCAGTGCTGCCAGACCTCGGCGACGAAAATACCCAAATGTCATTTGTACAAGTGAAACACGTGGTTGCTCGTACTCGAATTTTCCAAAAACTACGTATTTCGATTTTTTAATTTTTGGGGTAAATCTTGAAATTTTCCCGAGAAATGGGGTAGTTCTTTTCCTCAATCCATACCTCGAGTCTGTACACACAATCTCCCCGTTACAGTCGAAACGTTCCGACGTTGCCAACTGCGAGAAAGTTGAATTTTAATATTGCATTTTTTCGTAATTCAGATCGAACGGCCGCCGTGACAGCCGCCATCTTGTTTTTCCGAAATTTCATAATTTTTCCCTTCTCCCATCCCGCACCCGAACACATCTCCCATACATAATTGTATCGTTTTCTGTTTCTTTCTAGGATAACAATTATGTCAATTACTACACACTACTTCTACCTACACTTGTAGTCTGTTGAATATTCGCCATATAATTTGGTAAGAAAAACAAAAACCGCCATCTTGAATTTTTTTCATTTCGCCAAATAGACCTCCTCGTCCAGATCATATCTTGCCAAGAAACCACACTTCCATCTCTCATACTGTCCGAGATAGACACTAACGAAATTTGTATGGCAGCCATCTTGAATCCACCAATTTTGAGTTTTTTTTAAACTCATCGCCAATTGGATGAGGTCCCGAGTGACATTTGTTCGAGCACCCCCCACCTATCTTCAATACCCTGGCCGTGCTCTTTACCCGTCTCCGAAATCCTCAATCATCAGCTGTCTCCATATTTTTCTTCAAGTTATATTTTCTGACTTCCGTACGAAGCCAGCAGTGAAAAAAAAAATTTTCATACAAAATTTTACAGGAGGAAGTTTTTAGGGAAAATCTCGAAAACTACCCCGAATATGGCACCACTGTTTTGAATTCTCGATACTGCCCGTCGAGTTACACAATCGATCCATACATGTCAACTTTCCCAAATGTTGCCAACCGCCTCTAAGACGTGATCGAAATTTTCAAAAACACAAAAAGAATACAAAATGGCCGCCACCTCGTTTCACAGAATCATTTGACATAGT
Organism: Erebia palarica; assembly: GCA_964035005.1. Classification (NCBI taxonomy): domain Eukaryota; kingdom Metazoa; phylum Arthropoda; class Insecta; order Lepidoptera; family Nymphalidae; genus Erebia; species Erebia palarica. The sequence goes on from OZ035986.1 coordinate 18,170,811, forward strand.
TTTATAATTTTCCCGTGAACTACAGGATACACCGCTCCTGATGACGTTTCAATCTTTCATCTCGCTCGCACCCAGCCGACATGATAGCCCCTGAAAAAAGACCATGTCGAAAATCACTTTTTCTTTGATAAATTCCAGTGTTGCCAGACCTGGGCGCCGAAATTACCCAAATGTCATTCGTACAAGTGAGAAACGTGGTTGCTCGTACTCAAATTTTTAAAAAAGTTCGTATTTCGATTTTTTTATTTTTGGGGTAAATATCGAAAATTTCCCTAGAAATGGGGTAATTTTATTTTCCCAATCCATACCTCGCGTCTGTACACACAATCACCCCGTAGAAGTCGAAACGCTCCGACGTTGCCAACTGCGAGCAATTTGAATTTTAAAATGGCGTTTTTTCGTAACTCGAACCGAACGGCCGCCGTGACAGCCGCCATCTTGAATTTTTAAAAACCACTCCCACTCTGTCAAAGCAAGGATAATTGTAGACGAAAAAGAAAAAATATTATGCTCGACCACGCCGTTTCGGATCTGTGGCGCAACGGTTCGGGTCTAAAAATAAAAACTTTGAAAACACTACAGTTTGGCCGCCATCTTGTTTTTCCAATTATTTCCCGTTTTTCTATTAATCGTTTCCTAATTTCTTCAATAATTGCGAGTTGTAACGAAATCGGTTGGAAAACAAAAGAGTTGCAAGAACCACATCGGCCGCCATCTTATTTTTCCGAAATGTCATAAATTTTTCCTGCTCCCAACCCGCACTCAAACACATCTCCCATTCACCATTGGTTCGTTTTCTGTCTCTTTCTAGGAGAACAGTTATGTCAATTACTACACACTACTACTACACTTGTAGTTTCTTCAATATTCGCCATATAATTTGGTATGAAAAAAAATATTCCGCCATCTTGAATTTTTTTTCATTTCGATTAATAGACCTCTTCGTTCTGATCTTATCTTGCCAAGAAACCACACTTCGATCTCTCATACTCTCCGAGATAGACACTAACGAAATTTGTATGGCAGCCATCTTGAATCCACAATTTTGAGTTTTTTTTTTACTAATTGCCAATTGGATGAGGTTTCGAGTGACATTTGTTCGAGCACCCCCCACCTATCTTCAATACCCTGGCCGTGCCCTTTACCCGTCTCCGAAATCTTCCATCATCAGCTGTCTCCATATTTTTTTTCAAGTTATGTTTTCTGACTTCCATACGAAGCCAGCAGTGAAAAAAAAATTTTTCATACAAAATTTTACAGGAGGAAGTTTTTAGGGAAAATCTCGAAAACTACCCCGAATATGGCAACACTGTTTGGATTTCTCGATACTGCCCGTCGAGTTACACAATCGATCCATACATGTCAACTTTCCCAAATGTTGCCAACCGCCTCTAAGACGTGATCGAAATTTTCAAAAACACAAAAGGAATACAAAATGGCCGCCACCTCGTTTCACAGAATCATTTGACATAGTTTTATAATTTTCCCGTGAACTACAGGATACACCGCTCCTGATGACGTTTCAATTTTTCATCTCGCTCGCACCCAGCCGACATGATAGCCCCTGAAAAAAGACCATGTCGAAAATCACTTTTTCTTTGATAAATTCCAGTGTTGCCAGACCTGGGCGACGAAATTACCCAAATGTCATTTGTACAAGTGGGACACGTGGTTGCTCGTACTCGATTTTTCCAAAAAATGTGTATTTCGATTTTTTAATTTTTGGGGTAAATCTTGAAATTTTCCCGAGAAATGGGGTAATTTTTTTTCTCCAATCCATACCTCGAGTTTGTACACACAATCTCCCCGTAGAAGTCGAAACACTCCGATGTTGCCAACTGCGAGAAATTTGCATTGTAAAATTGCGTTTTTTCGTAACTCAAACCGAACGGCCGCCGTGGCAGCCGCCATCTTGAATTTTTAAGAACCACCCCCATTCTGTCAAAATACAGGATAATTGTAGGCGGGAATAGAAAAAAAAATTATGCTCGACCACGCCGTTTCGGATCTGTGGCGCCGCGGTTCGAGGTCGAAAAATCAAAAATTTTAAAACACTACGGCTCGGCCGCCATCTTGTTTTCCGAATTTTTTCCACTTTTTCTATAGATCTTTTCCTAATTTCTTCAATCGTTGCGAATTGCAACGAAATCGGTTGGAAAACAAAAGAGTTACAAGAATCACGTCGGCCGCCATCTTGTTTTTCCGAAATGTCATAATTTTTCCCTACTCGACTCCCGCACTCGAACACATCTCTCATACATCATTATATCGTTTTCTGTCTCTTTCTAGGAGAACAATTATGTCAATGAGTGAGTGGTAATTTAGCTATATATAGTATAATATACCTATATAAATAAATATATGTCATTAATATATTCTCCATTATAGAATAAAGTAAACACTAATAATTACAAAGAGATAAATAATGGTTATACAAACGACTTTTGAAAATTGAGAGCGATTTGGAATGGCGGATTTCAGGAGGCAGACTATTCCACAGTATTACAGACTTGCACGTAAAGGAGTTGTCATAGTACCGTGTGTGATGGGCGGGAATGTGCAAGCGGTTGTCCTTGCACGACCGCAGGTGTTGGCGCTCAATGTTCGAGCCAAGGTATGAAAAGCGCTGCTTTAAGTACGAAGGAGTTTGTGGATTGTAAAGGATGGAGTAGAGAAGAGAGAGGTGTAAATTATGGCGGAGTCTGATTGGTAGCCATTTCAAGCGGGCCCGGAATTATGACACATGGTCATACTTACGAAGCCCGAAGATAAATCTAATGAACAGATTCTGGAGACGCTCGAGCTTATTGAGTTGTTCCTCAGTTAAGTCGGGATAGGAGAAGTCAGCATATTCTAGATTAGAAAGAGAATGGAATGGGAAGAGATTTTAGTTTTGATGAGAAGAAAATATTTCCAGCGTCTCAGACAGCCAACTGACGCAAAAACTTTCCGGCTTACCTCAGCCATTTGAGGAACCCAGGAAAAGGAACTGTCAATGTACCTAGGTCTTTAACAGGGGAGCTGAGGTCTAAAATTGCTATGCCGAGCCGGATTGAGGGTAATTCTTCTAGTACGATCATACTGAGTTGCTTTGTCCCACCTTCCAAAGTTGCATGGGTCTTTTTCGGATTCACATGCAACCCATAAGATTCGCTCTAGGAGTTTATGCGGTCCAGATCACGGTTTAGGCGCTCGATAACTGAGTTGATTTGGTGAAAGGGAGCAGCAGTATAGATTTGGTGATCATCAGCGTAAATGTGATAGGAACATGAAAGAAGATCAGTAACAGTATTAATATAAATAGCGAAAAAAAGAGGGGATAGGACATCACCTCGTGGCACGCCTGCAGTGATTGGGCTGTAGGAGGACATACGATTACCAGTTTTGACGAGGTGCTGACGACCACGTAGGTAACTGTTAAACCAGGAAATGACTTCAGATGAAATACTAATAGATCTAAGGACGCCAAGGAGCAGGTCAAAGTCTACAGTGTTAAATGCGTTGCTAAAATCAAGAAGAACAATAATACTTATCAATTGGTAGTCCATATTGCACCTAATATCGTCACAGACCTTAACAAGGGCTGTGACTGTACTGTGGCCAGCCCCAAAGCCGGACTGGTGGTAAGGATATTATAATTTGTCAGAAACGTTTGAAGTTGACTATGAACTAAGCGCTCCAAGACTTTAGAAAGGAAGAACGAATAGATATAGGTCTGTAGTGAGAGAAAGATGAAGGGTTCTTTGTTTTTGGGATAGGAATCACGTGTGCATATTTCCAGGAAATTCATTGGAGGTGAGGGAGAAGTTAAAGATGTGGCAGAACACTGGCGCGACACTATCGAGGAGGAGAAGTAACATTTTCAGTAAACATTTCATATCTAGATATTATGGAAAAAATTTACTGAATGACGTGATAATAATACGAGAAATAAAAATAGACTGTTTTTAAAAATTATTTATGCCAGTTCTCCATTGTGCCCATAAATTTGAAACGTTAATTAGAACTTCTAAGAAGAATGCATATCTAAAACCAAAAACAGCAGTAGTTTTTCAAAAAAAAATGGTAATCACGATCGGAGGGCCTCTTGTTGGCCAGCGTAGTGGACTATGGCTGAGTTCTTAGCATTCCAACAGGAGGCTCCTAATCAGTAGTGGGCGCTGGCTGGGTGAAATGAAGAGTAAAAATATAATCAGGCTGCTACGCCCCCGTGTTGGCCAGCTTGGTGGACATGGCCAAACCGTTTTCATTCTGAGAGGAGACTTATGTTTAAATTGGTGCTTGCAATAGGTAGAAGTATAACGTATTCTGTTTTGAGAAACATCGTTATTAATCTCTGGACACAAATTGAGGTCAAATTCTTGCAAGGGTTGAATTGCCTGTTGCCCAGGTGGTAAATTCTGCAATGAGAAAGAAATAGTAAAATTTTATTATTTGGATTAGAGAAAAGCATTATTGAGAAGTTTAATTATTGTTTTTATTATTCATCACAAACAAGAATATTGAGTTAAGATTCTTACTGGTATACGTAGAAATGGGCAGTCATCATGTTTGAAACGTTGGTTGTTTAGAGTGTCATTCCCATTGAAACGATGACTACATATTCTGCTTCTTTTTGTAGGCTTGTACTCAGGTCTGTTTATAGCATTCAGCCATCTTAGCCTTAATTCATGATATTTTGGGAATCTGAAACTATTGTTAAACATTAGTTAAAATGATACACAATAACTGCAATGAAGGAACCAAAAACCACTTAAATAGACACTGTAATTTTCGAATGCGAGACACCATACCGGAGATCGGGTGTCTTAAACACTAGGTTATCATCGCTACAGCCTAAAATGAGTTTGGCAATATTATAAGTCGAAGCTGACTGTTTAATTTAATCTCTCTACCCCTCAGAGTGAGAAACAGTAAGAGTGATATTAAGTTTTAATTAATTTTATCGATATTCAACTTATTTGTAAACAATACAACCCCCACACCATATATATGTCACCGTAAGATTGTAAAAACCGTTAGATTATAATCTAACTCGCGAAATTCTAAACTGTCGAAAGATTGTAAACTGTTCAATGTTCTGAGTGTCAATTTTTGAAATATTCATTTTATTTACGTTTTCTTGTCTCTTTCTTGTAGGTTAGGTTAGGGTTCGACATAAACATTCAAGTAGTGCCCGGCCGCAGGCCAGGCGCTTAAGTTTTATCGGGTTTAAATACCTATCAGATTACAATCTACCCGAAAATAATGCGTTAAATTCAAATCTTTCGACAGTTTAGAATTTCGCGAGTTACATTATAATCTAACGGTTTTGACATATACACTGCAAACAAAAAGTAATGAAATAATCCAAATTTTTGGGGACAGCACAAAAATTGACCGTCAATTGGATTCAGTAAAGAAAAAACTAAGCTATGATTAGACGAAATAACCTAAAATATTCGCCACAAAAAGAAAAACTAGACGACTTTGTTACTCACCTATGAAATGAAATTCCTGGGCGTTTTACATTATTATTATTATGACATCCCACAACTGAGCACTACACCATAGTTGATTACATAAAAGTACAACAAAATACATGAAGATATTCACAAAACAGGTGATTACTCACAACTGAAACACAGGAAGCACAACAGACGCCATTTGTAGTTAGCAAAAAATTGGCTTCAATAGCTAAATTTGATGAAGTTCACGCAATAATATGATACACCTGTCTCGTTCTAATAACGTAGCTTTTAGTAAGTAAGAAAAGTCAAAACATAGTTTTACATGTTTTTATAATAAAATGCATCGTATAATTATAATTGAGTAAAATGCAACATATCCTCTCTTATCTATATTATAATCAAAGATATTAATACGATCCAAACAGAATCTGCTTATTTATGTTCCATATTTGATCTAATTTATTGGAAAAAAATTAAAGAAGCTTTTTAATAATTTGAATTTGTTTTTAAAATGGAACTATACACTGCTCAGACTTATAAAATTATTTATGTACTTAGTGTCATACAGCTCTGTCTATGGTACTTACTGTATTTTATTTTATTCCTTCTTGTTAAAATCATGAAGGAAAAAAAAGTTGGTATTGCAGATTGCCGCAAAATCTCTAGATTTTTGTTGCAATTAATATATTTATTTAAAGGGATATTTAATTAGTCCATTTTGAATTTCGATGTATATTGACCGTAAGATTGTAAAAACCGTTAGATTATAAACTAACTCGCGAAATTACAAAGTTTCGAAAGATAACAATTTAACGCATTATTTTCCCGTAGATTGTAATCTGATATGTTTATTAACCCGATAGACCCTAATTATTAGCACTATCTGATTATTTATGTCGAACCCTAACCTAACCTACATGAAAGAGACAAGAAAACGTAAATACAATGAATATTTCAAAAATTGACACTCAGAACATTGAACGGTTCACAATCTTTCGACAGTTTACAATTTCGCGAGTTAGATTATAAGTGATGATTAAACGAACTTACATGTAAGTGAAGTTCTATCCCAATTATATGAGTACGTTTCATTCTTCAGATATAAACACAGATTAGGTAGCTTCATTGAACTGCAACTTTCGCACTCGTTTTAGTATTAGGGTAGTTTGAAAAATTCCCCAGCATCCGATGTTATATTTATCCGGTCCCCTTATAACGCCTTCCTCATTCTTTAGAGTCGGTACCTATTGCCAAATTTTCACAATGATATGGGCAATGGGATGGGAGGGACCTTAAAATATCTTCGAATGAAACGTACTCATATAATTGGGATAGAACTTCACTTACAGGTAAGTTCGTTTAATCATCAATTGTATTTCGTACGTTTCATTCTTCAGATATAAACACATATTAGGTAGATGTTTAGAGAAGAAAATTTGTAATTAGGGATGTTAATTGAATAGTATCATAACAATTACTTAGTTTTCTACATTCTAATATAAAAACTAGGAATCATTTGGTAACTTGGATTAATAAACATATTATTAATTATTCGTCAACCATCATTGAAAAATACAATCATCTCGATATTTATTATTTATAATAACATACCATAATATGGATGTAATGAAAATCAAGCATAATTTGGATACTGTTCATTAAAATCTGGTTATGCAAACCAATCGGTCATCGTTCTCCTAAGAAGGTTATAAAATCTAGCCAGCGTCCGTGACGACTGCAATCAACCAACGTTCTGCTTGATGACGTTAAGCGAGCTACAAGATGCACAGCTCGCGTGCCGTGTTAAGTGGGGGTGTGTCGGATGCACGCGTAACAGCACATATCGGCTGATGATTTGTGTGCACGATATAATAGATTTATATGTTATAAGGATGTCTTTTAACGAATTTAGCAGATAATTTTTTTAAGCAGTTGCTTTACAAATATATATACTATCTTTGAGCTGTACGATATTGGCTGGTACTGACAGGGGGCAGACGCTTTAATGATATCGAAGAATAAAATACTGTTTCCGTTCGTTATTAATATTTCGATATGTATTAATATTTCCGTACATAAGGCTAATTAAATAAAACTTTTCTGAAAATCTTTTGTATTATATTTGTTTGATTTGACAAATCTTTTATCCTTAAGATAATTCTGTGTTAGGACACTGAGCAATGTGTTGTAACACTATCTGAGAATCGTACGTAGATCCTTTTGGATGTTTGGCCTTAATTTATATAATATTTTCTTTAAAAACAACCTTTTAATCTGTTTATATGATTACAAACTTATCACCATGCAAACTTAATAAACCGAACGATAACTATTAATAGTATACTAAACTGCACCTATAACAAATTATTTCGTTAGAAATTTTAAGACTGAGTGTACAATATAAGATTGAGATGAATCTCTATGATTGTTAAGACAGTATTGCCACCAATTAAGTTCCAAAGAGGCCATAAAGGTAGTTTAGGTACTCTTCATTTTATGAACGCGTTCGCTACGTGGCTACAAAATTCAATTCCAGGATTACTAAATTCTCTAAACTGTGAGTTCCTTGAGGAAGATCATAATATTATATTTGGAATGTATAACTATTAAATATGAAATAACTATTTTTTGTTATAGAGGGAAGCAAGGCTGTTAAGGCCATTATTATATTATTATCTTTTCTAAACATTCACATATTAGGAGATACAATAGTGAAACAGTGGATACATAGTGGAACAGCACAAAATAACATGCTAGTTCGTGAAATTTGGGTTGTACTTCATATTAACTACGTTTTAATTACGTTTGGCATTGGCGTGTAATGCTAATAGAACGGTAAATGGCCTAACTTGTCTTTAATCTTATTGACAGATTATTATTATAATTTATCAGACTATTTTATTTCTACATCTTTGTTAAATTTCTCATTCTTCATCAGCTTCTTAAATTTCTTTACTTTTAACATTAGAAAGAGTGAACCATATTATATTTTACAACTATTGCCGCATTTCCGACGTCAAATCATTGGGTATTGAATGCCACCCATTCGATTAATCTATCTTACCTAAGCTTAATTCAATATAATATATATAATTAATAATTATTACTTTAATAATAACCAGTATTATAGATGTATATGATTATAAAATATGATGAATGTGATGACATATTTAACACGTATATTGTTGTATAAAATACCACCATAAGGTCTAAGTAGTTATTATGAAATTATAACTCAGTAATTGATTTCAATTTACAGTTTAACTCTTCCGTTATTACAAAATGTACCCGAGCCAGACCCAGAAGCGCCTGTAAAAAGTTCTTGTTGAAACTTATCAGTTTATTAATTACTGATCCACCTTCAAGATCCGATAGAATTAAAAAAGAAAGCCGAAATTTAGCTCCATATGATATATACTTATATTTTGTATTTTGGACGCTAAGTAGCTTCAGATTCCTTCGAAGATGAATATGATTTCGTCTTTCTAACTTTTATTTTCCTGCTTTACATTAAGTGATACGTTTAGGTATAACACAGAACAAATATAGTCCAGAGAGGTATACTTAGTTAGTTATTCCAATTGAATTTCTTTAAATATTGACAAGTAAGTGCTCGTTGCTGCGCACGATAAAATAATGAGGAAGGCGTTATAAGGGGACCGGATAAATATAACATCGGATGCTGGGGAATTTTTCAAACTACCCTAATACTAAAACGAGTGCGAAAGTTGCAGTTCAATGAAGCTACCTAATCTGTGTTTATATCTGAAGAATGAAACGTACGAAATATAATCTAACGGTTTTTACAATCTTACGGTGACATATACAATACGTACCTAATACAAGGTAATGTGAATGTGACTATTTATTTGTTAATATCATGAAGTGAAAATAAAGATCTTACTCTTAATATGAAAATGTAACAACAGAATGGCAAAGAAATAATTTAGAATCGTTATTTATTTAATTTTCTCGCAATCGAAGTGAAAAGTAGAGTTTTTACCACGGACTAAAGGCCATTCTACTCGATTCTATAACATACCTCGCTACGCTCCGTAAGCTAAACATCTGGCTCATTTTAGTCCCTTGATGAATAATCTACTATTACAAATCATCATTAAAACAGTTGAACAGGTGGGCCATGAAAATTTAGCAGACAGACACACTTTCGCATGCATAATATCGCAATAGTACGGATAACGGATATAGGGGTAATGATTATGCTTATCAATATATTTTCAATTTCATTGATTTTATCACGATTACGAATCGATTTAATTTTTATTATTCATCCGATTTCCCATTCGGTGTTCAATTCAAATTTTTGTTTATTTTTCCTCATTTAGGTACAAAATAATTTAAACTTCGTTTCATATTAACCAGGTACTTTTTATCGGAATTTTTCAAAATCCTAATAAATGATAATGATAAATGATTTATTTATTTCACGTAGGACAACTTGTGTAACTTATGACAAGTCAAGGCTCTACCTCTGGTTCGGAAAGACGATTCCGTATACAAATAAATCATGTTGTCTTATTAAACGTGCTAAGAACGCAACTGGTTCTTAGCTTATAATACACGAATCGGTTTGTCAACGGATGTTTACATACATTGCTGTTATTGTGTCACCCGCAATACAAAAGCAATAATATGATGTCTCTTGCGTTTCTTATTGATCATTCATCACGCCAGCCTATCGTTTAGGTATTTCTTTGCTAAAGGTCAAAGTAACTAATACGTTTTTTGCAATGTATCTGTAAATTATTTTATAAACCAAGAAAAACATTTTTTTTAAACGGGTTTAACAGCAAAAACTCAATCGAAGAATATTATTAATACGTATGTTGTCTGTGTGTTTTTTGATGCCTACCTGTTCACGACCATCTGCTTAACCGATTTTGATGGATGAGATCAGGCCAATTTAGTATCCCGGAACATTAAAGAGATCACGGTTCCCACGGATTTTTTAAACGGATCACCGCGGCCAATGTCGCTGGCGTTCTCAAGTACGTAAATGATATATTTCTTCTACTAAGTTAAACGTGCCAATGAGATAATATATAGGTAGTGTATAGTTTATATGAGTAGTTAGTAGGTAATATGCTTCACACAATTATTTTCTGCCTATATACCTATTTAGCATTTATTATCAAACTCCACACGATGTTTCCTTCGCCCTACTCTGCTATGCCTTCATTGAAAGCAAGTGAAACGCACAACTCCGTAACGCGTTACGCGGAGATCGAACCCCAAACCGAGCACGCCATAGTCTTAACAAATGGGCTACCACAGATCATTCGCACATTTATAATGTTTTGATTTTACTTCTTCCACAGAGAAAATAAAAGTCACGTAGGTATAATTATAGTCCACACTGTAATGAGCTCCACAGTTAAATATTTCGTAACAAAATACCTAGGTATAACAGCGGGTTTGAGACACGTTTGTTACAAAAACTGGTTGTTTTCAACGATCGGCCCCGAGTGTACCTAACAAAGCGTATGCATAATCAATAATTTTAATACGTGCTAGGCTAAAAAAACCTGTCACAGCATTCTGACCCTAATTTGAAGGATCTTAAGGACTGTTTGAATCTATAATAGACTCGAAACCGTGGCGAATCCTTTCTAAACCACCTTATCGTTTGACATATTTGTGTCAGAGTAGGTACCAGGTAGGTATAGGTATAAATCTGCGTTTGTTTGATGCACAGATATCTATACCAATATAATAAAGAGGTAAAGTTTGTGAATTGTGAGTTTGTGACGTTGTAGGGGGTAATATCTGGATCTACTGGACCGATTTTGAAAATTCTGGTACCATTAGAAAGCCTCAATATTTGTGAATGTGTGTGTGGTTATATACTATCCCGAAAAATAAGGGACTTCCCGTGGGAATTTAAAAAACTTATTCCACACGAACGAAGTCGCGGGCAAGTCTACTAGTACTTATATATAGCTTCTTATTCTGAGGTTTCGTGGCCCTTTAAATGTGTGGATATATCACGTAAGGATGACTGGTCTCATTTGTATATGTCACCGTAAGATTGTAAAAACCGTTAGATTATAATCTAACTCGCGAAATTCTAAACTGTCGAAAGATTAGAATTTAACGCATTATTTTCCGGTAGATTGTAATCTGATAGGTATTTAAACCCGATAAAACCTAAGTGATTATTTACTTGATTATTTATGTCGAACCCTAACCTAACCTACAAGAAAGAGACAAGAAAACGTAAATAAAATTAATATTTCAAAAATTGACACTCATAACATTGAACAGTTTACAATCTTTCGACAGTTTAGAATTTCGCGAGTTAGATTATAATCTAACGGTTTTTACAATCTTACGGTGACATATATATGGACTGGTCTGACAGGCATCGCCTGTGGCTACCATCCTACTAGCAAAACTACCCGACCAGAGATAATTCAGAAATTATAAATTCACAGTATCTTCCAGTTATAACACGGTGCTCACCACTATACCAAGGAGGTCAAAACGTTTAACAACGGGGAATAGAAATTTTCAGCAGTGACAATATTCGTCATGCTTATATTTTATGCAGTAAACAATACAGCACCTCAGACGTTTATGTAACGAGTAAAACATCGACTTTTTGTTGTACACCCTTGCGATTTATTGTCGTGTTCTTCGAGTTTACCCTACTGATTTGGCCCACTGGTGGCCTCACAAATTGGTGGGCTGTGGGAAATTTTCCATTTTAGTAAAACTAAAAATTACGTCAACTTAAAACTCTAGGTTAACTCTTCCCCACAATCGTTTGATAACCATTTTAAACCATCGAAAAAATTATATAATCGCGGTTAATATTGATAAATTACATATACGATTAAGCGCGTGTTTTTACGTGTGATATAAAATTATAGATATAAAGTTCCTGATTTGACTAGTTGTCTAATACCCGTTTTGTGATTGTAGTTTCGATTGATACATCATTTCCATATTCCCTGGTGGTTCAGGCAGGCAACAATATAGATAGTAAGATAAACTAATAGTAGATAGAGATGGATTTTGTCGTGTGACAAGTCGCTAGTGTGCCCTTGGCCTTACAGAATCGCTAAGAGGAAAACCTTAGCAATCAGCGGACGTAAGATCACGTAGTGTAGCGAATCATCTGCCGGCTTGCTTATTAATACATAATAGAGGACTAATCTTTGTGCAAATTACTTACTAGCAAAATGTTGAATATTAGTTTTAGGTTCGAGACAGTAGACTCGACCCGGGTAAAATAGACATTATAAGATACCTTAAAGTGCAACCTACCACTTTTATGATTTACACCGATGTACCTGCAAATCAATCTTATTTTTGAATGCCGCGAAAATATCTCAGCCAATCATAGCGCACGTCCGTCGGCTATTGGTTGTTGCCTACGCGCCATGTTCGAAGTCATAGCATATAACAGAGTGTACGAGTGGTATGGTGTCAAATTGTGAGTAAGTATTCAATTAATAGCTAGGTGCTTAGAACAACTTAAGTTGCGATAATTATACGCAATAATTAACTAACCGAATGAGTTAAAGTTTCCTTTTCGTAGAGTTATGAATGATTATGATGTAAATGACTTTCGACTTGGGCGTTAGCTAACCTTACGGGGCCACGACCATATCGAATCAGCGACAGCATACCCTGGGAACAGGATCTTTCTCAAATTCTCACATACCAGAACAGAGAAAATTCTGAAATTACCATTTTCCATATTCACCCTGCTGAGGCTCGAAACTGGGATCTCCCACTAAGAAAACAGCGCCCACCTCACGTTTGACATCGTCGCAAGGTTCAACTAAACGTTTTGTAGGAACATACTGGAATATACAACCTCCCTGGCGCAATGTTTGAGCACTGTTGTCTTAACTTGCGGAGGTCCCGGGTTCGATCCCCGGTCCTTTTCCTTGGTCTGGCTTGGTGGGAGGCTTCGGCCGTGGATAGTTGCCACCCTACCGGCAAAGACGTGCCGACAAGCGATTTAGCGTTTGGGTCTGATGCCATGTAAATACTGATTAGGGGTATGGGTAACCTAACTTAAACTAACCTAACAGGTTATCCCGCTACCATTCTAGACTGCATCATCAGTTGGCGTGCAGTTCATAGAAGCATAAAAGCACTGCTTACCCATGCTTACGTCAATGCAAACAGTCAGTAAAACCCCTGTGCACGCCACTGCCACTGGGCATAATTTAGACGTATGATGTGTAGGTATTTAATAGCTACCTATAACTGTAGCAATCCTCTTGTTACGTTATACATTACCTATTCTGTGATAGTTACCTGTATTGTTACGCCAACAATCAAGCTGTACAAGCTAGGCTATATACATACTTACGACTCATGAGTGAAATCAATGAAAATTCGTTAATGAAAATTGACCAAAATAATAATATGTAATCACAGGGGCCTGAGTACCAATATCCATATCCATACTAATATTATAAATGCTAAAGTGTGTCGTTCTGTCCGTCTGTCTGTCTGTCATTTGGTACAGAGATAGGTTACATCCCGGGGAAGGACATATGCTACTTTTATCCGGGAAAATTGAAGAGTTCCCGTGGGAATAAAAAACATCAAACCACGCGGGCGAAGTCGCGGACATTATCTAGTAATTTATATCCAAAATAGATGACTCCCGAGGCTTCATCCACGAGGATTTAGGTTTTGCTAAATCCCGTGGGGACTCCTCCATTTTCCGGTATTAAAAGTATCCTATGTCCTTCCACGGGATGCGATCTATCTTTGTACCTAATTTCCTCAAAATCGCTTGAACTGTTAGGCCGTGAAAGCGTAGCAGACAGACAGACACACTATCGCATAAAATATAATATTAGTATGGAAAATTCTAAATTAACGAGAACTATATGCCTCTGTCATCTGTCGTTAGGGCTACCTACAGAGTTTCGTTTTTATACGAGTGCCTGAAAAAAGGAGTATATTGTTTTCAGGGTTCATGTATGTATGTGAGTTTGTATATTCCACCATAACTTATATACGCCTGAACCGATTTTGATAAATGAGGTATCGTTAGAATCCCTAGCTTATTCCGGGTGACATAGGCTAGAAAAATTTAAAAAAAATTGATGAAGACTGAATTTGAAAAAAAAAACGAAAATAAGATTAACGATATAATGATCATCTAGAAAATAATGAGTAGATTCCAAAAATATATAATACTATAGTTCAATATCCAGTGATCCAGAAAAAAACATCATTGAATAAAAATGTGAATAAGATTCTAATTTAACTACTAGACTAGTTTAGATTTTTAACTTTATAGTTGGTTTTTTGGCAGGGCAGTCGTGTTTTTTAATTTTATTAATTATTTACAACCATTTTCTGTTCACGGGAAACGAGAATAAAATATTCACTTGCCCGGGAATTTCGGCAAATTAGAAAATTCTTGCTTTTTCCTACCCATCTAGTAGCGCGGGTAGATATTATAAGTACGCAAACATCGGTGCACTATCTCTATTCCCATAATAGGCATAGCCCGATTGCAGAGAATTGGAAATCTGACACGACCGGAGAGAGAAAAGGTGCAGGACCGACGGATTTAACTGCTCTCGGTGAGGCCGACCGACGTCTTCCTAGTGGTACTGAATATTTCTTGTCAGAACAACCTAATATTACGGTCCGAGTAATTAATCGAACTCAGGAACTAGTTATCCGCAGTCGAACATGCTAACCACTGGACCAATGAGTTTTATTATTATTAATTTTTCAGAGGTTCTCAAGACAGATCTGTCTTGAGAATAGAGTTCATTACAAAAAGCCCATTGAAAAAAGCACATTCACCTTCCCTTTTTTTTCTTTTCCTTAAAACCTTATTTGGACTTACCACGTACATTTAAAACCACAGCTAGCCAAGTCGGTCCAGCTGTTCTCAAGTGGTGACCTACGAACAGTATTTCATCACAATTTTAGTACGTATTGATATTTAGTACGTATTATATAGACACTACGTAGACCGTAGTAAATAGGTATAGGTACCTTCTTACCTCCCACAAAGGCTGTATAAATACGGAAGAAAACTTACAATGCCTTTGGTGGGTAAATCTATACTATTTTCAAAGTCCTTTCAGTAATCCAATATATAAAAAAACTGGTCAAGGCATTGGGACTAGAAAACTACAGTTTATCACCTCAGTATAAATAAACCACCACACCACTACAGCCTATTAACGTCCCACTGCTGGGCACAGGCCTCCACTCTCATAGGAGAGAGGGAGTTAGGAGCTTAGACCCACCACGCTGCTCCAATGCGGGTTGGCGAGCTTTAACGACTATTATCATGTTAGTGATAATAACCGGGACCGACGGCTTAACGTGCTCTCCGAGGCACGGGGGTGAAACACCACCAACTTCCAACTCCGGGCTGGCACTGAGAATTTCATAATTTAAAAACCAATACCTAACAATTTTTATGCCCGACCGGGAATCGAAACCAGGACCTCGTGATCCGCAGTCGACTACGCTAACCGCTAGACCAACGAGGCAGTTATAAATAAACATGATAATATTATTCGGCATTCCATAATTTACAGATTACCAACCGAGTCTGTTTACTGTTTACTCACACGAGGCTCTATTTTTTTATCGGAATAGAGGTCTGTTTCAAATTTCAATATTAATTATGAAATAATAAGTCGTACTTAATTTAAATACTAAAGTTATGTCTATTTTATGTAAATTTGATTGCTGGCGTTCTTTGTAGCCCCTAGTATTGCTTTTTTTTTATTTTATTATTCAATTTGTGTAGATCATATTGATGTTTACTTATACGAATACTGAGTCATAATTCTAGCTTAGCGTAACTACTGTGGCTAATTCCAGGGATATTATGGATATGAAATTTCGGATCTGGATACGAATAAAGGTATATTTTTGTACCGGTTTCAGATTCGGTTACGAATATGCAATTATTTTGGATTATGCGTTAGTTTCGATTACGGATATTTGTTTTTTTTTTGTTTACAAAATCCTTTCATAACATGACTCATTTAGACTCCGCCCATATCCGCCCATGCAGACGCAGGCTATAAGACATTCATATATATTTTTTAATTTAAGTATAGAACTTTTTGTTAAAGCCCTTAGCTGCAATCAAACTTGCTGGCAATAGGTAAGGCGGCCTAAGGTGAAGCGCGCTTGACTAGAAGATGCCCTTTTCACCTACATCTATTCTAATTTGAAGATTAAAAGTAAAGAAAACGGAAGCCTGGTTATGTAGCATTCCATACCCTAGCGGATCGCATTAGAAACGAGGAAGCAAATCGCTTAGTAGATAGTGTCCGTGAGATTTCGTCTATGTACGGATCGCAAAACATCGTACCCTGACGATGCTTTGCGGTACGATAGTGACGATGAAGGAGGATCAAGATCAAAAAGTTCTATTGCTCTAGTTCAATAGCACAATTTATTTGGTTCCAGGATGAAACGGGTCGCCTGATGCGGCGTAATATAGTCCGATACGCGATCCTAGCGTACGTGATCACCTTACAGCGAGTGTCACTGCGGGTCAAACGCCGCTTCCCCTCGTGGCAGCACGTCGTTGACTCTGGTGATACACCCTTCTTTCAGTAGAGACTGCTTTCCGCACCAGTGGCAGAAAACTGGTATCATATGATAAGTGTCTCAGTACTTAGTCCTACATGAGATATTTCATTTCATTTTCTATTGCAAGTTAGCCCTTGACTGCGATCTCACCTGGTGGTTAATTTGATGCAGTCTAAGATGGTAGAGGGCTATCCTGGTAGGGGTATGGCAGTTATATGTATTAAGCCCATTATCCCTAATCTAATCAGTATCTACACGGCATTCTATCAGAAAGTTGAACCTCTTGTCGGTACATCTGTGCTGATACTCGGTAGGGTGGTAACTAGCCATGGCTGAAGCCTCACTCCAGACCAGATTAGAGACAATACAGAAATGCTCCAAATACCCTTACCGAGGATCGAACCCATCTCAAGGTCGTCATTCCAGCATTCCAGACCTTGTTATTCCGGTCTTGTTGTTATTGTTATTATTATGTTCCCGACCAATTCTTTCTTTAGCTTTTTGAGTCGTGGAGTAAATATAGCGTTAAAGCTTCATCTATGTGTGTAGAGAAGTAGTTCGTAGGTGATGCCCGCGACATCGTCCGCGTTGATTGATGTTTTTTGGTTCCCGCGGGAACTCTTCAATTTTCCGGGATAAAAAGTAGCCAATGTGTTATTCCAGATTATAATCTATCGCTGTGCTAAATATCACCCAGATCCGTTCAGCAATTCTGGTATGATTGTGTAACAAACATCCATCCATCCAAACTTTCGCATTTATAATAGTAGTAAGTATTTATGAGAGTTCCCAGTAAATCCATTCTAGCTTAACGTTTAAATTTGTTCCAGGTCTTATGCTGGAATCAGAGAGGAAGGTATTCGAGAAGATGGACGGCAAGAGTCCCATGTCAAAGTATTGGATGCCCTTGGTGTGGGCGACGAACATTATCAACAGAGCGAGGAAGGAGGGCCTGATCACCAGCGACCATATTGTTCAGACCCTGCTAGTGGAACTATCAGACATCAGGCGGAGATTAGGAGCACTGATCGGGTACGACACTGTGTGCGTACCTCTCGTCTACACACAGGCTAGTAACTGCTTAACAATATGTGTTAGCTTCTAGTGTTAGGTATTTATCTAGCTTTTATAAAGATAAGGATCGTGGTTTCAACTCACGGCCTCGGGGGCGCACGGACTAGTCTAGTTCAACCGACCTTCAATTCGTCCCAACGTCACCGTAACCCAAAGTCCGAGCCCACACAAGAGGCGCCCTTAGGAAGATATTGTCCCCCCGATGTCTTAGAGCCCTAGGACTCATTTCTCGGCGACACCTAGCACTCGCCAAACCCCCCGGTGACGCTGTAGCGGCCAGTAAGGGTAGGCCCTAGGCGATCTGTGACGTGGTCAGTATTCTATTATAGCTGGCACGGGGCAGTTGTCTGCCAAAAATTAGAATCAAAAACCTTAGTCCACCCGGACCAAGTTGCGGGTATCAACAAGACAATTTGAAAGGAAAAGTTAACTGACATTAGAATTTGAAGTTTCCCTATTCCATAATATTATAATTATGCAATTTAATATTAAGTGGGTACCTACTGTAATTATAAAGTCGAAGATCTTGCCATGGGTTATTCTGAGAACGTGTATGTTTGTACAAAATCCACTGATCGTAAAAGGTATTGATGAATGAACATCTGTATTGACTATAAATAAGTTGACCCATATGATAAATTGAAACACAATCGAAACAAAAAACCCCCGGTCAAGCGTAAGGTGTCCTCCAAGGCAATCTTGAGTCCTTACCAAATTCAAAATTAATAGTGAATGAACTAGAAGTTTAATTCGCTATAATCCGCTACAGTAGACAAATCTGTGTGGTACAGTACGTGTCTTTCACCTGCAACATGCGACACCCACCACCCAGCAATTCGCACAGGCCCAACACCACACCACACAAATCCTCCAAATCACTCTCAGCGTACGTTTCACTCCGACACCGCAGCATCTTCAGGAGATGTTGACTCGACAATGCACGATTGTGAAGATTCACTGTAGCGGATTATAGAGAATTAAACTTCTAGTTCATTCACTATCATGGACTTCCGCAAAGTAACGCCTGCTTCTATTCAATATTCAAAATTAATATATTAAACGAAGTTATTTTTTACTTCATACAGTTTTTACCTAATAATATGTCTCCAGATTTTTAAATTCAATAAGTTAGCCCTTGACTGCAATCTCCCCTGACAGTAAGTGATGATGCAGTCTAAGATGGTAGCGGGCTAACCTTTTAGGGGTATGGCAGTTATATTAAACCCATGCCCTAGTCGGTTTCTACACATCATCGTTAACTCGCTTGGCGGTACGTCTTTGCCTGTAGGGTAATAACTAGCCACGGCCGAAGCCTCCCACCAGGCAAAATCTTGTTCAATGATATTGCTCTCGATGATAGCATTAACATTATCAGACTACCCTGAATTTTTTTTAAGGTATATCTTAATATTATCGTGAACTTTGCAAAATTTCAGCTTTCTGGATCCATTGGTATGGGCTTAGCGATTAAAAATGAGTCAGTCAGTGAATCAGATATATTGACTTAACTTTTCGGAGGTGTGTGCGTTTTGAATTAAATATCACTTACCATAATGGTGAAGGAAAACATCGTGAGGAAACCTGTATATCATAGCATTCTGTATAATGTTCTCAATGCAGTAACTTTGGAAAATCCACATTTGTTTGGTGACTATATGAGAACTTTAAAAGGATACTCTTACTCAATAGTGACCCGCCGATGGGTTGAGATGATGATAAAATTGGTCGGTTTACCTACCTCCTAGGTTCACCACCAAATTCACTAAAAAGCAATTTCGCCACTTGGCCAGCGTGGTAGACTCAGGCGAAGGCTAGAGTTAAGTAGACTCTAGACGTTCAGTAGATACTGTACAATGTGAACTTACAGTATTTATCATACTACCTTTAAACTTTAACGTTCGCCTATTGTCAGAGGCCTATGGTCAAACTCGTTTCAACCTGAAAGGAGACTTGAGCTCAGAAGTAAGCAGGCGATGGGTTTAAATGATGCTTACATTTTGATACGAGCAATTCTTGTATATATATATATATATATATATCTAATATATATATAAAATCGTTAAGGGATCAACGCACAGCCTACACCGCTGGGGTAATTAACTTGAAATTTTGACAGTAGGTTCCTTTTGTGACGTAGGCACTCACTAAGGAAGGATTTTTCAAAATTCTATCCCTAAGGGGGTGAAATAGGGGGTGAAAGTTTGTATGAAAGTCCGTCATTTCTCAAGTTATATCCATGAAACTTGGTATACGAGCTACTGGTTGAAAATGAAGAAATACGTGTTTCACAGTTTTTAAAAATTCTAACCCCGAAGGGTTGAAATAGGGGTTGCAATTTTGTATGAATGTACTTCATATCTCAAGATATTGCTCAAGTTACATCTACGAAGCTTAGTGTTTCGGCTTTTGGTAAAAAATTAAGAAGCACGCATGTCACAGTTTTTCAAAATACGATCCCCAAAAATGTTAAATAGGGGTTGAAAGTTTGTATGAAAGTCCTTTATTTCTGAAGTTATAGTCATGAAACTTGGTTTATAAACTGCGGGTTAAAAATGAAGGAATACGTGTTTCACAATTTTTGAAAACTCGGTCCTTAAAGGGGTGAAATAGGGGATGAAAGTTAGTATTTAAGGCCTTCATTTCTCAAGATATTGCTCAAGTTACATCTACGAAGTTTAGTGTTTCGGCTTTTGGTAAAAAATTAAGAAGCACGCATGTCACAGTTTTTCAAAATTCAACCCCCAAAAGCGTTAAATAGGGGTTGAAAGTTTGTATGAAAGTCCTTTATTTCTGAAGTTATAATCATGAAACTTAGTTTATATACTGCGGGTTAAAAATGAAGGAATACGTGTTTCACAATTTTTGAAAACTCGATTCTTAAAGGGGTGAAATAGGGGATGAAAGTTAGTATTTAAGGCCTTCAGAATATTGTTCAAGTTATATCAACGAAGCTTCGTTTTTCGGCTTACGGTAAAAAATAAAGAAGTATGTATGTCACAGTTTTTCAAAATTCAACCCCCAAAAGGATAAAATAGGGGTTGAAAGTTTGAATGAAAGTCCTTCATTTCTCAATTTGTAGCCATGAAACTTCGTAAATAAACTGCGGGTTAAAAATGAAGAAATACATGTTTCACAGTTTTTGAAAATTCGATCCTTAAAGGGGTAAAATAGAGGATAAAAGTTGGTATGTAAGGCCTTCATTTCACAGGATATTGCTCAAGTTATATCAACGAAGCTTAGTGTTTTGGCTATCGGTAAAAAATAAAGAAGTACGTATGTCACAGTTTTTCAAAATTCAACCCCTAAAAGGATGAAATAGGGGTTATAAGTTTGAATGAAAGTCCTTCATTTCTCAATTTGTAGCCATGAAACTTGGTAAATAAACTGCGGATTAAAAATGAAAAAATACGTGTTTCACAGTTTTTGAAAATTCGATCTCTAGAGGGGTAAAATAGGGGATGAAAGTTGGTATGTAAGGCCTTCATTTCACAGGATATTGCTCAAGTTATATCAACGAAGCGTAGTGTTTTGGCTTTTGGTAAAAAATAAAGAAGCACGTATGTCATAGTTTTTCAAAATTCAACCCGCAAAAGGGTAAAATAGGGGTTGAAAGTTTGTATATGAAAGTCCATCATTTCTCAAAATATTGCTCAAGTTATAGCAACGAAGCTTAGTGTTTTGACTTTCGGTAAAAAATAAAGAAGTACGTGTCTCACAGTTCTTCAAAATTCAACTCCCAAAAGGGTAAAATACGGGGTTGAAAGTTTTTAAGAAAGTCTGTCATTAATTTTAAAGTTAGAGCCATTAAACTAGGTATTTTTTGGTAACTTGGTTGGGTTTTTTGGAATTTTGGTTTGAAATGGAGAAATACCTGATTCTCATTTTTTTGTAAATTTTATCCCCAAGGACGTGTAATAGATAGTTAGTCCTCCAATCACGCCGCAACAGATTAACGTAATTTTTTGCATGGGTATAGTTGAGGATCTGGATAGTGGCATAGGCTACTTTTCATCCCGGAGAATAATGAAGTGGTGTGGGAATTGAAAAAAAACTTATGCCACACGAACGAGTGACGCTCAATCACACCTGAACGGCTGAACGGATTGATTTGATGAAATTTAGCACAGAGATAGATCATAGTCTGAAATAACACGTAGCCTTTTTTTTATCCCGAAAAATTTAAGAAGTCCCGCGGGAACCAAAAAAACCTCAAATGAATGTTTGTTACTCAATCACGCCATTACGGCTAAATAGACCTAGATGAACTTTGCACAAAGATAGATTATAGTCTGCAATAGCCAATAACACATAGGCTACTTTCTATCCCGTATAATAAAAAAAAACAATCAACGCGGACGAAGTCGCGGGCATCAGATAGTATATATATATGTCACCGTAAGATTGCAAAAACCGTTAGATTATAATCTAACTCGCGAAATTCTAAACTGTCGAAAGATTAGAATTTAACGCATTATTTTCCGGTAGATTGTAATCTGATAGGTATTGAAACTCGATAAAACCTAAGTGCCCGGCCTGCGGCCGGGCACTACTTGATTATTTGTGTCGAACCCTAACCTAACCTACAAGAAAGAGACAAGAAAACGTAAATAAAATGAATATTTCAAAAATTGACACTCAGAACATTGAACAGTTTACAATATTTCGACAGTTTAGAATTTGGCGAGTTAGATTATAATCTAACGGTTTTTACAATCTTACGGTGACATATATAACATAATCTGAATCTCGGAAACGGCTCGAACGATTTTCATGAAATCTGGTATACAGGAGGTTTCGGGGGCGATAAATCGATCTAGCTAGGATTCATTTTTAGAAAACGTCGTTGTATCCGTATTTACAGGCAATGAAATAAAAAAAAACACTAGAATACGTAGGTAAATTTCGCCACCATCTACAAGGTTATAATAGCTAAGGTGGGGAGGGACACAGGTTGGTCTCAAAACTAGAAACGAAGTCCAGATGTCCTCCAGTCCGATAATTTTTTCTCTTTCTTTAAAATATAATAAAGTAATGTATTATTTTTGATTTAGTTTTCTATTTTTTAAATATAATTTCCAAAAAATACGGTTTCGGTCAGCCAGATTTTTACCAATAAATTTATAATTGTATTATATATAATATCTATTATATCTATCTATTAATATTTATAATAATTATATTCAATAATTTGTCTGAATTCGGGGCGGCTCATACTAACATAAAAAAACCGGCCAAATACGAGTCGGACTCGCGCACCGAGGGTTCCGTACAAACCTGTAGTAGGTTTAAAATTATTAAAATTATTTTTATTATATGATGTAACTAAAAATTTATGCTTTTCCCAATTTTTCCTTTATCTGTGCTCTAGGACGTTCAACCAAATTTCAAGATTCAGAGTTCACGGCAAGTACCCTGTAGGTTTTGATTTCCTTGCGAGTGTCGAAAATTTGCAGCATAAACTGCTGTATCTTTTGATTGCGTTGGCTTAGAAGTTTGATTTTTTCACAACTCCAAGGGACAGTAGACTTGAGTATTTGATATGAATTTCAGCTTGATACCTCCATACGTTCCTGAGAAGACGGGTCTTTCAGACAGACAGATGGACATCAAAGTGATCCTATAAGGGTTCCGTTTTTTCCTTTTGAGCATACAAAATAAAAATAATAATTAATAAATGTATTACATATATTATTTTTTTTGAAAATCACCACCACTGAACGACCATCGTGAGTGGCACCAGATTCAGAGCAAAACTCACATTAAAAGGTCTCTGAAATCATGTCAGAGGATAACTGAGAGCGAAACATACTTATAAAAAAAAAAGGTAATGTATTTGATTTGTAATCTCCAGGTGGTGACATTGGCTCTGTACACGTACTTCGTGGCCGCTCTGATGGGGCGGCAGCTGGTACCGCCCGCGCCCGGCGGAACTGCTACATACGAGCCCGATGTGTACTTCCCTCTGTTCACTGCTCTACAGGTATGCTCATCATCACGGGTGGGGCGCGGTGTAATATTGTACCCCGATGAGTTTATTTAAGCCGATGGATGGCTAGGGTCTGCCTTGAAGGCTATACGGGCCCCTAGGCTGGATGACGGTATCCGCATATACGCTAATTATCCGTGTATACGCTTATGAATGGCGTTACTGGTAGCATACGGGTATAACACCCACTCAGAGGAAGATCTTACTCTTGTTACGGGCGAGCCTATTCTCCCTGCGCTATTTGAGGGCTGGAGCTTGCCCTTACCCGGAGGCGGCAGGTATCACTTAATTTCTTAGTGAAAGAGTTATAAGAATCAACTGTGCGTCCAGCGTCCCTTCCAGCTTACACGGTATTACATAATATTACTCGTCTAAGATGATAGTTTCTACAGGACTCAACAAAGACCCAAATCAAAGCTCCGATTTCGCGAGTATCCACTAGTATTCAATAATATGTAGACCAGGTACCTTTGTGCATTCATACATGAAACATTGTTCAAAGTGAATTTTAATTGGGCGGTTAATTTTAAATTATTTCAGTTCAAAATGCACGGCCGAGTTGCACCGGGACGGATGCTTTGTAGTGGTAATTGCAACTCACAAAGCTTCAATAAGTAATGATGTGGCAATTATTTCAAAAACAATATACATACAAATATTATATTATCTACATCTACACAAATATTATAAAGAGGAAAGATTTGTATTTTTGTATTTTTGTATGTAACGGATAAACTCAAAAAGTACTGGACCGATTTTAATAATTCTTTTTCCATTAGAAAGCTACATTATCATTGAGTAACATAGGCTATATTTAGTACTAGATTACTATAGAAATCTTTAGAAATTCCTATTAAAAGCAACCGAAGGTGTAAAAAAATTAGCCATAAAATGTCTTTCATCGCATACGCTGCGAAGAGTATTAATGATAGGACAAAAAAATGTTCGACAATATTATAGAATATATCAATATCTACAAAAAACTTCGCGAGACCATGTGTCTAACTATTGTAGTTACGTCACTATAACTACTTTTTTACATTTAACAAATTGATAGAAATGCCGATCAAAATCAGACCGTGTTATCCATACCATTTATAAATTTTTATCCAAATAAATAATTTAATATTCAAGACTGTCTCAATACCTGATGATTACTTTTTGAATTATTGAAATCGGACATTCCATTCAAAAGATATCATGAAATTAAAATAAAAATACATGCCGGCGGCGGCCGCCACGCAGCGCATCGAGTAACTAACTCTTCGTGAGAGGGGCAGTGCGGGAGAAGGGGGTGCAGTGTGCACCATTATGACACAGTAAACAGATTCTGTTTACTGTGATTATGAACTAGCCACTAGGTAGCCGCGCGGGTCATTCGCGCGGTCGGCTCCTTACGCAGTGGACGCAAGCGACATTGAATATTTCGAGTTTTTTTTAACACATTTTTATGCTTCACTTAAAAAGTTCTTTTCAGAGCTACTTAGTTTTAGTATTAGGAATCACACTTTTTCATAATTAATAATAAATGCGAAAGTGTGTTTGTTGGTTTATTGGGTTGTCCTTCAATCACGCCGCAACGGGGCAACGGATCGACGTGATTTTTGGCATGGGTATAGTTGAGGACCTGGAGAGTGACATAGGCTACTTTTTATCCCGGAAAATTAAGCAGTTCCCGCGGGAATTAAAAAAACATTCACCACGCGGACGAAGTCGCGGGCATCAGCTAGTTACTCAATAAATGTATAAATAGATAAGTGAGACAATTATTTAAAATTTGCCACAACGCGTCAAAGAACTCCACGTGACATGGGCAAAGCGCTGGTGTGGCACTTCTAAAAGCCATTAAAACAAAATAAGAAGAAGAAGAACGTCAAAGATGATTCAGTATTGCTTTTGTTCTAGTTTTGCTTCTACGTGGGATGGTTGAAGGTCGCCGAGGTCCTCATCAATCCGTTCGGTGAAGACGATGACGACATTGAACTCAACTGGTTGATCGACAGGCACATCAAGGTACGTACGGTCCATACCTACTAGAAGCGCGTTAGAGTTTCTGATTTGATTGAGTTGTCATCATCCCTATTCTCTAGATATTAATTTGTAATTCTGTTTAACTATTTCTTCTGCATCGTAGCTGATTCAACGCACGTTTTTGCCGAAGTATGCGCGACTACTTCTGAACCCTTCTGAATAAAAATTAAATAAGTATCTCATGGCGTCGGTTAATCTCGATAGTTTAAAATACGGAAAACAGTTTAATATTGGCACACAATAACTTGTTGATCTTTGTTTTTTTTGTAGGTCACTAACTTATCATTATGTTAACCTTTTACAAATTTTGGCGGGAGTGTACGCGAGCCGCGACTGACCGCGCGGTAGGCGGCGCAGGTCGCGCGCGGACAGAGCTCATGGGCTCTGTTTTCGGACGTTTGTCACGCATTTTCGGGTTGAAACGTACCGCGTTTCAAAATGCTTGTGATACCTAGTAATTAAAAAAACATTGCATAAAAAATACCTTTATTCTTGACTAGCGGTCCGCCCCGGTTGCAATTTAGATTTGTAATTTTATCGTGAAAAATACAAAGTAAATAAATTACAGGTTTTTTCATATTATGTACTATCTTTACTTAAATGTAAATTAATTAAAATTAATACTTGTAATGTAAGTATTTTAGTAATCAATATAAATTTTCATTTCAATAGCTGTTATTCCAGAATTGCGCATTTAAAACAGATAGAAAATTATAACTAATCACTCGCGTAGATCTTGATCCCGTGAGGATATCGGGATACTAATAGGTAGCTAGGTTCTTCTGGATAATTAAGTATTCTAAAAGTGAAAGAATTATTAAAATCGGGCCAGCAGTTTTTGATAGCTGAGCCGCCCCAATATATATCGGCTTCGCGTGGGTAGATAGATAGACTGGTAGATAGATTTACAGTTGGAGGCTTGGAGCATTATATCTGCCTCGGTGTTCTGTTTGTGATGTACGGTCTGAGTGAATCATTAACTTGAAGTTATCTGAAGTTCTAAGTTTTGTTTAAAACTTCGTATGTAAACATTGTGACTATTTAAAGCGGTCTGTAATTCGCTAATTAAATCAATTTCAGAATTTCAATTAAATGGCGCTGATTTTATAAAATGTTGGTAACAGTTTCCTGTTTCTGATCCTAGGGATCCTCAGATATCGATTTTGAACAAATTGGTTCAATAACAAAGGATTTCAAAATGGCGCAGATTTTTTAAAATTTTGATACCAGTTTGCTGTTTTGTGATCCTAGGGATCCTCAGATATCGATTTTGAACGAAATCGGTTCATTAACAAAGAGTTTCAATATGGCGCTGACTTTTTTTAATTTTGGTACCGGTTTCCAAATCGGTTCAATAACTAAGAAAATCAAAATGGCGCTGATTTTTTAAAATTTTGGTAATAGTTTTCTGTTTTCTGATCCTAGGGATCGTCAGATATCGATTTTGAACGAAATCGGTACAATAAATAACAAAGAGTTTCAAAATGGCACTGACTTTTTAAAGTGTTGGTACCAGTTTCCTGCTTTGTGACCCCAGGGAGCCCCAAATATCGATTTTGAACGAATTTAAAAAACGATAGTTCAGACAGAGTTCAAACAGCCGTATACTACGCAATACACTCCTGGCATTTTTAAAAAGATCGCGGAAATAGACTTAAACTTGACCACTCGTCGTGACGCGGCACTCACTACTAGCGGCATCGCGACGAACGCTTAAGAGTCTCGTCGATGCGCATGTTTGTGTCAGTGAGCTGTTTCGAACGTTTCTAGGTAGTTTCACTACTGTTTGTATCTGCTTACTGTGCTGTGGGGGTAGGTTGAGGGAGATAGGGTTGTAGGCCTGTACATAGTTAAAGTTACACGAAAACAATGTATGGTGGGATTGTTCGTATCAAAAAGTTCTATAGCATATATATTATACTGTCTTATAAGGTAGACTCACAATAACAATTTTTATTATTTCCAAATTTGGTCTAAACAATGCTTTACTTGCGAAGTGTTTTTGCCAACATAGTATTAATCCTTGTCAAAATAAATAGTCATAGTTAACTCAAAATAGTTAGTCATCACATTTTAACCAAAATTGCACTTTTTACCATTTATCTTAGAATAATATTTTAAGAGATATCATAGAAATAAAGTATCGTGCAACAGAAAACGGCGCGGCTGACGGCGGGGTGAGAGCGGGCGGTAACGACGATTAGTGCTACACGTGCGAAGTCAGGGCGTATCGTTCTATAATAACTTGATAAGTCTATGCGTTACACTACTGACGGGACAGGACAGAAATTTAGTGCGACACGTGGTTTTTTATATAGAGAATAGAGATGCGGTTTATTATAAGCGGATTCCCATTCTGTAAATTTGCAGGATGGAAGTATGCCATGAAGGATGTCCTCCAAAGCATTTTATTTCAATCTAGCTGATGCCCGCGAGTTCGTGCGCGTGTTTTTGTTTTTTTTTTACTCCCGCGGAAACTCCTAAATTTTTTGGGATAAAAAGTAGCCTATATCACTCTCCAGGTCTTCAACTATATCCATGTCACCGTAAGATTCTAAAAACCGTTAGATTATAATCTAAATCGCGAAATCGCAAAATGTCAAAAGATTACAATTAGGTTTATTAACCCGATATGACCTAACCGATTGTTTATGTCGAACCCTAACCTACCCTACGTGAAACATACAAGAAAACGTAAATACAATGAATATTTCAAAAATTTACCTTCAGAGCATTGAACGGTTCACAATCTTTCGATAGTTTACAATTTCGCGACTTAGATTATAATCTAACGGTTTTTACAATCTTACGGTGACATCCACACCAAAAATCACGTCGATCACACTTTCGCATTTATTTATCTTAAATGTATGATATTCGCCACAAACTTAAAAGAAAATACTGAGGTATTAACAATAATAATTGTGTTGGTAATAATTTGCACGATTGTGTTTTACGTCTCATTTTGACACTTGAGTGGGTACATAGGATAGTAACACGTCCTCTCCCGGGAAGTCTGCGGGCGGAACATAAAAAGCCTGCTGTATGCTGTATCTAAAAAAAAATTTTTTTCAGGCAGCCTATATGATAGTCGATGAAATGCACGAGGAACATCCAGAACTCCTCAAAGACCAATACTGGGAGGAGGTTGTGCCCAAAGACCTGCCATATACCGTCGCCTCGGAGCACTACCGCCGTCACGAGCCCTCCTGTTCCGCTGACCACTATAAGGTCAAGACTGAAGATGCTTTGTACGCCAATGTCCAGCTGCCTAGGAAAAGCCATGATGAAACTTACGCTGATTATGTAAGTAAATGTTTTTTTTCAACTGATGATTGGCGTGCGCTTGACGACAATCATGCTTATGCAATGATGAGGTCTAGGTTGGACAGCGCTTGCCTAGAAAAAGCCTATTCACTCTTGCCTGGAAGGTACTCAAGTCATACTTAGTAGGAAACACGGAAATGAAAATGGAAGATATAGTGATTGTAAAACAAGTAGCCAACCATATTCCTACTGCTGTGTTCCCTAAAAACTACAATATGGGGATATTCAAGTAGCGGATAAACAAATTCCTTAAAAGCTAGTATTGGCGGTTCGTCTGGTGCTGCAAATGTTCTCAGCCAAATAATCATTTAAAATCAGGTGATCCGCTTCATTTGCTTGCATGTAAAAATACAAAATATAAAAGTAAAATCTGCATACGTGGCATATGACCGTGTTATGTTATTATGTTTAAGAACAGATCTCAGTGGCTATGTTCTTGGTTGTTTAAACTGAACCGCCATTTTCAACTTCAGATCGGTCTACTTGTATTGCAATTGCTATACTTAATCATTTTTCTGTAAAATTATCCCAGAAATGATCATCAAATCACTTTTTAAACACCGCTACAATATTATGGTATGCTTTGTAAGTCTACGCTATGAATTGTTTCTAAAAGTTTGGTATATTTTTTCCGAATGTACTACCAGCGTGATAGTTTAATTAATACCAGTGTTTTTTTATCCACTACAAGTCAGCCCTTGACTGCGATCTCACCTGATGGTAAGTAATGATGCAGTCTAAGATGGTAGAGGGCTAATCTGTTAGGGGCATGGCACTTATATTAAACCCATACCCCTATTTGGTTTCTACACGGGATCGTACCGGAACGCGTAATCGCTTGGCGGCACGTCTTTGCCGGTAGGGTGGTAACTAGCAACGACCGAAGCCTCCCATCAGGCCAGACCAGGGAAGATTCAGAAATTTTAAATTCCCAAATTGACCCTGCCAGGGATCGAACCCGGGACCTCCGCACGTTAAGACAACAGCGCTACACACTACTCGCCACGTAGGTCGATTGTTGTCGATTTTTAATTACATTATTTCGTTCTATTTTATTGACTCATAAATATGCCCTAAAACATCTCATATGCATGTCTCTCTTTATAAAACAAAGGGATAATAGTGGAAAAGTGTTCCCAACCTTCTTTATTTTCTCAGGACAGTTATAATTGTCTAGTCTTTAGTTTCTAACCAACTTACTTTCAATACTTACCGGTATTTGGGTAAAGCATTCCCAAAAATATTGAGAACAGTTTTAAGATTTAGTGCACGCACATCTTATAACTTATCTTATAACTTTATAAAATATTTTTTTATAAAGACATAACAAGCTCACACATTTAATATGTCCATTTTGTTATCACGGTTTCACACAGATTTATCGATACATCATCTGCCCTACCATTTGTTTTAACCAAAGTAACCCAATAATACTATCACATTACCAGTGTTTTTCTTTTAAATTTCTTTCAGGAAAGTGTAGATACACCATTGGTAGAACGACGAAAAAACTGGTTTCAGAGACAGATTTCAAGAATGGGCTCCGTACGGTCCGCCTCCACTGCGTATTCTTCCGGCGGCTTTTTCGGTCGGAACCGACTCAACTCGGTCGTTTACTCGAGTCCTGAAGCCGGTCAGCCAATTTCACCTCCGAACCCTCATCACAAGATGTCTCTTTACGAGAGACTTGTGGGACGCAAGTCTGGAAGAGGCCAACATCGACAGAATTCGAAACATGGTGAGTTTCAACGTTTCTGTCGTATAGTACTGATCAATGGGTATGGAACAACCTTTTGTTGTTCTTGTAAGTACGTGGGAATTGAATTTGAATGCATATTTTGGGCGGTGAGAGCCTTGTTCCGTCGTGTGAAAGCGAAACGAATGAAAAATTATACTCAGGACTGTTGTAGTTGCATGCGGGGGAGGTATTTTTTGTATTCCATTACAAGTTAGCCCTTGACTGCAATCTCGCCTGATGTGAGTGATGATGCATCTAAGATGGTAGCGGGCTTACCTGTTAGGGGCCTGGCAGTTACACGTGATCGTACCGGAACACTTAATCGCTTGGCGGTATGTCTTTGCCGGTAGGATGGTAACTAGCCACGGCTAAAGCCCCCCACCAGGCCAGACCAGAGAGAAATTTCAGAAATTATAAATTGCCAAATTGACCCTTTTAGGAATCGAACCCGTGGCCTCCCACGTTCAGGCAACAGCGCTCAACACTGCGCCAGGGAGATCGTCAAATAAATAATAATTATAAATAATAGGTGTTTTATAAAAAAATATACTTAAGTGTCTCCTCTCATAATTAGAAGAGTGTACACACTGAAGTCTGAGAGTTCTCCATAATTGAAATCTCTCAGGCATGCAGGTTCTTCACGGTGTTTCCCTTCGTTAAAGCAAGTGACATATTTTAAAGTCTTATAACTCCGAAAAGCATGTGAGTGTGTCCCCACACATATCCTGTCCCCGTTAATGATGCCGAGATAGTATTCACTAGGTTCTAACCGCGTTAAAAAAATTCTTAATTCGTTCCCCATTTAAATCAGCTTTTACTACCTTTAATGGTTATTAATATAAAGAAAAAACTGGTACGGTACTTACCACGATAAATTCGACCACAGGTAACGGGCCCCTATTTCGTGATAGGATAGCATTTTTTCGTTAGTTTTGTTTCTGGCGCAAAAACTAAGCCATTTAAATAATATTTATTTAATTTATACATATTTTGTACAAAGTTTCTACCATTTAAACTGTCTATAAAATCAAGTACCAACATTTTGGCTATTAAACTGAAAGCAATACGACCCTCGTAACACTCAGACGGCCACGAACATCTGTGCGGCTTGCGTTTATTACTCGTCACCGTAAGCATAGGCGCTCGTACTTCTTAAGCTTACAGAAAGGCATAGCTAAGTCAATTCGAATAAAAAATCGAATAGTGTTTCATAGTGTTTCTTAACAATTGATTTGACTCGGAAAAAGTTATATGCAAGCACAGAATTCCTTCAAAATGGCAATAGATTGACTCACGAAATAGCGGTCATTTTAGTTTTCGTGTGTGCGATACTATCGAAGGTTTATTTTATTTATTTATTATTTATTTAGATATTTTTTTGTTGCTAGTGTATTTATATAATAATTAAGATAATTTGAATTTAAAATAATAAAACAAATAATGTATTCAATTAAGTTTCTTATGAGCTAAATTCGGTATAAGTTTTGTTCACTAGAATTCTTATACTTAATACGAGTTTGAAGGTGACCTGAATTTACATTTTTAAGGAAAATTCGCACAGGTATTTGACAAATAACTATATAGTGTTAGGCTAGTAGGTAAGGCACAGAACACTTGTAACGCAATATATTAATTGTTTAAAAAACAAAAATTCAAACAAATGAAACGACCATGCTTCAAGTAGGTAAGTACCTTATAAAACTGTGTTTATTGTCAAATATCTGAATCTCACTCTCAAATCGTTTGTATTAATAATTTTAATAAAAAAATATCTTTAGCCTGTTCTTAATTATTGAACCTTTTAAATGTGTATATTTTTTATTAATACATTATCACAACTCGCTGTAAAAACTTTATCCCGGAATAGGGGCCACGGGTTCACGAACTGCAGAGCCAAATTTTATCCATTTAATATAATTTTTATATAATTTTTAACCATTGATGTAGAATTTTAGTACCTATACTAGGTATATGTCCGATTAGCGCTTCAAAAATGTCCCTGAAAAATTACAGCACAAAATACGAAAGTGCTCTTATTTGCTATTAAACCATAGCCAAAATAACGACGCGTCAAAATGCCGCAGTGCTCATTTAAGAATTGTGCTAATACATAAACACCGTAACACTAAAACTTCGGAGGGAATATCTTTTTTCGATAAGTTTATAACAAAACATGTTTTTAACAGTAAATTAAATTGGACAAGAATATTGTTATTTGTTTGGCCAATATTTGTGACAATGCGTCAAATATTGTAACAAATATTGACTGTTCTGGACACAGGGGATGCATGGCAATGGGATTCCCTGGCAATCCATTTCGTTGTGTAGTAGAGTTGTTCAAGCCATCTTAAAAAACATATTATATTATGTTCAAATTCATTTTGATAAAATTGATAAAATGGATTGGAAAATTTAACCCTCTTAGTGAGTGAATTTTACCTAGACTCAGGCTTAAGATGATCGTTGCCTGTTAATAAATTACTTTTGGGTTTTGTTTACCAATTTTAGGATAAATGATATGATTATTTTAATAAGTAAGTTGAAACAATCCGTAAAAATAGAATTATTATCATGTAACATTGTAATATTATATATATATAATATATATATATATATATATATTATATATATATATATATATATATTATATATATTATATATATATATATATTATATATATATAATATATTAAAAATTACAAAATATTGTAATTATTAATTATAATTAATGGGATGAAATGTTTTGTGTATTTTACTCCGTAACTCCATGAAATATCAACCGATTTTCACAATTATTTCTTTACACTGTCAGGTTGGTCTCATGTAGATTTCTTGAAGATTTGACGAGTAGTTCAAGAGATGGAAGGCGGAGCTCCTCATCGGGTAATAGCAAATCAATTGCGTTCAGTTTAATACATCAATAAAAAGTTGATTTTTAACCTGGATAACCTGGATTGGAATTTTAAAATGAAACTAACTAAGGATAACTTAAAATATAAGTTAAAATCTTACTACTTAAACAAGTTGAGTTTTAGTTACCTCATGTTTTACACAGATACTAATGCAGATCATAGCATTGTACTTATACCTAGTTGAAAATATTGATAGAAGAGGAAAGATTACGCAATTTAAACCTACGTGGTTTTTCGCAGAGCTACTAAAACTGGACCAATTTTTATTTTGGTAAATAAAATATACTGTACAAGTATAACACATAAGTGAATTGCTTGGGCGCGTAAGCTATAGTAATAAATATACACGACCATACACAGCAAAAATATTCTGCAACTGCATGTCTCCATTATTCTATTTGAATTTCGTTCCATTGAATTTATTGTTTTTGCCTTTCTATAAAGAAAAAAAGGTCTTAAATAGAAATAAACTCGCCGGCATATTTAGCGGAACATATAAAAAAAGTTTGATATCAGTATCATATAAGGTTGCTGGCTGGTTTATACGTCATTTAATTTAAAAAGAAATATTTTCAAATTAAGAAAACAGCTGAACATCACATTTTATGCAATTGTTTTAATTTTATTCAAATACACCTTATCTGGAGCGAACTTCGAGTATTTCTTCCTTCTGAGTTTGATTTAAAATTTCATTGAAATACTGTTTTTTGTTAGTTTTTTTTAATCACGTATCTTTCTGGAGTTGATGACTGAATTATGCCTGACTTAGCCCCAACGGAGATTGCCAGGGCACTCGAAATGCGAAGAAATGGTCAAACCTACAGAGTGATATCCAGAGATCTTCGTCGACCAGTTTCAACGATCCATCGCAGTATCCAACGGTTCAGGGAGACCGGTACTTATGTGAGAAGAGCAGGACAAGGCAGAAAAAGACGCGCTTCGAGTAGGGATGATCGTTTCATTCGGCTTCGTGTACGTAGGAACCCCCGTTTGACGGCCGTCCAAGCCCGACATGAGTTAGAAGCAGTGCGGGGTGTAACCGTAAGTGAGCGTACGGTACGAAGAAGGCTCGAAGAAGCTGGTTTGGGTTCATTTGTGCCCGCCAAGGCTCCAAGGCTCGAGGTAAATCATCGTAGAAACAGGTTAACTTTTGCTCAGGAACATCGACTTTGGAACGCGGACCAATAGAGTAAGGTATTGTTTAGTGATGAGTGCAGAATTCTCTTAAATCAAATTGACGGCAGGCAAAGAATATACAGACGCAAAAGAGAACGATACATTCAGACAAATTTTGAAACTACAGTTGCCTACGGTGGTGGATCAATAATGGTTTGGGCGGGCATTTGTTTGGGAGTTCGCACAGACTTGGTAGTGATTGACAGAGGGAGTCTGACTGCAGACCGCTATATCAGAGAAGTTTTAGAAGAAAATGTCGTACCGTTTGCCCCATATATCGGTGAAGAT
This sequence comes from Erebia palarica, assembly GCA_964035005.1. Classification (NCBI taxonomy): domain Eukaryota; kingdom Metazoa; phylum Arthropoda; class Insecta; order Lepidoptera; family Nymphalidae; genus Erebia; species Erebia palarica. Next base: position 18,206,366 of record OZ035986.1, read on the forward strand.
TTTGTTTTTATGCAGGATAATGTTCGGCCGCATACCGCTCGGGTAACTCAAGCTTATCTTAATGATATGAATATCACTGTTATGGAGTGGCCGGCGAGATCACCGGATATGAACCCGATAGAGCACGTTTGGGACTTGCTGAAAAGAAAAGTTAAGTCCAGAATTTCAGCTCCTGCCAACGTATCGCCGTAGTTGAGGAATGGCGGAGACTATCCCAGGAGACCATCGATAACATCATTCTCAGTATGCCTAGACGGGAAGAAACTTTAATAAGAGCACGTGGAGGAAATACGCGATATTAATCACCATTTTTCTAATTTAATTAATTGTTATTTTAATATTAAATTTCACTTTTCCCGGTTACATGAAAAGTTCAAAAATGTACCATTTTTCACAAATAGCCTTTACTCGCAAAATCTGTTCTTAATGTGATCTCATTTTGAGTAAAACAAATGAAACTTTAAATAACAAAAGAAGTGTAGTAAGTAGATTTTAAAATAAAACCATATTTTTTTAATTATGGACCTTTTTTATGTTCCGCTAAATATGCCGGCGAGTTTATATTAAATTCGTAATTAAACTTAAATGCTAAGTTCTAAGGTTTATAATAAATTGACGTTGATATTGACTATGTGATGCCAAGAGTTGCGTCTAGTTTTAATCTAATATATATGTCACCGTAAGATTGTAAAAACCGTTAGATTATAATCTAACTCGCGAAATTGTAAATATATATATATATATATATATATATATATATATAATCGTTAAGGGATCAACGCACAGCCTAAACCGCTGGGGTTATTAACTTGAAATTTTGACAGTAGGTTCCTTTTGTGACGTAGGCGCTCACTAAGGAAGGATTTTAAGGAAAGTTTGTATGAAAGTCCATCATTTCTCAAGTTATATCCATGAAACTTGGTATACGAGCTACTGGTTGAAAATGAAGAAATACGTGTTTCACAGTTTTTAAAAATTCTAACCCCGAAGGGTTGAAATAGGGGATGAGAGTTTGCATGAAAGTGCTTCATTTCTCAAGATATTCCCAAGTTATATAAACGAAACTTGGTATTTCGGCTTTCGATAAAAATTAAAGAATTACGTCTGTCGCAGTTTTTCAAAATTCAAACCCTAAAGTGGTAAAATAGGGGTTGAATTTTTTTATGACAGCTTTAGCTATGATACTTGGTATATGAGCTGCGAGTAAAAAATCAAGAAATACGTGTTTCACAGTTTGTGAAAATTCGTTACTTAAAGGGGTGAAATAGGGATGAAAGTTGGTATTAAAGGCCTTCATTTCACAGGATATTGTTCAAGTTATATCAACAAAGCTTAGTTTTTGGCTGACGGTAAAAAATAAAGAAGTACGTATGTCACAGTTTATCAAAATTCAACCCTCAAAAGGGTAAAATAGGGGTTCAAAGTTTGAATGAGAGTCCTTCATTTCTCAAGTTGTAGCCATGAAATTTGGTAAATAAACTGCGGGTTAAAAATGAAGCAACACGTGTTTCACAATTTTTGATAATTCGATCCTTAAAGGGGTGAAATAGGGGATGAATGTTGTTTTGAAAGTCCTACATTTCTCAAGTTATAGCCATGAAACTTGGTATATAAACTGCGAATAAAAAATGAAGAAAAACGTGTTTCACAGTTTTTGAAAATTCGATCTCTAAAGGGGTGAAATAGGGGTTGAAAGTTTTTAATGAAAGTCCTTCATTTCTCAAGTAATAGCCATGAAACTTGGTATATAAACTGCGAGTTAAAAATGAAGAAATACATATATCACAATTTTTCAAATTTCAACCCGCAAAAGGGTAAAATAGGGGTTGAAAGTTTGTATATGAAAGTCCTTCATTTCTCAAAATATTGCTCAAGTTATATCAAGGAAGCTTAGTGTTTTGACTTTCGGTAAAAAATAAAGAAGTACGTGTCTCACAGTTCTTCAAAATTCAACTCCCAAAAGGGTAAAATAGGGGTTGAAAGTTTGTAAGAAAGTCTGTCATTAATTTTTAAGTTAGAGCCATTAAACTATTTTTTGGTAACTTGGTTGGGTTTTTTTGGAATTTTGGTTTGAAATGGAGAAATACCTGATTCACATTTTTTTGTAAATTTTATCCCCAAGGACGTGTAATAGATAGATAGTCCTCCAATCACGCCGCAACAGATTAACGTAATTTTTTGCATGGGTATAGTTGAGGATCTGGACAGTGGCATAGGCTACTTTTCATCCCGGAAAATAATGAAGTGCTGTGTGAATTGAAAAAAAACTTATGCCACACGAACGAGTGATGCTCAATCACACCTGAGCGGCTGAACGGATTAATTTGATGAAATTTGGCACAGAGATAGATCGTAGTCTGAAATAACACGTAGGCTTCTTCTTATCCCGAAAAATTTAAGAAGTCCCGCGGGAACCAAAAAAAAACTCGATTCAATGTTTGTTACTCAATCACGCCAGAACGGCTGAACGGATCCGGATGAACTTTGATACAGAGATAGATTATAGTCTAGAATAACACATAGACTACTTTTTATCCCGGAAAATTAAAGAGTTCCCGCGGGAACCAAAAATCTCAAATGGGTGTTTGTTACTCAATCACGCCATTACGCCTAAATGGACCTAGATGAACTTTGCACAGAAGATAGATTATAGTTTGCAATAGCCAATAACACATAGGCTACTTTCTATCCCGTATAATTAAAAACAATCCAATCCACGCGGACGAAGTCGCGGGCATCAGCTAGTTTAACAATAAATATTTTTTTACATATTTTAAAAATTAGTTTTTATTTTGGATTGAAAGGTTATTCCTACCTTTTAATCTTTGATGACAGAACGTCTTAAAAATTAATATTTTCTAATCGCAATGTAGCTTTAGGTGTTAATCTTAAAGTGCATAATTAACTGAGGTTGTTGCTAATATAATACATTTTTCTACATTTCCCAGTCAGAAACAGAAATGTTTATGTGTGTGCAAATTGGGACATTTTGGCGATAATTTGTGTTCGTGACCTTGTTTCTATTACTCGCTCTATTTCAATGGGTTCAAGAAATAAATTAATATAAAAAAAACTATGAAACGAAAGTACATAATTCATGAATTATTACTGGCAAAATACCAATATTCATCATGCAAAAGCTTTCAAAGTGATATTATGTTTAGGAATATATCTAAAAATTCTTATAGTCTAACCGAAATAGTGGACTCGTAATTTCGATAAATAAATAACTCGACTGCGTAATTTGTCTGCAGTTGATATATGCTCGTCGCGTCGCGTAATTACCCATGCAACTCGATCTAAATATCGACAAACAAATGTTTGAATTTATCGCTGTACGTACCCGTTATTATAATATTACTAGAAGATGCCAGCGATTTCGTCCGCGTGAAATAAATATTTTTAATTCCCACGGGAACTCCCAAATTTTTCGGGTTAATATATAGCCTATGACACTCAGAAATAATGTGGCTTTCTATTGGTACCAGAATTTTCAAAATCGGCTTAGTAGAGGTTACCCCCTACAACCTCACAAACTTTACCTATTTATAATATTAGTATAGATTTATGATGTCGTTTTATCCACGTCGATTTAAATACGAAGTGAGACTTAAATCATTAGTTTCAAGTAGTAGTAAATATTGATTTCAGGTCCAAAAAGCAACGGCTCAGTGATACCGACAACTCTACGAAATCGACCTCGAATACCCACTCCAGGGCCGGAGTCCAAAGAAGTCATGGACAGAGAGAACCGCATAGCCATGGGAATGCAAAACATGGGGGTGATAATGGCGCACCAGGGGTACCAGAATGAGGTTCCCGTTCTTGGGGCACTAGTTTTGTCCCCTATTCAGGAGTTGGACAGCGGTTCCGTTAATAACACGCTTCACGCCGGCCAACCGGGCACCACGGCGTTGGCTCAAGCTGTGCTTTCGCCGGGCTTAGCTCAAGGTAATGAACAAATATTTTTATTTCGGCCGTATTTCATATTGTGCTCCAAAGATTAGGAGCACGCATACAGTAACGCCGGTGCTGGTGTATTCTATGGTTAATATTGTGAACCACTGATTGCAAGTGTTGTGAACTTCAAATTCTGAACAAGATTCAAATTCTGTTGCGCTTGTTTTTGTCTACTTTGGTTACGGTTGACACGTTTGACACGTTTGACAATATTGACTTGACCGATTATAATTATAAAGTTTAGTGATGTATGTATACGAATATCGATTAGTATTTATTTATTTATATGTCGTGTCTGATTTCAATTTCACTTTCGATTCGATTTTTGTCGATAATCATTGATATATATGACAGACTATAGTTGTTTTGTTAATACTTGTTTCAGGCATGACGTTAACCGGGTCGGTCGTGTCACCCGTCACGTTATCGCCAATGGGGGTTCCACAGATCACGTTAGTGAGAGGTTCCGCCCCGCCTAGCCCGAGGGCTGACCACAGCACGCCGCCAGTACCTCGGGCGACCGTTACTGAGATACCTTCAGACCGAGAGAGCGAGCACAGCGGCACGGGAACACCGCCAGAATTCACCAGGAAACCTGATGGCTCCAAACGAGGCGAAGTCTACGTATAACACTCGGAGTATTTCCACGTGGTTACGGTTCTTTGTTAGCAGTTCTATTACGGACTATAAATAGAACCGTACAGTACCAGACTCTATATGTTGGGAAGACTTGGTGCATATGAAAGCATCGAATATAGGCAACACACAAATCGCAAAATTGAATATTGAAATATTCTGTGCTCGGTTGTATGTTTCGTGTAGCACCATAGTATGCGTTTTGCTTTAACAGCGTATATGCGTTGAGTTAATATTCACCAAGAAATCTTGAAGTCTCAGTAGGTCTCATATGAAAATATTAGTCACTTCGATAATGGCTAGTATTCTTATAGATCTACGGTAGTTTGGTTCTATATCTTATGGAGCTATTTCTGGTGGCATATAATATTTTTGCGGAACCGTTATAAATTAGTAAGGCCTAATAATAATTTCGATACGAATCTCGCATCGGCATTTCGCGGGACAATATCTGCGCACGGGATACTGCAATATGACGTGCAGAAATATTATGAGGAGGACCATGCAAGGACAGATGTTTCATATGCGCGCGGTGACCTTTTGTGTAATTGTGTAAAAAAATCATAATCAGTTCCGTTTGTTAAATAGAAAATTCGAACTAAGGAGATCATAAATGCTCATATATCGAAAAGCATCTATGAACTGCTCAGACAGTTCGAATAAGACGGCTATTGCAAACGTTACTATATTATTTTTTAGCTAAGCCTTCATTGATTCTCTCAAGCCTCAGGAGCCATACTGCCAACGCTTCAAGCCATATTGTTGCATTATTGATGACATTCTTATTTTAGAATTATAACCCTCATTTTAGGAACGTCAAGGTACGTGACATCAAACAGTCATTTTGAGTAATATTGCTTACGTATTGCTTTAAGTGTTGGCAGCCTGGCCGCTCGACACATCGTGCCGTCCGCGAGGTGTAAGATGAGCTTGTATTTATGTGATTGCACAGCCATAGTAGGTATAGTCTGACAACAAAGCGCGCCCCGCACCTTATTTGTACTGCTCTATGCTTTGACACTCACTCAAACCCCAAACTCCGCTTACCATGTGTGTGTGGGCTGAAGGGAGGATAGATCTGTAAAGAATCTCTTGAAAGTGGAGTCACCGATGATTCTCGTTCTTTTTTGCCTGATTATACTCGTCCAGCTCTCAAGTGACTGGACTTTTACCATAGATGAAAATAGGAAGTGACATACTTGAAATAGTTTCTCTTTTATTATACTAGCTAATGCCCGCGACTTCGTCCGCATGGATTGAGGTTTTTCGGTTCCTGCGGGAACTCTTTAATTTTACGGGATAAAAAGTTGCCTATGTGTTATTCCGGACTATAATCTATCTGTGCCAAATTTCATCCAGATCCGTTCAGCCGTTGGGGCGTGATTGAGTAAAAAACATCCATCCATCCAAACTTTCTCATTTAAAATATTAGTATAGATTTGTTTGTTAAGATGTTTTTTTTTTTGTATTAAAACATACTATTTGAGTTTGAGTGTTGAATTTAAGTTTTGACCCATAAGGTTAAAACCTTCATCTTATCCAGTTGTGGGAATTCTAGGTTCTGGGAACTAGTGATACCATGCAAACATCTCAAATATAGGTATATATATTTTTATTAGTTTAAAAACGAAAACAATATCCAAATGTCATGATAATCATCTAATAGTAAAGATTGTGATTGTAGGAATTACTTAAGTTTTATAATCGTAATATGTATCAAATAATATGACGCAAAGAAGATATCATTATATTAATGACTAATGAGAGTCTGTCTCGTGAAAGCCGAGTTCAAAATGGCGGGAAATTTAAAAAAAAGTGTATGACACAAGTCACACAGCAAAAGTGAAACTTCAGAAAAGTAGCCGTAGAAAGCAGCCGCATAACAGTAGTAGAACGAAGGAAATAAACATAACTCGTATGTGATTGCATTCTTTCTCACCTATTGTATGAGATAGAATACAATCTAAATAGATTACTGTCTTGTATTCTTTCTAATTCTCTCGCAGGCTAAACCCTATTATGAATATGCTTGACTCTTTTTAGTGTAGCTTTTTCGTTTCATCGAATTTGCATATCACAACGATTCTAAAGAAGTTTCACTTAAAAACCGGTCAAGTGCTCGTCAGACTTGTGCACAAAGGGTTCCGTACCACCTCAAAATAGAAATGATTTTAGTAAATAACAATAAAGATGTCATAACCACACGTAATCAGCTGTGAAATAGGTAACTGATTTAAATATGGCACTGAAATGATAGCGCCTGACAAACAATTCGTCACCCTATGAGTACGGAACCCTATTTTTCGGATTTTTTCCTATAGGTACTTGTGCTAGGAAACCTTGCTTCTTGACACATGATTCTAGGTCAACGGGAAGTACCATAAGGGTTTGATATATTGGCGAGTGTCAAAATATGCGGCATAAAAGTTAGTTTTCATTTTCTACTTAGAAGCTTGATTTTTTACAGCTCCAAGAGACCGTAAACAATATTTGATATTGATTTCAACTCGATACTGCGTTCCCGAGAAAAAGTGGTTGATGGACGATTTTTTTGAGTTTTGTGTGGCCCTATGTAGTGTTGCCAGACTCTGAAAATAATAATAATCTGCTCTCAACTTTCACTAGACAGATTTCTAGTAATTACAGGTTTTACGTAGTCTGAATAAGTTCTATGAAATATGTTTACGTCAATTTGAATGAATTTATAACTTTTAAACCGAATGTACCTATAGAGTTTCAAATTATACAGTCCATCAAGCTTAGCTGAACCGGTGGTCAAAATTGGAACAAATTTTTATGCCTGTTTAGTTTTGGTTTTTAATTTATTTTTAATTTAAACTACGCTCAACGCTGACGTTGTCACCGGGTCAGATAAGTTTGACGGACTGTAAACTGTGTTTTCCATATCTGGCATCATTACTTTAGCGTGTTTATTATATAGAATGCGTATATTTCCATTAGCACTAATCTTCTGACACAAGTCGTGCAGAGCCTAAAATAAATCATAGCTTTAAAATATGTATGTTCAATTAAATGTACCATTAGACGATTGCAAAGGTTCAGGATTTGTGTTTTACCGGAGATCCAATATAGACGTCGTGTCGGCTGCTTATGCTGTCATTCGGCTATTGATAATTTGTATAGATAGATAGATAGGCCCATAAAATCCGTCTGATTTGCCAAATTAGATAGACTTTGTCGACAATCGGACGCATGCTCAGGCTTTACGACTAATTGGTTAGTGAAAAGAATGCTGTCGCTGTCCTGATGCCCGCGACTTCGTCCACGTGAAATAAGTTTTTCTCAATACCCACGAGAACTCCTTAATTTTTCGGAATAAAAAGTGGCCTATTTCACTACCCAGGACCTCAAGTATTCCCATGCAAAAAAACACGTTGACCCGTTTCACCGTTGCGGCGTGATTGAAGGAAAAACCAACAAACAAACACACTTTTGCATTTATAATATTTGTATGATATGATATACAGCCAGCCACGCCTCATGCGCTTCTGACGACTTGCATGAGGATTTTGCGACAAATTTCTCAATTTCACTCGCCTTTTCTAAGAATATTTGCGGCTGAGCATCACTGGCTATTTACGACTTTCGTGATCCGTCCATTGAATTCCGTCCAAGAGTGCTGCGCTGCATTAAAATTGTGATTATGTTAAGAGCAGATGATAGTAAGTTATGTTATGTTTGTTCTTGCACACGCATGTACAAGTATAGTAGTAAGCTGTTTTTTAAACATATCCTACCAAGTATAAGTTCGTTTCCTACTAAGAGCCTACTTGACTGCGTAAGTATTTTGCGCGCGGAGTATACCTACTTGGATACTTATTGTATACCTTACATATGATATTATTATGCATGTACAGTGTATTGAATTTTGACTGAAGAATTAAAGATTATTATTAAATAATTTAATTATATTAAGAGTGTTATTGTTAGTCGAATTTTATATGACGGAATCTTAATTAGCATAGATTTAGGATTGTTCTCCGCCTGCGGAGTGTAGCGGATACCAATCCTTATTCTATGACATTTTACTATTATATAATTCGCGCACAAACAGGGATTGAATTAAATGCCAATATATTTAATATTTTGTAAATGTTTTATTTTTATTTCTTTATGTACTTAATATATATTATTTCGTTTTTATTGTTCGATTTTCCTTTTGGACACATATTTCTTAATAAATTTTGGTGTCATTACAAAGAACTTTTTTAATTTTCCCAAATCGAATGTGATACTAATAATAATAATAAAAATAAGCACATGGTATATATAATTATTTCGTTAACTTATTACTTACCTTGAAAATGCACATTTTAATAGAAATCTAATAGAAAGAATGTGTTAACTTTCAGTGCTTATTTGTCATAAGCACTGAAACACACATCGATTTGAGGTTTATTGCCCGCAGGAACTCTTTAATTTTCCGGGATAAAAGTAGCCTATGTGTTATTCCAGACTATAATCTATCTCTGTCACTGTGCCAAATTTCGTCCAGATTCCTTCAGGTGTTCTGGCGTAGTTGAGTATCAAGCACCCATCCATCCAACAATCCAAACATTCGCATTCATCGCAACTGATACGCCATCTCAGAAAGGGTCAAATAAAATGAAATCATCGATTACAATTACAAAATCAAACTGTTTATTCTGACATTTATTAGCTGGTATTTACAAGTTACTCTCGATAATCAATATTTATAGAATTCGTATGAATTTACAAAGTGGTATCACTTTTATAATCTTTCTAATAGTTAAGCATAACAATAATATCTCTTTAATCAAATAAATCTCGGTTTTAAAAATATACAATAGTATCACGCACCCTTTTACCGTAGGCCTCGTTCTAAACTGAATTCAACAAAATGGCGGCAACCGTCTAGTAACTAACCATAGATTATACCACGGATATTACGCATAAAGCAATAATGTGGTATAGATTAATTATGTCGTGTTACAGTCGGCCATCCTCCATGAACGAGTCCCTTCGTTCCTATTCACTAACCAAATCAAGCTTATTCAGAGTAATTATGAGTTAGCAAAAACAATTAAAGTTTACAATCAATTAAACAAAATAATAAGCCTAAATTACGCTTATATTACATATTCATTTGTTACTTAATTAGTGAAATGAAATGAAAATCCTTAAAATCCATGTAATCGAAACTAATATCAACATCACTTACAGTATCTATAGCCATGTGGTGTCAAAGTTACTTCTTTCGCTTTGGCACCATCAATAGCTACATGTTTAGAGCCACTCATGGGCAGCGAATTCATACGCCAATCCTGCCCGAATCGAAACATTCTCACTCAACCTAACTACAGCCGTACAGAGTCCTGGCTACTGCCTTCACCAGAACACCAACGGCTGCGATGCTCTAAGCCACTCCTGGGCGGCGAGTTCATTACGCCAATCATGCCCGGCTTAGAACACCCTCCCTCGATCTAACTATAGCCGTACAGAGTCCAGGTTACTGCCTTCACCGGAACCCCATAGACAGCTGCGATGCTCTAAGCCACTCATGGGCGGCGAGTTCATTACGCCAATCCTGCCCGACTTAGAACACCATTCCTCAACCTACTCTGTAGCCGTACAGAGTTCAGGTTACTTTATTCACCTTCATTACCCTATACCCAGCTACCATGTTTTAAATCATTTCATCTCACCAATTTTACAAGGCATTGTTTAAAGTAAATCATCACAGGTTACAATTCAATCAAAAGAATGCCGAAAACTGAGCTGTTTTTGCGTCTGAATCATTTATTTATAAAATATTCTATCCTGACTAATAACTTCACATAAATCAATTTAAATCAAAAGCGAATGGAGTTGTGGTTTAAAGATTGGCTTAAAATATATATTTTTTTTTGTTGTGAAATATGCAGAAGTGCCACATTAAAACATTTTGATCTATGAACAGGGATGTTCCGATACCATTGAATACAAATCGTTTGGTGATTCTTTTCATATTATAATAATGTAATTTTAAGGAGTACTTTCGAAACAAAGCTATAGATTAAAGTTATCGTTCTTGGCTGTGGTAAAAAACAAATACAAATCAAAAAAAATATCAATTTACAGGTCATGTCCTGCTCGCACGAAACTTAGATTTGTCATTGAGCAGGGCCTCCCAAATAAATCTTCTTACTATATCTTTGTCTATCCTTTTAGTTTATATTAAAGTTTGAGAAGGATCGAGATAGCACTTTATTTTTAAGAAAGAACATCACGGACGATGCGTTGCCAAACATCCATGACCGGCAACAGGCGAATCATTTACTGATAAAGCCGGTAAACGGCAGATCTACGAAATACGGTGAGATATGGCGACATGATAAATATCGATAACTACTCACCTAAATACTATCATTATTTAATATTATTACATATCACTTATGCATTGATATCGTGATGCTGTAACGATTCGATTTCTTAAAGCAATCGATTTTATTTAAAAGAAAGCTTGAATCGATATATTACATTGACATTATAATTTCATCACCTTGTACATAGACATAACCAGGCGGCGCCCAAATATTTTTTTTAATTGAATTAAAATAAACCATTAATTTAAGAATTACAGTAAATCTATTTATCATTTGATAACACCAATCAGGCAGATCATAGAAGCCATCTATCGCCAAAGATGTATGGTGCAGGACAATCGAGAGAGCCCGCGATGCAACTTCATGGTCATTTTGGAAAGAAAACTCGTAATGCCAATTGCGGAAAAGTATGCGAGCCACGAAAAGTTGGAGCCAAAGGCACGTCACTTCACTATTGTAAAAATCTGCATCTATATAATATATTACATTGTTTTGTCGTTGGTTGACCGTCACCAACTATGAAACTTCATAGGCGTGCTTATATATTGTCGAAAGTTGGAAGGAGAATATAAAAAATATAAATAAATAATCTATGGCTATTGACTTTTATTTTTATACAAACTGTTCAACGATTTCAATAGAAGTTACATAGACCCAATTCTACAAAACAGTATAGTGTTCGGTTCTTACTAGTTATCACACTTCTATCAGGTGTGCGTGCCGAATCGTTTCACACAAGTGTACGGTCCACAATCCAACCGTACAATTTGCTCTATCAGCGTTAACCTACACTTAAATTCACAACCAAACAGTGCGCTTATTACCATCGCGACCATCACGCGTGCCACTCATTCATATCATCCGTCATAACTATTAAAATAATATTTATCATTTAGCGGTCCTAGACCGAACAAATACATTTCATCCGGTACTGATTACTGAGTAAGTATCGAGGAACAATTCTAAAAGTACTCGGTGTCGAAATAAAAGTATCGAATACTTGCTTGTACGTCCCTATCAATCATTGGTTGAGTTTAGAGAAGTGTTGCCAACTTGGGGGTTTTCCCCTCAAATTTAGGCTAGGTTAGATGGAAAAGGGCGACACTTTTCTAGGGACATTTTGGGGAAAACACAAGTGTCGAACGTGCTTTTCTCTACATACAACATTAATTATTTAGCGTCAATATGTATGACTTTCAAAATACAGGCAATAGTAAAACGCAACTCGATAGCCAGGTCCACGTTGTCTTAGACGAAATAATTGATAACTATCCTGACGTCGATTAAATTTGAAACTTGAATTAAGACTCGTTTCTTTAGACTATAAGTTACTTTACATATGATGTCCAACTGAAGTAACCGTCCATTTCATTTGTCAGTGTGTATTTTATTCAATGTACCGCTGAAAAAAATACCGCTATTTGAGACCACGGTTATTTTAGTGAAAGCTAGGGAATTACAAGTTGGCGATAGGGAAGAACAGGGGAATTTCAAGCTGCTTTTAGGGAAAGCGCTCCATAGTGGTTGGCAATACTGGTCCAGAAACAAGTGGTTATTGTTTGTCGGTGTTGTTTATATCCTATAATAAGTTACTACTTTGTCCCTAACTTCCCTTTAAATTATACGACGTTCTTCCCCCTAAAGTTCCCCGTCCCTTGAATGTTGAGTGTGTCCTAATGTTAGCCTATAGCCCTTTCGTTAAGTATCTTTGTAAATATTTTAAAATTAACAAACTTAAATTGTAATTTGTACTTATAGTTAGTAGTTCCCTTTTATTATTTTTATTTTTATTTGTGTTTGTCTCTTTATGGTAAGTCTATTTTTATGTAGAGTTGTTTACTAACTAATATATAAATATGCCTTTTAATACATAATATTTTTAGTAATTTTGGCACTCTAACCGGCCAATCTCCTTCGTGCCTGCCTCAAGTTACTCGACACTGGCGAAGTGCATTGTGCTGGCTTGGCACTACTCAAAGTCATAAACCAAGAGAAGAAGTTACTACTTGAATATTAATCGTCTCTGATTGTTTATTCTAGTCATCATTCAGTTGTAAAAGTGTTTTTTTTTTGTTTACTTTGAGTGGAATAATCCTCGGTTGAATAACAACAAGTTTATTAAGTGTCGTGAACTGAGGCTGGACTCTTACATTTGATTATTTACCCGACTAACTAGTTGAACACTTTATAGACTTACAACACAGCTTACAATGTCTAGATCTACTAGATCGGTTATCCGTGGCGATATACCACGCCGTTGCTTCCTGTTCCTTTGTGCGCCGGACTTAGTAAGTATTAAATTCATTGATAATTATAACTAAATGCTACACTATTTTACATGATTTTATATCTCAGAGTGCTAACTTCACTCACAAATGAAAAAACAAGTATATGCAGATAGATATCAGACATCAACTGCATGTTGGCATAACTAAGGGTAGGTTTTATTGATTCAGTGAATGTCAACAGCATGGTTGTGGTGCCTAGTAAACATTTTATTCTCCCTGTCCAGCATTCGCCTGCCAGTGCTGGTCTATTACAACACTAGTTCAATTCAAATTCATAAGTTTTTGTCTATTCAAATATATATTTTTTTTACAAGTGCAAATAATCAAATTAATCTAACACTGTAGATACCACTACCAATGACAGCATTTGCTGGTGACTGACGGTCAACAATCAGTCGACCTTACCTTATGTATACATTTGTATTATTTTACCTATGTTCTATTAGAGACTTGCTAATTTATATAAAAAAATCTTTTGTTTCAGGTCACTGATTTATTAAGTGTTAAATGCTATAAGTATATAAATTCAAACTCAAGCAACCTCTAATATGAGCTCGATCTAATAGTGTCATGGGAATGTCCTTATAATTAGATTTATCCCAGTACATCAGGTAATATGAATTATTATAATTATTTTGTTTATTCAACTTGTACATGTGTATATTGCTTACCTAATTCAACCTGTACATTCTATTATTAGGTTTCAAGCCTGGAAAAAGTTTGTGCTGCCTGTTGGTATTCAGCAAATAGAGAGGTCCATAGAAAACAACTTGATGCAAATCTACCAAAGTTGCAAGAATTCGATTCATTGCTCAACACTCTGGACTCACTACTACCAAACCAAAGGTTTGCTCTGCAGTCTTTTGACATGCAGTAGCTACATCAAGCTTTTAGATGTTTAGGACTAGAACACTTGTTGGTACCTGACCGAGCCACGCTTCTATATTTTACACAAGTTCCAAAAGTGCAATTATGTTTGAAAATAAACAAACTGAATCACCTGTTCGTTTTTTAAAGAATTTTTTTGAATAATGAGGTAATAAAATTATGTGTCCGGTATCCTAATGAGTAGCTATAATTTAACATTTGCATGTCTTCATTATGGTAAAACATGGTTGGCATCTTATTATCATTATAACCCGAAAAATGTTTCTATATAGATACAGAATGCTAATTGAGTGGGCAGCGCTTGCTGGAAGGATTGTATCTAGCCCTAACTGTAGCCCCTACGCAGCCTAGAACCCATTATTAGTTCTGAATTAGAGTCTAAAATTGATATACTTAGTCTTTTTTTCTCTTGAATACAGTAAATACTTTTTCTTGAATGTTACCTAAGTCATAGATTGCACCTAAATGATATATACATCACCCAGACTTTCACTGTGATTGGCTAAGAATGAAATAATTATCCAAACCATTCATTTAAACTTACTATAAGAAATTAATCTTTACGTGTTTCGGAACGCTACCAGTCTATGAATATAATATTTTATGATAAAGTATACCTGACAATTTTCACTTAACTTAATCTCAAAGTACCTATAACTTAAAAGTCAGATTACTCTAAACTCCCATCGAATATCTTAATTATTTTTTTTTGAAAAATTATTATCCAGTGATTGGATACATTTCTAATGTTTTACGGTTAATTTCGGTGACGCAAGAATAGCCCAAGTCTCATACAAAAATGGTCATGATCAATACATTTAATAGATTAGTCTTACCTAATATCTATTCAAGATTCCTTCACTAGTTATGAAATTATACATTAAATATAATGTTTATATAATAACAATATAAAAAATAGGAGCTTATACCTGAAACATAAAATATAAAATTTATACTTCACTGCCCTGGCCCTGTCTGTCGGACCGGTGTGAGCTACGTCGCAATTTCATCCCTGGGTCGCAGTCACTCATGTGTCTGAAACTTTCAATAATGTGTTTTTATACGTACTAACAAGCATTTAATTAAAGAAGGGAAAGATATGCCGATAAGTCGACAAACACAAAAATTATAACATCAGTTTGAATCAGAATGTTTAACTATTTTACAAAAGAAAAAAAAAACTATGTTCGAAAATCAAACTATATAATTATGTGGGGCGTTGGTAACGAAACAATTAGATTACAATTGTTAAGCAATCCCACTTCTGAGATGATACGCCATCTCAGAAAGGGTCAAATAAAATGAAATCATCGATTACAATTACAAAATCAAACTGTTTATTCTGACATTTATTAGCTGGTATTTACAAGTTACTCTCGATAATCAATATTTATAGAATTCGTATGAATTTACAATGTGGTATCACTTTTATAATCTTTCTAATAGTTAAGCATAACAATAATATCTCTTTAATCAAATAAATCTCAGTTTTAAAAATATACAATAGTATCACGCACCCTTTTACCGTAGGCCTCGTTTTAAACTGAATTCAACAAAATGGCGGCAACCGACTAGTAACTAACCATAGATTATACCACGGATATTACGCTTATAGCAATAATGTGGTATAGATTAATTATGTCGTGTTACACAACATACCTACCCGCCCGACTTTAACGAGATGACGTGTAGAGTTCAAAATATTTTTTTTTTTACCGGTGGTGCCACTCGTACCGTGGCGACATCTATTTTTCAAACCACAACGATTCTAAAGAAGTCTCACTTCAAAAAAAGATTTGTGCCGAATTGAGAACCTCCTTCTTTTTGGAAGTTGGTTAGAAAGCATACATCGCACGCAGCGCGAGGGTGACCCCATTGCCCGCAGCGCCAAGATAACAGGACATGACTTTGATAATGTAGATACTATTACAGGTGCAAAAATTGCATAAAATAATAAGCGACTATATTATAATAGCGTTGAGCTTTCCACAGTACTTTTTTAAATAAGGTTAAGACTTCCTTCGTGATAATACATATTATTTCCAAACTTTGAAGTTTTAAACCATAGGGTCAAACTCTAAAGTTATCTACGATCTACTAAATACTTAATCTAAGCCTACGATACGCACCTACTGTCTGCTGACAATATTTGACTGTTTAGTGTTTTTAAGCTTGATTGTAGAGTGTAGGAACGGAAAGAGGAAATGGCACCACTTTGATTTTATAATCTATCAAAGCGGCACCATACGTCTTTGGCGATGGATGGGTAGATGGCTATGACCTACCAGTATATATTAATGTAGGTACTCTGTGCTATGACCTGACTGATTCATGTAGGTACATTTACTGTACCTACTGTTGTATATGTCACCGTAAGGTTGTAAAAATCGTTAGATTATAATCTAACTCGCGAAATTGCAAACTGTCGAAAGATTACAATTTAACGCATTATTTTTCGTTAGATTGTAATCTGTTATTAACCCGATAAAACCTAAGTGCCCGGCCGGCACTACCTGATTATTTATGTAGAACCCTAACCTAACCTACAAGAAAGACACAAGAAAACGTAAATACAATTAATATTTCAAAAATTGACACTCAGAACATTGAACGGATCACAATCTGTCGACAGTTTACAATTTCGCGAGTTAAATTATGATCTAACGGTTTTTACAATCTGACGGCGACATATATAAATGATTTAATAATGTACTTAGATAACCCCTTGGCCGTATATAAGCGCATGGGGTTTGTTTATAAAACAATAAAAAAATGTTGAGCCTAAAGCTAAATATCAATGTGTCAAATTGATTAAAACTTCTTCTTAAAAATCGTTAATGTTATCAAAAATCTAATCAGTAACGCAATAATTATTGTACTCTGTGGTAACGGATTAGATTTTAACTATAGTTCCACCACCTGTAGTAGTAATTGTAAAGGTTGTAGTGCGTAGACAGCGTATTTACTCTATGTTGTAGCGAGATTGCGATAAATGGGATAGGCATCAAATAGGTATTTTGAGTGCGCACTCCATCTACCATATACTTTAATGTTAATGACCAACAGCTGTTCGATTATTTTTATTCGGTTGGCATCGAACACTTCGATAGTCCCTCGTGCGCCCATCTCTATGATCTTCCGGCCATCTTGTTGTCATTTATCCATCAAGTGTCAAATCACAAATGTCTGTCTGTGAATTTTATAATGTGATGTGATGTTGGTTACATTGCTAATTATTCAGCATTTCATCTGTAGTCGTGGATTATTTGAAATAATCGAGAAATGTATTAGTTAGCATAGGTAATAAGTGCAATAGTCAAAGCTGGCTATGAATAAAATTGGAAGTGCTTAATAGTATTCAAGTTGAAAGGCGTTGGCGATTTGAAAACGAACATAAAAATCCTGCTCAATGCAGGATACCCAGGCAGGTAAGTTGGTAAACTGTTTTGGTTAAGTTGCCAAATTATTTTATAAGCTTCTTGTTTATAAACCTACCTAGTGTGCGCAATAGTTTGTTTGTCTAACTCAAGGTCGCATGTGGTTATTATTATGTTGATATCTCAATAGGTATCAAAATAGGAAAATACTAAGCAGGAAGAAAGTTTATTCCAGCTATCTGTTTTT
This sequence comes from Erebia palarica, assembly GCA_964035005.1. Lineage (NCBI taxonomy): Eukaryota > Metazoa > Arthropoda > Insecta > Lepidoptera > Nymphalidae > Erebia > Erebia palarica. Next base: position 18,224,109 of record OZ035986.1, read on the forward strand.
TTATTCTTGGAATAAGGTACAAAACACAAAAATTTGATACCAACATTACTAAATATTATAAATGAAAAGTTGGGATGTTTGTTAGTTGTTTGTGGCTCCTTCACGGCACAACGATGAAACCGATTTGGTTTTAATTTGGAACATACAGGCCACTTTTTAGCTTTCATATAAGGAAATTATAGACCTCAAGTGGGAATTCCAGGTAGAAGTTGCAGGCATCAACTAGTTTACTATAAATTAATCAAGTTGTAAGTGATGTTTAGACAAAAACAGTACCTTACTACAAAATAACTTAAGTGTTAAACACATCTTTATTGTTAATAAACACTCCTGAAAATTCAAAGCGTCATAGACATCTATAATTGTTTTATTTTCCTAAATAGGACCTACGTAGTAAGCCAGATATTATTTAACAAAATATGTTGACAAAAACATGGTGGCAGTGGGACATATTGAAAATATTTTGATATGTGTGCTAAGCTGTCCTGTCACATTTCAGATACAAATAGCTGTAAAAGAGTTGGAGTGGATGAGAATTTAATAAGATTTAAGCCTTCACCAAATTTTAAAAATATGAAAAAGTTTATAAAGTCACGTTCCGAGATCATAACTTGTGGGACTCTAATACCTGCAGCACTTGGAGCTCCAGATCTTCAACGGCCGCCAAATATTGCTAAAATGGAGACTCACCACAAGCTGCGTCTGGATCCTCAGAAGTCTGAAGTGCAGCCTCCTTTGCCCTTAGACCCGCCTCCACCAGACTATATCCCTGATCTGCAAGTGAAACAAGAAATTGTGGACACGGACTATGAAACCAACCCAAACTGTCAGTCTCCAAAACTAGGAAACCAGGAGGAAGGTCAAACGGATCAAACAACTGAGCAATCTAGCGTGATTTGTAGAGATTTCATAAGAGGAACGTGCAAAAGAGAGGGCACCTGCAAGTATGCTCACAAACATGACCTATCTCAATTAGAAGGAGTATACACATTCTGTAGGAAATATCAAAATTCAGTGTGCACTTATACAAATTGTAAGTATGTGCACGCAACAGTGTTTGAGGAGCAGCATTTTTACAGGACTGGTATTTTGCCTCCACACGCATTGCAACATAAAATGAATAATAATATGCTACAACCACCTCCACCGCCTCCCCCTGAAGGTATTAAAATTATTATTGGCATTTCCTATAAAGTGAAAAAATAAACATGTCTGTGTTTAGTAGTTTTCGTAGCATATTCCTATAGTGTGAATTGATAATCTCTATTTTTTGAAGTTGTTAAAAAAATACAGATTTCTTTCTGGCTCTAAGAAGATTTGTTTGTTTTAGAGCGCACTCTACTGCCATTCAACATAGACTTTTCCCATCCACCTCCACCATTGCGAAATGAGTAAGTTTTATTTTAGCTATTTACTGTTCTGCATGCTAATTGACAAATCTGAGTAACTCAAATAATGCTTTTAGCCTTGCAGTATTTTATTTATTACAATTTCTGCCAGAGATATTCCTTGGTATATTGGCTGGGTGTGATACAAAATGTGAGTGAACTTTTCTGTAAGAAATTTCTGATAATTTGCTGTTAGGCCAAGTATCAGTTAAGTTGAGACTAAAGTATTGGATAGAAGCAGGGGTTACTTTGCAGAAGTCCATAATAATGAAGGAACAAGAATTTTAATTCGCTATAATCCGCCAATACAAAAAATCTATGTGGTACATACTGTACCATTCATGACTCGACAATACACATATGTAAAGATTTTACAGTTGTGCATTATCTAGTGAATATCTGAAGATGGTCCAGTGCTGACACTGGACCATCTTCAGATATTGGTTGAAAAATATGTTGAGAAAAATTTGGAAGAATTGTGTTGTGCGGGTGCGAAGTGCTTCCTTACTGAACAGTGAATATTGCTAGCTACCACATAGATGTCTGTTTTGGCGAAACTTCTATTTCCCACATTAGACTAAAGTAAAGACATTAGACTAAATGTAAAGTTATGTTGTTGTTTCTCTATTTTCAGAATAGAAAAACCGATGATTAGTTGTATTCCAGCAGGTTCTTTGGAGGCTAGAGGTTTTATGGGAGACTTACACAATCAAGTGCCCACAAGTAGTACGTCGCCCTTGAAACGCAATTGGAGTACCATGGAGTCCTGTAAGTATCTACATGGAAGGTCATGGTGATAAAAAAACCTAATTATGTTGTACACAATCTTCAAACCAAATTGAATGGTCTAAATCTAGCGATATCTTTTGCTGATGGCAGTCCATTATTTAAGATCTGCTATTTTAGTTGAGAGATTGTGTAAAGATTGTTCAAACCATGAAGACCCTTACTAACTTAATTGTGATGGCACTAATAATTAATATGCAAAGCACCCTTGTAAGCAAAAGTATTAGTTTTTAATTGGAAAATATGTACCTCATAATGACTACAAAACACATGACTATAAAAATGTATGTAAAGTAACAATGACACGAAAAATGGTGCGTCTATGTAGATTGAACTAGGTACCTAATGGAAAATAGTAGAATTTTGAACATTTTTGAGAAATTACGCCAAGTTCTAAGTTCTCACCATAATCAAATTAGATAAACTTTAAATTTTAATAATCAATCTGCTAGCGAATTTTTTATTTCATTAGCCTTAAACTAAAGCCCATGCATCTTATAGTTCACAATAATGTCAGAATACTTGCATGATAAGATTCAGATGATAATTATAATCAGATCTCTGGATGGTATCATTTTTACTGCTATATTCCCACCCCTATAATTCAATTCTGTTTCTGTAATAAGTAATACTCTTTTGATTCTCAGACTTATTTAAACTAATTTTGATTTGAGATTTAACTTTTACATATATAAGAAAATTATTAACCAGCAAAGCATACAAATTAATAATAAAAATAGATTAGAAACATTTTGTGCTTCTGTTTTGTGTGCATAAAGTTATAAAGTATTTAAAGTTAGCTATATTTTTTGGTTGGATGTGTTTATATTAATGAAAATATCGAAAAAAAAATCGCCGAATTAACGCTAGTGGGCGACTGTTACTTATTACATAAAATACTTATATTGTTATCCACTTTTCTACTCTTATTAGCTAACACCCTTCAATGTCACCCAGTCAATGTGCAAAACAAAGTCAATATGCGAATAAAATTATAAATCCAGCAAGAAAACTATAATTTCATTAATTTAACCTTAAGCTTGTATAAATAATTTCATATCATTAATTGTAATGAGTTATGGAATTTAAAGTTAAATCATCATATTATCATTAATACTTAATTAGGTATATTTAATCCTTACCCAGTATTTTAACATATACAACTAGGGAAGTTTGAGATAAATTAATAAGGTTAATATTCGTTACTATAAACATTATTATTATATATATATATATATATATATTATTAATGCTTATAGTTGTATTATTAATGTTAATGACCTCCGCCCACGTTAGACTTTTTGTATATCGATAGACTCATACATTTCCGAACGTTTCATTTTACAAAAACTTTCGGATCGGCCGGAGTTGAGTAGTATTTTTTGTCAAAAAATCGGTCACCGATTGTTTGACGCGGTCGAGGCCCCTGAAGGTGATCATTTTAAGGCGAATCGTTAAAGCAATTGATTGTGAATAGAATACTTTAGAAATATGACAGAAAATTCTATATGACCTAACCTAACCTAACCTAACTTTATTCTACCACAGTCCATTTTAGAAGTTATGTTAGAGTTATTAAAACAGTACCATAAAGGTGTTAAGGTTTTAAAGATTTACGCCTCTATTAAAATAGAGAATTAACTTGCATATCCTAAAGTGTTATGATTCTTGATTTAGCCAATTAGGTTTATTAAAAATAATCTATAATCTTGTATTGGAAATTATAAATAACAATTATTATAGTTTGGAAATTATATTCTGACTAGATGATGACTTCATCCGGGTGGGTTTAGATTTTAAAATAACACAGGAAATCTTTGATATCCCAGGATGAAAAGTAGCCTATTTCACTCTTCAAGTCCTCGAACACGCAAAATCACGAGGAAAAACCAACAAACATCGTGGCAACACTATCGCATTTATTATTTTGAATGGAAAGAAGGAAAATGAAATAATACTGAAGTTTCACTAACTTGTGTGTTCAAAAAGTTTTTTAAGTGTTAAAACGCAATTTTTAACAATTTCGATGTTACTGCACTAATTTTATTCTGTTAAAAAATATTTTATGAATTTTTAAGCGAACAATATTACGAAATTTCAGCATTAAATTAGATAAAATAATTATTACATATTCGTTTTGACTGTTAATGAGGCCAATTCTATTGAATTGAATACCATCTCTAAAGTAAAATGGCAGCTTTATTTATATTCCTATCCCTTTCATAATACCCCCTGCGAAAAGAGAAAGCACTAGATTAAGAGCTGTCTTTTTAGTTAAGAAATTGTGTAAAACAGAATTGGTCACGTATAGGTAGTTGAGGCGAACAATTTCTGCGTTAAGCCGCGCATCATGTTTTTAAAAGATGAAGACTTATCGCCCATTTTTTATATGTAATTTCAAACTAATAATAATCATAACTAAGATTTAAGATATTTAACTTTCTGCTTAATTTATATCTTAGTTGGTGTATTTGTGTCGATTTCTTTAAAAAATAGTGCTTAGAAAGATAAGTGCGAATCTTTTTCTTTCGTGTGTGAATATTTCGTTCGCCTCAAACTAAAGTATATACCAAAATGGCAATAGTTCAATGGAAAATTGGAACTGAAGTATCAAAAACAGCCCGTTGATTTGTTGTAGAAACTTTTAGCATAAGCTTTGCTAGACATATAATATTAGCCATATTTGACCAGAAGTAAAAACCCATGCATGATGTCCCAGGCACAAAAGGCTCCTCTAAAGGACGGTTTGGCCGTATTCGACTGCAGCCGTTTTCGGTCACCGACCAATGTAAACTGTAATTCGGTTGGCCGTAATCGGTCATAACCGACTTAAGGCATTTCAACCTTTATGATCAACCATGACTAGAATTCTTTCTCACCCGACTGCGCCACATTAATGAGTGGTATCAAACAGTGCCTGACCCTTCACGTGGTCTAGGTTGTCGCGTAGATGAGTTTGTCATTTTCTATCGAGTCGCATTTGTCGCTCTCCTAAGATAACGAGTAAAAAACTTCTTAAAAAAGATCTGTATGATGCGGTGGAAAACGCAGTCGGGTTTACTGAGATTTTTTCGAAATAATTATACTTAGTATATTTGTGTATAATTGTCGATGCTGTGCGAGTGTATAACCTACAGTCGATTGATTTGTTCTGCAGTCGCCCCGCCGCCGTGCGACCTCGCCTACAAAGAACCGTTGTCCAAAAAATGCAAAAATTGCAATATCATGGAATTCAGGTTTGGTATACGCTTATGCTTAACAAATTTTATTATATATATATATATATATATTTTCTATATTTAGCATATATATAGTAATATTATCATATTTTGTGTGTCGCGATTTGAATATATACAGCGAAGAAGTATTGCATGCTTTTATTAGCGACGTTAAAGGAAAGAACATGTACAACGATAAAAAATAATTTTAATCAAATATATTTTATGAGTACGTTCAAGCTAAGTATTTTAAATATATTTTTATCCCATATATTTTCGATATTAATTATTATTACTACTACTATGAATAATAAAACGTTGCCCATGTCCTTCACTGGGATCCACTGGGAAACCTTGAATAGGTTGGCCGCGAAAGCGGGCGAGTAGCAGTCAGACAGATACACTTTTGCATTATTTTGTAATATTAATAATATGTAGCTATTATTAGCTTGTGCAAGGAAAGTATTATACCAGTGCGATGTTGAATTTTATCGTATTTATACTGCCTGTTATTGTAATTATTATACATATCGAATCAATTTTCACACATCCTCGAAAGGACCAGCAGAAATAAATAAAGGTTTTTAAATGTAAAATAAATATTGCAATGCTTTCCAAAACTATATTCTCAGATCTTTATACCTACGTGATTTGTTTAGCTTTGAAGCTGTCGTCATTGAAATTCATCACTAACATATGAAATATAACAGCGCACATGAAACCCCTCACAGCGTGCATTGCATCTTACTGGCCACGCAGCACGCAGTTTGCGTTGCGCCGCGTCATGATTATTGACCCTGGGTGGATTCGAAACTATATGAGTTAATTCGTGTTGTATTTATATTTATACTTGATCTTATGCGATTATTTTAGCACGTAAATGACGATGCTGCAATCGCAATTGTAATTATTGACTGAATTTATAGTATTCCTGCTACAGCATTTTAGATAAAAGTAAAAGTGTTAGCCAATCAGAATTCAGAGGTTATTGCGACTGTATCTGCCAACTATGGTGTTCAGGGGACGTGCAATACAAAACCTTTCAGACACTTTACAAATGGCATTAATGAGTGAATATTAAATAGCGTGTATAACCGTGCGTTTACATATTCGCCATCACAGTCCACCACAATGGTGCAACAGACGGCTCGCGTCCCGTGTCGGCACTCTTGCAAATATGTAAATGCGCCTTACAAGGTGTAAGGTAAATGGTATAATATACCGGCGGCTACCCATGCAATTTTGACGTTATAAACACTATGGCAGAGTTAAAAAGTTAAAATTAATTATAAAAGGAAAGTAAATTTTGGCAACCCTGTGGAGATGAACATGGAGTACTTCGTTACTTCTACACCTAAAGTCAGAACTGTACTACAAGCGATAATAATAATTATTATTGTATCGTTATGCAATTTGGCAATTCATTACAATTTACAAATCTTTGAAAAAAACAAACTAACCAATAATTTATTATTGATCAAAACTTCAACGAAGTAACTCGAGAAATTAATCACAGAGAAAGGTGGCTCATAAATTTAGGATAAGGAACTGACTTCGATTTACGAAGTCCGAAACTTATCAAGCATTTTTTTTACAAAAATACGCGAATTCTAGGAGGGCTTTTATCTTAAGAATTTCATACCGAATAATGATTATTTTAGTATCGCTACTGGTTTTTATCGCAACGCTCACGCTGGCAACGGGGTTTAACATACGGCAGTTCATTGATATTGAATCAGCTGTTTTTAAGGATGCCATCTGAACATTGATGTTAAAATTTTGAAGTTCTTATAACTCCCCCAGGATATGAGCTACACGTCTCATGACATTTTTCCAATATATACATACCATTTAACATGGGTAGCCGCGGGTATGTTATACTAATTACCTTACACCTTGTATAATCTGGAGTTGACTACAGCCGAATCGCGTCGAGCCGAATCGAATTTGTTCCGTATGTGTAAGAAATTACAAACTCGCATCAGTCCATTTCGGCACGCCGTTTATCGACAGGTGGTGAATTATTGCGATTCGATTCGGTCCGGTGAGCGTCTTGAGAATCATTTTTTTTAAATTGCTGGGCCTTTACGGGGTTTTGTTTGTATGAGGTTGTAACCAATTTAACTTTTAGGTTGGACCACAATAAGAATAAGGTGAAGAAGGTGCTTCAGTCTAAAGAACAGCTGAGCAACAAAATGGCGTTGCTGGAAAAACAGAGTGAAAAGCTTCGCAGTCTAATATCGGAGTTGCTCAGGCCTACGGTGAGTTTTTTGATTTGAAATGCCCACTCTATACAAACACCGCGACAGCTCGCGAATTGAATTAGGCATCTCCTAGGCAAGCGCGCTCACGCATTTACGATTCACGCACGCAGGTCTGATTGCAGCCAAGCGCGCCTTTATATCATAAAAACCTATGCAAATCGCGTTTTCAGTTTGGTCTTCGCAGTCCGCTCATAAGCCAATAGATGGCACTACTAGTAGCGCACAAAGAACACGAAGAGCCTGAATCGTGATAACAGTTTTCCCCGAATTCGCGATATCAATTGCCAAAGATCAATGGTCGGACCAATGGACTCCAAGCACAACACCGGCTCGGAGGATGATCATCCTTTGTTACGGTCGAGCCACACTACCTGCGAAAAAGATGTTGCATTTGTATCGATAAAATCGCGTCCTTCGTGCGTCTGAATCGCGTTATCTCAACCAACGCCATCGTTCTCGGGAACGTTAAAAAATTTGCGGATTTGAATAGGAATAAATTGATAAAAGCGGGCATCAAAAGCGCGTCTGTATCGATGCATACGCAACTGGATTGAAATTTGGACGTGTCCAAATATTTCTGTCTACGAATTATACGCGTATGGCTCGCATTAATATACTATCTAACTTAATTTGGCACAGATTATAATCTGGAATAACACATACTTTACTTTTTATCCCGGAATATGAAAGAGTTCCCGCGGAAACAAAAAAGCCTCAATCAATGCGGACGAAGTCGCGGCATCACCTAGTTTCATACATATCGATTTGAATAAGGTTCGTTTGTATGTACGAACAAAACTATAAAATATGAAATAAAATTATTGGAAGTTAACTACACTAAACAAATATACGAATGCCTGAAAAAAGGGGTATATTGTTTTCAGTGATCATGTATGTGAGTTTGTATAGTCCATCATAACTTCCATATGCCTGAACCGTTTTTGATAAATGAGGTATCGTTAGAATCCCTAGCTTGTTCCGGGTGACATAGGCTAGTATAATTTTTAAAAAATGATGGGATAACCATGGTCCCGCATTAAAGCCTAAAGTTGAAAAAAAAATCAATATTCTAAAATAAGGTTAACTATATAATCATTATCGAGAAAAAGATGAGTAGATTTCAAAAATATATAACACTATAGTTCAATAACCAGCGATTCAGAAAAAAATATCATTTAATAAAAATGTGAATAAGATTCTAATTTAACTAGATTAATTTAGATTTTTAACTTTTTAATTAGGTTTTGGCAGGGCAGTCGTGTTTTTAAATTTTTTTAATTATGACTTGTTAGTATTTGTTGTATATTATTTTGATTTGTGCACATTTCCTGCTTGCAGATATCATCTAAGGCCCCACCACCCCACATGAATATCAGTGGTGATAAAGACAAGGTAATACTCTCTTCTTATTGACCGAGCGAAGCGAAGGTGTCTGAGTCTTCTTGAATGAATTTGCATTTATCCGTCCGTCCGTCCGTCCGTCCGTCCGTCCGTCCGTCTTTCCATATGTCAGAGCCTTATAACTTCTGAATAACTGAGCGTAATTATTTCAAATTTAAATATAATATGTAAACCGATGGCCTCCAGCCGAATATGGCTTAAAAAGTTATAAAAATCTTTATTTAAGATAGGCTCTCATAGAAGCGAAAGCAAAGTAAAATATCTTTTATGGCGTTACATAGGGTTGAGGTATATCATTTTAAAGATAATTAGGAAACGAGTACAATTTTTTTTTAATTTTCTCCTAAAATTTACGAAGTGAGGGGCTTTCAAAGTGGCGATTTTCTAACGTCCAAAGTTGACCTCAGAACTTTTCTGAAAGGCTGAGCCTGAAACTTGATCAATTATTTGAATTATATCCTGTACTTGGACAACAAATACTAAAATTAGATAAATATTACAGGGACACGAAATTATTTAATTTTTAATCAGCTTTTTAACAGAACTTCACAATGATGTCAATAGATGGCGCTCTGTAAAAGTTTTATTAGTTTGTGCTTACAAATAAAAGACGTTAGCACCATGTTAAGTGGTATAAAAAAAAGTTGACTACTACAATCTATAGCTAAAACCATAATTATAGATACCGCGAGGTCTCAGTTCGAGGCGAACCACTACTTACTAAAAAAAACACCTTCGGCCGAAATCGAAAGTTGCTAGCAAGAAAATAGGTCAAACTGTTACAAATACTCGAGAGCGCAATGGAAGGGGGGAGCGGTTCACACTGCGTTGCATATATCGTCGGCGTACAATTGCTGATTTTCTCTGAGATTATCAAATTTTCCCGCTGCAAACAGCCTATTTATATAGGCCTTATATAGCTTATGCAGGATTTTTGTTATTTAAAACTAATAACTTAAATGCTGATTTTCATGTCTATGCTTCAAAATCACAGTGCCTTAAATTGTACCTTTGCTGTAACCCATCACTCCCATTTCACCCCTTTTGGGGTGGATTGTCGTAAAATTGCTTATACAGGTTATTATTATATAAAGCTAATAACCTAAATCTCGATTTTCAAGTCTATCTTCAGAAACATAGGACTTTCATACAAACTTACAACCCCCATTTCACCATATGTGGGGTAGATTTTCCTAAAATTGTTTATACAGTTTATTATAAATTAAAACTAATAACCTAAATCCCAATTTTCAAGTCTCTAACCTCAAAAAATTGAGTTCAATTATAAAGGATATCCGCATTTTGGATTCGTCCTTAAAATAAAATTACTATTTATTATTATATTAAATAGTAATTAAACCTTTAAGGAATTTTCTAATATGGTTTTGTTGCGATGCTATAATGCGAATTCTAGATAAGAGGACAACATTGGTTGGAGCAAAAAAATTGTTTTTAGTTGAATCTAACATAAGTCGAATTGCTATAAATGATTCTGTCCTATATTACGAACATGGAGACTGAGGACATCGCTGAGAACATCCTTGATGTTTATCTTTACAAACAGAATGTCGGAAATAATTATAAATCATATATATTTCGATAGAACTAATTATGCAACACATTCATTACCCACCAGTAATCTAGGTATCCTAGTCAATCGTTAGGTATATAGACTGACACACTTTCGCATTTGTAATAATCATATATTTATATGTGTGTCTTTCAGACTTTTCTGGAGCAGTTGAACAGTTATCTAAGCGGTAGTAGTAGACTGTCGTCGCTTGGAGAAGACAAATAATATTTAAGGTAAGCTTTCACCCTTACTCAAACCAACTACATTGCAATGAAGAAGGAGAAGAATCTTCTTAATACATAAATTATGAAAAGAAACACTGACTCATCAATGTGCACCCCAAACCTTTGAAAGTTGGGTATTTGACACCGAGAGCATTCACCGAGTTTCTTGCTGATTTTCTCGTTAGGACCGGCACTCCGAACCGATAGTAGATACACTCTGCGATTCAAAAGCACTTGTCAAAGTCTACTTGAATTAACAAGTGAAATTAATTTAACGAATTAAAAATACGACTGCCCTGCCATATTATTTTTGGAGTTTACCTCCTTAAGATGCGATTTGTATATATAGCCTTTGGAATCTTAGTCACATTTTTTATTAAAAATTATATTTAATAAAAAATCTGAATTTGTGAATCACTGAATATTGAACTATAGTGTTATATATTTTTGGAATCTCCTCATCATTTTCTAGATGATGATTATATAGTTAATCTTATTTTAGATTTTTTTTTCATTTTTGGTCTTTAATGCGGGACCATGGTCACCCCATCAATTTAAAAAAAAAATTCTAGTCTATGTCACCCGGAATAAGCTAAGGATTCTAACGATACCTCATTTATCAAAATCGGTTCAGGCGTATAGAAGTTATGGTGGAATATACAAACTCACATACATACATACATACATACATACATACATACGCGCACTTATGATGGGGGATAGAATATCCCATCCAATAGATAAATTAGACATAACATGTCGACCTTCCGACAGATGTGTGCATTCAATTATGAACCTAAAGGTGGTAAACATTTTCAGATCGCTACTGTATATATTACACACTATTTCTAAGGTCAGGACTTTTCTCTTTATTATATGAGATTTGTGAAATAGTCAATTTTTCCAGGATCGAACGGACAGAACGCGTCCTGTTGGAGTTCTGATGACCGCCTAGCTGTCCGCGGTCGGACAGCATTTAATATTAAGACGTTATTTAGTATAAAACAGTGATATTTCGGTGGAACAGTAACCTAACACTATGTAATACCACTTTTATAAATCTTAGGACTTTATTCGGTATATTATAAATGGAAGCATCTATTATTTCTTGTCCTAGGGAAGCGAGGGAAGAGACGCGTCGCAGTACGACTTCGTAAAAAATTACTAATTATCTACGCGGAATCGTTGATACCGATGTATCGAGTCGAGTTTGTCGCTAACCCGCTAGTATACTCGCACAAACTTATACAACATTTTGGGGTTATTTTAAAATTTCGCCACACGCACGACATTAGTCGCAATGTGCATGTACGTTAGGATTTAAATAAGATACCGAATGAAGGCCCAAGTTTATATAATAATAAATAATAATAATAATGCCAATTTTGAAGGCCCGTATTATAATCCGACATATGAGCAGGTTCCCAAGATACCGATACTTATACGAGAATGTGTTCCTAGCTGATGTCGTTTTATTAATATGGACCTAAGAGGATGTTCGCACTTTTATGTTTCAAGTAAGTTTGTTTTAACGCGCATTTCATGTGTGTAATTCTATACTACCAAATTGGCATAAACATATGCTAAATAATAGTTTCAATCCAATTTGTACACTATAAATCATTTTATGACATGCTCAATAATTTACATTTAAAATTTAAATAAATACTACATAGAGGTTGGCTCGTGTATCTAACAATCCAGTAATTAGGGTATCACCAAATTTATCATAAGTGTACAGTGTACGTATCTAAATTGAATAGACATATTTTGAATTTTATCGGCGATGAACCGACTGGAGCCGGTCAGAAAAGCTTTGAAAGCTTTATGTCTTTGGTATTATGACTCAAAACGCGGCAAATCGCCGTTTCCGCGTCCGACGAGGCGGGCGACGTCGTTTTCGCCCTTAATACCGTATACATCAAGCTTTTTCTGACCGGCTCAAGCCGGTATCACGTCAATAGATTTGGTGAGACCCATATGGTTCATTTTATTTTGGCGACAATGTATTCGAACGCTCAAATCAATCGAGATTGCAATGCTAAGAGTATGGAGCCGATTATTTTAGTATAGAGCCGACCGACCTTATATGGATATTTATTTTATGGTAATTTTGGTTTTACATTACAACTTGGATTGAAAGTCTTTTTGATTTTAAGGATTAACGTTAAGCACATGTTTGCCTTTACAATTGTGTAGGATTAACTGAACCAACCGACCCCCGGTTATATAATTGACAACTCCCAATCATGCCATTGGTTGATACTAGTTAAAACATCCTTGTAGTCGTAATTATAATAAGTTCGCTTGTTGATTCCAATCACGAAACCTATCAATCGCAATCGTATAAGGACAAATCCCAATCATACCATTGGTTGATGCTAATTAAAATATAGGTATAACATTGAAATCGTTATTATAAGTTGTTGATTCAAATCACGAAACCTATCGATCGCGATTGTATAAGTAAGTGACAAATCCCAATCATTCTATTGGTTGATGCAAATTAAAATAATATGTTCTATTGCAATCGTAATTATTATAATTTGTTGACCGTACAAGTGACCAATCCCAATCAAACATACATACATATATTGCAATTGTATTTATCATAAGTTACGTAATAACGCTTGGCGATGCCAATCGCACACGGCACTCATATTAAGGCAACTCCCTAGTAATTACGATTGCAATTCCTTTTACGTAGTTAAACCCATTTGAGTGACAAATTACCATCGTTTAAAAGTTTTATATGCTAATAATAAATCTTCTCGTCCAAGATTCTTCAGTGCCTGAAGTCCAGTCTTCGAACAGTGCGTGTTGCCAGTTATGACCATGGATGTGAGACTTGGTTGCTAACTATGGGCCTCATGAGAAAGCTCAGAGTCACTCAGCGGGCGATGGAGAGAGCATTACTCGGGGTTTATTTGCGCGATCAAATCATGAGGAGATTCGCAGAAGAACGAAAGTAACCGTTGCTCGATGCGTTGCGAAGCTGAAGTCGCAATAGGTGGGGCACATAGTTCGAAGAACCGACCGACGTTGGGGTCCCAAAGTGCTGGAATGGTGACCTCGCACTGGGAAGCGCAGCGTTGGCTGACCCCCTACTCGGTGAACGGACGACATCAGACGAGTCGCTGGATCCAGGCGGCGGAAGAACGCGGTGTGTGGAAATCCTTGCAACAGACTGGACTATGTCCAGCTGTGGACGTCTGTCGGTTGATAATGATGATGCTAATAATTAGGTATTATATGATTGTAATCGAAAATATCGGGTCACAAACAAAATAATTAGATCTTAAATTGTTAATTTTCTTTATTACTGACTGAATCGTATTTTAAATTTCAAATACTAACGATCAAAACATAGACTATATTTTAATCCGATTACTGACAAGTTTTTTAAAAGCTTTATTTTTCCTTATTTTCTTGATTTCCCTGGTTTTCTATGACATAACAATCGTACGAGCTAGTGAGGTGCGTTTTGTGACGTCAAATTTGACACCTCGGCGTACAAGAACTGTCAAAAAACGGTTTACTGTAAAAGGAATGAAATTTTTAACATCTCAGAAAATGACTTTATTTAATGTATGAACAAATTCATTTGTATATGTCACCGTAAGATTGTAAAAACCGTTATATTATAATCTAACTCGCGAAATTGAAACTCTCGAAAGATATATTGATTATTTTTGATATATTCATTCGTTTTCTTGCCTGTTACTTGTAGGTTAGGTTAGGGTTCGACGTAAATAATCAGGAAGTGCCCTTAGCACTTAGATTCTATCGGGTTAATATACCTAACAGATTACAATTTACCGAAAAATAATGCGTTAAATTGTAATCTTTCGACTGTTTGCAATTTCGCGAGTTAGATTATAATCTAACGGTTTTTACAATCTTACAGTGACATATACATCATTTAGGATTGCCTAGTCCAAAGCCGAATTGGCAAAATGGAGCTAGAAGTTGGGGCACGTTTTGGTAAACCGTGGGAGAGGGCAGGTTAACCTTAACACAGATCTAAAAAATCTAGCTAGGATAGTCAGTTCTTGATCTTGCAACATGTAGCAAATTCTATTTTTAATACATGTCATTATTCAAGATTGAATTAATTGATTGATTTGACGTCGAAGTTGGCCTGAAACTGCCTCGTTGGTCTAGTGGTTAGCATGTTTGACTGTGGCCGACGAGGTCTCGGGTTGGAGACCAGGGTCGGGCCATTTTATAGTGTTAGGTTTTTTCTGACTAGAAATTCTCAGTACGAGCCCGGAGTTAGGAAGTTCGCGGTGTTTCTCGGAGTGCACGTTAAGCCGTCGGTCCCGGTTATTATCAGTAAAATGATAATAGTCGTTAAAGCCCGCCAACCCGCATTGGAGCAGCGTGGTGGGTCTAAGCTCTAATTCCCTCTCTCCTATGAGAGTGGAGACCTGTGTTCAGCAGTGGGACGTTAATGGGCTGTAGGTGGTTGGCCTGAAAACTCGTTAGGCAAAAGCCGAAGTTTTAGCTTTGGACCAAGCGCTATGGTCATTTCTGAGGATTGCCTAGGCCAATCTGCCTTGGACTATAACATAAATATAAAATGTTAGAGGTCGCTCGCGACTTCGTCCGCATGCAATTGCTGATTTCCTATGAGATTATGAAATATTTCCGCTTCAAAAAGCCTATCTATAGAGGCTTTATATTTTGTTATTATTTAAAACTAATAACCTAAACGCTGATTCTCCTGTAACTCTTATATAAGCTTCCAACCCCCATTTCAACCTCTTTGGGATGAATTTTCGTAAAATTGCTCATACAGGTTATTGTTATTTATAACTAATAACTTAATTGTCAATTTTCGTGTGTCTAATATCAAAAACAAAGGCTTTCATACAAAATTCCAACCCCCATTTCTACCCCTTAGGGGTGTATTTTCTCAAAACCCTTAATTAGCTGGCGTCTACACATCACAGAACCGCATAAGGAATCTACCTTTATGCTTTATAATTCCTGAGATATCGTGATTAATCAGTCAGTGAGTGAGTGGTATTTCGCTTTTATATATAAAATAGATATATTTCCTATGACACCAATAATAAACAATAAAAAGTTTTTTATTTCACTAACTATATGAATGCAATATCTATACTAATTTTATAAAGAGGTAAAGTCTGTGAGCTTGTGACGTTGTAGGGGGTAATCTCTGGATCTACTGAACCGATTTGGAAAATTCTGGTACCAATAGAAAGCCACATTATTTGTAAGTGTCATAGGCTATAATTATATTAACCCGAATTAAAAAACTTATTTCACGCAGACGAAGTCGCGGGCATATCTGCTAGTTATAAATATTTGTGATTTTAACAAAACACGATTTAGACATAGGTGAATTTTAAAAAAATTGTTTCAAAATTAGGCTAGTATAATTTTCCGTGTTAGTCGGAAAGCATTGTAATACAATGAAAATACGGTAGTACGTTATACTTCGGATAACTACATTGTAAAATATTAGCTTGATTAGAATGACAGCTGTCAAACTAATGTGACGTAGAAGTGTATCGGCATTCAACCTACCATTATAGCAATATTTTTATAATTTTGTAATGTTAAAGCATGTCACACATATTATTTGTGGTAGGAAACAAGAATCTTACAATATTGTAACACGTTTTTGTACTATATTCACAAATCAATAAATGGATGAAGGAATTAATGAATGAAGCAGTAGTCACAACTGTAATTTTAATCAAGCAATTTTTTTTATACTATATTAATTATATTTTAGTTATTGTACAATTGTAAATATAATATGTACCACATGATCTCCATGAAGCATCTCTCAGTTTAGTCTGAAATCTGCATCGTCATCAACACTTACCATCAAGTGAGATCACTGTCAAAGATACAGCTTGTCAAAATCGACATTGTATTTGGGCTGACTATATTCTTGTCAAATATTCAGGATGCTCAGCTCAATTGTAGCTTTTTCGGTCGAACTCAAAATCTGAATTTAGCTAAATTGAAAGGCACTAATAGTACAGTAAAATTCTATTATAACAACATCAGAGAGATTACGACCCGTTGTCCTAGGTGATCGACGAAAGCGTCGCGACGCGATACGACTCCATAGAAAATGACATACTTATCTACGCGACAAAAAAGGCTACTGAAGGGTTAACCACTGTTTGATACTATCGTGTCGCGTCGTATCGAGTCGTGTGGTCGCGTTTATCACTCATGTAGAACAATGCCTTGTAATGAGGTCAGAAAAGCCGATTCCTTGTGATAACTGGTTTTAATTCTATACGTGTGGCTAAACATAGAGCAATAGTCCAGTACACATTACATTAGTTAAATTACAACACACCGACTCGGCCCGCATCCGACCCGCGCCCGTTCCCTGTGTGTTTTGCCCTTTAGGGTCCGTTTCACTATAGCCGAATAGCAGAGTAAACCTCTGACAAATAAATTTGATGTTTTGACAAGTATTGTATAGCAATCGTGTCAACATTTCAAATTGGTTTGTCAGTTAAGAATTACTTGGCGATTGTGAAACAGGCCCTTACTTTAAATTACATAATACACGTTTTGACACACCTTAAGAGCAACATAATAACATAAAAATCGGGACTAACGATTCGGTCATTACAATCAATATGTCATTATAATATTAATTGTTGTAAACGATTTTGACTGTTCTATCTTTTCCGCTGGGATGGTATAGCAATATTTTTTAAACTATCAATTTAGTTTACTTTGAAATTGAGTAACCTAATTAACTCCACTGTACATAAGCTTATTTTAGCGAATACAATTAATATGCCTCAAATCACTGTAGGGTTTCAGTCTAGTCTTTCTTTAACGCCTAGAAGCTAATATCGGTATAATAATTAATAATTATTATTAATATAGCAGTATAATCAGGACTGCTATGGAATACTTTTATGCATATTTTACAAAGATTCTGGTAAAATGAAACACTGAAAAATACGCCTAAATGTATTTTGACGTTATTCTATTCACATGCTAACGGACTCTGCCTGCTATTTCTTGTTAACCCCACTCAGATATGTACTCAGTGTTGGTATTATCAGTACCTTCAACGCAAAAGCATCGCAACAGTCAGTGGAAATCTCCTAAAGTCCTGAATGATAGCTGTCAAATAAATGTTACTATAGCTGAGAAAGAAGCACTAGTTACCTACAGCTGTCATTCTAAGTAAGTGAGTGAGTTAGCAGGAGACGGTAGTTGCAAAATTATGCCTTAATATTATGCTTTAATAATTATGCTTTTAATAGATTAAAAAAGTTAAGCTTTTAATAGATTAAAAAAGTTAAGTTCGGCGTTACAAAATACAGTGACGGGTATGTTTCTATTTAAATATCATAACAAAAAAGTTCAAAGTCTAATCCACTATGTAATTGTATTTGTTATAAATATAAAAAATAAGTAATTATGTAGTTCTAAGACTGGCGCATAGGTACATAATGAAATAGCAATAAGCATAGTTATAATATTGACAGTTATCGGTACCAACTTTTTAAAATTAGAACTGTCAAAATTGGATCTATGATGTAACTGTGCCTGATTTGTAAGTATAGGTTAGTTTTTATCTTCATTTTTATTACTAATGGTTAGAGTAGATGGCGCATTCACTGATTCATTTTTATGAGGAGACTAAAGTTGCTAAATTCTATTCCATTCAAACAGATTGAAATCTTAGGTTGGAGCAGTATTTATTATAATCTGTTTGCATAATAAACATAAGATTTGTGCTAATTGAGCTGTCCAAAATTAGCGCCATCTTATTTCAACATTTTTCAAAATACGTCTTTCTCACGACTAAGTCCTTATTCAGAGGGCTTTCTTAAAAAAAGTTTTAGACATTTTACCGTTAGTTGCTAGCTGTCAAACTGAGCCTTATAACCATGATGTAAGTAATTAGTACCTACGTAGTGACTACTTATTAGTTCCATGATTAAAACATATGATTACCCTATACGGTTAAGCTGATTTTAACATTGAACTCACAAGTACTTACTACCATTAGGTATTACCCAGTAGGTACTTAAATGAAATATTTTTTAAGTTGTTTTTGTACATAATAATAAGTAAGCAAAATAGTTATTATTCATTATTTCTATAAAGGCAATGTTAGAATATGATAAGTAGGAACTTTAGGAACAATTTTTTATTAATTTTATTGGTTTTCCTATTATTTCATAATTCTACGGAACTATACGCCAGAATGTATTGTAAAGTATAGTCCCACAAACTTATTTAAAACGGTGGCAGTGTCGCTAGTGTATATATAAAAAAAACGAAACAGGCATAATAATTAGTTCCGAGTTTGGTCACCGGGCCAGATAAGTTGGTGGGACCACTGAACTGGTATTGTGTCCTATCAATAGAAACGTCTTATTTATAGTAACACAAACTTATCTGACCCGGTGACAGCGACGGTAGTATATATTATGAAAAATAAAATAAAAAAAGACCGAGTACATCTATATCTTATTCCGTTTTTGTCTATTGGCATCATGTCTACATCCATGAAGCCCACAATACTATCTGGACAAAATTGAAACAATTTTTTATGATTTTGATTTTATTTTTAGTTGAAATGCTCTGCTCACGACGGCAAATTCTTTCATTGCGTGTTACATTGCAGTTTACATTTCGTAAGCCTGTGCCCGCATTAGTACCTACTTAAATATCGATGTACGGGATCCAGAAAGCAACTTAAAGTTTGATAATAGCGACGCTGTCACCGAGTCAGTTAATTAAGTTTGCAGGAATACGTTTTAAATTCTCAATTGATTACTTTTGAAGACAATTGATTTGAATGACATATTAAAAACAAAATCGTTTTCAATTAAATTACTATTTCTAAGTACTATTTGAGACAATTAATATTAACTTTGCACGGTCATGCACCTACATCATAGTTTTTATACTAGTTTTATGTAAGTTTTAGTGAAATAAAATTTTATTTATTTATTTTGTAGTAGTTTAGCTGTTTTATTGTACCCGTTTGAGAGAATACTTATTCCTAAAGAAATCGAAATTGTTCATTACCATGGACAATATTAAAACCATGGAGGAAATTAGTATCTTCTCTTCCTACCTAAATCTGCGGTCTAAGCCATAGATTTTAAATCTATACTGATATAAAGAGGTAATGTGAGTTTGTGACGTTGTAGAAAACGTTGCAGGGGTAATCTCTGGATGTACTGAACCGATTTTGAAAGTTCTGGTACCAATAGAAAGCTACATTATTTGTGAGTGTCATAGGTTATATATTGACCCGAAAAATTAGGGTGTTCCCGTGGGAACTTAAAAAACTGAATTCACGCGGACGAAGTCGCGACTCGCGAGCAAGTCTGCTAGTTATTGATTAATGCGTTTGTTAGCGAAAAATCGATTTAGAAAACTTCAAAATCGATATTTACAGACTGATGCGTTAGTAGGCAATAACCATATACAGTAGAAAACAGCTTACTGACGTGCCCTGTGGACATTCATATCTCTATATATGTCACCGTAAGATTGTAAAAACCGTTAGATTATAATCTAACTCGCCAAATTCTAAACTTTCGAAAGATTAGAATTTAACGCATTATTTTCCGGTAGATTGTAATCTGATAGTTATTTAAACGCGATAAAACCTAACTTGCTTGGTAGCACTACTTGCTTGTTTATGTCGAACCCTAACCTAACCTACAAGAAAGAGACAAGAAAACGTAAATAAAATGAATATTTCAAAAATTTACACTCAGAACATTGAACAGTTTACAATCTTTCGACAGTTTAGAATTTCGCGAGTTAGATTATAATCTAACGGTTTTTACAATCTTACGGTGACATATACATATATATATATATCGCGAGGGTTCGACCTAAATAGGTAGGTAGTGCCCGTTAGGTTTTATCGGGTTAATGTACCTAACAGATTACAATCTACCGAAAAATAATGCGTTAAATTGTAATCTTTCGACAGTTAGTAATTTCGCGCGTTAGATTATAATCTAACGGTTTTTATCTATCCGATATTGCATACGGTGGTGGATCAATAATGGTTTGGGCGGGCATTTGTTTGGGAGTTCGCACAGACTTGGTAGTGATTGACAGAGGGAGTCTGACTGCAGACCGCTATATCAGAGAAGTTTTAGAAGAAAATGTCGCACCGTTTGCCCCATATATCGGTGAAGATTTTGTTTTTATGCAGGATAATGCTCGGCCGCATACCGCTCGGGTAACTCAAGCTTATCGTAATGATATGAATATCACAGTTATGGAGTGGCCGGCGAGATCACCGGATGTGAACCCAATAGAGCACGTTTGGGACTTGCTGAAAAGAAAAGTTAAGTCCAGAATTCTAGCTCCTGCCAACGTGGGAGAACTGCGAATCGCCGTAGTTGAGGAATGGCGGAGACTATCTCAGGAGACCATCGATAACATCATTCTCAGTATGCCTAGACGGGTAGAAACTTTAATAAGAGCACGTGGAGGAAATACGCGATATTAATCATCATTTTTCTAATTTAATTAATTGTTATTTTAATATTAAATTTCACTTTTCCCGGTTACATGAAAAGTTCGAAAATGTACCATTTTTCACAAATAGCCTTTACTCGCAAAATCTGTTCTTAATGTGATCTCATTTTAAGTAAAACAACTTTAAATAACAAAAGAAGTGTAGTGAGTAGATTTTAAAATAAAACCATATTTTTTTAATTATGGACCTTTTTTTTTTGTTCCGCTAAATATGCCGGCGAGTTTATTTTCGATAATTTAAATGTCTGTAGGTATTCATAATATTAGGCTGAAGAACATTTTTATGTACCAAAATTAGGTTAATATATGCATACTAATATTATAAATGTGAAAGTGTGTCTGTCTGTCTGCTACGCTTTCACGGCCCACCTTTTCAACTTGAAATTGTGATTTTGATGAAATTTGGTACAGGGATAGGTTATATCCCGGGGAAGGACAAATAGACAAAAAGACAATAGGCTATCTTTTTTATCAAACGAACAAATAAAAAATCTTACATAGAAATTCAATAGAAAAAAATCATCTTCAATAAAACTTTCGTCAGAAATATACAAAAAATCTCATTTTTTACTTTTAAATATACACAACATGCACAAAACACGTGTCATTTGAAATTAATACTAGCTAATGCCCGCGACTTCATCCGCGTGGATCGAGATTTCTAGAGCCTTTGTTTACTAAATTATAAATATTTCGGAAAAAGCAATACTTTTGATGAGGACATTTTAAATATATTCAAAGACCCAAACATTATCAATAATCATTTCCTAGTTAAACAAGTCAACAAGCAAGTCCAAAAAAGTGATATTCTTTATTATGAAATTAATAGCTTTGGTGATTGTAAGTTCAGCTTCACACCGTTACAGAAGATGAAGTAGGAAAAATTATTAACTCTCGGAGATCCAACGCTACTGGTATTGATGGGATATCACTAGATATGATTTTATTTACCTTACCTGCTACTCTTAGCGTAATAACTGCAATTATAAATCACTCAATTGAAAGTAGTGTCTTTCCGCAAGCTTGGAAAACAGCTATTGTCAGACCAATCCCAAAAAAACCAATGTCACTGCTCTTAAAGACTTACGTCCAATCAGGATTCTCCCTTGCCTTTCAAAGATCTTAGAACAGTTGCATGTAGACAGCTGACTAAGTACGTTGAGAAGCATAACATTCTGCCTAAGAGACAATCTGGCTTCAGAAGAAATCGTGGGACTGCTACTGCACTGATTGATGTTGTTGATAATATCATTGAATCTCAAGATGCAGGTGAAGTGAGCTTGCTCGTACTACTAGATTTCTCGCGCGCTTTTGACACCATCAATATAGCATTATTGCTTGCTAAGCTGTCGTACTACGGCTTAGACTTTAATTCCTTGCAATGGTTTGCAAGCTACCTCAGCAACCCTGTCAGTTTGTGCAGCTACGAAATTCTAATGGTGGTACTGTAGATTCCATACCAAAACCAGTGGCTAGTGGCATCCCGCAAGGATCTATTTTAGGACCTCTTCTCTTTATAATATAAAAAGCTGACATCGTTAAGAGCAAAAAAACTGCAAATACCATATATACGCAGATGATACTCAAATTTATACATCCTTTAAGTCAAGTAATATCTCTCATGTTGTATCTTTAATGAATGAAAATTTGGAAAGGATTGCGGATCCGATGCAAACCAGCTTGTCTTAACCCTAATAAGACAAAATACATGTTTCTTGGGACTCGCGAAAGTATTAGTAAAATAATTTTCACTGCGCCACCGGTGTGCATCAGAGGTGAAGTGTTAGAACGCACCACGGAAGCTAGAAATTTGGGAGATTTGATGGACAGTGATCTTCGCTTCGAGAACCACATGATTCAAGTAGCTCGAACCTGTTTTTATAAACTAAACATTCTCTACCGTGTGCTTAATTTTCTTACCACTGAGACTCGCCTTAATGTTTTCGAAACGTTAATTCTCTCCAAATTGAACTATGGTGATGCACTGTACGGTCCAAGGTTGTTGGGTCGCACCAAGCGACTAGTGCAGCGAATACAAAATGTCTGCGTACGCTTCTGTTACAATAATGGAAACCTGCTTATTAATATTATGGAATCTAGAAGAAAGTTGCACTTGGCTTCATTATTGTTTGGCGTGATTCAATCTCTCAAAATTAAAATGGGCAATCAAATAGGGTTTGGACCTTGAGAACTCCTCACCATTCAACAGCAGCATTTCGTGGTAGCTTTAAATTTGCGGCTACGAAATGCTGGAACGCCCCTTCCCCTGCGTGATTGACGACGAGCAAGTCAAAAGGATTGTTTAAATCAAAATTAAGAAAGCTATTGTTATGTCAGCAAAAGGGTGAGGTTGTGGAGTAGGCGCTGTTCATATTACCATACTTAAATATATTACCAATATATTTATTATTATTGTTGTATGTATATGTCACCGTAAGATTGTAAAAACCGTTAGATTATAATCTAACTAGCGAAATTCTAAACTGTCGAAAGATTAGAATTTAACGCATTATTTTCCGGTAGATTGTAATCTGATAGGTATTTAAACGCGATAAAACCTAACTTGCTTGGTAGCACTACTTGCTTGTTTATGTCGAACCCTAACCTAACCTACAAGAAAGAGACAAGAAAACGTAAATAAAATGAATATTTCAAAAATTGACACTCAGAACATTGAACAGTTTACAATCTTTCGACAGTTTAGAATTTCGCGAGTTAGATTATAATCTAACGGTTTTTACAATCTTACGGTGACATATCGGCGCGGCGAACCTTGGCGCGGTTTTAATTATCATAAAACCTATGTGTTATTCCAGACTATAATCTATCCCTGTGACAAATTTCATCCAGATCCTTTCAGCCGATCTAGAGTTATAAGTGTTCGAACAAACCCGACTGTTTTATATAGTAAAAAAGTTTTTTTGTTGTTGTTCCAGATATTGGCGAAACATTTTTTATCTGCAAGATCTTGACTGTGTCAAGCAGAGGCAAGTTATCGGATGTCAGGTTACTGTCACTGTCAAAGGACAAATCAAACTTCAAAGACACAGAGTACATTAAGTTCAAACAGAGACAAGTAACATAAAGGGTAATGTTCAAAGACGAAAAGAAAACCGGTGACCGCGTATCTTCTGCTTCAATCATTGTTACAGTACCAATTGTTGTGATTAACAACAAGAAATTAGGATAAAGAAATTAGAAGTATCTCTGACAGCTACAGTGTAACGCTGGTAACGATCGCAATCACCTCTGATTGGATAACATTCTTCTACTATTGGACAAAATCCGTTGACGTATCAAGAATACCATAAATTCAGCCAATCACAACAATTTATACTGTAACAATGATTGATGCAGAAGATACGCGGTCGCCCTGCAGCTGTGAAATCTCAATATTTTGAAAACATAACCAGAAACCTAACTTTATAATGATCAAAGTGCAATTAGATAACAGCTTTATTACCTAATTTATGCAAGGGCCGCTGTAGGATAACGTATCTGTGTAGCTGAAATACTAGTTCAATACAAAATGTCGTCAGAATATGGTAAATTCGGTCCCTTAGTAGGGGCTATAGATGAAGGAACTTCGAGTGCCCGTTTCATACTATTCAAAGCTAATACATGTGATGTGGTAGTTGTACATCAGAAAGAGTTGGAACAGCATTTTCCTCAAGAGGGATGGGTTGAACAGGATCCATATGCCATATTGGAAGTGGTGAAGACTTGTATCGCCAAGGCAATTGAAAACCTTGTGTCTTTAGGCGGGAATCCAAAGGTACTTAAATGTTGTATTGATTTATTTCAATGTTTTTGTTTGTTTAGAAGTGAGTGCGAATGCGGGTCTGCATTGGTAAAGACAACATGTAACCTCTGCTCATTGGCTGACATGCAAAATTAGTTTTTGCAATTGTGGCGCGTTTTTTGGGTTGTTCTTAGCTGCTAATAAAATTAAAATGGCTTGAATCTATGACTGCAGTTTGTGAAAACCATTGATTTGTATAATAAGAGCTTAGAGAAATAAATTTTTAAATAAGAGCAAGTTGAAAAAATAAAGTAAGTTCATTCAAAGGCTTCCTTGGTCAAGTATAGATTGATGCAACATTCTACACATATTTCACCAGTCTGAACTTTGAATGGTTTGTTAACTCAACCTAGTGATACAACTCCAAGGCAGCATGATACAAGTTCCTACATTAAGTACAGTCTGATTCAATCTTTATGAGATAACATCAACAAACCTTGTGCGTTTCAATGCACAGAATGCAATATTAGGTATCAGAGGGAAGGTTCAGTTGACTTACCCGTGTGAACATGCATTTGGGGCTAACTTCCGAATTATTAGTTATTGCACTAACACTTTATTTTATTTTTGTTATTTCTATGCTATCTGCGATCAGTCATAATTGATTTAAGACTATTGAATATTTTAAATCATTGAGGGTTGGGAGACGTTCACTCCATCGAGAAACTCTTCTTACAACTTTTCGGTGGTTTTTTTTCAACTCCTTCAAAATACTTTAGGGATGAAATGGAAGTTTATTTAGTTTTATTCGATTTTTTTAATTTTTATTTTGTAGTTATTATTAAATGTTCTTTATTTATATATAATTTTTAAATCCTAATAACTTATTATATAGAGGTTCTTCCAAAAGATGTAAAATTCACATCCTTGGTTAGGTTGGTAACCATTATGGTTATGGTTTGATAACCATTTTAGACTATAGATTAAAGAAAAAAATGTACATTGAAATTTGATGACGTCACAACTTAGTTCGCGCGAGAGTTGAATGCAGAGTAAATGTATGGTGACACATACATTTACTCTGCATTCAAATTGCACGCAAACTGTATGTATTTCATACAAACTTCCATACTAGATGCGGGTTTCTAAGTTTGATAAAGAGTTGCTGAGTTAATTGAGTTGTCATTATCCCTATTCTCACAGGATTGTTGAAAACCATTAATCCCTAACAATACTAAACCTAATTAATGCAATGTCATGTATGTTTTTCAGGATATAGTAGCAGTAGGTGTGACAAATCAGAGGGAGACGACGATAGTATGGGACAGGAACACAGGCAAGCCCCTCCACAATGCCATAGTCTGGCTGGACATGAGAACATCTTCCACAATTGACAAGTTATTGGACTTAGTGCCAAACAAGACTAGGAATAAAAACTACTTAAAGGTTAGTTAATGATGGGACACACTATAGGTAGCATACTTGTACAAAGATGTACAAAGCGAGATAAAAACGTTGTGTTATTGTATTAATAATACTAGAAGTCGCCATTTACCAGGTGATATTGCAGTTAAGGCTAATTTAAAAATATAGAATTATATATGAAATTCCAGCCACTTTGCGGTCTGCCGATGTCTCCATACTTCAGCGCAGTGAAGTTGAGATGGTTGAGCGACAACGTGGACGCAGTTAAGCAGGCCATGAAGAAGGGAATCTGCTGCTTTGGCACTGTTGACACTTGGATCATATGGAATTTGACAGGTAAGGACATTATGCAGGATGTTTATTGTGTTTCAACCGATTTTGGCAAAATTTTGTATAAAGGTAGGTTGCATCCTGGCGAAGGACATAGGCTACTTTCTATCCCAGAAAATGTAAGATGATGTCTCTGGTAAAAGCTAGTCTTTAAATATATGTCTATTGACTTTTGTTTATTATAATATTGTTTTGTCTCTCAGGAGGACCAAACGGAGGCAAACATGTGACAGATGTGACTAATGCATCGCGGACAATGCTGATGAATATTGAGAATCTGACCTGGGACCCGCTCCTCATGAAGTTCTTTGAAGTGCCCAAATCTGTGCTGCCAGAAATTAAATCTAGTTCTGAAGTAAGCACTTTTTGTTTCAAACTGGCTGATGCCTGCGAACCTGCATTGGAGCAGCGTGGTGGGTCTAAGCTCTAATTGCCTCTCTATGAGAGTGAAGGCCTGTGCTCAGCAGTGGGACGTTAATGAGTTGTAGTGGTGCTGGTGCTGGATGCCCGCGATTTTGTTCGCGTGGAATAAGTTTATTTATTCCCATGGGAACTACAAAATTTTTCGGGATAAAAGTATCATATGATGTCAGCCTCCAGGCCCTCAACTGTACCCGTGCAAACAATTACGTTGATCGTTTGCTCTGTTGCGACGTGATTGAAGGACAAAACAACAAACAAACACACTTTCGCATTTATAATATTAGTATGATTTCGCGGTATTCGCCAGCAAGTAACCTCATTTTTTTGTATGTTAGATGTTTTTTCTATGTACTTGTGTGCCTCATGATTTGATTCTACTATCGGCTTAAAAACCAGATTCTACTGAGCACATCCCGCTAGAAATTACCACTACTAGCAACTACTCTTTTTAATAAACCAATAACAAAAATGGACTTCTGCGTACTAAATTGATTCCTTCCAATCAACTTTGTAACGTTTTGACGACCTCCCTGGCGTAGTGGTGAGTGCTGCGATCACAAGTTGGAAGTCCAAGGGTTCGATTCCCGGCAATTCGATTAAATATCGCTTGCTTTTACGACAAAGAAAAACATCGTGAGGAAACCTGTATTGCCTTTGAACTCTCCATAAACTCAAAAGTGTGTGAAGTCTGCCAATCCACACTTGGCCAGCGTGGTGGTCTAAAGCTTGGTGTTGATCATGATTTCAGGTATATGGATACATAGCAGATGGGCCGCTTAGAGGTATTCCTATCTCGGGTTGCCTGGGTGACCAGCAAGCGGCTCTGGTGGGACAAATGTGCTTACAAAAAGGACAAGCAAAGGCTACTTATGGTAGGAATTGTCTACGTCGTATTCCTCTTTACCCCGTGACCCCTTTCCATTAATCACATAATGGTACAGGGATAGGCGGTGTGCGGGTGAAGGATATAGGCAACTTTTCATCCCGGAAAATTAAAGAGTTCCCGCGAGAATTAGAAACCTTAATCCACGCGGACGAAGTCACGGGCATCATCTAGTTAAGTATAATATACTTAACTTACTTACTTAACTTACTTACTTCTCTTCTTATACATATATGTCACCGTAAGATTGTAATGTCACCGTAAGATTGTAAAAACCGTTAGATTACTCTCATTGAATGTCAACAAGTGCACTGTTTTACACATTGGGAAAAATAATCCTCGAGTACCATATTTCTTAGATAACAAGCAACTAAAAGTGGTGGACACACAAAAAGATCTAGGTGTTATCATAAGCAGTGACTTAAAATGGGAAGCACACATAGTATCTATTGTAAATAAGGCCAACTCAATACTGTACCTAATCCGTA
This sequence comes from Erebia palarica, assembly GCA_964035005.1. Classification (NCBI taxonomy): domain Eukaryota; kingdom Metazoa; phylum Arthropoda; class Insecta; order Lepidoptera; family Nymphalidae; genus Erebia; species Erebia palarica. The sequence continues at coordinate 18,252,793 of OZ035986.1, forward strand.
AGGCATTCTTCAACATCACCAAGAAAACCTTTTTGAAAATATATAAGACCTATGTCAGACCTTTGTTGGAGTATGCGTTCCAGGTCTGGAATCCATATTTCGTCAAGGATATAGAAATATTAGAACGAGTACAAAGACGAGCCACTAAAATGTTGAGAGAGCTAAAAAATCTTCCCTATGAGCAAAGACTTTCAAAACTTGGACTTAGTTCCCTCAAAAGTAGGCGAGAAAGAGGCGATCTCATTGAAACATACAAAATACTGAACAACTACTATAATGTCCCAAATATGGAGGAAATATTTTTAACAAAAAGAAACCCCGGTATAAGAGGACACGATCGAAAGCTGCGTCATCAATTGGCATCATCAAATCCCCTCAAACACTTTTTGAGCAACAGAGTTGTGGTTATGTGGAACAAACTGCCCGAGGATGTGGTGATGTCAAGCTCTGTAAATCAGTTCAAGAACATACTGGATAAGTACTTGAAGACAAAGCACAAGATTTGATACAGGCGCATCAGCGAAATCTGCCTAGCCTATTATAAATAAAAATAATAATAATTATAATCTAACTCGCGAAATTCTAAACTGTCGAAAGATTGTAAACTGTTCAATGTTCTGAGTGTCAATTTTTGAAATATTCATTTTATTTACGTTTTCTTGTCTCTTTCTTGTAGGTTAGGGTTCGACATAAATAATCAAGTAGTTTTATAATCAACTTAGGTTTTATCCAGTTTAAATACCTATCAGATTACAATCTACCGGAAAATAATGCGTTAAATTCTAATCTTTCGACAGTTTAAAATTTCGCGAGTTAGATTATAATCTAACGGTTTTTACAATCTTACGGTGACATATATATATGTCACCGTAAGATTGTAATGACCGTTAGATTATAATATACCTCGCGAGATTAGGAACTGTCGAAAGATTGTGAACCGAACAAACTGCTTACAATTTAACGCATTATTTTTCGGTAGATTATAATCCATCGAAGTGAAACTGCTAAATTACAATCTGTCCCGCGTTAAATTCGTCAACTGTCCGAAGACTGTCCCTGATTGGTCGGTCTTACGGTAGGCCGTTTTGTGTCCATAGAGTTGGGAATGAAACAGAGGTGTCAGTCAAATAAAATAAATGAACTTCAAGAATTGTGACATAAAGTATTTATTTATTATTTAGTAGGTAATCAATAATTTTTACATAACATGGTTTTTACACAAATTTAGGAATATTGAAACCGCAAATATTGGCACCACATATTTATGTTCCAAAGCGTGAACAATTTTGTCTCGACGTCCATGTCCAGTGGCAATATGTGCGTCGAGTATCGTTTGATAATACTCTTCCGTTGGAATTATTTGTACTACAGGATCTGAGATATCCTTTCTCTTAATTATTAAAATTTTCTGGTTCCCAATATTCATTACATCGTATTTTCTTGCATGATGGTACTGCGTGTTTGTTGGTCGCCTACCTTAAGATTTTATTATGTTGTACTTCTCTAACAATTTTATCACACTTTGTATTCTTTGATTTGTCCATTAAAATTTTTTACTATTTTTATAATGCCCGCTGTTTAGTTTAGTTTTGCAACTCTATGGTAAATTCACCCTGATTAACAATAACTGGTATTTCTGAGTATTGTTGATGGATAAGCTCAATATCCGACATTGTAAATGTTATCAAATGAGATCACATAGGTTCACGCGCATAAAAAATATTAAAACACGGAAAATATCCGAAATTTAAGGCTATGTTCGGTGATTAATACTAACTTATTTATCATTCAAACTGCACTTCTTTGGTTAATCACAGATTAATTTTAGTTCCACAACAATTTTATATAACTAATTCTAAAGCTGTGAGTTATTTTCAACACGAAATCAATTTACAATCACCAAAACACTGTTTGTTTACTTTCGACAACAAATGAATTATCAAATGAATATGGCGGCGCACGGCATATTCCGGTCAACCAATCAGCGCGCGAGGTGCGTTCCGTCGCACAATTTGACGGTTTCACTTCGATGGATTCTAATCTACCGAAAGTTAATGCGTTAAATTGTAAGCAGTATTTTACGGTTCACAATATTTCGACAGTTTATAATCCCGCGAATTATATTATAATCTAACGGTTTTTACAATCTTACGGTGACATATATAATTCTACTGTATGTGTGTATGTCACTGAACTCCTAAGCGGCTGGACCGATTTGAATGAATTTTTTTGTATGCGTTTGGATGGCGCCCTGGATGGTTTAGATTCACAAATCAGCCCGGCAGATGGCACTGCAGTCGGTATTGCTTGAAATATCATGCAGGACAACGTCTGTCGGTCCGCTAGTCTTATGCTGTTCGTTTGTCTCGCTAAAACTCGAGAACGGCTGGGTCGATCTAGCAGATTTTGGTTTTGAAATGTTTTTCGTAGTCCAGGGAAGGTGTACAGGGTGAGAAAATATGTAAAAATTGCGAGGAAGATAGGGCAGGACAACGTCTGCCGGGCCCACTACTTAAAAATAAAAATCAATTGCTGTTCGTTTGTCTCGCTAAAACTCGAGAACGGCTGGGCCGATTTAGCTAATTTTGGTTTTGAAATGTTCGTCGTAGTCCAGGGAATGTTTAAACGGTGAGAAAATATGGAAAAATTGCGAGGAAGATAGAGCAGGACATCGTCTGCCGGCCCACTAGTTGTAAATACTTTTGTAGGCTTAGTCTATCGCGTTAGAATAGGTATATGTAAGGATAGAATTAATTTGGGTGTAATAAAATAATTTTATCAAATTTATCACAACTTTAGGCTTCAATGAATGAGATTAGGAGTTTGAGATCTCCAAAATAATTTATGTCCACAGTTTAGATTTATCATCAGTTGAAATAACTTTGTTTTACATGCATTCATTAAGTATGCAGTATTGTTTTGTAAATACACTTTTCCCCAAACGTCTCTTCAAACCTTGTTAAACTTAAACGCTCGATTTATGAAGAAATCATAGTGAATCTCAAAATTCTCGAATAAAAAACGGACTTAGGTATAAAACACGTCCACTGTCAGTTTTGCTCATCAATGAGTCTATCCGAAGGTGCTAGGTGGAAACAATAAGCATTGAAGTCACCTGCGCTCGCGAGATTTTTTTCGGACGGCGTGCTCTTAAACAGTGATTCTTAAACTCAATTCTTCCAAAAGACGTAAAATTCACGTTCACTGTTAGTTTTAAGTTTTATAACCATTTAACAACCTAACGCGCGTTTTCGACGTTTGATAAATAGTTGCCGAGGATTGGTCAAATACCAAATTGCAGGTACAGGGTGCTTTGTTTTGTACAACACGGGTGATGTTCGAGTCAACTCCAGTCGAGGCCTGCTCACAACTGTCGCGTACCAGTTGGGCAGTCAGAGCGCGCCGTGCTACGCTTTAGAGGGATCGGTGAGTTAAAAAAATCATTACAATCGGTCCATTAGATTCCGAGAAAATCGTTAATAAACAAACATACACACATACATATATCTTCTTATTATATAAAACAAAGTCGGGTTTGTTCGAACATTTATAACTCTAGAACGGCTGGACCGATTTTCATGGCTTTTGATTTGTTGTATTTGTCTTCGTCCCGAATAGTAGGATAAGTATTATAATAATTATATAATATTGGAAAATTGACGAAAAAAGAAAATAAAAGAAAACATATTTTCCCTTGATTTTCCCATACAAAAAACCACGCGGACGAAGTCGCGGGCATCAGCTAGTATGTACATACATGCATACGGGTCGAATACAGAGCATCCTTTTTGAAGCCTGTTGAAAATATAAATTCAAAGATATTATTACTTTACAGACATTCCTTTAGAAATCTCATTAGTAGGCTTCCGTGATGCTTCACAAAAATCATAAATGGAGCCTCAATATGTTTTAGAGCCACATTTCCCAATAGAAAATCCACATTAGATCTTTGAGACTAGACAGATTTTGATAAAGCTGCATCCCATTCTAGTTTCATATATTCGTATCTACTAGCGACGCTTTCACCGGGTCAGATAAGTTGTGGCCTGTGGGGCTATTCACTATACTCACCGCGCGGCCCGTGTTTGAGGAAGCGACCGGTTTGTTTTAATACATGAGAGAATGATTTAGACGACGCGCGGATTTTTGAATGTTTTTGAAGTGAAAACTTTCTTTAGGCGCGTTGAGCACTTTTTGGTTGGGGGTAAAAATGTGGAACGGTGTCGGTCATGCAACACTATTCTTCTTAAGACAAAAGGCCTTTAGTATAAATAATATAGTACATTCGTAATTAAACTTTAATGCCTTTGTTTTAAGGTTTATATTTTAATTATTTTAAAAGTGCTGTGTTGTTTTAAATATTCGTTTTCACATCTAGCGGCAGTCCCTGTGACTGCCAATTTTTTGTTTACAAAAACTTCTGCAATAATCGTAATTTTGAGTTCGGTCACATCACTTCCATCCCTGTGGGTACGGTATTACTCCCGCTCCCACACACTTTTGGCATCTACAATATCAGTATGGATTTCTAACAATAATTTATCGTTGCGCCAGGTGGCTGTAGCGGGTGCGGCGTTAGGATGGCTGCGTGATAACATCGGGATGATAGACAGCGCGAAGGATTCACAGGCAATAGCCGAAAACGCGACTGAGAACGGCAGCGTCGTGTTTGTGCCAGCCTTTAGCGGGCTATATGCGCCCTACTGGAGGCAGGACGCGAGAGGGTAAGTCGATGGTGGGGTAACTAGACTTGTCGAGATAACATCGGAATAATAGGCAAACTGATAACTGAGACACGGTATTGTTTCTGAGACACAATATTGTCTGTGTGTTTGTTTAGGTCAAGTCTTGCTACTGCTGAATTTTTATAACAGTTATCTTTTTTTATTTATTTTTTATCTCCAATCGATTGAGCTGAAATTTTGCATACACGTTTAGTTAGGATGACAGTACATGGTTAGCCAAGTGACGTCATTCTAAATCCAATATGGCGGACTCCCAATGACGTCTGACTAAATATTTTTTATGCACCCCGTTATATAGGTATTGCTGAGAATACGAAAAATAAAATGACGTCACACTAAATTTAATACGGTGGACGATAAAAGCTTGTCATTATTAATGATTTTGGACTTGTTAAATTACTAGATGATGCCCTCGACTTCGTCCGCGTGGACTAAGTTTTTTCAATTCCCGCGAGAATTAGTCTATCCATGTACCAAAGGAGGATGGCGAAAATGCATGTATTTTGGGACCCACTGAAAAGGGTAGCGTTCATCACGGAAACTTAGTAATAATTGTAGAACGTAATAAAACTAAAAAAAAAGCAAATAGTAAGTAAGTCTAAAAATGTGGGAGAAAAAAGATACACCTAAAAGTAGATAACCTAAAAATTATTAATCAAAAACTATTTCTATCAATAATTTGTATCATTATTAGTATGAATGAGTAGGTAGGTACTTATGCCTAGTTATAATTAGGTAGGTACTTATGTCTGCGAGAATTCCGCTATAATTCTACTCACACCATTTTTCTAAATAACTCTTATTACTCTGCTTAGATCTTTCTTATCTTTTAACAAATTGAATAACAATAATATCAAAATAGATCTCTTTTGCACCACTGGTACCTCTATGCGGATTCTGGCCAATGAATTCTTCGACACCTATAGCCCAAGTTAAAGTGATTCGCTGACCAATAATTCAGATTGTTTTCCCATTCTATAGCCTGATCTTCCTTACATTAAGCGTTTTATTCCTCTATATACTTTGATTAACACTTGCATTAAGTACTTATTTACTTTTCCTATGAAAGCTTTTTTCTTTCTGTTATAACCAAATCCATGAGAAGGAAGTCGCGGGCATCAGCTAGTGTCATATAAGTAGTGATCACTGATACTGATAAAATCATTTACATAAAAATTAAAAAGTATCGATACGATTAGGTATCGATACTTTTAAAGTACTCGTGTTAGTATCACAAGACGATAGTAATATTAAGAATACTCATTTCAATAGGTATCGATGATACATCGATGGTGTAGGAACATCCCTACAAAAATAAATAATAATGACAAGTGTTGTCATGTCAACAAAATGTCTATCTATGTCAATTGCGTTCCATTAGTGCAAGATGACTTATTTTTTAATAAATTATAATAATTTCTTTCTTTTGAATCCCGTATCTCAGAGCCTCAATATTTTTTTATATAAACATCATTTAAACATATGATTATAAATAATATAAACTTGTACTTGAACGATGCCTCCTTAAGTTTTAAATTATGTGGGTCCAATTTCGCCATTGTTCTTTCATCAAAATCGGTTGAACAGGTGGGCTGTGAATGCGTAACAGACAGATAGACAGACGGGCAGACAGACACACTTTCGCATTTATAATATTAGTATGGAAGTATGGATATATCCTACTTTATAGTGTGATTCATAGTGATACATTATCGTAGAGTGATATGCGGTATAACTGAAGAAACTAACTCCAACCACATAGTACGTGCGGCACTGGAGGCTGTTTGCTTCCAAGTAAGGGACATTCTGGACGCTATGAACGAGGACTGCGGGATTCCCCTGCAATTGCTCAAGGTAAAGTGAAAGGGTATGTTCCTATGTACACTGCGAGCACTGTAAGTTGTGACGTCAATTTAGTATACTGCGAAGCCGTTCCTTTATAGTTAGTTATACTGGTTACTGTTTAAAACGGAATGCAGTCAGCACTGAGAGCACCTTACCTCGAAAACGCCAGTGCTCACAGTACAAAAATGGCGACGATTTATGACGTCATATATTTAGCATACTGCGGCAATATACTGTCTAAGCATAGCAGTATACATAATGGAAGGGATTTCTCCCCAGTAAGAGCACTGAACAGTGCTCGCAGTGTATATCGGAACATACCCAAAGTCTACAGTTGTTTGTTGAACAAGATAGCAAAGTTCTTTTTTTATTGCGAGTGCCTAGTTTGAACCCCGAGCGAGCGAAGGATTCTAAGTTAGAATCCTAAGTGTACCGAGGGATTTAAAGGCGTGATAAACAAAAACTTCGCTATAGTGTGATAGCAAAGTTATTTGTTATAATATACTATAATTTATTAGTCATTAATACTTATATATTATTTATTAATCAATATTAATGATTAATAAACCATAATACCATAATATATTATTATAATTTACTAATCGTTAATATTATAAATGCGAGTGTGACTCGTTTGCCTGTTACGCTTTAACGACCCATAGTTTCAACCAATTTTGATGAAATAAAAATTCAAGGAGTTGCCGCGGGATTACAAAAAACTTCATTTACGCGGACGAAATTTTTTTTCACGATTTTTCTTTACGAAAGTCATGTTTAATACAAAGCAATGGTGAGGTCTAGTGTGGAGCGCGCTTACCTAGAAGATGCCTATTCACTCTTGCCTTGAATTTACCTACTTAAGTTATAAGTGGCAGGGAATTCATGAGCTAGAAGGGCATTCCACACCATAGCGGTTTGTTTATAAACGTAGAGCAGAAACGTTTCCTTTGAGCAAATTGGACGTCAACCACATAAAGATGGCAACGCTGACGATTTTAACTGCTAATGTCAAAGTTGTGGGCATCATTGTCAGTAGTCATGCTAAATGTTGAAATCTGACGCTGATAACTGCGGGAACAGTGCTTAGTTTTTTTACGTTAGATTCGATTTTCATACAAAATTTGGAACCCCCATAGGGGTTTAATTTTCAAAAATCCTTTAGGGGATGCCTTCGTCATAATAGCTGTCTGTGTGCCAAATTTCAGCCCGATCCGTCCAGTGGTTTGAGCTGTGCGTTGATAGATCAGTCTGTCAGTCATTTTTTTATATATGTATATTTAACTAGCAGACTTGCCCGCGATTTCGTCCACGTGAAATAAGTTTATTGAATTCCCAAGGGAACTCCCTAATCTTTTGGGATAATATATAGCCTATGACACTCACGAATAATGTGGCTTTCTATTGGTACCAGAATTTTTAAAAATCGGTTCAGTAGATCCAGAGATTACCCCCTACAACGTCACAAACTGTACCTCTTTATAATATTAGTACAGATTAGCTTATTTCCTGTTTTGCAGGTGGACGGGGGTATGACTTCAAATGCGTTAGTGATGCAAATGCAAGCGGATCTGATAGGTATAAATGTGATAAAGGCAGGCTTCACCGAGAGCACGGCGTTAGGGGCCGCTATGGTTGCTTATTGGGGCTTAGACCATTCGCAGAACCGTAGTACTATAGCCTTGGTCTCTGGTATAACTTACAGCCCAAGGATATCTGATGATGAGAGGGATATGAGGTATAAACAGTGGAAAATGGCGGTCGAAAGGTCTTTAGGATGGGAACAGAATTAATTGTGTAAAAGTACGCTAACGGTAACGGGGTAATTTGAGTTAAGTTTAGAGAGAATATTATGTATCATAGCGTTAGCCACGATTCTGTTATACACAGTCTCCAATGGTTAAAATTAATAATTACTTTTCCTAAAAACAATTGACAGGTGGTTAAAGTTAAGTAATATTTACCATTTAACTCCACCAGTTAAAGCAAAATGGGTTTTTTTTATTTTGTACCATAATTATAACCTTTTATTATAGTGCAGGTACGAATAGTAGTTACTTTGTGAGACCTACTTTGCTTTTTTAGGTCAAAGTTTAACGGTAACCGTGAGGCCACGGCCCTGGATTACACTTGTAAGTGTAACTCACGTAAGTCGTTCACATGAGTAACTTACGAAATGTAAACAGCCTTGTATGTCGCGTATCGAACGCAATTCGCGTAATAAAACTGTGTTAACTTTCGCAATTTACATTGTTAGTTACTTAATTCTACTTACCTAATAACTTACAAGTCTAATCTTCACATGACCTAACTTTGAGGGCAGTATATTGCATCTGGTATTTTCCGCTAGATTTTCGGCCGGAACTTTCGAATTTAGGGCATGCGTAATTTACAAATAATGTACTTACTTTTAAATTATTTTTCTGTTCAAAGATTTTTAAATTTTATTTTAATAATTGTTATTTGATTTTTCGTATGTTTGTTTTTGTTAATTAAATGTTTTGTATTCTGTTATATTAAATAATCAACAATCTAAATATTAAGCTAACTATAAAATAAATTGTTAACTAAATTTTTAAATAATTAATTCAATTGACAAGTGTAAAAGTGTTTTTTCCCGACACGATAGCGATATATCGTTACCGATGTTATACTATGCGATTCAGGGCATTGAAATGTATCTGTCGGCCAATGAAAACACGGGCTAACGATATAACGCTTTTGGTCACCAGTTATTTTTGTAGTAACGACTAACGCCTAATGTGATTGTTTATGGTAGTTATTGTATGGTAATTATTCTAAAGCCAAGAACAAGGGAAAAATATATCGAAAAATTCCGCATGAATAGAAATATTAGAAAGAGAGTATTTCCAAGAAGGGTAGAATTTTTAATACGATATTGTGTCATTTTAGCACAAAATTCATATTCATCTTGGAGGTTATACTTAGGTATAGGTGCTATCATAATGGATTAGATTTACCCATGTCCTGAGACACTTTGGTATTGTTTTTTAAGAAAAGAGCAACTGCTGAGTTTCTTGCCGGCTCTTCTCAGTAGAATCATTTTTCCGAACCGGTGGTAGAGTCTTGACGTGTCATAAGTGACACAAGTTGTCCTACGTGAAATAAATAAATCATTTATAATTTAAAAGTAGACATATGAAGTGTTTTTATAAATTATGTGGAATTAATGTTAGAGAAAGTAAACAACGATATTAAATCTAAAATGTATTTGTCGAAGAGAGGCTTATATATACGATATTATTAAAAAAACAAATGTATGAAAATATTACAGGGCAGAGAAACCAAATATGGACCGGTGAAGTTATATAATATTGTTGTTACCCACTATAATATTGTTGGTAGATAAACTTGACTATTTAAGCACTTGTTATAACAGTACTTGAATGAAAACAATTTGATTTGATTTGCAAGGTCTGAAGTTCCACCACCACCACCACTGCAGCCCATTAACGTCCCACTGCTGGGCACAGGCCTCCACTCCCATAGGAGAGAGGGAAGTTCTCATAAGAGAGAGGGTCTGAAGTTCACATACAATAAAATAGCAGATTGAAAAGTGTTGATAGTCAAATATGCCAATCTATACTAATATTATAAAGAGGTAAAGTATGTGAGTTTGTGACGTTGTAGGGGGTAATCTCTGGATCTACGGAACCGATTTTCTGGTGCTAATAGAAAGCCACATTAACCCGAAAAATTAGGGAGTTCCCGTGGGAATTTAAAAACTTATTTCATGGACGAAGTTGCTTACATATCTGCTAGTTCCACCTAATCGTGTGACGTCAAAGTAGCGGCCAATCCCTCGGAGCCTGCGCGCCTTTTCGTCACTCGATGATGTAAACTATGATAGCCGTTATTTGACGGCTGCACAGCTATAATATCAGGAAACCAACGTTTCACCTAACAAAGTGTACATATAAAGACATCTTGGAGCGTCATTCCATTGAACTTACCTATTTAATAGCTAGTAAGAGTTTATTTTGAGAAAAAAGTGTTTGTTCTTCAAAATAGTTTATACAAATAAATGACTTATAATCATACATAGTTCTGTTGTATTATTTTATTAATTAATTAAGTTTTTTCATTACCAGTGAATCCTTCCCCGGGATGTTAGGTTACATCCCGGGGAAGGATTCTCTATACCAAATTTCATCGAAATCGGTTGAGAAGATGGGCCGTTAAAGCGTAGCAGAAACAGATTTATAATATTACTAGCGGTCGCCCGCGACTTCGTACGCGTACAATTTCTGATTTCCTATATAGCATCGGCAGGTTTTTATTATTTAAGACTAATAAGTCCTTAATGCTGACTTCAAAAACTTATAACCTTCATGCAAGCTTTCGACCCCTATTTCAAGCCCTTTGGGGTGGATAATCGTAAAATTGCTTATGCAGTTTATTATTACTTAAAACTAATAACCTAAATCCGGATTTCCAAGTCTCTAACTACAAAAACTTGGGAGCCCTTATGTAAGCTTCCAACCCCTATTTCACCCATATTTTCGTAAAGGTTTTTTTTTAATAACTAATAACTTAATTGCAAATTTTTATGTATCTAACTTCTTAACCAAAGGACTTTCATATAAACCATTTCAACCAAAGGGGGTGAATTTTCTCAAAACCGTTTCTTAGTCTACACCATAGAAGGAACCTACCTTCCAAATTTCAAGTTTGTATGCTTTATAGGTCCTGAGATATCGTGATGAATCAGTGACCTTTCGCTTTTATATGTATAATATGTCACCGTAAGATTGTAAAAACCGTTAGATTATAATCTATAACTCGCGAAATTCTAAACTGTCGAAAGATTACAATTTAACGCATTATTTTCCGGTAGATTGTAATCTGATAGGTATTTAAACCCGATAAAACCTAACATAAACATATTGTATAAGTCGAACCCTAACCCAACCTACAAGAAAGAGACAAGAAAACGTAAATAAAATGAATATTTCAAACATTGACACTCAGAACATTGAACAGTTTACAATCTTTCCACAGTTTGGAATTTCGCGAGTTAGATTATAATCTAACGGTTTTTACAACCTAACGGTGACATACCTATATATAGATTGGTATGGAAGTATGGATACTTCATTATTCTCATGAAAACCAAAGGTTCACATGATATTATTCAAATATCCATATTCCATACTCTTATTACTAAAAATGCGAAAGTGTGTCTGTTTTTCTATCATTGTAGCCAATTCTGTAGAGACTAGCAATATTTTTAATGCTGTTATTTCAGTTTAGCTCAGAGATTTTGCACTACAGAATCATCCCTATTATGTCTCTTTGTAAATCCATCTGCTACCTTGTCACGGCCTAACTTGGTATATATAGGTTGCATCCCGAGGTTCAGGAGCAGCTTGAAACAAACGGAGGTGGACATTTCAGTTCCGGCATCGGGCGGCATCTTCTGGTTATTTATTAAAATGTTTTTTCCTTGAAATTTTGCAATTTGGTGCCAATTAAATAGTCGTCTCTGAACTGAAGTGCGAGTGCTTAATTGCGCAGTTCTCATACGCACAATAATAAGTAATTGTGACGCGTCTTGTGGTCAACTTCAGACACGATTATTTAATTGGCGCTAACTGTAGGTACCTACTGCTGTACTGTACGGTACTGCAGGTTAGGTTGCTTACAGACCAAAGGTAAGTTTTGTCCAAAGGTTAGGCGAAAGTATGTTTAGTAAAAAAATATTAAAATACTAATATCGAAATTAGCGCTGCGGACCATCCGTACCGCCGCCGCGTACGGGTCGGAAACGGTAGCACCAAATCCTCTATCTGAATGATTCGAACGATAATAAATCACAATCTAGCCCCTCGATTATGTAAGGAAATCGTAATTGTAATCGTCTGTCAAACGTATAATTTACCTGTTTAAGGAGGTCATAGATGCTTGCACGTCAAAACGTTGCACGCATGTATGTAGGTACTCCTTAAAAAGTTCGAGTTATACTTTATGAACTGTCAAATGAATACGATTGGCTTAGACAATTGGGTCTATTTCAAAAAGAACTGTTCTTCTACGGACCTCATTTTTATTACCTACGATTTGTTATAGAGAAACTCGACAGGAGTAGTTAGGTGTATGTCATCTAATTGTGTCCCCTCTATTAGCGCTGCCCCACAGACAAGTGTAGCGGCCGGAGTGCATAGCCGTGTAGACGCCCGCCGGTGACGGATTGTAGGGGGTCGGCCGTCTTGAAACCTGGGTAGGCGACGTACCACTGTTTAGGCAGCTTACAGTTGCTAAACATCGTCGTTGGTGTTGCATAAAATAAAACCTCTTGAGTTTATGTACGAGAACGGAACGTCGCGCGTCGATTGGTCAGCGTCGAGCGGGATGACGTATTGTGGTTTTCTCGTGAGTGAGAAATACAAAGCGATAGACGCGCCACTACTTTTTAACGACGTATACCTACGTTTAACCTGTTTTTACCTAATTACAAGTAAATTAAACAACCAATCGAAAAATTAATAGAAGTAACTGAAGAAATACTTATAGGCTTCTTGACAAAACAAAAATCCATCAAAAATAGTTTGCTCTTCCTGAGACAAATAGAAAAACCCAGTCGTGTTTTTAAAACACGTAAAATAAGATATAAGTTCCCCAAATATTGAGGTGGTAACTTTTACAAATTCTGAGATAAATAATGATTTAAAACCACAGAATTGCATATGACACTTTTAAAAATTTATAAACGGAGAGCTGGCGACGAATTTCAGGAAGGTCCTTTTGGCAAGCTGAAATTGTGAAAAAATATAATTTCGTCAATTGGCGAATCCAGTCCTGCCAGTCTGGTAGAGCGATTGCGGTTATTTCGTATGTCGTACTAATTTTAAAACTATTCACGTCTGGAAATTGTTTTGTGGCTACACTTCACTCTTTTCTAATAAGATTAGGTAGTTTAGTGCGTGTCCGCAATCCCACCAAATAGCAGGTGGTGATGCAGCCTAATATGGAGCTTGCCTGCCTAGAACCTTCTAGATACCTGCGTAATCACTCTTCTTTTGAAGGTAAAATTATTATAACTAGCGCGGTAAACGGAAGCCAGGACGAACTGTACGTTAGTTAAGTCGTGTCATACGTTGTTTGTAATGGAGGTGTCACCGTAAAATTGTAAAAACCGTCAGATTGCAATCTAACGTTTTTTATCTCGTTAGATTGTAAACTGTCGACAGATTGTGAACTGCTCAATGTTCTCAGTGTATTTTTTTTAAATATTCACTGTATTTACGGTTTCTTGTCTCTTTCGTGTTGGTTAGGTTAGGGTTCGACATAAATAATCAGGTAGTGGTTAGCTTAGGTTCTATGGGGTTAATATATCTAACAGATTACAATCTACCGCAAAATAATGCGTTAAATTGTAATCTTTCGACAGTTTACAATCAATATAAATTGTCACAAGACTCGAAAGCTCATTCGTCTGTCACCGTAAGATTGTAAAAACCGTTAGATTTTAATCTATCTAGCGAGATTGTAAACTGTCGAAAGATTACAATTTAACACATTATTTTTCGGTAGATTGTAATCTGATAGGTATATAAACTCGGGCACTACTTGGTTATTTATGTCGAACCCTAACCTAACCTACAAGAAAGAGACAAGAAAACATAAATACAATGAATATTTCAAAAATTTACACTCAGAACATTGAACAGTTCACAATCTTTCGACAGTTTACAATTTCGCGAGTTAGATTATAATCTAACGGTTTTTACAATCTTACGGTGACATATAGATTACTCCTAATCTATACCTAGATTATAAAAATGTGAAAGTATAGATGAACCATGGTTTCATTTATTTTTTGTGGACAGTTACCTAAAGCTATTTAAATATTCAGGTATTTATTAGAACAAAGTTCTGTATTTAAATGTATGAATAAAGCGGCCTCAAAGCGCAAACATAGCTGTCCATACATTAATAACACTCATAGGCACCCACAAACGCTTGCTCTTACTGATTAATGTCGACAGACCATATAAAAGAACCACTACCAATATTTCATATCAGTACGCTGCGCTCTGACCGATTAGAAATGTTCAAATGCTCTTTTTTTTCTTATTGGCGCGTACCAGAAGAAATAATAAAACCAGGTTGACCGTACGATACAACGCACTATTTTGTTAACTAAAAACTTTGTAAAGTCCGGACTACTGTGCTATGAAAGTTATTTAACCCACTTTGACTAATAATATGAGTCGAGTTTGACTTTGGCTATACAAAAAGAAGCTTGTGACGAAGCGAGGCCAGCCCTTTTTAACCGACCTCAAAAAAAGGAGGAGGTTATCAATTCGGCTGTATGTTTTTGTATGTTTGTTACGAGTTTACTCCGCCAATTATGAATCAACTAGCGAAACCAAAAAACCTCAAACCACGCAGACGAAGTCCCGGGGACTTCGTCTGCGTGGTTTGAGATTTTTTGGTTCCCGCGGGAACTCTTTAATTTTCCGGGATGAAAGCCGGCCTATGTGTTATTTCAGACTATAATCTATCTCTGTGCCAAATTTCAGCCAGATCCGTCCAACCGTTGGGGCTTCATTGAGTAACAAACAAACATACATCTATCCAAACTTTCGCATTTATAAGCAATTAGCAAGAAGCAGATCCTACTTGCCTTGCTTTGCTTGCCTTTTAGGGTGTAACAAGTCGTCCAATATAATATTTTTTTTTATACTCACAATCAGAGAACGTATCGCAATACATACAACTATTTATAGTAACATATAAGTAAATGTAATTAACTGTAGGAACATAGTTGTTAAAAATATTGTTAAAAATAGGATACGAAAAATTTAAAATAAAAGTAAAAGCTTGTTACCCCAACCCCAGTCACATCCCCAGTAAATCCTCAAGTAGTAGTATATTTAAAGTAGATGGGAATTTACCCACAGTGTGCCAGTGGATGGATGAAAGAAAGAACCAGTATGAAGAATGAAAGTGCGAGAGGCATAAATGATAGAACTAGAATGCAAGAGTATTAATTAAAATTGTAAATAAAGTCTCCTTCCCCCATGTTGGAGGTACAAGTATAAAAAAAAATAAAAATACCTACAACTCGGACGTCGGCATTGGTCATTAAGTCACCGACACACTTTACTTTAATTTATGCTCTTTAATTAGGTAACAACATAATGCATGCCATATCAAGTCAGTCTAGACCTCCTTTCCTAGTCTGGACTATTCGGAATGCTCTACCTACCAGCAAGAGTCAGCAAGAATCTTTGTTAACGTGGAATTTGGCTGTTTCTAAGCATTCAGACTATAGCATTGTACAAGGCAAGCACAGCAAAGAGCAAAAGGGGTGATGTTCAAGTTAAAATCAATGCTAACGCCATTGCATGCAACCGTCTGTTACGGGGGGGGGGGGGGGGGGATGGAGGTGGTGTTCCACTAATAACACCCTGTATAGAAGGGTGGCGCCAGAAGGGAGTCTTATAAACACTCAATGTACCTACAGCCCAAAGCTTTTGAAATTATTCTTATATGATCTACGTATTTCTGCTATCAATTCCATGAATACGATCGGTTCAGTCATGTTACACCACTCAAGGGAGGAACAGAGGCCCAATTGTCTATGCAAATCGTAATCATTTGATGGCTTACAAACACTTACGATTACGATTTCCTTACACAATCGGGGGGCAGGTGCCATAGTTACTTATATTACTATTATTAATTATTGACTTGGCAAAATCTAGTCAAATTAGTTTAAAGAACTTGTTAAACACCCACAATACAAATTTATATATACTGGGAAAGGTGAATTTTAGGTTTTGGTTTGCGGCTCTAGTACGATGAAATTATTGATTATGAAATTATAGGAATATGTAGGAATATGTCCGAAAGGAGTTATTGTCAAAAAATAATAATGCCTTTATGGCAGCGCGAGTGGCAAAGATACGAGGCGGCAAAGTGAAAATTCGGAAAGAGCACGTCGAAATCTATAAAATACACCAATTTTCAAAACTCCCGAGAAACTTTCCAGGTAAAACTACCAAGTGACTGTATTATAAAAGCACCATGAAAGTGAATACGCCTAAACTTCCGCCGAAGCGTAAAGTTAGACGTAAGAACAAATAAACAAACCGCCGACGTTTCAGGGTCAAAATTAAGCTTTTTAAGCCTAAAATATATGCTGAAGTTAGGTTTGTCACAAGGCCACCTGATAGTTCAGACCTCAACGTGGGATCTAAAGTATGTAACCAAACTAAGTTATATTTTTTATAGTTATACATACCTAAGACGTATGAGGGTAAGCGTGAAAAAGTTAACACATGTTATGAAATTGCTCTGTTTTTTTAATTGAAATTAGTGAAATTTGTTGCATATTTTAATGCGACTGCCTGAAAAAAGGAGTATATTGTTTTCAGGGTTCATGTGTGTATGTATGTATGTATGTATGTATGTATGTATGTATGTATGTATGTATGTATGTATGTATGTATGTATGTATGTATGTATGTATGCATGCATGCATGTATGTATGTATGTATGTGAGTTTGTGTATTCCACCATAGCTTCTTTACGCCTGAACCGATTTTGATAAATGAGGTATCGTTAGAATCCCTAGCTTATTCCGGGTGTCCTAGGCTAGTAAAATTAAAAAAAAAATATGGGGTGACTCGCTCTAAAGAGTTAAAAAAAATCGAATATAAGATCATCATCTAGAAAATGAGTAGATTCCAAAAATACATAACACTATAGGTAGTTCAATATCCAGTGATTCACAAAAAAATATCATTTAATAAAAATGTGAATAAGATTCTAATTTAACTAGTTTTTTGGCAGGGCAGTCGTCTTTTGTAATTATTGCATTATTAAATTTTGAGTGATAATATTATTTACTAGCAAAAGTTTTCCGCATGATATTTACGTTAGAACTTTACATAGCACCTGAGACGTACGAGGGTAGGCGTGAAAAAATTTAAAACACATGTTTTGTTCTAACTGGAGAAGAACAAATTTGTTCTAAGATTTTAAAAAACGACCAAGGTCATAATATCACACCCTAGCGCAGAGTAGGGTTCCGTAGTTACCCGACACAATATGCGGACATTTTAAACGGTTATTGACTATCAACTATTATTAATATTTCAAAGATATTCAACAAATTTCACTTATTTTTATTAGGATTCCGTAGTCAACAAGGAACCCTTATAGTTTGTCCGTCCGTCCGTCCGTCTGCAACTTAGCTCAGTGGCTGTTAGTACTAGAAAACTGTAATTTGGAATGTCACTCTTCAGGTCATCAACTACACCCATTGCCCATGCAATAAATCACGTCGATCCGTTGCTCTGTTGCGGCGCGATTGAAGGACAAACCAACAAACAAATAAACTTTCGCATTTATAACATTAGAATGATTAGGAGATACTTTCAATTTGCGCCGGGCACTAGGTACGATTAAGGTCATCTCCGTTATTTGGACAATTGGAACTACCAATGTATTCTTTTAATAAAATTACTCTTAGTAGGTTTACCCTATAGGGGATGAAAGATTGTATTTGAAGTCTGTAATTTTGAAGTTATAATCATGAAAATTGCATTGGGGTTGTATTGTAGTACCTAGTTGAAGTTTTGGGTTAGTCATGGCGGCAAATAAATTCTATTTAAATTTTCAGGAACGAAAACCCGTAATATCACTGCCATCGATGCCACCATCACCGATAGCGTCACTGCCGGCAACACCACCACGATTTATATCTGTCACCGTAAGATTGTAAAAACCGTTAGATTATAATCTAACTCGCGAAATTGTAAACTGTCGAAAGATTGTGAACCGTTCAATTTTTGAAATATTTATTGTATTTACGTTTTCTTGTCTGTTTCTTGTAGGTTAGGTTAGGATTCGACATAAATAATCAGGTAGTGGTTAGCTTAGGTTCTATCGGGTTAATATACCTTATAGATTACAATCTACCGAAAAATAATGTGTTAAATCGTAATCTTTCGCCAGTTTGCAATTTCCTGAAATAGATTATAATCTAACGGTTTTTACAATCTTACGGTGACATATCTAATACTTAAACCTACCTCTAAAACTCTTGGATCTCTCGATAAAGTAGAAGGATACATAAGAAAAAAGAAAGAAAAAAATATACAAAAATAAAAAGTACCAAAAAAATATAGTGAATAGGGTTCTTTATTTAGTCGTACCGTAACGAATGATAACTCATTCGCATTGTGACAACAAGGAAAGGGCTATTTTTAATATAGCCTGTTCGTTATTACTCGCTTTAAAGTTTCATTTTCAATTTTTAAAGGGTGCGAGGGGTGGAACGCCATTCCGGCAACATGGTTGCACCTCGGACCAGTTTGCGACTTTATAATATTATTAATAATGTTATAAATCTTATCTAATAGGTATACTTACCTAATATAATAAAATTATGTTGTAAAATAAAATGAAATGTTTTATTGACTTTAAGACAACTTTTTTACCCGACTACGGCAAAGCCAAAAGATTGATAAGGCGCTACAGTGAAACATACATAAATACAATTCCTTCCTTTCGTCTTAGTTGGGTAAAATGTAACAAATAGGTACCTCGTAGACTGCTAATAAGGAAACTCATCAATATCCATACTTTATATTATAAATGCAACAGTGTTCTGCTCAACCGATTTTGATGAAATTTGGTACAGGGGTAGAAGGGGAAGGGAGGGTCCCCTGCCGATTCCCTGCCGGGAATCAAACCCGGGACCTCCCAAGACAAGACAACAGCGCTCAACACTGCGCCAGGGAGATCGTCAAAATAAGTTGTTTCCTTATATTAGGGTCGTCAAGGTGCGTCGTCTAAATCTATATTTCTATTCTTTAATCTATATCTAATATATATACTTCTATACTAATATTATAAATGCAAAAGTTTGGATGTATGGATGCATCGATGTTTGTTACTCAATCAAGCCGAAACGGCTGAAGGGATCTGGATGAAATTTGCCACAGAAATAGATTACAGTCTGGAATAATACATAGGCTACTTTTTATCCATAAAAATTAAAGCGTTCCCGCGGGAATTAAAAAACCTCAATTCACACGGGTGAAGTCGCGGGCATCAGCTAGTCTGGCATGATGCGTGAAATCCTCTCGCGGGCGGGCCTTTGACTGCGATCGGTTTGTTCAGGTGCGCGGTTACCTACATGACAGACGACACCGCACAATCGTACCTACACCGTAACATTGTGTACACTGTGTAGACCCTCACGGATAAGATACTTACGCCTAATGCCATTTTAGACTTGCCTTTACACAAGTATACAGTGGCGTGCACAGGGCTTGAAGCTAGGGTAGGCGTGAGTTAGTCAGAAAACCTATTCACTGACTTTTATGAAGAAATAAGCCTTGACGTCATATATATTTGTCTACTGGAGCGGGTTATAGCGAATTAAACTCCTTTATAGTTCCTTTAACATGGACATCTGCAAAATAACACCGGCTTCTATCCAATATTAGAGATAGGTAGATTATAGTCTGGAATAACATAATATTATAGGCTACTTTTATCCCGGAAAATTTCCCGAGTTCCTGTGGGAACCAAAAACCTTTATCCACGCGGACGAAGTCGCGGGCATCAGCAAGTAAATAAATAAATAAATAATTATGTTTTTTGTAAATTGAAATAAACTTTTAAAGTGCTTTTGAATCGTCGAGTGAATGTACCACTGCTTGGAATGCCGATTCCTACAGAGAAGAACCAGCAAGAAACAAGGTGGTTGCTCTTTACAAAAATTACAATTAAGATATTAATGTGTAGATACATAATATGTAACCGACTAACCGCAATCCTATAAAATTCAAGCGCTGAGTTAGGTAGGTAAGGAAACTTAGGTTTTAAGAAATCTATCGAAACTTAGCTCCTGAATAAAGCTCATCACACCATTGAAGATTATGTTAAAAATATGATAAAAGAGCTTGGATTGATAAGGCCACCTGTGCACATTAGCACAATTATCTTTTTTCTTGTTTTGTATGTATGTACCTACGATTATAATATTGTTCTCAATGATAATAATTATATTATTGTGTTTTGCCCAAGGTTTTGTTACAACGTTTTTTTACTACTACTTATAACTATAGTTCCTCTTCTCCTTCTTTAATCTTAACTGTTAAATTTCCAGACACTATACCATAGGATCTGATTGGTCAGAGAATCTTCCGGAACCCTTCTACCACATGCACTGATCGTCCCAGAATCTCCCGAATTTCTTACAACCACTAAAACCAAGGTCACTTTCTTAGTTAGTAGAAAAGAGGAGAAAAGTTCACGAATCCATTGCCGGCTTACTACTGAGCACGATTCTCCTCTCGGAATGAGAAGGGTTTGGCCCATGTACGGATTGGCAAAGTCTGCCAACACCTTCGAGAACATTATGAAGAACTCTTGGGCGTGCAAGTTACCTCACGATATTTTCCTTCACCGTATGAAGCAAGTCATATTTAATTTCTAAAACGCACAAAACTTCGTAATGTTGGAGGTGCGTGCCCGGGATCGAATCCATGACCCCGTACGGCAGGTCGTGTCTTAATCAGTAGGCTATCACCGCTACTTAGCGTTAAGAAAAGTTAATTACCTTTAGTAATTTCCTATGATATTAAGGATTAAAAGCTTTAAAATTTCGCCCGTGCAAAAATCCTCACATGCTTTACCTTAGTTCTCGGCTGCCAAAAATGCTCGTTGAAAAAACACGGAATTCTTTGTCCTTTTATTCATATTCATATTTAATCTGTGGGGCAAAAAACAATGATTTCACGCCAGGGCATTAACTCGTGTAGGTATAACAGAGACCAGCCCGAGTAAACAGCCGCCTTTATATCCAGGGCCGTCACCTTCAAACTGATTTAAAAATAGGATAATCTATTTTAATTAAGATATTAATCTCATGTGAATAGTTTCTCAAATAAAAATTAAGTAGTAACTTGTAGGAATCTTACTCTGATATTGAATTAGCCAATAAATTAATCAAATCATTTATTTGCTCGATCGATGCACAGTGAAGGTACGAATATTACATCTTTCTTAACAATCTACAATCCGCCATACGATAGTTATGCAAAATTTATTTTTATATAAATATTATATCCAATCATGTAGCAAAAAGACATACTCGAACTTCGCATTTATACCACACCTATGGATATCTGGTGCAACCCTACATTAATATTAAATGTTGTCGATTCTATTTACAGTCATTTTACGTGTGTTTATCTTATAAATCTATTGTGTGCACGGCGGTTATATTAGAATATGGGTTTTGTGTCAATATTTACCCGCGGTGGGTTCGGCGCTGGGCCATTGCATTTAACTTGATTTACTATAGTTAACACGTCCCACCGGGCGGCAAGGCTTTTATTTATTATCAGTATATGTAGTCTTAGTTCATTGTCGCACCAAGAGATGGCGTTTCAAGTATAATTTCTGATTGGTAAGAAGAAGACTGACTAGAAAACCGTTAGCAATTAGCGTCCATATGGTTGATAGTCAATCTGCTAAACGAAACGGGGTTGCCCTACGTTTCGGATACGAACCGCTTATGCCTTTCCAGTGCACATTTTTCTTGCCGTGTAATTATACCATAAGTATCTACCTTCAAGTCAAGAGTGGGTAAGCATCTTTAGGCAAGCGCGCTCCAAGTCTTCAGGAGGTTTCCACCGCAAAAGGGTAATGAGCGGGAAATGGCTAAGCGGAACGAACTTTGTGACTCTGTGATATATGTGGCACCCCATTCAGGACACTCAAGTTTATAAATACTCGATTTTTGATAATTATATGTTGGTGCAACTTTGAGACGCGCTTTAAGGAACATATTTCTGCATATAGGAACAACCAACCACAAAGGTCCGCTAAACATCTTTTACACAGTAGGCATGAAATGGGAAATAGTCATTCATATAAAATCCTACATACATGTTATTACATGCCGGGATTTCGACTGTGCGTATGGGAGCAATTAGAAATATTTAAACACAATAATAAAGGATTTGAGCTGCTAAATGAACAAATAAAAGTATCAAATTCACCTTTACTCAATTTATTATTTACTCTAGTATTAGAGAGGCCGGGGCTATAGTTTGAGTCATGCCAAAAAGGTCTAAAAGCCAGATTTTACGAAAAAATCTTCACTTCACAATGGTGCACTGTAGAGTCAACATCTCCTGAAGATGCTCCGGTGTCGGAGTGAAACGTATGTTGAGGGTATGTTTGAGGGTTTATGTGGTGTGGTGAATATCGAGGGCGTCAAGTTCAAGATACGCACTGTACCACATAGATTTGCCTTCTGTGGCGGATTATAGCGAATTAAACTTCTAGTTTCTTCATTGTCGTGGACCGAAAAGTAACGCCTGCTTCTATCCAATAAAATAGGTCAACACTACCTCTAGCTAAGAGTTTTGACAGTTGCCTTGATAAGCGAGCTCATTTTGACTCGTTTTGCTCTTTTTAGCTCAGTCCTTTCTGCTTCATTTTTGTTGGTGTCAAGCACTTTTTTACTAGGTTAGTAAGGCACGCTTGCAGAAACGCCAGGTAATCCCTTTATTTATTTTTTATTTAAGCCAGATTTAGCTCATCATCAGAGGTTAAAGTGATAAATCGTCTTGTACCACCGGCAGTTAGGAAAAAACCCTAAGTTTTGAGAAGTTGATCGTCAAAACGCGAAATAGACAATAAATAAGTATTGTCAGCGTGAAATATAGATCATTTAGGTTTACCTAATTTTAGCTATGCGTTCGTTTCTAATGGCGTACCTAAGACAATATTTTTTTTACGGCATAATAAATACGTGGATGTTCTTAAGAAGTAGGTAAAAGCCGTCAAAAACTGTTTCCTACTAATTACAATCCGTGTATCTTATATCAAGTGTAAATTGGCATTTTCAGGCAAGCGGGGTCCCATCTTAGGCCGCAGCATCACTTCCCATCAGGTGTGATTGTGGTCAAGCGTAAGCCTATATATAGGCTTGACCACAATCACACGGCGGGCATAATTTTTTTTTAAATTCCTTATAATGAATTTTAAAAAAAAGCACCGCCAAAGCAATGTAGACTTGAAAATATAAACACTATCATTTTGTATTCGTAAAAACCTCTCTCATTGTACGTCAGCACAATACAATGAAGTTCAGAGAGTTCCTAATGAATCTGAAAAGGCCGTCGTTCACAAAAGCGGGTCTATTCGTATCATTTCGGTGGGCTGCGGCTTAGTCGTTAGTTGCTCATTATCGTGCGACAATGGACTGCGCGCGGTTAGGCATTAGAAAGCGCTAATGATGTCAGTCGCGCTTTATGCCTAGTACTCACTGGAGAGGTAGGAATTAGGATGTAAGTTTATATTTAAAATTAATTACTAACTACTAATCTTAGAGCTTGATTTAACGGTGAAGAAAAACATCGTGAGGAAAGCTATAGTACATTCCTGAGAGTTCCTAATAATATGAGTCGTAATGTGCTCGAAGGTGTGTGAAGCCTGTCAATCCGTATTTGGCCAGCGCGGTGGCCGGTACCGAGTTGAAATGGGTGAGTTATGTGACTGATTCACAATCAAGGCGGTTTAGTTCATAAAAACGTGTCTATTCGTATCATTTCGGTGGTCTGCGGCTTAGTCGTTCTAAGGTGCTCATTATTATCGTTAGACATCATCATCGTTCTATGCCTACCACTCCCTAGGTAGGTATTGATTGTATGTTTAAAAATAGCTGATGCCCGCGGCTTCATCCACGCGGATTGAGGTTTTTGTGGTTTCCCTTCCATCCGTCTAAACTTTCGCATTTATTATATTAGTAAGTATAGATTATAATAACGAAGGAAGAATATTAACGCGGTGATAGACTAGACAGAGCGTTAGCAACCTATGACGTGCCGCAAATAATGCACTCGCACACGTTCCCAACGGACAAACAGACTGACATGTTTGCTTTCGTGTGATTTATCAACCGCCGCGGATCAGGGAGGTCATCCCCCCCTCCTCCCCCTCCCCCAAGCCAAACACGTGGCTTCACAAGTTCCCATCAAAAACGATGTATCCATTGTAAGGGAAGATTAATTTTGTTTGCCAATATATTGTGCGATACCGCGATAATATGTGGTTATGGTTGCCTTGGTGTTATTTCGGACTAGAAGATATGAAATGAAATTTATTTATTTATTACAAGAGTACCTACTGGTTTAAGGGTACATTTAATGAAAGTAATTAAAAATTTATTTTAAAATATTTTTTAAACTATTTTGTTTGTGTGTAGTGCAATAATTATAATCAATAAATTTAATATCTATGCTAATATTATAAACGTGAAAGTTTGGATAGACGGACGGATGGATGGATGGACGGTTGTTACTCAATGACGCCAGAACAGCTGAACGGATCTAGATTAAATTTGGCACAGAGTTAGTTTATAGTCTGGAGTAACACCTAGGCTACTTTTAATCATGGAAAATTAAAGAATTCCCGCGGGAGCCAAAAGCTCAATCCACGCGTACGAAGTCGCGGACAATAGCTAGTAATAAATTAAATCTTCAATAACTGACACAAAATTACTGCGTTTGTAAATTCCACTTTTTCATCTTTTGTAGTTTTTGCACATTATGTACACGAGCCTCTATCACCTACAGATGGAGTTGTTTTAAGTACTTTGTATCGTGCTCGTGATGCACTATTTGCAAACACATAAATCACGTAGATGTCATCCTCTCGAAGACTCTAGTCTGCGTCGCCTTCACTGAGCGCCTTTTCAACCGGCTTTGATGACGTCTTTTTAACCGGTACAGGGATAGGTTGTATCTAGGGAAAGGACTCTTTATCCCGGAAAATTAAGCAGCTCCCCTTCCCGTGGGAATACATTCACGCGGACGAAGTCACGGGCATCAACTAGTTTTAAATAATACAAAATAAATAGTATATTGTATGCTTAGGGGTGAAACAAGACGATTTCAGAAGAGGGTGAAGTTGCCTGTCTGAGCGTAGCGAGGGCTGGTATCACCCGAAATCTGAAATCGTATTGCACCCCGTGGCGCACACATTATTTTTCATATAATCTGCATTAAAAGTGCGAGTTTTATTAAAATAATTTTATTTCTTATTTATTTTAGTTGCTAGGTATTGTTTACAAATATCATATCTGTCAGTTTAGTTGATGTGTAAGATGACAATCAAAAGTGTTTGAAATAAACAAAAGATACTCTTGCCAGGATTGAAAGGAGGGCTGCTACGACATTCAGCGGGTAGAAAACCTTCACAACAAAGTGACGGTTGCATGACGCTGCATGAAGTATTCGTCTAAAATTTACTAGTTAGTTTCAAGTGGCTCAACAGGCATTGAAACTCGCATTTTCAATGCAGGTTATGAAAAATGTGAACAATTGTTAGTTAAAATTATTTAGATTATGCTATTAGTTTGTTGTGTAGGTATCTATCTAATTAATTACAATAAATAGTATGCATACCTACTTAATATTATAAATGCGAAAGTGTTTTTATGTCTATCTGTTTGTCTGCTATGCTTTAACGGCCCATCTTTTCAACCGATATTGATGATACATATATAGGTTGAATGTCAGGGAAGGACCAATATTTTCATCGCGGAAAATTAAGGAGTTCTCGCGGGAAATAAAAAACCTTAATCCACACCGACGAAGTCATCGGCATCGTCTAGTACTACCTATTTATAATTGTAATAAAAAAATAACAAATATTCGAAGTATTTGTTGATCAAAGTCAACAGGATATCACTTACGCCCACAACAGAGCTAATATCATAAAACTCGTAATAAATGTAGCTATTCTAAATTCGTATCCGTTAAACTCTGACCGCTGAGGGGGATTACCCGGGCACTATCAGTAATTAAACAATAGCCTGGTTACCACTGATACATTACACTGAAGATTAGTTCGAACTACCGATACAGCCCGGCTTCGCCCTGAGGTTTCGCAGACTTCATGTTTGGTTGTTTTTTTTGTTTATACTGGCTGAGTTAGTGGTGTGGTCTCCTCAAACCAGGGCATATTTGATCATTGTAGCTTAAGGTTAATGTTCATTTGCCATAATTACCTGTCTCATCAGTTTGACTTTCAAAAAGTGTATAGTCCCAAATTTATCTGATTCGGTGACAGCGTTGCTAGTGAATATTTAAAATAAAACAAGTAAGAAAATAAAAATAATTAATAAAATAAACAAACACGCCTGCCCTGCCAAGAAAAAGAATAATCTAGTTATATAGAATCTTTCCTTCACATTCACAATATAATTCACATTTTTATTAAATTATATTTTTTTTGTGTATTAGGTATATATTTTTGGAATCTACTCATCATTTTCTAGATGATGATTATATTATAGTTAATCGTATTTTCGATTTTTTTTCAACTTTAGTCTTTAATGCGCGACCATGGTCACCCCATCAATTTTTTTAAAATTATGCCAGCCTAAGTCACTCGGGATAAGCTAGGGATTCTAACGATACCTCATTGATCAAAATCGGTTCAGGCGTATAGAAGTTATGGTGGAATATACTAACTCACATACATACATGAACCCTGAAAACAATATACTCCTTTTTTCAGGGAGTCGTATAAAAAAGTAGATTCTGTATGGATCGTATTAACATAATGTAACTATTTATTGAATTCATACAGTGGGCCGACGCTCACACAAATGTCAGACCTGACTACCATACCATAGATAGAATTTTGTATTATAAAAATGCTGCTAGTTTCTTTCGCTACGCCCCTGTTACCCCGCAGCTTTGCTTTGTCTATATGCCTTCGTTGAACGACTGGTAGGTAAGAACGTATCTTCTTAGACTTTGTCTGTGACATTCGTTTGGGCTGTTGATATTAACCATAGATTATAAATTTTTACTAAACTGAATAACGCCTGCGATTATTTAAAAAAAAACTTTAATCCCTAGACCCTAAATGCTAACTTTAGTCCGTCTACGCTAAGCTATAATGACATTATTTATTAATGATTTAGAGCATGAGAGGTGAACAAACAAAAAAACTATCAGGCATAAAAATTTGTTCCAATTTTGTCCACCGGGTCAGTCTTTTGTGGTCTTTTGTTACAACTACGATGTTTTAGTTTCCTTTTATATCTGCACTTCATCTTTTTTACAAGATTTTCATTTCGCGAATTTTCCAGAAGGATATAGAGAACAGAAAAATGACATCTTGACGTAGAAAAGCCAACGATTGCCATTATCACATTCCGTTTTTTTGCCGGAAGTGTAAACTTCAACAATTTCCTACAGGGCAAATCAGGGTTTGTTTAAATTGTCTCTGTCTTGGTCTGGTTGAAAGCTTCTTTACATTTTCAATATTAATTGAAGAAAATGAAGTGCAACATTGCTGACGATATGGAGGGTAAGGATGCATATTAATTTTATAAAGACAAAAGTGTGGCTGTCTGTCTGCCCATGTTTTGGGCCGTTAAAATGAAGTCTCATATTTCAGTTAAGGACAAAGGTTACTTTTTATCTCAGAAAATTAAGAGTTCCCGCGACAATTAAAAATCTTAACCCATGCGAACTAACTCACGGGTATCAACTAGTAGGTAATAAAAGGTCAAATAATTGCACGTACCAATATTATGATAGAATTAAATTGAGTTTTGACGTAGGTATAAACAACCGGTAGTCGACTACTACTTAAGTAATATCCTCCCGACCGAATTTCGGCCACGGCGGCATATCTCTAGAGAGATTAGCCATCTGTGCGGGGGTGTGATAAGTGCGTGCGCATACACAGGTGCACTCTCTGTTCCTTTACTCTCATAGCCCGATGAGACGGAAAATCCGTCTCCGTTACTATCTTGGGTGTTGTAGATCAACGCCGCGACCCCATAACAGCGCAGCGAGCGTTCAACACATCCAGATAATCTGCGGATCCGGCCGAGCCCCGGGACTCAACTTAATTCAATTCTACATTAATTCATTTATTTGAAAACGAGACGGCGACACTTACGCGCCATGATCCCCGCGCGTGGGGCGCGGATAATCTCCACACGAATAAATTATTGCGGCAACACTGATTGTTTGCGGGCTTTGCGTTCACTGATATGCTCACTTATGTATACATTCATACAGGTAATCGACATGGGATCGACGCCTATTCAAATGACAGACCCTGCTACCCTGACAGTAGAAGCACCTTTATGAAAATAATATACTTAATAGTACCTGGATGATGATGATGATGGTATTTTTTTGGTAAATCGTGTTTTTTGTAAATTATATTTAAATACGAATTACAAACTGATGAAATATGAATAATATTTTTCGATTTTACCAACATAATAATAAAAAAATATGAACTGATTATTTAAATAAATAATCACAAGTGCAATTCTTCCGGTTTCGGGACCGCCCCATTTCCCAACTGAAACTAGCACTGGTTCGGAATGCCATTTTTACCGACGAAGATCCAGCAAGAAACTCGGTGCTTGATCTTTTGAAAAGAAAATTTTTGAATTACATCAATGTATTAAGTAACCGCACCGACAGCCCTCTGTGCAGAGCCTGCATGGAAAGCGAAGAAACACCAAGACACGTACTACTTGAGTGTATTGCTGTATCCACTCAAAGAGAAGCCTACATTGACTCCCCAGCAACACACCCGGAAGTCCTCGCCGACCTGGGTGGCCTGCTTGGATTCTGGAGTGAGCTCGGCTGGCTGGAGTGATCCAACGGGCATTTATGCTTAAGTGCGGAAAAGCCCAGTGCGAGAAGAAGAAGAAGAAGAAGTAACCGCAGTCGAAAGTATTGTTGGAGCGAGTATATCCACATATCCACAAGCTATGGAGTCGTACTCAGATTACTATTTCAACTCTTGGGGTTTAAAAGGAACCTAAGTATTTCCAGACGATAGTAAATAATATAAACAAAATACTCGTGTATATGAATAAGCATGTTAGTTAATATGACTTTTCTCTGAATATATTTACAAATGTAAGTACTTTACTAAACACGCTCCAGATTCTCTCTCTCTCTCTCTCTCTCTCTCTCTCTCTCTCTCTCTCTCTCATACACACATCGTATTCCTAATTGCTGAGGGTAGTGATCCCTTTCCATTTATTGCATAATGGCAGGGTTTTCTTGGGATAATAATGCGGTAAATTCCCAGGTCCTTCCACAGAGACGTTCCAGACTACTCTCATTTCTTTCTTTAAGCATGATTGTCGTCAAGCGCAAGTCTAGATCCAGTCATAATAAAATGCTTAGTGCTTCGCCTTTCCAGTCTGCCTACAGGTAGGTATGCGCTAAGCATAGCGTTCATATAGTTTGATGACACTCTAATTCACTCGTTGACTTAATTTGCATGGCAATGGAAGCAATTAAAAACTTTTAAAGCTGTCCAAAGAAACTGTGATCAGTGACCGAATCCTGTAGGCCTTTACAGCGGTTCTTTTATTATTATGTAATTTAAGGTTCCGTTCTCGACAAGTAGGATTGTTAAAAGAGGTCGGTTTTACTACATGGGTGACCAGGAGTATAGGTCCTATAATTCTACGTCAATGACCAGGAAGGTTTTTTCGTTAACGAAAACGAACTCATTTGCAGCTCTGTTCCTCACATCTGAAAATAATTGTTACAAACCTAAGAGATAAAATGTGGACTCAGTCCTCACATACTCTCAGTAGGGCCTATGAGTAATCACTTGGGAACCCAACGCTCAGACAGGTGCTTTTGAATCGTCGAGTGAATCTACCACTGGTTCGGAATGTTCCTACCAGCAAGAAACTGGTTGCTCTTTTGAAAAAAAAAATTTCAATTACAGCAATGTGTACATACATAAGTAACTGCTGTGCTTATCATTATTGGAGTGAGTCAAATCCATGCTCTCTTATCATTTACATAACCTTCAGTATAATAAGCTTTTTTCCGGAAGATACTTTTAATGGAATTCTTAAAGTTGTGTAAAGGCAAGTTTAAGAAATTAAAAAAAATATTATTATTATTATTATTATTATTAAGCCTTTATTTATTTCCTTATCTATGACTAAATTGTAACATTATTTCCTTATGACTAAATTTTACATAATGTATTCACTTATCCTCATGTTAGTATCGTTAATAGTTAGTAGATAATTTAATTTTTCAAAGTAATGTTAAAAGTTAAAAGTTAGTGATTATTAGACATAGTTATATTTAATGATATAGATTAGGATCCCTCATTGGGTATAGGCCTCCCTAAGAAATAAAAAAATAGCGTTTCGTAATTCGATGGTGCCGAAATGTTTGTCAGGTGCTACACTCTATCGCCGATTGTTTTTTTGGTAGCATCAAACTTGTTATTTGCTACAAGAATTTATATATATTTACATATTTATATCGGATCGTTGAGCGGTCATAAATATCATGAACGTCCAGAGTAGCGGGTAGTTAGAAGCCGCTGGAAGCAAGCAAGCAAGCAAGACCTTCGTACAGCAGTGGACGATCTATCGATTGAGACGACGAGCATGGTACGGAACTCCTAGTGCACGAGACCGGCTCGCACTTAGCTTGTTTTTAAATTAGTATCATTTTTCCACTTCTCAATATTATAAAGCAAAGTAATTAAATTGTTAAATTGGGTCTCTATATTTACATAGTCACGCGTTAGGGAAACGACGCCTATTGCCAGAGAGATACCATGCTATTTAAGAGTGTGCAATTGTGTATTTGACAACTGAGTCGTATAATTCCAAATTCCGCCAGCTCCACACGCAACATGTTTTCAGTATAAGCAAAAAACTGTAATTAGTTTACCTGTCTATCTGTCTAAGTGAATTTTAGTTATTTCACTAGCTGATG
The DNA here is from genome assembly GCA_964035005.1 of Erebia palarica. NCBI lineage: Eukaryota > Metazoa > Arthropoda > Insecta > Lepidoptera > Nymphalidae > Erebia > Erebia palarica. The sequence goes on from OZ035986.1 coordinate 18,284,195, forward strand.
TAATTCTAATTTGTATTTAACCTTAATTTATGTATTTAGACATTTAAAAATGGACTTAGCGGGTATTGTAACTTACCAGTGGAGTTAGCGTATATTGGATGTAACTAGAGGTGGACATAGCGGCTTTTGTAAGTAACCAATTTTTTTTTTATATACAGGATGAATTAATAAAAAAAATCACGTATAAATTATATTTTTATTTTATTTAATAATAAGACAGAAAAAACTATATTAAAAAGAATGGCGATGGGTTGGTGATAATGATGACGAAGTTAAACAAATTGTTCATTTTCTACAACTCTTTCACACATAATATCTTCATTTTCATTTTCCTGATTAGTTGTTGCTGTTCCATTAAGAAAAGCCTGTTCAGCACTGTAGTAAAAGCTTAAATCAGACAGTTCCGTTCAGCCGTTGAGGCGTGATTGAGTAACAAACATCCATCCATACATCCATACATCCAAACTTTCGCATTTATAATATTAATATAGATAAAGATAGTATAGATGGTAACTAGATACACGTTAGAACTAGTTAACCATTATTGTATACCTATTGGATATTAACTTCTAAGATAGTTACGTACCTACTTAAAATTTCTGAAAAATTATACCTATTTCTTTTCTATGTACAATTATGAGCTTAATTAATTGCAAATTATATTATAGTACCTACTTCATTGTAAAATATATCAAACACCAGCGACATAAATATTGTACCTACGGTTAGGTACAATACTTATAATTATGTCGCTGACAAACACGCTGTATCACCTTGCTGATAAAGAGGTACCCATAGTAAACAACCAAACTTTTACTTTCCTTATTTTTACCTTTCTTCCTTCAATTTGTTCTTTTTCTATAAATCCGGCTGACTTTTTCTTTTTCTTCCTTTATTAGGAGCTGCTTTTTCAACTTTTTTAGTTAATTCTTCCATTATTTATTTTAAAAAATGCAAATAACTGTTAGCAATCCTTACACCACGCTTACACCGTTACACAGTTTAACGCCATAATAGACAATTTGAAATAGAGCGTCGTGATTGGTCGAAACGGATGTGGCGGGTATTGGAAATAATTCTGAAAGGAGTTGGCGGATTTTGGAACAAATTCGAAAGTTTGATGTCAAATTAAATAGGGAGCTGGCGGTTTTAGGCTCAAACAGATAATGAATGACAGACGAGAAATTTCATGGACTATCTAGAACCATAGACAGCGTCCATTAAAAATAAAAGTGGATTTGGCGGATTTTGCAACTATACGACTTTACTTTCAAATTAGCAACTCTTCAATGGCTGTGCAAACCTTAGAGGCATAAAATCATTGCTTATCATTGCTAAATGGTGATAACTAAATATCATGCTCATCACCATTATTTCAACTCATTGTTGGCTCACTGCTGAGCATGAGTCTCCTCTCGGAATGAGAAAGGTTTGGCAGAGTACACTGTACACCACGCTGGCTTAGTGGGAATTGGCAGACTTCACACACCTTCAATGATATTATGAAGAACTCTCGGGCATGCAGATTTATACACGATGTTTTTCCTCACCGTTTGAAGCAAGTGATATTTAATTTCATAAAACGGACATTATTCCGAAAAGTCAGAGGTCGAACCCGCGACCCCGTATATAGGGGTCACCCTCACATTAGCGCCAGCCACCACACGATATGGATAATCGCGACTTTATACTACAAAAGTGGTCAATAAATCTCCCACTGCGCAGGTTCGAGCTTCTATTTAGCAATACTACACACACACCGCCAACACTCAAAGCGCGAGCACTACACGTCTTATCACTGCATCGCGCGAGAATGCGCCAACACCCGTTCACCACAGATATACCTATCGCAGACTGACCAACAATATGCAAGAAATAATTTCTCACAGGTTATTTCAATTAAAATAATTAAAAAAGAAAAGTTTATAACATTAAAATAGAATTTTTGCTTAGCAACAATACCATTCAGTATTGTTAAGGACCTGGAAAGTGACACAGGCTACTTTTTATCCCGGAAAGATAAAGAGTTCCGGTGGGAATTTAAAAAATTATTCAACGCGGACTAAGTCGCGGGCATCAGCTGGTAAATAAATAAAAAAAAAAAACATTTATTCGAGCAGAGATAAGGACATAAAATATAATCTAATTTACTTCAAAAAGATTGCTTTAAAAATTGAGTTATTCATCAGTTATGGTGTTTATACATTAAGTAATCAAGGAACAAGAAGGTTAATTCGCTATAATCCGCTAAAACAGATAAATCTATGTGGTACAACGTGCAGTATGTGATAATATGCACCGCCTAGCCTATATGCAGGAAACGCCGGCAAAATAGGAAACAATGCCTATCACCGTAAGATTGTGAAAACCGTTAGATTGTAATCTATCTAGCGAGATTGTAAACTGTCGAAAGATTACTATTAAACGCATTATTTTTCGGTACATTGTAATCTGTTAGGTATATTAAGCCATAGAACCTAATTGTTTATGTCGGCCGGGCACTACCATAATGTTTATGTCGAACCCTAATCTAACCTACAAGAAAGAGACAAGAAAACGTAAATACAATGAATATTTCAAAAATTGATACTCACAACATTGAACGGTTCACAATCTGTCGACAGTTTACAATCTATCGAGATAAAAACCGTTAGATTGCAATCTGACGGTTTTTGCAATTTTACCGTGACACGTATACACCGATACCACTCCATACAACACAGAATTTATCGTAATTAATTACAGGTGATAGCGTTTATTTATAGTAATCATAAGTAATCGCGAATCTAGTAATCACAAATAATCTAGTAATTCTATTATGCGCATCGAAAAGCACGATGGTCGTTGATGTTGAGGTAAAGTCACAAAGTTTGAATGGGACTGGGGATAAACTTTTATCTTAATTTAATGTTAGTAAATTAATGTCATACCACTCTTTAACCAGGCGTACACCATATTCGGCTTTTTGGATGGCACTATCCCATGTCGGGGCTTTGAAGAATAGAACAGTATCATCTGCAAAACATAATGACTTAGCGTCTGTAAGTAGCGAACAAAAGTCGTTAAGATAATTAATATTAAACAAAATAGGTCCTAGGACGCTACCTTGAGGGACGCCAAACATAATTTCTGATGCGTTATATACATATAAGGCTATTTATTATACCGGAAAATTAAAATTCCCGCGGGAAACAAAAAACCTCAATCCACGCGGACGAAGTCGCGGGCATCAACTATATAGTATGAAATAAACAAATTGAGTATTGGGCATTTCGATGCAGAATCATACTAATATCACATTCAACGGATATTTTTTCCTACCAGTCGTTCGACGGAGCCATGCGGGGTGACAGGGACGTGACGGTAGAAACTGGCTGATCTATACAAAATTCTGTCGCTTTAATGTCAAATTCCCGAGATGTGTTAAACCGACTTTTACGAAACAAAATTTTCATAGTCTCTCTCTCTGCGTCGTATTCCTCATAGCTGAGAGTCGTGACACCTTTCCATTAATCACATAATGGCAGGGATTTTCTTGGGATAATAGTGCAGTGGATTCCCAGGTCATTCCGCATACGACTTTACTAAGAGTACTATTTCAACTCTCAGGTTACAAACGATTAATTATTATCCGCTGTTAGTGATAATAACCGGGGCCGACGGTGATTTAACGTGCTCTCTGGACTTCGAGACACGGAGGAAACGAAAAGGCCAAATTCGGAGTTCCAGAATTCCACAGATAAGGTCACCCATCCAGTTACCGACTTTGGTCAACGTTGCTTAACAATCGCAAGCGTTGTTGCAACTAGGCCACTAGTCCCTCAATTCATAGTACACAGATTTCACAGTACAGAGATAGTTTATATCCTTACATATACTATATATGTATATAATACGCTAGAATTACTATTTTTATTACAGAAAAAACGAACAGTTCTCATGGGATTTTTATGAACCATTCATCCACGCAAATATTAAGGTACCTGTATAATATGAGGCTGTAAACAAAATTAAAGCCTACACATACTAGGTAATGATACAGTATGTACACATTATACTGCGTCATCGCACTCGTGTCATTTGAAAAGTGTCAGTGTGCATAGGGTCTAAAGCCCTCGGAAAGTTTGCCTACGTGTGATTTATTGGCTTCGGTGGATTTAGACACGCATTGAGTGGTGTTAGGTTACGGCTATAGCGACACCTACCCCTCCCCCCCATTGAAGTCACCCTCTCGAGTCTCGACAAGCGATCGTTGTCCTCAGAGTTTAGTTGGACAAGCTCAGTGATCAATACTACCATCACATAAATCAGTATTGTTTTGATATTGTTGTCGCTCCTGTTTCAGAATTATAATCCATAATAGGTAGGTAAGTAGGTACGTCATATAAAACTGGCATAATCACAAATTATCATTTGGTTAGCTTATAATGTTTCGGTTAGGTTAGGTTAGATATTACTTATATAAATTAAAAACCAGTTGCAACACTTCATTCGCAACTAATCAAAATGATCTGCAAATAAAGTAATATTCTTTTTGCAAAATAATTATTAACGGTGCCAAATAATTACTTGGTTTGCAAGATTATACTATTTTTTAGCAATAAAATCGAATCGATAACCATTTTATTCATAGGACCTCGCATTTACAAATATGGTTAGCGCTTTTAATGAAAAATTGGCAGTAGGTGGGGCGCTAGTCACGTGACATGGCCAGCCAATCGCGTGCGTACATTCTCAGTCCGCCCGGCATGGCGGCATTTAATTAGAGTTTTAAACGCAATTGAATATGCGTTTGCATACTTTTTATTTATTATAATATTAATAATGAGATACATCATATCAAAAATACTGATTGCAAATCAAATTAACTAGCGCAAACATACATAATAATAAGTACTTTTGTCAAAAGCTTATAGGTTAGGTTAGGGTTGAACACTGCAGTCACTTAGGTTCTATTGCGTGCGTGGAGTGTATACCTTTGAAGATTCTCAGCAACGCGACAAGGGTTCTTCTAGGCAACTGCTGTTGTGCGGCGATCGGGATATCATCGCAGCCTAGCGCCTTCCTCTTGGGGACTCGGAATAAGAAGGCTTCCTCAGCACGGACGAGGAGATGAAACCCCAGAGCGGGGGGATCGGGCTCGATAGGTAGACCTCTAGCTGTTGTGCGGCCGCCGCTTGACGTGTGGACACGGTGTCTTCGTCGGCCGGTGGGTTGGGGGTAAATTGCCTTTCCATATACTCCGCTATGATCTCAGCTCGGTCTATAACGGTGTATCTTCGCCTACCCTGACTGCCTTGTAGAGAGTAGACACTAGACAGGTGAGTCGAAGCCAGTGACGAATTTGCACATATGATACAGTGATGTGTCAGACTCGGAAGCCATATCGATGGTCTTCTCCCAGTCGCCTATACGGGCGCCGAGGGCCTATGACACTTTCTGCGCAAGACGGTTGGGTCAAGCTTGGCCTTAAGGCAGGGAGTGCGCGCCCATAGTAAAAGAAAATTATAAAGTCAGACCCCGAGTTCTGAGTGCAGTGCACCACCAGATGGCGCCACTGAATTAAAACCCCCCAAGAAAGACAAACACGGCAAAGTTTGTTGTTTTGCGAGTTTATTAATCCGAGGTAACTTTTGAGCGCTGAATGTGCGCTTACTTGGTGAATTAGTTAAATGTTGGTAGGTTATTCTTTAACTGGAACTATTTATCTGAAGTTCTACATTACTGACTTCTTAAATTATTAATCTAATTTGTATTTAGTAATTAGTAATTAATAAAAGTGTGGTAATCGCAAACTATTTTTTGGTCTCGTTAAACCTAGGTTTAACTTTAGTTATGATGATTTGATTTTACTAATTTTGTTAGGGAGTCGGTAAAGCAAAACAAAATTGCAGTAAAATTATTTATTTAGCTCAAAATTTTTCGGTTAGCAATAAATTAAAAACCAGTTGCAACACTTGATATCATGCAACTTAAAATGATCTCCAAATAATATTCTGTTTGATAGTTTTATGTCACGTTGGTACCTTGGTAGGTACGTCCCTAAATAAAAAAAATAAGTAATAAATATTTACGATACCAAATACCTAATTATAAGTCCCACAAACTTGTCTGACCCAGTGACAGCGTCGCTAGTATATATGAAAATTGAAATAAAAACTAAAGTTCTAATGTAATCGAATCTAATTTAGTCTATGCTGTCCCACGACTGGGCAAAGGCCTCCCTCCGATTCTTCCATGTCTCCCTATCTTGTGCTTCTATGGGCCACTGAACTTGAAATTTATCTAGTTCATCACGCCAACGTAGCCTCGGCCTACCACGCTGGCGTTGATGAGTTTGGGGGGTTCAAAAGGAAGTAGATTTAGCCCACAAGTCTTCTGGCATGCCGCTCACATGACCAGCCTAGTCCCATTTGAGTGAAGTTGCTGCAAGGCCAACGTCGGCTATTAGCGTTTTGGATGGTATGTCTGAGGGTTTTACACGATCTGCTAGTTTCAAACCTAGTCCTAGTCTAAGCCCCTCGGAATTTATATGTAAAAACTAAAGTTACAAAAAATAAATTTGCCACGGATCAGTCGAAGTCGCGTTCAACAGCTAGTCATAAATGAATGCCCCCTAAAGCGATAAGTTATTTGCCTTTTTTTCAAAATGAGCAACTCTTAACATGCTCGAGCTTTTCGCGCAGTCGTTGGTAGCCTGTGGTAGCGCGCTCAGATCCACGCAGATAATTGAAAAAAGGCGAATATCTTAACAACGATTTAAAACGAGGTATAAATTAAAGGCATCTCTACCACTGATATACTACACAGTCGAAGATAATCAGTTTACAGTCCCATTCAAACTTTGTGACTTTACCTCAACATCAACGACCATCGTGCTTTTCGATGCGCATAATAGAATTACTAGATTATTTGTGATTACTAGATTCGCGATTACTTATGATTACTATAAATAAACGCTATCACCTGTAATTAATTACTGTAAATTCTGTGTTGTATGGAGTGGTAGCGGTGTATACGTGTCACGGTAAAATTGCAAAAACCGTCAGATTGCAATCTAACGGTTTTTATCTCGATGGATTGTAAACTGTCGACAGATTGTGAACCGTTCAATGTTGTGAGTATCAATTTTTGAAATATTCATTGTATTTACGTTTTCTTGTCTCTTTCTTGTAGGTTAGATTAGGGTTCGACATAAACATTATGGTAGTGCCCGGCCGACATAAACAATTAGGTTCTATGGCTTAATATACCTAACAGATTACAATGTACCGAAAAATAATGCGTTTAATAGTAATCTTTCGACAGTTTACAATCTCGCTAGATAGATTACAATCTAACGGTTTTCACAATCTTACGGTGATAGGCATTGTTTCCTATTTTGCCGGCGTTTCCTGCATATAGGCTAGGCGGTGCATATTATCACATACTGCACGTTGTACCACATAGATTTATCTGTTTTAGCGGATTATAGCGAATTAACCTTCTTGTTCCTTGATTACTTAATGTATAAACACCATAACTGATGAATAACTCAATTTTTAAAGCAATCTTTTTGAAGTAATTAGATTATATTTTATGTCCTTATCTCTGCTCGAATAAATGTTTTTTTTTTATTTATTTACCAGCTGATGCCCGCGACTTAGTCCGCGTTGAATAATTTTTTAAATTCCCACCGGAACTCTTTATCTTTCCGGGATAAAAAGTAGCCTGTGTCACTTTCCAGGTCCTTAACAATACTGAATGGTATTGTTGCTAAGCAAAAATTCTATTTTAATGTTATAAACTTTTCTTTTTTAATTATTTTAATTGAAATAACCTGTGAGAAATTATTTCTTGCATATTGTTGGTCAGTCTGCGATAGGTATATCTGTGGTGAACGGGTGTTGGCGCATTCTCGCGCGATGCAGTGATAAGACGTGTAGTGCTCGCGCTTTGAGTGTTGGCGGTGTGTGTGTAGTATTGCTAAATAGAAGCTCGAACCTGCGCAGTGGGAGATTTATTGACCACTTTTGTAGTATAAAGTCGCGATTATCCATATCGTGTGGTGGCTGGCGCTAATGTGAGGGTGACCCCTATATACGGGGTCGCGGGTTCGACCTCTGACTTTTCGGAATAATGTCCGTTTTATGAAATTAAATATCACTTGCTTCAAACGGTGAGGAAAAACATCGTGTATAAATCTGCATACCCGAGAGTTCTTCATAATATCATTGAAGGTGTGTGAAGTCTGCCAATTCCCACTAAGCCAGCGTGGTGTACAGTGTACTCTGCCAAACCTTTCTCATTCCGAGAGGAGACTCATGCTCAGCAGTGAGCCAACAATGAGTTGAAATAATGGTGATGAGCATGATATTTAGTTATCACCACTGGATAAGCAATGATTTTATGCCTCTAAGGTTTGCACAGCCATTGAAGAGTTGCTAATTTGAAAGTTGTCAAATACACAATTGCACACTCTTAAATAGCATGATATCTCTCTGGCAATAGGCGTCGTTTCCCTAACGCGTGACTATGTAAATATAGAGACCCAATTAACAATTTAATTACTTTGCTTTATAATATTGAGAAGTGGAAAAATGATACTAATTTAAAAACAAGCTAAGTGCGAGCCGGTCTCGTGCACTAGGAGTTCCGTACCATGCTCGTCGTCTCAATCGATAGATCGTCCACTGCTGTACGAAGGTCTTGCTTGCTTGCTTGCTTCCAGCGGCTTCTAACTACCCGCTACTCCGGACGTTCATGATATTTATGACCGCTCAACGATCCGATATAAATATGTAAATATATATAAATTCTTGTAGCAAATAACAAGTTGGATGCTACCAAAAAAACAATCGGCGATAGACACCTGACAAACAATTCGGCACCATCGAATTACGAAACGCTATTTTTTTATTTCTTAGGGAGGCCTATACCCAATGGGGGATCCTAATCTATATCATTAAATATAACTATGTCTAATAATCACTAACTTTTAACTTTTAACATTACTTTGAAAAATTAAATTATCTACTAACTATTAACGATACTAACATGAGGATAAGTGAATACATTATGTACGTACACTTAAAGCAATACTTAAGCAATATTACCCTTAACTACAATTTGATGTCACGTGCCTTGACGTTCCATAAATAAGGATTATAATTCTACAACACGAAAATCAACAATAATGAAACAGTGTGGCTCTATCCGTTGGTAATATGGCCCCTGAATGCTGTCATATTGATAACATAGGTTAAACACCAGTTGTATAATAAGTATAGGCGTAAGTAGGGCAGTTTTATCCCGGTCGAGCAACGGATCGCATTGTTGGGTAGGTAATATAATAGAAGAGCTGCCGGCCAATGATACAATTCAGTACAGAATCGAGCTCATCACAAGAATTGTTATTTGCATAAATATAGTATGTTCTGAAAATTATTCGAATTCTATATTAATTATATTAGTTAATTTTACGTTTTTTATTTTATTTCGATATATTGTTAACTGTCGACAGATTGTGAACCGTAACATACTGCTTACAATTTAACGCATTACTTTTCGGTACTATTAGGTATACTAACCCGATAGAACCTAAGTTCTCTACCTGAATATTTATGTTAAACCCTAACCTAAATGACACATACATTTACTCTGCGTTCAAATCGCGCGTGAAGAAAGAAACAAGAAAACGTGAATACAATAGATATTTAAAAAATTAATACTCAGAAAATTGAACGGTTCATAATCTTTCGATAGTTTACAATCTCGCGGGATAGAATCCGTTAGATTATAATGTAACGGTTTTTACAATTTTACGGTGAAATATATATATATCATAGGTCGAGGGTATTATACTTTAGATGCTAGGTTATTATACATCTTATAGAAGCAATCAGCTTCACATCTAGCAGCCCACACGTCAGTGTAACTGTAATTACATAACGTATGTATTATATGTGTATGTTTGTAGGTATATTATCTACATAATTTATATTGTATCTAACTTTTCTTTATAATATGAAAAGAGCAACTGCTGAGTTTCTTGCCGTTTCTTTTCAGTGGAAGCTGCTTTCCGATCCGGAAATAGGGCCTTAACTTATCTTATGTAACACAACTTGCCCTACGTAAATTCATTGAACTTGTGCTTGTGAACAAAAGCCAAGAGGTTTGTTTTACATATGGGACACCCTATAACATACGCTCAACGAAGTTCCAGCGTATCTAACAAGCTAACTTGAGTTCGCATGGGGCATGGCAGAGAAAATCGCCACTCGCCAGTATACGCGGCTCAAAGGCACCGAATCAATAGTTGGCAAAGTCGTTAAAACGCAGCCACTTTCCATGCCTCATTAAATTTCTTTTGATTTCCTATTCCGCCCTTCCCTTATACTGCTAGGCTGAGAGCTGGTGGACATCAGTATTATTTTAATAATTAATCCATACTTACAAATACTAATATTATAAACTTAATAAAGCCCGTGACTTCGTCCGCGGGGATATGGATATAAGTTTTTAATACCGGAAAATTTAAAGAGTTCCCGTGGGAATTAAAATAATCCACGTAGACAAAGTCGCGGGCATCAGCTCGTACATAATATAAAGGCTGCCTTATCGCTTTCCAGCTATCTCTATCAAGCAACCTCAGGAATAAGAAAAGCTGTGGACGTCTATCGGTTGAGATGACGCGAAAACAGTGACGAAATTATTTCCTCTAACTGCAATAGAATATAGTGTGCTTAGAGGTTGAACAAGACGAGGGTGAAGTTGGGATCACCCGAAATCTGAAATCGTGTTTCATGCCGTGGTGCACAGACTGTTTTTCATATAATCTGCATTAAAAGTGCGAGTTTTATTAAAATTGTATGTCTTATTTATTTTAGTTGCTAGGTTGTTGTTTATCCTATATCATGTATGTCATATTTGTTTATAATATATAAAAGATACGAAACGAAAGATTGAAGCGAGGTCTGCTACGTCTACGTCAGCCCTAGGGCAGAAAGGGATGGTTTTCTACCCGCTGCATGACGTATTCGTCTGAAATTGATTAGTTTCAGGTGGCTCAACAGGCATTGAAACTCGTATTTTCAATGCAGGATATATGAAAAAGATTTTTTCCAATTAACAACGAAAACTCTGTAGTCTTGGCGATGAAGCAGACTTTTACAAGTACGTTTTTTTGTGAAAGCTAAGCACGTTCTTTTATCATTTTCTTAAACAATATGCTTAATAAGCTATTTTCAGGAGCACGTATCTCACGAAGTCTAACCTGGCAGCCTAACTCAAGAAGCTATGCACACTACAGTACTGGGTAGCACGGCCAGTGATGCGAGGTTTTAATTTGTAGGGCACTGAGAAAGGTGAAGTCAGACATACCACCAAATTTGGCTAGCATTCATTAAGATTTCCTCTTCCTTCTATGCAGCACTTATATACCTTTAATGGATTTCTTAAGGTACGTTCGCACTACGAAAAACATTCGTGCCAATTTTATTTTGCATATGGATTTCACCTACTCCGCACTGCGAATGCGGCGAGCTTCAAATAACTCCGTGTAGCACAACATATTCGCGCGAATATAATACTACCAGACCGCGTGAAATTATATCAAGTCAGCAATTTTATTTTCACGCGAATTTTATTTCGTACTCCTCCATAATATGATTTATAGTGTTACAGTATTGCGAAAAAATAATCTCGCGTACATTTTTTTCAGTGCGAACGTAATAGTAGCCTTAAATTTGTGGTTTGAGCTGTGAAATTGAGTTGGCTATTAAATCCACCAGTTCTTTGACTGTAAACACCCTTAAAAGTAGAGAAAAATTGGAGTACTTGTTTTATAAAGGCGGGGGAGGTCCGGGCATAATTCACAAAAACCGGGAACATGTAATGCTCAGCGCCTGAGCGGGACATAATCAGCCCGAAACTAAATTTAATGCTAATAGCTCTTGTATATTAATAAAAAAATACGCACTGGTTACGTGTCCGTGTGTAGAATTTCAGAAAAATTCTTAGACATCGACCATTATTAAGTCCTTAAGTTATGGGGTATGGGATTACTATGGTTTCCTAGGAACGTATTGCCGCCATTCTAGACACCGAAATGTTGTCATCATCAATTCATTCCAGCAACAATCAACATATTCGCGGCGAGCTAGATAAATAGTCTTCAACGAGAAAATTTACTACTATAGCCGTGATTGTTCACGGCTATAGTAGTAAATTCAGGCATGACCTTCATATAGAAATAAAAGACTTAAGAGAACAAAATTAAATTTGAAGATTGTAAGGAAAACCCTAAAATTCTTTAGTGGATTTGTATTTGAAGTTCACGGCTATAGTACGTCTATAGCCGTGAACTTCAAATACAAATCCACTTCACAGGTAAGTTTTATACAAGTATGCAAATTACATTTAATTTAATTACCATGTTTCGGTCCATGTATTATGTGGAAGCTCTTTTTCAACAAAAAAAAAGATATCGGTCACGGATCCTATTTTGCTCTGAGTATTGGGCATTGTAATTTTTTTTAACTCTCGAGTGAACTTTTTTTAATTTTTTTATATCTTGACCCACCTGAAAATACTTAATTGCCACCCCCTGGTCTTGAGTGAATTTTTTTTAACAGGGACAGTATGGAAAAATCCGAAACCAAAGGAGATACAGGAAAACTGTTTCAGGAACTGTAGTCCTTTTTTTGTGAAAATATAATTTTGCAGTAAATTTTTTCTCAACCACCCATTCGAACGTTCTCCATTGCTTCAATGTTGCCAGTATTTAAAAACGATAACTAATCAAGTTGTACTAGATACGAAAATCCCGCGGGCAAAGCCGTGGAACTATCTAAGGCTCGAGAGTTAAATAAAAGCTGCCAGGGCTGGCCACTTGCCGGCGTTATTTAAAGCGATTCTAATTATGTTGAGAGCAGATGGCGATTGCGCCGGCCTCTTCACTGTAGGCTCTATCCGCCATGTTGATGACCCTATAATTATACCTGCCTCGTTGGTCTGGTCGTTAGCATGTTCGAATCCGGCCAACAAGGTCCCGGGTTCGAGTCCTGGCCATATAAGTAATGAGTTTCTCTGACAAGACATTCTCAGTACTAGCCCGGAGTTAGGAAGCCAATGTCCCCAATCGGTTTCCGCACGGCATCCTACCGGAACGCTAAATTGCTTGGCAGCACGTCTTTGCCGGCAGGGTGGTAACTAGCTACGGCGGAAGTCCATCAGGCCAGACAGGAGAAATTCAGAAATCATAAATTTTTGAATTAACCCTGCCGGGCATTGACTTATCCACGATGGGCCACTTATCAGACCATGGTGTACACCACTACGCCAGGGAGGTCATTAAAACTTCATTTTAGACAGTACGCGCACACTAGGCTATTAGACAAAACGTCGCACACGACGTACTAGAACAATATGGTGAACTTTCCGGTATTCAAGATTCTTCAATAAATTCAATGTTTTTCTTCATCGTTGTAGCAAGTTATGCTTATAATTAACTAGATGATACCCGCGACTTCGTCAGTATGGATTAAGATTTTTGATTCCCGCAGGACCTCTATAATTTTCAGGAATAAAAAGTAGCCTATGTTCTTCCCTGGCATACAGTCTATCCTTGTACCAAATTTCATCAAAATTCGTTGAACAAATATTGTTTCTGATTCCCGCGGGAACTCTTAAATATTCCGGGATAAAAGTAGCCTTTTAGTTATTCCAGACTATAATATACCTCTGTGCCAGATTTCATGCAGATCAGAGGCCCAATTGTCTAAGCCAATCGTATTCATTTGACAACGCATAACGTATAAATCGAACTTTTTATGGAGTACATACATGCGTATTGACATTTGATTTTGACGTGCAAGCATCTATGACCTCCTTGTACAGGTCGAATTATACGTTTGACAGACGATTACGATTACGATTTTCTTACATAATCGGGGGTCTGTTCAGCCCTTTTGGCGTGATTGAGTAACAATTCATCCATCCTAACCTTCGCATTTATAAAATTAAATATGGATATGGATTTGTCAAAATGCACACAATTTTGAAAAGTGAGAATTGCTTTCCAAGAATTCGAACCCTAGACCCCCAAATAGGAGGCCTAACATTTGATATACTAGGCTATTGCCGGTTATTTTGCGTACTAGCTGATGCCCGTGACTTCGTCCGCGTGGATTGAGGGTTTTTGGTTCCCGGATCTATCTCTGAGCTTCCAAATCCCTTCAGCCGTTCTGGCGTTTAGAAACAAACATCTATCCATCCAAACTTTCGCACTTATAATATAAGTGACTATAGATATACAAACTTTTACAGTTCTACCTTGTACCTAGTACGGCCTACTTTTCTAGAAACTTAAACAGTTACGAAACCCATTGTGGTATTACTTTTTAACAGAAGAGAAAGTGCGTAGATATGGAAATTTGTATGAAAAATGTATTCTAGTATCCGATGTCTCGATGTTACGGAGTCTCGCCTCCCGTATTCGCGTAGAATCAATCAAAACAACCATTACCTCTACCAGCGACGCAACGCGGCAAATGTTCGCGTAGGCGAATGTACCAGCCAATGATGCACTAAACACCTAAGATACTATATGAAGTTGAGGAACTTCGTGAAAAGTACTAACAGTGCCATTTTACACTAGCGGCACGCTATGATGGCCGGTTTGACACATTACAATAGTGATGTGGAATGTCAATTTATTCTCGAACAAAAAACAATTAAGTTTTGTTTTTGTACCTGATTAAATAGGTTTAATAAAACAAAAATGTATATGTTTATTTAATTTATTTGAACGAACTGAATATTTGAACGAAAATGAATATACATACTTTATATGCACACAAGAAACATATGAATACAAAAGATACAAAAAAAGGTGCCACAAAAGGCCATAATTAATCAGATTCGTCCATACTACTATTTTCACTGTCGTCACTGCTATCATCACATACATTAATAATTATATGTTCGTTTTCTATAATATTATCTATTTTCACATCTCTTTCATAATCTTCCCTTATTAATTTAACAGTTCTATTCACAACCTTTTCCCAGTCTCCTTTAGTCACATGTTCACAAGCTTCTTCTAATAATTTTAGCATTTTTTTTGTGGTAAATGGGGGTTCTGTATTGTGTCTTGCAGCATATCCCTTAATTTGAGCCCACACCAACTCAATCGCATTATACTCACAATGGTAAGGCGGTAACCGTATAACTCTGTGCCCATGTTCTAATGCTATTTCGTCAATGACGTATCGGATCTTGGTTGGTTTGTTTTCTTTTAAAAGACGTACTAATTCCGCTTTTAACATATTCATGTTTGCATCTACGCCATTTTTACGAAGCCATGCGACGATATCAGCTTTCTTTTGGGATTGGGCAGGTGGCTTGTCAATTTGCATCGAGTGGTATGGGGCGTTGTCCATAATTATAATAGATGGTTCAGGGAGGCTACACAACATTGAGGTAAACCATTCAGTAAACTTTTCTCCATTCATGTCTTCATGATAGTCTCCAGTGGTTTTTGACGCAAAAGCCATGAGAGAACCTTCGACAAACCCGTTGATGGTTCCGGCGTGACAAATTATAAGTCGCGATCCTTTTCCTACAGGAACTTTGGAAGTAGATGCTGCTGTGTCATCGTTCCAAGAACGGCCTACAGTATGGTTAGCATTAAGCCATGTTTCATCCAAGAACACAACATTTTGCCAATTTTTGATTTCTTTCACTTGCCGTAAAAAAGTATACCTTGCCATCGCTATATCAAATCTTTCCATCAATATTTTGCGTTTGTTACATTTTTTGTATCGAAATCCAATGGTCTTCAAAATCTTCGTTAAAGAACTTTCCCCACCGAAGAATAATCCAGCTTCCTTCAGTGAATGCACCAACTTTTTTCTTGTTGGATACTCCTTCTGTAAATAGTAGCCGTAAACATGTCTTCGGATAGCATCGGCATCAAAGCTATCGATGCCTACGACTGGTTTTGCTCGTTTTCTCTTTTTTGGTGTGTGAAGTTTATTTTCTTCTGTGCCAGTCTCGCCATATTTTTTTTTAGTTATCCGTCTAACAGTTCGTTGTCCAATATTAAGCGCATCAGCTACGCGTTCAACCACTGACGTTATAGGTAAAATTGGCCCTCCATTTTGAGCTTCACGATCGAAATAGTTACGAAGGCGTATTACGAACTCACGTGTCTGACTATTTAGAACAGTTCTCTGCGTACGTTCGGTCATATCGACGAAATCCACAACAAAGGGCTTGAACAGAGTCCAAATTAACGAGCAAGGGTCAACAGTAATGCAGTATCAATATTTGAAATCCAAAGCCAGGTCAAAACTATATCACAATCGCATTGCACTGACAGTTTATACTTTTCGAAGCAACGTCAATTCGAAACTGCTTTGTTTTGCATTGAGCATTGACGCGAGTTTGCCGGAGGTAGTAGTTGTGCTAGCCAGCGATCCTATGTGACGATCGTATTAGATTCCATTTTTAAAAATTTATTGATATTTTTTTGCGATTTCAGAGGTTTGTCCACATAGTGAAAATTGTTCATATTCACAAGTACATTCACCCCTTAAATGGTGCAAACTGATTTTTCTACACTTGTATACATTTAAGAAATCAATTTAATAAATAAATTTTGAGTCCTAAACCTAAAACTACATTCGATAAAATTTATGAATCTCTGCACATCACTATCGTCAATAAAGTAATACAATTATTTCCTTCAAAGTCGTTATCAATTAATACGGAACTTCATGAGAAACTACATTCGATAAAATTTATGAATCTATGCACATCACTATCGTCAATAAAGTAATACAATTATTTCCTTCAAAGTCGTTATCAATTAATACGGAACTTCATGAGCGGACAAACGTCAAACCGGCCATCATAGCGTGCCGCTAGTTTAGTATATTTTAATTGATTATTATTATTAAAGTATTCTTCGTAGAAGCTAATATGTAGCTTTACAATGAGAAACCTGCATCAATCATTGTTACAGTCTCAATAATTGCGACTGTAACAATATTATAACAACCTTTTAAAACAGCCTCCAAAACCATCACAAAGAAATAGCAGTGTCATTTTGTCAGTAGGCATGTTCAAATCAAAAGAGAACAGGCATCTTCTAGGCAAGCACGCTCCACCTTAGCCTTGCCATCACTACTTCTAGTCTGATTCTACCAAGTCTGATTGCAACCAAGCGCTAGTCTATAAATAAATAAAAAATAAGGTAAGCCAAAGTTATTAGTTATAGGATGGATATTTTTTTGTGAGACTGCATCTTCGGATTCGAATATCAGTGACACCTACTACGCCTTTATCTTTCATCTATTATTATTAATCTTTACGAAAATCCATAAGCAACGGTACATCACACAATTATCCACTGTTCAATCTTTTGACTTATTATCGCTATTTCATTTTGGTAGCCGTTTTATATCTATATCTTTCCGTACATCTATGTACGTACAAAACTTATGGTATTTCTGTCTGTACGACTCTGTGATCCTATTAGATAATATTTATTCTTCTTCTTAGTATAGTAGCAGAACAGGAGTTATCGGCATAATTGATTAATTTGATTTTATTTAAATAATAAAAAAGAAATATGATTAAGCTGACATTGGTGCCGATTCTGTAATGTAACATCTCTAAACTAAACTAAAATGGCAGCTTTAAATCTAGTTCTGTCCCTTTCCGTAGGGAGTATTATGAGAGGGTTAGCAATATTTATAATGCTCTAATTTTAGTTTAGTTTAGAGATTGTGCACTACAGAATCAGTCCCATTGTACATGCCGGGGAATAACATAGGCTACTTTTCATCCCGGGAAATCTAAGAGTCCGTTATGGATTTGCAATAAATCTAAATCCACATACTCAATCATATACATAATCTAGTTTATATTTCCTAGGTTTTACTATAAAAATTATAACAAGTACAATCTGAGTAAGCTGTAGTACAATAAGTAAAGTCACAGGCATAAGTTAGTGTATCGGATAGATCTGAGTGGGATAAAATTGTGCGTTCAAATGACAGATCAGATTTTTTTAAATCGCTACAATAGATCGAGGGGGGGTATTTATATTTTTAGTATCGGGTCATAGCTGCGTCGCCACCGGTTGACGGGGACATAGTAATTACACACGATACGGCGTCGTATCGTTACAATTTACAACGTCGTGTCGTGTCGCAATGCGATGTCGTGTCGTGGAAATTTACGGCGTGCGTCGTAAAAAATCATGACACGACGTTGGTTCGTTGTACGATTCACGGCAAGACGTGTCTGCATTTGATAATAATAGTCAAATATGATGTATTATATTGATGTTAAAGCGTTCAGTGCTATGGGACAAAACAAGAAGATTATAAGGAAAAATGTGAAAACAGCATCGGTGAATTCATAACACCACGTCGTGCCATGAAACCAAGATGTGACGTTATGTTGTGAATTTTTCAACGTAGATTTCCACAGCATCGTGACACAACACGCACAGAACGGCAGCAACACCCTCCATGGCGCAGTCCTTACGACCTCCAGTATTCAAAGCTGTCGTCTGAAAGCGGGCGGTTCCGGGTGCAATAAGGGCAGGGTTACTTTGGGTTTTTTTTTTAAATTTTCTGTGGTGACGTCCATTTGTGGGCTTCGGCCGTGGCTACTTACCACCTACAGCGAGACATGCCGCCAAGCGATTTGGAGAAAGATGCCGTGTAGAAACCAATTAGTGGTATGGGGTACAACCGCCTTACCCTCTGGTTAGCCCGATACCATAGGCTACATCATCAATGCCAAATAAGATCGCAGTGAGGGCTAACATGTAGTGGATAAAAAAATGTCGCAGTGTGTCACGATACGACGTCGTATCGTGTGTTTGTGCGATGGCCCAGTGTACGTTTGGCCCTGACGTGAACAAATTACAGAAACTGTCAACTATCTAAAACAATATACCCCGGGCGGACCGGTTGCCGTTTAACTCTCTTATCTTGCGAGTTTTCGTTTCTTAGATAAAAGGCTGTATTACTTAAATGTCATTATGCTTCGTATATACGCCGAGATAAATATTTCTCTGCGACCTATTGATATGTTACATCTTAGATGTACAGTGGCCTTAGTTTGAGCATGGCATAAAATAATGGGCAGCACTCGCCTATAGTTAAAGAAAGATCTGAAGACTGACATAGGCTACTTTCTATCCCGGATAATCAAAGAGCTCCCATGCGGATTTTTTTAAACTTTAAACGGCAATGTTTTGCGCCCGCGCCACCTGGAGCCAGAGGCTAGGTACCCAGAGGTAGGGCACCGGATGGGGGATGTTAAGTAGTGGGTTTCTTCGGGGCTGGGATCTCGGCAGCGTTTATGCACTTCAAATCGGAAGCATTTTTAATTCAAGCATGCCTGAGAGTTGTTATTAATGTTCTCAAAGGTGTATAAAGTTTGCCAATACGCACTTGGCTAGCGTGCTGGAATATGGCCAAACTCTTGTCATTTCGAGGGGAGACACGTGCTCAGTAGTGAGGCGGCAATGGGTTAAATTGATTGAGTGAGGGATGTGGGTGTCTTTGGTATTGCAAATCAATGGTGGTAGTATGGGTCGGCTCGACTGGTCCGCTTATCTGCAGTCGGTGCGAGGTCGAAAGGTCAACTCGGAGGCATTTCTAATGCGCAGTACTTGTGTTCGATTGTTGCACTGATCGTTCGCCCTTGACGTTAGACTCCCAATAAATAAACCGTTTCTTGATTTATTGCTGGTTATTTATTGATTTGAAAATCCCTTCCGTGAGAATGTCATAGACGCAGCAAAGCATCTTAGAAACCTAGCTTAGGATCTCCCAAATATAAGACCACTGCGCTCACCACAGTGCCAGGGAGGTCGTAAATCTACAGGATCCTTTTGTTTTAAAAGAGCCACACGCAGCCGAAGTTGGAGAAAAAGCTAATTATTAATATTATTATAAAATAGGTGCAATATTATTTATTACTAGCGGATGCCCGCGCCCTCGTCCGTGGATTGAGGTTTTTTGGTTCCCGCGAGAACTTCTTAATTTTACGGGATATAAAAGGTAGCTTAAGTACCATTCCAGACAAATTCACTCAATGCCAAATTTCATGCAGATATCCGTTTAGCCGTTCTGACGTGATTGAGTAACAAACATCCATACATCCATCCAAACTTCTGCATTTATATAATAATCTTATCAGACGATTAAATAATGTAGATATTATCGCATCGCAATCTACGTAATTTTTAGAAGAACATGGATCCCACAAAAAGCAAAGTTATGTTAAATCAAAATAAAATCTGTTAACGCATTGATATAACGCTTAATCGAATTAAAAGATCTCTAGTACGTAGCTAAACACCTGATACGGGCTGGTTGCATTCAGATAAGAAAGGAATTTTTTAAAATTCAACCCTTAAGGGTGTAAAATGTGGCTTTGAAATTTTAACGAAAATCAAATATAACGTGAGTGAAACCGCGGGCAAAATCTAGTCCATACTAATATTATAAATGTGAGGGTGTGTCTATCTTTCTGTCTGCTACGCTTTCACGGTCCATCCGACCGATTTCGATGAAATTTGGTTAACAAGGATAGGTTATATCCCCGTAAAGGACATTTGCTAAAATTAAGGAGTTCCGGGGGAATCGAAAAAACTAAGTCCACACCGAAGTCGCAGGAATCGTGGGTGTCGTGAAAGTAGCTCACGTCCCTCCATCAACTAGAAAAGAGCTGATGATATTCAAACGGATCTACAAATCTTAGAACATCTGAAAACAATGAATGCTATTGATCAAGTCACCTTTTAAACAAAAATTTTTTATTTATTCAACAAGATTATCAAGATAGGATATTTCTTTAAATGTGTTTTGTTTGGTGTACAATAAAGTGTATTTTCATTTAATTTCAAGATAGCAAAGTTCGTTTTGTTTGCGAGTGCCTAGTTTGAATCTCGAGCGAGCGCCGGGCACTACCTGATTATTTAGGTCGAACCCTAACCTAACCTACAAGACACAAGAAAATGTAACAAGTCATAACTAAAGAAATTAAAAAACACGACTGCCCTGCAAAAAATGAATCAAAAAGTTAAAAATCTAAAGGAAAACGCCAGACTATGTATAGAGCTTTGCCCCACTTATTAAATTTCGTTTACAAGCATGCCGTATGTAGGATTTAATAGATTTTGTATTACTGATAACTATACATGTATTTTGAAGCCTCTAACACTTGAGGTTTTTTATTAAAACTAAGTTTAAGTTTCAATATTATTTTAGGTTATATGCATTTTTAATTGTGAAATAAGTAAAAAAATGCTGTGTATCGTTACAATGCCCTTGCCAAGAGATATTATGGCTTTAAAATGAAGTAGGATACTCAAATGCCTGCGTAGCTTGAGGTCTACCTGAAGTAATACGATACCTAGTTAATAAGCTTATGCTATCTTCTCTAACGATAGAATGGTTGACTAATTGGAAATAAAACAACTGTTAGTAATCATTGATTTATTCATCTTCATATTAAATATGTAATCAGTCGCTACATTATCAAGAAATACTGCCGTGGTGCATCAATATCACTTTGATGATAAGCCCAACATGGCAACAACATCTCTTAGAATCCTGTTTACACTCCAGTGACAATTTATGCACCTCAACGTCGTTACCCAAATCGCAAGCAATGGTCATCCATGGAATATAGCGTAAAGTCGGCGAGATCGAATCAATATTATAGAAGGTCTAGCAAGTTTTTGGTGAAACATTCAAAACAAGCACGGTATACAGTCGACTTCACTGAAACCACGATTACAATGATCACAAATCACAATGACATTGACATCTTCAAATACGTTTGTCAATGACGTTTCATTGCACAAAATGCGTGAATGCGAAGGTAAGGTTTTAATGCAACTATTTTATTATTCATTGTTATTTACGTTCAAATAATAATAGGTAATGTGTCATTTTCAATAATTAACAACACATAATAACGAATTTAAACAAAGATCAGCTGTAGTATGATTTATGTAACTAATAGGAGTTTTGTTTTATTTAAAAACTTAACAACTGTAGTTTTATTTAGTCGTGTATGCGTAGAATGTAATGCAAATTGCCGCAAGAGAAATAGGAAGTGGACGAGGGACCTGAAATACTTTTTTTTACATTTTTAAATCCGCAACTTTTTTATCAATAATTATTAAATCATACGTGGTCATAAATTCCTAAGATAATTTTAAAAAGTTTACATTTCGTGTAAATTATGAAAATTGGTGGGGCAAAATCTGGCATTCTCTTTTATTCACATTTTTATTAAATGATATTTTTTTGTAAATCACTGGATATTGAACTATAGTGTTATATATTTTTGGAATCTACTCATCAGTTTTTAGATGATGAATATATAGATAATCTTATTTAAAAAAAAATATTTCAACTTTAGTCTTTAATGCGGGACCATGGTCACCCCATCAATTTTTTTTGAATTTTTCTAGCCTATGGCACCCGGAATAAGTTAGGGATTCTAACGATACCTCATTTATCAAAATCAGTTCAGGCGTATAGAAGTTATGGTGGAGTATACAAACTCACATACATACATACATACATACATACATACATACATACATACATACATACATACATACATACATACATACATACATACATACATACATACATACATGAGCCCTGAAAACAATATACTCCTTTTTTCAGGCAGTCGTAAAAATACAATGAATATTTCAAAAATTGACACTGTGGACATTGAACGGTTCACAATTTGTCGACAGTTTACAATCTATCGAGATAAAAAGCGTTAGATTGATCTGACGGTTTTTGCAATTTTACGGTGACATTTATATTCAATTTATTAATTATTATTATAATAATATTTATTATATTCCATTAATTAGATTAAATGTAGAGCACCACCAAGACCTACCCACCAACCAAGGTTCTACGGCTTCGACAAAGCCCATAGAGAATGTTACGCCTTTGTCGGCTTAGAGGAAGCCTTAAATGCGCTAGAGACATAGGCTTTAATTAAGCTGCGCACGCTTGCTAAATGTAGCCTTATAATATGACGGCCATAATATAATCTTAAATAACCTTTCTCGGGAACTCTTTCCCAGGATACACAGCTTATGCGTTATTCTAGATTATAGGCAAAGACTTAATTTCATCCTGATCCGTTCAGCCGTTTTTGTTTGCCGTGATTGAGTAACAAACATCCATCCTTCCACCCATCCATCCATCCAAACTTTCGCATTTATACCTAATATTGGTATAGAAGTTTAAATACAATAAAAATATTTCAATATGAGTTTTTTGATAATCTAATCCAAATTTACTTATAATAATCTAATCTAGATTATTGGTGTGGACGTTCGGTCTCGTGTTCGGCGGGCCAGGGGTTCAATTCTCTGGCACGCACTCCCAACTTTTATGCGTTTTGGGCAAATAACTATCGCTCGCTTTAATTGAGAGTTGAGGCTCCTAAGACTATCGGTTCTTCGAGCTTAATGTTCGGGGGCCATACTGTCAACGCTTAAAGCCATATTGTACGTGACTTTCTTGTTTTAGAATTATAATCCTTATTTTAGGAACGTCAAGGTACGTAACATCAAACTATCATTTTGAGTAATATTGCTTAAGAATTGCTTAAAGCGTTGGCAGTATGGCCTCTGCACTCTTGCCCATGGTTACTTGAGCTTCGTCGTTCGTAGGGCTTTTTCTGGTTTTTCTACGGACCGCTATTTCTGATCAGATGACCGCGACTCCGTCCGCACGGGTTTTAAGCTTTTTTTTGTCCGCTTTTTTGTTTAAATTTAAAAAAAAGGGATTTAAATGGTAGCCTTTGTCCTTCCATGGCATTCAGCATAAGTGCCTCTGTACCAAATTTTATGATAGTGGGTTTAAAAGATGGCTCGTGAAAGCGTAGCAGACAGACAGACACACATTCTTATTTAAAACAAGTATTCATATTTTTGTTTTGATCGTAGCGTTCCTCTGTGAATGACTCTTTCCATTGTCATACATATATAATATGTATGTGTGTAATATACGAGTCGTGTAATTCTAACGCGTTCCTAAAACTACATCACGTAACAATCAAAAGAATAATTAAATAGTCCGAAGACACATTACTTATGTCGGCTGACATGAAAAACCTCCGCTCAATCGTTAGAGTGGCTATTCATTGAAATATTTGAAAGCTCAATCTTACCTCCTAAATAAAACCTCCAACAGTGTGCGTGAAACGAAAGAGTGGCTCTTTTTTGACATAATTTATAAATCTTTTTTATAACAAAAAATTACACCTAATAAAAATTTAGATAAAACTTAGATCACTGATCACCCTAAATATATAACGACTTATTTTTAAAAGTATTTGTTCATATCCAGTCTGAGGAGTCCATGAAATCAATTGTGAGAATATCTAGAGTTCGGCTTAAATTCTAGAGATATCAAACTCGAGCACTAATTGGTTTGAATAGCTTGCTCTCTTATACCTCACTCATATACCCCGATGGGAACACAATCTCACTCGACCTGAGAGACATAGGCGCAGGACGGGTGGATATACGTGTTCTTCGAGGCTATAAATCATCAACTTCTTTGGAGAATTTCTGCACAAAAAATACGTATACGTATTATATAAATAATATGCCAAATGGCTCTTTCTGTTGACTTTGTCCTATCTGTGAAATTTAAATAATATCTACGCCTGAACTTAAAAATGCGGGAGGAAGCGGCGCGCTTGTAACGACAATTCATATCCAAGTTTAATGTATTCCTACATATTCTAAACAATACGAGTATTATTAAAATGCGTATTAAAACATATCTCGAAATCCGTAGGTCGTTGACTCGCCTATAACGCGGTGTGGGAGCGTGAACGGTTCTCGGGCATATTTTTTAAAAAATCTTTCGTACCACCACCATTGATACATTTCACTGGATTCAAAGACATACAGGGTCTAACAAAGTACATTAATTAAGTATTATGCAGAACTAGGACGTTCTAAAACTTACCCTTTCATTTCACATCAAAGCTTTGTTGCCCTAAGTTAGCGTTACACCGCGTAGAGTGAACTAGCTCATTAGTTTAGAGCTTTAGTCGGGCAAACTCCGACAAAATATGTGAGTTCAACCGTTTTTAATAGGTATGTATGATGGACTCAATTAGGATGTTTAGTTGGAAACCAAAAAAACCCCGAAGTTTGATTCTCATTTGAATATTAACCACCAAACTCAACTACTCATGTGTTTTCTTGATATTTGACTAAGAATAAAGGGACGAGTGGCCTAGTTGTGATAACGCATATCAGCCGATTGCGATTGCTGAACAACGTTGACTCAAGTAGGTAACTGGACCGGTGGTCCGTGGTAGGTAACTGGAAGTTGGTAACCGAATTCGGAAGTCCGAATTGACCGTTTCGTTTCTTCCGTGCCTCGGAGAGCACGTTAAGCACTCAGTTCCGGCTATAGTCTAACATGTGATAATAATAGTTAGAAACCTAAAAGTTGAAATAGTAATCTTAGTTAAGTCGTATACGGAAGGACCTGGGAACCCACCGCATTATTATTCCAAGAAAACTGCCATTATGTGATTTATGGAATTGGGTCACGGCCCTCAACAATGAGGAATACGACGCAGAGAGCGAGAGAGGGAATAAGAATAAAACTTCATTTGTATAGGGTGTGCTCGAAAGACTCTAATTTGTTATTATTTTTAACCATATCTTGGAATTTTATAAATCAATGGTGCGATCGGCACAAAGGCATTCAGAAATTTTCGTCCGCGGTTTTTAACACTTAAATAATGTTTAAGCAAATGACTATGCGAATACCGTATTTCACGCTATACTATAGATGTGTATATAATATAGATAGGAACGCAAGGAATCGTCGTTTTAGTGGACACTTTGTTGTCTGTGGTATCTCTTGTATTCTTTTTAAAATAGTTATTTATATATTTAAACTGAATACCAACAGGATGAGGTTCTTAACACGAAGCTAACTCTTTAATATTTATATTCTTATAGCGATAATAGATGATGCCTTAGCGATGATGATTAAGATTTTCCTTCCCCGTGATATAACCTATCCCTGTACTAAAGGACTTGACCGGTGGAACTATGGCAGCTTGCCTAGGTGTCAAAAATCAATGTTCAGCAATGATTTCTTTATTATTGTAATTTTAATATTTCACTGTTTTCAGATTAAAAAGTTTCAGGAGTCTGAAGGCTCGGAAAACTGCGAAAATGAACAAAAAAGTTTCACCAAAAGACTGCTTTCCCACAGTAGATGGCGCTATTTATTGTGTTGAGCGAGTCTAAAAAAATATTCTCAAGAATTATTTCTTTATTATTGTAATTATAATATTTTATAGTTTTCAAATAAAAAGTTTCAGGAGTCTGAAGGCTCTGAAAACTGAGAAAATAAATAAAAAAAGTTTTACCAAAAACTGCTTTCCCACACTAGATGGCGCTAGTTATTGTGGTGGTCTAGAAAATATTTATAATTATTGCTCACCACTTTTGGTTAACAAGTTCAACTATTCGACCACAGATGGCAGCATATGCAATGTGAAAGGGCGTTCCTTTAAACGCAGTATTTCAAAATGCTTTGTTCGATCTATTAGTTTGAGACTTGTCAAAAAATAAAAATAATTATAAACAAAACATACATTTCCTTTTCATTGCTATTTAATTGATCAAAAATAAATCATTCATAATATAATGACTAAGGTACTTAGATGGTATTCATGTAGGGTTACAAGATTATTATTAGGCATGGATATAATGGAACGTCAAAATGGAGTAGTGCTTAAAGAGGAAAGCGGACGCTCAAGATTTCAACAATAAACGTACTGTTTTTTTTGTCATTTGAACCCTGACCTTATTTGGAATAATAAATCCATAATAATTTCGTTTTGAATTTTTAAACCTTACTGTAAAAACGGAAATCCTGTGCATTGTCCCGAATCGGAGGGCAATTACTGGTCATGTCCTTTCATCAAAATGTTTATAATGTTAGTATGGATTTATAAATAGCTAATATGAATCCAACGACATGGGCTTGTATCAGGTTGTGTTGGTTTTACATACAAACATACATACATACATACATCTGATGCCAGCCACTCTCCAGATGTCATGGAATAGCCTAATCAGGGGGGCGTCAATACAATTTGTTTGCCGAGGTCCACTCGAGGACTTTTCGTGCTGTAAGTAACCTGACGGGGTCCCTAAGAATCTACACCTTACTCTGCCTATGAAATTCAATATTTCTCTAACATGGCACGTGAATCATCTAGCAGTAAGACTCTTATATTTTGTTATGTCCATAATAAACCAAGATCTTTTAGAGTTTCGGAAGCTTCGAGTTCAAATCAACCCAACGACTTGATTATATACCAATTTAGATGAAGTTTACATATAAGACTGGCTTTAGAAACGTGTTCGACTTATAGAAAATTTATAAAACGCGTTCATGCATTGTTTAATATCAATGCATAAATTCAGTTCGAGGTTATATGAATTATAATACGCATGATCGAGTATTGATTCATCACTAATTTATATCATGCTTTCAGTTCAAGTATACTGTGCTTTGCTCGTTCTAAGACCTTATTTCTTAGCACATATACTAAGTGAGCCAATTATTATGCATAGGATTATTAAAGGATCATACAGTCAAGCGGTACTTCACGCCGGAACAGCTTCTCATCCTGTACCAAGCACAAGTTCGATCATGCATGGAGTACTGCAACCATTTATGAGATGGCTCTGCCAAGTACCAGCTTGATGCATTGGATTCGGTGGATCGCCGCGCCAGGAGACTTATTGGTAACAAAGCGCTGGTCAGTTCGAAGCTGCAAAGCCTAGAACATCGGCGAAAAGTTTCCTGTCTGTCGGTATTCTACAGGATATATTTCGGAGAGTGTGCTCAGGAACTATTCGATCTAGTTCCTCCGTCACCTTTTTATTATCGAACCGCAAGGCATCGACAAGGTCTGCACTCTTACGCAGTCGAAATTCCGTTGGCTCGTACGAAGCGATTTGCTTCCTCGTTTCTAATTAGAACCGCTAGGATATGGAATGCCCTTCCGGCTTCCGTTTTCCCCCCTTCTTTTAATATAGGTACCTTCAAATCAAGAGTGAATAGGCATCTTCTAGGAAAGCGCGCTCCACCTTAGGCTGCATCACCACTTTAAGCAAGTCTGATTGCAGCCAAGCGCTGGCCTATATAATTTAAAAAAAAACATGTATACTTTGACTATGAGAGTTCAGACCTTTTGTATTATACTATAAGTTTTGAAACCCAGGATTAAGATTTCTATCTTATTTAACAACATAAATATTGTTCCATAAGGTCACCGTGAAGTGAACTAATCCTAGTGGTAGCATCCTCCTTTTATAAGAAAAGGAATATGCTTTGAAATGGCATCATTTACTTTTCTAAAAAATAAATGATGTAAGCATAAGTCGTCCTCTTTAAGTAGATCGCATGGTAAAATCAGACGTACTGTAGAACATAGAAATGCACAAAAAGTGCACTGCGCACAGAAAGCAAGCTCTCTGGTTCAACAACAAACCAATCCCATCTTAACGTCCAACTAGGTAGACATCAAAACAGAACCAGCCGTGCTGAGGCATCGCCGAAGCGAATAATTTACATTCCACAGGGCCCAACTCAACCTGCGATAGTAATATGTGATCATAATACGTGTAAGTATGTTGTATTTTAAGTATGTATATAGATCCATCATAGGTAGATCGAGTATCGTCGGATACTCTCCAAGTCAGGTTCACAAGGCACATACGAGTAGTACCAAGGCTCCATAGCATTAGACAGCATCCAACAATGTAGTGCGTTCGAAATGCTTTATTGATTGTACACAAAAAATATTAAATGTATGAATCGCTCCTACTTTCGCCGCCATGACGAGGAGAAAGAAGCAGAGGAAACATAGTGAGTGTGCGTGTTCGTTCTCGCAACATGCCGACTCCTCGCTTTCCGAGCGGCCTGAATACCAAAAATCATCTTTGCTATGTTCAAGATCGTTCCTCATTTGGATCATTTATACTATTATTCTATTATTGTTTTATTATTAATTTAATATTATTTTACTATTATTTTATAATATATCAATTTTTTAAAATTATTATTACTTTTATTCTGGAACAGAGGTACGTATAGAGGTACGTACGTTACAGTGCTACTTTATAACTTATAGAATATGTTTCGGAGAGTGTGCCCAAGAAATCTTTGATCTTGTTCCTCCCTCACCATTCTACTTTCGTACCGCAAGGCATCGTCAGTGTGCATATTATAGATATTATAGATGCAATTCTATGGATGTTTTCGAAGCGTTTTGCTTCTTCGTTTCTTATTCGAACCACTGGGAAATCGAATGCCCTTCCGGGTTCCGTTTTTATATTGCTTTACACCAACCCCTTGTACAGGAAGTTTGTATGCAGCCAAAAGCTAGTCAATCAATATACCTAAATCTTTAAGGCGCGCTCCAACCCAGGCCTTTCCTTTTGAACGATAATTGTCTCCAAGCGTTGTAATAATTTTTAATATTATAAATGCGAAAATGTGTCTGTTTGTTCGTTTGTCCTTTAATCACGCCGCAACCGAAAATCGGACCGTTTTTTTTTATGGACATAGTTGAGGACCTGGAGAGGACAGGCTACTCATTATCGCGGACAATGAAAGAGTTCCTGTGGGAATCAAAATTAATAATTTTACGCGAACCAAATCGCGGGCATCGGCTAGTCAAAAATAAATTGAAATTAAAAGCAAATTGAAATCATAGCAACCCTACTCCAATAGTCTACGCTTACCGGTAAAAAATGTCCGCCCGTAAGTAGGTAGTTAAGAATGTGCTGTACCATTTATTAACAGAGAATCCGTCTTAAAGAACTAGCGTTCAAAGTTATTAATGATTTGTTTGAATGGCGCGTCACAGCTCATTGTTGGTGGAGGACTCCGGATGTGGACGGTGACACTAATTATTCTTCCCCACGAATGATAGATTAGCCTGGACAAATCACTTCTAGCTGGGCACAGACTAAAGGAGATTTTTAAAGCCATATCTATAGAAAAACTGAATTATAAACTGACAATATAATCTGAGGACAGGGTGTGGCGGCGCTCCAAAGGTGCATATTTTCTTTATTTATGTCACCGTAAGATTGTAAAAACCGTTCGATTATAATCGAACTCGCGAAATTGCAAACTGTCGAAAGATTACAATTTAACGCATTATTTTCCGGTAGATTGTAAGCTGTTAGGTATATTAACCCGATAGAACTTACCTGATTGTTTATTTCGAACCCTAACCTACAAGAAACAGACAAGAAAACGTAAATACAATGAATATTTCAAAAATTGACACTCAGAACATCGAAAGTTTCACAATCTGTCGACATTTTACAATTTCGCGAGTTAGATTATAATCTAATAGTTTTTACAATCTTACGGTGACATATATATTATACAGCGAGCAAACGAGTAGGCGAAACACCTGATGTTAAGTGATTACCGCCGCCCATGAACCTTTGAAGCGCCGGAGGAACCACCAATGCGTTGCCGGCTTTTGAGTAATTTGTTTATCCGCCCTTTGAAGAGCCCCATATTATAATCATGAGGAAACCCAGAAGATGGAAGCTGATTTCATAATTTGCAGGTATGTGGCACAAATTACCTGGAAAAAATGAGAGGTGGAAGAAGACCAGTCATTTAGGAAAAATATGTTGTGATAAGTTGTGATCTACATCTTCTTATCAACCCATTGCCGGCTCACTACAGAGCACAAGTCTACTCTCGGAATGAGAAGGGTTTGGCCATAGACCACCAAGCTGACCAAATACGGATTGGCAGTTTTGCACACCTTCGAGAAAATTACGAAGAACTCTCAGGTATGCAGGTTTCTTCACGATATTATCCTTCACCGTTTGAAGAAAGTTATATTTACTTTTTTAAAACGCACATAACAAAAAAGTTGGTGTGTGCCCGGGGATCGAACCCGCGACCCCGTAGTTGCGATCTTTTTTACGAAAATCAAGTCTATGGAAGTATTCCTTTAGTCTGTGTAGCAACAAGTAATAAAAAAATCGTGTGATTAGTTTTTAGAACGGGCCCCGTGTCGGACGTGGGATGGTAATATGTTTTGGAAGATGCCACAAGATATGCCATAAGATACTACTTATTAGTGATGTGCCGGATCGTTAAAAATGTATATCTTCGGATACGGATCCGGATACGGATATTTGGTGTCCAGATCCACGGATATGGATTTTAACTTTTTTACTCAATCGATGTCGGTGCGCGTGACCTTGAGACTCACTACGATAATTGTTTGCAATATGAAGGTGTCAATTATTTGATTTTAAGAAATAAAAAAATAATCTGAATGGAATTTAATAGTTTTCCATTGTTACCTAATCACCTTATATAATTTCATCTTTGTATTGAAAATGAATAAGGTAAAAGATCCGTCAAAAAATATAGATACGGATCTTTCTTCACCCGCGGATATCCGCGGATACGGATACCCGGCACATCACTACTACTTATATCTACTGTCGGATTATGGTAGTATTTCGCTCTTGTCTATGATTTAGGGTGATTTGATCGTGCTTTATGGTATCTCTATGTATGTAATTACTAGCTGATGCCCGCGACTTCGTCCGTATGGAGTATTTCTTTTGATTCCCAAAGGTTCCCTTCATTTTCCAGGATAAAAAGCCTATCACTCTCCAGGGCCTCAACTATACCTATTACCTATGCAAAAAATTAAGCCGACCTGTTGCTCTGTTGATTGAAGGACAAACAAACACACTTTCGCATTTATAATATTAGTATGATAGGTCACTAGATGATGCCCGCAACTACTTTGCGTGGATAAGACTTTTGTAACCTGTGGAAGCCTAGCCTACGTCATACAACCTACCGCTATACCAAATTTCATCAAAAATTTGCCGTGAAAGCGTAGCAGACAGGCTGACAGATAAATAGACAGACAGACACAATTTCACATTTATAATGTTATTGTATGGATGGTGTAGTGGTCAGCATGTACGACTGTGAAACACGAGGGCTTGGGTTCGATTCCCGGATTGTGATTTAATTAAGAATTTCTGTCAATAAATTCTGAGTGTTTACCTACTAACTCAAAACTCCAATAGTATAAGTCAGAGGTGTGTGAACGGCAATCGAACCCACTACCATCCAAACAGGAGGCCGGCCGTTTAAGCCGCTACCTAGTCACCGCAATGACAGTATCAGTGAACCCTAATCCCTTTCAAATTAGAACCCAGTCCTAAGCGTTATCAGAAATTATAAATGAACTGGAATGGAGGCTTCGGCCGTGGCTAGTAACTACCCTACCGGCAAAGACGTACCGCCAAGTGATTTAGCGTTCGCTGAATCTTAGCCCGCTACAATCTTACAATGCACCGTCACTACCATCAGGTGAGATCGCAGTCAAGGGCTAACTTTTAGTGGAATAAAAGAAAATATACAGCGGTTTTATATGCGGGTCTCGGATGTACAGTTTATGGTAAATATAAACAACATATCAGCTGTAAATGTTCTAAGCAAGAGCACTACAAGCGCACTACACTGTTGTCTTTAGTTTTTTGCAGAAGCAAGCACATTAAGATCGGAGAAGTAATATTTCCGGCGTATCCGCTAAGGTGTCTTCTCATCGGACGTGCAACTTTGTACCAACGCTGTGATAAGGTTACTGGCGCCATACTGCCAACGCTTGAAGCAATACTTAAGCAATATTATTCAAAATGACAGTTTGATGTCACGTTCCTTGATGTTCCTAAAATAAGGATGTTAATTCTAATAATAATGAAATAATATGGCTGTATGGCCCCTGTTGTGTGAAGCTGTGATAAGGCACCCTACCTCCTGTACGGAGGGTCGCGGGTTCGATCCTCGGAGACGCATAACTTTTCGAAGTTATGAGTGTTTTAAGAAATTAAATATTATTCGCTTCAAACGGTGAAGGAAAACATCGTGTGGAAACCTGCACGCGCCAGAGTCCATAGTTACTAATATTATAAATGTGAGTCTTCTACGCTTTCACGGCCCATCTGCTCAACTTATTTTGATGAAATTTGGTATAGATGTAGAATGTATCCCGGGACAAGACACAGGCTACTTTTTATCCCGAGAAATTAAAAAAACCTAATCAACGCGAACGAAGTCGCGGGCATCATCTAGTTCTTCATAATGTTCTCGAAGGTGTTTGAGGTGTGTACCCAATTTGCATAGGTAGACACTTACCTCTTTTACCACTGGAAATTAAATCATTACAAATTATATTAGCGGCACGCTATGATGGCCGGTTTGACACATTACAATAGTGATGTGGAATGTCAATTTATTCTCGAACAAAAAACAATTAAGTTTTGTTTTTGTACCTGATTAAATAGGTTTAATAAAACAAAAATGTATATGTTTATTTAATTTATTTGAACGAACTGAATATTTGAACGAAAATGAATATACATACTTTATATGCACACAAGAAACATATGAATACAAAAGATACCAAAAAAGGTGCCACAAAAGGCCATAATTAATCAGATTCGTCCATACTACTATTTTCACTGTCGTCACTGCTATCATCACATACATTAATAATTATATGTTCGTTTTCTATAATATTATCTATTTTCACATCTCTTTCATAATCTTCCCTTATTAATTTAACAGTTCTATTCACAACCTTTTCCCAGTCTCCTTTAGTCACATGTTCACAAGCTTCTTCTAATAATTTTAGCATTTTTTTTGTGGTAAATGGGGGTTCTGTATTGTGTCTTGCAGCATATCCCTTAATTTGAGCCCACACCAACTCAATCGCATTATACTCACAATGGTAAGGCGGTAACCGTATAACTCTGTGCCCATGTTCTAATGCTATTTCGTCAATGACGTATCGGATCTTGGTTGGTTTGTTTTCTTTTAAAAGACGTACTAATTCCGCTTTTAACATATTCATGTTTGCATCTACGCCATTTTTACGAAGCCATGCGACGATATCAGCTTTCTTTTGGGATTGGGCAGGTGGCTTGTCAATTTGCATCGAGTGGTATGGGGCGTTGTCCATAATTATAATAGATGGTTCAGGGAGGCTACACAACATTGAGGTAAACCATTCAGTAAACTTTTCTCCATTCATGTCTTCATGATAGTCTCCAGTGGTTTTTGACGCAAAAGCCATGAGAGAACCTTCGACAAACCCGTTGATGGTTCCGGCGTGACAAATTATAAGTCGCGATCCTTTTCCTACAGGAACTTTGGAAGTAGATGCTGCTGTGTCATCGTTCCAAGAACGGCCTACAGTATGGTTAGCATTAAGCCATGTTTCATCCAAGAACACAACATTTTGCCAATTTTTGATTTCTTTCACTTGCCGTAAAAAAGTATACCTTGCCATCGCTATATCAAATCTTTCCATCAATATTTTGCGTTTGTTACATTTTTTGTATCGAAATCCAATGGTCTTCAAAATCTTCGTTAAAGAACTTTCCCCACCGAAGAATAATCCAGCTTCCTTCAGTGAATGCACCAACTTTTTTCTTGTTGGATACTCCTTCTGTAAATAGTAGCCGTAAACATGTCTTCGGATAGCATCGGCATCAAAGCTATCGATGCCTACGACTGGTTTTGCTCGTTTTCTCTTTTTTGGTGTGTGAAGTTTATTTTCTTCTGTGCCAGTCTCGCCATATTTTTTTTTAGTTATCCGTCTAACAGTTCGTTGTCCAATATTAAGCGCATCAGCTACGCGTTCAACCACTGACGTTATAGGTAAAATTGGCCCTCCATTTTGAGCTTCACGATCGAAATAGTTACGAAGGCGTATTACGAACTCACGTGTCTGACTATTTAGAACAGTTCTCTGCGTACGTTCGGTCATATCGACGAAATCCACAACAAAGGGCTTGAACAGAGTCCAAATTAACGAGCAAGGGTCAACAGTAATGCAGTATCAATATTTGAAATCCAAAGCCAGGTCAAAACTATATCACAATCGCATTGCACTGACAGTTTATACTTTTCGAAGCAACGTCAATTCGAAACTGCTTTGTTTTGCATTGAGCATTGACGCGAGTTTGCCGGAGGTAGTAGTTGTGCTAGCCAGCGATCCTATGTGACGATCGTATTAGATTCCATTTTAAAAAATTTATTGATATTTTTTTGCGATTTCAGAGGTTTGTCCACATAGTGAAAATTGTTCATATTCACAAGTACATTCACCCCTTAAATGGTGCAAACTGATTTTTCTACACTTGTATACATTTAAGAAATCAATTTAATAAATAAATTTTGAGTCCTAAACCTAAAACTACATTCGATAAAATTTATGAATCTCTGCACATCACTATCGTCAATAAAGTAATACAATTATTTCCTTCAAAGTCGTTATCAATTAATACGGAACTTCATGAGCGGACAAACGTCAAACCGGCCATCATAGCGTGCCGCTAATATAGGTAAATGACAACAATTTTTTTTTTTGTTGTGATTATTATTTAGAGTATCTCCCAAAAGTCGTAAAATCCACGCCCCCTGTTATTTTAATGTTATAAACCATTTAAAAAACTGTCGATTGAAGTAAAATAAAATTGCGTCCAATTTTGATGGCAGCACAGTTCAGTATTTCATATAACATCCCATGCAAAGCGCGCGTTTTAACATTTGAAAAAGTTTCTGTTTAGATTTGTTGTCAAATATCCAATTGTGAGGGATTTGGGTTCGCGTTTTCACACACCATGGGGAAACACCACAAGGCTCACAAGCCGTGCCGTCTAAGTTGCCACGGTTCTGCGAGCGCAATAATCGTGCCTTCTTTTTCACAAGCTAAATATACTCGCCGTAAGTTTTCAATAAAGAGTTTTGATACTTTTTTCGTACGATCCATCATGCTTAATTAAAGCGTTGATGGGATGGACGTGCAAGAATTTGTTTGAATCTATTATATTTAGACAAGATATACACATATTATAAACCCGATGATGCCCGCGACTTCGTCTGCGTTGGTTTAGTTTTCTTTATTTCCGCGGAAACTTTTAAATTACCTAGGATAAAAAGTAATTATGCCATTTTCCGAGATGCCTCTTTTACTCTTTACTCTTTACCAAATTTCATCAAAATTGGTTGGCGGACAGATAGACACACTTTCGCATTCATAATTGGTTTGTATTAGTATGGATTGGATGATGCCCACGACTTAATTGTGAAAGGTTTTTTGAGGTTTTTTCCTAAGTAAAATGTACATATTGTTTCTATGACTATCTGTTAGTACGTTAATTCATGATCGGATTTATACTACCTCGGACCTTTAATGTAATGTCTAATGTATGAAAAACTTTTAAAAAGCCGGCCAAGTGTGAGTTGGACTCACCCACAAAGGGCTCCGTATCATCATATAAGATTTAACACTATGCATTTTTTAAATACTTTCGTAAATGTACGAGTTCGTAGCCGGCTACAGACAGCAGCAGACATACAAAACACAGTCTGTGATAATTGTAACTGTCTACCTATTACGTTTTATGAGATACGGCCCGCCGACAGACAGACGGACGAACGAACGGGCGGATGAACGGATAGCGGAGGTTTAATAATGGGGTCTCATTTATTTTTAATGTAAAAATTATGTTTGTGGATTATCTGATTAATGGTTTTATGAAAATTACTTATGGCAATTTAAACTCTGCACATCGGCCCCCCCGATTGTGTAAGATAATAAACTTTTGTCAAAGATATAAACCGACCTGTTTAAGGAGTTCATAACGTCTGCACGTCAAAAAGCATGTATGAACTCCTTACAGTTCGAGTTATACGTTATGAACTGTCAAATGATCACGATTGGCTCAGACATTGGGCCTCTGTAATAACGAAACATGTTTGGTCAAATTTGGTCTTTGTTATCATAATTAAACAATGTTTCCAGCAAATAAACGATTAATTTATTTACCCTTTCGGTACGGAATCCTAAAAATAGATTAAAAAAAATATACTTTTATTTTCTTTTTATGCAAACACAATCTGTCCGCCACTCGATCAAAACCCGAATAATC
The DNA here is from genome assembly GCA_964035005.1 of Erebia palarica. Lineage (NCBI taxonomy): Eukaryota > Metazoa > Arthropoda > Insecta > Lepidoptera > Nymphalidae > Erebia > Erebia palarica. Next base: position 18,321,315 of record OZ035986.1, read on the forward strand.
GTGGCGTTGAAATGATTTGTATCCGCCGGTATAATTTATACCGAAGTGTTAATTTGATCAAACGCTATACCGTAGATATTTATGTTATTCTTGCTTTGATCGGCTTGGAGCGAATTTTTCAGTACCATTGCCGATTACACGGCCACATCGACAGATTTAATACGTCGCATTGATATACAATTTAATACGCGACGCGGTGATTGCCTAGTGGTTTAGTGTAAACACCCGGGATTGGGTTGATCCCCGGGTATACTAATGGTGTATGCATATAAACAAAGTGTTACACATGCCGGACTATGGACAAACACTACAGACTGCAGATAAATAAACGAGCCTAGCCCCAATCAACGGCTTACAAAGAAACTTCTGCAACTCATCCGGGCCAAACTCAGGGAAGTTGTAGGTATGATAACAGGATACTGTCCTCTAAACTTACACCTGTCTATTCTAGATATCACCGATACTAGCGAAATACGGACTGCTCGATTGCAGCGGTGTGTCCACCCAACGAGAAGGCTACATTGGCTTCCCAGCAACACAACCGGAAGTCTTCGCCGACCTGGATGGCCTGCTTGGATTCTGAAGTGAGCTCGGCTGGAATGATCAAGCGGGGAGTCGCATTAGCGGTTTCACGTACAGCGGACGCCTGCGTCCAAGTGGGGAAAACAATCCCAGGATAAAGAAAGAAGAAGAAGGTGCATACCAATGTCAAACGAAACCAAACCAAACAATGTAAAAACATAATAAGTGCGCGGCAATAACACGATATAAATCCCCGTACCCTACCCTAGCAAGCACATATGGACTAGGTATATTGACGAATATAATATTCGCGGCTGACAACACACCTTTACATTTAGAGTTATGTGCTTTTTGAGAAACTAAAACAAATATGCTTTAAACGGTAAAGGAAACAATCTTGAGGAAACTTCAGTGCCCAAGAGATCTTCCTAATGTTTTATAAGTCTGCCAATCCGCACTTAGCCAGCGTGGTGGATTATTGCCTAACCCTTCACGTTCCGAGAGGAGACTGTGCTCTGTAGTAAGCCGGCAATGAGCTTATTATGATGCCGTCATAATTTTATCAATACCATCCAAGGACTGGAACAGTAACCGAAATAAGGGGTTTCTTCTTCTTCAGGCCCTTGTCCCGCCTATTTTTTGAAACTGTTATAAAACAGAAACACTTATAACGGAAACAGAAACGATACTATAACCGTACCCCAATCAATCTGTAACCTTTTATTTCGTGTAGTAAGTGTTTTTATCTTTAATCTTAACAGGTACATGCCCTAACAAACTTCACGGTGTGACAACGCGTTCTTCTCACTTCATTGGACTTTACACACACTGACACAGCATGGCCATGTTTTTCTTAAAACAATTGCAACCATCGATGATTTCACCTTAGGTTCAAATTTGAATACGCATCAACAGTAAATTTGGCAACGTCGCTACTTGGGTTATACATTTAAACACTTTAAAACTCTTTTATTTCTGGTACAGATTCATTTCTGTTACACTTTCATTCTGTAACACTTATATTTCTGTAACCTTTATGAATCTGCTTTTCAGTCCCTGGTACCATCACGTTTTAATATATTGTATCTAAGTAAGTATTATTTAGTAGTAAGTTATTAAGTAGTAAGTATTGTATATAAGTATCACCGTCAAAGTCGACGGTGATTCTTATATACAATACTTAATCTAGGGTTTAGTAAATCAGTGGTGTCGGACGAACAACAGAGAAATCTTTCACCTGAGCGTTTAGGCGCGATAAAAATATCCGCTTCTTGGAAGCACAGCGTCAGCTGAGCTTCAACCCGCTTGGAACATGAAGATTATGTATGTCAACGCACTTGTTGAGCGGTTAAAGCTGTGTCCATAATACAAAACAAAGGACAACGGGTGAGTACGTTGTACTTTCTTTTCGTGGGGAAATCTTCCTAAGATAGGCAACTTCTGGGGGAGAAGTCGGGTTATGTAGGATTTGTACTTACTAAAGCCCCGTCGGTGGCCACCATCTGCGTATATTGGTAAGCTCCGAGATCTCTTAAGGAACGCATCGGTGCCTCGAGCGACAGAAACGATACGACGCGACGCGATACGACGCCATAGAAAATGAGAAACATATCTAAGCGACAACGTAGGCCACGTCAGCTACTGTTTATAACTTTATACAGATACTGTCGTGTCGCGTTGTATCGCGTCGCAGTGTCGCGTTAGTCGCTCACATAGGACGAGTAAGTGGTGTTAGCGTAGTACGGCCTCCTTATTATATACATATAGACTTCAAGTTAGCCCTTGCCTGTCGATCTCACCTGGTGGTGAGTAATGATGAAATGAAATAAACTTGTTTATTTGTGTCACGTAGGACAACTTGTGTCACTTATGTTAAGGCGAGACTCTACCACCGGTTCGGGAAGATGGTTCTACTGAGTAGAGCCGGAAAAAACTCAGTAGTTGCTCTTTTCATAAACAGAAAACTGTTACAAAATGTAAATAATATACAATACGTATTACAAGTATTTAATAAGTAAGTATTTAGTAAGTCATTTATTCGTATTCACTTAACAAGTATTTTTTACACTGACTTGTGGGCTGTTGGATGCGATGCCGGTTACTTCCATGCAACTTTTTCATTAGAAAATCAGATGATGGTAGCGGTAGCAGGTAATCTAGGGTGGGTATGGCCCGTAGGGTGATAACAGTAGCTAGTAGTATCATGCACCTCTTACTTTTCGGAGTTGTCTCTGTTGTTTTGAGCAATTGAATATCACTTGAACGAAAACATCGTAAGAAAATTTGCACGCTTGAGAGTTCTTCATAATATTCTCTAAGTCGTGTAAAGTACGCCAATCCGCATTTGGCCAGCGTGGTGGTCTATGACCAAACTCTTATTATTTGAGAGGATACTCACGCGTAGTGGGCCGGCAATTGGTTAAAATGTTCTTTTTCTTGCTTTCCAAACCAGAAAGAAATCTTGACTTTTCATAAGTACTTAACACAGGTTGTCCTTCGTGAAATTAATAAATCTGCCCAGATGATGATCACGGGGGCATAATCTAGATTATTTTATACTGCAACGCCTGGTTTGCAATTAACTTAATGTTTCTACCGATAATATGAGTGTGCCAGGTGCCATTCAACCTAAAAGCTAGATAAAAGAACAGCCAATTTACTTAAATTTAAAAAAAAGTCAAAACACACACAACTCACATGTTATTTAGTGTATGGTGTGATACAGAACTATTTGTTTACGTATCGCCTAAAAAATATACGCGAAAACAGACTTTTTAACTTCTAAAACAATCCCCTAACCACAACAAAACCCGACGATGATAATCATGTTGACACATTCGAAATAGATTTGGAAATTCCCCTTAAACACTTAAAATACAAATATATTTCAATAGTATAGGAGCTAGACATCTGAAAAAATCTAAGGAACTCGTGGCCAAATCAAGTCCAACCCTAACTATCAAAGTTAAGATGGGTGGTGGTGAATTTGGAAGACCAATCAGATTGTTGACTGATGAAGATTTTTCGTCACGATCCATGTTTGAATCACATAAATGCGAAAGTTTGCATGTGTGTGTGTATGTTCCTTATTCTTTTACGCAAAAACTACTTGACGGATTTGGCTAAAATTTGAATTGAAGATAGATTATACCTTGCATTAACACACAGGTAACTTTTTATTTAAGAAAATTAAAGAGTTCCCGCGGGAATCAAAAATCTCAATCCACGCGGACGAAGTCGCGGGCATCGTCTAGTAATTGTCTTATTGATTTTTAGGTTGTGATGTCATAGCTGTACGACATAGCTGTGTGGCACTCTGCTTTGTATGTATAAATATCTAATGATGTTCTTTATTACGATGAAATGTGATTTTTGTATCGATATTAAAGTGCTGGAGACTGACATGGGCTACTTTTTATCCTTGTAAATCAAATAAATTCAAGGGCATTTTTAGAAAACTAAGCAGGTAAATCCACGCTGACGAAGTATTCAAATTAATTACTTGGTTCAGTTAAATTTAGTTTAGTTTAGTGTATACTTCGTGTATACACTAAACTACACTAGATTTAACTGGTTCAGAATGCTATTTCTGCCGAAAAATACTAGCAAGATTGTAAGCGACATCAATATATACAAACTATTTACTAACTGTGTTATTATTTGTATTATTTTTATTTGTAATATCTTTTGTTGTAATTGTTTTAAAGAAGAGTTAAAAATTCAAACTCTGTCAAGCAAAAATATCTTTGAAAAAGCAGTCTTTTAATTGAAAATACCATCCTTTGCAAAGAGCTTCAGTGGTACCTGTTTAGATAAAATTATAGGAAAAGGAAAAGTCCAGAAAGAACCATCTCTCAGGCTAGTGGATAATAAAGACGTAAACAAACCGACACGCAAATGACGACTACCACACGATATAAGAAACGGCTCATTAGGTCTTTAAGCTGAGATGACAGCTCTATAAATAGCGTCGGTCTGTGTATAAAAATTATGTTTATTTTGAGTGCGGTAGGCGGGGAGGCGGTGACTTTGCGCTAACATCTGTTTACCGCCTACCCACGACTTTTGAGCATGCGGCAAATACGACGGAAAGCGGTAACTGAGCGGAGAAAATGTCCGAAAACTTGTGTACGATTAGTAAGAGCGAATACAGAAAAAAACGTTGATCCCTCCGACGCGAACGTTTCTCACACGCGTTTAGTCATATGTCAATGTCAGGTCCCTAGTTTGATTTTTAATCCAAAAGTGAGAGCATATAATGTATGCTCTTACTTTTTTGATGCAAATAGGTACTGTAGAGTGAGGTACGCGGTGTTTGAACAATGTATTGAGTATTTTTTTACAAATCATCGTTTGGTACAACCGCGTTCATGCCGTGCTTCCGTTGTTGTGATATAGTTTGTTGGTCAACCGAACAGATCCCATACCGCATTTTAACGTGTTAAGCAAGTTTAACGATTCCAAGAACAGTGCAGCAGCAGAAGCGTGATGTACATCTTACTATTACTGTGCATCGCTTATGAACTTTACGCGCCGCGCTTAGCTACCGCGTAAAGTTCATGGGCATAGTGCATTGGTAGTAGGTGTGATTACCGACTGTCAGGCATGTTCAGGGGAGGTTTAGTGTGTTGAGGCTAAGCATTTGGCTAAACAAAACTCAGCGCTTGTGATAGCATAATCTGTCCGCTTCACTTATTACTGGTACTGGATGATTGGACAGAAACAGATTCATTCAGAAAAAGTCATAAAATCTCAACTAAAACTCTTTAATCCAAATTCAAACGTCTTTTATTTGCAGTAAACTCAATAAACTCAATTTGTTTATAACAAGTAGGACATACAGGTGTCTCGTATGTTATGTCAGGGTTTGATTCTACCACCGGTTCGGAAAAAAAAACTGCTCAGAAGAGCCGGCAAGAAACTCAGCAGTTGCTCTTTACTAACTTTTACAATTGCTTACCTTACTAACTTAACTTTTAGAAATGCTTTTGATCGTCTAGTGAAGCTACTACTTATTCAGAATGCCATTTTTACCGACAAGAACCAATGAAAATCTCGGCGGTTGCTCTATACTGTAGAGGTTCCAAATTATCACAGAATTTGTCCAGTATCGAATAAGGGGTCCGTCCACTTATATATTATATATATATGTACTTATGCTCCGCAAACAAGAGCGGAGTAGCATAGCTCTCACCTTTCTGCCTTCCTATCAGTTCCATATTTTAACTGCGAAGCAAAATAGTTAATATTAAAAGGGCAATAAATGTACCGGGCCCCGATATAGGAGCCCGCGTGTCGGATTCAAGACTTGCTCGTACAACGCGCGCTGCCTCATTACTATAAACATTTGCCCCATACGGCGTGATTAAAACCAACCCCGTACCATTGACCTAACTGGCGAATTTAAAAAATAACGAGCTATAATAAGATTTTTTTTAAAAAGATTTTCGGAAGCTTTTTATTTAGAAACTGATACTACAAAGAAATTTTCATTCAAAAACAATAATAAAAAAAATTGTAATTTCAGTATGCGATTTTTGGATCTTTAATCTGAATTTATTATGTGGTCTACAAATTGAACATGATTGAAATATTTTCCAAACGTTGCTCCAAACGAGAAAGGAGTTTTCTGTAATTATTTTTCAATTAAGTAGATAATTGTCAAAAAATAATGTAGATATGAGAGGTCAATTATATAGATATGTGCATGTTCGATTTTAATAACTGTTAAATAGGTAACTTTTAAAACGTTACTTTGATATTTTCTACCGCTTCGAGCAACGGTGTACTGTTGCCATCTCTTATAGTGGTGATAATAAGTTACTTCTTCTCACACTCTTCGCATACTTTTAGGTCTTCAAAATTATAACGAAGACAGGGTAACGTCGTCGTCCAGTCGTTCTTTGGCCTATTAGTCAGAGAGTGACTTGCCACGATGGTTTTCGGTCTTCCACTGTTGACTCAAACATTACTGGAGTCGGCATACTACTATTAAACAAAAATCCACAGAATTTATTAAAAAAAACACTGTTTAAAAAGTACAAGAATATAGTAATTGAATTTAAAGATAACAGTATTCTTTATACAAAATATAGTTTAATTAAAAAAATATTCTTGCATTTTGTAATAAAACTCGAGATAGATTAGTTTATCTGTGAAGCCGGAATATGCACAAATTCGTTCCAGGTGCTTTGATATGAATGTATATGAATAGTGAATTAGTTTCGCATAATTGAGAAACTTAAAACTTCATGAAACTTGATTTCTTGTTAGTTATTTGAGGGTATTTTCACCAGACTACAGGAGGGTTAAAAATCCTGCGTAAATACCTAGCGATGGACAGTGCTTTTAGGTCTTCGTTAGGACTAGCAGTTTGTAAACAAGGTAAACCAATCCTAAAGTCACTAAGATCTAAGTCTGCTCTAAAATACTACCATTTCGAATCGATTATTACTTATGTTTAATTAGTAGCTGACAACCATCAAAATCATTCTACCACATTTCTACCTCATAACCGTAAGAAACCGTCAGCGTTGGCAGCCTTACGTGGTTGACGTCCAATTTACTCGAACGAAACGGTTTTGCTCTACGTTTTTGATACGAACGGCTAAGGTGTGGAATGCCCTTCCAGTGCATGTATTCCCTGCCACGTATAACTTAAGTACCTTCAAGCTATGCCTTAAGGCATGAGTGAATAATCGTCTTCTAGGCAAGCGCGCTTCAACCTAGACCTCGTCATTGCTTTGAATTAAGTATGATCGTAGTCGAATAGAAAATATATAATATATTATATTTCCGTCTATTGCCGGCTCACTACTGAGCTAGTCGAGTCTCCTCTCAGAATGAGAAGGGTTCGGCCGTAGTCCACCGCGGTTGTCGTGATTTTTGGTATAGGTACCTATAATTGAGGACCTGGAGAGTACTATTTTTCATCCCGGAAAATAGGAGTGCCCGTGGTAATCAAAAAAACTTATTCCACGGTGACGTAATCACGGGCATCAGCTTGTACAGTCATATTATTGTGTTTTTCTTTTGTCTTACAAGATGGTAGCGGGCTAAACTGTTAGGGGCATGACAGTTATATTAAACCTATACCACTATTCGGTTTCTACACGGCATCATACCGGAACGCTATTGCTTAGCGGCACGTTTTGGCCAGTATTGTGGTTACTAACCACGGCCGAAGCATCCCGCCAGGCCAGACTAGGGAAAATTCAGAAATAATGAATTCCTAAATTGATCGAGACCAAGATCCGGCCGTTAAGACAATAGCGCTCAACACTGCGCCACGGAGGTCGTCAAAAGAGAATTCTACTGAGAATGTGCTTTCACGAATTTTTAAGTAATATAAATGCTAACGTTTTGCACAGTTGGATGGGAAAAGAACATACATTTTTAAAATAATACCTGCCTACTAATAAAAAAAAGTTAAAACTCGTAAACAAAAAGAGAGAGTTGGTCGTAACACCAGATCCATTGTCTAATTATATTCAAATAATAAGTTTTATTCTTTTGTATATTATGTGCTTTCATAAAAAATAACTACAATATATGTTATCTTAATGATTTCAACAGTAAAGTGGTTAATGTGTTTCTTTATGGCCCTCTTGAATTAACGCCCTGTCGCCGTTGATACAAAAAATACAAGACATACTCGTGAAAAAACTAAATCAGTTTAAATGTCCTTGTGCAAGCGGCCCTTAGTTTTAACTAGGGGGCCCGGCAGACGTTACCCTGCCCTGAACCTAGAACCCGTTTGCACTGCCCCCTACCGGGTCTAATTGTAAATTTAAATCATCCCTGGACCCACTCAAACACACACAAAAAAAAAAACTATCTAAATCGGTCAAGCCGTGTCTAAGTTTTAACAAGACTAATGAACAGCGATTCATTTTTATATATAAGAACATTTAGATTAGAGATTCTCAAAGTAAATGTACGCATGAAAATGTTGCTATAAATAATCGTTAATGTTACTAAAAAGTAAACATTAAGATTATTCATTAAATAATTAATTTATGATTTTTTTTCTAAAAATAAATGTAAAGACTAATAAATAGAAAGTAATAATGAAAATATCTAAATACATATATAAGGAAAAGGTGACTGATATTATGATGATGATAGTACAGCTCGAACCACTGGACGGACCGACCTGAAATTTTGCTTAAGAAAACTCAACCATTAAAAGGGCAAAATAGGGGTTTGTTTGTATAGGTTATATCCCGGGGAAGGACATTGGCTACTTTTCATTCCGGAAAATCGGCGAGTTCCCATGGGATTTACAAACCTAAATCCTAGATAATACATAGCATCATCACTAGATGATGCCCGCGATATTATATAAGTGTGAAAATAAAAGAGTTTGAAAACTAGTGGCAAAACCCACTCCAGCCATCGCGACGAGACACTATTTTCTGGTGCTTCGTTAATTTTATATCTATTATAGTGATTTCGTTTGCGTGGATTTAGGTTTCAAAATCTCGGGGATCTCTGTGCTTTTCCGGGATATAAAGAAGTGACTATGTGACTCTACAAGTCTCAAACAATCTCTGCATCGTATTCCTCGTTGCTAAGGGTCGTGACCCCATTACATTATTCACATAATGGCCGGGGCTTTCTTTGGATAATAATGCGGTGGGTTCTCAGGTCCTTCCGTATACAACTTGACTAAGATTACTATTGCAAAGTTTATTTACTAACGATTATTATCAGATGTTAGTGATAATAACCAGGACCGACGGCTTCACGCGCTCTCTGACGCCAATCTCGACTGAATGGCCAAACAACAAAAAGGCCAAATTCCGACGTCTAAATTTGGTCATCCATCTAGTAACCGATTTGGGTTAACATTGCAATCGACTGATATGCGTTGTCTCAACTAGGCCACTCTTCCCTCGTCTAACAAAAGCCTTGTAAAAATCAGGTCGGTATTTTGCACTGCTGCGGCTCAATTGAAAAAAGACCAATAAACAAGCAAAGACAGTTTCGCACCCATAATATTAGCATGGATTCGCACAGGCCAGAGCATGTTCTGATGCAGCGTTGGTCTCATGATGAATAGTCAGGAATGTTGAAAAACCTTCTTACTTACAATCATACTAATATTACAACTAATACTAATATTACAAATGCGAAAGTATGTTTGTTTGTTGGTTTGTCCTTCAATCATGCTGCAACAGAGCAACAGATCGACGTGAATTTTTGGCATGGGCACTGGTTATAGTTTAGGACCTGGATAGTGAAATAGGCTACTTTCTACCCCGATAAAATGAAGGAATTCCTGTGAGAATCAAAAAAACTTGTTCCACGCGCAAGTCACGGGCATCAGCCAGTAATTCTATAAAAAATCTATAGTCCCTAATCTAGATTCCCAATTTTGTTTTTCATTCCTTTAGCCGTCCTAAAATAAATTATATTTGCCTACCTCCTTACTGTCTTTGCACCCTTCTGTTTAAATCTTTTTGTTTTGTTTATTGTTATCTATCTATCTATCTATATTATAAAAGCTATCATTAAAAAAAACAGGATGGCACCAGACCATAATAATATCCTTCCATACTAAAGTCTCGTCTATAGTCTACAGTTGTGATGTTTTTGTGTCTGTCTATGATTATATATCAATGTATATCAATGTTTGTAACACGTTATTAAGGTTTTCAGTTCGTTAGTTCCCATTGTTAATATTATCATAATATATCTGATAGTGTTTGTATTGTTAAATTTTAACTCGCACACGTTTGTGCGTTAAGATTTTGCCTTACTTTTTTACACTGTGTTTTAATCATCATACATTATTTAGTTTTGGTCTAGTTAGTTCCCGGGACGGAAGAATACACACGTGACGTGTTTAACCAAATAAACATCATCTTACTAACATATTAAATGTGAAAGTTTGGATATTTTTATGTTTGTAATTTTGCATGTTTAGAATAAGCACCCTTCTTTATTCCACTACAAGGTAACTAGACTACCCAGCCACGGCCTAAGCCTCCCACGCGGCTTACAAATTCCTAGACTAACCCTGCCGGGGATCGAACCCTGTACGTCCTGCTGAAAAGACCACAGCGCTAACCACTGCGCCAGAGATGTCGTCAAAAGTAACGTCGTCAATGTTTGTATAAGTATGCACGTTTGGATTACTGGTTCTTATTATTTGGAAGTTTGTGTGTTTGTATTATTGGTACTCCTTCACGCTACAATTTTTTGTTTTAGTTTGTTTGTACGAAGAGCCTATATCTTTCCTCGGAATGTAACCTATCTCTGTAGCTATCAAAATTGGTTGGACAGATGGCTCGTGAAAGCGAAGCAGACAGATATACAGAAGGACAAACACACTTTCGCATTTACAATATTAGTAATGGATTAGTATTGATTCATCGTGCTACAAGCATGTCCAATCCTTTACTGATGAAGTTAGCTTATTCAGTAAGTGATTTATATAGCAGTGATAAACAAAGCCACAATACGCTTGCTATCATAGGGTATTATAGTCACTAGACGCGCTTATATTGTCCAATCGGGGCGTGAAGCGAATTTTCATTGCGCTGGCCGGCGTTATCCGACAGTGGCTGTAAAGATGGTTGCCCACAGGCAGTGATCTATACTAATATAATAAATGCGAAAGTTTGGATGGATGGATGGATGCATGGATGTTTTCTCAAACATGCTTGGAAATTTGAGCATTATTTTGACAACCTCCTTCGAGATAAATCGAAAGGATATTGTCCAAATTCGCCTAAGAATCAACATGTGTTTAAAATATACAGTAATTCTTAGCTTATTTTATAGTCTTTATTTCAAATATTAGAATTCAACGGACACTTTAAATTAATTACAAAATAAATAAATGGGTATAAAATTGATTACTATACGTTTCCGTCTCTCGATTATTAACCACAGATCAATAACTTACAGGTTAAAATAATATGCGCTTGAGCGCTAGATCAGTATCGTAAGAAACGAGATAAAAACAGCTTAAAGCGCTAGTATTCTGAATCTCGCAACGCCATCTATTGAAAGTACAATAATTTAATATATCTAACGCCATCTGTAATGTTTTTGATGAACTACGGCGATTCTTTTTTTATCTACATACTGTTTACAGCTCTATTACAATTGGATAAAGATGGTATTTATTTGTTCAAGCAGATTGATTGTGAAAGTTGAAATAACCTCCAAATTGAAAATATTTTTGCTAATAAGTAATTTCTTAGCAAGTGTCCGTTATTTTAATCTGCTCTCAAGTGTAAAAAGGTATTAATTTGAACCCAGTAATCAATGATTTATGACTGTTGGTTCATAGGCGAACTTCGTATGGGGACGGAACAATGTCCTTTCCATACTGGCCATGGCATGCGAGCAACGGCCGCAAAAGATGTATTAAAATCCATATCTGTCGTGGTTTAGCGGCCAAATAAATTACATAGTAAATTCATATCTGTCGTGTAATTTAAAAATGGAACGATCTTTTACTCCGAAACATGGCAACCAAGGAGGTAACTTATCAAAGGTTTTATTTTAATTTCGAACTAACTGGTAAATATAAAGCTGTTAATAAAAAAAAAAACAAATTAACACTTTAACGCGGGAAAAATTATTGTTGTTCATTGGTCGTCATTGATTTTGAAATGTATTTGACAAAATGAGTTCAAGTGAAGACAATGAGTGTGATGAACTTACTTTAACGCCAATTGAAATTCAAGAGGCGGCAAGAGCCGTAACAGAAAACTTGTTACCGCCAAAATCGAAAGAAAAATATTTTTAAATAAAAAGTTCTGTCTAGGTACTAGGTACTTAGTTTTAATTTCCGCGCATTATTTGAGAAAAGTACTATACAGGCCTTGGCGACAACTAGGCATTGATGGACTTACGTATGTGGGCCTCGGCTTCGCCTCGGCCCACATTTACACGTTCGTCCTTCAATGCCTGTTTTGCTGGCCGCTGCAGTAATGTACTATTGTAACCCAATCACACCAGAACGACTGAACGGACCTTGATGACTTGAACGCCCGGGAGTTTTTCATAATGTACTTATGATAATACATAATGACAGTACGTAATGTCGTACTCAGTAGTGACAATGGGTGGAATTCATTATGTAGTAGTAGTACTTATAAATCTTTATTGCATCTTAACATATAGGTACACAAGTCATAATGAAAAAAAATTAAAAAAGACGACTGCCCTGCCAAAAAACGAACTAAAAAGTTAAAAATGAAATAAAATTAATCTAGTTAAATTACAATCTTATTCACATTTTTATTAAATGATTTTTTTTGTGAATTACTGGATATTGAACTATAGTGTTATACATTTTTGGAATGTACTCATTATTTTCTAGATGATGATTATATAGTTAATCCATGGTAACCCCATCAATTTTTTTAAAAATTTGAATAGCTTATGTCACCCGGAATAAGTTAGGAATTCTAACGATAACTCATTTATCAAAATCGGTTCAGGCGTATAGAAGTTATGGTGGAATATACAAACTCACATACGTACATACATACATGAACCCTGAAAACAATATACTCCTTTTTTCAGGCAGTCGTATAAAAATAGAAGACAGGAAACTGTGATTAAAACTAAAGTTTAAAGACTGTGTTAAACAGCAATTGTTAAGTCGAGGTTAATAAAGTAATGGTAATTTTCTTAATACAAAAGTTGCATGGAAGCAAGCGGCTTCGCATCCAGCAGCTTACAATTCAGTGTAATACTAGCGTAGTTACGTAGCGTATGTATTGTGTATTGTTTACATAATATTGCAACTTTTTTCTTTTCATGAAAAGAGCAACTGCTGCGTTTCTTGTCGGCTCTTCTCTGTAGAATCATCGAACCGGTAGTAGAGTCAAGACGCAAAGATAAGTCAAGACTTATCTTGACACAAGTAGTTGTCCTATGTGAAACAAATTAATCATGAGTCATTAAATTTCGATATGTTTCTGTCACCGTAAGATTGTAAAAACCGTAAGATTATAATCGAACTCGCGAAATTATAAACTGTCGAAAGATTCTAAACTGTTCAATGTTCTGAGTGTAAATTTTTGAAATATTCACTGTATTTATGTTTTCTTGTCGCTTTCTTGTTGGTAAGGTTAGGGTTCGACATAAACAATCAGGAGGTTTTATCGGGTTTATATACCTATCAGATTACAATCTACCGCAAAATAATGCGTTAAATTGTAATCTTTCGACAGTTTGCAATTTCGCGAGTTAGATTATAATCTAACGGTTTGTACAATCTTATGATGACATTTCAATTGCCACAAACATTGGGCGTTCAGCCTAGCTCGCGGCTCTCGGCAGGCAACTCTTAATTTGCATATTAACGAGAAACTTTGCATCTCCAATAGCGAAAAATGACTGAGGGCCGTGCGAACGGTCACCTGGCTTCACTAATCTATGAGCTGAGCTGAGCTGTATACATAGCCTGTGTGTGGGTGTGTCTTCTATGCACGGCCGGATCTGCTGAGGCGTGAGCGGAGCGGCCGCTCGAAACGCAAGAACAGATTAAATATTATGGGGCTCTTCAAAGGTAAATAAATATCCCAAAAGCTGGCAACGTATTGGCGGTTCCTCTGGTGCTGGAAATGTTCATGGGCGGCGGTAATCACTTAACATCAGATGACCCGCCTGCTCGTGTGCTCGCTATATTATATTTAAAAAAATAATTAAGGCGTAAGGCCTGTCTGTCGGCTAAGAACATCTAAAAATTTTGCGGTGCAGAAAGGCAGAAACATAATACTATTCAGCATTCATTCGATATAAAATTTAGTAAAAACGGATCCCGATTTGATTTGTTTTTTACTTTTACGATCTATTATGTATAGTAGTGATTGTTTATCTATCTACTTAAAATAAATTATGATTCCTTCGCTTCGTTTATTATGATGATTATTTCCTCTAAGGTCAAAACCTACAACAATACAAATATCTATAAAATTTTAGGCTCTCTTCCCTCGCATTTTTTGTGAAAACATTGCATATTTTAACAACAAAAAAATCAGGTTGTGCTTCGGGCCGAGAAAGTCATGGACTCAGTCTTAAGATGCTGTCGAAGTCTTCCAGGATTCGCTCCATTATAAATAAATAATAAAAGTTTCCTCGTGCCGGCACTGCTATTCAATTTGTATCATACTCGTAACTGCAATAGTGACGTCAAATTAAGTCAATTTTGGGCGAATTAATGCGATTCGATTCGACTCGGATCGGTGAGCCTAATGGACGCCACCTTTACGGCACAATGAGCTACAGTGTGACGATTGCAATCATTTCTGATTGGCTTACACTCCCTGGCTAAATTGCGTTATTTTGCCAGACTGAGAATCTAAATACGAAAGATTGACGATCTCCGTGGCGCAGTGTTGAGCGCAGTTGTGGAGGTCCCGGGTTTGATCCCCAGCAGAGTCAATTTGGGAATTTATAATTTCTGAATTTTACCTAGTTCTGACTGCTGGGAGGCTTTGGCCGCGGCTAGTTACTACCACCCTACAGGCATACCCGAATAGGGGTATGGGTTCAACTGCCCTGACCCTAACGGGGTAGCCCGCTACCATCTTAGACTGCATCGTCATTTTAAAAAAAGATACGAAATTATAGCAATTATTGATACAGCTTTTCCGTAATCAAGGAAAACCTTAATCAAGTTTACCGTAGCGCCTATACTATTGAGCCGATTTTGATTAATAAGGTGTGCCTAAATCGATTCTCGATATCTTGAATCGAATCGGTTATCAATAGTCCGGATGACATAGGCTACATTTTATATGAAGACAATAGATATGACAGATGTAAGCCTGTACATCCAAAAAAGTGGGCGTCTCTAATTTTTTTTAGTAAAATTCTGAATTCGTGAATATATGTTATGAATATAGTACAATATTTAAATAAAGCAAGCGACAATATAGTAGATTGTTCATCAAGGGACTTAAATGAGCCATTTCATACGAGATGTTTAGCTTACCGAGCGTAACGAGTTATGTTATAATATAGAATCGAGTAGAATGGCTTTTAGTCCCGTGGAAAACACTCTACTTTTCATTTCGATTGCGAGAAAATAAAATTAATAACGGTTTTTAATTATTTCTTTGCCAATCCTTTTTTATATTTTAATATCATCAAGTGAAAATGCGTTTTATCATCTTTTTCACTTGATGATAATAACAAATAAATAGTCACATTCACTTTACCCTATGCCTTCACCTCGTATTACGTATTGTGCATCGAAATCCGAAATGGATTAAATAAACATCCCTTTAAATAAATGTATTAATTACTAGATGACCCGGTGTACTTCGCATCACCTATCCTCGACATAAAAACTCTCACTTCGCTAAAATGGCTGAAAATTTTTATCGGTAATGTCAGGCATTGCCATTTTCCTTATTTTAATAACCTATTATTTGACAGGAAAGTAGGTAGAACAGTTTATATGGGAAAATGAAATTGTTGTTTTTACTATCTTTCTTGTGAAATTGTTGTTTTTACTTTCTTCAACCAAGGATTATGTGCAATTTTTTTAAAAATGGTACATAAAAAAGTAGATTCTGTGTGGATCGTATTATCATAGCGTATAACTATTGATTAATTTCATACTCTCGACGCTTAGACAAATGCGTGCAGACAGACTGCGTAAAAGACATTAGAGTAATAGAATTTTTGTAATATAAAAATTCTGCTAGTTACATTCGCTTTACGCCTCTGTTACCCCGCAGCTTGTCTAGATGCCTCCGTGGTACGACGAGGAAGGAACGTATCTTCTTAAACTGTGACATTACTTTGGGCTATATTAATATATCTTATATATATAAAAATCAATTGTTGTTCGTTTGTCTCGCTAAAACTCGAGAACGGCTGGGCCGATTTAGTTGATTTTGGTTTTCAAATGTTTGTCGTAGTCCAGGGAAGGTTTAAACGATGAGAAAATATGGAAAAATTGCGAGGAAGGGCAGGACAACGTCTGCCGGGCTCACTAGTAGGTTATAAATTTTTGCTACCCATTTTCTAGCTTTACCATAAAAAAACGTGTGGTGTCGCGGGACACCAGATAGGAACGAAGTTCCTTATTACATAAATATTAATTTCAAGTTCTATTTTTACGATATTTTTTTAACTAGTGGTTCACCCCGAACTGAGACCTCGCGGTATCCATAAGATATTTACAGAGCGCCATCTATTGACATCGTTGTGAAGTTCTCTTACAAATACTGAAGCTCATTAAAAAATAATAATTTAGTTTCCTCATAATATTTATCTAATTTTAGTATTTCTTGTTCAAGTACAGGTTATAATTCAAATAATTGATGAAGTTTCAGGCTCAGAATTTCAGAAAATTGAGAGTTCTGAGGTCAACTTTGGACGTTAGAAAATCTCCACTTTGAAAGCCACCCATTTCGTCAATTTTAGAGGAAAAATTATACCGCAACCCTATTTAACGCTAAAAAATATATTTTACTTCGCATTCGCTTCTATGAGAGCCCCCCTGAATATATTTATTATATCTAAAGATTGATTGCATTTGATCTTGTCAATCATGAAAAGTTATTAAACAAGCTAGAACATTACGGATTTCGCGGACAAATACACCAATGGATTAAATCATATCTAGACAATAGAAGACAAAAAACAATAATTCAGAATCAGAATGGTGAAAATATCACTGTGTATGCGTCTGAGTATGAAAATAATAATTACGGTGTGCCTCAGGGTAGCATTTTGGGTCCACTTCTATTTTTACTATATATCAACGACCTCTCAAGAAACATATCACACCCATCTATACTCTTTGCTGATGATACCACTATAATTGTTCCATGTGAAAACACGCAGACACATGAGTATGACGTAAACAAATCATTGTCAGAAACGATTAATTGGTTAGGGAATAATAACTTAAGCGTAAACATAAGTAAAACTAAATGTATGCAATTTAAAACTAAAAGAGGACATAATAAGACATTGGATATAAACTATAATAATGAATCAATTGACATTGTACATAATGCAAAATTTTTAGGTATTAACTTTGACGAACATTGTGACTGGAGAAACATATAGAGGACATTTGTAATAAACTAAATAAATTTGTGTACCCTTTGCGTCGCTTAAGACGTACAGTTTCTCTAGAAGCAGCATTAGTAGCATACCATGGCTACGTCATGTCTGTAATGCGCTATGGAATTATAATATGGGGAAACTCTACTGATTTACAAAAACTTTTTGTGATTCAAAAAAAGTACATAAGGAGCATATATTTAAAAGGGCCAATTGATTCATGTAGACCTTTATTTAAAACGTACAAGCCTCTCACCCTGCCATGTCTATATATATATGAAATAGCTGTTTTTGTACATCGGCACATGGAGTATTTCAAGACCTTCTCACAACTAAATGATTATAATATAACAAGAAACAAAAATCGACTATGCACTACAAGCTATAATTTACAACAGACGTGTAAATCTCCGCATGCTATGTGTGTTAAAATTTATAACAAACTAGATAACAACATAAAAAATCAAAATACAAGTAGCTTTAAAAGAAATCTCTTTCGTTGGTTGTGTGACAAGTCTTTTTATTCTTTATCTGATTTTTTTAAAAATTAATTGACATATTAATTATTTAAATTGACATAATATGACTGTATATGTGAATTTTATTTTAATATGGACATTCTTTTCCTTTCTTTTTCTGTAATCATGATCATGTGTTCAGATATCATAATCTCATTAGAATGATTTTAGATGTAATACTATTCCTAATGAGTACTTACATTAAATATTTGCATGCTAATTTATAGTAGAATATGAGGAACGCCTTATATTTGTAACATCTGTAAATACTCATATTCAGCAAATACATTTCATTTCATTTCATACTTAGTTAGTTAGTTATACTTAAAAAGTTATATTATATAGTATAACTTTTTAAGCCATATTCGGTTGGAGGCCATCGGTTTACATATTTATTATATTTAAATTTGAAGTAATTACGTTCAGTAATTCAGAAATTATAAGGCTCTGGCTGACGGACGGACGGACAAGTGCAAATTTACTCAAGTAGACTCAGAGACCTTCGCTTCGCTCGGTCAGTAAAAAAAATAAAATGTAAACCTTAACAGTAGCCCTAAGGATTAAAGTTTAATTTCGAAAAATTCTTACTCATTTTCGTTACGGACGTTTTTTGCTAGCTAGGGTACCCCTCCGCATTGTCACTTATGGAAGTTCGTTCCAATAACACCTGCAATTATTAAAAAAAATACTTTAACCCCTAAGCCATAAATGATAACTTAAGACCGCCTACGCAAAGTTATAATGACATATTTTTAAAGCATGTGAGGTGAAAAATATATTTCAGCGTATAAGAGTGTTTAACCCAGTTTGATATATTATATTGTGTACTTTGTGACAGATAATCTAAAAGGGTCAAAATTGTACGCGTTGCGTCCAATGGCCGCTTGACCAAACCAGAGTGGCAAGGTACATGCGTGGTACCAATTAATTTCCATGCGTGCTGAAAATGTCATGTCTACGCCACTTGTGAGGATTCGTTGCGAGGAGTGAGGAGGCCATCGATTGGATTACTATGCGTCCGTTTGCTAAACACGGGTAAGGCACATATACTCAATTTGGAGTTCAAAAAATCCAAAATTCGCAGTCAAATCGACCCGATCTGACGTGAATTGCTAAGAATGCGCGGCGAAGTAGACGAGTCAAGTTTGTTATTTTAATTAACTTAAATCACTGATTTCAAGAAAATATAATTCAAATTAAAATGATTTTCTTCAAAAAACCAGTTTAAGTGATATTGAATCCTCTTGTGAATCCACGACTAGTTCGG
Source organism: Erebia palarica (assembly GCA_964035005.1). Classification (NCBI taxonomy): domain Eukaryota; kingdom Metazoa; phylum Arthropoda; class Insecta; order Lepidoptera; family Nymphalidae; genus Erebia; species Erebia palarica. Next base: position 18,340,680 of record OZ035986.1, read on the forward strand.
AATGCCTTTACTACCGAGAAGAGCAGAACTCGACTCTCGAGACTCGGCTAATCACTCTTTCTTCCTCTTGCTTTTTTTAGTAAGTATAGCAATAATGCTTAATAAAAACAATATTGTAACGGAGCGGGGAAAGGGGGCCGGAAGAACAACATCAAGTAGCAAGAAAATCCACATTAATATTATAAATGCGAAAGTGTGTCTGTCTGTCCGTCTTTCTGTCTGTCTGATACGATTTCACGGCCCATCTGTTGAAATGGACTTTGATGAAATTTGGTATCGGGATAGTTTGTATCCCAGGGAAGAATATAGGCTACTTTTTATCCCGGAAAAGAAAAGAGTTCCCGCGGGTATCAAAAAGAACTTAACCCACGCGGGCGAGGTCACGGGTATCATCTAGTAGGATATGTTTTCGTACACAACATTTTGTATCTTAATCAGGTTCGAGTATAATGACATAAACCGATAGTGCGAGTCAAACACCTAGTGGCGCCACCTATTATCACTATCCTACTCTAAGGTATCCTTAATGTTAAAATACATCGTATACATCTGGAATACCTATCTCTATAGGCGACGATAGCCTAGACCTTTATACACCGGCCAGCTAGTGGAGACCAGGCAATTCCCTGGTCACTCCACTAGCTGGCCGGTTAATTAAATATAACCTACTTGATAACCGTAAATAAAATATTGTACCTAATATGATAGTTTTTCCTTGTTCGCTGCATCAGAGCTGATGAGATTTCATGTTTGGATATTACTTAATATTTGTAGACATGGAGAGTGGTATAGACTACTTTTATCCCGTGTAGTCACAAGTTCATTCTGGATAGATTTAGGATTGGTCTAGCGCTGCGCTTCAGCGGAGACTAATCCTAAATCTATCATAAAACCTCACGAACCAGTTTGCGGGCATTAGCGGACAGTGATAATCACTGGGGCCATACAGCCAACGCTACAAGTCATATTGTTTCATTATTGTTAACTTTCGTGTGTTAGATAAAATCCATAATTATTATAGGAACGTCAAGGTACGTAGCATCACTGCCATTTTGAGTAATATTGCCTAAGTATCGCTTAAAGCGTGGGCAGTAGGGCACTTGATAATAATAGGCGACTTGGACGTTATACTATATATAGCTCAATTACCACTCACTGACTGACTCATTGACATAATTGTTCTCCTAGAAAGAGACAGAAAATGATACAATGATGTATGGTAGAAGTGTTAGAGTGCGGGAGTCGAGTAGGGAAAAATTATGACATTTCAGAAAAACAAGATGGCGGCTGACGTGATTCTTGTAACTCTTTTGTTTTCCGACCGATTTCGTTACAGCTCGCAGTGATTAAAGAAATAAGGGAACGGTCAACAGAAAAGGTGGAAAAAATTGGAAAAACAAGATGGCGGCCGAGCTGTAGTGTTTTAAAATTTTTGATTTTTCGACCTCGAACCGCGGCGCCACAGATCCGAAACGGCGCGGTCGAGCATAATTTTTTTTTTTATTTCCGCCTACAATTATCCTGTATTTTGACAGAATGCGGGTGGTTTTAAAAAATTCAAGATGGCGGCTCTCGCGGCGGCCGTTCGGTTCGAGTTACGAAAAAACGCCATTTTAAAATTCAAATTTCTCGCAGTTGGCAACGTCGGAGCGTTTTGACTTGTATGGGGAGATTGTGTGTAAAGACTCGAGGTATGGATTGGGTAAAAAAAATTACCCCATTTCTCGGGAAAATTTCAAGATTTACCCCAAAAATAAAAATATCGAAATATGTATTTTTTTAAAAATTCGAGATCGAGCAACCATGTGTCCCACTTGTACGAATGACATTTGGGTAATTTGGTCGCCGAGGTCTGGCAACACTGGAATTTATCAAAGAAAAAGTGATTTTCGACATGGTCTCTTTTCAGGGGCTATCATGTCGGCTGGGTGCGAGCGAGATGAACAATTGAAACGTCGTCAGGAGCGGTGTATCTTGTTGTTCATGGGAAAATTATAAAACTGTGTCAAATGATTCTGTGAAACGAGGTGGCGGCCATTTTGTATTCCTTTTGTGTTTTTGAGAATTTCGATCACGTCTTAGAGGCGGTTGGCAACATTTGGGAAAGTTAACATGTATGGATCGATTGTGTAACTCGACGGGCAGTATCGAGAAATCAAAACAGTGTTGCCATATTCGGGGTAGTTTTCGAGATTTTCCGTAAAAACTTCCTCCTGTAAAATTTTGTATGAAAAATTTTTTTTTCACCGATGGCTTCGTATAGAAGTCAGAAAATATAACTTGAAGAAAAATATGGAGACAGCTGATGATTGAGGATTTCGGAGACGGGTAAAGAGCACGGCCAGGGTATTGAAGATAGGTGGGGGGTGCTCGAACAAATGTCACTCGAAACCTCATCCAATTGGCAATAAGTAAAAAAAAAACTCAAAATGGTGGATTCAAGATGGCTGCCATACAAATTTCGTGAGTGTCTATCTCGGAGAGTATGAGAGATGGAAGTGTGGTTTCTTGGCAAGAGATGATCAGGACGAGGAGGTCTATTTAGCGAAATGAAAAAAAATTTAAGATGGCGGAATATTTTTTTTCATACCAAATTATATGGCGAATATTGAAGAGACTACAAGTGTTGTAGTAGTGTTTAGTAATTGACCAAATTGTTCTCCAAGAAAGATACAGAAAACGATACAATTATGTTAGGGAGATGTGTTCGGGTGCGGGATGGGAGTAGGGAAAAATTATGAAATTTCGGAAAAACAAGATGGCGGCTGTCACGGCGGCCGTTCGGTCTGAATTACGAAAAAATGCAATTTTAAAATTCAACTTTCTCGCATTTGGCAACGTCGGAACGTTTCGACTTTAACGGGGAGATTGTGTGTACAGACTCGAGGTATGGATTGAGGAAAAAAATTACCCCATTTCTCGGGAAAATTTCAAGATTTACCCCAAAAATAAAAAAATCGAAATACGAACTTTTTTAAAAATTCGAGCACGAGCAACCACGTGTCCCACTTGTACGAATAACATTTGGGTGATTTAGTCGCCGAGGTCTGGCAACAATTGAATTTATCAAAGAAAAAGTGATTTTCGACATGGTCTTTTTTCAGGGGCTATCATTTCGGCTGAGTGCGAGCGCGATGAAAAATTGAAACGTCATCAGGAGCGGTGTATCCTGTAGTTCACGGTAAAATTATAAAACTATGTCAAATGATTCTGTGAAACGAGGTGGCGGGCATTTTGTATTGCTTTTGTGTTTTTGAAAAATTTCAATCACGTCTTAGAGGCGGTTGGCAACATTTGGGAAAATTGACATGTATGGATCGATTGTGTAACTCGTCGGGCCGTATCGAGATATCAAAACAGTGTTGCCACATTCGGGGTAGTTTTCGAGATTTTCCCTAAAAACTTCCTCCTGTAAAATTTTGTATGAAAAAATATTTTTTCACTGCTGGCTTCGTATGGAAGTCAGAAAATATAACTTGAAGAAAAATATGGAGACAGCTGATGATTGAGGATTTCGGAGACGGGTAAAGGGTACGGCTAAGGTATTGAAGATAGGTGGGTGGTGCTCGAACAAATGTCACTCGAAACTTCATCCAATTGGCAGAGAGTTTAAAAAAAACTCAAAAATGGTGGATTCAAGATGGCTGCCATACAAATTTCGTCAGTGTCTATCTCGGAGAGTATGAGAGATGGAAGTGTGCTTTCTTGGCAAGAGATGATCAGGACGAGGAAGTCTATTTAGCGAAATGATAAAACATTCAAGATGGCGGTTTTTTTTTTCATACGAAATTATATGGCGAATATTAAAGAGACTGCAAGTGTAGAACTTTGCAAAATTTGTATACGGTTCCGTTTTACCCACGCCGGGGCACCCTAGGATAACGAAACAGGAAACTAATACCAAAATTTTCTAAAATCAGCGCCATTTTGAAATTCTTTGTTAAGTGACCGGTTTCGTTCAAAATCGATATTTAGGACTCCATGGGATTGCAAAGCAGGAAACTGGTACCATAATTTAAAAAATTCAGCGCCATTTTGAAATTCTTTGTTATTGTAGCGATTTCGTTCAAAATCGATATTTAGGACTCCATGGGGTTACTAAACAGTAAACTTTTACCAAAATAAAAAAAAAACAGCACTATTATGAAATTCTTTGTTAATTGACCGATTTTGTTCAAAATCGATGTTTAGGACTCCCTGGGATTTCAAAACAGGAAACTGATACCAAAATTGTAAAAAATCAGCGCCATTTTGAAATTCTTTGTTATTGTAGCGATTTCGCTCAAAATCAATATTTAGGGCTTCCTGGGATTACAAAACAGGAAACTGATACCAAAGTTTAAAAAATCAGCGTTATTTTGAAATTCTTTGTAAAGTGACCGAATTCGTTCAAAATCGATACTTAGGGCTCCCTGGGGTTACAAAACAGGAAACTGGTAGGTACCAAAGTTGTTAAAAATCAGCGCTATTTTGAAATTATTTGGGAATTGACCAATTTAGTTAAAAATTGATATTTAGGACTCCCTGGGAATACAATACAAGAAACTGGTACCAAAATTTTACAAAATCAGCGCCATTTTGAAATTCTTTGTTAATTGACAGATTTAGTTCAAAATCGATATCTGAGGATCCCTGGGATTAAAAAACAGGAAACTGATACCAAAATTTAAAAAATTCAGCGTCTTTTTGAAAATCTTTGTTAATTGACCGATTTCGTTCAAAATCGATATTTAGGACTCCATGGGATTGCAAAACAGGAAACTGGTACCAATATTTAAAAAATTCAGCGCCATTTTGAAATTCTTTGTTATTGTAGCGATTTTGTTCAAAATCAATATTTAGGACTTCCTCGAATTTCAAAACAAAAAACTGACGCCAAAGTTTTAAAAAATCAGCGCCATTTTGGAATTCTTTGTTAATTGACCGATTTCGTTCAAAATCGATATTTAGGACTCCATGGGATTGCAAAACAGGCAACTGGTACCAAAATTTAAAAATTCAGCGCCATTTTTAAATTCTTTGTTATTGTAGCGATTTCGCTCAAAATCCTTATTTAGGGCTTCCTGGGATTACAAAACAGGAAACCGATACCAAAGTTTTAAAAAATCAGCGCCATTTTGAAATTCTTTGTTAATTGATCGATTTCGTTCAAAATCGATATTTAGTACTCCATGGGATTACAAGACAGGAAACTGGTACCAAAATTTTACAAAATCAGCGCCATTTTGAAATTCTTTGTTAATTGACAGATTTAGTTCAAAATCGATATCTGAGGATCCCTGCAGGAAACTGATACCAAAATTTAAAAAATTCAGCGCCATTTTGAAAATCTTTGTTAATTTACAGATTTAGTTCAAAATCGATATCTGAGGATCCCTGGGATGATTACAAAACAGGAAACTGATACCAAAAAATTAGCGCCATTTTTAAATTCTTTGTTAATTGACCGATTTCGTTCAAAATCGATATTTAGCACTCCCTGGGGATACAAAACAGGAAACTGTTACCAAAATAAAAAAAAAGCCATTTTGAAATTCTTTGTTAATTGACCGATTTCGTTCAAAATCGATATTTAGGGCTATCTGTGATTACAGAACAGGAAACTGGTATCAAAATTTAAAAAAAACAGCGCCATTTTGAAATTCTTTTTTAATTTACCGACTTCGTTCAAAATAGATATAAAGGACTCCCTGGGATTTCAAAACAGGAAACTGATACCAAAATTGTAAAAAATCAGCGCCATTTTTAAATTCTTTGTTATTGTAGCGAATTTCGCTCAAAATCAATATTTAGGGCTTCCTAGGATTACAAAACAGGAAACTGATACCAAAGTTTTAAAAATCAGCGTTATTTTGAAATTCGTTGTTTAGTGACCGATTTCGTTCAAAATCGATATTTAGGGCTCCCTGGGGTCACAAAACAAGAAACTGGTACCAAAGTTGTAATCAATCAGCGCCATTTTGAAATTATTCGGGAATTGACCAATTTATTTCAAAATTGATATGTAGGACTCCCTGGGAATACAATACAGGAATAAATTTAAAGAAATCAATATTATGACAGTGCACAACCAATATATATTTGAAAATTTAGTATACGTGCATAAACACATTGATAAATTCAAGAAGAAAAGTGATTGTCATAATGTCAATACTAAAAATAAAAATAAACTTGTAATGCCTGCTTCTAGGCTTAGTAAAACTACCAATTCGTTTGTTGGAAACAGTGTCCGCTTCTACAATAAGCTCCCAGAAGATATGTTAAAGATGTCTCTAAATAAGTTCAAAGTTAATGTAAAACGTAAACTTATTAAAAAATCTTATTACCATGTAAAGGATTACTTAAACGACAAGGAAGCTTGGCAATGAGTTGCTATATGGCTCTGATAGTTCCATAGTTAAGATGATTTGTGAGATGGTGATAATAAAAAGAAAAAAAAAACCCGGCTGAGTTTGTTGTGGGCTCTTCTCAGACCAGGGCGCGTTTGGAACCCTCGTAGCTTTAGTTTTAAGATACCGTAACCAATTATCACCATCATGTTTTATAAGTAAGTAATTTTTAACGTCAATAAGTGTACCTACAGTGTACCTATATTGAATAAATGATATTGAGTATTGAGTAAACTGATATGAAATTTAAAAAAAATCTGCGCCATTTTGTAATTCTTTGTTAATTGACCGATTTCGTTCAAAATCGATATCTGAGGATCCCTGGGATTTCAAAACAAGAAACTGATACCAAAGTTTTAAAAAATCAGCGCCATTTTTTTTTTTTTAATCACAACCCGTGAGCTGCTTTAGCAGCTCACGCACAGAGCGAAAAACTAGTATTAGTATATTACTTAATAATAGATCTTGTGTAATAGGTGAGTAACTTATTCATAGTTTTATTGGTATTGCGGCGCAAGCTAAGCTTAAAGTCACAAATGTCCGTCAGTTACGTATTTCTGCGACAAGCGACTGCCTAGTTATATTATACTATATATAGCTAAATTACCACTCACTCATTGACATAATTGTTCTCCTAGAAAGAGACAGAAAACGATACAATGATGTATGAGAGATGTGTTCGAGTGCGGGAGTCGAGTAGGGAAAAATTATGACATTTCGGAAAAACAAGATGGCGTCCGACGTGATTCTTGTAACTCTTTTGTTTTCCAACCGATTTTGTTGCAGTTCGCAATTATTGAAGAAATTAGGGAAAGATCTATAGAAAAAGTGGAAAAAATTAGGAAAACAAGATGGCGGCCGAGCTGTAGTGTTTTAAAATTTTTGATTTTTCGACCTCGAACCGCGGCGCCACAGATCCGAAACGGCGTAATCGAGAATGATTTTTTTTTCTATTTCCGCCTACAATTACCCTGTTTTTTGACAAAATGGGAGTGGTTTTTAAAAATTCAAGATGGCGGCTGTCGCGGCGGCCGTTCGGTTTGAGTTACGAAAAATCGCAATTTTAAACTTCAAATTTCTCACAGTTGGCAACGTCGGAGCGTTTCGACTTCTAAGGGGAGATTGTGTGTGCAGACTCGAGGTATGGATTGGGGGAAAAAAATTACCCCATTTCTCGGGAAAATTTCAAGATTTACCCCAAAAATTAAAAAATCGAAATACGTATTTTTTACAAAATTCGAGTACGAGCAACCACGTGTCCCACTTGTACGAATGACATTTGGGTAATTTCGTCGCCGAGGTCTGGCAACACTTGAATTTATCAAAGAAAAAGTGCTTTTCGACATGGTCTTTTTTCAGGGGCTATCATGTCGGCTGGGTGCGAGCGAGATGAACAATTGAAACGTTATCAGGAGCGGTGTATCCTGTTGTTCACGGGAAAATTATGAAACTATGTCAAATGATTCTGTGAAACGAGGTGGCGGCCATTTTGTATTCTTTTTGTGTTTTTGAAAATTTCGATCACGTCTTAGAGGCGGTTGGCAACATTTGGGAAAGTTGACATGTATTGATCGATTGTGTAACTCGACGGGCAGTATCGCGAAATCAAAACAGTGTTGCCATACTCGGGGTAGTTTTCGAGATTTTCCCTAAAAACTTCCTCCTGTAAAATTTTGTATGAAAAATTTTTTTTTCACTGCTGGCTTCGTATGGAAGTCAGAAAATATAACTTGATGAAAAATATGGAGACAGCTGATGATTGAGGATTTCGGAGACGGGTAAAGGGCACGGCCAGGGTATTGAAGATAGGTGGGGAGTGCTCGAACAAATGTCACTCGAAACCTCATCCAATTGGCAATAAGGAAAAAAATAATTCAAAATGGTGGATTCAAGATGGCTGCCATACAAATTTCGTGAGTGTCTATCTCGGAGAGTATGAGAGATGGAAGTGTGGTTTCTTGGCAAGAGATGATCAGGACGAGGAGGTCTATTAAGCGAAATGAAAAAAAAATCAAGATGGCGGAATTTTTTTTTTCATACCAAATTATATGGCGAATATTGAAGGGACTGCAAGTATAGAACTATGCAAGATTTTGATACGGTTCCGTTTTACCCACGACGAGGCTCCCTGGGATTACAAAACAGGAAACTGATACCAAAGTTTTAAAAATCAGCGCCATTTTGAAATTCTTTGTTAATTGACCGATTTGGTTCGAAATCGATATTTAGGACTCCCTGGGGATACAAAACAGGAAACTGATATGAAATTTTAAAAAAATCTGCGCCATTTTGTAATTCTTTTTTAATTGACCGGTTTTTTTCAAAATCGATATCTGAGGATCCCTGGGATTACAAAACAGAAAACTGATACCAAAGTATTAAAAAATCAGCGCCATTTTGTATTTTTTTTTAATCACAACCCGTGAGCTGCTTTAGCAGCTCACGCACAGAGCGAAAAACTAGTTATACTATATATAGCTCAATTACCACTCACTCACTGACTCACTGACTCATTGACATAATTGTTCTCCTAGAAAGAGACAGAAAATGATACAATGATGTATGGGAGAAGTGTTCGAGTGCGGGAGTCGAGTAGGGAAAAATTATGACATTTCGAAAAAACAAGATGGCGGCCGACGTGCTTTTTGTAACTCTTTTGTTTTCTAACCGATTTCGTTACAACTCGCAGTGATGGAAGAAATTAGGAAACGATCTAGAGAAAAAGTGGAAAAAATTTGAAAAACAAGATGGCGGCCGAGCTGTAGTGTTTTAAAATTTTTGAATTTTCGGCCTCGAACCGCGGCGCCACAGATCCGAAACGGCGTGGTCGAGCATAATTTTTTTTTCTATTCCCGCCTACAATTATCCTGTATTTTGACAGAATGGGGGTGGTTTTTAAAAATTCAAGATGGCGGCTGTCACGGCGGCCGTTCGGTTTGAGTTACGAAAAAACGCAATTTTAAAATTCAAATTTCTCGCAGTTGGCAACGTCGGAGCGTTTCGACTTCTAGGGGGCGATTGTGTGTACAGACGCGAGGTATGGATTGGGAAAATAAAATTACCCCATTTCTAGGGAAATTTTCAAGATTTACCCCAAAAATAAAAAAAACGAAATACGATATTTTTTAAAAATTCGAGTACGAGCAACCACGTGTCCCACTTGTACGAATGACATTTGGGTAATTTCGTCGTCGAGGTCTGGCAACACTGGAATTTATCAAAGAAAAAGTGATTTTCGACATGGTCTTTTTTCAGGGGCTATCATGTCGGCTGGGTGCGAGCGAGATGAAAGATTGAAACGTCATCAGGAGCGGTGTATTCTGTAGTTCACGGGAAAATTATAAAACTATGTCAAATGATTCTGTGAAACGAGGTGGCGGCCATTTTGTATTCCTTTTGTGTTTTTGAAAATTTGGATCACGTCTTAGAGGCGGTTGGCAACATTTGGGAAAGTTGACATGTATGGATCGATTGTGTAACTCGACGGGCAGTATCGAGAAATCAAAACAGTGTTGCCACATTCGGGGTAGTTTTCGAGATTTTCCCTAAAAACTTCCTCCTGTAAAATTTTGTATGAAAAAATTTTTTTTCACTGCTGGCTTCGTATGGAAGTCAGAAAATATAACTTGAAGAAAAATATGGAGACAGCTGATGATTGAGGATTTCGGAGACGGGTAAAGGGCACGGCCAGGGTATTGAAGATAGGTGGGGGGTGCTCGAACAAATGTCACTCGAAACCTCATCCAATTGGCAATAAGTTTAAAAAAAACTCAAAAATGGTGAATTCAAGATGGCTGCCATACAAAATTCGTGAGTGTCTATTTCGGAGAGTATGAGAGATGGAAGTGTCGTTTCTTGGCAAGAAAAGATCAGGACGAGGAGGTCTATTTAGCGAAATGAAAAAAAATCAAGATGGCGGATTTTTTTTTTCATACCAAATTATATGGCGAGTATTGAAGAGACTGCAAGTATAGAACTATGCAAGATTTTGATACGGTTCCGTTTTACCCACGACGAGGCTCCCTGAGATTACAAAACAAGAAACTAATACCAAAGTTTTAAAAATAAGCGCCATTTTGAAATTCTTTGTTAATTGACCGATTGTATTCAAAATCGAGATTTAGGGTTCCCTGGGATCACAAAACAGGAAACTTATATCAGAGTTTTAAAAAACCAGCGCCATTTTGAAATTCTTTGTTAATTGGCCGATTTCGTTCAAAATCGATATTTAGGACTCCCTGGGGATACAAAACAGGAAACTGTTACCAAAATAAAAAAAAAACCAGCGCCATTTTGAAATTCTTTGTTAATTGACCGATTTCGTTCAAAATTGATATTTAGGACTCCCTGGAGATACAAAACAGGAAACTGTTACCAAAATAAAAAAAATACAGCGCCATTTTGAAATTCTTTGTTAATTGACCGATTTCGTTCAAAATCGATACAGTAAAGACTGTGCTACTTGTAAGTCTAACCACATCCCGTGAGCTGCTTTAGCAGCTCGCGCACAGAGCGAAAAACTAGTTTCATATATATATTTAGAGAATTTTGCAGTTAGGTCTGTTTGCGGCCGGGAGCGGTAGTATGGCGTTCGTAGTGCCTCCCGGGAGTGCGTTTTATTTAACCACCTCTATGTAGTACATGCGGAGTGTTTACCTACTTGCTTCGTGATAACGTGGCTAACCGAGCGCGCTTTTACTACCTTATGCGACATAAATAAATGAGTAAGTATAGAACTTTGAAAATATGTATCTGAGAAATCGGTGTAGGACCTGCCTACTTAATATTAAGGGACGACTGGCCTAGTTGCGAGTAGTAGGGCTAAGTAATTACTTAGCCCTCCCACTTGCTTAACAGTATTAACTAGAAAGGCTTGATTGGCTCCAAATTTAAGCTCTCTCTTTTAATTAGGCGGCACTAGGTACTAAAGTTCTACATCAATGGGCGGCACGATACGACGGGACAAATAATCATGTACCTAATTCTATTTCATTCTTTCACGCGTAATTAATGAATATGTAGGTATTCTTTTATTATGAGACTGAAATGGATAGTGTTTAGTCGTCTATATAGGCCTTCTTTGTCTTAGAGAAAACCCCTCGAAAAAGCCGTTCCGTTCCACTACCACTACAGCCCACTGCTGGGCACAGGCCTCCACCCTCCTAGGAGAGAGGGAATTATAGCTTAGCACTAGACCAACGAGGCAGTTAAAATACCTATTCTAAAAATATTTACGTCATGTCACACATAGGAGGACGTGGGAACCAAATTACAATATCGAGCAACTCAATGCAAACGCGACAAGTCGGGCGATTGTTGCTACAACATTTGACATGTATTGAATATTGACACTTGACGTAGCGTGGTGCCGAATAGCTTCCAAGGCCAATCAACATTTTTTACTAGATGACTCACTCGCGCTAGTGACTTGCGCGAGTGAAAGAGCGAGTGGAGAAAGAAGATAAGCATTTTTGGGGCACAAAATCTGGGTTAAACCACAGTCTAACGAGTGTTCTTTCCTCCCAGTCATTCAACGGAGGCGTTTAGAGCAACGCTGCGGAGTGTCAGGGACGTGACTGAGGACACTGGCAGAATTTTCAATTCAAAATTTGGTCACTCTAACGTCGTATGCAGCTTCCTACCCCTCTCAACTATTGGTGAGAGCACCGTATCTCTAGGTATTAGTCATATCATGATAACCGGGTCTATCATTTGTATCGGCGACGACGACGACGTGGATTATTTTAGTACGCTGTACTAAAATAATCCACAAGCTAAAACAGTCCATGTTTAAATAATTCCCAGATCCTAATCAACTGCTGAACCACTACAAAATATTTGACTATTCTTTTCAGTAGTTTCTGTATTCTGAATCGACGGGAGAGTCAAATCAAGACAATAATATCATGAAGCCGCAAGTAGTCCAATCACTCTTGTAATTTTCTTTAACTTAGTATATTTCATCTAAAAATTAGACGTCTTTCAACATTATAAAGAACTGTCGGGCATGCAGGTTTCCATACTTACGATGTTTTCCTTCTTCATTAAAACAAGTGAGATTTAATTTCTCAAAACGCGTATTATAACTCTCAAAAGTAAGAGGTGCCCGGGGATCGAAGCGCCTACAATCCGAATAGGAAGCTGCCAGTTTGAGTAATCTATTAATTTTAGCGGAGCAGAGCTTTATATTATATTTTATATTATATGATATTGCTGGACGGACCAATCGGATAAATTGATTGATGACGCGCTTTTTAACTGCGCGCAGTTAAACTGTCCTGTTTAGCACATTTCCGCTTCGCTCCACTTCAACAGACAGGCAACCCAACCCAATAGTCTATCACCGCTCCCTGTAGGTAAATCGTCAAGAATCCCCACTAACTCCCCTACTAAAAGTTCAGTTCCCATTTCAATTACAAACTCTCACGGACCAATCACGCGTCATTGTCGTTGTCGTTATAATAAAGTCATCGCATTGAAGCCAAATCTCGTGATGACGACTCGTGGGTGACTCGCGTATTTTATTCATATACGCTGACAGAAACCGGGGAAAAAACATGTTCAGATCGGGCGCGGAGTTAGAATATTTTATTTATATTTTATTACAAATGAGCCCTCAAAAGAATGAAACGCAGACATGGTTCTTCTCCACTACTTTAATTTTAATTATTTTAACTACTGGGCTCAGTAGATGTTGTCCTGCCCTGAATCTAGAACCCGATCGCAGCGCCACTTACTGGGTCCAATAATTGAATATAAATCATATTGGGATCAAACACACACAAAAAACTCCATCAAAATCTGTCAAGCTGTTTCTGAGTTTTAGCGAGACTAACGAACAGGAATTCTGTTATATATATTTGTACTAGAGGTCGCCCACGACTTCGTCCGCGTACAATTTCTGATTTCCTATGAGATTTTCCCGCTGCAAAAAGCCTAAGTATATATAGCGGCTAAAATTAATAAGTTAACCTTAATGCCGGTTTAAAACCTTATAACCTAAATGCAAGCTTCCAACCCCAATTTCACACCCTTTAGGGTGGATTTTCGTAAAATTGCTTACACAGGTTTTTTTTGTTTAAAACCGATGGGACCTACATCCCGATTTTCAAGAATCTAACTTCAAACACAAAGGACTTTCATACAAACTTACAGCCTCCATTTCACCCTCATTGGGGTGATTTTCGTAAAATTGATTATACAGGTTATTAAAATTTAAAACTAATAACCTAAATCCCGATTTGGAAGTCTCTAACATCAAAATCTTAAAACCCTCACGTAAGCTTCCAACCCCTATTCCAGATTTTCGTAAAATTGCATAGGCAGGTTGTTATTTATTTAAATTTAATAACCTATATGCCAATTTTCAGGTCTCTAACTTCAAATACATAGGACTTTCATACAAAATTCCAACCCCCATTCCAACCCCTTAGGGATGATTTTTCTCAAGACCGTTTCTTAGCTGCCGTCTACACGATAGAAGGAACCTATCTTCCAAATTTCAAGTCTGTATGCTTTATAGTTCCTGAGGTCTCGTGTTGAATCAATGAGTGACCTTTCGCTTTTATTTAAATAGATATATTTAATAATTTAAATGTACTTTACTTTTTACTTGTTACTTGGACAAGAGGAAAAAGAGACAGATTGTCAAAGTCCAGTAATGATGTGCTGATACATTTACCAGAGAAAATTCTGAAATTGTAAATTGAAAACGTTCTATGCAAAAATCCAGGCCTTTCACATGAAAAAAGCTACGGCGATCTGTTGCTGTGCGTGATGGAAGAACAAACACAGTTTCGCACTTAAATTATTGGTACCGCCGCCTAGGTACGCCCCTGCCCAAGCCCCATAAAGGCATAAAGGCGTTGAACGTTCCGTGTTGTGTAAATAGTCCGGCATGTTTCCCTAACAAAGAATTCTTAATAGCCGATGACGGGCGAAAGTCAACATAACAATCAAACAGTTGATTGCTCATAATTCCCGACGCGGTACAAGTAATGTGCTGATCGCATATTTGTGCGCACGACGAACGCACCGAACGCATCAAATGCACCCAATATTACAATGCATTTATTAGGGCTTAGGCTACGTCAGCGACAAACGCGACTGAACCAAGACAACAGGTTAAAGCGAAAAGTCATTTTGGCGATCTCCCTGGCGCAGTGTACTTATAACTTCTGAAACTATATACTATATACTATATAACTTATAATTTAATTTTAAACTATAAACTATATAACTTATAATTTCTGAAATTTCTCTGGTCTAGTCTGGTGGGAGACTAGTTACCACCCTACCGGCAAAGACGTATCGCCAAGAGATATAGCGTTCCGGTACGGTGCCGTGTAGGTGGGATAAAAATATAACTGCCACACCTCTTACAGGTTAGCCCTCTACCAGCTTAGATTGCATCATAACTTACCAGGTGAGATTGTAGTCAAGGTTAGTGGCGTAATAAACACAAAGGAAGAATATTTTTGATAATATTTATAGGCGCTGCAACAGGACAAAACTTTTTACCCTCCTACATACACAAAAAACGGTTGCAATTTGCTTTTGCTTGGAATATACCTTGATGAGATAGCCACTGGCTTGATAGCCAGTGTCACTTGAAGTTTGCTAGATTCATAAAAAATGACTAGATGTAGCCCGTGACTTTGTCCGCATGGATTTATGTTTTTACAAATCCCTGAGGAAATCTTAGATCTGCCGGTATATTATGTCCCTGAGATGAAAGATAACTCTATACCAAATTTTAGCAGACTCGGTTTAAAGGATGGACATAAACATTTGTGGCCGATAATGGTGGCTGCATATACACACGGACATTGAGCGGTATATAGGCAAATGCAAGGACAGACACCCTTCTATTGAATTGTTGGTTTGTCCTCCAATCACATCGTAATATAGCAACCGATTGAAGTGATTATTTACGTGATGACTTGGAGAGTGTTATTTATTATTCCAGAAAATCAAAGAGCTTCTTGAAGAGTTTCTGAGTTTCTTAGCTCTCGTAGAATCAATTTTCCAAACCGGTGGAGGAGATTTGAGGCTTGAGTTATCCTTAGTGGCACAAGTTGTCCTACGTGAAATAAATAAATCATTTTATTTCATTTAGTGGGGTTTTTAAAATTTAAAATCACGCTGACGAAGTCGCAGGTATATTTGGCAGGCGACGGTGCGATGAGGGTGGTTCGTGAAGGGTGATGTGCGAACACCATTATGGATCCCAGATCGGAGTTTACACATTGAAAATTTGTAAGTTATGTTCCTGCTTAGCATACGGCATGGTTATCTATCGCATGCTTGATACTCGGTTGCTAAGGGCGGCGATAAACGGTGACACTGTGTTGCGGATACTGCAATCAGAATTCAGAGAGACCCGTTGTCCTAGGTGAGCGACAGAAGCGACGCCATAGAAAATGACAGACGTACCTACGCGACAAAGTAGGCCACGTATCAAGCTACTTTTTGATGCTTTCGCGTCGTCGTCACGTTGCTGCGTTTGTCGCTCACTTATGACAACGGGTGAATGACTGCAGGGGCTTTCGTCGTCGTTAACAGAAAAACGCCCTGCACTTCTGGACATAGGCCCCTTGCAAAGACTTCCACATGCTGCGGTCTTGCGTTGCCTGGATCCATTGGCTCCTGCGAGGTGTCTCGTTGTCAAATCAACCATGGTTTCATATGATGGAGTTCAGAGTATGGAATAAAAAGTGTCTACATTTGTGCAAGGCCTTAGAGCTGTTCGGATTTTGCGTTATTCCAACCGGTCAGAGTACTCTCAACTTTATATTCCCCAGTTATTTAGATTATTTTCCGTTGAAACTATTGCAGGAATTCTCGAGTAATGGCCGGGGAGCTAGTGCGAACTTTTGAGCAAGTGTTTGATATCTTGAACTTGAAAATATGTCTTAGTGAAGCTCCAAAGCACATTGGCTGATAGTTGCCTGTTCATCGGTATGTATTCTACAGGATATATTTCGGAGGGTGTGGTCAATTATTCGATCTGTTTACTCCGCTACCTTTTAACAGGTTAAGGTAAGGACAGATCTTGAGTCTACCAAACCCTTGTAGTGTAAACGCGGACATGTACTAAGCGATTTACTGCTTCGTACCCACCTTATTCGAACTGCTAGGATGTGGAATGCTCTTCCGGCTTCCGTTTTCCCTTCCACTTTTGAGAGGTACATTAAAATCAAGAGTGAATAGGCATCTTATAAACAAGCACGCTCTACCTTAGACTGCATCACCACTTACAAGCAGGTCTGATTCAAGCGGTGGAACCTAAAAATTTTTTTTTTTTTAAAAAGGTTTGGCTCTCCATCGCGCTGGCTATGTGCGGATTGGTAGACTTCACACACTTTGGAGAGAATTTTGAAGAATTCTCGGGTATACATGTTTCCTCACGTTTTCCTTCACTGATAGAGCAATTTGAAATGCACATTACCTACTTTAAAAAAATAACAAGCTGACTTTACGCGATGTTTGATTATAGGCGTTTGCGAGTTAAGGTTTTTGACTTGCTACGGTACTAACTTCCTTCCACCGTGCAAAGTGCGTTTTTATTTTTTCATTTGAATTTCATTGAGAAGGCTATTGTGTAGGATAAACCCACTTAAGAACTTCATGCATATCCTTTGCTACCATCTCTCCACCTATAAAGAATTTCGATTTCGTAGCAGCAAATGCTATGCCATCTAAAATATTGGACATCTCTATCTCCCAGTGTTTTGCTCTTTCTTTTGATGCAAACAATGAGTCGGGAACGACAAGGGAATGTGTGCATACTTTTGAATATGTTAAAACGCTCTCCCACGTTTAAAGCTCAATTTTTTTTATTCCACTACAAGTTAGCCCTTGACTGCGATCTCATTTGATGTAAGTAGCTGGTGCAGTCTAAGATTGTAGCGGGCTTAACTGTTAGGGGTACGGCATCAGTTTAATATAACTCCTACCCGTCATCGGCTTACGACGTCGTACTGTAAAGCTCAATCGCTTGGCTGTATGTCTTTGACTTTAGGGTAACTTACCACGGCCGAAGCCAACCAACGTACCAAACCATAGAAAATACAGAAATGATAAATTCACAAATTGACCCTGCCGGGAATAAAAGCTATAAGATCACAGCACTCAGCACTGCGCCAGGGAAGTCAGAAGCTCAACGCGACTAAAGGTGTATCGCCACCTCATATTTGTTTTACCTATTCTTCGTTCACGACCCTTTCCGTTGGCAAGGATCACTAGTAGATATCTCTTGTAGCTTAGCTTGTCTATATTTCTGTTTACCTACGTATTTTATAACATTTTGGTACGAAAAAAAGCAAAGTTATCGATATGTTAGCAATATCATCGTATCAAACAGTAATATAACAGCTCAATAAATTAAGAATTAAATCCGTTGTTTTCAGTCCAAATTCCCATTTCGGTCGTCTGCGTCGTGATCGGGCAGTTGACAAAAACAAAGCAACTATTGGACATGCATCATTTAAAATATATTCCTCGTACCTACATGGTTATCGTATTAGTGAGCCGAAGTTTATAATAAATATCGATATGTTTAGGGTTGGAATTAGTACCCATATCGATGTTTTTACTTATTTGAACGAAGAACGCAAAAAATATTGGCATTTCTTCTGAGCATTATAGCTCCTAAATGGATGGACGGTTTTTAATCGTCATGATTGCTTTCATTGGAAACATCATCAGGCGTCATCCATAAAGTACGTCACACGTGAAAGGGGGGTAGGGGGTCGACGAAGTGTTGTGACATTGTGTGACAAGGGGTGGGAGGGGTCCTAAGTTTCGTGACGTCATATTTCAAAAGCTTACAGCAGCACATACAGTTAGCGCGCGAGGTCCGAGAAATCTTAAGGAATGTTGACGTAATGCGACTTAATGAGATAGAGTTGTGATTTAGTCGATATTACGTTATCGATGCTAACACATCTTTCGTTTCTGTCTGCATTGAATTAATAATGGAATAATAATTCTATGAGGATATTAAGTGCAATCTTACTTATATTATTAATGCGAAAGTTTGGATGGATGTCCTTACATCCATGTTGATGTATGGATGTTTGTTGCTCAATCACGCCCCAACGGCTGAACGGATCTGGCTAAAATTTTGCACAGAGATAGATTATAGTCTGGAATAGCACATAAGCTATATGTTATTGCAGACTATAATCTATTTTTGTGCCAAATTTCATCCAGATCCGTTCAGCCATTCTGGCGTGAAAGAGTAACAAATATCCATCTTACTTATATTATAAATGCGAAAGTTTGGATGGATGTATAGATGTATGGATGTTTGTTACTTAATCAGTCCTCTTTATCTCGGAAAATTAAGGAGTTCCCGCGGGAACCAAAAATCCTCGGTCCACGCAGACGAAGTCTTAGTAAGTCTTAGTCGCATTAGCTAGTAAGGAATAAAAAACAAATTGTATCATAAAATTTAATTATAATGAACTGTACAAAATGAACGTAAAATCGAATTAGTCTGTCGCAATCAGAATAATCAGTACTATAAGGAATTTAAAAATTAAACAGCTATTTGCACAGACAAAGAAACTTATAAGTATTGTACTATTTAAATAATACAATATATAACCCTGCTATTGAAAAATAAAAACAGGACTTGATAAAGCGTACTCTCGCGTCACGGTCGGCACTAGTATGGGAGTGTGCGGGGTATGAACCGACGGTCAGGCGCGGGGCGCGCCCGCCCGCTACCTCAGCCCCCGATTCCTCAGAGCTGGCGCGCGGACAGGTCTCCGGCAAGGACTTTATTCTGATCATTATTATTTATGATTTTTGGTGTTCCGATTCAATGCCGCGTAGAAAACAATTATAGGGTAATTAAGGGTGTATAATAAACTATCGTTTTGCCCGCAACTTTGCTCAGGTTTGAATTTCACACAAATTTTACCCCCTTAGGGGTTAAATTAATAAAAATCCTTTCTTAGCGGATGCCTCTGTTATAATAGTTCGAGAGTCGGATATACCACGACCTTCATCGATCTGTTAACCTGATTATGATGAAAATCCAAATTTCTGCCCGATCCGGTTGTACTGTGTTTTGACAAATAAGTCAGTCAGTCAATCACCTTTTCCATTTATTTATTTACATTATAACTGCCATACCCTACCCGCCCGAGGTTAGCCCGCTACCATAAACTACATCATCAGGTATTTACCTTCTAGGTGAGAGCGTAGTCCAGGGGTGACTTGAAGTAGAATAGAAAAACGATAGTGATAAGTACACCAATTACAATCCGGGTATCTTTAAATCAAGAGTAAATAAGCATCTTCTAGGCAAGTGCGTCCCATCTTAGACATACTTACGCATACTTTTCTTAAATACGGCACTTTACAAGTTAGAAAACAAAAATTAGGTACATATTATCAGAAAATAAAGAAGATAGAAGAGTTGTACTTACTTGAGACAGCCCTGTTCGAACTCCCACCCAATTCTGCTGGCCATTTGAATGATAGCCCGCATTTTTTGTAGAACCATGTCACCGGGACGGTTGTAGTCGGTTCCCTATGATTTATCGCTGTCCATAACACAAATACGACACAGTATTATGCGACTCTTTATTTCTTCTTTAAGCCATATTAGTATTCCGCCAACAGGCCTGCGGTTTTGTAATGCCGACTAAATGTTATTTTATTGGAATTTCAAATAAACATTTGTTAAGAGTTGTTTTGCTTCTATTGTTTTTCACCCAACCCGCTCCAAAAGGACGGTAATGTTTTTGTATCATTAATCATAAGCGCTAATCATTGTTCTATTAACATAAATGAACAATAGATAAATACTTACTTTTTTACGTTTTGTCTAAACTAATCTGTACTTCTGTACTGTACTGTAATCGATTTGTACTTACTTATACTTTTTGTAATTCAGGCGTATTGCACACTGCGACGTTCCCCGCGACCCAAGTATGTATGATATTAGTTTGTATGTAAAATACGCGCAGTGCCACACATTATTTTTTTACAACCATTATTTTACTTTTAGCACGTCTATGAAGTGTCATAATTATTGACAGGCAATCATCGACAAAAAATGCAATACTCCATAGACGCATGATATCATTTTTAGGTTTCCGTACCTCAAAAGGAAAACACGGAACCCTTATAGGATCACTTTGTTGTCCGTCCGTCTGTCTGTCAAGGCCCTTTTCTCAGGAACGCATGGAGGTATCAAGCTGAAATTCATATCAAATACTCAGAAATTTAGAGAATAATATTATTATATACTTATTATCGAAAAAGTTGTAGCGAATCGTGTTTTTCTTATCGTATAAATTTAGATGAAAGATCTAAAAATCACATTTATATTAAAATATATAACTTAAAGTTTTCCAATAAAAAGCTTTCAAAAATCGCAAAAAAAAACATTTGGCCCGTTTTCAATCAGCGATGATGATACTTCGATGGCATATTCAAGCGCTCATGAATTAAAACTTTCATATTATGTTTTGCTAGGGCCGTCGACGTCTTAACTCGTAAATAATAATTAAAACAATTAGTCCTTTGGTGACGTTTAATCAGGCCGTGTTGTGTGTTAATTGTTACTTTATTGGTAATTTACATTAGGTAATTATTCGGTTACAAGTTCGTTATCTGGGGATGAAGGAGTAATTATTTTCTTACTATGTCATTGCGCTCGCGCTAGAAGAATTTTGCAAGCCACAATGGTTTTTCAAATCATTGTAATAATTAATGTAACGTAAAGCTCTGTGTCCAAATATAAAACCGCAATTATACGCGGTTGCCGCGCTTTGAATGCCACGCTGTTAAGGGACTTCTGCCGCGCTTATTATATTCGTGGGTATAGTCTTTACTAGAATGCCTGCAAACACCACCTGTTACTGCCGTGTATTTGCCGCTCTGTTTGGACTTTCATTAGTTAAGCGTTGAATAGCTGGAAGCCGTGTGAAGCAAGCAACCTTCATCTAGCTTTTCTTAATATATCTAAAGTTACAGTAGGAGAAATCCTCATGGATACCCGATTTGTTAGTGCCGGACCCTTAAACAGGCTAAAACCCTTAAGTACTGTTCGTAGGTACCTTTCAGGCTACAATACTGCAACACTTGCGTCTTTTTGTCTGTGTTTTTCTTCTTCCTCCTTCTGCATGATTTGTACTGCCACCTTTTCAAGCATTCTATGCACTAATCATTCTACTGAGCCGATTTTGATGAATCAATGTCAATCGATTCGTTACTAAGGTCCGGATGTCATATTAGGCTACATTTCACACTGCTGCACTAATGCATTTTCACGTAAACTCCCAATATTGGTAGAGATGACGACGATGAAGTGTATCTGGAAGGGCGATCCTAAATCATTCATTAACAGTGGACAGGACAGTTCAGTAATCAAGTAGTTCCCATGAATTCCGATATAATTCTGACGCCCTTTCAACACCGAGCTCGCACGATTTGTTTATTTATATTATGGACGCCTTTCATCTAGTCTACGTGAGCAAATAATGAATGGACAGTATTGATATACGTTCTGGCAAAGATTATGTCCTTCCAACCGAATCTCGCCCAGGGATTCAGTCAGAAAGACAGTATTGAATGGTTTCGGACAGAAAATTCTATTGAAAATAATCGACAAGAAACTTTTTCAAATTTGTAAACCCTATTTTGGCTTATAGGGAACAATTTTTCAAAAGAGCTTCTTAGCGGTCGTAAAAGCTGTTGATATGACGAAAAGCCCGATCCGTCGAGCGATTTGAGCTGTGTGTTGATAGATCAGTCAGTCAGTCACCCTTTCCTTTTATAATATACTAGCGACGCTGACACCGGGTCAGATAAGTTCGACGGACTTCACATACCTTAATTAATTTCAGAGTGATGTTATATTAACTTTCGAAGGTGACAAAATGGCGGAAAATGGAACGGAACGGTTTCTTAAAGATACAACGACACAACGTTCGCTTTCTTCTCAACGTGCATTCTATTTTTGAATGTATAATAAAAATAATGTTTAGAAGACTATGCTCGCAAATTCACCCGCATGGATAAGTCTTTTTATTCCTGCGAAAACTCTTTAGTTTAGCAGGATAAAAAGTAGTCTATATCCATCCCGAGATGCTCCTTATCTTCCTACCAAATTACATCAACCGCGGTTGAAAAGACGGATCTTGAAAGCGTAGCTGACAGACAGACAAGAGTCACGTAATACGCACCAGAAAGTATATTGTCCAGTCAATTTCACTTGAGAGTTGAGACCGTGTATCTTGGTTTGGTAAATCAATGTTTGTATGACATATAAAGTCCCTATGCCTACGTCACGCCGGACACGGCACATCAAAGACTGGCGCGTGATTTATATGTATTTGTTAGACCCAATTATGTTATAAGTACCTAGGGAAATTTGTGCATTTCTATGGTGCTTGCTAGTTTGAGAGACCGCGTTACAAGAGTATCAGGGGGACGTGACAGTTGGAAACAAGCGCTTTACTACTGCTTCGTTGATCTAGCGGTTAATATAGTCGACTGCGGATCACGAGGTCCTGAGTTCGATTCCCGGTCGGCCATAAAACCGTTAGGTATTGGGTTTTTCAGTTAAGAAATTCTCAGTGCCAGCCCGGAGTTGGAAGTTGGCGGTGTTTCACCCCCGTGCCTCGGAGAGCACGTTAAGCCGTCGGTCCCGGTTGTTATCACTAACATAATATGTAACCAAAAATCCAGATAGATATTAATGAAATACTTTTAATATATTTGTCCTCTCATTTGAAACTTGCACGAGTAAATTGTTAAACGTGTAGAGGTTCCACGAGGGATTTAATTTAATTAGATAAAAATTAAGCTATACTTAAAAACCATATTCATTTGATCCGGCTACGATTGCTGTCGTTAAGCTCTAAACCAAATTGCAATCTAAACACAAAATATATTCAATAATTGCTGAGTCTGCCGGCGCGAGACTGAATTACCATCGTCAAAACACTCGTATTTATACATACAATTTTCAATATGGCGTCCGTATCCGCAGATTAAATCGAATGACATGAAACGAGTTAAATTGACAGATATTATCCTTCCTGTTTCATAATAACACATGATAATAGTCGTTAAAGCTCGCCAATCCGCATTGGAGCAGCATGGTGGGTCTAAGCTCTAAATCACTCTCTCCTATGAGAGTGGAGGCCTGTGTCCAGTAGTGGGACGTTAATTAGCTGTAGTGGTAGTGGCGGCCTTACTACGATCGCGTGCAATATTTTTATAACGTATTTAAAAATGTAATTCTTATATGACGTACGGCGTACCTTACCATCTTAAAATAAGGATTATAATTCTGAAACAGGAGCGTAAACAACTCAACGGGCGCAGGAAATTTAAGTTACAAGCGATGTATACTACCTTAGTAAGTAAATTTTTCGCGCAACTGTATTAAAAAAAAGAATAATATGAGCAAGTTAGTCACTCAGACGTACATTAGATGTAAAAATTAAGGTAGTGTTAATTAAAATACACATGACAGAACTGTCACTGGACGTTTTCTGTATATTGATTATTTTTTTTATTTTAGTTGAAGGCGGATCAGAGATTTAATAAAAGGTAGATTTTATCCATACGGATGTATAAAACTCAGGTAAATGTCTTAGTTTAAAAAATAATCTCAGCCGTGTAAGTCGGGGCGAGTCAACTAGTTAATAATATTAGTATGTATTTGGATTCTCAGCCAGCATCAATGGACATCATTTATGCAATAATTTTCATACCTCCCCTTATTACAGTATAAAACACCTAAGATTAATATTTGTTCGTTTAGCTCTTTGTCATGTGAGGTATTTACCCAAGCATAATGACAAGTACAGCGGATCTGTGTGGTTTATCTAGCACGTAAATCAATCGCCAATTACACTGTGCTGCGTAAATTTCTCGTGCCCAATTACAGATCAAAGAGGTATGAAATAGTCCAAGAGACTGCGTACAGAAAATAAAACTGACCCCACCTCCGCTTCGCAAGGGTAGGCTTACCTGATATACTAAAAAAATTACATATCATAGAGTGTTGTGAAAAATAAACTTTTACTAAGCTATTACACTGCCTGAGTGCCTCGTTGGTCTAGTGGTTGGCATGTTCCACTGTGGCCGACGAGGTCCCGAGTTCGAGTCCCAGGTCGGGCCATACTTAAGTATTGGGTTTTTCTGACTAGAAATTCTCACTTTTCTCGGAGTTAGGAAGTTGGCGGTATTTCATCCCCGTGCCTCGAAGAGCACGTTAAGCCGTCGGTCCCGGTTATTACTACTAATATGACAATCGTTAAAGTCCGCCAACCCGCATTTGAGCAGCGTGGTGCGTCTAAGCTTTAATTCCCCCTCTCCTGTGAGAATGGAGGCCTGTTCCCAGCAGTGGGACGTTAATGGGCTGTAGTAGTAACTGTTACACAAATCATAATTAATTTTCTGTTATCCGTTGAGAAATTCCCACCCGGAGCCCGCCATCTCCAAGCTGTTCATCAGATCTTCTTGAAATTGACATGAGACCAAATTGAGAGTATGAGCTTTGTAAAGAAAAAACTAAGGTTATAATAAGTTCAGATACATATGTAGTCTATGTATGGCCAAAACGTTCATCTGACCTTTCAGTCTTTTACTCAGTATGGACAGTAAAGACAATATCACTATACTCACTTTCAAGGAAAGAAGAACTAATTTATATTCAAGAGATAAGCTTTACATTTGTTCACTTATTTTGTTTTAGTAAAAACATAACAAAAATAAAGTTTGTTTCAATAAGATCGGAGAAAATGCAAAAAATATAGCTGTTAATTGGCGCTGCTAAGGATTGATTAAAGGACCTTCCACTGTTAAGACCACAGCAATCACAACTGCGTCAAAATTCCAATTACAATTTGGTAATTACCTAATGTTTAAATGGAACAGCGTATAAGGTCTCATTTCTCAGACTACATGTAAGCTCTCATCCTGTTTTGATGCTACTGCTAGTGTACTAAATTAGCGACACTCATTTCGTTTGCCAAGTTAAATTTATACTTATAATTAGGACTTCCTAAGATACAAGAAACGTCATTTTTCGCCTCTCTTTCGTTTCTTTTATGAAAGTATTTGAAAAGTATAAAGTATAAATCTTGTAGGTACCATGGAGTGTACCATGGTATGCGAGTCTGACTTGCACTTGCTCGGTTTTTATATTTTAGTTTTATTCATCACCGATCTCGACTCACATCTGGAAAAAAGGAACACGAGGGCAAATATGTGCATAAATGTATGGTTAACAGTAATTGTTTCACGAAGATACATAAATAGAATTCCATGGGGAATCATCATCATCATTGGCGCTACAGCCCTTTGTGGGTCCGGGCCTGGTCCAGAAGATTTCTCCATCTGCCTCTTTCCTTTGCGCTCGTTTTCCAGTTGTTCCAAGCCGCTTGGCGTCTTGGTTAATAACTCCATCTAACCTACGTCCATCTGGGTGCGACGACATTATTTTTCTTGGTGGTCTATGCTCACATTAGTTTTCTTAGTGGTCTATGCTCAATAATAATTCTCTGGGGATACTCTTTAATAAAAATCAAATGTTATTTCTGTATTAAATTTTATTGCATCTATTCACACACCTTTCTGGAGAACGGTTTAAGACGTTGAAGCTAACATAAATACATACATAATTATTATAGCATATAAACAAGGAAGTTTACCTAAATAACATAAATTGCGAAGTATTATTTCAAATACCCTGATTCTCTATGGCATGAACTTTTTTGGTGTCAAATTTGACACATATTTTTACTGTCAAGTTTGACATCAAAAATTACAGTTGCGAAGTGTAAGTATCATATCATAGCGAAATAAGGCTCTGGTTTTATATTAAAATTAACGTTTAAAGAAAACTTAATAGTGTCGATTATTATTCAACATTATTTTCTAACACACAACTATCATAAATGTATGCCTGGGTAAAATAACACTTTAAACGCAGGTCATCGTGCGTTTTTAGACTAAGTTTACACTGACGCGTTTCTAGTAACCCTAAGTAATTTTTTTTTCAAGGGGATTTTTTTTACTTTAATCTGTTGGTATGTGAGTAATTTATTTAGGGCAGATTATTCAATCGCCACAAAATATTTCACTGAAAAATATAAAGTTTTGGGTAGTTTAATTTTTGACAGTTTTTAAATTAGAAAACTGTCAAAATTACTGTCACCAGTGAAAATTTATTTGGCGATTGCAAAACCATCACTTAAACGCGCAAATTTAACCATGGTATCATTTTATCTTAAGATGAGAACCACGTCTTCCACCGTCTTTTTATATACATTAAAAGGATTTTCTAATACAGAAAAATTATTGCGTTTACCTTCCTTAAATATTTTATGTTATCAGTATATTATTATGTATAATTACAACAGTGACATATGTATGTACAAAACTATAGACTCAATTTTGGACTTTCAGTCTCTACATGACAAAAAATATTTTACAATATTGAAAACTAATAAAGGATTAATATTAACTATACATTAATTTGTTACAAATATACAAGGCCATTCTATTTTTCTCAATCGATAATTATGTTAGCCTAGCACACCTTTTGACTGGTCGCATTTCAAAGTTACATATCTGATTGTTGGTGTAAAATTTGACAGCTCTTAACACTTAACCTGTCAAATATGACATAAAAAAACGAGTATGTTCAAATCTCGTAAAAGTCAAAATGAGGGCTACAATTAATATCGTCTGTGTTAACTTTTATCTCGTGCAAAACGCTGCGTCGCTGTGCTATGTATGTGCTAGCCTTAATGAGACATCGTACAAGATTTTCGTTGAGTTTAAAATGATATGATTTGAGGAAATATTACTAAGAACATCATATTAACTTTTAATAAATTTCATAATGTTCAGGTGAAATAATTTTTGGGGATCAACTTCTACAATATAGTTATTGTGTAACAGAAATTACCAGTGTACCTTGCATAATCTATTTTAGCTGATTTTAAAAAATAACCTAGTTACACCAAAGTTATTTGCTTGTCACCTACGATTTTTTTTCCCTGTACAAAAAATTAAACCGTAATACACAATACAATATAAAAATTGAACTTTAGAAAGTTTAAAGCGCCAAGCAAAACCATCGCTTACGAGTTTCTTCGAGAAATTTTCTGCCTTTTTTTATTTAGTCGGCATAAAGGAAATAGACTAGGTGTGATTTTTGTGGACTATAAATGATTACCTTAAGAATACGTCCATTACCAAGTCGTGGGTTTGTGTCTTTGTTAGGCAATTTCGAGTTTAAGAAAGCTCAGTAGAGTAGTATAGCTAGTTTAAGCTCTGTTCTATAAAGCTCCAATCTCAATTTCAGTGTCTTTGGTTTTGTCAATGTATAACGTGGTTTAGGTAAGGAATTAATTTGACATTTTAATACCAAAATTCTTTAGTTAAAGTTTTTGAAACTCAGCCTTAAATTTTTGTAAAGATTTCTTGTAGGATGTTTTAATGCTTATAAAACAGTACTAATTAATTTCGTTAAATTGCTGAGGCGTATATTTGACGTTGTCGTAAAATTACTTTGGAGACTAAAAAAGTAGCTTTGGAAAAATAAAAAATTATTCATTTCTATTGATTAAAATAATTTGGACATTTTCCTTAATTCTTTCGAGAGATTCCATCCAAAGTTCAAAATTAGTTCACAAGTAGTTAAAGTTTTGCTTGAAAAATAAAATGCAATTTGTGACTGTTTCAATTAAAAGTTTTCTTTTTATAACGATTATAGTCTTCTGACTAGAAAACAAATTCATATAAATATTTCTCAATCTTGCCTTGACTGTAACTTTTTGCGCGAAGAAAACTCGATCACTAAATTTTGAATTATATTATCACATAACTAAAAACTAAATTTCATCTGTGACATACCTAGTAGAAAACTCAAAAGCATTGTAAGCTATCAAGTAAAGTGATATATGGAAGTTGGTCAAATCTTTAATTAATTATCGATGTACGATTTTTCGATTTACAATCCTACCAATATTATAAATGCGAAAATGTATTTGTTTTGTAAATGTATCAATCCGAATAAATACAACATTTATAAATAGATAACTATTGAAGATCTGGAGAATGACTACTTTTAAGCCCAGAACGTAAAGAGTTTCCATATGAGAATCTGATTATCTGATTGTTGGCTGTATTTGTGACATTCTTAAAGGTACAGCCAATGAGGGAAGATATCTGCCAGCCAGGGCTTATTACGTAATAATAATTGCTGTAGTGCAAACGTAAGTGTCCAAAATCTATTTCAGTTCACCCATTGAGATTTTGACAACTTTTTCGGAATAGGGCTACAGTTGTAAGAGGTTGCCACGACTCTACTGACAAATGAATACTATTTCTTGTCACGGGTTAGCTTAACACAAAATGTTGCAATCTAGACTCGCTCATCTTACTATTATACTTAGTAACACTTTGTAAAGCAAAAAGTGCAGATGCGAAGTGATTTGTTATCATATTTTATGGTGTTAATTATAAAGTTAATGTTCACACAGTGATAAGTGAAAAATAGAACGGCACTCTAATCACTTAACACCTGCACTTTTCACCCGCACTGTTAACTTAACAAAGTGTAACCCTGCCCTTACTATTATACTTAGTTACAATAAACAAAAAACGTTACAGCTACTGACCTCGTACCAATAAATATTAAAATTCGAATCGTTAGACATTTACGAAACTATAAAACAATATGGAGATAAATTTTGGACGTAAATAGGCACTAAACATACATAAAGCCACTATGAGTTTTGCTAACATTTAAGGTGCGAGGTTGCGTAATGGATCTGAGAAACAGTAGAACCAATTTTAATCAAAGTTTTGCGAGGAAGATAAACAGTGCAAGAACATGTATAGTAGATGCATAACAGTTTTTCGATAATACTATCAGCTATGCGAGGAAGATAAAATCGGTGCGAAGATGCGCAATGTAGTTCTGAAACGGTATGCCCGTTTTTCATGAAAGCTATGCGAAGAAGATGATCGGTGCGAGAATATACACAGGATTTGTGAAACGGCCTAACCGTTTTCACCACAGTTGCATCAGGAAGACGAACAGTGCGAGGATGTGTGGTCGAGCCATGAAACAGTGTAACCGTTTCCGCTATAGCTTTGCGAGGAGGATGGACGGTGAATTGTTTTCAGTCAGCTGTGCAATGAAGCGAATCTAAGAGTATTTTTTACAAGGAGTCATTTATCCATTTTTTTAAACACATCTAGGTACTTCTAGTAAACACCGCGAAACTAAACAAGTATGTTATGAATTAAATAAATTGGCAAGCCTTTATTGTAAGGCTTAGTTAAGTTAGTCACTGGGAAAGTGTACCGAAATTAAAGACTCTTTCGTGTTCTATATATCTTATCTGTTAACAAAACACATAGTAACCTAAAGGGGAACATATCGACGTAAAAAAGGAAAAAATAATATACACTCACATAGTTAAAATAATCTAAAACAGTGTTACTAGTTTACCTAAAGGAAACATAACACGTATTAATACCTATTTTTTTTAATTAAATCACTTCGTTTAACCCCTTCCAGCACCCCTAGTGTCAAACTTTGTTGCAACCAATGCGGTTTCTTGGTTTTTCTTCAGTTACTCTTACTCTACAAAACATTTGCATTGATTAAATAGCCAGCGGTTAAGAGTTCTTTCTATATTGCTCAATGTGATTTTTTAAATATTATATGTAAAAATAACATTGATCAAATTTGCCAAATCAACTATTGTGCATACTTTATCCACTGTTGTTTTATCAGCATAGCCGTAATAGCGAAGACTCATCAACCGTTGTATAGGATATAGTGAGTTCAATCCACAAAGAAGAGCGCCACTCGTTGTCATTAAGACACATCTCCACTACAGCCCATTAACGTCCCACAGCTGAGGACAGGCCCACACTCTCATAGGAGAGTGGGAGTTACATCTCTATCTATACTAATATTATAAATGCGAAAGTTTGGATGGATGCATGGATGTATGGATGTATGGATGTATGGATGTATGGATGTTTGTTACTCAATCACGCCCCAACGGCTGAACGGATCTGGCTGAAATTTGGCACAGAGATAGATTATAGTCTGGAATAGCACATAGGCTTTTATCCCGGAATTTTATCAAGGAGTTCCCGCGGGAACCAAAAAATCTCGATCCACGCAGACGAAGTCGTGAATTTTTTTTCGGAAAAAATACACGAAATAGGAAATAATGTGAATCATGTCTCACATTATTTTCTATTATAAATCAATATTTTTACATTCAAGTGAGCACTGCATGCATAATGGTGCCGTCCTTAAGAGTGGGCGCGATTTTTTGTATTGAACGTATACTCACTTTAATTTATCAGTATGGGTGCAGCGGAACTTTGGTTGTGAAATCATCGCCTTAAGTTTTAGCCAGAATATCTACAATCCGTGTTATTACAGTCAAGTTTGGGACTAGGGGAGCAGTAATAACTAGAGCAAGTATAGCTCGGTCCAACTCGGATTTAGCACCTAGTATTGTCGGTCGGTCGACGCGGGTCGACGAGTGAGGTGTCCCTCGGCGAAGGCGCGCTATCACAAATCTAAGCTTCTCTACCGGTGCATAAATAATTTATCACGTATATACGTATGTATATCATATATTTATAGGTCGATATTTACAGAAGAACCCTTCAAAGCCTGCTAGTATATCATACAAATGGTAGGCACTAACATTATCGCGATCTTGACTACAAATCTAGCTTAAAATCCCTTGTTTGCTAGAATAGCTTTCAAATTGATTGCTTGGTATTATCTTACCCGTTGTCCTAGGTGAAGCGACAGAAGCGACGCAACGCGATTCAACGCCATAGAAAATGATAAACTTGATATCGAGTCTGATATAGAGTCGCGGTGGCAGCTTCGCGTTTGTCGCTCACGTAGGATAAGGTAAGTGACGAAAGCGACGCGATATGACTCCATAGAAAATGACAAAAATTATCTACGCTACAACGTAGGGCATGTGGAGGGTCACTTACAATCACACAGCATAATGGTTGAGATTGGATTTTAAGCGACAAAGAACGCTTTCTGTAAACCATGCTGAATTCTTACAATGTTCTTTCAGTCATCAGTATCGTTTCTGTGATGTTATTTGACCCTATATAATGGAAAAGAGCGCTGAAGCTATTCTCAACAGATAAGGGTTTAAAATTCAAATGGCTTTATCGCTAAGTAGTAAAAAACTGCTACTCTTTGACCACAATCTCACAATTAATCCAATATTATAAAGTGATTAATTGTATTTGTAATTTGCTATGACAGTTCATGATCAAGTGATATGAAATAAATTTTGTGCATGGTTTAAATATTAAAGAGAATGTGGTACAGGCTTAAATGTCGGCAAATGAAACTGTGTCGCGTCAATGTTAGCGCCAACCAAGCGGCGTACGGTATCAGTCAAAGCGGTTACGGCGTTCGGCCGAGATCGTGATTATTGTCGATGCGCCAAGGGCGGGCGGAGGGCAGGTCAGGCGCGGGAGGGGGGTGGCGGCTCTGCGAGGGACGAGGTAGACGAAGAGGACGGGGAGGGAGCGGGGGGCGCGGGCGCGGGAGCCGCGAGCGCTAGAGAGCGGGAGTACTCTAGAAGCGCGACGTCTGCGGGATGCGTGGGTGGATACAGCCCCCTGTACAGCTCCGGTCTGCTGTAAGGGTGTGCAAGCCTCGCAGCTGCCGCAGCCGCAGCCGCTGACTGGTAGAACGCTGACGCGGCAGCGGGTGGCGCGGGGGCTTCCCCATCCTTACTGGCCATATCAGCTAGTGACCATATTCTAGGTTTCGCTGAAGCAGGAGTACTGCCAGGAGGGGCACGAGAAGGCAGGTGCTGATATGCAGGGTGGATAGGTCGCTCATACAGCGGCTCAGGAGACTCTGGGCCACTGTCCGCGCGTGATTCCGACCACTCTGACTCAGTTCGCTGCCCCAGTAAGTCTAGCCTTTGCTGCGGTCGGTCGCCGTCCTCACTCGAACCAGTTCCGGAGTCTTTGCCATCTAGAAAAAAATAATAATGCTAGACACATTTTTGAGGCATGTTTTGCTTACACAATGGAGACCAAAAATCTATTTTCTAATATCCTAAACAAAAAAGTGTGTTTGTTTGTTGGTACCTTCACTGACGCAGCAACAGAGCAACGAGTCGATGTGATTATTTGCAAGCTATACGTGGTTTAGTTGAGGACCTGGAGAGTGATAAAGGCTAGGTACTAGGTGGAAATTAAAAAAAAAATTACACGAGGACGAAGTCGTGAGCATCAGCTAGTTGGGCGATATTTATGAAATCCGAAGGGGCAATGGACTGCAGAAATTATAGATTGGTGTCATATAATACAAAGGAAGAGAGGAAGACCAATTCATAAACGGAGAGACGATATTGTAGAGTTCGCAGGCCCTCATAAAAACACTAACATTACTAAAATAATGAAAGATACTAAGGGAGGCCTTTGAGCTCTAGTGGGGGTGATAGTGTCTCACTTTAACTAGGCTTAAAATAATAACTGGAGATGCCCATATGAAGACGTTGTTGCCTCCCCGATATCAACGAGCCCTACATTTTTCTTTAAGACGCCTAGCGCGAGCCCAATGCCATGACTAGGTAGCGGCCAGTAGGGCGAAGCATACTCAAACGAAATAATTAAGAAATTCGCTGATCTGCATTTTACTTCAATAATCCATTATACGAGTATTTCTCGAAACTATTCGTAGCAATTCAGTAAACATATCTTGCGTGCTAAGAGCGGTGGATTCTTACCTAACGCATCCTTCCCATCATTGCTCTTGTGGTCATCATCGTCATTATTGTTATCATCATCGTCGACCCTGTTCCTCGGTTCCCAGGTCATCTTGTTCTCCTTCTTGAGGCGCCGGCGCGCGTTCGCAAACCACGTGGACACCTGTGTCAGCGTCATCTTGGTGATGATCGCGAGCATTATCTTCTCCCCCTTGGTGGGGTAGGGATTCTTCTTGTGCTCGTTGAGCCACGCCTTCAGTGTACTCGTCGTTTCTCTGGTGGCATTTTTTCTTCTTGCACCGTTCAGATCCATTCCGTATCTGTTGACAAGATGTTTAATCAGTATAAAGAAAACAGGATTAACAATGAAACAAGGAATATAATATTATGCTACTTTCATCCTAGAGATGACAATCCCTAGGTCCCAAATGCAAAATTGTATTTAGTATAAGGTTCTGCATTTTGCGTGCCGTGCAACTTTGTGCACTTTGTGCCGTTATCAGTACTAGTTAACTTAGTTAAATTAGTAAGATAGCACTGGTTAAATGTTTCACCAGTGTGGTGTACAGATACCTATTTAAATAATCTTCAAAGTTAATAAATCCATTATGAAATGTTTTTTTTAAGTAATAAACATAATATAATATAATAAATAAGGTAGTAATTTAACAGTAAAGTCGTTCCCATGAGTTGGAACTCATTCTGGAGTCTGACTTAATCCACGTGGATTAAGTTTTTTTAATACTTGTGGAAACTATTTAATTTTCCGGAAGAAAATGTAGGTATTTATTCAGTTATAAGCTATCTCCGTTCAAAATTTCAGCGAAATCACTTCAGTTGTTGTGGCGTAAAGGAGTAACAAACATACAAACTTTTGACACTTATAATACGAGTAGGAATTTTACTGTTAGAAAATACCGTAAAAAATCATACTAATATTATAAATGCGAAAGTTTGTTGGTTGTCTTTCAATCACGCCGCAACAGAGCAATGGATCGACGTGATTTTATGCATAGGTATAGTTGAGGACCTGGAGAGAGACTTACTTATTCCACGTGGACGAAGTCGCGGGTATCAGCTAGTTTATTATGAAATAAGCAAGTCACTATTAAACACCCCTAAATTAAGCTACAAGCTAGAAACTGCTGAAAACATCCTGCCCGCCTTAAAAACATAGCATCATAACTGAGTTTCAAAACGTAGTTACGAAACGTAAACGGTGGAGTACGATTCGGAAGAGATTTCAGATAACTTGGGTCGTGACCGCCCCTTCCGCACTCCCTCCCCCCCCCCCCCTTCCCACTCCGCCAATGAAAGCGGCATGATAATTGAAATCCAGATAAGCCATCGGCTGCTGCGCTAAATAGTCGCAGAGATGGCCGAAACAATAGCGATGCATGCTGCCAACACAATGAAATAAAAACAAGCCATAATTAAGAAAATTAAAAAACACGACTGCCCTGCCAAAAAACGAGCTAAAAAGTTAAAAATCTAAATTAATTTACTTACATAGAATGTTATTCACATTTTTATATGATATTTTTCTAAAATCTACTCATCATTTTCTAGATGATGATTCTATAGTTAATCTTATTTTCGATTTTTTTTTTCAACTGTAGTCTAATGCGGGACCATGGTCACCCCATAATTTTTTATTTTATTTTACTAGCCATGACACCCGGAATAAGCTAGGGATACTAACGATACCTCATTTATCAAAATCGGTTCAAGCGTATAGAAGATATGGTGGAATATACAAACTCACATACATACATGCAAACAAACATACATGAACCCTGAAAACAATATACTCCTTTTTTCAGGCAGTCGTATAAAAAGAACAAAATATGCTACTTAAAATATAAATAATAAATGATATACTATAGGTACTATGTTCTACTAATAAGTGAAATATGCATAGGTATGTTTAGAAGAAACGCGCAAAGGATATGTATTATTATAACGTTACAGATATAGATATTGATTACATAATATAATGATGTCTCCTCTAACGTCTGTAAGATGAAAGGAAAAAAGTTGAGTAGCATAATATTATAAATCTCGTTAAGTTTTTTATCGATTCAAATAATTAGATATCGTAACTTAGGTTCGTTAAACACATATAAGAACTTTGACTCAGTTAATTTACTAGTGTTGCTCAGCGGTAAAAATGGTTATCAAACTTAAAACTTACAGAGGACGTGTAATAACGGTCTTTTGGACGTGTATTAGAGAAAAGTACTATATTTATGACATAGGCATCATCCCTATTACAGTCCCACAAATTTATCTGGCCCGGTGGTGAAAATTGGAGCTTATTTTTAAGCCCGTTTAGGTTTTGTTTTTCTTTTATTTTTCGTATATACTATCGACGTTGTCACTGGATAAGATAAGACGTCTAAGGGGCTGCGATAATATGCCAACGTTTTTTTATTGTTTTACACAGGTATATTCCTTGTAAATAAGTAAGTACTACCTTGAATAAAAAACTTAAAATGTTTTAATATGACAAAAGGTAACTTGGTTAATCGAAATAATAATAGTTAATAAGTTTTAAGCAAAAAAACGCTAAGAAGCAAATAATGTCTAAGTACATAATTATTTTAAAATTTTTAACAATTAATTTTGAACAGCTACAAAAAATATAACAAGCATGTAAAAATAGTACAAAACACTAATTAATTTATTAATTTATAGGCAACAAAAAAAAGGTTAATTCAAAGTTACATAGCACCGGAAGTTTACGTGCAAATTAATGATGTAGGTAAACGTATTAATTAAAAAATTACAAAGAAATTTTCAGATATCCTATTAACGCGTGGATTTGCTATCAATAATGTGATAACGTCACTAAAACTCAGTGATTTTTTATTTTTGAATAAAAAAACAGAGTTAACATAGAGGTGGAGGGTTGTTCTGTACATTATACTGAGAAAAGTCCTGACTCACTGACTGACTCATCGATACCCAGCCCAAATGCTTGGACTTAGAATGTTAAAATTTTGCTCAGTGGTTACCTTTTTAATGTAGACGAGGAATGAGAACATTTCTTTTTGAAAAATAACAATGTATTCGTCAAAGTAAAGCGCTACCATCTCTCGCACTAGACCGTTAAGCTGCAGCTTATCTACCGGCTTGGTACGCGGGCAGACCACGCACCGATATTCAACCTCCTATCTTTATTACGATGCGGACCCCGTACCATTATTCGATTAAGATTAACGCTCCACTTCCTTTCGATCGATTCCTAATTATTTCTCCATTCAATCGTATTAACACTGATCATTCAATTTTTTGTTGTTCTACTTATAAATCTAAAACTAAGCCTTATATAAGATATAAACTTATGAGGATAATGGCTGCGGCATCGTCCGTATGGAGTTAGGTTTTAAAACATTCAAGTTCTCAAGGCTCGGTTCAAGGATAAATAAATGTTTTTTGCCTGTTTTTATATTAATTTTAGTAGTGATAAAATATAATAATCCCACAACTATTTTCCAAAGTAAAATTAGGTATATCTATTTATTTTGATATTACAAAATTATGTGATTTGAAATATACTTACCGAAGTTTTCATATTTTTTAGGGCAAATGTAGGCCTAAATAAAAAAATACTATTTTTTTGACCATAATAATATTAAATTATAATTATTTTAGTAAGTATAGTTATAATTTTTCGTATATAATTATGGCCTTTAAGCAATAATAATATATTTTTTTTGTCCCCTACAAGTTAGCCCTTGACTGCGATCTCACCTGATGGTAAGTGATGATGCAGTCTAAGATGGTAGCGGGCTAACCTGTTAGGGGCATGGCAGTTATATTAAACCCATACCCCTATTTGGTTTCTACCGTCTTTGCCGGTAGGGTGGTAACTAGCCACGGCCGAAGCCTCCCACCAGGCCAGACCAAGGAAAATTCAGAAATTATAAATTCCCAAATTGACCCTGTCGGGGATCGAACCCAGGACCTCCGCAGGTTAAGAAAACAGCACTACACACTGCGCCACGGAGGTCGTCAATAATAAATATCTAGTTGTGATCTTCTAAACTCCTCGTGAAAAAAATTGTACCTTTCTCGGTCTCTATCCAATAATAATGTGCACTTTAGGACTTCCTAATAAGTAATGACTGAGAAACCAAGGAAATAACCCATAAGTAGATACTTCTTTAGTTAAATAAGTAATACAACAATTTTGGTCAATATACGTCTTTAAGGTTTGACCAAATAATTATAGTAAACAGTTAAATAAAATATAATTTTACGCACGTTAAGGTACTCTTTACAAACAATTAATAAAATCCATCCACTTGATAATTGAAACGGTAACGAAATAAAAGGAATATTATTCCGTTCCATATTTATTTACGAGAATCTCGTCCGAGGAGGGCGAGAATTAAGTCAACAACAAACTTAACAAAAGAGTGCTAGGAGTTCATTTCGATAACGATCCCATTGAAAATGAAGCTTTATGTCTCAGGTTTAAGGTGGATTTTCATGGGGCCTGTAGACTGGTTAGGGGTGCAGGCTGTCACTTCTGCGATTTAAGTGACAGTTTTATTAATTTCCCATAGTACTCATCCCTATTTTCCACCCTTCTCAGTTACAAACAATGCAACTCGACGGCATATGGACGTGGCTGTTTGCCGTACACTTCACGAGCGAATAATATCAGGGAATTGAAACAGACCGTTGGATTTGTATTAAGCCATGTAATCTTAGCCGTACTTAATTAACATGCCAATTTATTAACTACACTCCGTCCGTTATATCTGCTGTAAGTATAGAAGATTTTAGGATACTCTTGGGTATTGCGAGACTTACCCTTATAGTTACCTTTTTAGAGTTGCGTGTGTTTAAGCATTTTAATATCACTTGCTATAAGGGTGATGAAAAAGATTATGATGAAACTGCAAGACTGAGAGTTCTTCATAATGTTCTCGAAGGGCCAGCTTACGACTTTTTCGTTTACCGTTTACCGTTAATGCAAGTGATATTTAATTTTATAGAAGGTATAATTACTCCGAAAAGTTATACTGCGTGTCCGGGTCCGGCTTGAGCTTTTTATCGCATTGAGTATGCTGCATCGGCTTGGACGTCAGAATCACCCCTGGGGAAGGGACATCAGGGTCGCGTGCGGCTGGAGGGCGGACTCCAGCCGTACACTTCACAATACGCAGACCAGCAAGCAGCCATACCTTATGTAGATAGTAATGATGGGACTTCTCCGTTGGTGATTCCGGTTTAGTGGTACAGTTGTCCGGGATGACCCAATAGAAATCTTGCAAGGGGGGCACCGATGCCTTCTTAAGAGATCTCGGAGCCTCCCAAGTCCCAAAATGCGCTGAGGATGGTCACCGAGAGGGTTTTACTAGGTATAAATCCTACATAGCCCGATTTCCCCCCCAGGAAGTCGGGTATCTTAAAGAGATTTCCCCTTCCAACAAATAACAAAACGGCTTAATAGGCCACTACAGGGTTACTGGGTGGGTCGGTGAGCGCTAGGCAGACAACGGAAGAGACAGTAAAATATTATCTCTATGGCGGAAGCAAAGTCAACCTAAGGGCGCCTTCTGTGAGGTTAGGGTCTTGGTTAAGGATGACGTAGGGATGGGTGGGAGGAAGCCTGGACTAAAGGACGTCTTAAAGATAAGGGCTATTCCAGCTTCTTTAAAATAAGTGTTCCATTAAACATTGAAAGATAATAACAATGAGCAAATAAGACAACGAAACGCTTCGTTTTTATCCGTTTTGAGGTTTTAATGACTTGGTAGTATTATGAATGAGCTAACATCCATAGAATTATGGGCGACAATGCGAAAGTGGAACGGCGTGGCTTAGGCGTATTCCGCACAAAAAAACCCCCATTTATCCGCGGCGTGCCACTTTCACAGCATCCGAGCTCGCGGGGATGGTGACGCGTCATTTTTTTATTATTCCATCGGTGGGGGAGGCTTTTCAGCTAGGGTTGACGCTTTTTTTCAGTGAATCTTTCTTTTTCACAATTTTCTGCAGTGAATTCTTTTTTAAGCGGCAATAGCTTGGTTAAGACGTTCTACTTCATATTCTGTTGGTCCTCGGGCACGCACTTGTTCTAAAGAATTAAATAGGAATTTGATCTAACGGTGAAGAAAAATATCATGAGAAAACGTTTGTTTTCAAAGGATGTTTTCATATGAAGGACAATCTGCACTTGTCAAAGGTGTCTGACAATCTAGACTATGGCCAAATTTCCTCTCAATCTGAGCAGAGATTTATGCTTAGTAGACACCAATAATTAATTAAGATAATGAAATTTAAACAGGGGAAAGTAGCTGTAATTATAATTAAATTTCTGCACATAACTAATCTCGCTCATCTTTCCAGGTGGCGACCCTAGAGGTTCTACCCTCTCCCTTTCTTCAATTAAATGTCTATGTCGCTCGCCACCTAGTGCTTCCTACTTAAAGTCATAAAAATGAGATAAACACAAAAATATTGCTCCCACCTATTCCCATTATGGCCTTTTAGATTGACGACTTAGTCGCACGATTTATCTGAACGACAATACTGTACGCACTCAGCTAGAGTAGTGGACTATGGCCTACACTCTCATTTTGATAAGGAGACTCGTGGTCAGCTGTGGCCCGGCGACGAGATGATGATGATATCAACAAATAATGATGACACCCTTTAGAACAGTCAGGAATAAGGTTTTCTTAATCACGCGGGATCTTCTTAACTTTCCGGGAAAAAAAGTAGCCTGTACCACTCTCCAGGTCCTCAAATATACCCATGCAAAAAATCTTTTGCATGTTTGTTGGTTTGTCCATCAATCACGCCGCAAAAGAACAACGGATCGACGTGATTCTTTGCATGGGTATAGTCGAGAACTTGGACAGTGACATGGCTCCAGTTAATCCCGGAAAATTAAGGATTTCCCGTGGGAAAAAAGCTTATTCCACGCGGACGAAGTCGCGAGCATCAGCTAGTAACTAAAGTAAAGCAAAATAAAACTGTAAAAGTAGCGGTTCGACGCCTCCGTTTTAAAATAATGTTCGTTGCGATGTTATCTACCGTACCCAGATCGATCATGGGTGTAAAAAGCGTGTTATTAATTGTCTATTGTTTTATAAGATGAATATCCCGTGTCTATAGGTTTTTATATGTAACTGAGTGGGTTGTTTTTTGTGACTACTTTGTACTTAGTATAATTTAATAAGCGGATCAATGATTATAAGTGAGATATGCTAATTTTTAGACCCCCCTGTAGATGTTCGAATGCTAAGACTAGGTTGTATCAATAACTTCTGAAGATCTCTCTTTGCGTCGTATTCTTCACTATTAAGGGTCGTCACCCCTTTCCATTAATCACTTATTGGTAAGAATTTTCTTGGTTTTTGTAACGATTATTATCAGATATTAGTGATAATATCCGGGACCGATGGCTTAACGTACTTTCCGAGTCACGGAGGAAACGAAAAGACCAAATTTGAACCTCCAAATTCGGTCACCCATCCAGTTACCGACTTGGGTCAACGTTGCTTAACAATCGCAATCAACTGATATACGTTGTCACAACTAAGCCTCTAGTCCCTCAACTATTTATATACGGTTGTTTGTTTTAAGCTATTATTAATATGCTTTAAATGTGACAGAAAACATAGTAAGGGAACCTGTATTCATGAGGGTTCTTTATAAAGTTTCCAAAGGTGTGTCAATTCTGCAATCCGCTCTCAGTGTGCCACGGTTTAATACTTAAAACCGTTTTGTTCTGTTCTGTCAGTCAGTTTTCGCTTATGGTAAAGCTCACAAACTGAAACTAGTAATTATTTTTTTAATCGAGTTCGATTTCTGGATAAGTTAGAGTTAGTTCCCATGTTCCATTCCAATATTTTCCATAATCTAAAGTTGTAAGTTATACCTAACGACGTACCTATATCTCAGTACCTGTTAGTACTTACTGTTGTTACTTTGATGGTTATACGTAAATAAAAAATAAAATACACCAACGGTTGCAATATGACAGCAAATAATTAATTAGGTACCTATAGTGTTAGTTAATTATTATAATAATAATTATGACTATAAACCTGTATAGCTAACGGTTCTCTTCAGGTTTGAACTAAGTACTTAATATAAAATTATGCACTGAAAACATTTTTATTATAAAAGTCCGCATACTCTCCTAATTAATAAACTGCAATATTATTTCATTTTTTATTCAAACCTAAAGAAAACGATATTATCTTGTAAAAACGAGTGAGTTCTTACAGCAAATAATTGCGTTCAGTTAAAAAAAAATGACACATAAGAGCGTGTTTATACGGCGAACAGAGGCGGAAGCGAACACGGTTTTTTCGTAATTAGAGAAAAGTGTCTGTCTTTCGGTCCCGTGACTGATTTATTATGAGTCATCGGTCTAGGATACTAGGGAATGGGATAGCCTTAAATAACTGCTATAATGTAAGGATCGTATTACCCGCGCCCCCCGATTGTGTAAGAAAATCGTAATAGTAAACGTTTGTCAAACGTAAAACTCGAACTGTTTAAGGAGTTTGTAGAAGCCTTCATGTCTAAAAGCATGTATGAACTAAATAAACAGTTCGAGTAATAAGTTATAAGCTCTCAAATGATTACGATTTTCTTAGACAATCGGGCCTCTGATTAGCTAATACTCTTTCGCTATTGGCCAAACGACACTATCGCATCTAAAAATGAATGCTACACCGGTGTAACGATTGTCATTGCCGCATTCACAACAATTGAGATTGTAACAACGATTGATTCAGCTTTTTCAGAATAAAGCAACAGTAGCCGTAT
The DNA here is from genome assembly GCA_964035005.1 of Erebia palarica. Taxonomy (NCBI): domain Eukaryota; kingdom Metazoa; phylum Arthropoda; class Insecta; order Lepidoptera; family Nymphalidae; genus Erebia; species Erebia palarica. Next base: position 18,382,657 of record OZ035986.1, read on the forward strand.
TATGTAAAACCTGCATTAATCATTGCTACAATCACAATTGTTGTGATTGACTGAATTTACAGTATTCTGGCTGCAACGATGAATTTTGACCAATAGCGGAAGTATGCAAACCAATCAGAGGTTATTAGAATCGTTAAACTTTATAAATCAAGTTTAGAAGCGAATTGCGAATTATAAATTACACGTGGGTATATATTTTCGTATGTATATATTTTTGATTTATAATAATGATAAATAAATAACATTTTATTTGCAGGAGCATGGGTACAGATATAGGTCTTAAAATAGTGATTTCCCTTACATATACTATCTATTGTTGTGTAAATTTTTAGGAATTTTAAAAGTAATAATGTTACATTATTTCATTAGATCATATTATTATTGAATTAAAAATATTAATTACGACTAAATTACAAAACATTAGATAAAAACAGCAATAAAATATTTATTAGTTGAAATTTTAGCGATCGCGCCCGCTTGTTATTGTGACCTAACATTAAGTAAAGTGCAAAACCGTATGATGTGTAATAAGAAGTTTTTACTCTGTTTTTTATTTTTTTCACAAGAAAATGTTCATAAATTTAAATTGAACACGTCGAATGTCAAGCCGTTGTACAACATAATTACTCGTCATTAATATGGTTAAGTGCGAATTCGATAAGCGGAACGGAAACGAAGCAGATATTTATAGCATATTAGATGATGAAGAATGATGAAGATGATGAGGCAGTGATAGCTTAGTGGTTTAGACACCTATTCGGGTGGTAAGGGGCTCGGTTCTCGGGCACGCACTTCTATTTTTTCTGAGTTATGTATGCTTATACGTTTGAACTAATCGCTTGTACGATTGTGAAGAAAAATATTGAGAGGGAACCTGAGATTCTCATAGGTTTATGAAGTCTACCAATACGCACATGGACAACGTGGTGGACTATGATCAGACACTATGGCTCTTCGACAATACATTTTACATTACATGTAACTAGACGATGCTCGTAGTTTCATCGGTGTTAAGGGTTTTTGAAAACTCCTGTGGAAACTCCTTGATTTTCCGAGAAAAAATGACTTAAGGTCCTTTCCCGGGATGAAGCCAATTTCCTGTACTAAATTTTGACAAAATATTCGATTGAACAGATGAGTATTTGATTAAATACCTATTATATTTTTTTATCAGTTGTTTATAAGTCACGGAGGTAGGTCACGAGAATTATCCCCAGCAGGGTAAATTTGCAAAATTATTATAATTTTTGAATTTTCTCTGATTTGGTCTGGTGGGAGGCGCCGGCTGTGGCTAGTAACCCTGCCATACCCCTAACAGGTTAGCCCGCTACCATTTTAGACTACCTACATTGTGCCTTACCACAAGGTGAGATCGCAGTCAAGGGCTTGTTGTGTTTAAAAATAGATTAAGGCAAGAAAATTAGAACGGAACCCTAAAAATCGTGTGACATAAAAGAGATTCTGCTTTTTACGATAGCCGCCTGTTACGAAGGTATAATGGGCAGCGGGTTGCGATTGGAAAATTAATGGACATAGATTATATTAGATTCTCTATAATTCAATGTAAGTATAGAGTCGTTTTTACATGAACCATAATAGTGGCATAGATATGATTTGACATCATTTTGATTCGGGTAAGTACAACGAGAAGAGGTTTTAGTATTTTTTTGATAATAAATCTTACTAATATTATAATTGCGAAAGTATGTTTGTTTGTTGGTTTGTCCTTCAATCACGCCACAACAGAGCAACGGGTCGACGTGAACTTTTGCATGGGTATAATTTAGGACCCGGAGAGTGACTAAAGGCTTTTTATCCCGGAAAATTAAGGAGTTCCCGTGGGAACAAAAAACTTAAACCACGCGGACCAAATTGCGTGCATAAGCTTGTCATATATATATATATTAGTGACTACACGTGGTTTCGTTTTGGTGGGAATTTCGAAAAATCATATCAAAAAATTCATACTTATATCAGATATCAATGCGAAAGTTTGTCTGTTTGTCTGTCGGTCTGTCTATCAGTATGTGAGTATGATATTCTCCAAGATGAAAATAAGTTTTTGTTCTTCCCGGGATGCAAGCTATCTCTGTACCAAACTTCGTCAAAATAGGTTGAACAGATTTGCCGGGAAAGCGAAACAGGCGATAAAGACTGATTGATAAGATATACTTTCGCATTAATATTAGTTTGTATTCCGTGTAAAAGTACAGCAATTTATAAAAAAAAATAATAACGTTACATTTCGATTTCGAATACGCAACCAAAACTTTGTTGATACAAAACTGCCTCTGGTTCTGGTATTACAGGGTCTAGGAAAGACGAAAAACACGACATGGAAGTTTCCGTAACCACCTCAATATTAGCATTGTATCATAATCACTACAGCCCATTAACGTCCCACTGCTGGGCACAGGCCTCCACTCTCATAGGAGAGAGGGAATTAGAGCTTAGACCCACAACGCTGCTCCAATGCGGGTTGGCGGGCTTTAACGACTATTATCATGTTAGTGATAACAACCGGGACCGACGGCTTAACGTGCTCTCCGAGGCACGCGGGTGAAACACCGCCAACTTCCTAACTCCGGGCTAGTACTGGGAATTTCTAATTCGAAAAACCCGATACTTAATTATGACCCGACCCGGGACTCGAACCCGGGACCTCGTCGGCCGCAGTCAAACATGCTAACCACTAGACCAACGAGGCAGTTGTGTCATTGTACGTATGTACAACGTAGCATTGTATACTTTGGTAGAATTAAAAAGTGCGACTTATACTGGAGAATTTATTTGCGCTCGTCTGTACTTAAAAAAGTAGCTTGAAGTGGAGTTTCCGATGAATATGCTATGAATGATACTCTTTTTACACAAGTGTCCGTTTGTGAGTTTGTAGAACACTAATTTCTTAGAGCTATAGACTTAAGGAAAACGTAGATGGGAAATGCACTTTGTTGAATATTTTTTATCATTGGATAAAAAGTAAGCAAAGGTATACTTATACTTAAGTATACTTTATGATTTGTATCATTACTATTGATTTACGTCAACGTCAACGACTTGAACCTAGGTAATAAAAAATCACTTAGGACCTTTTTGATTTTCCGGGATAGTAGTAAAAGTAGTTTATGACACTCTCCAGATCTGCATCTGCGAAAAGAATCACGCCGATCCATTGCACCGTTGATTAAACGACAAACCCACAATCAAACACACTTTCACGTTCATAGTCTTTGCATGATGCTCTGCAAGGGTAGCCAATGGCCATGTAGCGTCCGAACAATAAGTATTATGGTCAATATAATACGACGCGTGCATAAATTATTATTTATTTCATAAATATGTAATAAAATAAATAACCTAAGTTTTTAATCAATCCTAAACGTAATATTACATTCTAGAGACACTCCATACTAATATTACTTCGATCCATACTAATATTATAAAGGCGAAACCTTAATCTGCACGGACGATGTCGCGGGCATCATCAAGTTTTATATATTTTCAACAATAAAGTCGAGAAAAGGATTCAAATCGATATGGATCTATCTAGATAAGCTGTATTTAATATCCTACTGTTTGAAACTATCTAAATGTTCATTTCGTCTATGGCTTCCGGTTTACATTGCTACGTCTAGTCTCTTTAGTATCTTTAATCTATATGGACAGATGTTGAAGACAATAATAATTATTTGTTTTTCTAAGAGAAAATTAAACTGAAATTATCGATTCGATGGTATGATTTTTTTTATCAACCTTTACATGAATTGTTCTTTAGAAAAATAAAATTGATTTATTGAAAAATTGAAAGTAAAGATGATTAAAATTGACATTATAATTATAAATGTCGCAGCGTTTGCCCCGGCTTCGTACGGTATGCTAAATAATTAAAATGTAGTTATTTATAGCCTTTTGGTTAAGACCTCAACCTCTTCTATATAACATTGGGCTGGGGATCGTTACTCGGACACGTATTACTTTATTATTTTCAGTTTTAATAAATTGAATATCATCTATTTTACCGTTAAAAAACATTGTGGGAAAGCCTGTAGATAAGTGTGAGAGTTCTCCATTATTCTTAAAGGAGCCAATCTGCACTTGGCCAGCGTGGTGTACTATGGCCAAACCCTTCTCATTCCGAGTGGAGATTCGTGCTTAGTAGTGTTATAAGCGCGTGAGTGGGTCCATTGTTTGTCTATCCTTCAGTCACATAGCAATTCGCCACTGAGAGAGAGAGACTTGCGAGAGTATATACTTGGCATACCGAACCAGTGATAGATTCACTTGAAGATTCAAAAATACTTGTGAAAGTTTATGTTTTATTTATGTGAATATTGAATTTGAGTAGAATCGTATAATTTGCGCGTGAGTTGAACGCGCGAACTGTACAGAGCAGACGATGGTTTGAAATTATGAAAAAAAGCATGTTTTTTGCGATTTATTGCAATAAAAGTTATTGAACGTAAGTTTACTTAATGATCGTAAAAGTACAGGTTGCAGTAAAGAACCGTGGTCTTTGCACCCAAATTTTTATTATTATCGATGTTAAGCGGTTGTAAAACAGTTGATTTTACTCAAAATACACGATTACGATTTTATGCACGAAAAATGTTTAATTCACAACTTATTAACAGCAATTTGCAAGAAACCTTTTACAAAGGAGTTGTAGCCGTTTTGCTTGCTACACATTATATTTACCGATTAAAACCAACTCAATACATTTTTTTTCTTTATTACACTAAATTAAGTCTAAACTTAAATCCTATCAGCGTGGGTCTTTGTTTTTTAACCGACTCAAAAAAAGGAGGAGGTTCTCAATTCGACTGTATGTTTTTTTTGTACGTATGTAACGCGATTACTCCGCCAATTATGAATCAATTTTGATAATTCTTTTTTTTGTTTCAAAGATCATACTTCAGAGGTGGTCCCATAAAATTTGGTGAAGATTTGATGAATATCTTAGGACATGGAGAACGGAACTCCTCAATGGATAAGAGTAAATTGCTCGCGATCAGTGTAATAGCTTAGTAAACAGTAGGTCTTTAACCAGACAGCATATTAATTTAATACGTAATTTAATAGATTTTTTTTTATTTCACAATTTTTAGTGGTCAAAAATTGTGAAATAAAAAAAATCTAAAATAAATAAAAACCGACTTCATTAACAAACCACAAACACAAAATTTGATTTTTAATGTATTACCGAATATATTATATTTTGAAAAGTTAATGTAGTTCTATAACATTGTTTGGAGTCGGTGCCAATGTGGAGTCCCAAAACAATATGAAGAATAAACGACTAAATTCGAAATTTTAAAGAGAAATTCGTGAGGCTAATAGGTAATTATATAAATGCTTGTTTTTGTTTGTTAGTTTATTAGTTTGTCCATCAAGCACTTCGTGACAGAGCAACGGATCGATGTCATTTTTTTCATGGGTATAGTTGAGGACTTGGAGAGTGACATAGGCTACTATTTTATCCTGGAGGAGTTCCCGTGCAAATTAAATAAAAATACGCCAAGCGGGCGAAGTCGTGGGCATCGGTTATTGAATAATATAACATGATATGTACAAATACAAGTGATAACAAATTTAAAAAATCTAGACTAGCTTGCATTGTAAAGTCGACATCTCCTGAAGATGCTCCGGTGTTGGGGAGAAACGTGTGTCGAGAATAGTATAAGAGTCTTCTGTGGTGGTGCATGTGAGTGGTGGTGGCATTTCTTGCTTGGGAACTTGGCTTTCTTGCTTGGTTGGTGTAACGGTAGTAAACGGTAGTAACGGTGGTAGTAAACGGTGCTTCGCTTGTAACTGCATGCTTGACCATACAGAACTTTTCTGTTGACGGAAAGTAAAATAATTGTAATCTTTTCTTGCTACATCCAAATCTGTTCAGGCATTTAAAAGTTAAGGTGGACTAAAGTATAGACCGCGCGCGAGGTCTGAGGAATCGGGGGCTGAGGTAGCGGGTGGGTGCGCCCCGCGCCTGACCGTCGGTTCATACCCCGCACACTCCCATACTAGTGCCGCCCTTGACGCGAAAGTACGTTTCATCGAATCTAGTTTTTAATTTTGCGATAGCAGTGTTATATTGTACAACAAGTTATTACTTGTAATTGTATTCAATTAAAAATTTAAAAAAAAACTCACAAAGAACTGCAGCGCCTTTTGTGACCTTATAACTTTGAAACAACAATTAGAACTTCGCAGAAGTATATAATAAAACACAAAATTGCGTCTTTGTCAGCTCAGAAATTTTTTGTCCAGCTTGGTGGACTATGGCCAAACCCTTCTCATTCCGAGATAAGACTTGTGCTTAGTAATGAATAAAGCTGTCAAATAGTGTAAAATTTAAATATTCTGATAAATAATTGTTAAAAAATATATCAGTTCGAAAAATACTTAAAAAAATATTATGGATAAAAAAAAATTATAATCACTTAAGGAGTTCTTGTGACCACCTCCTGACTCAATGATGAGATCCTGGGCAGCATCTAGGTTTAAAGTGCTTGTCAAGACAAATCAAAAGAGTCCAACACGATTGCGGTGAGATCTTAAGGCCACCTAACAAATTGCAGCACAGCTTGGTGGACTGTGGCCCTAAAACATATCTAAGAACCTTCTCAGAAGCGGAACATATTATCTAAAACAAAAATCGCATCTAAATCAGCACAATAGTTTTTCAAAAAAAGTAACACAATAAAAAAAATAAAAATCACGATTGCAGCGCAACTTAATGGACCTAGACCTTAAAATATATCTAAGAAACTTTTTACTAGCTATACATACATATTTTATGCAAAAAACTGCATCTTAATCGGCCCAGTACTTTTTCAGAAAAGTGGTAACATATTGAAAAATAAAAATCACGATTGTAGCTCAGCTTGGTGGACTATGGGCCTAATAGATATCTGAGAACCTTGTCAGAAGTTATGCGTATCTGATGCAAAAAACCGCATATTAATCAATCCAGTAGTGCACTAACAAACAAACAAACAAACAAACGCACAACCTCTTAGGGCAAACACAAATACCGTCAGTGTAAATAGCTGTTTAATTTTTAAATTCCTTAAATTACTGATTATTCTGATTGCGACAGTGATTAATTCGATTATACGTTCTATTTATACTGTTCATTATAATTAAATTTTAAGATAAAATTAGTTTTTTCTTCCTTAATGCACATATTCTATCCTCATGGAATTATTATTTCATAATTAATTCAATGCATGCGCTCAGATACTAAGGATGTATTAGTATCGATAACTCAATATCGACTAAATTACAACTCTATCTCATTACAACATTCCAAAAGATTCCTCGGACTTCGCGCGCGAACTGTAACTCACTTACATACACACATGAGCCCTGAAAACATTACACTCCTTTTTGGGTTTTGGGCAGTCGTAAAAACTATAAAATGAAAAACATGTAATGTTGTAATTGTTAATTATTTTTTTCAAAAGAGTAACCATCGAGTTTCTTCTGGCTCAGCTGGTTCCTCTTCGGTAGGAATCCGGCAATCCGAACCAGTGGACGATTCTTCAATGGACGATTCTTTCTACTTTAATAAAAAAACAACTCGGCCACAACAAAGTTGCACCGGCCGTGTCTGTCATTTAGCACAGGGGGGTTACTATCAACGCCTGAAGCAGTATTATTTTAATATTGCTGACGCTCCTGTTTCAAAAACATAATCCTTATTTTAGGGTCAGCAAGGTACGTCATATAAATGTGACATTTAAAATAATACTGCTTTAAGAGCTGGTAGTATGCCCACCGAATGAAAAAGAATACGAGGCATGTCCAATGTAACTGTATACCAGTAACAAACGCCGCCATGCCGTGTACAACCCACGTAGGCAAGAACAACTATACTAACCAGTGCACAGCCGGCAAACCAACGCTATATTAAATTACACTTACAATTTTTTTTTATCAAGTACAAGTTAGCCCTTGACTGCAATCTCACCAGGGCCCATACTGCAAACGCATAAAGTTTCATTATTATTGACTTTCGCGTTTTAGAACAATTATAATCCTCATTTTAGGAACGTCGAGGCAAGTACGTGACATCAAACTGTAATTTTGAGTAATATTGCTTAGTACTTCATGTGTTGACAGTGTGGGCCACACTGTGTGGCCCCTGGACTGGTAAGTGATGATGCAGTCTTAGGCCCGTATTACACTGACATCAGCTAAGGTCAGGTTCTCAAGTATCGGTCAATGTACCTATGGAAAAAAACGGTTTTGAGCATAGATTGACAAATACTTGAGAATCAGTTCTTAGCTGATAATGGTTTATTAATACGGGCCTAAATTGGTAGTGGGTTATCCTGAAAGGGCCGGACCCCTAATCGGTTTCCACACGGCATCGTACCGGAACGCTAATATCGCTTGGCGCTTAGCCACAGTCGAAGCCTCCCACAAAATCAGAGAAAATTCCGAAATTTCCAAATTGACCCTCCCGAGGAAGAGCCTTCATAAGATTATTCTACAGTAACCTCTTTACGAGATATACACAAAATATGACCCTTCCGGGGATCTAGCCCGGGACCTTTCCTTATAAGACCACAGCGCTCACCACTGTGCCAGGTAGGTCGTCAACTAAACACCATCCAGTGAACAGCCGAACAACTCCCTCCCCTATATTGAGTTACAATTAATATTTGAATTTACCAGTGACATCGCCGGCACCCATATAAAATACACGACAAGATATTTTGTGAGGTAATAGACGTACACTTTTTTTCATTCCGCCCCAACGGGTTGAGTTGTACGCTGAGAGTGGGTGGGGTATTATGAAGAGATGCTTGATAAAAGCTGACTTTAGGTCAAAACTCGATTTGTTTATTTTATATTGGATATACATATATTACGTGTCTGATATGATACGTCTTGTTTTGACTCTATCGCTCGGAAAACAGGTTCTACTGAAAAGAAACGGCAAAAAATTCAGCAGTAGCTCTTTTCAAAAACTAAATCAAATGTAGACTTTTTTATGACTACTTTCAGCCAAATGAGAAAAATGGCTAAATATCTACTAGTACTTTGCCACGTCATTTTTTCCATGACAACCTTTCGACCAAAGGAGAAAAATGGCTAAATACTACTCTGCCACGCAATTTTTTATCGTTCAAAAGCTAGGTTTATAACAATTAAAATACTTCTAAAATATCCGCAATTTTACAGTTACAATGTGTGAGAGAGAGAGAGAAAGTCTGCATAGCACGGTCCGTTATAGCATGCACCGTTTCACCGCTTTGTAGTTTTTTCTTGCAAGTAACACCCCAATATTTCCCACATGTTCTCATACTAAAGGACAGATGACACAAGGCCTATGAAATTAAAAACGTCTCTTTAATTCTCGGTGACAGTTTCGTGTTGAAAATTTTGTCGGCCATTGTAAAGGGGATCAGGTTACCTTGCCGACATCGTGTTACCCGCTGAAAATCTAACATCAATATTTTTGACCTCGTTTCTTAAATGTAGGGTTACCAGGTGAAAAATTGAAAAATTCTGAAAAAAACCTGCTTTTCATAGAAAAGTCCTATGATTTGATCACGAGTTAGGCTGACTTCACGAAAAATAATAATAAGTTAATTACGTTTATTTATGAATTTATCTAAAGAAGATCGATTTTAACTTTTTAATGTAAAAATCTGAATGATCTACTGTATATTATTGAAAAACTGAAAGTTCCTGAGATTTCCATATCCAACCGCAAGAGCCCCAAAATCCTGTAGTCTCGGGACAAATCCTGAAATATGGTCACATGTATGGACGTGATGAAATTGATAACATGGCTAAATTTTGCGATGACATTGATAACGTGTTAAATTTTGTTTGTGAAATTGATAACACGCAGTAGTTAGCAATGTTTCGGATGACATGCTAAATTGGCGATGTATTTACGAGGTAGTTGATGTGTTTAATTAAGTATTATTTTGATTATTAATTAACCGATTTAGGAGATTACTTTTTAAAGTTCAGTTGTAATTAAAATATTATTCAATAATTATTGTAAACAGTAATAATTAAATCGGCTATTATTAAAGTATATTTGCATGAATAACAATAATATAAACAGTAATGCTAATATTTTAATTAAAAAATAATACTAATCAATAACTTTTTTCAGTAGAAAGAGCATTTCAAAACAATGTAGATTTACTTGACGAATCATTTCTAAAAGTATAGGTGATTAACGTGATTAAAATTTATTTAAATTTGTCATGACGTCAAAATCTAAGAATATATTTTCCAGATGAAAAAAAAACTTTCCTGTACCTAACCATATTACAATGAGATACTATTTACTATGTAACTCAATAAAAAATATAATAAAAATAATAGAGCTACTTCGTCAAAGGGGTTGTAAAAAAAGGGAGGGAAGGACGTTTCGTGTACATCAAAATGTACAAGCGTAAGTACATGCCTTAGTAAAATAAATCAGTAACATCAGATTTCATGCTACAATAAATAACTCGGCAAGAATTGTATCCGATAAGGCTAATTATTCGTATTATCGAAATAAGCTCACGCAAGGAGCTATTTATTGAGTTTTGGAGGGGGAAGTACTTTACTGCTTACTTATACAAACGGGTAGCTCGCATTTTTTCGAAATCCCCTGGAAACTTTATGATTTTCCAACCTATCTCTTAATTTGGACCTTTCGTCGGTAAAATCGGGTGTGAAATCATACATTATATACAGATATAAGATATCATGTACTTAAATATTTCTCATTCTATACTTATCTAAATTTGGGTGAACGGCAGAATAGATTTGGGTAAAAATTGGCACGGATCTATAGATTATAGTCTGGAATAACAAAGGCAAAGGCTACTTTTTACCCCGGAAAATTAAAATTTCCGCGGGAACCAAAAAAGCTCAATCCACGCGGATGAAGTCGCGGGCATCAGCTAGTTTATTATAAAAATAAATAATATGAATACAAGTTAACTTTTAAATAAAAACAAATAGCATTTCGGACGTTAACAATTTTAATTTCATAGCTCTAAAAGTATTTCCAAAATTTTGATGTCGTGAAAAGTTGATCTTTTTATCAGAGGACAGTTTAGTCTGCGGCCGTGACTAGTTACCACCCTACCAGCAAATGGTACCGCCAAGCGATTTGGCGGTCCAGTATGATGCCGTGTAGAAACCGATTAGGTTAAGTGGTAAGCACAGAATAGGTATGAAAGTATGTGCTTAATTTAACTGCCGTACCCCTGTTTAGTCCTCTACCATCTTAGACTATGTTATTACTTACCATTAGGAGACATCATGCGGAAGGGCCTGGGAACCCACCGCATTATCATCCCAAGAACCCCTGCCATTATGTGATTATTCGAAAGGGGTCACGAGTCACGACTCTCAGCAATGAGGAACACGACGTAGAGAGATGGGAGGAGACATCACAGTCAAGGGCTAACTTATAGTGGAATAAAAACGAACTCCCAAACTTTTGTGTACGTACATTTATGATTTTAAAGTCATTAGAGGCCACTAAAGTCAGTTTATGTGAGTGTGACAGCCTGTAAACGAGGGGTGGGGTTAAAAAACCACAAAATTCCATATACAGCTAATATATGGGCCGACCCTAGGGGTGTGCTGACCAATTAGTCGTCGAATATCATGTACCGGGTGGGCAGTACTCATGTGGTAGCCCTTAATAGCGTATAACCGTGGTACAACCATGTAACGCGCGTTTGGCACGCCGCGCCCCAACCGCTCTGTCCACCCGACGATATTTACTGCCTGTTATAGCAATGACCTTTATTATACAGGGTGGCCTTACTCGCTACTAACTGATAACCTAAAATTTTAATTGCTTTAAATTCTCGATTCCCGATTTTCAGTTCTCATTTTTCAGTTTTTAATTTTCAATTCTCAGTGCCAGCCCGGCGTTGGAAGATGGCGGTGAGTCACTCCCGTGCCTCGCAAACCACGTTCAGCTGTCGGGCCCGGTTTGATTATAGTCGTTAAAGCCCGCCAACCCACCTTTGAGCAGTGTGGTGAGTCTAAGCTCTGATTCCATTACTCTTATGAAAGTGGAGTTCTGTGCTCAGCAGTGGTACGTTAATTGGCTGTAGTGGTGGTGGTAACCAAAGGAGGAGAACCGCTAAAAGGGCGAAACCTATATACCCTAACCTAAACGCCCGCTCACCTGCTTCTAAACGTGCAGGAAAATCAAGTTTTGTTTCACTCCGACACCAAAGCATCTTTAGGAGATGTTGGCTATCAGTTTTTTTAGGGTCCCCTAACTACTTCGACTCGCCTGAACTTAACTGGGTTCAGACGGCACAAGATCACGGCGTTTGAGGAGATTGGGCCATACTACCATCGTTTAAATCCGTATTGTGTTAATATTGTTCACGTTCGTGTTTTAAAATTATAATCCTTATTTAAGAGTCATCAAGGTACGTGACATAAAATTGTCATTTTGAAGTAATACTGCTTTAAGCGAACCCCCCAGTGAGGTCGCCGGTATCTGAACGAAGGGCGGCGCATAATATTATAGGGTCTACCAAGCGTGGACTCACATCCTGGCTCCATAAATTGATACCTGTAGTAATGTAATTTCAAATATTGACAGAGACATTTTGGCGAAAATGAGAGAACTTTTCAGAGAAAATGAACTGTTTCAATTTCGAGATATTTTACAGGAGTTTTATAGGAACGAAAATCTTTTCATTTATTAGGGCTGATTGCGTCAAAAACATATCATCCAGGAATAAAATTGTAATTTTGACTGAATTCATATATAAAATACCTGTCAAAACATCATTCCTAGGTTAAACTTAGCTCGGATTTGGTGCAACCGTCGCTGTTTTCACTCACAGAAGTTAAATTCTCGGCGCTATTAATTAATAACTTCGCCTGTGGTACAGGCATTCCCAGTAAAGTTTGTGTCGGGCGTTGATTTTGTGTAAACAACTCTTAGTGATGATGCAGCGGAGTGATGATAATTAAGTATTTTGCACCCAAGTAATCGTCATATAAACAATGTCGAACTAATAATAAAATGTTTTCAATCGAATCACGGTGGTTATAAAAACAAGGCATTTATTGTCAAACGTTATCGGCTGTGGCAAATTATTTTTCTGTTTCACTACAATGTTGACCTCTGGTATAAGATAACGGCTACACTGAGATACGCTTATATAGAGCATTAATTAATTTAACAATAACAACATCGAAACATTGATAATTGTTGTATTTGCGGTAGGTAGCATCGTCATTACATGTAAAGCTTCGTTTACACAGTTGTATATTATTAGTTGCGACACATTTCTCTAGCTATTTTATGCTGAAATCACTCACTTTTCACGAATTTCTTCGTTCGGATGTTCTCTCAGAGACGACCTCCCTGGCGCAGGGGTAAGCGCTGTATTATTTTAAGTGGGAGGTCCCGGGTTCCCGATCCCCGGCAGATTTGGGGCAGTTGTGGGTTCTTCTTAGACCATGACGTGCTTGGAACCCTCGTAGCTTTAGTTTTAAGATATATCGGACGTCAAAATGTGTACACCTAATTTAATTTTAAATGCATTGAATGCCCCTAGCAGGTTAGATCGTTTCCATCTTAGACTGCATCATCACTTTCCAGCAGGTGAGAAAGCAGTCAAAGGCTTACTTGTATCGGAATAACAAAACACTGACATAAATGTTATTCCCACCTCGCTGAACAATAATTGCAATCGGTTATACCGATACGATCGATCGGCTTTAATCTGATCCATTTTAAATACCCCCTGCAGTAACAATGACGCCTTTTTACCATGTAAAATTTCACACACCACTCTTGGGAAATTGATGATGAGCAGAAAAAGGTAATACAAGATCTCGGCGATCGGGCCTACGTAAAATACCATTTTCACCTCTCTAGCTCAAAAAGGGCGCCTTTGCTACATAAAATCAGTGAGCAAAAGTGTTGTAAATTTAAAACTTGCGAGCAAAAGTAGTTTCTTGCTCTATGCCTTCATAGCCCTTATGTTTGACCGATTTTGACGATATTTTTGTTAAACCGATAGTTTGCACCCCGGGGTATATTATTATCCCGAAATATCAAAAAAATATTAAATAAAACATACTAATATTATAAATGTGAAAGTGTATTTGTTTACTGGTTTATTGGTTTGTTGGTTTATCCTTCAATCACGCTGCAACAGAGCAACGGATCGACGTGATTTTTTGCATGGGTATAGTTGCGGACCTGGAGAGTGACATAGACTTTTTATCCTGGAGGAGTTCCCGTGCGAATTAAATAAAAATATGCCAAGCGGGTGAAGTCGTGGGTATCGGTTATTGAATAATATAACATGATATGTACAAAAACAAGTGATAACAAATTTAAAAAATCTAGACAAGCTTGCATTTTAAAGTCGACATCTCCTGAAGATGCTCCGGTGTTGGGGAGAACGCAACGGATCGACGTGATTTTTTGCATGGGTATAGTTGCGGACCTGGAGAGTGACAAAGGCTACTTTTTATTCCGGAAAATTAAGAAGTTCCGAAAGGAATCAAAAAGCCTTATTGTACGCATGGGAAGTCGCGGACGTCAGCAAGTAATAATATAAAAAGTAAAAAAAAATTACGTGGGCGACATCGAACATTAATAATTATTGTTAATTTGGTATCGTGTAATTTATTAATCGTAGTGTGTTATCGACTTAACGTAAGTATATGTTTTTAAACATTATTTCTTCGAGAAAAAGCGTTGCAGTTCGATGATATTGTATCAAAGTGCACAATAACGTCTAGTTTTGTGTACGTAGGTAATATGCTCCGTCAATAATTTAAACACTATTGATATAATGTACCTACATTCGTTACAAAATAAGTGCATGGATAAGTAGGTATAATAATAAGTTTTTGACCAATAAGTATCTAATATATAAAATTTTCGTGTCACAATGTTAGTGACCATACTCCTCCGAAATGGCTTGACTGATTTTTATGAAATTTTATAGGCATATTCAGTAGGTCTAAGAATCGGCTACTAAGTTATGTATTTTTCATACCCCTAAAACACCTCAATTCACGCGGAAGGAGTCGCGGGCATCAGCTAGTTTTTATATAAAACTAGTGGGTCTGGCAGCTGACCTGCCCTGAACCAAGAACCCGATTGCAGCGCCCCCTACCGTGTATAATAGGGATGATGCCTCTATCAAAAATTAATTATTTCTAACTGATTAATAAATAGAGGCTCTTCAAAAAGACCTAAAATTTACATCCTCGATTAGTTTTAAGTTTGATATCCATTTTATAATATAGATTAAAGAAAAGAAGTGCGTTGAAATTCGATGACGTCACAATTGCGAATTTCATATAACTTCCATACTAGAAGAGCGTTTTTAAGTTTGATAAAGAGTAGTTGCTGATTTGATTGAGTTGTCATCATCCCTATTGTGAATATAAGCCATCTCGGCACCCACACAATAAAACGCGAAAATTTTCATCATAATAGGACGAATAGTATGTTAGGAGTACACAGAGGACAAACCTACTTACATTGATTTTTATTTATATAATAATAAATAAATATATAGAAGATAATTGAGACTTTTTGAGCATCAAAATTCTAAAAAAAAAGGTTACCGTTTCTGGAGCATTTTTGGAAAATATTTTTTTCGAGAAATTAAAAGCCAATCGTGTCTGTCACATAATTATAGATTATGGACTCAAAAAGCACATATGAACTACGAAATCTACTGTATTCATAGGTTTAAAATAAGAAGTTTCCAAAAATTGCACACAAAATAATACCTCCCGTTAACTATTATGTCTGAGAGGCAAATTTGTCGTCCCATTGTAGCTTTTATCTGACTTGGTCTCTGAGAATGTCAACAGATGCTATTTATCAGACTCGTACAGTCGCGGTCTGAAACTGTTTACCTTAGTTAATATCGTATTCAGTTAGTATCAGTCGCTGTAGTAGATAAAAAACCTTTTTTAAAAAAATGTTTTGATGAAAATGCAATGATGCCAAACTTGAAATTAAGAAATGAGTTTTATCATGATTTGTCCTCCCGAGCGAATTTGGGCCATGGCGGTCAATCTCCAGAAAGATAAGCCATCTGCGCGGGAGATATTATAGGGCACAAATGTGTGCGGAACACGGGTTTACCTTTTGTTCCTGTAGTCTCATAGCCCGATGAGACGGAAAATCCGATACGACCGAAGAGAAGTGCAGGACCGACGGCTTTACGTGCTCTCCGAGGCATGGGGTGAATCACCAAGTTCCTAACTCCGGGCTAGTACTGAAAATATCTTGTCAGAAAAATCTGACACCTAATTAAGGTCCGACCCGGGAACTGAACCCGGGACCTCGTCAGCCGCAGTTTTATTATAAGCAAGTCATTAATCCTGTTTTTGTAAAATTTCTTGCTTGAAAACTTTCGATATCTGTGAAACGTAACAATTACCTTGATAAGACGTTTTTAGATCTCCAGCACGCAGTGTTATAAATAATTTAAAAACTAGTAAACATTTTCAGAGCGCGACTATACGTATTCTTGAGTTAGGGTGGCTGCATACGTCACGACTCCCCCGGGATTGCCTTGTCAATATCCATTCAGAGGCACCGACAAAAGTCGCGACAGATTGGGTAGAAAGATATTCAAATCTGTGACAGACTGCGCACACGGATTTATAACCGCAGTCTGTTGCACTAGCTACTACATGCAACTTCCTCTGCGTGTTTTCTGGGCCATTATACGAATATTATAAATGCGAAAGTGTGTTTGTTTGTCCTTCAATCACGGCGCAATAGAGCACCGGATCGACGTAATATTTACATTATGCATATTTGAGGACCTAAAGACTGACAATCATAATAAATTCATGCCTATTCGCTGCTCAGTTGCGGCGTGGTTGAAAGAATTATCAACAAACAAACACACTTTCGTAATATTTGTAGTATTACTATAATATTATAATGACAGCTACATATAGCATACATATAGTGTACAATCTACTTAGAACTAGGCGTAAAGACATAAATAGGCGCATCTATTATTCTGACTAAGTATAAAGATTAGCCGAAGTACTCCAATTGGTCCTATTTCTACAAACCCAGTGCGTTAGGTCACGTCTTGGATATCTGAGGATAATCAACTGGCGCGTAACCCGCAAGACCTAGATTCGAAACATAAATTGTTCTGTAGGTAGTCTCGGCCAAGTCAGGAAAGTTTCGGGTATATTTTAAACGGCCTACTCAGAGAGATGAAAATTAGATTTCAGTAACGCTACTTCTAGTTTTGGATATATTTTGCTGTCGGCCTCTTTAATAAAATGTATATTAGGTTAGGCTCGCGACATTGTGCGTGTGTATTTAGTTCTTTATATTATTAATTAGTGAACTTGTTCAATATCCCAATAAGAAATTACCAAAGTATGTCGATTCTAATAGGAAAGTTTGCATACATAGAAACTAGATGGCGCTGTCCATCAATGGCTCGCGGTATTAACAAAATGCCAAATTGTAAAAGTTTTGTCCAAATAATGGTCTAAATAAATGCGCATACGCTCGGGGTTTGATGCCTTTAGTTTTTCCCACGGCTATCAGTGTCTTGCTTCAATTCTTTGGAATTATAGCCATCCTAGGGTTGCAACCTATCTAAAACCTGATGAAAAGTACGGCCGAAGCCTCCCAAGAGACCATCACACTCACCACTTCTCCAGGGAAGTCGACATTGTGATGACATCCGACGACGAAACTAGTGGTACCGTGTAATACTTAAAATAGTGTTGCAAGTGTGAAGCAACCCTAATACCATTTGTCAATCATCGTGTCCCGCTTACAACGGCGCCAAGTTCGCCGATACGGGACCCTCAGACTGAGGACTGGACCTCACAAGTAGCGGGTAAATACATACGTCCATACTAATATTATACTTAAATGTATGAGTGTATGTGTGTTACATGTGTGTGTGAGTGCGATTTTTATTTATTTCTTCCACTACAAGTTAGCCCTGTGATCCTGCACCTGATGGTAAGGTGATGAATGACGGTCTAAGCCCACTATGGAGACGCGACGCGGCGCGGCACGTCACGGCAAGTATTCTTTATAGGCCTTTTACACTGCACTTTTCACAGGGACCTTTAACTTAAATCAGTGTAGTGTGATAAGATCTAGGGAGTAAGGGACCCTAAATTGGTCTTTATTGCTGCGAAATAAGCGACGCTCTAATCTTGCGGCCACGCCCACCCTTACCTCAGGGCCCTTAGGAAAGTGCAGTGTAATAGGCTTATTAAGTGATAATAGGCCTATTACAGCGCGAGCGTGGCTTATAACATTGCAATAAGGATCAAATTAGGGACCCTTAATCCCTAAATCTTATTACACTGCACTGATTCAAGTGTAAGGGTCCCTGTGAAAAGTGCAGTGTAATAGGCCTATAAGCGATGCGGCAGGAGATGCACTGCGCGACGTGGCCCTGAACAAACTCATACAAATAATAATTTGCCGCTACGTGTCGCGCCGCCTCCGCGCCGCAGTACGTTGACTGCCTCGTTGGTCCAGTGGTTGGCATGTTCAACTGCGGCCGACGAGGTCCCGGGTTCGAGTCCCGGGTCGGGCCATAATTGAGTATTGGGTTTTTCCGATGAGAAATTCTCAGTCATAGCCCGGAGTTAAGAAGTTGGCGGTGTTTCCCCCCCGTGCCTCGGAGAGCACGTTAAGCCGTCGGTCCCGGCTATTATCACTATTATGATAATAGTCGTTAAAGCCCGCCAACCCGCATTGGAGCAGCGTGGTAGGTCTAAGCTCTAATTCCCTCTCTCCTATGAGAGTGTGGAGGCCTGTGCCCAGAAGTGGGACGTTATTAATGGGCTGTAGTGGTGTCGCGCCGCTCTGTTCAAGTAGGACTAGATTTGATGATGCAGTCGAAGATGGTAGCGGGCTTACCGGTTAGGGGTACGGCATATTAAACTCACGAACAAGAAGCTCAATTTGCTATAATCCGATAAAGCAGACAAGTCTAAGTGGTACAGCGTTTAGCTTGCAGGTGTAGTTTCCGATATTCACCGCCCAAAGAGCCAGCAATTCAAACCGACACAACACCACACTCCACAAATCTTCCAAATTATTATCAACCTAAATTTCACTCCAACATCGGAGCATCCTTAGGAGATGTTGACTCGACAATGCACGATTGTGCCTAAAGGCTTGCATTACGAATAACAATCGTGCATTGTCGAGTTGAGCTCGTTGTTCCTTGATTATGACGGACTTTCGCAAAGTAACATCTACTTCTATTCAATCTAAACTAATAATGTAAATATGAAAGTTTAGATGGATGTTTGGCTGAAAGAATCTGGATGAAATTGGACACGGACATAGATTATAGTCTGGAATAACACATAGGCTACTTTTTATGCCAGAAACTTAAAGAATTCTCGCGGGAACCAAAAAATCTCAATCCACGCGGACGAAGTCGCGGGCATGAGGTAGTTAACAAACTTTGCCTTGGCGGTTCCTCCGTTGCTGCCATCGAAATAGAATGATACTAAAATTATACATCAATGGTTGCTGCAAATGTTTATCGGCGGCGGTAATAATTTTACATCAGGTGACCCGCCTGCTCATTTGCTCGCTATATTTATTAAAACAAAAACCTTAATCCATGCGGGCGGAGTCGCGGGCGTCTGCTTGTATATGATATTAATCAATCACAACGCTCCTCTTTCGGCGCCATCGCTCCAGAGTCCAGACCTCACAAGTGGCAGTATGTAGAACGTATAAACTAGTGAAAATTAAGTGTCGGCAGTAAGGGTCGCCGGCTATCGGCGGGTCACGTCTTATTTTATTGCTGACATATTATTAATAGCGATGAGAATATTCAATTTTATGATGCTGGGAGGCATTGTTTCGCAATATATATACTAATATTATAAACGCAAAAGTTTGGATAGATGGATGTATGGATGGATGTTTGTTACTCAATCACGCTCCAACGGCTGAACGGATCTGGATGAAATTTGGCACAGAGATGATTATAATCTGAAATAATACATAGGCTACTTTTTATCCCGGAAAATAAAAGAGTTCTGGCGGGAACCGAAAAACCTTAACTCACGCGGACGAAGTCGCGTAGCTAGTATATCATAGTATTGAATAGCCTGATTTGAATGAGAGCTGTACTAGATTTATTTAAGGATTCGTTTCACATCTGTAATCAAATTAGTTTGACAGCTATCATTTCAGTCTAGGACATCGGTTCAATCATTGCGGCCTGAAGCAGTACATCCAAACTCACAAACTTACAAACACCAATCTTTATGTAGGATGTATATCAGTCACAGGTGGGCTGATAGTCTGCTGAACAGATTTTCACCAAACTTAGCTATGCAAGTTAAACATCCCGGATTGTCGAGACAGAAAAACTGTTGAGCTGTTGTTTATTCTAGAATACTAGATCATTCCGATACCTCTTAGCGACACCCATTCATCATCCAAGGGTACGACTTTCGATCCAAAATTTCAGTGTCATAAGTTATCTCTTGTAGGTTGTAATAATATTATCTACGATTTAAAACAATCGAAGACAATTCTCAAGCCGATCGCGATTGCGTACAGCTCTCGTGAACTCTTGTTTCCGAACAAAAAACCCACGGTATCAAGTTCAAGTATCAAGTTGCACGGCAAGCCGAATCCGACGCGATTGCGCAACCACTGTCGTCCAAGTATATAATGTAAAGATTGTATGTACCATTCTGGATGGATGGGTAACATTTGGAAGCACTTTTGGGCGTTTCTACACGGCATCGAACCGGAACGCTAAATCGCTTGGTACGTCTTTCATCCTTTATTGCGGTGGTAACTAGCCATAGCCGCAGCTTCCCACCAGGCAAAGCGAAGTGTATGCTAGTCCAAGCTAAGCTAGGCCCGTGGATTATTGTTTTTGATATTTAAGAGACCCCACGGGCTCTTAAATTTCCCTCCTTAATTTCGAGTTACGTCTATGACCTTTCAAGTTATATTTATGACCTTGGTATTTGTGCTTTCCGTGAAAAATGAGGAATTTTATGATTTTCACAGCTATTGAATTTTGTTAAAGAACCTAATTCCACGCGGACGAAGTCGCGGGCAAACGATAGTATACATATTAGATACTAAACAAAACGATGGACTAATTTTGACGAGCAAAATTAATAGTGCCATGGAACCAGGAGTTGGTCGGTGACAGGATATCAGGCATTACAATAAACTTAATTTAGTTATAAATGTTATGAATATGATACAAACTGCTCCGTGATGTTCAAATCACGGCTAATAATGAATGTTAAATCGTCTGTTGCGCTTTATATGCGCTTGTATCAGGATTGGCAATACATCGATATATATATATGTCACCGTAAGATTGTAAAAACCGTTAGATTATAATCTAACTCGCGAAATTCTAAACTGACGAAAGATTAGAATTTAACGCATTATTTTCCGGTAGATTGTAATCTGATAGGTATTTAAACCCGATAAAACCTAATACCTAATACCTAATGGCCGGGCACTACTTAATTATTTATGTCGAACCCTAACCTAAACTACAAGAAAGAGACAAGAAAACGTAAATAAAATGAATATTAATTCAAAAATTGACACTCAGAACATTGAACAGTTTACAACCTTTCGACAGTTTAGAATTTCACGAGTTAGATTATAATCTAACGGTTTTTACAATCTTACGGTGTCATATATATTATATATTAAGCTGTATGATATATGATGATAGCTGTACTTTTGGTAACCGTCACTAAGAGGAAGGCTGATCTAGTATTTGGTGGGTGTAGGACTCTCCTCTGATGGGAACGGTGACAGTCTGTTTGCATGCGCCTGGCCTAATGACTACTTATCGCCGCTCAAGGACGCGTTATATTTATATATAATAACTAGGAAGGCTGATACTAGTATGGTATACATACGAGTAGTACCTGTGTGAACAGTATAAAAACTGTCGATTTTCATCGGCCGGTTCACTAGATATTATGGCCCCTAGAGGCAGCACGACAGTCTAGTATATTTCTAGCTTCAATGTCGCCAGTGTCAACCCTATGGACGTGCTAGCAACATTTAGCGGGCGTGACCACTAATTTGTCATCCGCTAGTCAGGACACAGCATTATACATGACTGGACTAACCAATTTACACATGCTGCCCGATATCAAGCCATGGACGCCGCAAATTGTAGATGTCATGTATTGCAAATGTAACACAACATTCGGCATAATATTGTAGTGTTGCAACATTGGCCATGCAATACCCGCTAGTCCATACATATTATGTAACTTTCATATGAAATGGCGTATGAGAAATCAGTTCCAAATGCAATACCGCGATGTCATTTTGCCGTATTATAAGCGATATATGTCTTAATTACTGTATTTTGAATTCTTTTTATTATATGTGTGGGTATGTAACATACTATAGTTCCACAAACTTATCTGACCCGGTGACGGCGTGGCTAGTATTTATGGAAAATAAAATAAAGACAAAAACTAAATAGGAATAAAAGTTAGTTCCAATTTTGGCCACCGGGCCAGATAAGTTTGTGGGACTGTCCTTAGTTTTTATAAGTAGAATTGGGTCCAGCTGTATACCAGGCGGTTAAAGTAACGATACAGTTACCGTGAAACTTTGACTGTCAATCTTGTAAAGATCTATATCTAGATTAAGAACGTGGTTGTTTGCATGCGTATTCGTGAGTTGGTGTGATAATATCGGCTCCAAATATCCCAAAAAAAAACTAAAGTGTTCTCATGAAATAGCATGCCGTTTCCAATTATTTTTTCCTCTGTCTTTCAACCATGCCGCAGCAAGAGGACCCGACGGATCCGGATTCTGAACTGATTGATTGTCTTACGTGATTTCCTGTGAGAAAAATATTATAATATATTAGGCAAATACAAACACACATCTATTCCTCCCAAGTGCCACGCAAGCCAAAACGCGTGTGATGACTAGTGTTCAATAAAATATCCTACCTGTCCAGATGCGGAATTGATTGATTTTCTGACATGATATCCTGCGTGAAAAATATTGTATTAGGCAAATACAAACACTCATCTATTCTTCCCAAGAGCCACGCGAGCGAAAATGCGTGTTATAACTAGTGTTCAATAAAATATCGTACCCATCAAGATTAGCTGGCTTTGATTTTACGACAATACTCGTAATGAATAATTATTAGGCGATATAGTTGTTAAAAACCACACCAAATTATGTTCAGTCCTAGATAGTTAATATCACCCATTTTTCGGTTCATTGAAATGATTAGACATTCAAAATTAAAATTTAGTTACTTAACGGTGTGGGTCAATAAAGATTTTTTTTTTATTCAGATCAATATGGTGATTTGCAAGAGTAGCCACTGCTGGATGCGTCATAGAACGTGCAGCAATAGCCTCCACACCACGTTTTGTGTGGTCGTACCGGACATGATGTCACCCGCGCCGGTCAGCGGCGTGTTGACACCGTCTCACCACCACGGCACACAGTTAATCGAGTATACGTGTATAGACAACGATTTACAGCACCGCCTGCCCGTCCTCCCGTGTATTACCGATCTATGGAACAATAAAGAGTGTGCGGCGCTGCATACTAATTGGGCTCGGCTTGTTCAAGAATGAAAGACACAAATGAACTATATCGCTCAGTGTAGTGACCCGATCTGTTCAAATAGCTTATCGTCTCAATCGCTGAGTATTCAAAAAACTGTGAAGCGTAAATGACGTGGCCTGGCAGAGATCTAAAATTATATCTTTTAATAGATTAGAAAAACATTATGATAAAATTTTGAAAAATTTGTAGATTCATAATTCAGTTTTGAGTTCAAAATGATTTTCTCACGAGAACTACCAGCTAAGGACCAGAGTAGGACCAGGTTATATTTAGACTTTAGAGCAAGTGTAAGCTGAACAGTCTAAGGAAATTCGTTTCTTTTCTAACAGTCATCCATCGGAGACCTACACAGAGCGACACTGCGAGTTGGCAAACTTTTCATTACACAATTCAGTCCCTCCTGCACAAAATTAGTATGCAATTACGAGGTCAACTCCTGTTGGTTAAAAGCTCAAAGGAATCGGTTCATTAACTCAATTTATTCTTTTGAGTGAGCCGTTTCGCGCACCTCTAGCACTAATGAAGGTGGTCGTATGCAGGCTACGCCGCGCGTGCCTATTAGTACGCGGCACCGGCTTCGGAGTAATTGACCGACGGGCTAATTTCATTCCATACGCATTGGAAGCTTCCTCTTTCCTTTTTCCTATCGGTCAGCGTCGGCCACGAGCTGGGACATGATTTGTTACATTCGTAATTGGAGAACTCTGGATTAGTTCTTTGAATGGGCTACGTGCATGCTTTGCCGATGATGCGTCGGCGTTTGACATTTTTCACCCGGCAAAGAAACGGATCTAGGCAAGCTGAGGACTAGCTACTGCCCGTTTTCACCAACAATGTCTAAATTTTAAGTAACACCTAAGCCAGTTAGACGTAGGTAAATAAGACCGTTATTGTAAGTGAAAACTGTCATCTATATTGGTTTTGATGTTCCCTAAAATTTTAGCACTGTTGGTGAAAATGAGCATAAGAAATCGTTACGATTTGACAGACTTTTGCGCGATAGGATAAAACGTTGTTCCAGGTGGCCGTTTTGCATTGGATTTATTTCAAGAAGTGTGACAGGCTACTTTTTATCCCGGAAAATTTGCATACTTAACTACATACACAAAAATAGAAAGATAAACAGGTACATCTATCGTATTGATAATATTATGTATCTAAGGCCAACTGCACAAGGCAGCTAAATGTGTTTAAGTAAAAAATATGCACCTGTCGTGTTCATGTCAACCCCGTAATAAACTTATCAAAAGGTGACATTAAAAAAATAACGAAATCAGCTTAGGTGGTGTTGTGCAAGACGGCCTAAGTTAATAAAGTGTTATGACTAATTAGCTGATGATCGCGACTTCGTCCACGTGGACTCTTTAATTGTCTGGGATAAAAAGTACCCTAAGTGATATTCCAGACTTTAATCTATCTCTGTGCCAAATTTCATCCAGATCCGTTCAGCCATTCTGGCGTGATTGAGTAACTGACAAACATCTATCCATCCAAACTTTAGCATTTATAATATTAGTCTATCTATTATGTATTCAAGATATGTGGATGATGGTTCGTCGAAAACATTGTAGCCACAATACGGACCACAATATTTCGAGGAATGTCTTTTCAAAAGGCCTTATTTCTCATTTAACGCAGTTTAAAATAGTTTAGTGCCGTTGAGTCGAAAATATTGTGGGCACTACGAAGCACAGCTGTTGTTATCTGTGTGTATAGATAACGAGCTTTTGCCCACAGCTTCGCTCACGTTCAGCTCGCTTTTCATACAAATTTCAAACCCAATTTTACCCCCCCTTTAGTTGAATTTGCAAAAATCCTTTCTTAGCGTATGCCTACGTCATAAAAGCTATCTGTATGCCAAATTTTAGCCCGATCCTCCTAGTGGTTTGAGCTGTGCGTTGATAGATCAGTCAGTCGGTCTCTGTTTTCGTTAATGTATATAGAAGTTAACATTCAACTACTTGTCATACATATCAAATTAAGGCTGCTCCTTGGTATTCCAATGCCATTTTCCTACTGACTTACGCCGGTATTTTTCGTGTTAGCAGTTATGTTTTAATGTTAGATTCAATTGACGATTCAAACGCACTCGTAAAGTTTATTTGAATAAAACATTTGAATTTGAAAAAAATCATTGAAGGGATAGTTTTTTTTTTTTATCCACTACAAGTAAGCCCTTGACTGCGATCTCACCTGATGGTAAGTGATGATGCAGTCTAAGATGGTAGCGGGCTAACCTGTTAGAGGCATGGCGGTTATATTAAACCCATACCCCTATTTGGTTTCTACACGGCATCATACCGGAACGCGTAATCGCTTGGCGGCACGTCTTTGCCGGTAGGGTGGTAACTAGGCACGGCTGAAGCCTCCCACCAGGCCAGACCAGGGAAAATTCAGAAATTATAAATTCCCAAATTGACCCTGCCGGGGATCGAACCCGGGACCTCCGCACGTTAAGACAACAGCGCTACACACTGCGCCACGGAGGTCGTCAAAAATTCAATCCACAAAGACGATAAATTTTTTATTGTGTGTGTGTGTGTGTGTGTGTGGCACCAAATTGTACAAATAAAGTAAGAAATGTAAAGTCTATTATAAATGTGAAAGTTTGTATGTTTGGATATTACTGGATATTACTCTTTCACGTCGCAATGACTAGACCGATTTGGCTGAAATTTGAAATGATGTATGTAGCTACTAACCTGAACCTTCATTTTCCGGGATAAAATGTAGCCTACGTGTTAACATATAGGCTACATTTTATCCCGAAAACTATACAGTTTGAGGGAGCGCTACTGTACAATAGTTTTCCAAACGATGCGAAATCGTATGTTAAATTTAAGAAAAAAATTATCAAGCATTTTCTGGATGAACTTTAATATTATGATTGGTTTGTAAGTTGTTAGTTTCTATATAAGGTTACCTATACAGTACTTAATATGTTTAAGCATACATTAATTTAAGTTTTCCCATTTAAGTGAGCTTTTGTTCTTTTTTGGGAAAATTAAATCCCTCTTTAAACATAAAGTGAAGTGTTCCCGCGAGATCAAAAACCTAAAACCACACGGACGCAATCTTGACGAAAACTACAATATTATTAGCACAAAAAAAATTGGTTTTGTTTCGGCCAATATTCATTAAGCTTATTCGCAAATTTAGTTACAAGCGGTGAAGTTTCTGGGTTAGGGTGTAAGCACACAGCGGGCAAAAAAAGTTGCCTGACTGACACGAAGTTTCGCGCGCGCACATTTCATAGAGCTGCACAGCCAAGCGCGACAAGTATAAACGTGTTCCCCAGTCCTGTCCTGGTCGTAGTGGACAAAACTTCTGCGCGAAAAGTCCGCCTTGGAGGGAAAACAGTTCACATAATATTCAGTCGTTCTAGTGTGTGTGGCCCCATATAGAACATTAGTTAATCTTGAATTATTTTTTTTAACCCTAGTCTGCTTTGTTTTTTGAAGTGTTTAGAGACCTACGTTTTTTCTTTAATCGAATTGAGGTAGGGAAAAAGATAGACAGGAAAAAGTAATCGCAGGCATGAAACAAGAATCGCTCATGTGTTTTACAAAGTAGGTATACAGTATTAATTTTGTGTTTATTTTTATTTATTTATTAAGCATATTAGTGCTAATGGAGCGTCCGATTCTGTACTAGACGTTAAAACCACAAAGGAGCTTTTAAGAGCTCATTTTATTTTGTTTATTAACAGCTTATTTAGAATGAATTCCGCGAATTATGCGAAACGTTTTCTTTTAGCTTTTTTAATTGTTTAATTGATCAAGGTTCTGTCTTATACTTTGATATCAATTTTAAAAGTTCTTGGTATAAAGATGTGTCAATTTGAACGCGTTTAAGAGAACTAGCTAATACCCGCGACTTCGTCCGCGTGAATTGAGGTTTTTTGGTTCTCGCTTGAACTCGGAAAATCTTCAATTTTCTGGGACAAAAGTCTACGTGTTATTCCAGACTATGATATTAATTAAGAGTATATCTCTGTGCCAAATTTCATCTAGATCCGTTCAGGCGTTCTGGCTTTATTGAGTACCAAACAATCCATCCATCCAAGCTTTCACATTTATAATATTAGTGTAGAATTAGCCGAAAATCACAATTTATCATTGCCTCATTACAATCTTGTGACAAACCAAAAACACGAGGCGTCGTTTTTATTAGGAAGTTATAACCATTAATAGAATACAATTGCAATTTCTTCCTGTCATCAATATACCCGCATAAATATACTCCGGCATGACTAATCGTAACTACTTACTTTGCGAACACAATAATATGGTATCGGCGGGTTCCAAATAGATTGGTACGTGATTCGAATCCAGCGTGCTTGTTCTAAAGCCCTATTCAAAAAGTTTACGCGATTTTTGAGTTTATACCGTGTGAATAGAGTTTATATTACTATTTACAATGGCATGTGTCGTGTAAAATTGCACTTGCTAAAGGAGATGTATGAAATTGGGAAATTGAACTTGTAGTGGATGAAAAACAAGTCAGAATTAATAAAATTTTAACAAGTCATAATTAAAAAAATTTAAAAAACACGACTGCCCTGCCATAAAAGGAACTAAAGTGTTAAAAATCTAAATTAATGTAATTAAATTAGAATTTTATTCATATTTTTATGAAATTATATTTTTTTGTGTATGACTGGATATTGAACTATAGTGTGATATATTTTTTGAATCTACTCATCATTTTCTAGATGATGATTATATAGTTAATCTTATTTTGGTTTTTTTTTCAAATTTAGTCTTTAATGCGCGACCATGGTCAACCCCATCAATTTTTTTTTATTTTACTAGCCTATGTCACTCGGAATAAGCTAGGGATTCTAACGATACCTCATTTATCAAAATCGGTTCAGGCGTATATAAGTTATGGTGGAATATACAAACTCACATACTCCTTTTTTTAGGTAGTCGTATAAAAAGTTACGCGAGCGGTAACTAGTGAGCTGTACAGTATCTGTACACCTGGATTACATTGTGTTAGTATTAGTTGAATTGTCTGTAAATATGCCGGAGCGGAAGTGTGGGGAGCGTTAGTACCCCGGTCACGCGGCCAGGGTTGACGGCCACCGGGTAACGGGTTCGAGCCCGCGTATGGTCCTCGGCGCGACCGCCACTAGGGACTTTACATCGGTACAATGTATTTTAATAAACTCATATGTTATTAGAAAGTGTGATTTCATTGTTAAGCAGCCATATCGAGTCGCACGCGCACCACTAAAACTTTTCGGAGCTGTGTGCGTTTTAGGAAATCACAACTTTGTAAAAGTGATTAGATTAAATTTATACATTTTTTGTCATCAGGTTTGTTTGTTGGTGTGTCTTTCAATGACCCCGCAACAGAGCAACTGATCGACGTGATTTTTGCATGGGTAACAGTTGAGAACCTGGAGCGTGACATAGATTGCTTTTTTCCCGGGAAATTAAAGAGTTTCCGCGGAAATCAAAAATCTTAAACCAGGCGGACGAAGTCGCGGACATAACTTGAATATTTACAAAAAATAACCTACTTCAAAAATGTATCAACGTGTATAATATTAAGAATTCAATAATATCACTTTGTATGGACATTAGATTACCTAACTAGTGTGAAAATTAAATTTAGTAATAAAGGTCTCACGGCAGGAGTCAGGATTATAGGTTACTTGACACTTGGTAGTATTTTGATGTTAGGTAAGGGTGATTAGCCACGTTTGAAGCGTTTACTAGACCAGACCAAAGAAAATTCAGAAATTCCTAAATTAACAAATTGATCCTATCGGAGATTGATCATTGAACCCGGGACCTCCGACTTATAAGACCACAGCGCTTACCACTGCGCCATAGCCGTCTTTATGTTGCACAAAATTCCGAGTTATACAATGTTTGCGAACTAGTACCCTATGTAGTCAAGTCTAGAGTCTATGCAATAGCAGTAGATATTACATTATCTCACTAAAGATGAATGTATGAATGCGCCTTTCACTAACGGAGGCCGGAGTCGAATACCATGCCCCTGGCTTTTCAGCAATCCGTACAATTCCACAGTGCCTCTATCAACGTACTTAATCGCTTCAAAATATCATTGCAACTGGTTAAAGCGAAGAAAGTTAACATTAATGTTGTACGTATTCAAAACTATATGATACTCCTCGCGTCTTTGTCCGCGTTGATTAAAGTTTTTGATTCCCGCGGAAACTCTTTAATTTGCCGAAACGGCTGTGAAAAGTAGCCAATCTCCTTTCCCGGAATGCAACCTATTTCTGTATCAAATTTTGTCAAAATCGGTTGAAAATATTTTTTATTCAAGTTGACTTTGACAAGTGCTTTTGAATAGTCGAGTGAATCTAGTACTGGTTCGGAATGACATTCCTACTGAGAAGAACCAGAAAAAGAAACTGGGTGGTTTCTCTGTTGAAAAAATTAATTTACATTAAGATGCCCGGAAAGCGTAGCAAACAGTCAGACAGACAGATAGACAGTACTTTTGCATTTATAATATAGGTATTATTAGTATGCATTAACTTCGAGTAAATAATATTCACCACAGCGTCACATTTTAATCGAAAGCGGTTAAAAATTTGGAACTAAACAATCACGACATTGACTTTTCGTGTCAAATAAAGTAATCAGTTTGTATTTGCATAATTTTGGTTTTGCTTTGAGAGCCGGCGGGTACAAATCGCAAAACAAGCAAACATTATTTTAAAAAAACACGACTGCCATGCCATATTGAATTTTAAAAAAATATAGCTATTGTCACTCAGAAGGGTGTAAGGACGATACCCCATACATCCAAATCTGTTGTGCCCAAGGTCTCTAGCAAAATTCAGCTCTGTCAGAGTTTTTGTAATTTGAAATATCTACGAGTATTTTGACCGGACTAGAAGTTATGGTGGAATAGAGAAACTCTCATCCTTGCATACATATATACATGAACTTTGAAAACATTACACACCTTTTTTTGTCATGTAAAAATCACTTATCACAACAGCTATTCATTGTAATCAAACTATATTTTAAGGACTAAAGAACCTGTATGTTCAACCTGGATTCATCCAGTAGGTAAGTGGGTATAACTGTCGCCAATCACTTAGTCGCGTCTGAAGTTAACCGAAAGACACGTCGCAATAGCATATATGTTCGCGTAGTATGTACGTTGACTTCGACAGTTTGTGTGAGAGCTGCGCAAACAAGCACTCGCACCTTAGCTCAGAGACGAATCATTGATTGGCGCTAACTATAGTAACTTAACGCAACCGTTCATTGGCTCCCGACTCACACGATTTGCAACTGTTAATTATCTAAAACCGAAATGTTAATTGGACATATAGTATGTAATTAGAATTACTCACCGAACCGGCGTCGTTACAAAAAACCTGACCTTTGATGCCCGAAACTTGGTTTAGAAATAATGGAATGATAGCATTCCATTGTAATCAGTGACTTTGCGCATGTTGATTGGAGTTACTAGAATTAAAGGTCAAATTAAATTACTTAATTTTATATTGACTTGACGATGCTCGTGACTTCGTCCGCGTTCATTAAGTATATTTTATTCCCGTGGGAACTTTTTAATTCTCCGGGATAAGAGGATCCGCCTTCCTTCCAAATTTCATCAAAATCGGTTGAAAAGATGATTAAAGTGTAGGCAGACAGACTGACAGACACACTTTATAATATAAGTATGGACGTTATTCTAGAAGTTTAAAAGAATTAGTTATTATGAACTTGCTTCAAACGGTAAAGGAAAACATCGTGAGGAAACCTGCATGCCCAAGAAAACATTATGAATACATATTGCTCTCGAAGTCTGCCAATCCACACTTGGCCAGCGTGATGGACTATGACCAAATCCATTTCATTCCGATAGGAGACCCCCTCTCCTCACTAGTACCATTCCAAAGTTGTGTGTACGAGTACGTATACCTTACACAAAAGGCTGAGCTTGAATATCAAGTTAGTACTTACCAACCTTACTTAATATACTTAGGTTCAATTTGAGCAGCCCTTAAGTACCTCAGAGGTGCTCAGTATAGGCCGCAAATAAATCAGTTCTAATTTGATCTCTCGACTCGGGTCAGCTCAGGGGATAGGTGTTTTTCGCCAAATGATTGACTTATGGGGCGGAGTGGCTGAATTATTCGGGAGGAGCGTCACTCTTCATTCCGCGTGTCCTGCCGCTAATCATTGATGTCGAAAGGGCAGTTAGGTACTATAGTATATATTAAATTTATTTATTGTACGTAGTATCTTGTGTAATGTATTTTAAGATGCCCGCAATTTCATCCGGCATAACGTGGGAATTGATTTTCCGGGATAAAAAGTAGCCTACGTCTTTCCCCGGGATACAACATATCCCTGTACCAAATTTCATCAAAATCGGTTGAACAAATACACCATCAAAGCGTAACAGACAGACAAATGGGCGGTTAGAAAGACACTTTCGCTTTTGTAATATTAGTGTGCTTGTATTTTATCCTTTTGTAATTTTTTGGGCATCAACAACTTCAGCTCCTAGACCTATCCCCGTATTAATAAACCGACATCACCTAAGGACTCGTTTTCAAGTATCGGTCAATCTATGGTAAAGACCGGTCTTAAGCATAGATTGACCGATACTTGAGAACGTGTACTTAGCTGATGTCGTTTTATTAATACGGGCCCCAGTGTTAACAGGTTCGTACGCTCGTGTTGCCTTTAAAATATCACTTACCACTATTACTACTTGATTTGTTAAGAATAAAAACGCACTAGGGACCGGACAGGAGAAAACGTCTGCGTGAAACGTCTGCGTTCGATGGGAACTAAGTACTATTGACTTATCGCGCCAGTGTGTGCGCCATATGGAAGTAAGTAAAGGCAAAAACACACACGAAAGTTTTTATCCGCTACAAGCTAACCCTTAAGTAAGTGACACTGCTGTCTAAGATGGTAGCGGACTAACCTATTAGGAGTATGACCGTTATATTAAAACTCATATTAATAAGGAACGCTAAATTGCTTAGTTTACGTTTTTGCCGGTGGGGTGGTTACTAGCCATGGCCGAAGTCTCCCACTGGGCCACACAAGAGAAAATGAGTAATTCCCAAATTGACCTTGCTGTTTCGAACACAGGACCTCCCACAATGTGTTCACCACTGCGCCAGAAAGGTCTGCGCGAAATGTACGCGTTGGGACGTAAGTAAGTTAAAACGCGTTGGGACGTTTTGACGTACCTACTTAATATTTAAAAGTGAATAGGTAATGTGGATATTTTCTATTTCGCCGTGTACTTACTATATAAGTGATAAAAAATACATAAGTAACACTAATTATACTCTACTGACTGCCCATGGCCAGAGATTAATTAGCAATTATTTTATTTTTCACTTCATTCTTTCCAGTAACATTTAAAGGTTATGCCAGATACAAAGCGTAAAGATACGTTTAATCAGTGACAGGCACAGGTTCTGAAGCTTGTAAATGTATGTCGAAAGATGATGGTTATAGTCCTACAGACTTATCTGACCCGGTGACAGCGACGCTTAATTATAATATATAAAATAGTACATTACTGCAGCGGCTAGCAAAACAGACTCACGTATGTGTGGCTCGGCTTCCCCTTGGCCCACATTTACACGTTCGTCCTTCAATGCCTAGTTGTGGCCAAGGCTTGTATAGTGCTTTTCTCAAATAATGCGCAGAAATTAAAACTAAGTAGTACCTAGACAGAACATTTTATTTAAAAATATTTTTCTTACGATTTTGGCGGTAACAAGTTTTCTATTACGGCTCTTGCCGCCTCTTGAATTTCAGATGGCGTTAAAGTAAGTTCATCACTCTCATTGTCTTCACTTGAACTCATTTTGTCAAATACATTTCAAAATCAATGACGAACAACGAGCAACAATAATTTTTCCCGCGTTATACTGTTCTTTTTTTTTTTCAATAAACAGCTTTCTATTTGCAAGCTAGTTCGAAATTTTGATAAGTTACCTCCTTGGTTGCCATGTTCCGGAGTAAAAGATTGTTCTATTTTTAAATTAAACGACAGATATGAATTTACTATTTAATTTATTTGGCCGCTAAACCACGACAGATATGGATTTTCATACAACATTTGCCGGCCGCTGCTCGCATGTATTTGGCCAGTACGGCAAGTTCGATTTATTTCGAAGAAGGTTGTCAAAATAATGCTCAAATTTAGAAGCATGTTTGAGAAATCAAATTTAAGCCTCTTCTGTAAAGTTATCGCCGCACTGCATCGCAGTCGCACATCGTTTGTTTCAGCCTTTATCCCACTAGTGAGGATGTTCTCCTATGATTCCCTATAAAAGATATAACATCGTAAACACAAGTCACTGCCGGCCGTCAGTTTATAATTACCGTAGTGGTGTTTACTCAATAATATTCCCTATATTGTCGACGAGTGAATAAGGTGTGAGATAATATGTCAGACAACACTGTTAAAGGCCTCCTTTACACCGAGCGAGTTGCTGGAGCGAGGAGAGTTGTAACCAGATAGTGACTGTTGTTGTAATTAAAATGGCCACCAAATCGGACTGCTCATATAAGGGCGCCCTCTTTGTTTGCTTCTACACATAAAAAGGTTTATTTTGCACTTATTATCAAATTAAAATTCAAATATTTATTATTCCAATAAACTTTTACAAGTGTTTTTGAATCTTCGAATGAATCTACCGCTGGTTCGGAATTCCATTCCTACCGGCAAGAGCCAGCTAGAAACTCGGTAGTTGCACTTACAAAAAATAAAAAAGAAATTAAATATCATTAATCTTAATCATGTTTGAGATTCAGGACCGATTTACCGATTCTGGACACGCAGAGTCCCAACTCCTGAAACCTGATGTGGGATGCAGGGTACTATAATACACTTCTAAGTTATTGAGACTAAAAATTTAAGTAATGCGGTAACGAGACACTAAAAAGCCTAAAATGGTTTTTAAAACTGAACCAATTTCAAAAACACTGATAAGTATTGAAAAAAAATTATAACTTTCGTCCGATGTAGGTACTCCTAGCCAATGAACAAAAAACCGTCCAAGTGCGAGTCAAAATCGCGCACCAAGGGTTGTGCACCTTGGAAGGATTTGGTTTAATTATTATTAATTGATCTCTAAATAATAAAGACCTCTAATTAAAGAAGTAAAAAAATAAGCTTTATTGGTATACCACTGATTTTATTTTATCTGTGAAGTTTACAGTGGTACATTTAAAAAAACCTTTTATACCATAAGACAAAAACTAAGTGAAATATATATTACCGAACAAGCCAAGTAAACCCTTTCTTAACACGATACCCTTTTTTAACTTTACCCTTTTGTAATAGTAATGGTGGTTTTTGAACGCGGCGCCAAACTATACGGATAAATACTAAGTAGATAACGATATACATAAGGCTTCAAAAATCATTAGTAACGCTAGTATTTACTATCCACATACTCGTACCTACTTAATTAGTCAAGAACCATTTATTTGGCACCGCCTTCGAAAACTACCTGCAAAATAAAGTCTTGATTTTTTGTTATTTGGCTATAGGTAAGTACATTGAATGAAAGCAATTAAAATTTTATTTAAAATTTTGTCCACTTTTTTGTTTGTGTGCAGTAATTCGGTTCAATTTCTAAATAAATTTTCTAAAATAAATAAATAAATATTCATTAAACATTTTTTTAAAAACTTGAATATTATAGCAAAATAAGAATCTGTTTGTAAATTCAACATTTGTCCTATGTAGTTTTTACAAATGATGTAAGTACACGACATCGTGTCCCGATAAATTTTGTCTACTAGATATCTTACAAATTGCATATATTCAGAATATAATATAATAGAATAATTTATTTGTCTGAATATGTGTTACAATGATGGTTACAGTATGGAAAGTTGCAGCATATCCAGTCAGGCAACACTGACGTACAATTTTTTTTGTAGTTATTAGATATAGATATTTAAATAGCATTCATAGGTATTACATTGAATAAATAGATAATGTCTTGAATAATTAATTACAAATAACGTCAGGTTTTCTAAACCAAGTGACATTCGAATTACCTAATCTTACAATAAGTCTATGCTACAATACAATGTCATAATAATATTAAATATAAGAAGTTAGTATATAACGTACGACTAACCTGGTCAAAATTCTCTTATCAGGACACGCGCTAGATGTAATTCATACCTCTAACTACAGATGCCTTGGATGAGTTGAAAACCGCCTATTACACCGTTATTACTTCCAAAATACCCTACGTTTTACAACGTATCAATTTTGTTATTTCACACTGCCGGTTTGGTCTAACAGGCTGATTTATTTGGTTCGCTGATTTAAAACGTAATGTTTCCAATTGCCTACCTTGTTCGAAAACCTGGCTATTGCAAAAATACAACTAATACTAATAAAATAACCAACTAGCTGATGCCCGCGACTACATCCGCGTGGATTGAGGTTTGTTGGTTCCCGCTCTCTCTTTAATTTCATCCAGATCCGTTCATCGGTAGTTTAGAACGTACATAAGTACTCGTAGTAATTACCTACCTACGTTTTGCCAGGGAGAGAGCACTTCATAGATCAGCCCCCCAATTGTGTAAGAATTGTCGATCAAATCGTCTAAGTTCGGTGTCAAAGTAAAATAAACCATATCATTATTGAGTTAGAGCTCAATTTCGTGTATCCATTCTTATACTTTAGGTATGTACGATACCATAAACGTATGAGAATGGATACACGAAATTGAGCTCTATTTCAATGTTGGTATGGTTTACTTACTTTGATCTTACATAATCACACCTCTGATTAAGATTTTTTTTTACATTACCTTATTCCAGTGTAGAAAATCACTGGTTTAATTAATAATCCATTATTGAGTTTTCTAAATAAATTTCTTTCTAAAAATATAAAAAAATAATAATAAATACCAGATTTATTAATTTCTTATAATATATTATTAACTAATAACCGGAAGAAATTTATTTCATTAAAATATTCACTTCACTGTAAGTGGATGATATCTGTATAGTCATATATTGTATGTTTTATAAAATAGAGGAAGCTACAGGGTACTATATTATATAATATATATATTTTTATTTTAGTCTACCTATTTGTTTGTCTGTTGTTGTACCTAAGGTCTGATGAAAGGCGTTGAGAAGCAACGGGCAATTCGGAGAAGATTTTTTTATTCCCGCGATAGCTCGTTCATTTACCGAGATGTAACCTTCCTCTATACCAAATTTCAACAAAATAAGTTGAAAAGATCGACCTTTAAAGCGTAGCAGACAGACAGACACATTTTAATACACATAACGCATTTATAATATTAAGGATGGATTGAGGAAACATCTCTGGGTATAGCAATATATTTTGTGACAGTAATAAAGCGATCTTGTACGAATAGATACACGACTTGTTTACAATACTAACATAAGAATGAAATAAGTTTATATCAATTAACACTGCGACCAATGATTGAGATAAGAGATTTTTTTATAAAAATATTTTTAATATCTCCTACACTTAGTACACGTTTCCTTTGTACATGAACGTTATCTATATTATAAATGCGAAAGTTTAGATGGATGGATGTTTGTTACTCGCGCCCGAACAGCTGAATAGATCTGGATGAAATATGGCACAGAGATAAATTACCTATAGTCTGGAATAACACATAGGCTACTTTTATCCCGGAAAATCAAAGAGTTCCAGCGGGAACCGAAAAACCTCAATCCACGCGGACGGAGTCGCGGCCATCAGCTAGTATTTAATAAATAAAATTAAGAATTAAAACACGTAACACATTAAAACGAACTCTTAAAATATAAACAAATGTATGACTAAGATCCCTCTATCGGCTGGCAATAGCTGATAAAATAGTTTAAAACCCAATATAAACCCACCATATAGACACATTAAACGATTAAAAAAGGTTATATTAATTATGAAACCATGTTTGAAAATAACATGAACAAAATATTTAATATTGCCATGTACTAGTAGGACAGAATAGGTAAAAACTGGTAGTTCTAATTAATAACATGGGTCAGTTTGGTTTACGTAGTATAGTTAGTGTTAAACTATAAAACTTAATATTTGATTATTCAAAACCTTTGTAACAATACTTCCATACTTATATTATAGATGCGAAAGTGTGTCTGTCTGTCTGCTACGCTTTTAACGGACCATCTGTTCTACCAATTATGATGAAATTTGGTACAGGGATAGACTGTATCCCGGGGAAGGACATAGGCTACTTTTATACCGGAAAATTAAGGAGTTCCTACAGGAATCAAAAAAACTTAATCCATACATAACTCGCTGTATTTTTACTAAAATAGTCATCAAAATATTTATATCAATATGATTTAAGTCACTTAATTTTTTAATGACCAATAACAATTTATGAATAGTATTTTAACTTAATTTCAATAAAGAACATTCATTTAACAGATTTATTGGTTCCTGCGTCACGGCTTCCTGGCGGAGGCGGTCAAGAATGTCGGATCCGTGTCGTGATAATGGAAATGTGCTCGTTTAAACTTCAACGGACCACCGAGGCTGTAGAGATAACGCACTTTACGACACAGTTTAACATTCTCATACTCACAACGACATTGTATTGTAGAATAGAAAAATCATATTTCTCTCAGGCCACAGTTTAATATTATAATTACATCTGTAATTTTTTTACGTACGTAAGTAACTTACATACATGACATGCTTAAACGTATCATATTATGCATTACATAATGTGATACGTTTGAAACAAGCTTGTTTTCTATCGTAAATTACTCAAGTATGCGACTTGACATTGACGCAGCAAGAATACCATAAATTCAGCCAATCACAACAATTGATACTGTAACAATGATCGATGCAGAGGTTCGTAATCACACTGCGGTTTTAAGCCTACATTGACCGATTCTTAAGAACTTGTACTTATCTGATACCGCTCATTAATACTGTATTTAGTCACAAACACTTCGGAACTTGCCGAAATGGGTTTGTTTGAAAGTTTAATCGAAAAATCATGTTTCGTTTAATTAACAAGAAACAGTTAAATATAATTAATTATACTACCGTGTAACAAAAACTATAAAAGTAAAGAAACCTATTAAAACTGCGATACACATTATACTGCGATGTACACATTATATCTACATTTTACTTAAATCCGACTCACATTACTCCATTACCTTAAAGCTGATTTATAGATTCTTACCTTAGCTTATACAAAATAGATATTATCAACTGGCCTTATCCTGATCGTATTTCAGTCATTCATGTTCCATTGGGTTTTAAAACTATGGATTTCTTACCGGAATGCTTCTGGACAAGGCTCCAATTCAGATAAGCTGGCTTTAAAATAAGAGATCCATGCACTTTATTTCGGTCTAAAAAAACTGTGACACACGTACTTATTTTTTACCGAAAGCCAAAATACCAAGTTTCGTTGATATAACTTGAGAATATCTTGAGAAATGAAGGACTTTCATACAAACTTTCATCCCCTATTGAACCCCTTCGGGGGTAGAAATTTCAAAAACTGTGAAACATGTAACTTTTTATTTTAAACCGGTAGCTCGTATGTATGTACCAAGTTTCATGGATATAACTTGAGAAATGACAGACTTTCAAACAAACTTTCACCCCCTATTTCATCCCCTTAAGGGTAGTTGAAAAATCCTTCCTTAGTGAGCGCCTACGTCATAAAAGAAACCTACTGTCAAAATTTTAAGTTTCTAACCCTAGAGGTTTATATATATATATAACGACGATTATATATATATATGGATATAGATCTTATCCGTACGCAATTTAACTAAGAAACCTATTCACGATATTATATTAATAACAGATGAGGCTATAAATTTTGTAAACGGGATCTATTTGTCATAACTGGGCCACTGAGATTCAAATTGAAACGCTACTGTTGACATAATATTAAAGTCAGTTTAAAAAACTGAGTTTGGGATTTGCACGTAGCAGCATATACACCCTCGCCACAGTCACGCCTCTTTTCGTACCACCAAATAGATTCACCCACACATTTGTGACACGACATCTTACTAAGATTAAATCACTGGCCTTGACTATTAAGTACTGGGATAATGTAAACCAGCTATTATAGTTTCCTTGCGATTAATGGTTTAACACCGACTTTTACCTTTATTAGAGACAGCAAAAACCACTGATACAGTGGGTATCAGAAATGTATACATTTTATGTTCAATGAATGGATTAATTGATTTTTTACAAAAAGGAAGTATCGTGGATTTTTATAATGTAATAAAAAATTCAATGGCGTTTCTTAATTATCATAGCTTACTACATTGTGACAACAAATTTAAAGAAGCAACGTATATTTTTTTATTACTTACGTACTTACTCGTAGTTCATCTATTATTTCTCTACTAAAATATTTAGTCAAAATAGGTTAAACAGCCTATTAACTTTAAATTATAAAGCCTTGAAAAGTTATTAGACAGACACACTTTCTTACTATGTATGTATCTACCTACTCTATACTCAGTTTGTTTACTTATTTGATATAGAATAGGACACACAGGTGTCTCTTATGATACGACTTCTTTTGAGTTTGGAAAGAGATTCTACTGAGTATATTATAGTAAGCAAAATGTTGCAATAAAAATTAAGGTTACCTATACAGTAGTTAAAGTTATAACAGTGT
Organism: Erebia palarica; assembly: GCA_964035005.1. Lineage (NCBI taxonomy): Eukaryota > Metazoa > Arthropoda > Insecta > Lepidoptera > Nymphalidae > Erebia > Erebia palarica. The sequence continues at coordinate 18,422,970 of OZ035986.1, forward strand.
TATCACGTGCAGCAGGTGGCAGGCGCTGGACGCAAAGTCGATTTCCATAAAACTTTGCCACTGGGAAATTCGTCAATTGTATAGACGCGTAGACTCAATAAGTGTTCTTTTACTATTATTTTTTTGTAATCTGTGCGATGGCTAATCTAATTATAATATTAATAACAATATGTATGGATGTAAATGATGGCAAAAAAACAACTACTTATTTGTAAAATGTACACTACTGTGCCTGCTGAAAAAGTATCCGATGTTTACTCGTATAAATGCATGGGTTTTTATGGTTTTATGAGTTACCGTATTAGGGTCTAAGGGCATATTAAATCGACCCGCTTATACACCTAATACTGCCATATTGAATAAGAAATTAACATTTTAATAGAGTTTTCTAAGACTAAACGAGAAGGTAAATTAAAAAAAACTTGACTAATAAGTCGCATCAGGCATCAATACTGTGTGGTGCAGGTACATTTAAATTAATTATAATAGTCAGTATAATACCTGATAATATAACGTATGTATTGTAATTTTGTAAATCTATTACCTACATAATATTATCATTTTAAAAATTTTTTCTTGCTTTGAAAAATTCTGACCGTTTTAGATGAAATTCGGAGCAGAGATATACGTTGTGACCCGGGGCATACACAGTGCGGGCACCATCTTGTTCTAATAATTAATTTATCCTTTAGCCTGAAGTAAAATAACTCAAAAAAATACTCTTTTTAAAAATAAGTAAATGCGCACAACATTTAAAAATAATGTCTTAGATAACGCGCCTACTCCGATGTTGGGGACATCTATGCGCCGACAAACGGTCCTGTGCCGATAATCAAATACAACATTCATATCTAGTATACGCGTGTTTAGGTGCCTTTACAATATGCCGCTATCGATGTAGGGCCCTCGCGCACTACGCAGCCATGGCTAAACCGGCCAGCAGATCAGCAGAGCAGCTTACAGCCGCATGAGTTATGACTTTATGAGAATACAATTCTTTTTGTACAAAGTACAACAACTTGGCTTTTTTAGGGTTCCGTACCTCGAAAGGAAAAAAGGAACCCTTATAGGATCACTTCGTTGTCCGTCTGACTGTCAACGCCCTTTTTCTCGGTACGCCTGGCGGTATCGAGTTGAAATTACTATCAAATAATTAGGTCTACGGTCCCTTGGAGCTGTATAAGAATCAAGCTTCAAAGTCAACGCAATCAAAAGTTACGGCCATTTATGCCGCATATTTTACATATTTTGGCACTCGCAAATAAATCAAAACTTACTTTCCGTTGACCTTGAAATTGTCTAGTCCTGAAATTGATTTACTTGAATCATGTTTGGCAAAAAGCAAGGTCTTCCATTACAAGTATAGGAAAAATCTGAAAATCGTTAATCGGGTTCCGTATTCATAGGGTGTCAAATTATTTTTCGAGCGCTACCCATTGATGTAGAATGTTAGTATCTACCCGTTTAGCGCCATACGTAAGCCAGTTATTTCACACCTGATTACGTGTTTATATAACATCTTTTTTGTTATTTACTACTGTCAAACTGTACTTTTAGGTTTACAATAACATTTCTTACAAGCATTTAATTCGGTGCTTTGACGTCACAACATCGACTGTCACGAAAACCGCAGACGTTTTCGTCACGTGAAATCTCATAATAAGGGTACTAAATGCAATGTCGTAGATACGCGATACGCTTCAAATAAAAAATGGCGAGTGAAGTGGTGGTCCACCATTTTACTTCTTTTTTATGAACGCGAGTGCATTATTGCGCGAAAATGCACTGGGGATTTTTTGGTGACGCCTAAATACGCTTAAGGGGCTAAACGAGGACTGTTTTATTCATAAATGGCTGAAACATGTTTTTTTTCTGGAGCTTTACTGCATGGATATTATTGCTGTAATATGGTAGTTTTAAGTTTGATAACCGTTTTAATAAAGCGTCTTCCAAAGGACGTAAAATCTGGTCATAAAAAAAAAGTTTGATAACAATTTATTGTCGATTTAAATCAAAGAGTGCGGCGAGTTAGGATGACGTATTTTAAGTCAGTGTATTCATACAAGTTTCTATAGGAAACCTAGAAAATACCAGTGATGATTAGAGACACACTGTACTGACGATTTGTTTTGTCGAGTATGTTTCGTACCTCGTATTCGAGAGGCGTATTCGACCCGTCACTCCACGCTTGTATGTTTCCAGCTTTAGTGCGAGTTTTGAAGTTTGATAAAGAGTTACTGATTTGATTGTCAAATAGATACAGATCACAATTACACGTGTAAGTTTTAACATTAAGGTAGCTACGTAAGTAACTTACCTGAGTAATATTTGTAAACGATTTTTAAATCGAACGTAAGAGTAACATATCGCTTACACGAGTAACCTATGAAGTGTTAACCGTCTTGAAAGTCGAAATGTTAGGTATGTCAGTTACTTACGTAAGCTACCTGCGGTATATTGAAACTTACACGTGCAATTGTGGTCTGTATTTGTCAATCAAATCAGCAACTTTTTATCAAATTTCTACGCCGCTTCTATCATATTTCATACAAAATGTATGCAAGCGATGGCACGCCAGGTACACAGAGGCAGCGAGGCGCGAACGCCGCTTTCATACTTCCAAGGCCACACCGCCGCCGCACCTCAGCCGCGCCGTCGCCGCGCCTCTCGATATAGGTTCGGTTAGAAAGAGACTCAACAAAACGGGTCAGTATAGTGTGTCTCTAATCATACGAATGTTAGCTTGAGAGTTAAAATGCTAAGGACTTACCCATTGAAGGGATATCCGGCGAACGCCGCGTCGTAGGGGTGGTAGACTGTGGGGTAGGGCCAACTCGCCGCACTTGCTGCGAGATTCTCCTTCAGCTCGATGCCTGCAGCCTGGAGAAAAACGGCGTATGCCATTACAACGATACGGTTAACAATCATACTTAATAATGTAAATGCGAAAGTGTGTTTGTTTGTTGGTTTGTCCCTCAATTACGCTGCAACAGAGCAACGGATTTTTTTGCATGTTCAGGACCTAGAGAGTGACATAGGCTATGGTTTTAGCACACCAGCGAGAGGTTCTTAGTTGGTCTAGGCCAGTGGTCGGTAATGTGCGGCTCCAGAGCCGCATGTGGCTCTTTGACACCTTAAGTGCGGCGTTTGCTGTTCTTTCCTTTTTCGGTTTTATATATATATATATATACGAACAATCTTTTTCAAGCATGAATTATCAAGAGTAAACTGAGAAGTCGCCTTATTGATGAGAACTTGGAATCTTGCCTAAAATTAAAAACAACATCATACAAATTTGCCTTACTCAAACTTTCCAAGCACATTGTTTGCATTAATAAATATTTATTAAGTATGAAATTTAGTTTTATTTAGTGTACTACTTATTTAGTGTAATAAAAGTTTACTAAATAAGCAGATTTGGTTCCCAATTTTTTTTTAAATTGTTATAATGTTCATATTTGGCTGTTTGGCTAATAAGTTTGCTGACCACTGGTCTAGGCCTTTGCACAAAACTGCATTTGTTCATTTACAGTCTTAAACTGATAAAGGAAATTTTTAGATGCGTACATTTTTCCGGAATATTACGAAAGAAAACGTCGTGACAAAACCTGCATGCCTAAGAGTTTATTCATATGTTCTTAAAGGTGTGTGAAGTCTGCCAATTAGCACTGTGCCAGCGTGGTGGACTATGATCATACCTCTCACATTGCCAGCCATTGGATGTATTAAGTAGCATTTATAATCCTTGCGTAATGAGGTAAGAACTGGAAAAACTTAAAAGTCGTTTGAAAGACGACGAAGAAGACACAAAGGTAATAAAACTTAAGCCAGCATTAATATATCTAATCCACAACTATGTAAGTATTTAAAATATGTCCATGTTGTTAGTTTCACGGTAGCTCTGAGCTTAATCTATTATTGAGCCCCGATTGATTCTTGATCGATGACTGCGTTCGTTTTAAGTATATTATTATTTAATGGGCGACGATACGAGGAATGCATCAATCATATTGACAAATACATTTCAATGGGAGATTCTTTGGAGATATTTTAACATTCTTATTTTTATTTTTATTAATTCATTCAATTTGTTTGATATGACGCAACATTTTGATAAGAGCTAGGGTTAATGTTCCTATTTTGTAAGATTCCGACTCTTATAGTTTCGCACAGTTTGGTAGTCTTTATGTCATAGATGTTTTAAGAATATTATTTAGCCGTCACTCATATTATTTATGTAAAACAAAATAAATATACCTCGACTAGCAAGTTCCCGAGTCTTACCTGTTTGATAATTTTGACAGTTCATTGAATGATTAAAATCATTGCTAGGGTTCTTAATGTTTTTGATTAAAACCTACTATAATATAAAGTAATTACCCGTAATTGCCATACAGAAAACAAGCATGTAGTCAATGCTAGTTTTCTGTGGATTGATGCCGTAAAGTCGCAACCTTACCTTATGCGTATGCTGAGGCACTTGGATTTTTTACTTGAATCACAATAATATAAAATAACCTTATCTATCCACTTCTTTTAAATTCGTTAAGCTTCAATTTGGAGTTTATTAATGATTGAAAAATCAGCCCAAAATACGTGGGCACGAATGGATGAGGAAGGTGGAAGATAGCGCGAAAAGGCCTATATCCAGCTATGACGCACAAAGGCTGATGGATTGGATTGGAATAGTTTTTTTGACCAACTCATAGTAACCTGATCAAAATGGATCGTGCAACGAATTGATTTAACATTAAGTTGCAGGACTTGCCGTGCGCCTTAAGACGTGTGATTTTTCATTGCAAATGTGATGTCGGACAATCATCAATATCATAGACGAAGAGCCATTTCAGTTGATTTCAAATGTTGTGACAAAATTTATTCGGTATTTTTAAGAGGAAACTCGGTTATTCACATATATAAACTTTAATTTAGAAAAAGAGCCATTTCAGTTCATTTCAAATGTTGTGACAAAATTTATTCGGTATTTTTAAAAGGAAACTCGGTTATTCACATAAACAAACCTTAATTTAGAAATTTGCATTTCAGAGTACCTACCATAGACCAGTCTGTCACTCTCGTTCTTGTAGAGCCGTAGAGTAAAAAATTAAGGCCTCTTTCAGATTGAACATAACATTATACACTTTTTTGAACAGAATTCCTTTTTGAATGGCATATCGGTGCAGGTTTATGTTACTGAGGAACGTTTTAAGGTGGTGGAATATTATCTGAACTTTTCCTCTCTCTCGAAAATTCTGACATATTCAATGATTGCCAGATTTTCAGTATGCTTTTAAACGTTAAAACGCGATGTTATTGTGAGAATTTGTATGAAATACATACTTGAGTTGCGATGTCATCAAATATCGGCGCCATTTTTTTTAATTGATAATTTTAAATGACTATCAAACTTAAAATTAAAATACGCCGAATCCGAATATCCGAATTGAGAACTTCCTACTTTTTTTAAGTCGGTTTAAGAGGGCTTAAATTTTAGGTCTTTTGGAGGACCCACTATTCAATCGTTAATAAGAAAGAATTTATTTTTGATATAAGCATCGTCTCTATTATTGTTAAGTAAAAATACTTTACAGTTAAACATTTTTTTATGTTAATTTAATCGTCAAGATTAAGGGCCTGGTTTGATTTTGGTATAAAAACCTTTACAAATCGGCCAACACTCCCAGACTACAGACATTACAAGTTAGCATTCAACGACCGTTCGTAAAGCGGAATGATCTTTAATATTACATTGTGAAAAAAAGGGCATTAATAATGACGAATTTCATGTATGCCGCGAGTTATTAATAGGGGATTCGTTCAGAAATCGCGTAAAAACATATCGGAGAGGTACCCTTACCACGAGATTTCAAAATTTAAATCATATCGACGATGAATGTCATCGCGCGTCAAAACACTTTGGAATTCGAGTAAGACTTTTATATACTTAATAAGTTTCCACATTCGATTTTAGACTTCTATATACACATTACACATAAGTCTAATAAAACACTGTATGGTCTTGAAATATCATACCTACCTTCTAAACAATCGAGGATTATAATAAATCATAAAAACAAGAAGATTCGACTCTCTCGAGCAATTTGAGAGACTGTGGTTACATAATATGAATACTATGTTTTTGATTATTGTAATTTATTTTAAAAGACAACCCACCGACATTCTTGCTGGTTCTTCTCAGTAGGAATAACTTGAACTTGGCACTTGAGACAAAAGATCTTGAAATAGTTTATTTTACATTTGAATTTTGAATTTCGAATGCACCTTGGCAGCCTTGTTTTAGAGTTCAAGCTCATCAATTATTGATTATAGTCAGCACAAGTAAAACAAGGCGCATTCGTTGCTAAATTAAAATTGGTTGTACTGAATAATTTGTAACTTTAAATTAAAAGCATGTAAGTCCACCAGGAGCTTTTGCCATCATTTTACGCTAAATTTTTCGACGTTCGCATACTCTCAACGTCGCGTCGATGCGATTTAAAATCTTGTGGTAAAGGTATTGGTCCGAAAAAATTTATAGCGACGCATTAAGTATAACTCCGGTCCAGTGCCGTCTTAATGCGGGCAGCGGGGATAAATCTATCAAAAGATTTTGTTGTCCCAACAACTTCATTGGTGGCCGATTCTAAAATCCGATAATAAATTTTACTCAAGTACGACAGCGTAATCCAGTCGCCCTGTCGCTCTTTGTTGCTTCGCCTTTTGCTGGCTGGTAGGTATCATTGGTGCGAGGTGTAAAACCTGAGATAGACACTGTACCTAGTGACTAATTGTCGATAGGTATACATAATATCTTCCCGACCGAATTTCGGCCACGGCTGCCAATCTCCAGAGAGATTAGCCACTCTCTGTTCCTTTAGTTTCATAGCCCAATATAACGGAAAATCCTACATGACCAGAGAGGGAACAGGCGCAGGTACCTTTTGAAGACCTCCCTGGCGCAGTGGTGAGAGCTGTAGTCTTATAGTGGGAAGTCCCGGGTTTGATTCCCGACAGGGTAAATTTGGGTTTTTTTTTATAACGGATTAGCCCGTGCAAAATTACTAATAAAAAAACAACTTGTTATTCCATTACGAGGCGTTTTAAGAACACCAAATATTTCAACACTGACACTATAACATATCGTTTTCAATAACTGATGCCCGCGACTTCGTCCACGTGGATTGAGGCGAAAATTCTTTAATTTTCCGGGATAAAAAGTAGCCTATGTGTATCAAACAATAATCTATCTCTGTGCCAAATTGCATCCAGATCCGTTCAGACTACTCGGTTTTACACTACACACTAGTCGGTGGTTCAGATGTTCGGACGATATTGAGTAACAAACATCCATCCATCCATCCATCCATCTTTCTATTATAGTATAATATGTAGTAAAATCTCCACTACAAGTTAGTCCTTGACTACGATCTCATTTAGATGGTAGGTGAAGCAGTCTAAGACGGCAGTGGGCTAACCTGATAGAGGTATGCCTAATAAGTACATTAAACCCATACCTCTAATCGGTTTTTAGTTTCTACTCGGCAATGCTTAGAGCTATAATGATGCCACAGACATTAGACATGGGTGAGGTTGTTTTAGTCCGTGCAGGGCAGACACGCCCTTCCAAAAGGCAGAAGTCCGAAAGGATTTTTTCTTCCCAACCTGAAGAAAAAACAGTTTCGACACGGCATCGTAAAGAAATGCAAAATCGCTTCGCGGTACGTCAAGACGTAAATTTGTTTACTATACCAACTTCAAGTTAGCCCTTGACTGCGTTATCACCAGCATGGTACTTTTTAGATTCTTAAGGAAAATAAATTATTGCTGAGTTTTAAGCAAGCTGTTTTCAGTAGAATCTTCTTTCTGAAAAGGTGGTAGAGTCCTGTGCCACGTGGTGACAAGTTGTCATGCGTGAAATAAAACATTTAATTTAATAATTACATTATCATTGATTAAGTCATTCTAATCGAACAATTTTTTTCCAAAGTTTCTAAAGAGAAAGAGAGGCTTCAGAATACGATAGCCCTATTAAGTAAAGCCTGCATAAATCATTGTTACAGTCACAATTGTTGTGATTAGCTGAATTTATGGTATTCTTGCTGCTGGACTTTTGCCAATAGTTACGTTAACCAGAGGTGATAGTTTTACTGTAGCAATCGTCTTTACGCAATACAGCCCCGGATGTTTAGACACGCCGCCCGCTGCGCCCGTGGGTGACTTTGAATGATAATGATCATAACAACATAAAAGCAACCAACACTATAATATATGACGGTGTGGTAAAACTTTTCGACGGAGGTGTGAAAAGGTCCCGGGAGCACGTCTCGACGGTTCCAATCATTCATTGAGGTTTTCGATTCCTAGCATGTAAGAAGGTAAGTGACTATATCTAGGTAGCGTCTTTCCCAATAGGGATGATGTAGTTTTTCAACTTCTTCAATCAAGGAACTACTTAAACTACTGTAAGTTGGTGTTTTTTTGGAAAATAAATCTCTCTTTAATCCTAAGGAATAAGAAGCTGAAACACCTGGCTACTAGACAGTTGAAGCACCGATAGGTAATGTACTCTCACCTATGGTCGAGAGAGGTAGGAAACTGCATACTTTAACATAAAGTTACAAAACTTCGTATTTTGTATTTTTTAATTCTACCAATTTTCTCTATCACGTCCCTGTCATCCCGCGTTGCTTTTTCTAGACGCTTCCGTCGAACGACTGGTAGGAAAGAACGTATCTCCTCAGACTGTGGCACTAATAACTATTACAGATCCGAGGTTTACACTATGTCTTCAGATAACTATCTCTACGCATGTAGGTAATCATAATATTATACCTTTTATTGTGATGGCGTTGTAAAGGTTCGAGGGAGGTGTGAAAAGGCCTTCAGACGTGTCCCGCCGATGATTCAATCATTCATGGAGGTATTATCATTTATCATTGCCGGCGAAAGTGTTAACTATACCGATTCAAGAGTTGTTTCATTCAATGGTGGTTTTTTGTATGCATCTTCTTATTAGGGGCCCGTAGTTTGATAAGAAAAACTGAAAGGAGAAGTGAACTTATTTTGGAGCCAAGTGGATTTGAAGTAGGCAAACATAGAAATGTTTGCCTACTTCAAATCCCTCTTTAATCTGGTAGAAACCAGTGCAATTCTATTCTACATTTAAATTTGAGTATTTAATCATTTATGAGTCCATAACAAAAATGTATGTATATTTTGAGATCGATAGATTTGGAGATGAGTGGAGTAAGTCCCTTACGCACGGTTACGGAAAACTTGGAAAACTCGGAAAACTTTTAAAATTTGAAGTTTTTCGAGGTGGGCCGTGAAACTGTAGCAGACAGAGAGACACATTTTTGCATCCATAGTATAGTCTAGTATGGATGATAGAGTTATTATACAATCGATGACAGTTGACACACTGTCGGTATTGAATTTGGATGACGCATAGAAATGGTAGATTCCTATTATATCTATCAAGAGTCCTTTGAATGAACTCTTGATAGATATAATAGGAATGATAGATAGATATAGATAGCGGTGTTTCACTCTACGGAACTTTACTTTATATTATTGTGGTCGCCCTTAACTGATTTTTCGTTCTAAGGAACGAACAATTTATCATTGCGTTTTGACCTTTCATAGCTGCATGAGGATAGAATAAACTTTTAAAACGCTACTATTGTATGAATACAGGGTGACTTGGGCAGTCTTTTATGTTGTCAGTACACAACAAGAATGGGTACAAAATCGTATAAACTTGGTATTTTTGGTAAATGACTGAACCTACTAGGTAACCTTACATTTTCTGTGTTGCAAAGAATAATAAATGCGTATCTGCCAAATAACTGTAAGGATCATTCCAGAAGTAAGTATTAATTTAATTACTTTTAATATTTTTGTCATCTCATCTAAACTTGCACGAGTAAACAGTGTAATAGGTCTCACGAGATTTTGGAACTCCTTAATTTTCCGGGATAAAACAGACATGTCCTTCCACGTGATGATATATTTTATTAAAATCGGCTGAAGCGCATTACGCGTATCATTAAAGCGTAGCAGACAGACCGACACACTTTCACATTTTTAATAATATTAGTATGGATTTTCTAAATTTCGTGCACAAAATGTTTCCTTTCGCACACGCAGTTACTCAGGAAGTAGTAACTAATCGTATCTATTGAAAAACTTATAAATTATGGCTACCATGAAGTGGTCCGAAAATAAACATAGGCGCGCACGGCACCTCGTAATAGTCTCCTGTTAACGACCGTCATAATTCAACAAACACTTTAATATTCACGACAGTTTTGACTAATTCGACGAACAAACACACACGTGCGTTTTACCGTTACTATACACACGTTATTGATATATGAGAGGTAAATATATACTTAAATTAAACTAGCATATGCCCGCGACTTCGTCCGAGTGGATTGAGGTTTTTTTTGGTTCCCGCGGGAACTCTAATTTTCCGGGATAAAAAGTAGCTTATGTGTTATTCCAGACTATAACCTATATCTGTGCCAATTTTATCCAGATCCGTTCAGTGTTCTGACGTGATTGAGTAACAAACATCCATCTATTGAAACTTACGCATTTATAATATTAGTATATTATGTACATAGATATAGAATCCAAGCAGAAATTTTTAGAATCCCAGAATTCCTCAAGCGTTGCGACCGAAAAAAGAAGTTGATAATCTTTATTGGTGGCAACACCATAATTTTAATGGATCTCCATAATCCCATTAACGTATAATATTGTGTTCAACGGGGAATATTTTTATGGGGGCGAATAGTTTTATAATCCGTTCTATGGTTACGCTGACACGCAAACGCGGGGTTGGAAGGGGTCCCTACACACGTTAGTCAAAGTTAGATTATGTATAAAATGTGTACAAATAGAAATTATTTATTAGTATGTATCTTATTTATTCTTATTTCTCTCGTATTTCTCATTGTTAAGGGTCTTGATTTCTTTTAATTGATTACATTATGGCTGAATTTTTTTTTAAATAACCGTGGGTTTATAAGTCCTTTCGCATAATATGATTGGCTAAGAAATTATAAATTCTCAAATTAACCCTACCGGGGATCGAACCCGGGGACTATTAAGACCACAGAACCACGGAGGTCGTCACAACTCCGCTTCAAATACTAAATTTCAACTAAGAAGAGCCTATCAAATTATTAAAGGGATTAAAAGTCCAGTGCTACCATAAGTTTTATTATACCGTCCCTTTGATTCACTGCTGTGAAAGGCATTACCTACAAATAATTAGGATCCAATGTCATAACAGTCGTACCACACATCCTTCACGGAGTTACCGTATACAGGGTGGGATTTTGAGATGATGTAGTATTGGAGGCTTTAAATTGAAAACGTTCGGTTAGCTTAACGGTTCGGGTAGTGTTTTATTTACTTAGCATGTTATTATAACTAGATGAAACCTTTTTAAATCCGTGAGATTTTATAATTTATTTTCTTGGATAATAAGCCTTTGCCCGGCACTCGAAGGGGATAAACAAAACAACTTTGTAATGCTGGTTGGTCTACATCTTCTTCAATAAATAAGACAGATAATTCAGCTGTGAATAAATTCACCGCTAAATTATTCTGTTTAATTGGTAAAATTATAATCGTTGTACTCTAGTTATAAAGTTTTAGCTATTATTAGTACCCCATACCATACCTATATATAGGTGCATATGTGCATGCTTTGTCTAAATAGAGAAGATTCAATTGCATTTGGGTGAGTTTTGTCCAATTTTTAAGTTTGATACCATAATTGTAGCCACTTTTATAGACTAATATAAAAAAAAAATATTATCCATGTTGATGTTAACTAGATTCGGATGTGGCTACAAACAGGACGACCATTTTGCTATATTATGTTATTTGGTGGTTATCACTTTTCGCATTACCTGTCCCATTTCAAAATATGACCCTGTATAAGTAGACGCCGCTTTAAGCCTCCGAGTATAAAGAACACGAATAAATTAGAATCATAATCCGTTGATGTATGTTCACATGTATGTACCTACAACACGGACAAAAAGTTGTTTTCCACCTTAGCCGGATTTAATATCTTAATATCTCTAACAGATCCTTTTTGATACCTCTATGGTGTGGTGTTATAAATACAAATCGGTAGCTAGGTATAAGGGTCTATTTCATAATAGAACGTTAAACCTATCTATACTAATATTATAAATGTGAATGTTTGGATGGATGGATGGATGGACGGATGTTTGTTACTCAATCACGCCAGAACGGCTGAACGGAACTAGATGAAATTTGACACAGATATAGATTCTAGTCTGGAATAACACTAGGCTACTTTTTATCCCGGAAAATTAAAGAGTACCCGCGGGAACCAAAAACCTCAAATCATTCGGATGAAGTCGCGGGCATCAGCTAGTATTTAATATAATTATAGAAGTAATGTCAATTATTTGAACAAATTTTTTATCAGCCAAATATTCACAATTCCTCAAATATTATGTTCATTAATTAATGTTAATGTGATATTTATAACATTAGTTATTGTATTTAAATTCGATTATTTCCATAATGACTTGAGAACGAAGTCATTAAGTTTATACTGACATAACCTTAAAGAGCTTTAGTCGTTCCGTGTTATCAAACATGTTTGATAGGTGACATAATTTTCTTTGCGACGATGTGTACTAACGGTTCTATACGCGTGGGGCCAGGGGCTGGGTCAATACTCATTTTGGACTGATAATTTGCTTGTCTATCTAAAAACTGACTGACAGATTATAATGTACAGCATAAACCGTGATTCAGCACAGTCCGTCATTTTATTTCCTAAGAGCATCGTTGTAGTTGTTGCTGGAACTTGCGGAAAGGTTTCTGAAATAGTAGGTACTATCGTCGTGCTAATTAATAAATTTTACACCTGGCCATTCAGTTCAGAGTTTTGAAAAATAATTTGTTTCTGTATTCCTTCCACTATTGACTATTTCCGCATTGATTAGATCGATTTTAATGATTTCTGTTTTTAGGTCATTATTTTTTAATCGTACTAAGATCAGGTGTGAATTCTGCTGGGCAGACATATATAAAGGTGTTAACACTATAAATCGTTATAAATGACGTAAAAATATAATTTAATACAATACATACATACATACAATACATACATACATACAATACAATACATGCATATTTAAATGTTATCAAAGACCAAATGTTGAATTTAGATACACTTTTCTTAAGATTACGATCTCTGAGTTAGGCCGGTATACAAAATGAATCAAGCTATTAAAAATATGGCCAATAAAATATACTGTAACTTTGTCTGTTGGCTAAAACGTTCATCACTTGAAATAGCTGTGCAGTTGATAAGACTGCTACTATTCATTTTTTTTATTTCACTACATGTTAGCCCTTGACTGGACCTTGACTTACTTGATTCTAAGTGATGATGCAGTCTAAGATGGTAGCGGGCTTACCTGTACCTGTTAGGGGCATGGCAGTTATATTAAACCCATACCCCTAATCGGTTTCTACACGGCATCGTACCGGAACGCTAAATCGCTTGGCGGCGCGTCTTTGCCGGTAGGAGGTAGGTAAGTAGCTACGGTCACCAGACAAAATGTTATTTCATGTTAGATTTGAGTGAATTAAATAATAATAGTTAATTTGCAATAATTTAATAATAATATAATAGTATTTAATTTAATAGTTAATTGTAATTATTCGTGTCGTGAATTTCATGTAAAATTGGTTTTATATTTAGGTAGATAAATAGATTTGCCTAATACAGTATAATGATCTTCTTTGAATTTCTCGGGCAGACGAAGTAGCTAACAAACTGCTAGTAAGTTAAATTATAATCATAGATCTGCTGATATTGGCAAGATAACGTAAAACATGCTAAGGAGTTGTTTTAAAATGCGTAAACGATTGGATTCCAAGAAAACATCGCCTTATCTAGAAATCTATAATAATCTACATCACAACTTAATATGTCGGTTGGTGCATTGGCCTTTAAAATAACGGATATTGTAGTTAATAATTATGTTTATTAGTTGTTGCTTTGTATGTAACTACACAGTAGGTACATAACTACTGCATGTACTTAATGTTTTTTTTGTACTACTATAATTAACTTGATGTAAACTGTTGGTCAATAAAAAATCATTTATTTATTTATTTTACGTGTTTATCACTTAAACTTAGGTTACCTCATTGTCAACAATTTAGTTGATACGTACCGTATTAGCATAGAAGGGGGGTTGGTCCGCCGCAAGGGCGGGGAAGTAAGCAGCCATGCCCGCCGCAGCCGCTGCGTCAGGGTAAGGCGCACTGTACATAGACAGTGGCACGCCCGACGCGAGCCGCTGGTAGTTCAGGAACTCGTACTGGCACGAGCAGACTGTCTGCCCGGTTATCGGGTCCTGGAATATGGGGCGGCCGGTGTCGCAACATCGCGGCGTGGATGCTGCGGGCGAGTTAGGGCGTGCGGCCGCAGCGCCGCTCATCCCCGCCTGCGTCGGCGGCGGACTGTTAGAGGCTGTCGATATGGTGCTCTGTAAGTTGTAAATTTTGAAATGCCTTTATGGCGCGTTTTCACATTCGCTGTTGCAGGCATACACTTTATATAAATATAACACTACAACATAGGTAATAGATTGGAGGCCTCCGTGCGCAAAGCAGAAATCGCAATGCAATGATTCGATGCTATTAACCCTCGATCAAACTATCATACACTATAGTCAGTCATTTATGAAACAAAAATATTTGTGGGATCGATTCGGAAAACACACTAGAAACCCCATAGGATGTAACGTCTACGTAAAATGTCGGTGGAATGACATTTTGACCTGTCGCGCTAGTGTGTGCGAATCCCAAAAAAGTGAGTCACGCAAACTTAAAGTCCCCTAAAAAATATTTTGTTCCTAATGTGTTTTCACTTGACTTTGGTGACAAGGGTCATCATAATAACGGTTATTGTGTAATCTATGAAGCTAGCAAAATTAGTTACCAATTTTTCCAGCTTCATAGTTTACGACTTTTTGTCGAAACACACTTAGTTCAATGACCATAGTATAATTATTTGATCGAAGCTATAAACGCCGTTAGTACACTGACGCATACGCACGCAGTTTGGCTTTACGCCACAGCCCATAGACATAAAAGTGACAGTCGCTTCCGCGGACGCATCGGTGTACTAAAGGTGTAACTGATAAACCGACTTGGATAAATGACATTGGTTTTTTTACCCGATAAACAACCAGTGCAACTGTGTAAGAAAATCGTCATTAATTACGTTTGTAAAACGGAGCGGAACTATTTAAGGAGTTCATAGATGCTTGCAAATCGAAAAGCATCTAAGAACTCCTTAAAAAGCTCTAGTTTAAAAAAATGTTACTCAAGCTCTCAAATGATTAAGATTTTCTTATACAAGCGGGATTCTGGTTTGCTCTGGATAGTAGTCATATAGCGGCTGCATATTGACGCCAATGCTTGAAAGAGCAATTTTGATATAGAACATGTAACGGCCGTGCAAGTGGCCCTTAGTTTCATTGAACAATGTTATAGCAACGTCAGTCGATATTGTATAGAGACCGCTTTATGACGACCTAATGTGATATCCTAGAATATCATCAAGCATCAACACAACCAAGTTGGTTCATGTTAATAGCAAAGTACACTCACATGGTTATCCATCAGTCTTGACGCGTCGAAAAAACCCTGACTTATTGGGTATTGCACGCGTAAAAAACTGTGATGGCTTATAAATGTGGATTTGACTGGTGCAAGGGGTGATGGGCGGTGCCTACTGTCGCGTTAACTCGCTCTTGTAGATAGATGCCCAACTATCGATAGAGTCGATAAAAAATTGTAGAAAACAGTAACTATAAATATTAGGTTGTACAGCTATGGTTATTATACTTTGTATACAATTTTTGCTTTTTTTTTATCATACAGTAATATATTCAATTTCCATACGATAAAAGGAAAAGTCCTTACACACTGACTGACAAATTCAGCAACGACCTGTCCAGTCCAAACATTTGAATGTAAATCTGGAATGTCGCTAGTACCTATTCTATCAATACATTGGATGAATTTTTCAAAATTCAATAATATTAAATTCATAAAATTATATTTAGGTAATATAAATATTAAGACTTTGTACGTGTAAACATACATTTATTATTTTCACCCAATTCATAATATTATCAAAATAGTTCTGATAAAACCTGTAGCCGTAATATTTCATTAAAAAGGGTAACTTTTTTCGTCCATTCACTTGGATCCGATACAATTTGAAAAGACAATTCAACTATTCTAAAACGTGCTCCATCTTTACTTCCTTTTACTTCTTTATAATTCATTTTGTAAAAAAAAGCGCTACTTTAAAATTTTAACTAACAATGAAGACAAAAGTGACGTTTATTATTGTTCCACCGTTTTTCAAACTGTTGTTCAATATGTCGTACTATTGAATCGATATTCCAAGTCGCTTGACGAGGGGCATCACTAACATAGTACGCAAATCGGATACGCAGATGAAACCCTTTCATGCATTGTGTGAAGAAATTAGATTAACGCAGATTAGGCGCAGTACTAATTCGACACGATTTTTGATCTTTGAATTACACAATGGGAACGGGCGGGATCTATGTTAGGGTTGCCAATTTTTTTGGGGATATTAAGTACAAGGTGTACTGAAAAGATCGTCTAATATTAAAATTAACACGCCTTGAACGTCGTTATTGGTTATTCAGATACCGAATATTTAGATACGAATTCTAGGACCGGATCTGTTGGCAAGCGAATTATCACGATAATGCATAATAAATGATAAGGCGCGTCCAGGTTTAGATTAGACGGTCCCTAAGTACTTAAATAATATCCATTTCCTTCTTGGCAGCGCCTACCTTCTAATGGTATCACATCGTCATCAATTGTCATCGTTTGGTAATTTTATGCTACCCGTGCGAAGCCGGGCCGGATCGCTAGTCATTTTATATTTGAAAGCGTGTATGTAATCCCTAGTGACTGCAGTCACTACAAGTACAGTTGCGGTCCGAAAAAGTTTACCACCTTAAGGTTCATATTTGTATTAACAAATCTGGGTCAGAAGGTCGATATGTGATTTGTTTAGGCACATATTATCATAGGTTTAAAACATGTATCGGTCGGTCGGTGCCAGCTACTAGCAGGCAAGTAGATGTTTTATATTTTTAATAAACTGTCACTTTAACTAATGCGATATTAATCATAGGTCTATGGTTTTAATATAAAGTCAATATTTACTTACTCTTTTAGTTGAATTTGATGCTTGACCTTGCTAAAGCGTTTAGACCTTTCTGCATTCAGTGTTATAAATAACCTGATTTGAAAACTGGTTTAAAACATTTTCAGACCGCGACTGTACAACGAGATGGGTGAAAACCCTGGACAAAGATATATTATTAAAATCTTAATATTATGAAAAATAATAAATAAATATTATAATAATCTAATACGAGTATTAAAGTCTGAAGAGCATAGATGACCGATTTATTCGTGAAACTACCTGAATCGATCGCGGTCGTAGAGTAAACATCCGTTTATCACGAACAAAAAGCACTATTCCTGCGATCATTCTAATAATTGAAAAGTAAAGATGTCAAATGGGTATACAGACTAACCAGAACCAAGAAGAAGATGCCATTTGGCTTTATTTTTATTCCGAGTTTTTGTTATGAAAGACATTCCGAACCTCTGGTAAGTGATAGATTCGAGAGATCTAGTCTTTATTTGGATAAAAAATCTTTTTTCCATGCCTAAAAATGCCTAATATTTCTATTGGCAGGCGTCAGGATAAAGTTTCAGTAAGTTAATTTTAAAATTAAAATAACATGACGTATAGAAATTGTGTATAACAGTAACTCTTCACCCCTGTTCCCCATGTAATCTTAATAAATTATAATAAAAAAATAAAAATGGAAGATTTCTGAAGAATGAAATATCAAGCTGGCGTTCAATTATCTTTGCAGCCTCTCTGATATTTGTATATCTTTGTTGAGCCGTGATCATTGCGAATCCGAAGATGTATAAATAACTTTCTTAATATTTGTCATTTGAATGAAAAATGGTCCACGGACGTTCGTTGTCCTATCAATGGGACACACGGGATTATAAATCGAAAAATGCCACCCGTCCGATTCGATATAACAAGAAAAGGACAAGAATTAAAACCCTATTGTGTCCAGGCCGTGTTATTATAGGATATTTCCGGATAAAATAAATTATATTTGGGGATAAAATCTTTGTGGCGTAATAAGGTTCGTGATGTATGGGACGTTTTGGATGACAAGTTGTCGATTGTATTGTGCCTAATCTGTGTTTTTTTTCTATGACAAGTCAGGTTAGCTGAAGTGGCAGTGTGCATGTCATGCCTATTTCGGAGTCCAAGGTAGAGGGCAGAATCCAGAGCTGTATTCTGTAGTATAAATAAAACTCCTACAATCCGGTTATATCCATACTAATATTATGAATGGGAAAGCGTATCTGTGTGTCTGCTTTGCTTTAACGGTCCACTTTTGACCTTTTCAACCAATTTTGATGAAATTTGGTACCTAGATATGTTATATCCCCGGGAAGACAAAGGCTACGTTTTATCCCAAAAAATAAAGAGTTCCCCCGGAAATACAAAAACTTAAACCACGCGGACCAATCGCGGGCATCGTTCAGTTTAAAACAAACGCACTGGGAGACAACAAAGTGTAGCCTATGTACTGTACGGAAGCGAAGAGGGTTTTAACCTTTAATTATGTAAAGGTAACACGAGTCGCCGGGTAGCCCCAGCTACTGACGTGATGTGTATTGTTCATACTATAGTTATAGAGCCTTGCTGTGTAGGTGCCGTGACCCGGTACGGCTTCCGCCGCCCTAACACGTATACGGATCGCCATTTTACATCGGTTCTCTAGGAAATTTCCCACCTATCGCGGCGTTCGGCTGAACTAAAACATTTATTGCGCCATGGAGGTTGAATGGCTAATCCGAAGCCGTAAACGTCAAATCCTCGCATTACCTACATTACATTCTCCACAGTTATTTAATCCTTGCTCGCAACACTACGATGGGGTGGGAGGAGAAAGGGGAAGAATGTGTCCCCCCCCCCCCCCGGTACATCCGGTATATCCGAGTGAAATGGAAATACAATGTTACTGAACTGTTATGGTTACTGTCAATCGTCATTCGAAACTTATTACCTATTAATGGATAACTTTATGATGCCGGGGATGTTGTCCTCAGGAGTTCACTATGTTAAACTTATTAAAGTAGCCCTTAAATGTCCGTCTCCGGAATGCTATCCTTGACCTAAATTGACGAAAGTGTAAAAAAATATTAAGGATGAGCAGACTGCAGAAGAAAGAATAATTAATCCTACTTAACATAAATGTGAAAGTTTGGATAGATGGATGTTTGTTACTCAATCACGCCAGAACAGCTTAACGGATCTGCATGAAATTTGGCACAGAGATAGATTATAGTGTGGAGTAAAACACATGCTACTTCTTATGCCGGAAAATTGAAGAGTTCCCGCGGAAATCGAAACCCTAAAAACCAAAATATATACGCAAACGTGGTGCCTCAATTAGTTTAGAAAGAAATCATTGGTTTAAATGTCTCCTTATTGGTTTTGAATGGAAATTTATATTTGACCGAGATCTACGTTTTTAGGGGGCATATCCTATAATTTGTATACTGGAATCATGTATTCACTCATTCGACCTAATGTAGAAAGGGATAATGATTAAATTAAACAGCTTTGGTGTGGAAGGAGACCGACGCTTGCTGCTCGTGGAGAATTCAAATTATACGAGTTTCACTTGAATTAAACTGAGTATTAACCCATCTCCAGTGCTGCTCCCATCGATGCCTATTGTTGTACTTAGCCTATAAAATAGTCAATAGCGAAACCCTAAAGCTTATACTGATTTGCTTTGTAAATGTTAAAACTTATAGGGTTTTACTATTTCCTAAAACGTTTGGGCTATAACTTACTAAATAACATTTCGGACATCACCAGGAAACCGGCATGCCCCAAGGGCTCGTCGTAATTCTCCAAGGTGTGTGAAGTCTGCCAATCGGCACTTGGCCAGCGTGTTGGACTATGGGCCAACCGTTCTCATTCCGAGATGAGATTCGTGCTCAGTAGTGGGCCGGTAATGGGTTGTTACTATGATAATGATGAAAACGGTTGGGTAAATCCCACAAAAACAATTGATAAATTCCACCGTTGAACTTGTGGGATTTTTTCCTCAGAAGTTATGAGCACAATATAATTCATTTTGACAGGGATCAATCAAATCAGCACTCTTTCTCAAACATAAAAATGCGCTTTGGAAGCTTATGGAAGTTTGTATGAAATACATAGTTGTGACGTCATCAAATTTCAATACTCTTTCATCTATAGTTTAAATCGGTTATTAAACTTAGTACTGACCGAGGCCTGTGAGTTTTAGGTCTAATAAAATACTCTTTATTTAATAATCAGTAAGAAATAATTTATTTTTGAGATAGGAATCATGCCTATTGTAGGAGTTCCTAATTAGTGTTTGTACATCTATTAAATCACCACTATAGCCTATTAA
This sequence comes from Erebia palarica, assembly GCA_964035005.1. NCBI lineage: Eukaryota > Metazoa > Arthropoda > Insecta > Lepidoptera > Nymphalidae > Erebia > Erebia palarica. The sequence goes on from OZ035986.1 coordinate 18,443,600, forward strand.
CGTCCCACTGCTGGGCACAGGCCTATACTCTTATAGGAGAAAGGGAATTAGAGCTTAGACCCACCACGCTGCTCCATTGCAGGTTGTCGGGCTTTAATGATTATTATCATATTGTTAGGGATAATAACCGGGACCGACGTCTTAACGTGCTCCCCAAGGCACGGGGGTGAAATACCGCCAACTTCCTAACTCCGAGCTAGTACTGAGAATTTCTAATCAGAAAAACCCAAAAGTTAATTATGGCCTAACCCACGGGACTCGAACCCAGGACCTCGTCGGCCGCAGTCGAATATATTAACCACTAGACCAACGAGGCAGTTTTCCAACCACCTATTAAACCAAAGATCTCTAAAAAATAAAACCTAGTAAATTAAACGTTTGTTAAAACTTAATAAAACTAATATTGATATAAGAATTAAAAAAAATAATTTCTGTTTTCTTTATTAAAGCTTATAAAGGTAGGTAGCATTAAGGATTTAATCCTCTTAAAAATTATAAAGTTTTGTTTACCTCACTTTGGACGACCTCTCTAAAGCTCATTGCAGCTGGGTTAGTGTGAGTTTTTTCATTATTAATTACAAAAGTATTGTCATTATTAATTAGATATTTTTATAAACGTTACAATAAAACTTAAAAAATTGCTTTTATAAACTCATCATAGTACAAATCATGTCCGTGTGGAACGATAGTAGGACTTTATATCCTAGCACCATCTGTCTTATGGGCTCATAAGTAATTTGAATTCGTATCGAAGGATCGAACCCGCGTCCATCTGGTTAAGAAACTGAATATGTAAAGGTCTTCACTCATCATTGCTCAGGAACATTTGCTATTAGGTAAATCGGAAGACATTGCGTCTCGTAATCTCGTAAAATTAAGTTCCCCGGGAATGAAAAAAGCGTAATCCATGACGACGAAGTCGCGGTCATCGCATAGTATGTATGTATGCCGATGACTTAACGTAAAATTTATGTGTACTGGGTACACTTACTTCGCACTGTAGCATACACAAGATAGATCTAGGGGTCCCAGGATGTCGGGATGGCGACCCCGCACTGGCGACAACTACGTTCCAAATATAACCCTATCATTTATCAGTCATCACGTGTGATTCGGGCGGGGTCTTAGTAAAATGTAAGCCTGTCACGGATAAATAACTGTTGCATTAAAAAAAGATGGTTACAATATTTTTTGTGCCAGTAGGTTGGCGGTAATGGATAAACTTTCGCGTGGAATCAATTTACTATTTATGATTCCAACTTACATTACACAGTTAAGTATGCCAAATACTGAGCGTAATTTTGTATCGTTTAGTCATTGAATTTGATGCATAATAAGGAAGATACTTATGCTAAAAAAGTGCACAAACAATCGAACAACCTCTTAGGCGAACACATAAACGTCCTTCGCGGGTAAAAATAAATTACATCCATATTATTTCTTAATGATTATTCAATAGGGGGTCTTCTAAAAGACCTAAAATCCACGTCGCTATTAGTTTTAAGTTTCATTCATTACCATTTTAAGCTAGGTTATCGATTTTATTGAGTTGGAATCACCCCTATTCGATTTCGTTGGACCAAGCTAAGATGGTTTGAGTGGATTTGTATTGAAAAGCAAACAGACATATTGACAAACGTAGACGCTTTCGCAATTATAATATTAGTATTGATATTCAATAATGCTTAGGGTTACATATAAATCGATACATTACAATTTCGTCATCACAATAGACAATATAGATACAGCGTGATGCGATCATGGCGGTCGTGGTTACGTAACTAACTGATCGAATACTGCAATATTGTGAATTACTGTATATCCATTGTGGGCGTAGAGTAGCTAACGCAGTATACCCAATGTAATGTATGGATTTGAGCGGCAGTTACTGGCGACTTCTGCGGTAATTGTATGATTTGCAAACTTGATGATTTATTGTGCCTCTTGGTGTTTTATTACATTTTTTGTAGGGCTGATTCATAGATTTTCTTCATAATATAGAGGACTATATGATGAACGCGACTTCGCGTGGATTTAGGTTTATGTGGTCCCATGAGAACCTTTTGTTTTGCATAGGTGATTGCGATTGCTAAACAGAAGGAATCAATTTTACTTTATAATGCCCCTGATTCGATCTGAAGGCGATGGCCGCTGGAAGCTGGCTAAACCATTGAGAGAACTGAGAGGAGACTTGAGAGGTGAGTTTCGTGGTCCGGCACTGGGTTAAGATGATTCAATTCATTCCATGTATTCGTGAATACATTTTGGGGATGCCATATAGTATCATGAATTCATTTATTAGTCGTTAAAGCCCGCGAACCCGCTTAGGAGCAGCGTGGTGGGTCTAAGCACTAATTCCCTGTCTCCTATGTGAGGACCAGCCTGTGCCCAGCAGTGGGACCTAAATGGGATGTTGTGGTGTTGTAGTGGAACGGCTGTATATTGTGGGCGTATCATGAATGATCATGATGATGGTGACTAGGTGTTGTTTATCTGTAGATTGAGTGTATGGATCTGCGGGCATACTGATGTTGATTAGTCTATGCGGCAGGTCAGTAGTCTCATTCATTAACTATCGGCGGGTGATATAGAGGGTGTTATCGGTACTAATGTAGTGCAGCACAGCAATTACGAGAAATAGATCATTTATTAGTCCCGTGATAACGATATGTACCTATTCGATATTTCATGCGATAAAGTTTAAATGAATGAATACATGAATTTGTGAATGAAATTAATTTTTTGCTTTTGTAGGTGTGGCAAGTATTAAATGTAATCTTGAAGCCTTCACAATTGGACTTATACTCTTAGTACAATCTAGTGGGGTTAATTGATTGCAAGAGTGCAATAATCGCGATCCCCTCTGATTGGAATTCATTCGCTGGCAAAAACCTATTATTATTATTATCAAAATAATGAGAAAAAAATTATAATGATGCCAGTTCAGAAAAGGTATAGCAATCATTGTTTACAGTCTTAATTTTTGTGATTGGCTCAATTTACTGTGTTCTTGCTGCGACAATAGATTTTGACCAATAGCGGAAGAGTACAGAATATGATAACAGGCTTATATAACGTTACATATTACAGCTGTGTTGCAAATATAAGCATTGAAGAGCTAACTTACCTTCTTACCTCACCCACTAAATTATTCACTTAACGATTACAAAGCACATGCAAAATTTATTTTTAATAATAATTGTATTTCTATAGGTACGCTTTGATTGTCGCAGAGAATACGGAGTTGTATGAATTTATAATACAGCTGATCCTCTATAATTTTATTATTATATTTTAATTATAGTTATTGTTGAAATGAAGCTATAGTTCAAGTTTTATACTACTACTATTTGGTGAATACGAAATTCGCCAGTCTGTAAATAATTAAGTATTGAAGGTAAGTAATCCTTTCTCAATTTGTCAACTGACATTAGTGTAGGGGTCGAATTATTCCATTGTTGGGCTCACCTTACCGTGAATCCAATACTTTATACTTTAATGATGGCAAAGGGCCGTCCTTTGACAAAAAACCGATACCTGCGCATCGTCCAGGGACAACCTGGTATATGTCATCGATATTTTTTGCCCAGCCTGACGTCTTTAACGAAATTCATGTCATTGGCTTCGATTTCTCTAAGATTAAAACTTTTTTTTGTACGTCAAACAAATAGATAGGCCCCTTACACGCTTGAATATTCTGTTACATGGTTTAACACTTAAAAGGGCTTAACGACTCTAACACATCCTGCGGCCTACAATAAAAAACGGACAAAAACTGTAGTATACTTGCGTCGTGTTTGTTTTTTAAAAGATGTCTGCATCAGATAAGGCAGCGGCGCTTTAATCCACCGTCCGATATTTTAAAGGATATGATGACAACTTTTTGGGGTTCCTCAGATGTACAAAATATCAACCCTGAATTTTGAAATACATATAAAAATATAGGTAAGATATAAAACTGCGCGGGTTCTACCTCTAAAAATGAGAAGGCTTCAGGTCATTTACCACGCTAGCAAAGTACTGGCAGTAGGTATACGGTGTTGGCAGACTTCAGAATATTACGGAAATCTCTCTGGCATAAAATTTCCTTCCGATGTTTACCGTTTTGGACCATAACATAACCCCTTTTCATTCTGGGACTCTAGGGCGGTAGATGCTGGGCCGGAGATGCTGATCATGGATCTAAATGACTAAATAAAAAAAAAACAAATTATTTTTGGAAATTACAATTTTCTATTTATTTTTTTAATAACAGAAAAACTTAATTTACGAGTAAAATAAAACCCCAATTTTTGGAGCATTCATTGGAATTTATATAATCAGAATAATATTATTTGCATTGAGACAATTGTAGCTAATCGTATATGGTCTGTGACGTAATAAAAGAAAGAAAACCCAAAAACTACATAACGAAATAAGAAGAAATATTGTACTTATAGTTTTCAAATAAACAGCTTACAAAAATCGCAAAACTATTCATTTGCGCCGATAAGAAAGATCTAATAAGAGCAGCTACGACATACGAAACCCTGGATATTCGAGTTCGACTCGCAGTCGATAGTATTATTTTACTTATCTACGTATATGTAAGTGCACGCCCAATATTTAAGAAAGACCATTACTGGAGTAATCAGTTCTACATTGATAAAGGTCCGATAAAAGACAATATTCTTATCGACTCGTTTTGCTGCAAGGCGATAATACATCTTCTGTACGACTACTATAACTACGAGTATAAAGGCGACATACTTTTACAGTTTTTTTATGGAGACTATGCATGATAATCTAAATTTCTCCATTCACATCACTTAATCCCTATACTAAATAGCTCAATATAGTATAGATAGATTAAGTGGGTGGGTAGGTTGGTTTGTCGTTTAATCACGTCGCAAGGGGCCATACTGCCAACGCTTAAAGCCATATTGTTTCATTATTGTTGACTTTCGTGTTTTAGAATTATAATCCTTATTTTAGGAACGACCAGGTACGTGACATTAAACTGTCATGATGAGTAATATTGCTTAAGTATTGCTTTAAGCGGTGGCAATGTGGCAGCTGTAACATAGGCTACCTATCCCGGAAAATCAAAGAGTTTACCGGGATTTTTAAAACCTAAATCCAACGCGGGTGAAGTCGCTGGTATTATTAGCTAGTAATAACATGATATTTGACAACTACTTCCTACTACTTACCCATGACAGCCTAGTGTAAATTGGTGAAAACATCGGCTTCCTATTCGGTTGGTTTGGCGTTCGATTCCCAGGAACGCATTCTTCTAACTAAATTCCTCTAACTTGCATTTAACCGATTAGGTAATTGACAACACGTCAAATCAGCATCTTTTTTTCAACCGTCAAAACGCGTGTATTACTGTACTGTGCCGTCATCAAAATTTACTTTTTACTTCAATAGATAGTTAAAAATGGTTTTCAAACATTAAAACTAACAAGGGATCTTACGACTTTTGGAAGATCCTCTATTTAATAATCACAAAAAAAATTGAATTTTGTTGTCAAATACCCCATTAATTAATATCAGTTGCTGTAACGTTGAAAGAAAACAATTGTGAGAAAACTTGCATGTCAGAGAGTTCTTCATAATGTTCTCAAAGAAGAAGCCTGAAGAACTGTAAATAGGTGGCAGACAGACAGATACACTTTCGCAACCATAATAATACTCATCTACATATATAATATATAAAAGCGAAACGTCACTGACTCATCACGATATCTCCGGAACTATAAAGCATACAGACTTAAAATTTGGAAGTTAGGTTCCTTCTATAGTATAGACAGCCGCTAAGAAACGGTTTCGAGAAAATTCCCCCATAAGGGGTTGAAATGGGGGTTGGAAGTTTGTATACGAGTCATCTGTTTTTGAAGTTAGAGACATGAAAATTGGCAATTAAGTTAAGTAAATAGCTTTAAATAATAAAAACCTGTATAAGCAATTTTACGAAAATCTACCCCAATAGAGGTGAAATGGGGGTTGGAAGTTTACATAAGGGCTCCCAAGTCTTTGAAGTTAGAGACTTGAAAATCAGGATTTAGGTTACTAGTTTTAAGTTATAATAAACTGTATAAACAATTTTAGAAAAATCTACCCCAAAGAGGGTGAAATGGGGGTTGTAACTTTGTATGAGTCCTGTGTTTTTGAAGTTAGAGACTTGAAAATCGGGATTTAAGTTATTCGATTTAAATCATAATAACCTGTATGAGCAATTTTACGAAAATTCACCCTGAAGGGGGTGAAATGGGGGTTGGAAGCTTACATGAGGGTTTTAATTTTTTGAAGTTAGAAACTTGAAAATCGAGATTTAGGTTATTAGTTTTAAGTTATAATAAACTGTATACACAATTTTAGGAAAATCTACCCCACAGAGGGTGAAATGGGGGTTTAAAATTTGTATGCAAGTCCTATGTTTTTGTAGTTAGAGACTTGAAAATCAGGGTTTAGGTTATTAGTTTTAAGTAATAATAAACTGTTAAGCAATTTTACGATTATCCACCCCAAAGGGCGTGAAATAGGGGTTGAAAGCTTGCATGAAGGTTATAAGTTTTTGAAGTCAGCATTAAGGACTTATTAGTCTTAAATAATAAAAACCTGCCGTTGCTATATAGTTGCTATAAGTAGGTCTCTTGCAGCGGGAAAATCTCATAGGAAATCAGAAATTGTAAGCTGACGAAGTCGCGGGCATCATCTAGTATTGTATAATAATATTATTAATATGAATGTTATGTAAGACAACGTACACAAAATTACAGTACACCCAGAATATACTATGCACAGTTTTTATTTTATGTTGATAGCTATAAGATACACGTAATATACGTACATAATTTGTAAACACCACAGAGTGAATATAGAAGTGATAAAATTAAAGGTATGTGCATAATAATTAGCCAACTGAAAAAGACGTTTCTACGTATTATTGCACGTATTAAAGAACAGCATAATATGCAATTCAAGTTCAGCCTTCAGGCCCCCTATTCTTTTACTCAGCTGCTATCAAGAAATGAAAGCCACTGACATATTATATGACAGTGGCAGTAGTATAATGACATATTATAGGTATATTTTGTACTTATAATTTTTTTTATCCACTATAAGTTAGCCCTTGACTACGATCTCACCTGAGGGTAAGTGATGATGCAGTTATATTAAACCCTATTCGGTTTCTACACGGCATCGTACCGGAACGCTAAATCGCTTGACGGCACGTCTTTGCCGGTAGGGTGGTAACTAGCCACGGCCGAAGCCTCCCACCAGAGAATTGAAATGAAAATGATATTTTAATTTCATAGCAAACCTTCAATGGATTTAAAATATAGATATGTCAGTGGCTCTATTTTTTTGATAGTCACAAGTCAGAGTATAGGGTTGCTGTTCAGGCGGTTGGGATTTCTGTGTAACGTGTAAGCAATAAAACATGGACTTGCTATAGCGGTGAACAAAAACATCGTGATGTTTGCCAATCCTCACTTGGCCAGCGTGGTGGACTATGGCCATACCCTTCTTTTTCCTTCATTTGAGAGGAGACTCGTGCTCAGTAGTTGGTCGGCGATGGATTTGAATGGCGATGATGATGATAATAACATGTAATCAATCAATCAATCAATCCTATACAAGTCGGAGTCAACTTAGTTAGTTAGTCGGAATAGGCAAAAAATCCCCCACTAGGCCCACCGGTTTCCTTCCAAAATGAGCAGAGTTTACGCGATGAGCGTATTTAACTTCCGAATTCTGGTCCCCTTACTATTTCTATTACATTATTTAGTATTCTTTGGTTGAGGCACTAAAACGAAACTTGCCGCATAAAATTAACATAACCATACAATTGTTTATCTTGATTTATAGACATTGTTAATACAAAAACAATTAACGTGTTCAACTTAACAGTTGAGATTTTGGCTTTTTGAATTAATTAATTAACATAATTTATATTTCAACTGCTTACATAAGTGCATGATATAGTTCGCGGATAATTATTATTGTAGAACCAGTTTATGCTACTTTAGACGGCGTTAATTAACATAAGTCTATGCTAACTACATCCACAGACCTCCATTGTCTATAGTTTTAAATTAATAACCAGATTATCTGTAATCTAATTCTGAATAATTAACTATTATAAAGCATTATAGACATTGTGCTTTTTGTACGACTGCCTGAAAAAAGGAATATATTGTTTTCAGGGTCCATGTATGTATGTATGTATGAACCTATGTGAGTATGTATATTCCACCATAACTTCTATACGCCTGAACCGATTTTGATAAATTAGGAATTGTTAGAATGTTGACATTGTTGAAATAAAATAAATTGAAAATTTACTATATAATCATCATCTAGAAAATGATGAGTAGATTCCAAAAATATATATCACTATGCTTCAATATCCAGTGATTCACAAAAAAATATCATTTAATAAAAATGTGAATAAGATTCTAATTTAACTAGATTAATTTAGATTTTTAACTTTTTAGTCCATTTTTTGGCAGGGCAGTCGTGTTTTTAAATTTTTTAATTATGACTTTTTCCTCCTTGAGACTTTCTCTCTCTTCTATGAGAGTGGAGGCCTGTGCAATGGGACATTAATGGGCTGTAGTGCATAGAGATTATGTTAAAATACAGAATTATTTATTTAATTTTATATTGTCTTTGTAAAATAGGTGTATAAATGTAATTATTATTTAATATTGATTTAATTTTTTCATTGTTACCTACTATATTTTAACATTGCAGAATTAATTTTAGATTTGTAATAATGTTGCATGCTTTTCCATGGCAGATTGTATGATACTATAATTATATTATATATAATAACAACAATTACTGTGCACAATCTGAGGCCTGAGAAAATGAATGAATTGAAATTGAAATCTATCGATACGTACTAACACAACACGTACGTACTAACAAATATTAACTTTGTTAGTTGTCAAAATTTGTATTGTCCTTCTTGTTAAATAACAACCTTGCTAAAGCGACTTATCGAATATAGATTATAGGTAGGTAACCTATTAATTTTGGCCTCAACAAATCCATACTAATATTATAAATTGGAAGGGTGTCTCTCTGTCTGCTACGCTTTCACGGCCCATCTATTCAACCGATTTGGATGAATTGTCCAAAAGCTCTTGTATTAAGCCTTTTCTTTAACCACTACAAATTAGACCTAAACTGCGATCTCACCTGATGGTAAGTGATGATGCAGTCTAAGATGGTAGCGGGCTAACCTGTTAGGGGCATGGCAGTTATATTAAACCCATACCCCTATTCGGTTAGTCTGAACTCAGCCTAGCTCTATGCATAAGTAGGTACTTCAAGAGAGATTTTAAAATAATTGTTACGATACTTAATATATTTTTCTAAAATATGTAGTACGAGATACTTTTGTAATTAATGTTTTAAGCAAATACTTAAGTATAAACTTTCTAATTTTATCTTCTACGCTTTCTAAGTACCTACCAGTTTATTATATTGCCTAATTGTATTAGTTTATTATATAAAATTGTGCAAATTTTTGTAGTTTTCTAAACTAATTAGGTAAGCTCTTTGTCATTATGGAGTCGCATCGTATTTTCTGTCCCATCAGGCTATGAGAGTGCGGGAATAGAGAGCTCACAATAAAATCTCAGTTCTCAGTTCACGTCTATCTTAATTGGCCAATGTGGCTCAAATTCGGTTGTATGCGTGTTTTTCTGTCTGTCTGTCTATTTGTCTGACGGGATGCTTCGACCGTGGCTAGTTACCACCCTGCCGGCAAAGACGTACCGCCTAGCGATTTAGAGTTCCGGTTTGATGGCGTGTAGAAACCGACTAGGGGTATAGGATTAATATAACTGCCATACTCCTAACAGGTTAGACTGCCTAATCACTTACCATCAGGTGAGATCGCAGTCAAGGGCTAACTTGTAGTGGAATAAAAAAAACAAGGATCGGTACAGCAGTAGAGTGTATACCGGTGAAGGACATAGTCTACTTTTTTATCTCGGAAAATTATAGATTTCATGAAGGTATCAAAAAACATTAATCCGCTCGGGCGAAGTCGCAAGTATCATCTAGTTATAGTATCGGTTTCTCAAATCCCGCAGGATGCTGGGCGGTGATAATCTAAACATTCTGAACATATGATTCACATCGACACTTAACAGCTTCACACTTAAGGGACTCCATCACTCCTCGAGGAAATAAACACTCCAGGGAATATGTGCCACCTTTTTTATGACACAACTATATTATTATTATTGTCCGTAAGAAACATGTTACAGATCTATTTAAATAAGACGATATTATTGGTCTTAATATTTTACGTATTTACATTTCTACTTGATTAAAATGTTGATGAATTTAAAAATGATAAATTTTTACAATGTGTGTGAGATGATATATTACTAACTTTTTTTTACAAATTTTATGCATGACATTTATTCATTTATTTATTACCTTAAATTGAATCAAAATATAATTTTTAAATATTTAAAATTACTCTCAATAATTGCACGCCAAAACGGCAGAGTATGTTGGAAGTGTTATATAATAATTATTGTATCATTTTATGAACCCATTTCAAGCAAAGAAAACTAGATTTTAAAGATTAAAAAACGATAGAGTATCTACGTAATCTATGTCCGTCCACGGCATACGTCATCTTCTTCGTCTTAGTCTTTGAATCAATCGATGAACGCGTAGCAGACAAACAGAGAGACACCTTTGCATTTATAATTATTATACAACTTAGTTTTACTTATTCATTAAAACGTATTCACTTTGCAGAACAACCGTTTCACATTGTGGTTACCCGACCCACGCAGACTAATTTAAAGTCTATCTTCATAAGCCCAAGCGAATTTGAATCTTAATTCCTTTAATTATAGTTTAATTAAATGATGGCGATGGCGATGCGATGGCGTATTTATTAATGAATGTAGTGGAAAAACTAAGAGGTTTTCACACGAACGCCGTCGCATATCTACTCTTCTTAGCGATACATCATTTTGTCGAGTTTTTATTTGCCTGTCATCGTCTGTTCATGTAGAGATTTGGATCAGATATCTCGCCCATCATTGTCTAAGTAATGGATGTATGTATCCATTTAACGGGAATAATTAATTCGTTTTTTAAGTTTTAACGGGAATATTTTTGCGATTTTCAGAAGCTGTTTACTTGCAAACTATAAATAAAATAATTATAAATACTTACTATTAAATTATAACTATTTAACTATAAATACAATAATATTACAATGTATGTATGTATATTTTTGGGTATTTATTCATAAATTATTAAGTTTCAGCAACACGAAACAGGCCACAGACTACAATTTTCTCGATTCAAATATTTTCCGAAGAATGACAATATACCGGTTAAACTCGAAAAAAAACCTCTAAATCCTTACATTTATGTTGAAAGCGTAGTATCCAGCCATAGCCAAAGTTAATAAGTTCCTAATTTGACCCTACAGGGAATTAAAACTGAGAATTTCCTCAAAGAAGGAAGCGCTCACCATTGCACAAGTATCAAGAGGGAGGCCAAAAATCGTTTAGTTTCCCCGATCGCTTTATTTTAAGAAAACTATCAAACTATAAACACAGCATAATTAGTATACATTCATACAGTGGGTCGAAAACTATCCATATGACAGACCCTTCTACCATGAACAGTTGTTGCACCTAGACCAGTGATGGCGAACCAATCGCACCAATCGCAATATTTTGGGCACGTCACCGATCACAAAATTCATTATGCACTAAGAAAAAGAAACCCTAATATAAGTTATTTGTCATCTAATATATAGCAACAGCGGTCACACTAATTTTACTTTAATTTAAATTACGCGTATAGTTGAGACATTGCAAAATGTATTTTTTGTAGTAAATTTAAAGAGCTTTGTGTTGGTAGTATTTATTATTATTTTCCCAATAATCACAAAGTCAAAATTATTTGATGACATGTCTATGACCTCATTAAACATTTATTTTGAAAAAATGGCACGTTGATTCATAAAGGTTCGCCTACGCTGACCTAGACCATTAGGTGTGACTGTATCTAGTGTAAGCCTATATTGAGTAAAAAAAAAAGATGTACGGTCACCTATGGTTGAGAGAAGTAGCAAATAGCAATCTGCATACAACTTTGACAGTAGAGCGATGGAATTTTGTATCGAAAATTCTACATACAAGTGTCTCTTATGTTACGTCATATTTTGACTCTATTGCCGGTTCGGAAAGAATATTCTACTGAGAAGAACCGGCAAGAAATTTAGCTGGTGCAGGCAACTATGAACTCCTTAGTTCGAAATATACGTTTGACAAACATTTACGATTTTCGTACACAAACGTGGAGCGCATCTCCAAGGCTGTGCTATAAACCTACTTACTGGTTAGAGAAATAAAACAGTTTTGAAAACATAATTGACCAACTAAAAACAGTATTTACACAACGCTATAAACCTGTAATTAACAAAATAACCAACTTACGCACGGTATTATTAAAGTGTAATTATTAAAAGTTCCACCAAGCTGACGGCTTATTAAAATTCATTGTGGCCATTATACACTATTATTACATATTTATCTTTTGTTCTACGGAGTTAGAGCCCCTCGATATTTATTTTCGCCTAATTCGGCCTTAATTAGTAAAGGTGTGAATATATTTAGGAGTCGTATAGCTACATCTGTGTGGCGTTATCGCTTTAATCTTGAATAGGTTGCCCACGAAGCTGGTTTTTTGGTTGTTTACTATTTTTTGATATAATCTTAAATTTGAATATTTTTTAAATATATTATAAATCAGTCGTATCAATTGTGTTCGTGTTAACGGTAGCCTATATCACCCGGATCATAATATCAAATTTATTGACGCCTAATTTATCAAAATCGGTTCAGTAGTTTAGGCGCTAGGGTGGAACATACATTAATACTAAGCTTTAATCAATACCTTGTCTTAGTCCGGTAAAAAACTAAGATAGACTCAATTTTATTGTATACGATATTTATATTACATACTAATATTTTAAATGCGTAAGTATGTTTGTTTGCTGTTAGTCCTTCAATTACACGATAACAGAACTATAGATAGACGTTAGATTTTTGGCATGGATTTGGTTGAGGGCCTATGGAGTGACAAGGAATACTTTATCCTATAATTTATTTACTTTATAAATAGCCGAGTTCCTCGATATTTTAAAACCCCAAGCTTCGCAGAAAACGGCGCGGGCATCTACCCTGGTCATAAATTGCGATAACACAGACAAATTTCCTTACATTCCGTCTGACTATACTGAGTTTACTTACTTTTTATAGGTAGGTATACTATAACTTAATTGTCACAACTGGGCCACTTTATCATATAAAATAAATTGCACAAATCTCAATTCAGGTCTTTATCGCATGGCCACCCTTATCCTGAGATATAGTCCGTCAAAATGATGAAACATGTAATTGTCCAATTAATGGGTCAATTTTATGTAAATACATATTAAGATTATCCTAAAGGTGTTGCAACCGCCGAATGGCCGTTAACCCCTTATCGAAGGAAATTGACCAATTTGCTGATTTGCTTTGATATAACTATAATTTAATATAACTGCCATACCAACCCCTAACCGAGGATCTATAGGGGTCAACTGAAAATCAGCGCTGTTACGGTGCATCACACCTTAGCAGCATTACGCTGAGTTTGATACCCTTTCTACAACACAGATTGTTAGTCTATAAGTTTTATTTTCCTTTTATTTTTGTTTTTTTGTAATTTGTTTTTTTTTTGTGTGGTGTGAGATCCTAAATAAAGATTTATTTATTTTATTTATTTATTTTAACAGGTTAGCCCGCTACCTTCCACCAGATTATAAAATACGAGAGAGACTCTTAAGACATTGACCCTAAGGTTTATTAAGTAAAAAAAAAAGCAACGAGAACATTTAAAATTCGAATTGGAAAAAGAAAGGACGTGTTATACAAGCCAGGCATAGTGTAAATCGATACACATTATTAAGACGTGTTTTATGGAGAGGTGAAATCTTTAACGTTCAGCCTACTTATTTTGTGTTTTTCATTTTTAAAGGTACAAAACCCGTGAGCCTTAACGCATTGAAATTAAGGTTCAATTTTTAATGATTGTGTCGTGAATTAAAGGGTTCTTTTCCGGGTCGGTTGAGAGCGGAGCGAATATTGTTTCATACAGTTTTATTCAAACAACTCATTCATAAAATTGCGGGCAACCGGAGATGACGATCAACGTTTCGAAAATCATTATTTCTTGCTGCTTTTTTTAATTAAGTGCTTTTTAAACTACTTAGCTGATTCCCGCGACTTCAACCGCGTGGAATAAGAATCCCCACGGGCACTCCTTAATTTTCCGGGATAAAAAGTAGCCTTTGTCACTCTCCAGGTCATCAACCTACCCATGCAAAAAATCATATCAATTCGTTAATTGAGGAAAAAATAAACAAACAAACACACTTTTGCATTTTTTATATAACTATGAGTGTTATAATAATAATAATAATAAGCTCGTTATTTCAGATAATAATCCAATCTTACAATAGTAAGTATATATAAATAATAAATGAAATAACAAAATAAGAATAAAAATAAAATAAAAGCTAAGCTTAAGCTACTTCCTATTTCTTATTTGCGTCTCGGTGGACAGAGCGCCAGTGCTTGATTATATCACTAGACATATTCTCACCGATGACCCTAAGAATTACATTACTCGTTTGTCGCAATCGCTCCCAGAAAGAAGCTATACGATTGCGCCTGATCGCAAAAAAGTCGGATACTCCCGCCTCAGCAAACATGCCCGACGCGCTTCTGTACCTCGGCAACCTCATGAGGATGCGGAATGCGTCATTATACTGCACCCTCATGGTGCTCATTGTCCTTCGCCTGAATTTCGTCCATAATTGGCAAGTGTAAAAACATTGACAATGTGCACGAAACAGGGTTAGCTTTACGTCGGTACTGCATTTAGAGAATCGGCGCGCGAGCATGTTACACCGAACCGATAGTGCTCTTCTCTCTCTTTCGATGTCCAAGTCATCCCTAAGGTCCTCGGTGACCACTTGTTCAAGATATTTAAATTGCCGCACCTCCCGAATTGCAGAACCATTCAAAAAGACCAGTGGCACCCTCTCCGGACCCTTCCCCGATCTGAATATCATCATCTCTGAGTTGGTAACGTTATATTTCAATCCATGAGCCTTAATATAACGCTCACAGACCGAAAGAAGTCTCCTTAGCCCTCCGATCGAGGGGCTGAGCAGCACCATGTCATCTGCATAACTGAGATTATTCACACATACATCTCCCAAATGACAGCCGACCCTGGCGCTTCTCAGCTCCTCGATCAGACCGTTGATATAGACGTTGAAAAGATCCGGAGAGGTGAGTCCCCCTTGACGTACCTCGCAGTCTAGCTTGTATCCACTAGAGGTCGCGTCGCCCCATCTTACGTTGTTCACTTGGCCTCCATACCAGTATCTCAACAGACTCGTTATTTCATCCGGGACCCGAGCAACATGCAATTTGTTCCAGAGAACTTCATAGTTCACAAGATCAAATGCGCGGCTCAGGTACAGAAAACATGCATACACAGATGTGTTACGTTTTGTGTAGTATCGTACTGTATGTTTGAGACTGAGGACAGCCGTGTCCGTCGAGAGACCGGGGCGGAAGCCAAATTGAGCATCATCAATACTTACATTCTTCTGCAATTCGGGATGCAGCAATCTTTCCAGCACTTTTCCAATTACAGTACCCAGAGAGATAGGCCTGTAATTATTCGTTACGCTCAAGTCACCGGTCTTGTTTTTAATTATGGGCACAACAAGGGTTTTCATTAGGTCATCGGGTAAGTATGAGTATCTTATACACGTGTTAAATAGAGTACAAAGTCTTGAATACAGTATGTTTCCGGCGAATATAATATGCTCTATATTCAGGTTGTCATGTCCCGGTGACTTGCCGCGTTTAATTTCCTTAATTGCATTTTTAACATTAATTGGCGTAAATTGTAAAACATTAGGTGAATTAAAAACATTCGAAGCTAAAACATTATTTTCATTAACAGGCTTATCGATTTCCATAGGTTCTAATTTGAATTTTCTAGCGAATAGATTAGCTATCTCTCCGGGTTCCTGCAAATTCTCAACTCTGATCGGTAGACTTTACTTACAATTACAATTTTTGGTTGCATTCCAGAACTTAACGAAATTCTTTTCTTTTTTATGAGTTGCTAAAATATCGAGCTTTATAGCTTCTTTGTTACGTACGTTGACACCAGTTTAATTTGTTTTTAAACATTTTTCTACTCTCGTACATTTCTTTATAAATTATACCTAACGATGGTTTTCTCGCCCACAACCAATTATTATAATAAAATTTCGCCTCTTTGTGGCTTTCATTGACGTGAAAATTCCATCCAACCAAAGTCTTACGCTTGCTCTGTCCACCGACACGCAGATTAGAGTTTATTATTGCACCTGTTTATACTCTCGTACATTTCTTTATAAATTATACCTAACGATGGTTTTCTCGCCCACAACCAACTATTATAATAAAATTTCGCCTCTTTGTGGCTTTCATTGACGTGAAAATTCCATCCAACCAATGTCTTACGCTTGCTTTTACAGCTTATTATTGCACCTGTTTGTAAGATATGTACAATATTTGTATAAAACTTATCTATATAATTACAGTGTTCTAAAATATTATCACAGCATGCGTTATTAAAACATTTAAAACAATAAAATTCATTTATCTCTTGAAGTATTAAATTACAAAAATTTGAATAAAAATCTATTTGACTGTTACTTCGTTTATTCCATAGAATCTTGTTATAAGAGTTATTATCATTATATGTGATTGCCTCTTTATTTTGTTTGCATCCATAAGCAGCTGGACTCACTTTTAGGTCACCTAGGTTACAACACATCCGCAAAGGTATTATATAGTAATAGGTAATCTATAGCACTCCATGCGGACCTAGTTGCGACAAAGTGGTCAAGCCACCTAAGGCAGCCATGACTATCGCTCACAAAAGAGGGTGGGCATTAAAGTCCCCTAGTATAAATACTTTCGTTAAGTCATTATCTTCTATTATTGCACTAATTTCTGCAAGGCAATCTATAAAATTAGGTAGATTCTCTTCACTGTCTGTGGGCAAATATACCGAGAAAACAGCAAAAATGCAATCACCACAAGTTACACGAACCGCTACTATTCTATCACTTGAACACTCGATCACTGAAACATTTTGTAATTTAGATTTGCGCCAAAGCAAAGCAACTCCGCCATACGATCTCCCGCGTACGATTCGTGAGGTGTCCACAGAGGACTTTGCCGTGCAGCCGAAGTCCTCATGAACACTATCTACATAACTGAGGCGCGAGTTAGATTATAAGTGTATATGTCATCGTAAGATTGTAAAAACCGTTAGATTATAATCTAACTCGCGAAATTCTAAACTGGCGAAAGATTAGAATTTAACGCATTATTTTCCGGTAGATTGTAATCTGATAGGTATTTAAACCCGATAAAACCTAAGTGCCCGGCCTGAGGCATTACTTGTTTATTTATGTCGAACCCTAACCTAACCTACGAGAAAGGGACAAGAAAACGTAAATAAAATGAATATTTCAAAAATTTACACTCAGAACATTGAACAGTTTACAATCTTTAGACAGTTTAGAATTTCGCGAGTAAGATTATAATCTAACGGTTTTTACAATCTTACGGTGACATAATAAATAAGTGTTTTAGGCTCAAATGGAGTCGTGGAAGGACATGGGAATTTTCTCTGTTCTGGTCAGGTGTAAGTGATGAAGCAGTTTGAGATGGTAGTGGGCTAATATGTTATGGGTATGGCAGTAATATTATTAAACCCATACCCCTAATTGGTTTCTAGTTTCATCGTACCTGAAAGTTAAATCGCTTGGCGGCACGAATTTGTCGGTAGAGAGGACTAGCTACGGCCGACGCTTCCCACAGATAATTCAGAAATTATAAACTCCCAAATTGACCCTGTCGGGATCCAACCCGGGACCTGCCACCTTAATACAGCGCTCACGACTGCGCCAGGGAGGTCGTCGAATAAAAATACTCAAAATCAGATTTATTTTATTCGAATGAACTATTGAATATGCGAGTGAATCTATCACCAGTTCGGAATGCCATTCCTACCGAGAAGAACCAGTAAGAAACTCGGTGGTTGGTCTTTTAAAAAAATCATTTATAATTACATCAATGTGTAGTCTTAAGTAACCGATATCCATAGCATTGCTGGACCGAGTCAAATAATGATAATAATCTTCAACAGTATAATAAAATGGAACGATATTATCATAATTAAATATACTTACATTATCTTACCTTTTTAACACCATTATTTCGCATTATACTCATTATGCGAACTTAAATCAAATAAAATTAAAAAAAATCCAAATTATTTATTTGCAGATACATTTTTTTACAATGAGATGTTATTTGTTAGTTTTCCAGTAGAAATGTTTCACCTTATAATCAGGCATGCAAAATTACATTTGCTTACATTATGATTTATTTATATTTAAAAGTTCATCTATTGTATCCTAGTCAGTCCTCGGTTAAGTCTTATTTTAGGTACTTAATCATAATACGGTCTCCGCGATACAGGTTCCCTAGTGCGGAGACCAAAGTAAAATTAAATTAAATTGACTGTAACCTGAGTACCTGAGTATTGGTAATAAATATATTTTTGTTTTTATTTATTTTATTATATTATTGGACTAAAATAGATCAAATCTCATAACAAACTAATCTTTCCGCTAATGTTATGACTACTGTTATGAAGTTGAAGCAAAAAACACGATGCGAGACTGAGCCGGGCGATTCAACAATAATCCAAACTCATCAATCATATTCGCGTTCGATCATCCGCTCCTACAAACACAGCGTTGATTCTAATGAACTTGTACCGAGAGATTTATTGGCCTTTATTATGTACTAACATGTGGGATTGTTACAGTATTATCACAGCGTAAGTTTATATTCGTACAGTGGGTCGACGCTCATACAAATTTCATACTCTGATACCATGACAGTTGTAGTTCCTAGACTCTAGAGTCTATAGGAGGTACGGTACCTACTCTCAGCTATGGTTGTGAGAGGTAGGAAACTGCATACTTTGACATTAAAGTGACAGCATTTTGTATTGAAAATTTTGCCAGTTGTCACCCTACAATGTTATTTTCTTTTTTCATTTTTATAATCTTATTTAAATTGTTATTTTATGTAGTGAAATTTGTAAAAGCTGTGTACATGCCTAAATCGAATAATAAATGAATAAAAATAAGTGTCGCTCGTAAGTCTGACTCCTCCGTCGAACGACTGGTAGTAAAGAATGTATCTCCTTAAACTGTGGTAAGTATTATTAATATATATATTAACACCAGTAATGCCTGGTAGCGCCACTTTATTTGAGGGCGCTTTTATAAAGTTTTTAGGATTCCGTAGTAAAACAAAGAACTTAGGGTGAAATCGATGATTATTGCAGTCTGGAGATACGTTCTTTCCTACCAGTCGTTCGACTGAGGCGTATAGAGTAGCAACGCCGGAGGGTGACAGGGATGTGACGGAGACAACTAGGACAATTTTCAACAAGTATAGTCCCACAAATTTATCAGACCCGGTGACAGTGTGGCTAGTATATATTAAAAATAAAATAAAAACAAAAATAAACAGGCATAAAAATTAGTTCCAATTTTGGCCGCCAGGACAGTTAAGTAGGTGTCACTACACACATTTCTAAAATTCTAACGTCAAATTTGTATGCAGTCTTAATACTGTCAAAATTACTAAAGAAGACAAATGTGGCCAATTCTGTTTAACAGAATCTCTAAACTAAACTAAAATTACAGCTTTAAATCTAGTGCCGCCCCTTTCGGCAGCGAGTATTAAGAAATAAAAATAGAGCTGTCATTTCGGTTTAGTTTAGAGATGGTGTACAATTTAATTGGCCTCAATGCTGCCAGTATATTAAAATCTGACAGTAAAACTTTTACTAGGTCATACTCTATTTTGACTTAGCACAGTATACCTATTTTCATCATAAAATCTAATCTAAAATTTTATTTGGACGAACTTTTATAAGCCCCTTGAACTATATAGTTTTAAAAAGGTGACATAAAAGAAGATATAGAAGTGTTTTTTACGCTGCTCAAAATAGGTAATGTGAAAATAGTGGCTCGAGAAGCGATGAGGTCGTAATCTATGTGACGTCAGTTTATTCAACCTAGAACTGTTAAGTTTTACGTCACTCGAGCACAGAACGTTATTAATCACATTAAATCCATTTGCATTACTTACTATATTTTATATGCTATATGAAACCCGCGAATCTGTCCATTTACAAAATTTAGGATTTGAAAAATTCTGAAAAGTAACGTATGTCCTTTCCCGAGCTGCAGCCTAAGTCTGTACCAAATTTCGTCAAAATTAGTTAAATAAATAAGCTGCGAAAGCGTAGTAGACAGATAAACTGACAGACAGACACTCACATATATACATATTATAGTATTGATTGAGTGGCCCAATCTTATAGATATTTCATGACACGTAATATAATCATGTTATAATATAATGCTACTCTTTTTACCACAACGGTAGATATTCTTCTAATCTAAGATACGAGAACATGCGAATGAGAATCAGGTTTGAAATGGTAACAGATACGCTTTTTTAGGGTTCCTTAATTCGGAAATAAATTTCGTGTACTCTCTAAGATTAAGATAATATATCTAATAGTATATTTTTCATGCAGCATAGTCGAAAAAATGTACTGAAAGTTCTGGAGATATTTAGGTGCATCTCAATATACAAAAACACTGTTGAAAAGAAAATTAATAAAATAATGAAGAACGGAACCCTTATCACTTGAGACCGACTCGCTCCCGAATGTTTTTTTTTGTTGCATGTTTTATGATCACAGAGTTGTATCACATTTGGCTATCTACTTTTTTTGTTTGGAGCATTAGTAAGATAATATAATACGCATAAGTCGATCTAATTTGTCATTGTATGAAACATAAGTTGCTTTTAGAGAAATATCAGATTAATAAAACATGGAAGCTGGGTTATCATGAATTATTAGATACTATAAATGTCTGAATAATGTACTGAATGGTGTTTGGTTATTTTTAGGTGTTTCAGTATAGATGCATCGGTTCTTTTCTAGGAACTCTGGCGTTCTTTATTATCAATAGGCAGGCTTGCGTTTGACGATAATCATGCAAAGGTATGGAAAGCAATGATGAGGTTGGTTATTGGGCGATTGCTTAGAATAGCCTATTGGGATGAAATGAAATGAAATGTTTATTTCATAGAACAACTTGTGTCTCTTATATATGACACTGATGAGCCCTCCCAATCTTTAACTCAATGGCTATCACAAAATGAAAGCCGTCTGACATATTATATTCCTTATCCTTTGAAAGTTTGCTATGAGAATGTTATTTTTATGTCATAGTAAACCTTCAATAGCCACTGAGTTAGAGAATAGCCCTACAGGAATCTACCATGTCTTTATATTTACTCTGGCCTTAAGCATATCCATACTAATATTATGAATGCGAATGCATTTCTCTCTGACTGTCTATCTGCTACGCTTTCGCGGCCCATCTTTTCAACCGATTTGGATGCTAAAGAGGCTATCCCGCTACCATCTTAGAAGCATGATTCAGGTGCGATCGTGGTCAAGGGCTAACTTGTAATGGAATTAAAAAAACACTCTTTAGTTAGTGGTCTCACGATTCACAACTTAGTACTTAGTCACTAGACTAGCGAGGTGGACATTAAAATAGAATAAGCTGTTAATCAAGCCTCCCATTCCAGAATACAGTGTCAATAAAACTGCAATATTCGTACACATGTTTAATTCGTAGCAACGTTAACGTTATATTGAATTATCGAATATGGGGCCATTAAAGTTGTGCCAATGCAAAACATCCCGTGCTATTTACCGACCTGGACTTTATTGCGCGCTGTCGATACCTACTAATCGACCACTATTACTGAAATAACTGCGAATTCTCGACCGTAAGTCGATTTACTAACTTTAAATAGGTACGGTGCGACCAGACTTTAAATATTATGCGGTTGGAAGCACCTTTTTTTTACCTTCGAAGAAATATTCTTAATCACATATGATACTATTTGAAACGATCTCCGGTCGTGTCAAGTTGCCAGCCCATCGGATTATGAGAGTAAGGGAATAGAAATTGATAGAGAATTGATTGAAAGGTACATAGTATGTACCTATGCACTTACAGATGCATGTGTTGCTTGCAGTATGATATCTCTCGCGAAGATTGCAAATTTCTGTGGAGATAGGCCTTGGTCGGGGGGTATAACGTTTGAATTTCAATTGGAAATCGAATACTATTTTAGCATTTTTGTATGAATTTAATATAATAAAATTGTGAGTTATGTTTTAAACTTACTTCTTAAAAAGAAGGAGGTTCTCAATTCGGGAGTATCTTTTTTTAAGTTTTCAATCGCACCGAAATTAATACAGTTTACAGGTAGTCGAGATAACATTGTCACATATAACAATCGCTATTCGCAATCCATCAACATTGTGTGCTGTTATAATATAGCCGCAAATTAATCGACATCGATAATTATACCGATAATATCGCTATAGAAACTTCAAAAGAAACTCATTTAGCCGATTATTATTGGCTTTATCGGCTACTTATTACGTCTAACTATCTTCTATATGAATAGGTGTCTATATATATAGGTGTAATATCGGTGCTTTGTAAATATTCAAAAATTATATCCATTTTGATTATCTTGGAATATAACATTATGATTTTGTCTAAATTAAACGTTATCTTACAATCTAATAGCGTTTTCGAGTTAAGGCACCCGATTCTACGCGCGGATATTAATCGCGACTCATTTGTCCTAAATGTCCAATTGATAGAGACACATGTCTATATATTAGTACTAATAGGTAATCGAGTTGATCGAAGTATAGATTAGGAATATGGCGTTATCAGGCTTATCAGCGACTGTTGATTTTGTTAAGTTACTATTTCAATAGCTACCGCACTATTTAAGGACGACACCCGCCAGGGCCTAGCGATACAGGAGTCTTATTACGTAAGAATGATTGCTACAGTGTAACGATCGCAATCATATCTGCTTGGTTAGTTTACATTCAATATCATCGTGTATAACTGGTCAAATTTCATTGTCTTGTCACAGAAAGAATACAATAAATTCGCCCAGTCGCATAACAATATTGAAACGGTAACAACGATTGATTCAGAATAAATCCAGATTTACGTAAGGGGCTAAGGGCTACTGACCTGATCAAAACCTAGTGTTTGCCCGTGACTTCAAAATGTGTATATTCTTTATAAAACATTAGAAACCCTCCTCATGAAATGTTATATGTTAAGACGGTGCCCGCGACTATGCTGCATGGGTTTTTATTTTAAAACGTCGTGGGAAATTGGGAAGTCTTTAATTTTCCAGGCAAAAAAGTAGCTTATGACAATCTCCAGGTTTTAAAACTACAATTCTACAATAGGTTTTCTCTTACGCGTTCTTGCGGAAAGCTACTTATCTATACTAATATTATAAAGAGGTAAAGTTTGTGAACGGAACCGATTTTGAAAATTATGGTACCAATAGAAAGCCACAATATTTTTGTGAGTGTCACAGGCTATAAATTATCCCGAAAAATTAGGTAGTTCCCGTGGGAATTTAAGCTTATTTCACGTGGACGAAGTGGCGGGCAAGTCTGCTAGTCTATAATAAATCACTGATTGATGTAAGCACAATGTAAAATTTCAATCGTATGCAATAGGAGCGCTTCACTATGGAATCTGCCCGAAACCGGATGATTCCGCACCAATCCAGATATTCGGTAACTTTTAACACGTCCTTCCAGCGGACATACGCAGGTGTGAGCTGACGTTCGTGCACCGTACATTGCTGCTACACATCCCGTGGGTGCAACACCGCCACTAATTGTCAAACACATGTAATTTAGTTCACATTATGATGTCAAACATGTGTATTTCACTTGGCTACATTATCTGTTGACGTGCGATCGTTGCCTAATGAAAGATCTATGGGTGAATTGTCTTCGTCTGGTCGTTACTTTGACGAAAAATCACTGGTTTCGGCAGAAGATGCCTATTTAAAGCCGTTAAATTTCTCGCAGAGAACATTCCTAACCTAACCAAAGGCCCGATTGTCTGAAAAGTCGTATTAATTTGAAAGTCTAAAGCATAATATTACTGGAACTTTTCAAGGAGTTCGTACATAGATAACATACCTCCCTACTCAGTGAGTTCATACCGGGCTTTAGTTTTGTAAGCATCTATGAACTCAAACAGTTCGAATTACCCGTGTGACATTCGTAATTACTGCATAGCTGATAACGGTTTTCTTACACAATCAGAAAACAGCACATTTCTGTCTTACTTGTATAATTGCGTTTTGTGCCTAATTAGTTACTTACAGTCTACATAGTTCGGAATGACATTTATGCATTTATAGCGCTTTAAACCATACATACCTACTCGCAGACTTAACATTCCTTTGACAATATTATGAAGAACTTCCTCACGGTGTTTTAATTTCTTAAAACGCATATAAATCCGAAAAGATGTAAGATCCGAAAGAAGGGGTGCGTGCCCGGGGTCAACCCCCGTTCACCCGAATAGGAAGCCGGGCTTAACCACTAGGTTATGACTACTAGACCATTAAAATACCACGGCTAGGTACCTACCTAAGTGCGGCAAACCTGAGGCCATGCTGCCAACTCTTAAAGCCATATTGATTAATAATTATTGTTGAATTTCGTGTTTAAGAATTATAATCCTTATTTAAGGAACGTTAAGGTACGTGACATCAAACTGTCATTTTGAGTAATATTGCTTAAGTATTGCTCAAAGCAATTGAACGCAAATCACAAACATTTTCCATAAAGACTTTCTATATATATTTTAAGTTATTCTTGCTACCTACAATTTTAATATTCAAACACACTGATCATAAACACACATATCTTAAAAACAACACTAAAAGATTCATTAGTTTAATAAAACACAATGCACTTACATGAGTAAGTTTGTATAAAAACATGTGTTTGCAAAATATTTGTGTTTTAATTCGCAAGATTCGAATCTTGCTAACTGATATTCGTGTACATAATTGGAAGTATATTTTTCTACCACTATGATATTACCGCTTGAAATGAATACTTTGCGTTGAGAAATTATTATTACAGCAACAAAAAGCAATTTTGTACAAATAACATACTTATTAAAAAGAACATTTACACTGCGTAAAATATCCTATGATTAAAGGAGCAGGCGCTCATTTAGCTCAACGGTTCAGCCTGGCAATCCAGAGAGGAATAGCGCTGGTGTCTTGGGCACCATACCCATGAGTGATCATTTGGACGGTGTATTTTTTTTTAATTTTTATACAAATAAACTCTATTTCTATTAACTTTTATGAGTTTATATAGATCAACACAACCTAAGCAACAATTGTGAAAAGTTCCTTATTAAACAAATGTGCATATAACTATCTACCTATGTATCATCCTCATCATCATTATCGCGTGCCTTCTTCAAAATGAAGTTTGGCGGTCATCATCCGAAAAACTTCTCTATTTTGTGCTTCATCTTTGAGCTTCGGATAGCTAAGCCCCGTCCACTACCTATGTATAGGCAAGTCCTAAGATAATAACTATATTATTACTAGCTGATGCCCGAGACTTCGTTCGCGTGTTTTTTTGTATGGGAAAATCAAGGGAATTTTTTTTTCTTTTATTTTATTTTAAGATTTGGAGAGTGTATTAGACTTTTTTCCACGGAAAATCATTGACTTCCCGAGACATTTTTAAATAAAAATTAATAAACGCCAAAGTCGCGGGCATCGTCTTATTTCGAACATCATCGTATCATCGTAAGTATTTAATGAACACGAAACACCTACTTATTATTAATTTAATGTTTTGAAAAGTCGTTGATCTGTGGTATTAAAGTAGTACTCTACAACTGGTTCGAAATGCAAATAGTTCTACAGCGTAAAAACTTATTTAATACTTACTCAATACTCAATTTGTTTATTTCATATGGGACATCAAGTGTACTTTATGTTACGTCTTGTCTTGACTTGAATTTATCGCTGGTTAGGAAAGGAGTTCGGAATATGACTTAAATAGTAAATACTAGCAATCCGCCCCGTCTTCGCATGGGTAGCACTAATAATCATAATAGTCTATACCCAATATAATCAGTGGGCAGTGGGCACTGTTCAGGTCTTACATTTTTATTTTACATTGTAAGAGTACGCTCCGCGCTCACCACACCTGCCACTGCCACCAGCCACTGTTAGGTATATATGCTGAGCGCTGGCCGCAGTTGCGCTATTTTCCCTTGCATTACATTTTTTTACATTATTTCTACATTATTTCTATGAATCTTCATCATAATCATCATCTAAATTAAATGGTGTAAAGGACAATTTTTGTCTCAATTAAGTACTTCAGATGAATAACATATTATATATTTTGATAAGGATTAATACCTACTACGTCGGTAAAACACATTCGCAAATAAAACATTGGTTTAGACCAAATTTGAAAATCATAAAAATGGTGATTGTGAGTCAACCTTAACATATACATACATGCTATTATGGACTTTTTTTATAACTTTTTGAGAGGAACAATTTCGCCATACATTATTTTGGTGTAACTTTAACTATTTACGCAGCGCACGTAAGTTCTCAGAAGAGATGTTTTTTTCCGACTTAGTTCACATTATTGCAATTTTCCTAAAGATTTCTAGTTTTTATGAAAATAAAATATAGCCTGTGTTCGTCGCTGATAATGTAGCTTTCTATAGGTGAAAGAATTTTTAAAATAAGTTGAGTAGTTTTTGTGTTTATCGATTACAAATAAACGAATTTACCCTCTTTATAATATTAGTTTAGATAATACAATTTGTCATTATCTATATTACTACTTAATTAGTAGGTTCTCCTTCTTTTATCTTAAGATATACACTTATAAATAAAAAAAGATACACCGTTGATCTTGACCATATAAAAGACATATAATATTATAATACTGTACGACCAAATTCAAACTGGTTTTTCAAAAAAAAAAACAAAAGGCAATAAAACCAGCGTGTCATACCACGAAGGAAAAGTTATTGTTTTCGAAAAATCGAGAGTGAATCGATATCGTAAGTCGATCTGTATCGATATCGAGACGAAAACGAGCCCGGCGGGATCGGCTTTCCCTAATCAGATAGGTAGAATATTCCATCTTTTCTTGAAAATTTTAATTATGTCTTCGAACAAGCGTCGTTAGGGCTACCTCATACGATATTCTGTTCATCCATATTGAATCAATGAAATGTCTTCAATACTGATAGGATAAAAGATACCACTTATGATAGAGCAGTCATGACTCTTCCACCGGTTCGGAAAATATATTCTATTGAGATGAGCCAGCTAGTCTATACAATAAGAAAAATTACGTACATATAAAATCCCGTACTATAGGTATTTGCAAAACAAACAAACATACGAAGTTAATAATTAAAATTACAGTATCATTTTATAGTTAATTAGATAAGTTTATATAACTATAAATACCTATATCCCGGTTAAAGCTCACGTGTTTTGTCGGAAAGTGCGGAAAGTGTAAACGTTAAAATAAGTATAAATAGTTGCATAAATAACATTTTATGCTATATAAGATTGTCACAGACACTTTTTTAACGTTTGTGAAGGTAAATACAGTAAGACTTATTTTGTAATGAGTACTTATACTTCAATTTTTGAGTTAGATTGGAATTTGGATATCTTATTCAAAATTTGAATATCACATTATTTTATTTAGTTACTTAAATCCTCTTGATAACTAGAGCATTTTAAAAGTAATAACGTAAGTCCATGTAGACAATCACCTAATTTACTGCCGAATGCTAAACTTAGTTTCGGACGTTATTTTAAATATCAGCAAGTCTAAGTTTTCATTGATCATAATGTTATTATAAATAAAAAATGCTTAAAAATCTCAATAATAATATAAATAGTCTATAATATAATATCTTTAACTGAATAAGAAGGAATAAATATAACAGTGACTCTCAAACGAAATTACGAATGTTACTGGTGTATAAAAATCCTTTACAAATAAAACATACACGTCACCACGTCGAGAACAATAGGCATCAAGTTTACTTAATTACAAATAGCTGTTTTTTCCTTATTGTAAAAGCACTAAAATGTAAATTGCGCGTAAGCAAAAGAGGTCACAGGGTAACGCTCGAATGGCTAAATGGAAAAAATGCCGAGGATTGTTCATGGCTTATTATGGTGGTGGACGACTGGTTGGAGTTTCTGAATGCCTATTACGTATCTCACTGGAAAATTTATTTGGCTGTGTACTACTAAGTTGATTAACAAATGACTGTTAGACTCCTTACTTGGATAGCTTTGGTGACCAACCGAGATGACAATTTTTTTTTGGTACCGTGTGAATCATGCCTTACATGCCGGGCAACCCGAGAGATGAAGTGGTTCGAATCATGTTGAATTTGGTGCCGTAATTTTCGTTAATATGAACTACTAGATGATGCCGTGGATTAAGTTTTTTAATAGCCTATGTCTTTCCGGGGGAATCTCTATACAAAATTTCATCAAAATCGGTTGAAAAGATGGGCCGCGAAAGCGTAGCAGACAGACACATTTTCGCAATTATAATATTAGGATTGATATGGATATCGATTGCTGTAGTTCTTTATGCATCTTCTCATTTCTGATTTGATCTCGTAGAGAAACTTCTAACATGACTTTGTGACTCTGAGCTTCCATAAGATACCAACAAATGTCGGGTAACTACCAACAATTCTCAGGCCAAGTGGGAGATTTTAACCTATTCTATCACGTTAAAGTTGCTGTGATTTGTATGGAATTCGAATTGATCGAGCGCCGTCTGTCATCCGTTTTGAAGCGCTTGACAATAGGTATGATGACAATCAAATCAGCAACTTTTATCAAACTTTAAAACTTGCTTCTACTAAATAATATGGAAGTTTGTATGAAATACACAGTTCATCAAATTATTTCTTCAATATGAAGTTTAAAATACTTGGAACGTTATTAAAATTTATAGTTCAAACTTAAAACTAACCGAGGATGTCAATTTTAGGTCTTTTGGAAGACCCTCTAATTAATAATCAGTAAGAAATAATTTATTTTTGACATAGTCATCGTCCCTATTCCATACAAATCGTAGACTTTAAGCTTAATATGATCGAATCATCGAGTGTATATGTATGATTATAATCTAACGGTGTTTACAATCTTACAGTGACATATATAAATCTAGCACTAGGGTCGCAGATCCGTTTCCGGAATTAAATGTTGCCTCTGCTTGATTTGATTAAAAATTGGTGGAACAGATAGCTTGTGAAAGCCTCACAGACAGATAAACGGACAGATTAATTTTATTAGCCGGTATGGATACGAAAGATTTTAAAATCACAAAGAATTATGGATCTCGACGTGTAACTTTTAAAGGCCTACCCAGAACCCTAATCAAAGATACGTATGTGTATGACAAAATTATTGACTCCTCAAAACCAGTTCCGCGACCCATGTTATTAGTTATCAACATTCAGCACCAGCATTATAGGAATATTAATTGATTATGTTGTCTGTAACACTTTTAAATCATAATTTATCGATTCGATGCCGGACGAAAAGCGATTTTGGTTATAATTATCTTAATGAGTCAGTATATTATTTAACTAATGTTCTACACTAATGCTAACGTTTAATAATGTGTTTAGTACCATAATATGACATGTATACCTAAATGTAATTTTACAATACATTTGCTCGTGAAGTTGTTCTTAGTAATTCACCGCTATGAGATAGACTTTGCACTTTTGGGCAATAAAAGTTTGCGCCTTGATTGCATTTTTCATCATTCAGTACTTGTACTATAAATAACTATTATATAATTTTTGTGGGTTAGTGATAGATATATACCAGTTACAGTATACAGTTTTTTAAGTTGTCTGAGTTACCTACGTATTAGGTATAAGTGTGAGTTTTAAACATGTAACGTAACCTAACCTAACCTTACTTAATATTTCTTGAACTGTTCTATAAAAAATACTCCTATTCATATTATTACAGGAAACAGGACACGTCGTTACTTTAAAGAATCCATATCGCATTTATGTACATTATAACGTACAATACTGTTTCACACATCAGAATGGTGACACGTCACAACACCATTTGTATTTAGTGCGATGAGCAAACAGATAAATCGTCGCTTATATATTATAAAGCACACAAAACATGTTTGCCCTAACGTCATATTTAAAAGTGATAAATATTAAGAACAATTCCTACGAACCGGTGCGAAGAGACAAAGAGATCATCCCTCTTTTGACATAAAGCGATGGGATGATGATCAGAGCACATCGCGTAAGGGTGTGCGTCCAACGCAATTTGTAATGCAGTAAGGCGTAGCTATTTTTAGCTTACTGGATGATGCCTGCGACTTCGTCCCCGTGGATTAAGCTTTTTTAGCCCCGGGATGTAACTTACCTCTATACCAAATGTCATCAAAATTGGTGGAACAGATGGGCCGTGAAATCGTAGCAGACAGACAGAGAGGCACACTTTAGCATTTATAATAATAGTATGGATATTTCTCGAGTTATAATGCACGTGCATTTTGCATATACACATATGATGATTATTTGTTAGCATTACAAAATACGAGTAGTATGCTCATTTTTTCATTGCAAACTGTTAGGCCACTTTGCACAACACTGCCTATACTGATTTAGTTAAATTATGTCACTTTTTCGTAAGTTGATTCCGAAGTTGACATGAAAGGGACACGTAAATAGAAAGTTTAATGAAAGAACTAGAAGTTTAATTTGCTATAATCCGCTACAGTAGACAAATCTGTGTGATACAGTGCGTGTCTTTCACCTGCAGCATGCAGCGACACCCACCACCCAGCAACACGACAATGCACGATTGTGAAGTCACAATCGTGCATTGTCGAGTAAACATCTCCATCGTACGTTGAGGATTTGTGTGGTGTGGTGTTGTGCCTGTGCGAATTGCTGGGTGGTGGGTGTCGCATGCTGCAGATGAAAGACACGCGTGTACCACACAGATTTGTCTACTGTAGCGGATTATAGCAAATTAAACTTCTAGTTCATTCACTATCATGGACTTCCGCAAAGTAACGCCTGCTTCTAGTAAATAGAAAGTCTAACTTAAACACAACGGTTTTGTGCAACTGGGCCATAATCACTGAAAAAAGCTTTGAAGAAAACTTACCTCTTTTTTTATTATAAAATAGGCTTGCGCTTGACGGCAATCATTCTTAATACAAAGCAATGATGAGGTCTAGGTTGGAGTGCTCTTGCCTAGAAAATGCCTATTCACTCTCTGCCCTTCCAGCGCACGCATGTACATATAGCATGTACATGCGTGCGCTGGAAGGGCATTCGAATCAGATCATGTCCAGATTCCTGGCGGTTCGAATCAGAAACTCTACGTATCTGATTCCGCAGAACCGTTTCGTTCTAGCACACTGGACGTCAACCACATAAGGATGCCAACACTGACGGTTACTTACACCGTATCATTTTTATGTTTTTATATTTTCGTTCCATAGCCTTTTTTTGTTTCGAAAACAAATAGAGTAAACTTAGTTATAACTTTATTGGGTAGGTACATTTAGTTTCCTGGTTTGTTGGTTAGAGTAAGTAAGATTGACGGGCAGCCCGGGCCTGTCCGGGACGTCGACGCATAAGGGGTCGGCTGAAAATTAGCGCTGATATGGTGCATCTTCACCATATCAGCATTACGCTGAGTCGATGGGACGCCCTTATTGGGATTTTATTTTACACAGATTAGTGTTTATAGCACTAGGGTTTAGTTATAGTGTTTAGTCTATAATTTCTTTTTGTATTCTTATTATATTCTGTATTGTTTTCTGTGTATTGTAAAACCCAAATAATGAGTTTATTTATTTATGATTTCAAGATAAGTAAATAAGTATCTGATGTTTAATGTCAGGATAGTTTACAACCAAGGTAGACATGCAGCAATGGAAAAACAAATCCAACTATATATTATTTTATAGTCTGTTTTATGTTCTGATTTTATTTCTTGTCCTGTATTTACAAGAAGTATTTAACTTATAATTTTGTTTTATTTATTTAAGGGTCAGCACAGAGATAAGCACCATTTAAATTAGTCTGACATAAACTTAATAAGAAATTGCGTCTGTCTTACTGCCGGTTACTTTCACAGCTTAGGCGTTTAACATTTATCATGAAATTATGTTTAATCTAGGCATCAACTAAATATTTAAAGGGGAAAGATGACTGATCTATTACCGCACAGGTCAAACCACTAGAGGAATCGGGCTAAAATCAGATAGCTATTAAGACGTTCGTAGGCATCTGCAAAATAGGTATTTTGAAAATTCAATCTCTAGTTGAGTAAAATAGGGCTTTGTATGAAAATCAAACCTTACGTGAGTGAAGCCGCAGGCAAAAGCTAGTCTAGTAATTAAAAAGTAAATGTAAGACCTTACTAGTCCCTTACTAAGTAACTAACTGGACCCATGTTCGCAGGTCGAAATGAACAGACAAACACCGCTATTGACTTCGTTATATATTTTGTATGATATGCCCGCTTACACACCACTTTCATATAATATTATAAATGCAAAAGTTTGGATGGATGGATAGATGGATAGATGTATGGATGGATGGATATTTGTTACTCAATCACGCTAGAATGGCTGAACGAATCTGGATGAAATTTTGCACAGAGATAGATTATAGTCTGGAAGAACATATTATATATAGGCTACTTTTTATTTTACTACTAAAGAGTTTCCTCGGGAACCAAAAATCCTCAATCCACACGGACGACGTCGCGGGCATCAGCTAGTAGTAAATAACCCTACAGATATTAAGGGTTGCATAACATTTCGGTGGACAACCAACCTTACCTATTGTGATCCCTACCCCTATTTTGAGGCAGTTTTATTCAATTATAGCTCCTATTATTGGGGCATTAAGAATTAGATAAACAGGGGTGGATTAGACGGCGGCCATGAATTTTATAATACAGTAGTTATTTGGTTTGGTGCGTGAAGGGGAGGTCTTACAATGGGGAATTTATCAATCATCAGAAATTAATTACACTACAATTTGTATCCGTTGACTTTTAGTGTGTCTTTTACCATAGACATTATGTTTAAGCATAAAAGTTCACTCATGAGTCTGAATAAATACTTTATTTTACTAACTAACTGCTCCACCCCAGCTTCGCACGGGCGAACTCGCCATAATTATGTGCTACAGCTTTTACTTATTTATTCGTCAGCGTGGATTGAAGTTTTTGGGTTCCCGCGGGAACTATTTAATTTTTCCGGGATAAAAGTAGTTTACATGTCATTCCAGACTACCTCTGTACCAAATTTCTTCCAAATCCATGCAACCGTTCTGGCGTGATTGAGTAACAAACATATATCCAAACCTTCGCATTTATAATATTAATATAGATATATAGTCGTCTACTTTTTACTCATCTGTCTAAACAAAAGAGTGTGATGTTTTTAAGGTTCATGTAGGTATGTGAGTTTCTTTATTCCACTATAACTTTTAACTGTCTGAACAGATTTGGATGTATCCAATATGATTCTTAATCATCCTGAGAGACAACGGATATAAATATTTTTATTTTTTTGACTGCGACAGTTGAACTAGTGACCTAACCTTTTTCAATCAATCATTTAAATTTTACCAAAGACAATATTTTAATATTACATTTCTGTTGAAAAGTATAGCCGGAAGTTCACACAAAATTAATTATGTAGCTTATCATATTATTTAAAAAACTGGGCAAATACGAATCGAACTTGCCCGCGCTGGATTCCGTAGCGTGGATAGAAAAATATTCACCTAAATGATAGTGTATCTTTAAAACAAATCTTTTTATTTGGAATGGATTTATAAAAAGAACTCCTAGTTAGAGATTTCAGTTTTTTTTTCTGTAATGTTTACGTACACCTCTATCATGTCTTTAAGTGTTAGATTTTGGTCAACTTTGGAGATAGAACGTGGAAACGTTTTAATGGTAATTTTTTATGTATATTTAAGTTAAAAACTAGAAGCTTATCAAAATTTATTACACCGGATTATTCATAATTCGTAAATTAAGTTTTTCTGAAACTTAATTTACTGAAACTGAAACCCGGTCCGTTTTGTCTTATCTTTGCAATAAAGTGTTTAAAGGACGTAGTTCATGAGTATGAACAATGAAGTAACTTTAATAAGTTGGTGTGACAGACGGATTTGACAGAAGGGTCAAATCAGACAGACCAACTCAGTCGTACCATAAGAGTTCCTACTTACCTTAAAGAACCATAAAAATTCACCTTCTTTCTAAAGATAAAAGTTTGTTCACTAGTGTCATTTTGCTATCTCTAACATTTCCGTTTCGATGTAGTAATTTTACAAAAAAAATATCACTTAATTTTGCTATATTAGCAATTTATAAAATATTCAAGAGATATGGAGCCCCACTATGTGTTCACCTGTTTGTTTAGTCCAATTTTGTAGGTTAATTACGATTTTTAGGTTAATTATAATTTATAACACAAATAAAGTAGGCGTTCTAAGATAAAGTATATCATATTAACAGTGGTATATTGATTTATCATCGCGTAGCTATCGATAGAATAATCGTGACACTAGAGCATTTTGTCGTTATCGTAAATGTACAATCATATTATTATTATTTGCCTCTACCTGCTTATATAAAGCTGTTCTACAGTTACTCACTTAGTTTTGTTGTTTGTATGATAAATAATGCAATTTCTTCATGAGCAGTCAAAGCTTTTAGTATATATAAAGTAAATGAATTTTAAGACCATGACCGTGTCGCGCTATCAAAAAGCCTTTGTCCAGCAGTGGATAAATATGTGGATAAATAATTTAAAATAATAAATAAATCAAGAATCAAGAGTGAATACGCATCTTCTAGGCAAGCGCCACCTAAGGCTGCATCCCAAATTCCAGCAATTCTGATAGCAGCCAATCAGACTTGCTGACTAGCCTATATAAAAAAAAATACAGGCTGATGAATTGGATTTGATTGGATTGGATATATATTAGGTACCAAGTACTTCTCTATAGTAAGAATACTTCGTACAAAACAGTACGCAAGAACACCAATCATGACTGTTATCCGAAAGTTTTTTTTCCTTTAACCATAAACCACCATCTACCATGGCAGACTTATTTTATACTACGGTCTAGCCTATGGGCTTATGATTAATATAATGTTAACTTAAACTTCTACATATGAGTAACTAGATTATGCCCACGACTTCGTCCGCGTTCTTTAAGTTTCTTGATTCCCGGAGAACTCTTTGATTTTCCGGGATAAAAAGTCCTATATCCTTCCCCGGAATATGACCTATCCCTGTACCAAATTTCATCTAAATCGGTTGATAAGATGGGCCGTAAAAGCGTAGCAGACAGACAGACGGACAGACAGACAGACACAATTTCGCATTTAGTATGGATTTCTACATCTAATTCAGAGTCTAATAACTGTCCTTAGTTAATTCTAATACTCCTATACTACTCCTTACTCCTTAGTCCTCACTATGTTAATGTGATCTAAATAAGTAGCACAAGTATCCGAGAGATGAGCACAGGATACTTTATCCAGAGAAAACTCCCGAAGTAGCGGGAAGAAGAAAGTTCACGTTACACAAGTGGTAGGCAATGTTATACGTTTTATGTACTTTACAAAGCGAGGTTTGACGTTTCCCATTGCTTACACGGCGCGTTTTTATTTATAGTTCCACCAACTTCTCTGACCCGGTGGTTAAAATTGGAACAAATTTTTATGCCTGTTTAGTTTTTGTTTATTATATGGAGGGTAGAGGTAAGGAGAATCATCTCTTATGGGAGAAAAGTTGAAAAAGTGTCTAGTGGTTGATATAAATAACAGTTCAAAATACTCCCACAATGGCGCTGGTGTAGACAAAGGTATGAATGTAGCAATAATTGTATATGAACTGAAGTATGCCGAGTTAAAAAAAATAATATCATTGTCGACTAAAGTAGATAATGAAAATTTTAACAACTTACGCTGTTCAAAATAATGTAGTAAATAAAGAATTATTATAAGTAGTCGTTTAAATATGATACACAGAAAATGTACATGTAAAATGTACTTTATGTCTTACAGTTTCTGTCGCAGTTTTATATTTGGTCGGAATTATGTACGGAAATAAATAGTAAAAACGCAGATTTGATTATTTTGGAATGCCTATCTTCGAGTGTTTATAAATAAAGGCATTAGAGAGCATTGTCGAAATTATTTTTAACCGGCTTCCACAAAAGGAGGACTTCCAAATTTTTTTTAAATTCTATTATATCTCCGTGGTTTCTGAACTGATTTGAAAAAAATAATTCAGTCCTTAGAGGAAGCTCTCGAGGTGGTCCCATAAAAATCCATCAATCCTGATACTAAAAAGTTAAAAATAAAAATTCTTTCCAAAAAACCGACTTCTAAAGCCACTGTTTTTTGAAAAGAATTTTTGATCAAATACAAGTATTTTAAGGACGAGTTGTTGCGCGAGACTTCGTCAAAACGGATAAAGTTATTATAATTATTTTTATTAGGCTATACACAGTTTTTGCTGATGGGCCTATATCAAAATTTGTGCTTTGTTTTAAATTAGTTATCCAGTCTATTCTTGAACTGATTTACAGAGCTTGAAATCACCACATCCTTGGACAGTTTATTCCACATTTGCAATACTCTGTCGGTCAAAAAGTTGTTTTACTTTCGCGGGAATTCTTCTACTTACTTACTCAATTGTATATGTGTTCTAAATAAGTGCGTCTGCCTTCGATGAAATCTGGCACAGAGATGGGTTGCATAGGCTTTGTATTCCTGAACATAAAAGGGTTCCTAAAGGATCACTAAATAACCAAATCCACGCGTGTGAAGCCACGGACTAGAAGTCTTTGATACTTGTTTGGATTAATACTTTCTGGAAATTATTTCATTTTGCCTGTCGGAATAATCAAATCTTTACTTATCAATGATGTTTTTTGGGAAGTGCATTCAAATATGATTATTTCGGAATGCGCTATCTTCAAGTGTTTATTAATGAAGTATTAGAGACCGCTGTCGAGTTTATTTGTCAACAGATAAAAGTTTATTAAATTTCCGCACCGTATTAATAATGTTAGTTTTATCAGCCCGAGCCCATTTGGGGGTATATTAAAATGGTGAATTACGTTAATAAAGATAATAATATGGAATTGCCGGGGCCGCGTGCGTGCGCGATCTACTTTCGCTATCTGAGAGATAAGAGGTCGGAGGAGGGCCGGACTCCCTTCGGAGGGGATTATCCTCATTATTTCTTATTTTCGAGCTTTAGCTGTGAGGACCGACTGCTTCCCAATGTTACATTGTGAGCGGTGGTGAGCGGTCAATCGTCTTTCTGTCTAAATGCGTTTAAGCCCCACTAATAAAAGCTCTCACACTCAATTAAGGCTTTTATCAATTCTTCAACGCTCACCGTTAGTTGAAACGATATTGTGAAACATTGCTTATTTCTACTATTTTTTTTCTTCACACTATACTTATGTGGTTGGTTAAATGCATTATCATTGATCATGGCTTCAAAAATAGAGTCAAAACAACATTTTTATTTAATTTGAATTTCAGACTTCAGTTTTTCGAAAAAAATCTACTTTGCCTTTTTATAGTTCTTATATCCGCTTTTAATTGCAATAACTAAGTACAATAAACTTTTCGTTGGCAACGTACGTACTCACGTTAATATGGAATAACTGGACGTCAATAAGTGTAGTATACCCACATAAATCGAATAAACATTATTTGACTTTGACTTTGACTTTTGACTTAAATATCAAATTTTTGAATTTGTCACAACGATATCTCCAATCTAAAAAAAAGAGTATTAGCACATTTTAGTTCTTCGTATGATCGTAAAACATGGTACCCACCTACTTACCAAGACACCTTGGTTTTTAGCCCATAATTAGCACATCGCCGTATAAAATAAAACCTGATTTCAGCCATAAAACGTTCACTAAGTAAGCTTACCCAAAAAATAGGAAAAAAGGAAGCCTGTACCTACCTGTCCAAAATTTGGCCAAAAAGTTATTTTTATGGGATTTTTGTTTAGTAGGTAGGATTCTAAGGGCCGTTTGCACAAGGACATTTAAACTGTTTTTTTAGTTAAATTTTGTAATGCTGATCCTTTTTGGCGAATGAATATTGTAGTTGTCACAAAGGGACAGCATTAAAATATTTGACTAAATCAATTTAAGAGTCCTTGTGCAAGTGGGCCTAAGTTTTGCTTATTTTTAAAAAAAGTCTAAGCATAAGATTTAAAATAAGGTATTTACATTATTCTAACTGCGTAACTCAGTGCATATCTAATTTAGAACACTATATTAGTAGTTAGAATTGTGTCATACTACTGGATAGTGCGAGTGTAATTAAACTAGCTGATGCCCGCGACTTCGTCCGCGTGGTTTAAGCTTTTATTTTTTCCCGCAGAATCTTCTTAATTTTCCGGGATTAAAGAAGTAGCCTATGTCACTCTCCAGGTCCTCAACTATACCCATGCCAAAAAATCACGTCGTACCGTTGCTCCGTTGCAGCGTGATTGAAGGACAAAGAAACAAACCAACAAACAAACACACTTTAGCATTTATAATATTAGTATGATGAGAACCCAGATATTACTACTGCTAGACACAAATAAGTATTTAGATGGTATATTGTTTGAATAAACTATGTATAAAAAGAACAGAGTAAGTAGAAATAAGTATTTTGAAGCGAACTTATAATAAGCAGCGAAACAACCTATAAAATATTTTGCCTTTATAAAAAAAACAATCCACCACGGCTCAGCACTTTCATGTCATATAAATCACTTACAAGACAATTTTCTTGTCTGCTAACTTACATAGGTTTTATTTTTAAAACACTAGTGCGTAATTACTAGGCAGGTTTGCATAAATGGGATAATTAATAGGGTCGGCTTAATTAGGTACTGCGCGCATAGTATTTATAGTACGACAACTCTCAAAGGGGCCGGCTGCCTACGTTTTGAGCGTTTGCCTACTGTCAACGGGAAATGTTTTATCGTTGGTACAGACTACCTCCGTGGCGCAGTGTGTAGCGCTGTTGTCTTAACGTGCGGAGGTCCCGGGCTCGATCCCCGGCAGGATTTGGAAATTTATAATTTCTGAATTTCCCTGGTCTGGCCTGGTGAGAGGCTTTGGCCGTGGCTAGTTACCACCCTACCGGCAAAGACGTGCCGCCAAGCGATTTAGCTTTCCGGTACGATAACTGCCATGCCCCTAACAGGTTAGCCCATCAAGTGAGATCGCAGTCAAGGACTAACTTGTAGTGGATAAAAAAAGAAGACCAAAGACGAAAAACCTTGCTTGCATTTGTGTATTGCCGAGTCAACATCTGAAAATGTTCCGGTGGCGAAGTCATAACGTTGAGAGTGTGTTAGAATATTACTTTGTGTGGTGATTGTCCTGAGTTTTTAGTAGCGGGGGGGCGTGCGTTGCATAGATATCGCAAACTTCTCCTTGTGCCATAAAGATATCTCAGTTCTAGCGAATTATAGTAAAAGGACTATTGCCCGCGTCTTCGCTAACGTTAGGTTTAATTTTCATACAAATTTCAAACCCCATTGTTGGTTGAAGGATTTGAATTTTCAGAAATCTTTTCTTAACGGATGCCTACGTCACGTTGAGATGTGACAAGCTCCATACATTTCAAGGGCAAGATGCCTGAGCAGAAATCGAATCCCTTCATAAGATATTTGAAAGGTGACTAAAATCAATGCTCTAAATTCACCAATCATTTTACCTTTTAAATCTTTAAGTCTTTATAGTCTTTTAAGTCTTTATGTATACTTACCTGATAGACCAATTTCGTCCGACTAATTAAATATTTTGACTGTTAAGGAAGCCATAAATGTCGGAGTTGTATTTATTACGGTCTAGGCAGCATAAAAGTGTAACATATTATAATTACGAGCCATTTTATTTGCTATCAAGTAGATCGTATCAGTTGGACCATGAAAGTCATCTGGATGGCAGTAGCAGAGTTTTTTCTCCCCATGAATATCATCATTACCCAAAGCTGGATTTAATAAGTTAATTTCAGTATTTGAAGTCGTCTACTTCATAAATTTGGTAACACTATTAACATTGGAATCATATTACCCAAAATGTATGAGGTTTTATCTATCTATTTATATAAAAGCAAAATACATACCACTCATTGACTTACTCACTGAGTAATCACGAACTCAGGAACCATAAAGCATACAAACTTAATTGAAATTTGGAAAATAGATTCCTCCTATAGTGTTGACATCAGCTAAGAAACGGCTTTAAAAAATTCACCCCAAATAACCTGTTAAATAGGCAAATTAGGTATTTTCCTTGAAACCGACTTACCATTGTTGACTGAATTATATGATAATATTTGAACTGAAATACGCTACAAAAAGTCTAAAAATTTATATGTATTATTGTTTTTTCACATATATTCAATGTTTGCACAAAATGTTAACACAGAAATATATCTGTAACAATCATTATATGCTCAAACTTTCTGATTAGGAGGCATCCCGCTGTGCGGCCGACACGCTCGCCTGCACATCCCGGCCACATTTAATATGTTAAACATATTTACATAATTTTCGCTTGGATATAGAGCTAATACGACAAGACAGGCATAATATTTGATTATTATGCCTGTTTATTATATATTTATGTTTATTATATATTATTATATTTTCGGGAATAAATGGATTATGCTACTCAAAATAAGAAACTTATCTGCTTGAAATTGAAGCTGTCTATTATAACAAAGCAAAGTTCAAAACACTGTTTGAAACTGTTAAACTGTTTCAAATCGAAGCTGTCTAATAGACACAAAGTAAAGATCAAAACAGACCTAGATCTAGTTTGAACTTACA
Organism: Erebia palarica; assembly: GCA_964035005.1. Taxonomy (NCBI): domain Eukaryota; kingdom Metazoa; phylum Arthropoda; class Insecta; order Lepidoptera; family Nymphalidae; genus Erebia; species Erebia palarica. The sequence continues at coordinate 18,484,757 of OZ035986.1, forward strand.
CTTGACTTCGAGAGACTGAAGACGTTGATGAATTATATAAATATTATGTTATTTTTATAACTTAATAAGAACAATTTTTTGGAAATAATACCCATTCAAGTTTTCTAGTTTATCCTAAAACAACACACCTATATGCATTATGTCATGTAAATAATAATTTATGAACTATAAAATATACAGTGTTTTATCGGCTACTAACCATTATAGATAGTAGCCATTAGAATGAAATATGTTTAATTATAATATTAAGCCATCTATATCAATTTTAGCACAATTATCACTATAAACTTTTAACCTCAACGTTCAATGGTGGTTTTTAAAATCTATGAGATTTGACACATATATTAATATTTTTAATTCACATTATTTTTATTCAAATATACGTATATACAAAGCTTAATATAAACCATCATAATTATATTATATATATAACTTAATATTAATAATTAAGCTCTGCTATAAATAAATAGAAAAACAACAACAATAAAGTACAAAAGTACGGTAGTACCTAAATGCTTAATCGAAATAATCAATAAAAGTGCAAAAAATGCTATTCTAAATTATGAAGATACGTTTGAAATTTGCACTGCTACTGGTTCAGAAAGCAGATTAAGGTTTAAATAAAGCAAAGGAAACCTGATAAAAAATGGTGCATATTATAGTATAGGAAACGTCAGGGTGTAAAATATAACATCGCGTTATATAATAATATATATATCAAACTGAGCTGCGACCCTACTCATTATTAATTTTTATATTAATTAAGTGTTATATAAAACTGAACTGATATATAAAACTTTATTGTATTACTTTTGCTACCTGTGCATCATAGAGATTGTATGTTTATGATTAAATAAATAAAATAAAAAAAATTACAAAAATAATTATGATATACTAATATGTGTATTTTGCTACTGTCATACAGGTTCCCTAGCGCAGCAGCAACTAAAGCTTAGTTTTTTTATTAAGTATTGAATAATATTAGGTAGATATTTTTTAATATGAGTTATATGTAAAACTGTTTTTGTGTTACGTTTTGATTAGTGTGCATCATGTTAATTGTATATTTTTATTTATTTAATTAATAAATAATATCAAAATTAATATGGCCTACCATAGCATAAACCAAGTGTGGATTGGCAGACCTCACACACCTTTGGGAACGTTATGAAGAACTCTCATGCATGCAATTCCTCACGATTTTCTCCATATTTAGTTTCTGAAAACACACATACCTCCGAAATGTTAAAGGTTGACTCCGAGGATCGTACCCACTACCCTGGACCCTCAACTTAGTGACCGAAAGGGGTCTTAACCTACTTTTACCAGAATCATCTTATCATAATATACTTACCAAAATAATAAAATGAGTAAGTTAAAGGTCAACTTAAAGAAAGACGAGTTACCAGTAGCTTATTATCTCGCTTCAAGATAAAGAAAAATGTGACCTAGGTGCAATTATCTATAAAAATAAATCAGTTTTACTGAAATAAAACAGTATACTAGTAGTAGAATAATAAATTAACAAGTAGAATATATTTTATAATTCATGTGTAAATTTTGTGTAGGTACCTAATTCAAATGAAAATATTACTAAGGTATTATTAGGTACTTACTTAAATATAACACGCGTAATTATTAACAATACGTAGAAATATAACTAACAATATTATGAAAGCCTGTACCTGTAAGCTATGTGCACATAATATAATATTATTTATGTTGGAATTTCTTAATGTTGTAATCGAATAATAGATGGCGTTAGTAGTATACTCTATGAGGGATGAACCCAATGATACATATTTTGAAACCCGAGATCGACATTCAGATGAAAAACGCATAAATCACATATTATTTTAAAATTGAGAAATATTGCAAATCTTTACTGTAGTAGTTAAATTGCCCGTTTCTCACTTATATAAAAAGCCAACAATGTTTATCATAGTTTATTTATTTTAGTTTAGTAATAAAGATAATAATAAATGTCTTCACTACGAACAGGCAAGAAAATATTTTGATTAAAATACTTAATGTCCACAAATTTTTCTGTTAAAATAAATGAATACATTTTCTATTTAATAATAATTAATAAATTATGTTGAATAATTATTGTAAGGTTAAAATATATTCCATTGATTGATATGTTTATTCAGTGCAACGTTACATTTGGACGCAGCGAATCAAATTATGTTCCGATTGTTTAAGCGTCGCCTCCACTCAACACATGTAAGCCCTCATCAACAATACAATGAGTGCATTGTTTGAAGCTAATTTTATCTGATTTCTCCATTTGCTGCATTAATAGGGAATTCACTTAGGTTTATGACTGTATAATGCCAATTTAGGCCGGAATGGTGCGTTTCAGTTTTAATGGAATCATGTCCGATGCTTTCATAAATCATAATGGAGCAAGAATGAAGTCATCCCTTCAATGTTTTCATTCAACTTTTAGGTTTTTCTAAATAAATATCTGCTTCTAAATTATTAAATATTGGGGCTAATTCTGTTTAGCACAATCTCTAACCTAAACTAAAATGACACCTACGAGTATATCTATATTGCTATTCCTTTCATAATACTCTCTATTTATTCAATTATTTCCATTTTAACTAATACTTATCTCTTTATTCAGTTTCAAAAGAAATTAACTTCTAGCATAATATGACTTTACATTAAATCTAGAACAGCTGTTATCCATAACATATGAAGGCTAAAATATGTCCATTATATAATTAAAACTTCATTTGTTTACATGTTCTACATTAAAATAATAATCTGTTTTCTACATTAGGTGTAAAAGAATTCCGTTATCTGACTCTACAGTAAGTAAGTAATAACTCTAGTTCATTAAAGTTAAGGATCTACTACTTGCTGAATAGATTTCCCTTGCATTCCCTTGTAAATCAAGACTACATGAATCGAAAATTAATTTTGTAATTTTTATTATAGTGTTTACCTACACTGAGGGAAGTCTCTAAACTATTCTTAAATACCTACACATAATAAATTGGGGAACCAGCAGAATTTGAACCCAGAGAGAAGTAGGTTCAAATTCTGCTGGTTCCGCAATTTTTGATTTACTTATATGTAAGTATATATTTAAGAATAGCTTAGAATCGAAAACTGCTCTATCTCGCTAAATCCTTTTTTAAGCACCACATATTCAATTTCTCCAAACGCTCTAACAAAACAGTCTGAATCACACAAACATTGATAAAAAATATGTAGAGCCTTGATAAGCACAAAGTGGCTTTTATTAGTATTTTAGCAATACTGGAATATTGCCAACAAAATATTTTGAATGGATAACCACGTAACGTACTAGAATCATGTCAACAAACTATGTACTAACATTGGGAATTTATACAAAATCGCTTAGCAAAGGGACAATAGCAACACTTTTCAATTGGAAAGTTTACTTCTGAAACTCATCTTCAAGTCAGTCTAAATTTTAATTGACATCATTTATGCACTTCTTTTCCTTATCACCACGTCACTTAAAATTTAAACTGAAATAATTATTAGCGTTGTACTATGTATATCATCTAATTTTATATATTGGTGGTATTTACCTGGTTCGGAGGAGATCCACGGAAGGCAAATTGTGAGGTCATTTTTCACTACAATAAAGTGTTTAGCACGTAAAGTTCAGTCACAGAACTCACTTCACAGTTTTCGCGGGCACCGGTCCGGGTCCGGTCGCATGTCGGGTCGGGATCGATACGCGGACGGCCGCGGGTCGTCGCGGAGCGTGACGGAGCGGAGCGGGCCCGAGACGGCGCGTGGTCGCGCGCGCGGCGTTAGTGGGTAATGCGGTAGCTGCCCGCCAGGTGACGGTAATTGGCGCAGCCGTCCCGCTCTCCACCGGCCCTCTCTCTCGCACGCACGCACACTAGAGACCGAGCACGCCGCACACAGACGTAAACGGCTTCTTTTCACGCGTCGCCGTTTGACCCACGCCGCAGCGATTTTTGCGGTACGATGGGTGGCGCCCGCTGTGAGGCTGCCCCCTAGTGGGGGAAACGAGTAGTGGGGGGAATGCACTCCTTTCTTTTTCAAAAGCTTCTCTTTCTTGTATTTTTTACACCGGTGTCAGTATGGAGCGGTCCCTTTTATTTTATTTTATACTTATATATTGTGATAATTAACAGTGACGCGCGCGACGAGCGTCTCCGTAGTCGACTTAATGATAGCTTTGCATGTGATTAGAGGTAACCACGACTTGTCATCTTTTACTTTTTCTAATATGTCTGAACTTTACCTTAAAACTGATACTGAGAACTACAAAACAGAAGCTTAAATTGCATCACAGCACACTTTGGATTGATATTTGTTACATTAGACTTGATAGTTTTATTTCTATGGTCTTAAAATGCTTTTTAGGTCTAGCTACGATATAAAGCCCATTTAGATTATTGTATTCTTTTAAAGATTTTCAATTACGTAGATTAGAAACTAAATCATATATAATTTTAAATCAACATAACTTTATCAAGTTCTACTCTACAATTATAGTGTATAAAAATATATTGGTGTATTTTAGACAGTTGTCGTGGTCTGTACTTAGTGTCTGGTTTCAGAGGCGTGTAGCTGTGACAGTATTAAACGATCTTTTGAGTGTGTTCGTATAAACTGGGACAGTACGTACTTCCTACATAGGTATCAGCCTGTAGGTTGAAGATATACCTACGTACCTACTGTATAATAGTCGACAACATTCATGGCGCTAGATTGAATTTGTTGACAACAAATATATTTTATTTCTAACTTCGAGAAGTGAGCGAAAAGAGCGAATTCGAAAGAATTTAATAAATATTTCAGTAGATACCTTTAGATAGATACCTAAAGCCCATCTTACTTAAATTTAAATTAACAAACCTTTGATTTCAATATTTCTCACTTAGAAAACGATTTAATTTTATTTTTGAACTCAGGGAACTAGGTCTACAAAAGTACCTCGCAGTAAAAATGGTTTATTTAATTTATTTGAATTTCTATTCACTAAATATCACAACACCTACGTACTTAGTAACGACAAAGGCTTACTACTCAATGCATTTTAATTAATATTATGTTTTTGCGCTTTTTCTGCAAATAAAGAAATAACTAAGTATACTTATGCAGTAAAAAACTTAACAGCTGTGAATTGCCTCGTTTGTTTTGTTATTGTTAGTTTTAAGTATGCAATTCAGTGTGTGTTTTATACTTTTTTGTTATCTAGTATTCTACCTTACTAATGAAATTTTTTTTAATCACTTCTTGGCCTAGTAAGTACTTTGATCGTGAGTAGGTATTAAGTTATCTGTTAAATATAAATCTACCTTGTTATTATCATGTTTTAAATATTGTATATACTTATACTTAGATAGGTAGGCATACCTATATAATTTATTATTAAAATCAATGTCTCTTTGCATCGTATTCCTCATTACTGATTAGAATCTTAATGGTAGGAGTTTTCTTGGGATCACAATGCAGTGGGTTCTCTTCAACATACGACACGGATAAAATAGAATAATTTACTGTTATTTTAGAGAAAACAAATGTTAATAAATAATTAAAATTGGCAAAGCAAAAAATCCAAAGTATGCATAGGTACGTATGAGATGTAGTCAAAATTTAATCGTTTGGTAAAATTGTTAATAAATTATTCATTATAATTCATAACAAGGTGGTTTTCGTAAGAGCTAAACTAACTAACAACATTCAAATAGAGTACAAAGAGATAGTCAAACTACAAATCCCTAATAGAATCCATTCGAAGACGCTGCACTAGGATACACAATTGAACTAGTACAACAAGGCGACCCAAGTGTCGAAATAAAAAGCGCAACGCAATCGATCTGTTCCCCTCTTCTTTCTTATCGCCGCGAATATTTCACACTGAACGCAAAAAACTCACACAGATATAAAATATTCAAACGGTATAACATAAAATAAATTATCTTAGGTGAGGTTTGGATGTGTGCGTGGCCCCCTCCCTAGGGCGGGTCATGGCGGACAACCAATTGGGTAAATCGGCGCGCGACTCTGCTGCCGCCGGCTCAGTCGTCGTGTAGCGCCTAACACCGACGCACGCCTCGACTATAATAGCTCTTTGATCATTCCTCTACACTCACAAGTCCTTAAATATTCTATGACACTCAAATCGTATATTCTTAACTGCAATTTGTGACGTCACACTTATCTTGTATGAAAGTAGACGACATAAAGTGCATTTTCGTGTAGTTACGAGTTCAATGTCATAGATTCATGAGCCCAGGGCTGCCAAAAATAACTTTAAAAGAAAAATAAATAAATAAATATTGAGTTTTGGTCTCATTTACAATAATTAAATGGCGTAAATGAACAGGTAAACGTTATGTTTCGTCACTTTAATATTGTTAATTGCAAATGGATGGAATTGATAATAATTTAATTTCATAAATTTTCAGCGAAATAGTTAATGCTTGATTTTATATTTTGAATGAAATTATGTTGTTTACTGAAATGTTAAAATAATTTGGAGTATTTTCAGTTTTCACACTTACCTACCTACCCAGCTATTTGGTTAGGTACTACATGATGCCCACGACTCAGTCCGCGTGGTTTAAGTTTTTCAATTCCTTAATTTTGTGGAATAAGAAGCTTGTGTCCTTTCCGTGGATGTAACCTACCTCTTCACCAAATTTTATCAAAATTTCATTCTTATTTATAATATCAGTATTTGTTTATTTATATAATTCTTAGTCTTAGAAGAAATCTCACTAATTTTAATGGACGATCATACTATTTTTATTTTAAGTTTTATAATAATTTTTACATATTGAGTTCTCACCTTACGTATTTATTTACTTTCAGATGAACATTTAAATAAGTTAGGAAAAATAAAGTATCAAACCACAAAATTTATTTTTGGGGAAAAATCTTATTACCGGTGATTTTTATTACCTGACGCATTAAGAACTTGATTACACCAGTCTTAACATGAATTTTGAATAGTTTACTGTTAAAATGTTTTTTAATTTATTTTTATCTTTAATTTCCATGTTAATATGTGTTTTTATGTTTATTAATATTATATTAATACCTAATTTAATCTTTTAAAAATATTTTCTAATATTTTTTTGTTATAATTCATATAACTACTAATTACTTAATTAAAATACATATTCATACTAATTTACCTAATATTATAAATGCAAAAGTGTGTCTGTCTGTCTGTCTGCTCCGCTTTCACGGCTTATCTGTTTCCCGGACTTTGATGAAATTTGGTACAAGGATAGGTTTTATCCCATGGAAGGACAAAGGATATTTTTTATCCAGGAAAATCAAAGAGTTCCCGTGGGAATGAAAAAACTTAATTAATGAAGTCGCGGGCATTATCTAGTAAAAAATAAATATATCAATAAGTAGTTACTACGGGTACTTGAGTACACGTAATTAAAACTGGCAGCTGTAAAACAACTGCAATGTAAATTTGAAAGCGTTTTTATTCGAACACAATCACGCACTGAAAAGCCCGCTAAAGTTTTAGAGGAAATTAAATAGTCCCGATGGGATTAAGTGCAGCGAACACAGCATAAATTCGTTATGCTCATTTGTTCGAGCTACTGGCTATTTTCGTTTTCCACAAAAATATATTTAATTACACTGTAGACCGGCTGCTGATATTGCTGATTACTTTTATTCTATACTTTTGACTTTGCTCGTGTTATCTAACAATCAAAATTTATATAAGAAAAAATTAAAATTAAAAATTAATAAATAAAAATATAAAATTAATTACAATAAAAAATATTTCAATTTTATAGCTAGCATATTTTTGACGACCTCCGTGGCGCAGTGTGTAGCGCTGTTGTCTTAATGCGCGGAGGTCCCGGGTCCGATCCCCGGCAGGGTCAATTTGGGAATTTATAATTTCTAAATTTCTCCTGGTCTGGCCTAGTGGGAGGCTTCGGCCTTGGCTAGTTACCACCCTGCCGGCAAAGATGTGCCGCCAAGCGATGTAGCGTTCCGGTACGATGTCGTGTAGAAACCGATTTGGGGTATGCCTCTAACAGGTTAGCCCGCTACCATCTCAGACTGCATCATCACTTATCATCGGGTGAGATCGCAGTCAAGGGCTAACTTAAAGTCGATAAAAAAAAAAAATAATAAGGTACAAATATTAGGTAATAAATAGGTACAAGTACGTATACTAACTACTATTCGCACCTGGGTTGAATGCAGAGCTTAGGAATGTGCTAGTGCTGTGACCTTATCACTGTCATTTATATCGATAAATTACCAAAACAAGCAGTGGTTGTATTATTTTAAAAACATTTAAAATATTGATTGAAACACAATAATAAAGTCCAAAATTTACTTCATTTCTTAAGTAAAGAAAATAAAACCATTCGGAGAAGTAGGAACGATTGTTTTAGTGAGATAAAAGTCTTCTATAGGTCTGTGAATTATACTACGCTTAAAATAATATTTTTTAGAAGGACAACGAAGAGGTCCTTCTTTAGCTTCTTTTTGTATTACAGATAATGTTCTTTTTGATACTCCGGTATATCGACTCGGTCTGCCGTTGAAGGCAAGGTCAAAATGTTATTTTACCTTTCGTCAGTACACATATACAAATCTTTTTTCGCCATTTCGCGGGCTTGGAGATGAATAAAAAAAACCTTTTAGCTTCTGACCTCTTAAATCAGTCATTTTTAAAAATTTACACGGAAAGCAACTTGATTATTAAGCGACAAACAAGCTTCAAGCGTTCGATCAAAGTTTTCGTACATACGTTGGAGTTTGAAATTCGTCAATGAGATGATTTAAGAACTTTAGCTAGGAATAGTAAACATTAATGGTCTCTCCACTGTTAAATCGCGAAATCATATAGCTGAATTGATCGTTTCATGAAATTATCAAGTATATCATTGATCACAGTTTCCATCAAGAATGATCACCTAATTAATTGACTATATTATGATCAAACATCTAATGTTGGGTGTCCATAAAAATATAGAAGTAAAAAGGATTTGCTACACCAGAAGACTCGCTTCGTCGCCCCTTCATTCAGCTTCACCTCGCTTCATTCATGACCTCCTTCGCGAGCTTCTGGGTTCACACTTTACAAAAACACTCGAGGGGTAGGGCAAACAAGACTACGTTGAGTCGGGTTATGTTGATTCGGTTTTGGGACAGTCCACCATCCCCACTACTAATACCACTACCATCAACTTAACCTATTTTCTCAACTCTAACTAATGCTTGGCCGTTTGACAAAAATTGCCGTACTCCGTTTTATCCGTATCCGTTTACTCCGTATTATCTAGGAAATGTCAACTTATATAACCTAGGTAGTATAAGCAAGAAATCAATAATTATTCCAAATCTAACGGATTTGATACGTTAATGTTGACATCACAGCGTTAATGTGAACATAAACGGTTTTAACAACTTTAACATATAAATCACTCCGTATACGTATGAATATCGTACGATAGATGTCAAAGACAGCACTTAATAACACTAAGGGCTTACGGGGGAGGAAGTTGCTCCCGCCATCACCTCAGGCCCTGACTGCGTTCAACTCGGGTGCGTACTATACCTATTATACAAAATATAGTTATACATATTATCTAAACAGTATTGGACGATTATGGTAGTAAATAAATTACTTAATATTCATTTATCAAGAATTACTAGAGCAAAAAGTAGCTAAAGCCCGTGTACGTGATGCTTTTGGTCCCATTATCGCATCTGGCACTAATTTAAAGCTCCAATTATCTTTGTTTTCACATCAATTTGAATTCGGACCTTATTAACCATTCGTATCGTTAAATTAACATTATTGGACGATAACGGTAGTTAATATTAAATTCGTTAATTCCTGGAATGGAATTCTGCCTTGCTGTTTAAATTTTTATAACTTGTGTTTTAATTATGTCGTTGATTTCATTTACGCTTAATACTGAAAATAAAATAATATTGGCAGTCATGGGACTGTCGATAGAAGTGAAAACGAATTTTTTTTTTTAATTAAATTTTTTTTAATTAAAAAAACGAATTCAATATTAATAACAATTATTAAAACATAAACATTGAAACTAAGGCATTACAGTTTATTTTCGAATGTAGTAGAGATATATACAGTCACGCTGATCTACATTTTTACCCCCTACCAAAAAGTGCTCAACGCGCCTAAGGAAGTGTTCACTTCAAAAATTACAAAACAAGGCTTTCTTTTTTAAATAGCCATTGAGTTAGAGAATAGGAAGGTTGGGCCTGAGAATATAACATCTGAAGTAGGTACCTACCTAAAAAGTCTTAAGATCGACTTTCTTCATACTTAAATTTTTTTTTTAATTAATAGGCAAGCTTACCTTCTCATCACCAAAAAATCCTAGCGTAAGCCGCTCTGTCACTACTCTATGTCACTGTCCAGGGGACATAATTCGTATTGTTTTATTATTGATGACGTTTGTGTTTCGGGCTTATAATCCTTCTTCTTTTCTTTATATGATAGGGACTTCAAGGTACGTGACAAGATGGTCATTATGAAATGATACTGCTGCGATAGTAGTAGCCCCCCAAGTCAAACAACTATCATGCAATAAACATTAATTAGTTCCATTGCTTCGTTGTCTTTGATTTTAGTACCAACAAACAAACTCACTTACGCGTTCATAATATCAGTAGGATGTTTATATTAATAATATTTTAGTCAAAAATTCAATATTGTCACAGGTGTTCGTTATAATTTTACTGTTTTCTCGCGAACGGAACTGACTTTTATATTGAGTAGGATTTCTTATAACAAATAACATTATGAAGTGTTAATATATTGCCGAATCTCTTTGATGTGGCGATGCCGCATGCACGTGTGGCAAAGGGAAAACGTTTAATCCCGAACGCGTCACGACAGATCCAAGTAAAATTAGAATACTTCTCTCATTGATATTAAGCTTGAGAAAAAAAAATCAAAGATAAACAGTTTCCAAGAAAAGGTTACTTCTGCCCCCGTTTTCTGGCACAAGATTATAATCTCATCTCACTCGCTGCTCTGATAGTATTTTTTAACCTAGTTCAAAAAGGAAGAGGTTCTCAATTCAGGGGCATTCTACCATCGCTTATAGCCGTATTGTTTTAATATTGTTGACGATCGTGTTTTAGAATTATAATTATTACTATATGATGCCCGCGACTTCGTCCGCGTGGATTACTTAAGGATTTTTGATTCCCGCGGGAACTCTTTAATTTTCCGGGATTTAGCCTATGTCCTTCCCCGGGATACAACTTATCCCTGTACCAAATTTCATCAAAATCGGTTAAACATATGGGCCGTGAAAGCGTAGCAGACAGACAGACACACTTTCGCATTTATAATAATAATATGGATATAGATATGAATTAAAGTCAAGGTACGTGATATAAAACTGTAATTTTTAAGTAAAACTGTTTTAAGCGTTGGTAGTAGCCCCCGTGCGTAGTAATTACTATCAATGTACACCAATATCTCCGATATTACGGGACCTTTCTGACTCACTCAACTCTACCTGACTCAATTTCCTATAAGTATTTGTTACTGCTTCTACGCTAGGGTCCTCCTAATTATGTGTGAAGCTGAAATTCGAAGCGTCCTCATTTCATGCATACCTATATATGTCATATACCTACCTATGTATGAAACGCAAATAAAATAAACTAAACATGTTCTCCCAAGAATCTGCTCTCCCAACCGGTGGTAGAGTCCAGACAGCCCTGACTGTTATGTGGCACAAGTTGTCCTACATGAAATAAACATTTCATTATTCTCGTTTCAAGGCGAGTTTGCTTCTTCATTTTTAACGCAAATCTATTCACTTGCGAATTTATATCTACCTTTTCGTATATTGACGTCGTTTCTTAAAAGACTTGCATAAGAAAACGAAATGGTATTTGCTTTAGTGAAATGAGTCCCCGTCCTCATATACCGGGCTTTATTAGCTTCATACGGAATACCGAATCGTCTCAAAGGCGAATTTCAAATAAACTAAAAGCGTCAATCTACATACGTGCTGGTACGTTAAAAGTGATTTATATTGGGGCCCTGTTCGATTGGAGTAGATTACAAATAATGAATAAAATTGCATACGGAATGAGAGACCGTGCTGGAGTGGATTGTTTGAGCGGGCGAGGGTAGGTAGGGCCTTATTGCAGGTAGGCAAATAGAAAGCAGACGCGGGTCAACACGGCTGAATGCGATGTGATTAATTCACGTCTCAATTCCTCTTGTTTGTGGACTCACTAGAACCGCGACTACTTATGATATTTTAAACGTTAAACTAGATGATGCCCGCGACTTCATGCGCGTGGTTTAATTTTTTTCAATTCCCACGGGATAAAAAGTAACATGTGTCCTGCCCCGGGATTCAACCTACCTCTGTACCAAACTTCGTTAAAGTCTGCTGAACAGATGGGCCGTGAAAGAGTAGCAGACAGACAGACACACTTTCGCACTTATAATATTGGTATGGATTATTATGGATTTGAACTACTCTGCCTCGCTAGTCTTCTACTTATTCTAGCACAAAATTAGTATGCAGCGTTAGGTGTATTGAAGTGGATTCCTTGGTCTACAATTTGTATGGGCGTCGATCCACTGTAAGGATACTACTATCATTCGACGACTGAACGCTGCGGTCTAATAAAGTTATAATTTTATCGAGCGGAGATATCGATATAAGTAATAACGCGGACTACATTACAGTATATTAACCACGGGTATTAAAATAATGGGGTAATTAGTTCATTAACTGGTCATTAGACATTGACAATTGGACTTGCATACATTGCAGTAAATGTAATTACATTTATTACCTTAAATATTATACGCAAAACATTAGTTACATTATTATTTCTGCTGATAAGAGTCTGAGCGGGTATAGCCAAGTGGATAACCATTTCAAAACCATAAGGTTTCCAGAAGTTATTTTAAGTTTTTGGTTATAAATTATTGTTTATTTTCGGTCTAGTAAACATTCTACAGCAAATATAAAATATAATTTTGTAGTTTTTTTGGAATTTTTTGGGACACATGTGTCCCGCCCCTATGGGCAATAAAGGTACTTTTTACCCAAAAACAATGACTCAGAAATCACCTCATTTTTATTAGTTTGCGTAATATTTTAAGACTTTTTTGGCATTTTGTGATAAACAATGTATTTATTGTTAAAAATCTTTAGTTTATACAACATATACATATTTATTATTGTAATGAGTGTGAGATTCAAATGAATGTCACACATGGCCTGTGGCACACTTATTATTTGTGCGATTTTCTATTTTTTTTGGCACAAATTACGCACCTTGTTCTATAGGATTTTTCTATGACATGTAAAAAAGACGTTGACCATTTCTAAAAAAATTCTGCTGCAGTGGTTACGGTCGAGGATAAGAAGAAGCTCGTTGTCTTACACAAAATTTCCGAGCTACAGTTTTTTTGCACAGCTAATTAGACAGCAAATTTACTTGTGTCGGTGTATGAAGCATAGTGTACATGAATTATGAATGCCGTATCGCTATTTTAAATAAATCAAACAAATAAATCACTGCATCAGTGCATACACATCTTCAAAACGAGTTCTTGCGATAACATTGGATACATAGGAAACTGCCATATCTGGTTTAATATACCAATAATAATCTGTAATTGGTGGCAAAACATGATGATGACCAAGATGGTGAACCCAACTTAATTCATGCCAAGAAGTTTTATGCATTTATGCATTTCCGATATGTTACCGATTATAATTCTCGGCCGTTTTGTTGAGCATACCTGATTTTGAGTTCTGACACTTTTATTTGAAGTAACACTTTAAAAATAGTTATGGAACTATAATATCTAATGGTGCCAATGAATTCGAAACACAGATCTTCACAGATTTCCACTTTGCCGATATTGTGAGAAATATATGGAAAATAATTTCTATAATTCCACTTAGACACTGCTAGTCTAGTTGATGACAATGGACCTGTATTATGATATCTGCAGCTGTTGATGTAGAAGGTTTAGCTGTTAGCAATTTAAAAGATTCTGGAAACAATGAAAACTCAACCCCAATATTTTGGGTCCCTTCATCATCATACTACGTCAAAAACTTTTCGTCATCTACGTCATGTAATAATGCATCTCCGTCATCACTATTTTCATTCAAGAAAATTTTATGGATCTCCTTTTCGCTGAGTACGAAAATTTCATATATACACCTTGGGCACCATTATCTGCCAAAATTATATTTAAAATGTTGGTAGATACGATAAAATTATGAAATCACGTAGAATACTTTTTTGATAGATTATTACCGTTATCGCCCATAGGGACGCCGGTGTCTCTTTTTATTTTCACGAGCTAACAAAGTAAACAAGTTATGTAAACGTTTCATGAAAATACAAAATAATTATTTATATACCGGACAATAATATTTTTACAAAGTTACAAATAAACACTTTATGATATAGTTATGATTTTTTGAAAATAATGAACTTGCGACTTCACGATGCTAATTGCGGAACTAAATCAACCATGAAAGATGACAATTAGGAGTCAAATTCAATAACAAAATTATAAAAACTACCTTCAAAAATATATTATTCATTAAAATAATAATCTATAATTCTTGGTTTTTTTGTACGAGTGTAATAAGGTTTGGGGACAAATACGTCCCTTGGTCGTCAAAGGGTTAATACGCCGTATATGAAAAAATATACGCCGTCCTCCAAGAAGGACAAAGGTAGGTACCCTTTTCTAAGGACCTAAACTACAGAAATATCGTACATTCTATTATGTCCTTCGAGCGAACTTACAGGTGTAGGTAAGCGTGGCGTATCGAATATCGATACGCCACGATTACACCTGTAAGTTTTACTCACGTAAATCGATTAATTATATGAATAACTTACGAAGTCTTATAAGACGCGTATCGTATGCAAATGCTAGTTACGTAGCTTCCTCGTCTCTCCTTGGGGAATCTATTGAATACGGAAAGAGAAAATATGTACGCCGCCTGTTTATTTGGTTGGGGGTTCGACCAGTGGAGTGCATGATATAGAGGCATAAAAGCACTGCTTACCCTAGCTAAAAAAGTTCAATGCTTTGTTTTTCATTAAGCCCTACCTGAAATGGGTAACTACATAATAATTCCAAATTCTGTGCACGCCATTGGTTTCGACCTCTGACTTTTCAGAGTTATATGGATTTTCAAGAAATTAAATTTAGTAAGAATATCACTTGCAGACATAACGGTGAAATAAACATTGCGAGGAAATCAGCATGCCCGAGACTTCTTCATAATGTTCTCAAAGATGTGTAAGATGGATGCCCCAACGCATTTGGCCAGCAAGCGCGGCACGACTTTGCTAGTATGGTGGTAATTAGCAACGGCCGAGGCCTTCCACCAGACCACTGCAATTCAGAAATTAAAATTTCCCCAAGTTCTGGAAAGCATAGCGTTAGCAGACCCGCTCGAGACGACATCAAGCGAGTCCATAAGCATGCCACGGAAGACCCTACAAGGGACCTCCTCCAAGAGTGGACGTCCTTCTGTTGACGACGACGAAGATGACGATAAATTCCCAAATTGACCCTACCGGGGATCGAACCGCCTACTAAAACAACAGTGCTCACGACTGCGCCAGAAACCCCTCAATTTACTTTCAAACGCTGAAAAGTAAACTGCGTTACAGTACAGAATACCATATACTTTACCTAGTATGGAGTGCTGCGTAAAGAAAAATCACTTGTGATATCGACAGAGCAAAACAAGTACAGACAGCGGATCGTTTAATCAGTCTGTGTTGCAGACACGAGGGGGTCTTCTGCTAAATGACCATCCCTCGACTCTGTTAACCCGAGCCACCGTATCCGCAAACAGTATACTCGGTAAGTGCCGCAAATGACCCCGCCTTATGCGTCTATTAGACCTGTCACATAGAAATTAAACTTTTCAATTATTATTAATTTAATGATCTCTTTCTGATTCTCATAAGATATTAAATGCGAAAATATGTCTGTCTGTCAAGCTATGCTTTCACGGCCAATATAATTAACCAATTTTGTAAAAATTGGTTTAACTGATGAGCCGTGCAAGCGTATAAGACAGGCAGACGGACAGACAGACATACATACGTTCGCATTTATAATATGAGCAGTAATTATTATTACCCAGCATGAGTTGCAATGCGACTAGTGTAATATACCGTGCGACTATACCGTGCACTATATCAGAAACACTCTCCCGCAAGTCCTAACTGTAACCGTAACTGTACAAAGTTTAAACTCATTTGGATAGAGATTACAACTCACATTACATGGAAGCATAAGCAGGCAGACGAATAAAATACATATTATTCTCACTCACGTCTAAGAATTCACACAATTTTCTATCACAAAACAGATCTATCTAGGCACGCATCGAAATAACTAATATTTTGCATAATTCATTAGCATTGTTTTAATAGATCCTGTTACAAAACAACAATCCTTATATTAACGACATTTTTATTTGATAAATATTCGAGATCGAAACAAGATAAGAGAAATATCGAGATTTTATACTGATAAGGTTTAACATTAGATAAATAACGCCGTTTATTCTCATCATCACCTTATTAGGTAAAAACACGTATATTAATAAATCGACACTGTTTTTTATTAGATAGCAGTTTTAGATAATGGTGCTAATTCGTTTGTACACAACATAAATGACGTAACTAATAATTTGCATATTATAATTATTGTAAACCGCTTTTTCCTACCATTCTAAATGCATTAGAGACTTATATTTGTCTTATATTTGACGATCTCCGTGGCACATTGTGTAGCGCTGTTGTCTAAATGTGCGGAGGTCCCGAGTTCGATCCCCGGCAGGGTTAATTTGGGAATTTGGGCCTGGTGGGAGGCTTCAGCCGTGGCTAGTTACCACCCTACCGGCAAAGACGTGCTGCCAAGCGATTTAGCGTTTCGGTACGATGCCGTGTAGAAACCGAATAGGGGTTTGGGTTTTATTAAACCCATACCCCTATTCGTGGGCATGGCTGTTATATTAACAAAAAAACTTTTATTTACTTTCATTGTTATAATTTGTTAAAGACTAATATTTCTTTGTTTATTTAATCTGTTTAAATAAATCGTTGTCATTGTAGTGAATTTACATAATAATATGGAATTTCGATACAAAGTAATTTAAATATTAAATTTAAGGAAAAGGTTTGTAAGTTGTAGCCACAATATGGCCGGTAGTAAAATGATTCGATATTCATTAAACCTTTCTTTTGCGGTTTTTGCACAGAAGTGGGACACAAAGGTGATGTAGTAGTAGTTACAGTAGGTTAATCTTCGTAAAACAGCACGTTCACGATTACAAAAAATTATGCGATCTGCATAGAGAGGCCGCAATACCGGGTACCTATACCGAGTTTCTTACTGTTTCTTCTAGGTAGGAAATCATTCTGAACCAGTGGTAGATTCACTTGACGATTCAAAAGTACTTGTAAAAGTTTGTTTGAATAAAAAACATGTGAATTTTTATTTTTGAATAAGCTCGTGACTCCATCGCTCCGCCTCAAGAAAGTCTGAAGGTCATTCGTGGGAATAAATTCTATTTTATAACAAAATTCTACAACCTATTATAAAACTTGCCTTTACACAAGCTGAAGAAGTCCATTAAAAGTATGCTTTTGGAAAAACTTATTATACTGTGGAAGATTACGTAAATGACGAAGGAGCATGGATTTAGCGGCAATGCTACGCTCGCTCCAACAATACTAAGGACAGCGATTACTTATGTACTCATATCTACGAATTAATGAAATTTTAAATTAATTGTTTCAAAAGAGCAACCGCCGAGTTTCTTGCTGGTTCTTCTCGGTAGGAATGGTATTCCGAACCAGTGGTAGATTCACTCGACTATTCAAAAGTACTTGTAAAAGTTTATTTAAATAAAAAACATTTAAATTTTGAATTTTGTAGTCCGAGTGGAGTAAACTCAACTTGGTATTGTGTACACAAGAGCATCGGTTACGCTGGAAAAATACTGATGTTACGTGTTTAGTTGATACGTGTGAACTCCTTATATGAAAAATAATTAGCATAAAATCTAGATGCAAGCTGTTTCCATTTTCTGTACCGAATTTCGCCAAAATTTGTTACAATTAGATTTTAACGAATCTTATAGGTAGTTACCGCAAATCAAATAGTCGTCTCTGAGCTGAAATGCGAGTGCTTGTTTGCGCAGCTCTCACACAAACTGTCAAAGTCAACGTACATTACTAAGTACGCGCGAAAACATGCTATTGCGACGGGTCTTGCGGTCAACTTCAGATGCGACTAATGAATGGCGCCAGGTTTAACCTAGTCTATTACCGCTTACTTTTCTACTCACGCTAAGTCAATAGATTAGTTATTATTAACCCATACCCCTAATCGGTTTCTACACGGATACCTATTTACTCTTGATTTGATTCCCCTACGTATTATAAGTGACACAAACTGTCCTACATGAAATACATAATTTCATTCGTATTCACTTGAATACATTTATAAGCCATGTCTAAACGTCTGCAGCTCTATGGCCCTCGCCTCCGATGTTGTTACCGTGCCCTCCCGAAGCAACCCCCTCCCTCCCAGATTCATTTCTGGTTTTCGCTACTCTTTTTTGTCTTAAATTGTTTTCGTAGCTTGTATCCTTTGATATACTTAACCCAAGATATACTGGCCATTGTTCTTCCAAAAAATATTACATTATTCCAAAACCATTATTTATTAACCAAAACCTAAATTGGGGAAAAGTTAGATCAGTGTTTGTCTCACCAGAACAAAAACTTTTTCTTTTAAATTTATTTGTTTAACATAAGACTCAGAGTCCAGGAAACACGGCACTTTGACGTTTCGCATGACACAGTGTCTTGCTGGGCATGGGGTGTTTAGGCAGTAGGTACACGGAACGCATTAAAAGAAGAAACAACAGCAAATGCATGAACTGTATATGTCACCGTAAGATTGTAAAAACCGTTAGATTATAATCTAACTCGCGAAATTCTAAACTGTCGAAAGATTAGAATTTAACGCATTATTTTCCGGTAGATTGTAATCTGATAGATATTTAAACCCGATAAAACCTAAGTGCACCTTGTTGACGACGCAGATCACACACTGTTCCACTGTCCCCAGTTTAATGAAGAAAGACCGAAAATCGTGGACGAGTTGGGGGAAGAAACTGGGGTGGGAGTGCCTCATAGGTAAAATACTGGAATCAAAAAATAACTGGCAAGTAGTACAGCAATACATGGAATGTATAATGCTAAAGAAAGAGAAGGACGAAAGAGACGGGCGTGAGTGAAGTCAGGCTTTTGGCAGCAGTGGTAAGCCAACTTGGCAGGAACAATGCTGCTTGGTGACAGGAAGGGTGTTTAGCTGGTAGGAGTTCGGCATTATACGGTTCGGATTGGATGTCCATGAGGATTTTCCCCCTCTTACATAAAAAAAGGTGTTTTATATTTGAGAAAATTCCTGAGATGAAAAGATGATGATTGACTGACTGACATGAATCGCGCTGAAATTTGGCATGCAGATTGTCATTATGACGTAGAAAACTGCAACGAAAGGATTTTTCAAAATTCAACCACTAAAATAGAGGTTTTAAATTTGTATAGTCGACGCGAACAAAGTCGCGGGCAAAAGCTACACAACTAAATACACGACTAAATAAGCACGTTGTGTATTGTGTGAAATCATTTCCGAAATCTAAATGCTTTTTGGATCTATCTTATAATATATTGAATGATGCTAGGCAATTTAGTAGTTCGTACACGAAATAGTAGTAAAAGAAGAGTAAAATCGAGTAGCTTGAGTATGGTTGGTAAAGAATTTTCCGGAAAAAGTAACCTAAGTTCCTAAGTACGTGATGCAAGGCATCTCCTTAATAATAAGTTTCGTCAAAATTTGTTGAACAGATATTATGTATTTGTTAAAATTAAAATAACAACTTTATTCAATTAATAATTTAGCAAGAAAAGATTACAATTATTTTGCTATAATCCGCCAACAGAAAAAATTCTGTATGGTCAAGCATGCAGTTACAAGCGAAGCACCGTTTACCTTCCCAACCAAGCAAGAAAGCCAAGTTCCCAAGCAAGCAATGCCACCACCACTCACATGCACCAACACACAAGACTTGTATACTATTCTAGGCGCATGTTTCGCCCCGACACCGGAGCATCTCCAGGAGATGTCGACTTTACAGTGCAAGATTGTCTAGACTGTGTCTGTCTAGACTAGATCAGGGGGTTCGATGCCCAGCAGGGTTTGGAAATTTATACGGCTTCGGTCGTGGCTAGTTACTACGCTACCTGTAAAGACGTGCCGCCAAGCAATTTAGCGTTCCGGTACGATGCCGTGTAGAAACCGATTAGGGGTATGGGTTTAATATAACTGCCATGCCCCTAACAGGTTAGCCCGCTACCATCTTAGACTGCATCATCACTTACCATCAGGTGAGATCGCAGTCAAGGGCTAACTTGTATTGGATTAAAAAAAAAATAAGCAGCCAGACCAAACCACCTTCAGCTAGATACATGTCTTTGGTGTGTATATCATTGCTTGTCCCCCTTCCTTCACGGGGAATGTTTACCCACTTATTTCAATGATACTACTCACTCAAGCCTCGTTGCCAATAAAATTTAGATTACATCGCGTTTTTTTTTCGTTATTTTAATTCTTTTTTTTCTTATACTAGCTGGTTAATTAATTGAGGATTGACGAAGATGGATATCGCTGGAGTCAAAATATTCAACTATAATTTCGTACAAATTAAATCAATTATTATCAAATGGGTATTATTTTTTATTCCACTACTCATAACTGCGGTCTTACCTAGCATTAATTACCTTAGTTTAATGGCATTTATATTAAGCCCATACCCCTATTCGGTTTCTTACTTTCTACAAGGCATCGTAGCGGAACGCTAGATCGCTTGGCAGTACGTCTTTGCCGGTAGGGTAGTAGTTAGCCACGGCCGAAGCCTCCCGCCAGACCAGAGCAGAGGAAATTCTAAAATTATATATTCCCAAATTAACCTCGCCGGGGATTGAACCCTGGAACTTCCAAGCTAAGACAACTACGCTCAACACAGCGCCAGGAAGGTCGTCGTGGGCTAACTTAAAAAAAGAAACCTTCACCTCTAAAGCAAGTGATAATAGGTGACCCACCCACCAAACAAATTCAGAAATTGTAAATTCTTAAATTTACAATTTACCCTACTGAGGACCAAACCCAGGACCTCCCACTAATAAGACCACAGCGCTCACCACTACGCCAATGAGGTATTTGTTAATGATATGATGTGCCACTTTATAACAAATGTAAATCGCAAAGTTAACAAAACGATGTACGTTGAATAATAATAACGTTTTGCGACTAACAAGTTATTAAAACGAGCATCGTTCTATTAAGAGTCCAGAATGAAAATTTTGCTACTTTTGCTAGCTTTAATTTCATAAATTTCTTGATAGAAAAAAAAATTGAAAACTGCTCGAGTCTGTCTAATGAAAGCAGATAGACAAAATGTTTTTGGTGATAAAAAAATTGTTAAATTAATCAATATCTATTTATTCAAATTGGGTACACTGTACACTTATTGACGTCCAATAACTTATAAAACATGATGGTAATAATCTGTTACGGTATCTTAAAACTAAAGCTGAAGTTCTAAGCGCGCCCTACACGGTGCGCACAACGAGTAAAATTATGTCTATTTGTTAACGAACCTATTATGGTTACACATGACTTGTCTCATTACGTCGATATAAAAGTTATATTTCTCATAATTATGTGGTGTTTTTCTCTACTAACCCTTACATGCGGATAAAAATTTGCCAAGATGTTATTGCAGACTACAATCTATCTCTGTGCCAAATTTCATGCAGATCCGTTTAGCCGTTCTGGCGTGATTGAGTAACAAATCTCCATCCATCCATCCAAACTTCCCATTTGTAATATTAGTATGGATTAGTATGGATTAGTATAGATTTATTTTATGGTCTCTTAAACCAAGCATCGTATTAATAGAGGCACAAATATTCATAATTTCCATGGACCGCAATTCAAATGAGCCGTCCATAGTTTTGGGTCGCCCGCTGACCTCTGTTAATATAACTTTGAATTACATCGCTGTGGATTGTTTGCGCGTTTTAATCATTATCACTTTTGAATATTATTACGGATAATTACTTTCACTTCTGCCACCTATTTGGGGGTTGATGCGTAAACAAACATCGATGTGATCCTTTTAGTGGTTATACAGAATGAAATTTTAATGTAGAGCTATTATACTATACATATTTATATTTTTACTCGCGACTTCGTCCGCGTGGATTGTGGTTTGTTGGTTCCCGCGCGAACTCTTAAATTTTCCGGGATAAAAAGTAAAGTATTATTCCAGATTATAATCTACTAGCTATTACCCGCGGCTTCGCTCGTGTGACTTAAGAGAACAATAACTGAGTTTTATGTGAAAAAAATGTCATTTTTTTAACTTTAATGATAACAACTTCCAAGAACTCAGATCTTGATATTTTAGTGCAGAAACCAACAAACCAAAAAACACTTTCGCACTTATAATATTACCAGCTCATGTTCGCGACTCTGTCCGCGTGGATTCAGGTGTTTTAGGGGTATGAAAAATAGACGATAGCCGATTCTCAGACGTAATGAATATGCATATAAAATTTCATAAAAATCGGTCAAGCCGTTTCGGAGGAGTAGGTATGGTAACTAACACTGTGACACGAGAACTTTGTATATAAGATAGGATAATATTCAATTATATAATTTAAAATATTGAAGCACATGTTCCTTTACTGGTCCTAAACAAAATCAGGTCAAATTGTTTCAAGGAAAAATATCAAATAAATACCATCAGCATGATATCCCACAAGAACTGTTAGTTTTTCTGGGTCAAAAAGGAGCCTGTCACTCTCCAGGTCCTAAAAAAAATCACGTTGCCGTAATTCAATAAATAATAATTAAAGTCAGCATCATATCCCACAAGAACCGTTAATTTTCCCGGAACAAAATGGTAGCCTATGTCACTTTCCAGCTCCCCGATTATGTAAGGAAATCGGAATCGTCTGTCAAACATATAATTCGACCTGTTTAAGGTCATAGATGCTTGCAAGTCAAAACGCATGTATGTACTCCTTAAAAAGTTCGATTTATACGTTATGAGCTGTCAAATGAATACGATTGGCTTAGAAAAATGGGCCTCAGGTCTTAAACAATAATCACATCGATATTTAACTCAGCTACCATATAATTGAAGGACAAATGTGTTTGAAGTAGTATACCCATATCCCCCAGGAACTGTTAGTTACGGGATAAAAGTTACTTATTTTACTTTCCAGCTCCTAAAAATATACCCATGCAAAAAATTACGTCAATCCGTTGCGCCGTTGAAGCGCGATTGAAGGACATCACAACAAACCAATAAACAAAAACAATTTCGTGTTTATAATATTAGTAATTATGGATAGGATAAAGGTAGTATATGTTACTTTTTTCTTCCAGAAAAAAAAATGGTGGAATTGTTAATTCATTGCCGTATGATTGAAGGAAAAATACGTAAACATCAGCATGATATCGTTGATGTATTTCTCCGTTGCCATATGAGTGAATGATAATGAAAATCAGCATGATATCCCCAAAGGAACCGTTACTTTTCCCGTAACAAAAAGGTAGCCTGTGTAACTTTCCAGGTCCTAAACAATAATCACGTCGATATTTAACTCAGTTACCGTATAATTGAATGTTTAAAGTAGCATACCAATATCCCCCAGGAACTGTTGGTTACGGTATAAAAAGTTATTTATATCACTTTCCAGCTCTTCAACTATACCTGTGCAAAACAATCACGTCAATCTGTAACTCCATTACCACCTAAATGAAGAACAAATGCGAGAAATAGAGCATACTTTCCCACAGGATAAAAAGGCGTGTCACTCTCCAGGTCCTCAATTATACCCATGCAAAAAATCACGTCGATCCGTTGCGCTTTTGAAGCGTAATTGAAGGACAAACCAACAAACAAACTAACTCTCGCATTTATAATATTAGTATGGATCTCAGTGATTACATTCATCCAGATCCATTTAGCCATCATTGGCGTTATTAAGTAACAAACATCTATCCATGCATCCATCCATCCCAAATTTCGAATTTATAATAATAGTATAGATTAGTATAGACTAGATGATGCTCGAGATTCGCGTGAATTTAGTAGGTACTTCGGGCGTGACTAATTATCATCCTAGCGGCCAAGACGTACCGCCAAGCTATTAAGCGTTCCGGTACGATACCGTGTAGATACTAAATAAGGGTATGGCTTTATTATAACTGCCATACTCTTAGCTTTAACGTAGGAGCCCCCACGATTCCTGGCACGGTGCGAATCGGACTGGCGCACTGAGGGCTCCGTACAAACCTGTAGTAAATTTACAATTATTACAAATATTTTTAGTACCTATATGATGTTACTAAAAATTTATGCTTTTCGCAATTTTACTTTATCTGTACTTATAAGACGTTGCTTCGTACAGAATTTCAAGATTCTGAGGTCAGGGGAAGTACCCTGCAGGTTTTGATTCCCTTGCGAGTGTCGAAAATTTGAAGCATAAACGGCTTTATGTTTTGATTGCGTTGGCTTAGAAGTTTGATTTTTTAACAGCTCCAAGGGACAGTATACTTGAGTATTTGATATGAATTTCAGCTTGATACCTCCATGCGTTCCTGAGAAAAAGGGCCTTGACAGACAGACGGACGGGCAACAAAGTGATCCTATAAAGGTTCTGCTTTTTCCTTTTGAGGTACGGAACCTTAAAAAAGAACTTTTGAACAATTCCGACGGGCTCTCGAGCCATTACAAAAAAAAGGGTCAATAGGTCCCAAGGGCCTTGAAATCAAACGTGTCATTATCACTGACACACAATTGTAATAATTGTAACCCAATCGAATGACACAGTTAAATAATTAGTCAAATTAATCCACACCTTGGACCGATTTAAAAACATTTCGCTGCATATGCAACAATGTTAAATGAAAGTTTAATTTATATTTAAATACTTACAATAGGATTTTTTACAATACATTTTCTTGTCATGTAGATTGATACTTAGCTGTAATCCATAAAGACACATCTACATCGGATACGAAGAATTTATAAATGTCGTGTCCCAAAAACTGATACACGCCTCAGGTGACCCAATAGCTGGAAACGGTGTAACCTTGCTACTCTAAAAAGTAATAGCGCCAGTGTCTTGGCCACCATGCCCACTAACGATCACTTGGACGGCGTGTATTTTTTAACCGACTTCCAAAAAAGGAGGAGGTTCTCAATTCGAAGCGTATTTTTTTTTAACCTATGTCGGTGCATATCTCCGTGGTTTCTGAACCGATTTGAAAATATTTTTTTCAGTCCTTAGAGGGAGCTCTCAGGGTGGCATTACAAAGAGCAAAGGAAATATTTTTTTTTTTGTATAATAATTTAACTATCCAGACATAAGTCTCCAGGAAGAATCGTCACATAATAGTCACGATGTTGTCCAACCTTCAACCTTGAGCTCTAAACACCAATGGGGCACACGGTATCTTACCGTTCAATAGGCATGATGACTGATTTTGAAAAATGGTCAGATTATGTTCGGAAGTATCTACTATTTGGAATAAATATATTATTTCAGCAGAAAAATTAGGTTTGGTAGATAAAATTGGCATTTGAAATTTAAATTTTAAAATTCACGCCAAAACGCTCGCGAGTGTCATGGAGCCGTTCGTGACGTCACTATTGTTTTTTACCAACGTACTCTGTGCAGTGTGCAGTAAACAACAGTATGCCTGTCAAAGCTCGAAAACAAACAATTGTGACGTCAATCGCTTCTTGGTGTTTAATATAATATGGCAGATTTCTGTATTTTATAGTTTTATTTTATCAAAATAAATAGCAATCTCACTCGAAATAGAAAAATAAATACGTTTTTTATAATCCATGAATCCTATTTCATTAGATAAATTCATAATTTCATTGATTCTTGGTTACAGTCATCATGCCTATTGCTTCATTACTACTGCAAGTTGCGATCCATTGCCGGACCTATGCAACCCATTCTCGCCAATATATACCTATAGGCTATAGGCTATAGCCAAACCCTTCTCATTCCCCACTCTCCAGCTCAGTAAGCTGGAGAGTGGGGAATGAGAAGGGTTTGGCTATAGTCAACCACGCTGGCCAGACATAATATTGGCAGACATGAATGAATGAGTGAATGAATATACTCTTATTGTACACTAAAAAGAATAATAACAGTAAACTTAGCTAATAACAAAGGAAGTATTCAATTTGGCGGCCTTATCGCTTCACAGCGATCTCTTCCATCAGACACCAAAAACTTCACGAACCTATTTTTTATAGAACTCTAAGGCATGTAGGTTTGCTCGCGAATACCATTATAGCAAGTTATATTTAGTTGCTTTACTCAAACAAGTTATATTAGAAATGCATGCTCGAAGATCAAACCCAAACAGGAGGACTTCTTTCCACTAGGCTATCACCTTACTATCGCTGCTTTAAATAAACGACTTTTTTATTCCTTTATTATTTTAATCTAAGTATTTCAATTACGTTACTTAATTAATATCATTATTTTAATTTTGTTTAGGTAGGTATGTTGTCGTTGATTGTGATATTCAGGAAACCCAAAACATAAATGTTGGGGTTTTAAGAGAATATTAAAAAATCCCCTATAGCTGCTGCGTTCCATTGCTTGGCGGCATAATTTTGCCAATCGTATGGTAACTCAATGGTAATGGTGCCTCAGCCGAAGCTGCGAGACAAGAACGCACCAGACAGGTAGGTATATCAATTCGGAATTGTACCCGGGGCTACTATTAAACGTCACCGGGGCTGTTATCTGCGCCGCTGTTCGTACCCGGTTTATTGGTAGTCGTTCATTATCAAGATACCTTATCTCGGAGAGGCCAATTAAATTTGAAAACAAAGGTAACATAATAAGGCGCCACATTGAACTTGGGGTAGGGTGGCCAGGTGTAAAGGGTGTTTGTTCGGGACGAATAATAAACTGTAACTGTACAATTCCTGTTCTGTTTTGTTAACTGCCTCGTTGGTCTAGCGGTTAGCATGGTTCGCGCAACTGCAGATCACGGGGTCCTGGGTTCGATTCCCGGTAGATATCATTCTTAGATATTGGGTTTTTCAGTTAAGAAATTCTCGGAGTTGGAAGTTGAGAGAAAGTCACCTCTGTGCCTCGGAGAGCACGTTAAGCTGTCGGTCCCGGTTATTATTACTAACATGATAATAGATGTTATATCCGCCAACCCGTGTTGGAGCAGAGTGGTGGTTCTAGGCTCTAATTCCCTCTCTGCTACGAAAGTGGAGGCCTGTGCCTAGCAGTGGAACTTTAATGGGCTGTAGTGGTGGTATGATTCCTGTAACTGAACTATTCCTGTACATTAAATATTTTTTGAATATTTCCATTGGAGGAAGCTTTTTTATAATAACAAAGCCCAAAACATATTTTATTAAAAATTTTGTCTGTCACACTCACTCCACAATTCAGGTATCCAGGTAATGTATCAATCCAGGTAAACGATATTTTTATATTGAAAAACAATGGTATTCTTTCGGGATAGGGGATAAGAGTTTTGGATGATTATACCCAGTAGGTACTTTGAAAATTCCTTTTTTCATTACAATTTTTTTTGCTATCAAAATAATCCAATGTGTATTTTGGGAAGTTACATGAATTCAACTCAACATGTTCGAAGATAGCCGGTGGATCTCGTCACAGGGCAAATCAATTGCGATATGTTATATATTATAGCTTGATGAAAGGTAGAAGTTGAAACATACTTATATACAGGTGCTTAGGTACATGACGTCGTATATAAGGTGAAGCCCATGTGGAGCTGGCTTATTCTCTTAACAGCCATAAGCTATTCTCGTTATAAAAATCTGTTCCTATTTTCATGTGTATCGATTTTCCCACATTACCCTAAAGAAGTGGCCACACCGAGCTGAAGGGGAGAGGGCGTTGCGTAGGCGCTGCCGCTTTGTAAGATTTAATGGTACGTTTGTGAAGAGACGGCTTTTTGTTTGTCTGTTTGTTTATCACACTTTCCGTTTAGATAGAGCCGATACAGATTTCGCGTTTGTCTATGAATTGGATAGTATTGTATTAGTTATTTATCTTTTGCGACTCCCGTTTAGATATATATCATTTTAAATCATTACTCCTTTTTATTTTGTTTACGGAAATGTCACTGAGATTTATACGCACAGAAAAAAATGTATATTCAACATTTTGTTGAAACATTCTGCTGTGGCGAATGCCTCATTTCTGAGGGCATTTACCTTTTCCATTAATCAAATTAAATGTAAGTACCTACCCAATTATTATACTTTGTTCAAATTTCCATATTTTTTAATTTAGCTAATCCAAATAAGTTACCTAAAAAAATATCATGGAAAAACATGTGTTATTACCATGTCTATATTATTCATACCAAGTTTTATCAAAATCTCTTCAGTAGTTTTTACGTAATAGAGTAACAATCATCCATAAATTCTGACAAACTATCGCATATAAATATGTATGTTAAATTAAATGAACACAAAGGATGTTCAATGAAAAATTTTTGAACGTCAACAAAATATAAGACGTGATGATGATACTACGGTATCTCATAACTAAAGCTACGAAGGTTTCAAACGTATCCTGTTCTAAGAAGAGCCCACAACAAACTCAGCCAGTTTTAATAGTACCCACTCAGCTAGTAACTCAGCTAGTTTTATTCAATTACTTTGGAGAACATCCATACTAATATTATGAATGCAAAAGTGTGACTGTCTGCTACGCACTCACGGTCCACCTTGTCAACCGATTTTGATGAAATTTTGGTATAGAGGTAAGTTACATCCCGAAGAAGGACATTAGTTCCCGCGGGTTTCTAAAAACTTTAATCCACACGCACGAAGTCGTGAACATCATGAAGTAATTTATAAGCTGCAAGTGCATTCCATACTATTGAGTGTCCGCGTTATGGGTACCTACTAGAATAGTCCACTTTATTGCCACTATTTCATCCAATACCAACACAAAGAGTGTTTATAACTAATAGTGCCTACTTAGGTGTGTATTTTAACACAGACCCAAACCTACAAATGTATAAAAAATACGCTACACGATAATATAAGCATTCGATTGCTGAAATTTACAATACCTACATGGAATTAATAAAATGAATTCAAAAATGGAGTTTATTGCAAGATTGATAGGTGCAAAATTTGAGTGCATACATTTTGAATATATTATGGTTTTTGTGCTGTCGGTTGTACATCGGGCTTCACTTTGGTGGCGCCTATTTTTTGTAAAGATTTTTTTGGCCCTTAAAAGAGTGGAGCTTGGCAAGGTAATGTAGCTTCTCAAGGGTCTTGAGATCACGAGCGTACGTTGAAACCATAAACATTGGGACAACTTTTGACCTCTCTGGCGCAGTGATGAGCGCTGTGGTCTTACTGTGGGAGGTCCCGGGTTCGAATCCCGGCAGGATCAATTTAGGAATTTATAATCGCTGAATTTTCTCTGGTCGGGTGGGAGTCTTCGAGTACCCTACTGGCAAAGACGTACCGCCAAGCGATTTACGCTCCGATACGATGTCGTGAAGAAACCGATATTATAACTGAGTTTAATATAACTGCCGTACCCGTAGATTTCAGATAAGTACATCCTGACTTTCTGAGTTTTAAAATCCTGAGTAATTGAAACTCTCAAAACTACATTTTGTTATTGTACGGTACGTATAACCTGAAACTTTAACCATAAAAATAGTAATTTATACTATAAGTTACTTAAATAACCTGCAGTGCGATTGCGTAACTTCTGCGTCAATCATTGTTACAGTATCAATTGTTGTGATTGGCTGAATTTATGGCATCTATTCTGGCTATGTCAATGGATATTGTCCAATAGCGGAAGAGTGATAACCAATCAGAGGTGATTGCGATCGTTACACTGAAGCTGTCACTTTTAGCCGGTCGCCCTGCTGATGTCTAGGTTCAAAAAGTATGTATCAAAATTAAGTAACTTTCTAGCAAATCTAGTTTATTTCTTACATAAGAATAATTTTGTATCGACTATGTGAATACTGTTTCTAACTCTTTGGGCTTATAACCGGTAGACACAGTTCAGTAGCCCAATTTTCTCAGTGGCCATCAAAAAATGGAAGCCCTGACATATTATTTGTTTTATCCTGTGGAGGTTTGCTATGAAATAAGAATAAAATTTTCATTGCGAACCTTCAACGGATAAAAAAAAGATGTCAGTGGCTTTCGTTTTCGCGTAGCCTCTGAGTTAGAGAATAGGGGGCCAGAAGGCTCGCAAGTCCTCACGCCGTGCGAAACGACCCTAACTTGAGGTCGGCAGCGTTATAAAATGGCAATGCACAATGGTAAGAAATTTAACAGCCACATTCGGCTAAAGTCTTCGACGTCCTAATGGCCGACCGGACGTGGGAGAATTTAGGCAGTTCGCTAGTTAGCTTTGTTTTTTGTTCGATTCGCTTTTCGGTGACAGTGGTTTATCTATCTAACGGCTGGTTAAATTAATGTACCGCCTGATACTACGACTAGAAAGATAATTATTGACAACTAGCTGATGCCTGCGACTTCGCCCGCGGGGATTGAGGCTTTTCGGTTCCCGCGGGGGGTTTTTTCTGGGATAAAACGTAGCGTATGTGTTATTCCAGACTATTATCTATCTATCTCTGTGCCAAATTTCATCCAGATCTGTTCAGCCGTCCTGGCGTGATTGAGTAAGAAACATCCATCCAGCCAGATAAATGTGTGGCCTAGCTGATGTGATAATGCTTGAGAGTCGATTGCAACATTGACGTAATATGTACTAAGTACATTATACCTCAATGGATTGCAATTTCAAATTCAAAATAACCAGGTACTTTTCTCAAATAAACTTTTACAAGTGTTTTTGAATACTCAAGTGAATCTATTCAGTCAATTGAATATATTCGGGATGCCATTCCTACCGAGAAGAGCCTGGAAAGCCAGCAAGACTGGGCAGAGGAAGTTCGCTCTTTAAAAAACAAAATGTGTTGCAATATTAAACTTAAAGTAAGGATACAGACAGAAGATTTTATTACAGACAGATACTTACCGGGATATGTGGAACTTAATGAAAACTTGTAAAAAGCTTGGAAATAGTGGCAACGTTGTTCTAACCAGTCAGTCAGTACTATCCTAATAGGCGTAGTTGAATATAGTTGAAATCCCACGGATGCATACAAAGCGATGTGCTTCCCCGTTTCTAATATGATAAGGAACGCTCTTCTGGCTTCCCTTTTTCCGTCCGCTTATAATATTGGTATGAAGAGTGAATAGGCATTTTCTAGGCAAGTGCGCTCCATATTGAGCTACATCACTTCTTCCAGCAAGTCCGATTGCAGCCAAGCGCTAGTCTAACTATTAAACAAAATATTTCCTTCAAAAACAGACAGGTTGAAAATAAGCCGTATTTTTGCACCAAGACTATAAATACATATTAATATCCCAGTGTCATTTCCATCGCGTGACGAGACGGAGTAAGTCAGAAATTTACCTCGGCCTGTTACTTACCCTAATTTCATTTTACTGTATTTTTTGTTTTGCTTAAGTTTTTCATGCGATCCGTTTTAGTGATTTATTTCCCTTCGAAACCATATTTAGGGTTGACACTAGGTTAATATACAGTCACAACATGAGTGAAACGACATAGTTCAAAGGATTAGCAAGCTTAAGGTAATCTCCTACGTGAGCGACGAACACGACAACGCGACTTGATACGAAGCGACGCGCCAATATAACCCGTTATCCTAGGTGAGCGACAAAAGCAGCAACGCGACGCGACAGTATCAAACAGTAGCTGACCCTTCATGTGGCCTAAGTTGTCGCGTAGATACGTTTGTCATTTTCTATGGCATCGTATCACGTCGCGTCACGTTACTTCGCTTTCATTGCTCAACTAGGACAAGGGGTAAGTGACAGCTGGGTATTTCAACTTGCTAAACGGGCATGTCTCTGAGAAATGAAATCCGCTATGAGGAAATCCTTAGAGGAACCAGAGTGACCGACTTAGCTAATTGCATTAGTAAGTTGAAGTTTTAGTGGGCAGGCCATGTCTGTCGCAACTGGCAGAACCGACGGTCGATAGATGCATAAAGACCGCATATAGGTAAGCATGGGCAACCTTCGCTAGACTGATGACCTGAAGAAGGTGTCTTCGACGAAGGGGCTTTCACGCCACCTTAGTGAATGTTTTTTACATGTGACAGGAACCTTCTATTTAATTTAATCGAAAAGGTGCGCAAAACAGGTTGCAACCAAAACATCGACAAAATATAAGAACAACAAATCAGGATCCAATGTTGAGTACACTATATTTAGGGTTATTACAACCCTAAATATGGTGTGCTCAATATTGCAAAATTAAAATAATAATAATATAGTTAACATAAATACATATTGTTTAAAAATTAAAAATCTAGAGCAGTCTTAAAATATATCGGTCTCAACTCTCAATATAGGTAATAGCAAAGATTTAAAATTAATAATCTTACAGCTGTCAAATAATAATAAAAGTAAAAACATGCAAGTTGCTTGATTGTATATTCGGAAAGAGTTTATAAATTTCTTTTTAAAATAGCTGAGCTTTATTAATGAAAATGTCAGTATTACGATTAATTAGGGTGAGATCACTACATGGGAAGCACATGCGAACAATGGGATTGTAGAATTAATATTTAATACTTTAAATTAAGTACTTCAATATTTTTAGACAAAAGAAAGAGTGGCAACCCTCCTATCTAAGTACCTCAATGTGTCTATTAGATGAACATTTTTTATAAAATTGTAAGTAATAAACTTCCTGTTTTTATTACCTTGCGATTTTACAAACTGTGTACTTTCTATCGAGGAATTTTATAGACAGGGTTGCGCGTGGCTACGATTTCATCTGTTTTTAGTGTTCCGTACTACGGGTACGGAACACTAAAAACAGATGAATCATTGCTAACGAAGTTGGGATTATAAAGCTTTCGCTGTCCGTCCATCCGTCAGTCTGTCTTTCAGCGGTCTGTGAACTGTTATAGGAATGTGAACAAATAATAAGAAAAAAAAAATTAGAGCTCAATGTGCAGGAAACGTACTTTTTTAACGTAACTTTTGCAA
Organism: Erebia palarica; assembly: GCA_964035005.1. Classification (NCBI taxonomy): domain Eukaryota; kingdom Metazoa; phylum Arthropoda; class Insecta; order Lepidoptera; family Nymphalidae; genus Erebia; species Erebia palarica. Next base: position 18,518,044 of record OZ035986.1, read on the forward strand.
ATCGCCTGAAACATATTTTTGGCCATAGCTCCGAGGATTTTGGGAGGATCTAGATGGGAATAGTACCAAGAGTTATTTATTTAAACAAACACCCCCCAAAAAGCCCGACTTTTTTACATTTTTCGAAATTCCAAATTAATTTGGTTACTGTATTTGGAAGACCGATTTTCAAAATTCAAACGCTCACACTTGTCTTGTCATCTCGAGCTGGTTTTTTTAGTATCATCACCAACTCACAAACATCGTTAAAATTATTAGAACTATAATAATTAACAATTAGATTAATTGGCCGCTGGCCAGGCTTATAATGTTATACATTTCTCATTTAAATAATCCTTTACATTGTAATAGGATTTTTCAATTAATTTACATTTTACAATAACTTACTATTGACGTATGATTATAATATTTTATTGACGTTCAAAAAGTGTAGCTACAGTGAACCAAATAACTAAACATCTCTAGACTCTAACTAACAATATTTTCAAAACTGTACAGGAAAACTCGTAATGATTTTTTAAATAAAATAATAGTTCAACGAATCCCCAAGCCGAAGGGAAAACAGTCCAAAATTACATTTACGTGTTTGCCTTTCAAGCCTTTGTGGCAGAAACGATTCAGTGACTAGTCTAAATTTCAGCTTCACGGCTTTTCTAGTTTTTTAATAATATAATGGCTACGAGAGACGTAGGGATTGGATGATTAATGCAAATGCCATTTTAGGCTACCTACATAGAAAGAGTTTTAGTCAATCAGAAATAATGTTATATTTATTTTATAGTAAATATTTTGTTTTGTTTACTGATGTTGCGTTGTAGATATGGTGCCCTATTACCATGCCATGCCATGTCTACATCAAGAAAACTCAATTGTATATATAACATCTAAATATTGATTTATTATGCGTTGTACCTAAAGCAATTGTAGTAAAATAAATATTAAATTTAAAAAAAACCTTCAATGGATAATAGTAGATTATACACCAAGGGGATAAAGCACTGTTTTATGTCACGGGCTCTACATTGAATCCTGAACGTAACGAAGGACTCCAAATTTAACTCCCGAGCGCAGCGAGGGTGTTATAAGTTAATTCCCGACCAAAGGGAGGGAATTAAGATTGAGTCCTGAGTGCAGTGAGGGATTCAAGCGCTCAAGAAAAAAACTGCTTTATCCCGGTGGTGTATACTCTACTTTATATTTCTACCATAACAATAAAACAAACTGTAACGGTTAGATATTTATTGCAAATCATAGTAACTAGGATACATAGGTCTAGTAAATAATAAAAAGAAAAGACAAAATAAGCTTTTTATTTCAAACTTTTTGCTTTTCATGCTGCCAGTGTTTATGCAGGTATGCATACTCCTTGGTTTAAAAACTTTTATGTCAAATGGTACGATCGTTTGGTCGACCAGTCTGGAGCCTAGACTCTGTTGTGCATATTAACAGTATGGGGTTGGTCAACTAGTTGGGCGATCGATCGACTAGATTACGGCCCTAGGGCATGAAGACTGACTTTAGACCCGCAAAAGTATGATTAAAACAGTAGTAAAGGTATGGTAGAAGTATAAAAAATATAATATGTCAGTGGCTTCCATTTTTTAAAGCCACTGAGTTGGAATTCGTGTTATTTTTTACTCAATTAGTTATAGTTAGTCATATAGATAATTAGTGATAACTGGACTGTACTCTTATTTTTTGATAGCTCCTAAAAGAATAAGGGTGCAGTCCAGGTATCACTAATTATCTCAACCCATCGCATTTTTACGTATTATGGCACCCAACACAGGTGCCATAATACGTAAAAATGATTGATGATGATCATCTCTGACTGATAAAAATACTTCCACTATTAAGCTAAAATTCACTGTTGCAAGAATAGGTACAATGATATCAGCCAATCGTTATCATTTTAAGTTTTAGAGAAAAGTAAAACGTGCCGACAAGCGATATAACGTTCTAGTATGATGTCGTGTAGAAACCGATTAGGGTTTAATATAACTGCCATTACCCTTACATCCATCTTATAAGGCTGCATCATAACTTGTCTCCAATGAGATCGCAGCCAAGTGCTTACTGGTAGTGAAATATGGATATGGAAAGGAATGGTAGATTCTATACTAAAATCATAAATGCGAAAGTTTGGATAGATGGATGGATGTTTGTTACTCAATCACGCCAGGACGGCTGATCTGGATGATGTTTGGCACTGAGATAGATTTTAGTATGGAATAACGCATATGCTAACGCAGTTTCCGCGGGAACCAAAACCCCTCAATCCATGCGGACGAAGTCGCGAGTGTAAAACAAAAAATAACAATTCAATACCACTTAAAACAGACGATAATAGGTGATCTCGCCGAAGAGCGCGTTGACGATCAACACGGCAGCGCTATTCTAATGCATATCGACTGTACACATGGACAATCCATCGATTAAGATTAGCTCCGTCGATTTGAGATAAGGCCATGTCCCACTGCTGCCCGTGTGGCCGAATCTTGTACGGGGAGTGAGATAAACGGGCCTCTTCCTGTGGAGACCTTCGGATTGATTCGTCACTGTTTGTTCTATTAGATTTTTCATTGTAGAGCAATTTTCTTATACCTTCAAGATAATGTCCGCGACTTTATCAGCTTTTTACAAGTTTTTGCTGACCATTGTGGCATTTCTATAACTTTTCGGGATAAATTGTAGCATATGTTGATGATTGTAGTTGATAGGCGCTAAACCAGGTAATAAGCTATCAGGTAATATATATCTGAATTCCAAATTTCAACCCAATTGGCTCAGTTATAGTGGTGTGAAGGAGAAACGACTAAAATATCACATTTATCCATACTAATATTATAAATGCGCGATTTTTCTGTCTGCTACGCTTTCTGGGCTAACTACTCAACCAATTTTGTTGAAATTTGGCACAGAGGCAGGTTACATCGCGGGGAAGGACACAGGTTTTTTTTATTAAACTGAAGAGTTCCCGCGGGAATAAAAAAAATAGTGCATGCGGACAAAGTCGCGGGCATCATCCAGTGATATATAACACTAGAAAATTAAGGGGAATTCCGCAATTTTCCGAGATAAAAAGTAGCATTTGTCCTTCCCCGGGATGTAACCTATCGTTATGTAAGTGGGCCGTTTAACCGTAAGAGGCAGACAGATAGACAGACATCCTATGTCATTATATTAGTACTTATGAAAATATGGATTCTGTAAATGTGATTTACATACTGTGACAATGTAATGTCCATCCATTAAAGAATCAGCGTTTTTAAAATCGGAAACGACCAACGCCTCGCAACAAAAACATATTTATATAATAATATATATATTTTTTAATTCACTACAAGTTAGCCCTTGACTGCGATCTCACCTGATGTTAAGTGATGATACAGTCTAAGATGGTAGCGGGCTAACCTGTTAGGGACATGGCAGTTAGGTATATTAAACCGATACCCCTATTCGGTTTCTACACGGCATCGTACCGGAACGATAAATCGCTTGGCGGCACGTCTTTGCCGGTAGGGTGGTAACTAGCCACGGCCCAGGCCAGACCAGGGAAAATTTAGAAATTACAAATTCCCAAATTTACCCTGCCGGGGATCGAACCCGGGATCTCCGCACGTTAAGACAACAGCGCTACACACAGCGCCACGGAGGTCGTCAAATAGTCGGATATGAAAATTCGCTCACGAGAGTCTAAATTCTAAAATAAATGAGATGTCGCCGAGCCAATAAAAAGGGTACACGATGATCTTGATTAGAGCGACAGAGCTTGCAGTACAAACTTAGCTCCGAGTCCATTATTGAAGGCGGAGGCGTCACGACTCGGCCGCACGGCGTTTATTATTTATACCCCGGGCCCCGTATCGTTTGTGGTACAAATGAACATTCTGCATTAAAGAGCTGTTCGAAATTGGAATGCATGGAAAATTATTCGCGCGAGGTTCAATTATTTTGTTGCGCTATTTTCGATGACCGATGTGGGACGCTGATTGACGCAGAAATCGTTATTACCCTAGCTTAAGTCAACGTAATGAATTGTTAATCATTTATAATTTAAGGTTTCCACTGAAAATTCGCGCTGCAGTCTGTTGCAGCATGATGCTGAGATGGGAACCTGTATTTGGTGTCACTATTCACTATATCTATAATTAGTGTAAAAAATTTATGCAGTGAACAAATAGAAAACATTTTCTTTCTATCTTCTTTAAATTAAATGGTGATAGCCTAGTGGTCTAGACGCACCTCTAACTTTTCGGAGTTCTATGCGGAGCAGTTAAGTGTCACTTACTAACCTTCTGAGATTTGTTCATAACGTTCTCAAACGTGTGCGAAATCCGCCAATCTACACTTGGCGAGCGTGGTGAACTATGGCCAAACCCTTCAGGTCAGAGATGACAATGGCTTGAAATGACGATGATGATGTTGAAGTTGAAAGCGTCACGACTCGGCCACACGGAGTTTATTATTTATATCCCGGATCCTTTGAGGTACAAATGAACATTCTGCAATATAGAGAAGATGTCTAATGTTCGGAATTGGAATGCATGGTAATTGTAAACAATAGAAAACCATAGGACAGAAAGTGATGGATTCCTACCCACTGAATGACGTAGCAGCACTCCTTTCAATCCTGTCAGAGTATCTTTTCTTTATTTCAAACCTTTTAATTTTTATTTTACCCATCAACTAAAATGACAATTAAAGTATTTGTAAACAACAACCCAGCAACTAAAATTAATAAGAAATATAATTATTTTAATAAAACTCGCACTTTTAATGCACATTATATGAAAAATAGTGTGTGCGCCACGGGATGAAACACGATTACAGATTTCGGGTGATGCCAGCCCTTGCTTCGCTCAGGCAGGCAACTTCAGCCTCGTCTGAAATCGTCTTGTTTCACCCCTACGCACTCAATATACTGTTGAAGTGCGCGCTTGTTTTAATTATTTTGTTGCGCTATTCTCGAGGACTCTGTTTGACGCAGAAATCGTTACTGTTCCAAGCTTTAATTATTTAACTAAACTGCGGCGATAGCCTCTTGGTTTAGACGCCCGGTCTCCTATCAACGCGCTCGAGCGTCTAACTTATCAGCGTCATAAGTTTTGATAAAAGAAATTAAATAACTATGAATTACTTTAACGATTAAGGAAAAACTAGGAAGAATATTATGGAGAACTTTCAACTTCCTCACATTGTTTTCCTTTACAACAAGTGATATGTTTTTTAAAGACACATTTGTGCGAGCCCTGGCATCAAACCTGTCCTCCCTGCTGGCTCAACCACAATTAGTCATCTCACTAGAAAGTAGTGCGAGCAAATAGTTATTGACAGACTTTACACACTTTTCCAAAAATTTACCAATAATCAAATTGTAGTCATAGAAATAGGTGGAGATAATTCCGGCTCTTTTATAGTGAAGCGCAAACCAGTTATCGTTAAAAAAAAAGGAAAGAAAATTCTCCTTTCCGATCGGCAGAAGACAATGCCGCCTAAACTGTTTAATTTACATCCGAAACACCGGGACAAAAAGGTGACATGCGGCGACACGTCGAACTGCTCGCTCTAGGGCCGCGCCGTGGCGAGCGCCGCCACTGCAAAAAGAACGAATCATTAAGAGGCGCCACACGAGACTCCGTTTAAAAGTATGAGAATATTTCCACAAAAAGCCGCACATCCAACTAACCGGCACATTCATTTTATGAGAACAATGAGTGATTTTTGTATTCCTCTTTAATTCTATGTCGATTTTATCCCGCGGCGAGGAGGCGAGCCTCTGTCGTTCCGTCTTCTACTTTTTGCTCGGGCGCGGGCGTTAGCGAGGTACTGGGGTTTTGTTAATCCCTTTCCTCCCGCCACTGATATCACACCTCGCCTCTGACGCCCTCAGCCGATGCCCATGCCCGCCGTTGCTACTGGGCACCGGATTATATATACTTTAACTATACTATGTATAATCCGGTGACTTAGATATTAACTTCAATATTAAACACAAATAATAATAATAATAAATAAAGCTTTATTGTATCTTATTGCTAGAATTTACACAGCTAAACACTTATCAACTAAGTCCTACGCCTAAAAAAGTTAAATAAAATCTAACAATATACGAGTACAATGGGAAGCAAACTCAGCATACCTGAGCATTGATAACAATGCTCAGCGCTGGTTTTCAGTTTGCTCCGGTTCTATATCAAATATCAAATAGCATACCTAGTTAGTAAACAATCACTACCCATATTATAAATATGAAAGTGTGTTTGGTGCTTTGTAAGTGGTTAGTAAAGGACATTGACCAAATTCGCCTAAGAATCAACACACGTTTGAAATATACAGTAATTCTTAGCTTAATTTATAGTCTTTATTCCAAATATCAGAATTTAACGGACACTTCAAATTAATTAAAAAATAAGTAAATGTTAATTAAATTGATTACTATACGTTTCCGTCATTGGATTATTAACCACAGATCAATAAGTTAGGTTTTAAATAATATACAATACCACCGCTTGAGCGCTAGATCTGTATCGATCTGTATCGTATGATCTGAAACAAGATAAAAGCAGCTTAAAGTGCTAAGTGCGTAGTATTCGGCAGCGCCATTTATTGAAAGTACAATCATTTAATATTTTTAACGCCATCTGTGAAGTTCTCGATGAACTATGACGATACCAGCATTATTAATAACGCCATCTGTAATGTTTTTGATGAACTACGGCGAATCTTGTCTTATCTACATACTGTTTACAGCTCTATTGCAAATCGATAGAGATGATATTTATTTGTTCAAGTAGATTGATCGTGAATGCTGAAATAAACTCATAATTGAAAATATTTTTGGTAATAAGTAATTTTATTGCAAGTGTCCGTAGTTTTAATCTGCTCTCAAGTATAAAAAGGTATTAATTTGAACCCAGTAATCAATGTTTTATGACGGTTGGTTCTTAGGCGAACTTTGTATGGGGACGGAACAATGTCCTTTTTTCAATAATAATTAACTAAAGTGTAGATACTCGTACATAACTAACTGCAAATCAAAACATTGCTGGAGCCAGTCAAATTCACTCTCTTTAGTAAATTTGCATAAAATTCGATAATAAAATAAGCTTTTCCAGGAGCCAAAGTCATCATACCTTTTTTATACCTTTGTATCTTTAGTTTAATTTAGCTAAATATTACTCCAGTCTAGTATTAGTTAAATTAGTCTCTACATAGTCTGCTACGCTTAATTGGTCCATCTTTTCAAATTTTATCATCTATTTACATGAAACTTGGAAGATAATTAATTAAAATTTGAATTAATAAAAAAATCGTGATATTTTTCCATTATTGAGACAACTCTAACATAGTTTTGTAATACTTAAATATCTCATAATAGAAAAGATCAATGAGCCAACTCATCAACCCATCAAGCTGTCGGCAATAAACTAGTTAGGGAGTTGAGCTGAGGCTTCGCAAGAAGCCGCGGATATGGGATGATTCGTAATCAGACACTCCACGCGATGTAATTGGTTGTTCATTTAAGGACCGAGGCCTTACCAGTAATCAGCCCCACTCCGCTTACTCAAAAGCAGCTAAGCGCAAAATGCGAGTTTTGAGATATGAGCGATAAACAAACGTGAAAATTTATATAGCTCTAGAAAATGTTTTATTTTAATTTTATTTTTATTGCTCAGTTGTGTACAAACGTGATGTCAACGTAACGTGCCGTAATTTCATGGAGTAATATGATCATGATGTTTTCCCTTCCACATACAACTGGAAATTTGGTTCCTAAAAATACCGTGGAAGCTCTTTGTTTTACCTTGATAAAGATAGTCTGTCTCCTTCCTCTGGATGAAAACTATCTCTGTACCAATTTTCGTCAAAATTAGTTGAATAGCTGGGCCGTGAAAACATTGCAGACAGACAGAATATAGACATTTCGCATTTATAACATTAGTATGGATATACACAGATTTCTGGAAGCAATTACTAAACTAGTGTGTTTATGTTTTATAAACACAGCTGTGTTCTCAAACTCAAAATCGATCACGTTTAACTTATCCGCGTTTAAGCTATCGACGTCTTGGTTTTAGTATTTTTTGTCTTATACGTAGAGCTACTAGATCTATGACGGGCATGGGCATATCGATATCGGTACGGACAATGGACTTCAAGACTTGTTTATTGAGACGATGGAGTTGTTTTGAACTGAAATGTGCGCAGGAGTGGAGGCGGCGACTATCTCGAGAGGCCAATGGTAGCGTGGCGAGTGGGAGGGCATAGCAACGGGCGACCATGCACCGAGCCTGAGAGGAGAATGCCACTTGCTGTACGATTCGTTATAAATAATACGGGTTTATTTGTGTCTTCAAATTGACTATATTTATGCACTCGCGGCGCATCGTAATTAGGGTTCCCACCGTTCACTTTTTTTTTTAAACCTCAGTCTCTCTCTGAGTCGTACTCCTCATGGTTGAGGGTCGTGACCCAATTTCATTGATCACATAACGGCACATTTGCTTGGGATAATAATTCAGTGAGTTCTCCGGCCCTTCCGCATACTTTGACGACCTCCGTGGCGCAGTGTTGAGCGCTGTTGCCTTAACGTGCGGAGGTCCCGGGTTCGATCCCCGGCAGGGTTTGGAAATTTATAATTTCTGAATTTCCCCGGTCTGGCCTGGTGGGAGGCTTCAGCCGTGGCTAGTCACCACCGTACCGGCAAAGACGTGCCGCCAAGCGATTACGCGTTCCGGTACGATGCCGTGTAGAAACCGAATAGGGGTATGGGTTTAATATAACTGCCATGCCCCTAACAGGTTAGCCCGCTACCATCTTAGACTGCATCATCACTTACCATCAGGTGAGATCGCAGTCAGGGGCTAATTGTACTGGATAAAAAAAAATACTTACGTCTCGACTAAGGGTAGGTACTATGTAGCTATTTAGTTACCCTATGAAATATGATAAGTACTGTTTTTTCTTCTAAAAATCGGCGATTGTGTAAAACAGCCGTACCTAATCATAACTTAGAAGTTATTTTTACCCATGTAAAATGATTATAATTGGAACTGTTTATGGAGAGTCATAGATAGGTATCTATTGTTTGCCATGCAAGCATCTATGTACCTATTGTTGTACTTATTGTTTATCCCGCATAAAAATAACATTGGTGCTGCAAAACAGGTCCGGTGGCAGCCCTAAATAATAATTGAGACGTAATTTTTTCCTTAGGCCTTAATGGAGCGGAATTAATATTGTTTTCTAAACGTTTATGTAAATTGCACAGTATAGGTTCATTAGTCGACCGTTATGCAAGTCGCAGTGCACGGCGCATGTAAAACCGGGTGTAGAACAAACTCAACTCGCTCGAGCGTAATGTTTACTAGTTTTTGCTCGAATTTACCTGCGTGGGCTTACACGGGCTCGCCTTTAGCTTCATTTTCATATAGGTATACGTAATTAGTGAGCAATCAAGCAAGGAGGACCATTTGTGCCATTAGTGTTATTCTACAGTTTTCAATTGACTAAAAAACGTGAATCAGCGGTATTTTAACGTTAGTTAACACTACATTTTCTCAATTGCAAATTCAAATTTTCTTTAGCCGCGTTGAGCACTTTTTGGTAGGGGAAAATCATATGGGTTCGCGTCACCGACATGCTCGTGTGGTATTGTGCAACATCAGTGATGTTTTTAACTTTGCAAGTAAAATTGAATGGATTTAGCTTTCACTTCCATCGGCAGTCCCTGTGACTGCACATTTTTCAAATAAACTTTTACATGTGCTTTTGAATCGCCAAATACCATTAGTTCGGAATGGCATTCCTACTGAGAAGGACCAGCAAGTCTTATACTATTACCTAATGAATTTATTAATGACTAAAGTTTCATGAAAGCGATCGGCTTCACATTTAGCAGCTCACAAGTCACTAAAACTTAAAAAAAAAAGATCAACTGCTGAGTTTCTTTCCAGCTTTTCTCAATAGCTTTTCGAGTTGGATATACAAATCAGTGGTAGAGTTCATCATACATAATTATAGTACAATGTACATTCATTTTGATACGTAAGTACGCAGATTTTTAAGTATTATTATGGTGGTGACAATAATAAAAAAAACCCGGCTGAGTTTGTTGTGGGCTCTTCTCAGACCAGGGCGCGTTTGGAACCCTCGTAGCTTTAGTTTTAAGATACCTTAACCAATTATCACCATCATGTTTTATAAGTAAGTTATTTTTAACGCCAATAAGTGTACCTACAGTGTACCTAGGTATATTGAATAAATGATTTGATTGATTGTATATTTAAATATCTGAAATAATCATAAGTTTTCTTTCTAGAACTGTAATAACTTTATAAGGTTCGCTATAATTTAGGCAGCGATATATTATATGAGTTATAACAAGCATTCGCAATAAAAACGCTCGTGTATCTGATATCAGTGGCGCATAAATAAGCTCTCAAGTCGCTCCGATCGCTGATTAGGCGCTCGCGTGTCAACTGCCTATTTGTACGATCATTGTTTAACGCATCCCTGCGCTGTCAGAACACTGGTAAAGTTCGGGTGTAGCCAAAATTTCTGATCCGTTAGTAGTACGGCATTGCGTGGAAACCCGCCTAGGTACAACAACCTAGAGATCGCAAAATTCAGTCCTTTTGCCAGAAAAATTTAGTCAGGTAAGCTTTTTCTTGAAGTTTTATAATTTTTATTGAAATATACATCTTATAGCAAATTCCTAAATAAAATAATACATCCCTTTCCCTTTTTCCATTATGTTGGATACAAATAATTTATGTATTTTCATCCAAAACTCCGGAACTGGCAGAATTCGGATCTAGGCCCGTATTCTAAACTAGGTACAAATATTTTTTCTTGTTTAAAAGAGCAACTGCTGTGTTTCTTGCCGGTTCTTCTCAAGAGAATCTACAGTTCGAACCGTTGGTAGAGTCAAAACAAGACGTATCAGAATTGATACAAAAAAAACACCGATATTAATGTTATAAATGTGAAAGCAGACAGACAGACACACGTCTGTCTGCTGCTGTATGTTACCTTCACAGTCTATTTTTTCAACCGATTTTGACGAAATTTTGTGAATACTTATAGGTTGCATCCCGAGAAAGGACCTACTTTTTATCCCGTTATAAGTTCCCACGGGTAATTTTCCAATAACCTAAATCTACGCGGGTATTATTAAGCTAATTATTCCAAGTATGGATTGTAACACAATATTATTATTATTTTCGACGACTTACCTATATTGGCGAAGTGTTGAGCGCTGTTGTCTTTACGTTCGGAGGTGCCGGGTTCGATCCCCAGCAGGGCCAATTCGGAAATTTATAATTTCTAAATTTTCCCTGGTCTGGCCTGGGCCGTGGTTAGTTACCACCCTACCGAAAAAGTCGTGCCGCCAAGCGATTTAGCGTTCCGATACGATGCCGTGTAGAAACCGAATAGGAGTATGGGTTTAATATAACTGCCATGCCCATAACAGGTTAGCCCACTAAGTACCATCAGGTGAGATCGCAGTCAAGGGCTAACTCGTAGTGGAAAAAAATTGATCCTTAACTTCCGGTCACAACGCCATCACATATCCATTGATCGGCATGAAAAAAAAACCCATCCCGGAGTGGTCATAAATTATCACTAAGATGTCATCACGCCGATGTGCTGATTAGCTTTTTAATTAGCTTTTTCTGAAAAAATCAAGCGACGTGGGCGTTGCGTGACTAGTCCTTATTTGTTGGGACACTGTCGAACATTCTGCCATTTTGTTACACAAGCAAGCTTATGTATCATACTTTGCCAATCTGTGTGGGTCAGTGACAGTGGAACCACCTTTACCTGGAAAGCGTGTTCTATACATCGATGGTTCTCGCAATGATGATCGTGCAAAGTTAGGTGTAAGAACGATACCCTGACATGCTCCTCATTGATTCTAGTAAGATGTAATATATAAACTTATAAAAATATTATAAATGCGAAAGTTTAGATGGATGGATGTTTGTTACTAAATCACGGCAGAGCGGCTGAACGGACGAAATTTAGCGCAGGAATATATATAGATATAGGGTATAGGTCTGAAATATCACATAGGCTTTCATCCCGAAAAATTAAAGAGTTCTCGCGGGAACCAAAAACCTTAATACACGCGGAATAAGTCGCGGGTATCAGCTAGTAGAATATGCATAACTTTTTTATTTTTTTCTATCCACTTAAAGTTAGCCCGTGACTACGAAATCATCTGGTGGTAAGTGATGATGAAGTCTAAGACAGTAGCGAGTTAACCTGTTATGCATATTCAACGTCATCAAATTTCAACGTGTGTTGAAATTTGATGTCGTCACACTCACAACTATGTATTTTATACAAATTTCCGTACTTGAAGCGCGTTTTTAAGTTTGATAAAGAGTTTCTGATTGTGTTGTCATCATCCCTATGAAAAAAGTTGTATTCTCCATAACAAAGGCTTTCAAGACCAATGAATGATTAGTTAATAAAGATTTAAAAAAAAAAAATTATCTTTATTAATTAATCATTTATTATTTCAAGCCATTGCTGCCACACCACTGAGCACGATTCTTCTATCAGAATGAGTAGAGTTAGGCTATAATCCACCACGCTGGCCAGGTGCGGATTGGCAGACTTCTTACATCTTTGAGAACATTACGGAAAACTATAGGTTTCCTCACGATAATAATGTCGCATTAGCGCGATGTTTTCCTTCACCTTTATAGCAAAAGATATTTAATTTCTTACAAGATAGCTCAGAAAAGTTTAAAGATGCATGCCAGGGGATGAAATATTGAATGATGAAAAAATGAATTGATGAAATAAATGAAATATTTATTTAAAAAGAGCAACCACTGAGTTTCTTGCTGGTTCTTCTCGGTAGGAATGTCATTCCGAACCAGTGGTAGATTCACTTGACGATTCAAAAGTACTTGTAAAAGTTTATTTGAATAAAAAACATTTGAATTTGAACCCTCGACCACGTATAGGACGGTCGTGTGTCTAAACTACAAGGCCATCAACGCTTCAAAGGCTTCCCAATTAATAATTGTTACCTAAACCTTTTAAGAATAGTGGGTTTGGAGCAAAAGAAACAGGTGGTATATACGTTTGTACGGTATACTTGCAATCACACATCTCGCCGATCAGCAATAAAGGCTGGCGCGAAGCCCAACGCGTCCACTTGCCAATTAACTCAGTCCGAACATCCTGTATAAGCCAAGATTATCGTATCGGTACATGGATCTCGCCCTCCGGACTCCACTCCAGTCGCACCGAATAAATTAAATAAAAACCAAATCCATACTAATCCATGCCGATTTTATTGATGTCGCAGTGTATGTTTGTTTGTCTGCTGTTTCAAACTTTTTGAATTTCACCCGATGCGCAACGATAAGCTATCTTTGCGCATTCTAAAAAGAGATCTGCTGCCCGATTGCGTAAGGAAATCGTAATCGTAATAGTTTGTCGAACGGATAATTCGACACATATGCCTGTAGGTACGTCAAAAAGCATCGAGTAATACGTTTTAAGATGTCAGCGGCTAGAAAACCATTACTTTTTGCCCTAGGGCAAAAATTAATAGTTTTCTACTAGCTGAATGACGAATTCGTCTGAAATTGACTAGTTTTAGGTGGCTCAACAAGCATTGAAACTCGCATTTTCAATGCAGGTTACATGAAAAATAATTTTCCGTGTAAATTTTTGGTCCACTTGCACAAGCACTCTTAAATTCTTTAAATAAATCTTAAATCTTTTAATGCTGTCACTTTTTGGCAATATACTATTTCTAAAAAGCGATAATACAAAGTTAAACTAAATAAATTTAAATGTCCTTTTTCAGTAACTTACCTCACCTCATATATTAGGTATATACAAGTAATAGCTTGGAATAAAAGAAAAAAATCCAAAAATCCTCCCAGATAGTCCCTAGTCCCTAGCTAATATATACTTAATATTAATGAAACCTATTATACAACCATTTCATAAGCTACTATTACCTAATAATTAGCTTGTCCCAATTTCAGCAATTTCATCTGCGCGTTGTACTTAATTCAATGACATCCTTTCTCGAGCCAGTGAAAATATCAAAAATTCAATTTCACCCAAATCCTATCCAAATCGTTAATCCTAAATCTTTTGCTATAGTAACAAGATTTTAACTAATGCGAAAGTGTGTTTTTTGTCCTTCAATCACGCCGCAACAGAGCTATGGTACGTGATTTTTTCATAGGCATACTTAGTTGAGGACCTGGAGAGTGACACGACTTTTTATACCGGAAATCAAAAAGTTGCTCCGGGATTTTTCAAACCTTTATCCACGAGAACGAAGTCATGGGCATCGGGTAGTATAATATAAATTAGATGTTGTTAAAACGATGCTGGTAACATCTCGAGAGACTCGGGTGTCGACCTTGCTCATTAGGCGTCCAAAACAATTTTGCGTAATTTCTTGGGTCAACACCTCTTTTCAGGAAGCCCCTATAGCCTTAAGGCTACTTTTTTATTAAATATATTACCCAACCATATAGTCCATACTACTATTATTAATGCGAAAGTTTGGATGGATGGATGGACGGATGTTTGTTACTCAATCACGCCAGAACGGTTGAACTGCAGGGCTACCGGCTAAAAATAACAGTTACAGTGTAACGATCGCAATCACCCCTGATTGGTTCACACTCTTCCACTATTGGACAAAATCCATTGACACAGCGAGAACACCATAAATTCAGCCAATCACAACAATTGATACTGTAACAATGATTGATGCAGAAGTTACGCAATCGGGGTGCCGATCTGGATGAAATTTGACACAGAGATAGATCATAGTCTGAAATAATACATATAAGCTACTTTTTATCTCATAAAATTAACCAAAAAAACTCAATCAATTGGGTGTCTGGAAGGTTTAAATTTCATCTCAATCAAAATGGTCCAAGGTGAGATAGATAACATAGCAGTGTATGAGTGGTGCTCAAGCTTGCAGTATAGTAGGGTGATGACAACTTAATCAAATCAGTAACTCTTTATCAAACTGAAAATCGCGCTTCTAGCACGGAAGTTGGTATCAAATACATAGTTGTGCCGTCATCAAATTTGAAGGCACTTTTTCTTTATTCAACAGTTTAACAGAAGACCCTCTATTAAATAATCAGTAAGAAATAATTTATTTTTGACTCAGGCATCATCCTGTTTTTTTAGGCCACAAAACTGACTACAATTGTTGATCAGGATAAAAAAATGTAAAATTAAAATATGTTATTTTTATGTGGACATGGGATGCACATAAGGGCACTGTAACTACAGCGAAAGATTTTAACACAAATATTATCACAACAAAGAAAATAAAAACTAAAATAAATATTAAATTACTAACTAGCTCACTCACCTCACTAGCTAAATGCATTGAGTTTATTTTTGACTGTTGGGAGCAAAGGTTTGGAGGGGAAATTACTGGTTCCTTCTTCTCAACCTATAGATGTCCGGTGCTGGACGAAGGTCTCCTGCATGGATCTCCATAGAACGCGGTCTTGTGCCAGCCAAGTAATTGCTTAAGATCGTCCGTCCTAGTAGGGGTTCGTCCAACGCTGCGCTTTCTGGTGCGAGACCGCAATTCAAGCACCTTGAGATCAACCAACGCCTATCGTTGCTTCGAACTATGTGCCCCGCCCTTCTTGTGTCCACTTCAGCTTAGAGACTCTTTGAGCTAATTTTTTTATTTTTGTAATTAACATAGAAAACTATAGGTTAAATTGTCACGATGTTTTCAAAGATATATAATTTTATAAAACACAGCTCAGAAAAGTTTAAAGATGTGTGCCAGGGGATGGAGGGGATGGATGGTATAGGAAGGTCGTGTGTCTTAACTTCAACTTCATTGCCATCAACGCTTCAAAGGCTTCCCAATTAATTATTGTTACCTAAAGCTCTTAAGGATAGTGGGTATGGAGCACTTCAACTTAGACTCTGTGACTGACTATAAGATAAATTATTTAATTAACATACAGGACTTTAGTAGCTCGCTTTCCTTGGATGCATGAGCTCAGTTTGACCAATTTTTGATGCAAAATATTAGCCCATTTATGTAAGTAAGCTCCTTGAACACCTTCGGTCGAATATAATGGTTTTCAATTCGTTTTTAGGTATTCATTGATATAAAAAAGCAAGATAAAGATTGCCATGTTGTGGAAAGTATCTACTATTCGCGAGTGAAAAGCTGGAAGTTAAAAACGTATAAGAATTATACTTATTATATTTGTAACACTAATATTATAAATGCGAAAGTGTGTCTGTCTGTCTGTCTGCCTGCTACGTTTTCACGCCAAATCTGTTCAACCGATTTTGATGATTTGATTTAGTATAGGGCTAGGTTGTATATCCCGGGGAAGGACATAGACTACTTTTTGTCCCGGAAAATTAACGAGTTCCCGCGGGAATCAAAAAAGCGTAATCCATGCGGATGAAGTCGCGGGCATCGTCTAGTTTGTAATATATTTAAAAGTTTCTTTGAAACCGAAGCAAATTTACGTTTCCTGGGATGCCAAGTTGTTATTGTTAAAACACAATTAATAATATAACTGGAGTTATTGAGCTTTTTCTCACTTTTATTTTAATTTTGTGCTCTACTAAAAGAGTAAAAGCACATTGTAAGCACCTTCACCCTCTTATGTACACCTCTAAGCTGTATACATGAATGCCTGACAATTGTTTGGATGTTTGTGCCAGCATTTCTGAATTTTATAATGATTCATTTAAAGGGATTTAATTGACATATAATACGTATTGAAAGGTTCATTAGTCTGGACTCTAGTGATAATTAACTGACTTTGAAAATTTTAAGTCCCCTTTTTAATTGAAAATCTGCTCAAGGCTATAATGTACCTTTATCATCATCAGCCAATGAAGTATCAGCTCTGGTATCGTTGATTGAACTCGAGTAGGTACATTTATGTCTCACGGGGCCACTTAATGAGGCATTTTACATGAGTTATTGTTTGCTGACATTGGATGACAGCCTGAGTGCGTCACCCGTTGTGAGTGACAAACGCGGTAACGCGACAAACAGTAGGGTAAAGTGTGGATAGATGTATCCGTGGGTTAGTCCTCTCGCTTTTAAAAAACACATTAACTTCCCAAAATCGCAACCAAGAATTAATAGTTTGAATAAGGAGCACAGGCTGGTGCCTGTACCTGTGTGTTTTCTATGTCGTCGTATTGCGTCGCGTCTCGTGGCGTCGCTTATGTCGCTCACCTAGCGTTAGAAGCACAACGAGCTAAAATAAAACTTTGGCTGTAATATAGTATTTTAGGCAGTCGAATAATACTATAGGGGTACGGGCTGAACAAAATTGCCATAGTCCACCAGGTCTTCTTCTATCTTAGACTCATCTCATCTTTAGTGCCCATTTGCTCAAGGACGTATAATTTTATTAACTATTTTTTTTAATGCTGACACTTAATGGAAACCGCAAAATCCTGTGGCCAAAAAGTGACAGAAATAAATAATTTCTTACTATTCTTTGTAACTAATTCAGTTTAAATTTTCTTGTGCAAGCGACCCTTAGTCCAGACAGTTGATTTCTCTTAGTTGAGTCTTTCGTTCCAAAGTGTAAGCTAAGGCCTTAAACTACTAAGTTGATATATCATGTAGGTGCAATAAAATTTATCTAATTACTAATATTATAAAATCGAAAGTGTCTGTCTGACTGCTATGATTTCACGGCCTATCTTATCAACTGAACTTGGTACATAGATAGGTTGTATCCCGGAGAAAGGAAAGGGTTTATGTTTATCCCGGATTATTAGAGTCCCCACGGGAGTTTTCAAAAATCTAAATCCACGCAAAGTCTTGGCCCGTGGGCTTCATTTCTAGACGTAAGAAAAAGCTAAAGTATCTAAGCCCACCCGTGCAAAGCTAGAGCGGGTCAGCCAGTAAAAAAATAAATAAAAAATAACCCGCGATTTCTGAACGATCAACGCATTAAGACGAAATCAAAAGTGTTCGCCCCCGGGTCATAACTCAGCGATGATCCGGCCTGTATCCCGGACAATGGACAACAGCCGGGCCACAAATGCCGGGAGCGCCGATAAATCATTGGCATACCGGAACTCCGTGACCGGCAATAACGGTTGCGCTACACCCCGGCCATTATACTATTTCGTATTTGACAGATTGGTTTAGTGCCGGCCGACTCGCGTCGTAGCGATTGCCGATTAAAGTTGTACAGTCATGTGGATTTTGCGATTGAATCGGTTACATATAATATGAGAGGTTTTCCAATACAATCAAGTAGACATACACCGATTACAGGGGTATGGGTTTAAAATAACTGTCATACATACCCCTACTGCTTTGCTCTCCCTCTTAGACTGTTATCCCTTAACATCCAAGTAAGATTTGCGTCGTCGTCGTCAACCGATAAATATACCAATAATATATCGTGTAGGATTTTTCATTTGCCGCCGTCTCGCGTATAATGTCTTAAAACGCATTTAACTCCGAAATGTTTGAGCTGAGTGACCGGGGATTGAACCTCGTACCACCCGATTGGAAATCCAACGTATAAACCTATAAAATGTCTATACTATACTATAATATGATAAACGCAAAAGTTTGGATGCTTAAAACTCAATCACGCCAGAACGGCTGAAAAGATCTGGATGAAATTTGGCACAGAGATTAGTCTGGAATAACACATAGGTTTTCCCGTTGGAGCCAAAAAAAACATTAATCCATGCGGACGAAGTCGCGGGCATCCTCTACTAGTAGCATAAAAAGAACTTATCTGTGGGATAAAAAAACAACAAAAAATAGGTGGATAGTGCAAACGTCAAATTGAAAACGGTGTAATGGAACGGCTGTCCGGGCATTTTCGGGTGTAGATAAATTAATCGACGCAACCCCGAAGCTAGGGCTGGTACGCGCGGAATGTCCAAATAAATTTTTTGATAAACGAAGCCGGAAGCCCGGGTATTACGTGACACTGGCCCCGTTTGCGTCTCAGTCATTGTTTTCCTGCGCCGGCATTCACGGAATCTCCGGCAGACCGCGCCGGCATACCCTTTGAATCGATTAGATGCCATCGATATACTTAACCTGCGATAATAAACAAGGGCGGCGTACTATGACGCATACCGTGGCGCAACTGTAAATCTTTATGCCGAAATTGACAGTATAAATTATTGAATCAGGACTCAGGAGTAAGATATTATTTAGAACATAGTTATTTTGGCACAATAAGATATTCGGATTTAGCCAACTTTTACAGAGCCTCGAATCTACAGCATTGATTGCAAAATGTTCCTAGAGCTGCCGTTGCAAAATGCAGACCTCTTACGGAAACTTTAGTTTTGTAACCTTGTTCATGTTGAATAATTTTTATAAGAACATTTTTGCTGGAAAAATCCTACGTTCCAAAAAAGCGTTAAACTGTGCATGTTTCGCTCTATTTTAATTGATAAATGATTTATTTATTTCACGTAGGACAACTTGTGTCACTTATGATAAGTCACGACTACCACTGGTTCAGAAGGATGAATCGATACGAATGAGAAGAGCCGGCAAGAAACAGCGGTCGTTTTTTGGAGAGGAGAAAGACTATGATAATACATGATATATAAATTTAGTTAGTGTTGAACATTTTGAACATTTCTAAGTGCCGCTCTGTAGCTCAACTAAAAATGCGCTGCGTTATAGCTTATAAGCTACATATCACAAATTCCAATCAAACTCACGAAATTCGATTTGTAATTTTTTATAATACTTGCGGATGCTCGCGACTTCGTACGCGTGGCAAATTTGTTTAATTTCCACCGGCACTCCTTGATTATCCGACATAATCTAAATCACTCTCGAGGTGATTTAGATTATCTCTCCAAAAAATTACGTTGATCCGTTGCTCTGTTACAGCGTGATTGAAGGATAAACTCTCTATTTAATGTCATTGGGGATAAAATTTAACAAAACTGTGAAACACGTATTTTTTTATTTTAAACCAGAATCCCAAATACCAACTTTCATGGCTATAACTTGAAAAATGAAGGACTTTCATACAAACTTTCAACCCCTTATTTTACCCCTTTGGCGATGGAATTTTGAAAAACTGTGACACACACACACACACACACACAGAGATGGACTTCTTTATTTTTTACCGTAAACCAAAATACCAAGTTCCGTTGATATACTTTTAGAATATCTTGAGAAATGGAGGACTTTCATCCCCTATTTCAACCCTTCGGGGGTAGAGTTTTCAAAAACTGTGCAACACATAGGTATTTCTTAATTTTTAACCGGTAGCTCGTAAACCAAGTTTCATGGATATAATTTGAGAAATGACGGACTTTCATACAAACTTTTACCCCCTATTTCACCCCCTTAGGGATGGAAGTTTGAAAAATCCTTCTTTAGTGAGCGCCTATGTCCCATATTTTCAACCATTTTGCTGAAATTTGGAATAGAGATAGGTTACATCCCGAGGAAGGACATAAGATTTTTATATAAAAAAAAATAAAGAGTTCTCCGGGAATTAAAAAAACTTAATCCACGCAGACGAAGTCGCGGGCATCATCTAGTAATAATATACCTATTAACAACACTGTGTTACTAGTGAGGCGAAAAGTGCTAAGTATCGATGATACACTATAAATACGGAAACTCGTTCACGGGCGGCTGCGCAGTGAGTATCTCGGGTTTGATGGGTATCGACGATTAGATCGCATGATAATTTTATCCTAATAGGTCAGTCCGGTGTCGGAGATAATCAAGCATCAAAGGGCTGTAAGCTAACGGTGGGTGCGGTCGTATATCTCACTAATTAATGGATTCGCTAGCAACGTACACCTACAAAGGACACCGCCTAAAATTATCTACTTTTTAACTTATACAGGGTGAAAATTTGGATGCGGTCAGTGATAGTAAGACTAGCTTTTCCCCGCAGCTTTGCTCACGTTAAGTTAAATTTTCATACAAATTTCAAACCCCTATTTTCCCCTTATGGGTGGAATTTTTTGGAAAACTTTCTTAGCGTATGTCTACGTCATAAAAGCGTATGCATACCAAACAGCACGATCTGTCCAGTGGTTTGAGCTATGTATTGTAATGTAACATGTAAGGAAAAGGTGACTGTCCTTTTATATAATCAGTAAAATATTTTGGTATAGGGAAGAGTGGTAGTTGTAGCGGTATCGTCGTGACATATCATAAGTGGCACCAATTATCCTACATGAAATAAAAATTTAATTTTATTTATTTCTTATTTTAATTTATTTTTTGTTCCATTTTAAAGTGATGTTTGCAGTCCGCAGTCCCACTGCAGGATAATTAACACCAAGCGAGTCAAGCGATTTAGCGTTCCTAGTACCTACCCTTGATTGCGATGACACCGGTGTAGTGAGTAATAATGCAGTCTAAGATGGTAGCGGGTTAACCTGGTAGGATGGCAGTAATATTAAACCCCTAATCGGCATCGTGCTGGAAATCAGGACGCTCTAACCCTTGGCGGCACATCTATGCAGGGAATAGTGAATATTGATAGTTTAGTGAAGTGCTGCCGGAAAGAACACATGAACAAAGTGTCTTTTTTAACAAGAAAGATTTATTGTCATTGGACAATTTCTTTGGATACAAGATAATTTATAAACTTACTAGCTAATGCCCGTGACTTCGTCAGCAAGAATTGAGAATTTTTGGTTCCCGCAGGAACTCTTTAAATTTCCGGGATTGTGTTATTCCAGACTATAATCAATCTCTGTGCCAAATTTCATCCAGATCCGTTCAGCCGTTGGGGCGTGATTAAGTAACAAACATCCATCCATCCAAACTTTCGCATTTATGATATTAGTATAGATGCTATAGTAAAATCTATTACTAGCTAAATATTCTGGGTTGATTGGCCGGTAGGCCGAGCAATAATTTCAGTATTAATCCACTGACCGATCCCAAAAACCTACCCTGTATACGCGATCTCGCAGATGTCGTTCCGAGCCGAACATTTTGATGCGTTTTCGTTGCATTTACGATCATTTTGATCGTTACGACCGATACTTATCTATGGCCGATATATGCTTCAGTTGTCGTGTAGGTACGCTTGTCATTCGTTTATGTGTCGTTACTTTAAAATAAGTTATACATCCTTAGTATTTTACATTTAATATAGTCCTTTTGGTTATCGCCCTTGTGAATATCCCATGGAGTTAGGTCTATGTGGAACTTAAGTACTTTCTATAGTAAGTGCCTACCTACTTATTCAACACTAGCTGATGCCCACGATTTCGTCCGCGTGGTTTGAGGTTGTTTGGTTCCCGCGGGAACTCTTTAATTTGCCGGAATAAAAAGTAGCCTATATGTTATACCAGACTAAAATCTATCTCTGTGCCAAATTTAATCCAGATCCGTTCAGCCGTTCTGGCGTGAAAGAGCAGAGACGAAGTCGCGGGCATTTGCTAGTACAACCATACATCCATCCATACTCACTTTACAACTTTCGCGTACCCAAATACCAATCAAAGCTTAAAACCGATACTTGACAGACTGTTCCTAGCTGATGTCGGTTTATTAATACGGGCCCTAGTTTTTTGTAAGAATAAAATCCTGCATTCAAAAAAATAAAGAAAGGAAAACGACTTATCACCTCAGTTTAGTAAGTGATTGCATTCGTGTTCCATATTCGTGCCGCAGATGCATATCATGGTGGAAACGATCGGAAATACGAGGCGGACATTAAACAGTGCTTTATGACGTCACTTCCGCCGTCGTAAAATCGACTTGTCGCCGAAATGCATAATTTGTACCGCAGTCACGCGCATTACGCTACTAAACGGTGTCGCCGAATACATTTCACATTGAATTCCACCGAAACATTGTACATCTTACTTACCAGTCGTTCGACGGAGGCGTCTATAGACAAAGCAACGCTGCGGGGTGACAGCTTAGACCACTATAGGTTTTAATAGTGAAAGAGTAAGAGGGACGTGACGCATTACGCTACTAAACGGTGATGCCGAACACATTTCACGCTGTACTCTGTACTCCACCGAAACACTATACTGTACTCCACTCTGCACAGTATACTGTGTTTCGGTGGAGTACAGAGTGGAGTGGTATTTCCTACCAATCGTGAGACGGAAGCGTCTACACAGAGCAACGCTGTAGGATGACAGGGTAATGACGGAGGAAACTGGCGGAATTTTCAATACAATAGTTATGTTTACTGTCAAAATTGAATACAGTTTTCTACCTCTTTCAATCATAGCAGAGAGCACAACTATCATGGTAGCCAAGTCATTTGTATAGGCTTCGTCGACCCACTGTATGAATAACTCATACACAGTGATCGAATGAACCGATCGTAGATAAATTGTTATGTGCGTTTGAATTATCGTCGATAGCTTCTAGTTTATGGGCGATTCGGACGATTTTAATATTGCTTCATATCTAGCACGCTTTGTCAGTAATTTTGGTAGAAATTTAGCCTGATAGCAACAATTATTGTTATACTGTTTTGTCGATGGGAGAATCAATTTAAAGTAACTGTTCCTTCTGACTTCGTACATTAGCAAGATTTTGTATAGGTGGAGCTGTCATATTGTGTACCTCTAGGTCTAGGTGCTATAACTGTCGTGGTAGCCGGGTCTGTCACATTAGATATATATGGCTGTCGACCTACCATATACCTACCTAATGTAGGTATATACACTATCCTATGTATATACTTACGTTGTGCTAGTTTGCACAAAGGAAAAATATAAAGGAATTTACTTTGGTTAGAAAGTGACCTGAATTCATATAAATTGTTAAAAAAACTACATAATAATTTCAATCAAATTTCATATATCATCATCATTCATCCATTTCAACCAGACTTCAACCCTTCGCGCGGGCACACTACTGAACACGAATCTTTTAACACGACTGCTCAAAAAAAGGAGTGTACTTAATGTTCAGGGTTCATGTATGTAGGTATGAATATATGTGTATATATGTATGTATACCTACTATGTATATAGTTTCTTTTCTATATTTGGATGTCATAGGCCCGTATTGTTAGAATCCTCGCAAATCATTTGAATGATACTATAACCAACCATTAATGGCTAAATTTTCTTTAAATTATTTATAGCAGGATGTTTGTAATTTTTTTGCTTGGTTGGTAGATGGGTGATTCAGGAATTTTCTGTTTAATATATTAAGATGACTAGCAGATGCCCGTGACTTCGTCACTGTGGAATAAGGTATTTTGGTTTCCACATGAGCTCTTTAATTTTCCGGGATAAAAAGTAGCCTATATGTTATTCCAGTCTATAATTTATCTCGGTGCCTTTCATCCAGATCCGTTCAGCCGTTCTGGCTTGGTGGAGTAACAAACATCCATCCATACAATCTCTCGCATTTATAATATTAGTATAGATTACGACGTACGTATGAGCACAAATAAATATCGAATAAACATCGGGCGTACACGTGAAGACAATATAATTTTACGAGCCGGCAACGGTGTGACACTGTTTTATTGGTGAGCGGTAACTATAAATTATATGTTTGATTTATTCCGTAATTATTGTATCGGATCGGTCACAAATTTATTAATACTACTAATTTTAATTGAGTTATTATTTTTTAATCACTATCCAAGACAAACTCACCTTCATAATACTTTTCAAATGAAATAATTCATTTTAGTGTAATTTTTTCTCAATAATGGCCCGACCAGGGAATTGAGTCCAAGACCTAACCATCCGAATTCAAACATGCTCACCACTAGACCAATAAAGCAACGTGAAAAGGTAACACAAAGACTAACACACGTTCCAAATTATA
This sequence comes from Erebia palarica, assembly GCA_964035005.1. NCBI lineage: Eukaryota > Metazoa > Arthropoda > Insecta > Lepidoptera > Nymphalidae > Erebia > Erebia palarica. The sequence goes on from OZ035986.1 coordinate 18,542,861, forward strand.
ATATTAATTTGGATTCTATAGGCTTCCTTAAGAAACTTGAGTATATTTGCTAAGATAGTTCAACAATTTGGTAAACAAAAACACCAAGATAGATCTATTTTGCACCACGGACGCCTTCATGTGGAGGATTCTGACCAGTGAATTCTTTGACTCACACAACCTGAGTTGAAGTAGTTCGCTGGCTGGTAATCTAATGAATTAATCATTCATACTATCATATTAATTTTATAAATGCGATGTGTTTGTTTGTTGTTTTGTTGGTTTGTCCTTCAATCACACCATAATGGAGCAACGGATCAACGTGATTTTTGGCATATGTATAGTTGAGGACCTGGAAAGTGACATAGGCTACTTTTTATCCCGGAAAATTAAGGAGTTCCCGAGGGAATCAAAAAAACTTAAACTACGCGGACGAAGTCGCGGACATCAGCTAGTAATTCATAAATTAATCCAATTAGGTATTAGTCTACTTTGGTTCTGATCCATTCACTGATCTTCTTAACTTTATATTTAAAAAAAAATTTTCCTATTGAGTACCAGCGAGGTACTTATTTAACTACGATATAGCCTAACTAATTGGCTAATGCGCAGTTTTGCTTTAACCTAAACTTATAATTTATCTTATGTACTAAGAAATTGTCCATTGACGCATCTTAGTCTTTTACGATAAACTTAGACACTTTGTTCACGTGTTCTTTATATTTAAATGAGTTCTTATGGTACATATGTTTAAATTATTTACTTTTTCCATCCAAGCGAGCTTTTTCTATGTTATGTAAAAACTTGTAAATAGGTTTATTTTTCTTCTTATTTATTTATCTACTAGCTGATGCCCGCGACTTCGTCGTCGATTTAGGTTTTTTTGTTACTGCGGAAATACTTTAATTTTCCAAGATAAAAGGCATATGTCCGTCCCCGGGATAAAGTACAACCTACCCCTGTACGAAATTTCATCAAAATCGGTTAGACAGATGAGCCCTGAAGACAGCCTAGCCAAAGCCTAGCAGACAGACACACTTTTTAATTTAAGTAATATTATAAGTGTGGATATAATTAATAAATACATTACCTAAATCAAGTAAATTAGTTATTACTACTATACCCAATTTACTTAATTTAGGTAATATAAGTGTTAGCTAAAGCTGTTTTTCTAAAAAAAAAATTGCCTGTTTTAGTCCCTATGAATTTTTTAAATATTTTTTAGTACATTTATATTTTAATATTTTTTTTCTAATTTAAATATAAATAAATATTTACAATAAAAATATTTCAAATATAAACCTTTATACTAAGGTATTAAAGTTTAATTACGAATGTACTATATTATTATACTTGAGACTTTTGTCTTAAAAAGAATGGTGTCGATCTCGCGTGTTCAAATTTTCACCCCCTATACCAAGAAGTGGTCAACGCGCTTATAGAAGTTTTGTTCACTTCAAAAAACTAGAAGTGTCTGTGAATGTTTTCGCCGCGTCGACAATGATAAATGCAGCCGGTTAATTTAATTTTATATAACCGGCAGCCTGCAGACGCGGCAATGTTTGACAGATCCTAACAATTTGATTGGTATATTGATAGTCGGAACTGAATTGAATGAATGAACGAGCCTTGTTCGAGGGAAGTCATACTTTCAGACCAATGAAATGTTGTGAATAAATAACGAAGGAGTTCATATTCAAATTAATTTATTTTGCATTCCAATTTTACAATTATTCTTTTAAGTAATTAGTACATTAATGTCAACAGATTATTTGTATCACAATCCCGGTGGGGCACAGCAAATCATTGATGTATTAGAGACGGCAAAAGTCATTTAATTTGTAATAACGATACAATTTTGTTTAAGTGAGTTAACACACTCTGTAATATTCTAAGCTTTTTTGTAATTTTTGAATTTTGTTGTAAATTTTAAACTCACCTGGGGATAGGCCTGGTAGTATGGATGAGTATGGATACTCATTTTGGAACTGGGAATAATTATACTAATACTAGTGGTTCGCCCCAAACTGAGACCTCGCGGTATCCATAAAATAGTTTTAACTATACCTATAGTATAATTTACTTTTACTATAGTATAATAGTACTTTTAACATTACGCAAAAGAGCTATAGAGTTATTGAAGAAAAACTGAAGCTCATTAAAAATTAAATAATTTCGTTTCGTTTGTTGAATTTTCAAAAATCCTCAGGTTTACGCACCTACGTCATAAAAGCTATCTGTATGCCAAATTACAGCCCGATCTGTCTAGTGGTTTGAGCTGTGCGTTGATAGATCAGTCCGTCAGTCACCGTTTCTTTCCTTTTATATATTTAGAAGATATTAGCATGACACTAGTAATACCACTGTGTGAACTCTAAACCTCGGCGCATTCCTATCGGGACGTGTATATTTACCAGTGAAAGGAGTAAAATGAAAAGTAGACGAGGGTCCCATAAATAATTGAAGGCCTCGATATCGTCCCTGGACGCGACCGGGGGCTTCAGGAGGGAGCCATCGTTCACCGCGCCCTCCCCGGTACTGAATTATTCTGCCATAACACACTTGTTATAGACGTTTCTCAAGGAGTGATACTTTTATGATTTACTCCAACTTTTATTGGCACTTAAAGGAGAGTACGCGATTTATTTCCCGTTCAATATGAGGAGAGTATATCAATTTTTGGAACTCTCTTGAGTTTGCGTCTACGTGTGTCGTTCAACGATTTTTGGGGCGTTTCGATTGCTTCGATTCCATCGACGTCTAACAAAAAGCGGTGACCCTTTATAGCTTAGTGGTGCTTTGATCTCCTATTCTTTTTTTAATTTATGGACTAGCGTTTGGCTATAGTTAGATTTGCTGTAAGTACCTAGTGATGCAGCCTAAGGTGGAGCGGGCTTGCCTAGAAGATGCCTGTTATTCAGTAGTTTGAGTTTGTTTTATCTACTACAAGTTAGCCTGCAGTCTGCAAACTGAAATGTTAGTTAGCAATCTCACCTGATGGTTAGTGATGATGCAGTCTAAGATGATAGCGGGCTAACCTGTTATGCAGTTAAATTAAACCCATATCAGTAATCGGTTTCTACACGGTTTCGTACCGGAATGCTAAATCACTTGAAGCACGTCTTTACCGGCAGTGTGGTAACTAACCACGGCCGAAGCCTCCCACCAGGCCAGATTAGAGAAAATTCAGAAATTATAAATTCCTAAATTGACCCTGCCGGGGATCAAACTCGGGACCTCCTACGTTAAGACAACAACGCTCACCACTGCACCAGGTAGGTCGTCAAACGAAAAGGCTGGTCAGGCATCTCTTACTGTTACAGTTGAATATATTTTAAGCTCTTGCCTAAAATGTATTCAAATGTAAAAGGACGGTGAACGAATAAAATACTGAGGAAACTTGCATGCCTGAAAATTTTCCGTTATACAACAGTGTCCAATTCACTCGACGATTCAAAAGCACTTGTAACAGTTTATTTGAATAAAAACTACTTAAGTTTTGAGTCTTCACCCTATGACCTTGGCCAACGTAGTTGACTATGGCCTAATCCTCTCATTTTGAGGAGAGACCAATGCTCAGTACTGAGCCGGCGATAGGATGATGATGATGACTACGGTACCCTAGGTACTTACCCAGTTTTTCTACAAGTACGTATTTGTTTCTATGTATATGTTTACATGAGAAGTTCAAATCTTGAGCTGTATTTTCAAGCAGTTCGCTGATCCCTCCGACCAATTGGGCTCCACCAGAAAATCTAAAACATAAACATTGAAAGAACATGCACAGGGTCAACTTTTTTTAAATATCTTAATTTTTTTATTACAAGGCTTTTATACAATACTAGATAATACCCGCGACTTCGTCCGCGTGGATTAAGAATTTTTGACTCCCGCGGGAACTCTTTAATTTTCCGGAATAGCCTAAGCCACTCATCAGGTTCTCAATTATATCCATGCTAAAAATCGTTTCTCCGTTGCAACGTGATTGAAGGACAAACCAACAAACAAACACACTTTCGCCTTTATAATATTTGAATGAAGACTTATTTTTTAAATTATTACAAAAATTTTGAATTATTTTTCAAATTTTACATCAACACTGATATTGTAAAATTCAAAAAATAATTCTAGCTGAAACCGAATTCGGTTCTGCTAAAATGCTATTTAAGAGTCCAATGTTATATTTTTGAAGTGAAAAAGTAACTTCGTAATTAAACTTTAATACCTTAGGTTTAAGGTTTGTTATATTTTATTATTATGTTCATATTATAAGTATTTTTAATATTTTTAATACATAGGTTTTTCTAAGTCAAAAAAAAATTGGGAAAATATTAAATATTCGTTTTCACTTCTATAGGCATATGACTGCCAATTTTTTAATTCCAATAGTGACAGAGCATGTTCCCTCAAACCGCTATTCTGAACATATATGTTGCCTATCTTCCAGCTTAACACACGACAAACTATTTAGGGTCAACTTATCTCATTAAGAGATTTCTAGCACCAGAATGTAAGAATAGTCAAACTGCAAAATAATCACAATAAACAAAAGAAACATTAAATGGAGTTTACACTGTATTTCTTGTTGTCACAAATAGTTATAAAGATCATTGCTTGTTGGTCTTGAGTTTTGTATTGAGAGTTCTGCAGTTTCTTCTGTCACCTCACTGCCAACTTGGAGCGTTGCTCTCTCTACACGCCTCCGTGGAACGACTGGTTGGAAAGAACGTACCTTCACAGACTGTGGTATTAGTATGTATGGGGTGTACGTTTTGTACGGGTGGTCAGTAGCTGGCGGCTACAATGGTGTGTGTTATGTGCAAAAAGCGATGATAATGACAGAGAGCATCGGCGCAAAGGGCGCGGGCACACTACCTACGCGGACGGAATAACGATGTGCGCGCAGACTTACGAAGTTCTTAGACCAGGAATATTGACGACCTCCGTGGCACGTTAATATGCGCTGTGGTCTTATGGGATGTCCTAGGTTAGATTCCTGATAAAGGTAATTTCGGCATTTATAAATATAAATAACTAGCTGATTCCCGTGACGTCGTCCGCGTGGATTAAGTATTTTTGGTTTCCGCGGGAAGTTCATGTATTATCCAGACTATAATATATATCTGTGCCAAATTTCTACCATAACCGTTCAGCCGTTCTGGCGTGATTGAGTAACAAAAATTCATCGATCCAAACTTTCGCATTTATAATATTAGTATAGAAGTATGGATTTGATATCTGGTCTAAGCAAATAATCAATTGCTTATTATCTAGATCCTAGGACATATTTTGTAGATTTATTTTATTTTATTGTATTTATTTTATTGTATACCGATTTGACTTTAAATACTTTTATAAGTCTAAATCTAAGAAAAAATTTAAATGTACAAACCGTAATGTAGGTCAAAATAAGTGTAAAGAGAGTTAATCTTGGAAAACTTACTATATAAGGGTACCCGAGGGTTTCGAAAACTATCTTCGTTGGTCTTTGGTGTACTATGTTGGCGATTGGCATAGTTACAATAAGAGAAGGACTGTTCTGGCACAAAATAGGTCTATACTGATACTTTTACTTAATATCGCGGCAGTCAGTGGTGAGGGGAGGCGCGGGCGAGTCGGACACACGTCGCAAGCTTCGGGTCACGTGCGGCGGCCAAATTACCGCACTCACTCTTATTGTGAGCCGGGAATATGAGCGTAAGTGTGCGCTCACACTCACGGCACGTTTGATGTTCAAGCTTAAAATATACAAGTGTATCGTGTTGTGTCGTGACGCGTCAAAAGAATTTATTATTTAAAGGGGCACTACATTGACGCGTTGTGCCGTCTCGATAACCATACAAAATGTATAAACCAATTAGCTTCTATTCTTCACCTTTGGAAATATGGATAACCGTTTGTTACTCAATTGACTAATGTCTCATACGTGTGTCGTGTGTGCATACTCTAAAGACAGCTGTAGAAATAAAATTATATAGCACTCCTCGGGTTCGAGTGACCGATTGTATGACTTCGTCTGTACGCATGTTAAGTAGATTATTTTAGCAAGACAGACAATAGTTGCGCCAAACATTAGAGCGCAAGTCTCACAGATGAAGTGAAGTAGTGCCAACGTCGGGCTTTAATTTTTTATCTAGGATTAGAATTTATATAGGATTAAAATTGGTATAAAGCCTCTCGCCTCTCGATATTATCATCGGATCATTTGGAAAACTCCGCTCCTAAAGCAAAATTTGTCAATATGATTTAACAGAAAAGTTATAGCAGTCTACATCTAGAGTTCTAGACATGTTGAATACGGTGTTCTACAGGGAAGTGTTCTGGAGCCTTTGTTGTTTCTATTATACATAAATGACCTTCCAGCAGTGATATCACAATCCATGGTACTCTTTGCTGACGATTGTACTGTGATATACGAAGGTTAAGATTACAAATTATGAGATGGAAATGAATAAGTCCTTTGGTCTCATAATTGAATGACTCGAGAACAACAATTTAAAAATTCATCTCCAAAACCAAGATCATGCAATTCAATTGGCAAAGTTGTAATATATTACAAATTAATAAAACGGAGGAGACTAAATTCTTGGGGATAATGTTAGATACCCAAAATGGAGGCAACAAGTTGATAGCGTCTGTGCAAGATTATGCAGATTCTCTTGTGCCCCCTATAAACTTAATAAAGATCGCATACTTTGGTTACGTAGAATCATCTCTGAAGTATGGTATTATGTTTTGGAGAAACTGTACTGATCGCGAAAGGACCTTTAAAGCCCAAAAAAGGTGCATAAGTGCAATTCGTAATTTACATTGGAAAGATAGCTGTAAGCCACACCTCATAGAGCTACAAATTTTGATATTCCCTTCACTCTTCCATAGTAACCTATCATTATTTACAAGATTCCAAAATAATAGACTCCCTCTAAGGCTACGAGAGATACTCCGAGCATAGCTCTCTCCATTGCCCGCTGAGTGACCCTGAGCCTTCTTATGAGGCCCATAGTTAGCGACCATGTTGTCGAGCCGTAAGTTATCACTTGCAACACGTACTGTTCGAATGGCGGCCTCACACCGGGAAGCGCAACGGTGGACGAACTCCCACTAGTTGGACGGATGATCTCAAGCATGCAGCTGGGAACCGCTGGAAACACGCGGCACAACACCGTGCTCTGTGGCGATCTATGCAGGAGACCTTCGTCCAGCAGTGGACGTCTATAGGTTGAGACGACGACGACGAAGGCTTCGTAGCCTTCGTCGCTCGTGCTCAGCTCGTGCTTGGCTATGGAAAACAGCTAAAATGAGAAAAAGCATATTTGGTCTGGCTATCACTATCTATAATAAGCTATCCAACGAATTAAAAAAACTAACTAATTTGAGCAGTTTCAAAAAATCATTTAAGCTAATTTTAATTCATAAAGCGTATTATTCATTATATGAGTACCTCAATGAGCCGATTAAATAAATTGTTTTTTTAAACTCCTATACTGACATTTAATGACATACCTAATGTAACTGACATTACTATACTAGGTATGCACTAAAAGTTTATTATTATTTCTTCTTGAATAATGTGCATTCCGTGAGTAATCTTAATTTGATTTGACATTTGAACTATAAATTGGACATTTTTGCTTGACATGATCAATACTTTTTATTTTTATATGACATATAATATGATATTAATATTTTTATTTTCATTGTATAGGTATTAATTTATAATGTGACGTAAAGGCCTCATTATAATTTCTTTATTAGCTGTAATAATCAAACCTTATTATTACTTAATCTAAGCATATATATGAAATCCCCACAGACTCCAAAATATATAACTGCGGTGTGTTAAAATAAGGTTATAAAATTGTTATAAATTGCGTCTCATCTCGTTATCAATTTATTCCATAGCCCTTTTAGAATTATTTATGATCTAACTAAGTAGTAATAAATATGTTAATGATTTTAATTTTATAGAATTAATATATTTGTTTAATGTACTGTGGTAGAATAGTAGCACTTGTATGCTGATTCCACCTCTGTACTCTTTTCACAAATAAATAAATTGATTAATTGATTGATTCAACGATTTGATTCTACGCACCATACCTTCACTCGACTCGACTCATCGCCACTAGTCTTACTAGCAGTTGTCAGCGCTGGGCCAAGCTACTCTAAGCTAGCTTCTAGGCCGGATTCCGAGATTCGGATTTTATAATAACAATAACGTTAGCCACTCTCTCTATGTAACGTTAGCCACCCTTTCTATTAATCGCAGTAGGAGTTTTCTAAAGATAATAACGCGGTGGATTCCCACTTCCCAGGTTCTACTGCATAAAACTTTACTAAGAGTAGGTATTTTAATTTTCAGGTTTGTAATGACGAGTATCAGAAATTTATTTAGTAACCGGGATTGACGGCTTAACGTAATTTCCGAGGCACGGATAAAAAGGACAGGCCATAATGAACCTCTAAATTCGGTCATCCATCCTGTAATCAACGTTGCTTAACAATCGCAATAGATTGCGATGATAAACCTTACAAGTTGCGATAAAATATAAGTAAAATACTCAGGACTCTACATGGAAAATTCATATGGAAATATACCACACATAGCTATTTACATTTATTTTCCAATCTGCACTTATTGCTATAACTACGTCGTCCAAATAAACGTGAAAAACTAAGATAGGTACAAAGTAAACACACACGTAAGTAATATACTATAATCTAAATAAAATGAAACAATACAATGAATTATTTAATTCCACCCTTAACTACCTCAAATCGCCGAATATTTCAGTTAAAAAACCTTACCTTTCACCTAATATCACCCCACCAACAAACATAAAACAACCGCAAATAAAATTCCCGAAATATAATAAAATAAAAGAAAGTTCTACTAATTCACACGAGCGTAAAGCGATTGAATTCAAGTAATTTACGAGTTAAATCAAAAAATATGTCTCCCAAACCCCTCTGTCACAGATGGCTACACAATAATATTGAGTCCCCTGCGAGGGGCCACTTATTTTATAAAGTTTGAATAAGCCTTTAAAAGCTAAGAGGCCTGCGTCGTTTCGCCCCGGTCTCGTCGCGAGGGTCGAGGGTAGGCTGAATACTTTTTAAAGATTTTAGTTTTTTTGCCTCGATAAGTTTGCGCTTGACCACGACCTCACCATTAATGATGGTGCAAGCTTCTCGGCTAACCCAAATAGGCCCAAGCCGCAATTACACTAATTCTATGTTTTTGTGAATAAATTAATCAATATGTTTTAATTAAAATTAGGTAGTACACTGTACCCTTTTTGACGACCAATAACTTATAAAACCATGATAATGGTGATAATCAATTACGGTATTTTAAAACTAAAGCCACTAAACAAAATGCGGTATTATAACAATTATTAGTAATATGATAATTCTGTAATTACATAGTTTTGTAAGTCATTATGTGTAACTGCGGATTGGCCGACTTCACACACCTTAAAGATCATATTTTTTTTTAAATTTCAGAATAGGCTAGACGACAAGCATGCTTAATACAAAGCAGTGATAAGGTCTAGATAAGAGCGCGCTTGCATAGAAGATGTCGAAATATTCACTCTAGTCCGAATTATGGAGAACTCTCAGTTATGCAGGTTCCCTTACGATGTTTTCCTCCACCGATATAGCAATAGACATATTTTCATAATATCATAAAGCGCTCTTATCTTCAAAAAGTTAGAGGTGTATGTCCCTGACATCGAACCTGCGCCTCCCTTTGAACCCGAAGTCTTAACCACTACGCTATATTTGCTGCTGAGCCATATTAATTCGACAATAAATTAATTTACTCCCATTCCACTGCTCTAATATTACAGTGCACAATGAAAAGTTTCCGTCACCATAATTTGGGCACAGATTGTCTAGGAGGGGGTTAACCCCTTTTAAAGTCACCATTCGACACACATGCGGGATCGGAGTTTAATTTTTTGAAATTGAATTTTTATTGCCAAGAATAAAATTCTAGCCCGACTACAGAGGCCCAGTGCGGCGCGGCACGTAGTGGCAAGTATTATTTGTACAATTATCTCGCAGGGTATCTCCGTGCCACGTCGCTTAAGTAGGCCCAGCTTCATACAAACTCGTACAAAGAATATTTGCCGCTACGTGCCGCACGCCTTGTTCTATAGGCCAGACTTTAATCCTACTTACTCACTCTACAAAAATCTGCAACTTTCGGCATTATGGACGTAGTTCTTCTATAGATCTCCTAATTTCCGATTCGATCTCGTAAAGAAACTCCGAGCATTGCTCTCTCCAGCACTTCTCTCTGAGTGAAACTCAGCTCCCTCATGAGGCTCATAGCAACCATATCTTGGATACATACCTATGTCTGTCATGCAACGCGCACTGTTCGATGACTTTGGTCTACAGTTCTGAGGAGTTTTGGACGAGAAATTGCCCACCCGAGTTGTATTCGGTGGCAAAGAATTTAAGTAACCGACATAGCTAAACCTGACATGACATGCGAAGCGGAAGTTAACATGCGAGACAAGTAAGACATGGTAGCGGGTGAATGGCAGTTTTATTAAACCAGTACCCCTAATCCTACCGAAAAGCTAGATCGTATTGGCTGCACGTCTTTGCTGGCAGGGCGGTAACTAGTGTCGGCTGACACCTCCCACCTAACCAGACCAGAGATCATTCTGAAATTATAAATTTACCATGCTGGGTATTGAACCCGGGATCTCTCATCTGGCGTTCACCACTGCGCCAAGGAGGTCGTCAAAAGTATAAACAGTGGCAGAATTTGAACGAGGTTCCATACACAATTATTCGCATACAAACTAACTACCAATTATATAATTATGCCACCATTTTATATTCAACACCGAATAATATAGGCGAATTATGCATATTAATTACAATACGTTCTAACGATAATAAACCACATTTGATAAATAATAAGGTGTAAAATCGAATTGTTGCATTTTGTAGGACGATTAGTGTAGTGATCTATCGTACAGGTCTAATAAGTAGTTATTCACTAGGGGTTGAAACATAAATTGGTACCTACTCATATTATAAATGGTGTGCGCAACAACTGTTATTTTCCCGTCGGATGCCTTTGTTTTTGATAGTGCATGGATTTATTTATCAAGTGTGTATTAACCAGACTAACTAGTTTATTATCCAAATACGGCAAAGCAAAAAGGAGGTTTATGATTTTGACCAGCATGTAGGTTTTATGTAATAATATGTATGTTCATCAGCTGTTCCCTCATAACCTCTAAACTACTTATCATAATATGGCAAATGAGATAATATCGTTGGAACTTTGAAGCGTTAATATCGCGCTCTTTATGGGACATAAACAATTTGAATTTGAAGTGAAAGTTTCTTTAGAAGCGTTGAGCACTTATTGGTAGGGGGTAAAAATGTGGATTTGCGTGACTGACATGCTCGCGTGACCGACATGCTCGCAAACAGCGACATGCTCGCGAACACCGACATGCTCGCGAACACCGACATACAGTGGTTACGAAGACAAAAGGTCTTAAAGATATAAATATATTACATTTAGTGTTAAGGTTTATATTATTTTGATTAAGTACTTTTTTTTATTAAAAAAAATTAAACATTCGTTTTCACTTCTATCGGCAGTCCCTATGACTTCCAATTTTATTTTGTTTAGATAAGATGAAAATATTTTTCTTGTTTCATACTTTTTAGGTTTTTTGTAATCTTCTACAAGTAAGACTTTGACTGTAATCTCACCCGCTGGTAAGTTATGATGCAATCTAAGAGTAGGGGTATACCAGTTATACTAATCACATACTCCTAACCAGTTTCAGTACCTACTCCTTAATCACTTGGTGGCCCGGCTTTTCCGGTTGGGTAGTAGTAGCCACGGACGTAACATTATCAAACAGGAGATCACACACATCCACATCCATATTAATATTATAAATGCGGAAGTGTGTCTGTCTGCTACGCTTTTACGGCCCATCTGTTCAACTGATTTTGATGAAATTTGGTACAGGGATAAGTTGTATCCCGGGGAAGGATATAGGCTATTTTTATCCCGGAAAATTTAAGAGTTCCCGCGGGAATCATAAACCTCAATCCTCGCGGACGAAGTCGCGGACATCATTTAGTTCTGAAATAAGTACTGAAAAATTCACCCTGCCGGGGATCGAATCCACTATCTTCCACGTACAAGTCAAGACACCCAGACTTTGTCCAACTGGTGGTTCAAAGTCAACCATGCATTTATAGGGTTCAGACAACAGATGTCAATTAGTGCAATGTCAAACAACTAAACAGTAGGTATACTTTCAACCATTAGTCATAAAAAGCACATTGCAAGTCAGTTTTGTGTTCAATGTCCTATTAATACTATACAGCCGCGACTGGACGACCCAAACAGCTTTTATTGTTGTTGTAAAACTCACAATCCATTATTAATTATTACCGACATCATTAATCTACTAATCTATTAAAGGATGCTCGATAAGAATCTCATTTAACGTATTGAATGAAGAGTGTCCATAGTGGACTTGAGATAGGTTTAAATTACCCCACACGACCAGGTTACACGGCTCGCTGATGTGCATTGTAAATTCAACTCAATTAACTTAGAAACAGAATTTGAATTAAATTAGTTTGATTCGTGATGTAAGATGTTTTGGAAGGTGTATAATGCAGTCTGATTTATTACAGGTTGGTGTTTAAACGACAAATGCATCGGAACAGATACGAGCGACATGTCGGACATTGGAGGACCGATGTCTACCTATATTACGTACACCGTATTATCAACACGGGACACGTCGAAAGATATGGATAATTATTCGCGAGGGTTATCATTTTTTTATCCGGCACAACGTGCATGTCTTTGGAAATCTTTGCACCTTTTAAACGGTTTTTATTGGATCGTCTAAATTATTTATTATTAACTATATCATGCCTGGGACTTCATTCGCGAGGATTTAGAGTTTTACGTTAACAAAATGCGAGATTTTCCGGGATAAAAAGTTGCCTGTCTCGTTCGCCGGGATGCGGGTAATTTGGTATAAAGGTACATATTATGCCAAATTACATCAAAATCATTCAAACTGATGGGCTGTGGAAACGCAATAGACAGACGGGTGGACGAACAAACATACATCTTATTAATTTGTATTAATTATAACATCAATCATTATTTTGTTGAGTTTGCCGATTACAAATACAAAACAGTTTCTCGTTGCGGAATTATTATAGCATCAATAAATACTTAAATTCAAAGGTTTCAGAAGTACAAAAGTATGTAATATGATGTATACTTATAGCGTGAACCGTGAAATTGAATGACTGACATACACAATAATTAATGTCTACTTAAGTAGTACATGATCTTGTATTATCGCCTAGCTAAAGTCCACGACCTCGTCCGCGTGGATTGAGGCTTTTTTGGTTCCCGCGGAAACTTTTAAATTTCCGGTATGAAAAGTAGCCTGTGTTATTCCAGAAAAAATCTCATCCAAATTCGTTTAGTCGTTCTGGCGTGATTGGGTAACAAACATCCTTTCATTCTATCCATCCAAACTATTGCAATTATATAATATAATATATAAATATTAGTATAGATTCACTGAGTAGAGAAAGGATTCTGAAGGATAGCTAGTTAATACATAAGATAACGAGCTAAACTTAGAATAATGACGTAAATAAATCTGCAGATATTTCAACTTCCCAAAACATTACGAGATCCATATGGCCCCTAATCTCATGTGCATCCGACGCACCCAATCACCGGATGAGGTTATTCTTTAAGACATAATCTTTACAACAAAACTGTGATCTGATCTCGCACTAACGAACCAGGAGAACATATAGATTGAAGTAGCGTAGATATAAAATCTGGACGTCTATCAATCTTTTAAAATGGTGGTCATTTAGAACTTTGAGTTTGAGGTTTATTATAAATCTGTAATAGAAACAAAGAACTGTTTTAGGTATCGTATAAACTTACGTCAGTATCATACAATCCGTCAAACTTATCTGACCTGGTGACCAAAATTGGAACAAATTTTTGTGCCTCTTAAGTTTTTTTAAAGTTTACTTTTCATAATCTACTAGCGACGCTGTCACCGGGTATGATAAGTTTGTAGGACTATAACTCAGTAGGTACAGTCCCACCAACATAATAATATTTGGTCCGGTGGCCCAAATTGGAACAAATTATTATGCCTATAAATTTTTTGTTAACTAAAATGACAGCATTAAAAATATTGCTAACACTTTCATAATATTCCCTGCAGAAAGGGACAGAACAAGATTTAAATCTGTCATTATAGTTTAGTTTAGAGATTGTGTTATACAGAATTAGCTTCGGTATCTTTTTAAACCGTCATATTAATATTATTTTTTTGGAACAGCCACTTTAGTGGAATAATAAAATAAAAAAGCAGTAATACAACAATTATTTATGCAACGGAATACTTCCAGTGGTACTTTATTTCCCTGTTAAAACTTCAACCATGGCTAATTGGATATTTTCGAGAGCACGTTACAATATAAATCGACGCGATGCAAACAATGCGTGCGCTTTACGTCTGTGGCTAATTAACTGCCATTGCGGAAATTTATTTGGTTACTTTCGTGATTCGTCGCGGCCACGGACTTGACTTTATGATAATAATATTTGTTTCATGTACTTACGTAAAATAAAATAAAATAACTTTTATTATTCCTTACACACAGATACTTGTACATTTACTTAGTGCTTATTACCTACACTACACTTTGTTGTTTACATTTTTTACCATTGAAAATGGTTATCAGATGCAAATCGACTGAGACGTATTTTTTTCACCGAGGATCAATCTCAATAAAAAATTCTTATCATTCAACTTGTAATGTATTATTCAAAATAAAATAATATTTTTTTCCGTAAATTTTTGTATTCATTTTCAATTCTTGCGGGGACTACAAAATGTGTGATTTTTTTGTTATTATTCCAATTTATAATATTTATATTTTATCAACTGTATGATGACACTTTTATATGAATACAATAGTATTGATTAAAAAAAATGTATTCAGGTACATATCTAACTTTTTTATTCCGCTACAACGACTACGATACGCCCTTGACTACGACATACCAGATGTTAGCAGGCTAACTCGCTAACTAGGCCATATACTTCCAACTTGTCGGAATTATGCACTTTAAAAAAATGAAATATCAGTTGATCTAACGGTGAAGAAAACATCGTAAGGAAACCTGCATTCCTGAGAGTTTTGTATAATTTTCTCAAAGGTCTGTGAAAACTACCAATCTGCACTTGACCAGTGTGGTGGACTATGACCAAACCCTTCTCATTCTCACTTGTGCTCAGTAAGTAGAAACAATACTCACAAAAGATAAGAAAATGACTGACTACAAATAGCGGGCGTGCAGTTTTATATTATGTCGCTGCATAGTCTAGCACGACATGCGAAACCAATTTTCCATACGACAACATTTCCCGCTGACGTTTTGCCCTGTCTCGTGCCCTTACTCTAAGTTTAATTCGATTGATCGTATAAGCATTCGATGACATTCGCGTCAAGGTAATATGAACCTTAATAGATTGAGAGTGGCATAGTCTAGCACGACATGCAAAACCAATTTTCCATACGACAACATTTCCCGCCGACGTTTTGCACTGTTTCGTATCCTAACTCTAAGTTTAATTCGATTGATCGTATAAAGAATCAATGACATTTTCAGTAAAATTAACCAAACAAAAATAAACAATTAATTAGAATTCATTTATAGTTTAATTAAAAGTATGCATTCATATACTTGTACGTATTGTCGTATAATGAATGAATGAATCAAATACTCTTTATTATACACCAAAGATATAACAAATATAATCAGAAACGTATACGTTTCCAAATTAAAATCGTTGATATTGACTTTAAATTAAGGGTTTTTGGGACCATTTTACTTTAACGCTAATGCCATCGAATTTTTATACTCAATCGAATTAAAACTTAGACTTAGCGTACAGTCTGTATAGTGAATTGTAAAAAGGAATTCGTGTAGGGAGAAAGTCTGAAATTTCGCGTAATAATCGGGAAGTTTGGTCCCTGAAGCTTTTATTTACTCTGTGCCAGAAGTACACACTTTTATATGTCGCTGCACAGACTAGTGCGACAGGATTTTTTGCCCACTGTTTTCCATGCAGCAGTTGCAGTGCAGTGTGGGCAGTATGGTGGGGAGTTATTGTTGCATAACAGATGTTATTATAAAAGACTAGAATAAAGTAACTTATGTCTTATTCCAGACTATAATCTATATCTGTGCCAAATTTCATTCAGATCCGTTCAGCCTTTCAGTCGTTCAGGCGTGATTGTGTAACAAACATCAATCCAACCATCCAAACTTTCGCTTTTATAATATTAGTATCTAAATTTTAACATCTCATGCAGAAAACCGGTTTTTCAAATCTTGTATCAAAATATCTGTAAATATCAAAGGTATAGGTACTCGTAGGAAGATTCTCATATTGAAGTTTCGCATAACAATCGCGAAGTTTGGACCCCGCCGAAGCTGGAACAGGCGAGTTAATCGCGGGTCTTCATCTTGGAAAAACTTTATCATACTGTCTTATTACTTATATTACCTACTACTACGTTGAAACGCAAGCGGGATAGTTTATTTGCAATTTCATTGTTTGTGATTAGTTTTGAGGGACTATCCATTACAAGTTAGCTCTTGACTGCGATCTCACCTGTTAGTATGAGCTGATGTCTGATGGCAGTGGCAGGGCAGCGGGTAGGCCTATTCGGTTACTACACGGCATCGAGCCGAAACGTAAATCGCTCGGCGTTTACGGCTAGTTGCAGCAACGGCCACTGTCACTGCAATATAGATTGGTATGCGATGGGGATGTTCTGTTATATATATATTCAGATAGTATGTCCAATGTTAAGGGTTCGATCCTCGGGCACGTTCTTGTAACTTTGTTGTAAGATATTTACGTCATAAGCAATTACATATCACCTGTAGTCGTGACTTCAGGAACTGGATGAATTGAAACAAAATCGAGTAGTTCAATATATTATATAGGTACTACCTTTATCTTATATCAAAGCATAAGGCTTTTATATAAGAGATTGATATACGAGAAAATTATAATGTAAGATGTACCGAGAAGACGGATTTGGTCTTCTGCATGAGATTAATAGTCACGGCTCTCAGAAATGAGGTCTCTGAAGTAGAGAAAATACTGGTTTTTTTTAGATGCTGTGGTGAGTTTACTAAACGTTCAGCTCATAAAACAAAACGAATTGGACGTTTCCCCACTCATAACAGTGAATTTTTTTCAAAAGTCAAAACGCACGCGTATGTCCCTAACTTTAAAAATTAAAGTAACTCTAAGCTCAGTTAAATAAACGTTTTTTCGGTGGTTTTGTCCTAAAAAAAAATATTTACAAATCAATGTAATTTTGGAGATTACCTCTTTTAGAATCGATTTTCATGCCGGTATGAAAATTTATGGGGTATGCCGGTAGTAAAATCAAACTTTCTCCGTTACGTTATTGACTTTGATGAATATTAATAATATAATTAATAAATGTATCAAGCATGCTTTCAGTGATATAAAAAAATGCGTTCATTTACAGTAAAATCCAGTTGTGCGTTGGAATTGACACACAATTTTTTAAAGTTTTATTTGTAGTAGCATTTCTTAAATATTCAAATTTTCATGCAATTTATGGGCATTTCATGCAATTTTGCCCGCAAAATGCAATTTTTATAGCTCGTTTGCGAACCACTTTAGAAGGACCGTTGTTGAAATTTGTATTTGCACTACCAACAGCCTCAGGCATTTCAGTTCTGAATATTCTCCGAAAGCAATATCACTTTTGTAGAATCTAGTTTATGAAACGGTGGCTATATTTTGCTCGCTCGTTGCCTCGTTGCCTCAGGTTAGCATGTTCGACTGCAAAATATGATGATCCTGGTATGACGTGTCTACTGGGCCATTGGGTTTTTCTGCCAAAAAATTCTCAATACCAGCCCCAAGTTAGGAATATAGTGATGTTCCACCCCTGTGCATCGGATAGCACATAAAGCCAGCGATCCTGCCTCTATGGTCTTACTACCACGGCTTAAAGCAGTATTATTTGTAATTTACGTTCTATATGACGTACCTTGACGTCCCTAAAATAAGGATTATAATTCTAAAACAAAAGCGTCAGTGAGACTGAAACAATAATACTGTAAGCAATGGTAGTAAGCCCCCGGATCTATCTGCTGTTGTGTCGGAGTTTTCAATCTACATGCTATGAGAGTAAGGGAATGAAGAGATCACCCTCGTTTAAGCACATACTACAACATCTTCCGCGCAAATTGTTTATTTAGATTATGTGATTACTCCGGTAACTCTCTAATTCTTCGGGATAAAATGTAGCCTATATTGCGTTAATTCAGGTTATCTACTGTCTATTTAACACAAGCTATCTCTATCAAAAACTACAACCAAATCAATGCAGCCATTCAAACATATTACAAACTTACAAACATACCTAAACATTTCACATTTATAAAAATACTCAAAGAAAAAAACATAAAATGGCTGTTCCACACGGACATACTGAGGACTATTTAATTATAAGTATCCGTTATACTAATATTATAAATGCGAAAGTTTGTAAAACGGCTGAACGGATCTGGATGAAATTTGGCACAGGGATGGATTATAGACTGAAATGACACATAGGCTACTTTTTACCCCGGAAAATCAAAGAATTCCCGCGGGAACCAAAAAACCATAATCCACACGGACAAAGTCACGGGTATCAGCTAGTTTAAGGGATCCTTGTTTATTACGGATCCTAAAAAACTGTTTTGGTTGGGGTCTGGCAATAAAAAGCGATGCAGTTTGCGTTTGTAGACTCCCGTTAGAGTTTATACACACGACGTATTTTCTACGCGCAAGCGACGCGATATAAAAGCGATTGTAACGCAAATCATACGCGCGTCTGTCGCAGTCAGAATTGTCACAAACGTCTTCTTCGAATTTAGACGTGCGTTTTAATCGATATATAAGCGCAGATACGTCGATACTGACGCGCTGTGGAGGCGCGTTTGTCCCATTTAGGTACGAGTACTGTGTGAGGGACGAGTGGTCTAGTTGTGACAACGCTTATCAATCGATTGCGATTCTTAAGCAACGTTGACTCAAGTGGGTCGCGGTTATTATCACTAACGTCTGATAATAATTGTTACAAAAACCTAAGAGTTTAAATACTCTTGGTCGAGTCGTATGCGGATGGACGTGGGACCCACCGCATTATTATCCCAACAAAACTCCTAGCATTATGAGATTAGGGGTCACGATCCTCAGTAATGGGGAATACGACACAGAGGGAGACATTGCGTGGCCATTAAAATGCGCGTAGAACCACAGAATCACCAATAGTACGTAGATACAGACGCGCTGTCAGCGCGCGTAATGGGTGTGTCTGAATCCATACAAATGCTAAAATCTGCTTTTTGAATAGAAAAAGCGCAGGCATCGCGCTTTCGTGAAACGCGCGTACATAATTCGATGTGTGCACAGGCTCTTAGGTTTACGATGCGTCAATACCGAGGATATTTACTTCCTCTTAATTACCGGGTATTATGATTGTCTTTATGGGCGGCATGTTTCTTAGGGTCGGTG
Source organism: Erebia palarica (assembly GCA_964035005.1). Taxonomy (NCBI): domain Eukaryota; kingdom Metazoa; phylum Arthropoda; class Insecta; order Lepidoptera; family Nymphalidae; genus Erebia; species Erebia palarica. The sequence continues at coordinate 18,562,525 of OZ035986.1, forward strand.
TTCATCACAGCCGCAATATTATTGCACGGTCTTTTATCAACCTTTCAATTAGTCGTATCTATCTAATAGCTAATATGGTCTAGATTGTGCGCTATATTATAATGGTGTCAAAAATGAAGAAAATATGAATGAATTAAATTAATTCTTTTACTTTACCAAATAGATTTATACAAAGACAATTAAACAAGTAAACAAGCTGATGGCTGCGATTTCGTCCGCGTGGATTGAGGTATTTTGGTTCTTCGGGCCCGCGGGAACTCTTTAATTTTTCGAGTAAAAGTAGCCTATGTGTTATCCCAGACTATAATCTATCTCCGTTTGAAATTTAATCCAGATCCGTTCGGCCGTTCTGGTGTGATTTAGTAACAAACATCCATAAATCCAAACTTCCGTATTAATTACATTACTAGCATCAGTTATCAACCCGCGACTTCATCCACGTGGATTGACGTTTTTCGGTTTCCGCTTGGCAAAAGTAGCCTATATTCCAGACTAAAATTTATCTCTGTGCCAAATTTCATCCAGATCCGTTCAGCCTTTCTGGCATAATAAACCTGCATCCATCCGTCCATCCATCCATCCATCCAAAATAGCATTTATAATTTTAATATAGATAGTAGCTATTGATAAAAAATATATACAGATAGGTATACCTCCAATATGTGGTAGTATCCAGCTTGGAACCAGCGTCTCCCTGCTCAATAACCTGGTAGAGGGGTATGGTACTTATAATCGGCCGAGCGAAGCGAAGGTCTCTGAGTCTACTTGAGTGAATTTGCATTTGTCTGTCCGCCTGTCTGTCAGAGCCTTATAACTTCTGAATTATTGAACGTAATTACTTCAAATTTGAATATAATATGTAAACCGATGGCCCCCAGCCGAATATGGCTTAAAAGGTTATAAAATCTTTATTTCAAGGGGGCTTTCATAGAAGCGAATGCGAAGTAAAATATTTTTTATAGCGTTACATGGGGTTGCGGTATATCATTTTAAAGATAATTAGAAATAGAGTTAAAAAAAACCCTAAAATTTACGAAATGGAATGGCTTTCAAAGTGGAGATTTTCTAACGTCAAAAGTTGACCTCAGAACTCTAAATTTTCTGAAAGGCTGAGCCTAAAACTTGATCAATTATTTGAATTATATCCTGTACTTGAACAACAAATACTAACTAAAACTAAAGTAACATAAATATTATATGGAAACGAAATTATTTATTTTTTATGAGCTTCAGTATTTTTAACAGAATTTCACAATGATGTTAGTAGATGGCGCTCTGTAAAAGTTTATTCGTTTCTATTATAACTCTATAGCTCTATAGCTCTTTTGCGTCTAATGCTAAAAGTTAACTAAATATTACAATATATAGTTAAAACTATCCTAAGGATACCGCGAGGTCTCAGTTCGGGGCGAACCACTAGTATTAAACCCATACCTCTAAACAGTTCCTATACACTTGGTCTTTGCCAGGAGGCAACTGAATCCTACCACCATACAAATCGTTAACCAGTCAACCAACAAAAAGCAAATGGAGTTAAATATGTAAGAAACAAATACCAACCCTGACCCAGGTCCTCAGCTCATAATAAAATTGATGATCCAATAACAGCATTGCGAGATTGTGTTTACGCATTTTACTTCAGTGGATTAATTAAAAGGAATTAACAAGTTGTTATTAAAAACATTAGGGTTGTTAAAAAGGCACAATAAAACTCTCGAATGATGATGGTTGAGAAAAATAAAAGAAAATCAAATGAGACGACATGAGATACATCTTGTATAGACTAGCTTGAAAGCCCCGGCGCCGATGTAATTTTTGAAAATTGGTGGCAGTGCTGTTATACCAAGATCAAAGGTACTACTATAATGATAATGTCCTCCCGACCGAATTTCAGCCACGGCGGCCTATCTCACAGAGATTAGTCGTCTGCCTGGGGGATATTATAGTGCACAAGTGTTTGCGCAAACACAGGTGCACTCTCTGTTCTTTTACTCTCATAGCCTGTCATAGCCCAATGGTACGGGAAATCCAACACGACCGAAGATATATCAGGCGCAGCACAGCATATTTTACTAACGCCATCTAGCCTGAAAAGCGTTACAGCGCTATGGCGAGGATAAGAACAGGCCTATATAGGTGTGGAACGCGCTCTACAGGTCGGACGCCCAAGTACTTTCTATGAAAGGGCCCATCTATTACCTACATATACCTATATCGATGGTTATGAATGATAATGTTGTAAAAGGTTTTAACTGAAGAGATTATGAGACCCAAATAAAACATTATAATCTGAAATTATAGGCCAACTTCCTTTAAAAAATATCGGACAACTAAAGTACTGAGCTCAAAATTATAATGATTAATGACCAAGTTCTTTGCTTCTTCTTGTTCTAGGTGCAATTTTACACAGTATATCGTAAAAAAAAATAACTTTACACATTTGCTAAACTGGCTCCTACATACGTTTTACTCTTTTTCTCTTTGCGTCGTGTTCCTCATTACTGAGGGTCGTGATCACTTTACATTAATAAATTTAAAACTGGCTAAAAACACTATCATTTGATGAAACGGAGGCTCTTCTGCAAATTATTCGGTAGGCGTAAATGTGGTTTTAACTGGATTAAACATGGATACGCACACTCATTCAATACTTACACACATACATACACTCACACACACACACGCACATATATACACACACACTCACACATGCAGTTACACACGTCTATATACACACACTTACTCTCACCCTTGCATGCCTGCATGATTATAATTTAAAAAATTGTATCAATTTTGTGTTTTTTTCTAATGTTATTGTTTAAATTTGGAAGAGCTAGGCCTTCTGACACAGGTATTTTTATGCTTAACAGAAGGCCTCAGCCAAAATTATTTGTTAAAATGTATGCTGAAATAAATCATTTTCATTTTCATTTTCATTAATTGCGTAATGGTAGGAGTTTTCTTGGAATAATAATGATGCGGTGGGTTCCCACATCCATCCGCATACGACTCGACTAAGAGTATTTAAACTCTCAGATTTTTGTAACTATTATTATCAGATGTTAGTGATAATAACCGGGACCGACGGCTCAACGTGATCTCCGAGCCACGGAGGAAACGAAAAGGCCAAATTTGAACCTCCCAATCCGCTTATCCATCCAGTTACGGACTTGGGTCAACGTTGCTTAACAATCGAAATCGACTGATTTGCGTTTTTACAACTAGGCCTTTCGTCTCTCGTTCACACATATCCTAAAATGGCTGGTATACCTACATTCTTAATTTTTTTTTAAAACCTAGTTTCCATACATTTCCGGTGACATGCATAGACAACAAAGGCCGATGTTTGCACCCACTTATCTTATTATCAGCTAAATTGAAATCCATACAAGAATCGTTGAGATTGATCTAATCAAATGAGTCAGTAAAAAATAACGAACGGGTCCGAATTGAAGATATTCAAACGGTAGAGCAGCTAAACGAAGCATTAAGTAAGCATTTTACACGGACACAGTAATATACGTTTGTCTTTTAAAATTACGAGGACTGACACAGCGATAACAAATTAATATCTAAATAACTATAGTCCAAAAATCCGATTAAAATGAAGAATTTATGCGACATTCTTCTTAGAGCTTTGATTTTGTAAATAAAGTTTTTTTCTTGATTAAAGACATATTTACTAATAAATGATACCCTCGCGCGAGATTTTTGTTTTATTTAGTAGGCACCGTGGGTAGTATTCGTCCTCCGGGTTCAATCTCTATACCGAATTTCGTCAAAATCAATTATATTCATGAAATCAAAATCATTATAAAGTAGCAGACAGACAATAAAGACAAACCCACTTTTGCATTTATAGTAAAATGCAAAAGTGCAAGTGCTACCTCATGCCCGCGATTTCGTCCGCGTGGATTGAGGTTCTTGGTTCCCGAGGGAACTCTTTAATTTTCCGGGATAAAAGTAGTCTATGTGTTATCCCAGACTATAATCTATCTCTGTGTTAAATTTCTTCCAGATCCGTTCAGCCGTTCTGGCGTGATTGAGTAACAAACATCCATCCATACATCCATCCATCCATCCAAACTTTCGCATTTATAATATAAAAGTATTGTAATAATATTAAGTATAGATGATTAGTATGGATGTCGTTTTGTCCTATCTATCACTTAGGTTCACACCGTATCTTTACCGCTTATGCATCTCGGTCAACGGACAAGCTTTAAAAAGTTAAGTCCTTTTTTGAAAAGGAGGAAAAAAAGGAGAATCCCTAATTGATGCGTCGTCTTTGTTTAGTTTAAATCTAACATGCTTTTCCCATTAAAGTGGTCAGAAATCGAGTTCGTGTTTGAGATAAGAGCGCCCTCTACTCCTTACACGTTATAATATTATAAAGTTGGGGCCGGCCCTCCGTGATTTTAACCCTGGTTTAACTCGTGTTTAACTTTGATGATACACAAAATGTATAGATATATGGGTATGCTCACGTTAAAAATTAAAAAGGGTCAGGGAAACCCAATATTGCAATATATTGTAAGTGTCTATTGAAGAAGTTTGACAGAAAACAATTTAAAGACAATTTTGAGAGTGAGATAAGCTAAATCGATAAAAACAGATAGACGGTGGCTACTCGAATCAGTTTTAAGAAACGTTGTAGTATCTTTATAAGTGGCAACCATTTTTCTATATAAAACAACTAGCTCATGCCCGCGACTTCATCCACGTAGATTGAAGTTTTTTGGTTCCCACGGGAACTCTTTAATTTTCCGGGATAAAAAGTAGCCTATGTGTTATTTCAGACTATAATCTATCTCTGTGTCAAATTTAATCCAGTTCCGCTCAGCCGTTCTTGCGTGATCGTGCCGTTGACGATCAATCAGTATGCTTATTACGAAGCAAATAAATCACGTTCCGGCGTGATTGAGTAACAAACATCCATCCATACAAACTTTGGCATTTATAATAATAGTATACTTTTAAATAGATACCTAGGTTTTGATGGAGAAAAATGGCGAAACGGTGTATCTTCTGTAGCGCATATTATCATCGTCCACCGCACAGAGCAAACAAGCATACACAGATGGGCGTTCGGCTCCGTCGCGTTTTTACATTGTCGCGCGGTCCCCTGGGTGCCTGAGTATCGACTGTCGATGTGTTTGCGCTAAGTGCTTAAGTGCTTGCAGGGGATTGCGTTTCACTGATGAATAAGCAATGCAAATTTATTGGCATACACGTTTAAGAGCGTCTCATTACTCCCATAACAAACTTGTGGTGCTTGCCTACATTAAAATGGTTTCGGATTGTTAAACACTCAGTGAACAGAGTAAATAAAAAGATAGACAAACTGCCAAAACATGATTATTTTGCAAGTAAAGATTTTATTTATTGAAGTAAAATCTCTTTATGCACGCTTGACTTGGGGAGTAAGCTGGTGGAAGCGTGACGAGAACGTTACGAAAAGTGTGATCGGGCGAGGTGAACGGAAGTTGAGAGTGAGATATAAGTTAGTGAAGAGGGACAGTTACGTTTCATATGTAATATACGGGGCAAGAGAGAACATTTTCTTTCTCTCTTCCTCTCATAGCCAGTGCATGAAATATTTATATATCTCAGTCAGCAGTTCGTTTGCGAGTTTGCTAGCGTTACGCGAACGGTAATTTCCTGATTATTTCGTAATTTAATTTTGTTCTTGAACAATTTTATGAATTAAATTCATTCAAAAAAAAATTCAACTAAATTATAAATCATTTTAAGGTTCATATTTTGTGAATTTTTGGGTGAATAATAACAAATTATGGCAGAAAGTGAAACAGACTCTGAATATGAAAGCGGTGCTCCAGGACCATCAACTAAGAAGAAATAACGAACGGAAATTGTGTGAAAGTATATAAACATATTTATAACAGCATATAGATGGAGCTAAAAAAGTTTTACTTCAGTCGCGTGGTCTAAAGCACTAAGGCTTGTGTACATTAGCTACTGGCTTCACAACTCTCTCTAGCTCTGTCGTTTTATTACTAATAGTCCGAGGCGCACCCATCTTCAGTTTTATTTAATTAATAGAGCATTCAGCCAATATTTAAATAAGCAATATCGTTGACAAAGGGAAAATCACTTATGAATAATAGAAATAATTTGTACAAACATACTTACTTAATTACTTTCATCGTGAATATTCGATTTATGGTTCACTAGATGATGCCTGCGACTTTTTTTTATTCCTACACGAACTTCGTAATTATCCGGAATAAAAAGCCTAGCCTGTGTCCTTTTTCGGGATACAACCTATGTTTGTACCAAATTTCATCAAAATTGGTGAAAAGATCGGTGGTTGCAATATAATCATATTAATATAATAAGTTTGCTGGTTTGTCCTTCAATCAAGCCGCATGGAGCAACGGATCGACGTGATTTTTGGTATGGGTATAGTAGAGAACCTGGAGAGTGACAGGTGTGTGAGAGTCAAATTAAAAAGCTCACGCATGTAGTATGCGCGTAAAATAAAAATAATTACAAAAAAATCTAAATTTAATAATATACAAAATTAAGCTAGTAACAGCGTCGTATCTTGTGCGCAAGGTGCAGAAATCCTTTGTGGGGTCGAGTGTACGCTTTTATAATATGGTTCCCAAAGAGTTCCTGGATTTGCCATTACATAGATTTAAAGACTGTGTTAAACAGCATTTGTTAAGTCGAGCTTATTACACTATCGATGATTTTATTAATGACAAAGTTGCTTGGAAGCAACCGGCCTCGCATCCAGTGACCCACAAGTCAGTGTAATACTTGTAACGTATGTGTTGTGTTGTCTACATATTGTAACCTTTTCTTTTCTATTAAAAGAGCAACTGCTGAGTTTCTTGCCGGCTCTTCTCAGTCTTCAAAGAATCAGCTTTCCGAACCGGTGGTAGAGTCTTAACGTTTCAGAAGTGACACAAGTTGTCCTACATGAAATAAATAAATCATTTATCATTTATCGAGATATATTTTTTGTAATAACTTTTTATTTTACGCAATCAGTCAGTGAGTGAATGAGTCAGGATATTTCCCTTCACTCTGCGCCTAGTTTTGTTTCAGTAAAAATCCTTCGTGATATTTTAAACCGTCAGTATAATAATTGACGGTGCAACCGACCGCATTGGGTGCGTGAAGACCGCTCGGCACCTTTTGTGGGTTTTATGGATAGTATTCGTTTTACACGGGGACCTGTGTCCGGTCGCACGTTCGATTCCCGCCCGTACCTGCCCACTCGCTGGTTTTATCAGTACCGGTCAATGTTCGATAATTTTATTACAGTTTTGTCGAATTACTTAAGCCTTCGAATTAAATTAAACGATACTTGTTCCTCTTTGATAATAAGTAGAAGTTATATAATGGAATATACTTTTATGAATAGATTTAGATATCTACTTACATTCTACAAATAGGAAATGACTTATTTTTTATATTCTTCGACCTCGGCCATGGCTAGAAATGTAGCACCTAATAAAGGCTCAATTAAAGTGAATAGAAATAAACTCTCAAATGATGTTTAGGCAATTGGGCTTTTGATTTTAACTTTTTATCTAAAAGCCACGCGTGTAGTCCGTCCAACTTGCCTGACCTCGGCGTGAGCTTCGCTAGTATCTATTAAAAATGAAATATAAGCAAAAACTTAACAGGCATTAAAATTTGTTCCAATTTTGGCCACCGGGCCAGATGAGTTTGATGGATCGTACAGAGTTTTGAAGACAAGCCAGCTTGTAGCTCTCAAAAATTACAAAATACACTGTAAGTAAAGTACCAAATACCAATACCATTTCAAACAAGTATCTAAAAATGTGAAAGCACAAAAATCATAGCTCGTACTGCAAACCGAACAAAAGACAACCCATGTAAAAATCTAATTCTAAAACACCACACCAAAATTACCAACAAAGGTAGTTAACATTTGTCCCAGCAGAGCGTCGAGAGGCGGGCTTTCAAAAGCCCCCGTTAAAGCGACACTGTAGCCTGTAAACAAAAGTATCATATAAGTTTATTAATTACAAGACCCTCGCTCGAGCCTCCATGAATATTAATTACTGGATAGGCTTTAGAACTCAAGAGGGAAACTTGTTCAAAGAGCTTTATTATTTAAGAAGTAGCGCCTATGCCATGGAGCGAAATATTTAAACCTAAACTCGAAACAAATTAAACTTTATCACACAAGATATAAGGTTTTAAATCTATTGGGATTGGGGTCATAACTAAACAAGAAAGTAACGGAAGAAAGTCAATAGACGTAGGTGTTTGGGGCTGGCAGTAGAGGCCACGCCTTAACAAATAACGAGCGATAAATTACAATTTATGCCTCCAAGTGCAACGTCACACTTTAAACGTTTCACATTTTTGAATTGGTTGTAGAAAACTTGACACAACCAATATATATTTGAAAATTTAGTAATGTAAAACGTAAAATCATTGAAAAATCTTATTACCATGTAAAGGACTACTTAAACGACAAGGAAGCTTGGCAATGATTTGCTCTATGGCTCTGATAGTTCCTTAGTTAAGATGATTTGTGAGATGGTGATAATAAAAAGAAAAAAAAACCCGGCTGAGTTTGTTGTGGGCTCTTCTCAGACCAGGGCGCGTTTGGATCCCTCGTAGCTTTATTCTAAGATACCGTAACCAATTATCACCATCATGTTTTATAAGTAAGTAATTTTTAACGTCAATAAGTGTACCCATATTGAATAAATGATATTGAATAATGAGTATTGAGTTAGGATAATATTTTTTTCTACCATACTAACTTGGATTTGTCAAAAACCCAAATCCAACCTAAAAACCTATTTAGGTAAGTAGTAAGTACCAGGCTCGGTCTAGATTATCAAATCAAATCATTTTTTAACCTAACTCGCTAATAGCCTTAAGATGGCATGCAAAATGTTACCTATCTAAAGTAAATAAGTAGGTTATTATTGAAATAAGACAATAACTAATTATTATTAAATACAATAAGGTCTAAAATTACAGACTTAAAACTTACTGACTATTGTAGCGTAACTAAATAAAATCTATTAAAAAGTATTCCTATTTTGTCAACTTATCCTAAAAACTCTTTTACACTATAATAGGTATGGGGAAGTAAAAAAAGATTTTAATCACACAAAATAGAACCTTTATGAACTCATAGTATAATATTGTTACAAAAATATCTAATTTAATTTTCTTCCTGATTATTGTAAAGTAACAAAATAATATATATCTAATTAAATAAATAATATACCCAAGAGGATACTCGAATTAATAAGACATGCGATAGTTGCTCACAGCCCTGCATCAAAGAAAACAGCCGCTGATTTTCAAACGCCTCCACAGATTTTCTTGATTCATAGCTAAAAACACTCTCAGTCAGTGATCATGTCACCTTTCTAACAAAACACACCAGGACACCAAATCAAAATTGATTCATCCGTTTCGGAGCCACGTTACGAATTACGATGCCACAGATACACAAATACAGCGATAAACCTAACGTATGAATTTAATACACTTACGCCGTAATTCTAGGTACTGGGAGAACATACTGACTAGGTAGCATACCTAAAGTAGTACAAAGTAACCGCCTCTAGCTGTAAAAAAATTACGTGAGCAGGCTACGTTATGCCACCACATTGAATCTAGAAATATCAATAACAAACTTAAAATACCTGAACAAATGGTAAATAAAGTTTGAGAAACACTGTGCTTGGTACTAGGAGAAAATACCGACAAAGCGTCGGCATACCTAATATATTACAAAGTAACCGCCCCTAGCTGTAAACACTAACGCGAGCAGGCTACCACACCGTGAAATACTCTACAAAGGCTCTACAAATATGTAGAAGCAAAGTCTACATACAGTATGTTTTACTCGCTTGAAACTGTGTGGAGAAATATTTTACCAAAGGGGAATGTCCAGCAGTGCACATTTTTTACATAGTATGTGTTTTCTAGTTCATGTGACCACAGATGTCCAGAACCAGAGTCAGAATAATATACCTACTTTATTATTTTAATTTGGATCTTTTTAACCTTGATAAAAAAATATAATCATCATCTTTCTCTACTCAATGTTAAACTTTATGAAGAATTGGTTTCATTACCTGTTATATTATAATCGCGAAAATTAGTTAGTTTATCCTTGAATCACGCTGCATTGGAGCAATCGATCGACCTTCATATCGGAAAATTAAAGAATTGCCACGGTATTTAAAAAAAACTAATTCAGGCGATCGAATTCGCAGGCATCTGTAAAAACGTAATTTCCTAAATATTTCTTGCAATGAGGTTTTTATATGTGAAACACTGAATACAATTGCACAGCATTGATTGTTATTTAAATTATAAATGGCATGGCCAAATTTAATCTGATATACGAATGTTTCATGTTTTATCCAAAAAAAAATCAAAGGGTATGTTAAAAGTACATGAAAGGGCAACATTTATGTAATGGACAAATGCTCTGGGCCATTTCGAGAACATTTTAGATAGGTAAGTCACTTGAACTATGCCTCAGGCCTACAAGTGAATCAACCAGACCGAAGGGATCGTCTGAACCCACGATTAAAGCTAAAAGAACTTAAAAAACAACATCTGTTTATCTATATTCAACCATAATATTAAACTTATAAAAGCTGTTTTTATTTGTAGGGAGCAGCAGATATAGGGTAAAACAACTAGCGCTCGTTAAATATGTACCCATTAAATTTTACATTGACTTTTTCTCCAATGTTACGCTCTGTTCTAGGTATTGTTCGGAAGCTTGTTTAATTATGCCTCGCCGGTATATCGGTACGGATCCCAGTGCTTTTCAATTTTCAACAAATTTACAAGTTATATTTTGTGTCAGATATAAACAGCGCTGTACCAATGACAAGCTAACAAGACATAACGCTTCAGTAAATGTATTCTTATATTATCCAACAGTTTAATTTTAATAATTTTTAAAGTATGATATTTTAATTTTATGTATCTCAGATGATTCTCTCTTAATTTTTTTCCCTAGCGCTAAGGTTTTCTGGAAGAGATCGCTGCTTAGCGATAAGGTACTTTCTTTTGTGTTTTACAATAAAGTATATAAGTACATTATTACATACATGATTTTCTTCAAAACAAAAATATCTGGGCTAATTAAGAGCCTAGATTCATCTATAAAAGCAATAAGTCCATTTCATATTCTTAAGGACTAAATGGTAACTGGTAAATGGTACCTATTTTCAAGGCATGAAATCTATAAAATATTTAAAGCACACGGGAATAGTTACAGATTTGAAAGTATTAAAAAATTTAATCCACTCGGTCAAAACTACTAATAATAACAAGTAATTATAATAATAACTTAGGTATACTGACACTATTAAACGCTTCGTACAATAGTAACTAATAAGCATAATAACGTAACTCGCAACGTTCCTTTATTTAGCACCGCTAAGGCACTACAGCCGAGGTTATTTAAAGTAATTATTTAATTAACATGATGTAGCAACCTCTTAAGCGAGTTAGGACAACAAGGAATTAAGTACGGAGCTAATGTTAACACGCGCATACGTACCTACCTATTGTTCCGAGACCCCCTGTGGCTGTATTTATGAAGGTAATACCCAACTTTTGGCACATCTACCCTATCCCTGCAATATGAACTCTACAATCATATCCTACAAGCAAATAAATTTATGTATAACATTATCCATTGCCGTTTTACTACAAAACATTAGTTTAGATTGTTTAGAAATCGCGCAATGTATAAGCTACAGGATGATTTCGTATGTACAAATTTGTTGTGTTATACATAGTGGTAGCATAGTGGAACTATGACTGTTTTAACAGTATACATTTACCCCTCGCTTTTAACGTCATTAGTTGTGCGAGATTTCGTAAGGACGCTTATATGTGTGTGTTTGTTTTCATAACTCAATGTATTTCAGCCTTTTGTGTCCGCGATACACTTAATCGTTGTGGGAATTCATATTTCGACTCGGCTTTTTAATTTATTGGCATAATACACTTTTATTGCACTGGCAGATGCACCGAAGATATATTATAAACCTATATATATTCTGTAATATATAGGTTTATAATTATCGCATTGGATCTCTATTTTCTACTATAGTTAAAATTTAATAATTTGTCTGCTTTTCTTTTTTTGTGGAGTATATCGCTAGAATTAAAGGTTGATTGGGAAAAAAATTTCCGTTTGAGGAATTAATTAACATCATAAGTACTTTTATATTCTACTAGATAACGCCCGCGACTTTGTCTTCATTGATTAGGTTTTTATAGGTGAGTAGGACCCAATAAATCATCTGGACCACTTAAAATTGTGACGACAATTCCTATGAGCCTTAACTAATTATGATGAGCACTTAAGGACTTCTTATGAACAATTCCTGCTTCTTCCCTGAGACTCTGGACATTATTACTATCATAACAGCATGATTATATTTCTTTTATTTAAACAGTTCAAAATACAAAGGCAACAAAAGACAAAGACCGCCTCCATGGTGCCATCTCTCTCTCTGCGTCATATTCCTTATTACTGAGGGTCATGACCCCTTTCCATCAATCAATGGTAGGAGTTTTCTAGGGATAATAATGCGATGGGTTCCCACGGCCTTCCATATACGACTAGATTAATTTGTAAAGATTATTATCAGATGCTAGAGATAATGACCGGAGCCGACAGCTTAACGTGCTCTCCGAGGCACGGAGGAAGCGAAAGACCAAAATATTTGAACCTCCAAATCCAGTCACCCAGTTACCGACTTGGGTCAACGTCGCTTAACAATCGCAATCGACTGATATGCACTCACACACAACTCGTCGGGCCACTCGTCCGTCCATGGTGCCATATTATTGCTTATTGCATTGTCATCCAAGTTACATACTATTATCCGTACCTTTCAGCCCAATCGGTTTGGGACAACTGATCTACCTATAGGTACTTCATTTGCAAGATTTGGAAAATTTAAAAAGCTTTTAATATATTTATTCTTAACAAGCTGATGCCCGCGACTTCGTCTCCGTGGTTTGAGTTTTTTAATTCCCACGGGAACTTCTTCATTTTCTAGAATAAATGTCACTCTCCATGTCCTCGACTATGCCCACTAAAAAAATCACGTCGATCCGTTGCTTCGTCGCGGCGTGATTGAAGTACAAGCCAAAAAACAAACACACATTCGCATTTATAATATTAGTATGATACTACAAACTTTTTGACGACCTCCCTGTCGCAGTGGTGAGCACTGTGGTCTCATATTATGTGGGAGGTCCCTGGTTCGATCCCCGGCAGGATCAATTCCAGGAATTTATAATTTCAGAATTTTCTCTGGTCTGGTCTGGTGGCAGACTTCGACCGTGCTAATTGCCAAGCCTCCCAACAGATTAGGCCAAAAAATGTAGAAAATATAATTTCCCAAATTGACTACGGCGGGGATCGAACCTGAGACCTCCCACACAGCATTTACCATTGCGCCAGAGAGGTCGTCAGGGGTTTAGTTTGCAGAGGTGCAGAGTAAGTTGCAAGCAAAGTGCCGCAGGCCGCCCAGGTGACATTAGCTGGCAAAAAATCGTAATCCATAGAAAAACCTGTCAAAAATGTTTGCTTATTACTTAAGCTGTTATGGTTAAGTGGTAACTGGTAAGCCTTCTATTTACATTAAAGTTAAGGCAGATAATATTATTTATATTTTATTCGTACTGACATTTAAGTAAATTTGTAGTCCTCATCATCATCATTTGAAATCATCACCGGCACACTAAGAAGTGTTTGGCTGTAGTCCAGCACGTTGGTCAAGTGCGGATTGGAAAACTTCACACACCTTCGAGAACATTATGAAGAACTTTCAGGTTTTGCAGGTTTTCTTCACAGTTTGAAGCAAGTGGTATTTAATTGGGTATTGTCCAACCAGTAAAATAAATTATTTTAGTGATTATTTAATAATTTTATAGAGGATCTCCCAAAAGACGTTTAAAATCCACGTCCCCTGTTATGTATATGTTAAATAACCATTTTAAACTATCGATTGAAATAGGTACATTTTACGATTCAAATGCACTTGTATAAGCTTATATATTCGAATCAAACAATCTTTCGACTCAGACTTTAACGCGTAAACATTCCATTTACATAAAATCTTAACAGACAAAACTAAAACCACTACACAAACACACAAATATTTGTCAGCCATTTAACGCCACAGTGAAACCTTACCTTTCTGATCCTTTTCAAATAAAACAAAACAAAAAAAAAGCTTTTCAACGTTGAGATTGGCAACATAAAAGTTAATCATATTAACGGGGCCGGGTGTCGATCGCATTGTCCAAGGTTCAGTTCTCGCCCCCCCGCGATTCGTTGCTTATTTAATGCCGCGGTGCACACGTAAACATCTATATAACTTTGTGTGACATCCCCTAGTCTAATTTCACTAAGTAGCAATATCGCTGCCACGCTGGGGAAGATTGGGTACGATTTAAACCGAGCGCAGCAGGAAAAAAGTAGTGTTTTGAGTTTTTGCCGCGTTTATAATATTTTGTTAGTATTGTTTCTCCCGGAAAATAAAGAAGTTACCTCGGAATTGCAAAAAAAAAGTTGTGTGTGTCAGCTCCGACGCACGAATGGAGCACTCCTTACGAACGAAAAGTGTTACCATGGGAACACGAACAAATGTTACCATGGAAATCTAAACAAGTGTTACCGTGGAAACATAGACATAACGTAACGGAAAAAGTTTGTTTTTACTCCCCATAAATTTTCTACCCCGGGCTTATATGTATATGAAAATGGAATCTTAGGGAGTAAACTCCAAAAGCTTACTTCAACGCGGCTATCATCTAATAGTCACATAAGTAGGTATATTAGGGCTAATTATTTTGTAATCGTATTGTATCTAACCTGGCTAAACAATTTTTTTTGTCAAAACGTCACATTTATACTTCGCGCGCGAGTTGAATGTAGAGCGAATGTATGGTGACACATACATTTACTCTGTATTCAACTCGCGCGAAAACTGTATCTATTCCAGAATAATGGATTTTCGGAAAGGTCGAAGCCGTTGAAAAGTCCTTCCATGGGATGTACATGTAATCTACCTGTATACCAAATTTCATCAAAACCGTTTCAACAGATGGGCCATTAAAGCATAGCAGACCGGAAGACAGACACTTTCGCAATTATAATATTAGTATGGATTATATCTCGTCGCAAAACAGCAACGAATTAATATCTATAATTGAGGACCTGGAGAGTGACATTAGCAACATTTTAACACGGAAAGTTAGACTTCTTCCGTGATTAGAATAAATCTAAATCCACGCGAACGTAGCTGCGGTCTAGTCAAACTAATATTACTATAAATGCGAAAGTGTATTTGTTTGTTGATTAGTCCTTCAATCACGCTGCAACAGAGCAACGATTCGACGTTGATTTTTTTGCATGGCCATAGTTGAAGGCCTGGAGAGTGACGTAGGCTACTTTTTATCCCGGAAAACTAAGGATTTCCTGCGGGAATTAATAAAACTTAAACCACACTGGCGTAGTCGCGGGCATTAGTTAGAACATATAAGATAAATTCAAGTAGGTATTAGTTATTTTACGAGCTTATTATAACATAATATAATCACGTTTTTATTGTTCTGCAAATATCATCATAATATAACTACTTAAGTTTTAATTACCACTGTTTTTATATATTTAATCAAATTACTCTTCAAAATGAGATCGTTTAATACAAATGAAGGCTATTAGCGGACAATTAATATGTTAAAACCTAACTGTAAACCTGCTATGATTAATTAGGTAGTTTTACCCATGTAAGCTTATCACAAGAAATTAAACAATTTCTATAACTAATTTCCTTGGATATAGCGGTGCTATTTACCTATATATTAAATTCTGTTAGGAAGCTCTTGCCACGGCTGAAGCTTCCTAATACGTTTCTAACACAATCAGGTTATCAGACGTGACGACGATTAAATCGCTTTGGACGATAAATCGCTTTGGACGATAATGTCCAAAGTGATTTAGCGTTCCGGTACGACGCCGTGCAGAAACTGATTAGTGATGTAAGTGTAATATCACTGGGCATACCACTCATAGGTTAGCCCGCTACCACCTAGAAACCATATTGCAACAAATTAAAAAGTGAAAGTCGACAGAATAGTACAAGTAGGGTATCGATGAATGGGTCTTGTAAAATTTTAGTTAGGTTTCTTTAACCTCTTTTTCATTTGAATGATAATTTAGGCTCTATAATACCTTTTACGGTGAACTAGAGTTTAACTCATAAAACATAGTTCGATGACGCATAGACTTAATTGATTAGCGGATAGAGTGGTGGTGAAAGAAATTCCCCCAAGTTCCTACCTCGGTAACCGGCGGAGTCGCGTCGATAGCTAAATAAAAATTTGCCGGCTCATTAACGGCCTCAAATGGGGGTCCCGTTAATTGATCTGGTCTGGTAATTATTCACAGGGGGTTCGTAATAGATTCGGGTCGTTCGTGAACGAAAGATACAAATGAACTGGATCACGTAGTTAAGTATTAAGTATTCCCTTCTCTCGATAATTTCCTAGTTTCCACAAGTTTTTAACATAAACTTACTTCTATATTTCATTCTGAGGAAATCTAACTAAACTTCTTGATTTCTTGAGTTTAATCCAAGTACCTACTCATAGTAGCGAAAAATTACTTAAGTAGTAGGTTATTGACTTAAGACTTTCGTTATACCTACCTTAAACGGGTTATCAACCGGACTACAATTATTATTATTACTTTAATACTCTTACAGTACTACAATTCGCTTTTTCTTAATTTACGTTCTGAATAACAAGAATGTATAGCGTCATTTAACTTAATAAAACGCCATCTATTATCAACTCTGCAGTATGTGAGCTTGAACCTGCCTTCCGAAATTCATAATATAGATCTTCGAATATCAATTAACTAATAATCTATATTTAAAAGCGAAATACCACTCATTCACTCACTCACGGACTGACTAATCAGGTTGTCTCAGGAACTTTTTTTTTTAATATACAGGCTAACGCTTGGCAATCAGACTTGCTTGCAAGTGGTGATGCAGCCTAAGGTGGAGCGCGCTTGCCTGGAAGTTGGCTATTCATTACAGCATACAGATTTGAAATTAGGAAAGTAGGTTCTATGGTGTAGACGTCAGACGACAAAGTTTACATAAAAGTTTTATGATTTTGATGTATAGACATGAAAATCAGCATTTAAATAATAAAAACATGGCATAGGCTATATATATAAAGCCTCTATAGATAGAATTTTGTAGCGGGAAAATGTCTTAAGCTCATAGGAAATCAGAAAAAGTACGCGGACGAAGTTGCGGGTAACCTCTAGTCTTATAATAAACACAAACACCCAAAACAATCGAAAATCAATAGAGGTTGTTATCTGCCTCCTGTGCGTTTTTGTTTTGTTTGCTTAAAAAATTGCTGAGCAATTTAAATGCAATTATTTGTATTACTTTTGGGGAAGTTCTAAGGTATTACGTTATTCCGTACCAACAGCCACATAGGCCACAACAGGCTTTGTATTCGTATTCTTATTTTTTATTTAATTATTAGATTATTTTCCGAAAAATTATCCACCTATTTTAATGCCGTTTTTTGGATTATTTAGATATTGTGGTCAATTCTGTTCAACACAATGTCCGCACTAAACTAAAATTACAGCTTTAAATCTAGTTCTGTCCCTTTCCGCAGAGAGTATTATGAAAGGGTTGCAATATTTTAAATGCCGTCATTTTAATTTAGTTTAAAGATACTGTAGTGTACTGCAGATCAGCCCCAATATTTCAGAGCAGGTTCTTAATTATGTTTCAAGGTTATCAGTTACTATGAAACACTGCAGTAGTGGGTTTTTAGAGTTTAAAGGCTACCTGTCTACCAGAGTATATACTTATAACACCTCTGGTTGAACTTGAAGGCCAACCTTAAACTTGATTTTCATAGTTTGGATAGCTAAGCTAGCGATTCAAGCGCTCCTATTGGTGGGTTTGACACACTTAGCAACGTAGCACATCTCTAGTGGAAAGGCACCTTAATTACATTACTTTGTGGCATTGACTCATATTAATATTTTAAGTGTGTTTGCTTGTCAGTTTGTCCTTCAATCACGCCGTAACTGAGCAACGGATTGACGTAAATTGTTGCATGAGTATAGTTGAGGCGAGAGAGTGGAGAGTGACATAGGTTATTTTTTATCGCGGAAAATTGACAGTTCTCGTGGGAATAAAAAAATTTATTCCACGCGTACGAAGTCGCGGGCAACAGCTAGTAGTTAAATGTGTTAATAAAATGTAATCAAACAACACTAACACTAACTAACGACAAAGCTCTTTAAACCAAAAGATTTGTGTCTCTCGACCTTCTCTTTTATCCAGAGTCATATTTTGCATCCCTAGTCTACATGCAGTAATTATTGGCCGCTCCAGCCGTCTCCGTTTTCTCCCCGAGTCGCGCTAATTACCGCGCGATCCAATGTCAATGACGTCTTACCTAGCTTGGTGCCTGGTGGCAGAATTTTAATAATATACTAGCTGATGAACGCGACTCCGTCCGCGTGGATTGAGGTGTTTTAGGGGTATGAAAAATAGATACTAGCCGATTCTCAGACCTACTGAATATGCATATAAAATTTCATAAAAATCGGTCAAGCCGTTTCGGAGGAGAATGGTAACTAACATTGTGACACGAAAATTTTATAAATAAAATTTTCCTAGACATTGAGATGGAAAACGGTTTTTTATCTTCACCATGATTGAACCGATAGTAACACAGCTCTTTTAACCAAAAGATCTGTGTCTCTCAACCTTCTCTTTTATCCAGAGTCGCATTTTGCATCCCTAGTCTACATGAAGTAATTATTGGCCGCTCCAGCCCTTTCCGTTGTCTCCCCGAGTCGCGCTAATCACCGCGGCACCCGATGTCGATGACGTCTTGCCTCGGTGACAGAATTTTAATATATTTTCCTGCCGTATGTAAATCGCGGTGCAGCCGGGTATTGAGCCGGGCTGACACGCCGCCGATTTGTCACGCCCGCGATTTTTCAACTTTCAAAATTGATAAGATGAAAATATTAAATCGTGATACTTACGGAAACCAAATCCTTCTCAGTCTGAGAGCTCTTTAAGAACATCTCTCACTCATTTGAACCGACAGCAAACTCAAAAGCTATGAAATCAACCATAATATGAAAAATAACCATAAACCCAATTTTCATAACAATAAAGCAATTCAAAAATTCCGCAAAAGCCAGGGTAAATCCAATGCTAGGGTAAATTAGCACTACCCCTACATTAAAAAAAAGAACGAGATGAAAAGGAGATTTATATTTGTTAAGAAGTTGTACGTCTTCATAACGCTCGACGTTTCATTTCTGTCTAGGTCGACAAGTGGACTCCCCTACCCCCTTTCACCTCCCCCCCCACTCTCTCCTTTGTTATGCATAAAATTTTGTCTTATTACTCCCAACTTCGCTATTATATTTGACGAGGCGAAGTTGCGAAGTTATTTTGTTATTAAAATTTTTGCTTGTGGCCTGTGATGCCAGTTTTTGAATTGGTGCCCCATTCTGGGGTAATTTTAAAGAATTCCGTCGTTTGCTTTGAATAATAATATAAGCGGGGTAAAGGATTTGACTTTTGATTGGCTACCGGCATTTTTGTGGATTGCTTTGATTATGGTCGATTATATATTCATCATTTGGTATTCCTGTTGTATTTTCAATACATTTGGCTACTAAGCTGGACAGCCCTCTCTGGTGGTGCTGAAATGGTGCACACATCCACGCTAGGAAGCCCCAAAGAGCTTTATAGTTTTGTAGAGGCTTTAGTAGAAGTAGTAAGACTAGGTTAAGTATTTTGTTTTTACTAGGATAGGTTTAGTGCTTATTACTAACAAATAATGGGCAGACAGGTGCCTGCATTTTTTTTAAGTTATCTATATATTTAAAGCTACCTATGTAAAAAAACTATATAAAAACCCTGTGTTGGTTGACCTAGATAGTTTAGGCGCTCGGCTTCCTATGTACGTTCGAGTTGTCGAGGGTTCAATCTCCAGGCAACCCTAACTTTTCGGTGATAAGTGTGTTTTAAGAAATTAAATATTATCCTACTTATAACTATACATTACTTCCGGATAAACTCACGTGTTATGTCGGAAAAGTGCCCGACTAGTTTCGAACCCGTTCGGGGCCTTATCCGTGAGCCCGGTCGCGCGACGCGGTCGATGTACGTACGACGTGCGAACCGCAGTTGAGCAGCTCGACTGCGGGTCGCATGTCGTACAGCTCTGTATGATGGTTGAGGTGGGGGATTATGTACTTACCTAATACCTATTTGGTTTAAACAATGAAGGAAAACATCGTGAGGAAACCTGCACACCCGAGAGTTCTTCTTATTATGTTCTCAAATGCAGCTGCCATTTCGCACTAAGCAAGCGTGGTGGACTATAGCCGAGGCCTTCTCATTCTGAAAAGAGACTCGTACTTGGTAGTGTACCGGCAACGGGTTGAAGTGACTGTTATAGGGTCTTAAGTATCCGAACGCGGGTATCACTCGTCGCGACTTTGAATCTAGAATGTAAATGGCTACGAAATTATAAAGCAAGAACTTATTTGATTGAACAAACCTACGGATTCGCAGATTACTGTCGGAAACTCGGCAGACGTTTGCGTTGAATGGAATCCGAATAAAGGAGGACAAAATGGGATCCGGGGGTGAGAATATTAATTTACATCCGCGTACCGACGAACAAAAGTGTTTATGAATGCCCGCTTTTGATAATTAACTTATTCCTCCGTTTGTTTCGGCTTTTGTTCGGTGTAAAGTGCGACTTATGTCGAGAATATAATGTATACAGAAATATAATCCCCTATAGATTGTTGGTACATAATGATAATGTTCCGAAGGGTGATGTTTTTGTGACTTTGAAAATACCTTTTTACATAAAATGTCTAAAAATGTTAGGGTTCAGACGGCTTACTACTAAAGCTTGAAGCAGTATTATTTTAAAATTGCATTTTTATATGACGTACCTTGACGGCCCTAAAAAAGGATTTTAATTATACTGAAACAAGAGCATCATCAAGATTTAAATAATAATGTTTTAAGCGATGGTAGTAAGACTCTTGGACTAATTTTTCTCTTCAATGATTTCTTACTGTAGAATTCGTACGAAACTAAATAGATTAGATGATTTAACTTATTTAACATTGCACTAAGGAAAAATCTTATAATATACAGGAAGTAATTTGGGATCTCATCGTGCAAACCTAGCACTCAACCGAAAAAAAGACTTCAATAATCAATATCTCTTACAGGACACGCTTACTAAAAACTCTATGGCTGTTTAAAGACGAAATAATATATCGCTACGATCATACATTTCTATCACAATAATTGAGGAATGCGTCTCGGTTCATTCAGTGTGCACATTTATCAATAACTTTTTGCTTCTCAAAAAAAAAAGAACGACAACGCTTATCGAGCTAGTCAGGATGACACACGGCAACGAACCGGTTCGTCACTACCACTCTCACAAGTCGTAAAGCATTTTTTTCATACTTCCTCAAAAGTAACGACTAAACTGAACATATGGTGAACTAAATTATGTTACTTAGAAACGACAGCGAAATAAAAATGTCCAAACATTTGTATACATTAAATAAATTTATCATCGTTCCGTTTCGTGAAAGGAAGCTGCCGTACGCACATGGGGGCCCGGGCTGAGGCCTCAGGGGTCTCGGCGATACCGAACGCATTATTTTTTTCAATAACTCAACTAATGTGAGATAGTGGTAGACCGAGAGCTGGTGTACCATATTTTGAAAACCAATTAATCAGTGTT
Organism: Erebia palarica; assembly: GCA_964035005.1. Classification (NCBI taxonomy): domain Eukaryota; kingdom Metazoa; phylum Arthropoda; class Insecta; order Lepidoptera; family Nymphalidae; genus Erebia; species Erebia palarica. The sequence continues at coordinate 18,584,404 of OZ035986.1, forward strand.
AACCAATGTTGTGAACTTATAAATACAAATTCAAATGATTTTTATTGTAATAACAGCTATGAATAATATTAATATGTAACATGTCTAAATAATATGGCTTTTATACACGAGTGCTTTTGAATCGTCTTCGTCGTGAACAAAGTGAGAGAAACTACCTCCTCGTGTAAAAAAAATCGGAATTACTGTAACATGAATGCGAAACTTACGAAAACATACCTGCTCGTAGTTTAGTTTAAGATATCATAGGTAGTCAATAATCACCATTATCACCATAACGTCTATTGAATAGTAGCAGGCGTTACTTTGCGGAAGTACATGATAATGAATTCACTAAAAGTTTAATTCACTATAATCCACCACAGTAGACAAATCTATGTGGTATAGTGGTTGTCTTTCACCTACAGCATGCGACCCCCACCACCCAGTAATTTGGCACTGCACCACACCACACAAATCCTCCAAATCACTCTCAACGTACGTTTCACTCTGACACCGGAGCATGTTCAGGTGATGTTGACTCAACAATGACTTTACAATCGTGCATTGTCGAGTCAACATCTCTTGAAGATGGGAGTTAATTTAATTAGTGAATTAACCTTCTAGTTCATTCATAACCATAACGTCTTATTTTAATGACGTTCAAAACTCTCAACGTCTCTGGCCCATCTGTTCAACCAAGTTTTACCAAACTGCTTACTACTAAAAATCTGTAGATAACAACTGGATTAAATATACCCGAAATTAGTGAATATGCTATAATTTTTTTCAATGTAAAATTTTATAAAAATAATTTATACAAAATCCGTAGGTATGATTTTTAAAAAATAGCTCGCTAAAAATGCCACTATGTCCTGGAATACATGAGATCCGCGAAAATCGTATAAATAAATCGTATGAATGTTCGCGCCGCGTGAAATCATGTTCCTTTGTAACTGTTCACGAGTCTGTATAGAGTTGTTATGCTAGGCTACACGTGTATGTGGGCAGGGTGACGTGACGAGATACCTGTCAAAATATGACGAGCGCTTTACTACACTACAGATGTCACCATTGTCATCTGGCTAATCTAATTTTGCGATGTCGTGCGTAAAAGTACAGTGTGCGATTAACACATTTTCGGATTTCTACACGTTGATACCGAAAAACCGAGATACACACCCGAGATGAGTAGAAAGATAGGACATCGAAAATGTTATTTATCGGATTACTTATTTAATTATAGTACATGTTAACATATAGTCACAGTTTTTGGAGTTTACACACACAAATGTTTCCTTTTAAAAAAAGGCAATAATGCTGAAATTTTTTCCGAATCGGTGATCGAGTCATATCATAAATAAATAACATTACACATGATACAAGCTTTATAGCTAGGTACCCTAAAATAATCAAGTACTGTACAAATCATGCATGCCCGTTCGGAAACGTGAAATGTATTTCATCCTTTGCGCGAAAATCGGCCCCGCCTTTCCGTCACAATAATTGTTTGTGCTTTTTGTAATAAACCCGTATGTTTCATGAAACATGTCAGGGTAATTCCCACTAAATCAGTTTCAACGGATTTACCGAATGTTTCCAATGACTTTCTCACTACAGTGTGTCACGTTATGTGTCTCCATGTTTGTAAGTATATCGGTGTATCATAACGAATTATCGGGAGGCTGTCAGTTTTGCGTAAGCCGTGACACAGGAGTGGCAGGAGGGGTGCGGCGCGGTGGTGCGTGGCGCGCAGATTGCGTCGCGCCGGCTAGCCTAGCTTAGCTTTTTACATAATATTCCTAAAATAAGCATTATACAAGGCAATATTAGGTCCTTACATATGAAATTGCCGTTTTGTCGTACTGGCCACTTTGATCTCAAATATCTCATTCATTTCAAATTTATACAGCTATTTACTCATGCTTTTGTGTTTTGAAAACTCTAATTCATTTGTTTATTCCTCTTTGCGTCACTTAGTTTACAAAATGGAAAACTTGAAATATCGCGTTATTTACGAGTATGAGTTCCATCGTGACACCAGTACTGCAGAAACGGCTCGAAGGATTAATGATGTGTATGGCGGCGGTGTCGCAAAAGAAAACACAGTGGGTTTTTGGTTCCAACGTTTTCGTTCTGGAAATTTCGACTTGCAGAACAAGCCCCGTGGACGGCCGGAGACCAAAGTTGATAATGAAGAATTGAAGGCTATTGTGGAAGGGGATCCATCGCAAACCACGTCCGAGCTAGCTGCAGGCTGCGGTGTTAGCGATAAAACTGTTTTAATCCACTTGAAGCAAATTGGGAAGGTGAAAAAGCTTGAAAGGCGGGTACCTCATGAATTGAGTGCAGCAAACTGACAAACGCGCGTCGACTGCTGCCTTACATTACTCAACCGGTACAATAATGAAGGGATTTTAAATCGAATTATTACCTGTAATGAAAAGTGGATCCTGTACGATAATCGGAAACGCTTATCGCAATGGCTGAACCCTGGCGAACCTGACTCAAAAAAAATTACTTGTGAGCATTTGGTGGACTAGTGCCGGTGTCGTTTCACTACAGCTTTCTTAAATCGGCCAGACGATTACGGTGGATGTCTATTGTCAGCAACTGCAAACCATGATGGAAAAGCTGGCTGGTAAACAACCGAGGCTCGTCAATCGCTCTAGGCCACTGCTGCTTCAGGACAACGCTAGACCACACACTGCACAACAGACGGATACCAAATTAGAGGAACTTAAATTGGAATGTCTAAGACATCCACCGTACTCCCCGGACTTTACTCCAACAGATTACCATTTTTTTCGAAATTTGGATAACTTCTTGCAAGGGAAAAAATTCAACTCCGATGGGGCAGTCCAAAGCGCCTTCAAAGATTTTATTGATTCCCGTCCGAATGGTTTTTTTAGTAAAGGGATCAATGAACTACCTATGAGATGGCAAAAGTACATAGATAGCAATGGTACATACTTTGATTAAATAAATATATTATATTTTTAAAAAATCGACTTTATGTCCCTCCCTTACAAAACGGCTATTTCATAGGTAAAGACCTATTATATATATAGTCCTCAATAGTACATATGATGTATAAAAATGGATTGAGCCAGCAGCTTACCTAGGATCTTGCGATTCTGTATTAAAGCTGCCGGATCTTCTCTGCGCGGCTGAAGATTAAGCTACTAATTTGGACTATTACATTTTCTAAACTAAATAATTAATTACATTGGAGGAAAGTGGAAGTTCGGAAGTGAGTTTATTAGTAATGCCTACATTTGATAACATTAGGTAGCTTAGTTATTTATTTTTCTATCAAATAGTATATATTTAGATACTAAGTGTCAGTAGTGAGCCGGCAATGGATTGGAGTGATGATGATGAAGGTGTATTAATTCTGAAATTCTCAATGCAAAGGGAACGAACAGTGGCCGAGGCGTTTCTACAGCAATTCTTGCCTGCGAATGAACTTTAAAGTTGCCCTTACCAACAGCTGTGCCAATCCTGTTTATTTAGCGCGGTCGCAAACGTTCCCGCCCAATCTGAGCAAGTAAGCAGAAATTAAAAAAGTCATCGGTAACGTAATCTAACAATTGCCAGTTATAATAAAGCCTTTATTGCTGACAGTCTGTACAATATTATCCTTATCATCTAAATTCTTAATCTATCTTAATTAATATTTATGTTATAACTACAACATTTTTCCTTATCACCTAAACCTAGCTAATTTATTATAAACATTATATTATCGGTTAGTCCAGCTATCAGCGTGTCCTCCCGACACATAGGCCTCTTCCACCGTCTTTCATTTCTCTTTTCCTCGCTATTCTTTTCCATGTTGGTCCTCCTACTTTTCTTATATCATCTTCCCATCTTCTATATTGTTTGCCTCGTTTCCTTTGCCCATCTCGAGGTAGACATTCAGTTATTCTCTGCGTCCATTTCTCATTACTCTCCCTTGTCATATGCCCTGTCCATCTCCATTTTAACTTTGTGACTGTCTCAAGTATATCTTGCACTTTAGTGGTATTTCTTATGTCACACGCTCTTTTCCGGTCCTTTAAAGTGAAGCCTCTACTTCTCTCCATGCCCCTTTGACAAGTTCTGAGCTTCTGAAGGTTTTTCTGCGAGAGGGCCCAAGTTTGACATCCATAAGTAAGGCAAGGGAGAATGTAAATATTAAATACTTTCTTTTTGGTTGCTATAGGAAAGTGTTTACTTTCCATGACTTCTTTTAGTGACCAGTATCTTCTCCAGGCACAAGTCAATCTCCTTTCAAGTTCAAGGTCTATTTGGTCTTTGAAAGAAATAGTTTGTCCTAAATAGATGTATTGAGTGACATATCCGATGATCTCTCCATCTACCTCTATATCTAATTGCTCTCCGTTTGCCATATTATCTTAGTTTTTGACTTGTTCATAGTTAGACCAATTTCCTTGCTCTTCTCGGCTAGCTGTTGGAGCATAGTTCGGAGATCTGAGCTGTTGGTAGATATCAAAACCAGGTCGTCTGCAAATCTTAAGTGGCTTAGTTTCACGCCGTTTATATTTAGTCTTCCAGAGTAGGTCATGTTTCAGCGAATCGAATGCTTTGTTATAGTCTACAAAAGCGATGTATAACGGTTTCCTGTATTCCTGACTCTTCTCTATCAATTGCTTCAAAACATGTATATGGTCTATTGTTGACTACCCCGCACGGAATCCCGCTTGTTCTATTGGCTTTTGTTCATCTAAAGTTTTTGTTATTCTATTGAGGATCAGTTTAGCGAATATTTTATAAATGTTTGATATTAGACTTATTGGTCTGTAATTTCCAATATCATTACGATCTCCTTTTTTATGAATGAGTATGATAACGCTTTTTGACCATTGAGATGGAATGTACTCGGTATTAAGAATGCTGTTAAAGAGTTCAGTCAGTTTTTCTAGATTGCTTGAGTTGTTTGAAATCGACATCTTTACCATTTCATTTGTTATACTGTCTGGCCCGGGGGCCTTTCCATTTTTATGTGTTATTATAGCTAGTTCTAATTCTGATTTTATAAAATTAGGGACGATTTCATCTTCTTCAAGTGTTAAATCTATATTTTCTGATGGTTCTGTTTCCAGATACTGATCTTTATAGAATTCTGTTGCTACTTGAAGAATCCCTTGTCTTGTTTTCTGTAATTTACTTGACCTGTTTTTCATTTCTGGAATCCACTCTTTATTATCCACAAGCGTCTTAAGCGCTTTCCTGACTCCTCCAGTCTTCCTTATATGATATTCCATGACTTCTACTTTTCTTCTTATTCTGTCTTTTTTAATGTTGTTACTAATATTTTCACTAAGCTCGGCAATCACTTTTAAGTTTTTCTTGTCTGTTTTGTCTTTGATTAGTTCTTTTATTTTTTCTATTAGGTCTTTTGTTTCAGATCTCAGGTAGTTGTTGCCAGTACCTAGTGGTAATTCAGAAAACTTGATGAAATCTGAGAGCATTGCCACCAAGTGACTTATTTCTTTTTTTCATGTTGGCCAACTTGAACCACTTATGAAATGTCAGGACTCTACCACCGGTTCGGAAAATATATTCTACTGAGAAGAACCGACAAGAAACTTAGTGACAGCGATAGCTTATGTGTTATTTTAAACTATAATCTATCTTCGTCCCAAATTACATCCAGAACAAACATCCATCCATCCTTCCATACTTTCGCATGTATAATATTAAAGTATAGATTATTGAAAACAAAATTAGCCACAATAACTAGTTTTACATACAGCCTGGTTAAATTAGTCCTACTTAAAATAATTATGATTTTGAGCGAATTCAGCAGGCTTAGCATGCGCACAACGAGATGAGAGAGAGATGTTGTCAATGCCGACTAATTTTTCGTGTACCCTAACATGCACAATATCGGGTAAGTATATTACAAGAACAAAATAGTCGGCATGTAAGGATTGGTAGAGAAAAATACCACAGATAAGAAAATTGCTTTTATCTCTACTTTTGATTTAACGACACAAGTAAACATGTTAGCTTCGGTAGACAAATAAAGATAACGGGTAGAAATAATTTAATCCTTACGCGTATGCTAGCCATACAGGCCATAGTAAAACTCTGTTCGATTCTCCCGCGCCGTCGGGAACGAAAAGTTTGCGACCGAACTAAGTAATTTGTAATCATTCTCACACTTTACGACGAGCAGTCCGTTTGAGAAATTTTGATATAGCCATAAAGTCTGTAATTGTGTTATTCCAGTTAATTAAAAGTTATGAATTTAAGGCTAAGTTAAGGCTTTCCGCTTTGACGTTTTAAAATCTACCCATTGGAACGGAATGAGTTTTGTTTTTATTGTGTTTTCTGATGTTTCTGTTAATGGTTCCATTGTTTGATTTTATGTGTTAGTTTAAAATTTTAGTTATACACATAAATTTTGACGCTCAAGTCTATATTTTCAACAACTGGTATAACATGCATTTTAAAGGAAGCCTAACTACAACATAGATAAAATCTTATTTTGTAACTAGCTGACCCCGACTTCGGGGCGGGCTTACTTTGCACACTACAGTATAATATACAGGATGGCTCGAAAAAATTTGCATTCCTCATACCTAGGCCTATCAGAAAATACCCCATGTATGTTCAGCGATTTTTGGTAGTTTTCGAGTTATATTTTTTTAAGTTATTTCGTGACATTTCTGAGGGAGTGATAGTTCAATTTTTTTCTTTTTATTTATTGTTTTTTCCCGAACATTTTTTTGTGAACACGCTCTTAATTTTTTCTTTGGACGTCACTATTTGGGCCAACCTGTATACCTACCGTTAGACTCAATATATCGATAGTCAATAATAAAGGGCATTTTAATTTACGCCCGGCATGATCGAAGCATTAACATTGGTCTATGAACTCTATGATTTGAATGAATGAATGATTCATTGCATCTATACTATAATAATATTATGAATTCGAAAGTTTGAATGGATGGATAGATGGATGTTTGTTATTCAGTCACGCCAGAACGGCAGAACGCATCAGGTTAAAATTTGGCACAGAAATAGATTCTAGTCTGAAATATCACAAAAGCTACTTTTTTCCCCGGAAAATGAAGGTGTTCCCGCGGGAATCAAAAAAAACAAACCACGCGGACGAAGTCACGGGCATCAGTTAATAAAAGTACTTATAGATAAACGTACGTTGTACGCATACGGCTCTACTAAGACTGTTTCAACTCAGGTTTGGAACGATTATTTTCAGATATTAGTGAACCGAAGGCTTAAAGTGCTCTCCGAGGCACGAAGGAAACGACTTGGCCAAAGGAATACCATTGGTATTCCACTGGAGTAACTGGATAGGTGACCGAATTTGGTATTATACCAAATTCGGTCACCTATCCAGTTACGGACTTGGGTCAACCAAGTTGCGCGCAGTCGATTTATATTATGAATTTACTAAGAAGCTAGGAATATTTATAAAAATCTTTTTCATCATATTCTGGCAATAAGTTTTGGTTTTCCTTTAAAAACCACAATATAATATTTAATGTACTTTACTTTTCTTACTTCTGAAGGTAATAGTAATACTTCTGTGGTAATACTACGCACATAGTTCTTCAAAAAGTTAAGCTAAAAGACTGTATAACTAGACAAAAAAAATGAATAAGTATATCAATATAGCCTACTATATATTAACCACACGATCTAGAGGTAAAAATACACAAACTGTGTCAAAATTTCTAATATAATAATACGAAAGTAGCGGTCTATATAGATTTGCATATCAGAATTTCACACTTTTTCGCTTACTTTTAAGTGCAAAATTTTTATTACGCATATGTTATGTTTAATTACCCGGTTCATTTTCTCACCTCATGCGTGGGTATGTAAAACAGAGGTGTACCGTTGCTTTAATTATGTATTCCAATTTCCAGCATTTTACGACGGTTTTACTTTACAGTATTACAGATTATTAATACTAGTTGTTCTTAAGAAACGTAAGAAAAAACACAATCAAAGTCAAAAGAAGTTTTTTTTCATTCCACTACAAGTTAGCCCTTGACTGCGATGCGGTGGTCAATGATGCGGTCTAAGATGGTAGCGGGGTAACCAGGCAGGGGTATGGCAATTATTTTAAACCCATAGATAGGTACTCCTAATCAGTTTTTTCGGCATTGTACCGAAATTTACATACCTACAAAAAATATCAGTCTCCTGACTGAGAGACTAAAATCTTCGGGTTGTTATCCCGGGACTGGTCGGTACCTTTCATTTATCAGCGTTAGATATTGGTGCGTGGTAGACTATGGCCAAACCTGTCCCATTCGTGTTCAGTAGTGAGCCTACGACGGGGTTGAAATAATGAGACGATGATACCGTATCTTGTTAAAACTACCAAAACAAAGTGGACGACACCAAACCTTTCCCATATATTACAATTTGTATATCTAATACAATGTTGCTCTGAAATCAATCATTCCAACACTAAGTACTCACGGGATGTTCTGAGTATTTGTGTACCTCAACATAATAATCATTGTACTCTATTATGGACTTTAACTCACTTGTAAAACGAGTTATAATTGCTTGGTTAAAGTACCCGGTCTCAACAGACATAAGGATGCGGCATTGTCGATAGAATCGACAGATACACGTCATATAAATTTATTGACGTTTAAAAAGTGTACAGTGTAATTTTGACTTTGAAGAAGATTCTCATAATTCCATAGGAATTAATCCATACTAATTTATGTGTGTCCGTTTGTCTGCTACCCTTTCACGGCCTATCTGTCCAACCGATTTTTATGAAATTTAGTAGGTTACATACCGGGGAAGGACGTAGGCTCCTCCTCTAGACATACTTTTTGTCTCGGATAATTAAAGTGTTCCCACGGAAATCAAAAAATCTAGATCCACGCGGACGAAGTTGCGATCATCAACTAGATAAATATGAAGATTTAATTTGTCGATATTTCGATCCAGTTGCATGGATCGTAGTCACTACGAAATCTTTAATCTTTAAGGCCCACTTGCGAGAGGCCGTTTAATGTTTTAAGATAAATGATTGGACCTTTCCTTTGTACGTCGACCCCGGAATAAAATAATCAAAAAGTGTTGCGCAAGTCGGCCTAACTCTAATATATATTCGATAATTTATCTACCTATCGATAGTCGGAGCACCCCTACACAGCTGTTTAGTGAGACGGTACAGGGACGATCTAATGCCAAGATAATGCTCAGACAGAGGAGTTAATTGCAAGCAATGCACATCCAGCCGAGGCCCCACTCTCCAGGGGCCTGAGTCCCCCTGCAAGGCCCCCTGCCCTTAATCATTCACCTAATGGAAACCCATCTGATTTATATCGCTAAAATACGCATGAAATTTAAATGACCCACTCCAAGTTACTCGAAGTTGTGAAAAAAAATTCTCTGAAATCTGTGTTTATTGTTTAATCGTACATCACCTTTTTGGGGTTCCGCAATAAAATAGTCGCTATAATTTCGTCCAGGCTTCTGCATGAAATTGGCACAGAGACAAATCATAGTCCGTTATAGGTCCGTCCATAGGTCAGTTTGTAGTTTGTGGGTCTGTAACTGATGTGCTTCTAATCAATGCGTTGCTGTGCGTCATTATTGACCAAGGCCATTATCTCAATTTCGAGACGTTTTGACACGGTCGGTAAACACTATAATATATGTTTTTATTGAACTAAAGTTTTTATAAATTCATCAATGTTTGAACAATGTGTGCAAAAATGAGAAAAATCAAAATGGCGGATGCCCCGTGTGCCAGGCCCCATACAAAAACAAACCAACCCCTTTAAAATTCTGTACCGCAAATTGTAGCCATGAGCTTCCACTCAGAAAACCAAGCGCTCATCACTGCGCCAGGGATGTCATCGATCATTACGAGATCAGTGTTTACTTAATTTCATAACAAAAAAAATCGATGATCTTCCAATTTCATACTACTCCCTAAAACTACCGCACATGACGCACAACTGTTACATTGAAGATGAGATGAATTTAAAGAGTAAACAAATCACTTAGACACGTCAGTTTAAACGACGTTCGAGCAACAAAAAAAAACACTAAATATTGCAGTTTCCTTGATGTCTCTCTTTCTATACTCCTTCTGTCGGATTCTGGCCAGTCATGATTTATTTGTTTGTACAATAGGATGCGCGTTAGGGGACGATGTAATGTCGAAACGAAAACCGCCAAGTGCGATTCAGACTCAAACTGTGAGGGTCCCATAGCTCAGAAGGATGCATGTTAGTTATTTATTCAATTTGAAATTAGCTGATGCCCGAGTCTTAACCCGCGGCGGTCCAGGTTTTTACAGGTCCTACAGATATTTTCTTTAAGCTTAATAGACTGACAGATATGCACACTTTCACTTTTAGAATATTTAGTACATTCATTATAATTGGTATATAAGTTGTAAGGCTCTGTCAGACGGACGACCGTAAATAGTAATATAGCACGTTGCACTGACTGGTGGAAAATTTCTCTAGAAAATTAAAATTTGTGTAAGCAGTTAAGGGCGGGCCATTGAGATATCTAAACTCGCCGGCATATTTAGCGGAACATAAAAAAGGTCCTTATTTAAAAAAATATGGTTTTATTTTAAAATCTACTTACTACACTTCTTTTGTTATTTAAAGTTTCATTTGTTTTACTTATAATGAGATCACATTAAGAAGAGATTTTGCGAGCAAAGGCTATTTGTGAAAAATGGTAAATTTTTGAACTTTTCATGTAACCGGGAAAAGTGAAATTTAATATTAAAATAACAATTAATTAAATTATAAAAATGGTGATTAATATCGCGTATTTCCTCCACGTGATCTTATTTAAGTTTCTACCCGTCTAGGCATACTGAGAATGATGTTATCGATGGTCTCCTGGGATAGTCTCCGCCATTCCTCAACTACGGCGATTCGCAGTTCTCCCACGTTGGCAGGAGCTGGAATTCTGGACTTAACTTTTCTGTTCTGCTGCTTTTATGCTCGGCCGCATACCGCTCGGGTAACTCAAGCTTATCTTAATGATATGAATATCACTGTTATGGAGTGGCCGGCGAGATCACCGGATATGAACCCAATAGAGCACGTTTGGGACTTGCTGAAAAGAAAAGTTAAGTCCAGAATTCCAGCTCCTGCCAACGTGGGAGAACTGCGAATCGCCGTAGTTGAGGAATGGCGGAGACTATCCCAGGAGACCATCGATAACATCATTCTCAGTATGCCTAGACGGGTAGTAACTTAAATAAGATCACGTGGAGGAAATACGCGATATTAATCACCATTTTTCTAATTTAATTAATTGTTATTTTAATATTAAATTTCACTTTTCCCGGTTACATGAAAAGTTCAAAAATTTACCATTTTTCACAAATAGCCTTTGCTCGCAAAATCTCTTCTTAATGTGATCTCATTATAAGTAAAACAAATGAAACTTTAAATAACAAAAGAAGTGTAGCAAGTAGATTTTAAAATAAAACCATATTTTTTTAATTATGGACCTTTTTTTTATGTTCCGCTAAATATGCCGGCGAGTTTATTACTACTAATATATCCATACTAATATTGTAAATGCGAAAGTGTATCACGTATCACTTTCACGGCTCATCTGATTAACCGATTTTGTACTTGAATAGTTTGTATCCCGGGGAAGGACATAGGCTACTTTTTATCCCGGAAAATGAAAGAATTCCCGCGGGAATTAAAAAAATCTAAATCATCTAGTTCTGCTTTTATTTCAATTAAAAATCTTACTTACTTTCTGTGTTAAGGGACCTTGACATACAGGGATATGGACTCCAAAGTGATACACACTATTTCCAGTTCTTTTTCAGTGTTTTTATTATGTAGCACGGAACCCTAAAAAAAGCTATTTGAACCGATTTTGGATGATTCACACCTCCAGTGGTCAAGATCCGAGACACCTACCGCGTGCACTATTTATTAGGGTTTAGGATTAGGGTTGTGCACTCCAACACTTACATTAAATAGATAATACAAATAAATAACTTTTTATTTACTAAACACATTAAAAAAAATTAAAATTCATGCATATTAGTTAAATCTTTACCAATATTATAAATGCGAATGTTTTGATGGTTGGATGGATGGATGTTTGTAAATCAGTCACGCCAGAACGGCTGAACGGATCTGGATGAAAGGCTCATAGACAGATTATCTGGAATGACATCATATGATATGATATGCGGGAACCAAAAAACCTCAATCCACGCGGACGAAGTCGCGGGCATCAGCTACTTTATTCATATTAATAGTTTTCATGACAGGAAACTAGATGATACTCGTGATTGTATCTGCGTGAATTTAGTTATATAAAAATCCCATACGGAGTTGTGACCCAATGATTTTCCAGGATGGCTTATCTCCGCAATAAGCAACATTTTTTTATCCACTACAAGTTAGTCTTTGACTGCGATCTCACCTGATAGTAAGTGATGATGCAGTCTGAGATGGTAGCGGGCTAACCTATTAGGGGCATGGCCGTTATATTAATCCCATACCCGTAATTGGTTTCTACACGGCATCGTACCGGAACGCTAAATCGCTTGGCGGCACACCTTTGCCGGTCGAGTGGTAGCCACGGCCGAAGCCTCCCACCAGGCATTGCATTGCAGACATAACAAGGGCATTGTAACTGCGGGTTTTCATTAAGTTGTAAATTTATTTTTCATTACTCATACACGGAAAGTAGGTCTGAAGTTGCCTGAGAAGCGGGTTGAAAGTAATACTTTTCAGCCCTAGGGAGAATCGTTTTCAACTGACAGCTGTCAAATAATTAAAAAAAACTAGTTGTCACATTTTTATTGGAGTTCAAATGAAACACGACTTCCGAGTGCATCCATAGACAAGAAGAAAGATAGACTTTATTCATAAAGTAAAGACAACTGATTCATAGACATTCATAGACAATCATAGACAATACTTGACTATTAAAAAGCTAAATGCATAGCCCGCCGGCTAGGCCAAAGAAAAAAAAAAGGCGGGAAAATGGCAAAAATAAATAAATATCTCACCAAAGTTGTTGATTTATGTAAAATAAAGTTCACTCAATTTTCTTTAGCTAATTTCTATTTTTATTTTGACTTTCCTTATATTCGTAATGAAAAGCACAGTGTTTACCTCGGGATAAAGACTTATTTAGTCCCTCGAACTCGCTACGCTCGGGCGCCAAACCCCGTCTCGGGACTAAATAAGTTACTTTCATCCGTAGGGTAACAATGTACTATTTCAATACACTTGCTCGAAAAATGCACTTACAGAGGCAGTAAACAGGGCTTGTAAGTTAAATTTATTGCCCGCGTGCAGTAAATATTTACTGCCCTCGTGCAGTAAACTTGCAGTTTTTTTTAATTTTTTAGTCCATGTTACTTATAAATAAAAAGTTTTCTTGCAAGAAGGTTCATAATGAGATTGACTTTGTATGTAGAAAACCTTAAAAATAATGACATTTAGATGTGAATTGATGAAATTAATTCATAAAATAAAAATAAAAAATAATATAATTTATTAAAATTGATTTAAGTTTTATAAATCAAAAAGTAAAGGGTGGGAGCTAAGAACTAGAACCTAGAGCCATGAATTTAATAAAAAAAACGCAATTACAACAACGCGCCGTAGTTAATAGTCATAGATTTTTCTTATAAATTATCAATAAATATGAGTGGTAGATGTGATGTGGAATTTTAAAATTAAATCAACAATTAGGTATTTTAGATCTGAGAAAAAAATCGCGCTTTTATTAGCCGCCAAAAATCTCGAAATAAGTATGGGCGTGAAAAGCCATTTTCTAGTGAGCACCTAGTGCCTACCTACTAGACTTTTATTTTCAAGTTTTCTCACATATGTATTGAAAAATATTGTGTGATACACGGGCGTTAAGGTTTCTACAAACTCGTGATGATGGTCAGCCCTCGACTAGCGTCATCGGGCTGACATTAGTCAACTCGTATGTAAAAACCTATTTACCGCTCTTATATCACAAACTACTATTAAACACTTCGCTAGTAATCAAACGTGTGACTAACGTTGTTTTTGTGATTTTAAAACTAAAAACTAGCTACAGTGAAAGTCTTAAGTTTTGTATTGAGTAGAAACTAAATATGTAATAAAAACACAAACAATTTTAGAAAACTAATGTTTTTATACCTACCAGTGAAAGTATACTATCACAAAAATTAATTATCCGCTAGTGTTTTTTTAAATAATATAGAGGAAAATGAGATTACATAAGATTTTCGCAGAAGTCAGAACATCATAATATTTTCTATTTGTTTATAGTGAAATAATTAAAATTTACTTCTTCTTCAACTTGTCCTTAACCCACGCTACGAGTATATGCGGTCGACACAACATGTCTTTTTCTTCCACTCACTTCTGTCATCTGTCAACGTATGATCCACCCCTTTTATACGCACATCCTCTTTCACACAATCTATCCTTCTTAATAAAATCATAAAGCAATAATTTCAGATTTTTTTCTGGTCTAGCCTGGTGGGAGGCTTCCGCTGTGGCTAATTATCACCCTATCGGCAAAGACGTGCAGCCAAGCGGTTTAGCGTTCCAGTACGATGACGTGTAGAAACTGATTAGGGGTATAGGTTTAGTATAACTGCCATACCCTTATCAGCTTATCCCGCTACCATCTTAGGCTGCATCATCAGTTACCTACCATCAGGTGAGATCGCAGTTGAGGGCTTATAGTTGATAAAAAAACAAGTACATTAGTAGCTATACTAGCTGATGCCCGTGACTCCATCCGCTCCGTCCGTTGTTCTGTTGCGGCATGACTGAAGGTCAAACCAAAAAACAATGAATGAACTAGAAGTTTAATTCGCTATAATCCGCCACAGTAGACAAATCTACGTAGTACAGTGCGTATCTTTCACCTACAACATGCGACCCCCACCATACAGTAATTTGGCACAGCACTACACCACACAAATCCTCCAAATCACTCTTGACGTACGTTTCACTCTGACACCAGAGGATCTTCAGGAGATGTTGACTAGACAATCCACGACTGTAAAGATCTTTTCAATGCACTTGCTCGAAAAATGCACTTACAGAGGCAGTAAACAGGGCTTGTAAGTTAAATTTACTGCCCGCGTGCAGTAAATATTTACTGCCCTCGTGCAGTAAATTTGCAAATTTTTTTAATTTTTGTAAGTCCACGTTACTTCTAAATAAAAAGTTTTCTTGCAAGAAGGTTCATAATGATATTGACTTTGTTGTAGAAAACCTAAAAAATAATGACATTTAGATGTGAATTGATGCATAAAATAAAAAATGTATTTAATATAATTAATTAAATTTGTTTTTAAGTTTTATAAATCAAAATAGTATAGGCTGAATAGTCCAGGCTGGAAGCTAAGAACTAGAACCTAGAGCCATGAATCGAATTAAAAAACGCAATTACAACAACGCGCCGTAGCACGCGCTAAATTTTTCTTATAAATTATCAATAAATATTTATTTGGCAGAATGGCAGATGTGATGTGGAGTCATAAAATTAAATCAACACTTAGGTATTATAGATCTGAGAAAAAAACCGCGCTTATAATTGCTGCCAGAAATCTCGAAATAAGTATGGGCGTGAAAAACCATTTTCTAGTGAGTACCTAGTGCCTACCTACTCGACTTTTATTTTCGAGTTTTCTCACAAATGTATTGAAAAATATTGTGTGATACACGGGCGTTAAGGTTTCTACATCCTCGTGACGACGGTCAGCCCTCGACTGGCGTCATCGGGCTGACATTAGTCAACTCGTATGTAAAAACCTATTTACCGCTCTTATATCACAAACTACTATTACAATCGTGCATTGTCGAGTCAACGTCATTATCATTTACTTCTGCAATGTAACGCCTGCTTCTATTCAATAACCAACAAACATACTTTCATATTTACAATACCTATTAGTATGATAGAAATATAATTCATTCGAAGCCACAACCCTAACAATGTTTATTTGGCAGCAAATATTCACACAAACCTCATTTCACGGAATTCAGCCGTGCTCCGTAACCTTGCCATGACGTAGTCCAAACATAATACGGACATGTAAGCAAACATCTTAATGTTTACTAATGAAACATTTGGAGGTACATTGATTGATGGAAATATGGATCTGTGTGTACATTCCTATTCTCTAGTTCGCCCGGCGGGGTTGCCTCGTTGGTGGCATATCTATTGTTAAATTGGAGACATATTTCGGCAAACATTTTTTTTTGAGTGCCTCGTATAAATTATTCGCCTCAATAACTTATGGATAGAATAGATTGTATTGTACACCATAATAGTGCAGCATGGGTAAGTGAGTTATAGCGTGGACAATAAATGTTTAGTGGATAGAAATCCAGGATTATTAATATCCATGCTAATCATCATATTATAAATGCGAAAGTGTTTTTGTTTGTTGGATTGTCCTTCAATCACGCTGCAACAGAGCAACGGATCGACGTAATTTTTCATATAACCTGCATTGAAAATGCGAGTTTCAATGCCTGTTGAGCCACGTGAAACTAGTCCTATTCAGACGAATACATCATGCAGCGGGTAGAAAACCATCACTTTCAGCCCTAGGGCAGCAAGTGATGGTTTTCGAGTTCTATCTTCTGAATGACGTAGCAGCCATCCTTTCAATCCTGTCCGAGTATATTTTGTTTATTTCAAACCGTTTAAATTGTCATTTTACCCATCAACTAATATGATATTTGTAAACCTAGCAACTAAAATAAATAAGAAATACAATTTTCATAAACCTCTTAATCTGCACTTTTAATGCAGATAATATAAAAAACAATGTGTGCGCCACGGGATGAAACACGATTTCAGATTTCGGGTGATGCCAGCCCTCTCTTCGCTCAGGCAGGCGACAGTACGCTTGTCTGAAATCGTCTTGTTTCACCCCTAAGCACACAATATACCTACTATTGCACGGAGTATATTTTAACACGGGGAGTGACTTAAGCTAGTTTATTCTAAAATTTCCTCCGGGAAAATCCACACAGATTAAGTCGCGAGCATAATCTAGTCATTATTTAAAAAGTATCCGAAAGTGTGTATGTTTGCCTATTTGTTTCGGTCACCCAACCAGTTACCGACTTTGTATAACGTTGTTTAACAACCGCAATCGACGACACACTAGGCCACTCGTCCCTTACTTTCATCATTATCATCATCATAAGCCATTGTGCGCATACATACACATAGGCCTCTTTTAAGTAGCGCCAACGTGCTCTTTCCTCAGCTTTTCGGAGCCAATCGATGCCAGCCACCCACCGGATATCATCGCTCCACCTCGCTATGGGGCTTCTTACGCTCCTTTTACAAAGACGCGGTCTCCACTCGAGGACCTTGCGACTCCAACGTCCAATCGTCCTCCTATACACGTGACCAGCCCACTTCAGCGTGCCAGCTCTGAGAGATATGTCGGTCATTTCAGTTCTTTGGCGAATCACTTCCGGACATTACCCCTCAAATTAATTCCAAGCATAACTCTTTCCATAGCCCGTCCTTCGCCCTTTACGCAACACGTATGATATAATCTATAACAAATCGACGTTACGCGCTACAGCTTAGACGCCTTATTTCACAGTGACGTTGCCCCATCAAGAATATTATTGCTATAAACTATACAACAGGAGCTCCGAACAAACAAACCGCTAAGGCTAAAATAAAAGGACATTTTCGGGTCGCATACGACCCGTTTGTGGGTTTTTTCTTTTATTTAAAACCAGCTTTTAACTCTGGGTGTAGAATTAGTCATTCATTTCATCGAATGATATTTCGTTTGAATTTCAAAGTAGAACTAATCGAAAACTATAATCAGTGGAACTCATTCAAATTAATAGTAATAATACCTTCCCAATGTGCTATTATTTTGATGATTTAGATAATTTGTTGAAAAAACTACTTTACTAGCTGATGCCCGCGGCTTCTTCCGCGTGGAGTTTTTTAATTCCCAGGAGAACTCCTAAATTTTTCGAGATAAACAGCAACATAGGTCTCTCTCCAGGTCCTCAACTTTACTATAGATGACACAACTTGATCCGCGTCGATTTATACTTAAATAGGTATGTCATCATAAGATTGCAAAAACCGTTAGATTGTAATCTAACTAGCGAAATTGTAAACTGTCGACAGATTGTGAACCGTTCAATGTTCTGAGTGTAAATTTCTATAATATTCATTGTATTTACGGCGAACCCCGCTTTCAGATACTTTTCAGATCCCAGATATTCATGTCATGTAGCAAGTCAGCTAGATAGTTACTATCAAATAACACAGCGACTAAACCGATTTGGCTGCTCCTGGATTAACACATTGCTACATTTTAATCCGGGAAAATTGAAGATTTCCCGCGGCAATCGAAATCTTAATTCACTAAAACAAAGTAACACCACTACTTAGTGTCTACCCACCCACTAAATAGTGGTTTACCTCCTAAGACACCCGATCTCCTGTTCGGGGTCGTGGGTTCGATCCCCGGGCACACACGCACTTCCAACGTTGCGTAAGTATCAGTATTATTATTAAATTCTTTATTGCATAAACAAAAAGGAATACACAAAGGACATTTTTACAACATTACAAACAAAAGGCGTACCTATGTGCGTTTTAAGAAATTAAATATCATTTGCTTCAAACGGTGAAGGAAAACATCGCGAGGAAGTTACCTGCACGCCCAAGAGTTTTTCAGAGTGTTCTCGAAGGTGTGTGAAGACTGCCAATCTGCACTTGGCCACCGTAGTGGACTATGACTTGAGCCTTTCTCTAATAGTGAGCTGGCAATGGGCTTATAAGAGAGAGAGAGAGAGAGAGAGAGAGAGAGGTGTATAGACTCTCACATTCATGACGTTTAACGGCGTGTGCTTAGCGTCGAACTACCTCGTTGGTCTAGTGGTTAGCATGTTTGACTGCTGCCGACGAGGTCACTGGTTCGAGTCCCGGGTCAGGCCATAATTAAGTATCGGGTTTTTCTGATTAGAAATTCCTGGGAATTTCTAATCAGAAAAACACCGCCAACAACTAACTCCGGCTAGTGCTGGTACTAGCCGGAGTTAGGAAGTTGGCGGTGATTAACCGCCGTGCCTCGGAGAGCAATTTAAGCCGTCGGTCCCGGTTATTATCACTAACATGATAATAGTGGATAAAGCCCGCCAACCCGCATTGGAGCAGCGTTGTGGGTCTAAGCTCTAATTTCCCTCTCTCCTATGAGAACGGAGGCCTGTGCGCAGCAGTGGGAAGTTAATGGGCTGTAGTGGTGGTGTTGGTGGTGGCTTAGCGTCGATACCAATAGCTACAGACGTACAAAAACGTTATAATCTGTATCATAAATCATGCACGGCCGAACATTCCATGCATGCAGCTCATAGCAACGAAATACCGAACAACTATTATTACATGCATAGATGGAGGACAACCATCTATCAATAACAAATTATAATTGATAGAAGCACGAGATCTTGGTTAAATTCTTCATACTCGTTACATTCGTCATTTCAACCCATTGCCGGCTTACTCAACTTACTGAGAACGAGTCTCTTCTCAGGATGAGCTATTCAATAATGCTATTTTGAATCACGGTAAACAGATACAACTGTTTACTGTGTTTGAATTTTTGAGAAAGAATTCAAATGCTTATTATTTTCGATGTAATACTTAGTAGGTAGGTACATAGAATATGGCTCCCTCGAGGTCTGAAACTATAACTCCCTGGTAAAATGCCAGTAACTTCCACTGCTCTATATTGCCCATATACGATATGGTTCATACTCATTAATCATATACACACTTATCCAAAGAAAAGCCCTGCAGTTATGTGCTTAATGGAAAGGGGTCACGACCCTCAGCAATGAGAATTACGACGCAGAGAGAGACACTTTCATACGATACTTTACTAACAAAACAAAACATTTTCATTATAAAGCAGCGCGCAGACTAGAGTCAACGCAAACACAAACAATCTCGCGATCAGCCGGCGCGGCGACGGGCGCGTGGCGGGGATCAACAAATTTTCATATCAAAGGACTGCTCAGTTTTATGAATTACACTTATTTGAGCACAGCGTAATGTCTCTTTTATAGTTTAGGAGCTGTGGGGGTCAATACTCAATTTCTTTATTACATGTAGGACTTAGTCACAGGTGTCCCTTATGTCACGTTATGTTTTGACTCTTCCACTGGTTTGGAAAATTGATTGTACTGTGAACAGCCGGTAAGAAAATCAGTAGTTACTCTTTTCTAAAAGTATACTTACATTAACAATTTACTTCCGTACTACGCGTTAGTATATTTTAAATACGAAAGTATGTCTGTCCGTTTGTCTCTTAGTTTTTGGCGGCAAAGCCGCTGAACCAATTTCAATGAAATTCGGTACGGAGATGCATCCTGGACTTGGATATAGTAATATCCTTATAATAAGACAATATAGTACTTGATTATTTTTTTAGATAGATTTTACATTACCGATTACGAAAATCAAAGAGTAAGTACGCGATTTTTTAAAGATCAATTATTTGCGATCGAAGATGCGAGGTGCGGGTTTAAGTTTGTTTTTTAATTACCTACTTATTATTACTTCTGTAAGTGACGATTCAGTCTTGTAGCTGTAGTTTTTAGATAGATAATAGCTTTATTATGACCATCACATCTTCCATTTTATAAACGTTCAAGAAGAGTACCCAGAGTACAAAATTTCTACATAGTATCTTTGAATTGATCTTTTGATCAATTAATTGTTACTTCATCTTCTTCATCATACTTTTCATTCATTCATGCGCCGTTTGCTCGCTGACTATTATTATTAGGGGACTCGTGGGAGAATTTAATTTGAGTTCGTTTAATCGCATTAGTGTGTTCGCATCTTTATTTCGTTTTATCGTGACTTCGCAGAAAGATTTTTTAGGTGAAATTAATTTTAGGGGTCGGCTGCGGTGGTAGTTAGTATGTTTATTAATATTATTAATTTGTATTTAGATTGTGATCTTGTGTTTTATAAGGGTGAGATACGAGTTTGCCTTTTGCATTCTACATAATTATAGGGTTACAGTGAAAACCTTCTATGTTTTTTCAAGATAAGTACCTACTTGGATGTGACGGTGCCCCAATCCAGCACCGGCCTACTACTGAACACGGTCTCACACTCACACAAGTTATCACCTTCACACCTTTCTAAATCGGAGATAGAGTCTTGACATATTATCATATGTGGCATAAGTTGTCCTACATGAAATAAATAAATAATTTTTAAAGTTTTTCGAAATACTACCTTATTTTTATCAATAGGCAGATGCATTTTTACCCCTGGTGTTAAATCTAATTTTAACATTTTAATTCTTGTTAAACAGCATATCCATATTTAAAAAAAAATGCGATCTGCATGACAGGCAAACTAGAGGCCGTAATAGGCTCGTGACTCCATCGCTCCGCCTCAAAAAAAATCAGAAGGTCATTCGTGGGAATGAGCATTCTTTTCTATAACAAAATTCCACAACGAATTTTAAACTTGCCTATACACAAATTTAAGAAATCCATTAAAAGTATGCTCTTAAAAAAAGCTAATTATACTGTTGAATAATATGTAAATGAGCATGGATTTGATCACTCCAGCAATGCTAAGGACAGCGGTTACTTATGTATATATTGATATAATAATTGTAAATGAAATATTTATTAATGAGAGCAACCATCGAGTTTCTTGCTTTTTCTTCTCGGCAGGAATGGCATTCCGAATCAGTGGTGGATTCACTTGACGATTCAAAAAAGTTTATTTGAATAAAAAACATTTGAATTTGAATTTGTTTTATTTTAACCGATAGCCGATTCTATACTGCGCACGCGTCTCTAGACATTGAAAAATCTGTCGTTGATATAAATGTTATGAGACCTATGAAATTCCCACTAATTTTCGAGATAATATACCTTCTGTATTTTTAATCAATTTTGCATGTCGAGTAGGTAATGTAAGATAGTCTACTTATGCAATTCCCAAAATTTTCGAGATAATATCTTCTTTATTTTTAGTAAATTTTGCGTATAACATCGCGTCGCCTGCTATCTGTACATGTATTTAAAGTAATGTAAGATAGTCTACCTATGAAATTCCGATAATTTTTCGAGTTACTACCTTATTTTTGTGAATTTTGCGTGTATGGTGGCGACGCGCCTGCGGACCACCGGCCGCACGAGCATTGTCCGATTTGTTACCATTTCCATGAATTTTGTTTACTCAACATTGTTTTTGTCCCTTTTTTTCATATTTGATTTATCCCTGGCCATTAGGTTATGGTTATGCTAGCCATGCATCTGATTACATTTTTGGGACAAATTTCGTAAGTCTCGTAAACTCGATTTTTTGATTTTTTGAGTAAATCACTATGATATATAATAACTAGTAAAATTAATTCAGCGCGTGTAGATTGGTAGCTTATCACGTCTGAAGGCTCCCTGACCAGACCAAACCAGGTACAATTTAGAAACTATAAGTTTTCTTATTGCCCAGGCGGGAGATTGAACCCGGGAACTCCCACTTACAAGATTACAGTGCTCGCCACTGTGCCAGGGAAGACATAGTTGATGTCTAGCTAGCGTGTGATAAACGATACTAAGTAATTACTAATGGTAAATTTTTTATTGCAGACGAAACGAAAACAATAAAACTTATAGCTAACGAGTCAGACCTAATTACTGCACCAATCATGCCAACATGGAATAGTGGCGAGAATTTTTTCTGCATTTCCGCGCTGAAAAGCCTGGCTGATCATCATTTCATCAGAAGAGGCAATTGGAAATTTGCGGTGAAATGTCTGATAAGAAGGTTTTTGCACTAAGATAGAAAATAAGGTTTCTGACGACTTCCCTGGTGCAGTGTTGGCCGTTGTTGTTGTTTAACGTGCGGCAGTCCCTGGTTTGGTTGCCAGTAGGGTCAAATTGGGAATTTATAATTTCTAAATTATATTATTATTATTATTTCTGAATTGTCTGGCTTTAGCCGTGGCCAGTTACCACCCTACCGGCAAAGATGTAAAAATGATGCCAAGCGATTTAGCGTTCCGGTACAATGCGAATAGAAAACGATTAAGGGTATGGGTTTAATTAAACTGCCATACTGCATCATCACTTAACATCAGGTGAGATCATTGTCAAGGGCTTACTCGCAGTGGACAAAAACTCCATTGCCACATCATAAAGGTAGGCCGCGTATTCGAGACAATCCCAGAATTCCCTTGTTCGTGGCAACAGCAGTTATGGTAAGCAAAGAATAAGGACGCCGAGGCGCACCGCGGGGCGCCAGATGTATCCGCTAGATAGCCATTTACATGTGTTGTCAAGTTGTATGTGTTCATTCAAATATTTGATTCATTTGTAATAAACGATTTCGTAGTTGGAACCGAGGTGTCACGTATTAAATTCGAGCGTTTTTTTTCTTTCGATTTGATACATTAATATGGGAATTTC
Organism: Erebia palarica; assembly: GCA_964035005.1. NCBI lineage: Eukaryota > Metazoa > Arthropoda > Insecta > Lepidoptera > Nymphalidae > Erebia > Erebia palarica. The sequence goes on from OZ035986.1 coordinate 18,607,863, forward strand.
GAAATGGGACCCCTTTTTGTCGATTGAGATGTTATGATTAGCTCTTGAAAGGTAATTAGGTAGGTGTTATAGTGTCAACAATGTGATAGAAATAGCTACCTGTTTAGAATATTCAGCAAGACGGAGACTTGAGAAGCTTATTAACATGCATGGGCAACACTCTGGGCAAAAGAGCAAGAGACCGCTCACCAACTAAGGAGTCGAACGCGTCCAGATTTTATAAAATAGTGAGAATGGCTGCAACATAAGCCAGTAGAAACAAATAATCCGTTCGAGGTTAAGATCTAGCCAGAATACGATATTCAGCAATGAAGGAACGACCGAAGATAGAGAGAGAAGTAACACGTCTTTAAAGTGGTCAAAACTCCCGAAAGCCAAATATGCTCCTTTAACTTTTCGAAGTTATGCGCATTTAAAAAAATCAAATACAACTTCACCAACGGTGAAGGGAAAGAACGTGAGTAAACCCGCATGCCTGGTAGTTCTTCATAATGTTCTCGAAGGTATCTGAGGTCTGCCAATCCACACTTCGCCAGCGTGGTGGACTGTAGAACTTAGTAGTGGGACATCATCATCATCTACTCAACCCATTGATTGAGCACGAGTGTCGTCGCGGAATTAGAAGGTTTAGGTCATAGTCCATCACGCTAGCCAAGTGCGGGTTGAAAATTGAAAAATAAAACTAACGAACTTGAAAAGCTATACTTATTATTATGAGATTCTATCAAGTGTGGCATCAGCAGATCTCCTCACGAAGTTTTCCTTCACCTCTAATGCAATTAATGATGTTTACGTACATAATTGTTAGACACAAAAGAGAGAAGTTAGAAGAGTTTTGGTTGCTGTTTAGAAGACAACTACTGAGTTTCTTTTAGGCTTTTTTCAGCAGTAACTAGATTAACGCTTCAATTCAAAATGACATGTACCATAGTTATTTGAATAAAAAATATTCGTGTTTCTATTTCTTAGTTTGAGCAAACTCATAGTACCTAGATCAGTTATTCATGTCATCCATGTTTAAAACGTGTTTAAAAACATACCTACCTTTCTACATAACCGCTGAATATGAAACCTCCTTATTGAAGTCTGTTAAAAAGAAGCAGTCTCACTCTTCTATAAAATATCAATTAATGCAACTATAAAAAACATGTTTACACGACAAAATCATTCACCGAAATCAAAATAAAAAAGTGCACGATCACGACAAAACAAAAGAAGTTAAACAAATCAACTAATATTATAAACAATGATCACTTGTCACCCGTATAGGGTTTTTTTTGTGGTGGCTTTTTTTCGTAGGTTTTGTTCGAGTCGATGGAGGAAGGAAAAGTCCGCAGGCGGTCCGGCCCCCCGGGGGCTGCGTACACAAAACGCTTCGTGATTCATATAAAGACAAAAAGGGCAAAAGCAGTTGTGGCTGCGTCAGTACGAACGCATTGTACCAACCATACAGTTAGATATTAAGTGCTATAACTTAGCAACTTCTAGTAGGTCCCTATAGTCCCACAAACCTATCTGACCCGGTGACAGCGTCATTGTTATCACATTTAAAGTTGCTAATAAATATTAAAAATAAAAAAAAACTAAAACGAAACAGTTTAACTAAAATTAGTTCCAATTTTGGCCACCGGGCCACTTAACTTTTTGGGACTGTACTGATAAGCGGACAATTTATGAAGTGAAAACTTCTTTAGCCGCATTGAGCACTTCCGGTAGGCGGTAAACTTGTGGATTCGCGTCACCGACACCGACACCGTCACCGCGTTGTTACTTGTTACGAAGACAAAAGGTCTTAAATATAAATATACAACATTCGTAAATAAACTTTAATGCCAGAGTTTTAAGGTTTATATTTTAATTTTTAATATTAAAAAATTAAAATATTTTTTTTCACTTTTGTTTTTTAACGGAACGAATATTTCACTCCAGGCTATGCCTGTCTATGATTCTTTCATCCTTTCTAGTATTTACTATATCAACCTTACAATACTAAATGATGTTGCGACACATGCGCGTTGATTTAGGCTTTTAGGCGAGAACTCTCTCATATTTGATTTTCCGGGGGCCTCTGTCGTTTCTCGGGATGCAACCTATATCAAGTGTACCAAAGTCAAATTTCGCTTGCAATAACAGTCGTAGCTGACACACTTTTGCTTTTATAATAAGTCCAGCTATCGTCGTCAACCGATAAATATATGTACTAATAGGTACATCCCGAGAAACGAGGTCTTACAAACGCCGCGCGTATTGTCTTGCGCCGCCTGGATCCATCGGCATTCGGCTCCCTACAAATTGCTTGAAGTTCGCGTAAATAGGTTCGTGTAAAAGAGTCAATCCACTGTACTGTTGCTGCACTGTTGCAAGATAGCCGAGCACCGATGTACCCGAGTACACATTGTTTGTTGGGCAATTAATGAAAAAATGTCTGGAAATGTGCATATGCGATTTTTTAACTGATCCAGAAAAGAGATATTTAAATACTCGATCTTGTACAAAACATTTGCCTACCAATTGTACCTACTTTTGCACTAATAATAAAATGCGAGAGTATGTATGTTCTTTGGTTGGTTCTTCAATCACCCCACAACGGAGCAATGCATCGACTTGATTTGAACCCATGTATGGATTACATTTTACCTCACGACGTGATGAAAAAATATTTCGTAAGTAACGATGCAAAGAAAAGTGGGCAAAGTTTAAAGTGGTATGGAAGTTTAACCAATAGTTAGGTAAGTACCTACCTACCATATGTTCCTATGCAGTAATAATAAATAATGTCCTCCCGACCGAATTTCGGCCAAGGTGGCTTATCTCCAGAGAGATTAGCCATCTGCGCGGGAGATACTATAGTGCACAAGTGTGTGTGCATACACAGGTGCACTCTGTGTTCCTTTACTCTCATAGCCCGATGGGACGGAAACTTTGACACGACCGGAGAGAGATAAGGCGCAGGACCCACGGCTTAACGTTCTCACCGAGGCACATAGGTGATACACCGCCACCTTCCTAACTCCGGGGCTAATACTGAGTCTTGTCATAAAACCCCAATACTTGTTATGGCCCCGGGACCTCGTCGGCCGTAGTCGAACATGCTAACCAAAGAGGCAGTCAAATGCAGTTCCTATCACATCATTGTACTGAAAGTAGCGGATACGTCTTTGCCGACTTGCTATGGTTTCACGAACCTATTCTGTGCTACCATGGACCATCTCAGTGTTTATAAATAATATTGATGAGCTTAGAGTACGTCCAAACTAAAAACGAACGTGCTTCACTAAACCTTGTTTTTAACTATGCGACAATCAGTTTCGACTGAACGCAAAGTGTGTATGGCTATAGCAATCAAAATAATGTTCATTTTTAAATTTGACGATCTCTAACAGAACTTATTTTTCAGCGTTTTGCTGCAATCAGATCTTGCAAGTAGTAGGTATTGCAGCCTAAGGTAGGGCGCGCTTGCCGATATTAAATCTTGAAAACGCTATGACAACTAGCGACTCTCGCCGGATAAATAAAACCCTTTTATATTCCCTCCTCAAGTAAAACAAACAAGGTATCCACTGATTCAATAAAGCCTCCCCAACAACATAATTCCCATCATAATATTTGGTCTGTGGGAACGCAAAAATTTAAGAGAGCGTCGAAGCTAATAATTCCATAAAGACAATACAACATTTCCCTGCGACGACATAAATTATGCGATCGTCTAAATAAGAGGAACATTTGTGCAATCTGGTCTCTTGCCTGTCGGAATGCTTCACATCAATTGCTATAATATGAAGTTTAGATCACACCCAAATAACAAAGTCTCAAGTACCTGCTTAATACTAAGGGTATCCCTCTGGTTACGGCGAGCCATAAAAGTTACCTAAAGTTCATAAGTGGTCTTACGTGAAATAAATAAATCATTTCATTTATTACCTACTCTTTGACTGCATAACTCGACGAGTCGCAATGATTAAGTGGAAATAGACGGGGCAGATGTCATATAGTTTGAAAATCGGAACGGCGTTGGGATCAAGGTGATAGAAGAACGCTTTTGCGCCAGAAAAACCTCCCATTATACGACGACGACCAGGACGACTATCTAAAGTAAGTAGCTATTCTGTTAAGTTACAATTTGGTAAGCAGATATTAGTGATAATAAACGGGATGGACGGCTCGACGAGCTCTCCGTGATATGGAGAGAACGAAATGGCCTAATAGGTTGTCACAACGAGGCCACTCGCGATTATGTCCCCCAATTTTATATCACGAAGCTATGTTATCGCTAACTTAGTGTAGTGTGCACTATGGTTTATTGCACCGTCGATTCGACCACCTCTCGTAAAAGCACTTTGTATTAAGTCAACAAATCCAAAAACCATTCGGGCTACATTTGTTTCCATGAATAATAATATGTAAATGCCTTATTATATGTATAGTTGCCTACCTACATCATGCACGTATGGCGAGTCAACGACTTCTTCTACTCTCTGGACGATTTCGACATTTTTTAAATGTCATTTATTGATATTTTGGTGGGTTGCTAGAGTGTGGTGCAGTTTATAGTTCCAAATCTATTGCTGTACCTTAACGTGCTTTCCAATGGACGGGGATGAAACACCGCTAACTTCCTAACTCCAGGCTAGCACTAAGAATTTCGAGTCCAAAAAACCCAGTACTTAATTAAGGCCCGACTCGGGACTTGAAACTGGGACCTCGTCGGCCGCAATCGAACATGCTAACCACTAGACCAACGAAACAGCATGTGCCTCACCCATTGCTTAAGCTTGGTGACTCTTCGAGCTATGTCGGTTCCTCTGGTTGCCCACGGATCTCCTCATTTCTACTTAGGAACCACGTAGGGACAATCCAAGGATAGCCAACTCCATCGCCTGCTGAGTGGCCCCGAACCTTCTTATTAGGCCCATAGTAAACGAGGTCATGCATAGAGCCGTAAGAAATTATGTACGACAGAATTAGCCACGTTGTCAGTTAGTCGCAGCACAATAAGTAAACAGTGCATCTGTTTTTACGTACCTACTAAGCTTTTAGCAATAGATAGATACGCTTAAAATTAATTACGCACCCAATTTTAAATATTACGATTATAAATGCGAAAGTGTGGAAACATTTTTTGTATAACACGATAACAAAAAACTTTGCTATCTTGTCTTAAAGTAAATACATATAACTTTTCACCTCACACTAGCGAGAAAATACGAGATGTAAGAAAAATAATGTACCTATCTTGATTGAACAATATACCTACTACGTTACATACTCTAATGGTGTTAAATTAAAACCAGTGAGAAAATGTCATTTTTTCTCTGTGTCGTGCAAAAACTACTTCGGCTCACTGATTTTAAATTTTATATATTTTCTCACCGAGTGAGCAAAAACGACTTTTCCTCACTAGTTTTAAGTAGTCTCATAAAAGTTCCTCAAATTATTTTCTAGTCCGATAACAACTTGAAATAATGAATCACAGCAAAGCGTGAGCGCTCACCCCCAAGTGTCAATAATGAGCTCGTCATAAGCTCGAGTGGCGCTTGGTGTCAAGTAGTCACATTTTCGTGCTGCGGAGTATTCACGCAAACGATGGCAATTATTTATTTTGAGATAATGAAATGTGAGTAAAGTAGCGGTAATACTTGTATCATCATTGGCCTTTTATTGTTCCTCTACAAGTTAGCCCTTGACCGCGGTCTCACCTGCTGGTATATGATGATGCAATCTAAGATGGCATCGGGCTAACTTGTTAGGGCAATGACAGTTATAATCTTTTCCCCTAATAGGTTTCTACACGGCATCGTACCGGAACGCGAGTTGCTTGGCGGCACGTCTGTGCCGGTCAATCAGGGAAAACTCAAAAATTATAAATTCCCAAATTGATCCTACCGGTAATCGAACCCTGAACTCCTCCTTATAAGACCACAGCGCTCATCACTGCGCCAGGTAGGTTGTCAAAACTGGCGAAGATTCCAAGTACATTAAGTAGGCACTACTGAAAATTATTGTAAAAAAATTCAAGCACTTCAGAATGTCAAACTATGTTTGGCATATGAATAAAGCTTATGAAACCCGTGTTTGAAATCAATAAAAGAAGCCAAGGACCATGAAAGAAACAAGGAACGTGTGTAGATACTTGGTGGTAAAATTCTCAAAATAATTATTGTGAAAATCTATCTAAAATCTAAAATCCATTGCACAGTTTAGAATAGAAAAGTACAATCAGGCAAACACGGATAGCGGCTACGTTTCATAGCATTTTCTATTTAGAGATAAGTACGTCTCCAACACAACAAAATAAATAAAACCTAAAATAAAAAAAGTCCTTACAACATTTCTCACTTCACCAAACTGATTTACTATTTACTTATTCTTCATTCGTTGTTAATACCATTATTTGTTGCATTTATTTATAGTATTTACGCCTAAATGGGACTACAGTTCGAGCACTATGGTCGAAGCACTCCGGAAATCGTTGCAGTAATAAAGAGGTGTACCAAGGGACCCACTGCGTGATCGATGCGCGTGAAACGACAAAAAAACATGCTACAGTCTTCTCAGCGAACTACGTCGATACAAATAACCAAGATACGAAAGAGGTATAAATAAGGTCCCACCAACTTATCTGGCCCGGTGGCCAAAATTGGAACTAATTTTTATGCATGTTTAGTTTTGGTTTTTATTTTATTTTTGATATATGCTAGCGAAGCTGTCACCAGGTCAGATAAATTTACGGGGACATCCATACTTCAAATACAGATTGTTTAGAATATGACTACAACCAGAGTGAGTAAGAAAAAGAAAGAAACACTTGTCACAAATTAAGCTATTATAAGCAGAATAGTTCCAAACTCCTAACATAAAAAAAAAATTAAGCATAAAAATTAACAAAATATGCCTCATTTAATCGCAGAGAAAGCATTTCTTTTACAAAGTCCATTTAAGTAAGAATGTTTCTCACATACAATTTCTAAGTAAGCTGAATATCTTCGGCTGTTTATTCGTATATCAGCGGTTGAACATGTTTAATAAAACTTATGACCCGCGCGTATATCTTCACCTGCTTAAAGTATGACATAAATTATAATAACATTATGTTGTACAAGACCGTGCAGGCCCAACAAATACTGATTCACTAGGAAATAAGACGTAAGGGAAAAAATACTCGGGCTAGGAGTTAGTGGACACATTTAACTAAATAGTTTGGTGACTGCGATCTCATCAGGTAGTCTGTTCAATAAGTCAGTTTACATAGGCGATTTAAGAAGTTTAAAATCGCATCCACCATTATTTGCTTTCAAGTAGGTACCTACTTTTGAAGAGTTCATCAACGATCCTTCCACAGAGTTGCTATATAAACTATTGAACCTTGTAATTTACCCATGTGAACTGACATATTTAACAGACTCTAATATTATGCAGTCTAGGATACGGGCTAACCTGTTGACAGTTGTAATAAACTCATACCCACTTGAGAATGATTTTATTCTATTCAAAGTTAGTTTAAATCGCCTCCTTACTTGTCTCTGCTATTAGTAAATTGTTAGACTAAATCATTTTAGTATTATAAATGTAAGTGTGTTTGTTTGTTTGTTTATTGGTTTGTTGCTTTGTTACTTTGCCATTTAATCATGCTGCAACAAAGTAACGGATTGACGTGTTTTTTTGCATGGGTATAGTTGAGGACCTGGATAGTGACATTTTATCCCGGAAAATTAAGGTTTTCCCGTGGGAATTAAAAAATCTTATTCCGAGCGTATGAAGTCGCGGATATCAGCTAACTCTCAATAATGATCAAAGCACTTCAGAATCTGCCAGCTAACGCTTTCCTGCCATAAAGAACTTACGAAAAGTATTACTATCCAATTCTCTGACAGCTCTTTGACTAAACCCAAATTATTTAGAAATAGAAAAGTATAGAACTAGTAATGTCGTCGTGCCATACTCGTTGTGTGAGCACATGACTAATGTCACATGAATGTGGATTAGGGATTGAATAACGGCATAAAAATATATCGGCTACGGAACGATACCGAACCCCTTCGCGTTATTTTTATTGTTTTTTATTTATTTTAAAGTTATGTTGTGACATTTTCTATTGAACTTTTATCGTAGAGATATTTTCTGTAACCTTTAGTGATTATTTTACAGACTTTCTTCAACCATAAATATGGTACTAAGTTATCATCTTTTAATTACGGATTCATTTTCTATGGTTACCTAACTATTAAACCTTAATAGTATTTCCTGTATCATGAATTTCCTGTGTCACTGTATAACATTTTGAGTGTTCATCAAACTCAAACTCAGATGTTTTTTATGCAAATGAGCATTCACAAGCGCTTTTTAATCGTCGAGTGAATCTATTTTGAAAATAAATTATTATTAAATTACAATTAATTAGGTATACTAGAAAAATATCTAGTACTAGATACATACTAGTACTAGATACTTATATAACCGCTGTCCCAAGCATTGCTGGTGCGAGTCTATCCATGCTCCTAAATCATTTACATAATCTTTATCAATATTAATACGCATTTTTTTAAGAGCATATTTTTAATGGATTTCTTATACTTGTGTAAAGGCAAGCCTGAAACAAGTTGTGGAGTTTTATTAAAGAAGTCATATTCATTAGCATCGTGGTCTCAGTTGGGTCATAGTACACCTCGCTGGCCAAATCCGTAATCTTTTGAGAAAGTTTTATATTATGAAGAACTCTTGGGCATCCAGGTTTCCTTAAGAAGAATCGATAATAAAGCTTTATACCAATAAAAAAAATTTAAAACATGTTTAATGTTCAGGGATCAATTGGGTATAATTGACAACTACTTTCTTTATTATTCAAATAAATAATTTTTTAATGGTTATTAAGCAGAGGATCTCCCAAAAGTCGATCGATATATCCACGCCCCCTGTTAGTTTTATGTCCGAAACCCATGTTAAACTATGGATTGAAGTAAAAAGTGTTAACCCCATAGATGCTAAGCGCACGTTTTGACGTTTAAAAAAAAGTTTCAGATTTGACTTTTACTTTTGTCATATACCCAATTGCAGTTTTATTACAATTAGCATAGCTATTAACCATCTTAGGTAGGTACGCGAGTAATACCACTTCAATATCTATAAAATTATGCGAATAAAGCCATTCGCGTACAATTTTTTGCTTAACACGGCAAGAACCTAATTCCAAAACTATTAAGTCCGCGCCATTCATCTCACGACGCTGCTACGCAATAATTCGGTACATTAAACTTTTATTTCCCGGGGCTTTGTGTTACTTGTGGTGTTACTGAATCGAGTTAGGGCCAAAACACACATTTTAAGCGGCGCTCGCGGTTTGATGGCCTTAAGCGGAAACACACTATAGTTCGTTCCATCCACGAACACGCGCTTATTTATTAAAATTAAATCATACTTAAAAGTCCATATTTTATAATTTATATTTATATAGTTTACAATTTCGCGAGTTAGATTATAATCTAACGGTTTTTACAATCTTACGGTGACATATATAAAAAAACCGAAAGGTCTCACTCACTGATTCAACACGATATCTCAGGAACTATAAGACATACAGACTTGAAATTTCGAAGATAGGCTTCTTCTATGGTGTAGACGGCCGCCAAGAAACGGTTTTGAGAAAATTCACCCCCAAGGGGTTGAAATGGGGGTTGCAAGTTTATACAAAAGTCCTTTGTTTTTGAAGTTAGAGACATGAAAATTGGCAATTGAGTTATTAGCTATAAATAATAAAAAATTGTAAAGCAATTTTGCGAAAATCTACCCCGATAGGGGTGAAATGCGGGTTGGAAGCTTACATAAGGGCTCCCAAGTTTTTGAAGTTAGAGACTTGAAAATCGGGATTTAGGTTATTAGTTTTAAGTTATAATAAACTTCTTTTTTTTTATCCACTACAAGTTAGCCCTTGACTGCGATCTCACCTGATGGTAAGTGATGATGCAGTCTAAGATGGTAGCGGGCTAACCTGTTAGGGGCATGGCAGTTATATTAAACCCATACCCCTATTTGGTTTCTACACCGCATCGTACCGGAACGCGTAATCGCTTGGCGGCACGTCTTTGCCGGTAGGGTGGTATCTATCCACGGCCGAAGCCTCCCACCAGGCCAGACCAGGGAAAATTCAGAAATTATAAATTCCCAAATTGACCCAGCCGGGGATCGAGCCCGGGACCTCCGCACGTTAAGACAACATCGCTACACACTGCGCCACGGAGGTCGTCAATTTAGAATTTTAGGAAAATCTACCCCACTGAGGGTGAAATGGGGGTTGTAACTTCGTATGAAAGTCCTGTGTTTTTGAAGTTAGAGACTTGAAAATCGGGATTTAGGTTATTAGTTTTAAGTTATAATTAACTATATAGACAATTTTAGGAAAATCTACCCCACAGAGGGGGAATGAGGGTTGAAAATTTGTATGCAAATCCTATGTTTTTGTAGTCAAAGACTTGAAAATCAGGATTAAGGTTATTAGTTTTAAGTAGTAATAAACTGCATTTAAGCAATTTTACGATTATCTACCCCAAAGGGCGTGAATTAAGGGTTGAAAGCTTGCATGAAGGACATAAATTTTTGAAGTCAGCATTAAGGATTTAGTCTTAAATAATAAAAACCTGCCGATGCTATATAGCTGCTATAAGTAGGCCTTTTGCAGCGGGAAAATCTCATAGAAAATCGGAAATTGTACGCGTACGAAGTCGTAGGCGACCGCTAGTACAGATACATACTGCTATGCTACATAAAGATGGTTTCTATTGTACTATTTGTGATATTCACCGCCCAATAAGCCAGCAATTCGCAGCAGCATAACGCACACCACACAAATCTTCAAAATTATTTTCAACGTACATTTCACTCCGACACCAGATCATCTTCAGGAGATGCTGCCTCGAATGTGCATTATTGTAATTTTACAATAGTGCATTGCACAATTGCGAATTAAACTTTTAGTTCCTTCATCATCTTCCGCAAAAAGAAAACGCCTGTTTGTTGGTTTGGTTGGTTGGTTGGTAAAAATATAGCTCAGGCGAGTAGCTAGGAGCGGCTGAAAGAAAGCGGTACAAAACCGTGTGATGTAGAAATCGATGCAGGAGACCTTTGCCCAGCAATGAACGTGTATTAATTGAGACGAGGTATACCTATTACCGATGTTAAAATAATCGCGTTTGCTTTGGCTGTTACCGATTCGAGTAATTAAAATCGATTCCGGGGAGGAGAACGCGCCCCAGTCGTACATAATTAGCGCTGAGCAATATTTAGCGGCGATTAAACCGAATTGAGTTAGAGGTGTCGTAAAAATCGATTAGCGGCCGTCCGTGTTATGTAACCGCACGCTTCCGAATTCCTTTTATTATCAATTAGATGAGTTTATGTGTGGCTCGTAGACTAAATGGGCGAAGTAGACGAAGGGAATTATTTGGAAGTCTTTGACACTTTCATATAAGAATTAAGATATAGACTATGTCTAGTCGTGAGTTGGGTAGTTGGGAGTCGACATTTTTAACTAAAGTATAAAGTGCGTAAAATTTGATGACGTCACAACTCACAAACAAGTAGGTCATACAGAATCTCAGGTTAAGTTGGCAATTTGACGTTTGTAAAATACTCGTAGTTGCTGATTTGACTAGCTGCTGTCAAAATACACAGCGCGAAACTTCAAATTTTGTGGCCACTACGTCTATATCTATCGTAACTCTGTGCGGTGTCGTAGGTGCGGATTAGCCCGGGCGTGTCACGGAGCGTCGCCGCCGGCTTATCCTTGAGGGAGAGACCCTTCACGATGACAGCTGCCTTTGTCATGTCCGAGGACTTTTATGCCGCAAAATCAATGCTGTCGTACGATACACATTACTGATAAGTCACTTCCAAATGCTCGAAGTTTGCTGAACTCCATACTTGAAATGGAATTTATTTTCTGTAAACAATAACAATATTTGACCTTTTTAATAATTGTGTAAAATCAACAACGATGTAACACTGTAACTCTTCTCGCTGTGAGAGCTGAGCAGGTTCTGATGCACCAAATAAAATACTATGAGGTTTGTGTTGGCGCGTAAGCTCCGTCGTTCGCGACGGGGTTCGGATTTATGCCGTTTTATATGAGCTTGTCCGTTTTTCTTAATGTGAAAATTAAATCAGTACCCGTCGATATTAAGGGCGAAGATAGGTGTATTTTCGACGCGTTCTTCATTACTGATTCGAAACTCTATAAGAATAGAATATTATATTGATACAAATAAACTTCAACAAATGCTTTTGAATCGTCAAATTAATTAAACAATGGTTCAGAATGCCCTTTGAAAAGAACCAACAAGAAATCTTAGCTCTATGCACACAGAGGTAAGCATAAGAGTGAATAAGTATATTTAAGGCAAGCGAGCTGCCCCCTTGCAAGCATATAATATCTATTTGAGAAAAACTCCGCTCACATACGGATAAGAATAGCCTACCTTATGCCATACTAAATGCACCAAAATGCGCTGAATTTTTTAACAAATCCGTCCCTGATGTTTACTGTTTCTATTTTTCCCTGTTTTTAATCTTTTTCCAATGGCTTTGTTAACTACTTTTACAACATGCTTATTATCAACCAAGAAAATAAACTAAACAGGGCTAACTAAACCTATCTATAAAAGAACAGCCCCACTAAAGGCACAGTGCGGCGCGGCACATAGCGGCAAGTATTCTTTGTATGAGGCTGTAGCTTTGCTGGGCCCACTTAAGCGACGTGGTCCCATACAAACTGATACAAAATATAGTTGCTGTTACATGCTGCGCCGCTCCGTGCATCTTAAGTGGGCTAGATCTTTAAACAAATCTAATTTTGCAAATCGGATTAATTTTATGGGCGTAATTTTCTATTTCTATTTTTTTCTCGGCCTTTCACCGAGTAGTAAAAAAAATAAGTAAAAGTAAATTTTAAAAAAAAGATTATGGTCTGTGGTGCCTTTCCACATCGATAACAATTTTAAACTCACAATTGTGTGTGCAGTGTGATTGTTTTACAAATTAGATAGGTACCTACCTGTGTGACAGATTATTTAGCATTTTTCTTTTGCAAATATCTCTATGTATCTCGGTATTTGTATATCAATATTTGACTGCTGTTGTTTCGTGAGAAGAGACCAACAATACGGCGCCGGCGTATTGCTTTTACTGCTTATAGGCGAGGAGCTAGTAGCCATTTTTGTACATTTTATATTACCGAATCTGGATAATACAGGATCTTCGAAAAATCATATTTAATCTAATACTTACATATTATTTTTACTGGTTTAGATTTAGATAAAAGCTTCATTTTAAATTTTACGAAATGGCCTAATTTTAGCATTTAGGTAATTTTAAATTTATTATTAATATGTGTGTATAAAGGTGTACAATATCGTCTCTGGGATAGAAAATTTAACTTATTTGTTGTTGTTTAACCTATTTATTAGAATCCATGTCCTGATCCACACTAATATTATAAATGCGAAAGTGTTTCTCTCTGTCTGTCTGCTATGCTTTCACGGCCCACTAGTTCAACCGATTTTGATGAAATTTGGTATAGGGATAGTTTTGTCCCAGGTTCGATGCCCGGCAGGGGCGTATAGGGAATTTATAATTTCTGAATTTTCAATGGCCTGGTAGAGGCTTTGACCGTGGCCAATCACTCAGGCATTTTAGATTGATTAAGCATTATTTAAATACCAGCAGATCCTTGACTAATATTGTTGATGATTTAAAACCAACATTATCCTACACAACAAAAGAAATGGAAATTTTCATAACAACAACTCAAAGTATGTTTATGCTTAAGCTACACTATAAACAAAGTGTTCTCATATCCAGCTTTCTGGATCATAATAATAATTTGTATAAATTACTGCATTTGTTATTTTTTTTTATTTACTACAAGTTAGCCCTTGAATGCGATATCATATGGTAGAAAGTGATGTCTAATATGGTAGCGGGCTAACCTTATTAGGGGTAGGTATGGTAGTTATATTTATACCCGTACGTCAAAACTTCTTTTACACAGCATCTATTAGAACGCTAAATCACTTGGCACCACGTCTTTGCCGGTATAGTGGTAACTAGCCACGGCTGATGCCATCCAGACATTATCTTTGAGAAATGAGAATCTCTCGCTCTCTCATTGTCTGTCTATCAACTCATTGTCGGCTCACACTGAGCACGAGTCGCCTCTCGAACTGAGAATGGTTTGGCTATAGTCCACCACGCTGGCCAAGCGCGGATTGGCAGCTACACACACCTTGAAGAACATTATGGAGAGCTCTCAGGCATGCAAGTTTCCTCAACATATTTTGCTTCACCATTTGAAGCAAGTGACATTTAATTTCTTAGAATAATATTTAGGTCACCAGTAGGTACATAAAACACCTATCCGAAAGGTCCAGCACCGCAGAAGCCATCAATAGTTAAACAGCCCCGCGTCACTCAATCCCACGTTATTTATCGTCCCAGGGGGCATACTACCATCGCACAAAGCCGTATTGTTTTAATATTGTTGACGTTCGTGTTTTAGAATTATAATCCTTAGATTCTTAATATTATAAATGTGAAAGTTTGGATGGATAGATGGATGGATATTTGAATGTTTGTTACTCAGTCACGACAGAACGGCTAAATGAATCTGGATGAAATTTGGCACAGAGATAGATTATAGTCTGGAATAACACATTGACTACTTTGATACCGGAAAATGAAAGAATTCCCCGTGAAATTGAAAAACCTCAATCCATGTGGACGAAGTCGCGGGTATCACTTCGTAATGAGAATATAATATTAAGAACCTGTTTCACAATCGCCAAACACCTAAACCTTAAGTGACAATTAAATTTGAAATATTTGCAGGATTACTATCATACAGGATCTGTCAAAACAACAAATTTATTCTTCTTTACATTAACAGGTCTTTATAGCAATAATTTAACACTATGAGCACTGACGGTAGCAAGTTACCTTAAAACGTGTCATAAGTCAATTAGTAATAATACTGCTATATGCGATGGTAATAACCCCCCAGGAAACGACGTCGAAGATTTGTCTCATTAATATTTCAAACCGACAGAATCAAATATCTGAGTTCCGAATACTTTCACGGGCTCGAGACGGGAACGGAAATCATTCGTGAATACCGAAGGGAGGACTTGGAAACTGATCGACATCTCCCAACTCTGCAGTTGTGATTGATTTTAGCGCCAAATGACTACCAAGGTTTTTTTTTACGCCAATACAAGGAGGTTCTCGACTTTTTTTTACGCCACTACAAGTAAGCCCTTGACTGCAAACTGATGATGATGCAGTCTAAGATGGTAAAGGGTTAAGCAGTTATGGGGTACAGGGGGTATGGAAGCTATATTAAACCCATGCCCAATCTGTTACTATACTGGATCGCTAAATCGCTTGGCGGTACGTCTATGCCGATAGGATGATAACTAGCCACGGCCGCAGCCCCCCACCAGACCAGACCAGTGAAGATTCAGAAATAAGAAAATAACATTCAGACATTAGTTTTGATTCCCGCGGGAACTTTTTAATTGTCCGTTATAAAAGGTAGTCTATGTCCTTCCACGGGATACTCATACAAATGCCTGTCCCAAATTTTAACAAACAGACAAACGGACACACTTTTGCATACTTTTTTTTAATATACTTGAATGGATTTCCAATATGCGAGTGTTATTAGGGTTGGCAAAATCGCCAGAGCGAAATATTATCACGCTCGGGGGTCGAAAATGCACCTTGCCAGTAAATCATCTCGTGCGTAATATCGCCTTTATATGCATGACCCATCTCCTAAACAGATTTCTTACGATTTATGCTACCTTAGTACCGGCATAGATTTATGTTAGTTGGATAGAGAGCATTGAATTATTTGCCTCGTATTATTTTCATATCCTGCCTAGAGTCTGCATGCATGCCCGCAATTTGATCATGTTCTCAAGTGTGTGAAGTCTGCAAATTTCACATGGCCAGCGTGATGAACTATGGCCAAAGCCTTCTCATTAGGATTCCCTTCTAAGAGGAGACTCGTAGTCATTGGTGAGCTGGCAATGGGTGTATGATATCATGTATGATGATGATGAGAAAACCGTAATCATGACGTTTGTCAAATGGCTTATTCGGACTGTTCAGCTCTATTTATATTACTATCCCTTTCATAATACTCCCTGTGGAAGGAGGCAGCACTAGATTTAGAGCTGTCTATTTAGTTAAGAAATTGCGCAACAGAAACAGAATTAGCCACAATTTCGTTGTTTTGGCGTTAAAAATCGGTCGGCAGATGAAATGGACCACATAATGAACCACCCAATCGTTATTCCTTACTGTAAGTAAGATCGAGTAGGTTATAAATCTCCCACTAGGCCACAGATAGACACAATGATATATTATAATGTTAATTGTAAAAGAGGGAAGAAGGGAAAATGAAATTACGACTCAAAACGGAACCAATAATATACCCTAAGAAAAATAGGGACCCCTAAAAAGGCGTGAAATATTTCACTGCCCCGGCGCACCGCGATATCGGTACACAGATCTCCCGAGATGAGATCTGGGCATTCCAGCCTCCCTTACACTCGAGATAGCTGAAAACATGACGCGTATCATTTATATGGGCTCATCCGTCTACGCTCGGCTACTTACCGAACACTATCCACCAAGAGAGTATCCAGAAGACAGGTACTTGCGATTTATAAAATAAATACCTACTTCATCACTTCAACCCACGACGGTTCACAATTGAGCGCGAATTCTCAAAATGAGAAGGGTTTATCGCATTTTAACGTTTTGGCAGACACACTTTTGAGAAAATTTTGACGAACTTTTGGGCGTGCAGGTTTCCTCACGATTTTTTCGTCTCACGTTTAATGCGAGTGATGTTGAACCAATTGACGCCCACTGCTGATCAAAGGTCACCTGCAGGGATCTCCAAATATCATTTTTTTCCGTTCGAGAGTTCTTCATAATGTTCTCTAAGGTACATGAGGAGTCTGCCAATCTGCACTTTGTCAACGCTTTTTATTTTGAAAAGACTCGCTGTAGAGAGCTGGCATTGGGTTGAAATGATGACGATTATGATTGATGAACGTGGAATGCACTTTTATATCTAAAAAATCCAGGAATTCCAGGTTTCATTGACAGTGGCAATAGGATCAGTAAAATAATGTACGTCCGCCCCCGAATCAAAAGTCTGGATACGTGCCTGACCCTGCTACCCACTGTCCTCTTCTTTATAGTTATAAATGACCAGACAAGGATCTAACTATTAATACATAAGAATAGTCACTACTTAAACAAATATACATCTACAGTAGGCTGTTCTTTTGTACTCGAGTTTGACCATTTAAAATCAAAGAAATAGCCTATTTAATGCTCAGAATAATTTGAAACTTTTAATTTTTTTATTGAAAATAATACAATAGAACTTAATGGTAGCTAGCCTAACCTAATTACTAAATAAATCATGCCCACGTGGAATGGTGGCAAGAATGCTGGCTGCATTTCCGCGCTGGACAGCCAGGCTGATCCTTTGCGCAAAAAATGAGCCAGCCCTTCTGTCACCAGATGAGGCAATTAACCGCGGTGAAATATCTCGCAAAAAATTTTTGGCACTAAGACTCCACGGCCCAAGGGTCTCCACGGCAAACGGAACAAATATGTAACTCTCTATGAGAGAGGCATACTTCCGCCGCTTGCCGGTTTCAGCCTTTTCTGCTGCGGCTCCCGGCCTTGATGCTGTCTCCCTGATATGACACGGGGCCAATGTGTCTACGCATGTTGCGTCCCACATTAGCGCCCGTCCCCGTTCCCTAATAATTAAAAATGAAATAATAATTTGAAATGAATTATTGAAAGAGCGCTATCTTTCCTAAAATTATGTTAACTAAGATGGTAAAGTTTTTGGCAATGGCCAATTCCATTCCAAAATGCAAGTATCTTTCTAAAAAATCTATGGATTCTCATATATGATAAATGATTTATTTATTTAACGTAGGACAACTTGTGCCACTTAAAATATGATACGTTAAGACTCTAACACCGGTTCGGAAAGATTTTACTGAGAAGAGCCGGCAAGAAACTAAGCAGTTGCTCTTTTCTTAAAAAGAAAAATGTTACTATAAGTAAACAATACAACAAATACATTACGTTATGAGTATTAATTATACTGACTTGTGAGTCACTGGATGCGAGGTCGGTTGCTTCCATACAATAATTACTACAATGTTAAAACAATAATTACTGGGTAAAACAATTTTTTTCGGTTCTCGCTTAGTCACATTGCGGGCGGACTGGACTTTACTAGAAATTTACCTACATTGAATATAAAAACGCAACTCTAAGCAGTCGTGTGCTGCCCTGCAAGGGTTCATGATAAATGTAGACGGATATGAATCAAATCAAATTGGTTTGTCTTAGTACGTGGCACCTTCTCACGGATATTTTAACTTGATTGTAGCAGTAGACAGGACAAAAAAGGAAGCCTGAAATTTTGATAATATCATAAGACATATTTAGGAATCCAGCAGATGATGTTTTGTTGTCAGTTTGGCCTCATTCAGAGATTTATAAGAGAGAGTGTTGACCAATGTTTGCGATCGTAACAGGATAAAAGGGCATACTGACGGCGTCAACGAATGAAAAAGGTTCAACCGTAGTCCACCACAATGACCATGGAGGATTGACGGACTTTACACACTTTTGAGAACATTTTAAGAATTCTCGAGCATCCAAGTTCTAGTAAAGTATCAATGCCATCCATCCAGTAAAGTAGAGGATGGCGTTCGCGTATATATTATAATATCATTTGTATGGAATTAATCGAGCGTCATCTGTAATCTGTCTTCAAGCGTTTAAAAATTCCATACAAATCGTAGTTCACTTTAACGCGATCGATTAAGTAAAATAACTCCCGATTGGCATCCAGGAAGTCGAAACCATGATGTCTATCGCTACCGGTTTGAGGATTATATAGTCCCAAAATCCACTCTACGTAAAGTTATTCTCTCCGTTGGTGGCGATTAGACCTTAGGCGGCAGGTGTTGGAAGTCCCAACATTGTAAACTGTTTGAGGCTATTAGGGGCTCATTATTAGATAATTGGACATATCAATCAGTGGAACAACACCTTTAGGTTTTTAGACTCGTTTTAATGTAAGGTGTGACGTTGCGAACGATTTTTTTCGGTCAGCCTGGTGCACCGTACTTCTGACTATCACTACACTTGGCGTCGGTGGCCATATACACATGACAATGGTACTAAGATTGATATAATAATGTTATAATGCGGTTCCCAGACACTGAAACAATAAAGTATCAAACTCAAAGTTCAAACACATTTTTTTTATTCAAACAAACTTTGCTTTTCAATCATACTTAAATACCTACATCAATCTTTTCAATGGTCGAGCGAATCTACCACTGGTTCGCAATGTCATTGGTGTTCCTACCGAGAAGAACATGGAAGAAACTCGGTAAATGCTGTTTTGAAAAAATAGATTGAAGCGTTATTGAGTATCAAACATCCATCCATCCATAAATACATGCATTCAAACGTACTGTGCTATGAAGTGATGTCATAATTCTTCCATTTAACCATCAAAATCATGTTTTTTACACTCAATTTCTACCGAATAATAACTTTCATTGGATATTTTTTAGCCTACGTTTTGAAGGGAAAGTTAGGAATTTCTGTTCTAACTGTTATTGTTCGATGCCTTGAATCCTTTTTCATAGAGTAACTATGAAACTACGCAAACTAATAAAACGTTAATCATAAAGCTTAGGTTAACGCTATAAAATCATATAATATTAAAAGGGTGAAGGGTTAACCGCTAGAGGCGTCCAGTTTGCGGCTCGGCGGTTAAACTTTGGGAACCCGTAGAGTTTCGCATTCGGGCATTGGCAGTGTTAAAATTTACATTTGTTTATAGGGAGCTCTGGTGGGACGTTTGGTTTTGTTTAATCGGAATATAAACATTAGTAAATATTTATATACGATGTAGACATGCTCGATAAAGCATGTTTTTTCAAGTAAGGCTACCTAGTACAAAGTTTGTAGGTCTGTACATACCTACAAACTTTGGGTAGGTATTCCTAGAGTTTCACAGTTCAGGAACTAGCAGTGTTAAAATATACTTATTGGGTTAATACATTTGTTTCTGAGCTCTAGTGGCGACATTTAGTTTTGTTTATTCGGATTTCATATTTATAAGGTAAGGTTAGGTTAGGTTAGGTTAGGTTACTACTAAACTAGCAAATGATGCCCGCGACTTTGTCTGAGTGAAATTATTTTTTAATTCCCACGGGAACTATTTAATTATTCGGGATAAAAATACCTATCTTATTTACCAAATCTAAATATTATATCTAATACCTTTAAACGAGCAATTCTTGTATATATATAAATTAATTTAAATATATAATGTGAATCTCCGAAACGGCTCGAACGATTGTCATGGTATTTAGTATGCAGGGGGTTTCGGAGGCGATAAATCGATCTAGCTCGGATTCATTTTTAGAAAATGTCATTTTATCCGTGTTTTCAGGCAATGAAAAACTGCTACGAATAAATACGAAGAAAAATTTCGGCACCATCTACAAGGTTATAATATCTCAGGTGGGAAACAGGTCGGTCCCGAAAATAGAAGATCCCGCTTCGAGTCCAGATGTCCTCCAGTCCGATAATTTTTTCCAAAAATTTACCAAAAATAATATAACGAACAAAGCTCGGTCACCCAGATAGATATTTACCTATAAACCGAAAAGGTGACTGACTGATCTTGATCAAACTGCACATCTCAAACAACTGGATTGGATGGATTAGGCTGAAATTTAGCAGATACCGATACCTAGGCATACGTGCGTTCATTCCTAAGCATTTTTGAAAATCACACATTGATGTGATTGTAAATTATTTTTTCACCTCTCATGCTCTAAAAAGGTGCTTAACGTAAGCGGACTTAAGTTAGGATTTAGCCTCTAGGGATTGAAGTATTTTTTTAAAATTATTGCCGTACTATTATCATGCGTAATATCGGTATTCCAGATTTTTTGTCTACGGTTACTCAATAGCCAAAATGTCGATGTCAATGCTGACCATCGAATCCTAAAGATCTATGTGTATGGTAATTACTATAGCATAGTAATTATAGAATTAAGAGTAACCAGCGAATTTATTGCTGGTTCTTCTCTGTAGAAATGGCATTAAGAATCAGTGGTAGATTCACTCAACGATTCAAGAGAACTTCTCAAAGTCTATTTGAGTAAAAAATTTTGCGATTTGACTTTGAAAATTTAATTCCTAATGCATCTGTTAGCTATTACACAGAACGTAGTACCAAATAATAACGAACTATTTAAGTTACTAAAACATAACTACAGTTACGGAAGACTACGTCTGCTATCTGGTGGTACTTAAAGGACGTAAATCAAAAAATTCTTACTATAAAAGTTAATAAAGCTTCAAATGAGCTTTGACGACCTTCCCGGAGCAGTGGTGAGTTATATTACCTTACAAGTAGCAGGTACTTTGATCGATGCCTCAGTGAATGAAATGAAATGATGATGATGATGACTCATTATATTAGAATATTTTTTTAAATATCCTCAACTCATGGCTGAGTGAATGTTCTGTTTTTAAATATAACCCAAGTAGATGCGTGTTTAATAGAAAACAAGAAAAAAGAAAACACACGGGCACTTAGCCCAGCGCCGGCCGACCGTTTAATTAATCTTCATGACTTCAGCAAACATTTTTATTGTGACAATCATCCCGTAAAGGTGAACTATAAAATATATTCGTTTGATTGGCTCCATAGATTAGTCCGCTATTTGTGTTGTCGATGTTTATGGCCGGTTTATGAGTACCAGGAGGGGGGCAGAGGGGTTTTATTACACATTCAATTGGTATTTATGGAATTGATTAAGTAAATCTATCGTTGCGTTTTGTTTGCAGCGTTTTATAGCGGTTTCGGTATCGTATCTTGATGTTCTATGCTGGAGATGTGGCTTGTTTGTGTACCTACCTATAAAAATGTTAAAATCTTACTAACTAATTTTATAAATGTGAAAGTAAGTTTGTAGTTCGCAGTTACGTAGTAAGTATCTGGTACATGCAGGTTTACAGAACTCAATATGACTGAATTACTATTTTTAGTATCAGGTTAACTACGTATACCTACCTTCGAAAAGTTGAAGGTACGTGCCCGGGATCGAACCCGCGACCCCTTACAGGAGGTCGGGTGTCTTAATCATTAGGCTAGGTAAGGACCTATAACTCTATAATTAAAGTTCTTTTAATTTATCTAAATTACCTAAACCTCGAAACTTATTGAGGGGCTTTTGAAAAAAAGTGGTTCCTTCATTATTAGCTCCTAAGTATTGTTTAGGAGTTAAGAGGCAAAGGGAGCAACCCTCTCAGAGTTAAAAGTCGTTATCGACTTTTTTTTTCACCATTTTGTTTGAGTATTAATTCAACATCGAGGAAATCTGGAGCGTTTATCGCAGTTTTAAATCTTTATAGTTAATAAAGTTTGTTTGACTGGAGTTGTGATTGAATATTAAATGACCGAATGCAGTGATAGCCTTTAAGTTAAATCTTATCTACTATTTGCACTAAAAGCTCCAGCTTTTCTCTATAAGGAGTTACCTGGGTGTTCTTTTTAACCTATCTTCTATGGTAATACTTAAATGCAAAAGTTTGGATGAATGGATTGATGGATGTTTATTATTCAATCACGCCAGAACAGTTGAACGGAACTGGATAAAATTTGGCACAAAGATAGATTATAGTCTGGAATAACACATAGGCTTATTATCCCGGAAAATTAAAAAGCTACCGCGGGAACCAAAAATCCTTAATCCACGTGGACGACGGCGCCGATATTAGCTAGTACTTACAATGCCACTGTTTAGAGGGAACAGTTTTGATTGACGAGTATATTGTACCGCTCTTATAGTTGACGAGCTGAAGCCCGCGACTTCGTCTGCTTCGTTTAAGTTTTCTTTGATTCTAGAACTCCTTTATTTTCCGGAATAAAAAGTAGCACTCTCCAGATCCTCAACTATACACATGACACCCAAATCACGTCGATCCGTTGCTCCGTTGAAGCGTGATTGAAGGAAAGACTAACAAAACAAACACTCTTTCGCATTTATTATATTTGTATGATGTTAGAAATGGTTGTGATACACAGACGGACCGAAAGAAATAATAAAGGTTTCACCACGGAACCACGGAAACGTTCTGCGATTTTAAAAGAGAACTTAGCGTCAAACCGGAACTATTGTTTGTGGCAAAAAGCCAAACACCATAATATTTAGCCTACAAGTCTGTATAATATTTGTAAGTGTACGTAGGTACGTTTGTATCGTATATTATATACTTACATCTACAACATTATTTTAAGAGCTTACTGCTCGGTTCTTTTCTGTAAAATCTGTTTTAGGATCGGTGGTAGTCTTGACATTATCTTATGTGACCCAAATAGATAGCCCTTCTTACATCTTCTTATAAATAAAAATCCTATGTAAAAGCATCACCTCTCAAAGGCTGGACCGAATCTGATAGATTTTTTGTGTTTGAATGAGTCCCAGGTGGTTTATATTCACAATTATACCCGGCAGATGGCGTTGCAATCGGCTTCTGACATTTGATTTCTATAAGTACTATTTCTAGACCGAATTTAGAAAATCTATCTATAGATTCACAAAGTAGGTAAATCTCTCACGATCACAATGGGAATCGAACCCGCGTCTCTGGGCTTAAAGACCACAGCACACCGCTGCATCATTACTTCTCACATACTTATTGAGTTACCTACTTCTTTTACCTACTTTTTTTTCTTTTTGAACTTCTAGAATCCTAATGTTGCCTGACCGAGATCGATACCAAGCAGCTTACTATTTAAGTTTAAAATTATTGCTTTAAAGTCCAAAATTTATTTTCCAATTATGTTTTTGCTGCTTATTAGATGCCCGCGACTTCGTACGCGTGGATATATTATATTCCCTAATGTGGATATATATTCGTTTATATGATTCCCGCGAGAACTCTTTAAATTTTCCGCCTTAAACTTAGCCTATGTCCTTCCCCGGGATGCAACCTCCCTGTACCAAATTTCATCAAAATCGGTTAAACAGGTGAGCAGTGAAAGTGTAGCAGACAGACACACATTCGCATTTATAATATTAGTATGGATCGAATGCAAACAAGTCGTAGCGGGAGAAAATAAAATTAAGTCGTTTTGAAATAAAGATTTAATTACAATTGTTACATAATTTTACTTAATTTAATAATTAATAGGTACATATTCTATAAATATCTGTATAGAAACTTTATAATATTAAGCGAATGTATTCGATTTGGTCATATTGACGTTTGATTGTTTGAGAAATTTTTTTGCACTATACAAGCAATGATATAAACTGCTAAAGATCTTTAACACTTTTACACAGTTTTTTAAGAAAATAAATTGCTAAAAGCTTACTCTTGTACGTACTTACACATAGCTATAGGTTCTTTCGTGCTAAAAAATCAAGTATAAATTACTGACGTTGACTAATGTAAGAATAATTACAAATATTTTTATTTCAAATAGTTAGTAAAGTCATTTATTGCACTTTCTGTATAACCGTGTTTAGATATCGCTGTTAATTTTAGCACGTAATTTGAACAGAGTATCTTTAATTCTATACATCAATTATCAATGCGTACAAGCCTCGAATATTTAATTATTGGGGGTGACCTTAGAGAAATCAACTTACTATGACGCGGTCCGAAGTTACGTCATGTGATAACTGCAAACACACAACCATGCAATAGCGAGACGTCAGGGAAAATAACAAGGACTAATTTCATGAGGGTCTCTTTTTGATGTAACATTTCTCTTTTAACAATAAGTCTCTGCTTGCTTCCTACATTGTTTTTATAAATACAAATAACGCACAGACTACGGTTATGATGTTTGATGTTAGGTGACTTTTACGAGTTAGGTATTTATCTCTCATAAGGGGAATAGCCGGAGTGTAAGATTTCTGTTAAAAAAAAAGTGTCACTCCTTACTTTAATCTGCCAGTATGGAGATGCCAAGTCAAAAGGCATGTCTGTCCGTCATTACTCTTAATGCAATTTTTTCTTCCCGTGTCGTGATGAAGTTGAAAAGATTTATTTTGATTAAAATTTTACACTCAGTACATATTATAAATGTTGGTAGATCTTAAAGAAACATCTTCGTTAGATCAGTAGGTACCTACTTATTGTTCTATCAAATTTGGCATGACACTGGTATTAGTACAACTTTAATCAATAGTTTATTGAATGGAAAACATAGAAGCATTCATATTTTAAAAAAATGAAACTTACGTCAAACGAAAACTATAGAGAAGAAGCATTAAAGGAAAGACAATAAACTGAAATACGTACTTGGTGTTCCTTTTGTAGGGTTGTCAAATTTTAGTGCCACTACGAGGGTACAATTTGACAACCCTGTTGCTACGATACGCCTAATAAATTGTCTTTCAAATAAGGATACGACGGGTCGTTACTCTCTTTAGTACAAAACAGTAAAATTGACTAAATCACATACATTACCACGATTTTTTTTAGTTTTAGTTTTAAGTAAGTGGTACGCTGTACTCATACCGTGTTAATGTGGCAATATGTTTACGCATAAAATAAGATTATTGGAGTTGTACATCTTTATAACGATTCATGGGAAAATACTCAGTTTGTAACTAGATGTTTCTTAACTATTTTTGTATGTCATTTATATTCATGTGGCGACAAATCAATGTGTTCGTAAGTATACAATTTTTTTCCAAGAATAATTTTTCTAAACTTGTATTTACTTCAAACGAGTTTCCTTTACTACTGACGAACTATAGTTTTAACTATGTCATTTTATAGTGCTTTCAATCTAAACCACAGATTACAAAAATATGTAATGACAAAAACAACTCATTGAGAAGATGCTACTATTGTGAGTTGACTTCAATGCTATACAATCATCGCGTAAGTAAACAAAGCATTATGTTAATCCGGAATTTCATTAATATAATAACTAAGAGCGTGCGCACACAAGAAACTTCAGTCTAAGCAACCGTTTTTGTCTTCTACACCATAACCACTTCATAATATTTTGTATAAAAGTGCCAGCACTTTGCGAGGTTTAATATTCGCCGGGAGACTGTTTTTGAAGGCAAAACAGTTACAAAGATAGTAGATTTGTGCACGCCTTTACGGTCTCAGCTATTTCAAACGTGCCTTATAAATACCCACGTGACTTATCCAACATCGAAATATATTTACTTTACTATTCACAATATACCATTCGTAACCTGATTCCGCGATCGATTTTTTTTATTTTATAAAATAAAATAATATAATATTATTCAGAATAAATTTATTTACAGTATATTTCTAATAATACTTTTTAAACAATAATATATTTATAATCGACGCGTTCCATCGTTGGAAATGAAATATTTTATTAATTAGTATTTAATTACTTTGTACACTTGATGTGAAACTAAATAATAGAAAATCTACAAAACTCCTCGTAAATATTTACAATGACAACAACAATAACTGAATGGAAGAATATTATCGATAAAGGCTTAACAAATAAAACGTTAGGTCAAAGACGGGTCTCGTTTAGGGGACATTACTAAAACCATTCCACGCTAACCCTTCTTTTTCGAAACTTAAGATTATTGCATTGTGATCTTTCTCGAATTTACCTTCTAGCTAAACCGGTGAGTTTCGGTCAATATTGCAGGCGTATTAGCTTGTAATTGCAGAATTGGTCGCAATGAGTCATCAAATATTAGTTAATAATATAGAATTTTGAGATGTATAAAGGAGAAGGAGGTACAACATAATATCTACACGCTCAGTACGACCCGTCTTTGCTTTATGCGTTAAATACACACTGGGTATGTTAATCTAACTAACTACGCTCTTTAACAATAAATTCAAAGTGTGTAAAAATTACATGACAAAAATAAAAAATTGCGATTGTTAAGAAATAATTTATTTTTGTAAAAACCACTGTTAGTGCATATTGCAGGCTACTACGGATGTTAAATAATAATATAAAACTCGTACTTATATTAAAGAGGTTGCCATGTGTAGATGATTCTTCGGAATTAATTCGAAATTCTTTGAAATCTGCGTTAGGTCACTTTTTCATATTTTAAAGAATAAATTAAATTAAACTGGAAGAACTAAATACACATCAGTGAACCCTAATCAAAAAATATCTAAATTAAATTAAATTTACAACAAATTTGCTAAAACCGATGGCTAGTAGGTATTATCGTTAATTTAACACATATTTTATTGCGTTTAGGTCATCATAATAATTAATTAAACGATTTGGGGAATTATTCAGGCAATATTCCTATTAACTATAAAAATACTGAGCAACTTTTTCCATACATGTTTTAATTACTAAGACAACATTACGGGTGAAAACATACTTTTAACACGCGACGTGGTACTATGGTTGCGTTTTTTATAGCTTCTAAGTAAGTTAGCAATTGACTATCATACCGCTGGCATCCTTATGGCAGATCCTCTAAACTGCCCCTACCAGAAATGAAACCCGATCAAATAACCACAACGCTCACCACCGCGACAGGGAGAGTGCCTTTTTATCAGAAAATCCAACACGTTCAGACGCCGCGTTTTCAAAGTATGTATCCACGATAAGTGTCTTCAAATCACGTCATGACACTAATTTCTTTAAGTACAAATTAACGAATCACTTTTTTAATATTTATATTACAATTTTATAGTCTGTGCTTTTAAATTTAGGAATTTTATATTATTCTAAATATGTATAACCAAAAGATTACGAAAGTAATTATTATACATGCTATATTATAATAGACAGTGCGCCGGAGTTTTTACGTCAGGCTCTAAAGTCAAAGAATACTTCAAGAAAGTTGAAAAAGTGTAGCTCACTTCGCTTGCGTCACTGCACTTGTTCATACTTTCGTGACGTGGGCTTTAATTTTATTCACGTATCAGAAGTGAACCACTGTGCCACTGTGAAGTCTCTAGAAGAGTCTAGAAGAAGGTACTGCGACCCAGGTTCCACTTGCTTTACCTGCAACAAAAAAACGTATATTAGGTATAGGTACAACGTCTCTTGAACCGTGTTATTTTTCACATTTTTACGGCTGATAATCTGTTTAAGGACGTCATTAATATAGAGTAATGTTTTATAAAATTTCAATCAATTTGTCTCGTAATGATAAGCAGGAGATAATAAATTTACAAATTAATGCGTATAAAAAAATAATTTTTCATTTAGTCGGCTCTATTTTAAATTGTGTAACAAAATATTTACATTGAATAAAAGTACCGAACTTAAAACTCATAATTTTAAAACATACTTAACACACATAACTTGAAGATAGTAAGTAATTTATTTTAACAACGCTAGTATTATGGCCCAGGTAGAATCAAAATCCAATAAAAAAATTCATGACGCTTCCGAACGATGCCACATTTTAAACAGCGATGGGTCCTCTAAAAAGAATAGCGGTATTTAAATTACCGAAAAAACAAGGTCCGGCCCGATTCGATTCTATCGCTGCGTCCGTCGTCCGTGCCCTCCGCCGCGTTCACACTTAACGGCCGAAAAAGGTAAAAAACATAAACCAATCGAGACGAGGTGACGAAACGTTCAGTCTCATTATCTGAGAATTTATTAACGAATCGCCCGGACCGGAAAACCGAAATGTGAATAAAATAAAAATTTGACCTCGCCCGCGGTCATCTAAACTTTGTACGGCGTCAATGAAAAAAGAAGTCGGACTGGTCCTCCGCCTGAATGAAACGGAGAAGGACCCGAGGATCGAGAGATAAGGGGGAAGATTAGAGCGCTGGGGAATACAAAAAGTATTAAAGCCGCTTTAATGTGGAGGCAGTGTAATATTGTGAATGGAGAGGGCCCATTGAGCTGCGCCTACGCACGGCGCGGGATATCTCGGGACTGCCGTGCGGTAGGGTTACCAGGTGAAAAATTGAAAAGTCCTGGGAAATACCTGATTTTCATTGAATAGCCCTGAGATTTTATCAAGAGTTTCATTCATACCTCGCGAACTTGGTAAATTATTATGTTCCCAAATTCACATAATAGAATTTGGGAAATATCAAATACGGTTTTACGATGATTGTAACTGTTTAATTTAAACAATTGGAATAATCTACAATATTTTATTGAAAAACTGAAAAATCCTGAGATTTCCAAAATCCGACCGCAATACCGCCCTAAAATTTTGTAATCTCAGGACAAAGCCGTGCCATATGGTAACCCTACGCGCCTCCAACAATACTATTGTACATTCATAAATTAACGTTTTTTTGTCCTTAGAACAATTCCCTCTTTGTATTATTCAAATGAGCCATTGAATTAGAGCTAGGTGGGTCCGGATTACGACTGAATCGAAGGTTTACCGTGATCGCCAGTCATGAATAAGGCTTTGAATAGTTCGAACTGTGGCATCATTGATTGTAATGATACACATTGCTGGCTTAGATTTGTTTCACTTTTGTTAGATGCTCGTTTATTAGGCACTTTGATTGTAATACGTACTTTATCGTCAAAAATAACATAAAAATCAATAACTACAAAAGGCTTTGTCCTGAGTGACTGACAGACAATCTACAGCCCAAACGGCTGAATGTTTTTGAGAGAATATTCCTTGAGGACCATAGTGGACTAAGGAAGGAATTTTCGAAATTATACCCCCAAGGAGGTCAAATAGGGGGTGAAAGTTATCCCCATGAAACTTAGTATTAGTGTTTTCTGTGAAAAATAAAGAATTTTATGTTTTTCACAGATTTTGAAATTCCTTTTTTTAAGAACCTAATTTCATGCGGACGAACTTTTGCACGCTTTTATATAATAAATATATAAAGGACGTCCATTTTACAATTACGTTTTGACAGATTTAGGATTTGAATCTCATCATATTATCTGCTAGTGATCTCAGTATTGCTAAGGCTAATTTGAACTGTTTTAGGAGTTCATAGTTGCTTATAAAACGAAAATCATGTATCTATGACCTGCATAAAACGATTTTTTAAAAAAAACGGGTTTAAGTGAGTTTTCTGTACCTTACGCTGAGTTTTACGAAACGAATAAAAATAAATTAGCTGGTGATTGAACAAATTTAATCACAAGACTTGATACAATTATTGTTATTAAATTAGTTTAATCTCTCCTTGATTTTTTTTCGTTCGACTCAGCATTAATGCAATGTTGTCGTGACAGTTTCGGATACAATTTCGCAGCCGAATAAAGGATGGCGTACGGCTGTTAATTTATCTAAAACACCTACATCAGGAGAATAACTGGGAGGGTTTGATTTGGTAGTAATATTATTTGGTTAAATAAAAACCGATACGGGTATGTTATTTAAGTCAAAAACGAGGAGTTTTGAACTTGGACCATTCTTTTTGGGGCTCCTTTCAAAGAATGCCGCGATAAGCGAGTTATTTTCGCGTCAAGGAATTCGCTGGGCAAAAAGGCGTGAAAACGAAAATAATACAAAAGGTTTGGTTGATGTGAATTTGTGAGCGTTCGGTTAGAACAGAATTCTTCGCGGTGACGCCGTGTGCGGCTGCGTCGCCTATCGGATTTATTGTAATGAGGCCGGGATGCCGCGGTGGCGTTCTAAGAAATCCTTCCGCGGCTCTTAGAAAATGCCCTGGATGACAATGAAAGACAATCGGAGTTCTATAGGATTCCCGGTCACACTTTTTTCATGTGATCTAGGATAGATATAAAAATATGAGACCCAACTCATTCAACCAAGCGCAATCCCTTGGCATTTTAAAATGAAGACAAGTAATAAGGCGAGATTTTTCAAAATTACCACTGGAACGAAGTCTAGGATATACCATTATGTACCTAATGTTAACAAGGATACATAGACAAGATTCAAGATCCATCGTTGTAATTTCATTGAAGCTCACTTGGTAAAATGTATGAAAAAAGTAAATACATTTTTAAAACTCTGGCAAGTACAGAACAATTAGAAAAAAATTGGGTTCCTTCATCATAGAGGATGAGAGTTTTGGTTAGTTTTGAAAAAAAAGGGCGATTGCGTGATTAATAAAAGGTGTCTACGTATAAAAGAGCTGTTTATCGGAGTTTTCGGAGGCAAAAGCAATTTCGGCAGTATGATCGATCTACGCGAGAGTTTCAATTTGGGCAGGTCATCGCGTAGGTGACACTCTGACACTGACTAATGACACGAGATCGCAATCTCTGTCCCACCTCCCCCCGACACTCGACGTTCCATTGTTTTCAATTACCAACATGACACTCGCTACTAAACCTCGGCTCTCTTAAGCTCCGCGCACATTTGTCTGAATCGTACGCGCCTCGTGTTGTATACTAACTTCAGGGTTCTGTACCCAAGGGACAGGAGTTCTGTCAAAGATAAGAGCCCTATTAATGGTACTCTTCCGTCTTAGCCTGTATGTCGCTTCGTATGTATGTTTGTGTAATCGTATCGTGCAAAATGTTTTTGTGACGTGACGCGAGTGCATTTGTTTTTATTTTTATTAGGTATACTATAATTTAGCCCCTGACTGCGATCTCAACTGATGGTAAGTGATGATGCAGTCTAAGATGGTATCGGGCTAACCTATTAGGGATACGGTACTTGTATTAAACCAATATCCTTAATCAGTTTCGTTCAAAATCGCTTAAATTGCTTGTTGTCTTTTGCTTCACGTCTTTGCCGGTAGGGTGGTATCTATAGTCACGGCGGTTATAGGAGTACTTGCTGATGCTCGCGACCTTGTCTGCGTGGATTGATGTATTTATTAAAGTAGCCTATGTGCTAATGCAGACTATAATCTAACTCTGTGCCAAATTTCATGCAGAACATTTGATTGATTGAGTAACAAACATCCATCCATCCATACCTCCATCCGAACTTTTGCATTTATATAAGTAGATTAATCCCGTAGTACCCTAAACTGCGTAAGGTGTGTGCGACTCACATAACTGTGCGTTGAACTTAAGCCGTAGCTGTTTATAGTCCTATCGATATCTTTACTACGATCGTCCATTTACGATTTCCCCTCATTTGCATATGTTTCATCTCTCGCTCGGATTGCTGGTATACATACGAGGGATCGTTGGTATTGTTTTAGTTAGCTTTGTATGTTTAACAACGCCCCTTAACGGATAGGAGGTTCTTTAATCTACTAGCTGATGCCCGCGACTTCATCTGCGTGGATTAAGATTTTTAGGTTCTCATGGGAACTCTTTAATTTTTCGGGATAAAAAGTACTTAGCAGATGAGCTACTAGATAGAGAAAGTAGGGGAGGAGGAGCTTGTGAAGTAATAAATGTGGTATTCCAGGCTATAATTTATCTTGGTTCCAAATTTCATCCAGATCCGTTAAGCCGTTCTGGCATGATTGAGTAACAAACATCGGTCCATCCATCCAAACGTTCGCATTCATAATATTAGTGTTTTGTACCCATACTCGGTTTCATACTTGGTACAATCAAACTCTTTAGCAAAGTGTTGATACTAAGATTAATTCGTAAAACACGGGCAACACTGCACTATCCGATGCGTACGGCCAGTCACACCACCACGCCAACTGTTTTCCCCGCCTACCCGCGACTACGCAACAAAAAATGGTGACTTGAACAACATCAAGTGGAAAGAAGGCTGCTCGGTCTTTTTTCTATATCGCCAAATCATCGATTTAACGTTATTAAATCTATTCTCCTGTGAAGTGTCCATAATTAACATTAGAAAACCAAACTATTAAGTGATTCTTGTACATAGTAAAACTGTGCTCAACAAATCGGACATACATAACCCAACAAAGTGCCCACCGGCCGGTGTCTGTGTATGTTAGAATATCATGGATGTCTGCGAGTGCTTGTGAGACCAAGGAATCCAGGCGGAGGTGGTCCAGTCATCCGGGTACGTACGCATTATACTGTTTTTCGAAAAGATCTTGGTATTACACAAGCGTTATAACTGGCGACTGACAAGTAAAAAAAACTAATTAGTCGACCTAGAGTAACGTAACGTATGGTCGTTACGTTACAATTAGTATACTTAGTATAGTACTTTTTTAAATAGTGATAAACTCCCGATAAATCTTAAATGGCACAAGTAGCACCATATGAAATAAACTTTTCACTTCATTGAATTGTACGAGTAGAATAGTCTACAATAGAAATTACAGCTAGCCAGTCCAACGCCACCGATCGAGTTTAATCGACAAAAGTTTAACTTACCGCTAGCCCAGCCAGTCTAATTGAATGGTAACGAAAGAATAAAACGAGCAAATTCAACCAAAACTTTTATCCCGAGGGAAACATGGAACCCATTTTTTTCGGGATATTATATATCCTAAAACTAGATGACAATCTAGACCACTTATAGTTTTATTATATGTGTAGACTTTATTCTATTGTGAAAGTAATTTATCGCCTTAATATTATCATTCCAAACTTCAAGCTTCTAGATTCCTAAAAGTGATTTCCTAGAAGTAATTTGAACTGAAGGTATAAATAAGGTTTAAGTTTTATAAATTCTAACCGCACCATTTAAAAAACCAATTGCAAGGAAATCACAGTCAGACATTTCAATTTTGTTTATTAGTCTAGGAAACTGGGCGGTTCGTTGTATGGAGACCCCAGCATTAAATCCTCAGTCGTTGAAACATGGCAGGGTTGTAGTATGGTATAACCCAAAACGAATGCAAAAATATCCCACAACAAATCCATGCGGAAGTTAGGTATTTATACCTAAAACAATATTTATGACTGATATTTTCTCGATTTATTTTTAAAATAATAGTAGGTAGTATATTGAAACTCAAAACCGAATCAGCAAAAGAAATAATCATGCAAACATCGATTTTAAACAGATTTTATTATCAAACCTAAACTGCATTTACGCGATAATGCACCCTTCCGTCTTTACCAATTAGGTATAGCATAAAAAACCTTACTTCCTGTGCTGATTTTTTATTGGATATTTATAAAATACGTTTAACTCATGATAATTTATCATATTGTGAAGTTTTGTCGCTTGAGGAATTATTGTTGGGGTCCACCAGCTTTATTGCCTAGATTATATATTACAGAGCTAAGTACAGTGTATGGATTATTCTGGGTTTATCATAGCGACCGTTTCTCATGAATATTACAATTTGGGGGCAAAACGTCGTGTGTTTCAATGGTAATGGTAATATCTGTATGGGGTACGCATTTTTTACTTTTCTCGCAGGCATAAGGCCCTATTCACACACACGGTTTCTATATTAACGATACCTTGACGGTGGATTGTACGAAGGCAGCAGCAACCGTGTACGTATGAATTTTATACGTCAAAATTTAAATGATCGCCGTTAATAGTGAAAACGTGTGGGTGTAAAGGCTTTAAAGCGTGTGGGTGTGATCTCACAGAATTCATAATTGTTATAGGAGTGATATAAATTCAAAAGTGTGTTCGTTTTTTGGTTTGTCCCTTAATCACGCCGGAACAGCAACGGATGATTTTTATGCAACGGTATGGTCGAGGACCGGGAGTGTAACGAAGGCTACTTTTTATCTGGAAAATGTACAGTGAACGTATTTTACTTATTTTTTAATGTTTTAGTAGAGATAATTGAACCCATTCGCATTGGTAACAGGTATTAGCTAAGTACAATAGTGTTTGTCTTATTTACCTTTTGTAGAACGGTTTGAAGGCGGCCGACCCCTCATTATGGTGCTGGTTGGGCTGGTGGTTGTTCGCGTGGTGGGGATTGTGGTAGGGGTCGCGCTGCGGAGACTGCTGGTGCCGAGGGAAGCAGTACCCAGAGCCGCCACCACTGCCCAGGGGGTTAGCCACACTGGGGACCTTCATGTTGGGCGGAGTTTGAGGTGGGGTATCCGTTTGGACGTCGGGGAACGCCGCTGGATGCACGCATGGATGCTGGTTGCCGTACTGTCCAGGAAAACCCCCATATCTTCCATATGAACCACTTGCGGGTGACGCTGCTGCTGTAGCGGGTAAAGCGAAGCCATTGGAACTGCCATCAGAGACAACGCGCTCTGGCCCTGGCCCGTATCCATGCTGAGGCCACGGTTGCGCGGCTGGGGGTGGGGTTTTACACGCCGCTGTGTCTGCGAGAGACCAAATCTTCGGTTTCGATGCTGGTATCGGCACGCCGCAGTCCGATGCCCCTCGCTTGGATTCCTCCTTTATCCCATACCCGAGGAGCTGACTGTGCATACCCTGAAGAAGCTCATCCCCCTTTCTTTCCTCATCTGTAAAGATAATCGTATTTCACGGTCACAATCCAAATTTATAACACAAATAAGCAACACTTATATATGTCGTCGCACAACTGGAAGGACAATTAGACGTAGGTACTTGATAGGATAGCTGAAAAATGGCATGAAGTGAATTAATACTCGTTTAGCAGTAATCAGTGTTTCATTTGACCAAGCATTAGACTATTAGAGTCTGTGTATAAAATAGTCTAGAAACATTGGGAAAACCTGTGTTTGTTTTTGATTTGTCCTTCAATCACGCTGATACATATTTTCTAAGCTATTTTTTATCCCGGTAAATTAAATAATTCCCACGAGACAAAAAAATTCCATGCTATCGAAATCGCGGAATCATCTTATTACAAAAACACACTTTCAGCGGTTACCAAGTACGTACTCAGGACTTGCCCCAGTTCTTAACAAATACAACAATAGATATACAATAAGACAGACCGATAAAAACACGCACAGCAGTAACGCCAATAAAAAAGAGCTTAAACTGGGCTTATTTCTCAAAATCGATACGCTACACGGATCCTGACCGTTACATTGGACGTAAGTTTTCGCTCGTAAGATGCGGTATCTATACCCTTCGGGAACGTCGTGTGAAAATACGTTTGGCGTGCAGTGACCCAATCGCTAAGTGGTTATCCGATTAGCGAAGTGAAAATACCACTTTGGGGGGGCCTCCCTAGCCGCGGGCGCGTTCCCTTCAGTATTTAAGCCGAGCATTTATTTCGCATTTCCTCGCACCCCCGCACCGGAATGTAGGACCGATGAAATTAAGATCTATCACTATGAATAAAATAGTCTGAATGGTAACTTGTAAACGATAGGCGGTGCGATAGGGCCGTGATGTTCTAGTGATTAATACCTCGAAGTGATATTCTGGTTCAATGTTCAAATATCGGAAACGTACAAACTTTTCGGAGCTATGTGCTTTGTGAAATAATCACTTGTAAAGGAAACCGTAGGAAAGCTGCATGACTGGAGTTCTCTATATTGTTATTTATAATTTTCTTTATAATTTTCTCTATAATTTCTTCTATTTTTTTACGAGATGCGCTTGTTCAACTTCGCCCCCGCTCGCCTTCGTCTCGGTTTCGTGATCTGAAAGCACCTTAAGTTCTAGTTTTTTCAGGACAGTAGTGTTGTCACATAGCGGCCATTCTTTAACATAGAACACGCTACTGAAACGTTTTATATTGATAAAGATAATACGTACACGAACGTAATATCATACGTTATGTTAATATTATGATGTTACCATAGATTTAGGATTGGTTTCAATCCTAAATCTATGGATATTACATTACTCGTTAAGAAACCTGAACAGAAAAACTGATTTTTAGTTCGAAGAAATAATAGAAAAAAGCTCTCGAGACTGTTAACGATGGTTTAAAAAAAATTACCATGTTTCATAACTGTAATGAAATTAAATCGCTGATCCTCGATTTGGTAAGAAATGGTTGTTATTGTGCAATTTCACAGAAAATATTTATTCAGCAAAATTTAAGTATTATCATAATACCATTTTCGGTTGTAAAGTGGCTTCGGGCGCGGAGGGTAGCCTAATGAAAATTCAGAAAACCATTCTAGTCTGGGGTCCAGCTGCAAAAAAACTTACAAGTAGGTACATGGATGGAGCTAGCATCTAGTGAAAGTTAGTACTTAGTGACAATGAACTGTATGTTTACCGTGACGTACCGCCAAGCGATTTTACGTTCCGTTACGATGCCGTACGGAAAACGACTGGATTCAACTTGTAGTGGAATATAAAAAAAGATTACTGAATGGCAACCACATACAGTTCTGTGTCCTACCTACACACTCTTACCACATGCTTACATGCATACATCTTCTTGTATCTTGTAAGTTAACATTTTTTGCAGCGGGACCCCGGACTAACTATAATCAAATTCAGAGGGCCATTGGCGTGAGGCGCGACCGCTCGACTTCATTCCCTTTATTCCATTTAATGCTGACTGCTCCTAGCTTTTATTATACGATTCACGACTGATGGGTACTGTGATAATACACAAGTGATTTACATTGTATATTGAAGTTAGATACGGATCTGACATAGCTAACCTAATTATATGCAATTTTCCGTGAAAACCAATATCTGATTTTACTATGATATGAGTTATTGATTAGATAGAAGTACAATATGTGATTAATTAAAGCGACAAACCCCTCAATTTAAAAGCTACAGATTAATAATTTACGACATATCCTCAAAAACTTATGATAGATTACTTGAGTTCCTGTGCTTTAAAAAAATTGTGGTGGCAAAGATCCTGGATGCTATTCTGAACTGGCTCTTCTTGGTAGCAAGTATCCGCACGGCATTCCGAACCAGTGGTAGATTCATTTGAGGATTCAAAAGCACTTATAAAAATTCACTGTCTCACACTCAACTAATAACACCATTATTTATGTATATATGTATTTGCGTGTCTGTCTGTGACATCGTAGCTCCGAAACTGATGAATCAATTTGTTTGAAAGGTGACTTGATCGAGGGTGTTCTTAGCATTGATTCAAGAAAATCGGTTTAACGTTTGAAGATCGTCAGCTCTTCTCCTAGTTGATGAAATTAATATCCTGTTATTTCAATATGTCGGGGGCTGTTTCAAATTTTTAACTTATACTAGTATTTGATTCTTCTAGTCATTGTTAGGATATTAACCCGTGTGCTATAATTTTAATTCCATGACAGTACCCATCAGTCGTGATGCGGAATTTAAGTGGGGTTATCCGGCCTGCCCTTCGCTAGGGATAAGCAGGGACGCCACTGATACTCAGCGCGAAGATATTTATCCGGCAAATTGTTTTAATTTTCATTGTATTAATCTAATAAACGCCCGCAACGGGAGATAAGCGGGCATTGGACGATTTCGTAATGTTATTAGATGACTCAATAAGCTAAACGTGTTCATTACATTAACTTGTGCACAAATTGTTTTGGCCAGTTTGTTTGCTTTGATTACGAATTGTACACTCGCTAGTAATATTACTTGACTCGAGTATATAGTTTTTGGTTTTACGTTCTTTTTTGTTTTTTAAAAGTTTTAAGTGTGTTCGGATTTGCAGACTTCACACCTTTGGGAAAAATTATGTTTTAATGTAATGAACCTTTGGGAACTCGCCGTAATCGATCAGTAATTTAAATTGAAATAATAACATTGTATCCATACAATTACACTATGATGTAATTATAGAGAAATGTCAGATTTTGTATTTAAATGCGTAATATATGACGCACTTAACTTTAAAGTAATGTTTTACTTAAAATGGACTACACGTCAGGGATCGAAGCCCAGACTCTCCGCGGTCTAAGCCGCTGGGGTATCACTATCACCGCTTTTCATTTATAAACACCACTCGCAAAAAGTAACACTCGATGCTCTAGGGACCCGTGCACTTAAAAGCTTTTTAATTTCGATCCCCGATACATCGCACCCGGGTATCAAATGCGCATCACCCGTCCCCAAATATGCAAAGAAGCAAAGAGGACCGTCCCCAAATATGCAAAGAGGTATAGAGGGTACCCCGCGGTCTGCGTGGAAATCGTAAGTTCGATGCGTAGTGGTTTTCCCCTTTAGTCACCGCTGGGGGCCCGGGGCAAAGTGGGGAATAAAAAAGGTGCGAGCTTTGATAGCAGAGTGGTTCTGTATCAAACATTCAATTATATTCGCCTTAATACAATACGTTGCTATGCGTTGCGCTTATAATGCTATCGTCATCGAGTCATATTGAGAGCTTGGCTATAGTCTACCACGCTGGCGAGGTGCGGATTGGCAGATTAACACCTTTTGAGAACATTATCCGAACCCAAATAGGATGATAAACTTATTTGTATTTGTATGGTGTTTTAACTTCAAACTTCAATATTTTTTATTCAATTATACTTTTTTAGGTGATTTTGAATCGTCGAGATAATTTACCGGAAATTTGTAATTTTAACAGTAGGTTTCTTTTGTGGCGTAGGCTCCCACTTAAAAGGAGATGCAAGTTTGTACGAAATGTCCGTTATTTTTCAAGCTTTTTTTTGGAAATTTCAATGAATTTGAATTCGAGCATAACCGGGGTGGGTCAGCTTGTGTTTAGGTAATTAATGTTTATAAAGGTAGTAGTGTACAGCTGATATTACCTATAGTATATTTTTGTTTATGTTTGTTTTGAGAATAAATGTACCTAGACGTAGTAGCCACGTTTCCATGGATCTTACATTGGATTTTATATTAAAGTTGGGACCCTAAATCTGTCTCAGAGGAGGGCTGACATCCCTCGCCTCGCATTCAACTGCACTTCAAGCAGAGTTGCAATTTATTGCTCCTCAAGCGACGGCTGCGCCACACTATGTCGTCTGTGGGCTTAGTACCTAGTTCCGACCACGTTGATACATTTCGAGAGCTGCAAAACTATGACTTCAGATTTAAATAAGCCTTCTTTCTTGTTTTTTAAAACTTCACTCTGTTGTTTTGAACAGCCAATAACAAAGCAGTCATTTTGTTTTAGATTTCTTTATAACGTAGTTCCTTACTTCGAAGGGATGTTAAAACACTATGCCACCCCGATCTAAGCCTGTTCCGGACAAACGCCTTCAAACACGAAAATTTACATTTCTGACGTTTTGGTGTTTCGATATCGAGCAACGTTGTGCAGATGTAAACTTGTACTAAGGGTACTCTAGTGTTTGTATGTACGCACTCGATTTCCATTAAGGCTACTCGGATTAATATTATTTTGTTTGCGATGTGACAAAAATTAACATTTATTGGATAGGGAGCTATAGGATAGGGGTTGGCCGTAGGGACACTGGGCTTGCCGTTCACACAAGAATAAAACACTGGTTTTTATTATGCAAGCGTGAAATTAATGGCGATATCTAGCCCCTTGAAAGAAGATTCTGTCATTAACACGTCTGTCTGTATGAAATTGTCAAAAATAAATATAATCAATCCTCCACAAGAAACTTTTTTTCTACCATTGAGGTACTTACCTACTCAATGTTTTTTTTAAAATTGGTAATTTTACCTAAAATTAAAATTAAAATGTCGATGGTCTTCGATGCTCTGCGGTGGTTGGTAGGGGTTACAAGGGCTTGGTTTAAAAAGCCGGTGAACGAGCGCCAATGGTAGAAATAGACGGAGAAATCTTCTGGAGAATAAAGTGTTGTAGCCCCGATGATGATTAATTTTAAGTTAACTTTTATGGATACAAAATGACCGATTCTCAATGCCTAAATGGGGCCCTTTATCATACCAAAGCCCTGCCTAGTCCTGCCAGTCCCCTAAAATTGACGAACTGGGGGCTTTCCAAGTGGACATTTTCTAACGTTGAAAGTTGACCTCAGCTCCCCTATTCTGTAACTCAGTAGCTATCGAAAAATGAAAGCCACTGACATATATATTTTGTCCATTGAAGGTTTACTATGAAAAATTTAAAGAACATTTCATAGTAAATCTTCAATGGTTAAAAAATATAAGTCAGTGGCTTTCATTTTTTGATAACCATTGAGTTACAGAATCGGGATGCAGAACTCTAAATTTTCTGAAAGGCTGAGCCTGAAACTTGATCAATTATTTGAATTATATCCTGCACTTGAACAAAAATACTAAAATTAGATAAATATTATAAGGAAACGAAATTATTTAATTTTTAATGAGCTTCGGTATTTTTAACAGAATTTCACAATGATGTCAATGACGCACTGTGAAACTTTATTCGTTTGTGCTTAGCACCATCTTACTAAAACAATAATAATAAAATAATAATAAAACGTAGAATAAGATAAAAGTTAACTATTACAATATAAAGTTAAAACTATCTTATGGATACCGCGTGGTCTCCGTTCGGGGCGAACCACTAGTGTATTGTCAGTACGTATAGTAGTAGTAGTATATTGTTATTGCATGTATTGTTCATCTATATTGATGCACTTTCCCGCTCGTTTATTACTAGGGACGTCAAGATACGTCATATAAAACTGCAATATTAAAATAATACTGCTTTAAGCGTTGGCAGTGTGGCACTTTCCCTGTACGCCCATGATTGCGACGCCGCCGCGCCGTTTACTGCGGGGTCGCTATTCATGAGGCTTAGTGCGGGGCCACAGTTTCTTTGTTATCAAACGCGGGCCCCGCGCGTGTGAAAGCTTTTATTGTCCTCTTATTTGCGAGATGCGACTTAAAATGATATATTACGTGTCTGGAACATTGAGGTTTTGGTTAAGGGCCCCCACAAACCAAAGACTGACTCTCTCTGAGTCGTATTCCTCAATGTTCAGAGTTAACCTCTTCCCCATTAATCACAAATGTCGGGAGGATTTTTTTAGGATAATAATGCGATGGGTTCCCAGATCCTTACGCATACGACTCGACTCAAAGTAGGTACTATTTTCATTCACAAGTTTGATAAGATTTTAGTATTGACGATGACCGGGACCGATAGCTTATCATTTCGACGTGAGAGCGGAGAAATGAATAGACCACATTTAAACCTCCGAATTCAGACACCCATCCAGTTTCCGACATGGGTCAACGTTTCTTTACATCCGCAATCAACTGATACGCGTTGTCATACCTCAAAGACTAACAGCTGAAATGAATAAATCAATCTGTATGGAAAGTGTCGATAATAATAATCAAAAACATCGATGGAGCAGCAAGTCTGAGTGACTTTGGGCTGGCTGTTCCATTGATGACTGGTATGGTTACTTATGAATTATGATTATGGTTGAATTGCCAACAAAATGCTAGAAAAGTAAATGGCATAGGTTCTCTTTACATCCATAATTAAGGTTATAAGTAAAATGTTGGTATCCTTGAATCTATTATTTTTTTAGGTCTTAAAATTAAATATACTAAATGACATTGTGTATACTTTTGAATTCTTATTATTTTGATCCTGTTTAAGTTTTTTTTTATTTTATAATCTTATCAAAACTGTTATTTTACGTATTGACGTTCGTATGAGCTTTGTACAAGCCAAAATCGAAAATAAATGACTTGAAATTGAAATAACGATAACCAAAACTTTCGATAGTGCTGCTGATCAGAAGTCTGTAGTCTATAAGCACCCTTATTTGCGACTTATAATGACTATGATATATGACTTGTTCTGGACATCGATAGTTAAAAGAATTGTTATGGTCTTGTTTGGTTAGGCGGTAACTGTGTTAAGCTGGGAACCACGGTAATATTACAGGCTTAAGATTAGCTGTTATGTTGTGTGCTTTCGGAGTTATGGGCATCAGATAAGGGGTATTGCTGTTCCTTTATTAACATAATAAGCATGGGGGTTTTATCTGATTTTAATATCTTTTAATCTTTATCTTATGTTTGGATACAAGTTAATTAAATTGCCGTGAAGGAATTGCGGTTGGAACTTGGAATAAGTGGACGGAAGTTGCACTCAGTTCCTATTAAAAAACCTGGCTGAGGTTGTGGGGTTCTCTCAGATCAGAGCACCAGAGCACGTTTGGAACCCTGGTATATATGCCGTAATTAATTATCTATAATAATTATCATCGTCACGTCATATAATTTATTGACGTACAAAAAGTGTAAAGTGTAGACCGTACCTAATCCAAATAAATGTTATTTAAATAGAGTTTGAAAGATAGACAAAGGCCTCGAAAGTTAAACCAGAGTAAAAGAGGCTCTACGGTTTATGGGCGGACTGTTATCCGAAAGGAT
The DNA here is from genome assembly GCA_964035005.1 of Erebia palarica. Classification (NCBI taxonomy): domain Eukaryota; kingdom Metazoa; phylum Arthropoda; class Insecta; order Lepidoptera; family Nymphalidae; genus Erebia; species Erebia palarica. Next base: position 18,650,909 of record OZ035986.1, read on the forward strand.
ATAAAGTTTGAATCCTACCCGTTGAGTTATTGTCATAGATTTTAGTAATAGGTGGCCTAATTAAACTAGCGGCACGCTATGATGGCCGGTTTGACGTTTGTCCGCTCATGAAGTTCCGTATTAATTGATAACGACTTTGAAGGAAATAATTGTATTACTTTATTGACGATAGTGATGTGCAGAGATTCATAAATTTTATCGAATGTAGTTTTAGGTTTAGGACTCAAAATTTATTTATTAAATTGATTTCTTAAATGTATACAAGTGTAGAAAAATCAGTTTGCACCATTTAAGGGGTGAATGTACTTGTGAATATGAACAATTTTCACTATGTGGACAAACCTCTGAAATCGCAAAAAAATATCAATAAATTTTTAAAAATGGAATCTAATACGATCGTCACATAGGATCGCTGGCTAGCACAACTACTACCTCCGGCAAACTCGCGTCAATGCTCAATGCAAAACAAAGCAGTTTCGAATTGACGTTGCTTCGAAAAGTATAAACTGTCAGTGCAATGCGATTGTGATATAGTTTTGACCTGGCTTTGGATTTCAAATATTGATACTGCATTACTGTTGACCCTTGCTCGTTAATTTGGACTCTGTTCAAGCCCTTTGTTGTGGATTTCGTCGATATGACCGAACGTACGCAGAGAACTGTTCTAAATAGTCAGACACGTGAGTTCGTAATACGCCTTCGTAACTATTTCGATCGTGAAGCTCAAAATGGAGGGCCAATTTTACCTATAACGTCAGTGGTTGAACGCGTAGCTGATGCGCTTAATATTGGACAACGAACTGTTAGACGGATAACTAAAAAAAAATATGGCGAGACTGGCACAGAAGAAAATACACTTCACACACCAAAAAAGAGAAAACGAGCAAAACCAGTCGTAGGCATCGATAGCTTTGATGCCGATGCTATCCGAAGACATGTTTACGGCTACTATTTACAGAAGGAGTATCCAACAAGAAAAAAGTTGGTGCATTCACTGAAGGAAGCTGGATTATTCTTCGGTGGGGAAAGTTCTTTAACGAAGATTTTGAAGACCATTGGATTTCGATACAAAAAATGTAACAAACGCAAAATATTGATGGAAAGATTTGATATAGCGATGGCAAGGTATACTTTTTTACGGCAAGTGAAAGAAATCAAAAATTGGCAAAATGTTGTGTTCTTGGATGAAACATGGCTTAATGCTAACCATACTGTAGGCCGTTCTTGGAACGATGACAAAGCAGCATCTACTTCCAAAGTTCCTGTAGGAAAAGGATCGCGACTTATAATTTGTCACGCCGGAACCATCAACGGGTTTGTCGAAGGTTCTCTCATGGCTTTTGCGTCAAAAACCACTGGAGACTATCATGAAGACATGAATGGAGAAAAGTTTACTGAATGGTTTACCTCAATGTTGTGTAGCCTCCCTGAACCATCTATTATAATTATGGACAACGCCCCATACCACTCGATGCAAATTGACAAGCCACCTGCCCAATCCCAAAAGAAAGCTGATATCGTCGCATGGCTTCGTAAAAATGGCGTAGATGCAAACATGAATATGTTAAAAGCGGAATTAGTACGTCTTTTAAAAGAAAACAAACCAACCAAGATCCGATACGTCATTGACGAAATAGCATTAGAACATGGGCACAGAGTTATACGGTTACCGCCTTACCATTGTGAGTATAATGCGATTGAGTTGGTGTGGGCTCAAATTAAGGGATATGCTGCAAGACACAATACAGAACCCCCATTTACCACAAAAAAAATGCTAAAATTATTAGAAGAAGCTTGTGAACATGTGACTAAAGGAGACTGGGAAAAGGTTGTGAATAGAACTGTTAAATTAATAAGGGAAGATTATGAAAGAGATGTGAAAATAGATAATATTATAGAAAACGAACATATAATTATTAATGTATGTGATGATAGCAGTGACGACAGTGAAAATAGTAGTATGGACGAATCTGATTAATTATGGCCTTTTGTGGCACCTTTTTTGGTATCTTTTGTATTCATATGTTTCTTGTGTGCATATAAAGTATGTATATTCATTTTCGTTCAAATATTCAGTTCGTTCAAATAAATTAAATAAACATATACATTTTTGTTTTATTAAACCTATTTAATCAGGTACAAAAACAAAACTTAATTGTTTTTTGTTCGAGAATAAATTGACATTCCACATCACTATTGTAATGTGTCAAACCGGCCATCATAGCGTGCCGCTAGTGTAGGAACTATAATTTCTTTCATTTAATTGATAGTATGGGTTCCATATTTTTTCTTAAAACTCCAATTTTTATATTTGTGCTTGATTACCTAAGTATTTAGTAAATGAGAGAACCCCACAATGTCAATGAGATGTCAATGAAAAAATTTTGCTCGCTTCAAAATTTTTATTTATAAATATTGGGCTCGGTATTTTGGATTATTATTGGCATCAAATTGGCGCTTATTCGCGAAATACCCCGTGGTATTATTTTCATTGTGTTTCGAAATGGGATATTAATAGTAGTTTTTGTTTCAGAGCGAGGCGTTGCCACGCGGTGTCGCGGTTTCCAGGGGCCTCAGCGGGCAGTCGCCTGCTCTGCAGGCCTCCTGGTTGCCGTTGCCGGGGCTTCGCGCGCTTATAGACGCTATTGTGTAGTGTTTTAGTTTTTTTCTTTCTTTTGTTGTGTTGTGAAGTATGATCCCTAGTGCTTCTCAAGTTGAGTACATAGAATGCCCACACTGTAGCGATGGCAGGCTGTTTAAAGGTCGTAAAGGCCTTAATATACATATCGCACGATGTCACGGACCACCAGCAAGGCCTTTAACTTGCCCAAATTTCATGTGCGATCAAACGCAAACAGGAAGTCAAAACCAGGTGCCCTTCGAAATTTTATTATCCAAGTATAGTCAAAATATTCCTTTAATAAAACGCATTCCGCGAGGGGCGAGGATATCATTGGCTAGATCCTTATCACATACAATCCAAAATGTCTTATCAAATTCACTTTTGGCTTGGCAAAATCTTTTTTTGTTTTCATATAAACATTTTTCAGTAGATAAATCAGAAAGCGGGTCGTTATGTTCAAAATTAAAAAAAAATTGTTCGGTTGATCGCGTTTTCCAAATTCCTGACTGCTCATTTCGAACACAAAATTACAATTTGAAAAAAAATGTGGAAAACAAGGTTATGGATGGGGATCTTAAAAACGCAGCCCGCATTTTGTTTTCTAATGATACGCTGGCTCCATTTAATGATGAAACGCTAGAAGCCTTACGTGACAAGCATCCTTTACCAAATCCCGTCTCTTTACTTCCAGACCCACCTTCAAACGTTTCATTTTTACAGATAAAGGATGAAGAAACTTACGCTGCGATAATGTCATTCTCGAGTGGCTCTGCTGGTGGCATGGACGGCATAACACCACAACATCTAAAGGATCTTGTGGGTGTTACTGCTGGGGACGCCGGCAAGGCGCTTCTGAGTGACATTACCAGACTTTGTAATTTTATGTTGTCTGGCGAGGTCAATTCATCCTTTTTGCCATTCCTTTACGGCGCGAGGCTCTGTGCTTTTAATAAAAAGGACGGTGGGATCCGGCCCATCGCTGTTGGCTGCACTTTTCGCCGTTTGGCATCAAAATTAGCGTGTAGACACATAGTTTCGACCCTAAAGGATAAATTCCAACCCATTCAAGTTGGTAAAGGTGGTTGTGAGGCAGCGGTGCATTCGGCTCGTACTTTCTTATCGAATGGCGAGGTTGAGGTACTGCTGAAAGTAGACGTAAAGAATGCTTTTAATTCATTGGACAGGGCAACTCTGCTTAACGAAGTTTCAACACAGCTTCCCGAAATTTACCCGTATGTTTGGCAATGTTACAGCTCTGCTTCTAAATTATTTTTTGGAGATGGCGATATTAAGTCCTCTGTAGGTGTTCAGCAAGGGGATCCTTTAGGTCCAGCCCTGTTCAGCTTAGGGATCCACAACCATATCTCAAATTTAACATCAAAATTTAACATATGGTATCTTGACGATGGAACCATTGGAGGCAACGTGGATGACGTTCTTAAAGATCTTAACAATGTTAAGCAACAATTTGGCAAAATTGGTTTAGAACTAAATTTTTCCAAATGTGAACTGTTTTTCACAGAAAAGCTATCGCAAGATAGAATATCATCGGCCTCTGAATTATTTAATGAAATTGCCCCTAATATTAAGATTCTTGATAAACATTCACTTTGTCTTCTTGGTGCTCCTCTTTTTAAGGAAGCCATACAACCAATCTTGGACAAAAAAGTCAGAACATTTTCGGCTCATTCTGACAAATTGGGCGCTCTAAATTCTCACATTGCATTTTCGATCCTAAAATATTGCCTTTTTGTACCTAAATTGATTTATATTCTCCGTGCGAGCCCAATTTGGAAATTTCCTGGACTACTCGATATCATGGATGCCACCTTAAGAGATACGCTAGAAAAAATTCTAAATTTATCTTTTGATGATCAGTCCTGGAATCAAGCTACTTTACCGGTCAAGTATGGTGGCATCGGCGTGAGAAAAATTTCCAGTGTTGCTCTTCCGGCTTTTCTGTCCTCTGTGCATAGTATAAAAGAGCTTAGTTCTCAGATTCTTAATTCTAATTCAGTTTCATTGACCTATGCCCCAGAGGCCTTAGAGAGTTGGAAGGTCAGGTGTCCCAATGACGATATTCCGAAGGAATGTTTCACACAAAAACTTTGGGATGTGCCGTTGGTTCGGCTGACACATACAAATTTGGTTCAAAATCTTACAAGTGAAAGAGATCGAGCAAGGCTTCTAGCCTTATCTGAAAAAGAATCCGAGTATTGGCTTCATGCCTTGCCATCGAAAAATCTCGGCACTCTTTTAGATAATGAAAGTTTTCATGTGGCTCTAGGTCTCAGATTGGGAAAACCCCTGTGCTTCGAGCACAGATGTCCGTGTGGAAAAGAGGTCGATAAATTTGGAATTCACGGACTCTCTTGCCAAAGGAGCGCTGGTAGGCTTTTTCGGCATAGCTCTCTCAATGATACGATCAAAAGGGCTCTTGCCACCATAGATATTCCTGCGCTCATTGAGCCGGCCGGATTAGTCGGGATGATGGCAAGAGACCTGATGGATTGACGCTGGTTCCCTGGGAACGGGGACGGGCGCTAATGTGGGATGCAACATGCGTAGACATATTGGCCCCGTGTCATATCAGGGAGACAGCATCAAGGCCGGGAGCCGCAGCAGAAAAGGCTGAAACCGGCAAGCGGCGGAAGTATGCCTCTCTCATAGAGAGTTACATATTTGTTCCGTTTGCCGTGGAGACCCTTGGGCCGTGGAGTCTTAGTGCCAAAAAATTTTTGCGAGATATTTCACCGCGGTTAATTGCCTCATCTGGTGACAGAAGGGCTGGCACATTTTTTGCGCAAAGGATCAGCCTGGCTGTCCAGCGCGGAAATGCAGCCAGCATTCTTGCCACCATTCCACGTGGGCATGATTTATATAGTAATTAGGTTAGGCTAGCTAGCATTAAGTTCTATTGTATTATTTTCAATAAAAAAAAAAAAATAGTATTTAGTTTTATAACGAGATTAAACCAGACATATGGCTTTTTATGAGTACTTAGGCACTTATACAGAATAATTATAATGACACGAAAACCATAAACAAAAAGATGAAAAGGTATAACTACCTATTTTCTAACCCTACACTGCACGCATGAAATACGAACCGGCACGTGTCGGTACACGGTACGGGGTACTTTATGGTTTATTTCTTTAAAGTAACAAATGCATTCTGTGTCTGCAACGAAAAATATTTATTTGCCTGATATTTATAACAAATGAATTTTAAAAGTGACGCCGGGGTATTTATATTTCAGAGTTTATTGTAAGACTAGTTACTAAAAAATGATGAATGATATGTTTCGATATAATCACATTATTTCAAAATCTAATGAAAAGCCAGGCAGACACTTTTGAATTTATAATTATAGGATCGATGCTATTTATTCGAGCTTGCTAATTTATAAATCGGTAAATAAAATGCCTTGTTCTGTCGTTGCTTCAAAATCAATTCAATAGAACATACTAGGTCCTCAAAGATTCAAAAATGTTGATACAATAAGTTAAGATTAAATTAGGTTAGGTTATAGTAAAATTATTTTCTATCTAGAATAATTAATACATTTCTACTTGTAAGCTTTAAATCACTTTGTAGAAGTCCCAGTAGCTATTGTCATTAGAAAATAAATAAGAAAACAAGTTTATATAAATGATTATTTTATTAGAAACTCCTTAACAGTATGTTAAACAGTGACACCCGGCCATCTATTACGAGCTTTACTGCAGAGTCCTTGCTTAATTAAGATTAATAAATGAATTAATTTAACATTTATACAAAACTGGATACATAATATTGTTTATTTTTTATTGCCTCTTGTCTACGCCAGATCAGATAACCTCGTTTAGGTAATTATTGATCTGTTAAGAGTTGGACTCAATGTAGATCTAGCCTTACAGCAGTAGCTAACTATAAAATATGAAACTGAATTACAAGTAAATTACGTGATATTTAGTACTTTAACGAAGTGGTTATCAATCCAGAAGTTTAACTGTTGTTTTTTTACAATAAATGCTATAAAATAGGTACAATTAACATGCTGTTGCTATTGAATATTATTTGAACTATGTTTTTTTATGATAGTAATATATGGAACAGATTCAAATTTTCTAAGCTTTGATCTAACTACCTAGATAGGTAGGGAAGTGCCTTTCGTATTAGAGAGACTTTACTATTCGAATACGCAATATTATTTGAGTTCACCGCACGGCATATCTAGTGAATTAGATCCCCGTGTCTCGATCAAAATCAACAGTTGTATTATTATTATCAACATTTTATAACCCCAAGCGGTACGTCCGCCTGCGAGAGCTCTCGTGTGCAACAACAGTGGCTGAGTGGACTTCATTAACCCGGCGTATGGCGGCTGTTAGCCGTGACGCCCTTGGCATTAGCCCAGCTTCCCGATAAAAACACTCAGCGACAACAAATAACAATGCCTCCTTATAATTCATGTCCTTGACAACCGAAACTGAAACCGTGGGTATAGAATGCACCCCGCAGGGTACACTTCACCCACGTCTGCATTTTAGTGTTAAAATCTAACGACCCTAATGTCAAACATGCGTAAAGCACGTGGCGGAAATGCCTAATGAATTAAGGGCTCATATTTGAAATTTTGCAACTTTTGAAAAAGAAGTTTTTTATTTTGCTAAGGAACAACAACAATTTGGTACAATTTCTTTAGATAATAGAAAAAAACTGAAAACTGATTCAAATAATATCTACTTAACTAATAATTATGTAAAGTAAGTTTTTCTGGATTATGGATAGATTACAATTACCAAAAAGCAAACGGATTTTTTTTCTTTATTATTTTAATACCAACTAGAGATTTTTGTTTTTCTTTTTAATTAAAAACGCAATGATTCTATATTTTGCTCCCGTCCATCAAGCATTGATAATTTGTAATAACGTAACTTAACCTTACATTAATTTATACCTGCTAACGAAACGCTTATCAACCTACATGAAATAAGATAAATACCTACATAAGCATTGACGTAAAGTATTATTACGTCAATGTACATAAGTAACTAAATTTCGTCTCGTCGTCACATATGCCTACATCTCGAAACGCCGATATCCAATCGCTACACATTATAAAACCCCCTAAGCCGTTACTTACGCTCCGGGTCCTCATAAAAGGAACTCTACAAATCCTTTGGTGAGAACATGAAGTAGGGACCCGCGTCAGGCGATGTAAGGGCCTATTTACACAGAATCGTGACGTGTCGCCTAGTGGTTAAGATACCCGACCTCCTGTACAGTCGCAGGTTCGATCCCCGCACCTCCAAATTTCCGAAGTTTGGTTTTAAGAAATTAAATATCACTTGCTTCAAACAGTGAAAAAATATACCGAGAAAACCTGCACGCTCGAGATTTCTTCATAATGTTCTCGTAGGTGTGTAAAGGCTGCCAATCCACATTTAGCCAGCGCGGTGAACTACGGCCAAACCCTTCTCATTCTGAGGTGAAACTCGTGCACATTCGTGAGCCGGCAATGGGTCGATAAGAAAGAGAGTGACGTGACGTAGATGTCTATTGCCCGCATTATTGACCGAGCGAAGCGAAGTGGAGATTTTCTAACGTCCAAACTTAGAACTCTCAATTTTCTGAAAGGCTGAGCCTGAAACTTGATCAATTATTTGAATGATATCCTGTACTTGAACAACAAATACTAAAATAAGATAAATATAATAATATGTGGGTAATATAAGAAACCAAATTATTTAATTTTTAAAGAGCTGCAGTATTTTTAACAGAACTTTTATTTTTAACACAATGATGTCAATAGATGGCCTCTGTAAAAGTTTATTCTTTTTTCCAATAACCCTTTAGCTCTTTTGCGTCTAATCTTAAAAGTTAACTATTACTATTTTATTACTATATTATATATTATATTTAAATTTGAAGTAATTACGTTCAGTAATTCAGAAGTTATAAGACTCTGACAGAGGGACGGACGGACGTACGGACAAGTGCAAATTCACTCAAGTAGACTCAGAGACCTTCGCTTCGCTCGGTCAATAAATCGACGTCAGCTAGGAAAACTTTTATAAAATATCCTGCTGAGTATATGGTTAGGTACTTAGGTTTTAGACTGTTTTACACTGAGACAAGTTCCTGACGTTTCTTCTTTCTTATCCACTCCTTCCAAATGCAAAGGAAGGAAATATTCCGTCGACAATTCATTAGATAATTAATTTACATACCTTGTATGTATGGAATTTCTCCGTTTTCCAATTCGGTAGATACCTAGACGATCGTTACGTTACGAAATGCTTTTTTATGTTTTTTCGAACTACGAATTACTAATGCGGATAGCAGAAAGCAAGAAATCGGTGTTTAACTATTCATTCGCTGAACCAAACAAACCCGGGTTACGCTAACCAAGGTTTATTGGGGAGGCCCTAAAGCCTTGGTCTCAATGCTAAATTGAAATTTAAGGCCCGCATTAACAAACCGACAGCTAAGAACAGGTGGATAACCTGTTCTTCGTTCTGTACAGATCTTAAGCATAAACTGACCGATACCCGAGAACGTGTTTTTAGCTTGATGTCGGCTGGACGGTTGACCGAAGGTACGTTAGCAAAACCCATTGCGCTAGCCAGTATTGATGATATTTCTGATCACGGCCCGGCCACGTCCTTGGCACGTCACAGTTCGGTGTAAACACTCTCTAAACGCGTCCTCCGTTGTATCTACAGAAGAAGCGTAATATGAAATTTGAGCGAGCGCCGCCCACTTTACTACAAATAGGAAATCCGGGAGCGAGGAGCGGTTACGCACAGTTACACGCCTGAGACCCTCCCCCCCCTGCGACACCGTCACACGTCTCCGCCCCCTCTCCGCCCGACCTCTCGGAAACTTGGAACCCGCACACCCTCCGGCCCTCTACCGGGTCGTGCCAATTCACTCGACGATTTATACACCGACAAAATTAAACCAATTCTGAAGCGTTCAGCCCGCCGTCTCTACGAACATAACACAACTAAAGATGTTTACAATCAAGAGTCAGTTACACACGGGAATTCGCAGTCGCATCACAAACGTAACAACACAATTCGCATGGCGATATAATGGTCATGAAGGTCACATTAGTTGCGCGCAAAATAGTATCAACATCCGGCAGTCAATCCGCATCGGTTCCGCACCGTTCGAAAGCCGGCATTTCGGCTTATCGGGATGAACGCTTAGGCAAATTGACTATCGGATGTTGGGGAGGATGGGACTCAACGAACCTTTGTTTGGTTTTATTTTATCGTCGTCCTTCTCCTCGTCGGAGAGCATGGTGTCGTCGTCATCATCCGTCTTGTTCTTGGGCTCCCAGGTCATCTTGTTCTCCTTCTTGAGGCGGCGGCGCGCGTTTGCGAACCACGTTGACACCTGCGTCAGCGTCATCTTAGTGATGATCGCCAGCATTATCTTCTCCCCCTTGGTTGGGTAGGGATTCTTTTTGTGCTCGTTGAGCCACGCCTTGAGCGTCGCGGTGGACTCCCGCGTCGCGTTTTTCCGCCTTGCAGCTAGATCGTACCCTGCTCCGTATCTGTCGACAAACAAAACTTTATCCATATACCTACAGGATAGCACGCTTCTGGCCTCCAGAACATTCGCGAACGCAATCGACAACTTACAACAAAAAAATATATAAGTACTAATCGAGCCACAGTTTTCCAGTGAACATTGATTTTGGGAAACGCCAAAATTGTACGCAGTAAAAAGCGATCAAATAAAAATACCGGAGTCACCAAACAAACCCTTTCTAAATTTAACAAACATTTAGCTCTGGCGAAAAATACGAGCATTTCGATTCAATGAAACGCCCCGATTGGAAACAGGCGTTTTATTCGAGGCAATAGATAACCGCCGGTGGAAAATAAGGGCGCATCGGGAGCAGTTTTTAAGGCGCACGGGCCCATTTGCATCCGCATTCTAAGCGTAATTGTGGCGAAACCGCTCCCCCAGGCAGAGCTTACCTGAGTTCGATTTTCTCGGCGACATGACAAAGGCGCGGCCTGAAGGGCCCAATAAATAGGTTCCGCGTGAAAATAGTTAAAAAATGGTTCCGGGTTGATTGTACTAACACGCGCAAATTGCTACCGTGTGTGGCGGTTACAGAGCTCAGTATCGGGGGGCGCTCACACGGTTTCGGACGTGATGTGAATGAGATTTGCCACGGTGAAACCATTTTGTTGGTGGTGTGTTGTGACGTTTTGATATAGTGTTAGTATTGCAATAAATAGGTATAAATAACGTATTTTGCGCTTATATCGATTCCGCCTACGACCTACTCTTTCAATAGGTATACGAGACAATATTTTACTAGTTAGGTGTACGTTACGCATGAGTAAGATATTAAAGATTACTCATGCGCTCTAGTAATGCCTTAACAGAAACCAGCTATTTATTATATTTTTTTTATAAGTATTTGCAAAATAAACACAGAAATTAATTAGTTGTTGAAATCAGCGTGGTGGTTGAAATCATGAAAATTATTATTCTTGGGTCATCCTATTCTAACAATCATGATTTATGTTAACTTAGATATTTTTCAAAGAAAAGAAACAAAGAATTCCAAAGAAACTCGGCCTGTCTGCCGTTAGTATTTTTAAGCAGTAGTAGTGTATCTACTATGACATGGTTAATAGACTTATAATGTTAATTACAATGTTTATTGTAAGTAGAGCATTGATTGAGCAATTTTAGTATTTGAATGGAAATTATTAAATCGCAGATCATTGCATAAAATTGAAATCCTAAATCCTGAGTAAACACAGACGTACCTTCATACCACGTTCACTCGCATAGTCCAACATGACAGCTTTCTGTTAAGTTGGATTACTGTCCACATAAAAAATTTCAGCTTTCTAGGTACAAGGGTTGGGTGTTGTTGAGTCAGTCAGTGAGAAAGTAAAATATACTATTGTCTATTTATATATAAATTTTTCTTTTTATTCCATTTCGGTCCACCAGGCTGGGGTGGTTACTATCCAAACTTATAATGCAATATTATTTTAATATTATATTGAATTATAATCTTTATTTTAGGGACTTCAGGGTACGTCATATAAACCGTCAATTCCAAAATAATACTGTTAACTGTATACTGTCAAACGATCTGAGAAAATCGAGAAATTATAAAATTCCAAATTGACCCTGCCGGTAATCGAATCCGGGACATTCCACACAAAGACAACAGCGCTCAACACTGCGCCAGGGTGTTCGTCAAAAACTTGCGAGAACTCGAAAGAGTTTTCGAAAGATTTTCCTGGATATTTAGCGTAGATGTTAATTCAGGGAACCTTTAATCTATCTCCATTTTATTACGGTAATCTCGCTTTAAAATTTTAGCCAACCCCTCTGTGTTCACTGTTCAGTCATTGTGGAATGAAGGAGAAACCATTCAAATTCCACATACCTACTTTAATATATCTCTTCTCGCAACCTCGTTTCGTTTTTAGACTTTTCAAATCTTTTCTTAAATAGTTGTCGATGTACTCTATTTTCGATTATTGCACTGTTATTGGGTATTGTAGAACGATTTGTCACTACTTTGCTTGTATTCAATCGAAGCCAAAATTTATGTCGTTAATCATTTCTTCTAATTGGTCCGACGATTCAGAAAAAATTACAATATCATCTGCGAATCTAAGGTTACTCAAATAGTTCCCGTTTATTTTTATTCCTTTTCTGTGCCAGTTTACATTATTCATAATGTTATGTTGCAGCACACAAATTAATAGTTTTGGAGAGAGGGATGGAGGCTCTATGTGCTACACATCTGAGGGAAGTATGAGCACTAAATTAACAAGGCGTTCGATGAGTCGAGTCGAAGTGGAGTCAGTGTAGAGTGTGTGTAAAGTGCGAAGCCTCCGGCTGTTAGTTCGTGGTTGTTTTACCAGAGGGCGGTGCCCGGTGCAAGCTTGGTGCACGGGCGTTGCAGCGCTTGCGTGGGCGAAGGGGCGTAAGAGCCGAGCGATCGATATCGACGCCATTTGCTGGAGGACGGACGGTATGACGCTACTCGGAGCATCGGATGATCGAATTTAATAAAAATGCAATTAAAATGGCGTCCTGACTTGTAAATCGTGCGACGTGCGGCTAAATCTCCAAGCGGCGGTAACAAGTAAAAAAATGACGGCTTTTTCGCGCGGCGGACAACGATTCCAAAGCTTTTAGACCAGGGGGCTTACTACCATCATTTGAAACAGTATTTTGATATTGACGTTTTATATGACGTACCCTGACGTCCCTTAAATAAGGTTTTAATTCTGAAACGAGAAAGTCGACAATATTAAAATAATGTTGCATTAAGCGTAGAAAGTAACCCCCAAGTTGGGCTCAATAGCATTGCCTGAAGCAGTACTATTTTAGCATTGTTGACGCTCTTGTTTCAGAAATATAATCCATAAATAGGAATGTCACGGTATTTTAAAATAATATCTACTGCTTACTATGATTTAAATATGTATATCCTGAGGAGATTTAAATATGTATATTATTTAATTCTACTATAAATGAACACTTAAACTACTTTTTATCCTGGAAAACTAAAGAGTTTTCGCGGGAACCGAACCTCAATTCCCACGATTCTAGTTGACCGAATACCTACCAGACGATACCCACTCAATTTTTTAATTAAAGCCCTTGAAAATTTAGATACTTAGTATTTAAGAAAAATTAAAATAAAGATATCTGTATTTCAAACGAAATATTTAAATGTAAAAGCACATCCACACTAACGACTAACGCATTAGATAAAGGCGTCACCACACGACCGCAGAGCCCGCTGAAAACCGGCCGCATTTGTTTTACATGAATAAGCTCTTCAGACGTCTACGCGGCGGAGACGGCGGTTACAGCGTAAATTGCAGCGCTTAATGCTGAACGAGTTCCATTCACTGAATTAGCTCTCAGCACTTGAACCGCTTTAGGGGTTTATTAAAGCTGTATAATTAATTGAAACCAGTCCACTCTCCAATATGGCGGATGGCGGGAGAGAAATGACGTTACTAACTTTTGAACTAAAGGCTAAATAAACGAAACGATATGAAAACGTCGCGTCGGCGTCGTCTCAAATAAATGAAATCATCAATTAAGTGAGAAATTTTGCTTTTAGTATACTCAGATAATTCTGATTTTAGATCGGTTGATTGAATATGTTTTCAACAAGTCACGGAAGCTTCTATTTTTATTCGGAATGATAAAATTAAAGCTTAGGTAGCGTAGCTTTTTGAGTGACTTAGTTGTGACAACGCATTTCAGTCGATTGCGATCGGCTGAATGAATTTGATATACGTTGATATACGAGAGAGAATACGAGCATAAAGATCTCTCGCTAGTTATTCATTTTTGGAGTTTACCTCCTTTAGAATCGATTTGCATATAATAATATAAACCCGGATATATATATGAAAATTTATGGGGAGACTTTCTCCGTTACGTTATTGATTTTAGGTTTCCATGGTAACACTTGTTTATGTTGTTGTTTATGTAATGTATTTTGATGAATATATTAATCATGCTTTCAGTTATATAAAAAAAATGCCGTACCGTACATTTACCGTAATCTATATATTTTAAATATAATCGTTCGTTAAGAGTAAACTCCAGACGTGCGTCGGAGCTGACATACAAATTTTTTAACTTGCGTACAACTTCGGGTTCTCTCCCATCTGAATTTCGAAAAATCCAACCTGATTCTTTTTTTCCATTATAAAGGGGTATATTATAATATTCAGCTTTCTAGGTCCAAGGGTTTGAAAAGTGCGTTGATGATATAAAGATTTACGTAAATATTTTATCCATGGATGTTTCTTACGCACCTACTCGTATTATATAAATTGTTATTGAATCCACAAAATTGCAAACGTATATCTAGTATTAAGATATGATAAGTAATCAGATAAGAATGATGCGCATTAGTGTTAATCTTTTCACTAGTTGTAGCACCCATAAATTACTTTACTAAACTAATAAATCTAAATCTTTAAAATATAAAATAGCCCCATCCTAATTTTAATATTATAAATTTGATTTATTTCAGGAGATAATTATGATTTTAAAGAGAAAAAACATTCATTCACGAAAACCGACGATCTAGGAAAAATATGATCCATTTCTAAACGCTAATCATTTGATAAATTATGTATTTTTAGGATATCGCATTAAAACAAGGAATGCATATTTATGCATATTTAGCTTAACTACCTTAACCTGTAAGAATAGTTTTAAGTTTATTACCCACATTTTCGGCAGTTAGAACATATGATAATATAATCGTTAGAAACCTAAGAGTTGAAATAGTACCTACTCTTAGTCGAGTCGTATGTGGAAGACCTGGGAACCCAAGAAACCACAACCATTATGTGACTAGGGGAAAATTGGGATATTATTAGCCTATTCGATCGCAATAGCTGCGATTTTTATAGAATTAACCGAGCGCCATCTGTCATTTGTCAATAAGCACTTTAAAATAATTAATCCATACAATTTGTAGTTAACTATAAAGTCAGAGCTGAAATTATTTTTTGGCTTACCCCCTCGTTGAATAAGTATTTTTTTTTTTTTAAAGTAATACCGTTTACGAAATACTGACCAAAAAGGTTTAAAGCAACTACTCGTATCATGACCACGGAACTCTACTGCATGCGTGCTGATACGCACTTGGTGTTTTTTTTACCTATTCAAACGGATTTACTTTTCGTGACGTTGGGACTATAAGATTAAAGAAATGCGGATTTGAATAGAATAAGTAAATCTGCTGTTGTACTTCCTTGATAATATTATAATCACATGAACATTTTCACATAATCATTTCGCTTAGGACGAAACTATACTAGGAACCAGACAGTTTAAGGGATTGATACCAATTTTTTATCAACTGGGTTGTTTTGGGATAGAGATGAAAGCTTTAGTCGATTTTACTCAATACTCTCGTCAAATTTGAACTGATTTTTAAAACTATTTTTACTTTGGTTATGGTATAAGATAGGTCTATCTCATTTTAATATTATCATGAAGCTCTGACGAATAGTTTGGAGATGGCTGACCGAACTTATCAATTGCAATCAGTGTCACATAGGTACTAAAATTCTACATCAATGGTGTCACAGCTGAATAAAATGTAGATTTATAATACAATACGCTAAATAAAAAGGACCTCTTAGTCAAACATGTGAGTTAAATCTACTTCGAATAACCACTAGCAATAATGTGGCGTATGCAAAACGGTATTAATACCTAATTATGTACCGACCCGTTTCGACATACCGTTTCCAGATACGATTGGGAATAATCAATGTAAAACGTTCGGATGTGTACCTAATTCGAATCCGTAGCGAGCCTCCCCCAGGGGGTAGCGGGTAGGAAGGGGTAGGGGTATCACTTATGTACGCACCCGTACATAGTTGCGCCGGGAGGTAGCCCGCAATTCCCCCTAGTAATCCTAGCACGAGTTTTCGCATCCCGAAAACGTTTTAGACACTATAATTTCACATTGAAATTGACCTAATAATAACCCTACTCATTTTATTGGTTATTGAGAAAGTGTGTTTGTTTTTACAAATACACCACAACGGAACAACGGACTGAAGTGATTTTTTTCATAGATATTTTCCGGGCTGGAGACTACATAGTCTACTTTTTAGGTCGGAATAATACACGATTCTTGTGGGATACTCTACTATACGACTCTAGTATAGCTAACATAAATATTTATGTTAGCTATACTAGAGGTATGGATTTCCACGAAGTCACGGGCTACATCCAGTAATAAAATAAATCTTCATTTAAGGCATTAAACCCATGTTGTTTAAAGTACTTATATGCAATACAAGTAGCTAATCTCAAACTAGGATATACCTACCTATATAGACAATTGCAGTACTGAAATGGTTTATAAACTCATTTCAGATGTCACAGATCTCAGATTCTAGCCTACTGTCTAACCTACGCTCACTACCTACAAGTTTCAAATTAATCGAGAGACAGGATGCCAAGTGAAATCTAAGTAAAACGATTTAATTAGCTGCATTAAGACAAATAAGGTAATATTACGTATATTACGTAAAAATTATTGTAATCACCTCAGATTATAGCACCGTTATTGGCCAAAATCCATAATCGCAGTATAACACCCTAAATTCAGCCAATCACAAAATCGCGACTTTAATAATGATTGCTGTAGGTTTTTATTTGGGTTCAAATAAATTTTTCTCTGATACTGATTTACTGTTCAACACACGAAACCTATCAACGTTTTCGAAAAGTGGAAAATTGTGCTAAAGGTTTAGATCGTAAAGCTTCGATACCGCGATTGAATGTGCACTATTCGAATAGGTATGTTAAAGGCGTGTACCGCTCGACGACCGCAATAGCTCTGATACAATATAATTCAATAGGTTTTTCATTATCAGTGTATACGAATAGATACTAATCTGAGAAGATTTAATTTTACTGAGGATTGTGGTACGACGCCAAACGCTTCAACTGAGTTGCTGATTGATTCAGCAAATGAGCAGGGCGGGGCGGCGCGGTACGTAGCGGCAAATATTTTAACATTGAAAATGGTTATCAGATGCAAATAGCCTGAGACGTATTTTTGACCGAGATGGGAATAGCACCAAGATTTGAGGAATTTATCGAGACACGTGTGAGCTTTGGAATTTTGAAAATAGGCTGGTAACTTTTTTTGGAATTATGAAAATTGTAATAAAGTCGCGTATTTTGGTTGGTTATTGTTTATTAAATTGTAAATATTTCATTAAAAAAAACCGGCTTACGAAAAAATTTAAAAATGGTCCTAGGGTATTAGTTTAATTAGAAAATGGCGAAAAAATTTAGAAAATCGGTTAATAATTGCGACTTGTAGGTGGTCCTTTTAGATTTGGAATTGTAGAAAAAGGGTATCCGTACACCCCACACCGTAAAAGTGATGTAGCTTCTATGATTATTGACCGATCGGCATGGTAATGGTGTTAAAAGATGCGGATGCAGGTGAGAAGTGCATTTGAGTTGGAATTTGTTTGGAATTTCGAGTAATTTTAGGGAATTAAATCTCAATAAAAATTTCTTATTATTCAACTTGTAATATGTTATTTAAAATAAAATAAATTTTTCTATTAATTTTCAATGCTCCGATTCTTACGGGGACTGCGGAATCTGTGATTTTTTTTTATGAGATTGTATGGGAGGTTGGCCCACTCTTTCAGGCAAATAAACTTAGTATTACTTATTTATTTATTATTTAATATCTTCGTATTTACCACTCAATATTTTACTATATGGGTCGCTTTTTTCCCACAAAGTCAACATTGCCAATAAAGTCCTCCTTTCATATCCTAATTCTTAATGCATGAAAAAAATAAAAAATAATAAGCTATCACTAAATTAGTGCGATGACTGATAACTATAAGGTCTGCGAAATCCATTGAAATATAGGTACTAAAATTCAACATCAATGGCGAAACCATTCCAATTTTCATGCAGTGACGTACTTATACCGAAAGCGCCCCGCATGATTCTTTAATAACCTTAATTAACTACCAACGTTTACATTACGTTTATGCCAAGCATGTCATTAAGGAAATTTCGATACATAGACAGCTCACCAAAATTTAATTAGAAATTTTGATGGACCAATCTATCAATACACGGTGACCCACCCCTGCTTCGCACGAGTGCTTCCGTAAATACACCAGCATTTTCCTATAAATGGCTAAAAGTCTACCTTTAAATAAAAAAACGTTTGTGGCATTATATTATCGTGTAAAAAGCTTCCTCCATTTCAAATCAAACGTTTTTTTTAATTCAAATAAACTTTTACAAGTGCTTTTGAATCGTCGTGTGATTCTACCGCTGGATCGGAAAGCCATTCTAACCAAGAATTGCCAGCAAGAAACTCGGTAGTTGCTCTTTTTAATCCAATTACAATAATTTTCAATGTAAGCAAAAATCGTCCAGTTACATTTTTATTATTTGTATTAATTTTAAAAATGCCAAAGTTTGGATGGATTGTTGGATGGATGGATCTTTTATACCTACTCAATCACGCCAGAACGGCTGAACGGATCTGGATGAAATTTGGCACAGAGGTAGATTATAATCTGGAATAACACATAAAAAGTATTTTATCCCGGAAATTCAGAGTTCGCGGGGACCTCAATCCTCGCCGATGAAGTCGCGGGCATCACCGAGTAACTACGAGTATAGGTAGGTTTTATAGGTGATTAGAAGCTGTATATAATATTACATAGTTTGACACAAAACGCGCCCCTTTACTCCAGATCATGTAAAAGCTCTTAAAACGCGTCCTTTAGGCGACGTATCGTTAACCGCCTTATTTGGTTTATTTAAAACGCAACCGCCCGAGTCCTTGGCTCACAAATAATACCCTCGGAGCTGCGAGCGCTGTAATTTCCTGCGTATTTTGATCTCAATGGTGCGGCACAAGTGCCTCCTCTTTTCTCTAATTTTTGTACGTTTTCTGTGCTGTTTCCCATTGATATACAACACGAAGATATTACACTATATATTTTTTTTAAAGTTGTTTCCCGTCCCGTCGGTAAAAATGTACTTTTTGGACAATTTCTTTGCCTGTAACTTGGTGACCAACCACATATTTTCTCGGTTGGTATTCCAAAAATCTATCCTTCAGATGTAAATATCGAGGTTATGCATATGATGTTTGATTTTTCATCTGCTGTTGGTTTGACAACAAAATCAAATCATCATCATCTTTTCCATGTTTCATGAAATATTTGCAGAAAATGTTGTTTTAGACACTTAGTCTAACGGCTTCGTTTAGACGACGTATCTAGTATAACCGGTTTCTTTAGGTTTGTTTCAAACTCACAAATAATACCCTCGCAGCCGCGAGCGCTATGTTTTCCTGCGTATTTTGATCTCAATAGTCTATTCTCTATATTTTGTACGTTTTTTGTACTGTTTCTCATTGATATACAATTGGAAGATGTGTAGTTTCTCGTTTTTTAAACCTCCATATATATATATATATATATATTGATATATATATATATATATATATTGATATATATATATATATTGATTTATCCATATATATTGATTCTTCATATTATAGTTTGTATTACAAATTATATTTGGAGTTATAGCAGTTGTACACACTTCATTCAATTCAAAATTCTATGCAATAAAATCAAGCCGATCCGTTGGTCCTTTACGGAGTGATTGAAGGACAAACCAAGAAGTCTACTTGAATAAAACATATTTGAATTTGAATCAACAAACACGTTTTTCCTTTTATTTATAATATTACATTTTATCCCTTTATTATATTAATATGATAACGATCAAATCGATCAATTCCTTTATTAATTAATTCATTCAAATTCAAATAATGTTTATTCAATTTAGATACAATTTAGATTTAGGTACCCTATACTATTGACGTCCAGTTATTTGTAAAATATAATGATGAATATAATGAATCGGTAACGGTATCTTCAAACTAGGGCTGCAAGGGTTCCAAACGTGCCCTGGTCTGAGAAGAGCCCACAACAAACTCAGCCGGGTTGTTTTTTTATAATCATCATTTTACAAATCATTGCCAAGCTTCCTCGTCAGTTAAGTAATCCTTTACATGGTAATAGGGTAATGTGATTCACTGATCACAAATAAATATCTCGGAAATGTTGTATCAGCGGTGCTTGTAAAAAATATCGGGAATATTTTTCATTACGGCGCTTTACGCGTGGCGGATTACAGGCCTCTCTAAATGATATGGCTACTCCTCATATTACATTCGACTACTCCTTTTGTTAGTCTTGTTTCCTCCATTTCCACGCTTTTCATACAAGTCGCCTTGTTATGTTCACTTTAATCCAGCTAACTTATTGCTGTACTATCTACATTACGTATTTCACGGGTTTAATGACATAGAGTTTTTCCTCTGAAATGAATATACTTACAACAATATTTTTCTTTATAATTACTATCCAGAAAAAATCATGTCTCCAATGCGACGTCTTTGAAAGACAAACCAACATATTAACAAGTTGCATTCATCATAGCAAAGTAGGTTTGATCCCTTAATTAATTGATTCATTCATTACAAGTAAATAATATTTAATATCTCGGAAGTATTATATCAGCGGTGCTTGTTAGAAATAGCGTGATAATTTTTCATTTCGGCGCTCTGGGCGTGGCAGATTACAGGCCTCCGTAAATAATACGGCTACTCTGAAACTCGAATACTCCTCTTGTTAGCTCCCACTTCCACGCTTTTCATACAAGTTCTTTTGTTCTGTTTACTTTACCCGGCTAACTTATTGTCTACGCTTTACGTATTTCACGGTTTTATTGGACCCTCATGAAGTTTTTCCTTTGAAATGAATATATAACAATTTTATTTGATTACATTTGCATATGAATGCCACGCGCAATTTGTTTATGTTTGAGTGTTTGTATTGCTGTTCGCTTTTTTACCCGTTTGCATCGCGTATTCATTTTATAAGAATGTTTATTTTCCTTTTATTGCCTAGCTTGTTGGATCGATTGTGGGAACGTGCTGAAACTATATACGTAGGATATAAACTATGTTAACTTTTTTTATTACAAAAAAAAATATTTTGTGATCAATTTTACAACATCTTTAATCAACGTCATCATCAAAATTAATCTATATTATACTATTAATTAGTGGTTCGCCCCGAACTGAGACCTCGCGGTATTTTTTTATTCCACGTAAGATGGCGCTAACGTCTTTTATTTGTATGCACAAACGAATAAACTTTTACAGAAAGCCATCTATAGATTATTGTGAAGTTCTGTTAAAAATACTGAAGCTCATTAAAAATTAAATAATTTCATTTCCATAGAATATTTAGTATTTGTTGTTCAAGTACAGGATATAATTCAAATAACTGACCAAGTTTCAGGCTCAGCCTTTCAGAAAATTGAGAGTTCTGAGGTCAACTTTGGACGTTAGAAACTCTCCACTTTGAAAGCCGTCGTTTCGTCAATTTTAGGGGGAAAAAAAAAAAATATTTTTAGACTCTATTCCTAATTATCTTTAAAATGATATACCGCAAGCTTATGTAACGCTATAAAAAATATTTTACTTCGCATTCGCTTCTGTGAGAGCCCCCCTGAAATAAAGATTTTTATAACTTTTTAAGCCATATTCGGCTGGAGGCCATCGGTTTACATATTATATTCGAATTTGAAGTAATTACGTTCAGTAATTCAGAATTAAAAGGCTCTGACAGAAGGACAATTTTTTTGGCAACCTTAGGACCGACAAGTGCAAATTCACTCAAGTAAACTCAGAGACCTTCGCTTTGCTCGGTCAAATAGACATATTTATATAAATATCTTCTCTACTAAATCATAACACTTTTTAAAAAAATAATCTCAGGCGTGAACTTTGCGTACCATATATTATCTGCGTACCTGCATGTTTCTATATTATATAATGATTTAAAATGACAGTTGTAAGTTACATACTGGAATAATTTGTAATATCCACTCACCAGCATCCAACCTTAACTGCCTCGTTGGTCTAGCGGTTAGCGTAGTCGACTGCGGATCACGAGGTCCTGGGTTCGATTCCCGGTCGGGCATAAAAATTGTTAGGTATTGGGTTTTTCAATTATGAAATTCTCAGTGCCAGCCCGGAGTTGGAAGTTGGTGGTGTTTCACCCCCGTGTCTCGGAGAGCACGTTAAGCCGTCGGTCCCGGTTATTACCACTAACATGATAATAGTCGTTAAAGCCCGACAACCCGCATTGGAGCAGCGTGGTGGGTCTAAGCTCCTAACTCCCTCTCTCCTATGAGAGTGGAGGCCTGTGCCCAGCAGTGGGACGTTAATAGGCTGTAGTGGACTCACCAGCAGAATACTTTTAAATATGGAAGATATAAATCAGCCGAAAGTTAAAAAGAGACAGAAAAACATTTTTCTTTTTCTTTTCGTCTCGTAATCTAAAAATAATTATGAGTGTTAGTTTTTATGTATAAAAAAGACGTGCATCTCTGAGGGGACAGAAATATACTGTGATATATTGGTACGAGGCGCTTACAATTGTTTGTGACATTCCCAGATAGATGTTGTACAGTTGTGATAGAGGTTCTACGGTGGTATTTCGAAGGATTAAAAAAAAACTTACTACCAACTGACCTACCTCCCAGCTTCGCAAGAATGGCCTTACCTTAATATCTTCTCCAGCCTTTACGGTTGTATTATCTATGTGTAAACATCGGTACAGATTTCATAGAACCAATTTTGTTTTTAAAGAAATATGTAGTGTTTATTGTTTACATGCCGAAAATAAAATGAACATACAATATCATATATAACACGGTAGTACTAGATAGAATAAGAAACAATTGTGAGCGTTTCGGATCGATATATCACCGGGTATTTCCGTCACGTCTTTTTTAAAGCATAAAAACTAACGCGGCTAATTATTTTTAGATTACAACGGGCCGCTATATATTAAGTCGAGCGGAGCCGGATTGTCAGCATAACTTCCCTTTGATGTGCCATGATTTGTTTTTATTTGAAGCCACTTCTAAGTGATTCATTGGTGTATAAATTTCTATGCGCCGCGCCCAGGTCTGTAATTGATGCATCTCTATGGTGCTCTGTTATGACATTTCGAAAATCTGTTTTCCGATGCGTTTAATTTATTTCACACACGATAGAAATCGTCATCCGTCCGTAATGAAATGAAATGTATTATTTTATGAAGGACATATGGACAACTCATGTCACTTATGATAGGTCTAGATATTTATCACCGATTCGGAAAACTTTCTACTGAGAAGAACCGACAAGAAACTGAGCAGTTCCTATTTTTTTAAAGAAAATAAATCAATGCATGCTAATACCTACCTACTTATTGTAAATATGATAATGCTGTCTGCTACGTTGCCATGTCCCATCTAATTGACCGGTTTTCACCAAATATGGTACAAAACGCAGAGTCCTTAAGGTTAAATGCTTGAATAGTGGCCTCGCACTGGAATACGCAGCGTTGTACAACCCCCACCTAGATGGCAGCTAAAGCAAGTAGATGGAAGCAAGCGGCACAAGACCCTGTTTTGTCGAGATCCCTGCACGAAACCTTTGTCCTGCAGTGGAGTCTATTGGTTGAGGCGACGACAACGACGATATGGGGTATCGTCGATACGATACGATACTATACATCGATGAGGAGGTTCACAGTGAATCGTTGGTTCTTAAAATTTTGCCTGAAGCGTCAACAAAATAGCATTTTCCCAAGAAAAAGCAACATAGTTAAATCAGATCTTTATGTGAAATGTAGGTATGTGGCATCACCTGTCTCGCTCACACCAGTTAATGGGGGAGAGGTTAGTGGGCTACAGCGGTTTGTCCCGGGGCATGCACGTAGCGGTAGCGTAGACGGGCGTTTCGCACCCATCAGATGCGGTGGAAAAGATTGGTTTTTAGGATTCCTTAGGTACCTAGTAAGCAAGAAATCCTAAGGGTGCGTTTAGAGTGGAGCGCAGACGTGTGCGCTTCGAACTAATGAAAAATTCAACGAAATCTATGTGAGTGTAGGAATTTTCAATTTCCTGTGGTTTCTTTTAGCCCGCGTCGTCTCAAAATTTCTTCAGTCAGTCTATTTGACACAGCTATTTAATATAAACTATTAATTAAAATATTATATACTTAAACAATCCTCGTGAACTCAAAAACGAAAACCGAAAAAAATATCTTTGTAACTGTATCTCAAGTGTACAGATCGTTTATATATTTTTAATGGCTTTTACACAGTCGGACAAGCGAACTGACTGGATTAAATTAATATCCCTAACATGGAACCCTGAGATCATATTAAAAATATTTACAAAAAACCCGATTTCCAAAGCCGAGGGTGGTCAATAAAAATGGTGGATCGTCTAAGTAGGAGTAAGTGCCAGTGTCATAATATTCATACAAAAAAACATACAAACATACATACATACAAACTGGGGCTATGTTATATCAGATGAAAATCTCTATAGCTGAAGTCACAGATGTCTAATCAAACATCTAGTAGGTACTCGTACATAGTGGATGTAATAAACGCAGTGTCACGTCTGGAGTCTAAACAAGTTTTCCATGGCGCGGTGGCGGTTAGGAGAAAAACTGAATTAATCAGCGCTTGTAAAGTGGAGGCAACCATCTGTCTCTGTCATACTATCGGCGAAGAGGTGAGATGAAAAGCCAGGGGTAAGTAATACTGTGGTAATACAGAACATCTTTTATACGAAAAGCCTTGTTTTCAACGCTGACAAAGCGACGACATGGAACGTTTGCGACATCAGTTTTTTCTAATAAGGTGGTTGATTACGAAACAGCTACATCTATCATTGCAGCAATATCAATTGTTGTGATGGGCTAAATTTATTTTCTGCTGAAACAACGTATTTCAGCAAATAGCGGTGCTTATTTCAATATTTCGTTTCGACTTAAGTATAATTATACTATCGTGCATAAGGTATCGTGCCTCGACAAGAGCAATTTTAATAATTTATACTACAGACATTGATTTAAAAACTCTGGCTTCCAAGTTTTCACAACTCTAAGCTCAAAGTTTAAGATTTACAGAATACGGAATTGGTCACAGCTATTTGACCTGCGGAAAGAATGCACAAAAGCTATGAACGTATGTTTAGATCAGTTTGAGTTCTCTATGTAAGGTTGTTTTGTCGGCCAACTCAACGTCGACCTCAGCGTTTAACTTACAGATTACGGAGGTAGTGGAGTGTTTTGGATTTATAGAATATAAGAGCTAGTGGTTAACTGGTTAACTTATTTCAGTGATTAGACTCGGGGAGAATGCTTGCTTGCAATGTGGTTTTGTGGGTGAACTCAACGTCTAGTTCAGCATTTAACTTATATAATACAGGGGTGGTTACAGTGAATACAGGGGTGTTTACAGTGATTAGACCCGGGACAAGAAAGCACGAATGCTATGAACGTGTGTGTAAAATTCGTTTGAGTTATCTTGCAAGGTGGTGGTGGTCAGCGGACTCAACGTACAGTGTTTAACTTACAGAATACGGGCGTGGCTACAGTGATTAGACCCGGGGCAAGCATGCAGCTGCTGTGCGTGCTATTCGCGCCCGTCTGAGATCGCGTTAATTTGAGAAGGATTATGCATTATTTAACCATTTTCAAGTTACGACTGGTATTTCAAGGACATCTTTTAGTTCCACGCACTGACTTAATAATACTTTAATTTGAATTTACGTACTTAAGGCCTCAGATATTATAACCAAGTGTGTTGCACTTGGTAAATAAACGTGATTTTTTTACTTTTATTTATCTAATTATCTTTCTATCTCTGAATAGAAACAATGTCGTAAAAAGTTTCAAGACTCAAAATTAATAAATAAGAATTGTTTTTGGACATTGGACAGCTTATTTTTCGTCATAGATTTAAAAGGAAATAGAAATAGTCTAAGAAGTGTAAAAATATTACACTTACAAAAAAAAAAACCCTTACGTAAAAATATTAAACAGTATTGTTAAGGTTAAATGTTAGTTACATAAGTTACCTAAGTAGGTACCGACTTACAAATTAACATTTATGTAGGTAATTTCAGCTAATCTTTTGTTTATGAATGAGAAGCCATTATAAAGTGTGATCATAAGAAAGCTGCGACTCGATTCCACCCATATTAAAAACACGCACACAAGAACAAAAATGTAATGTAAATGAGTAGATATTAATTACAGTTAGCGCTAAAATGTGACTGCCAAAAGCCCTTCGCATAGCGTCGTACGATAATAGCTTAATACCGAGTTAATACGCAAGTATTCGCGGGGTACTATGGGGTACAAGGGACCCCTGGGACTTACCCGTAGGCCGCGAGCGTGGGGTCGTAGGGGTAGTAGCCGCCGGAGGGTTGGAGGCCCGCCGAGGTCCAGGCAGACATATCGCCGCTTCCCTCCTTCAAAGCGTACGGGTTACTCTGGAAAATAAGATATTTTTTGTTTGTTACTCCTCCACGCTACAATGAAACTTGGCTTGAAACACAACTTGGCTGAAATTTGGATTGAATATAGCTTCTACACTAAGAAATACAAAGCAAGCTATATATTATCTCGGAAAATTAAGGATTAAAAAAACCATCCACGCGGTAGAAGTTACAACCCACAGGCATCACAATATAATTTTTTTTTGCAAGATAAGCTTGACGACATTAATGCTTATGAAAAGCAATGATGAGGTCTAGGCGGTGCAGTGGGCGCGCTTGCATAGAAAATGCCAAACTATACAATCCAAAAATATCTGTCTGCCATTATTAATTTAAAGAACTTTGATATTTTTCTTTACCGTTGAAGCATTAATTGCATTTTAAGCAGAGACATTTGTATTTTTTAACACAAAAATTTACATAATTAGTAATTCTGATAAGTTGAAGGTACATACTCAGGGTTCAAACAACAACAGACAGACTTCTTTCACACTAGGCCATATCCTATCACCAATATATATATTAATTAATAATTATTCAATTCAATCAACTAAACATAAGGAATCAGGGGCAAAACGGGCCACACTCTATTC
Source organism: Erebia palarica (assembly GCA_964035005.1). Lineage (NCBI taxonomy): Eukaryota > Metazoa > Arthropoda > Insecta > Lepidoptera > Nymphalidae > Erebia > Erebia palarica. Next base: position 18,678,098 of record OZ035986.1, read on the forward strand.
CGAGCGCGTGTCACTCGCTTAAATAGATTGTAATAGGTACTCTCAGTCAATTCGCCGACAAATACGCCGGCTCAAATTTAATTAAAGTTAACTCAATAAAGGAATAAACTCACGAACAACAATAAACGTCCCAAGTGTACGGGCTGACATATCACTAACGTATTTGCATAATGTATGGACCGTGGGGGTTAAACTATTAAGTTCTGCTGCGCACCCTAAACGTGATAGTTGTTTAACTGGGAGCGTAAGGGCGGAAACATATTGAGCACGCTATTTGGCAATGAGACCACTACTAAGTTATAATGAAATAAAACTGTTTATACTCGACTTAACTAACGCAGATCGCAGAAAAGGTCGTCAAATAAGACCTGTTAGCTGTTTTAAGACCTTCATCTTTTATCGAGGTGATTTAAAGTACTAGTCAGCTATTGCCATAGATTAACAGCTCTATTTATAACTTTTTTTACTTCTTCCATTAATTTTCAATATAAACGTACAACGTATAACGACGTATACACGTCGTGCATGTTAAAAGTATGTACCCAGCACTGATCTCTACACACCCTCTACGATAGTTGGTTAACTGTGAGGGTAAAGCCTACCTACCCTCTTACTAAGTTATTCGCATACATTAGGAGCAACTAAATTAAAAGTGTGAATGATTTGCCCCGAGATCCCATGTCCCCTTCCTCCTGATAATAAAATAAAAGGCATTAGGATACATATGGAACAGTGTTTGGGACGCGATAAGGTACACAGCCTATTTGTTCCCCTCGGTTTTTGAGTATTGAGTAAGAAAACACGGATTCATTTCTCTCTCCTCCATATACGTTGTCTATATGGTTTGTTTTAGGCTGAATATTATTTTATGAGTAAACTTAGCATGCGTTACCAGGACTCATTTATTACCTACGACCCATTTTCCGGGGTTTTGTATTGGTTCCGTAGTAAAAAACGAATTCAAATAAACTTTTATAAGTTTTTTTTAATCGTCAAGTCAATCTAGCAATTCCGTTCCAGTGGTAGTGTCACTTCAAGTAAAAGTTGAATTGAATTAAACACATTTGAATTTGAACGAACAGGCGGACTGAACGAAACAATAAGGGTTACCTGTCGTACTATATGTACGGAACCGAAGAAACGTTACAAAAACGATTCCGCGCCATAAAAAAATCAACACAAACATAATTATCGTTAAAATCACCGGCTTCGTTTCAAAATCTTTACACATACAAGTAATTACACACAAAGATCATTTCCATACAAGCCATCTCTGTACCTATACATACAAAAAACTGGCCAAGTGAGAAATGGACGCGCACACGAAGAGTTCCATTCCGTACAAGATGTAGCACAGCGTACTTTTTAAATACTTCATAAGTCATACTAATAAGTCTTTTGTATGGAGAAATATTTAATGTTCCGGGATAAAAAGTATCCATACATCCAGATCCGATCAACCGTTCCAGCGTGATCGAGTAACAAACATGCATCCATCCAAACTTTCGCATTTATAATATTAGTATGTATAGGGTTCCGTCGGCACCGTATGGGTACGGAACCCAAAAAAGCAGTTCCATACAAGATTTTCCGATTTCGAGGTACATACACGCGAGGTTGATTACATTCCTTATTAGCATGGAGACCAGATAATAGCTTAATTATTGTACCGGACACTTGACGGACCTTGTTTGCAACATTGAGACAAATTGCCGGACAATTAGTCCAACTTCGAGATGTTAATGCTGGCGCACATTAACTGCTAGCACCTGATTGTCTAGCCGTTTTACTGTACAGTATGTGGCTAATATGTCTGTAGTGGCTATAATTAATATCTGTCTCATAAGTACATGCACGTATCTAGTTATAAGTCAATAGTAATAATTTTCCCATCTACTAAGAATAGAGGAATCTGGAGATTTGACAGGAGTGAAGAGGTGATGGTTAGAAGGTCACAGTTGAACTCTTGTAGATTCTCCCTATTTCTACACACCATGGTCTTTTCTAGGCAAGCGCGCTTCAACATAGACCTAGATGCAATATAGATGCATGGTTGTCGTCAAACGCAAGCCTGTCTTGCATTAAACTATGTGCACTGCCATTGCCTCTATATCTACGCAACTTTTTGAGCTACGTTAATTGCTCTGGTTCTCTCATTTATGATTTTATATTATAGAGGTTTTTTTTTTTTTTTTTGAGGTCAGCGTCCGCACTTTTTACGTGCACTGCTCAAACTTTGGTCTTTAGGCACCGAGGAATATTGGGCGAAAATGCATCTTAAAGCTTCCCTAACGCCGACTATCCGACCAACCGACTACCAGTCTAATAATCGCTAAATATATTATGACGCTCAAGTTGTTGAAAGAAGCGGTTGGTTTGGCCAGGCATCAATATTGGCTTGGCCTAAGTCTACCTATTGAGTAGGTATTATAGGCACCTACTAGGTACTTGGGATTTAATTTAGTCAACACTCTATTTTTTTATGAAATATCCTTAATTACGAATTATAAAAATAAATTAGGATAAAAACTAACCATAGCTTACCCCTAAAGGTTAGCCCGCTACCACCTTAGACTGCATCACAACTACCATAAGGTGAGATTGCAGTCAAAGGGTAACTTGTAGTGTAGTGGGTAGTAAAAGAAACCATAACTGCCTCGTTGGTCTAGTGGTTAGCATGTTTGACTGCGGCTGACGAGGTCCCGGGTTCGAGTCCCGGGTCGGGCCATAATTAAGTATCGGGTTTTTCTGATTAGAAATTCCCAGTACTAGCCCGAAGTTAGGAAGTTGGCGGTGTTTCACCCTCGTGCCTCGGAGAGCACGTTAAGCCGTCGGTCCCGGTTATTATCACTAACATGATAATAGTCGTTAATGCCCGCTAACTCGCATTGGAGCAGCGTGGTGGGTCTAAGTTCTAATTCTCTCTCTCCTATGAAAGTGGAGGCCTGTGCCCAGCAGTGGGACGTTAATGGGCTGTAGTGGTAAAATAAACTATTATAGCCTATAACTAAACAGGCTTCTCAACCATAAAATACTAGCGAATGCCCGCGACTTCGTACGCGTGGAACGAGGTTTTGTGGTTGCCGCGGGAACTCTTTAATTTTCCGGGATAAATAGCCTATGTGCTATTCCAGACTATAAACTATCTCTGTGCCAAATTTCAGCCAGATCCGTTCAGCGGTTGCGGCGTGATTGAGTAACAAACATCCATACATCCAGACATCCATACATCCAGACATCCATACATCCATACATCCATACATCCATCCAAACTTTCGCATTTATAATTAGTATTAATAGAAATATTATCAAAATAGACCTTACAAACGAACTGCCATGTTACTTAATGTCGAACTCCAATGAATTCTACCAGACTAATAATATCTTACAACAACTGTGTTGACACCTAACAACGTCACAATGCCTAAACTGCGCTTTCGACATAATAAATTCACGTCTTGTTAAACCTATGTCTACCCAAGTTGTAAGCCAATGTTCTAATAACAAACAACGATTACAAACACCGATTTCGTAACCGATTCAACGTAATGCCGATGTCCGTTTCAATGATGTATGAATGCCGTAAATAGTTAGTTGTCAAAATTAATTTGCTAAATATGGCAAAATAGGACAAGGTATTGCCAAAATCAACTACGTATTAGATCTGGGTATTAGCTTGTTACGTTTAAAGTAGTATTGTTTCAAAATGACAGTTTAATGTCACGTAACTTGACGTTCCTTATTATAATTATAAATCACGAACGTGTATACCTACTCTTAAAATACCTAGGTGTTTTTTAAAATGTTCATGGAACATCAGGGCACAACAAGAACTTTAAAGGTTCTCGGGGCATAAGACAAGATTTATTAGACATGTTACAATTTATGACAAGTTATGTAACAAGAAATTTTGCATTGTTATATCCTTATTTAATAGTTACTTTAATAACCACTTGTTGATATCTTTTCTTGGACGACTACACACTCCTTATTTGGTATGACATTTTCACATTCATAGTTACATATAATAGATAGACTTTGCAAAAAATTATCTATTACTTACTTTACAGAAACAACAGTATTACTTTATAAAAATCCCCCAATTCCCCCCGTCATCCGTCGTTGTTTGAGAAAAAATGTTTCGCCGTGTCGCGTTAGCCTGTGTAGCTCGCTTATAATTATGTGACCGATTGTGATGGAAACGTCATTGAAGCGGTTTCGGCACGTGGCCCGCGAGGGGGCGTCCATATCTCATAGTTACTGTTGGCGCGCGCTGTCACAGGCACGCGAAGACGGTTTTTATCACGGCCCCACAAAAGAGTTGCGAATTTGTCACTGGGCTTATTTCGGGGGTGTTCGCTACAATGATAGATATTAATGATGCAGTTGCCGGAACCGGAGAGTTGGCAATTTCTCTTGATCTACGAGCGGCGCCGGAGACTCTACTCGCTTTCCCTGGATTTCCTTGGGCATGTTTTATATAATACCACTAAGTTGCTAAAGTTGTTCCGTTTGTCTGACTGTTCTCATTTTTCTTTTCACGGTCTATCAGCTAAGCCCATTTTGATGGAATTTAGTAACGAGATAGATTCCTACCTGGAGACGGGCACAGATATAGGTAGATAGACAGATATCAAGGAATGTTAGAAAACTTAATTCCATATGCATGCGTTCTCTATTGATCTAAGTAAGTAGAACCCGGGCCCTCCCACTTGTAACACAGCGTTCACCGCTGCGCTAGGGAGGTCGTCAAAACATTAAAAAAAACACACAATTTGTATTCTATCCATTAGCCATAAGCCATAATGCGTCAATATTGCGTTTATAATTATAAACATGCTGACGGATTAATTAATTTTTTTGTTAGTACCTATTATAAAAGTAATTTTATATGTAATAAAATATTAAACCCGTCTGTCCATCGGTCAAAGTGCCTTTTAAGAAGGTTCACTCCAAAAAAGTTGGGTATTAAACATATTTCTTCTCTTGATATCATGCAACCCCTGTCGCAAGTATAAAATATGGCTACCGCCCCCAGCATCAGAGGTCACGTGACTCCATTAATGGCCGCACTTCGACAACACAAAATTGCATTATCACGGATCAGTGTTAACACTCTTACAATGGCTTTTTAGAGTCACATTACGCGTTAGAGGTTAGAATACCTCTAACGCGTAATGTGAGCCCGGCTGAGTTTGTTGTGACTTGTGGGTCTGTTGTCAGACCAAATCGCGTTTGGAACCCTCGCAGCTTTATACAGGTACCGTAAATGAATAATATCACCATCACGTTTTATGTTATATTGACCTACAAAAAGTGTACAGTGTACATGATTTTATTGGGGATATCTGTGTCTTCCTCCATGTTTACTTAGAGCGGTACCTAAGCTAGTTTTTGGAAGCGTGCAGGTAGGCGCACCCTTTGCCACATGCGCAACGCCCAACGAGCGTTGACGCACTTATAAGTTCGTATACTACTGACTACTACCATTCTGTTCTACTGCTACTGACCCATGGGTAAGAGCGAACACGCCGAAATAAGCGCGAGTTCGCCGATACGAACAAAAAACGCAAAAAAAAAAAAACGCTAGTCTGAAACCGCCCTCAGGCTTTTTCAGAATCCCGTGGGAACTGAATAGATACCCATGGTAAACTAGTATCATCTAGTATGGTATGCATAACTTCTGAGATAAAAAGCCTATGACACTCTCGAGGTACTTACCTATAGTCTATGTCCTCAACTATACCCATGTAAGAATCACGTCGATCCGGTGCTCTGTAGCGGCACGATTGAGCAAACAAATATACTTTCGCCTTAAAAATATATTTTAGCATGGACTAGATTAAGGCGTCTACCTTCTCATGGATTAAGGTTTACAAATCCCAGATGAACCTTTTTAAAACTCGAGAGAAATGTAGGCCCGTCCACGAATGAAAATGACCTTGATACGGATATCAAGGTACAATAAAATCGGTTTAACGGATAGTCTGTGAAAAGGTGAAAAACAGACAGTATACAGACGCACTTTCTTATTTATAATATTAGTATTATACCTACTGTATAAAAATGAAGCTTAATAATAAAACTTATCAGAAACAAATAAATGGTAATAGCTACGGCAACAAAGGGCAAAACTGTTAACAGCCTTTAAATAACCTAATCACGTGAGTACTTTCTCTAATTAATTATATTTTTCGGCGTCAAAGTAAAACTAAGTAACTAGAGTTTCACAGAAAATTCTTTTCCGATAAAAAAATCATAGGAAAATATATATTTATCCTATACTTAATCATGTCCGCGACTTTATCCGCGAGGTTAAGGTTTTAGATTCTCACGGGAACCAGGGACTGAAAAACCAATTCATAAAGGTTACAGAAATATAAAGGTTACAGAAATATAAGTGTTACAGAATGAAAGTGTAACAGAATCGAAGCTGTAACCCTTTTGAATGTGTTTTTAATTCTGTTAACCCGAAATACTTATATTTCTGTAACAGAAACGAATCTGTACCAGTAATGAAAGTGTTTTTTACGTGTTACCGAAATAGCGACGTCGCCAAATTTACTTCTGATGCGTAATCAAATTTGAACCTAAGGTGAAAGCACCGATGGTTGCAATTATTTTAAGAAAAACATGGCCATGTTGTGTCAGTGTGTGTAAAGTCAAATGAAATGAGAAGAACGCGTTATCACACCGTGCAGTTTGTTAGGGCATGTACCTATTAAGGTTACAGATAAATATACATATTACGTTTACAGATTGATTGGATTACAGAATCGTTTTTGTTTCCGTTATGAGTGTTTCTGTTTTATAAAAGTTTCAAAAAACAATGTTTAAACCCCTTATTTCGGTTACTGTTTCAGTCCTTACTCCTTAGAGGGAACTCTAATTTTTACAATATTTTGATATTTATTAAGGACCTCTACTACCATTTCTATAACTGCTTAAAGTCTTGATCTTCTTGGTAGGAAGAACATTCCCTATCAGAAGATTCACTTGACAATCCAAAAGCACCTGTAACTTTCGATTCCATTCTAAAAACTCAGAAGTCTTATAAACTAGATAAAATAAGTCAGTTATTCAGTTCTCTCTCTACACCAACGATAATATGAAAACACGAATAACTGTGAATGTTAACTCACGATAGCTCACAGTAAAATATTAACAAACAGCTTTTACAGGGCCACGGAGAGCCCGTTTCGTTTTAGGACCTATTAACGATCCCTGAGTCGTTATAAAAACCGTTACTCCTATTTAACAGTGCGATAAACCTCATTTATTAACCCTTGATGATGTTAAGTGGAAGTTATGCTACCGTGTTAAGGGATTCCGTGAAAAAAAATAATTCAAAAGAACATTATTTTTGAGGGGATTTTTGGTGAATGTTTTTTTATTCAATTTGTCCATTTGAAAATAAAGATGACTGGGTTGGTTTGGGTCATTGACTCAAAAGAGTACCTAATTCACATTATAATGAAACTCTACCTGTTTTGTTATGGTCTGTTTCCTACAGTTAAGCAAAAAAAACTTAAATTCACATCTAAAGAATGTGTTCTTTTATGCCTGCAGAAGATTGTCATGCAGCGATAAGTTCACCAAAATACTACTTTCTACCTAAATATACGAAGAAAAAAGTTAACACATGTCACATATGAAGCTATGTTTACATAATTGTCACATACTTATAAAGCTATGTTTATTTGATTGTCATGCATAAGATCGCTAAAATTGGACTTTCTACCTCACTGAGATGAAAGCTATTCATCATTTCAATCCATCACTGACCCATGACTACTGCGCACGTGTCCTGTCAAAATGAGAGGGTTTTGGCCATAGTCCACGAGGCTGGCTAAGTGCGGATTATGAAGAACTCTCGGGCTCGCAGTATTCCTTACGGTTGTCTTCTTTATACCTAACCTAGCAAGTGATATTTAATTGCTTAAAACGCACATAGCTCACAAAATTTAAAAGTGCATGCCATCGAAACCACCATTAACCAACCACCTGAACAGAAGGTCGAACGTCTAAGCCGCTGGGCTGTCACGGCCTTTTTAATCGATTTGGGTTGTCCATTTCACTACGGGATCCCACAAGCTCGACGCAGCAGTGTCCTCCCCAATCTTCTGTAACACTGCACCTAACAACATTTTAATCAATTCTCCGCAGAGCTCTCGAGTCAGTGCGTCAGATAGGCCTCATTACGACCCCCAAATAAACATAAACAGTGGCGAGGGCGCGCGATGGCCCCACTATTAACGCAAACTCTATTATTCACACGCGCCGCTACATCTATAAATAAAACTTAGATGCAAAAAATGTGGGGTGTTTTAGACCCCTAGTCCCTAACAATGCGAGGAGAGTACCCCAGCTCCGTTGTGGATGTTCATTAATCTTTTGGACTTAGTTGAGTGATGATAAATTGCGAAGAAATATCTGTGCATCGTAATTAAAGGATTTGTTGCATATTTTCATTACCTGGTAAAATGTAGGAGACATGTAGTGAAACAAAAAAATATACAGAATATTATTATGAAAATTATAAAGTATATAAACTCATTAAAACAGCTCGAATCACAAGAACGATATAATTGCACAGTCGCATCCACTATCTATAAAGATCTTGATGACCGAATCTGACCCCTGTGGGCTTACGACCATAGCTTAAAGCAGTGTTATTTGAAAATTGAAATTTTATATGTCGTCCTATGACGTCCCTAAAATAAGGATTATAATACTGAAACATAACGTCAAAAATATTAAATAATGTTTTCCCGTCGGGGGCCATACTGCCACTTGTCCGCTTAGCTTAAAGCATTAGGTACTCAAGCAATATTACTCAAAACTTAATGTCGCGTACCTTGACGTTTCTAAAATAAGGATAATAATTTTAAAACACAAAAGTCAACAATTATGAACCACTATGGCATTAAGCGTTGGCAGTATGGCCCCAGGTATCTATAACCAGCGGCCAGGTACGGTCACGATGCTTTGACAAAAACAGCCTCGTCAATAAAACAGATAAACAAACAAAGCTTCGGGTTGATTTACCCAGTTCCTACCCTTCTCGAAGTCAGAAGTCAAAAGCCGCCGGTGTTATAAACAGCCGTTTATTTCATTGCATTAAAGTGATAAGTTATTTGACGGTTCATAAAGCGCCACCCTCGCAGGCGCCGCCGGGCGCCGCCGCGTCGCTCCTATTGCCAAATCGGGGCCACTACATCACGGCTCCTGGCTCCTGTGCTGCATTTACTTTGCAGTGTTGTGATACCATTTTCTGCTTCATAAACTGAACATAATTGGGCCTTTGGAGTGCCAAATCTGTGCCGGATTGGCCGTTGCTGGATAATGTGTTCCGTTTGCCTGTTATGTGCTGGTCCGATCATTATGGTGACTTTGCTTTGGAGATATATCGCCCGAGCCTAGCATCTACCGTTTTTATCTATGATAGATACTTATCCATAATCTATGTACTTCTTTCATAATTCATAACAATATTATAAATGCGAAAGTGTGTCTGTCTGCCTGTCTGCTTCGCTTTAACAGCCCATCTTTTCAACCGATTTTGATAGGTTTTTATCCCGTAAAATTATGGAGTTCCGGCACTCGGAAATACTAAAAAACTTAATCCAAGCGGATGAAGTCGCAGGCATCAACTAGTCTAGTATATTATTATAAATGCTGAACTTTGGATGGATGTCTGTTACTCAATCACGCCAGAACGGCTGAAGGGATCTGGATGAAATTATTGGTCACAGAAATAGATTATAGTCTGGAATAACATATTATGCTACATTTATCATATTAAGGGGCTCTCGCTTGAATCGAAAAAAAATATTCCAGGCGGACGAAGTCGCAGGCGTCAGCTTGTCTGCTACATTTTCACGGCCCATCTGTTCAAGATTGGCTAAATTTGGTGCAAGGATAGGTTGTATCCCGGGGATGAACATAAACTATTTTTTATCCCAGAAAATGATGAATTTTTCTCGTGGAAATTAAAAAAAACATAATCCACTTGAACGAAGTCGCGGGCATCATAAATAGTACTAAGTGGGCATATAACGAATAATAACTTCTTCATCGGCTAATGTTAAATTGAAAAATTAATTAGTTTCATTCAATTAATTCACGACATCATAATGATATCTGTTATGCGGAATAACTAAGAATAAAAACTTTAATCGCTAGACGCTCGTAAATTTTAATAACAATAAAATGCATGCAACTTTTGTGGAAATTTAACTTTTGCCGGCGGCTTCGCTGACGTTCAGGTTAGATTTTGAAATTTAAACTCATATAGGTTGATACCCACTTGATAGGTAAATCAAAAATGTTTTGGTTAGCGGATGCCTATTAGTATTTAGCTATCTGTAGGTAAAGTTCAATTCGATAAAATTTCTGACCCATTGATGTATATATTTTTGTAGTGAAAACTTCTTTAGCCGCGTTGAACACTTTTTGGTAGGGGGTAAACTTGTGGATTCGCGTGACAGACGTGCTCGCGAACAGCGACATGCTTGTTACGAAGACAAAAGGTCTTAAATATAAATATACTACATTCGTAATTAAACTTTAATTCCATATTGTAAAGGTTTACATATGTAATTTTTTTTAATTTAATACAAAAAAATATTAAATATTCGTTTTCACTTCTATCGGCACTCCCTATGACTGCCAATTTTTTTTACCTAAAATCGTAAATGTAAATGTTACTTTTTCCACTGTTATTTGGTACAAAAGGCGCGGTAAGCAGTACGCATTAAATGCATAGTGGGATAGGTTTAATAGCAAAGCGCAATTTACAGCAAACAACTTTCAGCCCGACCACATTATATTTCGCCGCAAACGGGGGTGAGTGCCCTTAAAAACTACAAAAAAAAATAACTGCTGTATTATTCATGCTATAAAATAATAACGATACTCAGCACGACTAGCGAAATCTGAAAGTGAATTGTAGCGAGTGGGGAAAAAAATGACTCTAAGTGGATAAGGAGCGAATACAACCAAAAGAGTCATTTCATGCTCCACTGTGGTGACGCAATACCCCGTGACAGGGAACAATAGACCTTGTAAAGTTCGGGGCAAAGTACACAATTGCCCAACACACGAACAACGTGGCTAAGTTCAATAATGTTTTCCCCCAAAATAAGCTATAAAATGAGCGGCAACGGGCGCCGACTCCAGCCCGCGCTATATTCCAATTATTTGTTTGTGGAAGGCACAAGAGTTTTATTTTTCGTTTTATTTAACATTTATTCCGATACGGCAATTTCACGGGCATCAAGGAATCGCTAGATTGGCTCGTGATTTAAACGGAATTGCTCATTTTCCACATGGACAATATGCGATTCGGTAAAATATTATTTTATTACCCGTGATATTGTATTTCGGAATCGCTATAAGTTTTTTTAACGACTCGATTTTATCGCATCCATATCAGAAATTAAGTTGTTTCTCGTATGCATTTTATTGGCACAAGCTAATCGATATTTCGAATTTACAATTAGATATGCGTTATAGTTATTTACGAATACGAAAATACGTTAGGTAGGTAAATAAAATGAAATGCATTCGTTTTTAGTTGGAAACTGTTTAGATTTAGCAGATTGCTTATGCTATTGATATCGAGATAGCTGATGCATTTACCTCTTCAATGTGATCATTATCATTACTTGGAGAATTAAACAAACAAATATAAAGGTTTCCTCACGATGTTTTCCTTCACTGTTAAAACTCAAACCGTCAAACTCAAAATGTAGAAACTGCGTGCCCGAAGGTTGAAATCCTGTCGATAGAAAGTTGATAGTCGATAGAAGGTTCTCACTCTCCAGGTCCTCAACTATGCCCATGCAAAAACTCAGGTCGATCCGTTGCTTTGCTGCGGCGTGATTGAAGGACAAATCAATAAACTAACATATTTTCGCATTTATAATATTAGTATGATAATATTCTCAAAGGTCTATGAAGCCTACCAAACTTGGTCAACGTGGTCCATCAACTCTATCAATCTGATATAAGACCCGTGCTCAGCAGTGAGCCGGCAATGGTTTGAAATAATGTCGATTTTTAATCTATACCACTATTACAAATGCGAAAGTTTGGATGCCAATTACGCCAGAACGGCTGAATGGATCTGGATAAAATTTAGCATATAGATAGAGCGCAGTCTGCAATAAACACATAGGGTACTTTGTATCCCGGAAAAGCCGCGGGCATCAGCTAGTATTTGCTAATCATAAATCAAAGAGTTAAGGGTAACTACTAACTACCACGCTCGATGATTGAAACTCGAAACCCCATTTTCGGGACACACCTGAGCAACCGTCGCACCGGGCGGGACCTCGTAAATAAATAAACAATAAAGCGGGATTAAACAAGTCAATCGGAGAACGTGCGGTCACGGTTACGGCCGAATCCGCCGGCAACCGATCGTAATTCAATGATCGTAAACGCAATGATATCAATTAGACGAGACCCGAGAACGATAAAGATCCACTTTAATTAGAACAAACAGACGGTTCAATGAGGCGTGCGCGTAATTAGGTCGGGGGTAGGGTTGCCAGATGAAAGCTACTCTTTTAATATAGATACCTTCACATCAAGAGTAAATAGGCAACTTCTAGGCAAGCGCGCTCCACCACCAAAGGCGGCCACTGAAATTCAGCATTAGGGCACCTGGTAAGTAGGTACCTTAGATGTGTGACATAGTGGTTTCGAGTCTGAGAGGCGCGGAGACCCAAAAAAAGTGTGTCGGCAGAAGTGAAACTTCAGAAAAGTAGCCTACGAGATAATGAAATAAATATAACTTGTATTCTCATTCATATCTCATTCTCTCGCATGCTAAATACCTATATATGTTTGTCTCTTTTTGGTGTTTTTCGTTTAATTGAATTTTCAAATCACAACGATGCTAAAGAAGTTTCACTTCAACAACACGAGCTGAGTGGCTCATCTATTTGAGGAGTTACACTGCTGCACAATACGAAATTTTGATTTTGTATGTAAGTGCTTATTTCAAAATAAAGATTTCAATTTCTTTTTTTCACTTGCAAGCAGGTCTGATTGCAGCGAAGCAATTTTGCGTTTTTATTTTATTTTTCATACTAGCTGATGCCCGCGACTTGGTCCGCGTGGTTTGAGGGTTTTTGGTTCCCGCGGGAACTCTTTAATTTTCCGGAATAAAAAGCCTAAAGCCTATGTCTTATTCCAGACTATAATCTATCACTATGTCTATTTTCGTCCAGATCCGTTCAGCCGGTCTGGCGTGAAAGAGTAACAAACATCCATACATCCATACATACAAACTTTCGAGTGTATAATATTAGTAAGGATATACTAGCGACGCTGTCACCGGGTTATATAAGTGTGTAGAACTATAACTGGGATATGGTAACCCTAGTCCGTAGTCGGCACTTCTTAGGCTGGCACAATCAATTATTGAGCCTCCCTGATTGATTCCGTCGCACCGTGCAAATCCGAAACCTTAAACACCCACAAGCCACAGATTACGAGCTCGAACTCCAATGTTTGTAATCAATCGAAAACCCAACCGAAATATATGAGACACTGTGGCCACACATTGATGGAAAACATCGTGAGGAAACCTGCATGGCCGAGAGTTCTTCATAATGTTCTTAATCAATCGAAAACCCAACAATCCGAATTAATAACCCGACCGAGTGAAAAAAAAACTTTCCGGGACACACGGTATCGGATGCTAATAGCGTGGGGTGAGCAGCTGAACGTATAAATTACCTTTAAAATAAGGACATTAAAAACCATTTAGACCGATAACTATTATGAAGCCGATGGATATAAATAAATTGTATAATTGTATAAATTAATATATTTCGGTGCGCGTCGAGGTGTCAGCGTTAATGGCGGAGGGGAGGCCGGGGAGGACGTACAATGCGCCCCCGGAGCGCTTTGTTACCCGACTTACCCTGCCCGTGACATCTGTCCGAATAGCTACAATAACTCGCAAAAAACGCAGTTCAGATTCACCAACTGTGGAGTTGATGCGCATTTCGTTTTGCAGGGTTAGCATCAGTTTTTACAATTCACCAACGTTGATAGAATTCGAGTCGAAACACATTTTTGTCAATATAACTAAAACGCATTATTCGGGTAACCCAAAACTGCTTCACCATCTGTTTATGCGAATATCGAGCTTCGTACTCGTAAGTAGGATAATACTCATCAATATAATATGTATCATTATCATATCACTATCACCATATCATTTCATAAAATTTGTTTGAGTATATTATCATACTTATCATCTAACAACCTTCAAAAAGAACTGTATGTGGGTTGCAGTTCTTTTTGAAGGTTTTTCATTGGTTTCTCACTATAGTCATTCTCAGTCAAGTTATTTCATTGATTGATTTTACTTAGGGTATCCGCTGCAGCACTTTAGGTGAATAGCTTCGACTTTAAAGTAAGTTAACTTTAGTTATCTTTTTCGATGCTCGAATTCTATCTATGTTGATAAGTGATAAAATCTTATACTAACTTTACCTACATACTGAATATTTAAAATATACGACTTTGCAAAATAGACGTCTCCATCGAAGGTATTGTTGCAACTGACGGGGTATCATTTATCGTATTCCCAACTAGCTGAAAAGCCCCGGATTCGCTCGAGTTAAATTTTTTAAACACCAAGCTTCTTGTTGGTTCTTCTCGGTAGGAATGGCATTCTGAACCGGTGGTAGATTCATTCGTTAATTATTCAAAAGCACTGGTTATTTGATTATAAAAAACATTTAAGTTGTTCTGAAAAGCGATGAGAGTGTGGAATTTAATAAACTTCTGAAATACGTATTTAAAAACCGATACCGATTATCATGGACGAAACTCGAAAATTACCATCCCCTTTTAACCTATTTTCCTAAAATAAGATAATAATGTATTTAAAAAGTACTAACATATTTATTTATATAAACATGCATATTATTAATTAAAGTTCATACATATTTATTATTAATTCTTCCAAATATTTTTTTCAAAATCTCAAGTTTCTAGCGCCAGCTGTTTAGGCTGTGCGTTGATAGATCGGTCAGTGACGACAAGTATTTTATAATAGCTGATACAGGTGCGACTTCGTTCACGTGGTATAATTTTTTTAATTTCCGCGGGAACTCCTTAATTTTCCAGGATATCCAGATCCCGTCGATCAGTTGCTCTGTTGCGCCATAATTGTAGGACACACCAACAAACAAATAAATAAACAAACACACTTTTGCATTTATAATATTATTAGTAAGATGTTTAAAGCCCCATCCTATTTCTATGCGTATCGGTCGTGACGCCTCGGTCCGTTTCGATTCAGGAACAGGCAATTATGCTGTCACAATATTGAAAGATGCGTTTAAATTTATCATTTCAAGGTAACCGTGAATTCGCATTTCGTTATTTGAATGTGAAATCCAGAACAATTTCATTTTTTTTTATTCCACTACAAGTTTGCCCTTGACTCAATATAGTCGTTGTGATAGATGGTTACGGGCTAATCTGTTAAGGGTAAGTAAATGCTAGTGTAAGGAACAGTCCAGAAGTAGGTATTATTAAGACACTTTTTATATATTTGTACTCTCATTTGGAACTTGCACGAGCGGTCACAACGCGTAGCAGTTCCACGAGAGTTAATGTAATAAGATAAAAGTTAGCTAAAATTAAAGACAATATTCATTTGATCTGGCCACGATTGCTATCGTTAAGCTCTAAACCAAATTGCGATCTAAACACAAAAGTATTCAATAATCGCTGAGTCTGCCTGCACGAGACTGAATTACCATCGTGAAAACACTCGTATTTAGGTATAATAAGTAACTATTTTCAATATGGCGTCGGTATCCGCAGATTAAATCGAATGACATAAAATGTGTCAAATTGACTGATATTATACTTCCTGTTTCATGATATAATGACACAATAATAATGCTAACACTAGAATATATTAATGAAATATGTGCATGTTAATCTTAAGTAAATAGGAAATCATTGTACCTGTTACAGGAATTAAAATTAGATTAAAGTACATAAACAAATGAAAAGAAAAAAATATAGTGTAAAATTAAACACAAAATATGAAATTTTAAAACTGTGTAAGGAGAAAAATTAAACCTATTTTATTTATTTGATTTTTATTTAAATGTGTTTAATATATGATCAACAATGTAACGCAATAAAGTATTTATTTATTTATCATAAAAACCTTATCACTTGCCGGTTCGTCTTGGGGCTAAGTAACTAGCCATGGCCAAAGCCAGAAAAAATTCAGAAAATATTTATACACTCCCAAATTGACCTTGCCGGGGATATAACCCACTAGCTAATGCCCGCAACTTCGTCCGCGTGAATTGAGGTTTTTTGGTTTGCGAAGGGAACTCTTTAATTTTCCAGGATAGTAAAGTAAAGTAAAAAAGTAGCTTATGTGTAATAACTCCGACTATAATTTATTTCTGTGCCCAATTTAATCCAGATCCGTTCAGCCTTTGGGGCGTGATTGAGTAACAAATATCCATACATCCATCTACTCATCCTCCCACTTTGCAACCCGCATTGGAGCAGCGTGGTGGGTATATGCTCCAATTCTCTCTCTTCTATGAGAGCGGAGGCCTATGCCCAGCAGTGGGACGTTAATGGGCTGCAGGTGGTGATGAACCTCCCACTAGTACCACTCCCACCACTGTGCCAGGGAGGCCGTCAGTCTTTTTGTTCTTTATAATATCGAAACCCTTTACATAATATAGGTAGGTATGGACTGGACTTAAATCGCGCAGTGGTAGAGGTAGCGGCTCAGGGTAAATTAAATTATGCATCTAGATGTTGATAAGTAATTAATATGCATTCGGCGACTCATCAGTGATTCAAGGATTTGGAGGCCGATTTAAACTAAGTGAACCATTTGGAGGCAGAGATATAATTAAATAAAGTCATTAGAGGCTTCAATGAATGCTGCATAAATAATTTATTTATGTAGTGCCTTATTCAGTTAAGCCTCTGCTGCAATTTCTATTAAAACTCATACAATATTGTGTGGGTTTTTAATAAAACACAAGACGCGTTTTCAATAAGTACGATCATATCTATAATTAGTTATAACACCAATAAGTATTTATTACATGATACCATTTACTTACCAATACCTACTAATTACAGTGGAATACGAAAGCGTAGTTACAGTATTGAATTCAGTAGGTGCTATTTCTATTAACCCAAACAGAATTCTGTGGTTTTTAACTTAAACACAAAAGACGCCTTTTGAATAAGCACTATCATATAGTAATTAGTTGTAATACCATCATGTAATTACTACATGATACCTAATAACTAGTGGTTCGCCCCGAACTGAGACCTCGCGGTATCCATAAGACAGTTTTAACTATATATACTAGTAATAGTTAACTCTTAACATTAGAAGCAAAAGAGCTAAAGAGTTATTCGAGAAACAAATAAACTTTTACAGAGCTCCATCTATTGACATCATTATGAAGTTCTGTTATAAATACTGAAGCTCATTAAAAATTAAATAATTTCGTTTCCTTATAATATTTATCTAATTTTAGTATTTTTTGTTCAAGTACAGGATATAATTCAAATAATTGATCAAGTTTCAGGCTCAGCCTTTCAGAAAATTGAAAGTTTTGAGGTCTACTTTGGACGCTAGAAAATCTCCACTTTGAAAGCCCCCCATTTCGTCAATTTTAGGGGAAAAATTAAAAAAAATATATTTTTGGACTCTATTCCTAATTATCTTTAAAATGCTATACAGCAACCCTATGTAACGCTATAAAAAATATTTTACGAGACCCCCCTGAAATAAAGATTTTTTTAACCTTTTAAGCCATATTCGGCTGGAGGCCATCGGTTTACAAATTATATTTAAATTTGAAGTAATTACGTTCAGTAATTCAGAAGTTATAAGGCTCTGACAGACGGACGGACGGACGGACGGACAAGTGCAAATTCACTAAAGTAGACTCAGAGACCTTCGCTTCGCTCGGTCAATTACAGCAGAATACGAGGAGTGTAGTGTAGTATTGAATTTAGAATGTGCTATTTCTATTAACACATACAGATTTCTGTGGTTTTAGGTTAAACACAAAAGACGCGTTTTGAATAAGCACAATCATATAATTAGTTATAATACCATCATGTATTTACTACATGATACCTAATAATTACAGTGGAATACGAAGAGCGTATAGTACCTACTGTACTTTTAATGTTATAATTGCATTTGAGTCTTCATGCTAATTTTACTTTGTTGTGTTACGTGTGTGTTTATTGTATTTTCTAATGGCGTTATTAAGGAGAACCTCATTTTAACTCTCATAATATTTTTAGGGTCCCGTACTTTAAAACAAGATTCAGTTTGATGAAATCCCGGAAAAATCTTTGATCTTCCGAGATAAATAATAGCCTATGTCACTCAACGGGTGAGTCCTCAACTATAGTACCAATCAAAAAATTTGTGTCTACTTTACTTTGTTGCGGCGTGATTTGAGGAAAGATCCAGATCTCCTGGGGCTTATAAATTTCATCAAAATCCGGTTTTTCAAAAAAAAGTTGGGCCATGAAGTAACAGAGTAACAGTTCTGTTACAGAAGTAACAGACAGACGGAAAAACACATTTACGCATTTCACTTCTAACCTAAAATTTTAAACCTAATACACACGGGAGAAGCGATGGCATGGAAGTATTATATCACGCGTGTAATAATTTTGTATTATTTATTAGTTGTACATCGCTTCATTGGCAGGGTAGGGTCACTTACAGGCATAACATTAATTTGAATTTATAACCCACCGTTGAAGGGAGGCTTTTTGACATAATTTATGGAAAATGTTTTATTCATAGCTCGCAAAGGAATCCTTAAAACAAACATAAGGCTTGGACCTTTACGAATTGAAAGGGTAAATATAAACGCCGTGCGCGATTTAGCACACCACCTCTTTCGCAAGCGTTACACTCGCGTCACAGCTGGTAAGCGTTATACCAATAATTTTGTTCCGCGTGCGAATACGTCAGTGTGCTAAAGCCTATTTTGCCAAGCCTCGCTCACTGGTATAGATCCCTCTTAGAGATACTTCCCCACGATTTTACTTATTTTTTTGGTACACAAAGAAAGTCAGTTGTCAGATGAGGAATACGGATACGGACGTCTTCAATTGGCCTTATAAATATATAAAAGCTTTATTAGATGTACATGTATGATGTACATATTATCTAGATGTATACAAAACACTTATCCTACGAATAAACTTTTAATTTAGTGATGTGATTTAGCACATATTTAATTTTTGGGAGCTTTTAACACACCGCGATACCGCCGCTCGTCTGTTTAGACCTTATTACAAACTCTAGTGAAATAATATCGCGGTTACCGCGTATCTCGTGCCCAATCGAATGACACATTTTTATCCGACTAATGCTCGAACGGACGAAATTAAGTCTGAATCGAGCTTTTTTCAACTTCCGGTCGAGATAACGGTCGGGATGGGCTATTGGGACACCTTTGCCTTGTTAGCCGTGGACACCGGACGATCGCTAATAAACATATTTTGTTTTACTTTTATTTTAAATTGAAACAATGACACATACGGACAGGTAGAGTCGCTCTTTAGTTGATATCCTGAAAAATTATTTTTAAAGTCGTACAACAAAAGATGTTCAGTTCAGTATGACATACAGAAGTTACTCTTATAATTATTTAGTTATTAGTATTTTTTACTGTTACCTGTATATCTAGTAGGCAGTCCGTATATGACATATAGAAGTCTCCCTTATATTACAATAGTAGGCAGTCTGTAAATGTCGGATGTTTCAATTAGTCGGCGTTTCCTCTCACAGAGGCGATCCATCGCGTTAAAAGAGAGTTTCGCCTTGCGGAACGGTGGCAATATCCAACAATATCCTATATTCCGGAGGAGGGTCGTTACGGACTTCCTGCGAAACGCCGCGTCCGCAAATCTACGGCGGCGTGCGGTCAGCCATTCTCAGTGCAAAGTGTGACTATAGAGCGACGCGGACCCTTGTAGATCTATGCGCTTCGGGTTTATTGACGAAGTACTTGACCATTTGGTCCTTATAAAAAAAGAATATATAAAGCATAAGGATAAACTTTAAATTGCTTTCGTCTGAACTTTCTACCAAGAGCAACAAAAAGTAAATAATAAGAGGGTATTATCAAGATTCAACTGATATAATTTAATAAGTAAATAAAGCCTTTATTGTGTTACAGTACTCGAGTCAAATTTAAATTGGACTTAAAAACTTAAGAAGTAAACTCAGCCTTGTACTACCCAGCGCTGACCTTTAGTTTGCTCCTGACAAACAAAACACAGTGCGCTGCCCAACACGTTTTTTTTGTTGTATTGTTACTACCTACTACCTACCAACAAATAAGTAATTTAGCATTAAAAGAAAATATGAATAATTAATAAAACTAATAGATGTATTTAAAGGTATTGCACTCCAACGCATTGTTGGAGCGAGTTAAAGATTGCACTGTTATCATTTAAACATTCTTCAGTTTTATAATAAATATCGAATGATATATTATAATAGAATTTGTCAAATAAAAATATCAAATATAGGTATGACTTTCTTTCGATCTAAGATTAGATTTATAATCTGCTTTCGTAGAAGACCATGTACTGAACTGAAATGACGCTCAGATCCAAACCTACCCTAACTGGATTGACGTTGAAATTACCGTAAATCTACTCTGTATACGATCTACGGGGCACTTACAAGTGTGAAATGTATTGTCCTTGTGAATAGTAACAAGTGATTTATTAGTTCGCGTATATAGTGATTCCATAATGATTGTTCAAAGGAAGGATGTATGTTAAGCGCGTTGCTCATCGAATGCGGTCAACAATTCGGCGTGCGAAGTGTGTCCAAACAATAGTAAATGCATTTAGCTTTCATTGTTTGATTTATGATGGAGCCGTGTCGGTAATTTATAAGAGCGGAGGGCGCTCGCCGCGGGACGGCTGGAAATCGGCGAAATGCGGGGAAAAGTGGGGAAATTCGAGCGCAAGCGGGGTAAATCTGGAAGATTTATTAGCGGCCTAGAGTCCGCTGACCGCGGCTGTTTGCCCACTCATTAAAGTCGGCAAGTAAACGTTTAACGCGAAGATGGGTATATTTGCGGTGCAATTAACAGCGTTGAGGTGAGACGGGGCATAGAAGCGACCATTATGATGTTTAATTTGATAGATTGGTTTGGGACGATTAGGTACGTTCAAATTGCATACCTGTTAAGAAGTAGATATAACTTGTATGGAGTAGGCGATTTCGTTATTGATATAGGGATATATTTTCATTCAATTTTAATTAAGTCAATGGATTTTTTAATATTATTTTAAAAATATTAAAAGTAGAACTTTATTAATTAAATATTAAATAAATAATACTATGACTAGATAAAGAGTAGATATACTATTCTATTCAAATCTGTGTATGAGTGCTCCAGCGGAATCTGTTGGTAACTAGTGCATATTTGTATTCCACTACAAGTAAGTCCTTGACTGCGATCTCACCTGATGGTAAGTGATGATGCAGTTAACCTAACAAAGCAGACAAAATTCAGAAAAATAAATTATAATGGTTGGTGGTGGGGAGTGTTAGGGCCGCCGCTAAGCCCACAGCGAGGCGTTGTGAGCTGACAGATTTTATTTGCTCAACCATGTGTTCGATTGCCGGATAACGCTGGAACGCTTATGTGCGGTAGATAACGCCACAGAAGTGTTCTCGCTATCACTGTGCATACACAGTGTCAATCACGGCGAGGCGGTGCTTTAGCGTTGTTATCAGTTGTCATATAATCTAACGCATTTATGTCAAATCGCCGATGTTTGAGATAAGCCCACCCAAGTACGACCCTATTGCATCACGACGGGTAATGGCGGCTGGTATAAGTATAACAAGCGATGATGGCGTAGTGTATATTGCTATAATTATTCCTTTCTATTTTTACTATTGACAATCGTTATCACATGCAAATCGCCTGAGACATATTTTTGGCCATAGATCCGAGGATTTTGGAAGGATCGAGATGGGAATAGTACTAAAAGTTGAGGAATTTATCGAGACACGTGTGAACGTTTCAATTTTGAAAAATGTAAAAAAAGTTGGATTTTTTGGGGGTATAAATAATTTGAATTGTATATGGGGAGTCAAACCAAATCAATGAAATGAATGCCTTTTTTTTCAAACTATTATCATCATTATTTTTACTCATCGCCGGCCCAGTACGATGCTAAGGTGTCTTCTCAGAAAAACAAGTCTACCACGCTGGCCGAATGCGGATTGGCAGATTTAAAACACCTTCTAGAATATTATGTAGAACTGTGGCGCATGCAGGTTTCCTCGCGACAGTATCAGGAGATAACATCGTCGTCAGCCAGCATCTGTCGCTGTCCGCTGATCGTGCAGCGACAGATGCTGGCTCTTCTCGGTAGAATTGGCATTCCGAGCCTGTGGTAGATTCACTTGATGATTCAAAAACATTTTTTTTTGTAAAAAGAAAAAAGACATATTGTGGATCACAATGAACTATTCAATCCATTGGTGGATCCAGTCAGTGTATCATATTGAATTGAGGGTTCCATGTCAGGATCTCTCCACTGGCGAACCCATTTCACCCATAAAAGGACTATGCCAAAACAAAAACCATAATATTGATGGCTTAAGCATGCATACGAAATTATTGAAGCATGTAATATGAAAATTAAATTATGCATACACGCTTCAAAGGGTTTCGCATGGATGGAATCCCCAAAAGGGCAGGTGTTCGATTTTTGCATCGAATTTAAAACGATTCGCTATTATAATATGTAGCTTTTATAGCGATATTGTTTTGATAATTATTGTTTTTATCTTTGATGCGCATCTGAGACATGTCAATCAACGGGGTATTGGACGCTCAAGAATTAAGAACTTAACTTAACGTGAGAGAAGTATACTTATAATAAGTATACTTATCTCGAGTTAAGTTGGATTTTGTATTAAAAACATGAAAAAAGTGGTATTAGAGGCAAGGTATAGATACCTATACCTAATACTTCATTTAATAGGTATCTATACATTGCCTGGTGGGAGGCTTCGGCCGTGGCTAGTTACTACTTACCACCCTACCGGCAAAGACGTACCGCCAAGCGATTTAGCGTTCCGGTGCGATGCCGTATAGAAACCGATTAATAGGGGTATGGGTTTAATATATGGGCTAACTTGTAGTGGATAAAAAGAAACCTAGGTACAAATATTTTCTCATAATAAAACCGTATCTGGAAGATTTCTGTAGTTAAGTAAGTACGTTAAATATTTTTTACTATAGGCTCCATATAAAACACTTTATTTTTTTGTTTTTTTAGTGTTAATGTCTTTTAAAAGAATGAGTAGGTACTTTAACAGCTTTAATCACATCCAAAGTGCTAAGGCTGTACATAATCAAAGTGGTCTCCCATATACAAAACACCCAACCCTAGTGAAAAGTACCCTATCCCCCAGAAATATCTGGTGGAAGAATCTATTCGGTTCTCAGTCGCCAATTAATTAACCTCACGACCTTGCCTCGGTTGGTCCACGGGTGTATTTTAAAGGCCTGGGCATACACAACGCGAGACGACAGATAAGTATTTAACAATTGTTAGCCATAGTGCATATTATGCATATCTATCTATACAAGTTAGCTTGTTTTTCTCTCACACGACACACCGCAACGGTTGCTGTATTCAATCTACAAGATTGTTCATAGGTTAGGTTGGTAACGTGGGCTTCTTTTTATCACGGTAAATCAAAGATACGGGTTATTACAAAACCTAAATACCGTGCAATCTCTAAAGTACTGTATTATAGTCATTACTGATTTATGTGGGGGATTTTTTTTACATAACGTAGAACGTCAGCCGAACTAAAATTAGACAGTCCAAACACAAGCACCTACGAAGAGACAAATACAGTGGATCTTAAACGCGTTGTCAGCCCACTTTATGAACGGCTTTAATACAATTATTAGTTTATGATACGGGTTATATATAAAAAAGGTAACAAATCCCCATTTAATTCGTCTAAAGATCCTAATGGGGCATTGTGTGAGGACAAGCCTGGGGAAGAAGGCTCAACTTCGAGGCCCGTACCCTGCCGTACTGTCACGGTCGTACAGTATATCTAGCCAAACCTTTATTCACTTACTAATTAGCTCAGGACGGGACGGCATTTCCGAAAATAAATATTGTACCTACACCATCGAAATGTTTACGATACTTTCGATTAACGAGGCCCTGGGTGATTTTAGTGGTTGAATGATTTGTAGCATAACAGCTACCTTGATATTCCAGTGGTTTAAAGACTTTAGCTTCTTATTCTGGGGTTCCAGGGTTTCGGAGCGCGGGCCCTTTAACTCTAAGCCGGAGGTGGTCTGGTGGGGAGGCTTCTGCCATGGCTAGTTACCAACCTACCGACAAACACGTGCCGCCAAGTGATACAGCGTTCTGTTGTGGCGCCGTGTAAACACCGATTAGGGGTATGAGTTTAATTTAACTGCGTATACCCCTCGCAGGTTAGGCCACCATCATCTTAGACATCATGCACCATCTGGTGAGATTGCAGTCAAGGGATAACTTGTAGTGGCGTAAAAAGGCCTGTAATTTTTTGCAATTATTTGCGTTCTAAGCAATTTAATGCAATCAAACTAGCCGGAGTACTTAAGAATTCTACATAATATTCTCAATGACGTGTGAAACCTGCCAATCCATACTTTGCTAGAGTGGATGTTGGTAGAGCTACCGTGGTTGTGGCCTAAACTCTTCTTGATCTGATAATTATGATGATTATATGATAATGATTAATAAAGTCACATCCCCGGTCCCACTTTCTATGCAAAACTAAGACCCGTAACAAACGGGTCAACTCTAACGGCTTAACGAACCGAAAACCGACCACCCACAAGCTGAAGACGGCTTAATAAGACCTCATTAACACCTTAATAGCCGCTCTCAATTCGCTTTACTCGCTCCACTTTTATTTATTCCCATTATCTCTTTCCCACCCTTGGTTTCACAAATAGCCGAAATAGCCGCGTCCCACTCGCACGCCCCTCTAATTGAATTTCTTTTCTAAACTTATCCCTCTTTGAGTCAAGATTAGTGATGTTGGATTGGCGTTTTGTACATTTACAGTCGGGACGATTCTTTCTTATCGGACTGTTTAATTTGAACGATAATGAAATGAACTCTCTTTTGGACTTTTCAATGGTGTTTTTAAATTGTGTTGTGATTGGACGAAGGTTTCTAAGGTTCTGCACCAAAATGGTACAAACGGGAATCCGTAGTCGTCACACCGGCTCATTTTCAATAAATGTTATTAGCCCTGATTGCAAATGAAATATATAATTCAAAAATATCTTATCTTACTAATTTTTACTTCTTTACCAATATAATAAATAAAAATACGAAAGTTTGTATGGATGGATGTTTGGTACTCAATCACGCCAGAACGGCTCAGAAACGGATCTGCATGAAATTTGGCACAGAGATTGATAAAAGTCTGGAATAGCTACTTTTTATCACAGAAAATGAAAGAGCTCCCGCGGGAAACAAAAAACCTAAATCCACGCGTACCTACCTACGAAGTCGCAGGCATCAACTAGTCATCATAAGTCTCATTCAAATCAAATCATTGAATTTCTCAAATACATATGCGAGTACATTGTACAAGTGCTTAGATCTTTTACAATATACACAAGATATGCATTAAGTAGTATTTTATTTATTTTTATTACTCCCTCAGCTGGTCAGACCACCTAGTTGGTGAGCGGCCTCTCGCTCTTTTGCCCCCAGTGTTGCCCGTGACAATCAGCTTCTCGAGACTGCCCCCACGTCGTTTGATGTGTTCGAAATTACGAGAGCATATGCCTCATAGGTATTAATAATATTTTTTTAAATTATTATTTTAAATATTCGTTTTCACTTCTATCGGCAGTCCCTATGACTGCCAATTTTTTTTAAGGTTCTTTTAATGAAATATAAAACATCACGTCGATGTTCAGCCACTCTCGGCCACAAATACATAAGCAATGATAATTAATCATTTATATACGTTCATCAAAAAAAAACTACGGTTTGTTTCGCGTATAATAAATCCATATATAATGTGTACGTGATGTTCGCATGAAACAGAACTAAGTAATTCCTAACATATAATATGATACGATATTAAACCCATGTTTTTGTATGTTTAAGTAATAAGAACATGTAACATCGACGGCTATATAATTCTTTATTTTATACTTTATAATCATTATTTTATTGGCCTTATATTTTTCTAGAATATATGAAATTTCATAGGTATATATATCTATATATGTATGTTTCTATGTATGTATGTTTGTCCGCGGATTTCTCCGAAGCTATTAATCGGATTGTGACCATTTTTTTTTATTGGTTTACATTTACTTCAACTATGGGTCCAGTGCAATTATCATCAAAGTAGTTTTCGAGATATGGACTTTAAGTGTGTGGTGAAGTTGGTTTAACTTTCAGGTAGGTACACAGAATTCGTCCCGCTGAGCCATTACCCATTCAATACTCTTTTGCAGGGGGAACCCATTTGGGCCAGTTTTCCTTCATTTTTTCGAGGGACGAGTGGCCTAGTTGCGACAACGCATATCAGTCCTATTGCGATTGTTAAGCGACGTTAACCCAAGTTGGTAACTGGACGGGTGACCGAATTTGGAAGTCCGAATTTGACTTTTAAATTTCCTCCATGACTCGGATGGCCCTTCCATATAGTTATTATCTACATCTGATAATAATAATCGTTAGTAACCCAAGAAGTTAAAATACCTAGTGCTCTCAGTCTTGTCTGTCGGAAGGACCTGGGAACCCACCGCATTATTATCCCAAGAAAACCCCTGCCGTTCTGTAATTAATGAAAAGGGGTCAAGACCCTCATCAATGGGGAATACGACGCAGAAAGAGATTTTCTTCAAAAAAGGTTTATGTACCTACTTAGTTAACTACTAAAAACATTAGTCATCTAGGTATCATACAGTAATTTAATTTAATACTTCCACTCCACACCGGCCAATGAAAGAGGCGTACTGCGTAGGTATCAACTGAAATGGCTCCGATCCAAATCAAATATCGCTCGAGGAAACTGGCAGTCCCATTGGCCGCCCTGAGACCAATCTCACTGTACTTACGTGAGCAATTATTTAGAAGAATAACGCAGAATAATACTTGTAAGATTTTACGTAAGTATAGCACGTAAACAACTTACCTACAAGACTGTTTAAACCTCGAATGTTACCCATATACCTTCGCGACTGACGTGAGTAAAACTTACAATAGTGAAATCGTTGCATAAGTAAGTATAACTAAGTACCACCGCGAATTTCACATTTCATGATTAGGCCTCATCTTGGAGAAAAGGCTTGCGCTTGACGACAATCATGCTTATTACAAAGCAATGATGTTGTCGTGCTTGGAGCGTGCTTACCTAGAAGATGCCTATTCACTCTTGGCTTGAAGGTACGCTGGAAGGGTATTCCACATCAGAAACGTAGAGCAGAATCGTTTCGTTCGAGCAGACTGGATATCAACCACATAAGGATGCCAACGCTTACGGTTTCTACTTTCTTGTTGTTCTGTGTGTTGCTGTTCGTTTTTAGGGTTCTGTATCCAAAGTGTTCCAACGAGGTTGTCCGTCGCGTCTGTCTGTCAACGGGCTGTACCTATCAGCTCATTAACCCATTAACTGTAATAATACAAAAGATAAAAATTAAGGGGGACCCCATACAAGAACTTGATTTTTACATGTAGGACATACCTGTACTACATGCATTTCATATGTTATACCTACCGTCATGATTTGACCGAACCGGTGGTAGGTTCGGAAAGCAGATTCTACGAAGAAGAGAATCTCTGCAGTTGATCTTTTTAAAAATTAAAATAATTCTTATACAACAAGAAGATATTCAATATACAGTAGTATTAGTTATTATACTATCTTAAGGGGCGCTAGAACCAAAAAAAGTTATAGGTAAAACTACACACTGAAGGTACGCTTTTTGAACGCCAATATCTACCTATTATGGAATATAAGACAACAAAGTAAAAAGACCTAATGGCCCAGTGTTCAACGCTATTGTTTCAGCGTGGGAGGTACCGGATTCGATTTGGAAATTCGTTATTTCAGAATTTTCTCTGATCTGGCCCGCTAGCATCTTACAGTTTAGATTGTATTATCACAACCATCAGACGGAATCGCAGTCAAGGGCTAACTTGTAGTGGAATGAAAAAAAGTTGTTATTATTATGAACAACTACAGCAGGTGTTCTTGGAAGCCGCAACAAACTCAACGGGCTTTTTTAAGCTCGTATCACCGCAAACCTCAGACCTGTTAGCACCGCATTCCCAAGCATTGTTGTCATTAATTTTAGGTAATATACTTTTTACTTTCAGAAAGAAAGAAAGAAAGAAAGAAGAAAAGAAAGAAATAAATCTTTATTCGGGGATAAAAGACGTATCACATATCAGATTTTATAAAGAAGAAAAAAGCGAAATGAGGCTTGATCCCCAAAATGGTCTTCATGCATGCGCTTTACGTGTTTGGATACAGCGATCTACCGTGAAGCCAGTATGCTTGGACGGCGCCAAAAAAAAATAACTTTCTAACAACTTTAACTTTTAACTTTCTAACTTTTAGTTTAGGTATTCCCGACCAGATGATTTCCACGACTCAGACTTTTTTTTATTCCCGCGGGAACTCCTTCATTTTTCGGGATAAAAAGTACTCTTTGTTTTTTATAGGGATAGAAATTAGCACCTGGCTCCATATCAAATTTCATCAAAATCGGTTGAAAAGATGGACTGCTAAAGCGTGGTAAACAGAACGACATACATATACTTTCGCATTTTTAATATTAGTATGGATTTCACCCACAATGCCAAAATTTTTGCAAGGCCATGCAGTCACGTAAGTACTGACTACTGTTACAATAAAACGGGCTTAGGATTTCCCTAAGATTAACGCATTGTCGGTAAAATCGGGCTTTAGTTTGCCCGAGTAATAGTTTTTATACTCAACATGTCTGCATGAACGATTTCTAGTAAAACAACATTGCATTGGCTCTAGTAAAGCGTGCAAGCTAATTTCACACCTAATGGCTCTACACACACTGAATCGCAAAAAGCGACCCGCGTCTTATTGATTATATCAAAAGCGGACAATAGACAGAAGATGGCGTTGAGTATTGTTGCAGACTCACGTCGACAGACGGCGCCACCGGGATCGCTCGTGTACTTAAATGGCAGTTGTATATTTTCACCAACAATGGCTCTGAATCCGTTAGCGGAAAATGCACCTTGCACCCTGCACGTCTAAGCACAATTTCGAGAATGCACCGGAGTACACTTATGATGCTAACCTCGGTATATTTGTGGCGAAGCATCGTCATTGTTCGCTAAATTGTCGCTTGCACGGAACCGGCCGGCAAGGCTTGTCGTGAGTTAGGTAACTACGAGCGCCGCACACAACGATATACTATATTACGGTCGCAGTCTGAAAATGTTTATCAGTTTTCAAATTACATATTATGTAAGGTAAGGTCTGAAATGCCATAGCAAGGTATTTGTTACGTTTCAAAATTATCAAAAGTTTTCAAGCATCGGAGTATCAATGACTTTTTTTAAATGAAACTCATTTCCTAATTTGACACACTAGCATCATCGCATATTTCTTTGATTTTATATATAGGAGAGGATATGTTGCATTTTACTCAAGTAAAGCTATAAGATGCATTTTGTTAATAAAACATGTAAAACTATGATTTGACTTTTCTTACTTACTAAAAGCTACGTTATTAGAACGAGACAGGTGTATTATGTTATTGCGTCAATGTGTCGCGCAATTGTCATATGACGTCATCAAATTTAGCTATTGAAGCCAATTATTTTCAACTATAAATGGCGTCTGTTGTGCTTCCGGCATATCAGTTGTGAATAATTACCTGTTTTTTTTAATATTTTCATGTGTTTCTGTTGTGGGGTGTCGTAATAATAATATTGTAAAACGTCCAGGAATTTCATTTCATAGGTAAGTAACAAAGTCGTCTAGTTTTTCTTTTTGTGGCTACTATTTTAAGTTATTTCCACTAATTATAGCTTAGTTTCTTCTTTACTGAATCCATAACACGTAAATTTTTGCGCTGTCCCCAAAAATTTGGATTATTTCATTAGTTTTTGTATAGAGTGTATATATAGTGCGGGGATTGTATTGTTTACGAATAAATTGAATACCGATAAAATTAAAGTTTCATATAACTCTTACTGTTTTTCACTCTGAGGGGTAGAGCGATGAAATTGAACAGTCAGATTCTAATTATAATATTGCCAAACTCATTTTAGACTGTAGCAATGATAATCTAGTGATTAAGACACCCGACCTCCAATCCCCGATACGTCAATATTAAAAGTCAATAACTGATTTACTACTATATAGTACTGGTATATTCCTTGGCTGCGCGAACCACTAAAGTGGCCCGCGGATATTCACAGGTTTTTTACAAATGCAACTATTGTCTTTTTAGACATTCTTTCTTTATTTTCGCATTTAATCGGCTCTATCACACCATTTTTTCATTTCTAAGTAATCATTCTTGTACCCACGACGGAACGGAGACGGTATATGTGTTTGCCCTAAGAGGTGTGCGTTCGTTTGTGCACTTTGTTGTTACCATTTTCCAGGAAAACTACTAGACCGATAATTATGCGGTTTTTTGCATTAGATATGCATAACTTCTGAGAAGGTTCTTAGAAATGTAGGACCATAGTCCATCAAGTTGAGCTGCAATCGTGATTTTTATTCTTCAATGTTACGATTTTTCTCAAAAAGTACTGGGCCGATTGAGATGCGGTTTTTTGCATTGGATATGTATAGCTTGTGAGAAAGTTCAAAGCACATATTATAAACGCGAAGTTGGGCTATATGGATGATGTTGTTAATCATGCCTAAACTGATCTGTATGAAATTTGGGACAAAGATAGATTATAGTCTGGAATAACATGCCGGCTAGTTTTTATTCCGGAAAATTCAAGAGTTACCGCGGGAACCAAAAAACCTCAATTCACGCGGACGTAGTCGCAGGCATCGTAGTCGCAGGCTAGTTCATTAGAAAATACGAATCTAGTATTCGTAATTTATGTATACTAGTGTTTTTTTCAAAATATTGTGTTTAATTATTTATTAATTTTATTTGTGATAATTTTATATCGATAATATAAGTATCGATAATACCAGCCCTAACCCCCAGCTTAAGCTCCGCCCATACGCCATTTTTACTTTCCGGAAGCTTCAATTTAAATATGATGTTTCATATCCTCCTATATATAAAATCAAAGGCATATTTGGTAAAGTGACATCTTTTGAAAATAATAAAAAAGGTTTTCTACATCAATCCTATCTTCATATATTAGATAGATTAGATTTAGATTTGTCACGTACTGCAGCGACCGATACATGTTAAAAAATCTATGATCTATACCTAATCAAATCACATGTCCTCCGCCACAGATGCATGTTGTATGCAATTATAAACCTTAAGGTGGTAAAACATTTTCTGACCGCGACTGTACCTACATATATTTGAACACCTGTTATTAAATGAGCAGGGTCACAGAGTACTTAGCTCGCACACCTACCTACTCTGAGTTAGCTAAACACATTGACTGATAGGAGATGCAATTATGAAACATAAGGTGGTAAACATTCTCTGACCGCGACTGTACATATATTTAAACACCTGTTATTAAATGAGCAGGGTCACAGAGTACGTAGCTTGCATACCTACTCTGAGCTCGTTAAACACAATGACAGATAGTGATCTCTCACCCGCTGCCGGTGATTTGGGATGCGTCCACAATTGCCGGCCGCTAGTTATCACATGATATTATAATTACCGAGTTGAACAAACCCGCGTTTTTCTTTTTTCCAACGTTCCATTATCCGATCTCGATCTGCAGTGAATCGCCGAAACGGCAAACTGAATCATAAAGCCATAGAATAATTACAAAAGCTTTTTACTTCCTCGTTTCTAATTCGAACCGCTAGGATATGGAATATTTTTCCGGCTTTCGAGTTCCCTTTCACTTTTTAAAATCTCTCTCTACCTCCTATTCCTTAATGTTGAGGGTCGTGACTCCTTTAAATTAATCACATAATGGCAGGGGTTTTCTTGGGATAATAATGGTGGGTACCCGGGTCCTTCCGCATTACTTTATTTACTTACTTAATTTTTAATATAGGAACCTTCAAATCAAGAGCATTCGCTCGGGCGCCTATTCAGGCGTCCTTTAATCAAACCTGCTCCATTTTAGCCTACATGGATTGGATCTTGGATCCATGATCCAAGCGCTAGTCTATTATATAAAAAAAAGCTGACTGTAAACTTCCGGTGAACGTTTCCACGCGGAGATTAAGTCGCACTTGACAAAAACCGGATCATCTTTGCGTTCGATAGGCTTTGCTGAGCTTAGAGGATTTCACATGTGCCCCGTGTCACGGGAATCACATAAAAGTGAATGGCGCTCGATTGGTCCACAATAGACTGCCAATTCCAGATTCTTTTTGTCGAATAAAAATAAAGTCGAGTGCGATGTGACGCGAGTCTCCGGTCCCTTGCGGGGATTAAGTTTCGTCTGTCCCTTTTCAGCGGAGGTGCTAAACCTTTAGGAATTTCTGACATAAAGCGTCGCTTCCGAAAAAATTGTCCGGCCTCTATTCGCAACTCAGCCGTCCGAAGCCGGTCAGAGTGAAGGCAATCGGCATAATAATGGCGGTCGTTTTTCGAATTTATTTTCAAGTTTAAATATTAATGTTTCGTGACAAGGCGTCGGCGCGGTGCGCGAGGTGTCGGAGGTTTTCTGGCCCAGCGCCCACGAACCGGTCACCGGCTCGCACGCCACACAAACGAGTCTCGGCCGGAGCGATAAACCTTGCTAACCGAGTCGCCCTGTATGGCCAAACGGCAAACGACCCATTCGTACCAATTTGCAACCCCTGTTTGTTCTACTTTTGGCACAAGTTCTCATGCAAGCTGAATGTACGGCCTCGATCGTCTATTGCAGCGTTTAGCCGTATCGGCTCAACCACTTTCTGCTATACAGAACTACCATACCAGACAAAGGATTACTTTACACCTATCTGTGCTGTTCTAGGTACTGAAATGTTAATACTTTCTGAACTGAACTGAACCGTTCTGTATTTTTATAACTTTTCTGAAACAAACTACTGGGCCGATCATAGAACGCCTTTCCAGCATCCGTGTTTCTTGACACCTTCAATACAACTTCTAGGCAAGACCTCATAATTTCTTACCCCTTACACTATACTTGTACCTTGGTACACCGTCAAAGACATGCCGCCAAGCGATTACACGTTCCGGTACGATGCCGTGTACGAACCAAATAGGGGTATGGGTTCAATATAACTGCCATGCCCCTAACAGGTTAGCCCGCTACCATCTTAGACTGCATCATCACTTACCATCAGGTAAGGGCTCGCTCGAGATCGCAGTCAAGGGCTAACTTGTAGTGGAAAAAAACCTGGATCATAACTACTGATCAGTCTGGCGACCATTATCGGAATCTAAGGTCACGTAAAGATTATTACTTTCTTCAGAAAACATCTAGAGTTACCCTCAGTCGACTCTAAAAAAAACATCTTTAGATTAAACTCCGAGTGTACCTCTCGCTAACTATTTGCTTGTTCAGCTCAAAGAATACGTGTCAGGGGGTTTCTCTCTAATTTAGTGATCATTAATGAAAGCCACCGAATTAATTCGATATACATTGCTGCTTTACTGTGTGGATAGCCAGTAGTCACTGAGTCAGAGAATGGGTGTCCAGGACTTACCAAGGGTGAGTAGAACGCTGAGCTGTCAACACCGATGCTGGGATACGGGTTTTGATCCGTAGAAGGGTACGGAGCTCCATATACGCCAACAGCCGCGCTCGATAGCCTCGGGTAGGAAGACAGGGCTAGCCGGGCGTCATACTGGCAGGAACAGACCGTCTGTCCTGATACGGGGTCGGTGATGATGGGTCTAGGGGTGTCGCAGCATGACGCGGCGGGTGTGCTGGCGTGGGAGCCCGCGCCCGGGGACAGGGCTCCGCTGGCCACCCCTGATCCGCCGGGGGAAAGGGGTGGGGCGGAGCTGGAGCCGCCGTCAGGCGACGTCGCCGCTCCCCCGTTACCCGTGCCGCTGCTGCCCACCAGCAACTGCGAAGGGAAGCAAAACATTTAATTAAAAAAATGTATGAAAGTCTCGACGAACTGTAATCTGCAGCGCCCCCTTGAGGACTGAGGACGTATAACATATCTAAGAACGTTGTTAGAAGCTGTACATATAAAAAATATCATTATAATTGGTCCAGTTTAATGGAAAATGGTCTCAAAAATGTGCACAAACAAATAATCTCTTTAGTGCAAACACAAGAAACTGTCTCTGTCTCCATGCACGCAGATGTATGTGAACAAATTAAACTTTTTTTTTTCAACTAGGTATAAGTTATTTCAGCGATCTTACTTGATCGGTAACTATAACTAAGGAGATATGGGAACGGAGCCTCCCACCAGACTAGTCACTAGACCAGTGACATTAGGGGTAGCTTTTGCCATCGACTTCACTCACGCTAAGTTCTATGACAGGTACGTTATATTTTGACTGGTAAATTTCAAAGCCCAATTTTACACCTAAAAGGTTGAATTTCAGAAATCCTTCCTTGGCGGATGTTTACGTCAGCTATCTGTATGAGCAGCCTGATGGTAAAGTAAGTCAGTCAGTCCCCTTTTCCTTTCTTATTTTTAGAAATATAGGTAGGTACCTAAATGTGTAGCTGTGTTTGTTTATTGGTATGTCTTTCAATGACGCCGCAATGGATCCACATATTTTTTTGCATGGACCTAGATAAAAACCTGGAAAGGGACATAGGCTACTTTTAACGCAATTTTTTTCGGATTTAAAATAAAAATCTAAATCCCCTATAAATTCATTCCACCAAGCTGAAAATTATAATAGCAAAAGTGATAAGTCAGTTCAACAGCCAACTAAAAATGTCCCTTAGTATTTCTCCCAGATACATATAAATATAATGTATCAAAGCAAACGCACTACCAGACGATAATATAATAAACATAAATGTCATCATTCCGGGCGAATTATCATAATATTTGTCAACGGACAACTTTTGATGGCCGCTAGCACTGTTCACAAGGAAGGGAATAAAAAAAGCATTGATAGACGAGAAACTTCCCATTCGGTGGTGAATGGGTGAATTCAAAACTAGGGTTAGTGTTTTTTTAAGCTATTTTTTTAAGTTAAACTTTTTCGGACGGAAGTAACATTCAAACGTCAATTCCATTGACCATTGCAATCCGATCAGCTGTTTAGAGGTTGTAATCTTTTATCGAATTGATACTGACTATGATTTGTCTAATTCATGATGATAATTTTGACAGATGAGAGTTGATAAAAATAATGAAGGACAAGAGTGAGACAGACTGAAGCAGTACTATGCAAATTTTGCTTGGACACCAACTACATAACCTGTATCACGAAATAATTGGAAAACGAAGCGATTAACTATCATTTTGGCTTTGTACGCGCCCCATGTTTTATTATCCTACCTACTTTTAACTTTTAGAATAACTATACTATATTTTGCAGGTAGATTGTTATTACTTGTAGATATTTCATAATATAATATATAGTGTGTATTTATAGATAGGTATATGAAATAATTTGTAGTTTTTTTAGTTTGTAAAAATACACCCACTGTCGGCGGATAGGAATTTGCAAATGTCATATTTTTAATAACAAATAAAATATATTTGTTCTGATCATACTACAATCGTGACCAACATTTGAACTACTTTTTATGCATGTTTATTTAAATAGATTTTGTTCTTAATATACTTAATATATTTAAGTAGCGATTTAGGTTATGAAATAAATTGGTTTACAATGTGCTATGTTATTATAAGCATAAATTGGGGGAGGCAGCCCTAGCGGTGAACAATATTTATAGTTCGCTTTGAGAAAACATTAAACACTTTATAAAAGTAAATAATCGGCCGTAAACACCGGTATTCATTTCATCGACTTCATTGGGTGTGTATCAAGAAATCATAAATCTATAATAACACAGTCTAGTTAGCGTACAGTTCGGAAGCAAACATGCGGTACCTAGCGCAATAGGCGGCGCGGTGTGGGCGCGGCGATGGCTGCAGGTCGTCTAAAAATAATTTGTAAATATAAAGTTAAATAAAGTATCTCCTCCTTATTGATATTTTCCAGAATTATAATTACATTGTATTATAATATATTGTCTTTGGAAAATAAACATTTGAAAATAGTCATAGTTATAAATCGTTAAATACAATCCAATTAAAAATTCGATTAATTAAATCAAATAAGAATATTATATGCAGCTGTAGTACTTAAGTACTTAAAGTTTATAACATTATTTGCAGATTTACGAGACAATTATTCTTCTTTTCTAACTTAATCTAAGACTCTACTTACTTGTAGTAGAGTCTAGAACTTTTCAAAGACTCAATTATAAAGGTGGTCTAAGTAGGTGAAATAAGAATGTACTAGTACCATCAAAAATGCAACCGTTCACAGTACGTTTCAATCAATTCCAAACTGATTGATCGTCAAACTGTGGCGATTCTAATAAAAGTTTTGTAGATATTCCGAGGCACGCGGCTTCACGCCGAATTTATTTGTCAAATTTATCACCACCAGTTCCCTTTCAAAGATCAAAGTTTAATTGGGCGGCCATTTTTATTTTACAATCGGAACAATGATTGTATTATATTCTTAAATTGTATTTATATCCACGTTTCTTTTCAGCTTCCCACGCGGGGAAAAGAGCTGTTGAATGATTTAGTTTAAAAAAATATATTTTTTGGAACGATTCCCAAAAATTATAAATTCAACGGTTCTGTTGTAAAACTAGGAAGCCTTATTACCTACTAGCTGATGACCGCAACTTCGTCCGCGTGGATTGAGGTTTTGGTTACTGCGGAAACTCTTTAATTTCGCGGGATAAAAAGTAGCCTATGTGTTATTCTAGACTATAATCTATCGTTTAGCCATTCTGATGTGATGGAGTAACAAACATCCACCCATACATCCATTCATCCATCCAAACTTTTGCATTTCTAATATCTTTTATATATATGTCACCGTAAGATTGTAAAAACCGTTAGATTATAATCTAACTCGCGAAATTCTAAACTGTCGAAAGATTACAATTTAACGCATTATTTTCCGGTAGATTGTAATCAGATAGGTATTTTAACCCTATAAAACCTAAGTGCCCGACCTGCGGCCGGGCACTACTTGGTTGTTTATGTAGAACCCTAACCTAACCTATAAGAAAGAGACAAGAAAACGTAAATAAAATGAATATTTCAAAAATTGACACTCAGAACATTGAACAGTTTACAATCTTTCGATAGTTTAGAATTTCGCGAGTTAGATTATAATCTAATGGTTTTTACAATCTTACGGTGACATATATAAAAGCGAAATACCACTCATTCACTCACTCGCTGACTAATCACGATATCTCAGGAACCTTAAAGCATACAGACCTGAAATTTGGAATTTGTAAGTTTGCATGAAAGTCCTATGACGTGTTTGAAGTTAGATACTTCAAAATCGGGATTTAAGTTATTAGTTTTAAATAATAATAACCTGTGTAATTAGTTTTAGGAAAATCCACCCTAAATGGTGTAAAATGGAGAAGTTTCATGATGTTGTGAATATCATATTTAACACAACGGAAGTAAAATATAGATTAAGATTAATAAATCAGTGTTTTTTTTATCCATCAATAAATGACTGAGAAATGACTATAGGTATAAAAGTTTAATTATTTAATGTACACCGATTGCTGTATCTTACTCGATTGAGAAATTTTGTGAGTGAGTTTTAATACCTAGCCGAGATTTAATACTTCAAAATTATCTTCACACACAAATTAAGTGCTTTTAATTCAATTAAGTCACGTTAAGTCCATTTATTTCTTTTATTCGGCTTTATAAAGTCGGTTGAAAGGGTGGTGTGACGTTACGCCACCTGTATTACAAGAGCAACTTTAAAGTTCCATCACTTTTTCATTTGTTGAGATTGAATGATTCTTTCATATTTTTGTTTTATTTTGTTTTAACTTTCATAAATTGAAAAAAAAATAGTAAACTTCTCCATTGGGGTTGGAAGGTTGCATGAAGGACATAAGTTTTTGAAGTCGCCATTAAGGTTTCGTATTCTATGGCTCATAACTGTGAATGTTCTTCAGACGGACTAGAATCCAGAGCCGTTAAACCACTTAAATAAACGAATGTTGGTGTTCTGTGTTCATTTTTTGACTTTGACAACTTGACAACTGACGTCTTATGATAGGCGGAAGTAACTTGTTACAAACTTACATCGGTATGGAAAATTGATGCGTGCCCTTTGGTGAAAAATTTACATTCGAGTTGATAATCGGGTTCGTCCGCCAATAAGCTGTTTTGGCCCCCGATTCCTCGACGGGTTAGAAAGCCTCGCCGATTCGAGGTCCCGTCACTATCAGCCGCTGTCGATCACGTATTTAGTATAGACACTTAGTGCTAGTGCTTCGTGATGGACTTAGTGAAGAAAAGGTGGTACCAGCCGAGGAGCCTGTTTGCATTGGAGGCCTCCAGGCCTGCCGTCTTTGGAGGGAGTCACCACACTACACCACTTTCACAAACACAACTGCAAACACATAACTCACACATAACCTCCTCGGGACTCTCCTGGCAGCAACTAGCCGACCAAGTAAGTTTACAGTTCTGTTCACTTTAGCGGCACCTGATCCAGTGACCCCTGACCTATTGGCAGCTAATGGACCCCCACTCCTAAGGTCAAGGGTTTGCCCTCACTGGACAGGCTCGTAGCCTCAATCGTTATTACTTATTAGTTTTAAATAATAAATCCTGCCCAAGCTGTAAGGCCGCTTTAAGCAGGAACTTTGCAGCGAGGAAATCAGTAATTGCACACGGACGAAGTCGCGGGTGACCTATAGTATTAATATAGGAGTATAGATTATCATTTCGTTGGGTAACTGTATGGTAAAAGCGGTATAACCACTTGGCTACAACCGCTTCAACCTCTTACTTACAAGTTACATTAGCTAAAATAGTTACGAATTGAATATGCGTGTTAAAAAGCAATGAGTGAGTCAGTCATACTTTTAGCCACATAACTTTTAGCTTATCTTGATGGTTGTCGTGATGACATAAATAATAACGAAAAAGCGTATAAAGAACTAATATGTAGGCAATAAAACTTCCGTCGAACAATAAATGGTCAAGTGCGTGACTGAACACGCATAAAGTAGGGTTACGTAGACAAGCCATGCTAGTTGCAAAAAAAAATTCATGGTAATGTACTCCCGAACGAATTTTGGCATGGCGGCCTTACCTATCTCCAGAGAGATTAGCCTTCATTATCAGATTTATTTTTTGATTAGTAACTTTTAAATTTTAATCTGTGGTAGTGGCCATAGAATCATTGAAAATAAAAAAGGAGGATGATGATAAGTTTACCAAAAATATGACATCGTTTTTGACAGTTTTGAGACCACTTCACTGTCAAGTTATATTACCTATACAGCCAAGAGGAACCAAGAGATGTTATATTCGTAAAGTTAATTAAATTTATTACCTATTATTCATCTCACAAAAAAAATGTTACAAACAGTGCCACAAAAAGTACAGTCGATTTTACTGTGCACCGTGATAATATTTATATTTTATTTTATCCACTACAAGTTAGCCCTTTATTGCGATCTCACCTGATAGTAAGTAATGATGCAGTCTAAGATGGTAGCGGGCTAACCT
Organism: Erebia palarica; assembly: GCA_964035005.1. NCBI lineage: Eukaryota > Metazoa > Arthropoda > Insecta > Lepidoptera > Nymphalidae > Erebia > Erebia palarica. The sequence goes on from OZ035986.1 coordinate 18,718,050, forward strand.
GTTAGGGGCATGACAGTTAATTAAACCCAACAATAATTATAGTTATGGAAAAATTATACTGTAAATTATTATTACTTATTAATTATTAATATCATACTTTGTTAGGCGTACTATAATGTAGTTTTAATAGAAAACAATTTAATGCTAGGTAGTAAATTCAAAGCAGGCAAGCATTAAAATGGATAAAAGAAACGTCAATAAACGACTTGCCGGGTTTCGCGGGTCATGCAACACCTTTTAGATAGGTATTTTAGTCTCCACCTGTATTCAATCCCGCATGTCAAAAACAGTACAGGCGATTTCCACATCCATACCTTATATCTTGAAGAGTTTAATGCTTTGAGTAGTTTTATAGCTTCGCCCTTTGTATCAGGTATGACGTGTTACAATTACTTGCGGAGTAAATTGTAATTTTGTTTAAATGATTTTAGACTTTATTGAAATGGAACAGAGCAGATTTTTGTGTGTTTTATTTTGGGTGTATTGGATACTAAAGATACTAGGGCATTGTAGTTTCATTGAATGTATGGGTGCGTGTAATCCTATTAATCGAATGCACACTTTTTGTTACGTTATTGACGTAAAGAGAACGGTTTTATTTTAACCCTTCTATTTATTCACTGAATAAAGTACTTACTCATTTTTGCCTTGGCTGGGTAGAAATTTTTACAGTCAAACGATGACACGCTATACCTATGAAAAATCACGGTCACGGATGTACAGTTCGCGCGCGAGGTCCTAGGAATCTTAAGGAATGTTGACGTAGTGAGATAGAGTTGTGATTTATTCGATATTTCGTTATCGGTAATAACATATCTTTAGAATCTGTGCGTGTACTGAATTAATTATAAAAATAATAACTCTATGACGATATTAAGTGCAATAAGGAAGAAAAATCAAATTGTATCATAAAATTTATTTATAATGAACTGTATACAATGAACGTAAAATCTAATTAATTAATAAAGTAAAGTATATCATACTCAACTACAATAAGTAGTTCACAAAAAAATCACATTCGGTTGAAGCATAGAATTATACCCAAATGAAATTTTTATGATTTGATGAATTGACGTGAAAGTTATGCAATGATACTTTTTTTTAGAATATGTAAGGAATACAATTGTAATGATTAAAATAAATACTAATATTTATATAATTACTTAATAAAAAACCATTAAAAGCAGTTTTAATTATAAATTATTGAGTTGGCACAATATTATGCCTAGTTTGCTTTTACTTGTTAGATAAGTAAGTACTTGTACCTACGTAAGTAATTCTATAACTACCTACTTATAAATAATGATTATGTCGTAACGAACATACACAGGTTCATGCAATCTATAATTAAAACACAATTTATAAATATACTTATAATGCCCGGTGCTACAGTGAATTAATGAACAAAAAATTCTCCTGTATGTTATCAACAAACTCTAATCTCTATATTAGGGTAACATTTCGACTACCTCCTTTTTTTGAATGTAAGAATTAGAGATCGGCGCGCATTGTTCAAGTAGGTGCGTACCTTTCACAAGGACGCGCTCTAGACATTGAATCTTGCAGTGACACGGGGGTTTCCAGTTTCCACGTATAATGTATTTTAGTGGAAAATGATATAAAAATCTTAAAAATAAAATTGATTTTTATTTCATGGACCGATCATATTATCGATTCCGAAACACCCCTGAAATTATTGCAGGTGACCTAAATTAAACGCTGTAAGAAAAAATATATGAGAAAAAATAATAATTATCTATGAAGTGAGTGTCGAAGTATAATCATCATCATCATCATTCCAACCCATCGCCGGCTTGCTACTGAGCACGAGTCTCCTCTCTGAGTTAGAAGGGTTTGGCCATAGTTTACCACCTTGACCAAAAGCGAATTGGTACACTTCACACACCTCAGTGAAAAATCGAGAACTCTCGGGCATGCAGGCGTTAAAGAAAGTGATAGTTCATTTCATTTCCACTTAAAGGTACTTACCTACTCAGAAATAATTCTATCCGCACTTGTGAACTATTTCCAAACGCTTCTCATTCTGGGAGGAGAGGGAGCGCGTAGGCAGGTACTAGGTAGTGAGCCAGCACGATGGATTGAAATGATGACGATAATCAACTATTTAAGGAGTTCTTACATGCTTTTTGACGTGCAAGCATCTATGAACTCCATAAACAGGTCGAAATATCCGTTTGACAAACAATTACACAATCGGGGGGCTGAAATAGAAAGAAAGAAGCCCACCCGTGCGAAGTCGGGTATTTCAGCTAGAGTATTATATTAAAATACCTATAATCTAATCCAAAGGGCTGTCAATTCCAAAGTGATAATGCGGGTCCTAAATGACCTAGTTCCAAGACTATAATGCGGGATTCGCATGTGCCCAAAAATTATACGAATTAGGCTAGTTTAGAAATCAATCATCCGAATTATACTATAAAACGATCCGGTCATTTCTTCGAAGCCGATTCCGAATCGATTTCGATCGCATTCTAAACACCAGTGAAGCATTTGCATTAATATTTCCAGTCTAGGCGTTTTTAAGACGTGTACCCACTGGCGTAAAACGCCTGTAAATCTATAGTTAGTTACTTAAAATAACACTATCGTGACGATTACTGTACCTATACATTTTTGTTTTCAGAAATCAAGAATCTATCTGTGTCTCTATTAACGGCATCACGCTGAAACAACTGGACGAATAATCATAAATGGACGAAATATAATATAATCTTATTAACGTGGATTTTTTACAATATTGTATTTATACATAGGTAAATGCTTTGGTGGGTTAGGACCCATGCGAAACCGGGCTGGGTCACCGCTTGTCGTTGGCAACAAAAATAAATACATTTAAAAATTACTTCGGGGAATTTATAAGCTTAAAATTATGCATTTCCTTGTTCCTCCTTAAATGTAAATTAAGTCAAAATTAAATTCCGATTAGGTCAAGAACGTCCAGCGTAAGTTTTACATTAGATTAATCTGTGATTAAATCTAACCTGCCCGAGAGATGAATTAATTTCCGTTTTCGAAATAATACCATCGGCGTTCCCATTTTGTCAGTTCAGTTCAGTTTGTCGGACAGTTAACAACTGTCCGATTAAATAAACTTTTCTTCATAATAGTACTAGCTGATGCCCGTAGCCGCAACCTCGTCAGAGTGAAATGTTCTGTATTAGATTCCGCGGGAACTCTTTAATTTTCCGGGAGAAAAAGTAGCCTGTAAGTTGTTTCAGGCTATAATCTATCTCTGTGCCAAATTTCATCCGGATCCGGTCAGTCGTTCTGGCGTAATTGAGTGGCAAACATCCATGTATCCATCCAAACTTTCTCATTTATAATATTAGTATAGATTAGGGCGAAAGCACACGACGGATAGGACACGTCACAGGACAAACGCTTTCTGCGTTTTTCAAAACTTCAGATAAATCGGTTCAATCCTTCTTGCGTGAAGCAGTAAGAAACATCCAAGCATACAAACTTACTTACGTACAAACTTACATTTAAAATATTAGCAAGTTAAGATAACTGCTGTCAGCTCTAACATATTAAGTCCAGACGTTTGCTCTCAATCAGGGAAACATGATCTAAGTCTTAGATAAACATGGTCAAAGACGAGTACCTTCTCGAAAAACAGTGTGAAGAAAGTGAGACCCAACAAGCCAAGTAAAATAAGACAAATAAAAGTCCTCTGCCTTTTGACGCTCCACTCAACTCTTATTCAATATCGCAAACAAAAATATAGGTATCTATTTATTTAAGATTATACTTAAACTTTGGGCGGGAACATGAAAAGGAATGGAGTGGTCGTCGAAAGATTTGATCAAATATAGTGGGGTTGTCTCAGAAATAATAGCATAAGTTAGTGTGCACACACAGGCCCACTTGAGCGTCTAATGCGTCGCTTAAGGACGTCAACTTGTTTTGTTTAAACAGAGAGCAGGTTCCACCAAAGGAAGTGCTCGTTTTTTTTTTAAAATTTAAATCTTCGGAAATTTTTTGTAGGCCAGCGGTATTCTCGTTTTGAGACCATTTTCTATTTAAATTTAGGTGATAGGAAACGCAATATATTTTTACTGAGAGGAAAACGTGACTGACTGAGTGATCTATCAAAGCACAGCTTAAACCACTGGATGGACCAGGCTGAAATATGGCATACAGATAGCTATTATGACTTAAATATCCACTAAGAAATGATTTTTGAAAATTTTACCTTGAGAGGGTTAAATGGGGGGTTGGTGGTGTCCACCTAGTTTTAAATATAACCTAGAGTCAGTCTAGTGACAGATGAGAGTCGTTTGTAGTTACTGACAACACAGAACATAACTTAAAAAAAACAGGGGGTCGAAAAAACCGCAAATACCCTCAGAAAAATAACTAAAGCATCTTCCTGAGGCAAGCAACTATTGTCACTACATTAACGTTGCTAATATTGTCTTTCGACGGTAGAAATACATCAATTTTATCAATGACTTAAATGACCCACACTTAGTATAATAAACACACATTTTGCGGTCGACTAGTATTATTCTAATAACAGTGTATCTAAAGAATACATACTAAAGATATATTATTTTATAGTGATTTTCATATGGTGTAAGTGGTATGTGGCGTGTATATTTGTAATTAGTAATATCAGTGACACGCCGCCATATTATTACACTTGTAATATATATTTATAGATGTATCTGTGATTCCGTTGTCAATAATTTGCCGATAAGCTATGATGGTGACGATTTGTTACCTACTGCATGCAACTTTTGACTGTAAAGCCTTGATTTTAAAGATAATTATCGCGTCATTGTGAACACAATCATACTTTATAGGCCTATTACACTACACTTTTGCAAGGGTACACCTGAATCAGTCTAGTGTAATAAGATTTCGGGAGTAAGGCTCCCTAATTTGGTCCTTATTGCTGTGTAATAAGCGACGCTCTAACTAGCTTTAACTCTTAGTAACCCACCCTTGATAAGTGCAGTGTAATGGGCCCAATATTACTGTGCTTTAATATGACAGTTGGTGGTGGGATGATGAAAATTCGAAACTGATTTTGTCTCCTTTTGTTTCTGTGAGAATACTTTGTAATGCAATTCACTATAGAAAAATGTTTGTAGACCCTGATTTTGAAATTTTAAAACTAAATAAATAAAAGCAAACTTACTTGCCAGTTGCCACCTAAGACTCCATAGATTCGAAAAATCAATTCTACAAAGAAGAATTGGCCATATTGAAACCGGCCAAGTGCGAGTCGGACTCGCGCACCGAGGGTTCCATACACACATGTAGTAAGTTTAAAATTATAAAAAATATTTTTATTATATGATGTAACTAAAAATAAAAATCTTCGCAATTTTTCCTTTATCTGTGCTATGACGTTGCTTCGTGCCAAAGAAGATTTAAAGTTCACGGGAAGTACCCTGTAGGTTTTGATTCCCTTGCGAATTTCGAAAATTTGCAGCTTAAACGGCTGTATCTTTTGATTTCGTTGGCTTAGAAGTTTGATTTTTTCCCAGCTCCAAAGGACAGTAGACCTGAGTACTTGATATGAATTTCAGCTTGATACCTCCTTGCGTTCCTAAGAAGAAAGGTCTTGACAGACAGACGGACAACAAAGTGATCCTATAAGGGTTCTGTTTTTTCCTTTTGAGGTACGGAACCCTAAAAAGCGTAGGTATGTCGTCAATCGATAAAATAAACTATTTACCGCTTGAATGTGTTCAATATTGTATTCGCAACCAGCACCAGTATTATTATTCTAAAAAGCCTTAAAACTTATCACTAAACTTAATTATACACGAAGCACGTCTATTCCCCTACTATAATTTATGGTATAATTGATAGCGCTATTAAAGAAACCTAGGTATTAATTTGTTACTTAGATTAGTTCTAGGTAATTCCCTCCTACCATTTACAGATCGATATGTAAAACAGATATGCAGCCTACCTGAATAGACAATAATTATATAACATTATTAAATTCACTATCTATTTAATCTAATGGCATAATATTTAAATTAACACTTGTATTTTGTAAAGCTCATATTATGCTCGTAAGCTCATTCATTCATTATATTTGAATAGTGCGCCCAAGGTTCATATTTATATTTATTTATTTTCATTCCAATCTTTACAATTATACATGATACTGGTTTCAACATCCAAATGGTACCAGAAATTCGACTCTAAATCGTTATTCGTTACCTATCTTGGACATTTTATAATCCTCCAACCTTTGAAGCCCTTATCAAATTGATTATTGATTGATTGATTATCCTTATTATTGATTTGAACCTTATCACAGGATGAGCCCATTAATTGCGATTTAAGTATCAGCGAAAACAACTGCACCGTGACGATTGGGCGTTTATTCCTCTTTTTAGGGGATTTATACTTAAACAATCATCTGATTAAGGTACTACGGTACAATGCATTTTTAAAGCTGTTACGATACTGTACAATCCTTTTGGTTTTTCAGCTGTAAAAAAAAATAATGTCAAAGGGACTTTTCCTGTCAGATTTTGTAAGTAGGTTACGTATTTATGTATATATAGAGGTGGTATACTTTATCTAAGTCAATTTTGGATGAGGAATACCCAAGAAAGCGTGGTCGCACTGATTGTGCTTGGGCTGCTGCCTTATGGTCTGGAATTTTTGCACTAATTTCAAATAGTGAAAAAGACTCTCTTTTGCCTATAATTATGTGGTGAAATATTGAGTATTGATTTGATGTTAATCAAGAAGTGGAGCTAAAACTTATTTAAATGCCGGATTTGTATGGCAGTTCATAAAAAACGTAGCAAAGCTAATAATAACACTAAGTTTCATGAGTCTAATAACATAAATATGAAACTACTTAACATTGACTAAACTGATATAGAAAACGAATTAGGAGAGATGATTGAAAGTGAGCAAAGCAATGATACGGGAGGGTAGGCCAAATCAAATAACGATGATGTTATTCCATACAATCCAAAGAACAGTCACGGTCGCTTGACTGCCTCTGTCAACAGAACTTCCAATAAAAACTACTCAGAAAGACCTCACGACAAAACAAACACTCAGACTCCCGCCGCAGCGTCTCTATTACCCCCTTAAATTAAATAAAAAAGCCGGAGTAATTTAGACCAATCTGTCAAATGAAAAGTGCTCGGTAAAGAGAGGGGACCAGATTAATGCTTTATGTGGGCGTATATTAGATATGATGGGGTGAAAAACGTACGCGGACAAAGGGTGGATACGTGTGGTTATCTAAGCGTGAACTTTTTGTTTTTATTTTCTATTTGCGTTGCCGTTTTTCCAGTTAGCTCCTTTTTTATTTCGTGTTGCATTCGGATTGGCATCTGAACGGATTTTTTATCAAGTGTTGAATATTTCTCGTCGTGTGGAAATTTTTAAATGAAAATGATGTTTTCATACGACAAAACAACAGATGAGGTTGTCTTTTCAAATAAAAGAGGTTGACAATATGAGTAAGTAACTTTAAATTTAAAATAAATGTTTGTTTACGAATTTACTTTATTGATATGGATTTAAGATTTTTATTTGCAAGAAAGAAGAAGAACAAAGAAACAAAGCCACATTATTTTCTAACGATTCTTTAACAGTTTTAGGAAGTATTGTGGGGTTCGAAATATATTCGAAATATAGGTATTTATTTGAATTATTTTAGTGAAAGTATATGAGTGTGGGGCTAGGGTAGTATACATCGGCCGATTTTATTGAATATGTATAAGATTAGTAATTCACGCGATTATTTTAAAAAAATCTGTTTGGTATTTCTTCATATTATTATTTATTACAAATCAATAACAGTATTGTTATTAATTTGTAAATATAAATACTTAAACAGATAACAAAAACAGTTACGTTATCAATTCGCGATTACATGTTTAAATCTTTTCACACATAAATATGATTATTGTAGAAGAAATAATGTAGGTACATTTTGATAGTATTACGCAGCTATTGATAAGATTTGAAGAAATAAGATCTAAAACTGTAATAACCGTCAGTGAAGTCGGCAAAACATTAGATTTGCTTAGTACTGATAACATCTACAATTGATTAGCATCTATTGTAAATGATTTTTCGTGTTTTCTGCTGATTAACGTCGGATCTGATGACTCTTTTAATTGCGGCACCGTTTGAACAGCTTTATAAAAACCGACAGGTATACCTATCTGATACGTTTGAATAATACCGTTCGTACGAGTGTTTCTTTTATCTCTAACATGTTTGCATTCGTCTACGATCTGAAGTGTTGTGATGGTATAATAATTTAAGATGGAACTAAACTAGCTAAGATCTTAAGTAAAGGGATACAATTGCACTTCTTTTTAGTATCAAATTTACACGCTCAGTGAAGGATAAAAACTTGATGGAACTTGCGCATCACTGCGATCGATTTGTTGATGTCATGATGTGATCCAGGATTAGGTAATTCAGCCTTTATGTTAACGAATAGTGTAAATAAATAAACCATAGACTAAAAAAAAGTAAGTAAAAGTAATATAAGTAAAAAAGTTAGCGAAGTTGACTCAGGAAAAGCAAATACCAAAGAGTTTCTACTTTTTTTGGAAAATTATAATTTACTAGAGGTCACCCGTGACTACGTCCGCGTACAATTTCTGATTTCCTATGAGATTTTCCCGCTGCAAAAGGCCTATATATAGGTTTATAGCGGCTATATATATAGGTACAGGTTTTTATTATTTAAAACTAATGAATAATAACCTTAATGCCTTAATGCCTCCAAAAACTTATAACCTTAAGGCAAGCTTTCAACCCCAATTTCACACCCTTTAGAGTGGATTTTCATAAAACTGCTTACACAGGTTATTATTATTAAAAACTAATAACCTAAATCCCGATTTTCAAGTCTCTAACGTCAAACACAAAGGACTTTCATACAAACTTACCACACCCATTTCACCCTCTTTGGGGTGAATTTTCGTAAAGTTAATTATAAAGTTTATTATAATTTAAAGCTAATACCCCAAATTCCGATTTTCAAGTCTCTAACTTCAAAAATAAAGGACTTTCATACAAACTTCCAACCCCCATTTCAACCCCTTAGTGGTGAATTTTCTCAAAACCGTTTATTAGCTAACGTCTACACCATAGAAGAAACCTAACTTCCAAATTTCAAGTCTGTATGCTCTATAGTTCCTGAATATCGTGATAAGTCAGTCAGTGAATGAGTATTTCGCATTTATATAATAAAATATAGATAAGGAATATGCTCATGACACGGTCACAGAATTTTCTAGGCACTATTTTAAGACACGATTTATCTAGTGTGCTTATAGGTAGGCCTAAAAGAGTTGCATATTATGACATCGAATTTTCAACAACTATAATAACAACAACGTCTTCAATAAAATCGCTGGACGTGGTAAATAAAATCAGACTGATTACTAAATTGTGCAATAAATCTTAATTTATTACGAGATAAAATACTAATCGCAAACGGGATTGATAAATTAGCTTAAATATTATTGCATACATTAAACTTAATAGGTACACAGGAAGTTGAACTGGTACAGAAATCGAAAATTTGGTGCCGTAGCGACGTTATCAAAACCGGAATTACGCGATAATTTTATCTTTGATACCTCACATTCGAATTTTGCTACATCTGGCTCAAAAAAGAAAATCTAAAGTGCGATTATTATTGACCGAGCGAAGCGAGGAGTCTACTTGAGTGAATTTACACTTGTCCGTCCATCCGTACGTCCGTCTGTCAGAGCTTTATAACTTATGAATTACTGAACGTAATTAATTCAAATTTTAATATAATATGTAAACCGATGGTCTTCAGCCGAATATGGGTTAAAAAGTTATAAAAATCTTTCTTCCAGGGGGGCTCTCATAGAAGCGAATGCGAAGTAAAATATTTTTTATAGCGTTATTGTGGTTGCGGTATTTCATTTTAAAGATAATTGGGAATAGAGTACTAAACTATTTTATTTAAATTTTTCCCCTAATTGGGGGGCTTTCAAAGTGGAGATTTTGTGACGTCCAAAGTTGACCTCAGAACTCTCAATTTTCTGAAATCTGAACCTGAAACTTGATCAATTATTTGAGTTATATCCTGTACCTACTTGAACAACAAATACTAAAATAAGATAAATATTATGAGGAAACGAAATTATTTAAATTTTAAAGAGCTTCAGCATTTTTAACAGAACTTCACAATGATGTCAATAGATGGCGCTCTGTAAAAGTTTATTCGTTTCTCCAATAACTCTTTCGCTCTTTTGCGTCTAATGTTAAAAGTTAACTTTTACAATAGGTATATAGTTAAAACTATCTTATGGATACCGCGAGGTCTCAGTTCGGAGCGAACCACTAGTTAGGTTTTATTTAAATATTCATTTAAAATATTAGGTGAAATTGTTATTTCGAGTACACATATTCCGTCGGTATGAATCTTATATTGAAAAAAATATATAGTAGAGCCATGTAGAGCGGTGATAGCGGTGGTTTAGACACCCGGCCTCCAATGCGGGCGGTCGGGGATTTGATCCTCGGGCATACACTTCTAACTAATCTAAGTTATATACCTACTTTCTTTAAAAGTGAAGGAAAACATTGTAAATAATTTTTTCAAAAGAGCAACCACCGACTTTCTTGCTGTTTCTTGCCGGTAGGAATGTTATTCCGAATTATTGTCAGATTCACTCGACTATTCAAAAGCACTTGTTAAGTCTACTTGAATAAAAAATATTAGATTTGATTTGATTGACCTTATCGGCTTTATGCAGTCGCCTGCGGAAACTAATCAAGCTGACGTAAATTTTCACTGAGGCCCAGTTAATCGAAACTAGGCGTGGCCTAATCTAATATGCGCCTAGTAAATCTGTCCATGGGGCACTGAAGGTGGGTATTTCGTAAACCCACCTAATGGGGAGGCTTTCAACGCCGTCAATATTTGATGAGATTCGGACGCCGGTCGCTGCGACCGGGCTTCATAGACTGCCCTTACTCTCTCAAATATTCATGTACCTACCTGTCATTAGGTGTATATTACCTATCATCTGCTACCATGTACAACGATAATACCTACTGTCGCGCTCTGAAAATGTTTACCAGATTAAAACACTGCGTTCATTAAGTCTAAAATGCATAAGCAAGGTATTTACTATTACGTTTCAAAGTTTTCAAACATCGAATTCAGCAAAAAGAGTTTATATGACTTTTTATTACAAAATTCATTTCCTAATTTCAAGTCATACATTAGCATCATCTCATTTGTTAAGGCTTTAAGAGATGACAAACTGCCTCAGTATTAGGATGCTTAAGTCAAATTGTCTTAATAACTGATAGTTGAATCCGTAAAGAAAAAATATGTAACGGAAGATATAGGCTTAATAAACATTTCTACTGTAAAAAAAATTTACTTTTTTCAAACCCTCTTTCAGAAAAAAATCCCCAAAGAGTATCTACTTTTGTCATACTTTGAAAATGTTCTGCAAAACGGCACAAGCTTTTTAATTAGTTCTTGCACACAAAAATAGGTCTTAAAAATTATAATATTTTTAACGGAGAGTTTTATTTTTACTCCCTATAACATTCGTGTAAAGTAATTTTCCCCCGAAATTTAAGTATATTAGTGAGAACGTGGCTGCTCCGTCGCCCTGTAAACACCCGCGAGCCCTTCGGCAGTCCGTTTCGGGACATTGTCGAAGGTGGACCGCACGTCGGTGTCGGAGCGAATTTTTTAAAGTTAATTTTCGATTTTGAAGGGTTTATACTCATTTGTACAAAAATTTAGAAATACTTAGTTCAGTATTTATCTGTAAATTAGTAGGTGTAAATATATTTTTTTTAAGAATTTAACTTTTTAAGTGTGCAAAGTAGGTGCAAAGACTAAATAAGGTTCTGTAGTGACAAGTGATTGTAAAAATTCAAATTAAGATGATTTTGATGAGGAACAACCTACCTGCACTCGCTACATATTTTGATTGTTTTTAAAGCTTTAATTTGATTTTTTTTCCTCCGACCCGACGGAATAGATTATAATATCTTTAATGCAAAATTACTTACTAATAATATGAATGCTACTAATAACTAAAATACATACTAATAATAATTATAATGTATGCGAAGTGTGTCTTTCTGTCTGTCTTTCTCAGATGTAAATGTGCCATTTTTGAATTCTATCAACTTTTGTTTTAGTAAATCGAATATGCTACCGAGACAAAATCATTTTGTCTGCGACTGAGAGACTGCGGAAAAGCAAGCAAGCATGTATGTATGTATGTATGTATGTATGTATGTATGTATGTATGTATGTATGTGTGTGTATGTGTGTATGTGTGTATGTGTGTATGTGTGTATGTGTGTGTGTGTGTGTATGTGTGTGTGTGTGTGTGTGTGTGTGTGTCTGTGTGTGTCTGTGTGTGTATGTATGTACGTATGTACGTATGTTATGTATGTATGTATGTATGTATGTATGTATGTATGTATGTATGTATGTATGTATGTATGTATGTATGTATGTATGTATGTATGTATGTATGTATGTATGTATGTATGTATGTATGTATGTATGTATGTATGAAAAAGAACAAACATGAAAACTTAAAATGTAGGTACAATAAGGCGGTCTTATCGCTAACCAGCGATCTCTTCCAGACAACCTATATTTTATATTCATCAAAATACATTACATAGTCATGGAAACATAATAACAACATGAATTTCAAAATGGCGCTAACTTTGTTAAATTTTGGTAACAGTTTCCTGTTTTGTGATCCCAGTAGGTCTAGGATGTGCACAACGAGATTATCTCGCGACGAGAGAGAGAGATATTGTCGTTGCCGGCAAATTTTTCATTTACCCTAACATGCACAAAATGCAGTATATTACAAGAAAAAAGTAGTCGACATGTAAAGGCTCGTAGAGAAAAATACCACAGATTAGAAATATTACTTTTATCTCTACTTTTGACGTAACGAGACAAGTAACCATGTTAGCTTCGGTAGACAGAGAGAGATAACGGGTAGACATAATTTTACTCGTAGTGCGCATGCTATTTTGAACGAAATCGGTCAATTAACAAAGAATTTCAAAATGGCACCGACTTTTTTAAATTTTGGTAACAGTTTCCTGTTTTGTGATCCCAGAAAGCCGTAAATATCAATTTTGAACGAAATCGGTTATTTAACAAAGAATTTCAAAATGGCGCTGACTTTTTTTTAAGTGACTCTGTGCTGAGAGCTGCGCATGACGTAGTACTGCACATAAATTTTCATACCACAGGCTCATACATATGAAAATTGATTCTAAAGGAGTAAACTCACAAAAAAACTACGCAGCTCCGGCAAGTGGGGTTTATTGTGAGCAGTTAGTACCTGATTCTCTATCTCCTCTCCCTGTACCCCACTCATCCCTCGGTGGAGGTAGCACGTTTCAAAACTTTTAGCTTGATGTCAACTATCGATAGTTCTGCAACACTAACTTGAACTACCTACATTTTAGCATTGATCCAATACGAAATATTACTTGTACCTATACCTAAATCTGTGCCTACTACAAGCGCAAACAATATTTAGTATCGGATACGATATCGAACATTTCATGGCAAGGTCTCAAGGTAAAGCTAAAGGTAGGTATTAAAGAATGTTTACGTATTTGTGACCTATGATATTTATGCGCAAACATAAATATAGGCATTATCCCATAAAATAGCACTTGTTCCCTCTGCAGTCTATAGTCTTTGGCCTAGTTTGCGTAGTTCCGGGCGTGGCCGCTATACGGCATTACCGTCGGCAAAAGTCCCGCTGGTCTGCGTTTCGTCAAGGTCATTCGGCCTTCTTAACCCCTTAAAATGACATTTGCTAAAAATATTGAAAGAGGTTTTCTAAATCTATCCTATCTAGTGAAAAAGTTAAAAAATCTACGCCTATAATCAAACCACATTAAGACCTTCTGACACAGATGGGCCCATGCATTTATGAACCTAAATGTGGTAAACATTTTCTGACCGCGACTGTACATTGGGGCTGATTCTGTAGTGCACAATCTCTAAAGTAAACTAAAATGACAGCATTAAAAGTATTGCTATCCCTTTCATAATACTCCCTGCAGAAAGGGACAGAACTAGATTTGAGGCTGTAATTTTAGTTTAGTTTAGATATTGTGATGTAGGTACAGAATTGGCCGCATTATCTTTGTCCCAAAAACCTCTTGTATACCTATACATATATTTAGATTTTACCCTGGCAGCCCTTTGAGCAAGTCACAAATTAGCCACTGTGTCCCTTTCTCTCTCTATAAATCTGTGAGCTATCTCAGTGCCAAAATTCTTGAAAATAGAGGCCGTTAAAAGGCACACTACAGGATACACTTTCGTATTTATCGATTCTGAACTACTACTACTACAGCCCATTAATGTCCCACTGCTGGGGACAGGCCTCCACTCTCTTAAGAGAGAGGGAATCAGAGCTTAGACCCACCACGCTGCTCCAATGCGGGTTTGCGGGCTTTAACGACTATTACCATGTTAGTGATAATAACCGGGACCGATGGCTTATCGTGCTCTCCGAGGCACGGGGGTGAAACACCGCCAACTTCCTAACTCCGGACTAGTACTGAGAATTTCTAGTCAGAAAAACCCAACACTTATTATGGCCCGACCCGGAATTCGAACCCGGGACCTCGTCAGCCGCAGTCAAACATGCTAACCACTAGACCAACGAGGCAGAGATTCGGAACACATTACCTACCTAAAATGAAACATGCCACAGATATTATATTATATATAACAGAATAGATATAATAGTAACTGAAAGGTAGGCCACCTTTCAGAATTACGTTGCGAGATCATCAGAGGATATCAGATTACTCTAATTGTATAACATTAGCTTCCAACAGAATAAAGTTCGTTTAACACTCGTAACGTCATAAAACATGGCCGACATAATAATGTGTTTATTTTAAAAGCACAGTTAACCCGCCGCGGTCGCGTAAGTCCATTAGGCCGCGTCCCCACTGGGACCGCAGACTCGTAAGGGTCGTTGCAGACTTGTCACGACGTTAACAGTGAGGTAAAAATGTAGGCTAGGCTAGTATGAAAATGCGGGTGTCCAAACTTGAAGATGCATGACATACCGAACCAGATGTAGGATTCACTTGGTTAATTTATTTATTTATAGACTTTACAAAAATAGAAGAAAGTAAAATCACTGCTTCACAATCAATTATTGCAAACTAAAATACTGGAAAAAAAATATTTAGTCTGGTGTTTGAAATTAGCAGCCCGAATAGACCGTATACTCCATACTAATATTATAAATGCATAAGTATGTCTGTGTGTCTGTTTGTCTGTACAGGGATAGGTTGTATCCCGGGGAAGAACGTAGGCTACTTTTTATCCCGGAAAATTAAAGAGTTCCCGCGGTAATGAAAATCTTAATTCACGTGGACGAAGTCGCGGGCATTATCTAGTAGCTGATAAACGTGATCGACCCAATAGTATATTAAGTAATTTGGGATCATGAGTAACAGTAAACGACAAAATATAATATCATAGCTAAAAAACTTTCTTGATTATGATTTTGTAATAATATCATTGATGTATAATTTTAGTAATAATTTTAGTTTGTACTATTTCGATGAATAATATGATTAAAATTATCTTTTTTGAATAAGGACTGTTGTACTTGTAGTGTACAATACAAATGTTAATGCGAAAGTGTGGTTTATTGGTTTGTCCTTCAATCACGTCGCAACGGAGCAACGGATCAACACTATTATTGACATGGGTATAGTTGAGGACCTGGAGAGTGACATAGACGTCTTTTTAACCCCGGAAAATTAAGGAGTTCCCGCGGGAATAAAAAAAACTTAAATCACGCGGACGAAGTCGCGGGCATCAGCTAGTATTAAAATAATACTGCTTTATGCAACGCTAGTAAGCCCCTTTTGCACTATTTACAAAACCTATCCGATGTGCAGAAAAAATCGATTTCAGACGAAAATTGGGCGTCTGCTTCCAGCCTTCGAGGCTATGATGCTGCTAGTGCGGACCCAGCTTTAGATTAGAGGCGTGATCACAAAAGCTCGCTCCAATTTCAGCTTCAACGGGATATGTTAAGAAGGTCATTATAATAATTAGATTGTTGTCCCGATGTTCTTATACGAATTTAAGTAAATTACGTGAATTTAGATGACCGAGATCGGGCCCGAGATAAGTTGACGATGTCGTAACGGTAGGCCATGGATTAAAAATAAAATTACTATTATACTATAACTAGCTGATGCCCGTGACTTCGTCTGCGTGAAATAAGTTTTTCAATTCCAACAGGGACTCTTTAATTTTCCGGAATAAAAAGACATCTATGTCACTCTCCAGGTTCTCAACTATATACCTTTTTTTTTTTTTCGAGGGGGAAATCTTCTGAAGATACCCGATCTCCTGGGGGAGATTGCAGGTGATGTGGGATTTTTATCCACTAAAACCCCCTCGGTGGCCATCCTCTGAGCATAATGGGAATCTCCGGGAACTCTCAAAGAACATGCGCCGGAGACTCCCTTGCCCCCTTGCCCATTGGGCTCGTCCTGGGTGATGTAATCCCTGATTTCATACATCAATCATTAATCATGGAGTCGCATATGTGTTCACGATGAGCGGCTAAAGCCCCACTTTCAGCCACTCGCGACTTCGAGGTCCCGTTGATCAGGGCGTCGGTCGGTGTCGCCCTGCTGCCTCCGTCTCCGAGTGGGATTGGAACGTTCTCGTTCTCGCTCAGCATTCTCTTTTTTGAGCATGACAGCGTCACAAAAGGAGACCGCGGTCCTCCATGCTTCATTCGCCGCCAGCATTGCCGCTATGACAGCAGGCAGCGAAAGATCACTCCCTACGTAACTGACCAAAACCCGACGTTCAGGTTCCCAGGCGAGACACACTTCAAGCGTGTGCTGTGCGGAGTCCAGGTCGTTTTCACAATGGTGGCACTGCGGTGTTGCCTCGCGACCGATTCGGTACAGGTACTCACCGAAGCAACCATGCCCGGTAAGTACCTGTGTCAATCTGAAGGTAACACTCAACTATATACCTACCCATGCAAAAATTTAAGTACTAAAAAAGCGACCAACAAATAAACCAACAAACAGACACACTTTCGCATTTATAATATTAGTATGATCAAACTAGATTTTGCCCAAGACTTGGTCCGTAACTTCCAACTAATGACTTAGCAAAGATATACCTACTATTAATTATTTATCTGGCAAAAAGAAGTAGGTACTTATTTACAGGGCTGAAATATTTTACAAACCTTAAATGTCAAATTGCCACCTTATTGTAAACCCAATTTCCAAATAGCAGTTTAGGTGCCCTTCCACAAGAGATGTGCTGCATTGCTAAGCTACGGATGTGTGTTAAACTCAACGAGTATGAGCGCTTGATTTTCATTGCTTAGATCGCTAGATGTTAGCTCATTTTGATGGGTTTGACACACATCAGCAGCCTAGCAACGAAGCACATCTCCGGTGGAAAGGCACCCTTAATCATTGATACAATCTAAATTGCTGTGACTGGCATAATTAAGATTTTGAGTAATAGCAAAAAATTCTTAGCCAATAAACGTTGATTACAATCAATGCTGAAGCTGGATTGTGTCTCGCTTGAGTCATAAAACAATTCCGTAAATATTTCATAAATATCTAACACTTTCGTTGCACGTTTCTGGCATATTATAGTGTTAGACTTCTCCATACTTATTATATATTTTTTTTAATATATAAGCTAGCGCTTAGCTGCAATCAGACTTGGCATTCCATATCCTAGCGGTTCGAATTAGAAACGAGGAAGCAAATTGCTTCGTACGAGCCCGCGGAATTTCGACTGCGTAAGGGTGCAGACCTTGTCAATGCCTTGCGATCCGATGATCAAAAGGTGACGGAGAAACCAGATCGAGTAGTTCTTGAGCACACTCTCCGAAATATATTCTGTAGAATACCGACAGACAGGCAACTTTACGTCGATGTTTCAGCTGACCAGCGCTTTGTTACCAATAAGTCTCATATATTATAAAATATATCTAATTTTCGAAAATCAATGCACAGACATGACATCATAATTATTTGCGGTTTGAACATGTGTAGGTAATTTATGTATAGAGAAGAATGGCCGCCGGCTGGTAATACTCTAAATGTTAGTCCTTATGAGGCACGCCATCCAAATCGATAACCGATTATTAAAATGATTGGGGCTTTTTTAAGTTGCGGACACATCGCTGTTTGGTTTGTGGCAGCTTGTTGCAAGTTCAAGTGAAGTAGATAAAAGTTTTAACGTACATAAAGTTCGTGGTCGGAATTAGGTGGAACATAATATTCGGATAGTTGACGTAAGATGAAAAGACTTCCTACTAGGTATTAGGACATCATCTAGTATTATATAAATACTAGATGATTCCTGTGACTTTTTCCGCGTGGATTAAATGTTTTGTCTCCCGGAAGAACTTCTTAATTTACAACTAAATAAACTATTTAAACTTGCCTGTGTCCTTTCCCGGGCTGTAACCTCAACAACTAATTTCATCATAAGTATGTTCTTTCACGTAACTTACGCTGTGATGATATCATCACACACTTGTGCACTATGCAGACCTATTCCATGTGTACTATCTAATCTCTATAACAAGCGGAAAGAAGTAGTCTTGGACGCTAGAGATGCTCTTTCGATTTATTTTTGCACAGTTTTGTATGCTTGTATTTCTGAGCTTCTCTAAATCTATGGCACGGTCAGCTTAACAGCCATATTAAATAATTTACGTGATTAGAGGAAGAGTGTCTTATCGTACGTGTCTCACAAACACAACACAGCAATGTGTTAGCGCCTTCAGGCTCCCGAGACTTGACGCACAGGAGTCCCATTTAAAACGCTTTAAACTCTAAATTATAGGTTAAGTATATAACAAGAGGCGAACATGTTTTTGGGATCAAACACTTATTGGAAAATAAGTGTATTTGAAGACCTCCCTGGCGCAGTGGTGAGTGCTGAGGTCTTAAAAGTAGGAGATCTCGGGTTTGATTTCCGGCAGTGTCAAATTGATAATTTTAGTGAATTTTCTCTGGTCTCCACTGGTGTTTTGGCCATGGCTAGATAACACTTTACCTCAATCGATTTAGCTTTCCGGTAATATGCCGTGTACAAACTTTTTAGGGATATGTATGGGCTCCGAGTTAGGAAATTGGCGGTGTTCACCCCGTGCCTTGGAGAGCACGATAAGCCGTCGGTCCCGGTTATTAACACTAACATTATTAGTTATAGTCGTTACAGCCCGCCAATCCGCATTGGAGCAGCGCGGTGGGTCTAAGCTCCAAATCCCTCCCTCCTTTGAGAGTGGAGGCCTGTACCCAGCAGTGCGACGTTAGTGGGCTGTAATGGTGGTGGTAATGGATGGGATGAATACTTAGCTGTGAGCCTGTGATACCCCAACTAGGTATGATGACTTGCTACCGTCGTAGACTACTTAGGCCATACCCCTAACAGGTTAGCTCGCTACTGTAGTAGTAGTTATATAGATGCAGTATACTGCATTATCGCTTACCATAAGGTGAGATCGTAGTCAAGAACTAACTTATTTCGTCAAGTTGGGTTATTAGGACTTGATACCTGCCAATCGTAATCGTAATCGTTTGTCAAACGTATAAATCGACCTGTATAAGGAGTTCACGTCAAAATTATACTATGAACTCTTAAAACAGTCCGACTAATACGTTTTAAGCTGTCAAATGATTACGATTTGCATAAACAATGGGGCCTCTGACTACGTTAAAAGCGCCGGGCATTAAGCGCGTCGCCTAAACGTTCAGCTTTAAAAATTTCTGAAATTGGGTACCTATTTGACAACTATTCAAACAAATAAATTTTAGTGATTATTAAATAGAGGATCTCTCAAAAGACGTAATATCCACGTCACTTGTTAGTTTTATGTTTAAAAACCATTTCCAAAAGTGCATCATATTTGAATGACGTCACAGTTCAGTATTTCATACAACATCACATACGTACCGCGCATTTTGCCTTTTGAAAAAAAGTGCCAATAATATGCTTACATTTTCAATGCTCTTAGAAAAACGACTAAGTATAGAAACACTTTCGCTTTTAAAATATTACTGGAGTTAGATAGAGGTCGTTCGTTGCGGACTGCGGTTACGGAAATCGTGGGATTTAGGTGTATCTGTACTCGTGTATTGAAACCACATGAAACATATTTATAAGACACTGGTAGGTATGTCCGTGCGTACGCGATAAACTATTTTTAGACTGTAACCTATATGTTAAAAGATAAAATTTGATAAGGGAGGAGGTACCATACCTATATTTCTTTTATTTTTAATTCTACTCCATGTTGGCTCTAGCGACTGCAATCTGAACATCATGAGTGTTTGTCTGGTGGGAGGCTTCGGCCGTGGCTAGTAACCACCCTACCGGCAAAGACGTGCCGCTAAGCGATTTGGCGTTCCAATACGTTGCGTCGTGTAAGACTTAGGTACTTGTAGTGGAATAAAAAAAGGGAAAACTCCACACGAAGTCGCCAGTATCAACTAGTTATACTCGTACTTCATGTATCTATATCACGGTCAAAGGTCACTCACTGATTCATCACGATATCTCAGGAACTATAAAGCATACAGGTTTGAAATTTAGAAGATAGGTTCCTTTTATGGTGTAGACGTCACCTAAGGAACGGTTTTGAAAAAATTCACCGCTAAGGGGTAGAAATGGGGGTTGGAAGTTTGTATGAAAGTCCTTTGTTTTTAAAGTTAGAGACATGAAAATTGGCAATTAAGTTAATAGTTATTAATAATAAAAACCCATATAAGTAATTTTACGAAAATTAACCCCAAAGAGGGTGTAATGGGGGTTGTAAGCTTGTATGAAAGTCCTATGTGTTTGAAGTTAGAGACTGGAAAATCGGGATTTAGTTTATTAGTGTTAAATTATAATAAACTGTATAATCAATTTTACGAAAATGCACCCTAAAGGGTGTGAAATTGGGGTTGGAGGCATGCATGTAGGTAATAATTTTTTTAAATCGGCATTATGGTTATTACTTATTAGTTTTAGCGGCTGTTCCTAGACTTTTTGCAGCGGGACAATCTCATAGGAAATCAGAAATCGTACGCGGACGAAGTCGCGAGCGACCTCTAGTTACTAATATTATTGCGTTAAAATTGAGGAGTTCCCGCGGGAATTTAAAAAAAAACTTATTCCACACGTCGAGGTCGCGAGTATCAGTAAGTACATCATAAAGGTATATATGTCACCGTAAGATTGTAAAAACCGTTAGATTATAATCTAACTCGCGAAATTGCAAACTGTCGAAAGATTACAATTTAACGCATTATTTTTCGGTAGATTGCAATCTGTTAGGTATATTAACCCGATAGAACCTACCTCATTATATATCTCGAACCCTAACCTAACCTACAAGAAAGACACAATAAAACGTAAATACAATTAATATTTCCAAAATTGACACTCAGAACATTGAACGGTTCACAATCTGTCGACAGTTTACAATATCGCGAGTAAGATTATAATCTAACGGTTTTTACAATCTTACGGTGACATATATACTACTTTAAAATATATTCAAGTTGCGGACTGTAAATGGTGGGTTAAAACGCAATTTAAATATGGAGCTGGCAAAGAGCGGTGTTTGGCGTCGAGCCTACGCCCACAGCTTGAACGCATCCGTTGAGAAGACTCGTACGTACTGTCTGTATTAAAAGGATTAAATTATTGTCCTGTATATATAGAACGAGACTACATGGCATTGTAATGGATTTATGTCGCCATGAAGACATCTTTGTAAATTGTGAGGCTGCAAATTGGGATGTTGCCTTTGTCGAAAAGAAATTATTTTTTAGAGGATCTAGAATTTACCAAAAAGCGTAATATCCACTTCCGTTCCGTCCAGTTAAGGAAAAAACGTTGAATGTTGAAGTGCGTTGAATTTTAATAACGTCACAACTTCACAAACAAGTATTTCATACAAAATCCGTCAAAATTGTATAGATAAACTTTAATTTTTATGTGAATTAGGTACCTCGTCCGGTAATGTTCTAATTCTACAGGACGATTTTGTCCGTATATGATAGTTTTCGCATGCTGGCCAACGTAATGTATTTTTTTTGCATGCTGTATTGTCGCTTGTCGCATTTTTGCACACAGGGTCAATTTAAAAACTTTGAAGAACAAAAGCTTTTCAGTATTACATGGAGAAGTTGCCCTAAAATAGTTATGAGTATTTTTAAATTTACCTTGTAGTATATTATTAATAATCATATAGGTATGAATAGGACTGCTAAACTGTCGCCCCTTGTTCTGTATGTCGCAGCCTTACTTTGATCAGTATAGCCACAGTAACAATTATGTTATGGTTATTTAACGCGATCCCATTCAATTATCGTCATGCGGATTGCGCGATAGCTCCGACGACCGAATTCCCAAATTTAATACGCATTAGGTAACTCATTTATAGCGAGAGCAATACATGGCCACGGCTACTCGAAGCGCTTGTATTTAATTGCCAGCCCTACGTGTTGATTACTTTCAGTTTCCCATAATGAATAAATGAGTAAGAGTGTTTGTTCGTCCTTCAATCACGCCGCTGCGGTGCAGTGGATCCATATGATTTTTTGCATGAATATAGTTAAAGACTTTTATGTCACACAGATTTTTCAAACACCATGGACATATACATATTGATCGACCTCATCATTTGATTACTTATAATCGCCGAGTATTTTTTAAATAATTACGTACTTACTAACTTATAATATAAATAAATAAAAGTTTACATAACTTGGCATGGCAAATCGGACATAAGCAACTTGCAGTTAAATAATTTGCGTACGTTACGATTTGTTAAGGTTCTTAAAACGCCTCCCATGGATATAATAATGGCAATTAAGACACACCTAACATTTCAATAATAGAAGTCTATAGAAGGATTCCATGCAGTTCCCGTGCAACCGAGCGTAAAGCATATTAATGCGTTGGGCCCAGATCAAATACAACGCGTGATGCTGCGCGATAACAACATGCGACAATGATGATGCGATTAGAGGTATTAGCATGACGTTAAACTGTTAAACGGTAAAAAATATTAATAAATAATCTTTACTTGTGTGCACTGCGAGTGAAAAAAAACATTGTTTATTTTAACAATCGTTTGTTAAACGGTTAGCGGTTAACGGTAGTAAACGATCTTCACTCTTGTGAAAAAAACATTGTTTTTTTTACTACCGTTTATAGCCGTTAACCGTTAACCGTTTAACCGTTAAGCGATATGCTAACACCACTACTATAGATATCTGCTTTTAGCCGGAATTGAGATATCGATATATAAAAATAACTATACGACACCCTGCCACGTGAAAGGTAGGTACAACTTTGCAAGGCATTGCCGCATACCACACGTTTTTGCTACGATGTGTGACCATACTTATTGTACCATGGGGGCGTGCGGCATGCCATGATGTTGCTCTAGCGTAACAATTTGACCGATAATATTACTACAAAACATCATAATTGTGAATGTCTGGCTCATGAGCCATGACTTCATAAGTCTACACGCGCTGTGTCTGACCATAACTTTATAGTTGACTCGCGAAAATAAAATTGTCATTTTCCCATCTCGTTTCATTACCCGTACTATCTGATCATGAACGTATCATCGATCGTTAAAATTACAATGGCGGCATTCTCGAAACTTGAGTAATTACGCGTTTTCGTGACAATCGGCCGATTAATTGTGAATGCCGATGCGAATGCGACACATTAAATAAGCTCTATATGCGTACTATATATACTTATAATACCTATATTGGTATTGTTATATCTTTGACAAAAAAAAGCGTGAAGTTTTGCCACAATAATGAAGCTTACATCGATTTAACCACGATTGCTTTCCTACTATACTTCTACTTGCGCACGAAAAACACAACGCAAAGATCGGAACCGTTCAAAAACTGCAGCGCAACAGACTGACTGAAAGGCTTTTAATCTGAATGCTTTTTGCCTAATATACTTACCTCTTCTTGCGTCGAATCAAATCTATTTTTGTTTAGTTCAGCTTAGTCACATAAATTCAACTAAAGTTAAAGTTAAAAAAAAAAATGTTCCTATTTCGCCCTATATCAAGACAATAGTAAGAGACGATTTCTTATTTCTTTTTTGCACAAAGATTAAAAAGATCAAATTAAAATATCAACTCACTACTATATGCAACAGAGTTTCATGCGGCGTCGAATCGAGTGCAAAAGCTGCATAAAATCGATTGCAAGGGCAGTTAATGTGCGTGCGCGCTAACGCAGTCGCCCGAAATGCGCCAATTTGAGAAGCCTTATCAATGTGGTACTAAGAGTCGCTTTTCTTCGTTATTTTTTTTAACTATTATTAAAAATATAAATAAACAAAAACTCCCTATTATTATGCAACTGAGTTTCATACGGCTGGTGCATCGTTGTCGAGTCGAGTGCAATAGCTGTGTAAAATCGATTGAAAGGACAGTCGATGTACGTGCGCGCTAACGCAGCCGCTCGAAACGCACCCATTTGAAAACCCTAATCAATCATCATGTTCCTACTTCAAAAAATTTATTATTAAAAAAAATTTATTAAACTTATTTTCAAAAAAAATTATAAAAACAAACTCACTCGTATATGCAACAGAGTTTCATGCGGTTCGTGCATCGTCGTCGAGTCGAGTGCGTATAATCGACTGCAACGACAATCAATATTAAAAGCGTGCGCGCTCCGTACCGTGCATAGTCTTAATTTATTAACATGTCTACTTAATAATATGCGGAAACGGTTTTTATTGTTTTCGGTTAAATAGGTACAACTACGGTAAATAGGCCAAACCCGCGACTTCGCTCGCATGGATTTAGGTTTTATTTTTAATCTCTTGGGAAATATTTGATTTTCCGTGTTAAAAGAGTAGTAACCAATGACAAAATTGGTAGCATTTGGCCAAATTTTTTTACCGAAATCGTTTAAACTGATAATATAACGCTTAAAAGTAGTATGAATTTTATCACTTACATCGAAAAAACCAAGTAGGTAGGTAGTGTAAAATTCAGTTATCTGAAACATCACTGAAAGTCCACACGGGCTGTTCCAGTTAGGTCCTGCAACCTCATAGTCCAGCCCGGTCCGCACTTTAGGCCGGTTAAGTAGGTACATGTTTCTCACAAACCCCGCTATCAAAAGCTTTACGATTAGTTACAGGGGAAATCGGAATATTAGACACGTTTAATACGTTTAATTCTCTATTTAGTAATTAAATTATTTAAACCAGATAATTGGAGCTTGTTTCATCTGGTAAGAAACACGTTAACATAGCAGTGCACGCTTTTACCTACTAAATTGAATCTGAAAATCCAGTGGGAGGTCACGGCAAAAGTTCACAGTTTAATTGAGTCCTCGGACCTCATAATTCGGCCGGCTTCCCGACTCCAAACCCCACCCGTTTGATATTTGTAATAACTCCTATAACGTCCTCCTTCGTTAGACGAAAGCTTTACAATTAATTAGAGGGGAAAGGAGAATTATAGTAATGTTAATATTTATCGAATAAACTCGACAGACAATAGTCTTCTAACCGAAACTCTTGTAACTAGTTTTATTTGGTAACAAATATAATTAACATGGCACTGCACCGATTTAGCGATTTTAGAAAATTGAATCCGTTTGTCTGAAAATCCAGTGGGAGGTCACGGCAAAAGTCCACAATAAAGGCCCGCTCCGGTGGCACAGTTTAATTGAGTCCTGTGACCTCATAATCCGAGCTTAGTCCCCCGACTCCGCACTTTGGGCCGGTTAAATGTTATTTATAAGCCGTACGCACGCCCGCCGGCGCTGTGCACCTTTATTTTAGCCTATTACCGAAAGCCGCACAAACGGCCCGCACTTGAATGTTCGTTACTGTTTTTTATACCCTCAGTTTATTGGTCGGCCTTATTGTTTAATTATGTTACGTCCCACGGGTGCGAGAAATGGGAAAAGGTTGGGACGCCTTTTTGACGGCTGATGTATGATGAGGAATATTTTGCCAGGCTTCGAGGGCGTATCCTAGTCCATACAGTTAAGCAGCATCGACCTAAGTAGGTAACTGGATGACTGAAGCGATGAAAAATAAGTCCAACAAGTCAACTATTACGCAACATTCATCAAAATAAATTACATACCTAGTCATGGAAACATAAACAAGTGTTACCATAGAAACATAAAGTCAATAACGTAACAGAGAAAGTTTGATTTTACTTCCCATACATTTTCATATCCCGGGCCATATATATATATATATATATATATATATGGCCCGGGATATTCTTATATTCATATTATATAAGAAAACCGATTCTAAAGGAGGTGAACTCCAAAAATATTTTTAAATAAAATATTACGGGTTTGCCATGTGCCTAATTGTTATTGTTGCGTAGTAATTGTGTACCTACTGCAAGTTTTCTTAAACATGACAATGTCCAGCAGTGGACCTCTATCGGTTTACGACGACCACGATAAAGGCTGAACTAAGTCAAAGTACCTACGCTCTATAGATTTCAGCCTCAATGGCTAGCTCAAAGGCTATTAAAAATCGCTTAATCAATAAAGCGGTGGTTACATAGCACTTTAATGCCCTCCGAGTTAGTAAACACTGAACGCGTTTGTATGCATGATCTCTCAACAATTTTCCGTCTAATTGAACGAATGCAATTGAGCATTCCGTCCAGTTAATGCTTATAATAGCCCCGATATGGTAGAGCAGCGTTGTTACGCGCAATGCAACTTCGCAACGACGCTTCTCGCTAATTCATAGACTAAGAACCAGCGTAGGTACCCGGTACTCGGTTATGTTACTATATTTTTACCGCACTACGCGACAGCAAAAACAGTTTTACATTTTAACACGAATCTTGTATGAATGCAATGCTTAGGACTGCGGTTACTAATGTAACATTGATATACCTAATTATAAGGATTTTTTTTAAAAGAGCAACCACCAAGTTTTTTGCAGGGTCTTCTCAGTTGAAATGTCATTTCGAGCCTGTGGTAGATTCACATGACGATTCAAAAGCACTTTTAGTAAGTTTAGTTTGAATTAAAAAAAAGAGTTTGAGTTTGAGTAATGAATGAAATTACCTACCTCTCTATTCTCGTTAAATAAACGATGGATCCACGCAAGCAGGTCGCTGCCGGGTTTTATGATTTTTTTTATTACCTAAATTAGTACTTGTTACCGTTTGAAACTATTCACTAGTATTTTACTTGGCAATTAGATTGATACTTAGTTAGACACACAATGTACTTACTCAGCAATTTGTCCGTAACATACAGTAAGTAAGTAAGTATTCATTTTATAACAAAAAACACTCAAATATGAGGTTTTGAACCTTTATTATACGTATACCTACCTAAGCCGCAACGGGAGAAATCTAATCATAGCGTTTTTCAATCAGCTAGCTATACCTAAGCTGATAAGGGCAGTAGGCAATCGTTGGGGCGTAGGCAGTTGGCGCCGAAAAAAATACCACTTAAAACGTCAAATCCATTTCATTGAACAAATAGGATCACCGGCTTAACAAGGTAAGTACTTTACGTGAATTGACAATGTTAAAGATGGGTCCAGTAGGTAAATTAAGATCAATTAACAATTATTTTTACTACCGGTTAGTGAAGCGTTGATTGCCTAGTGCAGGGTAGGCGAAGTAGGCTAACCTTTATGAATCAACGTGGCAATTTTTCTAAATAAATGTTTAATTAGGTCATAGACGTGCCAACAAATAAATTTGACTTTGTGATTACCTATTGGGAAAATAATAGAAAATGGTACTAGGTACCACCGAGTCAAAGCTCTTTAAATTTACTTACTACAAAAAAAATACATTTTGCAATGTCTCAATTATACGCGTAATTTAAATCAAAGTAAAATTATTGTGACTTCTGTTGCTGCAGTTTAGATGAGAAATAACTAATATTAGGGTTCCTTTTTCTTAGTGCATAATGCATTTTGTGATCGGTGACGTGCCCAAATTATTGTCGCGTGCCATTTTTGACACGCGTGCCATTGGTTCGCCATCCCTGGCCTAGTGGCTAACACACCTCTTATGTCTGAGGTCGCGGGTTCGATCCCCGGGCACGCACCTCCAACATTTCGAAGTCATGTGCGTTTGAAGAAATCAAATATCACTTAGGTACCTACCTACCTACTTCATATATTGAAGGAAACCTCAGGAGGAGGTTAGTACCTAGACCTACTGTATGTAGGTTTTAATTAAACTAGATAGAACCTTACTATAACTCACTTATTTTGTAACTTTGTCAAAGTACCTACCTAGGTATAGGTACTCAACTTGGAAT
This sequence comes from Erebia palarica, assembly GCA_964035005.1. Classification (NCBI taxonomy): domain Eukaryota; kingdom Metazoa; phylum Arthropoda; class Insecta; order Lepidoptera; family Nymphalidae; genus Erebia; species Erebia palarica. The sequence continues at coordinate 18,746,448 of OZ035986.1, forward strand.
AGTAATACTTAAGTATCTAGGTACAGGTAGGTCTTTACTTTATAACCTAAATATAAAGTAGGTATACATACCTATTTCATATGAGTAACAAACGTCCATCCATCTATCCATCCAAACTTTCGCATTTATAATTTTAGTATACCTACCTACTTTGTATAGACTTTTAACATACCTCCTTATAAGAAAGACTAAGTAAAAGATAAATCATAATTAACAAAATTAAAAAATACGACTGCCCTACCAAACAAAAAATTAATCTAGTTAAATAGAATCAATCTTATTCACATTTTTATTAAATGATTTTTTTTTGTGAACCACTGGATATTGAACTACAGTGTTATATATATTTGGAATCTACTCATCATTTTCTAGATGATGATTATATAGTTAATCTTATTTTCGAATATTTTTTTTCGACTTTAGTCTTTAATGCGGGACCATGGTCACCTAATCAATTTTTTTTTTAATTTTACTAGCCTATGTCACCCGGAATAAGCTAGGGATTCTAACGATACTCATTTATCAAAATCGGTTCAGGCGTATAGAAGTTATGGTGGAATATACAAACTCACATACATACATACATACATACATACATACTTACATACTTATATACTTACATACATACATACATATATACATACATACATACATACATACATACATACATACATACATACATGAACCCTGAAAACAATATACTCCTTTTTTCAGGCAGTCGTATAAAAATAAAAGAAAAATGTCTGCAGTAGGTAGATGCATAAGGCAAGACCCGTGCGAAGCCAGGGCGGGCCAATTAGTTAGAAGTGCGACATTAATTCAGAGTGTAATTCAACCACCTGCGCGCGCCGACGGTAATATTATAAAGCGAGCTAAATGTATTGCAATTTTAGCAACAATATTATGGGCAAAGGTTATAACGGAACCTAGGCGGGTACCTACTTTCTTTAAAGATACGTAATCTTACTAATAGGTAGGTATAATAAATGCGAAAGTATGTTTGTTTGTTGGTTTATCCTTCAATCTTGATTGATCAATGATTTTTTGTATAGGTATACCTAGTATAGGACCTGAGGCTACTTTTTATCCTGGCAAATTAAGGAGTTCCCGTGGGAATCAAAAAAACTTATTCCACGCGGACGTAGTCGCAGATGTCAGTTAGTTAAACAAATAAATAGAAAATATCATACTTACCTTGGTACTTAGAAATGTTACTAACCAGATATATCAAAAAGTGATAGGTAGTTAGTTGGATAATAATATAAGTAGGTAAGTATATGTTCTTTGTTTGGATGTAGGTACATAGGAACATCTACAGCTACTAAAAATCACGCATAAAATGGAGAACGGATTAGAATGGAATTTAATTAGTACTCAGGTAAAGCTAGGTATTCTAGATTGGGATATTTTTAATCCTAGAAACACTTAGGATTCCCACGAGAATATTTGGTAATAGTAGAGTCGATGAAGTTAATAACAATAGATATTAGGTAATTACCTACTCTGTTCCTTGCACTTCATTTTCTTACATCTCAACTGAAGTAGGCACCTAGTACCTAACAATTTATAAAATTATACCTAAGTTGGTAAGTACCTACTTACCTAAATATCTAGTTCCATCTACAAGTAAGCTTTCTAGGTTTGCCGAGTAAGAAACCTAGGTATTGAAATCCGTGTAAAAATCTTTAAACTAATTATTAAGCTGTAGTTTAATTGATAAATGAAAACACACAGGTATACAAAGGTATATATATAACTTTGTAACTATTCGTTGTGATGATAAATGAGAAAGATATTAGTCTATTCGAATACATTTTTACATGTGCCTTTGAATCGTCAAGTGAATCTACCACCGCATGTGTGGAATGCTAGTGGTACAACTGGATGCCACTGGTTCGGAATGGCGATGTTGGTAGGTATATTGATTAGATATTTGCTTACTGACCTGCGAAGCCGGGTAGGAATAGCCGAATTGTGCATACGCTGCCATTGGGACGATCATAGGGGCGGCTTCACAATTCACACTGTCTCTCAAAGTCTTACACGGACGGGCTAACTAAGTGTTAACTATTTAGTTATTATTACAATATAATTAATTAGTTAAGTTAATCTATCACAGTTGTTTGTATGCGCGGCGGCGGAGCGCGCCCGCCCATCCTGCGCGTCAGAGATCCTCACGAGCGAGCATGCTCGCATGACGTCCTTACACACCGGAATCTCAACACAGACTGGCGCGCGCCCCGACGCGTACGCCCCACCGACGTAGGAGAGAGCAATTTTCGCCCCACCCATAAGGCGGAGCATGGAAATTTCAACCAATCGCAACGCAGCTTTTCTATCCTTCCCGCGCATCAGTGTTTCCTCTCGGCACGCGATTGGTTTCCGTATCCCCACTTGATTTGAGCCCCGCCTCTTCAAAGGTAGCCGCCTCGATGGGTGGGGGAAAGAGTGGAGTTCATGTTTATGGGATTTGGAGAGAGACGCTAGCTCGTTCGAGTCGGCTGGAAAACAAATCTTTATAGGCAAAAAACCGCTCGGTCGGCGACAAGTTGTTTCGCCTTGTCAGATTTACAGCGCCGGTCTTATAGGTACCTACCTATGTCGAATGTTTTTTTGTACCTGTGTTTGTATTTGCGGAGGAGTCCAATGAATAACGACGCGGCAACACCTATTGAATGATAAATCGATTATGGAGACGAAATGCTCGTAATGAATAGATGTAAGGATCATTGAACTGTCCATAAGTTAGTTAGGTATTTTTATAAGTAGGTACTTTTATTATTTATGTAGATAGATATAAAGATAGGTACTCAATTATGGATATAAATTATTTTTAACCTATAAATTTTGTTTTTTTCTTTTCTTCTATGAGTAGATAGATATATACCTACGCAGGTAGAGATAGGTATATACTATTTTTAGGTCTCTATAGGGTACCTAGGTATGTCTTAGTAGATAATTCTTAAGGTAGGTTCTTATTTTATTCTCGTAGGTAGGTAGGTAGAAACCTACGTACTTTTCAGGGCTACCGACAGATTATTTTGTTTCTCTATTTAGGTAGGTAGGAATTAGGAACCTACCTATGTAGTGATCAAGTTACAAAGTAGGTAGGTAAGTACTATTTACCAAGGATCGAACCCGGATCCTTCTACTCATTCTACCATAGCGCTCACCAATGCGCCAGGAAGGTCCTCATAAGTCTTAACTAACGGTAATGCAGACTGGTATGAGTTCATACCGAGTACCATTGAACTTGAAGCCTCAGGTCACAGTTCATTGACTTCAGGTCAGCTTGCCGCACTGAGGTACCTATAGGTTACTAGGTTACAAGTTAGCCCTTGACTGCAATCTCACCTGATGGTAAATGATCATGCAATCTAAAATAGTAGCGGGCTATGGCGGGTTATGGCGGGTTATGGCAACTATTTATGTACCCAGAACCATAAGTAATCGGTGTCTAAATGGAATTGTACCGAAACGCAAAATCGCTTGACGGTACGTCTTTGCCTGTAAGGTGGTAACTAGACAAAGCCGAAACCTCCCAGCATACCTACCAAATAAAACAAATTGACTGCCGGGAATCGAACACGAGACCTGTCACAATAAGACCACAGCGCTCAAGTGTAACAAGTTCACTGTATCAAAGTGATAATACCTATTTAATTTCTTAAATGACACTTTTGTTTTTGTATTTTTTTTCGTATTTTTTTTATTTTTAATTGGATAGGTATTAGGTTTTAGGCATTTGTGATTAATTTTAATTTTATTTTATTTTTTATGGCTAAGCTGAATTAATATTGTAATTTCAGTATCGAGATGTATACCTTTAAGGAATCCCTGTAAAGATAATGAAAGAAGGTGAATAAATAGGTATATAAATTTCACACAGTATTATCTTCTCTTCTATCTATCTATAATATACCTACCTAGGTATACCTATAAAAATCAATTGCTGTACGTTTGTCTCGCTAAAACTCGAGAACGGCTGGACCGATTTAGATGGAATTTTTTGTGTAGACACAGGGCTTTTTTGTGTAATCCAGGGCTTGTTTTGGTATATTAATAATTGAACCCGGTAGGGGGCGCTGCAATCGGGTTCTAGGTTCAGGGCAGGACAACGTCTGCCGGGCCCACTAGTCATAAATATATATCGAACTAAGTAGGTAATTGGTGGCTTTCATTAAGTGACGATTTCTAAATTAGAGAATAACCCAGTACTTAAGTAGATACATAAGTACTTAGGAGATTCATTTGACGATTCAAAAGCACTTGTAAAAGTTTGAGTTTGAATTTCATATAAACTATATTGAAATACCAGTAGATAATTCTTTTTTTTCCACTACTTAAGTAGGTACAAGGGTTTTGTATTGGAATAAAAAACCTATTAAACTCGTACGAAGCGATTTGCTTCCTCGTTTCTACCAAGTTCGAGCCGCTAGAATATGGAATGCCCTTCCGGCTTCCGTTTTCCTCTCCGCCTATAATACTAGTATATTTTAATCAAGAGTAATAGGCATTGTCTAGGTAAGCTCGCTCCACCTTAGGCTGCATCTATCCAGCAAGTCTGATTGCTGCCAAGCGCTAGTCGATAAATTTAAAAACAAACTAACTAACACCAATGAGGTAAGTTGGTACTTACGGAAGTTGTAAAAAAGAAGAAATTTCGTTAAATTTTAGGTACCTACCTATACATACCTGAAATCTGAATAAGTATATTGCGAATAAAATACCTAATAAATTCTAATTATAAAACACAAATAGCTATAAGTTAGTATGTAGTTAGGTATACCTAGCAATAATATATTACCTACAGTCAACAAAAGTATAAATTAACATACATTAACTTACACCTTCCTTCACTAATGTAGGTACCTACCTATGATACATTAAAAACAGACCAAGTGCGTGTGACTCACTTATGCATCGGTTCCGTATGCTATTTTCAAGGATATTTATCGAATAATCATTGAACGAGCGAAGCGAAGGTCTCTGAGTCTACTTCAGTGAATTTGCACTTGTCCCGTCCTAGGGTTGGCAAAAAAATTGGCTGTCTGTCAGACCCTTATAACTTCTGAATTACTGAACGTAATTACTTCAAATTTCAATATACATATAATATGTAAACCCCTCCTGGCCTCCAGCCGAATAAGGCTTATAAAGTTATAAAAATCTTTATTTTAGGGGGGCTCTCATAGAAGCGAATGCGAAGTAAAATATTTTTTATAGCGTTACATATGGTTGCGGTATAAAAGATAGGTAATTAGGAATAGAGTCTAAATTTTTTTTTTTTAATTTTTCCACTAAAATTGACGAAATGGGGGGCTTTCAAAGTGGTGATTTCCTAACGTCCAAAGTTGACCTCAGGACTCCCAATTTTCTGAAAATCTGAGCCTGAAACTTGATCAATTATTTGAATTATATCCTGTACTTGAACAACAAATAAAATAAAATAAAATTAGATATATATTATAAGGAAACGAAATTATTTAATTTTTAATGAGCTTCAGTATTTTTAACAGAACTTCACAATGATGTCAATAGATGGCGCTCTGTAAAAGTTTATTCGTTTGTGCATACAAATAATATACGTTAGCATCATCTTACGTGGAATAAAAAAATACCGCGAGGTCTCAGTTCGGGGCGAACTACTAGTTTAAACCCATCAACTGAGCTTATGCTCAGAAGGGTTAGGGTTTGGCCTCGGTCCACCACGCTGGCCGAGTGCGAATAGGCAGTTTCTCACAACTTTGAGAGCATTAGGTATAAAGACCTCTCGGGCATGAAAGATTCCTCACATTGACACATTTTTCTTACCCTAATAGCAACCTAGACGATGCCCACGACTTCGTACGTGTGGAGATTATTTTTTGTAGTCCCGTGGGATCTCCTTAATTTTCCGGCATAAAAGCCTATGCCTTTCCCCGTGATACAACCCATCCCTGTAAACTGTACCTGCAAATTTCATCAAATGCGGTTGAAAATATATTGCGTGTTTAAGCTTTGCAGACACACTTTCGCATTTATATATATTACCAGTAGATGTCGGCGACTCCGTCCACGTGGATTGAGGTGTTTTAGGTGTATGAAAAATAGGTAGTAGCCGATTCTCAGACCTACTGAATATGTAGATACCTAAATAAAAATTCATAAAAATCGGTCAAGCAGTTTCGGAGGAGTATGGTACCTAGCTAATATTGTGACACGAGAATTTTACCGTAAGATTGTAAAACCCGTTAAATTATAATCTAACTCCCGAAATTGTAAACTGTCGAAATATTAGAATTTAACGCATTATTACCTACTAAGCATGCGTTTTGAAGTATGAAAAAGAGTTGCTGATTTGATTAGTTGCCAAATGCCCAATTATCTGTTTATCGAAGTGTTACCATCATGACAAGGAGTTAATAGAAACTGGTGTTCTATCGAGTATGTGTTAGATAGTCACTAGTGAAAGCTGAGAGTGGATTAACATACCTACAGGCAACACTGGCGTAATACAAAACTCAAGGCTGCACAAATAAATAGTACCTACTAATAATTATATTATTATGATATGATACTAGACAATGTCCGCAACTACGTCTGCTTTGATTAAGTTTTTTTATTACCGCGGGAACTCCTTCATTTTCCGGGATAAAACTTAGCCTATGTCCTTCCCAGGGATATAAACTACCTCTATACAAAATTTCATCAAAATCGCTTAAAAAGATGATCCATCAAAGCGTAGCATATAGACAGACGGACAGACATACATTCGCATTTAGAATACTTATTCGTATGGATTATTGTAATTTAAAAATAATCAACCACTTACTTGCACTTGCCGCTTGCTTGCTGGCACTTTTTGGTAGGACTGGTATACCTATCTACCGAACCAGTGGTACCTAAATGAGATTTATTTCACTACATCCTACAGCAAAGCTGATTGCAGCCAAGCGCTAGTCTATAAATTAAAAAAAAAAACAACGGCTCAAAAGTACCACTTGCAAAGGTTTATTAATTAATTAATTTGGATCGATGCAAAAAATAAATAGTCGGTACATGGGTATATGCTTAAGCTTGATCCGTTTTCACTTGAGGTCTGCGTAACCCTCAAACTGTAGGTACTAGAAATAAAAGCGTAATGTGTTTTCGGTGAAAATAAAAATGATAATATAAAATATCGCCCCTTCAGCGGCGCACGCACCACGGCGAAAGCCGCGGGCGGTCAGCTAGTTTATGGCCTAGGTATGTACTGCCTCGTTGGTCTAGTGGTTAGCACGTTCGACTACGGTTGACGAAGCTCTGGGTTTGATGTTCAGGTCTAAGCCATAGTTTACAGTAATGGGTTTTACTGACAAGTAGGTAGGTAACTACTAGGCCGAGCCCTGGAGTAAGGAAGTTGGCAGTGTTTCACCCCCGTACCTCGGAGGCATGTAAAGCCGTCAGCTTTGAGCTTGATCTCTCCCCGGTTGTGTCGGATTTTCCGTCCATTCCGATAGTCCTATGATCTGCAGTATGATTTCGCGAGGCAATTGAGTAACGCTTAGGTACTTCTTCATTTAGAAGGATAGTATTAACAGGAAATGTGTAGGATAGTACCTAAAGATGTTTCAAAAACCAGCTGGGCTTTTCAGCATCAAATACAGCCAGTAAGGAGGTAAGGTACTAGGCAGGTAGGTAGGTACTTAATGTGCATAGCGTGGTGGGATTCAGACGAGACGTATGGTATGGAGTACTCGTACGGAGTATTGAACATAACATGGATTTAGAATTTGGTTTTAACTTTCTGTCAAACTGTGCAACAAACAAAATATAATTATTCGACCCCACTCAATAAAGCTTTTTTAATTACTACTTATTTATTAAACATTAGATAAAATAGGTAACTATTATACCGTAAGCCACGTATTTTTAGATACCTAATAATAATATTATCAATAATAAGTAAAATATCAAATTCAAAAACAGGTATCTATTAAAGCAGTTACAAAAAAAATGACACTAATTGCATATCCATACTCTGGTATCAACACATCCGATCTGTCGCCTTGAGAGATCCCACCTAATGGTATTTGAATTGTAGTCTTTCTCTGTTTGGGATACGATAGTTTTTCCCTCGGCTGGATTCCGGGGCTGGCGCCAACACATCTGTCATCGTTAATAACGCGCAATTTGAGGCAATTTCGCATTTTTGGGTGTTTTTGGAACAAGATCACCGTCCAAGCGTCTCAGTCGGGAGTCACTCAGGAAGTGGCACAAAAACAAACACTAAATAACACAAGCGGGTGACAAGATATGTTTTTGTTGCGCTAAAACTGTTCTCACACTGCAAGATGATCTTTTTGAATGCTATATTCGATTCAATTCAGTGGTAGGTCGCTTGACTATTTAAAAGCACTTGTGAATAAACTTCTTTTTTTGTAAAGCACTTGTGCGTTTTAGAAACGATAAGTGAATCTGGAGTCACGCTGCCGATTCAAGCTTTAATGCTTCATTAATGATGATATTTAGAATTATAGTCCTTATTTTAGGAACTTTTTGTGTAATATTGCTTAAGTATTGCTTTAAGCGTTGGCAGTATGGCCCTTGGTCCGGAATTCTATTGGTAGTCAGTACTTATTCATATTGGTACAATCAGGTTTTATTAAATTCAAATAACTATGTACCTAAACTTTTATATGTGATTTCGTTTCGCCAAATAAATCTACTAATGTAGTGCTATTCACTAAAATACTATCAGGATATCGAAGCACACTCAAATATTCAAATAAACTTTTCCAAGTGCTTAAATTGAATCTTCAAGTATATCTTCCACTGGTTCGAAACGCCATTCCTTTCAATTTTAGTGAAATATATCTAGCTCACTTTGAACGCTTTATTGCAAACTCATTGCGAATTCATTTGTCAGGCAACAAAAATGGGTTTACAGAATAGCGTTCCTGGTTAAGACATCTTAGTCAAAGCCAAAGATGGTACTAATTTCCTACCTCCATGCTCAAATCAATCATCACCAAACCATAAAAAGAGAATATGCGTGTAAGAGGAGTGGATAGTGAGTTGACAGAAAGTGAGAAGAGTGTGGGAGAAAAAAGGCATATTGTGCTGAGCCCATATAGTGTGGAACAAGGTCAGGAAGTAGAAGGCAATGCAATGCATCGCATAGCATCGCATTGGTAGTCAGGCCTTGCTAATTACGCCTCTTCGTGCGTAGTATGCGTGAACGCGTCGCGTCGTTGCTAACGTTAGGCTGGGTTCACATGTGCAAGCCGATCCAAATGGACAAGTTTTTTAAAAGTCTACTAGGTGCAAACATTTCTAGTTTTTTTTTCAAATATTTTTTTTAATAGTCGAGTGAATCTACCACAGGTTCAGAATGCCAAGTTAGTAGGCCAAGTCAGCTTTTGAACGGGTAAATAATGAACCACACTAAGTCATGATATGTTAGAAGGATAGGTGGATAGCTCGAAGAACTACTTGGCATTGGGGTCCCAAGGTGCTTGAACGGCGGTTTTAGACGACCAGTGGTTCGGGTCTCGGGACTAGGTGGACGGGCACTTACAACGCTAGGCTAACTTACCTGCAGCAAACGGCACTAATCCATGCAGGAAACCTTCGTCAAGCAGTGAACGTTTATCGGTCGAGAACATTAACGTACACAGTAAATAATAACAACGCGACGCGATAGTATCAAATGGTATCTGACCCTTCACGTGACCTACGTTGTCGCGTAGACAAATTTGTCACTCACCTAGAGCAACGGGCTATTTAGGTATAGTTTCAGCTCGCTAGTGTGACCGCAGCATTAGTGAACACTGAAACGCAGTTTAGATGTTCACAAACGTACCACTAACATGTGTAAACAATTAATTTTTACGGCGATCAGATAACAGGCGTGCTCCAACGAAGCCCTTGCGTTCTGACACAACTAAGTTACTCACGAAGCACGAACGAACGAGCTCATCATGAGTTAGCATGAAACTGTATATTTTGAGGTGTAGTAGGTATATAAGTGTCAAATAGGGATGATGACACCTCAATCAAATCAGCAACTCTATAACAAGAGAAGAAGAAGAACAAAGCAGAGTATACCGTCTGTGGCAGCTGTTATGTCAAACGTCAGTGTCACTCTCGTTATTGTAACACGCTTTGCCCCGTCTTGTCCATGTCGACTCTCTTTATATTCATTATTCCCTATCACCTATAAAGCGTGTCTCCTCAATACCACTCTAACTCCATTCCAACTCTTATCTATTTAAATACCAAGTTTTCACTACATATATTTTCTAATATTTTTTTATCAACTAGAAGTTAGCCCTTGACTGCAGTCTCGTCTGATGGTAAGTGATGATGCAGTTTAAGGTGGTAGCGGGCTAACCTCTTAGGGGTATGGCAGAATATTAAAGACTTTCTCACTCTCATACACACTCACTTAAAATGTTTTCAGTGTGATCATATGCTTACGCCGAGTAGGTACTAGGCATGGTGAAAGGTCAATTGTCAAAGGTTTAGTTTTTCACAATGGATGCGTAACCTTGGTGAAACCTAGTGACCCCTGTTGAACAATGGCGTCGCTCCTGACATGCTGACGGCCTGAGATCTATGCTGATAGCACTGACGTGAACATGACAGATGCCATAATATAAGATGCACCTCCCTAGTTCAGTGGTGGCATATGTAGTCTTATATGAAATGAAATGATTTATTTATTTTTATTTATTTCACTACCTATGCCACATAAGATAAGTCAAAATCGACAACCGGTTCGGAAAACTGATTCTACTGGCAAGAGCCGGCAAGAAACTCAACAGGTGTTATTTTCTTAATAAGTTGGAGACCCCAAATTCGATCCCCAATTATGGTTACATAATTTCTAAATTTTCTCTGGTCTAGTCTGGTCGGAAGCTCAGGCCGTGGATCAGTTATCACTTTAATGGTAAGATCCCTGCTCTTGATTAGGATAGATTTCATTTTGTATATTCAGATGGGTGTAGAAATCGAAAAAAAAAAATCATTTAGTTATTCTAACTTACTGATTTTTTTAAATAATAACTTAAATTTAAGGTAGCTCGGAACAAATTTCATTGGGCAGGCTATTCGAAGGATGTTGGTTGATTATTAACAACATCTCCCGTATGATGTAATATCATTTGGGTGGAGGTCGTTGTATGATGGGATCTTAGACCACTACTGTTACCTTTGTTTAAATTAGATTAAAAGTACTAAAGTAATTAGATTTAAAGTACTATATCTACGTTATTACAGTTCAATTAATTAAAATCTTCTTTGATCTGCTATATCGTATGTGACCCATTATTAAGTTTATTGATTTTAAAATAAATCATCCACCTAAAATTATTTCGTAAACGAGATGTACAATGCAGCTGACAGTATAATATTTACATACATACGCTCTAAGTTCACAGCATACACTAGTGAGTGCACGCGAGTATCACTCTGCCACTTCGTCCTGCGACGACGTATTCACGTTTACTCGCGATTTTATAAAATCGTATATATATATATGCGTTTTATTACTTGATGAACATGTATTTTTTTCGAACGAAAGAACGCAGTAATCCATTTTACGTAATATAATTTTCATAGTTATAAGAAGTAATCGCGTGTAAATAAGTTGGGAAGAAAAAGAAAAAGTGGATATAGACTATTATCATATGAAAAATAGATAGTAGCCGATTCTTAGACCTACAGAATATATATATAAAATTTCATAAAAATCTACGTACCTAACTAACATTGTGACACGAGAATTTTATATATACTTATTGAAAGTTATGGTACAGATAAATATCTGTTATAACGTTTAATCAAACATTCATATTTTCGCGTAGATTCCGTTATTTACTAATTAAACAAACTGATTTGTCAAACGATGTAAATTATGATTTCTAGCATAAAAACACCAAGATTTATGACAAAAATCTGAAAAAAAATTAGCATAATATGAAACTTTAGTCGGTCTTTCCAATCATATTAATAACTAAAATTCAATGTAACACGACTTATGCTTTTTTTACTCTGGGGTTGCGATATCATTACGTCAAGCATACTATGTCACCGTTTGTTAAATGATACACTTCTTAAAAAAACATCGTTTTGCCGACTAAACGATATGAAAGAGCCATATCTCTAAAAACTTAGAAGCGCACGCAAGGATCGAAACTCCGACCATCCAAACTATCACACAGGAAACCTATACTGCCTAGGTATTAGAAGTTAGGTACTCGGGCATGATTCGGTGAGAAGACAACGTACAATCGAGGCGATCGCCGCTGCCAGCCGTACGCAGGCACGCCGCCATTCTACAGGCGAATTCAATTAACAGTACATGCCTCGGGGGTAATAAATTCTCTAAACAATCAGAACTCGAGGCCGGTAATATGTCCGTCCGTGCATACGCATTGCGGGCGAGTTTAATCAACGAATAAACAACGTGTAGCCTGTACATGGCGTCCCGAAGGACTGCTCTATGTGTACATATGTTGGTTTGCAAAAATGCTTTTTACCAAATACTCCGATGTAGCCACGGACCGCGAGTTTCTGTGTTACGATTATAAAAGGATATCATCAAGTTAGAAATTAAGATTGACATAGAAATGCCCGCGACTTCATCCGCGAGGATGGAGGTTTTTGGTTCCCGCGGCAGCTCTTTAATTTTCCAGGATAAAAAGTAGCCTATGCGTTATTACAGACTATACCATACTATCTCAAAATTTAACCAGATCCATTCAACCGTTTTGACGTGATTGAGTAAAAAACATTCATCCATCTATCCATCCATCTCAACTTTTGCATTTATAATATTAGTACTAGTATATAGAAGTCGGTTACCAAAAATGATTTTGAAAGTATATTTATTCAAAATTGATACCTAATTAAGTACGCAGTACACTTTCTGAACGTCACGTTTACAAAATAAACAACGTGATGGTCATAATTGATCACTAAAGCTCCGAGTGTTCCAAACGGACCCTGATCTGAGAAGAACCCACAACAAACTCAGCCGGGTTTTTGAAGTGAAAACTTCTTTATCCACGTTGGGCACTTTTTGGTGGGGGGTAAAAATGTGGATTCGCATTCGCGTGACCGTCATGCTCGTGGGAAAGAAATGCTCGCGAACAGCGCCTTGTTACGAAGACAAAAGGTCTTAAATATAAATATACTACATTCGAAGTTAAACTTTAATGCCTTAGTGTTAAGGTTTATATTTTAATTTATCACCATCTCAGAAATATCTCATGCTGCAATGTAGCCACGAACACCGTGTTTATAATATTATTACTACGTTTAATGCACATTATTATAAAGAGATATCGTTTACAAATTAAGATTGACAAAGAAAAATTTGTTAGATGACTAGATGATGCCCGCAACTTCGCCAACGTAGTCAACGTAGGTTAAGGTTTTCGATTTCCGAAACTCCTTAATCTTTCGGGTCAATATAGCCTTTGTCCTTCCCCGGGATGCAACCTACCTCTGCACCAGATTTCGTCAAAATGGATTGAAAAGATGGGTTGATAAAGTATAATAGACAAACAGACAGAGACAGGCAGACACATTTTCGCATCAACACGACAACGACGTTTAAATATAATATGTGTCTATTCGCAGAGACGAATTTCTCGGGGTAATGTGTTCCATTATTATGACGACTTTTACAGTAAAAGACACTGTAACAACGGGAGCGAAATGAGGGCACCGTATGCTTGTTATTCGCTTATCAACATGAGGCTGTAAGGGTAGGGTATTCAATTGACCACTCAATAGCACTAGTAAAAGTTTATTTAAATTTAAAAAAAAATATTTTATTTCTTACTTTTCTTCAAATCAAATTAAATCTATTAATGCTTTATTCAACTTAACGTGAAGCTATTGGTATTACGTATCAGAAATGAGGAGATCCGTAGAACTAAATTGACTATGGTGATATCGCAGTATCAGTCTATCATCGACTAAAAAAGTACAGTTATCCGGGTCAGCAGAATCTAATAGCATTAAGCCCTATATTCAAACACGTGGCAGCGATCATCTGATCTCACAGCCTTCACAAGTTTATTGCATTAGTCTAACACTAGGCATTAGTTTATAAATAAACACTGAATACCTAAAACGCTATATTGATCAGGTGATGCCTCGTTGGGCTGTTACAGAGGCTCGACGTGGCACGGCATGTAGAGGCACGTTTTCTTTGTTTAATTATATCACAGTGCATCTCCATTAAACTTTTAACTGCCTCGTTGGTCTAGTGGTGGGCATGTTCGACTGCAGCCGACGAGGTTGCGGTTCACCCCCGTGCCTCGTTAGAGAGCACGTTAAGCCGTCGGTCTTGGTTATTATCACTAACATGATAATAGTCGTTAAAGCCCGCCAACCCGGTTTAGAGCAGCGTGGTGGGTATAAGCTCTAATTTCCACTCTCCTATTAGAGTGGAGGCCTGTGCCCAGCAGTGGGACGTTAATGAGCTGTAGTAGTACTAGCATCTCCGTGCTGTGTCGCTTAAGCGGGCTTCATACAAACTCACACAAAGAGTAGTTGACGCTGTGCCTCGCCGCGCCATGGATCTGTGGGCCAGACCTTTAGTATTCATGGGTTCGTCTGCGGATGACGGGGTTCTTTTTACCACGACTGGCCTAATAAAGCTGTGTTTTCAGGGTTCATGTATGTCTATAGTTATACGTAACTACTAGGTATCATACTATGTATGTAAAAGTACATAATGTAGGTTTCTTTATTCCACCATAACTGCCTAAAAAATGCCTGCACAGATTTTGATGAATCGTTAGAATACTTCCATCATTCTGAGTGACAATAGCTATAATTTTTTTGAAAAAAAAGCGTTATTTGCGTGGAAATGCATTTGAAGACCTCCCTGACACAGTGGTTGTAGGCTGTAGCCTTAAAAGTCGGAAGTAAAAAGATTGATCCCGGAAGGTTAAATTTTTGAAATTATAATTATTAATGAAACTTAGTCGACATGCTGCTTTCGTGCAATTTTATGATTAAGAAAGTCATCAATCCATCATCATTCATCATTATCATTTCCACCCAGCACGGGTTGGCACTTGACAGACTTTACGCACTTTTAAAAACATTACAAAGAACTTCCTATATAAGAGTTCTTCTTCCAGCGTGGTAGACTATGGCCTAACCCTTCTCCATATAAGAGGTTGGATCGTGCTCTGCTGTGGGAGGCCGGCAGTGGGGTTGAAATGAAAAAAAAATATGATGTAATCAATTAAAAGCACCTGGGAGATAATAATTAGGAAAAGCATACATATTTAAGTTAGTACAAACGATGATAAATGATTGATATGTCTAACATGTAATAAACGTGTTTGGTTTTAAAATAATGAGCGTTCGCTTCAAAATATAATTAATGGCATCGATGTACACAGATAAGCATTGTATTGATAATTTTTGATTAGCATAAAGTACCGACGCCGCTGCTCTACTATCTCTATTACTTAGTTAGGGCTGTCAAGACATCGCGACAGTTAAATATAAATAATTAAAAAAATAATTAAGTAAAAACAAAAAGGAAGGCGGATGCAGGAAAACCAACATCAATAAAAAATATATACATTACATAGGTAGTTTTGACGACCTCCCAGGCGCAGTGGTCATAACGTACGGAGGTCCCAAGTTCGATCCCCGGCAGGGTATATTTGGGAATTATTATAATTCGATGTCCGGTACGTTGCCGTGTAGAAACAACTGCCATGCCCCTAACTAGTTAGCCCGCTACCATCTTAGACTGCATCGTCACTTACCATCAGGTGAGACCGCAGTCAAAGGCTAACTCGTAGAAGATTAATTCCTTATCTTCGACGTTATAGTGGAAATCTGAGTGCAAAATTTCAGCTTTATAGGTCCAATAAGTAGGTCTTGGACTGGGCGCTGATGTGTCAGTCAATCGGAGAGAGAGAGTCAGAAATCCTCTTTATATAATACGTATGCCGGGTGTAATAAACGGTGGACGCAGCTGTTTTAGGCAACCCTTGCTACATTTGCATCGGTCGTAGTCAATAATTAGGTTAGCACTAATTAAATACTGGTTTATGAATCGTAGGCGATATTCAAAACTGTATCTATTAATTTCACGATAGGTAAAACTAATTCAAACCATAGGCTATCGTTACTTGCGTTCGTTAAAATTTAACGCAGTAGGCAAGAAATAAGAATTATTTTAAACATCTGTTAATTTACTATTGTTACTCTTAATTGTTTCTTAACATTATATTAAAGTGTTACGTTAATATAATGTTTTCATATATCCTGGATAGAAAGTGTGTTTATAATTTTTTTTCCGCAAATTAGATAGCCGGTGGTATGCCTCCTTACTCTTCTTTGGGCGAGAACATCACACCAGGCTTCGTCATGAGCACGGCAACTGTCCTTAATGCTTTTACTCTTCCCATTGGCTGAATTTTATGTTAAAATCAACCATATCATTCTTGGCACAGTCTTTCAGTCTCAACCGCGATCGGCCCACAGTCCTTTTAGTGTGCGCTACAGCATCACGGAGATCCTGTCGAAGCAAGCGAGAAGAAACTATTCGATGCACATGCCCTAATCAGCGTAAGCGTCTTTGCTTCAATAAAGCAGTGAGGCCGGCCGTAAACCTCGCTTTCTTCAGGACCAGCTCGTTTGACTCTTTGTCCTTCCAAAAGATGCCCATTACATTCTCAGGCAGCGCATGTAGACGGTGTTAAGTAAGTCTAATGATAATAGATGATTAATAAATGATTAAGTCATACCACTACAGCCTATTAAGGTCCCACTGCTGGACGCAGGCCTCCACTCTCATAGGAGAGAGGGAATCAGAGCTTAAACCCACCACGCTGCTCCAATGCGGGTTGGCGGGGTAGGTCATACGTGTCCGTCAAAATATACTGGAGCCTAAGGGTCATTTACAATACCAAAAATTATCGTTGTAGTTTTACTTTTTGTTTTTGTTTTAAATACAGCAGGGAACCCACCTGTTGGATAGTACCGACTCCTACCGGCTAAAACCCCAGGGGAATTACTGCCAACGCTTAAAGCAGTATTAAATCAACTTGTTGACCGTGTACCCGCCTTGCAGCCTACACTCTACTACACTCTACTCAGCAACACTCTTGCCTGCCTTTTCACACACTTTTTCCTCTGCGATTTTCCTTCATCGTCTTTCCTCTATAATCATAATATTATTTCGTTTTTAGTTTTACTCGCCTACCACCCACAATTGTTCAATTCATTCACATTGCCCAAGACATACCTAAGTCGCACTCTTCACTAAGTTGTTTCACAAAATCTAGTGCAAGGGACACACACACTTTCCACAAGGGAGCGTATGGCAGGGATATCAATATACGTACACATTCAATATAGATATTTCATCGTGGTTAATTTCCTCATCTGGTGACAGAATTAGGGCTGGCTCATATTTTGCGCAAAGGATAAGCCTGGCTGTCCAGTGTGGAAATGCAGTCAGTTTTCTTACCACCTTTCCACGCGGGCTTGTTTAATATAGTAATTAGGCCTAGCTTGTAGATATGGTTTTCAATAAATAAATTAAAAACATATATATGTGTCACCGTAAGACTGTGAAAACCGTTAGATTGCAATCTATCTAGCGAAATTGTAAACTGTCGAAAAAGATTACATATATATACATAATACCTACGATACAATATAATCTGTCTGTACTAACATTGGACTTTTGAAGTCTGAACAATAAAATATTCATTCATAAGACCATGTCATAATTTAATACAGGTATTTCATAATCTGGCTTTTATTTCCATTTGGCAGTGGAATAAATAGTCAATACCTGAAAGTAGATACTCGTAGATAGGCATTGGATCAATCATCCATGCAATCACAATCCACTCATCAAGTCGGTAAATGCTTGTCTAAACAGTACACCTGTAATGAACGCGTCGAACTAGAAATCAAAGGGGTGCTAATTATTCAGCTGATATCTAAACTGACTGATGACTGACTAACTGATGGATAGACATGCGGCCTATAGAATATATTACAGTAGGTACGCAATTCCTAACCTGTTTAGGAATGAATTCCCATGAAGTTGAGTAGCGCCTTAAGTATTTTTTTATTCCACTACAAGTTAAACCCTGTGGAAGATATATTCGGCATCTACTGGTGCAAGAATCATCAAAATAGGTCCACGCGTTTGCTGTAGCTATCCTGCAAGGAACAAATAAACATATATAGACTGATGAAAACCTATATCCCTTTGCGTTTCTCAGTCGTGTATTAAAAGTATCTAAACATATACAAATATCTCGAAGGTAAAACAGTTAATATAGATAATGATCGTGTCCATTACACGCCACAATACGGTCTTGGAGGCGCCGCTCGAGCCTTAGCATACAATGGAAGGAAGCAGGAGCAATTCTGACCTAACTTCCGCTTGTAAGCAACATCACAACGCCATTACAAAGTTACCATAAAATTAAAAGTGGTCAGAACTCGGGACACTTCTGTAGCTATCATGCATTCATTCATTGCAGTCCATCCGTCACCGGCCCGATACTCAGGTACGAGTCTCCTCTCAAAATAAGAGACGGGTTTGGCCATCATTCACCACTCTCAGGCCGGCATGTATAACTCTTTAAACAGTACGAATTATATGTTAGACAAGCAATCGGGGGGCTGGTGCAGAACCGACGGCATTACGTGCTCTCCGCACTGGACACACTGCCAACATCCTATCTTCAGGTCAGAACTATTTTTGCCCAAACCAGCAATCGAATCCAGGACCTTATTATCCGCTGTCGAACATGTTAGCCCCTAGAATGAGAAGGTATGTAATTCAAGCAAAAAGTTCGAATGCAAAGTGATGCAAAGGGCGGGTCAAGTATCCATGCTAATCTTATAGAAGTCGCAAAAAACGGTAACATCTGCCCCTATAAAGTATAAGGTCTCGTTTCTATTGAGCTTATTTTTACCGACTACAGGAACAATGTAAGTTTTACGTTCTAAGTGTATGTTTGTTAGTAAAACAGTTCTCTCGATTTTCTATCGGTGTACTTACTATCTTATGCTGGATATCTTTTTAATTTTTTATTCCACTACAAGATAATCCTTGACTGCGATCTCACCTAGTGGTAAACTGCATGAGGCTGAGATGGCAGCAGGCTAACCCGTCAGGGATATGGCAGTTATTTAAACTGACCCTGCCATCTCAGCCTCATGCAGTCTACCACTACGTACCACTAGGTGACGGGTCAAACCTAGGAATCTGAGCTTTCTTATGAAGTCCATGATACGATGGCGTGGCGTGTGTTAATCTATATTAATAATCTATATGCTTAAATGCGAAAATTTGGATGGATGGATGGATGTTTATCACTCAATCACGTCAGAACGGCACAGAAATAGATTATAGTCTGGAATAACACAAACTTATAATTTAACCGGTTTATTCATAATTAGTAGTCTAGAGTATTTATAAATGCGTGTACGGACTATGTTTAAATAATAATTAATATCGATGTTATTCGTCTTTGCCCACAACGTTGACAGCAAAAAATGTGCTCCATCATAACCGGATGCGGAAGTGCCAGCACTCAACACACCGACAGACAGTATAGTGTAGGCACCCGCTATCATATCTGTATTACACGTGTTGGCTGTGTTTACAGAACTTGACAGCTGGTTTTAGATTTAGTTTTTTAATTAGTTGATGATGCCCGCGACTGCACACGCGTTCTCGTGAATTTATGATTCTCCAGGGAACTTAGGGAAGGGAATAAGCGTAGGACGACCTCCAGTTCGCTGGACTGATGACCTAAAGAAGGTGGCGGGAAGCGGGTGGATGGATGGATGATAAGAACTTAAGGATTTGCCTGCGATCTCACTTGGCGGTGCGTGATAGTGCAGTCTAAGATGGTAGCGGGCTAACCTCTTAGAAGAATGGCAGTTATATTAAACCTAATAGGTTTCTACACGACATTGTACCGGAACCTGTGACCGGAACGGTAAATCACTTGGCGGCACGGATTTACCGGTAGGGTGTATGTATTTGCTATAGTGACGGCGGAAGCCTTCCTGAATCCTAAGCTTCCACCGAACCGGACTAAAGAAAATTCGAAAATTATAAATTCCTTAATTGAACTCCTGCCGTGGGACGAACCCGGGACTTCACGCTTATAAAACAACCACTCACCAATGCGTCTGGGCGGTCTTCTTAACGGTCTCAAAACTCTTCAATAGAGCCTGTGTAATTTTCCTGGTCTTTATTTATATACCCATGCTAAAATAAGAAACCAACAAAAAAACACACTGTCGAATCCATACTAATATTATTAATATGAAAGTGTGGCTGTCTGTGTGTCTGCTACGCTTTCACGGCCCATCTGTTCAACCGATTTTGATGAAATTTGGTACAGGGATATTTTGTATCCCCGGAAAGTACATATGCTTCTTTTTGTCCCGGAAAATTATGGAATCCCGGCAGGCATCTAAAAAACTCAATCCACGCGGACGAAGTCGCGGGCATCGTCTAGTTTATCACAATTATATGGGTAGTGTAATGTGCGCAATAAGTCTTCGACATTGTGAAAAGTCTCAGAAAGTTGTCTTCGTTTTTTTAATTTCATATATAAAATCACATTAAAAGGCACTCTGCAAAGATCCAATGGGAAAATGCCTCTATTAATAACCCGATCTCCTGAATGCGACAATTGCAATTGATTGTATTGATACGATGAATAAAATCTTTTTTTGGTGGTTCAGATTGCAATCTAACGTTTTTTATCTCGATAGATTGTAAACTGTCGACAGATTGTGAACCGTTCAATGTTCTAAGTGTCAATTTTTGAAATATTCATTGTATTTAGGTTTTCTTGTCTCTTTCTTGTAGGTTAGGTAAGGGTTCGACATAAATATTCAGGTAGTGCCGGCCGCAGGCTGGACACTTAGGTTCTATCGGGTTAATATACATAACAAATTACAATCTACCGAAAAATAATGCGTTAAATTTTAATCTTTCGACAGTTTACAATCTCGCGAGATAAATTATAATCTAACGGTTTTTACAATTTTACGGTGACATATACACACTACTCGGTGGTTGTTGTTTTAAAATATAATCATAAATAACAATTAAACATACTTTAATATTATAAATACGAAAATGTGTCTTTTTGTCCATTTGTTTGG
Organism: Erebia palarica; assembly: GCA_964035005.1. Classification (NCBI taxonomy): domain Eukaryota; kingdom Metazoa; phylum Arthropoda; class Insecta; order Lepidoptera; family Nymphalidae; genus Erebia; species Erebia palarica. Next base: position 18,767,616 of record OZ035986.1, read on the forward strand.
TTGTTACGTTTTCACGAGCCATCTGTTAAACCAACTTTGCCGCTAGCTACTCGTAGCTATCTTATCGACTAGTAGGTAAACATAATAAACCAAGTAATCTCCGCACCTACTTATGTTAGATATACTTAGGTAATTAATGTTTTATTTGCTCAGGTAAACAATTTACAATATTTGCTTACAAAAGTAAGTAAATCTAAGTATTGTCTATTAAAATCGTTTGTTAACAAATAAGTCGATAGTAACAATCGCAAGTTTCGTAATAAGTGCCGAATCACACACACCTAGTGAGCAGTGTCTCAGAGGGTTAGAGCTTTCTTAGATGCAAATGCATTCACATGTTCCGTGTGCCGCACCCCCACATTATCAGCTGCGGGGGAGTTGCCAGTGTATGGTGCTAGATAGATAGATGATGTACTAGATTGCTCTAATGTCTTATCAAATTGTTAATTGAATCTGCCACTGTTTCGGAATGCCATTCTTACTAAGCCAGCAACAAATTCGGCGGTTGTTCTTTAAAAAGTCATAAATTCCAATAAAAATAATTATTTAAATGTAGCTATACAGTTACTGCAGTCAACATTAGTTCGTACGACTGGTAAATAAAATAACCTGCATAAGTCGATAGTAACAATCGCAAGTTTCGTAATAAGTGCCGAATCACACACACCTAGTGAGCAGTGTCTCAGACGGTAAGAGCTTTCTTAGATGAAAATGCATTAGCATGTTCCGTGTGATACGGCGCACGTGGTGATTGTGTCGCACCCCCGCATTATCAGCTGCGGGGGAGTTGCCGGTGTACCGTGTTCCACTTCTATTTGAATACTAGCTACTGGTGCCAGTGTACTAGATAGTTGATAGCTATAAAGCTTATCGGGTTGAGGTAGAACATACATCATATCTTATATATAAAGTTCTCGTGTCACAGTTTTAGTGTTTATATTATTGTCTGAGAGGAGCATTCGGTTGATCTGTTTGCGGGAGAGATTATTAAGTGGCGGCTGTTACCTATTTCCGCTAAGCCTAACACAAACACTGGCAGTAATCCGTGCTATTTGTTGTATTGTATTGACAGCCCTGTTCGAGCGACGTGTTCCATCACATGAAGACTAGTCTTTACTCTCCACTTCTGACATCGTTGAGCACAATCACTAACATATTATAAAACAAAGTTCCTCTGCCGCGTCTGTCTGTCTGTCTGAACGCGATAAACTCAGAAACTACCGAACCGATTTTCATACGGTTCCCCAATTTACGGAGTGATTTAAGAGGAAGGTTTATCTGTATAAATTATTAATGTTTTGTGTAAATTGGTTGAAATATGACGGATGATTCTTGAAGATGTCGGAAAAAATCAAGTCGACTGGAAGCTTCCATCGAAAACACCGCTACCCTTTGAGATATAACAAAATGATGTACTTGTGGCGGAATTGTTCCTCTTTTATTGATCTACAGAAAATTCCACCATAGTCACAGTTTTTATTGTGGTAATTGTAAAACTATTCTGACGGATGCCACATTAATTCTTATCAAATTAAATACGTTAGTTACCGTTATAATTGTCCTTTACACCATACAATTTTAAATAAAATCTTAGGAGTTAAGTATCTCAAAATAACTTATTTTCAATTATCTAAATGTAAACTAATGTAAGTACGGAACATCTTAAATTGTTTGGCGGCACGTCATTAGCCTCGGCCGAAGCTCTCACCGGTACGCTTAGTATAAATTTTTACAATGCAAATTCGATTGAACGTATTGAGCGTTCGATCACTTTAGTGTCAAAGTAAAATGTAGAGAAAGAGGTGAAGAGAGTTTCTCAAGTATCCGCTAATCTATACTTAAGACCGGTCTTTACTTTAGATTGACTGATACTTGAGAACGTGTTCTTAGCTGATGTCAGTTTATTGATACAATCGTAAGATTTACAGACTGACTCACTTTCTGCTTCTCCTAAAACAAGTTGAATAAGAACAGCTGATGCCGTGAACTCACCTGCTATATGAATACCAAAGTCCAATCTCCAATTATAATTCCTCGGGGAGCAGCAGGCGTCGGGAGGCAAGCGAGGCTCCTTAATATTATAATATTATTCTAAACACAGAATATATTAAGCGGGACCGTGTTTCTCAGAATGTTGCCGGCTCAAGAGGATTCTGAGATTACGGTTCTTCGATATTTGCGTACATGCATATCTGCCTAAAGGTATGGCAACTACATGCTGTATGGGTATACCTACTAGAAATTAGTTTAGGTTTCTTCTATTTTAGACTAGTGTTTCGCCAGAGGCTTGGCTTCGGTGAGAATTCGGAAAAATCTGTCCTTATTCCATTTCTAGTTTCTACACTATAAAGGGAAGCTTAGCACAAAATTGCAGCGTACTAGGTCTAAAAGTTGTGAAGCGACGTTGTCCAAAGTTGGTAGCGGATGGGTGACCGAATTTGGCCTTTTCGTTTCCTCCGTGCCTCGTGGAACACGTTAAGATGTCGATCCTGGTTATTATAACTTTCATCTGTTATTATAATCGTTAGAAACCTTGGAGTAGTAAGTAGTGTAATGCAGTAAGTAAGTGTAGTGTAGTAAGTATCTACCCTTAGTTGAATCGTATGCTGAAGGAGCTGAGAACTCACCACATTATTATCTCAAGAAAACCCCTGCCATTGCATAAATATAAATAATATTAATACGAAGACGCCGCAAAAAGAGGGGTCAAAGGTTGGGATGTGCGCTGATGAGTAGGTAAACCAGTGATTTCTCTTTATATGTACATTTAGAGATTTATTGGCATAGCTCATCGAGTTGTTATGATGAGGTGTGAGCGGGGCACATTGTTCGAAAAATGGCCCTTGGGGTCCCAAGGAGCTGACATGACGACCTAATACCGCAAATCGCAGCGTTGGCAACTCCCGAATATATATTATATTTTTTGAATTATTTATAGTAATTTATGTAATTATTAGTATGTAATGTTTGTGTAGTCTGAGCATAAGTCTGAGTAGTATGAGCATAAGTTGTTGCACTGTCCCGTTCCTTTTAAAGATTCATAATGGATGGGTTGTCTGGAGATCACTTTTAGTGTTAAGACCGCCCTTGCGCACTTTGTTTTCTGTACTGTTTAAGTGGTTACTTTGCACCTTTATGTTTCTGTGGCAATACAGAATGTATCTACCTAACTATCTATCTCCCCTCTAGGCGGACAGGACGGCATCAATCGTGCGTGTGGAAGTTGAATATGAGATACCTATGTCCAACAGAGAACCTCGACCATAGCTCTACCATATTTCAATTTTACCTCCAACGTTAAACTTGGCAGTTCTTCTAGTGCTAATTTATTGTTTCATATAATTTTACTAGAAGGCTATCACCGCTTAAAGGTAAAGTAGAGGTTGAAAAATGAGATGCAGGTAAAGTTCCACAAGTATATCCTTGACTGGACTCTACTGTGTACAAAACTTACGCATTCGTATAACTATCTCTCAAGCACTACTTTTTATCACTTATAAGGCACGACATTCTACGAAGTATACGCAAGTATGTCCGCAATGAACTTTCAAGTTTCAAAGTGACTTGCTGTGTGGGTCTCCTCCATTTGGCCCGTGAGAGCCAACCGGAGGTACGGGCTGAGCCTCCTTACTCGGGCGGGGCGCGGGGCAACTCTGTGCCCCGGTGGATGTTTTTGAAGCCTGAGAAAAGGCTAGGGCCTGCCTTGTAGGCTATGGGCCCCTAGGTCGGGTGTCATATCCGGTGTTGGGTCTGCACTGCGGGTGACATCGTCACCTCCGCGTGCAGGACCCATGTTTCGTCCAGGTGTCTCAGCGCTGCGGGCAATGGGGTCGCCGTTGCGCGCGGAGTTGGTGTCAAATCCGGTGTGTGTCGCGTCGTCGTCGTTAAAGTGACTTTTCATGATTTCCTTTTTAGTTCCTTAAAAGCCACCGCCAACTTATACTAGTGGCTCTAGACTTTACCCGAGCAACGCTAAGCTATAACACTAGTACCTACCATTTGCCTGAGCAACTCAGATACGCGGCTTATTATTATTATAACCACACCGTTACCCGACAGCTGAGTTATCACCGAATGCAAATCTACAAAAAAAGAGCTAACTTTCGAAATTTTAAATAATTCACATCCCAAAATGACCCATTGTTTTAAGTCACAATCAATCAACACACGTTACTTAGTGTATTCTTTTTTCTTTATTTTTTTGTTTCATCTGTCTTTACGTCCCGGTTTTTTATCTCGGTGGATTTTATCGCGATATAAATCCAGATAATTAAGTGGTGGGACAAAAAATGGAGGCGTGATGCGTTTTCGGCCCGTCGACTCTTATAAAACTAGATGGTAATGAATGAAGCGAGATAACGCAAGATGAAGGGATGCTGCGACATCGGCGCTCCGGCCTCTTGCGTTGGACTGTGCCCTTACCACGAGTTTTTATATCACACCGACTTTAAGAGTATTTTATCGAAATACTTTGGTGTCCCAGTAAATTTGACGCAAACGCCCTTGATTTACTTTTTAAAGATTCAATTTCAGTACCTTAAGATAGTAATTTACCAGTAATTTAGTACTATGGACCTCAAATGAAGACTACTCAGCGGGCGATGACGAGGGCTATGCTTGCAGGGTCACTAGTCCCTACGTGATCAAATCAGAAATTAGTAGAACCTTAGAAGAACCAGATTAACCGATATAGCTCGATGAGTCTCTAGGCTGAAGTGGCAATGGGCGGTGCGATCAGTTCGAAGAAAAGAGGCCCTTTATGGAGCTTGAATATCGGGTTCGCATCGAATAGTATAGTGGCATACGACCCTCACAAGACGGACGTTTAAACTCGTGGTAGAGGCACTGGTGTTGAATGAACGGCCGCGTGTGTGATTGTGGGCCCATTCGTTATGATACCGACTCTTTGACAAGTTTTTATCCGAGGGACGTTTTAAATAGTCCTTTTTATTTTGGAAATCAGTTTATTAATAAAGGTGACTAAGATGCACATTTTGTCGGTGTCCGGAAAGAGCGATTTCATAAGTCCAGAAATAGACTCATCATGCCTTTCCCATTCTAAGTAACAGATACCTACTGAGAGTGTGATCCATAGCTAATGAATAATGTCCTCCGACCGAATTTTGACCACGGCGGCCTATGTCCAGATAGTTTATTCATCTGTACGGGAGATATTATAGTGCACCTGACGAGGTCCCGGGTTCAAGTCCCGAGTTGGGCCATAACAACTATAGGGGGGTTTCTGACAGAAAATACACTACAGGAAATAAATTTTTCTCAAACATGCATGGAAATATTGTCATTATTTTCGAAAAAAGAACACGCGAAATATCGAATTTTCGGACAAAGAAAATGAAATCCATTGCAGGAGCGTTTTTTGAATTTGGAAAATTACAACGTCCTGCAATGTTGTATGAAACGGCGTGCGGGGGCAGTTATTAAATACTCTTTGATCGGATCTCTTTTGTCATTCTTGGCATACCATATTCTCTTTGCTTAGTACAAATTGGTGGCTGTATAGCCATAAATGCGTTTGCCTGTCGGCACAGATGATTAAAAAAAAATTGGCGGCAAAGCTAAAAATTCGTCTTGATTTATTATTTACATACTTAATAAATATAAATTTAATAATAAGTAAAATGAGTTCCAAAGGTTCAGAGAATGAAATGGAGATTGATTGTACTCCACCAGATTTAAGATCAGAAGCCAAATTGGCAATGGAAAACCTGCTTCCAGTCCAAAGAAAAATACATGAAAGTATATGAAAATTTTATGAGTTGGAAAAACGAGAAAAAAGTGAACATTTTCTCCGAAACAGTATTTTTGGCGTATTTTAATGAGATTGCTAAAACTAAAAAGCCATCTACATTATGGGCAATTTATTCAATGCTGAAATGTACAGTTCATGTTAAAAACGGCATTAACTTCAAAAATTATGGGAACTTAACTACTGTTCTTAAACGACAATCGATATGTTTTATTTCCCTGCATTCTTTTGAGAAAAGCACTGTATATGCCTCGGCGGAAATGATAATTGCCTGCCTCGTATTAGAGAAGTCCTCGCCTACGGCTCGGCCTTCAAACTCATACTCGACCTGCAATTGCCTACTTCCCAGCCTTTGCAATAATATACTATACCCTTCTTATATTTTTGTTAAAAGTGCTACAATTTGTAGGTGGGTATTCGCATTCAAAGCCGCAGGCTACAGCTAGCATTCAATACGGTAAGTAGAAACAATAAAAAAGTAAATGCTTGAGTCGTTACAACTATTACAAACTAGTTTAGCCGCCGGCGTTGCCCGCATAGGTCGACATTGCCCCCTCGCTAAGTAACTTCGATGGGACAGACTATATAATTAACGCGTTGCTTATACTATGCGTAAAACGAAAATGGCCTCCGTATTAGGTACACGGTAAAACTTTGTAGACCATGTCGCAAAGATCAGTTATGCTCATGGTTCAGTCAAAAAAATAAGCTACAATGTATGAATGGACTAACTAATGCCCGCAACTTCGTCCGCGTGGATTGAGGTTTTTTGGTTTTCACGGGAACTCTTTAATTTTCCTTATTTTTTGTATTGGTTCAGTTATTTTGGTGTAGTGTATTATCAATTGTAGAGTCAGAAAGAAAATCCCAGTCTGATGAAGTATAAAAAGCCGACGGGTTAACTAACCTATCCTCCGATCCTGTTCCGCCAGGTGTAAGGTGACTAATTGAATGCCTAAGCCTATGTCAAAAAATCTTTAATAATCTTTTTTAAAGTTTGATTAAGAAAACCTGTGTTGTACCTAAGTACTTGATTTGATGGCGTCACAACTATTTACCTACTCATTATTGAGTGGTGAATCTACCGCTGCTTCGTAATACCATTCCTACCGCGCGTTCAACGCTGCACTAGGTGAATCATTGTCATTGATATGCAGGGCCTTATTAGCCCCCCCCCCCCCTTATTATCCCCCACCATCCCCCTACCGTCAAAAGCGATGTGATTTGAACTTTGTAGCAACAAAATAGCCCGAAAACACAACAACTAATTACCGTTATTATAAATCCTTATCAATACGGGAGCCGATCGGGCTGTAACGGGCCATTAGGGCTAGCCGCGGGCCAAAAGACAATCCAGCCGAGTTTATTCGAGAATATTTTTCCTAATTAAACGCTGGAAATAAGAGTAAGAATGCTTTATCGGTGGCATCGACCCGCTTTGTGCGGCCCACCGGGTAGGACGCCGGTAATTAACTAAAATCGGCGCGGTTCGCATTCGCAACAAACAAAAAATGCAATAAGGTTCGCGTAGGTTTAAAAATGCGACTGTTTTGCTGCTCTTTGTATCCTATTTTTGGATACATCCACAAAACTTAGCCTTTTACTGCGATCTCATCTGGGAAATATTGATGTGGTGTTAGATGGTAGCGGGTTGGCCTGTTAGGGGTATGGCAGTTATATTTAACACGTGCCCCTAGCAAGTTAGCCCGCTTCCATCTTAGATCGCCCGGTAAAATCACAGTCAGTGTTAAAAAATGCGACTGTTTTGCTGCTCTTTGTTTCTATTTTTCTCTTTGCTCTTTGTTCTCTTTTCTCTTTTGCTCTTTGTTTCTATTTTTGGATGCATCCACTAAACTTAGCCTTTGACTGCAATCTCACTTGATATGTAATGATGCAGTGTAGGCAGTTATATTAAACACATACCCCTAACAAGTTAGATAGCATCATCTCACCTGTAATCGTATTATTTCAAAATGACAGTTTTATGTCATGCACCTTGACTAGAATTATAATTTAAAACACGAACGTCAACAATATAAAAACAATACAGATTTAAGCAATGGTGGAATGCCCCCTGGTAAGTGATGATGCAGTGTGAGATGGTAGTGGGCTAACCTGTTAGGGATGTGGAAGTTGCCTATATTTAACACATACCCCTAGTAAGTTAACTCGCTTCCATCTTAGACTGCATCATCACTGACCAAGTTACCCTGCTGCATACATAACTCGTAGAGGAATATAAAAAAGAAACCTATTATATAGAGAATATAATGGAGTACTTACCTATTAATTATGTGAAAATAAACTATTCATTAATAAAAACTTCAGCTGGCGTTGGATAACGAGATCTCAATTGTCTATTTATCATCACATCCTATATAGAGTACAGTTTATAGTTGCAAACCCTATATTAACGTGGGTCTACCACAGACTAAGTAAGCCAGTAAATCAGTCTTACAATCGCCAATTAAAAAACAATAAAAAAATAATTATCCAATACACAGTCCGCGATCAATGCTATAAACGTATAGACATCTAACCGCGGTAATAACAATGCCAGCGGTTTTATAATGCGGCTAATTATAGGTGAGATAATTATAATTACACCGAACGTCTGTTGTGTAATAAGTAATTAACAATTCATAAAGTGGTTGTTCTTATACGACGTTCCGGGTGTGAATTGGTAAAGAACTTGTTACCGCACGCATGATAATTTCGGAATCAAGCCCGGGATATGTGTCCGTTGCTTAGATAAGGCGGCTCGTCTTAATTAGGTACAGCGTATCAATGATTATTCATTTGTAACTGTACTATTATATTGACGAACTCCCTGGCGCAGTGATCAGCGCTGTTGTCTTATAGAGTTCGATTCCTCGGGTTTGATTCCCGGCAGGATCAATTTGAGAATATGTATTTTCTGAATTTTCTCTAGTCTAGCCTGGTGGGAGGCTTCGGCCGTGACTAGTTACCACCCTACCGGCAAAGATGTACCGCCAACAACGAGGTATACGACGCAGATAGAGTTACAGCAGAAAACTTTCTCATAATGACCGCTAATCTTCACTTCGAGAATGACGATTTAATATTCGATTTGTAATTATGTTACCAACTTTACCACTTTAACACGTCCTAACATTTGGTAACACAGAACTAATAACATACAATTAATAAACTGTAAGGAACAGAGGAGTATTTTTCAAAAGCTGTTTACAAGGTACACTTGCCAACACAATGTCTTCAGTAATTATTTCAAAATGGTTATTTTAAACGTGGCTAATTAGCGGTCTCGGGCCTTGCTTGATAGATCCCTATCGGTACTCGTCGGGTTATGAAATTCTAGATTGTAGGGGCCGATTTATAATTCACTTTGCGTTCTGAAGGTATAGGTACCATGTTTTAATATGGGGACGTTAAGGTATTGTTTTACTCTAAACTTGGTTCAAAAATGGCCCAAAAGGTTACGAAGAGTGCGCGAAGGATAGATTTATTCGCTGTTATGTACGGGTACCTAAAGATATGGAAATATAGCAATGCTGGCCACAACGGTAGATAATAAATTAAATTTTGTTGTTTTAAAAATAAAGTAAGTAAATAATAAATCACATACCTACCAATAATATTCTTTAACTAGCTGATTCCCACGACTTCGCCCGCGTGGATTGAGGTTATTTGGTTCCCGCGAAAACTCTTTAATTTTCCGGGATAAAAAGTAACATATTTATGTGTTATTCCAGACTATAATCTATCTGTGTACGAAATTTCATCCAGATCCGTGCAGCCGTTCTGGCCTGATTGAGTAACAAACATCCATCCATCCATACAAACTTTCGCATTTATAATATTAGTTTAGGGTTTAGATTTCTCCTCTAAGAAATCAGGCATCTGAAGGTATCTTACCTTTATATATCGTACCTTTTTTTTTTGGTGTCGAGGAGGAAAACTTTCCCCCTGGATACAAAAAAAAGGTATACCAAGGTACTTGAACGTAACATAACTATACTATATTATAGAGTAAAAAAAGTATTTTATAAATAAATCAATTGATACAGCGTTAGAAAGTGTACGCAAGATATTCCCGTCAGTCGCAGTCGCTATCAGTCATCAATCTCGACAGCGGCGATGGCGGTGATCATCCTATTCAAATTAGTGTCTTCGTCTGACACACCTCCGGCGACCTTGCTAACCCCTCGTTTGTCTATGATTCAACAGTTTCAACTATTATTGAAGGTAAATATAAAATAATGCCCGCGACTTCGTCCGCGTTTTTTGAAAAGTCCCGTAGGAAGTTTTTGATTTTCCGGTATAATATAAAATAAATTTGCCTGTGCTCCAGGGTGCAAGCTTTCAGTAATCTTGCGAGGTAACTTACAAACTCTGGAACTGGTTAACATAATACTTAATTTACAAGTTCATTTGACAACTAGTCAAATCAAATGTCATTAACGCACTTACGGCTATTGCGGATTTGTGACGTCATCATTAAATAGTACCCACTTTTTTACTGGAATGGTGGATTTCGAAAGATATTCTACTGATTAATCATTGAAATTAATTGTAATGAAACAGTGAAGTAGGTTCTTTGGCATGTAATTGTTATAATTTTTTTTTTAATTTACCTTTAAATTAAGTGTTAATTGCATAGAAAAATCAATCGTACCAAATGTACCTATAGGTACACATCATCACACAAGGAAAAAGTGCGAAATGAATTTCCGATCATCTCTTTTGCGTCGTATTCCTCATTACTGGAGGTCGTGAACCCTTTCCATTAATCATTTAATGGTAGGAGTTTTAATAACGCGGTGGGTTCCCACGTCCACCCGCATACGACTCAACTAAGAGTATTAAACTCTAGGTTTTTGTAACGATCAGATGTTAGTGATATTATCCGGCTTAACGTGCTCTCCGAGGCATGGAAAAAACGAAAAGCGGTCACCCATCCAGTTACCGAATTGGGTCAACGTTGCTTAACAATCGCAATCGGCTGATATTCGTTGTCACAACTGGGTCACTCGTCTCTCTATTTCCGATAGGTCCATTAAAATAAAATATGTGGGTACCAGTGAACAGTGAAGACTCGTTACGATTATCGGTTTGTCATTATATTATTATTTTGACCTCCAGCGGTGGGTGTAGGTATTTATTTTTGTAGTATATCATTGTATGTGCTATTTTTACCAATGTCTAAGACGTTTGGACTCTGTGAACTCTTTGGATAGAACGAAACATTATAAAAGTTTAATTTTACTTCTGCCACAAAAGTTGTAGTGTTTAATATAGAACACTTTTTAAATTCACCTTCAAATGTTTTCGAGTGCTTTTGAATCGTCTTGTGGATATACCACTGGTTCGGAATGATATTCCTACTTACTGAGTTATGCCAGCAAATAAACATCGGCAGCAGTTAGTTTTATCTAAAAAATCTGAAATTAAAATAATAATCCATACCATCCATACTAATATTATAAATGCGAAAGTGGGATCTGCCGGCTGCCAGTCTGCCTGCCTGCTACGGTTTCACGGCCCATCTATTCAACGGATTTTGATGAAATTTGGTATAGGGATAATTTGTATCCCGGAGACGGACATAGGCTAATTTTTATGCTGAAAAATTAAAGAGTTCCCGCGGGAATCAAAAAACCATAATCCACGCGGATGAAGTCGCGTTCCTCATCTAGTTATTAATAAATGAGTAACTGCAGTACATAGCTAAGCTGAACATATCTAGAGTGAGTTAAATCCACGCTCTTTTATGGTTAGCTAGTAGGTACCTATACCTAATCAAAAATGAGCATGTTTAGGCATTTTAAAAAATTGTTGACCTGACTATTAATATAATTCATGTGTTACGCATGAATGCTACGCTTTCATAGCCCATCCGACTACCGCTACCGATTTTGACGAGATCTGGTACAGATCAAATCATTGGCATTCCGAGGATGAATAGAGTAAAGGCAACTTTTCATGACGGGAAATAAGGGGACTCAGTCTTGAGAAGCCTATTCAGTTAAAGACTTGAATGGTTTCTTTTAGGCCACTACAAGTTAGTCTTGACTGAAATCTCACCTGATGGTAAGAATCCTAAATATCCTAAAGTGGATAAAGACACCGTCTAGTTTTTAATGTAACTTACCAACATTATAATAGCTTAACTAAACCGCTATGCTAGGTCTAGAAACTTGATATTTCTGTGTAGGTTTTCTGTATAATGTACCCCTCATATGTATTACAATACTACTTCCGTGGTATCCCGACATTGCATTTAAAAACCTTACTAGAGAACTTTACTACAGGTTTTTTTAACTTCCCACGGGAAATTCCTTAATTTTCCTAGATAAAAGTAGCATATGTCATTCTACAGGTCCTCAACTATACACCCATGCAAAAAATCCCGTCGATCCGTTGCTCTGTTGCGGCGTGATTGAAGAACAAAGAAACACACTTTTGCATTCGTAATAATAGCATATCTCAAAAGGATTAAGGTTTACTTAAATTATTTAAAGCAATAACTTTTTTAACAATTAACGCAAGCGCGTTCCATCTTAGGCCGCATCATCACTTCCCATCAGGTGTGGTTGTGGTCAAGCCTATAATTAATTTTTAAAAAAAACTTGCAAGAAATTTCAGAAATTTCTAAAACAATATCCATACAATATTATACTAATGCGAAAGTGTGGCTGTCTGTTTATCTGCTACCTTTATCTATCTTGCATTCCGGAGAAGGGCAAAGGCAACTTTCTATCCCGGAAAAACAATGAGTTCCCGCGAAATTTAAAAAAACAACATTACGCGGCTATAGTCGCGCACATCATGTCATAATAATTTCAACCCATCGCCAGCTCACTGCCGAGCACGAGTCTGCCCTCAGAATGAGAAGGCACAGGCCGTAGTCCACCACGCAGGCATGTGACAGCATTATGGAGAACTTTCAGGTAGCAAGTGATATCTGTCTTAAAACGCTTATCAACCCGTACCTACTAAATAAAAATAAAAAAAGAATGCCTCAATTAAATGAATAATGACGAATCCTAAATATACTCAGGAAAATTTCAATAAAATATATGTTTATTTTTATCTTTTTTTCTCGTAGTCTACACAAAAATTCGTCCATTGACTTTAGAGAGTTGTTAAGAGGACGAAATATCTAATCCAACCCTTCACAGCGCCGTGTTCTTTTTAGCGGACATTTTATTTGCTCGCTTTACACGGCCCATAAATCTAACAATAGGTACGGGTACGGCGCGTTCGCCCGGGCTCGCCACGAGCGGCGGGCTACATCGGACATTATTCTCAAGTGTTAACTAGCTGATATTTCAACGATACGAATGAAAGTACCGCCACGGCGAATGTAATGCTAGAACTGTTTGCGTTTCTCAAATTTTAACACGCCCTTTTAGGGCATTTTACATTTCTGCCTGGTCAAGTTTTAGCTAGCTGAAGCACCTAGCTCATATATCAACGATAGGTACGTTATACGAATGAAGTATGAACGCCGTACCCATAGAACTTATTTGGACTGGTGGCCAAAATTGGAACTAATTTTGGACTAAACTATACGCTAATTATTGGATCAATGATGGTTTAAATGTACAACTTAATTAAATGTGTAAAAATTCGAGTAACGCAAATGCAATTTTTAGTGTATTTAACGTTTCTATATTATATTGGACAGAAACAGACATTCCTGCTTCTTCAAGGGTTAACTAGCTGATATTTCAACAATACGAATGGTTGTACCACCACCAAATGCCAAATGAAAGGCTATAACTATTTGTATTTCTCCAATTTTTTCAGGTATTTTTTTATGTATTTTACGTTTCTGCCCGTGTTAAATAGAAGCAGGCATGTCTGCATTTTCAAGGGTTAACCACGGCGAAATCAATTCAGTTACCTAATGCAGTTACTGTCTGCGTTTACCAAGTTTTAACGTGAAGTTTCTGGTCCCCATAAATAAACAATATAAGGACCATAATACCATTTATTTTTGGTTCTCAACAGTATAAAGATTTTAAACTTCACCGACTCTGCTATCGTAGATAATACCTAAATAATTAATCTTTAATCTGTGAATACCTGCGTAAGTTACCTGCGTAGGTAAAGTTTTATACGCAGTCTTTCACAGTGCTAGCTGTTTTATTATGGAATGCTCTCCTATTAAACATACGACAATCAAAGTCACTAGAAATATTTAAAGAATCTGTTAAGAATTTCTATTAATCACCATAATACAGACTAGTTTTAACTTTTATTTAGTATATATTACTTAAACTAAAAATACATAATTTATTTAAATACACAATATTAGTTTATTTTCATATATTTGTTATAAGTATTATATTATTTGTGTAACTGTTTATGTATTAATATGTAGGTATTTGTTTGTATGTTTATATTTCGCGAGTTAATCTCCTAACTTCTATTCCTAAGGTTGCCTGGCAGAGATCGCTACTAAGCGATAAGGCCGCCTTTTTGTATTCTACTTCGTTTTTGGTTTTCTATGTATTTTTTGTGTCCTTTTTATGTGTGTTGTGGTGTACAATATAAAGAGTAATAATAATAATAATAATAATAAGGTCAAATGCCACAGCCCATCTATATACACCTACTACATTCTATTAAACTTTATTATATTCTTATATCGGATAGTAATACTTTTGTATTACCTACCTACTTAGCTTTGGCAGTAATTCCAATGTATGAATGGAAATAATTACCTATTATGTAGGTATTAAATCCCTCTTTACTTTCTACCAGTTTCAATACAATTGTATTCGCAAAAACAAAAGCAGTAAATGAAAAAGCCCGCGATGTCATGTTAACTAGGTATGTATTTATCAAAGTAATTTGTTTTCTACACATACTTACGAAATAACGATAGCAGTGTAAAACACTACAAACTACCGTAATGTATGTAACTATGTTATACATAATGTCAAATTTGTATAAGCAGTTTTGGCTTCAGACAAATGCTTGTTATGTTTTTCGGCATTTACGCGCACTAGGTACCTATGTTCTTGTAGTACGTTATTAACGGAAGGTTGCGAGTACGACAGACAGACAGAAATATTATTTAATTGCAATTTTTTTTTTTTTTTTATTTATCATAAAATATTAACAACAGTTAATACCCTACTAAAGTCACGATCTAGCCTATGAATAATTGCAATTTAATGTAAAAGAGAATTGATCAAGAAAACAATTGACAGGAAATATAAATTGAAAATAGTATCTAACTGCCACACTGCTAAACCAAAAATAGTTCCAGTCTTTAAAAACCTTAGTTACGAAAATACTGAAGAGCTTAAATTATTATTTTTTAAATAATTCCTAATTTTCCAAGTGTACCATAATATACCATACCAATAAGTCCTCTCTCCGTCTAGTTATTAAAGTTGAGGTTTATTTACTACGTAACTGGCATAAAATGTGGAATATGAAAATCTATTTTAATATATGTATATAATAAAGTATGTATACGCATACATGTGTAGTATGTATAGGAATAGCGGATGAAAACGACGATATTAAACCTACATATAGGTATGTATATCTGAGATAACCTTGTAACTTAAGTCAAAAAAGTCGTTAACTTTACAATTAAATGAGAAAAGGGCATACACAGCAATAGTAAACGAACAAAAAGTAAACATATCAATGAACAATGGAATCAAATAATTCTAATTTGAAACCCTCAAATTGGCAGTCATAAATAAGTATAAAGTATACGACAAGAAGTCATGCGCTATGAATTAAGTTCTTAATAGGCACCTCGAATATATTTAAGGTCGAGTGATTTGTCGCTGATATCGACTCGAAAAACGCTCGCTCGTGACGTTATAGCTTGCTTTTCCGATAATTATATGGCACTAAGGCTGGGGCAAACAATAAGCTTACAATGGGCGTTTTGTAAATAAAATATTATTCACCATTTTGAACATATTTTAGATTTCACCACTGCGCTAACTTTTTCTTTCTTTCTTAAACTTAACCCACCATTTTAATCGTCCATTATATAATTATTTTGTCCCTAGTCTGGTCTCATAATGCTTATTAATATTAACTAGTGTTGTACATTTAGGAATACAAAATTTAAAGTTGAATTGATATCAATTAATTAAACGGCGAAGGAAAATATAGTGAGGAAACCTATATACACGAGAGTTCTTCATAATGTTCTCTAAAGTGTGTGAAGTCTGCCAATCCGTACTAGGCCACCGTTGTGGACACTGGCTAAAACCCTTCTCATTCTGAGAGAAGTCTCATACTCAGTAGAACGCCAGAAATGGGTTGAAGTGATGATAATGATGTAAATAGAGACTTCCGCAAACCGCTTTCTGTTTGGCAGTGAGCTCAAGCACTCGGCGCGCCGTCCGTCGACTTCTTATGAATAAATTACGACGGTGGACTCGGCAGGTGGAATGACCTGACACAAAATATTTTGATGGAATTGTTTTAATTGCCCTCTATCTCGATCGACTATCGCCGCGTTTGGAAAATATGAATTTATTTTATCAAACATTCACACCATCGTCGCATTCGATTATAAAATCGATCTTTATATCGATTAGAAAACAAATATCCGGACTCGGGCCGATTAATTGTTTCTCGATTGGTAATAAATTATATTTGTATTGAATGTTTAATTAAACTGTTGTTACTTATATTTGTATGCTTTATCTCATAAGGAAATCTTTTGAGTGCGTACCAAAGAGTGGATTAGATTATTTAAAGATATTCCCATTATAAGTTTTTAATATAAACGGACATTAGTAACCTTCAAAACACCATGTGTCTATGCACCTATGCATTAAAAAAATGGTTGGCACAAAATTTATTTTATTCAATTGAATTTTTTATTTATTTTTTTATCCACTACAAGTCAGCCCTTGACTGCGATCTCACCTGATGGTAAGTGATGATGCAGTCTAAGATGGTAGCGGGCTAACCTGTTAGGGTCATGGCAGTTATATTAAAGCCATACCCATATACCGTTTCTACACGGCATCGTACCGGAACGCTTTATCGCTTGGCGGCAGGGTGGTAACTAGCCACGGCCGAAGCCTCCCACCAGGCCAGACCAGGGAAAATTCATAAATTATTTATTCCCAAATTGACCCTGCCGGGGATCGAACCCGGGACCTCCGCACGTTAAGACAACAGCGCTCAACACTGCGCCACGGAGGTCGTTAAATTGAATTGAAAGGTAAATTTGACTAAATTCAACTAAATTATGTTATAAATGCAATGTATACACCCAACTAATGCTGACAAGGATTATTTTACCTACCCAATAAAATAAATTTGATATTTTGATGGAACACTAGACCGTTGATAAAAAAAATGAATTCAGTGTAAAAAAGCGGCTGTTGTTTATGATTTATCAAGCATTCATCCTAAGTTAAAATAGTTCACCCTATTATGAAATCTAATTTAAGTACGTCAGGGTTGCCTGACTGGATATGCAACGGATTTCTACTCTGGAGACATCTTAATTTCACATATTCATACGAATATATTATTTAATCCATTCATTCATTTTATCTTCTAGGCAAGCACTCTCCTAGCAAAAGCTCATTATTGCTTTCCATTATGATTTTCGCAAGCAGAAGATTCTCATTCAACGCTGAATAACTACTATGAACGGTTCTGTTTTCTTTGTTCTGTGATCTGTCATTGTAATTTCATGACAGATTTTCATTTATATGTAAGTAATATATAATTATATTCCCCTTTTCCCTCAAATTAAGGCTAAATCATTAAGAGAATGGGATACTTAAGATTAAACTGGTGCTAAAATTGCGTATATCCTTCAAACAGTCCAAACTCTAAAGGATAGAATTTGAGCGTACGACCTCCTGGATAGTTTTTTTGTATCCACTACAAGTTAGCCCTTGACAGCGATATAACCTGATTGTAAGTGATGCAGTCTAAGATGGTAACGGTCTAACCTGTAAACCCATACCCTTAATCGGTTTCTACACGGCGTCATATCAGAACGCTAAATCGCTTGGCGGAACGTCTGCCGATAGGATGATAACTAGACACGACCGTAGCCTCCTACCAGGCAAACCATACCAGTCCATTTTCTAACCCTTGAGCAATCACATTTTTATAGATAATGGCGACTAACTATTCAGAAGCACTTATAAAAGTTTGTTAGAACAAAAACATTTGATTTTGTCTCAAAATTATTGTTCCCTTAGAGCTCGCCATAACAGTAAGGCATTCGATATAAGTTAAACCATTTACTTTATTCTTAATGCGCTAATGTTAGTGCGCTGTGAGCATCAGTTCAAATAACTTCTGTTCTCCGGATAGGGCCTCCTTCTAGAATTAGAAAATCCTTCTAGAATCTAAGAGATAGCACACATACGATCATTATAAAAATATTTACGTACTCAAATAAAGTTTTATGGTTATAAGTGCTTGCAGCGATTGACTTGTAAAAGTTTATTTCAATAAAAAAACATTTGAATTTGACTCATCACGAATTATCAATTTGACAACGGTTAGCCCCATCGACTAGTCGTTGGTCGAAGAATGAATGGTCAAAGGACATCGCTCAAAACTCAAAATATTCATTTCTAAGGCACTAGAGATCGCGACTGATTTTATAAAATGTCAAAATGAAAGTAAATACTCGTATGTACTTAATATCTACTCCTACCACGTGATATTACAAAATATCGATTCGTGATCGGTTGAAAAGACGGCCCAACATTTTTTCTTAAAACTCAAAAGTTAAGTTCAAGGCTTTAAAAAAAATACCCTGAGGCAAATCTGTGACTATTTATATAGACTGCATTTTTACATATACAAAACATATATAAAAAAAGCTTTTTTCAGAAGTCAATCTACATCACATACATATATTGCAATAATTGCCTATTACAATTGGCGGGTATTGTTTACGATATTGTCACGCGTGGAATCGATACGCGATGTATTGTGAATATAACATGTTCCAATTTGTTTTATTTTAATAGGTAGTTGTTTGTTTGACGATGCTTTCAAAAACTTGCTTGTTATATTAAAGGAAAATATTATGGAGCAGAAAAAAAGGGCCCATGTTGGTCATTTTGTTTTTGAAAAATACTTTACTAATATTATAAATGCAAAAGTGTGTCAGTCTATCTGTCTGCTACGCTTTCACGGCCCATAAGTTTGACCCATTTGGATGTAATTTGGTACAGCGATGGCATCCGTGGGAAGGCTATAGGCTACTTTTTACCACGAAAGATTAAAGAACTCCCTCGGGAATCTAAAGAAACCATTATCTACGGGAAGTCGTAGGCATCTAGTAACTTATGAGTCGCCTACTTACATAATAATTTTGCGCTATTTTTTAAAAAATAAATCGGTGGTTGAGTGCTGACTGTCGACTTGCGAGCGGCGCGGCCTGGCCTGCATTAATTAGGACACTCCGGAAGTCGCTCGCGTGCTTCCAGCGATAGGCCTCTGAATTATTTATGCCCTTAATATTGTAATTATCATACACCAGGCTTATTATCGTTTGTTATTATATTAAATGTTTATAATAACCGCCGTCAAGAGGTGGGTATAGCAGTCTGTCAGGTCGTTTGAGGTTGCTAAACGATTCTCGTCTTTCATCGATCAACATGCACGATAGCAAAGCCTTCTACAGAACACCGGTCGGTGTTTTTTTAATCCATTACAAGTTAGCACTTGACTGCGATCTCACCTGATGCTAAGTGACGATGCAGTCCATGATGGTTAGCAGGCTAATCTGTTAGGGGCATGGCCTGTTTAACCCATACCCCAAATCGGTTTCTACACGGCATCGTACCGGAACGCTAAATCGCTTGGCGGCACGTCTTTGCCGGTAGGTTGGTAACTAGCCACGGCCGAATTTTCCCACCGGGCCAGACCAGGGAAAATGTTACATGAAATGGAAATGTGTGTTTTATGTTACATCAAAATAGATCTGATATATTAGAGCTTAAATGATAGTACCTACCTGGGTGACCGAGTATTGGTCGGTATTCTTTTTGGTAAATCGTGTTTTTTGGAAATTATATTAAAATACAAATTACATACTGATGAAATATAAATAATATTTTTCGATCTTACCGACATAATGATAAAAAAATATGAAAAACTGGTAATTTAAATAAAAAATTGCTAGTACAATTGGGCTCCCAATAATAGCTTTTTCTCACAAAAGATGGTACTTAAAAAAAGGGGAAAAAATAATCGCACTGTGGAATGAGATATCTGGACTAGAACCGGGGTCTTCTGGTTTTTGGATCGCCCACTTTCCCACGTATGTCAATATATAAAAAACCTTGTAGACGGCGGTGAAATTTACCTTCGAACTTTAATGTTATTGTATCAGTTTTTCATTGCCATAAAACGACATTTTCTAAAAATTAATCCAAGCTAGATCGATTTATCGCCCCCGATACCCCCTGCATACTAAATTTCATGAAAATCGATTTAGCGGTTTCAAAGATTCAAATTATTTGAATTGCGCGTTTAAAGGTAGTAGATTTTAAACACTAGCTGATGCCCGCGACGTCCGCGTGGATTGAGTTTTTTTGGTTCCGACTAGAACGAAAAAGTCTTGCCATCTTTGAGCAACTTAAATGAAAGTTATACATATACTGTCGCTGACTTTTTTTGTAGGCATTATCAAGCTCTACAAACTTTGTCAAGAACTCAATCATATACATCTCATCGTTAAGGCAGCATTCGTAAGAAACGTTTTCGTTCAACCGACCGATTTTTCTCCGACTGACTTTGTAAATCCGACTACCACGAAAATGTCTTTTCATTTTTCGGGTTAATGTTTAGTCTATTACACTCACAAATAATGTGGCTTTCTATTGGTATCAGAATTTTCAAAATCTTGAAAAAAAATTCAGAATTTTCAAAACCCCTACAACCTCACAAACTTTACCATTTTATAATATTACTCAAGTTTTTATTTCACTTCAATTCATGCAGTAATTTAGTATGCCAATATATTATAGAGCAGATTGCTATTTCTGACACTTGGGCCTAATTCAACTAGATGAGTTATACAGATGAAATTAATTAAAGATAACTATTCAATTCACCTAGCTAGGTGTAAAGAATAGAATAGAATAATTTATTGCAAGAATGTGGTAATATAACGCATTTTGTATAATAATCATTCTGTCATTGCATAACTTGGTATATACTGAAGTAAAATACTAACTATACCTACTAACCTAGTCATTTGGTAGTTTTACTAGACTAGATTTCTTCTTCTATCGAAGATTGGCGATCATATTGGCAACTTAAACTTTCAACACTGCAGCTCTCAATAACGATCGGGTGCTTTTGTTGAACCACTGGCGTAAGTTCTTCAGCCAGGATGTCCTTCTCCGTCCCACGCCCCTCTTTTACTACCCTATCCTCTTAGGACCACGAAGTACATGACCCAGGTACTCTAGTTTCCTCTTTTTTACGGTTATATTATATTTACGGTGTTTTTCCAATTTTTTGCCGTCACAATATAACTCACTAGACTAGACTAGATTTAGCCAAGTCAATCTAATTTAGTTTAAAGAACTTGTAAAACACCCACGATGAAACTATTGATTTTACAAAAAAAAAGGTTACTATATTTTATATTTTATATATATTACTAGGTTATAAGTTGTAAAATTTTCTTTAGTTAAATTTATTACATAACTATTTTCATCGTAAAATTAGTCCGAAAAGAGTTATTGTAAAAAACTTTTTGGGCGCCATTTTTCCAATATGGCGGCGCGAACGGCAAGGATACGAGGTGGCAAAGTGGAAATTCGGAAAGAGTACGTCAAAATCTATAAAATACAGCAATTTTCAAAATTCCCAAGAAACTTTCCACGTAACCCCCTTTTTGAGCACCAAATTACTGTAATAATAGGTACATATAATATATTTAATTAGTATACCTAACTTAATTCACATGGGCTAATTCACCGAGGTAGATGCACTAGGTGAATTTCACTGCACTGTTTTTCAGTGAAAGTGAAGGCGAGAGAAAATATATCAAAATTAGTTCTTATTTTTAGTACTTAGTATATTATCATTTATATACTAGACTAGTGGGCCCGGCAGACGTTGTCCTGCCCTATCTTCCTCGCAATTTTTACATATTTTCTCACCGTTTAAACCTTCCCTGGACTACGACAAACATTTAAAAACCAAAATCAGCTAGATCGGCCCAGCCGTTCTCGAGTTTTAGCGAGACTAACGAACAGCAATTGATTTTTATATATATATATATATATATAAAGATATAAAGATAAAGATATAGATGATGCCCCTGACTTCGACTGCGTTGATTAGGTATTTTGATTCCCGCGGGAACTCCTTAATTAGCCTATGTCCTTCCCCGGTAGCTTTTCACCAAATTTCATCAAAATCGGTTGTATAGATGGGCCGGGAAAGCGTAGTAGACAGACAGACTCACTATTCTTCTTCTTCTCGGTTCGAATGATATTTTGAACCAGTGATAGATTCACTTGACGATTCAAAATCACTTGTAAAAGTTTATCTGAATAAAGAAAATTTAAGCTTTGATTTTTTTTAAGTCACTGATTACACATTTGACTGTATTATTATCTACGAGCTAGGTAGGTACATCCCCGTTGGATATTACCTACCGCCACTAATTTGGTGATCAATCTATCGTTGAATATTAAATTAAACTCGGTGCCAGCGCGAACCCGGCTATATCGACTAATCTAATTAATCAATCCGACAGATTGTACCGATTATTTTGTAGCTTATAAAAATGAAAGTTGAGGTTTTAATATTTACTTTACTATTTTTGAGAGGCCTCGGGTGTTAGTTTTTTGAGATGAACTCGTTCGCTGTAGTTGATGACTTTAGCTTTAATTGGGTATGCATAACCAAGTAACCTGATGGTTCAACTTTAGACGTCCGGCTTCCTATTCGGAGGGTCGGTTATCTAAGATGGTAGCGAGCAAAATCGCTTGCCGGCCTGATTCTGCCGGTCATGTGAGACCTAGCACGGCGGTAGCCTCCAACCAGACCAGAGAAAACTCATAAATAATTAAACTCTCCGCTTCCAGTAACCTTGACATCTTTGGGGGCATATTACCATCGCTTAAAGCCATTTTGTTTTAATAATGTTGACGTTCGTGTTTTTTATAAGCCTTAGTTTAAGGACATCAAGGTACGTGACATAAAACTTTCACTTTGAAATAATACCTACTGCTTAATGCCATCGCCTTAAGCAGTAGGTAGGTAGTGATTTCGAGCAGGGCGGTTAATATCATCATATTAACCCCCCTGATCGAAATCAGACATTTTAAACATTAATCAAAAAGACAAATCAATTGTGGTTAAAGAATGCCGTTTTACACACGCGGTCAAGCGCGGAGCAAACATCTGTAGGTAATAGGGTACCTACTCTTAACAATGTATTAAGTTCATGTTAGTGATATTAACTCGTTTTAACTATATACTTAAAACAGGTAATTTATTACATGAGTGATAAGCGGAACAGGTTATGTCTAGACAGATATATTATTTTTAAAAAACATTACGGTTTCTTCATAGAAGACTATGAAAGGGTTGTGTGAGGTTTATTTTAATACACTTGCCAATAACTATTTATGTTAACAAATATGACGGTGTTTCATAGCGTAAACAGTAAGAACATAATATTATTATTTAAAATAAAAAATGAATAACTGGTGCGTGTTAGAAGTTTAGTTTAGACCGCGTAGGGTTCCGCGGTCATGCTTGTAAAAAACCCCTCGTGGCGTTTTAAAAAAAACTTTTTGCTAAACAGGGAAGCTCTGTGCAAAATTTTGGATTTCTAGGTCAAAAGGTTTGGGCTGAGAGTTGAGATTCAATGATTGAGTGAATCAATTTTCCTTATAAGATTCATCTGCCATTGTAAAATGTAGTAGATTTTCCGATAATCAATAATCAAACGGGTTTCAAATTCACCCTAATTCCTATCGTGGATCGAAGTTTTTTGGTTCCCGCGGGAACTCCTTAATTTTCCGGGATAAAAAGCCTATGTGCTATTCCAGACTATAGTCTATCTCTGTGCCAAGTTTCAGCCAGATCCGTTCAGCCGTTGGGGCGTGATTGAGTAACAAACATCCATGCATCCACACATCCATACCATAAATCCATACATCCATACATCCATCCAAACTTTCGCATTTATAATATTTTTAAGAAATAATATTAGTAAGAAAAGATGATGCCCGACACTTCGTCCGCGTGGATTAGGTTTTTTATACCCGCGGGAACTCCTTCATTTTTCGGGATAAAAAGTAGCCTATGCCATATTTCATCAATATCGGTTAAACAGATGGGCTGTGAAAGCGTAGCAGATAGACAGACAAACAGACACACTTTCACATTTATAATATTAGTAGGTATGGATTATTAAGATTTCATCTATTTCCGGTAACATATTCACGGGCAATCAGAGAGACAAGGACTGGGGGTTACTACAATCGCATAAAGCAATATTATTTCAAAATTACAGTTTTATGCCACGTAACTTTAAATATATCCTTAAAATAGGGATTATAATTTTAAAACACGAACGTCAACAATATCTAAACAATATGGATAGTATGCCGCCTGGACGTAATCTAAGACGTGTCCTTACTGAAAGAAAATCAGAACTGTAATTAAGGGTTAATGCTTTTACTACTGAACCCTATCAATATCATAGTTGAAGAGAATAAGATGTTACAATACAAACAAGCTAATCTATTTCAAATAGTTATAAAAATGCATTGCATCGTGCGCCTCTCTTTTTTACATCTAATCAGTCAATCGATCATATTACTAGTTACATAATTTGCTGTAATACTGGCTCGGGTGTTAATTATTGAGCATTAACTTCTTTTATGCCTCTTCCATACTTGGCAGTCATTTGTTGCTATTTTTAATTGTATATCGGGGACCGAGCGTACTTAGTTTTTTAAGGTTGCCTATAGTAACTGTAAAACAACAGTTAAAGTTTCGTCGTTAGAAATTTATATTTCATACTTATACTATTAGTTATATTTCTATTCGTCGCATGAAAATCCCGTGCCCTGCGGTGCCGCCAAGCCCAAACTCTTGGATCTGCAAAATTGGAATTTTGCACAGAAGTTCCCTTTGTAATGTAGACAAGGAATATGGCTAGGTTTCTCGAACTGCACACGTGGGCCTGTGCTAGTCAGCTGAGCTATAAAGCTGGAACTTAGTTAGCACAGATAAAGAAACCTGTAAATCACAGAGGCATATTTAAATTTTGGAAAAACTGAATTTAAATTTTTTATAAATAGAATACTAGCGGACCTGCCCCTGCTTCGCTCGGATTAAATTTCTGAAAACTCCTTGGAGGTGGAATTTCTAAAAATCCTGAAACACGTGTTTCTTCAATTTTAATCGAAAGCTCAAATACCAATTTTCGTGGATGTTACTTGAAAAGTGACGGACTTTCATACAAACATTTATGGTAGATTTCCAAAAATCCTCTCTGTGAGTGCCAACGTAATAAAAGGAACCTACTGTCAAAACTTCAAGTTTCTAACCCGAACGGTTAGAACGGTTCTGATCAGTCAGTCAGGATTTGCGTTTTTAAATATTTTGTGTATCATATATACCTAGATATCGTCGTCGTCGTCGTCTCAACCTATAGACGTCCACTGCTGGACGAAGGTTTCCTGCATGGATCGCCACAGAGCACGGTCCCCAGCTGGAAACAAGCGGCACAAGACCGTGCTCGAGGGCAACTATATCGAGATATATATTAATATAGTATAGATACATACCATTATACTATATATAGCTAAATTACCACTCACTCATTGACATAATTGTTCTCCTAGAAAGAGACAGAAAACGATATAATGATGTATGAGAGATGTGTTCGAGTGCGGGAGTCGAGTAGGGAAAAATTATGACATTTCGGAAAAACAAGATGGCGGCCGACGTGATTCTTGTAACTCTTTTGTTTTCCAACCGATTTCGTTACAACTCGCAGTGATTGAAGAAATTAGGAAACGGTCAACAGAAAAAGTGGAAAAAATTGGAAAAACAAGATGGCGGCCGAGCTGTAGTGTTTTAAAGTTTTTGATTTTTCGACCTCGAACCGCGGCGCCACAGATCCGAAACGGCGAGGTCGAGCATAATTTTTTTTTCTATTCCCGCCTAAAATTATCCTGTATTTTGACAGAATGGGGGTGGTTTTTGAAAATTCAAAATGGCGGCTGTCACGGCGGCCGTTCGGTTTGAGTTACGAAAAAACGCAATTTTAAACTTCAAATTTCTCGCAGTTGGCAACGTCGGAGCGTTTCGACTTCTACGGGGAGATTGTGTGTACAGACTCGAGGTATGGATTGGGGGAAAAAAATTACCCCATTTCTCGGGAAAATTTCAAGATTTACACCAAAAATTAAAAAATCGAAATACGTATTTTTTAAAAAATTCGAGTACGAACAACCACGTGTCCCACCTGTACGAATGAAATTTGGGTAATTTCGTCGCCGAGGTCTGGCAACACTGGAATTTATCAAAGATAAAGTGATTTTCGACATGGTCTTTTTTCAGGGGCTATCATATCGGCTGGGTGCGAGCGAGATGAACAATTGAAACGTCATCAGGAGCGGTGTATCCTGTAGTTCACAGGAAAATTATAAAACTATGCAAAAAGTTTGTGTGAAACGAGGTGGCGGCCATTTTGTATTCCTTTTGTGTTTTTGAAAATTTCAATCACGTCTTAGAGGCGGTTGGCAACATTTGGGAAAGTTGACATGTATGGATCGATTGTGTAACTCGACGGGCAGTATCGAGAAATCGAAACAGTGTTGCCACATTCGGGGTAGTTTTCGAGATTTTCCCTAAAAACTTCCTCCTGTAAAATTTTGTACGAAAAATTATTTTTTCACTGCTGGCTTCGAATGGAAGTCAGAAAATATAACTTGAAGAAAAATATGGAGACAGCTGATGATTGAGGATTTCGGAGACGGGTAAAGGGCACGGTCAGGGTATTGAAGATAGGTGGGGGGTGCTCGAACAAATGTCACTCGAAACTTCATCCAATTGGCAGAGAGTTTAAAAAAAACTCAAAAATGGTGGATTCAAGATGGCTGCCATACAAATTTCGTCAGAGTCTATCTCGGAGAGTATGAGAGATGGAAGTGTGCTTTCTTGGCAAGAGATGATCAGGACGAGGAAGTCTATTTAGCGAAATGATAAAACATTCAAGATGGCGGTTTTTTTTTTTCATACGAAATTATATGGCGAATATTAAAGAGACTGCAAGTATACAACTATGCAAGATTTTGATACGGTTACGTTTTACCCACGACGGGGCTCCCTGGGATTACAATATAGGAAACTGATACCGAAGTTTTAAAAAATCAGCGCCATTTTGACATTCATTGTTTATTGGCCGATTTCGTTCAAAATCGATATTTAAGACTCCTTGGGGTTACAAAACAGGAAACTATTACCAAAATTTTAAAAAATCAGCGCCATTTTGAAATTCTTTGTTAATTGACCGATTTCGCTCAAAATCGATATTTAGGGCTCCCTGGGATTTCAATTCAGGAATCTGTTACCAAATTTGTAAAAATGTACGCCATTTTGAAATTCTTTGTTAATTGACAGATTTCGTTCAAAATCGATATCTGAGGATCCCTGGGATTAAAAAACAGGAAACTGATACAAAAGTTTTAAAAAATCAGCGCGTTTTTGTTTTTTTTAATCACAACCCGTGAGCTGCTTTAGCAGCTCACGCACAGAGCGAAAAACTAGTATATTATATATACTTAAAGATCATAGTTTTCAGTAACTACGGAACCTTGCCTTATGCGTGTCCTGGCGGTCAAGTGCGTACTTGACCAGTAATATGTACGTTTTTTATTTTATTCACCGCCATTGATGTAATCGTTGGTAATTTGACCTTTTCCTATATTAAATTAAAAATTCAGTTCGCATTTTGATGCGCAAGTTTATTCTTAGCGTAAATTCATTGAAGTGTATCGCAGCTGCATTTCGGTTAGGGCTGCCAAATATTAAAATAATTTTCCGAGAAAATTTTCTTCACAATGAAATCCTATAGTTGTGTAAAGTTCAACTGATCTACTACAGTACCTGTCAGAAATGTATACTTCAAACATTGTTCTAATAAATTAAATTCTATTGCGTTCTATCTATGAATCACTAGCTGATGCCCGCGACTTCGCGGGCGCCAAACTCAATCCACGCGCGTAGGTACGCGTGGATTGAGGTTCTTTTGTTCCCGCTGAAATTATTTGATTTTCCGGGATAAAAAGTAGCCTATGTGTTATTCCAGACTATAATCTATCTCTTACCAAATTGCATCCAGATCCGTTCAGCCGTTCTGGCGGGATTGAGTAACAAACATCCATCCATTCATCCAAACTTTCGCATATTTATAATAATTAGGATTATAATAGAAACTTCAAACGCATAATTTAGATGTTGATGGACGGCCAGAATAAGAAGTCATTCTGAATCATTAGAAACTTTTTGATTTTCTGGGCTTATGATCTTTCCCGGAATGGGTACAACCTATCTCTGTACTTAAAAAATTTCGTCAAAATTTGTTTAGCAGTGAAATCGTAGCAACCTAGTTAAGTATGGATTATAGTATGGATTTTGAAGTCATCAAGTTAGCTGCGGTAGCCCTGAGTATAGTATTGAATAACATTAAAAATTACCGGCCTTTCGATGAAATGCGGGCGAAACGGTTAAAACACGTGTGTCCGAGAAGCCACCTGAGTTAATTTCACACGACTTTCACACAAACAAAACATTAGGGCTAATGGAAAAATGCGGTAAGTGCTTTTAAAGCACTTTGCGTTTTCGTCTGGGTGTTTGAAAAAGCATGTATCATTATGCACTTTTAATTATACCACACTTTGTATCTAATTCAGTATGCGCATGTCTAAGCTGATGCGACTTTATTAAGCTGCAGTGAGCCGGATGGTAGCTACAGAAATTACTTTTTCACCTCACTAACTTAAAAAAGGGAGTTTTTGCTGCTCAAAAGCATTACGCAAGAGTCGTTTTTGTTCAATCAGTGTCTAAAACTACTTATATTTTCCCTTGTTGCTAGTCTGCGATGATAAATAACAATAAACGACAATTATTAAGGTGTTAAGAAATCCTTAAAGTTAAGAAAATCTCACAGAGCAAAATATCCATGAATTTTTTTAAGATTTGAGATTTATCTTGTTTGTTGTGAACATTCAGCTATTTCTGGCGTAGGTACTTATGTTTGAAAATCCATATATTTAAAAAAAAATCACATTCAACTCAACCCACAATAAATTACTTATTGAGTTTCTGTCTTACTGCTTATCCGGACATTAAACTGATGCTCAACCGACCCTCTTATTATCTTATTTTTGTGGCAGAGCTGTTGATATCCACACTTTAGAGATTTATAAAGAACAGCTGAAAACTGGACCCTGGATGTTTGCAAATGGTCTGATTAAATTTTAATATCTTGTGCCGTGGGCGATTCCCTGTTACGATTCCATGTGGGGAAATCCGCGAGAGAAAAAGGCCACTGATATAGCCCAAGCCATAAGTATGATGTACCTACCTAGTAGCAAAGTTGCAGTGGGCAGATCATATTGTTAGTTGTAGGCCTAAAAACATTTTACCAAATTAAAAATCTGATATATTAAGAATAATTTTGAGTAGCTTAAGTAGTCAGTGTGCCAGGCTTGGTTGAGGCTGAGATGATAGTGGTATCAAGTTAAACAATATAGGATAAGTAAGTTTTCAGCAGAGCAACCAGCTTTCTAGCTGGTTCTTCTCGGTAGGAACGGCATTTTGAACCAGTGGTAGATTCATTTGACCATTCATAAGCACTTGTAATATAATATAATATATAGTTTTCATAAATATTTATTTTTCACCTGAACGACTGGACGAGGAAAATGGACTTCTGAAGAAAGAAACTTCAACTGTTGTAATGCCTAGTTAGTATTCTGTACTTGAACAGACTGTACGCTTAAATAATGTGCAAACTGTCTTCTGTTTTCAGCGAACTTTGCTTTGATACGACACACCACAAGGGAACGCGTCGCATACCGACAGTTTAAAAGGCTTGTATTTCAATTATGTGCCAGATAATGACCGCTCCCGTCTTAAGCAGTGTTCACACAGAACTGTAAAAACGTGGTGTCATCAAAAAAGTGTGAGGTCGTAATTTATCAGGTAATACTAAAGTCTACTAAGTGTAGTAACCACTCACTAAGGCAATCATTTTGATTCGAGCAAAATATGTTCACTGTTTAGCCGACGTTCGCTCAAAACAGAGGCCCAAATATCTAAAAAAGTCGTAATCATTTGAGAGCGTATTACTCGAACTGTTTAAGGAGTTCATACAATATTTTGACATGCAGGAATGTATGAACTCCTTAAACAGTTTGCATAATACGTTTGACAAACGTTAACGAATACGATTTTATAACGCAATCGGGGGTTAGAATTTATATTGATGATGTCAGACTCTTAGTGTTTTCATTTACGTGAACGATCATATTTTTATGCTCGCTCTGAACTGAGTGCGAGTTTTATACTCGTTCAATCGCGACAACGTATACCATTTATATTATAGAATTGATAGGGCACCAGCAGTCAAGCGCTTGACAATTCCATAAAAATCTTAGTTAACGTTTTCGCAATCGAATGGGAAGAAATTCTTGAGCTGAGTGAGAGTGGGAGATTTTCCTCCCGTTCGATCACTATGTGAAAACGCAGCCTTACATTCGTCCTGTCACTGGCATACTTTTTGCAGCCAACGTTATGGTGTTTACGTGTTAATTCCACATTATAGGTGTAATGGTTTCTGGGAACTTGTCATTTTATAGTGTCTACGGATGGACATAATTGTTGCCACACTTTTTTGTTGTCAGACGAGGTGGTATTTTTATTTAATATATAGTTCACGTAGTTGAGTAGAATAAATATGAGTTATTTTATTTAATACTTAAGTACTTCATATCTAACCCGTTGTCTTAGGTGAACGACAAACGCGATAATGCTACGCGATGCGACGCATCAGGGATAAACGGTAGATGACCCTCCACGTGGCCTACGTTGTCGCGCAGATAAGTTTGTAATTTTCTATGGAGGCGGATCGCATCGCGTTACGTGCATCGCGTCGCTTTCGTAGTCACCTAAGACGACGGGTTAGATTACGTTTCTTCATATCTTTTCTTTCTGTGGAATAAATACAATACAAGTCAGCCCTTGACAATGCCTTGATTGAGATAGCTGACCTGTGTGAAGCGGTGATGCAAGGGTGAACGGGCTAAATCTAACATGTTAGGGGTAACTATGGCAGTCATATTAAGCCCCCTAACGGTTTATACACGGCATCGTGCCGGAACGCAAATTAGGACATCTTTGCTGTTAGCCTTACACCCGCTTTCCACCAGACCATAGGAAATTCAAAAGTAACAAAATCCGGGAACTCTCGCTTATATAAGACCAGATTGCTCACCACTGCGCCAGGTAGGTTCGTACATAAGTCTTGATATATTTGATTGTATGTTTATATTTTTAAGTGATATTACGTTCATTAGGTAAATACACGCACGGAAATGCATTTAAGTGATTCAAAGTATCAAGCCTGAACGCCTCGCTTGCATTGCGAACTGCAAAAACCCTCATGTCCATTTGTACCGATATGACAGCTAAAGTTCCATATTACTTATGGGTTTTTTGTTTGTTCAGGAGTCCAGACATAGTGTACTAACAGACGCACCGATTTAATCGCCTCCACTTTACTGATCATAAGGTTACTGCCAACGCAGCTATATTGTTTCATTATTGATGACTTTCGTGTTTTGGAATTATTTTAATCCTCATTTCAGGAACGTCAAGGTACGTGACATCAAACTGTCATCAACTAATATGGTTGACGCTCTTGTTTCTCATTTATAATCACTATTTTAGGGACGTCAAGGTACGTCCTATATCCAATCCAATGCATTTAGCTGGTACTTGGCAAAACCATTCAATATTAAAGAGTTTATTAAAGAGCAGTACCTATGGTGATTTATTTAATTCACGTAGAACAACTTGTGTCACCTACTATAAGTCAAGACTCTAAAAAAAACTGTTACAATATAAAATAATACAGTTTTGGGTACACACAGTACGTTACACAACAAGTATTACACTAACTTGTCTGCTTGACTGGCTGCTGGATGCGAAGCCCGTTGCTTCCATGCAACTTTGTCATTAAGGAAAGTCATCAATAGTATGACGTAGGTACTCATTTTGAGATCGAAATTAACTTGGAACAAGTAATAAAATTATTTTTTTTTTAAAAACCCACGTTCAACTACAGCGCTCCATTGTGACCTTAAAACTTTGAAACAACGATTAGAAATTTGCAGCAATCATATATAAAACACAAAACTGCATCTTTGTTAGCTCAGTAGTTTTTTTGACCAGCGTGATTGACTATGGCCAAGTGTTAATGAGTAGAGGTGTCAAATAGTGCTTAATTTTAATATTCTGATAAATAATTGTTCAAAAAATTTATCAGTTAATAAAATACGTAAAGAAATATTATGGATAAAAAAAAATATGATCACTTAAGGCTCCATCATGAGACCCTGGGAAGCATCTAGACACAAAGTGCTTGTCAAGACAAATATAAAGAGTCCAAATACGACGGGTTTACAATGAGAACTTAAGGAATTCCCATAACCACCTCCTGGCTCCATCATGAGACCCTGGGCAGCATCTAGGTTGAAAGTGCTAGTCAAGACAAATCAAAAGAGTCCGATTATCACGGGTTTACGATGAGAACTTAAGCAGTTCCTATGACCACCTACTAAATCACGATTGAAGCACAGCTTGATGGACTATGGCCCTAAAACATATCTAAGAATCTTCTCAGATGCTAAACATATCTAAAACAAAAAACTGCATCTAAATCGGCCCAGTACTTTTTCAGAAAAAAGGTAACATATTAAAAAATATAAATAAAATCACGATTGTACGCAATGTGGTAGGTAGACCTTGACCTTAAAATATATCTAAGAACCTTCTCACAAGCTACACATACCTAATGTACAAAACCGAATTACAATCGACTCAGCACTTTTTCAGAAAAATGGTAACAAAAAGTGCACAAACAAACAAACACAACCTCTTAGGCCAAACACATATATATATATATCGTTTCGTCGTGGGTAAAAAGGTAAGGAGCTGTTCCGGCATGAAACACCGCTTGACTTTGTTGAGTAGGCCAAGTATCATAACTGCTTTCTGCATTGGATTCGAACCATTGTCCAAATCATGTGTATTCACACAGTTCACATCTCCATAAGTACTCTATTAGAAAAATAGTAACAAAAAAGTGCACAAACAAACACAACCTCTTAGGGCAAACATATATATCGTCGCCGTTCCGTTGTGAGTAAACAGGTAAGGAGCTCTTCCGGCTTGGAGCACCGCTTGACTTTGTTGAGTTGGCCAAGTATCATGACTGCTTTCTGTATCCTTTGTGTGTGAATCGTGTGTTCTAATATTGTGTTTGATCGAGGTCCGCAGTCGGCTCTGGACGGAATTGGTGCGTCTGTTACTAGTAATACGCACTCGTTAACGTACGTTTGTATCACGCGAAGTTTAAGGCTCGTTGCACACGGATGGCAAAAACGTCTGACAAGTGTTTTGTGATAAGCAACATGCGTGTACTGCTGTACTAACTTTGAACGTCTTATAGTCAAAGAGTTGATGAGTCTTTCGTAAAGAGGTTATTTCTTTTTCAGCCCCATTGACACATTGATACAGTCGCAATGTTATTAAGATTGGCTTATTTTTGGTAAGTATTCTTGCTGCAGAAGGTGATAGTATCCGTGAATTCTGGTTGATTCTCAATTTAAATTTTCAATTTCTTTATTATTAATTTAAATTCCATAGGTACACTTTTTCCTTATGGATAGTGGATACCCAGTTTGGGTGTAGCAACAACAGTGCATTGTAGTAGGGAGACCGAAAGTATTTGTGTTTGTCCGTATCATTAAATAAATTATTAATAGTGTAGAATTACATATTAATTAACACTTGTTAATTAAATAGTTTCTTAATTTGTTTTTACTTTTTTTATTCAATGTTTCTTATGTAGTCTGGTAGATTATTATATGTTTATATTGTCATTACATAGGGACTCGAGCTGTGCAATACAAATTTTGAGAGTAGGAGGATCCTGGAAAGCAGGATGCCGGGAAAAATAATACATTTATTACAGGAGGAAGGGGATGGACGATTTAAAGGAGTGGACTCAGCATTCACAAGGTCGGAAGTTATTTCAGATAGAGAAACTTAAACTTTTAGATGGCACCCGGTGATGATACGCTACGTAAAACAGAAATTAATAGAGCCCTAGCCCTATTATGTAAAGCCTGCATCAATCAATGATACAATTTTGAATGTTGTAATTGGCTGAATCTATACTAATATTTTAAATGCGAAAGTTTAGATGGATGTGTGAAGGGATGGATGGATGTTTATTACTCAATCACGCCAGAACGGCTGAACGGATCTGGATGAATTTGGGCACACAGAAAAAATATAATATAGTCTAGAATAACACATAGGATACTTTTTATCCCGGAAAATTAAGAGTTCCTGCGGGAACCGAAAAACCTTAATCCACGCAGACGAAGTCGCGCGTTAGTTAGTTGATTATATTCTTGCTGCGATAATAGATTCTGGTCAATGGTGGAAAGTGTTAACCAATTGGTGATTGGCTTATTTACTAAGGCCTCCGTTTTATTGACATGCAATTTTAAATTTATTTATAACTAAATGATGCCCT
This sequence comes from Erebia palarica, assembly GCA_964035005.1. Classification (NCBI taxonomy): domain Eukaryota; kingdom Metazoa; phylum Arthropoda; class Insecta; order Lepidoptera; family Nymphalidae; genus Erebia; species Erebia palarica. Next base: position 18,802,226 of record OZ035986.1, read on the forward strand.
CGTTCGACTTCGTTTGCCTGGATTAAAAGTATCAGGGATAAAAAGTAGCCTTTTTGATAATCCAGGGTATAATCTATCTCCATTCCAAATTTAAGCCAAATCCGTCGAGTAAGCTTTTGCGTGAAAGAGTAACAAACATACACAATTACACACACATACAGACCTTCTTAATATTAGTGTGATGTGATATTATGTCGTCTCTGTTACTAGCCAATATGTAAAACGTAAGTTTGAATATCCCTGTAATTATTAGTGTGGGGGCGATGGTGGACGTCGGATCGCAATTTCGCAGTTGTAATCGCTTGTAATCATCAATGCTGTGTGACATGAAAACTTGACGTAGAAATTGTTTTGTATTGCATGATAATTGCGGTCGCAATTATTGTTATCTAAAGATGTTCGTGCTGATTTCGATAGCAAACATGTGTTTCTTAGTGATTTGTCACGTTTATTCGCCAGCGCAACAAATCCTACTAATATTGTAAGTGCGAAAGTCTGGATGGATGGATGTTTCTTACTCAATCACGCCAGAATGTCTGAACGGATGTAGATGAAATTTGACACAGAGATTATAGTCCGGAATAACACATAGGCTATCTTTTATATCCCGAAAAATTAAAGAGTTCCCGCGGAATCCAAAAAACCTCAATCCACACAGACGAAGGCGCGGGCAACAGTAATATTTTAAATGCGTTCAGCCACGCCGCAACGGATCATACATATGTACAATTAAGGTCCTGGACCTCGACTACTTTTATCAAAGAGTTCTCACGGTTTTTTTGTAAAATAGAATTTTAAAAGTAGCATAATTTTTGTAACTTTTAAGTATGATTATATACTTACTATATTATATAGACTATCATAGATACCTTCCTATCCTTTGAAATTAAGTTATTAGATTTTTTGGTATCATGGGTTTAAATATACCTACTGTTTTTTAAAAAATAAGTTGTTAACTAAAAAGTGTAAAAACAATATCAATATTTTTGTCAATGTTAAAATGTGCGCAGATACGCAAAATTGAATTTATTTTAGAGAAAAACTAGAATCGACGTGAATATCTACTTTATGAAGCCTTATCGTGAAAGCACCTACATATAACCTGCCTATAGTATCATATCTGTAGGAACTAGAATCGTAATGGCATTTGCATGTGATGTATTTCGAGTAAGTATACGAAGTACCTATAACTACAAGCTATAGGTACTACGCATAACTATAATCTCTTAGGATCACGGACCGACGTGTGACGGATTGATTAATTATTTATATGTATGTATAACTATAAACATCATATTATACGTGCGTACATGTACCTCAAAGTAATATTGTTGTATTGTTTAAACACAAAGTTTGTCAAATTGAATCAGGAATCAAATTCATGTTCAAACGGATTTTTATTTCAAATAAACTTTTACAAGTGCTTTTGAATTTTCAAGTACCTAAATCTCTCACTTCTTATAGGAGTCAAATAGGTCCAGCTTCTTATAGGTCTCAAAATTAAGGAGTTCCCCCGGAAAAAGAAAACTTAAGACATACTTAGTCAAGGGCATCGTTACTTACCATCAGATGAGATCGCAGTCAAGGGCTAACTTGTAGTGGAATAAAAAATAAATAAATATAAAACTTAGTATGAAATAAACAAATGGGTATTGTGTCTATACTATTTTATTTTTTTAATAATAATATTAATAGTACTTAATATTAGAGTAAGTAATATCTAAAGTCCGCCCAGTCAAAGCTAAGAGTTGATTTTTAGATACAGGCAACACTGTCGTATAGACACAGAACTCATTTTTAGGGTTGTCCGTCCGTATGTCTGTCAAGACCCTTTTTCTCAGGAACTCATGGAGGTATCAAGCTGAAATTCGTATTAAATACTCAGGTTGATTGTACCTTAGAGCTGTGAAAAAATCAAACTTCTAAGCCAACGCAATCAAAAGATGCAGCCGTTTTTTTTTAATGATAATATAAATTATACTATATTATATAATATATACAGAATGAACTTTCCGTGAACTCAGAATCGTGAAATTTGGTACGAAGCAACGTCTTATAGCACAGATAAAGGAAAAATTGCGAAAAGCATACATTTTTAGTAACATCATATTATACCTAATAAAAATATTTTTAATAATTCTAAACTTATTACAGGTTTGTACGGAACCCTCGGTGCGCGAGTCCGACTCGCACTTGGCCGGCTTTTTTTTTTAATTTATAACCTAGCGCTTAGCTTCAATCAGACTTTCTGGAAGTAGTGATGCAGCCAGGTGGTGCGCGCTTGATTAGCCTTTCAATCTTGATTTCAAGATACCAATATTACTTTTTTCGTTTTTGTAGTTCACCTGAAAACGCGGAAAAAGGTGAAAAGTGCACCACTCGCTGAGTTCGACCACTCTGTACGCTAAAATATTTAAATTGAAATCGTTCAAAAGAAAATTTAAATGAAAACCTCCATATGGTAGGGACTAAAGCTGAGCTTAACTCGCTGAAATGCGAAATGCAAAAGTCAAATGATTTATTTTCAGTAATACAATCGATTTATAAGAACAAATTAGAATTCAAAAGGGGCAGGTTTAAAATCGAGAAAAAATAAAACTCGAAAGCGATTTCAAACCAATAGTAATACCTCGCGAGCAGATCGGGCATGCAGGCTAGTTTATGTCGGATCACAACGCGTGAGAGTTTAGTTTGCTCTGAAAATTTAGGACTCACCTTTCACTTTGTTAGTACTATTATACTATATTCTGTGCCAGCGCGCGGTAGTGCGAGCTATGGTAGTAGCTAGTATCTACACGGTCTAGCGAATTACCAGGGCCTTTGCACTTAGAACATTTTTTTGTTGTATGGGGATGTTAGTTCCACAACTCCCTAAAGGATGGCGCTCATGGCGCTTATCTTGTACTGAAAGTATGTATACTTAAAAGTCTGTGATCAGGGTCTGTGATGGCGCTGAAATAAGTGTTCGTTCAGAAGCTTATGTTTTAGATAAATTAATGATTTTGCCATTTATATAAACACAAAGCTAATAATATATAAAACTTTTTTTTTGAGCAGAATATGAGTTATCTTAGATAATTTATAAAGATTTATTAGTTATAAATTTAGTTTAGTGGAATGAGTTAGAAGTTTAATGAAACATTTGTGTTTTAATTTCCAAACGTGGACAGCCGCCATTTTAAAGTTTGAAATTCGACATTGACATTGACGTTTTCTGGCATGCCGGATGCCGGGTGGACAAAATTATTATTTTTTTGATAAATTCGTTACAATGTGAAACTATATTATTAGAGTGCGTATTAAGTGTGTACGATGTGAAAAACATGAAACTGTGGAACAATTGTTATACTTTATGTATATTTTTTGTGATTGAGAATATAAGAGAAAGTAATCAACATGCGTTTCATTTACTAACATCTGAACATCTTTACAGTTTGTGTTTATCGTATAATAATTTATCTTAATTATTACAAGGTCACTTCTATAGTTGCAGAATTAGGTGATCTTGTAATAATTAAGATAAATTATTATTACAATACACTTCGTAATAATTATTATAGTACTATAGCATTGTGTAATGGTTATATATATATATATATATATATTTTAGTTAGACAACTTCCCGATAGATGTCGCTGTACATTGAAAGTCGAGTAGCAACTCTATACCAGTATATATAATGTACTCTGTGCGAATTACTCTCGTTTCTCACACTTTCGAGTTATTGAATATTTTATATTTTTTTTCTCAATAAAAACTATAATATTTTGTTTAAATTAACTTTAATTTTACTTAAGGGTAACTCTTTTTGCCATAGAAAAACATCCACTAAAATTTCAAGCTGCATAGCAAAATTAAAATGAATGCGGGCTGAAATTAGTAGTTTAGGTAGGTGTACGTAATTTTTAGATATCTGGGAACCTTTAAAACTTTTGGAACATACGATTTATTTAATTCGACCCTAGCATTTACCTACTAGGTAGTGTCATGTCACACCCTATTATTTACAAGCCTTAATGACATGCACGCATTCTATAATAATTATATAGTGTGTCACTACAATATTATCTTGTATAGTATACCCTATTTCTTTTTATATAAAGTTGGTTTTGAAGCACCCGATCCACAGGCATGGGGTTGAACTTTTATCTATGTTTCCATCGATTTGGAAATGACTGGTTAATATAAAGTTTTTTATGTCTACTTATCTATTGTTTATTAACTGACATCATGAATGGTGAAAATTTAGGCGTTTATCATAAAACGAATGTGTACACATGATTAAAAAGTTTGAAGGCAACCCAGTTGAATAGATAGATATACATTAGTTTTATACAAGTCTTATAATTGACCGAGCGAAGCGAAGGTCTCTGAGTCTACTTGAGTGAATTTGCACTTGTCCGTCCGTCCGTCCGTCCGTCTGTCAGAACATTATAACTTCTGAATTACTGAACGTAATTACTTCAAATTTAAATACAATATGTACTACACCGATGGCCTCCAGCCGAATATGGCTCAAAAAGTTTTGAAAATCTTTATTTCAGGGGGGCTCTCATAGAAGCGAATGCGAAGTAAAATAGTAACGCGCTCTGTAAAAGTTTATTCGTTTGAAGTGCTTACAAATAATATACGTAAGCGCCATCTTACGTGACAACGGTACAGGCTTATAAGTGTAGGTAAGTAAATGGAATAACATCAATGAAATACTTTAACAACTAGGTTTTTTTTTTTTTAATTTATTTAGTACCAAAATGTTATAAAATAAGAAGAAAAACATACGTAGTGGACAAGGAAGGAACTTTCATTACTTTAAGTAGCTTATTTTATTAATAAGCTCCTTAATTTCCAGTATTTCGAACCAGTAGTAGATTCACTTGACGATTGAAAGCACTTGTAAAAGTTTATGTAAATATTTGAATATTTTTTTGAATCTTGACGTTCCCGTGACCTGAAAGTACGTGAATCTTTTTATTGGTTTATGATGGTATACTTAATAATATTCGCAGTTTTATTAAGTCAATTTTTTCTGGGGAGTTTTATTTGAAGTCGACATTAGAAAATATTACAAGTATATCGCAAGGCACATGTGAAGGCAGTGAAAGAGTGTAAAGTCTGGGCGATTAATTTAAGCCGTTACAAGCTGCGCACCACAAGCACCCACAAGTGTGTGCACTAACTCACAATCCTCACTAGATGCGGACGCGGGCGCCCGGACACCGCGGTGGCATTGTGCCCGGACCCTAGGGCAGTTGTGCGATATTGCTTTGCTTTACTCCATAGACAATGCTGCTTCATTAACGAAAATGATCGAAGACTGTAAAGTCTCCTGGATGTTTACTTGGTAGCTATATTTACGTACATGTTTGATGGTTGTACATGGTTGATGCTTGTTTAGTTTTAACTGCCTCTTCGGTCTAGTGGTTAGCATATTTGACAGCGGATAAATGCACCCGTGTCAATAATAATGTCGTTCCGGTAGTGTACATTTTGCGCCAAAATGCGCTTCAAAAATTGTATATTCCACCATAACTTCTATACGCCTGAACCGATTTTGATAAATGAGGTATCATTAGAATCCCTAGCTTATTTTGGGTGACATAGGCTAGTAAAATTTAAAAAAAATTGATGGAGTGACCATGGTCCCGCATTTAAGATTAAAGGTCAACAAAATATTCGAAAATAAGATTAACTATATAATCATCATCTAGAAAATGATGAGTAGATTCCAAAAATATATAAGACTATAGTTCAATATCCAGTGATTCACAAAAAATTTCATTTATTGTTTTTAACTTTTAAGTTCGTTTTTGGCAGGGCAGTCATGTTATTTTTTTAAATTATTGCTTGTTTAATATTTAATCTGGATTTATTTAATGGATTACAAATTAAAAGTTGCAAGCAAATTTTTTGACCTTACCTATAAATAAAAGCGCTTTCTATTTTATCAATGCCAATAGGGGGCCCGGCGATACACGTCGTATACCATTAAACTTTCACGTGAAAATCAATTATCGTGAACCGATTTCAAATAACACCGCCGATAGGATCTTATCATTGATAACATTTCGAATTTTCAATAAGAGATAGCTTAACAAGAAGGTTTAAATGCACTATCAATTTTTTATAGGATTATTCTGTAAAATACATCCGTACTAATATTATAAATGGAAAGGTACGTTTTTTGGTTTGTCCTTCAATCACGCCGCACCAGATTGACGGATTGAAAAGACTACCAATTCAGAAATGCCTATACAATAATTTTATCGATAGTGTACTGCATCAATGTCAAATTTTTTCGTCCTCAACGATCCTTTACGGACAGTCTCAGTGATACGTGAAGCCAAAACCATGTTTTGACATTGATGCAGTGATTTAGTGATTGATGCAGGGTATACGCAATCGCACTGCATCTTTTTTGTTATTTACTAAAAGAATTAATATTGTGTGGTGGTACGGAACCCTTTGTGCGCGAGTCTGACTCGCACTCGACCGGTTTTTTTTATTTTATTATTCTTTAACTAGATTATGAGACTTCGTCCGCGTGTTAGATCTTGTAAATTACACGTGGGAACTATTTCATTTTCTGGGATAGAAATTATCTATAGTCTACGTCCATCTTCGGGTTGCAAGCAAATTCTGCCATATTTCGTTAGAATCGGGTTAAACGATAATAGACAGACACACTTCCGCATCCATACTAATATTATAACTGCGAAAGTGTGTCTCTCTGTCTTCTACACTTTGACGGGCCAGCTTTTCAAAAGATTGTACTAAAATATGAGACAAAGATAGGTTTTATCACGGGTTCCTTTTTATCTATTTTTGTGCCGGAAAATTATAAAGGACTTCCCGCGGAAATTGAAAAAACTTAATCCACGCAGACGAAGTCGCGGGCATTATCTAGTTACTTATAAAATTGTGGGTATCTAATCCTTTCATGCTGTAAGTAAGTAACTTGGATATGCTCTGCGATTCTGGAAGATTTTTGTAACTTCATATTCATCACAACTTTTTTGTTTCTTCGGCTCTACTTACTAGAAATTGGAATGGGTTAAAAATACTATCTATGCGTGGTACCTATTTAAGTAATTTGAGATCAAACAGATTGAGATTACCTCAATTCTAATAATGATATACATAAGTTCTTCAATGACATACCAAAAAATCCCTCTCTCCCTCTCAAAATATGAAAAACTTGAGGGTGGAGCGCGCTATGTCTGGAAAATTTTCATGTTTATTAAAAGCTGATCGCTAGCAGCGACTTCAAGGGGCATTCCTACTACCATCGCTTATATCCTTATTGTTTATAGACGATTGCTGAAAAAAGGAGTATATTGTTTTCAGGGTTCTTGTATGTATGTCTTGTGTGGATGTGAGTTTGTATATTCCATCATAACATCTATACTTGACTATGATTTTGATAAATGAGGTATCGTTAGAAACCCTAGCTTATTCCGGGTGACATACGCTAGTAAGTATTTTTTTAAAAATGATGGGGTGACCATGGTGAGTAGATTCCTAAAATATATAACACTATAGTTCAATATCCAGTGATTCACAAAAAAATATCATTTAATAAAAATGTCAATAAGATTCTAATTTAACTAGATTAATTTAGATTTTTTTTAGTTTGTTTTTTGGCAGGGCAGTCGTGTTTTTTATTTTTTTTAAATTATGACTTAATTAGATATTGTTGACGCTCGTGTTTGAGAATTATAATCCATATTTTAGGGGCGTTAAGGTGCGTGACATAAAATCGTCTTTTTGAAATAATATTGCTTTATGTGATGGTAGTAACCCCCCAAGTCGTATGACAAGCTGAATCATTGTCTTATTTCTTAATGGGTAGGTACAGTTTTCAGAATTCCTTATTTTGTTTTTTAGTTTACTTCAGTCACTAAGTCTAACTCGCTGATGCCCGCGACTTCGTCCGCGTGGATTGAGGTATTTTGGATCCTACGGGGACTCTTTCATTTTCCAGTATAAAAAGTAGAATATGTGTTAGTCCAGACTACCTACAACCTATCCAGATCAGTTCAGCCATTCTTGCGCGATTGTGTCCCAAATATCCATCTAAACTTTTTCATTTATAATATTAGTAGGATAGATTTGTAAGATTTTCGTTTGCAAAGCGTTTTTTTTTTTCGGTATCATAAGCTGCGGAATATTATCAAAGGACATACTATGTAGGATCTCATTGAAGACAAGATAGTATATACGCGTGTTTTATTCACATCCGGCGATAAAAAATATTACAAATATTTGAAACTAGATGATACCCGCGGTTACGGCCGCGTAGATTAAGTTTTTTGATTCCCGCGAGAACTCTTTAATTTCCCGGGAAAACATATATGTCTATGTCCTCCCCGGAATGTAGTAAGAGTAACCTATCGATGTCCAAATTTCATCCAAATCAGTTGAAAAGATGGGTCGTGAAAGAGTAGCTAACAGTTCCGTGTTGATAGTAATAAGCAGATTGTTAATCGTTTGTTATAATTAATGTTTGTATTGAACGATAGAGACTGAAATATGTATTCACTGGAATTGGAAACAAAGGAAAATTAAATCTTAATTAAAAACTAAACATTAAATTTTAATCTATCATAAACAAGTAATTGTAAATAAATTTTATCTATAGATACTAATATTATAAAGAGGTTATGTTTGTGAGTTTGTGACGTAGGGGGTAATCTCTGGATCTACTGAACCGGTTTTGAAAATTCTGGTACCAATAGAAAGCCACATTATTTTTGAGTGTCTATAAATATTGTCATAGGCTATATATTGTCCTGAAAAATTAGGGACTTCCCGTGGGAATTGAAAAAACTTATTTCACGCGGACGAAGTCGCGGGCAAGTCTGCTAGTAATAATTATAAATATTAGTGTAATCTATTTTTTGCACACTGTCTCTGACAGTAGATTGTGTACGGGAACATTCTACTTATATTGTTAATTTACCCACAATTTCGCGAAATAAAGGCTTTATTTATTTTATTTTATTTATTCGCTGAGCCAATACTGCTCGGGTCATTACTCATTATCATGTCAATTTTAAATATTGATAGCAGGTATAGTCGATGGATTTTTATCGATAGGAACGGGAGAAAAACTGTTCCTAAACAATGTCATTCCTAATTGCCCTGCTGAGTTTGTTGTGGGCTCTTCTCAGACCAGGGCACGATTGGAACCCTCGTAGCATTAGTTTTATGAAACCTTAATTGATTATCATCATCATGTTTCATTAGTTATTGGACGTCCATAAACGTACAGTGTACCTAATTTGAATAAAGAAATAAGTATTGAATAATAAAAATTGTAAACCATAAGTAAGCAGATACTTTGATGTAAGTATCTTGTTAAATAAATTAGTTACTAGCTACTTTTTTTTTTTTAGTCTTGCTGGTTAAAGAAGAAAGAAGTCGTCTTACTTCTATTTACCTCACGGAGAAAACTGTTATATTGTAATATAAGTTTTAATTGTCATTATCAGTATTGAGGGACGAGTGATCGTCCGATCGATTGCGATTGTTAAGCAACATTGACCCAAGTCGGTAACTGGATGGGTGATCATTTTTGACCTTTTTGTTTCCTCAGCAACGCGTTAATATCCGAAGAAAACTCCTACCATTATGTAATTCATGGAAATTTGTGGCGACCCTAAGCAATGAGGAATACGAAGTAGAGGGGTCAGTTTAAATCTAAGGTTAGCAGTTACTTTGGAATAGTTTTTAGTCTTTCTTTTTAGGTGGTAGAGTAGACTTACGTCTTGCTGGTTAAAGAAGTCGTCTTGGGCTTCCTCATTGGGGCAGCCCATGTCCTGAAGCAAGGGGGTCACGTGGCGCTCCCAGTCATCCATCATCGGATAACTCATGAGGAACTTGGCCCACAGATCAGTAGTGTTCACTAACAACCATCGTAACCAACCAGAAAAGTCACTCAAACCAACCGAACTGTACAAGTCGCGAAGTTTTCGCGCCAACGAACTCGAACTTTTAAAGGGAAATTGGCGCGCTCTCGGAGTTATGCGTTTGCTCTCGCACGTGTTGGGCCCGCGGGTCGTGCGAGAGGGTGAAAAAACGTCGCGGTTCGTCCGCGCATCGGTCGTGTGGAAAAGTGATCGGAATTCAGCTCGGCGCGGGTCCCCGGCCGCCCGTGGACGCGACCGGAACAGGAGTGCGTGCCGGTCCGCGCCGTACGCCCTCTACGTCGCGCCGCCTCGCCTGCGTCCCTCTCTTGCGGACGCGCCAGCCCTCTCTCCGTCCCTCTCGGCCGCCCTGGCGCCTCACGCCTCCCATGGGCGGCCGCGATTTCCCGCCGGCGTGCAACATGGCCGTAGCGCCGTAGACCAACTCCGAACATGACCAATGGCCCGAGTTGGACACTGATTCTCTCATCTCTGCATAGTAATCGTAGTAGAGAAAATTTACGAAGAAAAACTTAGAAGTTACAGCGAAATCAAAAAATATACTTATCTGACATCCAAAAAGTCAGCGAAACTTTTTTATCAGGTACTTTTTTTATTGAAAATAACACAATAGAACTATGCTAGCTAGCATAACCTAATTAAGCAGGTGCTATATAAATCATGCCATATTTTTTTTGGAATTCGATAACGTCACAAGTTCACAACTAACTTAGAGTACCTATGTAATTCATACAAACTTACATACAAGAAGCGCGTTTTTAAGTTTGATAAACAGTTGCTGATCATCCCTATTACCGACTGATTAGGGCTTCCAATACCGGGATCCCGGTATTGGCGAATACCGGGATCACGGACTTTTTTCGTCCGTTTTCAATACCGGTATTGAAATATCTAATACCGGGATACCGGTATTGGTGACACTATAAACGAAACAGCCACTTTTGCCTATATTTCTTGGTACATGCCACTGTTTTTATTCGGCTAAGTTTAAAACTTGTACCTTAAGCGCAAATAAGAGCACCTTTATTGAAATAGTCATTTTGTTCACTCAGAGGGAAAAATTAGTATTTGAAATTAGAACCCTATGGCTTGGCATTTCTATTTCATTGACATCGACTAAGTTAGAAACAATCTATCCAATTTAAAGTTTTTCCCGGGATCCCGGGATACCGGTATTGAAAAAAAACGGTATTAATACCGGTATTGAAAAAAACCGGTATTCGAAAGCCCTACTAACGATCATACCCATGAGCATTCGCGTGGGTTTAGGTTTTCAATAATTTTGTGGGAACTATAAAGCTGCACACACTAGCGACAGGAAAAAAAATCGTTCCTTTCCGATGGGGACCTTTCGCGTAGACAATTCTTATCGGATTCTATCCGGTCCGTAATGTGTTTTCACTCTCACAGATTTTTTTTCTGGTAAGCAAGTACCTACTAAGTGCATAGTTACTTACCTTTCGAAAAAGTCATGTCCTCGTGAACTAGTGACAGGGACGAAGAAAACCACCATTTGCCCTTTTCTCAAAAATAATTGAACAGATCATAGATAAGTATAGTATATTTTCTGCCGTAACCAGACCGAATTTCGCCCTCGGCAGCCAGTTTTTTTATAAACTAGCCCGAAGTTAGAAAGATGGCGGTATTTCCCCTGAATGCCTCGGAAAGCACGTAAAGTCGATGGTCCTGCGTCTGATCTCTCCCCAGTCGTGTCGAATTTACTGTGATTGTACATCGTGAGGAAACCTGCACGCTTGAGAGTTCTTCAAAAATATTATCGATTCTCGAAAGTGTGTGAAGTATGCCAATCCGCAATTAGCCAGCATTGTGGACAAACCCCTTTTCATTCTTAGAGGAGAATCAAGCCCATTAGTGAGCCGGCAATGGGTTGAATTGATGATGATAATGACGAAACTTCCAGGAAAGTACTTACCTTTTGGTAGTGATAAAACGGAATTGTAATTATTATCAATGAATTAAAATATGATAAGATTAAAAAACCGACCAAGTGCGAGTCGGACTCGCGCACCGAGGGTTCCGTACAAATCTGTAGTAAGTATAAAATTATTATAAATGTAACTCAAAATTTATGCTTTTCGCAATTTTTCCTTTATCTGTGCTATAAGACGTTGCTTCGTACCAAATTTCAAGATTCTGAGTTCACGGGAAGTATACCCTGTAGATTTTGATTTCCTTGCGAGTGTTGAAAATTTGCAGGCATAAACGACTGTGTCTTTTGATTGCGTTGGCTTAGAAGTTTGATTTTTTCACAGCTCCAAGGGACAGTAGACCTGAGTATTTGATATGAACTTCAGCTTGATACCTCCATGCGTTCCTGAGACAAAAGGTCTTGACAGACAGATGGACGGACAACAAAGTGATCCTATAAGGGTTCGGTTTTTTCCCTTTTGAGGTACGGAACCCTAAAAATACGAACACGTGAATTATCTATGACTATAAATTTAAAATGTACAAAGCTTTTCCATTTTCCACACTCCAAAATAAGTACCAGGTACCTAGATAAGTAGGTTCCTAGAAATGTTCTAACTTGTTATTGACGACCTAGATTTGAAGGCCTCCTTGTCGCAGTGATAAGTGCTGTTGTCTTGACGAGGAAGGTCCCGGGTTCGATTACATGCAGGGCCAATTTGGTAATTTATAATTTCTGAATTTACTCTGGAGTCTGGTCTGGTCTGGTGGAAGGCTTCGGCCGTAGCAAAACATATCGCCAAGCGATTTAGCGTTCCGGTACGATGCTGTGCAGATACCGACTAATAGAGTTTAACATAACTGCCTAACAGGTTAGCCCGCTATCATCTTACACTGCATCATAACTTACCTTAAGGAGAAATCGCAGTCAACGGTTAACTTTAAAAAAAAAAAGTAAATGATGCCCGCGATATTGTCCGCGTCGATTTAGGTTTTTGAGTGCCTTGTTGGTCTAGTGGTTAACTTGTTCGACTGCAGATGACGAGGTCCTGGGCTACCCTCCTTCTCATTTTCCTTCTCATTTTGTGCTATAATTGAGTGTTGGGATAAACTTTTTTAGGGTTCAGTACCTCAAGAGGAAGAAAGGAACCCTTATAGGATCACTTCATTGTCCAGCTGTATGTCAATCCCCTTTTACCCGGGAACGCGTGGAGGTATCAAGTTGAAATTAATATCAAATGGGTACTTAGTTAGGTCTACGGTCCCTTGGAGCTGTAAAAATAATCAAGCTTCTGAGTCAAAAGATGCAGCCGTGTATGCCGCATATTTTGACACTCGCCAATAAATCAAAACCTATAGGGTACTTCCCGTTGCCCTAGAATTATGAAATTTAAATTTATTTAAATTATGAAAAATAAAGAAGCAAGCTCTCACAGCACAAGTACCTATAGGAAAAAAAACGAAAATTGTGCTCATAGGGTATTGAATTGTTTGTCAGGCGTTACCAGTTTAGCGACATAATGTAAGCCAGTTATTTCACAATTTCTTTATAGTTACTAAAATAATTTATGTTGTGTGGTGGTACGAAACCCTTTGTACGCGAGTCTGACTCGCACTCTACCGGTTCTTATTTTTTCCACTGTCAAGTCACATCACACATGTCAGTTTTTACATCAGCTAATAAAATATTCTAAGCATTAGCTCGGGGTTAGCAATTCGGAGGTGTTTCACCCCCGTGCCTCACGAGAGCACGTGTGGGCGGTCGCCCTTGGTGGAAAATGGAAATAAAACTCTGGTGAATGTTTGTAACTATACTATTTAGCAAACATAATATATGTACCTTGTAGTTACCTGGGTGACCGAGCTGTGCTCGGTATTTTTTTTTTTGTAAATCGTGTTTTTTGCTAATTATATTTAAATACAAATTAAATACTGATATATGAATAATATTCTTCGATCTTACCGACATAATAATAAATAAAAATGAAGTGGTTATTTAAATAAAAAATCACGATTGCAATTGGGCTCCAAATAATAGTTTTTCTCACAAAAGAGGGAACTTAAAAAAAGGGGAAATAATAATCGGACTTGAGACATCTGGACTTGAACCGGGGTCTTCTGGTTTTCCCACCTAAGCTATTATATATAGCCTTGTTGATGGTGGCGAAATTAATCTTCGTATTCTAATGATATTGTAGCAGTTTTTCATTGCCTGAAACCACGGATAAAACGACATTTTCTAAAAATGAATCCTAGCTAGATCGATTTATAGACCTCCTGCATACTAAATTTCATGAAAATCGTTTTAGCCGTTTCCGAGATTCAGATTATGTATATACAAGAATTGCTCGTTTAAGAGCATTACATTCAGGTCACAAATATACCTAATTATATAATATTGCCCTTGGTGGAAAATGAAATGAAACTCTGGTGAATTTTACACTATATTATTTAATAAATATAAATATAAATATACAAATATAAATAAACCACATGCACTGCGCGTAAAGTTGTAAAATAACAGCAGCTTAGCTTGGTTTACAACAAGTCGGATCTCCTGCCTTATCGCTTGGAGAGACCAGAGTAAAATGATTTTAACACCTTCACCGCCAGCGTATCAGTTTTGCACACGGATGTTAATACAGTGTGTATCAAAAATGATATACATTCCCACCGTTCAAGGCGTTGTGTATCACAAATGCACGCGTTTTCATACATTGTTTTAGGGACAAAAAAGAGGTCTAGCCTGATCGAATCTTTAGGTGTATTCGGGTTTGAGCTACCAACTTATACTTATGAAAATATGCCATTTTTTAAAATCTAACGGTAGCTAAAGAAAACAACGAAATGATCAATAGGGATGATGCCTATATTAAAAATAAATTATTTCTAACTGATTATTAAACAGAGGGTCTTCCAAAAGACCTAGAATTCTCATCCTCGGTTAGTTTTAATTTTGATAACCATTTTAAAATATAGATTAAAGCTTTCTTTGAAAGTGCGTTGAAATTTGATGCCGTCACTATTGTGATTTTCATACAACTTCCATACTAGAAGTGCGTTTTTAAGTTTGATAAAGAGTTGCTGATTTGATTGAGTTGTCATCATCCCTATTATGTGTGGCGGCGAAGGTGTTAATGCTGTAGCGGAACGCTAAGTTTGAAACCGTTCTAAATTAAACTTGATTCGGAAAATGAGACGTCCAGGCGGCAAGCGTTGAAAAGCAGTATGCATGCCACTCACATACTTAAGGTCAAGTCCCACTACAGAGGCGCGGCAAGTATTCTTTGTATGAGGTTAAAATGTATGGAGCTTGGCCCGCTTAAGCGACGCGACACGGAGATGCATTGTGCGACGGGACTGGCAAACTCATACAAATCATATTTTCCCCTACGTGCGCGCCGCTCCGTGCCGCCGCCCCACTTGAAGATAATGGGGCTAGACCTTAAGCGGCGTCAAGCGGTCGGTAGGATTTTCTAACCCATCGGGTTGTGAGTACCAAATTAGATCTAATGCTATTTTTGCGTACACACCTTTCCACTTTAATAATCTTTGCCGCTTTTTGTCTGGTGGGAGGCTTCGGCCGTGACTGTACTTACCATCCTACCGACCAAGACATACCTACTACCTACCGCCAAACTTACCTACCCATTCAGTGCGCCAAACGTAAGTATCAGCGCTCCGCCTATTACCTATTATGTGGTTCCGATACGATGCCGTGTAGAAGCTGATTAGGGTATGGATTTAATTTATCTGATGTACCTACCGTTAACATGTTAGTCCGCTACTTTCTTAGACTGCATCATCACACACACGCAGTCAAGGGCTAACTTGTAGTGGAATAAAAAGAGGACCTCTGTGTCCCATCGGACGTTTCGTCCTGTCTAATTCCTAGTACACTTTCGCCCTTAAAATGATAAAATGCTCCACTTTGCCATACATCTATACGCTCCCACAAAACCACTCTGAGGGTAGAACGGGAATCGTGGGGTGCCTCGGGCCATAACGATCTCTAAATTAGTTGGATTTTTGCTTTTATGTTTTACACAGTAAATAAACCTAAGTACCTAACTTATTAATATTATTTAAGGCACACTTTTTGGCATAGACAAAAATAAATCTGGCTTATATAATACTAGAATTGAGGCATTATTTTTCATAATTAAAAAGAACCCATCCATACTAATATTATTAAATGCGAAAGTTTGTTGGCTTTTTGGTTTCTTCAATCACGCCGCAACAAAGCACCGGATCGACGTGCTTACAATTCATAGGAATTTAAAATAACATATTCAACGCGGATGAAGTCGCGGGCATCAGCTAGTGGACTAAAATATAATAAAGCAAATCCCGTCACGTCAGGGAGGTCGTCATACTGACACAGAATCAGAGTCTTAGTAGTTAAAGTTAGCCAACGGTCCGGATAGAGCATGTCGTACCTATCGCCTGAAACTTCCGATCCTAGTTTCGGGATCGCTCGCTAACAAGAATCAGACATTTAACTTTTAATTGGTACCTTGTACTTAATGTAGGATCTTCGGCAACTGGAGTTTGTAAGTGTCTAACAATGTCATGCACTCAACTGTACCTACGGAACTTACGTAGGTGGTAGATTAAGTGAGTGTTACGGAAGACACTTACTTTTCGGAGTTATATTATTACTTATTCTGTTATTATACTACGTTCTAATTAAATATACTTATCACTTGCTTCGAACGGTGAAAGAAAACATCCTGAGGAAATTTTCACGCCCGAGAGTTCTATAAGTAGTCTCACAAACTTATCAGACCCGGTGGCCAGCATTGAGGAGAATGCTTCGGATACCTTGACAGCGCACAGGATCAACGCATCGATCCTCAAACAGCTGAAAATTACAAAAAGGCTATCAACCACCTGTCTCCGGAGGATCCTTGATTATTTCGGCCACATTGCCAGAAGGGAGGGACACAATCTTGAAAAGATTGTCATTACTGGCAAAGTGGACGGAAAGAGACCAAGAGGACGTAACCCGATCCGTTGGTTAGATCAAATCCGCACCGCTCTCGATGGCAAGGTCCACGAAGCCCTGCATGTCGCAGAAAACCGAGCAACATGGCGCGACATCGTTCATAGAAGAATTATTGGTTGTGACCCCTTCACGACCCTAAGTAATTGGGAAATACGATGCGAGGAGGAGGCCAACATTGGAACTAATTTTATGCCTGTTTAACATGCAAAGTGTAGGTAGGTACTCACTAATAGGTAGGGCTTTCGAATACCGGTTTTTTTCAATACCGGTATTAATACCAGAAAGATTTTGGGAAAAACTTTAAATTAGATAGATTGTTTTTAACTTTCTATTTTATTATACTACTATTTTACTACACCATAAAAAACATTTTTTCCATAAAATATTTTTCACCACATTAACTCCAAAAGAGCACTTTTCTGCTTAAATTCAATGAAGACATACCATTTTTTTACTCGTATAAATACATAGTTTAGTCAAAACAGTCAAAAAAAGGAGTCTGACTGCAGACCGCTATATCAGAGAAGTTTTAGAAGAAAATCTCGTATCGTTTGCCCCATATATCGGTGAAGATTTTGTTTTTATGCAGGATAATGCTCGGCCGCATACCACTCGGGTAACTCAAGCTTATCTTAATTATATGAATATCACTGTTATGGAGTGGCCGGCGAGATCACCGGATATAAACCCAATAGAGCACGTTTGGGACTTGCTGAAAAGAAAAGTTAAGTCCAGAATTCCAGCTCCTGCCAACGTGGGAGAACTGCGAATCGCCGTAGTTGAGGAATGGCGGAGACTATCCCAGGAGACCATCGATAACCTCATTCTCAGTATGCCTAGACGGGTAGAAACTTTAATAAGAGCACGTGGAGGAAATACGCAATATTAATCACCATTTTTCTAATTTAATTAATTGTTATTTTGATATTAAATTTCACTTTTCCCGGTTACATGAAAAGTTCAAAAATGTACCATTTTTCACAAATAGCCTTTACTCGCAAAATCTGTTCTTAATGTGATCTCATTTTAAGTAAAACAAATGAAACTTGAAATAACGAATACCGAAACGAATTGAATAAGAAGTGTAGTAAGTAGATTTTAAAATAAACCCATATTTTTTTAATTATGGACCTTTTTTATGTTCCGCTAAATATGCCGGCGAGTTTACATGCAATACTCACTATTTCGTTTATAGTTTCACCAATACCGGTATCCCGGTATTAGACATTTCAATACCGGTATTGAAAACGGACGAAAAAAGACCGGGATTGGAAGCCCTACTCGTAGGTTTGATCAAGGGTTTATATTTTTGACACTTTTTGGCAATAGCTCTCAGGTAGGTACCTATTAGGTGTAAGTAGGGATAGTTTGTATCCCAGGGCAGGACTTAAGCTACTTTTGATCCCGGAAAATTAAAGAGTTCTCGCAGGAATCACACGTGGATCGAGTCGCGGGCATATTTTCGCACCCTTGCAACGGTGCTGAAGCAACGCGTTCCTTCAGACTTTCGAGTCTAAACACTGCGCCTCGTTTTATTCCTCCATCTAAGCGAATAGTCTGTTTCACTTTTTTGACCGAGCGAAGCGAAGGTCTCTGAGTCTACTTGAGTGAATTTGCACTTGTCCGTCCGTCCGTCCGTCCGTCTGTTAGAGCCTTATAACTTCCGAATTACTGAACGTAATTACCTACTTCAAATTTAAATATAATATGTAAACCGATGGCCTTCAGCTGAATATAGCTTAAAAAGTTTTTCACGGGGGCTCTCATAGAAGCGAATGCGAAGTAAAATATTTATAATTTTTTATAGGGTTGCGGTAGCTATATTATTTTAAAGAATTTTTTTTTAATATTTTTTTTCCCTTTAAATTGACGAAATAGGAGGCTTTCAAAGTGGAGATTTTCTAACGTCCAAAGTTGACCTCAGAACTCTCAATTTTCTGAGCCTGAAACTTGATCAATTATTTGAACTATATCCTGTACTTGAACAACAAATACTAAAATAAGAAAAATATTATAAGGAAACGAAATTATTTAATTTTTAATGAGCTTCAGTACTTTTAACAGAACTTTACAATGATGTCAATAGATGGCGCTCTGTAAGAGTTTATTCGTTTCTCCAATTACTCTTTTGCGTCTAATGTTACAAGTTATCTATCACAAATATATAGTTAAAACTATCCTATGGAAACCGCGAGTTCGGGGTCTCATTCGGGGCGAAGCACTAGTTATTTTTGAAACTTAAATAACACAGTGAAATACTGAACACGTAATATTTTATTTTATTTAATTAATTATTTAGGTTCTTAATTAAAGAAAAAGCATATCACTAACCTTGATTATAAAGCATTGAAACCACTTAAAAGTAATGTGACAGGCGCCTTATTGCATTAGGGAAAAACGGAACGTGTTTAGGTTATTGTTTTGACTTTTGACGTTTACAATTTGTTTTTTCGAAGTTTGGAAGTTTGGAATTTGGATACCGTTTTCCAGTGATTCATGTGAATGTGTTATTCTTGTTACAGCGAAAATGTCTTCTCCCGCAGAGTTGAGTTTTGACGAAATATTAAAGTACATGTTGGCCCACAACGGCAAAGTGACAAATCATGAGTTAGTTAAACATTTCAAAGTGTTTTTGATGAATCCGGATATGCGAGGTTAGTTAAAACTATCTGCTTGTCTTTATGATTAAATCTTAAGTTGGTTAGTATGAATTTGATACAAGTTATAATGTACCTATACATTTAAAAGGTCTGTATTTGTATATTTTGCAATTGTATGAGGTACACTTCAAAGTTATTCAAACTTTGAGTATCTTTTGGATATAAAAAAATAAAAAAAGACTCATTATTCATCTATTATAATGTGTACGTAATGCTATTAATTTTAAGCAATACAAATTGTACTGTCTCACCCCCACCATGTAGAAATAGGCATTGCTACTATAGGAATGAAATGCAATCACTATAGTTATCTCTCTATACTTTTTTTCTGAGATCCATTTAGAATTTCAGATGTTATGAGCAACTAGATGATGCCTAATCGAAGCTGCACCAAATATCTTCAAAATCAACTTAACTACCCTTAAACTTTTTCATGCATTGTGATTAATCTCACTTTCATTGAGATTAATCTCTTCAGTAAGTAGATATGAAACAAATTAGAATGTAGAGAGTTTAAGTAAAAGGAAAAGGTGACTGACAGACTGACTAATCTTACACTTAGCTCAATCCACTGGACGGATTGGGCTGAAATTTGGCATAAATTTGAAAAATAGCTTTTGCCTGCAACTTTAACTGCATAGAGAAGATAAAGTTGCAGGCAAAAGCTAGTTTTAAGAGTAATACACTAATAAATAAATTATTGTATATTATGTGCTCAAAATATGACACAAGCTATAATAAAGATATTAGGTAAATCTTTTATAGTTTACTTTGCAACTAGTTGTAAGGGGTGGAATTTATTACCATATACTTTAGAGCACTTTTTCTTGGCAAGAATGGCAGTCCAAACATGCGGGGCAACTGGCTAAAAATGACAGCTACAGTGTAACAATCGCAATCACCTCTGATTGGTTAACACTCTAGTATCTCACAATAGTGGAATATTGGACAAAATCCATTGACACAGCAAGAATACAATAAATTCAGCCAATCACAATAATTGATACTGTACCAGTTATTGGTGCAGGTTTTACACAATCGTTCTACAGGCATTGATCACTTGACTGTTCAAAGTTTACAAATAATTTACTTAATTTCTATAAAAAATTCAGTTCTATTCTTAAGAGTTTAGATAGCATGACTTGCCAAGCTTTGAGTCTATCCCAGGATGCCTTAAGCCCATGATTGAAAAAAAATTAAAATCTGAAAATATTTTCAGATGAGGCACGCAGCACTTTCAAGAAGCATGTCAATTCCCTTGCGATAATCAAAACTCAAAATAATGAGAAGTGGTTGATACTGAAAAAGAAATATATGGTTAACAGTGGGAAAGAATGTGATGAACAGACTGCAGAAACTAAAATTGAAGATCCTCCTGCTCCTGAGTGTAGTGAACCCAGCCTGGATCCCCCAGTCCAACCTCCTTACAGGCCACCTCCACCATTGCAGTTAAATCAAGATCTTAATATCCTCAATAATATTATACAGGTATCGACTCCCATAACATCACCCCTAACTCCTACAGAATTAACAAAGAGTGCTAGCAAAGAAAGTTTAGAATCAGAGGATGTACCTCCTAAAGTTCACCCTAGGAGAAGGTCATCTGAGAAAAGTGTCACTCCAAATGTAACGAGTCACAATTTAAATCCACGGTCATCTATACCCAATAGTACAACTGAGTTAAATGAGACACCGCTCACAACCTCTCGCAGTGAAAGCATGCTGGTAGAAAGTGAACAGAAAATATCAGTGAAGGAACGCAAACAGATGTTCAACAGGATGGCCTCGGAGAGTGATGTGTTGAAGTCACAGAAACACAGCTTCAATTCATCGGTGAGTAACTTTCTCATAGTTTCATCTTTGTAATTAAGTAGTTATAAGACTAGGAACTACACAGTCCTTTATGAAAATATTCTTAGACCAGGGCATGTTTCGAACCTTCTATTTTTAAGAGACCATAACTGATTATCACAATAAGTTATTGGACGTCAATAACGGTACAGTCTACCTACTTAATTTGAATAAATAAATATTGATTGATTGATTGATTGAACATAAACTTTGAGATTGTAGTTATAGGTATTCTTAGTTAACTATGTAAGTAATTAAGTAAGGGTTCAAAATTTAAGTTTCTTTTCAGGGTTAATTTAGATATACTAAGTAATAACCTCTTAACTACCACTTAGCAACAAATTTTTTCAGAATTCTCTAAAAAATTAATAACTTTCGAATGTACACCCTTGATGTTCTTTAACTAGCAATAAAACCGGTTGTGTTGTACCTATTATAAATGCCCAAAATTACCCTGCTGGGGATTGAACCCGAGACCTCCCACTTGTTAGACCACAGTGCTCCCCGATGCACCGCGAGGTTTGGTTATATATCTACAGCACAGTCTCAGGAGAGTTACATATGCTCTTTCTTATCAGTCGTTCGATGGAGGCATCTAGACAGAGCAATCTGTCAATCTTAAGTCAAAGTCTTATACAGTAGGGCGATTAGCTAAATCACCTCTTATTGGTTAACATTCTTCCACTCTTGGCCAAAATCCATTGACGCACGAAAAATACCCATAATTCAGCCAATCAAAACAATTGAGACTGTCACAATGATTTATGCAGGTTTTACACAATCGCCCTGCAGATTAGAAATACCATACCTACAGGCAGTGGCGTAACGTTCCTCAGCCAGGCCCCCCTCCCATGATTGTCTCCGGGCCCCACCCCTCCTTCAGTCCTTATCACCATAATTACCCATTCTCTCGTCCATCTTTAATTCCTTATCAACGTCCATTCTATAGGCTTACCTCAGTCCTCAACCATTTATTTTACATGACTGTCCAACAATTCCTTTATTGGTGAAACATTTTTATCTTGTAGAAACTATTATAGTGTCCAATAAAATATACATTTAAGATTTCGTGATAATTCACATTTTATAAGCCCATTTACTTTATCATTCTATTATTTGAAATTAATTTTTACACTTAGACTGAACAATCAATCATTTTTATGTGTCTCCTGTCCGATAACCTTAACAATTTCACTAATAATTTTTAACCTATATATATAAATTATTTCAAAACAAAAAAAAACAGGATATGACTGAAATACACATGTTAATAGACAATAACGTTGGTTTTAATCAACTACATAAAAATTTGTTACAATGTATAATAGATACAAGATACAAAAGATACAAAAATACAATAGATATAATACATACAAAACAAATAGATAATATTAAAAATAGTAAACAAAGACTAGTTTTGTAAGACAGCAATGATCTGATGGTGGTTGATGGTCTAGTGCTACAACAATATCTTCTTCTGCCTTCTAGCTTTCTTAGCAGCAAATGCCCTTATAACTACATCTAAATTCACCTTTTTGCCTCTTTTGTTTTCTATGCTTAATAACGCAAGGCTGCTGAGTCTTTCTTGGGCCATGGTATTTCATAAATAATTTTTGATGAGCTTTAACTTGGAGAAAGATCGCTCAGCACTAGCGACTGTTACTGGTAAAGTCAGGAAGAGAAGAAACGCATAAGTCCGGGAAGCTAGATGTCATCCAGTAATTGTCCAAAAACAACAGTTCTGCTAGTTGCCGGATCGATGACAACTTCTCAATCTCTGGCCTTAGAGCTCCTGTAAAGGCTTTTAATTGAGAGCAAAGGTCAACACTTAAATCTTCTTCGTACTTATGTACTAGGATTTTTACATGTTTTGTGATTTCTGTGTCTTCTGTCTGTAATAAAAACGCTGGAGACAGCACTGCGAACAGTTTGCTGATTTCAGTCATTGCTTCAAATCTAAATTTCAACTGAGAAATAACTATGTCAAGAGTTGCACAAAAAACACACACTTTGAAGTTTTTTTCACTATCCAATAGTCGTTCATCTTGGCAAAGCTCGTCAAAGTGTTTTTTAACTTTTCTATTTCTTTTTTCGTCAAACTCGGGGCAAACTCCCCATTTCTCTGAGAGTTTAATGGCAGAGGCTTTTATTTCTTCAAAGTTATTTTTCATATTGATTAGTTTTTCTTTTGCTCTTTCTAACTGTGAAGCTGCCCCAAATAGATCATACCCTTCGTGTTGAAGGTTTATTGATGCTATATTAATAGCTTCAAGGATGTTTGTTTGAATAACGACTTAAAAAACGAAAGAAAACTTCTCAAGCTGTTTCTTCAATCCCATCGCTTCGGCTCTTTCTTTGGGTTTTGTAGAAATAACAGTTAGTTTAGCTAAAGCTTTCATGACATCTACATAGCAGTGGCTAAGTGCTTTTAGTGAATCAGTTCTGGTTCTTTAAAGATCGAGAAGACGAAGAGAGAAGGTCCCATCTTTTACTGCTTTGACTAAAAAATACAAAGAGTTGTTCAAGGATTCCAAAAAATGAAACATTTTCAGGGATACTGGCCATGGCATCATTTGCTACCAAATTCAAATTGTGTGCACAGTGCACGAATTTAGCAGTTCGGCAGTTCGCTCTTTATCTAAAATTCTGGTTTTTACTCCAGTGTAAGCTCCAGACATTGTAGCTGCGCCGTCATATCCCTGAAGACTAAGTAGAATTTCTTCTTCCAATCCACCTGCTGATTGATCTTCCACCACTTTGAACCCTAAGAAACTCTCATTTATCACTAATGATGTAGGTTTGCCTGAGGAATCTTTAGGGATTGTCACATATCTAATTATCGTGGACAATTGGTCTTTCTTGGTGATGTCTGGAGTGGTATTAAAGATCATTGAATAAAACATTGCATCGTTGATATCTCTCACTATATCGGTTTTAACCTTATCACCTAGAACCTGAATCAGTTCATTTTGTATGGTCGGGCTAAGATACTTTTGATTTTTATTTTCACTCAATAGTTCATGTAACACGGGATCATATTCCGCTAAAAGTTCTATTATTGTCAGAAAATTGCCACTGTTAGTTTTTCCAATCTGTTCTCGATGGACTCTAAACGACAAGTTATATGGCGCAAGACGGTTCAACACCCGGGCCCCCAGACCGCGCGGGCCCCCCCCAATGGAGGGGCTGGGGGGGTGTACGTTACGCCACTGCCTACAGGTGCCACGGTTGCCGGGTCTGTCATATGTGTCGGCGCGGCGTCGACCCACTTAATGAATTTAAACTAGATGATACCTGCGACTTCGTCCGTGTGGAACAAGATTGTCGATTCCCGCGGAAACTCCGATGTCCTATTTCCTTCCCTGGGATACATCATACAACCTATCTCTCTGTAAGAAAACCAATTTTTCATCGAAATCGGTTCAGAAATGGTCAGTGGAAGCGTAGCAGACAGACACACTTTCGCATTTATTATATTAGCATGGACTATGGATACCTACGATGTGCTACTTGTTAGACGTGTCTAAACTGGGATCGTTTAGAGCCGCAATAGCAGTTTTTTAGGGAAATAGTTTAGCGCCATCAATCTTCCCGAACTCGGAAGTGACGGGCGGATCACTGCTTTTTTCTCGTCTTTCGGACCACCAAAAAACTTACGGATTTAAATTTAGTCTATCTATAGTCTTTAACGAAAATCCATCCATGCATAACTGAGTTTTAAAAATATAATGCGACCTGTTTTTTTTTTTAACTTAGCAAGGGTAAGTGTATTCTAACTCTCAATCATTGTTACAGACTCAGTTGTTGTACCAAACACCGTAAATTCAGTCAATTAGCTGAACTTATGGTTTCTTTCTATACGGCAATGGATTTTAGCTAGTAGCGGAAGAGTCCAATTGGAGGTGATTGCGATCGCTACACTGTAGCAATCATTTTTACGTAATAAGGTTCCCGAATAGTTAGTCTTGACACTTGACTGTGGTTTGGATTCAATTATTTAAGTAATTAAACTGGTACTTAATTGAGACAGATCGGGATATATCTGTAAGCGTTTTAAGGTTTTCCTGTATTTTTTATTACCCTATTAAGTAATCAGTTCAAAGTGCCTCTTATGACTGTAGCGAGTGCATTAACTCGTAACAAAAACGAAATCGTTAAGTAATTAATCTTTGCGCCTTGATAAGATTCGCCCGCATCGTCGTCAACTGATGCAAGCCCACTGCTGGATGTCCAGCCGTTGACCTATGCGATATGTATCACATAGGTCTCCTGTCATCATAGGTAGGTCAAAATTACATTTCATAGCAAGCCTCAATGATCTTTAATGTATGTCACCGTAAAATTGTAAAAACCGTTTTAGATTATAATCTAACGGTTTTTATCGCACGATAAACGGTCGAAAGATTGTGTACCGTTCAATGTTCTCCGTATTAATTTTTGAAATATTTATTGTATTTGCGTTTTCTTTTCTCTTTCTTGTACCTAATAGATTACAATTTACCGAAAAATAATGTGTTAAATTGTAAGCAGTATGTTACGGTTCACAATCTGTCGATAGCTTAGAATCTATCGAGATAAAACGCGTTAGATTACAATCTAACGGTTTTTACAATTTTACGGTGACATAGAATGACATAGAAAATATCTAACCTATGCCGAATAAACTCAGTGGCTTTTATATTTTGATAGCCTGCATTGAGTTACAGAATATTAAATATAGTGGTTTAAATAGTATTATAGGTTTTATATTGGTTTTTGGTAAGAGGTTCATTTCAGCATCTTAGGACTCCAAAGTCAATTGGTTCTTCGAAGCGTGTGCCCTGCCCGTTGCCTCTTTAGTTCTTAAAACCCTTGACCTATGTTGGTTACTGTAGTTTTATCGGATTTTTTTTATTTTATCACGGAGTTTCCTTAAACTGTAATTACAGCTCTCTCCATTGGCCGCTGAGTGTTTTGAGCTAAATTGAAAAGCATAAATAACGGTAACTAACCATAACTACTGATATAAGTGGCGTCCCTTGTACTTAAGGTTACGAGGGTTATCTAGGTAGGTACTTAATAAAAGTCCAATGAATTCAAAATTAACCGGTCACGTCAAATTGACGACGCACGTAAAAAACTTCCCAAGCAAAGATGTTTTACAAAAAGTCACTAATCGGCATTTTAATTAGGCAACTTGTTACTTATATTGTAGGATATTTACTTACTTAATTATTGCTTTGAGTAAGTGGTAATTATAAAAAAATTGGGGAACTCGAAGTTCGGAGGGTTCCGGGCACCTGCCGCTGAGTACAGTCGGCGTGAGAAATCTAAGTCCCTGCAGTCTTACGTGAGTGACAAAGGCGACACGTCAGTATCCAAGGAGCTAACCCGTTGTCCTTGGTGACCCGTTGTCCTAACTAGGTGAGCGACGAACGCGGCAATGCGACGCGACAGTGTCAAGTAGCTGATCCTTCACGTGGCCTACGTTCTGTCTGTGCTTATTTTCGTGTACGTATTTTCTATGGCGTCGTATCGCGTCGCATTGCGTGGCGTCGCTTCTGTCGCTCACCTAGGATAACGGGTAAGTGATCAGGAATATTGACGTTTTGGAAGCCGAGTGTACCTACTTATAACTCGGTAGTACAATAAATAATAGTGACAATGTGTTTGCTGTACGTGATACACATTGTTAAATTTTCATTCTACATTTCTTCTAATAGTTCTACAATTGGGTACTCTAATATTTACTTCGCATAAATTAAACTTCCGTGGCAGTTCATGTGGTCGTAGTTAGTCCGGGAGGTTAAACGTAACACTATGGTTTGTTTAGGATGATAATTTTGGCAGATGCCAATGCATAGTGCTGCTTCAGTCTGTCTTACTCTTGTCCTTCACTATATCTATCTCATCTTTAATAGTACATTACATCTCGAGACCGGGAAGTACGCGTTTTCTGGTCGAGTGTTAGGCGGCCGAGCTACGCGAGGCCGGCTATATACGAGACCAGAAATGCTCTCCCGGTCGAGGTATGTATAGTGCTTTTCTAAAAAATGAAACAGGTGACTTTTTTTTAAATATTTTTTTTGCGCTGTGAGGGCTGAATGCGTAATACGGTAGAGTTCCAAATTTAAACTATTTAGGCCAAAGAACATTATAACAAGTTACAAGATATTCAGGAAGAAAGATTCCAAATTCAAACTTAAACTCGCCGGCATATTTAGCGGAACATAAAAAAAGGTCCTTAATTAAAAAAATATGGTTTTATTTTAAAATCTACTTACTACACTTCTTTTGTTACTTATTTAAAGTTTCATTTGTTTTACTTAAAATGAGATCACATTAAGAACAGATTTTGCGAGTAAAGGCTATTTGTGAAAAATGGTACATTTTTGAACTTTTCATGTAACCGGGAAAAGTGAAATTTAATATTAAAATAACAATTAATTAAATTAGAAAAATGATGATTAATATCGCGTATTTCCTCCACGTGCTCTTATTAAAGTTTCTACCGGTCTAGGCATACTGAGAATGATGTTATCGATGCTCTCCTGGGATAGTCTCCGCCATTCCTCAACTACGGCGATTCGCAGTTCTCCCGCGTTGGTAGGAGCTGGAATTCTGGACTTAACTTTTCTTTTCAGCAAGTCCCAAACGTGCTCTATTGGGTTCATATCCGGTGATCTCGCCGGCCACTCCATAACAGTGATATTCATATCATTAAGATAAGCTTGAGTTACCCGAGCGGTATGCGGCCGAGCATTATCCTGCATAAAAACAAAATCTTCACCGATATATGGGGCAAACGGTACGACATTTTCTTCTAAAACTTCTCTGATATAGCGGTCTGCAGTCAGACTCCCTCTGTCAATCACTACCAAGTCTGTGCGAGCTCCCAAACAAATGCCCGCCCAATTTAATAAGAATACGTGGAGGAAATACGCGATATTAATCTCCTTTTTTCTAATTTAATTAATTGTTATTTTAATATTAAATTTCACTTTTCCCGGTTACATGAAAAGTTCAAAAATGTACCATTTTTCACCAATAGCCTTTACTCGCAAAATCTGTTCTTAATGTGATCTCATTTAAAGTAAAACAAATGAAACGTTAAATAACAAAAGAAGTGTACTAAGTAGATTTTAAAATAAAACCATATTTTTTTAATTATGGACCTTTTTTATGTTCCGCTAAATATGCCGGCGAGTTTATGATATGTAATGAAAATACGTACATTCTTTACTGGCCTAGGCCGGGAAGTTTCACTTTCGAACTCATTTACAGGGTTAATTTTTTAGAAAAAATTATATAAGTCATTGTATTAAGTATTAAACGCAGATTTATTATAAAGCTGCGTTCTATACTAAACTAGAGGTCGCCCGCGACTTCATCCGCGTACAATAAATTGCTGATTTTCTATGAGATTATGAAATTTTCCCGCTACTAAAAGCCTATCTATAGAGACTTTTTATAGCTTATTCAGGTTTTTATTATTTAAACCTAATAACCTAAATGCCGATTTTCAAGTATCTAACTTCAAAAACTTAGAACCGTCATGTAAGCTTCCAACCCCCATTTCACCCTCTGTGGGTAGTTTTTCGTAAAATTGCTTATACAATTTATTATAACTTAAAACTAATAACCTAAATCCCGATCTTCAAGTCTCTAACTTCAAAAACTTGGAACCCTTATGTAATTTTCCAACCCCCATTTCACTTCTATTGGGGTAGATTTTCGTAAAATTGCTTATACAGGTTTTTATTATTTATAACTAATAACTTAACTACCAATTTTAATGTGTATAACTTCAAAAACAAAGGACTTTCATACAAACTTCCAACGCCCATTTCAAATTTCAAGTCTGTATGCTTTATAGTTCCTGAGATATCGTGATTAGTCAGTCAGTGAGTGAGTGGTATTTCGCTTTTATAGAAGGTACTGCGTTGCATAGGTAGTAGGTACTATCCTAGCTGAATTTTAACATTTCTAGTGAGTAACAAAAGACGCATGGGGGCAGAAAAACCGCTGGATTTTAGAGTTGGATTTGGACTGCATTATAGAGAGACGTGGAAAGACCAAGCGGGTAATATTATATTTAGCAGACTCCTCTGCCATTTAAGCAAATAAGTCCATATAAGACATATATGTACATATTTTATGTATATGACCTATATTATAGGTACTTAAATATCACTTGATTTGCTGATAAAGGGATAATCGTGAGGGAACGTGCCTGTCTAAGAGTTTACCATATTGCTTTCAGAGGTCTGTGAAGGTTTCCATTCGGCATTTGGCCAGCGTAGTGGAGGACTTTGAAAACCAACCAACCAAAAAACAACCAGTATGAGAATTCTGAGAGCAGGCCAGTGATCCGTAATCGGTTGAGGTGAAGATGACAAGCTATTATCCTCAATAATGAAGTAACAACTGTCTCATGACGTTGATAACTCTCGGGCATGCAGGTTTCCTCATGATGTTTTCCTTCACTGTTTGAAGCAAGTGATATTGAATTTTTAAAACGCACTTTACTCCGAAAGGTTAGAGGTGTCCGTGATTGAACCCGCGTCATCGTATAGAGTATAGACTATAGAAGGTGGGGTGTCTACTAGACTCTAGAGTTAAACTAACACCGCTAAGTACCCATTTTGACATTTTGATGTGCCGTTAGATAATGTCTTCACTCTTCATGAATAACTAGTTATTTACGGTTAAACCACTTCAATTTTATTTAGTTTGGTTTTAGTTAACATTTTAGTTTTTTATAAAGTCTGTAATCGTATTATAATTGGATGTTATTATTATAATGTGGGTTGGTTCGTAAATGCCTTATATTTAGCCCCGGCAATTAGGTTTACTTTATCGAAGTCGTATTACTTATAATTTTTTTACCCTTTTACGGGTTGTCGTATAATCTATAATTAGCAGTATAGTGGCTTGCACTAATATAAAGTATTCTTACTTACAAGACATCATAATTTGTCGATGACACTTATGTTTCGCTAGTAAATTAGCAAAGTAAGTGTTTAAAATTAACAACTGAAGTAAATACCTCTCTGCAATAAAAACCGTGAGAAATAAAAGTTATTAAGTACTTACAAAATGTTAATGTTGTTTCTTTTTTTAAAGAAGTTACGCAACAGACTGGTTAATCTAGGCAAGTCCACCACATGAGGCCCAATTGTCTAAGAAAATCGTAATACGATGACGATTTTATACGCAATCGGGGTACTGATAGTAAAATGGTCTTTGAGCCCTGCGAATGGCATTCATCGTCATTATCATTTGCGCCGGCTCATTTTAATGAGCCCGGTTCTCCGCTCAAATTGAGGTTTGAGAGAAGAAGAGAGGAAGAAGAACCGGCAAGAAACTCAGCAGTTTCTCTTTTTTTTTAAATAATGTTACAATGTGTATGGGTTGAAGTGATAATCACAAGCATCGTGGTAAGTGGTGAGATTATGATTTCGATTTAGAAGTCGGTTAAAAATGATCCGTCCTCTACGGCGTTCGGTTAAACGTCGCGTCCGCTGCACCTGGCCCT
Organism: Erebia palarica; assembly: GCA_964035005.1. Lineage (NCBI taxonomy): Eukaryota > Metazoa > Arthropoda > Insecta > Lepidoptera > Nymphalidae > Erebia > Erebia palarica. The sequence goes on from OZ035986.1 coordinate 18,833,117, forward strand.
GCTAATTGAATTGTAGAGCCTTCACCATGACCCTTTGACGGTCAATGCGACGGGCATTTGATTATTATCGACTGTTTTTTCGTGATCGTGTCGAATGTGTAGTCACTTATATTATACCATCTGTCCCGCAGCTTCGCTCACGTAAGAGTCGATTTATATACTTTCGAAGACCTATTTTACCCACTTAGGGGTTGAATTTTCAAAAATCCTTTCTTAGCGGATGCCTACGTCATAATAGCCATCTGTATGCCAAATTTCAGCCCGATCCGTGCAGTAGTCTGAGCTGTGCGTTGACAGATCAGTCAATCAGTCAGTCACCTTTTCCTTTTATATATATTTAGACTAAATGATGCCCGCGACTTTGTCAAAGTTAGGTGTTATAGTCAATAAAGCTAGTTGACCTCAACAATAATTCCTCAGCCGACGAAACTTTATAGCATGTTAAAGTAGCATGAGTTAAACGTATATTATAAAAAATCAGAAAGGAAATAACGTTTTTTATGCTATACCCAATTGTTAAAGCAGGAAGGTACATTATCGCGTAAACGCAATGAGATGATTTAAGAATTTAATTTAGGAATAGTGAACATTAACGGTCCCTCCACTGTGAATTGATCATTTCATGAAATAATCAATTATATCATTGAATGGTCATAGTTTTAATCAAGAATGATCACCTAATTAATTGATTATGTTATGATCAAACGTCTAATGTTGGGTGTCCATAAAAATGTAGAAGTAAAAGGATGGGCTACACCAGAAGACTCGCTTTGTCGCCCCTTCATTCCGATTCACCTCGCTTCATTCAGGACCACCTTCGCGAGCTTCTGGGTTCACACTTTACAAAAACGCTAGTGGTAGGGCAAACAAGACTACGTTGAGTCGGGTTATGCTGATTCGGTTTTGGGACAGTCCACCATCACCACCACTGACACCACCACCATCAAAACAACCTATTTAGACAAAAATTCCCGTACTCCGTATTATCCGTTTACTCAGTATTATCTAGAAAATGTTAGCTATCATAACCTAGGTAAGTAGTATGAGCAAGAAAACAATTATACCAACTCTAAAGGATTCGATACGTTAATGTTGACATCACAACGTTAATGTGAACATAAACGGTGTTAACAACTTTAACATATAACGATAGATGTCAAAGACAGCACTTGACAGCACTATCGGCGGGGGTGAGGGCGGACGGGGGAGGGAGATGCTCCCGCCCGTCACCTCATGCCCCGACTGCATTCAACTCGGGTGCGTACTATAGGACTACTTTGTGTATGACAGGATCTTAGTAGGATGACAATAGCCACAGTCCATATCATTGAAATTCAACAAGGAACTAGGTGCCAAAAGCCCTATATATATATATTTAGTTAGTATTAAAAGGAAACTCGGTTATTCCATAAATAAACTTTAATTTAGCAATTCGTACAAACACAGCTGCAATACATTACCGAGTACCGACCAGTATTGCCACTCTCGACTAAGCAGGGCCGTAGAGTACAAAATTAATGCCTCTTACAGACTGTGCCTAAATGTAGGAAACCCCGGATACAGAACATGGAGTCTATATTTTGTAAAAGTGACAAATGACTGCTTAACGGGATCATAAACATTACGCAAGCCAAACGAGTGTTGAGTAGGTACAGCTAAATGAACATCGAGTCACAGCACCCCAGGGGCGTATAAAAAATAAAAAAGGGGGAAGATAATTGAGAAAAACAAAATTTGCATCCTATTACATAACCCTCAGAATTATGCTCGCGTAAATTACTTAATGCGTTTTGATCAACTATGTATTCATTATCACCGTCATCAGACGGCTCGACCGTTTTCAATGCAATTTTGTGAACTTATAGCTCATTTATAGTCACACACACAGATTAAAATAATATCCTATGAGGATATTATTTGTGATGTGATGATATTATTTATATGGTTAGTTGATTGATTTTAATCTAATAGAGTTCTTTCAGAGCCCCAGCTATCTAAGCAAATCGTAATCATTTGACAGCTTAAAACGTATTACTCGAACTGTTTATGGAGTTCATACATGCTTATTGCCATGCAAGCATCTATGAACTCCGTATACGGGTCGAGATTTTTATTCGATGGAGCTCCATAGCTCCGCCAAATCTGAATCAACGCCTGAGCTCAGCGGTGGACCGCCGCCGTTGGTTTAGGTTTAAGGATTTGGCTGCAGTCCACCACCCTGGCCAAGCGCTGGTTGGTAGACTTGACCCTTGAGAACATTATGAAAAACTCAGCCATGCTGGTTTCCTCACGATGTATTCCTTCACCGTTAGGTATAAATGATTCTTAATTGCTTAAAATTCACGTTATAGCCGGCGCCAATCAAATAGTCGCGCCTGAAGTTGACTGCAGGACGCGTCGCAATAGCATATTTTCGTATTTCAATTGGTACCTACACAATACACCTTCTGAACATCACGTTTACAAAGAAGATGGTGATACTAAATAAGACGTGATGGTGATAATTAATCACGGAATCTTAAAACTAAAGCTACGAAAGTTCCAAACGCGCCTTGATCTGAGAAGAGCCCACAACAAACTCACCCGGGTTTTTTTTATTATCACCATCTCATAGATAGAACTAAGTAATAGCCACGATATAATAATAAACTCGCCGGCATATTTAGCGCAACATAAAAAAAAGGTCCATAATTAATAAAAATATATGGTTTTATTTTAAAATCTACTTACTACACTTCTTTTGTTATTTAAAGTTTCATTTGTTTTACTTAAAATGAGATCACATTAAGAACAGATTTTGCGAGTAAAGGCTATTTGTGAAAAATGGTACATTTTTGAACTTTTCATGTAACCGGGAAAAGTGAAATTTAATATTAAAATAATAATTAATTAAATTAGAAAAATGGTGATTAATATCGCGTATTTCCTCCACGTGCTCTTATTAAAGTTTCTACCCGTCTAGGCATACTGAGAATGATGTTATCGATGGTCTCCTGGGATAGTCTCCGTCATTCCTCAACTACGGCGATTCGCAGTTCTCCCACGTTGGCAGGAGCTGGAATTCTGGACTTAACTTTTCTTTTCAGCAAGTCCCAAACGTGCTCTATTGGGTTCATATCCGGTGATCTCGCCGGCCACTCCATAACAGTGATATTCATATCATTAAGATAAGCTTGAGTTACCCGAGCGGTATGCAGCCGAGCATTATCCTGCATAAAAACAAAATCTTCACCGATATATGGGGCAAACGGTACGACATTTTCTTCTAAAACTTCTCTGATATAGCGGTCTGCAGTCAGACTCCCTCTGTCAATCACTACTAAGTCTGTGCGAAATCCCAAACAAATGCCCGCCCAAACCATTATTGATCCACCACCGTATGCAATTGTAGTTTCAAAATCTGTCTGAATGTATCGTTCTCCTTTGCGTCTGTATATTTTTTGCCTGCCGTCAATTTGATTTAGGAGAATTCTGCACTCATCACTAAACAATACCTTACTCCATTGGTCCGCGTTCCAAAGTCGATGTTCCTGAGCAAAAGTTAACCTGTTTCTACGATGATTTACCTCGAGCCTTGGAGCCTTGGCGGGCACAAATGAACCCAAACCAGCTTCTTCGAGCCTTCTTCGTACCGTAAGCTCACTTACGGTTACACCCCGCACTGTTTCTAACTCATGTCGGGCTTGGACGGCCGTCAAACGGGGGTTCCTACGTACACGAAGCCGAATGAAACGATCATCCCTACTCAAAGTGCGTCTTTTTCTGCCTTGTCCTGCTCTTCTCACATAAGTACCGGTCTCCCTGAACCGTTGGTTTGCCATTTCTTCGCATTTCGAGTGCCCTGGCAATCTCCGTTGGGGCTAAGTCAGGAATAATTCAGTCTTCAACTCCAGAAAGATACGCGATTAAAAAAAATTAACAAAAAACAGTATTTCAATGAAATTTTAAATCAAACTCAGAAGGAAGAAATACTCGAAGTTCGCTCTAGATAAAAATAAAAAATCACGTCGATCCGTTGTTCCGTTGCAGCGTGATTGAAGGCCAAACCAACAAACAAACACTTTCGCATTTTTAATATTATAGAATGATTCTAGCTGCAACAAATACAACGAGTTCTCTATTCGAGCACTAACAGATACATTTATGAATCATTTATGAAAGGTAATCGGTTGAAATTGAAACACGTACAGGTACGAATCAATGTTAATAGGCCAGGGAACAATTAGTGATGCTCTTACAGCTGTTCCGATTCAGACAGATTGACACGTTACATATCGTATTTTAAATAGGTACACTTAGCTGACGCGGTAGCTAATGAATTACCCATAGTGTAGAGATACACCTTTCAGTCTCGACATTCTACACGGGGTTACGGGTTTCGCCCCCCGGGCACGCACCTCTAAATTTTTGCAGTTGTGTGCGTTTAAATAATTTAAATATCACTTGCCTCAAACAGTGAAGGAAAACATCGTGAGTAAACCTGTATGCCGAGAGTTTTTCATAATGTTATTGCAAGGTGTGTGAAATCTGACTATCCGCACTTGAGTCACTCATTCATTGCGTGAATCAAAACACAGATTTTTTTTTATTAACTGGAATTAACTTAAATGACATAATTTAGTTACTTAATAAGAAATTATGTTTATTAATCGATATAAAAAATGTTCAGAAGTAGCACTGATGATGATTATAAGGGAAATATTAGTAATTGTGTCAACCTATACTGAGAACTTAATAACAAGTTATAGTGCCTTATTGATAATTCTTTAAATAAATATATTGCAATGAATTATTAATAGTTATTATCTATTGCGTAACATCTAAACATCATTTCTGTTCAGAATTATTATATTATATTTTATCCCCATTCACTTAGTGCAAGTGAGCTGAATCACTACTTAACTAGAGCATAACTATTACAATATTCTTATATGACCACATTAGGAATAGCGCGTGTCAGTTTACTTCAGTAATTAATAATTGTTATTTAGGTAGGTAGGAATTAATTTTGATCAGCCAGGGAACAATTAGCGTTGCCTTTACAGTTGTTGGTTTGGCCTTCAATCACGCTGCAACGGAGCAACGGATCGACGTGATTTTTTACATGGGTATAGTTGAGGACCTGGATAGTGACATAGGCTTTTTATCCCGTAAAATTGAGGAGTTCAAGAGGGAATTCAAAAAAAACTTATTCCACGCGGACGAAGTCGCCGGGAAAAATAAATACATTATTTAAGTACCGGCAGTTACAAGTAACTAAACTCACCGGCATATTTAGCGGAACATAAAAAAATGGTTTGATATCAGTATCATATAAGGTTGCTGGCTGGTTTATACGTCATTTAATTTAAAAAGAAATATTTTCAAATTAAGAAAACAACTGAACATCACATTTTATGCAATTGTTTTAATTTTATTCAAATAGGTACACCTTATCTGGAGCGAACTTCGAGTATTTCTTCCTTCTGAGTTTGATTTAAAATTTCATTGAAATACTGTTTTTTGTTAATTTTTTTTAATCGCGTATCTTTCTGGAGTTGAAGACTGAATTATTCCTGACTTAGCCCCAACGGAGATTGCCAGGGCACTCGAAATGCGAAGAAATGGCAAACCAACGGTTCAGGGAGACCGGTACTTATGTGAGAAGAGCAGGACAAGGCAGAAAAAGACGCACTTTGAGTAGGGATGATCGTTTCATTCGGCTTCGTGTACGTAGGAACCCCCGTTTGACGGCCGTCCAAGCCCGACATGAGTTAGAAACAGTGCGGGGTGTAACCGTAAGTGAGCTTACGGTACGAAGAAGGCTCGAAGAAGCTGGTTTGGGTTCATTTGTGCCCGCCAAGGCTCCAAGGCTCGAGGTAAATCATCGTAGAAACAGGTTAACTTTTGCTCAGGAACATCGACTTTGGAACGCGGACCAATGGAGTAAGGTATTGTTTAGTGATGCGTGCAGAATTCTCTTAAATCAAATTGACGGCAGGCAAAGAATATACAGACGCAAAGGAGATCGATACATTCAGACAAATTTTGAAACTACAGTTGCGTACGGTGGTGGATCAATAATGGTTTGGGCGGGCATTTGTTTGGGAGTTCGGACAGACTTGGTAGTGATTGACAAAGGGAGTCTGACTGCAGACCGCTATATCAGAGAAGTTTTAGAAGAAAATGTCGTACCGTTTGCCCCATATATCGGTGAAGATTTTGTTTTTATGCAGGATAATGCTCGGCTGCATACCGCTCAGGTAACTCAAGCTTATCTTAATGATATGAATATCACTGTTATGGAGTGGCCGGCGAGATCACCGGATATGAACCCAATAGAGCACGTTTGGGACTTGCTGAAAAGAAAAGTTAAGTCCAGAATTCCAGCTCCTGCCAACGTGGGAGAACTGCGAATCGCCGTAGTTGAGGAATGGCGGAGACTATCCCAGGAGACCATCGATAACATCATTCTCAGTATGCCTAGATGGGTAGAAACTTTAATAAGAGCACGTGGAGGAAATACGCGATATTAATCAGCATTTTTCTAATTTAATTAATTGTATTTTAATATTAAATTTTACTTTTCCCGGTTACATGAAAAGTTCAAAAATGTACCATTTTTCACAAATAGCCTTTACTCACAAAATCTGTTCATAATGTGATCTAATTTTAAGTAGAACAAATGAAACTTTAAATAACAAAAGAAGTGTAGTAAGTAGATTTTAAAATAAAACCATATTTTTTTAATTATTTTTAATTATTAACCTTTTTTTTATGTTCCGCTAAATATGCCGGCGAGTTTATATCGAATTTGAAATGGGTAGGCAAACACTGGGTAGGCAATAGGGTATATCTAAATTGAAATATAGTTATGTCAGACCGAACCGGTAGCTAATCAATTACCTATACCTAGAGATACCCGTTCCATAGTACATACTGCACTTAGATACTAAGGGCAATTTCCCACTGGCAAGCGTACGCCCTATGCATATTAGTTCTCAGGGTAAGTCCGCACTGCGGAATTTCACAGCGCTATTTTCCCGCAAAATTCTGTGGCAGTAGGCTTAAGCGGCAAGTCCACCGCGAGCAGAGCGAGCTCCGTGCGGACTCCTTTTAACTCGCACAGGAAAAGTGCATGACGAATACTTTGACCAACAAAGAGCTAGCGGACGAAGCGAGCAAAAAGAATTCACAAAGAGTCAAAATGAGCTTGCTTATTAAGTCAATTATTTGCTAGTGGAAGTGTAAACCTATTTCGTCTACACAAATTCCCTTTCGCTTAGCCATTTCCTGCTCATTAACTACTCTTTTCTAGTGGAAGCCCTGCTTTAGTTAATGTGAAGACTGATTGTTTGCGACTTCATACAATTGCCATACTCCACAGAATGTTGTGAGAAAAGTATTGCGGTAAACCGCAGTGCGTAACGCGCAACGCACACCGTGTGCGTTGCGCCTTAGTACACAGTTGCCACAGTGAAAGGACACGAGACGCGGCTATCTTCTTGATTACAACCTAAGCCTGAACAAAGTTATTATTAAGTTGAGTCTTGTTGTTATCAAAAAGCCGCGCCTTCAATTCACTCCGTCTGTATGCGTTGGGCGTAATACTCGGTGTATAATATGCCATATTGCCATGCCGACCGAGCGGGATGCTGTCGCATAAATCAAACCCGAAATAGACCGCCGACGCGCGTTTCCGCTCCTCAATCGGGAGATACTTTTCAAAATTAATCCCAAAAAGACTTTATGAAAGTGCACACTCCTTTTTTCATGACGGTAATAAAAGGATACTTCGTAGTTCGAGAGTTAATGGTGGAAATTTATTTAATAATTCATTGCCATTGGCAGACTGTTTGACTGATTGTGTTTTTAAAGTTATCTTTTAAAAATCACGTGATTGATGTGATACAAAAATAGCCGACTCGTCTATGTAACTATAATTATATTTCGGTGCAGAAAGTACCATTTTTGGTAACCACTTACGGCCTATTAAGTAATAGGTAGTTTGTTGTTGGAGGATGGATTTTGATCAGAATAAAGAAAAAAACGCGCGACATATTCTAGATCTGCATGACTATTGATTTCCGGATCGCTTTTATTACTCCAAGTGGGCCAAAATTTATAAAAAAGATCCATTACTTAAACAAACCAGTATGTTTCAGTGATGCCGCGTTGGACCTCCTACTCCACTCCACTAGTAACGCGCATTTTTAATACGTAAAACAACTTTATGCCTTTTACCACGTGATCCCTAACTATGAAGTCTGAAGAGCTTCAAGCGTTTTTTTGATCCGCACCCTTTGACGGTACACCGATCACGTTATCCACTCCAATCTTGTATTCGGATAATGCATAATGTGGTAATTCTCTGTTATGACTTATGACCTAAGTACTTACCACTACCAAATTATATGAGTAGATTCACTTGATACAGATTTTGATAAATTTAAAATTTTCAAACCGACCTTCTGTCCCATCGTCACCCTAAGCCGGGGTCCGAGCCTCAAACTACGCTTACTTGTACGCGGTCTTCAATCTAGAGTCTCTAACTTTCCGGCTCCGACGACCATATCTCCTACGACAAGCATGGCCAGGGGGCATAAACTTAAGCAATATTACTCAAAATTACCGTTTGATTATTCTAAAAAATACGAAAGTCAAGAATAATGAAACAATATGGCTTTAAGCGTTGGCAGTATGGCCCCTGATCTTATTAAAATCAGTAGTTAATAACATTAATATTCACGACGCGTGTGACTGTCCGTGTGTCGTGACGTTTAGGCGATTGTACCTGCTTAACTACACAATAAATGTCGTGTGACTCCGCACGCGCCAATAGCTCGAAAAAGGTCATTCGTGCAACGCGTTCACCCGCATTATAGTATTTTTATGCCACTTCGATAATCTTGACGACCGCCCTGGCGCAGTGGTGAGCGGTGTGGTCTTATAAGCTGGGGTACGAACTTCGATGCCCGGCAGAGTCAATTTAGGAATTTATAATTTTAGAATTTTCTCAGGCAAAGACATTTAATATTATTAAGTAAAATTGGATTTTAAATAGGGGATTAAAGTTTGTGTGAAAGTTGGAAAGAAGAAACTCAAAGAAAGTTGGATTTGAACTTCCGTTTTTAAAATTAAGATTTAAGTAGGTACTTACTTACATCTTCCAAAATTTTTGGAAATCTCAAAAGCGGGGTCGCATTGTCCATACTAATACTAGTGGTTTGCCCCGAACTGAGACCTCGTGGTTTCCATAAGATAGTTTTAACTAGGTATATATTGTAATAGTTACTTTTACCATTAGACGCAAAAGAGCTAAAGAGTTATTGGAGAAACGAATAAACTTTTACAGTTCAGTTAAAAATACTATAGCTCATTAAATATTAAATTATTTCGTTTCCTTATAATATTTATCTTATATAGTATTTAGTATTTGTTGTTCAAGTACCGGATATAATTCAAATAATTGATCAAGTTTCAGGCTCAGCCTTTCAGAAAATTGAGAGGTCAACTTTGGACGTTAGAAAATCTCCAATTTGAAAGCCCCCCATTTCGTCAATTTTAGGGGAAAAATTAAAAAAAAATATTTTTGTACTCTATTCTTAATTATCTTTGAAATGATATACCGCAACCCTATGTAACGCTATAAAAATATTTTACTTCGCATTCGCTTCTATGAGAGCCCCCCTGAAATAAAGATTTTTATAACTTTTTAAGCCATATTCGGCTAGAGGCCATTGGTTTACGGACGGACGGACGGACGGACAAGTACAAATTCACTCAAGTAGACTCAGAGACCTTCTCTTCGCTCGGTAAATTATAATTGCAATTGACTGGCTGCTACGCTTTTACGGTCCAAATTTTCAAGCGATTTTGACGAAAATTGGTACAGATATGGGTAGGTTGCATCCCAGGGAAGGCTATATACTACTGTTAAACTCAAAGAGTCCCTCGGGAATTTTCAAAAACCTAAATCCACTCTGACGAACTCATGTGCCTTCACTTCAAAATAACTGTTATTTTGACTACTCACGCGGAGCCGCAGTAAACAACTATAGTAAAAGAGTGCGGTTAAATATTAAGCTATAGGGCAACGTCTGGACACGGGAAGTGGAATGACATATTTGCTAGTTCTGACCTTTGCCGTGACCTTTTATTTGATCCTGACATTGTAGCTACACTAGAGTATACTTAATTTTTTTTCTTTGTAGTGGCATTCATGACTTGTTATGTGCATGCAACGTCTTTTGCTCTACCAAATATGTATGCCCTGTTATCAGAGATCCGTAGTAAAACATGGAACTCTTACAGTAAATGACAAACTTTCACTTGTAATAAATTAGTAAGATCCTTTGGATGTTCGTTACTCCTTCACGCGATAATGACGGGACCGATTTGGTTGAAATTTGGAACGAAGTTTAGCTTATGCCTCGAATTAACACATAGGCTGCATTTTTCCCCCGAAAAATTCAAGAGTTCCCGCGGGAATAAACCTGAATAGGTACACGCGTACGAAGTTGTGGGCATCTAATAGTTCATAGAAAATTTAAGCTTTTGCTCATAAGTAGTTACCTTCCGTCGATGCAATAAGAACGTCTTGCTGCATTTACGGCGTCTTCAAATTAAACATTCTATAGCCAGGTGAGGTAGTAAAAGGCCCACTAAGTGCTAACACAGTAAAAAGTGATTGCATTTCGCATTGAGCACTCACTTAGCAGAAGCTTTAAAGTAAAGATTAAAGTTTCTACGTGAACAATCATTAGAGCGCATGATTAGGTAAGTACTTGATTTCACATTAGATTATATCTGGGGCAAAACTGCAAACGCTTAAAGCCGTATTGTGTAATTATTGTTGACTTTCGTGTTTTTAATTGTAAAACACGAAAGTAAAAATAAAAATAATCCTTATTTTAGAAATGACAAGGTACGTGACATCACAATGTCATTTTAAGTAATACTGCTGAAGTATTGCTGTATGGTGTCTATTGCGAAATTAAAAATAACGGTGTAATCTTAAATCTTTTCGCCAATATAAGAACTAGATAACATTAATCAAGATTGAAGATGAATATGCAATGTCTCCTTGCAGAGGTACTAAGTAGATATATATGGTTTGAGACTTTGAGTGATGAGAGAACAGTTGAATTGATATCTCTTCCGCGGTCGGGTAAAAAGAAAACAATCGGATCAGCGTTCCTATTGTCTTATCTAAAACACATCGTTTATATCACGCGTGTTTGGCTAAACATTTTTACCGGCTAGTCGTTGATATACAATACCGAAGATAGGACTATGAGGATCATCATTGTCATTTAAATTAATTGTCGGCTCACTACCGAGCTTGAGTATCGGAATGAGGTTTTGGCCTTAGTCCTCACTGCTGCCTCAGGTGCGAGCCTTATAAAAGAATAAGTACGTAATAAATCAATAGAGGACACATAGAAAAACTTTCTATTGAAACATAAAAGATTAAATCGAAGATCTTTATCGATTTAAAGGTGACAGAATTTTGTGAATGCACAATAATAAGTAAATCAAAGGACAACCTTATTATTTTAATTTGAAAAATACAACCGGCAAACTGAAATTACAGGTGTGAGTAAGTAAACAAAAATGCATGTAAAATTTGACTTTGAAGGAAAATACAAACCGAATGGACACAGCTACAAATTTTAAAGACTGCTAACTTCTTAGCAACTATTTCTATCCCCGAGGTCCGTTGGCTGTTGTTTTTGTTTAGAAAATCACTGTACTTAATGCCACTTGCGTAAGGCCGTTAAACGTGTTTAAGTTTAATTTTCTCCAATATGCATGGAAATATTGTCATTATTTTCGAAAAAAGAACACGCGAAGTATCGAATTTTCGGACAAAGAAAATCAAATCCATTGCAGGAGCGTTTTTTGAATTTGGAACATTACAACACTCCTGCAATGTTGTATGAAACGGCGTGCTAGGGTATACTCTTTGATCGGATCTCTTTTGTCATTCTTGGCATACCATAGTCTCTTTGCTTAGTACAAATTGGTGGCTGTATAGCCATAAATGCGTCTGCCTGTCGGCACAGATGATAAAAAAAAAATTGGCGGCAAAGCTGAAAATTCGTCTTAATTAGTTATTTACATACTTAATAAATATAAATTTAATAATAAGTAAAATGAGTTCCAACGGTTCAGAGAGTGAAATGGAGATTGATTGTACTCCATCAGATTTAAGATCAGAAGCCAAATTGGCAATGGAAAACCTGCTTCCAGCGAAGTCCAAAGAAAAATACATGAAAGTATATAAAACATTTTCTCCGAAACAGTATTTTTGGCGTATTTTAATGAGATTGCTAAAACTAAAAAGCCATCTACATTATGGACAATTTATTCCATGCTGAAATGTACAGTTCATGTTAAACACGGCATTAACTTGAAAAATTATGGGAACTTAACTACTTTTCTTAAACGACAATCGATATGTTTTATTTCCCTGCATTCTTTTGAGAAAAGCACTATATATGCCTCGGCGGAAATGACAATTGCCTGTCTCTTATTAGTGAAGTCCTCGCCTACGGCTCGGCCTTCAAACTCATACTTGACCTGCAATTGCCTATTTCCCAGCCTTTGCAATAATGTACTATTATATACCTGTCCTTTCCATATGAGCCTCGTAATAAACTTAGCAAAAAGTGACAGTTACAATGTTTTTTATACGACTGCCTGAAAAAAGGAGTATATATGTATGTATGTATGTATGTGAGTTTGTATATTCCACCATAACTTCTATACGCCTGAACCGATTTTGACAAATGAGGTATCGTTAGAATCCCTAGCTTATTCCGGGTGACATAGGCTAGTAAATTAAAAAAAAAATATGGGGTGATATTGTCCCGCATTAAAGACTAAAGTTGAAAAAAAATATTCACAAATAAGATGATGAGTAGATTCCAAAAGTAGCCAGTGATTCACAAAGATAATAATATTATTTAATAAAAATGTGAATAAGATTCTTTTTTAAATAGATTAATGTAGATTTTTAACTTTTTAGATCGTTTTTGGCAGGGCAGTTGTGTTTTTAAATTTTTAAATTATTATTTAGGCAGTGTTGTGCAAGTTGGCCTTAGTATGTATCTTTGGTTTAGCATAAATCATTGCACCCAGTCAGGTAGAGTTTCTCTGAATGGGAAAAAGATCGATGTTAAAATTCAATTGTTTGCTGGCAACTCATTACTCGGCTCAGTTGTTGCAGCTAATTTCCATCGCAATCGACAAGGGTCGTTAATTGCTGATGGCCGCGAGTGATTCTAAGAGACGCTGCGAGAACAATGAAATCGGTCACATTCGCCTGTTCCTGCCAGCTCGCAGCGGACCGTGGTCGTTTATCTGTAGCATCTCGCATATCTCATACTACCCTCGACAGTTTTCATACTAATATTATAAATTATAAAGTATGTTTGTCTGTCTTTTTGTCTGCTACGCTTTCCGACGCGACTGGAGAGGAATCAGGCGTAGGGCGCGCATGCCCTCTGCAAACCCGTGGCGCGATTGGAGGACTCGTAATTTGAATTGAGCACGAGTTCGGAAAGGTAGGTAGCGTAACAAACCCGTGCGGGTGTCGAGATAGTATAATGCCTCCTATTGAACACGCAAACGGAAATACGCGCGCAGGACCGACGGCTTTACTTGCTCTCCGAGGCTCGGAGAGCAAGTAAAGCCGGAGTTAGGAACTTCACCCTCCGTACTAGCACTTACTGAGATTTTCTTGACAGAAAAATCCGAACCCGTAACCTCGTCGTTGAGTATTGGGTTTTTCGGATTAGAAATTCTCAGTCCTAGACCGGAGTTAGGAAGTTGGCGGTGTTTCACCCCCGTGCAAGCGTAAGAGCACGTTAAGCCGTCGGTCCCGGCTATTATCAATATCATGATAATAGTCGTTAAAGCCCGCCAACCCGCATTGGAGCAGCGTGGTGGGTCTAAGCTATAATTCCCTCTCTCCTATGAGAGTATGGAGGCCTGTGCCCGGCAGTGGGACGTTAATGGGCTATAGTGGTATTGCTTTAAGCGTTGGCAGTATGGCCCCAGTAGTGAGCGAGTAATGGGTTGAATGATAATGGCATCGGGAAAAATTGGTGACAAAGGTGCGATCAGTGAAGAGCCTCCCATCACACATGTCATCGACTAAAACAATGTATGTAAGTAAGGATATTTTAATGAGCAATGAGGGGTGTCGTGACGCGTACAGCCCACGGGTCGCAAGTGCCCCGCGGCGCCGGCGACGCGCGCCGGGACCCCACGGCGATGCGACGCTGCGAGTGACCTCCTCCCATACACCCATATAATATCAGCTGGCTCACACTCACTAGTATACTTCACTATAAATCTGTAACCCTATAAATTACCAGTCTGAAAAAAACAATTATTTTCTAGTAGCTAAGCGCGCGAATTAAATGCAGCCGGTCCTTGAGTAAGAGCGTCGTTCCATGTACTATTTATCGATAAGCGTACGGAAGATGTCTAGGACAAAGACGGAACCACCGCTTTAACGGATTCGATGCATTATATTCGCTATTATAGACTGTACTGTCTACGAGTCATCCGACGGAGCAGTTAAGTCCAAGCTGGTGGAATTTTCAGTACAAAAATGTATTACTAATAAACCCACATCAGCTAAAAATACTGACTGTATTGATATGACTGGTCTTAACCATAATTTCTTAAAACGCACATAACTCCGAAAAGCTAGAGGTGCGTTCCCGGGGATCGAACCCGCGACCACTGTTGATTGTTGATTGATTGTGTTGATCATATTTTAGCCTACCTACACCTAAATATACATCTAACATCACCAAACTTCATGCTTCTTTTGTGCAAGAGTGACTGAAATTTGCAGTGAAAATTCTGCCATCTTTGAGCTATGCTCCCCCGTCTTTCCTCTGTCAGCGAGCAGAATTGTTTTGTCTAGACGTCTACATCGACTAGCCTATAACTGCTAGAAAAGAACACCATTGTTACAACACATTTGTGTGGTTGTGGATATACGTAGCCGCCGTCGGAATTTAGGTTATCGTTTAGCATAAAGCAGCTCCCATTAAGTCGTACATGTGCAAGTTTATACCCATTCACAAGTGCGCCGAGATTGCGCCAATAAATAGCTATAGGGCTGATTTGTAGCCGTTGCACAGCGCCCGGCTGTGCCACGGCTATATACCGGCTACGAAGTTGCCGCATGCCGGTAATCTTGCGGAGGGCCGCTGCGAATAAATCACACCGGAACCGAACCACCAATTGGTACGTTTAGGGCTTAGGACCAATTAATCGATAATGGTCCAATGCAATTAATTGTGATTGGATAACGTCTACGTCTAATCATTGCTAAAAGTCTCCAGTAATATATAAATGAAAGCTTCAGGCCGGTAGATAGGGCTAGAGATAGTGCAAATTACTTTTACTGTTTTAATTTTCTTGCAATACTAGATTTTGCCCTTGGCTTCGCTCACGTTAGGTTAGATTTTCATACAAATTTAAAAGCCCTATTTTAGCCCCCTAAAGGTTGAATTTCCAAAAATCCTTTCTTAACGGATGCATACGTCAATGAGCTATCAGTATAGGTATGCCAAACAGCCCGATCCGTCGAGTAATTAAAGTCGCTTCCAATTGGCAGAGTAAATCATGTAAACAAAACATACCAGTCACGACATTTCAACTTAGCTAACAATAATATTTTCACTGTTGTATCTTACAAATCACTCACAAACGTCTTATTTCCTGAAGTAAAACATTTAAAGTTCATAATATACTCAAAAGTAACTAATTTAATTTAGGCACTAAGAAGCTAATAATTTATCAATTATCTAGCAAGAATCTCAAAATAAAAACACAGACTAATGACCTAATAGGTGTTTGACATATATAGAAATAGAATGATTCCATAGGGATATGACATGAGTAGTGGATTGTAAAAATCGAAAATCGTAATTTTAGGGTCGTAGATCTTTAATCTCTTCTATTTCGGAAAGCGGTCGGCAGCCAGCACAATAAAGAATAATGTATAAGAACTGGATTATTCGTAATTTATTTTGTTTAGACAAGGTACCTTGTGTAAACGAACTTATTTTATATTAAGTTTTAGTATTCAATAAAATTTTCAATATTTCATAAAATACATAATTTTTAGCTTGGATATATTTCAACATCACAAGGTAATTTCATAATCGTAGTATGTGGTAATCGATTTCAGAATATATTCAGTCAATCGTTCATTCACAACTAGTCGGTCAATGTTTTAATCACTATATGTCCAATGACAATTATAATCACGTGATCTGACGCCATATTTGTTTACATTATTTACTTCGCTTCGTGGAATGGACTATAGAGCTGTGCGTTGATAGGTCAGTCAGTCAATCAGTCACCTTTTCCTTTTATATATTTAGATAATAATATATCAATTGGTACAATTTAGTAATTGTGCCAATAGGTATATTATAGAAACATCGTGAAGAGTCCTTTATACCTACCATATTATAAATGCTTAATTTATTTTAATTATGAAGCTTCAAGCATTTTTATTATGGATAGCAAGCATTACACATAAATAGGCGAATTACTAATTGCAAGAAAATAACCTGAATAAATTACATAATAAATATATCTTTTTATATACCAAATGCCAATTACATAATACTTACTTACATTTGAATTTCTTAAATTGATCCAGTTATTAATAATAATAATTGGAATGGATAATTTTGAATCATTGCATTGAATCTTGTCTACTATAAAGTGCTTTCTGCAATTTCAGACTATTATATAGAATAATAGGTACATAGACATAGAAATTGTAAAATAGTCTTGTTTTAATTGTCCTTCACACCATTTGGTTGTATTATAATCCTTCTACTTATCGAAAATATTCAAATGAAATTAATGGCGATTATAGGCTTATCAAGAAAATCTGCATTTCGTGATATTTTTGCTATGACAAAAATTACAATGAATTGTGACCGTTAGGTTTTAGTAATAACTTTACCTTAATAAGTCTAAAGATGTAATAAAATAGTTAGTTGTTATTAAAATTTGACTCGTTAAAAGTTCTAGGTTAAACGCTGAAGCGGAACAAAAGCCTATTAATCGTTTATATCGTTAATTGTCTATCGCAGAACCCAAAAAACTGGCTCAGTACGAACTAATCTTGTTATTAAATCAAACACATCACATTAAGGATGTTATCTCGTCAATATTGGAGTCCCTAACAGTGCGGTGATAGTGTACGCATAAATATGTAACGACAGGTGGTAGTGGCCACGCTGGGCAACGCGCGCCCCCGTCGCCACAGACTGAAGCAACAACAACCCAACAACAACAATCAATAACCAACTCTAAATGTATTTCCATTAAATTGATTATTGCAATCATAATTTTAAGAATTTCAAGCCCTTTCGCTCGCAACCTCAGTGCCAACGCAAGCTCGAAGACGGGAGAATTCGAATTTATCGACCATTAATTCAAAATATTATTTTCACAATATAAGTACTCATTTATTAATTTTGAAATATTAGGTTCCGATTAATTTATATGTGTCTTTAAGATATTTATTATGTATGTTTAAATATCGTCTTTATTTATAAAGCTAATCTTTTGTTATCAACGGGCGAGTCCGTTTCGTTTTGGTTTCGTTTGTTTGATTGCCGCGTGTGCGATGACAGATCGTTTTGGAAATATCAAATGAGGTTTTATTCGATTCGGAATCAGGAATTAATTTATTACTTGCAGCTTAAAGAACCAATCTTAAAAAGCGATGAGGCGTACTTTTCATAATTGATGAAATAAATATATATACCTACCTATTTCCTAGGTGCTTTCCTTAAGTGTAAATATTAAAAAAAAGGCTTGCTTTGCTTTTAATGTTTTTTTTCGTTTGTTTCAGAGTGTGGACGAGGAAGACCGAGCATCTGTGAGTAAATTTTTTGCCCATTTTTATTTTAATATTCAGGATAAAAAAATCTATTCATTTATTATTACACAACTTAAGTCTATCCTTACAGGTACCTAACCTAATAGCACCGGGTTGTTATGACAGAATACACGCCACTGAGTTTTAGTGGGTATTCTGGTTCGCCAGCGAGTACCACATACCCGTCCAATAAGGGTGGGATGCGTAAATGCATTTCCCAGTGGCTTAAAAAAAATGGAACGGATAAGCTTGCTAAAATTATTTACAATAAAAATGCTGATAACCTAATATCAATATTTAAAAATATACCTAATTATGTGAATACTAATGTAGTGGCTTTTCAGCCACTGCGTCATTAAATCATAAGTTAACTACAACTTGCTATCATCATAAATGAGAGCAAATTGTAGTTAAGCAGTTTCATTGAGTTATGTAAAAACTTTGCGACGGAATTTTCTATTATAAATTTTAGTAAACTTCGACTCTTTTTAGAATAAAAAATGCCTAAAAAACCAAATATGCGAATAATGTGTGTGTGTTTTCACGTTATTTGTGTAAAACATATTATGTATTTAGATCTAGATAATATGAAATGTTTCTACATAGCCTGAGACACTGTAATTAATTCTATTCAGTGTTCAGCTGTAACTGAAATGGTTCACACATTTTTACACGAATGTTATTGTAATTTATAATGTTAGCTTGCAACACGCTCCGAGTGCATGTTTGACATCTATACCACTTTTATAAATGCGAAAGTCTGTCTGTTATATTTTCACCGCCCATCCATTTTACTAATTTTGACGTAATTTGGCACAGATATAACTTGCACTCTGGAGATTTAATTCATTTTTCATAATTAAGTAATTTATTTATTTGTGAATACAGTTTGCAGACGTCATAAAATAAGTGTTATAATAGTAAATAGTACCTATCAAGGATTCTACCACAGTGTGGTGTATAAATATTAAACAATAAGTAGTTTTTTCATTACGGAATTTTAACCCGGATAAACATAGAGCAGGTCAACTAAATCCATACCAACTCCTAGGTCCATGTAATGAAAGAAGTATCCTAGACGCAGCGTTGTCGTATATTCATGCAAATATTGTATGGAAGATGTTTTAGTTCCAATTATTACTGCGGGGCTTCTTTCGTGACACCGGCTCTTGTCCTCCACATTAGTGCTCCCATAAAATCCCCATATACTCGTACCTAGCAGAGGATGAAATGTCGGTATCATTCTCCTTACTTTAAGTATATTAAAGAAGAATGTTTTGTGTATTTATCTTCTGTGTGTAATGTTTATTTCTGGTCTGGGGCCATACAGCTAAGTGCCAATGCTTATAGCCATATTGTTTCACTATTGTTGAATTTCACGTTTTAGAATTATAATAACCTTTATTTTAGGAAGGTCAAGGTTCGTGACATCAATCTCGTCATTTTGAGTCATATTGCATAAGTATTTCTTTAGGCATTGGCATGTTTATTTGGCAGGGTGTACGGACTATATTATGTATTTCTGTCACCGTAAGATTGTAAAAACCGTTAGATTATAATCTAACTCGCGAAATTGTAAACTATCGAAAGATTGTGAACCGTTCAATGTTCTGATTATCAATTTTTGAATTATTCATTGTATTTACGTTTTCTTGTCTGTTTCTTGCAGGTTAGATTAGGGTTCGACATAAATAAGCATGTAGTGCACTTAGGTTCTATCGCGTTAATATACCTAACAGATTACATCTACCGAAAAATAATGCGTTAAATTGTTATCTTTCGACAGTTTGCAATTTTGCGAGTTAGATTATAATCTAACGGTTTTTACAAACTTACGGTGACATTTTTGTTTCCTCTTGTAGCTGGAGCACAAAGAGAACGACCCACTAGACCCGAAGCAGAAACAATGGATACTCTGCGCTGCCCGGGGGGAGTACCACGCTCTCGCCAAGATGTGCAAGGAAAATGCTAAGCTCGTGAGGACTAAGGTCAGTATTCACTTGATTTAACCGTTGAAATGAAATGAAAATGAACTACACTTTACTGTACACTAAACTACATACAAAACAGAAGAACATAAACACATACATAAACGGAATAAGCAGTTGGATAGAAGCAGGCGAACTGCAATCTCACGTTGTATCTATCGATGCATCTTGAACTCATTAATTTTCCGGGAATATATAAAATGATAAATGATTTATTTATTTCATATAGGACAACTTGTGTCACTTATGAAATGTTAAGACTCTACCACCGGTTCGGAAAGCTGATTCTACTGAGAAGAGCCGGAAAGAAACTCAGCAGTTGCTCTTTTCATAGAAAAGAAAAGGTTACAATATGTAGACAACACAACACGTACGTTACAAGTATTACACTGACTTGTGGGTCACAGGATGCAAGGCCGGTTGCTTCCATGCAACTTTGTCATTAATAAAATCATCGATAGTGTAATATAACCTCGACTTAACAAATCCTGTTTAACATAGTCTTTAAATCTATGTAATGACAAATTGAAAGTAGTCTGTGTGTTATTCCAGACTATATAATATTCTCTGTGCCAAATTTCATCCAGATCCGGTCTGCCGTGATTGAGTAACAATCATACATCCATCCAAACTTTCGCATTTATAATATTAGTATTAGGCATACAATGATCCAGATCGCAAACAAAATCCATCACACCTAAAGTCTAATCTAATCGATGCCCTACCGGTGTCTACAACTCTAATATTCATTCCTCAAATATCTTTAGTCTTTAGCTAGTGAGTAGGTGGGTCTGCGGTATATTCTGCAATGTGGAAGCTGTAACGCCACTCGGAACCCACATATCTCATAATATTGACATCTACAAAAAATCACTGCACTACGTAAAATTTGCTGCAGCAAAAACTTATACAGTTAGAAAAAAGAAACAAGGAAGACTCATTGAGTTGTTGTCATTTTGTTAGTAGAGCGTGCAGCGTGTCTAATTATGTTGTGCACAATCTCTAAACTAAACTTAACATTAATCTGCCGAAATATTAAAAAGTCAAATACGCCGTAAACACGCCGTTAATACCCGAAACACGCCGTAAATACCCGATTGTCTAAGAAAATCGTAATCATTATTGAGAGCTATGAGATATTTGACATTTTGATGCTACACAACACATCATTCTTCCTTAGTTAAAATATTTTTGTGTTCATAATATATTTAACTATTATAAAGTTATTCTGACTGGATATGAAAAGGCTTTCCACTCTGGGAACAAATCAATTTCACATATACATACGAATAAATTATTTAATCCATTCATTCATTTATCTTCTAGGCAAGCACGCTCTTACCAAAAGTTCATTATTGCTTTCCATTATGATTTTCGCAAGCGGAGGATGTTCATTCAACGCTGGATAGATAACTACTATGTTCTGTTTTCTTTGTTCTTTGATCTGTCATTGTCATTCATGACATATTCTCATTTAATATTCCCATTTTCCCTCAAATTTAGGCTATATCATTAAGAGTAATACTTAAGATTGAGCTTGTGCTAAAATTGCATATATCCATTAAATTGACGTGCACAGGTTTTGAAGCTAGGGTAGGCATTAGTTTACTGAGTTACATGATTAAAAGTGAGCATTGACGTATTTCTATTTGTGTATCTGTAAGCTATGCTTTTACGTTTCTATGAATTGCACGCCACTGAGGTTTGTGCCTCTAGAGACACCATCTCACTGAGAAAAAGTGATAAACGGTAACGGATGTAGTGGGCCCTCATCCCGAGTTTTTAGGGTCCCAGTTAGCGCCATCCAGAGCACATGTCCAAAAGGTGTGCGTCTAATTGGGTCCTGCATAGAGGCCGGCGCCGGCCCGCGCCCCCCGCCGCCCGCGCCGCCCGCTATCTTGACATCTCCGGACGTCCCTTTTATTTTACGAGCCATCTCTCAAGCCCTCTTTTTTTTTCGTTTTCCAACTATTGTTTATGCTCGGGCGAGGGCACTTGATATATTTTACGTGTTATAAACTCGGTGATGTCTAATTCTGCGCTGATTTATTGCGTGTGCCCTTGACTGATGTTCCGTACCTTAATATTATAGCAACTAACTGTCTCATTGGTCTAGTGGTTAGTATATTTGCCCAATACGAGTTCGGATCCGGTCCAAAAATGGTGATGGGGTTTTCTTTCAAGAACTTAGTGTTAGCCCAGAGTTAGAAAGTTGGCCAAACCTGCCTCTAAGCACAATTAAAGCCATCGGGTCTTACGCTTGATCACTCCGCTGTCTTGTCAGATTGCCATCCCTTTGGACTGAGTGAGGAAATAGATAATGCACCTGTTTTTGCGCATGCACCCAATAATTGTGCACTATAATATCTCCTTCGCAAATAGCTATGGTATAATAAATGGTGATGAGTGATGATCCCTCGTGACCTCTAAAATATATCGGTCCACCTTAGACTCCTTTTGCACCGTCATAACTCATAATTCATAACTCCTTCGTGTTAATATTACTTTATAACATAATATAGTTGTATAACTTGTTCAAGATAAACGCCCTACAATAATATAATACTAAAACCATTTTCAAACCCAACAAGAGTATATTGCCAGTTTAATGTACTATGGGAAAAGTTTAATAGACAAGTCATTATCTATGTCCATTATCCAATTTATTCGTACATACTTAGGTCTTAAAATTTGCATTAAGTTTATTGATCTAATAATAACCACAGAATAAAGATCCCTCACTGCGGCCATAGAGCAAGAAATGTCATTATGAATTCTCTCATTTCATCGTGTCTATTGAAGCTAATCTGTAATTTAAGTAGAACAATAACAATATTTTGTAAAATCTGGCTAGTTACATAAAACGTTAATCAAATCTTAAAATCAAAGAGTTTCCCATAGGACTCTCAACCTAAATCCACGGACAAGGTCGCGGGCGTTATTTAGTTAAATTTTGTAGGATTATGTGTACCTTTGTTGAACATGTATATTATAATTGTGAAATTGTGTTTTTTTATTGATTTGTTGATTTATCCTTCAATCTCGCCGTAACAGTGCAACGGATTCATGTGATTTTTGCATGGATATAGCTGTAGACCTGGAGTGACATAGGATTCTTTTTATCTCTGAGAATTTAAAAGTTCCTGTAGGAATTTAAAAAAAACTTATTCCACGCGTCAAATTTCATCATAGCACCAGCTAATTTTTATTAAATAATAATAATAACAAATCTTTGTCAAAATTAATCTCGGGTTTCGTACATCGATGATTTAGGTCTCAATTTATGCATTCACCTCTGGCGGGCAGTGCATTACTTTTATTGTGTACGCAATAAAAATCCTAATGACGGCCTCCCTTTTTATTGATTCCTTGTAAATCAGGTCCCAGCTCAATTGGATTTGAATTTTATAGGCATCCTCTCGGATATGTGAATACTTGTTAAGTGAACTTAATGAGACTTCTCGAGATTTTCTCTGATTGAAGTAATTTTTACGTCAGTCGTTTTTGAATTTATTGCCTATCTATCCTGTCAGTGACTTTATTTGCGGATTTTGTTCTCTAATCTACTTCTGTATCAATATTGTTTAATTCTGTTAGTTCTTGTATTATATATAGTTTTTAGCAGTCAAAGGAATGCCTTTCTAATAAAATTTTGTTTCCTGTTGACTCTTCATTGGATGTGTGTAAAAGGAATGCCAACTCAATCACATTAGCAATTACTGTTTATTAAACCTCAAACCGTTTTCAGCCTCTTCTCAGCATAGGAGTTTGCATAAAATACGTCATATAATTTTGACGCACTTTTTTCACCAATCGGTTGCTTCAAATGGTCATCAATTTTAAAACTAACAGAGGACGTGGATGTTTAGTCTTTTGGAAGACCCTCTGTTTAATGAATCCGTAAGAAATTATTTATTGCAGACAACATAATCCCTATTTTTGCACTCGAACGCTATTCTAATCAGTAAAAAAACTATTATTCCTTGTTTTGTCAATCGACTCTAGAAACTTTCACGTTTAAGATATGTTATCACAGCACTAACACATGTTCCACTTTCACGCATCACCTACATATGTAGGCATACACGCGGATGAGTCGGTCGAGCTAATAAAATTATTCACCGCATTATTTCAAATTTGTCCCCAATTAGTGTGTCACTGAGGCTATCGGTTAAAAACATCTGCTTTGAGAGTTTTCGTTTGGTTGTTTTCATTTTCTACTAGCAACTAATAAAGCTACAGTAAATATTGTACGACAGTATGGAACACGTGTCGCTACCGAGCGGCGCGCTGTTTGACATTAGTCGTTTCCATACTAAAAAACACTTTGATGCTTATTTTCGTATTCGCCCTGACCGATGAGAGAATTATCGATTCGTGGATGTGTGACTGTGTGCGGGTCTGTATGATATTTTAGGGTTCATTTCTGTTACTGCTGAAACTCGCGACTCCTTTCTGTGAAACAATTGTTTTGGTTTTAGTTACCAAAGTTTTAGGGTGTATACTTCCTCGTAGGGTATGTTGAGCGTTTTTCAACTCTAAATAACCAGCAAAATAAATATCACAAATCAGTTTTCTTACGTCGACACTTAAGTCAAAAATGTCATAATATGGTAACAAGAAGAAAACCCCTAACCAAAGTAGTTATTTGGATGGTTAAATTTAAAGTTAACCAATAACCATTCATGGTGCAATCCACCCAGCTGCAAAATTGACTGCTACGCGTCGATCTACTACAGCAAAACATATTTAGATAATTTTTACTAACGTTGCTTTGCAGTACGATACTAGTAGAGTGAGGAAGGTACTAGATGTATTAGGTACTTACTTAAAAGAGGAAGTACAATATTAAACAGATCTATCATTCGTAAGCCCAACTCTACCTTAACAATTTTTTATTACACAGTCCGTTTGTATCTCAGGAACGAGATACTTAAATATGTCATCGTTGTTTCCTATCTAAAGAGCTCGGATGTTTATTAATTGACTGAGGACCGCCCGCGGGGAGGCGAGCACCGTTTCCGAGTCTCTTGGAATTCCTACAATTATCGATATCGATTTTGTCTGTTGATCGATCGATCTTTTATCTATTTGGTCCGGTTTTTGGTGGCTTTTTGGGAGATTTCTCTCGATTTATATTTACTGAGATAATGCTGTTTTCCTTTTAGTTTTTATTCTCTTTAGATTGTGTTTTTCTTCGGCACTTTAATCTTGGCAAACTGGGGTCATACTGCCAATGCTTAAAACAGTATTGTTTCATTACTGTTGACTTTTGTGATTTTAGAGTAATAATCCTTATTTTAGGAACACGTGACATGAAACTTAATTTTGAGTAATATTGTTTATGCGTTGGCATTATGACCCCTAGTCGTGGTCGTCGTTGTGGTTGTGTGATTCGCCTGACAATCCGTCTCCACTCCCCCCTGATGCTTTTCTTGCACACTCGTGAACTTTAACGGGATATCGATTGTTGCCTAGATTTGATCCGTTCTTCTCATCTTTAGGCATACGAAGAATTGAATTTAAGTGAATGCAGAGATAGAGACACTAGCATTGATTTCTTCTAAGAATCTTGGAGCATTATTTTTTATATTGAAGAGTTTATAAGTGAGCATTATAAACAGTTTAAGTAAATCATTAGAAACAAATATGAAATTGCAACCCATAATATTATAAAATGCGAAAATGTATTAAGGATTAGGATTGATCTGAGACCAATTGCTTACCTAAGTGGAGACCAATCCAAAATTTATGTCGCGGACATCATCTCTTTAAAATTAAAAACGAACTGCTAAAATTAAACATTATTTCTTTTGGTTATTTTTCACAAACAAAGTGATCCAACAATAAAACTATTCAGGAATGTGTAATTTATCCATTCTAGATAAGCGTTCGCTATTTTTTTCAAACGAACCCATCCCAAGGGCTTAGAGAAACAAAATATCATTCTCGTATTACAAATAAGATAACATGATTCCAGATAAAAATCCTTTTTTTTCCTTTGTGAGCCAATGGTAATGACCGTCGGTTTTTATAGTTGCCAATTCGTTTAGTACGTTTAGGGTTTGTACCTACCTATATATATAGTAGGGTTGTGGTGAATATTTTTATTAATATTATATACTTCGTTTCTAGACTTTGTAACATTAGTAATTCATTGGTCTGTAACAGTATACGTTTTTATAATAAACTCCTAGAAGACATATTGGAAATGTCTCCCAACAAGTTCAAAGTTTTTGTAAAACTTTAATAATTGAAAAGTCTTATTATAGTGTAAAAGATTATTTGAATGATAGGCAGCCATGGGTATGCATTGTTCCAGTGGCTAATTATGTTATAATTATAAATATGATTAAGTAATTTTGTATATTTGTGAGGTGTTGATAATAAAAAAAATAAGTTTGTTGAGGGCCCTTCTCAGAAAAGGGCGCGTTTGGAACCCTCGTAGCTTTAGTTTTAAGATACCGTAGTTAATTATCACCATCAAGTCTTATTCCTTGTAAATGTCACCGTAAGATTGTAAAAACCGTTAGTTTATAATCTAACTCGCGTAATTGCAAACTGTCGAAAGATTGCAATTTAACGCATTATTTTCCGGTAGATTATAATCTGATAGGTATTTAAACCCGATAAAACCTAAGTGCACTACTTGATTATTTATGTCGGACCCTAACCTAACCTACAAGAAAGAGACAAGAAAACGTAAATACAATATTTCAAAAACTGACACTCAGAACATTGAACAGTTTACAATCTTTCGACAGTTTACAATTTCCCGAGTAAGATTATAAACTAACGGTTTTTACAATCTTACGGTGACATAAACATGACGTTCAGAAGGTGTACCTACTTTATAGGTACCAATTTTGAATAAAGATGTTTTGAGTTTAAGTTTATAGAACTAATACCAAGTGTCTATTCCAATAAAACTTGAGACATTTGCTCTGTCTAAAAATAAAACGGAGGTACTTAGGAGCAAGACTTAATTGACTTGTAGAATTGCCGGAGTTAACTTCTGCAAGTTTATAGATTTTAAAACCAACAAAAAAAACAGTTTGATCCTGATTCCATTAACAAACATAGCATTACTATCTAGTATTTACGCAGTACGCATTCAATTCTATCAGATATTTAATCACTTTATTATATTTTTTTATTTAAACCTCGTTAGGTATACCTATAGAATTAATTCTCTTTCTTCTAGGCAAGCGCGTTCTAACTTAGACCTCATGATTGCTTTGCACATGATAGTCGTCAAGCGCAAGTCTATCTAGCAATTAAAAAAAAATCGAATTGTCCAAAAGTTAATTCATATTTTACCAATACATTGGTAACACCCCTGTGAAAATTGAAGAAAACATCTTTTGATTTGGTCATATTTGATTTGGTCGCACTAAGGGCCGCCGGGAGACTGGGAGTTACTTAATTATCGTTTGACGGCCGTGTAATTTCTTCGATCAAGGTTTGTTTGCCCAATAAAGGAAGATAGCTTTGTTTATTATTAGTGATTTACGAGTATAGCTAGGGCTGCCCCACCATTTTCCATTTTTCCATTCGCTTATAATATTGGTATCTTCAAATCAAGATTGAATAGGCAGCCTAAGGTGGAGCGCCTAGATGAATTGGATGAAAATTCGTTCTGTCTAAAAACAAACAATATGGCAGGCTCTTACGAGTTCGTATTATTAATAGCTTTTACATGTTCATTGGATTTGGTCTTGATCTTAGTTCGCGCAAATTGTCACCATCATTCCGGACACATGCCATGTGAGGTTCATTTAAATTTTATCACTAAAATCCGCTTTCCATATTTATAAACAGTTTTCAAAAATACATATTTGTGTACAAATATGCTATTTTTGTACAATATAAGTGTAAATGTACTAAATTTATTACATTAAAACACGGCTTCAGACACTTTTCAGTTAAAATTTGGTTAAATTTATTTGAATGGCAACCCTATATCTTTCTCAGTAATTTCGAATTGAAAATACATAATGATATAGAACAAAATTGTATTTATTTAAACAATAAACGGCCGTTTAATCTCTTGTGGTAGTTATTGAATAATTAAGACCTGTAAATATATATATTTTTAAAGTAAAAGTATTTTGAGCAGGTTTTTGATTTTGGTGAATAATTGAGAGTAATAATGTTTTTATAGGTGACTAGATCATGCCGGTGACTTTGTCTTCGTGGTTTTTTTTTTGATTCTCACTGGAACTCTTAATTTTCCGAGGTAAAATGTAGCTACGTGCTAATTCAGGATATAAGCTATTGCCATCCCAAATAACCTACAAAAGTCATTGTGGTGTGAAAAAGTGTCGATCATCCACCTTTTACATTTATAATAGCAGGATTACTATAACTAGGATCGACTTGGCTGGCTTCGATATGTAAAAAGACCATAATTATGAATATCGGACATAATATTAATTATTCTTCATTATTCCAATGGTTTTTTGGAAGATTTAACGACCTACGACTAGCTTGTAATTGTCAACCAAAAACATAACCTAAACGTATAAATTTGGAAATAGGATTATTTTTTTTAAGTCTATGCTTATTAAGTATGATATGTTACATCAATGTCGTCAACCGTTAACCGAAATTGATAGAATATATCGAAGGAAAAGGAGTTGAAGTGAAGCATTAAACAATGAGAGTAAAGAGGATCTGGCTACCCACGGCTCTATAGCCGTGAGGCTATTGAGCTATCGTATCTAATTAGCAGGAATTGTATAAAGTTTGATTTCATCTAGGTCTTAAATTCCAGTCCGCACGAGCAAAACGAACTAGAACTGAATATAAACCAGTCCGGCCAGCAATTAAACTATAAAGGCTAGCCAATTAGTCTCAGCCTACGGGACCGTGTAAATCGACAACACGTGGAGTTTAGACGCCACAGATTCGGTTACGGAGGCGAAAAAAATGTACCGAAAAAATCAAGTTGAAAAATTGCTCAGAAAGTGTGTGTTGCACGCGTGATTAACACCCATATGTAGGGTTACCAGATGAAATATTGAAAAGTCCTGAAAAAACCCCATTGGGCTTACCATCGCTTATAGCAGTATGATTAAATTGTATATTAATTAAATAATAATATGTTAATCGAGTATGTTATTTGTGAAATTGTCTAAAGAAGGTTATGGTTTTGTTTTTATTGAAATTGTTACTCTTTAGTAAAAAAAAACGGCATATTCTACTGTATTTGATTTTTTTTGCCGTTGTATTTATACGCAGTTCGTCCATATCAAAATATAGTTTAAGCAATTATTGAAAAACTGAAAAATCATGGGTTTGCCAAAATCCGGCCGCAATCGTGTTAAGGGTTCATACTGCCGACGCTTAAAACAATACTCAAAATGACTGTTTGATGTCACGTACCTTGACGTTCATAAAATAAGGATAATAATAATTCTAAAAAACGAAAGAAAGCAATAGTGAAACAATTTCTGGGTTTACTTGGCACGCCTAAAGGATCTTATTAATGTAGTGCGACCCTGTAGAATTACAATAAGATTAAAATGTTAAAAGTTAAGACTTTAGGTTAGATTAGTACTTATTTTAATCTGTTTTGGTTACCAAATAAATACAATAAAATATGGCTTTAAGCCCGCCAACTCGCATTGGAGCAGCGTGGTGGATCTAAGCTCTAATTTCTTTTCTCCTATGATAGTGGAGGCCTGTGCCCAGCAGTGGGACGTTAATGGGTTGTTATGATAGCTTTAAGCGTAAGCAGTATGGCCCAAGAGCTCCAAAATCCTGTAATCTCGGGACAAGTCCTGAGATATGCTAACCCTACACGGGTTGAGTCGGGTATGCGAGCGGAGTGATGCGGCGATGCGGACTGTGGGTGTGGCCATGCGGAGAGCAATTTTACACTGATTTATCCCTCACGGCCCAACGCTGACATCTCAAGTCTAATTAAGACGCCGATTTCCACTAATGATTTATCGCACTCAGATATCACGACGTGATTTTTGTCTTAACACGCATTTATTAACTGATGAGATGTATTCTGTCATTGTCATACGTTTTTCACTACTTTTTGTTGGCGATATTAAGTTTGCGTTCAAAGGGTTTTTAATACACAGAGATCAAATTATTTATTTTCTTTACAAATTATGTCAGGTACTTAGGTCTGGTACGTAATTACACATGCAGGAAAGGTACACAAGCAATGCGAAACTCCACCGCATAACATAGGGCCTCCAGCCAGTACGCAAGTTTTACTCTGACATTGATGCATTCTC
Source organism: Erebia palarica (assembly GCA_964035005.1). NCBI lineage: Eukaryota > Metazoa > Arthropoda > Insecta > Lepidoptera > Nymphalidae > Erebia > Erebia palarica. Next base: position 18,863,278 of record OZ035986.1, read on the forward strand.
AGATATTGACTGAACTATTTCCATAGCGCAACATTATCTACCTACTTACTACTATAGTAAAATACAAACTATTGCAGGTTCTTCTCAGTAGAATTTTCTTTCTGAACCGGTGTTATAAACAAAACAAGCCGTTCTTTATGAAATGAACAAATTGAGTACTGAGTATAATATCGGATTACAAGCGCATGTATTAACTATGAACACATGCAAAGTATACAGATTTATAATTCTAGTCTCTCTTTTGATACTCCTTTACTCGGCTTCTATGAGCTGGGCAGACCCAAGCGAGGGTTGACCTACGTCTACCCTCTTCCTGTGAATTCCTAGTAGGCGTGGAGCGTATAGAGACGAGGAGAGGAGTGGAAATGCATAGGCAATGGTGCCATAGCACTGCAGTAACGAACACGACTGCTTTGCTATGATTTTTTATCAAAAAGGATGAAGACTTGAAGCCCAAATGTTAGTCTCAAGCACTTGGTGGTTAGCAATATTTACCTTTAGTGGTAGTGGTATATAAGACGAAGCATCATTGTATTACAGAAATAAAATTGTAGAATATTGAAATAGAAATTTGGTGATACCGTTATCATAAGAAAATTAAAATTAGGATTATTCTCCGCTGCGCTCCTAGAGCACTCCTATCCTTAATCCAACCTAGTTCTATGCTTGAAGAAGCTGACATTTTCCTAATTATAAATTCATAGGAATTAGTAACGTGTTTTCCTGGAAAAATTTGCTCTGAAACTTAAGTTTAAGCTAGGAATTTGTGAAATATTTTTAGTTCCGCTAGATTAATATAGATTTACGATTAAAAAAAACATCTAAACACTTAACTAAACACACTAAAAGCCGCCGTCGTGAAACCGATCCACAAACCTTTTGTTATGCTCGTTACTTGATTTCGAGCGAACGCTTTCGATGTATTGTTCCATATTTTTTTTGGTCTAGCCAAAAACTTTGTGGCGCCTTGCCGATGCAATATGAGACGCTGATCGCCTCATTTGAGCCGTCCCCGGAATCGGGCACGATGTTTGCGTTGTACCAGGGTTATATGAAATCTATATCATAGATTTAAGATTGGTCTCCGCTGCGCTCCGTTGTTGTAGCGCATCTACCACTCCTAAACCAATCCTAAATCTACGGCTATTATAGGCAAAATCGGTGGTTATAGCCTAGTGCAAGCGGTGGTCCAGCCTAGTGGTTCAGACTGGATTCCTATTCGGGTGACCCCGACCCCCGAACCGAGCTCAATCTCGGGCTCAAAAGGATTTTCAGACTTGGGCCATGCTGAGAATTCGCTTAAAGCAATATTTATGCAATATTACTCAAAGAGAGAGCTTACTTAATATTACTTGCTATAGCGTTCACAAGTTGTAAAGCTGTAGGTTCTTATTTTATTCTTCCGAAAATTTGGCTTGCTGGTAGAAACTGTACTTTTAGGTACCTACTTAATAATAATTCGTATATGGAAACTAGTCAAGCCAAAGCCTTAGTCTTCAACATTTTATACTAAGTTATAAGAAGTAATGATATTTTAAGTTGTTATAAAATATTATATGTTGTTATAAATAAATTTCAGGACTGACCATTGAACTTGGCACCCATTTAGATCTCACTTCTTTTGCCGCTGAAGTCAACAACCAAGGCATATATATCACAATTTTGAATTTGGCTCTCATTTCACATTTATGTTTTTGATGGGATATATAAATTGCAGGACTGACCATTGAACTTGGCACCCATTTAGATCTCACTTCTTTTGTCGCTGAAGTCAACAACCAAGGCATATATATCACAATTTTGAACTTGGCTCTCATTTTACATTTATGTTTTTGATGGGATATCATTACTTTTTGTACAGAAATTATTGAACTCAATCTCAAACTCAAAACATATTTATTCAAAATATGTACCTACAAAGTACACCTTCTGAACGTCATGCTTACAGAGCATAAGACGTGATGGTGATAATTAACTACGATATCTTAAAACTAAAGCTACGAGGGTTCCAAACGTGCCCTGGTCTGAGAAGAGCCCGCAATAAACTCCGCTTTTTTTTTATTATCACCATCTCACAAATATTTGAAATTATATATTGTAAGCCCACTTATAATTTTGGGCATATTTTAGGTATATAGATTTATATCGTCTAAGTCGGCGTTTGTGATTTCTAATATTATTTTATTAATTATATATACAACCTATTAGAACAAACCTCATTGATCGTGTCAGAATTCTAGCGACATCTAGTGAATGTTCGAGGAAGTTACTTTTTGCTAGTTTATGCCATGTTGTTAAGTTGATTATTAATTAATATTCGCCTGTTGCTATCGTTCAGTTTTGTTTAAATTGTTTTTCTATTATTTTATGAGTATCCTAGATTGGATATTGTTGGAGTTGTTCATTAATAATATTTTGTTATCATAATGAGTTCGTAAACTGTGTTTGGATTTGGCGCCAACAAGTTACGACAGATTGTCTTTTGTTTTTTTAAATGGGATTGTGATGGTAAACGTGTGACTCGAAGAAGTGTAAAATATAGAAAATGTTATCGTGTTGCTGGTTTTTACTTAAAGTTCCCATTATCCTGAAGCTGTGGCTACAATATATGTACTTATAATATAATATTACATAATCAGCCGTTGTAACAATTCATACCCATGCCTTGCTATCATTCAAATAATCCTTTACACTGTAATAGGACTTTTCTATTAGTTTAGTTTACGTTTTACATTAGTAGGTACTTATTATTTGGTGTAAGGTCAGTGTGTCACCCACCAGTAATTCTATTGTACGACTCATTGTACAAGATAATTAAAGACGAGAATTCTCAAGAAAAATATATAGTGTACCTAGAGTTACACTGACATTGACAGATTACATTCTATGGTCAGACTACCTCTACAGCACATTTCTACATCTCATCAATTTTGATTGCAAAAGTTCAAAATCAAAAGTTTTTTGTGAAACATTGAAAACAAGCACGGTAAACAGTCGATATCACTAAAACCACTATAAACAATGAATACAAATCACAATGACTGACAGCTTGAACTGACGACTTCAAATACGTTTCTTCTTCTTTTCTGTCAATGACGTTTCGTTGCACAAAATGTATGAATACGAAGGTAAGGTTTTAATGCAACTATATTATTATTCATTATTATTTACATTAAAATAATAATTATGTGTCATTTTCAATAGTTAAGGAGTTACTACCACCGCTTAAAGCAGTATTGTTTCAAACTAACGGTTGAATGTCACGTACTTTGACGTCCTTAAAATAATGATTATAACACTACAACATAAACGTCAACAATATTAAAATAATACGGCTTTAAGCAATGGTAGCATGCCTCGTGTCAGAGTTTCGATCTATACCTTTGATCATAAAAATGACGATTTTTGTACGTTTATATCTAAATAACCATTTGAGGTGTGCTTATGAAATTTGGAGCACATATGTATCTCACGGGTCTCAATATATGCGCCAAATTTGACATGTTTATGTGAAATAGTTTTTGAGTTATGAGGGGGTCAAAAGTGGCTCCAAATGGTTCGTATAATATTACACACGGTGCTGCTCGCCAGTTTTTTTGAACTTTGGCTGGACACGCTTCCGCGTGTCTTGATATGGAATGCCACAATGTCGCACTAGGTTGCTCTGAGGCGACACTACCAACTCTTAAAGCAATATTGTGTCTTAATTGTTGACTTTCATGTTTTCTTTATTTTAGGAACGTCAAGGTACGTGCCATTTTTTTTATCCACTACAAGTTAGCCCTTGTCTGCGATCTCACCTGATGGTAAGTGATGATGCAGTCTAAGATGGTAGTGGGCTAAACTGTTAGGGGCATGGCAGTTATATTAAACCCATACCCCTATTTGGTTTCTAAACGGCATCGTACCGGAACGCGTAATCGCTTGGCGGCACGTCTTTGCCGGTAGGGTGGTAACTAGCCACGGCCGAAGCCTCCCACCAGGCCAGACCAGGGAAAATTCAGAAATTATAAATTCCCAAATGATCCTGCCGGGGGTCGAACCTGGGATCTCCACACGTTAAGACAACAGTGCTACACACTGCGCCACGGAGGCCGTCAAACATCAAACTGTCGTGCTGAATAATACTGCTTAAGTATTGCTTAAGCGTTGGCACTTGGCAGTATAGCCCCTGATGTACCTAAATGAAGCTTTAAAATTAGATTCTACAAAAATAATACTTTATATCAAGTCTTGACGAATTATGAATTTGTTAACAAGTCATTGATATAAAAAAGGGTAGACAGTCTGTAAAACAATCAAAGTGGATTAGGTATCCGTTTAAACGGGGGGTCCCAGAACACGGGACGAGGCGCGGGGCATAAAGCACTAGCGAGTGCAAGTCACTCACTCAATAAGTGATTTCCAACACCGGTGACTTGGCATTATTGTAATGGTTGTTTGTTTAGTCAGTCTACCTTACTCGTGTATCGACCTAATCATATATGCCGAGTTTTGTTTTTGTATTCATGTTTTATTATAGTTTAAATTTATAGTTCATGACCGTTGATATATGAACTCAAGATGTGTATCTTGCGAGTTTTATGACACTTATATGTGTGAAAATGTTTAGCACGGAATATTTACTGTAACTGCAATCAGGTATTTCCTAAGGGTTAAGGAAGAGCTTTCTTTGCATAATAGTATTTATTTTCTAATGAAACTTTTGAAATTAATTGTAAAATCTATCAATAGAGAACGTATTCGATTTAAAAGTATTAATTACTTTGGAACTTAGGTAGGTACCTAAAAATATAGGGCCACCTATTTTATTTCAGAGATCTAGATATCACTAAAGCGGTGATAGCCTAGTGGTTAAAACTGCGACACCCCATAAGTGTGTGAAGTCTGCCAATCCTCTCTATAACCTGTGCTATATTGTTCTTATCAGTGTGTGGAGTCCACCAATCCTCTCTGTAGCCTGTGCCATAATAGTCTCATAAGTAAGTGGAGTCTACCAATCCTTCCTGTAGCCTGTGTCATAATGTTCTCATAATTTTGTGGAGTCTGCCAATCCTCCCTATAACCTGTCCCATATTGTTCTTATAAGTGTGTGGAGTCCACCAATCCTCTCTGTAGCCTGTACCATAATAGTCTCATAAGTATGTGAAGTCTACCAATTCTTCCTATAGCCTGTGTCATAATGTTCTCATAATTGTGTGGAGTCTGCCAATCCTCACTGTAGCCTGTGCCATAATGTTCTTGTAAATTTGTGGAGTCTACTAACCCTCCCTGTAGCCTGTGCCATAATGTTATCATAAGTGTGTGGACTCTACCAATCCTCCCTGTAGCTTATGTCGCTCTCCACGTCCTTAACTAAACCCATGCAAAAATTCCCGCCGATCCGTTCCTCTGTTATGGCGCGATTGAAGGACAAATCAACAAACAAACACACTTTCGCATTCGTAAAATTGTATTGTGCTATTATCTATGGTTCAGTATGTCAACGTGCATGGGCGTGTGATGTGGGCACGATCAGATTTTGGAGAGGACAGGTTAGCGCTGGCTCGCCGCTGGTCCGTTGGCGCGGCAATGCGGTGCTGGCGCCGCGAGGTGTTGGCAGAACTTATTTATTGAATGCTATTGTTTCTTTTATTATGACCGTTTAATACTTACAGTCACGGGCCGATTGTTTGTTCGGAGGTCCAGTGTTGCCCCAACTATGGTGTCAAACTTGAAATACAATTTTGTATAATGTCATACAGTGTGTTTTTTTGTTTGTTTGTCCTTCAATCACGTCGCAAGATAGCAACAAATGGACGTATTTTTTGCATGGGTACAGGTGAGGATCTGGAGGGTGATATTGGCTTCTTTTTTTTCTGGAAAATGAAGGAGTTCTGATGAGAATTAATTAACAAAACTTATTCCACGCGGATGAAGTCGCGGGCATCAGCTTATAATTCTTTCTTTTTTTATTTATGATGTTACCTCTACATTTTTAACATACGTTTTCGTATACCTTTCAAAGAAAAGTAAAGTCTGCCTTAGTACCATTCTTTGTTATTTTTATAATAAGTCAAGATTGTAACGTTTAAAAAAATCGAATCGAAATTTAACATGTACCTACTTGAGTAACCCCCACTTTTGGCCCCAAGTTTTATGGACCTACTTCCACCTGCTGTGTTAATTCTAAACCTCAAATTACGCAGTAAAGTATGTACAAGTACTTAATCATTATTATCTTATTCTAGTTTAGCCTCACATCATAGTCATAAATTTCATTAACAATTTACTTATTTATTAACGACATCTATCTCTGATTTTTCTTTAAAAGATTTTCCTTTTTATAAAATGAATACTACAACTAACTAAATGATCAAATTCTTACAAAAATACTATAACATAACGGCTATGCCATTGAAGTTCGTATCTAAGACTGAAAATCAGCTTTGGAACACATAGCACCTCAGACGCGAGACCTGGTAGCATCGCAAGTTTTAAGTCCGAGAGACCAGGAGCCCCATCACAAGCTGAGTGACTCACATGTTGGTAGAATTGCACTGATGTACAAACTAACAATATCTTATACATTATAACTTAGTATAGTTTTTAATTTTGATTTATTTTGTGTTTATAGCTGCCGCTAAAGATTTTTCTATTCTATTCTATTATATTCTAAAAAGTTACTCGACTCAAGGGACAGTTAGGCAAATTCCTTAAAAACAGGCAACACGGGTTCCTCTAATGCAAATGTTCGGGGGCGGCGGTAATGACTTCATCAGTAGCCTTACTATGTAAAACCTGCAAAATCATTTTTACTGTTTCTGTTGTTTCGTTAAAATTGCAGCAATCATTTTCACGTAATCCCCAGGTGACAAACCTGCTCGTTGGCTGACTAATTTGCTATACATGTAAAAATAAAGTATAGTAATGCGAGTGACGTCCGAAACGAAAGTTTGAGAAACATTGGTTTGGAGTTAGAGGCTTCGTCGGTAATACAATTTGTGGTTTGTGTTTTTTTGTGCTTGTGTTATGTTGTGTTTATTTGTGTCTCTTTCTGTCTTGCAAGGGCTATTTTATTGCCACTCTCTCCGACAAGTTATTTAGGATAGGTATGTTATAAATGTTGTTGTTTGCAATTAATTGATTTCGGTATCGAAGTAGTTATTAGGTTAATGAAAATAATGAAGGTAATACTTAATCCCTTTAGTTAGGAAATTGCTTACGTTTTATCCTGGTGAAAAAATACCGAATAAAGTATGATTATTCATGAATACTTTAAATTTGAGGGATATAAAGTATTATCCAAAAGCTATGTGTCTCTCTCTATTCTTTCATCGGTTAATTCGTGAAATGCTTTTTTCCCGTTGTGGCCAAAATTGCTTTATCGTCATGTCTTTCTTGGTACGCTACAGTGAATAAATCTTTCCTTCTTACACTCTTCCCATCATTTTGAGCTCGCCATGCCTCTAGCAGCTTAGCCTACATCTACGGCAAAGTGATTCATCATTTCATCACTCGCCAGTCATTATTCATTACCCAGGTGAGATACCAGTCTTACTTAGTATAATATAGCCAACTTATAGTAAAATAAAAGCCCCTCTTGCGTCGGGGGATAATACGGCATAGCGTGTGGTTTTGGTATATGACTGACAATGATACAGATACTTGAAATATAATGTTCATCATACCTATTCGAAAAACGAATATTGGCTTCAGAGGATAGCGGGAGCAAAATGTAATTTTTAGGCCCATGGGACTTTTCATTTCTCTGTTCTGATTGGTCCGCGTTCGTGCTTCTGATTGGTGCTTAAACGTATAGGTAATGTCCATACATAGTACGTTGATGCTCCTAGCTTTTTCTCATACGTAATAATGAAAAATAGTGTGTGTCACTCGGGGCCAAATTTTTTGTTCTCGGGCGGCGTATATTGAATTCCTCGCTACGCTCAGGATTCTACTTTAGAATCCTTCACTTCGCTCTGAATTCAAAATAGCGCCCTCGGGGAACAAAAATTTTCTTTGGTCCCATATAACACAAATAACTATTATTGATTGCTAATAATTATTAATGCTGAATGCTAAATATGTGATTTAATGAGTGGTACACGTGATGGTCACGATGGTGTTATGTACCTATGTCATCGTAAGATTGTAAAAACCGTTAGGTTATAATCTAACTCGCTAAATTGCAAACTGTCGAAAAATTACAATTTAATGCATTATTTTTCGGTAGATTGTAATCTGTTAGGTATATTAAGCCGATAGAACCTAAATGCCCAGCCTGCGGCTGGACCTACCTGATTAGGTATATATGTCGAACCCTAACCTAACCTACAAGAAAGACACAATAAAACGTAAATACAATTAATATTTCAAAAATTTACACTCAGAACATTGGACGGTTCACAATCTGTCGACAGTTTACAATTTCGCGAGTTAGATTATAATCTAACGGTGTTTACAATCTTACGGTGACATGTATACTGATTTATTACGAAATTAGACGATGCCCGCGACTTCGTCCACGTGGATTAAGGTTTTTGATACCCGCGGGAACTCTTTAATTTTCGGGGTTAAAAAGTAACCTATGTTCCCCGGGATTTAAACTATCGATGTACCAAATATCATCAAAATCGGTTGAACAGACGGGCCGTGACAGCGTAGCAGACAGACAGACACACTTTTGCATTTATCATATTAATATGGATTAAATGTTTAAAGAAAAGTAGGTGAATGCTGACGGAGCAAATTGTACGGCTGGACTGTGGGCTGTGCAGTGTGATTATTTTTCCGGTAATTCTTTTTTCCCGAGCATAAAAAGCGGAGCGCTTGTACTGGTAGGATTTATGTTCGCAAGGAAGGACGCATGTGGGTGTACCGGCCTTCGGTGCCCGCTTGTCACTTCGGAATCGAAGGTAAATGCTGTTTCACCCCGCCCGCCGCTGTGTATTTTGTGAATGATTTTTATTTAATCTACACAAGTCCCTGAGTGTGTTAGTGGCTAGCAGAAGAGTTATTTTACGTTTATTCTATTTTATTCGTTCAAACTAGCGACTCATTCCACACCGAATGCTCTATTTCAATTGCATTTTTCAATTATACATGTCTGTCCCCCGATTGTGTAAGGAAATCGTAATCGTAATCGTCTGTCAAACGTATAGTTCGACCTGTTTGAGGAGGTAATAGATGCTTGGACGTCAAAACGCATGTATGTACTCCTTAAAAAGATCGAGTTATATGTTATGAGCCGTCAAATGAATACGATTGGCTTAGACAATTGGGCCTCTGCTTAATGTAAGTTAAACTCAATCGTAAAAGCCACTTGATCCGCGTGGATTTTTCAAAATCCTGTGGGATATATTTGATTTTCAGGAAAGCTTTTGACACTCTCCAGGTGTTTAACTATATCCATGCAAATGCAAAAATCGCGTCCATGGGATTCTTAACCATGTTGTGCTTGTCTTACTCATATAAACTCGCCGGCATATTTAGCGGAACATAAAAAAAAGGTTTGATATCAGCCTCATATAAGGTTGCTGGCTGGTTTATACGTCATTTAATTTAAAAAGAAATATTTTCAAATTAAGAAAACAACTAAACATCACATTTTATGCAATTGTTTTAATTTTATTCAAATACACCTTATCTGGAGCGAACTTCGAGTATTTCTTCCTTCTGAGTTTGATTTAAAATTTCATTGAAATACTGTTTTTGTTAGTTTTTTTTGTTCGCGTATCTTTCTGAAGTTGATGACTGAATTATGTCTGACTTAACCCTAACGGAGATTGCCAGGGCACTCGAAATGCGAAGAAATGGTCAAACCTACAGAGTGATATCCAGAGATCTTCGTCGACCAGTTTCAACGATCCATCGCAGTATCCAACAGTTCAGGGAGACCGGTACTTATGTGAGAAGAGCAGGACAAGGCAGAAAAAGACGCACTTCGAGTAGGGATGATCGTTTCATTCGGCTTCGTGTACGTAGGAACCCCCGTTTGACGGCCGTCCAAGCCCGACATGAGTTAGAAGCAGTGCGGGGTGTAACCTTATGTGAGCGTACGGTACGAAGAAGGCTCGAAGAAGCTGGTTTGGGTTCATTTGTGCCCGCCATGGCTCGAGGTAAATCATCGTAGAAACAGGTTAACTTTTGCTCAGGAACATCGACTTTGGAACGCGGACCAATGGAATAAGGTATTGTTTAGTGATGAGTGCAGAATTCTCTTAAATCAAATTGACGGCAGGCAAAGAATATACAAACGCAAAGGAGAACGATACATTCAGACAAATTTTGAAACTACAGTTGCATACGGTGGTGGATCAATAATGGTTTGGGCGGGCATTTGTTTGGGAGTTCGCAAAGACTTGGTAGTGATTGACAGAGGGAGTCTGACTGCAGACCGCTATATCAGAGAAGTTTTAGAAGAAAATGTCGTACCGTTTGCCCCATATATCGGTGAAGATTTTGTTTTTATGCAGGATAATGCTCGGCCGCATACCGCTCGGGTAACTCAAGCTTATCTTAATGATATGAATATCACTGTTATGGAGTGGCCGGCGAGATCACCGGATATGAACCCAATAGAGCACGTTTGGGACTTGCTGAAACGAAAAGTTAAGTCCAGAAGAATTCCAGCTCCAGCCAACGTGGGAGAACTGCGAATCGCCGTAGTTGAGGAATGGCGGAGACTATCCCAGGAGACCATCGATAACATCATTCTCAGTATGCCTAGACGGGTAGAAACTTTAAGAAGAGCACGTGGAGGAAATACGCGATATTAATCACCATTTTTCTAATTTAATTAATTGTTATTTTAATATTAAATTTCACTTTTCCCGGTTACATGAAAAGTTCAAAAAAATTTCACAAATAGCCTTTACTCGCAAAATCTGTTCTAAATGTGATCTCATTTTATGTAAAACAAATGAAACTTTAAATAACAAAAGAAGTGTAGTAAGTAGATTTTAAAATAAAACCATATTTTTTTTAATTATGGACCTTTCTTTTATCCGTTATGTTCCGCTAAATATGCCGGCGAGTTTATATGAGTCACGGAAACGGCTCCAACGATTTTCATGAAATTTTACTAAATTTTACATGGGGTTTCGGGGGCGATAAATCGATCTAGCTAGGATTCATTTTTAGAAAACGCCTACAAAAATTGCTACGATATCTTTAGAACACGAAGGTAAATTTCGTCACCATCTACAAAGTTATAATAGCTCAGGTGGGAAATAGGGCGGTCCCGAAGACCCCGGTTCGAGTCCAGATGTCGATACCGGTCATAGTTATACTTAAGTAAAAAAGCTACATCAGCTAAGAACAGATCTCAAGTCTCGGTCAATAATAGATTGACCGGTCTTTACCATCTTATCACATTTGTCTTTACCAATCTATTAAGACCGAGACTTGAGCATACCTTAAATACTTGTTTATTCATACAGGCCTTAAATATGTTTGGATATTGCATGGGAGCTCGCTGTTTAGTATTTAGTATTCACCACGAAAGGAATAATCAGGGCAGGGCGGGGCGTCAGTCAGTGAGTGCGGGGATTGACAAGCCATCCAGTACCCGGTACCCGCGCGCTAATGCATACCAACCCTAGCCCAGCTGATCGGATATAGGTCAAACGATTGACCCTCAATCTTCCCAACGAGTTTTGTGATAAACAAAACTAGCCGATGCCCGCGACTTGACGTGGATTGAGGTTTTTTGGTTCTTGGGGGAACTCTCCGGGATTAAAAGTAGCCTATATGTTATTCCAGACTACAATCCATCTCCGTGCCAAATTTCAGCTATATCCATTCAGCCGTTCTGGCATGTTTGAGAAACAAACGTCCATCACCGGTCACCGGTCACTCTGTTGGTTCAAACAAACATAATGGGGCCTACGGAGCATATTAAATCCGAAAAAAAAACTAAAATTCAAAATTAAAACTATTACGTTGTTTTTTTATCCACTACAAGTTAGCACTTGACTGGGATCTCACCTGTAAGTGAGATAGTAGCTAGGCACTAACCTGTTAGGGGCATGGCATTTATATTAAAAGCCGCCAGATCAGAGAAAATTTAGAAATTATAAAATCCTAAATTGACCCTACCAGGGATCGAACCGGGGACCTCCGCACGTTAAGACAACAGCGCTCAACACTGCGCCACTGAGGTCGTCAAAAAATTGTCGCATTGTAAGACCTTGAATACACGGACAGCTTGAAGCTGCAGTCAGAATGGACTGCTTCAAGCTGCGACTGCATAGTGAACTACAGTCTTCTACGTACACACATACATGAAACGATCGAGCAGTTGCGACTGCTTCGGGCCTTAGGCAGCAGTTATCAATGGTAGTTTCAAGCTGTTGACTGCTAGAGCGGTCCGTGTATGTTGATATCTGGCTATCTGGCTATTCACAAAAAAATATCATTAATAAAAATGTGAATAAGATTTTAATTTAACAACATTAATTTACATTTTTAACTTTTTAGTTCGTTTTTTGGCAGGGCATCCGTTTTTATAATTTTTTTTTAAATGTCTTGTTTATATATTATAGGCTAGCGCTTGGCTGCAATCAGACCTGCTTGCTAGTTGTGATGCAGCCCAAGATGGAGCGCACTTCCCTAGAACACGACTATTCACTCTTGATTTGAAGGGCATTCCATATCCTAGCGGTTCGAATGAGGATCGAGGGAGCAAATCGCTTCGTACAAGTCCGCGGAATTTCGATTGCATAAGGGTGCAGACCTTGTCGATGCCTTGCGGTTCAATGATGAAAAGGTGACGGAGGAACCAGATTGAATGGTTCTTGAGCACACTCGCCGAAATTCTCTCTGGTTGTACTTGTGGTATACCTACCTATTATTCGGCGGGTAGACGGATTCGCAGGCGGACGCGACGGCGTACAAGCGCTGCGCCCCGGGCGCTCTCGAAAACCCCGCCATGTGATGTTCTGCGATACTATCACTGCATATTAGAGTTGTGTTTTTAAAATCCGCCGGGAATCAAATATCCACGTGGGCGAAAGTTGCGGGCATCATTTTTAATATCTATATTATAATTAAGTATTGCATTAGAACTAGACATTATTGTATTATTTTAAGATTATTAATTGTTTGTGCAATATTTTTTGACACGGATAAAATGATATTTTCTAAAAATGAGTCCTAGCTAGATCGATTTATCGCCCCCGAAACCCTCTGCATACTAAATTGCATGAAAATCGTTGGAGCCGTTTCCGAGATTCAGATTATATTAGATTACAATCTCACGGTTTTTACAATCTTATGGTTGCATGTATATGTCACCGTTAGATTGTAAAAACCGTTAGATTATAACCTAACTAGCGAAATTGTAAACTTGTGACATATACAAGAAATGCTCGTTTAAAGCTATTAGATTACTATAAAAGGCTTTGTCCTGAGTGACTGACAGATAATCTAAAGTCCAAACGGCTGAACGTAAGCAAAGGCGAACTTCCATGCATCAATATTATTGGGAAAATAAGAATTATGTACCTATACGTATGCAAAAATTATATTTTAATAAGCGTCGGGTACGAAGCTCTCAGAGCAAGTTTTTTTTTTAAATAAAGCTAGAAAAAGAGATATTTCGTTTTAAAGTTTTGTAGGTTATGTGGTATTGTCACTTCTAAAACTGACAACCCGAAGAAAGCAACAATAACAAAGACAGATGACAACCTCAGACCAGTAAAACAGTCGGCACAACCACAGACAATCAGGATCAGTGCTGCCATAATATTATTTCATTTATTACCATTCTGTTAGAGATTTTTAAATAATGTATGCAGGAAAATTTACTTAAATAATATAAAATACACTTTAAAAAAAGAACAATCCTATTATGCATGCAGACATTAATCAGACGAAATAATTAAATTTTTTAAAACGATACAAAAGAATCTACCAATTTAGATGTATTCTAGTTACTAGGTAGATTATACATAAAATGGTAAGACTAAACTGAGAAACGGGACTAAATAATCGAAGAATATTCCCTAAATATTATATTTTTTACCTAACTTCAATTAATTATGTTGAATACTTGATAAAATAAAATACGAATGTTCTTTTTTATCTTTATCTTACTTGTGTACTATCAAGATTTAATCAATGAAGTTCCATACCAATTTCGCCATTGCTCTTTGAAATTTTTAGAGAATATTCCTTGAACATTAGAGGTGTACTAAAGAAGGAATTTTCGAAATTGCACCCCCAAGGAGATCAAATAGATCAAGTTATATCTATGGAACTTGGTATGTGGGCTTTCGGTGCAAAATGAAGAATATCATGTTATCCAGAGCATTTTTAATTTCTTTTTCTAAGAACCTAATTCCACACAGATGACGGGCAAATGCTACTTAACTATAAATTATAGCTATAAATAATAATAGCTATAAAGAGCCCGAAGAGACACATTGGGTAGCTGTAACTGAATAAAAACAGCGCTCTCCATTTATTATGTGTGTATTTATTTTTCACACCAACAATTTCCATACAATATACCTAATGATTACCAAATACGCCTACTTTCTCCCGTAAGGTTGTCTCTTACAGGTGTAACAATAGTCAATACTAACACTAATTGGCAATTATTCTATTGCCCAAAGCACACTAGAGCATCCAATATGTTACAAAACCGAAAACTGCAGTTGATATTAAATACTCGTTGCTCGTTGGTTATGTATGGGCAACTACTGCATTGCCGGCTCAGTTGTGGTAGGTGTATCGTACAGTGGGTCGATGCGTTGTGCGCCGCGGGCGTTCGCGAATACCCCACCATGCGATGTTCCGCGTATACCTACACTGTAGCATATTATACCATTACACCAGCTGCCATTGTTCAATGTATTCGAAGTATTATATTCGAGCTACATTCTATATTGTAATTTATAATAAAGTGAAATTCATGAGCTAGCTATTCCATTATCGACTGTTAAAAAGTTTTTAAGTTCTAAGATCGAATTTTTTATTGGAGTACTAGCGAATGCCCGCGACTTCGTCCGCGTCTGTTCCCGCGGGAACTCTTTAATTATCCGGAATAAAAAGTAGCATATGTGTTATTTCAGACTGTAATCTATCTCTGTGCCAAATTTCATCCAGATCCGTTTAGCCGTTAGGGCGTGATTGAGTACAAACATCCATCCACCCATCCATACATCCATCCAAACTTTCGCATTTATAATATTAGTATAGATAAACTACCGTTGGGAGTTATCAAATAAGCGTGTGCTACCCATAGTCATAGGTAAGCGAATCTGTCATTTTCTATGGCGTCGAATCGCGTCACGTCGCGTGTTGTCGCTTCTGTCGCTCACCTAAGACAATGGGTGATATTTCGTAAAATAACTTAATTCATTACTTAAATAAGCTTTTCACTTAGGTTTGCTTTAATATGTAAGATACAACGGAAAACGTCAAGCCGATCGGCACGATGCCGAAAACAGTTTAAACTTAATCCTGCAACCGCAACGCGGAATCCGAACAAATATAAACATCATCAGTTCGAAACTATTAAAAACACTATCAACACGTGTTACTCGGATGCCGTGTTCTAATCCTTGCAAATGGTACAGGCGTCGCCACGCTCGGAATCGCTTTCATCTCGATATATATATCCCTTGTACTAGTTAGGTACAGTTGAAGACAAAAATAATTACAACCGCAAGCCCGCGGCAGCTACTGAAACACCGCTAAGCCACAACAGTTCGTTTGCGGGCCGACTTTCGAGTAGCTTGTAAATCAAAGGGATTCTAACATAATTAAGCTCATAATTAATGTAAAGACTCGTTTATTTATAGGCGCACTCATTCTTAAAATTGCTCCCTTCTCTGATAACGCCCTCCCAGTTCGGGCGTGATTAACACATGTAGTTTGTTTAATGAATTTACAACTAGATAATACATACAACTTACGAGTCAAAATAACACATGCAATAAAAATCAATCCGCTATGCGGCAATTTAAGAGGACGCTCCAAGCAAGACTAAAAAAATTGTTTATTCGATTGTAGATATAGGTGAGTTTGCCTCCAACAACGTTGCCACTTGCAAGCCTTTGACTGTAATCTCATCATCTCACCTGGTGGAAAGATATGATGCGGATAAAGACGGAAGCGCTGACTATATAGGCTGCCAAAACTGGTTTCCTACTTTTTGAAACTATTAAAACTTTGAAATGTAAATTATAATCAGTCGCTAAAATCAGCCATTGTATAAGTGCTTTCTAGTTCGTATAGAATTTATAAAACCTTCATCCGTTTGGATGCAGTGATAACAAGTGAAATTAATTTAACGAATTAAAAAATACGACTGCCCTGCCATATTATTTTTGGAGTTTACCTCCATAAGAAGCGATTTGCATATATAGCCTTTGGAATCTTATTCACATTTTTTATTAAATGATATTTTTTTTGTGAATTACTAAATATTGAACTATAGTGTTATATATTTTTGGAATCTACTCATCATTTTCTAAATGATGATTACATAGTTAATCTTATTTTCGAATATATTTTTTCAATTTTGGTATTTAATGCGGGACCATGGTCACCCCATAATTTTTTTAAAAATTTTACTAGCCTATGTCACCCGAAATAAGCTAGGGATTCTAACGATACCTCATTTATCAAAATCGGTTCAGGCGTATAGAAGTTATGGTGGAATATAAAAACTCACATACATACATACATACATGAACCCTGAAAACAATATACTCCTTTTTTCAGGCAGTCGTATAATTAAAAAATAATTTAATGCATTATTTTACAAAAAAAAAAACAGTCTAACCGTAAAGTATTATTTGGCTTAATACCAAGCCCTTGATAAAGTTCTAAAAGCATATATTAATGTTAGATGACTGCATTTGACACGACTGGGGCATGTCTCTCGGCTCTCTATGAGGAACCGCGTATTTTACTTGCGAAGGGTTGAGTACCCTTAAAAACAATAATTTATGATCTATATCTATTAATCAACTCCCCGATTGTGTTAGAAAATCGTAATCGTAACGAGTTCGTTAACGAGTTCATAAAGTTCAGTTCAGTTTTTGGCCTGCGTGTCAAAAAGAATTTATGAACTCTAAGAACTTTTAGAGTACTTAATACGTTTTAAGCTCTCAAATGATTATGATTTGGAGCCTCTGATAGACGGCAATTATGAAACTTCTACTTACATCTTACACCCAGTTTTAATAATACACAATACAGACATTATACTGGCAATGATTTAAAATTATAGAATTTAGAGCTATGTTTATAGAAATAATCTACTCCGGAGCAATAACGTCGTATACAAAAATGTTATTAGACTTCATAAAACAACAAAAGCAATGTGGATAGCTTGTAATAAAATATGAGTGGACGAATATAAAAATTATGACCGGCGAGTTATGTTTCCTTTAAAATCATAATCGTAACGGAGACAGGAAGTGCGATATAAAAACGGAACGTGTTCTGTGTTGGCCTGATTTACAATCGGCGTTAGATGTTTTTTTTGACAGGATCAGTAATGACAGTGACATTTCAATGAAATCTAGAGAGAAAGCATCTCTTAACATTTCGGAGTTAAGCGCGTTTTTTTAGAAACAAGGACATTTAAATTGATTTAAGTAGTTAAATTTTGTAATGCTGTCACTTTTTAGCAGAAGCATTTTGCTGTTGCCAAAAGCTGACACCATTAAAATATTTAACGGAGTCTTTGTGCAAGTGGGGCTAAGTATTATTACGTATTAGTGAAGGAAAATATTGGGAAACCTCCATGTCTGAGAGTTCTGCTTTATGTCCTTAAAGGTGTGTGAAGTCTGCCAATCCGCACGTACTTGTACCTACCCACTTGAATGGTGGCCTCGCAACGGAAAGACCAATATTGGATTGATACGACGAATATCCTTCAATATGCTCGATTGGTTGAAATGATCAAGAGTGCCACATTAATCACAGTTCCCGTGACATAGAGGCACTTTTATAAGTGTAGAATGTTTAGATGACGGTGTCGCCGTCGCTCATCCCGCGCCCGAGTGTCAAAGCGGGTTGATATACGCGCGCTCGCCCAGCTCCCTATTAATTTGTTTATATTAGAGGAGTTCACTTGCGCAGTCAATCACGATTGTCGTCGGCCGCCCGATCTACGATTTGTTTTCGAAAGATCTTAACCGTGTTCCGTGTTATTTCTGTACAATTGATGCTTTTAAATTTAGTGTCACCGCAACTCTCCGGGGACGCGCTGAGCATTTGTCTCAGGATATTTATCGCGTCGGCCCGCCGTATATATCATCCGGCCGCTATTGTGCCTATCGATCAGGAGCCACGCGGCCCGCGGCTTCAACTGATTATTTATTTAAGCTAACTTACTTGCTTCGCAATCTTTGAACGGCCATTTATTTTTGGAGACTAAGTAAAGTCATGAGTGATATTTTGTAATATTATGTTATTTTTTACATCCAACGACTTATTTTACATCAGTCTTGATATTTTGTATAAGATCTGTAGTCACACATGATTTAATTTTATCATGACGTACCTATTTTTGTCTGACGAATTATTATTGTAAATTTGAAAATTGGGATGTTTGTAACTCCCAAAGTTCAAATCTCCCTCAACTCCTTCAGGCTATTATGACTAAGCCAGTTTGGCAGCAATTTCGAATGCAGACATCTTATACCTACTCTGAATTAACACATAAACTAGGTAGGTCGCAGGAATCAAAAAAAACCTTAAGCCTCAAGTCTAAAGTCGTGGTCGTGATCTAGTAATAATATAATTAAATTATCAACCCGCGACCCCTGGTTTCGATGCGAGGGCACTTGCGTGAGCCAAACTGCCTAGGGCGGTTGCTAGTCAGGTTAGACCTAATAAGTGTAGTTCGGTACATCGTTGTTAAATCAACAATAGCATCCGCGACTCCGTACAAGATGGCTACAATACTAAACACTAATGAGACCGACCAGATTATAGGCCAGGAGCCGGTACTAATTTACTTAGTGACCCAGGGTGAGCATCAGTTAAGTATGTAGGTACCTATTTTCCGGCAGGTTCTGGATTTTATGTGATTTCCTCCAGGATAAGCTGTGCTTTTATGTCCCTATGATTTGCACGCCACTAACTAGAAGTTGCCACTTTTTCCTGTCCTACGCCGTTTCATGCCAATCAGGTCCTCCGAGGGCATGCAGGTTTTGTTTTTGGAACGAAGTTCCTTAACGCGCGTTGCAAAAGGGGGCTAGACGGAAAAAATTAAGACCAAAAGTTGTAACGACACTTTTTGCTATAGTTGTAAGCCGTGCGGCGTGCCCGTGTTTCTCTGTCTGTCTCTCTCTCATAGCCAGTTACTTTCGTTTCATCTTTCTATTTCGCATTGAACAGTGTGGTGTCGCGACGATTATTTTTGTTGAGTGTATACAGGTTTTTTGTACATAATAAATAATAATAAATAATAACAATAATGAATCCTGACAGTGTTTCTGCACAAGTTCCGGATATTGCTGATGAACTTCGTTCCATCCGGGTGTCCCTTGATACCTCTCAAGTTTTTTAAAAATCAACTAGGTACAAGTTAGCCCTTGACTGCGATCACACCTGATGGTAAGTGATGATGCAGTCTAAGATGGTGACGGGCTAACCTGTTAGAGGTATGGCAGTTATATTAAACCCATATCCCTAATCGGTTTCTACACGGCACCGTACCGGCACGCTTAATCGCTTGGCGGCACATTTTTGCCGGCAAGGTGGTAACTAGCCACGGCCGAAATCCCACCAGGCCAGTTCCAATATTTCTAATGTTTCAAATTCAATATTCTATGGCAAATTAAATATGTAAGCTACCTAAATGATAGCAAAATTTAGGCATTACTCACAAAGTCATTTCAAACTTCCTCCAATGTGATTTTAGATAAGAAAATTTTATAGTCAAAAATATGCAGCTGAATCTTCAGCCACGCAGAGAAGTGATCCGGCAGCTTTAATACAGAATCGCAAGATCCTAGATAAGCTGCTGGCTCAATCCATTTTTATACGTGAAACCTATTATCTACTAATGAGGAGTAAGTATAACCTTGTAAAATGCTATTTTGGAAATATTATGTATTTTTAATTGGTCATTGTGTAATTGTAAATTACTCTCAACATACCTACGTATGACTCCTTTACGTAGCTTTAGAAATTGCTACGGCTCTCTGCCTATTTACTATGGGGATGATTTTACATATAAAACGTTACCGGCAAAGTTGAAGCGTGTCCCTTTGTGCTGTAGCATTCGGTACTTGATAATACTGAGGGCCGCGGCGTATGACCTCCGGCATGCCTACTGCGAGTTATAACGAGCCGTTGTGGTGTCGTTAGATACCCGTAAGCTCTTTTCGATCGAGTTTTTGATATTCTATTAGAAAAATATCATGAGTGGGACTCGAACCTACAGTTCGCGCGCGAGTTGAATGCAGAGTAAATTTATGTGTCACCATACATTTGCTCTTCATTCTACTCGTGCGCGAACTATACAACACCTTGTTTAGGACGCGGCTCCAATTCGACTGTTCAAACGGTTAAACACTAACTAAAAGTAGTGGTTCGCCCCGAACTGAAACCTCGCGGTATTTTTTATTTCACGTAAGATGATGCTAACGTTTATTATTTGTAAGCACAAACGAATAAACTTTTACAGCGCGCCATCTATTGACATCATTGTGAAGTTCTGTTAAAAAAATGAAGCTCATTAAAATTAATTAATTTCGTTTCCTTATCATATTTATCTTATTTTAGTACTTATTGTTCAAGTACATAAGACCACAGTATGAGGGGCCCCCGGAAGTAAAGATTTTTATAACTTTTTAAGCCATATTCGGCTGGAGGCCATTGGTTTACATATTATATATTTGAAGTAATTACGTTCACTAATTCAGAAGTTTTAAGGCTCTGACAGACGGACGGACAGACGGACGGACGCATGGACAAGTGCAAATTCACTCAAGTAGACTCAGAGACCTTCGCTTCGCTCGGTCAATAATTAGATACTCTATCTCTTTCCATCTATACTATAGTGTGAGAGTCAGAGTAGTCTCTGACACTTTTCTGCCACGTTCAGTTTTTCCACTACAAAGCCCTGCGTTTTATCCTGCCAAAAAGAACTTATCATACTTTTATATAGTTTTCTTATAGTATTCAAAAACGAAATTCGATTCGAGTTTACTTACAGGTAGTTTATTTACTTGTACAGCCAAAGTGATAACTTAAATCATCTACTAGCGAATGCCCGCGACTTCGTCTGCGTGGTTTGAGGATTTTTGGTTCCCGCGGAAACTCTTTAATTTTCCAGGATAAAATTCCTAAGAGTTTCAGTTTAAAGGCACCAATTTAGATAGGTCTTTCTAGTTTTCAATTTTAAGTAAGTATATATTTGTTTGAGGACGATCTCCTACTTTAATTTTATTTTGTTCGGAAAACTTACAGCTAAGTATATACATAAAGTGGATACTTAGATAAATATATAAGAAGAAAAATAACGTCACAGATAGAACTTAATGGTTTTATGGAACAAAATGCTATTGGAAGCATTTTTTAAATCAGAAAGAAATTCAGTTACTTTCTCTTTGATGTTTCGAATTGATGAAACTCGCCCTAGGGGTATAGTCCCGGGTCGAGCGGGGTTAACATACCGCACGGAAAATATAAAATACCTTCATTAGTTTAAGCCTAATTGGCGGTGGCCTGCACGGGCTACTGTTTATCAAAACTGAATTATATTCAGGTGATTCTTGTGTTGTTTTTTTTAAGAGCAACTTCCGAGTTGCTGGTTCTTTTCGGTAGGAAGATCATAAGTTGTAGATTATTGGTCTATAATAGTCCCTCGTCGTCCCTCCAGGTGGCAATTACTTTATTCTCGTAGATTCAGGTTTTAAAAAATCCCATGAGATATCTTCAATCTTTTATTACTCCCTGGAAAAAGGTAGCCTATGTCGGTCCCAAAATAAATGTAGAAGTCTCTCATAACATTGGTTTTGATGGATTTTTACTGTACGTATAATATTTGGTCACACATATCTGGTTTGCAATAAGGTTTTCATTCATTTGTATACTATTCATTCGAAGCAAATTTGTTTCTTAAATATACAGAAACAGGATTGTTTTCTCTATATTTAAGATATTTTGTCATTCTTGTCTGGTTTGCAACTAAAGTTCCATACATTAATTATTCCTTATTACAAGGCCATTTACAATGTTTTGGTGTGAAGCAGCCGGGTTTGTACTATCTGTAGGTGCGCGAACGCCCACGGCGACGGAGGCACCGAAATCGCGGTGACGCACTCGTGTGGTACCTAACGGGCTCATTATTGTACTAATGTGGATATATGTATAGACATCGTTTCTGCATTAAGCCTGCGACTACCTAACTTGTATTACGTTTGGCGACCTCACTGGTGTTGTAGTGAATGGTGAGCGCTGGTCTTATAGTGAATCGGGTTCGATCAATTTGTGAATTTTCAATTTCTAAATTGATTCTAGTTTGGTTTGGTGGGAGGCTTCAGCCGTGGCTAGTTCCATCTCTACCAGCATAGACGTAGTGCCGCCAAGCGATTTAGCGTACTGAAAATAATTACAAATAGGTACGCTGTCCATCTCCATCTATGCTAGAGGGAGGGAGACATAGCTTAATGTTTTTTCGTCACGTATGATTTTCCCAGCGCAGTGCCTGCGTTATATCCTGCCATAAAGAACTTACGTTCTAAAACAAGTCATAATAAAAAAATTAAAAAAACACGTCTGCCTTGCCAAAAACGAACTAAAAAGTTAAAAATCTAAATTAATCTAGTTAAATTAGAATCTTATTCACATTTTTATTAATTGATATTTTTTTGTGAATCACTGGATATTGAACTATAGTGTTATATATTTTTGGAATCTACTCATCATTTGCTAGATGATGATTATATAGTTAATCTTATTTTCGAATATTTTTTTTCAACTTTATTCTTGAATGCGGGACCATGGTCACCCCATAATTTTTTTTATAAATTGTACTATCCTGTGTCACCCGGAATAAGCTAGGGATTCTAACGATATCTCATTTATCAAAATCGGTTCAGGCATATAGAAGTTATGGTGGAACATAAAAACCCACATACATACAGGAACCCTGAAAACCATATACTCCTTTTTTCAGGCAGTCGTATAAATACTCCTTTTTTCAGGCAGTCATATAAAAATGGCCTCACAGTTTGGGGAGCCCTGGTGTAATCGATTGGGAGGTGGACAGGCGGAGTGAGTAACGGCCCCGGGCCACCATCTGCGTACGCGTCGTCGCCCGGTATATACCTATGTTTAGTTTTTAATTAGGACCTGCCTACTGCGCGGCGACCTGGGCCTCTATTTGTTTTGGCCGACGTAGAATTAAAATACGCGAATCGATAAGGAGAAATGTTAATATTCTTTTTTTGGAATTGCCATTTTTTTAACAGAAATACTAATAACTACTCGATAATGCCGCGAATTTGCGTGAATTAAGATTTTGATTCCCGCGGGAACTCCTTAATTCTCCGGGATAAAATGCAACCTATGAGTTCCTTCAAGTTATCTCCAATCCAAATTTCAGCTAAATCGGTTCAGCAATTATGCCACGAATGTGTAACAACATCCAAAAAAAATTACCAGCAGAATGCACCAGGGTTTCGAACTGGAGTAGCCATTGGTTAAGTAAGTCATTTATGAAAATTACCATGTCGATCATGATGAAAAGAAGCTTTGATTTCAACTTGAGTAAGCATTGCTTTTGTGCCGCCCTTATTTCTGTTGCGTTAATTTATTTCTGTGAAATCTACTAAAATATCCATCTGAATTAAATGCTGTAAAGGGCAAATTTGGTCTATATTAAATACTTGAGATGACCAACCATTTTATTTTGATAAGGATTAATACAACTCAGTAAAAACACCTTCGAAAAACCAAATTTTAAAATCATAAATATTGTTATCGTGCGACAACCTAAAAAGATAGATATATGCCATCGCGGGCTTTTCTTTAGAACTTTTTGAAAAGAACAATTCCACCATACGTTGTTTTCGTATAACTTTTAGTATTTATGCAGCGCACGCCACGGAAGCTCTCAGATGAGACAATTTTACCATTGAAAATGGTTATCAGATGCAAATCGCCTGAGACGTATTTTTGGTCATAGCTCGAGGATTTTAGGAGGATCGAGATGGGAATTGTACCAAGAGTTGCGGAATTTATCGAGACACGTGTGAACGTTTGAATTTTGAAAATCGGAATTTAACCAAAGAAGTTACGAGGCGATTGAGGTAACTTTCTTTGAAAAATGTAAAAAGTCGACTTTTTTGGGGGTGTTTGTTTACTAAATTGTAAATATTTCGGAAAAAAACCATATGAATAATATATTAAAAATTTTGAACAAGAGATTTTAATTTTTTTAAGAATCAACAAAAGCTGTTTAATTATAGACTCGAACCCCGCACCTGTTGATGTGCTAACTCTCTATTCAAACTCGTGTTCAATATAAGGCTTCTGGCTTCGCGCTTAACAAAACACTCTAGGGGTAGGGCAGACAAGACTACGTAGAGTCTGGTTGTGCTGATTCGGATCTACATTTTTTAATAATATTTTGACCCTTTTATACCATGAACTTCACCATAAAATACCGTCGCCAACGCTCTCAAACTCCCGTGCTGCACAGTGTTGGCGGATTGATCGCCTTGAATTGAGTGCGCGATTGGAGGACTCGTGCCTCAAATTGAGCACGAGTTTGAAAGGAAGTTAGCGTAACACACCTGTGCGGGTTTCGAGGTAGTACTTCCTTCTATTGAACACGCAAACGTAAATATACGCTGACCGATCGACATTGTAATGGTGTTAAAAGATGCCTTGTAAGTAATGTAGTTGTGTAATTTTAGGGAAGTAAATTTCAATAAAAATTTGTTATTATTAAACTTGTAATGTGTTATTCAAAATAAAATATTTTTTTTCATAATTTTTTGTATCCATTTTCAATGCTCCGATTCTTGCGGGGACTGCAAAATCTGATTTTTTTCAGACTCTATTCACATTATTGCAATTTTAATAAGGATCTCTAATTTTACTAAAAGTAAAATATAGCAGTTACTTGCTGATAAAGTAACTTTCTTTAAGTGAAAGAATTTTTAAAAACGTTAAGTAGTTTTTGTGTTTATCCCACCCCCACCACCACTACAGCCTATTAACGTTCCACTGCTGGGCACAGGCCTCCATTCTCATAGGAGAGAGGGAATTAGAGCTTAGACCCACCACGCTGCTCCAATGCGGGTTGGCGGGCTTTAACGACTATTATCATGTTAGTGATAATAACCGGGACTGACGGCTTAACGTGCTCTCCGAGGCACGGGGGTGAAACACCGCCAACTTCCTAACTCCGGGCTAGTACGGAGAATTTCTAATCAGAAAAACCCAACACTTAATTATGGCCCGACCTGGGATCGAACCCAGGACCTCGTCAGCCGCAGTCGAACATGATAACCACTAGACCAACGAGGCAGTCTATCCATTACATACATTATCCATGTGTTTATCCATTACAAACAAACATATCTTTCCTCTTTATAATATTAATTTGGAAAATAATGGAAATCCAAACTGTGCCAGAAACTGGAAGACAATTCGATTACGCGACGACTCATGAACAAGATGTGACGGAACCTCGTCTAGAAGAGATAGTGAATGAGCCACAAGTGTATTTAATCAGTATTCGCATCTGAGATGAAGTGGAGCTCGATTGTAATTACTTCGTGTGTTGATTTAAGCTTCATCAGACGCGGCCCCCGCCTCACTGCTGGATTTATCCTCCACAAATACTGTATATAATTACCGGGCAGGCCGAGGTGCCGCCGCGGAAACGTATTAAAATATGAAACGATAACATCGGCGTCGTAGCGCGGACGATGTAGGCTGAACGCATACAGCCCGGTCTGAGCCCGGGCCTGTGCTATCACATGCTATTGTTTTCCATTAAATTATGCAGCCCTATTCTCTAAATAAGTGGCTATCACAAAATGAAAGCTACTGATATTTTTTATCGATTATGAAATAAAAATAACATTTTCATAGCAAACCTTCAATGGACAAAAAATATGCCAGTGGCTTTCATTTTTTGACAGCCATAAAGTTAGAGAATAGAGGGCATGTCTCCGAATTAAACTTTTCAAAATGTCTATCGCCGAGTTACTATTGCTTTCGTCGTTTCGCATTTCGAAAGTCCGAATGAGCAGCTCGATTTGATTGACGTTTAAATTGCTAACGCTTGCAAAATTATCTATTCTTTCTATTATATTTGGCTCCCTTCTTCGCTGCTGACACCAGAAATTGCCAATTTATATTATGCCTGTCTCGCTCCACTCTCCCTTACTTTTCTTGGGACTTACAAACTTAAAGTGTGCTAAGTAATCTGTGAAGTGTGAGTTTGTGTGGATTTGTTGCTTACTGCTTCAATATTCTTTAGCGTGTTTACAGTTAACGTCCTGCAGAGTGACATATTATTAATCTTGGAAAATTGGTGGAAAGTGACTGGACGAGGAATATTGAGGACCGGATGCGGTGGCGCTCAATAGGGGAGGCCTATGTCCAACTGCAGTCCGCGTCCACAGGCGGTCGATGGTGATGAAAACCACGCGAAGAGTGACCCTGGTTATTTTTGATGTTTTTATTTGTTGAAAATAAAACTAAATTACTATTAAAAGGATTTTATTTTTTTGCAAACGCAACGGGTAACACAGAGTTTAATGATGGCATTAAGTAATTGACAGAGTTACAAACGACGTGATAATTGATTGATTGATTGATTGATGACCAAAGAATAGCTGTTTTATTTATTTAAAATAATTTTCAGCTTAATATTTAAACGTCCGGGACCGGTTCGTAGCGTGTGCGACCTAACTAAAAAACCATAATCGTATGGGGATCCGCTACTTCCACAACTCCAATCTCGGCTTATAATTTCTGTATCTCCAATTGTTTGTAATGGCGTTCCGATCGTACAATCAATTCAATATTGTTTAATAATTATTTTCGTGTTGTTTCATTTTATTTGTAATTTGTTCGTTTAATTGACTTCTGATTATGAATGAAATATTTTAGAGCTGTTATCTCGTTAGGCCACTGCGGCGGACTGGGCGAGTGTTATTAATGACTTCTATTATTAACTTCTATTAGAGAAAGTTTTACAATGTTAACAAGTGCACCTATTTATAGTTGTCTCAATGAGTCGGTGGTTGGCGTCAGATATTATTTTAATTACTTCATTTTTCACTACAAAGCGTAAAAAGCGTAAGGCATCGTCTTTTCAAAATTAATAAAAGTTTACTCAATAATAGTCATAATAATATTCGTGTAATACCATGTAATATCATACTGCCAACAGTTAAAGCAATACATAAACATTGTAACTCAAAATGACAGTTCGATGTCACGTACCTTGATGTTCCTAAAATAAGGAATATAATTCTTAAAACACGAAAGTCACTAATAATGAAAAATTATCAATAATAATTAAATAAATATAATTAAGCGTTAGCAGTAATTATGGCATAGATAATGGAGTAACTAAACAGAACCGTAAACACAGATACTAGGAGTGCTTTCCATATTTAAGCGGTTCGTGCCAAAATCAGTCAGCTTTGTCAACCCTAATGATGGAAAATCTGTACAGTCGCGGTCAGAAAATGTTTATCACCTTTAGGTTCATAATTGCATGACTACATCTGTGTCAGAAGGTCGATATGTGATTTGGTTAGGCATAGATCATAGATTTTTTAACATGCATTGGCTTCAGTAGGTGACAACTTGAGATTGATCTAGAAAACATTTTTGGAGTTACCTCCTTTAGAATCGATTTTAATATATAAGCCTGGGGTATGAAAATTTATGGGGAGTAAATCAAATTTTCTCCATTACGTTATCAGCTTTATGTTTCCATGGTCACTCTTGTTTATGTTTGCTTGACTATGTAATGTATTTTAATGAATATAAATAAATGTATCAAAATATGTAAAGAGTCAACTCCAGTGGAGCGTCGGAGTTGGCACATACATTTTTTTTAATATTTTCAATCAATGTCACTTTAACAAATGCGATGATGCTTAATGTGAAATAAGGAATTGAGTTTCATTAAAAAACATTGAAACTCTTTTTGTTGAATTCGATGCTTGAAAACTTTTTAAATTTTGAAACGTAATAAGCCATCCGCACGCAGTGTTATAAATAACTTAATTTGAAAACAGTTAAACATTTTCAGACCACGACCGTACGTTTATATAAACGTACGATGCGATGTTGTGTGTACCTGTTCGTATGCCGGTTTGATGTGGCCCTGTCATCTCGTTATTATAAATATCGATTCATTGCCCCGAGCGCGCGTCATTCATACCGATGTCCATCACAAATAACAATAGAAAGACTAACCGTGTGACTATATGTGCTTTATCAATTTTTTTATATTATAGTATAATATAAAAAATAGATAAAGCATCGCGGGCATTATCTAGTAGATTATGCCCGCGACTTCATCCGCGTGGATTGAGGTTTTATGGTTTCTGCGAGAACTTTTTAATTTTCCGGGATAAAAAGTAGCCTATGTTTTATTCCAGACTAATCTATCTCGGTGCCAAATTTCATCCAGATCCGTTCAGCCGTTCTGGCGTGAAAGAGTAACAAACATTCATACATCCATATGTCCATACATACAAACTTTCGCGTTTATAATTAATATTATAGTATACATGTATAAATACAAAAACGTATATTTTAGATGCGAAAACTTTTAAGACAACCCGAGTTTAAATTTGATTAATTAAAAGTTTCACTGTTAAAAAGAGTATTGTAGCGGCGAAGTTCTTTTGAATTTTACCCTATAGAGACGAGTTCGCGAAACAAAGAGCGATCTGCAACAGAATATAAAAGTTTTGTGATAACGTACACGCCCCGGGCCGGATCCGGGCAAACCCGAACTTGTCCGACCGCTCGATAGGGTTATTGCTGTTATTATTACAAAATACAAAAATGTTGTAGCCAATTTTGTTTTGCACAATATATAAACTAGTGCTCTCACTTCCCGCGGGGAGTATGGTGGGAAGGACAGCAATATATCAACTGTCACTTTAGTTCAGAGATCTTGTACGACAGAATTAGCCACAATGTAGGTACTTTTCGGAGTTATCTGCATTAAAAAATCTGAATGAACGGTGAAGGAAAACATCGTGAGGAAGTTTGAATGTCTGAGAGTACTTTGTATCTCAAAAGCCGTGTGAAGTAGGCGTTTGGCCAATGTGGCGGACAGCAGGCTATAGTCAAACTCTTCTCATTCTGAGAGAAAACTCTTGTTCAGTAGTGAGCCGGGAATGAGTTCATAATATGATGAACTTATGACTATATATTTATTTCACTAAAGCCCTTGACTCCGATATCAGTTCGTGGTAAGATGCAGTCAAAGACAATAAATAGTAAACTTACTTGTATGACAGTTACATTAAATCCTTAGCTCTAACCAGCTCCTTTATTTACTAACTCAGTAGCTATCAAAAAATTAACAAAGACAACAAATTAATTATTTTTAACAAAGAGTACAGCAGCAAAGAGGCAGCACAGGAAGCAAATTGAGAAATAATAAATTCTCAAATTTACCTTCCCCGGTACTTACCTCCCACTTGTAAGACCACTGCGCCGTCAAAGGAGGTCGTCTCATTTCTAATTTGACCCTTCACGAAGATTCGATCAATAGGAAACTTCCTTACCATTAAAATATTGTTTCCAACCAGATTCAATATAAAATTTTCGAAATAAAACCGATGTACAAAATATAAAAGTTTGACGGAAAGGCGCCGCGGGCGGTATCAAAGAGAACGGTTAAATATCCCAAAAGGATTGTTTAAAAAGATGTAAATACTCTTGAAGAATTGGGAAATATTTGATCCGTTCGGATATCGCGACAAAAAGTTGGGGTTTAAAAATATAAAAGGTTTTAAATGTAATGAGATCAAACCAAAATGGCTATTTCGCTCATCGGTAATTCTTAATAGGGATAGGGAAAGAAACACAACCAGTGTTTCAAAATTTAAAAATTAAGTTTATCCACTTAATTTTTAATTAATTCCTTATTTAATCTCATAAACACGTCCACCACTTTGCCATTACACCTCGATTCCTCTCCAATCGTCCCCCACCAGTACTGCCACTCTAGAGAGCCATAGAAACAATAAGGCAATGGACATATGTACGTATCCTAAAACAAAAACTACTATTGAAATAGTACGATTTTTTTAATAGTATAGGTACTATAGAACTGTACTATGGTTGATATCGACTGGATCTGACTACTAAACACACCAATCGGACAACTGAAAAGTGCTGATCAAAACTACTTGGGCCGGCTTGCAGAAACGTGCTTAAACTGATTTAGTTTTTAATGCTATAGATTAAGTTTTTTCTAGGAGTGGCATGAAAAGGATATGGAAATTTAACACATCAAGTAACGGCCCTGTGAAAGGATGCTTTAGACAAGACTTAACTTCTTGCACAACATAGAAAATTTAGAAGAAGAATGTTTTTGTCGATGGTACTCCATAACTCCGTGGTTTCTCAACCTATTTTGACGAATATTCTTTCTGGACAAGTAACAATCAAATACCATAATAACTTTCCTATAATAATAGATAAAGTTTATAATATTAGCACATTATTAGGTTAGTTCCGTATCATGAAGATCTGATTAATATTTCAGAGATTGTTAGGCTCAAGAGCATGACTAAGTTTCATATTTTATTCCCAGTAAAACCCATTAAGCCTTTGGTACCGGTTCTAAATTGGTCTGAATGAAAACAACACAAATTTTCATCTTAGGCCTCTCAAGGGATCAGCATCCTCGGAGACTAAACGAAATGAGATACATAAATGACAATAGCTCTATCGTGTATCATTATTGCAACGATTAAACTTATTACTGAAGTTGAATTGAAATTAAATGAAAATACACTTTATTGCACACTAAACTAAATACAAAAACAGAAGATCATAAAAACATACATTAAAGGAAGAAAATTTACAATAGGCGGCCTTATCGCTAAGAAGCGAAAAAGCGAAGGAGTTGAATTTCTAGGTTCGAAATGATTCTTTATTATTTCTACCTATTTCTTACCACCTCAGTGCTCGAGCACGTGTTTCCTCTGAGAATGAGATGGATTTAGGTCATAGTCCAATTCACAAACCATGGAGAACACTATACGCACCATGGAGAACTCTTGGTTTCCTCACGATGTTTGCATTCGAGCTCAGTAGTGGACTGCGCTACTTAATGGCTTTAGAAGTTTTTTTAAATCTTTATTTTATGACAGGGCGTATTCCTTGGTGATTAGTGATTATGATGATGATGATTTGAAGATACTTATTTCTAGTGAAAATTTTGCGCTTCAAATATGTCAATGAGTATATTATGTATCATTTATTTCTTATCACTAATAAATAACAGATGAGGGTATACATTTCTTAAACCGGATCTTGAAACAAAAGCCATGTTATCACAAACCTGTCAAAAAAATCTTCGACGCTTTACCTAGCTCGACGATACATAAATTGATTTACTTAACAACAAAATTCTGAATTCCATTCTTAGTAACTAATTGAAACTTTTTAATTCACCAAAAAGCGCCACACATACAAACGGTAAATTCCATCGGTATACACTATACACTAACCCCTTAGAAAGATTTACGTTCAACCGCCGCGGACGGGTTAATACGCGCCACAGTTAATTGATTAAATAAAATTAACTACAGATGGGGTAACCGGGGCCCCTTCCACGTTCTCTACCTATTCTATCTACTCCACCGTACTCTCATTTCGGTGTAATGTTCATTTGCATTAAAAGTGTTTCGGTTAGCTCATTGTATGGAGGCCATCTCCTCCGTGCCTCGTTGGTCTAACGGTTAGCATAGTCGACTGCGGATCACGAGGTACACAGTTCGATTCCCAGTCTACCATGAACCATTTTTAGATATTTGGTTTTTCATTTAAAAGTTAGAAAGTTGGCGGTGTTACACCCCCGTGCCTCGGAGAGCACGTTAAGCCGTAGGTCCCGGTTATCATCGTGATAATAGTCGTTAAAGCCCGACAACCCGCATTGGTGCAGCGTGGTGGGTCGAAGCTCTAATTCCCTCCTATGAGAGTAGAGGCGAGGCCTGTGCCCATCTGTGGAACGCTAATGGGCTGTAGTGGTAGTGGATGGAAGCCATAGTGTTACAGTTCAAGAAAATATTCGTTGGCGTTGTGTAATTTGAAGACCTTAAAATGGATAGGTGGACCTTAAATAGGTATACTTCGATGTAGCGATGCAGGCGTATAGTTTTCACTATTACCTTTACTGATTAGTGCCATCTAGTTAACACTAAAGAGACCATACTCTACCAGTTCAGCGTATAATGTGTTATGTGCCCCACCTATTGCCACTTTAAACCGATTCGATTAGTAGTTCGTTAGTTAGTAATTCGATTAGTCTACTCACATTTCTGATTCTGCACATAGAGAAACTCTAAGCAAAGATCCTCTTCACAGCTCATTGATATGAGTAGATGGATTAATTAGTTGAGAAGATTCTCCCCATACCTGTGGAACAAATTACGTGCACAACACAATACACGACGGAGGGCGACTCGGCCTGCCTGCGCGAAACTTGGCAATTTACATAAATCCGAAACTTCCCCCATCACAAAGGCCTTATTAAAATCTCGGAAAGAACTTTAATTTGAGTTGGCAGCACCCATCATTAATCTTGTACGCACAATTTGCCAACTTACTTAGTGCCGGTGGCACGTTGGGTGCTTTAAGTTAACGTTAACATCATCAGCACGCTGGGTCGTCACTGAGCGCAGGTCTCTCCGAATGAAGAGGGTTTTGGCCATAGTCTGGGCTTCATACACGTAAGAGAAGGCAAACATAGTTTCCAAAATCAAAAGTCAGTTTTTCACATTCTCCCTGGCGCAGTGGTGTGCATTGTGTTGGAGCTCCTGGGCTCGATTCCGGGCTGGTTCAATTTGAGAATTCATAATTTTCGTGATATCGCCGTCGAAAGCCCCGGTGTCCTACGTGAGTGAGCAATGCTACACCGCGACTCGATACGACGCGACGCGACAGTATCAAACAGTAGCAGATAAATTTGTCATTTTCTATGGCGTAGTATCGCGCAACGTGTTTTATTGTTGAACAAATAACTAGTGGTTCGCCCCGAACTGAGATCTCGCGGTACCAAGCATACGATTTCATAATAAAAAAATTATAAAATGTGTGTGCTTGCGGTTCCTGCGGCGAGCATGTCTAGATGCGCGCTTATCTTTACGTTCATAGACATCAGTACTATCAGTAGGCTATTTTTTTTATTTCACGTAATATGGTGCTAACGTCTATTATTTGTAAGCACAAACGAATAAACTTTTACAGAGCGCCATCTATTGACATAATTGTGAAGTTCAGTTAAAAATACTGAAGCTCATTAAAAATTAAATAATTTCGTGTCCTTATAACATTTATCTAATTTTAGTATTTGTTGTTCAAGTACAGGATATAATTCAAATAATTGATCAAGTTTCAGGCAGAAAATTTAGAGTTCTGGGGTTTAGTTTACTTTAGTTTAGTTTGGACGTTAGAAAATCTCCACTTTGAAAGGGCCCCCCCCCCCCATTTCCTCAATTTTAGGGGGAAAATTAAAAATTCTCTGACAGACGGACGGGCAAGTGCAAATTCACTCAAGTAGACTCAGAGACCTTCGCTTCGATCGGTCAAAAATACGAGTATTTTTCTCCATCTCCATTTTTAACGAAGTAAGTAAGTTTAAGTAAAGAGAACGACCTTTAACGGTAACCTTACTTTAACACGTTTAAGTGCATCTTGCTCTTAGGGTATGTATTATAATAGAACAACAATCTTAATTAATGGTTATGACGATAAATCGCTGCCCTATTAAAGGAGATGTTAACGGTACAGTCTTTAGGAATAGTACCCACTTCGTAGGTACATAAAATAACTATTATCGACCTTTATGGCGAACGCCGACCGCCCAAAACTGTGTATGGTGACGCGCTTTTTTAAGGCCGGACTTTCCCTGCAGTTGTTTTGTGCTTTCCTTTCTCTATAGTTAGACGCAGACGAGCTTGCTCTCAAGCTCGTTTGCGTGTAGGTCTGTGCAGGGCTTTATTTAAGGGATCTGTATCTCTCTGTTGTTTGGTTGACAACAAGTAGCGTGCGGTCTTTTTATACGGAGCGACGATACGACGAAGCTGTTGGGATATTTTAATTTATAAGAAAAATATCAGTAAAGAGAAAAACTTGGACGTCCTGTTTGAGATATATATTTGAAGTAAGAGAAAGTCATCAAACGTAAAAAAACAATAGATTTAAAAAAAAAGAATAAGAATATATTTAAATATAAACAATTTAGTTTACGGCCAGTTCCAACATCCCCCTTTAAACTAAATTGTCTTACAAAAAAAAATATTAACATAACGTATTAAGACACAGGAACAAAAAAAAAAACCTAACTAAGACCTAAACTACCTATAATTCTACTAGTTGCGATAGGCCCAAGTGGTTTGGTAAGAATATCTGCGGGTGTATCACAACTTTTCATATAGTCTAAAATAATTGTATTATTACTAACTTTTTCTCGTATAAAATGAAAACGAGTGTCAATATGCTTCGTCCTGCTATGGTGCACAGGATTGTGAGCTAAGTTTAGAGCACTCTGACTATCTGACAATATCTTAATTGTATATATCTTACCAGTAATATCCTCTATAAATTTACGTAAGTAACAGGCTTCTTTAGTTGCTGCAGTAAGAGCCATGTACTCAGCTTCAGTGGATGACAGAGCAACAGTTGGTTGTTTCTTTGATTCCCAAGACACTGGTCCACCAGCTAACTTAAAGACATAGCCCGTGTAAGACTTTCTGTTAATTGGACAATTTGCCCAATCAGCATCTGCATACCCTGTTAACGGCTTTCCAGTTTTCCTGTATATTAAGGAATACTCTAGTGTACCCTTTAGGTATTGAAGAATCCTTTTTGCTGCTTTCCAATGTTCCGTTGAAAAACACGTATTAAATTGGCTTAAGTAGCTCGTTGCAAATGCTATATCAGGACGTGTATTGACTGCCAAGAACATAAGGCATCCTATTAGATTTCTGTAAGGCAGCAGCAATGACTCACCACTAAAGTTTCGTTCTAATTTGCTGTGAGCTAAAGGAGTACTAGCCGACTTACATTCACTCATATTAAATTCGTCCAATATGGACAATATATAATTCGATTGACTAATTTTTATGTAATCTTGATTTCTATCTATTTGTAAACCTAAATATGACTTCAAATTGCCAAGATCTTTCAAACTAAAATATTTTGAAAAATCATTTTTAACAATGTCAAACGTCACGTCAGAATTATAAAAGACAATTATGTCATCCACGTAGACACCCAGAATAACAAGTTCATCACCAAAAAGTTTTGTATATACACAAGGCTCAGAAGAAGTTCCTATAAAACCTATTTTTGAAAGGACTTCATTCAATTTTTTGTTCCAAGCACGAGGTGCCTGTTTGAGACCATATAGAGATTTTCGAAGTCTGCAAACCCTGTCTTCTTGGCCTTTCACT
The DNA here is from genome assembly GCA_964035005.1 of Erebia palarica. Lineage (NCBI taxonomy): Eukaryota > Metazoa > Arthropoda > Insecta > Lepidoptera > Nymphalidae > Erebia > Erebia palarica. Next base: position 18,898,923 of record OZ035986.1, read on the forward strand.
GAAAAACCAAGAGGTTGTTCCATAAATACTTCTTCTTCCAAATCTCCATAAAGAAATGCTGTGTCAACATCCAGATGTCTCATTTTGAGATCTTCTTCTGCTGCCAATGCAAACAAAGTACGCAGGGAAGAATGACGAATCACAGGCGCAAACGTCTCATGATAATCTATATCTCTTGTTTGATGAAAACCTTTGACCACTAGCCTTGCCTTATACTTGATTATATTACCATAAGCATCCTTCTTATGCTTATAAACCCATTTACAGGGAATAACTTTTTTATTTGATCTGTCTACTAACTCCCAGGTATTTAACTTCATTAGTGAATTGTATTCATCAGTCATTGCTAAAACCCATTTTTTACCATCTTCTGAATGTATAGCTTCAGAATAGTTTGTTGGTTCACCTGAATCAACATCAGTAGAGGCCTGATAAGTTAAATATTCAGGTGGCTTTCTATTTCTAGATGGGTATCTGGGTTCATTACTTACTTGCGTTTGTTCAGTACAAGAAGACTCTTTATCCATGTTCACAGGAACAGATGATTCTCCTTCTGGACTACAACAATCAACACAATCATAAAATTTATCATCACCAGTTTCAATATGTTCTTCGAATAGTAATACTGACTCCATATTTTGAACTATAGGCTCTGATGCATTTTCCTTTAAAGGTGTAAAACAATTCTCAAAAAAACTTGCATCTCTTGACTTAATAATGCGTCTTGGATTTGCAGGATCCCGAAAAACATAAGTATTAGGATCTTCTGAGTAACCTACGAAAATTGCTTCCTCTGCTTTTAAATCTAGTTTCCTTCTTTGACATGAAGGTACATGAACTAGAGCTCTACATCCAAATACCCTTAAGTGACTTAGATCACTTTTCCGACCACTCCACTTATCATAAGGTATTTTGCCATTCAAAGTTCGATGAGGGGACCTATTTTTCAAATAAACTGCGACTTGGAAAGCATCTTGCCAGTATGATTTAGGTAGTGAGCTTTCGGCCAACATTGATCTCGCCTTCTCTGTTATTGTACGATTAGTACGTTCAGCAACTCCATTTTGCTGTGGGCTATAAGGCGTTGTTACTTGGTGCTCAATTCCATTCGAAGAAAGATAATCAGAAAACTCTTTATTTACATATTCTTTTCCTCCATCGGTTCTAAGAGCCTTTATTTGAAAACCTACTTGTTTTTCAACTAGAGCTCGAAATAATAAAAATTTATTCTTTACCTCAGTTTTAGAAGATATAAAATAAGCAAAAATCTTGCGAGTATAATCATCTACAAAAGTTAAAACATAAACGTTTCCTTGAAAAGATGTCGTGGACATTGGTCCGCATAAATCACTATGGATTAGTTCTAAAGGTGATGACGCCTTATTATACGCTACATTTTTAAACGGTTTTCTAGCTTGTTTACCTTTTACACAAGCGATGCAACTATTTTTATCAACCTTAGTAAAATCTACTCCTACCTGATGATTCTTCAATTGATTCATGCCTATGCGACATAAGTGTCCTAACCGTTTATGCCAGAGCTGATACTTGCTCAGACAGTCAGAGTGCACCTCGTACGCAATATTTTCACTATTTATCTTAGATGGAATATTAACAGTACCATCAACTATGTACAGTCCACCACAGGGCGAAGCATGAAGAACAGAATCACCTGAAACACAAAAGGTATCATTTTTATAAAAACTACATCCGCTTTTGTCAAAAACACATACAAAACCTTTATCAATAACTTTCTGTACTGATAGTAAATTAGCCTTTAAATCTGGTACTAGGGCAACATCACTTATTGTTTTTACTACATCACCAGGTGTCTTAATAGAAATATTTCCAGTATTTATTGACCTAAAGTCCCGAAACCAATCTTCTCTGAAAGTTATATGTTTTGTAGCCCCAGAATCTACGTACCAAACATCCTTATTGGAACAGTTAGCAGTAAGTGCTGTGACCGAAGCTGTGACCTCATTTGCTACATTTATTATGCCTTTATTACGTCGTTGAGGGCAATCCGGGCGTTTATGCCCTGGCACGTTACATTCATAGCAAATAATCATTTTATTTAATTTGGATTTCATTCCTTTGGCCTGGAAAACTGCATTTGTTGGTGTGATGTCATTTTTAGACATTTCATTTAATAGTTTTGTCTTAACCAAATCGAAAGTGATTTCTATATTGCAGTTTTCCAGTGCCATGATCAATGGCTCATATTTAGTTGTTAGCCCTCCCAGTAATATAGCTGCAATTGATTTATCTTCGATAACTTTTCCTATGTCAGCTAGGTCTTGTGACGTAGACAGAACTGCATCTATATATTGTTCAATATTTTCAAAGTCTGAAAGACTTAATCTATAAAGCTTTCGCTCCAAGGCTAGCCTTCGGCCCAAACCTTTATCTTCAAAAGCTGCCTTCAGGGCCTCCCAGGCTTCGGCTGCAGTTTTTGCACGTCTAACATGTGTAATTGCTACACCGTCTAGTGTTAAGCATATCTTTGCCAGAGCCTTAGCGTCATTCCTTACCTTAATAGATGCAGTGGTCGTATCTCCTTCTGGATATCCATCAATAGGAAACCATAGGTCCTCATGTTGCAAATAATTTCGCATTTTAAATTTCCAAGTAGGATATCCTTCTCTATTTTTGAGACTAAAAGGAGGAACTGACGACGAATGTAACATCTTATTACCACTTATATCTCCGCTTGCTTGCGACATTTTTTGAAGGAAAAAAAAAATAATATCAAAAGAAAATGAATTTTCTTATTCGCAACAAATAAAGCAACAACGGACAATTAACACCACTTTTCACTTATATTTTTCCCAAGATCCTTCGTGCTGATAACGTGTTGGGATATTTTAATTTATAAGAAAAATATCAGTAAAGAGAAAAACTTGGACGTCCTGTTTGAGATATATATTTGAAGTAAGAGAAAGTCATCAAACGTAAAAAAACAATAGATTTAAAAAAAAAGAATAAGAATATATTTAAATATAAACAATTTAGTTTACGGCCAGTTCCAACAGAAGCCTATTTCGTTAGCCTAAGTTTTTTGTATGAAGTCTGTTATCGCCCTTAGCTTATTTAAACTGAATTGACAGATTCAAATCTGGTATTATCCTTGTCTGCCGCACAGGGAGCATCACGAAAGCGATAATACATATTTTATAGACCATTTTAGTTTACTTTAGAGATTGTGTAAAACAGAATAAGCAACAATAATAGTAATACAGACAATTTTAGTTATAGTTTTAGTTATAGTAGAAATTTTAATTTTAGTTATATAATTTTAGTTATAGTTATACAGACAATACGTTTTAGGGCCGATTATTTTTATACATGTATAAAAATATTCGGCCCTAAAACGACTTAATATAGCTATTAAAGATATACGAGTAAGATACTTATTGCCAACCCAAAATAGCATATTAGTCGCTTGAAAATTAGCATATTTCGACAAATGCTTATAAAGGGTTAATACAATCAATAACGTTTTGGAAAAATGCTTGGTGACCCATCGTGGGCGTTGCGGGCGGTGGTGCGAATAAGGGGGTTAAAAATGAGATGTATTTTACTATAGTGTTGCGCGCTATAGGCGCTTTTGTTTAACATATTTTGCAAATTGCACGGTGATAGCCTAGTAGTTATAGCTTCGGTTACCTATAAGAGGGACCCGAGTTCATTCCTCGTGCACCTCTAACTTACAAAAGGGTGAGCAAACCTGCGTGGCTGAAAATTCTTCTTAATGCTTATGATTTGGACACCCTTATAATGTATGCTAGAACTATAGATGTTGCCCGCACGTCTGTGTCGATAATACAGAAAACTTCCTCCAGTTAAATATTAGATAGAAGCAGGCGTTACTTTGAGGAAGGAAGGAACGAATAAACTTCTAGTTTCTACATCCTCCAGTTAAAGCAAATGCTGAGTTTCTCTCAATTGAATCTACTTACAGAACCGGTGGTAGTCAAAAAATTGCGTAGCTTATGAGACACCCTATATGAAATAACAAATGTTTATTGTGTTTTGAGTGTGGAGTAGAAAATTTTGTGTAGATTAATCTTCTAATTACATTTTCTTGTATGTAAGCATAGATGTAAAACCTCGTATATAAAAGTTTGTGAGTATAGTGCTACAAACTTATCTGTCTCGGTGGCCAAAATTGGAACTAATTTTAGTGCCTGTTTAGTTTTTTTTTTCATTCGATATACCAGAGCTAGACAACAGTACTATTGCCACCTTTGCTGATGACACTGCTATTATGGCTGTGGGTGATTCTCATAAGCAAACAGTAGAGAGATTGCAAAATGGAGTAAATAAAGTATACGATTGGACTAAGAGATGGAAAATAAGACTCAACGAAATGAAATCAATCCATGTAGATTTTACTAACAAGAGAATACAGTATTGTCCTGTTTTCTTGAATTGACACTGCAAAGTATCTTGGTATGATGTTGGATGCTAAGCTACGTTGGAAGACCCACGTTAAAAAGAAAAGAGCTGAACTAGATCTTCGCTATAAAAACCTACATTGGTTGCTAGGAAGACATTCCTTACTATCAATTGACAATAAAGTGTTGCTTTATAAACAAGTATTAAGGCATATCTGGGTTCATGGCTGTCAGCTCTGGGGCTGTACCAAAAAGAGTAACATGCAAATTATTCAACAAAGTAAAGGATATTGTTAACGCACCTTGGTACATCCGCAATGACAATATTCACCGGGACCTTAAAGTTGAATATGTCGACAGAATAATTGCGAAATTTGCGAAAGCCCACGAACATTGGCTTCACCATCACGTTAGCGTTGAGGCGATTCAGCTGTTCGTTACGCAGTTAGTGAGGAGACTTAAAAGAACCAAACCCTTTGAGCTAGTTCCCAATAGTGATTAGTGCTTAGTGATAAGTGAATAGCGAAAGTGTAGTGTAAGTGCTGCCCTAAAGAACACAAGAACATAGTGACTTTAAATTGATCAAAGAAAGACTAAGATGCGTCGATGGACTACTTCTTAGTATATAAGATAATTTATAAGTTTAGGTTAAAGTAAAATTACTCATTAGTCTAATTTTAAGGCTAGATTGTAATATTAGTGAGTATAGGTTGTATAAACTATATACTCATATTAATGGACGAAAAAAAAAGAAATACTAGCGACACTGTCACCGGATCAGATAAGTTTGTGAGACGGGACTATACAGTCGTGTGGACTGCAGTCGCACCCTTGCATTCAATTAAGGCCAGCGTCCGCTACCGCCGTTGAATTGACCCGACGACCGCTTTGCATAAATGCCCGCCGGCTGTTTACAATAATCGATATGTTTTTACCGTTTCAATTTATCGATATCCATTCACGGTGCTTACAATTTATTTGTATCAATAATAATATGACTTCTGTATGTTTTTGTACGCTGACGGGTTTATGGGGGTCGATTTTTGATCGAATATTCAGAATCAATTAACCAGCGGCTTATATGGGCGCTCGGAAGCTTATTAATTGGTTCTACATGTAATTTTATGTCCGCGCTTAAGGGAGCAGACACATTGCTGTGATGATTTGTGTTGCAGCAATCTAACTATATATAATCTAACTATTCTACAACAGACACAGATACAGCTCACCATCAGCCTTAGCATGCCTAAAACGAAATATCTCGCGACGATAGCGAGAGATATGTTGTCGTTGCCAACCATATAATCCATGAATCCTATTTCATTAGATAAATTCATAATTTCATTGATTCATGGTTACTGTCATCATGCCTATTTTACTCGTACTTCAAGTGCGTTGGATATAATCGCCCTTCCCGTAATTTAAAGCGATACATTTCGACAACAACACCACTCCTCACCAATTATTGCTACCGCCCCCGACCGGTTAGATTGAGTTGAGACGGCGTTGTTGTGTGGTTGAGTCGATATAATGTGCGATTACCATAACTTTGATAAAAAGTACTATTTTTATATAGTTTATTCGTTTACGGTTTCAGTTATGCACGACAAATAATTGCTGTGTAAAAAGCATTGCGAAATCAAAGAGGTATTGTGAGCTCGAATCTCTTGCTCATAATGAGAAGTGACATTATCTAATTATCTCTTAAAATATACCGGCGTGTAGTCCGAGCTGTGTGGAGATGACATCACGGCCAACGCAGATGCTTGGGACCGAAACGCCAGTCGGTTGACGGTTCTTCTATGTACCATTTCCATTTCAACGCTTAGAGATTATTCGAGCTATATCGGTTAATCCAAGAATCTCCTCGATTTGAAAACGTAGGGAAATTCGAGAACATTATTATTATCTCTTAAAATACACAGGCCTGTAGTCTGAGTGGTGTCGTAGTGACGTCACATCCAGCGCTGATGGCGTAAGTGCATTTGCTTGTAGCGCCGCGGCCCGCTGCGACGCGCGACGGCCGCAGTTCGAGCCGCGTAATTAACGATCACTGGAAAAGAAATATACTAACCTCGGAACGAAACTGTTGGCTTAGTACGATATCGCACAGCGACAACGCTGATAGATTTCGAGATTCGAGTTTTTGCCGGGTTTTCTCAATTTCTAGCAGCTTTCTGAGGTGGTAGAGTTTAGAATCTACAATCTAGATGAACGTATATAGGTGTCCTACAGCTTACATGAAATTAATAAAGCATATGCTTCGAGGACCAATATCTCAATTAGTATTTAGTACTAGCCAATGCCCGCGACTTCGTCCGCGTGGATTGAAGTTTTTGGTTCCCGCGGGATTTCTTCAGATTTCTGGGATAAAAAGTAGCCTATTCCAGACTATAATCTAACTTTGTCCCAAATTTCATCCAGATCCTTTTAGCCGTTCTGGCGTGAAAGAGTAACAAATATCCATACATCTTTGGCAATTCGTGAGAGTCAAGTGGAAGCAATCGGACACAAACAATATTGATTGATTTCATATTGATGTTATGAAAATAAAATATTCAATAGTGGCTTGTAACCGACCCACAACACAGTTTAAGTTTTGATAATTATCAAATACTAGCTGATGCCCGCGACTTCGTCCGCGTGGATTGAGGTTTTTTAGTTCCCGCGGGAACTCTTTAATTTTCCGGGATAAAAAGTATCCTATGTCCGTCCCCTGGTTCTAAGCTACCTCCCCACCAATTTTCAGCCAAATCGCGTGGATTGAGGTTTTTTAGTTCCCACAGGAACTCTTTAATTTTCCGGGATAAAAAGTATCCTATGTCCGTCTACTGGTTTTAAGCTACCTCCCCACCAATTTTCTGCCAAATCGCGTGGATTGAGGTTTTTTAGTTCCCACGGGAACTCTTTAATTTTCCGGTATAAAAAGTATCCTATGTCCGTCTCCTGGTTCTAAGCTACCTCCCCACCAATTTTCATCCAAATCGGTTCAGCCGTTCTTGAGTTATAAATAGTGTAACTAACACGACTTTCTTTTATATATGTCACCATAAGATTGTAAAAACCGTTAGATTATAATCTAACTCGCGAAATTCTAAACTGTCGAAAGATTAGAGTTTAACGCATTATTTTCCGGTAGATTGTAATCTGATAGGTATTTAAACCCAATAAAACCTAAGTGCACTACTTGATTATTTATGTCGGACCCTAACCTAACCTACAAGAAAGAGACAAGAAAACGTAAATAAAATGAATATTTCAAAAATTTACACTCAGAACATTTAACAGTTTACAATCTTTCGACAGTTTAGAATTTCGCGAATTAGATTATAATCTAACGGTTTTTACAATCTTACGGTGACATATATAAAGATGACCGGCTTTGAAAGGTCCATTTTCCTCTGACATTACCGTCTCGACAATCATTGTCAACTCGTACTAGGCGCAGACTATAAACCGTTGAGACGCCGCCCTTAAACGATGACCAAACCCACGTTAGTAGCTTTAAAAATCCTCTTAACTCTTAAATACCTACGAGTCCATATCTTTACGAATATTGTGGGGGTGAAACAGAAAAGAGAATTCTTCAAAATGTTATCAGTGTGTGACCTCTACCACTTGGCCAGCGTTGTGAACTATGGCCAAACCCTTCTTATTCTGTGAGGAGACTCGTAATTAGTAGGAAGTGAGATGGAATCGGTTGAAGTGATGATGATGTAAAGGGAAAGTATCCTATTAAAAAAATTGAACAACTGCAAGTTTCTTGCCGGTTCTTCTCAGTAGAATCACCTTTCCGTACCGGCGGTAGAGTCACAACATTTCATATGTGACACAAGTTATATATTTATGTTTATCCTAGGATGCAAAGTGGAGAATGCATCCTCGGAACGAACTGGTTTTTTTATATAGAGATAAAAAATCCTCAGTCAGTTTTCGATATGTCAAAACGTGTGTGAATGTCAAAAACAACAATAACTGTCAAACGCAATATGGTTACTTCTAAGCTACTAACCAACGAGTACATCGAAACTTTCACTTAAGTACATGCTCAAATTTTTGACATTATAGCCTGTGACCATGTGGCCATAATTTTAAGCTTAATAGAAAAGGCCTACTTTGCGCACAGTATTTATGTGCCACTTGGCATTTTATTAGTTTGTTCAAACGCAACCGTTAACAATAAATCGATTTTATTACTTGTTACAATAAACATTTTGAAAAATTAATAGCTTCACAATTAGCAGGTGGCTGGTGCGCCATTCATATTTTATGCCGATGTTTATTGCCTACTAGCTGTCGCCCGCAATTTCACCCGCGAACGGTTCATTATACCTATTACTACTTACTTAAATACTCCCGTTTTTGGCTCCCGCGGGAACTATTTAATTTTCCGGGATATTAAGTAGCCTATGGCATTCTAGACTATAAGCTATCTCTGTGTCAAATTTCATCCAAATCCTGTGAGCCGTTCTGGCGTGATTGAGTAACTAACATCCATCCAAACTTTCGCATTTACAATATTAAGTATAGAAAAAGTAATGCGACCCCATTGCCTACCAAATTTAATTATTTATCTCAAAAATAGCCACGTCATTATTTTTTTTTACGCCTGAGTGCTTTTTTTTCTCACTCTGCTAAGGACGGGTGTCATCTCAGAATAAGAAGGGTTTGGCCATAGTCCACCCCGCTGGCCAAGTTAGAATTGGCAGATATCACACGCCTTTGAGAACATTATCAAAAACTCTCAGGAATGCAGGTCTCCTCACATTGTTTTCCTTCAGGGTAGCGACTGCTATTTTAATTTATTACAAAATGCACTATATAACTCCGAATAGTTAGAGCTAGGGGATCGAACCCCGGGCCACCTGAATAGGAGGCTTCTAGGCTATTGCTCTATTTTTTTTTGTGGCGCTATTGACCAAAATCCATTGTGGCATACCTATATAAAAAGGGAAATACAGCCAATCGCAACAATAATTGGTATTGTAGCAATGATTGAGTCAGCTAGTCTGCAATCGAGCGACTGTTAAATTTTCGGTGTCAACGAATGCACAGTTTACTTTATGCAATTATAAATTAAACGAAATGGCCGAAAGGAGATTTGTATGTGACGAAAGTCGCGGTGACGTCGGACGATTGGCGTTTGATTGACGTTGAACGCCCGTGTTACACGTCCGTTGTCAATGTGTACTCGTAAATAAATAAACGAACGATCGGGTTAAACTTGAACCACAGTTAGCTACAGATAACCAATTAGACGCTACAAGACTTGCTATATACTAGATAGCGAGGTTAAGGCTATTTCTATAATAAATAGATATATACTAGAAATAGCCTTAACCTTTATAGTGTATATCTAATGCTCAATCACACCAGAACAGCTGAACGGATCTGGATGTAATTGGGCACAGAGGTACCTAGACTATAGTCTGCAATAATACATAGGCTACTTTTTAGCCCGGAAAATTAACGAATTAAGGAGTTTAAAAAAACTTAATCCATGCTGACAAAGTCACGGGCATCATTTAGTTAGTAATATGTATGTTATTAGATATTAAGTTTTCTGTGCTTTAAGTGCCTCGTTGGTCTGGTTATACCTACTTAAATATGTACGACTGCAAATGACGAGGACTAGAGTTCGATTTCCGGCCGTTATTGAGTACTGTACTTACCAGAACTACGCTAGGACGGAAAAATCTGACGGACGGATTTTTTTTCTGTAGCTACTAGCCCGGAGTCAGGAAGTTGGTAATGTTTCACCCCCGTGCCAGCATGAAGCCAGTCCTGCGCCTGATCTCTCTCCGGTCGTGTCGGATTTTCCGTCCGATCTTATCGATATTTGTTAAATGGAGACTGTCACAGCATAAATCCACGCCGACGACGAAATCGCGCTCTACATCTAGTATTCAAATAAACGTAGTCCATGAAGCCAGTCCTGCGCCTGATCTCACTCCGGTCGTGTCGGATTTTCCGTCTCATATCTTATTGGGCGAAATCCAAGCGAATGAAGTCGCGCTCGTAATCTAGTATTCAAATAAACATGTCGCTCACAAGAGGAATTCCACTACACACGTAACGCCAAACAAACAAATAGACGCACCGAGGGCGATGCGAATCGTCGAAATTGAAGAGAGCGTTGATAAAATAAGTAAATTGAGCGGCCCAGCGTGAGGAATGAGACATCCACGCAAGAGTGCAGAGGCGGCGGCGCAGCTGACATCTGTCATCGCGCGATTTATTGCCGCTCCGAAATAACGCAGTCACTGAACGACGACGCGACAAAACGAGGCCCGCGACCGCGACCGCGCGCTGACGGTCTATTAACGACCGTCGCACGTTAACAGCTACCAATTAAATTCACAATGTTCACCGATAGAGCCCTGTGTATACAAGGCAATGAGGCGCGAGGAATTGAAGTCGTGGGTGCGCCATAAGCGCGACGCGATGCGATACCACTCCAAAGAAAATGACTCCATAGAAAATGAATGATATTTTATTGGCGTTCTGACATCACTGAATGACAACGCGACAAACTGAAACCCGCGACCGTGAGTCCATTCGTTAACAGCGATGTTGAACCCAAGACGCGAGGTTGTGAATGTGAGCCACGCGACGCAACGCGACGACGTGAAGGGACAGTTATACTGTTTCATACTGCCGTGTGCGGGTGCGTAGGACAGGGCCTGGACTTATAGTCCATGGAAGGTGTAATAGAAAAAAAAAAGAAGAATCAAAGAGATTGGCGTGGAATAGTTAGGCTTTTGGCAGTAATAGAAGCAAACAAGACGGTACATTACTGCTTGGAAAAAAAGGGTTTTACGCCAGTACGAATCCGGAACTGACTAATGGATGGATCATGGATGACCATGAAGATTTTCCCGCTCCTACCTAAAAAAAATAGCTTGAAGGTATCCTAGATCCACAGTGATGCATACATGAGATAGCTGCGAGGAATGATGTGAAGTAATTTGTCAGAGCGCTGATGTATCACTAGTTTCGGATGCCACACGCGAGTCCATCTGAGCATCCGATATCTAGTTTATGCATTACGTTTAGTATTAGTTTCTTACTAGTAGTCGAAAACTTTGATGGTTTTCGTGAGCTGCAGTACTTTTGTACTTTTGTTTTGGATGATTGAGCGATTTTATTCTTCTGAAGAATTTATACAGCTGTAGTTTTCCATGTCAACAGTTAAATGACAGTCCAGTCCATGATTCAATGATGTAGCAGAGTTTGTTGTGAGCTCTTCTCGGACTAGAGCACGTTTAGATTCCCCTACCTTTAATTTTAAGTTGACGTAAAAATTATCACCGTTACCTTTTTCTTCTCTTCTTCCACTCACCATCACCTACCTCATCTTTTATTTATAGTACAATATTTAAAAAAAATTCATTTGATTTTATACTTATACTGTCCTCGTCCTGGTTATCCTCGGTTCAACCTACAGTATCCCAATAGAATTTAATTTGAGCAGCATGCCCTTCCCGTTGCCAACGGCTCAAACAGTTGTTTCCTTGTAATAATGCCGGATTAATACACAGTTACACGAGTGACAAACGGCTGGGTGTGCGGTCCCGAGGCTGTTAACGCACTTTTCTGTCCTGGATTTCTTAATTATCTGGGAAATTAAATTAAAAAAATATTACAGTTTATAGTAATAATTTAGGTTTAAAAAGATCTATTTTCCAAAAAAGAACAAAAGTTCACTTTCATGAGAAACTTAACTTATAATAATGTATGCTTACACATATTAGGTACACTCATCATAGTATTAAAGTTATGTTTGAAAGTACATGATTAATATCTTCTTAAATTTCAAACGTACCTATATCAAAGCGTAAAAGCTAAATTTAATCTGATAAATTTTTATTTGATTGGGATGTTACAGAATCGAAACTTACGAGAACGTTTTCGGGATGTGACAACCCTTACTAGGGGTGCTGTGAGCCAGCGCTTAATAACTGTCGCCAAGTGTTTGACTCACTAGCTCACATCGCCTCGTGCAGTTGGTGCGCTTTCAGTAATAAATTAGCTCTTATTTTAGAAATCCTCATTCACATCCAAACCACATTCGCCGCACTCGATCCGTGGGCGAGGAGACCACTGCTAGTTGGGTCGTGTGGGGGATACAATGACTGAATTAAATGAATACGATAAAAAACCAAGAAACAAATAGCGTCGTCGTTCCTCTTCCAAAACACCTCAACACACGATCGATTCACTCTCACTCCGCGCTTGAACATCTTCGGAAGGTGTTGACAAGTTGCTGAGCATAGGATCCGTATTGAGACTTCCGCACGTCATGGTCTCGCGTCTCCCGACCGAATTTCAGCCACGGCTGCCAATCACCACAGATTAGCCATATCTGCGCGTTTGATATTGTGGTGCATAAATGTGTTCACAAAAACAAATGGATTCTCATCTCATAGAACGTGGAACGGAATATCCGACACGACCGTAGATAGAGATCATGCCAGTGGTATTCCACTACCGTTAAATTACTAATACTCCGGCCTAATAGCTACCTTGCCTACTAAGAATTTTTTACAGAGATTCCCGTTACTTGTAGTCCAAACTAGTAATTTTATGAGGGAGTAAAAATAGATTTAGGGTCTAGGTTTAATCAATCCTCGCATTGAACTGAAAAATGATGTTTTTACAAGGTTTAATAAATAATTGTTATTGTAGACTATGTCCATAGTAAAATTTACTAGTCGAAATGATTTTACAGCGGTCTCTTGTACTAAAATATGAAAGTATCATTCACACTCGCGACACTCATTACCCGTAATGACGTTCGATGAGTAATTATTTATCTTTTACCGTTTCGTGGTTTTATGATTGAGATTAATCGTTTGGTATTTCCTTTTCGTTTTAATTTGTTATTTCTTTATCGGTGCCATGAGAAGCGACAGTGGACGATTTTATTGATGTTCCCTAATGCTAAAGAAATCTAGAAGATGATAAATAACTTGATAATCTTCTTCTATCGTATATAAATAAAAATTAATGTTTGTCTGTTTGTCCTCCAAGCGAAACCATTGATCAGATTGTGATGAATATTGTATTGAAGCAGGCTTTACTTTACGGAAGTCCATGATAATGAAGGAACTAGAAGTTTAATTCGCTATAACCCGCCACAGTAGACAAATCTATGTGGTACAGTGTGTATCCCGCGATGTTTACCACACCACGGACACTTCCAAACTATACCCGACGTACGTCTCACTCCTTGTCGAGTTAACATCTAAAGATGCTCAGGTATCGGAGAGATACGTACGTTGAGGATAGTTTGAAAGATATATGTGGTGTGTTGAATATCGCTTGCTATAAGTGCGGGATACACACTTTACCGCATAGATTTACCTATTTTCGCGGATTATAGCGAATTAAACTTCAAGTTCCTTCATTAGATTGTGACGAAACTTTGGTTTGGTGATCGAGAAACACCCGCGATGGTTCCTGGACCAAAAAATTTTACTTTACGTGGCATTGCATAACGCATGTCGGGTACAGCTAGTATATAATAATCAGCAGGTATTTTGGGCAGGTTAAGTACCTAAATCTTTCAATATTTCACATTAGTCATAAGTATGATGTATCCGTCTGTGTGATTTTAGTTTTTTTTTTATTCACAGCTGTTGGTACTTATATATTATATATTGAAAGAAAAATACGTAAAATTACGTTATACGGAATTTTTAAGCTAAACTAATGATACCTTTAAACATATTGGCTATCCTTTTCATAATACTTCCAACGGCAAGGGATAAAAATATATTATTAAGAGTTGTCGTTTTATTTATAGCAATTGTTCGTAACAGAATTAGCGTAACAATATAGTAGAAAGTATATATTCAAAATTGAACACATTATACGTTTAAAAAGATCGCTGTACCTACTTGTTGTGAAAACAACAGAACTGATAGGTAAATGATGGGTAAATGTACCAGTACACACATGTTCTTAATAAAAACGGGCCTAATAAAAGCTTGCAGAGTTAATAAAATAGGTAGGTTACATTAGCAATTTCAGCCCCCACCAAATAAAAGCAAAATACGTCGAACCATTAAGCCCGATGCCCCATAATATGGCCATACCGGGGCTCTTACCGAATGGCCTACTAAATTGTAAAAAACACAAATTGGTCAAGTTTTATCCGACTCTCGTTCAAAGGGTTCCGTGTCCTTAGTACGAGTTTACACATCTCGGCATCGTTGATAGAGTTGAAATGCTCGCTTGGTGGGTGCTCTGGCAGAAAAGGTGAGAGCAGTAGGTACTACATATGGGGCGAACTTGCGCTTTATACAACAGGAGCATGTGTCCCGAGTTTTTAGGCTAATTTGAGACAAATAGTACCTACGTAATTAATTCAGACATAATTTGTATAACTAGCGGTCTGACCCGGCTTCGCACGTGTAGCACTAATCGTCACCCAATAATATCCAGACGGCACTGGGCGTACATCAGATTTTACATAAGCACTGCGATATCTTCGCACTGCCGGCCGCCCCTATTTCTATTGCGCGTTAATTTATTTCTATGATATCTTCTAAGATATTCATCTGAATTAAATGGTGTAAAGGGCGAATTTGGTTTATTTTAAACACTGAGATGACCAACCATTCTTTTTGGTAGTGTCAGAAAAAACACCTTCAAAAGTAAAGCTTTGTTTTTAGACCAAATTTGAAAATCATAAAAATGCTTAGTGTGAGATAACCTTAAAAGATAGATATATACTGTCGCAGACTTGTTTTTAGAACTTTTTGAGGAAGTTCACCGATGGCACGATTTTTTCCGACTTCATTCATATTATTGCAATTTTCGTAAGGATCTCTAATTTTTTTGAAAATAAAAAATAGTATATGTTACTCCCTGATAAAGTAGCTTTTAGTGAAAGAATTTTTTAATCGGTTGAGTAGTTAAAACTCAAAGTTTATCCATTACAAACAAACAAGCAAATCTTTCCTCTTTGTAATATTAGTCTAAATAAGTGTGGTCAATGCGTCACACTATTATAGGTAGGTTCCATATTGCTACCCTGATTTTCGGGAGAGATTCAAGATAGTATCAGTAACAACCTATATTGAGAGTAACAACTTAGCTTGAAATAGCTTAATTGAGAAAGTTTTGGATCATAGTAGCATACCAAGTCAGTGAAATTGTATCACGGACCTCTAAAACGTAGATAATCCTGAGGTCAAGCAATTCCCATGGGCAGGAGACTACGTCGACATAATGAACCCGTAATCGCCGCTCGATGGTGGCGCGCATGAAATATGGAACGCTAATACGTGTAAGCGAAGCTTCCTGCGCGGTAATGCCTCTAATAGCCCATCACAACACTCTTTTTTAATTCCACTACAAGTTAGACCTTGACGGCAATCTCACCTGGTGGTATGTAGCGGGCTAACCTGTTAGGGGTATGACTCTTATATTAAACCCCTACCCCTAATCGGCTTTGGCTAACGCTAGATCGCTTGGCGTGACATCTTTGCCAGTTGGGTGATAACTAGCTTTCCACCAGACCAGAACAGAGAGAATTCAGTAAATATAAATTCACAAAGTGACCCTGCTGTTGCCCTCCTACTTTTAAGTTCTTTTTGTTTTGTTGAAGTGGGCAAATCTTAAGATACCCGACTTCCTGGGGTAAAATTGGGTTATGGAGGATCCGTACCTACTAAAACCCCCTCGGTGGCCATTTCAGCTCATATCAGGAGGTTCCGAGATCTCTCAAGAATGCATAAGTACCCTTCTTGCGCAACGCATTGGGTTCATCTTGAACTTGTCCCACTTTTATGACCTAAGACCACAGCGTTCACAACTGCGCCAGGGAGGGAGTCTTTGCCACTGCCTCTGACCTGCTCGACCAGGGCCGAACCAATCCTGGGCCCGACCCGATTACGGGGCAGGTTAATAACTGCTTTCGATGCTCGGTCACGCCTCCGTTATAATTCACACGACACATACGGGTGTGTTATTGACTTTATTATTGTTTAGTATGTTGTTCAGGATGTCATTATCAATAAATTTATTTTTTGGATTTTTGATGTCAGAAACGTTTAGGAGTTTTAATACTAAAGATATAACAAAAAAAATATGTCTGAGCATAAACAGGAATAACAGGATAATTTGATTCTAGGACAGATACTGTAATAGCTTTGTCACGCTTTATAAAAAGTAGATGTTTAACCTAGCTGGCTGCATGTTGTTATCGAAATAGAATATTGTACATCAATGCTTTAGCTCGTCGGGGAAGTGCTGCATTTGATGTTATAGTCAAAGATGACGCAAATCATTGATTTATGCAGATTAATTATCATCCCTACTGTGGGACAAAACAGGAAAAGCTTATAAGGTTAAAAATATTATGTTCTGTCACCGTGCATCGTACCACGATGACGACTGACGTCGATACCGCGTTGTGTCGTTATTTTTGATGCACGTAGATTTCCACCACGACAAGACATTGCATCGCGTCACGACGTCGCAACGCGCCACGATGCGACGTCGTATCGTGTGTATGTGTTTTGGCCGTAAGCTAGTTCTAAAGGACTTGTTGAAAGATATTAGAATTAATACATGTTTTCTTTTGTTTCAGGATCCCTTCACGGTAAGTCACTGAATCAATGCGAGCATCAGGTGGACATGCGATCGAAAACCAAATACATTAATAATGAATGTATTATTTCTTTTCATATACATCTCCATCGACGCCCTTGCTGCCCCGCACATTAGGGTGTAAGTATACTTATCTTTCTGATAATTTTTATAAATCATAAAACTGTAGTGCCCCTGTGAATTCCTAAAAAAATTACAAGCCTTTATTTAACACATCGCATGTACCTACACAGAATTACCTTTAACGGAACTTATACATAAGGAACATACAGGGGACTTTTTAACAATGCTTAAATCACTATTATTCAGATGTTGTTGACGCTCTTGTTTCAGAATTATAATCTTTATTTCAGGGACGTCATGGTACGTGATATAAAACTACTTATTAGGGTTGTCTATTTACCTACAAGGTAGGTTTGCAACTCTTTTGCTGCGACTATGTCTGTCCGGCCAATTCTTTTTTTATAATAAAGCGATGTTAGTGGCGCACAAGTGTTTCCTAAGATACGTCATGTTTTCTGTACCGTACCGCACCGATTCGGAAAGCAGATTCTACTTAGAAGAACTGACTTGTCAAGTATAGTCGGTTCAGATATCTGTCGGTTCACGACAATGTTGATAATTTAGATTTTCCTTCGGATTTCCTCGCTACGAATTTTGGGCCCAAACATAGCCCGGCACATAGAGCGTTGAGCAACTTTGAACCGTTACACTAATGAGGCTTTAAGTGTGGAACAATGTACATATATCCATACTTATATTTAAAGTGCGAAAGTGTGTCTGTCTGTTCATAGACAGATTAAGTAGCTGATGCCCGTGACTTCGTCCGCGTAGATTGAGGTTTTTTAGCTCCCGCGAAAACTCTTTACTTTTCCGGAAGTATTATTCCAGACTTATCTACTTGTGTGCCAAATTTCATTCAAAACTGTTCAGCCGTATTGGCATTGAAACATGTACAATGTCTGTACGCTTTCACAGCCTAGCAATACCGATTTTGACAAAAAGTGAAACAGTTGCATTCCGTGGAAGGATATTTGTCATTTTGTCCCAGCGATTTTTTTCAAAAATCAGCCCTCCGTTTATGTAAGGAAATAGTAATCGCAATCGTTTGTCAAACAGATAATTAATTCGACCTGTTTATGTAGTTCGTAGATCCCTACACGTCAAAAAGCATGTATGAACTCCCTAAACAGTTCGAGTAATAAGTTTTTAGCTGTCAAATGATTACGATTTTCTTAGACAATTGGGCCTCTGTAATTCTGTATCCACGCGTTCGAAGTCGCGTGAATCATCTAGTTATTCAAAAATGCAAATGAGGCAAGTGTTTGCACAGTTGAGTTGAGGCAATAGGCCGTGTCACAGCCGGCCGTGTTCCGGTTCCGGCGCTACATCCGTCAGCGAGTCGTATTGATTGCGTTTACGTGTACGTCAATTAGGATCCGCGGCCATGCGTCTTCTACTAATTAGCGTCTTGTCACCTATATACCGCCTTGTGGCAGTACTTGTGAGCTGAGAGCTGGTGGAAGAAGTCAGTGTTCGGTGTGACCGGGGATGATAGGGTTGTCATGTCTCAAAACCGACGAATAGTCAGACAGACCAGTTTTAGTAAGTGAGTCTAGAGTTTGGGACTTAAGACAATAACAAATATTGGATAAAAGCAGGCGTTACTTTGCGGAAGTCCATCATAATGAAGGAACTAGAAGTTTAATTCGCTTTAATACGCGACAAAAGGAAAATCTATGTGTTTATCCCGCACCTAAAGCCCGCGACATTCACCACACCACAGAAATCCCCCAAAACTACCCTCAACGTACGTTTCAATCAGATACTGGAGCATATTCAGGAGATGTTAGATGTTGATGAAAATGTATGATGTAATAAAACCAGTCTTTTTTGATCATCGATACTAATATTAACTATAAATGCAAAAGTGTGTCTGTCCTACTACACTTTAACGGCCTATCTTTTACCGATTTTGATGAAATTTCATAAAGAGATATGTTGTATCCCGGGAAAGGAAACAGGCTACTTTTTACTCAGAAAAATGAAGGAGTTCCTAAAAAAACTTAATCCACGCGGGCGACGGCGAAGTCGTGGGCATTTTATTTTTATCATAAAATATTCTGAATTTGTAAAACTCAGCTTGTTTTTGGGGTAAACAATAAGTTGAACATTTTAACTTAATCTTATACCTTTTAGTGTAAATGCGGGAGTTGAATGAAGTTGTCAAAACTGGACTTTTATCCATCCCTGTCCATTCTCAATATTAAAAGATTTACACAAATTAAACCTCTTGTAATTCTCTGGAGAATAGGGTTTTGCCGTCAGCTCTTCATCTATATTGTTTGACAGCAAATTGATATGCTTGTTTGAGTGGATTTCGGATACGATTAAAAGGAGACGAGCTAAGCTGGGAATTATGTTGTGTGATTAGTGACCGCGCACGGTTTCGCGCTGCCATCTTGGGTTAGAGCCAAGCCAACATCGACTAAGGACACGTTCTCAAGTATCGTTCAGTCTATGCTTATGATTGGTTGTGCGCATAGATTGACCGAGCCTCGAGAACCTGTTCTTAGGTGATGTTGGTTTATTAATAAGGGCCTAAGGGTGCCTGTCCATTGCAGCGGAACGGAGTGGAGCGAAGCGGAACGGAGTGGAGCGAAGCGGAGATGTGTTGGACGGACCAATCGTATTGTTGATCGATGACTCGATAATTTTTAGGAATCTGATCGGACTGTTTGGCTCATCCCCGCTCCGCTCCGCTTCAATGGATAGGGACATCCTTTCGTATCATTATGGAAAGTAAACTGCCTGTACCAAATCATAGATTACGATTAAAAGGAGACGAGCTCAGCTGGGAATTTTGTTGTGTGATTAGTGAACACACGAGGTTTTGCGTAGGTTAAAGCATCTTGGGTTAAAATTTGACGGTCCCCGCGAATTTTAGCGGAACCGCATAAGACACTTACAAATACGTTGTCTATTTAGGGAAAAGCATAGATTACGATTCAAAGGAGACAAGCTAAGCTGGGAATTATGTTGTGTGTACAGTCAACCCGCGCGGTTTTGCGCAGCAATCTTGGGCCAGAACTTGACGCCTCCCGCAGTCTTAGCGAAACCACAATAGTTTCGCCATTACTTAATTTTTATGATTAATTAGCCAAGGGCTATGTTATAGTAGAATTACTTGCTCAAAACCGTTTTACATTATAGCACTTCACTAAGTGAATTAACAAATTCGAAATACCAGTTTAAGTGTCAATAAAGCTATTCGACTTCCGCCGCGGCCATCATGTAAATTGCTGCAGGTCATTTTATTTTGGGTTATCCTAAAGAGCAATGTTGTGTTCGGGACCGGACGGTGCGGTGTTAAATGGAACCGCTTTCCACCGAGGTTCAAAGAATTAAGACCCAAGTCATTTTGTCTGTCTGTACGTAAGTATTAACCATAGATTTAAAAAAAACCGCTAAGCTTTCGCCTGATTTAGGCATAGCTTTTTTCCCTTTATGTGATGCCTGAAATAGGTTTTGTCAGGGATAACCACGGATGAGATTTTTTTCATTCCATGTACTAGGTAACTAGAGAGCACCATCTAAGTACTAAGTTCATACCATAACCAATAGGAATAGATTCTAATTCACACAGGCCTTGTACTAAATTAGTGTTTAGCGTTAGTCAAAAGTGGAGGGATTTATTGGAAATAATAAAGCTTTGGTTTGCGCCCGAGTAATCCCACTTCTGAATTTATTAGCGAGGACGACAATAAATTAGTGAACGCACCCGCCGCCGCCGCCGCCGACGCCGCCTGACCCGGAAACGCTGGCCGACTTAGATTTGCGTTTTTAGGGTTCCTTTGACTAAACCCCTTAGGTACTAAGCTTACTTTTTCTATACTCAATTTGTTTATTAGAGGTGCCCGCGACGCCGACTGTTTGGATTCAAATTTTTTGACTCCCTCGGTAATTTTCCGGGACTAAAAGTCGAATATGTCCTTCGCCGGAATGCATCCCATCTCTGTACCAAATTTCATCTACGTTACTAGAACAGATGGGTCAGTAAAGTAGCAGACAGACAGACACACATTCGCATTTATAATGGTGTATATGTCTAGGTGGTTCTATCGGGTTAATATACGTAACAGATTACAATCTACCGAAAAATAATGCGTTAAATTGTAATCTTTCGACAGTTTACAATTTCGCTAGATAGATTACAACCTAACGGTTTTCACAATCTTACGGTGACATATGTTTAAGAATTAACTATCTACCTATAGTTAATTTTTTGCAATAAAACATTCATAATAATTTTGGCACTTTTAATTATCTAGTGAAACTTGAATAGAACTAAGGTACTTGTCCAAATAATAAAAAGTTACAGAAAAATTGTATACCGTTTCCGAGTAAAACTAAATTTTGGTGCATAAACCACCAATGTTTCAGAAATGATTGTTTGTATCGAAATATTTGTAGTTAAATCATGTTTCGATCACGTAAAAAATTTAACAATAGACATTTAAAGACTCAAAATTCACATATTGAAACGTCGCAAAAAGATTTTAGCCTTCTATTTGCAGTTCAACGGTTTGAATCCCTGGCACCTCCAACTTTTTGGAGTTAACTATATGTTTGCGTTTTGAGCAATTAAATAAGCACTTGCTTTAACGGTGAATGAAAATATTATCGTGAGCTACGCAAGAGATTTAACATCGTTCAACTTATATAGTTAAAATCTTTTGTTAACCCTACCGAACCTTCATATACAGTTTGGAGTCTCGCTTAATAAACTAAGGGCTTTGGTCGGATTAAGGGAGCAGGTTTTTGGTGAAACTTGTACCGTTTTATTCTTGACGCGCGCGTGTTCACTAATCTCAGTTTTATCTCGGCCTGAGTTATCGTCAGATCGCTCTGAGATCAAACTCGCATACACTTAATAACGTACCACCACCACGCTGCTCCAATGCGGGTTGGCGGGCTTTAAGGACTATTATCATGTTAGTGATAATAACCGAGACTGACGGCTTAACGTGCTCTCAGGGGTACGGGCATGACTCACTGACAACTTCCTAACGTACAATTAGGTACCCTTATTTTTTTGTAAACTTGCTTACCCACCCGAGTGAACATGAATGTAGTAATGAAGCTGAAAGCACATTTCCGCTCGAAGTTATTGTCAGCATTGAATCGAATTAAATATTAGGGATAGCTTAAATCTTATCCGAGATATGTCACGTATGAGACAGTATTTTTAACCACTACGCCACCACACTGCGCCCCTAACAAGACACCTCTGAGATCGTTATGTAGAAGTCACAGGCATAGGTTTCCTATACATAAAAGTCGTGAGAAACAGAATGTAATAATAATTGATTGCTTAAAACAACCCTAAATAACTCGGTACAAAAACCGCTATGTAGCCCTACAAAACAACGTTTATAATACAACTTGTTATAAATGTTAACAATCTCTAAAATATGGATATTAAATAATATTATGGTGCCGGCGTAAAAATAATGACGGGCTAAACAAATTTTAATGTATGCGTTAAAGTTTAGGCGGAATTAGATCACTATCGCCGAATAAGTAGGTACACCCTTACCACAAGTTTTTAAAACACCAACGGTGTGCGTATTCGAGTATTCGAAATGTTTTGGTTTCAAGACTAAAATTAACCTAAAAGCCATGTTTAAAATATATATTTTTTTATTTCGCGTCGCACCGCACCCGTACCCGAACACTTCTATTTCCCAATCTTCTCTTTAAAATGTATAGACTAACTTGAACTCTAAATGAAAGCAGTTATGGTTCATTTTAATTTAATGCCAAAGTGTTTCAAAGCCTCGAATACGCTCATCGTTGGTGTTTTAAAAACTTGTAGTAAAGGTACAGGCAGGTGGCAGTAACTTGACACGTCTAACGATAAACGCTGTTTGGGGATATAAAAGCGTTATTTTTTGCACAAAAACATGTTTTATAATTTAGACGATGCCCGCGACTTCCTTCGTACGCATGGATTAAGTTGTTTTATTCCCGCGGGATCTCCTGAAATAAAAAACCTTAATCCATGCGGACGAGGCCCATTGCTCATTTGCAACATCAATGTTTATGGTTAATGTAAAAATTTACCACCAAAGACCTAGCAGAGCGAGTCACTCAAATCATTATAATTACACCCATTATAAGGGTTATAAGTCAAACCCTGACTTTTGCATTCAAACTTGTTTTCAGGTGGTCAAACTTAACGTTAACCTAAACCATCGTTGGTGCGATTGACCCTTAGTGTTGTATCTATAAAACGTTGTTATTGCAGCACCAAATACTACACTTGTTCCGTCCAGTGCGAACACGCGTGTTTATTGACTAATCAAATGTTTTCTTTCTTTCTTGCATGTCGCTCGGCCGCGCCGGCGTGAATACAACAGTATGTAAGTACGGTTTTATTACTTTTCAAATAATGCTTAACATTATAAGTGTACACCGGTTTAACATTGACAGTGATGTTAAGAGTCGATGAGACTTATTGAAATCGATTAAATCGTTAATTTTTTAACACCTGGCCCAAAGATAAAATCGATACCTACACCCGGCAGGAGAGAATCGGGAAATTATTTATCCCAATAATATTCTTAATGCAAAGGAATGTGCTAGTTGTATCGCGCTACGGTTTGACGTTATTTTTTTTCGCAGATATATTACAGCTCGGAGAATGGCATAGGTTACTTTTTATTATTGAATTTAAATAGATTCCATGGTACAGAAACCCGTTTATATTAAATAGGTTTTTATTATGTATACCCATTAGGATAGATTTAATTAAACTGCCGTACCTACGTAAACCGCTTAAATTATAAACATGAAAATTGAATGAAGTTTCTTTTGTGACGTAGATGTAAGAGTGACGAACCCGGGCCTTAGGTAACAAACGAATGAACTGAAAGCATTGCTGCGCGACGGAAATGACATGGTTAAGTTTTTCACGCGTCTCTGGGCATGTACGCACTCCCTGACGCAGTGTTGGACGCTGTTGTCTTAACGTGCGGAGATCCCGGGTTTGAACCCCGGCAGGGTCCATTTGGGAATTTATAATTTCTGAATTTTCCTTGGTCTGGCCTGGTACGAGGTTTCGGCCGTGGCTAGTTACCATTCTGCCTGCAAAGACGTTCCGCTAAGCCATTTAGCGTTCCGGTAGGTACAATGCCGTGTAGAAACCGATTAGGGGTGTGGGTTTAATATAACTGCCATGTCCTTAACAGGTTATCCCGGTAACATCTTAGACTGCATCATCACTTAGATGAGATCGCAGTCAAGGGATAACTTGTAGTGGATTAAAAAAAAGTAAGTAATATGTAAGATTCTGTACACCCTGGAAGCACCCCAATTCCCAACGCATAATTTAAACCCTAGGTAAGTACTTCTTTATATTAAGTAAGTATATTAGATCGAACGCTTCTCGATATCGAAACCTGTCAGTCCCGTCCCTACTCGTTACCCTCCGAACAAAGAACGGTCCTAATTAGTATCGGGTCCCATTAACTAAGTGTCCGCGCATAAATAACGTTATCTCTCCATCGGTTTCGTTACGTTATAAACTGGAATGTCTTGTTATCGCGAGATCTCGGCTTAATCTCTAGGAAATCTGAATAGACCCAAATTATACCGACTTTATTTGCGCAACTCATAATAATGTTGTGTGGGTAAATTGTTTTATTTGTTTAGTATTTCTTTAGTTTTACCAATTAAAATGGGCTCACTAGGTAGACATGGCTTATCGGTACATATTTAAATATCCAATTGAGAACCTGCTCCTTTTTTGAAGTAGATTATAAGACTTCACTTTGACTAACCGATGGCGTGGTTACGTTAGCTTGCTTTTTTAATCCTCTACAAGTTAGCTCTTGACTCCCATCACACCTGTTGGTAAGTAATGATGAAGTCTAAGATGTTAGCGGGCTAACCTGTTAAGGGAATGGCAGTTATATCAAACCCGTACCCCTAGTCGGTTTCTACATGGCATCGTATAGTAACGCTAAATCGCTTGCCGGTACGTCTTTGCCGGTAGGGTGGTAAGCTGGTAACTTACCACTTATTACGGTAGCCATGGCACAAGGCTGCAAAAGGACCTGACACGAGAAAATTCAGAAATGATATATTCCTAAATTGACCCTGCCGGGAATAGAACACCTCCCACGTTAAGACAGCAGCGCAGGTTGATTTGGGATTTGGCCGCATTCGTTTTACTACTTCGTTACCGACTAATGTAAACTGTAATTCGGTTGACCGTATTCGATCGCAGCCTGTTTGCGGTGACAGACCTAAATGTAGTTACGGTTGGCCGTTTTCGGTCATAATCGACTTAATTTTGGAAGCTTGATGTCGGCCGAAAGCCGAATACGACGACGAGCATGCGGTCACCGACCTAATATAAACAGACCAATTCGCTATCTTCCCGTCTCAAAGAGTCCACAGGTGAACTGAGAGATGACACTTACATCAGCGAACATATATAAGTTTGGCTATTCACGAATTCGGGCTAGAAACATGAAAAAATTACAGGAGGTTGATTTTATGGCGTAAACGTAAGGAGATCGAAACCGGGACCTCCCACTTATAAAACCTCTGCACTCACCACTGCTCATTAGGTACTCAAAATAAGTGTGTACGACCTTTCGGATATTAGTGGTATTTTATGTATTTTGATACGATTCCACCAAAATAGTAAATTAGAATCTCGTTATACATTATAGAATGTTCACAAATCAGCATATTTTCAATCATTGTACGATACAAAATTACCCTATCTGATTATTATTTTAATCACCAATATCCTACTACGTGCAAAATTTTACCCATTAGGTACCCGCAATTCCGAATCACACGCTGCCAAGATGGCGTCCGCACACATAAAATAAGCAAGATAGTGCGATCCCCAGTGTTGAGATCTCAAAAATATTGCCAGCGACAACAATAGCATGTTTCAAATTTGTGCACGAACATTATCAACTCGAGTGGATGGTCTGAAAAGCACTGGGAAAATATTCGCTTGTGCGAGTCCATTAAGAGAAACATTTATACCGCACACTGGTGGAATTACGTCTTTTGAGCTATCGGGCTTATATATGCCCTTCCCACTAGAATAAACAAACGCGACACAAGTCAAACCGTCAAATAATTTGTCACAATCGATACAGTTGCTCCGTTTTGCATTTTCAATGTAAATGAGGCCACATCCCCTTCACAGTTCTCATTTAATTTGGGCTAAAACAAATACACTTGTCTCTTTGCCAATGGGGTACGTCCTGGTTTTCAATCGTTCCTATTGTACTAAGTACCTGCGATAAGACTAGGCTTAGAAAATTGGACAATCTTTACCGCCTTCACCTGAAACTAACCGCAATTAAGACTCTGTCAATGAGTTTTTAGAGAGCGGTATCTTTATAATGATGGCATAGGTATGTATTAAAATACAATTAAAAATGAATCGATGCATACAAAGCTGTTAAAGATCTTTTTCTCTTAGTACACCTTTAAATCGCTCTAAAAATATAAAATACTAGCGGTCCGCCCCGGCTTCTCACGTGTAGTACATCATGCGTACATCATAATAGTCCATATCCATTAGCCAGTCAGCGCTGGGCAGCACAACAGGTTTTACATTAGCACTGCGATATCTTTGCATCCCGCCTGCCATTGCAGGTCGCGGCCCCTATTTTTATTGCGCGTTACATTATTTCTATGGTATCTTCTAAGATATTCATCTGAATTGAATGGTGTAAAGAACGAATTTGGTCTATATTAAATATTTGAGATGACAAACTATTTTATTTGATTTGACTCAACCTTAAATATATATATATACCTTGATATATGCTATCGTGGACTTTTTTTTAGAACTTTTTAGAGGCACAACCACCATACATCGTTATCGTGTAACATTTACTATTTACGCAGCGCACGCCACGGAAGCGCTCCGATTTTACGATATTTTCCGACTTCATTCACATTATTGCAAATAAAATATAGCCTATGTTATTCGCATATAAAGTAACTTTCTATAAGTGAAAGAATTTTTTAATGCGTTTGAGTAGTTTTTGAGTTTATCCATTACAAAAAAACAAACAAATCTTTCCTCTGGATAATAAGAGTTTAGAAAATTACAAATCTAAATCAACATTGCCGATTTTTTTTATTGATTAGTTAATTGTTTGCAAAATATTATTACTTCCATTTTTATGCGAGACGCACTTGTTCTGTGCGCCTAGTATTTTGCGAATGCAGGACCTCGATTCAAATTCAAATAGGTACTTAATACTAACTAAAAATAAACTTTTACAAGTGTTTTTGAATCTTCAAGTGAATCTATCACTGGTACAGAATGATGTCTGTAGTTTAATGTTAACTATACCAATAAAGCAGTGGCACGGTAATTAATAAAACAAAATATCGCCAATTTCCGATGTAGTAGGATAGGGCGAACGTACTGCGCTCGCCTCAGCTGCCATATATCCCGCCCGCCCTGACATCACCACTGAATCAGCGATCACGCCTCTGCCTTGTTCCCGTGCCGATTGCCTCTCCCGGCCGAGCCTCCCCTGCCGTCGACCCGACAGACCCATCCCGCACTTGATTACTTCAGGGAATGAACTACCGAATACCGACCCTGTTATATTTACGCTGTATTTACTTACATTGGCTTTGTTAATTGTTGCAAATTAAACACCGGCATCGATTGTAAAAAACCTGTTTCATTTAACCCCACAATCACAATAGAACTGACCGGCAGTTACGTATTGTTCGAGGTATCAAAATGTTCTAGGAAAATAAAGAGAAAAACTGTTTTTTTTAATATCTTTTAAAATTAGTGATGATGATCGAAATGTGCATATCCGCTCGAAGTTTTTGCCAGGTCATTTTAGTTATAAGCCCGAATTTAGTAAGTTGGCGGTATTTCACTCCCGGAACTCGGAGATCACGTAAAGTTTAGGGCTACAGACAGAAATTTGAAATCTAAACGGTCGCATTAAAGATAACAAGAATCGACTCAAGTCGGTAACATAACCCGCGACCAAACCGTTTTACTCGAAAATTTACTAAAAATGAGAACGGCCCTTGATGACGGTAATTCCTATAACTATGTTAATGGCACCTACCTCAACAAAATATAATCTTTAATCTCGATGCAAATCATCCTAATACGTTCCTATTATCGTGACCTATAATTTCGACATTATATTGTCCGTCAATGTTTTACATACATCGGAAAAAAATGATCGCCAATCAAGCAATTTGTTCCCTGATCCCGACGACCTATAGAGCCCGAGATATGAAGGCCGCGGCTAAAAACTGCAGACAAATTACGAAAAACCTGCACCAATTATTGCCTACAGTATAGTTGTGTCACTGGTTACGACGTAACGATTACCTCTGATCGGCTTACTCTATCGCTATTACCCTTGCTTCATTATCGCTGGAAGCATACCATAAATTCAGTCAGTTGCCAGCCAGCCATAACAATTGAGACTATAGCAATGATTCACGCAGTTTCTGCGTATTGGCTGATTCTTTTCAGTCGTGCACTCTTGACAGAGTGTTTGTAGCTGCTGGGATGATGCAGGTACGCTCGTCATAGGTCTTCTTTAATTTGGGCTGCACCGCCTCCCGAGCGATGATCCACCACTTGTCTCGGTTGCGGGAGCACATCACCACAGTTGTCTGGGTCACAACTTTAATCAAGTCTGTCCATCGAATAGGTAACCGTCCTCTGGCTCGCTTTCCTTCCACATGACCCTGTACCACCAGACGCTCAATTGACTCTTCATTTCTGGAGATGTATTCTGTATTGGCTGATACTATCTCATTATTAGCTAAAAGCACAGTAATAGTATACGAGTACCATAGATTCAATCAATAGTAACTAACTGTAGTGATGCGGCAATCATAGCTTTCGTGCAAACGCAGCAGATGCCTTATCGCGGATTTTGTGATTATCATATTATTGCAATAGCGGTAACTAATTGTTGGAATCAGCTGTACTTATGCATATTTGCTGTCACTATTTTAGTATTACATGAAACAAATTCGTACCTTTGGTTCTTACCTTTGGTTGGCTCAAAACTTAATGATTTTAAGGTCACTGAGTATTTTCGGTCTTAAAACTAAAATTTTATTTAAAACCTGACAGATTGCCTATTAAAAAATGTCAATGAAGTTACCAGTTCAGCTTGTACTTAGATTTTGCGGTAAAATCGGCGTATGTATCTATGGTGTTCTCATATCAATGGTGGAACTACTAAAACTGTTTCGTGATAATATCGTATGTTCGGAGCTTAGGCTTCGGATACTTATCATTATAATTCGGTGTTATTTGGATGTTTTCGTGGTAGGAACATTTTAATGCTTCCGTGCGAATTTTTAATGACCAACCGAGGCCTTCTTTTTGTACATTTTATAGAAGACTCGCGTCTGCCCACTGTCTGAGCTAAGGAAATTGAGAACGAGAAGTGTGTATTATTAATTGTTATTAATACTAAAAATGTATATGTCACCGTAAGATTGTGAAAACCGTTAGATTGTAATATATCTAGCGAGATTGTAAACTGTCGAAAGCTTACAATTTAGCGCATTATTTTTTGGTAGATTATAATCTGTAAGGTATATTAACCCGATAGAACCTATTTATACATGTCGAACCTAACCTACAAGAAAGAGACAAGAAAACGTAAATACAATGAATATTTAAAAAATTGACACTCAGAACCTTGAACGATTCACAATTTGGTGACAGTTTACAATCTATCAAGAAAAAAAGCGTTAGTTTGCAATCTAACGGTTTTGACAATCTTACGGTGACATATACAAGGAAAATTTTAAAATACTGATAGCCTCTGAAGGGTTACTTATGTACGTCAACTTGAACAATTTTGAAAAATTCAGATATTGTTTTTTTTCATTTTCATTTGTTATCATATATTTTTATCCACTATAAGTTGGCACATGACTGCAAATTGCGACTTTACCTAATGGTAAGTATAGTCCGCGCGCGAGCTCCGAGGAATCCTATGGAAAGATAAAGTAATGACCTAGAGTTGTTTAATAGTTATTTATGCAACAGTTGTGTAATAAGGGGTATTAAAACACGAATGTGGGTTTATCACACGACGCGAAGCGGAGTGTGATAATAATATCATATGAGTGTTTTAATACCTAATTATCAACAGTTGCATACAAGACTTTATCTACTCCCATGCTATGAATCCTCTATAACAAATTCTGAAATAGTTAGCTTACTGCTAACATTAAAACATCCAGTCCTAGTAACCTATCGTCCCTAATATTACCTAATTATACTGAGTATATACAAATAAACTAAGTATTAATGAAAGAATTATTTATTGTAGTAGTAATTAACATTTTGTATAGTGCAATTATTAAAATTCACTTGATGTTCTTTAATGTTGGAAGGTCCTGATCCCGATGTACTCGGCGGAATATTTATATTTACCACTTCTCTTTTTTGCTTTTTATTTTTCCGGTAGTAGTTTGTTGGAAATGTGTCTTGCAGCGTTTAAAATATTTGGCGGTGTGCTATCAAAACTTGAATCGCTCATTTTTTTGATAAAAAAAACAATAAAAAACGAAGAAAAATGGCGGGGAAAATTCTATTAAGCTACTTTTTTTACAGCGCGCGGCGTTCTGGTAGTGAAACGCGCGTGTATGACAATGTTCTTTTTTTGAAATTCGTATAGATGTTTTTTTTTTGTAATTCATACAGATACCACGCATCAAGCAGATGTGGCTGTCTGTTGAGTAAACCCTTTGCGCAGAGGGGAACAAAAAAAACAAAGGAGTGTTGTTATGAAATTCAGTACAACATTACATCACCCGTTTGGATGATGTTATGGTTATTAGGACATTGGGTGTTTTAATGTTGGCAAAAAGCTAACTGTTTCAGAACCTGTTATAGAGGATTTATAGCATGGGAGTAAATAAAGTACAAAACAATACTGCTATCGCAAAATTACACGCGTCAAGCTCGTTACTAGTGCTGGGAGCGAGTTGGATATGGAGCGACGATCGGGGGTGGCGTACAGCCCCGATCGTCGCTCCATATCCAGCTCGCTCCTATCGTTTCTTCAGACCCCGATTCCTCGGAGCTCGCGCGCGGACTGTAAGTGATTGTGCAGCTTAAGATGGCAGGCTAAACTGTTATAGGTAGGTACGGCATACCTCTAGGTCTCTACACGGCATCGTACCGGAACGCTAAATCGCTTAGCTGCACGTCTTTTCCGGTAGTGTGGTAACTAGCCACGGACGAAGAACAGAGAAAATTCAAAAATTATAAATTCCCAAATTGGTCTAGCATGGTTGACTGCGGACGACGAGGTCCTGGATTCGATTACCGGTCAGGCACAAAATTTGTTTGGGTGTTAAATTGGGTAAGAAATTCTCAGTACCAGCCCGGAGCTGGAATTTGGTGATGAGTCACCCCCGTGCCTCGGAGAGCACGTTAATAATAATAGTCGTTAAAGCCCGCCTCCCGTATTGCAGCAGCGTGTTGGGTCTAACCTCCAATTCCCTCTCTCCTATGAGAGTGGAGGCCTGAGCCCAGCTGTGGGACGTCAATGAGCTGTAGTGGTAATAATTTTGTATACTATATGTTTTCAGACTGCGATGCACTGGGCTTGCAAGCGAGGCGATGAGAATCTAGTCAAACTGTTGGCCGGCGTCCATCGGCACATCGTCAACGAGAGATCGGTTGGTTCTTGCCTATTTGGATTTTGTTATTTCCCTTAATTGTTTATTTGATTACTAGTAAAACAAATTATTTTTTAGTGATCATTAAATAGAGAATCTCCCACAAGTCGAAATATCCACGTCCCCGGTTGGTTATATTAAGTTGTATAAACATTTTAATTTACGAAGTAAAAAGGTGCGTCGAACTTTGATGACCTCACAATTCAGTATTTCATACAAATTCCCATACTAAGAACGCGTTTTGACGTTTGAAAAAAAGTTGCTGATTTGACTAGCTGTCAAATACCCAATTTTTTGTATTGAACACGGAATAATACGGGTTCCCTCTTGAGAATTTCGGTATTTTATTCTTATTCTTTGCCTACAATACAAATAAATAAATCTTCATTTAAATTATTGTTAGGTATCTTATAATGCGCTTATCTTATGACTAAATTAAAATATAACAATAAACAATTGGTTGCAAACTCAGCATACAATAAAATAAGTGTAAAGTAAAATAAATGTAAAGTATCCATACCAATATTATAAATGTGTAAGTGTGCCTGTCTGTCTGTCTGTTACGCTTTCACGGCCCATCTGTTTAGCCAATTTTGGTGCAATTTGGTACAGGGATAGATTGTATCCCGGGAAAGGACATAAGTTTCCGCGGGAATAAAAAATTGCCAATAGAAGTGAAAACGAACATTTTAATATTTTTTTTAACAAATTAAAATATAAACCTTAACACTAAGGCATACAAGTTTAATTACGAATGTAGTACATTTACATTTAAGACCATAAGTCTTCGTAACAAGCATGTCGCTTCGCGAGCATGTCGCTGTTCGCGAGCATGTCGGTCAAGAAGTTTTCACTTCAAAAACTTAAGCCACACTGACGAAGTCACGGGCATCGTCTAGTTGATAATAACTTGGTTTGACCACATTTATTAAGTATACTAGGAGACTTGTTCAATCAATCAAGTCCATGACCTTCCCCGGGATGCAATCTACCTCTGTACCAAATTTCGTCAAAATCGGTTGAAAAGATGGGCCGGGAAATCGTAGCAGACAGCCAGACACACTTTCGCGTTTATATTATTACTAGGGATGTTGAAATGTGTGAATGAAAGGGAAACTCAGTTTATCCCGCCATAACAGCAGCATTAATAAAACCCCGTTTTTTTATGCTCTTTTTCATGTGGTGTCGACGACTGCTCTGCAGAACGGGGTACGTAACATTATACAACTATTTTACTGTCGAACTACTTGTGGATTCAGTGCGGACCAGCCATTATGTGATTATGTCCTTGCTTAGTGTGCCATCAACTTAATGAAGGGTGGGACGTGCATAGGGAGTTTTATAACCTCACTGGCGATGTGGTGAACGCAGTGTTATTTAAGTGGGAGGCCCCGGGTTTGGTCCCAGGCAGAGGCAAGTTGGGAATTTTTGAATTGTCTCTGATCTGGTCTGAGAGGAGGTTCCGGATATGTCTAGATACCACCTAGCAAAGACGTAACGCCAAACGGTTTAGCGTTCCGGTACGATGCCGTGTAGAAACCAATTAGGGGTATTGTTTTAATTAACTGCCATACTCCTACCGAACTCCAAATAGGAGGAGGTTATTTCATCATCATATCTCATCGCCGGCACACCATTACGTTTTTTTAAATTAGATTCATGGCTCTGGGTTCTTGTTCTTAGCTCGCAGCCTGAACTATTCAGCCTTTACTTTTTTCATTTGTAAAACTTAAAATAATTTTAATTAATTATATTAAATACATTTTTTATTTTATGAATTAATTTCATCAATTTACATCTAAATGTCATAATTTTTTAGATTTTCATTTCGTTTCATCATTATGAGCCTTCTTGCAAGAAAACTTTTTATTTAGAAGTAACGTCGACTTACAAAAATAAAAAAATACTGCAAATTTTCCTCCGCAGGCAGTATTTTTCACTTACAAGCCCTGTTTACTGTATCTGTAAGTGCATTTTTCGAGCAAGTGTATTGAAAACTTATTTACTACGAGATGACGCCAGCGACTTTGTCCGCATAGATTAAAGTTGTTTGCCTATGTCCACCCTTCGGTTGCGACCTAACTGTACCAAATTTCATCAAAATCGGTGGAAAAGATGGGCCGGGAAAACATAGCATACAGACAGACAGACACACTCGCATTTATAATATTAGTATGGACTAGGTACTTACTTAGTACTTTTACTTACTATTTTGATTGAAGATGCACTACTGAATACGACTCTTAGGATGAAAAGGCCAGGGTTTCCCAAACTATTTTGAGCAAGAGACCCTTTTCCAAAATGAACTGATACCTCAGACCCAGTGGTGGTCTGACTGAGTCAAATTACTTTAACAATCCTTTCTCTAGTTTTTTACCTATTGATACAAAATACTTACCGAGTAAACTTGTAAATAGACATAAAATTCAGTAAATATCAAGTGTAATTAATAATTATTAATACAAATGACGTAATAATACTGAATCAGGTAATAACTTTTTGAAGAAAAAAATTAAAATAGGGGTAGATTTTTAGGCCTCGTCGACCCCTAAAATCAGTCTTTGTATATGTCGTATGTAAAATTGTCAGGTATGCAGGTTTCCTCACAATGCATATCCATACTAATATTATAAATGCGGAAGTGTGGTCTGTCTATCTGCTACGCTTTCACGGCCCATCTGTTCCACCAATTTTGATGTAATTCGGTGTACCGAATACAACCTATCCCTGTAGGAATAGGTTGTATCCCGGGGAAGGACATGGGTCTCTTTTTATCCCGGAAAATTTGAAGAGTTCCTGCGGGAATCATAAAAACGTAATCGATGCGGACGAAGCCGCGGGCATCATCTAGTGCCGTATAATACTATGAAAGCCTCCCCTTCGCAATGCCTTAAATATTAGATTTTATATTCGATATGATCCCGATATTAAAACTCGGATATTCCGAATGGATGTAACATTCAATACGCGACAGCTGTAAGGCTGTTACGCGGAGGATCTAGTTATTTGGCGCACTTTTATGAGAATAATGTTACTGTCTTCACCTTTATATGCTTATACTAAAATCACCCATTTTCTTCGGATAGAGAAGTAATCGAAAACGGTTTCAGATTTTACGAAGTTTCCATATAATATGTCTAACGAGCTGATGCTCGCGACTTCGGCCGCGTAGATTGGGGGTTTTCGGCTTCCGCGGGAACTCTTTAATTTATCGGGATAAAAAAGTAGCCTATGTGTTATTCTAGACTATAACCTAACTCTGTGCCAAGTTTGAGTAACAAACATATATACATGTTAATATTATAAATGCGAAAGTTTAGATGGATGGATGTTTTTTACTCAATCACGCCATAACGGCTGAACGGATCTGGATGAAATTGGGCACAGAGATAGACTGTAGTCTAGAACAACACATGCTACTTTTTACCCCGGAAAATTAAAAAGTTTCCGCGGGGACCAAAATACTCAATCCACGAGGACGAAGTCGCGGGCATCAACTATTAGAATATAAGATAAAGAATATAAAAGGTATTCATTAAACATCAATAAGTATAGATTACTATCCACACCTACAAATATTACAAATGCAAAAGCGTGTGTTCTGTCTCCTAGGCTGTCACGACCCATCTATTTAACCGATTTTGACGAATTTTGGTACATGCTTTATTTTCCGGAAAACCTCGCGTACGATATAATACGCATTCGCGGTTTATTTAATTCAGGTAGGACAACCACTATGACTTATGATAAGTCAAGACCACCGGCTCGAAAAACTGTCCTACTGAGAAGAGCCGGCTAGAAACTCAGTCATCTAGTTGGTCACAAATCAATAAAACCAGTTTTTTTCTACTTGCAGGGCTACACACCGTTACATATAGCGATGCAATTCCGACACGAAAATGTTTACAGACTACTAGTTGAAGTGTACGGTGAGTTATACTTTTTGTCTGGAGGCTTCGGCCGTGGCTAGTTACTACCCTACCGGCAAAGAGCGGTAAAAAAACTTCCACACCGCCCATCTCTCATACCAACTTAGACTGCATCATCACTTATCACCAGATGAGATTGCTGTCAAGAGCTTACTTGTAGTAAATTAAATAGAAGTGTTCGCATACAAGGATTTACCCGAGGTCGATCCGATACAATGCCGATGTAGAAACCGATTAGTAGTGTGGGATTAATATAACACCCGTACCCCTAATGGTTAGCCCGCTACTATTTTAGACTGCATCATCACTTACCATCAGGTGAAAACGCAGCCAAGGGCTAACTTGTAGGAGATTTTAAAAAAAACATCACTTTTTTATTGGTATTCTATCAGTAATCACCAGTCTTTCGGAAGCGGTGCCTTACACCCCACGTCCCTTTTATTTTCCACGACATTTTTCTTGCAAATAAACGATTGATTGATTGACACTGACCAAGAATACAACCTTTATTATATTTTCTTATTTTTTTCGGTTTTCAGATGCCGATCCAAACGTAAGGGACTGGTCCGGCAAGAAGCCACGGCAGTACTTGGTTCATATGGACACGTCACTTTCACCCGGATCGTATCGCAGTGGGTGTTGCTTTTATAAGTACTTTATACTTGGTCCTCGTTGTTTTTTAGGGTTCCGTACCTTAAAAGGAAAAAACGGAACCCTTATAGGATCACTTTGTTGTCCGTCCGTCTGTCTGTCAAGACCCTTTTTCTCAGAAAGGAGGTATCAAACTTCTAAGCCAACGCAATCAAAAGATACAGCCGTTTATGCTGCAAATTTTCGAGACTGGCAAGGGAACCAAAACCTACAGGGTACTTTCCGTGAACTCAGAATCTTGAAATTTGGTACGAAGCAACGTCTTATAGCACATATAAAGGAAAAATTGCGAACAGCATACATTTTTAGTTACATTATATAATAAAATCATTTTTAATAATTTTAAACTTACTACAGGTTTGTACGGAACCCTCGGTGCGCGAGTCCGACTCGCACTTGGCCGGTTTTTTTTTTGTAATAATGTATGAATTTTTACAGTATAGTTCTTGCAATTCACAAGTGCGCGTGGCTCATGGATGTGCAAAAATCCTATATGTATAGATTGATATACGTTTAAATGATTGCTAGCACGACTGACCGCTCCGAGAGACACGCACACTTACGCAATGTGCATTACTACAAGTAAAGGTCACACGCGCTCGTGAATTGCAAGAACTATACCCAGAGCAAGTTCAGAAATGTGGAATCGGGTCCTTACATTTTTACGGGATTTTCCAATTTAATTATTTTTAGAAAAATGTAAGAATTTTTTCTAGTGCCAGTAACCAAGAACTTACGCCGCACTTCTACATTACCAGGCAGTCGAAACCCACATTTAGCTCGTCACCAAGTGAATGCCAACGGTAAACATGTTTCATTAAGAGGTTTATTGGTATAATCGATGTTGTGAAGTTTTGTGGTGTCCTGCCCTCGCTGTTGATGAAATACTGTTTTTCTCCTCCTTGTCTACATTACCAGGCAGTCGAAACCCACCACATTTACCTCATATGCAAGTGAATGCCAACGGTAAACATGTTCAATTAAGAGGTGTATTGGTATCCATCGATGTCGTGAAGTTTTGTGGTGTCCAGCCTTTGCTTATGATGTGCTGCTTTTCTCCTTCTTGTACTGGTAATTTAACAAGGCAGTTGAAACCAACCACATTGATGTGATCTCCAAGTGAATGCCAACTGTAAGCATGTTTCATTAGGAGGTGTATTGGTATCCATCGATGTTAATGAATAATAAATAAAATTAAAAAAATTAAAAAACACGACTGCCCTGCCAAAAACGAACTAAAAAGTTAAAATTCTAAATTAATCTAGATAAATTAGAATCTTATTTAATATAGTGTTATATATTTTTGGAATCTACTCATCATTTTCTAGATGATGATTATATTTATAGTTAATCTTATTTTCGTTTTTTTTTCAACTTTGGTCTTTAATGCGGGACCATGGTCACCCCATCAATTTTTTAAAAAATTTACTAACTTATGTCACTCGGAATAAGCTAGGGATTCTAATGATGCCTCATTTATCAAAATCGTTTCAGGCGTATAGAAGTTATGGTGGAATATACAAACTCACATACATACATACATACATACATACATACTTAAATACATATTGACTGACGATGACTGATGACTTTTCGCTTATCCTGACATGCTCCAATAATAATTATAATAATGATGATGAAATTGCAATAAATAATAAAATTAATCTAATAGTAGAGTGGCTTAATAATAATAATTTATCAGTCAACCTATCAAAAACCCGCTATTTACACTTTTCTAATTACAATAACAGAAAACAAATTAAATTAAATCTTAGTTATCAAAACCAAATAATCGAGGAAACCGACACAGTTACTTTCCTTGGAGTAAAATTAGACAAAAACTGTAACTGGAAGCCACATCTAGAAGTAGTATGCAATAAAATAAATAAATTTATCTATGTACTAAACAAACTGCGTAAAACTTCAACAATGAAAACGGCGCTTACTGCATACTACGGTTATGTATATTCGGTATTGAAATATGGCATATTGATATGGGGGAACTCAACGGATATAAAAAGAGTTTTTATTGCACAGAAAAAATGTATCCGCGCAATCACTGGTAAGGCGCCGTACGAATCGTGTAAGCCGATTTTCAAAAGTCTGGGAATCCTCACACTTCCTAGTATATATATACTAGAGATAGCAATGTTCGTGAGATCTAACACTCATCTTTTTAAAACGGCAAAGGATGTATTTCCAAAAGGAACTAGAAATAGGGAAAGACTGGTATTTAATAAAGCACCTAGAACGGCTACGTATTTAAAAAATTGTGCTGCAATGTGTGTTAAAGTATATAATGCAATTCCCAAATCAATAACTATATTACCAACTACTAAACTCAAGAATGCATTAAAAAAGTGGCTAGTTCAAAATGCATTCTATTCTATTGAAGAATTTATGCAATTAAAAAACAAAAAATGACCGATTATTTTAAATTGTAATAAAACTACATACTTACTACTTACTTACTAATTGTAAGTAATTGTAATAACTTTAATTATTTTAAATTTAACTATTGACATAGAATTAAGCATAGATTCGGTATATTTGACATTTTAATATTGGCATTTTAATTGATGAAGCATTATATACTTATTTATTAATTTATTATATATTATGACATTATAGCCATTCATTATAATATTGTAGCATAGACATAATGTAAGATTAGGTAATTTGAATATCACATATAGAACATACTTGTACTATGCTATTTAAAAATGTCTAACTACAAAAAAATTGTACGTCAGGGTTGCCTGACTGGATATGCTGCAACTTTTCATACTGTAACCATCATTGTAACACATATTCAGACAAATAAAATTATTCTATTCTATTCATACATACATACATGAACCCTGAAAACAATATACTCCTTTTTTCAGGCAGTCGTATAAAAAGAGCATGAATTTGACGAGTCCAATTCATTTCTGACTCTGATGTTCTGGAGCGAGCTCCAGCAATTTGAGTTTGAGTTTGTGTTACAGAAAAGGAGGGTTTCCTCCGCATCGGTTCGCTCAACGTCCGCGTAAAGAAGACGACGGAAGCGTTCAGCAACTTCCTCGGTGTTGGTGCGACCAGGGCGTCCGCGTATGTGCCGAAATCAGCCCGCGAGAGGGAGCTGGATCGCAGATCGGACGATAGCGACCAGTTGAAGTCCTGGGGGTCTGCTGATAATATACAGGTGGATTTATATTACACCTCACTAGCTCGGAATTCAAACAAGGCTCCCGCGACAAAAACGAACTGTGTTAAATTATAGTTATTAGTATTTTACCATTGAAAATAGTTATCAGATGCAAATCGTCTGAGACGTATTTCTGGCTATAGCTCCGAGGATTTTGGGGGAATTGAGATGGGAATAGTACCAAGAGGAATTTATCGACACACGTGTGAGCGTTTGAATTTTGAAAATCGGCTGGTAACTTTTTTGGAATTTTGAAAAATGTTAAAATTTCGGATTATTTGGGGGGAGTTTGTTTACTAAATTGTTAATATAGACTTAAGAAAAAATGAAAAATAGGTCCTAGGGTATATTAGTTTATCTACAAAATGGCGAAAAATTTCAAAATGGAATTGTAGAAAAACGGGTATTTCCGTTTAAAAAAAGTGACGTAGTTTCTATGATTATTGACGAGAAGTGCATTCGCATTGGCATTTTGAAAATAGGTTAGTAAATTTTTGAAAAATTTTGGAAGAATGTTTTATATTTTTTCAGAATCACCATCTCAGTAAAAATTTCTTATTATTTAACTTGTAATGTGTAATTCAAAATAAAATAACTTTAATTTCGTAAATTTTTGTATCCGATGAGCATGAATTTTTCAATGCTCCGATTCTTGCGTGGTCTGCAAAATCTGTGAAAACACCATGAGAGCAAAATGAAATGCAGTACTGTTAACACTGTTCAATCGAGGTTAACAATAAAAATCAACAATATTTTTCTTACGGAGCTAGAAGTTTAATTCGCTATAATCCGCCACAGCAGACAAATCTATGTATGGCACAGCGTGTATCTTGCGATATTAACCTCCCAGTAAGCCAGTAGTAACCGCCAAGCCTGTAACACACAAATCTTCCAAATTATTCTCAACGTACGTTTCACTCCGACACCGGAGCATTCTCAAGAGATGTTGACTAGACAATGCACGATTTCACGATTGTTCTTTGGCGGATTATAGCGAATAAAATTTCTAGTTTCTTCATTATCATGGATTTCCGCAAAGTAACGCTTGCTTCTATCCAATATGTAATACAAGCACATTTTTACATACTACTTATAGAGAGAGCTTGCGAGAGTATCATTAAGTTTTTCTAATTTGTTTCACAGAAAGGAGACAAGATAATGCCTCCGCCCAGCAGCAAGGCGCGCCGGCGCGGTCCAAACGGCCGCAGAGCGCACCCCTCACACAGCCGCAGCACCCCATCGACCCCTGATCAGGTGAGACCCCACCCCAGTGAATCCCTCTGGGGCTCCCACCATCGCGTCGCTGATAGCAGTAAAAGCTCGGAAGGGTATTTTGGAATAATAGGGATGATGATAACCCAATCAAATAAAACTGAGCGAGGCAAATTTTCTGTAGTAATTTAAAAAAGGGGAGAGCAGTGATATAACAGCTATCATACGAGTATCCGTTCAGTTTAGTTATCAGGGTCTTAGCCTGCGTCAACAATATTATCAAAATTTTAAGTTTCTGACCCGAGCGGTTCAGACTATGTGCGGATAGATCAGTCTGTCAGTCAGTCTGAACAGATGATTAGCGTAGTAATACAAATAGCGTAGTAAAACTAGGTGAAACCCGCGACTTCGTCCGCGTGGATTCAGTATTTTTTGGTTCCCGGGAATTCTTTAATTTTCCGGGATAAATAGTAGCCTATGCTTTATTCAAGAATATAATATATTTCTGTACCAAATTTCATCCCGATCTGTTCAGCCGTACTGGCATGATTGAGTAACAACCTTTCGCATTTATAATATTAGTAAATAGATGAAACATTGCCAACTTCTCCCGTGCCTGAGAGCACGTAAAGCCGTCGGTCCTGCGCCTGGTCCGGTCGTGGCGGTTTTTCAGTCCGATCGGGCTATGAGAGTAAAGGAAGCGATAGTGCATGTATCTCCCGCGCAGATGGCTAATTTCTCCGGAGATTTTCTATTAGCATATATAATATCTAATACCAGTTTATTATCTTTCCAGCCTCGAGCGCAAATCGGCGTGAATTCAGCAGAGTCGGACTCAGACTCGGCGGCCGGGTTCCATTCGGCGTGGAGACAACAAAGAGCGTCGCAAAGCTAGCCTGCAATATACCTCTTTGCGTCGTATTCCCCATAACTAAGGGTCGTGACCCAGTGGCGTGCAGTTCATAGAGGCGTAAAAGCACTGCTTACCAAGTGGAAATACGTCAATGCTCATTTTTTATCAAGACAGTAAGTAAATAGGTATAATGCCTACCCTAGCTTCAAACCCTGTGCACGCCACTGTCGTGACCCCTTCCACCAATAATCTCTCTATGGAGGATGTCGCACCATGTGGTACGGTTTTTTGCGACATGCAGTGCTTATTGGACCTGCAGAAGACTGCTGCAATATGCTTAGCTAACGGACCTCTTGTTTAATACTCTGTGTCGGCTACAACGCGCCTATAGTCGGCAGGCTAACAAGTTGTCTTCGGTGAGCGACAAACGTGGCAACGTTACGCGATGCTGACCCTTCACGGGGTCTACGTTGTCGCGTAGATATATGTGTTTTCTATGGCGTCGCATCGCGTCGCGTCGCTTCTGTCGCTCACCTAGGACAACAGGTAAACCACACCAATCAAGTTGTAAGAAATCAAAAGTTTTCTGCTTCCATTGGTCTTCCATTGCTTCGCGCTATTTTTTTTTAACGGAGACGGAAATTCCTCTTTTAGTAGTTTGTGATATAAGAGCGGTAAATAGGTTTTTACATACGAGTTGACTAATGTCAGCCCGATGACGCCAGTCGAGGGCTGACCATCGTGACGAGTATGTAGAAACCTTAACGACCGTGTATCACACAATATTTTTCAATACATTTGTGAGAAAACTTGTAAATAAAAGTCGTGTAGGAAGGCACTAGGTACTCACTAGAAAATGATTTTTCACGCCCATACTTATTTCGAGATTTTTGGCGGCTATTATAAGCGCGGTTTTTTTCTCAGATCTAAAAAACCTAATTGTTGATTTAATTTTAAGATTCCACGCCACATGAAGATGTTCGAACGCTGAATATACCGAGCCCGATCTGCCAGGTTTTGTTCCGTGACAGTTAAAGTCGGCTCAAGCAGCAGGAAACCACTCGTATTTATTGTTTTTTTTTTTTTTAATAATCAATGACTCTTTTTAAAATAGCGCGCACAGATTAAAGATTTAGTAAGTATAGACTACGGCGCGTTGTTGTAATTACGTTTTTTTAAATTAGATTCATGGCTCTGGGTTCTAGTTCTTAGCTCGCAGCCTGGACTATTCAGCCTTTACTTTTTTGAAGTGTAAAACTTAAAATAATTTTAATTAATTATATTAAATACATTTTTTTATTTTATGAATTAATTTCATCAATTCACATCTAAATGTCATAATTTTTTAGGTTTTCTACATACAAAGGCAATATCATTAAGAACCTTCTTGCAAGAAAGAAGTAACGTGGACTTACAAAAATTAAAAAAAAAACTGCTAATTTACTGCACGCTGGCTGTAAATTTAACTTACAAGCACTGTTTATTGCCTCTGTAAGTTCATTTTTCGAGCAAGTGTATTGAAAAAAATTTTCAAGGTCACAATAATTATTTTTAGTCGCGTTTCCAAAGGAGTTTAGTCGCGATTGGTCAAAATAAATTCAAAACACCCTGACTCCAATTAAGTGGAATGTTTTTTTTTATTTTAATTTTGTTCCAAGATCACAGGTATCACGATTCAAAATTAACTGTTTTTGGATTATATGCGAATTGGATCATCCGCATATCGGACAATCTGTAAATTGGATCATATGCCAATCCTAAGGGAGGCCATTTGCTTATGGACTAATCGCGACCTAACCGTACTTTTTATTTTGTCAGTAACAAAGAAAGCCCTTTTTAGTGCCCTATGAAATAATTATGTATTTTATCATGTACATGCATTATATATTATTACTTATTATGTTTAAAATACTGCACCATCCCGCGCTCCGGTTTATTAATACTTTCACTAAAAGTTGTATGTAAGAGATTGCTTTAGCAATAAGATAGCCGTTGCACGTTTCTTTGTAGTTTTAATACTTCTTTTTTTATTGTGTACCGTATATGATAAGTGTGCAATAAATATATCTAAATCAATAAATATAATAGACATTCTTACATTATTATGAAGAAACTCAATTGCTTTACAAGATTTTTAATTGAAAAGTTTCCTTTAAGTAATAGCTTACTATATATAATACAGGTTTATCTACAAATACTAATACAAAATACGGAATAACTTTTGTTCCAAAAAAATTTACAACACTTAATTATATACTCACTAAAAGATGCGGTTAAGGATATAATTCATCGTATTTTTTTTTAATTTAATCTTAAATGTAAATAATTAGTGTAATAAAAATGAATTAGTAAGTATTTTTAAATAAAATCTAAGG
The DNA here is from genome assembly GCA_964035005.1 of Erebia palarica. Lineage (NCBI taxonomy): Eukaryota > Metazoa > Arthropoda > Insecta > Lepidoptera > Nymphalidae > Erebia > Erebia palarica. The sequence goes on from OZ035986.1 coordinate 18,942,905, forward strand.
TGCTACTCCCTTCGCATAATGCATTATTATTTCAAAACGACACTTGTATGTCACGTAACTTGACGTACCTACTATATGGATTGTAACTCAAACTACAAACGTCAACAATATTAAAACAATACGGATTTAAGCGATGGTTGTATGCCCCCTGGAATTATTTTAAATAACTTATCCCTTTATAATAACAGTTGTATAGCAGTAATAGAGATAGAGGAGCAGAAAAGTGGTGCCGATTCTGATGACACATTCCGTCAAATTCCTTATAAATAATAAGTATCAGTATTAAAAATAGTGATCTAAAAATAGACCACTATTTTTAAGTCCGGAGACAAAATTGACGTTTCCAATGCTGCCTGGTTTTTTTTTGTCTCTTTAATAGTGATGTATCCTTGTCAGATATACAATAACTAGCTGATGCACGAGACTTCGTCCGCGTGGACTCAGGTTTTTTTCGGTTCTCGCGGGAACTTTTTAATTTTCTGGTATAAAAAGTAGCCCAGACTATATTCTATTTCTGTCAAAAAGGACATGACCAGTAATTGCCCTCCGATTCGGGACAATGCACAGGATTTCCGTTTTTACAGTAAGGTTTAAAAATTCAAAACGAAATTATTATGGATTTATTATTCCAAATAAGGTCGGGGTTCAAATGACAAAAAAAAACAGTACGTTTATTGTTTAAATCTTGAGCGTCCGCTTTCCTCTTTAAGCACTACTCCATTTTGACGTTCCATTATATCCATGCCTAATAATAATCTTGTAACCCTACATGAATACCATTTAAGTACCTTAGTTATTATATTAGGAATGATTTATTTTTGATCAATTAAATAGTAATGAAAAGGAAATGTATGTTTTGTTTATAATTATTTTTATTTTTTGACAAGTCTCAAACTAATCGATCGAACAAAGCATTTTGAAATACTACGTTTAAAGGAACGCTCTGTCACATTGCATATGCTGCCATCTGTGGTCGAATAGTTGAACTTGTTAACGAAAAGTATTGAGCAATACTTAAAAATATTTTCTAGACTCACCACAATAACTAGCGCCATCTAGTGTGGGAAAGCAGTTTTTGGTGAAACTTTTTTTTATCTATTTTCTCAGTTTTCAGAGCCTTCAGACTCCTGAAACTTTTTTATTTGAAAACTATAAAATATAACAATTACAATAATAAAGAAATAATACTTGAAAATATTTTTTTAGACTCGCTTAACACAATGAATAGCGCCATCTAGTGTGGGAAAGCAGTCTTTTGGTGAAACTTTTTTGTTCATTTTCGCAGTTTTCCGAGCCTTCAGACTCCTCAAACTTTTTTATCTGAAAACAGTGAAATATTACAATTACAATAATAAAGAAATCATTGCTGAACATTGATTTTTGACACCTAGGCAAGCTGCCATAGTTCCACCGGTCAAGTCCTTTCACCCAAGTTTTGCTAAATGTGACGAAAATTATTATGATAATGAAATAGGCAGGATAGGCTGATTGACATTTTATGATTTTTTCATACAATATTGTAAAATAGTAATAAATTTCATTTCATTGACCGAGCGAAGCGTAGGTCTCTGAATCTACTTGAGTGAATTTGCACTTGTCCATCCATCTGTCAGAGCCTTATAACTTCTGTATTTCTGAAATATAATATGTAATCCGATGGCCTCCAGCCTAATTTGGCTTAAAAAGTTATAAAAAAATTTATTTCAGGGGTCTCTGAAAGAAGCGAATGCGAAGTAAAATATTTTTATGGCGTAACATAGGGTTGCGGTATATCACTTTAAAGATAAATAATTAGGAATAGTCCAAAATTTTTTTTTTTTAATTTTTCCCCTAATATTGACGAAATGGGGGGCTTTCAAAGTGGAGACTTTCTAACGTCCAAAGTTGACCTCTCAACTCTCAATTTCCTTGAAAGGCTAAGCCTGAAACTTGATCCATTATTTGAATTATATCCTGTACTTGAACAACAAAATGTACTAAAATTTAATAAATATTATAAGGAAACGAAATTCAGTATTTTAAACAGAACTTCACAATGATGTCAATAGATGGCGCTCTGTAAAAGTTTATTCGTTTCTCCAATAACTCTTTAGCTCTTTTGCGTCTAATGTTATGAGTTTACTATTACAAAATATAGTCAAAATATGTAATATAAGTATCAGTTGGGGGCGAACCACTACTTATCTGAACCGGAATCATGAGAATCACTATTCTTGCTATGCTGGTCACAATATTATTTTTTTCATTTTTGTCATTTTTGTCTCCAGATTAAAAAGTAGATTGATTAGAACTCTTATATATGTCACCGTAAAATTGTTAGATTATAATCTTAGCGAGTTAGATTATAATCTAACGGTTTTTACAATCTTACGGTGACATATATAATCAAAGGTTTAGTATCTGTAAGAAGTATCCAACTGTAGGATCCTATGTCCTGCACTGAAATTAAAACTAAAACTCAATTAAAAACTAATATAAAACTTATTTATTTTATTCATAAAACTTATCGCTAAAACTTAACATATAAACTTAATCTATGACTTAAAATATAAATTAATACAATATACATAATTATTATTTAACATACATTCTACATTCTTACTTACAAACATAAACATAACACGCATTCATACATACACCAACGTACTTGCCGACCGAGCCGGCGAAACGCAAGTTTGTCTCAATGCCTACGTAGGCCTTTGTTTTCAAGTCATATGAAGGTAGCACCGCGCGCCGCGTTTGCTAGCGATGACGTGCAACCGGCGCGAGCTTCAATATGGTTCGATTCTTGTTGACGTTGCGTACGAGCTGTGCTCCGCAAATTTACCCTCCATACTTGTTAAATTAAGTGATCGCGAAATTGTTTGTAATGGTTATTGATAATTATAGTATAAAGTTCCTATTGACAATATAGTTAATAACTTTGGACGTGCGAGTGTGTTATTTGGATCACCTACCATCTACGGAGGACATTTACCGGTAGGTAACCTCACACTCACAAAACCTATACTGGTGACCCCGTGGTCACAATACTGGTGACCTTTGGATTGGTTGACCTTTGCCTAGGTCATCCAGAAGACCACGCACTCTCATCGAGGGATAAAATATACCACCATGTTTGGATTTAGCGAACGCAACCGCGAGGAAGCCGGAGGAAGTCAACAAAATGTAAGCGAAAAATGCGTTTCAACGGATGGACCACCGGAACTTTTTAAAGTCGGAATTAAAGTGCCTCCTTTTTACCCAGACGAACCTGAAATATGGTTCGCTCAATTAGAAGGTCAATTCGCACTGGCGAACATAACTAGTGACACCACAAAATTTTATTACGTTATGGGACACTTAGACCATCAGTATGCAAAGGAGATAAAAGATGTTATGATCAATCCACCGGCTACAAACAAGTATGAAAAGCTTAAAACCGAGCTGGTAAACAGGTTGTCGGCTTCTCAGGTAACAAAAATTAAGCAACTGCTTCGCCACGAAGAACTTGGCGACCGGAAGCCTTCACAATTCTTCCGACACCTGAGAGATCTAGCTGGCGCAGAGTTTCCGGATGAATATCTACATACAATTTGGATAAGCAGACTTCCACTAAACGTCCAGACTGTCTTGGCCGCACAGACTTCTGCCACTCTTGAGGAGCAAGCCGAGGTAGCGGACCGGATAATGGATATAGCAGCTCCAGCCTTACAAGTCCACGCAGCGGCAGTGCCACCTACCGGCACCGATGATCTGCGGAGAGAAGTAGCCGAGCTGCGGAAGAAAATTGAATTGTTGACCACAAAGTGTAGTGATAGGTCCCGTGCGCGTAATAGGCAATCGCAGCGTAGCCACTCGCGAGGTCGCTCCCAGTCCAGCTACCGGAAATATCCTGTATGTTACTATCATACCAAATTTGGTAGCAAGGCTTTTAAATGCGTCCGGCCTTGTGACTTCAAGGTGACGGAAAACGGCAAGGGCAGTCGCGAACGGCGACCAACGATTGCCCTTCCCCTGCTGTGGGTCGCCTATTTGTCACGGACCGTACAACGAAGATTCAGTTTCTGGTAGATACTGGAAGCGACCTCTGCGTCTTCCCTCGGTCCTTGCTCGTAGGTAGTTTTAAGCCAGCGAATTATCAGTTAAGTGCAGCCAACGGTTCCTCCATAGAGACTTACGGTTATGTGAACTTTAGATTAGATCTTGGACTGCGTCGTGATTTTGTGTGGCGTTTCATAGTTGCTGATGTGACTAGACCAATTATCGGTGTTGACTTTCTCGTATTTTTTAAGTTAGTGGTAGATTGTAAGAACCAATGTTTAATTGATAGTACTACTAATGTAAGAACGACTGCGTCAATTACCCAACCTAATTGCAATTTTTCTGTTAAGGTTATAATTGGTCAATCCACGTATCATAAAATTCTAGAAGAATTTCCGGAAGTCACTCGTCCGGCAGGTACGTTACGCATTATTCCACACAGCACGGTACACCACATCCGCACGACACCTGGTCCTCCTGTTTCTTGCCAGCCAAGGCGCCTAGCGCCTGATAAACTAAAGATCGCGCAGCAGGAGTTCCAGACAATGTTGCAGATCGGAACGGCTAGACCTTCGGAGAGCCCCTGGTCATCCCCTCTTCACCTGGCTCCCAACAAAAACAACGGTTGGCGTCCTTGCGGCGATTACCGGAGGCTGAATGCCAGGACGATCCCTGACAGGTATCCGATAAGGCACATTCATGATTTTGCCCACAGCATAGCTGGCTGTAAAATATTTAGTACCATAGACCTCGTGAAGGCCTATAATCAAATACCTGTCAGTCCCGAGGACATCCCGAAGACCGCGATAACTACGCCCTTCGGGTTGTACGAGTTCCCGTTTATGACATTCGGTCTCCGGAACGCTGCCCAAACGTTCCAGCGATTCGTAGACGAGATGACCCGGGGACTCGACTTCTGCTACTGCTACCTGGACGACTTCTTAATTTTCAGCCGAAATCAAGTCGACCACGAAGAACATCTTCGCCAAATTTTTGGCAGATTAAGGGACTATGGTATGCTCATCAATACATCTAAATGTATCTTTGGTGTCCCAGAAGTCACATTTTTAGGACACCATATATCCGAAAACGGCACAAAACCACTTGACACAAAAGTGCAGGCAATCAAGGATTTTCCACAGCCCAAAGATATCCGTCAGCTACGAAGGTTCTTGGGCATGCTAAATTTTTATAGGCGGTTTTTGCCTAAAGCAGCCCAAACGCAGGCCCCTTTGCATGCGTTGCTAGTTGGTGCAGCTAAGGGTTCTCAATCCATCAATCTGACAGGTGAAACACTTCAAGCTTTTCAGGACTGTAAAGATAGCCTGGCCAATGCAGTGTTGCTAGCACATCCCGACTATCAGGCTGAGCTCGCACTAGTGACGGATGCCTCGGATGTGGCTATCGGAGCAGTTCTGCAACAACGAAAAGGTAACCTTTGGGTTTCTTTTCGAAAAAGCTAATTCCTTCGCAGCAGAAATATTCTCCGTATGATAGGGAACTTCTCGCTATCTACGAAGCGATTAAATATTTCAGACACATGCTAGAGGCTAGATGCTTCCGTGCATGCTTTCGTGATCTATACTGATCATAAGTCAATAAGTTTTGCTTTTCACGAGCGGAAAACAAACTGTTCGCCTAGACAGTATAGACAGCTAGACTTTATAGCACAATTCACCACCGACATAAGGCATATTTCCGGCAAGGACAATGTCGTAGCCGACACCTTATCTCGAGTGGATGAACTACATGCTCCAGTCAGTCTAGAGTCTCTAGCAGAATATCAAGCTTCGGATCCGGAATTAGCACATTACCTGAAAGAAAAATCTTCCCTGCGTTTGCAAAGGACAAACTTACCTGGAAGTCAGTCATTCGTGTACTGCGACGTCAGTACATCGATTCCCAGGCCATTTGTACCTAAACAGCTAAGAAGACAAGTTTTTGAGAGCCTACACTCCCCTAGCCATCCAGGCATCAGCGCAACTGCTAAATTAATAGCAGAACGCTTTGTCTGGCCGGGCATTAGGAGAGATTGCAGGTCGTGGGCACAATCATGTCTGTCTTGCCAACGTGCAAAAATAAGCCGACATGTGTCTGCGCCTTTAGGTTCATATAACTTGCCCCGCGCACGATTTAAAAATATCCACATAGATATCGTGGGGCCGTTACCGTCTTCAGAAGGTTACCGCTATTGTTTGACAGCCGTAGACCGTTTGACTAGATGGGCGGAAGTCATACCAATGGCGGACATCACGGCCGAAACAGTAGCAAAGGCATTGCTGTCAGGATGGATAGCGCGCTACGGCAGCCCAGAGACCATAGTCACAGACCGGGGCCGCCAATTTGAGTCCGCTCTGTTCAGCTATCTGTCTAGGATAGCTGGATTTGAGCACAAAAGGACAACAGCGTACCACCCATCCTGTAACGGCTTGGTCGAACGCTTCCACAGACAGCTCAAAGCGTCCATTGTCTGTCACGCTAACAGCAAGTGGACTGAATCTCTTCCTTGGGTACTTCTTGGAATAAGAAGTGCCTTTAAGGAAGATCTGCAAGCGTCTTCGGCCGAGCTGTTATACGGTGAACCTTTAAGGCTGCCGGGTGAATTTTTCCACACCTCCGAAGACGGTACAACAGACGTAACCGATTTTACGGCCCGTCTACGGTCGTTCGCGGAGAAGTTACGGCCTGTGCCAGCTTCACGCCACGGCAGGAATAAAATTTTCGTCTTTAAAGACCTAGCAACCACGGATCACGTTTTCATATGAGAAGACGTATCACGTGGTTCGTTACAACCTGCCTACCCAGGCCCGTACAAAGTGCTATCTCGCAATGAGAAAGTTTTCCATTTATTGGTTAATGGCAAAGAAGTCACGGTTTCCATAGACAGACTCAAACCAGCCTATTTATTAACCAATAAATTGGACTCAGCTCCAAGCGAAACGGATGATGAGCCAGAAAAATGTAACCTTCAAGGTTATCAAACTCGCTCTGGCCGTCAAGTCAATTTTCCAAAATATTATCGCCCTTGACGGGCTCTGGAGGGGGGTGGTGTAGGATCCTATGTCATGCACTGAAATTAAAACTAAAACTCAATTAAAAACTAATATAAAACTTATTTATTTTATTTATAAAACTTATCGCTAAAACTTAACATATAAACTTAATCTATAACTTAAAATCTAAATTAATACAATATACATAATTATTATTTAACATACATTCTACATTCTTACTTACAAACATAAACATAACACGCATTCATACATACACCAACGTACTTGCCGACCGAGCCGGCGAAACGCAAGTTTGTCTCAATGCCTACGTAGGCCTTTGTTTTCAAGTCATATGAAGGTAGCACCGCGCGCCGCGTTTGCTAGCGATGACGTGCAACCGGCGCGAGCTTCAATATGGTTCGATTCTTGTTGACGTTGCGTACGAGCTGTGCTCCGCAAATTTACCCTCCATACTTGTTAAATTAAGTGATCGCGAAATTGTTTGTAATGATTATTGATAATTATAGTATAAAGTTCCTTGGATCACCTACCATCTACGGAGGACATTTACCGGTAGGTAACCTCACACTCACAAAACCTATACAACTAATAAAATGTAATACAGTGCAACCTCGATGTAACAAATGATAAATGATAAATGATTTATTTATTTCATGTAGGACAACTTGTGTCACTTATGAAACGTTAAGACTACCACGGGTTCGGAAAGCTGATTCTACTGAGAAGAACCGGCAATAAACCCAGCAGTTGCTCTTTTCATAGAAAAGAAAAGATTACAATATGTAGACAACACAACACATACGCTACAAGTATTACACTGACTTGTGGGTCACTGGATGCGAGCCCGGTTGCTTCCATGCAACTTTGTCGTTAATAAAATCATCGATAGTGTAATAACCTCGACTTAACAAATGCTGTTTAACACAGTCTATAAATCTATGTACCTAATGGCAAATCCAGAAACTCTTTGGGAACCATATTATAAAAGCGTACACTCGACCCCACAAAGGATTTCTGTACCTTGAGCACACGATACGACGCTGTTACTAGCTTATGGCGGTTTCTAGTGTATCGATTGTGAGTATCTTAATATTTACTTCTATCCTTCCTATCGGAAGGAAACAAGTAAATATTCGTTATATCAAGTAATTCGTTGAACTGAGGTTTTTTATGTTGAGGTTAGGTTGGTTTAAAATTTGTTATACAGAGGTAAAAAAATTGATTTATGATGTTTCGCTTTTCTGCGACCGATAACCTTTTACGTTTCTGAGCCATTGAAACTTGAATCTTTAACAAATGGCGAGCAGCAGTGTTTAAAATTTTCATTACTTTCCATCAAGCAACAATAATTGTTTTACGAAAAAAAGAGTGTCGAAACCTTTCGCGACATACATTGGTGGGAACTTTATTTAAAGGTTTTGGGTTGACAAAATTCGTTAAATAGAGGTATTTACACTTTTTCTTGATAGTTGAAAATTTGTTTTATATAAAGAGATTGTTCGCAAAAAATGTTCGCGATGTAAAGGTATATTTTACATTGACTCTTATGGACAATTCAAGGGGATTACGAAGAATTTGTTAAATCGAGGAAATCATTATATTGAGGTACGTTATATAAAGTTTGACTGTAATTAGTTGAATAAAAATGAAATTTTATTTAGATTTCGTGAAGTTAATTAGCAATAGTCATCGTTTTCTCTATTGGCTTATTGTATTTAGGGCTGCGTACCTATAAGGTAGGTGTGCGTCCGGTCGCATATTTTAGTAACTACCTATTAGCTACAGACTTTGAAATTTGGAATAGTTTAAATAATGTTTACCGACTCTTATTTATTCCAAATGAAGGAATTCAAGGAATGTTATTATTACTGTATAACAAAGGGGATGTAATGGGGGGGGGGGTCAAAATTTTTAAGTGGGATCACTATATCGAGTAGGATATCATTATAGTATGAAAGAGCTTTAATAGCACATTCTAAAATAGTTATTTCTTTATTTTTAAGTTTCTTAGTTTTTAACTTATGGTAAAAAATTACACGAAATCACCCCCTCCATATCTCCGTGCATAGCAAAATGAAAAATCTGAAATAATTTGAGTTGATAGAAGTATAAGCTAACTTTACACGAACAAATATGTATAACGAAGTTTCTACCCAGGATAGTTTTTGAGAAATCAGCCATAAACTTTTACAAACCAACTTAATTTTGCGGTCTGAAATAAAAGGGGTTTTTTCAGCGATTTATGCTGCCTTACATGAAAAATAAAAGGAAGTCTTTAGCTAGGATAGTTTTTTTAGGTAGGTACGCAACCCTTGGTGCGCGTGTCCAACTCGCACTTGGCCTGTTTTTTTTTTTGTTGAAAGCGAACAGTTAAATTTTGTCTTTAAAAAATATAATCTATGAAACATAATTTTCATTTGTTTTTCTTTCTTCCTAAATGTCGCTCCCGTGGAGTTTCGATAAAATTCTTCCGGTAACCTGCTGGCCTCGGCGAAAATTTCAGCTATTGTGTGTGTATATGTCCAAGCTAAGGGCTTGGGCCAGGCGTCGAAGGTCGTTCAGTGTGTGAGTGGGTCTGAGGACTTATTATCAACGACCTCAATTTACATCATAGATAATACACTATATACCCGATTTACATAAACGGGCCCTGTCAAACAAAGAATGTAGGCGTATTTTTAGTACCGCCATCTAGTCTGAAAAGCGGGAACTTGCTTGCAACTTATGCGCCATCTTGAAGACAGCTTGAAAACTATGGAGGGTAGAGGTAGACTCTTTGATTATATTTAAACATAATATCAAAAGGTAGACTCGGTCATAGACTCATAGATAATATAGGTCATAGCCATAGGAGCCGTAAGGCCAGTTAGTAAAAAAAGTCATACAGTTTGCCCTTTGATTTCATTAAAATATTATCAAAGAGTTTGCCGCGGAAATTAGATGATTGCGTAATGGATCGAAATATTAAATAGGAAGATTAAATAACGTTTTTTGGGAAATTATAGTACAGTGCCTAAGTAATAAGACTGATGATGCTAATAAGATAGATCATAACTTAATAATAACAAATTATCTACACGACGAGCGACCCTGACGACGCTACGACAGGGACAAAGACAGGCTTATGACAGTTGTGGAACGTGCTCTGCAACTCAAACGCCCAACTTTTTTCTATGAATAGTCGCAATAAAGCTAGTCGACCCCAAAAAACGCAGTTTAGGTTTGATAATAAAATCGGTTTAAATATCGATGTTCTGCATGATTACTTATTTTGTTTGATAATTCGGTTTTGTGTAGTTATTATACTACCTACTATTATTTTAAAAAGAAATCGATGAAATATTCAGTCATAAATTTTATTAAGTTTTAGGTATAAATACCTACCTAAGTTCTGGATGGATTTTTGTTGGATATTTTTGTATAAGTATTGGTTCATACCATACTACAACCCTGCCAAGTTTCAACGACTTGAGGATTTAATGCGGGGGTCTCCATACAACAAACCGCCAAATTGCCTAGACTACAAAGGGCCCATCTAGTACCTACATAATACTATCGATGCTTATTGTGCGTATGAGGCTTTCAGTCTGAAATTCAAGGAAGTTAAAATATTATCATGAGATTATTTTCTACAAAGAGTAGGTAGGTAAGTTATTTGTTACAATATCTAACACAGTATCGCCGACCAGAAAAAGAAGTAAGTAAATAAATATTGTTCGCGCGCCAGTCGAATGCAGAGCTAAAGCTAAAGTATGGTGGCACATACATTAGCTCTGCATTCAACTCGCGCGCGAACAATATTAGTGATTTATTTTTCTGGTAAATTAAAATAATCGAATTTTGTAACATTAACGACCCAAGATAGGAAGGTAAATAAAATGATGCCAAGCGACCATTTTTGTACCTAAGTATGTTCTTTAAAATTAGTCGGGTGTCTCGCGTTCTGGGGATGGCAGCTTTATTATCATACCTCATTACACATGTGTAAAACTCTAAATTAAGAAAGGGCAAAATTAATAATGAAAATTAGAAATTTTATTCATTTACCAATCGATACATATTTTTATGAAAGTCATTATAGTAGTAAAACACCCGTAACTAAGGTATACTTAATTTTCAGGTTTCCAGACAAATTCATACATGAACATTTTAAATAGAGTCGGCAGGACGAAAGAGTAGAAAATATAAGTAGATGTAAAACCACCGGTTTAAAACGTTTTTAACCAAATGTTGCGGTTGAAAACTCGTCTACAAAAATAAGAGTTCTGTGTTTTACACTTCATTAAGGGTATTTTTTGGTTACCTGACGTCATGTTTCGTTAAAATTAGCAGAAAATCAATAGAAAGTACTTACATAAACATCATGAAAACCACCGACCAGAAAAAGAAGACCAAAATTTAAGTTTGTAGGTATACCTACCTATTCTAATTTAGATTACATTTACACACAATAAGTTAAGTTATAAGACATCATTTATAGGCCTATTACACTACACTTTTAAGGGACCCTTCCTGCTGAACCAGTAGAGTGTAATTTTGTTCAAAGTTAATGTTAAACGTAAACTCATTAAAAAATCCTATTACCATGTAAAGGATTCATTCAATTCATTTCATTTATTTATTTTTGAAAAACATTACAATATTTGCGTTTAGAACTATTGGGGCAGTGGTTTCCACACTAGGATTCTCTGTATCGTGCAAACCACTTCCTTCCGAGAATAGGTAATAGTAAAAAACTTAAGAGTAATTTACAATGTGAACGTACAACTTAGCAGTAACAAATTATACACAAATTATTTAGATACAATACATCGAATAATGCTTCTTTGTTGGGTTTAAAAGTGTGAGCGTGTGTGGTGGTTCGCGTGTGCCGTGCGTGTGTGTGTGTGTGTGTGTGTTACTATGTTACATTTTTTAGTATTTTTCCGACTCGTACTTACACATAATTACAATAAAACATAATTAAATGGCTAAAAGAACTCGCCTAGAGTTCTTTTAGCCATTTAATTATGTTTTGTTTACATGTGTACCGTGACATTTTTGTGATTTTATTTTCTTTGAGTAAGTGTGTTTAGGTTTAGTAATATTATATTCATTCTTTATTTCAAAAAGGACGGAGTCATGATCACAATCCAATCTGCAGACTTCTATCCTATAGGTTAGGTCCTCGAGTTGGGTTTATATGACCAGGAATAAAGCCGTATTGGGCTGTTAGATTTAAGTATTCTTCTGACTTTATATCAATCGTATCGTTTTTAATATCTATGTTAATATCACCAACAATGAAGCAACTATCGCTTTTACAATTTTTATTACGTCTTCCAGTGAATTAAGAAAATTATCAATTTTTTTAAAAGACGGGGATCTGTATATACACACAATTGATACAGTCTGGCTCAGCTCTAGTGATCTGTGATAGACAGTTTGCATCGGAAAATGAGGGCTCTGTTATGTTAATTTTAAGGCCATGTCTAAAGTAAATAACAATGCCGTCGTTTTGATTGAAATATTATTTAGAGTTACATTGTTCATAGTTATTTAAGTGAAACACAGTATTGCTATCCAATAACTAGCACTTGGTCAAAATAATTAGGTCCGGCAAGAAGTCTATTTATTTCAAAAAGACAGTTAGATAGTCTAGATTTTTGCGTATACTTCAATTCTGTGATAAAAACTTTAACTACTTAAATAACAAGGAAGGTTTGCAATGATTTGATCTAATAGCTCTGATAGTTCCTTAGTTAAGATGATTTGTGAAATGGTGATAATGAAAAAAAAATCCCGGCTGAGTTTGTTGTAGGCTCTTTTCAGACCACGCGACCCGGTTGGAACCCTTGTAGCTTTAGTTTTAAGCTACCGTTACTGATTATCACCAATATATTATTTTATAAATGAATGGACGTCAATAAGTGTAGTATACCTACCTAAATTGAATAAACATTATTTGAGTTTAATAAGATTTCGGAGAAAGGGTCCCTAATTTTATTCTTATTGCTGTGTAATAAGCGACGCTCTAACTTCCCCACCGTTACCACAGGGCCCTCCGATAAATGCAGTGTAATAGGCCCATAACACAATACCGTCCGTTTTACTTGGACATGAAAGAGATAACGTTATGTCTTCAAGACCGTCGAGCCGGTACGTGGTCGTGAATCACAGTGCGACCGTTGCGACGTCAACGAGAGTGCTAGAGTGTGAGTTTGGTTTTTAAACGAATCAAATTGATTAATTATATCTTTTGAAAATAATGAAAAAAATGATTATTTACTAACAGAGTTTTTAACTTATCAATAGAGTTTTTATAACATAAGTAGGTAATACGTGGGTAATACCTACGCTTAGTCGGACGGAGCGACTCTGGTATAATAGGTATTATCTATGGAGCAACTAGAACTAAACCCGCTAAGTAGGTATATCAATATCAGTAAATCATATAGAAAAAATGAATACTATCAATACCAACTATATACTTAGTTAATTTTATTATAATGAACTGTACAAAATGAACGTAAAATCTATTTAATGTGTCGCAATTATTAAACTTTTATATGTTGTACTATTTATAATACAATATAACCCTGCAATTGCAAAATTAAAAACTTGATAGGTACAGCGTATACTGCGTACTCTCGCGTCACAGTCGGCACTATAGTGTGGGAGCATACAAATGTACAAGCTGAATTAAGGGAGTGTGCAGGGAAGCAGGGTACAAGCTACGGGTCAGGCGCGGTTCCTCAGATCTGGCGCGGACTATACCAACTCTATGGCTTAAAACCTTTGATTTTATAACGTATTTTTAATAAATTGTATGTCAGAGACAAGTAGAGAGATTGTCGAAGATTGTCAAAGACAAAGAGTATATAATCACTGGTCAAAGAATGGTCAGAGACAGAGACAAGTAACCTATGTTCTATACACCGACCAGAAAAAGGTCTTATATTTTATTTAGGTTCACCGATTTTCAAAGGGAAGTTTTCTTTAAATGTCTGTGTGTAGGTTGGCTGAGGTAAGGAGTATGATTTGATAAATATACTTGAATGAATCCCAATGTAGGTATGTAGGGAAACACGAGTCTATTCAAAATAGTTAGACTATATCTGTCAAAAGATGCACTTTACGTCTTGTTTACGTGGAACAACATAAATTTCGGAAAAAGTAGCGCTTTTCTGAATGGAATGCCTACCTATAAAATGTAAGTAATCAATTAAAGTCCAATAAAAATATTTGGTGGTCTCCTATAATTACCTTTCAAAATAAAACTAACCTATTGCCATAGGTCGTCGAACTAGGTATTGATTTTCTGGCCCTGACCAAGGTAATTAGGGATTGATAGCTTATATTGGTTGTATATAGTTTTCGAAAAAAAGTACATTTCTTGTTTCATAAAAGAATCATTGAAAATAATGTAGGTAAGGTGTACTTTTCAAATATCCATGAACCATTTTCCCTCCTTTCTGATCCATGGGTTCGACTTAAAGAAGCTGCGAGTTGGCCTATTGCAAATAAATCATTTATTTACCTAATGATGTTATTTTTGTGCTGTCCCATTCATGAGTCTAGTGCAGCACTGTCAGACTATTATCTTAAGTGTCATTTGCGAAATATTATTATTTATTATTAAGTAAATATTACATGTGTTAGTGGACCCAAAATATAATTGCTAAACTGATAGTGTAATCCACCATGTTGTAACACATGCTCTGTCCAATCATTTATTTTACTTTTGGCAGATGGAGTCAATGATGGTCTAACTTGCTACTATTTCAATTTTTGATAACAATCAACTTTCTTTATAAAGATTTAATCGATTTGACACATTGATATTTATCTTTGCTCAACATTTGTTTATAGTTTTATAAACATTCCCAAGCATTTATATGACTAAGTATATTAAACTATGTATTAAAATAAATAATTTATATATGCCACCGTAATATTGTGAAAACCGTTAGATTGTAATCCATCTAGTGAGATTGTAAACTATCGAAAGATTACAATTTAACACATTATTTTTCGGTAGATTGTAATCTGTTAAGTATATTAACCAGATAGAACCTAAGTATCTACCTGATTATTTATGTCAAACCCTAATCTAACCTACAAGAAAGAGACAAAAAAACATAAATACGATGAATATTTCAAAAATTGACACTCAAAATAATGTTAATAGGCCTATTACACTGCACTTTTCACAGAGAGTGTAAGGGTACACTTGAATTAGTGTATTGTAATAAGATTTAGGGAGAAAGGGTCCCTAAACAGATCCATAATGCTGTGTAATCTATCTTTATCTAGCGGCCACATACCCTACAATTGTACCCTTATAAAAGCAACATTGATTACATTCAATGCTAAGAAGTTTTATTTGTTCATAATGGATTACTGTCTTAGACACAGCAACAAGTTTACAACTAAGTAGTTTTAAATTTATTTTCAAATACCTTGTTGCAGAGTCTAATATGGAAAGTATTCATACAGTGTAAAAACTGAATTAAACATGTACCCATCTAAGATGGATACCACAATTGATCTTGACACTCAATTGCCACAACCACCACAGAGCAAGCTAGAACAATGGATGAGTAGCAATGAGAACAAGGCTCTGCAGTTGGAACAGTTTATATCACATAGAAAAATTATAAGGGTAAGTTTGATTTCAATAGGTATTAAATCTATACTAATATCACATTATTGTAGGTATATATATTTATTTATAATAATCCATATTCATGCTAATAATATAAATGCAAAAGTGTGTGACTATCTGTCTGCTACGATTTCACAGCCCATTTGTTCAACCGATTTTGATGAAATTTGGTATGGGGATAGTTTGTATCTCGGGGATGGACTTAGGCTATTTTATACTGGAAAATTAAAGAGTTCTGGCGGAAATCAAAAAATCTTAATCCACTTTGACGAAGTCGCGGGCATCATCTAGTATGTTTTATACCTACAGTGTATCTTAGTGTAAATTTTGCTGGACTAATAATAATGCGAGAAAAACTTAAACACTATAATTATTATAGTGTTTGAGTTTTTCTTGCATTACCCTTTTTTATCTTTATTTTTTCTCTCTATTAAAAGGTTGCTCACAGCAATATTACATAATAAAACAGCCTTTGCGCCTATTTAAGTGTTAGATATTATTTAAGCTTTTTTCTTCTCTGTAACTTTTTTGGGGTGCTCAAAGTCTATTCATTCATTCATCATCTAATGTCTAGTGATCTAAGCTATGAAAATCAAGCATTCCTCATGGTGGGTTTGACATCCATCTGTAGCCTTAGCAACATAGTACCTATATATCTGGAGAAGAGCCCCCAAAGGACTAATGTCTGTCAGATGACTGGGAAAGGTGGTAGGAAAGATGTCTGGATGCTAAAATGCTATGGGGTGACAAGGTGGCAAATTTTGCCATCTCAAATCTAGCATCAATGCAATACTCAGTCATTCTAGCACAAAATATGTATGCAGGTTGGAAGTTAATATACAAAGATGTACTATACTGCATGGAGCCAGGTCTGTGATTTGTTTGAGTATCGGTCGGCTGTAAGAAATATGCATATTTATACTAATATGATAAATGCGAAAGTTTGGATGGATGGATTTATAGACGTTTGTTACTCAATCACGCCGAAATGACTGAACGGATTTGGATGAAATTTGACACAGAGATCAATCATAGTCTGGAATAGCACATAGGCTACTTTTTATCCCGGAAAATTAAAGAGTTCCCGAGGGATCCAAAAAATCCTCAATCCACGCGGACCAAGTTGCGGGCAACAGCTTCAGCCCACTTCATATTCGCCCACTGAGTGAGTCTCAGTGGGTAAATCTGAATTTCACTAAGTAATCTGTTCTTATAAAATATGTTCAACTCTATCAAGGCTTTTTGTTGTTCTGGAATTTAAACACAAATATGCGTGTTTACGTCATTATAATAATAATATGTTACAACACATTATAATTTTACATGTAGATATTCTTTGCTTGTTGTCAGAAAATAAAGTTCATAAATATAAAACGTGAATCATACAAATATTTAGTTAGCTGAATTGCAGTTATATGGTCGTGGTCAGTAATATCACTCAGTCCATATTCAGTCCATATCGGGAGGATGAGGCGGTTCACGTAAATACTACAAATTGCGTTTCATTGTGAATTGTGATATAATGGCCGACAAGCTGTGTGGGTTACATAATATAAAAGTGTGTGTTCCATTTTACTAGCATATTATTGTTAGATTGATGTTATATATGCATGAGGAAGGAAATAAGAGTAGGTAGAGGAAGACCAAAGAAAAGACGAATGGATTGTGTGTGTTTAAGGGGTGAATAAATTTCGTTGACAGAAGCGAGTACAAGACATGTGCCGACCCGATATACTTAAAGAGTGGGTGTTAAAGTGTAGCAACAGATAGACAAACACACTTTCGTATTTATAATAATATAACTATGGATATGGATTAATTTTATACTTAATAATCATTGAAAAGTATGCTTCTGATAAAACATAAAATTATACCGTTTAAGATTATGTAAATGATAAAAGAGCATGGATCTGACTGCGGCTACATACCTATGTATGTACACATTGATGTAATTGTAAATTAATTTTTCCAAAAGTATAACCACCGAGTTTCTTGCTGGTTCTTCTCGGTAGGAACGGCCGCGCCATTCCGAACCAGTGGTAGATTCACTCGATAATTCAAAAGCACTTTAAAAGTTTTTTTAAAAACATTATTTATTCCTTTGAAATGTTAGAATTTGCGATAGAGAAGGAACTTAGGTTAATTACGCCGCCGCCTAAAGTGAGAATAGTCGCTTAAGGTTACACGCACAGCTATCTTTGTTGCAGCGATGGAACCAACTGTCCCGCCTGCAGAGGTCGCTGGTATACGGCTCCGTTGTCGTCGTCCTTACGATACTTGTGTTGCTCTATACTTCGAGGGCGGCCATCCCCGTTGACAAAGTTAGGAAAAAACCTGATCTGGTAAGTATTTTTTCTTTACCTTTAGGTACAAGTTGGCAACTGTAATAATTCACGATATGATGGCCCTTTTGACGTTTGTGCGAACCGTTCGAAATTGCTGTACTTTTTTAGGGTTCCGTACCCCAAAAGGAAAAACGGAACCCTTATAGGATCACTTTGTTGTCCGTCTGTCTCTCTGTCAAGACCCTTTTTCTCACGAATGCATGGAGCTATTAAGCTGAAATTCATATCAAATACTCAGGTCTACTGTCCCATGCAGCTGTAAAAAAACTTCTAAGCCAACGCAATCAAAAGATACGGCCATTTATGCTGCAAATTTTCGACACTCGCAAGGGAATCAAAACCGACAGGGTACTTCCCGTGAACTCAGAATCTTGAAATTAGGTACGAAGCAACGTCTTAAGCACAGATAAAGGAAAAATTGCGAGAAGCAAAAATTTTTAGTTACATCATATTTTAAAAATATTTTCAATAATTTTAAACTTACTACAGGTATGTACGGAACCCTCGGTGCGCGAGTCCGACTCGCACTTGGTCGGTTTTTTTAAATAAGGAAAGAACATAAGACATACTTTTTATCCTGGCAAATTAGATTTTACAAAACCTAGTTTCACGCGGACGTAGTCGCGGGAATTAACTAGTAATGAAGTACTCATTCAACCCTCATAATGATAAAGGCCACTATCCAGTGTAGTGGACTGTGACCTAAACCTGCCCAAGTGTGCAACAATTAGCCATGTCGTTTTAGTTTAGCTTAGAAATTGTGTATGTCAGAATTAGCCTCAATATCAAACGGATGTTATTTGACGGAGGAAGCTACGAGTACTACAGTTCGTGAAATTAACACACTGAATCATTCAACTAGCATGAACAGTCCTATTAATAATGAAATCAAACTACCCATTTATCATACAATCCGCTACGCTTATGTCAATTAATGATAATCAACTCTATGTTTAAAGCGACAAGTTTCAATATTGCATGTATTAAGAACGTGTAATTAAAACTGATTGAGATAAGCTACCAGTTTCCGTATGTTTCAGTAATAATATAATGCTATCATGAGTTAGATTTAAAGTTATTTCTGTAGGTTTGTAAAGATAAAAATGATATTTAATCAACCCAACTTCCAGCGTCCATTTCCTGTCACATGCTACTTACCTAGTTAGATAAGTACCTTTTAGACGTGATCAAATTTAAAAAAAACGTAGATCTGTGCTAAACCTAAGGCACGATAGTCATCAAATGTAAGCCTATCTAGCAATATTTTACACTCTGTTACTTCGTCCACGTAGACTTTTCTAAAAACTTTTGGTATTTCTTTAATTTCCCGGTATAAAAAGTATGTTATGCCCGTCTTTGGGATACAAGCCATATTTGTACCAAATTTGGTGAAAAAAATAGGACACAAGTAGCTAAAGATGGACGTACACTGCCGCATTTATTTAAATACTAGCAGACCGCGACTTCGTTCGCGTGCAGGTCTATTTAAATAAGTACATATTTCAAATTCCCACGGGAACTCCTTAGTTTTTCGGGTTAATATTTATAGCCTATGACACTCACAAATATAGTGGCTTTCTTCTGGCAACATAATTTTCAAAATCCAGAGATTACCCGCTACAACGTCACAAAGTCACAAACATAACCTCTTTATAATATTAGTATAGATATAGAAGGAAAAGGTGACTCGTTACTTGACCGACTGATCTATCAACGCACAGCTCAAACCACTGGACGGATCGGGCTGAAATTTGGCATACAGATATTTATCATGACGCATGCGCTAAGAAAAGATTTTTTGAAAATTCGACCCCTAAGGGAGTAAAGTGGGGGTTTGAAATTGGTATTAAAATCTAAATCTCTTTTCAAACAAAAATTATATATTAATATAAAATAAAAGCAACGTAGCGAATACCTTTTCGTGTTTATATTCTGCCACCGTCCCCAAGTTATTCGAATGATTTTCATCTGTTACGGTTTCGGACATTTTTTTAATTCGGCTGTCCGATAATTTCGGTAACTCATAAGATCCCTGCTATTAATCTATAGTACCTGGGTGACCGCTTTGTTCGGTTTTTTTGGTAAATCGTGTTTTTAAATTTATCTATACTAATAAATTATAAATGCGAAAGTTTGGATGTTTGTTACTCAATCACGCCCCAACGGCTGCACGGATCAGGCTGAAATTTGGCACAGAGATAGATGATAGTCTGGAATAGCACATAGGCTACTTTTTATCCCGGAAAATGTAAGAGTTCCCGCAGGAACCAAAAAAACTCAAACCACGCAGACGAAGTTGCGGGCATTCGCTGGTATTTAAATATAAATTACGTACTGATGAAATATGAATAATATTTTTCGATCTTACTGACTTAATAATAAAAAAATATGAACTGGTTATGTAAATAAAAAATCACGAGTGCAAATGGGTTCTCAATAATATTATAGTTTTCTCACAAAAGAAGGAATTTGAAAAAAGGGATAAAAATATTCGGACTGGAGACATCTGGATTCGAACCGGGGTCCTCTGGTTTCAGGACCGCCTCATTTCCCACCTTAGCTATTATAACCTTGTAGGTGGCGAAATTTACCTTCGTATTCTAATGATATTGTAGCAGGTTTTCATTGCCTGAAAATACGGATAATACGACATTTTCTAAAAATGAATCCTAGCTAGATCGATTTATCGCCAATTTCAAATTTCATGAAAATCATTTTAGCCGTTAGATTCAGATTATATATATACAAGAATTGCTCGTTTGAAGTTATTAGATTTTATCATCGATCTATTATTTTTTCAGGAATCAGTCAAGAATACGTCTCTAGTCATTGAGCCGGCGGCAAACGCGGCGCAAGTTAAAAAGACAGTAATCGAAAGTGAGATTATCGAGAGGCCGATATTTACAGGTAAATAACTTATTATTACGCTCCCGTGGGAGTTGGGAATTTTTGTCCCGAAAAATTAAAGAGTTCCCATGGCAATTAAAAAAACTTTACCACGCGGACGAAGTCGTGGGCATCAGCTAGTTTAAAATATTTTATAAAATTACATTTTGATTCAATGATGTTGATAAATAAATGAATGATTGTCGTGCATGCAAATAAAAATAAAAAATGAACAAAACAGCTGGAATTTTGTAGGTCCCAGCAATGCGCGTCAGTTCGCCGTGGTGGAATCCTTCAAGCATGCGTGGAGGGGTTATAAGGAGCACGCGTGGGGCCGGGATAACCTCAAGCCGGTGTCTGGTGCGCCGCACGATTGGTTCTCCCTGGGACTGACGATTGTCGACGGTCTGGACACCGCTTATATTATGGGACTTATGGAAGGTACACGGCGAAATAGCACATCTCCATCAATCAATCAATCAATCAATATATATAAGTGATATACCACTCATTCACTCACTGACTGACTTATCACGATATCTCTGGGGGTACGAAAATGGGCGTTGGAAGGTATTGGCATTGTGTTGGTATTTAAAGCTTCTATAGATAGGCTTTTTGCAGCGGGAAAACTTCATAATCTCATTGGAAATATCAGAAATACGCGGACGAAGACGCGGGCCGCCTCTAGTAATGATATTTCAGAAGTTGCTGATTTGACTACTTATCTAATCGAGATGAAGAAAAACTTGGCAACTTTTTTTTCAGAGTTTGAAGAAGGCAGGCAATGGATAAAAACCGACCTGGTGTTCACGAAGAATAAAGACGTCAACTTTTTCGAAGTCACGATCCGTGTCCTGGGAGCCCTACTGACGAACTATCATTTCACGCAGGACCCCATGTTCCTTGATAAAGCTGTGAGTACTTTTTTTTTAAATAAAGGAACTAGAAGCTTTATTTTTTATACTTTACAATCGTGCATTGTTGAGTCAATATCTCCTGAAGATGCTCCGAATGAAGAGACGTTCGTTGAGAATAATTTGGATGATTTCTGTGCTTTGGTGTCGTGGCGATGCGAATTGCTGACTTATTGGGCGGTGAATATCGCGAGCTACACGCTGTACCACACAGACTTGTCTACTGTGGCGGATTATAGCGAATTAAACTTCTAGTTCCTTCATAATCATGGACATCCACGAAGTAACGCCTGCTTCTATCCAATATTTGCTGATGATGCTTGCAGAAAGACTTAGGCGGACGTCTCATGGCAGCATTCTCGTCTCCATCCGGTATTCCCTACTCGGACGTGAACCTTGGTACCCAGACCGCGCATGCGCCTGAGTGGTCGCACTACAGCACTACTGCAGAGGTCACCACTGTGCAACTGGAGTTCAGGGAACTTTCCAGAGCTACGGATAACCCCACTTTTGAGGTGATTGCAAATTATATGAGGAAGGACGTAGGAACCCACCGCATTATTATCCCAAGAAAACTCCTACCATTATTTGATTAACGGAAAAGGGTCACGACCCTCAGTAATAGGAGTCGAGAGAGAGCAAATTATATTCTAGGATGAAGATCTCAGAATATAATTTGCTCTATCTGCGTCGTATTTGCGATTACATATTTACTATAATTATTACATATTTGCGATATTTTATAGCATTTTATATCAAAACTATAAGAGCAATTTCTTTCATAATATCTAAGCGTTATTTTTGACGGATCTTCTTTAAGTTATGTAACGGAAACACGAATGCTTACAATTTTCTCGATACAAGTATTTTACTACGAATGCTCTCAAAATTTATAGTTTTATTAGGAAGCGTTAATGAGATTTCTAGTTTTTTTTTTTAAATATTATGTACATAATTGGAATTGCCAAAAATATTATGTGAATGTTTTATTTTAATAACTATAATTTAATTTTAGCCACCTCTTTACGGGTAACCTACACAGTCAATTAATCTGTCCCTTTCACCTTCGTATCATTTTTCGCTCTGAGTTGAAAGCTGTTTAATAACTTTTTTTAATAATAAGATAGGCTCGCGCTTGACGACAATCATGCTTATGAAAGGCAAAGATGAGGTCTAGGTTGGAGCGAGTTTGGCTAGAAAATGCCTATTCACTCGATTATTGGCCAAAATCCACTGTAATTGTAAGAATAACATAAATTCAGCCAATCATTACAATTTCAATTGTAACGATGATTAATGCAAGGCGCAAGCATTACATAATAGGGCTACAGCCTGCATGCATAAAAATGGAGTCAAAGCATATCAGACCAAATTTTTCAAATCGGTTCAGAAACCACGAAGATATGCACAGACATACATTAAAAAAAATATGCACCGAATTGAGAACCTCCTCCTTTTTATACGACTGCCTGAAAAAAGGAGTTATTGTTTTCAGGGTTCATGTATGTATGTATGTATGTGAGTTTGTATATTCCACCATAACTTCTTTACGCCTGAACCGATTTAGATAAATTAGGTATCGTTAGAATCCCTAGGTTATTCCGGGTGACATAGGCTAGTAAAATTAAAAAAATAATAACGGGGTGAGAATGATAAAGACTAAAGTTGAAAAAAAAAATCGGAAATAAGATTAACTATATAATCATCATCTAGAAAATGATGAGTAGATTCCAAAAATATATAAAACTATAGCTCAATATCAAGTGATTCACGAAAAAATATCATTTAATAAAAATGTGAATAAGGTTCCAAAGGCTATATATGAAAATCGCTTCTGGAGGTAAACTCCAAAAATAATATGGCAGGGCAGTCGTATTTTTTAATTCGTTAAATTAATTTCACTTGTTTGGAAGTCGTGCACGTCACGAAGGACGTTTAGATATTTTAGTCACGTCATCTATTAATGATCAGATTGGTCTGTTTTAAGTTACATAATTTGGTCTGAAAGTAAGTTATATAAGTTAGTGGTTGCACTGCGAACTTGAATGATTTTTTATTATTCCAAATGATTTAATTTATTATTGATTTGAATACATGCTGAAAGCTTCCTAAACTTAACTTTATATCGCGATGCGACTAGATGATGTTCGCAACTGCGATGGTTAAGTTTTTTATTCCCGCGGGATCTCCTCAATTTTCCGGGATAAAAAGCAACAAAATATGCTTCCCCGGGATGCAATCTATACCAATACCAAATTTCATCAAAATCGGTTGAAAGGATGGGCCGCTAAAGCGTAGCAGACAGATACACTTTCGCAATTATAATATTAGTATGGATTGTCTTTGAGCTTTCTTTTACCATAATTTATAATATTATAAATTACTTTTTTATATGGTCCCATAAGGTTTGTATGATCCTATTGGAACCTATGTCTTAAACAGTTAAATAATTGACTCTCAGCTTTCTCGACAAACTCTAAAGCTGAGATCTATAGAGCGTACTTTGACTTTGCTTAGACTTAAGACATTGTTAAAACGAGATACATTTATGTTACTCACTTATGTCTATTTAGTTTTAACTCAGTAAAGACTGAGTCAAGTCAAAGTACGCTCTATAGATTTTAGATCTCAGCCTAAGCGTATTTATCTTGAGTTAATCTTTTTTAATTATATATAATATAACTATGTCCTTGCGAAATTTATACTTGTTTTTAATAGCATATAATATTAATAATTGTGTATGTGAACTTTTTGATTCAATTTTAAAATATACTTTTTCTTATTCATGTTAGTCTGTATTATTTATAGTAATTTTTACTATGGGTTTTACTTTATTTTTACAATAACATTTGTTTACTATTTTTTTTTGATAGCATGGATGTCTATAATATTTAGTTTTAATAAATTGCATATGCACCGGCGATTTTTGTTTGAGGTATCGAAATGAGCTAGGAAAAAGCTAGAATATATTATAGTGATTAGTCCGCTTGAAGAGATAAAAAAAACTCATTTTTTTTACTGCCTAGTAAATATCTATTCACTCTTGATTATATCGAAAGAAGAGGGGAAAACGGAAGCTGGAAGTGCATTTCATATCCTAGCGGTTCGAATTAGGAACGAATTTAAAATACTTGTATCGAGAAAATTGTAAGGAAGAAAAAATAAATTTATTCGTCAGAAGCCAATCGTGTTCGTGTTCGTTTGTGTTCCCTTACACCACAAATTTGGATAAAAGATCCAAACAGACTTACTATCGCTACTTAAAACTCACATAAGCCCACTTGTACAAGCCCGTTAAATATGATCGAGTAAAATTTTCTATACATGTCCTTTTACATCGACCCCTCAGTGACGTGTACATGGTTTGAAACCATGAAGGCTCAATTCTCTATACTCAATTAGGCATCAAGTTATTCCAACTATGAAGTGTTTTCTTTTCCGTACGGTCTGCACGCCACAGATTTTTTTGTGCCTCTATGGCCTGCACGCCACTGATCCCCGAAAAGAAATTTTCTAAAAGCGATATCACAAAATTTAACTCGAATCAGCTAAGAGAGTATTGTATTGCAAGACGGTCTTATAAATAAACTAGCTTATGCCCGCGACTTCGTCTTCGTGGACTACACAAATTTAAAACCCGTATTTTACCCCCCTTAAGAGTTGAATTTTTTAAAAATCCTTTTTTAGCGGATGTCTACGTCTGCATGCCAAATTTCAGCCCGATTCGTCCAGTTGTTTGGGTTGCGTTGATAGATCAGTCAGTCACCTTTTCCTTTTGTATATTAAGATAAATAATTAATTTTGCTTGAAACATGGGTTACGTACTTTACAGGACGCAGCGGCGGCGGTATCTGAGAAAATCCACCAATTGCCCAAAAAACACGGTCTTGTACCGATATTCATAAACCCCAATACAGGCCACTTCTTGCCGCACGCCACAATAACGCTGGGCGCGAGGGGTGACAGCTACTATGAGTACTTGCTCAAACAGTGGCTGCAAACCGGCAAGACTATCAACTAGTAAGTATTTTTTGAAGTGAAAACTTCTTTAGCCGCTTTGAGCACTTTTTGGTAGGGGGTAAAAATGTGGATTCGCGTGACTGACATGCTCGCGTGACCGACATGCTCGCCTTGTTATGAAGACAAAAGGTCCTAAATATAAATATACTACATTCGAAATTAAACTTTAATGCCTTAGTGGTAAGGTTTATATTTTATTTTATTTTTTATATAATACAAAACATTCGTTTTCACTTCTATCGACAGTCCTTACGACTGCCAATTTTTTTTAAATGTCTACAAGGTCAGCCCGGAACTGAAAAGCATTACTTCGCACTGACATTATAGTTCTCGATCTTCTTTTTCTCTCTCTCCTCTCATCATTATATTTGGGAGCATTTGGCTGTACCGAATCCACATGTCTTCGTTCGTTTAGCTGGCTTCATTCTATTGTGTTGTTTGGATTACTATTTTATAATTAATTATCAGGATTGAAATAAAAGTACAGGATTCCAGTTTGAAGCCACAGACAAGAAGAAGGTATCTTTATTACAGACAATAGATGTCACAACGTGAACCAAAGACAATTATTATATAGGTTGTTACAGACTACCTAACACCTTCCTTACAAAAGAAACTTTATTGCCGAATTACAATTAACAAATTAATTTAGTTACACGACATCTATAATATTGCTTTTAATATACATGACAATGTTCTTACAAGGTTTTTATTAATCTATTTACACTACATTTTTCTTTCAAACAATAAGAAAAACAGAGATCATAATTCTTACATCCATGACAACTATTATTATGCTTGCAACACTATGGACAAATTACATCTATAGTTTGAATTTGACAGGTATGACAAATGAGGTTATATTTTGATTTTGACAAATGACAGTTCTATAAATAGAATAGATTTTACAATTTTATTAAATTTTAAAGCAAATGAAGATTTAACATTATATCGAATTATTATGAGTCTAAAAATAGTCTTTATATAAGTGTTTTGGCAAGTCAGACAAATGGAAACTACTATATGAAGGCGATATGTGAATAACTAATTATATCTATCAGGCTGACGGATTTGACGACCAAACTTGGAATACTTTATTGGAGTAGACGCTATGGAAGATAGACTTGGAGTGGTTTGATTGGAATTTGATGAAGGCTGCTGTGAACTAACTGATGGCTGCGATGAATCTTGTATGATATGCTGATGTTTTGGTGAAAGAATGTGTTCTCTATTTCTACGAAATTCACCTTCTGGACTTGAAACTGCTCGTGGCTCTGGACCTACTTTAGAAATAATACCAGGAATCCATGCATTATATCTATTATTTGGCTGTTTTTTGAAGTAAACTTTTTCACCTTGTTTTAAAGAAGGGAGTGATTTTGTGTGTTGATTATAATAAAGTGATGTTTTTTGTTTTTGTGTCTCAATATGTTGTTTTATTTTTGTATAATCAACAATATTAGGCTTTAAGTTAGCATCTGAGATAGGTATTCTAGTTCTCAGTCGGCGTGACATGCATAATTGTGCTGGAGAATAACTACTATTTTTGGGAGTGTTCCTGTATTGTAATAAAGCAATATAGAGATCTGTTTTATCAAAATGGCATTTCTTTAAGATTTTCTTTATGGTTCCTATTGAACGTTCGACTAGTCCATTTGAGCGACTATGATAAGGGCTTGAAATTATATGTTGAATCTGCCAATTTTTCATAAAATCACTAATTTCTTTAGAGTTAAATGGAGGACCTCCATCACTTATGACTTCAGATGGGATTCCATGACGTGCAAACATAGACTTTAAATGTGTAATGATAGTGCTAGAAGTTGACAAATTCAATAGTGAAAGTTCTGGATATTTTGAAAAATAATCTACTACTATTAAGTATTTTTTATTATTTACTTCGAACAAATCCATGCCTACTTTATTCCATGCTAAAAGTTTATAATCATGAGGCATTAATGGTTCCTTACTATTGCTATTGCGAAATGTGAGACATGTATGACACTGACTGACAATTTTTTCTATATCTTTGTTAATGTTATACCAATAAACTGTACCTTTAGCTAATCTTATACAACTATTTATGCCCTGGTGACCTTCATGAATTAAATTAAGTATATATTTGCGCATATTAAATGGAATTATTATACTTGTATCCATAACCACAATACTATTTGAAGTTTTAAATCAAAGTATGGTTTTACTGATGCTGAAACACATCTTTTGTGCTCAGGCCATCCTTTTTGACAGTAATTAATTACTTCATCTTTGACTGAGTTATCCTTAATTTCTTTTAGTTTTTCTGGACTGACTGACAATGTACTGATTAGCATGTTTATATGCAAATCTAAATCTTGATCTACCTCTTTCAAGGTTTGTTCTGATAATGCAGCTCTTGACAATGTGTCTGCTATATATAGGTATTTACCTGGCTTATATGAAACTTTTAGATCATAAGGCTGAAGTCTTAACATGATTCTCTGTAATCTAGGCAGTATCTCATAAAGAGATTTTTTCATTAATGAGACAATTGGCTTATGGTCGGTCTCGGCCAATGTTTCACGACCATATATGTATTGGTGAAACTTAGTACATCCAAACAATATGGCTAGCAGTTCTTTTTCTATTTGAGAATAAGACTGTTGACAGGGTGTTAATGATGCTGATGCATAGGCTATAGGTTGACTATTATGACAAATGACAGCACCCATTGCATCTTTTGATGAATCAACTGACAGTGTGATATCTTTATCAGGATCATAGTAGGTTAAGACTGGAGTCTTTGTAATTATATCTTTTAGACTGTTAAATTCTGTGTTGTGTTCATGTAACCACAACCAAGTTGTGTTTTTTGACAAGAATGACCTTAGACAAGACGTTTTTTGTGATAAGTTATCAATGAATGGACCTAAGTAATTGACCATTCCTAAGAATCTTTGTAATTCATTGATATTTTTAGGTGTAGGCATATTACATATTGCCTTGACTTTACTTTCAGCGACTTTTACACCTTTTTGACTGAAAATGTGACCTATGTAACGGACTTCTTGTTGACATATTACTGATTTTTCTTTATTAAATTTAATATTGATCTTTCTAGCTCTTTTTAGAACATTTTCTAGACGTTTATCATGAGTTTCTTTGTCAGGAGCATATATTAAAATGTCATCTATCATTATTTTAACTCCTTCCAAGTCACTAAATCTTTTAACCATTTCACTATGAAAGATTTCACTGGCTGCATTAATGCCAAAGGGTAACCGTAAGAAACGATATCTTCCTTGAGGGGTATTAAATGTACGAAGTTTTGAGGATGTTTCATCTAACTGTATCATCCAAAATCCTTTATTAGCATCTAACGTACTGAAATACTTGGCACCAGTTAATGTAGATCTAATTTCATCAATGGTTGGCAATGGATAATGAGGTCTCATGAGAGCATTATTTAATTTTTTAGGATCAATGCATAATCTAAGCTTTCCATTCTTCTGTGAAGTAAGTAAGTAACGAGTTAACCCATTCTGTCGGTTCTTCTACTTTTGTTATGATATTTTTCTGTTCTAGTGACTAATTGCATTTTTAGGTTATCTATAAGACGGAATGGAACTTTCCTACAAGGATCAATGGAAGGTATGGCATCTGGTTTTAGGACAAGATGGGCTTGATAATATTTTAAACAACCTATTCCATCAAATAAGTCAGCATATTTAGACATATCATCAAATATCTGTTTGTTCTACGTTAGACTGAAATTTGACATTGTGAATTTTTTAATTAATTTTAATTTTTGACATGACTCTTGACCAATGATATTTTTACATTGCAAGTCGACTATATGAAATGTTACATCATAAAACTGATCATTACACAATACAGACAAGCTACAAACACCTACAGTTTGTATGATTTCTCCACTAAATGTACTTATGATTACTTTTTTGCAAAATATTTGTGGACAAGTTTAATTTCCTAAAGTCATTCAGAGATAAAATGTTAGTATCTGCACCAGTGTCTTATGAAATTAATGACAATATTATTTATAACTAATTCAGTTTGAAATACACTGTTATTGGTAGAATCTAAAGACAAAATATGAGTTACCAATAGTTCATCGTCTGAGTTTGACTGATTGACGGCATTAATCTTCTTATTTGTGCGACATACCTTAGCAAAATGGTTTGACTTTTTGCATAGGTTGCAGATTGCTCCTATGGCTGGACAACGGACACGATGCACTTGACCACAACGATGACATGGACTGGCTGCTTTTTGTCTGAAGGGGCTTCGACTGGTAGGGTTGCTTCTTGCCTCGCCTGGACCTGGACTGACACGTCGATGACTTGTTCTAAAATAATTGGAATTTTTATTATTAATGGACTGTTTGTGACTGAATACTTTGCCGACAAATGATTGTGACGTTGACTGTTCCCCTTGCAGAACTTTTGCTTGTTGTCTTGAAGTTTCTAACTTTTTTGATAAATCCAATGACTCTTGAAAAATCTTTGGGTCATTGGTAAGAAGTTTTTCCCTTATGTAGTTACTGTTACTGTTTAAATTCCAGGAAAAAACGTCTTTAAGAATATTGTCGCGCAGCTCTTCGAATCCGCATTGAAGGCTTATATTTTTAATATCAGTTGCGTAGGATGCAATGTCTTCATCTTGGCCTTGTTTCCTATTGAAAAGTTTGTCTTTCCATCGTGATATTTACCTTCGGTAGGAAGTATTCTTCGAATTTCTTCAATAGTTCATCGAATGTGATGTTATCGATGTCAACATTAAATGAGTAAAATATCTCTAGCGCCTCGCTACCGATGCACGCTAACAAAATGGCGACCTTACATGGTTCTGGTTCCATTTCGAAGTTATTTGCCCGCATATATATTTTTGAATTCGTAGCAAATTTCTTCCAAGTCAGCGGAATGTCTGGTGCGTTTATGTTGAGCTTGTCGACATTGTTGATTAGTGATGAAGACGTGTTGGACTGTCCGGCGCCCGCCATGCTTTCCGTCGATTTTGTGGTTTTGATTGCTGGCGTGTGCGGCATTATTATTCTAAAGATTTATTGCTTACGTGACGCGACGCTTTATTCTTGCACTTCTGACACCATATCGTGTTGTTTGGATTACTATTTTATAATTAATTATCAGGATTGAAATAAAAGTACAGGATTCCAGTTTGAAGCCACAGACAAGAAGAAGGTATCTTTATTACAGACAATAGATGTCACAACGTGAACCACAGACAATTATTATATAGGTTGTTACAGACTACCTAACACATTCAAAAACTAATTTAATGACAACTGGCGTTTACGTCATACATCACAAGTTTATTATCCTGTTTTAAGCAATTAAATATCACTTGCTATAAAGGTGAAGGAAACATCGTGAGGAAACCTGCATGCACGAGAGTTTTTCAAAATGTTCGCTTAGGTGTGCGAAAGAATGCACTTCTGTCTGCTTCCACAGCAGATTCAACTGATTTTGACGAAATTTGTTACAGGGATAGATTTCATCCTGGGTTAGGACATAGAATTTCTGTTTTCCCTGGATATTGATATATTTAAAAAAACATAATAAAATAACATAAAGCCACGCATACAAAGGGGCACCACCTGGTTTCTAATAAAGTTCTAAAAATCCCGGAACGTCAAAAAGGGATCAAGTCACGGGATTTTTCAAAACCCTAAATACACGTGAACGAAATTGCGGGTATGATATAGTTGTTAAATTATATTTGACTGCCTCGTTGGTCTAGCGGTTAACACAGTCGACTGCGGATCACGAGGCCCTAGGTTCGATTCCCGGTCGGGCCTAAAAATTGTTAGGTATTGGGTTTTTCAGTTAAAAAATTCTCAGTGCCAGCCCGGAGTTGGTAATTGGTGGTGAGTCACCCCTGTGCCTCGGAGAACACGTTAAGCCGTCTGTTCCAGTTATTATCGCTTTAACACTGATAATATATTAGTCGTTAAAGCTCGCCAACCCGCATTGGAGCCGCGTGGTGGGTCTAAGCTCTAATTCCCTCTTTCCTATGAGAGTGGAGGCCTGTGCCTAGTTGTTGAACGATAATCGGCTATAGTGGAACGACGTTTATGCTTCCGATGTGTTATTGTTATAGTTTACTGGACGACTACATGGCAGCCATTGAAGGTGTGAGAGAGTACTTGGCAAAGCGCTCTTCGCCAAATAAACGGTTGTTTATCGGCGAGTTGGCTTCGGGCTCCGAGGTAAAGTTCCCTATGTAAACCAATTGGGTATTTGACAACTAGTCAAATCAGCCTCTTTGTTTCAAACGTCAAAACGCGCACTTCGTGTGGGATATTGTATGCAGAAATACTGAATTATGACGTCATCAAAGTTCGACGCACTTTTTTACTTTAATCGGTAGTTTTAAATGGTTATTCAACATAAAACTAACAGCGGACGTGGTATGTACGACTTTTGGGAGATTCTCTGTTTAAGTAACAATTACTAAAAAATAATTTACTTGACTAGTAGTCAAATACCTAAGTCTCATATAACTATTTGTGTTTTTGAAAAATTCTGTTGTACGCGATCTCTAAACTAAAATTACAGCTCTATTTATATTGCTATCCCTTTTAGTCCCTGCGGAAAGGGACAACTAGATTTAAAGCTGTCACTATAGTTAATTTAGAGTCCATCTCTATGCTAGAATTTTTAATTAAAATTTTTTTTTTGAAATTAGGTAGTGTAAAATTGTAAAATAAATATGCTGGTAATAGTGATATGATGTGATTCAGATTTTTCATGTGAATGAATCAATGAAGAACCTGCTTTTCTAATTTTTATATCGAGCCGTCAACTCACAATGTTTGACACATTTATATAGAACTTATCCATGACTACTGTACCTAGTGATAATTGATAATAAAATCAATCTTTTTGTCCCCAGCACTATATATCTGTACTAATATTATAAATGCGAAAGTCTGGATGAATGGTTGGATGGATGGATGGATGGATGTTTATTACTCAATCAAGCCAGAAGGGCTGAACGGATCTGGATGAAATTTGGCACAGAGATAGATTATAGTCTGGTATAATACATAGGCAAATCTGGGTAGCACTAGTTGCGTAATAAAATGTGTATTTAAAAATTCTACTATACTGGCACAAACAACTCATACAGCTTACAATTTTCAGGCTTTCAATCCAAAAATGGACCACCTCACTTGCTTCTTGCCTGGTACATTGGCACTAGGCCACGCCAACGGTCTTCCGGACTGGCACATGACCATGGCCGAACAACTTCTATACACCTGCTACTTGACATATGCCGCGCACCCTACTTTCCTCGCGCCGGAGATTACGCATTTCAATATGGTGAGGCTGTTTTTTTAGATCATGGCTATTTTCGGGTTACCTAAAAAGGGAAAGCATTTTAGACCCGAAAAGGCTTTAATCCAAGCTCAGTTTATACGATTTTTTCAATGGGAAAAGTCACAATCTCATAGTCAGAAGACTGATAGCATGATATTGCATTATTGAGAAAAATTTATTTGGGACAATAAAACGTGATCTGCAGGCCGAGTGGAAGTTTTTTATGTATTATTCGATCGCGTCAGCGCCAGCTGCCAATCACTTGACAATTCCATACAAATAGTAGTTTATAAGTTGTCGCGGTCGAATGGGACGAAAATCTCCCACTCATCTCGCACTGTGGGCTGGAAAAACTTTAAGCTTTGTTCCTCTCCCTCTCCCTCTAGTATAGACGGAGAAAAAAAGAGTATGTAAATCAGAATCTGTCTGTCTGTTATGCGATTACACGTGTAAGTTATTAAGTATTTAGCGTACGTTAGTTACTAAACGAACATATGTATATATATGTGGGAGTTGGTGATTTTCAATATTATTTGACCAATCAGAGTAAGGTGATCTTCTTTTTTACCGCATTTTTGGTGGCAATGGTTCTTTAGCAAAATGGCTAGACGTTTGTTTCGTTCTCAACTTAATTTTTATTATTGTAATCTTCATAGCTCTATTCATTCAATTTTCCGGGATAAAAAGTAGCCTATGTCCTTTCCCGGTATACAAAATCGATTGAACAGATTGGCCGTAAAAGCGTAGCAGACAGACAGACAGGCACAGTTTCGCATTTATATATTTTTTATTTTTATTTGTACTCTATCTGCAATCAGTTTAGATTTAACTATAAGCAAATGCTTTTGAGTGCGTCGAGTGTTGGGAGAAGGTCACTCTTTCGAGAAACTCCTCTCATTAAGCTTTCGCTGGCTTTATTGTCCACGGGACAGTTCTTCAACTGTCGATCTTTTTAGTCTAGTGATCCTACTGCATGCGTTATAAGTGATACTGCCAGACTATTCGCATGGGATTCAAGCCTGGACCTATGTTTTCTAGCATTGCTATGTATTTCTTCTCTAATTGTAAGCATTTCGAGGTATTCATGCATTTCACTTATTTTGTTAAACCATGGGGCGTTGAGTATTGTGCGAAAAACTGTGTTTTGATATCTCTGAAGTATTTCTATATTGGAGTTGCTAGCGGTAATGACTGGATTTATAATAATATTAAGTATGGATTTATTATATCGCATTGCAGGCTAGCCCGACGGAAGACATGTACACAAAAACAGCGGACGCGCACAGTCACCTGCGGCCGGAGTTCGTCGAGAGTCTATGGTACATGTACCAGATCACTGGCAACACCACCTACCAGGAGTGGGGCTGGCAGATCTATCAGGTATAGCTTACGACCCCTTAAATGTTACTTCTCTGTGTAATACTGAATAACTTTTGTTGCAAACGTATAACCAGTGGCGTGTACAGGTTTTAAAGCTAGGGTACGCATAATACCTATTTATTAGCTGTTTTGAAGAAAAATGAGCATTGCCGTATTTCCAATAATAAAAGTCTCGTAGTTGTGTAGTGGAATAAAATAAATGTTAATTTACAGGGCCTGGAAAAATACGCTAAAGTCGACAACGGTTACACGTCACTCAACAACGTGAAATCCGAGAAGCCAATACCGCGCGACATGATGGAGTCTTTCTTCCTCTCGGAGACCTTGAAATACCTCTATTTGCTATTCGCCGACGATAGGTTCATTATAGATCTTAGCAAATACGTGATGAATTCGGAGGCGCACCCTTTACCAATACACAAAAATTAATCTAGAAATTTTAGTTAGATCTATCGAAATGATCTAAGAAACATTTATTTGTTATATTTTTAGAACATAAGTTCTTTTTGCCAGTACAAAACGCGGGGTCATAAAATAAACTCTATCTCTTTCCATCCATATTAAAGTGACAGAGAGAGTAGAGGTTTTTTTAATAGAAAAGCGAAAAGAACTTGTTTTCTTACGGGGTGTCCATCAACACCACACGGCTTGTTGTTATCAACGAAGATCAGAGAGCGCTTTTCCGCTCCAAGTTTTTATGCCTTACATGTTGTACTGGATGAGCGACGTAAGTGACTCGACGCAACGCGACGCGATACGACCGCTTAGAAAATGACAAACAACTATGTGATAATATACGCCACGTGAGGAGCATCAACTGTGAATGTCATCTATTTTGTCGCGTCTTAG
Organism: Erebia palarica; assembly: GCA_964035005.1. Taxonomy (NCBI): domain Eukaryota; kingdom Metazoa; phylum Arthropoda; class Insecta; order Lepidoptera; family Nymphalidae; genus Erebia; species Erebia palarica. The sequence goes on from OZ035986.1 coordinate 18,978,323, forward strand.
CTAGTCGGTCAAAATTTTATTTAATTTTTCGACATATTATAACTTTTCATATCTATAAATCATAAGTAAAATGAGAACACTGTTTGAACTAATTTGTTTAATACTAAAACTACCTTTACAATATTAATGTTAGTGAATAAATAATGAATTTATCTATTTACCTTAATCTTTCACATTAACCAAAAGAAGTCTGAAGTCTTGATATAACTTTTACGGAAACGCATTTTGGACTACACTATAGTTTATTCAATATTACCAAAAAAATATATATTTAATTGTATATATAGTTACTTGTCTATTTATCTTACTATAAGGCGTTTTCACACTATAGGATGTAGTATCATTTACATAATAATCAAATAAACGTTTATCGATAATGTGGTAACGCTTTAAATGCATGGAAAACGTATTTCTACAAAAAGTACTATGGAGGCGACACAACTATCGACAAAAACAAATCTGTTGATAACTATTTATTAATTGTATTAAAGGCGTTTGAAAAACTTTGTATGGAGGCTGGCATATTAAGCAATCCGTCATTTTAAAACCGCATGGTGAAATATAAAGATGTGATTTTGAGATAAAAAAGTATTTATTCAACAATGTAGCAAAAATCGTTCTTGTTGCGAGTGCCTACTTTGAAACCCGAGCAAGCGAAAGATGTTGTAAGTTAGAATCCAGAGTGAAGTTATGGATTTAAGGTCACAAGAAACAAAAAACTTTAATATTCAGTATTACGTATAACTTTTCACTTGGATAGCGAGAAAATTCAAGACGTAAGAAAAATATTCGTAGCTGCCTAGATTGAACAATATATTACGACAAGACACAATCTTTCTCACTAGATTCCAAGTTGACAGTCTGTGCCTACTGCCTGCCATATTTTTTATTTATTTTAAGCAGGGAGAAGGAACGTTCGGAAAGTGCAAGATACATAATTTCCATCTATACATTTCCTACTAAATGTTTGAAGTAAATTAATGTCTTTTTTATTAGAATTAAGTTAAAAGACACATTAATCTAAATGAATTAATACGCAAAAGTATAATATTAAAATTAAATACTTTTTAAAATAATAATATTTTATAAGCATAATGCATCAGATGTGACGGTGTTACTGAACGAGAGAATGTCCGCGCCTCCCATATTTTAATGACGTTTTGCCTTCTATTACATAATATTTTTAGTAATTTTGGCACTCTTTAACCGGCCAATCTCCTTCGTGCCTCCCTCAAGTTACTCGACATTGGCGAAGTGCATTGTGCTGGCTTGGCACTACTCAAAGCCGTAAACCAAGAGAAGAAGAATGACGTTTTATTGTTTTTAAGGCAAGGAGTAGGAACGTTTGAAAAGCGCTAAGCATAATTGACATTTTGTACTGTATGTTTGAAGTAAATAAATGTAATATTATCCTAATAAATTAATACTCAAAAGTGATATATTAAAATGAAATATTGCATAAGATGTGATAGTGTTTCTGAGTGTTTCGCGAGAAAATGAAAAGAAATGTCCAATTCACAGCGTTCTAATTTCAAAATACTTTTTCTCATTGGGGTGAGCAAAAAAGAGTTTTGCTCACCAATCAAAGGAACGCCTTTCGAGCTAGAGAGGTGAAAAAAAACTAACAAAATAGCACTGTGCTAAAAGTTTTCAAAGCCCCTTTTTGCCGCTTCATTTGTCGCCTCCATAAGTGAGATATTTTGAAAGCGATCAGTGATACGATAACTGAATCTAAGGTGTAGAGAAATTTGGTCTGAGTACTGGTTGATGACCGCGATTTCGTCCGCGTGGCTTGAGGTTTTTTCCCGGAATATTAAATTTCTGGTTTCCATGGGAACCTCTTAATTTTCCGGGATTTCTTAAATTTGTGTCATGGGTAGTGATACTATGGTTCTTTAGAACAAATTTAAAGTTAGTGTACTATGTAAAAGATAATTAATAATATAATTAATTAATTCGTTTCATATTTCGCCTCACTGACCGCTCTTAAAATGATACGCTTACCACAAGATTACGAATACAGTGTATGTATTTAAAAACTGACTTTGAGCGTATTCGAGCATCGAAATGCTTCAGCACCAGAATAAAATGGCCCGAAATGAAATTGTTTTAAAGTTACAAATTTAATACCACCTATTCTAATTTCGTAACGTTTACGTTTGTAGCGCTGGGTGTGTGTGTGGGCTGTGTGCTGTATGGACGAACTTCAGCTTTAAAACAAGGACATTAAGGTCAATTTTACTTTAACGCCAATGTGCTCCGAAACTCGAATATTTTAAAATATCTTGGTAAGACAGTAGAAGAGATATGCCACTCAGTGTATGCCACCCAATAATGAGCTTAGCCTGTATAACTATAACACTTTACACTATACTATAATGATATTAAATATTTCGATAATAAACGTAAATAAGTAATTAATTAATTTTAGTGTTCCTAGTGATAGCATTAATATTTTATAGAATCTTAATATTTCTGTTTGCTTTTGTTATGTTTTATAATTTTTTCCTTCAAACCATTTAATGGTGCTATTCCGTTTGTATACAATCTGTAAGCGAAATTGTCTCTGATATTTAGTGATATGCCATCCCTCTCACATGTTCCATGCCGAAAAGGATGGCAACAATTTTAGGCCTATGAATTTAGTTTATATATTGTTAAATTATGTGAGTATCATCATATTATTATCATATCATTGATTATATTGTCATAATTATTATACAAAGTTTTGACATTGGTGGGTCGGCCTAATTCCGCTGCACCGAAAACATCTGCGGTACGCTACGAATTTTTCCGCTTCCGTTGACTCGCTGCCCACCGAAAATGCAGCCTAAGGCTATGTCCGCACTGCGAAAAACATTCACGCGAATTTTTTTTCGCAATTCTGTACCACTAGAAATCATATTTAGGTATACGCACTTGCGAATTAAATTGGCGCGAATGTTTTTAGCAATGCGGATGTAGCCTTAGAAAAATGAATTGCATTTGGGACTGTGAAATTGTTAGAAACTGCCTGAAAAGAGACGAAACTGATTTCTACCAATTTTACATAAGGGTCATCCATAAATTACGTGAGGCATTTTGAGAAATGAAAACTGGGTTAAATCAAGTAAAACATGTTTCCCCACTAAAATATGGCTAAAACAAACATAATAATATTCATCGCGGTTTAATTATGCAATGATAGAATTTACAGTACAAAAAAGCATTTAAAAAAATCTTACTTCAGATAAGGGGAGGGGGTCGAGCAAAATATCACTACATCTCACCAAGGGGGGAGGAGGGTCGAAAAATCGCCAAAATTCTCTCACGTAATTAATGGATGCCCCCTAATGTGGAGTAACTTCCAAAAACAAACAATAAACAATAACAAGACTTCATGTGGTAGTTAGAAACTCGAAATAGCACGGTTTATTAAATACAATAATTTTGTGTGCAATATATCTAAACTAAACTAATTTTAAATCTTTCTGCGTTCTCTTTCGAGCTATCAATTTAGTTTAGTTTAGCAATTCTGCACGACAGAATTTTTATCCAAATTATATTGTGCATTATAGTAGTACCTATATTTTTTATTATTACAAGTATTTAAATACTTTGATAGTTAAGTTTATTACAAATAGAGTCTTTAGTTAAATTATATTTCTATAGATAGTTTGATTAGATATTAATAGTTTAATTAAATATACTTATAATATTTTTTTCTGTAAATCTGAAATCGTTATCAATAAAGCCTAATTAACCCTGAAGTTTTTGTCGCGCTTCTAAATGTCGAACTGCGATGAAACTGATTATTTATTGTTGCTTTTTCGTATATAGCTTACGTAAATACCAAAAGCTGCTGGCAACTTACAAAACCGTCGAGTGTTGCTTACAAAATCGTATGTTACTCTCGTAAGTTAAATACTTACAAGTGTGTTTGTAAGTTTTACTTAAATTCTTACTATTTTACTTTGCGCTCATTAAATGATTTTGCTAAATTTTATCACTTCCTTTATACGCACGTTAAATAATCGTCCGTGTATACGAGGAGTGTCTTCGGTTTTATTAATAGTTCGCAACACAATACGCACAGGATTTATATTAATTATTATTAATAAACACTTATTATCAATTGTTTAGAACCTTGATTATAAGTTTAGCGGACCAACTACACTTATTCGTTTCGATTCGTTTTCGTTTTCCTTTTGTCATGAGCTGAACTGAACGGAGCAGCTTTCCATGTCTATTCGGTTTTCGCGGCAAACAGGACAAGTGCGTTGTACTTATCTTCCGAATAATTGAGTGACCAATTCAGTTATAGGTAATAGGTAGATACCTATTATATTACTACCATCGCTTGAAGCAGTATTATTACAAAATTACATTTTAATGTCACGTACCTTGACATCCTTAAATTAAGGGTTATAATTCTAAAACTCGAACGTCAACAATATTAAAACGATACGGCTCTGAGCGATGGTAGTGCTCCCCAGTTCTACTTCTATCGAAATTCACTAGGATTGATAATATGTACGCGGCTGACTCGTCCTAGGTGAGCGACGTGACGTGACACAACGCGACGTGATACGACGGCATAGAAAATGACAAACTTGTCTACGCGACAACGTAGGTAGGTTGATACGGTCGCGTCGCGTCGTATCGAGTCGCGGTGTTGCGTTTGTCGCTCACGTAGGACATCGGGTGATAGAAGCGGAATTGTACGATTCCATCAAAATATGCATTTTGAAGGAATCGGTCCATTTGCTTATGCGAGTCCAAAAAGAGAAAAATGCGGCACGTACGTCAAAATCATCCAGCAAAATTATTATAAAGACGCAGATAAATACTTACGTGCAATTAGTCCCTCACACAATAATTTAGATTTTAGACAATAAGTTAAGCTTTTGTAATTAATACCAAAAAATTAGAAAAAAAAACCTTTATGTATCAAAAACATCAAAATTGGTCTGGTTTTGTTTTATATTATACGCCCAACAAACTATTATGCATGTTATATTTAGACGTACAATTATTATATGTCATATATTTATACAATATTCCAGTGCATTTCAACTCTACTCTAATCCAGGGTCTTCCTATTCAAATATTATTTAAGAGGTCTTTAAATTGTCATTTTTCTTCTGTATAAATAGCTAATTGACTACCCAAATCTCGGACTGTAATTCTTGGAATACAGCTTGATTAGAATGAAAGATGTCAAACTTATGCGACTACAGATGAGAAAGAAACAGAGAAAAGCACTAGTCACAGCTATCGCTTAAATCAAGCTATATTTTAAGGACTAAGGAATGCATGATAGTATAAAAAGCATGTTATTTTTTTTAATGAAAATGCAACTTATGGTTTGTCAAATTTAGGATGATCTTTTGGCATATGCTGTTTGGATAGTACCTGCTATTTCAGTCCGTCTCACTCTAGTCCTTCATTATTATTACTTACACCTCTCATCTGTCAAAATTATCATCCTGACAAACCATAAGGCTGCTTGCACCAGGACATTTACTGATTATGTAAATTTTGTTATGCTGTTTCTTTTTGGTAAGAGCAATATATTGCAATTGATAAAAAGAGGCAGTTAAAAAAAATAAGTCTTTGTTGCTTAACCCGTTGTCCTAGGTGAGCGACGGAAGCGACGCGATACGTCGCCATAGAAAATGACAGACGTATCTACGCGATAACGTAGGCCACGTGAAGGGTCTGATGCTGTTTAATACTGTCGCGTTGCGTTGTCGCGTTTGTCGCTCACCTAAGACAACGAGCTAATACAAGTCGTTAATTATTCGTTAAAGAATTACATCTTGAATGAAAGTTCTAGATCAATTCAAAACATCTTAAGGGCAAACACACAGGGTGCGGGCGCGGGTAACCGCGTTGACGTCACACAGCGTCGCCCGCCACGCGCCCGACCCGAGGACGCTTTCAGTGTGACGTGGCCCACATAAGTATAAGGAACTAGCTGATGCCCGCGACTTTGTCCGCGTAGATTGAGGTTTTTTGGTTCCCGCGGGAACTCTTTAATTTCCCCTCGCAATTTTTCCATATTCTCTCACCGTTTAAACCTTCCCTGGACTACGACAAACATTTCAAAACCAAAATCAGCTAAATCGGCCCAGCCGTTCTCGAGTTTTAGCGAGACAAACGAACAGCAATTGATTTTTATATTATATATTATATAATAGAAGATTCAACCAGCCGCGCAGCTGACTCGGCCCGCGGCCGACCCGCGCCCCCTCACTGTGTGTTTTGCGCTTTATTCTCTATGTAAATGATTTGGTGATGGAAAATATAATTATAATTTTTTTAGACAAAGAAGTCACGTTGTCTGCTCCTAATGCAGAAATATTAGTTACCAAAAATTATCTAGTTGAGACCATGTTGTTAATGATTAAATTTCATTGTTATTATTTAAATTTAACTAATAAGACTTAATGTTAAACGGTGGTGGTTTCAATTCGATTGGTTTGTATGATAATTATTTCAAATTATTACGGAAAAATATATATAGTCACATTTTAGTTTCTATGTTTCAATCATAGAATATTTTTATAACGCTATGTCCTAATTTACGTGCCTCAATATGAACACGAATTTTGCCGTCCGACCAATGAACCCGACAAATTGGGATCCACAAAACTGATCAAAACGATCAGGCAAAAATTATCTAAAATGATCGGGCTAAAACTATAAAAAAGATCAGACAAGACTGATCTTAGACGGCGCCACTATAGGACCAGTCGCGACAATAATCGAAAATAATAAATATATTACTTTGTCACCAGTTACTGTAGATTAGGTTATCAAAATACTAGTAAATTATTACCGAGTAGAAATATCTAGGTAGCATAAGTACTTGAAAGCAATAATTTCTGTAAAAGTTTATTTTCGCTTCATAATTTTAATTTACACCATTTATGTGATCAACTTTTTGGGTCCAGTTTTTTTTTAAATTTATAGACTAGCGCTTGGCTGCAATCAGACTTTTTCTAAGAAATGATGCACCCTAAGGTGGATCGCGCTTGCCTAGAAGATGCCTATTTACTCTCATTTTGGAGATACTAATATTATAAGCGGATGGAAAAACGGAAGCCGGAAGGGCGTTCCATATCCTAGCGGTTCAGGCGATTTGTTGCCGAACTACTTTTAGGACATAGCGTGAAATGAGTTATGAGTTAATTGGATCACTTGAAGATCGCAGTTGTAGGATTTCCTCAACGGGCAACAGCTAATAAGTGCAATAGTGAAATTCGAAAGTCGGTATAGTTTTATTTAAAAAATCCTAAAAATTTAATATTATATTCTAAATTGTATTTTTTTAGAATACTTATTTTTTATATTGTAGACAAATCATTATATTTTATATTTGGATTTTTTTTCCCCGTATTCAAAGGATAGGATATTATGATACCTACTTCAACTCATCTTGGTGCGGCGCTTGCATTTATAGAGAATACAGTCTCTACTTATCAACGTTTAGTATAATTACTTTGTACTTGTTTCATGAATATACATAGTAAAATGTTATGTGAATATAAATGTGGGTTGTATTAATAAAATATGTAGCCGCAGAATAAATGGGTCATTTTATTTATTGAATGCCTGTTGAATAACCAACCATAACAACGATACGTCTTGCTGACGTAAGGAAACATCTCAAGTCATCCGACCAAAAAAAGATGGGTTTTACCTTGGATTAGCTTTTTCAGGGCTTAACTTTAATATTGAAAAGAAGGTCTCTGAGTCTACTTGGGTGAATCAGCACTAGTCCGTCTGTCACAGCTCTATAACTTCTGCAAATTACTTAAACTTCAAAACTAAAGCCGAAAAATACATAAAAAGTTATAAAAAACCCTATTTGAGGGGGACGCTAATAGAAGCAAATGGGAGGTAAATAATTTTTTTAAACTTTACTTAGGCTTGTGGGGTCTTTTTTCGTTAGGTTTCAATACTATTCTCGTATAGCTGCTTTCAACGTTTTGAGGGTAAATACCAAAGTTAGTCTACAAAAAGTTTATTTTCGTAGGCTAACTTTGTCCGGGTGTTATCTCAGGAACGATTACATCAGGCATATCCTGTAGTTGAACGCTATATATATACTAAAATCAGTCAAATAACAAACAGAAGATAAATACACAGTCTTTCCAAGAAAAAGTAGCTTATGTTATTCTCCAGGTCCTCAAAGGAAAAACTTGCTTTGTTGCAGGGTGATTGAAGGACAAACCAACAAAATGGTAAAACCTTGGATCAAATAAAACCTTTTTAAGAAAAATAATTATTGCGATGAAAAGCTTTATGAAAAGTTTATTTCTGTTAAAAATAATCAGACAGGTTTGACTAATTCATGACAACAATGTTGAATTTCTCAAAATCGTTATTATTTATTAATTATTATGATTCATAATTAATAATTTATTTTATACGTTTTTTGAACTAGGTATCTTGCTGAATACCCTTTTGTAGGCGATATTTAAATTATTTGTTGTACTTTCACGATCTATAATATTGATTATTGAAGTGTTTGTTAATTCATATGCCTCAGTCGGAGTATTGGCCTTTTACGAGTAAAGATGTGGAGGATAAGAACGTTGGCGGGGAGCCATCTGTATTAGTAAGTACTATAGTGTCTTCGTTGGTCTAGCGGTTGGCATAGTCGACTGCTAGTTTAGTATCCGCTAGTCTTGAATATAAACCATCCCGGGAACCACTCAAAAAACACACAAAAAATGCAATCAAAATCGGTCCAGCAATTGATTTTTATTTATATAGATTATACTTTCTCGTAGATAAAAGCCGAACCGTGTGTCCTAGGTACTACTTACACACTCTACCTATATGTATACTCGTCTACAATTTCGAGTTACCAGTTATTATTAGGTACTGGGGGAACATGACAAGACTGCTGAGGTCTGCATTATGGTCTCCTAGAGACTCTGCCATGGTGACTAGGTATTTCATCGCATAAACCGACAAAGTTCGAAGTGTCGGGAAGTTGTGGCAATGGGTGCGGCACATATTTTCCCCATTGATGGCGATCTTCAATGAAAATGGAACAACACCATATTTCGAAGAACCCAAAGACATTACGTTATTTATGTACACATATATTTATGTAACATCCAGCTTTTACCTGTGTAGTAATACGGTTTTAGCAAAAGCAAGTGGGACTTATGGAGGGCGAGGTAAAGGAAATTCGTATGGAGTTGGCTGCGATCAAGCGAGATCGACTGTGTTTGAGTAGTCTTAAGAAGCCGGTGCGTATCCTCATCTCAATCCGTTCTTCACAGAATAAGATTATATATTGTATATATATATTTATTTATTAAACCCCTCATACCTACTGAGGGGAATAAATAAATAGTTAGAATTTTATTTCTAGAGGTATAAAACTAATAATATATAATACTTATTACTTACTACTAAAGCTGCGAACCTGTGTCTGTCTGTCTGTCTGCTACGCTTTCACGGCCCAACTACTCTACCGATTTTGATGAAATTTGGTACAGAGATAAGCTGCATCCCGAGGAAGGATATAGGTTACTTTTTATCCCGGAAAATTTAAGAGTTCCCGCGGGAATCAAAAACACCAATCCACGGGGACGACGTCGCGGGCAACATTTAGTAACCAATATAAAGCAATTGCGACTTTCGAAGTTGCAGGTACCCCGAACGGGTACCTTTTCCAAAAATTCGCCGACCTCTATTTTTGTATGAATTAGGCTTTTAATGTTAGTGCTAGTCTTGTCTAAATTCATTTATGAGTTGATTACTGCGAAGTTGAAGCGCGAACTAAAGTCCCACAACGCCATCTATCGGCTGCTTTACATATTAGCCCATATATGCCCAGAAGTATTTTGTGATTTCAATTCTGATTATTTTCAGATAATATGTTTATAACATTTTCAGATAATATTGACAAAAAGTGACGGTAAAGCTCTTACAGTAGGCATATCGCAATCTACATGGTGCCTTACAGAGCATGAAGCGCTCGGTGTTATGTATTATTATATATTATTTATTACCATAGGTTAAATCGATTAGATTCCTCCCTACTCACTAAAACTTATTATAAACTGCGCCATCGCGCCATCTAGGGGCTGGCGGAATCTTTGTGTTTCATTATCCTAGATTTTTACTTCCCCTCTCAATGAGGGCTACCGTTTTTATGCTCACTAGTTGGCGCTACTGGCTAGCAAGTTCCTAAGTAATAATAAGTTTAGCTGTAAATTCGGTATACAAGCATAATTTTGCCAAAAACGTTTGTAAATTGTAAATACAGTACACACAAGAACCAGGGACATACTAACCACTGAATTAGCTGTTTTGCAACTCTTTTGTTAGCTCTGCTTTCAAAGCTCAGAGCACTGACATTCATTGACACGTATAGACTAACTTCCCTATTTAATCGGGTATTGCTAAATATTCACAACATTATAATTAGACCCGCAATAAAAGCCCAGTGATATTTGACTTTTCGGAGACCTCACTCTACACTAGCGCTGCCTAGCGGCGAATTAAAATGCGGTAGCCCCTTATAGATATTTACTATAAGGTCTCCTCGTTTGGTCCCCTCGGAAGTACATATATAAAGTTTATGTCAAACATATTTAATATTTTATTACTGTTCTATTATGTCTATGCAATTTCCCAGTATGTTAAAATGTTATCTTACTAATATTAAATGCGAAAGTTTCGATGGATGTAGGTATGGATGTATGGATGTTTGTTACTCAATCTTGCCCCAACGGCTGAACGGATCTGACTGAAATATGGCACAGAGATCGATTATAGTCGGGAATAGCACACAGGCACACACACTTTTTTTCCCGGAAAATTAAAGAGTTCCCGCGTTAACCAAAAAACCTCAAACCACGCAGAAGAAGTCGCGGTCATTCGCTAGTATTATAATATTTCTTTGTACAGTGCAGCTTACCCAAAATATTATTTTGATAGAATACTTAGTTACTTATTGACCTCTTTTAATTTCTCTCCAATACATGCAACACAGCGTAAGTTTAACCGACTTCAAAAAGTAGGTTATTAATTCAACACGTAATTAATATACACATACATATTACATACTTACCTGTTAATTATATAAATGTCACCGTAAGATTGTGAAAACCGTTAGATTGTAATCTATCTAGCGAAATTGTAAACTGTCGAAAAATTACAATTTAACGCATTGTTTTTCGGTAGATTGTAATTTGTAATCTGTTGGGTAGGTATATTAACCCGACAGAACCACTTAGGTTAAAATTTAAAATTCATGGTCTTCCTTTTATTTCTGATGCTAAGTTAATAAACAAAAAATAATCCTTTTATTGAAGCCTTTCGATCGGTATGTTATTGCTACAGGTAATTTTTTTTTCTCGTAATAGCGGTTTCGAGGCCCGGTTCAACCAGGCAATTATTTAAAAATCTATGAATGCAGTTTAAATGGTATTTTAAATTAAAATGAAGTCTTTTTTCAGTGAAATGTTCCATCTACGATATGTAAGGTACTTCCCCTCCATGCGGCATAGCCGTAGGAGCACCTATATCCGACTTTATTGCTAAAATTAGTTTGTGCCTTCTAGTCCTATATTCATACAAATTTTAAACCCCAATTTCACCCATTCTAGGGTGGAATTTTTAAAATTTCTTTCTAAGCTAATGCGTACGTGATAATTAGCTATATGTTTGCCTTTCAACCCGATCCGTCCATTGGTTTGAGTTGTCAGTCACCATTTCCTTTAAAAAAAATTCGGATGACAATACGAAATCTTGGTCCCATCAAGCTGACTGATGAGTGGTCCAGGATACTGTGGAACTCTTCAATAGCTACTTGTAAGCCCTTCGAGTTTGGGCTCAGTTAGTCTGACTAAACAATTCCAGTACATTACGCTAAATGATTTTCCTATTAATTTCACGTAGGACAACTTGTGTCACTTATGATATGTCAAGACTTACGGCTCTACCACCGGTTCGGAAAACTGTCCTACTGAGAAGAGCCGGCAAGAAGCTCAGCAGTTGCTCTTTTCAAAAAAGTTGCACTAGGTCACGAGGGTACGAGGTTCCTTGTACAATGTCATCTGGGGTGTAATAATTTAGTTGTTTTAACTTGCAACGGGTGCTACGAGCAAATAATAGTGCTGTTGCAACGTGTGAGGTTTTCAGTGTTTGCTTAGTATTATTAGTGGTGACGGTAAGATGGCGCTACCAGTCTTTAATTTATCCACAAATATTATTTTATTACTCTTATCTGACTACAAAAAAGAGCTTTTCTTAGGTTTTCATAATGTATCTTTTTGTACTTCATACAACTTAAGATTTGACAAATTTTTTTTGTTCCTTATTTCTTATCCGGTGAAAGACAAACCTACAGCCTACAGGGCAAAGAACGTTCAACGTTCTTGGTACAGCGTGTATTTTGGGTCTAAAAAGATATTTTTATTCATTACTCTCTGCTTAAGTTAAGTAAGTACAAATTTCAGCCCGAACCGTCCAGTGGTTCGAGCTCTGCATTGATAGATCGCTCAGTCACCTTTTCCTTTTATATAGGTATATTTGAGATATGACCCTTGATTATTTACAGATATTAGATATAGCAGTTTATTGTCACAGGAGCTGGACGAGATGTGCGCTGAAAAAGACGCTCTACCGATTTATAAGAAAGCTCAGGACGAAGAAGAGTTAGGCTTCAAAGTTTCTCAGATAAAAACAGTAAGCACCTACCGTCTTATTTAAGTAATATTCTTATTAAGTAGATGATAGCTGTAACTACTAACTATGTACTGGAGTTTGATTTTTTAATCCAGTGGAAACTCAAATATAGACTTTTGCATGAAGCGCGATTTAAGATACTACTAACGCCATCTATTTCGATGAGTATGATACGCTGCCGAAATCGACGCTCGTAAACATTGCCAATTCTCTGATAAATACATTTCTAAAAAAATTAAAAAAAAATTCAACCGATACAGGTTTGTGTTTTTAATCATTCCGTTAAATATTAAGATTTTTAAATAAACGCACCCTTCAAGATCCGTTCCCAATTTGGACAACCATTAAATAAACTCGCACTACACAACAATAATACAATTATTCATTGTCAAAATAATGTAACAAGGAGGTTTTGAACGTTATATTAAATTGCTTTTCAAAGATCTCTCAGCTTCGCGAAGAATTGATACGAGCGAAGAACTCAGCCGACGAGGAGCGGTTCCTGAGAGAGAAGTCCGACCGGAAGTTGCAAGACCTGGAGATGAAGCTCAACGGCATCTGCAGCAAGGGCGTTGTGGAAGTTAAGGTTAAAGAAATAAATGAATTCAAACTATCCACACTAATGTGATAAACAAGATGATGCCCGCGACTTCGACCGCATACATTTTTTTATTTTCGGGGGAACTCCTTAATTTTCCGGGATAAACACCAACCTCCACAACCAGCCAAACTACCTTTTTACTAAATTTCATCCAAATCAGCTGAAAAGATTCTGTCTGTCAGGCTGTGTGTTAAAGCGTAACAGACAGACAGACACACTTTCGCATTTATAAAATTAAGTATGAGTGAAAAAGTGTGTCTGTCTGTCTGTCGGCTATACTTTCACGGGCTACCTGTTTTTGTCAAAATTTGGTATATTTGGTAGATCCTTAAACATCCTTCGACGAATGTATTATCCGTTGAAACCGTTGAAATATTAGTGGGATTTTCCTCACTTATTTATATTATGACGTATGTTGATTTGGTTACGTTAAATCAGCTTCGGTGAGGAGTTCGAATATTTATTCCCATTAGTTCAACTAATGAAATGACTAATCTGCAGTTGAACTACTAAGAAAAAATCCCACTTATTCAACCTATTTGTTCAACCGTTCGAACTACTATCGTGTTAAGTTAACTAGTGGGAAAAATCCCACTGCTATATTTCAACCAAATTTTGACAAAAAAGAGGTGGCCCGAGAAAGCATAGGAGACAGACAGACAGATACGCTTTCGAATTCATTCTTAATATTAGTAATATGCGAAAGTTTGGATGGATTTTTGTTATTAAATCACGCCAGAACGGCTGAACGGATCTGGATGAAATTTGGCATAGAGATAGATTAGAGAGGAACAACACATAATCTTTATCCCGGAAAATTAAAGAGTTCCCACGGGAACCGAAAAATCTCATTCTACGCGAACGACGTCGCGGGCATCATTTAGTATTAAATATGAGTAGGTACATTGTACATTATGTCATACTAGCGGTCGGCCGCGACTTCGTCTGCGTACAATTTCTGATTTCCTATGAGATTTTCCCGCTGCAAAAGGCCTACTTATAGCAGCTTTATAGCATCGGCAGGTTTTTATTATTTAAGACTAATAAGTCCTTAATGCTGACTTCAAAAACTTATAACCTTTATGCAAGCTTTCAACTCCCTATTTCACGCCCTTTGGGGTGGATAATCGTAAAATTGTTTATACAGTTTATTATAACCTAAAATTAGAAACCTAAATCCCGATTTTCAAGTCTCTTAAAAAACTTGGGAGCCCTTATGTAAGCTTTCAACCCCCATTTCACTCCTATTGGGGTAGATTTTCGTAAAATTGCTTATACAGGTTTTTATTATCTAGAACTAATAACTTAATTGCCAATTTTCGTGTCTGTCAAAAACAAAGGACTTTCATACAAACTTCCGACCCCTATTTCAAACCCTTAGGGATGAATATTCTAAAAACTGTTTCTTAGCTGATGTCTACCTCATAGAAGGAACTTACCTTCAAAATTTCAAGTCTGTATGATTTATAGGTCCTGAGATCTCGTGATGAATCAGTGACATTTCGCTTTTATATATATGATGACACCGCGGTGTTATTGTAAAAACCCTTAGATTATAATCTAACTCGCGAATTTGAAAACTGTCGAAAGATTACAATTTAACGTATTATTTTCCGGTAGATTGTAATCTGATAGATATATAAACCCGATAAAACCTAATTCCTATAAACCTACCTATCTCATTATTTATGTCGAAACCCGAAAAACACCCGAAAAACATCCCGATAAACCTACCTCATTATTTATGTCGAAACCTAACATAACCTACAAGAAAGAGACAAGAAAACGTAAATACAATGAATATTTCAAAAATTGACACTCAGAACATTGAACAGTTCACAATCTTTCGACAGTTTACACTGTCGCGGGTTAGATTATAATCTAATGGTTTTTACAATCTTACGGTGACATATATAGATTTCATATTGTTGCCTGGAAGAGATCACT
This sequence comes from Erebia palarica, assembly GCA_964035005.1. Lineage (NCBI taxonomy): Eukaryota > Metazoa > Arthropoda > Insecta > Lepidoptera > Nymphalidae > Erebia > Erebia palarica. The sequence goes on from OZ035986.1 coordinate 18,993,573, forward strand.
CGTATTGATAAGGTTGCCTTTTCACCGTAACAAGTTGTAAATCTTTTCACGATTCGTGTTACCTCTGTTCTGTTATTTGTTTGTGTGTAATAAAGTATTTTGGATAGAAGCAGGCGTTACTTTGTGGAAGTCCATGATAATGAAGGAACTTGAAGTTTAATGTGAAGTGACTTCACAATCGTGCATTGTCGAGTACACATTGTATCACATAGATTTACCTATTGTCGCGGATTATAGCGAACTAAATTTGTAGTTCCTTCATTAAGTGTTTTTACAGTAAGTATTATGTCAGGAGACTCGAAAGTTTCCAAGCGATGAGGTGGCAAATTTGAAGAAGCAGCTGCGAAGTTTGCGAGAGGAGATAGAGGAACTGAAAATTACAGCCAGTGAGAAATCTGACGAGGTGCAAGAGTATCGCATCAAGGTATGACCACGTTCATTATTTACTGAAAAAAAAAACATTTCATGAGAAGGGCCATTTTTAGTAAGTAATAATGCTTAATTGTTGCTATTTAGCGTTGGCAGTATGGCCCCTGATGATGCATCCTGGAGGTTGATTTTAGATATTTAAATCCCCGAGAACCTATTCGTAGGCTTTATCAAAGTAGTTAAGTAGTTCATAATTAAAGAGTGTATTTAATTTCCAGTATCTTCAAGCGCAACAGCAAGTTGAAGAGTTGAGAAGACAAATAGACATAATCGAGCTGGATAATAAACAAGTATCAGACCAAATACAAATAGAAATACAAAGAATGAAGGTGGGCAACATGCAATTTTTTCACCCATAGGCGATAAAAATATTACTGCACAATTATTATAGGCACATCTATAAAAAATACAGCAAATTCAACTTCATCATCATCAACCTTTCGCCAGCGCTCTGCTGAGCACTATTCTCAGAATAAGAAGGAAGGAATAATATTTAAGCCGTAGTTTACCTCGCTGGCCAAATGCGAATTGGTAGACACATCTTAGAGAACATTATGGAGAACAAGAGTTCTCCATAACGTATCCCCAGTATGCTGTTGCAGCATGAGGTTGCAGTATCAGGTTTCCCCAGTATTCTTTCCTCACTGTTATAGCAAGTGATTAATTCCTTAAAATGTAAACAAAACACATAAAGTATAGTAAGTAGTAGTAAGTAAGTCCGAAGTGTTAAGTGGTTAATATTAACCACGAGAATCGCAAATAAACTGAAAAAAAAAAACGCTTAGGTGGATATTTCCACTAGTGTAATGGAAAAAATGTCGTGGGAATTGTCCTATGCAGTTTCATTATAAAATTTATCATTTAATAATATTTTATCATTTAGCATAACAATTGCCACGTGATAAGTTCACGAATAGAACGACCTATTGGATTGATTCGGTTGACCAACAAAATAAATATTAATATAATAAGTACAGTGTGATTCTCCATAAAGTGCAAATTAGCAAAGGTTAAACTAGCCCCATTTCATCTAAAGAATGCCCACGGGGCCCTATTATCTAATAATTAGGCCCGCGATCAGCCCGTCCGTCCGTCCGTCTGTCTGTCAGCAGGCTGTATCTCATTTTTTTATTCATTATAGGCTTACGCTTGACCACGATCACACCTGATAGGAAGCGATGACGCGGCCTATGATGGGACGCGCTTGCCTAGAAGAACCTAGGCATGGGGCGAACCTAGGCAACCTAGGGTGTATTTCTTTTGCCGCTTAAAAAAAAAGCTAATCTCTATTGAGGCAGACTATAATTCAAGCCTTTCTCGGTTTTGCTAGATGCAATTTCAGGAAAAGTTGCAAGAGTTAGCACCATTACCGGATTTGCTGAAGGGAGCACAAATTCAGCTTCAGGAGGCCAGACAATTGCAGAAGTTGGCTGAGGACAGCTCTGGACAGTTGTCTAACGAATTGAATCGCGTGAAGGAAAAGGTATTGCATAATCATCATAATTTCATTCACTAGTCAAATAAAAAGCTATATAGAAATGGATAAGCATACATTTAAATTCCAGTAGTACCACCACTATACTATACAGCCCACTAACGTCCCACTGCTGGGCACAGGCCTCCAATCTCATAGGAGAGAGGGAATTAGAGCTTAGACCCACCACGCTACTCCAATGCGGCTTTAACGACTATTATCATGTTAGTAATAATAACCGGAACCGATGGCTTAACGTGCTCTCCGAGGCACGGGGCTGAAACACCGCCAACTTCCTGGCTCCGGGCTATTACTGAGAATTTCTAGTCAAAAAACCCAATAATTAATATTGTGGCCTGACCCGGGACTCGAACCCGGGATCTCGTCGGCCGCAGTCGAACATGCTAACCACTAGACCAACGAGGCATTTACTCACTCACTGCTTGGTAATGAAAATTATGCAGTCTAAAATGATATGGCTAACTCTTCCTTATCTAACCCTTGTCGGTTTTCGTCTATGACAGTAGGGTTTTAACCAGCATAGCCCTTGCCGACTATCTGGCCAAGGAAGCTGCTTTAAAGTCTAAACGCGCTTTTGACTACGATAGCTGCCCAGTTTCATTCATCAAGCGAAGCATCCGTATGCAATCGCTTGATGAATGGAACCAGCGGTACCGAGCTGGTGAAACGGCAGGAGTCACCAGGGTTTTCTTCCCTGATGCGATAGCCGCATGCCGTGTCGTCGGGAAAGTAAAGGTGGACAGATTTGTAACCCAGGTGTTAACGGGGCACGGCGGATTCTCCAAGTACTTGCACCGCTTCAAGTGCAAGGAGAGTCCGTCGTGCGTCTGCGACCCTGGATGTTCTGAGTCTGTCCTCCACGTCCTTCTGGACTGCCCTGCCCACGACTACGAAAGCTTCAACATAGAATGCAAAATTGGTACAAAACTGAGTAGAAATACGCTATCGGATATTATTAAAAATGTTAAATACAGAGACTGTTTCCTAGAATTTTGTAAGAAATTAGCTATAATTGTCAATAATAGAAATAAGTTGTAAAATAATATGTTATCTAGATATAGTGAGTATATTTGTAGTAACATATAAGTAAATGTAATTAATTGTAGGAACATAGTTTGGTTTAAATTGTAAGCATAAAAATGTTGTTAAAAATAGGATAAGAAATTTGTAAATAAAAATAAAAGCTTGTTACCCAAACCCCAGTCACATCCCCAGTTAATTCCCAAATAGTAAATTTAAAGTAGATGGGAATTTACCCACAGTGTGTACGGAGATGGATGAAAGAAAGAAATGGTATGAAGAATGAAAGTGCGAGAGGCATAAATGATAGAACTAGAATGAAAGAGTAGTAATTAAAACTGTCAATAAAGTCTCCTTCCCCCATGTTGGAGGTACAAGTTTAAAAAAAAAAAAAAACCAGCACAGCCTTTCACCAGAGCAGACGAGAGAAAAATAAAAAATTATTAATTCCTAAACTAACCTGGGTAATTAACACGTGGTATTTAAATTGCCGGGTATCGAACCCGGGACCTCCCATTGGTCCAACGACAGCGCTTACTATGCGCTTTGGAAGTTAGCAACAACTTTAGTGGACAAAAGCTGAAACGAGCTAAATTTTGTATAAAAAGTACCGAGTCCGTAGTTCCTGCGAAGTATTTTAAGTACTAGTTCTTTATTTTCAGCTGATTGCAGCTGTGAATAATTTGAATGCTGAAAAAGCCGACAGAATAAAATTTTCAGAAGAAAACAACAATTTAAAAGACGAAGCTGAAATGAGACAAAAGCAAATTGAAGAGCTGGCCCATAATGTAGATGATTATAAGTAAGACATAATTTCAACTAGAAACCCTGAAGCGGTCGATTTTGGTAGTAGTTCCCGCGGGAACTACCTACTTGAACGGGACTATACATAGTACCTATAGATATAGACCGGTATTTCGTTACAATTTAGGTTAATAAGTTTACTTCCGACTTTTGAAAGTTTGACGCACTATCCCGTTTCTTTACTTACTCCATATTTTTAAGAAAGCACATATAAGTGGGAATATGTCTAAAATAAAATAAACACAAAACCAAACACGAAATGAAAATTTCGAATTAATTCGAGGTTATGAATTCTTGCGATAAACGTCATTCAATAAACAAACGTCCTTTCCCAGTCAAACGCATTGAAAGCTATATGTGTCTATCTCGCTTGCAGATATTTAGGGTGAAGTTGCTTCGAAAAGACCTTATATAGCCCTTGGTTAAGTGATTGAAAAATTGAAAAATTATAATCCCTTGATAAACAGTTAGATAGTTCTCACGATAGTTATCCAGTCGTTTATCTGGGGATTGAAAAATCGGCCCTTAATGGTTAAAAGCAAGTAGTATTTAATTTCTTAAAACGCACATTACTCTAAAAGTTAGAGGCGTGGCATGCCCGGGGCTCGAACCCCTGACCATTTATAAGTATGCACTGCATTAATTATTATGCTTTGCATTTTTATTATAATCTTGCTTTCATTATCATACCTTGCATTTATTATCATGCATGTACGTATGCATTGGTACACCAACTGTCTGAAAACGATCTTTCATTATTTATGTTTCTCAATCTAGATGCCAAGTTCTAAGATTAGAAGAGAAACTATCCCAACTAGATCAGAGATATCAAGAGAAAGCCGAAGAATGTACACGTCTAGCAAAAGACCTAGAAGAGCTAAGAGAAGAAAGTGGAAGATCTTTGGCAAGGAGTAAAGAACGTGCGGAGTCTATGCGTAGATACATGCAGACTCAGGTGTCAGAGCTAGAGAGACAGTTGATACAAACGAGAGCACAATGCAGAACGTTCCAGAAGGAGAGAGATGATGTGAGTTTGATGATGTTAAAGTTTAATCTTCTAAATATATAAAAGGGAAAGGTGACTGACTTACTGACTGATCTACAAACCACTGGATGGATCGGGCTGAAATTTGGCATACATAAAGCAATTATGATGCAGGCATCCGCTAAGAAGGATAAGGATTTTCGAAAATAAAGGGGAAAAATAGAGCTTTGAAATTTGTATGAAAATCGAGACTAACGTGAGCGAATATTAAAAGAATACGGTTTTAAGCGATGGTATAGTATGCCCCCAGATTTAGTTACATGTTGACTGATTTGAAAAAGGAGGGTCTGTATTTGACCCGTAGTTTCCGTAATATCTATGTTATTTATCGATTTTTATATTCAAGTACTGTGAGTTACATGAATCTGAGTAACACATTATTACATTAGAAATAATTACGTACGTGACTGGTTATGTTGTTTAATGAACAACATATGGTAATTTTATAACGGAGCTATTATTTCTGTGTAGTGCTTTATTTTAGACAAGACAGAATTATTTATATCATAATCCGGCAAGCACGCGGATCCTGCGTCGTTGGTCTAGTGGTGGGAACGTTCAACTGCGGATAACGAGGTCCTTGGTACAATTCCCGGAACGGGCCATATAATTACGTATTGATTTTACTAGCACAGAATAGTTAAAAGTTTACTAGCCCGGAGCTAGGAAGTAGGAGGTATTGTAGCTAAGTGGTATTTAAGAAATTAAATACCACTTTGCTAAGGAGGGAAGGAACGAGGAAGAGGTGAAGGAAAACCTGTAAAGCCCAAGAGTTCTACATAATGTTCACACCTTTGAGAACATTATGAAGAACTCTTGGGCTTTACAGGTTTTCCTTCACCTCTTCCGGTAATTTTATAACGGAGCTATTATTCCTGTGTAGTGCTTTATTTTAGACAAGACAGAATTATTTATATCCTAATCCGGTAAGCACGCGGATCCTACGTCGTTGGTCTAGTGGTGGGAACGTTCAACTGCGGATAACGAGGTCCTTGGTTCAATTCCCGGATCGGGCCATATAATTACGTATTGATTTTACTAGCACAGAATAGTTAAAAGGTTACTAGCCCGGAGCTAGGAAGTAGGCGGTGTTGTAGCTTAGTGGTATTTAAGAAATTAAATACCACTTTGCTAAGGAGGGAAGGAACGAGGAAGTGGTGAAGGAAAACCTGTAAAGCTCAAGAGTTCTTCATAATGTTTTCAAAGGTTTGTGAGGTCCGCCAATCCATATTTGACCAGCGTGGTGGACTATGGCCAAACTCTTCTCATTCTGAAAGGATCTCAGTGGAAGTTAAACCAACTTCACCATTGATATTAGGATTTATTAAAAAAAATTAATGGATATTAGATTAAATGACTAATTAATTAATAATTGTTGTTGTAATATTATCTCTTCATATTTAATATAATTCTATTTTTATAATTTGACGGAGCACTCCACCGCTACTCAGACTAACATACAAAAAAAAAAAAATTATATAATATATTTATATTAGCTATTTAATTCATAGATAATAACACGTGTTAAAAAAACAACCACTTTACGACCATCGTGAGTGGCACCTAATTCAGAGCAAAAGTCGCATTAAAAAGGTCTTTGACAATATGTCAGAGGGTAACTGATTTCGAAACAAAAAAAAACCGACTTCACCACACTCTTAATAGTCTTGAAAATTAATGAACCGATTGTGATGAAACTTGCACTGTTCCCTGAGTCGAAGTAAATGTTAGCCACTCGCCTCACTTGACAGACTCAAAAAAAAGAAAAAGGAGTGAAATTTCACATCCAGTGTAAATACCTAATTAATATAAATCTTACTAATATTATAAATGCGCAAGTTTGGATGGATGTATGGATGGATGTAAGTTACTCAATCACGTTAGAACGGCTGAAGGGTTCTGGATGAAATTTCGCACAGAGATAGATTATAGTCTGGAATAACACTTAGGCTACTTTTTATCCCGGAAATATAAAGAGTTCCCACGGGTACCACAGATCTCAATCCACGCGGATCGGGTAGTTGAAGAGTTGGGAAGTCACGGGTATCAGCTAGTTAAGTATAACCACGAAGAACTGAATAAACATGCTTCATGCTTCATTGCAGGTGCGACAAAGGATGCAAATTCAGGTGAACAATCTCCAGGAAAATTTCGATCTCGTAGAGCTACGACTAAGGACCCTCCAGAATCAGGTGACGTCCCTGAAAAATAGCTACGCCATCATACTGTCGGACGAAGATGAGGATTTACAGAAATCGCCACGCCTAAAGGAATATTTGCCAGTGTGATAATAATATTACCCGTTGTCCTAGGTGAAGAAAACGACGCGACGCAACGCGATGCGATACAGCCGCATAGAAAATGACAAAGTTATCTGCCCGACAACGTAGGCTGCGTGAAATGTCAGCTACTGCAGGTCGAGTGCCAGTTTTTAACGAATTCGATCAAGTTAACTACCATTGATATGGAATTGATCAAGCACCAGCTGCCAAGCGCATGACAATTCCATATAGATCGTAGTTAACGTTGACGCCATCGAATGGGAAGAAAGTCTCCTGCTAGGCACTCTATTTGATACTATCGCGTCGTATCGAATCGCGTTGTCGCGTTTGTCGCTCACGCAGGACAATGCAATTAGTTGCTTGCGTTGTAATTAAGGTTGTCAATACTCCTTGGAATTTCTTACATCCGAATAAATGACCCGAAAGATGTGAAAAGTTTTTAAAAAAATTATTTGTTAAGATATTACAATTTATAATCAGAACAAATTGGCCTTAGGGGTGTCCAGTTTAATCTATTACCTATTAATTGATAGATTAGCAGGCCGAGTAGGAGTTTTTTTAGGTATTCGATCGCGACTACTTTAACTACCATTTATAATTTATACTAGCGGTCGCCCGCGACTTCATCCGCGTACAATTTCTGATTTCTTATGAGATTTTCCCGCTGCAAAAAGCCTAGGTATATATAGCGGTTAAAACTAATAAGTAATAACCTTAATGCCGATTTTAAAAACTTATAACCTATAAAAGGACTTTCATACAATTTTACAGCCCCCCTTTCACCCTCTTTGGGGTTAATTTTCGTAAAATTGATTATACAGGTTATTATAATTTAAAACTAATAACCTAAATCCCGACTTTCAAGTCTCTAACATCAAAAACTTAAAACCCTCATGTAAGCTTCTAACCACTATTGCACCCCTATTGATTTTCGTAAAATTGCATATGCAGGTTATTATTTATTTTTAATAACCTAAATGTCGATTTTCAGGTCTCTAACTTCAAACACACGTTACTTTCATACAAACTTACAACCCCCATTACACCCTCTTTGGGGTGAATTTTCGTAAAATTGCCTATATAGGTTTTTATTATTTATAACTATTAACTTAATTGCCAATTTTCATGTCTCCAACTGTCTTTATAGTTCCTGATATATTAATGTTTTCTGTTGTGAAAATTCCTGTGATGAATCAGTGAGTGACCTTTCGCTTTTATAAATAGATTATGGAATTCATCGAGCACCAGCAGCTGACAAGTCCTGACCTCTCGCTCCACCGGCTTGGTTCGACGATTTGGTGAGGGCGTATTCCTATTTAACGCTGGCCCCACAACTTTATGATTGGAATACAATAAAAAATATTTCGATACATTGTATCGATGGTTGAATTTTAAGACAAAATTAACAATCATTTAATCGTAGTTAACGTTGTCGCGATCTACTGGGAAGAAAATCTTCCACTCGGCACTCTGACGTGTTTCTTTGTTTGCCACGATATATTTTTTGCGAGTTGAACCGATACAGAAGTATGTGGCATTTAATGCAGATTTTTAGTACCTACCTTTATTATAATGATATGTTAACAACGGGATCTATTAATAAATTATATACTTGTAGACTATTGATTTGATCCGCTTGAAACTTTTGGTTTCATTATTTTTTGTTTTACTTACATAATTGAAGTCTCCCAAATTTGTCTGATCTAGTGACAGTGTCGCTAATAGATAAGAAAAATAAAAAAATAAACAAAAACTAAACATGCATAAAAATTAGTTCCAATTTTGACCACTGGGTCAGATAATATTATACAACATACTATACTTACAATATTTGGTATACAAAAAGCTGTTTTTGTACAATTAAATTACGAAGCTGTTTGCCAAACTTTTGCATTTCGAAACTCTAACTTTGATAAAAACTCCACACATTGATTTACATTTTTTTTAATCTCTTAGGAACCCTTATTTAGATAGGTACGATACGCGTTTCCATGATGCAAGCAATCTAGTTGAAATCAGTTGAAGAGTTAAGAAAGTTTAACCATGAAAATATAGATAAGGAACCTTGAAATTTGCAGTATAAGTATGGACTAGGATGCAGCATAACTATGGAAATATCTTAATAAAATTCAGTCAGATTTCCGACTCATCGCGTCGCCCCGCTGTCGCCGTCGCTAATTTCGTGCCCGTACACTAATTCTTAATTTTGCCAGATTCGTGTTTGACCTTTGATAAAGAGTTTCTGATTTGACTAGTTGTCAAACACCCATTTTCCGTCCTTAAAAATTTACGTACTAGATAATGCCCGCGTCTTCGTCTGCGTGGATGCGACGCCGACAGATGGCGTTGTAGGACTTTAGTTCGCGCTTCAACTTCGCAGTAATCAACTCATAAATTAATTTAGACAAGATTAGTATCCTAACATTAAGAGCCAAAGTAAAAAGCCATACAGAAATAAAAGTCGGCGAAATTTTTGGAAAAGGTACCCGAACGGGTACCTGCAATTACAAATGTCACAAATTCTTTAAAATGGATACTAAATGATGCCCGCGACTTCGTCCGCGTGGATTGGTGTTTTTGATTCCCGCAGGAACTCTTGAATTTTTATTTTTTTGGGATAAAAATGCCATGTCCTCCTACCCAACATACAACCTTTCCGTATACCGAATTTCATCAAAATCGGTGCAACAGATGGGCCGTGAAAGAGTATATAATATTAGTATGGCGTACATAATATTATTTGACTGCCTCGTTGGTCTAGCGGTTATCATAGTCGACTGCAGATCACGAGGTCCTGGGTTCGATTCCCGGTCGGGCATAAAATTCTTAGGTACTGGGTTTTTCACTTAGAAAGTCTCAGTGCCAGCCCGGAGCTAAAAATTGGCGGTGAGTCAGCCCCGCGCCACGGAGAGCACGTTAAACCCTCGGCCCCGGTTATTATCACTAATATGATAATAGGCGTTAAAGCCTGGCAACCCGCATTGGAGCGGCGTGGTGGGTCTAAGCTCTAATTCCCTCTATCCTATGAGAGTGGAGGTCTGTGCCCAGCAGTGGGACGTTAATGGGCTGTAGAGGTGGTAGTAGTGGATATAATATTAGTATAGCATTTATAATATAAGTATGGATTTATACATATCTGTTTAGTTCGAGTTTCCACGCAATTAAGTATGTAAAATTATACGGTATTGGAATTAATGAATGCTGTTGTAAGTTATACTGTATGCAGATACTGTCTTAGTTACATTTTTTTAAAGGTTTTTATGGAAAAACTGGTTTTTCGTGATCAATGCAAATAGGACTACGTAGGTCTATAACACCTACTTACATTATGGTCATACTATTTGCACATGCCCTAGTAAGATGCAGGTGAGAGATACCTATCTAGATAAGGACTGTTCTTAATTAAGGTGCAACGCTGTAATCTACATATACATTCATAAACTGTGATTTTTACCCTCGGAAAAAATATTTATTTACAGCTGTATTATGTATGTTTTCATATTTCTTTTTCAATTGATGGTGTCTTTTATGGATTTTTAATTTTATTTTATCAGCACCACCGTCGGTACTGTTTTTGGTGTTAACGCGATACCAGCCTATTAATGTCCCACAGCTGGGCACAGGCCTCCACTCTCCTAAGAGAGAGGGAATTAAAGCTTAGAACCACCACGCTGCTCCAATGGCGGGCTTTAACGACTATTATCATGTTATTGTTAATAACCGGGACCAAGGGCTTAACATGCTCTCTGAGGCACGGGGGTGGAACACCGCCAACCTCCTAACTCCGGCCTAGTACTGGGAATTTCTAGTCAGAAAAACCCAATACCTAATTATGGATACCAGGCAGTCAATGATACCGGGTTGTAACATTTTTAACATGGGGTCTACAGTTCATCTGGAGCATCCTACGAGGAATCTGTTTTGTTTTTGCGTCTTTGAAACTAGACCTAGTTTAAATCAGTTTTATATGTGCAACTTATGGAAAATCGTGTTGGAGTCATTTCCAAAAAGCGCATGCTGGAATTCCTTAAGTTTTTGTATTCATAGTTCTTTCAAGTAGGTTTTCATATAAAATCGAAATCGCAAATTCTCTAAAAAAACTGTGCTAACTGACCCTGGCACCGCCACGCTCATCAACGGCCAGCCCAAACCCACCCGTTGTCCTACGTGAGAGACAAACGCGACACCGCGACTCGATACGACGTGACGTGGAAGTATCAAACAGTGTCTGACCGTTCACGTGGCCTACGTTGTCGCGTAGACAACTTTCCCGTTATCGTAGATGAGCGACGGAAGCGACGCCAAGCGATGCGACTCCATAGGAAATGACGTGTAGCTACGTCAGTTTGCTATGGCGTCGCTTGGCGTCGCTTTGTCGCTCGTCGCTCACCTAGGAAACCGGGCTGTGGAGTCGTATGGCGTTGCATCCTAGTTAAGTGACAGAAGCGACGCAACGCGACGGGACGCGACTTGATGCGACGCCATAGAAAATGACGTTACGTCTAAGTTGCCGCGTAGATGCGTCTGTCAGTTCCTATGGCGTCTATCGCGTGGCATCGCTTCTATCGCTCATCTAGGACAACGGGTTAGACTTAGAAAACTATTGAAATGTTGCACAGAGGTTCCCTTTATAATATTGTAGAGGACGAAACTTGAAATTTTCATGGGAGTGAAGCTATGGGCTTTCGGTAGTGTTTCATAAGGGCCGTCAAAGCTCTTAAAGCCCTTAGATTAAAGGTAATTACAGAGACCCCGACATATTAATACGAGAACACATTGAGAAAACTGTCAAACTGGTGGATTATGTTAAAGAGCAATGTGCATACCTATTTGTCTTACAATTAGGGCTAAAATACACCATAGAAAATCATTTTTGTTAGGCTGACAAAACGTCCTCACGCTCCCTATTTCCATCGCGAGTGGAGCGCGCTCATTCGATTCCGTTTAATTCGCAGAGAGAAACTAACAAAAAGAAAAAATGGCAACGTTCGAAACTTTTTTATTTTTATTTATATACTTACTTAATAGTTTTCACAAAAAAAAAGTTTCTCGCCAAACTACTCACGTATTCGTTGGCCTACATAGAGTCTGTTCCTCTTAGCCATTTCCCATAAAAACCCTTTTGCAGTGGAAACCGCGCGTTACATGGAGCCGCGCTACATAATATTATGCTTGAAATACATTATTTTATTAACAATACTGGTTATTTTTGGATTATTTAAACGCAAAAAAAGCGTGGATTTGACTCGCTCATGCTATGCTTTGCACTGCGTTTACATATGTATCTCAATAAAATATTAGATTTTTTAAAAAGAGCCACCACGGGGTTTCTTGCTGGCTCAGTAATAATGTCACTATAAAGGTTTATTCGAAACTTCTTCGTTAAACTGTCCCTGTTAAATGTTTATTTTAATTCTCTTCGCCCGCGTGAATTGAAAAAGATTTGAAATTTTAACCGACTTCCAAACGGAGGAGGTTCTCAAATCGGCGCGTATTTTTTTATTCTGCACAGACTTGCCGTAACAACGAGACGTTATTACGCCAACATATTTCGCGTGGACGTTTTGTCATGTCGGTAGTGTGTTTTCGCCCTTATTGAACCTGATTATCAATCTGCCTCCAAGGCGTTACATTATTTGAATATTTATCAATTATCCATCAAAACTAATGAATATAATGGAATTATTAAATGGAAACATCTGTTAGACTAGGCAACGGGGCGGTACGTTGTATGGAGACCCCCGCATTAAATCCTCAGTCGTTGAAACTTGTCAGGCTTTATTTAGATATATTTATTGCATACACAAAATATACAGTATACAGTAATAACTAGTAAAACTACATAGAAATGTGCAAAGGCGGTCTTTTATCTCTTACAGAGAACCTTTGGTGAAAGGATAAATAAACCGGAGCGCGAGATGGTGCTGTATTTTAAAATAAATAAATAAGAAATGCATACACAATAAAGTATAAAAATAATTATGCAGAACATCGATATTTAAACTGATTTTATTATCAAACCTAAACTACGTTTGCGAGATAATGAACCTTCCTGCTTTGACAATTGGGTATAGCATAAAAACCTTTCTTCCTTTGATTTGATTTTGGATTTTGGATTTGATTTTTTATTGGATATTCATAATATACGTTTAGCTCATGATACTTTATCATACTGTAAAGTTTCGTCGCCTGAGGAATTATTGTTGGGGTCCACTAGCTTTATTGCCTAGACTATATAGAGTTTTAACTTAATGTAGAGGCGACCGTTCCTTTTGGTCCCTAGTCCGGACCCTCCCTGACCCAGAAGGAGATCGCTATGAAGTTATGATTGAGAAGTCCCGGGTTCGATTGGCGTCCGGGTCAATTTGGGAATTCAAAATGTCAGAATTTAGTAATACTTTAATTTATTTTAACTTATAATACTATGTAATCAGATTTCCCCTACAAATTACCTACGTTCCAAACACATCCTTATTGATCCTGACAACCAAATCACGACCGATAATAGCCGAAAATAGAACAGAGGAATAGAATTTCTTTTATTAGCTGACACCAATTCATAGTAAACATAGATCACATACAGAAAGTACTTAAAACGTAACATAAATATCCATTCTTACTTATTATTATACACGCCTAAACTACTGAACTGATTTAAATGAAATTTGTTACAGAGATAGTCTAGTCTAAGCTACTTTTTAATGCCAAAAAAGGCTGTTAGGGGTTGAAATAGGGGATGAAAGTTTGTATGGAAAAAACGTCATTTTTTAGGGTAGAAGCTTGAACCTTAATTTTTAGGCTTTTGATTAGATATATACAAATACGATATTCAAAGTTTGTAAACATTTTACTCTAAAGGAGGTAAAAATAGGGGATGAAAGTTTTTGTGTTATGACGTCGGCAATTAAGCTTACGGGCCCAGAAAATGAAAGCTATTTTCATTAAAATACTGTAAATAGCTTAATGTACCTATGTATGTGTTTTGTTTGCAAAATAATTAGCCTAAAAAATTAAATGCTAAATGCTGCCGAAAGACACTATTCCACGCTGACGAAGTCGCAGGCACAGCTAGTTATAAATAATAATTAATCATCCACTACAAGTGGATAAAAAAACACATCGGGGTTAGCCCTTGACTACGATGTCGCCTGATGGTAAGCGATGATGTAGGTATGAAGTTAAGATGGTAGCGGGTTAACCTGTTAGGAGTATGGCAGTTATACTGATAAACCCATACCCCTAAACGGAACGATGAATAGCTTCGTGGCCTATTTGCCGGTAGGATGGTAACTAATCACGGCCGAAGCCTCCCACCAGGCCAGACGAGAGATAATTCATTATTAATTCTCTAATTGATTCAGTCGGGATGGATACTAGATTAAAGCAGCAGCGCTCTGCGCCAGGGAGGTGTTTTGGCCCTAGGGCTCGCACCCCAACTCCTCGGTGATGCCTAGAACTCGTCCACCCACCCGGTGACGTTGCAGTAGGGCCAGCAGGTACTGCGCTGCAATCCGAATAACAATTGCGATTGAACTAAGGCGCAGTAAGCTGGAAACAGACAGCGCGGAGTGTGAAAGCCCAACCTGTGTCCAGCCATGGACATCCATTGGTGGACGACGACGGCGTACGCCAGTCAATAATACAATATCGCTGCACACACTTGACATGAATATAACGTCACCCGCGCCCTTGCTTGACTAATAGGCCTATTACACTGCACTTTTCACAGGGACCCTTTCACTTGAATCAGTGTAGTGTAACAAGACATAGGGAGTAAGAGCCCCTAATTTGGCCCTTATTGCTGTGTAAAAAGCGACGCTCTAACTAGCGGCCACGCCCACCCTTATCACAGGGCCCTGTGAAAAGTGCAGTGTAATAGGCCAAGCCTCCCGCTTGATGTCTATAGTAGAATTTTTTAATTGCACAACATTTTCAAACGTTTCAAATACCAGATTTTTATGAAAAATAAATAGTGCTGGGGGCAAAAAAGATTGATAATAATATAAATCACCTCACTCACTAGGTACAGCTGTCACGGGGTGACGGGTGAAACCAAAATGAGAAAAGGATTAATGGTGCATGTCAATGGTGCAAATAGAATCACGCGATTTTATTCAATGTACCTACTTAGCATTGCAATGAAGTAATGTAGCCTGTAGGCCTCGAAGAGGCGCTAAGCTTAAGTGGCTATGGGCGGGCGCCAAGGGATTTAGTGTTCCGGTACGATGCCGTGTACTTAGAATCCGATTCGTCTATTAGAGGTATATGAAAGGAAAGGATTTATTTATTTCACGTTGGACAACTTGTGCCACTTATGAAATTTCGTGATGCTACCACCGGTTCGGAAAGCCGGCAATATATGCCATCAACTAACTGTTTTACACTTGGTTAGCCCGCTGCCATCTTAGACTGCATCGATACCCCACCAAAAAAAAAATACAATAAAGAGAAGCAATAAATAAGAACAATACAATAAGCTGATGTGTTTAGAGTGGTTATATAGTTTAAAGTCCGACTTTTTCACAATACATACTCAGTGCTATAATATAGCTAAATTAACTTCTTTGTTTTCGTTTTTTCATTCGTTACAGGAACTTTATTATAACTACGCCACTAGACGGTTCTAATTGCTTTTAATTATATAAGGAAGTACCTTGCGGCTGTGAATGTGGGTTTACATTATATTTATTTCACAAATAATATACATTATAACGAACAAAATTCAATGTCACGTTTATTAAACATGCATTGATTGGCACGGTTCACCTCGAAGAATATAATGGATTTAATATTAATTGTTGTGATCTAGTTGACAGGATCTCATCCATAAGATCCGGTTTTGAAGCCAAGCATAAGGGCAGTTATCGAAACTAGTTTTTGACGACCTCCATGGCGCAGTGTATAGCGCTGTTGCCTTAACGTGTGCAGGTCCCGGGTTCGATCCCCGGCAGGGTTTGGAAATGTATTATTTCTGAATTTTCCCTGGTCTGCCCTGGTGGGAGGCTTCGGCCGTGGCTAGTTACCACCCTACTGGTAAAAGACGTGCCGCCAAGCGATTTAGCGTTCCGGTACGATGCCGTGTAGAAACCGAATAGGGGTATGGGTTTAATATAATTGCCATGCCCCTAACTTCAGGTTAGCCCGCTACCATCTTAGACTGCATATTCACTTACCATCAGGTGCGATCGCAGTCAAGGGCTAGCTTGTAGTGGATTAAAAAAAAAATCGATCTATCGATTTTTGCTTACAAGGTCATGTTTTCGTGAGGAAAATAAAGTAAACATTCTCTTCTATCTATACTATATACTATCTATCCCACTACAGCCCATTAACGTCCCACAGCTGAGCAGAGGCCTCCACTCTCATAGGAGAGAGGGAATTAGAGCTTGGACCTCTTCGGCCGCAGTCGAAAATGCTAACCATTAGAACACCGAGGCGGTTGATATACTATCTATACTTCTATACCAATATTATAAATGAGAAAGTTTGGATGGAGGGTTTGTTACTCAATCACTCCAGAACGGCTTAACGGATCTGGATGTAAATTGGCACAGAGATAGATTATAGTATGAAATAGCACATAGGCTCCTTTTATCCCGGAAAATTCAAGAATTCCCGCGGAAATCAAGAAATAATAATCTCTTCAACCGATTTTGATGAAATTTGGTATTGAGATAGTTTGTACCTAGGAGAAGGACATAGGCTCCTTTAAATCCCGGAAAATGTAAGAGTTCCAGCGGGAATCAGAATACCTAGTTTAAAATAATTCTGACTTTTCTCTGATCTGGCCTGGTGGGAGGCTGGGGGTATGGGTTTAATATAGCCATACCCCCAAAAGGTTAGCTCGCTACCTTCTTAGACATCATCACTTACCAACAGGTGAGATCGCAGTCAAGGGCTAACTTTTAAAGGCATAAAAATAGATCAGAATACGATGAAGCGCATCTCTATTAGAACAGACCTTATGAACTGTCCTTTAACAGATTAAGCCACTACAGTTACTTTACATTTTTACAATAAGATTGAACGAGATCTGTCTCCCTGGAGGGGCGTCAAATCTTATTATAGGAACGAGACTCCCCGATGGAAGATCCGCGATTGATTTTACCTTCTACAATATTGCGTTTCGTTTTCAATTGCCTTTAAATAAGAATAGACGTCTGAGCTAGTGGTGTGAGCTGTTGAGCGGAAGGTCATAGGTTTGATTTCCGGTAGGGTCAATTTAGGAAACTTTCAATTTCAGAATTTTCTCTGTTCTGGTGGATCATGGCTAGCTACCACCCTACTGGTAAAGACGCGCCGCCAAGCGATTTATTGCCGAACACAAGAGTCGCTTAATCATAATACCTAGGTACTTAAGGAACTCCTTAGTATAGATTTCAAAACAAAATCGATAGTAAAGTAAAGTAAAGTTCCTTAAGTAACTATTATGTGGCTCAGTGCGGCAATTAGAATTCGGGTATAAGAGACGATGGATTTAATATAACTGCCATACACCCAACAGGTTAGCCCGCTATTGCCCCGCTATACGACCTTACACAGCATCATCATTTACCACCACGCGAAATCGCAGTCAATATACTTCTTTAACTGTACTATTATTATAAATACGAAAATTAGGACAGATGAATGGATGTTTGATACTCAATCACGCCAGAACGGTTCTAGATAAAATTTGGTATAGAGGTAGATTATGGTCTTGAATAACATAAAGGCCACTTTTTATCCCAGAAAATTAAAGAAAATCAAAGAGTTCCCGCGGGAACCAAAAAATCTAGAAAACATGTGCACGAATTGGTGGGCATCAGCTATTGCATAATAAAAAAAGAAACATTCTTGCAGAAAAATACCTTTTTAAGGTTTGTGCGTTATCAATGATGTTTCAATACCGCACGACCTTAACAACTAGCCTTTTATATACGACTGCCTGAAAAAAGGAGTATATTGTTTTCAGGGTTCATGTATTATGTATGTATGTGAGTTTGTATATTCCACCATAACTTCTATACGCCTGAACCGATTTTGATAAATGAGGTATCGTTAGAGTTCCTAGCTTATTCCGGGTGACATAAGCTAGCAAATTTTTTTAAAAAAATTATCGGGTGACCATGATCGCTTATTAAAAACTAAAGTTGAAAAAAAATATCGAAAATAAGATTAACTATATAATCATCTTCTAGAAAATGATGGGTAGATTCCAAAAATATATAACACTATAGTTCAATATCCAGTGATTCACAAAAAATATCATTTAATAAAAATGTGAATAAGATTCCAAAGGCTATATATGCAAATCGCTTCTTAGGGAGGTAAACTCCAAAAATAATATGGCAGGGCAGTCGTATTTTTTAATTCTTTAAATTAAGTTCACTTGTTGCTAATTGCGTTATTGCACACTCAATGTCGTAATCTTTGTGAATGTCCTATTATATCACAGTTTTAAAATCTGATATTATATAATGGTTTGACTGTTTATATATTTGCAAAGCCTAACTCAACAACTCGTACGTACAACGTATCGATATATGAGAATTCTTTATAAATTAATGCAGATCGTGCGTGTACCTACTACTTTTGTTTCATAAATAATAACGAATTTATTTATTTTTCAACGAATATGTCGGTAAGTCATGCAACTTTGTTAAGTATTTAAGTAATTAAAAAAACATACAATTTAATGTTTAAAATCAAAGATTTCCCGCGGGAAAGTCGCGGGCATCAGCTAGTCTAATATATAATAGCTAATCTCCTAAGATCTTTATGATGAACTCCGAAAATCAAGCAACTAAACACCATAATGTGCATATTCACTTAATGTAATTTATCTGATTTATTTACATAATGAGATCTGTTTTAATAATTGCTTTTAGTGCGGCGCAGACACAGGAAGCGTTCATTTAGGTATTTAAAGAAAAAATTACTTTAATCAACACCTCTATTAATAGATTTCAGAATATCTTTGTCAATAAGAAATTGTATATTTTAACTCTTTTACATCCTTCTTAATATTAAAATGGAATTCAAAAATTTCTTGCCAACGTATACATTTAAATAGGATAATACCTATTTGTGAATGTTACTGTAATACAGGTGTCCTAGTACAGCGACCAATCTGCCACCCATCAAGCACAAATAACATTGTAATACATAACTTTAATATTGTAATTTGTTAGTACAGATTATCAACATAAGTATTTCAATGTAAGATGTTTGGGTCACAGTTCGTTGATCGCTGAGTGGATCTTCTCCTATATCTTGTACCTATATATGTACGTATATTCTTGTAGTAACCTAAACATTATTATTATTTTTATTTTTATTTAATTTGTATATCAAGACTCTATATTAGGTACCGATTTAGAGAACAGGTTTACCGAGTCAGTGGTAAAGTAAGAGACTCAATGCGGTAATTGTTATGAACTCTAAATTTAAATAAATTGACAGGACTGGGCCCGAAAGAAACCGACATCAGCTAAGAACACATTCGACTGGTATTAAGTATAGATTAACCGATACTTGAGAATGTGTTCTTAGCTTGTCGTTTTATTAAACCGGGTCAGTAAATCAATTGAATATTTTTATCCCCTGTCCCTATTAGAAATACGAAAGGGATAAAAATAAAATAAGGTGTAATTTTTAGCATTGTTTATTAGACTTTAGAGAGTGTAAAAAGAAGTTCTTACCGGCTCTTCTCAGTAGAATCTGCTTTCGAAACCGTTATTAGAGCCTTAGCATTCATAAGTGACACAAGTTGTCCTTCATGAAATGAACCATTTCATTTCGGGAGGTTTACTATCATCGCTTAAACCAATATTATTTTAATCTTGTATGCGCTCGATTTTGAGAATTATAACCCTTATTTTAGAGACTTTTAAAATAATACTGATTTAAATCTACGACAGTAAGCCCCTGAAGTAGCTATATTAATTGACCTAAAAAGGGTAACTATACCTAAATTAGTCGACAAATAAATAAAACAACAAGTTGCACTCAAACACATATATTTTCTGTTTGATTTTTTTAACTTTTTGGTGCTCCATTTTTTTTGTCAAATTTGTGTTCTCATTACTTAAATTATAAATTAATACTAACATAATAGTTTAAGGTCCCGCGAACGCGTACAGCCTCCGTAAATGGGCAATCGGGAGCTCCACGCGGTTTCCGAGGCCCGGGCAAAGAGCTCGGCACAATAAATAATAAGGTACAAAAGGAATTCAACGAAGTACCATCCGATGGTTTCCGTACACTCACACACGCTCAACACGACAACAGTCTTACATCTATGATATCACTAGCTATACAAGGACGGCAACGCCGCGTGCACTGATCTGTCGTATAGCCTCATTTTCCTTAAAAGAGGTAAACAAATCGCTTAACCTTCTTAGCGAACGCATAAGCAACGCGCTTTACCTGGCGTTTTACGTTCGTACGTACTCACAGTAAGTAACCAATCAAAGATAGTAGCAGGCTATGTTTTGGGTAAGGCAGTTATTTATAACCCATTCCCCTAATCGGTTTCCATCAAGGAATCAATCACTTGGGTGATTTTTCCGGTAAGGTGGTAACTATCCACAACCCAACCTTCGTTTCAAAAATCTTTAATTTGCGGTAACAGCAGCATATCCTCAACCTAAAGCGTGTATTTCATACGTATCAGCGAGAAGGTATTAGTTTACCTATTTCTAGTTTAGGAAAATCAGACTTAATTGGTTGTAGGTGGTTGTATCGGTTCACTCGAAGTGTGACCCTCTCAGCTTGTTGACGGCGTTGGTCAGGTGTAGCATCTCTGTGTTCAGTTGCCAGATTAGGGTGTCGAGTTTCTCCACTGAGTCGAGGACTTCAACGCGCTCCGTGTGGGGGTTGAAACGGACCTCGAACGGTCGCGACATGGTGGACACCCAGCGTCTATTAGAAAACAAATGATTTATTTTAAAAACAAATTTAAAGATTTTAGGAAATTTTCAGGTAGGGATAGGGCACTTTCTGAAAATACATTTAACCTGACAATATCTTAAAATCGAATAAAAGTCCTGTAGACCTGTATGCAGCTGGAATTGGGGACTATCTTTATGTGTCGAGATAGCTCGATGATTTGCGAAACTGAAGTGGCAATGGGCGGGGGATATAGTTCTTAGTAGTAAGGTCAAAACAAGACAACACAAGAGAAAGATGTCCTTCAGTTTGTGTTAGATAATTACCTGAATTTGTCTTTGGCATCTTCGAAGCTTTCAGCCACGTAATAAATAGGCTGGTACTCCTGATCCTGGTATGGTTGTAGAGAGGTGGATGCAGGCTCGAAGGGTCTGAGCTCGGGTTTGTCGCTGAGGGCGTGCAAGAGCTCCCCGATTGAGGAGAGGAGGGCAGCGCCGTAAGCTTTCAGCTGTTGGTTTTCTTTACACAGCCCGAATTCAACCGTGAACCAGTACACCTGAAAAGAAAGGAAATAGTTCATCTTATATCCACCATTGGAGCAGCGTAGTGGCTCTAAGCTCTAACTCGCTCTCTAACTCAAACTCAACTCAAACTTTTTAATCAAGTAGACTTTGGTGGACCACTGGTTCAGAATGGCATTCCTACCGAGAAGAACAAGCAAGAAACTCGGTGGTAGGGTTAAGGTTTGCCTAGAAGAGGCCTATTCGCTCTTGATTTAAGGATACCAATATTATAAACGGAGGGAAAAAGTACCATAGTATTTGTAAACTAGTAAACTTACAGTAGACAGTTTCTCGATTTCAGCATCCGAGGCGCCGAGTGAAGCGAGTCCGATTTCCTGTGAGAACTGGGCAAAGCCTAAATCAGCCAGGAGGGGAATGTGTCCAAGGAGCTCGTGGATGCAGTCACTGAAATAACAGTATAGGTTAATCATCGTCACCAGTTTCACTACGATCTTAATCCATCACTGGACACGGCGTTCCAAATTCAAATTCATCATTCATTCATCATCTTTATTGTTATCCTTTAAACCCATTTCCGGCACTCTATTGAGCAGCAATCTTCTCTCAAAATGAGATGGGTTTGGCACACAGCACTTCACGCTGGCCAGCCCTATTATCTAACTTAGTGGCTATACATTTTGTATCCATGGAAGGTTCGCTATGAAATAAAAAAAAAACATTTTCATTGCAAACCTCAGTGGATTCATTTTGTGATAGCCACTGAGATAGCGAAAAGGGAGGGGGGGGGGCGTGTATTTAATTATTTAAAACGCACTGAACTCTAAAAAGTTAAAAGTGCCTGAGGATCGAACTTTCAACCATCTGAACGAGAGACTGAACGTCTTAACTATAAACAACAACTCTATCACAGCGTGAGAGGTTAAGGAGATTAGTTATTATAGTATTTTTAATTCATCCTGTAAGGTTAAAGAGGTTAATTAAAGTGTCTTTATTGCACCTGTATATAATATTTTTATTTTTATTATCATTTCATTATAGTATATTAATGAAATGATAATATATAATGGCTATATTTATTATCCACATGTCCTATAATCTATAGTGCCATATTATATATATTATTATATTATGTGTAAATGGAAATAAATAAGTTCCGTATCTATAGTTAAATTCCTGGGTATACTACATCGTAAATAGAGCCTCAATGTCAGGTAACTAAAAGAGAACGATTAATTCAATGAAAGTAGCCTTTGACGTGGAAACCTTGTCGCAGTAGAGTTAACTAAATTATAAGTGAGCCATAACGATATTACAATTCCATCACGGTACCCCGCTTGCGACCATCAAAGCTGTTATACCGTATAATAATAGCTTAATTCCTAGTAATATCACTGATATAGACAGCTACAAACAAGCATTTTCATGTCATACTTGAAATATTCATAAAGTCTAAATAAATAATATCAAATAACTTGGTAAGTAATAATAAAGTGTGTACGTAATTGTTAGTAATCAAGATTGGAGTTACAGCATTATTCCTTAAGGTCATTGTTCGTTAACGCGTGACAGATAAATTTAAAACCAGTGGCTGTAGTTAACGTTTGAACAAAGAACTTTAAGCGCTTGATTTTTATTTTATTAAAATGTTCTAAATTCAAGAGTAATAAGGAAACGGCAGTAAAGATAATATAAAATAATGTAAGATAATATTGAACATATTTATCACTTCGCGCATTCAAGACGAAATCAAGGAATAAAACCTTTTTAAAGTGTAGTGATAATAAAATGCACCTAATATACTGAAATATACGGCTTAACCAAACAATACTTAAAAGAAGCTTTCGACGCCTGTTTATTTTATATAATACGTTATTTCCCATACAAAAACTCCCACAACCTCACGGTATAGAATACTACCTATTAAGACCTTGTCACGAAAGAAGTCCTCTAGAGGCTCTAGTGATGTGGCAATGTATTTATAAACTAGGTAACTAATGTCTTCTTTCGTGACACGGACCTTCTTTAGGCATTTATGTTTTAAATTAAAAAAACTTACGGTTCAGGCGTGTGGAAGGGTGAGTTGTTGTGGCGCACGTACTGTGTTGACTGGAAGACACGGAAGGCCAGGGAAGCGAGGAAGTCGCGGGCTGTCAGGAGGCCGGCAGCTGGGCGAAGGGTGAAGCCGGTGTGTTTGCGGAGGAAGTTGCTCACGTCTTCCAACTGTGGAATTCGGTGAGGCACGAATATATCAGCCGCCTGGAGCTTGCCGAACGCTGCCTTATACTCCTTGCAGGCGTGCTTAGGCATCAGTTCCAATACGGTGTTGAACACTCGCTGCCAGGTCGCGTTCTCGGTTTCTGAGTAAGTGATGGACGGGATCTGGTCACCGTATTTGTAAGCGAATGCGATCTCCGCAATCTCCTTCCTGCGCTCTCTGTATTGCTTGTCAGCGAACCCAGGATGGTTCATATCGAGCTCGGGCTCGTACTTGGTCATCAGATGGTTGCAGTTGTCGAGGTCGGAGGCGTGGCGCGGGAACCACGGGGTTTTGTTGGAAATATTGTCGGAGAGAAGATTGACGCCAGCGAAGGTGGTCGATTGACGGAGGGATCTGATTAGCTGGAGCAAGTTGCTGCGGGTCATGCTCACTTTTACTAAAGCATCAAACTGGATGCCGCTGACTTGGGATGGGCGCGTTTCGAGGTGCTCGACGCATCCCTTGTAGTTGTCGATGGTTTTGAGGATGCGAGCGAGGGATCCCATGCCTTCGCGCATACGAAGAAGCAAAGCGGCCTTTTGGATCGCCTGTTCGGCCTCCGGGCTCTCGCTTGCAGCGTTTTGTAATATTACTTCCTCTTCAGTGAGAGTATAATCTGTGGGCAAAATAATTCATTAGGAGATAAATGTGGTATGTGAATGGGGAAAAAAAATTTTTCGTGAAAAATATGTTCAAGTTAAATACCTGGCTTTAATTATATATACGATTGCCTTGTGTAATAGGGATGTTGCATGTCAAAAATAAATTATTTCTTAGATATTATTAAACAGAGGGTCTTCCGGAAGACGTCTAATCCTTGTCCTCGTTTTATGTATGATGACCATTTTTGAAGTATCGAGACGTGTCAATTCATTATTTCCTCAGAAATCCCACAGATTTATCTGACCCGGTGACAGTGTCGCTGTTTAGTGTTGCTAATAAATATTAAAATTAAATAAAAATAAAAAGTAAACAGTCATAAAAATTTGTTCTAATTATGGTCACCGGGCCAGATAAGTTTGTGGGACTGTAACTCATTTTGACAATTGATAGGCAATTACCCAATTGATACTTTGCTGGATATACCAAAGTTCTAGCGATCTATTCTACAAAGTATTTGGATTGCTCTCATTAGCTATGGTTCATCTCGAATATGTTTTTAAGTAAGTATTAATAAGTATAACAAAATACAAACCTTCATCTGATTTGGAACCGTCTGTAGAATCTGCGTCTGTTTTGAAAAGTGAAAGAGAAATTAAATAAAAATAAAAAAAACAAACAAAAAACGAACTCAATAATATAAAAAAATAAGCATAATATAAACAAAATACAAAATTAAAAGTATTAAACCGAATCGTTAAGAGTTATTACCATTTTTGTTCTCGTCCTGTTGGCCATCTTCAAATTTCTCGCCTTCGCCAATCTGAGCGGCGTCTTGGATAAAATCTGATTCCAAGCCTGAGTCTATTTCCAAATTTAAAAAAAAACTCATAAACAAAACCAAAAAACACAATAAAGATGCTTAATTATATGTGTTAATGAGGTGGGCGTAATAATAATATTTTATCTTGACCACTTCTTATAAAATAATAGAGACGAACTTAAAAGATGGTGACAAAAAATGTATTTTTTTTAAACGAATAAAGTTGTTGAAAATAAGATTGGCACATACCATTGGCACGGGCACGAGCCTCCTCAAGTACACTTTGTTTGGTCTGTTTTACAACCAGCGTTTCGAAGCGGGCGTCATCTACGAGGGATCGACGGCGGGATGGATAGCCGTTCTATAACAATACAAAAAGCAATATTAGAGCAAATTCAAAATCATAACGGTCGCTTGCACTATTGATGATTGGGTTAGTCGTCAAATTTGACTTCATAAAAATACCACTTTGGGTTGCCAAAGTCAGGGTTACTTTTTTTTCATAATATGACTCATATACTTATTTTCAGTTTTTTGTAATGAAATTGATTTAACGGTAACCATTACCATCGATAATGTAACTGACCATCAACCATAGGTCGGTGATAAAATTGAATTACGTACTATTGCCTATTCTGTGCTTATGTATATGGAATTTCGCTCGTATCTGTTTTAGCGAAAGAGAAGCGTGGAAAAGGTTATGATTGAATTACTTGCTTGGATTTTGATCTCGTAAATCTTTTAAAAACAAAGTTAAAAAACTTAAAAAAACTAAGGTACTCAAAATAAAGATTCTTAAGGTATAAAAATAATGATCAATAAAACTAATTTAAATAATTTAAAGAAGGAAGGTTAATCCACTTCGATTATATAATATCTATGTATCTGTTGGATCATACCTAAGTATTTTCATTTTATGGTTCCTTAAAAGCTTGTCTCTTGATTTGAAATATTGCTGTTTTTCCTTTCCTTATAAAAGGAGACAACTCTAAATAAAAAGGTTTGATCTTCTAAATCCTTATGAATATAGAGGTCGGTCGTAAGCATTATATTTCATGAGAGAGCAGGAATTGCTTTTACGAAGTTCCTAAGCTTATTTCCTGAGCGTGGTCGGGTGTAAAGTGCCGCCATTACCCCCCATCCCAACTTCCCCCGGATCTCGGGAAGGAGTCACACAAAGGCTGGCAGTTTCTGGACCACTGAGTCTCGATGGAACCAATTATGATGTCGAGCGAACTTTTGAACTTCGAGACGCCAGTGTTAAAAGCATTTCAAGACTTTGTAGTGGAATAGAAATCGTAGTTGAGAAAGTTAATTATTTCTAAGTGACTATTACTGACACTTACGTTTGAGTAATAACCTATAGCAAGTAGTAATTGCATTGAAATATTATTACGTCAATGAGTAATTGTTAGTATTCCGTTAGTATAGTCGATAGTGCAGTTATGCTTACTATTTTTGGATATGTTTTTCTTTTCTTTAATTCGAAACGGTTAAAATATTTAAAAAAAGCATGATAGACACTAAACCACGACCAAACCCTTTAATTCTCATTCTGAGAGATTTGTGCTCAGTATAAGCTGTGGCTGTGGGTTGTAATGATGATTATTTGTTATACGACCAACCAGTACTTAAATGATACATATTTTATGTCTTCTTATTATTTTTTATTAGATTATAAAATAAATTAAAACGATAATATTATTAAAACGATAATATCAGACATTCAATTCAATTCAAACAATATAAAATTATGCCGCAGAAATTGTTTTTAAACCTAACTTCACTAGGCTCACATATATTACGTAATGATCATAAAAAATGTTTTACGATATTAACAGTAAGTAATGTTACTTCGGCTCTCGAAAGTTATAGCTTTAATTTTTGTATATAATGAACAATATTGAAGAAAATTAACATAATTTTCGGTAATCATACCTATTAAGTTACGAGTTAATATCAAAATCGCTTACATAATGTTATATAAAACGATAGTAAAATTATTAAAGGCAATATCGTTAAAAATACGATATGTAATGAAACAGATAACGTTTTATTATTTATCAATAATTTAAAAATATTGCATTATAGCGTGGCCTAAATATATTCTTTTTCTGAGAGGAGACCTGCCGTGTTATTATGTAAAAATGATTGCTAAATTATAAGAATCGCAATCATCTCAGATTAATTAACATCTTTTCGCTTTTCGCCAAAATTCATTGTAGCAGAAAGTTCATGGGTTCATGGGTATAGTTGAGGACCTGGAGAGTGATAAAGGCTACTATTTAACCCGGAAAATTAAGGAGTTCTCGTAGGAATTTTAAAAAAAACTTATTCCACGCGGACAAAGTCGCGGACATCAGGGGCCATACTGCTAACGCTTAAAGCCATATTGTTTCGTGTTTTAGAATAATAATTATTATTTTAGGATCGTCAAGGAACTAAATGACATTTTGAGTATTGCTAACGTTGACATTATGGTCCCAGCCAGTCTTCCTTATAGTAGGTAAAACGTGTCAAACTGAGGTAAGTGTAGGCTGTTGAGCGGTTATTTTCGGAAGAGGGGACGTTAAGTGGGATATGTTGAAACGTATGTCGAGTCGCCCGACGCGGTGTTAATTGTTAAACCGTGTACTGAGGCTCACGCGAAAGGTCAAGTAGCTATCGAAAAAGCAATTAGTGATCAATTTTCATTAATACTCCACAGCTGGTTGGGTTTTGGAGTTGACACTTTATTGTCACACGGAGATTTTATAATATTATAAATACGAAGATGTCTGTCGGTTTGTAAATTGTAATCTGTCCGTCTGTTTCTCTGCTACTCGTCTGTCTGTTTCTCGGCCCATCTGTTTAACTGATTTTAACGAAATTTAAATCCATCTGGAGGCTACGAAGACTACTTTTTATCCCGGAAAACTAGAAAGTTCGAACATCGACGAGGTCCAGAGCATCATCTAGTTTATAATATTGTATAAAGTATAGTATTGAAGTAAAGTATGTAAAGATTAGTTTTCCCTAGAATAAAGAAAATGTTAACAAATCGCAGAAACGCTCTCAGCGAAACGCGTAAGCGCCGATCTTCACTTGGCGCTGAGATTCTCGAGATAGGTTATTACCTCGTATCACTATTTCATTGAAAAAGCGCTTTAAAAACGTATACGCCGTGACTCTTACAAGTGTCCGCGAGAAGCTCTTGTTACTTACTAACGGAAAAACAGGTTAATAATTAAGTTTATATTATATCGAGTCATCAATGATATACAAGTACGATTCTTACAACTTATCATAAGTGGCACAAGTGGTCCTACGTGACATAAATCATTTCATTTCATTATAATGGGGGTAAGTAGCTCAAAATTTATTGAGAGATTCACGTGATTTTGATAATAAATAAACGTTTCGAAGGATGTTTGGAGGATATACCGTTTAATGTAAACCCATCTTTTTTTCCTCTAACTCATTTGTGATTGTCTTGGCAATTGTCTTAGTTTGTATCGACCTCGGCGTATTGTAATTACAGTTACAGGAAAAATATTTTCCTTGTATAGGTTCGGATATTACATTGTAACTTGTATAATCGCTACTTTAGAGGCTAAGGTTGTTGTGAGTACCCTCCATGGTCGCTTTAAGTCAAGCGTGAGAGCATACTATTTCAATCAACATTTACGGGTGCGACCTAATCAAGAACGAGATGTACGATGTTTGAATAACGTGAAACAACGTTTTGTATTACGTTTATGGTTGGCTAACTAATCAATGTTTTAAAAGTAATGAACGGGCTATAGGTACCAATTTTTAGTCGTATTTGAAACCTTTTTATATGAAAACTACACTTGCAATAGTTTTAATACTTCAATGTGCTTTTTCAGTGTTTAATCTAATTAAATATGTGACAGAATATTAAAATAAGTACAGTTTAATACACTACAATACAACGATTGTTTAAAATTTTCTCGATATGAATATTTTCCAAAAAAAATATTTTTTTAGTTTTATTATGGAAACGGTAATCCAATTTTCTCCAAGTTTTTTAAGATGATATGCTTAATTGAAAACATCAAAAATATTAAGTAAATGAAAGTTTTAACTTTACTGAGTATAGTTTTGCTATATTTTAGTTAATTATGTAGTTTATAAACGCACGCTAAGCCTACGTCATCATAGGTAGGTACAGTCGCGGTCGTGTCTGAAAAAGTGCATTTGTAATTAGAAAATGAATTTTATTATACTCTCTCTCTCTCAATAAAACTCTCTTCGTTAAAATCGATGCTTGAAAACTTATAAACATTTCAGACCGCGACTCTATCTATCTACTAATATTATGCTTATTTATTGGACGCCGGATGAATAATTTAGTTAAGCCATATTATAAGATGTAAACTGTCAATTTGGCAATTTATCTTCCAATGACGTCACGTTAATTTTGATGACGTAGGGGTAAACTCAAAGACACTTTTAGATATTCCCCTACTACTTATATCTTCGACTGGTAATTGTAAGTAAAATACAAAATAAAATCTTTTTTATTTTATCTGATCGTACGCTGTAGCATTAAACAATAATGGTTCAAATATAAGTGTCAACAACTTCGAATTATCTACTTTTGGCCTCGTCATTGGACATATAAGAGCTAGGAAGTGACAGCAGGGTGATGACACACCTATCTGATCCGATCGATAATACTTATGTCATTTCTAAATAAATTCAATTGACAAGATAAAATGGATTCACTGCATTTTGATTGAAACATTGAAAGATAATTTGGGTTGATATTATGAAAATGATGAGCAGGAAACTCGACTAAATAATATATAATAGCTTGATGATTCCCGTGATCCTATAAATGCCATTGTATCATTATGCCACGTCGAGGATAGGATAGATGTAGTAGCACCCTATTCAGGTGCAAAGCTGATACTGGTGACTGAGCGGGCGTGGAGACCTAGCAATTTCCAGTAGAGTGGCTGCGCAAATGTGTGTCAAGGATTACCTACTAATCACACCTTTTGTTGCATAGCCCCTGAAACTGGGCAAGGTAACACGGTGCTTGACGGGTGACGTAACTGATGTGTATAACACAACTTTTAATTATTATATTCAATACAGCCGGGTCTTCTTGCGAAGGTGTTTTGATTCCCGATTTCCACTGACAATTTAGAAAAAAATATCTCAAAATGCCTCTGCCAGAGTATGAACCTGAGTATGGATCATGTGGACGGTTTTCAAATTATTCATTACAAAACCTCCTTCGTTGCTATAAACTAAGCGAATTAATTATTCAATTATTATTAAAGGAAAACTTACGCGAGCATCATCTATTTTATTATAAGTAATTTTTTTCAATTCGAAAGGACCATTAAGCTTAAAAGTAGAGCTGCTCTAAAAGGACAGCCGGACAGGAATTGAATCTAGGCACAGAATCACATTGTTTACGCCAAAAGCATGAATAGAATGTAAAACAGTACGAGCTGGTCAAACAGAAATATCCTTTCGTGTAAACATTCGTTTCACTACAAGTTTTTGTCGCTATACCCGCTTTATAATTTTTTCGTTTAAGTTAGGTTTTACGTTTTAAATTTTACGTAAATCTTTTATTTTCTGGATTAAAAAGGAGCCAATCAATGTCACTTTGTGCTAAAGTAAGTAAGTACACACAATGTGCCAAAATCACGTCAATCCGTTGCTCCTTTGCCGTGTGATTGAAGGAAAAATCAAAATACTTTCGCATTAATATTGTCATAAAATAGTAACTAGTTACGAGACGATATCTCAGACCTTTTCAGCGTTGATATCGATTTTTTAGGCTAGGGATTTTTTTTAGCGAGGGATATGAACCGCCAATGGGTCACAAATGAACACTTATATATCATAAGATCACATAATATAGAAAGAATCCTCTGACAGACTCATCAACGCGTTATTTATAAAATAACTCTACTTTATCATATTACTGGAAAGTTTCGTCGCATGAGGAATTACTGCTGAGATCCACTAGCCTCCTTGTCTAGACTACCAGCCCAGATCCCTTGACATTTTTTTTTATCCACTACAAGTTAGCCCTTGACTGCGATCTCACCGGATGGTAAGTGATGATGCAGTCTAAGATGGTAGCGGGCTAACCTGTTAGGGGCATAGCAGTTATATCAAACCCATTCCCCTATACGGTTTCTACATGACATCGTACCGGAACGCTTAATCGCTTGGCGGCTCGTTTTTACCGGTAGGGTGGTAACTAGCCACGGCCGAAGCCTCCCACCAGGGCAGACCAGGGAAAATTCAGAAATTATTAATTCCCAAATTGACCCTGCCGGGGATTGAACCCGGGACCTCCACACGTTACGACAACAGCGCTCAACACTGCGCTACAGAGATCGTCAAAAACCTGACTGACTTAGGAAGTTGCAATTTGCACTGAGGTAATTTATAATGTAGACAATCTTTTCAAAATTCCCACGGAAGCAAAGACGCGGGAGGTCGCTAGTAAATAATACACTGCAATTATGTTTATTAACTCTTATGGCAATTTCTGTTCGACCAAAGTTGTCGTTAAGATCAAAGTTAGATCTGTAATTCTATACTTATTCTGTATTTATCTACAGTGTCCTTCCTAAATGTAGGTTGCAATCGCTGTCGTTAATTCTCTTGAGATTTATTGTCTCTGTGAATCTGCGATCTGGAATACTGCTGAGGGTCGGTTTTAATTTATTATTATTGATAATAAATCATTATAATTATTGTTCCGTTTTTGGTCAAAACCGGATGTTTATTTAGAATTGTTACGCTTTAATATTTTTACTAATGCAAAATAAAAGTGTAATATTTTTTAAATGCGGTATATAAACGCGTTGTTTTGGCAATTTTAAAATGGTCTAAATACGATTTTGTTGTATTTAGCAGTCGAATGTTAGTGATTCTCGGAGAGAGGGTCTCAACGATATAGAGTAACAATCCGAGTTTTTCTGTAATTCCACTCTTTAGCTTTTAGCTGAATATATAGCAGTTTTCACCATCTTTAAAGAAAAATTACAAGGAATTTATAATGTACATACCATCTATATTTATAATATTATTATAATCATTAAATATAACTAACATAATGTATAATATGGCGTTTTTGAAACTAGATAGTAGAGGAAGTGTCGTCGTAGCTCATAGTTTAAGGAATCGAAGTCAAGAGCTACTGCTAACATGAGTATAAAAAGCTGCCCGTAAAAAACCGGGTCTAGTATGAAGTTGATTAAATAAAAAGTTCTGCGAATTAAAAATTTGAATTGTCTCAGTACTGTTGATTGCGGAAACGTCAGAAAAGCTAAAGGTTCGACTAACTGGAGCGGGCAACACCGAAATCCGGTTGTATAGCCTTGGTCCTCCAGTGGCCACTTCACCTCTCCAATCCGTCGTTTAATTAAGCCCGACTATGAAGTATCCGACCTGCCATTGCCACCCTCTCTAAGGGCATTCACATACTCGATACTTTTAACATCAGTGACAAGCGATTTCTTTTAGTATCAGTGACAAGCGAGTTTTCGTTTTTTACCCTATTATCCGTAGTAGTCTATGGTGTAATTCCTACTTGCACTGGTAGTGCAGGTAGGAATTACACCATAGACACGAAATTATACGTCATCACCACCACTACAGCCCATTAACGTCCCACTGCTGGGCACAGGCCTCCACTCCACATTATGAGAAAGGGAATTAGAGCTTAGACTCACCACGCCGCTCCAATGCGGGTTGGCGAAATAAATATTCTATGCAACCGGATATGTATGTAATTCGTCATTTCATACGTCTCCAAGGAAATTTATGTAATTCTGAAGCGGTTGATTCAACTATATTGCAAGATAACTGAGGACCATGAATGAAGCATTATGCAACCGTCGCGTGTTAACATTTTAACCTAATTATAGATAACATTTCCGTTTATGACAGTTGGAAAAATAGACATTTGTTTACGCTCAATAGCCAATATATCAGTTATTTTCAGCTCAAACGGCAGCTTCAGTGTGTAATTTTGGAATAAAATGGAACATTATTCTTTAGTGTCTATAAACGAATTTCCAATACCAATTTGCAGAATTAAAGGTAGATAGATATACTACAGTTATGCAGATTCCGATTGGCTACAAGCGACTAATAATACATATTCATATTTGTGATCACTCATGCTAAAAGTATCGAGTATGTAGCAGCCCTAACGCAAGTGCATGACCCGTTTACGACTTTTCCAATTTCGCATAAAATCGAACAATATTGAAGGTGTATTCTATTTAGAATCCTAGCTCTCAACATAATTATTTAAAGTTTTAATTCTCAAATTCATCATATGAGAAAGGATATTGAATGATAAAAATAAACTTACGTATAATAATGTATGTGAACTTGACTAATAAAAAAATAACGAGAAAGGTGTTTGGAATTAGACGATAACATTAGCGTGACGCGTTTCACATATACGGGTTTTTACTTTTGCGCGGGTTTTCCTGCGGGTGCATTCACTTCATGATTTTAACATATTATTTTGACCTCGTTCGGTGTTTATGTTTTCAATAGGTGTCCTTTAAGATAAGAGTCATGTTGCTTTATTAGTAGTTGGTTTTTTTGAATTAAACTTACAAGAAGTGATTCTAAAGTAATAAACACAACAGTGTAATTCACGCGGATGTTAATGATGTAATAAAGTCAATGTCGCGAAATTAGACAAATCATTGTGTACGTGCAAAGATTACAGCAAAAGGCGATAATTCCTGCGGACACGCACGATTGCACCCAGATCCAGCTAACATCTTAGAAGTGTTTATGTTAATTTGACCGCGACATACAACCTTGTTTGGTCAAGGGCAAACTTCGAATCTGTTACGATCATCGCATTTGATTCGCGCGTAAATAAATAATCAGAAAAAAGGGATAGGTGTATTCGCGGTTTTTGAGTTGTTTTTGATGTATTTAAGTGGGTTGTAATCACCGTGTCAACAACAAGTTTTAATGATCTTTACTTGATTACGGCCGGTGGGTGTCTAACCTTAATGTTTCAAGGAAATAAAGCCGTTCAGCATCCAATAAAAAAATTAACGTTAATTAAGACACGTCAGCCACAGACCTGGTTTTTCGCAAAGCATATGCGTTACGTATTAATAAACATAAATACCTCGCAACGCGTTATTCTAAAGTAGTTCAGATCCCTTTGTTTATTTGTAAACAACAAGAAATATTTCTGAACAAAATAATCACCCGACAAAAAGTACCTTTAGTACTTTTTATTCGTGCAGATGTTTAACTGGTTGAAAGAGAAATATGTTATACCTACTTACAAAACGGGTATCAGAACTTACTAAAGAATATAATTTGTGTTTAAATAAAAAGAGTTAGTCTCAATATAATTCGCAAGAAAACTTCGCACAAGCTAAAATTATTTACAATGTGGCCATTATGGTGATTATAGTCTGTATTCTACTAGTAATTGTACCTACAATGAAGTAACTACTGGGACATCTTGAATATTGACAATGGCGATTAATCCCGCAGATAATAATTAGGATTGTAATTGCAAACGGAATATTAATTTTATCGACACCTTGTAATGTTTTCCGAGTAACCTAACCTGCTCAGTGGAAAAACTTGTCACCTAGTTGTAATGGAAATTTTGACTCAAAAACAATAGC
This sequence comes from Erebia palarica, assembly GCA_964035005.1. Taxonomy (NCBI): domain Eukaryota; kingdom Metazoa; phylum Arthropoda; class Insecta; order Lepidoptera; family Nymphalidae; genus Erebia; species Erebia palarica. Next base: position 19,028,386 of record OZ035986.1, read on the forward strand.
CTATTTTGTTTATGGGGGAAAAATTGTTACGCAGCGCTTACATCATGGCTGTAACGTGGGAAAGTGGATTGCCCAGAGATCTTACGAGACATTTCGAATTAAAATGACATGACACGAAATTTTAATTTTTTAATTGTAAGACGGCGTTTCCAGTGAAAATTGTATTATTAACGCGTCTTCGCTTTCACACGATTTCTTCGTTCTCCCTTTAATGCTGTGCATTTTTGTGTGTTACTTAAATAATATTTTAATGTAAAAGTACGCAGGTAGATGCCTATACGATAATTGTTTTGCAACGTTGGGGTAGGTCGAGCAGCGAACTGTAGTTTGATTGTTTTTATTCTAGGCGATTCTTAGCTTCCATTGTTACGTGTGCAAGGCCGATGACTGACTTGACATATAACAAGTAGTTAAGGTAATAATGACTGAAGATGATTGCTATTGCGTTTGCGAAGGTCTGATCGTTCCTAACATTATTATAGAGTCTAGTATCTCTAGTACGTTGCCCTCCTTTGTGAGAAATGTAAAAAAGTGGGTTGCTTAATAATATTTTATTTACCTATTCAAGTTTTTTACTCGTAGTATGAAAAAAAAAACTATTTTGTTTACATTCCAAATGTGAGTCAGTTTAGCTCGATAAAAAGATAACGGGTTTTTTTAATAAAAGCGGTGATTTTTTTTTATATTTTTACTTTTAGCGGTGCAAGATAAAGTAGTGGAAAAAACTCAGTGAGTCTGTTTTAACAACAATGTTTGTTTACGGATATACGGTAAGAAGTATCCAAGTTCACGCGCGTCTAATTACTGTTAATCAGATCATTGTTTAGTGTGCTAACTGCTAACCTACATGATGATGAAGAAATGAATGAATACATGCGAACCAAAAATTGAATACTTCAATTTTGGAGCGGAATTTCGGTGACTAGTTTTAACTTATTTTATTATGTGAAAATGGAACTTTGTTAGTTTTCATGCAAGCAATTTAATTTTCATAATATTAGTCTAATGACTAGATCAGTGGCTATATTTTCTTGAATATAATGGTAATCATTCGAGAGCTTAAAAGGCCTCGAACTCTTCTCGTATATGGAGCTTATACATGCTTTTTGAAATACAGGCATCTATGAACTCCTTAAACAGTTCGAATTATCCGTTGGACAAACGAGTTTCTGACAAGATCGGGGGTCAGATTTTTGAAAAACTTTTATTACTTTATGCAAACACTGACAACACAAACATCCAAAACTACGCGTGGAACTGATCCAAAATTAGTGCAATTAATCCAAAACTACTGGTGACAAATCCAAAACTATGGAAGCTTAAAGCGACGATGGTGGTGAGGTGATGATGGGTTCTCACCTCGATGCTGTAGGATTTCTTGATTGCGAACATCTCGCGGTTCTTCTGCGCTGCGGCGACGGCCATAGCTGTAACACACCACTTGATAGTTGGAGCCTGAACGAGGGTTCACTGCGCGCTTGGTTAGCTAGCGTTACGTCTGCGATAGCCTGTCTCGACCACGGGCTGTAGCCTGTCTGTCTACGACTCGAGCTGTCGTATTACGGTGGCTAACTGAACTTTGGATTGCAAACAGACCAATGTATGAAGACCGTTCGCAAGAACAGTTTAAATAGTGTTAGGCGCGCCTCCCACCCCGCCACCTTTCGTGGCGCATGCGTCACTGCCGACCCGCGAGAGCGCGGCTCCTGCCTGATCCTACACAGCCTCCAACCTCCTGGGCCACCCGGTACATTAATAGTATCTAAGGCGGATATCCAATTTCTTTTGAGAATTTCCATATACTAATAATATAAGGTCATTGTTTCGTAACATTTTAGTAGAAAATTTTGCTTTTTAGCTTTTAATTCAGAAAGTTAAAGCTTCAATTTTTATTTTATAACATTAGTCGTATGTTACTACAAAATTGTGTTTGTATGTTGGCATGTCCTTCAATCACGTCACAATAGAGATTGACGTGATGATATGCATGCTTAATTTTTGACCTGGATCCCAGAAAATTAAAAATATCCCACGGGGTTTTTAAAAAAAAGCGATTTCCACTATTTCGATTTAGTAGCCAATTTAGGTATATTTTATTATAGGACCGAAGTTTGGTTGCGTCACATCCCTGTAGATCGTCTACCTGTAAACAATAACAAACCATGTCATGTATGCATTTTTGGTTTTTCTAAAATTAAATTAGATCTCACTGAATAGTAAAAATAGAAACAGAGGCCCAATTGTCTAAGCAAATCGTAATCATTTGACAGCTTAACTAATACATGCTTTTTGCCGTGCAGGCATCTATGAACTCCTCAGACAGGTCAAATTATTCGATTGACAAACGATTACGATTACGATTTCCTTACACAATCTTAAGGGTGTTGATAAGTATGCTCTTCTGTAACATAAACCTCTGAAAAATATTTAATTTATGTAGTAGGTATTTACTATTTATATCCTATAACCCAACGATATCAACTTTATTAAAGGTTTACTTTTAAACTTTTTTAACAAAATATAGTGATTATCTAAATTAATATTATAAATGCGAAAGTTTGGATGAGTGTTTGTTACTCAATCACATCAGAACGGCTGAACTAATCTGGATGAACTGACCCGACTGACTGGACGAGTTCCCGCGGGAATCAAAAAAACATAAACCACGCGGACGAAGTCGCGGGCATCGGCTAGTTTTTAGATAAATAATATGACGAGGGAGGCGAGACAGGATTTTTAGGCAAACAATAAAATTTTCGCATTCAACCCGGAAGAAGTCAAGCTTCTATGCCACAGTGTAAGGTGGTTTAAAATTGGAAAAGCCCGATCTATGGAACTAGCACAATGGTCTAAGATACTTTCACACACACATACTGTCACAGTGTATAATTTAAAATTGGAATATTTAAGAGCCCTATCATCAAAAAATTTATATACTTCCTGCCTCTTCTATTGACGGTCACATTTTTGAATATTGATAAAAGTTCTTGAGGATATCATTTCAACTTTCCTTGACAGTTGACCTCATAAAAAGGTTCTGAGCTAATTCAAAAAAATACAAGTTTTCCAAGTTACTGTTTATAATTCACAAAATATTTTAAAATATACTTAACATATTATACCTACCAGCATATTCAGAAGAACTTTGCCTATTCAGCGAAGTAAACTTTTGAGCATATTGCCTCGCAACTTGGCTGATATTTTTTATAATCAGTTTTGATTTATGTTTTAGTTTCTATTTATCTATGTTATATATTAAACTGCGGATATAATTACAATTATTATTATTATATGTCTGCAATATGTATAATTTTATACAGGTTTCTCACAATAATGCCCCCTAAAGTACCAAACTTTTTAACTAATAAGAGAAGCTTAGGAACCCCACAAGTAATTGAAATTAGTCGGAAGTGACAGGTATATTTAATCTTAAGTTGAAAATTCGTCTCTAGTTCGGTCGAACGTAAACTTTTCACTTTCGACCAAAAATTAACACTCTCAGAAATAAAATTTAACACTCACTCCCACAGAAATTTCACGAAAAAACTTTAAAAAATTATAACTCTAAAACTATCAAAAATCTCTGGACATACATAGGATATTTTCTGATAGATATAGGTACAAGGAATCCAAATTTTTTCTTTGGACGTTACTATTTGGGCCACTCTGTATACAAAATGATGTCCATTATCGTATGAATATGACTTAATTTAAATGTTTATTATATGAAGGAATGCACTTATACAATCTTTTGCGCATTTTTTCTATAAATTGAATAAAATTGTATTATATAACATTACCAACCAAGGCCAACGATGAAGCCTTTGGAGCATTTTTTGCCAAGCAAATATTATATGTACTTAATCTTAATTTACAATGAAGGTTAAAGAGGTTTGCACTATAAGTATATAAATTCATAAAACTCATTATAACGATTATTATATAAAACACCATAAAGTAAATAAAATAAGATTCATAAATAGTATATCCATTTTTTATAAGACACTAGCGAATGCACGCGACTTCGTCTGCGTGGTTTGAGGTTTTTTGGCCTTTGTGCTATTCCAGACTATAATCTATCTCTGTACCAAATTTCAGTCAGTTCCGTTCAGCCGTTGGGGCGTGATTGAGTTATAAACATCCATACATCCATCCAGACTTTCGCATTTATAATATTAGTATAGATTTAATTATAATATTATAACAATGCAATAGCACAAGCGGTTATACGTAAGTGCCTACATTTATAATGTATATGTATTATTTTATTTAAGTAAAACTAACTAGCTCCGGGTTACGTACTGACAGTCTTTACTTAAGTATTAAATACATCTTTTTTTTTCAAAACTTCAATATTCACTGATCGCTTGATTCGCTTTTGCGGAGTTCCACCCTCCAACTCCGAACGGATGCATCGGATTTTCATGAAATTTACATCAAAATAACCTGACATGTAAAGATAAAGGCTTATCCAAATTTGGCGGAGTTATGGAGTAACATCAACCAAAATTTCCACCCCCGATCGCTGAGGAACCCTACGAGGTATATTTCAGGATGATTTCACTACTCAGATTTACTTCAGTGCTCCATTACCACCGCTCATACTCGTATAATAATAAATTCTCCATATACAATAATCCATACCCATACGTAATATTATAAAAGGAGAAAGTGGTTCTGTCTGTCTGCTACACTTCACAGCCCAACGTTTCAAATTTGGGACAGGGAGAGCTTGTATCACGAAAAAGGACCCTTTCTATCCCGGAAAATTAAGGAGTTCCTGCAGGAAATAAGAAAACACTTAAGTCACGCGGACGAAGTGACGGACATCATTTAGTACCTATAGAACAATAGAACTTATGATAATTATCTGATACTTGAAATTACACGCATGGTAGTATAGAGTCGTATACGGAAGGATCCAAGGTTCGCCATTTTTTAAATTTTCCCAAGAAAACACCTACCACGATTGAGCGAGACGATTTGACGACCTTCCTGGCGCAGTGGTGAGTGCCTTAATGTGGGAGGTCCCAGGTTCGATCCCCGACAGGATCAATTTGGAAATTTATAATTTCTGAATTTTCTCTGGTCTGACTTCGGCCGTGGCTAGTTACAACCCTGCCGGGAAAGACGTGCTGCCAAGCGATTTAGCGTTCCGGTACGATGCCGTGTAGAAACTGATTACTTACGGGTATGAGTTCAATATAACTGCCGTAACCCTAATAGGATAGCCCGCGTCGCAGTCAAGGGATAACTTGGAGTAATAAAAAGGATCAAGAACCTCAATAATGAGGCATACACACTTCAGTAACATACGAAAGAGGCTTTAATCCATACTAATATTATAAATGCGATAGTGTGTCTGTCTGCCTGTTACGCTTTCAAGGGCCAATATGTTCAACCAATTTTGTTGAAATTTGGTATAGTGATAGGCTGTATCCCGGGGAAGGATATAGGCTACTCTTAACCCCGGAAAATTAAAGAGGTCCCGCGGGAATTCTTAAAATCCTTAATCGAAGCGGACGAAGTCGCGGGCATCATTTAGTAAAAATAAATACAAGGTATGCCTAACGGAATGTAGCTACTATGCAGGAACAAAAGGAGGCGTGATTTAAAAAAAAAAAACTAAGTATTTGTTTTAATTGTTGTAATTTGAAATTAGGATCCGGTTAATTTGCAACTGTTAGGTATTTCTTGGACCTGTTCTTACGTACCCGGAAAAGAGTTCAGTACATCGTAAGTCGGAACAGGATATACTGGTATCAAAGTGCGAGTTTCAATGTCTTTATTACTTAAACAATTGTATTTAAACTATCGCAAAACGTTAACAAAGTCTTGTCTGTAATATAGAACTTACTACCGCAAGAAGCGGTACTTAAACTATTGCTTTTTTACATTTTAACCTTTACTGTTTTATAATTTACTAATGTAGTGTTGGTAGGGACTAATCATTGTTTAAATCCACTGTCAGTAATTATAGGTACATGCTTTAAGATAATGCTGTTGTATAAAACATATTTTAGTAAAGCTCTCAAGCTTTGATAGCTACAACTGTAAACCGTTGATCTTTTATATTTAAGATAAAAGAAATTACCTAAATATCTATCTATAAATGACTAGATGATTCCTACGACGTCGTCTATATTAGTAGGTATTATTGGTGAAAGGCCTGCATATTTTTCATTCATGAATAGTATTATTTTTAAAAAAATCCTGTTTCTATGTAATCGAGGCTTATTAATAATAATATTATTATATTAATTATCAACATGAATAATTAATATATTTACAAAAAATAAAATAAAATATTATTCATATCCATTGTAAAGTTTTTCTTTATATCGTGATCTCGTGTCCGACCTAGCATTGTCTCGATATCAAACCAGGGTCTTTTTATTATTCAAAGTTCAAACTCAGATTTGAGGAAATCAGATTATCAATACCATAGAAACGGCTATTAGTTTTTTTTATATATTTATATTTATATTTATGTAACTATAAATCATCAGCCTAGCGTGTAGAGCACTTGCCTTAGAGATCTATTATACACTCCTTGCTGAAGACGTCCATGTTAAAAATAGAGGAGTGACGTAGCACTCGGTGCACGAGCACCGGATTGACGTAATTTTACTTTTTTTTAGAAGAGAGGCTGTTGTATCAGTATATTTATTGTATTGTTAAACAATTTGAATTTACTACATATCTTTAAAAATCAGTCATAAATCATTTAAACGCACAGAACCAACGCATGGATCCTCAAACAGCTGAAAATTACAAAAAGGATATCAACCACCTGTCTCCAGAGGATCCTTGATTATTTCGGCCACATTGCAAGAAGGGAGGGACACAATCTTGAAAAGATTGTCATTACTGGCAAAGTGGACGGAAAGAGACCAAGAGGACGTAGCCCGATGCGTTGGTCAGATCAAATCCGCACCGCTCTCGATGGCAAGGTCCACGAAGCCCTGCATGTCACAGAAAACGGAGCAACATGGCGCGACATCGTTCATAGAAGAATTATTGGTGAAAGGGGTCACGACCCTCAGTAATTGGGGAATACGACGCAAGGAGGAGGAAATCATTGAAAATCTTTTCAAAAACATGCTTTTGTCCGTTATATTGGATTTGGAATCAAAGCTACGTTACTAAGCTTACCATGCATTTGTCATCCAAACTAAACGTATATGCAAAATTTCAACTCAATCAGTTGAGGATGACTGTTTTAAAACTTAGTTGCAACATTTGATCTCAGTAAACCCACAAACATTGCAATTTTAATAAAAGCTTGTCATGATGTTACATGCATTTATTTTTCGTTTATGTTGTTATAACCCTAATACATGATTATTTTATTTAAAGCACACCAGTTTCTGAATTATCTAATGGCTAATACGTGTCTGATTTTTGTCCCGTGCTTTCTCACTTTTTCTCTTAAGGAAGGAGGCAATCAGAATGAAGGTAAGTTCTCTCAGCGTTGAGTCAAATAGTGTAATAGGTAAGATCATGATGGGACCTCTTGCAGGATAACCACAGGGTTAATTTGAATGTGCTACACTAGCGGCACGCTATGATGGCCGGTTTGACACATTACAATAGTGATGTGGAATGTCAATTTATTCTCGAACAAAAAACAATTAAGTTTTGTTTTTGTACCTGATTAAATAGGTTTAATAAAACAAAAATGTATATGTTTATTTAATTTATTTGAACGAAAATGAATATACATACTTTATATGCACACAAGAAACATATGAATACAAAAGATACCAAAAAAGGTGCCACAAAAGGCCATAATTAATCAGATTCGTCCATACTACTATTTTCACTGTCGTCACTGCTATCATCACATACATTAATAATTATATGTTCGTTTTCTATAATATTATCTATTTTCACATCTCTTTCATAATCTTCCCTTATTAATTTAACAGTTCTATTCACAACCTTTTCCCAGTCTCCTTTAGTCACATGTTCACAAGCTTCTTCTAATAATTTTAGCATTTTTTTTGTGGTAAATGGGGGTTCTGTATTGTGTCTTGCAGCATATCCCTTAATTTGAGCCCACACCAACTCAATCGCATTATACTCACAATGGTAAGGCGGTAACCGTATAACTCTGTGCCCATGTTCTAATGCTATTTCGTCAATGACGTATCGGATCTTGGTTGGTTTGTTTTCTTTTAAAAGACGTACTAATTCCGCTTTTAACATATTCATGTTTGCATCTACGCCATTTTTACGAAGCCATGCGACGATATCAGCTTTCTTTTGGGATTGGGCAGGTGGCTTGTCAATTTGCATCGAGTGGTATGGGGCGTTGTCCATAATTATAATAGATGGTTACACAACATTGAGGTAAACCATTCAGTAAACTTTTCTCCATTCATGTCTTCATGATAGTCTCCAGTGGTTTTTGACGCAAAAGCCATGAGAGAACCTTCGACAAACCCGTTGATGGTTCCGGCGTGACAAATTATAAGTCGCGATCCTTTTCCTACAGGAACTTTGGAAGTAGATGCTGCTGTGTCATCGTTCCAAGAACGGCCTACAGTATGGTTAGCATTAAGCCATGTTTCATCCAAGAACACAACATTTTGCCAATTTTTGATTTCTTTCACTTGCCGTAAAAAAGTATACCTTGCCATCGCTATATCAAATCTTTCCATCAATATTTTGCGTTTGTTACATTTTTTGTATCGAAATCCAATGGTCTTCAAAATCTTCGTTAAAGAACTTTCCCCACCGAAGAATAATCCAGCTTCCTTCAGTGAATGCACCAACTTTTTTCTTGTTGGATACTCCTTCTGTAAATAGTAGCCGTAAACATGTCTTCGGATAGCATCGGCATCAAAGCTATCGATGCCTACGACTGGTTTTGCTCGTTTTCTCTTTTTTGGTGTGTGAAGTTTATTTTCTTCTGTGCCAGTCTCGCCATATTTTTTTTTAGTTATCCGTCTAACAGTTCGTTGTCCAATATTAAGCGCATCAGCTACGCGTTCAACCACTGACGTTATAGGTAAAATTGGCCCTCCATTTTGAGCTTCACGATCGAAATAGTTACGAAGGCGTATTACGAACTCACGTGTCTGACTATTTAGAACAGTTCTCTGCGTACGTTCGGTCATATCGACGAAATCCACAACAAAGGGCTTGAACAGAGTCCAAATTAACGAGCAAGGGTCAACAGTAATGCAGTATCAATATTTGAAATCCAAAGCCAGGTCAAAACTATATCACAATCGCATTGCACTGACAGTTTATACTTTTCGAAGCAACGTCAATTCGAAACTGCTTTGTTTTGCATTGAGCATTGACGCGAGTTTGCCGGAGGTAGTAGTTGTGCTAGCCAGCGATCCTATGTGACGATCGTATTAGATTCCATTTTTAAAAATTTATTGATATTTTTTTGCGATTTCAGAGGTTTGTCCACATAGTGAAAATTGTTCATATTCACAAGTACATTCACCCCTTAAATGGTGCAAACTGATTTTTCTACACTTGTATACATTTAAGAAATCAATTTAATAAATAAATTTTGAGTCCTAAACCTAAAACTACATTCGATAAAATTTATGAATCTCTGCACATCACTATCGTCAATAAAGTAATACAATTATTTCCTTCAAAGTCGTTATCAATTAATACGGAACTTCATGAGCGGACAAACGTCAAACCGGCCATCATAGCGTGCCGCTAGTTTAATAACCTTTTAAGGGTAGCTTGGTACGTAATACTGCACAATGAATGCTCTACTTTCAAAAAATTCTGGTAAATAAATAAATGTTCATACAAAATAGCGTGGCGAGCGGCGTATTCAGTTTGAGAGTTAAAATCAGCGCTTGGTATTGCTGCAGAGGCTCAGCACAAGGCTGAGTTTGCGACCAATTGTGTTTTTAATTCCAGACTATAATCAATCCCTGTGCCAAATTCCATACAGATCCGTTCAGCCGTTCTAGAGTTATAAGTGTTCGAGCAAACCTTTGTTTTATATATTAAGATATATTCTAGGCCGGTAGTACGTACTCTACGTGACGGACAAGTCTTCGATCGACCGCTGTCTACTAAAGCACAGAGCTAAAGAATGTCTAGTTCTAGAATTTACAGAGAAAAGTTTAAAACTTTTTTCAGTGACGATATTCATTTTGAGGGTTCCGTACCTCAAAAGGAAAAAACGGAACACTTATAGGATCACTTTGTTGTCCGTCCTTCTGTCTGTCGAGACCCTACTTCTCAGCAACGCTTGGAGGTATCAAGCTGAAATTCATATCAAATACTCAGGTCTACTGTCCCTTGGAGCTGTGAAAAAAATCAAACTTTTAAGCCAACGCAATGAAAAGATACAGCCGTTTATGCTGCAAATTTTCGACACTCGCAAGGGAATCAAAACCTGCAGGGTACTTCCCGTGAACTCAGAATCTTGAAATTTGGTACGAAGCAACGTCTTATTGTACAGACAAAGGAAAAATTGCGAAAAACATAAATTTTTACTCACATCATATAATAAAAATATTTTTCATAATTTAAAACTTACTTATGTTAAGGATTTCATTTAGCAAAAAAAAATACCATAACTTTTACTTATATATACCTACAGGTTTGTACGAAACTCTCGGTGGGCGAGTCCGACTCGCATTTGGCCGGTTTTTTTATTTGTAGAACGTGTTTTAAGATTTTGTACTATCGATACTACAAGTTGCAATAGTCGTAGGAATCTAAATTTAATTACGACTATAGAACAGTTTCATTCAGCTCTACGATAAAATAAATTGTCCATTCATTTTCAAATAAACCAAGTCGTTTTACGTACCGCAAATCAAAATATTATGTTAGTAATAATATTAGTGCATCATAGGTTTATCTAGCGTTAAAAGGTAAATAACATAAACCTGTATTTAAGTAACATTTTGATGACTAACAAGTGATTTTGCTTGAAAAATAATTTACATAATTATATTATTATTCGGCACAGAATTTAGTGCTTGATCGCTTGTTTTTACAGTTTTTATCTTATTCGACTAGGATTTTTTCCCTATGTTAAACATGTTTCTATAAAGTCTAGAAGGAAAAGGCGGTAGCCTGGGATATAGTAGGCTTTTATTTGGCATTTTTACCTGACTAAGGCCAGCAAGTCTATGTATGTATTTATGTATGCATTTATGTATGTAATAAGTATGTAAGTATGTTTGTATGTATGTATGTATGTAGGTATGTTTATATTTGTAAACTACTTGGCCGATCTTGATAAATGAGGTGTCAATCATATTTGTAATAACAAAATTGATATGACGGATGATAAATCAAAAAAAGTGGGTGTCTCTTAAATTTAATTTTGCCAGTGTTTCGTGTGGTCAAATTATGTCAAATTAAGGAGAAAATTCTGAATTCATAAATATGAATATAGTACAATTTTAAACTATACCAAACCACTCTGATAGCTTAATATACGCTAATCTATTTGGAACTAAGCTATATCAGATAAGATCAGAGCCGAGAACTTTTCTACGATAACTTTGGTATACCTACTGGCAAAATTAAGGCTTTACCTTTAAAAATCAAGTACGTTTTCGTTAACTTAGTGAGAATCATTTCCGACACACGGGAAAAAGCATTTGAATTTGAATTTTAAGAACATATTAAGAGCGGTAAACAAAGCAAATTTTTTTTAAGTGTTTAGCAAATGTGTGTTGAGTAAAGCCGTGCAACGTACGTCACGCGGGGTTTACCGTTCGAAGGCTAAATAACCCCATGGCCCGCACCAGAATCAGCCCACTACTTGCGTCAATCAAACTTGAATGTTATGTCATCGTGTAAGAAAAATATAGTGACCCATACAGTGACCCAACGCCTTTTTAAGCCAAAATCTAGCATCGATATTTTTTTCTTAATTCCACTACAAGTTAGAACTTGACTGCGAACTCACGTGATAGTAAGTGACGACGCAGTCTAAGATGGTAGCGGGCTAACCTATTAGGGGTATGGCAGTTTTATTAAACCCGTACCCTCGATCGGTTTCTATACAGCATCATACTGGAACGCTAAATCGTTCGCCGGTACGTCTTTACCGGTTGCGTGCTAACTAGCCAGACCAGAGAAAATTCAGAAATTATGAATCCCAAATTGAGGGCCGGGAATAGAACCCGGGACCTCCCACGTTAAGACAACAGTGCTCAACACTGCGCCAGGGAGGTCGTCGAGCTGGAATGCAGCACCTAGTGCTGTCACAGTGTCACCGTGCTTATAACTTTAATTATAAACGTGACTAAGTTTTGGCTTTGCCTGTTTTTTAGTTGTATTAATTATTAACAATTAATTTGTGAACGCTTAATATCTTTTACTATTCTCATTTAAAATATTATAAAGTGATACTTTATTTACCATGCCAGAAACATTGAAAAAAGCAAAACTATTTTGATGAAATTGTATTTTTCTTATGCGTATTGTTATAGGTTATAAATGGTTGAACATATATCACGTACAACAGCTTGATTTTTTAAACAGTCATAGAATCGTCATTTTCGTAATCAACATCTCCTGCGTCTTGCCTTTCTAACTTTGTACGAAAGCTCTGTTTTAAGGATATCCAATGGACGACTGTATGTTTCCTTAAGCTGTGGTTAAGTCGAATGTGTAACGTTTGCAGTGGATATATATTATTATGTAAATTTTCCAACCGGTTTTTTTACTTCGCCAGAAGCCCAAAGTCGTAAAAACCGAATTCAATAAAAATATGCTAATCAAGGTGCAATATCTCGATTGTTTTTGGAGATATAGTTTTGTGAAGTTACTTAAAAGAGACTTATCATAGGCTTTATAGGCCTAAATTTAATCTAGATTGTGAGATTGGTACAACGACCGCATTTATTAAGACCGTAGTTCTAATTATTATCTACATCAATAATTTACATTGGAATATTATTTTATACTTAAATTCAGCAAAATCCATCGAAATACGTTCGAAGTACGAACTAAAGCTACGAGGGTAACAAACGCGCTCTGGTCTGAGCTCACAAAATTGTTCAATTTACAGATCTCTGTCCAGTAATGGATATCCATTGGTTGACGACAACGACTATTAACACTTCATGTTGTGGTCTTCAGACAACGATCGCTTACAGTATCTGTTTAAAATACAAGCTTATAAATTTTATTAAACGGCGCAATCTTTATTACCTCTTGTTTTACTAATTGCGTTCTCGTAAAAATAGGAATACCCTATTTTACGAGAATAATTTTCATAATTTATTTTAAAGCATAAATTTCTTTCACATTCATCATAAGATAATGAATTCGTGCTACGAATATCTTTATCTCGTAAAATAAAAAACAGTTATATTAAAATTAAAATTTATTTTAATTATTTAATTCTAATTAAAAGGTTTTTATAAAATATGAGATCATCTAATATTTTATTAAACCTAAATCCGCGACTTAATCTGCGTGGATTTAGGTTTAAGAACCCCGAGGGAAATTTTTGATTTTCCGCCTATGTCACTCTCCAGATCCTCAGTAATACACCTGCAAAGATTTATTTGATTTGCTGCCATTTAAGTATGGTGTACTACAGTGCAGCCTCAAGCATAATATAGTTGGAGCCAGTCAAGCCTACCCATAAACACACAATTCCATACTATGTGTACATCGTACATGTATCTGTCTGTCTGTCTACTACGCTTTTCACGGATCACCTGCTGAACCGATTTTGACGTAATAATGTACAAAGATAGGATGTATACTTGGGAAGGATATAAGCTATTTTTATCCGTATAAAGCAGAATTCCCAGTTGATTTTTAGAAACTTAAATTCAGGTCAGGGAATCATATTGTAATATTGTGTATAATAGTATCTTCCTGACCGAATTTCGGCCACGGCAGCTTATTTCCAGAGAGATTGGCCATCTGTGTGGGAGATACTATAGTGAAGGAATCAGAAGTTCAAGTCAGAAGACAATCCCAATCTTCACAATCGTGCATTGTGGAGGCAACATCTCCTGAAGATACTCCGGTTGAAACATACATTGAGGGTAGTTTTTGGGAGATTTCTGAGGTGTGGTGAAAAAAAAAATCACTGTACCACATAGATTTTCCCGCTGTCGCGAATTATAGCGAATTAAACTGCTGGTTCCTTCATTATAATGGACTTCCGCAAAGAAACGCCTTTATCTATCCAATAGATATTATAGTGCACAAATTTGTGTGCTAACATAAGTGCAGGACCGATGGCTTAACGTGCTCTCCGAGGCACGGGGGTGAAACACCGCGAACTTCCTAACTCCGGGCTAGTACTGAGAACTTGTTCTCAGAAAAATCCATTAGGTACGTGTTACAGCCCGTTCCAGGACTCGAACCCGGGACCTCGTCAGCTGCAGTCGAACATGCTAAAAACTAGAGCAACGAAATTATATAAAAATAGTGTATAACATTAAGTTTATCCCTGTACCCGCATAGGACTAAGCAAAAAAATAATTGAACGGGTTCAACTCACGTGCAAAACCCATTAGAATAAAACGGAAAAGATAACAAGTTAGTATCTAACTAAGGCATATATCACATTGAGAGCGTTCTGTGGGCTTGCTGCCATCGCTTAATGCAATATTATTTAAAAATTTGAGTTTAAGCGATGGTAGTAAGAGTTCTAGGATCACGAAAGAAGTGCAGTATGATGAAATGTTACACTAAAATATCAGAGCTAAAACGTTACAATGTTTTACCGAAGCTATGAATGCCAGAAGTTCTCGCAATATTTTTGAACGATCTATCTAAAAACACCCTACACCATAGGATAGACGAGAAAAAATTCAGCCTCACAGGGGTACAATAAAAAACTTTGTTTTCAAAATTTAATTTCAGCTGCTTTTGCTGTCAGGAAAATTAGACAGTTTACCTATATTGAAATGGCTAGGCTTGCCTACTTTACTTACTTCCACAGTGTCATGTCGTACGGCATTTTATTGTGGGGCAGCTGCAGCAGCTGATATCCAAACAATTTTTATATTGCAGAAAAGAGCCATCCGTTCTATTTATAAACTCGGATCACGCGTATTACCTCGTGAAAAATTTAAAGAGATTGGTTTTCTTACAGTACTTGTACAATAATATAGTCTTTGTTAGGCAGAACATTAATCTTTATGAGCAAATAGGTGATACTCACAATCGATATAGTGGAAACCGTCATAAGCTAGTAACAGCGTCGTATCGTGTGCGCAAGGTGGAGAAATCCTTTGTGGGGTCGAGTGTACATTATTATAATATTTTTCCTAAAGAGCTTCTGGATTTGCCATTACATAAATTTAAAGACCGTGTTAAACAGCATTTGTTAAGTGGAGGTACTATACTATCGATGATTTTATTAATGACAAAGTTTCATAGAAGCAACCGGTCTCGTATCCAGTGACTCACAGGTCAGTGTAATACTTGAAACGTTTGTGTTGTGTTGTCTACATATTGTAACCTTTTTTTTTCTATGAAAAGAGCAACTGCTGAGTTTCTTGCCGGCTCTTATAAGTAAAATCAGTTTTCCGAAGCGGTGGTAGTCTTAACGTTTCATAAGTAACACAAGTTGTGCTACATGAAATAAACAAATAATTTATCATTCAATTTTACCACATTCTCAACGTAATCAATATATATAGTGTATACCCATGCCAAATAACAGCTTATTAGAACTAAGAGTCCATGAAAAAAGCCGCGAACAGATGGATTGTCGGACGGTCATGGTGAAACTATGATGATTGCCGAACGAATGATGTTTGCCTACGGAAACCTAAAAACACAAGTAGATAATACAAAGTTATCATTAACTTAAAAGTAGTGAGGAAGAACGTAAGGCCCGTATTAAGAGATCGACAACTGCGAACCGGTTCTCAAGTATCGGTCCGGACCGGTTTATACCATAGATTGGCCGATACTTGAGAATGTGTTCTTAGTTGATATAGTTTTATTAATACGGGCCTAGACCGTTGCCAGTGTGAAGGCCGCCTAAGCAAACACAAGTTGCAGTGAAGTACCTGGACAAAAATAAGCAATGAAAGCATGCGGTCGGGGATTACCAGCTGCATAAGTATTGCTGGGAAAATCAGCTGTGAAATGAGCACCTTGCGGCTGTGAGTCAGCCGGCGCACGAGTGCGGTGACATCGGACAATCTTTGAGCTTACGAACCGGTTTCAAAACCGAAAACAAGAAGGTTTTCAATAGGGAAGCTTCCTATCTCTTTTCCAAAGGTCGTAAAATCCACGTTCACTGGAATTTAGTTTAATAATTAAAAACATTTTTAAATACAAGCGTTTATCGTCCACCATATTGAATTTAATATGTCATTTTTTTTCGTATTCTTCTCAGAAAACCCTTATAAATGATACTCATGGCATGGTGTTGAATAAAAAAAAATTACAGATTTCGCAGTCCACGTAAGAATCGGAGCATTGAAAATGAATACAAAAATTTACGCAAAAAATTCAGAGAGTTTCAAACTTCCAACTCGAATGCACTTTTCGTCTGCGTCCGCATCTTTTAAAACCATTACCATGACGATCGGTCAATAATCACTCCAGCTTTTGTTGATTCTTAAAAAAAATAACCCTTCTTCAACATTTTTCGAAGATTTTTTAACCGATTTTCAAAAATCCAACTCGAATGCAATTTTCGCCTGCATCCGCATCTTTTCATACTATTACCATAACGATCGGTCAATAATCATACAAACTACATTAATTTTTATAGGTATACGGAAATACCCGATTTTCTACAATTCCAAATCTAAAGGGACCACCTACAGGTCACAATTATTAACCGATTTTCAATAACTTTTCGCCATTTTGTAGCATTATTTATATTTTTTCTTAAGACGTTTTTTTTCCTTAATATTTACAATTTAGTAAACAAACACCCCCCCAAAACTCGACTTTTTTTCATTTTTCAAAATTTAAAAAAAGTTACCTGTCGTTTTTCAAAGTTCTAACGCTCACACGTGTCTCAATACTGTTCCTCAACTCTCGGTACTATTCCCATCTCGATCCTTCCAAAATTCTTGTAACTATGGCAAAAAATACGTCTCAGGCGATTTGCATCTGATAACCATTTTCAATGGTAATAACTAGTCCGCCATCGTCGGGAGTCCACAATATTGGATTTAGAATGACGTCACTTATCTGAACATGTATTGTCAAACGTGTAAGCAAAATTTCAGCTCAATCGGTTGGGGATAACTGTTTTAAAATTCAGTTGCAAGATTTGACCTAAAAAGCGTCGAATTTTTATGACGTCACGAGTTCCCATACTACTTTTAACGTTCGATAGACTTGCTGAAATGATGAAAACTAAAATAAAACTAAAGTGAAGAACTAAAGTGACCGACATAGCATTGAGCGTGAGCAAGCTGAAGTGTCACAAGGGCAGGTCACATCTGTCGCAGAGCAGAGTAACCGCAGTGTAGGACGACCTGTAGCTCGGTGGTCCGATGACCTAAAGAAGGTGGCGGCAATTAGGTGGATGAAGAAGGCGGAGGACCGTGTTTGGTGGCGCGCTCTTAAAAAGGCCTATATCCATCAATGGATGCATACAGGTTGATGGATAGATGGAAAACAAAACACTTCAATAAATGAAACTACTAAAGTCCATTAGCGGCGTGCCGACGTACACCAAACCTTATAACCTTCATTTAGGTACGATGCCGTGTGGAAATAGATTAGGATTACATGTATGGATTTGATATAATTGCCATATCCTTAATAAGCTTGAACCCCTTTGACTGCATCATCAGTTAACACTAGGTTAGGTCGCAGTTAAGCGCTAACGTCTACTGGAATGAATAAAGCTTTCCAAACATTTTTTTTTCCATAATATATTAAGTCTATGGTTCCAAACGCGGTCTTGTGTTGACATTGGTCAAAGATAAAAATCATTTTTTATTGTCAAGTGAAATTACCATTGGTTCCATAAACCGGTTCAGGGCTATAAAGAAGTTGTCTTTAGAGCTTTTGGTAATAATTTATTTAAAAGTAGCTTTTCCCGCGGCTGCGCTCACGTAAAGTTCAATTTTTATCGATAAATTTTAAACTTTTATTTTACCCCTTTAGGTGTTTATTGAATGAAAATTAAACATTTGAATTAAATATATTTATGCCAATTTTCAGCACGAACCATCTTATAATTTAAGCTGTGCGTTGATAGATCAGTCAGTCACCTTTTCATTTTATTATATATAATATTTATATTTAAATTTGGTCTATGCATCTTTTATATTTAATATCAGTTGCTAGATTATTATATACTTATTGTAATGTTGTGTTTTATATTTGAAGCCAATCAGTGAACGTTCATCCAACCTCCATAATTATCAATTCTTTGTTTGCAAGTACCTACTTGCAAAGGCCAACATTACTACAACAACATACTATTGACTAAAGAGACTGATGACCCTCAAGGCGCAGTGGTGAGCACTATGTTCTTTGTAAGTGAGAGATGATAGGTTCAGTAGGGGTAGTGTATTTTTTCTAAACTTTCTCACAACTGTAGGCTGTTTTTATATGGGTTGTAGTGTTGGAACATAATTAGATTGTGTAAACAGTGTTGAATACAGTTTATTCTTTCCAAAGTCACGACCTAGGCATGTCAGTTACTTTAGTTATTTTACGGATCTCCTAATTTCTATTTGCCTAGTGGGAGATATTCTTCCCATTCGATCGCGTTCATGATAACTTCTATATGTATAGAATTGTCAAGCGTTTAATAAGAGCTGGCGCTTGATCAATTCCGTTCAAATAGTAATTAAGTTTAACGCGATGGAATAAGTAATAAAACCGCCACGCGGCCCTCTGATGTGATCACAAAAAGAACTCCGAACATAGCTCTCTTCCTTGCCCGCTGAGTGACTTTGAGATTTCTTAAGAGGCTTGTAGTTAGCAACTATGTCTCGGATCCGTAAGTCATCACTGGCAACACGCCATTCTTCGTAGTCAAGTGCAAAACCTGTCATGAGATAAAAAATAATAATAGGATCAGTTATGTGATGCATATATCTGTAGTCATGAATAATTGATCGCTCCTGTGCAGTTAATTGACCTTGGCGAGCTTCTCACGTTTGTGTTCACTTCACTAGCTGTTGCGCCCCGAGTTTTCTCGGACAATAGACGTTCACAGCTGGTCGAAGGTCTCCTGGATGGATCTCCATGGAACATGTTCTTGTTCTGTTTGCTTTCAACGGCTCTCAGCTACTCGCTTGAGATCGTCGATTCACCTAGTGGAGGGTTGTCCAACGTTGCGTTTTCCGTTGCAAGCCCGCTGTTCAAGCACCTTGATAGCCCCAATGCCTATCTGTTGTCGAACTTTGTGCTCTGCTAGCTCAAGCTCGGCTCGGTGACGGCAGGCATTTCTATCATCGTCTCAACCGATCGACGTCCAATACTGAACAAAGGTCCCATGCATGTATCTCCATATCTATGGGCATCCAGGTTTATAAATCAATTTATCCCTAAGATTGACTGTTGGCTGATCAATATCAATGAATGCAATTTAGTTATACTTATCTACTATAGACATCACGACGAGACTTAACGTGTGTAAATATCACGATATTTAAATACCATCAGGCGGCTGTTTCCTTTATTTTTGTAAACAAGCGCGTCTACTATAACAGGTTAACGATCACATGCCATGCAGATTATGCACTGTTAAGGCACGCACACATTATGGCCCGTCGCTTGCCTAATATCGGCTTGAAACACTTTACTATACAATTGATACAACTAACGCAAACCATTGTCCCAGGTGATCCGTTGACCTAAGACCTTTTCTTTTTTTGTGAGCGACGAACGTGGCAACGCGGCGCGATGCGACGCGATAATATCAAACAGTAGACGCGACAATATCACGAGGCCTACGTTGTCGCTTAGATAGGTCTGTCAATTTCTATGGCTTCGCATCGCGTCTCGTCGCGTTTTATCGAGCCGCGGTGTCGCGTTTGTCGCTCACGTTAGATAACGGGGTTCTTTGTCATACGTCAGCGTCAAACGCGACACGATAGGTTGCGAAACAATAATAACAAACATAAACTTAAACTAAATAAAACTGTAGCCGACCCTTCACGTGAGATTCGTTGTCGCATAGAGTTTGTCATTCAATGGAGCTGTATCGCGTTGCGTTGCGTCGCGACGCTTTCGTTGTTTATATAGATAACTGAAGTAACATAGGTAGTACCTATGCATCTCCATTGTATCAGATTAGCAATGCATCAGCTCAGTTCTTCACGTAGCTTTCGCGGCAACCAGACATAAAATTAGGACCTTTCTGGTGCAGCATTTATCCCCGATAGGATCCAATTTGGGAAATTAATAATTTCTGATTTTACTCTGGTCTGGCCTGTTGAAAGGTGCTAGCTGTAGCTAGTTACTACCTTATCGGCAAAGACGTCCCGCTAAGCCATTTAGCGTTCCAGTAGGGTGTCCTATAGAAACCGATTTTATGGCTTTAATGTAGCTACCTTACCCCTAACAGGCTACCCTGCTACCATCTTCGCTTGCATCATTACTTACAATCAGGTGAGATCGCAGTTAAGAGCTCTCTTGTAGTGGATTAAAAAAAAGGATAATAATAGTAATAAAAGTGTGTTTTATCATTGGCATTCCTGCTTGCTAACGATCTATAAACGTTAGCTCTAGTATTTTTGAAAAAAAAAAACAACAAAATCAAAATACAAATTTTTTATATTAGCAAGGTTGCGTTTTGGACCTTGTTGATTTTCCAATTTTTAATGTATATGCTAAGGTTAGCAGTGTAATAAAATCTTATAAGTTATACCTAACATATATAATATTATAGTGCTACTGCGGAAATGTATAAGCAGCCGGAAATGTCTCTTGTAGCGATTTCTACTTACATAGTTTTTATACGCAGTAAAATGTCCCACAGACTTATCTGACCCTTTTTTTTAAATTTGAACAAATTTTGATGCCTATTAGTTTTTGTTTTTATTTAATTAGCGGATGCTCGCGACTTCGTTCGCGTGGTATAAGTTTTTTTAATTTTCACAGGCACTCCTTAATTTTCTGGGATAAAAAGTAACCTATATCACTCCCCAGGTCCTCAACTATACCCATGCAAAACATTACGTTGATCCGCTGCTCTGTTGCGGCGTGATTGAAGGACAAAGTCTCTATTTTACCCCTTTGGGGGTCGAATTTTCAAAAACTGTGAAAAACGTATTTCTTCATTTTCAATCCGCAGCTTATATACGAATTTTCATGACTATGACTTGAGAAATTAAGGACTTTCATACAAAATTTCAACCCCTATTTTACCCTTTTGGGGGTTGAGTTTTGAAAAACTGACAACAATTTACTTCTTAATTTTTTAACGAAAGCCAAAATACCAAGTTTTGTTGATATGAAATGAAAAATATCTAGAGAAATGAACAACTTTCATACAAACTTTCATACTCTATTTCACCCCTTCGGAGGTAGAATTTTCAAGAACTGTGGACCACGTAGGTATGTCTTTATTTTTAACCGGCAGCTCGTATATTAAGTTTCGTGGATATAACATGAGAAATGACAGACTTTCATACAAACTTTTACCCCCTATTTCACCCCCTTAGGTAGAATTTTGAAAAAATTAGAGTTTTGAAAATCGTTCCTTAGTAAGCGCCTACGTCACAAAAGGAACCTACTGTCAAAATTTCAAGTTTCTAACCCCAGACTGTGCGTTGATTAGTTAACGATTCTATATATATATAACGTAGTCACCGGGTCAGTTAAGTTTGTGTGACTATAATAGAGACGTTTGCTACTTTAAAAACTAGTGATAATCTAAAATTTTTTTAACAGACCACACTCTTAGTAGTCCATAGTCCACACCTATCTTAGTCTCTAACTACTGAACCGATTTTGATACACTTACATTGTTCCCTAATTGGAAGTAAATGTAAGCCAGTAAAAAAGAATGGTCACAATCCGACAAATAATTTCAGAGAAATCCGCAGACAAGCATACATACACCTATGAAATTTTGTATATTTGTTTGCAAGCCCTTGTATATCATAAGTGAATATTTGGTAATTCCAAAAAATATTATATACATATGTGTCAAATTTTTAACCTCCTTCTTTTGAAGTCGGTTAACAAATATTTTTTGGTGATTATAATTTTTTCAGGGGCTTTGATGGGGCTGCGCCGCTTATGTAGCGCATCATGTTTGCTGATGCCAGAATGGACTGCGTCTATACAATCATGCGCATAAGATGCGCATCCCTGGTGCGTCAAAAGAGTCCTAAGCACAGTAGCCAGTAGGCATGATTGCTGTTATGTAAACCGTAAATAAACCTTTAGTAATCGCTTATTCAGTTAAATTAGAATAGCACGTTAAGCCGTCGTCGGTCCCGGTTATTATCACTAATATGCGCCCCAACCCGCATTGGAGCAGCGTGGTGGGTCGCTTGGTCACTCAGATATTATTATTTATATACCATAGTACTAGTAGGTACTAGGTATATCAGATTGCATCATTAGCCACTATTCGGGAAACACTGCAATCATTAATTATTGAGAAAAATTATATCACTTCAATGATTAATATGTATTAATAATTTGTGTTAGCGTTTGAATAAACATTAGAATTTTGAATTTTTTATAATACACTTAAGAAGCTTTAAATTTGTGACTTAAGCCTCATTTGCACAAAATCACAAAAAGTCGCTATGGAGAGGACTATGTTAGGACAAGATTCGTAATTAAGAGATCCGTAAGGGATCAGAAGTTCACTGACATATTCCAATAGCAAGCTGAGGTGGCAGTGGGCAGGAGATGCCTGTTGATGGGGCGATGGCCGCTGGAGCTGGAAAGTTTTGGAGTCCGCGTACAAGTAAGCGTAGTGTAGGGCGCCCTCCAGCGCGATGGGCCGACGATATAAAGAGGGTGGCGGGAAGTGGCTGGATGAGGTAGGCTGAGAGTGAGGACCGGATGTGGTGGCGTTTTTTGGGAACGACCTATGGTCAGCTGTGGACATGAAGCTGCACATGCAAACACGTCACGACGAAACGTGTTTCCCAATAACGAGTCTGCCGTTTTACGCGTACGTTTTATCCTATCCTGTCAGTAGTGTGTCTTCACCCCTAACATTCACAACAATATTTACCGAGCACTCGATGATTTGGCATTGCAGAATATATTACTTAAAATTGTGAAATGAAGTACCATCATAATAATGAATTCAAAACAAGTATTTACAATGAAGAGGTTAGTTTAAAAATTCTGTAATTGGGTGTTTGACTACCAGACAAATAAATTATTTTATGTGATTATTACACAAATAGAGAAACTTCCAAATATCGTAATATCCAAGTCCCCTGTTAGTTTTATGTTTTAAGACCATTTTAAACTATCGATTGAAGCAAAAAAGTGACACGATTCATTATTTCATTGATGACGTCACAATTCAGTATTTCATACAACATCCTTATGTATCTTATAGTAGCGCGCGTTTTGACGTTTGAAAAAAGTTGCTGATTTGACTAGTTGTCAAATACCTAATTATAACGATAATATTAACGTTAGGGTACATTTAAGGGCAAGGTACATACTAGGAACAAAAAGTTCGCGATTGCACTTTTATATTGAGCTGCACAAATTACCGCGACAGAAGAATTTCCATGTTTTTTTTTCAAAAACCTCAATCCACACGAAATAAGTCACGGGTAACCATGGAACAATAAACTTAATCCATACTTACTATAATATTATAAATGTGAAAGTGTCTGTCTGTCTGCTGCGCATATTTTGAACCGGTTTTAATAAAGTTTTAAGGCGGGCCTCATCTAGTTCGCTATAATTTATGTGTAAGGACTGAAACAGTAACCGAAACAAGGGGCTTAAACACTGTTTTTTGAAATTGTTATAAAACAGAAACACTTATAACGGAATTAGAAACGATACTGTAACCAAATCTATCTGTAACCGTTTATTTCTGTTAGTAAGTGTTGTTATCTGTAAACCTAATACATGCCCTAACAAAGTGCACGGTGTGACAACGCGTTCTTCTCACTTCATTGGACTTTACACACACTGACACAACATGACCATGTTTTTCTTAAAACAATTGCAACCAACGGCGCTTTCACCTAAGGTCCAAATTTGAATACGCGTAAATTTGGCAACGTCGCTATTTCGGTTATACTTTAAAACACTTTCATTTCTGGTACAGATTCGATTCTGTTACACTAATATGTGTTTCGGGTTAACAGAATTAAAAACAAATTCAAAAGGGTCACAGCTTCGATTCTGTTTGCACTTTCATTCTGTAACACTTATATTTCTGTAACCTTTATGACACTGTTTTTCAATCCCAATAAGTGCTTCAACGTGCAGCTTGCGATATGCATCACTCATCCTACCGCTTATGAACATGCAGGAAAAGCAAGAAACTAAGCAAGCAATTCACACCGCCACAATACCACACCACACAAATCTTAGAGCAATACAAATGCGGACCCAGTCTAAGATAAGTGATTTTTATGATTCATCGGTTTTCAGGTATTAAAGAATAATGATTTGTTTTATAAATTTTTTTTGTTGTATTGATCTAATTAGCTACGGGCGCAAGGCCTATAGGAAGTGGGAAATTTCTTCCACCGAGATGAATCATGGCGAACGTTTAGGTACATATGTAACAAAGTTGTGGTTTTGGTATTTTCCTGTACAACGGGCAACGAGCTGTGAACGGAATTGTACGGGTCGACGTGTGGTTGGGAATTTTGTTATGTTTGGAGATTTTTTTCACCGAATAGTAGGTTTCCATACTCATTATTTATAAATATCGTACGAACTGTTACTTTGACATAATATTATACCTAACACATTTTTAATGAATTTATTACTTTACTCGCTGATGCCCGCGAACTCGTCCACAATCAGTAAGTTTTATTAATTTTGACGGAAATTCCTCAATTTTTCCATACAAATCACGTCGATCCGTTGCTCTGTTGCAGCGTGATTGAAGGACAAACCAACAAATAAACAGACTTTCGCATTTATAATATTAGTATGATTTATTTATTATGTGTCTATTTCAACCAAAGCTTAGTGGTGCAGCGGATTTAGATGTGATATGAAGATGCGCGTGCCTCGTTGTTCTAGTAGTTAGCAAGTTCGACTGCAGCCGACGAGGTCCCGGGTTCGAGTCCCGGGTCAGGCCATAATTAAGTGTTGGGTTTGTCTGACTAGACTAGGACTAAACCTATTAGGTGTATGTCAGACCTATACCCTTATTGATTAGAAACCGATTATGGTATCGCTTGGTCATGGCCGGTAGAGTGGATGGTAACTAGCCACAGCATCCCACCAGACAGAATGCCAAAATTATCAATTCCTAAAATTATTCAGCCAGGGATTGAATTCGGGACTCGGTTCTCACCATAGTCAATGCTCAATGGAGTTCGCCAGAGAGGTATTTTTATATTAGACTGCCGGGGACCCCGTATTCCGCAAACGAATAACCTATATCACAAGATAAGTACCACGTAAACGAAGCAGTCGATAATCCAATATAGGTACCTACCTTACATACCAAATACATGCCATAATGTTCATAATTAATTTTCCGCGTCGCAACAAAATCGATTAGTAGGTATAACGCATTACTGATCAAGGTGATATGAAACTAATTGATTTGTTCTTGAGATGAAATGACGTATTAACAACACAAAATGTAGGTAAATTCTTCCCCTCCGCTTTTAATATTGGTATCTTCAAACCAAGAGTGAAAAGGCATCTTCTCCACCTTAGGCTACATCACTACTTCCGGCGAGTTTGATTGCTGTCAAGCGCTAGTTTCTCTTTATAGAAAAAAAAGTAAATAATATTCATCCTCATGGAACCAAGGTTGGCTTAAATCTTGGTTGGCACCTTGGTTCCATAAGAGCTGTGGTACTCCATGTAATATGTTTTCATTTTTACTTGTACTTTTTTTGGCAAAATAAAGGATTATTTATTTATTTATTTATTTATCCTGATTCCTGACCAAATTATGTCGGCGGTCATCGTTTCAGAATAGACTAATGAGTAAAATACCTACATAATCATGAAGCATATTTTTTTGTTTTAAGATTGACTATACTTCTATACTATCTATACTCACATTATAAATGCGAAAGTTTGGATGAATGTATGGATGGATGGATGGATGGATGTTTGTTACTCAATTATGCCAGAACGACTAAGCGGATTTGGATGAAATTTGGCACAGAGCCTGGAATGACACAAGCTACTTTTTATCCCGGACCAAGAACCAATGAACCTTTATTCACGCGGACGAAGGAATCAGCTAGTTTCACAATAAATTTATGAAAGAATCGTAAAGCATATTTTTTGTAACAATTTTTTTTAAATATATAGGTTAGCGCTTGGCTGCAATCAGACTTGCTTGCGAGTGGTGATGCAGCCTAACGTGGAGCGCGCTTGTCTAGAAGATGCCTCTTCACTCTAGATTTGAAGATACCAATATTATAAGAGGAGGGGAAAACGGAAGCCGGAAGGGCACTCCATACCCTAGTAGTTCGAATTAGAAACGAGGAAGCAAATCGCTTCGTACGAGCCCGCGGAATATCGACTGCGTAAGGGTGCAGACCTTCTCGATGCCTTGCGATTCGATAGTAAAAAGGTGACGGAGGAACCAGATCAAATAGTTCTTGTGCACACTCTCCGAAATATATTCTGTAGAATACCGACAGACAGGCAAATTTGCACCGATGTTCCAAATGTTCGTAGAGTCGGAGTGAGTGGGAATGAACTCCGTTTCACGGTGAACGTTACCAAAACGCCTGCGTTTTGGTAACGTTAAACTTGACGAGATTGGCGTGACCCCAGTCCGACACCTATTATGTTCTTGAATCAGCGCCGTACCACAACCTCTTAAGTGTCCTAGCGTACAGAATTGCAAACGAAATTGACCTTCACTTTGAATATTAATATTCCCGGATCAGAACAAAGAAACTGCATTAGACATTGATAAATAAATACCTAGAACGGCTCGCGCGAACATGCCACGGCTTTTTTTAAAATTTAGGCCTGATTTTATTTTACAGTGAGATAATGTATAATGGGATTTATGGTATTGGAATACATTCAAATGGGTTAGCCAAGGCTGAAACCTTCCACCAGACCAGACCAGAAAAATCAGAAATTATAACCTCTTTTAGTTATCATGGACTTCCGCAAAGTAATGCCTGTTTCAATCCAACATCAGAAATTATAATTTCCCAAGTTGAACCTGCCAGTGATCGAACCCGGGACCTCCCACTTGTAAAGACAGCATTGGGCACAGCGCCAGGAAAGTTGTCAAAAATCCTTACCTCTATCAGCATAATTATCGTACTAAACTACATAGTTACTAACCAGATAGCCCCGCATCGATAACCATATTTCTTTTTTGCACCTTTAGGGTCAAACCTTGATATTATTAAGTGAATGTTTAACAGACACAAGTCGTTCAACATTTTATATTATAGTTACTTGACACCAACTTATGCCCGCTAATTCCTCGTTTTTGTCTAAAACGACCTCAAATTGCATGCGTACTTTGTAATTTCAAGTTGTAAACGTGTAAGGGTCCCCGCGGACTAACAGCCGCGACCGGTTCGCGGATAATAGAACCCACTTCCTTTTTGACTACCTCCGTGGCGCAATGTTGCCCGCTGTTGTAGTAACGTGCGGAGGTCCCGGGTTCGATCCCCGGCAGGATCAATTTGGGAATTTATAATTTCTGAATTTGCCCTGATCTACCTGGTGGGGAGGCTTTGTGGCCGTGGCTGGTTACCACCCTACCGGCAAAGACGTGCCGCTACGCGATTCAGCGTTCTGATACGATGCCGTGTAGAAACCGATTAGGGGTATGGGCACAGAATAGATAATAGTACGGTATCATGGGTCATATACCTGCCATACCCCTAACAGGTTAGCCCGCTACCATCTTAGACTGCATCATCACTTACCATCAGGTGTGATTGCGATCAAGAGCTAACTTGAAGTTGATAAAAAAAAAACCATGTAAAGTTCCATTCCATAATGCTTTCACGGTTAAAAGTTATGTAGAGCCAAGCCCCAAGTTTAGCTCGGATTTAGCCCATGGGGCCAGTCCCATGTCCAGAGTATATAGCTTCAGTGCTCTTGACAATACCATATTTATAACAATAAATAAGAAATAACGTTACCTATTATAAGCCTAATGCTTTCCATATGGTGAGATCGCAGTCAAGGGCTAACTTATAGTGGATAAAAAAAGCCTTGTCTCCACTTCTTTACTCTACTATGTCTCTAGTCTACTCTACATAACCTTTCCTAGTTTATTTCGACACTTCCGCTGCGTACCAAGCGAAACACCGCCTGTACCTTTGGTAGTAAGGTGGGTGTAAAACGATACCACCAAATATATACCAGTCGTCTATGGAGTTGGATCGTTTGGGTGTGCGACGGCCCTTAGTCTCGAAGTAAAACGAGTCTACAATAAACGAGATCGCGTAAATACGACGTGTCACCTTGAAACCTTGAGTGGAGTATTCGCGCAGACTCTATTGGAATCCCTTTATTGTATTACATTTTTATCGGCTTTGTTGATGTCAGAAATATGCGATTGTTCGACGATTTTTACCTCGATATAAACTAGTTTTAAGGCAAACCTCAGAAAATGCGTATAATAAACTAGCTGATGCCCGCGAATTCGTCTCCGTGGATAGAGTTTTTTGGTTTCCGCGGGAACTTCTAAATTTTTGGGAATAAAACGTAGCCCATGTGTTATTCCAGACTATAATCGCTGTGCCAAATTGCATCCAGATCAGTTCAGGATTGAGTAACAAACATCCATCCATGAAATTTCGCATTTATAATGTTAGTATGGATTCAATATTATTACATTGGTATATTAAAAGTGGAGGGAAACGAAGCCGGCAGGGCACATAATCTATTATGCTATAATACTTTAATACTAGTAAACCAGGATTCAGGAACCTTTTCTATAATAGGTATTCTACGTACTACCAATAATATTCAATGATTAGTAATACTAGTCAGTCTTGAACGAGTACTACAGCTTATTTTTAAAAACAATAAACACATATTTATTGTTGGGTAAATATTTATGGCATATAGATTGACACAGTGAATTTAATCCAACTTAATGGGTATATTAGGTGTTTGATGATCTAGTTCATGCTGGTATATTAAGATCATAGTCTGTCTTGCTGATTCCGCACGAAGTATTTCGAGTACTGGATCATCCGCATCGTAAACTCTATAAGCGCTATTACATCATAAACTTAATGACCACTTTGGGTGACTCTTTGGTGAACTAGTTTATAGTTATGATCATAATCTGTCTTGCTGGATCAACAGGAAGTATTACTGGATTGTCGACAACGCAACCTGTAGCTCATCGTTAACCTAATGAGCATGATGGTTTACCTCTTTAGTGGACTGGGTTCCAGCTGTGGTAATTTTCTGTCTTGCCGGTTCAGTATTAAGTATAACGAGTACCGGATCACTAGCGTCACAATTTATACTATTTCTAGAGCTTAATAAAGATGAAGGGTTATCGAATTGGTGTACTTGGTATCCAGTTGTCAACGTAGTGTATTGTTGGTTTAACATGAAGTATTACGTGTACTGGAACGTCGGCGTCGTAACCTACAAAAGCGTTTACATATCCACCCGCTGTGGAAGCCATACCATACGGCAAGTACTAATAAAATTGCGACACCAATCATCACCTGTTCATGTGTTTCCAGATTGCATAGAAATCCTGGACCAAGATCCTTTCCCTTCTTTGTCTTTGATGCCTTTTTCTTAGCGCCTCCACCAAGAAGTCGGTACCGAGAAGTCTTCTCTTCCATGTCTTCCATTTTGGCTTTGAGATAGCTTGCAAAATTTGCACTGAAATTTTTTACTTTTGCTGCATGTTTCTTAATATTTTCATAAGCTTGCTTGGAAAATCTACTTAGAACTGTAACAAAATCATGATTCTGAGTTTTTGGAAGATCTTTTGGATTATTATCTAAAGTTGTAATTGGATTGTTATCTGAAGATGCTGAAGAATTGTTCATTTAGAAACGCCATTTTCTGGTTATTGTTATTTGATTGATGTATGTCAGATTCAAAGAGAATACAAAAATTCTCAAAAATTTGACAAAGCATAGACTGAGCTGAAGGATGTTTTTTTTTATTTGGATCTTATAAGAAACCCTAAAAAAATCACATGCAAGCGATACGTTGCTAATATCGGAAGTAATTTTATCCTTATGAGAAAATTCATAATCCACTCACTCACTGACTCTCGTCATTCCTCAGCCTCAAGCCCTTGGATCTGGAAAGCTAAAATTTTGCACAAAGGTTGCCTTTAAACTGAATCCCGTGAATTTCCCACGAGAGCGAAGCGACGGGCTGTCGCTACATCTATACTAATATATTATATAATATTAATTATTACTAGCTCTTGCCCGCAGCTTCGCTCACGTTAAGTCCGATTTTTATATAATTTTCAAATCCCTATTTTACCTCCTAAGGTGTTGAATGTTCAAAAATCCTTTCTTAGCGGATGTCTACGTCATAAAAGCTATCTGTATGCCTAATTTCGGTTCGACCTATTCAGTGTTTGGGCTGTGCTTTGATATATCAGTCAGTCAGTCATCTTTCCCTTTTATATATTTAGATAAATGCGAAAGTTTGGATGGATGGATGGATGTTTGTCAATAAATCACGCAAGAACGGCTGAACTGATCTGGATAAAATTTGGGACAGAGATATAGTTATTATGGAATAACACGTTACTTTTAAGCGAGAACCAAAAAACCTAAATCCACGCGGAAGAAGTCGCGGTTATCAGCAGTCAGCACGTTTTGTATTATAACTTTTTATGGTAACGAACGATGCAAGCGAAAATCCCGCAGTATCTTTAATTTCCCGGATAAAAAGTAGCTTATTTAATCAGCCATTTCATTCAATGGTTGAACGGGGCGTTGAAAGAGCGTAAAATACACGGACAAAAAGGACGGACAGGACAAACCGTCTATCCGTAAATTCCGCGTTGGTACTAACCTGGCCTTTAAGGCCAGTCTTAATAAACCAACAACAGCTAAGAACAGCTGCTAGCTTGTATAGTAAAGGTGATAGTCAACTAGATGATGCCCGCGAAATTGTCCGCGTGGATTAATTTTTCAGGATAAAAAACAGCTTTCCCGGGATGCAACGTCTATCTGTATACCCAATTTCATAATATAAATCGGTCGAAAAGTAACTAGTCCTTTATAGCGTAGCAGACAGAGAGACAGACACACTTTCGCAAATTAGTATGGATCTATGCCTAAGACCGGGTTTCACCATAGATTGACCGATACTTGAGAACCTGTTCTTAGCTGATGTCGGTTTATTAATACGCGCTTTAGTGTGAGTACGTATAAAAGCGAATGGCGTGGACTTTTTGTAAGCCAGGCAATTCTTTTTTCAGTGTTTAGTACTTTTCAGCTCGTTGCAAACAAAGTTACTTTCGCATTCATAATATTAGTACGGATGTAGATAGATTGCTTTTTAATACTAATTCGTAAAACATAAGTACCTTGGAGTAGCGAATGACTAAGCCGTGCCTAGTAATTGGAGCGCAGTGCCGGTATACGCTACAAATTGCATTATTTCCGAGTTCCGTATCTTGAATCAAATACATTCGAATGCTTCTTTCACAAAGGATATATTTAGACTAATATTAAAAATTTGGATGGAAGGATGTTTGTTACTAAATCACGGATTCTCGGATCAACGGATCTGGATGAAATTTGGCACACAGAGATAGATTATAGTCTACAATAACACATGGGCTGCTTTTTATCCCGGAAAATTAAAGAGTTCCCACGGGAACCAAAAAACCTTAATCCGTACGGACCAAGTCGCGTGCATCAGCTTGTATTGTTACATAAAAATAATATTTCATGCCAAACCTTCAATGGATAAAAAATACAATAGATATATGTCATGGGTATATTTGATAGCCACTGAGATTTAGGCGGTCTGTGTAACGCTGTGTAACTAACGTACGCGCACATACAGATGTTTGCGCCTTCCCAGATTAGTTATAATTTTTAGAAAAACAGCAACTGGTGCGTAATATCTTGCTGGTTCTTCTCGGTGGGTATGACATTCCGAACCAGTGGTAGATTCATTTGACGATTCAAAAGCACTTCTATTATTAAAAAAGATTTGATTTAGATTTTTCCTTCCAATAGCTCTTCTTTTCAATGCAAAGAATATTTTCCTTTTTCCGATTTTCCGACTTTGCAGGTTATCGGCAAAGAAGACGCTTTTTTATTTAGAAAGTCAGAAATCTCCGGTATTTTCCCACAGAGTTCACACACAAGCATACACACACACAAAATATCGTTATCTCTAGGAACAATGAAAAGCATATTCCTAACTAGCGGAATACCCGTGACTTTGTCCGAGTGGAATAAGTTTTTTAATTCGCACGGAAATTCCTTAATTTTCCGGGATAAAAAGGAGCTGTCACTCTCCAGGTCCTCAATTATAGCCTTCCAAAAAATCACGTCAATCCGTTGATCTCCGTGATTGAAGGGCAAGCCAACAAACAAACACACTTTCGCATTTGTAATGTTAGGTATTATTCTATAATATTAACTTGCGTCTAATTCTGTGCGTTTTCGGTTATTGTGCAAGCGCCTGACTGCTGTCAACGTGATTCCTAATAAACTCGCCGGCATATTAAGCGGAATATAAAAAAAAGGTCCATAATTAAAAAAATATGGTTTTATTTTAAAATCTACTTACTACACTTCTTTTGTTATTTAAAGTTTCATTTGTTTTACTTAAAATGAGATCACATTAAGAACATATTTTGTGAGTAAAGGCTATTTGTGAAAAATGGTACATGTTTGAACTTTTCATGTAACCGGGAAAAGTGAAATTTAATATTAAAATAACAATTAATTCAATTAGAAAAATGGTGATTAATATCGCGTATTTCCTCCACGTGCTCTTATTAAAGTTTCTACCCGTCTAGGCATACTGAGAATGGTGTTATCGATGGTCTCCTGGGATAGTCTCCGCCATTCCTCAACTACGGCGATTCGGAGTTCTCCCACGTTGGCAGGAGCTGGAATTCTGGACTTATTTTTTCTTTTCAGCAAGTCCCAAACGTGCTCTATTGGGTTCATATCCGGTGATCTCGCCGGCCACTCCATAACAGTGATATTCATATCATTAAGATAAGCTTGAGTTACCCGAGCGGTATGCGGCCGAGCATTATGCTGCATAAAAACAAAATCTTCACCGATATATGGGGCAAACGGTACGACATTTTCTTCTAAAACTTCTCTGATATAGCGGTCTGTAGTCAGACTCCCTCTGTCAATCACTACCAAGTCTGTGCGAACTCCCAAACAAATGCCCGCCCAAACCATTATTGATCCACCACCGTAGGCAACTGTAGTTTCAAAATTTGTCTGAATGTATCGTTCTCCTTTGCGCCTGTATATTCTTTGCCTACCGCCAATTTGATTTAAGAGAATTCTGCACTCATCACTAAACAATACCTTACTCCATTGGTCCGCGTTCCAAAGTCGATGTTCCTGAGCAAAAGTTAACCTGTTTCTACGATGATTTACCTCGAGCCTTGGAGCCTTGGCGGGCACAAATGAACCCAAACCAGCTTCTTCGAGCCTTCTTCGTACCGTACGCTCACTTACGGTTACACCCCGCACTGCTTCTAACTCATGTCGGGCTTGGACGGCCGTCAAACGGGGGTTCCTACGTACACGAAGCCGAATGAAACGATCATCCCTACTCGAAGTGCGTCTTTTTCTGCCTTGTCCTGCTATTCTCACATAAGTACCGGTCTCCCTGAACCGTTGGATACTGCGATGGATCGTTGAAACTGGTCGACGAAGATCTCTGGATATCACTCTGTAGGTTTGACCATTTCTTCGCATTTCGAGTGCCCTGGCCATCTCCGTTGGGGTTAAGTCAGGCATAATTCAGTCATCAACTCCAGAAAGATACGCGATTAAAAAAAAGTAACAAAAAACAGTATTTCAATGAAATTTGAAATCAAACTCAGAAGGAAGAAATACTCGAAGTTCGCTCCAGATAAGGTGTATTTGAATAAAATTAAAACAATTGCATAAAATGTGATGTTCAGTTATTTTCTTAGTTTGAAAATATTTCTTTTTAAATTAAATGACGTATAAACCAGCCAGTAACCTTAAATGATACTGATATCAAACCCTTTTTTTATGTTCCGCTAAATATGCCGGCGAGTTTATTTTAGGCCTATTTAGTGCTTTTAGAGCCCTATCCAAGGCCACTGCAGATTACTAGGATATATGCAAAGCTTAGAACTTAAAACAATTCCGTATTGTTTTCATGATAGAAAGGGAGTATTTTTGAAAGGAAGGGCCTTCTCCTGGCTGAATCTCTATGAAGATTGGCCGCCGTAGCCGAAATTTTGTCGGAAGCACATTTAACACTGTTTCCCTCTACCTGCAATCTTGCTTATAGGATTTGACATTGTTCTCGTAGTAACGGAGGATCCTATATTATCTGAAATTACTGCGGTTACAATTATTTTGTTACGGTTGTAAAATTATATTATATATCTTAGTTATGGTATCATTCAATCAGTGTCGTTGGTGACACTTATATTACAAGTTTGTTTTGTAAAATTAAGTGTAAAGAAGTAATTATCATCTGTGAACCGTTGATAGCCCCTATGCTATCACCCACTAGGGTAAGACACCCAACCTCTTGTACGCGACCGCGGGTTCGTTCCTAAGGTACGTATAGTTCGCGCGTGAGTTGAATGCAGAGTAAATATATGGTGACACATAAATTTACTCTGTATTCAACTCGTGCGCGAACTGTGCCTCCAAGGATTTGTAGTTTTGTGCGTTTAAAAAATTAAATATCACTTACTTCAAACGGTGAAAGAAAACATCCTGAGGAAACCTGCGTGCTCGAGAGTTCCTCATTATGTTTTCGAAGGTGTGTGAAGTCTGCGCTTCCGCTCTTGGCCAGCGTGGTGGACTATGGCCAAACCCTTCTCATTCCAAAAGGAGACTTGTGCTGAGTAGTGAGCCGGCAATGGGTTGATAAGAGAGAGAAAGATCTTCCGTCACTTATTTACCTATTCAATTTCAATGTTTGTAAAATTATGTTTGTCCCTACGGTATGGTCCCACTTTATTGTTCGGTAAACAGATCATCCTGGGAAAGGATATAGACTATTTTTTAACCCGGAAAATGAACGAGTTTTTTAAAAACTTAAACCCTGGTGATATGTGAGTATAAAACAAACTGTATGATGTGGTGGACTTAAGCCCCTTTGTGCTTCGTGCTCTGTGCTTAGTAAGCCAGTCATAATGGGTTGAACTTATGACGATAAAACACGTAACTTATTTTGTTTACATAATATATATTTTGAGTTCGTTCGTATCATTCCAAAACTGCAAACAACATTTTATACAGTCCGACAAACTTAAATCTGAGTCTAATCTAAAATTAAACAAAATCCAAAAATAAACAGGCTTAAAAATTTGTTCCAATTTTGGCCACCGTGTCAGAAAAGTTTGTGAATAATATATTGGTCAGATAATATACAAATATATATATAACGTTTACAAACAAATTAACAGCTAATGCAAATAAGAAAAACAAAAAGCTTTGCATATGACCAACGACCTCTATGTAATGAGCTTTTAAAAATTAACTTTTATTAAATACAAAATTGTACTAATTTATTTATACAATCATGACGTTAAGTCAATTGTTTATAGTTCATTACTGAGTTACATGTTAGAGTTTATACGACCTTTTGGATACCCATTCGTACATGCACGGTGCTTTGTACCTTTAAATAATTCGACATATCTGGCTGGCATACGTGATATTAATATCCGTTTGGGACCACAAAGCGAATGTTCTCTCTAGATTTATTGTCTAGGAGGACAAAAAATTTGCGATCAGAAGCAATTAACTTTATACTTCACAAGAAAAATAATTATTCGTTTTAATATGAATACAATTTGTTTATATTTTGGCGAACTCAGTATTATAGGGTTTAGTAAGAGTTTAAATCAAACGAACAACTAAGATTTTCGGATTTAATTGAGATTTTCGAACTATTCTATTAATCTATAAAGTCAGCTTTTCTCAATGTTTTTTTTTTTAATTTTTTTAAATTTATTTGTCAAACTTTAAAGCGTTTGACAAATCCAATCCATTGATAGTACGCATGTGATAGATTATTGGAACGTAGAAGAACTCTATTTTGTGATTCATGAGGAATAATTAAATATTACAGTGGGTAAACACAGAATTTTGTATTCGGTAAACATTATTTGTTATTAAAGTGTGGC
The DNA here is from genome assembly GCA_964035005.1 of Erebia palarica. NCBI lineage: Eukaryota > Metazoa > Arthropoda > Insecta > Lepidoptera > Nymphalidae > Erebia > Erebia palarica. The sequence goes on from OZ035986.1 coordinate 19,064,771, forward strand.
AACACTTGTATTCTCACTTAATATGTTGGTAATGATCCATAGGCTATATTAGTGAAACTAAATATTTATGTTTATTCAGAAAAAAAGTGAAGACATTATTAAAAAAAATTTACTAATTTAGCAACACAAAGGGTTGATAGTTATGCTTCAAATAAATAATGTAATTTAAAAATAGGTCAATTGACTATCATAGCGTTTTAAGAGATATTGTAAAATAGTTACTTAATTAAATTATAATTCTGTTTTAAATGTAGAGAACTATTTGATAATTATTATTGTGATAAATGATTAATTATAACTGTATTTTGAGTAATGATTTACTGTAATTAAGAATAGGCATGATGACTGATTTTGAAAAATGGTCAGCTTATGTTCGGAAGTATTTACTATTTCGAAAAAAAAAACTTATTTCAGCAGAAAAATAAGGTTTGGTAGATAAAATTGGCATTTGAAATGTCAATTTTAAAAATTACGCCAATACGCTCGCGGGTGTCATGGCGTCGTTTGTGACGTCACTATTGTTTTTACCAATATACTCTAATGTACTGTGTGCCGTAAACAATAAGTCTTCGTACAGGAGTTTAGATATTTTGTGTGAATAATATGAGTTCTAAAGTGTGCAAGTCGTGTGCGGTCTCCCAGTGTGATAACACATCAAAATTAACTCCAAACAAGTTATTTATACATGCACCACTTTAAAAAACAATGCGATCTCGGTGGCTTAATCTTGTACGGCGAGATCCTACAGCTATATGGCTAAATTCTAATATTTATTGCTGCGAAGATCACTTTGACGTAAGTTTTTGCTTTATTCTAATAGGTGATTCCCGCGACTTCGTCCACGTGTATTGAGGATTTTGGTTCCCGCGGGAACTCCTCAATTTTCCGGGATAAAAAGTACATATAAATCTTCCTGTTGAATCACTCTATCTATTTGTTTTATATAGTGATGCTGTTTTGCTTATAACACAAGTAATTGCAAAAAGTTAGAGATGCGTGCCAAGGATCAGACCCCAGACGCCCCGAATAGGAAGCAGACGTCAGTCACTAGGCAATCACCGCTCATATTAAGTTATACGGTATAGTTTAAAAAAAACAACATTTCACTAACATAACCTCTAATAACTATCATGAAGTGCTTAATATTTAAAATAGCAGATTTTACGGGTTTAGGACCCATAAATTATTATGTTATTATTGTACTTACATGCAAGGTTTTGACGTTGCGAAATTCTACTGAACAAAAGTCTTTGTTTGATGTGAGATACTCACCCAGCATCAACAAATTAATCCTGGGCAAATTAGAGCTAGTAGCTTTGGTAAATCCTTGATCCTAGGGCTAACGATTTTTAAGTTCTTGATTTTGGATTCGGTAAAACAAAACTAGATTTAGGAAATGATCTTGGGAAACAAGAAAAACACGAAAATACTTGATAAACATTTAAAACACCTATACATAGAGAGATTGTTTGTCGATTGTCAAAGCTCGAAAACAATTGTGACGTCATTCGCTTCAGTGGTGTTTTATACGATATGGCGGATTGCTGTATATTATAGTTTTATTTTATCAAAATAAATAACAATCACACTCGAAATAGAAAAATAAATACGTTTTTTATAATCCATGAATCTTATTTCATTAGATAAATTCATAATTTCATTGATTCTTGGATACTGCCATCATGCCTATTTATGTATATCAATTGATACTTCCTTTTGATTCTTAGATTGGACTTTGGTGTACTTCTAGCTTAAACTAAATGTTCTCTTAACTTGAAAATGCTTTTAATAATTAAGAGTTAAGTATATTGATTAGTGTCTGGAAATATATATTCGTTGTTAATTCTGTTAAACAGTTTGTTATAAGTAAAATGCTGTTACGTTGTCAAACTTGGGATAGGAAAAAGGTGTGAGTATATGGGGCGAATCTTAACCTATAAATCCCACTGTTCTTATGAGATAAGACAGTTTTTTGTCTACGAGCCACCTAGAATAAAGATAAGTATTCTTGCTGTAACTCTTTATATTTAATTGTTGTATTTATTGGTATATGTGTAATAATTTCTGTGTGGAAATATAATCTAAATTGTGTAAATATTTTGTATTCATTTTGAACTGATGCTTTGAATCTTTCAATAATATAAAAAGTGTTAAATTTTATATTTCGTTTAATTTTTTTCCGTTACTAGTTTTGCTTTGAAATAGATGAATTACTTACTCTTGAATATCATACCATAATGCTAAATTTCTAGTATAGAGTTTTATTTCTTGTGCCTAAAAAGTTGTGCTTTTAAATAGGCTCTATAAAATCAGTTTCCTACCTACTTACATTTTTGTTTAAAAACGTATATACAAAACCAAGTCCATAGTATTATAATTTCTGCATAGTAACAGATAGCTACTTGTTAAATTCAAGCTCTACCCTCAATAATTTTTAGAATAAAAATAGGCTAGATCAATGTGATTTAGAGTTTAAACGTAGATTTAAAATTAAAAATGCAACAGGATGGAGTATTTTGCAAGGAAACTGTAATTAACGCATTATTTAGATTGTTTAATATAAACAAACACCGCGCTTTTCGTAGGTATATCAACGCAAAACAATTCCTTCCTTTCCTCGGAGCAGATAATGATCTGTATAGTGTGCAATTTTATAAATGTTTCTGCTCTAAAGAAACTGATTAGGTAGACTATATTTATTACATTTTATTACTCATTGTTACATTAAAAGTACTTGAATAATATACAAACACATAATTAAAAATGTAGCTACAACTTATTGAAGGTATCCTACATGAAGGAATAAGCATTCAAATACAAAATATATCATATTCATTACCAACGGCAACTGTTCTAACCTAGATAAGTCAACTCATCAATTCAGTACAACCTTATACGGCCAAGGATTTAGGCCTAAGGCAAAGTACCCGATTAATACTTACTCTTCTAAATATAGGTATATATATATACCTATATTTTTATTATGAAGAGTAAATCTATTTTTTATATAAATAAAAGCGAAAGGTCACTGATTCATCACTCATCATCATTCATATCTCAGGACCTATAAAGCATACAAACTTCAAATTTGGAAGGTAAGTTCCTTCTACGGTGTAGACATCAGTTGAGAAACGATTCTGAAAAAATTTCCCCCTAAGGGGTTGAAATGGGGGTTGGAAGTTTATATGAAATATATCATATATAATATCCTTTGTTTTTGAAGTTAGATACATGAAAATTGGCAATTAAGTTATAAGTTATAAACAATAAAAACCTGTATAAGCAATTTTACGAAAATCTACCCCAATAGGGGTGGAATGGGGGTTGGAAGCTTACATAAGGGCTCCCAAGTTTTTGAAGTTAGAGACTTGAGAATCGGGATTTAGGTAATTAGTTTAAAGTAATAATAAACTGTATAAACAATTTTAGGAAAATCTTCCTCACAGAGGGTGAAATGGGGGTTGGAAGCTTACATAAGGGTTCTAAGTTTTTTGCAACGGGAAAATCTCAGAGGAAATCAGAAATTGTACGCGGACGAAGTCACGGGCGACCGCTACTAATAATATAAATACAAAAGTGTGTCTGTCTGTCTGCTACGCTTTCACGGGCCATCCTTTCAACCGATTTTGATGAAATTTGGTACCCTGTACCAAGGTAGGTCATAGCGCAGAGAAGGACATAGGCCTCTTTTTATCCCGGAAAATTCCCGCGGGAATCAAAAATACCCACGCGGACGAAGTCACGAGCTTCAGCTAGTACAAACATATAGGTACACCGTCCCATCTAATGCCACATCATCACATCCCATCAGTCCCCCTCTTCTCTAACTCAGCATATATTTTTTATCCAGTGGAAGTTTGCTATGAAAAATGATTATTAGGACTCACATAAGAAACCCTCAATGTATAAAAAAAATATGTGTCAGTGGCTTTAATTTTTTTGATAGTCACGGGGTTAGAGAATAGGGGACAGGTGTGAAATTATAGCCTATCTGTAGGTACATATGTTTGTCATGATTTTCTAGTTTAATATTCTGTGGAACGACATTCGCAATAAATATAAGGCCATAAAGGACTTGTATCCAGGGCCGTAAAATAAAATAATTAAAAAAGGGGGAATTCTGAGGTCCAATTGGGACGCTTCCCGTCAATTGAGCGTAAAGGACTAAAAGAAAATCGGAGGGAAAAAGGGATTGTACAAAATAATTAAATTAGGTACTCTAGAATATGATATTATCGGAAGGAATAATAGTAGATTATACACCAAGCGGATAAAGCACTGTTTTATGTCACGGGCGCTACATTGAATCCTGAACGTAACGAAGGACTCCAAATTTAACTCCCAGCGCAGCGAGGGTGTTATAAGTTATAACACCTGTAACTGTAACTAAGTTACATAAGGAGTCCTGAGTGCAGTGAGGGATTCAAGCGCCCAAGAAAAAAACAGTTTTATCCCTGTGGTGTATACTCTACTTTTCTCACTTTATGCGAGACAATAAAAAAACAGGCTTAGTAGATAATGTTTATTACATTTAGTGTTTAGTATTTTTTGATATTTTTATTGAAATATTTATAGAATCTTCTAAAGGTACTAGCTACGGCTACAGCAACTTCTTTCAGCTGGCGTGGCCTACTCGATTTGACAAACAAACGAAGTTCGTCTCAGTGCGAATCTAGTGGGCCACGGCCTATATAGCCACTTCTTTCAGCTGGCGTGGCCTACTCGATTTGACAAACAAATGAAGTTCGTCTCAGTGCGAATCTAGTGGGCCACGGCTTCGGTCTTCGAAAATCGCGTTGGCCGCGCCCGCTGAGGACACATTCTGTTTAGCGAAATTAGACTTTATAGACTTAGCAATAAGAATTATGAAAGTGAAAATCACATTATTGACCAGCGGGTTATAATGAAATTCAATAGAACATTATAACCCGGCTAAAGCCAAGAGATATAATGTCTTGCTTTCGGTAAGGTTTACATGACATATAATTCGGCATTGTCGAGCATGTGGTGTGAAAAGTATATTAATGAACATTGGGTTTTGATTCACCAAATATTATAAATGCGTTGAATGGATGGATGGATGGATGTTTGTTACTCCATCACGCTAGAACGGCTGAACGGATCTGGATGAAATTCACAGAGTTAGATTATAGTCTGCAAAAACACATAGGCTACTTTTTATCCCGGAAAATTAAAGACTTCCCGCGGGAACCAAAATAACCTAGATCCACACGGGCGAAGTCGCGGGCGTCAGCTAGGTACTAGCCTTATATGAATTATAGTATAGGAAAGGAAATTGAATAATCCTACTGACTTTGCTAAACCTAGATAAATTGATTGTATATCTTATTTACCTAGTTAAGATTACTACTGATTTCAGCAGATGTGATATTGATATAAATATTGATAGAGCGGTGATAGTCTATGTAGGGTACGCACTTTATAGCCTAGTGGTTAAGACACCCGACTCCTGTACGGGGGGGTGGGTTCGATTCCCGGAGCACGCGCCTCTAGCTTTTCCGAGTTTGTATGTTTGTTTTAAACAATTAAGTAGCATTTGCTTCACTATCTTTTGTTTTAGTATCATTGCTAGAGAGTTCTTCAAAATGTTTTCATAAGAGTGTGAAGTCTGCCAATCTCCACTTGGCCAGCGTGCTGGATTATGGTTTTTTATTAAAGTTCCGAAACGGGTAGTCTGGGGGACATCACTATTCATTTTTAGTGATAATTGCCTTTACACACGCGATGTTTCCTGTATATTTTTTTAAAATTTAGTTGCATGTTTTGTATGGCAATAAAGAATTTATCTATCTAGCTAATCTTTGAATCGGCTTGACCGATTTTCATGTGACTTCCGCAGTTGGAGGATTATACAAGGTATGCTGTTATGGAAAACAAAGAGACCGCGATTCTTAAAAACTATGGCCAAAGTCGCTGTCGTTACCTAGTTTGATAAATATAATATTATGTTCAGTGACTAAATATTGATTATAATGATCATTGTTAATCGACTTTTGTAAAAACCCGATCGCAATTATAAATGGTGATACCGGAATTGATAAAATTATACAAGTTTCTACTATATGTAGCGTTTTTTGTACTTATAACCACTCGATTATACCATGAAGCTTAGTGTAAGTCTTACATTGCAAATTCGATTGACCGTAATCAAGCGCTCGATCATAATAGCCTCAAAGTAAAATTAACTTAAAATACATTGATTTATGCCTCAATTTCGTGTATGCATTCACAGCCAGCGTTCCAAACGGACGTTTCGAAATCAAAATCGCTTGTAGTAATTTTATGACTATAAATCAGGATTTAGGAGCTTTTGCATACACGATACATTCACAGCCAGCGCACCAAATGGACGTTTCTAAATTAAAAGCGCTTGTAATGATTTTGTGACTAAATCAGGAGCTTTTGGGTCAGTTTTACTTTGATGTCAATATGATCAAACCATCGATTACGATCAATCGAATTTCCATCATGACGTTAAACTTAGACTAAGGCCTTGTTAGACTTGGTAATACATTGTGCCCTATATTTTTTATCTCCTCTGTACTCTTGACTAGTGGATGTCTGCGAATTTGTCGAATGTCGATGCAAGAACATTCTTAGAACCAAGAGATACGTTATTTTCTGCCAGTCATCTTAACGAGACAGCAACGTTGAACTCAAACTCATTGTTTATTCAAATAAACTTACTGAAATTGCTTTTGATCGTCGAGTGAATCTATCACTGATTCGCTGTTATTGCAGTTGCAGGATGACAGCATGTGACAGTGGCAAGATCTTCAACCTGGCAAATAAAATATGGGGCTCTACAAAGGGCGGATAAACAAATTTCTCAAAAGCCGGTTATATAAGTCCGTCTATCTACTGTCAGGATAATATATAAGTACTTAATAGACTGTGATGTCAGCTTTGGATATAAGTTTTGGGAATCTCAAAGGAACCAAATGAAAGCGCAAGAGATTTTCCAGAATGAAAAATATGTCACACACAAGTATAAGTGGTGAGTATGTTCTTAACTATATCTATCGAAATATCGATCCAATTGCGGCGTGATTAACCACTCCACCCGGCCCGCGCCCGACCCGCATCCGCTTCCTTTGTGTTTTGCCCTTAAAGGATAAACCAACAAAAAAACAGACTTAACATTTAATGATAACTAGATGATGCCCGCAAATTCGTCCGCGCGGATTAAGGTTTTTAATTTCTGCTGAAAGTCTTAAATTTTCCGGGATAAAAAGCCTATGTCCTTCCTACAGCCTATCTCTATCCAAAATTTGTCCAAATTGGTTTTAAGCATGGGCCGGGCCGTTAAAGCAGCAGACGGACAAACACACTATCGATTTATCTATAATTTCTGTAGGTTTTTTAAGATACCATAAAAACGTTTCTAAATCTATTCATAAACACAGAATAGATAATAATAGCTTATAAGCTTCATACATTTTGTATGAATTTCTTTTATCGATTTATATTAAGTAAGTATAATACTATGCGGATATTATTTAGTATGATTTATGCTCTTTTTGAGCTAGTTTTTTGTTCGATCGGTTGAGGATAAAACTGTTTTAAAATTCAGTTGCAAGATTTGACCTAAACAAAACTACACAAATATTGCAAGTTAAATACTTGAAAGCTTGTAAAAATTATTAATACTCTGCGTTCAAACATGCGAATTTCTTTCCCTATACTATAACTACCCTACCCTATATCCTATTCTATAACAAAATTTCACAACCTATTTTAAACTTGCCTTTACACAAATTTAAAGTATGGCCCTGGCAAAGATTTGACACGCTCCAGCAATGTTTAGGACTGCGGTTAAATGTTATGTTATCTACACTTTTATGTTATTGTAAATTAATCTTGATCATGAATGAACTAGAAGTTTAATTCGCTATAATCCGCTACAGTAGACAAATCTGTGTGGTACAGTGCGTGTCTTTCACCTGCAATATGCGACACCCACCACCCAGCAATTCGCACAGGCACAACACCACACCACACAAATCCTCCAAATCACTCTCAACGTACGTTTCACTCCGACACCGGAGCATCTTCAGGAGATGTTGACTCGACAATGCACGATTGTGAAGTGACTATTGTATCGCAAGTTCCGGCTTATATACCTTTTTGGCATGTCTCATACTGAAGCCCCGCCCCCTCCCCTATTACTGTATAAATTGAGTAAAGGTGAATTTGATACGTTTATTTGTTCATGTAGCAACTCAAATCCTTTATTATTGTGTTTAATTATTTCTAATTGCTCCCAAACGCACATTCGAAACCCTTTATTACATTTATGCAGGATTTTATATGAATGGTTATTGCCCACCTCATGTCCACTGTCCAAAAGATGTTTAGCGAAGTGGGACCTTTGTGGTTGATCGTTCCTATAAGCAGACATATGTTCCTTATAGCGCGTCTCAAAATTGCGTCCAGTTTGACCAACATATGTGGCACCACATTCACCACACTCAAGCTTATAAACACCCGATTTTTGATGATTCTTTAATTTATCTTTTCCATTGCAAATCCTCCGAAGTGTATTATTTGTCCGGAACGCGACATGCACATCATGTGATCTGAGCGTATTTGCAATGCGCTCAGATATAGGTCCAAAATACGTCAAACTGGCTTTATATTTACTAATTTTATCCGATGTAGCCATGTAAAGATCTTTTCTAATTAGTGCTGACTGCTGTTTTTTAATTATATTATTAACAATATTCTGATTGTATCCATTTGAATGTGCGATTTGGTATATAACCTCTAATTCTTTCCTATAGTCATCTTTTGACAGTGGAATGGACAATAACCTGTGTACTATGGAATGCTGCGAGTTTATGTTGCCAAGGATGACAAGACGATGCGGGTATAGTTGTGTCAGTAAATGTAGGCTTGCGATAAATTTTGAACTCATGTTTATTATTAACCCGGGATATAGTCAAGTCAAGGAAATTCAAAGATTTGCTCTGTTCTAATTCTGCCTTAAACTTAATTTTTGGGTGCAATCTATTAAGTTTTTTAACGAATACATCCAGTTGTCTCACTGTCCCCGTCCAAGATATGATTATATCATCTACGTATCTGTAGTAGTAGAAAATACTGTTCTCATTCACTATGTGTTTATTCTCAAAGTTATCCATGAACATTTCAGCCATTAGAGGGCTTAGAGGAGAACCCATAGCTAGCCCCTCTTTTTGATGGTAAAAATGATCATTAAATTTAAAATAATTCTGCTCCATACAAATTTGCGTTAACTCAATTAATTCTGATATTTCATTAGGGTGTAACCGTTTAATTTCTAGCAATCCCTTTAAAATTTCTAAAGTTTCACCCACTGGTACATTAGTAAATAAACTTTCTACATCCAATGATAACAGCATACATTGGACAGGTAAAATCAGATCTTTTATATTCGTGACCAAGTGGCTGCTATTTTTAAGAGCAAATTTGGGCATAAATGATGTTTTTGATTTAATTATATCATTTAACTCCTTTGCCAGTTCATATGCTGGTGCACCAATATACGAAACCACTGGTCGTATTGGAATATTGTCTTTGTGAATTTTAGGCAAGCCGTACAATGTTGGGGCATAGGTATTCATCAAAATTACCCTTTGTTTTAATGCATTTTTTGGAAATATATATTCAGATTTATTAACAGCTAATCTAACCTTCGCAGCAAATTTTTTAGTTGGATCAGAAGGCAACTGACTAAACTCATCTCCCGAGAGCACCTCATTAACTTTATTTAAATAATCATTACACTTCAGAACTACTACCGCATTACCCTTATCGGTTTTTGTAATAACAAGGTTATTGTCTTTAACAGTATTTTGCAGTGATTTTAACACTCTTGTGTCCAGATTAGAAGTTGGAGAGGTAGTAGCAGTGGTTTTCATTTGGTGTGCAACAATATTTTTAACGATATTATCTTTTTTACTAAGGACAATAGCCAACTCTGCATCAACTGCTAATGTTTCTAACGATTTATTTGTAACATTAGTGGGAATATTAAATTTTAAACCGTTTTCTAAGAGTTTCGTTTCATCATTTGTAAACACAGTATCAGTGAGATTTTTAACCCGAGGGTGAAAATTATGTGCTAGTCTGTCTGTCATATTGTCTAAGTTATTTACTCTAGTAGAACGAACAAGTAAATCTAATTTCTTTTGCTGATTAAGAAACTAATTGTGGGCCTCTAGGGATGCCAAATCTCTTGCTTTCTGATCCAAAAGATCAAATTCAATATTATGTAATCTAAAGGTAAGCTCTGTATAAAGTATTTTAAGATGGAGCTTCAGATTATCTCTGACCGTGAACCAGTGACGTGATTCCTCATTTAACCAGATTTGTTGTGCTTTTCGTATAGCAATATCAGACGCTCGACTGTGCGTGTTTTTTTTAATATTAATATATTTCGGAATAACCTTCAAATGTTTACATTGTTGATTAAACCAAACGTTTTGAACTGCGACGCGATGTAATTTAGTCAATTTGATGTAAAGTCTAGCCTGTACGGTCAAGCTCACCGATTTCAAATATTGAATAGAAGCAGGCGTTACTTTGCGGAAGTCCATGATAGTGAATGAACTAGAAGTTTAATTCGCTATAATCATATGATTATAGCGAATTCTTCTTCTTCTATTCAATATTTTAATCTTGATCAACAACTGCGTTTTTTGGTGGTTCTTCTCGGTGAAAATGATATTCCGAACCAGTGGTAGATTCACTCGACGATTCAAAAGCACTTTTATTAAGGTTATTTGAATTAAAAAGTATTATAATTTTGAGTTTAGCTTATACACAAAATGCGAGGGCAATTCAAAAATTTAATGTTAATTTTATATCAAGAAAAACTTTTGGGGGAAAAAATATGAGGAAATGCATAACACTTACCTAAACGTTATCAAAAACGTGTAAACAGGTAAACTGCTGTCCACTGGTTCTAAGAAATAGCATACATTTTCCTTACCGACATTACCTTATAAAGTTATAACTTATGGTATTAAAGTTATACCTACAATTGTATAAAACGCATACGCTAAATCGAGTGAATTCCCGAGACTTCCAACTATTACGGATAAACCTATTCGCTGCCTAGCTAATGTTGTTAAGAGGCCATAGCGAAACAAAATGTGACAAAAAGGAATTATCCACAATCCAATGAAAGAGACGGCAATTAAATTGACGGAACGGAAGGACGGAACAGAAGGAAGCTTGCCTCAACTGTTCTAACTTATTAGACAAATAAAAGATTTATCATCAATCAATCATATCAATCATTTTTAGAGTAAAAAAGTAATTGTGTATTTTTTACTGTCCTGTTATTGTATAATTTTTTTATATACATTATTTATGTAACTATCTACCATTGTAGTTGTAATAAGCCAGGGGCGGCGAATTAGGCAACTGTAAAGTCTTTCCTGGATTGTGTCATCAATAATAATGTATATTATTTGTTTAAGACTTAATTGAAAACCAGTGCAGTCTTTATTATAGGCAGTTCAATCCACGCAGACGCGCCCCAGTATTTGTCGTCTCTTTAAAAAGGTTGCTCTATAACATACTTAAGTAATTTTCTTTAATGAATTCGTGTGTTTTATGGTCGCTATTACTTACTTTCCTATTATAAATCAATATTTTTACATTCAAGGTTGTACTGCATGTTAGATGGTGACATCATCACATCAAATAAGAGTGGAACGCGTATTTCTGTTTTTTTTTTTCATTTATAGACTAGCGCTTGGCTGCAATTAGGCTAACTGGAAGTGATGCAGCCTAGCCTAGGTGGAGCGCGCTTGCCTCTAGGCATACACTCTTTATTTGAAGATACGCAGAAGAAGAACTTGAATTAGAAACGAGGAAGTAAATCGCTTCGTACGCGTTCGTAGAATTTCAACTGTATACGGATGCAGACTCTGACGATGCCTTGCGGCACGCTAGTAGATTTCACTTGGTAGTTGGTAGGTACCTACATACGTTCATAAGCCGATGGGACGACAAATCTGAAACGACCATAAAGAGATCAGGCGCATGACCGATGGTTTTACGTGCTCTTCGATGCACAGGGGTAAAAATACTGCCAAGTTCCTTACCCCGAGCTAGGTCTGAGAAATTGGTGTCTATAAACCTAAGACCTAGATAAAGTGATTGACCATCGAGACTGTGAATGAATGTCGAAAAAAATCTGTTTGTGCCTCTGAGGTTTCAGTCATCTTTTAGATTTTTAAACTCGATTAATGTGACAAGGGTTAAATTAAAAAAAAACAATAAATACACAAATTGTCTCTAAAATGTTTTGATTTAAATGTTAAACTGTCCTAACTCAAGAGCATGTTTGACAATTGGAAATCCGAACATCCAAACCTCGTTGAAACCACAGACTGCAAAAGCTATAATAATAACATATATATCAAATCGTGGAAACACTTTACAAAAAAAAGAAGTAAACAGTTAACCACGTCACGATGGTAAAATCCCGTCTATATTAGTTTGTTATGTAAATCAGTTGTGACATCGGATCAAGCTGTTTCGTCAGAAACGCGGTATCTCCTGGGGGCGTCCGACCATCGCTTAAATCCGTATTATTTCAGTATTACTGACGTTCTTGCTTGAAAATTATAATCCTTATTCTAGGGACGTCAAGGTACGTGACATAACTTGTTGTCATTTTGAAATATTGGCTTTATGCGATGGTGGTAATCCCCATGACTGTTTTGTTTGCATTTGTCATCATATAAACCGGTTTGGATTTGTGACGCCGAGTAATAGCACAACTAATGGTTTCAATGTAATTTTCAGTTACCCGCGTTACTGCAATATAATAACGGAAGGTTCCTCAGGATTATAGCTGGCTGCGTCACAGATATGACAGCTGTCAGTCTTTATGATAGTACAACCTAAGTCCCACAAATGAGCCACTAAACAAAAGAAGAAGAAGAATTCCCACAAACTTATGTAACCCGTTGACAGCGTCGCTAGTAGTCTATGCAAAAAATAAAATAAAAACAAAACTAAACAGGTATAAAAAATGAGAAAACAAACAAAAAAAACAGATAAGTTTGACAGACATGGTTCTATAGGCTGTAAACGAGGCTATTATACGATTGTGCTGACTTTGCTTTCCGAACCGGTGATAGAGTTCCGAGAGAACAAGATATGTATAAAGAAATACCTGTGTATCCCGTAATAGGTATCAACTTTTTTTATTAATTTGGGTTCTTCTACGGTCTGTTAAATTACCTGATCATAGAATTCTATATTGACCTTATTAGAAATAATCCATATAACGGTTATTAATACGTCACATTTTACTCAATAGTTACTATAATAATGGCTTTCACCGACGTCACGACATTAGCATAACGAGATCTATAAAGTCCTGTTGCTCAGAAACAAAGGCCTAATTGTCTAAGCAAATCGTTACTAGTGGTTCGCCCCGAACTGTGATAGTTTTAACTATATATTGTAATAGTTAACTTTTAACATTAGACGCAATAGAGCTAAAGAGTTATTGGAGCTAAACGAATAAACGTTTACAGAGCGCCATCTATTGACATAATTGTGAAGTTCTATTAAAATACTGAAGCACATTAAAAATTAAATAATTTCGTTTACTTAAAATATTTATCTAATTTTAGTATTTTTTGTTCAAGTACAGGATATGATTAAAATAATTGAACAAGTTTCAGGCTCAGCCTTTCAGAAAATTGAGAGTTCTGAGGTCAACTTTGGACGTTAGAAAATCTCCACTTTAAAAGCCCCCTATTTCGTCAATTTTAGGGGAAAAATTAAAAATATATATTTACTGTACTCTATTCTTAATTAACTTTAAAATGATATATACCGCAACCCTATGTAACGCTATAAAAATATTTTACTTCGCAGTCGCTTTTATGAGAGTCCCCCTGAAATAAAGATTTTTATAACTTTTTAAGCCATATTCGGCTGGAGTCTATCGCTTTACATATTATATTTAAATTTGAAGTAATTACGTTCATTAGTTCAGAAGTTCAGGCTCTAACAGACGGACGGATGGCCGGACAAGTGCAAACTCACTCAAGTAGACTCAGAGACTCCTTCGCTTCGCTCGGTCAATAATTTGTCAGCTGAAAAAGTATTAGAGGAGTTCATAGTGACCACTTTCAAACGAAAAGCACCCTTTTTTATTTTTATGTTCCCCCTCCCATTGCCACCTCAGCTTCGCAACAGTAATGGTTCTAAAATTATTCTTTGAAGAATTTAAAGCAAGCTTGAAAATTTTAAAAGGCATTGCCTATTATTATTTTATAGCTTGCAAGTGAGTCCTCATTAAAGTCTAAGGTTGGGTATCCACAATGTTCGCAGACCCTTTGCGCTCCGCGCTCCTGCAACTGCTCCACATAGTGGATACGTTCGCGCTCCTGAAGCGTGCAACGGTGCGCGCTCCGCGCTCACTCTCCAATCGGTGGCGGTTTTCGGGTGAACACAAAGGGCAGCTCGTTCTGTTCGTGACCGTGAGCTACTGAAGATGCGCGTACCGTCTCCATCAGAGCGGTTGCAGATGCGCCGAGCACAGTTAGTTCGCGAACATAGTGAATACCCAGCTTAATATGTCCGTTAATTGTGAACGTTCGAATGGCCTACGTGAAACCTTCGCAATTTAATAGGCGTTACTTTAATTTGAACAATTTTGTACAGCACTAGGTTTTAATCACGGACTCGCACACGTAGGTCTGATTTAGAAATAATAACTATTTTTTATCCACTACAAGTTAGCCCTTGACTGCGATCTCACCTGATGGTAAGTGATGATGGCAGTCTAAGATGGCAGTGGGCTAACCTGTTAGGGGCATGGCAGTTATATTAAACCCATACCTCTATGCGGCTCTACACGGCATCGTACGGGAACGCTAAATCGCTTGGCGGCACGTCTTTGCCGGTAAGGTGGTAACTAGCCACGGCTAAAACCTCCCACCAAGCCAGACCAGGGAAAATTTAGAAATTATAGATTTCCAAACCCTGCCCGGGATCGAACCCGGAACCTCTGCATATTAAGGCAACAGCGCTCAACACTGCGCCACGGAGGATGTCGGAACTAGTGTTTTAAACGTGGAATAAGATTCTATATATCTCTATTTATATTATAAATGCGAAAGTGTGTTTATTTGTGTGTTCGTCCATCAATCAACGGGTTGATACGGATCGACGTGATTTTTTGAACGGATATAGATGACTAGCTGATTCCCGCGACTTCGTCCGCGTGGATTGAGGGTTTTCGTTCCCATAACTCTTTAATTTTCCGGGGTAAGTGTTATTCCAGACTATAATCTATCTCTGTGGCTTTCACCCAGATCCGTTTAGCCGGTCTGGCGTGATTGAGTAACAAACATCCATCCATCCCATCCATCAATCCAAACTTTCGCATTTATAATTGGTACCTATTAGTATAGATGTAATATTTGAACCCAGAGGTCCTGCAGTGTTTTCCTTACCAGACCACCTCGTTGGCTTACTGGTAAAACCGTATAAATGCACTTTGTGGCGGATTTGACTTAAAAATGCAGGTATATTTATTTATTTCCGCTCTATGGACTGGTAAAACTGAATAAATGCTACGACGTATACGGCTGCAGATATAGCCAGTTTGAATAAGTTATAAATACCATAAGAAAAATAAAATCATACTACTAATACAGCATAAATCACCCTTATTGCATGAAACCAATCAAGATTGTACAGGTAAAGTAGTCTGAATATGATTATGCGTTTTGACCTGTAATTTTTCTTCTACGTTCTACAATTCTTCTACAGCAAGATCATATTAAATGCATCTATGTGGTTCTGGATGTACAAGGTGAGCCCACTTTGACGTGATAGAAAGGGAGGCACCTGCCGTTGAATCAACTCTGTGCGAGCTGAATTGCACTTTATTGCGTGGCTGCAAGTGTCGCTATTTATTTATTAGTTTTTGCGATATTCTATGCCATTGCATTTCTGTGCTAATGACCCAAATGATTTGGGTCTTTACAATGATAAAGACAAAAGAGATCAACATGAACCCCCTAAAAGACAAAGAAGAGGAGAAAGTTGTGAAGAAACACATTGAATTCTTCCATACCATGGAACCCCACTATCATAAGAAAGTTTTCTAGGCGTCTGTACCTAGATGCATCGTTATCAATCACGAAACTGCACCAGCTGTACATATAAAAGTGTACCGAAGAGAACAGGAGCCCAGGGTCTGAAATAACTTACAGGAGGACATTTTGTAATGACTACAATTTCAGCTTCTTTGTCCCTAAGAAGGATCAATGTTTAACATGCTCGAACTACAATAAAGGCAATGATGACAAAAAGCAGCGATGAAAACGGGATTCGTGGAACATTTGGCAAGAAAGGAGTCTTGTAATTTGGATAAAGCGAAGGACAATTAAAGAGCAGCCAGTAATAAAGACTTTTGCTTTGTTTCAGACGACTTGTAGGCTGTATTACAGATACCCTTTGGATAAGTGGGACAACTGTACTAGTCGAAAGCTGTGCGTGTACAATCTGTGCATTTACGAAGCTGCATTGCCAAATGATGCTTTTTGTTTTTGGTCCGAAGTGAATGGAAAAAGAGGCAGTTCTGAAATTGGAAGTATTCTGTATTCTTTTTCACTATGTATCGACGTGTGTGCCTTCCCATGTGACGGAAGTATGTCTGTATTCAGATACGTGCGGGGGGGAAAATAGAAACTAATACGTGGCTGCATTGCTATTTTTTGCAGTTCAAAGCATTCCTCACATAACGAAAATCAAACACGTGTTTATTGAATCGGTACACAGCTACATGGAAGTTGACAGTATGCATAGCAGCATTCGGCAAAGAAAAACAATGAGATCTACTGCATGCCTGATAACATGCTAATTTTAATGTCATGTCAGAGTTAAATCAAAGTACAGTAACTTTTGAAGCGAAAACTTGAAAAGAGCACCCTACAAAACTCAAGAGTTAAATTCAACGAAATTTATGATTAAATCAAATTTTCCTTTATTTTAATGAATTCATAATTTTTTATGTAGTTATCGTAATAAATGTCATTAATTTTTCATAAAATCTACAGTTTAAACCAGCTAAATAAAATAAAATAGGGTTTTTTGAAGTCAATGTCCAAAGAAATACAATTTCCGATATTGACACTGACTGGAATGCGTAAAACAAATACCTGCGTTCTATAATCAGCTTTCTAGAGTAGGTAAAATAGAAGATGGGGTAAATTTTTAAATTACAGGTAAAACCAATCAAATGCATAACCCTCTGAATATTAATTTAAATTTTATAGTTTTTCTACCTAGAATATTGAACCAATATGATGAATAATTAGAAAGAAAGAAAAACATTTATTTTCCAGTTTTGTGACACATTTGCTTACCTCAAGGGTATGCTACCCCGGCGTCTCCATCACCACCGCCAACCAATAAAAAAAAACTAGTACTAAATTACTTAAACAGCTTAGTTACAGTATTACTATTTCACTTATACTAACACATATTATAATATGATATTACTGAAATACCTATAAATTTTAATCGAATATAAGAAAATAAAATAAATATAATAGGTACATTATCATAGTTTATACATTCTGTTAAATAGTCTTTATAATATATAATAACAAAGACAAATAATTATTTTATTAATTAAAATAAATTTTTAAATACACATTTTAGTAAACATAAAATAAAAATTAAAACCATATAGAAATGAAAACTCTGCCACCAGATCCTGAAATTCAACCTGTTTCTCTAAAGGGATTTTTTTTAAAGTAACTTTAAATGTAGAAATATTTTTTAGTTTTCTTATTGGAGGATATAATTATTGCACCACTTTGCATAACTTATTTCTAAGTTGTTAGGTTTTAAGTAAGTCATATCTTATCAAACTTTAAAATGCGATTTACTCAAAATGACATTTATTCAGTTTTAGCAGTAAGCCGACAATCTGAGAAATTTCAGAAATTTTATATTCCCAAATAGACCCTGCTTATAAGTAGCGATCCGCCTCGGCTTCGCACGGGTAGCACTAATAATCCTAGTAGTCTATACCCAATATAGCCGTGGGTAGTGGGCAGGTTTTACATTTTAATATTACATTGTAAGAGTACGCCCAGTCCTCTCCACCGTACCGTCTGAGCGCCGGCCTCAGTTGCGCCATTTTCCCTCGCACGTTAAATTATTTATCTCATATGATATTCATCTTAATTATATGGTGTGAAGGACAATTTTTATCTTAATTACATACTTGAGATGACGATTTTTTTTTTGATAAGGATTCATACTATGTCAGTAAAAACACATTCGCAAATAAAACATCATAAAAATAGATATTGTGAGTCAATTTTAAAAGATATATTATGCTATCGCGGACGTTTATTTAGAACTTTTTAAGAGGAAGAATTCCACGATACATTGTTTTCCTGTAACTTTATCTATTCACGACGCAGCGCCACGAAAGCTCTCAGAAACTTAGTTCAAATTATTGCAATTTTCGTAAGGATCTGTAATTTCTTTAAAAATAAAATATAGCCTATGTTAGTCGCTGATAATGTAGTTTTCTTAATGTGTGTTTTTTTTTAATCGGTTGAGTAGTTTTTGACTTTACAAACAAACAAATCTTTCCTCTTTATAATATTAGTTTAGATTTAGATCATTTATAAGCAATGCTTCCATAAGTAACTGGATACAACAGTTCCGGAACGACTACATATGCTTATTTAGCTAAGTACAGGATGTATTTGTTATACATGGTTTCAACAAGCTGGTATTTCACGATTGCCCTTCGGTGAGGCCCTTTGTGGATAAAGGAAGCAATAATTCACATGGCGGTGTTTTTAAAATCTATGATTCATCGAAACAATATTATAAGCTCGTAATGTGTCGGTCTGTTTGTCCGCGCATAATTTAGTACTTTAATATTATAATTGCGAAAGTGTGATTGTTCAGTAAAGCCGCAACAGAGCTTTTAGAAAAATTACGGATTATAGTACAAGTTTGTCTTTGACTTGAAAATAATACTGATATTGTAAATGCCAAAAGTGTGTTTGTTTGTTGGTTTATTGAAATGTCTTTCAATCACGCTGCAACAGAGCAACGGATCGATGTGTTTTTCGCATGGGTATAGTTCAGGGCCTGGAGAGCTGACATACACTACTTTTTATCCCGGAAAATTAAGGAGTTTCCGTGGGAATTCAACAAAAACTTATTTCACGAGGACGAAATCGCGGGCATCGGCTATTTCAGAAATAATTGACCGAGCGAAGCGAAGATCTCTGAGTTTACTTGAGTGAATTTGAACTTGTCCGTCCTAGGGTTGGCAAAAAAAAATTGCCCGTCTGTCAGAGCCTTATAACTTCTGAATTACTGAACGTAATTACTTCAAATTTAAATATAATATGTAAACCGATGGCCTCCAGCCGAATATGGCTTAAAAAGTTATATAAAAAAAAATAGGGGGGCTCTGATAGAAGCGAACGTGAAGTAAAATATTTTTATAGCGTTACATAAGGCTGCGGTATATAATTTTAAAGATAATTAGGAATAGAGTATTAAAATATTTTTTTAAAATTTTTCCCCTAAAATTGACGAAATCAGGGGCTTTCAAAGTGGAGATTTTCTAACGGCCAAAGTTGACCTCAGAGCTCCAAATTTTCTGAAAGGCTGAGAGCCTGAAACTTGATAATTTTTTTGAATTATATTACCTGTACTTGAACAACAAATACTAAAATTAGATAAATATTATAAGGAAACGAAATTATAAATTTTTTAATGATCTTCAGTATTTTTAACAGAACTTCACAATGATGTCAATAGAAGGCGCTCTGTAAAAGTTTATTCGTTTGTGCATACAAATAATAGACGTTAGCACCACCTTACGTGGAATAAAAAATAACGCGAGGTCTCAGTTCGGTGCGAACCACTAGTTATAAATTGCGGTACCTCCCGCTTAATTCAGAGCTCAATTACATTGCCAAACCAATACACCCATCAATAAGTAACGCTACTTTGCAAATTAGACGTGTAGACCATATACAATATACACATCCTAGATATCCTTATTTTTCGTGAAATACAATATTTATGGAGGGGGCTATGTCGGATATTTACCAGCTAACACCCCACGGTGTTCCAAATACCGCCTGGTGCTGGGTTGAGGAATTTAGCACGTTGGCGGAACTCAACCAGCAGCGCATGCCGAGACGGACCCTCCACTAAGACTAATAAAGTGTTGGATAGAATCAGGCGTTACTTTGCGGAAGTCCATGATAATATAATGATCAAAGAAACTTACCTGTAATTAAGTGAACTTCGATCACTATTAAAGATGTTAACGCTTCGTTTAAAAACGATGTATTTATGCATGACTTATCCTAAGAATAGTGTCTTTCAGATTGAGATTGATCGTGATTGATTGAGTCAATATCTTCTGAGGATGCTCCGGTGTCGAAGTGAAACGTACGTTGAGAATAATTTGGAAGATGTGTGTGGTGTGGTGATGTGCCGGTGCGAATTGCTGACTAATTGGTCGGTGATTATCGCAAGCTACACATGCAAGCTACACGTTGTACCACATAGATTTGTCTACTTTGGCGAATTAAAAGCGAATTAAACTTCTTGTTTCTTGACTGATAAAGTGTCCCTACACACCGTCTGAGGCGCATCAGGAACACAGAGGTGCCCCTCGCGGCTCGAGGACTTTTTCCTAACGGGTGACACACTCCCTAGGTCTATCACGCCGAACTCCTTCTAAGGGAGACAGGCGGCGATCAAAAGCGGCACGTCTGCTCCCGCTCCCCCTGCGCCGGATAGGATGGGATCGTCCTCACATCTGCTATGCCCTCTTCTTCTTCGAAATTACCTGGTCGCAGAAGAATTTTATCACTTTCCAAGATATTTATCAACTATGGCTATTACCACGGCCGGCAGTGAGAAGCCCTGGCCCACCATTTCTATGAACATCTTGCGTGGCTCCACCCACGCAGTGCACACCAATATAGTGTGCTGCACCGTGTCCATAAGACCATCGAGACCCTACCCCCATAGCCAAGTTACATACGTTTCGTGTCTATTCTCTTTCTATAATCGTTAACGCTTTAGCGTAGAGAAAGAAATAAGTGAATAGAGTATGCAACTTGCGTTTTAGCGTTAAAGATTATAGAAAGAGAATAGACACGAAATATACTATGTAACTGGGCTGGTCTAACGAAATAATCGGCTTTATTTCATTTTACATAAATGCAGGTGTGTAAGTGTGTAACGATAAAGTAAACCCTACTATTTAACCATTAACCCACAAATTTTCAGTTGAACGTACAATTTTACGTTATAAATCTCAGATATTATCAATGTTAAACCACTCGATATTGATCATTATTTATCAGAAATTGAATTTACATGGTATCAATAGCGCTTTTTGTTGTCCATTATTATTATTCTTTTGTTACAGATACCGGTTGGCCTCAATTGGTGATTTAATTAGATTAAATTAAAGGGATATTGACTGGTTACTTTATCACACTTTTAAGTGTTTTTATTTGTGACAGCGATCATAATATCAGTAGTATTAAACAAGCGGTTGTTATTAACGTTTTTGTCCACCGCTTGTTGGTGTATTAATTTAAATTAGTATTAATTTAAATCTATAACCCGACTAAGTGGTTTGGGCCTAGTCCACCACGCTGGCTAAGTGCGGATTGGCTAATGAGAACATAACTCACACCTTTGAGAACATTATGAAGAAATCTCGGACAAATACCTTTGCTATAGACAAAGACATAGCAAGTGACATTTAATTTTAACGCACATGACTCGGAAAAATGGAAGTGCGTACCCGAGGAATGAACCCTTCACCACCCAAACACCAGGCCGAACGCCAAAACCAATGAATTACCACCACTGGCGGCTAGGAATTCGATACCCATTTCCTTTCCTTTTTCTGTACCAAATTTCTTCAAAATCGGTTAACAGATGGGATGTGAAAGCGTAACAGACAGACATACACTTTCATTCATTATAATATCTACATAATAGATCTTTGTGTATATTTTTATACCTATAAATTGCTCGTTGAATCATTGACCGTAACATCTTATGATATAATCAGTACCCTTGACCGAAAAAATATGGTTTTCACAAGAAACATAATAATATTATGACTCCGTAAAATATTATATTCCGTAAAATAGTACATAAAAAAATTGCAAAGGCAGGGAAATAGGCAATTGCAGGTCGAGTATGAGTTTGAAGGCCGAGCCGTAGGCGAGGACTTCACTAATACGAGACAGGCAATTGCCATTTCCGCCGAGGCATATATAGTGCTTTTCTCAAAAGAATGTAGGGAAATAAAACATACTTTTTTACCTTTGTCGCTAAATATATATCATCTGGGGCTTTCATTAAAAATTGCTTTATGTTTTCGCCAGTAAAAATTTTCGATTTCTTGCTTTCGAATCCGGTCGATTGTCGTATAAGAAAAGTAGTTATGTTCCCATAATTTTTTAAGTTAATGAAATTTTTTAACATAACTGTACATTTCAGCATGGAATAAATTGCCCATAATTTAGATGGCTTTTTAGTTTTAGCAATCTCATTAAAAACGCCAAAAATACTGTTTCGGAGAAAATGTTCACTTTTTTCTCGTTTTTCCAACTCATAAAATTTTCATATACTTTCATGTATTTTTCTTTGGACTTCGCTGGAAGCAGGTTTTCCATTACCAATTTGGCTTCTGATCTTAAATCTGGTGGAGTACAATCAATCTCCATTTGACTCTCTGAACCGTTGGAACTCATTTTACTTATTATTAAATTTATATTTATTAAGTATTTAAATAACAAATCAAGACGAATTTTCAGCTTTGCCGCCAAGTTTTTTTTTATCATCTGTGCCGACAGGCAAACGCATTTATGGCTATACAGCCACCAATTTATACTAAGAGACTATGGTATACCAAGAATGACAAAAGAGATCCGATCAAAGAGTATTTAATAACCCCAGCACGGCGTTTCATACAATATTGCAGGAGCGTTGTAATGTTCCAAATTAAACAAACGCTCCTGCAATGGATTTGATTTTCTTTGTCCGAAAATTCGATACTTCGCGTGTTCTTTTTTCGAAAATAATGACAATATTTCCATGCATGTTTGAGAAAACGTATATTATAAAGATGTTTGTTTAATTAATTTACCTTTTCTCTACAGTATTATTTACGAATTGCGATAGCGGGCTTTGGCTTCATATTCGAGAGAGCCCAGGATTCAAATTATGGGGCTTTATTATGCAATATTGATGTGTCGCACATATATATGATAAGCGAAAGTGTGTCTGTCTGTCAGTCTACGACGCTTTAACGGCCCATTTTTTTGACAGATTTTAATGAAACTAAGTATGGATGTAGGCTACATCCCGGTGAAGGACATAGGCTAGGCGGCTTTTTATCCTGAAAAATTATGGAGTTCCGCGAGAATTAATAAAACTCGGTAATTAATGCGGACGAAATCGTGGGCATCATCTTGTATTACATAATTGACGTGAGTGTGATGCGACGATGAAGATGATTTATGTTTATGTATAACAGTGTATATGCTTAGATGTTTACTGATGTTTTGTTTTCATCCTCTAATCCAAATTTGCTCTATTGTGTTTTAATAAATTTCACAGTTACACTGTGCTAGAATACTTGATTGAACATCTTAGTATACTACATATTAGTAACTGTATTCACAAATAAATGCATTTCAATTCGAACATTAATTTAAAAATCTCTTTGATAAGATAGAATTAACCTAACTGAAATATTATCCAAATGAGTAATCTATCCGTAATATTTCAATAGCGATAAATCCAGTTAACTGCCGGAAACGAGATCGTTTCGTGACCGGAAATAAAGTGGACATTGGTCCTTGCCAATCGAAATGTACACCCGCCTTTAGACCGTACCCACTGTCTGTGGCGCTCGAGACGTATGTATCTCTATACGATCTTAATAACTCAGGACATTTTAATTTATATTTTTAATAAAATGTTGTTAATTTTATTTTATTTTCGTTATTTATATGCTTTGTCTTAATATGCGGTATTGAAGGAAATTATTAATTAGAACTAATTTTTATGCCGGTTTACTCTTTGTTTTTATTTTATTTTTAATATACGAATAGCGACGCCACCCTTGGTTGAATAGTAGTTGAATACACTCGTACGTATGCGTCTGTGTTAATGTTATCTTTCTTATCATACTCACATTCATGTCACTGGTATTTACTGTATTTTTTTAATTCCTTCTTGTTTACTTTAAGGATTAAACAAAGTTGGTATTGCGGATTGCCACTAAATCTCTTGGATTTTTATTGTAATTACGGACTGAAACAGTAACCAAATAAGGGGTTTAAACACTCATTTTTGAAACTGTTATAAAACAGAAACACATAAAACGGAAACAGAAACGATACTGACTACGGGGCTAAAAGCCATTCTACTCGATTCTATAGAATATCTCGCTACGCTCGGTAAGCTCGCTACGCTCATCTCGAATGAAATGGCTTATTTTAGTATCTTGATGAACAATCTGCTAATTAGCTTTACTTATCAAAAAAAAAAACTTAATTGTTAGTTACTGATATTGTTTATGGCATACGAATGCCAGACCACAGAAGAAAATGCTAACGACTTTTTCTCCTGTCGCGCTAGTCTAACTATCTTAACTAACTATCCTCATTTTTAAACATTAATATAATTTTTATTATTTTTTTAATAACTGGTCGCAATTTTATTATATTGTTAGAAGCTATCATTAGTAATGACTAAAACACATTATTTTGTCATTGGTGTTTTGTGACTGTCTTTTTTTACAAACGATCGCTTCACCTTGACATCGGTAGAAATAGAACTTCTAGTGCTAAGCTCAAATAGGGAAGCTGATAGTGCAATAATCAAATTGTAAAATTATTTTATTTTTTCGGAATAATAAACGCACATACTTAGGCGGTTCTTGAATCAATAAATAAATCCTTTTTTAAAAAACAACTGTGTGAGTTGGTTTGATATCTTGCATTTGCGCATCTTCTCTATACTAAATATATAGTTATATACCTACTATCTATACTAATCCATATCCATACTAATATTATAAATGCAAAAGTGTGTCTGTTTATCTATCTGCTACGATTTCACGGCCCATCTGTTCTACTGATTTTGATGAAATTCTGTAAGTATAGTTAAGTAAGGTAGTAAGGATAGTTTGAATCCCGGGGAAGGACATAGCCTACTTTTTATCCCGGAAAATTAAAGAGTTCCCGCGGGAATCAAAAACCTTCATCCACGCAGACGAAGTCGCGGGCGTTATCTAGTAGTAATATAAAGATTAACTTTCCACCCCCAAACGACGTGATATAACAAAAAGAAACCTCTGTTTATTGTTTACTTCCTTCAGATTTTTTTGTTATTTGTATGACGAATGCCAAGGCGAAAAAACTGTTGTAAATCTAACTCAGATGTAATGCAAAAACTTTTAAACTAAAAGCCGAAACACTGCTATTGTTTAGCTCCTTGACCCCGACCAATGGGATGATGACCTTTTAAACGCTCCCAGTCATTTCCGATATCATTCTTTGTTCTATGACCACAGGTGTTGACGACCTCCCTGGCGCAGTGTTGAACGCTGTTGTTTTAATGTGCGGAGGTTCCGGGTTCGTTTCCTGACAGGGTCAATTTGAGAATTTATAATTTCTGAATTTTCCCCGGTCTGGCATGGTGGAGACTTCGACCACTTACCACCCTACCGGGAAAGACGTGCCACCAAGCCATATAGCGTTCCGGTACTAACCAACCGGTTATGGGGCCGTGCCCTTAACAAGTTAGCCAGCTACCATCTTAGACTGCATCATCACTTACCATCCGGTGAGATCGCAGTCAAAGACTCGTAGTGGAATAAAAAAGGTGTTATGTTTAGGGTTCTATAGTCAACAAGGAACCTTTATAGTTTTTAGTGTCTGTCGACGGACATGGCAAACCTATAAAGGTTGTAGACTGCAGACAGACGTGTACGTGTATGTATGTATGTATGTATGTATGTATGTATGTATGTATGTATGTATGTATGTATGTATGTATGTATGTATGTATGTATGTATGTATGTATGTATGTATGTATGTACGTATGTATTTTTTTTGTCCTCTTCTCCGAAATTATTAATCGGATTGTGACCATTTATTGTATTACATTTACTTCAACTTACGGAACAGTGCAAGTTCCCTGAGTGGAAACAGCCTGTTGGCGCATTGATGAGCGCTGTTGTCTAAGCGTGTGAAGTCTCGGGTTCGATCATGTAGAAACCGATTAGGTTAGCCCGCTACCATCTTAGACAGCGTCAATCATCACACTTACCATAAGATGAGATCGCAGTCAAGGGCTAACTTGAAGCGGAAAGAAATGGTGCGACTATGCCCGACCGGTCACATTTTGCATATTTTAATTAAGTTTAAACCTTTTTTGCTACACCGGGGTATTGCATAGACGTACAGTAATAAAATCCAAACTAATATTTAAAATACGAAAGTGAAGTAGACTTCATCTGCGTGGTTTGAGGTATTTTGGTTCCCGCGGGAAATCTTTAATTTTCCGGGTTAAAAAGTAGCCTATTTGTTATTCCAGACTATAGCCTATGTCTGTGCCAAATTTCATCCAGATCCGTTCAGCCGTTGGGACTTGGGACGTGATAGAGTAACAAACATCCATCCATCAATCTATCCATCCATCCATCCAAACTATCTCATTTATCATATTGGTATAGACAGATAAAGGTATGTGATTCTTTTTCTAATTTTATTCTATATAAGAAACATAAACAAAAAAAAAGTAACCCTATTCGGTACAGATTAATTCCTAGTTTGAATGCATTAAGCTACGTAGTGATGGTACAGTTAACCCGTTAAAGGTCACCCCAAGAGCGGCAAGTGCGTGATTTAAATAATAAGGCCAATACATTACATAACCCTCCATGTATTGTATAACAATCGATTGCACAAGTGTATCACGTATGGTGCCGATTTGATACCCAACCTTGACTTTCGCCGGCATTGGCGGTGGAACGTTTCACCTTGACTTTAACCCTCACACATGCAAATTTTTCGATTAAGTAATTTAAATGGTACGCCGCGGACTTGAATTCTGCGTCAACCACGCGTTCGTTCGGTCAGACTTCTACTAGTTCCGCACACACATTAAGGAGGTCAACAAAAGGGTTTCAGCCTGGCCTACCTACCCTCAGTAATTTTCATTTTTATAAAATAACGGTCAGTCATAAACCCTGTAATAAATCAATGTCTAACATCAATACAAGCAAGTATTTTAAGAGATAAAATTTTCTAAATCGTCCGGTTTCTGAGCTATTAGCTATGTAAACTGTATTGGTGGTGAGTAAACCATACATAGATTACTAGATGATGACCGCGACTTCGTCCGCGTGGAATAAACTTTTTTGATTCCCGCGGGAACTCTTTAATTTTCCGGGATAAAAAGAAGCCTATGTCCTTCCCCTGGATATAAACTATTCCTTTACTAAATTTCACCAAAATCGGTTGAAGAGGCAATTTTTTTTTCCGCGGGACCTCTTGAATTTTCCGGGATAAAAAGAAGCCTATGCCTTCCCCTGGATACAAACTATCCCTGTAGCAAATTTCATCAACATCGGTTGAAGAGACATTTTTTTATTCCCGCGGTAACTCTTTTTTCCGGGATAAGAAGTAGCCTGTGTCCTTTCTCAGGCTCTAGACTATCTCCGTGCCAAATTTCATTTAAATCAGTTTAGTAGTTTAGGCGTGATTGAGTAACAGATAGAGTTACTTTATTTAGAGTAACTAATAATAGTATGGATATCTTGGAAACCTGACACTTTAGAAGATTCTGTATTGAATAATGCTTGCACATATATATATGCCAGCTACAGGTTTTATGAGTACGTAGTCGCTATTTCGAAAAAAATAAAGATGGCGGAACGGTAGGCAGGCCAAAATGTTCCAACCTCTTTGCGTAACATTTTTAACCGAGTCCAAAAAAGCAGGAGGTTCTCAATACGGAGTGTATTTTTTCGCAACAAAAATTGTATGTGAAACAGGTTTCTCGATAGTTCTTATGGAGGATAGGAGAATTCAGTGTTGTTCTTCCTAAATTTCTTGAAGATGAAGAATGTTTTTTGTTTACCTTTGAATGTCAATAAATATAAAAAATTAATTAAGTAAGTATATAAAAAATGATGTAGAAATACTTTCTTGCATTCTTTGTATTATCGGAAATAGAACGCAAGAACGCATAGCGTTCACTCTAACCGGCTCGGCCCGGTTTGACTGCCCGCTTTCAACGTTACAAACGTTACAAAGAACGCAGAACTCAAACGGCTGAACTCTTTCTATCAGAGCGGGCTCTGGGCTGAAACGAATAGAACGCGTGACGACAACTGCTGGAGATATGGCTCTGGCGGGCTTACCTTACAATATGTATTTTACAAATTTACATTATGGTTAAAAAACTACTATTTTTAAAATCACCTAGATTTTTATGGTAAACCATAATGTTTTTAACCACATTGCTTTATTATAAGTACCTATAGATAAAGTCGTACTGTTTTGGCCAGGTGCATAGATAATAATATATGTTATATTGTTGATAATATATGTTTCTCGGTTATGTGGCGTTACCTTGGCACTCAGGCTTGCAATTTTATGAGCCGTGAAAGTGTTGACGTGACTTCGGTTGGGCTTTGATACGAGTAATAGTTACGACTAGAGGATGACTACGACTTCCTACGCGTGGATTGGCGCATCAAGAATTCAACCAATCATAAAAATAGGGTTTTTTTATCCGCTACAAGTTAGCCCTTAACTGCGATCTCACCTGATGGTAAGTGCTGATGCAGTCTAAGATGGTAGCGAGCTATCATGTTAGAGGCATGGCAGTTATACCCCTATTCGGTTTCTACACGACATCGTACCGGAACGCTAAATCGCTTGGCGGCACGTCTTTGCCGGTTGATGCCTATGTAATTTTTTTTTGTTTGATAACCATTATAAAATAATAGATTAAGAAAAAAAAGTGCGTTGAATTTGATGTCGTCACAACTATGTATTTCATACAAACTTACCATAACTATATTTAACCATACTAGAAGCGTTGAGAAATTTGCTAATTTGATTGAGTTGTCATCATCCCCATTGTGACTATAACAATGATCCTCCCACTCCAAATTGACCCTGGGAATCGTACCCGGGACCTCCCGTAAGACCACAGTGCTCACCACAGCACCAGAGAGGTCGTCAAAAGCAACTAAAATTGAATGAGTCATGATATTTATTAATTGTGCTACAAACAGACTAGACATCATGTCGCGGCAGAAATTACTAAATCGGCGTTCACGATCTAAGTAATGGGTTTTTAATAGGTTGTACCTAGTTTGGTGATTGTGTTTTAGATAAAATTAAAGTACCTACCAGAAGCCCAATGGTAAAAAAATCGTAATCATTTGACAGCTCAAAACAATCTCGAATTGTGGAGATCCTGCATGCTTTATGTCATGCCAGTGCCGGCTTTAGGGGGAGGCGACCAGGGCGGCTGCCCGGGGCGCCAGGTACTACAGGGTGTCGCGTGCGCCAGCTCATATTAACCACTTCATTTGATTACTATTTTTATCTATCTATTGAAAATCAAGTTGCAGAAAATCTAGATATATTTTTTGATGGTGCGTGTCGTGACTGACAGACAATATAGATAGGTAATGTGCATTGTTTAGAGTAATATTGGTTAAAATATGTTATTATTAATCATAATAAAGAGATGTGATGTTTGTAGTTTTCTATTAGTCCATTAAAACATATGGTACAAATTCAAAATAAGTTTTTTTAATTTTAATGAAATAAGCATACCTAAAAGGGCGCCAAAAGTATGACTCGCTCGGGGATAGATGCCTAAAGTCGGCCCTGTGTCATGCAGGCATCTGCGAACTCCTTAATAGCCCCCACACACTTATTTGACCCGGTGACATCGTCGCTAGTAGATATAAGAAAATAAATTAAAAAAGAAAAACCTAACAGGTATAAAAAATAGTTCAATTTTTGGCCACTGGGTCAGTTAAGTTTGACGGACTGTAAACAGATGCCTGATTGATTGCCTGCCTGATGCCTGTGCCTGATTTTTCAATTTAATACCATCTGGAAAAGTAAATAACTCACTTTCATAAAGTTATATCTCATTAACTTAGTTTAATCCAGTAGAATATTCACTTGGAAAACCTCACAATTTCCTATTTCTTTGTTTATAAAGTCAATCCGTTTTGATCCGTCGCAAGAAAGTAACTTTTTTATGATTGCTAAATTTGACGTAAACCCTACGTAAAACAATAATGCTAGCTCTCAAAAAACACTTGATGGTACGAATTGAGTGAATGATTTTCTTAATGACGTCACAAAATTGCTTAGAAACAATGTTTTAATAAGCTTACTTTTGGGTACGTCATGGTAGGTTTTGACGACACAATATCAAAATAACTACTTTAAGCAGTGGCAGTAACCGCCCAGTTCGAATTATATGTTTGACAAACGATTGTGATTATGATTTCCTTACACAATTGGGGGTAGGGTACGTTCCGCGTCTATCAATTTGTCTCTACCTATCTCTACGAAAGCTCTATCTAATTATACAGAGCCAAAAACAAATTTTATTTTTATTTTTTTTATCTGTCGGTCCGTACAATTACTTATCTGACAGTCTGTTACGACATCACGCTGAAACGACTGGACGGATTTGAATGAAACTTGGCACATTTATATTCTGAGTTTTTTTAATATGAGTTCACATAATAGGTATATTATTGTGGATAATATTTCTATTGTCGCGAAATATGTGTCGTGATTGTGTCGCGTCGCTTACTTGTCCCGTTGTCCTAGGTGAACGACAGACGCGGCAACGCGACTGTATCAAACAGTAGCTTCCCTTCACGTGGCCTATATGCGTAGTAGATTAGATTAGATACGTCTGTCTTTTCTATGGCGTCGTATCGCGTCGCGTCGCGTGGCATCGCTTCGGTTGCTCACCAAGACAACGGGTAAGACAACGGGTAAGACAACAGGTGAAAATTATACTTACCAACGGGTCGGGTCGCGACATTCTAACTCTTGTCAACCTCTGTCCTCCCCTTGTAAACCTCCCACGCCCTCTAGCGTGTACCTTACCTACTCACGTCCAGTTTGCCTCCAGTGCTCAATCGTTTCCGTGTAGTTTTTTGTTATAAATGATGATAAATGAATAATCATTTTTCTCCGCAACCTTACATAGAGGGAATTTCCATAACATATTAATTAGTAGGTACTTATTTGACTTACTAGATCATGATGCCCGCGACTTCGTCCGCATGGATTTTGGTCCCTGCGCCAACTATTAATTTTTCGGGACAAAAAGTAGTCTATATTCGTATAAAATATTTAAATGTTACGTATATTTTAATTGTAATCAATATAAAAGTTAAGAGGAGAAATAAAAGTCTTTTTTATTTTCTATTTATTTAAATAAAACCGGCTCAGTGCGAGTCGGACTCGCGCACCGAGAGTTCCGTACAAACCTGTAGTAAGTTTAGAATTATTAAAAATATTTTTGTTATATGATGACTGATGTAAATAAAAATTTATGCTTTTCGCAATGTTTCCTTTATCTGTAGTATAAGACGTTGCTCTCCTGCCCCCCGATTGTGTAAAAAAATCGTAATAAACAAAATATCATCATGGGCATGCCTGCACGACAAAAAGCATGAATTAACTCCTTAAACAGTTCGAGTACTTAATACATTTTAAGCTCTCAAGTAAATACGATTTCTAAAGGTGGGTTCAAAACTTCAAACTAAACGAAAATAGAGCCAGAGTAAGAGCGTTCTTTATTTGATATTTGATCTTTTAGTATCAACAATAATTCGTTTCCAGCATATACACTAGAAAAATACCTTCGAGCATGAATGAGAACCGAAAGAACTAGAATTCGTCAATAAATTCGAGTATTCTAAAGAACGTTGGATAAAATCACGATCGAAGATAGAACAACGAATGCTCTGTGGCTGGTTACATAAGAGTAATTTTATTGTGTGGGGATAGAATGAGCGTTCGCTCCTTAGGTCTAAATCCACCTTTAGACAATTGGGCCTCTGATTACACGTGTTTGAACTTGGATCTATAATTTTGTTCCGCATTTCTACACCAGGTGGCATGCGAGCAAATCGACTTGATAAGACATAAATAAATAAGGAACTATTAAATATCTATTAACTTAATATAAAAGCTGCTTGATTAAAATATTAATTTAATGCAAATTGTTAAAATTGCGTGGATAATATTATACGCTATTAAAATACTTAGGTATTACAATAATTTTAATGGGTTTCATTGCGAGGAATAAAATAACATTAGTAGGTACTATTATAATAAGGCGTATACCTTAGTACCTATAGTCCGCGCACGAGCTCCGAGGAATCGGGGTCTGAAGAAACGACGGCTGTACGCCACCCCCGATCGTCGCTCCATATCCAGCTCGCTCCCAGCACTAGTTTCGAGCTTAACGCGTGTAATTTGGTGATAGCAGTATTTTTCTGCACTTTTAACTACTCTAGGTCATTACTTGAACATTCCTTAAGATTATTAGACTTATACTTGACGTTTTGCTTCGTATGAAGCAAAACCCTCAATCACGCCCCAACGGCTGAACGGATCTGTTTAGCACAGAGATAGATAATAGATTATAGTCTGGAATAACACGGTTACTTTTTATCCCGGAAAATCAAAAAGTTCCCACGGGAACCAAAAACCTCAATTCACGCTGACGAAGTCGCGGGCATCAGCTAGTAATATGTTTTTCTCGCCTTGTACATAAGTATGATTTAAAATTCATATAAATGTATCTGCCACGGTTTTCTTAGGAGGACAGCAGATCAATAATAATAATTATAGTAATCATGGAAATTTATTTTCATCCAATCAATCATCTATTTACTTCTTGGTAACTTGATAATTGTAGTAATTTTGCCGCCAGCGAACATTTTTCAACAAGCCCGAGATACAAATAATAATCAATTAATATTCATATCGGAAATTGAATGAGCATGCTACGATAACATAATATTATGCAATTGTATATCTATAAATTTCATTATTTGTATAGATCATTTTATTTAGGACTCATAGATTTAGGATTGGTAAATCAAACCAACACCCCAATCTAATCCAAAGACCAATCCTAAATCTATGATGACTCTGTTGCGCATATTTGGTTAAATAGTTATGTCACTATAAAATTGCAAAAACCGTTAGACTGTAATCTAACTAGCAAAATTGTAAACTGTCGACAGATTGTGAACCGTTAAATGTTCTGAGTGTCAATTTTTGAAATATTCGTCGTATTTACGCTTTCTTGTCTCTTTCTTGTAGGTTAGGTTAAGGTTCGACATAAATAATCAGGTAGTGCCCGGCCGCAGGTTTAATCAGGTTAATATACTTAACAGATTACAATCTACAGAAAAATAATGCGTTAAATTGTAATCTGTCGACAGTTTTGCAATTTTGCGGTGACATATACATAATATTTGGCTGGAAGGCGACTATCACATCGTATGTATATTATTATTCATTATATCTAAAATATATAAAAGGTGACTGACTGATCTACTCAAACCACTGGACGGATCGGGTTGAAATTTCTACGTCATAAATACTTTCGCTAAGAAAGGATTTTTGAAAATTCAACCCTTTAAGGGGTTGAATTTTCAAAAAGGGGTGAAATAGGGGTTTGAAATTTGTATCAAAATCCGAAGTAAGCGAAGCTGCGAGCGAAAGCTAGTAATATATAATTTGATACGATGTCAGTATAGCATAGCATATCCCACGGAAGAAATTTTATTATGCTCGATGTGCACGTGAACTACTGAACCGATTATAATGCGGTTTTTTGCATTAGATATGTATAGCTTCTGAGAAGGTTCTTAGATATGTAATGCAGCCATAGTCCACCACGCTGGCCGTTAAGAGGCCCTCCGATCATGATTACCATTTTTAAATAGGTATACTTCTGAGAAGTTCTTATTATTGTTTCAAAGTTAAAGGCGACAAAGGAGTGCTGCAGTTAGCCGTGTTTTTCAAATTTTTAATTTTATTACTTGTTTTGTTATGTGATATAGGCCTTGTTTTAAAAAAGTTGTAAATTATTTAAGACCTACTGTTAGTTGGTTACCAAATTAAATGTTTGCGCATTTACGCCCTTCGATAGCTCAGGTAAATACGGTGTATAACTGCAGGATGCTACGCGATATGAAATCTAGTCTAATTATTGGACTCACCCCGATCCACAGGCGAGATGGTTTTCAAATCCGTTTTCAGCACAGCAAGTTTGCAGTATTTTGCTTGTTTTTGGGGCCCCCTGTTATTTTCCGATTTAAGCTTCACTCTAAAACACTTATTTTTATCCAAGAGAAGACAAGTCCAAGTAATCAAATTTTTGGTTAACACCACTAGTCTTCTTCTGATGTAAAAAAAAAGTAATTAGTTAGATTATAATATCATGTAGAACTTATGTGCAACGGACAATTTAGAACTCACTTTCCTCCTGTTCAGACGTAATCCATTCATTATTTTAAAGTATTGAAGTACTTAATTCCTTGACACGATATTTCATTTTAGGTCTAATTAAAAAAGAACATTTATTTTAATGGGTCTCAACTATCGATTGTCAATCAAAAAAATAAATAAAGATGTACAAAATCATTAGAAGTGTTACATTAACAAAGATACTTTAATTGCAATCGCAATACCTACTTGCACGGTCACCAGCAAATTCAGATCGCAATCGTGGCGTGGACTGAAAAGCGGGGCCTTGTCCCCTTTGCCGGGGCAAACAGATCAAGGT
This sequence comes from Erebia palarica, assembly GCA_964035005.1. Lineage (NCBI taxonomy): Eukaryota > Metazoa > Arthropoda > Insecta > Lepidoptera > Nymphalidae > Erebia > Erebia palarica. The sequence goes on from OZ035986.1 coordinate 19,099,734, forward strand.
GGTTGTGTCTGTGCTGAGCACGGCATCTTGTCACGACATGAATGACTTTTTTTTCATAGGAGGGGAATTCCTCATTAACATTTCGTGCCCCTCTCGCTCTGCGTCGTATTCGTATTACTGAGGGTCGTGAACCTTTTTCTTAAATCAAATAATGGTAGGAGTTTTCTTGGGATAATTCATCTATCTTAGTTGTATTTCATCTATCTGCATTAGATTGATCAACAAATTCATTTTTGAGACTTGAAATAGTCCTTCCAAGTCTTGCTGGCTTTGTGGAATTCAGAATATGTTCAGGTATAGTTTAGTTAGTAAGTGTTGCCCTACCAACTAAGTTCTTTAAAAAATACTATAAAAGAAAGCGGCCTTATTCAGTGGTACCGCCCGGGCCTCTAGTGGGCTTAGTCCACCGCTCATTGGGTAGGCGTCATCAAACGAGTCACAAGGATGGATGCTCGCTCCATCCTCGTGACTCGACCATATTTAAGATCTCTATCCCTGCCTAACTATGTAACCAAGTAACCAAGGCCCAGTTGTAGATTTTTTTTTAAACAAAACGCCTTCATTTTTTTTATAGCTATTACACATGTATGTGATTTTTTATTTACGAATATAAAGTTTGTTAGTACTAGGTATATATCATCAATGAATCATAATAATGAATCAATGATATTGAAATAATAAAACGATTATTATTGTAGTGACTTTTAAAAAAAATGTTTTAATAGCATTGAAGGACATATACATAGATATTAGGTAAGCACATAGATGTAACCATTTATTTATTAAATAAGTTTTTGCCCATAAAGTCGTTTTACTGCTCCTCAGATCAGCTAATCGCTTATAAAATATATATTAAAAAAATTCAATATCGCACCAACCATCTTGATAGAAGTTACAACGTCGTAATAAAATATAGGCACTTAACTAGATAAACCGTATACCACTCGGAGGTAATCTCAATTAAATTTATCAATTAAGTAAATCATTATATTAGTATAGTGTGATGATTATGATACCTACTAAAATATTAACGCCGAGGCCGTTTCAAGCAACTCTAATTAAACCCTGTAGGTAGGTATGCGCAGAAATATTTTGGCATGCCTGAAATTCATATTGCTTATGTACCTACCTATGCTGTACAAAGCTACAATATTTATAATTTATTAGCTGATGCTCGCGACTTCGTCCGCGTGGATTAAATTTTTTGGTTCCCGCGGGAACTCTTTGATTTTCCGGGATAAAAAGTAGCCTATGTCCTTGCCCGAGATACATCATACATCCTTTACTAAATTTCAACAAAATCGGTTGAACAGATGGGCCGTGAAAGCGAAACAGATAGACACACTTTCGCAATGGGGAGTGCTCTGAGGAGTTATTCAATCTAATACCACCTTCCGAGTTTTCCAGTCGCACCCTACGTCGCAAAAACTAATTTTATCCTCACCACCTGGATGTCTGGTCCTCTTCCACCACTCGTTATCCCAGGTCATTTCTGCCACGTACCCGCAAATTGTGGAACCAGCTTCCATCTTCTGTGTTCCCTAATGATTATAATATGGGGCTCTTCAAAGGGTGGATAAACAAATATCTCAAAAGCCAGCAACGCATTGTTGTTGCTGGCTTTTGGGTGCTGCAAATGTTCGTGGGCGGCGGTAATCACTTACCATCAGTTGACCCACCTGCTCGTTTGCTCGCTATACATATAAAAAAACATTAGAAACATTTTTAAAAAACAAGCTTGTATTGTCCGCCATATTGAAATTAGTCTTTTTCTACTTGTCCCTATTCCACTTGGCAAGTCAAGTCAAGTTTGGCAAACTTTTGTTGGCAAAAATGTGGTATTTCTAAATCTTATCCAGACTGACCGCTTTCAGGCCCGTGCCGGATGCATGATCCTTGCCATATTTGATTTTAAAAATCGGGTGCTTTTGAATGATCGAGTGAAATTGTGGAAAATTAAAACTTGCATTCATAGATTATGAAAAAAAATACCTGAGGCTATACTTATATTATTAAACTATTAATTAGTGCATTAGACCAAAGCATTAAATTCGGAATCGTTATTGCCTTGAAAGTTATAGACTGAATGTTTTTAACGCTTTTGAATATGCTGGATTTAAAATTAAAAATGTTAATTTTAACCAAGCCAACAAAGAACTTGGCAATCATTTTGATCTCAGTGAAGTTGACCATATTATTTCACTTCATAATGTCTTTATGGACTTTCACTTCTTGTTACTAATTAAGTATGCCCGCGACTTCGCCCGCGTGCATTCTTTCCGCGGTTCCTGCAGAAACTCTTTCATTTTCCGAGATAAAAAGTAACCTATGTGTTATTCCAGACTATAATCTATCTTTGTGCCAAACATCCAGATCCGTTCAGCCGTTCCGGCGTGATTGAGTAACAAACATCCCTCCATCTATCCGTCCGTCCAAACTTTCGCATTTATAATATAATATTAGTATATAGTTAGATTAAATACCACAATACATACAATATTGTGGGAGGTAAGTAATAACCTTCTCTTAGAGGTCACACGTTAAAAATCAAGTGAAAGTGAGATTTTTGGAGTTTACCTCCTTTAGAGTCAATTTTCATTTACCTAAGCCCGGGGTATGAAAATTTAGGGGGGTAAAATCCAACTTTCTCCGATACATTATTGACTTCATGTTTCCATGGTAAAAATTGTTTATATTTCCATGACTATGTAATGTATTTTGATGAACATAAATTAAATAATTAATTTATATAAATGTATCAAGCATGCTTTCAGTAATTTATATAAAAAATGCGTTAATTTACCCTCATTTACTAATCTATATACTTATTCTATAATCTAAATCGTTTGTAAAGAGTTAACTCCAGTCGTACGTCGGAGCTGACACACACTTTTTGTTACTTTTTATAACGTGGTATTCTCAGGAGTTATTCTATTTGACCCCAATAGTGATACAAATACGCATATTTTACGCAGCTTGTCAGATTCTTGACCATGATGCTTGTTATGCCGCTCACCTCAATATGCCAGAGTGCCTAGTGGGAGATTTTTACGTATTCGATCGCGCAACGTTAACACGATTTGTATGGAATTGTATGCGTGACCGCTGGCGCTCGATATTTTTTTTAATTCACCTTTTTACATTATCTTTACAGAAATTCCCAATACGACAATGAAGTTACAGTTTAAACTATTTAGTTTAGCTTAACAAGTATTATCACAAATTCCTAAAACCTAATATCCTATTGCAAAAAAAAACAGCTAAATACTTAGGTTTAACTGATAGTCCACATTGCTGTCTTTGTGGGTTCATTCAAAGAGTTTTGTCAACCTCCCTGACGCAGTGATGAGCGCTGTGGTCTTATAAGTTGGAGGTCATGGGTTCGCTTCCCGGCAGGGTCAATTCGGTAGTTCATAATTTCAGAATTTTCTGGCCTGCTGGGAGACTTCGGCAGTGGCTAGTTACCGGCAAACACGTACCGCCAAGCAATTTAGCGTTCCGGTACGATGCCATGTAGAAACCGATTAAGGGGGGGGTTTAATAAAACTGGCATACCCCTACTAAGTTAGCGCGCTACCATCTTAGACTGCATCATAACTTACCATCAGGTGAGATCACACTCAAGGGCTATCTTGTACTGGATAAAAAAAAACGGTTTATAAGGTTTTGAGCATTCATGGCGTCGCTTGTTCCGGCCTCTTTATGACGCAACTTGCATACCACAAACGAACCTACTACACCTACCTGTCATCATCATTTGAATCGATTGCCGGCCGGCAATACTACTAAGCACGATTCTCCTCTCGGAATGAGAAGGGTTTGGCCACAGTCCACTAGCCTCGCCAAGGACGTCGTCAAAAAAATGAATTCTGAAAAAAAAACTGTCGAGCGAAGACGCTTGGGTCGTGGGTACAGCCAATTAGAGCTATGATGATGAGAAGGGAAGAGAGAGAAAAGGAAGAGGACCGAGAACTAGAATGTTAACTGTGTTAATATGATGCTGTGCTGAAGGTATGCTTCAGGTAAGGCTGGCGCAATAGCTAAGCCTGGTGTCGTAAGATGCGGATACTGTGAGGTCGGCCTTCGGAACAACTCAGCCATGGCGAGACGAATTTTCACAATGATGAAAATGTGAAAGGTCAATATCGAGATTGATCATCAGGTTTCAGGGCTGCCTACCAGAGAATTAACTTCCTACCCAAATACCAAGTTTTGTGGATATAACTTGAAAAATGACGGACTTTAATACAAACTGATATAACCCCTTTGGGGGTGGAATTTCGAAAGATCCTTTCTTCGCCTCTAGGGTGCGCAAAGGCAAAATTTCAAATTACTTGAAAATTACATGACCAGTAATTGCCCTCCGATTCGGGACAATGCACAGGATTTCCGTTTTTACAGTAAGGTTTAAAAATTCAAAACGAAACTATTATGGATTTATTATTCCAAATAAGGTCAGGGTTTAAATTACAAAAAAAAACAGTACGTTTATTGTTTAAATCTTGAGCATCCGCTTTCCTCTTTATGCACTACTCCATTTTGACGTTCCATTATATCCATGCCTAATAATAATCTTGTAACCCTACATGAATACCATTTAAGTACCTTAGTCATTATATTATGAATGATTTATTTTTGATCAATTAAATAGTAATGAAAAGGAAATGTATGTTTTGTTTATAGTTATTTTTATTTTTTGACAAGTCTCAAACTAATAGATCGAACAAAGCATTTTGAAATACTGCGTTTAAAGGAACGCCCTTTCACATTGCATATTAATCTGTGGTCGAATAGTTGAACTTGTTAACCAAAAGTAGTGAGCAATACTTAAAAATATTTTCTAGACTCACCACAATAACTAGCGCCATCTAGTGTGGGAAAGCAGTTTTTGGTGAAACTTTTTTTATTTATTTTCTCAGTTTTCAGAGCCTTCAGACTCCTGAAACTTTTTTATTTGAAAACTATAAAATATAACAATTACAATAATAAAGAAATAATACTTGAAAATATTTTATTAGACTCACTCAACACAATAAATAGCGCCATCTAGTGTGGGAAAGCAGTCTATTGGTGAAACTTTTTTGTTCATTTTCGCAGTTTTCCGAGCCTTCAGACTCCTGATACTTTTTTATCAGAAAACAGTGAAATATTACAATTACAATAATAAAGAAATCATTGCTGAACATTGATTTTTGACACCTAGGCAAGCTGCCATAGTTCCACCGGTCAAGTACTTTCAGGTTTCAAGTCAACTGCACCTGAGGGTTGAAGTTGAGGGTGAAACCGATTACGAGTATAGGTTTAACTTAACTTACGCTAAACCCATACTCCTGATCCTAATTGGTTTGTCGGGACTGAAAAACAGATTCATAAAGGTTACAGAATGAAAGTGTAACAGAATCGAAGCTGTAACCCTTTTCAATGTGTTTTTTATTCTGTTAACCCAAAACATTTCTGTAACAGAAACGAATCTGTACCAGAAATGAAAGTGTTTTAAAGTGTAACCGAAATAGTGACGTTGCGAAATTTATTGTTGAAGCGTATTCATATTTGAACCTTAAGTGAAAGCACCGATGGTTGCAATTGTTTTAAGAAAAACATGGCCATGTTGTGTCAGTGTGTGTCCAATGAAGTGAGAAGGACGCGTTGTCACACCGTGCAGTTTGTTAGGGTATGTACCTATTAAAGTTACAGATAAAAACATTTATTAACAGAAATAAACGGTTACAGAATTATTGGGTTACAGTATCGTTTCTGTTTCCGTTAAAAGTGTTTCTGTTTTTTAACAGTTTCAAATAACAGTGTTTAAACACCTTATTTCGGCTACTGTTTCAGTCCCTAAACATAACTGCCAAACGAAGATAATGGCAGTTAGTAAACAGACCCCCGATTATGTAAGAAAATCTTAATCGTAATCGTCTGTCAAACGTATAATTCGACCTGTTTAAGGAGGTCATAGATGCTTGCACCTCAAAACGTATGTATGTACTCCTGTATAAGTTCGAGTTATATTTTATGAACTGTCAAATGGATACGATTGGCTTAGAAAATTGGGCCTCAGGTTAGCCCGCAACCATCTTGCCGCCGCCATTGTATCTGGCCGCCATTTGTATCGATATTTTTCTTATTTATATTGATAAGGTTTAAATGTATTTCTCCTGTATTTTGGTGTACAATAAAGAATATTTCATTTATTCATTCATCATAGACTGTCATGTGATTCAGTGATGAACACTTACTTATCAGCAGTCGAGGGCTTACTTGTGGCCTAAGTAGTAGTAGTGGGTAAAAAAAGTCCTAGAGGGGAGACCGCGTATAATTACTGGTTTATCGTTTTAGTAAGAGTAGTGTGAGACGAGGTAACTGCCTCGTTGGTCTAGTGGCGATCATGTTCGACTTCAGCTGACGAGGTCCCGGATTCGAGTCCCGGGTCGGGCCGGTGCTGGGTTTTTCTGATTAGAAATTCTCAGTTCTAGCCCGGAGTTAGGAAGTTGGCGGTGTTTCACCCCCGTACCTCGAAGAACAGGTTAAGCCGTCGGTCGTGGTTATCATCACTAACATGATAATAGTCGTCAAAGCCCGCCAACCCGCATTGGAGCAGCTTGGTGGGTTTAAGCTTTAATTCCCTCTCTCCTATGAGAGTGGAGGCCTGTACCCAGCAGTGGACCGTTTATGGGCTGCGGTGAGTGATTGAGTGAGTGTGGGGCGCCCTCCAGCTCTTGCTCTTCCAAAGATGGAACGACGATACAAAGAGGGTGGCGAGAAGTGGCTGGGTGAGGAAGGCTGAGGACCGGGTGTGGTGGCTTATGCTAAGCAGTGGACGTCCGCAGGCTGACATAACGATGATGATGATGACAGAACCCATATATTTCCCTTTAAATGGAACGCGATGAAAAGTTTTTTTTTCGGATTGAGTATGCTGAGTGCCTCCTGGCCGCTACAGTTTTAAGTTTAAAATGGTTAAACTTAAAACTAAACGAGGTTGTGAATGTTAGGTCTTTTGGGAGACCCTCTATTTAATAATCAGTAAGAAATATTTTATTTTTGATATAGGTATCATCCCAATTAATAATTAATCTTTAGATTAATTTACATATAGGGAAAATAGCGTATAGATTTTAAGGGTCCCGTTACGTTAGTTACAGCGTATAGTTACCACCCAACCGGCAAACCGTTCAGGACGATGTCGTGTAGAAACCGATTAGGGGTATGAGTTAAATATAATTGCATTGGATAGAAGCAGGCGTTACTTTGCGGAAGTCCATCATAATGAAGAAACCAGAAATTTAATTCGCTATAACTGGAAAAGCTATGTGGTACAGTGGTTCTCACCACACCACAGAAATCCCCCAAAAACTACCCACAACCTACGTTTCACTCCGATACCGGAGCATCTTCAGGAGATGTTGCCTCCACGATTGTGAAGTGATTGCCATATAAAGGTATAAAAGCCGGAATTTCCGACACGATCAACTGCTTTAATCTCACAGTTTATCCCGGCATACCATCATAAACTGCATCATCATTTACCATCAGATGAGATCGCAGTCCAATATTTTCGGAGAAATCGGCGGACCCTCCGCATTATTATCCCAAGAAAACTCGTACCGAGTTTTCTTGGGATAATAATGCGGAGGGTTACAACTTCCAATCCAAGGTCTTAGGTTTGCAACGATTATTATCAGATACTAGCTGATGCCCGCGACTTCGTCTGCGTGGCTTGAGGTTTTTCGTTCCCATGGGAACTCTTTAATTTTCAGGAATAAAAAGTAGCATAGAATATGTGTTATCTATCTCTATGCCACATTTCATGCAGATCCGTTCTGCCGTTCTGGTGTGATTGAGTAACAAACATATAGTATACGGCGACGGCTTTACTTGCTCTCCGAGAAAACGAACAGGCCAAATTTAAACCTCCGAATTCGGTCACCTATCCAGTAATTAAAAACCTAATAACTAATAATTAAACCTAGCATAGACTGTAGGTACAAAACCATGTTGGTTCTTTTTTTCACTACGGAATCCTAAAATGTTTATTTTTAAATTAGTTATTATTCATCTGTACGTGCCAATGGACACTCTCGACAATAAACAAGTGTCCCGCTGAACTGTTTCTCCATACGATAATGAGCTGGAATTTTACCGAAACAAATCAGAGCTGAATTAAACTTTTTATTAGGTCCACTAATGACACTGTAAAAATAGTTCAATTTAATTTTTCTTTATTCCGCTTTACGTTGCCCTTGACTGCGATCTCGCTTAATGGTAAGTAATGATGCATAAGAAGGTAGCGAGGTAGCCTGTTGGGGGTACGGCAGTTATGTTAAACCCATACCCCTATAGGTTTCTAGTCTACACGGCCTATCGCTACCACACCAAATCGCTTGGCGATACGTCTTTGCCGGTAGGATGGTAATGTCACCTTAAGATTGTAAAAACCGTTAGATTATAATCTAACTCGCGAAATTGCAAACTGTCGAAAGATTACAATTTAACGCATTATTTTTCGGTAGATTGTAATCTGTTAGTTATATTAACCCGATAAACCTAAGTACCCGGCCTGCGGTCGGGCACTACCCCGTTATTTATGTCGAACCCTAACCTAACCTACAAGAAACAGACAAGAAAACGTAAATACAATGAATATTTCAAAAATTGACACTCAGAACCACAGATGAGAGAATTCTCTCATCTGTGCTCAGAACATTGAACGGTTTACAATCTTTCGACAGTTTACAATTTCGCGAGTTAGATTATAATCTAACGGTTTTTATAATCATACAGTGACATCAACATAGCTACGACTGTAGGCTCCCACTAGACCAGACCAGAGAAAATTCAGAAATCATAAATTCCCGAATTGACCCTGCCGAGCTTCAACTTTTAAGACCTTTTTTGCTGTTTATAGATTAGCTGCTGTCTCAGGCGCGTCGCGATGTTACGCCAAAATCATGAATGCCTTTTTTTATACGACTGACTGAAAAAGTGAGTAGGTATATTGTTTTCAGGGTTCATGTTTGTATATATGTATGTATGTGAGTTTGTATATTCCACCTTAACTTCTATACGCCTGAACCGATTTTGATAAATGAGGTATCTTTAGAATCCCTTGCTTATTCCGGGTGACATAGGCTAGTAAAATTTATAAAAAAAAATGATGGGGTGACCATGGTCCCGCATTAAAGACTAAATTTGAAAAAAAACGAAAATAAGATTAACTATATAATCATCATCTAGAAAATTATGAGTAGATTTCAAAAATATATAACACTTTAGTTCAATGTAGTTCAATATCACAAAAAAATATCGTTTAATAAAAATGAGAATAAAATTCTAATTTATCTAGATTTATTTGGATTATTAAGTTTTTAGTTCGTGTTTTGGAAGGGCAGTCGTGTTTTTTAATTATTATTTATTTATAGACTAAGTGCTTGGCAGCAATCAGACTTGCTGGTAGTGAAGAAGCCTAAGGTGGAGCGCTTGTCTAGAAGATACCTATTCACTCTTGATTTGAAGATATATAGAATATTAGAAGATAATGTGACTAGGTATCTTCTACTTCGATATTATGAGCGGGGGAAAAACGGAAGCCGGGAGGGCGTTCCATATCCTAGAGGTTCGAATTAGAAACGAGGAACCAAATGCGCGTGCGTGTAATTTCGAGTAAATATTATACGAATGCAGGTTGCAGACCCTAACGATACCTTGCGGTGTCTTGCCAGCCCTTAATCTTAACTGCTTCATGACTAATATGTAATTACTTTCAAATTTGCCGGTCATTTAACTTTTTATTATGATTTCAGCGAGCAAATATTTCAACAATTATTTCGGATCGTGACATTAGGTGTGCACGTTTTTTAGATTAGGATTGCGCGCTAATGTCATACAAAATATTATATTATTTTTTACACAAAATATGAATAAACCTAATCAGGATAATACTTTTCAACGAATTCAATAATATGGTATTGCATAAAATTATTTTAAGACAGATTCAACAAGTTCAAATATGGACGGAGAGCCAAAAGCATTCTCGGATACAGCTACAAATTGTAACTTAGCATCAACTTCCGAAACTATCCGATAATAATATTTTTTACATGCCAAACTAGATTCCTTAGAGAAAAAAGCATTTAAGGGGACGGGGACTGTTTATCACATTGTATGGTTTTTAGTTTATATACTTTTAGTTATGGTACATGATGTGGCACTTTTTATAGATTGCACTTAACTTGTATTTTTTAATGTATCAATTTCTTATTTGTCCTAATAAATATAAATCATACTAATATTATAAATGCGAAAATGTGTTTGTTTGTTGTGTTGTCTTTGAATCGCCGCAACGGAGCAATGAATCGAAGTTATTCCATGGCATGGGTGTTGGTCAGGGCCTGGAAAGTGACTACTTTTCATCCCGAAAAATTATGAATAACAAACTTTAACCACGCGGATGAGGTCCCGGGCAATTAGTATATAGATAAATATATACATGTCGACAATAGCATAAATATATAATTTCGACGGCTGCAGTTACTTCTAACGTGCTGCTCGTATCAATGAGCCCTTATAAACTGCAATCACTCACTGCAGTCACTTCCTACCAGGATGTTTGGTTAGTAGATTGTTTTGACCTGCTCATTGTTTTGTTATACGATAACCGCCGTACACGGACTTGACCGTTTTATCAAGTCACCGCAGTTACCGCAAATTAATTTACAAAAAACAAACATTAATAATCAACAGAAATTATTAGTTCTTCTGATATTGAACAAAAACGACCCTCCCATAGGCTTTAAGAGATGACAAACTGCCTCAGTACTAGGATGTTTAAGTCAAATTGTCTTAATAACTGATAGTTGAATCCGTAAAGAAAAAATATGTAACGGAAGATAAAGGCTTAATAAACATTTCTACTGTAAAAAATGTTTACTTTTTTCAAACCCTCTTTCAGAAAAAAATCCCCAAAGAGTATCTACTTTTGTCATACTTTGAAAATGTTCTGCAAAACGGCACAAGCTTTTTAATTAGTTCTTGCACACAAAAATAGGTCTTAAAAATTACAATATTTTTAACGGCGAGTTTTATTTTTACTCCCTATAACATTCGTGTAAAGTAATTTTCCCCCGAAATTTAAGTATATTAGCACAGAATAATATAATAGTACTGACGTACAGAAGTCTCACTCCTTTGATGTTGACTACTTGCCGACGTTTTAATAGCCTACATAATTATTATTAAAAAGATAAATAACGCACGCAAGCTAAATTATACTTTATCGCCGCGCGCGAGTGTCCGTATTGCTTTGCATCTTTTCCCTTTCCTACGTCACGGACGACATTGCGAGCTTGTCTAGGGCTGTCAGCAAACAGTACAACCATACAGTAGGTTTTTCGAATTGGTAAGTAAAGTACCTACTCTGACTATGATCGACTGTGTTTACTGTGTGTCGCTACACAGTGAGTTCTTCACTACGCACGCAACTTGCAAGGTCATTCGTCGCGGCGAAGCAGTGCGGCGAAACATAATATTTCGCTCGGAGAGGTAGGTACACTTCGATCACGGAAATATATAAATATATATTCCGTGCCCTTACTCTAAATCGGTAAGGTGTAATAAGAATTAGGGAGTAAGGGCCTAACTAGGGCGAGCGTATTCCCTGCGACTCGTTTGTACTTCCTACAGCTCGTGCCTCGATTCAAAAAAATTACTTGAAAAGAGGCTCATTTAAGTTTGACATGAATTGTACCTGTTCCGTGATAGAAGTACTATTGACTACTTATGGTTGCAGCGACTTTTTGCCATTATAATTCTAAAGATCGATAGACCATTATATATACATGAGTTTAAATGTCTACAACTATTTATCCTACAAATAATTAATATGCTAAACACTTAACTTAAACTATTAAACAAATATTTTCAAAAAACTATTTACGAAAACAGCGTTAAATTCACTAGCACGTCGCTCGCTTATAACGCGCCAGCCCCGACTGCGTAAGCATTCCGGGAATGAGCGCGATCGTCGGTATTTTCGTCGCGCAAGTACCAAGAGTGACACAGGCCTGATATTAGTGAGAACGTGGCTGCTCCGTCGCCCTGTAAACACCCGCGAGCCCTTCGGCAGTCCGTTTCGGGACTTTGTCGAAGGTGGACTGCACGTCGGTGTCGGAGCGAATTTTTTAAAGTTAATTTTCGATTTTGAAGGGTTTATACTCATTTGTACATATTTAAAATTTTAGAAATACTTAGTTCAGTATTTATCTGTAAATTAGTCGGCGTAAATATATTTTTTTTAAGAATTTAATTTTTTAAGTGTGCAAAGTAGGTGCAAAGACTAAATAAGGTTCTGTAGTGACAAGTGATTGTAAAAATTCAAATCAAGATGATTTTGATGAGGAACAACCTCTTGCACTCGCTACTTAAATTTTGATTGTTTTTAAAGCTAATAAGCTTAAATTTGAATAAATAACTTTGTTTTGATTTTTTTCCTCCGACCCGACGGAATAGATTATAATATTTTTAATGCAAAATTACTTACTAATAATATTAATGCTACTATTATCTAAAATACATACTAATAATAATTATAATGTATGCGTAAGTGTGTCTTTCTGTCTGTCTTTCTCAGATGTAAATGTGCCATTTTTGAATTCTAACAACTTTTGTTTTAGTAAATCGATTAGGCTACCGAGACAAAATCATTTTGTCTGCGACTGAGAGACTGCGGAAAAGCAAGCATTATAATTTCAGCGTGTATAATAAGTATGTATGTATGTATGTATGTATGTATGTATGTATGTATGTATGTATGTATGTATGTATGTATATTCTTTATTGTATACCACAAAAAACAAAAGAAAAAGAACAAACATGAAAACTTAAAATGTAGGTATAATAAGGCGGTCTTATCGCTAACCAGCGATCTCTTCCAGACAACCTTATCGATAATATCATAATATGGAATCGAAATTCGTGATGACAAGCTGGGAACACCTGCACTCCTATTCTCTAACTCCGTGGCTATCATCATATATTAATTACCATATATTTTATATTCATCAAAATACATTACATAGTCATGGAAACATAATAACAACATGCATTTCAAAATGGCGCTAACTTTGTTAAATTTCGGTAACAGTTTCCTGTTTTGTGATCCCCTTAGGTCTAGGATGCGCACAACGAGATTATCTCGCGACGAGAGAGAGAGATATTGTCGTTGCCGGCAAATTTTTAATTTACCCTAACATGCACGAAATGCAGTATATTACAAGAAAAAAGTAGTCGACATGTAAAGGCTCGTAGAGAAAAATACCACAGATTAGAAATATTAGGTACTTTTATCTCTACTTTTGACGTAACGAGACAAGTAACCATGTTAGCTTCGGTAGACAGAGAGAGATAACGGGTAGACATAATTTTACTCGTAGTGCGCATGATAGCCGTGCTGAAAGCCGTAAATATCGATTTTGAACGAAATCGGTCAATTAACAAAGAATTTCAAAATGGCACCGACTTTTTTAAATTTTGGTAACAGTTTCCTATTTTGTGATCCCAGAAAGCCGTAAATATCAATTTTGAACGAAATCGGTTATTTAACAAAGAATTTCAATATGGCGCTGACTTTTTTTAAGTGACTGTGCTGAGAGCTGCGCATGACGTAGTACTGCACATAAATTTTCATACCACAGGCTCATACATATAAAAATTGATTCTAAAGGAGTAAACTCACAAAAAAACTACGCAGCTCCGGCAAGTGGGGTTTATTGTGATCAGTTAGTACCTGATTCTCTATCTCCTCTCCCTGTACCCCACTCATCCCTCGGTGGAGGTAGCACGTTTCAAAACTTTTAGCTTGATGTCAACTATTCTATAGTTGTGCAACACTAACTTGAACTACCTACATTTTAGCATTGATCCAATACGAAATATTACTTGTACCTATACCTAAATCTGTGCCTACTACAAGCGCAAACAATATTTATTATCGGATACGATATCGAACATTTCATGGCAAGGTTTCAAGGTAAAGCTAAAGGTAGGTATTAAAGAAAGTTTACGTATTTGTGACCTATGATATTTATGCCCAAACATAATTATAGGCATTATCCCATAAAATAGCACTTGTTCCCTCTGCAGTCTATAGTCTTTGGCCTAGTTTGCGTAGTTCCGGGCGTGGCCGCTATACGGCATTACCGTCGGCAAAAGTCCCGCTGGTCTGCGTTTCGTCAAGGTCATTCGGCCTTCTTAACCCCATAATGCGAGTCAGTCTCGCGCACAAAGGGTTCCGATCCGTTACACCACAACACACAATATAAATTATTTTAGAAAATAACAAGAAAAATAAGTAACTAGCTTACATATGGCGCTAAATTGATAGCGCCTAGCAAACAATTCGACACCCTATGAGTATGGAACCCTAAATAACTATTTCTGGATTGTTTCCTATACCTTGCTTCTTGCATTTCATGATTCTAGGTCGACGGGAAGTGCCCTATAGGTTATGATTTGTTGGCAAGTGTCAAAATATGCAGCAGAAGTAGGTATATTTTGATTGCGTTGACTTAGAAGTGTGATTTTTTTTACAGCTCCAAGGGACCGAAGACCTTAGTATTTGATAATAATTTCAATTTGATGCTTCCACGCATTCCCGAGAGAAAGGGTGTTTGCAGACAGACGGAAAACGAACGAAGTGATCCTATAAGGGCTTTTTCCTATTGAGGTACGGGACCCTAAAACGAGGAAAGATGTCAAAGCTAATTTGGCTAGTCATGTATCCTATTATTTTGAGTCTTTTTGTTTTACCAATAACTATTATGGAAACAAAACAATATATAAGTAGGTATAAATAAGTCGGTCCAACCAATGTAAACTATACAAAAACTTTAAATCGGTTATGATACTAATATAACTTACTTACAATTATTACATATTCCTATATTATCGTACCTCTAAGGGATAATTAGTTCTTATAGGTACCTATAGCTACCTTTACTTGTAGTGGAATTTTAAAAAAATGTGTAAGTAGTGTAACTATAAGTGAGTTCTGGACTGCGATCTCACCTGGTGCCAAGTGATGATACCACAGCATAAGATGGTAGCGGGCTGAACCGTTAGGGGTATGGCAGTTATATTAAACCCATACCGCTAATCGGTTTCTACACGGCATCGTACATCCATGATCTATCCATCCATTAGCCTGCATTCGTCCACTGCTGCACATTCAGAATTACAAAAGAATATGCGATCTGGACGATAGGCCAACTAGAAACCGTCATAGGCTCGTGACTCCATCGCTCCGCCTCAAGAAAGTCCGAAGGTCGTTCGTGGGAATGAGAATTCTATTCTTTAACAAAATTCCATAACCTAATATAAACTTGCCTTTACACAAGTTTAAGAAAACCATTAAAAATGCTCCTGAAAAAAGCTTATTATACCGTCGAAGATTATATAAATGATAAAAGCGCATGGATATGACTCGCTCCAGCAATGCTCAGGACTGCTGTTACTTATGTATCTTTAGATTAATGCAATTGTAAATATATTTTATTTGTTTCAAAAGAGCAACCACCGAGTTTCTTGCTGGTTCTTCTCGGTAGGAACGGCATTCCGAACCTGTGGTAGATTCATTCGACTATTCTTAAGCACTAGTAAAAATTTTATTTGAATAAAAAACATTTGATTTTGATTTTGCTGGACATAGCCACCACACACGGTTCTCCGCCTTCGTCATCCACCCACTTCCCGCTACCTTTTTAAGGTCGTCGGTCCAGCGGGGTGGAGGTCGTCTCACAATGCGTTTACCGGTTCGCGGTCTCCACTCCAGAACGCGTCTGCCCCAACGGCCATCGGTTCAATTCTGACATAGCCTGCTCACTGAAACTTCAGCTTACTAATTCTCTGAACCCTGTCAGTTACCATCGTTCTAAGGCGGATTTCCTCGTTACGGGTCGTAGTAAGGCTAAAGTACTATGGCGGCACATCTTTACCAGTTGGGTGGTAACTAGTTAACGCGGAACTTCGGAAGCCTCTCACCAGACCAGAGATAATTCAGAAATTATTAATTTCTGCATTGCCCCTGCCGGGAATTGAAGTCCGGACCTTCCACTTATAAGACTACAGCGCACACTAAAAGCTGTAACCCTGGTGACGTCAACT
The DNA here is from genome assembly GCA_964035005.1 of Erebia palarica. Lineage (NCBI taxonomy): Eukaryota > Metazoa > Arthropoda > Insecta > Lepidoptera > Nymphalidae > Erebia > Erebia palarica. The sequence goes on from OZ035986.1 coordinate 19,115,892, forward strand.
CACATCTCTCTAATCAACCCAATGCCGGCTCACTACTGAGCACGAGTCTCCTCTCGGAATGAGATGGACTTGGCCGTAGTACACCACGCTAGTCAAGCGCGGATTGGCAGACTTCACACACCTTCAGCCTGTATGCATCCACTGCTGAACATAATCCTTTTTGAGAGCTCACCACCAAACACGGTCCTCCGCCTTCCTCATCCACCCGCTTCCCGCTTCTTTAGGTCATCGGACCAGCGAGCTGGTCTGGAGATCGTCCTACACTGCGCTAACTGATACCTACTCTTGTAGTTATCTCATAAACAAGCTGAAAACACAATAAACTCATAGAAACAATTTACGTCGGAGCAATCACAGTGGTTTAATGATACAATAAGAAATAATTAAGAATAATTACGTGCTATCAAACAATTTGTTATGCCATTAAATGGTGGGTCATTTTATCTAAGGCAATAATAAATAATAAGAACATTCAGTTTAACAGAGTTGAAAGTTGAAACAAATCTATGCTATGCTATTATTATAAATGCGAACGTGTGTGTATCTGTCCATCTTTCTGTCTTCTGTCCGTCTGTAAGCTCTTGAATACAATCTCGTCTGTTATCTAGATTCGATGATGACATTTTCGAAACATTACATTGGCACGGTAAAATTGAAAACACAATAATAATTTATTACAATGTTTCTTGAATAGTTGAAAATTCGAAATCAAACTAATATTATCATTGCGAAAGTGTATCTGTCTGTCTGTCTGTTACGCTTTCTCGGCCCATCTGTTCAATCGATTTTGATGAAAATTGGTACAGGGGTAGGTTGTACCCCGGGGAAGGACAAAGGTCACTTTTTATCCCGGAAAATTCAAACAAATATCTCTTCCAATTTTATTGAAATTTGGTATAGGCATAGTTTGTATCCAGGAGAAGGACATAGGCTACATTTTATCCATAAGATTAAAGAGTTCCTTCAAAACAATCTTAATTCACGAGGACGAGTTTAGTATGTTAATAATTGAAAAATTTGATATTGAGAAAATCCGATCCCTATGCCCTAGAAATCCTTGTGTTTTTCGTATTTTGTTGATCACTACTGACGTCTGATCACGAGTCTCCTCTTAGAATGCGATGAGGTTGACCATATTCCACCACGCTGGCCAAGGATTGGCAGAATTCACATTTTTTCGTCGTTAAGGACAAAGGATATAATAATTATTTATTTCTTAAAAGGCACATTTAACTCGGAATAATTGAACCCTCAATTAATCGAATCGAAAGCCGGACATCTAAGTATACCACTATCACCGCCTTTTTCCCGATTACGGCGAAGCTGTAAGAATAGAATAGAATAATATTTATTTTCATAAATGATTGACATGATTAAATAACGGTCCCTACCCTCTACGCTATGATAACCTGTATTGCAGAGGGTAGTTCCTTCCAGTGATACATGTGAAAATATAACTAAAAACTAATTACTTATTTACGTGTGGAAAACTGAGCGTATTGCGTATGTGCGTGTGTGTGGGTAGGTGTGTGTGTGAAAGTGCAAGTGTAAGTGCGCGCAATGCTATTTTGTTATTTTTAAAATATTTTCAGTTGCATCGTAGCCCTTGGGTGCTAGCCAGCTTCTAAGAGATTTAGCTACGTTAAATTTATTAATTTTATTCTTTATTTCTTTGTTAGCCCTACTAAATATATGCATATGATGAGCTGAATTCAAATTGCGATTGGGCAAAACTTGTGTTAGCAACTGATAATGGAAATTTTACTACTCTTTTGTTATTATTTATAGTGCAGTGATCAAATTTTGAGTGAAAACGTAAAATTATTGAAACTAAATAATGTTGACGAACGTTAAGTAGACTGCATTCTCTGTATAACTGGTCAGTTGGGTATCTAAAAGTTTTTAAAAAATAGTTTTGAGTAAGGTTCTGTGCGCTCGTTCTAACTGAAGCAAGAACGTTTTTCCAGCCCCACCCCATGCACAGATACAATAGGCCATGATCGGAAGACACAACAACCTATAAACCATCATTGTCGTCTCAATAGGCGCAATTTCTCTTAGATTTCTGAATAACGGAATAAGTTTCTTAATTCAATTAAAGGTATTCTGAATATGAGCTGACCATTTAAGATGTTCATCTAATGTTATGCCAAGATATTTTACAGTTGCCTCGTTGGATAAGATATCACAGCTACACAGACGCCTTTGTTAGTTTTCCGATTACAAGGGTACGTGTGAATAGAAAGTTTAAGGTATTTGTCAGGATTATTTCTAATTTATGTACTAAAACACACATATTTGGTTTTCGCGGTGTTAATTGTAAGTAGGTTATCTTCTAACCACGATGTAATTTGTTGAAGTCCTTCTACAGCGAGCGACTTCGCTTCTTCCCAATCACTACCTTCGAATAAAACGACAGTATCATCCGCAAAACAAACAATGCGTCCAGATTTTGGGGACAAACTACAGAGTGGATTAATATAAGCAAGAAATAAGGTAGGTCCCAACACACTCCCCTGTAAGGAGGGTTACGATTTTGACAGGTATGTATATTGTATGTGCATCAGTTCCCTTGTCATATTACTTCTAAACTAAGTAGGTATGAATGAATGAATGAATGAAAAATTCTTTATTGTACACCAAGAAACACATACATAAAAACAACTAATAATAAAACTATGCTATGGTACAAGTGGCTTATATATAACATAACATAATAACTATATACAAGTGGCTTTTTATAGTGCAAGGTACTTATCATAATATGACAAATGAGGTATCATTGGAAGCGTATTGATCGTCCGCTACTTATAGATTAGGTAACGTCATATCAAATTTAATATGGCGCCCTCCAGAGAATATAGTCATGAAGTTTAATGAAAAATTATAATACCGTGTTGGGTATCAAATTAAAGGGTTGAATTTGCATCATTAATTTATAGTTATACGTACGACTAAATAATTATGGTTGGGGTCTTCCCAGAGGTTTAATTTATTAATAATTGTAAGTAGGTAAACTATGCCACTAATAGGCAATCAAGCCATACCATTGCAGGCGAAGTTGATTTGCGACAAAAAAAATGGGTAAACAATTAAGTATATAATTCGCTCAGAATGGTTACAATTAATTTTTTTTCGCATCTCAGATTCCTAGAATTGTCCGAGAGTTAATTATTAGATGACATTGACATGGTGCTCCCCACTACTGGACGATAATTTTGTCGATTATATTCAATAAAAGCTATTATTAGAAATAAAAAAAAATCTCAGCCCATAATGAGGGGCCCCTCTCTTGTGCGACGCCCATCATGGGCTCGTTCCAGGGGAGGTGATCTCCTCAATTGTCCTTAGGCTTAGCAGCGTGAACAGAAGGAAGATACTTACATTTTTAGATTTAGACATCTTTATTGCACATACAAAATATACAGTATACAGTTTAAAGGCAATAATAACTAGTAAAACTACATAGAAATGTGAAAAGGCGGTCTTATTGCTAAAGCAATCTCTTGCAGACAACCTTTGGTGAAAGGCTAATTAAACCGGAGCACGGGATGGTTCTGTATTTTAAAAATAAATAAGAAATGCAAACACGATAAAGTAAATACATTTTAGACCAATGAATAGATGTAAATATGTATAACTACATATATAAATATATAAATAAATATATATCTTTAATATACCTATACTCAATAATAGAATAAAGTAAACACTAATAATTACAAAGAGATAAATAATGATTGTACAAACGACTTTTGAAAATTTAGAGCGATTTGTTATGGCGGATTTCAGAAGGCAGACTATTCCACAGTATTACAGACTTGCACGTAAAGGATTTGTCATAGTACCGCGTGTGATGGGCGGGAATGTGCAAGCGGTTGTCCTTGCATGACCGCAGGTGTAGGCGCTCAACGTTCGAGCCAAGGTAGGAAAAGCACTGCTTTAAGTACGAAGGAGTTTGTGGATTGTAAAGGATGGAGTAGAGAAGAGAGAGCAGGTGTCTGATTGGTAGCCACTTCAAGCGGGCTCGGTATTCTGACACATGGTCATACTTACGAAGCCCGAAGATAAATCTAATGAACAGATTCTGGAGATGCTCGAGCTTATCGAGTTGTTCCTTAGTTAAATCGGTATAGCAGGAGTCAGCATAATCTAAGATTGGAAAGAGAATAGAATGGGCCAAAGAGATTGTAGTTTTGATGGGAAGAAAATATTTCCAGCGTCTCAGACAGCCAACTGACTCAAAAACTTTCCGGTTTACCTCAGCCATTTGAGGTACCCAGGAAAAAGAACTGGCAATGTATATGCCAAGGTTTTTAACAGGGGAGCTGAGCTCTAAAATTGCTGTGCCGAGCTGGATTGGGGGTAATAGGTTTATATACTAAAACCTTCCTAAAAGAACGTAGATTACGATAGTGAAAAAAATATTAAAATCGGTGCATAAGTATCCGAGAACATCGCTAACAAACAAACATACAAATTGTGGAGGATCGGAGTGACCCAAGCCCCAGCGAAGGAGTGAAATAAAAACTCTTGTTATTGCGGAAGCGGAGATGTGTTCGCATCGGAGTCTCGATGTAAGTACGTGGAACAGCTGTTACGCGTTTGAAGAGGCCCTCCTAATACCCACTGGGTCCACACTTTATTTGCTTTGTACAGTATATATTCTGGTAGCATATTTCCATCGCCAATTGCTGCGTACATTACAGATATGCAACTCTTAGTATGGTTCTTTATACGCTCTGGATATTTGGCTCCTCTTTTATTAACAATACATTTTGCTTTCCCTGGATTATCCAAAAGATTAGTCTCATCATAGTTAAGAACATTCTCTTTCGGTATTTGTTCTAGAGTTTCTTTAAGGTTATCAAAATATTCACGCAGTTCTTCGCAGGACTTTTCTGCTCTAGATTTTTTTATATTTGTTGTCACCCGTAATGACAACTGGTGACGATGACGTTTTAGTAAACCGTAAGTCCATTTCGGCCCGGGTAGTATCCCATTAAAGAAGTTCCTATTTTTTTTTCCAGATAATAGACCATCACTCTTAGGTCCAATAATGACAGCTATAATCTGCTGCAGCAATAAGAGCTTTAATGAGCTGATTTTCTTCTTGTGCAGTCAGCCTTCTTGTGCAACAGTCTTTTCGTGTTTATTCTTCAATTTATCTAGCAAAGTACTTCTTGGTATACCAAAACGTTTCTGTGCTTCATAGCAAGACATTCTTTGTTTTCTTTAGGCATTCTAATGCCTAAGATCGTTTCTTCTTTTTTGCAGATTGTCAATTCATGTCTTCGATTTTTGGATTACCTGTAAATAAAATTAAAATTATCGATTATTGCAAATATATTAATTTGTGCTGGTTTATTTTTAAAATGTTAATTTTTTAATAATAAAAGTGAGTTAATTTCTGGCGCTTTTAGTTGACGCATGTCTTATAAAAAGATTTTTTTAAATAAAATTTCTAGGTTTTGTCCGCGGCTTTGCCCGCGTGAATTTTGGCCTTTCACAAATTCCGTGGATTTTATCAATATACATAAAGTATAATATATACTTACCCACCTATATGTAAAAAATATACTCCTTCAGGAGTTCTCCTACATCACAACTGCTTATCCCATTTGGCTGAAATTTGAAATGGAAATAAATAATATACCCTGATTGAATACATAGGCTTCTTTTTATCCTGGAAAAAGCCATGGATTTATAAAACAACATTCACGCAGTCTCAGCCGCGGGCAAAACCTAGTAATTTTATGTTTAAAAAAAACTTTTTATTATTAAACAAAGCGCAAGAATCAAATCTGTTATCAACTTAATATACATTTTAGTAGAAAATAAATATTTATAAAATACACAACATAAATTTGGCAATTATTCAGATACATAGTACAGGTTTCACTAAGACCAGGTACCTGGTACTAAATTTTCATATAAGTAAAATAAAAAGTAAATAAGTTTTTTTTTTTGTAATTTTTTCAACCCTAAGGGGCAGACGAAGTTTGGAAAACATCACATTAGAAATTGTATCCTAACATTGTCTGCCCTAATATTTCTGTAGTTAACGAAGATATAAGACTGTTTTTTTTTTAAATTTTGGTAGAGGATTATATGAGTAAACTGCAGTAGTAAAGATTTAAAAACTTACCTCCAAGCAGATAATTGAGTAATGACACAAATTTTCGGGGTCGGTAAAAAATAAGCGTGTGCGTGATCCAAAGTTATTCACAATTGTGGCAAAATGGCCACCAATTTTTTGACAAATGACCTTGCAGTGTTGCCACTTTTAAATATCTACACTTTCCAAATAACTACCACTAGTGTTTCCATAAAAGGCAAAAAAATATTAAATTTTTAAAATTTTTGCCCATTTTAGGTACATAAGTTGAAGTTAGGGTAACTTTACGGTACATGAAATAATCGACACCCTAAAAACATTCAATGAACAGAAGATTCAGGACCCGATCGCAGGTATGGCACAATCTTCAACACATATATTATACTTACTTTCTGGTCAAATACAGAATATATTTTTGATGTCTGTTAAAAAGAGGTTCTAGGCCAGTGGTTCAGCACTATGACCAGCAGATAAAACCGCTGCGTTTGGAATCCTTGCAAGAGACCTATCTATTGCTTCAACTTGAAGCGTTCAAGACTCTGCCAACACCAGTTTGGAAAGCAGAATATTCTACTGAAATGCGACTTTCTTAGGTTCTTCAAAGATATAAACCATCATCAGCTAAGAACAGGAAGGTGACTAGTTACTATCGCTTAAAGCAATACTATTGCAAAATTACAGTTTTATATCACGTACCTTGACGTCCCTGAAATAAGAATCAAAATTCTTAAACACGAACGTCAACAATATTAAAACAATACGGATTTATGACGATGGTAATTATGTGATGGTAAAACCATGCAGAAAAAGGAATCTGCTTAGGTATTACTAAGCAGCTAAGAAGTAAGAACGGTCAATATAATATGATCGGTCTTAAGCATAGATTGACCGACACTAGACGATACCTTCTCAATTGAGAACGTGTTCTTATCAATCAATCAATCCATCAATCATTTATTTATTGCACATTTGGGTTTACATTGTGTTATTCTAGATGTTGTAGGTACATCAAATCCTTTGTGCCTACACAATACATATACAATAATAATAAATAGTCTTTGTTACTTCTTAGGCAGAACATTGATCTTTAAATAAGCAAATAGGTGATACTCACAATCGTTAAACTAGAAACCGCCATAAGCTAGTAACAGCGTCGTATCGTGTGCGCAAGGTGCAGAAATCCTTCGTGGGGTCGAGTGTACGCTTTTATAATATGGTTTCCAAAGAGTTTCTGTATTTGCCATTACATATATATAAAGACTGTGTTAAATAGCATTTGTTAAGTTGAGGTTATTACACTATCGATGATTTTATTAATGACAAAGTTGCTTGGAAGCAACCGGCCTCGCATGCAGTGACCCACAAGTCAGTGTAATATTTGTAAAGTATGTGTTGTGTTGTCTACATATTGTAACCTTTTCTTTTCTATGAAAAGAGCAACTGCTGAGTTTCTTGCCGGCTCTTCTCAGAAGAATCAGTTTTCCTAACCGGCGCTATAGAGTCTTAACGATTCATAAGTGACACAAGTTGTCCTACATGACATAAATAAATCATTTAACATTTATCAATTACCTTAATACGGCATGCAATATTAAAATTGGTGACATTCATAATATTATCGAAATACAATTCTATATTTACTTGCACTTATCATGATGTCGGTTTAAATTCATACGGGCCGCAGAGTGTAGACTTAGCTGGTGCTGAGCTTAGCTTAGCCACAATACAACAATTTTATGACTAGATGATGCCCGCGTATGATTTCGCATAGGTATATAATATTAGTATGGATTAATGAGACCGCAAGTTCTCGTGTATAACACCCGATAAATATGGCTTTCCTTCACAATACTCTTACTCTCCCTATCAAGATGATTTATGTGTGAGAAAACTAAGAAACGCTCTTAAAGTAGGTACCTACCTACTCATGAACAGTGATATTCTTGACCACTATTGTATTATTCCTAAGTGCGCGAACTATACTTAGGGACCGAATAATATGCGAATGCAGAGCAAATGTATGATGACACAAACATTTACTCTGACACAAATATTTCGGCGTGACTGAAGTACAAACCAAGAAAAAGCATTTTCTTTTTAAAGTACAAGTAGGTAGGTACATACATTTTTTTGTTGGAGTATATTTTCTTCGAAGTCGACAAAGCTGGCCTAACAGCAAAATCCTGTATGATTTTTTTTTTCATTACTTTCTGCTCCCAAAGTACACCCTGTTCTTTCACCGGCCGTTGAATATCAGGCTTAAAACTAGGTTTTTTTTTGAATCAAAATTTAATTCGTATTGTATGTATTCGTATGAAAACCTATTACGTTATTGAAAAACTCATAGAGTAGATAGTAAAAAACTCTTCTTTACAGTATTTGCAATAAAAAATTAAAGTCTTAAAGCGCCATCTAAAGGTAACTACAAAATAATACGAAACAAACGCTGAAAGCATCACACGTTGAAATTCGCCACGCCCGGCCCGGGCAAGCAGGCTACGCTTCAACGCCCGTGCGTAGAAGACCCTGCTACACGTTGAAATAGCACCTTATTATGCTATTAGCGCCATCTACCTGCATGTTACACAACAAAATTTATTTTTTTACTCCCCAGATGACACTAGTATTATGATATTTGAAAATATTGAGGCATATCATAATTAATATTAATATTACTAACTAGTGCGTCCGGCAGACGTTGTCCTGCCCTGAAACTAGAACCCGATTGCAGCGCCCCCTATCGGGACCAATTATGAATATACCAACCCTGGACCCACTACAACACACACAAAAAGTTCCATCTGAATCGGCTCAGCCGTTTTCGAGTTTAAGCGAGACAAACGAACAGCAATTGATTTTTATATAGGTATATAGACCAGCGGACCCGGCAGACGTTGTTCTGCCCTATCTTCCTCCCAATTTTTCCATATTTTTTCACCGTTTAAACCTTCCCCCGGACTATGACAAACATTTCAAAACCAAAATTAGCTAAATCGGCCCAGCCGTTCTCGTGTTTAAGTGAGATAAACGAACAGCAATTGATTTTTATAAATAATATAGAAGATATTAAAAATTAATTACCAAAATTCTACATCATAATGCATTACTAAATTAAATAATGCTATTTGGATGGATGTTCTCAATCACGCCAGAGCTGCTGAACGGATCTGGATGAAATTTGGGACAGAGCTGTGTAGTCTATCTGGAATAACCCAGACTATTTAGGTATAATAGCGCCAAATTAAATAAGTAGTTCCCGCGGGAACTAAATAACCTCAATCCACGCGGATGAAGTCGTGAGCATCAATCAGCTAATATAATTAACAAGCGAACGCCCGCGACTTCGTTCGCGTGGCATAAGTTTTTTAATTCACTCAATCTATCTCAATTCTACATTCCGAAAATCTTAAAAATGAATACACTAGTAGTTATGTATGTTTTTCAGCAGCCAGTCGTTGAATATCAAACGGCTAAGAAATTAGGGACAAACAAATTTTTGTCAAATCTTAATTTGCATTATCCAGAAAAAATGCGCTGTGAAAACCTAATCTATAAAAATCTCTTGATAGTCAGTCGAATAAAATATTATTAGAACTTGGGTAAATTAAAGACATAGCGCCATCTAACGGTAACAACAAATAATACTAAGCTGAGCTATGCTGAGCTACGCTGAACGCATCACACGTTGAAACAGCACCATTATTTGCTAGTAGCGCCATCTCGCTGCAAGTTACAAAACTAAATCATTATATAGTTACTCCCCAGATGGTACCAGTATTTTGATATTTGATTTAAAGCTCTCCTCGAAACCTTGTGCCCTCGTAACCTTGTGCCCTCGTGACCTAGTGCAACTTCTTTGTAAACAGCGAGTTCTGCTCTTCTCAGTAGAATCATTTTCCGAACCGATGGTAGAGCTGTGAGTCTTAACTTATCGTAACTCACAAAGTTGTCCTACGTGAAATGAATATAACATAATATTTTATCATTTATTGTAATGTATTAAGTAGGTAAGTATTGGAATCGCTTTGTCAGACTACCTGAGCCCAAATTCGAAGGGTTCGTAGCTATTGAAGAGTTCCACAGTAATTTGGACCCATCATCAGTCAGCTTGATGAGACCAAGATTGTATTGTCAGGTATCTTTATAAAAGGAAAGGCTGACTGATAGCTCAAACCACTGGACGGATCGGGCTGTAATTTGGCATACAGATAGCTTTTAAGGCGTAGGCATCCGCTAAGAAAGGATTTTTGAATATTGATCGGGGTTTCAAGTTTGAATATAACTTAACGTGAGCGGAGTGCGGACGGAAAAGCTAGTTTTATTTTATACATATATTTATAAAGTTTCAAATCGATACGATTTAGAGTAAGTTAAATTCGTACTTAGTTAAATTCGATTTTTTTGTACTTACCTATAGTTGAAGTTGATAAAAGGCGGATTTCTAAAGCCATGGACGTATTGCAAACTCATTAAATTAACTAATGAAACACTAGGAATACCTATGAAATTTGCACAGAAAAGAAGAGGCGGAGTTGAAAACTCGTCCGTATACGGGATAAAAGTTTATAATTATAGAACTTCGGCTTACACCGAGTTTATATTATATAGTTAATATAATTAAAGTTTATAATAACATTAAAGTTTATAGGTTCATGTTGCCAATGAAAGCTTGAATTTCAGCAAGAAATAATTACATTAAAATGTAGACACAGAGAACTAACTCTACACCTTCAAGGAAAATGGTAATTCCATTTTCCAGTCTAGGAAGTTCGGACTTTCCCACTATTAGCTTGGTCAGGGATACCTAGTTTACACCAAGATATCTAATTGTAAAATTAAAGCAAATTTCGGAGAATCAATGCAGTACCTACGTTGGATTAGTAGACATTTCCAAAGGCACTCATTATAATTTTTGTGTAAAATACACATGAAATCATTTCAAATTCATCATTTTTCCAGAGCACGTCTAGGTAGTTGTTACTAGGTGGTTGTTATTATTTAAAATTTCACTAAATTATTAGTAGTCATTTCCAAAGGCACTCATTGTAATTTTTAAAAATACTCATGAAATCATTCCAAATTCATCATTTTTCCATTGTTTTTTCTCGTCGGCCGCAGTCGAACATGCTAACCACTAACCAGGGTAGGTGAACCTTTATGCATCATCGTGCCAATTTTTCTAAATAAATGTTTAATGAGGTCATAGGTCAGAGGCCATCAAATAATTTTGACTTTGTGATTATTGGGAAAATAATAATAATAAATAATATCAACTCAAAATTATTTATTTAATACAAAAAAATCCTAATTATACGCGTAATTTAAATTAAAGTAAAATTACACAAATTAATTCCTGTTTTCCTGTTATTATATCAGAATGCATGCTAAAATGGAGTCATTTAACAAACGGTTTCTAACCGAGTCTCTGAAAATGATGACTCGCAGGCATAGGTACAAGAAAATATTGTTAAAATAGCGTTAGCCAGATACGTCAAACAGTTAAATGTGTCTGGTAACGCATTCCATGTACCATTGTTTTTTTTTAAATTTCTTATTGCATAATGAAATTTTGTGATCGGTGACATGCCCAAAATATTGTGTCGCGTGCCATCAATGGCACGCGTGCCATTGGTTCGCCATCCCTGCACTAGACCAACGAGGCAGTTGTGGATTTAATACACACAGCGGGAGATTAAGTACGGCAGGCTCGTGCAATACAATAACGTACATCGGGTTTGATTTGGCCTCCCTCGTTACTGCAGTGCTTCGAAAATGTAGTTACACTGTAGGTAGGCTGTACGGTTTCTGGCCATTGATTTCAAAAGCACTTCTATTAAGTTTATTTGAATACAAAAATATATAAAATATAATATATAAAATGAATATGATCGCGAAAACTCAGTGGAGGTACCTGCAAAGCAAGAATTTTATTTTATGCCTCTATAACTAATGTAGGGTACTCACTGAAACATTGGTCCCGTAAATTTTGTAAGTAGGTATATAATATTTTTAGAGCAAGATCCCAGAGCTGTCAGATTTTATTTATTTTTAGGAGTAACAAAATCTTTGTAATATAATGCTAGTAAGTAGTTATGTGTATTTGTGTGTATAGCTTTGGTAAACTTCCAATTTCCATTTCACCCCCTTCGTTGTGGATTTTCATAAAACTGCTTACAAAGGTTTTTATTATTTAAAACTAATAACCTAAATGCCGATTTTCAAGTCCATAACAAAACTTAGAACTTTCATGTGAGCTTCCAACCCCCATTTTACCCCGTTTGGAGAGGATTTTTATAAAACTGCTTACATAGGCTTAAGTAGATAGTGCAATAATTGATGGTTGTTCCTTACTCCACACAATGAAAAATGTATGTATAAATGATAACCTTGAAAATAAGGTCAAAATTTTATCACAGCGAAATTTAAAATTGAGTCTGGGGGGCGTTTGGCTCATTAAATTTGTCTTTCGAATAGTATTGAGTTAGAACAGAACAGTTCCCTGAGTGTCGTGTATAAAAATGAAGACTCAGAAAATATAAAAGTTACTTTATTTTTTTGCGACCTTTGAAGTCTGGCAGAAATAACGGCCCACGCCATGAGTCTAGGAGTATTGATTATTAATATATTCTGTATAGCATACATAAAAATCAGCACTCGGAATTTAAGAAAAATTAGCAAGGTTTTTACGTTCCTTTAGCACCTTATAACTATAAATTGGCCGTCGCCCCAAATTAGCGAGTATGCGTACGTTAAATCTACGTACCAAAGCTACTATAATATACACACATTTTGTTACTCAGGAAATAAGTAAGTTCTGGCGGCTCTGGGTTCTTAGACCATTAGTTTGTAATTCCATTGGAATATTTCTGGTCAATAAATAGATTTTTTTTAGTGTCCTAATTTATTATAGCGGTGATAGCCTGGTGGTTTGGACACCCAACTTCCGGATACGGGGTCGCAGATTTGATTTGATTTTGAGAAATTACATATCACTTGCTTCAAACGGTGAAGGAAAACATCGCGAGGAAACTTGAGACCAAGAGTTCTTCATAATGTTCTCCAAGGGGTGTGAAGTTTGCCAATCCGCCCTTGGCCAGCGTGGTGGACTAAGGCCAAACGCGTCGCATTCCAAGAGGAGACTCGAGCTCAGTAGTGAGCCCGCTAGATGTTGAACTGATGAATGTTTATCGCCCTTCAAAACTGAAATACATAACATGTAAAGTATGTAGATACTAGCTAATGCCCACGACTTCGTCCCCGTGGAATGAGTTTTTTCGGTGCCCGCGGGAACTTTTTAATTTTCCGGGATGAAAAGTAGCCTACTGTGTTATTCCAAACTATAATCTACCTCTGTGCCAAATTTCATTAAGATCCGTTCATGTCTGCCGTTATTGAGAAACAAACATCAATCCATGCATCCATCCGAACTTTCGCATTTATAATATTAGTATGATAATAAATTAATGATGCAATATAGAAAGCCCGCCACGCCGCCGCATGTCTAGTGCCAAATACTAATTTGTCGCATGCGGAAAATCGAGACAAACAAGCCGGTGCAACTTTGTTTATCTATCTATCTTGTATCTTATAATAAATCTGTAACTGGTCGATTTTGGTGCATTGAATATTTTTAGAAAATTTAATTTAACGAAGCTTTACTCTATCATATACTCTCTAAATAAGTTATTATATTTTGAATATTTGTCTGTCTGTCAGTTCGCAAATCACGACGAAAGTAATGGTCTGAATTGTATGCTACTTTTTATCCCAAAAAATAATAGGGTTACCAATTGCGGTTACTATTTTAATAAATAAATCTTTATTTGAGACTTGCCCGTTCAGCCCGCGACTTCATCCGCGTGGATTGAGGATTTTTGGTTCCCGCGGGTACTCTTCAATTTTCCTGAATAAAAAGTAGCCTGACATTGGGTAACAAACATCCATCCATCCAAACTTTCGATTTCTAAAATTAGTACCTATAGGTGTATAAATTGCTTGGACACAAAGACAAAAAAAGGGGCAGCGCTAGTCAATAGAGCTTAAAGATTGTGTTATACAGAATTGACCACAATGTTAGTCTCTGTGACACAAAAATATTCCGATTTAAACCTATTTTAGCACGAACATATTTTGCTATAATCCGCCAACAGAAAAAATTCTGTATGGTGAAGCATGCAGCTACAAGCGATGCACCGTTTACTTTCCCAACAAAGCAAGAAAGCCAAGCTCTCAAGCAAGCAATGCTCACTCATGCTTCGCTTGTAACTGCATGCTTGACCATACAGAATTTTGTCTGTTAGCGGATTATAGAAAAATAATTGTAATCTTTTCTTGCTAAATCATGAACTTCCGCAAAGTAACGCCGTATTCTATCCATTATTTAAACCTATTTTGGCGACGGTATTCCGTTCCGCCTATCCATTGCTGCGGCTACGTGGGCTTAACTCCATGCAACCTCATAATATTTGCCACCCCGTGCCGCCGCGCCGTTCCTCTGTTTTGGGGCTAGAACTTGACATTGGTTACCCCGCCTAAAGCCCACCCAAGGGCATGCAAAGCGGGGGCGGGCTACTACTTAATTAATTTTTTGCTCGTTACCTTGAATATGGAGTCAATACACTTTCGACTATACATAAATAACATGGGTATATAATTATATACGCAGGTCTATTGACCCCATATCGAAGGTATGGACTATATATAGTCGCCTTGCATCTGTGTCAATGTTTTGATTGACTAATCTGACATTTGACTGTTAAACACTTGCAAGTAGAGGTTATCGAATAACTGAATCGGATCCGCGAATCTCATGATGTTCACTAGTAGTTTTCCAAAATAATCCCTATCACATTTTGTAGGCACATTGAATACGGAAACATTATTAATATATTATAAAGATTATATATAATAATACATTGAATATAGATTCAACAAATGCAATTTGCATATTAAATCAAATGTATACTTACAAGTAAACACGTGGTCAGCGCTCTTGTGAAGATTTATAAGTATTTATGTAAGTAGGTACTGAATACGTTTTTATTGGTTTACTAGCGACAATCGCGACTTCGCTCTCGTGAGAATTAAAAATAAAACGGAAAGATGAAAATCCAATAAACGACTATTGGCGCAGTGGTGAGCGCTGTGGTATTATTGTAAGAGGTCCCGGGTTCGATTCCCGGCAGGGACAATTTGGGAATTTATTAATTCAGAATTTTCTCTTGCCTGGTCTGGTGTAAGTGTTCGGCCGACGCTATTACTATTAACTACCATCGCTTGACGACCTATTGTTTTCATATTCTTGACGTTCGTGTTTTAGAATTATAATTCTTAAATTAGAGACGTCAAATTACATGACATAAAACTGTCATTTTGATATTATAATAGTGCTTTAAGCGATGGTAGTAGGGGCTTATCTTATGATTGTAATATATACGATGATGCCTACCACTTCATCCGCATGGATTTAGGTTTTTAAAATCCCGGGGAAATTCTTTGATTTTCCGGAATAAAAAGTAGCTCCAGACTATAAGATCCAGATCCGTTCAGCCGTTTAGGCATGATTGAGTAACAAACATCCACCCATCCAAACTTTCGCATTTATAATATTAGTATAGAAGTATGGATCGGATAAACCAACAAACAAAGGCACAAATTTTGTATTTAAAATACTGACTCTATAATTACTCATATTCTGCAACTAGATATGTCATGTCCGTCTTACGAAGCCTAAAATACAGGACAGGACAGACAGGACTCGAACCCGGGACCTTGTCGGCCGCAGTCAAACATGCTAACCACTAGACCAACGAGACAACTCAGACCTAAGACATGGTTAAAAGTGACAGATTTATGTTACTCAGTTAATCTCTTTTTATCTGTAAAGCCTGAGAAGAGTCACAAAGTATGCTCTATAGATCTCAGCATCAGATTTTCGCTACTATATATTTGAGTATCCGCCTAAGCTTTACTCTGGTTGGAAGAATAAACATAAGTACTTCAGAGAAAACTAGTTGCATGGGTTTCCGTGTACTACTCTACGCTGTAGTTTTCCTTCCTTCCTTTACGTTGTTATCTTACTAATATTATAAATGCGAAAGGTTGTATGGATGTGTGGATGTATGGATGTTTGTTACACAATCACGCCCCAACGGCTGAACGGATCTGGCTGATCTTGGGCACTAGTGGTTCGCCCCGAACTAAAACCTCGCGGTATCGATAAGATAGTTTTAACTGTATATTATAACAGTTAACTTTTAATATTAGACGCAAAAGAGCTAAAGAGTTATTTCATAAACGAATAAAGACATCATTGTGAAGTTCTGTTAAAAATAGTGAAGCTCATTAAAAATTAAATAATTTCGTTTCCTTATAATATTTATCTAATTTTAGTATTTGTTGTTCAAGTACAGGATATAATTCAAATAATTGATCATGTTTGAGGCTCAGCCTTTCAGAAAATTGAGAGTTCTGAGGTCAACTTTGGACGTTAGAAAATCTCCACTTTGAAAGCAATTTCGTCAATTTTAGGGGAAAAATTACAAAAAATATATTTTTGGGATCTATTCCTAATTATCTTTAAAATGATGTACCGCAACCCTATGTAACGCTATAAAAATATTTTACTTCACATTCGCTTCTATAAGAGCCCCCCTGAGATAAGATTTTTATAACTTTTTAAGCCATATTCGGCTGGAGGCCATCGGATTACATATTATATTTAAATTTGAAGTAATTACGTACAGTAATTCAGAAGTTAAAAGGCTCTGACAGACGGACGGACGGACGGACAAGTGCAAATTCCCTCAAGTAGACTCAGAGACCTTCGCTTCGCTCGATCAATTATAGTCTGGAATAGCACGTAGGCTACTATTTATCTTGAAAAATTAAGAAATTCCCGCGGAAATCAAAAAACCTCGATCCACGCAGACGAAGTCGCGGGCATTAGCTAGTCCTTTTATATGAGTGAGAAAATTCATTAATTTATTCGAGAAGCGTAAAGTGCAGAAAGTGAATTTCATGTAAAATACCAAACTGGTGGTACCTAAATAATGTACGAAGAGACACGCTGTTATGAACAAATCTAAATATTTTCTAGTATGAAAATAGTTCCTTGATTAATACACCTGCATTAGAAACGTTTTCATTTAATTAACGAGCAGGTTGCAAAGAAACGCGAGTCGATAACAATGTAGCCGGCAATTGAACGAGCATTCCTTTGCAAAATTGTGATTGCTCTGCATTTGAGACGTAGGAAGCTCTAACAATAGAAAATGCACAATTAAATTATTCAGAATCTCGACAACTCTCGAGATTGAATCATGTGAAGTTCGGGTATTAGAGCAAACAGTCATGATATGAAACGTTAATTAGTTTAACATTGGCAATGGTGTTTATCAGCCGATGCACGTCGCATTGCAAGCGTTGTAGATAAAGGGTTTGCAGTTGTTTATACCGGCGGTGCGGAAACCGCGCGGGGAGTTCAGTGCGCGCGCGATGTGCCCACCGATGCACGTGGCCAGTGTTTAGTGTAACGCATTAGACGATCAGACGTGTGGGAACATGAGCGAGTGGTCCCTATTTGATGGGAGCTATCCCGGTGGCGCGTACAAACCTTACCCGCAGACGCCTGCGCAGTTCCGACCGCCGGCACCGGTGCAAGCGCGACGATTTCACCCCCCCACGATGGACAAACCTCTACCTGGAGGCTCCCAATCTAAACCTACCCCCAAAGGGTAAGTTGGTATTTCAGATTTCCATATTCTTACCCATTTCCCAAATAATATATTACGTAATAGTTATTATATTATAATTATTATTAGCATGGCATGATTGACACATGTGAAACTGATTTATGGGTCGTTCTAAACATTGTATAGAGTTGTTTTAATAGGAGTAGGCTGTTTGGTCCGTGATTAGTACTATACCATACCACAACACCATAGATATTTAGTACTTAAATTGAGCCTGTAAATGCGTTACAAAGTCGCCAATCGCCATTACACTGTGCATTAATTATATTATGTTCTACATTACTTTAAAACACATTAGCAATTAAGAAATATAACGTACATAGTTGTCTTACAATGAGCTGTAATAATAATAGCCGATTGGAGTGAAACTGCATTTACCTACTTAACTATATCTCAAGTGTTGTTTTCCACTGAAAGTGTTTTAAGAAGTCTGGGGGGGTTACTATACTTTTATGTCACGTACCTCAACGTCTCTAAAATAAGGATTATATCCATACTCTATAAATAATATTATAAATTCAAAAGTGGGTCTGTCTGTTACGCTTTCACGGCCCATCTGTCCGACCGATTTTGATGAAATTTGGTTCAGGGATAGATTGTATCCCGGGGAAGGATATTAGCTGATTTTTATCCCGGAAAATTAAAGACTTCTCGCGGGAACGAAAAGAATCCCAAACCACGCGGATGAAGTCGCGGGCATCAGCTAGTAAATCTTTATTTGGGGTTATAATTAACACAGATAAAAAAAAGCAATGCATTCTACACCACAACAGCGCTGATGTTCAGTCGGCCCCTAAAATCCACGAAGTCCCGGACCGGCCCGGGCTGCCCGCCGATCTCAATACGCTGATCAGAAAAGCAGGAAACTTAATGTACCTACCCATGCAATAATTATGACTATTACTTATATATTTAGTGTTTATTACTATTACTTTATATTATATGACTTATTTTATGTTACTTATTTAATTATGTATTACGAGATGATGCTCGCGACTGTATCCGGGTTTGATGTTTTTTTGATTCCCGCGGGAACTCTCCAATTTTCCGGGATGTAACCTATCTCTGTACCAAATTTCATCAAAATAGGTTGTACTCAACCTATTTGGGGCAAGTACTGTTGGGCCGTGAAAGCGTAGCAGAAAGACAGACAGACACATTTTCGCATTTATAATATTAGTATAGTACGGATATGGATTATTATAATTCTGCAACACGAGCGTCAACAATATTTTAACAATACGCATTTAGGCGTTGCAATGGTAGTAGGTATAGTCCCAAAAACTTATCTGACCCGGTGGCCAAAATTGGAACTACTTTTCATGCCTGATAAGTATTTGTTTTTATTTGATTTTTCATACATAGTAACGACGCTGTCACCGGGTACGATATAAGTTTGTCGTAATATATGCCCCACTGTTGGTAACAACTAAGTATTTCACAGTCATTATATAACAGTCATGCATTATTAAGTACAAAAACAAATGCCTTTCATCTCTTATCATCAAACCGACACTCTGTCTATCACATTGTAACAAGTTTTTTAAACATAAATGTTGGCATTTCAATTATCTTTATTACATGTTTACTTCATCAATTGACTTTAAAGATTTGTACCATTTAAAAAGAAATGACGATAATAGAGCTGTCCATTCATCCGTCCATCTATCAGTCTGTATGCGACTACTGCCATACATAGGCATTTTCGAGAGCGCGCCACGGTCCTCCGCCTTCCTCATCCACCCGCTTTCCGCCGCCTTACCGCATACGGGAATAACAGGGCTGTCGGCAACTGGGGAGTGAGGGCGTTTGTTTATTGGCTTATTGGCGCTCAGTAATGTAGAGCTGTATATATGTAGGTTTTGTTTTATCTACTGCCGATTGGAATGAAACTGCATTTACCTACTTATGTTAAGGTATATTTCAAATGCAAATTTTTTTATAATTGCGAAGGTACACAAAACAACTCAACGGACGGTAGTAGACTCCTTAAACAAGTTTTAAGGTGTCTGGGGGTTACTATCGTCGCTTAAAGCAGTATTATTTTTAATTACAGTTTTATGTTACGTACCTACCTTGACGTCTCTAAAATAAGGATTATAAATCTAAAACACGGACGTAAACAATATTATAACTAGGTTGCCCCTGTTGGTAATTATCACATTAGTCATTTGTGTGAATGTGATACATAATTAAGTATAATACAAATAAATGTCTTTCATAGCTTATTATTACAGGGCACAAGTGAAGTTAACGAATTAAAAAATACGACTGCCCTGCCATATTATTTTTGGAGTTTACCTTATGAAGCGATTTGTATATCATTATATAGCCTTAGGAATCTTATTCACATTTTTTATTAAATGAAATTTTTTTGTGAATCACTATATATTAAACTATAGTGTTATATATTTTTGGAATCTACTCATAATTTTTTAGATAATGATTATATAGTTACTCTTATTTTCGATTTTTTTTCAATTTTGGTCTTTAATGCGGGACCATGGTCACCCCATCAATTTTTTTTAAAAATTTTACTAGCCTATGTCACCCGGAATAAGCTAGGGATTCTAACGATACCTCATTTATCAAAATCGGTTCAGGCGTATAGAAGTTATGGTGGAATATACAAACTCACATACCATATGTATACATACATACATACATACATGAACCCTGAAAACGATATACTCCTTTTTTCAGGCAGTCGTATAAAGACACACAGGAAACGGGCGCGGGTGGGGCGGCTGCCGGGTCGGGTGCGCGGCTGGTTGAATTCCTTGTACTTAAATGGATGACATTCCACAGCGTCACTCACCACGCGCTAGACCCGCGGCCGCGTCCTGGGTAATGTCACCGTAACATTGTAAAAACCGTTAAATTATAATCTAACTCGCGAAATTGTAAACTGTCGAAAGATCGTGTACCGTTCAATGTTCTGAGTGTCAATTTTTGAAATATTTTTTTTTCATTATATATACGTTTTCTTGTCTGTTTCTTGTAGGTTAGTTTAGGGTTCGACATAAATAATTAGGTAGTGATATAATCACTTAGGTTTTATCGGGTTAATAAACCTAACAGATTACAATAATGCGTTAAATTGTAATCTTTCGACACTTTGCGATTTCGCGGGTTAGTTTATAATCTAGCGGTTTTTACAATCTTACGGTGACATATACAAGGAATTCAAACCGCCGTGCCCGACCCGCGCCCGCTCCGTGTGTGTTTTGCGCTTAAAGCGTAAAGTTTAGTTTTTGTTTAGTTCATCAATTGAATTAAAAGATGTGTACCATTTAAAAATAAATTACGATATATAGAGCCGTCCATTCATCTGTCCATCCATCAGCCTGCACTGCCTCCACTGCCTTTTCGAGAACGGCGCCACCACTAAACACTGTGCTCCGCCTTCCTCATTCATTCGCTTCCCCCGCCTTACCGTAGTTGGGAGTAGAGTTGAGGACCTGGAGAGTGACATAGACTACTATTTGTCCCAGAAAATTGTGGAATTCCCGCGGAAATTAAAAAAAACTTATTCTATGCGGACGAATTCGAGGGCACCAGCTAGTTCATAATAATATTAGTATATTATGGATGAAGTACGAGTAGACTTTAAATACTCGATGTAGGTCTCTGTAGTATCTGAATACTTTAAAGGTTACGGTCGCTAGCCGCGACGGTTAAAAAAATTTAATTGTAGGCTGTAGCTAAATATAGTATACCTATATCTCAGAATACAGGTTTATTCTGTATTCTAAGACCTATATAATATTTCTTTTTTCGGCCTCCTTGGTCCAGTGGTTAGCGTATTCGACCGCGGATCGATAAATTCCTGGATTCGATTCCCGGGTGGGTTTAATAATTAAGTGATATTTACGACGAGAAATTCACAATACTGCCCGGTGTTAATATTTCACCCCTGTGTCTCGGGGTGTGTGTAAATAGTGGCTACTTATTTATTATCCTAGAGAATAAAAATAGTTCCCGTAGGATTTTGAATACCTAAATCCACGCAGACGAAGCCGCGGACATCATCTTGCTTATGCACAAGTTTAAGAAATCCATTAAAAATATGTTCCTGAAAAAATTTATTATACTGTTGAAGATTATATAAATAATAAAAGAGCATGGATTCGATTCGTTCCAGGCCAGCAGTGCTAAGGACTTCGATTACTAAGAATCTACACCTTGTAATTTAATTATTTTTTCAAAAAAGCGGCAGATAAGGCATTCTGATCCAGTGGTAGATTGACTCGACGATACAAAAGCACTTTTAAAACTTTATTTCAAAAAAAAACATGAGTATGAGTATACCCTATACAGTATGCCATAGTTCAAAAAGATTAATGCTTATTATTAATCAAGCCCTGTATGAAAATAGGTTTTTTTATCCACTACAAGTTAGCCCTTGACTGCGAGCTCACCTGATGGTAATTGACGATGCAGTCTAAGATGGTAGCGAGTCAGATTAGGCACTGGTTAGGTATGTACCTAACCAATGCCTACTCTGGTTCTGAAATCGAATATTGTACAGTCGTGGTCAGAAAATCTTTACCACCTTATGGTTCATAATTGCATGGACCCATCTGGGTCAGAAGGTCGTTCTGTGGTTTGATTAGGCAGGTTTGATTTTTTAACTAAGTAGGTGGCAAATGTGGCAACTAGATGGTATAGAAGTAGAATATCTCTTCCAATATTTTTAGTAAATGTCCCAATAGCAAATGTGATGAAGCTATAGTCCCACAAACTTATCAGACCCGGTGGCCAAAATTATAACAAATTGTTATGCCTGTTTATGAAGTAAAAACTTCTTTAGGCGCGTTGAGCACTTTTTGGTAGGGGGTAAAAATGTGGAAACGCGAGACTGACGCCGTTCTTCTTAAGACAAAAGGTCTTAAGTAAGCATAATTAGTACATTCGTAATTAAACTTAAATACATTTTTTTTAAGGTTGATATTTAAAAGTGATGTGTAACCGTAACTGGCACCTCGCGACACCGTTCTTCATAAGACAAAAGGTCTTAAGTATGAATAATATAGTACATTCGTAATTAAACTTGTTTCAAGGTTTATATTTTAATTATTTTAAAAGTGCTGTGGTGTTATTTTAAATTATTTTAAATATATTCGTTTTCACTTCTATCAGCAGTCCATATGGCTGCCAATTTTTTTGTTTTTCACAAATACTAGGGACGCTGTCACCGGGTCAGATAAGTTAGTCGGACTAATTGTGTCGAACTTGAAATTAGAAAATGAATTTTATTATAAAAAAGTCATTAATAGTCTTCTTGATAATTTGAAAATAAATACGTAAATAAACATAAGCGTTTTAGAATTTAATGCATGAAGTTTTTTACGAATCTAATTCGAAAACTGTTAAAAATTTTCAGCAACCGTACACGCCACTGTTAGTACAACGATGATACACGTATGCATATTATGACGTTCACTTTTCCGAGTTTCAATTTTCCCGCCGCCGCCGGCAACTTGTTGCCGCAGGCTGTAAGCTTTTAAGTAATCGATTTTTCTCCTTTCATCAAATTTCAACCGTTATTGATATTATTATTTTGTATAAATATTTTTCCATTTTATTTTATTTTTTTAACTTCCAAAGCCACTGTAAAGTAAAAAATTATTTTGATTTCTACACACTATGTTGAAGTCGGGCGAGCCTGATGCGTCAACTTTGCTTATCATTGTTATACCCGAAACCACGGAGACAAGCACCGACTTACATAAAAAAAAATTGAGAACCTCCTCATTTTTTGGAAGTCGGTTAAAACTTAATACTATCACGTTAGTTTCATGTTAATATGTTGAAGAATCCGCATTTGGGCTGCGAAGTGGACTATATATTTTTACTGATTCCAGAATAATGTCCTCCCGACAGAATTTCGCCCACCGCCACCGCGGCCTATCGCCAAAGAGTTTAGACATCTGCGCGGGATATAATATTATAGTGCACAAGTGTGTGTGCATACATAGGTGCACTCTTTGTTCCTATACTCTCATAGCCCGATGGGACGGAAAATCCGACACGACCGGTGAAAGGTCAGGCGCAGGACCGACGGCTTAAATCTTATGAATATTGAATAAAAATCTACGATTTATGTCAAAAAATCGCCCCACCGATTCCCCGAGAGGCACACAAACAAACTCATTCTCCCACTGTCAAAATTACTAATGCACAGCTCAACCCCCTATGCAATGTCAATATTTGTATTTAACAATCTGCCAGACTACATTATAGTCCCTGTATAAAACGACCTTCACTGAGCTGGTTAATAGATGAAAAGTATTTCAGATCAAATTAAATATGTCAATAAATATACTGCAAAGGGTATGCCTAAAAAATTCAGTGAAGAATATGATTAATTAACAATTGAAATATTTTTTTTAAAAACATGTCAGTGTTTTGGTTAGTAGACAAATTCCATACTAATCGAAAATATGAAGCCTATAGAATATGCAAACCTTAGGTTTACTATTTTTTCCCGTCACAACTCTTGGGTAGGCAGGTATAAACAAGAATATCGATACTAGTTATTTGGCCCCAAAGCATAATACCGTATATAAGCCCTGAGTATATACATAATATACAGATAGTGCTGTCTCGAAGTTTGCATTTGCCTTGAGGACGCTTATGGCATTATGTCCATATAGGAAAAAAATCGGGAAGAAAAGAGTTTAATAACAGGCAAAAAAATAAGCTGATTGAAAAATGTTACAACATTATGATTTTTTAAATAATACTGACAAACACAGATAAAATCGGTCTCCACCACCATATGTACCCAAACTGCCCATATCATCTTACCCATAGCATGCCTTGTTTACTAATGACCCACCACCACCAACACTACAGCCCATTAGCGTCAGCTGCACACGTTGCTCACTTCTGGGACTGGGGCACAGGTCTCCACTCTCATAGGAGAGAGGGAAACTTTACTAATGACTATGTTAATTAAGAAATGATGTAAGTATGGAATTGCAACTAATATGAAATTAAAAATTCTGTTAACTTTTACTAATTCTGTAGTACACGACCTCTGGTTCTAACTAAACTAAAATGACGTCTTTATTTATATTACTATTCATTTCATAATTCTCTAGGCGGAAAGGGGCGGCACTAGATTTAAAGCTGTCATTTTAGTTTAGTTTTAGTTTCGCACTCCACCTTAGGCTGCATCACCACTTGCAAGCAAGTCTGATTGCAGCTAAGCGCTAGCCTATATATTTAAAAAAAAAGTTAAGAGATTGTGTTAAACAGAATTGACCCGAATGGATCGTCTTACCATTCATGTGTAACTCGCCTCTTTATTTAAGAACAGACTGTATTAAACACAACTTATTAATAAAGTGCTAGCCAATGAGGAAGCACCCAACAGTAAACACAATATACCTGAGACTTTTTTTTTATCCGCTACAAGTTAGCCCTTGACTACGATATCACCTAATGGTAAGTGATGCTGCAATCTAAGATGTTAGCGGGCTAACCTGTTAAGGGCATGGCAGGTATATTAAACCCATATTTCGTTTCTACACGGCATCGTACCGGAAAGCTAAATCGCTTGGTGGCACGTTAGTGCCGGTAAGCACAGCCGAAGCCTCCCACTAGGCCAGACCGGGGAAAATTATATCATATAAACTGTGTAATGACGTTATCCCATCAAAAACATAAATGTAAAATGAGAGCCAAGTTCAAAATTGTGATATCTATGCCTTGGTTGTTGACTTTAGCGACAAAAGAAGTGAGATCTAAATGGGTGCCAAGTTCAATGGTCCACCGCCACCACAGCCCAGTGACGTCCCACTGCTGGGCACAGGCCTCAACTTTCATAGGAGAGAGGGAATTAGAGCTTAGACCCACCACGCTGCTCCAATGCGGGTTGGCGGGCTTTAACGACTATTATCATGTTAGTGATAATAACCGGGAACGACGGCTTAACGTGCTCTCCGGGGCACGGGGGTGAAACACCACCAACTTCCAACTCCGGGCTGGCACTGGAGAATGGAGAATTTCATAATTGAAAAACCCAATACCTAACAATTTTTATGCCCGACCGGGAATCGAACCCAGGACCTCTTGGTCCGCAGTCGACTACGCTAACCGCTAGACCAACGAGGCAGTTCAATGGTCAGTCCTGCAATTTATTTATCCCATCAAAAACATAAATGTGAAATGAGAGCCAAATTCAAAATTGTGATATATACGCCTTGGTTGACTTCAGCGACAAAAGAAGTGAGATCTAAATGGGTGCCAAGTTCAATGGTCAGTCCTGAAATTTATTTATAACAACATATAATATTTTATTGTAGACTAAGGCTTTGGCTTGTTATAATTATTATTAAGTAGGTACCTAAAAGTACAGTTTCTACCAGCAAGCCCAATTTTCGGAAGAATAAAATAAGAACTTACAGCTTTACAACTTGTGAAAGCTATAATTCGTATATGGAAACTAACCAAGCCAAAGCCTTAGTCTACAACATTTTATACTAAGTTTTAAGAAGAAATGATATTTTAAGTTGTTATAAAACATTATATGTTTCAGTATATATGAAGTCAACAACCAAGGCATATATATCACAATTTTGAACTTGGCTCTCATTTAACATTTAAGGTTTTGATGGGATATCATTACTTTTTGTACAGAAATTTTTGAACTCAATCTCAAACTCAAAACATATTTATTCAAAATATGTACCTACAAAGTACACCTTCTGAACGTCATGCTTACAGAGCATAAGACGTGATGGTGATAATTAACTACGGTATCTTAAAACTAAAGCTACGAGGGTTCCAAACGTGCCCTGGTGTGAGAAGAGCCCGCAATAAACTCCGTTTTTTTTTATTATCACCATCTCACAAATATTTGAAATTATATATATGTACTTATAACATAACATTACATAATCAGCCGCTGTAACAATTCATACCCATGGCTTACTACCTACAGTCTATTAACGTTCCACTGCTGGGTACAGGCCTCCACTCTTATAGGAGAGAGGGAATTAGAGCTTAGACCCACCACGCTGCTCCAATGCGGGTTGGTGGGCACCCATGCCTTGCTATCATTCAAATAATCCTTTACACTGTAATAGGACTTTTCTATTAGTTTAGTTTACGTTTTACATTAGTAGGTACTTATTATTCGGTGTAAGGTCAGCGTGTCACCCACCAGTAATTCTATTGTACGACTCATTGTACAAGATAATTAAAGACGAGAATTCTCAAGAAAAATATATAGTGTACCTAGAGTTACACTGAGTTACATTGAGTAACATACATCCATCTATACTTTCGCATATAGGTATATTAAGCTTCTTGTTCCTTGATTACCATGGTTACAGCTTATATTATATACAAATAGGCTGAATATGTCAGCCTGATTTAGACTTGGGTTAATATTAATAAGGACTTCTCGAGGCCGGCCCCCCTAGCCAAGTTACATATGTTTCGTGTCTATTCTCTTTCTATGTTTAATTAATCGTTAACGTTTTAGTGGAGACAAAAAATAAGTGAGTAGTCTATGGTTAACGTTTTTAATTGCTTTCGCTAAAGCACGATGATAGAAAGAGAATAAACAGAAAAACACGAATCGTATGTATGTAAATTGGCGAGGGAGGTTGGGGCGGACATCCCCCGGCAGCCCGGCAAGCTTGAGGCTTGGGCTAATATTAGGTATCAAGGTACTAGGTAATAAAGTTGTCGGGAAATTCAAATAATGTGCAGCTTTAGAGGCAATACAAGCAGATTAAGTGATCCGTGGGTAATTCAATTATCGAAGTGAACTGGTATTTGAATTTTGTAAGCCAGCTAAGCGGATAGGAATATCATTTTTTGCAGATTGTACTGCTCTACGAATGATATGATCCCACTAAGCCTTCAAAGCACTCCACCTTTGAGTTAATACCTTTGAGTCTACCTATATATGGTCGCGATCTGAAAATGTTTACCAGTTTACAAATTGGATTCTTTGAAGCACTGCGTGCATTAAGGTCTAAAACGCTTAAAGCTAGGTATTTATTACCCTCGACGAAACAGAGACGGTATATGTGTTTGCCCTAAGAGGTTGTGCGTTTGTACACTTTTTTGTTACTGGACCAATTAATATGCGGTTTTCTGCATTTTTTTTGCATAACTTCTGGCAAGGTTCTTAGATACAAATTGAACCTTCCAGAAACTAAAAATGGCGTATGGGCGGAGCTTAAGGTGGGTTAGGGCTGATATTATCTTAATGGTATAAACTTATATACTGGATATAAAATTATCGCAAATATACTGAATAAATAATTAAACACAATGTTTTGAAACACTAGTACTCGTATTTTATAATGAACTAGCTGATGCCCGCGACTCCGTCCACGTGAATTTAGGTTTTTTTGGTTCCCGCGGTAATTTTCCGGAAAAAAATAGCCGGTGTGTTATTCCAGACTATAATCTATCTCTTCCATCCATCTATACATCCAATATTTCGCGTTTATAATATTAGAATAGTTTTATATTATCAGTTGAATGTCAACCTTACAAACAAAATTTTTCATAATATTAGTTGGAATACCTAAATATTATGGAAAAAATGTTACTGAATGACGTGATAATAATATAAGTAGTAACATATCTTTAGGGTAAAGGTCTTGGACCTGGACTTGGACTCAACTTGGACTTGGACAAAACTTGGACTCAACTGTAATGTGAGCTTGTTAACGTGATCCTTACAGTGGAAATTTCAACATCCATACTTCCATATTCATACTAATATTATAAATGCGAAAGTTTGTCTGTCTGTCTGCCTGTCTGTCTGTACACAGTGAAATAAAATGAAATGGGTATGTAGGTAGGATAACTTGTGCCACTTATGATTTGTCAGAAGTCTTGACTCTACCGCCGGTTCTGAAAAAAGATTCTACAGTAAAGAATCGGCAAGAACGAAGAATCGCCGTGTCCACAGAATAAAATGGTAATTGTACAAATTTATTTTTTCAGAAAAAATTAAAATCTGTTTTGTGACGATTGTTCGCCATTATTAAAAATAATAATATTCTAATGTTGATTACCACTTTATTGTCATTACGTCAAGAAGATGGTTTAACCAACATAACAAAAATAATAATAACTTACCATTTTATTCTGGTTCAGATTGAATGTGATTTGTACAGTATTAAAACTTTATTATATTATGCTGATTTATTCAATTAAACCAAATTATGGTAACACCCACTATAGCCCGTTAACGTCCCATTGCTGGGCACAGGCCTCGACTCTCCACTCACCACGCTGCTCCAATGCGGTTTGACGGGTTTTAACCACTATTATCATAACTTAAGGCTCTCCAAGGCACCGGGGTGAAACACAACCAACTTCCTAACTCCGGGCTAGTACTGAGATATTCTAGTCAGAAAAACCCAATACTTAATTATGGCCCGACCCGGGACTCGAACCAGGGACCTCGTCGGCGGCAGTCGAACATGCCAACCATTAGACTAACGAGGCAGTTGGTATTATGGTAAACAGGTATTAAATTATGAAAAACTAGATGATGCCCGCGGCTGCGTCACTGATTCCCGCGGAGAATTAATTACAATATTTGTAAAATTAAATTATAAATTTTCAGGATAATATAAAACAAATGAAATGTAGCCTGTGTGTTAATATCATGGTATTGAGCAATCTCCATTCCGAATTTCATCCATGTTATTGGTTCAGTCGTCGTGGCGTCTCTCTCGGCGTCGTATTCCTAATTACTGAGGGACGTGACCACTTTCCATTAATCAAAATGGTAGGAATTTTCTTGGGATAATAATGCGGTGAGTTCCCACGTCCTTTCGCATATGACTCGACTAAGAGTATTTAAAATCTTAGGTTAACTTCAACAAGGGATTACCTTGAAATAGGAAACTGGAACACATGGGAAAGTGAAACGCAGAACGCTCGATCAATACCAGTGCATTTAGTATTTGAGAGGGATGCAAAAATCCTACGTGCGGCCGCATACCATCCTACAATGACAGATGCATAAAACTGGCGTGATATTTATTTTTAAATCCACTCGCCATCGACGCCTGAAAGCTTATAATCAATCATACTTCGCACTTGTAACTTACTGAATATAAACTTTTTTAACCACTACAAGTTAGCCGTTGACTGCGATCTCACCTTATGGTAAGTGATGTTGCAGTCTAAGATGGTAGCGGGCTAACCTGTTAGTGACATGGCGGTGATATTAAACCCATAAACCTATTCGGTTTCTACACGGCATCGTACCGGAACGCTAAATCGCTTGGCGGCACGTCTTTGCCGGTAGGGTGGTAACTAGCCACGGCCGAAGCCTCCCACCAGGCCAGACCAGGGAAAATTCAGAATTTATAAATTCTCAAATTGACTCCGTCGGGGATCGAACCTGGGACCTCCGCACTGTAAGACAACAGCGCTACAAACTGCGCCACGGAGATCGTCAAAGTATATGTCCACTAAAAGGCACAAAAAGCTAGCTTGTTTTGACCCGGTGTGATGCTATGCTGATTCACAGTTCACACTTCACACCAACATAATAAGGCCACTATTATTACGCCTAATGGCATGGAATAGTGTTTCTAAAAAAAAATTACCAACTTATCTTTTATTACTATTTCAAACAATTTTTTTTTTACTAAAAATTGAGTGCAGTGGCGATTCCGGTAGGTACTATCTGCGTGCACTCAAGATATTGGCAGACTAAACACACATCTATGAGAACATTATGAAGAACTCTCAGGCATGCAGGTTTCTTATAAAATTACTAGCTGATGCCCGCGACTTAGTCCGCGTGGATGGGGTTTTTTAGTTCCCGCAGAAATTCTTTAATTTTCCGTCATAAAAATGAGCCTATTTGTTATTCCAGACTATAATCTATCTCTGTGGCAAATTTCATCCAGATCCGTTCAGCCGTTCTGGCGTGATTCAGTAACATCCATCCATCCATCCAAGCATCCATCCATACATCCATCCAACCGTCCATCAATTTATCCATTCAAACTTTCGAATTTATAATATAAGAATAGATTGCCTTCACCGCTAATGTTATATGATTGCTAAGATTTGTTTGCCCGCGGCTCAATCCCCAATTCATCCGAGTCGGAAGCAGTCGATCGTCTAACTCTAAACCACTGGGCTATCCCCGCGCTTGATCTTTTATTCGTCAGTCATGATCCTAATATTATAAATGCGAAAGTGTGTTTGTTTGTCCTTCAATCACTTTGCAATAGGAATAAAGCAACGGATCGACGTGTTTTTTGCATGGGCATAGTTGAGGACCTGGAGAGTGACTTAAGCTACTTTATCCCGGAATATAAAATTACAAAAAAAATTCCACGCAGATGAAGTCGCGTACAAATATATTATAATAACATATAAGTAGATTGATCTGGTTGTACAGCAAATGATAGCAAAATAATATATTATATTTCCTTTTAATATAATAAAGAACATATTTCATTACGAATATCCGAGGTACAGCAACGGAAAACGATGATATTGTAAACTCAGATGAACATGAAATCAATATCCGAGCTTGCATCGCCCGGGATTTCCAGGAAAGGGCAGGAAATAATTAAGGCTTCATCCGACTACCTAGAATTTCGAACTGTGTGATACGGCTCCGTTATTGCTTTTTTAATTTCGCACGAGAAATTCTTGTAAAATTGTTTTCTTGTTTTTTGCCGGATTTAAGCTATTTAGCTTTTTTTTATTTATATAATATATTTTATTAACCGTAAAAGTTAACGATAAATGATATCAAGGAGTAAGAGGAGAGGAGTGATTGAGTAAAGCTTTCTCGTAGTCCATAAAATTGACGCAAAGGGGTTAATTATATCATTCTTCTGAATAATAGGCCTCTTGAGTTTCCAGCCCTATGTCGTCGACGTTCCATCCACAAGTACGAAACGCTTTGCGTCTTCATTCCTCTTTCGCATGGCTAGGATCTGGAACACCACCTTAAACTGTTTTCCACCAATTACAATCCGGGTATCTTCAAGAGTTAATAAGCATCTCATGAGCAAGCAAGCCCCATCTTAGGCCGCATTATCACTTCCCATCAGGTGTGATTGTGGTTAAGCGTGAGCCTATACTTACTTACTTCTTCTTACTTCCTTCGGCGCTACAACCCTTAGTGGGTCTTGGCCTCCTCCACAGTTTCTCTCCACCTGGCTCTATCCTTGGCTTCCTTCTTCCATGAGGGGAGCTTTCCGAGTTTTTGCAGATCTTCTTCTATCTTTTTCGAGGTCTTCCTTTGGTTCTGTTCATACTTCTATTGTGTATCCATTGTGTCATCACCTTTACTCCTCTGCTTGGTAACATCCTGTCTACATGACCTGCCCATCGTAGACGCTGAGATTTACAATATCTTAATATTATTTCCCCAACAATCAGACGTTCTAGTTCGAAGTTCATTCTGCTTCTATAGATTCCACCATCTTCTCTGATCGGACCGAAGATTTTGCGCAGTGTTTCTATATATATGATATTATAAGCGTGAGCCTATAACGAATTATAAAAAAAAACTGAAGAATATTTATAGGAAGACACACCCTTATGTGAAGGTGGTCTACGTAGTCTTTTTTGCTCACTGCGTTTTAATTTTTAAGCAGCAAAGGCACGCTATTCGAGCTAGTAAGTGAAAATATAATTTGTTTGAAGCCAGGTTTGAAAAGTGAGTTTTTGTATGCATATGGGTCAGACCACTGTTGTTTGTTCAATTATTATTTAATTTATTTATCCGTAGTTTATATTATAAACACGGAAGTGTATCTGTCTGTTCCGCTATAGTAAAATAAAAACTTATTCCACGCGGAATAAGTCGCGGGTATCGTCTAGTTTTCCGTAACTGAATATTATGGCATTACCATCTCAAAAAATCATCTGTGGTAAAAGCCAAAAGGTACAGCTAATCGTTTATATCCAGCAATATTTTATATATAATATAAGTAAGTAAAAACAATTACACACTAACAGAAATGATACACAGTTCATGACACAATTTACAAGTTATTATGGTGTAAAGGTAGTCTTATCACTGCTAGTGATCTCTTCCAGGCAACCTGTAGGAAAGGAGATATATTGTAAGAAGTGTATGTGACTTACCTATTATAAAATAATAAACTTACTGAAAAATACATATCTACAGTGTTTATAATCAATAACCATATTATCGTATCAATATCATAACACAGCTTACTCATACACCATTATGATGTAAATAAGACCCAGTTTCGCCAGACACGCTAAGTCGGGGGACCATGACATTTTGATCTGTAAACTGAAAGCTATATATATGCATTTCCTCCTAGTTTAGTGAAGCGTCTGTGAATATATTTGCGAGTTTCTATACAGATTGCACTGATACGAATGATGCGTGCTATTCCTGTAAGCTCCTGACAACCGGGATGACGCAGCGTTGAGCGCTATTGTCTTAACGTGCGGGGGTCTCGGGTTCGATTCCCAGCAGTTCCGGTACGATGCCGTGTAGAAACCGATTAGGGGTATGTCTACTACATTTACACGGCCCATGTTCAACCGATTCTGATGAAATTTGGCAGAGAGATAGATTTTCTTTAATTCATTCCATGAATCCCCCGCTGTTTATATTTAGGGTCCTTGAATGTCTTTCTTGAAAATGTTTATCTAAAATACTATTATTATTAGGTGAGTAGATACAACTAATTTGTTAGGATCGTTGGGTCTTATATGATGTTGTTTAGGTTGCTTGGTTCATTGAGGTGCGGTGATCTACCTTTTTAGGTACTTAGGTATGCTTGTTTATGTGTGGCACTGATTTTTCTTTTTTTTTGGAATTTGTTCCATAAGGAATACACCACCCCGTAGGGCTTCAAAATTTCCACACAAAATCCCAATAATAACCTACATATTTCGTAGGGTTTTCTTGTATAGCCGTAATAGAGCCTTAGCCTCCTCTGATAGAGGCTGGGCCAGGGCAGATTTTTCTTTCTTTCTTTCTAATGAAACCTAGCACAATTAAAGATTTATTAATATTATTAGAATATTAAATGCACAAAGGTGTCAATAAATAATTCATAGGTATGACACCAATGCAAAGGTCAGTATAGAGAGATCAGTCAATCGAAAATCGATGGGACAAAATAATATTTTTACCCGACTAAGGTAAATCCAAAAGGGAGGGTTCTGATTTTATATAATTGTATGTATGTATGTTTGTGTTTGTGTATGTTCCACCGTAGCGCCTAAACTACTGAACCGATTCTGATGAAAGAGGTGTCAGTCAATTCGTTATCATGGTCCGGGTGACATCTATACTAATATTATAAATGTGGAAGTTTGGATGGATGGATTGATATTTGTTACTCAATCACTGAACGGCTGAATGGATCTGCGGCACAGAGATTTATCCCGGAAAAATAAAGTGTTACCGCGAGAACTTTAATACCTCAATCCACGCGGGCGAATTCGCGGGCATCAGCTAGAAGGCTATATGTATTTTAAACGAACAAAATTGATAAGATGGATTTTACATCCAAGAAAGTGGGTGCCTATGAAATTATGTCCTGTACTTTTTTTTATTCCACTATAAGTTAGCCCTTGACTGCGATTTCATCTGATTGTAAATGATAATGCAGATTAAGATGGTAACAGGCTAACCTGTTAGGGGTAGGTACCCCTAGTCGGTTTCTACGGCATCTTACCGGAAGGCTTACTCGATAAGTTCGGTACGTCTTTGACGGTAGGACGTTTGTCGAAAGCGTTCCTCCACACCAGACCAGAGAAATCCGGGACCTCCCACGTTAAGACAACAGCGCTCAACACTGCGCCAGGGAGGGACCTATTTCTGTTTGAGTGCGATTTCGCAGTTGACTTACGATTTCAAAGCTCTAACTGAAATTTCAATACATTTCAGTTTCAGAGAATTTCAGTTTGAATTTTTAAATCAAACTGAAATTCTCTGAAAATGAAATGACTTGGAATTTCAGTTTGATTTCAAAATTCAAACTGGGATTCTCCCCCATGCGGTGATCTATTAGATTCAGTCATATCAAAGCAAAGCATAAGTTGTTGCTTGGGGTTATTTACTAGAAATTTTGGTAGTAGTAGTTACTTTTATGACGTAGGCTATAACTTAAATATAAACCGGTCTATGTAAGCAATTATACAAATAATGACGTCTAATGAAAAAATTAAGAAATCCAGTAGGAAATTTCTGAACTTAAGTAATTACCACAAAAATAATTGATAATTTTCAATTACGTGACATGAAGGTTACGTGATAGTTTTGATTTTTCACAGTCATTAGGAAAAAAAAAACACAGTTACACTCGGTTACTACAATAGCTTTATCCTATTATCCTTCTGGCAATAAAGTATGATCACAAAAAACTTAGGTATAAAACAGTAAAAAAAGGAAACAGTCACTAAGAAATCTCACGATAAAACTAAAAAAAGAATTATAACTCGAAAACTATCAAAAATCGCTGAACATACATGAGATATTTTCTGATAGGTTTAGATACAAGGAATCAATTTTTTTTTCTTTGGAAGCTACTATTTGGACCAGCCTGTATTAAATAAGAGCAATGATCCCACCAATGCAGTTTGATGTCACGGAATCATTGCAGTAATGTAGAGAAGTGTTTATTTTGGTTAATAAATAAATAAAAAAGTCTAGTGCAAAGTTCCGTACCAGCGTACTTTACTTTTTAAATACATATTTGTCCAGTCACATAACATATTCCATTCTCCTATTTCACCTTGAATGCATGTAATTCAATACATACCTAGCACATAGGCGAAAGTAGGTACGATATAAACCAATAAAATACAATGTTCATAGATCACGTACGAATGGGACGGCTTCCAAACCATTGCGATGTTGCTTTTGACAATGCAATTGGAATATAATAATTATATTGATATTGGATTATTGATATAAATACATATATTTTGCGACCAATTTGAGCTTAGATAGGGTGTTTTATGGCTATAGATTGGGCGTAGATTGAGTTGTGTAGTGGTCCAGACACCCGGATTCCTATTCGGGTGGTAGGAGATTTCCATCCCGGTCACGTACTTCTAACTTTTCGCGAAGTTACAATAGTGTGAAAAAGGTGTGTGAAGTCCGCCAATCTGCAATTGGCCAGCGTGGTGGACTATGGGCAAAACTTTTCTCCTTTTAATTGGAGATTCGTTCTTAGTAGCGAGCCGGCAATGGGTTGAAGCATTTGTATTCAAATAAATAAAAGAGTTTCCGTGGTTATCAAAACCTTAATCCACGTGGTTGAAGTCGCGGGCGTATATAAATCGTCCAGTTACAGTTTTATTACAAGCATAGAAAACAAAGCAATTGATGATGCTTTTACTCAAATATTTATACCTATACTACATTATAAGTCGGGAGTTACCTACCTAAGTAATAAAATAATATCGTAATGCTGAATCTAATTTTCGCAGCGGTAAACATAAGATGATGTATAAATTTACAATCCAAGAATACTAGGGCTTGTAACGTTACTTAACATTGACCACCATAAAGCCACTTACGGTCACAAGTCGCGTTCTTTAATAAAAATAAATTCACATATTTATTACCTTATAAATGGGTGCAAGCAATAAAATAAATATACTTAGTACTGATTCCGCAGCACTAAGCTATATTATAGTCAAAGATTATTGTACAATATTATGATAAAATAGCATTGATTCGACTTGCTCGCTCTATCAATGTTCAACACTGCAGTTACTTACTACTTATTATAAAACTGTAACTGAGCAATTCTTGATAGGATAAAAAAAATGAAATAAAAAAATCTATAATGTTTATAATATTTTTTTTGATTTAATTTGATTTTATACTTTGCTTGCTTTGATGACCAATTTGGCTATATCGATAACTTGTCGTGGTGCAACTGGTCCTACTCCAGTATCACTCAAATATTCAATGTAACAATTAGATCTCACAAATTGTACTTAATTCTGTAAAACATACTTGGATAAAAGATAATTTTACCAATATTTTTGTAGCTTGGAATCGCACCTGACTCTAGGAATCTGCTTATTACCTGGTTCTGTGGGTTAAGGCAATTAAACATAACGTTCTAAGGTGAGGGAACTCAACGAGAGGTACCACTTAATTTGCATGCTTGAGAGTTCTTCATTTTGTTCTCAAAGGTGTTAAATTCTGTCAACTGCACTACGGCCCAAATACTTCTCATTTCGAGAGGAGATCTATATTATACTTTTAGGGGGTGATGGGCTGATGATGATAATGAACATCATGAGTGTAAAACAAAATTGCATTAAGTGTCAAAGTCGTAAATGAAAGTAAGTACTTCTCACCTTATTTCGAATATGACTTGGCGATCGGCTGTAATAGATTTTAATGGCAAGTAGTGGTTATATTTAAACTTGGCATCAACGACGTTACACTATGTAGATGTTGCGATGATGTTTGGTAAGTACTTGCGTTCCCAGGTCTATATTGCTAACCACTGTACCATAATCTATAAAAACTAAATATAATAATTGTAACAAAATATAGTAAAGTAGTCTAAGGAGATACGTTATTTCCTATAGTTCGTCCACTGCATGAAGGCACTCGTATTAATTGGGATTTGTGACTAGTATGTAAAATTATCATATTAATGTTGTAAATGCAAAAGTGTGTTTGTTTTTGGTTTGTTGATTCTTTAGTTTGTCCTTCAATCACGTAGCAACAGAGCAACGGATCGACGTGATTTTTTGCATGGGTAGGTAAGTATAGTTGAGGACCTGAATAGTGATATAGTCTACTTTTTATCCCGGTAAAATAAGGAGTTCTTTTATGTATTAAAACTTTTTGCACGCGGATGAAGTAGCACACATAAGCTAGTTATGTGATAATCAATGATTGATTAATTAATTCAAATTGGGAATTTATAAGCTCTGAATTTTCTCTGTTCTGTTTTGGTTGGAGGCTTAGCCCGTGGCCAGCCACTCAACAGGCAAAGTCGCGCCGCCAAGCGGGTACGATGCCGTGTTGAAACCAGTCCAATGTATCTATATGTCACCGTAAAATTGCAAAAACCGTCGGATTGCAATCTAATGCTTTTTTCTCGATAGATTGTAAACTGTCGACAGATTGTGAACCGTTCAATGTTCTGAGTGTAAATTTTTAAATATTCATTGTATTTACGTTTTCTTGTAAATAGGTCAGGGTTCGACATAAATAATCAGGTAGTGCCCACTTGTGCAGTAGGGCACTTAGGTTCTATCGGGTTAATATACCTAACAGATTACAATTTACCGAAAAGTAAATAGCGTTAAATTGTAACCTTTCGACAGTTTACAATTTCGCTAGATAGATGACAATCTAACGGTGACATATATAAGCTATAAAAGCTGTACTATTGGCGCCATCATCAAGTAAACTATAACTTTGATAGCTTATATGTCGGAAACCGAAAAAAGATTTTCTCTCATAACATACTTGCATAAATCAATGTGAGCTATTGAATACTACAGGTAATGAGTAGCGATTTCGAAAAAAAACATGGCGGGACGTTAGGCCTAAATATTCAAAACCCTTCCAAATCTAGGTATACGATATTAATAATTTATACATGCATAATCAGTATTAACCCTACAAACATCAGACCCGGTGACTGCGTCGCTAGTATCTAAAAATAAAATAAAAACAAAAACAGGTATAAAAATTAGTTCTAATTTTGGCCACCGGGCCAGATAAGTTGATGGGACTATAGCTAGTTATTTGTAGCCTACAGGTAAAGCTAATAAAAGCATGTTAAAATTACGTGATCAAATTATCATATTATTATCTCACAATAATACTAATCATTGGTCTACTGAAATCATCTCTGCTTCGCTCCGCTGCAACCTAAACAAATTAGTGCAATTGATGCTGTAATTATATTATCAGTATTAAACTAAGTGCTTTCCATTTATCTTTGGCATCGACTCGAGAAGACAATTGCTGTTGTCGTCGGTTTATTATAAAGTAGTCTGAGCTTTCGTCAGGTATTGCGCAAATACCTCAGTACTTTTTATTTATTATATTTTATTAAATATTATATATAATAGACTTATAAGGGTAGCTTGTTTACATCAATAATACTGAAAAACTTTGTTCTACGTCTTAATTTTTTTAACGCAACTCCAAAAATACACCATTTAAATTGGCTGCTCTCAACATTACACTACTGACTACGCGCGGCTGGCACACAGGACTCCCGTCGAAAAGTGTCTTTTCAAATACAGAGCTGAAAAATGACTAAAATTTATCTACAGCAAACAACTTGAAATGATTTGGTTGTTTTGATGTGAAAACTTCTTTAGCCGCGTTGAGCACTTTTTAGTAGGGGTAAAAATGCGGATTCGCGTGACCGACATGCTCGCGTGACCGACATGCTCGCGAGACCGACATGCTCGCGATCAGCGACATGCCCCGCGAACATATAAATATACTACATTCCAAATTAAACTTAAATGCCTTAGTGTTATGGTTTATATTTTAATCATTTTAAGTGAAAACAAAGGAAAAATAAATATTCGTTTTCAATTTAATCGGCAGTCCCTATGACTGGCTATTTCTTTTATTTGTAGTACAAAACTTCACTCCAGGTATAATGTAGTAAAGCTAACCTTAGCACGATATTAGTATTTTGGAATAAAGTCTGTTCATTAATAGAGCAAAGTGAAGTATCTGAATCTAATTGGGTGAATTTTCATTAATGTCCATCCATCTGTCCAGTCCGTCCGTCCGTCTGTCAGAGCTTTAGAATGAATGCGCATTATACTTCAGACATATACCATGAAAATCATTGCCTCGAGGCTACAGAGTACAATAGTGACAGAATGTCATCAGAGAACGAATAATAGCGTTCGTCACATTGTAGCTGTCCATCCACTGCAGTAGACCAACATGTAGCTATTCCATACTTCCATTCTGATATTATAATTGCGAAAGTATGTCTGTCTGCCTCTCTCTGTCTACGCTTCAATAGTCTGCTACGCTTCAATAGTCTATCTTTTCCTCCAATTTAGATAAAACTTATTATAGAAATAGATTGTATCCCAGGGAAGGATATAGGCTACTTTTTATCCCGGAAAATTAGGAAGTACCCGCGGGATTAAAAAAAATAATTCCACGCGGACAAAGTCGCGGACATAAACTAGTAGCTACTGCAGGTAATTTCATTGGCAAAACATACAATCGTCGTCTCAACCAATAGACAAAGGTCGTCTGCATGGATCTTCACAGAACACGGTCTTGTGCCGCTTGCTTCCAGCGGCTCCCAGCTACTCGCTAGTATTAAAAGCAAACACTGTAACCACATTTTAATAAACTTAAATTATCAGTTTACGTAAGCAAGGCGTCTTTGCACATACAAGAGACCAGTGTTACTACTCTCGAGAATCATAGACGCAGTAAAGGTCTGATATGTAGTTTAATTTTCACCCTAACTCTAGAGATCGTCCGTCCACCTAGTGGGGGCTCGCCCAACCACAGAATAGGTAATAGTATAGCCCAACGCTGCGCTTCCCAGTGCGAGCCCGTATCATACCTACTTGTGAATTTAGAAAAATGGCATTCAAACAAACTCAGATGATTCCATAAGGACAGCGGGCGTACTACCATCGTCTAAAGCAGTATTGTTTTAATATTGTTGTTGTTTATGTTTTTGTATTGGTCACGTCAATGTAAGTGTTGTAAACTATCATTTTGCAGTAATAATACAATAAGCGATGGTAGTAACCACCCAGAAGGAGCGAGCATGAACGATACATACACGATATTTGAAAAATATGTTTCGTGATGGGACGCAAAATAGAGGGCCGAGGTTACGAAGACGTTGCGCAATCAGCGACAGTTTACCAAGTAATTATTATTTAATCTATGCCTCAGCTAAGAACAATAGGTGTCCAATAACTTGCTTGATTGCTATAACATTCTGCACCTGGCCTAGGAAAGAGCTTTCTACGACACAATAACTAGGTATATACCATGCGAATAGCATCAGTTTACCACGACAAATGTAAATACTGATAGATAGAAGTTTAAAAGTTTAGCCCCACTTGTGATGCATGGAGCGGCGTCGCACGTAGCGGCAATTATTATTAAGTAGTTGTATCATGTATGAGTTTCGTTTGTACGTGGCCGCGTCGCGCAGTGTATTTTTTTTATCCATTACAAGTTACCCCATAACTGCGATCTCACCTGATGGTAAGTGATGATGCAGTCTAAGATGGTAGCGGGCTAACCTGTTAGGGGCATGGCAGTTATATTAAACCCATACCCCTTTTCGGTTTCTACACGGCATCATACCGGAACGCTAAATCGCTTGGCGGCACGTCTTTGCCCGTAGGGTGGTAACTAGAAACAGCCGAAGCCTCCTACCAGGCCGGGACCTCCGCACGTTAAGACAACAGCGCTCAACACTGCGCCACGGAGGTCGTCAAAAATCGTATCTCCGTGCCACGTCGCTTATGTGAGCTTAGCTCCATACAAACACATAGG
Source organism: Erebia palarica (assembly GCA_964035005.1). Lineage (NCBI taxonomy): Eukaryota > Metazoa > Arthropoda > Insecta > Lepidoptera > Nymphalidae > Erebia > Erebia palarica. The sequence continues at coordinate 19,157,278 of OZ035986.1, forward strand.
CACATACAAAAAATACTTGCCACTACGTGCCGTGCCATGCTGCGCCTCCGTAGGGGGGCTAGACCTTTATTTGTTCACGAAACAGTACTTTTTGCTTAGGAGAAACCTTATATGAAACTGAAGATGACTCTTTAGCTATTTCTCTTATTTAAACTGAATTGTATTACATTATATATTAGTCTGATTTTTTAAAATGTTTATTATTGGTTTATTTATTTATAGTATCTACATTCATCTGCAGTCCATTTATCCTTATTTTTTCTATTCCTAATAAGGTTGCCTGATAGAGATTGCTAGTAAGCGATAAGGCCGCCTTTTGTATCATACTTTTGTCTGTTTGTTTTGTTTGTTATGTTTTTCTTCTATTTATTGTTTTTGCATAGTAATAAAAAAATTCGCTCGCAGCTAGGAGGCAAAAAGCGTTACTATTAGACTCGGCTAGGATAGTCCGCCGGTTTTTCAACCTATCGCCCTGACCCCCGGCCGTTTGATTTATCCCCTGCCGGGGTGTATTAATCCTCCGCCCGGTGCAAATATGTATTTAAGTAACGTTTACGTAAGTTTATTACATTTATTTTGGGCCTTACATTTATTTAATTTGTACACGGGCGTATGAGTAAAATATTTATATAGATAATAATAATAACCATAAACTGTCGATAGACGTCCTTCCGACTTATTAGCCTCTTATTACTATAATAATATATACCTAACAATATTTACTTCACAATTTAATCTATAAATAGAAAACTAATTACCAGAGTAAAATGCCCTATTACTGACTGTTCTTACAACTACTCGTATCCATTACTGAATATTGATTTAAACAGATCTATACTTATAGTTATAGTAAAACTGTAATTGTAAGTATTTTTATAATTTTTTATTGGAGGAAGCTCTACCGTTGTCGATACACAGGTAAAAAAAATATATTTTACAAGACTGACACGCTGAAAATGCTTGACGGATTTGAATGCAACTTTACACATTAAGGCCCGCTTGCATAGAACCCGGGGTTTTTAATTTCTGGTACAAGTTTTAAATGAATTCAGCCAAAGTAACAGCTAACTCGAGTTAATAGCTAACCTGGCGTTTCTGCACGCTTACACTCTGGTTTAAAAATTATCCCAGAAAAACATTATAATATGAAATATAATTTAATCTAATCTAATCTAATCTAATCTAATATATATATAAAATCGTTAAGGGATCAACGCACAGCCTAAACCGCTGGGGTTATTAACTTGAAATTTTGACAGTAGGTTCATTTTGTGACGTAGGCGCTCACTAAGGAAGGATTTTTCAAAATTCCACCCCTAAGGGGGTGAAATAGGGGGTGAAAGTTTGTATGAAAGTCCGTCATTTCTCAAGTTATATCCATGAAACTTGGTATACGAGCTACTGGTTAAAAATGAAGAAATATGTATTTCACAGTTTTTAAAAATTCTAACCCCGAAGGGTTGAAATAGGGGATGAGAATTTGCATGAAAGTCCTTCATTTCTCAAGATATTCTCAAGTTTTATAAACGAAACTCGGTATTTCGGCTTTCGATAAAAATTTAAGAATTATGTGTGTCGCAGTTTTTAAATTTCAACCCCTAACGTGGTAAAATAGGGGTAATTTTTTTATGACAGCTATAAACATGAAACTTGGTATATGAGCTGCGAGTTAAAAATCAAGAAATATGTATTTCACAGTTTTTGAAAATTCGACCCCCAAAGGGGTGAAATAGGGGATGAAAGTTGGTATGAAATGCCTTCATTTCTCAAGATATATTACAAGTTATATCAACGAAACTTGGTATTTTGGCTTACGGTAAAAAATAAAGAAGTACGTATGTCACAGTTTTTCAAAATTTACCCCGAAAGGGTTAAAATAGGGGTTGAAATTTTGTATGAATGTACTTCATTTCTCAAGATATTGCTCAAGTTACATCTACGAAGCTTTGTGTTTCGGCTTTTGGTAAAAAACTAAGAAGCACGCATGTCACAGTTTTTCAAAATTCAACCCCCAAAAGGATAAAATAGGGGTTGAAAGTTTGAATGAAACTTGATAAATAAACTGCGGGTTAAAAATGAAGAAATACGTGTTTCACAGTTTTTGAAAATTCGATCCTTAAAGGGGTGAAATAGGGGATAAAAGTTCGTATGTAAGGCCTTCATTTCACAGGATATTGCTCAAGTTATATCAACGAAGCTTAGTGTTTTGGCTTTCGGTAAAAAATAAAGAAGTACGTATGTCACAGTTTTTCAAAATTCAACCCCCAAAAGGATAAAATAGGGGTTGAAAGTTTGAATGAAAGTCCTTCATTTCTCAATTTGTAGCCATGAAACTTGGTAAATAAACTGCGGATTAAAAATGAGAAAATACGTGTTTCACAATTTTTGAAAATTCGATCCCTAGAGGGGTAAAATAGGGGATGAAAGTTGGTATGTAAGGCCTTCATTTCACAGGATATTGCTCAAGTTATATCAACGAAGCTTAGTATTTTGACTTTTGGTAAAAAATAAAGAAGCACGTGTGTCATAGTTTTTCAAAATTCAACCCGCAAAAGGGTAAAATAGGGGTTGAAAGTTTGTATATGAAAGTCTTTCATTTCTCAAAATATTGCTCAAGTTATATCAACGAAGCTTAGTGTTTTGACTTTCGGTAAAAAATAAAGAAGTACGTGTCTCACAGTTCTTCAAAATTCAACTCCCAAAAGGGTAAAATACGGGGTTGAAAGTTTTTAAGAAAGTCTGTCATTAATTTTAAAGTTAGAGCCATTAAACTAGGTATTTTTTGGTAACTTGGTTGGGTTTTTTGGAATTTTGGTTTGAAATGGAGAAATACCTGATTCACATTTTTTTGTAAAATTTATCCCCAAGGACGTGTAATAGATAGTAAGTCCTCCAATCACGCCGCAACAGATTAACGTAATTTTTTGCATGGGTATAGTTGAGGATCTGGATAGTGGCATAGGCTACTTTTCATTCCGGAGAATAATGAAGTGGTGTGGGAATTGAAAAAAAACTTATGCCACACGAACGAGTGACGCTCAATCACATCTGAACGGCTGAACGGATTGATTTGATGAAATTTAGCACAGAGATAGATCATAGTCTGAAATAACACGTAGGCTTTTTTTTATCCCGAAAAATTTAAGAAGTCCCGCGGGAACCAAAAAACCTCAAATGAATGTTTGTTACTCAATCACGCCATTACGGCTAAATATACCTAGATGAACTTTGCACAGAGATAGATTATAGACTGCAATAGCCAATAACACATAGGCCACTTTCTATCCCGTATAATTAAAAAAAATCAATCAACGCGGACGAAGTCGCGGACATCAGCTAGTTATGTATATGGCCTTATAAATGAAATTATACCCTATGAAAAATATTGGATAAGTAGATCAAAATTATGAATCGGTGAATTATGATAGAAATCGGTCGATCATTTTGTTATCCCTAACGCCAGCCTCTTTTATCTAGTGTCTGTAAAATTGTGGCGTAATTTTGTTATTTTTTTTAAAGGCAATAAATAAAATTAAAAGTGTTGCAGGGAAAGCCCCCGGGAGCTCCGCAACCGAGCGGAGAAGCAGCGGCGGGACATAATGCATCAGTCGGTCATGCGGCTGGCGTCTATCGTCCCGCCAGTCGCTATGTCCACCAAGAAAGTGGACAAGACCAGCGTACTACGCCTAACTGCCCATTACCTGCGCGCCTATAAACATGGTGAGTTCACGCGAAAATTTTTAAATCCGGACTAATATTATGTATGGTTAACGTGGTCAAGTCTAGGTGCAAATTTTTTTCCACGTGACCATCCACGTTCCCACGAGCTGGAATCATCTTGTGACAGGAGGGCTAGCTCAATATTTGCGCACAGGATCACCTTGGCTATTCAGTGCTGAGATGCAGCCATCATTCGTTTATTAAAATAACTTAGTTAGTATTAGCTATGTCAATAACCTTTGCTCTCCCGAGAATTCCAACCTCCTTATCAATTCCGTAATCGAATTTCGTATCTCCTTACCAATTCGACTATATTCAGAATTTCGTAGAAGTGATCCACTTAACTTAGCCGCGTTATAATATTATTAATTATAGGTAGGTGGTACGTATATGGACACAGTACATTCCACGCCATAACAATTACACGATGGAATGTGGTGAATCTAGAAAATGGTACGCAAAACAAAGTGAAGCTATAAACTAGATCAAATACTGCGCCACAACACGTCGAATTGTATGATCGTAAAATGGTGCCTTAGTGCTAAATGGAGATAAATTATCGCATGAATAAATCAATTCAACTGTGAACTCACATATGCCGAAAAATATTGCGGATAACCGTGAGCGTTAACATACGTGGTCGGTGTCAAATCAACTAGTTTTCGTTCAACATTAATTCAGTAAGGAACTGCTAAGGTTTGGAACGCTCTCTCGTCGCGAGATATCTCTTTGTGCGCATGCTAAGCCTAGGTCGTACGACTTAAGTACCTACCTTCAAGGCAAGAGTGAATATACATTTTCTAGAGAAGCGTGCTCCAACCAAGATATTATGCGTGATAATATTATAAATGCGAAGGTATTGTGTTTGTTTGTAGGTTTGTTGTTCCGTCCTTCTATCACGGTATAAAATCGGTACGATGCTGTATAGTAACCGATTAGGGGTATGAATTTAATACAACTGTGGTACCCCTTACAGGTTAGCCCGCTACCTTCTTAGACTGCATCATCTCTAACCACAAGGTGAAATCGCAGTCAAGGGCATCTTGTAGAGGAATAAAAAATACTATGTTGGCATTACAAACTTTTGTGTTTTGCGAGGTCGATTCTTCCTGTGCGGTCAATCAATGTGCGTTCACCTTTAAGATCCCCTGCAGGTATAGTACGTCTGCTATGCATTCACGGCCCATCTGTTCTACCGATATTCATTAAATTTGGTACAGGGATAGGTTGTGTCCCGGGTAAGGACATATTATGCTACTTTTTATTCCGGAAAATTTAGGAATTCTCGCGGGAATCAAAAATTCACAGATTCAGAGATCGCAGTCCCCGCAACAATCGCCTATATTAATTGAAAATGAATTTACAAAAAAAAAATATTATGAATAACACATTACAAGTTGAAAAATCCTGAATCCGCATCTTTTAACACCATAACCGTGACGATCGGTCAATAATCATACAAGCTACATCACTTTTGATATACAGAGATACCCGTTTTTCTACAATTCCAAATCTAAAGGTGTTTATCAAAATTGGCCATTTTGTAGCTAAACTAATACCCTAGGACCTTTTTTTATTTTTTCTTTTGTCGGTTTTTTTCCCAAAATATTAACAATTCAGTAAGCAAACACCATCCCAAATACCCACCTTTTTTCATTTTTCAAAATTCCAAAATAAGTTACCAGCCGATTTTAATAATTCAAACGCTCACACGTGTCTTGATAAATTTCTTAACTTTTGGTACTATTCCCATCCCGATCCTCTTAAAATCCTCGGAGCTATGGCCAAAAATACGTCTCAGGCGATTTGCATCTGATAACCATTGTCAACGGTAAAAAAAATTTAATCCACGCGGACGAAGTCGTCATCTAGTTGCAAATAACTCTTAGTTTCTGATACAAAACTAAGATGGCTATAGACACTAAATTATGATCATAGATTGCAATAGAAAGAGTAATTTTCGAAGTTAGGTAAAAAACAATTTAATTCTATAAAATTATATGCCTAGATCTTAATGTGACGTCATCCTTAGCCGCTAGATTATGTTTTAGTAATAAAATCATAGTTATAGTACGTCTGAGTAAAATACTACCTACGCAACTATTTATTGAGTGACTCACCTATTGGTACGTGATGACCACTCTACACTCTCGCTGCGGAAGACCGCGAATTCGCGAAACGATCGTGTAAACGTGGCATACCCATAATTTTTTTTAAACTTTTACTTGTGCTTTGAGTCGTCAAGTGATTCTACCATTGTTTATGCCATTCCGACTACTGAGGCGAAACAGCAAGAAGAAACTTGGTATCCGATGTCGCTATCTAGCACAGGCGTCTCTTGTGTTACGTCATGTTCTGACTTTACCAGCGGTTCGGAAAGAAAATTCTGCTGAGATGAGTCGGCAAGAAACTGAGCAGGTGCGCTTTTTAAAAAGCAAGATTTTACTATGTACGTTTGTATGTATGTATGTAAGAATGTAATATAATATCAATGTACCTAACTAAACTTCGAGCTTACGACCTCTCTAGCGCAGACGTAGCGTAACGTGAAAGGTCCCGGATTACAATGCGCAGAGAAAATTCTGAAACTACAAATTCCCAAATTTTCCTGCCGGGGATCGGGCCTGGGACCTCTCGTTTATTACGAAACAGCATTCACCACTGCGCCAAGGAGGTCAATTAGTCATACTGTCACGTTACTGCCATCGTGCATAACAGGCACTTGATGTGAATAAATTAGTCAATACTTACAGACACACAAATATTTATAGATATTATGAGTCCATGTTAATGTATAAGTAGCATTATTGCTCTGTCACAGGATATATGAGGTACATATTTAGAAAAAAATAAGGAACACACTGCCCTACTATATTGTTTTTTCTATTTTCAAAAAATGTGACTATAGCCGGTGTCACTTGGGACGAAGAGATCCCATAAATCCAAATCTATTTAGGCATTTGGAAGTTATGATGGAATAAAATAAGTCTGCCAATCCCCACTTGACCAGCGTGTTGGACTATGACCAAACCGTTCTCATTCCGAGAGGAGACTCGTGCTCAGTAGTGTCCCGGCTATGAGTCGATAAAAGAGATAGATAGCACAGTATTTAATAAAAGTCTTTCATTCCCCTTATAAAATGATATATTTAGTAAGAAATAGGTACACAATCACAAGAGGCAATTATTGCTCGCGACTCGCAAAGTATTCTACTATATTTTATACATATCATATGTATAAAATATAGTAGACACCTCGCCATCAATATTGTATTGTGTATTACCTACCTACCTAGAATCTTAGGTTATGGAATTCATTAGTTGTTAATTTTAATATTATTCTATGAGTCACTATTATGGCGTGGCGGCGCATATAAATCTATACTAATATAATAAAGGGTTAAAGTTTGTGAGTTTGTGACGTTGTAGGGGGTAATCTCTGGATCTACTGAACCGATTTGGAAAATTCTGGTACCAATAGACAACGACATTATTTACGAGTGTCATAGGCTATATACTATCCCAAAAAATTAAGGAGTTACAGTTTGAATTTAAAAAACTTATTTCACGCGGATGAAGTCGCGGGCAAGTCTCCTAGTAATGAATAATATCTCAGCCTGCGTCAACTGGTGTACATTGGTTTTCCTAGTGGGCGCCTCCATACCATATCCTTCTTCATCCAGCCACTTCCCGTCACCTTCTTGTGGTGCGTCGGTCTACTGACTGCCTCGTTGTTTCAGTGGTTAGCATATTCAACGAGGTCCCGGGTTCGAATCCCGGGTAAGTCATATAAGTATTGGGTTTACGGACACGCAATTTTCAGCTAATCCGTAGTTAGGAAGTTGGTGGTGTTTCACCCCCGTACCTCGGCCGTCGATCCTGCGCCTGATCTCTCTCCGGTTGTGTCGGAGTTTCCGTCCCATCAGGCTATGAGAGTAAAGGAACAGAGAATGCACCTGTGTTTGCGCACACACTTGTGCACTATAATATCTCCCGCGTAGAGGGCGAGCCGTGGCCGAAATTCGATCGGGAGGACATTATTTAAATAAATTAAATACCGAGTTTTAATTCCTACAACATTGGACTATTGATGCAAACATTAGCAAACCACAATAGTATTGCAACCAAATTGGCGTTAACGTACCCTGTTTCCAAACATTTACAAAACTGTAGTCCAAACTGCAAACAAGCCGGAGAAGTTTGGCGCTGCCACTCAATTAGTTTCGTGGAATTCAGTAAAGCGGAATCGATTTAGAACAACTTCGAAATCGAGTTCGAACAATTTGTAAGCCATTAGATGATGCCCGGGATTTGATCCGCGTGAATTTAGGTATTTTCAAGATTAAAAGTAGTCATCTCCCTCCTCGGATATGACCCATCTCTCGGAACCAAATTTCGTTTTAATCGGCTGAACATTCACGCCTTTTCCACACCTTCTAAAGGTCAACTGGGAGATAAGGCTCTCGAGTTTTAAGTCTGCCTGTTGTACATAACAGCTACTTCTGGTTGCGCGATAAAGTTTAAAAAAAATATGACCCGACGAAAACTGAATAACATACGAAAAGAAAGTTAAACAGTTCGTCGTCGTCGTCGTCAACCGATGGACGTCCACTACTGGACATAGGTCTCCTGTAGGGTCATCCACAAGCTGCGGTCTTGCACTGCCTGGATCCACCGACTCCCAGCGACTCTCTTGATGTCGTCCGTCCACCGTGTGGAGGGTCTGCCGACGCTATGCCTTCCAGTGCGGGGTTGCCATTCCAGCGCCTTGGGACCCCAACGTCCACCGGTTCTCTGAATTATGTGCCCCGCCCACTGCCACTTCAGCTTCACAACTCTTCGGGCTATATTGGTGACTCTGGTTCTCCTGCGGATCTCTTCACTTCAGATTTGATCTCGCAGGGACACAACCCTGAGCCTTCTTATCAGCCCCATAGTCAGCGACCATGTCTCAGATCCGTAAGTCATCACTGGCAATACGCACTGTTCGTAGACTTTGGTCTTCAGACACTGAGGGATTCCGGTCCCTGGAAGGGGTCCGGTTAGACAGTCACACTATCGCATTTAAGCCCGGGCCCGGCAGACGTGGTCCTGCCTTAAACCTAGAACCCGATAGCAGCGCCCCCTTCCAGGTACAATCGTGAATGTATACCATCCCGGGACCCACTCAAACACATACAAAAAATCCATCAAAATCAGCGAGTTATGTTATTTATTAATATTGTGTTTTTAATATTGTAATAAAAACAAGCAGTTATTTAGTGTAACTCGCTCCCTAAACGTGACTTAAAAACCGGCCAAGTGCGTGTTGGGCCACACGCAGTACAGGGTTCCTCCGTATTTGCCCGTCAAAATATGCCGATATTTTATATGTTGGTCGTATTGGTGGTATTTATTAAATTACTGCGATGATTTTTTCACGTATACAAGAACAACCGTTTAGCTGGTAGAGGGGGAGGGACACACTTGACTTTAACAAAAATTAGCACTTAAAAGCGTAATGTTTCGCAAACGGATACCTAAAAAATATTTTGACCGAGCGAAGCGAAAGTCTCTGAGTCTACTTGAGTAAATTTGCACTTGTCCGTCCGTCCGTCCGTCTGTCAGAGCCTTATAACTTCTGAATTACTGTGCGTAATTACTTCAAATTTGAATATAATATGTAAACCATAAAAAACAGTGATAAAAACCTTTAATTCAGGGGGGCTCTCATAGAAGCAAATGCGAAGTAAAATATTATTTAAAGCGTCACGTAGGGTTGCAATATATCATTTTAAAGATAACTAGGAATAGAGTACAAATATATTTTTTTTTAATTTTTCCCTTATAATTGACGAAATGGGGGCTTTCAAAGTGGAGATTTTCTAACGTCCAAAGTTGACCTCAAAACTCTCAATTTTCTCAAAAGGTTGAGCCTGAAACTTGATCAATTTGATTGAATTATATCCTGTACTTGAACAACAAATACAAAAATAAGATAAATATTAAAGGGAAACGAAATTATTTAATTTTTAATGAGCTTCAGTATTTTTAACAGAACTTCACAATGATGTCAATAGATTGCGCTCTGTAAAAGTGTGTTCATTTCTCCAATATATCTTTAGTTCTTTTGCATCTAATGTTAAAAGTTAACTATTACAATATATAGTTAAAACTATCTAATGGATACCGCGAGGTCTCAGTTCAGGGCGAACCAAAAGTGTAACGACCTATCCAACGACACCCTCCATTCTACAGCATGTGGGATAGTCGTGAAAAAAAAAACTTCATCCCCAATTTCCTTATTGACTACGGAACCGCAAAAGCGTTGCCTATCGTTTTCTAGAATAGCCCACGCGTATCACAAATGTAAACAGACAGGTCTCGCATTTCACATTATCGCAACGGTAGATTTCTAGGCAGGCAGATATCAAATACCAACCCATAATAATATTTTGGCGCACAGCAACTATAGTAACACAGTAAGACCAGTACCATACAGTGTTCCTTTTCTTCCTCTACTAGCTGATGCCCGCGACTCCGTCCGCGTGGAATAAGTTTTCTAATTCCCACGGGAACTCCTCAATTTTGCGGGTAAAAATTAGTCACTTTCCAAGTCCTCAACTGTACCCGTGTATAAAATCTTACGTTTCTCTGTTGCGACATGACATAACAAATTAATTATTAATAATTAATAATAGTAAATTAATAAATTTATTTATTAATAAACCATTATTTTTTAAATTATTAGTACATTAATTATAAAAACAACAATTATATTTCATTAATATAAACTATCCAATTAAAAAACTAAACATTAAAAATATCATCTATACCGCTGCAATGAGGCAATGTGCCCAGAACCCTGGCATCGTTACCCTGCTAAATAGCCAAACTTAGAATAAGAACAACAAGAATTGCTCGTTTAAAAGTATTAGATTATGTTGGCCGAAGTAACTGCCAGCCCTCCGATCACCTGTGGAATCTGTGAGACGAGATGATAGATCCTTAAAAAAGGATGTAGCATCTTCGCCCACGATGATTATTATTAAATAAATGTAGGTCCAATTTGCATAATTATTATTATCCAAAATTCAAATTTAAATTGTGCTACTTAACCCCACGGCGCGGCGGGTTGAAGCTAGGGATTGCAATCCGGTGTCAATTTCAATCTGGCCAGATCCGACCGGATTATACAAATCCGTTATTCTCCCCTTTCTATTTGTTCCAAAATGGACTGTCCATGTGAGATAATCGAGTGAGTGTATTATTTATGTACCTAGTTGATTTCAGATATATTAATTAGACAACAAACAATAAATAATCTAGTACAGGTAACAGTGTAAGTTCAATTTTAACAGCAACTAGTTCAATTTTAACGTAACAGGGGGTTAGTCTCATTAGAACTTATTTAAATCTATTATGATAAACTTTATTTAATCTGCTGTCCTAAATAATTAGGTATTTCAGCATGCTTACAAGTCTCATTCATATTTATGGCAGACGCGATGATGAATCTGTGCATAATACCAAAATTGTTTTATTACTCGGTGACAGCGTCGCTAGAATAATTAATTAGTTAGTTCCCATTTTGGCCACCGGATCAAATAAGTTTGACGGACATAAATGGCACAATTATCACAATAATGAGGTTATAACTCCTAAGTTTAATAATTTTATCCTAAAACTTTATCTTTAATTATTAAAAAAAAAAATTTTTTAAATAAATCCATTTTGGTCTTGGAAAAAGAATCGTATAAAGCAAGTATCTATTTTAAGCTAGAGCTTATAATAGAGCAAGCTAGAGCTACAAATATTAAAAAGGCCCTTTCAGCTTCTATAGTCCGATAAGCTTATCTGACCCGGTGGCCAAAATTGGAGCTAACTTTTATGCCTGTTAAGTTTTGTTTTCAATTATATTTTTCATGTCTACTAGCAACGCTGTCACCGGGTCAAATAAGTGTGTGGGACTATATTATACTTGTCGGCTTTAATGTGAACAAATAAAACCCGAGTATTGCTCTCTCCATCGCCCGCTGAGTAACCCTGAGCTTTCTTATGAGGCCCATAATTAGCGACCAAGTATGAAGCAAATCTTTGATTATATTGATGTAAAATTTTAACACTCCGTTCTTCTCCGTCTCTGATGATCGACTGTATGGTTTTTCATTGTGGTAATACATTGTTGAACTTATTTACTGCTTATTAGAAAGTTAAATAAGCTTGTTATAATTAGCCGCGCAAACATTATGAACATAACATTTACATTCGAACGATTACGACACAACAATGTTACCCGTATGCACCGATAGGTAATTAATTAACTAAAACTAAATGTCCATATCAATAATATTCAAAGCGTCAGCATTTTATACTTCCACTAGCGAATACCCGCGACGTCGTCTGCGTGGTTTAAGGTTTTAATTTTCCGAGATAAAAAGTAGCCTATGTGCTATTCCAGACTATAATCTATATCTATGCCAAATTTCAGCCAGATTCGTTCAGCCGTTAGGGCGCGATTGAGTAACAAAGATCCATAATTCCACACATCCATCCAAACATTCGCAATTATAATTAGTAAGAAAGATGAGCATCAAATCTGGGTCGCCAGTAGTTAGCTACTGGGTAGCTACCATGGACTTAGTAGCATAATAACAATATCCTCCCGAACAAATTTCGGCCACGGCGGCCAATCTCCAGAGAGATAAACCATCTGCGCGGGAGATATTATAGTGCACAAGGTGCACTCTCTATTCCTTGCTCGCATAGCCCGATGGGACGGAATATCCGACACGGCCGGAGAGAGATCAGGCGGAGGACCGAAGGCTTTACGTGCTCTCCGAGGCACGGGGGTTAAACACCGCCAACTTCCTAACTCCGGGCTAGTACTGCAAATTTATTGTCTGAAAAACCCATACTAAATTATGGCCCGTCCCGGGACTTGAACCCGGGACCTCGTCGGCCGTACATGTGAACCACACATATAGTATAGAGTAGTTGTATATAAACTATAAAATATTGGAACCATATTATTATATTGTACAAAACGTAAAAATATCCCCACGGGTTTGGTGGAATTAATTATTTACTGCGACAACGGATAAATTAAGTTGAAAGATTTGTTTCTGTTTAACTAGTTGTTTAAAACAGACTAGAGGATCAGTCAGTCCTCAATTTCATCTGCGTGAATACCTTGGTATTTTAATTCCCGCGGGAACCCTTTAATTTGCAGGGATAAAATGTGACCAATGTGTTGATTCAGATTATAAGCTCCATTCCAAGTCTCGGCCATGCCACAATGCATGAAGGAGAAAATAAACATCTAAACATACAAACTTTCACATTCATAATATTAGTAGATATAATGTAACAAATTACAGTACACTATACATAAATAGATGGGTGTCCAAACTTTTAATTTTTATATGGGTAAACTATTTTCATCTGCGATAATAATTTGATTATGTAAGAAAATCAATGCAAAAACACTAGTTGTTTCGACGACCTCCCTGGCGCAGACACTTGAGCGCTGTTGTCTTAACGTGCGGAGGTACCGGGTTCGATCCCCGGCAGGGTCAATTTGGGAATTTATAATTTCTGAATTTTGTCTGGTTTAGCTTAGCCTGGCGGGAGTCTGCGACTGTGGCTAGTTACCACCCAACTGGCAAAGTAGTGCCGCCAAGCGATAAGTATAGCGTTCCGGTACGATGTCGTTTAGAAACCGATTAGGGTTAACTGCCATGCCCCTAACAGGTCAGCCAGGTTAGGTAAGCGACTGCATCATCACTTACCATCAGGTGAGATCGCAGTCAAGGGCTAACTTGTAGTGGAAAAAAATTACAGATTATATATTTGTTGCAGTATTCGGAAAAAGCATGCAACGCGGTCCGCGATTCAGTATGGAGTTCACACGCTCGTTTCTCAAGACCATGAAAGGGTTCGTTCTTACGTCCACCTACAAAGGGCTCGTGGTGGTGGTCTCGCCGAACATTCAAGAATACTTGGGCTATACTGAGGTAAGTTAAACCCTCACATAACTAAGGGCTAACTTTAGGTATATAAAGGTCTACCAATCGAATTTTAGCCACGGCGGCCAATCTCCACGCACATATGATGCGCATACACACATAATTCCTATTTTTCATTTTCATTGGATATTTCACCACTAGTAATTTTTTTTTGGGGCTATTAAATAAAGTTTTAACTGTTTTATCGATCAAAGTAAAAGAGTGCGTCGAACTTTGATGACGCCACAATTCAGTATTTCATACAAAATCCCAAACTAAGCGTGCGTTTTGACGTTTGAAAAGAGTTACTGATTTGACTTAGTTTTCAAATACCCCGTCTAAATTGTGTAATCTATCCATTTCATTGAAATAGAATACTAAAATTCTACACCAATGATCCATATATATAAAAAAAATGAATTGCTGTTCGTTATCAAGCCTATTTTGCAAAAAAAAAAACCGTTGTAACCGTACACAGCTCGAGTTACTCGGCCAGAGCGTATACAAGATCGTCCATCCAGAAGACCACCAGCTGTTGAAGGAGCAGCTTTTCCCGAGATGTTGCAAGCTGACCTCTAACGGGGAACTCTTGCTGCCTCAGGAACCTAACGCTGCAGAGAAGGCTGCCGAGGCATTGAAGTATGAGAAGCGAGCCTTTATGATCAGGTATTCTTCTATATAAATTCTTAGTACTAGTCTGGAGTTAAAATGGAGTGGTGTTACACAGTTCTATTGCACCTGTGTTTGCGCATATGTATACCATCTCCGGTACCCCTAACGTAACTTCTAACGCTTGGCCTTGTTGGCATGTAGTGATGCAGCCTAAGATGGAATGCGCTTACCTAGAAGATTTATTCACTCTTGATTTGAAGATACCAATATTATTATAAGCGGAGGGAAAAACGGAAGCGTTGTCAATTCTAGCGGTTCAAATTAGAAATGAGGAAGCAAATTTTTTACGCGTTAAATACCTGATAACATTATGGAGAACTCTCAGACATGAAGATTTCCACACGTGCTTGCTCAATTTTATCCCTGGTTTTGATTTTCTGATCTGACAGCGCGTTAAAAAGAAGTTATTTTAGTGGACATGGTTTTGGACATGGTTTATGGATGGAATAATTATTGGTATCTTCAAATCAAGAGTGAATAGGCATCTTCTAGGCAAGCGCGCTCCACCTTAGGCTGCATCACTACTTCCAGCAAGTCTAATTGCAGTCAAGCGATAGTCTATAAATAAAATAAAAATGGACCTAATAATATAAGTACTAGCAAGCGTAGTAGGTCATACTCTTTCATGTAGAATTTTAGTATCTGTCATACATTGATGTAGAATTTTAATGACTATGCTTTCATATTACTTATTAATTCCAAATTCTCCAGACATGAGTGATGTCTCTGAATAAGTTCAAAGTTAATCTAAAACGTAAACTCATTGAAAAATCTTATTACTATGTAAAGGACTGCTTAAACGATAAGGCAATAAGTTGCTCTAATGGCTCTGATAGTTCCTTAGTTAAGATGATTTGTGAGATGGTGATACTAAAAAAACCCCGGCTGAGTTTGTTGTGGGCTCTTCTCAAACCAGGGCGCGTTTGGAACCTTCGTAGCTTTAGTTTTTGTGAGTAATTTTAACGGTAATAAGTGTACCTACTTTGTGCCTATACCTACTTTGTGCCTTGAATAAATGATATTGAATTGAATTCAAGATATTTCCACAGATTTAAAAAACTGACACATCAACGCTCCGAGGTGGCGAAGTACCTCACCTGTCACGTGGAGGGGTCGTTTCGTAAATCAGACGATGCGGGCGTCTATGTCGACAACCATGTGCAGATCGGCCGCCGCGTCCGCTCCAGAGGAAACAACCCTTACGCGAGTGGAAATGACATTGTGAGACTTTTTCTAAATTCCACTACAGGTTAGCCCTGGGGCCATATTGCCAACGCTTAAAGCCATATTGTTTCATTATTGTTGGCTTTCGTGTTATAAAATTATAATCATTACTAGCCCGCGACTTCGTCAGCGTGAATGGTAAATTTTAATAAACCTCTAATAACTACCAATTTTTATGGATATAGGTTAATTGAAAAATTCCAAACATTATTATACCTTAATATATTTATTAATATCAATTTCATGCAAGACGACTTAAATGTGCTCAAGCTAATTAAGATCAAGATTTTATGGAAAGTACCTATATTGCTAGGATGGAACGCTCGGGTATTTCAAAGAAGTGCTTAGTAAATGATATTAAATTTTTCCCCGGCTCATGAAAATATGTTCAGAAAATGAAAAGCTCTAAATAGTAAAATCTTGAAAACAACTCATAATTTAAAAAATTAAAAAACACGACTGCCCTGCCAAAAAACTATTAATCTAGTTAAATAGAATCTTATTCACATTTTTATTAAATTATATTTTTTTGTGAATCACTGGATATTGAATATAGTGTTATTGACCGAGCGAAGCGAAGGTCTCTGAGTCTACTTGAGTGAATTTGCACTTATCCGTCCTAGGGTTGCCAAAAAAATTGTCCGTCTGTCAGAGCTTTATAACTTCTGAATTAATGAACGAATGAATGAATGAATGAACATCAAATTTGAAGTAAGTACGATTACGATTAATATGTAAACCGATGGTCTCCAGCCGAATATGGCTTAAAAAGTTATACAAATCTTTATTTCAGGGGGGCTCTCATAGAAGCGAATGCGAAGTAAAAAATTTTTTATACCGTAACATAAGGTTGCGGTATATCATTTTAAAGACAATTAGGAATAGTCTTTTTTTTAAATTTTTCCCCTAAAATTGATGAAATGGGGGGCTTTCAAAGTGGAGATTTTCTAACGTCCAAAGTTGACCTCAGAACTCCCAATTTTCTGAAAGGCTGAGCCTGAAACTTGATCAATTATTTTATTTTTTAATTATATACCTACTGTACTTGAACGACAAATACTGAAATTTTAAATTTTATAAGGAAACGAAATTATTTAATTTTTAATGAGCTTCAGTATTTTTAACAGAACTTAACAATGGTATCAATAGATGGCGCTCTTTAATAGTTTATTCGTTTCTCCAATAACTCTTTAGCTCTTTTTCGTCTAATGTTAAAAGTTAACTAGGTATTTACAATATATAGTTAAAAGTATCTTATGGATATCGCGAGGTCTCAGTTCGAGGCGAACCACTAGTATATTTTTGGAATCTACTCATCATTTTCTAGATGATGATTATTATATATTATATTTATACTTCTTTTTGAATATTTTTTTCAACTTTAGTCTTTAATGCAGGACCATGGTCACCCCATCATTTTTTTTTTATTTTGCTAGCCTATGTCACCCGCAATAAGCTAGGGATTCTAAAGATACCTCATTTATCAAAATCGGTTCAGGAGTATAGAAGTTAAGGTGGAATATACAAACTCACATACATACATATATATGTCAACGCAAGATTGTAAAAACCGTTATATTATAATCTAACTCGCGTAATTGCAAACTGTCGAAAGATTACAATTTAACGCATTATTTGCCGGTAGATTGTAATCTGATAGGTATTTATACCCGATAAAACCTAAGTGCCCGGCCGCAGGCCCGGCACAACTTGATTGTTTATGTCGTACCCTAACCTAACCTACAAGAAACAGACAAGAAAACGTAAATACAATGAATATTTCAAAAATTGACACTCAGAACATTGAACGGTTCACAATTTGTTGACAGTTTATAATTTCGCGAGTTAGATTATAATCTAACAGTTTTTATAATATTACGGTGACATATACATACATACATACATACATGAACCCTGAAAACAATATACTCCTTTTTTCAGGCAGTCGTATAAAAATGCAGACAATGTACATAGATATTGAAAAACAAAGAAATATAGTAATACTAGATGATGCCCGCGACTTTGTTCGCATGAATTAGGTCCGGGATAAAAACTAGCTATTTGTTATTCCAGACTATAATCTATCCTTGTGCCAAATTGTATACAAATCCGTTAAGCTCTGGTGTGATTGAAGACTGTTGTTCTGGTGTGATTGAGTCCGTGTGTGGCCGGCCCGGACAGCTGCACAGTGAACTACAGTCTTCTACGCACACACATACATGGAACCGCTCGAACAGTTGCGACTGCTTCGGGCGGTTGGCAGCAGTTATCAATGTTAGCTACAAGCTGTTGACTATGACTGCAAGAGCGGTCCGTGTATGGCCGGCCTAACACTTCAAAAAATTCCTACGATGGGGATTATCAGGATGTTTAACTGTTATACGAAACTCAATGTACCC
This sequence comes from Erebia palarica, assembly GCA_964035005.1. Lineage (NCBI taxonomy): Eukaryota > Metazoa > Arthropoda > Insecta > Lepidoptera > Nymphalidae > Erebia > Erebia palarica. The sequence continues at coordinate 19,175,278 of OZ035986.1, forward strand.
ATAACTTACGCCAAATAATGCGAGTGTGAAATATCAGAAGAGATTATGAGAGTGCAGATCGTTAAAATTATTGTCACACTCAAATTGCGTCGTCGTATGTCATAGTAAAGCGTACAACGCCCTCCTTGGATTATTTTACCTACTGAACATTCACATTTATATAATATTATTTTCTTTCTAAATTATTAACCTTCAACCGAACTTTTGCTAACAAATAAAAGGTATCCTATTGATTTATTTATTACAGGCAACAAGGCCCATATTAATTTTCCAGGATAAAATACATAAAATATAATAATACTTAAAAAATCAAAACATTTTAAAATAAAATATAACCGTTTAAAAACACTAATACTGCTTCAGAATTTTTCTCCCGCTTCCCTATAGCGACGGTCCTATGTGCTTTCCCGGGATGTAACCTACCTCTATATGACATTTCATCGAAATCTGTTGAGAAGAAGGGTCATTAAGCGTAGCAGACAGACAGTCAGACACTTTCGCATTTATAATATTAGTTTGGATACTTTGATTGTGCTATGAGTAACATTACAATTTGTCACACAGGTGTTTATCAGCGTGGTTCGCCCTATAACCGAGACCTTCGCGTCAGAGAGTAGACTCGAAGCCGTGAGGATGGAGTACCGCACCCGGCACTCAATAGATGGCAGCATCATCCAGTGCGAGCATCGCATCTCCCTCATTACTGGGTACATGATCCATGAAGTTAATGGCGTAAACGCTATGAACTTCATGCATCGGGACGACGTGCGTTGGGTCGTCGTTGCCTTGAGGGAAAGTAAGTGACATTTTAGGCGACTAACCAACTGTTGAAGGTCTAGACAGCTGAGTTCACTGTGTGCAAAACCGCGGGTCCGTGCTAATATAAGAACTAGATGCGTCATCCAATTTCTAGTACGCATGGATTTAGTTATGGAAAATTCCGTGGGTAATCTTGATTTTCCAGGATAAAAGTAGTCTTCCCCGGGATGCAAACTATCTCTGTACCAAATTAGGTCAATATTGTCTAAAAACATATTCTATGAAAGCGTAGCAGACAATATACACTTTCGCATTAATGAATGTGAAAGTTTGTTACAATACCTGGAGGGACCTGGGTACCGACATAGGCTACATTTTATCACAGAAAATTGGAATGCTGATGTTTTAAACCTAAATTCATGCAAAAAATACCCTGCGTTGAGTACGAAAATACGGAAAATAAAGAGCAGAACTGTAAAACAACTCTCAGACCTTTGGCAGGCTCCTTAATAACTAACATTATAATGTCTTTGCGAACGGTACCTACACTATTATTTGCTGTTAAACCTATATCATTGGTTGTTGTCAACAAAACGTCGTCCTATTCTATATAGCTTCAACACCTGTCCCCTAGCTACACTACCTGCCTGTAATCTGAGCAAAAACTTTCTTATTGCATTTAGCGAATTCCGAACACTTATTTGTTTGGTATATTGTCTTTCCGAACAATTTTCAAATTACGTTTGTTTGTTGCGAATCAAATACGAAGCAATGCACTTCGTAATGCTTTGTAAACGTACACCTACTTCCAGACCCGCGAATGCTTATCTAAAGGTGAGTACACATCTGGCGAATGCGCCGAACATGAGCCACACGCGCGCTATTACTGCACCTGTTGGTGCACCTCAATACGCCAGGCTGGCATCACTCGCATCAAGTTGAAATATATGCGTGCAGATCGCGCGCATGTATTTCAACTTGATCCTTTATATCCATCTGTTATAAAGTTGCTTTTTGACTGTATGCAGGCAGCGCTAGCTTGGTTCACGCACGGCGCAGGAGCTGCTTGGGAACATAATCGCACTACGTATAATTTCACGTGTGCAGAACGCGAGCCAATCGCAAACAGGCGCATTGGCAGCACATTCGCCAGATGTGTACGCACCCTAATAAGTCAAGCTCGTAGCATTTTCCGCAAAGCGAAAGTATATGAGTAGTTCCTTGTATTTTCTCATGGTGTGATTAACTATCTGATGGAATTTTAATAACTATTGTAACTATATTTTATGGTAATACTAAATCCTAGTTATGTTTATTTTAATATATACTTGTTGTATACATATTATTTCTGGCTTCTGAGACTATAATAATTATGATGGATGTAATAGGTAAGTACCTACTACTTAGGTACACCTTATCTATACTAATATTATAAAGAGGTAAAGTTTGTGAGTTTGTAACTTTGTAGGGTAACCTTTGGATCTACTGAACCGATTTCGAAAATTCTGCCATCAGAAAGCCACATTATTTGTCAGTGTCATAGGCTATAAATTATTATTATCCTGAAAAATTAGGGAGTTCCCGTGGGAATTTAAAAAACTTATTTCAAGCAGACGAAGTCGCGGGCAAGTCTGCTAGTAGGTACTAATTACATTCATGGACTATGTAGACTTATTTAGCACTAGATTTCTAGTAAACTTCACTAGTAATTTGACTAGTAAATTATCATGCTACATTTTGTGAACTTTAGTGATATAACTTCGTCAATCTTTTTGTCAGCCCTAACGCAGGCTACGGTCTATTTGGGCTGCAATTTACAAACGCCAGCCTGTGTTTTTCGTCTAGTCTGCAAAATTTTGGTGTAATTTTTGATATTTTTATAAAGGCATTAAATAAAATAAAAAAATAGATGATGCCCGCGACTTCGTCCGCGTGGATTAAGGTTTTTTGATTCCCGCGGGAACTCTTCAATTTTCCGGGATAAAAAGTAGTCTATGTCCTTTTCCGGATATCAAACTATCCCTATACCAAATTTCATCAAAATCGGTTGAAGAGCTATTTTTTTTATTCCCACGGGAACTCTTAAATTTTCTGGGATAAAAAGTAGCCTTTGTCCTTCCCCGGGATAAAACCTATCTTTGTACCAAGCAAAAGTTGTATTTTTTTGTGGTAGGTAGGACTAACTGCAATTTTAGAGTTTATTTATTTTATTCCTATTATAAATACGTGAGGAAAGAAACCATAACTTATCAAGAAACGAGATGATAACTGACACAGTCACGTCAGCCCCTCTATTCAGTAACTCAGTGGCTAACAAAAAATTAAAGCCACATTAATTAATTGAAGGTTTTCTATAAAATAAAAATAACATTTACATAGCAAACCTCCAATGTTTAAAAAAAATATGTCAGTGGCTTTCATTTCTTGATAGGCACCGAGTTAGAGACAAAGACACGGCACTATGCAAATTGTGCTGGTATAAATAAAAGCCACAAAATAAACTAAGTAGAAGACACGTCATTATCTTAAACTACCATCACATACGTCTATAATGTTAATACCCTACCGACATCACAATTACAACGTAACCTAAGTAGGTACTTAACATATTTAGCTATAGTAAATGCAGCAGGATTCTAAATGCGTAATTTCACCCGACTAGTCTATTCAATAAGGTACTTTGAAGCGGAATTCCGCGCGCAATTTTCCATTTAATTTGTCTGTGCCCTCATCATATGTGAAAATAGGTATTTGTATGCGGTTCTACATTGCACTTGTAGCTTGGATACCTATTTTCCTACATAAGCGAAAATATATTAGTAGACCTACATGCGTATGGTGATGGATAGGGTTTTTAAGATGCAAACTCACAGTATGTAATAGGTACACACACTCGGTCATTTATTTAAAAGGAAAGATAATAACACAATAACATCTTATATATATGTATTAAATTAATTGCAATGTAACAATATAACAACAAGTAGATCCATAAAAACTCGCAATCAAGGTATAGGCACAGAATAATATAATAGTACTGACGTATAGGTAGGACTACTTTCGAGAATACTTGCTACTCGAAGCAAATCTGAGTATCGAATGCTGTAGTCATCGAGCGGCGCTAACAAATAGTTAAGTATTTATAAGCTACAAGTGCTGCATGATGAAAATTATACTCGATACCTCGATACTTCAGTATTAAGAGGTATGCCATCAACAGGAAACTATGAGAATACGTATTGAACGATTACGTTGCCGTCGCCCTGCTCCTTGAATAGAATCCCATAACACCCGATACCCTATTATCTTGTTTCCTCCTCCGAAACTGAACCGATTTTAATTTTTTTTTTCAAGAATAATTTTAGGAAGTACTTCAGGCTATGTCGGTATGTTTGTTTAATATTTGTCAAATTTGTTTGCGGGATGTGGCCATTTTTGCCATGAAAGGACCCTTGTTGTTAAAATATTAATTTATTGAATAAATTAATCATCAACGATCACTGATGTTAGAAGGCGTCTATTCTAAAAATGAACATACCTCACTAAACTTTCGTGTCACTTACACATATTATACACCAGTTGGCCAACATTTTTTTATTATAGTTTAAAAATAGTTTCAGAGTAGATAGATATAATTTATTCGGTACTAGCGAATGCCCGCGACTTCGTCTGCGTGGTTTGAGGTTTTTTGGTTCCCGCGGGAACTTTTTAATTTTCCGGGATAAAAAGTAGCCTATGCCATACATCCATCCAAACTTTCGCATTTATAATATTAGTAAGATAGATATCATTTATTAGAGACCGCCAACCCGCATCGGAGCAGCGTGGTAGGTCTAAAATTCCCTCTCCCCTATGAGAGTGGAAACCTGTGCCCAGCAGTGGGACGTTAATGAGCTGTAGTGGTGGATAGGTATAGACTTTTGGCACCATGAGAGGTATTGGTAAGTCAGTGACCATGAGTCACTATGATAACTGAGGAAACATTTATACTACGGGTTAGATTTTTAAAGGAGTAACTTACCAGTTCAAGCTTATTCATTATAAAATTTATTATTGTTGCCGAATCTGTTGGTAATATGCCCATTTAGACTTACTTACATTTAGACTTCGATTATAAACGCGAAAGTGAGTTTGTTTGTTGGTTTGTCTTTCAATCACGCTGCAACAGAGCAACGGATCAACATGGTTTTTGCATGGCTATAGTTGAGGACCTGGAGAGTGACATAGGCTACGTTTTATCCCGGAAAACTGAGGAATTCCCGTGGGAATAAAAAAAAACTTATTCCACGCAGACGAAGTCGCGGGCATCAGCTCGTAATTTAATACATAGTTACGAAACAGGAATATATTAAAGCAAACAAAATGGAAATAGAATATGTCGACGAATACATATAAGTACCTCGGAGAAATCGTCCTATCCATACTGCCTATCCATACGAATATTATAAATTCAAAAGGGCGCTTGTCCCTCTGTCTGTCTGCTACGCTTTCTAAGTTTCACGGCCCATCTGCTCAACCGATTTCAATGAAATTCGATAAAGTGGTAGGTTACATCCCGGAGAAGGAAATAGGCTATTATTTGCGTTTAATTATCCCGGAAAATTAAAGAGTTCCCGCGGGAATTAAAAATCCTTAATCCACGCGAACGTAGTCCCGGTCATCATCTAGTTTTAACATTTTATGCCCAAACCTGCCCTAACACAAACTTACCGGTTGAAAATTAAGAAATACATGTTTCACAGTTTTTGAAAATTCTACTCCCGCAGGGATAAAAAAGGGGGTGAAAGTTTGTATAAAAGTCCTTCATTTCTCAAGTTATATCAACGAAAATTTGTATTTTGGCTTTCGGTAAAAAATAAAAAAGTGCGTATGTCACAGTTTTTGACAATTCCACCCTCAAAAGGGTAAAATTGGGATTGGAAGTTTGTATGAAAGTCGTTCATTGCTCAAGTTATAGCCATGAAACTTGGTATAGAAATACGTGTTTCACAGTTATTGAAAATTCTACCCCCAAAGCGGTGAAATAGAAAGTTTGCCCTTCAATCACGCCGCAACAAAGCAACGGGTATTTTACACGAGTAGTTGAGGACCTGGAGAGTGGCATACTACTTTTTATCCCGGGAAATTAAGGAATCCCTGTGGCAAAACAAACGTATGCCACGCGAACGAAGTCGCGAGCATCCACTAGTTGTAAATAAAAATAGAGCGATAAAGAAGTATACTTGGTAGTTTTTTTAAACATCTGATTAAAATTGTAAATGTACCATGTAAAAAATCATAAAATAATTCTAGTAAAAACTTTTTTACTAGTAAAGCCTTTATTATTATTAGTTACAATGCGAAAAGTTAGTTATTACGCGCAAGTTACTTAAGATACGCTCATTTCCTATTTGCTTGTTTACAGTCGGCTATCGCCGTGCAAATTGTTATTGCTTTGATAAAATCACTTTTCACATTCCCATAGCTATGCATATCCGCAAATAGAATAATAAGATAATATTATGTTACAATTTAACTTAATTTTCTTCAGAAATGTGTAGATCTAATAATCTAATAATAATCTATGATAAACTCTATACTTTACTAATATTGTAAATGCGAAAATTTGGATAAATGGATGGATGTTTGTTATTCAATCACACCAGACCGGCTGAATGGATCTGGATGAAATTTATCACAGAGATAGATTATAGTCATAGGCTACTTTTTGTTCCGAAAATTAAAGAGTTCTCACGGGAACCATAAAACCTCAATCCACGCAGACGAAGTCGAGGGCATAAGCTAGTTACATTCGTAAATTCCATTAATTAACCCACTAACCCTATAGAGTCGGGCACATGCGCAGTGATTCCTGTGTTGCCAAAATATATTTCCATCGTACTATAAACGCTAAAGGTTATATTTATTTATTTGTACAACCAAAAATTTTTATATAAAAAAACCTTAAAAACTAGACATTCAGGACACTTGTTAAATGAACAGTTTATCGAAGGTGCCACCACATACACAAAAAAAATATTTTTAGTTATTTTAAACTTATCTAGAGCGAGAGTAAAAAAATAAATTTCAATTTCAGAGTTAGACCGTTTACTTTTTCAAGAATAATGCCTTTTGTGTTTAAAATAATTATAAATTATCATTAGGTACCTCCAGCCTCTAACGGCATGAGTTTTTGTTTAACTAACAACGCAACAGAGGCAATGCGATTCAACGCGACGCGATACGACTCCATAGAAAAAGAAACACTTATCAAGCGACATGGACCAAGTACGTGTCTGGCGAACACGTACTCGTAAGCTATATGAAGGAACTGTACGCTTAATCTGAATTTTTATATGGCAAATTCGATTGAGCGTAATCGAGCGATTAAGGAGTTCCTGTAGGAATTGAGAATACTTAAACCACGCGGACGAAGTCGCGGGCATCAACTAGTTAGTTAATATGGCGGCGTTTTTGAATTAGTTGTCGTTCAGAGTAACCGGGGGAGAACCATACCATCGCTTAAGTCCGTATGGTTTAAATAGTATAAATGTTCTATTATGAAACACCTATCCAACGTTATGTGTCGCACCATCGTGTCTCGGATAGCACGTTAAGACATCGGTCCCGATTACAATAACTAACATGATAATAGTCTAAACACATTATAGTCGTTAAAGCAGCTTGGTGGGTCTAAGCTCTAATTCCCTCTCTCCTACGAGTATGAGAGTGGAGGCCTGTGCCCAGCAGTGGGATGTTAATAGGCTGTAGGTGATATCCAACGATAAATATATATTACAAGATGATACCCGCGACATCGTCCACGTGGACTTAGTATTTTTCGATTCCCGCGGGAACCCCTTAGTTTTCCGGGATAAAAAGTAGCCTATGTCCTTCCCCGGGATAAAACTTATCACTGTACCAAACTTGATCAAAATCGGTTGAACCAATGGACCGTTAAAGCGTAGCAGACAGACAGACAGACACACTTTCGCATTTATAATATTAGTATGGATATGGATATAACTATGGATTGGGGTTGTCAAAATACGCACATTAAGTAATTGCATGCAACCTCTTGGTCTAGCGGTTAGCATGGTTGACTGCGGACCACGAGGTCCTGGGTTCGATTCCCGGTCGGGCATAAAAAATGTTAGGTATTGGGTTTTTCAGTTAAGAAGTTCTCAGTGCCAGTCCGGAGTTGAGTAATATTGAAAGGTCGCGACGAAGCCGAGGACCACGTGATTACTTACAAAGTTATTTTAAAAGGACGAGGCCTTATAAATTAATCACTCAGGAATAAACTCAACACAATGTTCATTTGACGCAAACGTCTTCCAATATACCTATTATATTATTTAAGTTCCTGCCAGATGATACAGTACCTTAATGGTCTTACAAAAAAGCCCATGATCTATACGTGAACTCAGATTTATCGCATAGACGGCTCAAAACAACCTTTTCACCCTATAGGGCTCGGGTTAGCCTTTCTAATAAAAAGTAATTCAAATTAACTTTTACACGTGTTTTTGAAGCGATATGCTCGCTGGTTTGGAATGCTACTCTTGCTATTGCCCGACAGGGGACGGCAAAAACTTTTTATTTGCTATTAACTGTTCCGTTAAAATTGTATCATATTACAAAAGTTGCACATAGGGCAAAAGTTCAACTGTCTAACGGGCAAATATTCCGCGCGCGCATTTTTTTTGGAGCTGCACAGACGACTACGTTGTAAAACATGGACTTTTTATCTTTTCCTGTTTGCAGTGATTTTTCGCCGTAAGCTACACGAGTAAAGGTGGGGTTTAAAAAAGTAAATACCTACTACTGGTTCAAGTTGGAAAACGGCAGTCAGTCAACCCCGTGCCTCGGAGAGCACGTTAAGTGATAATAGTCGTTAAAGTCTGCCAATCGGCATTGGAGCAGCGTGGTGGGTCTAAGCTCTAATTCCCTCTCTCCTATGTGGGTGGAGGCCTGTGCCTAGCCGTGTGACGTTAACAAGCTGTAGTGGGGTGATGGTAGTTATGGATAGTATTAGCAAACATATTATAAGTTTAATAAAGAAGGTGATAGACTATATAAACTAAGCTAAGAGATAGCTGCACTTTTGGTAGCTGTCGCCAGGAAAGCTGATTCATTTTTGGTAACCATAACATGTCTTTGAGCGGCCATATCAAGTGAAAGTCCCATCAGCATGCGGGCAGACCTTCACTATCGTCATCAGTGGAAATGACACACCAAATACTAAATCAGCCTTTCTAGCGATAGTTACCAAAAGTGCAGCTATCTCCTTTATTAATAGTAGTTATATAGATATTATTTTTGGCTTTAACCACAAAATTCTAACTATTATTACGGTAATAAGTGAATTCAAAGTGAAACCGTATCAGACAGACAAAAATAAATAGTAGGCTCCAATTAAAATTTTCTAAAATATAGTCCGTCTTTCACTAGAAGTTTTTGACGCTCTCACTATTTGGTAAGTTTATTCCGGGTTTGACATAAAAAGGTATAGAAAATTTAATTCAAAACATTTTAGAGGTTCGGTGCAAATGTGCCTTGTAGTTGGCAGGAATCTTCCAATTACAGTTTACTATAGATAAGTATTTATTATGATCGCAATGACAATAGGTGCTACGAGCTGCCTACGAGCGTAGATCGTCGCGGCGGGTCCTCGTCTCCGACGCGTGGCGTAGGGGGCTACGGGTCTTACTACGTGAAATTATTGCTACAGTTTAAGACGATACGGGAGGGCGGTTTCTCCATAAAATCGTATTAGTCTGTTTTCTCCGTGCCTAATTACAATAAAGAAAATATTTTTGAAGCATAAAATGTATATGTGTGCGTGCCACAGCAAATTTCAGCCCGATCTATCCAGTGATTTCACAAGCTTAGTTACCTTTTCTTTTTAAAGATTTAGATGATACAACCAAAATTCACTTCGATTGAAAGGGGCAACATTTCAGGGTTCAACTAAATTGAATAAGCACCTATAATAAACATGAGCGTACCATGTAATGTGGCTAAAGTCAGGGATTTGATCTACATATTAATTTAAATACATAATGTTCTATTTGGAATGTAAATACGAAAGGCAAAAAACCTATTATTATTTAGTTTTCCAAAAAGTATTTTCTACTTTATTTCATATTAGATGATGTCGGTAACTTCGTCCGCGTGGTTTGAGGTTTTTTTCCCGCGGGGACTCGGTAATTTTCCGGGATATAAATTAGCCTATGTGTTATTCCAGACTAATCTATCTTTGCGCTAAATTTCATCCAGATCCGTTAAGCCGTTCTGGTGTGTTTGAGTAACAAGCATCCATCCAAACTTTCGCATTTATAATATTAGTATAGAATATGATACCCGCAACTTCGTCCGCGTGGATTACATTTTTGATTCCTGCGGGAACTCCTTATTTTTCTTAGATAAAAAGATTTTCTGGTCCATCTATTTAAATGTCAAAATTTGGTGTACTGATAGATTGCATCGAAGGGAAGGACATATATAATCACGTAATAATCAAAAGGTTCCTCTGTCAAGAGCATCAACTGGAAGTTTTAAGCTATATCGCTAAAGTTGGAAATTGTTAACTCGCAACAGGTTTCTAGAGTAAGGATCTTTTTACAACGTTGAGCCGATTCAAACGAATGCTAGGGCTTAATAATATCTACCTTTTTAATGAAATATGATTGAATGAGCCCGTTGCATTCGTTTCCAATTCATTTTCCAGTTTCCAATTTTATTCTAGAAATGTATTGATGGTGCAAATACATCCAATCATGTTATTCCTACTAGCTGAGCCGCCCATTCTTTGTTTGAGCTTGAGTTTCAACAAACAAACAAATCTGTTTTGGGCTCTGTGTCGATAATAAAGCTTCCTACAAATAAAATTTTGTAAAAATATGTATTGTACCTACCTACAGAAGTTATCCAGTTACAGTTTTATTAAAAGTACCTAAAGATAGATTCAATATGTAACAAGTCATAATTAAAAACATTAAAAAACACGACTGCCCTGCCAAAAGGATAAAAATGTAAATTAATCTAGTTAATTATAATCTTATTCACATTTTTATTAAATGATATTTTTTCGTGAATCACTGGATATTGAATTATAGTGTTATATATTTTTGGAATCTACTCATCATTTTCTAGATGATGATTATATAGTTAATCTTATTCTCGATTATTTTTTTTCAACTTCAGTATTTAATGAGGGACCATGGTCACCCCATAATTTTTTTTTAAATTTTACTAGCCTATGTCACCCGTAATAAGTTAGGGATTCTAACGATACCTCATTTATCAAAATCGGTTCAGGCGTATAGAAGTTATGGTGGAATATACAAACTCATATGCATACATACATACATACATATATACATACATACATATATACATACATACCTGAACCCTGAAAACAATATACTCCTTTTTTCAGGCAGTCGTTTAAAAAAAGAAATGTTACGCCTACTAAGAAAACGTTATAATATTTCATTTCATTTATTTATTTACGCTGATTGAAGATTTATAGGTGTTATATAATATATTACCTACCCTTACCCTTATGTGGGATTGGTTGAAATGATAGATACTAATGGTAGACTACAACTTTAAAGCAATACTTATGCGATATTACTCAAAATGATGTCACATACATTGACGTTCCTAAAATAAGGATTATTATTCTATAACACGAAAGTCCATAATAATGAAACAATATGGCTTCAAGCGTTGGCAGTATGGTCCCAAGTTTAATTCACTCGATAAAATTATTTAGGGGTTCAAATATTCGCATATATATCTCTGATGCTTCGCTCTCACTCTGTTCATTTCTGCCTTCAGTGTACATCAATCATCGTCTCATGGGAGAGTCCTGCTACCGGCTTATGATGAAGAACGGCAATTTCATTCACATGCGAACAAGAGGCGCCCTAGAAGTGGACCCCATTTCTAACGAAGCCACCAGCTTCGTATGCACCAACACTGTGATGCCAGAGGATGAAGGCTCAGAACTGATAAAGCAAATGAAGAATAAATTTTCCCTCAAGATTAACAATGAAGAACCAATGAACGACCTTACTGAAAACCCGCAGGTTAGTGCATATAACTTTGTGTAAAAATTCCATAGAATCCTTCGAATGGGATAAATTTTATCCTACTCGACATGGTGTCGATTTTTTTATTCCACTGCAATTTAGCCCTTGACTGCGATCTCGCCTGGTGGTAAGTGATGTTAGGGGCATGGCAGTTATATTAAACCCATACCCCTAGTCGGTTTCTTCACGATACGACATCGTACCCGTCCTGTTAATCGCTTTGCGGTAGTGATACGTCTTTGCCAGTAGGGTGGTTACTAGTACCCACCCTACTGGCAAAGACGTATCACCTACTCAGCTCCAGCTTCGGCCGTGGCTAGCCACGGCCGAAGCCTCCCGCTAGGCCAGACCAAAGAGAAAATTCAGTAATTATAAATTCCCAAAATGACCCTGCCGGGAGTCGAACCCCGGATCTCCCACGTTACGATAACAGAGCTCAACACTGCGCCAGGGAGATCGTCAAATCGATGTTATGATGTCGGGCGTTAAGGTGTAACCTACGTAGGTAACGTAGGTATTTTCTGATTCAGTGCACATCCAGATAAAAAGCTGTGCGCGCCACTGTACTATAGACACTCGAGAATGTCTTTCTGTTTCGACACTTTTGCTATCTGTAATGTATTTTCCGGTGGCTTCTTCGCTGGTGTTTGTATGTTATGTTGTTTTGGTGTTTTGTATGCTATTTTAATTATAAGTATTTTGTAAACTGTTTGGGACTCGATAAATAAAACAAAATAAATTGCAATGCTTTCACTACTTTTTTACCTCGACGAAACGGAGACGTGTTTGCCCTATGAGGTTATGCGTTTGTTTATTTGTATGTTTGTGCACTTTGTTGTTAGAATTTTTCTGGCACTGATACTTTTGGCAAGGTTCCTAGATATGTTTTAAGACCATATACCACAGTGCATGATTTTTATTCTTCAATATGTTACCATTTTTCTGAAAAAGTAATGGGCCGATTGAGATGCGGTTTTTTGCAGACTGACGCACTTTCGCATTTATTATAATACCTATTAGTATGAATTAATAAACTATGTGTATGTTAGTCTTAAGGAAATAGATCATATTGTAACTGTATGTAAGGAATAATAAAAGCTATTTAATTTTTTTATATAGTTTAAGGGTCCAAATGAAGACTATATAAAATAAATACATCATTCAAGTAATTACGCGCTTTGAAGGATGCATAAAATCGATAGGCAGGTATGAAATAGGCTCCGCCCACATACCCCTTCCCGCCCCTGTTTTTCCTAGAAATACCCTGCTGCACCTCTGAACTTTCATGACCTAGATTCCTAGGCTTTAGGAATATGAGCCTTATAATTACTCCGTTATGGACAGTTTTCAATCGATGTACGTGGATGTAACGAGTCCTTTTTCAACAGGTTTGAATTATGTATTCTTAGCTCTGCTATTAAAGTCTCTTTTTGCCTATTTTGTCTATGTATCTGACGGTACGAATAATATGAACGCACTTGCAATTCTCATCTAGGCATTTATCATTTCGATCTCGGCACTGGAGCAGAAAGGTACTAAAGAAACCTTGTTTTGGTAAGTGGCCGTTTTTAAATATCCAATTTAAACTAAATTAAATAAAATTAAATAAAATAGAAATTAAATTATAGAGTCCGTCAAATTTTATCCTGATGAGGAGTCCAGTATATAATGAAAATAAAATATAAACATAAACTTAACAGGCATAAAAAATATTTCCAATTTTGGCCACCTTTGACGGACTACTAGTTTAGTGCTAATTTAAAACCTTTTAATGAACTTTATTGGAAGTGTTTGATTTTTAAGAAATAATTGATACTTATTAAAAAGAAACATATATATGTGGATACTAAGTATTAATGTGAATATTGAATGAATGAATGATGTATGCATAATATGTTAATGTAGTGCAAATTGTTAATAAAAACTAGCTGATGCCCGCGACTTTGCCTGCGTGGAATAATTTATTTTAATCATCCGGGATAAAATAGCCTGGCGAGTGATGTACCACTCTCAACTATATACCTACCCATACAAAATTCACGTCGTTCCGTTGCTCTGTTGCGAAGTGATTGAAGGACAAACAAACACACTATTGCAATTAGAATATTAGTGTGTAGATGTTGCTGGCCTTTTTATTAATTGTTTTACACGAATCGCCTGGTTGGCTTACCTAGATTTCCGTACAATGATACACTCTATGTAGCATTACACCCACTCTAATTAAGCTGATATACTTAATCATCCTTTTGTGATCAGACTTTTTATGATAGCAAAAAAAAAATAATTACCAAATACAAATACCAAGTACCATTCGCTACTCGGTTAAATGAAGTTAAAAAATCGTATAGTAACAGCAGAAAATAATCGGGAAATTCATGGAAATCTCAAAAAAGGCGTTATCGCGTTCCGACTATTGTGATTTAATTTTAAACATAATTATAATAAAAGTTCTATGACCTGCTTAATAACATGGATGTGATCAATTATCGAGTATCCATTGCGGAAGCCTCCTTGTTCTCTCGGTTGGTTTTCATCCAGATTATTGGATATTCTGTTTAGTATGATTTTTGAAAAGACTATATATATGTTAGATGTGAGACTTATAGGCCTGTAGTTATTAATTTCGTCTCTGCAACCTTTTTTATGAATTAAAATTATTGTGGATTGTGCCCACTCTTTAGGGATTTCTTCTTTATTCAAAATTTTATTAAAGAGTATGGTGAGCGAGGGGGGTAGGACCTCTATGGTTCCATTAAGTAGCTCATTTGATATCCCATCATCACCTGGCGATTTGTAATTTTTTTGAGATAGGATAGCTCGTGTCACTTCACTTTTCAGGATACATGGGATTTCTTCTTCCATAGCCTTATCATTCAATTCTATTTCTTCTGTATTATCATCTCGGTAGAGGTTTTCATAGAAATCTGTAGCCATTTGGTTAATTAGTTATCGATTGGTTACTTTGTTACAGTCTTTTGATTTTACTCCTGCTATCCATGTTGTATTATCCCGTAATGCTTTTAAAGCCTCACGAACACCTCCAGATACAAAAAAATATAATTTAATAAAAATGTGAATAAGATTCTTATTTAACTAGATTAATTTAGATTTTTAACTTTTTAGGTCGTTTTTTGGCAGGGCAGTCGTGTTTTTTAATTTTTTAATTATGACTTGTTATAATAGGAGCTAACCGTACTTTAGGTGACTATTGCTAGGAAGGCTTATTCAGTACTAGCGGACGCCCGAGACTTCGTTCTCGTGGCATAAGTTTTTAATTCCCACAGGCATTGTAACCAACCTGACGGGGTCCCTAAGAATCTAAACCTTGCTCTACGTATAAAATTCAATATTTCTCTAAAATGGCACTTGAATCATCTAACAGTAAGACCCTTATATATTGTTGCGTCCATAATAAACCAAGATCTTTTAGTTTCGGAAGCCTCGAATCCATTCAAACCAACGACTTGCTTATATACCGATTTAGATGTAATTTAGTTTACATAAAACTGGCTTTAGAAACGCGTTCGAGTTATAGAAAATTTATAAACGCCTTCACCCTTGAACCAGTACCCTTATCAGTATCAATGCATAAATTAAGATCTAGGTTTATATGAATTATGATACGCGTGATCGAGTATTGATTTAGTACTGATCTATGACATGCGTTTTATACGCGTGTTCGAGTATAGAATCAATGCTAATTTACGCCATGCTTTCAGTTCAAGTATACTATCCTTTGAGCGTTCGAAGGCCATCTTCTAGCACATATACTAAGTGAGCCAGTCATTATGTATAGGATCATTAAAGGATCATATCATACATCTGTCCGAGATATTTATACTTTTGACTATGAGAGTTGAAGACATTTTGTATTAAACTATACGTTTTGAAACCCAAGATTAAGATTTCTATCTTATTTAACAACAAAAATGTTGTTCCATAAGGTCAGAGTGAAACGAGCTAATCCTAGTGGTAGCATCTTCCTTTTATAAGAAAAGAAAAATGCTTTGAATGGCATCATTTACTTTTCTAAAAAATAAATGATGGTTGGTTGGCTTCGCCCCGCCACCTATGGTAGGCTTCTTCCTTCTCTTGGTACCCAAGGCGCTTATTACTTCATGGACTAATAAGTCTTATAGAATGCCAAAGTCAACAGCCTCCCCCCCTTCAACCATTAGGTCATCAACAGCGGAAATGGCGCAACGTATGAAAGCATACTTTATAGTGGTGCGTTCCACTATGTCAGCGTTTAGGTGGATAATTAAATTTTTAGAGTGGTGTACTCCCACATATACCTGTAATAGGTTTCAAGGTTACACCAGGCGCTCTGCAGGATAATTCGCCGCAACGAAACAGAGTCTACAGGCGTGATGCAACCTTCAGTAATAGTATGTTGGTTTAAATATAGCGCGGAAACCATCATGGTGTAACTATACGTACCTCTCAGATCAAAATGATAATATTAAAAATTATCAGATTATTATTATATTATTATTATATACTGATAACATAAATTATACATAAATAGTAAAATAATATTAAATTAATAATAAAATAATAATAGCATAATAGTATAATTGATCTAGATGAGGATCGATCTTGAACTTAACAAAGATGATTTTCGGCATTCTGGCCGCTCGGGAAACGAGAAGTCGGCAAGTTGTGAGAACAAGGCAATTTATGACGTTCGCTACGTTCGAACAATAACCTACCACGGTTGATAGGATGTTCTACTACCCATTGTAACCAACCTGACGGGGTCCCTATGAATCCACATCTTACTCTACCTATGAAACTCAATATTTCTTTAAAATGGCTCGTGATCTCTACGTGACGTATCTCATCGTATATCTCACGTGATCATCTAGCAATGAGACCCTTAATATAACGTTGCGTCCATAATAAACCAAGATCTTTTAGAGTTTCGTAAGCTTCGAGTTCAATCAACCCAACGACTACATTATATACCAATTTAGATGAAATTTATTTTATATAAGACTGACTTTAGAAACGCGTTCGAGTTATAGAAAATTTATAAACCGCGTTGATTAATATCAATGCATAAATTCAAGGTTATATGAATTATAATACGCGTGATTGAGTATTGATTTAACTTTAAACGGTGACATGCGTTTTATACGCGTGTACGAGTATTGATTCATTACTATTTTATACTATGCTTTCAGTTCAAGTATACAGTGCTTTGCTCGTTCTAAGACCTTATTTCTTAGCACATATACTAAGTGAACCAGTCATTATGCATAGGATCATTAAAGGATCATATCATACATCTCTTCGAGACATTTATACTTTAACTATGAGAGTTAAGTATAAATAACCCTAACCTAATCTTCAAGACAGAGACAAGAAAACGTAAATACAATGAATATTTCAAAAATTGACACTCAGAACATTGAACGGTTCATAATCTATCGACAGTTTACAATCTATTGATATAAAAAGCGTTAGATCGCAATTTTACGGTTTTTGCAATTTTATGATGACATATTATATTTACCTTCAGTGTCGCTATGTACCTAAAGTTTGCATTGTATTTTGCAGTTCCAATAATAATCTATACTAATATTATAAATACGAAAGTTTGGATGGATGTATGGATGGATGGATGTTTGTTACTCAATCATGCTCCAACGGCTGAACGGATCTGGATAAAATTTGGCACAGAGATAAATTATAGTCTGGAATAACATATAGGCTACCTTTTTATCACGGAAAATCAAAGACTTCCCGCGGGAACCGAAATACCTCAATCCACATGGATGAAGTCGCAGACATTCGCTAGTACATACATAAGTGTCGAATTGATAATTTCCTTTTTTTGAAGTCGGTTAAAAATCCCAGAGAATAATTGATTTGAAAAATCAAAATCTTTTTGATATTTCGGGGACAAGAGTCACTTACGCATTTCTAATATTAAATGCGGTTAAACCCGGTTAATATTGGTCTCCAATCTCTGCCGCATTTTAATGTGAAATCACACTATGGGCCAGACAGGAAAAAACGTTACACGAACGTTCGAATCGGAGGGTTTTCAACACGACGTTTTTCCTGACGCGCTAGTATATTACTTATCTATATAAAGTGAATAACGGGGATATTTTGGCCATAGTGTGTTTTAATTTTCATGCTTAATCATGACAAAGCGCATTACAGTTGTTGATACGTCACCATTTGCAAATGAAATTTCTTTACTGGTTACTACGAGTAACGCGAAAACTTATCTAAGTACTCAGAAAATTTTATTACAATGAATTTTCTTTTTCTCATTGCAGGGGAACGAAAATCAGTCAATATCAGTGGAAGACCCTCAACAGCTTGAGCAAGTGATTTATCACCTCGTCACGGACCTG
Organism: Erebia palarica; assembly: GCA_964035005.1. Classification (NCBI taxonomy): domain Eukaryota; kingdom Metazoa; phylum Arthropoda; class Insecta; order Lepidoptera; family Nymphalidae; genus Erebia; species Erebia palarica. Next base: position 19,193,489 of record OZ035986.1, read on the forward strand.
CCCTCGCCACGACCAGAGGAAAACGCCCCTAAAAACAAGGCTCCCCATCCAGATCTCTCGATTATACCCCCAAAAAGAGAGCAGATTAAAAAATCAATAGAGAAAAGCTATAGCGTGCTTAAAACTCTACGACATTCGAATTCAAAAACAGAAAAAATGTCTCAAGAACAATCACCAGCTGGGTCGGGCCAGAACTCGCCCAATGTGAACTCGACTACATCGGACAATTCCGAAACTGGTCTTGGAAAAATAGTTCAACAATACGAAACAGCTGTTAATGGAGAAACACAGGCTTGTGAACCACTTTGGACATATTTAGATGACTACACATGGGACGACGCACCTTCTACGTCAAGTTACAATCCAGAAATGGAATATTCAAAAGTGTACCAAGATGGGAATCCTTCCCGCGAGTTCGACCAAATGCACAACAATGATGTTGCAGAATCAGACGCCGGGACCGCAGCCGAACCAGTTGACATTCAAATCCCAGAAGCTTCGACGTCGACAGCTGGAATTGACAATTTCTCACGCACACAGAAAAGTGGGCACACTTCGAACATACATGACTTCGAGACATCACAATCGATGGACAGCATGACACCGGAAGCTCTGCTGCAGTGTGAGTCTTCCTCTAATATATTGGGTGGGGCCACAATAGAAATTGGAGTGCTCGGAGAGCACGTAGAGCAGTCAATCTTCACAGACTGTTCTGGCGCAGTAGTGGCGATGTGATCCTTTGTGTGAGGTCCCGGGTTCGATTCCTGGCAGGCTAAATTTGGTTCTTTTCCGTCAGAACTTCGATAGAGCCGGTCTTATTTCTTGTCTACATTAATCTCCTTAAGACGATACGGGAGGGCGGTTTCTCCATACAATCGTATTAGTCTGTTTTTTCCGTGCATAATTACAATGAAGAAATAGTTATTTGTGTTATATGGGGCCAAGGAAAATTTTTGTTCCCCGAGGGCGCTATTTTGAATTCAGAGCGAAGTAAAGGATTCTAAAGTAGAATCCTGAGCGTAGTGAGGAATTCAATATACGCCGCCCGAGAACAAAAAATTTGGCCCCGAGTGACACACACTATTTTTCATCATTACGTATGAGAAAAAGCTAGGAGTATCAACGTACTATGTATGGACATTACCTTTACGTTTAAGCGCCAAACAGAAGCACGAACGCGGATCAATAAGAACAGATAAATAAAGAGTCCCATGGGCCTAAAAATTACATTTTGCTCCCGCTATCCTCTGAAGCCAATATTAGTTTTTCGTATAGGTATGATGAAAATATTTTTGCTCCATAAAATCTAATCTATATGTCCGTGCCATGTCCCAATGTTTTGCTTTTTTTCGATAAGTTAGTACCTAATCTAAAGAATATGGAACCTTCAAAACTTGCAAAAAATGGCCCAGTTTTTGCGTCATCATCAGATATTCCGCAAATAAATTTGACGAATATAATCAAAAAAAGGAAAACATACCGACATAGCCTGATTCCTTCTTAAATTATTATTGAAAAAAAATTAAAATCGGTTCTGTTGTGGAGAAGGATACGAGATTAAGAATTCGACTGTTTTTCGTAGGTATTATCGGTCCAAGCTGCAGTTGTCGGGTGATCGGGTGTTTTGATATTATATTCGAGGAGCAGCGCGACGGCTGTTCAATACCTATTTGCAAAATTTCCCGTTTATCCCATATCCTCTTAACCTCTGTGCAGAATATCTTACGAGGTCCAAGTATTTGGGCAGGCCGTTAACAAGTTAGTTTGTCAGTGAGTTAGAGCTTTTTGATGTATGAAATGTTAATGTTTGTTACATTTTATTTTACAGCTGCGAATGAAGAAAGCGTGGTTCGCGGGACGGAGCAGGCATCTCCAATTCTAGACGGTACCTATACCTACTTACCTTAATTTGTCTTTTAACTTCCATTTCATTTACAGTTATCGCGATTCGCGTGTGGGCGTGGTTCATGGTGTGGTCTTATTGTGCGAGGTCTCGGGTTCGATTCCTGGCAGGGTCAATTTGGAAACTTTCAATTTCTGGAGTTTCTCTGGTCTGACCTGCTGCGAGGCTTCGGCCGTTGCCCTAGTTACTATCCTAAGGGCAAAGATGTATCGCCAAGCGATTTGCCGTTCCGATACGAAACCGATTTACCAAACTGCCCTACCCCCAACAGGTTGGCTCACTAACATCTTTAACTGCATCGCCACTTATCATCGCGTATGAGCGCAATCAAGGGCTAGTTTGTAATGGAGTGAAAAATTGTCTTTACATACAAATCTAGTGGCTCCTTTTCCATCGAAATTTCGATAGAGCCGATTCTTATTTCTTATCTTCATTAATCTCCTGAAGGGGGTGAATTGCTTATTCAAATATAATAACAAAATAATTTTATAATTCGAAAATATTTCCACCATTTATGAGATTATTATTTGGATTCAAATTGTATTTATCTAGGCCCCTGGATTTATATTATTTAATGTAAGTAAATTGCATTTTGCATATTTTTACGACAAGAATGACATGTTTTCTTCTTATTTGTTTCAAATTAAAACCAACGGTATCGTGTGTAATAACTCATTAATTATATAGCCCATATTGTCAAGTTACAAAATAACAACAGAAAGTGAAAAATACAACAATTTTTCATTCATCATTATTGGTATTTACGGAACAAAACTACATGTTTAACAAATTCTGAACGCTCATATTGCTAACGCACTTGCACACGATCAAGTGTCATCAGCCAAATAGAGATAGAAATATACTGCAGATCTTTGTTCACACCTTGAATACAAGTCGCAAGCCTCGATCGAGGTCCAAGTGTTTGGGCAGGCCGTTCACAAGTCAGTTAGTCAGTGAGTCAGGACTTTTTTATGTATGAAATATTAACGTTTGTTATAATTTATTTTACAGCTGCGAACGAAGAAAACGTGGTTCGTGGGGCGGAGCAGGCATCTCCAGTTCTACACGGTACCTATACCTACTTAACTTTTGTCTTTTAACTTCCATTTCATTTACAGTTATTGCAATTTACGTGTGCACATGGCTTATGGTTGTTTTAATGTCCGATAGAGGGAAAAAGAGCTGCTGTGAAGGCCCAATCATAACCACGTCCACTCTGCCAAGAGTGAACGAATGAGAAGGAAGAGGGAAAAAATGTATACAGATATGTATACATTTTTTTTACATGTAAATGTGTGCGTATACCTGATTGTGCGTACGACGGACCACTCCAAGAGGCACGCACCCTTAAGCAATTTGCATATAACCCAGTTATTTGGTAGTTTTACCTGGCAAGTTCCTCGGGAGTTTTGAAAATTGGTGTATTTTATGGATTTCAACGTGTTCTTTCTGAATTTTCACTTTTCCACCACCTCGTAACTTTGCCGCTCGCGCCGCCATATTGAAAAAATGGCGCCGAAAAACAGTTTTTTTGACAATAACTCCTTTCGGACAATTTTAAGATGAAAATATTCAGGTATTAAATTAAACTAGAGAAAATTTCCTACAATTTATGTAGTAACTTTTTTAATGTAAAATCAATAGTTTCATCGTACGAGGGCCGCTAACCAAAACCTAAATTCACCTTTAAACTAAATTAGCCTAGATTTAGCCAAGTCAATCTAATTTAGTTTAAAGAAACTGAGCTTACTTTAGATTAAGGGCCCCACCTGGTCTTTCATGTCGAACCCTTACCTACATGAAAGAGACAAGAAAACGTAAATACCACGAATATTTCAAAAATTTACACTTAGAACATTGAAAGGTTCTCAATCTGTCGACAGTTTACAATCGATTGAGATAAAAAGCGTTAGATTGCAATCTGACGAATTTTGCAATTTTACGGTGACATATACAATGATGGAATACATAAATTTTCGCTTACGTATTCCGGAGGCGGAGTCGTGAATCTATACTCCTTTCACAATTTATTTTTCAAAACATTTTTTTTTTGTTTTCTTAGCTGCACCATCCTTTATCTACGTATGTTCACATAATATTTCTCTGCCCTTAATCTGATCTCTGATCCGAAAAGTTATTAAGACATTTTTTAATTTCAGGGCCCAGCACCAGTGATATGTTACCAGTTGCTGAACCGGAACCCATGGCCGTGGTAAATATGCAAAAAAATATCAATGTTATATTTAAAACGGATGAAGCTTCATCCGTGTACAATTTGTGTTTTCCTATGAGATTATGAAATTTTCCAGCTGCAAATAGCTTATCTATAGAAGCTATAAAAATATATATCTTATGCAGGTTATAACAAATAACCTAAATACTGATTTTGAAACTTTCAACCCCCATTTCACCCCAAAGGCTGGATTTTCTCAATACTGTTTCTTAGCTGATGCCTACAGTATAGAAGAAATCTACGTTCCAAGTTAAATTGTATTCTTTACAGTTCCTGAGATATAGTGGTTAGTCAGTGAGTGAGTAAAAGAGTGTTATTTCGCATAATTAAATAAATAATATTATAACAGAAACGCAGGATACCAGTATTTTACCTTGTAGTATTCAACCTCCCTGGCGCAGTGTTGAGCACTGTTGTCTTAACGTGCGGAGGTCCCGGTTTCGATCCCCAGTAGGGTCAATTTGGGAATTTATTATTTCTGAATTTTCCCTGGTCTGACCTGGTGGGAGGCTTCAGCCGTAGCTAGTTACCACTCTACCAGCAAATACATGCCGCAAAGCTATTAAGCGTTCCGGTAAGATACTGTGTAGAAACCGATTAGGGGTATGGATTTAATACTACCATTTAAACTGCCATGCCCCTAAATAGGTTAGCTACCATCTTAGACTGCACCATCACTTACCATCAAGTGAGATCGAAGTCAAGGGTTAACTGTACTGGCTTAAATCCTAGAAAATACTTTCAATGAATAATTATTACTAACACAATCAGATTCTTATCCATTATGTCGAATGAAGGGAATTTTAAACCAGTAGGTTCAAAAGTAATTCTCTCTCAATTAAATTCAATTCCAAATAAAAAGGATTTATAATTCTATTGTACAATGCAAACGGACCTTAGGGTGTTATGTACCCTTTACCGAAGCTTGTACACCGAAAATAAAAAAAGCTATTTCTTACATTTACCAATTTTCAACTTTATCATCTATTCATATCAAACCACTTATATAAATTAGAATAAAAAGCCAAGATTAACTACCTAACTAAAGAATCTAAAAGCTATTTCAATATAAACAACGTATGTAATATTATGTAGGTTTGATTAACTTTCGTGGTATCAAGATAATAGTTCCGTGACAAGAGATAAGTCCGTCCATCTGATAACTAGATCAAAGAACATGCCTCAAATGCAAACTCAAAATATGGCTCACCTAATAAAATTAGTTTAATTTCAAATTTTGTATTTATTGCAATTCCATAAAATTAAGTCAATAATAGCTAAGGCAGGCCGTGGATACCCAATTCGGGTGTAGCAAAAAATAGTTCGTTGTAGTAAGGAAGACTTAATTTGTATTTGTCCGTATCATAAACAAGTCTTAATAAAAAAAAATGAAAAATACGTTTTTTGTCAAGGCAGTCGGCCTTGCCAAAAAACGAACTAGAAAGACATAAATCTAAATTAATCGAGTTAAATTAGAATCTTATTCACATTTTTATAAAATGATATTTTTTTGTGAATCAGTGGATATTGAACTATAGTGTTATATATTTTTGGAATCTACTCCTCGTTTTCTAGATTATGATTATATAGTTAATCTTTCTTTTTTTTAATTTAATCATTAAGGCGGGACCATGGTAACCCATCAATTTTTATTTAAATTTTACTAGCCTATGTCACCCGAAATAAGCTAGGGATTCTAGCGATACTCATTTATTAAAATCGGTTCAGACGTATAGAAGTTATGGTGGAATATAGAACCCTGAAAACAATATTATACTCCTTTTTTCAGGCAGTCGTATAAAAATAATAAACGGTTCAGTAAGTAGTAACTCTTGTAAATTAAATAGTTTTTTAAAGTGTTTTTAAAATTTTTCTTTCTTTAAATGTTTCGATCATTTGGTAGATCTATATATATGTCACCGTAAGATTGTAAAAACCGTTAGATTATAATCTAACTCGCGAAATTGCAAACTGTCGAAAGATTACAATTTAACGTATTATTTTTCGTTTAGTAACCCGATAGAACCTAAGTGCACTACCTGTTTATTTATGTCGAACCCTAACGTAACCTACAAGAAACAGACAAGAAAACTTAAATGCAATGAATATTTCAAAAATTGTCACTCAGAACATTGAACGGTTCACAATCTTTCGACAGTTTACAATTTCGCGAGTTGGATTATAATCTAACGGTGCTTACAATTTTATGGTGACATATATAAAAGCGAAAGGTCACTCACTGATTCATCACGACATCAGGAACTATAAAGCATACAGATTTGAAATTATTATGATAGGTTCCTTCTATGGTATAGACGTCAGCTAAGAAACAGTTTTGAGATAATTCATCCCTAAGAATTTGTTATGGGGGTTGGAAGTTTGTATGGTAGTCCCTTGTTTTTGAAGTTAGAGACATGAAAATTGGCAATTAAGTTAATAGTTATAAATAATAAAAACCCATAAAAGCAATTTTACGAAAATTCCCCCCAAAGAGTGTGCAGTAATCGGGGTTGTACGTTTGTATGAAAGTCCTACGTGTTTGTTAAGTTTTTAAAATCGGCATTAAGGTTATTACTTATTAGTTTTAGCCGCTATATGTACTGTTAGACTGAAATTGGCGGATCTATCTATGGTCCATCTATGGTCTCATTTCCTCTACAGCGCCCTCGACCGTGACGGGCCATTGGAGCGGTAAAGAGGGAGAGCGGGATGTAATGGTGGTACATATTAATCTATGATGGAATGTAAAAGATAGCTGTACAGTGTTTGTGTGTAAATTGCTAATAAAGTATGATTAAAATAGTTATCGAGTGTTTCGATTTAATAGTACCTAGGCTTTTTCCAGCGGGAAAATCTCAACCTTAATCCACTTGAACTAAGTCGCGGGCATCATCTAGTTATTACATATTTTTATAGTGATTGCATACTCTTAGGGACTCCAGATGTGCAGTACTAATTTTGAGAGTGGGGAATCAATTTTATGTATGTCTCACAGGCCATTCCTTCAGCGAATCAGCGAGGTTTGCCTTTGTTTTTGGTATAAAAGTGTATGTTTTTTCTCACAAATTTTAATATCAAATTTCAAATAAATGAATAGAAGTCAGAATTCTTAGATGTGAGGATAGGCACGAGTCTGTGGTTTTTATATTTACTAGAATGTGGATGCACTGTTAAGTACAGAGAGATTGTGAACATATTTTGTACTGTTACTCCAGAGGATAATACCGTATCGCAAGATTGCGTGAGCATATGTTCAAGGCTACCTTTAAGATAAAATAACCGATTTATTTCGATTTCTACACCCATCTGATATCCAAAAGAAATCCGTACCAATCGAGAGCAGGGAGCTCAAGGAAGAAGAAAATATAGACTTTTAGAAAAAAATCCATTCAAGGGTCACGCTTGCCGAGCTTCAGTCTCCAATTTAACCCACCTATCTGATAACCGAACGAGAATGACACCAATCGTGTAACGAAGCGTTACACACACTATAATTTATTATTGACTAACTGATGCCGGCGGAAGGATTGAGGATTTTTGTTTCCCGCGGGTACTCATCAATTTAACGGGATAAACAGCCTATGTGCTATTCCAGACCATAATCTATCTCTATGCCAAATTTTATCGATATCCGTTAAGGCGTTCTGGCGTGATTCATCAAACTTTCCAACATCCAACACATCCAAACTTTCGCATTTGTTTCGCAACTGTTTGCCCGGACCAGCCTCCTTCAGCAATATCTGTGGCACTCCCCAGGACGATGAAAATTACGGGGATGCCAGGACTGCAGCCGAACCATTTGACATTCAAATCCCAGAAGCTTCGACATCAACGGATGGAATAAACAACTTCTCATGCACACAGAGAAGTGTGCAAACGTCGAACACACCTAACTTCGAAACATCACCATCGATGGGAAGCATGACACCGGAAGCACTGGTGCAGCGTGAGTCTTCCTCTAGTGTACACATGTATGGCCACAATATTAAGCAGCTGGTTTTTCTGACATTCTTGAAATTCTTGTGCGTGCCTCGGAGAGCACGCGCCTCCTCCGTCCTGGCGCAGTGGTGGCGATGTGGTTTTATTGTGCGAGGTCCCGGGTTCGATTCCTGGCAGGGTCAATTTGGAAACTTTTAATTTCTGGAGTTTCTCTGGTCTGACCTTCTGCGAGGTTTCGGCCGTGGCCCTAGTTACTATCCTAAGGGCAAAAATGTATCGCCAAGCGATTTACCGTTTCGATACGAAACCGATAAGAGGGTTTACCACACTGCCTTACCCCCAACAGGTTGGCTCACTACCATCTTTGATTGCATCGCCACTTACCATCACGTGTGAGCGCAGTCAAGGGCTAGTTTATAATGGAGTAAAAAATAGTCTTTATATAACTAATCTAGTGGCTTCTTTTCCATCGAAATTTCGATAGAACCGGTCTTATTTCTTATCTTCATTAATCTCCTTATATGGAGTCAGCGGAGGGTGAATTACCCATACAAACGTTATAACAAAATAATTTATAATTCGAGAATATTTCCACCATATAAGATTATTATTTGGATTCAAATTGTATTTATCTAGGCCCCTGGATTTATATCATTTTTTCAAAATACTTTCTTAAAATGAAATGTAAGTGGATTGCATTTTGTATACTTTTACGACAAGAATGACATGCTTTCCTCTTATTTTTTTCAAATTAAAACCAACCATATCGTATGTACTAATTGATCAATTACATAGCCTATATTGTCAAGTTACAAAATAACAACAGAAAATGAAAAACACAAAAAAATTTCAATCATCATTTTTGGTATTTACGGAACAATACTAAACGTATAACAATTATTCTGAACGCTCATATTGCTATCGCGGTTGCACGCGATCATGTATCATCAGCCAATAGGGTTGTTGAACTAAAAAAAACGATTTTTTATTTATTTTAAAACTCTAACACAAATTTTGTCATTAATCGATGCAAAATTTAAATTTTTACTTTTAATTTTTCTTTAAATTAAAAATTATCAATTAAATTTTTTTAAAAGAACCACGTGACTACGAACGCGCCACGATCGGTTGCCATGTTTGTAACGTCATAATTTTAAAGCATTTTCACGATGGTATAGTCTAGTGTCAACACTGCATCAGCTGTGTGCCATAATGAATAGAAATTAATATTGTGACGTCACACGCGCTCAGGTTTATTCGGCATATTTTCGCCCACCGAATTTAAAAATTTATTTCCAATTGGATACAACTTTTAAATTGTAGCGAAGAAAGACCTAAATTTAGTTTTGTTATACATATAACTTATATGATCTTTCAATTAATGACAAAAAAAATATTCAAAAACCCAATGAGAGATATAAATATACCGGCAGGTTTTTGGTCACGCCTTGAATACAAGTTGCAAGCCTGGATGGCCGGCCTCTTAAACTCAAAAAATCTTACGAGGTCCAAGTGTTTGGGCAGGGCCTTCACAAGTCGATTTCCTAAAATGAATTGCATTTTGCACATTTTTACGACAAGATTGTCATGTTTTCCTCTTATTTGTTTCAAATTAAAACCAACGATATCGTGTGCACTAATTGATCAACTATATAGCCTATATTGTCAAGTTATAAAATAACAACAGGAAGTGAAAAACACAACAAGTTTTCATTCATCAGTTTTGATATTTACGGAATAATACTAAATGTATAACAAATTCTGAACGCTCATATTGCTATCGCGCTTGCACACGATCAAGTGTCATCAGCCAAATAAAGCGAGTGAGACGGCCCGAGCGCAAGTTTGTCGCTAGTTCAATAGTGGTTAAAATTACTGTGCAAATCAAAATTCACACCTCTAAAATAAAAAATTACCTAACATATGCCATAATAAACCCATTAGATGTTATCTTATGTTTTAAACTGCGCAAAATCAACTTAAACACGAATAAATTTTAATCATCGAACTGTGCTAATCGAGTGCAATTTTGGCCATATATTTGCCATATTGGAAAAATGGCACCGAAAAACAGTTTTTGTGACAATAACTCCTTTCGGACTAATTTTAAGATGAAAATAGTCAGGTATTAAATAAACTAGAGACAATTTCCTACAATTTATGTCGTAACTTTTTTTTTGTAAAATCAATAGTTTCAACGTACGAGAGCCGCAAACCAATTCCTACATTCACCTATAAACTAAATTAGCCTACATTTAGCCAAGTCAATCTAATTTGGTTCAAAGAAACTTAGCTTTCTTTAGTTTAAAGGGCACTAACTGGTCTTTCATGTCGAACCCGAAAGAGACAAGAAAACGTATGACACTTAGAACATTGAACGATTCACAATCTATCGACAATTTACAATCGATTGAGATAAAAAGCTTTAGATTGCAATCTGATGGTTATTGCAATTTTACGGTGACATATACAATGATGGAATACATAAATTTCGGTTACGTATTCTAGAGGTAGAGTTGTGAATCTATGCCTACTCCTTTAGTATTTATTTTTCAAAACATTTATTTTTATTTTATTAGCTGCACCAGGCTTTATCTACGTATGTTCACATAATATTTATCTGCCCTTAATCTGATCTCTGTTCCGAAAAGTTATTAAGACATTTTTTAATTTCAGGGCCCAGCACCAGTGATATGTTACCAGTTGCTGAACCAGAACCCATGGTCGTGGTAAATATGCAAAAAAATATCAATGTTTTATTTAAAACGAGCGGTCGCCCGCGACTTCATCCGTGTACAATTTCTGTTTTCCTATGAGATTTTGAAATTTTCCCGCTGCAAATAGCTTATCTATATAGGCTATAATAAAATATAACTTATGCAGGTTATAAAAAATATCCTAAATACTGATTTTAAAACTTCCAACCCCCATTTCACCCCAAATGGTGAAGTTTCTCAATACTGTTTCTTAGCTGATGCCTACACTATAAAAGGAATCTACTTTCAAAGTTTCAAAATTGTATTCTTTACAGTTCCTGAGATATAGTGATTAGTCAGTGCGTGAGTGAAAGAGTGTTATTTCGCTTATTTAAATAAATAATATTTTATCAGAAACGCAGGATACCAGTATTTTACCTCGTAGTATTCGACCTCCCTGGCGATTAGGGGTATGGATTTACCATTTAAACTGCCATGCCCCTAAATAGGTTAGCTACCATCTTAGACTGCACCATAACTTACCATCAAGTGAGATCGAAGTCAAGGGATAACTATAGTGGCTAAAATCCTAGAAAATACTTTCAATGAATAATTATTACTTAAAATACCGTCAGATTCTTGTCCATTATGTCGAATGAAGGGAATTTTAAACCAGTAGGTTCAAAAGTAATTCTCTCTCAATTCAATTCAATTCCAAATAAAAAAGGTTTGTATTTCTATTGTACAATGCAAACGGACCTTATGTTGTTACGTACCCTTTACCGAAGCTTGTATACCGAAAATAAATAAAGCTATTTCTTCAATTTAGCAATTTTTAACTTTATCATCTATTCATATCAATACACTAATATAAATTTAAATCAATAAAAATTGAGGAATCTAAAAGCTATTTAAATATAAAAACGTATATAATATTATGCAGGTTTGATAAGCTTTCGTGGTATCGTGGTGGTGGTGGGATAAAGGAAAAATCCGCCCATCTGATAACTAGACCAAACAACATGCCTGAAATGCATACTCAAAATATGGCTAATAATTGCAATTCCATAAAATGAAGATAATAATAGGTAAGGCAGGCCGTGGATACCCAGTTTGGGTGTAGCAAAAAACAGTGCGTTGTAGTATAGACCGATTTTATTAGTATTTGTCCGTATCATTAAAAAATAATTAACAGTTTAGTAAGTAGTAACTCTTGTATATTAAATAGTTTTTAAACTCTTTCTTTTTTTGAATGTTTCGGTCATTTGGTAGATCTATATAATATATAAAAGCGAAAGGTCACTCACTGATTCATCACGATATCTCAGGAACTATAAAGCATACAGATTTGAAATTATTATGATAGGTGCCTTCTATGGTGTAGACGTCAGCTAAGAAACAATTTGAGAAAATTCACCCCTAAGAATTTGAAATGGAGGTGGGAATTTGTATGGAAGTCCATTGTTTTTGAAGTTAGAGACATTAAAATTGCCAAATAAGTTAATAAAAACCCATATAAGTTTGTAAGTTTGTATGAAAGTCCTACGTGTTTGTTATGTTTTTGAAATCGGCATTAAGGTTATTACTTATTAGTTTTAGCCGCTATATGTACCTAGGATTTTTGCAGCGGGAAAATCTCACACCTTAATCCACGTGAACTAAGTCGCGGGCATCATCTAGTTATAATATATTTTTATAGTCATTGCATACTCTTACGGACTCCAGATGTGCAGTACTAATTTTGAGAGTGGGAGAATCAATGTATGTCTCTCAGGCCATTCCCTCAGGGAATCGGCGAGGTTTGTCTTCGTTTTTGGTATGAAAGTGTATGTTTTATCTCACGAATTTCAATATCATATTTCGAATCAATGAATAGAAGTCAAGAATTCTTAGACGTGAGGATAGGCACGAGTCTGTGGTTTTTATATTTACTAGAATGTGGATGCACTGTTTTTGTAATAAGTAAAAAGAGATAGTGAACATATTTTGTACTGTTACGCCAGAGGATAACACCGTATCGCAAGATTGCGTGTCCATATGTTCAAGGCTACCTTTAAGTTAGAATAACTAATTTTATTTCGATTTCTACACCTATCTGATATCCAAAAGAAATCCGTACCACTCTAGAGTAGGGAGCTCAAGGATGAAGAAAATATAGACTTTCCTAAAAAAATCCGTTCAAGGGTCACGCTTGCCGAGCTTCAGTCTCTAATTTAATCCACCTATCTGATAACCGAACGAGCTTGACACCAATCGTGGAACGAAGCATTACACACACTATAATTATTAGATATTGGATAGAATCAGGCGTTAGTTTGCGGAAGTTCATGATTTAGCAAGAAAAGATTACAATTATTTTGCTATAATCCGCCAACAGTAAAAATTCTGTATGGTCAAGCATGCAGTTACAAGCGAAGCACCGTTTACCTTCCCAACCAAGCAAGAAAGCCAAGTTCCAAGCAAGCAATGCCACCACCACTCACATGCACCACCACACAAGACTTTTATACTATTCTCGACGCACGTTTCGCCCCGACACCGGAGTATCTTCAGGAGATGTCGACTTTAAGACAATCTTGCATTATAAAGTAATCTTTTCTTGCCACACTATAATTTATTATTGACTAGCTGATGCCGGTGGAAGGTCAATCCTCCAAGGATTTTTGGTTCCCGCGGGAACTCTTTAATTTAACGACATAAAAAGCCTATGTGCTATTCCAGACCATAATCTATATCTGTGCCAAATTTTATCGACATCCGTTAAGCCGTTGTGGCGTGATTGAGTAACAAACATCCATCCATCCAAACTTTCGCATTTGTTTCGCAACTGTTTGCCCGGACCAGCCTCCTTCAGCAATATCTGTGGCACTCCCCAGGACGATGAAAATTACGGGGACGCCAGGACTGCAGCTGAACCATTTGACATTCAAATCCCAGAAGCTTCGACATCAACGGATGGAATAAACAACTTCTCATGCACACAGAGAAGTGTGCAAACGTCGAACACACCTAACTTCGAAACATCACCAACGATGGGAAGCATGACACCGGAAGCACTGGTGCAGCGTGAGTCTTCCTCTAGTGTACACATGTATGGCCATAATATTAAGCAGCTGGTTTTTCTGACATTCTTGAAATTCTCGTGCGTGCCTCGGAGAGCACGTAGAGCAGTCAGTCCTCACAGACTGTGCTGGCGCAGTGGTGGCGATGTGGTCTTATTGTGCGAGGTCCCGGGTTCGATTCCTGGCAGGGTTAATTTGGAAACTTTTAATTTCTGGAGTTTCTCTTGTCTGACCTGCTGCGAGGCTTCGGCCGAGGCCCTAGTTACTATCCTAAGGGCAAAAATGTATCGCCAAGCGATTTACCGTTCCGATACGAAACCGATAAGAGGGTTTACCACACTGCCTTACCCTCAACAGGTTGGCTCACTACCATCTTTGATTGCATCGCCACTCACCATCACGTGTGAGCGCAGTTAAGGGCAGTAATGGAATAAAAAATAGTCTTTATTTAACTAATAAAATCTAGTGGCTTCTTTTCCATCGAAATTTCGATAGAGCCGGTCTTATTTCTTTTTTTCATTAATCTCCTTATGTAGTCAGCGGTTGCCCATACAAATGTTATAACAAAATAATTTATAATTCGAGAATATTTCCACCATATAAGAGATTATTATTTGGATTCAAATTGTATTTATCTAGGCCCCTGGATTTATATTATTTTTTCAAAATACTTTCCTAAAATAAAATGTTAGTGAATTGCATTTTACATATTTTTACGACAAGAATGACATGTTTTCCTCTTATTTTTTTCAAATTAAAACCAACAATATCGTATGTATCATATCAATTGATGGATTAGCAATTACATAGCCTATATTGTCAAGTTACAAAATAACAACAGAAGTTGAAAAACACAACAAGTTTTCATTCATTATTTTTGGTATATACGGAACAATACTAAATGTATAACAAATTCTGAATTCATAATTCTGAATTCATATTGCTATCGCGCTTGCACACGATCATGTGTCATCAGCCAAATAAAGCGATTGAGACGGCGCGAGCGCTAGTTTGTCGCTAGTACGTGCTAGTACAATAGTGGTTAAAATTACTGTGCTAATTAAAATTCACACCTCTAAAACAAAAAATAACTAACATATGCCATAATAAACCCCATTAAATGTTATCCTAAGTTAAACGTCGCAAAATCAACCTAAATACGAATTAATTTTATTCATCGAATAGTGCTAATCGAGTGAAATTGTTGAGGTACCGTCTACTATAAACAAGGCATGGTACCTACTTGAAGTGAACAAAAACCTTAAAATGGTGAAATGTGTAGCTTGTGGACGGTTTTTATCAAGTCTGATGCAGTCTCCTGTAAATGCTCCTCAACTTACCACCGAGCCTGTGTCGCGCTGGCACTCAGCGTTGACGTAGCCTCCTGATTGGAACTGCCCGGAATGCAAGAAATGGCTGAGGCAGATCAGAGGATCAGAGACACCCGTAAAAGGGGTCAGCCCCATGCCAGTAGGCTGTTCTGTGGCCAGCACAAAACAGCCTACTGCTGCGCCTGGGAGTGATACAGTGGAAAGCGGGCTGATGATGGAGTTGCGTTTGTTTAGAGAGGAAATGCGAGCTATGCGTGGTGAATTCCAAGCCTTTCGGAAAGAAATGAATGACATAAAGTCATCCCGTTCACTATTTACACAAAGATTAAACATCTTAGACTCGAAAGTGGAGCTGCTGGAAAAAAATTATATGTGAAACGCTCAGTCTGTTTCTGACCCCTCCAAGCTAGAGAGTACAGTGGCTCACCTAATGAGAGATATCAACGATCGCGATCAGGAATTATTATCCAACAACATAGAAATAACAAACATACCTGAGATGCCTAGTGAAAATCTTTTGCATTTAATGTCAGTAGTGTCAAGCTGAGTGTAAAACTCGAGGAGCGTGCTGTGGTGAGAGTATCCCGAGTCGGCGGGCACCTGCGCGTGGATAGCTCCCAGGGCCCTACGTTGGCCCGCCCGCGGCCTATTGCGATCCGTCTCAGTAGCTCAGCCATGGAGAGTGAACTTCTGCAGAACGCGCGCGTTCGCCGGGGTGCGACAACCGCTGACATGGGTCTATCTACTCCGCCGCGGAGGTTCTATATCAACGAGCGGCTCACGAAACCAAATCGTGTATTATTTCGGAAAGCTCGTGATGCTGGTCGCGATCACAGCTGGAGGTTGTTCTGGACAGAACGAGAACGCATCTTTGCCCGTCGCGACGAACAATCTACGGTGTGTCATATTAAATCCGAAGACGACATCAATAAATTCATTGTCAGAAATGAAGTGGGTAAACAATGATCTCGGCAGTAGCTTGTGTTCCTATGATCTAACTATTGTGATTTTATTATGTTTACATCAGCTGCCCAGACAACTTTCGCTTAACAGTCTTATTATTATGCTATTACTTATGATATCTGTCACTAAAAACCTTTGTTTTTTAAATAGAAAACTGGCTATAATTCTGTGTTTAGATGTTTCTATGTTTCTACGTTTGGATAACATCTGTCATAATCTTATGTATGTTTTCACTTTGTTAGTTGATGTTTTGAACTCGAGTAAACAAAGGAACACAATTTTTGATAAAACTTTTTTAAACAATACTTATGTCAAAGTTTGAATAGTGTATTTTGTAGTTATAGGTATGTTTCCCCTTGTTTTCTAATGCTGTTTGGAGCTCCGGTAAACAATATATATTTCCATGTTTGAATGTTTTCATGTTTCCCCATCCTGTCTACCCTATCAAAAAAATGACAAGATTTTATGTTAGTAAGGGAATGGTGGTAATTAGCAGCTGATGTTGTTCATATTTTGTAATTTTTTGCACCCACATGGATCGATACGCACTAAGCAAGCAATTTATTTACCATACATTATCACTTATTATTATCTTAACATTATATCATATGCAACAGATCTTGTCAGGATAATGCTATTTTTCATAATTTTCCAACTCTTATTTATGTATAGGTACTATGTATCCATGTTGCATAAAATATGTAGCTTTATTCTATAAGCTCATAACCTGTACATTTAGTAGCAAAACTGTGCTAAGCTTCTTCTGGTGTATTTACAACACTAACATAATTATAAGGCACTAAGTCTAAAAACTTTAAAATTTGTCACTTCAATGCTGGTTCCTTAGGTACCTACCAAACATTATGAGTTTATTGTTGCTGTAGAAAATCACTCTCCTGACATACTTAGCATAAACGAAACCTAGCTGCGGGAGGGGGAGGAGGAACGAGCCCCTTGTATCTCAGGTTACCGACTGCGACACATACCGCGACCTAGGGAAGTCCGCGCGCGTGGTGGCAGCGTAGGCACAGTTATGTGAAACAGGGAATCTCAGCCCGCACTTTGCGACACCCCTCACCCGCTCACCCCGGAGTGGAGCAAATGTGGCTATCAGTAAGTATGAATTCGAGGTGCTTAGTCATCGGCACGGCGTATCGTCCTCCCTGGCTTGATTGTGACTTATTTTTTGATTCGCTGACGGAAACTATCAGGCTATCTTGTCAGACTATTACCATACTGTTTTATTAGGCGATTTTAATATTAATTTTCATATTAAAAGCTGTAATATGTACAAGCGTTGCTAACAGTTTCCTAAACTCTTTTAATTTGAAGAATGTTATCCACAGTTCTAACCATTTCACGTCTCATAGCGATACACTTATTGATTTATTTTGCTCGGATGTTAATGCTTCAGATATTGTTGTTGATCATATTCCTGACCTTTGGGGACATGCAATGTTATACGGCAAGATAACAGTTAAAAAAACAAGCCCAAAACTCAACACCTTTTGTACAGACCATTAAAAAATATAAATTTAAACACTTTTAATGCCTGCCTTGAAATGATCGTCTGGAACGGCATCTATGAGAGGGAATCTGTTAACGATATGGTTAATACTTTGAGCACTATATTTGATGACTTATACGACGTTTTTGCACCGCTGAAAAGAGCATCTATTAAGGAAAATATTCATCCTTGGCTTACGAGCAATGTTTGTTACATGATGCTTCTACGCAATCAATCATCAGATAATCGTAAGACAAATAACACGGAAGACAACATAAATGAGTATAAGTCCATAAAACACTTTGTTAACGTCAGCTTTATTAATATTTATGCAAAAAATTCATTTTACCTTTGGAAAATTTAAAAAAAAACCGTTTTGACTAGTTTAAAGAAAGCTAAAGAATTACCTAACGGCTTTAATGATCCTGATAGCATCAATATACACTTTCTAAATGTTCCCGGCACTACTAATACAAGCATGTCGCACCTCACTTATTTTGAATTCCATAGATTTAGTGACTGTATCTTTAAATTATCTACAGTTAGTGAAACTGAGGTTGGTAAGATGATTCTTGACATAAAATTTTAAGCACTCGGGAATTATCAAATATCAAGGGACATGGTTTTATTAACACTACCCCAATCACTAAATCATCTATTAATAATAGGTCTATTTCTACAGGTGATTTTTCCGAATCATGGAAGACAGCCGTTGCACGCCCTATTCCTAAACTATGTAATCCGACTGAAGTCAAACAGTTGCGACCAATTAGTCTTCTGCCATTCTTATCAAAAGTGCTAAAAAAAGGTTGTTTATATGCAAATTCAAAAATACTTAGCTATTCACCAAATTTTACCGTCCCTAAAATCCGGTTTTAGGAAACTTATGTTCAAGAAGTGGCCCGTAACTGTTTCAATCGACTTAGGGTTAATACATCATAAGAAATTATATTATCCAAGCTGAATTATTGCATTAGTGTTTATGGTCCATTCTTACTTCAACGTTCCATGCGACTTATTCAAAGAGTCCAGAACGCGTGTGCTAGATTCTGCTACTATATTCTATTTGAATTATATATATTGATATTTGACTCCCTATTTAAATGATGCCAATATGCTCAATATGAAGTCGCGTATTAAACTGCATTTCACTATTGTTTGGTTTTCAAGAACAAAACGCCGGATTATCTTTATAATAGGTTATCTTGGTATTCGCCAGCTTTTAATGCTCGAGGGCCACTAAATAGGCTGACTTGGCTACGTCATAAGTAAGCAGCTTTTCGTGGAAGTTTTCGATATCTGGCTAGTAAATGCTGGGATAATATTCCTCCTCCGCTAAGGAATCTAAGCTCAGTTTCCGCGTTTAAGAGCACATTAAAAAAGACACTTTTAAACGATCAAAAACAACAAACTTCAACTAGTTCCAGGCTATTTAGCTTGGTGGTTTGAAGCTGCTATATGTACTCATATAATATGCCCATTATGAGGCACAGGATGAATAAATGATTTTTCTTTCTTTCTTTCAAATATAGATAGAAATATACTGGCAGATTTTTGTTCACACCTTGAATACAAGTCGCAAGCCTCGATCGAGGTCCAAGTGTTTGGGCAGGCCGTCCACAAGTCAGTGAGTCAGGACTTTTTTATGTATTCTTGGTTGGCACCTTGGTTCCATGAGAGCTGTGGTACTCCATATAATATATTTTCATTATTAATTGTAATTTTTTTGGCTAAATATAGGATTATTTATTTATTTATTTTTGAAATATTAACGCTTGTTATATTTTATTTTACAGCTGCGAACGAAGAAAACGTGGTTCGTGGAGCGGAGCAGGCATCTCCAGTTCTACACGGTACCTATACCTACTTAACTTTTGTCTTTTAACTTCCATTTCATTTACAGTTATTGCAATTTACGTGTGCACGTGGTTCATGGCTGTTTTAATGTCCTATCTGTAGATATACATTTTTTACGTGTAAATGTGTGTGTGTGTACCTGATTGTGCGTACGACGGACCACTCCGAGGGGCACGCACACTTACGCAATGTGCATATAATCCAGTTGGTAATTTTACCTGGAAAATTTCTCGAGAGTTTTGAAAATTGGTGTATTTTATAGATTTCGACGTGCTTTTTCTGAATTTTCACTTTTCCACCTCGTATCTTTGCCGCTCGCACCACCATATTGAGAAAATGGCGCCGAAAAACATTTCTAGTGATAATAACTCCTTCTAAATCTAAGCTCAGTTCCCGCGTTTAAGAGCACATTATAAAAGACACTTTTAAACGATCAAAAACAACAAACTTCAACTTGTTCCAGGCTATTTAGATTGGTGGTTTGAAGCTGCTATTTGTACTCATATAATATGCCCATTATGAGGCACAGGATGAATAAATGATTTTTCTTTCTTTCTTTCAAATATAGATAGAAATATACTGGTAGATTTTTGTTCACACCTTGAATACAAGTCGCAAGCCTCGATCGAGGTCCAAGTGTTTGGGCAGGCCGTCCACAAGTCAGTTAGTCAGTGAGTCAGGACTTTTTTATATATTCTTGGTTGGCACCTTAGTTCCATGAGAGCTGTGGTACTCCATGTAATATATTTTCATTTTTAATTGTAATTTTTTTGGCTAAATATAGGATTATTTATTTATTTATTTTTAAAATATTAACGCTTGTTATATTTTATTTTACAGCTCCGAACGAAGAAAACGTGGTTCGTGGGGCGGAGCAGCCATCTCCAGTTCTACACGGTACCTATACCTACTTAACTTTTGTCTTTTAACTTCCATTTCATTTACAGTTATTGCAATTTACGTGTGCACGTGGCTCATGGTTGTTTCAATGTCCTATCTGTAGATATACATTTTTTTACGTGTAAATGTGTGTGTGTACCTGATTGTGCGTACGACGGACCACTCCGAGGGGCACGCACACTTACGCAATGTGCATATAATCCAGTTGGTAATTTTACCTGGAAAATTTCTCGAGAGTTTTGAAAATTGGTGTATTTTATAGATTTCGACGTGCTTTTTCTGAATTTTCACTTTTCCACCTCGTATCTTTGCCGCTCGCGCCACCATATTGAGAAAATGGCGCCGAAAAACATTTCTAGTGACAATAACTCCTTCTAAATCTAAGCTCAGTTCCCGCGTTTAAGAGCACATTAAAAAAGAAACTTTTAAACGATCAAAAACAACAAACTTCAACTAGTTCCAGGCTATTTAGCTTGGTGGTTTGAAGCTGCTATATGTACTCATATAATATGCTATTATGAGGCACAGGATGAATAAATGATTTTTCATTTTTAATTGTAATTTTTTTTGCTGAATATAGGATTATTTATTTATTTATTTATTTTTGAAATATTAACACTTGTTATATTTTATGTTACAGCTGCGAACGAAGAAAACGTGGTTCGTGGAGCGGAGCAGGCATCTCCAGTTCTACACGGTACCTATACCTACTTAACTTTTGTCTTTTAACTTCCATTTCATTTACAGTTATTGCAATTTACGTGTGCACGTGGTTCATGGCTGTTTTAATGTCCTATCTGTATACTTTTTTTACATGTAAATGTGTGCGTGTACCTGATTTTGCGTACGACGGACCACTTCGAGGGGCACGCACACTTACGTAATGTGCATATAATCCAGTTGGTAGTTTTACCTGGAAAATTTCTCGGGAGTTTTGAAAATTGGTGTATTTTATAGATTTCGACGTGCTCTTTCTGAATTTTCACTTTTCCACCTCGTATCTTTGCCGCTCGCGCCACCATATTGAGAAATTGGCGCCGAAAAACATTTCTAGTGACAATAACTCCTTCTAAATCTAAGCTCAGTTCCCGCGTTTAAGAGCACATTATAACAGACACTTTTAAACGATCAAAAACAACAAACTTCAACTTGTTCCAGGCTATTTAGCTTGGTGGTTTGAAGCTGCTATTTGTACTCATATAATATGCCCATTATGAGGCACAGGATGAATAAATGATTTTTCTTTCTTTCTTTCTTTCTTTCAAATATAGATAGAAATATACTGGCAGATTTTTGTTCACACCTTGAATACAAGTCGCAAGCCTCGATCGAGGTCCAAGTGTTTGGGCAGGCCGTCCACAAGTCAGTGAGTCAGGACTTTTTTATGTATTCTTGGTTGGCACCTTGGCTCCATGCGAGCTGTGGTACTCCATGTAATATATTTTCATTTTAATTGTAATTTTTTTGGCTAAATATAGGATTATTTATTTATTTATTTTTGAAATATTAATGCTTGTTATATTTTATTTTACAGCTGCGGACGAAGAAAACGTGGTTCGTGGAGCGGAGCAGGCATCTCCAGTTCTACACGGTACCTATACCTACTTAACTTTTGGCTTTTAACTTCCATTTCATTTACAGTTATTGCAATTTACGTGTGCACGTGGTTCATGGTTGTTTTAATGTCCTATCTGTATACTTTTTTTACGTGTAAATGTGTGCGTGTACCTGATTTTGCGTACGACGGACCACTTCGAGGGGCACGCACACTTACGTAATGTGCATATAATCCAGTTGGTAGTTTTACCTGGAAAATTTCTCGGGAGTTTAGAAAGTTGGTGTATTTTATAGATTTCGACGTGCTCTTTCTGAATTTTCACTTTTCCACCTCGTATCTTTGCCGCTCGCGCCACCGTATTGAGAAAATGGCGCCGAAAAACAGTTCTTGTGACAATAACTCCTTCGGACTAATTTCACAATTAAAATAGTCAATATTAAATTAAACTAGAGAAAATTTCCTACAATTTATGTAGTTACTTTTTTTTTGTCAAATCAATAGTTTCATCGTACGAGAGCCGCAAACCAAAACCTAAATTCACCTTGAAACTAAATTAGATTTAGCCAAGAAAATCTAATTTAGTATAAAGAAAAGAAACTTAGCTTACTTTAGTTAAAAGGGGGCACGTCTACCTGATTATATATGTCGAACCCTAACCTAACCTACAAGAAAGACACAAGAAGACGTAAATACCGTTAATATTTCAAAAATTGTATCTCAGAACATTGAACGGTTCACAATCTGTCGACAGTTTACAATCGATTGAGATAAAAAGCATTAGTTTGCAATCTGAAGGTTTTCGCAATTTTACGGTGACATATAACTACAATGATGGATTACATAAATTACGTATTCCGGAGGTGGAGTCGTGAATCTATGCTCCTTTAATAATTTATTTTTCAAAACCTTTTTTTTTTTTTGTTTTATTAGCGGCACCCGGCTTTATCTACGTATGTTCACATAATATTTCTCTGCCCTTAATCTGATCTCTGTTCCGAAAAGTTAATAAGATATTTTTTAATTTCAGGGCCCAGCACCAGTGATACGTTACCAGTTGCTGAACCAGAACCCATGGTCGTGGTAAATATGCAAAAAAAATATTAATGTTATATTTAAAACGAGCGGTCGCCCGCGACTTCGTCGGCGTACAATTTCTGATTTCCTATGAGATTATGAAATTTTCCCGCTGCAAAAAGCCTATCTATAGAGCTTAAGCGGGTTATTATAATTTAAAACAAATATCCTAAATACTGATTTTAAAACTCCCAACCCCGATTTCACACCATAGGATGGATTTTCCTTCCTTTCAAGATTGTTTTCTTTACAGTTACTGGGTTAAAGTGATTAGTCAGTTAGTGAGTGAATGAGTGGTATTTCGCTTATATATATATATATGTATATATATATATATATAAACTCGCCGGCATATTTAGCGGAACATAAAAAGGTCCATAATTAAAAAAATATGGTTTTATTTTAAAATCTACTTACTACACTTCTTTTTTTATTTAAAGTTTCATTTGTTTTACTTAAAATGAGATCACATTAAGAACAGATTTTGCGAGTAAAGGCTATTTGTGAAAAATTGTACATTTTTGAACTTTTCATGTAACCGGGAAAAGTGAAATTTAATATTAAAATAACAATTAATTAAATTAGAAAAATGGTGATTAATATCGCGTATTTCCTCCACGTGCTCTTATTAAAGTTTCTGCCCGTCTAGGCATACTGAGAATGATGTTATCGATGGTCTCCTGGGATAGTCTCCGCCATTCCTCAACTACGGCGATTCGCAGTTCTCCCACTGGACTTAACTTTTCTTTTCAGCAAGTCCCAAACGTGCTCTATTGGGTTCATATCCGGTGATCTCGCCGGCCACTCCATAACAGTGATATTCATATCATTAAGATAAGCTTGAGTTACCCGAGCGGTATGCGGCCGAGCATTATCCTGCATAAAAACAAAATGAAAGAATAGAAGCAGTGCGGGGTGTAACCATAAGTGAGCGTACGGTACGAAGAAGGCTCGAAGAAGCTGGTTTGGGTTCATTTGTGCCCGCCAAGGCTCCAAGGCTCGAGGTAAATCATCGTAGAAACAGGTTAACTTTTGCTCAGGAACATCGACTTTGGAACGCGGACCAATGGAGTAAGGTATTATTTAGTGATGAGTGCAGAATTCTCTTAAATCAAATTGACGGCAGGCAAAGAATATACATACGCAAAGGAGAACGATACATTCAGACAAATTTTGAAACTACAGTTGCATACGGTGGTGGATCAATAATGGTTTGGGCGGGCATTTGTTTGGGAGTTCGCACAGACTTGGTAGTGATTGACAGAGGGAGTCCGACTGCAGACCGCTATATCAGAGAAGTTTTAGAAGAAAATGTCGTACCGTTTGCCCCATATATCGGTGAAGATTTTGTTTTTATGCAGCATAATGCTCGGCCGCATACCGCTCGGGTAACTCAAGCTTATCTTAATGATATGAATATCACTGTTATGGAGTGACCGGCGAGATCACCGGATATGAACCCAATAGAGCACGTTTGGGACTTGCTGAAAAGAAAAGTTAAGTCCAGAATTCCAGCTCCTGCCAACGTGGGAGAACTGCGAATCGCCGTAGTTGAGGAATGGCGGAGACTATCCCAGGAGACCATCGATAACATCATTCTCAGTATGCCTAGACGGGTAGAAACTTTAATAAAAGCACGTGGAGGAAAGACGCGATATTAATCACCATTTTTCTAATTTAATTAATTGTTATTTTAATATTAAATTTCACTTTTCGCGGTTACATGAAAAGTTCAAAAATGTACCATTTTTCACAAATAGCCTTTACTTGCAAAATCTGTTCTTAATGTGATCTCATTTTAAGTAAAACAAATGAAACTTTAAATAACAAAAGAAGTGTAGTAAGTAGATTTTAAAATAAAACCATATTTTTTTAATTATGGACCTTTTTTGTTCCGCTAAATATGCCGGCGAGTTTATATATATATAACAGAAATGCAGGACACCAGTCTTTTACCTAGGAACCAAATAAGGAATAAACTCCCTTTTTGACGACCTCCCTGGCGCAGTATTGAGCGCTGTTGTCTTAACGTGCGTAGGTCCCGGTTTCGATCGCCAGCAGGGTCAATTTGAAATTTTTTCCCTGGTCTGACCTGGTGGAAGGCTTCGGCCGTGGCTACTTACCACCCTACCAGCAAAGACGTGCCGCCAAGCAATTAAGCATTCCGGTAGGTACGGTGCCGTGTAGAAACCGATTAGGAGTATGGATTTAACATAACTGCCATGCCCCTATACATCTTAGACTGCATCATCACTTACCATCAAGTGAGATCGCAGTCAAGGGCGAAACTGTAGTAGCTAAAATCCTAGAAAATCCTTTCAATAAATACATAGCCATATGTCGAATGAAGGGTATCTCTATTCTTCCTCTCTCTCTCTCTCTTTTAATACTAATAGAATTCCAAATAAAAAGATTTCTATTTCTATTGTACATGCAAACGGACCTTGGGTGTTAAGTACCCTTTACCGCAACTTGCATAAGACCGAAAATAAAATTGCTAAATTTCTTCAGTTTAGCAATATAAAACTTTATAATTTAATCATATCCAGACCACTTAAATAAATTTGAATCAATGAAAATTAATGAATTTGAACGGAATATTTTAAAAAAATTGTCAGTCATAGGGACTGCCGATAGAAGAGAAAACGAATAATTAAAATAACAACACAGCACTTTTAAAATAATTAAAATATAAACTTTAAAACAAAGGTATTAAAGTTTTATTATGAATGTACTATATTATTAAGAAGAATGGCGTCGCGAGGTGTCACGTCAAGGTTCACACATCACTTTTAAATATTAACCTTAAAACAAAGGCGTTTAATTACGAATGTACTACTAAAGACCTTTTGTCTTAAGAATAATGTTGTCGGTCTTGCATTTCCGAATTTTTAACCCCTACGAAAAAGTGCTCAACGCGCATAAAGAAGATTTCACTTCAATAATGCAGTCGCTATTATAAATAGATTTTATTTGAATAAAAAGTCCAGTTTTACGAATCAAAGAATCTAACAGCTATTTAAATATAAGAAATGTATATTATATTATGTGGGTTTGACTAACTTTTGTTGTATCAACATAATATATAATTGAAGTTCCTAATGGTACAAAAAAAGAGATAAGTCCGCCCATCTGATAACTACTCTAGCGGCACGCTATGATGGCCGGTTTGACGTTTGTCCGCTCATGAAGTTCCGTATTAATTGATAACGACTTTGAAGGAAATAATTGTATTACTTTATTGACGATAGTGATGTGCAGAGATTCATAAATTTTATCGAATGTAGTTTCTCATGAAGTTCCGTATTAATTGATAACGACTTTGAAGGAAATAATTGTATTACTTTATTGACGATAGTGATGTGCAGAGATTCATAAATTTTATCGAATGTAGTTTTAGGTTTAGGACTCAAAATGTATTTATTAAATTGATTTCTTAAATGTATACAAGTGTAGAAAAATCAGTTTGCACCATTTAAGGGGTGAATGTACTTGTGAATATGAACAATTTTCACTATGTGGACAAACCTCTGAAATCGCAAAAAAATATCAATAAATTTTTAAAAATGGAATCTAATACGATCGTCACATAGGATCGCTGGCTAGCACAACTACTACCTCCGCCAAACTCGCGTCAATGCTCAATGCAAAACAAAGCAGTTTCGAATTGACGTTGCTTCGAAAAGTATAAACTGTCAGTGCAATGCGATTGTGATATAGTTTTGACCTGGCTTTGGATTTCAAATATTGATACTGCATTACTGTTGACCCTTGCTCGTTAATTTGGACTCTGTTCAAGCCCTTTGTTGTGGATTTCGTCGATATGACCGAACGTACGCAGAGAACTGTTCTAAATAGTCAGACACGTGAGTTCGTAATACGCCTTCGTAACTATTTCGATCGTGAAGCTCAAAATGGAGGGCCAATTTTACCTATAACGTCAGTGGTTGAACGCGTAGCTGATGCGCTTAATATTGGACAACGAACTGTTAGACGGATAACTAAAAAAAAATATGGCGAGACTGGCACAGAAGAAAATAAACTTCACACACCAAAAAAGAGAAAACGAGCAAAACCAGTCGTAGGCATCGATAGCTTTGATGCCGATGCTATCCGAAGACATGTTTACTGCTACTATTTACAGAAGGAGTATCCAACAAGAAAAAAGTTGGTGCATTCACTGAAGGAAGCTGGATTATTCTTCGGTGGGGAAAGTTCTTTAACGAAGATTTTGAAGACCATTGGATTTCGATACAAAAAATGTAACAAACGCAAAATATTGATGGAAAGATTTGATATAGCGATGGCAAGGTATACTTTTTTACGGCAAGTGAAAGAAATCAAAAATTGGCAAAATGTTGTGTTCTTGGATGAAACATGGCTTAATGCTAACCATACTGTAGGCCGTTCTTGGAACGATGACACCGCAGCATCTACTTCCAAAGTTCCTGTAGGAAAAGGATCGCGACTTATAATTTGTCACGCCGGAACCATCAACGGGTTTGTCGAAGGTTCTCTCATGGCTTTTGCGTCAAAAACCACTGGAGACTATCATGAAGACATGAATGGAGAAAAGTTTACTGAATGGTTTACCTCAATGTTGTGTAGCCTCCCTGAACCATCTATTATAATTATGGACAACGCCCCATACCACTCGATGCAAATTGACAAGCCACCTGCCCAATCCCAAAAGAAAGCTGATATCGTCGCATGGCTTCGTAAAAATGGCGTAGATGCAAACATGAATATGTTAAAAGCGGAATTAGTACGTCTTTTAAAAGAAAACAAACCAACCAAGATCCGATACGTCATTGACGAAATAGCATTAGAACATGGGCACAGAGTTATACGGTTACCGCCTTACCATTGTGAGTATAATGCGATTGAGTTGGTGTGGGCTCAAATTAAGGGATATGCTGCAAGACACAATACAGAACCCCCATTTACCACAAAAAAATGCTAAAATTATTAGAAGAAGCTTGTGAACATGTGACTACAGGAGACTGGGAAAAGGTTGTGAATAGAACTGTTAAATTAATAAGGGAAGATTATGAAAGAGATGTGAAAATAGATAATATTATAGAAAACGAACATATAATTATTAATGTATGTGATGATAGCAGTGACGACAGTGAAAATAGTAGTATGGACGAATCTGATTAATTATGGCCTTTTGTGGCACCTTTTTTGGTATCTTTTGTATTCATATGTTTCTTGTGTGCATATAAAGTATGTATATTCATTTTCGTTCAAATATTCAGTTCGTTCAAATAAATTAAATAAACATATACATTTTTGTTTTATTAAACCTATTTAATCAGGTACAAAAACAAAACTTAATTGTTTTTTGTTCGAGAATAAATTGACATTCCACATCACTATTGTAATGTGTCAAACCGGCCATCATAGCGTGCCGCTAGTGTAGACCAAACAACTTCAAATGTAAACTCAAATGGCTTACTTTATGTAATTAGGTTAATTTCAATTTTTTTATTAATTACAATTCCATAGGTACACTTACCTACTCCTTAAAATATTTTAGTCAATAATAGGCAAGGCAGGCTATGGATATCCGGTTTGGGTATAGCAAAAATATACGTTATGATAAGTAAACAGATTTTACTTGTATTTATCCGTATCATTAAAAAATAATTAACAGTTTAGTAAGTAGTAACTCTTGTAAATTAAATAGTTATTTATGTGTTTTTTAAATCTTTCTTAAGTCATTTGGTAGATTATTATATTTTTATAGTCATTGCATACTCTTAGGAACTCCGGATGTGCAGTACTAATTTTGAGAGTGGAAGAATCAATTTTATATATGTCTCTCAGGCCATTCCCTCAGGGAATCGGCGAGGTTTGTCTTCGTTTTTGGTATGAAAGTGTATGTTTTTTCATACGAATTTCAATATCACATTTCGAATAAAATAATAGAAGTCAAGAATTCTTAGAAGTGAGGGTAACCACGAGTCTGTGGTTTTTATTTTTATTAGAATGTGGATGCATTTTTTTTTGTAATAAGTACAGAGAGATTGTGAACATATTTTGTACTGCTACCCCAGAGGATAATACTTACCGTATCGCAAGAATGCGTGCCCATATACGCAGTTCAAGGCTACCTTTAAGTTAGAATAACCGATCTTATTTCGATTTATCCAAAAGAAATCCGTACCAATCGAGAGCAGGGAGCTCAAGGATGAAGAAAATATAGGCTTTCCTAAAGAAATCCGTTCAAGAGTCACGCTTTCCGAGCTCCAAAGTCTCCAATTTAACCCACCTATCTGATAACCGAACACCTAAATGGTTTCCGCGGGAACTCTTTAATTTTCCGGGATAAAAATAGCATTTGTGCTATTTTAGTCCTATTCCAGACTATAATCTGTCTTTGTGCCTTTTATCCACATCCGTTCAGCCGTTCTGGCGTGATTGAGTAACAAACATCAATCCATACATCCATCTATCCAAACTTTCGCAATTATAATATTAGTAGTAGATATATTTTTAATTAAATGACAATTAACAAATTATAAGGAACCAGAAGTGGATTGAAGTACAAAGTAAAAGCAAATAACAAACCAAACTTTATTCAACTGCACGATTTCAAACAAAAACTAACCAAAAAGCTATCAATATATAAATATATAATACATATTATTGTGTGTTTATGTAATTTTAAATATCTTAATATAATGTCCTCTCGACCGAATATCGCCCACGGCGGCCAATTTCCAGAGAGATTAGCCATCAGCGCGGATTTTGTAGTATTGTAGTACACAAATGTGTGCACAAATACAGGTGCACTCTCTGCTCCTTTACTCTCATAGTCCGATGGGATGGAAAACACGACGCGACGACGATGGAAAACCCTGGCCCTTGAACGGATTTCCTTAGTAGGCAACCTTCTATCCATTCTTCTTTAAATCTAATCTTAGTTTTAAGTTATAACCTTTCCGAAACTTTACCTTACTTTACCTTTCTAATACAGTTAGCACAGATATATACTCGTAGCAACAGCGTAAGTGGATGGATACATCTTTTCCCTGGTTAAGGATGTTTTCCTGAAAGTTTATAGGTAAGATGTCGAGTAGTCATAACAATTTTCTTAAGACCTTTGCTGATTGCGTATAATTACAGCGTTGCGAATGACGATGTACCTATATTTTTTCTTGTATTAAACCGTATAATCTGGCATGTGTGATATTCGTTTCAAATACTAGATAGATGAAAAAAAATGAAAATATTTAGGTATTTCAGCTTAACTGTAAAGTAAAGTAATTACAAAGGTATACATAGTACATTTTTACCGACTTTTACATTTTACAGGTCACAATTTAATGTTTTGCTATCAACTACTCTAAGCGCCGCTTGTTGTTGTATTTGACTGCTTACCCTCTTGTCACAATATTTTCTGTATATCGGTCTTTTTTTTTAAATTTCAGTTTCCGTGTAGTTTAGATTGGCTAGAAATTTGTAGGTTAAAGTCTTAACTTGTTTTTTACTTAAAGAATATACTTCAATTTCTTTGTTCATTTTATTGTATAGATATAGGCCTATGAATTTGGAAATTTTATGATAATAGATATTTTAGGTACCAGATCTTTTTTTTTCGGAATATGCATTGTTTCGAACCTGTTCGACGCGGTGATACGCTGACGGCGAACTGCGCGGGTAGCAATACTTACGCATTTCTTTCAGTAAGTTTTTAAACTAGTCAGACATAATATTATTATTTCGACGAGGTATGACTTTATCTTACCACTACAGCCACTACAGCCCATTAACGTCCCATTGCTGGGCACAGGCCTCCACTCTCATAGTAGTGAGGGAATTAGAGATTAGGCCCACCACGCTGCTTCAATGCGGGTTGGCGGGCTTTAACGATTTGGTAGTAATAACAACCAGGACCGAAGGCTTAACGTGCTCTCCGAGGCACGGGGGTGAATCACCGCTAACTTCCTGACTCCGGGCTGTTACTGAGAATTTCTAGTCAGAAAAATATTACACTTAATTATGGCCCGACCCGGGACTCGAACCTGGGACCTCTTCAAGCCACAGTTGAGCATGCTAACCACTAGAACAACGAGGACCATTTTTCTTCTAATCGGTTTAAATATAACGTTTTTTTTGTATGAGACTTGAATTCCTATTTATAACTGTAAGGGTTTCAAATTCTAATTTTTAAGGGTACTAATTCTGATATCAGTTTCAGGCAGGGCAATTTAGCATTAATAATAATTGCAGTTGCATTGCGACTAATTTGCTAGCGAATAAAACCTTTTTTATTATCTCTTACTTGTAGCTATATCAAAATTTCGTTAGTTTTTTATAAATCTGTTTTACTTATGGACCTAAATGTTATGGTCATGACAATTTTAAGTTAAACAATATTTTGTGTTCTACTTAATATTATATTGTCTTTTATACGACTGCCTGAAAAAAGTAGTAAATTGTTTTCAGGGTTCATGCATGTATGTATGTATGTATGTGAGTTTGTATATTTCACCATAACTTCTATATGCCTGAACCGATTTTGATAAATGAGGTATCGTTAGAATCCCTAGCTTATTCCGGGTGACATAGGCTAGTGAAATTTAAAAAAAAAATTATGGGGTGACCATGGTCCCGCATTAAAGACTAAAGTTGAAAAAAATTATATGAAAATAAGATTAAAGTATATAATCATCATCTAGAAAATGATGAGTAGATTTTAAAAATGTATAACACTATAGTTCAATATCCAGTGATTCATAAAAAATATTATTTCTTATAAACGTGAATAAAATTCTAATCTAACTAGATAGATTTAGATTTTAAACTTTTTAGTTCGTGGTTTGGCATAGCAGTCGTGTTTTTAATATTTTTTAATATGACTTGTTACAAGCTTTTTACACACGATGGAACGGTGATGGTATATGTGTTTGAGAAGATTCATAGACATCTTTTACGGCCGTAGTCCACCAATCTGCGATGCAAACGTGATTTTTATTTTTTAATATGTTACCTTGTTTCTTAAAAAGTACTTGGCAGATTTAGATGCAGTTTTTTGCATTAGATGTGTAGAGCTTGTGAGAAAGTTACGTTATTTAGATATATTTTAAGATCAAAGTCCACCATGCTGCGCCGCAATAGTGATTTTTATTTATTACTATGTTAGCCGCATCACCGCATCTCAAACAGCACAGTGGGTTTTCAGTAAAATACTGAAAAACCACTGTGCTGTTTGATATGCGGTTCTTTGTTTTAGATATTATGTTTAGCTTGTGAGAAGATTCTTGGATACATTTTAAGGTTTTTTTTAATTTTCTTGTGTCATAACTCATAAAAGACCGATAATTTTATTTAGATAAATCTCAATTATATTTTAATTTTTATTGCTAATTTTTTTTACCACGATATTAACCCTATTTATTTTATCACTAATGAAGCAATTAATATCAACACTAATATTATAAATGCGAAAGTGTGTCTATCTTTCTGTCTTCTGTCCGTCTGCTACGCTATAACGGCTCATCTTTTCAACCTATTTTGATGAAATTTGGTAGCGGTAGATTATATTCCGGAGAAGGACATAGGCAACTTTTCATCCCGGAAAATTAAGGAGTTCCCTTAAGACGCGGGAATCATCTAGTTAAAAAAATATTTACAGACAAACACCATCCAAATGATCTTTCATTAGCATGCTATCCAAGAGACTGGCGCTATTGCCTCTCTGAATTGCCAGGCTAGGTTGTTTAAAATTATATTATTTCTCTTTTACAGGAGTATTATCCTGAAGATAACAGCAACGAGGAGTATCACGAACATTTCGTACAAGGTCAAGAACCAACCAGCGAACAAAATAATCCTGTAGAACCAGTTGCACCTATTGCAAACAATGACATCGCCAATAATAATCAATATGATCCCTACGAGTTTGTAGAGGACGTAGAACCCATATAGAGGTACGCACCTCTTCGGAGGTACTAATAAGTGGTAAAAAGAATACCAATTCGTTTTCTCTGCAGTATAGTCCTACCAACTTATCTGGCCCGGTGGCCCAATTTGGAACTATTTTTAATGCCTGTTTAGGTTTTGTTTTTTTTTCATAATATAACTGTTATATAAATATTCCGTCACCTGATTAGATAAGTTTGACGGAAACTAACACGGTTTTGTCATCTTTTGTAAATAATAATAATAATAATGCAATACCAATAATTTTGTAAAATATTAATAAGTAATTAATTGAACAAATCCGTCTATTGTGGATTGTACCTCATTCCGTCTCTTTTTGTTTTTCGGACGTTTTATTTACGAGATCATATTGATTATTTGCGCAAGAATGCAGCGTACCTATATACATTTATGTAATATAAAACCGCACATTTACAGAAAAAAATATTCAGCGTACACACCACGCAGTCCGTTCTAAATAATAATAATGATTTCTTTATTGAGGCAAGGAATATGGGCTGTATTTTGCAATAGTGTAATTAACGTTTATAAAATCTCTAAATGTTTATTATATTATAAGGTATTTATAAGGTGTCGAGTAAAAAGTAGTTTGACAAACCATTTTGATCGTAGTCCGGGCTAAAAATATCTTAAATTAATTAATTAAAACGGGAAAAATATTTCAGTATTTTTAAAATTGTTTTTTAATTCACTTTACATAAGTTTCATGTGAAACTTTTTTAAATTTAAAGTTAATTAATATAAAAAGTAGTTTGCATGATTGTTAGTAGTTGTTCTATAGATGTTTTTAAGTAGGTACATCCATACTAATATTATAAAAGCGAAAGTATGTCTGTCTGTGCGTCCGTCAGTCTGGCTGGCTGTCTCCTACACTTAGAGGTACGATGTGGATTGTATCTTAGGGAAGGACATAGGCTACTTTTTATCCCGGAAAATTAAAGTGTTTCCGCAGGAATAAAATAAACATAATCCACGCGGATGATGTCGCGGGTATCATCTAGAATCACAATATAATAATTATAATATAATTAAGCTAAAATACGTTTAATTTCTAATAAAAAAAAATATTTTTAAAATACTAGTGTAAAGGCATATAAAGAAAAATGTATTTTATCTGTTTATCAACAAAATTGTATTTAAAATATCTCTTTGTGTGACCACGAGTAAATTTTGACGTTCAATAACGTTAAAATGTACACAAAACCAAAATTCAATATTACAAATTGAATATTAATATTGGTATAAAATATATTGGTATAAAATTAATATTAGTATTGGTATTGGAAAATACCAATACCTCTTGGTATTGATATTTTCGTATTGCAAAAATACCAATACCCTCTTGGTATTTTGTTCCTTGGTAAGGAACAATCTCAAATAAGTTTGAGTTAATGCAGTGAATAATAAAATACTTATCAGGAGGCAAAAAAAGCTAAATGTCTAAGCCCTTGCAGCTCAAATGAATATTCTTAAATGCTCTATTTTTGTTAGCATTGTATGAATATTCATCAGACTGATTATTATTGTAAGTAGCTATGTAGTACACCTAAACTTATGTAACCAAATACAAAAATATAAATTATGGACTTCTTACCAACATATTTCAATGAGGCCATTCCAGCTACATCAGCGTAAAACGGGATTACCCCAAATAAGCACATATTACAGTCCCACAAACTTATCTGACCCGGCTACAACGTTGCTAGTATATTATATTGAAAATAAAATAAAACAAAAACTTACCAGGCATAAAAAATGGTTCCAATTTTGGCCACCGGACCAGATTAGTTTTGTAGGACTCTAATGATGTAACCAACATACACCACTGTCAGTTTTGATAAATTATCGATAATTAACAAGGAAAAATTGGAAAGTATCCCAACATATATATTATATTGTAACAAGTAATAATTAAAAATATTAAAAAACACGACTGCCCTGCAAAAAAAAGGAACTAAAAAGTTTAAAATCTAAATTAATCTAGTTAAATTAGAATCTTAATCACATTTTTATTAAATGATAATTTTTTTGTGAATCACTGGATATTGAACTATAGTGTTATATATTTTTGGAATCTACTCATCATTTTCTAGATGATGGTTATATAGTTAATCTTATTTTAGATTTTTTTTTTTCAACTTTATTATCGGGACCATGGTCACCCCATCACTTTTTTTTAAATTTTACTAGCCTATTTCACCCGGAATAAGATAGGGATCGGTTTAGGCGTATAGAAGTTATGGTTGAATATACAAACTCACATACATAAATACATACATGAACCCTGAAAACAATATGCTCCTTTTTTCAGGCAGTCGTATAAAAACAATGTTTGATAAGCCTACCACTTTGGTCTTAGGTTATTCATATGCCAATGCCTTGATTTTTCTTTTCATTGATTCTTTAGCGGCGGAAAATATACAGCTACAATGGTTAAGTTCTGTTTGGGCACATATTGCCACTGCTTGCACTTCTAGTTCGTCGTACTTTTGTTCGTATTGATTTTAGTGTTCTTTTACTGCACTAAGTACCTCCTCTTGCAGATTTATTGTACCTATTCTCTTAATCGGATGTAAGATTCTATTGTGAAGCGTATTTCTGATAGTAATCACACATCAATACTTTCGGTATCTGGTTATATATATATATATATATACATATATATATAAAACGCCTAACCAAAAAAAAATTATAACACTCGTTTTGCGCATTTTGCCAAAAAAATGTTTTACTGAAATATAGAATTGTTTATCAAATAGGTAAATAGTTGGCTGAAGGTGCTGTGAACTAATTATAAATGTCATTGTCTAATGAAAATGGCCTATTGTAGGTAGTCACCTAGGTGTTAAAGGTAGGTTAGGTAAACTGCCATTGAAAATCATACAATTCGAAAAATTCTGATAGCATGGTATAAAATTGAAGCCGAAATAAAATATGTTGTAAATAATCAAAAATTTCTTATTTATGTACATTTACAATAACAAAAGTCATCCGTTAATCCACTCGTTTTCGAAACGAACTATTAAAATCTTCGTTGAATAATTAATTTTAGCATCGACCATATAGTCCATATAGACCTTGCACACTCAGATTTTCACCTGTTTCGGTCTCTGAAGAATCCTTTGGGTAACATCAAGAAAGAGAGGTCTGTCAAAACTACTTGTTGCATTTTTTTGGTCGCAAACAAAATGCCACATATTATATATTATAATTAAATGTGATTAAACTTTGAAAAAAAATGTCTTGAATTTGTATTTAAAATACGAAGAATCTTTTTTCCCGACCTTCTATAAGGTTGGGTAAGCATTATTTAAAACTATTACAAATTTCAAGTCTGTTGCTAATACTTACCAGAATATGCTAAAGACCGCACAGATATAGTCGACCCTTAAGGGTTGCAAAACATCTTCTACAATACGTACATTGGCTCTTTTATGACCGCTATTACTCAAATAGGAGTTAAGCATAATCAAAGCCATCTATCGGCAAGGTGGACAAGCTTTCTTAAAAAATTGTGTATATGTGTCGCCGTAAAGTTGCAAAAACCGTTAGATTGCAATGTAATGCTTTTTATCTCGATCGATTATAAACTGTCGACAGATTGTGAACCGTTCAAAGTTCAGAGTGTAAACTTTTGCAATGTTCATTGTGTTTTCGTTTTCTCGTCTCTTTCTTGTAGGTTTCTAGGTTAGGGTTCGACATTAATAACTAGGTAGTGCTCGGCCGCAAGCCGGGCACTTAGTTTCTTTGGGGTTAATAAACCTAACATATATAATAATATATAATTAATCTTTCGACAGTTTACAATCTCACTAGATAGATTACAATCTAAGGGTTTTCACAATCTTATGGTGACATATTATGTATCGCACCGCCGACTACCCGACCTCCGACCTGGCGTTCACTACCTCGTGAGCTCCTGCGATCGCCATCACCTGTGCGCGGCACGCAGGCGATCATAGCGACGACGACGATGCGACATACACCGGATTTGACGGCGACCCTATCGCACGCAGCGCAGAATCCACCGGCTCAGACCCAATATCAGCGCGCCAGGGCGACCCCATTGCCCGCAGCGCCGAGACAACTGATACGACACGGGTCCTGCACGTGCAGTGCGGCCCCACCACAGAACACGACATCCGGCCTGAGGGCCCCCCAGCATTCAAGGCAGGCCCTAGCCAACCAAGGCTAAAAGCCATTCACCGGGGTACAAACCCCGCGCCCCACCCAAGAACTGAGGCTAGGTCTCGAAGCCCGTACCCCAAGGTAGCCCCGTACGCAGGGGGAGGCACCCTGTTGCTGTAAGAATATTGTTTCGTGCAGAAACCGATTACGGTTACCTATGCGTTTAATCTGCTGTACCCCTGACAGTTCAGCCCGCTACCATCTTTAATCATCACTTACCATCGGGTGAGATTGCAGTCCATTTCTAGCTTACAGTGGAGTAAAAAAATGTCAATTACTGCTGAGGCATTGGGGTAAACAGGAATATCCCCTCGCCCCACTAGTATGGCAAACCAGTGGGGCCAGGGATCTCGACTCCATTATTTAACCCCCAAGGTCGAAACTTGATATTTTCTTGAGTACCTAACCCAATTCTAAGCAATACAAATTAAAATGTTTTCTACACCACCTTTTGTAGGACAAAGCCTTTTTGTCCCCATTGTTTAGGACTGTGTTTGACCTTTTCATTCATTATTCTTCCGCTTATCCCGATCGCGAATCAATGCGACGGATGGTGAGGGTTAAACTTAATTAAAGCAAATTGGTAACAATTTGAAAGAAAACGTTTTTAATAGTAGGTATCACCACTAATTCGGAACAAAAACAATCAACTTATAACAAGACTAGCTGATGCCCGAGACTTCGTCCGCGTGGATTGAGGTTTTTTGGTTCCCGCGGGAACTCTTTAATTTTCCGGGATAAAAGTAGCTTATGTGTTATTCCAGAATATAATCTATACTTGTGCCAAATTTCATCCAGATCTGTTCAGCCATTCTAGAGTTAGGTATAAGCGTTCGAACCGTTCGAACAAACCCGACTTTGTTTTATTTATTAAAGATAAGTACTTATTAGTAAGTAGGAGTAGATAAGTTATTATTATCACGTAATTCCCTACAATGTAATACCATGCATATTTGCAATATAAATGCATTATGACCAGTGCTCTTTCGTACTTATATAAATTATTATCAAAACTGCCACTAGCCTTCTAGGTAAGTATCTATGAAGAATACAAAACAAATCAATAAATATGCTATATGCAGTAGATGTCTTTAAAGAACACAACATTATAGATACACGACCTCTTGGGTAACTGACAAGTACAGTTCGCGCGCGAGTTGAATGCAGAGTAAAAGCGTGTGGCATCATACATTTACTCTGCATTCAACTCGCGCGCGAACTATAACATAAGTTAGCCTAACCTAAGTTGCCACCAATCATTCGGAACAAAAAAAAACAACTTATAACAAGATAAGCAATTCTATGTTCTTATCATTATTACCACCTAATTCACTATAATACAATACTTACGTTATAAATGTATGATGATTAATGATCTTTTATATATAAATTACTATCAAATCTACCACTAGCCTGCTAGTTAAGTATTTATGAAGAACAAAAAACAAATAATTATGCTATGCTATTAAAAATAAAACAAAATTATAGATACACATACACAACCTCATAAGTCACATAAAAGTACCATAAGTTAGCTTACTTATGGTACCACCAATCACTCGGAACAAAAACAATCAACTTATAACAAGATAAGTACTTATTTGTTCTTATTATTATTACCACGTAATTCATTATTATATAATAATACATAGCCTATTTGCGTTATAAAAGTATTATAATCAAATGTACCAGTAGCCTGCTAGATATCTAAAAAGAATACAAAATTCTACACTTAGTCCATTTCTAGCGCAGATGGAAAAAGTAACGATTGTTTTCTTCTCAATAACTCAGTTATTTTTTTTCAGAAATCGCTGTAATGATTTAAGTTGTTTGAATTTGATCATCTCCATCTTTTATCTTCAAATTTTTACTTGGCATCCTTTAAGTTAATTGTATAATCGTACAATCTAGAATTATGAAAAGAATACAATACGTAACGAAGTTTCAGGATTTTTTTAATCCATCAATAAATGCCTGATAAATTAATTATATAATGTACACCGATTGCTGTATCTTCTCGAGTGAGAAATTTTGTGAGTGAGTACCTACCTAGCCGAGATTTAATACTTCAAAATTATCTTCACACACAAACTAACTGCTTTTAAATCAATTAAGTCACGTTAAGTCCATTTCTTTCTTTTATTCGGCTTTATAAAGTCGATCGTTACGATCGTGTGACGTCACACGACAAACATCCCTCATTTTTACACTACGAATTTTTCATACAAATTTGTACTGGCTCGCGCAACCCAAATTTCATTATAATATAAGAGATAACTGTACTTTTGGGAACTATCACCAGGAAGGTTGATTCAGTATTTGGTGCGTATAGGGCTCTCCTCTGGTGGAATCTGTGACGGTCTGACCGTCTACTTATCGCCGCTCAAAGACGAGATATTGTTACCAGAATTGAACAACAACTAGGAAGGCTAGTATGCACAGTACCTATGTAACCAGTACCTAAAACAGTATAAAAACTGACGCTATTCATCGAGGCGTTTACTAGATATCTTTGAGAGCAAAGACGTAATAAACTTACAAAAAATTGCTCAAGTGTCGCCGCGTTGATGTGCTAATCGTTTAATTATGCCAAATTTAGTTTACCTATTTTATGTTAGTGTTTGTGTGTAATAGTGAATAGCGTCAGTTTTTATACTGGTTAAATAGGTATTATCGTATTTTTTGCATGGGTATATTTAAGGACCTGAAAAGTGACATAGGCTTCTTTTTATCCCGGAAATATATTCGATTCCTGTGGGATAGTATGTTCTTTTTCTCGCATTTGTTCTTCAATTAGGCGGCAACGGAGTTACAGATTGACGTGATTTTTTGCACAGGTATAGTCGAGGAGCTCAATAGTGACATAGACAACTTTTTATTCGGCAAAAATCAACAGTTCCTGTAGGATAGTATGCTATTTTCAATTCTCAACGGATTCATGGCGCTCTCTCGCGTGCTTAATATAAATACAGTTTTTCTGCACCAAAATATCAAGTTCTGAGTTGTTGGAAGTTGTTCTCATTAAAGTAAACAAATACAATTTTTCCCATAAAACTCAGTTATACCCTGGAGCCACGCGAGCGAAGCCGCGGGTAATAGCTAGTACAAGAATAAGTCTTCCTAGTAATTGTTCATTTTTGGTAAGTAACTAACATAAGTAGTAAAGTCCAGCCGCTTACGGACAGACTGTCACAAGTTCCACCAGAGGAGCACAAAACATGTACCAAATACTGAATCAGCCTTCCTGGTGACAGTTACCAAAATTGCAGTTATCTCTTTGTCTATATAGGAGTTTGCGTTCTTAAAGTCAATCACTTGGTGTGGCCCTGGAAAACAATAGAAAGGGCAGCTATTTATTACATTACTTATCTACCTCGTGATCGTCAATCGATATACGTCCAGCACAGGACATATGCCTCTTGTAGGGACACAATCCTTGTAGGGAATTCAGCGGCTCCCCACGGTTCGACTGATGTCACCTGTTCACCCAGAGAGGGAACTGCTAGCTCTACGCTTTCCAGTGCATCGTCGCCATTCTAGGGATTCATTCATACCTTGGGACCTCAACGTCCCTATCAACATTCGTGCATTGTCGAGTCAACATCTCTTGAAAATGCTCCGGTTTCGGAAGATTTTTGTGTTGTGGTGTGGTGCCGTAGCGAATTGCTGGTTTTCTGGGCGAATATCGCAAGTTACACGCTGTCCACATAGATTTGTCTGCTTTGACGTATCATAGCGAATTAAACTTCTAGTTCCTTCCATCACAACGTCCCGCCCGTTTCGTATAAGACTGCATCAATTGACTGTGATATTATCACCTGCTGGTGAACTTGAAATACTTAACAATGAAAAAAATATATGAAAAAAAACAAAAAATCTAGTATTCCTGGCCTTGGAAAATTAATGCCTAACTTTGCTGGAAAATGCAACTGGATGCTAATTACGAAAGATGACCTTAATAAGTTCTCCGGTTTTTTAGGAGTAGCAGCTGGCTTATCATATCTGAAAAAAAAAACATCACTGAATAAGAAAACACACTGGACAGAAACAATAAAATTATGTACGTTAGAAATGGCTGGAAGCGTGCCGCGTCCACAACAAATAAATAAGTCGAAATCTAATCACAAGTCTAATTAATAAAATTAAAAAACACGACTGCCCTGCCTAAAAACCAACTAAAAAGTTAAAAATCTAAATTAATCTACTTCAGTTAGATTCTTATTCACATTTTTATTGAATGATATTTTTTTATGAATCACTGGATATTGAACTATAGTGTTATATATTTTTGGAATCTACTCATCATTTTCTAGATGATTATTATATAGTTAATTTTATTTTCGAATATTTTTTTTCAACTTTAGTCTTTAATCCGGGACCATGGTCACCCTATCAATTTTTTTTTAAATTTTACTAACCTATTTCACCCGGAATATGTTAGGGATACCAACGATACCTCATATAACAAAATCGATCCAGGCATATAGAAGTTATGGTGGAATATACAAACTCACATACATACATACATACATATATACATACATACATGAACCCTGAAAACAATATACTCCTTTTTTCAGGCAGTCGTATAAAAATGTATAAGTGAATGAATGAAATCAATGACTTTTGTCCGTAATACAGATTTTTTTTTCTAAATTTCTAACTACGCCAATGTTCCCAACGAAAATTAATAGCATGGAACAAAATTGCAGATGAAAACCACGAGCCAGTTAATCATTAGGAGCAACTGCCTCGTTAGCAAGTTCGACTGCTGCTGATGAGGTCCCGGTTTCGAGTCCCGGGTCGGGCCTTAATTAAGTATTGGATTTATCTGACCAGAAATTCTCAGTACCAGCCAGCCAGCCAGGAGTAGGGGAGTTAAGCGGTGCATCTCCCCCGTACCTCGGAGAGCGTTAAGCCGTCGGCCCGCTTATTATCACTATTATTATTATTATACTACTTGATATTAGCCTTTAAAGCCCGCCAACCCGCATTGGAGCAGCGTGGTGGGCGGTGAGTCTAAGCTCTAATTCTCTCTCACCCATGAGAGTGAGGCCTTGGCCCAGCTGTGGGACGTTAATGGGTTGTAGTGGAATTATGGCTTACCGTCTAATTTGAAAAATTCTGCCTCTGCTATTAACAGATCTAGGTGTTTGTAGTCTTGATTAACTAGTAAGGCGTCGTTCCTCAAATAATTGAGAATATGCCGGAACATACCGCCATCCCTATCAATAAAATAATGTTGTTTTAGCTTGTCCACCACAATTGGAATTTTTCCCGAGAACATTTGAGATAGTCTTGACTTGGGATACCTGAAAATAAAAAAGACTTTTACAACAATAACTATTAATTACACTAGATGCCTAATCTATCGTACCGCGCTACCTGAGCCACAAGTGAGAGTCATACTAATATTATAAATGCGAACGTGTAGTGGTTTATCCTTCAATCATGCCTCAACAGTGATCGTTGATCGACGTGATTTTTTGACTGGATATAGTTGAAGACCTGGAGAGTGACTACTTTTATCCCGGAAAATTACGGAATATTTGCGGGAATAAAAAAAAACCTCGACTGAACCCATCAGGGCCAGAAAATTGCACCGGAATGAAAGTTCTTCTTTCAAGTTATACTTATCCATGATTTTTAATCTAACAGCAAGATTCTTCGATTAAAAATAGAGTACCTTATACTCGATTTTAGAAAAAACCACCTCTAGGATAACGTTAAAGTTATTTATATCCTTGAAAAAATAGTTGTTGTGGTAAAAAATAAAGTTATAAAAACACATTTCAGGTTTCTGATTTTCAGGGGTAAACTGTAACCATTATTAACTTAGTAGCTGATGATGCCGGGACTAATAAATTTTCCTAAAAGATAAAAAGTAGCCAATGTCACTCTCCAGGTCCTCAACAGACTATACTCATGCAAAAATCTCGTAGATCCGTTACTCTGTTGCGGTGTAATTCAAGGACAGACCAACAAACCAATAAACCAACAAAAAAACACACTTTTGCATTTATTATATTATAAGTATGACGTGCGTCTCCGGCAACGTGCAGATAGTCATACTTTCGTATTTATAATATTTGTAGGGATGGTGATTACAAAATATACCGCGGTATTATTCTCTGTGCCACAAAATGGAACGTATATGCTGAGAGTGCGTTCATTATACAGCTAACCCGCCGGGCATATCACGCCGAGTGCCCGGGGCGTTTACCGCTACAAATTAAACGAGGTTATTTTCAATACGAATTCTCGCTGCCGTGGGGAACCCTCAGGCACGATGGACTGACGATATAAAGAGGGTGGCGGGGCAAGGAAGCCTAAGGGCAGGGTGTGGTGTGCTCTCGTAGAGGCCTATGTTCCACGACCGTCGTCGCCTTTTAATATAGGTACCTTCAAATCAAGAGTGAATAGGCATCTGTTATACAAGCGAGCGCTCCACCTTTAAGCTGCATAACGACTTGCAAGCATGTCTGATTGCAGCCAAGCGCTAGCCTATATACTAAAATATCGATATGAATTCCCTCTGCGTCGTATTCCTTATTGCTGAAGATCGTGACCTCTTTCCATTAAGCACACAATGGTATTCTTGGGATAATAGTGCGGTTCTCAGGTAATTCCGCATAAGAGTACTATTTCAACTCTTACATTTTTAACGATTATTTTCAGACGTTAGTGATAATAACCGGGACTAACCGGGTGGCTTAACGTGCTCTCCGAGGCACGGAAGAAACGAAAAGGCCAAATTCGAACCCAATTCAGTCACCCATCCAATTACCGATCTGGGTCAACGTTGCTTAACAATCGCAATCGACTGATATACAGACGCCGCAGTCAAGCGCTAGTTTAATTTAAAAAAGCAGGTATGATAAAGCAGACCTCATAACTTACTGGAATAAATTAAAAAATGGCACCTACTTGGTAAGCGTTTTTAAGGTGGATGTATAAATAACCCCGCCAACATCTATATGCACGGGCGCGTCCTCGTGTGATGGCAATGCGACCTGCGGGATTTCAACCCGCTTCCGCTTCCGCCGAGGCTCGACCGAGTGACCAGTGGTCACCTCGAATTTCACCTGTATGTCTTCCATGATAAGCTTTCTGCTTTACTGAAACGACACAATAATAATATTTTTTAAGAAAAATCATTTTATTTTTAATTTTTAAGCAGAACATATCAAACAGACCAGCATGCCAGCGTCCAGCAGATGTGGTTTGTGGTTGGGTCCTCGTTTAATATTGTTTCTTTTCCTTTCAAGCGATGTTTGGCACAAAATAATATCATAAAACATATCACAAAATAATACGAAACTAATCATAATTAAACGAAATATTAAGAACTCAGAAAAAAAACAATTAAATATATTGATACATTTGACTTGTAATATTTATTTATTATTAAATAAAAAAACAAAATTATGTTTT
Source organism: Erebia palarica (assembly GCA_964035005.1). Lineage (NCBI taxonomy): Eukaryota > Metazoa > Arthropoda > Insecta > Lepidoptera > Nymphalidae > Erebia > Erebia palarica. Next base: position 19,238,088 of record OZ035986.1, read on the forward strand.
CTATATTGTGCTTGATTTTTAGTTCATCTCGTGGTGAATTTTTATCGATTATTGCGCTAAATAAAAAAAAATGTATCGAATTTTAATTTGAATATTAACAGGTCGCTCGAAAAACTAAAGTAATGCACTAATAGATTAAAAAAAATTATGAACGACCTTCCAAAATTTAAATTTTAACTGATACTTACTTTAAGAGAAAAAAAAATTTTAAAAAGAATTTCGAGTTTTGACGATTTTTGAAAAAAAAAAATTAGGAGCGACCTCTTAAAATTTTTTTGAGCTGACCTTTTTAGAGGGCTCCTAAAACATCAAAAACTAACATTTTTTCACTCGAGACTCATAAAAAAATACTCGGTTTTTGGCGCCCCCCTAATAGGTATACTATGTACTATGCATGGATAAAAATCTATACGTGATACTCTTATTCATTTAGGAGTTCCGTCCTCCATCTCCGAAGATATTCATCATGTGATGAATATCTTCACCAAAAAATTTTACGGTGACAATAACACGGTAATAATTTTACGGTGATATACAAGAATTGCTCGTATATAGGTATTCGATATACATCGCTGATATCCTAAATATATACTATATCACATATCATTGCTGACGTTAACAGATTTAGCGAATACAGTATGTTAAAACTTGACAAAATACAGGCAAGTATTCAAATGTAAACTGAGAATGAAATTCATTGCAATGGCCTAACGGGGCCTCACGTCTTTATAATTATATTATATATGACCATTGTACATAAAAGCAATTAATAAATGAAATGAAATGATTTAAAAATGACTATAATCACGAGAGCGCTACTTGTGTTCCGTATCGTGGTACGACGCAATCGCCGCGGGGCGTACGATGCGCCACTCGCTTGTGTGGTTTCATAATGAACACGCCTGCGGCCATTCACTATATTAAACACCAGCTTTTGCCCAGGACTTCGACCGCGTGGAATTAGGTTAACCATACGAAACGATCATACGAACCATCCCCTTGGGGATGGAAATTTCGTAAACTGTGAAATAGGTACATATTATTACTTCGTTAAATTGAACTGAAAGCCCAAATAGCAAGTTTCATGGATATAACTTGAAAAATTGCGGACTTTCATACAAATTTTGAAAAATTTGGAATTTCGTAAAATCCTTCAAAGAAGATTCTCACAAAATTTAAAATCTCTACGTTTTGGGATGTACTTAGATTGTCTGCCATTCACCAAGGCAAACACTTTTAAGTATGGTTAATGATGATAATATGTGGATATTAAATATGATACAGGTATGCGACTATAATAAAAAATTTGGACAATGACGCAACATAACAAGCTTATATCTTCGTAAGTTTTCATTATTATTTTATGTGTATAAATGTTCCCTTTGTAAAAATATTTGACACGAGTTTCAGTTTTTGCTCTTAGGTATACTAAATATAATGTTGTACGGTCTATATTATGCCCGAGAAGTAGTTCAGCTATTATTTTTTAAAACGGCTGAACCATTGGCCTTGCCAAGGTCAATTGCTGATTCTGGTAAAACCAATAGTTAAACTGATATCAAAAGCAAAAGCTGGTGAAAACAAGGGAAATATTGACGTAAATTATTTAAATAGGTACGTTATTATAGAACCGAACTAGAATTCTAAAGACAATTAAAATAAGAAATTATTAATCTTCGGGATAAAAGTAGCCTATGTCACTCTCCAGGTCCTCTACTATGCCCATGCCAAAATCACGTCGATCCGTTGCTCCGGTGCGGCGTAATTGGAGGACAAAAAACACACTTTCGCATTTATAATATTAGATGATGCATAGGTACACTATGGATTTTATCGAATATAGCGTCGCGATCGAGATCAAGACACGCGGAAGCGTGTCCAGCCAAAGTTCAAAAAAACTGGCGAGCAGCACCGTGTGTAATATTACACGAACCATTTGGAGCCACTTTTGACCCCCTCATAACTCAAAAACTATTTCACATAAACATGTCAAATTTGGCGCATATATTGAGACCCGTGAGATACATATGTGCTCCAAATTTCATAAGCACACCTCAAATGGTTATTTAGATATAAACGTACAAAAATCGTCATTTTTATGATCAAAGGATAGATCAAAACTCTGACACGAGGCATGCTACCATTGCTTAAAGCCGTATTATTTTAATATTGTTGACGTTTATGTTGTAGTGTTATAATCATTATTTTAAGGACGTCAAAGTACGTGACATTCAACCGTTAGTTTGAAACAATACTGCTTTGAGCGGTGGTAGTAACTCCTTAACTATTGAAAATGACACATAATTATTATTTTAATGTAAATAATAATGAATAATAATATAGTTGCATTAAAACCTTACCTTCGTATTCATACATTTTGTGCAACGAAACGTCATTGACAGAAAAGAAGAAGAAACGTATTTGAAGTCGTCAGTTCAAGCTGTCAGTCATTGTGATTTGTATTCATTGTTTATAGTGGTTTTAGTGATATCGACTGTTTACCGTGCTTGTTTTCAATGTTTCACAAAAAACTTTTGATTTTGAACTTTTGCAATCAAAATTGATGAGATGTAGAAATGTGCTGTAGAGGTAGTCTGACCATAGATGTAATCTGTCAATGTCAGTGTAACTCTAGGTACACTATATATTTTTCTTGAGAATTCTCGTCTTTAATTATCTTGTACAATGAGTCGTACAATAGAATTACTGGTGGGTGACACACTGACCTTACACCAAATAATAAGTACCTACTAATGTAAAACGTAAACTAAACTAATAGAAAAGTCCTATTACAGTGTAAAGGATTAATTGAATGATAGCAAGGCATGGGTATGAATTGTTACAACGGCTGATTATGTAATGTTATATTATAAGTACATATATATAATTTCAAATATTTGTGAGATGGTGATAATAAAAAAAAGCGGAGTTTATTGCGGGCTCTTCTCAGACCAGGGCACGTTTGAAACCCTCGTAGCTTTAGTTTTAAGATATCGTAGTTAATTATCACCATCACGTCTTATGCTCTGTAAGCATGACGTTCAGAAGGTGTACTTTGTAGGTACATATTTTGAATAAATATGTTTTGAGTTTGAGATTGAGTTCAATAATTTCTGTACAAAAAGTAATGATATCCCATCAAAAACATAAATGTAAAATGAGAGCCAAGTTCAAAATTGTGATATATATGCCTTGGTTGTTGACTTCAGCGACAAAAGGAGTGAGATCTAAATGGGTGCCAAGTTCAATGGTCAGTCCTGCAATTTATATATCCCATCAAAAACATAAATGTGAAATGAGAGCCAAATTCAAAATTGTGATATATATGCCTTGGTTGTTGACTTCAGCGACAAAAGAAGTGAGATCTAAATGGGTGCCAAGTTCAATGGTCAGTCCTGAAATTTATTTATAACAACATATAATATTTTATAACAACTTAAAATATCATTTCTTCTTATAACTTAGTATAAAATGTTGAAGACTAAGGCTTTGGCTTGGCTAGTTTCCATATACGAATTATTATTAAGTAGGTACCTAAAAGTACAGTTTCTACCAGCAAGCCAAATTTTCGGAAGAATAAAATAAGAACTTACAGCTTTACAACTTGTGAACGCTATAATTCGTATATGAAAACTAGCCAAGCCAAAGCCTTAGTCTTCAACATTTTATACTACGTTATAAGAAGAAATGATATTTTAAGTTGTTATAAAATATTATATGTTGTTATAAATAAATTTCAGGACTGACCATTGAACTTGGCACCCATTTAGATCTCACTTCTTTTGTCGCTGAAGTCAACAACCAAGGCATATATATCACAATTTTGAATTTGGCTCTCATTTCACATTTATGTTTTTGATGGGATATATAAATTGCAGGACTGACCATTGAACTTGGCACCCATTTAGATCTCACTCCTTTTGTCGCTGAAGTCAACAACCAAGGCATATATATCACAATTTTGAACTTGGCTCTCATTTTACATTTATGTTTTTGATGGGATTTATGATTACGCAAAGGATCAGCCTGGCTATCCATTGTCAGCATTCTTGTCACCATTCCACGCGGGCATGACTTGTATAGTAATTAGACTCGGCTAAAAGTTTCATTATAACGCTTTCACTGAAAAACTAACAATAAACAGAACATACCTAAGTATCCTTATCTAAATCGGTTAAAAACAGTTCAATAAAAGTACTTATTATTCTTACGTTCACCCACGCCATGTTAAATCCAAGATGGCCGCTTCCTTAGTAATTATAGACGCTGAATAAATAACAATAAACAGCATTTAATTATATCCTTTTAAAATCGGTTGAAAAACAGTTCATAATATTTTTACGTTCAGCCTGCCACGTTCAAGTCAAGGGGGCGTACTACCATCGCTTTGTTTTAATATTTTTAACGTTCGTGTTAAAGAATTATAATCCTTATTTTAGTGACGTCAAGGTACGTAACATTAAACTGTCATTTTGAAATAATACTGCTATAAGCGATGGTAGTAACCCACAAGATGGCGGTATCCCTGGGGCAACGTCGACCGCCCGGGGCAGTGGGCGCGCTCGAGCGCTCGCATCGCCGCGAGCGCAAGCCTATTATTCCGATATCCCGGACCCTCGAGGCTTGTACCCACTTCAAAAGCTACAATGCATAAATATAAGGCTTTTATATTATACCATTGAGTTGCAGGCGGTGGAGTTACACACCTCATAAATAGTTTCTTGTTTAAAGTTTATCCTTATAATAATTCCTATCCTATGTATTTTTTTATATATTTTATATTTATATTATATTTTTTATAGTGAGTGTGGTATTTCTTTTGATCGCCTTTGCTTCTATTAATTTCCTTTGTTGTGATAAGTTGGTAAGGCTTTGCAAGCCAGCAATTGATTGATTATTAGAAACTTTAATTTAAATAGTACAACCCGTCACATGTTTCATTAATTCGCATTTACGGGTAGTCATTTTGTTAAGGCGAGTTATGACTGTTAATGTAGTTTTGGGGTTTAAATCTAATTATATAAAAGGGAACGTTGACTGACTGTTTGAGTGACTGATTCATTAACGCAAAGCTTAAACAACTGAATGGATTGGCTGAATTTTGGCATGCAAATAGCTATAATGATCCGCTAAGAAATAATTTTTGAAAATTCAACCCCTGAGTCGCGGGCATATACCAGTATAATATACACAGTATATATATACAGTTATAGCCCAGTTAAATATACTTTTAATACTAAACACCAAAATCTGTAGTAATAATTCCTAAATGCACATTTAGGAATTCCTAGTCACAAGCTATTGATAAAAAATCATTGGTGTTTGAATGGAAAATAATATCTGTGTACTTGCTCAGGATCACAAATTTGGAAAAGCAGTTTCAATGCTAAGAAAAGCCGGTAAAAAAAGTATTCCCTACACTCCAACTCCAAAAGTACTTCCAAAAAAAATTTAACCCGGGACTTTTTGCCTGCAAAGCTCCAGCATTCCTCTATGTCAGAGCTATTCCTGAGGGCAAACGAGGGCGGACGAGTTGCTGTGGGCGAAATACCGCGACGTCGAAGCCGATGCCGGAGGCAAACAAAGAATGTCGCACTTTAGAAATCTTACAGTGAAGAAAACAAGCGCTCAACTGCATCAAGAAACCAATTATCATATTAATATTATAAATGCGAAGGTATGTTTGTTTATTGGTTTGTTGGTTGGTCCTTCAATCACGCCGCAATGGAGCAATGGATAGATGTGATTTTTGGCATGGGTATAGTTGAAGACCTGGAGAGTGACATAGGCTACTTTTCATTATGTACTGAGTTCCGGAGAAAATCAAAAACTTAAATCACGCAGACGAAGTCACGGGCAGCAGCTAGTTACAACAATAAATATTATGTCACCGGTTGTAACTCACTTTTTTTCACGGGTTATGCCAGACTAGTTCCGGACCCGTCCGCGCTCTTATTCAGCGGCCGATGAACGTTGCATCTCACTCTGGATACGTCAAAAACGTACCTAACGTTAATGAACGTTAAAAAAACAATTATTACATTTGTAGTTTTCAAATCGATACTTCAAAACTAAATAACATAAATGAGAAAGTATTTCCGTCTGTATGTATGCTACGCTTCCAGATTGATGCAGCTTTTTTCCGAACTGTACGATAGCTAAGCCACGTCGGGAAGGAACTAGCGACTCCCTCGGGCAACTCTACGCCTGCGGCTGTCTTCCATAGAACAATCACTTCAAAAATTATTCTGAATTCGCCTACAGCTATTCCATTTCGAGAAGCCCCGCTTCATGTTAGTAAATATGTATAATATTTTTGAAATTACGTTGCCTAATAATTTAAAAGACAACCGATGCAACTATTGACCTCGTAAAAAAAAATTCTAAACTTTGCACCAAGTTTGATAAGTAATGATGGCCGTGCAGCGTGCCGGCGAAATCGCGCGACTTCGGTCGCAGCGACAAGTCACAGTGCCATGTGCGGATGAGTGGGGTCGACGTTGGAAGTCACCGCGACCTAAGTCGCGCGACATCGCAGTCATGCTGCATGAGCACTTAAAGACAGCAAATCAAGCTTGACCTTAAAATATATGAACCTTCTCACAAGTTGTATAGCTTGCGAGAAGAGCTTGCGGTTTTTTGTTTTAGATATGCTTAGCTTCCGAGAAGGTTCTTAGATATTTTTGACAGCCACGTGATTTTTATTGTTTTGTATGTTACATTATTTCTTAAAAAGTTTATGAAGATATATATATATATATATTCTTACATATACTTATACATACATACATTCTCAGAAGCTAAGCATATCTAAAACAGAAAACCGCGTCTAAATCACAGTAATTATTCAGAAAAATGGTAACAAAAAAGTGCACAAACAAACGGACAACCTCTTAGAGCAAACACATGATATACCGCTGAGAGCTCCGTCGTGGGTAAAAAAACATTACTCAATTGAAAGTTGAAAAAAATAAGGAAAATCCGTTGAAAAAATATTTTTCCGTCGATGAAAATGGGCCCAGTATTAATTAGCCAGTTTTATGTGTGCGCTTCACATCACACTACATAGAAGTGATGAGGAAAATGAAAATACCTTGGATCACATCCACGAACAAATGTTATTTCTTATCCCGGATCCCGGAGCACCCGAGAGAATTTCCCGCGGGATTCTTATAAAACGAAAATCCACGCAACTTTAATCATAAAAACGCTAAATCGTAATACAATAAACGCGGACAAACGCGTGGGCATCATTTAGTATTATAAGACCAATCTACGTTTATATGGAAGGTAAAAAAATATTTCTCTTAATAACTATCACAATTGCTAAAAGAAAAAGGTTAAATTAAAAAGGTAAAAAGGTTAATTTTAAACAATAAGCAACGTGCTGAATTTAAAACGACATCCTAACCCCTTTGGTGTCTACAAAATAATAAAATATGCTAAATCAATCGCATAGCAATCGCAAAAGTAAAAAAAAGCGAAGTTAAAACTCATAATATGTACAATTTTAATATATAAATGATCACGAAAATTTTATAATTAAATGCAATAAAATAACTATTAAATTTCAATCCTAACAAAACATTTTTACTTTTAATAACCCACTTTTAAAAACTCTTATTTAGAAAATTTAAAAAATATATTTTCTTTATTTTTGGAATAAATACCAAAATACGAATTTAATTTCTAAAAAGCTTCACCTATAAAACCACCTTGTAAAAGATTTAAAAAAAAAAATACAAAAAACTCACCTGTACGTATAATATAGCGCGTCGATGCGTCCGGCTCTGGGCACGAGGTCTGACGGAATACTGTCCCTGTCCCCTACCGCAAAGACTGCTGTTCGCCTGTTCCTACTAACGTAACTCGGCTTCGCAATTTAGGGCGGCCACATACATTCGGATTCCGTTTCGAAATTCCGAAAAATATTGAATATCGAAATTCAAATGCAGCAAATCCATATACATCAAGGGACCTAACTACTGTTCAGTTAGTTAGAAATTGTTTTCGATTTGAAATGGTAGCCTGTGCGTTCGGAATCCCGAACGGAAAAAAGGCTAGCGTTATTCCGAACGGATGTAAACGTATGTATGTGATTATCAGAACGGCAATTAGCAGGCCAATTCAGAACCTAACGATACCTTAATTGTCGATCGATTCGGCTTGTTATCGTAGGATGGGATATATTTTCAATTCAGAATAATATCGACACTGAAATGGCCGATATCGTAACCGAACCGAACGTTGTTATCTTTCGATTCGATTCGAAAACATAAATACGAGGACACAAGTCTTCGCAGACGTAGATATTCCAGATTAATTCTGAAGTTTTAATTGGATTTTTGTCACCAAGTCTAGTCTTTTTGTTTGTTAATTCTTATTACAGCTTAGTTTAATTGTAGAAGCAGCACCAGCCATTACGTTAATTTAGTAATTATATCATAATATTTAAGCAATAAATTAATTATCATTATAAATAACACTCAAAAAATATTAACACCAATTTTTTTATTTCTTAATAAATTAAAATTATGAAAAAAATAACTGAGTGAAAATGAATGAGATTTTTCATTGCTTATTAAGGTTTGCTAAAATTTTTAATAAAACGAAACAAAAATTTGCTTTATAAAATTTCGAGAAAATAGCAAACTTCGTGAATGCACGGATCGTGATTCGTGAGTGATCTCGATACCGATGTCGTTATTGAAATCGAATCGTATCCTTAAAGAGAATGCGATACGGTATGTTATCGAAAAGTTGTGAATCGGCCTGCAGATTCGATATTTCCGGTTTTTCGCAATGGAATTCCGTATGTATGTGGCTGCCCTTAGTAGCATTGCCGCGTTTTCACTATCCTGCCGAGGGAAATTTTTATCACTACTACGTAAACGCTGCATCAATCATTGTAACAATCTCAATTGTTGTGATTGGCTAAAGTTATGGTATTTTGCTGCGAAAGTGGATTTAAAAATTTCAGGAAAGCTTTTATTCCGAGCAAAATCGACTCTTTTTGTTAGTAAATATTATTATATACTTATAATATTTACTGACAAAATAACAATACTTACAAGGAACCGTAAGTTTTTTTTTTATTAGACTACAAGTCAGCCCTTAGTTGCGAACTCACTTGATGGTATGTATGTGTGTGGTTAAAAAAGAAACTTAAATTTACGAGTCACCATAATATATCGAAGATTATCTATAATATGATAAAAAGCGTGGATTTGATTCGCTCCGGCTATGCGTGGTACAGCGGCTACATAATATTATGTTTATGTACATGTACTATTACTTATTCTGTGGTAAAAGTAATTTATATTTAATCTTATTTTAAAAAAAAAACAAAAGACCAACCGCCGAGTTTCTTGTGGTTCTTCTTGGTAAGAATGTTATTCCGAACCAGTGGACGATTCGTCTCACATTTTTTACGCATCTCACAAAAGGACGTCTTGTTACTATATAAAACTTTATTTGAATAAAAACATTTGAATTTACATAAACATCTCCTTGTTAATAACCTAAGAAATAAAATAAAACAGAAAGATTATAATTAATATTTTTCATTATTTGATTTTTCTATAATTAAATAGTGACATTATGAATTAATACCAGCTTCAAACAATTACTAAGTATCTCTTTTCATTGATAAATATGTATTACCTACTATTTCTAATGGCCTTTTTGGAACGTTTTCGACGGCAAACTTTAAAGCTCACTCGATTGCAATAAATTACTATTTGTATGGAAACAATACAAGTATTTGTATGGAAAGGTATCACCTTTCCATCATACGTTTGATGACAGATAACAACCGCCTTTTTAATGCCTACAAATTGTAGTTAACTTTAACCTTTAACGCGATCCAAAAGGTTTATAAATGTCCCATGATACTTTGCGAAGCCACGATTTTTAAAGGACGTTCGCTGGCTTTACTGAAACAAGGATTACACCAGGCTTTAGCTTTTATAAATTGTAATAATTTATGTGTCATACATGATGAAAGTTCATAGCTTATATTATGGTTTTATTCACCAATTTAAAATCATAACTTACTATCACCTTTTTAAAACAAAACATGACATTATTAAGTACTGATTTTAATAAAAAAATTATACTTTACAAATCAGAATAGCTTAGAGCATAACAGTGTTTCTTAATTAGTATAAGTGCTATCATAATTTCAGATACAATAAATAAAACTTATTAATTATTAAGTTTAACTTTCTTAAATATAAGTGCAAAAACACGCTATGGAGTGGACACGACAAAAAGGCCGACGCGACGCGACGGCGCGATCTATATAAAAGTTTTTTTTTCCACTACAATTTAGCCCTTGACTGCAATCTCACTTGATGGTTAGTGATGATGCAGTCTAAAATAGTAACGGGCTAACCTGTAAGGGGTATGACAGTTACACTTACAACCCTCACCCCTAAATGGGTTCTACTGTCTAAGTAGGTACGTGGCATCATACCAGAAAGCTAAATCGCTTGGCTGCACGTCTTTACCGGTAAGGCGGTTTTACGGTAACTGATAACAAGCCACCACTGAAGCCTCCCGCCAGACAGACTAGAGAACACTTAGAAATTATAAGTTCCCAAATTGACCCTGCCTGTGATCGGGTAATTCCGCTGTTATGAGGACTAACCACTGCGCCAGAAATGTCGTCGTTGTCGTTTTGCCCTGTCTGGTCCGTTGTATGTTTTTGCCCTAAGGTACTTTATAAGTTAATGGGATCGCATTACGACCCATTGGATGTTAACGCTAAGAATTTTTTAGGTTTTGTACTAAAATCGTAAAAAAATTCATGGTGCGATACGAGTAAGTACAGTCACGGTCAGAAAATATTTAACACCCCATCTGTTTCAGAATTTCGTTATGTAGTTTAGGCATGATAGATCATAGATTTTTGTCAGTAGGTGGCAAATGTGGCAACTAGATAGGATAGATGTTGAAAATCACTTTCAATATTTTTAGTAAATGTCGCTTTAACAAATGCGATGATGCTATTGTGACAAACTTGAAATTGGAAATGAATTTTATGATAAAAAAAGTCATTTGAATTGTCTCTTACTGTTGAATTCGATGTTTGAAAACTTTGAAATGCAATAATTTATACCTTGCTTTGGCGTTGTAGACGTTAATGCAGGCAGTGTTTCAAAGAATCTAATTTGAAAACTGGTAAATATTTTCAGACCGCGACCGTATGTCGGTCAGTCCACCCGTCTTTCGCACCAAGTGGACTACTACCTTAGCAGTATTAATTGTTATTTGGACTTCGGCATGCAATGATTCCTATAAAGCAGTAGCGTATATAGACCAAGAAAGCTACGCTATGCAGAATATTCTTCTGGACTGCATCTCGCCCACACAGCGGCGAAAACAAAGAGTCAAAAATTTCCATATAAATGTTAGGTGTGAGGGATAATAGCCGTAACATTAAGGCCATTCACGGACAGCTTGAAACAGTCAGGATGGACTGTTTCAAGCGCTGACTGCATAGTGAACTGTATAGTATACAGTCGTCTACGTACACACATACATGGAACCGCTCGAGCAGTTGCGACTGCTTCGGGCGGTTGGCAGAAGTTATCAATGGTAGCTTAAAGCTGTTGACTATGACTGCTAGAGAGGCCTAAAAATTCAGTTGCGGTATTATTTCAAAATTACAGTTTTAGGTCACCTGCCTTGACGTCCCTAAGATAAGGATTAATTATAATTCTGAAACACGAACGTCAACAATATTAAAACTATACGGATTTAAGGGATGGTAGTATGCCCCCTGTTTATTTCCCAAACCAGTAAACGTTATTGAATTGAAAATGGGAATAATTGTAAATAATGTTTGGCAAACTTTATAACAATCAATAAAATAATTCAAGGGAATAGCTTTCACTAGACATGCTCTCGCATGATGTAGTGAAATCTACCCCTGCATTTATTTCTGCGGTGCGTCGGATGCAGCTGACTTCTTTAGAATGTTCAGTAGCTACTGTAGGTAGGTAACTGTTGCGGCTGTGGCGGGTCTTGTGCAATCTCTTTGAGGCGGAATTTCAAAGCAATGCTCAGTTGTTACTAGTTCTGAAATAAATGAATGATATAAAATATAGATAAGTTGCTGTTTATTACGTCAAAAAATATAACACTGGATAACGCCCGCGACTTCGTCCGCGTGGATTAAAGTTTACCCATGAACCCATCCCATGATTGTACCCATCAAAATAGGTTGAAAAAATGGGCCGTGAAAACATAGCAGACAGATAAACACACTTTCGCATTGTGTTAAGAGGAACGACATAAAATATTTATAGCTTAGAAAAAAGAATAATAATTAAATATACCTACAACAAACTTAAAATAGTGGCTAAAAAATTCTGCTCAGCGTTTGCAATATCGCGGCGCTTGTAACCGGTCGAAGGTTCCAGTTTGTAAAACGTAATTATTAACAACTAGATGATGCCCGCGACTTCGTCGACTTAAACTCCTTATTTTTCCGGGTTAAAAAGTAGGCCTACCCAGGGATGCAAATTTCTATACCCATAGAAGTTGGTTGAAAAGGTCGGCCGTTAAAGCGTAACAGACAGATAGACACACTTACGCATTTATAATATTATAGTATGGAATAGTATGGAAGTATGGATGGATACAAGTTGTTCCAAAAATAGTTTTTTTAAGCTAATATTTGTATTTTTTTCGTAAATATAAAGATGGGGAAGGGGCGGGTGTGGTTGCGCTTTGGGACAGCTCAAGTTCAGCATTTCTGTAATAGCAGGCTAAAATCATGATGAATCATGAGGATATATTTCGGAAAGTGTGCTCAAGAACTATAAGATCACCTTTTTATCAAAGTCTGCACCTTTACGCAGTCTATATTCCACGGACTCGTACGAAGCGATTTGCTTCCTCGTTCATAATTCGAACCGCTCGAATATGGAATGCCCTTCCAGCTTCCGTTTTCCCCTCCTCTTTTAATATAGGTACCTTCAAATCAAGACTGAATAGGCATCTTCTAGGCAAGCGCGCTCTACCTTAGGCTGCATCACCACTTGCAAGCAGGTCTGATTGCAGCCAAGCGCTAGCCTATAAGTGTATTTGAAAAAATGATGACTCACATAGCAACACCCAACTCCCAAGTGCTTCTGCTCCGGGCACAAGTCGACGTGGATTTGAACCCAGTTCCCAGGGAGGCAGTCCTCGTTCCGCATGCACATGCCGCCTTGCAGGGCACACGGCTCCTCCAGTTCGATTATCGTGATCGTTTCTACTGGAATAGCGGGGAAATATTACAAATTAATAAACACCGGTCAAGTGCGAGTCAGACTCACGTACAATCCCTCCCGACCTCACTGGCGCAGTGTTGAGCGCTGTTGTCTTAACTTGGGAGGTCCCGGGTTCGATCCCCGGTAGTGGGAAATAAAAAATTTGGGAACTTATAATTTCTGATTTTTCTCTGGTCTGGCCTGGTGTGAGGCTTCGGCCGTGGCCAGTTAGCACCCTACCGGCAAAAGACATACCGCCAAGCGATTTAGTACGATCCGGTACGATGCCGTGTAGGAACCGATTAGGTGTAAGGGTTTAGTATGACTGCCATGCCCCTAACAGCACAGTAAACAGATACAAATCTGTTAACTGTGCTAACAGGTAAGCCCGCTACCATCTTAGACTGCATCATCAGTAAACATCAGAATATTTTTTAAAAAAAACAAGGATTTCCGTACCACCACACAATAAAGATTATTTTAGTAAATATTAAGAAAGATAGCAACACGTAATAGTAACGTGTAGCACCTAACATACAATTCGACATCCTATGATTACGGTTCCCCTTAAATGGGGGCTACCGCGTTTAAATTCGCCGCTAGAGGCGCTAGTGTAGAGTGAGGTCTCCGAAATGTCAAATAGGTATTATCACTGGGCCTTTATCGCGGGTCTACTTATTTTATTAATGTATTTAGCAATACCGGATTAATTAATGAAGATGATAGATAAGATAAGATAAGATAAGATCGTGTCAATGAATGTCAGTGCTCTGTGCTTTAAAAGCGGAGCTAAGAAAAAAAATGTGCAAAATTAAGCGGGTTCAAAGAAGAAGAATTCAGAAGTTAGTACATTATGTCCCTGGTTCCTGTGTGCTTATTATTTAAAAACGTAAGGCCTATGTGCTATTCCAGACTATAATCATCTCTGTGCTAACTTTCAGCCAGATCCGTTCAGCCGTTGGGGCGTGATTGAGTAACAAACATCCATACATCCATACATCCATCCAAACTTTCACATTTATAATATTAGTAAGATGATCGGCTTATACTTAATTTATAATATTGTATTTACTACCAGGCAGACTCAATTGAGAGTGGTACTTAAAATGAATCACAAAAATTACTTCTGCCCCTAGATGGCGCTACGTGCCATTTGTGTCGCACGTTGAATATGTTGTTTCCATGATTACTTATAGTTGAATTATAATGATATTGTACTGTAACTTGTTAAAAATCACTGTGTTATCACAAATGTTAAAAATTCTTTGTGTCAATTTGAGATTTTTTTTGGAGTAGGGTGAAATCTAATCGATTTAACCATAAGGTAAAATTAAGAACGTAATCAGCTTTTAAATGACTGGCTTACACGTGGCGCTAACAGTAGTGGCGTCTGACCAACAATTCGACACCCTATGAGTATGACACCATTAATAAAAAAAATTGGATTTTTTCCTACACCTGTGCTGTTAGACCTTGCATCTTGCCAAATTTCATGATTCTAGGTCAACGGGAAATACCCTAGTATAGGTTTAGATTTATTGGTATAAACAGCCGTATCTTTTGATTGCGTCAACTTCGAAGCTTGATTATTTTACAGCTCTAGGGGACCGTAAACCTAAGTATTTTGTATTAATTTCTACTTTATAACTCCACGCTTTCCCGAGAAAAAGGTGGTTGACAGACAGACAACAAAGTGATCCTATAATGTCTGGTGGGAGGCTTCGGTCGTGGCTTATTACCATCCTACCGACAAAGACGTGCCGCCAAGCGATTGAGCGTTTCGCTATGATGTCGTGTACAAACCGATTAAGGGTATTGATGTAATATAAGTTCGGTATCTACACAGCATCGTACCAAAATGCTCGGCACGTCTTTTGCGGACGGTAAGTAGTCATGGCCGAAGGCCCCCCCCCTAGACCAGACAAGACAACATTCAGAATCTATAAATTACTCCTGCCGGGGATCGAACTCGGGACCTTCTACGTCCACTGCGCTCACCAGTCCCACATACCCGCTTCGCGCGGGATGCGTAAAAGTATTTTTCCAGCGTTTAAACACAAGGTCATCAAAAGGTCAAAAGGAAGGTCATAAGGTACTTGGTCGTTATCATACGATTGTTTGTTGTATCGGTGACAATATTTTCGCCATGCTTGCGGTTGTGGCACGTTCTAATGGACCCTTACAATGCAAATAAACAGACGCTATTAAATGCAATGTCGCGGGAAAGTTAGTGATCCAGAATTAGGTCATTTTAAAAATAGACACCCAAGGCATCACAAATATTTATAGAATCCCAACAGATTAACTCTAACGAGTAGGATAACTTCAAACACGCATATTTACTTTTGTATTTTGATACCCTTAATTAATTTAAAGCGGTGATAGCGTAGCGGTTTAGTTGCCCGGCATCCTATTTGGGTTGTAGGGGGTGCGATCAATCAATCAATCAATATCTATTTCTTCAAATTAGGTACACTATTGACTGTACTCTTTTTGACGTCCAGTCATATTAACATTGTAAATGCGAAAGTGTGTTTGTTTTTTGGTTTGTCCTTCAATCACGCCGCAACAGAGCAATGGATCGACGTGAGTTTTCCATGGGTATACTTTAAGACCCAGATATGGATTTTTATTACAGAAAAGTTCCCGCGGGAATAAAATAAAAAAGTAAGTAACTTATTGAACAGGATGGTGATAATCAATTACGGTATCTTGGAACTAAAGCTAAGAGAGTTCCAAACGCCCAAACGCGCCATGATCTGAGAAGAGCCCATAACAAACTCTGCCGGGTTTTTTTTTTCAATTTCGATCGATTTTCGTGCATGCACCTCTAACTTCTCAGAGATAAACCGTTGCGTTGTAAGAAATCAAATATCAACGGAGAACCTGCACGCCAGAGTTCTTCAAAATATTTTCGTGGTGGTCTCCTACTCCTTCCGAGAGGAGACTCGTGTTCAGTAGTGAGCCGGAAATGGGTTGAAACGACGATGATGATGACATCAAATTAACGGTTAAGCGCAAACAACCGTCCGACTCGGGAATCGAACCCAAGACCTCGTCATCCAAAGTAGAACATGCTAACCAGTAACCACTAAAACAAAACGACGCTAACGACACGCTTGAGTAATTGCTGGCAGTTGACTTTGAGATACCCGAGAACCTTTGGGATGAATTTTTACGTCAATCGAACCGTCTGTCCATCTGTCTGTCAGAGCTAGATAATAATAAATAATAAACACAGCTAGAGAAGGACTGAATACAATGGCATAACAATGTCGTGTTTTTTTTAAATTATGTATTTTACTCCTCTGCTTGTTATAACAAAACTGGCCACGTATTTCTTAAAAATGTGTAATCATTTTCTTTAAAAAAAGTTATCACTCTAACGCAACTCACATGATGCTGTGAACGGAGATAAATGATTCTCGTAAACAACGGAACTGTAGACCAAAAACTTCATTATGAGTCATAAATGTTCCCTTGGAGTCATAGTATTTTAGCGGGTTTTTTTAATAATTATAATTATTATTACCTAGATGTGTTATGTACATAGTTTTATTTTACTATTTCAAAGGTTTGTAAATTATATATTAAAAAAATTAATTCCAAATAGTGGCCTGAGACGTTTTATGGAAGTCTCTACCTATCATATCATCATAAAGTGCCACCACACTCAACCGATAGACGTCCACTGCTGGAGGAAGTCTCCTACATGGATCTCCACAGATCACGGATCTGTGGGTGCCGCTTGCATCCAGCGGCTCCCACATACTCGCTTGAGATCGTCCATCCACCTAGCGGGGGATCGTCCAACTCTGGCATTTGACTCGAGTGATGCTATGGCAGGTCACCTATCTTCATGTTGGCTTAAAGTCCTATGTCACTCTTAAATGCGATTCCTTGCTCTATTGCAGCGCGATTAAAGGGCAAGCCCACAAACTAACCATCACGGTTATAGTATGATCACAAATCACAAGTGGACTCAAGTAAGTAGAGGTTCAAAATAAGATATTTTTCATACCTAGGTACAAGATATTTATATATTCAAGAAGGACAAATTAAAATACCTAATCAAAAAAATGACTGCCTGGAGGTAGTACTTAAACGATCGAAAATAAATTTGAATTTTAAGTGTCAAAAAAACAGAATATAGCTTACTGAAATACTAAGTTAGAGACAGGCTGTGGGCGGCTACAAATATTGAAAATGTCGACTTGAAAATACTAATTTGAGTTTAATCATTCTTAAGCGAACATTTTTCTATTTTAGGGACAATTTTAGGGCTCACATTATATTCAACAAATATGTATTTGTCACCGTAAGATTGTAAAAACCGTTAGATTATAATCTAACTCGCGAAACTGTAAACTGTCGAAAGATTGTGAACTGTTCAATGTTCTGAGTGTCAATTTTTGAAATATTCATTGTATTTACGTTTTCTTCTCTGTTTCGTGTAGGTTAGGTTAGGGTTCGACATAAATAAGCAGGTAGTGCCCTCGGGGCACTTAGGTTCTATCGGGTTAATAAACATATCAGATTACAATCTACCGGAAAAAAATGCGTTCTTTCGACACTTTGCAATTTCGCGAGTTAAATTATAATCTAACGGTTTTTACAATCTGACGGTGACATATATATTTTATTTTAAGAATGCTGCGTTATATCCTAATCGAAGTGATCCTAACATCATCGTGGGCAATGAACCAAGGACTTACGAAAAAAAAACTAAAACAAGCCGAAATACTCGTATAATGCGAAAATGGCCGTGGCTATCACAAACGAGATAAGAGTGGTGTGACGGTTTATTCTAAGTTTTAATTCGATTGATCTTGATTGATATAATTTTATTATTTATTTATTATACATGTTTACAGAGTTATTTTATTTTGGTGTAAACATAAATTCAATTGAGTTTTACCGCACTCTAATGCTGTCGACCTTAGGTTATAGTTTTAGAATACATTAGGTACCTAAACATGTTTAAATCTAATAATAAATTAAAACATGATTATTTAAAACACGATAATTACAGAATATACAAAAAAAAATATTATAAATGACTATAGAATAGTCATATATAATAATAATATCATCTAAAACTTAACGAGCAAAATACAGGTAGGTTAGAAAAACATAATTGCAATAAACGTAAAAACCTTTTGTTCCATTCACATTTCATTTATTGATGCCATGATACAGAGTGTCACATAATTTGAATTTAAATAATGTATTTTATGTAAGCGAGTAGTGTATTAAATAATTATTTCACTAAATATTTTATTGGCAAATTCCCCGCCCCCTAAGTTTGTACGAGACAAACTAATCTTTTCTGATATTTTCAAAATAATAATATACTAAAATAGAAAAACATATCTCAAATGGTATTACAGTGCCTAGCAATAGTAGTAGCGCAGCTCATAAGAACATCCTAAAAGGTATATTTTTGAAGCACTTGATGTATTCACTTATACCGGTTATAAAGTTGCTTACTTAGTTTAGTAGTCGCTAGCTCAGTATTTTTGTCGCTAGCTGTCATTCTGTCACTTAAAAATTTATTTGATAGCTTGATTAATTATTGCTCTCTTTTAGTAGCGCATTTTATATATTTTGTGTGATTTATTACTATGACAAGTTTAATAAATGTTTCGCAAACTTATTTTAAAGCCGCTCGGTTTACTATTAATGTATTCCTATAACAGTCATCAATTAATTTTTAGTCGCTCGATTAATAATATCCCGAAAAATAGTCAGTGTCATTTGGGATGTCATCATCCAAATCTGTTCAGGCATTTAGAAGTTAAGGTGGAATATAGAAACTCCCAATACATGAACCCTGAGAACATTACACTGCTTTTTTTGGGCAGTCGTATAAATAATTGTCTTTTAATAAATACCTAAGTGGTCAATTACAAGTCACAGTTTTCGCGCTTAGCACGTTCATACACGACTACAGCCCAATAACGTCCCACTGCTGGGCACAGGCCTCCACTCTCACAGGAGAGAGGGAATTAGAGCTTAGACCCACCATGCT
Source organism: Erebia palarica (assembly GCA_964035005.1). Classification (NCBI taxonomy): domain Eukaryota; kingdom Metazoa; phylum Arthropoda; class Insecta; order Lepidoptera; family Nymphalidae; genus Erebia; species Erebia palarica. Next base: position 19,257,381 of record OZ035986.1, read on the forward strand.
GCTCCAATGCGGGTCGGCGGCCTTTAACGACTATTATCATGTTAGTGATAATAACCGGGACCGACGCCTTAAAGTGCTCTCCGAGGCACGGGGGTGAAACACCGCCAACTAACTCCGGGCTAGTACTGGGAATTTCTAATCCGAAAAACCCGATGCTTAATTATGGCCCGACCCGGGACTCAAAGCCGGGACCTCGTCGGCCGCAGTCAAACATGCTAATCACTAGACCAACGAGGCAGTTCATACACACACGTGCTTATTTAAAACAGTTATCTTTTATAATCCTAATAATATAATTTTTATATTAAAATAATTACTATCTCATTCAATTTAGATCAATGCAGGTCAATCGCTCTACATTAAAATACGTAAGTAATAACTATAAGTAGGTTACTTACCTGTCAAATACTCAAAGATGTACATACTTCTATGAGCATTTAGAAGATGTATCTAACTAACATCTAAAATTAAGTACAAACAATCGAAAACACAAGTAAGTAATTTTTTATTGCTTTAGTTTACAAAATAAAACATGAAAACGTTATTTCAAAACTTTTTATATTTAATCTGTAATCTTAGTTTATTGCATGACTTTCTATTATACATAATATAAACATTCACCTATTGCTTTTGATTTAGTATTTTACGTAACTTTTAATACACTAAAAATGTCGTCCTTTAGAATTATGAATTTTACTTATTTGCATACTTAGAATATAAAATTTTATAATATAAAAAAAGTTTTAAAGTTTTATAGAGCCCTAATAAACAAAAAAAAAAGTTAAATTACAATTACTTTCAGGTGGTGATCTCAACATCCTCTGGGGTCTCTGCCAAGGGCTGCCAACCACTAAAGGAACAAGCACAACAATCACAGCGAAACTGAACAACGTTCTAAAGAACATACTGAGTATTTTTTTACTGAGTTTTTCGATCAAATAACAACAACACCAGCTATCTCGCAATTCAAGGAGTGTGTGAACGCGCCGCAGCCGGCACCGGTTATATATAGGGTCATGTTGATAAACAACTGACTTGTGTATGAGCGAAATTAGAATTTCCCCGACGGCTTACGAGTAGGTATATCTAGGTAGGTATTAGGTACGGCGCACGAACTTAGTTCCCGTTGCCTTTCGATTTGCGCTGAGACTAGCCCCGAAGGATATTTAACTCAAACTCAAACTCAAACTCATATTTTTTTATTCAAATAAAGTTTTTAAAAGTGCTTGTGAATCGTGAAGGAATTCTACCACTGGTTCGGAATACTATTCCTGCCGAGAAGAACCAGCAAGAAACTCGGTTGCTCTTTTGAAAAAAAAAACATTTATTATTACAAAAATGTGTAGAGTACACTAACCGCAGTCCTAAGCGACTAATAGTCTTCTCAGACCAAGGCACGTTTGAAACCCTCGCTTTTACAACACTACAAGTTGGCCCTTGACTGCAATCTTACCTGATGGTAAGTGTCACACGTTTTAATATTAGTTATTGTACGTGCGACAACACTTTGATAAATAATAACATTAAACGATGTAAATTGATAATAATGAAAAGTTATGATATCTTTCTTGTTATTTGCTAACATAATTTATATTGTGTGGTACGGAACGGAACCCATTGTTCACGAGTCTGACTCGCGCTTGACTGTTTTTCTTATTTTCTCTTGACTACTAGTCGGTTTCTACGCAGCATCGTACTGGAACGCTTAAGTCGCTTTGCGATACATCTTCACCAACAGCGTGGAAAGTAGCCACGGCCTAAGCCTCCACCAGAGACAATCTTAGAAGTAATAAATGTCCAAACTGCCTCTGCCGGGGATTAAACCTGCGACCAAGCCTTACAAGACCATTCCTATCGAGAAGAACTAGCAAGGAACTCGTCGGTTGCTCCGTCATGGCCTTTATTAAATGCCTAGCCATTGACAGTAAGTAATTTAACTAAAAAAAACAACCAAGCGGACTCGCGCACCGAGGGTTCCGTACAAACCTGTAGTAAGTTTAAAATTATTAAAAATATTTTTATTATATGATGTAACTTAAAATTTATGCTTTTCGCAATTTTTCATTTATCTGTGCTTTATGACGTTGTTTCGTACCAAATTTCAAGATTCTGAGTTCAGTACCCTGTAGGTTTTGATTCCCTTGCGAGTTCGCAAATTGTCATCATAAACGGCTGTACCTTTTGATTGCGTTGGCTTAGAAGTTTGATTTTTTCACAGCTCCAAGGGACAGTAGTCCTGAGTATTTGATATGAATTTCAGCTCGATACCTCCATGCGTTCCTGAGAAAAAGGGTCTTGACAGACAGACGGACTACAAAGTATTCCTCTATGGGTTCCGTTTTTTCCTTTTGACGTACGGAACCCTAAAAGAGCAACTGCTGAGTTTCTTGCCGGCTCTTATCAGTACAATTTGTTTTCCGAACTGGTGGTAGAGTAAGAAATTATGTAACATTTTCGCCAAATTTTCGCGTGCCTTTAAAATAAGTACCTATATAGAAAGTCGTGCAGATCTAGGTATATAAGTACCTCATTAGTAAAATTATAACTTAAATATGCCCTTATACTCACAGATAAGCGGATAAAGGATACCTATTACATTCCAATGTATAAGACACATCTCGTCTAGTATTACTTACTCACTTATGATTCATAATGTGATAGTAGAATGTGATAACGACTATAGTTAGGTCGATATCTAGTATCTACTTGATATACTTATGTATTATGATAAAAAAATTACTGGACGCTTCCTGGTACCTAAGTAGTGTGTACCTATGTCACCGTAAGATCGGTTAAAACGGTAAATTCTCAGTACTAGCCCGGAGTTAGGAAGTTAGCGGTGTTTTAACCCCGTGCCTCGGAGAGCACGTTAAGACGTTGGTCCCGGTTATTATCACTAACATGATAGTAGTCGTTAAAGCCCGCAAACCCGCATTGGAGCAGCGTGGTGAGTCTAAGCTCTAACTCCCTCTCTCCTATGAGAGTGGAGGCCTGTGCCCAGAAGTGGGACGTTAATGGGCTGAAGTGGGCTAGTCGAGGACCTGGAGAGTGGAGTGACTTACCTAGGCTACTTTTTATCCCGGAAATTGAAGGAGTTCCCGCGGCAACCAAAAAACCTCAAGCTACGCGGACGAAGTCGCGACATCAGGTTTTAACCATCTTCCAAAAAAGGAGGAGGTTCTCAATTCGATGCGTATCTTTTTTTTTACATGTATGTAGGTACACCGATTTCCCCGAGGTTTCTGAACCGATTTCAAAATATATTTTGTGAGTGGCTAGAGGAAGCTCACGAGGTGGAGCCATAAAAAATTTTGATTGCAAATCCTCAAACCTGATGCTGTTGAGTACAGAACTCTTCAACCATAGGGAGTTAGAAAAATTGATTGTGAATTTATATACCTACCTACCTACCTCTAAATCCCAACTCCTCAACTGTGATGCTGCAGACTTCATCATTGAACTAATGAGTAGACTAAAAAGTTAAAAATAAAAATTCTTTCCAAAAACCGACTTCTAAAGGCTAACAACAGGATCACCCGACTTCAACATACTTACCTAGTGTGTAGAGATAAAAATTATTATTTAATCTACAGTGACTTTGGAAGTTGTTTTTTTTGAATCACGAGAATACAGCGATAACACCTAAGATATATGTTACAATTATTCCTTGAATTTGTTCTTGACCTTGCTACTTGTTTACTATCGTAAGACGTTACTCATGATCACACTGACCCGGAGACCTGCCCAATCAACTGCCCACAAATTGAGATCATCTCCGTTAAAGCGACACTCATAGCTTAATTCAAATGGTTAAGAGTGGTTTTAGTTTGCCTTTTAAATTATCACTATTGTGCCAAATAATTGAATTTAAGTACATAATAATACGCCTGTTAGATTTGTTATCTCGCTTACCGGGAATTACCTAAATAATATTTTCATTTTGGTAATTAATAAAATACGTAAAAAGCTAAAAAATTAAATTCCGGTGATTGCCTAGTTGGGCTTACTACCATCGCTTAAAGCAGTATAGTTTTAATGTAGCAACGAAGCAGCGGGCAAAAGCTAGTTAGACCTAGAAGACAGGTTGGCATTGTGTACGGAGCTCGTCCCCGTATGTGTATTCAGATGTGTGCGAACTGCGTACTTTACGGGTAAATATACGAGTATTATCTATATCATTGATATAGAATTTTAATACCCATATCTATATATAATATATATACTACTAGCAGATGAACGCGACTTAGTCCGCGTGAAATAAGTTTTTAAAATTCCCACGGGAACTCCCTAATTTTTCGAGTTAATATGACACTCACAATTAATGTGGCTTTCTATTGGTACAAGAATTTTCAAAATCGGTTCAGTAGATCGAGAGATTACCACCTACAACGTCACAAACTCACAAACTTTACCTCTCTATAATTAACCGAACGAAGCGAAGGTCTCTGAGTCTACTTGATTGAATTTGCACTTTATTTACTGAACGTAATTAACTACTTCAAATTTAAATATAATATGTAAACCCAGCCGAATATGGCTTAAAAAGTTATAAGAATCTTTATTCCACGGGGGCTCTCATACAAGCGAATGCGAAGTAAAATATTTTTATAGCGTTACATAGGGTCGCGGTAGGTACCATACATGATTTTAAAGATAGTTAGGAATAGAGTCCGAAAATATATTTTTTTAATTTTTCCCCTAAAATTGACGAAATGGGGGGCTTTCATAGTGAAGATTTTCTAACGTCCAAATATGATCTCAGAACTCTCAATTTTCTGAAAGGTTGAGCCTGAAACTTGATCAATTATTTGAATTATATACTGTTCTTGAACAATAAATACTAAAATTAGATAAATAATAAAAGAAAACGAAATTATTTAATTTGTAATGAGCTTCAGTATTTTTAACAGAACTTCACAATGATGTCAATAGATGGCGCTCTGTAAAAGTTTATTAGTTTTTTACAAATAATAGACGTTAGCACCATCCGTGGAATAAAAAAATAGTCTACTGATAGTAATGATGTCTATGAACGTAAAGATGAGCGCGCTTCTAGACATGCTCGCCGCAGGAGCCGCAAGCGTACAGTGATCTCATTTTTTTTTTTTTTTTTATTATGAAATCGTATGCTACGTAACACCCGCTCACCGAACGAGCTGCATTTTAGTAAAATACTGTAGGTATACGTATCCCATCCATGTAAGCGGATGACGATTGACGTCATCAGATTCGGCGCGTTTTAATGCGTATGGTGGAGTGAATGGATACCGCGAGGTCTCAGTTCGGGGTGGACCACTAGTATTAGTATATATATAAAATTCAAAGTCCTGACTGACTGACTGACTGATGGATATATCAACGCACAGCCTAAGCCGCTGGTTCTAGAACCATGAAATTTGGAGGGTGTGTACTCTATTTAGAGTAGGTATCCACTATCCACTAAGAAATTGGCTTTTCGAAATTCCACCCCCAAAGGGGTAAAATAGAGGTTGAAAGTTTGTATGAAAGTCTGTCATTTTCATTTTACAAGTTTTATAAGTTGTGTGTAAATTTGGTATTTGAGCTTTGGTTTAAAATGAAGAAATATGTGTTTCGCCATTTTTGAAAATTCTACCCCCAAGGGGCTGAAATAGGGGATGAAAGGACATGACCAGTAATTGCCCTCCGATTCGGGACAATGCACAGGATTTCCGTTTTTACAGTAAGGTTTAAAAATTCAAAACGAAATTATTATGGATTTATTATTCCAAATAAGGTCAGGGTTCAAATGACAAAAAAAAAACAGTACGTTTATTGTTTAAATCTTGAGCGTCCGCTTTCCTCTTTAAGCACTACTCCATTTTGACGTTCCATTATATCCATGCCTAATAATAATCTTGTAACCCTACATGAATACCATTTAAGTACCTTAGTCATTATATTATGAATGATTTATTTTTGATCAATTAAATAGTAATAAAAAGGAAATGTATGTTTTGTTCATAATTATTTTTATTTTTTGACAAGTCTCAAACTAATAGATCGAACAAAGCATTTTGAAATACTGCGTTTAAAGGAACGCCCTTTCACATTGCATATGCTGCCATCTGTGGTCGAATAGTTGAACTTCTTAACCAAAAGTAGTGAGCAATACTTAAAAATATTTTCTAGACTCACCACAATAACTAGCGCCATCTAGTGTGGGAAATCAGTTTTTGGTGAAACTTTTTTTATCTATTTTCTCAGTTTTCAGAGCCTTCAGACTCCTGAAACTTTTTTATTTGAAAATTATAAAATATAACAATTACAATAATAAAGAAATAATACTTGAAAATATTTTTTTAGACTCGCTTAACACAATAAATAGCGCCATCTAGTGTGGGAAAGCAGTCTTTTGGTGAAACTTTTTTGTTCATTTTCGCAGTTTTCCGAGCCTTCAGACTCCTGAAACTTTTTTATCTGAAAACAGTGAAATATTACAATTACAATAATAAAGAAATCATTGCTGAACATTGATTTTTGACACCTAGGCAAGCTGCCATAGTTCCACCGGTCAAGTACTTTGTATGGAAGTCTTTTATTTTACAAGATATTTTTCAAGTTATATCTTCGAAAATTGGTATTTAGGCTTTCGTTAAAAAGTAAAGAAGCATGTGTGACTCAATTAAAAAAAATCCACCCCCTTAGGAGTTTAATAGGAGTTGAAAGGACTTGACCGGTGGAACTATGGCAGCTTGCCTAGGTGTCAAAAATCAATGTTCAGCAATGATTTCTTTATTATTGTAATTGTAATATTTCACTGTTTTCAGATAAAAAAGTTTCAGGAGTCTGAAGGCTCGGAAAACTGCGAAAATGAACAAAAAAGTTTCACCAAAAGACTGCTTTCCCACACTAGATGGCGCTATTTATTGTGTTAAGCGAGTCTAAAAAAATATTTTCAAGTATTATTTCTTTATTATTGTAATTGTTATATTTTATAATTTTCAAATAAAAAAGTTTCAGGAGTCTGAAGGCTCTGAAAACTGAGAAAATAGATAAAAAAAGTTTCACCAAAAACTGATTTCCCACACTAGATGGCGCTAGTTATTGTGGTGAGTCTAGAAAATATTTTTAAGTATTGCTCACTACTTTTCGTTAACAAGTTCAACTATTCGACCACAGATGGCAGCATATGCAATGTGACAGGGCGTTCCTTTAAACGTAGTATTTCAAAATGCTTTGTTCGATCGATTAGTTTGAGACTTGTCAAAAAATAAAAATAATTATAAACAAAACATACATTTCCTTTTCATTACTATTTAATTGATCAAAAATAAATCATTCCTAATATAATAACTAAGGTACTTAAATGGTATTCATGTAGGGTTACAAGATTATTATTAGGCATGGATATAATGGAACGTCAAAATGGAGTAGTGCTTAAAGAGGAAAGCGGACGCTCAAGATTTAAACAATAAACGTACTGTTTTTTTTTGTCATTTGAACCCCGACCTTATTTGGAATAATAAATCCATAATAATTTCGTTTAGAATTTTTAAACCTTACTGTAAAAACGGAAATCCTGTGCATTGTCCCGAATCGGAGGGCAATTACTGGTCATGTCCTTTGTATGAAAGTCCTTAATTTTTCACGTTGCAGCCATGAAACTTGGTGTTTGGAATTTCGGTTTGTAATGAAGAAATAGTTACATGATTCAGTTTTTGAAAATTCTATCCCCAAGAACGTTAAATAGAGAGTTTGTCACATATACATAGGCTACTTTTTATTACTGAAAATCTAAGTTACCGTGGAAATAAAAAAAAACACTTATTCCACGCGGACGAAGTCGCGGGCATCAGCTAGTTTATTTATGCTTAGTAGAATTTTGTGCCTAAGTAAGTAATTAGAATAAAAAGAAGTTATACTGTCAGAAGAATTTTTGACACAAAAACCCAATAAGAACTTTTTTAGGGCTTGAAATCAAATATTCATCCACAGTCGAGACGGATAAAAACGAGACTTAGGAAATGTAGGCAAACCGCACCCACAAGGAACGGGTGTAGTACAATTTCCAAAACTATTATACATAATTGCAGCTGAGTTATGTATCCAGGGCGATATCGGCGCAAACACACGTCTTAACCCGGCAATCGGCATACTAGATCATGCCAGTGACTTCATCCGCGTGGGTTCAGACTTAAGGTTCTTTGATTCCCGCAAGAAAGCTAATTTTCCGGAATAAAAAGCTGTCTGTGCCCTTTCCCGGGTCAGACCGCAACCTATCTCTATACCAAATTTCATCATAATAAAAACGAACGTTTTGTTTTACTCTATTGCTAGGGGATGTAACTGGCTAGGGCCAGCCAGGCGTATTCGAACTAGAACGTCTCGATTTAAGACTTTAGCTAAGCGTTAAAGCGTCAAATTATTTAAAAGAGATAAAACAAATAATATTTTTTATAAATCAAATATATTTTTTACCGTTACACATTCCATATTTTTCAATAAGTATAATTGTTTACAATTCCAACTCGTATACAAATTATACAATGCATTCCCTTAATTTTTAAAGCATTGCGATTTCGGAAAACATCCTTTAAATCTAAAATTTTATATTATTTTAAACTTACTTAATTAAAAAGAAATTACATTTAAGTCACTTTAGTCGATATTTAACAGATTTCTCGAGCGCCCAAGCGCTCTTCATACAAAGTTTGATTCTCATTTGCATAAGCTATCAAACTCAGTCGAAGGACAACCGCCAAATTCTATATTAATTGTTACCAAAACAACGAGTCGTGCCTCATAATTTTGTTTATTATGACAATTTTTTTTTTCTTATTTATTTCTCAGGCTAGGGTTTCCGAGATAGTACATAAAAAGCTCAATTAGTTTTAATTCAAAGTTAAACAAATCATTACACCTATATTGTTAGATGCAATGCAATTATGGCAGTTCTCCTTTTTATTCCTTGTTCGCCTTCCGATTAGGTATCCCTTAACTAATTAATACAAAAACATTATGGATTAAACGCTAAAAGGAACCGTTTGGAGGTTAGTTTATTTATTATACATAAGTTTGACACTGTAGGATTATTTTGCCAAAGTAAAATAATAGGAACTTAAAATAAGCACGACATCACAAAAATAGGTAAATTCAATATCAAAATATAATAAAAAATTATATTCACTCTTTTTTGACTCGAAACAATCTTGAACTTTCAATCTGCCGCAAATATAGTTTTTTACTAAGTACAACCAATTTTCAAAGATAATATGCATTCTTTGTATAACTTAACTTGATTGCTCATAAGCAGAATTTGTATCTCCATAGTATGGAGGGTAGAGGTAAGGAGCATCATCTCTTATGGGAGAAAAGTTGAAAGTGTCCAGTGGTTGCTATAAAAAACAGTTCAAAAACCTTCCACAGTGGCGCTGGGGTAGGCAAAGGGTATGGTAATTATGAATGTAGCAATTGTAGATTAACTCAAGTATGCAGAGCTTAAAAAATTAATATTATTGTCGACAAAAGTAGTTAATTATTGAAAACAACAACTTACGTTGTACAAAATAATGATGAATGTTTTCTCTCCTTGTTTATGTCTCAAGCCTACTCTATTAATATTTGGCGCTTCCTTTTAAATTTACCCTGATGCTAATGTGGCGCCCCCAATTTAATGCATTTCCACGGACACATTTCATATAAAGAGATGATCCTCCTTGCCTCTACGGGTATGGAGATACTCCATAGAGCGTATTTAAACTTTGTTTAGACTTGACTCATGTCTAGTTGCATGATAGACTATTAATGAAACGTTATCGGTAATCGTATAACCGATTATTTCCACCACTAATGAATAGCAAAATGGATAGTAACCGTAAAATTTTGTCGTACAAATTAAAACACTATGGAGTTCAGCTAGATTCCTTCTTCCCCTTCAATTAACTATGAAAGTTTGTATTAGAAGTGGGTTTAAAAGTGGGTGCAATGGGTTGGAAGAAAATGGGTTTGAACATAAAACCTTTTTTATTTCAGTCCACTCCCTGACCATGGAATTATTGAAGGTCCTATAGGTCCTATATACCTATGTTACTGCTATGACTTAAAAGGATGACGAATTGGTTATAAATTACGATATACATACATAAGAAATATTAATACCTAGTAGTTATTATGCGCAATACACATTGAGCCCGCCGGGCCGCCAACATATGAATGAAAAAATTCTGTACGAATGAAATAGCAAACCATTTTAATACAAACTTAACTTTTTAACTATTCTCGGCCCAACAATATTCAATAAATACTTATTCAAAGTCGGTATTGGTTAATTTCATGAATGTTTTGAAATGTATGGGATTTTGTACAATCAAGTCATCTGCTTTCAAATTTCTTAATCTGTCATGATTGCTATAACAATTGCGAATCAGTAAACTAGGTCTAACCCAACAGCTTCGTTCCCTTTGGAGCGATCCAGCAAAAAATATTCCACAAGCTGCTATCAACAGATCACTGCCATCGTCCATTTTTAAGATTATTTCTATTTACTGAATTATCGAAGATACACCAACAAAATTATATGACACAACCACACAACCTTTATCGACACGCGGCAATCACTGACTGCCAAATAAGTTTCTCATCTCAAGCCGCCGACCAAATTTTCCGACTTGTAATAAGTGAAGCCGCCAACTAGACCGCCGACAAAAAGTTGCCGACATATGTTGGCGGCCCGGCGGGCTCAATGTGTATTGCGCTTTTCTGTATCATGTATGAAATTGTATCATCTATGAAAAATACCACTGATATGTGATTAAATGTCTATACATAGGTAGGTACGCACTACGCAACACACCACAAACAGCGGCAATATGTTACCACTTACACTATGCACAGTTCGAGTTTACCTTTTCGTTCGGGATCTAAAAAATTCCCACAAACCTACTTAATTTAAAATCTTTATGCCTACATACGCGAAGCTTCCCTCTAAAATCTAAATAGACATTATCAGGCACATGTTAAAAGCGCGATTTGACGTCCCCAGAGCGCGCTCCATACAACCGAAGTTTGATAAATGATAAATTTAAGTCACCGTAAGATTGTAAAAACTTATTTACACCGTAAGATTGTAGATTATAATCTAACTCGCGAAATTGTAAACTGTCGACAGATTGTGAACCGTTCAATGTTCTGAGATACAATTTTTGAAATATTAATGGTATTTACGTCTTCTTGTGTCTTTCTTGTAGGTTAGGTTAGGGTTCGACAAATATAATCAGGTAGTGCCAGGCCTTCAATCGGCTAAAAAATTTGGGCCTATTTTATCTCTAGAATATCTCAAGGTGTGATTGAATTAGTTCGTCGATAACATTTTAATATTTCTTTCGAACAACTCAAAACTACATTATTTTATGGAAATCTGACAAAACCAATCTAGGCATATATTATTTTATTTTCACTGTTTATCAAAGTTATATGAGTTTCAAAATTTGCATATAAATCTTTTTGCGTAAATTCGAAATTTTAAAGTTATATAACTTTATTTAGCAGAGGAATCGTTTTACTTTATGTTAAGGCCGTTCTTATGAGATGCACAAATTGTAAAAAATTGTAAGAACGATTTAATTCCTATGTTATTATCTTAGACAGTAGGGATTAGATACACAGAATTAAGTCTAATATACATCTTATTACGATACAATTTAGCAAAGGAAGGCACACATTAGGCAATCATTCAATTTATAAAGCGTTAGGTAATATAAAAATTACATTGATGAAATCGTCCGTCTTAACTTTGAATAAGTGTTTTGCCGGTGAATATAACAATATAACTATAACAACTCAAAAATGTAATTCATAAACAATATTGAAGCGAAACTGGGAGCTGAGAAGTGTAATTCCCGTGCAAATCTGTGAGTTTAGTGTAGACGGTCAAGTTCATGATTTCAAGACAATTTTTTCGGGAATCCGACGCCCCTAGTTTAACTACACTACTAAGTTACACTAGAGCTTTGGCGGATTTATACTATTACAGTAAAATTATTGCTACACTTCACCACAAATGATCACCATCACCTTTGAGATCAATGCAAAAATCGTTTCATTTTTACTTAAAAATGAATGCCTATAAAACCAAAACAAAAAATTTCTTTACCAGTTCTGACCGCTCAAGCCAAACTAAGGTTAGTTATTCGAGTTAGGGTACCTACGTCTTACTGTTCAAACATATGGTTCAAACAACCTTTCATGAAGTTCAATACAACCTACAATCTTACAACACAAATTAAAATGAAACCGCAATAGGAATCTTACTCTACAAAATAAGGTATCTATATTCGACCCTATTTGACCATATCTATACTTAATATTATAAACGCGAAAGTTTGGATGGATGGATGGATGCATGGTTGTTTGTTACTCAATCAATCCAGAACGGCTGACAGGATCTGGATGAAATTTGGCACATAGATAGATTATAGTCTGGAATAACACTAAGGCTACTTTTTATCTCGGAATTAAAGATTTCCCGCGGGAGCCAAAAACCTTATTTCACGCAGACGAATTCGCGGTCATCAGTTAGCTGTTCGCCTTTTTTAAAAAAAATCGATGCGATCTAGCGAACGTAAGGCCACAAATTAATGAAGACTAGTCAGCTTTATTTAGAGATATGTACCAGTTGGCAAATGAGGCACATATTAAATCCAACCTTGAGATTGTACACGGTTTTTATTGGAACATCTGGTGCAAAGAAATGGGCACGAGGCTACGCAGTAAAAGTTTAATAACGCGCATTCCCAATTTCCTGATTGGATGCCCACCTCTTTTTAGTTCGAATTTTCATGAGCGATTCAACGAGGACACGGCCCTAGTCACACGATGTTTATACTTTTCTGGTTTTAATTACTTAGTTGTTTCTAATTATTGTCTAAACACTCTATTCTCTAAACATAAATGACAGCTCTAAATATACTGCTGTCCCTTTCATTGTCCCTTGGCAGAAAACGACATCACTATATAACACAAAATATAGGGATAAAAACCTTAATTAGTAAGAATAATGACTCACTTTGCTAGGTTTTTGGTGAATTTAACGATAACCATAAACATCGATGGTGCAATCGACCCTAACTCGCTTATCCACCAAATAGGGATGATGCCTATATCAAAAATAAATTATTTCTAACTAATTATTAAATAGAAGATCTTCTATTTTAAAATATACATTAAAGAACCAAAGTGCGTTGAAATTTGATGACGTCACTATTGTGATTTTCATACAACTTCCATACTAGAAGTGCATTTTTAAGTTTGTTAAAGAGTTGCTGATTTGATTGAGTTGTCATCATCCCTATTGCAGCTTTGGGACGAGCTTTTGGAATAAGTCTGAATTCAACTCCAGATATATCAGACACAATATTTTACCGTTTGCACGACGTTTTGTCGGACGATATATCACTGGTGAGACTTCACCTTACACGTTGACCTTCGCATTTTGATGCCGTTAATCATGCTTTCTTATTAACCAAAAGTCATCCCGAAATAACTTTAGATCGGTGATTTTTGTAGGGATAATAACACTAGAATAATTATGATTATATAGCGAACGCTCGCAGCTTCATTCCCGTGGGAATTTCGAAAAATCCACTCTCATATTTTGTCTACATTATAAAGAAAACTCTGAGTAAAGCTTCAGCTTACTATATTATTATGCTTACAGGTTCAAGAGCTTTGCTTTGCGTTAATATGTCAGTAAATGAGTTTTTGATTGTGACTTCAGCGGGCTTACCTAACATCGCTTCAAGATATCTTGTTGACGCTCTAGTTTCAGAATTATAATCCCTATTGTAGGGACGTCAAAGTACGTCATAAAAAACGTCAATTGTGAAATAATACTAGTAACCCGAAATAATTTTTCTTTTTATTGTATGAATTATAGTGTTTCTTTTTCAATCAACCATGCCACAGATTTGCGTGGATATTATAGTCACGACCAGCAAAAACCTGAAGTGTCGCAGGCTACTTTTTATCCCGGATAATTAGTTCCCTCGTGATGTTGAAAAAACATTAATTGTACAGTTACAGATAAATTAATTCGTTATATATTTATGGATTTTGGTATAGGGCTTGTTAGTGAGGTATCTAATTTAATCAAAAATATATTGCCTAGTTTATAAGTTAGTCACACAACATACAAAGCGGACAAATTTCATCAATGTAAAACAATCTAATTATGCACAAAATAAATTTATTAACATACAAATGTTATTTCATATAAAATTCCATTATAAATGACACTAGCATGTATTTATTTTTATATACTATTATTTTAAAAATTAAATTAATACCTCGTTTATCGTCTTGGTGATAATTCGGTTGTATTTTATTTAGCAAATATACAAAATAGGGATGTTACCCATTGCAAAATGTCAAAATAAAATATTTAATAGAGATGGGTCTTCCAAAACACTTTCAATACACGTTCTTTGTTCGCAAATTATGCTAGCTAAATGATGATAAGATAATTCTGTTGCACACAAAACAAATGAAAATTATACCTAGCTAATTAACATTTTGCTATTCTTTCTACAAAAGATAAAATCGCGTAAAAGATAGCACTAGATTTAGATTTGTCAATTAATTCGCCATACAATTATTTTAAATTATCGAGTTGAGTAAAAACAACAAGATTTTTTTTTATGAAGTAACATTAATATTGTGTACAGTATTTTTACATTTTGATGTTTTCGTTTTGATAAAGCATAAGGCGGCGCCCATGTCAGGCAATCGGTGACAGATTTTATGTCGACAATAAACGAAACATACAGATTGCAATATTGAAACGTACACGTCCTACAAATTGTCGGCCAAAGACTAAATCGGCCCTAAAGACGCTAGAATTCTTGAATTAGGTGCTAAGTAAAAGTATAGTTAATAAATAAATTAAATTAAAAATAAATATATTAAATAAATACTTGACTAGTTGGCAACAACCCTACTGTGAACAAAACTAAATCAACACACGTAGGGTGCAGTTCCACTGAACGACATGTCAGAAATGTCAAAATAGTGACGATTTTGTACTATTAATACTCTGCAGTGAAGGTCATAATTTATTTGCTTTAGTCCTCGTTTAGTCTAATATACAACCGAATCAACACCAAGGGTTAGTCACCTAATTCAGTTGAAATCAAATCTCTTATGCGACAGGTGTAAAAATATAGCCAGGAGACTGATTACACTGATTACTTGACTCAGTTTTTGTCTATACAACAATGACGTGTGCTACGTAATAGCTGCTTTGCTTAAATTGTTGACAAAAGCAGAATCGAGCTAAATAAGTGTAACTAGCCCCTTAATTCTTAGCAAATTTTTTTGATTATGTCATACGCATTTTTAATACTGAAAAATGTTACAATATTTGCGGCGCATGGGTTATGTTCGATCAACTATATCTACATAAATAATACCAAATATTTGGTACTTGGTGTAACACCCAAAGACACAAAACACAAATATCGTCGCCGGCATAGAGGTGCGAAAAATCACTGCTATACATTGCGTTTTCTTCTGTTTTTTTTTACCCGTTCTGATATTTACGTTCATCAAATAATTATGCATAGCCAGGTATGTCGGTCAGTCTGATTTTAAAGGGCGGGAATCATTACTGGTGAATCTGAAAGAAAGTAGACGCCTTTTTTTCAGTAACTTTAGTTATAGCACGTCTGAGAAGACACGTTATTTCCTGCCAGTCGTTCGACGGAGACGTCTAGACAGTAACACTGCCGAGTGGCAGGGGGATGGTATCTTCAAGCTGGCAGAATTTTTAATAGAATATTCTGTATATTAAGCGCAAAATTGGGTATTTGACTATAATTATCAAATAAATTCTTTTTTAATGAATATTAAATAGAGGATCTCCCAAAAGACATAATATCCACGTCCCCTGTTAGTTTTGTGTCGAATAACCTATTTTAAAGTAAAAAAGTGTGTCGAACTTTGATGACGTCGCAATTTAGTATTCATACAAAATTCTAACGTCCGTTTTGACGTTTGGAAAAAAATTGCTGATTTGGCTAGTTGTCAAATACCCAATTCAAGGCGCGGAGCTTGTGGTCTACAATTTCAATTTGAACGGGCTTCGATCACCTGTAAAAATATTTCATACATACTCTGCGGTTTTTGTCAAAACTGAATTACTTCTATTTAGAATGTTATTATTAATTGAATTTTCTAAAGCAAAATACCAAACCCCGATAACAAAACTCTATACCGACGATAATATTTGTACCTTGCATGTATTTATATATATATACACATGTGTAAGTACATACTTATGTTTAAAACTACATAATAATATGAATAAACTATTCATAACTATTTTATGAATAGTTTAGCACGAATTATAAAACAATAGTGCAAATTCGGTTGAATCTCTACACTTAACTCTTTAAACATATTAAGTATTCCTTTAATGACAACAACAATGTCATATTCACAATGACATTTTAGTTTAGAGATTGTGAACAACCGAATTAGCAAGTTATACGAATAAAACAAAATCAGATCTCAAATAAAATGCTGTTCGGAATGCATTAACTAAAGTGTTTTAATATTTTGGTTTATATTATGAATGAAAGTATAAACAAGAAGATAATTTTGGAAGTTTTTCTTCTGCGCAAGAACGTCATAATATTTAACAATAGAACAATTTATATTAAAAGTCATATCATAATATTTTTTTCATGAATTACCTTAAACCAATCCCTATAAAGTTTTAATAGAAAATAGTGTAGATTCTTAGCCAATACCCTGAAAATTCATTGAAATGATTGCATTGAAATTTTATTCTAGATACAAAAAAAAAACTTTTTTCATTGAAATTCATTAGAAATTCGTTAGTTTACGTTTAAATTCATTAAATAATAAACTACAAGCAAAGTAAAGATACAATTATGGAAAATAATCGAGTTATTTTTCATTTATAAAAAGCACCAACAATTTATAATTCAAATTCAAAGCAAAACACACCTTAGCACAGTGATCATAATATAATACTTTAATATTTAGGGTCCCTTTCCATCAGAGATCTACGTTGGTAAGCTAAAGCTATAAACACATATTGTGATCTTTTTGACGTATCGTATCTCCGTCGCGTGGCATCGACGTGTATCACGATCGCTAGATATGACCCAGAATTAACGCGATCATTTGATACGCCGTTGTGGTACCGTATTTAACACACCCCGTTTCACAACTTCAAGTCATCACTTTCCTATCACCTCGCTGATCTAATAAGAAATTTCTTTCTTTATTAGGTATTTTCCGAGCCCTTCAACAACAACAAATGTCAAACGAATTACATTTACAAGTAGCAATGCCGAACAAAGCCTTGCTATCCATTTTATTTTTTTCTATAGCTTTCACTATTTTGTCTAGCTTGAAGATTAAGCGGTATTTGTCATGGTATGCTTTAATTCGGGCCAAGATTGAGCGATGTTCTAACGTAGGCAAGGACGTTTTTTCCATATAAGTTCGATGTCAGTGGTGACAATTTTACTTGTATTTCTGACCAAATGATGTGATCGTTACGATTTCGAGCAGAATATGAAATATTTCATATCTTCATACGTCAGTAACAAAATTATAAATATTTGTGCAGTTAGTTCTAAAGGGGTAAGCACAGAGCGGGCAAATTTATAAGAAATAGGTGGCATTTAATTAAAGCCCCATATTCACCAGGGGTAACACTAGATACTAATGTACCTTTAAACAATGATTGTATGGAAACTCTCTCTTACTGAATCATCAGCCAGTGATTTGATAAACAAGTGAAATTAATATAACGAATTAAAAAATACGACTGCTCTGCCATATTATTTTTGGAGTTTAACTCCATAAGAAGCGATTTGCATATAGGTATAGCCTTTGGAATCTTATTCACATTTTTTATTAAATGATATTTTTTTGTGAATCACTAAATATTGAACTATAGTGTTATATATTTTTGGAATCTACTCATCATTTTCTATATGATGATTATATAGTTAATCTTATTTTCGAATATTTTTTTTCAATTTTGGTATTTAATGCGGGACCATGGTCACCCCATCAATTTTTTTAAAAATTTTACTAGCTGTCACCCGGAATAAGCTAGGGATTCTAATGATACCTCATTTATCAAAATCGGTTCAGACGTATAAAAGTTATGGTGGAATATACAAACTCACACACATACATACATACATACATACGTGCATACATACATGAACCCTGAAAACAATATACTCCTTTTTTCAGGCAGTCGTATAAAGAGTTCCTGTGACCACCTCCTGGCTCCATCACGAGACCCTGGGCAGCACCTAGGTTTTAAGTGATTGTCAAGACAAATCAAAAGAGTCTGAATACGATGGGTTTACGATGAGAACTCAAGGAGTTCCTATGACCAGCTCAGGGTCTCATAATTGGCTACCCTGAGCAACACATAGGTTTAAAGTGCTTGTCAAGACAAATCAAGAGTCCAAACACAACGGGCTTAAAATAAAATCATGAATGCAACACCCCCTTGTTGGCTAGCGTGGTGGACTATGGCCGGACACCCCAAAAACGAAATTCCATACGGAATACGTCAAGATAATCAAATGTGGACCTAGCCTGAGGATATGTATTCCGCATACACCAGAAACGAAATTCCAGACGGAATACGTCAAGATAATCAAATGTGGACCTAGCCTGAGGATATGTAACAAACCGACCAATAGGATAGCACTTGATTTTCATAGCTAGATGTTAGATAAAGCGATCCGATTAGTGGCTTTAATACACATCCACAGCTTAGGATTTTAGTACATCTCTGGTGGAAAGGCACGTTTATTATTTAGAATTCGTTTATCCATATATAAATGCGAAAGTCTCTCTGTGTCTACTACGGGTCAACCGATTTTGATGAAATTAGGTACAGAAACAGGTTGTAACCCAACAAAGAAAGGACATAGGCTTCTTATTATCCCGGAAAATCAAAGAGTTCGCACAGAATTTTCAAAAACCTAAACAACACGAACGAAGTCACGGGTATCGTCTTAGTCATCATCTTAGTTAGTCATAAAATTTAATCAGATGAATGACATAATGGTCTCGGTTGAACAAAATCTCTAAACCTAACTAGGGGTTAAATTAGATGCAAATATGTGTGACAGTTCATTTTGCTTTTGATGAATAAATCATAATATTATTATTAATCATATCATTTAACTTTGCGTCATACGTAAAAACAACTTTACACATAGTTACAATATTTATTTTTAAATAAAAACATTTTCTTTAACTAAAGATCTTTGGTCCGGCGCGTTTCGGCCAGCGTTAAATGGCGCCGAATTTAAAATAATTAACTTACATAAATCATAGTTTTTAAAGGCAAACAATACGGGTATCCGCACTCATTATAGTTCGAGAAATATTTATCTGCACAGTTAGTCCAATCATATTGGAGATTTCACATCGGAATAACAGACAATAAGCTGGAAAAACATCATACATCTTCATTTTAGCGTTATAAAAGTCATAAGTTCTGCGTCATAACTTATTCAAGTTCAAATGTCAAGGAAAGACTTTTGTGACCTTTGACCTCGAATGACGCAGACACGATACTTTGAGACTTCTGAGACAACATTTAGACCGCCGAAAAGAAGTTTTATACAAGTTTCCAGCTTACTGTCTCTCATTCCGAGGTTGACCCCTTATTGTTGCTTATGTGACTGGACTAAGATAACAGGAGTGGGGACAGCAGTTCAAAGTTGTAAAACCAAAAATAAAACAATATTAGGGACTAATTTCACTTAATCAGCTCGATTCAATATATTTGTCCATAAAAATGGCGTATCATATTGGGACATGCGTCCGTACAGCTGCATAAACTGCTCGAGCAGTCCGTGTATGGCCGGCCTTAGACAATTTCGCCTCTGATGTGTATGCATCTGCAAATAAATCTTCAGTTTTTATGGATTAACGCTGAATCAAGCTGGATCAGTGCAATTGATTACATTGACTCTTATTTAAAGAGTTAACCCTCGGGATGCTGCATGTATTTTGAAATTAACGCTACGTATTATTGTCAATATTATAAATGCGAAAAAGTGTCTGATAAATCAAGGATTAATGCCGAGTTGCACGAAACAAATTCAAATATTTAAGTTGCAGTTAAACTAATTTAATCGCTAGAATTGTGTGGAGTCCTGATTAAATTAGTTTAATCATCTTTTAAAATTGTTTCATGCAATTCAGCGATAAATATCCAAATCCACGCGGACGAAGTCGCGGGCATAAATAAATATTAGTGAGATTACGACTGCTCGATGATTGAAATCTGTGCGAAGCCTATCAGAGTTTTATCGTCGAATTGTTCGTTGGCGCCGGTAGAATTCTGAAACCAAAAAAAACAAGTGTTTTTTATAAATCCTCGATCTTTATATTTCCGGGTCTTAGAATGTGATCAAGTATACGTATCAGAACATGCAAAACATGTTCCGTAGCCCGCAAAAAATTTGACGGCCATCATTATTTCCTCAGTGGTATAAAGTTTAGCTTTTCCACATCTACAATTTTTTTACCTGTTTTTGCCAGCAATACTTTTCAATGCTGCCGACAAAAACAGGAAAAAAAGCTTGTAGGTGCGGAAAAGCTATACTTTATTGACAGAAGGATAATAAGATATAGATATTTTAGTACCTAGCCGAGTGCAATTCGGTTTTTTTTTCTACTGACTGAAAAACTAAAAAAAACCAAATAACTTTAACATTGGTGCCGATTCTGTAATGTAACGTCTCTAAACTAAACTAAAATGGCAGCTTTAAATCTAGTTCTGTCCCTTTCCGTAGGGAGTATTATGAAAGGGTTAGCAATATTTATAATGCTCTAAACTAGCGGCACGCTATGATGGCCGGTTTGACACATTACAATAGTGATGTGGAATGTCAATTTATTCTCGAACAAAAAACAATTAAGTTTTGTTTTTGTACCTGATTAAATAGGTTTAATAAAACAAAAATGTATATGTTTATTTAATTTATTTGAACGAACTGAATATTTGAACGAAAATGAATATACATACTTTATATGCACACAAGAAACATATGAATACAAAAGATACCAAAAAAGGTGCCACAAAAGGCCATAATTAATCAGATTCGTCCATACTACTATTTTCACTGTCGTCACTGCTATCATCACATACATTAATAATTATATGTTCGTTTTCTATAATATTATCTATTTTCACATCTCTTTCATAATCTTCCCTTATTAATTTAACAGTTCTATTCACAACCTTTTCCCAGTGTCCTTTAGTCACATGTTCACAAGCTTCTTCTAATAATTTTAGCATTTTTTTTGTGGTAAATGGGGGTTCTGTATTGTGTCTTGCAGCATATCCCTTAATTTGAGCCCACACCAACTCAATCGCATTATACTCACAATGGTAAGGCGGTAACCGTATAACTCTGTGCCCATGTTCTAATGCTATTTCGTCAATGACGTATCGGATCTTGGTTGGTTTGTTTTCTTTTAAAAGACGTACTAATTCCGCTTTTAACATATTCATGTTTGCATCTACGCCATTTTTACGAAGCCATGCGACGATATCAGCTTTCTTTTGGGATTGGGCAGGTGGCTTGTCAATTTGCATCGAGTGGTATGGGGCGTTGTCCATAATTATAATAGATGGTTCAGGGAGGCTACACAACATTGAGGTAAACCATTCAGTAAACTTTTCTCCATTCATGTCTTCATGATAGTCTCCAGTGGTTTTTGACGCAAAAGCCATGAGAGAACCTTCGACAAACCCGTTGATGGTTCCGGCGTGACAAATTATAAGTCGCGATCCTTTTCCTACAGGAACTTTGGAAGTAGATGCTGCTGTGTCATCGTTCCAAGAACGGCCTACAGTATGGTTAGCATTAAGCCATGTTTCATCCAAGAACACAACATTTTGCCAATTTTTGATTTCTTTCACTTGCCGTAAAAAAGTATACCTTGCCATCGCTATATCAAATCTTTCCATCAATATTTTGCGTTTGTTACATTTTTTGTATCGAAATCCAATGGTCTTCAAAATCTTCGTTAAAGAACTTTCCCCACCGAAGAATAATCCAGCTTCCTTCAGTGAATGCACCAACTTTTTTCTTGTTGGATACTCCTTCTGTAAATAGTAGCCGTAAACATGTCTTCGGATAGCATCGGCATCAAAGCTATCGATGCCTACGACTGGTTTTGCTCGTTTTCTCTTTTTTGGTGTGTGAAGTTTATTTTCTTCTGTGCCAGTCTCGCCATATTTTTTTTTAGTTATCCGTCTAACAGTTCGTTGTCCAATATTAAGCGCATCAGCTACGCGTTCAACCACTGACGTTATAGGTAAAATTGGCCCTCCATTTTGAGCTTCACGATCGAAATAGTTACGAAGGCGTATTACGAACTCACGTGTCTGACTATTTAGAACAGTTCTCTGCGTACGTTCGGTCATATCGACGAAATCCACAACAAAGGGCTTGAACAGAGTCCAAATTAACGAGCAAGGGTCAACAGTAATGCAGTATCAATATTTGAAATCCAAAGCCAGGTCAAAACTATATCACAATCGCATTGCACTGACAGTTTATACTTTTCGAAGCAACGTCAATTCGAAACTGCTTTGTTTTGCATTGAGCATTGACGCGAGTTTGCCGGAGGTAGTAGTTGTGCTAGCCAGCGATCCTATGTGACGATCGTATTAGATTCCATTTTTAAAAATTTATTGATATTTTTTTGCGATTTCAGAGGTTTGTCCACATAGTGAAAATTGTTCATATTCACAAGTACATTCACCCCTTAAATGGTGCAAACTGATTTTTCTACACTTGTATACATTTAAGAAATCAATTTAATAAATAAATTTTGAGTCCTAAACCTAAAACTACATTCGATAAAATTTATGAATCTCTGCACATCACTATCGTCAATAAAGTAATACAATTATTTCCTTCAAAGTCGTTATCAATTAATACGGAACTTCATGAGCGGACAAACGTCAAACCGGCCATCATAGCGTGCCGCTAGTTTAATTTTAGTTTAGTTTAGAGATTGTGCACTACAGAATCAGCCCCAATGTCACGTAGTGATTTCATATCACTTTGATAATATTTCGTTTTCTTCGTTTGCGGAAAGTATGTTAGTGACACCTAGCATCGAGGTGCGGAACTACACGTGGATCGATGCGCAGGAGTTCTAAATAGATGGCGGTTCGTTGTCTCTGGTCGTAAAAATAATTTGGTCTTCAAATAATTCTGTTAATTTATAATAATCTCATTATTAAAAATTGTACTTTTATATTTTCGAGTCTATTAATTATTGGACACCATGTAGTCTATGGTTAAGCATTTCAGAACGCGGCCATACTCGCTGTGTCTATGGCAAGTCCGATTTCTAGAAATTAGATTGAACAGGCTTGGGTTGGGAGGGCATTTTTCTTAAACGAATAATTTCTATGATGTCCGATTGGTAAGTTTCATTAGATTGGAAAATATTGCCCACGTGGATATGTCAAATACCCTTTTGTTAAACTTCTGTTCTCTTTTTGTTTCAGGGTTGTTTTTTTTTAAATTTTCTTTTTGATTTTATTATCTGAATATTGGATCTTTAGATTCATTCTATTTTTAAATTTTGATATATTTATGCTTAACACTCCTTCCTTTTATTATGGAAACTTAACTTTGAATAAATTGGGATTGAGCAAATGGTTACTGAATTGAGGGTGATGGACTTAAGCATAGAAAGACAGGTCGGTTTGCCCCGGAGTGGACACTAGTGCTGCAAGGTGATGACCAGATCAAGAACATACAGTCCGTCACTTCAAGTAAGCCAAATATTTTCTATGTGAAACAGTATAGTGAAGTGTTCCTAGTGAGTCCAGTAGTTTGAATCCAGACTCTGCTGCTGTGCTAATAATAAAATTAGAATCATAAACTTTTGAATTTATAAATATCCTGCCTATGGCAAACATATGAAAGTATATGTATATTTTGACCTATATCTAGCTGAACCATATAAGTATAACCTAAATATAAGACTATCTATAAACTTTAGATTAACTCGGTTCAAAGCGACCCCTTTTGTTTGTAATTTGAGGCCTACCATAGCATGGACCTATGGAAATTAAATTTTGCCTAAACAACTGCAAATTTTCATTTGTACCATCTCTATATTACTTTAGGGAAGACATTGGAAACAATCTTCGTTCTGCATTAGGTAGATATTTTCTTCTGTAACTTTGTAAAGTGGGTGATTGCTTCTGTAACCAGGTAATTTGCATTGTTCCCAATCACCCGCCTTACAACAATACCTTGATGTCACATAATCGAAAAATATCGATTATTTTTGAAGATACTACTTAAATTTAAAAATTTCCTACTGCAATTAGCCATAAAATTGTCAAAAATAGGTAAATCTCCGTAAAAAGTCCGATTTCTCACAATAATGCCCCGTAAAGTACCAGATTTTTTAACTAATAAGGGTAGCTTAGGAACCCCAAAATTTTTAGAGACTAGTCGGAAGTGACGTAGACAGGTTTAAATATTTTTAATCTTAAGTTGAAAATTCGTCTCTGCTTTTGTCGAACGTAAACTTTTCACTTTCGACCAAAAATTTTCTGACTTGGGTTAATGTTATGTTATGTAATGATTTTATGCGAATTAGCACACTTCATATCAAGCATGTTCACAAAAAAAATCGGAAAAAAAAACAAAATAAAAAGAAAAAAATTTAACACACACTCACTCAGAATCTCACGTATAAACTTAAAAAACTTATAACTCGAAAACTATCAAAAATTGCTGATGGATTATTTTCTGATAGGTCAAGCTAATTTTTCCTTTGGACGTCACTATTTGGACCACCCTGTATATGTCACCGTAAAATTGTGAAAACCGTTAGAATGCTATCCATCTAGCGAGATTGTAAACTGTCTAAAGATTATTTATCAATCAATCAGGCCGGCCTGCGGCCCTACCTGATTATTTATGTCGAACCCTAAACCTAACCTACAAGAAACAAGAAAACATAAATAAAATGAATAGTTCAAAAAATGATACTCAGAACATTGAACGGTTCACAATCTGTCGACAGTTTACAATCTATCGTGATAAGAGTAAGATTGCTATCTGACGGTTTGTTTAGTAGTTTTTGCGTAGAGCTGGAACAGAAAGGTTAACTTATTAAACTGAACCTCCGTAGGCAAAGAGTTGGTCAACTTTTGCACCTTTTTAAAATTTTCCCTTTTTTAAACCCATCATCCTACGAAATTTCAACTTTCTACGTACCCTTCCTGGGTACTGATATGTTTTCTAGTGTTACAGAATTGCGAAAAAAATTCGCGCGAATATTTTTCGCAGTGCGAACGTAGCCGAGCCGACGTAACGTACGTAACGTAACGTTAGTCGAGTCTCATGCGGAAGGACCTGGGAAGTGGGAACCCACCGCATTATTATCCCAAGAAAACCCCTGCCATTATGCGATTAATGGAAAGGGGTCACTACCCTCAGCAATGAGGAATACGACGCAGAGAGAGAGAACAAAAGCTGAGAGTACAAAATGGCAGACAAAAATAAGGCCAGCTATGCCCTCAGCCAACTAACGTCTTGTCAATTATGAGCGCAGCACTCACCAGGTGGAAGGTGACAGTCTTCATGGGCGGGGAGAGAGCAGTGGGCGCCAGCAGCTTGGCCAGGTTAGTCGATATGGGTACCGAGTCCAGCGGGTCCACGAGCCCAGCGCCCACCAGCTCCCCGGCTATACCCTCGGGCGTGTCCTTGCCCACTATGAACTCGAAACGTATGTCGTTTAGCTCCTTTCGCGAGTTCCTGTAAATATTAAGACAAGTTTTGAGTTTAGCAAGTAAGACATTGACCTCATTGGTGATAACTTTTAGTCTAGGCAATGGGGCGGCTCGTTGCATGGAGACCCCCGCATTAAATCCTCAGTCGATGAAACTTGTCTGGGTTTTAGTATTGGAGCATCCAAAACTTACACAAAAATATCTAACAAAGAAACATCCGGAAGTTAGGTATTTATGCCTAAAACTTAATATTTGTGACTGAATATTTTCTCGATTTCTTTTTAACATAATATCAGGCAGCGTAATATCAAATGAAATAATCATGCAGATCATCGACATGTTTAAATGATGAATCTAAACTGCGTTTACGCGATACTGTACATTCCTGCTTTAACAATTGGGTATAGCATAAAAAACCTTACTTCCTTTCAGATTTTGTGGTGGATATTTATAATATACGTTCAACTCATGATACTTTAACATGCTATAAAGTTTCGTCGGCTGAGGAATTATCGTTGGGTTCAACTAGCTTTATTGCCTAGACTATTTCCTAAGTTTCAAAAGAAGTTACTGGGTCATTTTAGATCTCAATACAGCAATTTAATTACTTGCTAGCTATTTAGCTATTTGATTACTTTTGGTGTTATATAAATTTATTCTCCTGCCTACTTTATGTAAGTCAGTTTTAGGTTTAGAGTAAAATATGTCTTTGATTTTCAATTTGTTTATTGTGTAAATGCACTAGATCCAGTCTAGCTGTCCTGCCTCAGTTTACTGGATCTCATCGCTGTTAATTTTGGTTTTTGTTTGTGTAATGATTTTTATTTTATTTTCCGTTCTTCTTTTATTTCGATTTTCTCCGGACTATAGTGTAATTTAACATTATTAGCAAGCTGTGGCAAACTCTAAGTGGAATTACAATAGAGCATAATATAACTCAGTTTACTACTATATTTTTTTCTATAGTAATGTATTGTAACTTGTTGGGTGTCCTAAAAAAAAGTTTCCGAATAAGTTTAGTGATAATCCATACCAATATTATAAATGTGAAAGTGCGGGCAATTCTGTATAACACAATTTCTACTAAAACTAAAATGACAGCTTGAAATCTAGTTCTGTCCCTTTCCGCAGGGAATATTATGAAAGGGTAAGCAATATTTTTAATGAAGTCATTTTAGTTTAGAGATTGTGCACTGTTCAACCAATTTAGATAAAATTTGGTACAGGGATAGGCTGTGTCCCGGGAACGGGCATATGCTACTTATTATCCTCGTTTCCGCGGGAATCAAAAAAAAACGTAATCAACATGTACAAAATCGCGGGCATCATCTAGTTTTATAATATCCGTCTGTTTGTCTATCTGCGTGTCTGATACGCTTTCACGTCGTATCTGTTTAACAGGATTTGACGAAATTTGGTACTGAGATTGCAACAAAGGAAGAATACCATAGGATATTTAAGAGAATTTGTGTTCCCATGGTTATCTTCAAAAATCTCTATCACTTGCATCATCGAGTTTCGTAGTGACTCTATAATACACTTTACTGACCTTAGCCTTAAAACCAAGTTGATAACTACAGGCTCTATGGCGGCCGGCGTCACTGCAAACGGAACATTTTGCCGGGCATCCTTGCTTTGTGTGTCCTAAAATATGTTAAGAACATCAATTATTATTCTCTGAAAGATATAGACCCGACTTACAATAATTACTGTACATATATTTAAATAAACTATTATTGATATCTCTATATAAGACAGAGGACATTTGCGACGCGAAGATGGCGATAAAGAGAGTAGCGCCCCCAGCGGCAGCTGTATGCATTAATTTTGTATTTTTTTCTGCCTACACACATAAATACCGGCGAAGACGTACCGCCAAGCGAAAACGCGTTCCAGTACTATGCCGTGTAGAAACCGGTAGGGTTATGTATATATATAACCGCCGTACCCCTAACAAGTTAACTCGTTATTTTCGACTTCACCATCATTAACTTGTAGTGGAATAAATAAAAATTTTATGATTAATATGTATATGAAAAACTATGATACTCGAGCTGCAAGCGAGGTTCTAAAAACCTTGTTTGTGAATAAAGTTCAAAGACGAGCGGCGATAGTCTAGTCGTTTAGACGCCCTGATTCATATTTGAGTGGTCAGGGTTTCATGTCCCGAGCGCGCACCTCTAATTACTTTTCGGAGTTATTTCCATACTTGCTGGTGCCCGCGACTTCGTCCACATGGATTGAGGTTCTTTGAATTCCCGCTTTATTTTTCCGGGATAACAAGTAGCCTATGTGTTATTCCGAACTATAATCTCTCTCTGTGCCAAATTTCATTTAGATCCGCTTAGCCGTTCTGGCGTGATTGAGTAACAAACATCCATCAAATCTTTCGGATTTATAATATTAAGTATAGACCCTACAAGTGCCACTGCCAACTGTGGCTGACTGTACAAACTTGAGCTCTTCACCAATGGTGTTAGGGCTCATTTTTCTTCAACAGTTACCTCCTCGTTCTCGCTACCACTCGAGTCGGCTCGCTGTAGCTCGTTCATGGGCCTCTTGTCAGGCGCCTCGTCATCGGAGCCCGGCGCTTCGCCCTCGTCCTCTTCTTCGCTCCACACCCACTCGCCCGTCACGGTGCGGTGGAGGCGCCCTGACGCGCCCGGCTGTCGTTTACTGGCCTATGCAAATATATAAAGCGATTATTTATAGTACATTACTGCGGCGGCCAGCAAAACAGGCATTGAAGGACGAACGTGTAAATGTGGGCCGAGGCGAAGCCGAGCCACACATACGTGATTCCATCAATGCCTAGTTGTGGCCAAGGCTTGTATAGTACTTTTCTCAAATAATGCGCGGAAATTAAAACTAAGTAGTACATAGACAGAAATTTTTATTTTAAAAATATTTTTGTTACGATTTTGGCGGAAACAAGTTTTCTATTACGGCTCTTGCCGCCTCTTGAATTTCAGATGGCGTTTTGTCAAATACATTTCCAAATCAATGACGAACAACGAACAGCAATAATATTTCCCGCGATAAAGTGTTCATTTGTTTTTTTTTTCAATAAACAGCTTTCTACTTGCAAGCTAGTTCGAAATTTAAATAAAACCTTTGATAAGTTACTGATTTGGCCGCTAAACCACGACAGATATGGATTTTCATACAACTTTTGCTGGCTGCTGCTCGCATGTATTTGGGCAGTACGGCAATTTCGATTTATCTCGAAGAAGGTTGTCAAATAGTGCTCAAATTTCCAAGCATGTTTGAGAAAAAAATATAGTTAGTCAGAATGAAGGTAGTTACAAAAATGCAGACTGTGTCACTGAAGAAGTCCCCTAGAGGCGGCGCTGTAGTAGCATATTTATGCAAATATTGTTTAGAAAACGTATTATTTCCACTAATTGCTACTCAAATAGAATTGATTACTTTTCAATTCCATACAACACGTTGTTACTTAAATGCGATCGAATAGGCAAAAAACTCCCACTATATCTGTCCAACCATTTATTTTACTTTTGACATTAGCTCACCTATGAAGTTTCCTAATTATTGACAGGCAACCATCGACAAAAAAAGGTAATACTTCATAGATGCAGATATTTTTTTAACATAGTGAAGCGGACATTCCCTTTTATCCGATATTTCGTAACTTGTATACTCATCTAAAAATTACCAGTACGAATTTCCTTTTCAAAATACTCACAGAACAATCAAGACACTCTAACAACACTCTTGATTGTTTTTTATGCACCATACATCTTTGGCGAAGGATGATTTCTATTGTTGGAGAACAATCCAGAAGTAGGTATTAATAAAACACTTTTAATATATTTGCACTCTAACCACGAGAGATTTAATGTAATTAGTTAATTTATAAAACTCAGTTAAGCAATACTACAGTATCAAATCATTTGACCAGGCTGCAGTTGCTACCGCAGGCTCGTAAACAAGGTAACGATCTAAACACCGAAGGTATTCAATAATCGTTTGAGTCTCGGTGGAGACTGCTTTACCGATGGTAAAACATTCGTATTTATGCAAGTTAAGGCGTTGGGAACGAACCGAGTGAAATACATCGAATGAGTCAAATATCAGTACAATCGAACCTTCATCAATAAATTAATTAACAATCTTTTAACTTTTGTAACAATTCAATTCAACTTTAAACGCAAAGCTGACAGTTCGGCCGTCCTGAGAACAACACGTCCTCGTGTTTATGTCATATCACGGGCGTTTATGCCCCAAATCATGAAAATCATGATCAGACGTTTTTGTAAATTAACCTAACCTCATTCGTTGTACTTTTCAAAATCTGAAACACTTTATGAGCTTTTAACAACAACATATTTAAAACATCTAAGGCTACAGCCACTAATCTCAAAAACTTATTATCACGTTTAATACGAATACTTTCACAACTGCGAATCTACCACTGGTTTGGAATGCCACGTCCTAGCGAGAAGAACCAGCAAGAAACTCGGTGGCGTCTAACATCCAAAATAATTTTGACACAGCTAATGTTGACGCCGCAACCGTTGTACAATAAAGATACCGTTGCTCGGAAAAATACAAAATGGCGGTCGTCAACATGGTTGTTCAATCAAATAATAAATATGACAATTCGTTAATATTACTATGATAATAAAGTAAACTGTGTTAGGCACTTAATAATTATCAGATATCCGCTAACACTATGACCCGACAGCTTCGTGTACATTTACAAAAATAAATTATTTTAATACATACATTAATATTTTTATGTCATTTAAATGCTTGGGTATGTTTATAAAACAATAAAAAACGTTGAGCAAAGATAAATATCAATGTATCAAATCTATTAAAACTTCATCATATAGAAAGTCGATTGTTATCAAAAATCGAATCAGTCAAAAGTAAAATAAATGATTGGACAGAAATAAACCCGCTGTAGTGTATACTGTCCTACCTTTAATTTACTGTTTTCTAGTGATTATACACTAACCCTGTTCTACGTGAGCGATAAACGCAACACCGCGACTCGATACGACGCGACACGACAATATCAAACAGTAGCTGAGCCTTCACGTGGCCTATGTTGACGCGTAGGAGACAAATTTGTCACTTTCTATGGTGTCTTATCGCGTCCATAGTCGCATGTATTGCTCACCTACGACAACGGCTAAATAATAACTGCGAGGGCTGTCTACTTCATGAGTTTTTATTGACCAAGATAGTCCGGGGTTGGCTTAGTGCAAACTCTATAGAAGTGAAAAGCAAAAATAACTTTGTTTTTATTACCTTATGGACTCTAGTCTCCATACTAGGGCCGATGGCGACCAGCGTTTGCGTGAGGTACCTCTTGTCTTTGGCTTTCTTGAAGAACGCATGCTTCAACAGTTCTGTAGCGGATGGCCTCTTTGTGGGGTCCTTTTGCAAACACTCAATTATCATTTTCCTGAACGTCTTCCCGTAAACTTTGTACTGTTCTTTTTCGTCTGCGCCTGGAATAATATCATTACCTAAATAAATAAAATATATCCTTTATTGCCTATTACGCGATTATTTCGGGTTCAAGACGTTGCAAAAGTTTAGTTAAACATATAAAATTCTCTTGCTTGCGAATCACGATTTTTTTTGCAGCGATATTTTAAATAGTTGCTTGGGTACAATTTTGCTTATGCTCGCGAAAGGTTAAATAAAATATGGAGTGCTAAAGCCCCATGAAACCAAGGAGCCAACCAATGTTAAAGCCTACCATGGTTTCGAAATTCCCAGACATCCACTTATTAACGTACCGGATGGATATGCGATTGCTCGTCGGCGCACTTTGTTTGCGCTACCATATTGCCGGACAGAGCTAGCTAAACATGCGCCAGTGGCTCGTGCACTGCGCTTGCTCAATGATTTGGTTAGCAAAAATCCCGGACTTGAGGTTTTCCACACCCCAATGACCCAGCTCACGAAAATAATAAAGTTGTTATTAGAGAATAGGTAGTTTTAATTTCATTTATGTTGTATGTTTTTGTTATTGTTTGTTTATTTAATTTTAATTTAATTAATGTGTTTTTATTGTTTTCCTATTTTTAGTGCTTTTTGTTTGGGATGTATGTGTAATTTTAGTAATGTATGTAATTGTAGTACGTAATACCCATTGTAGCCTGATAAGACGTATTGGGAAACTGTAAGGTCCTATCGGCTATGTCATATGAATAAATAATAAATAAATAAATAAATAAAGTCTAGCTTAAAGTGGCGGGGTATCCTAAGTTTCCGATTTTCTAGTTAAAAAAGTATTCGATTTGATGAAATTTGGTATAGAGGTATGGAATCTACCTCCCAGGGAGGACGAAGTCGCAGAGGTGTCATCTAGTTCTCAATTATTGTAAGTCTCAGTATACTTTTGACAAAATATGTGGCCTTGACAGTAACATTACGTATGTTTAAGAATAATTTTTATTGCATTTTGATTTCCATAGAGAATGGCGATAAACAACTAGTATTTTTCTTCACCTCGAGAGTTTTCTCAAATTATATTCTTGCCAATAATTGTGTTAGTTGCCAAATAACACTTGAGCCTGGTTTCACCAACAACGCTAAAATTTTAGGGAACACCTAAACACTAACAGGTGTAAATTTTTCCCTATAGTAAATATCACCTGATGGGTTTAGGTGTCCCCTAAAATGTTGGCATTGTCAGTGGAAACGGGCACTATCGTTTACCGTCGTCATAGACAACGAATCAAATTACCTGTATCTAAATTTGGTGGGTCATTCTGCAGGGTCAGCATCAAAACCTTCATCGGTGGGTATTTATGATAGGGCGCGGTCCCTGTCGCCATCTCTATAGCGGTGATGCCGAACGACCAGATATCCGCCTTGAAGTCATAGCCGTGGTCCTGAAATATTATACCAGGTGTTTGTACAACCAGCCCCCCTAGCCTAGTAACATACGTTTCGTGTCCAATCTCTTTCTATAATCGTTACCGCTTTAGCTAATTTTCGCAGACTGTCAGTCTGAAAATTATGCAGAATCCGGGCTGAAGTACAAGACTGAGATGCTCGTTTTCAAAGCGAGAAAGGGCCCGAAGAGGGTCCCCCGAAGTGTTTTTGGATGGAACAGCAGTTCAGGTTGTTAGGCAGGCGGAACCTCGCCTTCGCCTCCGTAAGCGCGGAACTTTCGCAAGACGTCAGAAGGTGAAGTCATTTACACCATTACAACAAACAAAAAGGCAACTGTCGTTGGAAGAATGCTCAAAAAACGTCAAATGTGGATTCATCGCATCCTAAAGCACAGAAAACGGACGCTGTGATCGGAGAAACCCACCTCCGCCTCCGCAAACCTCTGCATCCGCGGAGGCAAAGCCCATTCACCTCCGCATCCGCCTCTGCTTCCGCTAACAACGCGTCCGTTACAACCCTACTTTTGACGACTGCCCTGGCGCAGTGGAGAGCGCCATTGCGCTTATAAGTAAAAGTTTTTTTTTGAAAGGACGCAATCTAACATGCTAGGGCTAACCTGTTAGGGATATGGGAAACCCCCATGGTTCATCATCATCATCATCACCGCGTGCCTTCTTCAAACCGAAGTTTGGCGGTCATCATGCGAAAATGTCCTCTATTTTGAGCCGCATGTTTGAGCTTTGGATAGCTAAGCCCTGTATACTCCTTTATATGATCCGAACACTCCCATAGTTATGGGATATTAAACTCATTCCCCCAATCGGTTTCTACACGGCATCGTACCCGAACGCTTAATCGTTTGGCAAGTCTTATCCCGTATATTGGTAACTAGCCACTACCGAAACTTTCCACCAGGCCATACCAGAGAAAGTACAGAAATCACAAATGCCCAGGATCTCCCGCAGGAATAAAAAAACCATTCTTAATCCACGCGAACGAACTTGTGGGCATCATCTAGTTATCTATACTCAATTTATTTATTACATGTAGGACATGTAGGTGTATCTTATTTTACGTCATGTTTTGACTCTACGACCGGTTCAGAAAGAAAATACAACTGAGAAGAGCCGACAAGAAACATGTGTTTACCTGTTCCATAACTTCGGGGGCCATCCAACACGGGGTGCCTACGAAGGTGTGTCTAACTTTCTGTCGGGACAAGTCCCTGCCTGTGGCCAGCCAAGCTGATACTCCGAAATCTGCTATTTGCACTGTCCCGTCCTCGCCGAGCAATATGTTACCCGCTTTTATATCCCTAAAAGGAATTTGTGATGCCATTAATATCGATTTTCGGGATGAAAAGGGTTCGGGAGAAAGGATGAAAGTTATGGTCGATTCTACTCTTTAATTAGGTACTCGATAAATTAACATAAAATTAATTTATTCATATACACTTTTTTAACATTAAAAGTATTATATTATGTATTGGATGGAAGCAGACGTTACTTTGCGGAAGTCCATCATAATGAAGGAACTAGAAGTTTAATTCGCTATAATCCGTGACAACAGGAAAATCTATGTGGTCCAGTGTGTATCTCGTACCTATAGCCCCCGACATTCGAATCTATATAGGTGCGGCTTTAGGTGCGGCATAGACACTGTAACACAGATTTTTGCAAAGTCGCAATGCAAGTGATATAAATAATCATATTAATAATTTACTGTTATTTATTTTTTAAATAAGACAGTGCGCCAGTTGCGACTTCAGCAAGTAAAATAAAATAATAGAAAAGTGATGAAAAATTAAAATCACAATGCAAGTGATATTTTTAAACAATCATATTATTAATTTACTGTTTTTTTTTTTAATATAAGAGTAGCAACTTCAGCAAGTTAAATAAGAACCAAGACAAAAAAAAATTTTTTGAAATGGGATTTTCGGAATTCAATGACATGAAAAAAGCGTATAAGCACGCAAGCACAAGCACTATAAGGTAAGGCTAAATCGCTCTGCAGCACGTTTTTTCCGAAACATTGGCAACCAAAATCTCAAAGCCGTCAAACGTCGTTAAACATAATTAATAAAGTTTTAATAAATTATAATTAATCATCATCAAAGCCCTACATCCCTGGGCGGATCTAGGCTTCGTCAAGCAAATTTCTCCATCACAGGCGAAATAAGTCCCGAGTGAACTATTTAATTTTCCAGGATAATAAGTAAGTTGTCTAGTCATTCTCCAAGTCCATAACAATATCCATGCAAAAAATCACATCAATCAGTAGAGGCGTTGATTGACGGAGAAATCAAAAACCAAACAGTTACATTCACTCGAGAGAAACAGATAGAATGAATCCTAATAGAATCTGGATATTCATATAATTGAGACTAATAATGGAGTCAGTGTTGTTGCCTAGTACCTGAATGAATAAAGATTAATCAAATCGCATTGCTTACAGATAACAATTAAATTAACATAGAAAACCAGTTTTAGAACCATACGTTCATTTTACATAGAATTCATTTAGATTAAATGCAAGCTAATTTTAATAGTCCATAATTACTAAGCCTAGCAAACATGATTATAATATAAAAACATGCTAATTTTGTAATGTTCGTTTGTTTGCGACGCTTTTGCGACACATCTTCTCTACAAAATTAAAGTACATAGTTAGTTTGACAGCCGACATTATAATCAAGCTATGTTGAACTATTACTCGTCGTACTAGGCGACAGAAGCGACGCGACGCGTTACGGCGCCATAGGAACTGAAATTGACAGATGTATCTATGCGACAACGTAGGCCACGTGAAGGGTCAGCTACTGTTGCATTTGTCATGTCATTCGCATCACGGGCGTTTTCTAGTTATTAATTTATATTATAATCATACCTATGTATTTGTCCATTACTATGAAAGTACTCAAGCCCTTTCAGCACCTCTTTCAGAACGGTGGCTATAGTGGCCTCGTCAAACACACCGTGCTTACAGTTTGTTACTCGCATCTTATGTTTTATCACATCTAGGAGACTCCCACCTGTAAAGTGCCAGTACAAAATTATAGCAATGTGTTAAGCCCAGAGTAAACATTCAAATCAAATTGAGTTGAATTTGTTCCATGTCGTGCTCGGCTCGGCGACTTGAAGCGGCACGCCGTTAACCCCCGTTGTCCTAGGTGACAACGTCGTCGTCATTTTCTAACGTGTCGTATCGGATCGTGTCGCTTCTGTTGCTCACCTGTTGTCCTAGGTGAGCGACAAACGCGGCAACGCGACGCGATGCGACAGTATCAAACAGTGGCTGACCCTTCACGTAAATCACGTTGTCGCATAGATACGTTTGTTAATTTCCATGGCGTCGTATCACGTCGCTCACCTAGGACAACGGGTCAGCGACAGAAGAGATGAGACGCGACGCGATACGACCCCATAGAAAATGACAAACTTGTCTTCGTGACAGCATATTCAACAAGTGGACGCAAGCCTTTGCTAAGTAATTACAGAACATAGACAGATATATTTGACAAGCCATCCAGTGTCATATTATGAAACTAGGGGCGACCCACCCAATAGGAAGTCGATTTCTAAACTTAGCTATCACTTAGCGTGGTACAAAATTAAAATTACCTTCCAACAATTTCAAAACCAGCCATAGTTCATCCTCTACAACAAAACTTGTGTAGTATGTCACTACATTTGTATGGTTACAGCTAGACATGGCCTGAAAAAAGAAATTAAATCAATTACATTATGTATTCAGCATGAAGTATTCTTTTCTGTGAAAGATAAACTGAATGCCTTTGTGTACACTGTTAATTTAAAAAACTAATAACCTCTTATGGGCAACTTTTCTATATAATAGGAAAGTAATAAAAGATTTTTGTCCTGCAAATTTTGTCTATAACTTAGGGCCTCTTGCACAAGGAAAACTGATTTGTTAAATTTTGTAATATGCTTTTGCCAAAAAGTATACAATTCTTTTTTGTATATATTTATCTAAATCTTGAATATCCATTGAAATCTAAATCTCTATTGAAGTTTTGGGCTTTACACCTGGGAGGTAAGTTTTTTGGCAGTTTTGTGATTTGTCCTACAATCATGCTGCTAAAGAGCAACAGATCTAAGTGTTTAATTCTACTAATATACTTAGTAAAATACTTGGGGAGTAACATAGGCTACTTGTTTAATCCTGAATATTACA
Source organism: Erebia palarica (assembly GCA_964035005.1). Classification (NCBI taxonomy): domain Eukaryota; kingdom Metazoa; phylum Arthropoda; class Insecta; order Lepidoptera; family Nymphalidae; genus Erebia; species Erebia palarica. Next base: position 19,294,273 of record OZ035986.1, read on the forward strand.
GAGTTAAGCATACTTACTTGGATTTCTTTTAAGAGTTCGTCCATAGAAGTATTCCATTTTTCTAAGTTAATCCTTTTGATGGCACATTTTTCACCTCTCGGTTTGCAATAGGCAGAAAAAACCACAGCCGTTGCCCCAACACCTTCAAAGAAATATTAAGAAAAACCTATAGTAAAAGAAAAAAAAATGAAATGATTTATTTCTCATAAGCTAGTTTTTAATAGATGATGCAAACAGTACTTATATCTACTTATACTTGATCAACAAGTTGTTGCGGGCTCTTCTCAGACAAAGAAGCATAGTTATACTACCTACCCTTGTAGCTTAAAGTGTTATAAGTAAATGATTTGATTTGTTTCCTATCACTAATGCTGAGATCTATACAGTGTACTTTGACTTGGCTCAGATTTTACTTAGATATAAAACGAGATGGACTTATGTGAGTAACATAATTCTGTCTCGTTTTAACCATGTCTTAAGTCTAAGCAAAGTCAAAGTTCGCTCTATAGATCTCACACTAAGGAAGACTTTTCAGAAATTCCACATAAGCACAACCAGACAGACACTAGATCCATTCTATCTTAATATTATAAATGCGAAAATGTGTGTATCTGCTACGCTTTCACGGCCCATTATATCCCGGCGCAGGACATAGGCTACTTTTTCCCAAAAATTAAAGAGTTCCCACGGGAATCCAAATCTCTTAATCCACGCGGACGTAGTCGCAGGCATCATCTAGTGTTCTATAAAATATAATGAGTAAGAAATTTTCAATCAAAATGAAGTTGCATTTTATAGCAAAACTAGGTCTGAAGGGTCAATTGCACAATCAATGATAATCGTTAAGGCTAAATTGGACCAGCAAGCTAGCAGAGTAAATAGCACGAGTTAGAACTCTTACATCAATGATTTACATTTTAATTCAAATTTTATATACTACTATTGATGTTTTTTTTAATAACTGACTGGATAAAAAGCAAAGCAATCGGCTTCATATCCAGTCATTCAGTCAGTCATGTTATACAATATCAGATGCATTGTATATTATCTACATATAGTAACATTTTTCTTTTCATGAAAAGAACAACTGTAGAGTTTCATGCTGACTCTTCTCAGTAGAATCTCTTTTCCAAACCGGTGGTAGAGTCAAAACATGAAGTAGCATAGGAGATACTTGTATGTCCAATATGAAATAAACCAATTGAGATTTGAGTATTAGTAAAAGTAGAAGAACCATGATTTATGCTACCAAAAGTTTATATGGTCAAATTTAACATTAACCATAACCATCAACCATGCAATTGGCCCTCAAAAAAAACAATAAAATAAAAAATAATGCTTACATATACTAAGTATATTTTTAAACAAATATTGTGACATGCTATTTATAATATGTTCAGTAAGATTTGTGCATGTATTGAAGTTACAAAATCAATAGGTACATAAGGTGACAAATAAATTAGCAATAATTGGTTACCATTGAATTAAAATTTATGGATCAGTTTGTCCTTGGCATACAGAAAGAATAATTAAATCCATACTAAAATGAAGAATATTTGTACACCACAATGTGGTAGAATAGGAGCACTTTTTATACTTATTCCACCTCAATTAATGTACTCTATTCAATTATAAATGTGAAAGTGTTTCTATCTGTCTGCTATGCTTTCATGGCCCAATGTTGAACAAACTTTGAAGTTTGGTACAGAGATAGATTGCATCTCAGGGAAGAACATAGCACTACTTTTGAATTAGGGAATCTAATCCAGATTTGCAGAAATTTTCTAGTCTATTAAAAAAGAAGTATTTGAATTGCCTAAAACTTAGGACTGTAAATGCAAATAAATTTTAATAGGGAGCATCCTCTATCTGTGTTGTCATTGTCATCATCAACCGATAGATGTATACTGCTGGACATAAGGACTTCATCATGCAGCAGTCTTGCATCTGAGCATAGCAGTAGCAGAGATATGTATTTTATCCTAGAAAATTTAAGACTTTCCACAGGATTTAAAAAAAACTAACAAACTAAAACTAATGCAGGCAAAGTCACAGGCATCATCTAGTGAAGATATAAAAAATTTAACATTACAAGACTGCAACAAGACTGCAATCTGTCAATCTGTCTATTAAGCCTGGGGTACACAGTTAGAGTAGACGGTGAAGTGAACTAGCATACTCTTCTACTTCCCAAGTGCCTACGAAATAAGAGTAACTGTTTACACATAAAATTAACTTTTGCTATTAGAGTAATAAATTATTGTTTCGTAGTTAACAGTAGATTGTGTGTGAGTAGATGCTGGGTTCGGGGAAGCCAAGAGTTGCTTGCCCACTGCGCTAGCGCTGCACGCTAGTCTACTCTTCCAAATTTAAGTACTCTTAGGACCGATTTTTCAATTGTCAGATAAAGTTTATTGGAGGAATAAATTTGACGCTTTGACGGATTTTCAATACAAAACCTGTCAAAACGTCAAATTTATTCCTCCGACAAAATTTATCTGACGATTGAAAAATTAGCACATAACTGACAAATATATTTGAAATTTTGACAGGGTTCCTATACAACTTCTTTTAAAATATCAAGTTTATTCGTCAGATAAGGTTTACTTGGCGATTGTGAATCAGGGCCTTACTTGACTAGTGTTGTTTACATTGGTATTGTTAATAGGATAGCTAGTACGCTCACATGCTATTATGCTGTTTACTCTACCCGTGTACAGGCCTCTTAAACACGTAACACTACACGGAATGTTTACATGTACAGTGGAAATGGGCGGATTCTGTCATTTAAAGTGCGCTGGAAAAACCTTAACTATTTTTAATAAAACAGACACAAAACAATTTTCCTCATATAAAGCACCTATGAAAAATGATAGGACATCACATTTCTATTAGTAATTTCGTGATAAACTTGAATTACCTTACAAATTACTCACATAATTTGTGAAAAATCTATTTGAATTGACGTGCATTCATTATTACGATATGACAGATCGCATATTAGTAAAATAAAACCTAAACATACCACCATCATTCTACTAAGAATAATTTTATTTTAATAAATCAAGAAAATAAAACAGTAAAAAGATAACACATACCAATGACATCTCGTAATTCGTAGTCCTCTTGACTATTAGGCCACGGACACGAAGTATTAGCTGTGGCCGCCATCTTGCGAGTGAATAAATTTCCAATCCCCGCTGTTTTGTTTACAGAGCAAGCATTTCGCATAAATGATGACAATGCTGATAGTTGGCGGTCGCAAGTCCCGAATGATTTCTGAATTAAATCACATATTATTAGACCTTTTTAATTAATTAATTGGAAATATTTAATAATGTTAATATCAAAGTTTATATTTATATAGATTTTTTATGCCAAAATCAATTTGTTATGGCAATACTATCATTGCAAGTTGACCTTGAAGATGACAACAGGAAATTGAAAATCCATAGACGAGGGAGACCTTGCGAGGAAACTGAAATCAAACTTCCGCGATCATCGGAGAGCGCGGCAAAGTATGAAAGTAAGCAGTGGAACGCAACGCACCCGCAACCTGATAATCAATTCGTCATTTTACTTTCAGGTCAAGTTAGTCTTTAGCAGACAGGTGCACTCCCCGTGTCAATTTAGTAATTATATATGTAGGTGAGAACTGTGAATTAGGTTCCGCGGAAATTCAGGGGTATCATAAAAACCAGATGAAACGGAGATATCCGGTAACTATCCGGTATCTGGCCCATCCAGCGTAAATTTATTATCCGGCCGGATATTGAATTACTATCCGGTATCCGCCGGATGCTATCATAAGTTTTTGTGAGGTAATTAAATATTAAGAAAACGGGTAATATGATTTTTTTAGGAGTGAAAAGTTACAAAACTCCCTAGGAATTTCAAAGAACCTTTCTTAAATTGCACTCATATCACGCACTTTACGCAGCAAGTGAACAACTAACTTTCGCGATACAACTCATGCCGCCGGCCACAATCACTCACGATGACACCCAAAACCGCCCGAATTGTTCGCTTTCGCCATACCTGTGCGGCGCTAAACTGGTCACTACCTGCTACGAGACCACGGGCTGGATATCCGGCCGCCGGATATTCATCGCCATCCGGCTTCGTAGCTAGCCGGATATCCGGTATCCGGCCAAACAACTATCCGTTTCATCTCTAATAAAAACACATCATCAAGACATCGAGCTCAGTTGCACTCAGGCACAATTCGTTTATAACTGCTTTCAATATTATTTTACATTTCCACTACATGTAAATTTAATTTCTATCGTACCTACTGTGTATTCTGTATCAACTGAATAGATCTACAGAATATTTTGTAATAGAATCAGAAATTCTATTATAAAATTTATTCGTTGTTGTTTTTGAAGCTTATTCCGTCCCTCTCCCACCTATTGAGGTGGGAGTGGGACGGAACTCTTGTTTAATAATATAGTAGAGCAATTGGCTCTCTATATTATAAACAAGGTAACAAATGTAATTTAATAAATAAAATCATGTTAACTATTTTAACATGTGAACGTTGTTCAGTACAAAGGAGATTATGAAATAATTAGCTGATGTCCGCGATTTTATGCGCGAGGATTGATTGATTTTTTGATTCTTAATTTTCTTAACTCTTTAAATTTCCGGGGTAAAAACTAGCACAAGTGTACGAAACTTCAGCCTGCATAACTAGCACAAATATTATAAATGCGAAAATGTGTTTGTTTGTCCTTCAATCATGAGATGGTGGTAAATAAAAACCCCCGGCTGAGTTTGTTGTGGGCTCTTCTCACCCTGGGCGCGTTTGGAACCCTCTTAGCTTAATTAGTTCTAAGATACCGTAACTGATTATTACCATCATGTTTTCTATGTAATTGGACTTCAATATGTGTACTGTGTACCTAATTTGAATAAATAAATATTGATTGATTGAGTATTATTTACAATGCTTACAATTAATTATAGTCTGAATATAATATTAATTATAAAAGCTGAGAGTGCAACTGGTGGGAAATTAAAAAAAAATTGGTATAATCCCCAAATGAACTAGATTTTATGTTTTGGCTTGAGTTTTGTATGGTCCCATGGGCCGTGAGTTTTCAATCCACTCTCAGTTAGACAGACTCTAACGCTCTCTAAACTCTGCGCGTGACTTACGCACTTGGCCGGTTAGACAGACTCTAACCGGCCAAGTGCGTAAGTCACGCGCAGCGTTGGATTCCGTAGTTGCCCGTTACATTTGACACATAATAGATAGACGAAAAAAATTCATCCCTACTTTACGTTTAGGGGAGGTACCCTAAAAAAATATTTTACCACTTTGTCGGCGTCATTAATATGGTAAATCTCATCCAAAATATAGCTTTCTACTGCTAACAGCCTCTGATCTAAGCCGCGGACGGACAGACGGACAGACTTTTTGAAACTATAAGGGTTCCTTGTTGACTACTGAACCCTAAAAACTTAAGTAAAATTAATAATAAAATTCTCACTACCTGTCGAAAAACACCAGGCGCGCCGCCCTGCGGTATATTTTTCTCTGGGCTGAAGTTGCTGGAAATAAGTTTGCACATGGGTTAATAAATAAATGATGAGCGAAGTGAGGTCTAATAGTCTACTTTGGCGAATTTGCATTGAATCCAAATCCATCAGGCCAGCTGTCCATCAGAACTTGAAGTCGACGACCTCCATGGCACAGTGCGGACAAACGCTGTGGTCTTATATTAAGGGGGATGTACCGGGTTCGATATCCAGCAGGGGCAATTTGGTGTGATGAGAGGATACGGACCACCCCGGGTGCCACCAGCTTGGAAGTGGCACACTGTCTGTGTGATCGGTCCGACGGTCTGGCCCATAGACTTAAGCCACGAATATACTTATAAGTTTTAACCATGTAATGTTTTAAATGTAAAGTATGAGAAACTTATGAAATGTAGGTCTTGCAAATCGCGTATCACATGCAAATGTTAGTTATGTAAGTTACTTACGTACGCTACTTACGTAAAAAGTTACAAGTGTAATCGTGGCCTTTAATATTTGTTATCCAATGTCTGCCAATTTGGTCTGGTCAGGTTCGGGTGACACCAATGCTACGTCACTGGGAGGGAGAGAGAGAGAGAGAAAGCGCCTCATTTTCATTCTCATTTTTTCAGAATTAAGACAAAATCAAGAAGGCGACCCGAACTCAAAGTAGGTATAATCATCTACAAGTTATCATCTACAACCCATTGTCGCCCCACAGCTGAGAACATAGTCGACCGAACATAGTAATTGCCGACCTGCAATTGGCCAGCACAACGTTTTCCTTCACCGTCTCAGCATTATTATTATCATCATCATCATAACCATCATTATCATCAACCGATAGACGTCCACTGCTCAACATAGATCTCCTTCATGAATTTCCACACTCCGCGGTCTTGCGCCGCCTGAATCTAGCGGCTCCCTGCGACTCGCCTGATGTCGTCTGTCCACCAAGTAGGGTCTGCTAACGCTGCGCTTCCCAGTGCGAAGTCGCCATTCCATCACTTTGGGACCCCAACGTCTACGGGTTCTTCGAATAATAAATGATTCAGCATTATTAAATGATATTTAATTTTTTTAAACGCGCCTTCTAAATGTTTTATAAACCTGCATCATCGTCAAGGTATTATTTAGGTATTGTTACCTACAACCTCAATTGGTGTGATTCGCTGAGTTTTTGCTTTTTCTTGCTGTGATATTAGATTTTGGCCAATAACTAGGTAGGCATTTAGTGGACGGGTGTTAGCACATCGGAGACGACTGCAATCGTTATACTCCCAAGCAGCATTGCAGGATGTATACCAGCTGGATTGAAAAATTTATACTTCTTTCTTTTCACTTCTTTCTCAGTTCTTATAAGTAAAAATATGGCACAGTTATACAGTTTTATGCGTTAGTAGCGCTGTACAGTAGCTGTGTAAGTATAAAAGTGGCTGTTTAATAGCTGTATTAGAGTTGCAATCATTTTAATGTACTTATCTATTAACTAAGGCTATAGACCTAAAATAATCCCCGATGCGATGAAGTCTGAGGAGAAGAAGAAAGGTAGTCATAAAGCTAATTCAGAAAATCCCTATCGGTGTGGGAGTCACGACATTTCTTATGTGGCCCAAGTTGCCATGAAATAACAATTCACTTAATTTCATTTTTTTAAATTATGATACGGATACTTTTTAAGTTATGAAAATAAAATGTATTCAATACACACACAGTCGCCAGCATCAATTAGTTTTAATAATTTCTTGATGTTAATGAAAATCCTAATCCTCCAGATTATATATTTAATTTGGTAGATTGAAATTTTTACTTAACGGGATTTCTTTTTTGTTCCTTTTCATTTTATAGAACTCGGCCTAAATGAATGAAAATAATAATTAAGCCGGCTAAAAATAAATAGGTAGGTCTATAAGTGAATCCTCAATCACTCTTATTACGATTTATGAATTGCTTTACGATTAATTTAAGCTTCGCCGACAATTAATTTAAAGGCGTAGGTACCTATGTAGGTTTTATTTTTTGGAAATATTTTAATTATTATTGTAAATATTCTTAAAATCTTCTATTTTCCATTTATGTTACTCGTAAGGCTTCATAAATCACTAGCGGATGCCCGTGACTTCGTTCGATTGGCATAAGTTTTTTATACCTACAGGCACTCCTTAATTTTCCGGGACAAAAAGTAGCCTAAATTATGTCACTCTCCAGGTCCTCAACTATACCCATGCAAAAATCAAATCGATCCGTTGCTCTATTGCGACGTGACTAAAGTCGTTAGGGATAGAATTTTCAAAAACTGTGAATCACGTATTCACGTTTTCATTTCAAACCATTACTAAAATTCTACATCAATGTTTCAAACCGAAATCGCAAATACTAAGTACTGCCCATAGATTTAGGATACTGCGTAGGAGCCACAGATTTATATTATGTCTGTGGTAGGAGCGCAGCGGAGACCAATCCTAAATCTATGGTACTTTCATGACCACAACATGACAAATGACAGATTTTCATACAAACTTTCAACACCTTTTTAAATCATTTGGGGGTGGAATTAAAAAAAATATATGAAACACGTACTTCTTTATTTGTAATCGAAAGCCCAAATACCAAGCTTCGTTGAAAAAACTCGGAAAATACTTTGAAAAATGAAGGACTTCCATGCAAATTTTCTTTCTCCAATTTCACAATTTTGGGGGTAGAAATTTGAAAAATTGTGAAATACATATTCATATTAAACCAGAAGCCCAAGTTTCATGGCTATAACTTGAAAAACTACGGATTTTCATACAAACTTTCAACCCCTATTAAACCCCTTAGGGGATGGAATTTTTAAAAATCGTGTGTTTTTTATTTTTTACCGACAGCCAAAATACCAAATTTCGTATATAACTTGAAAAATATCTCTTAAAATAAAGGACTTTCATACAAACTTTCATACCCTATTTCAGCCCTTTGGAGGTAGAATTTTCAAATATGGCGAAGCATATATTATTTCTTCATTTTAAACCAAAGCTCAAAGACCAAATTTCTTATAGATAACCTTTAACATGACGGACTTTCATACTAACTTTCAATTTTATTTATTATAATAAAATTACCCATATTATTTACTATTTTAGTATTTACCCGTATTGATTTACCCGTTTGAGAGTGGAATTTCGAAAAACCCTTTCTTAGTGGATACGTACTCTTCACAAAGAACAAATTCTCCAAATTTCATGTCTCTAAGACTAGCGGTTTGGGCTGTGCGTTGATATATCAGTCAGTCATTACTTTGAATTTTATTTAAGTAATAAGTATAGATAATTTTTTGCGTGTGACTTCATCAGATTTCAACGCACTTTTTTTCTTTAAACTATAGTTTAAAATGGTTATCATACTTACTAACTAAACAAGAATGTAAATTTTAGGTATTTTGGGCACACCCTCTATTACAATCATCCATCTATCCACCCATCAGCCTGCAGTGTCCTCCGCCTTCCTCATTTACCCATAATTTATTTTTGACATAGGCAATGATCCCTATTCGATGACGTCAATAATATTTTTGTTCGTCTCGTTCATATATATTAATCACGGGCTTGCTAATTTGAACGGCAATCTCGGAGAGCGGCGATATCGCCGAGATAATCTCGCTTTTGTAAAACTTGCGCCTAATATAACAAATGAAAAGCTTCACGTTGGCTTACTGTGGATATTCCATGTTTTCAGCAAAACGAGTATTTTTTTATAGTATAAATAAAAAGAAAATGTGGCTGACTGACTGATCTTTCAACGCACAACTCTAATCTCTGGATGAATCGGGCTGAAATTTCGGATGCAGTTTTGACGTAGATATCCGCTAAGTTAAAATCTAATGGGGTCCAATATGGGTTTGAAATTTGTGTAGTCCACGCGGAAAAGCTGTTTATATGTAGCGAGTCGCAAGATCATGACGTGTGGAACTCCCTATACAATAGAGGCGTTAACGCATCGCTAAGCGTAGCTAAGTAGTAAAAAAACAATGTTATCTTTGCACAGGAGTAAAGATCGTTTACTACCGTTAACCGCTAACCGGTTAACAAACGGTAGTAAAAAAGCAATGTTTTTTTCACTCGCTAGTGCACAGGAGTAAAGATTGTTTACTAATATTTTCAACCGTTAGCCGTTAACCGTTTAACCATTTAGCGATATGTTAACACCTCTATACAAGAGATCTGTATCCAGCTTTGGACGTCTGTCGACGATTATGACGTTGACGACAGGTGTTAATTCCGGTTGTAGGTAAAGTCACCTACACTTTTTGTTAACAAACAAGCTGATAATAATATTAAAAAAACATTTCTAAGAGCAAGCTTTTATCGTCTGCCATATTGAATTTAGCGGGACGTCATTTTATCTATCGTATTCTTCTCAGTAAACCCTTTCAATTTCCATTATCATGGGGTTGCATATACAAGAACTAGTCGACGTCACTTAGCTAACCATGCAAATTGAACTTCAACCAAATCCTAACTAAACCTGTACCTATGCAAAATTTAAGCCCAATCGGAAACCGGGAAGAGGGTCAAAAACTTGCAAGATTTGATTACAGACAGACACCGGGACAGGTCAAACTAAATAAAAGCTTGTATGCTTGTAAGCTTGCAGGCTTAGATGAATTATTAATCAACACCTAGATAAATTACATTATATCTATTACTATGTTTTGTAGGTATTTGTGACGGTTGCGAAATTTATGAGCATAATGTTGTTTGTTTCATCCAAGGATTTTACGTAAGCACGAAAAAGAAAAAAACCAGGTCACTTAAGGCCTTGATTAAATTCACAATAGCAACATAAGTGATTAAAACATGTCAATCGAACTTTCGAGATTTAGAAATTGAAATAACACGTTTATTAGTCAAATAAGTTGCTATGAAATTCTAGTTGTAATTCAATTGGGTATCACATTGTGATATCTATTGTCAATTATTAGAAACCATGGTATTATAACATCCCAATTTGATTGTTGATCATTGTCGTCGCCCACAGCTGGACAAAGATCTCCTGCGTGTCGGCGAAGTGCCAAGGCTCCCAGCTTGCGATCGTCCGTTAACCTAGTTGGGAATTATCCAACGCTACGCTTACTGGTGTGAATTCGCCATTCAGGCACCCTGGGGCTCTTGATCTCCTCAATTCTGATTTGATTACGTAGGGATACTTCGAGCACAGCCTTCACCATCGCCCACTCAGTGATCCATAATGTCAGGCCCATAGTAACTAAATAACTAAGTTTCGGAGCCGTAAGTCATATATTTTATTAAATCAAGTCAAGTGCGAGTCAGACATGCGCACAAAAGGTTCCGTACCACCATACAATATAAATTATGTTAGTAAATAACAAGAAAAAGTCTTAAACAACACGTAATGTCCGCTCTTATTTAACAGCTAGCTTATAAACTGGTAGCGCCTGACAAACTATTCGACACCGTATGAGTACAGAATAATAATTGTCGATTTTCTGATTTCTATCCTATACTTTTGCAGTGAGATCTTGCTTCTTGCCAAATTTCACGATTCTCGGTTAACGGGAAGTACCCATAAAGAATAAAATTTTTTGGAGAGTGAGTATTATAATTTATTACCTTATGGTTAAATCGATTAGATTTCTCCCTGCTCCAAAAATTTGTCACAAAGGAATTTTTAACAAGTACTCAGTACAATAACGCTATTTAAATAACTACCAGTAGTGGTAACTACAAGTAATCATGGAAACAGAACATTCATCGTGCGACACAAAAGACATGTAGCACCATCTAGGGGCAGACGTAATTTTTGTGATTCATTTCAACTTTCACTCTCAATTGAGTTTCCTCGGTAGTAAATATGCCAATTGTATTTAATATTTTATTGCTGTCAATGAATCCGACAATTTTCAATTAGGGTTCCGTACTCATAGACTATCGAATTGTTTGTCAGATGCTATACGATACGATTACGTGTTGCTATGACATATTTATTGTTATTTTCTAAAATAATTATTTATATTGTGAATTTATTTATTACTAGCGGTTGCCCGCGACTTCGTCCACGTACAATTTCTGATTTGCTATGAGATTTTCCCGCTGTAAAAGGCCTACTTATAGCAGCTATATAGCATCGGCAGGTTTATATTATTTAAGACTAATAAGTCCGTAATGCTGACTTAAAAACTTATAACCTTCATGCAAGCTTTCAACCTTTATTTCACGCTATTTGGGGTGGATAATCGTAAAATTGCTTATGCAGTTTATTATTAATTAAAACTAATAACCTAAATCCTGATTTTCAAGTCTATAACTAACTAAAAAAACATAGCACTTGCATACAAATTTTCAACCCTCATTTCACCCTCTGTGGGGTAGATTTTCGTAAAATTGCTTATGCAGATTATTATTACTTAAAACTAATAACCTTTATGCCGATTCTCAAGTATCTAATTTCAAAACCTTAGAACCTTCATGCAAGCTTCCAACCCCCATTTCACCCCCTTTGGGGTGAATATTCGTAAAATTGCTCATACAGGTTATTATTATTTAAATCGAATAACCTAAATCCCGATTTTCAAGTCTCTAACTTCGAAAACACAGGACTTTCATACAAAGTTACAACCCCCATTTCACCCTCTGTGGGGTAGATTTTCCTAAAATTGTTGATACAATTTATTATAACTTAAAACTAATAACCTAAATAACGATTTTCAAGTCTCTAACTTCAAAAACTTGGGAGCCCTTATGTAAGCTTCCAACCCCCATTTCCCCCTATTGGGGTAAATTTTCGTAAAATTGCTTATACAGGTTTTTATTATTTATCACTAATAACTTAATTGCCAATTTTCATGTATCTAGCTTCAAAAACAAAGGACTTTCATATAAACTTCCAACCCCCATTTCAACCCCTTAGGGGTGAATTTGGCTGATGTCTACACCATAGAAGAAACCTACTTTCCAAATTTCAAATTCGTATGCTTTATACGTTCTGAGATATCGTGATGAATCTTTCGCTTTTATATTATATAGATATAGGTTTAGATTTATTGGCTTTTGATTGCGTTGATTCAGAAGTTTGATTTTTTTACAGCTTCAAGGGACCGTAAGTATTTCATATTAATTTCAACTTGATAGCGTACTCGAGAAAAGGTGGTTGACAGACCGAGAGACAGACAGACGCGTAACGAATTGAACCTACTCGTAGGTATATGGATTTTCTTTTTCCTTTTGAGGTATGGAACCCTAAAAACACATATTGATTAGTACACATTTCCTTTGTCTCGATATAATTAGTTAAAAACGCAAAAATGAAAATTAATACTTTACAAGAATATCCTTACTAATACTACAGTAGGGATTAACAACGGTATTTTATGAAAACAACTTCACAATTGTAACCGAGCGATAAATCAAGATATAAAAAGAGTTGGGACGAACAATTTTCTTCACAAATTAACTGTCATAGGCCGTGATCAGTGTTGGTAGTTGAATAAATTTATCAGTACCTACAAACTTATTTCAGAATGGCTGTAGTTAAGAGTTTTCCCAAGGTAAGTTTTTAAATGAATTAGAATGTACTGGCGTTAAATGAATAGGTAGGTACTAGTATGGCGCGTGGATGCGCGGCCCGCTGAAGCGGACCGCGTTTATAGTTCATAATTTCCAAATCGCAGTCAACATTCGCCATACATTTTCTGTGGAGAATATATTCCGCCATCTAGAATTTTTTTCCTGTTCATCAAGAAGACCTTCAGGTCCTGATCATCTTTTGCCGAGAAACCACCCTTTCATCTTTATACTCTCCGAGACAGACACTGACGAAATTTGTTCTTTAAATACAGGATATAATTCAAATAATTGGTCAAGTATCAGGCTCAGTCTTTCAAAAAATTGAGAGTTCTGAGGTCAACTTTGGACGTTAGAAAATCTCGACTTTGTAAGCCCCCCATTTCGTCAATTTAGTGAAAAATTAAAAAATATACTATAATACTCTATTCCTAATTATCTTTAAAATGATATACCGCAACCCTATGTAACGATATAAAAAATATTTTACTTCGCATTCGCTTCTATGAGAGCCTCCCTGAAATAAAGATTTTTATAATTTTTTAAGCCATGTTCAATTCAATTTTAAATTTGAAGTAATTACGTTCAGTATTTCGGAAGTTATAAGGCTCTGACAGACGGACAGACGGACGGACAAGTGCAAATTCACTCCAGTAGACTCAGAGACCTTCGCTTCGCTCGGTAAATTTAGAAGGTGGCTTAAAGAAATTCACATACGAAACCCTGAAATCATTACACTCCTTTTTATTTTGGGCAGTCGTGTAATAAACTAGGCAAGTACATTATATAGGTAGGTAAATTGTACGTACGTCCGACGTTTTGTAGTAATTGTCTTATTAGCCTGATTAAGTAGTCTAATTAATGATTTACCTCAGACATTATGTTCAATTGATGATTAGGCCTAGTCATTGCGGTCATTAAATACATTAGTGTAGGATTTTTACAACGAAACACCTTTTTACATAAGAATTTCAAACGAGTTTCTTTTTTATTTCATACTTTTTAAAGCGTGATTTTTCAGTAGATAGTCGGTAGTTTTAGAACTTACTTTTTTAACTTAATCCACGCGGACGAAGTCGCGGGCATCATCTTGTAATAATTAAATTCTACCTACCGCTTCGGGGTACGCGACACATGCTGCTCTTCGCCAAGCCAATCTATCGGACGGCTTCATGCTTCATGCTCACCTCACCCCAAGCCCCAATTCTCTGCCCAAATAAGGGGGCAAATAATGTTTTCATCGTTCATGGATGTATGTATTATAAAACGGCTAGCCGTATTGTGATATTACGGCAGATTCTATCATCCGGCTGCGACATAAATGTCCGAAATGGTTGTTCATGACATAACCTACAGCGGATTCTATAATCCGGCTGCGAATGTCCGATCGACGATGTCTGACGACCTCCTTGGCGCAATGTTGAGCGCTGTTGTCTTAACGAGCGGAGGTCTCGGGTTCGATTTTCCCTGGTCTGGCCTGGTGGAAGCCTTCCAACCTACCGGCAAAGCCGTGCCGCCAAGCGATTTAGCGTTGCGGTACGATACCGTGTAGAAACCGTTAATATAACTGCCATGCCCCTAACAGGTTAGCCCGCTATCATCTTAGACTGCATCATCACTTACCAACAGGTGAGATCGCAGTCCAGGGCTAAATTGTAGTGGATAAAAAAATCCTATTTATATCTATATCCTATCCATATCCTCTATACGGCGGATTCCATTAATCCGTCTGCGGGTGTTTTAGGTTTAACGTCGTCTGTGGTATCGTAGCTCCCAAACGGATGAACCGATTTTTTTAGTTTAATTTTTTTTGTGTCATAGATAATTTTATCCCAAGGGCTCTTAGCCATAAACATTTCATGGAAATCTATTCAGCCGTTTGAAGATCATCAGCTCTTTAATATTTGATGAAGGGATCAGACTACCTTCCATAGGTCCTATCGAATCGAAAATTGCTACCGTATTACTTCAATTATATTGAAAGAACATGGTAAGGCCATTGAGCCTTATGTTTGTGTTTTATTACTTCTTAGTCATATGGTACGATTGATCTACGGGTTTTACATGCCATAACCTCCAACCTTTGTTAGAAATAACTGTAATAAAAGCTTACCTATCCCTCTTCTTGAACGGACTCCCGATTTCTATCACGGGCTCCATCTTGAAGTATCCACGGTTCATCTTCACTTTTTTCAAAACTCAACTCTCAATAACTTTTGTAAAGGAAGTTTGATTCTGGAAAAAGACAGAAATAGGCTATTCTAGGCTACCTTTTCAAGAAGTTACATACATTAATGCATATATCTACCTATCCCGAAAGTTTAAAATGAGTTTTATTAAGTACTTCTAATGGACGACTCCTGTACATATTTATTAAAGTGTAAATTAAGTGTAAATATTTATTGAAAAAATTAATTGGAGGAGGGTTTATTGTCGCCATAACCTTTTCTTATTCTTTCTCTGTTTTGGAAAAACTCAAAAAAGTATGGGGTATAACTTAAACTTAGCACTGTTAAAGCTAATAGACTGAGATTATATACAGGCATTATATTTTTTATCCAGCAAAACGGTTGGAATCCTTCGGGATAGGGTATGAAAGTTTTGCCCGGCAAAAGTTTTGCATAGTTTATGCTGTTATGGTCTCATATGAAGTGGGCGGAATACCTCAGCAGGTACTTAACAGTTTCATACATCAGTACTTATATTTAAAACCAGTGAGCAAAAGTGGCTTTTCCTCACTGAGTGGCCAAAAACTCAAAAAACAACCTTGCCAGTGCAGTAACACTTGGGATGTCAGGATTCTACAGATACCCCAAACATCCAAATGAAGTTATAGCGGAAGTAGCTAAAGAAACTAACATACACCTACCTACATACATAGGTACAAGAACCCTTAAAAATGATCCTGCTTTTTGAGGAGTGTAATAAAAATCTATAAAGCCAAATCCCGTGCGAAGCCGGGCGGGTCAACTAGTCGTTAAATAGTTTTTTTTATTGTGAGATATGCTTGCGCTTGACGACAATCATGCTTATTGCAAAGCAATTATGAGGTCTAGGTTGGAGCGCGCTTGCCTAGAATATGCCTATTCACTCTTGCCTTGAAGGTACTCGAATTATACTTGGCAGGAAACACGATAAGATACCAATAAAGTTTTATTGCATTGACAAAGTACATACAAGATGCCCGATTGCCCAGGAACACTGTCTTAAAACCAAATATATATTATTACTAGTGGTCGCCCGCAACTTCGTCCGCGTACAATTTCTAATTTCCTATGAGATTTTCTCGCTGCATCAGGCCTACTTAAAGCAGCTATATAGCATCGGCAGGTTTTTATTATTTAAGACTAATAAGTCCTTATTGCTGACTTTAAAAACTTATAACCTTCATGCAAGCTTTTTTCCCTCATTTCACCCTCTGTGGGGTAGATTTTCGTAAAATTGCTTATGCAGTTTATTATTCCTTCAAACTAATAACCTTTATGCCGATTTTCAAGTCTCTAACTACAAAAACATAGGATTTTCATACAAAGTTACAACCCCCATTTCACCCTCTGTGGGGTAGATTTTCCTAAAATTGCTCATATAGGTTATTATTATTTTAACCGGATAACCTAAATCCCGATTTTCAAGTCTCTATTTTAGATTTTCCTAAAATTGTTTATACAGTTTATTACAACTTAAAACTCATAACCTAAATCCCGATTTTCATGTCTCTAACTTCAAAAACAAAGGACTTTCATACAAACTTGCAACCCCCATTTCTACCCCTTAGGGGTGAATTTTCTCAAAACCGTTCCTTAGCGGCCGTATACGCCATAGAAGAAACCTATCTTCCAAATTTCAAGTCTGTATGCTTTATAGTTCCTGAGATATCGTGATGAATCAGTGACCTTTCGCTTTTATATACTCGTATATAGATTAAGATATATTTGAAACATTACCAAATCGATACCGCGTGCAAGTCGCCACTCATGATGTTTTCGCTGAAACGCTCTTTCTAAGTAATGTGAATACTATGAATAATTTAATATGTCCGCGCACGAACTCCGAGGCATTGGGGTCTGAAGAAACGACGGCTGTACGCCACCCCCGATAGTCGCTCCATATCCAGCTCGCTCCCAGCACTAGTTTCGAGCTTGACGCGGGTAATTTTGCGATAGCAGTATTGTTTTGCACTTTAAACATTCATTAAACTCTAGGTCATAACTTTAACATTCCATAGGATTCCTCAGAGCTCGCGCCCGGACTATATTTGTTTTAATCATAAATTACTTAGGTACGGTGTAATAGACCCAATTCCTCGATGGTGGTAGTGGTATCGTCGATGATCGATCGTCTAGTAGCATGGTCGCTTCCAGATGAGGAGGTCCTGGTCAGATTTTCGGGTCGGGCGTTAAGAGTTGGGTCACAGTAAACAGATACAACCAGTATGGAAACTAAGCCCAGTTGATAAAATAATTACCTACGCTCCATTGAAGCAATAGGGTTGTCACTTTTAATGTTTTATGGTTTAATTTTGTTTTTGTTAATTAAAACATTCTATGTTCTGTAGTGAACAATTAATCGAATTGAATAGCTGGTTTACGAATAAAATGTAAATAAGTATCTCATGGCGTCGGTTAATCTCGATAGTTTAAAATACGGAAAACAGTTTAATATTGACACACAACTTGACAGTAGATCTTTGTTTTTTTGTAGGTCACTAACTTATCATTATGGCTTGACCTTTGACATGTTTTTGCGAGAGCGTACGTGAGCCGCGGCTGGGCGCGCGGTAGGCGCCGCAGGTGGCGCGTGGGCAGGGCTCATGAGCTCTGTTTTCAGGTGTTTGTCACGCATTTTCGGGTTGAACCGTACCGCGTTTCAACCCCAAAAATGCGTCTAATACCTAGTAATTAAAAAAACCTGACATAAAAAATACCTTTATTCTTGATTAGCGGTCCGCCCCGGCTTCGCACGTATGCAATTTAGATTTGTAATTTTATCGTGAAAATAACAAAGTAAACAATTTACAGATTTTTCATATTATGTACTATCTTTACTAAAATTTAAATTAATTAAAATTAGTACACTGTGACTATTTAACGCGGTATGTAATTCCCTAATTAAATCAATTTTAGAATTTCTAAATGTCGCAAATTTTTTAAAATTTTGGTCACAGTTTCCTGTTTTGTGATCCTAGGGATCCTCAGATATCGATTTTGAACGAAATCTGTTCAATAACAAAGAAATTCAAAATGGCAGTGTTTTTTTAAAATTTTAGTAACAGTTTCCTGTTTTGTGATCCTAGGGATCCTCAGATATCGATTTTGAACGAAATCGGTGCAATATCAAAGAAATTCAAAACGGCGCTGATTTTTTTAAAATTTTGGTACAGTTTCCTGTTTTGTGATCCGGAGCCCCAAATATCGATTTTAAACGAATTTAAAAAGCGATAGTTCCGGTTTTGTTGAAGCAGAGTTCAAACATACATATAGTATTTTTAAAAAGATCGCGGAAATAGACACTTGTCATGACGCGGCACTCACTACTGACGGCATAGCGAAGGCCTCTTAGGGGTCTCGTCGATGCGCATGTTTGTGTGAGTGAGCTGTTTCGAACGTTTCTAGGTAGTTTCACTACTGTTTGTATCTGTTTACTGTGGTTGGGTTTTCTGAAGAAATTCTCAGAATAGCCCTGAGTTAGTAGGAAGGCGGTGTTTCACCTCTGTGCCCCCTGCAGCCCCATTCTCTAACTCAGTGGCTATAATAATATATAATAATGTAACGTTTTGATCCATACTAATATTATAAATGCGAAAGTAACTCTCTCTGTCTGTGTGTTACTTAATCACGCCTAAACTACTGATACGATTTAAATGAAATCTGGTACAGAGTCTAGAACCTGAGAAAGGACATGATTACCTATCCCGGAAAATTCAAGAATAACCGCGGGGAAAAAAATTGTCTCTTCAACCGATTTTAATGAAATTTGGTATAGGGATAGTTTGTATGCAGGGGAAAGAAAAAGGCATCTTCTTATCCCGGAAAATTCAAGAGTTCCCGCGGGAATCAAAAAAATCTCTTCAACAGATTTTGATGAAATTTGGTATAGAGATAGTTTGTATCCAGGGGAAGGACATAGGCTACTTTTTATCCCGGAAAATTAAAGAGTTCCCGCGGGAAGCAAAAAACCTTAATCCACGACGAAGTCGCGGACACCATCTAGTAGTTAATATATGAATGAAAGTTTTAAGCTACTTACGAGGTAATCATTGGAGGAATACCCTTGCATAAACCTCCCGTTTTCCGTCACGCACTGTCCGACTCACTAACGCCCAATCCAAACCCATAGATCTGCAAGCTGACATTTTGCACACAAGTTCCCATAATATTATAAGCTAGGACGAATTTGCGAAATTACTAAGAGAGCAAAGCGGCGGGCGTTCGCTACGTAAACAAATACTTAGTAATATTCATAAAACCTAGGCACACAACAACACAATTTCATAACAAACATCTCGCTGTTTCATGCATTCTAAAGAACTGAACGGATGCGTTAAAATTGCGGATTCGCTATGGCAGTAAATTTTCACGTAACAATGTAAGATATGGTTATGGCTGCCCGTGCGACCTTACAGTCAATCACAATATCAAAATGCCGGGGACCTGGACACAATAACAACTAGCTCTAACTAAAGTAACTCACAGGGCAGAGTTGAGGCTACAGGGAATACCAACATTTTAAACAAATAATAATTAAACTAGTGGTTCGCCCCGAACTGAGACCTCGCGGTATCCATCCAGTTTAAACTATTAATATTGTAATAGTTAACTTTTAACATTAGACGCAAAAGAGCTAAAGAGTTATTGGAGAAACGAATAAACTTTTACAGAGCGCCATCTATTGACATAAATGTGAAGTTCTGTTAAAAATACTGAAGCTCATTAAAAATTAAATAATATATTTTCGATAGATATCTTATTTTAGTATTTGGCTCAGCCTTTCAGAAAATGGAGCGTTCTGAGGTCAACTCTGGACGTTAGAAAATCCACTTTGAAAGCCCCCCATTTCGTCAATTTTAGGGGAAAAATTAAAAAATATATATTTTTGGGCTCTATTCCTACTTATCTTTAAAATGGTATACCGCAACCCTATATAACGCTATAAAAAATATTTTACTTCGCATTCGCTTCTATGAGAGCTTCCTAGAAATAAAGATTTTTATAACTTTTTACTGGAGAGTGACTTAGGCTATTTTTATCCCGGAAAATTAATGTTTAGATATAATTAATGTTTCTGTCACTACTTAGTAAGGTTTGCCTAAAAAATATTGCTGCAGGATGCCATTAGTTTTTATTCACTTCGTGATTTTCACGGCCAAACTCTTGTACATTCATGTTTTCACATACTAATTTGAGTGCATTTAAGTACTGAGCCTAAGCGTCTATCACATTATCATTAATTTAGATAAAAATACCTACCTACTACTTAAACTTATAAAAATAGACTTTAAACGCGTATCAGTTTGATTGCGATTGTTAAGCAACGTTGCTCCAAGTCGGTAACTGGATGGGTGGCCGTATTTGGAAGTCCAAATTTGGGCTTTTAGTTTCCTCCGTGCCTCGTTGAACCATCGATCCCAGTTATTATCACTAACGTCTGATAATAATTGTGAGTAACTTACGAGTTGAAATAGTACCTACTCTTAGCCGAGTCGTAAGCGTAAGGACCGGGGAACCCACCGCATTATTATGCCAGGAAAACCCCTGTCATTATGTGATTAATGGAAAAAGGTCAACACTCACGGCATTATGGAATACGATGCAGCCAGGTTTGATAGAGAGTAAGTAAGTACGTAGGTACATATTCCACTATCCACTACAGCCCATTAACGTCCCACTGCTGGGCACAGGCCTCCACTCTCATAGGAGAGAGGTACATAATATGTGATTAAAGTTCAGGCGATTTTCATTTTACTTCAGTAATTAATATATTTATGTGAATGCAAAATTAAATGACAAACGCAAGACGTGATGCATCTAAATAATAACTAGTTTAAAAAATGTAAGTAAAACATATTATATTTTTATCCTATATACCTACATAATAAATTGTTATTTTAGTTTTCGTAGTAGCAGGCTAGCGGCTTGGAAGCGCCATCAAAATAATGAAAAATTGCATTCATATAATTCAATTTATTAAAAACATACAGGTGTCTCTTAGCAGATTCTGCTAAAAAGAGCCGGCAAGAAACTCAGAAGTTGCTCCTTAAGTAAGTATAGAAATTAAATACACTAGTGTAAGTGTGGGGAACTGGACCCAAAGTCGGTTGCTTCCATACAACTTTGTCACTAAGAAATTCGTCAATTGTATAGTAGGCTCGACTCAACAAATGTTCTTTTACGGTTTTTTTAAATTTCTGTAGCGGCAAATGTAAAAGTTCTTTTGGAACCATATTATAAAGGTACTCGACCCCACAAAGGATTTCTGCATCTTGCGTAGACGACAATGCGCCATTACCAGTTTATGCCGGTTTCTAGTAAGTCGATTTTGTGTATCCCCTCTTTGTCTATAGAGAATAGAGATGAATATTTTGTTTCACAAACATTATATTATCGTGTATATGTACTACGATGCAACCGTAAGGATGCCAATTTATTTAAATTGTTCACGAAGCGCCTCGCGTTATCTGAGTTTATATTATATTATATATTGATCGAATCGCCCTCTTTTGGAAAACAAAAATTGTTTGTATATCAGCAGCTCTGCCCCATAATAGGATGTTGTACGACATAACACTATGACAATAGACAAGCCTAGCCGTCTGCTGAGCTAAAAAAAGCTGCTGAGCCGAGTTTCCCTGCTAGTGTCTCTATATGAGCGCCCCACTGAAGCTTGTTATCCAAGGTCACACCCAAAAACCCTGTGGAGTTCTCCATTTTTAGTGTTTCACCATTCATCACTATTTACTTATCGATATAAGTAATGTATAATAATAAATGTAATTTTGAATTGGATGTGAGAGAAGAATAACTATTATTCTGCTTAGTAGCACTTTCAAAATAGGTACCTATTTAGTTTTGGGTCTAAATTTATTTTTATTGGTTTGTTAGTTTTAATATTAGGTAAATAATTTTGAAATTGTTGTCATGCAATGAAAGGAACAATAGCCGTGTCTAAACGAATCGAAATACTTTGCAATGCATGATTGCGTCCTATATTCCCTTACATTAATATTAAAATTCATACTAATATTAACATATACTTAGGCTGACAGGTATCTACAACACTGCCTAAAGTGATTTATATATGTTAAATTTTGTGATGGTGTCACTTTCTGATAAGTTTAAGTCGGGGTTGCCGTAAAAATAATCTCTGTTAAAAATATGTATCCACTTTTAACCGATTACCAAAATGAATGCGAGGCGCGTATTTTTTATTTTGACATCCATAATCCAGGGGTGCTCCGTGCTATACATCTAAATTTCGAAATTTTGATAAGTGCCTGTCTCGTTTTGAAGATTAGAACTTTTGTAAGTACCGACATAAGTTTTATATTTCAAGTTTCACTGTAAAATTTTGCTATCCATCTTTTTTTATAAATTAATTAAATATATCCTTTCAAAACTTTTAAAACTCAAATTTTCGCAATTTCTTAAGCACGTAACTGTAAAATGTAATATTTTTGATTCATTTCTCATAATATTTTTATTAAGTATTTGTATACTAGTTACTTACCCACTAAGAATAAATAATGTAAAAACAATCTAAACTTACCTTAATTTTCCAGTGACAGTTGAAAGATTGGGATCAATGACCGTCCTGTTCTTAGTTTGAACGCGTCTATCACCGAATCACTTGCGATCGCCAGATGGCATGGTGTATCTTCGAAATAAAAAATATTTTTCAAAAGTCAAGCCAGCGTGTGACGATCCCTGGTATGCAGTACTCGCAATGTCCGGATGGCAATCAAAGCCAGAGCGCAGGCCAATCGCCACTAATCAACTGAACGATGAGAGCCCGTGTCGTCATGAGTCACATCTTTCAACTGTTATTAAATTCATACCTTCTTTTGGGACACTATTTTGCATAGGGTTGTATTACATGCAACTAGGTCACATTAATATTTGGAGATTGTATGAATCGCATCCGAATATGAAATAACATATATCTCTTACTAGTTGATGCACGCGACTTCGTACGCTTCTATAAGTTCTTTTGATTCCCGAGGGAATTTCTTAATTTTCGTGATAAAAAGTAGCCATGTCCTTCCCGGGATGTAAGCTAACTCTGTACCAAGGGATCAGAATATTATACTTCTTTAGCCGCGTTGAGCACTTTTTGGTAGGGGGTAAACTTGTGGATTCGCGTGACTGTCACCAACATGCTTGCGTTGTTACTTGTTACTAAGACAAAAAGTCTTAAATATAAATATACTAGCTGATGCCCGCAACTCCGTCCGCGTGGATTGAGATAGGAGTCGATTCTCAGACCTACTGAATATGCATATAAAATTTCGTAAAAATCGGTCAAGCCGTTTCGGAGGAGTATGGTAACTAACATTGTGACACGAGAGTTTTATATATGTCAACGTAAGATAGTAAAAACCGTTAGATTATAATCTAACTCGCGAAATTCTAAACTGCCCAAAGATTGTAAACTGTTCAATGTTCTAAGTGTAAATTTTTGAAATATTCATTTTATTTACGTTTTCTTATCTCTTTCTTGTAGGTTAGTGTTAGGGTTCGACATAAACAACCTATGTCGAACCCTACACTTAGGTTTTATCGGGTTTAAAAACCTATCATATTACAATCTACCGGAAAATAATGCGTTAAATTCTAATCTTTCGACAGTTTAGAATTTCGCGAGTTAGATTATAATCTAACGGTTTTTACAATCTTACGGTGACATATATAAGACTACATTCGTAATTAATCTTTAATGCCTTAGTTTGAAGGTTTATGTATTAATTATTTTAAATATATTATTTTAATTATAAAATAAAATAATTTAATAATAAAAAAAATTATTTCTATCGGCAGTCCCTATGACTGCCAATTTTTTTTTTGTATGGAGCCTACTTACCGTTCAGTCATTTTTATTTTTCTCGAAATAACCGCCACTCGTTTAAGCTGAATTAATCAATAGCAGGTATCAATACAAACAACTAGTAAGTATTAACATAAGACAAAATCTTCTAAAGCGTCTGGTTTTCGAGATAATAGGTAAATAGGCTTTCAAAGCTGTACTGCCATCATCGCGTAGGCCAAAATATTCAACCCCCTTTCAAAATCGTTTGAAAAGATGGGCCGTGAAAGCTTAGCAGATAGACAGACAGACGTATTTTCGCATTCATAATATTAAGTAACTATTTATATTGCACCATAAAGTATTCTAGCTTTAAGCTTGAAATACGTGTCGCATTGTGCTGTGATGCGTCAGCACTCAGCAGCAGTTTCAGATTAATTAGAGACACACCATAATAACTACAAAAATAAAATTCGATTAAAGTAGGCGTTATTTTGCGGAAATGGATAATGAAAGAACTTAAAGTTTAATCCGCTATAATCCGCAAAAGCAGACAAATCTATGTGGTACAGCGTGTAGCTTGCTATATTCACCGCCCAGTAAGCCAGCAATTTGCACCGGCAAAACACCACTCCACTCAAATCGTCCAAATTATCCTCGACGTACGTTTCACTCCGACACATCTTCAGGAGATGTTTACTCGACAATGCGCGACTTTTAGTACGTTTATTAAAAAAATATTCAACAGATTATCTGCTTGTGGATGGCATGTCTAACGCTGGCTCAAGCAACCATACGCGAGGAGGCGGTCGAAGATATCATAGAACGTGCTTTGGACATCCCCAACAATGATAGAGTCCTCAACTCGGTACTTGGGAGGCTGGAGAGGAACCGGCAGGGGCTCTTAGAGAGGCTGAAATCGAGGTTTGGTGAAAACGCCGATTGTGACGAATCCGAGGTTTGTAACATCATCTCTGACAACCTCCCTGGTGTAGTGGTGAGCGCTTTGTGCGTTCTTATTGAGGTCCCGGGTTCTATTCCCGGAAAATTCGAGAGGTGTAAAAAAATCAAGCTTCTGAGTCAACACAATCAAAAGCCGGATATTTTGATACTCGCCAATAAATCATAACCTATAGGGTACACCCCATTTACCTAGAATAATAAAATTTGGCAAGTCAGAAGAAAAGTCTCACGGCACAAGTATAGGAAAATATCTGAAAATCGTTAATTACGGGTTAGAGGGTTCCGTACTCATAGGCTGTCGAATTTTTGTCAGGCGCTACCAGTTTAGCGCCCTGAGTAGGCCAGTTATTTCACAGCTGATTACGTGTTGTTATGACATTATTCTTGTTTTTTACTAAAAGAATTTAGTAGGTATATTGTGTACGAAATACATAAAAAGTGGTACGGAATCCTTTGTGCGCGAATCTGACTCGCACTTGACCGATTTTTTTATTAAAGCCTTTGGTTTTAATGTAAACGTTTATCTGTGCCTTAACTGTACTGTATTATCGCTTTCAGGGTCTGCCCGAGTACACAGAATCAGTGGAGAACTCACGAGAACGAGGCATGAGACACCTAGATATACAGCTGGTGCGTAAGAAACTTGCAAAGTCGTTAAGTGATGCCTACATCCGCGACTAATTTTATGAGGATTTAGGTTTTTGTGGTCCCAGGGGAACTCTTTAATTTTCCGGAATAAAAAATAGCCTATGTTATTCCAATCTATAATCTATCTCTGTGCTACATTTCATCCAGATCCGTTCTGCCATTCTGACGTGATTGAGTAACAAACATCCATCCATCCAAACTTTTTCAGTTATAATATCAGTATAGATGTGATGTCTCCAGCCCACGATTTAAAACCAGAGGGTTTAGGTTTTTGGATAAAAAGCCTATAGCCTTTAGCCCTTCGTCGGGATGTAGGTAATCAATATCGGTATCTTTCACCAAAATCGGGTCTACATAAGACGACTTTTTTTATTACTCTTTATGAAACTAATACACAATATTATGTACCTACATACTCATATGAACGTATTTAATATTCGATTCGTGTCTTGAGATGACCTTGCTTCTTTCATAACTACGTAAACGTAGAGTATGTACCTATTACCTTCTACCTTTGTTTACCGTTTTACTATAATTCTTTGCTCTTAGCCTATTTAATATTAATTCTAGCCGTAGGTATTTAATATTAGCCTTTTTATTATAATATTGACATTGAAGATGTCATTGACTGTTGACATGCACGTAAAACTAGCCCTATTAAGTAAAATCTGCATCAATCATTGTTACAGTCTCAATTCTTGTGATTGGCTGAATTTATGGTAGGTATTTTGAACTGATATTGACTAAAATTGGCTTTTAGAAACACGACCGGATGTGCCAAGCGAACCGGACCATCCACAGACTTAACACACTCGAATACGAGTACAGGCCAGCTTATTATGAAGAAGTGCGTTGTAACTACACCCCTGAGGACGAGGTCGGACACAAAGAGCAGGTAAACGGCTTTTCTGATTCGTCTTGATCTATAGCGTTGTCCTGAAGCAACAGTGGCCTAGAGCGATTGACCAACCTCGTTTGTTTAGCAGCTAGCTTTTCCATCATGGTTTGCAGTTGCTGACAATAGACATCCGCCGTAATCGCCCTTCCGGCTTCCATTTTTCCATCCATTTATAATATTGGTAGGTATCTTCAAATGATATATTTAGTGAATAGGCATCTTCTCGGCGAGCGCGCTCCGCCCTCTGCTCAAGTCTGATTGCAGCAAAGCGCTAGTCTATAAATTGAAAAAAATTAAAAAGAATGAAAACCAGCATGCCCAAGATTTCTTCCTAGTTTATAATTTTTGCAATTTGAAAAATGTTGCATAGAAAGTTACATAATTTAATAACCTTTTTAATTTAAATATAACCTTTTTAATTTTATACGCAACATTATAAATATTTTTAATCTTTTTACTTATCATACATGATGTGCTAAAAGAGAGATTTGCATATATTATGAGATCCGGCTGCAAGATTGCTACATGAATCGCGTACCGTGTTGCCAATCAAAAAGTGGCCGCTAGTATTTTTAAAATAATATTAATTGACTTTTTTAAAAATAACATTCACTTATTTTTCAAATAAACTACTATCCACTTCACAGTAGTAAATATAAAGAACTTGTAAAGGGTTGCCGTTGCGTACTCGGCCGCAACCTATTCGCAAACAGGTGTAAACAGGTAATAATTTGTTACATTAATACGTTTAAGATGTACATTCATAATATATAACTTAAATTCAAGTTAATTTTGTAATTGACAATATTTTGTCAATATTGTCATTTACAAAATACTTACTTCCGCTTGTGTAAAAGTGGCCGCAAATAGTGGTTGCTAGCTAGTAAAGATAGATTGGAGTAAAAGAGAGTTAGCGCCTATCGGGCTAGATCGGTTGTCAGATGAGGATGGCGATTACCACGTTTTTATTTTAAAATCTATTGCGCATGCGTCAGTAGCTGAAGTTTTCAAGTAAACAGCAAAATTTTCATTCTAACCGTATTTTGGTGATCATGATACACACGCCGTTTTTTTAAAACTCTACCTTAGACTAAATGATCCCCACGACTTCGTCCACGTGGACTAAGTTTTGTTGGATCCCATGGCATCCGTTTGTGAAATATTTAGCTTCAAAGTGCTTGTTAGAGTCTAGATTCCATTTTAAATTATCGATTAAAGTAAAAAGGTGCGTCGACTTTTGATGACGTCAGAATTCAGTATTTCACACAAATCCCACATAAGTGCGTGATTTGACGTTTGAAAAGTTACTGATTTGACTAGTTGTCAAATGTCAAATACCCAGTTAAATAATGGTAGTAAATCGGTTTTTCTTTTACAGATATGCTCCGTTTTTGGATTATCGTGTGTACAGTGGAACAAAACTATACATTTGACTAGGAGGCGATATACAAGGTACTTATCTGATTTTAATATTTTTACTTAGGTTATATTAGGATTTTTTTTTGAGTGTTTACAGGCAAATAAATTTCTGGTTTTCCCCGAATTTGAAATTAGTTGAACAGATCGAACGAAATCGTTTAAGAAATTCATTAAAAGTATGCTGAAAAATCTTAGTTTACTTTAATCTTTAGTTGGGACTTGGGTTTTATTTAAATGATAAAAGAGCGTGGATTTGACTCGCTCCAGCAATGTTAGGGACAGCGGTTTATCCAATATCCACACATTAATGTAGTTGTAAATTATTTTTTTCAAAAGAGCAACCACCGAGTTTCTTTGTGGTTCTTCTCTGTAGGAATGGCATTCAGAACCAGTAGTAGATTCACTCATCTATTCAAAAGCATTTGTCTATTCATAAAGATTTGAGTTTGAGTTTAAACTTAACGTTTCGCAAACTGCTAGCTAAAAACTTGTCCACTACAATGAATAAGCAAGCAAGTATTATTTATTTTAATCAAATTAATTGGAGAGACTTAGGTAGGTACTTAAGGACTGTAGTACTCAAACATCCTTTTGTATTCCGACTTTTTATGATAGAAAAAATTAAAATTTCATTATCAAATAAATACCATACGCTACTCAGTTGAATGAAATATGACGTAATTTAAAAAAGTGGTCAAAAAGTCGTATAGTAACAGCAGAAAATTACCGGGAAATTCATGGAGATCTCAAAAAAGGCGTTATCGCGTTTCGACTATTGTGAATTTGAGACATTATTTAAACAATAGTTGACATGTTAAGTTTTTGACGACCTCCGTGGCGCAGTGTGTAGCGCTGTTGTCTTAACGTGCGGAGGTCCCAGGTTCGATTCCCGGCAGGGTCAATTTCGGAATTTATAATTTCTGAATTTTCCCTGGTCTAGCCTGGTGGGAGGCTTCGGCCGTGGCTTGTTACCACCCTACCGGCAAAGACGTGCCGCCAAGCGATTACGCGTTCCGGTACGATGCCGTGTGGAAACCGAATAGGGGTATGGGTTTAATATAACTACCATGCCCCTAACAGGTTAGCCCGCTACCATCTTAGACTGCATCATCACTTACCATCAGGTGAGATCGCAGTCAAGGGTTAACTTGGAGTGGATAAAAAAAAGGAAAAAACATATTAGGTTAAAGATCAAGGAACACTTGAAAAACAATATTTTCAATGCAACGTATAGTTTTTTTTACAATCTGGTTCCAAACATCGCTCATTTTTAAAGCACGAATTTTTCATACAAATTTAACTGGCTTGTGCTACCCAAATGATAATACTTATAGACTAAGAGATAACAGTACTTTTGGTAACTATCGCCAGGAAGGCAGGCTGATTCAGTATTTCGTGCTCTCCTCTGATGGAATTTGTGACGGTCTGACCGCAAGTGGCTGGGGAACTGACTCCTTATCGCCGCTCAAAGACGAGTAATTATTACCAAAAATGAACAATAACTAGGTAGGCTCGTCAAAACTAATAAAAAAATTCCAAGAATTCACCGTGTTCGTGTTTTATGTTAGTGATTGTGTGTAGTAACTATTTGAATATCTCCTTACTTTTAATTTTTCTGTTTCAGATTGTGTTTATATTAGTACTAGAGGTTGCCCGCGACTTCGTCCGCGTACAATTTCTGATTTCAAATGAGATTTTCCCGCTGCAAAAAGCCTACGTACAAATAGCGACTAAAACTAATAAGTAATAAACTTATAGCCTACATGCAAGCTTCTAACCCCAATTTCACACCCTTTAGGGTGAATTTTCGTAAAATTACTTATAATGGGTTTTATTATTTATAACTATTAACTTAATTGACAATTTTCATGGCTCTAACTTCAACAAGGAACAAGCAAAAATATATAGACTGATGAACACATAACCCTGTGCGTTCCGCAGTCGGGTAAAAAGGGCTTTCATACAAACTTCCAAACCCCATTTCAACCCCTTAGGAGTGAATTTTCTCAAAATCATTTCTCAGCTAACGTCTACACCATACAAGGAACCTATCTTCCAAATTTCAAATCTGTATATACGTTTATAGTTCCTGAGATATCGTGATGAATCAGTGAGTGACTTTTCGCTTTTATATATACATATATATAACTAGCGGTCGCCCGCGACTTCGTCCACGTACAATTTCTGATTTGCTATGAGATTTTCCCGCTGTAAAAGGCCTACTTATAGCAGCTATATAGCATCGGCAGGTTTTTATTATATAAGACTAATAAGACCTTAATGCTGACTTCAAAAACTGATAACCTTCTTGCAAGCTTTTAACTCCTATGGGGTGGATAATCGTAAAATTGCTTTTGCAGTTTATCAATACTTAAAACTAATAACCTAAATCCTGATATTGGGGTAGATTTTCGTAAAATTGCATATGCAGGTTATTAATTATTTAAATTTAATAAACTGTACGGGAGCAGGTGATATGGCTCAACCGTAACAAAGGATGATCATCCTCCGAGCGGGGGTTGTGCTCGGGGACCACGTCCGACCGTTCATCATTGGAGGTCGTATATATAGCGTAATTCAGAGAACGCTTCGTAATCGTGAGTTGGGCTCTTCGTGGTCGAGTGAATCGTACTAGTAATGCCATCTATTGGATTATGTGCGGACTGCGAAGACCGCCACATCACTCCCCTTCGAGTCTGGAGGGCGTCAGCATTCAGTTGAGCGGCGTTGCAAGCATCTGGAGAAGTGGCGTCGATGAACATTCAGGTAAGCGCTAAGCGCTGCGTCGGGAAGTACTCAGTGAAGCGGCGTCATGCAACAACCAGGGTAGTGGCGTTGTAGGCTCATACTACTCTGAGGCTGTGTGACCCACTTGTGCGGCTGGTACTGGCGTCGACGGGCTGTGTACTTATATGCTGTTGCGTATCGACTATTGCTGGCCGCTGAGCGTGTGGCTCTGTGAGCGGCTGTGCCGGAACATCGGTCGGCGTTGCTGCGTTGTGTTGCTGTGCTGCGTTGGTTGCTGTGCTGCGTTGGTTGCTGTGCTGCGTTGGTTGCTGTGCTGCGTTGGTTGCTGTGCTGCGTTGGATTGCTGTGCTGCTGTGCTGCGTTGTGATGCTGTTGTATCCCGCTGTGCGTACTGATGATGCTGTCCTCGCTGAGATGACTGCAGGGTTTATATTGTGATGTACGATGTTGCTCAAGTCTGACGAGTGAGGGCGTGACGTCGGCTTGATGTGCGTCGGCAGGGGCTGTGACGTCACGTCGGCTTGTTTTTGATCGTCGGCGGCGGCTTGGAGATCACATCGGCTTGTTTTTGATCGTCGGCGGCGGCTTGGATATCACGTTGACTTGTTGTGATCGTCGGCGGCGGCTTGAAGATCACGTTGGCGGCGGCATGGAGATCACGTCGGGGTCACCAATGTACGGTAGCAGGTGATATGGCTCAACCGTAACAAAGGATGATCATCCTCCGAGCGGGTGTTGTGCTCGGGGACCACGTCCGACCGTTCGTCATTGGAGGTCGTTTATATAGCGTAATTCAGAGAACGCTTCGTAATCGTGAGTTGGGCTCTTCGTGGTCGAGTGAATCGTACTAGTAATGCCATCTATTGGATTATGTGCGGACTGCGAAGACCGCCACAAAACTAAATGCCAATTTTCATGTCTCTAACTTCAAAAACAAAGGATTTTCATACAAACTTCCAACCCCCGTTTCAACTTCTTAGGGGTGAATTATCTCAAAACCGTTTCTTAACGGCCGTCTACACTATAGAAGGAACATATCTTCCAAATTTCAAGTCTGTATATTTTATAGTTCTTGAGATATCATGATGAATCAGTGACCTTTCGCAATGTCGGTGAACTTAGCAGAGCAAGTGCTAGCAGATCAAAAATAAAAGGGAGTTCTGTTCGCATGCAGATGAGTTCTATAGTTCCTGATAGATTTTAGAGATAGTTCTGGCGAGTTAACCTAAAAAACGCCGGTTGAAAAAATGATCTGCTAACTTCCGGTAGCAGATCATTTTCTACAAAATCAAAAATTAAGGTGAGTTCTGTGCGCCTGCGGCTGAGTCCTATAGTTCCTCATACTTTTCAGCAATAGTTCTAGCTCTTTAATCCAGAAAAAAGTCAATTGAAAATAATGATCTGCTACGGGAAGTTAGCAGAGCATCTGACAGACCATAGAATAAACATTCACAGAAAATAGAACTGTCGCTTCAGTGACTAGAACTCTGCGGTTTCTGATAGAAAGATAAAAAATCTATAATATCCAGGACGAAACTTGCCTGGAACTCTCATAATACTTCTAGCAGAGCATAGAAGAAGTAAACAATATTTCTTCGAAACGAGATAAACACTACGTTTTAAAAAATTCACTGAAACTAGAACTCTCACCTTAGAGGCTAGAACTCCACATTTTCTGATAGGTGAATAGCAGATCTATAATATCTATAACAAATCTTGCCTGGAACTCACATAAAAGTTCTAGCAGAGCATAGGAGAAGAGAGCAAAACATCATCGAAACGAGATAAACACTACGTTTTAAAAAAGTCACTGAAACTAGAACTCTTGCCAAAGAGGCTAGAACTCCGCGCTTTCTGATAGTTGAATAATAGATCTATAATATCTATAACAAATCTTGCCTGGAACTCTCATAAAACTTCTAGCAGAGCATATGAGAAGAGTGCAAAACATCATCGAAACGAGATAAACACTACATTTTAAAAAATTCACTGAAACTAGAACTCTCGCCTACGAGGCTAGAACTCCGCGATTTCTGATAGGTGAATAACAGATCTATAATATCTTTAACAAATCTTGCCTGAAACTCACATAAAAGTTCTAGCAGAGCATAGGAGAAGAGTGCCAAATATCATCGAAACGAGATAAACACTACGTTTTAAAAAAGTCACTGAAACTAGAACTCTCACCTTAGAGGCTAGAACTCCACATTTTCTGATAGGTGAATAGCAGATCTATAATATCTATAACAAATCTTGCCTGGAACTCACATAAAAGTTCTAGCAGAGCATAGGAGAAGAGAGCAAAACATCATCGAAACGAGATAAACACTACGTTTTAAAAAAGTCACTGAAACTAGAACTCTTGCCAAAGAGGCTAGAACTCCGCGCTTTCTGATAGTTGAATAATAGATCTATAATATCTATAACAAATCTTGCCTGGAACTCTCATAAAACTTCTAGCAGAGCATATGAGAAGAGTGCAAAACATCATCGAAACGAGATAAACACTACATTTTAAAAAATTCACTGAAACTAGAACTCTCGCCTACGAGGCTAGAACTCCGCGATTTCTGATAGGTGAACAACAGATCTATAATATCTTTAACAAATCTTGCCTGAAACTCACATAAAAGTTCTAGCAGAGCATAGGAGAGGAGTGCAAAACATCATCGAAACAAGATAAACACTACGTTTTAAATATTTCACTGAAACTAGAACTCTCGCCTAAGAGGCTAGAACTCCACGTTTTCCGATACGTAGTGTTTATCTCGTTTCGATGATGTTTTGCACTCTTCTCCTATGCTCTGCTAGAAGTTTTATGTGAGTTTTAGGCAAGATTTGTTATAGATATTATGGATCTGTTATTCTTGTATCAGAAAGCGCGGAGTTCTAGCTTCTTAGGCGAGAGTTCTAGTTTCAGTGAATTTTTTAAAACGTAGTGTTTATCTCGTTTCGATGATGTTTTGCACTCTTCTCCTATGCTCTGTTAGAAGTTTTATGTGAGTTCAAGGCAAGATTTGTTAAAGATATTATAGATCTGTTATTTTCGTATCAGAAAACGCGGAGTTCTAGCCTCTAGGGGGAGAGTTCTAGTTTCAGTGAATTTTTTAAAACGTAATGTTTATCTCGTTTCGATGATGTTTCGCACTCTTCTCCTATGCTCTGCTAGAACTTTTATGTGAGTTCCAGGCAAAATTTGCTATAGATATTATAGATCTTTTATTCTCCTATCAGAAAGCGCGGAGTTCTAGCCTATAAGGGGAGAGTTCTAGTTTCATTGAATTTTTTAAAACGTAGTGTTTATCTCGTTTCGATGATGTTTTGCACTCTTCTCCTATGCTCTGCTAGAAGTTTTATGTGAGTTCAAGGCAAGATTTGTTAAAGATATTATAGATCTGTTATTTTCGTATCAGAAAACGTGGAGTTCTAGCCTCTAGGGGGAGAGTTCTAGTTTCAGTGAATTTTTTAAAACGTAATGTTTATCTCGTTTCGATGATGTTTCGCACTCTTCTCCTATGCTCTGCTAGAACTTTTATGTGAGTTCCAGGCAAAATTTGCTATAGATATTATAGATCTTTTATTCTCCTATCAGAAAGCGCGGAGTTCTAGCCTATAAGGGGAGAGTTCTAGTTTCATTGAATTTTTTAAAACGTAGTGTTTATCTCGTTTCGATGATGCTTTGCACTCTTCTCCTATGCTCTGCTAGAAGTTTTATGTGAGTTCCAGGCAAGATTTGTTAAAGATATTATAGATCTGTTATTCTCGTATCAGAAAGCGCGGAGTTCTAGCCTCTTAGGCGAGAGTTCTAGTTTCAGTGAATTTTTTAAAACGTAGTGTTTATCTCGTTTCGATGATGTTTTGCACTCTTCTCCTATGCTCTGCTAGAACTTTTATGTGAGTTCCAGGCAAGATTTGTTATAGATATTATAGATCTGTTATTCACCTATCAGAAAGGCGAGAGTTCTAGTTTCAGTGAATTTTTTAAAACGTAGTGTGTATCTCGTTTCGAAGAAATATTGTTTTCTTCTTCTATGCTCTGCTAGAAGTATTATGAGAGTTCCAGGCAAGTTTCGTCCTGGATATTATAGATCTTTTATCCTTCTATCAGAAACCGCAGAGTTCTAGTCACTGAAGCGACAGTTCTATTTTCTGTGAATGTTTATTCTATGGTCTGCCAGATGCTCTGCTAACTTCCCGTAGCAGATCATTATTTTCAATTGACTTTTTTCTGGATTAAAGAGCTAGAACTATTGCTGAAAAGTATGAGGAACTATAGAACTCAGCCGCAGGCGCACAGAACTCACCTTAATTTTTGATTTTGTAGAACATGATCTGCTACCGGAAGTTAGCAGATCATTTTTCCAACCAGCGTTTTTTTAGGTAAACTCGCCAGAACTATCTCTAAAATCTATCAGGAACTATAGAACTCATCTGCATGCAAACAGAACTCTCTTTCATTTGTGATCTGCTAGCACTTGCTCTGCTAAGTTCACGGACACCCTTTCGCATTTATATTATATATAGAAAAGAAGATTATCACAGGTGATCGAAAATGTGATATATGTTATTTTGAAAACTTAAATCGTAAATAGCTTAAATTGAAGATATATAAACACTACACACAAACACTAACATAAAATAGGTAAACTAAATTTGGCATAATCAAACAAGTGTAAAGAATAGCATAGCAATTAATTTTACGCCTTCAAAATATTTATTGGCACATCAACGCGGCGACACTTGAGCTAATTTTTACCCACAACGGAATGAAGATGGTATATGTGTTTGTGCTAAGAGGTTGTGCGTTTGTGTACTTTTTTGCTATCGTTTTCCTGGAAAACTACTAGACCGATTAGTATGCGGTTTTTGCAATAGACATGCATAACTTCTAACGAGGTTCTTAAAATGTTTTAGGACCACCAAGCTGAGCTGCAATCGTGATTTTTATTTTTCAATATGTTTCCATTATTCTGAAAAAGTACTAGGGTGATTGAGATGCGTTTTGTTTGCATTAGATATGTATAGCTTGTGAGAAGGTTTTTAGTTATATTTTAAGGTCAAAGGCTAGCACGTTGAGCTGCAATCGTGATATTTTTTATTGTTACCTTTTTTCTGGAAAACTACTGTGCTGATATTTTAGGTGCGCTTTTTTGTTTTAAATATGTTTGACTTCGGAGAAGGTTCTTAGATATGTTTTAGGGCCATAGCCCACCAAGCTGCGTTGCAATCGTGATTTGTTAGGCGGTGATAAGAACTCCTTCTCATCGTAAACCCGTAGTGTTTGGACTCTTGTGATTAATTTTTGACAAGCACTTTAAACCTAGATGATGCCCAGGGCCTCATGATGGAGCCAGGAGGTGGTCACAAGAACTCCGTAAGTGATCATAAATCCATAATTTTTAATTAAACGTATTTCTTGAACTGATATATTATTTTAACAATTAATTAACAGAATATTTAAATTTCTAATAATTTCTAACTTCTATTGAAGTTTATGTACTTCTGCGAAGCTCTAATTATTGTTTCAAGGTTATAAGGTCACAAATCACAATGGAGCGCTACAGTTGATCATGGGGGTTTTTTTTTAAAGTTATTACTTGTTGTAAGTATTACGTCTTTGAGAGAGGATATCTAGTAAATGCCTCGATGAATAACGTCAGTTTTTATACTGGTAACATAGGAACACCATACAGGGCATACTTTAATACTTAATAATATAGAATAAGCCTTCCGAGTTATTGTCCATTTTTGGTAACAATAACTTGTCTTTGTGCGGTGATAAATAGTCAGGTCCCCAGCCACTTGTAAGCAGACCGTCCCAAATTCCATCAGAGGAGAGTTCTATACACACCAAATACTGAATCAGCCTTCCTGGCGTTAGTTACCAAAAGTGCAGTTATCTCTTAGTCTATATATTTTATCCGATAAGGAATATTTGGTGGATGTTCGGTTAAATACGCAGTAAGTTAATATGTACCTACATTAAAAAACTGAACAACACGCTTCATCAATATTATTGTAACCATAATGGCCTATGTGTTATTCCAGACTATAATCTATTATCAGAATATATTATATTGACATGAAATAACAATCTATATTGATATTATACTCGTAAATGCGAAAGTTTGGATGGATGTATGGATGGATGGATGTTTGTTACTCAATGACGCCCAAACGGCTGAACGGATTTGGATGAAATTTGTCAGAAAGATAGATTATAATCTGGAATAACATATAGGCTACTTTTTATGCCGGAAAATTAAAGAGTTCCCGCGGGAACTAAAAACCTTAATCTACGCGGACGAAGTCGCGGGCAACAGCTAGCTATGAATGTTTGTCTCTTTGTGCTGTCGCTTTTTCGTTTTATCAAATTTCCAAATCACAACGATAATGAAGTTTCACTTCAAAAAGACACCTTCCCAGACAGACAATCTAGCAAAATTTATGTTTTTCACTCTAGTTAAGCTTCCTTTTCGCTGTAATACGATACGATTTATAATAAAATGAGTTTGGAAATATAATACCTAACTAATATAAGAAAAATAAATTCGAAATTGCTCTGACTGTTTAAGTAATACGGGTCTAAGTCAGAAATAAATAATTATTTCTCAGTTCTTACAGGTTCTTACAGATTTTCTTCCGAAAAACCTGAAAGCCTCACACTATACCAAAACAGAGAAGTATCAGAAATTATAAATATCCAAATTGACCCTGCCGGGAATCGACCCGGAACTTCCCACAAGACCACAGCGCTCACCACTGCCGGGGAGGTCGTCAAGACATTAATTTCATCAAATCATTAGTTTTTTCTAACTTTTCAGTGACTGCTGGGAAACGAAGACCATTGTAATACCAGCTGGTTGCGAATGCATGTGGCCTGTGCACAAACTAGGAGCCATCTCGTCTTATGTCTAAATTCGAATATTTATAAATTCGTGAGGTCGACTTTCCTTTTAAAATATTATTTGCACCTAGGGTTGCCATTTGCCACCTTGACTCAGTTTCCACTTCGTATGTATGCGCGACAAGGCTTTATACAGTCAGTCTCTATTGATTTTATCTGCTATCGCTTAAATGCGTTAAGACTGACGGCCATTTGACTTGATAAAAAAAACTATGGATATCATCGATCATATTTTATTTCACACCTAATTTTTTTTTAATTATTAGTGAAATAAAACAAATTAATTTATCGACACTTTCCAAGCCCGAATTAAAGGTAGCTCGTGTGACCAATACGGGCGCTTATTTATGGTACCTGTACGTACCTAAACGAAGCTATATAAAATAAAAATGTGTGATTTTTAACTGATGATAAACAAAACAATAAGCTACCTGAATTGGTCAGAAGTTTAATTCGCTATAATCCGCCAAAACAGACAAAACTATGTGGTACAGCGCGCAGCACTGCTACACCACACACAAATCTTCTAAATGATAAATGATTTATTTATTTCATGTAGGACAACTTGTGTCACTCATGAAACGTTAAGACTCTACCACCTGTTCGGAAAAATGTTCTACTGAGAAAAGCCGGCAAGAAACTCAGCAGTTGCTCTTTTCATAGAAAAGAAAAGGTTACAATATGTAGACAACACAATACATACGTTACAAGTACTGACTTCTGGGTCACTGGATGCGAGGCCGGTTGTTTCCATTCAACTTTGTCATGAATAAAATCATCGATAGTGTAATAACCTCGACTTAACAAATGCTGTTTAACACAGTCTTTACATCTTTGTCAAATCCAGAAACTTTTTGGGAACCATATTATAAAAGCGTACACTCGACCCCACAAAGGATTTCTGCACCTTGCGCACACGATACGATGCTTTACTAGCTTATGGCGGTTTCTAGTATATCGATTGTGAGTATAACCTATTTACTTAAAAAGATTAATGTTCTGCATAACAAAGACTATATTATTGTATATGTATTGTGAAGGCACTGTAAGAACACCAAATAACTCTCAATCTACGTTTCACTCCGACACTGGATCATCCTCAAGCAAATTGCAAGTTGGCTCGACAATGCACAATTTTAAAGTCTTTTTAACACATAGATTTATCTGCATTGGCGGATTATAGCTAAATAAAATTCTTGTTCTTTGATTTACATATTATGTACCTATATAATTCGTTTGGCAATCCTAAGTTTACCTGCGGCTAATATGTGATATATTTAGTTATTCACTGTTGTTATAATTAGTGATTGTAGATAATATTTAATTTAAAAAGGTAATAAAAGTGTATCACTTAGACTAACATTCAATAGTTTACAACTATGTAAGTAGATACTTAATAATTATTATATTACTGCAATTATAGGTACAAAGCACAAATAAATAATGAAGATTATTGTGTTTGTTATTATTGTCATTATCTTTTCATTTCATCCTTCCATCTCAGGATCATGGGGTCCCGGACCTTTTGAAGGCGTATGAGAGGCCGTTAGACAAAATTTGGGTTGTCCACTTTACCATTCAAAAGCTCATAGTATTGCACCATAGAGAACAACTTATGCCTGAGTTCCGATGTATTTAACTTGTAAATTGAGATGATAGTCTGTTTATAAATCCTAACATTTTGTGTGCAGATTTGTATCTAATATCAAACCAAAGTCCCGAATGTTGTTAACTCTTTCGAACGGCTTCTAAGACATGGTGTAATAATTGTTAATGGCAACCTCAAACGTGAAAAAGTTATAGCATTTTATTAGCATATATAGCAAAGTTATTACATTTTTTACTATTGAATAGCAAAAGATTTTTTTCTGTCCACTCGACCACTGCATCGAAATCTCTTTGCAATGCATTACAGTCCACAACATGTTCAATTCTTCTGTATAAATTCAAATCGTCCACAAATAATGAACATTTTCATGTGTAGATGACTTAAGGTTTTAAGGAGGAATTATTCATCATGATAAGGAACTGTGTAGGACCTAGTATCCTGCCCTGACTTACTCCTGATCTTGAGTAGTATGTATATGATTCAGATTGGCCAATACGAACATACTGCGCACGGACAAGTAAATAGCATGTGAAAAAGTATATAATTATCTACGAGGTCATAAGCTTTTTTAAAATCAACGTATATTTGAATCTACTTGACGTAATCGTCATCAGGTGCCATCTTCAAATTAAATTTTGGCGGTCAGCAGGTGAAATGCCTATACTTGAAGCCCTGTATCTAATTCCAAAGTTACATTCATCGACATAATTGATATTATGCTTAGTGCAAGTCGACCTTGCTATACGGAACCCGTGTTGGGAATCATCAAGCCGACGATAATTTGTTATGTGACAATTTAATATAGAATGGAATAATTTAGCGAAACATGATAGTACAGCTAAATAGGTCTATGCAGATTTCTGAGCTACTGCCGATGTACCTCTCCTTTGGTATAGGAGTTACCATAGATATTTTCCACTTTCAGGGGATTCGCATTGCATAAGAGATAGATTGTATAATATAGTGAAGGCTCTTTAAGAACAGAAATACAATCTTTTACTAATTTTACTAAGTAAGGTAATCGCATCAGGTCCAGCAGATGATCGCGATTTGAGACCCTTAGCTGCTTTTCGTATATGTCTGATCACCGACCGACCGTACCGACCGATCGTATGACCGATACCTCATCTACCGTAACGCAGACGACCATCATATTTTCAGCTGACATACGTTGGGCTTTTATACGATCTAATTTATTATATTGTAAGACATACCTATGAAAACCACACGGGAAAAACAAGGAATGAATTTTAAACTCAGGATTCAATTTTGTTCAAAGTTATTCTTTTTTGACAATAGGATTTTTTTGTCAATTTTTATCACCGTATGGTCTTCAAATATTCTGCGAAAGCATTGACTGCATACTGTGACTTGTCCTTTGGCATTCTTGTCATCGAACAAGTATTCTTTTACTTGTGGTTTACTTTTCAAGCTATCCCTGTATAGTTCCAGAATTTAATTGGATCTTTATAAATATTTCTTTGCATGGTGTCTTTATATTCTATGTAAGCTTGTTTCATTTATATTTTAATACCATATGATTCCCGCGACTTTGTCCGCATGGATTAAGGTATTTTGATTCCCGCGGAACTATTGAATTCTCCGGGAAAAAAAGAGGCCTATGTCCTTCCCCGGGATACAACCTAT
This sequence comes from Erebia palarica, assembly GCA_964035005.1. NCBI lineage: Eukaryota > Metazoa > Arthropoda > Insecta > Lepidoptera > Nymphalidae > Erebia > Erebia palarica. The sequence goes on from OZ035986.1 coordinate 19,335,210, forward strand.
CCCTGTACCAAATTTCATCAAAATCGTTTGAATAGATGGGCCTTTATATTAATACTATGGATCTTCTCTATAGTACTTAAATAATTCCCTATTAAATGACTCTGTCCGTCAATTAAAATTTCCTCAAATTTACAATAGTTGTAGTGAATTTTGGATATAATATCTTCAATATACCCATTCCGATTTATAAATTATTTTATAGTTTTATTTATCTTCTTTTAAATATTATTTATTAAATCTAGTTATTATAATTTGAAAATAAAAACAGCGTCAGCCATTATAACTTAAATTAATAGCAGTTAATTCCAGGAAAAATTTCATTTTATATTTGGATGGTTAAAAATCCCTAGATCCAAGCTGATGTGTCGCGGGCATAATTTAGTATCGAAATGAATAAAGGCTACCTATAGTAAGACAAAAAACCAACCCGTGCTTAACTAATGGGTTCTACTATTATAGTAAATAGGCTTCTTACAATGATGGGTGATAAAAGTTATAACTTCCGAAAAATATTAAAGAGATTAATTTTCCATGTGAATTTGCAATACAGCAATTAACATAATTAGATCAACGTATTTTTATCCGACGCCGTGGCACTTGACGCCAGTCTCTTGACAGTGTGCGTGAGAAGTGGTCTCGTGAAGGCTTCGTAGGAGTAAGCAGACGGGTGAGTGACCCACAAAATACATACTTTTTTTTAATGAGGCAGCTAAATAAATAGTTTATTTCTGGTGATTAATTAAAGTGTCTTCTAAAAGACTTAAAATCAACGGCCTCTTACCTCTGTTAGATGTCAGTTTTATCATTTTAAACTATTAGTTAAACATAAATTAAAAGTACAAAAACTTTTTTAAAAACAAGCTTTTATTTAAATGCGCTAAAAATAATAAAATAAACTTTTACTATCAACTTTTATCGTTATTACATAATTTATATGATACAAAAGCTCGTCGCGAGAATTAAGTACTCGTATTTACTTATTTTGTTTTTTTTTTTAAATAAAGTCAATCAGATAAAGTTATTTAATTAATTTGTTTATCTAGGTACATAGGTAAAGCTCGCGACAGGCTTTTATATCATAAATTGTGTTACAATAAAAGTTTATAATAAGTTGATAGTAAAAGTTTTAAAAGAAAAGTTTATTTAGGAGTGACTCCAAGATTGCGTAGCTTGCGCCGCAATACCAATAATTATTATGAATAAGTTATGACCAATTATACTAGATCTATTTAAGTAATGCACTAATATTTTATAACATGAAATAGGTTCAATTCCCAAAACATACAAGTTTATCAATGTTTAAAAATGATTGCGCCAATCGATAATTATTTAAATTTACGCGCGCTCAGTGTACCTACGTCTCGCACCTTGGTCGGGGACGTGCACCCGGCGCCGCCGCATCGCATCGTGGGCGTAACGTCGCCCGCTAACTTCCGCTCACTTCGGGGCTTGCGTTTTTAATTCCGAATGGCTGCGTGTGCCGTGTAGTGTTATTTTCGAAACGTTATTTTTAGTTTAATAGTTAATTTAATTATATTATGAGTGTTTTGATAAAAAGTAAGTGTTTTATTCATGTAAATGTAATAATTAAATAGTATTAATATTATAAATGCAAAAGTTTGTATGGATGGGTCTATCAAGCCAGAACGGCTAAACGGATCTGGATGAAATTTGGCACTGGCATTGGCAGTTTACAGCGAGATGAGTACAAAATTTATAATAGAAGATCTCCTAGAGAAATCTTTTTCTTCCTCCGAAAACTATTGAAAAGTATGTGCTATTCCAGACTATAATCTATCTCTGTGTCAAATTTCATCCGGATCGTTCAGCCGTTGTGGCGTGATTGAGTAACAAACATCCATCCATTCAAACTTTCGCATTTATACTCGTAATAATAAGTATAGGTTTAGGTGAATGTGTTTTATAGAGGAACCAACCTAACCATCAGCTAGCGCAAACCCAAGATTGACCACCAGAAATCGTCATTGAGTACGCCATCCACCTTTAAATTTAAAATGACGTCACACAGCTAACCATGTATTGACATCCACACTAAGCGTGTATACAAAATTTCAGCTCAATCGGCTGAAGATAATTATCTGCTTCAAAATTGAGTTGAAAGATTCCACCCGAACATACATAGTTACATACATACATTGCAAGTATAAAAGCTTATTTAAAAAGGGCGTCAAAATTTAATCACGTCACTTTTTTTTCGTACAAACTCTAAAGAGTTGCTGATTTGATTAAGTTAAGATCATTCCTAATGCTATATTTTCATAGCACTGCGGAAGGCTTAAGTTGCGAGTTACTCCACCTTCAATCACATTGTAACTTAAAATATTACATGAAAACCCTAATTTACCTAAAACGACCTATGTATAAGAAATAAGATTTAAAGATATATGATATTTTTTTTTTTTTTTTTTTTTTTTTTTTAATTTTTTGATATTTTATTAAATTATCTTAACTACATAACAACTCAAGATGTTTGTTTTTATTCAAATAAACTCTTACAAATATGTACTTCTGAATCGTCAATGGAATCTAAGATTGGTTCAGATTGCCGAGAAGAACCAGCAAAAAACCCGTACATTTTGAGTAAACAGTTTTGTGTCTAATTAGAATGATAACCTCTGACTTTTGGAGTATCTTATTTCAAAAGTAAAATTTCAATTAACTTTTAAGTTTGAAAGATGAGGTTTTTGGGTATTCAAGGTTGGAATCACATTATTTGTACGAATCAATTTGTCTTGCTCTTGTGGTAACATGTGTTGAAAAGCCCTTCCTCCTGAACTTAAAGTCAGCATACGTGCACGGCAGCAGTAGCTGTTATAATATTGTATTTTGTATCTCTTTACTCTCTTGAAAGAAAACTATTTTGAATATAGAACTTTGTACGATGACAGTGAAAACAGTAGTTTGTGATATAAGAGCGGTAAATAGGTTTATACATACGAGTTGACTAATGTCAGCCCGATGACGCCAGTCGAGGGCTGCACGTCGTCACGAGGATGTAGAAACCTTAACGCCCGTGTATCACATAATATTTTTCAATACATTTGTGAGAAAACTCGAAAATAAAAGTCGAGTAGGTAGGCACTAGGTACTCACTAGAAAATGGTTTTTCACGCCCATACTTATTTCGAGATTTTTGGCGGCAATTATGAGCGCGGTTTTTTTTCTCAGATCTAAAATACTTAAGTGTTGATTCAATTTTATGACTCCACATCACATCTGCCATTCTGCCAAATAAATATTTATTGATAATTTATACGAAAAATTCAACGACTCTTTTAAAAATAGCTTGCGCTACGGCGCGTTTTTGTAATTGCGTTTTTTTAATTCGATTCATGGCTCTAGGTTCTAGTTCTTAGCTTCCAGCCTGGACTATTCAGCCTTTACTATTTTGATTTATAAAACTTTAAACAATTTTTATTAATTATATTAAATACATTTTTTTATTTTATGCATTAATTTCATCAATTCACATCTAAATGTCATTATTTTTTAGGTTTTCTACAACAAAGTCAATATCATTATGAACCTTCTTGCAAGAAAACTTTTTATTTAGAAGTAACGTGGACTCACAAAAATAAAAAAAATCTGCAAATTTACTGCACGCGGGCAGTAAATTTAACTCACAAGCCCTGTTTACTGCCTCTGTAAGTGCATTTTTCGAGCAAGTGCATTGAAATAGTAGTTTGTGATATAAGAGCGGTAAATAGGTTTTTACATACGAGTTGACTAATGTCAGCCCGATGACGCCAGTCGAGGGCTTACCATCGTCACGAGTATGTAGAAACCTTAACGCCCGTGTGTGTGTGATATTTGTGAGAAAACTTGAAAATAAAAGTCGAGTAGATAATCACTAGGTACTCACTAGAAAATGTTTTTTCACGCCCATACTTATTTCGATATTTTTGGCGGCTAATTGTACCTAATTGTTGATTTAATTTTATGATTCCACATCACATCTATCACTCATATTTATTGATAATTTATAAGAAAAATTCAATGACTATTTTAATAACAGCGCGCACAGATTAAAGATTTAGTTTAGACTACGGCGCGTTGTTGTAATTGCGTTTTTTTTATTAGATCCATAGGTTCATCCATCCATCCTCTAGGTTCTGGTTCTTAGCTCCCAACCTGGACTATTCAGCCTTTACTTTTTTGATTTATAAAACTTAAAACTATTTTTATTAATTATATTAAATACAATTTTTTATTTTATGAATTAATTTCATCAATTCACATCTAAATGTCATTATTTTTTCTGCATACAAAGTCAATATCATGATGAACCTTCTTGCAAGAAAACTTTTTATTTAGAAGTAACGTGGACTTACAAACATTTAAAAAAACTACAAATAGTAATAATAATTTACTGCACGCGGGCAGTAAATTTAATTTACAAGCCCTGTTCCTCTGTAAGTGCATTTTTCGAGCAAGTGTATTGAAAAAGATTATTATTAAAATATCATATTATGAATATCATCTACAAAATTTAAAACATTAACATACAAGACAACAGTGTAGCCATTTGTTAGGTAGGGACCTCTTCGGTCTTCACTGCTAAGTCATCGTGAATAATATGAATAGCGAGGTAGTTCCACTAGAGCAAGCGGTGCTTTATTGCCTCTATGACGTACACGCGACTGCTGGCTAGCTCTAAAACAAGGACATAATTATTTAAATTCCATTTGAGACCACTTATTAAATAGATGCGTGATATAGGTAATTTAATTAGACCTCGGCTCGGATTTTCTAGATCTCCTACACTAGGATACAATATACTATACATATATTTTATATTAATTGTGGTATATTGTGAACAGAACATAACATTAAAATATATAGAAGGGATATGATGAATGAGGCATCTACTGCATAGCAATAATGTGATAACAATAGTCCCTTCATAGTCATAATGATTACGTGTCGCGTCTGTTTGTAACGTAAAAATTTTACGATATTTAACATTTATGGGTTGAAAACGTTATTGATTGCCCTCCATTAATTTATTTAATGGATTTTATTCCTTAAAAAAATATATGCCGATTTGGACCTCTTCCTTTTTGGAAGTCGTTTTTTAAGCGATGCTCTACTAGCCCAGTGGTTGAGACGTGCGGCCTCCTTCCTTTCCCGGCGGTCGGGCGTTCGATTCGTGGACTCACACTTCGAACATTTTCGACTTTTTTGCTTATGCAATTAGATATTACTTGCTAACAGTGGAGGAAAACATCAAGAAGAAAGCTGCATGCCAGAGAGTTTTTTAAAAATGTCAATAGCAAATCTTCAATGGATAAAAAATATATATCAATGGCTTTTTTTTTTTGGTAGCCACTCAGTTAAAGAATAGGGGGTGATCCTTAATTGGCCAGCGGGTTGAACTATAGTCAAACCCTTATTATCCCGAAGGAAATTTAAAATTCTTTATTTGCAGAAACATTTTTTACAATCAGATCATTTTATTTATTAGTTTTCCAGTAGAAATGTAATCAGGCCTGTTACACGACAATTGTTTATATTATCTATTATTTAGAATTTAAATAATCATCTATTATTGTGAAATCTATGAAGTATATGGGTGTTTCAACCCCGTGCCTCGGAGAGCACGTAAAGCTGTCATTCCCGCGCTTTAAATCTCTCCGATTGTGTCAGATTTTCTTTCCCATCGGGCTATGATATGGTAAGAAAATACAAAGAATGCACTAGTGTTTGTCACTATAAATTATAATACATCTCCTACGCAGATGGCTAATCTCTGTGGAGATTGATCGCACCGTGGCGGAAATTCGGACATTATTGTAAAGAGGGCTATTATAAATTGAACGAAGAAATTGGTTCTCAATACATCGCTTTGTTTATAAAATATATTGAATCGATAGTAGAGAACGCGATGATCTTTGACCTGATGGGCCGGCTGCTTTCTCCAAGCTTATACTACGTAAAATTATTGCGGTTGGTGGTTCAGTTTGAAATTAGCATATTATACACTTAAGTACATAATATTAAAACTTAACAGTAAAACAAGCATAAAGTATTAATTTAGGAACCTGTAACCCGACAACGGAAAGCAATTTTTCTGTTTTGGATCAAGGCATGAATATGAAACCAGTGTTCAAAAATCCTACATCAAAATTATCAAATTTGTGCTAGCTCTTTGGAAAACCTACATGCATACACATAAAATATTCTTCACACCACTCGCTCGTCAATGCCTTATTACAAAACCTGTTATCTAGAGGTAAAGTACGTCATTACATTCTTAAGGCTTAGCGGGGTTGTAATGTTGTACTAAAATCCACTACCCCCACGGGGTGTAATGAGATTTGAATTTCGAGAGAACGCATCCAAAGAAAATTTTATTCATTTGATGTATTGCTTTCTCGCTTCGACGAATGACGGCGTCCCTCTCACTTGCCAGAGCCCGCGAACTACAGAGTAAAGATTATTGAAAATTCCTTCCAACACTTATGTAACTCTGGAACGCTCTATGGATATTGTGGTGTTATTGAAATTGAATATTTATTTAATTTAAAATTCAAATGTCAAGTGTCGAAGATAGCTGCATTAAAAAAGTCCGGAAACTATTAAAATGGATGCTCGTTTATTATAATAAACGATTTGCTCCAAGAAAGTTCTGAAGACATATATTTAAAAGCATACGAAAATTCCTGCAAATGGAAAACTACAAAAGGTGTCAATCGCCTAATTTCAGATGCCGTATTGCTAGTTTACTTTCAATATTGATGAATTTATTTCTAACATTCATTAACATTTTTAGTTAGTGAAAATAAATATGATAAGATAATTTATTTATTTAATCTTTTTATTAACCTTGATTTTATTGCCTCAGCGAGCCCATGTTGAATAATCTACTAATGAACTCTATCTCATAAGTACTATAGAGGATAGGGATGTTGTTATCAATTATTATTCTTGCATTGCGAATATATTTATGTAAGCCAGAATTTTTATAATTTATTATTTGTCGTTATCTCTTTAACCGATATAGGTTCAGGTATACATTTTTGAAATAATTATCATTTCTTGAACAATAAAAGACTAGGTTTTTGTATTTTTGTATCACTTCACTCACATTGAATGTGGGTAAGTGGGTAGGCTTACATATTACAATTTGCATTTGCGAAAGTTTTTTTAATTATATCATAAAGGTATACTATTATATAACTACTCATTATATCTACTTAGCTATCAAATGATTATGTTAGGTACAATAAATAAAATCTTTGATTGTTCCAAAAGCAAAAGTGCACTGTTAGTGTGAGATCTATAGGGTGAACTTTGACTATGCTTAGACTGAAATGATTAAAACGAGACAGATTTATGTAACTAAGTCTATCTCGTTTTAACTCTAAGTAAAGTCTGAGGTATATCAAAGTACGCTCTATAGATCTCAGCATTAGTCTCTACTCTCTTCCCAGTTGTGCATTATAAAAATATAACAATAAGGACAGGAGCTGAAGTAAGGCAAGTATAGTTAACTAACATCTTTTCAAATAAAATTAAAAATAATATATTATTTATTTGGCATCTCCGTGAATGTGGATTTCGCCTTCGGAGAGTTTATTTGCATAGTTGCCAATGTGGAAGTTTCTAAATGATCAAGAATCCCAACACGCTTCTTGCCGACAGAAACGGTATAAGTTTCGTAATAACTATACATAAAATGCCTACACCTTTTCGTGCATATTTAAATTAGTTTGAAATCGCTAAGCTGGGTCAGCACAACAGTAAACTTAAAAATAACCAGTTCTCTTAGCACAATGAGTTTATTGATTTCTAAATTTCTATGGGCGTTTTTTACTGATTCCAAACACGATAAAGTTCAAATCGTGACTAATTTCTTTTCTAGTATGTATTAGATAAAATATTACTATTTTTGTAGAAGCGATGATAGCCTTGTGGATGGTTCAGACTTTTAGAGGTTAGGCCAACTGGCCGTATACTATAAAAGATAGAGCCTGCACTTTTGGTAACTATCGCCAGGAAGGCTGATTCAGTATTAGGTGGGTTTAGGGTTCTCCACTGATAACGATAGTGAAGGTCTGTCCGCATGCTGATGGGCCTTTTACTAGATATGGCCGCTCAAAGACGTGTTATGGTTACCAAAAATGAACCATAACTAGGAAAGCTGCATCTTTTACAGTATTAAAGAATCAGCTGAGGTAAAAAAAACTAAACAAAAAGATTTTATCAAACAATTTTTTCGTAATCTCAGGTCTCAGAGCATACATTGTTTCCTATGAAACAATTAATGATGTTGATTATCGTCAATTGCCATAGTAATTGCGTCAAGCAGGTACCTAAGTGTAAGATAATTTCTGTCCTAACTAGCTACAGTTCTTGAAGTCAGGAGATCAATTGCTTAGGTAGAGTATGTTCAATTAGTCAGTTTACATGGTTTACATTATAATAAGGTAATTGAAAAATAGTTAATATAAAGATTTATTTTAAATTTATTATTTATTTTTATTTAGATTTTAGTTTAGATATTTAAATCATTAAATTACCAATAATAATAATTAGTTTATAGCAACACTGTGAAGGGATCATCGATGAATCAAACAAATGACGTGAAAAACAATCCAACTCTTCAAAAGTACCTACTTGACAGCAATTAATACCTAATGGTGCCATCAAAATGCGTTTTTTTTCTAAAATTATTATTTAAACTGACACAATGAAACTTAAATGACCCGGTGACAGCGTCGCTAGTAAATATGAAAAATAAAATAAAAACAAAACTTATCAGGTATAATAATCAGTTCCAATTTTGGCCACCGGGCCAGATAAGTTGGTGGGACTATACCTACTTGAGGTCTTAAACTGAAGTAGAGATTATTGTCATGTCTTTCACTGCGACTTCCCCCCTGGCGCAGTGGTGATCGCTGTTGTCTTAACGTGGGAGGTCCTGGGTTCGAGCTCTGAATTTTGTTTCTGAATTTTCTCTTATCTGGTTTGATGGGAGACTTCGTCCGTGGCTAGTTACCACTCTACCAGCAAAGACGTATCGTCAAGCGATTTGATTTAGCGTTCCGGTACGATGCCGTGTAAAAAATAGAAACCGATTAGGGGTAAACTGAAGTAAAATATACTTTATAGGACACCATAAAAAAGAGAAAATACAACAAAAATAATGATCTAATGGACATGGCATAACAGGCTATGTATTGGTTTGTGTTTAATTTAACTGCCGTACCTTTTAGCCCACTACCATCTTAGACTGCACCATTAGTTACAACCAGGTGAGATCGCGGTCATGATCTAACTTGTAGTGGAATCATCTAAAATTGTATATCAATGAGTGGAATAGTGGGAATAAAAACCACGTAGCATAACTCGCACCACGTTATGATTTGTCAGAACTGTAGCACCATAAAGATGATGATCTCAACCGTGAAAATATACAAAAGCACGAGCAGATACCCGATCATAAAAATCGGTCAAGTCGTTTCGGATGAGTATGGTAACTAACATTGTGACATGAGAATTTTATATTTAAGACTAGCTGATGCCCGCGACTCCGTCCGCGTGGAGTGAGGTGTTTTAGTGGTATGAAAAATAGATAGTAGCCGATTTTCAGAACTACTGAATATGCATATAAAATTTCATAAAAATCGGTCAAGCCGTTAGTGTGTCAAAATGTCATTTTGACACAAGAATTTTGTATATAAGATAAAACTCATGCACATTTTTTTTGCATAGACCTATTTCAAAAATAATTAGGTAATTTAAAAGCAACAAAGGTGTGAACAAGATGAAGTGCAATAATATCGACACGCTAGAGCGGTGATATTTCTGTGTTGCATAATTGACTACTTTGTATGAAGGTTAGGTGAATTACAGGCCTGTGCTTCTTATATTATAAACAAGCGAATGCCCGCGACTTCATCTGCGTAGTTTGAGGTTTTTCGGTTCCCGCGGGAACTCTTTAATTTTCCGGGATAAAAATGTCGCTTAAATGATATTACAGACTATAATCTATCTCTGTGCCAAATTTCATCCAGATACGTTCAGCCGTTCTGGCGCGATTGGGTAACAAACATCCAACCCATCCATACATCCATCCATCCATCCAGTATAGTAATAACACTTAGGCTACTTTTTATTCCGGAATATTAAAGAGTTCCTGCGGGAACCAAAAAACCGAAGGAAGTCGCGGGTATCAGAATGTGTGGCTATAATAACAATAGGTGTAAGTACTATGGCTGTACTATAAAATTCTAAGATTAAAAAATTCAACATCGGCACGACTGTGTGGGGCAATTTAATACGTTTTAATTTAATGTTTCCGAAATGAATAGGATTAATAGGCTTCATGTTAGTTTTCTCTTCTTCACTATTGCAGGCCTTTGTGACCGTGCTTTCCTAAAAGGTGCCTAAAGCACCAAAGATGTACACGGTACTGTAGGTCCATGGCTAAATTATAACGGCCCGGAGCATTCATAGCGATTATCTTAATTGATCTACCAAAATCATCTGGGTATGGTTTGGGTCATATCGCTCTGATCACAAACTGGCACACCTACCTACTGGTTAGTGGATATTTTCACGGTCTCTGGCTTTATGGTGCCCGTTATTTTAACGTCTATACTTATACTTATCTATACCAATACTAATCTATACCTACTTACTAATATTATAAAGAGTTAAAGTTTGTGAGTTTGTGACGTTGTAGGGGGTAATCTCTGGATCTACTGAACCGATTTGGAAAATTCTGGTTCCAATAGTATATGCTAGTACCTATTAAATTTATGTATAAAGAGAAGGAAGTTTTTTAATTGCACATCTATTTACAATTTAAGCAAACGAAGTGTTTCCACTAATTAAACTACTGCATAACAAATATGATGACTTGCACTAAATTATACAGTCTTACAATGGATTTTTTGTCAAAATATTAGCTTAGGTTAGGGTTAGACATAAATATTCAGGTTATCTATCGGGTTAATATACCTAACTTAAGTTTTAAAAAAATGTATTTCCAGAAGCACTAAGATTAAATTGTTTTTCATTGATTATAACTCTTTTTGTGTTCCAGTTTAATAGGTGCGTGGTTTCAATAAAATTTAAATATTTTGTTGTGACTCAAAGAATTATTATATTTACTATTAAATAATAGATAATCTCTCAGTAAAATAATTTTGCTTAATCCATTAAACAGTAGGATGTTAAATTTGATTTAGTTAGTATGCACATTTAGTGTACAATCCAGTATTTTTGGTTCTACTTTCGAATATTTTGTTACAAGAAAGGGGATTTTTAGGTATAGGATTATCAAACGTAGATATTCTTGTCTACCCGCAACACAAATCAAAAATATATTCAGATTCCTTCACAGTTACTGCAAGTTATAGAACGCCCTTCCCCAGAAAGTACGTCAAGTACCGTCTATAAAGGTTTTTAAGCGTCGAGTACACGAGCACTTTCAAAAATGTCAGAATCCCTCCACATCATCACATTCTTAAATATTAATTAACTTATATGTGTATAAATTATATTTACAAATGTATATTATATTATATATTATATTGTATTTTACATTATTTTTATGTATTTTTTGCTATGTATTTGACTTAAATTCCTTATTCAAGCCATTTACTAACTTGCATAATAAATTATCATACTTCACTTTATTACCTACTACCTAATATGTTTCTTCTTACCCCAACTTTTCTCTTTATACTTATTGTACGCACTGTGCAGATTTCAACCCTGTCCCCACTACCAAAAGTTAACTGGAAGAGAATACCTCTAGGTATTAAGTTCGCCTTTGTGCATTGTAATTTTCTTATGTGCAATAAATAATTTAAAACAAAACAAAGGATTCAATACTACCCTAAAGAGAAAAGTCCAGACTCATTTAACCATTCATTGACTTATCAACGACTAGACCGAACCCGACCACCGACATGTATTGCACCTACCCTAGAAAGCTGAATGTCCGGAGAACGGAGGCTCGGGTAAAGATTTTTATTTGAATTTTATCTTTTTAATGAATAACAAATAAAAGAAATATAAAATTAAAACTATAAAAAAATATCGCAGCAATGAGGCAATACGTGCCTAGAACGCTGCAGAATGGCCTAACTTTTATGTTGGCCAAGGTAACTGCCAGGACCAGCCCTCCGGTCACCTATGGGACGAGAAGATACATAAAATAGAATCTAAAGTCTTTTTTTTTGATCCATTAAAAGTTAGCCCCTGACTGCGTTCTCACCTAAGTAAGTAAGTGATGATGCAGTCTAAGATGGTAGCGGGCTAACCTGTTAGGGGCATGGCAGTTACATTAAACCCATACCCCTATTCGGTTTCTACACAGCATCATACTGGAACGCTAAATCGCTTGGCGGCACATCTTTGCCGGTAGGGTGGTAACTAGCCACGGCCGAAGCCTCCCACCAAGCCAGAGCAGCGAAAATTCAGAAATTATAAATTCCCAAATTGACCCTGACGGGGATTGAACCCGGGACCTCCGCACGTTACAACAGCGCTACACACTGCCACATGAGTAAAGAAACGGAACAGAGACAAAGCTTCTATGGAGCGAGCAAAATGTATACCTATTTTGGTAGGGTTGGCACAGGAGGATACAATTTAATAAACAATAGTTATTTGTTCAACTAGATGCAAGGTTTGTTTTTGTTGTAATTGCCTAGTTTGAATCCCGAGCTAGTGAAGAATTCGAGCTAGGAAGGATTAGGTAAATTAGAATCCTGAGTCTAGTGAGGAATTCCTAGGCACAAGAAACAAAAAACTTTGCTATCGCGACAACTTTTCACTTCAACAGCGAGAAAATAAAAAATGTAAGAGAAATATTTATTGAAACATTAAGGTATTTTTACATTTATTAATTTAAATTTAGAGTGTTTTTATACACTATATTAATAAATATATACAGTTGATTAAATAATGTCTAAATAAAGTGCAGATCTTTGTTAAAAAATTCAAGTAAGTAATAAAAATCCAGCGCCATTTTGAAATTCTTTGTTAATTGACCGATTTCGTTCAAAATCGATATTTGGGGTTCCCTGGGATCACAAAACAGGAAAACGTTACCGAAATTTAAAAAAGTCAGCGCCATTTTGAAATTCTTTGGAAAGGATCCCTAAGATCACAAGACATAAAACATTTACCCTCATTTACTAATCTATACTCCATTCGTGCTGAGATACACACTTTTTTCTATCATATTAGAAAATCATACTAAGCATTGTGTTTTTTTGAAATATTTTCATAAGTAACTTTATAATTTTTCAAGGTATTAAAAAAATCTTCTATCAAATTTGATCTTTTTTTTATGATCTTGCGACTCAAAAAAAGAAAAAAATTATTCTAATGTTTAGGAAACTTCTCCATTGATATTTTTAATTTTGATTGAAAAAAATAATAACTTTTATTACTAAAGTGAGATGTCACATGCCAAATCATATGCGACTACCTACTGTAAGGCTCGCTCGTTTTTTTTACAAATTACTTATTCTAAATGTTTTGTTTTCCACAATAAAATTTTGACAAGTCCTGGCAGCTGGGCAAGGTACGTTGCGCACGAACCGTAACGGAGAAACATTGATTTAAATATAATCCACGCGTACAGAAAACACAAACTAAATAGATTGAGCGAGCTTCGACGCGAGTTTGGCGACGTTACGGCTGGCCGGCGAACCGCGCGCGTATCAGTTTAGTCAAATTAGATGGATGCGTTTACAGAATATCACAATAACATCTATTATGTATGGTCTATCTACTCTACACATTAAAAATAATAAATTATAACCAAGTTAGTACTACTTATTAGAGTCTTTGGGATAGGTAAAAAATGATGTGTTTTTATTCATTCTATTATTGTTCATACACACTGTACAGTAAACCATATTTACACTTATAAGTAAAATTACATTAAAACACTATTTAAATTACTAAATTATTGACATTAACATTAAATTAAATGAAAACACGACGCGCGACGTGTACTGCAGCCCCTGAGCTTGAGCACTGACCGAGCCGGTTCAAACCGGTTTCTCTCCGTACGTGACGTAGCCCGAGTGCTCACGCACACACGCGCCTCAAGCTTGTAGTAGTGTACCTATCGTAGTGCGCTTGTATGAAGCTTTGCCTCTGTTCCGTTTCTTTACTCATGTGACACTGCGCCACGGAGGTCATCAATAAATCTTCGCCCTCGACCGCGGGGTTTCAACATATAATAATATCATTCTTGCACCTTTGGCTCTTTCTGCATTAGTGGCCGCCGCCCCCGCCACCACGGAGGTTGCCTGTAAGCACCGCCTGTAAGTGAGATAACGCAAGCCTACCTACACATCAGACATCCCAAACAAGCTAGTAACCTTCTTTTATAATGTAGACAATAAGGAATTTGGGACTGCAGTTAGTTATATCTAATATTATGTACCTATATCTATATGCTTTAATTAATTGTTATTCTTTCGAAGAGCAACCGCTAAGTTTCTTCATTGGAATGAATGTTATTCCGAAACAGTGGTAAATTCGCTAATAATTGACGAATGGTAAAATATGGTTTGAATTTTGGAGACCTTTTCAATTAACTGTCTATTATACTTATATTTACTTATCTTTTTTCAAAAATAAAAATAAACGTAAGTACAAGTTACGGCATTGTATGTACCTACTTGCAATTGATAAGTACCTACTAAGTATTATGTAATGGTACCTACCACCATTACCATACCAGTAAATATTATCCACGTACTGTGTAAAACTGCTACAAAAATGGTGTAAGTATTCTGTGGCTGATGTTAAAATTGGTCATAAATACTCGTAGGTAAAATTTGTGGGAAACCGCAGTGCTGGTTGGGAGCAGTGGCGGAATAAGGCTGCCTGTCCACCAAGCAGACCAATTAGAATAGTGGTTAATGACCTGATAATTTTATCAAGTGATAATTTATCATATCAATATTATAGACTAGATGATATTTTTTTTGATTTCTGGGGAAACTCCTTAATTTTCTGACATAAAAAGTAGCCTACGTCTTTACCAAATTTCATGAAAATCGGTTGAAAAGATGGAGAAACACGGACAGACACACTTTCGCATTTGTACCTAATATTATTATGGATATGGATACTTGCTATATTTTACTATTCTTGTAGTTTGTGTATATAGTGTTGTGTCCTAGTAATTTTGTGTTTTGTATTGTATTTTATCTGTGTGCTTGATAGTTCCAAATAAAGATTTATTTATTTATTTTATTTATTTAGTTTGAAACTTTTGGTTATATACGTCCCAGAGCACCTGAATAACCAGTTCCATCCAGAATCCATCCGCTAACGATTAAGATTATATGATATTATTACTTTCCTATTACTTTAAGCAATTAAAATAAATTAACTAGTATAGTTTTTAAATATATAACCTTATTTATTTATTTAACCTCATTATTTATATTATATGTAACCTGTTTATATATTAATATGTACAGCCTTTATATACTTATAACTAGAATAATTGATTAGTCTTAATTAGCGGATAAACTCACGAAACCGTGGCATTACCTGGAGTAGGGCTCCAGCTGAAAATCAGTACTTAGAATTCGAAAAGTAGGTAGGTATATATATTCCCAAATCGACACGACGGGGATCGAACTCTGGACCTCCCCTTTGTAGGACTACAGCGCGACAACTGGCCAAGGAGATCGTCAAGAAATTCAATTCATTCATATCTTCACATGCATAACTACGTATGTACTATTCTCCCGTACCGTTTACTACGATGTTACACACGATAATGTCTGCCAGTTACAGTCACAAGAAACTGAATGTTTACCTCGTTAATGGCCAGTTTGGAGGTCATTATACTCATCAGAACTTAGCGGCCCTTCACGCTAGCGTTACTCCAACCAACTAATGTAATAGACGGGTTTATTGCCTACTCTACCACAGTTTATACATGTCACCGTAAGATTGTAAAAACCGTTAGATTATAATCTAACTCGCGAAATTGTAAAGTGTCGAAAGATTGTGAACCGTTCAATGTTCTGAAAGAAAAAATATTCATTGTATTTACGTTTTCTTGTCTGTTTCTTGTAGGTTAGGTTAGGGTTCGACATAAATAATCAGGTAGTGCCCGGCCGCGGGCCGGGCACTTAGGTTCTATCGGGTTGATAAACCTAACAAATTACAATCTTTAAATCAATCAATCGTTAAATTGTAATCTTTCGACATTTTGCGATTTCGCGAGCTAGATTATAATCTAACGGTTTTTACAATCTTACGGTGACATACATATTAAATTATTTTCGTCCGCGTGGATTGAGGTTTTTGCTTCCCACGGGAACTCTATAATTTTCTGGGATAAAAAGTAGCGTATGTTTTATTCCAGACTATAATCTAGCTCTGTGCCAAATTTCACCCAGACCCGCAGACGTTCTGCGCGTGATTAAGTACAAACATCCATCCATCCAAACTTTCGCAATTTTGTCATATTAGTATGAAAAGTCGAATGAAATTGACCAAGTGTGAGTCGGACTCACACAAAAGGTTCCGTACTATCGTACAAGATTTAACACTATTATATATTATTATATTTTATTTTCATTATTTTGTTCTTATATAATATAGCAGCTATAGTATTACGCACTCTCTGAAAATTTCATATGTCTTCGATCAGTAGTGGTTGTAAAGCATAGATTAATATGGCTATCATTTAACTGGTTGGTAAATTAATTATGTTTTGGTTTGCAATAAAATATGTTCTGTTAACCAATATATAGGTATAGGGTCTGCTGTTTATAGTTGGCAAAAATCCCAATATAACCCAATATAAGTAAGTATTTTGCATCGTAACTTTTTAACGCTACTTTTATCCCGGAAAATTAAAGAGCTCCCGCGGGAACTAAAAAGCCTCAATCCACGCGGACGAAGTCGCGGGCATCAGCTAGTTATTTAATAATGCCGTCGTTACACCATACTCCGAACACATAAATGGAACATTCCGGCAATTTATAGCTCCGTTTTGCTTCGTGATTCTCATGGAAAACCTAACCTCGTGGTCGTGCGTAATAACGATAGATGGGCCTTGAAAAATTTCGAAAGCACTTATCTATTTGATGACCGTAGTGATTTTTTAACACTGATAGAAGGCATAAAAATAATTATTTTTATGATTAATACATGCAGAATATAAACAAAATTGTTTAGCTGTAGCACATAAATTAAATTAATATTTTAACTCAATACGGGTCACTATCTTCACGTTGTATTCTGTTTACTGTGCTATCTTATAGCAATGAAGATGAATTAAGTTTATCGTGTGGTATGTAAGTATAGGTACCTACCTACATGATATTTATTTGAAATATCGTAATTGTTTGTAATGGATAAACTCATAAATTTCTTAACCGATTTTCAAAATGCAGCTAGGTAGGTATATCACCTCTAAATAGAAAGCTACACTGTCAGCGAGTAATGTAGCAAGTAAGAGGGATGTATTTTATTTTCAAAAAAACTAGAGATCTGTACGTAAATTTCGCTAGTGTAAGTTTGTAACCCAAGTAGGTAGTTACTGAAGGCATTTAAAATTAAATGATTATTAGCGTGCGCTGCGAAAATTATTGATGATACTTACCTAAAATAATGTACCTACCACTTGTTTGTTGAAAAAAAGGTATATCACGCCAAATATTATGCACCTGTTGTGTTGCCCGCCTCGCCTATCTGCCGACGCGTGTGAAGCCGGTCCGGATCGCTAGTATCATATATGTTTGCATACTAATATTATAACTGCGAAAGTGTTTCTGTCTGCCCGTCTGTTTGACTGTGTGTCTGTCTGGCTGCTACGCTTTTACAGCGTATCTATTCAACCGTTTTTGACGAGAATGTGAGACTTGTATTTACTTTGATTAAAGAACGCAAGATCCAAAAATGACGAAAACTATGTAGTGCAACCGGGTCGATGGACGGCCGGTTATGCAAAATGTTTACTAGCGAGATTAAAGTTAGGGTTGTCGCGGACAAATTTTTTCTTCCATCTAAACTAATATTATAAAGAGGAAAGATTTGTTTGTTTGTAAAAAAAATTCTTTCACCTACAGAAAGCTACATTATCAGCGAGTAACATAGGCTATATTTTATTTTCAACAAATTTGAGACCCTTACAACAATTGCAATAATGTGAACTAAGTCCGAAAAAATCGTCTCTTCTGAGAGCTTACGTGGCGTGTGCTGCGTAAATAGTTAAAGTTACACGAAAATAATGTATGGTGGAATTGTTCCTCTCAAAAAGTTCTGAAAAATTCCGCGATAGCATATATCTATCTTTTAAGGTTGACTCACAACAACCATTTTTATGATTTTCAAATTTGGTCTAACCAATGCTTTACTTGCGAAGGTGTTTTTACTGATATAGTAATTATCAAAATAAATATCTTACTCATCTCAAGTATTTAATTAAGATAAAAATTGTCCCTTAGACCGTTTAATTTAGATGAATATCATAAGAGATATTATAGAAATAATGTAACGTGCAAGGGAAAATGGCGCAACTGCGGCCGGCACTCAGATTAAATACCTATAATCTGAGGGTTGGCGGCAGTGGCAGGTGTATTGAGGGCGGGGCGTACACTTACAATATGATATTAAAATATAAAACCTGCCCTCTGCCGACTAGCTATATTGGGTAGGTATAGCCAGTGACTGTTAGGATTATTAGTGCTACCCGTGCGAAGCCGGGGTGGACTGCTTATTCTAGCTGATTCATAGCTATGGCTCATCGGCAGAACGTAGAGCATTAGACCGAAACCAAATTGTAGTTGAGACTATTTAGATTTGATGCCTTTTGAGATACTTACTGAGAAAAATTCGTGCGAGAGTGGATCTTCTGTAACTTCGGATAAATAATCTGCAACGGGGCAATCTGTTTCACTAAGACAACGCACCCGCTCACCCGGCCGCTCGAAAAATGGACTTTTTAGCAATTGCAAGCATCCAATTACTATCCTATCTACCTTATACATCCTTTTTGGCACCATGCGTTTTTTTTTTGATGATGATGTTTAGTATAGATCGGAGAGACTAGTAAATACAATTTTCTCCTAATTAAACTAAGTTATAATTAGTTATACAAACTATTTCGGGAATAACAAATTTAATGCTATTACTTTGATCATTTTCACTTTAAAGAAATTCCTCTTAGTTCAAATAAATTAAATCGTAAAATGACACATGCAAAATGTGTGCATTTGTCAACCCTAATTACAGCAAAACACGTGGTAGGCCACGTAACGTTTGAGAAAAATAAATTCCAGTGAAAGCAGTCCAAACCGCCGAATCGCGATCTTACTTTTTATAACAAGTATACATTCGCCAGTCTATTTTCTATATAACCGACTTTTGGAGTACCTATCTTTTCAGGTATCTGTAGTCACCAAAGAACCCTTACAGTTTCGCAATGTTTCGTCTGTATGTCTGTCTGTCCAGCTTCGTTCAGAGGCCCTTAGTCTAGAAAGCTATAATAATTTGGCATGGGTGTACATATTAATCACGTCGACAACGTGGTAAAAAATAGAGGTCTCCTACACAAGAGGGGATTAATTATTATTCTTGTCTATCCCATCATCCCTTGGTGTGGCGATTATCTTTGGATAGATCGTTAACAATTTTGTGGGTGTGGGAAAACCATTTTTTGATGCAAGAATCCGTTTGCGAAATATTAAGCTTTAAAATGCGGTTTTTTGTTAGAGTCAAGTTTCAGCCCTTTGCCACTAAATGGCTGTTACGTACAAAATCATGGCAGCAGTAAGTATCCTTACTAATATTACGCGAAAATTGGGATTTTAACCACCCTGAGTTCAAATAGTGATGTCCAAAGAAAAAAAATTTATTCCTCGTACCTGTCAGAAAATACCCCATGTAAGTTCAGTGAGTTTTGGTAGTTTTCGAGTTATAATTTTTTAAAGTTTGTTTTGGAGATTTCTGAGGGAGTGAGTGTTATTTTTTTTTCTTTTCATTTAGTGGTTTTTTTCGAACTTCTTTTCTGTGAAAATGCTCCATAAAATAGTTTCCATCATAACACTAACATAAGTTGGAAAATTTTTGGTCGTAAATTAAAAGTTAACGTTCGACAGAGGTAGAGTAAAATTTTGAACTTTAGAATTAAAATACTTAAACTTGTCTACGTCACTTCTGACTTATTTTATGAACATTACTTTACAAAATCTCCCTCAGAAATCTCCTAAAAAAAATTATAACTAGTAAAGTACCGAAAATCGCTGAACATAAAAGAGTTCCCGCGGGAACCAAAAAACCTGCTTTGAGGTTTTTTGGTTACCGCGGGAACTCTTTTATTTTACACCCTGTATATGGATGTATGGATGTTTGTAAACAGCTTAACGGATCTGTATGAAATTTGCCACAAAGATAGATTATAGTCTAAAATTATACATAGGCTACTTTTCATCCCGAAAATAAGAGAGCTTCCGCGGGAATGAGGCTATAGAAATGAGGCTATAGTTAATTGTCTTAAGTCCGACCACTGTGATTCGAAGAAAAAAAGGTAAAAGAAATTATAGTTTGCAAACCCTTAATAAAAAAACAAGTAGAAAAGTTTAAACAAAATCTCACAGCTCGTCTCACCATGGACCTGTCAGATGACCACAATGACTTGTGCCATAAACTTTTCGATATTATTCAAGATGAATTTAAAATTGGCATTTCCAATTAAAACTGTTACTGGCAATAAAAAAATTGATTCAATGAATGGGCAACTTGTGAAATCCGTAATAATAGGGACATTCTTTATAGTACGACGATTCTACGATGAAAAAGCTTGGAATTTTTCCGACAAATTTTTGAAAATGTAAGAACTTTCTCAGAAAAGTTTAAAAAGGATTGTCAGGATGCAAAGTCGAATATGATTCGCAATAAAATAAAGAAATCATCATATAAATCCGCAACAGTTTGGGGCATTGTAAACACTGAAACTGGCAAGACCAAGCCTTTTTATTTACAATTACAAGGATTTTGTTTTAAAAATAGATGATAGTTTAATTCACAATAAGAATGAAATAGCTAACATGTTTGAGAAATATTTTACTAATATACCCTACAAACAAATCGTCAATTACAATCCTCCATATATGGCCTATATGGCTTTTGAGCTGTTGAGCTCAAAAACCATATCTAGGGAGCTGTTGCACATAGATGCTCAAACTTTAGTTAAACCCTTTAAATCATGAGATATAAAAAACACAAGACATATCAGGCATGTTTGTGCACGTCATTAATTCTGTAATACATGTCTTGGCCCCACATCTCACAAAATTATTTATTAATTGTGTTGACGATGGTGTTATTCCGAATTGGATGAAGATCAGTCGCTTAGTGCTGTTATTTAAAAGTCAGGTGATAGTGAAGATCCCTCGTGTTTTAGGCCAGTGTCTGTCTTGCCAGTACTCAATAAAGTGTTTGAAAAGATTATACTAAATCAGTTAATTTCATATTTTAACGCTACCAATATTTTACACAATCGACCATTTGGTTTTATCAAAGGCAAATCCACTAGGAATGCCGGCATTGCCCTAATTAAATGTATATTCGAGGCATGGGAGAGGTCTCAAGATGCAATCGGCGTATTTTGTGATCTCTTCAAAGCATTTGATTGTGTTGATCATCAAATTCTCATGCGTAAACTTCAGTATTACGGAATCAGAAATCAGGCACGATATCTAATACAATGTCATATCATCATAAATCTCCTTAATAGACTGCTTCTACTTCTTGTTTTTTTTTAAATATCCACTACAAGTTAGCCCTTGACTGAGATCTCACCTGATGTTAAGTGAAGATGCAGTCTAAGATGGTAGCGGGCTAACCTGTCAGGAGCATGACAATTTATATTTAACCCAAACCCCTATTTCTATATATATATCAGATAAGAATTGACATTCGATATTATTTTGCAAAGGAATTAGATTCCGTGCTGCGTTGAGTAATGGTTATTTATGTTTTCCCATGCGATTATTACACCCATATTATTTCATCACGGACGAAGGTAACATATTATGCCATCATAAAATTATTAGTTATGAATTTAATTTACATACCAAGTATGGAATTAAGTTAATTTACATAAAATGGAAATCGATTTCAATAAGCAATAGGCATACGCAACGATCTTTTCTAGTATAGGCCTCGTTCTTATAAATGAGATAAAAATAACCAGTTAGGGACGTACTAAGACCGTAGAAGGCCTGGGGTACCCGGGGTGATGGCTGTCTTGCTGGATACGGCCTCAGGTTTTGATAATTAGCAACAAGCAGTAGTTGAGTAAAACCGCGACAGAACCTAGCAATAAAATCAATATTCAATATCACTACTAAGCAGTAACTATTAAGTGGCTATCATATTGCTTTTTATTGACGCCATTTTGATGATCTAAGTCTAAGCAAATTATAACGAATAAGTACGAGTGACCAAGTGAAATAAAATGAATGATGTGCAGTAGTTGAACGTTTCGGAAAACATTTGCAACTAAACTAATTTTGCAATAATAGGTTATCATGTCGAACAGTGTTAGGCACAGTAAATCAGTCCGTATTTTTTTCAAATATTGCAATGTGCTGTTCTTGGGAAATACTCCCCGATCATAGCGGGTGTGGGCCTCCCCTACCCTACATCACCTAGTGCGCGGGACGCAGCCGTCTAAGTTATAGGTACCTGTAAAAGTGTAAACTGCATTTATTTGTTTTGAAGCGAAGAAAGTAAATTATTTTCATGACAGTATTCGATTTTTATGTATAGCATATAGCTCCAAATAAATGACGTGTGTGTAGGTATTCTTGTAGACTTTGAAAATATATTTTAGGATTATAATTTAAATACATCAACTTTTTTCAATTAAATGACATGTATTAATTATAATTTCGACCATACGATGTTTAACAGTGAACCAAAATAAGATGGTACACACTTAACCATGGTTCACTGTGTACTTAGGTATTACTACCTATACCTCTTTTCAATTTATACAATGCCTCGTCATTAAAAACAAACGTAAAAAAAAACATGTCTTAATTCTTAAAACAAAAAAAAGGAAAACACCCATGTTTCGTATTCCCTCTGGCTCTGGAACCAGACTAGCGGTTGTAAAATAGGATAATATTGAGGTTACTTTTCCTCATCTGAAAAGCATCGGTACTAAAAGGCTGGCTATGCATTACTTTCAAGTAAATTTCTCTCTTTTAAATGTGCAATTTTAAGAGATACTAAAATAATTATTTTAACGCATTTTTATTTCATTCAACCAATTGCCGGCTCACAACTGAGCACGAGTGTCCTCTTGGAATGTGAAGGGTTTGGCCATAGTCTATGCTGGCCAAGTGCGGGTTGGCCCAGCAGACTTCACACCCCTTTGAGAACATAATTCAATGAAGTCCGTTATTTTTTAAGTAGGACAGGTTATTATTTATTTCAGCCAAAGTTTTCTTGTATGTTTTGTTTTAATTTAGAAAATAATAATTTTTTATTCTATTTTTAATACAGTCCTCATTACTTAATATTATAAACGCGAAAGTTTGTATGTATGGATGAACGGCTGAACGGATCTCGATGAAATTTGGCACAAAGATAGATTATACTCTGGAATAACGCATAGGCTACTTTTTATCCCGGAAAACCGAAGAGCTCCCGCGGGAAATAAAAAACCTCAATCCACGCAGATGAAGTCGCGGGCATCAGCTAGTACTCAATAAATAGTTTGCAAAAACTTTTTCACTTTCGTTCTTAAAATGTTTAAATTAATTAAATTATTGTTTTTTGTTTATACAAACCCACTGGTTCACTGTTCATTATGTGTACCATCAATGTTACACAGTGAACCACTGCATAATGAACAGTGAACCGAATATAATTTTGTATAAAACTTCATTTATTGAGTTATTGCTATTGTACAATAAAAGTTCTAACCTTTGCTGCGATACAACAATAAATGCTTAACGGAATGAAAAAAAATCGCACTTGAAAAGCATTATATTTTCTTAAAAATAGAGGTCTCCGAAATAAAACCCTATATTATACAGATACTGCAGACTTTTCGTCCCCTAGTTCACCTTTCCCAATTTGGGAGCCCAATTGCTCTTGGGTTTTGCAATTGAGTTTTTCTCAGAAAAGAAAGAACTTGAAAAAAATGGAAAAAAAACCGACTTCAGTCATATGGAATCGAACCGGTGACTTCTCATTTTGAGCCTGCCCCATTTCCCACCTGAGCTACTATAACCTTATAAGCATTGGCGAAATTTACCTTCGTATATTCTAATGATATAGTAGCAGTTTTTCGTTGCCTGAAAACACGGATAGAACGACATTTTCTAAAAATTAATCCTAGGTACTTAAATCGAATTTTCATTACTCATACACGGAAAGTAGGTCTGAAGTTGCCTGAGAAGCGGGTTGGTAATACTTTTCAGCCCTAGGGAGAATCGTTTTCAACTGACAGCTGTCAAATAATTAAAAAAAACTAGTTGTCACATTTTTATTGGAGTTCAAATGAAACACGACATACCCGAGTGCATCCATAGACAAGAAGAAAGATAGACTTTATTCATAAAGTAAAGACAACTGATTCATAGACATTCATAGACAATCATAGACAATACTTGACTATTAAAAAGCTAAATGCATAGCCCAATATGCAATGCATAATTTTAACATAAACTTTAAATAAATATCTCACCAAAGTTGTTGATTTATGTAAAATAAAGTTCACTCAATTTTCTTTAGCTAATTTCTATTTTTATTTTGACTTTCCTTATATTCGTAATGAAAAGCACAGTGTTTACCTCGGGATAAAGACTTTCATCCCTAGGGTAACAATGTACTATTATGGCCCGCCCCCGAAACCCCCGGCATACTAAATTTCACGAAAATCGTTCGAGCCGTTTCCGAGTTCAAAGTTAGATGTAGTACCCCTGTCATTGATGTATATTGTTAGTACCCATACTTCTATTTCGACGTTTTAATTGTTTTACTCTTGGCAGGAACAGCGCCCTCTTTCTACTTAGGCCAAAATCAAGTAGGCAAATGGTTTTTGGATGCGTTTCGCTCTCACCCTTTAAGTAGATATCATAGAACCATTAGCATGTGGGCAATAATGTAACTCGAGTTATAGGTACAAGTTATCTCGAAAAACCAAGTGATTGGTTCACGTACATCTGCTCGTACCTTCTCTGAAAATCTGTGTTTGCATAATTAAATTTAAATTAAGAACAATTTCACACAGAAAGATGCAACAAGGATAATGAAATATTACTGTAAAAAAGAAAAACACAGTTTATGGTCATAAAGTTCTTAATATTAAAGTATTAGTATAGCATTTTATTTTAAACAGAGTCTGGCTTTGTGTATGAACGGTGTACTTCTCATCGATTTTCCTGCATCACGATATCGAAGTTTTTTCTCTGATTGATATAAATAAAAGATCTGAATCTCATTAGATTGCAGGGTCTGATTCCATTTACTACTGTGGTAGAACGGAGCCCGTTGCTACCGCATATTTCTGTTAAAAAATCATTTCTGAATTTCGATATATTTACTGTCGAAAGTGACAGATATATACCTACTGCAGAATGTTAATTACTTACTTGCTCGCATTTCCTACTGGCCTAGGAACCCAGTAGCTACGCGAAAATTGTAGAAGTGGAATCACCGACCCTTTTGTTAGTATTATGATTTTTGCAATGCAGGTATAAAAATAATCAAATAATAGTCTTTACTTTTTTTAATTAAGTATATTAGCATCGGTTCAGTTTTTAACAAACAGAATGATGGGCAGACAACCACACCGAGTGCTTTTCTGCCTATATCGTGCACGTCACTGCCAATGATTATCTTCAATGGCCGAGCTTAACTTTGCCTTTCCACCAGAGATATGCTACGTTTCTAAGCTACGGATGTATATCAAACCCACCAATAGGAGCGCTTCATCTAACATCTAGTTGGAACTATCTATAAAGGTTTGTTGAGTATGTACTTACTTAAGTTAAAACAGATAGAGCGCTGAAATTCGGAGCTTTGGAAAGTTGGTTAGGTACATAGATTGAAAGTGAAAGAGAAAGGGCCTTAGATGACAGCCCACAGGGTCTAGGGATATTTTAAAATTCTGATTATTTATTTGAAACAAAAATACAATTAGTTATTTAAATTAGCTGCTCAGGCGGCTCGCTATAATGTCTATTAAAACAGATTTTAAACACAGAGTATAAATTACTAGCTAATGCCCGCGACTTCGTCTGCGTGTATTAAGTTTTTTCAATTCCGGCGGAACTTCGGGATAAAAAGTAGCCTATGGACCTTCCCCGGGACAATACCTACCCCTGTAGAAAGTTTCATCAAAATCAGTTGAGGGGATGGGCCGTGAAAGCGTAGCAGACCGACAGACAGACAGACATACTTTCGCATTTAAAATATTATTATGGAGTACCAGAAAGGTAGGTACTATTAAATATTCTGTTCTACCACCTAACGTCTAATGTAGGTATTGTGAATTTATTAAGTTTTTTTCATAAATTTAGAACAAACGGTTTTCAGTATTAAATCGAGAAATTACCTTAAAAAAATCTATACTGATATTATAAATTCGAAATTTTGAATCTTTGTTACTCAACCATGCCAGGGCGACATAACGGATCTGGATGAAAGGCGCAGAGACAGTTAAATAATCTGGAATTACTATTAGGCTACTTTTTATCCCGGAAAATTAAAGGGTACCCGCGAGAACCAAAACACCTTCATACTTACACGAGAACGAAGTCGCGGGCATCACCTAGTTCAAAATAGATTAAGATAGGATTATTTTGAAGTTCCATTGTGGGAACCTTACCAAACACCGACAATCACCAAATTTCACGGTTTTGTTTTGTTGTAAAAGTTATAAGGTAATTTTAAAGAACATTTGGTAATAACTAAGTCTATTAAGGCACGCTTTGGGTAGAAAAATACATATCTACCGACCGTCAGCGTCATTGCAATTATTTAATTTGGGACGCGCTTACTCAATTGTTTTCTTCACATTAAAGCTGGCATTTTTTTATTGTGACATACCTAGTTCCTTTAGGCACGATAAAACGCGGGTATCTGGCCTGAAATAAATTGTACCTACGTGACACATAAAAAAAATTGTGTGTGTTAGCTCCGACGCACGACTGGAGTCAAGACACGCGGAAGCGTGTCGAGCCAAAGTTAAAAAAAACTGGCGAGCAGCACCGTGTGTAATATTAAACGAACCATTTGGAGCCACTTTTGACCCCCTCATAACTCAAAAACTATTTCACATAAACATGTCAAATTTGGCGCATATATTGAGACCCGTGAGATACATATGTGCTCCAAATTTCATAAGCACACCTCAAATGGTTATTTAATAGATATAAACGTACAAAAATCGTCATTTTTATGCTCTACCTAGGTATAGATCAAAACTCTGACACGGGGCATACTACCATTGCTTAAAGCCGTATTATTTTAATATTGTTGACGTTTATGTTGTAGTGTTATAATCATTATTTTAAGGACGTCAAAGTACGTGACATTCAACCGTTATTTTGAAACAATACTGCTTTAAGCGGTGGTAGTAACTCCTTAACTATTGAAAATGACACATAATTATTATTATAATGTAAATAATAATGAATAATAATATAGTTGCATTAAAACCTTACCTTCGTATTCACGCATTTTGTGCAAAGAAACGTCATTGACAGAAATAAGAAGAAACGTATTTGAAGTCGTCAGTTCAAGCTGTCAGTCATTGTGATTTGTATTCATTGTATAAAGTGGTTTTAGTGATATCGACTGTTTACCGTGCTTGTTTTCAATGTTTCACTAAAAACTTTTGGTTTTGAACTTTTGTAATCAAAATTGATGAGATGTGGAAATGTGCTGTAGAGGTAGTCAGACCATAGATGTAATCTGTCAATGTCAGTGTAACTCTAGGTACACTATATATTTTTCTTGAGAATTCTCGTCTTTAATTATCTTGTACAATGAGTCGTACAATAGAATTACTGGTGGGTGACACACTGACCTTACACCGAATAATAAGTACCTACTAATGTAAAACGTAAACTAAACTAATAGAAAAGTCCTATTACAGTGTAAAGGATTATTTGAATGATAGCAAGGCATGGGTATGAATTGTTACAGCGGTTGATTATGTAATGTTATATTATAAGTACATATATATATAATTTCAAATATTTGTGAGATGGTGATAATAATAAAAAAGCGGAGTTTATTGCGGGCTCTTCTCAGACCAGGGCACGTTTGGAACCCTCGTAACTTTAGTTTTAAGATACCGTAGTTAATTATCACCATCACGTCTTATGCTCTGTAAGCATGACGTTCAGAAGGTGTACTTTATAGGTACATATTTTGAATAAATATGTTTTGGGTTTGAGATTGAGTTCAATAATTTCTGTACAAAAAGTAATGATATCCCATCAAAAACATAAATGTAAAATGAGAGCCAAGTTCAAAATTGTGATATATATGCCTTGGTTGTTGACTTCAGCGACAAAAGAAGTGAGATCTAAATGGGTGCCAAGTTCAATGGTCAGTCCTGCAATTTATTTATCCCATCAAAAACATAAATGTGAAATGAGAGCCAAATTCAAAATTGTGATATATATGCCTTGGTTGCTGACTTCAGCGACAAAAGAAGTGAGATCTAAATAGGTGCCAAGTTCAATGGTCAGTCCTGAAATTTATTTATAACAATATATAATATTTTATAACAACTTAAAATATCATTTCTTCTTATAACTTAGTATAAAATGTTGAAGACTAAGGCTTTGGCTTGGCTAGTTTTCATATACGAATAATTATAGCCTTCACAAGTTGTAAAGCTGTAAGTTCTTATTTTATTCTTCCGAAAATTTGGCTTGCTGGTAGAAACTGTACTTTTAGGTACCTACTTAATAATAATTGGTATATGGAAACTAGCCAAGCCAAAGCCTTAGTCTTCAACATTTTATACTAAGTTATAAGAAGAAATGATATTTTAAGTTGTTATAAAATATTATATATTGTTATAAATAAATTTCAGGACTGACCATTGAACTTGGCACCTATTTAGATCTCACTTCTTTTGTCGCTGAAGTCAGCAACCAAGGCATATATATCACAATTTAGAATTTGGCTCTCATTTCACATTTATGTTTTTGATGGGATAAATAAATTGCAGGACTGATCATTGAACTTGGCACCCATTTAGATCTCACTTCTTTTGTCGCTGAAGTCAACAACCAAGGCATATATATCACAATTTTGAACTTGGCTCTCATTTTACATTTATGTTTTTGATGGGATCTACTCTTCAAGAGCGATTGTAAAATTAATGAGGGTAAATGAACTCATTTTTTTATTAGGTACTGAAAGCATGCTTGATAAATTTACTTATTAGTTATATATTAATTATATAATTTATATTCATCAAAAGACATAGTCATGGAAATATAAAGTCAATAACGTAACGGAGAAACTTTGATTTTATACTCTCCATAAATTTTCATACCCCGGGCTTATATATGAAAATCGATTCTAAAACAGGTAAACTCCAAAAAAGCGTTAGATACCTACTGTGATACCTATCTACATGAAACCTAATTTTGAATTTTTCCATGTACCTACTTAGCTCTCAGTAGTTCAGCCCGAAAAGAGCCACGCCTCTTCAAGATGTAGCAGGTTCAAATCCCACTCAAGAAATTCGCAATATTTATAATTAAAAAAAAAACAATACAATAGCGAAAGTAAAGAAAAAATAAAATAAATAAATAGACAAAGGGAAATCATATCTCAAAAATAGATATTTCTTCCAGATTTCCTTGAAAGTGAGTTGTTCTACCTAAAGGTGAAAATTATTGTTAAGCGGTCTAGGTACCAAAAATAATTATTTTAGTTAAATTACAAAATTCTACAATAGGTATTTAACTAATCAACGAAAAACTATATCTATTGTTGTTACAGAAAATATGACTTCGAAGACATCAATACGAGAATTCTACAAGGGCAGGCATGTCCTAGTGACGGGTGGAACGGGTTTTATGGGCAAAGTCCTTTTGGAGAAGTTGCTGTACAGCGTGCCGGAGATCGGCAACGTGTATGTGGTTATGAGACCCAAAAAGGGAAAGTCGATCAATCAGCGTTTCGACGACATGCAGCGTTCACCGGTGAGTCGAAATATCGTAAGGTTTTTTCATTGGTTGACACGATAACGAAATATGGGTGCCGACTGCCGACACGTGGGACACATAATATTATATTAATATTAGCAACGATACTGCATCGGTGTTGTGTCTGTCAGTGAAAAATCGTTATATATACGTCGTTTGCCGGTAGTGTGGTAACTAGCCCCAGTCGAAGCCTCCCGCCAGACCAGACCAGAGAAAATTCAGAAATCATAAATTCTCAAATTGACCCTGCCGGGGAACGAACCCGGGAGGTTCGTGGGATCGTTATGACATCAGCGCTCCGCACTGCGCTAGGGAATCGTCAAAAAGATTCAATCTAAATAAATAAAAATCAATTGCCGAATGTATGTAAGCGCATCACTTCAGAACGGCTGGACTGATTCTGATGCATAGATTTAGCTCTAAATCTATGTTCTGATGGAATCATGGATTTTTTATGCGTATTCGAGTGGGTCCTCGGAAAGGTGAATATTCACAATTGGACCTGGTAGGTGGCGGTGCAATCGGGTTCTAGGTTCAAGACAGGGCAACGTCTGCCGGGCCCGCTAGTAATATATGCCAACGTAAGATTGTAAAAACCGTTAGATTATAATCTAACTCGCGAAATTCTAAACTGTCGAAAGATTAGAATTTAACGCATTATTTTCCGGTAGATTGTAATCTGATAGGTATTTAAACCTGATAAAACCTAATTATTATTATAATATTATTTATGTCGAACCCTAACCTAACCTACAAGAAAGAGACAAGAAAACGTAAATAAAATGAATATAATTTCGCGAGTTAGATTATAATCCAACGTTTTTTACAATCTTACGGTGACTTAAATATTATATATCCTCGCCGGAGTCTCGAGTATAAGTATATACAGTTCTAGTAATGTTGAAGTGGCAGTCGATTAGGGCGGAAAGCACGCACTATTCTAAGTTTTAACGTGCGTTATTTTAAAGTCGGATGTATTAGATACTTATTAGACCGCCGTTTCATAATAGACTAGGATCAAGTACTTCTGGCTAGGTATATAATACTTTTATTATTGTACGGCCTTGCACTCGAATCAGTGTGGAAACACCGAAAGTAGCCACGGCACATTCTCGAAATCTACCTCAGAATAATGATTGATAGCTACGTTCTTGATTACGTATGGTAACTATTGCTAGTTAGGTTCATGCGAAATATTAATTGATCGTTTCAAGTACCTACCTATCTACTAGTATCCTACGTTACAGATGGATATATATATCCATATATATATAATTATAATAGTTTGGTACTTTGTCTAATATTATAAATGCGAAAGTGTGTTTGTTTGTTGGTTTGTCCTTCAATCACACTGCAAAAGAGCAACAGATCAACGTGATTTTTTGCATGGGTATACTTGAGATCCTGGAAAGTGACATAACCTACTTTTTATCCCGGATAATTAAGGAGTGCCCGTGGGAAATACAATAACATCAGCTAGTACCTAATATTAAGGAAAATTTAATATTTATTATATTTACTGTTTGGTTTTATTAAAAAAATAAAGCCTATGTTTCCGGGATGTAAATAACCCCAACTATCTCTGTACCAGACGCTAAAATCAGTGTAAAAGGGTGGGTAGTGAAAAAGTAACAGGCGCAAAAACTTTCGCATATTAATTAATAATATTAGAAGGACCTGTGGATTTAAAATTAAAATTGTAATTTTTTAATTTGTTTTGTTTATTTTAACAAAATAAAGCTGCTGTTAGGGACCAGTTTATCTCTACTACTAACTTTAGTTTTAGTAACTTTATTTAGTATTTTAGTACGTGGGTATAAATAAATATAATATATTAAATATTTTAAAACTTGAAATAGATATAATATCCAAGCCGTGTGGTCTAATTGGACACATCGTGATTCGTGATACGTAGCTACTTTCGCAATTCTACTAAGTAATAAAAAAAATCTGATCTGTCATCTTGGTAGAGAGATAAAGAGTAAACGCTTTTTTGTCACTTACGATTTTTCCAAGACAGGTCCCAGTGTTTTATCGTGGCAAAAGTAAATAGCTATGTTTTAAAATTGGAATCTTATTTTTGCAGCTCTTTGACCGTTTGAGGAAAGAAAATCCGTCAGCGATAAAGAAAATCAAGCCTCTACAGGGTGACGTCCTGTGCGACAACTTAGGGTTGTCTGACAGAGAAATAGAAAAGTTATCCGAAGAAGTATCAGTGCTGTTCCATTTTGCGGCAACCCTGAAACTGGAAGCTCCCCTTAGAGATAATGTGAACATGAACACTTGTGGAACGCAAAGGACTCTGGATGTGGCCAAGAGATTGAAACATCTACTGGTATTCGTACACTTGTCCACCGCATTCTGCTATCCGGATTACAAGATTTTAGAGGAGAAAGTGAGTATCAGTACCTAACTGCACCCCTATTCTCTAACTCAGTGGTTCAAGAAATGAAAGATATTTTTTATCCATTGAAGGAGAATGATATTTTAGTAAGGGGCAGCACATGCAAATTGCATGATTCCACAATCCACTGCACTCAATTTCTTACTACGATGCTGGAAATAAAAGGTATTAAAATATCCCATTATAATAAACTCGCCGGCATATTTAGCGGAACATAAAAAAAAGGTCCATAATTAAAAAAATATGGTTTTATTTTAAAATCTACTTACTACACTTCTTTTGTTATTTAAAGTTTCATTTGTTTTACTTAAAATGAGATCACGTTAAGAACAGATTTTGCGAGTAAAGGCTATTTGTGAAAAATGGTACATTTTTGAACTTTTCATGTAACCGGGAAAAGTGAAATTTAATATTAAAATAACAATTAATTAAATTAGAAAAATGGTGATTAATATCGCGTATTTCCTCCACGTGCTCTTATTAAAGTTTCTACCTGTCTAGGCATACTGAGAATGATGTTATCGATGGTCTCCTGGGATAGTCTCCGCCATTCCTCAACTACGGCGATTCGCAGTTCTCCCACGTTGGCAGGAGCTGGAATTCTGGACTTAACTTTTCTTTTCAGCAAGTCCCAAACGTGCTCTATTGGGTTCATATCCGGTGATCTCGCCGGCCACTCCATAACAGTGATACTCATATCATTAAGATAAGCTTGAGATACCCGAGCGGTATGCGGCCGAGCATTATCCTGCATAAAAACAAAATCTTCACCGATATATGGGGCAAACGGTAC
Source organism: Erebia palarica (assembly GCA_964035005.1). Classification (NCBI taxonomy): domain Eukaryota; kingdom Metazoa; phylum Arthropoda; class Insecta; order Lepidoptera; family Nymphalidae; genus Erebia; species Erebia palarica. Next base: position 19,368,637 of record OZ035986.1, read on the forward strand.
GACATTTTCTTCTAAAACTTCTCTGATATAGCGGTCTGCAGTCAGACTCCCTCTGTCAATCACTACCAAGTCTGTGCGAACTCCCAAACAAATGCCCGCCCAAACCATATGCAACTGTAGTTTCAAAATTTGTCTGAATGTATCGTTCTCCTTTGCGTCTGTATATTCTTTGCCTGCCGTCAATTTGATTTAAGAGAATTCTGCACTCATCACTAAAAAATACCTAACTCCATTGGTCCGCGTTCCAAAGTCGATGTTCCTGAGCAAAAGTTAACCTGTTTCTACGATGATTTACCTCGAGCCTTGGAGCCTTGGCGGGCACAAATGAACCCAAACCAGCTTCTTCGCGCCTTCTTCGTACCGTACGCTCACTTACGGTTACACCCCGCACTGCTTCTAACTCATGTCGGGCTTGGACGGCCGTCAAACGGGGGTACCTACATACACGAAGCCGAATGAAACGATCATCCCTACTCGAAGTGCGTCTTTTTCTGCCTTGTCCTGCTCTTCTCACATAAGTACCGGTCTCCCTGAACTGTTGGATACTGCGATGGATCGTTGAAACTGGTCGACGAAGATCTCTGGACATCACTCTGTAGGTTTGACCATTTCTTCGCATTTCGAGTGCCCTGGCAATCTCCGTTGGGGCTAAGTCAGGCATAATTCAGTCATCAACTCCAGAAAGATACGCGATTAAAAAAAAACTAACAAAAAACAGTATTTCAATGAAATTTTAAATCAAACTCAGAAGGAAGAAATACTCAGAAGGAATAAATAAGTTCGCTCCAGATAAGGTGTATTTGAATAAAATTAAAACAATTGCATAAAATGTGATGTTCAGTTGTTTTCTTAATTTGAAAATATTTCTTTTTAAATTAAATGACGTATAAACCAGCCAGCAACCATAAATGATACTGATATCAAACCTTTTTTTTATGTTCCGCTAAATATGCCGGCGAGTTTAGTTTGGCTGTACCATTGTACATATCTTAATGATTATCTTTTCTAATAAAATTTCTAAAGTGTGAGTAGGGAAATAAAACACCCCAAGAAGAATTTTAGTGTACGATAAAGTACTTGCACTAGTATTCTAGTGCTCGGCTGCGTCAGATACCGAAGGCTGTGCAGACGTACTGACAATAGGGAAAGGATATTAATCCTTTCAATAATCAAAATAAATATATTAGTCATCTCAAGTATATAATTAAGTTAAAAATTGTGTTTTACACCATTTAATTTAGATTAAATATCTTAGGAGATATCATAGAGATAATGTAACGTGCAAGGGAAAATGGCGCAACTCGGGCAGTCGCTCAGAGTAAATACCTATTATGGGCTGGCGAGTGGCGGCTGTGGCACGTGTGGTGAGGACGGGGCGTACTCTTACAATGTAATATTAAAATGTAAAACCTGCCCACTGCCCACTGGCTACATTGGGACTATTAAGGTTATTAGTGCTACCCGTGCGAAGCCGGGGCGTATCGCTAGTTTAAAATAAAAACAACAGCAATAAAAAACTAACTTAGATTACCCATTGTGTGCCGCAGGCTTTACATGAACAACTATAGCAACTTTTTTAAATTTCTGAACGAGCTATCAAGTGCCAGTCCAAACGTCTTGGCTAATGTCAATCAGAGACATCAGACCATGGAGGTACATCAGACCTTTCACCTTACTTGTCTCTGACATCAGACAAGTAACCACTAACCAGCAAGTAACCACCGACCAGCAAGTAACTTATGTCAATCATCACTGTCAGTTGAATGAAAGAAATTTACAAAGTAAAAAATAAACAGTCATAAAATACTACCAACTATTACGAATGTAATACATTATTATAAATACAACCTATAAAGTAAAACATTAAAATAGAAGACAATGCCATCAATAATGTAATATACCTACAGGTACACTAAAGGAAAGACGCTCATCACTGAGCCAATTATTGCACTTGCTTGACCGAGAGTTGGCGTTTCTGGCATCCTTTGAAGCCACAGCCACAGGCGCAACGGGAGGCCTAGATACACCCTGTACAGAGGTCGGGATGGCGTTCAAGTCAGACATTGTTGCTATGGGATGCCGCTTACCGTCTGAGTCGATCACCACTGTGTTACCGTACGTGGTCCAGCACTTCGTCACGCCAAATCGCTATCGCGCCGCTAAGTAGCGGTAGTTTAGGTAGAAGTTTGTGGTAGCTTTTTATGAGGAACTCAGACAGTGCCTTTTAATTTAGTCTCAGCTGTCCAAACTATGTCCCTTAAAGTTTGCTCTCTAAACTTGATGAGCACTGCACGAGGTTTGTCATGCTGTGGCAACCCAAGCCACAGACAACAATTTAGAATTCATTATGCTCGGCTCTTCCTTCTCTGTCTCCATGGACGAGCAGTATTTTCCTCCTGGACCGCATCCCCAGTTCTTCTTGCCGCCTTGCCAGAAGCTCCACCTGCAGCTGCAGGTTTTCTAAGGCAGTTAAGATGAAGAATCCAAAAGTACCAAACTGTGAGTTTAAGTTGTTCTGAAACTCCTCCATCTTGGCATTAAAGTAGTCCATAATTTCACTTAAGGTTGTTTTAATAGACTCCATTGTGAAATAAATTAGCGAAGAGTGAGATTAACTTAACACTTAGTAGATTATGTCACTGTAAAATTGTAGGTTATAATATAACAGTTTCTATCTCACAAGAGCATAAACTGTCGGAAGATTGTGAACCGTTCAATGTTCTGAATATTAATTTTTGAAATATTTACTGCATTTACATTTTCTTGTCTGTTTCTTGTACAGTTTGCGGGCGAGTTGAATCCAGAGTGAATGTATGTGTCACCATACATTTACTCTGCATTCAACTCGCACGTGGTCTATATTTTAGGTTGGGTTTGACATAATTATAGAGGTTCTATCGGGCTAACATACCTAATAGATTACAATTAACTGGAAAATAATGCATTAAATTGTAAGCAGTATGTTATGGTTCACAATCTGTCAACAGTTTACAATCAAACAAGATAAAAAGCTTTAGATTACTATCTAACGGTTTTTACAATTTTAAGGTGACAAATACAATTTCAAGTGTGGTAAATTTTAGCACAAAATGTAATATAATATGTGGCATACTGGCAGACTAAACTAACTAACTACATGTACATATTAATATTGTATTATAATGCACACTATTTTATTATTTACGAATATTATAAACACCAATTAATTCAATAATTCAAGAACATTATAAAGAACTCTTAGAAATGCAGGCTTCCTCGTGATGTTTCTCACTTTACCATTTGAAGCATGTGACAATACCTATAATAAGTTAATTTCTTAAAATTTACTATAACCACAGAATAGGTAATTGTATCGGGTGGTCGGGTGCCGGCTATCATTGTCCCTTTCTATCCTGTTAAAAATGAAAATGAAAATGAAACAATTTATTTCACGTAGGACAGCTTGTGCCACTTATGATCTATCACCAGCTGATTCTACTGAAAAGAACAGACAAGACACTCAGCAGTTGCTAACTGCATAAACAGAAGAATGTTACACTTTGTAAAAAATATACAATGTAACAACACGTTACGTAACAAGTGTAACACCGACTTGTGGGTAATGTAATGCTGATTGCTTCCATGCAACTTTGTCATTGATTAAATCATCAATAGTATAATAATAGTTACAACGAAAGTCTGTGTTTCCAGACACATGCCCCCCCAGTGAAGCCCTCAGAGGTGATGCATCTGATCGAATGGCTGGAAGACAAGCAGATGTCTCTGCTGACACCCTCACTCCTGGGCCCGCACCCTAACTGCTACACATTCTCGAAGAGGCTAGCCGAAAGCGTGGTCGAGGACGAATATGGGAACTTGCCAGCAGTTATAGTACGCCCAAGTATTGGTGAGAATCACCATTATAATATTACCTGTATAATATTGAAAGAATTAAAAAAAATACTGGTGACCTCATAAAGAAGGGTAACTTCTGTAGTCTGTGCTTAATAATAAATATCATTCTTTCTGTCTTTTAAAAATTCTGAATATTCATTAGGTATCTACTTAAGGTAAAAGCACTAATAACCTACACATTAAAGAGCCCGCTAACTTTGCTCTTCTCTAAAATACATATTAATTGCAATAGAACAGTAACAGTAATTTATATGGATCTAGTAACTATTAGATAATACTTCTTCTATTGTAAAAACATTAATATTCAATAGTTATCTAAACAAAATTTCAATTTTTTTGAATCTAGTCCGAATCATCAATAGATGATTGATGATTCTGACTCCACAAAAGTTGTCACTAATAGTGCACACCCCTTTGCACTAATAGATGACATGCATTTTTCATGTAGTTTTTCGAATAAAAGCTCATTTAGGGATAAAAATATTGTATAAATTATCACTAAAAAAGAATAAGTTCGTATTTTAGGAATCTGTACAATTAAAAGGCTTCTTTCATACCAAATGCAAAATGTTTTTTTATTTTTTTGTCGGTCATATCCAATGACATGCGGAATAGTGACACAAAGCCATCGACACCATCAAAATCTAATGAGTAGTTTATGAATTACGAATAAATCTATGGGTACTAATACTCTGCACAACCACATCAACACAGACACGCACACGAAGACAATACTGACACTGTAGGGGGTGTCATCTATTAGATACCTCTTGAACAGTTTTACACTTTTTGGTTGGCTTGACCTAATAGCTGACACTGTCTACTATTGGTACGGGTTATCGAAAACTTATGAAACTTACACAGAACTCTATTTATAGGTAATAGAAACGATCCCCATTCCCAGATTTACAGGATTATTTAGTAAGATAATTAAGATAATTTAGGCTGTAACCCCAATAGTCCCATGTCATCTATTATATTAGATTTTTACTGATTTTTGGTACATAAAGATGACATCCCTCAAAACGAGAGAAATTCCCAACAAAATAAAAAATCACACATATCATTACGTAATTTATTTATTTATTTATTTATATGTCACCGTAAGATTGTAAAAACCGTTAGATTATAATCTAACTCGCGAAATTGCAAACTGTCGAAATATTACTATTTACTTAACGCATTATTTTCCGGTAGATTGTAATCTGATAGGTATATAAACCCGATAAAACCTACCTACTACCTGATTATTTATGTCGAACCCTAACCTAACGTACAAGAAAGAGACAAGAAAACGTAAATAGGTACAATGAATATTTCAAAAATTGACACTCAGAACATTGAACAGTTTACAATCTTTCGACAGTTTACAATTTCGCGCTCGCATCGCATCGCTTATGGTGACATATATACTTAAAACAAGTGCTTTTACTTTAATATAAATTAACTAGCGGACCCGACAGAAGTTGTCCTGCATGATACTGACTGCAGCGCCATCTGCCGGGCTGATTTGAGAATCTAAACTCTTTAGCTCTTTGCGTCTAATGTTAAAAGTTAATTAAATATATATATATATATATATATATATATATATGTCACCGTAAGATTTTAAAAACCGTTAGATTATAATCTAACTCGCAAAATTCTAAACTGTCGAAAGATTAGAATTTAACGCATTATTTTCCGGTAGATTGTAATCTGATAGGTATTTAAACCCAATGGAACCTAAGTGCCTGCGGCCGGGCACTACTTGATTGTTTGTGTCGAACCCTAACCTAACCTACAAGAAAGAGACAAGAAAACGTAAATAAAATGAATATTTCAAAAATTTACACTCAGAACATTTAACAGTTTACAATCTTTCGACAGTTTAGAATTTCGCGAGTTAGATTATAATCTAACGGTTTTTACAATCTTACGGTGACATATATATAAAAAAAATCGAAAGGTCACTGATTCATCACGAGATCTCAGGAACTATAAAGCATACGGACTTGAAATATGGAAGTTAGGTTCCTTCTATGGTGTAGATGTCAGCTAAGAAACGGTTTTGAGAAAATTCACCCCTAAGGGTTGAAATGGGGGTTGGAAGTTTGTATGAAAGTCCTTTATTTTTGAAGTTAGAGACATGAAAATTGGCAAAAGTTAATAGTTATTGTTGGAACTGGCCGTAAACTAAATTGTTTATATTTAAATATATTCTTATTCTTTTTTTTTAAATCTATTGTTTTTTTACGTTTGATGACTTTCTCTTACTTTAAATATATATCTCAAACAGGACGTCCAAGTTTTTCTCTTTACTGATATTTTTCTTATAAATTAAAATATCCCAACACGTTATCAGCACGAAGGATCTTGGGAAAAATATAAGTGAAAAGTGGTGTTAATTGTCCATTGTTGCTTTATTTGTTGCGAATAAGAAAATTCATTTTTCTTTTGATATTATTTTTTTTTCTTTCAAAAATGTCGCAAGCAAGCGGAGATATAAGTGGTAATAAGATGTTACATTCGTCGTCAGTTCCTCCTTTTAGTCTCAAAAATAGAGAAGGATATCCTACTTGGAAATTTAAAATGCGAAATTATTTGCAACATGAGGACCTATGGTTTCCTATTGATGGATATCCAGAAGGAGATACGACCACTGCATCTATTAAGGTAAGGAATGACGCTAAGGCTCTGGCAAAGATATGCTTAACACTAGACGGTGTAGCAATTACACATGTTAGACGTGCAAAAACTGCAGCCGAAGCCTGGGAGGCCCTGAAGGCAGCTTTTGAAGATAAAGGTTTGGGCCGAAGGCTAGCCTTGGAGCGAAAGCTTTATAGATTAAGTCTTTCAGACTTTGAAAATATTGAACAATATATAGATGCAGTTCTGTCTACGTCACAAGACCTAGCTGACATAGGAAAAGTTATCGAAGATAAATCAATTGCAGCTATATTACTGGGAGGGCTAACAACTAAATATGAGCCATTGATCATGGCACTGGAAAACTGCAATATAGAAATCACTTCCGATTTGGTTAAGACAAAACTATTAAATGAAATGTCTAAAAATGACATCACACCAACAAATGCAGTTTTCCAGGCCAAAGGAATGAAATCCAAATTAAATAAAATGATTATTTGCTATGAATGTAACGTGCCAGGGCATAAACGCCCGGATTGCCCTCAACGACGTAATAAAGGCATAATAAATGTAGCAAATGAGGTCACAGCTTCGGTCACAGCACTTACTGCTAACTGTTCCAATAAGGATGTTTGGTACGTAGATTCTGGGGCTACAAAACATATGACTTTCAGAGAAGATTGGTTTCGGGACTTTAGGTCAATAAATACTGGAAATATAACTGTTGCAAATGGTGAGAGCGTTAAATGTTGTGGAATAGGAAATATTTCTATTAAGACACCTGGTGATGTAGTAAAAACAATAAGTGATGTTGCCCTAGTACCAGATTTAAAGGCTAATTTACTATCAGTACAGAAAGTTATTGATAAAGGTTTTGTATGTGTTTTTGACAAAAGCGGATGTAGTTTTTATAAAAATGATACCTTTTGTGTTTCAGGTGATTCTGTTCTTCATGCTTCGCCCTGTGGTGGACTGTACATAGTTGATGGTACTGTTAATATTCCACCTAAGATAAATAGTGAAAATATTGCGTACGAGGTGCACTCTGACTGTCTGAGCAAGTATCAGCTCTGGCATAAACGGTTAGGACACTTATGTCGCATAGGCATGAATCAATTGAAGAATCATCAGGTAGGAGTAGATTTTACTAAGGTTGATAAAAATAGTTGCATCGCTTGTGTAAAAGGTAAACAAGCTAGAAAACCGTTTAAAAATGTAGCGTATAATAAGGCGTCATCACCTTTAGAACTAATCCATAGTGATTTATGCGGACCAATGTCCACGACATCTTTTCAAGGAAACGTTTATGTTTTAACTTTTGTAGATGATTATACTCGCAAGATTTTTGCTTATTTTATATCTTCTAAAACTGAGGTAAAGAATAAATTTTTATTATTTCGAGCTCTAGTTGAAAAACAAGTAGGTTTTCAAATAAAGGCTCTTAGAACCGATGGAGGAAAAGAATATATAAATAAAGAGTTTTCTGATTATCTTTCTTCGAATGGAATTGAGCACCAAGTAATAACGCCTTATAGCCCACAGCAAAATGGAGTTGCTGAACGTACTAATCGTACAATAACAGAGAAGGCGAGATCAATGTTGGCCGAAAGCTCACTACCTAAATCATACTGGCAAGATGCTTTCCAAGTCGCAGTTTATTTGAAAAATAGGTCCCCTCATCGAACTTTGAATGGCAAAATACCTTATGATAAGTGGAGTGGTCGGAAGAGTGATCTAAGTCACTTAAGGGTATTTGGATGTAGAGCTCTAGTTCATGTACCTTCATGTCAAAGAAGGAAACTAGATTTAAAAGCAGAGGAAGCAATTTTCGTAGGTTACTCAGAAGATCCTAATACTTATGTTTTTCGGGATCCTGCAAATCCAAGACGCATTATTAAGTCAAGAGATGCAAGTTTTTTTGAGAATTGTTTTACACCTTTAAAGGAAAATGCATCAGAGCCTATAGTTCAAAATATGGAGTCAGTATTACTATTCGAAGAACATATTGAAACTGGTGATGATAAATTTTATGATTGTGTTGATTGTTGTAGTCCAGAAGGAGAATCATCTGTTCCTGTGAACATGGATAAAGAGTCTTCTTGTACTGAACAAACGCAAGTAAGTAATGAACCCAGATACCCATCTAGAAATAGAAAGCCACCTGAATATTTAACTTATCAGGCCTCTACTGATGTTGATTCAGGTGAACCAACAAACTATTCTGAAGCTATACATTCAGAAGATGGTAAAAAATGGGTTTTAGCAATGACTGATGAATACAATTCACTAATGAAGTTAAATACCTGGGAGTTAGTAGACAGATCAAATAAAAAAGTTATTCCCTGTAAATGGGTTTATAAGCATAAGAAGGATGCTTATGGTAATATAATCAAGTATAAGGCAAGGCTAGTGGTCAAAGGTTTTCATCAAACAAGAGATATAGATTATCATGAGACGTTTGCGCCTGTGATTCGTCATTCTTCCCTGCGTACTTTGTTTGCATTGGCAGCAGAAGAAGATCTCAAAATGAGACATCTGGATGTTGACACAGCATTTCTTTATGGAGATTTGGAAGAAGAAGTATTTATGGAACAACCTCTTGGTTTTTCAGTGAAAGGCCAAGAAGACAGGGTTTGCAGACTTCGAAAATCTCTATATGGTCTCAAACAGGCACCTCGTGCTTGGAACAAAAAAATGAATGAAGTCCTTTCAAAAATAGGTTTTATAGGAACTTCTTCTGAGCCTTGTGTATATACAAAACTTTTTGGTGATGAACTTGTTATTCTGGGTGTCTACGTGGATGACATAATTGTCTTTTATAATTCTGACGTGACGTTTGACATTGTTAAAAATGATTTGTCAAAATATTTTAGTTTGAAAGATCTTGGCAATTTGAAGTCATATTTAGGTTTACAAATAGATAGAAATCAAGATTACATAAAAATTAGTCAATCGAATTATATATTGTCCATATTGGACGAATTTAATATGAGTGAATGTAAGTCGGCTAGTACTCCTTTAGCTCACAGCAAATTAGAACGAAACTTTAGTGGTGAGTCATTGCTGCTGCCTTACAGAAATCTAATAGGATGCCTTATGTTCTTGGCAGTCAATACACGTCCTGATATAGCATTTGCAACGAGCTACTTAAGCCAATTTAATACGTGTTTTTCAACGGAACATTGGAAAGCAGCAAAAAGGATTCTTCAATACCTAAAGGGTACACTAGAGTATTCCTTAATATACAGGAAAACTGGAAAGCCGTTAACAGGGTATGCAGATGCTGATTGGGCAAATTGTCCAATTAACAGAAAGTCTTACACGGGCTATGTCTTTAAGTTAGCTGGTGGACCAGTGTCTTGGGAATCAAAGAAACAACCAACTGTTGCTCTGTCATCCACTGAAGCTGAGTACATGGCTCTTACTGCAGCAACTAAAGAAGCCTGTTACTTACGTAAATTTATAGAGGATATTACTGGTAAGATATATACAATTAAGATATTGTCAGATAGTCAGAGTGCTCTAAACTTAGCTCACAATCCTGTGCACCATAGCAGGACGAAGCATATTGACACTCGTTTTCATTTTATACGAGAAAAAGTTAGTAATAATACAATTATTTTAGACTATATGAAAAGTTGTGATACACCCGCAGATATTCTTACCAAACCACTTGGGCCTATCGCAACTAGTAGAATTATAGGTAGTTTAGGTCTTAGTTAGGTTTTTTTTTTGTTCCTGTGTCTTAATACGTTATGTTAATATTTTTTTTGTAAGACAATTTAGTTTAAAGGGGGATGTTGGAACTGGCCGTAAACTAAATTGTTTATATTTAAATATATTCTTATTCTTTTTTTTTAAATCTATTGTTTTTTTACGTTTGATGACTTTCTCTTACTTTAAATATATATCTCAAACAGGACGTCCAAGTTTTTCTCTTTACTGATATTTTTCTTATAAATTAAAATATCCCAACAGTTATAAATAATAAAAACCCTTATAAGCAATTTTACGAAAATTCACCCGAATGAGGGTGTAATGGGGGTTGCAAGTTTGTATGAAAGTCCTATATGTTTGAAGTTAGAGACCTGAAAATCTGCATTTAGGTTATTAAGTTTAAATAAATAATAACTTGCTTAAGCAATTTAACGAGAATTTACTGCAATATGGGTTGGAAGCTTACATGAGGGTTTTAAGTTTTTGATGTTAGAGACTTGAAAATCGGGATTTAGGTTATTAGTTTTGATTATACAGGTTATTATAATTTAATAATAACCTGTATAATCAATTTTAAATTCACCCCAAAGAGGGTGTAAGTTTGTATGAAAGTCCTTTGTGTTTGAAATTAGAGGCTTGAAAATCGGGATGTAGGTTATTAGTTTTTAATAATAATAACCTGTGTAAGCAATTTTACGAAAATCCACCCTAAAGGGTGTGAAATTGGGGTTGAAAGCCCGCATGTAGTTTATAAGTTTTTAAAATCGGCATTAGGGTTATTACTTATTAGTTTTAGCCGCTATATGTACCTAGGCGTTTTGCAGCGGAAAAATCTCATAGGAAATCAGAAACTGTACGCGGACGAATTCGTAGGCAACCTCTAGTTATATATATAAAGATTAAAAAAAATGGCTGCTCTAAGATGGCATTACTCCACGCGATGCGAAGTCGGCGCGGCGGACAGGTTAACGCTTGTCTACTTTAAGAAAAACCCGAATGTCTAGTCTCTATAGTCTAGACTATACAGTGTGGAAATGCAGCCTGCATTCTTGCCTGCACACGCAGGCATCATTTGTAATATGTTTAATATTAGCATTTGTGGCCTCCACCAAGATGAGAAAATAAATAACACGGTCATGGCTATCGACCTCGAAGCAATTAATGTGATTTTTAAGCCTCCTATATTATCTTCGTTGTTAATAAAGTTAGATAATTTTTACTGTAACGTTTTAAGTAGGTATATATTTCATGTTGTTAATAAATTTAGATAATTTTTATCATAGCTATTACATTATATAATTTCAGTTTGCCCATCACAAAAGGAGCCTGTGCCAGGCTGGGTGGACAACCTGAATGGACCAGTTGGCTTAATGATCGGCGCTGGTAAAGGTGTCATAAGGACCATGCTGTGTGACGGGAGCCTTATAGCGCAGGTGATTCCTGTGGACACGGCAATCAATGCGGTCATAGCTATTGGCATGATTGAAGGTTCAAGGAGTGAAAAGTATGTATCGAATTTATACTTATACTAGAGGTCGCCCGCGACTTCGTCCGCGTACAATTTCTGATTTCCTATGAGATTATGAAATTTTCCCCCTGCAAAAAGTCTATCTAAAGAGGCTTTATATAGCTTATGCAGGTTTTTATTATTTAAAACTTATAACCGAAATGCTGAATTTTCACTTACTACAAAAACAGGACTTTCATACAAATTTTCAACCCCGATTTCACCTTTTGTGGGGTAGGTTTTCGTAAAATTGCTTTTACTGGTTATTATTCAATCAATCACTACAGCCCATTAACGTCCCACTGCTGGGCACAGGCCTCCACTCTCATAGGAGAGAGGGAATTAGAGCTTAGACCCACCACGCTGCTCCAATGCGGGTTGGCGGGCTTTAACGACTATTACCATGTTAGTGATAATAACTGGGACCGACGGCTTAACGTGCTCTCCGAGGCACGGGGGTGAAACACCGCCAACTTCCTAACTCCGGGCTAGTACTGGGAATTTCTAATGCGAAAATGCGATGGTTATTATTATTTAAAACTAATAACATCAATCTCGATTTTAAAGTCTCTAACTACTTTCCAACCCCCATTTCACCCTCTTCGGGGTAGATTTTCGGAAAATTGCTTATAAAGGTTATTTTTATTTAAAATTGATAACGTTAATACCGATTTTCAAGTCTCTAACTTCAAAAACTTAAAACTCTCATGCAACCTTCCAACCTCCATCCCCCAACGTTCACCATTGCGCTAAAGACGCTGTCAACGTAAAACACTTTCCTTGTTTTCAGGCCAGAATTGATACCAGTTTACAACTTGAACGCCGGCCATCAAAAAGCCACATCCTGGGGTGAAGTCATCCAAATTGGCAAGGACTACGGACGGAAATACCCGCTCGCCTGGCCACTGTGGTACCCCAACGGGGATATCACGACAAACTTCCTGCTCCACGAATTCAGACGGATCTTTTTTCACCTGATCCCGGCATACTCGATCGATCTCCTCCTCTTTTTGTTGGGCCAAAAACGACTGTAAGTTACGCAATATTTTTAAGGTCGGTTACATCATAGATGGTAACGTTAAATTTAACCTCCAAAAAGCTAGAAAAGTGCACAAGACTTTTATCTTTTAAACCTAATACTTAGTCAAATTTAGTAAAAATTGGAAGAACCCTGCCTTTGGTAAAGCCACTCTCGCTTTCATTTCGTCGATGGTGCATTTGACCTTTATTAAGTCACTAGAATTATTTACTTAGTACTTTAGGCATAAGGGTGCTAAAAACCATATAAATGTAAATAAATAAATTGAATTGAATTTGGCCCGCGGCTTCACTCACGTTAGGTTCGATTTTCATACTTTCAAAGCACTATTTTACCCCTTTAAGGGTTGGCTTTTCGGGGCATTGAGGGTTGTGCCACAAATGACTGTAACTAGTTAGTGGGGTTTCCAAAAATCCCATCCTTAGTGAGTGCCTTTGACATGTTTGATAATTTTAAGTATTTATTTATTTCTTGGAGGAATAATGATTTTTAAAACCTAACTAGAACGTCAAAATTTCAAGTTTCCTCTTCAGGATAAGTCTTTTTAAAAGTATAGAAGATTGGCTCATGCGGGTCATGCCTTATTGCGACCACCATCACAATTTACAGTGCTAATATTACGTTTTTCATAATTCCAGCATGGTGCGAATTCAAGACAGAATAAGTCAGGGTCTAGAAGTGTTGCAGTACTTCACTATGAGACCATGGAACTTTGCATGTTCAAACTTCGACAGTATCCAGTCAAAGCTGGATGAAGAAGAACAGGTTATATTCAACACTGACCTGAGGAATGCTGATCGGGTGGACTATATGGAGAAATGCATTGAGGGTGGACGCGTGTATTGCCTCAAAGAGGATCCCAGCAAGATACCCATCAACCGGGCGTATCACAATTTGTAAGTTGTTGTATTTCGATTCAAGTTTTTCGTTTCATTTGAGTTCGTGGGTATGACCATTCTATTCTCTAACAAAATTTCACAAACTAAATTAAATCCACTGTCCTTGTACATGCCCTTTAATTTTTTTTGTTAGTTTTTAAGTTTGGCACCTAAATATATAAATAAATAAATAAAAGTATGCTCTTGAAAAAAAGCTGTTGAAGATTATGTAAATGATAAAAGAGCCCAGATTAGACTCGCTCCAGCAGTGCTAAGGACAGCGGTCACATCATACAGCGGTACATCTATCTACACAATGACGTAATTGTAAATTATTTTTTTCAAAAGAGCAACCGCCTAGTTTCTTTCTGGTTCTTCTCGGCAGGAATGGCATCCCGAACCAGTGGTAGATTCACTCTACTATTCAAAAGCACTTGTCAAACTGTCACTTGTCTTGTTGAATAAAAAATATTTGAATTGCAAGGCTCGATTCCGATACCAGCAGCAAACTGCAGCAGGACGTACCTACCTACTGCCTATAATAGGGATGATGCCTATATCAAAAATGAATTATTTCTTACTGATTACTAAATAAAGGTCTTCCAAGAGACCTAAAATTCACATTCTCAGTTAGTTTTAAGTTTGATAACCATTTTAAAATATAGATTAAAGAAAAAAGTGCGTTGAAATTTTATGACGTCACAATGGTGAATTTCGTACAACCTTCATACTAGAAGTGCGTTTTTAAGTTTGAAAAAACAGTTGCTGATTTGATTGAGTTGTCATCATCCCTATTATTAATACTCTTTGGCGGCAGCGAATGGCGACAGTAACAAGCGATCGCCCGCCGCCCGCAATCGACACTTGTCTGGTTCGGTCCGCGGCACAGTCGGTATTGGCTTGTGACGCTGGTCTCAGAGAAGAGCCGTTTTGCCTTCTGGACAGGCAAAGATATATGAACATACAGCCTAAACCTAGAGCCTATTTAGTGAATGCTGAGGGACGATTTTTATAATTTATTTTATGTTTTTTTCCATCAGCCTGTTCGTTGTGGACTGCTTGGTCAAGATATTGTTCTTTCTGCTGATATTCTCCTTCTTGGCGTCTTGGTTTAGCCCAGTGAAGACCGCTTTCAGATATGGAGAGCCCATCGTGAAATATCTACCAATATTGGGACGGACTGTATTTGACAACTAAAAAACCCCCCAGTGGCATTGGTACAAGCTCAGGGGCCATACTGCCAACGTTTACAGCTTAGCTATATTATTCCATTATTGTTGACTTTGGTGTTTCAGAGTTATAATCATCATTTTTGGAACGTCAAGTTAGTTGTCAGGAAGACATCAAACTGTCATTTTGGGTAATATTGCATAATTATGTATTGTAATAAGCGTTGGCAGTATGGCCCCAGAATCCTTAATAACAAAGCGTAATAATGAAGTAAAGAACGTATATACTTAGACTGTGTTTAAATTATGTTTCAGAGAGCCGAGTGGGAGTTTTTTTACTATAATCGATCACGATAACGGTTAACTACAATTTTTATGGAATTGATCGAGCGCCAGCTGTCAAGCGCTTGACAATTCCATACAAACCGTAGTAAACGTTGTCGCGCTCGAATGGGCAGATAATCTCTCACTAGGTACTCAGTATACGAGATAGAATTCGAACGTTGAATCCATACCAATATTATAAATGCAAAATTATGTGTCTGTCTGCTGCGCTTTCACGGCCTATCTTTTCAAGCGATTTTGATGAAACTTGGTATAGAGGTAGATTACATCCCGGGGAAGGACATATCTCAAAAAAATAAGGAGTTCCCCCGGGAATCAAAAAGTTTAATCATCTAGTAATCAATATTTTTCATCCATTGAAGATTTGTTGGAAAGTAGGACGAACATTGTAAATATAAGATGATCCGAAAATTGTCTTTTAATGTTTAGGATGGTTATAGTCAAGTAAACTTTTGGGTGTAGGTATAATTAACAGTGTCAGTACCGAGCATTTTTATTTGGGTAGTTCCCACTAGTAAAACAGGTTTACCAACACGCAAAATATTATATGTTGTATTTGATATTAATAGTCAATATTTTTAATGTGTTTACCAGATATAGATAGTTTTAGACAAGACGCGGAGGGATCTTTATTTTTGTATAATCTCTTATTCATTTATTATGTAGGAATACAGAGTTATTTTACGAATACTAATAACCTTTTATGGACACCCTTTCTTCATAATACCTACTGAAAATGACTTGTTCCAAAAATTTATCTTTAAACAATCTTTAATTATATAAAGTTTTTGGGAATGTTGGGCACTCTAGACACTATTCAACTCCGTGTTCTTAGTAAGCAGGTCTAGTCAATCGATGAATATTGTAGAGCTGCCAATTTTTTAAAGTACAGTTTTATTAACAGGAGACACCCGTAACAGGTTAAAAGTATTTTTAAATTTTATTTTTTTATAAGTATACATAATAGTTTATAATTTTTATATTAAAATATGTTAACATTTTATCTTCGTCTTTTATTTTTCATATTTAAGGCATAAACTATTTACCTACAGTTTATATAATAAACCAATATAAAAAAGTGTGTGTGCCATGTGATTCACACACGGCCGTAGTGGTTATATTCTCTTTGCACACGGCAGTAGTGAAACTTCAGGAAAGTAGCGTACAAGAGAATGAGATAAATATAACTTGCATTCTATCTCATTCTCTCGCAGGCTTTTTCCTATATATGTTTGTCTCTTTTTGGTGTCGCTTTTGTTTCGTTGAATTTTCAAATCACAACGATTGTAAAGAAGTTTCACTTCAATAAATAATATTCAATGAGGATTTTTCCAGCCTACGTTCCCTTAAAACACAATAGGTGGCGCTGTTATACATACTATTTGAGAGTGCAAATGAGGTGTATTGTACCTTAATCTAATGCTTTATGGCCTGGCGCCCTTAGATTTTTTACGAAGAAAACCACTCGTCAATTTATGAAATAGGCCAGTTACTCACTGTTCCGTTTTGCGATACGGTTGCGTCATTTCGTTGAATTTATTGAATTTTTCGTGTTTGCATCGAATTTGGACTCCGATTACGACTGTATATGAAGACCTGGCTACGAAATTTGGATACTGATTGTCCCGCGCATTGACCGATTTACGACCATTTACCGGCTTGATTAACAAATGGTTGCAAGGTGTGTTAGCCTATGTCACTCTCCAGGTAATCAACTATACCCATGCCAAAAATTACGACGATTCATTGCTCCGTTACGGCGTGATTGAAGGACAAACAAATAAACCACAATTTCGCATTTATAATAGTAAGCAGTATAAAGC
This sequence comes from Erebia palarica, assembly GCA_964035005.1. Classification (NCBI taxonomy): domain Eukaryota; kingdom Metazoa; phylum Arthropoda; class Insecta; order Lepidoptera; family Nymphalidae; genus Erebia; species Erebia palarica. Next base: position 19,385,637 of record OZ035986.1, read on the forward strand.
ACTTGCGCTCATCCTAACTTCTTGTAGCGCTTATAAAATATTATGCTCTTACCTTTAGGGTAAAGTTATTTATAAGAACAAAACAACCACCACTCCACTCATAATAATATTATTTATTGTAATTCTACAAAACATATAATATACCACAATATAATATCGCCTTTGAGGTCACAATACGAGCTTAAGAATTACACATAAACAGTAAATACCTTGGTGAAATGAGATTCCACCAAGAAGAGAGCTTCGCAGGTGTATTATGAATATAATAAGTATACCATACGCATTTGAACTAAGAATAGGACAGATTTTCCGCCATATTGTGACGTATTAGTTGTCAATATATATTGCTACCCGACTACGGAAAAGCCAAAAGGAAGGGTTCTGATTTTAGCCATCTATGTATGTATGTTACGCCGTAGCGCTTAAACTACTGAGCCGATTTCGATGAATGAGATGTCAATCGATACATCATTATGGTCCGGGTGACTTAAGCTAAATTCTATACGGATAGAATGGATATGACGGATGTAAAATCCAAAAAAAGTGGGGCTCCCTGAATTTTTTTCCCGTAGTCGGGTTACAGTATTTCTGATATTTACTTAATCTTTAATCTTAATATATAAAACAGAGTTTGTTCGAACACTTATAACTCTAGAACGGCAGGACCGATTTTCATGGTTTTTGATTTGTTGTATTTATCTCTGTCCCGAATAGCAGAATAACTATTAAAAACATTGGAAAATTGACGAAAAAATAAAATAAAAAACATTTTCCATTGATTTTCCCATACAAAACCACGCGGACGAAGTCGCGGGCATTAGCTAGTGTGTATATAAATCACTTTTTCTCAAACATGCTTGGAAATTTGAGCATTATTTTGACAACCTTATTCGAGATAAATCGAAATTGCCGTACTGGCCAAATACATGCGAGCAGCGGCCGGCAAATGTTGTATGAAAATCCATATCTGTCGTGGTTTAGCGGCCAAATAAATGACATAGTTAATTAATTAATTGATTAACTGGACTTACGTATGTGTGCCTCGGCTTCGCCTCGGCCCACATTTACACGTTCGTCCTTCAATGCCTGTTTTGCTGGCCGCTGCAGTAATGTACTATTAAAGCCTTTTCCGTGCGAAAATGTATTTAAGGACAGTTTCAGGTAACCATGTTCTATTCTTAGCTCGAACGCGTTATTCATTCAAGATAAGCTACTGAGGTCTCACGTAGACTAATAAAGATAAAACATCTTTAGCTAGCCGTTCCGTTCTTCCATCCGCTGATAATATTGGTATTTTCAAATCAAGAGTGAATAGACATCTTCTAGGCAAGCGCTCTCCACTTTAGGCTGCATCACTACTTCCAGCAAGTCTGATTGCAGCAAAGCGCTAGTCTATAAATTAAAAAATAGCGTGCGAAATGGTATCAAATAAGAAACGAATTAGAACTAATAATTCCCTCTCACTCTCACAGTACTCAGGAATACTGTGTTAGTAAAATTGAATTTTAATCGATTATATTCGCGCGCAATAATATTTATAAATACGATACATTAACGACCACAAGATAAATGCCTTATATTGATATCTTTCAGCTATAAGCTATGACAAACATTCTAAGAACGGATTCGGATGAACGAAATACTAAAATCGCAGTCTACGTTCGACCTTACAGTAATATAATTATAAAATACCTGACACGTACTTGACTTAATTTCTATAATAATACTACAAATACATTTGATATAACTTAGGTACTATAATATTTCCATATACTATACATTTAACAATAAAATGAAGACAATAATATTTTAAGGGCCGCAAGTGGTCGTTTAATAAAAAGCAATATCCCGCCACTAATGACCATTTTATTTTAATTATTCCCCCGAACTACTCCTCATCGATTTAGGTTTCCTGAAGTATCGTGGGAACTCTTTGAATTTACGGGTTAAAAAATATTGGTGACATGACTGAACATTTATGTATATAACATCGTACATAAAAAAGATACCTAGGTGTATTATATACTAAAGCCTTCTTGAAAGTACGTAGATTATACGATAGTAAAGAAAATCATTAAAAGAGGCCCATTGGTTTTCCAGAAAATCGTTAACAAACACACATACACATACATTCATATGGGTCGAATACAGAACTTCCTTCTGGATGTCGGTTAAAAATAGCATATGTCGCTCTCTAGACCTTTAACTACATCCATGCAAAAAAACACATCAATCCATTGCTAGGTTGTGGCGTGATCGATGGACAAACAAACATACACACTTTCGAATTTATAACATGAACAGTGATTATTATATTGATTGTACTTAGTGGCAGGGGATTTTTTAAACGCCCACTTTTAGCAATTTTGACACTTTCTACAATAAATGCACGTTAACAGTTCTGAACAATACACGTACAAGGAATGCTAATCAAATTTTTGTGCGATTTTAATAACGTGATAGCTCTAAGCATATTTTGTGCAACAAAGAGGAATACTGACAGTTAGGGCGCGAGCACACATCTCGAATTTTACGTCCGTTTTTAAGATTATATTTTAATTTTTATATTAAAGTAGAAATGGTTCGTAACCTTTGTATTTTCGTCTATATTAAAAACCAAATATTATGTAAGTAGGTTTCTTAGCTTAAAAAGCTTTCGAGCACTCCTAACACCCATTTGAAACAAGTATCTGCTTAGACTACCCAATTCGACGTCTTACGTCTCTGTACGATAAGTACGTATTTCGTAATAGGTATTTGGAGCGGTAGTTTCACGAATATACCTCCGTGTTTTTGTTAATACAATTGAGCGAGAGATTAAATTTAATAAATTTAAATCAAATTTTAAGCTTTTTTTACTGCAACATTTAGAACAATAGACAGGAGCGATAAAGATTCTAGGATTGTGGAGAAATCAAAACGTACGTGTTTCAATTCGACGGTGTGTGCAGGCCTGCACATTTGAAATATAATATACGATACACAATGTTATTAAATATAAGTATGAATTGTAAAATTGACTATGCAGTCCGTAGTAGGGACGTCTTAAAAGGAAACACGAAATATTTTAGAAGTAGGGTACCATTAACATTTTTAAGAAAAATATGCAGAAAATTTTATTACAAGTTATACTTTTTTAAGTATTTTAATTTAAAAAATGTAAGATAAGTAATTGTTTAATTTCAAATATAACAAACATTATACAATTTATAATATTAAATACACTGCAACGAGATTAAATGAAATTAATTAAAGTAAAATGGAATTTTACACTTAGTATAATAATTTTTGCAGCAACAACCGAAGTTACTAAATCAATTTTAAAATCAACGATTTAATTAAAATATTTTACTTTAATTAGCAGTTGTTAATTTTTATTAAAATATTAATAAAATATTGTTGTTCACAGTCACCAATGTAACTAACAAGTTCAATAAAATGATGAAATTCAATTTAAAATATTGATTGATAATTATCTTAGTAAACACACATTATGATGCATATAATATTAAATATTGTGATGCCTTCGAATAATAAATACAATAAATATGATTAAATTAATTAGAAACTAATGTTATTTGGCGGTTTTAAATAATTAAAAAATAAGTAAATTTTGATTTAAAAGCATAATATGCATCATACGTATTTGCCGGATTTAGTTTAGCTGGATTCGCTAACCGTATTGGCCTATTTACATTAGGTCAGTGACCGAACGCGTCAGCGTCAGATTTTCGGCCAACAGCAAGCTTGCACGAGTCGGTTATGACCAAATACAGCCAACCGACTTTTATAAGGTCGGTCATCGTAAACGGCTGCAGACGAAAACGGCCAAACCGACATAATGTAAACGCGTCATGAGAGCATGCTATTTCAATCAATATTTATTATTTATTGGCGGGTCGCGGGGCATACTAATGACCGAGATGCACGAAGTTTTGTATTAAGTTTTATTTTTGCAAAACAGGATTCTTTAAATAACGACTTTTTTAAATCCCATTGGAACAGTTTGGTATTACGGAATAAAAATATGACTATATCAACATGCAACAAGTACTAGGGTATTATGCATTTTGTACATTTCAGTTGTACATAATGTTTGAATTAAAAGGTAAACAAGTTTTTTATTGTATATAGTCTCCTTTGTGGATCTTCCACTCCACCTGACATTGGCAAAGTGCATTGTGCTGATGTGGCAGTAATAAAAGCCATAAAACAAAATAAGCAGAAGATTTTCACAGTTACCATTAACAAGACGTGAAATCTAAAATTGAACCTACTTATGCAAACAGGAACCAATGCACACACATGCCAAAAATGAGACAAGTATACAGAAAGCTTTTAAAATGCACCTTCTATCGACCCTGTAAAGATCAAAGTGATCTGACACTTTTGATAGAACAAACCATTTCTAAGACAATGATAGCAACCCTAATAATGTACCCACAATTTTGACATTTAAACGTCTTTTTCTCAAAACTGTCATTGTGTGGGTTGATTCCGTTTTGCGTAAGTAGGCCCAATTATAAAAGTCCAAAGCGCTAAAACAATAAGCGATGTGTTAAACTTGAGAAGAAAATAATTTGTGTGGCAAGTTCTGGTGTACACGAAAATGACAGGACCAATATAATTGCTATTCCTTTCATTATACTACTTGCGGAAAAGGAAAGCACTAGATTTAATTCTGTAAAGTTTCGTTTAGAAATAGTGTATAACACAATAACGTAGCTAAACTTAAAATAAAATTACCTGGGCTTAATGACCGTTTTCACCAACAACGACTATATTTTAGGGAGCACCTAAGCCCATTAGGTGACAGTTATTGGACGTGACAATAGAAAATAGTCACTTTTTGATTCTTAGGTGTTCCATATTTAGAAATTTTTATTGAAAATGGGCATAAATATTTACTATATATTATTGTTTAATTAGATTTAGTCTTGTAAATAAAGTTTAGTTAAAGAGATTGTGTACTACAGAATTTGTCACTCTTATTATTTATTTTAAAGTAAAAATGGAGATTCTAAATCTAAGGGAATGCATCTCTTTCACTATTGGTTTCATAAATAAGTAAGACTGCCTTCCGAAATAAGTTCTAATAACTAAGCTTAGGTAGTTATGTCGATTTTTTATTTAAACGACAAATAATAATTCTATTGTACACAATGTACTATACTAAAATGACAGCTTTAAATGTATTATTAAATATACTTTAACTAGAGATCAGCCGCGACTGCGTCCGAGTACAATTTCTGTGTTCCTATGAGATTTTTCCGCTGCAAAAGGCTACTTATAGCAGCTATATAGTTTCGGCAGATTTTATTAATTTAAAACTAATAACCTAATGCCGACTTCAAAAACCTAGAACCGTCATTTTAGACTAGACTTCATACAAACTTCACTTCCTTTGGGGTGGAGTTTGGTAAAATTGCTTATACAGATCATTATTATTCAAATCTATAAACCTAAATGTCGATTATCAAGTCTCTAACTTCAAATTCTTAGAATCCTGTTGTTAGCTTCCAACCTGTATTTCACCCTCTTTGGGGTGGATACTCGTAAAATTGCTTATACAGATTTTTATTATTTATAACTATATAACTTTGTTGCCAATTTTTATGTCTCTATCTTCAAAAACAAAGGACTTTTATACAAACTTTCAACCCCTTAGGGGTGAATTTTCTCAAAACCATTTCTTAGCTACGGTGACATATATATTTCATATATATGTATTTCATAATACTCCACAGGGAAAGGGATGGCAAACATTTAGAGCTGCCATTTTAGTTTAGCTTAAACTGTGTACCACATAGTTAGCCACAAAGTCAAAATATAATGGTGTATATCCCCAAAAACTTATCTTACCCGGTGGCTAAAATTGGAACCAATTTTTATGCCTGTTTAGTTTTTGTTTTTATTTTTCACAGACATGAAAGCTATCATCGGGTCACATAGTGATGTGCTGTGAGTGATTCATTTGTATCAATGAATCAGGGCAGAACGCCACAGGGGGTTACTGCCATCGCTTAAAGCAGTATTATTTCAAAATTACAGAGCTTTGTGTGTACCTTGACGTCTCTAAATTACGGATTGTAGTTCAACAACACGATATGAACGATATTGATGTAATACGGCTTTAAGTGATGGCAATGTGCCACCAGGAAACGTCGATTTACTTTAATTAAACATTCGAGTAGATCGAACAAAAACGATTTTTCGTCATTCTATATCTTTTTCTAAAACAAAGTTTATACTTTCGTGATGCGATGCAAAGCATGAAGACGCTGTGCGTATCACCCATCCCCCAACTTACATTAGGTGAGCGTTGTGACTTGTGCATAAACTTTCAGAGGCACGTGTGTAAAAAACTTAAAACTAATAATGTGGCTACTGCGCGTTCGAACTAACAATACGACAATCTTTCCGCCATTTAAAACGTCGTATACAGAAATACAGTGTGATTCGCCATAAACTGCACATATTATAAAGATGATGGTTCACATGGGGTAAATTACAAGGTCATTGAAAATTAGTTTATAGCAACACTGTGAAAGAATGTTCAATAAATTATTTGGTATCGTGAAAAATCACATTGTATATTTTGATTCAATATAATATTTCAAAGTATTTTCCTTACAAACAGCAACTTTGAAGTAACAGTTGATAAAAAGAGGCCATTGTCCCATTCTTAGGTTGAACGCGTTATACATAGTTCTATTCCCCTCGATCTCTAAATTAAACCAAATCTATTTCTATCCCATAAAAGAGATACCAACACAATATTTAGACATACGTTTTGGTTTAATTCAGATATTGTGTGGAAAAGAATTAGCAACAAAGTAATAATAAAAGCGTTAAATAATTGTGCGTTAAACTTAACAACAAAAATAACATTAAAAAACATAAAATTCGCATTCTGATCAATATAAAGTCGCAAAGAAAATAGGACTTTAATTCGTGCTTCATATGAGATATATGCGTTTCATTGTATTCAGACAATATCACAACCATTGTCAATTTCAATAAATTTGTCTTTATATATTTTTGTCCTTAAAAAAGGTAAAAATTCACGACTAAATAAATATTTAGAATAACTTTACATGAAAGTAAAAAAAAAACCTTTCGATTTACTGGCGGATTGAACGGATTTGACGGTTAGAAGAAACCAGAAACGTGCAGAATTTCAAAATTTTGAAAATCTGTCAGGTCAATTTATTAGTGAAAATCAGTGAGCAAACGTCGTTTTTGCTCACTCAGAAATAGTATTTTGAATTAGCTTTGCAAAACGACTTTAGCTCACTGGTTTTAAACAGCAAAGGCACTGTGGCTGTTTTGGCGGCCATAACCTGAACGTTAGTTCGAAAAAAGATCCGAGTAACAATCACAAAGAAGTATAATACTACACAAATGTCAAATAAATAAATAACAACACACAAATGAACACATTGGAACACAAGTGATCTATGTTTCGAGATAGGTGATGTAAATGAGTTTCTGTCAGATTTGTATATGTCACCGTAAGATTGCAAAAACCGTTAGATTGTAATCTAACTAGCGAAACTGTAAACTGTCGACAGATTGTGAACCGGTCAATGTTCTTAGTGTAAATTTTTGAAATATTCATTGTATTTACGTCTTCTTAAAAGAAAGGGTTAGGTTAGGTTAGGGTTCGACATAAATAATCAGGTAGTGTTTTCACTTAGGTTTTATCGGGTAAATACCTATAATCTACCGAAAATGCGTTAAATTGTAATCTGTCGACAGTTAACAATTTCGCTTAGTTTACAATCTAACGGTTTTTGCAATTTTACGGTGCCATATACATACAAATCTGTAAGTACACAAGTTACACATAGAAGTTATCACTAGGTTACAATGCAGTTAGAATAATGGAATGCTCTACAAAACCCTAAATAATGGTCCCAATAAACGGAGGTGCAACTCGATTTTAACTAAAATGTCACCCGATTTCAAGGTATCCATTTTATATATCAATGGCTCCGTATCGCATCACGACAACGAATCTAAGTACAGTTGGCGTCAGGTATACCAAAAAGTTGTTTTAGTTTCGTTTAGAGATGGTGTACAAAAGAATAGGGACGATGCCTATAATATCAAAAATAAAATATTTCTAACTGATAATATTAAGTGGAGGGCTCTACCAAAAGACCTAAGATTGATATCCTCGGTTAGTTTTAAGTTTGACAACCATTTTAAAATAAAGATTAAAGAAAAAAAGTGCGCTGAAATTTTATGACGTCACAACTGTGAATTTCATACAACTTCCATACTAGAAGTGCGTTTTTAAGTTTGATAAAGAGTTGCTGATTTGATTGAATTGTCATCATCCCTATTACCCACATTTGGTGCTAAAGCTTTACTAAAGTCCGGTTTCCACCGCAGAAGGGTAGAGCGGGAAATGGATAAGCGGAAAGGATTCTGTGCAGACAAAATAGGTTTACACTTTCACTAAGAATGAGTTTTGATAGTTGCCTTATTGACTTATTTTGACTCTTTTTAAACACTTTTTGCTCGCTCAGTCCTTTCTGCTGGCTCTTTTTTGGCTGGTTCTTGTATGCAGTTTTCATGGGCAAGTTAAACGAAGTGCGTGCTCAGCCCGATTCGCTGGCGGTGGAAACCGGACTTTAAGTTCAGAAGTTTCAAAGTCAAGAGCTTTCTTGATGACGCCAAGTGTATGACAGGATTTGTCATTGATTGTTATTGTGTCATAGTGTCATAATATCGGGTGTTCCGTTTAGGCTTTCCTCACCAGTAGACAACACGCTGTAAGCCCTGTGGAGACCCGGGCTAGGGCTGTGAAGCATATGGATCGTCGGGCGAAGTCTATCTTCTCGCAGAAAACCTGTGAAATGCCTAATGTGAAATACAAGGGAATAGTACAACTATTATAGTCACCAAAATCAATCTGGAACGACGTCCGGGCATACCGGGTGTTGGAATCCATCCAATCCGGAATTGCCTTCTCCAAAACAAAAGAAAAATCCTTAGTAAGTACTAATATTGTTCACGTGAAATTGTGCCTGACTCTGGCTATGCACATAATAGGAAAGTCATTTTTAATTCAATGTGATCTCACATTGAATTAAAAATGACTTTCCTATTATGTTAGTATGAGTAACATAGCAGGATAGGTAGTGCTTTTACGTACTTATGCATTTGACGACTTCCCTGGCGCAATGTTGAGCGCTATTGTCTTAAGAGTGCGGAGGTACCGAGTTCGATCCACGGCAGGGTCAATTTGTGAATTTATAATTTCTGAATTTTCCCTGGTCTGGCCTGGTGGGAGGTTGCGGCCGTGGCTAGGTACCATCCTACCGGCAAAGACGTGCCGCCAAGCGATTTAGCGTTCCTTTACGATCCATGTAGTAAGCGATTAGGGGTATGGGTTAATAACGGACATGCCCCAAACAGGTTAGCCCGCTACCGTCTTAGAGGGATCATAACTTACCATTAGGTGAGATCGCAGTCAAGGGCTAACCTGTAGTGGATAAAAAAATGTATGGAAAGCACGCCACTGGCTAGGCTAGGTGTATGGAGGATCATCTCTTATGGGAGAAAAGTTGAAAAAGTGTCCAGTTGCTATAAATAACAGTTCAAAAACCTTCGACAGTGGTGCTGGTGTATGCAGAGGGTATGGTATTAATGTAGCAATTGTAGATGTTAAAAAATTTAATCTCATTGCCGACTAAAGTAGTTATTTATTGAAAACTAGTGGGCCCGGCAGACGTTGTTCTGCCCTATCTTCCTCGCAATTTTTCCATATTTTCTCACCGTTTAAACTTTCCCTGGACTACGACAAACATTTCAAAACCAAAATCAGCTAAATCGGCCCCGCCGTTCTCGAGTTCTAGCGAGACAAACGAACAGCAATTGATTTTTATATATATAGATTTCAACAACTTACGTTGTACAAAATAATGATGAATGTTTTTTTCGTTATTTATTTCTCAAAACCTACTCTAATAATATTCGGCGCTTCCTTTTAAATTTACCCTGATGCTAACGTGGCACCCCCAATTTAATGCATTTCGACGGACACATTTCATACACACAGATGATCCTCCTGACCTCTATCCTCCATTATCCATAGGAGTTAAGTGGACCTCCTCACCTTGAAAGACTGCGGGATCTCCTCGATAGCGCGGTGTATGAGGGTGCCGTTGACGTAGAGACAATTAGCAGCGCCATTCTCAGGTACAGTCAGCGTGCGGTATGTGAAGCTGGCGCCGCTCTCGATCCTCTTCAGCATTTCCTTAGCTTCCTTACTGGCTGACACGCACAGCACATCCGGCCCCGCCACGCTGATGTAACGCTTCAAGTGCCTCACTCCTTTAGCGACCTGGTACCCAATGACAATAAGATTCGATTAGATTCTCAGCAGAATTTATTTCCGAACCGGTGGTAGAGTTAAAACATGACGTAACATAAGAGACACCTGTATGTCCTACATGTTATAAATAAATTGAGTTTACTGATTTCAAAGAACAAGAATCTCTTTACAATCGTACATTGTCGAGTCAACATCTAAGGATGCTCCGGTGACGGAGGGAAACCTCTCTTTGCGTCCTATTCCTCATTGCTGAGGGGCGTAACCCCATTCTATTAATCACATAATCGCAGGGGTTTTCTCAGGATAGTAATGCGGTGGGTTCCCAGGTCCTTCCACATAAGAGTACTATATCAACTCTTAGGTTTCTAACGATTATTATTAGATGTTAGTGATAATAACCGGGACTGGTGGCTTAACGTGTTCTCCGAGGCAAAGAGGAAACAAAAAGGCCAAATTTGGGATTACAAATTAGGTCACCCATCCAGTTACCGACTTGGGTCAACGTTGCTTAACAAACGCAATCGACTATTATGCGTTGTCGCAACTAGACCACTCGTCCCTCAACCTATGTCGAGAGTAATTTAGAAGATTTGGGTAGTGTGGTGTTGTGGCGATGCGAATTGCTGGCTTATGAATTTATGAATTATGAATGAAATTATGTGAATATCGCAAGTTACACGTTGTACCACATAGATTTGTCTGCTTAGGTGAATTATAGCGAATTAAGCTTCTTGTTCCTTGATTATCGTGGACTTCCGCAAATTAACACCTGCTTCTATCCAATCCGACAATAAGATTAGGCAAAATTCAAATAGCGATAGAATCGTGACTCCTACGCTCCGCCTCAAAAAAGGTCTGAGTTATTCATGGGAATGAGCATGTGTAGGTACTCTTTTATGATATAACTAGCTGATGTCCGCGACTACGTCCGCGTCGATTGAGGTTTTTTGGTTGCCGCGGGAACTCCTTAGTTTTCCGGGATAAAAGTAGCCTATGTGTTATTCCAGACTATAATCTATCACTATGCAAAATTTCATCCAGATCCGTTCAGCCGTTCAGGCGTGATTGAATAACAAACATCCAAACTTTCGCATTTATAATATTAGTATAGATAGAATATTTATAGTAAAACCCCATAATAAGTTAAGATTTTCCTTTACACAATATCTTATGAAAATACTTTTTTTAGGTACCCGGGCACAATTCGAATCTTTGAATTAATGCATCTTTTTAGCAATTAAAAGAAAGCCCTTAAAATAACATAAGTGAATATTTATAGTCAAAACTCGAAAACTATGCAGATAAAGGGTGGATTTGCCCATATTGAAATTGTACTAGCATGATAGCATCATTTCAACCCATTTCCCAAATATAAGCTAGTACACAATCAGGAATCATCAATACCTTAACAGGCGTGCACGGAAACTCAGGGAATGCCTCTGCAACAGCGCTGGCGCCGGCTTCGTTGGTCGTCTCAGAAATACCCACGAAGAATTCTCGGCCTGGAAACATGTTAATTAACATATTACAATACATTTTAAGTACTCATTTTGTTTTGTTAATTCATATAAGACATCCTACAAGTGCCTCATACAATATTTGCCTTGTTTTGACTCTACCAGGGGTTCAGAAACCAGATTTTACTAAGAAGAATCAGCAGTTGTTTTTTTCAATAAGCAAAGTTTTAAATTATGTAAGTATACAAGGACAGATAGTGTAATTTTTATACCATGTGTATTATGCCTGCTTTCAATCACAAAATTTAACGTAACACACAACATTAACCCAATAAGGACTTTTGGGTGTTCACTAAATGGTACACGGTGCCCAACAGGATAGTAAATTAACATATAGTGCAAGTGTGTTATAAAATCCTGTGTATGTTTAAATATATCTACATGAAACATTTTGCTTTTTGACAAGAGCAATTGCTACATTGCTTGCTGGCTCTTTAAGTAGAATCTGCATTTGAAACCTGTGGAATAATCATACAAAGTATCTTAAGAGACATTCATAAGTTTTGGCAAGAACAATAGAAATGAAAATTAAAATAGCCTCTATTGTACACCAAACCAGATACAAAACAGAAGAACATCTAAGACAATTTATCCCTAAGAAGTGATCTCTTCCAGGCAACCTAAAGAGGAAATAATAATAGAAATACTGGATCATGGAGATAAGGCAGATATTAGGCTCATACCTGTGAACAGCACATCTGATCCAGCGAGCTTTGCCTCAGGATCACTCACTTCTATGATAGTTTGCCCGAGGTCCTTCTGCAGCACTTCTTTGAGGGCTTCCATCTATTAGCAAAAAAGATAAAGTTGGAAAAATATCTCTTTACATTGCATTTCACATTGAACCTGACCTCTTTGGTCACCACCATAAGTGCCTTTATTCACATAATCGTAGGAGCATTTTTTTTACTTTTTATTCAACTACAAGCCTGGCCTTCTATCACAGATAGGGTCATGCTGCCAATTCCCAAGAATGACCTCCAGACTTCTTTGAGATGCTAAGATCATAGCAGGCTAAACTGGTGAGGCTATAGTATCAATCATTTTCCATAAATCTCTTGGTGGTAGGTCCAGCTTTTCCATTAGGTTATTAAATACAACTGACCCAAAGGCCAAAGGTATGTCAGCAATCATAAACTGCCAAATTGCTTCTGTGGATATTTGAACTCCTGAGTTATAAACCACTGTCAGTGATTAGATTAGGATTACACGTTGTAAGTTTTATTCACATAAGTTGTTCACATCAATAACTTGTGACTTGTAAAGTCTTGTAAAGTATTGAGGTCAATTCTGTTGTACGCCCTTTGTGCACCATCTCTAAACTGAACTAAAATGACAGCTCCATTTATATTGCTATTCCTTTCATAATACTCTCTGCGGAAAGGGGTAGCACTAGATTTAGAGCTGTCATTTTAGTTTAGTTTAGAGATTGTGTTGTACAGAATTGGCCACTTTGTATGCAATTAATGTTAGTTAAGTAAGTTACATGTCTATGTAACTTACTTAACTAACATTAATTGCATACAAAGTAAGTAGTCTTACTTACGCAATAACTTACAAGATGTTTAATCTTGGCCTTACGACTGCACCAGAGAGGTCGTAATTCATTGGACTCCAAGATTCTTAAACCTTCTCGATAACTCATATGTTACATCATTTCAAAGGAGACTATGAAGATACTGAATAATGACCTATTTCCTACTGAATTGCCATTTGACCTGCTATTAACCTGTGTTTGCTAATGTTAATTGCCTGAGCATCTAAACTGAAAATATAAAGGTGGATTCACTGGTGTTGATTCTGTAATGTAACATCTCTAAACTAAACTAAAATGGCAGCTTTAAATCTAGTTCTGTCCCTTTCCGTAGGGAGTATTATGAAAGGCTTAGCAATATTTATAATGCTCTAATTTTAGTTTAGTTTAGAGATTGTGCACTACAGAATCAGCCCCACTGAGTCAACCTATAGCAATTTAGATGTTATTTATTGTTCGCGCGTGACTTTGCATTCAACTCATGCGCAAGCTGTATATATGTCACCGTAAAATTTTAAAAACCGTTAGAATATAATCTAACTAGCGAGATTGTAAACTGTTGAAAGATTACACATTATTTTTCGGAAGATCGTAATTTGTTAGGTATATTAACCCGATAAAACCTAAGTGAAAACACTGCCTGATTATTTATGTCGAACCCTAACCTAACCTACAATAAAACGTAAATACAATGAATATTTTGAAAATGTACACTCAAAACATTGAACGGTTCACAATCTTTTGAGTTTACAATCTCACTAGTTAGATTACAATATGACGGTTTTTACAATTTTACAGTGACATAATATATATCACTTATATATCACTTTGGTATAGGTTTGCGTGGGCTACTTTATTCCACAATGTCTTGTTTTTGATAGAATTTTATACAGTAAAACTAGTTGACTCCACATAATTCTATCCTAAAGGAACCCTATTTTCTGGGATGGAATGAACCTAGAGTTTATACTTGGCGGCAGTTTTTTGTTGGTAGGGCGATAACTAGCCACATTGAGACAACTGCGCTCAACACTGCCCCACGGGCCCACAGATCGCTTAGTACAATGTATATTTTAATATGAAGCCTCCTATTTGCGTGGAATAGGGTTTTCGTAAAATTCTATGGGAACTTTAATTGAATTCAATGGGACTTCCCCCGCGCGCACGGATCAGTAAACAGTAAATCCATGACGCTGTTTTATAAAAATTAACTAGTGCTACAAATCAGCTGATATCAAGCTAAAATTACAAGTGAAGTGCAAATAAAGGAGTTCTCCAATCAAATCACTAACTTAAACTTAACTAATAGTGCTAATTACACATTGAAACGAAATAATTGAAATCTGCAGTGACATAATTATGAGCTCATAACAGCTAATAATTATAACAAGGTCACCAAGGCCGGCCAACGACCCGTGGTCATTGAACTCGGCGCACCGAGCAACTGTCCCCTTCGCACGTCCGGGAATCAGCGCTGCGTCTCTGTCGTCCCTGTCTGCATTTCGCAAACAGTCAGCTGATGCAATCTACCACGCGTGAGTCACAGCTAACCGTCGAACTACAAGTGTATGCAATCATGAACTGTGTAGCCTGTGACCAAAAGGTCATGTTCTTCACTGATGTACTTCTTGTCGGGGCGCCTTTCATTATGAGTGCCTTAAGATCACAAAATCGCATTTTGAGGGGCATTCCAATGAGCTAAGGCACTCTTGGACAATACCCCCGTACGTCGCAACATTGAAAACTCAATCATCAACGAAACCAACATTTCAGTAGACGACCACTTCGCCGAGGATCGGAGCATTCTTGGCGACACAATAACTGGAGATGACTCAACTCAAAAACCATCAGCACCTACACATTTAAACAATACAAATATCACATTGGAGCAGATAACCCAGCTACTAGACACAAAACTAAACGAAAATAAAAAAAACATTCTTAACGAAATGCAAATGACAATTCAAAGCGAAATAACCTTGACAAATTCTCTAATTAGTGGTACCATAATTTCATTGGTTTATTAAGAAATTATTATAAAGAAGATATCATACAAATTGTATGTGAAGCTATCATTTCCTGTACTGTCCTTGGTCTTTATCCACCAGACGCTATGGCTAACAATCCCGATAGAGGCACGGAACTGCCTTTATAAGAAGTGGGATCCCATGGGTCGCCCACAGAAGAAAATAGTGCCTCGATACCAAGAGTATTTTGACGAAGTTCAAATTAAAGTCAAGGAAACTGCATCAGAAACTGGGTTACGCTTGTGGAACATGATCAAAAATATACCTAAGACCCAAATGCCAGAAGATAATACTAAGCGGTATTTCACTAAAGAGATGATTAGAATTTTCTGAAACTCAAGAAAGCGGTTTGAAAACTACCTCAAATGACGGAAGCTGGATGCGGCGCACCTACGTCCGAACGGACTTCAACTGTAATAAAATTTGCGGAAATCCAGGACACGTAACAAAGATTGTCGAGGGGTACCTTCAGAACGTCACCCGGTGAGTCAGTTTCCTTCTTATTTGATAGCCGATCGTTTTGCTCTTTGATGAAAGAAAGCTTTTCGAGTAAATTGTCAGGTACTGTGCGCTATGATCTCGTTTATCTTACGGGTACTGGAGGCGATAAAATAAAACATACGTCTCAAATTATAAGTAACTATGGAATATTGGAGATATGTCACAAACTTTAAAATTTCACGTAGTACCTGAGGCCTATCTTGAGGATCCAGTTATAATAGGATATTTTAGAAAACGGTGAAATTAATAATAATGATAAAGCAAACTAATGTTTGCGAGTTAAATTTTACTGAAACAGATATTGTCCAAGTGGATACTAATTTGGTAGGTAGTGATAAAGAGGCTCTTATTAAATTTTTGAATCGATATGCCGACTCCTTTATAGAAGACGTTATAGCACCAATAGAAAAACAAATTGTTAGCGAGAAGGTTCCAGAAATCCTAGACGTGGATGTTATTCGAGAAAGCTCATCACCATTTGCAAGCCCCATCCTCCTGTTTTAAAACAAATAACACTGAGAGTATGTGCGTGGATTATCGGGAGCTTAAATCTAATACACGACTCGAGCACTATACCCCCTTCCTCGTATTGAGAAACAAATTGATCGGCTCATTTTACATCATTCGCTATGCCGTCAGGCTTTCACCAAATTCCAATTCACTAAGGCTCAGTGGCAAAAACGGCATTTATCACATCCGAGGGGCAATATGGATATCTCGCAATGCCTGTTGCGTTGTGCAATGCACCTTCAATTTATCAACAGTCCATCGCAAAGGTCGCATGAGCTGAAGGATAAGCCCCTCATTTACATTCATGATGTTTTGTGTTATTCATATGACATACCTGAAGGTTTCAAACGACTTGATGAAGACTTAAATGCTCTTTCTGCTGATTCTACATAAAAAAATTAAGTTTATGGAAAAGAAAATAGATTTCTAGAGATACTCTCTCCAGTGCGGTGAGGTGAGACCTAATTTTCTCAAAATACAGGCTTTTATTGACTCTCTCCCCAGCCCAAAACAGCGATACAGCTCCGAAAATTTTTAGGTCTTGCATCTTTCGTAGATATATCCCAGCATTTACTAACGTTGTTGGTCCGTTGTATCCTTTAACGAAACTAAAAGGTCTCATAAAACGAAATGATAAATATGAAAAGACCCGTACCAACGTCATAGAGATACTTACCTCCGAACCAGTTCTGACGATTTTTGACCCATACTTGCCCGTTGAGTTGTATTGCGATGCCAGATCTGAGGGGTAAGGGGTAATTCCTAATCATCATCATGGGGTGCCATCTCCAAATTGAAGTTTGGCGGTCAGCTGGTGGATAATACTCCCATCCGTACAATAGTGGAAGGCCTAGCCAGGAAACTGGCAGATCATACCACTGTAAGATGGGTAGAAGCGATGCTCTCGAACCGCATAGCCATGATTGAGCTAAACAACTCCTCGTCAGAAGTGCTTACGACTAGGGGGTGTCCTCAGGGGGGAGTTCTTTCGCCTCTCTTGTGGACCCTTGCAGTCGATGAACTTCTTAGCAGGCTGGCTGACCTTCGCTTTGATGCCCAGGGCTACGCAGATGACCTGGTAATCACTGTGAGAGGCAGCTGCCAAGATACCATTTCGTACCTCATGCAGAAGCACTCTGCACCATTGAAAAATGGTGCAAAGAAAACGAGTTGAACGTTAATGCGGGTAAGACCGTATTGATTCCGTTCACCAAAAAGCGCAAGCTCGACAAGCTCGTGCCGCCCCGGTTGAATGGTATAGAAATACCCTTCTCATCTGAGGTTAAATATCTAGGGGTAACTCTAGACCAAAAACTAACATGGAACCCTCATGT
Organism: Erebia palarica; assembly: GCA_964035005.1. NCBI lineage: Eukaryota > Metazoa > Arthropoda > Insecta > Lepidoptera > Nymphalidae > Erebia > Erebia palarica. Next base: position 19,403,408 of record OZ035986.1, read on the forward strand.
GAAGGGTATTACCAGTAAGGCTAAACAAGCCCTAGGTATCTGTAGTCGGCTAGCGGGGACTAGATGGGGAATCAGCCCCAAAATAGCCCTCTGGCTCTACACCGCCATAGTGAGGCCGACGCTTTCGTACGCCTCCGTGGTCTGGAGTAGGAAAACGACCCAGAAGACCATACAAAGCAAGCTAAGCAGCATACAAAGAACTGCTGGTCTGCTTATCACAGGAGCCATGAGCACCTCTCCGGGAGCTGCCCTGGATGCATTACTGAACCTACCTCCCCTTCACATTTATTTGGAAAAGGAGGCGAAGGCTAGTATGTACAGGATCGTCAGCCAGAGTGAGGTGTACTGGCTATCACAAGCAATGAGATCTCTCCATGACTCAGTGCTTGAGATACCAATTTTGGGGATGCCGTCAGATAGCATGATCCCAAAATATCACTTCCAGAGGAACTACTCTGTGGAAATTCCTGAAAGGGATAAATGGTTGAAAAACCAAATGACTTGGAAACAGGGCAGCCAAAAATGGTTTATCGATGGATCCAAGTCAGGCAGTGAAGTGGGCTGTGGAATCTATGGAGAGCGACCCAAGGTGCGACTGCACCGGAACCTTGGGAAATATGCCTCAATATTCCAAGCAGAGGTGTATGCCATAATTGAATGCGTGGAAACCCTACTGGAAAGCAACACTATCAACAAAACTATTTATATCCACTCGGATAGCCAAGCAGCTCTTTCAGCCCTATCCTCAGTGATTTTCAACTCGAGGCTGGTTGAAAACTGCTGGCAACTACTGAACACCTTAGCCAACGCAAATAAGGTGATCCTTCGCTGGGTCCCGGGGCATGCGGGTATTGACGGCAACGAAAGTGCCGACGAACTCGCAAAGCTAGGAGCTAGGGAGCAGCAAACTGGTCCAGAACCTGTGTGCGGCATACCTAGGAGCCTAGCCAACCTTACCCTGTTGACCTACTGTTATTATGAAACATTGATTCGCTGGCGAGATCTTCCAGGAATGAAACACTCCAAAGCGCTAGTGAAATCCTTCAATAAGAAGGCCGCCGCAGCGGCACTAGCGCTTAGTAGGAAAAATTTGTGCATACTAGCGCGGGCACTGACGGGGCATTGTGGGCTGAACAGACATATGTACAACCTAAAGCTCCGAGAAACAGATGCGTGCAGGCTCTGCTCTGGGGCTGAGGAAACGCCTTTGCACCTTATCTGCTACTGCCCTGCTCTAATGCACAAATGCAACCTCTTTTTAGGGAAACACTCTGTAGACCCTAAGGCAAAGAACATCCCGGCCAAAAAGCTGCTGCTGTTTCTAGCAGCAAGCAGCATTGGCCAGGAACTTTAGATAATGGCGATCACAATAGATCGGTAACGGTCAAAGTGATACTGGGCCTCGCTACAGAGCCCTGCAAAGCCGCATCAACAAGAAGAAGAAGAAGAGGAACAGACAGAAACAGCTTTCAAACGCAAACTTAAAGATTGGTTAACCAAAAAATGTTTTTATGAAATAAACAAGCTATTCATAAATAAATAAGCAAACAAAGGCCTCAATTGCACCACAGCACTAGGCAGACAAGACTAGCTTTTTATTATTTTATTTTGTGATTATTTGACTCGTTATTTGACTACTTACTTAATTACTCATAATAGGACATAAGTATAGACATAGAATTAGTTCCATGGAAATGACTCTATTATAATGACTAATGATATATACTAACCATGACATGTTTAAATTTAAATTTACCAAAACTGACTCCTATTATGTTAATTAATTTTATGTTAAAGTGAATGTTTGTTAAATTAAGTTGTCATTGTTTATTAGGTACATATATAAGTTTAATTGATTGTATCCTTAACTTAGAATATTCAATATTGCAATGCCCTAATGGGGCCTCATATCTCTGTATTTGCAATAAGAATACTGTACATGAAAGCAATAATAAATAAATGAATGAATGAATGAATAATTTTCCAGGATAACGTCAAGTCTATATTCTATCCAGCATGCAACTTATCTCTACACCTGTCAAAATTCCTTGAGCAGATGGGCCGTGAAGGCATAGCAGGCAGACACACTTGCATCCATACTAGTATTAAGTATAAATGTGAGTGTGTTGTCTTTCTGTCTGTCTGCTACACTTCTCGGGCCCATCTTTTTAACCAATTTTGACGAAATTTGGTTCAAAGGTAGGTTGTATTCATGGGTAGGACAAAGACTTGGTATCCTGGAAAATTTTAAGTTTCCACAGCATTTTTCAAAAACTTGAAAGGCTCAATCCATGAGGCTTTGAATAAAAATATACATTGTAATAAGCGATCTGTGGGGCAGCGTTGAAGGCTGTTGTCTCAATGTGGCTAGTTATCTTTTCCTCCCAGTACTTATCTGGAACATGAAGAAGTTGCCACGGGAATCTAAAAACTTTATTACACGCGGACGAAGATGCGGGCATCATTTAGTTTATAATAGTTATTAGTATGTACTTGTAAAATTGTACTTACAATGATTTCCTCCGTAGCGGAGATCGGGCGTGGTAGAAGGACGATGCCATGGCACACGATAGCCAAGTCTTCGAAAACGATGTTTTCAGGGAAGAACGCGTCCGTCTCAACCTCTATCAGTTCCAGATCCAACTCTCGAAGCAGCCTCAAGTAGTTGTCGTACTGCCTTCGAGCATCGTTCAAGTCAGCCTTATCTGTCACTCGAAGCTGCGGTATCATCTTACCCACCACCGCGTGTGTATACTCGTGCATTTTAAAATCCATTTTTCAACACTAACGCCCGAATTTAAACTGAGTTCTGGTTATAATGGAAACTTCGCAAGTCCACGTCCGCACCACTGTTTACTTAATGTTAATAAAATAACTGCAACTTTGTCTGTGTTATAGATTATTAGATTTTTTATGATTCAGTAAATCAAAATTACATATATTAATTATATCGAGAAATAAATTCAGTAAAAAATCAAAATTTATAATTTTGTAACACAAACAAACCACCATAGATCTGACCATAGACCAGAGAATTCTGAATAGAGACTATCCCATATGCACAGAGTACATTATCTTTATGTTACTTGTCTCTGTAGACAAGATATGGAAAAGATAACCAGGCTTGTCTCTGACCAGTAGAGTTGTTCGAAACTGCTCTATAACCAAAGCACGCTACAGGCTACAAACTATAAATTTAAAGCATGCTTTTAATTATGCTATGTTAAAGCACGCATGAATGCATATACGGTAAAACGGCGCTACTAGTGCTACGAAACGAGCTACGAAGCACCGCGCGTGCTCACGCGTCATAGCACTGTAGGAGCATAGAGGCTCCTCGGATAGCATGCTGTCTGTGCTATGGAAAAAAGCGTGCTTGCTTTTGTGCTACGTGCTTTATTAATCACCTTTACTGACCAGTAACCAGACTATAGAGCAGGGCTGCCAGGTGCAAAAAAGGTGTGATCGTACGTTAACTACAAAAAAAATCGTATGCCTAGGAAATTTTGAAATAAAAAGATCGTACAACCTTTTAAGTACAAAGTTTATATTAAAAATAATCTAAATTCCTTTTTAGAAAAGAAATGCAATAAAACTAGAATGATTGCACAAAAGGGTCTTCATTCAAGTAAAAGATTAATGCACGCGTTAGGTAGTTGGGGAATTCCCCGAAATTCATGCTGTGGATGTGGTGCCAGTGGATGACGTTTGTTTAATTATGAAATGTTGCCAGGTATATAAAAATCGTACATTTTCCGTACGATCTTGGTCTAGCGATCGTACATGAGTAAAAATGAAAAAAAATCGTATGAGTACGATTAAAATCGTACATCTGGCAGCCCTGCTATAGAGCCATAGACCACAGAGTCAGACAGATCTTATGTAGCTGAGGGATACATTCTCGTTATTTGCTCGAGTAAGTTTTGGTTTTCTCACTACGCGGACTCTTTAACGTATTTTTCGTTCTCAAGTCAACTCGGCTTAGTCAAAACTTCCTCAGTGTCAAGGCCAACGAGAACTATTGAGTATTTTTCATAGCTCAGATCGAGGCTATTGATCTGAGTTTTAGAGATACTAGCTACCAGAGACAACTTCTACGTGAGGGGAATATACTCCCCCTTCATGTAATATATTAGGAGGGGTATAAGTAGTGGGAGAGGGAGAGAAAGAGGTTAATTTCTTAATAGGGATGATGACAACTCAATCAAATCAGCAACTCTTTATCAAATTTAAAAACGCTCTTCTACTAATGGAAGTTGTATGAAATTTGCAATTGTGACGTCATCAAATTTCAACGCACTTTTTGTCTTTTATCTAAATATGTATATTATAAAATGGATATTAAACTTAAAACAAACCGAGGATGTGAATTTTAGGTCTTTTTGAAGACCCTCTATTATCAGTTAGAAAGAATTTATTTTTGATATAAGCATCATCCCTATTGGAATGGGCTACGCCAGAAGACTCACTTCGCCTACTCGACCTTTGTTTTGCTGCGGAGGTATTATTATCGCTCGCTTCATTCAGGACCTCCACCGGGAGCTTCTGGCTTCGCGCTTAAAGAAAAGACTCTAGGGGTAGGGCCAGCGCCGGATCTTGAATTTTTTCGAGGCGGGGCAAAAATTGAAAAGTGCCGCCCTGGCCCGCCAATATTTTTACCTTTATCAGCATCATCATTTCAGCCATAAGCCTATTTATAGATGATGCTGATATTATAACATAACAGCTCTTTATTTCAGATAAAAATCCAATGTTACAATAGTATAAAAAACAAATATATAAATAGAATAAAAAAAGAAAAGCTAGCTTAAGCTTAATTATTTCCTAAAACTACTTCCTATTTCTTATTTTCTTGATTATATCACTAGACTTATCCTCACCGATGACCCTAAGAATTACATTATTCGCAAGTCGCAATCGCTCCCAGAAAGAAGCTATACGATTGTGCCTGATCGCAAAGAAATCGGAGACTCCCGCCTCGGCAAACATGCCCGACACGCTGCAGTACCTCGACAACCTCATGTGCATGCGGAATGAGTCATTATACTGCACCCTCATGGTGCTCATTGTCGTTCGCCTGAATTTCGCCCATAATAGGCATGATGACAGTATCCAAGAATCAATGAAATTATGAATTTATCTAATGAAATAGGATTCATGGATTATAAAAAACTTATTTATTTTTCTATTTCGAGTGAGATTGTTATTTATTTTGATAAAATAAAACTATACAATACAGCAATCCGCCATATTGTATAAAACACCACTGAAGCGAATGACGTCACAATTGTTTTCGAGCTTTGACAATCGGCAAACAATCTCTGTAAGTACAGGTGTTTTAAATGTTTATCAAGTATTTTCGTGTTTTTTTGTTTCCTTAAGATCATTTCCTTAATCTAGCTTTGCTAGAATGAATCCAAAATCAAGAAATTAAAAATCGTTAGCCAGGGATCAAGGATTTACCAAAGCTACTAGCTCTAATTTGCCCAGGATTGATTTGTTGATGTTGGTTGAGTATCTTGCATCAAACAAAGACTTTTGTTTAGCAGAATTTCGCAACGTCAAAACTTAAATGTAAGTACAATAATAACATAATAATTTATAGGTCCTAAACCCGTAAAATCTGCTATTTTATATATTAAGCACTTCATGGTGCTTAGTTATTAGAGGTTATGTTAATGAAATGTTGTTTTTTAAAACTATACCGTATAACTTAATATGAGCGGTGATTGCCTAGTAATTATGACGTCTGCCTCCTATTCGGTGCGTCTGGGGTTCGATTCTTGGCACGCATCTAACTTTTTGCAGTTATTTGTGCTATAAGCAAAACAGCATCACTACATAGTATAAACCAAAGTCGCTTCCCGCTGTTTGTCCCTATGTATGCTTAGATCTTTAAGACTACGCATCGGATTTTCTTGCGGTTTTTTTAATAGATAGAATGATTCAAGAGGAAGATTTATATGGACTTTTTATCCCGGAAAATTAAGGAGTTCCTGCGGGAACGTCGCGGGCATCAGCTAGTATTAGAATAAAGCAAAAACTTACGTCAAGTGATCTTCGCAGAAATAAATAGCACAATTTAGATAAATAACTTGTTTGGAGTTAATTTTGATGTGTTATCACATTGGAGGACCGCACACGACTTACACACTTTAGAATTCATATTATTCACACAAAATATCTAAATTGTTGTACGAAGACTTATTGTTTACTGCACACAGTACAATAGAGTACATTGGCAAAAACAATAGTGACGTCACAAACGACGCCATGACAACCGCGAGCGTTTTGGCGTGATTTTTAAAATTTAAATTTCAAATGCCAATTTTATCTACTAAACCTTATTTTTCTGCTGAAATAATATATTTTTTCGATATAGTAGATACTTCCGAGCATAATCTGACCATTTTTCAAAATCACTCATCATGCCTATTGGCAAGTGTAAAAACATTGACAATATGCACGAAACAGGGTTAGCTTTACGTCGGTACTACATTTAGAGAATCAGCGCACGAGCATGTTGCACCGAACCGACAGTGCTCTTCTCTCTCTCTCGATGTTCAAGTCATCCCTAAGGTCCTCAGTGACCACATGTTAAGACCACTCCCGAATTGTAGAACCATTCAGAAGGACCGGTGGCACCCTCTCCGGACCCTTCCCCGATCTGAATATCATCATCTCTGACTTGACAAACGTTATATTTCAATCCATGATCCTTAATATAACGCTCACAGACCGAAAGAAGTCTCCTTAGCCGTCCGATCGGGGGGCTGAGCAGCACCATGTCATCTGCATAACTGAGATTATTCACACATACATCTCCCAAATGACAGCCTACCCTGGCGCTTCTCAGCTCCTCGATCAAACCGTTGATATAGACGTTCAGACGAAAAGATCTGGAGAGGTGAGTCCCCCTTGACGTACCGTCGCGTCGCCCCATCTTACGTTGTTCACTTGGCCTCCGTACCAGTATCTCAACAGACTCGTTATCTCATCTGGGACCCGAGCAACAAGCAATTTGTTCCAGAGAACTTCATAGTTCACAAGATCAAATGCGCAGCTCAGGTCCAGAAAACATGCATACACAGATGTGTTACGTTTTGTGTAGTATTGTACTGTATGTTTGAGACTGAGGGCAGCCGAGTCCGTCGAGAGACCGGGAAAGAAAGAAAGAAAGTAAGCCATTTATAATATTAACACATTTGCTATCTGAAAAGAAAAAAAAATCTAATATCTCGGGGCGGAAGCCAAATTGAGCATCATCAATACTTACTTTCTTCTGTAATTCGGGATGCAGTAATCTTTCTTATTCAATCAATATTGAAAGAAAGCGCAGGTCTTTGGCAGACAGAGGTAATAATATGTTGGTTCGCAGATTTTCCCGTTGTACTGAGCAAACTAAGGTAATGCTTTTCAAGGCATATGACCAGAGCTTGTCGTATACACAACCTGTGGGTCGGGTATGCCAAAATATCGCTGGACAACTTGCGCTTCCAATTAGGATGATGATGGGATTTCTCCGCTTCTGCAGTGCGTCAGGAATGTTGCAGCAGTCATTCGCAAAAAAAACTATCTATGTCCCTGATTCGAAGAACACTAAAGACTATAGCTAATTGGTTTAAGCCACTATAGAGATGCCTTGTGCAGAGGGTGCACGAAAACCAGCTTGTTTCTTTAATCGCCTTCGACGCGGGGAAGTGGACATGTCCGTGTCTCTTATGTTTATACCAGCGGACCCGCCCCTGCTTCGCTCGGGTGCCTTAGAGGTTGAATAGGCATGATGACAGTAACCAAGAATCAATGAAATTATGAATTTATCTAATGAAATAGGATTCATGGATTAAAAAAAACATATTTATTTTTCTATTTCAAGTGAGATTGCTATTTATTTTGATAAAATTAAACTATAAAATACAGCAATCCGCCTTATTGGACAAAACGCCAAGAAGCGAATGACGTCACAATTGTTTGTTTTCGAGCTTTGACAATCGCACTATTGTTTACTGCACACTGCACAGAGTACATTGGCAAAAACAATAGTGACGTCACAAACGACGCCATGACACCGGCTAGCGTTTTGGCGTGAATTTTAAAATTTAAATTTCAAATGCCAATTTCATCTACCACACCATACTTTTCTGCTGAAATATGATATTTTTTCGAAATAGTAGGTATATACTTCCGAACATAATCTGACCATTTTTCAAAATCAGTCATCATGCCTATTATGTCCAAAAATACTGAAACACGTGTTTCCTAATTTTTAATCGAATTTCATTCTTTTTTCGGATGTAAGCTGAAAAAAATCCTCATCCAAACTTTCATTCCCTATTTTACCCCTTTTAGACCAGGACTGAAGCCTTTGAAAATAGTAAAAAGTGAAAAAAAACATAGTAGGATGAAACCCATTGGAAAAGAAAGAGAATATAACAAAAACGATCTGTATCTGAATAACGATCTGAGGTCGAGGGTGGTTTTTAAGGGTAAAAAACGGTTTATCTCGATTTCCGGCAAAAGTAAAAGTAATAATAAGATCTAAAACTTATGTATTTACACTTTTTTCACATAACCTCAAAATTAATTTGAAAAATACAAATAATTTTTTATTTTTATCTTTTACATGAAGCCAATTGGAAAAGGAAGAGCCTTTTCCAATTGGTTTCATCCTACAATGTTTTATTTGGTTTTTTGGTTTCAAAAATTATCGACCCTGTTCTATTTAGGGGAGGAATTTTGAAAGATCCTTCCTTAGTTGGCGCCTACGTCACAAAAGGAACTTACTGTCCAAATTTCAAGCCTCTAACCCTAGCGGCTTAGGCTGTGCGTTGATAGCTTAGCTACTAGTCAGTCAAGTTCTTTGTGTTTTTATTTTTACTAACCTACTATAATTTATACACTCTATGGATCCTTTAGTTGTCCGAATTAAACAACTTTTATTTATTAATAAATTTACTATTCTGCGCGTCTGTCATCGCAAAGTTGCGATAATGCTTAGTAGTGTATTCGTCTGTCAAGCTCGAATCTGCCGCCCTCTGAATTTGCCGCTCGGGGCTCGGGCCCCGGCTTGCCCCCCCCTAGATCCGGGCCTGGGTAGAGGGCAGACAAGACTGCGTGGAGTCGGGGTGTGCCGATTCGGTTTTGGAGTCCAACACCTGAACTACGAAGCACTTGCAAGCACAAGTGGCTCATTAGAGTCTAACACTTGCACTGACGAAGCAATAACACGCTTAGAGGTGAGCGCAAGTGGCTCATTAGAGTCTTACAATTGCACTTTTCTCGACGAAACGCTAGAAGATGGTGACGACGACGAGGCCTGAGGCTTCGAAGACGCCATGGCAGTCAGACGCAGTCAGCACAGTCAGAAGTAAAAAAAAAAAAAGTTCTCAACTGAAAAACGCGTATAACGATGACTCGTAGATTTAAATTCAACAGTAACATTTGGACACTTTGACGCCAACGCACGCGTTCCGTTCTTCCAATAATCGTACACATTATGTACACATAAAACTCGATGTTTTATTCGAATTATTATAAAAAACGTCCACGTACAGAAAATATATACTAATATGCCTCATAAAACTAAAAGTGTTTCAGTTTTAAAACTAAAATAGACAAAATAAAATTAGAGTCTACTAGAATCAAAAACAACAATGTCCGACATTGCAAATTAACAGCAAATCATCATTTCGTGATTGCGGGTGGTTGCAATTCACTGGTAGTGAACTTAGTATCCACAAATAGATCTAAAAATATTAAAACACGATATAATTAATTAAAAACTCGCAATTTATTATGAAAGCTGGGTAAAAACAGAGATTTAATTTGGACTTTGCTGACTTTGAAACAAACGACAAGACTTTGCGATTTTTGTTACAAATAATGATGGACATTGTGGGTTTTGGAACATCCATAAAATAGGTGAGCTACACTACAACCATTTTAGGTGGTTTAGTGGCAGTATTAAAAAAACATTTAATGGATATGAATTTATTTGTCAAACTTACAAAAAACGTTTTTAAGTAGGTATTTGGCCGTGATTACAGCTGTAAGTTTTCTCATGTAAGTAGCTTACGTGATTAACTTGCAACCAATTTACTAATTTATACACTCACATATTTGCATTTGTGTTGTAAACAAATACGGAAGCTAGTTACGTAAGAAGAAAATACAGGCGTAATCGCGGCATTACAAAATCAAAATGGAAAAAACAGCAAACTTAAAAGCCATTGGTGCTAATTCTGATAGCAACTAAATTTTAGAATGTTCGCAACTTTTTCTTACTAAGTAATCTAATATGAAAAGGTTACAAACCTATTTTAGTTTAGAACTCTCAAACCTTGTCACTTCAGGTGCCAGTCTCGAGCATGATGTTTGGAAGTGCTAAAATTTTAGGTCGTTAATTTAATATTCGTTTTCCGTCCTTGTTTAACAGTATTTAAAAGTAAAAGATGCAGATACTCTAAATTCAGTTTAGGGGAAAAAAATCAGAATCGCTACCAATGTGTTGAAAATGTCATACTAATTTTACTAATAAATTATAGCAAGAGTGTTGGCATTTCTTGTTATTCTTCACACTCAAGCTGGGAATTTTCATCAACATCATCATCAGCACCTGTTAATACGTCAGGTGGGGATACTATTACCCGCGCGAAGTATTCAAGAGTATCTAAATCTCGCCAGTTGTTGCCATAATGTACGCACAACGATTTGTTTACGTCTCGCAACTTTAAGGTTTTCACTGACACGCCACGAGGTACAATGGCTTAGTCATCATTGCAGTATTTTTACCTTTTTTGCAAATATTTTTGTACTCTCCAAAATCACTTTTGTAAAATTGTTCTCCTCGTAAGCCGACCATCTGGTTACATTTGGTAGACTTCTTTAAATAAAACCTTTTGCATTTAGAAAATTGCACATGCCACTTCCCAAGGTCTAAAAATGTATTTCTTGCGACAGATTTCCAGTCAAACACTTGTACTTTTACCCTGCGCAACCGTCGGCCATAAGGCGAACTGTTTTGCATTCTGGGGGATAGTTCGTATTGCAAAGTCTATGATAGACTGACGATGCAATCAAATTGGCATCCTTCATAATTTATGTAAGTAAATATATAACTAAGTATTGGTCTTCCGTCCGATAATAACTAAAGACATTTTCTTTTGTCAGAGGTGATTTAGAATTACCTGCGACCACAGTAAAATTGAAGAAGTATAACTGACGCGAGTAATAAGTACTCTGATCTGGAATTTTCGGCAACGCCATATTTTTTTGACAGTCAAACGAAAACGTTTTTACTGCAGGAATATTATCTTTCAGTATATTAAAAAACGCTTTCGCACGTGGTTTATGCACAGTCTTCGTTGTCATCGACTCTTTTTTATCGTTATCATTCTTGGCCGTCTTTATTTTTTCAGTTAGTTGCAGGCATGTCGAGCATACGTCGACTCTTGGCGAGCCAAATCCTAAATTAAAGCACGTATTAAAAATACTGCGAAAATATTGGCTTTTCACCTTCAAGCCTTCATCTGCCTGTTCGTTATACATTTTTGCCATTTTGTTTATACTTAATTCCGACGGCAAATAAAGACGTTTTGTGTTGTCCCGACAATAGTGGGGTTCAGAGCATTTGAAAGTTTTAATGAAGGCAATGACACTTTGTTTTTTGGCCTCATACTTGTGGGATTTATGGTCACCTCCTCTAGTTTCTGTCGGTAATTTTTCGCGTTGGCAGTAATTTTTTACTATATTTTCTACACGATGCGTAATATGTTTAAGAATGCTTTTTGGCAAATTCGGACCGTTTTATTTATTGATTTGCAATAAATCGTATATTGTAACTGTATATTTCTCGGATTATATTTTCCTGACCTGGGACGGCGGCGACGCGTCCGGACTCCTTTAACGTATTTTAATATATATAAATCTTGTTTTTCTTTCTCCTTTAACGAATAAAACATTCTATGGAAACTTTGCAGATCGATTCCAGGAACTTCATTGCAGTAGAGTTTGCTTTTATGGAAACAGTCTGGGTTAATGGGTAAATCTTTGGCAGAATATCTGAAGCAAAATAAAAATATTTAAGTAATTTTTAAAGCTACACAAAGTAAGTAACTTCACTAGTACAATGACAAAGAAGTTTTAAATTTTTTGGTATTAATATTGGCCCAAAAAGAAAACAAAATAAACCAACAAAATGCTTTATCTCTCAAACATAACTAGGTAAATAAGATTTTTATCAATTAATATTTCTTTTTACTTTAAATACCAAAAAGTTCATATTCTTATGCAAACAAATACAAATAATATTTAATTTAATCCACACATGTATCATTCACATCATTAATATTTTGCTAGTACCTCACTAAAAGTATCATGTCATATTGGGGGTAGTAGCTTACGGCTCTTGTATGGCGCGATTTCGTTTCCAGTTTTTTGAGTTAATACCTCGCTTTCGGGCCACATTCTTATCAACAACATCAAGATAACATTCCATTGTTCCCTATTTCAACGATATTCCGCAAAATAAATAATAATATCCACTTCAAACGTGAACGCTCTTACTCAAACTAAGCGGTTTTTGGTTCAAAAGTAATATTGTAGGAGGCTTTGATTTTTTTTTTTTCCGCCGTGTGGTCCCGGCAGAGTAGAATAGGACCACCCCATATCTTCCCGTGGGTATCGTAAAAGGCGAGAAAGGGATAATACCTCGCGTAATAAATACCAAATAACAACGCGGCTACCATAGGGGAGATGAGCGGCCCCTGGTAGTAAGACGGCTCCAGATGCTCCAGCTCCTCAGCGTGTGTGTCTGACTAAGTCAGAGAGTCCAGGAGGGAGCAGCGATGGGTTTGGCGAGCACTTATCCTGCCACCGAGCAGCAAAAGCAAAAAAAAAAAAAAAGAAGAAAAAAAAAAATTTACCTTGCCATCGTCGATCTCGTAATCCCAAAAAAGGATGTGCCGTGGACATGTATTGCGGCTTCCAGGGTCCAAGGGTCTTGCCTTAATTGGCCGGACCGCGAGGAAGAAAACCTCTATAAAAAATTACCCCGAATCTCAAGCGGCGGCGCACCGTGAGGAGATGCATGGCTGATGGGATGTTCAGCTTTTAGTGCGTACCTCGCTAGGGTACCGGCCGACCCCCGTGGCGAGTCACGCTAGGCTTATCCGGGTGCAGGGGGCACCACCCGGATGGACTATTTTAATCCCCCATTCTCGTGGGACGAAAATGGAAAAAGAAAACGAAAAAACCAAAATGAGTGAGTTAGAAAACCCGCTGGGAGATGAGGCGATGTGCGATGTTGCGCATTCCTCGGGAAAAGAAGTCGAGGAGGACTGTATTTTTCTGCATCCCTCTGGTAAGGGGAGTGAGGCAGACGTTTCAGACTGCTCGCTCGCCTCAACCGCGTCGACAGCTGGTTCAGGAGTTCAAACGCGAAAAAGACGGCAGCCTTATTTATGTAAACCGGGAAAGACCAAGAAACCGGCAGTGGACGAAACAAACATCCAAGATCCGTATCTAACCGTGCCGGCTATAAAGACGAAGAAAGACCTGCCAACGGTTGAGGACATTCAGGATGAATTGAAAGCCTGCACACCTGTGGAAATAAGGGCTCGAATCTTAGAGTCAATGTCCAACATCGAAAAAGTTGCGGATAGTTCCCGCAATTTAAGAGGTGCCCAGGCCCAAAGCCTACGCATGGCAGCCCGTTCCGCTTCAGCGGCTGCATCTGAGTTGACACTGAGGTTTTCTACCCCTGACGTAGACAAGCTAAAAAAGGAAAATGGGGAACTTCGTTCTGAACTCGCCCAATTGAAGTCTCAATTGATAAGTTTGACTGCAGAGGTCAGTAGTCTTCGTCAAAGAGATGCAGGGGCCGAGGGATGGACTAAAGACGAAGAAGCAATCACTGACAAAGATTCACTAGTGCGACGCATCGCTGCCTTAATGGATCGAAAACTGGCTGACTTACGTGCTGAGATGTTCCCTGAAAAGGAAATCAGACCTTTGGGGAAAAGGACGGATACTGCAACTAAACCTGTACCAAAAGGGACGACAGCGAAAGTAAAAGATAAGAAAGTTGCCCCATCACCACAACCGTTGGCGCCAGAGGCACCCTCTAATACAGCGGACTGTGTGGAGCCGGAGAAAACTTCCACAGAAACTACGGAAACTTGGGCAACAGTTACAGCGCGGAAAGGGAAGGTGACATCACACACCAAAGAGAAAGCTCCGGAAAGCAGGTCAAAACCTACTTCCTCAGGCCGAACAAAGAAGGCAAAGCCTCCACCTACTCCTAAGACTGCAGCGGTTACAATAACCCTTACTGAGGGTGCAACAGTTAATTACGCCACGGCCATGGCAACTGCTAAGGAGAAGGTGAATCTGGCAGACTGCGGAATATCGCATGTCCGCCAAAAGAAGGCAATAACTGGGGCCCTAGTACTGGAAATCCCAGGTCCGGACAGTGCTAAGAAGGCGGATGCTCTAGCGGTAAAACTTCGCACAGCCCTTGTAAACATGGGTGTGCGAATTGCGCGCCCAGTCAAATCAGGTGAATTAAGGGTAATGGATTTAGATGAATCAATTACCCAGAGGGATGTAGCAAATGCAATATCTGAGGCAGGAGGATGTCCACAAGAGGAAGTAAAGGTGGGGGAGATCCGTTTTAGCAATAACAGGCTGGGCACGGCCTGGGTCCGGTGCCCAATGACGGCTGTTCATAAGCTTGCTGAAGAAAAGCGCGTGCGGATTGGGTGGGTTAGTGCAAGGCTTCAAGTACTGGCAGCTAGACAGTTGCAATGCTTCCGATGCCTGGAAACAGGGCATGTTCAGAAGCAATGTACAAATCCGGAGGACAGGAGCATGCACTGCTATAATTGCGGAGAGCAAGGACATAAGGCCCGAGAATGTCGAGCTAAGATGCCAAAATGTCTTTTATGTGCAGATCTCGGTCAACGGTAATAACAAAAACGACACAGGATTGTCCTTTGATATGTATATTGAGAAGGATATGAACTATCTCTAATTTAAATTGAAGCTTCCGGTAAGTAAAAATGGCGTATGGGCGGAGCTTAAGCTGGGGGTTAGGGCTGGTATTATCGATACTTGTATAATCGATATAAAATTATCACAAATATAATTAATAAATATCTAAACAATATTTTGGAAAACACTAGTATTCGTATTTTATAATGAACTAGCTGATGCCCGCGACTCCGTCCGCGTTAATTGAGGTTTTTTGGTTCCCGCGGTAATTTTCCGGAAAAAAAACTAGCCGATGTTTTATTCCAGATACCTATCTATTTCTTCCATCCAGCCATAAATCCAATATTTATCGTTTAAAATATTAGTATAAATTTATATTATCCGTTGAATGTAAACCTTGCAAACAAAACTGTTTCATAATATTAGTTGGAATATCTAGATATGATGGAAAAAATGTTACTGAATGACGTGATAACTGAATAATAAAAATAGACTAATTTAAAAAAATATTTATTGCAGCTCTCCTTTGTGCCCATAAATTTGAAACATTAATTAGAACTTCTAAGAAGTATGCATATCTAAAACCAAAAACAGCAGTAGTTTTTCAAAAAAAATGGTAATCACGATCGGAGGGCCTCTTGTTGGCCAGCGTAGTGGACTATGGCTGAACCCTTATCATTCCAACAGGAGGCTCCTACTCAGTAGTGGGCGCTGGCTGGGTAAAATGATGAATACAATTATAATCATGCTGCAACACCTCCGTGTTGACCAGCTTGGTGGACTATGGCCAAACAGTTTTCATTCCGAGACGAGACTCATGCTTAAATTGGAGCCTGGAATGGGTTGAAGTATGAAGTATTCTGTTTTGAGAAACACGTTATTAGTTTCTGGACACAAATTGAGCTTCAATTCTTGCAAGGGTTGAACTGCCTATTGCCCCAGGTGATAAAATCTGTAATAAGAAAGAAATAGTAAAATTTTATTTTTTGTATTAGAGAAAAGCATTATTGAGAAGTTTACATTATTGTTTTTATTATTCATCACACACAAGAATATTGAGTAAAGATTCTTACTGGTATACGTAGAAATGGCCAGGCATCATGTTTGAGACGCTGGCGGTTTAGAGTGTCATTCCCATTGAAATGATGACAAACATATTCTGCTTCCTTATATTGTTACAATGCCTACTCTATGTATGCTTTATATTCTTACTCTATGCTTCTAACTACTTCATTTGACGCTAGAAAATGGCGGCAAATGATTGAAAAATCATGTTGATCCGTTGCTCTGTTGCAGCGTGATTGAAGGACAAACTCTCTATTTAATGTCCTTGGGAATAGAATTTTCAAAACTGTGAAACACGTTTTTCTTTATTTTAAACCGAAAGCCAAAATACCAAGTTTCGTAGATATACTTGTAAAATATCTTGAGAAATGAAGGATTTTCTTACAAAAATTCATTTAGAAAAAAATCAAGATCACAATTTTTTTATGGTTATACTTTTTTGTATATATTATAAGCTAAACGTTACACTTTGAATTATTAAATTTCATTTGCTGTAACTGAAATCCGAGGTTTTAAAGCCCCAGGCACTCCACTATTTATTTAGCCAGGCTATACCAGGTTTATTTAAACTGCCACGTTGGTCTAGCGGTTAGAATATTCGACTGCGGATGACTCGGTGCAGGGTTCGATAACGGTCGTGTCAGATTTTCCGTACCATAAGGCTAGGAGATTAAAGGAATAGTATCTGTTCCTAGTGTGTTTTCCCACTTCAGTGTGCAACAATAACAACGGCTACTAATATTAACTTATGCGCAAATGGCTAATCTGAATTTTGGCCGCCTTAGGCGAAAAACTTCGAAGTCCGTCGCAAAGTAATTATTTAGGTAAGTAGATACGTAAGTACGTTATAATCAGTAGGTATTAACCTGTACATCAGGTTTAATTACAACGTTAGTAGGTACATATTAATAATTGCCTGGTATTCGAGAGATAATTAGTTACCTAATGTTTAAAACTAGATCATTTAAAAGCAGATATTCCTTGGACTTGCTTGACTTCCGCTAAGTAAGTATTTGCTTCTATTTAAAATGATTAACACTTTCAAAGTGGTTTAAATTTTTCATCATTATCTTATATTGGCACTCGGTAATCGCACCTAGGACCTCGTCATCTGTGTTCGAACAATAATGTAACGGTATGCGACAACGCTTGATGTTAGTCAATTAAATATTCATTAATGACAATAAGAATAAAGACGAGGGACTTACTTTATACGCCCTTCACAAACCGACGAGTTCTCTTAATGACCAAATTATTTCGTGTTATTCTGACAAAACTTAATACTGTACAAATCATGTCCGATTGCAATAGTGGAGTGGAGTTACATTGGATATAGACCGACACAAAGGGTGCCTTACCATTTTACAAGATTTAAAACTATGTCTTTGTTTTGAATACTTTCGTAACAGAAACAAGTGGCGCTCCAAATCACGGTTCCTGTACAGGCTTCCTTATTTTTTGGAGTTTACCTCCTTTATAATCTATTTTCATTTAAAGCCTGGGGTATAAAAAGTTATGGGGAATAAAATCAAACTTTCTCCGTTACGTTATTTACTTTATGTTTCCATGGTAACACTTTACGCTGGTAAGGAGTAAACTCCAGTTGTGTGTCGGAGCTGACACACACATTTTTTTTGTTTTGTTGCTATAGGTATCTATTACGGTTCATGAATTAATTACTTAAGCTAATTACTTACGTTAATAACTTAATTTGCGTTTTTTTAATTAGGAATGTATTTTAGAATACGATAATAGGTATTTAATCTCAGAGTAACTAGTGGTTCGCCTCGAACTGAGACCTCGCAGTATCCATAAGATAGTTTTAACTATCTATTGTAAATAGTTAACTTTTAACATTAGACGCAAAAGAGCTAAAGAGTTATTGGAGAAACGAATAAACTTTTGCCATCTATTAACATCATTGTGAAGTTTTGTTAAAATACTGAAGCTAATTAAAAAATAAATAACAATATTTATCTTATTTGTTGTTCAAGTACAGGATATAATTCAAATAATTGATCAAGTTTCAGGCTCAGCCTTTCAGAAAATTGAGAGTTCTGAGGTCAACTTTGGACGTTAGAAAATCTCCACTTTGAAAGCCCCCAATTTCGTCAATTTTAGGGAAAAAATAAAAAAAACATATTTTTGTACTCTATTCTTAATTATCTTTAAAATTATATACCGCAACCATATGTAACGCTATAAAAATATTTTAATTCGCCTTCGCTTTTATGAGATCCCCCTTGAAATAAAGATTTTTTATAATTTTTTAAGCCATATTCGGCTGGAGGCCATCGGTTTACATATTATATTTAGATTTGAGGTAATTACGTTCAGTAATTCAGAAGTTATAACGCTGTGACAGACGGACGGACGGATAAGTAAGTAAATTCACTCAAGTACACTCGGAGACCTTCGTTTTGCTCGGTCAATAAATATACCTACTCTATGTACATAAAACTCTATGTACATAAAACTCTATGTATTTAATGCATTTGAATCCCTCTCGTACTTTACTCGTACGTCAGTCTTTAGCTAATTAATATACTAAGTACTTACCTACCTAAGTAATAAAAAGTAATATGATATTATTTTCAAATCTCTTAGGAGAATTATTTACTCTCAGATTTCGATCAAAGGTTTTCAAAATACGTAAGTAGGTACCTATAAAATGTGCCAAAAATATTTTAAATGTTTCAAAATAAGTTCGTCATAAGTTTGAAAATATTATTTTTAAAATTGAATGTAACATACTAATCTTATTAAGGTTCAGCCTGTTTATGGCTGATTTTGCAGCATCAGGATTCAGGATTGAAGAGTTGGGACTGCGAGTTTAATCATTATAGTCGTTGCTTGGTACCTACAAAAAATATCGATTGACCATTAAAATTTCCTAAATCTCTATGGTTCCCTAAGGGGTTAAGAAGGCCGAATGACCTTGACGAAACGCAGACCAGCGGGACTTTTGCCGACGGTAATGCCGTATAGCGGCCACGCCCGGAACTACGCAAACTAGGCCAAAGACTATAGACTGCAGAGGGAACAAGTGCAATTTTATGGGATAATGCCTATATTTATGTTTGCGCATAAATATCATAGGTCACAAATACGTAAACTTTCTTTAATACCTACCTTTAGCTTTACCTTGAAACCTTGCCATGAAATGTTCGATATCGTATCCGATACTAAATATTGTTTGCGCTTGTAGTAGGCACAGATTTAGGCATAGGTACAAGTAATATTTCGTATTGGATCAATGCTAAAATGTAGGTAGTTCAAGTTAGTGTTACAGAACTATTGATAGTTGACATCAAGCTAAAAGCTTTGAAACGTGCTACCTCCACCGAGGGATGAGTGGGGTACAGGGAGAGGAGATAGAGAATCAGGTACTAACTGATCACAAACCCCACTTGCCGGAGCTGCGTAGTTTTTTTGCGAGTTCACTCCTTTAGAATCAATTTTCATATGTATGAGCCTGTGGTATGAAAATTTATGTGCAGTACTACGTCATGCGCAGCTCTCAGCACAGAGTCACTTAAAAAAAAAAGTCAGCGCCATTTTGAAATTCTTTGTTAAATAACCGATTTCGTTCAAAATTGATATTTACGGCTTTCTGGGATCACAAAACAGGAAACTGTTACCAAAATTTAAAAAAGTCGGTGCCATTTTGAAATTCTTTGTTAATTGACCGATTTCGTTCAAAATCGATATTTACGGCTTTCAGGGATCACAAAACAGGAAACTATTACCAAAATTTAACAAAGTTAGCGCCATTTTGAAATTCATGTTGTTATTATGTTTCCATGACTATGTAATGTATTTTGATGAATATAAAATATATGATGATAGCCACGGAGTTAGAAAATAGGAGTGCAGGTGTTCCCAGCTTGTCATCACGAATTTCGATTCCATATTATGATATTATCGATAAGGTTGTCTGGAAGAGATCGCTGGTTAGTGATAAGACCGCCTTATTGTACCTACATTTTAAGTTTTCATGTTTGTTCTTTTTCTTTTGTTTTTTGTGGTGTACAATAAAGAATATACATACATACATACATACATATTATACACGCTGAAATTATAATGCTTGCTTTTCCGCAGTCTCTCAGTCGCAGACAAAATGATTTTGTCTCGGTAGCATAATCGCTTTACTAAAACAAAAGTTGTTAAAATTCAAAAATGGCACATTTACATCTGAGAAAGACAGACAGAAAGACACACTTACGCATACATTATAATTATTATTAGTATGTATTTTAGTTATTAGTAGCATTAATATTATTAGTTAGTAATTTTGCATTAAAAATATTATAATCTATTCCGTCGGGTCGGAGGAAAAAAATCAAAACAAAGTTATTTATTCAAGTTAAAGCTTATTAGCTTTAAAAACAATCAAAATTTAAGTAGCGAGTGCAGGTAGGTTGTTCCTCATCAAAATCATCTTAATTTGAATTTTTACAATCACTTGTCACTACAGAACCTTATTTAGTCTTTGCACCTACTTTGCACACTTAAAAAATTTAATTCTTAAAAAAAAAATATTTACGCCTACTAATTTACAGATAAATACTGAACTAAGTATTTCTAAAATTTTAAATATGTACAAATGAGTATAAACCCTTCAAAATCGAAAATTAACTTTGAAAAATTCGCTCCGACACCGACGTGCAGTCCACCTTCGACAATGTCCCGAAACGGACTGCCGAAGGGCTCGCGGGTGTTTACAGGGCGACGGAGCAGCCACGTTCTCACTAATATACTTAAATTTCGGGGGAAAATTACTTTACACGAATGTTATAGGGAGTAAAAATAAAACTCGCCGTTAAAAATATTGTAATTTTTAAGACCTATTTTTGTGTGCAAGAACTAATTAAAAAGCTTGTGCCGTTTTGCAGAACATTTTCAAAGTATGACAAAAGTAGATACTCTTTGGGGATTTTTTTCTGAAAGAGGGTTTGAAAAAAGTAAACATTTTTTACAGTAGAAATGTTTATTAAGCCTTTATCTTCCGTTACATATTTTTTCTTTACGGATTCAACTATCAGTTATTAAGACAATTTGACTTAAACATCCTAATACTGAGGCAGTTTGTCATCTCTTAAAGCCTTAACCATACTTACCATTTTCTTTACCCTGCAGCAACAGGATTGAGGAATTGGGACTTGCATTTGGTTAAATCAAAACTTATTCAAATTTCAAACTAAGATAAAAATCACTGTAACAGTGGAATTCATAAACTATTTGGAAAATAAAGCAACTCTGAATCATTGGGTATTTGACAACTAATCAAATAAGTAATTTTCATTTGAGACGTCAAAAAGCGTGCTTAGTATGGGATTTGTATGATATATGAATTGTGACATCATCAAAGTTCGACGCAATTTATTACTTAATTGATAGCATAAAATGTTTATTCAACATATATTATTATAATTAACAGAGGACGTGGATATTACGATTTTACTTTTGGGAGATTCTTTTAACAATCACAAATAAATAATACTTTATTTGACTAGTTGTCAAATACCCATTTGTGAATTCAAACTCAGTCCATAATACTTGTGTAACATCAGACTTCAGTTTTTGAGGCCTTCCTTACGGATATTCCTGTTTCTACCACAGAATCATTGAACTCTTCACCAAATGTCACTCTTTCTTTATTGGAGGATAACGTTCTTGAATGTAATACCATTTTCAAGTTCGCTTAAGTTCGGTTGTCCTTCAATCACGCCGCAACGGAGCAACGGATCAACATGATATTTGGCATGGGTATACTTGAGGACCTGGAGCACTCTCCAGTGACATAGGCTACTTTTTATCCCGGGAAATTAAGGAGTTTCCGCGGGAATAAACAAAACTTAATCCACCCCTCTAACCCACTAACTTTAGAGCTATATCTGTACTATCTTTCAGTAATTTTATTGAAAACTTTTATTAATTCAAATTGGCTCAATATTTTGGTAATAATTACAATACATGGACCAGTTTGAATTAATTACAAGGGGTCGCTCAACAGTCGATGCAGGTGCTAAGTCATTATTGGTTATGATATATCGCTATCGCAGCCTATGTGCCCGCTGAACTTTGTTGCGTCTGTTTGGTGATGTACGTCTCGTAGATAATGCTGCAGGCGCTTTGGATTTGCGTTTATATTAACGCTTTAGGAGTTTTTGGTTGCGGATGATAAAAGATACTCGATTTTGCGTTATTATTTATTTATCGATAAGGAATTAACGCACAGCCTAAGCCGCTGGGGTTAGAAACTTGAAATTTTGACAGTAGGTTCCTTTTGTGACGTAGGCGCTCACAAAGGAAGGATTTTTCAAAGTTCCAAATTTGCATGAAAGTCCTCCATTTTTCAAGTTATACCCATGAAAGTTGGAATATAAGCTGCGGGTTGAGAATAAAGAAATACGTATTTCACAGTTCGACCTCAACAAAAATCCAAGGGGGGCGACCTCCAAGGGGGTGAAATTTGCGATGAAAGTCATTCATTTTTCAAGTTATAGCCATGAAAGTAGGTATTTGGGCTTTAGGTTTAAAATAAAGAAATACGTGTTTCATAGGTTTTGTAATTTTATCCCCAAGGACGTTAAATAGAGAGTTTATCCTTCAATCACGCCGCAACAGAGCAACGTGATTTTTTGCATGGGTATATTAAATAGTACTTTTTATCCTGGAAAATTAAGTAGTGCCTGTGGAAATTAAAAAAACTTATGCCACGCGAACGAAGTCGCGAGAATCTGCTAGTATGTAATAAGGGGTGTAGCACTGGATATTATGATCAGTTCCTACTTAAAAACTAAGATAAAAAGGTAGACGTCAATGGAAAGCGGTCTTCTGGATCGATTGTTAAAATGGGGGTTCCACAAGGTTCAGTTTTAGAATATTTTCTGTTCCTCATCTACATCAAAGAACTTCCTTATCTCGCTTTGGATATTTATCATACATACCTACTTTTACTTTGAATGCAATCGTGTAATCGTTGCTTGGTTTTGGTTTTACAAATGAGTTTTTCATTATCATATCCTTAATCTTAATAACTTAGGTGGGCAGTAATCCTGCTGCATCAGGCTTGAAGGGTTGAATTCAGACTTTTTTACGGGATATAATATGAAAGTATATCTCCTTTCAAATAATTAAAAAAAAAGATTCCAATTCGGTGTATAAATGACGGTAGGATAGGTAGGTAGGAGATAGGTGAGGGGCTAAATGTTTGCATGCATTTAAACAAATACAGCTGAATTTAGAACCTCCTTTTTTGCAGTCGGTTAAATATCTAAGTATAAATACGGAAGGTGTAGAAAAGCATTTTTACAACAAAGTACATTAGTAGGTACGTATAGTATGTATTGTGAAGACTGCTGGCTCACTACTTTGAGTTCGTCTCGCGATGGTGGCTTTCGTGCTTCTAGTTATTGTGCTCATACTGTCTTACATCATCAGTACTGACAAGCCTAAGAAATACCCGCCTGGTAAGTGGTGCTTTTAAATCCATACTAATATTATATAAAATATGGGAAGGTATGTTTGTCGCTCTGCTACTTTTTAACGGTCCACGTGTTTGACATTTTGTACAAATAAATTATTATTATGGTGAATCCCGCTGTCGGCATAAGCTACATTTTATCCTCGAAAAACAAAAGTAATTAATTTTGTAAAATTTAATTACACGTAATTTTGATGAAACTTCTAAATAAACGTCACGTATCAAGCTTAATAATATAATATTTATTTATTTTATTTTAAGTAAATTTAATTTAATTTCAAATATTATAAATGCGAAAGTGTGTTTGTTGTCTTGTCCTTCAATCACGCCGCAACAGAGCAACAAATTGACGTAGTTTTGGGTATAGTTGAGGGCCTGGGGAGTGAAATAGGCTACTCTTTATCCCGGAAAATTAATTTATTCCCGTGAGAATAAAAAGAAAAGAAACCACGCCTACAAATTACGAAGGCGTGAGTATCACCATTATAAACACAGCTACGCTTCATTACTTCATAAATATTTCAAAACTATTTTACTTTCTAGGTGTTGAATTTTCAAAATTCCTTTCTTAGGGGATACCTGCTTATTGGGTATCTTTAAAGCCATAAAGGATCCATCAGATCGAACTATATTTTTCATAATACGATTTGATTTGGATAATTTGATTAGGACTCTTTTGATTCGTCTTGACTAACACTTTGTGCTTAGATGCTGCCTAGGGTCTCATGAGGGAGCCAGGAGGCGATCATGAGAACTCCTTAAGTTCTCATCGTGTGAAGTCGTCGTCGTCTCCTTAAGTGATCACAATTTGGTTTTTAATCCATAATATTTTTTTAACGTATTTTTTAAGTGATATATTAAATTTTTACACTAATTTACACCTCTACTCATTACTAAGCACCAGTTATATCTCAGAATGAGAAGGGCTTGGCCATAGTCCACCACGCTAGTCAAAAAAACTAATGAGCCGTCAAAGATCCAGTTTTGTGTTTTAGATATTATATATTACTCTTGCTAAATAATATTTTTTGTTTCAAAGGTATAAGGTCATAATGGAGCTCAGCAGTTCGTCGTGGGTGTTTTTAAAATTTTATTCCTTGTTTATAATTTGAATTTACGCTTGGTAAGCTAAACATCTCGTATGAAATGCCTCATTTTTGTCAATCTACTAATTATTAACAGGTCTTAGTTAAATAATGATTAAGATTGAATAAAATTCATTAGAATTAGTTAATGTGTAAGCGACAATCCAGAAGTAGGTATTATTACGACACTTTTTATAATATGTGTACTCTCATTTGGAACTTGTACGAGTAAATGGTTATACTTGTAAACGTTCCACGAGAGATTTAATGTAGTTAGATAAAAGTTAGCTAAACTTAAAGAAAATATTCATTTGATCTGGCTACGATTGCTACCGTTAAGCTCTCAAACAAATTGCGATCTATCTAAACACAAAAGTATTCTATAATTATGATAGAATACTTTTGAATACGCTGATTCTGCCTGCAGAAGACTGACTTACCATTGTTCAAACACTCGTATTTATACAATTATTCTTAATATGGCGTTCGTATCCGCAGATTAAATCGAATGACATTAAACGAGTCAAATTGACAAATATTATACTTCCTGTTTCATGAGATATAACGACAAACAGTAATAATGCTAACAATTGTAACTATAATTGTAGATAGATAACTTCTTTATTGCCATACATAACGTAAAGATAATTATAAACAAAAAACATAAAACAACGCGTGCGTAAGGGCGGTGCGGGAAAGTGCAAAAATAATATTAAACATGCAATAATAATATATTACTTAAACTATACATACTCATCATCCTCAACCGATAGACTTCCACTGCTGGACATAGGCCTCTTGCAAGGATTTCCACACGCCTCGGTCTTGCGCCGCCTGGATCCAGCGGCTCCCTGCGACTCTCCTGATATCGTCTGTCCAGCGAATAGGGGGTCTGCCAACGCTTCTCTTTCCCTGCGTGGTCGCCACTTCAGCACTTTGGGACCCTAACGTCTATCCGGTTCTACTAAATATGTGAAAGAACCGATAGATATTTATACATACTAATGATACATAAATAACTAAATATAAACTCATATATATCTATTAACTCTATATATATAGCAGTACATAAACCTATACACAAAAGAAAATACTTAAATATTAATATTCTGTAATTAATATATATCTATCTTATAATTCATATTCTATAGCATATTAGAAAGGTAATACTTTATACGACTCTTAAAGACTTTGACTGCCTAATGTCGCTTGTAATTTTAGGGAGTGACTGAAAATAGACAATCGCACTTCTGCATTCGCAACATAATTATATTGTTTTCAATATAATTATAGTTTTTATTGAAAACAATACAATAGAACTTATAACTAGCTAGCCTAACCTAATAACTGTATATTTTTTTAATTATATCTGTAATCTTTGTAATTCCAACTAAAGATTTATTTATTTAATTACTGTAAATCATAACTAGGTAATGTATTCGTCGTTCCGCAATATAGTCGGGTACCTTGAAGTTACTCGTATTTTGAAAAAAAAATCAGGGAGCCCGTTCTTCCTCCTGCATAGAAAAATATAATTTCTGTTTATTTAACAAAAAAAATCGGAAATAAATAAAAACCGACTTCACCATATACCTACTCACAAAAAAAAAAGAAATATAATATATATTTCTTTTTTTTTTATTATTTATACCGAATATTATTATTATTATTACTCTTAATTTTGTACACCACGATACAAAAATGTAAAAGACACAAATAGATACATAGAAAACACTAAGAACGAAATAGAATACAAAAAGGCGGCCTTATCGCTTAGCAGCGATCTCTGCCAGGCAACCTTAGGATTAGGAGAAGTTGAGGAGATTAACTTGCGGGTGGTATATTAATATAAACATACAAACAAATACCTACATACTAATACATAAACAGTTACATAAATAATATAATTCTTATAATAAACTAGCTGATGCCCGCGACTACGTCCGCGTGGATTGAGGTTTTTTGGTTCCCGCGGGAACTCCTTAGTTTTCCGGGATAAAAAGTAGCCTATGTGTTATACTGGACTATAATCTATCTCTGTGCCAAATAGCATCCAGATCTGTTCAGCCGTTCGGGCATGATTGAGTAACAAACATCCATCCATCCAAACTTTCGCATTTATAATATTTACTAGCGGTCGCCCGCGACTTCGTCTGCGTACATTTTCTGATTTCCTATGAGATTCTCCCGCTTCCTAATTGTTTATACAGTTTATTATAACTTAATACTAATAACCTAAATAACGATTTTCAAGTCTCTAACTTCAAAAACTTGGGAGCCCTTATGTAAGCTTCCAAACCACATTTCACCCCTATTGGGGTAGATTTTCGTAAAATTACTTATACTGGTTTTTATTATTTATAGCTATTAACTTAAATGCCAATTTTCATGTCTCTCACTTCAAAAACAAATGACTTTCATACAAACTTCCAATCCCCCATTTCAACCCCTTAGGGGTGAATTTTCTCAAAACCGTTTCTTAACGGCCGTCTACACCATAGAAGGAACCTATCTTCCAAATTTCAAGTCTGTATGATTTATAGTTCCTGAGATATCGTGATGAATCAGTGACCTTTCGCTTTTATATAATATATAGAATAGTTAACTTTTAACATTAGACGCAAAGAGCTAAAGAGTTTAGATTTGATATATGAAAATAATCTAATATATTTTATATTACTTATCCATACTAATATTATAAATGCGAAAGTAACTCTGTCTGTTTGTGTGTTACGCAATCACGCCTAAACTACAAAACCTATTTAAATGAAATTTGGTACAGAGATAGTAGGGCCTGAGAAAGGACATAGGCTACTTTTTATTCCGGAAAATTCTAGAGTTTCCGCGGGAATCAAAAACTTTCCACGGGAATCCACGCGGACGAAACGGGCATCATTTAGTATTAAACAAAAATTAACTAGTATAAATAATTTTTTTTAACAGAGTTTTAAATATTTCAGTGACTTTGATTGTCGTATGTTTAATGGGAGAGCATTCCATAATAAGACAGCTTGCACTGTGAAAGACTGCGTATAAAACTTTATCATAAGCGATGGTATGCATAAAGATATTTTTCGGGCCGTTCGTATTTCTGACTATATCCCAGAAATTTAAACTTCTCCTTCAGGTAAGAGGGAGTTTTTGAGTCAAATAGCACACGGTACACAAGTGAAAGAACATGAAGATGCGACGGTGAATAGGAAGCCACTTGAGCTTTTGACGAAATTCAGATGCGTGGTCATATTAATGAAGGCCGAATATGAACCGAAAGATTTTGGAGTCCCTCAAGTTTCTTAAGTTAGTCCTCAGTCAAATTACGATAGCTTGCGAATATATATTATAGAAAGGTTAATGTAGTCCTATGTCATTATATTTTGGAGCCAGAGCCAATTATTAGCCGCACGAATCGTTTATTCTTCATATTGTTTTAGGTCACCACAGGGTTTACTTCTCGGTGGTCTCCACATTGGCACCTCATGTGCGCCGACACCAAAAAATATTATTATAGAACCTACCTATACTTTTATAAATACATTTAGTAATATATTCGGTAAAAAATTAAAATATTTTTCTTAGTGATTGTGGTTATTAAACTCGGTTTTTATTTATTTTTGTTTTTTTTTATTTTACAATTTTTAGTGGTCACGTTTTAAAATAATATGCTACTACATGATGCCCGCGACTTCGTCCGCGTGGATTAATTATGGATTAATATAATCGGTTGCACTTAATATAGGCCGTGAAAGCGTAGCAGACCGACAGGCAGACAGACACACTTTCACATTTGTTATATTAAGTATGGATGTCTGGTAAAAATACCTCATTGGTCTAGTGGTTAGCATATTTGACTGCGGCTGACGAGGTCCCGGGTTCGAGCCCCGGGTCGGGCCATAATAAGTATTGGATTTTTCTAACTAGAAATTCTTAGTACTAGCCCGGAGTTAGGAAGCTGGCGATGTTTCACCCCTGTGCCTCGGAGAGCACGATAAGCCGTTGGTCCCTGTTATTATCACTAACATGATAATAGTCGTTAAAGACCGCCAACACGCAATGGAGCAGCGTGGTGGGTCTAAGCTCAATTCCCTCTCTCCTATGAGAGTGGAGGCCTGTACCCAGCAGTTAATGGGCTGTAGTGGTAGTGGTGGTGATCTGGTTAAAAACCTACTGTTTACTAAGCTATTACACTGATCGCGAGCAATTTACTCTTATCCATCCATCTCTTATACATCACCACATTTATATGGGACCACTTCGAAAGTATGATATATCAAACAAATAATTAACAAAATTAGAAAAACACGACTGCCCTGCCAAAAAATGAACTAAAAAGTTAAAATTCTAAATTAATCTAGTTATATTAGAATCTTATTCACATTTTTATTAAATTATATTTTTTTTGTCAATCGCTGGATAATGAACTATAGTGTTATATATTTTTGGAATCTACTCATCATTTTCTAGATGATGATTATATAGTATATCTTAATTTCGAAAACAAAATTTCAACTTTAGTCTTTAATGCGGGACCATGGTCACCCCATCAATTTTCTTTTTAATTTTACTAGCCTATGTCTCCCGGAATAACCTAGGAATTCGAACGATACCTCATTTATCAAAATCAGTTCTGGCGTATAGGTTATGGTGGAATATACAAACTCACATACATACATGAACCCTGAAATCAATATACTTACTCCTTTTTTCAGGCAGTCGTATAAAAAAGAATCATTAAAATTGATTCAAAAAAGCACCTAGTTCTATTAAGCTTATAAAATTCAATTAGTATCTCAGGGGACATACAATAGTAGATTGTTCATCAAGGGACTAAAATGAGCCATTTCATATGAGAAGTTTAGGTTACCAAGCGTAGCGAGGTATGCTATAGAATCGAGCAGAATGGCTTTTAGTCCCGTGGTAAACACTCTACTTCTTACTCCGATTGCGAGAAAATAAAATAAATAACGATTTTTTATTATTTCTTTGCCTTTCTGTTACATTTTCATATTGGGAGTAAGAGATTTATTTTCACTTGATGATATTAACAAATAAATAGTCACATTCACTTTACCTGCCTTCACCTTGTACTTATTACGTATTGTGCATCGAAATTTGAAATGGATTAATTATCATCCATATAACATCTATGATTTCGCGGCAATCTGTAATACCAGCTTTATATAGTAGGCATAGACTAAAAAATTTGGATAACTGAATGAGGATATCACGCATACCGATATGAGTACCGAGAGATACCGAGATAATAGTACCTACGGCAAAAAAAATACTTTAATCCCTAGAGGCGGAGAGAAATTTAAATGGGACCAATTAACTGACTAAACGTTCTTTCAAACAAGTAATAAAATGCAAACGAACTGCAATCCTTCATTGTGACCTTATAACTTTGAAACAACAATTCGAACTTTGCAAAAGTATCTTATGCTAATGTTATAAATAAGTATAAAAAAAAAATAGTAAAAAAGTATATGATACTTTAAATTAATATTATAAATGCGAAAATGTGTTTGTTTGTTGGTGTATTGGTTTGTTGGTTTGTCCTTTAATCACGCTGCAACGGAGCAACGGATTGACGTGATTTTTTGCATGGGTATAGTTAAGGACCTGGAGAGTGACATACCGGAAAAGTAAGGAGTTTCCGTAAGAATTTAAAAAAACCTTTTCCACCCGGGCGAAGTGGCGGGCATCAGCTAGTATAACATAATATGTAAAACACAAAACTGCATCTTTGTTGGCGCAATAGTTTTTTGAACAGTGTGGTGCACTATGACCGTACAAAATATCTAAGATCCTTCTCAGAAGCTAAAAAAATAATTAATAAAGTAAAAATAAAAATCACGATTGCAGCGCAACGTGGTGGACTTTGATCGTAAAATATATCTAAGAACCTTTTCCCAAGCTATCAAAAACCACATTGCTATCGTCCTAGTACTTTTTCAGAAAAAGGTGATACTCACAATCGATACACTAGAAACCGCCATAAGCTAGTAACAGCGTCGTATCTTGTGCGCAAGGTGCAGAAATCCTTTGTGGGGTCGAGTGTACGCTTTTATAATATGATTCCCAAAGAGTTTCTGGATTTGCTATTACATAGATTTAAAGACTGTGTTAAACAGCATTTGTTAAGTCGAGATTATTACACTATCGATGATTTTATTAATGACAAAGTTGCATGGAAGCAACCGGCCTCGCATCCAGTGACCCACAAGTCAGTGTAATACTTGTAACGTATGTGTTGTGTTGTCTACATATTGTGTTAACCTTTTCTTTTCTATGAAAAGAGCAACTGCTGAGTTTCTCGCCGGCTCTTCTCAGTAGAATCAGCTATCCGAACCGGTGGTAGAGTCTTAACGTTTCATAAGTGACACAAGTTGTCCTACATTAAATAAATAAATCATTTATCATTTGGTAACATATCGAAAAATAAAAATCCCGATTGTAGCGCAGTTTGGTGGACAATGGTCCTAAAAATATCTAAGAACCTTGTTACAAGTTCATATACCTATAGAAGTATGAATTTTCATAGGTATATGAAAATTTATGGGGATAATTATTTATGCAAATCGATTCTAAAGGAGGTAAACTCCAAAAAGCACAAAATATAATGTTAAAAATAATACAAGTACCTATAACCCACCTAATTGATAAACTAGTAGTAGTAAATCACTTAACTAGCTTCTGCCTGCGTCTTCGCTCCGTTAGGTTCGATTTTCTTACAAATTCCAAACGCACGGGTTGAATTTTCAAAAATCCTTTCGTAACGGATGCCTATTTACATCAAACAGCTAACCTAAAAACCTATTTGCCAAATTTCAGCCCGATTCAGGGGGACCAAGATACAGACGGACCTGAGAAATTAGTAAATAGTCCATATATTGAGACATTCGAGGTACCAGAAAGGGTACCTTTTCCAAAAATTTCTTGATCTGTTTAGACACAAGCAGAGCAAGACGCAACAAGGTCGGAGTGACTGGAATCTTATTTGAATCTCTCTTTAATGTAGTTTACTGAGCAATTGTAGCGCGCGATAATGCCATTCAACGCCATCTGTCAGCGGTTTTGTGTATTCATTCAAAACTAAACTAAAATGAATAAAGTATTAAATCTAGTTTTGTCCCATTCCATCAAGAGTATTGTGAAAGGGTAAGCAATATTTTTAATGCTGTCATTTTAGTTTAGTTTAGAGATTGTGCACTGTAACTGTAATTATATTTTTCGGCTTCATTCGCATTATAGGAATTTTCGTAGGAACCTCTAAATTTTCAAAATAAATTACAACCGGAAACTCGCTGATAATGCATAGTTCGCGCACGATTTAAATGCAGAGCAATTATTGTATGGTGACACATACATTTACCCTGCATTCAACTCACGTGCGTGCTGTACAGGAGAAATATTTTAAAAAATCGGATAAGTAGTTTTGGAGTACAAAGGTTATCACATGCGTAATTTGTTCGAATTTTTAAGCATTACGCATGCGCGACACGGCACGGCAAGAATAACCCTTGAACGAATTTATGAAGGCAAGCCTCTATATTATGTTCTGCATCTTTGAGATCCCTGCTCTTGTTTGGCATGGATTTCGTTTAGTTAACAGATGGGTGCAGTGAAAATTGAAAAACAAAAAAATGGTTATTATAACTTAAATTTAAGGTAGCCTTGAATTAGCTTTTTTAAAAATAATTTCTACAATATAATCCTAAAATTATTTAGAGCAGATTCCTGTTTTTTTCTATCGAAGAAATTGTATCAATTGGATTTATTTTATTACGACTGCCTGAAAAAAGTAGTATATTGTTTTCAGGGTTCATGTATGTATGGATATGAGTTTGTATATTCCACCATAACCTCTATACGTCTGAACCGATTTTGATAAATGAGGTATCGTTAGAATCCCTAGCTTATTCCGGGTGACATAGGCTAGTAAAATTGATGGGGTGACCATGGTCCCTCACTAAAGACTAAAGTTGAAAAAAAATATCGAAAATAAGATTAACTATATAATCATCATCTAGAAAACGATGAGTGGATTCCAAAAATATTTAGCGGAACATAAAAAAAAGGTCCATCATTAAAAAAATATGGTTTTATTTTAAAATCTACTTACTACACTTCTTTTGTTATTTAAGTTTCATTTGTTTTACTTAAAATGAGATCACATTAAGAACAGATTTTGCGAGTAAAGGCTATTTGTGAAAAATGATACATTTTTGAACTTTTCATGTAACCGGGAAAAGTGAAATTTAATATTAAAATAACAATTAATTAAATTAGAAAAATGGTGATTAATATCGCGTATTTCCTCCACGTGCTCTTATTAAAGTTTCTACCCGTCTAGGCATACTGAGAATGATGTTATCGATGGTCTCCTGGGATAGTGTCCGCCATTCCTCAACTACGGCGATTCGCAGTTCTCCCACGTTGGCAGGAGCTGGAATTCTGGACTTAACTTTTCTTTTCAGCAAGTCCCAAGGTACGACATTTTCTTCTAAAACTTCTCTGATATAGCGGTCTGCAGTCAGACTCCCTCTGTCAATCACTATCAAGTCTGTGCGAACTCCCAAACAAATGCCCGCCCAAACCATATGCAACTGTAGTTTCAAAATTTGTCTGAATGTATCGTTCTTCTTTGCGTCTGTATATTCTTTGCCTGCCGTCAATTTGATTTAAGAGAATTCTGCACTCATCACTAAACAATACCTTACTCCATTGGTCCGCGTTCCAAAGTCGATGTTCCTGAGCAAAAGTTAACCTGTTTCTACGATGATTTACCTCGAGCCTTGGAGCCTTGGCGGGCACAAATGAACTCAAACCAGCTTCTTC
This sequence comes from Erebia palarica, assembly GCA_964035005.1. Taxonomy (NCBI): domain Eukaryota; kingdom Metazoa; phylum Arthropoda; class Insecta; order Lepidoptera; family Nymphalidae; genus Erebia; species Erebia palarica. The sequence continues at coordinate 19,436,879 of OZ035986.1, forward strand.
GAGCCTTCTTCGTACCGTACGCTCACTTACGGTTACACCCCGCACTGCTTCTAACTCATGTCGGGCTTGGACGGCCGTCAAACGGGGGTTCCTACGTACACAAAGCCGAATGAAACGATCATCCCTACTCGAAGTGCGTCTTTTTCTGCCTTGTCCTGCTCTTCTCACATAAGTACCGGTCTCCCTGAACCGTTGGATACTGCGATGGATCGTTGAAACTGGTCGACGAAGATCTCTGGATATCACTCTGTAGGTTTGATCATTTCTTCGCATTTCGAGTGCCCTGGCAATCTCCGTTGGGGCTAAATCAGGCATAATTCAGTCATCAACTCCAGAAAGATACGCGATAAAAAAAAACTAACAGAAAACAGTATTTCAATGAAATTTTAAATTAAACTCAGAAGGAAGAAATACTCGAAGTTCACTCCAGTTAAGGTGTATTTGAATAAAATTAAAACAATTGCATAAAATGTGATGTTCAGTTGTTTTCTTAATTTGAAAATATTTTTTTTTAAATTAAATGACGTATAAACCAGCCAGCAACCTTATATGATACTGATATCAAACCTTTTTTTTATGTTCCGCTAAATATGCCGGCGAGTTTATATTTGGAATCTACTATAGTTCAATATCCAGTGATTCACAAATAATATCATTTAATAAAAATGAATAAGATTCTAATTTAACTAGATTAATTTAGATTTTTAACTTTTTAGTTCGTTTTTTGGCAGGGCAGTCGTGTTTTTAAATTTTTTAAATTATGACTTAGGAAGTAAAGCGTCTGGAACAGCTTATCGTAATACATAGCGAAGTGAAAAGGTGCCTTTCCACCAGAGATGCGCCACGTTGCGACGCCACGGATTTGTTTCAAACTCACCAATAGGAGAGCTTGATTTTTATAGCTTAGATCACTCGGATGTTAGATGAAACGCTTCTATTGGTGGGTTTGTTACACATCCGTAGCTTAGCAACGGTGCGCATTTCTCGTGTAAAGGCACCATATGCTTAGCTAGCCAAAGTTTTGACCATGGATGTAGGAATATAAAGAACCCGGGCTAATATAAATGAGTAGGTATATCCATATCCTATTAAATTTATGTCTATTTCTTGCCTTGAAAGATTTAGGAAATAAACTACTTATCCAATCCAAACCAATAAGAAAATCCAAACTAGTGAATGAAAAAATATATACCTAAACAATCTTCCTTCTTTTGCACATAATTAATACGTGGTCTTTGACCATGTTTTTGGCATAAACGTCATACGAATGACGTCAAAGATCTCAAATCTACTCAAATACCGTGACGGTTAATTAAATTATGGAACCGTGAAACTTTTTCTCGTTTATAAGTAATGACTTTAGCGGTTTAGACGACCTCCCTAGGGCAGTGTTGAGCGCTGTTGTCCTAACGTGCCGGGTTCGATTCCCGGCAGGGTCAAAGTGGGAATTTATAATTTCTCAATTTTCTCTGGTCTGGTCGGGTAGTAGGCTTTGGTAGTGGCTAGTTACAGAAGTTAGAATAGAAACAGACTAGAGTTACTACACTGGAACATAAAAAATATAAAAATAAATATAAGCAATATATAAAATATATAAATAAATATAAGCAATTAGCATACACATGATAATTAATAATAACGTCCTTCTGAATGTATTTCGGCCACGGCGGCCTATCTCCATGGAGATTAGTCACTCTCCAGGTTCTCCTCAACTATACCCATGCCAAAAACCACGTCAATCAATTGCTCCGTTGCGGCGTGATTGAAGGATAAACCAACAAACAAACACACTTTAACATTTACAATAATAAGTATGATTTAATATTATTATATTATTGATTGTTGTAGTACTGGCAGGTAGGTCAAAAAATTTTTACTTTGGCCGTAAACTTTTTGGCCGACGTTATAACACAAAAACGTTCATCTCCTATCTTTCCCCTTTAGGGTAAAATTTATACAAACTTTGAATCTCGTAACTTTGAATTATATTTATCTATATCTAATCAAAAGCTTAAAAAATAAGTTTCAAGCTTCTAGCTTTTAAAATGACGTAATTTCCATACACACTTTCATCCCCTTTTTCAACCCCTTACAGCTCTTTTTTCGCATGAAAAAGTAGCCTTTGTCCTTTCTCAGGCTCTAGACTATCTCTGTACCAAATTTCATTTAAATCGGTTAGGCGTGATTGCGTAACACACAGACAGACAGAGTTACTTCCGCATTTATAATCCATACTTCCGCACTATAATATTATAAATGAGAAAGTGTTTCTGTCTGTCTGTCCATCTGTTTGTCTGCTACGCTTTCACGGCCAGGCAGAAACACTTTCGCATTTATAATATTAAATATGGATAGTATTATGGATATGTAATACTATAATACTATAAATACTACTAATAATATACTATGTACCTACTGCTAAAATCATTTCCCTTCCTTTTGTCTTTGTCGTAGTCGGGTAAATAAGCCTCTTGGAAGACTAAAATGTTATAATATTATTTATCAAGACACGCGGAAGCATGTCCAGCCAAAGTTCAAAAAAACTGGCGAGCAGCACCGTGTGTAATACTACACGAACCATTTGGAGCCACTTTTGACCCCCTCATAACTCAAAAACTATTTCACATAAACATGTCAAATTTGGCGCATATATTGAGACCCGTGAGATACATATGTGCTCCAAATTTCATAAGCACACCTCAAATGGTTATTTAGATATAAACGTACAAAAATCGTCATTTTTATGATCAAAGGTATAGATCAAAACTCTGACACGAGGCATGCTACCATTGCTTAAAGCCGTATTATTTTAATATTGTTGACGTTCATGTTGTAGTGTTATAATCATTATTTTAAGGACGTCAAAGTACGTGACATTCAACCGTTAGTTTGAAACAATACTGCTTAAAGCGGTGGTAGTAACTCCTTAACAATTGAAAATGACACATAATTATTATTTTAATGTAAATAATAATGAATAATAATATAGTTGCATTAAAACCTTACCTTCGTATTCATACATTTTGTGCAACGAAACTTCATTGACAGAAAAGAAGAAGAAACGTATTTGAAGTCGTCAGTTCAAGCTGTCAGTCATTGTGATTTGTATTCATTGTTTATAGTGGTTTTAGTGATATCTGTTTACCGTGCTTGTTTTCAATGTTTCACAAAAAACTTTTGATTTTGAACTTTTGCAATCAAAATTGATGAGATGTAGAAATGTGCTGTAGAGGTAGTCTGACCATAGATGTAATCTGTCAATGTCAGTGTAACTCTAGGTACACTATATATTTTTCTTGAGAATTCTCGTCTTTAATTATCTTGTACAATGAGTCGTACAATAGAATTACTGGTGGGTGACACACTGACCTTACACCAAATAATAAGTACCTACTAATGTAAAACGTAAACTAAACTAATAGAAAAGTCCTATTACAGTGTAAAGGATTATTTGAATGATAGCAAGGCATCGGTATGAATTGTTACAACGGCTGATTATGTAATGTTATATTATAAGTACATATATATAATTTCAAATATTTGTGAGATGGTGATAATAAAAAAAAGCGGAGTTTATTGCGGGCTCTTCTCAGACCAGGGCACGTTTGGAACCCTCGTAGCTTTAGTTTTAAGATATCGTAGTTAATTATCACCATCACGTCTTATGCTCTGTAAGCATGACGTTCAGAAGGTGTACTTTGTAGGTACATATTTTGAAAAAATATGTTTTGAGTTTGAGATTGAGTTCAATAATTTCTGTACAAAAAGTAATGATATCCCATCAAAAACATAAATGTAAAATGAGAGCCAAGTTCAAAATTGTGATATATATGCCTTGGTTGTTGACTTCAGCGACAAAAGAAGTGAGATCTAAATGGGTGCCAAGTTCAATGGTCAGTCCTGCAATTTATATATCCCATCAAAAACATAAATGTGAAATGAGAGCCAAATTCAAAATTGTGATATATATGCCTTGGTTGTTGACTTCAGCGACAAAAGAAGTGAGATCTAAATGGGTGCCAAGTTCAATGGTCAGTCCTGAAATTTATTTATAACAACATATAATATTTTATAACAACTTAAAATATCATTTCTTCTTATAACTTAGTATAAAATGTTGAAGACTAAGGCTTTGGCTTGGCTAGTTTCCATATACGAATTATTATTAAGTAGGTACCTAAAAGTACAGTTTCTACCAGCAAGCCAAATTTTCGGAAGAATAAAATAAGAACTTACAGCTTTACAACTTGTGAACGCTATAATTCGTATATGAAAACTAGCCAAGCCAAAGCCTTAGTCTTCAACATTTTATACTAAGTTATAAGAAGAAATGATATTTTAAGTTGTTATAAAATATTATATGTTGTTATAAATAAATTTCAGGACTGACCATTGAACTTGGCACCCATTTAGATCTCACTTCTTTTGTCGCTGAAGTCAACAACCAAGGCATATATATCACAATTTTGAATTTGGCTCTCATTTCACATTTATGTTTTTGATGGGATATATAAATTGCAGGACTGACCATTGAACTTGGCACCCATTTAGATCTCACTTCTTTTGTCGCTGAAGTCAACAACCAAGGCATATATATCACAATTTTGAACTTGGCTCTCATTTTACATTTATGTTTTTGATGGGATATTATTTTCTATATATTTCTAGGTCCAAAATGGTATCCTTTTATTGGGTGCAACGGTATAATAAGCAAGCGAATGATTAAATACGAATCTCAATGGAAGGTGCTCTCCGAAATGGCGAAGGAGTATTCGACAAAAGTACTCGGCTTAAAACTTGGCAACGAATTGGTGGTGGTGGTCTACGGTGGGAAGAACATACGGCTTGTTACGACGGCTAAGGAGTTTGACGCCAGGCCGGATGACTTCTTCTTGAGATTGAGGACCTTTGGGAAACGGGCGGGTGAGATCCTTAGAAATTATGGCCATAATCCTCTTATAACCTTAGATTTAAAAAAAAACTAAACTAATATAAGCGTTATTTTAATGAAAATTAACACATATGGAACGTCTTTATTAAATACGAGATGATGCCCGCGACTTCCTCCGCGTGGATAAAGATTTTTGATTCCCGTGGGAACTCTTGAATTTAGCCTATGTCCTTTCCCAAGATAAAACCTATACCTGTAGGTACCTAACATCAAAATCGGTTGAACAGATTTTTTTGTTTCCCGCGGGAACTCTTGAATTATCCGGGATTAAAAATAGCTTATGTCCTTACCCGGGATACGACCTACCCCTGTACCAAATTTCATCACAAACGGTTGACAGAACTTTCGCATTTTTAATATTAGTATGGAATATATATACATCTATACTAATATTACAAATGTGAAAGTTTGGATGGATGGATAACTGGAGCCATCCATACATATGCTGGACATTTGTAACTCAATCACGCCAGAACGGCTGAACGAATCTGCATGAAATTTGGCACAGAGATAGATTATAGTCTGGATTAGCACATAGGATTTTTATCCCGGAAAATTTAGGAGTTAACGCGGGAGCCAAAAAACCTGAATCCACGAACGAAGTCGCGGACATCAGCAGATCAGCACGCTTTGAACACTGTTCCCTAAATGGAAGTGAATGTAAGCCAATAATAGAAGAATTTCCGAGAAATCCGCGGACAAACATACAAATACCTATTAAATTCGGTATATTTGTTTAGAAGCCCTTACCTATAGATTATCATTATTATGTGAATAGTTTCTTGTTCCAATAATATTAAATTACATACCTGTCGAATTGATAATTAACCTCCTGTTTTTGAAGTCGGTTACAAAAGAAACTTTCGCATTCATAACTAGTAGTAACTATCAGTCCGGAACCCTATCACTGAGTTATTCCTACTCGTACTTTACCATTTATCGAATTACAGGTATAACATTTAACGACGGACCTCTTTGGCGGGAGCATAAAGCTTTCACGTTGAAAATTCTGAGAAGCAATGGTTTCGGGAAAGCAGAGATGGACCACTTAATTCACGAACAACTGTTTATTGTGCTGAACATTCTGGAGAAAAGCCATGGAAATCCCATAAACATAAAGACCCCGGTCGCCATGTCCGTGTTAAACGTATTATGGAAATACGTGGCAGGTACTATATTAAATGCGAAAGTTGGATGGATGGATTTGTACCTCAATCACGATAGATTAAAGTCTGGAATAACACAAAGGGTACTTTTTATTCCGGAAAAGAGTTCCCGCGGGAAACAAAAACCTCAATCCACGCTTGAGCATGCACGATTAGTAAGGGTTTGAGTTCCGCGGAAACCCAATAATTTTCCGGCATAAGATATAGCCTAAGTATTAAATCAGGTTGTAAGCTACTTCCATTGCAACTGTCAGCTAAATCAGCTACAAATTCAAATTCAGCAATCTGACACAGAACAATTTATTAATATGTAGAACACCGTGGAACAGTTTGGAAACTGAAAAATACTTCATTCTCAGGCGAGTACATAGAAGAGGTCAAGATAAAACGGCTTCTACACTTCATGAGCTTGAGGAGCAAAGCTTTCACAATAGCCGGCGGATACCTAAACCAGTGGCCTTGGCTGAGGTTTATCTTACCAAACTGGACTGGTTACTCCATCATCATGAAGCTGAATACGCAGATAGCTGATATAATTCAGGTATTAAATTATGATTGAGTATTTTTATTACGGTGACATTTTAACATTTAGCTGATATTTTTTTACATTTTAATAATTTTAAACAAGTATTTTTGCAATTTTTATCCAATGTTATGTAATTCAATCGAAAGTTATAATTTAAATTCATTGATCCAATGAAATAATTTAAATTAATTACTTTTAAAAAATCCAAACAATTCGCACATCATTATATTAGTAGAATATGCAGTAAGCAATGGGGCGGTCCATTGTATTGAGATCCCCGCATTAAATCCTCAGTCGATGAAACTTGGCAGGGTTTTTGTATTGGATGATCCAAAACTTACACAAAAAAATCCAACAAAAAAAAACACCGGAAGATAGGTATTTATACCTAAACTTAATATTTATGACTGAATTTTTTCACATTTTTTTAAAAATAATAGTAGGTAGTTTATTTACACTCAAAACCGAAATATCAAATGAAATAATCATGCAGAACATCGATATTTAAACAGATTTATCAAATCTATACTGCGTTTACGCGATAATGGACCTTCCTTTTTTAGCATTAAAAGAACTTACTTCCTTTTTAATTCTTTATTGGATATTTATAATATACGTTTAACTCGTGAAACTTTATCATACTGTAAAGTTTCGTCGCCTGAGGAATTATTGTTGGGGTCAACTAGCTTTACTATCAACTATCAACTAGCTAGAAATCACCACTCCTGTACCCGTGTTCCTTACTGCCATTAAAATATTATTTATACTACACACGCTCGGAAAGTACCCTTTTATTTGAAAAGAGTTAGAAAGTATATAATGGCTACAAGCCAAATATGTGGCGGAAAATTGTACCTATGAAACATTCACTTTCATTCATTCAATATATTCACCCCTATACCGCCCTCCCTTTCTTAGTGGATACCTAGTCTTCACGTAGAACACACTCTCCAAATTTTATGTCTCTAGGACCAGCGGTTTAGGCTGTGCGTTGATTTAAAAGTCAGTCAGTCAGGACTTTGAATTTAATATATGTAGATAACAAAAATTTATGGAACTTGCTTCCACCTGGTATGTTCCCCTAAAACTACAATATTGGGCTGTTTTGGGGGTGGGCAGTGGTCATCACAGCTTTGTATAAAATGCTATACAGGATAGCCCACTACCATATTAGACTGCATCATCACTTACCACGGATGAGATCGTAGTCAAGGGCTAACCTAATTTCTCAACAAATAATATGTCGGTATTCGTCCAGCAGACAGCAGTGGTCGCTTATAGGCTGATGAAATGGATTCAAGTATCTTTCTATACTCTTCATTTCTGTAGGTTCCTGTGTCACCATTAAGAATTTATGTTGCGAATAATGCCATGTGAAGTGAAAATTGTAAGCATATAGTCGAAATCGTTTATAACGGTTTTTTTTCAGGATTCGATAAAAAAACACAAGAACAAAACTATAGTAGGAAATGATTTGATTCACTCTTTCCTAGAAGAAATGAAGAACAATGAGCTATACACGGGTGAGTAGGGTTGAGAGAATGTGGAATGATCAACTATCATGCACTAATTTCAGATTTGTCTCAACAAATTGTTTCCTGATAGTGGATGTGTCTGCACTTAACATTAGATGACCTGCCAGCTTGCTAATCATACCTAAACATAAATGCGCCACTGACATAATATATTTTTCATCCATTGAAGATTTGCAATGAATTAATGTTATATTTGTTTCATATTCAACCTTCAATGGATGAAAAATGTATGTCAGTGGCTTTAATTTTTTGATAGCCACTGAGTTAAAGGATAGGGGGTGCAGCAGGCCGATCCTCTAAACCACTAGGTAATATTCATCCGCTTTACATAAATAAGTTTTTTTTCCAGAGGATCAACTTATAGGCATTTGTTTAGACATTCTGATCGCGGGTTCTAATACTGTGAACAGTGCCTTGAACTTCGCCATTATCATGCTTTCGCGACATCCGGATGTGGAACAAAAAGTGTATGAGGAAATTCGAAATGTTTTGGGAGATAAATTGCCTACCTGGGCCGATAATGCAAGGTATGTACATTACTGACAAGGTCGGAAATAAATTAATTCTTAACTTGGTATTACTGGAAGGACGAGGCAAGCCTAGGACATCTGAAGGACGAGGCGCCAGCCGAGGCCTTTCTAGGTAAACGAGGCCGTGAAGTGAGGCATTTCAGCCGATACTTGTATTCATAATACCTTTTTAAAGAATAATATTGTATTACATTTCTCTCTATATTTTAACTTCATTACTATGTTAGGATCTAATTATTTCATAATTTAAAGTAAATATTTTTAAATTTTATATATTTATTATTTTTGTGTATTTGTTGCATTTTATGAATTGCATAATGTTAACATACTGTAATAAATTACCTATCAAACAGTGGCGTGCCGTAGGGTTCAAACGTAGGCAACCCCATCGAATTCTTCCGTTTACTTTTTCTCATGTTGTCTTGACGAGCTCAACAAAGCACACAGAAGACATAAGTTAACTACTAGACAGAATTAAGTCAGCAGTGGTACACTACCATTGTGATCTAGGTCAATTATATGATTTGAAATTTCATTTGCCAATAATTGGAAGTTTCTATGCGTTGTTTTCCGATATTATAAAAATAAATAACGGAAATGTTTTTGGGAAACTTGATGTATTTTTATAGCACTAGTTAAATTATTTAAAAATAAACTATTTTCAGACTACCCTACACGTCCGCGTTCATCTGTGAAGTGCACCGGTGCTGCACAGTTGCACCATTTGCTGGAGGAAGAAAGGCATTAACCGACTTTGAAATAGACGGCTATGTTATACCAAAAGGTGCGACTGTACTAGTGTCCTTGGGAGATTTGCATGCAGACGCGGATGTATGGCTGCAGCCTGATAAATTCATGCCAGAGCGGTTTATTGATGAGATGGGAGAATGCAAGACTATTACCAATGTGTATCCATTTAGTATGGGTAAGATAATTCAATTTACGTTAAAATGAAGTACCGGCGAGTTCAATGTTACATCATCATTAGGTACTTTTATATTTTAGAAGTAATTCAAGAAATATAATCTTACTTATCCAATTTTTATATCCGATGTTATACTCTATCCATAATATGTTAAATGACAAGGAAGCTTGCCAATGATTTGATATAATGGCTCTGATAGTTAGATTATTTGTGAAATGGTAATAATGAAAAACAAAAACCCGGCTGAGTTTGTTGTGGGTTCTTCTCAGACCAGGGCGCGTTTGGAACCCTCGTAGCTTTAGTTTTAAGATACCGTTACTGATTATCACCATTATATTTTATAATAACTATAATAATGGACTAGAATAATCAGATTTAGTTTGAAAACGCACTTGTAAAACTAATTATTGTCCTAGTTAGCCCCGGTTTTGATTGAAAGTTATTATAGAGATCGACGCAACTGGATCAAGAGACCAACCACGTTTCGAAAAAAAGTATTCGTATTATAGTGGACTTATTCGGTTCTGTGCGTAAGCTCCACAAATGAATGGTTGTACTTACTTATAAAGGTAGTACTTAGCACTTGTATGACGCTGTGTTAAAGAAGGTTTTGGGCATATAAAATATAATAACGATGTTAATTATTATGTTTACTATTACACGTATTTATCCGGCTTTAATCGGCACACAACGCCACATCGCGTGATGGGTATGAACTAATTGAACCAATTTTGAAGGGTTTTAGGTTTTTTCAGGAGTAGGTTATCGTTTGCAATGTAGTTCAACAGTTTAATCACAGGCAGCGCTGTAAATTAGTTCCGCTATTCATATGAAGATGGCATTATTTTGTAATTTATAAATGACTAGCTGATGCCCACGACTTCGTACACGTGGTTTTAGCCTACGTGCTATTCCAGATTATAATCTATCTCTGTACCAAATTTCATCCAGATCCGTTCAGCCGTTCTGGCGGCGTTCATAATAAAATTATAACTATTAAATGTTTACTTGTTGTTACACTTTTGCACTGTAACACTTTTTAAGCTGGAATTAATCTGGCAACACTAAATTAATATAAACAAATCCATACTAATAATATAAATGCAAAAGTGTGTCTGTCTGTCTGCTACGCTTTCAAGGCCTAACTGTTCAACCGATTTTGATGAAAATTGCTATGGGGATAGTTATGTATGTAGTTAGTATGTATGTATGTAGTATTCCGGGAAAGGACATAGGCTACTTTTTATCCCGGAGAAAAGAGTTCCCTCCTAGTATATTATATTCCTAATTCTATGATTTATTTCATGCAATTTATATATCACATTTTTACAATTTATTATTTTTATTTAGTTTTCTTGAGCGATTATATTTTCGGCCTCAGGCAATCAGGCTTTCTATGCAGGGTATCCGCGCCTCAAATCGCACTGATCGCACGCAGTTTACGCGCTTATCTCTCTATCCAAAACCTGAAAACCCCAAAAAGATTAGATTAAAATGACGATGACGACTGTCTCAATTGTTCGCAGGTCGAAGGCGGTGTCTTGGGGAGCCATTTGCTAAGTCCTTTTTATTCATCGCAGTCGTCGGGATCCTTCAGAAATACAGGATACAATGCAACGGGCCCCCGCCATCTTCGAAACCGATAATAGGTTTACTAGCAGAACCCAGATATTTTACCGCCCAGTTTCTGAAGAGAGCATGATATCTTAGAATATTTCAGGTCAAATTAACGTTGGTATCATTAAAAGTACTAAAAACATTATTTACTTAATGAATTATTTTATTGCTACTTTAAGAAAAAGCTAATAATACAGTTTGCACACCATCAATTAGATATGGTAGAATATGCAAGGAAAATTACCTTAATACATCTCAGTGTCAACAACTAGATCCGTTCAGACGTTCTGGCGTGATTGAGTAACAAACATCAACACATCCATCCATCTAAACTTTCGACGAGTTTACGACGAGAGACTTTAAACGAGTACATCGTGGTGTACCAGTGGAAAAAGCGGTGGGACTACGGATACGTAATGTACAAGTAAGCGCCAGGATGCGATCCCACCTGATGGTAAGTAATGATCTATCAGTCTAAGATGGTAGGGGCCAGCGGGCTAACCTATTAGGGGTACGAAGCCTCCCACCAGACCAGAATCAATCACTAATACAGAAACTATAAATTCCCACTGCGCTGCGCCAGGGAGGTCGTCAAAACCACCGAGGGTTGAAAATATGAAGTTGTTAATGTTAGCTCGTGTGTGATGATCACATTTTTATCTCGTATTTCATTATTGAAAAGGTCATTTTTACTCGTGTCTGAATTGTTTTTCTATTTTGTCGTCTTTGTACAAGCGACTTTACTTTCTGCCCTTGTTTTTAATAAACATGAATATAAAAGATGTTTTTTTTAAAAAAGCCGGGAGATACCTTCATGCAATGTTTTCGCTCTCTTCCTTTAATATAATCATGACCTAGGGGGTTCCTACCATCGCTCAAAGTAGTATTATTTCAATATTACAGTTTAATGTCACGTACCTTGACGTCCCTTAAATAAGTATTATAATTCTAAAACACGAACGTCAACAATTATAAACATTACAGCTTTATGCGATGGTAGTATGCCTCTTGGCTTTATTATTGAAAGAACACTAGTATTATAGGTTGTAGTTCATTACTAGATGATTGTCTGGGTGGATTTAAAAAAAATACACTAGCTGAGCCTGATATTAAAGCTTAGAGCCTCTCGCCGGGCGATGTGAGATAATCAAATCAGAAATGAAGATGTTCCCTAGAGAACCAGAGTTATCGACATATCAATCAATCCATCAATCAATATTTATTTATTCAAATTAGGGTACATTGTATACTTTTTGACGTCCAATTTATATCTATATCTTATTTAAATAAAAATCAATTGCTGTTGGTTTGTCTCGCTAAAACTCGAAAATGCCTGGGCCAATTTAGCTGATTTTGGTTTTGAAATATTTGTCGTAGGGAAGGTTTCAAGGGTGAGAAAAAATGCGAGGAAGATGGGGTAGGACAACGTGTGCCGGGCCCACTCGATACCACATATAAAAATGATGGTGATAAATTATGATACTCAATTACGGTTTCTTAAAAATAAAGCCACGAGGGTTCCAAACGCATTAAATGAAGGGAAGCTGAGAAGAGTCTACAACAAGCCAGGTTTTTTTGAAATTCACAAATAATCTTAAACTAAAGAAATGGCTCGGCGAGACGCCAAGTAATAGTGGCAATGCCACATAATAACTATTTCGAAGAACCGAGCAGTTTGGGTACCAAGGTGCTCGAATGGTGATCTTCACAGAATTTACACCTCCACACGCCATTGAATTAATTATAATGGTTGTGTTCATTCTATAGAGACCCGTATTGGAGCGTAGCGTTGGCAGACCCTCCCAAGTCAGAAGACATAATGCCAACGCTTAAAGCAAGCAATATTACTAAAAATTACAGTTTGAAGGCACGCATATTGACGTTCCTAAAATTAGGATTATAATTCTAAGACACGAAAGTCAACTGTATGGCTTTAAGCATTGGCAGTATGGTCCCAGATCTCCTAGTTGGACTGATGACATTAGTCGCGGGGAGCCGCTGGATCCAGTCAGCGCAAGACCGCGGCCATAGAGTTAGTAGGATGTGTATAGGGACCGCGGCGTATGGAAGACCCTACAACAGTTCATGTGCAGTGGGAGTCTATGTATTGACGACAACGATGACGATTACTCAACAGACATACTTTCATGTATATAGTAAATATTGGAATGAATACGTTTTTACAAGAACCTTATATGTGTCAGCTTCGGATGATACTGCTTTTATACTTTTATACAATACGAATACTTTATTTGCATAAAAGATCAATTCATATAGCCATATTGAAAATATTATCTTCCTATAGAGACAGGGCAAATGTGATGCATTATTATATTTTATTATTCTTTCGACATATTGGCTCCTACGTACGTAAAGGGTACAAGGTAAAATTATTTATTAAATAAAAAGAACCCGACTCTGCACAAGCAAGTCTATTGAAATTCAATGCCGAAGAGAATCTCAGCCGGGACATACAAATATACAAACAACAAATCTAACTAATCTAACCGACATTTGAAAAAAGTTGCTGATTTGGCTTGTTGTATGAAATACTGAACTGTGACGTCATCCTTATGCGACGCACTTTTTATTTCAATCAATAGTTTAAAATGGTTTTCTACTTTTTACCTAAATTTGACTTATAGCACCCCTTATAGCGCCCTTCACTTTGCGAGCTTTTCAGTTGGCAAAAACGTAAACTAAAACCATCGATGGTGCAAATTCACCCTAACGTCATAATCATTTATAGTGTCTTTCTTCTTCTTCTCTTGGTTTATGGCTTTGAGTAGTACCAAACCAGCACAATGCACTTCGCCAGTGTCGAGTAACTTGAGGGAGGCACGAAGGAGATTGGCCGGTATTAGAGTGCCAAAATTACTAAAAATATTCCGTAATAGAAGGCATATTTACGAGTATATATTTGTATGTAAACTACTCTACGTAACAATAGACTTACCATAAAGAGACGAACACAAACAAAAGTATGAATAAAAATAGGGATCTACTATATGTGCAAATTACAATTTGAGTTTGTTAATTTTAAAGTATTTACAAAGATACTTAAACATAAGGGCTATAGGCTAACATTAGGACTCACTCAACATTCAAGGGACGGGGAACTTTAGGGGGAAGAACGTCGTATAATTTAAAGGAAAGTTTAAGACAGGAGAAGAGAATGTGAGGGACTGATCCCTCGTACAGACCACACTCACATAGTGTCTTTAGGTTTAACGATTAAATACTATGACAACAAGGCAGTCAAAAAGGTTACTTGTAATGTAAGAAAGTGACATCGCACATAACTCCAAAAATCGATTCACATTTATTTTTAAGAATTTAAAGATTCTTACATTTTTATTCTATTACAAGTTGTAATTAATTGTGCAATGTCACTTGCTTTAACGATAAAGGAACACCTAGTGAGGAAACCTGCATGCTCGAGAGTTCTTCTCTCAGATGTGTGCAGTCTGCCAATCTGCACTTGGACAATGTGGTGGCCAATGGCCGAGACCCTTCTCCTTCTGAGAAGAGGCTCGTGATCAGTACGCAGTGATGTTACATTACGGGGTTATGTGAGTATTCAAGACATTATTTAACACTAGATAATGCCCGCGACTTCATCCGCGTGGATTAAGGTTTTTAATTCCCGCGGGAACTCTTGAATTCCCTGGGATAAAAATGCGGGGAGCCGGTAGAGCTTCCCCGGGATACAACTTACCAAATTTCATCAAAATCAGATGAACTAATGGGCTGTGAAAGCGTAGCAGACAGACAAGAGAGACACACTTTCGCATTTATTATTAGTATGGATTATATTTTGACACAGCTAAGCATGAGTTAAAGCAAATATTCTTTTTCTTATCCAACAGTGGAAAACAATAAAACTAGTTTGATAACACAATAGGAATGTATCATCAAAACGTACTAGCGAGGCGATATTTTAACATTGAACCAAATTGATCGATCATCCACACCAAATAGACAGCCTTTCATTGCACAATGGACTTTATTACTAGTGCTTAGGATGGTTTTTCGGTTTAGCCATTAGTTGTAACAAACTAATTGTCACCAACTCTTATGACGATTAGTTGAACATTCGAATTTATTGGTACAACACTGGTGCAATACTTCTGAAGTCATTGATAGCATTTTAGGGTAACACAGTAAAACGAGGGGCCCTTATGATTTTGTAGAGTCTAATATAATTGTCCGCTAGAATGTCTGTTAGTAGGGGAGCCCAAGAGGGGATTTTTGCATTTGGAGTTTTTAAAGTTTTTAAATCTCCAACTCCTTTGGGTCTCGATCAAATCGTCAGATTATTTGAATGTACAATTTTCAGCATGTAATTTAACTCACTCTACCTTAATCTAACGCACTCGAGTATTTCTAATGATCGATTTTATTTATCTATTATTTTGATCTGCTATCCTAGACCGACCCACCAATATACAGGGCTCATATATGGTGAAGGTACTCTACAGGGTCCAAAGAATCTTTTTATTATATCCTCTATATTAATCTGCCGCGCTAGAGTAAATCCAAAAATGCCCTCTTGGGCTCCCCTACTATGTGTTTTTTTAAAATCCAATACAAGATATCCCTTACAAGATATCCCTTACTGCGATCTCAACTGATAGTAGTCACGTTAACGTTGAGGCCACAGATAACGGAATTGATTCCGTTATCTGTGGTTGAGGCGATTCAGCAGCTCGAAGTTACGCACTTTAGGACAAAACTTAAAAGTTTTAAAATTTCATTACAGTGCTTCACATACGAGGAAAGTTTCTAAACTTAAAAAGACTGGATTATAAGATGCATATCTCAAATTTTGGCAGTGGCAGTGAGTGGCAAGTGAACCGTGGCCGAGTGGTTAAGGCGCTCAGGGCTCGATTCCCAGAGAGACGCAGGATTAAATTCTGTCGGTACCGCAAATTTTTAATATGTATTTATGTAAGTTTAAAAACTGAAAAGGTCAAAGAAGGGCGATATCCGTCAATGTATCCGAATGTACATCCGAATATAGTATCCGAATGTGCAATACAGTGCCTACACAACTGAATTGTGGGCTCATTACTTACGCACTGTGGGACATTAATGCCGTGCGCGTGCAATACAATAACGCATATCGGGTTTTATTTGGCCTTCGACGATGATCACTGTGGGTAGGCTGCATGATTTCTGGGCCTTGATGCGGAAAAGGATCGCGAATACCTACGAAGTGAGAACAGTACCGTAAAAGCCTGTAATGCAGACGAAAGTGGAGTATTTACTAAAGCATTGGTCCCAACATTTAAAATTTCAAGGAGTGTGTTAGTTTTAAGTAGGTTAAGTTTATATGATTTGTGTTATTTGTAATTGTAATTTCTTCTGGACAATAAATTGATTTATTTATTTAAAAACCCTATGAACCAGTTGTCAATAGTGATTAGTGAAAGTGTAGTGTAAGAACACAAGATCATAGTATAGTCCCCTGCTTGACTCATCAATGCTTCGCCTAACTATAATCCGTTGACCTTTTGCAAATAGGTTTTAGACCAATATATTTTAGAACCAATAGTCCAGCAAGTTGAGCTCCAATCGTGATTTTGATTTTTCAATATGTTACCATTTTTCAATATGTTACCATATTTAGCTTCTGAGAAGGTTCATAGACATTATGCTTTAGGGCCACCACATGAAAATGTACTGGGCCGATCGAGATGCGGTTTTTTGCTTTAGATATTATGTATAGCTTGTGAGAAGGTTCTTAGATATAGTTTAAGGTCAAAGTCCACCACGTTGCGCTGCATGATTTTTTATTATTATTTTGTTACGTTATTTCTGAAAAACTTCTGTGCAGATTTAGATGCGGTTTTGTTTTAAGTATGTTTAGCTTCTGAGAAGTTTCTAAGATATGCACATTGTCCCGAATTGGAGGGCAGAAACTGGTCCATCCATCAGCCTATATGCGTCCACTGCTAGACATAGGCATTTTCGAGAGTGCGCCATCAAACGCGGTCCTTCGCCTTCCTCATCCACCCGCTTCCCGCCATCTTCTTTAGGTCATCAGATAAGCGAGCTCTGAAACTAGTCATGCCCTTTGAAATAATAAAAATTATTATAATGATTCTTACTATTTTTAGGTGACTAAAATAAAAATGACGATTACAATAAAAACTTGATGGATTCATAACAGCTACTTTATATAGAGGGACGAGTGACCCAGTTGTGAGAACGCATAATAGTCGATTGCGAAGGTTAAGCAACGTTTAACCAAGTCGGTAACTGGATGGGTGACTGAATTTGAAGGTGCAAATTTGGCCTTTTCGTTTCCTCCGTGCCTCGGAGAGCACGTTAAGCCGTCAGTCCCAATTATTATCACTAACATCTGATAATAATCGTTACTAAAACGTAAGAGTTTATATACTCTTATTTAGTCGAGTCGCATGCGGAAGGACGTGGGAATCTACCGCAATTTTATCCCAAATCTCCTACCACTATTATTTGATAAATGTAAGGATCACGATCCTCAATAATGAGGAATACGACGCAGAGAGAGAGAGAGAGTCATATATTGAGCATCAAAGTTAAGGCTACGATCGCACTGCGAAAAACACATTTTGCGCGTTTTTT
Source organism: Erebia palarica (assembly GCA_964035005.1). NCBI lineage: Eukaryota > Metazoa > Arthropoda > Insecta > Lepidoptera > Nymphalidae > Erebia > Erebia palarica. The sequence continues at coordinate 19,454,741 of OZ035986.1, forward strand.
TTCGCCATTTTGTAACACTAGAAGTCTTAGTGCTTAAATATTTCATAGCAGTATAATATATTATTGACCGAGCGAAGCAAAGGTCTATAAAGGTCTACTTGAGTGAAGTTGCACTTGTCCGTCCGTCCGTCTGTCAGAGCCTTATAACTTCTGAATTACTGAACGTAATTACTTCAAATTTAAATATAATATGTAAACTGATGGCCTTCAGTCGAATATGGCTTAAAAAGTTGTAAAAATCTTTATTTCAAAATTTTCATCTCATAGACTGCATCATCATTTATGAAAACTCGAGACTCTATGACAATGCTTTTTTTTATTTTTTTTTATTGAAAATAATACAATAGAACTTAATGCTAGCTAGCCTAACCTAATTACTATATAAATCATGCCCACGTGGAATGGTGGCAAGAATGCTGGCTGCATTTCCGCCCTGGACAGCCAGGCTGATCCTTTGCGTAAAAAATGAGCCAGCCCTTCTGTCACCAGATGAGGCAATTAACCGCGGTGAAATATCTCGTAATTTTTTTTTAAATATTTCATAACATTTAACAAAATATGATGCAGTCTAAGATGGTAGAGGGCTAACCTGTAAGGGACATGGTAGTTATATTATACCACTATTCGATTTCTATATGGCATCGTACCGGAACGCTAAATCGCTTGGCGGCACGTCTGTGTCGGTAGGTTGGTAACTAGCTACGGCCGAAGCCTCCCTACAGGCCAGACCAAGGAAAATTCAGAAATTATAAATTATTAAATTGACTCTGCCAGGGATCGAACCTCCGCGCGTTAAGACAACAGGGCTCAACACTGCGCCACGGAGGTCGTAAAGAGGATCCGTGGGAATTAAAAAAAACTTATTTCATGCGGATTAAGCCACGGGGATCAGCTACTTTATAATAAATATAGTTTTTTTCAAATGATCGATCTTTTAAAATTAATATCAAATTACTAGATGATGCTCGCGACTTCGTCGGCGTGGATTGTTTTTTTTAAATATTATAATGTATCTAGAGTCTACATTAAAAAAATATTATCCGCATATGTTCGAATTTTTCGAAAATACCACGGGAGCGCAGCCGTAGCCGGTTGCAAGAGCTGTTTTGTTGTTTGAAAAATGCAAATTTTACCTACGAAATAACGACCGTTTAGATTTTTATCTATAAGCTTTTATTAACTTGCAATGTTTGTGGGTTTATTTTGTTCAAATCTTGCAACTGAATAGGAACGATGCTTAAATCAAAAATAAATTATTTCTAACTGATTATTAAATAGAGCGTTTTCCAAAGGTATATAGGTCGCATCAAGGGAAAAGACTAACTTTGTATTGAAAAGTCAAAGGATATTTTTCAAAAACGATAAGCTTTGGCATAAAATGTAGCCAATGTGCTAATTCCGGTTAAAAGCTATATCCATTCCAAAATTTCATTCAAATCGGTCCAGTCATTGTGGCTTGAAGGAGTAACAAACATACAAACAAACAAAACTAAAATTATTAGTATAATATTATAAATTTGTAGGAAATTAAAGTACCAAATGCAATTTGACTGAGCCAGACTGGCTCCGTCAGCCCGGTCATGAGCGCCTTGATCATACGTAGTGCCCATCTAAATAGATAGACGGTTACGTATTCGAATGTTTTGTGTATAAGGATTTAATGAATCTATGTTACACGAATGCTATACCTACGCATTATTCTAGATTTTATAGAAATTTGGTAACGCAAAATGATACACCTAATTTGAAAGTTTTTGATTCATTGGATGAAGATTGATTGTGTTTGCTTTTAACTACTACAATACCCTTAAAATAATTGTATTTTTGTTCCTAATTGTAACGGATTCATAAGACTGACTTGATTACAATTATTTTGTGAAGACTGTAGAATTTTGTAATAAGTGCTAGAATTGTCTGAGTGCGAATAAGGTAACGGGCCCCTATTTCGTGATTGTACGTCATTTCGTTAGTTTTGTTTCTGGCGCAAAAATAAGCAATTTAAATATTATTTATTTAAATTATACATTTCTATAAAGTCTCTATCATTTAAACTGTCCAAAAAATTAAGTACCAACATTTTGGCTGGTAAACAGAAAGCAATACGACCCTCGAAACTGTCAGACGGCCACGAACAGCTGTGGGGCTTGCTTTTATGACTCGTCACCGTAAGGGTAGCTCTCGTATTTCTTAAGCTTACAGAAAGGCATAGCTCAGTCCATTTGAATAAAAATTTGAATAGGGCTTTTATGTGATCCTTAACAATCGATTTGACTCGAACAAATTAAATAAATACATAGGATTCCTTTAAAATTGCAATAAATCGACTCACGAAAGAGCGGTCATTTAATTTTTCATGTGTACCGTAGTTCGTGACATTACCGAATTAGGGATATTCGAGATACTTTAATTATTAAGATAATTTAAATGTAATTTTAATATCAAATAATGTATTTAATTAGGTTTCTTAGGAGCTAAATTCCTTATATGTTTTGTTCACTAGAATTCTTATAATACGAGTTTGAAGGTGACCTGAATTTATATTTTTGAGATAAATTCGCACAGGATTTCCAGCTTAATTTTGTGTGTTATTCGATTTATTTTATATATATTTGTATATTTTTACTATATTAAATGCGGGATTTTCCAAAAATCAATATCATGAACCAAGGGAAAGTCTATTTTGTTAGACTTTTCCCAAGTTCGTGACAGATATATCTATAGTAGTAGGCTAGTAGGTGAGGCACATACCACTGGTAACGCAATATATCCATACTTTATATTATAAATGCGAAAGTAACTCTGTCTGTCTGTGTGTTACGCAATCACGCCTAAACTACTGAACCGATTTACATGGAATTTGGAAAGGACATAGAATACCCCGAGAAATAAACATATATATATAATATCCCGGAAAATTGAAGAATTCCCGCGGGAATCAAAATAAATTGTCTCTTCAACAGATTTTGATGAAATTTGGCACAGGGATAGTTTTTATCCAGGGGAAGGACAGAGGCTACTTTTTATTCAGGAAAATTCAAGAGTTCCTGCGGGAATCAGAAAGCCTGAATCCACGCGAACGAAGTTGCGTGCATCATCTAGTTAGTAATATTCTTGAATAAACCAAAGTTTCAAACAAGAGACGAGCTTTGTTTTAATTTTTAGTTTCAAGTAGGTAAGTACCTAATAAAAGCTGCCATTAGGCTGAAGCTTACTCTCACATCTTTTTTAGTAATAATTACTGCAAGAAAAATATCTTTATCCTGTTTTTAATTATAAACCTTTTAAATAATTATGTTTTTATTAATAAATAATCATAACTCGCTGTAAAAACTTTATCACGAAATAAGGGCCACGAATTCACGAACTTAGAAGCAGAGCAAAATTTTATCACGAAATAGGGTTCAAACCCTAACCATAACCCCTTGGACCTCTTCTACAAATAAATTAATATAAAAAAACTACGAAACCACAACAGCCTATTAACGTCCCACTGCTGGGCACAGGCCTCCACTCTCATTGGAGAGAGGGAATTAGAGCTTAGACCCACCACGCTGCTCCAATGCTGGTTGGCTTTAACGACTATTACCATGTTAGTAATAATAACCGGGACCGGCGGCTTAACGTGCTCTCCAAGGCACGGGGGTGAAACACCGCCAACTTCCAACTCCGGGCTGGTAGTGAGAATTTCTTAATTGAAAATACCTAACAATTTTTATGCCCGACTGGGAATCGAACCAGGGACCTCGTGATCCGCAGTCGACTACGCTAACCGCTAGACCAACGAGGCACTTGCAAAAGCGCAAAGACCAGTATTTTTATATACAATATATATATTTTTTTTTGTTCTAAGGCTGATTTCAGATTTTACCTTAAATACTTTGATTATGGTTGTAGATATTCAAATGTTTTTTGTTTCAAAAGATATTTTATTAAAATAATATATTAAATAAATTAATATGAGAATAACTATTTTTTGTTCTTTTGTGTAATTTTATTTCCATAAGTGCAAAAATCACATTTTGTAAGTGTTATTATAGGTCGCCCGCGACTTTTCTGTTTCTGATTTCCTATGAGATTTTCCCGCTGCAAAAGGCCTACTTATAGCAGCTATATAGCATCGGCAGGTTTATATTATTTAAGACTAATAAGTCCATAATGCTGACTTCAAAAACTTATAACCTTCATGCAAGCTTTCAACCCCTATTTCACGCCCTTTGGGTTAGATAATCGTAAAATTGCTTATGCAGTTTATTATTACTTAAAACTAATAACCTTAATCCTGATTTTCAAGTCTCGAATTACAAAAACATAGGACTGGCATTCAAATTTTCAACCCCCATTCCACCCCCTGTGGGGTAGTTTTTCGTAAAATTGCTTACACAGTATATTATTACTTAAAACTAATAACCTTTATTGCGATTTTCAAGTCTCTAACTTCAAAAACACAGGACTTTCATAGAAAGTTACAACCCCCATTTCATCCTCTGTGGGGTAGATTTTCCTAAAATTGTTTATGCAGTTTATTCTAACTTAAAACTAATTACCTAAATCACAATTTTCAAGTCTCTAACTTTAAAAACTTGGGAGTCCTTATGTAAGCTTCCAACTCCCATTGAATAAAAAATTAAAATTGCTACAGGTTTTTATTATTTATAGCTATTATCTTAATAATCAATTTTCATGTCTCTGCAAAAACAAAGGACTTTCATACAAATTTCCAACCCCTATTTCAAACCCTTAGGGGTGAATTTTCTCAAAACCGTTTCTAAATTTCAGGAACCTATTTTCCAAATTTCAAGTCTGTATGATTTATAGTTAGAGATATACTGAGATATCGTAATGAATCAGTGACCTTTCGCTTTTATTTAGAATATAGATTTATTGTTTATTTTGTTTTGAGACTGATTATAGGTTTTATTATTTTAATACTTTGAATCTATACTTAAAATATTATAAATTGGAAAGTTTGGATGGATGGATGTATGGATGTTTGTTTCTCAATCACGCCAGAACGGCTTAACGGATCTGAATGAAATTTGGCACAGAGATAGTTCAATTCTCGCGGATGCAGTCGCAGATAGTTATGTATAAAAACTAAAATAATAGAGTCCTTTAAATACTTTGGTTAAGGTTGTAGAAATGCAAATACTTTTGACTTGAAAAATACTGTTTATCTATTAAAAAATTAATTAATGTCTACAATATATACATGCGCCTTTTTTACTTTATCAAAATTACTAACTGATTTTGTAAAACTCCGGATATACAGAAAATAAATTCATATCACAAACGAAGAAGAGTGGTATTATTGTTTACAAAAGTTGACTTAAAAATGTTTAATGAAATAAAATGGTAAGGTGAGGATATTGAGTAAAATCAAAAAATATTAAAAGGAAAAAATGCAGTAAAAATATTTACCCTCCCCAACAGTATACTGTTAATAAATTCAATAGTGTTGTTAAAGGATTTACTTTACATAAACGCTTATTTGTAACGGGGTATTCAGAGTTAATTTGGAAAAGTAGGACAACATATTAATTACTCTCTATTTAGGAAATCTTAAAACCTAAGAATAAACGAACATATTCGTGCTGTGTTGTATTTTTTTAACTTTTTAAGCATGTATTATGTGCATGTATTATTTATAACATGATTTTGCGTCTGAAGAAAAAGTTATTAATATTTTAACAGCTTTTTTGCTCTCCTGTAAACTTGCAATTTTCATCTTATGCTTATTTCCACTGGCGGTGCGGGCATAGTGCTTGAACACTACGGGTTCTGTTCTAGCACTTTTCCGCTCACTACGCTCCTTCACTGCCATGTATGCTTAGTTACATGTTAAGCTAAGTTTTTACATTACATATTCGATTGATCGTATTGAGCGTTCGATCACATTAGCGTCAAAGTAATACGGACCCAAAAGCTATAAGTTTAAAGTCACAAATTCAGTACAACCTAATTCCGAAACGTATCGTTTGAAGCGCTGACTTTAAATGCATACACAAAATTGAGTTCTAAATATGTATTTAAGGTTCATTTTACTTTGATGCGAAAACACTTATCGAACGCCCGATATGATAAATCGAATTTGCAATGTAAAAACTTAGACTAAGCGTACTGGACCTGCTCTGGACTTGTGTAAAGCGGCCATAACACCGAACGACGAACTGTACGTATGTATGGGGCTCTTTACACTCTTTTTGGGATATTTTATTATTAGAGCTACAAGTATTCTGTATATTTAGTATTATACCTTTGCCAACACAATGATCAAGTTCTCAATAATGCCACAATTCTATATGCATCCACGATAGATACAACATTGATATAATTGTACCTATATGTATGATGACGAATTATCATACATATAGGTACAATTATATACTGATAAGTATGGTACAAAAGTTGATTGAACTGCAATCTCAGTTGAAGAAATGAGAAAGACGGTAGATATGGCCGATGGACTTTCAGGTTTTATCTACATAAATAAGTGCGCCAAACTCAACATATCCTGTGAAACTGCATTTGGTACTTTAATTTATAATATTATACTAATAGTTTTAGTTTTGTTTGTTACTCCTTTATGCCACTATGACGGGACCGATTTGAATGAAATTTTGGAATGGATATAGCTTTTAACCGGAATTAGCACATTGGCTACATGTCATGCCAAAGCTTATCGTTTTTGAAAAGTATCGTTTGATTTTTCAATACAAAGTTAGTCTTTTCCCTTAATGCGACCAAATTGCGATGGTTGATTTGGACCAAATATTGTGAAATTATTTTAAACACATTCGGTTTGCTTCCTCTATCGCTTATCTTAAATCTCTGACTGTTCCGCATTTCCTTTTAAAAGTTTGTCTGCCACAAGTTCATCAGAAAGTTAGTTTGCGACAACTCAAAACAACAACCTCCTTTGTCTTAGCCTGTCAAAGATTGTGTTATAATTTGGGCATTGAATTAAGAAGCGATAACGCATTTCTTAATGCTCGAAGGAGCATTTGAAGTACTTTTTTATCCTTATTATATCCTTGCTTCGTACTAGTAATATAAACGCAAAAGTGACGTTAAATGAATAGATTTCAGGTTTCCTCACGATGTTTTCCTTCACAGATATAGTGAGTGATACCTATATTAATTCTTGAAACGTACATCTATACTAATATTATAAATTCGAAAGTTTGGATGAATGGATGGTTGGTACCTACTTTGTTACTCAATCATGCCTGAACGGCTGAACGGATCTGGATGAAATTTGGCACAGAAATAGAGTATAGTCTGGAATAACACATAGGCTACCCGGATTCAAAAAACCTCAATCCACGCGGATGAAGTCAGAGCATCAGCTAGTAACTGATAAGAGTTAGAAGTGCGTGCCCGGGGATCGAAGTCCCAAACACCAGAACATCAGGCTGAAAGTCTAAACCATTCAATAAGTACTTTATTATTACACACCTAGTTCTAACTCAATTCTACATCCCAGTGGACATACATCGGTTTGCAATCCTATAAGGATTTAATGATGCATTCCCTCATTTTATGATGAAAAAAGGAAAACGCTTAATAGGAAAAGGCGAGCTGTGTCACTTAAGTTAGTAACATTGATTATTATTTATTATCCAAAGACTTCTTCTTAAATAAACTAATAAAACAGAGTACTAACCTATAGGTAGCTTAGGTTATGTTACTAATATTTTTTGTTTTGGTGTGAATGAAATCAAAGATCTATTGAAAGTTTGAATAAAAAAGTAACATACTTTTTCTTTTCTTCTGCTGATGGGAATCAACCGTAAAATCGGCAGTTATTTTAACATCGCTATTCGTGATGTAAACTACGCGCGACGCGACGCGGTTGCAGTTAAATGAAGAACTTACTCGTATAATATATATAAAGTATGTAGGGGATACAATACCGAATACTCCAGTAATCATTCCATGAAATCGGATCAGTCGCCGCGTAACAACACATGTCACATGTGATACCTTGCCCGAACCGATAGACTTTACGTAATACTTGGGAACATAAAAAGAATGTGTGTTTGATACACCATCGACAGTCGTGTTCCGATCGTCGTGACTAATGCACTGTTCAAGCGATACTTCTATCGCACATACGAAAATGTTACCGATTATAATTGCAGTGTTAGTGATCCTATTCACAGGGTATATCGTACGATCCGTCACAAAACCGAAGAACTTCCCGCCAGGTATATTCCTAAATCTATTAGATTTATGCAGTCTTGGTACATACATCAAAAAATCAACTATTTACTTTAAAATAAGAATTGCATAACTTTTTGAAATGCGGTTATTTTACTTACATTAACTATTTTTAATGGAATGGTTCTCCTAATGAGAGGTTAGGAGATGAGTGCATTTATAAATAGTCGCATAATGTCGTATGTCCGCTTCTGGCAATGGATGCCAATTATGTTATATGGATAGTGTAGCGTTGCACTATTTACTCGTTCAATTATTTCATGAGACTAGATGCCGGCCGCGATTTGGCACTGGTTGAATGAAATTATTGTGTTGCACTAATACTTCATCCCAAAATTTAAGGGAACTACACGCACGTATTAATTAAGAGCGAATGCACTGCTTTGAAATGCATCCGGAAATTAAGAATACCAATTCACCTATGACTATTTAATTAAAATTTGTTCCCGCAGTATTTCATTGCCAAAAAATACATTTTTGGCAATGAAATATTGCGAAAACCTCAATTCACGCGGATGAAGTCGCGGGCATCTGCTAGTCTTTCAATAATTAAATAATAAATAAATAAATAAAAATCATAGTTTGTAAAACTAATAATAGCTCTATATTAAGAACCTTCTTAATAATTAACTATTTTAATTACGAAGTACTTAGTTAATTCAGTACTAGCTCAGAGTTATGAAGTTAGCGGTGTTGCACCCCCGTACCTCGGAGAACACGTAAAGCCATCGGATGTGCACCTGATCTTTCTCCGGTCGTATCGGGTTTTCCGTCCCATCGGGCTATGCGAGTATATATTTTTATAACTTTTTAAGCCATATTCGGCTGGTAGCCATCGGTTTACATATTATATTTAATTTTGAAGGAATTACGTTCAGTAATTCAGAAGTTATAAAACTCTGACAGACGGACGGACGGATGGACGGACGGACGGACAAGTGCAAATTCACTCAAGTAGACTCAGAGACCTTCGCTTCGCTCGGTTGTACAGTTATAATATTATAACCTTGTTCGGAGTTATGAAGTAAGTAGTTATCAAAGTATTAAAAGCTTGTTTTTGGTTCATATTTAGTTTGAAGGTTGAACGACTTACCCCTATTATTTAATCTAAAGTTAAAGTTAAAACTTATAAGAGAGGTTACTTTAGACTAAGGCATTTTTATATATATTTTTATACACTTCAAGTTAGCCCTTAGGTTAGGTTAGGCTAGTTAGTTTTATGTTCTATTGTATTGTTTTCAATAAATAGTTTAAAAAAATGTTAGCCTTTGACTGTGATCTCACATGATGGTAACTGATGATGCGGTCGAACCTGTTAGGGTTATAGCAGTTATTGTTGTTGACGACCTCCGTGGCGCAGGGGTGAGCGCTGTTGCCTTAAGTTGAGGACATTATTTTATTATAATTTTTTTTTTTGTCGTCGCGTCATTGTCGTCATCGTCAGTTATTTACTGCTGGACGTAGGACTCTTGGGAGGATACCCACACGCCATCTGAATCCAGCAGCTCTCTGCACTTGATGTTATCGTTAGACCTTGTTAGAGATCTGCAAACACTGCTTCCGCTTTGTGCTTTGATCAGAAGGCACTAAGAGGGCGATGGAGAAAGCAACAAAGAAAGAAAGGGAACCGACTTTGTTCTACGAGTTGCGAAGTTTAATGCCGTCAGGTCATGATACTAACTATTAACAGTTTTTAATAGAGTTGTATTATCACTTTTCAATGTTATACTGGATTCCTCAGAGAGTGGGTACATAATAATTATTATTTCTATGAAGCAATAGACATTGCCGTCCCTAGGTGCAATATGGCTACCCTCAACTACGTATATTGTATTCAGCTCACAGATGAGACGATTAGAACTTAATTCACATGATTTCAATTTTCGTAGGGATTTCTAACTTTTCCAAAATAAAAGCCTATGTTACTCGCTGATATAGGAGCTTTCTAAAGGTGAAAGAATTTTTAAAATGGGTTGTGTAGTTTTTGAGTTTATACATTACAACCAAGCAATCAAACAATATAATCTAATATTAGTTTACATTTATTCCTGTAGTATATATTTTGTTCACTGTATATTTTACCGCTTTGAAAACAGAATATGTTTGTTCTATTTTTCAATTAAAAAACATGGAAACGGAGTAAATATTAGTGTTGTTATCAAACGCTGGTCGTGGCCCGTGCATCCAATTGATTAATACGAAACCCGCAATTGAGTGATGCCCATAGATGGAAACTACAAACTATTCACATGCACGTGCTGCCGGAAAATTGGCAATGAGTTGACAGACAAAACTACTACTGACTGAAGCAGCTTATTCTGAACTTCTAGTGAAAATACTGAAATCTATAGGGCGTAGAAAAAGTTCGCGTTTAAGGGCGAAAACACACGAAGGATAGAAAAAAATCTAGACAAAAAGTCCTCGCGCGCAATTTTATTTCCTGTACTATTATCTATGCTGTGCCTTTATATAGGGCGCCGGATAGTATTTCCACTTCGTTCGGTCGTAGTCTACCATACTGGCCCAGTGATCAGCCAGCCAGTGATCGGCCAGTCAGATTGGCAGACTTTACACACCTTCTCGTAAATTTCGTACAACTTTAACAATTTCATCAAGTTTATAGCAAAGGTGCATATATCTCAGAAAAACAGGAGGCTAAAATTGTTTTTTTTTACAGGCCCAAAGTGGTATCCTCTACTCGGATGCAGTTCAATAGTACAGAAATATACAAAAGTATACGGATCCCAATGGAAGGGTCTCTCTCATTTGGCCAAAGAGTATTCCACGCAAGTGCTCGGTATAAAGCTGGGTTTGGAGCCCATAGTAGTTGTTTTTGGAGAAAACAATATAAGGAGAGTTTTTATGGGGAGAGAGTTTGAGGGACGACCGAACAGTTTTTTTATTCGATTAAGATGTCTTGGTAAGAGAATGGGTAAGTCATTGCAGGGTACCAATATGGTGTAAACTTGAAACTGCAGCAGACCGATTTCGGTTGGCCCAAATAGTGAAGTCCAAAGAAAAAAATTAGATTCCTCGTACCTGGACGTATCAGAAAATAGCCTATGTATGTTCAGCGATTTTTGGTAGTTTTCGAGTTATATTTTTTTTTAGTGAGATTTCTGTGGGAGTGGTTTTTAATCTTAAGTTGAAAATTCGTCTCTACTTCTGTCGAACGTAAACTTTTCACTTTCGACCAAAAATTTTCTTACTTGGGTTAATGTTATGATGATAATTATTTTATGCAGAGTAGCACACTTCATAGCAAGCATGTTCACAAATTAAAATGTTCTGAAAAAACACTAAATAAAAAGAAAAAAAAATAACAATCACTCCGTCAGAAATCTAACGAAAAAACTACCAAAAATCGCTGAATATACATGGGATATTTTCTGATAGGTCTAAGTACGAGGAATCTAAATTTTTCCTTTGGACGTCTATTTCGCTATTTGGGCCACCCTGTATATACTATTAGGTAAAAATGTTACTGGACATGACTGTGTGTCATCCGCCATTGTATATGTCACCGTAAAATTACAAAAACCGTTAGATTGTAATCTCAGTAGCGAAATTGTAAACTGTCGACAGATTACAATTTAACGCATTATTTTTCGGTTAGTTTGTAATCTGTTAGGTATATTAACCCGATAAAACCTGATTATTTATGTCGAACCCTAACCTAATCTACAAGAAAGAGACAAGAAAACGTAAATACAATGAATATTTCAAAAATTGACACTCAGTACATTGAACGGTTCACAATCTGTCGACAGTTTACAATTTCGCTAGTTATATTACAATCTAGCGGTTTTTGCTATCTTCCGGTGACATATACATTCCCTAAAAAATATATACACTGGCTAAAATTGTAAGGAAGTGTGTGAAATAGATTCCATCATAGTACCTAAGGATATCTGGGTGCAATTTTACACGTAATTATTATCATAGAAAGAGAAAAAATTAGCATTTGTAGAAGTGTAAATAATTAGTAGTAGTAAAATACAATTCCTTGTCTTACTCTTAACACATTTCCGGTATAATATAGATATTATTAGACATCGATAGATATCTAATAATATCTATATTAATTCGCAATGCCTTGAAACTAAACTTATTTCTAGGCATAACATTTGCCGATGGGGAACTATGGAAGGAGCACAGGCAATTCACAGTGAAACACTTAAAAAATGTTGGTTTCGGAAAAACGGCGATGGAAGCAGAAATAAAGAAAGAACTTCAGAGCATACTTTATTACATAGAGCAACATAAAAATAAACCCATCAACCCCAAGATGATATTGGCTATGTCGGTTATGAATATACTGTGGAAGTTTACTGCAGGTAGGTATGGAAATTTAAATTTAAATTCCGAACCAATGGTAGATTCATTTGACGTTTATAAAACAGTTTTAACAGTTTATTTGAACAAAAACAACTGAATTTGTTTTAAACCAAAAAAAAAACTGCGTTTGCATCTTAAATTTGATATTTTTCACAGGTGAGCGAATAAAGCAGGATCGCTTGAACTTTCTTTTGGACCTGTTGAGCGCTCGATCCAGAGCTTTTTCAATGGCCGGCGGCTGGCTGAACCAGTGGCCGTGGATCAGGTACCTGCTGCCGGAGCTGAGCGGTTTCACGCTCATAAAGGAAATGAACAAGCAAATATCTGACATTATTGAGGTAAACTAATATTGACTTTTTTTTATACGTTGCAATCAAACTTATCCGATTATTCATATTCCAAAAAACCTAAAAGTGACATCATTTGGTGACGTCACAACTATGTATTTCATACAAACTTCCAACCTTGAGGTGCGTTATTAAGTTTGCTAAAGAGTTGCTGGTTTGATTGAGTTGTCATCATCCCTATTAATGTACAAATCATGCCTGCGTGGATTGGTGGCAAGAATGTTGGGTGCATGTCTGCGATGAACAGCCAGGCGGATTCTTTGCGAAAAAAGTGAGCTAGCCCTTCTGTTACCAGATGAGGCGATACAATGTCTCGTATAAATTTTATTGCACCAAGACTCGATGCATGGCAAACGAAACAAATATGTAGCTCACGATGAGAGAGGCATACTTGGGACAATTGCTGGGGCAGGCATTTTAGCTGTGGCTCCCGGCTTTGATGCTGCCTCTCTTAAAGTAAATTAAAGTAAAGTAAATATTTATTTCGTAAAATATGGTACAGACAAAATGAAAGATGTGTCAACACAGTTTTAAGACTTAGATCGTTTCATTATTACGTTATTCGGGTCAGGTACATAATGAATTATTTCAGTTGTTCATCACTCTCCCTTATAATATGACATTAAACACAGGTAAATCAAAATTAAAGTTAAATTACGTTCATCACGTTGAAATATTTTAAGGAAACAATAGCGAGGCACAAAAGCAAGACAATAAATGGAGAGGACTTCATGTACAGCTTCTTGGAAGAGATAAGCGGGGAAAACAAAGAGAGTTTTACTGGTATGTAAGTTATGTATTAATTTGTTATATATGTCACGGTAAGATTGTAAAAACCGTTAGATTAAAATCTAACTCGCGAAATTGCAAACTGTCGAAAGATTACAATTTAACGTATTATTTTTCGGTAAATTGTAATCTGTTAGGTATATTAACCCGATAGAACCTAAGTGCTCGGCCTGAGGCCCGGCACTACCTGATTATTTATGTCGAACCCTAACCTAACATTCAAGAAAAAGACAAGAAAACGTAAATACAATGAATATTTCAAAAATTTACACTCAGAACATTCAACGGTTCACAATCTTACGACAGTTTACAATTTCGCGAGTTCCATTTTAATCTAACGGTTCTTACAATCTTACGGTGACATAAACAAATAAACTTTTCTACAAGAAATAATTGCTGCGATTTAAGTTTCTATCGCGAAAGTTTCCTGGATAAAAGTTAGCCTATATTCGTCCCCGGGATACAACATATCTCTGTACCAAATATTATCAAAATTGGTCGAATAGCTGGGCTATAAAATCAGGCAGACAAACTTGCACTTTTAAAAAATTATATAAATAAATGTTTTAAATGAAAAAAAGTATTGATTGAATTTTAGTGTGGTCTAGATCTAGTCGGCAACTACGTCCACTTGTATTAAAGTTTTGAAAATTCTATACTACCCTCCTTCTGATGCAGTCGGATAAAAAGAAACCCGACTAAGTAGAAGACTTGAGTTTTGGTACTTAAATTGTACATCAATGGTTTTAAACAAAAACAATAGGGTCCTATTGATTTGCTAAATAATTTCAAGAAGTTATCAAAATTCCAGCTAGGTCATCTAGTATTAAAATAACAACATGTCTAATATTTTGAAGTAATTTTAAATTGAAATTAAAATGTAAATAAAAAAAAAAGGTGGTGTATAACTACACAATTTTTTTAAAGCATAAAGTGTAAATATAAGTAACTGTGTAAAGAAAAATAAAGAAGAAGAAAGAATCGGTCTGGGGGCCAGACGGGTTTTTGTCGGGCTCTTACGACAAAACTAGTGATTTACATATAACCTGTGATATAATATATTTATAGTTATAAAAAATAAAAACGATTTTTTTTCATTATTTATTTTGCAGAGGAGCAGTTGAAGATCATCTGCCTCGATATCCTTATAGCTGGCTCTCAAACGACTAGCAATGTCTTAGAATTTGCTATTTTAACAGTGTTAAGGAATAAAGTTGTTCAAGAGAAGATTTATGACGAAATAAGTAACACATTGGGCAGTGAAACTCCTTCTTGGGCGGATAGTTCCAGGTAGGGATAATTCTTTTCTTCCCGAGATAGTGAGTCAGGTTTTGGCCGTGGCTAGTTACCAGCAAAGATGTACCGTCAAGCGATGTAGCTTTATAGTACGTAGGTACGATGCCGTTTAAAATCAGCCGCAAAAAATTTCAGATGCACACCCTTTTTTAGATGTGTAATCCGCCATATCGATTTTATTCATGTAAAATGTAGCCTATGTCACCCGAACCATAACAACGAGTCGATTATACAGACACCTCTTACATACATTCACACATAGACTGCTAATATTAATGAATAATCGATTGGATAATATATAGCTAAACTACTGTTTTAAACATTATTTAATACATTATTCAGCACTATTGATAGTACCCCAGAATACAAACTATTACGATATACCAACGTTTTATTTATATTTCCTATTCAACATGAAAGCTCATTCAGTTTTCATTAATATTCATCTATTAGAAACTGATTCCATTTATAGTTCTATTCAAAAGTTTTAAATGGCTGTATTTTAGAATAGCGACGTTGAACTGAAATAAAAATTATTAATTCCGTTTAAATAGAAACACGGGGTTAATTTTGTGGGGGTTACTGGTGAATATTTAAAAAAAAAACGTAATATTTTGATAGATTTCGTATCAATCCATTTAATTTTTTAATTCATTTCAATTACTGCTACTAATTTTCAGACCACTACCCCACTAGCAGAGTCTGGGAATTTATTATTTCAGATTTTTTCTGGTTGGGTCTGGCGGGAGGTTTCGGCCGTGGCTAGTTACCATCCTACCAGTTTAATATAGTTAACTGCCTTAAGTACGTACCTCTTACTTGTTAGTCCGCTACCATCTAAGAATGCATAATCGCTTACCATTAGGTGAGATGGCGGTCAAGGGCTAACGTGTAGTGGAAAAATTGTTTGACCGTGCGCAGTTTACAATTATTTTGAAACTAGCTTTTGTCCGACAGTTTTATTTCCGTTAAGTTCGATTTTCATCAAAAATCTAATATCAAATCCCTTTTTTACTCCATTAGTGATTGAATTTTCATAAATCCTTCCTTGGCGGATGCCTACGTCATAAAAACTATCAGTATGCCAAGTTTCAGCCCGATCTATCCAGCGGTTTGAGCTGTGCGTTGGTTAATCAGTCAGTTTCCCTTTATATATTTAGAAGATTTACCTAATTTCAGATTAGTCTACACTGTGGCATTCCTTCTAGAAGTACAGAGATACTTCACAATAACGCCTCTAGCTGGACCAAGAAGAGTCCTAGAGGATGTCATCATTGAGGGATATTTAATACCCAAAGACACAACCGTCCTCATTGGCGTTGGTGATGTGCATTTTGACACAGATATTTGGGAGAACCCGGACAAGTTTATCCCGGAGAGGTTTATAGACGAGCGGGGGAGTTTAAAAAATACGGAACATGTGTATACGTTTGGAATAGGTTAGTTGTACTGGCTATAACAACACTTGTAAGGCGCCCTGTACACTGTCAATCTGGATTGCGATCCGCGAAATTAGGAGCTACGTATATACTCCTTAAACCTAGAACCTCTTAATCAATGCCTTAAACAGTTTGGGTTATACTTACACAATTGGGGGTCAGTTTATCGTGTAAGTACAGAGTTGGTTGTTGTGGTCAATTGACAGTCAATCCACTCTGTGCGGGATCATTGATCTCGGAGCGCAGCTCGAGATTTTTTGTGTGTGTGGCCTAAGTTTTTACGTAAGTAACTTTTGAAAACAATGCACGACTTAACACACATTTAAGCGACATTATATTTTGTAAGTTACTCGTGTAAGCAACTTACATGTACCTACTACAGATACACATTAGTTTATTAAGCGCCACTAGTTGTCCTTTAACTACGCCCTTATAAAGTCTGATTACCTACCATCCATCCACCAAATCACAGGAAGACTTAGATCACAAGAAATATCATCCATATAGGTTTTTTGTTATATAAGATTAAAATTTTATAGGTGATGCCAATAATAATACTGACTTTTATGTTAGCAATATCATATAAAAATGTCACCGTAAGATTTTAAAAACCGTTAGATTATAATCTAACTCGCGAAATTGCAAACTGTCGAAAGATTTCAATTTAACGCATTATTTTTCGGTAATACCTGATTATTTATGTCAAACCCTAACCTACAAGAAACAGACAAGAAAACGTAAATATAATGAATATTTCAAAAATTGACACTCAGAACATTCAACGGTTCACAATCTTTCGACAGTTTACAATTTCGCGAGTTAGATTATAATCTAACGGTTTTTACAATCTTACTAATCTAATCTAACGGTTACTAATCTAACGGTTCATACAATCTTACGGTGACATAAATATAAGCGAATCACATCAAATATTTTATCATACCTATTATTAGTTATTCTGATATTTTACTGCATTGCGACTACCATTTTAATTGTTCCTAAATCCTAATAACTTGACTTTGTAACTTTGCTTGTAGACCCTAACTTAAACTACTGTTCATCCAAGCTATTGATCTGAGTTTCTAGATAATAATTTGGCTTTGTAACTTTGTTTGCAGGCCGCAGGCGTTGCCCGGGCGACTCGCTAGCGAAGTCGTTTATATTCATAGTCTTCGTGGGGATTATGCAGAACTACCGCATAGAGTGCAGCAACGGTGTTCTGCCTTCCGAGGAGCCGATAATCGGCTTAATATCTAGCGCTCGACCATACACCGCCGAGTTCGTGGCGAGGCAATAGTGTGGACTATTGTTATTGTTTAATTTGTAAGCCAGTTTAAATAATATAACCAAATAAACATATAATTTTATTTCTTACTAAATGTTGAACGCATAAAATTCGTTGAAAACATGGGCCTTGAAAGCGTAGCAGACAGACAGACTGTCAGGCGGAGAGACAGACACACTTTTGCATATAATGTTAGTATGGATTCTAATATAATTTGGCCCATGACCGATATGTCTTTCAAATGGTCAAAAGTACTCCCTACTATAGAGTTTTTAACCCATAATTACTTAGCACCAGGTGTAAAAAACTCTATAATAATACCCTATAGTAGTGGGGGTCTAAGGGGTTACTCCTGACCCCTAACCCCTAACAAGGGTATTAAACCCATGTTGTTATCATACCCTTACCCCTTAGCGCTTTCTACACGGCATCGCACCGTATTGCTGTAGCTTGGCATCACATATTTGAGGGTTGAGTGGTAGATAGCCACCATTGTAGCCTTCAAGCCACACTAGAGAGCATTCAGATATTATAAATTGCCATATTAAAACTCAAACTATCCAATTAGAATAAAATTTAAAAAAATCACAGATTATGCAGTCTCCGCAAGAATCGGAGCATAGAAAATGAATACAAAAATATATTTAAACAAAAAATATTTTGAATAACACATTACAAGTTGAATAATTCAAAATTCTAACTCAAATGCACTTCTTATTTGCGTTCGCATCCTTTAACATTATTAACATGACGATCGGTCAATAATCACTCCAGCTTATGTTGATTCTTAAAAAAATAAAAATTTCTACTTCAAACATTTTCAAAAATTTAGAAACCGATTTTCAAAATTCCAATTCTGATGCACTTCTCTCCTGCATCCGCATATTTTAACATCATTACCATGACGGTCGGTAAATATCATAGAAGCTGCATCACTTTTTATACACGGAAATACCCGTTTTTCTACAATTCAAAATATAAAGGGTCCATCTAAAGGTCACAATTATTAACCGATTTCCAAAATTTTTCGCCATTTTGTAGCTAAACTAATACCCTAGGACTTTTTTTCATTTTTTCTTAATTCGGGTTTTTCCGAAATATTTTCAATTTAGTAAACAAACACCCGCCAAAAATCCCGACTTTTTAATTATTTTTTCAAAATTCCAAACAAGTTACCAGCTGATTTTCAAAATTCTAACGTTTATACGTGTCTCGATAAATTCCTCAACTCTTGGTACTATTGCCATCTAGATCCTTCCAAAATCTTCGGAGCTAAGCCCAAAAATACGTCTTAGGCGATTGGCACCTGATAACCATTTTCTATGCAGTGGATGCCCCAACTAGTACTACTAGTGAGACTATAGCGCTCACCATTGAGCCTAGGAAATCTTTAGAAATTTCTCCCTTTAGTTCAAAATAGCAGTATATGTATATGCACATTACATTTAGTCAAAATCGGAGTAAATGTCCGTACACTACGTTTAGCTCTCCAAACAGGATGCTCGGGGCCTTAAGCTTTAAGATCAGAGGAGCGTTGCATCTGTCTATTTGCTAATGGCTTCACTACGGACAGCTATTTACGGACGGCTTTCACTAAAACATTTTACAGGCATTACCAGGTATTTCAGTTATGCGTAGGAAGCTATTACTTCCACGTGTCTGTTGTGGGCACGTGGGCGTTTTCCCAACAAGCCGCGGTTGAAAGGTATATTGGCGTAAGAAAATTATCTCTACCGTTCGTAAATTGACTTATTATTGTCAACTAGCCGATGCCCTTGACTGCGTCTGTGTTAACGAACACGAACTCTCTAATTTTCCGGGATAAAAAGTAGCCTATGTGCTTATTCCAGACTATAATCTATTTCTGATCCTTTCAGACGTTCAGGCGTGATTGAGTAACAAACAGTTTTTTATCCATCCATCCATCCTAACATTCGCATTTATAATATTGGTATATATATTAACGAAAATTATATATGACATAATTTATCATGTAATTTTGGTTTCATTTAATTTCATACCTATGCCCAAATGATGAATCGAAAGTCGTTGATATATTTTAGTTAGAATATTTTAAAGAAACGAATTCCGAGAAACGTGTAAACACCATCTAGTCATTCCTTAATGAGACGCGACCGACGCTGCCTAGGAAAAAGCTTTAATTCTACTCATTTTTCTTTTGAAGGCTCCCAAGACGAATCTCATTAAGACCTCGTTACTGGATAGAGCATTAGATACGCGCTGACCTTTAACTAGAGGGAACTTTGACTGTGGACTTAATTAAACTTGAACCCGACGTCGTGTATGGCGAGCAAGTGAGTGCGTTGCTTTATAATTTGATAAATATTCCTGGGACAAATTGGAAAAGGATTTGGGAACATAGTTTTTTTTGGCACGATAAAACGCAGGGCCCCTGGCCTGGAAAAATCGTACGTGACAAAAAGCTTTAAACTCTGTACCTTTCCTTCATAATGTATGGATGGAGAGTGAGTAGTGCCAAGAACCTGTCAGTACCAATGATTACATACCTACAGGTATGTATGTAATTATTTTCATTGTTGTATTGGACAATACAACAACATATATAGCTGTATTATGTATACAGCTCAGTTGAAAAAGAGCCGCATCGTATGCGATATGTCGCAGGTTCGAATCCAACTCTCACGATTCGCATATTCCTATAATTATTCCTATATTAGACTACAGGAACTACCTCTTTCCTTGCGAGGTATCCAATGACATCAAACGGCTTGTTAATCTAAAAAGTTCCTGTATGACTCATATTAGGAAACTACTTGTAGATAATATAAAAACTAAAAAAAGACTTCAATGCATCAATGTTAAATACTGTTAAATACTTCAAATAAAGACATTCAAAAGCAACGTCAGTTTATACATTACTCATTGTCATCATTGTAATCCAAAATAAAGTTATTTGATACATTGAAGATAATCCTATATTTAATGTTTATATTAAATACTTGTTTATTTCAATCAGTGAGTATCCGTTATTAAAATACGCAATCAGTGAAATCATGAATGTAGGTAAATCTGGTGATGTAAACATTATCTATACCTACTTGAAACAGTACGATAGGACCATATTTAGAGTATACGGTTTGAATCGTGATATTTTAGGAGACGAAAGTAGTGTAGTAGTATGTAATTATAGTGTACAAATGTTTACATATATAATGCATGCAATATGTTTACGCGCTCTCTTTAATCCTTTTCTCTCATAGTCCGGCAGAACGGAGAATCCGACATGACCGGCGAAAGATCTTGGCTACCATCGCTTAAAGCAGTTTTATTCCAAAATGACAGTTTTAGGTGACGTACCTTGACGTCTCTAAAATAAGGATTATAATTCTAAAGCAACGTCAACAATAGTGAAACATTATGGCTTCTAGCGATGGTAGTATGCCTCAAGGACGGGCGATTTATATTGTGTTCTCTGAGGCACGAGCGTGGAACATCCAAACTCCACGTTAGTAATGGGATTATTTAGTCAGAAAACCCAAAATGCCTTAAAAATCCTTGTCCCATACACGAACGCTGGACCTCGTCAACTATTGTCCTTCATTCACGCCGTAACAGAACACCGTGTCGACGTTGTTATAAGCATGTGTACAGTTGAGGAGCTGAACCGTGACAAAGTCTACTTTTAGTCCCGGAAAATCAAATTTAGGAGATTTTTATTCCTAAATCTAGGGGAGTAAAGTCGCGGGCATTATGTAGTATAAAATACCTTTATCTTGATAAATTAAAAAGAGATAAATAAATAAAAATCTAATTTCATAGGATGCCTTCGCAGGCAAGAACTTCAAACAGGCAAGACCAAAATAGGTAAGCTGTAATTATACTTAAGTTGCTTATTTTTATTACTGCAGTTCAAGAACTAAGGTAATCAAAAGTTTAAAACCCGGAAGCTCATTGGAAGGCAAAGCGGTAAAATCAGAAGCAAAGTTGTAAATTGAAATCGACCTGAAATCCGTGTGAAAAACAAGAAGATGAGAG
This sequence comes from Erebia palarica, assembly GCA_964035005.1. Classification (NCBI taxonomy): domain Eukaryota; kingdom Metazoa; phylum Arthropoda; class Insecta; order Lepidoptera; family Nymphalidae; genus Erebia; species Erebia palarica. The sequence goes on from OZ035986.1 coordinate 19,476,472, forward strand.
TTCGGACGCTATCCGCAGGCTAAGCCACGAGTTTTTTCATAATTAATTAGACAGTGATGAACTTCCATTTTATATAATTTGTACGTACTTGAAACATGTACTTATTTGTAACAACATTTAGGGCTCGGCCTAGAGAGCAACGTGACAAAAAGCGTTAAACTCTGTACCTTTCCTTCATAATGTATTGATGGAGAGTGAGTAGTACCAAGAACCTGTCAGTACCAATAATTACATACCTACAGGTATGTATGTAATTATTTTCATTGTTGTATTGGACAATACAACAACATATATAGCTGTATTATGTATACATAATACAGTACACCGCGCAGCGGGGTACTGCGCGGTGCGGATGGCATCGCGTCGTTTTCTTCGTTAATCCGTTAATCAGCATCACACAGTAGCTGACCTCTCCGTTGCTTACATTGTCTCGTAAATACGTTTTCTATGGCGTCGTATCGTGTCGCGTCGCGTGCCATCGCTTCTGTCGCTCCCCTAGGACGACTACCCCAGTTACCCTAGGACGAGTAACGGAGAGGCGGCGGACGGGGTCCGCAGCGTTGTGAGCGGCTTCGCATGCAAACAGAGAAACATTCAAGATAATGTGTGGTCCGAATTAAAAGACGCGGGTCGTTGTACGGAGTGTGGTGCGGTTTCCGACGATTCAACTGCTTTTGGTAGACTTCATCGAACTCCTCGCGATTTAACGACATAATATGAGTAGAAAAAACACGCTCGCATTTTTACGGCGTTAAAATTCATTCGTATTTCCTGCGTCGCACATGGTGGCCACGAGTATCGGTAGATATCGAACAAAACGCGGGAATATGCTTCCACGTCGCTATCGTATATATTATCTTTCGGTAATTGGTGTGATCGCACAATGCATCGCTATAAGCGCCGCGCAACGCCTCGCGTCTCCCTGAGCGAGCCCTTAAGCCTTAGTTAACGATGTAAACTTATTTTTAGAATGCACAAGTAAAAGCTAATAAACGTGAAAATGAGGCATAGATTTATCGATTTTCCCACAAGAAACACGTCTTCCTCTACAAGCGTGAAAACGGTAATATTAACACAGAGTCTCAAAACATAATACATAATACCTCATCATTACTTTTCATAATCATGGTCGTCAAGCACTATCTTGTAAAAAAAAAACTCTGGGTATCATGCGGCCTTATTTCGTTGGTCCTTTCGGTATGATCTAAGCAGAGCCCTCTTCATCGCCCACTGAGCTTTCTAATGACACCCATAGTACGTAAGTAACCATGTTTCGGAGCCGTAAGCGACCATGTTTCGGACCCGTAAGCAACCATGTTTCGGAGCCGTAAGCGAGTAACTGCAGGGAGCTGTTAGAAACAAGCGGCGCAAGACCGCGTCCCGTGGAGGTAGAGTGGGCAAACATCTATAGAGACGACAACGACGAACCAGGCAACCAACGCATAATTAATTACGACCTTTTTTATGAATATCGGTCGCTATGGTTGTCACCACGACGGACAGAAAGTGACCTTGCCCAGAGGCGGCAGAAGGAATGGTGAGGATTATCTTGATAATCTTGATGATACTTTATACTAAGTATGTCAGGAGAGTGATTTTCTACAGCAACAATAAACTCATCGTGTTTGGTACCTAGGGAACCAGCATTGAAGTGACCAATTTTAACGTGTTTAGACTTAGCGCCTGTTAATTATGCTAGTGTTATAAATACACCAAAAGAAGCTTATCACAGTTTTGCAACTAATTGTACAGGTTATGAGCGTAAAGAATAAATCTAAATATTTTAAGCAACATGGATACATAGTATACATAAATACGAGTAGGAAAATTATGAAAAATAGCATTATCCTGACAAGATCTGCTGTGGTTGCATATGATATAATGTGAAGATTATGATATAAGTGATTATGTATGGTAAATAAATTGCTTGCTTAGTGCGTATCGGTCCATGTGGGTGCAAAAACTTACAAAATATGAACAACATACAGCTGCGCATCACAACCATTCCCTTAAAACACAGTATTAATTTCGTGTTTACTAACTTAAAAACTTTTGTCATATTTTTGTTAGGGCAGACAGGATAGGGAAACATGAAAACATTCAAACATGGAAATATATATTGTTTACCGGAGCTCAAAACAGCATAAGAAACGGTGAAAACATACCTATAACTACAAAAGGCACTATTCAAACTTTGACATAAGTATTGTTTAAAAAGAGTTTTATCAAAAATTGTGTCCCTTAGTTTACTCGAGTTCAAAACATCAATTATCAAAGTGAAAACATACTTATGATTATGACAAGTGTTATCCAAATGTAGAAACATAGAAACATCCAAACACAGAATTATAGCCAGTTTTCTGTTTAAATTACAAAGGTTTTTAGTGACAGATAACATAAGTAATATCAAACGTAATAAAAGCATAATAATAGCACTTATATACGGAAGTTGGCTGGGCAGCCCATGTAAACATAATATAGTCACAATAGTTAGATCATAGGAACACAAGCTACTGCCGAGATCATTGTTTACCCACTTCATTTCTGTTAATGAATTTATTAATATCGTCTTCGGATTTAATATGACACACCATAGATTGTTCGTAGCGACGGGCAAAAATTCGTCCTCGTTTTGTCCAGACGAACCTCCAGCTGTGATCGCGACCAGCATCACGAGCTTGCCGAAATAACACACGATTTGGTTTCGTGAGCCGCTCGTTGATATAGAACCTCCGCGGCGGAGTAGATAGACCCATGTCAGAGGTTGTCGCACCCCTGCGAACACGCGCGCTCTGCAGAAGTTCACTCTTGATGGTTGAGCTACTGAGACGGATCGCAATAGGCCGTGGGCGGGCCAACGTAGGGCCCTGGGAGCTATCCACGCGCAGGTGCCCGCCAACTCGGGATACGCTCACCACATCACGCTCTTCGAGTTTTATACTCAGCTTGCTAGCGACTACTGACATTAAATGCAAAAGATTTTCACCAGGCATCTCAGGTATGTTTGTTATTTCTATGTCGTTGGATAATAATTCCTGATCGCGATCGTTGATATCTCTCATTAGTTGAGCCACTGTACTCTCTAGCTTGGAGAGGTCAGGAACAGACTGAGTGTTTGACATATTATTTTTTTCCAGCAGCTCCACTTTCGAGTCTAAGACGTTCAATCTTTGTGTGCATAGTGAAAGTGATGACTTTATGTCATTCATTTCTTTCCGAAAGGCTTGGAATTCGCCACGCATAGCTCGCATTTCCTCTCTAAACAAACGCAACTCCATCATTAGCCCACTTTCCACTGTATCACTCCCAGGCGCAACAGTAGGCTGTTCCATGCTGCCCACGTCCAAACAATTCACTGGCATGGGGCTGACCCCTTTTACGGGTGTCTCTGATCCTCTGATCTGTCTCAGACCTTTCTTGCATTCCGGGCAGCTCCAATCAGGAGCTACATCAACGCCGAGTGCCAGCGCGACACAGGCTCGGTGGTAAGTTGAAGAGCATTTACAGGAGACTGCATCAAAGGCTGTCGTTGATAAAAACCGTCCACAAGCCACACACTTCACCATTTTAAGATTGTTGTTCACTTCAAGTAGTCACTATGTATTATTATTAGTTGACGGTACCTCACAAATTGCACTCGACTAGCACTGTTCGATGAATAAAATTGATTCGTATTTACGTTGATTTTGCGACGTTTAAAACATTAGATAACATTAAATGGGGTTTATTACGGCTTAAGTTAGTCAATTTTTGTTTTAGAGGTGTGAATTTTGATTTGCACAGTAATTTTAACCGCTATTGTACTAGCGACAAACTTGCGCTCGTCGTCGTCTCACTCGTTCCCCCTTATTATATTATATAATTAAGTTTTGGGTCATCCAACACTAAAACCCTGCCAAGTTTCATCAACTGAAGAATTAATGTGGGGGTCTCCATAGAACGGACCGCCCCATTGCCTAGATTATGAGGGAAGAGTCTGTGTTCGAACGTGAGCGCCGATTGTTTACCTGTGCCATGCAAACCTAAGAATTCCCTAGAAACAAAATTTAATATCTGGTGGGCATTATTAAGTAGTCTAGGTGCATACTATGGAGCGTTGGATTAAAAGTCGATCGGTTTCATATTGCTTTGTAAAGAATTCGTAATTTTTATAATGATCTCGACTCAACCATTCATATTCTTTTTTTATTCCACTACAAGTTAGTACTTCACTGCGATCTCAATTGATGGTAAGTGATGATGTAGTCTCAGATGGTAGCGGGCTAACCTGTTATATTAAATTATAATGTTTGGCTATATTAATTATTAAACCCATAACCCTAGTCAGTTTCTGCACGGCATGGTACCGGAACCAGACCAAAAAAAAATACAGAAATTATAAATACCTAAATTAATCCTACCGGGAATCGAGCCCGGAGGGATTAATTTGGGTATTTATAATTTCGAATCGGATTATTAACGAATCGGACCTCTCACATTAAGACAACAGCGCTCAATACTGCGCCAGAGAGGTCATTCTGTAACGAAAGAAATACCACTCTGACTGTATTGTCTGTATACATTTTTGGATTATTAACTAACGGAGGGTAAAACCAATTGATAAATGTGCTGTTTCAGGAATCAAACATTGGAGATCACTTTAGATGGAAAAGTATCGAACAATTCCTATACATATCCCACGCTTTCTCCTCCACGACATTTAGTTTTGATATGTTTTCCAAAGTGCTGAATGTTCATGGTAATGAAATGTTTTTAAATACAGGAAAAGTCTTAACTCTAAAAGTCCTAAAGATAGACTCGTTAACGCCCAGCCCATACCCTTGGATCTAGAAAGCTGAAATTTTTCTCACATAAGTATAACCTTTATAATATAGACTGTAGAGTATGATGAGATGAACTTTTTGAAACACGAACGGAAGCGAAGTCGCGGGCGATCACTAGTAATACAATAAAGAGGCAAGTCCTCACTACCTTGGTCCTGAAAATCTGAAATTTTGCACAGTTCCCTTATTCTAAGCTTTAATTCGATTGATCCTATAAGCATTCGATGACATTAGCGACAAAGTAAAACAAACCTTAATTGGTTTAGAGCTCAATTTCGTGTAACCATTCATATACGTTTACATACACGATACGTTCCCGAATTAAAATCAATTCTAGTGAATTTGTGACATAAATCAATGCGTATAATGTTCATTTTACTTTGACGTTAATGTCATTGAATGCTTATATACAACAATCAATCGAATTAAAACTTAGAATAGTTACCTACCTAAGCGTACCCTTCCATTATAATTTAGTCAAGGATTAAAACAGAAGTCGAAATTCCCATGAAGCTTTGCTAGTTCTAAGTAATATTATTATATAGTTTATGTCTGTCAATAACTCGAGAACGAAGGAACGAAGCAACGAAACGTGATTTTGCATAGACCTGGAGAGTGATACAGGCTACTTTCTGTGTCGGAAAAATTCATTCTGTGCTTCTTTTTATGTGTAACATGGTACCGGATGTGAATTTAAAACGTCATTTGTGGCCAATTCTGTATCTATAAACTAAACTAAAATGACACCTGTAAACCTAGTTCTGTCCCTTTCTGCAGAGATTATTATGAAAGGGTTAGCGATATTTATAGTGCTGCCGACTTAGTTTAGTCTAGAGATTATGTACAACAAAATCAGCCCCATTGTATACATTTCCTAGGATATGTATGTACTGATAAGCGTCGGAAGGAAATGTGTGAAATAAACTTTATTACACACATGCCTTAGAATCTGTATAAGTTTCCTAGCCAGTTATTTTTGGCTGTTCAAGTTTAACTGGATAATTCAAAAAGATAACTATAAAGATATTATGTACAGAAGATTGACTGTTATATTATACCGTTTCAGCTCACATATTTGAGTATATAATATACGCGATACTCATAGGTGTAAGCTACATGTTCATGGACTTCTTCATAAAACAATACACACGTCGATTGGACACTTGCAAGGCGTTGAACCCTCTAATGAGGGGGGTATCCTTTGGAATCCTTTTACAGACTGCGGTATGGACTTTACTGGTGAGTTTTTTTTTAAATTCGGAATTCTTTTGTCATCATTATCAACCCATCGCTAGCCACACAGTTTTTGACGACCTCAAAAACTCGTGGTGAGTAATGTGGTCTTATAAGTGGGAGGTCCCGGGTTTGATTCTCGGCAGGATCCTACTAATCACTTGGTGGTACGTCTTGCCGTTAGGGTCCTACTAGCAAAGACCAGCTAATATATTCCGAACAAGAAGTATGACCTCATCACTCAACGTCACGTGACGGACCCAATTGAAAAGTAACGCAATTACGCGACGTCAAGTGATTGGTGATCGAAGTGTTAACACGCACATAGCTCCGAAAAGTTAGAGGTGCGTTCCCGCGGACCAAAGCCGCTTCTCACGAAAGTATGTGAATTTCGTACCAGGAAATTAAAGCTATCTGCGATTGAACCAGAAATGAAGGTTTCCGGAGGAGAACCAGAATAAGTGACATAGTTCAGCGAGTATCAACTTACTTAGTACTAGCCCATTACACCCCACGAACGTGCTGGGCACAGGCCTTAGGAGTCTCATAGGAGAGAGGGAATTATAACACTTGATAATTCTTCTTGTCCGATGTCCTTACAAACGGATGATATTCCGCATGCTTTTTCCGCCCGCAGAATTCCGTTCATATGTCAGTAGCTTTAAATGGAACGTGTATCTAGATAAATTGCAATTAATTTTAAAACGAGATTTTTTATAAAAGCAACACAAAAGGCTGTTACAAAGCCCTTTGACGTCTACATCAATGCAAAAAAATATGAAGGATTTAAATTTAAAGGCTTGACTAGATACGAAGCGGAAAATTTGACCTGTGAGGGTTGTAGCACGTCTCTTCACAGAAGGACGTCACACGCTGTCAAACTTGATGCTAGGTTTAAATATATTATATTAGCTCGGCGGTAAAGCTCACAGCGTGGTCGTGCAGCTCCTTAAATCATTAAATATATGATTACGATAGACATTGCATTCAAGCGCTAGATTTCCACTGCAAAAGAGTAAGGTTGTCTTTCCTAAGCCACGGATGTGTTTCAAATCTATCAATAGGAGAGATTGATTCTCATAGCTTAGAACATTAGAGGTTATAAAGCGTCCCTTTTTTTGGGATTGACACACATCTCTATGGATGTGGATGTGTTGCTAAGCTATCTTAGCAACGTTGCAAATCTCTAGCAAGGCACCCTAATGAGCGGGAAATGGCTAAGCAGAACGGATTTTGTGTAAAAAAGTAGGTTTATACTTCTACTAACAAAGAGTTTTGAAAGTTGCCTTAATGAGAGAGCTTATTTAGAACTCTTTTTGCTCGCTCAGTACTTTCCGCTAGCTCTTGTTTGGTGAAAATGCTTGTATGCAGTTTTCCTCTGTTTAGTTGTTTGTTTGTTTTCCTCTGCGAGTTAAACAGAGCCTGTAGGTACGGAGCTCACTACGCTCACGGTGGGAACCCCGCTATAACTCGATGCTACACTCACAGTCGAAATGGTGGCGCAGCTCCTATTTTTTTATTTCACGTACGATGGTCATTCTTTTTCTTTGACAGATCTTGTGTCGCTTGCTTCCAGCGGCTCCCAGCTACTCGCTGATCGTGAACTAACCTCAGGAGGGCCGTTTTACTTTGCGGTTCTCCATTCCATTTACATTGTTTTAAAGAAAATGTGCGCGCTTCTTGCCAATAGTTTTTGGCAAATAGTTTTATCCAGTTAAACAGTTAGTTTACTAATTTATTGGTATAACTATTTCTAAGAGCTGTGTGGAACGACTTACGAACGCGCGTTTTGTTTATCCAAGCCTTTACAACTTTGTAAAGCTCCAAACCAAGGACAAGTTCAGTTACACGTGTTGCACATCCTACAGGGGGAAGATCCATTATAATGCTCCCTTTATAAAACGAGAGGGTTTTGAAATTGAATTTAAATTCATAACAAAAATTGCAGAACCGGAATTGCACGTGCCCTGGAGTACCTTTGAAAAATAGGACACTGTTCACTTTATCCTCTTTGGCAAAAGTTGATTCAAATTAATCGTAAGAGATCAAGGAACACTTGAACAATATTTTTAATAAAACTTAAAGTTTTTTTACTATCTGGTTCCAAACATCCCTTATTTTTATAGCATGAATTTTTCATACAAATTTGTAGGAGCTCGAACAACCCAAAATGCACACCCTATACACCACGCCACGAAGGCTGATTCAGAATTTAATTTGGCATAATTATACAAGTGTAATAAGAATAGCATACCAATTAATTCTACGCCTTTACATTATTTATTAGCACATCAACGCGGTGACACTTGAGCTATTTTTTGTAAATCCATTACGTCTTTGAGAGGCGATATCTAGTAAACGATGAATTCTGAGTTGTGGTTCTTTAGGATTGACTAGCCTTCCTAGTTATTGTTTATTTTTGGTAACAATAACTAGTCTTTGAGTAGCGGTAATTATTCAGGTCCCCCTCCGTTTGCGGGCAGACCGTCAATAATTCCACCAGAGGAGAGTTCTACACGCACCAAAACTGAATCAGCCTTTCTGGCGATAGTGCAGTTATCTCTAAGTCTATATATTTTTTCTTTTTTTTATAGAGCTTGCGTCCTTAAGAACTTATAGTGGAATAAAGAAACTCACATACATCCATAAATCTACATACATACAATATGGACCCTGAAAACATTATGCTCCTTTTTAGGACAGCCGTGTAAAAAGTTATAATGAGTGACTGAATTTTATTTCAATATGATTGATTTTCCAAAATAATGAAGTAGCAGCGGCGAAATAGCGATAAAGGGCTTTGCACCGTACAAAGAGAACACTTATAAATGTTAAATTCATAATGTCATATGGGCAGTTTAATCGAAATCCATTGAATGGCATTAAATTTCATTAGTTTGATAGTTTGGCGGAATGACCAGATAGGGGCTATTCATACTGCTGTAATCAGTTGAAATGTTTTCCACGAACACATCCGTTACGAGAAATACATAATAATTAAGTGAAATCCATACTGTATAATATTATAAATGCGAAAGTGTGACTGTCTGTCGATCTGTCTGTCTGTCTGCTAAGCTTTTAAGGCAAATCTTTTTTGATAAAATTTGGTACAGGGATAGGTTGTATCCCGGGGAAGGACATAGGCTTTTTATCCCCGTTAATTAAGGAGTTCCCGCAGGAATCAAAAAACTTTATCGACGCGGATGAAATCGCGGGCATTATCATGTATAAAATATTTTTTACCCGACTACAGCAAAGCCAAAAGGAAGGGTGATGATTTAAGCAGTCTATGTATGCATACTATGTGATTTATGTTTTTATTTATGTATGTTTCACCGTAGCGCCTAAACTACTGCGCCAGCTTTGATGAATGTAGTAGTTAGTAGGGAGCTCAACAACATTTTTTTTGCTAATGTATCGAGTGGGATTTCAAATGAAAGAGGAAAAAAATTTTAGTTCATAGTATGAATGTAGTACAATTTTTAACCGACTTCCAAAATAGGAGGAGGTTTTGTATTGGCTATTTGACAGTTTTCGGAAATATACTCTAAAATGTACGTGGGTTCATTTTATACCTCTTACAATTATCTTTTTCTCAAAAAAAGCGTTATTTATTAGAAAAAAATACATTTTCAATACATTAATTTTAAATTCGCGCGAGAACAGCTAGTCACGTGACATTTCCTAGCTGTGACGTCATAGCTCAAAATAAAACAAAGCTAACTCCAAGTTCTCTCCAAGTCATAAGTAATTTTGAGTGGAAAGTGGAGTATGCAATTGTGAGAATTACAAGCTACAAGACGTGTGTAAAAATACTATAATTAATAATTTATTAATATCCTGACAAGTTGTATATAAACACATTCCTACAATATTATGTCATAAACGTCGAAAACAGTGGTTACAGGTAATCTGCCGAGACCCGGAATTTAAATCTGATAAATTTGCAATATTACTTTGTGAGTCTTCACTTTGATGTTAGTATGTAGAAGAAATTAACTTAAGACTCTGATCTAGCAAAAATGAATAAAATGAAACCGAACATTTTCTTCATAAAACATGACATAAAATTAAAATAAATTATATTTCTGTCACTTTACAGCAGCATTTTCTTAGGTCTTAAATACGCGATCTAAGTACTATTATTTCGGTAATTACATGGAAGTTTTATTACATTACGAAACACAGCAGAGCAAAAGTTAGGATTACACGCAAATAAATTTGCAACCCTAAATTAATCGACTTTAGCCAGGTTTGCACTATCAGCTTTTGTCTAGCCTGACTCCATATCGTGAAACCTTTCACAACCTCAAATCGAAATAATTTATATGTTAATTTTCTCAACAAAACGAAAACGATTTATAGGTATAGCACACGAACTCACAGTGACGTTTGTTTGAAATAAAAAGTAGGTCTACTCTATGGTTTGAGATTGTGAGCGGTGACGTCACACGATGCTAAATCGATGGCGCCCGCGTTTCGGGTCTTGCAATCCATAGATAAAAACCCTTATTTATTTTGCAAAAATAAAATATTAACAATTTAATTTAATGCAAATAGATTAATAATTGTTAACCTTTGAACTACAATATGTAACATATCTCATATTTTATCGTTACAACTGTCAAGTAGCCATTTCGGCGCGTATTTTATTTTTTAATGTATGTTACTGCAGATCTCCGTGGTTTCTAAACCGACTTGAAAAATTCTTTTTTCAGTGGTTATAGGAAGCTCACGAGGTGGTCCCATAAAAAATTCTGACTCCAAATTCTCAATCCTGATGCTGTAGGTGTACCTACCACTCAAAACTAGATAGTTAGGAAATTTTGATGGTGAATTCATATAGTAGGTATTAAGTCACGTGGATACAATTCAACCCTGAATTCCAAATCCTCTATCCTACATACTGATACCCGAGTGTTATAAAAAGTTCAAAACTTCCGCCGCAGATCATCTACGTCATAATCCTTAATATTTCTGGCGATTTTGTAATTATAAAAGGACGAATAGTCAGTGGCGTGCAAAATAGAAATACGTCAATGCTCATATTTGACCAAAACAGCTAGTAAATAGGTATTGTGACTAATTAATGCCTACCATAGCTTGAAAACCTGTGCTCGCCACTGCGAATAGTACTCCGATCCCAAATAAAATGGTATTTGGTGATGAATCCGCAAAAGGTGGTCAAGAAATATGTAATCTATTTTCAGAACACTTTCAATCGGTGTACAAGGATCAAACCTCCACGTCGTTAACTTCTCAACCTTATAATGTTTGTCATAGTTATCATAGCGAAACAGTGTCAGCATCTCTTGTCGCTATAAGTTTAGAAGAGGCACGCAAATACTTACTTTCTATTAATGTCAATAAAGGCAGTGGACCAGATCTGATCCCTCCAATTCTACTCAGCAGAAAATCTAGCTTATCCCCTCACGTTTATATTTAATTTATCATTAAAATCAGGTGTATTTCCAACCAGATGGAAAATAGCTCATGTTACTCCAATACACAAGTGCTATAGACAACGTTTGTAATTATAGGCCAATCTCAATATTGTGACCTAGTGCCAAAGTTTTTGAAGCACTCATACAGCAGAAATGACTTTACTGTTACGAAAATACATTACCCCAATCAACACGGATTTCTGCCACGTAGATCCACGACCACCAATTTAATTGGTTATGTCACCGATATAGCCGAAGCATTAGATAATAATGTTGAAGTACATGCAGTTTATACCGATTTCAAAAAAGCTTTTGATTTAGTGAATCATGATGATTAATAAAGCTAAATCAGATGGGAATACACGGTTCTCTGTTAAGATGGTGTGAATCTTATTTAAGAAATCGTTCTCAATTAGTGTCTCTCTTCGGTTTTAACTTAGATATTAAGCCCATTCCTTCCGGTGGTCCTCAAGGATCTGACTCTGCTATTCTAAATTTTTATCAATGACCTCAGTATAGCTCTTCCATCGAATTTTAAATTTTACGCGCAAGACCTTAAGATGTATCGTACTATTCTAAATGAAAGTAATTCTGTTTTACTTCAGAATGATATAAAAAAGGTTATTGACTGGTGCAAAAATAATGGCTTTAAATTTGGATAAATGCATGCTTATAAAATTCACTAGAAAAAAGTCTGCAACCGATTGTCTTTATTATGCTCATAACGTTCCGTTGAAGGAAGTTGATGTTGTCCGATTTTTGGGGTTCCTCATAGACTCCTCACTTTCCTTTCGCCATCACTTTGACGCTATTGCAAAAGAGTCATCTAAATTATCTGGTTTTATATCGCGTCAGTTGAAACTGTTCCGCGATCGGAATCTGTCCGTTACTATTTATAATTCTCTCGTGCGAAGTATCCTGGAATACTGTAGCCCAGTCTGGAGCCCATCGTATAACGTTCATTGTGACACATTGGAACGTATTCAGAAGCGCTTCATTTACCACCTAACCTACAATAATAACAAATGTCGAGAATTAGACTCGTATGATTTGCGCTTACGTTCATATAATCAACTTAGGGACCGACGTAAAATGCTGGACATGGCTTTCTTTTATAAAATTATCAACGGCTATATTGACTCACCATAGATACTAGAGCGCCTAAAGTTCTGTATGCCGCGGTCTTGTAGTCGCCTGCAGAATCGCAAGCCGTTTTATTTGCCATCATGTCGTACCAATGCAGGCCAACATGCGTCTATCTACCGCATTAATTGCACTTTTATTAATGCTCACAGAAATAGGACGTATTTATTAGTTCTTTGACCTCATTTAAAAAACAGCTAAAACATATTCTCAAGTAATTCGTAACCTTTTTCTCAATGTATTTTAACATTTAAATCTACTTTTCGTACTGGAGTTACTATTAAGCGAGTTATATTAATATTTTTTATCTTTTTTGATTGTTAACATAGCGACAGTTTAATTTTGCATGTTGTGGTCATATCTAGAAGGTGAAATCTCATTCTTTATCTAAGTCTTATTATTATAAGTTAAGACAAGATTGTTACCAGTTTAATGGCCCGAATAAAAAAAACCCTGATGCTGGGTACAGAACTCCTTAAACATAGCGGTTTAGGATTTTTTGGTGAATTCATATTGTAGGTCAAGCAACGACTTTATACTTAAACCCAAGTCCCAATTCCTTAACTCTGATGCTGCAGGATACTACGCTCCTAAGCCGTGGGGATTAAGAGTACACTACAAAGTTAAAAATAAAAATTCTTTCCAAAAAACCGACTCCAAGAAATCAAAGTAGAAATCAAAGTTATTTTTTACTTTACAGTGGCTTTGGAAGTCGGTTTTTTGGAAATAATTTTCATAAAATATACTAAGCGACAGAAAAACAATTTAACAATATTATTTCCGTAGTCGGATTAAACTTATTTAAACCTTTTTACCTTGTTTATAAACTTTTATACCTTTTGACCAATGATAATGCAGACTCGCTCTTTTGCCAGGGAAGAGTGCAACATAAATTAATTATGTTTAACAATAGATTCGGCCAAAGTTTCTTTTCGATCGAATTTTACACGTGTCTTAAATTTTAAAAGCTTTTGTGCGTATTGGCCCCCTTCCTATGTACCTACTCTGCGAATATGTGTCCCATTCAATGATTGCCGTGTTCATCTCGTGGCTAGTTACTACCTTACCGGCAAAGACGTGCCGGTTAGCGATTTATCGTTCCATTTAGATATTACAAATCCCTAAATGGCCCTTGGTAAACAGAACACTAGCTGTGCTGTGGTGCGCGTCGTGCAAGCGACCGTGACGAATTTCCGATCGTCATAACTAATCCTTCGTTAGGATTTCACATCTTTGGGGGCTAGTGGAAGATTTTTACCTACTCGATCGCGTTCAAGATAACTACAATTTGTATAGATTATAATGCGCTTGATCACAGGTGACAACTAGTACTCGAGCAATTCCAAATAACTGGAAGTAAACTTTAAAGCAATCGAATAGAGTAAAAATCTACTAGGCCTGCTGATCTCTATCTAAAGAAAATATACGCCAAGTAGTTATACTATACAAGTTGGCCGACTGCGTTGGGCCAACTTGTACAAGGGTTCCAACACGATGTACCGATTGAATGCCGTACACGCAAAAGGGACAATTCGAGCAAAACCAAAGCCTGTGTGGTTTTATACTGCAACCAGTTACAAAGGGGCTCGGTGGTAATCCTTCGAGCGATATGCCTAGGAGTTGACATGCTGTGGACTGATTTCTTCCTTAAGTCAAGTGTCCCCTTGGAATATTTCGGCAGCAGATCCCTGAATGGATAAATGATGTTCCCACACCCACAATATTTTTGAACGACATATCCAATGACACCCTACACTATGAGATAGACGAGATAAAAAAACATCGCACCTTTACGTGTAGGGGAGGTATGCCACTTTGCACTTTGTTAGCGTGATTAATATGCATAATATCTATGCCATATTACAGTTTTCTAGTACTAACAGCCTCTAAGCTAAGTCGGGTAGGGGCAGGTGAACCGACGTACGGACACGGCGAAGGTCCGTATTATACAAGTTTTCTCGTGGTAGTGCCTTACGTGTCGTGCGTCAACAAGAAACCCTTAGTTCCTTTTTGACTACGGGACCCTAAAAAGAGGAACGGAAGACCAAAGAAAAAATGGATGGAGTGTATAATAGAGAACAAAAGTAAAACCAATAACTGATTTTGATCTTTTTGTTACTATCTCTAATCGAAATCGTTGGCAAGACCAATTTAACTGAAGAAAAATCTGCATGTAACGTCTCCCCACTAGGAAAGTTGGATTTTGCGGATGAGTGTGACTGAAAATCTTCTTTTTTTGGGTTTATCTGTTGGGTTGGAAGTTTTCGAGACACGGAACATGCAGTGTTTGTTGTTTTAACGATGCATACTGGTTATTCTATCTCACAAATTCGTTTACCGTGTTATTGGTGTAATTTTTCGTGAGATTTCTATTTTCCCATTTTTATCCGAAAGCCCAAATACATAACATAATATAATGAATACTCCATTTATTTATAGTCCGTCAAACTTATCTCATGGCCCGCTGACCAAAATTGGAACAAATTTTTAATTTTTATTTAAATTTTAGTTTTTGTTTTTTTTTCATATATATTAGTGACGCTGTCACCGGGTCACATAAGTTTGTGGGACATACAAGTGTTTCTTACCCATATTACATCATGCTTCTACTAGAAAGATGATGGACTTTTATTCCTTATTTTACATTCTTAAGGGTAGAATTATCAAAAATCCTGTAATACGATATTCTTTATTGAAACATAGTTCTTCTTGGCACCATAAAACGCAGGGTACCTGGCCTGGAAAAATCGAAGGTGACAATAACTGTTAAACTCTGTCTCTATCCTTTTATTATAAATGGAGAAGGATAGAGTATATGCATGTAAGTACTAGCTGATGCTCGCCACGTTGTTAAGGTTTTTCGGTTCCCGCGGAGACTCTTTAATTTTTGGGGATAAAAAGTAGCCGTGTTATTCCAGACTATAATCTATATCTGTGCCGAATTTCATAGAGATCCATTCAGCCATCATGGCGTAATTGTTATATTTTTTTTAATTGTGGGATAGGCTTGCGCTTGACGACAATCATGCTTAGTGGTAAGCAATAAAGAGGTCTAGGTTGGAGCGCGCTTGCCTAGAAAATGCCTATTGATATAAGATTGTGTAACAAATATCCATCCATCCTTACAAACTTTCGCATTTATAATATTAGTAAATATTTATTTTAGTTAGTGTTAAACATTGTGAACACTTTCGAGAACGAGTCAGTAGTTCAGCTGGTCGCGCTCAGTCGCGTTGTCAGCAAGATGTCGCAGGTTCGAATTTTGTTCGCAAAGAAATTTTGATGCTCAAAACTAGCTGTAGCAAGAAAAACACTTAAAAACCGTCGTACGAGCAGTCCCGGACTTTTGCTAGTGTGCTCTATATTATTGTCATTTTATATTATCGTCACTTACCATCAGATGAGATCGTAGATGAGGGCTAACTTGTAGTGGATAAAAAAAAAGGGGAAATACAGATAGCTATGGTGACTTTTCACTACATTCACTCGCGCTCAAAATAGTTTACGGATGAAAGCAAAATTTCCAAATATTGTTCGCTGGGGTTGAAAAGAGTTTATAAAAATAGATATTCGCGCACCTCGCAGCTCACTCACAGCCATCGGGTTTTGTCGTTTCATAAAAGCTAATAAAAGTTTTAATAAATTTCATGGACTGTGTTGAATGATATGAAACTATGACAATTCTGTAAAACTTTTGCATATGTAACACTAACGGGTGATATATAATTTATGCGATTTTTAAAGTTTCTTATTTGAAACCTGTACTTCATTGTGCGCTTTTTGGGTGTTTAGTCCACTACTAATCTTAATAATAGGTCCTTACATATGAAATTGGCGTTTTGTAAGAGAGGAACATAATGTCGATTTTTTTAAATATAATATATTTATTTAATCAAAGTATGTACCATTGCTATCTATGCACGTTTGCCATCTCATAGGTAGTTAATTGATCCCTTTACAAAAAAAAATATTCGGACGGGAATCAATAAAATCTTTGAAGACGCTTTGGACTGCCCCATCGGAGTTGATTTTTTTCCCTTGCAAGAAGTTATCCCAACTTCGAAAAAAATGGTAATCTGTTGGAGCAAGGTCCAGGGAGAACGGTGGATGTCTTAGACATTCCAATTGAAGCTCCTATAATTTGGTAACCGTCTGTTGTGTAGTGTGTAGTCTAGCGTTGTCCTGAAGCAGCAGTGGCCTAGAGCGATTGACGAGCCTCGGTTGTTTAGCAGCTAGCTTTTCCATCATGGTTTGCAGTTGCTGACAATAGACATCCGCCGTAATCGTCTGGCCAGATTTAAGAAAGCTGTAGTGAACGACATCGGCACTAGTCCACCAAACGCTCACGTGTAATTTATTTTGAGTCAATTTTCGTTTGGGGCAGGATTTGGCTGGTTCGCCAGGGTTCAGCCATTGCGATGAGCGTTTCCGATTATCGTACAGGATCCACTCAGCCTTCAATTCTTCATTATCAACTTTGGTCTCCGGCCGTCCACGAGGCTTGTTCTACAGGTCAAAATTTCCAGAACGACATCGTTGGAACCAAGAACGCACTGTGTTTTCTTTGACGACACCGTCGCCATACACATCATTAATCCTTCGAGCCGTTTCTGCACCACTGGTGCCACGATGGAACTCATACTCGTAAATAACACGATATTTCAAGTTTTCCATTTTGTAAAGTGACGCAAAGAAAAAACCAATAGAGGAATACACAAATGAATTAGAGTTTTCAAAACACAAAAGCATGAGTAAATAGCTGTATAAATTTGAAATTGAAATTCCTAACCAAAGATGAGATATTTGAGATCAAAGTGGCTAATACGACAAAATGGCAATTTCATATGTAAGGACCTAATATATAAAACAAAGTCGGGTTTGTTCGAACACTAAAACTCTAGAACGGCTGAACGGATCTGGATGAAATTTGGCACAGGGATAGATTATAGTGTGGTATAACACACAAGCTACTTTTCCCCGGAAAATTAAAGAGTTCCCGCGGGAACCAAAAACCTCTATCCACGCGGACGAAGTCGCGGGTCTATGCTAGTTTATTATATGTCAGAAACACAACCAGCTACTATTTTCTCGATACAAATATTTTTCACATATTGCTCTGAAATTGTGAATTTTCTGATGTTTTTTCGGAAACAGTAAAGAGTTTTTCGACCTGTTCTTAAAAACTATGTAGATAATAATTTGTAAATTAAAAGTATACTTTACTAGATGATTCCCGCGACTTCGTCTGCGTGGATTAGGATTTTTGATTCCCGCGGGAACTCTTTTATTTTCCGGGATAAAAATTAGAATAGTCTAATATGTCCTTCCCCGGTATACAACCTACCCTTTTACCAAATTTCATCAAAATTGGTTCAATGGATGAGCCGTGAAAGCGTAGCAGATAGACAGATAGACAGACACACTTTCGCATTTATAATATTAGTATGGATTTTTATCTCCCGGTGCAGCCAATAATTGCTTTCACAACAGTGAGTATAATATCTCTCCTATCATTCTCACACTCATCACATTGTTTTAGGCTGTTTGTTTACTTTTATATTTATGAACTGATGCCCGTGAACTCGTCCGCTTAGATTGAGGGGTTTTGGTTCCCGTGGGAGCTCTTTAATTTTTATTAATTAGCATATGTGTTATTCCGGACTATAATTTAGCTCTGTGCCAAATTTCATCCAGATCCGTTTAGCCGTTCTGGCGCGATTGAGTAACAAACATCCATCCATCGATCCAAACTTTCGCATTTATAATATTAGTTTAGAAAAATGCTTTTGTCTTGGCCGACTGACTGACTGATCTATCAACGCACCGTCGAAACAAATAAACATATTATAGACTTGAAATTATGGTAGGTTCCTTAAGAGAAAATTAATTTCCACTGCAGTGTAGCAATAAAAGAAGGAGCTCTTTTTATTTTGTATTACTGCGTAACTCTACTTTATATTTCAAGTTCAGAGCTTTTATAAAAAGCAAACTAATTGAAAAATTCTATTAGAATGTAAAGGATTATTGAAATGACAAGAAAACTTGGGAATGAATAGATCCAATGTTTCTGACAGTTCTAATTAGTTTAAAATGATTTGTGATAATTTTTTTATTTGCTTTAAAGTTGAACCCTTGTAGTTTTTTTCCTATTATTGAGGTGTTATAAATATTTTTATAATATAAACAATCCTAACTAATCGAGCCTACGATCTAGCCTAACTAATTGGCAAATGGGTAGTTTTTCTTTAACCTAATCTGATAATTTATCTTTATATGTACTAAAGATTGACCATTAACGCATCTTATTCTTCCTTTATAAACTTATGGACACTTTGTTCACGTGTTCTTTAGCACTTGCACTACACTCTCACTGAACGCCATACACTTACTAAAAAGGTTTAGTCCTTTTTAGTCTTAACACTAGTTTCGTTATCGTGAGGAAACCTGCACACCCGAAAGGTTCTTCTCAAAGGTGTGTAAAGTCTGCACTTGGCCAGCGTGCTGGAATATGGTCATAGGCGTTGGGGTCCCAAGGTGTTTGACAGCTGGAAACAAGCGGCAAAAGATCGTGTTCTGTGGAGATCCATGTAGGAGATCTTCGTCCAGCAGTAGTCGATAGGTTGAGATGACGACGACGAAAATCCATTAATCCAAGGCATTAATTTACCTGCATTTTCCTTTTTTTCAGCATGCGAGCAATCTAGCAGACTCGGTGAGGTTTTTTATGGTCAGCATGAATCGGGCGCCATCGTGGACCAAATGCTACAAGGTCTCGAATGTGACGTGTCTGTCTTCACAGGAATTAATATTGAACTGTCGCAATGCATTTGTGACTAATTTCAGTAGCACGTCAGCTCATCTTAGTTACAAGTGAGTTTGGACTGCTGGTTCCTCCCTCGCCATTCTACCTTCAAAGTGCAAGGTTTGGCGACCCCTCTGGCGCAGTGGTCAAGCGTTTGATACCTGGCAGGGTCCATTAGGAAATTTATGTTTTCTGAAATGGCTCTGGTCTAGTTTAGTGGGAGGCATTGGCTGTAACTAGTTACCACCCTACTGGCAAAGACGGCAGTTCTATTTAAACCCATACCCACTACACCAGACCATATAAAAAACAGAAATTATAAATTCACAAATTGATACTGCCGGGACATAGAACCTATACGATTACTACAGCACTCATACTGCGTCAGGGAGGCCGTCAAAAAGGAGTAGGATTTTAAATGGAATGTTGTATTCCTAGGAGACAGTTTTCCAGCTACGACAGGAACAGCTTGTCAATGAGGCTGTTCGTTATCGCTATCGTGTGGATTTGCAACTTCTTTGTCGCTACCATTTCCGATAATGCTCTTTTGAAGGTTGGTACCATTTTAATTTTTAGCCGACAACGGCGAAGCAAAACAGAGGGGTAAAGTCATTTAAATAAAGGCCCCAAACCGATTTAGACAAAGTTTCGGCTCACCATAGATAACCCAAACACAATATCAAAAATATCGTTGTACCATTTAGACATTTACACTACATTTAGACATATTATTAATTTTCGATGCATGTTCCGACACCAAAAGTTGTGTCTGCACAAACTAACTTTTGATTAAATTAGGTTTATTTCAATTATTATAACTGTAACGGAAAACTATGAACCGAAACTAGTTTTATGGAATTGTAGACTAATATTTTCTACTGATGGTGAGCCCCTATTTGGATGGTCACTTGATAATGACCTTATAATTTTAATTTTTTACAGCTTTTCAAATTCTCATTTCTATTCGGGTTAATCTCAACCGTATTCATACTAATGTTTTTAATGTTTTCAACAAAATACACCACCAAAGCTTTCTATGATATAATGAATATAAAGGATGGATTTAATGTGAGTATGATCTTTTATTGACTCGCTGGCCCGCTTCTGCTTCGATCGAGTGATTTTTAAAGATCCTGAATGAAACGAATATTTCTTATTTTTTTTCATAATTTAAATACAAAGGACATTGTTCCGTCCCCATACTAAGTTCGCCTAAGAACCAACAGTCATAAAACATTGATTACTGGGTTCAAATAAATACCTTTTTATACTTGAGAGCAGATTAAAACAATGGACACTTGCTAAGAAATGACTTATTACCAAAAATGTTTTCGATTTTGAGGTTATTTCAACTTTTATAATCAATCTGCTTGAACAAATAAATACCATCTTTATCCAATTGTAATAGAGCTGTAAATAGCATGTAGATAAGAAAAAAATCGCCGTAGTTCATCAAAAACATTACAGATGGCGTTAGATATATTAAATTATTGTACTTTCAATAGATGGCGTTGCGAGATTCAGAATACTTGCGCACTTAGCACTTTAAGCTGCTTTTATCTTGTTTCTTACGATACAGATCTAGCGCTCAAGCGGTGGTATTACATATTATTTTAACCTGTAAGTTATTGATCTGTGCTTAATAATCGAGAGACGGAAACGTATAGTAATCAATTTAATACCCATTTATTTATTTTGTAAATAATTTGAAGTGTCCGTTGAATTCTAATATTTGAAATAAAGGTTATAAAATGAGCTAAGAATTACTGTATATTTCTAATACATGTTGATTCTTAGGCGAATTTGGACAATGTCCTTTAAATATAATATTAAACATTGCTGCGTGCCGGCGCGGAATGGAAGTGAGGCGCGCCGCAGCGCGCGGCCGTGCGGCAGGTGAAGAGCGAGCTGGCGTCGGAGACCGTGAGGGCCGGGAGCGGCCGATCACCTATGCGTCACGATCACTGGCAGCCAGTGAGAAAAATTATAGCCAAATTCACAAAGAAGCCACCGCTATTATATTTGGAGTATAGAAGTTTCATCAATATCTCTACGGCCTCAGCCAGCCCTTCATATTGAAAACGGATCATCGTCCATTGGTATCAATTTTTAATAATAAACTCCAAAGGTCCAAACTGTGGAGTTCTCCATTTTTAGTGCTTCTCCATTTATTATAATAGTTTTATCAATATTCTTTACATTAGGTAGAACAAATACTAAGCACTTGGTTTTCCTAGCATTCAATAACAAATTATTGACAGTAAACCTGTGTGATACGTGTGATTGATATATACATGTATTATATTATGTCTATGACCGTTGTTACGGTTAACAATGTGGTACGTATTTTATATTTGTTACCTCTGAACATCCTACAACATGTAAACCAAAATCGCAGAGAGCTGCAAAGCATAATTAAACATCAAACGAACTTACCAAGTGAAGTTCTATGATAATTATGTGAGCAGCTTCTTTCGACGCAATTTATACACACCCTCCCTATTAAATTACTTGCACAATTTTTACGTACACCCTACCCTATACACAAAACAAATATAAAATGTATACTATCAACTAAAATGACGATCGGCCGGCCGAGTGCCCGGAGCTGAGATATCGCTAGAGTCGGGGTAGTGGAGATAGAGAGTGGGGGTAGTAGAGGTGGACAGCGGGTTGTTATTTATTAATTTCAGGTAAAACGATCTAAATATCCGTGTGCTAGGCTGATGTGTGAGAACGCAAATACTACATCACATAATTGTCATCGAACTTCACTTGGTAAGTTCGTTTGATGTTTAATTATTGCGTTTCTCGGATGGTAAAGATATAAAGGAACGCAACGTGTTTCAGGACTATTGAACAAAGCAACTGCAAGGGATTTTCAAAAATCCATCCGGAGCGAAGCAGAGGCGCGCCAGCTATTTTATATTTAAGATGACATGACATTTTAAACTCTAAAATAGTAATATTCCTTTTCAGCGTAAATCCTTCAACCTGGCAACAGATCCATTTGGAGTTGGGCTAATAGGCGCTTACGACTTTGGCAACTTATCACCGTTTCTCAAGGTGGACAACGCCGCTATGATTTTCACCATAGTTTTCATAGCGGCAGCCTTTGCCCGATCGCTTATAGTGCGAGTGCTGTATATGAAACTAACCAACTGTGTTAAAGTTAAGTTCGTGGAAACACCGCACTACCTCTTGTTCGCGATTCTGCCTCTGAGTACGGAATTCATGGACGCGCACAAACTATTCGTTTTGTATATATACTTGTACCTGATGGCTGCATTGGTTTCGTGTCTCGTAAGTATTTTTTAATGTTATACAAGATGTAAACAAGTTAGCCTTTTATTCGACGTCACCTGGTAGTAGTCGCAATAATATAGTGGCCACTGGAAATCAGCGTTGGGGCACCTGCCCCCCTATTCTCTAACTCAGTGGCTATCAAAAAATTGAAAGCAACTGACATAAATATTTTTTTATCCATTGAATGTATGATATGCAATCACTATTTTTATTTCATAGGAAACCTTGGATAAAAAATATAAGTCAGTGGCTTCCTTTTTTTGATAGTTAGAGAAAAGGGGGGGTTGAAAACTCAGATGTGCATACAGACATAGTCATAAATATATATTTATGTGATATGCGCCATGGAAGTTTCGCGTCTGAGAGGCACGGAGTCTCAAAACAAGCTGAGTGAGGACTCACACACATGTGTACGAGTTATTGATTTAGCATCTACGTGCTTATTATATTTTTTTAATGTGCAGAAGTAAGATCAATAGTTTTCTTGCTCGTTTTTAGACTCTGCAGATGTAGTGGGCTGATCTGGTAGGGGTAGGGCAGTTTTAATTTAAAATTGTAGTACCTGGGTGACCGAGCTGTGCTCGGTATTGTTTTTGGTACATCGTGTTTTTAAAAATTATATTTAAATACAAATTACTGAAGAAATATGAATAATATTTTGCGATCTTACCGACATAATAATAAAAAAATATGAACTGGTTATTTAAATAAAAAAACACGAGTGCAATTGGATTCCCAGTAATAGGTTTTCTCACAAAAGAAGGAACATTTAAAAAAAGGGAAAATTGAATAATCGGACTGGTGAAATCTGGACTCGTACCGGGCCTTCCAGTTTTTGGATCGCCCAACTTCCCATCTGAGCTAGTATATCCTTGTAAATGACGGCGAAATTTACCTTCGTATTCTATTGATATTAGAAATTTATACCCTCATCTGTTATATAAATGATAGATAACATACTCATTGACATATCGTGAAAGGCTGCCTAGTTAAATTGCGTACGGATAAGATCTATATCTATAATATATATAAATCGTTAAGGGATCAACGCACAGCCTAAACCGCTGGGGTTAAAAACTTGAAATTTTGACAGTAGGTTTCTTTTGTGACGCAGGCGCTCATTAAGGAAGGATTTTCAAAATTCCACCCCTAAGGGGGTGAAAGCCCGTCATTTCTCAAGTATTATCCATGAAACTTGGTATTTGAGCTATCGGTATAAAATAAAGTCACGTGTTTCACAGTTTTTGATATTTCTACCCCCGAAGGAGTGAAATAGGGGATGAAAGTCCTTCATTTCTCAAGATATTCTCAAGTTATAGCAACGAAACATGGTATTTTGGTAAAAAATAAACAAGTATGTAAGTCACAGTATTTCAAAATTCTACCCCTAAGGGGGCGAAAGTTTGTATGAAAGTCAGTCATTTCGTTTCCGCGATTCAGATTATATATTATATACAAGAACCTGCAGTGTACCTATATTAAATAAATGATATTGAGTAGTGAGTATTGAACAAGAGGTCGCCCGCGACTTCGTCCGCGTATAATTTCTGATTTCCTATGAGATTTTCTCGCTGCAAAAACCCTAGGTTATTACTTATTAGTTTTAGCCATAGCGGCTTACCTTGGCTTTTAGCCATACCTTAATGCCGATAACAAAAACAAAGGACGTTCATACAAACTTCCCACCCCCATTTCAACCCCTTAGGGGTGAATTTTCTCAAAACCGTTTTTTAGCGGCCGTAGAAGGAACCTATCTTCCAAATTTCAAGTCTGTATGCTTTTCAGTTCCTGAGATATCGTGATGAATCAGTGACCTTTCGCTTTTATATACTCGTATCTAGATAAAATTTATAGAAGAAAATTGCTCGTTTAAAGGTATTTAGGATATGTTATTTTTAGGATTTGTTTTTGTGTTTTCAATTCATCAAAAACAATTACGTTCCTTCTCTTCTTAAGGTCTTCTTTTAAATTATATAATACTAAAAATATGTCTCAAATAGCTAACCTTTCTAATAGTACCTCCTTTTAGTAGTACATTACAAAAGTCACAGTAAAACATAAAACGCTAGTATAGGGAGGTTAAATAAAATTTCATAAGGTTTCGAACGTTTTCTTATAGCTAAAATGGTCAAGGCACCCTACACCTACAAAATAAATCCACTTATCACCAACATCTATCCATCAGCATGTATGCGTCCATTGCTGGACAAAGGCCATTTGAGAGCGCGCCACCAAACACGGTCCACCGCCTTCCTCATCCACCCGCTTTCCGCAACCTTCTGTAGGGCATCAAACCAGAGAGCTGGAGGTCGTGCTATACTGCACTTACTGGTACGCGGTCTGTACTCCAGAATACGTCTGCTTCAACAGTCATCGGTTCTGTGACAGATATGACCTGCTCACTGCCACATTAGCTTGCTAACCCTCAGAGCTATGTCGGTTACTTTAGTTCTTCTACGAATTTCCTCGTTCCGGATTCTCCTCCCTGAGAGAAATTCTCAATATAGCACGCTGAGCGACTTTTAATTTATGTACTAGACCTACCGTCAGTGTCCACGTTTCCGCTACAAACGTCATTACCGGAAGACTTTTGTCTACAGACTTTGCTACGATCTCCACCTACAAAATGTTTATACAAAACTAGATCGCAAAATTCTAGCTTAAAGCTGCTTCTAATGATCAATTCAGAAATTGATCATCGCAGATTCGAAAAATCAACTACACAAATTATGAGCGTTAAATTAGAGAGATTGACAACACGTTACATCGTGCACACCTATTTAACACAAATTTTGTTTATTTTATATCATAATGATTATATTAAAAACCTTGTTATACCTACTATTTTATTTATAGTAAGGAGCATCCTAAAAGTCTAAGACCCGCTTGCGTAACACCCTTAAATCGTTTTTAAAACCGTCCTTAACGCATGTACTCGTATAATATGGTTAAATACGTCTTGCATAACGTATATTTTTCTGCCAAGTATAATTAGCGAACTGTCGAATTTAAACCAGAATGGCTATTTAGCGGAGCAAAACATATTTAAGTTGTAATTGCTGTCATGGGTATCAGGTTGTGTTATGAATTGTAAAATGTATAAAGTGGACGAATTTAACGAATACTATTGAGCACACAATGGATTGTTTCGAACTATATTCTTACGGTGAAGAAATAATATAAATAGACCTTGACAACTCCTAGCGCGAATTGATCAGTTCAACAGTCTTCTAGAATACAAAATGAGAATATTTTCGTCTGGTGGGAATAATGCAGAGATCTATAGAAATAATCTTGTAGCCAGATAGCATGGATCAGCACATGAATCAAATGTATGGGACGACTATTTAAAATAAGATGCATCATAAAAGTCATGTATAGGTATCCCGTATGAAATAAACGTGTTTGTGTTTGATGAACATATAGAAAGTACGGGAGAGTGCAGCGTTCGCCACACCCCCCCTAGTTAGATGGACCGAGTCGCAGGGAGCCGCTGTATCCAGGTGGTGCAAGACTGGCGTGTGGAAGTCCCTGCAAGAGACCTATGTACCGATTTTGATGAAAATTTGCAGAGATAGCTTACATCCTAGACATAAACATAGGACACTTGATATCCCAGAAAAATAAAGAGAAAAAAGAAAAAAAAATAGAAAAATTTAATAAAATTGAAAACAAAATAGGTCTATTACGTATATTTTTATTTCTAATATCAATCATATTATTATATGCTTATTTTTTGTTAGTCTGCTTGTTTTATTGCATCATTTTTTTTTTAAAATACATTACATGATGGAAGAGTAAGGTTCTATCGTCCTGAACAATAATTGTATTGTTCCTCCTACTAAAATTTGGTCCCCGACACCTGCTTTGTATATTTTATTCCAATTCAGACTATTGTAAGACAATATATGTAAAATTAATAATATTAATGGCTATTTGTAAGTCCTTGGGATGTTTAGACTTTGAAGTTTGAACTTTGTTGTGTCAAAAAAATTACGTTTCATTTCGTGCGTAGTTGTAATGCAAACACAATTTCCTGTCTATCCATCGCAAAAGATGTGAAATGGAACGCAATTACTGCTTTACCGACTCGCTAAACAAATTTAGTTAAATGACATCCAAAAGAATCTCGTGCAAGACGATCATAATTAATGCGATTAAGATAAACATGTTTGTACAATTAAATCCACTTAAGTACCTAATTTTATTTAGGAGACATTTAAATCAAACGTTACGCAAGCGGTCCTAAGTCTTGATTTTTAATTCGCTGATATTGTTATGTCAGATCAAGCTAAAGTCACAAAATCAACTACGAAATGACTGACTACAAAATCGAATTACAATTTAATTATTGTAATGAAAGTCGTAAACAAGTCATAATTTAACACGACTGCCCTGCCAAAATAACGAACTAAAAAGTTAACGAACTAAAGTATAAATTAATCTACTTAAATTAGAATTTTATTCACATTTTTATTAAATGATATTTTTTTGTGAATCACTGGATATTGTACTATAGTGTTATATATTTTTGAAATCTACTCATCATTTTCTATATGATGATTATATAGTTAATCTTATTTTCGAATTTTTTTTTCAACTTTAGTCTTTAGTGCGGGACCATGGTCACACCATAAATTTTTTAAAATTGTACTAGCCTATGTCACCCGGAATAACATACATACATACATGAACTCTGCAAACAATATATTCCTTTTTTCAGGCAGTCGTATAAAAATAGATGAAGCGTGTTGTTAATAGCAAAAATATGATACAAAATTTGAAACTTAACAAACCCTATGAAATAATTAATTGCTAGAACATTTCTACAGGCGCTATCTTGGCATCACAAAGAAAGGAGCATCGTATTTTGCATTTAACTCGTTAGAGGAAGCGGCTTACGAATTTCAGCTAAAATAAAATTATTTATTCTTTACGGTCTTATGTAGGGAGAAACAAAATAAAAACAACTCAACGGTAATTATTACGGAGTAACTTTAACCCTTCACCACCTATCACCTGTTTCTGTCCCTTAACCACCTACGTGCGGTCCTGGAGACCGCTAGTACATTTTTGCTTCTAAATTGGAATCTATGGTATCAATGAAACATTAAAGCGAATAAAATACTTGTATATCATTTATTACAATTAAGTAACATTAAATTCTCGAAAAAAAACTATCAGTCTTCACAAAGCTACAATACTGGCACAAAAAATGAATGAAAATGAGATCTGTAAAATTAAAATTAAAACTTAAAATTTCAACTTCTGTTTAGTCATTCTTATAAATTAAGTAAGTATACCAACTATAAAATAAAAGAAAAAAACAACCTTTAGATTAAAACTTGTACAAAATTGCAATGCTTCAACATTTAAAAAATTTCGCGGCTTTACAATACATTTTTGATGCTCACTGCATTTGCGGTCTAACAAGCTTTTTTTGTCATATTTTTCATGAATTTTCATCGTTATTACTCATTTTGACATTCAATCAACAAAAATAATAACTGTTTATTATAGAATATATGGATATAAAATGCCATAACCACCTACGTGCGGTCTCGGAGACCAATAGCGAAATATTTTCCATAAATCCCAGCAGCCGCACGCACGTATACTACTCGCCGAGCGTAAACTCGATACAGTTCGGTGTGTAGAAAAGGTATATGGAAGCACTCTTTGCCACGACACGTACACATCGAAAAATTTGAGTTCAAAAATTCGTTGTGGTCTGTGTGACTGATGGTAGGTGGTTAAGGGTTAAATCAAAGATAAATTCAATATATTAATGCTACGTTGTTAACATAGGTAATATAGGTTTAATAGTAGTGAGTAATAGTAGTAGATTTAAAAATTATTATCCGAGCCTTTATTTGTTGTTGGCTTGAGTTTTCCTTCAATCGGAGCAACTGATACGGTAAAAGTCCTGACTCACTCACTCACAGACTGACTCATAAGCCCCCAGCCCAAATCCTCGGACCTTCAGGTTCCCTGTATGATGTAGACAAGGTAGATAATGCTGTATTTTCGAATCTCCCACGGGAGCGACGCCGCGGGCGGGCGCTAGTAATAAAATATTCATTTTTTTCAGGCGATGTTCACTTCAACCATCTCTAGACTACTGCATAGTGAATTTAGTTCGGTGAAAAATATTTATATTGTCGGATTGTTATGTTTCCTGGGATTCACTTTATCGCTGCCTCTGAGTATAGTAAGTACATACATTATTTTTTTTACAAATCCTCTACTTATATTGCATCAGTGAGTGTAGGGTTAAAAAATAATTACATTATGCGCCGTGCATGAAAGCAAAAGGTACCGTAAACACAAGTATATAAATAGAAGAGTAGCCTCTACACTACACGTTGAATTTTCACGATTTTCTCTCCTCCATGTGAGGTGAAATTCGGCTTCCACCCGCGCCGTAGTGAAGCGCAGAAATTTCCTCTTCCATTTGAATACTTTATATACAGCAAGTTGTCTTATTTATGGTCTTTTCCATGTGAATTTTGCCTCTGTTTTACGTTACATACTGGAATGGGCTAACATTATCCTGAAATTTCCTCGAAAAGCTGTCTCGCCTTTTAGGGTGCGTTTCCACCAGAGATGTGCTACGTACTAAGCTGGGGATGTGTGTCAAACTCACCAATAGAAGCGGTTGTTCTAATAATCTAGCGATCTAAGTAGAGAAAATCATGCTCTCTATTGGTTGGTTTGATACTCATCCCTATGATTCGTTTTGTTTCTTACTCTACCACTGGTTAGGAAAATAGATTTTACTCACAAGAACCAAGTCACTCTCTCTCGCCAATTCTCAAAAATTGCACCCGAGTGAAGCCAGGGCGTGTCAGCAAGTATGAATTTGAATATTGATTTCATATTATTGTGTCGACCTCATTGGCGCAGTGTTGAGCGCTGTTGTGCTAACGTGCGGAGGTCCCGGGTTCGATCCCCGGCAGGGTCAATTTGGGAATTTATAATTTCTGACTTTTCCGTGGTCTGGCTTGGTGGGAGGATTCGCCCTTGGCTAGTTTCCACCCTATCGGTAAAGACGTGCCGCCAAGCGATTTAGCGTTCCCGTACGATGCAGTGTAGAAACCGAATAGGGGTATGGGTTTAATTTAACTGCCATGTCCCTAACAGGTTAGCTCGCTACCATCTTAGACTGCATCATTAATTACCATCGGGTGAGATTGCAGTTAAGGGCTAACCTGTAGTGGTGTAAAAAAATATACCAATCCGAATGGATTTCTGTTTTATAGTAATAAATAAATCCTTCGCATACCTTTTGGTCATGACAATTTTATCGTGGAACTTTTTTAATAGATACTAACGAATGGAATTGAATCACATTTACTGTCGTGTAATAAATTTTATAAAAGCTTTTATTTGATAACGAGTAGTAAGATTAATTTAATTCATTATCGGATTAATTAAGAACGCTGAAATAGACAGCCTGTCTAATTTTTACATACTTTCGCACTATTCATGGCTTCAGAGACGCATTCTATTAGTATTTGTCACAGAATTTTAAACGAGGCGATAGAAATGATACACGTTGATGACAGGACAGTAGTTTATGAGCAACTATTATGGTATTATATTATGGTATATTTATGGTATTAGAATAATTCGGAATAGCAATCTCTATTATCAAAAAAACTGAAATGAAATAATAACTTTATTTTGATCTCTTCTCCAGATACACTCCAGTGAATAAATCTATTCTTCTAACATTTTTGTGTTGTTTTGAACTCACACTGAGATAAATGACGTCACAAATATGTATTTCATACAATCACACATATTAAAAGCGCATTTTGAAGTTTTATAAAGAGTTGCTTGTGTTGACATCATTCCTATATCTATGGGAGCGAAGCCGCGGATGGCTGCTAGTATAATAAATTACGTATGTTTTTCGAATTCAGTGTTATAAAAGTACAGCTATTCTGTCGGAATAAGAGGAATAATTATTATCGTTACCAGTACCTTTACCACGAGTTTTAACATCATACCTACGAGTACGTTGGTCGTATTCGAGCGTTCTGTTATACCCCTTCTTAGTTAGCAGATGTGCTGATGTATTCCTCTACCCCTTGCCCCCTAGGCACCTTATATACCCATTTTTGTTCAGACTAGAACTCAGTCAACGGGTAGTCGCGAGAGCTAATACTCGTACCGGTTATTTATATTAATATTAAAAGTGTAATTAAAGTTTACATTAAATACTTTTCAGTGAAATAAATCTTTTTTTTTAAAAAAGACATTTCCAAGGCATCCCATAACAAATTGGTGGCAGCGGTGGGATCCCGAAAATTCCGGTCGCCTAAAAAATAAAAGCACACCCTTGGCTCCGCGTAGAACAACCTATTTTTCCGGAAGGAAAATTTTGTAAAACAAATCAGGACTCGTTAAATGCACTATAGTGTAGTGAAAAGGAAATCAGTGAAAATAAGTGGAAAAGTGAAGTGAAAAGTGCACGAGTTCCTGTATCTGGCAGACGACCTCAGGCGCGTGAAGTGTTTGTTCCCGACCGGAGCAGCACCAGGGGTTGACCCTGACTCCACAAAGCTGGGATTCTCGTGAGGTCCAGTCGTTAATATAAACAAGCTTCAGCGATAAGCGAAGTATGCAGACGAGCGTCCTGTTTATTTTAACATTCTGCGAACTGTGAGTGTTATCTTGTTATTTTATTAAGGCTAAGCGTTACATGAACTATATCTCTACAAAGAAGAATATAACGGAAGTTATTATTTAGTATTGAAATCATAATTCAAACAAATGAAAAGTGTTGGAAAACATTGAAAATTTATTATATACATTAACTTTACAAAAGAAAGTAATTTTATAAGAAAGTAAATTTTGATTTTTAAAAGAAAGTTAATTTTAAGAGAAATTTATATTTACATTTTATTTGACATTTTATTTTATACAGGTTTATTTTATATTCTTATACTTTATTTGCTTTTGTGTCTTGTACTTTTATTGATTATTTTTATTTGTGTCTTGTGTATCAAAATATCCAGATCGGAAAATTAATATATAGTATTACTATACTCTATATAGTAATTTCTTATTATTTAAAGCTTTATAATGGCAAAGGTAAATCTAGATGTTCCACAGGGAACCACGGAAGGTGAAAGGTCACCATCCCCAGTTTTTTCAAAAACACTTAGAAACAAAATGGAAATTGATCTAAATATTTTATTAAAATTCATAAAACCCTATGATGGGTCACGCGAAACTATTAATTCTTTCATCACGAATTGCAATAATGCATTCGAATTAGCCACAGACTCACAAAAGTATATCTTGTTTAAATATATTTTAAGTCAGCTGCAAGGAAAGGCTGAAATTGCAGCTTCTATAAAAGAATTTACGTGTTATGAACAACTTAAGGAGTTTCTAAAAACTCAATTCAGTCAAAAGAAACATTATTCACATTTAATAACAGATTTACAAGAAACGAAACAATTACCAACGGATAGTGTAGTACAATTGTGAATGAACTAGAAGTTTAATTCGCTATAATCCGCTACAGTAGACAAATCTGTGTGGTACAGTGCGTGTCTTTCACCTGCAGCATGCGACACCCACCACCCAGCAATTCGCATCGTCGTGCATTGTCAAGTCAACATCTCCTGAAGATGCTCCGGTGTCGGAGTGAAACGTACATTGAGAGTGATTTGGAGGATTTGTGTGGTGTGGTGTTGTGCCTGTGCGAATTGCTGGGTGGTGGGTGTCGCATGCTGCAGGTGAAAGACACGCACTGTACCACACAGATTTGTCTACTGTAGCGGATTATAGCGAATTAAACTTCTAGTTCATTCACTATCATGGACTTCCGCAAAGTAACGCCTGCTTCTATTCAATAGTGTAGTACAATTTTCAACTAAGATTGAATCAATTCTGACTCAACGTTTAACAGAGATAACGATGAGTTCAAATAAAAAATCTGAGATTCCCAGGCGTACAGCCGCGATGGAAGATTTGGCTCTCCATCATTTTTTGATGGGTTTACATCCGAGAATTTCCAATATTGTTAGGTGTAGAACTCCCCAAAAACTTTATGAAGCAATTGGTTACGCTATTTCAGAAGAGAAAATTCAACAGACTCTTTACAGAAAGGTAGAAAGTTCTCAAAAGGAGAAGAAGGGTCATCAAAGTCCGTTTATACTCAGACCCCTTCAGGGTCATCTAGGCCAACGAAAGTTCTATAGACCTCCTCCAGGTCAAAATAGTTCCTTTATACCTAAACCCTTTCAAAACCATCAAGGTCAATTTGTACCAAGACCCCTTCAGGGCCAACAAGGTCAACAAGGTTTTTATAGACCTCCTCAAGGTCACCAGGGAAATAGATTCCCACAACATCCTCAGTTTAACAGACCGCGTGTAAATTTCATAGATCAAGAAGAAGGTGAAGAACCATATACTTCTTACGAGGAAGAGTATTATCCGGGACCTTCAGTCCCTGATGAGCAGGAATAATAATGGTGATAACCTTGACCCTGAATTAACGGAAAATAATTTAAACGAATAAATGTCCCGTCGGCGTGTCGGACGCGACATAATCATAAATTCGGCACGAATAGAGTTTACAAAATTATAAACAATAATGATCAATACTTACCACATATAAAATTGCAGACCTCTGGAAGTTCCAGACCTCTATCACTATTATTAGATACATGTGCCTTAATCTGCCTCATAAAGAGTTCAGCACCCACGAATACTATTAAGGTACATCCTGACAATATAACGGTCAAGGGAATAGACTCCAAGGGTAGTCTACCTTTGAAAAGTTTAGGATATGTAAATTTAATATTAAAAATTGGAAATGAGTTTATTCACCATAAATTTCACGTATTTAATGAATTACAAATTCCCTATGATGGAATTATTGGCACCGACCTTTTTATGAGATATAATTGTCAATTGAATTACAACACAAATAGCCTCGAAATCAATCGACTTAAAGTATATTTACTCTTTAACGAACCTGATTACATCATAAAACCCAGGTCAGAGACTGTTATAGACTGTTATAGATTGCACTGTAGAAAATCCCGGAATAAGGGAAGGGATAGTAATAGACCAACGGATTTCGAAGGAAGTCGTTATTTCAAACTGCATCGTAAAGGTGAAACCCAATAAAAGAATCAATGTAACAATATTAACTACGTCAGAGAAACCAATTAAAATAAATTCTAATTTAAAACTTAAACTACACGAAATTCCCAATCATAATATTAAATTAGTTAACAATTGCCAGATCACATTAGAACGAACTGAACAGGTAATTATTTCACTCCGGATGTCTCACTTAAACGGTGAAGAAAGCGAACAACTTGCAAACATCTGTGCGCAGTATTCTGATATATTCCATTTGCCTGACGACAAATTAACTCACACAAATGCGCTAAAACATCAAATCAAAACTAACTCCGACACTCCCATTAACGCTAAATCCTATAGGTTCCCGCAGTGTTATAAAGAGGAAGTACAGAAACAAATAGGTAAAATGCTGGATCAGGATATAATTCAACCATCTATATCACCATGGTCATCACCCATCTGGGTTGTACCAAAGAAAATTGATGCCTCAGGTGAAAAGAAATGGCGTGTAGTAATAGACTACAGAAAACTTAATGACATTACTATTGGAGAATCATACCCCATTCCACAAATTAATGAAATTTTGGACCAATTAAGTAATAGTAAACATTTTTCGACTCTTGATTTAGCTTCAGGTTTCCATCAAATCAGGTTAGCACCAGAATACGCAGATAAGACAGCATTTACCATTCCAGAAGGGCACTTCCAATTTAAAAGAATGCCATTCGGACTAAAGAACGCCCCAGCGACTTTCCAAAGGATGATGAACACCGTCCTGTCTGGCTTACAGGGTATTCATTGTTATGTTTATTTGGATGACATCGTCATTTATTCTTATGATCTGAATTCACAAATTGAAAAATTACAAAAGGTATTCGACAGGTTACGCCAAGCCAATCTAAAATTACAACCGGACAAATGCGAGTTTCTCCGGAAAGAAGTTAATTATTTAGGACATACAATCACAGACGAAGGAGTTAGACCAAACCCAGAAAAGATAAAAGCCGTAAAAGAATTCCCTATTCCAAAGAACCAATAGGAAATCTTTCCTAGGTCTTGTTTCTTACTACCGCAGGTTCATTCCAGATTTTTCCCTGTTTGCAAAACCACTTACCTCACTCCTGAAAAAGGATACCACATTAAACTGGGGTAACGAACAACAACTAGCTTTCGAAACTCTGAAAAGTAAATTATTGACAGCACCGATACTTACCTATCCAGATTTTACAAAACCGTTCATCCTTACCTGTGATGCATCGAATAACGCTATCTCAGCCATTTTATCCCAAGGTGAGATAGAAAAAGACCGTCCTATTGCATTTGCATCGCGCACCCTTAACAAAGCTGAAATCAATTACAGCCCAACAGTAAAAGAATGTCTTGCAATTGTTTTTGGTACCAAAACGTTTAGACTTTACCTGTATGGAAATACATTTACCATCGTTACAGACCATAAGCCGCTCCAATGGCTCTTTAATTGCAAAGATCCTGGATCAAGACTAGTAAGTTGGAGACTCAAACTGGAAGAGTATAATTACACCATAAAATATAAAAAGGGTAAAATTAATGCTAATGCTGACGCTTTATCAAGATACCCGGTAAATCCTGTTACAATTGACCCAGAAGAACCAAATGTTTATTTAACAGAACCACCTGGACAAGAAAACCCAACCGGTCATCCCTAATACAAATCCTCAAATTGAAGATTTCTCTCCTCTACCGATAACCGAAAATCTTCCAGAAATGTTTGAAACACCATTGATTGCAGAACCATCACCACCTGTGCCTTCTGTACCATCATCACCTGTACCTTCTGTACCACCTACACTTCCACTTGAACCCATTAGTTCACCACCTATCGAGCAAATCGATATACCAAGTAGAGAACTAAGCCCAACCAATGATGATTACTCTACGTTTCTGAAAACCATATCCGAAAGAAATAAAAGTTTTAATGCACATATTATAGAACACAATGAAAGTTTGATGAAATCACCAGTTAAAACCTTATTAATACCTACTTCCATTGATCTCGATGAATCAAACCCATACGTTGAAGAATTATTAGGAAACATTGGAGACTCAACTGAAATCATAGAAGCTGAAAAACAATTACACTCATTTTATAAAGTAGAGTCAAACAATAAAACTTATCTTCTTCTTTTCACAAAAGTGCACCATTTCGATGAAACACGATATAATGAAATATTTGAAACCCTGAAACACGCTAGAAATAGATTTCTTAATATTTGGAGACATAAATAAAATTTGAATTTCTGATTTCAGAAACCCATTCGAAAAACATTCCTTTACGAAAATATACAATATACTTCTGTTTCTTTTTAATAATACTAGTATTAAAGTAAATATATATTACAACAATATATTGTATCCTTCTCCTACCGAAATAAAGAAAATTCTTCATGACAACCACGACATCCCGGTCGCCGGACATCTGGGAACTGTTCGCATGTATGACAGAATAAAAGACATGTACTACTGGAAAGGAATGCGCCGAGATATAGAAACATATGTTAAAGCATGCAAATCTTGTCAGGAGAATAAAGCTTTAAGACGAATAAATAGAGCTCCTATGCAGATAACTAGTACTTCTACTGCACCTTGGCAGCGCCTTAGTTTAGATATAGTAGGACCTCTTCCAGAATCTGGAACAGCTAAATTAAAATACATACTTACCTTACAAGATGATCTGACAAAACTCTCAGTAGCATGCCCCATTCGTAGCACAACCGCTGAGGAAACAGCTGATTGTCTTCTCCATTTCATCTCCATGTTTGGAATACCTAAAATTATTCTCACAGACCAAGGAACAAATTTTACAGCCGAATTATTCAAGGAAACTTGTAAGTTCTTAAAGATAAAACAACTATGGTCATCACCATATCATCCACAAACACAAGGAGTACTTGAAAGGAGTCATTCAACTCTAAAAGAATACTTGAAGTCAATGAAGGTCAAACTGTCTGGCCTCGTTATGTCTACACTGCGATGTTAGCTTATAATACCGCTGTACATTGCACCACTAATTATACACCTGATGGGTTAATGTATGGTCATAAACCATTTATTCCAAATTCCATTTTTGAAGAATCTCCTGGAGCTACTAATCCTGAATATGTAAAGATGCTCCAAAATCGTCTTAAATTCACACAAGAAAAAGCTACACAAAATATACGAAATTCCAAAACTGTATCCAAAAACTATTATGATAGTCATAGTAGACCACAACAATAAAAAGTGGGCGACTATGTTTATGTGAAAAACCATTTAAGGTTACGCAAGGCCTTATCTCCATTATGGAAAGGACCTTATAAAGTAATAAAAATTTTGGGTAACAATACCATATCATTATTAATTAATAGACGTCATGTCACTCATCATTACGATCAGATGAAACTGGCCGAAATGTCTAATAATGCGTAGAATTAAACTTACTTATAAGTTAATTAAACTTAATTATAGGAATTATATATATATATATATATATATAAATATATATATAAATATATATATATATATATATAAAACCTTACCTTTGCACAGTAATAATCTGAAAAACAGTAAATTTGAAGATAACTAGATATAGAATAGTGTTAATCTTCACTTTGTTATAAAATTTAATTTAGTTTACTTACCTTAGGCTTAAGGAAGAAAGGAAAAATTACTAGCATTCAGTTAAATACAAATAAAAGGGAATTAATTATAATTAACACATTATGAAATTTTTCAGCGTTTCCTCCCAACTGCATCGGGAATACATTCAACAAATTACCGCAAGCTCCGGTATTTATTTTGATTACCTGGGAAATGTAAAAATAAATGAAGGGCAATTAAACGTTTTAATTCCGGTAGATATATCTTTTGTTAAACCACATATAGAAAATATTAATTTAGTAATGAATACAGTTAAAGATACTTGTAAACGAACAGCAATGAATAAGGAATGTTATAAATTTTTTGGGCCTTTATCACTGCGGTGCAAAGATATGGTGAAACAATTCTCTGCTATATCTCATTTGTTAGATACAAAGAATAAACGCAGCGCCTGGTTTGCAGGAATCGGTTCAATAATGAAACATATTTTTGGAACTTTAGACGAAGACGATGCCATAATTTTTGATGATGCAATAGAATCTGTATTAAATAACGAAAAGGAAATGTTATCATTAATTAAAGAGAATATCTTAGTTACGAATTCTATAATTAATAATTTTAATGAAACACTTATAAAAGTCCAATTAAATGTACATCATTTAAATGAAGCCATTGATAAATTCTTCTCGGAAATAGAAAGCTTATCTGTCGCTACAGATAAAATTCAACTACAATTAAATATTAACGATGTATTCACTAATCTTGAAATGTCTATACTTACTTTATCATTCAAACTTGAAGATATTATAAATGCTATTATGTTCAGTAGTCAGCATATATGGCACCCAGCAATAATGACACCAAAACAACTCCACAGGGAACTTATTGATTGCTTCAGACATTTACCTCAAGGTTTGGAATTACCAATTCCACTTGAAATTTCCATGATACATATTATCATGAATATATCAAAGGTATCGTCCTATTTTATGAAAAACAAATTAATATTCGTATTACAAATACCATTAGTGTCTAATACACAGTATAAGCTATATCATAATATTCCTCTACCTGCACCGCACACTTTTGATAACCCAGAGTCTTTCAGTTTGATAATTCCTAGCTCAAAGTATATTGCCATAACTGTTGATAAAAATCATTATTTCGATCTGGACAGTTTTAATAATTGTCTGACTGTTAATCATGAACATTATATATGTGAAGTTTCAAATGTGTATGCAACTGATGCCAAAATTACGTGTGAAAGCGAGTTATTATCAAAGGTAAATAGAATTCCTAACCAGTGTGAAACCAAATTTATATATGGTTAGGTAAACATTTGGAAAAAGTTGAATTATAATAGATGGATATTTGTCCAATCAGAATCTAGTAAGATTATTATAGAATGTTCAAATTTAAAAATACACCAAGAGAGCACGTTGTCAGGAACAGGCGTTTTAACCCTACCTGAATAATGTGTTGCATTTAATAAAAATACCGTATTAATGAATAATAAATTTAATCAAAACATATCCTCACCAACTATTACCTTTGATTATAACCTCATAAATGATACTTGTTGTGATAAGTTTAAGTTTGATAAGATTAAAAATAGTGTGTCTCCTATTCGTTTAGAAAAGATTGATTTGTATAATTTGAAACCTCAAAAGGAGATGGTAATAAAAAAACTTTTAAACACACAATTAAAAGAGGAAATTTCTCATATAATCAAATATGGGACTCACTATTCGATTATAACCATAATTGTATTCATTGTCACTATTATTGGAATAGTTTATATTATAACCAATAAGGTAGTTAAGATTTTAAATGTCAAAAAATATGAATCACCGGTCAGAGGTCAAGATAATATTGAATTAAATGTTAAAATCGATTGCCAAGATATTGATGAGGAACCAACAGACAGACCAGTCACTTATCCAACTCTCAAACGCGATCTTTGAATTCTCATAAAACTTCGGAAAATAGTCCGAAGTTTTCCTTATAGGGGGAGGTGTTATACCCCTTCTTAGTTAGCAGATGTGCTGATGTATTCCTCTAACCCTTGCCCCCTGGGAACCTTATATACCCATTTTTGTTCCGACTAGAACTCAGTCAACAGGCAGTCGCGAGAGCTAATAGTACTCGTACCGGTTATTTATATTATTATTAAAAGTGTAATTAAAGTTTACATTAAATACTTTTCAGTGAAATAAATCTTTTTTAAAAAAATACATATCCAAGGCATCCCATAACAGTTCGAACACTATGTGGTCAAAGTAAAATTGACCCCAATGGCCTTTATTTAAAGTTAAAAACTCAACCGTTTTTTATTTTGAAATATTTACGCTTGGAGCGCTAGCTTTCAATGCATATGTTTAATGTTATAGTTCATCGCGATTGTCCTATGTATTCCTCAGAAAATAGTCCAAAGCTAAAACTTCGGCTTTTGTCTAGTGAATTTTTGAATTTGTGAATTGCATTTAAGATTCGAAAACATGAATACGATTAACGTAGATGTAATTCAAAAACTTGTGATAAGGTTACAAGCGCCCCGCTGGTAAGAGCTTTAAAGCAAAAATGTACAAAAACACGTCGTCCAGCGAGAAAGAAAATTCTTCTGAAAATTTTCAATGAAATTGAAAAAAATTAAATTCCCAGGATGAGCCAAACGGTTTATTTAAAGGTGATTCTTTAGTTATTTTGCATCGAATATTTTGAAGTGCCTTTTGTGCAGTGTAAAAGTGTTTTAGCTTCACTATAAATTTTCATCAGTTTTTATTTGGCTTCACTTCCGAATATTATTTATTTAAACTCTATAGCGATGAGGTTTAAATATACTCAGGAACTCTAAACGTTATTGTTAATTATTATTTGTTTTTGTGCCATGTGCTATACAACTTAGAAACTTAATAAATAAGAATCCAAAATATCCTAGTCTAGCGTAAACTTTGTCTGGTGGGAGGCTTCAGCCGTGGCTAGGCTTTCCGAGAATGGAATCCAGGAATAAAATAGCTTGTATAGCATCAACTATCAAAAACTATAAAAGGCTTTGTCCTGAGTGACTGGCAGATACTCTACAGCCCAAACGGCTAAACATAGGAAACTTTGAGAGATTATCCCTGAGTACCCATGAAAACCACCCACATATGCATAAACTTGCTATTTTGGTTTTATTTGAATAAATACGTGTTACACAGTTTTTGAAAAATCCACACCCAAAACGGTTGAAAGTACTTTTTTTTGAAAGAAGTACGTGTTTTCAACTGTATAGGGTTTAAATAAGGGATAAAAGTTTGTAATTTTTGAATCATCAATATAATAACTATAAGGCTTTGTCCTGAGTGACAGAGAGAGCACCTAAAACCCAAACGAAAAAATCGGTGCACATACATACAAATAAACATATCATATGAATTGCGAACCTCCTCTTTTATGAAGACTGTTAAAAAATATCTAGCTTTATTTTTGAGTAAATTTGATTATAATAAAAAATGGAAAATTTTTTGTTGGCAAAGGGGGTGCAGGCTGATTTTCGCACCCCGGCGCGGCGTCCTGAATTGTTAAGTCGTTCATGTAAAAGCACCGAATCAGCAACGCAACCAAAGATAACATGCGATTAAGTGACGGACTTGACATCCGATGCGAGACCAAAAAAATACATCCATGTACAAATCCCTACTTATGTAATAAATGCGAAAGTCCTGTCCACAGAACAACGAATCGAAGTGATTTCTTACATTGATACAATTAAATACCTGGAGATGGTACCAGACACCAGTGGTAGATTATTTACCTATTAAAGCATCAACATTCACTCGTACACGAAAAAGCATTTGTAAAAGTTTACTTGAATAAAAACATTTTATTACTTTTAGAAGCTTTGTAAACTAAAACTAAACTAACTAAAAACTTTGAATACAATAGGCTATTGTATTGAGTTCCCGTAGGAACCAAAAAACCTCAATCCATGCGGACGAAGTCGCGGGCATGAGCTAGTAAGTAATAAATAATTAAATATTAGTGTTAATAGTTTAGAGCAACATGAGTGCAAAATGTATAATAGAAGATGCCTAAAAAATCTTTTTTTTTTCTTTCTCCGAAAAAATTTTTTTGTACAAAATTAACGTCCGAACGTGTTAGATTTTCCGGGATAATTAAATGAAAATGTAGCTGACAGATAGACACAGTTTCACATCTAGCTAATTATTTTAAGAAAACTTCAGTAGGTTTGGATTACAACAATCATAACAATTCAAGAAGGTTTTTATTAAAAATAATATTTAAAAATTATTAAAAAAAAACCTTCTTATAATCTATTTTTTATTTAAATATAATACTCAGAGTAAAGTGCGATGCTAATCTTGCAGCTACAATTTTAACCAATAAATTATTTAGTTGAAGTCGTAAAATCTAAAGGATTCGGGGCAAAAGAAAGAAAAGAATTCGGGGCAAAACGTTATGTCTACTTGATGACTATTTAAAAGGAAGAATATTGAATAGAAGCAGGCGTTACTTTGCGGAAGTCCATGACAGTGAATGAACTAGAATTTTAATTCGCTATAATCCGCCACAGTAGACAAATCTGTGTGGTACAGTGCCTGTCTTTCACCTGCAGCATGCGACACCCACCACCCAGCAATTCGCACAGGCACAACACCACACCACACAAATCCTCCAAATCACTCTCAACGTACGTTTCACTCCGACACCGGAGCATCTTCAGGAGATGTTGACTCGACAATGCACGATTGTGAACACAATCGTGCATTGTTTGGAGTGATTTGGAGGATTTGGTGTGGTGTTGTTTGTGCCTGTGCGAATTGCTGGGTGGTGGGTGTCGCATGCTGCAGGTGAAAGACCCGCACTATACCACACAGATTTGTCTAGTGTAGCGGATTATAGCGAACCCAAAAAGACTAAACCGCTAGCATCTTAGACCACATCATTCACTGTGGCGTGGAGGAATAACAAACAACCAAACAAATAACTTACAA
Source organism: Erebia palarica (assembly GCA_964035005.1). Classification (NCBI taxonomy): domain Eukaryota; kingdom Metazoa; phylum Arthropoda; class Insecta; order Lepidoptera; family Nymphalidae; genus Erebia; species Erebia palarica. The sequence continues at coordinate 19,518,950 of OZ035986.1, forward strand.
ACATCCACACTTTCACATTTTTATTAAGTGAAACTACATAATGAGATAATATTGTTATCACTAGAGCATTGCCGAAGTAGGAGCATCACATGATGTGCATGTCGCGTTCCGGACAAATAATACACTTCGGAGGATTTGCAATTGAAAAGATAAATTAAAGAATCATCAAAAATCGGGTGTTTATAAGCTTGAGTGTCCTGAATGTGGTGCCACATATGTTGGTCAAACTGGACGCAATTTTGAGATGCGCTATAAGGAACATAATATGTCTGCTTATAGGAACGATCAACCACAAAGGTCCCACTTCGCTAAACATCTTTTGGACAGTGGACATGAGGTGGGCAATAACCATTCATATAAAATCCTGCATAAATGTAATAAAGGGTTACGAATGTGCGTTTGGGAGCAATTAGAAATAATTAAACACAATAATAAAGGATTTGAGTTGCTAAATGAACAAATAAACGTATCAAATTCACCTTTACTCAATTTTTACAGTAATGGGGGAGGGGGCGGGGCTTCAGTATGAGCCATGCCAAAAAGGTATATAAGCCGGAACTTGCGATACGATAGTCACTTCACAATCGTGCATTGTCGAGTCAACATCTCCTGAAGATGCTCCGGTGTCGGAGTGAAACGTACGTTGAGAGTGATTTGGAGGATTTGTGTGGTGTGGTGTTGTGCCTGTGCGAATTGCTGGGTGGTGGGTGTCGCATGCTGCAGGTGAAAGACAGGCACTGTACCACACAGATTTGTCTACTGTGGCGGATTATAGCGAATTAAAATTCTAGTTCATTCACTGAAAGGAAGAACCCAGAAAACGAAAGTAGGGAATATATTTAGTGGGGAAGAGTCAACAACTTACGGCGTTCCGCAGAGCAGTGTTCTTGGGCCTACTCTGTTTCTAGTCTATGTTAATGACCAGCGCAATCTAAAATAAAATGGGGGTAAAATATTTTCTTATGCGGATGATACAGCGCTTATATTTAGTGGTTGAGTCTGGAACGAAGTTAGATCTCGTGCTCAGCAGGGTCTTGGCATTGTCACACAATGGTTACGTCGTAATTTATTGAGTCTTAACGTAGGTAAAATAAAATATATCGCCTTCACCGGCTCACGTGGAAAAAACCGCAAATAGCTATTAGAGTGCATTCTAATTGCAAATCAGTCAATTGCAGCTACCCTACACTACAGTCGGTTTTGAGCCAATTGTCTATAATGATACCAAGGTACCTTGGTGTCATTATAGACAATAGATTAAATTTGAAGGCCCACATAGAATCACTCTGTTCAAGGGTTAGAAAACTTATTTTCATATTTAAAACCTACGGGATGTGACCAATTATGAAACTGTACTTAAGGTGTATAATGCACTTTGTAGATCAATTTTGACATACTGCATTTCAAGTTGGGGTGACGCAGGTATAACACATATGTTAGCTTTGGAGCGCGCGCAGCGTGCAGTCCTAAAAGTAGCCACATATAGGCCTTTTAGATATCCAACTGCTATTTATATAAAGAATGTAAGGTACTAACTGTACGACAGCTATATATTCTGAACCCAATCATGGCTCAACATTGTAAAGTAACTCAACTAGTTGAATCTAACCCAGTACCCAAGCGACGACAAGACAAATGTTTTGACATCCCGAAGGTAAAAACTAGCTTAGCTCAACATCAATCAAAGTATCTTCGTCCGTTTATTTACAATAAAGTTAGTAAGTACATCAAAAATTTCAAATCGCTAACAAATAGAGAATTCAAGGTCGCAGTTACGGATTATATAAAAACATTGAGTATTGAGGAAACTGAGAAGCTACGAAAGAGTATATACTGACTTACAAACACACACACTCACACACACACACATACATACACACATACACGCACACCTCTCCCACACATACTCACACACTTTTCCTCAGAGTTCATACAGAATATTACAAATATTATAATAGATACATAAATAGAAATAATTTTATTTTATTTTCTCCTTGTAAATTTTTGGCTAAAGGATATTGACCAAATTCGCCTAAGAATCAACACACGTTTGAAATATACAGTAAATCTTAGCTTAATTTATAGTCTTTATTCCAAATATCAGAATTTAACGGACACTTCAAATTAATTAAAAAATAAGTAAATGGGTATTAAATTGATTATTAAACGTTTCCGTCCGTAAACAAGATAAAAGCCGCTTAAAGTGCTAAGTGCGCTAGTATTCGGAATCTCGCAGCGCCATCTATTGAAAGTACAATAATTTAATATTTTTAACACCATCTGTGAAGTTCTCGATGAACTATGACGATACCTGCATTATTAATAACGCCATCTTTAATGTTTTTGATGAACTACGGCGAATCTTGTCTTATCTACATACTGTTTACAGCTCTATTACAAATGGATAGAGATGATATTTATTTGTTCAAGTAGATTGATCGTGAATGCTGAAATAAACTCAAAATTGAAAATATTTTTGGTAATAAGTAATTTTCTTGCAAGTGTCCGTAGTTTTAATCTGCTCTCAAGTATAAAAAGGTATTATTTTGAACCCAGTAATCAATGTTTTATGACGGTTGGTTCTTAGGCGAACTTTGTATGGGGACGGAACAATGTCCTTTGATCCTCCGAAGGGTATACACACTTCTGCAATACAAGTTATAACTTAGTGCAGAATCTGCGCATCAACCTGTGTGTATATTTATACAAGCCATTGCATCTCAACTTTGTTGTATCCTTAGTTACTAAGCCACATTTGTAAGTTTTGTGAAATAAATAAATCATAAACCGTAAAGTAAACTAATAACTACTAATTAGTTGGTGGGTGGGTGGGATTAATATAATTTCAGTAAAAAACACCTTCGAAAGTCAAGCTTTGTTTTAGACCAAATTTGAAAATCATAAAATAATGGTTATTGTGAAATACCTTAAAAGATAGGTTTAATCTATCGCAATCTTTTTTTAGAACTCTTTGAGAGGAACAATTCCACCATACATTTTCGTGTAACTTTTGCTATTTACGCAGCGCACGCCGCTGAAGCTTTCAGATGATATAATTTTTTCCGACTTTATTGCAATTTTCGTAGGGATCTCAATTTTTTTGAAAATAATATATATCCTATGTTACTCGCTAATAAAGTAGCTTTCTATAAGACAAATAAATAAAGGCCAACAATAACCACAAACACTAAAAGAAATATTTTAATTTATTACCGAATATATTTTATTTAGAAAATTTTATGTAGTCATGTAGTAATCTATGCGAGTTTGAAATTATGATTATGATGTTGTGCTTTATCAAACAACATCAACATAACATCCAAATGGCAAAGATTTTTCTTACCCAATACTAATTATTTAGAACATAATATTTTTAACGGATTTGTGAAAAAGTTGGCACTTGACAATTGAAAGTGCAGTCGTACCTACATGTGAGCGTTTTCCTGTTCAATTGAAAATTATTATTTATTGCATGAACACTTTTCATTCTAAACTTACTTAAATACATATCAGAAACTTCTCATTCGTTAATTTAACTTTTCTTTCGTTATTTTGTTTCAGGGGTTCCAAAAAATCGGTCGCCTATTATATATCCTACGCCTATTATATACGCCTATCTGACGTAGGCGGAACTACTACCCATAGTAGATATCAGTGACCGATTTTTTGTCGTTAAAAATGATAAAAAATGCACACGTCCTTTGTGTGTGGAGGACGTGTGTGTTTTTAATCATTTTTTCGGTACAAAACAAAATCAGCGCTTCCGGCCTATTCGGTTCGAGTCGATGGAAAATGAAAGGTTTTTACGTAGAGTGGGTCACAAAAGCTGTGATAAATGTTGGCTAAATTACCAGCCCGAGACGTGGGCGAGGCTCTTAATGAATTTCTTTATAGATTTTATTACTAGGGTACAAGGTAATCCCGTTTGTATGATGTCATTTTAACAGTTCCGCAGTATTTCGATGGGTTCGTCGACATTGGTTCACCTGAGTTGCGGCTTATTTACTATTTACTAGTCCTAGCAAAAGCTTCCTTGACTGTAATAGAAGAAAATGTAATGTGTTTCAAAAATATGATCAACATGTTTGAATGTTGTTTTTAAAATATAACGAATAAATAAAAATAAGCAGCGTTCAGCCATTGGGGTGAATACTTTTTGGCGTTTGCACTAATTAACGGAAGCAGTGTTTAATTACCATTGGCATTTAAATTAAATTAAAAAATGCTCGAGTTTAAGGATGAATAAAATGTTTTGTAATTATGACGTAACAGCTGATGCCCGCGACATCGTCTACTTTGATTGAGGTTTCTTGGTTCCCGCGGGAACTCTTGATTTTCCCGCAATAAAAGTAGCCATGTTTTATCCCAGACTATAATCTATCTCTGTACCAAATTTCATACAGATCCGATCAGAATTTCTGGCGTAATTCAGTAACAAACATCCATCCATCCATCCATACATCCAAACTTTCGCATAATATAATATTAATATAGATATTGTTTAATATTATTTTGCATGTTAACATAAGCTATCAAAAATTAATTGCTAAAAGTACCTAAATAATAGGCAAGGCACTAGCTAACGTAACACAGTTTTTCCTTTTTTTGGGAGATAGAGGCAAAATTATTAATGTAAACCTATGTAATTTTTGCAAATAAAGAGATTTATTTATTTATTATTTCTTATTAGCTGAAACAACAAAAGTCGACTCGGACTGTTGGTCCTACTGCTTGGTCCCACCGGTGGATCCATTAGATAATAACTGTGCATCACGTTGGCAAAGTGCGGATTAGCCGACTTCGCACACCTTTGAGAACATTATACAGAACTCTCGGTCATGCAGGTTCTCACGGTATTTTCCTTCACCGCTAAAGTGATATTATTTAATTGCTTAAAACTCACATAACCCAGTTAAACTTAAAAGTGTCTACCTGAGGATCGAACTCCTGACGATCCGAATTATCAGACCGAGCGTCCAAACCGCTAGGTTATTAAGTCAAAGTCAAAGTATGTTTTGTCAAATTAGGTACCTACACTTTATGAACGTCAAGTAGGAATACAAAGTATAAGCCAGCTGAGTTTGTTATGGGCTCTTCTCAGACCAGAGCTCGTATAGAACCCTCGTAGCTTTAGTTTTAAGATACCGTTACTAATTTCCACCACCATGTTTTATAAGTAATTGGACGTCATTTAGTGTACAGTGTACCTAATTTTAATAAAAAAATATTGATTGATTGATTGATAAGATGTGATAATTAGCGACGGTATCTTAAAACGAAATCTACGAGGGTTCCAAACGTGCATTTTATTACCACAATATATCCATAAAAGTGCTTGTTTTGTTCGCAGTTCACAATCAAAAGAAGATTGGGTGTTTTATATGGGCTGAACGCGTGTACTCTGTACCTTGGAGGCTTTAAAGTGGCAATCGTGATGTGGGTGTATGGAGTTCAGAGGTTCGCGTCGGACGTCCAGTTTTGGCTCGGTTTCAAGCCCACAAGGTTCTGGATGTTCCTGTGGGTGATGCTGCCGGTTTTTATTTTAGTGAGTATCTTAGAACATTTAAGCGTGTTCGAGTAATACTAACAAAGTCGCGGCCATCAGCTAGTAGCCTATAATAATGTAGTTTTAAGAGAACATAGCTGGTTCTAGGTGGAACCTTTAGTTAACCTGGTTTCACAATTAAGAGGTAAATACACATTTTTGCCTAACTAGTCTAGACGTTACGTTATCGTGCATTTAGGTTTCTGAAAAATGACTGAGGAACTCCTTGATTTTTTGGGATACAATTCCTTCAAAACCTGTTAAAGAGATGGGCCGTGAAAGCACAGCAGACGGAAAGACAAACACACTTTCGCACATATAATATAAAGTTCTTATTTTTTGTAGAACAATGAGGGACGAGTGGCCTAGTTGTGACAACGCATATCAGTCGATTGCCATTGTTAAGCAAAGTTGACCAACTCGGTAACTAGATAGGTGATCGAATTTGGTAGTCCGAATTTGTCTTTTTCGTTTCTTCCTTGCCTCTGAGAGCAGGTTAAGCCGTCGGTCCCGGTTAATATCACTAAAATCTGATAATGATCGTAAGAAACCTAAGAGTTGAAATAGTTCTCTTAGTTGAGTCGTATGCGGAAGGACCTGGGAACCCACTGCATTATTATCCCAAGAAAACTACTGCAATAATAATGTGATTAATTGAAATGGGGCATGACCGTCAGCAATGAGTAACACGACGCAGAGAGAGAGAGAGATAAACAATGAACTGCATTGAACGAATATAGGTCAGCACTCAGGACAATTGAAGGCCGAATCGCTTTCAAGTGATCTCTACCAGGCATCCACGATCTGTGAACTTGACATTACATAGATTCAAGATCAGGCAAGGAGTTATCACATCATTACGTCCCATTGAACACGATTGTTGTCAATCGCAATCCTATCTTCGAATTAATAATGGAGGTATTACACAGTATCCGATTCACGTGTATCGCATTACCTTATAGTTCACGATTTACCTCCACTTTACTCGCATTTGGCATCTTAGGAACCTGTCTTCCTGTAATCTGCCTTAAGCTTTTATATAATACGTCTAATGCGTTATATTAGAATCTAAGGAAGAACTGCGATATACTGATAACATTTTATTTTCACTATTCCATAATACCTAACCATGCTAATATTATAAACTTGATGATGCTGGCGTCTTTGTCCGCGTGGATTAAGGTTTTTAATTCCCACGGGAAAACTTTAAATTTCCAGGATAAGAAACCTATGTCCTTCCACCCTATCCCCATACCAAATTTCATCGAAATAAGCTGAACAAATGGGCCATAAAAGCGTAGCAGACAGACATACAGACATTCTTTCGCTTTTATAATTTTAAGTATTGATTATAATAAACTCGCCGGCATATTTAGCGGAACATAAAAAAAAGGTCCATAATTAAAAAAATATGGTTTTATTTTAAAATCTACTTACTACACTTCTTTTGTTATTTAAAGTTTCATATGTTTTACTTAAAATGAGATCACATTAAGAACAGATTTTGCGAGTAAAGGCTATTTGTGAAAAATGGTACATTTTTGAACTTTTCATGTAACCGGGAAAAGTGAAATTTAATATTAAAATAACAATTAATTAAATTAGAAAAATGGTGATTAATATCGCGTATTTCCTCCACGTGCTCTTATTAAAGTTTCTACCCGTCTAGGCATACTGAGAATGATGTTATCGATGGTCTCCTGGGATAGTCTCCGCCATTCCTCCACTACGGCGATTCGCATGGTTCTCCCACGTTGGCAGGAGCTGGAATTCTGGACTTAACTTTTCTTTTCAGCAAGTCCCAAACGTGCTCTATTGGGTTCATATCCGGTGATCTCGCCGGCCACTCCATAACAGTGATATTCATATCATTAAGATAAGCTTGAGTTACCCGAGCGGTAAGCGGCCGAGCATTATCCTGCATAAAAACAAAATCTTCACCGATATATGGGGCAAACGGTACGACATTTTCTTCTAAAACTTCTCTGATATAGCGGTCTGCAGTCAGACTCCCTCTGTCAATCACTACCAAGTCTGTGCGAACTCCCAAACAAATGCCCGCCCAAACCATTATTGATCCACCACCGTATGCAACTTTAGTTTCAAAATTTGTCTGAATGTATCGTTCTCCTTTGCGTCTGTATATTCTTTGCCTGCCGTCAATTTGATTTAAGAGAATTCTGCACTCATCACTAAACAATACCTTACTCCATTGGTCCGCGTTCCAAAGTCGATGTTCCTGAGCAAAAGTTAACCTGTTTCTACGATGATTTACCTCGAGCCTGGCAGCCTTGTTGGGCACAAATGAACCCAAACCAGCTTCTTCGAGCCTTCTTCGTACCGTACGCTCACTTACGGTTACACCCCGCACTACTTCTAACTCATGTCGGGCCTGGACGGCCGTCAAACGGGGGTTCCTACGTACACGAAGCCGAATGAAATCATCTTCCCGTCTCGAAGTGCGTCTTTTTCTGCCTTGTCCTGCTCTTCTCACATAAGTACCGGTCTCCCTGTACCGTTGGATACTGCGATGGATCGTTGAAACTGGTCGACGAAGATCTCTGGATATCACTCTGTAGGTTTGACTATTTCTTCGCATTTCGAGTGCCCTGGCAATCTCCGTTGGGGCTAAGTCAGGCATAATTCAGTCATCAACTCCAGAAAGATACGCGATTAAAAAAAGCTAACAAAAAACAGTATTTCAATGAAATTTTAAATCAAACTCAGAAGGAAGAAATACTCGAAGTTCGCTCCAGATAAGGTGTATTTGAATAAAATTAAAACAAATGCATAAAATGTGATGTTCAGTTGTTTTCTGAATTTGTAAATATTTCTTTTTAAATTAAATGACGTATAAATTTTTTTATGTTCTTTTTTTCTCCTTTTTTTTATGTTCTGCTAAATATGCCGGCGAGTTTATGATCAAGTTGGTTTTATGTCAATTTTATAAAGATCTGATGAATAGTTCGGAGATGGAAGACGGCACTTTTCAACGGGTAACAACAAAATTGATTTTAAAGTTAAGATCGTAGTACATAAAGTATTAACGTACTAGCGTGCGAACCCAGGCGGCCAACTAGTTAAGAACATTTTTCGTAGAGCTACGGGGCACATCGTATCAAGGTGCTACATGAGTGTAGCAAATTACTGGGGTTAGTACGACTTGTCGGCGTTCGTAGGCGGTGGGGCATCGACATAAAAGTTATTATTAAGTAGTTTAAAAAACTATATAAAACGCGCTTTACCAGTTGTGTCTATATAGTAAACTAGCGTTTGACCGCAACATCGTTCGCGCGGATTGATTGTTTTTTGATTCGCGAGGGTAAAAATTAATTTTCGCCAATAAAAAACCTGTGTTATTCCAAACTATAATCTATCTCTATGCCAAATTTCAACAAAATTCGTTCAACCATTTTGGCGTGATTGAGTAACACATCCATCCATTCATGCATGCAAAGTTGCGCATTTATAATATTAGTATAGATTAGATTAGGCCCACGACTTTATCCATGTAGATTGAGTTTTTTTTTTAATTTATGCGGGAACTCCTTAATTTTCAGGGATACAAGTTATGTCTTTACATAAAAATTTGGTGAAAATATGGGCCGTTAAAGCGTAGCAGACGGAATGACACACTGATAGATAGACAGACAGATACACTTTCGCCTTAATCATATTATAAGTATGGATGGCGCTCGTTAAAATTAAACAAATGAGCCCAAATTCAAGGGGTTTACTGGATCGATGGACGGTCGGACCCATGTCTAAAAATATAATGTATTGAAATGAACTGACGATGGAAACTGGATCTCAAAAGTGGAAATTTTCAATTTCTTCTAGTAAACCCTTGGAGTTTGGGCTTATTTGGATTGTTTTATCGAGTTCCGTTTACATTATATATGCCCTGTACGATTTTTGAATGTTTATAAAAACATTCACTTAATTAATAATATTTTAATAAGTCGAATACATAGTTCGTTATTTCAATTGAAGTCGTACTAACACTACCGGCGTAGATGGGTTGCATTCTTCAATAGGTAAGTCTTGTATGCACGATTCAAAGAACATTAATTCAATGTCACCTGAGTGATCATTATCTACAGTCTGTTGCAATCCTCCTCATTTGTACACGCCATTTACCAAACTAGAACAGATTCTTGTTTGGTTGCGACGCATTTTGGTATTAGCTAATAAAATCTATCCATACCTAGGTATATATAGTGTGCTCAAGAACTATTCGATCTGGTTCGTCCGTCACTTTTTTATTATCAAACCGCAAGGCATCGACAAAGCACCCATACACAGTCGAAATTCGTACGAAGCGATTTGCTTCCTCGTTCCTAATTCGAAGCGCTAGGATATGCCTAAGCCTTATATATAAGCCTTTCCGGCTTCCGACCTTCTGACCTTCAAGTCAAGAGTGAATAGGCATCTTCTATGCAAGCGCGCTCCACCTTAAATGATAAAATGATAAATGATAAATGATTTAGTTATTTCATGTAGGACAACTTGTGTCACTTATGAAACGTTAATACTCTACCACCGATTCGGAAAGCTGATTCTACTGAAAAGAACCGGCAAGAAACTCAGCAGTTGCTCTTTTCATATAAAAGAAAAGGTTACAATATGTAGACAACACAACGCATACGTTACAAGTATTACACTGACTTGTGGGTCACTGGATGCGAGGCCGGTTGCTTCCATGCAACTTTGTCGTTAATAAAATCATCGATAGTGTAATTAAACTCGACGAAATTCTGTTTAACACAGTCTTTAAATCTATGTAATGGAAAATCCAGAAACTCTTTGGGAACCATATTATAAAAGCGTACACTCGACCCCACAAAGGATTTCTGCACCTTGCGCACACGATACGACGCTGTTACTAGCTTATGGCGGTTTCTAGTGTATCGATTGTGAATATCACCTATTTGCTTGTAAAGATTAATGTTCTGCCTAACAAAGACTATATTATTGTATATGTATTGCGAAGGCACCGTAAGAACACCAATCTCTTTAAATTTTTCACGAAGTGATATGCGTGATCCGAGTTTATAAATAGAACGGATGGCTCTTTTCTGCAATATAAAAATGGATTGGATATCAGCTGCTCTACCCCACAATAAAATGCCGTACGACATGACACTGTGAAAGTAAGCAAAGTAGACAAGTCTAGCCGTTTCAATATCGGTAAACTGTGTAATTTTCCTGACAGCAAAAGCAGCCGAGCTAAGTTTTGGCGCTAGTGCCTCTATATGAGCGCCCCATTGAAGCTTATTATCCAAGGTCACCCCCAAGAAAACTGTGGAGTTCTCCATTTTTAGTGCTTATCCATTTATCATAATAGTTGTATCAATATTTTTTACATTAGGTAGAACAAATTCTGAGCACTTGGTTTTCTTAGCATTCAATAACAAATTATTGACAGTAAACCAGTGTGATACGTGCGATTTTGCATTGTTTACATCGTCAAAATTGTCCTTACTTCTATCCACTTTAAAAATAAGTGATGTGTCGTCAGCAAACAATACTATGTCACAGACATTGTTGGCATGGTATGGTAAATCATTTATATACACCAAAAATAGGAAAGAAGAAAGAAAGAAAGAAAGAAAAGAAATTTATTTCCAAATTGTGCCATACATAACAAGCATACCTAAAGAGGTAGATCACCTCTGCACCTCAACGATCTATAATCTAAACAACAATCGATGAGGCGCAGGGATGAACCATATCACGCATGGCACAACCCAAAAAATGGCCCAGGCTCAGCATAATGCTGTATGTTCAGTGCAAGCACTAACCATACAGCGAAAGGACCCAAGATCGAGCCTTGTGGGACACCTATTAATGCAGTTGAGTCCTCTGACTTCACGTGGTTTACGCATACCCTCCGAGTTCTATCGTTTAGGTAAGAAGCAATGAGATCGAGTGCAACATTTCTGATGCCATAGTGGCTTAATTTCAGCAATAAAGTTTTATGATCAACACACTCAAATGCCTTGGATAGATCACAGAAGACACCAATAGCATTCTGTGAACGCTCCCAGGCATCGTACATATGTTTTAAAAGTTTAGCGCCCGCATCAGTTGTCTTACGACCCTTAGTGAAGCCGTACTGCTTGGGATGCAGTAAGTTATTAGTGTTAAAGTGATTTATTAATTGGCTCAAAATATTTTTTTCAAAAACCTTACTGAGAGTTGGTAAAATTGAAATAGGTCTGTAATTATTAAGGTCGTTTTTATTTCCTGATTTAAATGAGGGAATGAGTTTACCATGTTTCATTAAACTCGGGAAGGTGCCTAAGTCTACACAATCGTTAAAAATTACAGCTAAGTAAGGGGCAATGTCGCTTATTATGTTAGATATGATTTTCACAGACATACCCCAAAGGTCACCAATATTTTTTAATTTTAATAACTTAAAGTTTTTTATAAAATATCTATAGCAGTGATGTGTCTAAAATCAAATGAGACATTGCACTCTTTTACATTGTCCTTTAATATACTCTGAGCTGCGGTGGGTGAGGAGTTTAGTGAGTCGGTCAACAAAATAGGAACATCTTGGAAAAACTTTTCGAGCTTTTTGGCAACCTCTTTATCAGACGTTATTTTATTATTATCAATATCAATCTCGTAGTTGACATCACGAGATTTAGTTTTACCAGATTCGTCATTTACTATGTTCCAAGTGGTTTTTATTTTGTTATCCGACTTCACTTTATCTGGTAGCGGTCTTTTAGATTAGGTTTTTAGTTTTTAGTTTTAATTTTTGTGTAAAATGTAAATATGTTTTTATGTTATCTCCATAGAGGCTCTTTTAATAAAACGTTTCTTTTTCTAACTTCACAAATCTCTCTTTAATATGTAGTGCCTTAGCATGAATACAAACATTTTTAAAGGTCTTTGAGTAGGTTTTCACGCGTTAAACAAAACTGGGAGACCGGTTGTATTGTTTTTCATCGTATAACTCGTACAACTTGTCTCTACTTTTGTAAATACCTATAGTAGCCCAATCACTGAACTTTAATTTGTCACTTATTTCTATTTGCTTAAAATGGAATACTTTATTAAATTCATTGTCTATTGTCTTGAAGAGACTAGTATAGATGCTGTCTGGGTTTACTTTTTATAGGTGAATGCAGGAAGGTTGGCGGAAATTTGATCTTTAAACCGCGTCAATTTATGTTTCGTTATTGGTCTGCACTTGATGATTTGTTTACTTTTATTGGCACTACTTAAAATAGTTATCTGTTGCCCGCAATGATCCGACCTTAGCTTGTTTATAACAGCTTTTTCCAAAATTATATCGCCACTGTAGAAAATATTGTCTAAGCAAGTGGCTGAAGTTTCTGTTATCCAAGTAAACCTACTTGAAACACGCTTTTAGAGAACCCTCTAAAAGCATGTTTCAAGTTAAAACATTTAAATAAGTTAAGCAACCTACCAGTTAAAGTACTTTCTTATAAAATATTTACATTAAAATCGCCGCATACTATAATCTTCTTAGTGGACACACACAATCGCTTTAACACATCTTACATTATATCCTCAAAATGGGTGAAGTCACCTGAGGGGGGCCGGTAAACACAGACTAAAATAAAACGCTCTAGCTCCACACAAGACATTTCAGCAATGCGTTCAACAGAAAGACCCACTATGTCTTTTCGTTCTTTACTATTGATTTCTTTATGGACCAAGATTAATCCACCATGAATGGTAGATTTTCTAGAGAACACACTGGACAATGCAAAGTTATGTATTTTAGTTATTGGTAATTGTTCACTGTTAAGCCAGTCCTCATTGAAACACAAAATATGAATGTTGCATTTTTCTACAAACAATTCAATTTCTAATTCTTTGCCGGAGTGACTCTGTATATTTTGATGTACAATGTTAATTGTACAGAGCTTCTCCGTTGTCTTGCTGCCTAGTTTAAACAAGCAACAGGGTTCCTGATAGTACTACCACTATAGCTTGAGTTATTAGCTCACTTGGTAGTAAAATCAGTATTGCTTGAGTCAAAGTTAACATAAAAATTAGTACAATTTGTATTTAATTTTTCATGATTATTTTTATCCAATTCCAAAATACTGGGATTGGCTAATGCCAAGCTATATCAATATTATGCTAGGTATATCAATATTATGGGTACAACATGTACCTTTCTCAGTTACATCCAAGCTAAAAATAGCTGGGTCTTGTATATTACAAGCTACTAATGTAGCTATTTGTTTCTTATATCTATGTGGCAGATACATAGTATCTTTTGTCAGAGTAAAACTCTTAACAAACTTATTTGTATCTAGTACATGGAAATGGTCTGTATGACCATAGCTTAAATTATGTAAAAGCCTGTTAAGTTTATAAACATACCTATTTTGTGCTGGGGTCAAGGAGCACCAGTATGGAAACGCACAAAGTATAAATTTACATTCAGAAACTTTTTGTACACTTTGTAGGTATGCAAAACTTCTCAGTATTTCTTTTTTGGTTATTTGTCGACTGTCACCTACTAACAATACAACTGTGCTGTATTTATCTAAACAAAAGTCTTTAATATTTTCAATTATGTACTCATAGGGGGCCTTCTGGTTACATATGTTAAGGACCTGTTAGTGTAGTTCACTTTTTAGCAAATTACCAAAGTCTTTTCCGAACCCATCTGAGATTACAAATGTTTTCCGCTGTGGTGAGGGACACATTAATTCATTATTTCTATCACAACATTTTTTTAAAACAGTAAATTGATTTTCCGCTGAGACAACTAAAGGAACCTTACTTGAATACTGGCATTTATTCACTAGAGAGTCTAATCGTTCAATATTATATTTACCTATGGCTAACAGCTCATCGGCAGCCAGAATGTGTTCACCGAGCTGTTTCTGTGACAGCTCATACTGGGAAGTAATAGTTCTTAATGAACTTTAATATCTCGTTATTTAGGCTATGAATGTTAGATTCATATTGCTCTCTCATTTCTTGCAGTGAGGAACAAGTTAAATTAGGTTGGATCACCACTTGCAAGCAGGTCTGATTGCAGGCAAGCGCTAGACTATATATAAAATAAAAATAAAATCAAAAATAAATAAAAACTGACTTAATATTTTAATTTATTACCGAATATATTATATTTAGAAAAGTTGTAGTTCTATAATATAGTTCTATAATGTAGTTCTATAATAATATTTTTTGGAGTCGGTGCCAATTATTAGCCGCACGAATCGTTTATTCTTCATATTGTTTTGGGTATCCACACTGGCACCGCATTGCACCGACTCCAAATAATATTATTAAAGAACTACATTAACTTTTCTAAATATAATATATTCGGTAACAAATTAAAATATTTTTTTTAGTGTTTGTGGTTGTTGAAGTCAGTTTTTATTTATTTTTATTTAAAAATTTTTAGTGGTCACGTATTAAAGTAATATGCTACTAGATGATGACCGCGACATCGTCCGCGTGGATTAAGGTTTTTGATTCCCGCGGGAACTCATTAATTTGCCGGGATACAAAGTGACCTAATTCCCCCGGGTTACAACCTTTACTAAATTTCAGATAATTTTTTTGATTCCCGCGGGGTCCTTTGAATTTTCCGGGATAAAAAAGTAGCCTATGTCCTTCCCAGGGTTACAACCTATCTCTGTACCAAATTTAATCAAAATCGGTTGCACAGATGGGCCGTGAAAGCGTAGCAGACAGACAGACACACTTTCGCATTTATTATATTAGTATGGAAGTCTGGTTAAAAATCTGCTGTTTACTAAGCTATTACACTGATCTGGAGCAATTTACTCTTATCCATTGAGGAGTTACGTTCTCCATGTCCGAAGATATTCATTCATCAGATGCATACGAGACTACCTCTGAAGTATGATCTATCAAACAAAAAAGAATGATCAAAATTAATTCGTAATTGGCGGAGTGATCGCGTAACAAACATACAAAAACATACAGCCGAATTCAGCCTTTTTTAAAGTCGGTATTAAACCGACTTCAAATAAAGTTAAGTTTCAATACAAGTGTGATAGATCAAGTGTGATAGTAGGTGCCTTTTTCATTCGTAAACCCCTTAGAATGTGTGTTTATTTTTAAACTAGGTGATGCCCGCGAGTTCGTTTAGTTATTTTTTTTTAATTTACGCGAACTACTTTATTTTCTGCTTAAGTTCATACCTGGGACGCAAACTATCCAACATTTTATCAAAATCAGTTGAAAAGATGGCGCATTTGTAATATTAGTATAGATTATACAACAAATTAGCCCTTCACTGCGTTCTTACCTGTAAATTCCCTTATTGTCCCTGCCGGGCATCAAACCCTTCCACCTATAGGATCACAGCTTTTACCACTGCACCAATGAGGTAAGGTGCCTTTAAATGTGTAAGTGTCCCATTAAGACTCATAGTTTTCCAATGCTTCATTACCTGAGACCGCATACTCGGGAGGTGCCCTTAGTAATAGCCCTGACCTGAATGTACGAGGTCACGGTCACAAGTAACGAGTACTCGCTCACTCCCGCCTGTGATACAGCGGTAGGGAAAGGGAGAAAGCGAGGCGACGTCAATACAATATTCAGGTTGAACGCGTCAAGCTGCTCCCGTAGTTTCTTTGAATTCGGAAAGTTCACTTTTATAATTTCGCGGAAACCTCGGGAATGCTTTACGCGCCCACAAGATCAAGTTTGCATCATGTAAACAAACTACCAAGGTTATCTATATATGCAGTTACGTTCTAAACTCTTATGCCGCTACTTTTAACTGGGAAATAACAAATCAAATAGAATTACGTTTATTTATTTGTGAAAGCAGTTGAAGTTTTTACTTAGATGTTAGTTTTACAGAATGCATCATGTATTCTGCCACAATGTGGTGTACAAATCTATTAACTTACTTTATTACAAAGGAGCATAAATTATTAGGAACGTATCTCGCAAAGTGCCAGTCTACTACTTACTATTATCGTATAGGCCTATTACACTGCACTTTTTACAGGGCCCTGTGTTAAGGGTGGACGTGGCCGCTAAATAGAGCCTTTCTCCCTAAATGTTATTACACAACACTGATTCAAGTGTAAGGGTCCCTGTGAAAAGTGCAGTGTAATAGGCCTATTACACTAGTGGGCCCGGCAGATGTTGTCCTGCCCTGAACCTAGAATTCGATTGCAGCGCCCCCTACTGGGTTCAATTATGAATATAAACCAGCCCCGGATGTAGATCCGGGACATGGTTTATATTCATAATTGAACAAACACACACAAAAAATCCCATCTAAATTGGTCCAGCCGATTTCAAGTTTTAGTGAGACAAACGAACAGCAATTAATTTTTATATCTAAAGAAGATTATTAAAACACCATGCAATGACCCATGCCATAATGGCGCCTTTATGTCCAAAATTAAAATACATATATGAAAATGCACTACACAAACTTTATTAAAAGTTTTCCGATAATTGAGGATTTAATGACAAAAACTGTAAACTGTAAATATTTTTCTACTCTGGACATAAATTCATCATTTTGGTCAATTCCTTTAAAAATCAAAATAGATACGAGACTGCATTTGTCACACAGGAAGGCCACTTTCAATGGACATGTCTCCCATTCGGGTTAAAGACTGCTCCAGCCATCTTCCAAAGAATATTGGGAAACATCATTAGAAAATATGAACTCTCTAATTTTGCAGTAAATTTTATAGATGATATCATAATTTTTTCAAAAATTTTAATGAACATTTATTACATTTATCGAAACTAATGAAAGCAATATTAACAGAAAGTTTCAGACTAAAACTTTCGAAATGTTCCTTTGCGAATAGTTATTACGCCAAATATTTAAGTAACATAATAGAAAACAATTCTATCGTGGTCCCAGAGCCGCCAGACCTTACTTATTTTCTGAGTAACTAAATGTGTGTAATATAGTAGCTTTGGTACGTAGATTTATCATACGCATACTCGCAATTGTGGGGTGACGTTGCTAACTTATTTTCTGAGTGCTGATTTTTATGTATGTTTTATCCCATCAAAAACATAAATGTAAAATGAGAGCCAAGTTCAAAATTGTGATATATATGCCTTGGTTGTTGACTTCAGCGACAAAAGAAGTGAGATCTAAATGGGTGCCAAGTTCAATAGTCAGTCCTGCAATTTATATATCCCATCAAAAACATAAATGTGAAATGAGAGCCAAATTCAAAATTGTGATATATATGCCTTGGTTGTTGACTTCAGCGACAAAAGAAGTGAGATCTAAATGGGTGCCAAGTTCAATGGTCAGTCCTGAAATTTATTTATAACAACATATAATATTTTATAACAACTTAAAATATCATTTCTTCTTATAACGTAGTATAAAATGTTGAAGACTAAGGCTTTGGCTTGGCTAGTTTTCATATACGAATTATAGCGTTCACAAGTTGTAAAGCTGTAAGTTCTTATTTTATTCTTCCGAAAATTTGGCTTGCTGGTAGAAACTGTACTTTTAGGTACCTACTTAATAATAATTCGTATATGGAAACTAGCCAAGCCAAAGCCTTAGTCTTCAACATTTTATACTAAGTTATAAGAAGAAATGATATTTTAAGTTGTTATAAAATATTATATGTTGTTATAAATAAATTTCAGGACTGACCATTGAACTTGGCACCCATTTAGATCTCACTTCTTTTGTCGCTGAAGTCAACAACCAAGGCATATATATCACAATTTTGCACTTGGCTCTCATTTCACATTTATGTTTTTGATGGGATATATAAATTGCAGGACTGACTATTGAACTTGGCACCCATTTAGATCTCACTTCTTTTGTCGCTGAAGTCAACAACCAAGGCATATATATCACAATTTTGAACTTGGCTCTCATTTTACATTTATGTTTTTGATGGGATATCATTACTTTTTGTACAGAAATTATTGAACTCAATCTCAAACTCAAAACATATTTATTCAAAATATGTACCTACAAAGTACACCTTCTGAACGTCATGCTTACAGAGCATAAGAGGTGATGGTGATAATTAACTACGATATCTTAAAACTAAAGCTACGAGGGTTCCAAACGTGCCCTGGTCTGAGAAGAGCCCGCAATAAACTCCGCTTTTTTTTTATTATCACCATCTCACAAATATTTGAAATTATATATATGCACTTATAATATAACATTACATAATCAGCCGTTGTAACAATTCATACCCATGCCTTGCTATCATTCAAATAATCCTTTACACTGTAATAGGACTTTTCTATTAATTTAGTTTACGTTTTACATTAGTAGGTACTTATTATTTGGTGTAAGGTCAGTGTGTCACCCACCAGTAATTCTATTGTACGACTCATTGTACAAGATAATTAAAGACGAGAATTCTCAAGAAAAATATATAGTGTACCTGGAGTTACACTGACATTGACAGATTACATCTATGGTCAGACTACCTCTACAGCACATTTCTACATCTCATCAATTTTGATTGCAAAAGTTCAAAATCAAAAGTTTTTTGTGAAACATTGAAAACAAGCACGGTCAACAGTCGATATCACTAAAACCACTATAAACAATGAATACAAATCACAATGACTGACAGCTTGAACTGACGACTTCAAATACGTTTCTTCTTCTTTTCTGTCAATGACGTTTCGTTGCACAAAATGTATGAATACGAAGGTAAGGTTTTAATGCAACTATATTATTATTCATTATTATTGACATTAAAATAATAATTATGTGTCATTTTCAATAGTTAAGGAGTTACTACCACCGCTTAAAGCAGTATTGTTTCAAACTAACGGTTGAATGTCACGTACTTTGACGTCCTTAAAATAATGATTATAACACTACAACATAAACGTCAACAATATTAAAATAATACGACTTTAAGCAATGGTAGCATGCCTCGTGTCAGAGTTTTGATCTATCCTTTGATCATAAAAATGACGATTTTTGTACGTTTATATCTAAATAACCATTTGAGGTGTGCTTATGAAATTTGGAGCACATATGTATCTCACGGGTCTCAATATATGCGCCAAATTTGACATGTTTATGTGAAATAGTTTTTGAGTTATGAGGGGGTCAAAAGTGGCTCCAAATGGTTCGTGTAATATTACACACGGTGCTGCTCGCCAGTTTTTTTGAACTTTGGCTGGACACGCTTCCGCGTGTCTTGATTTATTATTAATAATTAATCAATACTCCCAGACTCATGCCGTGGCCCGTCATTTCTGCCAGACACTTTAAAGCTCGCAAAAAAAAACTTTACTTATTTTTTGAGTCTTCATTTTCATACACGATACTCAGGAAAGTATTTAAATACTATTTGCAAGCAGCCAGACTAATCTGATGGGCCAAACATCCGCCAGGCTTAATTTTAAATTTTGCTATGATAAAATTTTGACCTTATTTTCAAAGGTTTAATGCACTTTTTTATTGTAGGACTTACCTAACTTACCTACCTACTATATTACATACATTTTGTTTCTCAGAAAATAAGTAAGGTCTGGCGGCACGGGGATCTTGCTCTATCAGACCTCATAAGGATTATTTAACTGCTGTCAAAAACTTTCTAGTTCCAAGAACAAAGAAAAATGTACGACAATTCTTGGGAAAAGTAAATTTGCATCATAAATTTATACAACACAGTGCAATTATCACTGAATCGTTACACAATTTACTAAGGAAAGATGTGAAATTCATATGGTCCGCAGAATGTCAGGAATCATTTGATAAAATAAAAGCACTGCTATCCGAATTCCGAACCAATTCTGAATATTTTCGATCCTGAACTACCAATATCAATTTATATAGATGCCAGCATTAGAAGAGTGGGAAAGTGTTAAATCAAAAAGATAAAACGGTGAGAGTAAGCCACTTGCTTATTTTTCAAAGAAATTAACCGAAGCTCAAAAAAAGAAAAAGGCAATATTTCTAGAAGGTCTGGAAATCTTGGCTGCACTGGCTTATGGGAAAAAAATTAGTGATATACTCAGATCATATACCATTAGAAAACATAAATATGAAGGCTAGAACTGATGAAGAACATGAGGATTTAATGTATTATCTATCCCAATAGAATTTTAAAACTAAATATAATCCAGAAAAATCAAACCAAGAAGCAGGCTGTTTAAGCAAAAATCCATTTCTAGAACCTTATGATAATACTGAAGACTTCATAAAAGAAGTAAATTTAATCAATCTAGAAGATATAAAAAAATAATAACACACAAATCTAGACCTATAAAAAGAGAAACTTATATTTGAAAATGATATTTACTACAAAAAAGAAAAGAAGAATGAAAAAATCGTTCTATCAGAAAAACTTAGCAAAACTATAATAATGACGTCCACAATATTAAATGCCATATTGGAATAACCCAGATGATAAGTAAAATAACATTCTACACAGCGAAGAACATCATTGCAAACATTAAACAAATTTATGATGAATGTGAAATTAGTATAAGAAAAAGATCAAGAAGTCAAAAGATGGCTTAATGTCACAAGGTCCAGCAGCACACCCATTTGAAATAGTATCTATTGACACCATTGATGGTTTTGGAGGATCACGGCCAACAAAAAAATACTGACACTTTCTGGTCGATCATTTCACGACGCATGCTTATATTTTCACATTAAGAAGTCAAAACTCCAGTGATTTAATTAAACTAATAAAAATGTGAAGCAAACCACAATATATTTAGATATGGTATTAACGGACCAAGACCACTGTCTTTGACATCTATCGTACGATATAAATACGTAAACGGAGTCATTTATATGTTGAACTCGTTAAAACCGTTTATGTCAACATTTAACGTATCAAATCCTTTAGAGTTGGAATAATTGTTTTCTTGCTCATACTACCTAAATAGGTTATATAAGTTGACATTTCCTAGATAATACAGAGTAAACGGACTAACAAAACTAAGTTGAGTTGAAGACTAACTTTGTTGTAAAGGGTGAACCCAGAAGCTCGCGAATGAGGTCCTGAATGAAGCAAGGTGAAGCTGAATGAAGGAGCGACGAAGCGAGTCTTCTGGTGTAGCATATCCTTCTCACTTCTATATTTTTATGGATACCCAACATTAGACTTTTGATCATAATACAATCAATAAATTAGGTGACCATTCTATGATATACCTGATTATTTCATCAAATTATCAATTTTATATGATTTCGCGATTCAACAGTGGAGGGTCCGTTAATGTTTGCTATACCTAGATAAAGTTCTTAAATCATCTCTATGACGAATTTCGAGCTTTAACGTATTGAAACCGTTTATGTCAACATTTCCTTGGAAATGCTGACACATACATACTCTTTGATCGAACGCTTGTTGGTTGTTTTTCGCTTAAAAATCAAGTTACTTTCCGTAAAATTAAAAAAATGACTGATTTAAGAGGTTCAGTAACAAAAAAACGTGTTTTTATTCATCGCCAAGCACGCGAAATGGTGAAAAAAGCTTTAGATATACGAGTATATAGAAAGGCAAAATAACTTTTTGACCTTGCCTTTAACGGCAGGCCGAGTCGATATACCGGAGTATCAAAAATAATATTATCTGTAATGCAAAAAGAAGTTAAAGAAGCTTACTAAGAACGAAGAGGTCCTTACCTCTAAGTCTAACTATAGAAGACTTTTATCTGACTAAAACAATCATCCCTACTTGTCCGAATGATTTCATTTTCTTTACTTAAGAAATGAAGTAAATTTTGGACTTTATTATTGTGTTTCAATCAATATTTTATATGTTTATAAAATAAACAACCATTGCTTGTTTTTGTAATATATCGATATGACTGTCACGATAAGGTCACATCATTAGCACATTCCTAAGCTCTGCATTCTACTCAGGTGCGAATAATATATAACATAAATAATAAATCGAAACAAATGTTATCAAAAAGCTTTGATTATGGATATTGAGAAGGATATGAAATATCATATTTAAATTGAAGCTTTCTGTAACTAAAAATAGCGTATGGGCGAGCTTAAGGTGGGGTTTAGGGCTGGTATTATTGATACTTATATACTCGATATAAAATTATCACAAATATACTTAAACATAATATTTTGAAAAATACTAGTATTCGTATTTTATAATGACTGTCAGCTCTGTTTATAGCAATCAGCCATCTTAGCCTTAATTCATGATATTTTGAGAATCTGAAACAATTGTAAAACATTAGCTACAATGATACACAATAACTGCAATGAAGAGACCAAAAACCACTTAGGTAGACACTGTAATCTTCGAATAGACACCATACCGGAGATCGGGTGTCTTAATCACTAGGTTATCATCGCTTCAGGCTAAATGAGTTTGGCAATATTATAAGTAGAAGCTGACTGTTTAATTTCATTTCTTTACCCCTCAGAGTGAGAAACAGTAAGAGTGATATGAAGTTTTAATTTTATCGATATTCAATTTATTTGTAAACAATACAATCCCCACACTACATACACACTCCAAACAAAAACTAATGAAATTATACAAATTTTTGGGGACAGCGCAAAAATGGAAGTGTTTTGGATTCAGTAAAGGAGAAACAAAGCTATAATTGACGAAATAACTTAAAATACTCACCACAAGGAAAAACACTAGATGACTTTGTTACTCACCAATGAAATGAAATTCCTGGGCGTTTTACATTATTATTATTATGACATCCCACAACTGAGCACTTCACCATAGTTGATTACATAAAAGTACAACAAAATGCATGAAAATATTCATAAAACGGGTAATAAGTCACAACTGAAACACCGGAAGCACAACAGACGCCATTTATTATTACCAAAATATTGGCTAAATAGCTAAATTTGATGACGTCATATTATGACAATTGCGCGACACGGTCATGCAATAACATAATTCACCTGTCTCGTTCGAGTAATGTAGATTTCAATTAATAAGAAAAGTCAAAACGTACACACATAACAATGACATACATATGCATATAACATATAAATGCACCGTAGAACTTTAATTGAGTAAAATACAACATATCCTCACATAAATACATACATAATCAAAGTAAAAAATAATGTCAAACTAATTTAAACTTTCAATATTTCAATATTTGTCAAATAGTTAATAAAAACGTAACTGCGTGTACCAAGTAAAATCGTGTCAATAAAGAATTAAAATGCTACAATAGTCAAAAGTAATTTTGACCGATCAAAAGTCATTATCAAAATTAATCAATATCCATACTAATATTATTAATGTGAAGGTGTGTCTGTTTTTTAGGTTTTAACAGCCTCTTTTCAACCGATTTTGACGAAATTTGGTGCAGAAAGTTGACAATCCAGGGAAGAAGAGTTCCTGCGGGAATCAAAAACCTTAACCAGACTTTAATCTTTTCAGACCAGGGCGTGTTTGGAACCCTAGTGGCTTTAGTTTTAAGATTTCGTGATTAATTATCACTATCACGTCTTATACTTTGTATACGTGACGTTCAGAAAGTGTACTGTGTAGGTACCAATTTTGAATGAATATACATTGAGTATTGAGTAACCCAAGCGGACGAAGTCGCGGGCATCATCTAGTACTTGTACAAATGTGCATTCCCTTTATACCTGTAAAGCCGATTATGATGTAGTCGGCTAAGCATGATTGAGCTTTTGCACGTGTACAAGATTTTATCTACTCCCATGCTATAAATCCTCTGTAACAGGTTCTGAAACAGTTAGCTTATTGCCAACATTAAAACACCCAATGTCCTAATAACCATAACATCATCCAAACGCGTGATGTAATGTTGTACTGAATTTCATAACAACACTCCTTTGTTTTTTTTTTCGATCCCCTCTGCGCAAAGGGTTTGCTCAACAGACAGCCACATCTGCTCGATGCGTGGTATCTGTATGAATTACAAAAAAAAAATCTATACGAATTTCAAAAAAAGAACAAAGCGCGCGTTCATACACGCGCGTTTCACTACCAGAACACCGCGTGCTGTAAAAAAAAAAGTTTATTAGAATTTTCCCCGCCATTTTTCTTCGTTTTTTTTATTGTTTCGATAACAAAAAAATTAGCGATTCAAGTTTTTAGCAGTTTGGGTAAAACAATTGCTAACTATTTACAACTTCCTAATCCTGAGTTGTATACAGGACATTGCTTTCGCATACCTAACATCTGCCACAATATTAGTAGATGCTGGAGGAGACAACAAGTTTAAAACGGCACGGCGGATGGAAGTCTACATCTGTTGCAGAGGGCTATATTAATGACTTTAACCAACAAAATCCACGTGTCGAATGTAATTTCGAATTCCATAGAAAATTAAAATAATAGTGAAGTGGTAAATATAAATATTCCGCCGAGTACATCGGGATCAGGACGTTCCAACATTAAAGAACATCAAGTCAAAGAGTATATAATCAGTACGTTTTACATCAAGTGAATTTTAATAATTGAACTATACAAAATGTTAATTACTACTACAATAAATAATTCTTTCATTAATACTTAGTTTATTTGTATATACTCAGTAATGGATGATATTAGGTTACTAGGACTGGATGTTTTAATGTTAGCAGTAAGCTAACTATTTCAGAATCTGTTATAGAGGATTCATAGCATGGGAGTAGATAAAGTCTTGTATGCAACTGTTGATAATTAGGTATTAAAACACTCATATGATACTATTATCACACTCCGCTTCGCGTCGTGTGATAAACCCACATTCGTGTTTTAATACCCCTTATTACACAACTGTTGCATAAATAACTATTACAGGAATAATATTCTGTTCAATACAGCCGTTGGATGGTACTATTTCATATCCTTGTATAACTGAGGCTTTCAAATGGATGTTCAAATAGTAACACACACGATTAAGGTTACACGTGAAACCTTACTTTGCTTTAGCTACACACGAACTTTGCTTTAGCTACACTAACCATCCGTTGGGAGCGCATAAGGTTAGCACACATTATGGCCACAGATCGGGCAGCCGCGGTTTTGGCCGAAACCATTCAACCAAATCCCGATATTAGAGATGTTTTCTATGATTTTTTTTGTGATTATTAAATAGAGAGGCTTCCAAAAGAAGGCTTGAGTTAGTTTTCCGTTTGATAAATGTGCGTCAAATGTTGATGACGACACAAGTCAATATTTCATAGAAAACCTTACAATGCGTATCGGGCCACGCGCAGAGTAGGGTTCCGTTGTTGCTACAAAATGCGAACGTCGGTCGACTATTACCTATTTTACCTATTATAAGCTATTACTTGTATACTTGTAGTCTACTCAGCTAATTATATTAATTTTCCTTTATACATTACAAGCTTTGTAGTACCTACTTACAATTTCTAAGCTAAGCCGGACGGACCTACGTACATGGCGAAACTTTAAGGGTTCCCTGTTGACTATGAAACCCTAAAAACGCATTTCGCCGCTATTTTTAAATAGTTTCTGATTTGATTAGCTGTCTCATACTCAATTATATCGTATGAATATTTATATAGACGTACAATACACGGCAGTTCGACAGGCCAAGCTTTGGCCTAACCCTTCACGCAGTGTGGGAACACGGAAACAGTAAAATATTCGATATACAAGTTTCTATAAATTTATTATACTCTCGTTGATTTTTAAAATGGCTGTGATACACAGATAGATATACTAGACGAAACTATTCCCTTACTGTACTAGAGAATCCTAAAAATAATTGTAATTAACGTGTTAAATTGAACTTCAAGGGAAGCATTCCCCTTCGAAGCTACTAAAAAAAATACGTAATGTCAACTCGTGCGAAAGAGTCACAATTTTCTACGTACTAGGTATTTTTCTAAAAAATATAAAGGGTGAATATTATCCTTTTTAAAAACCTTTGGTTTTTTACATTGCAAAATAGAAATAGAAAAAGCAATATTTAGATCTTTTCCCCGTGTTTTATGGTTGAAACACATTAAACATAAACACGCCATAATTCTGGTTTGAAGGGTCTGTCTTCCCCACGTCATAATAAAGATTTATACCGAATGACTGATCGGCTGATTTAGGATTTCGTCACATTATATCATTTAATGTCTGGATTTCTGGAATAAAGAACAGAAACTTCAGGCATATTTGTCATTTCACCCCAAGTAAAATAAAAAATATAGCTATAGACACAGAATAGGTAACAGTACATATAAGTGCAGCTTTATCGCTGCTTTAGGCAACGTTCTACCACAGATGTAATGTACTTACCTTCTAGGTACTGAATGATGCCCGCGAATACCTCCGCGTAAAGACTTTGATTTTCGATTACCGTATGCACTCTTTTCCGGGATAAAATATGTAGTCTACATGTTAAATCAGGTTAGGAGTTATCTCCATTCCAAATATCAGCCAAGTTGGTTCAGACATTGTGGCGTGAAGGAGTAACAAATATACGACCATACAAACTCACAAACAACTTAGTATTAGGTGCAAACTTACAGGTAACAAAACTTCCACATGTGTAATATTAGTATTTAGTAAGATTCTGTGCGATGAGTGGAGTGGGGTGGGGTGGCAAACATTACCGATCTACCATTAATGCCGTTGAGAGTGTATGCTAGGCTTAATAGCTTAGGTTTAGAGAGGATAGCGGGGTTTCCACGTGCAAAAGCGTAATGACCATGAAATCGCTAAGCGGAAACGCATCGGGTTCTGTATTTACAAAATAGGTTAAGCACTTTCACTAAAAACAGTTTTGACAATGATTTAATGAGCGAGACATAAGAAAATGAGAGTAAAAATGAGTCTAAACGTATGCAGTTTTCCTCTGCGAATAAAACGGAGTCTGAACGGAGCTTGCTCCGCTCGCGTTAGAAACGCAGTATGTTCCTGGTAGAGTAGCGTGTAGTTAATGTATTTCTACCATTATACATTTGAGAGTACGTACCAGGCTAGCATAGCTCTGGGAGGCTGAGAGCGTAAATTAGAGCAGGAAACAGTTTTGTTCCCGTTGAATAAACCTTTCATACAAAATGATTCACTGGAGTTCTATAGTGTGTTAGCTCTCAAAACTTTATTGCAATTTGCAGGAATATGCGTTTCAAATTAAAGTACTCCGACCTAATGATATAATCTTATTTACCTCATTTTTATGACTAAGTATCCATAGCAATGATCTTTTAAATAATCCATACTGTCTGTCTATCTGTCTCCTACGCTTTTACGGTCCATCTCTTCAACCGATGGAGTTTATACCTACCCTACCCCGAACGTAGGCATGTTAGGCATATAGGTAACACATACACAGGGCGTTTTTTCACGAGTCACCGCACGTCACGATATTTTGAGATCACAATACACAATACATTGCACACGACGTGAAGTTCGTACGTGACAATTCCGCAACTACACGAGCGGAATATATAATTATACTATATATCTGTAGAAAGTATAGGTGTCGTGAATCGTGTGATACAGCTGATTAATCGTTACCGTAAAAAGTCGTAATAACATAGCGGCACCAGCGACCACATACCAAAAAGCCGTCTGCAAAACGTACTTCGTGCTGTGCGGTGTCGTTGAATGAATAAACAGCCCATAGAAATATAATATGGCGATCCGAGTCGTCACCGCTTTTTATCGTTCCGTGCAGTCGCTCGTGCCTAAATGTCCTATATAAATAAATAAATAATCATTGATTAGCAAAGAATGTTGTACAATATTTGATTTATTTTCTAAGAAATGTCACTGGAAGGCCATAGCATTGAACTAAATCAATAAAGTGCAAATTTAAGGTAGGTATTTTAGCAATTTTTGAATTTAACTATTTTAAGTAAGTACAATGTTTAATGAAACGAAAAGTCGAAGTAATTTCACATAATAATAAACAAAAATCAGACAGTGGACAGTCTGTAGTCTGTGCTACACCGTACAAACGAGTAACTGAATAATATCGGAAATTTCCACGTTCGCCCGTGACCCTGACCATCCGATAATATCGGAGTGCACCCGCATCGGCAAACATCACCGCCCCCTGTCGGCTTGTTGCGGCTACGACTCCCTCATTAATTTATTGAGCTATTCATAATGTTACGTTTGTTCAATTCAAAAATTGAAAAAAAATCAATTTCCTGATCTCCCTAGTGCCCCTTTATTAAATTGATTGGGGTATTCTTATATTATGTTCGTTCAATTTAAAAATTGCTAAAATTTCAATTTTCTGACTTCCTTAGAGTATCTATAAAACTGTCTTGATCAGAATAGCTCCTAAGATAATGAATCAGGCAACACGTTTTCAAGTCTTGTACTCCAGTGGACGAGTGATGTGTACAACAACAATGAATAAGTAAACAAATTTAAAAGTCCGTCAAACTTATCTGGCCCGGTGGCCAAGATTGGAACAAATTTTTATGCCTATTTAGTTCTTGCTTTTGTTGAAATGAAAACTTCTTTAGGCGCGTTGAGCAATTTTTGGTAGGGGGTAAAAATACGCGATACCGACACCGTTCTTCTTAAGACAAAAGATCCTAAGTATAATAATATTACATTCGTAATTAAACTTTAAAGCCTTAGTTTTAAGGTTTATATAAGTGCTGTGTAACCGTGGCCGACACCTCGCGTTGTCACGAAGACAAAAGGTCTTAAATAAATATAGTACATTCGTAATTAAACTTTAAAACCTTTGTTTTAAGGTTTATATTTGAAATATTTTATTATTATTTTTATTTAATTAGAAAAAGAAATTGAAGAATTCGTTTTTACTTCTATCAGCAGTCCCAATAACTGCCAATTTTTTTTTATATCTACTAGTCTATCGTTTGTGGAACCATAAAGTCATAATTATTGACAGGCAACCATCGACAAAGAAATGCAATACTCCATAGACGCATATCGTTTTTGTACAATAGTGAAGCGATGTGCCCTTTTATTCGATACTTCAATGTCAATTACAAAATAATTACGATAGCACCCACTGCGCCAGGGATATCTTAAAAGTAATTATATACTTCCAGGTGGTAATAATAAACAAAGCTATAGACATGATGTATTTAGAAGATTCCAAGCATCAGAGAGCAGCATTTGTATGGACGAGCATTACATTGACAATTGTGTTGATTTTTCACGCGAAAATTATCGCTAAATATATTTTGAAAAATGTTAGTATTCAGTTTTATATTTTTTATAGCTGACTCGCGCGATTTCTTTCGCGTGGATTGAGATTTTTTTGTACCCGCCGAAACTCTTTAATTTTCTGGGATAAAAAGTACCTTATTACAGACTAAAATCTATCTCTGCGCCAATTTTCATCGTGATTGAGTAACAAACATCCATCCATCCATTCATCCATCAAAACTTTCGCATCTATACTAATATTATAAATATGAAAGTTTGGATGGATGGATGGATGTATGGATGAATGGATGTATGGATGGGTGGATGTTTGTTACTCAATCACGTCAGAAAGGCTGATCGAATCTGGATGAAATTTGGCACAGCGATTGATAATAGATTAGAATAACACATTTACTACTTTTTTCCCGGAAAATTAAGGAGTTCCCGCTGGAACCAAAAAACCTTAATCCACGCGGACGAAGTCGCGGGCATTATCTTGTTTAATTAGGTTAGGGCTAAACTCGTCCTATTATTAGCATAGATTCCATCACGTCGACCCGCTGTTGTGGCGTGATTGAAGGACAAACCAACAAACAAAAATACTTTCTATTACACTGATATTATGAATGCGAAAGTGTGTTTGTTTGTTACTTAGTATTTCAACAGAGTAATGGATTGACGTGATTGAAGACCTGGAGACTTGGACTAATTTTTATCCCGGAAAATCAAAGAGGGTTTGTTAACCTACATCCACACTCACAAAGTCGCGAGCATCAGCTTAAATAAAAATATAATTTAATGGTGGGCATCAGTTAGTTTATAATAGTAGTGTGTGAAGTCTAATCCGCATTTGGCAAGCATGATGGACTACGGTTTATACTGAGCGATGGTTGATGAATGATGTTTTTAATGACATTTCAGAATTTAGCTGGAGTATTTAAAAGTGATCCCAAGTATGGCCCCCCGGAGTTGGAAGATCGTAAAAAGCGGAGAAACTTCAACGAATTATATCATAGTAGGCAATGTAAACATGAATGCCTTATTCTAGACGTGAGTATTTTTAAGCCCATATTTACTCCTTATCGGCTTCTACATGGCATCGTATCGGAACGCTTAATCGCTTGGCGGAACGTCTGTGCCGGTCACTACCACGACTAGTTACGACCGAAGCTTCCCACATGACCAGACCAGGAAAAAAAACAGAAATTGTAAATTTTCAAATTGGCCCCGCTGGGGATCAAACCCGGGACCTCCCTGTACCAAAAAGCTTAATGTTAAGGTATTAGCAAAATATTTGTCGGTAATAAATATAGAATATTTACGAATAATATGTCTCTTGCTATCATCGCTTAAAGCATAGCTTTAGGTAATTAATATATTAGGTAATTTTTTTGACGCGCTTGTTTCAGAATTATAATCCTTATTTCAGGGACGTTATGGTACGTCAAGTTCGTAACAATATTAAAATAATAATGCTTTAAGTGATGGTAGTAAGAACCCGGGTGTGCGTGCCATCCAGTGTGGTACCGGTGTGGTAAGCGGCCAAAACTTGTAATTTATAGGAGTTTAAATTATTGAAATAGTAGGTAGATGTTTTTTTTATGCAAGATAGATTTACCTATGCGGTGCAGCGACAATTCGTTTATAGGTATATTATCTAAGTTTAACGACCTGTGAAATGTGTGACATTAAAGTAGGTCACTGCTTTTTATATTATTATCTATTTTGCGGACCTTGTTTTCCTACTATGATATTATAATATTCATAATATAAATTTGAAATAAAAAAAAAAACTTAATAGAATAGAATACCAAATTTCAAATCAATCTGACCTGTGGAAGTTGTTCGCATCTGTTCATCAACTAGAAAAGAGCTAATGGTTTTCAAACGGCTGAACAGATTTTCTTGAATTATAATAATACTAGATGATGCCCGCGACTTCGTCCACGTGGACTGATGTTTTATGAATCCCGGGGGAACTCTTCACTTTTCCAGGATAAAAAGTAGCCTATGTCCTTCCCTGGGATGTGACCTATCTCTGTACCAAATTTCATCAAAATCGGTTGAGTAGTTGTGCCGTGAAGGCGTAGCAGACAGACAAACAGACACACTTTCGAATTGATAATATTAGTATGGAAGTATGGATATAGATATCATATAATTATTATAATATACTATGGATAAGAACACTCTCGATCAAATCTAGTGACCCTGCCAACATTAAAAAAAAAAACGATTCGTCAATCTGTTTGGAGTTATGCTACAGAAAGATATACATATAGAGAATGCACTAGTGCTAACGCGTGCTACTTTTTTAAATTCCCTACAAGTTAGCCCTTGACTGCGATCTAACCTGACGGTAAGTTATGATGCAGTCTATGATGGTAGCGGGCTAACCTGTTAGGGGCATGGCAGTAAAATTAAACCCATATACATAATCGGTTTCTACACGGCATTGTACCGGAACGCTAAATCGCTTGGCGGCACGTCAATGCCGATAGGGTGGTAACTAACCACTGCCGAAGCCGTATAAATTCCCAAATTGATTTTCCTATATAAAAAGTAGCCTATGTGATATTCCAGACTATAATCTATCTCTCTGCCAAATTTCATTCAGATCCGTTCAGCCGATTCGGCGTGATTGACTTACAAATATCCATCCATCCAAACTTCCCCATTTATAATATTAGTATACATCTATTTTAACTTTTTTTTAAGTTATAACTAACTTAAGTATGTAACCATATAATATGTATATTATGCAACCATAATACTATTATTTTTAATTTAGTTTAGGTTAGTTGATCGAAAAGTACTCGTAGAAGGACCCCGAAAAATAAATATCGGAGGATTTAATGAATAATTTTTTAAAAATCTCCCACGCTTATCCCGTGGCCGAAATTCGGTCGGAATATCAATATGATGTATTTAATTTAGTAGTATTTTATTATGTTGCAGGGAAACTACGAATGTAACCATTTGCCTTTAATATTTAAGGATACAGATCTTGGTACATCTGAGCCGACTTCTGCGTCTTCCTTGACGAATATATACCACGCGGACCCTTCGAAGAAACGAATTTCAAGCGTCATAGATGTATCCATACTGCATATTAATTAGCCGCAGCGCACACTTGCAGAGGGGAAATGAACCGCGGCACATATTTTTTATGACAACTCAAATCGTTGCTTACTTTGGTATAGCGCCTACTTCCAAGTTTTTAGTATCCTAATATTTTATGATCGTATATTTTTCAAATCAAAACACGAACGTTAAATATCACGACGAAAACAATACGGCCGATGTGTAGTGAAGTTAGATTATATAATATCCTCGGTGTTGGCGATAAGTGTCTCAATTGAAGAGCTGCTTTTTGGAAGGGGTGGTCCAATTTAGTTGCCGATCCAATAAACATACTTTTTCTTCCATTGCGAATCATATTATGTTAAACTAGCGATCCGCCCAGGCTTCGCACGGGTAGCACTAATAATCCTAATAGTCTGTGCCCAATGTAGCCAGTGGGCAGTGGGTAGGTTTTACATATTAATATTATATGTTATTATATATATATTGTAAGAGTACGCCCCGTCCTCACCACACCTGCCACAGCCACCATCCCTTAGATTAATAGGCGTGCCGGACCGAAAATGGCGCAACATTTTCCCTTGCACGTTACATTATTTCTATGATATCTCATAAGATATTAATCTAAATTAAATGGTGTAATTTCAATTTCTATCTTTATTTTGATAAGGGTTAATACTATGTCGGTAAAAACACCTTCTCAAGTAAAGCATTGGTTTAGACCAAATTTTAAAATCGTTATTGTGAGTCAACCGTAATAGATAGATATATGCTATTACGGACTTTTTCCGTAGTATACGTCATATATGGCTTTTCCTACTCACAAACTCAAATATTGTAAATCTGAAAATGTGTCTAAAAAATGGCTGTCTTTCTATTCCTTTGTCTGTCTGTCAGTTACCTTTTCATGGCCGATCCGATTAACCAATTCTGATGATTAGCGATGTTCATGGCGGTTTATACCGGAACATTTTTGGAAAATACTTACCCAATTGAAAAAACGATGGGTGATGAATGATGGAAAAGTAGGTATATATTATATTCATTATTAATTACTTACCATTGGAATACCGAAATCTGAACAAGTGTTAATAAGTAAGCTCCCTTTAATTACAGCTTTTTAAAATCTCAGCAAATAAGAAGATTACTTAATTCAGGGAGAACAGTCTCCCCCTTTCAGAGGGAGAGATTATGATCTGTATTCCTTTCTGCCAAAATGTGAGACCAATAGGTCAAATAAATTATATTATTGCTAGAATTCATGTCATTTTTTAATTCCGTAAGAGTTCTTTGAATTTCCGGGATAAAAAGGCAGTGCCTGTCCATCGGTTGCAAGTTATCTCGGAACTACGTTTGACACATCACCGATGTAACTACTGATATTTGGTTGTTCACACCCAATCTCGAGGCTTGGACAATCAAGCTACAAACATATACCTAATATCAGGCTTAAGAGTGAAAATGTACCATGAGCACAATTTTTTTATGGATCCGAACACACTAGGGGCTTGACGGGCCCAAACTGTGCCCAAGCGTCGTTTCCTCCGATGCGTTTTGTCCTGCCCGTTCGTGTGTTTCAGCCCTCACTCAAGGGCGCCAATGTTCTACTCTTAAATGCGAAGCTTAATAGCTTTCCTGGGAGGAAAGCACTTTGCGAATTGGATACCCGTTTTTAGGTAAGTACCTCTTTTTTAACACAGGTGTATTCTTTCTAGAGATGGTCCTAGAGTTTGTCAAAGTTTTATAGTATGCCTTATTCCTTGACTATGGGATGGTTATTTGAAATAACACGGAACAGCATCCACAGTCAAGTAACTAATAACAAATAACTTATTTCTTATTAGTTACCAGATGATGCCAGTGAATACGAGTTCTTTCTAGGTATCGGAACACTGAACTATTTTTTAAATATATTTAATAAAAAAAAAAATTACAACACAATTTTAAGCCAAAGCACTAGACTAAAACATGATTTGCAGCCCAAATAGACTCTCTAGTAGTAGTAGTAGTGGTAGTAGTAGTCTGCGTTACGGCTGACAAAATGATCGACCGAAATTATTATTTTATGACTCTAAAGTATTCACAAAATAAATAATTGTTAATCTTGTCCTAATTAAAAGTTAATAGTAACTTACTTATTTTAAGTAGGTATACGAGTACCTGTATGAGTAAGAATGATGAAATATAAAAAATATTTTTTATTTTAATGTAACTCATATTAGGTTTATAGTTTTAATTATATATTACTAAATACATCTAATAATTATATAATAAATACATATATTATATTTTTTTAAGCTTTATAAGAAAAGTTAGTACAACAGTATTAAATCATATATCCACAAAGTTTAAACTATAAGTAGTTCGATTTTTGTCCAGTTCCTCAAATATACCCGTGCCAAAAATCACGTTGTTTCGTTGCTTTGTTTCGACGTGATTAAAGGACAAACCAACAATCTAATAAACCAACAAACATACACACCTTCGAATTTATTATATTAGTATGATTTGTTTTTTCTTCCTTATTGCACTTAATATCCTCATAGAATTATTATTTCATAATTAATTCAACGCACGCGCACAGATACTAAAGATGTGTTAGTATCGATAACGTAAAATCGTCTTTTTTTTTTTATCC
Organism: Erebia palarica; assembly: GCA_964035005.1. Taxonomy (NCBI): domain Eukaryota; kingdom Metazoa; phylum Arthropoda; class Insecta; order Lepidoptera; family Nymphalidae; genus Erebia; species Erebia palarica. The sequence continues at coordinate 19,554,258 of OZ035986.1, forward strand.
ACTACAACTTAGCCCTTGACTGCGATCTCACCTGATGGTAAGTGAAGAAGCAGTCTAAGATGGTAGCGGGCTAACCTGTTAGGCATGGCAGTTATATTTTACCCAAACCCCTATTCGGTTTCTACACGGAATCGTACCGGAATGCTAAATCCCTTGGCGGCACGTCTTTACCGATAGGGTGGTAACTAGCCACGGCCGATGCCTCCCACCAGGCCAGACCAGGGAAAATTCAGAAATCATAAATTCCCAAATTGCCCCTTCCGGGGATCGAACCCGGGACCTCCGCAGGTTAAGACAACAGCGCTACACACTGCGCCACGGAGGTCGTCAAAAATCAAACTCTATCTCATTACGTCAACATTCCTTATGATTCCCCAGACATCGCGCGCGAACTGTACCTAAATGACAGAGTTTTGCAATTTACACAGACATATTGATACAGGAGTGAACTTGGATTTTCGGAGTAATGCTTAGAAGACCTGCGCTAGTGGATCGTGCTACCTTTGCTTTTTCACTGATCGACAAGACACTGATGAAAGAGTCCCGAGCGTCGGAGTCGTTATATCAGTGTCGTGTCCGATATAACGTGGCTGATGAAAAAAACGGCCTTACACTGTAACTAGCTAATGAGGCATTAAATTACTCTTCTCTATTTAATAAAAGGCTTTTGATTGATTACGCTGTTATTTATTTAGCTGTTAATTATTAAGCATAGCTTATTCACATATTCATGTGAACCTTGATACTGACATTGAACTTTAGCAAATTAATAACAAAGATATCAATTGCACTCCACCCAGTCTGGTATGAGCTGGCCGAGCTTTAATAATGTTTGTAAACAATATAGTTTTGTGTATTGTTTGTAAATATAGTTGTATGCTATTGTGTGTGAATAATTTGACCTTGACTGCAATCTCACCTGGTGGTAATTGATGATTCAGTCTAATACCTAGTAGGTGGCTAACCTGTTAGGTGTATGACAGTTTACCACTATTTGTTTCTACGTGGCATCGTAATGGAAGGCCCTATTCAAACACACACGGTTTCCGTATTGAAGGTACCGTGACGGTTGAGTAATGTAAAAAGCAACAACCATGTGTGTGAAAAGGGCTGAAAGAAAATCGCATGACGGTTCGTCTTTGCCGGCAGTGTTAAGTGTGTTATGGTGCGAGGGTTCGGTTGTGGCTAAACCGAACCCTCGCACCATGCTCCCGAACGACAAAAAATACCAAAAAGTTTGTTGTCGACCTGAGTCAGTTCGCGAATGTCAAACTCGGTTCAGTTAGGGGGAAGGGTTGTTAGGAGGAGATGAGGATGTCCGTAGATGAAGTATTGCCACCGACCATGAACCGACATAGCTTGACGTGTTCTGAAACTACGACTCACCTCTGCGCCATGCGCTAAGCAATGCTAAGGACAGCGGTTACTTATGTATACATTGATATAATAATTGTAAATGAAATATTTATTTAAAAAGAGCAACCACTGAGTTTCGTGCTGGTTCTTCTCGGTAGTAATGTCATTCTGAACCAGTGGTAGATTTACTTGACGATTCAAAAGTACTTGTAAAAGTTTATTTGAATAAAAAACATTTGAATTTCAAAAACTCGTTATCCATACTAATATTAGTATGGCTATTATTATTAATGCGAAAGTGTTTCTGTCTGTCTGTTTGTCTTTCTGTCTGCTACGCTTTAACGGCCCATCTTTTCAACCATTTTTGATGAAATTTAGTATATGGAGGTAGGTTAAATCCCAGGATTAAGCTCGGAAAATAAAAAATTTGAAGACCCAGTAACAGTATCGCTGGGTCAGATAAGTTTGTGGTACGAGTACCAAACAAAACATTAGCGCAGTATATAATATTTGAAAAATTTAAAACAAAAACTAAACAGACAAAAATTTATTCTAATTTTGACCACCGGGCCAGATACGTTGGTGGAACTTCAAAATTCTTCTCTAGTTAGAGGGTCTACCATCGCTGCGCTTTCCAGTGCGGTTCCACCTCTTGAGAATAATTAATATTACGGCTCAAAGTCAAGGTTACCGGGGCAAACTAAACACGTGCTCTCCTTAACACTCGGTTAACCCTAACCTTTACAGAAAAGAGGCAATAAAGGTTAGTTAAAGGCAAGCTTAATAGAATAAAAAGATAAAATGAAAGCTTGGATGGTCTTGACAGGCTTTGTGGTCATAAATGCAGGAGTAATACTATTATTATAGTTTGCCTCACCTTGAATATTTTTAGGGACCCGTATTCAAAGGGCAAACCGATACTTCGTGTCACTCTGCTATATGTACGTATCTAATACCTATAAACGAGCAATTCTTGTATATATTTATATATATAATCTGAAACTCGGAAACGGCTAAAACGATTTTCATGAAATTTAGTATGCAGGGGGTTTCGGGGGCGATAAATCGATCTAACTAGGATTCATTTTCAGAAATCCGTATTTTCAGTGAAAACTGCTACAATTACATTAAAATACGAAGGTAAACTTCGCAGTCATCTACAACGTTATAATAGCTCAGGTGGGAAATTGGGCGAAAAAATACAGATAAAACGACATTTTCTGAAAATGAATCCTAGCTAGATCAATTTATCGTCCCCGAAACTCCCCGCATAATAAATTTCATGAAAATCGTTTTAGCCGTTTCCAAGACTGAGATTATATATGTCACCGTAAGATTGTAAAAACCGTTAGATTATAATCTAACTCGCGAAATTGTAAACTGTCGAATGAGTGTGAGCCGTTCAATGTTCTGAGTGTCAATTTTTGAAATATTCATTGCAATCACGTTTTCTTGTCTGTTTCTTGTTGGATATGTTAGGGTTCGACATTAATAATCAGGTAGTGCCCTTAGGTTTTATCGGGTTTATATACCTATCAGATTACAATCTACCGGAAAATAATGCGTTAAATTGTAATCTTTCGACAGTTTGCAATTTCGCGAATTATATTATAATCTAACGGTTTTTACAATCTTACGGTGACATATATATTATGTACATTTTGTGAACCACTAGATTCAAGTGGTTCATAAAATGTACGGAACCATAGGTCCGTCTCGCACTTAACTGGTTTTTAAAGGAATACCAAGTGCTTGAGAGCATAAAGAAATCAATTATCTCATCCTTCGTTTGATATAAAAGATATTCAAATGTATGCTCAACTGAATTTGTCTTTATAAATAGCTTTAAGTTACCTATTCCTGATCTATGAGGGTCTTGGTCATAGGGTACAGTCACATTATGGGGAGTATTTTTTATTAAGGATAATATTTTTTATTTTTTATTAATCAAAATACCGAAAAAACACTAGCGATACGTTCGCGTACGTAATAAAGGGACCCATTTTGTCATGTCGCGCCAGTGGCTGCGAATCCGTATAAAGGTAAAAATCATCTTGCCTCTAGTGTTTTCTTGTGCTAAGCGTATGAAATACCGCGGCTATAGTTACCGTCAGGTACGGGCAAAGACTTGCTACCAAGACAGATACTACTGCCTAGTGCCTACAAATCGTAAATTCCCTATTCTGTGGTGTTACTACGGAATAGGGAATAGTACTTTGTAGTATTAGTGCCATACTCTAAAGGACTGGACTTATTTAAATACAGTAAATTCAAAGTTCTGACCGACTGACTGACTGACTTATATATCAACGCACAGCCTAAACCGCTGGGGTTAAAAACTTGAAATTTTGACAGTAGGCTCCTTAAGTAACGTAGGCGCTCACTAAGGAATGATTTTTCAAAATTCCACCCCTAAGAGGGTGAAAATTTGTATAAAAGTTTGTATGAAAGTCCTTCATTTCTCAAGACATTCTCAAGTAATATCAAAGAAATTTGGTATTTTTTAGCATTTGGTAAAAAATAAAGAGCTACATGTGTCACAGTTTTACAAAATTCCACCCTCAAAGGGGTAAAATAGGGGTTGAAAATTGGTATGAAAGTCCTTCATTTCTCAAGTTAAAAGCATTTGGGCTTTTGTTTAAATATGAAGAAGTATGTGTTTCACCGTTTTTGAAAATTGGACCCCCAAAGTGGTGAAATATGGGATAAAAAATTGTATGAAAGTCCTTCATTTCTCAAGATATTTTCCAAGTAATATGAATGAAACTTGGTATTTTGGCTTTCATGAAAAATAAAGAAGTACTATGTGTGTGACAGCTTTTCAAAATTCCACCCCCAAAGGAGTAAAATAGGGGTTGAAAGTTTGTACAAAAGTCCTTCATTTCTGTTATAGCCATTAAACTTAGCATTTCGGCTTTTAGTTAAATATGATGTAGTTTCGCCATTTTTAAAAATTCGATCCCCAAGGGTAAATTGAGAGTTTGTCTTGCAACCATGCCAGAGCAACGGATCGACGTGATTTTTGACGTAACATGGAAATAGTTGAGGACCTGGAGAGTGACATAGGCTACTTTTACCCCGGAAAATTGAGTTCCCGCGGCAATAACAACAACTTAAACCACGCGGACGAAGTCGCGGGCATCAGCTAGTACTATATACTTTACCCAATTGTGGAGGAAGTCTGTAACTTAATATTACTCACAAAATTATTTCTAAAAAATAATTTGGAAGTAAGCTTAATATGAATATAACTGAACAAAATTTTGAAAATTGTTAAGTATAATACATATATGACGGTAGAAGGAGCTCAATAATTAGATTATGGTCTAAGATCCGGTTTAAGAAAAAAAAATGGCGAGCTTGGAACCACATTATTTAAAAATTAAGGAAGCATCGTTCAAGTACAGGTTTATATTAATTATAATCATATGTTTATAAGACTATGTAGAAGATACGGGATTCAAAAGAAAGAAATTATTATAATTTATTAAAAAATAAGTAATCTTGCAATAACGGAACGCAATTGACAGAGATAGACATTTTGTTGACATGACAGCACTTGTCATTATTTTTATTTTTGTAGGGATGTTCCGACAGCATCGATGTAGGATCGATACCTACTGAAATGAGTATTCTTAATATTACTAAACTCGCCGGCATATTTAGCGGAACATAAAAAAAAGGTTTGATATCAGTATCATATAAGGTTGCTGGCTGGTTTATACGTCATTTAATTTAAAAATAAATATTTTCAAATGAAGAAAACAAATGATCACATTTTATGCAATTGTTTTAATTTTATTCAAATACACCTTATCTGGAGCGAACTTCGAGTATTTCTTCCTTCTGAGTTTATTTAAAATTTCATTGAAATACTGTTTTTTGTTAGTTTTTTTTAATCGCGTATCTTTCTGGAGTTGATGACTGAATTATGCCTGACTTAACCCCAACGGAGATTGCCAGGGCACTCGAAATCCAGAGATCTTCGTCGACCAGTTTCAACGATCCATCGCAGTATTCAACGGTTCAGGGAGACCGGTACTTATGTGAGAAGAGCAGGACAAGGCAGAAAAAGACGCACTTCGAGTAGGGGTGATCGTTTCATTCGGCTTCGTGTACGTAGGAACCCCCGTTTGACGGCCGTCCAAGCCCGACATGAGTTAGAAGCAGTGCGGGGTGTAACCGTAAGTGAGCGTACGGTACGAAGAAGGCTCGAAGAAGCTGGTTTGGGTTCATTTGGAGCCTTGGCGGGCAGCCAAGGCTCCAAGGGTCGAGGTAAATCATCGTAGAAACAGGTTAACTTTTCCTCAGGAACATCGACTTTGGAACGCGCACCAATGGAGTAAGGTATTGTTTAGTGATGAGTGCAGAATTCTCTTAAATCAAATTGACGGCAGGCAAAGAATATACAGACGCAAAGGAGAACGATACATTCAGACAAATTTTGAAACTACAGTTGCATACGGTGGTGGATCAATAATGGTTTGGGCGGGCATTTGTTTGGGAGTTCGCACAGACTTGGTAGTGATTGACAGAGGGAGTCTGACTGCAGACCGCTATATCAGAGAAGTTTTAGAAGAAAATGTCGTACCGTTTGCCCCATATATCGGTGAAGATTTTGTTTTTATGCAGGATAATGCTCGGCCGCATACCGCTCGGGTAACTCAAGCTTATCTTAATGATATGAATATCACTTTTATGGAGTGGCCGGCGAGATCACCGGATATGAACCCAATAGAGCACATTTGGGACTTGCTGAATAGAAAAGTTAAGTCCAGAATTCCAGCTCCTGCCAACGTGGGAGAACTGCGAATCGCCGTAGTTGAGGAATGGCGGAGACTATCCCCGGAGACCATCGATAACATCATTCTCAGTATGCCTATACGGGTAAAAACTTTAATAAGAGTACGTGGAGGAAATACGCAATATTAATCACCATTTTTCTAATTTAATTAATTGTTAGTTTAATATTAAATTTCACTTTTCCCGGTTACATGAAAAGTTCAAAAATGTACCATTTTTCACAAATAGCCTTTACTCGCAAAATCTCTTCTTAATGTGATCTCATTTTAAGTAAAACAAATGAAACTTTAAATAGCAAAAGAAGTGTAGTAAGTAGATTTTAAAATAAAACCATATTTTTTTAATTATGGACCTTTTTTTATGTTCCGCTAAATATGCCGGCGAGTTTATATTAAGAATACTCATTTCATACTTATCGATTTTTGGTATACCAACTTTACGAAATGATGATTGCAGTCCCTACATTGTCAAGATTGACATTACGAGCCACGGCCCACGGAAGTGGTTTGAAAATAAAGAATGTCGACTGAGTTTCTCTTTTAAACTAACTAATTATTTCCGAGTGCTACGCACAAATAGGTATAGGAATATACTAGTTATTAAATATGTCTTTTGATGATATTTATTACATGGCTGGCTGCTTCTTGGCCAAAAATGGGCGTTTCCCTTTTGATAAAAAATTAATTATTTAACATTATCCGCACGCAGTTTAATTATGCAACCTAGTCGCGATATGTTAATGAGTATATTATTATTTTTCATTTATTTCTTATCACTAATAAATAAGAGATGAGGGTATCAATTTCTTATACCGGATCTCCCACTATTATACTTTCTTAAAAAAAATCTTAGCAATTGACAATTATATAGGATATAATATAATTGTTTGACAACAATCTCAATCAGGTCACCTTTTAAACAAAAAAACAATATTAAACGTTTTATCCGTTTGGGACATTGTTTGGGAGCCAAATATACCAAACCACACTTTAAACTTATGTAACTTTTATCTTTGCGTCGGAGCTTAAAAAAAAGGGTATAGAACTGTGTTTGTGCATATCAAACTTGTGCATAATATTTGTTGGAAACTTGCACAGAAGGGCAATGTAAGGGCAATGTACATCCACATCACATATTTAGTTGCCTTCCTGAGGCCAACGACAAAGTGGCTGATGGTATTGAAATCATCACCAATGTCGTCAGTCTGTGGACGTCAACTGCTGGATATACCTTCCATGTGTCTTTTATGAATGTGGTACGTAAAGCGTGCTTTTTCCTGATCGCTAACGCTTTTATACTAAGAAGAATGGATTCAGTCAAGGGCTTGCTTAAAGTGGATAAAAAATATTAGGTCTTTACCTATGAAATTGCCTTTCTTCAGTACTGGTCATTTCAAATAAAAAAAAGTTTGTAATGGCTCTGTATTCTAAATTCAAATTAATTTAGTTTTAAAACCATGACATTCTTTTTATAAACTCAGTCTTTTGTTTTTTGATTAGCGTTGTATTTTCATTACATTTCAACATTTTTCGCCATAATGGATACTTTAAAAATTAGTGTAACTATGGAATATGAGCTCCGTCGTGGCACCAACGCGTCACAAACGGCACGTAACATCAAAAACGTTTACGGAGAGAACTGTACAAACGAACGCACAACTCGTTATTGGTTTTCCCGGTTCCGTTCTGGAAATTTTGACTTGAAAAATGAAGCTCGTGGTCGTCCGGAGACTTTGGTCAACAATAATGAATTAAAGGCGATTGTGGAAGCTGACGAAACTCAATCTACAGCTGAGCTAGCAGCAGCTTTTGATGTAAGCATCAAAACAATATTGATCCATTTGCGACAAATTGGCAAGGTAAAAAAGCTTGATAGATGGGTACTCCGCGACCTTAACGATCGCTAGCGCAACGTACGCGTCGCGACCTGCCTTGCGCTGCTCAACAGGTAAAGAAATGAAGGAATTTTGAAAGGAATTGTTACGTGCGACGAAAAATGGATTCTGTTCGACAGTCGAAAGCGCTCAGCAAGTTGGTTAGATCCTGGTTCAGCACCAAAACAATGCCCTAAACTAAAAATGACCCCTAAAGAGGTGATGGTCACTGTTTGGTGGTCTAGTGCGGGTGTGATTCACCACAGCTTTTTACAAAACGGCATGAGCATTACTGCAGATGTGTACTGTGAAGAACTGGACAGAATGATGGAGAAGCTTGCACACCTGCAACTAGCTTTGGTCAATCGGTCGTCCCCACTGCTCCTTCACGACAACGAGCGACCCCATACTGCGCAACAGACAGTCTCCAAGCTGCAAGAGCATTGGTTGGAAGCTCTCCCTCATCCGCCATACTCACCAGACCTTGCAGCTACCGGCTATTACTTTTTCCAAAATTTAGACAACTTTTTAGTGGGTAAAAATTCAATTCCCGAGAGACAGTACAAAACGCCTTTGAAGAGTTTGTTGTCTCCCGTCCAGCTGATATTTACAAGAAGGGCATCAATAAACTGCCAATGCGTTGGCAAAGATGCGTCGATTGCATGGGTGATTACATAGAATAACAGAAATAAAAAAGTTTGAAAAAATGAGTACTTCCACTTATTCCATACAAAACGGCAATTTCATAGGTAAAGACCAATATTAATCAATATAACCATATTAATTTCCAAATTACCTGCAGTACGTATTCGGGATCTCCCATGATGCTGTCGCCAGGGAGAGTCTTCTGTGTCCAGCGGTTCACTGTAGGTATGTCCACCATATCCACCCATGTACGCTCACGACTGGATGACAATAAAATCTAGACGTAAGGATACAGGGTTGGACATGGTAGACAAATATGGACTTTCATGCGCCGCAGTTTTGTGCCGCCTGGATACAGCGGCTCCCTGCTTTTCACTTGATGTCGTCGGTCCACCTAGTAGCGAGGTTCCAATGCATTGTTACCCAGTGTGGGATCGCCATTCCAGACTTCGACTACAAAATATATTGATATATTATATTGATATACTTGTAATTGTCTAATAATATCTGGAAATTTGGGCGGAATGGCATTACTACGTAGTAATAGTACATCCACATCAAATAGGTAGTTGACTTCCTTGGAATGAGAACTTTGGAGCTGATGGTGATGACAGCATCACCACTGTCATCATTCTGTGGACCTCAACTGCCGGACATACACCTTCCATAGTGTGTGCCACCACAACCTGGTCCTCGGCCTTCTTTATCCAGCCACTTTCACTACTTGTTAGTATCGTCAGTCCACCAGGTACCTTATTCCTCCTTAAATGCTCCAAGTTTCCTCTTCGTGTACCTTATTCCGCTTGTTGAGAGCTAAAACGCACTAGAGACAGTACAAGCATTTTATTCAAGTTCTCGCGGGAATAAGCCGGTGGAGGATGAATTGCCCATACAAGCATAATACCAAAATAATTTGTATTTCGAGAATATTTCCACCTATGCGCTTAATGGGTTGAAATTGTTTTTATCTAGTGTTAGCATTATTACTGTTTGTCATTATATCTCATGAAACAGATTTGACTCGTTTCATGTCATTCGATATAATCTGCGGATACCGACGCCATATTGAAAATAGTTAGTATAGATTCGAGTGTTTTGACGATGGTTATTCAGTCTCCTGCAGGTAGACTCTGCGATTATTGAATACTTTTGTGTTTAGATCGTAATTTGATTTAGAGCTTAACGATAGCAATCGTGGCCAGACCAAATGAATATTGTCTTTAAGTTTAGCTAACTTTTATCTTATTACATTAAATCTCTCGTGGAACCGCTACACGTTGTGACCATTCGCTCGTGCAAGTTCATTAAAAGTGTTTATGAATACCTACTTCTGGATTATCATTTACACTAGATTCCTCTAAGTATATGTGTTTTCAAAATAGTTTCCTAAAATGAAATGTAAGCGAATTGTGCTCTGCATATTTTTACGACACAAATGACATGTTTTCTTCTTATTTGTTTCATATTAAAACCAACGATTTCTAACGTGAGTACGTCTGATCGGTCTGCATTAAATTACATATAAGATGATGAGAGTTCCAAGCTTATTATAGATTTTTCTTATTTAATTAAAAATTGAAAACATTAGAATACAAAAACTGTTTTAATATGAAAATCAAGACCTGATTAATCAATCCTTACTTAATAATTCCTAAATCTTGCCACCATTCCACGCGGGCATGATTTATATAGTAACTAGCTGATACCCGCAACTCCGTCCGCGTGGATTGAGGTGTTTTAGGGGTATGAAGAATTTATAGTAGCCGATTCTCAGACATATTTAATATGCATACAAAATTTCATAAAAATCGGTCAAGCCGTTTCGGAAGAGTATGGTAACTAACATTGTGACACGAGAATTTTATATACAAGAAGAAGATTAGGTTAGGCTAGATAACATTAAGTTCTATTGTATTATTTTCAATAAATGGAATAGATAAAAAAAAAACCTTACTTAAAAGGAATGTCTACAAAAAGAGGAAAATGCTTGCATTCACTAAAAAGATACCCCTGCATGTCCGCGGGCTACTTTAGGGGCCCACGCAGCCAAGCAACATATCAGTAGGTACTATATCACGGCCCATCTGTTCAACAGATTCTGATAATTTTAGTAAAGAGGTAGGTTGTATTCCGGGCAAGGGTGTAGACTACTTATTATTCCGGAAAATTTAAGAGTTCCCGAGGGAATAAAAAACTTTTATCCACGCGGACGAAGTCACGGGCATTATCAAGCAGAATAAATGTGATAGTTTGGATGTTTGTACATAAATCCTCCAATTATAATAGGCAAAATCTTTAAAACAAATTATATTAGAAGCATCAACTGATAAAAATTGTATATGAAAATGAATATGATAAAGAAAATTAAAAAGTTTTCCACGAGGACGAAACATGTGGGTGGAACCACGGGTAAAAGCTCTACGGAGTGATATTCCCCCATCCCTATCACGTGTAAAGTATTAAAATTGAAGGACTATGATATAAGACGTACTGGAAACGGTGTATTGTGCAAGGAGGTCATTTTTACATCGTAATACTTCGTGCCGCTCATTCTTGTGGATCCATTTGCCTCAATATTATGCAACATTAATCTATACTAATATTATAAATGCGAAGGTTTGGATGGATCGATGTTTGTTACTCAATCACGCCAGAACGGTTGAACGTATCTGGATGAAATTTGGCACAGAGATAGATTATACCCAAAAACCATTCGTCCCTCACCTAAGTTGTTGGATTTCCGTTCCTTTATTTTATCTAGTACAAGTTATCCCTTCACTGCGATTTTACCTGATGGTAAGTAATTATGTTAGAGGTATGGCAGTAATATTAAACTAATCGGTTTCTACATGGCATTGTACCGGACGCTTAATCGCTTGGCGGCACGTCCTTACCGGTATGATGATAACTAGCCACGGCCGAAGCTTCCCACCAAGCCAAACCAGGAAATTTCAGAAATTATTAATTTCCAAATTGACCGTGCCGGGGATCGAACCCGGGACCTCCCACTTTAAGACAACAGCGCTCAATACTGTGCTAGGGAGGTCGTCCCATAGGGCTATAAGAGTAAGGGAATAGAGACTGCATCCGGATGGCTTGATGGATGGATCAGTGGAGATTAGCCGCCTTGGCCGACATTCCATCAGAAGCACATTAATTTGTAATATATCTCGCTTGTTTCGAGGAGAAGAAATTTTTTCCCAGTACGGGTATACGGTGTTACAGTTCCCGTTACTCTTAATTGTGGTATTATAATCGGCGTTATTCTTATCTTTGGCCGTTCATTTGGCGCCGCTTACCGCAGTGCGTCATTCAGGTGGCTAATGTTCCGCGCTACTATCCGAGCCTAATTCATTTCCATTGCGAGCATTCCGGCAAACTCCAATAGACTAACAACTGGAATAAATCTTTGATGAATTATTTTAACACTAGATGAATTATTTTAACGTTTATTAATGTTTTATTGAAAGTATAGCTCACTAATAATTAAAATATTTACAAAAAATAACCTATTACAAAAAATCTATAACATTTATATTAACAAAAAGTATACACCGTCCAAATGATCGTGCATGCCACGCTATGCCTTGCCTTATGCCTTTCTGCATTGCCAGGCTAAGCCGTTGGGCTAAATAAGCGCCAGCTCTTGGGTCACCAGTAGCGCGGTCCAACTTTTTGGAAACATCATTGATAAAATGTTTTTTGCTATGTTGATAATAATGTTTTGGGACTCTTTAATTTTCCGGAATAAAATCTCGGGTGATTCATCTGTGAGAAATCATTTCATTTCAACAAATTTCACAAACAAGTCATAATTTAAAAAAATTAAAAACACGACTGGCCTGCCAAAAAACGAACTAAAAAGTTAAAAAAAAATAATCTAGTTGTATAGAATATTATAAATATATATTAAAAAAAAGAAGGAAAGGAATGAGGTCATGTATACTAATATTATAAATGCGAAATTTTTGATTGATGGATCTACGTTTGTTACTCAATGCCGCCAGAACGGCCGAACGGAAATGGATGAAATTTGGTAAAGCTATAGATATAGTCTAGAATAACACATAGGCTACTAGTGCTTTACTAGCTGATTCTCGCGACTTCGTCCGCTTGAATTAAGTTTTTTTAATTCCCGCGGGAACTCCTTAATTTTCCGGGATATAAACTATCGCTACACTCTAACTCTGCATGCCGTACGGGCCGTATGAGCCGTTATAGCGTAGCGGACAGACACACTTCGCATTTATAATATTTATTAGTTTAGTAAATTAAAACCCAATGTTCATTAATATACTTTATTCCTTCCGATAATATGACATTCTAGAGTACCTAATTTTATTATTTTTCACAATCCTTTTTTCCCTCTCCTTTTATTTTCGTCCTTCGCGCTCTATTGGCGGGAAGTGTCCCCATTGGCCCTCAGAATTCCCCCTTTTTTAATTATTTTATTTTACGGCCCTGGATTCAAGTCCTTGATGGCCTTATATTTATTGCGAATGTCGTTCCACAGAATATAAAATTAGAAAATCATGACATTCGGCCATCCACTTTTGGGCAACCTCCCGGTGCACAATAATTAAAATATATGAAATTAAGTCAGCTATTCACAAATCAAGTTTTAGAAACGTAGCTCGACATAATATAATTCGTAATTCAACACACAAATCATTATAAAATTTATCGCTATTTACCTAAATAATTAATGAATTTAATTATAACTAAATTCCTTATACAAATCAGTACAACTAGTTATCGTTTTAGTCTGACGAACGTAAAGTATATTTAATCAAATTAGGTACACTTTATACACTTTTATAAAACATGATGGTGATAATCAGTTACGGTATCTTAAAAATAAAGCTACGAGGGTTCCAAACGAGCGCTGGTCTGAGAAGAGCCCACAACAAACTCAGCCGGGTTTTTTTTTGTATCACCATCTCACAAATATCGTAAATCACTTAATTATATTTATAATTTTAACAATTACTTAATTAGCCGCTAGAACAATTCATACCCATGCCTTCCTAATCCTATCATTCAAATAATCCTTTACACTGTAATTGGAATTCTCAATTAGTTCTCGTTTTACAAAAACTTTGAACTTAATCACTGAACCCATAAAAATAAGAAAATAAATTATTGATATATATTAATTCTATTCTTACTATTATTAATTATAAACATTATCTTCTTAAAAACAAATACTTAAAGATAATCATGACATTCGGTTTCTTCCACAAATATATGTTTTGAAATAATTACTCTAGCAATTTTATTTACGTATCGACCATTGGAAACCTTCGATGCAATACAGATAGTGAAATGTTGTCTTCATTATCGTCATCCGAAGACTCAATTGTTGACTCTATCATTATTCGATTCATTGTACTGTAAGTTGCAACGACGATCTGAAATGGTTATTTCATATTTTTATCTACTCCCTTGCCGTAAATTCCTAGATAATACTAATTTTTAATTTATATATTTTATTGGTTCAGTTGATATGATAATATGTAGGTATTGCCAATATTCCAAGAATTTTCTTAATTATATTTCACCTATTAAACTATTTAATAAATACTGTCATTTGTTACATTGATTATTTATTTTTTAAGTATTGCACGCCATGATAATGGTAATACATAAGTATTTTTCTTTCAGCAGAAGTAAATGTTAACCGCTTCAAACTGTTATAGGGTGATTTTGAACTTGTTAAAGACGAGAAACTCCTCATTAATTAATACATACAGATAATATACATACAGGCCAAACTTAACCTGCAATAATAATGTGTGGGTAATATACATGTGAGTATGTCGTTTTACAGTATATTATATATAAATCCATCATAGGTAGGTCAAGTATCGTCGGAAACTCTCCAACTCAGGTTCACGAGGCACATAGTACCAAGGCCCCCTAGCATTAAATAGCATCCAACAATGTAGTGCGTTCGAAATGCTATATATTGTACATAAAAAAAAATATTTTATGAATCGCTCCTATTTTCACCACCACAACATTCAACCATAGGAGGAGTACGAATAGAGTAGACAATATAAATAGTGCTAGACAATATTTAATATTCATCATTGAATGAATGAATGAATGAAATACTCTTTATTGTACACTTAACATAAATAATTAGTAGCAATAAAAACTATCAAACATCAAAATAATCATTTTATATTTAACGAAATTTTCTTGATAAGTACTTACAAATATATAAATATTTTTTTTTAATAGGACATTAGGGGCTAAATGTTAATGATAACTTTAGTTAAAATAACATCATGATTGGAGTAAGTAGGAATAGTAGCTCTATTCAAATGATACTCTAATCAGTTTAACATTGTCCTAAAATAGCTAGACCAAAACATGCAAATATCATTAATCCACATGCATACTAAATTATCCTGTTTCGTAATTTTATTATTATTATTGAGTCATGGGAGGTCACAAAATTGATAAATAATATGAATCAAGGGAATCAAGAATTAGAATTTAGAATACTGTCTAAATACCTCAATAATTATGTGGGTCGACGGATCACATCCCGCTTCTGAGTTTTAGTAAATTAAAACCCAATGTTCATTAAAATACTTTATTCCTTCCGATACTATCACATTCTAGAGTACCTAATTTTATTATTTTTCACAATCCTTTTTTCCCTCTCCTTTTCTTTTCGTCCTTCGCGCTCTATTGGCGGGAAGCGTCCCCATTGGCCCTCAGAATTCCCCCTTTTTTAATTATTTTATTTTACGGCCCTAGATTCAAGTCCTTTATGGCCTTATATTTATTGCGAATGTCGTTCCACAGAATATAAAAGTAGAAAATCATGCCATTAGTATGGATCGTGTAAAGTATCAACGTGTACTTATATGGTTATGCCACCGTAAGATTATAATCTAAATCTTAACTTAGGAAAAGTGACGTCCGGAACTTATAAACATGATGGTGGTAACCAATTACGGTATCTTAAAACTAAAATTATGGGGGTTCCAAACGCGCCCTGGTCTGAGATGAGCTCACAACAAACTCAGACGTTTTTTTTTGTTATCACCATCTTACAAACATCATGTATTTAATAGAACTATATTTAACAATTTGTTTAATTAGCCGCTGGGACAATTAATTCCCATGCTTTTTAAATAATCCTTTAAATTATAATAGGATTTTTTAAATTCGTTTATGTTTTACAAAAAAAAACCTAAAAATAAAAAACGAATATAAGTGCAAATTGAACCATTTCCCTATCGTTATTTTTATAAATATTGTCCAACGTTGATCCACCCCTTATTAACTGGAGTTGTATATGTCACCGTAAGATTGTGAAAACTGTTAGATTATAATCTAACTCGCGAAATTGCAAGCTGTCGAAAGATTACAATTTAACGCATTATTTTTCGGTAGATTGTAACTGTTAGGTATATTAACCCGAAAGAACCTGTGTCTCTGTCTGTCAGTACCTTTTTCACGGCCCATCTGATTACCCGATTTTGACGGGCATTTATGAAGTGAAAACTTCTTTAGGAGCGTTGAGCACTTTTTGGTAGGGGGTAAAAATGTGGAACAGCGTCGGATAATGCGACACCATTCTTCTTAAGTGAAAAGTGAAAAGTGTCTTGAGTAGTACATTCGTAATTAAACTTTAATTGCCTCATCTTTCGCACGTTTATCGGAGTTTGGAGGAGTAGATAAATAGTTACCTATTTATCTACTCCTCCTACGGAATTCCTAGTATAGATTCTGTAGTCAGTAGTGATATCTATACTGAGTAGTTCCTTAAGTAATGGTTACATAAGCGACTCTGACTAGTGCAACAGTGAGCAAAACGAGAAAAATATGTATGTTTTAAAACAGAAAAACTACGACTACCTGGAATATTATTTACCTATCTCGAGTGTTATTTCCTAGCTGCTAATAACTGCATGTTCTGCTTTTTGTTGAAAAGGATAACTCGTGCATATTTTAGAACCAATTACTAGTTATAGCGCGTTTGACCGCGGCATCGTTCATGTCAAGATCGATTTTCATACAAACTTCAAACTCTGATCCAATGATCTCTCAATATATTCAATGTTAATGTAAAACGTAAACTAATTAAAAATTATTGCAATCTAAAGGATTACTATAATATGACAAGGAAGCTTTGCAATAATTTTTTGTAACTGCTGATAGTTTTTTATTTTAAGATGATTATTATGTTAGATTATTACGTAACTGCCTCGTTGGTCTAGTGGTTAGTTCACGTTTGACTGCGGCCGACGAGGTTCCGGGTTCGAGTCCCGGGTCGGGCCATAATTAAGTATCGGGTTTTTCGGATTAGAAATTCCCAGTACTAGCCCGAAGTTAGGAAGTTGGCGGTGTTTCACCCCCGTGCCTCGAAGAGCACGTTAAGCCGTCGGCCCCGGTTATTATCACTAACATGATAATAGTCGTTAAAACCCGAATTTGGAGCAGCGTGGTGGGTCTAAGCTTTAATTCCCTGTCTCCTATGAGAGTGGAAGCCTGTGCCCAGCAGAGTGGGACGTTAATGGACTGTAGTGATGATGGTGATGATGATCATTATGTTAGATAGTGATAGTTAGTGGTTTGCCGTGGGCTCTTCTCAGACCAGGGCCCGTTTGGAACACTCGTAGATTTTGTTTTACGATACCGTAATAATCACCGTCATGTATTTTTATTCATCTAGTTGGATTTCATAGAGAATACAGTGTACCTAATTGGAATAAATCAACAATGATTGATTGATTAAACAAGCAGTTAATTATTTTTTTAAATCCCAATTAAGGAAGAAATCGCTCCAACTTATTTGGATGTAACGTCAGTCACATGTTCCTATAAAATGTAGCCTTTGTCACCAGGACTACTCGTATAGTAACGAATCAAAACCGATTTGAGTAGCTTAGGCACTAGGGTGTAACATACAAACATACATAGACTGCTAGAATCATAACCCTTTCTTTTGGCTTTGCCGTAATCGGGTCAAAAGAGAGATAGGAATGTTGCATCTAAAATGAAGACTTCAATACAACGTTTGCTTGAGATATCAGCGGTTGAGATTGCAGTCAAGGACTAATTTGTAGTGACATTCATACTAATATTATAAATGCGAAAGCGTGTCAGTCTATTTCTCTCTCTGCTACGCTATCATGGCCCATATTTTCAACCGATTTTGATGCAATTTGGTATTGGAATAGGCTATATCCCGGGGAATGACAAAGGCTATGTTTATCCCGAAAAATCTTTATCCACGCGGATGAAGATGCAAGCACCATCTAAAAAAATATTTAATTATGGGCATATAAGTCACGGAAGTAGGCGTAATGCCGGAGTTTCGTAGTCATTCAAATTGCACGCTGATGCCGCCGTAGTTATTAATTATTCGGTTGTGATGGGCGTCCCTGGTACCGGCCCTGTAGATGTACGTGTAATGCATAATGAACCCCCATTATATACCTGATCTTCACCGATCGATATAAGCGAAATGAGTTGAGTAGGTACTATTTTTACTAAGCGATTTGAAAATAGGAGGTTATCAATTCGACTCGTATGTATGTAATATTATTGGAACTGTATATTATGCTAAGGGCTTCCAAGCAAATGTGCAAAATTTCATAAGTGTATGTACCTATTTGGAGCATGTATGTTTGTCCGCCGATTTCTCCGAAAATATTGGACTGCGATCTCATCTGATGGTAAATGATGATGCAGTTTATGATGGTATGGCGGGATAAACTGTGAGATTAAAGCAGTTGATCGTGTCGGAAATTCCGGCTTTTATACCTTTATATGGCAATCACTTCACAATCGTGGAGGCAACATCTCCTGAAGATGCTCCGGTATCGGAGTGAAACGTAGGTTGTGGGTAGTTTTTGGGGGATTTCTGTGGTGTGGTGAGAACCACTGTACCACATAGCTTTTCCAGTTATAGCGAATTAAATTTCTGGTTTCTTCATTATGATGGACTTCCGCAAAGTAACGCCTGCTTCTATCCAATGCAATTATATTTAACTCATACCCCTAATCGGTTTCTACACGACATCGTCCTGAACGGTTTGCCGGTTGGGTGGTAACTATATGCTGTAACTAACGTAACGGGACCCTTAAAATCTATACGCTATTTTCCCTATATGTAAATTAATCTAAAGATTAATTATTAATTGGGATGATACCTATATCAAAAATAAAATATTTCTTACTGATTATTAAATAGAGGGTCTCCCAAAAGACCTAACATTCACAACCTCGTTTAGTTTTAAGTTTAACCATTTTAAACTTAAGTGGATTGAAATTAGATGACTTAACAAATAAGTGTTTCATACAAACTTCCATACTAGGAGTGCATTTTTAGGTTTTTTAAAGGGTTGCTGATTTGATTGAGTTGTCATCATCATTACGTTAAAGTGGCACGTGAATCGTCTAGCAGCGAGAATATAATATTGTTTTCGTCATTATAATATTGTTGCATACATAATAAACCGAGAACTTTTAGAGTTCAAAAGCTTCGAGTTCAACTAACCCACCGACTTACTTATTATACCTGTTTATAGATGAAGTTTGGTTCATGTATTGACTTGTGTACATAGTGTAGTTAGAGTATTTAAGTAAGTAAGTAAGTCATATTTTGATTATGTATGTATAGGATCACATTAAACATGGGTGAGGATTCAAATTACCAAGTCTCCTTGAGACTTCAAACACGTGGAATTTGAGTCCATACAATCCGGCTTTGACTTTGCTTCCTTAAGCCTGGCTTAAGATATTAATTATTTAAGATAACGACACCTAAAGCTGCTCTAGAAGGACACCGTGGAAGCGATCTAGCCCGTGTGGTAAAATCTTCTTTTTAAAATAAGCATCATCCTTCTAAAAGGAAGATGCTTTGGATGGCATCATTTAAGCTTACTTTTGAAATATAAATGATGATTGGTAGCTCCGCCGCGCTATCAATGGTGAGCTTCTGCCTTCTCTTAGTACCATAAGAGGCATATTAAGTAAATCGACTCACAAGTATAGCAAGAAACCTTGTTCCGTTACTATTGTTGTTATGTGCATTATGTGTGTACATAGTGTAGTTCACTGTAGTTCATTGTTATCAATACTAATATTATAAATTCGAAAGTGTGTTTGTTTATAGGTTTTTTCGTTCAATCACGCCGCAATAGAGTAACGGTTTCTTTGCACAGATATAGTCGAGGACCTAGAGAGTGACATAGGCTTTTTTATCCCGGAAAATTAAGGAATTCCCGTGGGAATTAAAAAACTTAGTCTACACGGACGAAGTTGTCAGCATCAGTTAGCACTTGAGTTCATTCAATATTCCGTTATATAGACTTAGCACGTAAAATTAATAAGTTCGATCTAAGTGAGTTTACCAATTATATATGGGATTAAACATGGGTAAGATTCATTATTCTCCTAGAGATAACCAACACTGGTTAGAGATAGACATAAAAAATCTGGTTTTGACTTGGCTCGCTAAACCTGGTTTATGAACGATCCTAATATCAAGGTTAACAACATCTGAAGATGCTCCAGAAGGACCCCATCAGGTTAGTTACAACGACCTAAGCGTCCCATCATTCAGACAGACCAGAGAAAAATCAGAAGTTATAAAATTCTGATTCTTTAGCCCGCCACCGTCAAAAAGTTAGCCCGCTGTCACCTTAGACTGCATTATTAGTTACTATCATCGTGAGATCGCATTCAAGGGCTAACTTTTAACAAACTATCAAATGACGGTGAATTTTATTACAATAATTGATGTGTCTAACTCTATAAGCCAACACGGTAAGTGTGATTGCACTCTGCATTTGGGATTAGAGTTAATTATGTCTCGTAACTTGCACCGTTAATAATATGTATTCATGGCATATGCCTTCACACTAAGCGTCGTAGTTTTGGCATTTTCATTGGTATAGTCCCACAAACTTATCTGACTCGGTGATATCGTCGCTACAGTACTATTAAAATAAATTAAAAATAAGACTAAACAGAATTTAAAAAATTGTTCAAATTTTGTCCACCGGGCCAGATAATTTGGTTGGTTGAGTAATCTCATAAAATGGCAAAATTAATTTATGATGCTATGACGGTGGATTTTATGTTTTTTAAATTCATGAACTTTTGCCAATACCAAAAAAGTGTTAGTCAATCAAAACTTGTTATACTATAGTTCCGTAATATGGCATCAGAGTTTTAAGTTCAGTTAAATGTAGCAATATCTTTTCGAGTACGAAAGTTTAAAAACTTCACTTAATATGCATCCCTATTATACATAATACATATTAAGTGAAGTTTTTAAACTTTAAAAGGTTGATATCTACGAAATATGTAGAGTTGACAAATTGGCGCGGCGGTTAGTAAATTGAGATGGCGTTTGGTCTTGAAGCCTATGTGATCAACTTAACCAACTGGCAAAGTGACTGAGTATGGCAGAGCTCAGAGAGGTATGAGTATCGGTGTTAATAAAACATGAGTGAAAATTTGCAGTCAAGAAGTTTAGTGTTTGTCGCTCGATAAGAGTGGAGAATCTGAGCGTCAGGAGGAAGAAATGGCCGGGTTGCGGTCGATAGGAGCAAGCGCAAGCGCGAAATTCATGCTGATACGGA
Organism: Erebia palarica; assembly: GCA_964035005.1. Lineage (NCBI taxonomy): Eukaryota > Metazoa > Arthropoda > Insecta > Lepidoptera > Nymphalidae > Erebia > Erebia palarica. The sequence goes on from OZ035986.1 coordinate 19,575,552, forward strand.
CGGTTTGAAAATACGTTAGTTCGCCGGCGGCAATCTCGCGGACCGCACGCGTTCGAAGCCGCTTGCAACATGCACGGCACGCGACCGCGCGCGCTTCGTAACATAGCCATCGTGATCGCACTCGCTTTGACCTGGTTGCCTCATGCCGACCACGCTGCGTGAGTACTATTTATTAGTATTATACTTTTAATAATATGCTTAAAACAACGTTAAAATATTTTTTTAAATAACCAAGTTTTTTACGTGTTACCGACTCGGACATGGAGTTTGAAACTTTTTAAACTTCGATAATCGTGCGACCGCATGGGAGCCATGATGTGGTATGAGCTTTGCAGTGATGCGGGATTTGTTAATCGCTTATTCAGTATTCTTTTTTTCTCGTAAAAAAATAATATTTGTCAAAAAAATTACAGTGATATTTACATCTAACTAACAATATTCAAAACCATACAGTTTGTATATTTAAAAAAAGTTTAAAAATATTTCTGTAACAAAAATAGATTTTCGAATTATGGAATGACGGACGTACAACAGCAGACAAAAATGGGTAAACTAGTATGTTATTCTTATTAAGCTTAAATTAAATGCTTTATTTCTAAAGAATATAAAAAAAAGATTGTTATCTTATTTTATGCGCTACAGTACGTCTCTACTGTTCTTAAAATCGTAAAGAATAGATCAATGAAGACTGTACGTGTCAGCGCCATTGCCGCGCGAACGAAAACGCAATATTTTAAACAATTCTGCTCTCATTTTATTTTATAATATGTGGTTTCACATTCCCATTAAACACTGGCATGTACTTAAAGTTTAAAACTTTAAGCTTTGACTTCGTAATAGGATTATTTACAGTCACCGTGAAAATTATATTTGTCCATTTCGCTAACAGAATTTGACATCCCCGCTGCTCTGCCCGATTTTCGTATTGTATTCGCGACCGCTACCAATAATTTTGGTGGCAAAATTCATTTTAACGGACATGGCAATTTATTTTTCATTATCATCGTAGCTTTATTAGTTGCCAAATTTAGTTATAAAAAGCGTACAGTGAATGTTTTGTGACCATATAGCAATTAAAAATAAAGTTATTAGTAAATTTTTATTGATATATTTAGGGTTCTGTACCTGAAGAGGAAAAAAGGGGCTACAAAAAATGTGCGGCTTACACGGCCGTATCTTTTGATTGCGTTGACTTAGAAGCTTAATTTTTTTTAACAGCTCCATGGCACCGAAGGCCTAATAGTTTGATATTAATTTCTACTTGATACCTCCACGCTTTTCCGATAAAAAGGAGGTTGACAGACAGATCTACTACGAAGTGATCCTGTAATTTAACACTTTGACAAAGTAAATCAAAACAACATCCTGTTGGCAAAAAACAAGGTACAGGACAATATAGGAAAAATATCCCATAGTCGATATTTAGGGTTTTGTATTCATAGGATATCGAATTGTTTATCAGGCGCTACCCGTTTAGCACACTAAGTAAGCCACTTATTTCACAGCTGCTGATTACGTATTGTTATGACATCTTTGTTGTTATTTACTAAAATAATTTACTTGGTCTGGCGGTACCCCTTTGAGCGCGTGTCTGACTTCGACTAGACCAGCTTTTTTTACATTACTTTTTTTCCTTGAGTCATAAATGTATGGCTTAAATCTACTATTAATAAAGGCAATGAGCTAATAACAATTAACTTCCATCTCGGTACACATAACATCTAGGCCGAGTGGGAGTTTTTTTTACGTATTCGATCGCGACAACTCAACCAATGGAATTGATTGAGCGCCAGCTATCAAGCGCTTGACAACTCCTGGATAAACTTAATTGGGTATTTGACAACTATTCAAATAAATATTTTTTTAGTTATTATTAGATAGAGAATCTCCCAAAAGTCGTAATATCCGCGTCCTCTGTTAGTTTAATGCTGAATGACTATTTAAAACTATTGATTAAAGTAAAAGAGTGCGTCAAACTTTGATGACGTCACTATTTAGTAAGTATTTCATACAAAACCCCATAAAAAGCACGCGTTTTGACGTTTGAAAAAAAGTTGCTGATTTGACTGGTTGTCTAGTAAATACCCAATTATCGTTGTCGCGATCGAATGGAAAGAAAATCTACCACTAAGCACAAAGCATGAAATAATATTTAAAAAAAATAACTCTCTCTGTAAAATAAAAAATAAATGTCAAAATTGGATTGGTTCTGAGTTCTGACGGAGTTAATATCGACAACTGTTAAACTTTCATTCGCTATCCCGAATATAATTGCAAATTGCAATAGTCTTAATATCAAAATAGTAATTCGTCATTTTAATGGATAAATGATGTCAATAATAATTATTAATTACTAACATAAGTAAACCGATCTTTGAGTTATAGAGCTTTATCTTGACTCATTAAATTTATAAGTCCAGATTTCATGGTTTTCTTTTCATTTAATTTATCAAATTTCTTAGAGAGATTAAATCCTTATAATTGATACTAACGATCGATGCAATAAAAGTACAGGTTGTAATTTTTACAGATTTTAGTCGGTTCGATTCCCGGGTGTGGCAAGTGAATTTTCGAAAATCTTTGAATGCAGTTTTCTTTCTATCCAAAAATAAAGGCATGTTTTCTTTGAGTAAAATTTTCTATCTACAGTATTATAAGAGTACTTTCCCTTCAGATGCCATTAAAAAATTCCACACTGCACAGGTATAAAAAAGAATGACTGTTCGTTAGTCTCGCTAAAACTCAGAAACGGCTTGACTGATTTTGATGGAATTTTTCGCTAAAGCAAAAACTGTTACAACATATTGATTAAAATTTACAATTATATATACCAAAATTACTTGTACTGGAATTTGTTTTCTGGACCTCCCACAAAGACGTTGGTGGGAGTCGTCTGCGTTCAGCAATCCACTGTAGTTATGTCTCCCACGTCCGACAGATGACGGTAATCACTTGATTATGGTAACATCAAGTAATTAGCGTCAATTGCCGGACAAAGGTATGACGGAATTCCACACGCCGTAGTCTTCAGGATCAAGTGACTTGCTGCAACTAGCTTGATGTCATCCGTCTACAAAGACAAAATAAGTAAAACGTCTATTTCATGTAGAACAACCTATAATATCGTCAAGATTAATCAGTACTAGCAAGAAACTTAGAAGTTATTTTTAAAAGCAAAAATGTTACAACATATTGATTAAAATTTACAAATACAAATACCAAAATTACCTGTATTGGAATTTGTATTCTGGACCTCCCACAAAGATGTTGGAGGGAGAGTCATCTGCGTTCAGAACTCCACTGTAGTTATGTCTCCCACGTCCGACAGATGACGGTCATTACTTGATATAAAATAATATCAACTAAAAAGCGTCAATTGCCGGACAAAGGTCTGACGGAATTCCACACGCCGTAGTCTCGTGCTTTCAGGATCAAGTTACTTGCTGCGAATAGCTTGATGTCATCCGTCCACAAAGAGAAAAGAAGTGAAATGTCTATTTCTTGTAGAATTACTTATAATTTAATCAAGATTTATCTGTACCGGCAAGAAACTTATCAGTAGTTATTTTTAAATAAAAAATGTTACAACATATTGATTAAAATTTACAAATACAAATACCAAAATTACCTGTACTGGAATTTGTATTTTGGACCTCCCACAAAGATGTTGGAGGGAGAGTCATCTGCGTTCAGAACTCCACTGTAGTTATGTCTCCCACGTCCGACAGATGACGGTCATTACTTGATATAAAATAATATCAACTAAAAAGCGTCAATTGCCGGACAAAGGTCTGACGGAATTCCACACGCCGTAGTCTCGTGCTTTCAGGATCAAGTTACTTGCTGCGAATAGCTTGATGTCATCCGTCCACAAAGAGAAAAGAAGTGAAATGTCTATTTCTTGTAGAATTACTTATAATTTAATCAAGATTTATCTGTACCGGCAAGAAACTTATCAGTAGTTATTTTTAAATAAAAAATGTTACAACATATTGATTAAAATTTACAAATACAAATACCAAAATTACCTGTACTGGAATTTGTATTTTGGACCTCCCACAAAGATGTTGGAGGGAGAGTCATCTGCGTTCAGCACTCCACTGTAGTTAAGTCTCCCACGTCCGACAGATGACGGTCATTACTTGATTATAATAATATCAACTAAAAAGCGTCAATTGCCGGACAAAGGTCTGACTGAACTCCACACGCCATAGTCTTGTGCTTTCAGGATCAAGTGACTTGCTGCGAATAGCTTGATGTCATCCGTCCACAAAGAGAAAATCAGTGAAATGTCTATTTCTTGTAGAATTACTTATAATTTAATCAAGATTTATCTGTACCGGCAAGAAACTTATCAGTAGTTATTTTTAAATAAAAAATGTTACAACATATTGATTAAAATTTACAAATACAAATACCAGAATTACCTGTACTGGAATTTGTATTCTAGACCTCCCACAAAGATGTTGGAGGGAGAGTCTTCTGCGTTCAGCACTCCACTGTAGTTAAGTCTCCCACGTCCGACAGATGACGGTCATTACTTGATTATAATAATATCAACTAAAAAGCGTCAATTGCCGGACAAAGGTCTGACGGAACTCCACACGCCGTAGTCTTGTGCTTTCAGGATCAAGTGACTTGCTGCGAATAGCTTGATGTCATCCGTCCACAAAGAAAAAATCAGTGAAATGTCTATTTCTTGTAGAATTATTTATAATTTAATCAAGATTTATCTGTACTGGCAAGAAACTTATCAGTAGTTATTTTTAAATAAAAAAATGTTACAATATATTGATTAAAATTTACAAATACAAATACCAAAATTACCTGTACTGGAATTTGTATTTTGGACCTCCCACAAAGTTGTTGGAGGGAGAGTCATCTGCGTTCAGCACTCCACTGTAGTTATGTCTCCCACGTCCGACAGATGACGGTCATTACTTGATTATAATAATATCAACTAAAAAGCGTCAATTGCCGGACAAAGGTCTGACGGAATTCCACACGCCGTAGTCTCGTGCTTTCAGGATCAAGTGACTTGCTGCGAATAGCTTGATGTCATCCGTCCACAAAGAGAAAAGAAGTGAAATGTCTATTTCTTGTAGAATTACTTATAATTTAATCAAGATTTATCTGTACCGGCAAGAAACTTATCAGTAGTTATTTTTAAATAAAAAATGTTACAACATATTGATTAAAATTTACAAATACAAATACCAAAATTACCTGTACTGGAATTTGTATTTTGGACCTCCCACAAAGATGTTGGAGGGAGAGTCATCTGCGTTCAGAACTCCACTGTAGTTATGTCTCCCACGTCCGACAGATGACGGTCATTACTTGATATAAAATAATATCAACTAAAAAGCGTCAATTGCCGGACAAAGGTCTGACGGAATTCCACACGCCGTAGTCTCGTGCTTTCAGGATCAAGTTACTTGCTGCGAATAGCTTGATGTCATCCGTCCACAAAGAAAAAATCAGTGAAATGTCTATTTCTTGTAGAATTACTTATAATTTCATCAAGATGTATCTGTACCGGCAAGAAACGTAACAGTAGTTATTTTTAAATAAAAAATGTTACAACATATTGATTAAAATTTACAAATACAAATACCAAAATTACCTGTACTGGAATTTGTATTTTGGACCTCCCACAAAGATGTTGGAGGGAGAGTCATCTGCGTTCAGCACTCCACTGTAGTTAAGTCTCCCACATCCGACAGATGACGGTCATTACTTGATTATAATAATATCAAATAAAAAGCGTCACTTGTCGGACAAAGGTCTGACGGAATTCCACACGCCGTAGTCTTGTGCTTTCAGCATCAAGTGACTTGCTGCGACTAGCTATATGTCATCCGTCCACAAAGAGAAAAGAAGTGAAATGTCTATTTCTTGTAGAATTACTTATGATTTAATCAAGATTTATCTGTACCGGCAAGAAACTTATCAGTAGTTATTTTTTAATAAAAAATGTTACAACATATTGATTAAAATTTACAAATACAAATACCAAAATTACCTGTACTGGAATTTGTATTCTGGACCTCCCACAAAGATGTTGGAGAGAGAGTCATCTGCGTTCAGCACTCCACTGTAGTTATGTCTCCCACGTCCGACAGATGACGGTCATTACTTGATTATAATAATATCAACTAAAAAGCGTCAATTGCCGGACAAAGGTCTGACGGAATTCCACACGCCGTAGTCTTGTGTTTTCAGGATCAAGTGACTTGCTGCGACTAGCTTGATTTGCATCCGCCCACACAGAAATGAAATGAAATGTCTAATTCAGGTTGAACAACCTACAATATTGTCAAGATTACTCTGTACTGACAAGATACTTATCAGCAGTTATTTTTTAAAGAAAAAATGTTACAACATTGATTATAATATACAATTATCCCAAAATTACCTATGCTGGAATTCGTATTCGGGTCTTGAATGTTCCCTCACAACGTTTTCCTTTACCGTTAAAGCACGTGTTATTTAACTTCTTAGAACGCACATAGGTAAATCCGAAAAGTTAGTGGTGCATGTCCTGGAATCGAACCCCGACTAGGAAATTGGGCATCAAAACCCTTTTTTGACATTGGGACTTTTTCACAACTAACACCACAGGGCTGACAAGTAGCTGTTAAATTAAAATGAAAAAGTCAATCACATTACACGCGGCGAATATACGCCAAGTGTATAAAATTTGCCTCAAATCTCTAGAAAATTCTGAGGTCCTTTTCATACTTTACATGTTACTAGATTTGTTAAAATTACGACTATCGCATCTCGGTACTGGATAAAATATGAAATACTGTTAAACGCCAAATCATGTACTACGCTAGTAAACATGAAAATGCATTGCAGGGCTTTTGATATCAAATTAGAATTTTTTCGTCTAATCAACTTTTACAAGTTATGTTGTAAAAGTTCGTTGAAACCACTTGTTCGGAACTCCATTCCTATTGAGAAGGGCCAGATAATAAGGGTGGCTTGAAAAATATTATAATCTTACCAATCTTACTATTCTTACTAATATTATAAATGCGAAAGTTTGGATGGATGTATGGATGTATGGATGTATGGATGTTTGTTACTCAATCACGCCCCAACGGCTGAACGGATCTGACTGAAATTTGGCACAGAGATAGATTTTAGTCTGGAATAGCACATATGCTTTTTATCCCGGAAAATTAAGGAGTTCCCGCGCGAACCAAAAATCCTCAATCCACGCAGACGAAGTCGCGGGCATTAGCTAGTAATAATTAAAGCTACATTTTACAATTACTAGTCAGCAGCATAAATAGCTACCACGCACAAATGAAGCGGAAAGATTTTGGTCTCCCCGTGTCGGGAACCCGGGAAAATCTTGAGGAAACCTGATGTCTAATTGTGAGATCTATAGAGCGAACTTTGACTTTGCTTAGACTTAAGGCATGGTTAAAACGAGACAGATTTATGTTACTCACATAAGTCCATCTCGTTTTAACTCGGAGTAAAGTCTGAGCCAAGTCAAAGTACGCTCTATAGATCTCAGCATATGAGATCTCCATAATTTTAGTCAGCACGGGGGCCTAAATCTTTCTCATTTTGTGAGGAGACACGTGTTCAGCCATGTAGATCTGGCTGGCGCTCCGCTCCCTCTCTCTCTCTGTTACTCTGTTACTCTGTCTGCAATCAGTTTAGATTTAACTATAAGCAGATGCTTTTGAGTACGTCGAGTGTTTGGAGAAGGTCACTCCTTCGAGAAACTCCTGTCATTAAGCTTTCGCTGGCTTTATTGTCCACGGGACAGTTCTTCAACTGTCGACCTTTTTATTCTAGTGATACTACTGCATGTGGTAAGTGATACTACCAGACTATTCAAATGGGATCCAAGCCTGGACCTATGTTTTCTAGCATTGCTATGTATTTCTTCTCTAATTGTAGGCATTTCGAGGTATTCATGCATTTCACTTATTTTGGTAAACCATGGGGTGTTGAGTATTGTGCGAAAAACTGTGTTTTGATATCTCTGAAGTATTTATATATCCCATCAAAAACATAAATGTAAAATGAGAGCCAAGTTCAAAATTGTGATAAATATGCCTTGGTTGTTGACTGCAGCGACAAAAGAAGTGAGATCTAAATGGGTGCCAAGTTCAATGGTCAGTCCTGCAATTTATTTATCCCATCAAAAACATAAATGTGAAATGAGAGGCAAATTCAAAATTGTGATATATATGCCTTGGTTGTTGACTTCAGCGACAAAAGAAGTGAGATCTAAATGGGTGCCAAGTTCAATGGTCAGTCCTGAAATTTATTTATAACAACATATAATATTTTATAACAACTTAAAATATCATTTCTTCTTATAACTTAGTATAAAATGTTGAAGACTAAGGCTTTGGCTTGGCTAGTTTCCATATACGAATTATTATTAAGTAGGTACCTAAAAGTACAGTTTCTACCAGCTAGCCATAATTCGTATATGAAAACTAGCCAAGCCAAAGCCTTAGTCTTCAACATTTTATACTAAGTTATAAGAAGAAATGATATTTTAAGTTGTTATAAAATATTATATGTTGTTATAAATAAATTTCAGGACTGACCATTGAACTTGGCACCCATTTAGATCTCACTTCTTTTGTCGCTGAAGTCAACAACCAAGGCATATATATCACAATTTTGAATTTGCCTCTCATTTCACATTTATGTTTTTGATGGGATAAATAAATTGCAGGACTGACCATTGAACTTGGCACCCATTTAGATCTCACTTCTTTTGTCGCTGCAGTCAACAACCAAGGCATATTTATCACAATTTTGAACTTGGCTCTCATTTTACATTTATGTTTTTGATGGGATATCATTACTTTTTGTACAGAAATTATTGAACTCAATCTCAAACTCAAAACATATTTATTCAAAATATGTACCTACAAAGTACACCTTCTGAACGTCATGCTTACAGAGCATAAGAGGTGATGGTAGATATTTAGGCAACGAAACTTCCCGTATTTTTCGAAATTCCAAATGGAGCAAAGCCGGGGTGTTCGCCAGTCCGTTATGAATCGGGAATAATGAAAACCTTTCAATAAATAATCACTGTTTACTTATTAAGCCGCAACATGATTAAGTAATTACGTATACAAGTGTTAACATGGGAAATCTCTTAATCGGATAGTGCCAATAAAAAGTAAATGTAAAATTCATTATGTGCTATTTAACCCTAATCCATATTATTATTATAAATGCAAAAGAGGCACACTTTTGCATTTATAATATTAATATGGATGTCTGTCTATTTGTCTCTCTGATACGCTATTGCGGTCCATCCGTTCAACAGGTTTTACCGGGTTCGTGTACTCTGCCTCACCAAGGCAATGCCCAATTGTTAAAATTTCAATCGAAATTTGGTACAGCGCTAGGTTGTATCCTGGGAAAGCTCTTTTTTCACGGAAAATGAAAGAGTTCCCACTAGGCTTTTAAAGCTGACACGGACGATGTCGCGGGCATCATCTAATAATTTGAACTTATAATAACAATTACCTTCTTATGCTATCTGACTGACTGACCAAACGACAGACTAAACCTTAGGTTTCGTAGGTACATTTACGATGTAAGCACTCACTCATTTTTTTTGAATATTTCACGAAATGAAAATTTGGAATGAACGCTGAAATCAAACTCTTTTCAATTTAAGCTTTCGGAAAGAAATAAAAAAAGAGTTTCATGTTTTTTTTGGTAATTTGGGCATGAAAGTTTATTTCCTATCCCGTTAAAGGTTAAAATATAGGGAATGAAAATTTAAAATTATGAAAGTCTGACCTTTTTATACGACTGCCTGAAAAAAGGAGTATATTGTTTTCAGAGTTCATGTATGTATGTATGTATGTATGTGAGTTTGTATATTCCACCATAATTTCTATACGCCTGAACCGATTTTGATAAATGAGGTATCGTTAGAATCCCTAGTTTATTTTGGGTGACATAGGCTAGTAAAATATTAAAAAAAATTGATGACCATGATCGATTATTAAAGCCTAAAATTGAAAAAAAAAATCTAAAATAAGATTAACTATATAATCATCATCTAGAAAATGATGAGTAGATTCCAAAAATATATAACGTATATAACAAAAATATATAGTTCAATATCCAGTGATTCACAAAAAATATCATTAAAAAAAATGTGAATAAGATTCCAAAGGCAATATATGCAAATCGCTTCTTATGGAGGTAAACTCCAAAAATAATATGGCAGGGCAGTCGTATTTTTTAATTCGTTAAATTAAGTTCACTTGTTAATAATTATATCCGCATAAAAGTACGGGCTTTCGGTAATGAATGAAGAAATAAAAGTTTTAGTATTTCAGATACTTCCACTCCATTCCAAAATCACCACCTTTCGACAAAATTGGCTTAACAAATTTTCGGTGAAAAGTAACTAGTAGTACTGTAAGTACTGCAAAATGGCAACCCCACACTGGTAATTATCGGAGCGTTGATAGACCCCTCACTATAGGTGGTCGGATGACAATAAACGTACCGGACATTAGTCGCGGGGTACCTTGGCGCAAGACCGTGGCTTGTGGAAGCTCCTACAAGAAACCTATGTCTAGCAATGAACGACTATCGGTTGAGACGTCGAATAAAATAAAGACGTAATAACTACAAACTATGTACACATGAAATAACAGTTCACTTATTGACTTACAGCCTAGCATAATAACGCAATTCTTACTGATAGCATGCAGTTGGTTACATTCCCTTATTTAGTGAGCTTTAGATTGTTAAAAATACCATCTTCGATTTCTGTAATAATATTAGTAGGCATTTCCTCTTCGCATTATGATATTTTGTTCCTTCAGTACTTGGTTTAATACTTAATTAGCTAATTTATTTTTACAATTTATTTTTTCCTTGTCATTACATTTTATTTTTGCTTTTTTATAATAATTTCCATTTAAATTATAATAAGTTAAGTTTTATTCACACTAATACACCCTTTCATCAGAATTAATATATCTAACAATAACGAGTTATCGAGTAATAACTGTTACATTATTAGTATGCTTGTTAGACATAATATTTATGAGATAATACTTAGACATAAGACTTAGTATTAAACATAATTATCGAGATTTATCATGTTTTATTTTGAGTCTCATTATACATAATATATAGACCGTGTGGAGGACAGTTACAGCACAGTTACTGTAATTACAGTGTGGAAGTATAGACAGGTACCTAGACTTATTTTTTACAAGTTTACTGATCCAACATGTTCTATTTTCCTATATATAACTTCTTATATATTTTTTTTAATGTAAATGAATGTACTGTTTATTATTATATAGATGCTACTAACTATAATTAATTTGATCGGCTTAACAATTTATAATAAATTAAAACTGCTTAGTGTTAATATAACTAGTAGTTAGTTTGGACACCCTAATTGGGCTACAGGCCTTCTCTAAGCTTCTTAAAATACTGCAATTTTATCGATATTTTATATGAAGCAATATTGTACCTACTTAGTACTTACCTACTTCATTACTTTTAATAAATTTTGAAAACAATAGATAATTAAGTATATAATAATAATTAAGTATAACTTACAAGTACATAATTAATCATATCTTTCCAAGCATATTATTTAAAAATTTATTTTTTAATTTATTTACTGACTCAAATCTAATCATTCTTTATTATTTTATTTAAATTAGTAGTTTTAAGTTAAATTTTGAAGGTTGGTAAGCATAGAGGGTTGCGGTCATATAAAATAAAGACATACTTTCGCGTTAATTTTAGCATAGACATACCTAGTTGCGAAGTAATACAGCCGGAAAGAATCCGCAATAAAAATTGCTTTTAGTTACCTTCTAACCTTCTAAGGAAACATTCCATGAAGGTAGCATTTAAATCATAATATTGTAACGGCTAGGCTAGCGGGTGAGTGCTGCGGGTGAAGGTAGGGGGTTGACAAACCCTCGTAGTCGCATACTAGTATTTCGGGCGATCTAGACATCAAGTTGGAATTTCGAACTTTAGTCATATTTCGAAAGTTCGGGATTGGAGCGATAACATTTAATTGCTATTTATAAATATGTGAATTTACTCAATCGGCCATAGCGAAACAGAAATGTGAGTAGGATATTTTTTTTCGTGTAAGTAACCTAAAGAGATGGCAATAAAGTAATGTTGGCCGCAAACTGTCGAGAAAAAACCAAAAGCTATAATTTTCATAATAAAATTTTAATGTTAATATAAAAAAAAAGAAATACCTACTAAAAAAGTAAATACAGAACGATTAAGTACGAATAGATTATATTTTTGAATTTCTTCATTTCATTTAAGGTTGGTTAATCACTACTTAAAAGTATTTTAAATTTCAAGATAGCATTAATTATAGTAACTAGTTATTGAAATATGCAAGTGTGACACAGATAGACTTAGTAGGGATGACGATAACTCAATCAAACCAGCAACTCTATCAAACTTAAAAACGCACTTCTAGTACGGAAGTTGTATGAAAATCACAATAGCGACGTCATCAAATTTCAACACATTTTTTTCTTTAATCTATATTTTAAAATGGTTATCAAACTTAAAACGAACCGAGTATGTGAATTTTAGGTCTTTTGGAAGACTTTTCTGTTTATTAATCTGTTAGAAATAATTTATTTTTGATATAGGCATCATCCCTATTGCACCATTAGGGTGCAGCTATTTTTTTAGACATCTTTATTGCACACATAATATTATACAGTAATGTATTTTAAAAAGAAGTAGTAAAACTGCAAAGAAACGTACAAGGGCAGTCTTATTGCCGTCACGTAAAGGCCGTCTAGTTAACTGCGTTTCAGAAAACGCATTACCACTATGAATGAAAAATGCAACATTTCTTTGTACGGCACGGTCTGTAGCTCTAAGTTACACTTAGCTCGTTTAAGTGTACAGCATTTGAGACGAAATGATTGCACGAGATCTTAAACATCCTTCTCAGTGCCCACATTTCAAATGCTTGCTACTGTTACTATGCTGAAACCTTTCCTTTTTCTTTCTGACAAAACTACACCCGGGGTCCTATTATGTATAAAATATTGTTACAGTGAAATAATCGCAATCAAATCTGGGGGGTTACTATCATCGCTTAAAATATTTCAAATCGACAGCTTTGTGTCACGTACCTTGATGTCCCAAAAATAAGGATTAAGCGATGGTAGTATGCCCCCTGATTGGTTAACACTATTCGTTGTTGACCACAATCCACAATGTAAACAAGAATACCATAAATTCAGCCGATCATAACAAATGAGACAGAAACAATAATTGATGCAGGTTTTGCATGATTGAATACAGAAATTCAAATGATTGTATCAAATTGACCCAGCTGGCTATTTTTTCATTTCAGTACAAGTGAGCCCTAGACTGAATGATGCAGTCTAGGATGGTATGAGGGCTAACGCAGATATAGGTTAATTAATTTTATCCACAAAAATCTGTTTCTACGATGTTTTTCGGATACTTAAATACACGTAGTTATGAGCATTTTCTAGTTTGTAATTTTGTTAATTTACTTCAAAAATTTGTAAAGGACGTAGAAAAAAAGAAACATAGTTATTTATTCCTTACCAACATTGAAAGGAAATGCACAAGGACAACTTATCTCTTGAAGAAATTTCTTTCAGTGACCCTTGGCAGTGGCAGTGAGTAGTATTATGGTAGTTAGTAGGATTGAAGATACTTTGAAATTATTCACAAAAAGTCCAGGTAACGAAGAAAGCACTATTTCTCTAAAGAAAACATATTTGACGCTCACCGTCGTTGCCTTAACCTAGTTTCGCTTTAGAAGGGCGTAGTGAAATTTTTAAGAAAAAAAATCATAACACCACGCTTAGATTAGCCGCTAAAATCATAGTCAGAAGCCGATAAAATTGTATAAGATATCACATTACGTTACGTTTTTGATGTCTATGCTATGAGAAAGTAGGTATAGTCCCACCAACTTATCTGAACCCCTGGCCAAAATTGGATGTAATTTTTATACCTATTTAGTTTTGTTTTTATTTTTAATATTAATAATAGCGACGCTGGCACCGAGTTAAATAAGTTTGTGTGACTTTACCTACTTATCATCTTTAAAATAGAAGTTTCTAACCCGCTCTAAACGTAGACTACACACAACCAATGAATGTAAGTTGATCCGCTAGTACTTGCAGGTAAAAAAGATGTTTCTGATGGATAAGTGATGAATTATGATACTTTCACAGCACAGTCCGTCTTTTTAAATAATTTTCTGCTAGCTCACGACGAGCTCGCAGAAAATTACTAAGTTTCTATTTTGAGCTCTAACGCGAGGCTTAAATACAATGGATTATCACCACGTCGACTACTGCGTTGTAAGCGTTATTACTTCGATGCTGCTTATTAATTCCATGGCTTTAAATAGAATTGTAGAATTTTGTCTGGTGGGAGCTTAATCAGAGGGAGACGGCTTGGCTAGGAAACTCTCATTTCCGTAGGTGTTCCGGTATGACACCGAGGTAGAAATTGATTAGGAGTATTGGGTTTGATATAACCTGCCTTACGATCAGCCCGCTACAACACTAACATCACTTACCGTCACCACCAGGTGAGATCGCAGTCAAGGTGTTGGGTTCCGTTTGTTAAAAAAAGCCGTTTGGCTTGGATTGCCACCTATAAAAAAATTAAAAAGATCCCGCGGGAACCTAAAAACCTCAAATGGATTTTTGTTACTCAATCACGCCAGAACGGCTGAACGGAACTGAATGAAATTTGGCACAGAGATAGTTTATAGTCTGGAACAACATATAGGTTACTTTTTATCCCGGAAAATTATAAAGTTCCCGCGGCAACCAAAAAACCTCAATCCACGTGGAAGAAGTCGCGGGCATCAGCTAGTCTCTAATATGTTTGAACGACCAATCCAATCACATCCTACATTATGGGACAGACAAGAGAATAAAAATTAGGGGAGGCAATCAACAATTTTTTCAATTTTACAAAATTATACTCGATTACGATACATATTTAAGATTAAGATACGATCGATATTTAAGAATTTGACTCGTTTCTTGTTTTATTCGATTCAATCCGGGCTGCAGGATCTGGGGGTGCAGACGTTGAAAATAATTTGCATATAAATACGATTGTTTTGACGATGGCAATTCAGTCTCTAACTCAGCCTCTAACGATTATTGATTAGCTTCGGTGTTTAGATCGTTACTTTTATTAAGGGGTTGCAACAGCAACTGCGCCCTGGGGCCATGCTGCCAACGCTTAAAGCCATATTGTTTCATTATTGTTGCCTTTCGTGATTCACAATTATAATCTTTATTTTAGGAACGTTAAGGTACGTGACATGAAACTGTCATAATGAGTAATATTGCTTTAAGCTATTGTAACCATGGCCAACGCCATAGGTATGGGCCCCAGATCAAATGATTGTTGTCGTAAGACTATATTATACAAGTTTTATTATTTTACTAATTAGATTAAACCTCTCGTGAAGCCTCTACACGTTGTAACAATTTACTCGTGCAAGTTTAAACGAGAGTACAAAAATATTAAAAGTGTTAAATTAATACCTCACCCATCTGGGTAATGGTCTAAAAAGAGCAACCGCTGAGTTTCTTGGTGGCTCTTATCAGTAGGAATGGCATTCCTACTGAGAAATTTAATGCCTGGCATAATTAACTTTAATGCCTTAGTTTTAAGGTTTATATTTTAAATGTTTTTTAATTTATTTACTTTAATTTAAAATATTTAAAAAAATATTCATTTTCACTTCTATCGGCAGTCTCTATGACTGCCAACTTTTTTTTCAAGAGTTTGGTCTGGGCATTGTAGTATCCTGAGAACTGCCTCACATTCACGACGTTCTTTTTCTGTCACATTGTAATAGTCGCAATTTTATTATCGACTGATTTTGTCTGACCTGGAAAGGAGAAATGGAATTTTATACTTCTAATTTTCAACTTCAAGATGACCTGATACCACTTTTTATTTTACTTTGATTATCTGGATGATATCTCCCACCTTTACAAAACAATATTTATTGAAAAAAAAAGAAACAACTTTCTGACCTTGAACTAAATAATAATGACTACTTACTTGGGATATTGAACGATGATTGGCAAGTCACAATGGCTATACACTTAGATACTAGTGACGTCAAAGCGTCATTCTGGCCAATATCTTACTATATCACCATGGCGGCGCTACCGATCGCGCCACCGTGGTGGATCTACTAAACGAGAAACACCAGAGCAGACACCAAGATCTGCAGTTTTAAAATGGATGGAAATAGTTTACACGAATGACATCGTCACCTTGAGGGGTGTTCCTGGTAATGTAACTGGCGGTCGAGTGAGTGAGACGCCAAATAGCTCTATATGTAATATTGGTGGTTGCGCCACCAGCGGATAATACCGGCTGCCCTCACCCAATTGGTTGCGCGACCTAGCGGGTACCACATGATGTACTCTCCATAGAGCTGTATAAATTTTGTTGGTAGCGCGGCTGGCTGGGCCGCCACTGGTTCCCTAGTGAAATAGTGCCCTTATCATGCGAAGCCGACGCAAGGTCACGGCTTATATAATCACATTTTACGGACGTAAAATGTTTTGTATGATGCACGGCCTTTATGCGACAGACATCGAGCATTTAACCTTTAAAAGCGGCCAAACGGCAGCTTTCACTGATCGAGTGCAAGTAGTGGTTCAACTGCAGTTGCAATTTACCAATAACGGGAGTTAATACTAAATATTAACTCAATCAATTCAGCTCAATTCAGCTTTCGTCCAAGCAAAAGTGACTGCATAATAATAATATAACGTGATAGCGTATGCAAAGTCTGTGAATGCGTTTGGAAGTCAGTTAATACAATAACAGTAAAATTAAATGTGGTTTTCTGGGCCTTTAATCTAAATTTTATTATGTGAAATGTAGTATATTTATGTTTAGGACCTTTTGTCTTCGTAACAACTCGAGCATGTCGGTGACGGTCACGCGAATCCACAAGTTTACTCCCTACCAAAAAGTGCTCAACGTGGCTAAAGAAGTTTTCACTTCAATAATAAAGCTTATATCTGCTTAAATTCCCACGGGAGCGGTATCGCGGGCGGTCGTTAGTGCACTATAGTGCAATAGAGGCAGCAAGTTGTTACTATATCTACGATACAATAACATACTGAATGGATGAATGAAAAATTATTTATTGTACATCTACTCAAGAAAAACATAAACAATAAAACTAAGCACGCGTAGCGATCTCTACAAGGCAACCATATCAAAGGACTAAGCCAGTGAGAAAACTTTAAGGGTGTACGTTATTTAAAAGGAAAAATAATAAATAGTTAATTAACATACGCCTTTAAGTTATTCCCCAAAGACTTTTGATACCTCCGGTTGCAATGCAATTTGAAGACTAAAAAAAATGTAGAACTTATAAGTTATGTAGGTATTATTACGTATAAGTCCAATGGCCAACAAATCTTTTTATTTGTATGTTAAATCAAATAAATAAAACATAACAAAATAAAGACAATATCATCAACGTTCCTCCGCGGACTCGATTTTCACACGACGCACTGAAGTGTTTTCCTACCATTTTAACATAATTCACCTTGACTGCATTAAGGTGATAATGTGGTATTAATTAATAGACGGTTAATTATTATGGGACCATTTTGGTTTCATTTTTAATGTGTCAAATTTCCATAATTATTAAAGCTGCTTATAAATTTCACTACCATCGTCATTCATTTGCTCCTAATAATCCATACTAATACTATAAATGTGAAAGTGAGTCTGTCTCTATGTCATTATGTTAGTATAGACTAACATAACATAACATAAGCGTAATAGGCAGACAGACAGATAGCTGTCTGTCTACCTATTACGCTTTCACGGCCGATCTTTTAAACCGATTTTGCTGATATTTGGTACACAAACAGGCCACATTCCAAGGATAGGCTGATTTAACGTTCCGGTGCGATGCCGTTATGAAACCGATTAAAAGAATGTGTATTATTTGGGCACCGATAAGCATAGCTGCCATAACCCAAAAAGATTAGACCGCTAGCATCTTAGACCACATCATTCACTGTGGCGTGGAGGAATAACAAACAACCAAACAAATAACTTACAAACATCCACACTTTCACATTTTTATTAAGTGAAACTACATAATGAGATAATATTGTTATCACTAGAGCATTGCCGAAGTAGGAGCATCACATGATGTGCATGTCGCGTTCCGGACAAATAATACACTTCGGAGGATTTGCAATGGAAAAGATAAATTGAAGAATCATCAAAAATCGGGTGTTTATAAGCTTGAGTGTCCTGAATGTGGTGCCACATATGTTGGTCAAACTGGACGCAATTTTGAGATGCGCTATATGGAACATATGTCGGCTTATAGGAACGATCAACCACAAAGGTCCCACTTCGCTAAACATCTTTTGGACAGTGGACATGAGGTGGGCAATAACCATTCATATAAAATCCTGCATAAATGTAATAAAGGGTTACGAATGTGCGTTTGGGAGCAATTAGAAATAATTAAACACAATAATAAAGGATTTGAGTTGCTAAATGAACAAATAAACGTATCAAATTCACCTTTACTCAATTTATACAGTAATGGGGGAGGGGGCGGGGCTTCAGTATGAGCCATGCCAAAAAGGTATATAAGCCGGAACTTGCGATACGATAGTCACTTCACAATCGTGCATTGTCGAGTCAACATCTCCTGAGGATGCTCCGGTGTCGGAGTGAAACGTACGTTGAGAGTGATTTGGAGGATTTGTATGGTGTGGTGTTGTGCCTGTGCGAATTGCTGGGTGGTGGGTGTCGCATGTTGCAGGTGAAAGACACGCACTGTACCACACAGATTTGTCTACTGTAGCGGATTATAGCGAATTAAACTTCTAGTTCATTCACTATCATGGACTTCCGCAAAGTAACGCCTGCTTCTATTCAATATAGGAGCTATTGTCAACTGTGGCATTACGGTGAATTAAATCGAGCGCCATTTGTGTTTGAGTGGATTAAGTCATTAATCCCCAATCGAGTGACTATTGAAAGGTGTAAAGAGAAGGGAGCAAAGAGACGAGTTGATATCATAGGTGTGTCCAAACTAAAAGCGGCAAGTCGTAATATTAAATAATGTAGATCTCTCCCAAAACCGAATCAGCACAAGCCAACTCCATGTAGTCTTGTCTGCCCTACCCTTAGAGTGTCTTTGTAAATCACGAAGCCAGAAGCTCGCGAAGGTGGTCCTGAATGAAGCGGTGAAGAAACAAGTCTTCTGGCGTAGCCCATCCATTTTAGATCTACACTTTTTGACCAAGCGAAGCGAAGGTCTCTGAGTCTACTTGAGTAAATTTCCACTTGTCCGTCCGTCCGTCGTTCCGTCCGTCCGGGTCCGTCTCTCAGAGCCTTATAACTTCTGAATTACTGAATTGTGATTACTTCAAATTTAAATATAATATGTAAACCGATGGGCTCCAGCCGAATATGGCTTAAAAAGTTATAAAATCTTTATTCCAGGGGGGCTCTCATAGAAGCGAATGCGAAGTAAAATATTTTTATAGCATTACATAAGGTTGCGGTATATCATTTTAAAGATAATTAGGAACAGAGTATAAAAATATTTTTTTTTTAATTTTTCCCCTAAAATTTTCTAACTCCAAAAATGACCTCAGAACTCTCAATTTTCTGAAAGGCTGAAGTTTTCAGAACTGAAACTTGATAAATTATTTTTGAATTATATCCTGTACTTGAACAACTAATACTAAAATAAGATAAATATTATTAATAAACGAACGGGATTTAGGTTATTAGTTTTAAGTTTTAATAAACTGTATAAACAATTTTAGGAAAATCTACCCCACAGAGGATGAAATGGGGGTTGTAACTTCGTATGAAAGTCCAGTTAGGGAAAGAAGTTAGGGACTTGAAAATCGGGATTTAGGTTATTCGATTTAAATAATAATTACCTGTATGAACAATTTTACGAAAATTCAGCCCAAAGGGTGTGAAATGGGGGCTGGAAGTTTACATGAGGTTTTTAAGTTTTTGAAGTTAGATACGAGTTGAAAATCGGTATAAAGGTAAGTCTTAAGTGATAATAAACTGCATCAGCAATTTTACGATTATCCACCCCAAAGAGCGTGAAGTAGGGGTTGAAAGCTTGCATTAAGGTTATAAGCATTAAGGACTTAGTAGTCTTAAATAATGAAAACCTGCCGATGCTATATAGCGCTATAAGTATGCCTTTTGCAGCGGGCAAATCTCATACGAAATCAGAAATTGTACGCGGACGAAGTCGCGGGCGACCGCTACTTACAATATATAGATAAAACTATCTTATGGATACCGCGAGGTCTGAGTTCGGGGCGAACCACTAGTATAAATCATTATAAGTTTATAACCCATAAATATTAAAATTAAAATTAAATCAAATATTAAATCTTAGACTGCATTATCACTTATCAACAGGTGTGATTTGGTCTCAACTCTCAAGGGCGTACATTATTACAAAATATCACTAATTTTAAAAACAACATTGTTTTGGTTTAAAACTCAAGTTCGTTCATACATTCACGGTCAGTATTTAAAGAGATACACTGCGAAATTTAAATCAGTGGTAAGTACTGTGTTCCAATTTTCGATCAAGTCCAAGTGTTTGGTGGGTTTTGCTCTGACGTCAAAGTGCTTCGACGATTGGAAACGTTCAACGAAATTGGCCGTCAACAGCGGGTTCGTACGACGTACGTCAAATACGTAATGGTGGGTTTAAACCAATCGAACGTAGAACGAATAGCATTTTTGATATTCTTGATCTTGTCGTATAAAAAAACTTTTCCAGCATTTACACGAAAACAATACTTACACACGAGCAAATATAAGAACTGCAAGAACTAGAATACTTCACTGATATACATTCGAGCTCTCTAAAATCTGTCTATACGAATAGACCTAAAAAGAATGCTCTGTCACTGTTTACACAGGGAAAACTTGATGGCGTGGGGAAAGATAATTCATCAATTTAGTAATAGCGAATGGTCAATTCGCTATTACTATTATATTGATGAACTAGCTGATGCCCGCGACTTCGTCCGCGTGGTGAATGTTTTTTTAATTCCCGCGGGAACTGCTTAGTTTTCCGGGATAAAAAGTAGCCTATGTCACTCTCCAGGTCCTCAACTATACCCATGCCAAAAATTACGTCGATCCGTTGCCCCGTTGCGGCGTGATTGAAGGACAAACCAATAAACCAACAAACACACTTTCGCATTTATTATTAATTATGAAAGTGTGATTCCTAATACTAAAACTAAGTAGCTCTGAAAAGAACTTTTTAAGTGAAGCATAAAAATGTGTTAAAAACCTCGAAATATTCAATGTCGCTTGCGTCCACTGCTTAAGGAGCCGCGCGGCTACCTAGTGGCTAGTTCATAATGGTGCACCCCCTTCTCCCGCACTGCCCCTCTCACGAAGAGTTAGTTACTCGATGCGCTGCGTGGCGGCCGCCGCCGGCATGTATTTTTATTTTAATTTCATGATATCTTTTGAATGGAATGTCCGATTTCAATAATTCAAAAAGTAATCATCAGGTATTGAGACAGTCTTGAATATTAAATTATTTATTTGGATAAAAATTTATAAATGGTATGGATAACGGTCTGATTTTGATTGGCATTTCTATCAATTTGTTAAATGTAAAAAAGTAGTTATAGTGACGTAACTACAATAGTTAGACACATGGTCTTGCGAAGTTTTTTGTAGATATTGATATATTCTATAATATTGTCGAACATTTTTTTGTCCTATCATTAATACTCTTCGCAGCGTCTGCGATGAAAGACATTTTATGGCTAATTTTTTTACACCTTCGGTTGGTTTTAATAGGAATTTCTAAAGATTTCTATAGTAATCTAGTACTAAATATAGCCTATGTTACTCAGTGATAATGTAGCTTTCTAATGAAAAAAGAATTATTAAAATCGGTCTAGTACTTTTTGAGTTTATTCGTTACATACAAAAATACAAAAATACAAATCTTTCCTCTTTATAATATTATAGTGTAGATGTATGAATTACTTAAGAGTTGTTATATTTTCTACATCCATTTTCGACTGCGTCCGTGTTGATTGAGGTTTTCTTTAATTTTACGGAATAAAAAGTAGCCTAGTTGTTATTCCAGACATCATCCAGATCCGTTCAGGCAGTCTGGCGTGATCCATCCATCCATCCAAACTTTCCTATTTATAAAATTAGTATAGACTGGTTACCCGGGTTAGCAAGGGTAGTCAATAAAACTTTTCAAAAAGTGATTCAAATCCAAGTTTTAAAAGTGCTTTTGAATTATCAAGTGCATCTATCGGAATCGAGTGCAAGAGCACTTGAAAGACACCTGATTTTGTTACACAATCAATTGCTATCGCAGATGAATAACCTCATCCAGTGCTGATGTTGATTTCATTCAGATACACAGGCTTTATTTAAACCACTTTTTCACTAAACACAACTTCAAAGGGAGACCGCGGTTAAAAAGTGTAAAAAAACTCCACTTTTTGATTACATATTGCTGCTGCGAGCGATATTGTTGAGAGTTAAAACTCGAATTGTAAGCAATGCTAGGAAAAGTTTTTTGGTCGTTTTACATCAATTTGGTGTGCTATCAGATATCATATAAATTTGACCGATCGTTCTTTTTCTTCTTTTTTTTTAATTTATAGAATTTATTTATACCGCTTGGCTGCAATCAGACTTGCTGGCAGTAGTGATGCAAATTAAGCTGGAACGCGCTTGCCTTTAAGATACATATTCACTCTTGATTTGAAGATATCAATATTATAAGAGGATGGAAAAACGGAAACGAAAAACGAAAAACGGAAAAACTAAAGCTGGAAGGGCATTCCTTAGCCTAGCGGTTTGAATTAGAAACGAGGAAGCAAATCGCTTCTTACGTGACTGTGGAATTTCAATGGTTGCAGACCCCGACGATACTTTGCTGTACGATCATACAAAGGTGAAGGGGGAGAACGATAAAAAAGTTCATGGGCACACTCTCCGTAATATATACTGTAGAATACCGATAGATAGGCAACTTAGCCCGGGTGTTCCAAGCTTAGAGCTTGATCTTTTTAGGGTGCCGGTACCCAAAAGGTGCCAGCCTTGTGCCAACGGCACCCTATTACTATCTCAGCCTCAGCTGACGTCCATCTGTCTGTCTGATTGTTTATTAATTCCATTGCCGCTAAAACAAAAACTAAATAAATTAAATAACAAAAAATTAAGGGGCCCCCGAAACACGAAACTTCATATTTGATCGCCTCTCTATTATTTGAAAAGTAAAATAATTTTAAATGCACGATGGTATGAAAACCTTTGTGTGCAAGATTTGGCTCTTGGCGGTTTTTTATGTATCCACACTTTAGTAGTAATCAGCTTTTCACACGGCATCGTAGTAAAAGTCTGTTTCACTAGTCCCTACCAATGTATCCCCCTGGGGGGTAATAGTGGAATTTTTTTCCACCTATCCCTACGGTAGGGATGAGTGGAAGAAATATTTACACTTATCCCTACCAAATGGTATGTGGGAATTTTTGTTAACAAGTACATTCATGTACATAAGTATCAAACCTTAATGTTTCCATATATGAACCTCTATAATATTGACAATAGTAAATAATATTAACAATAGTAGATTAATACTTTTTTTGGCTCATACGGGGTCTTAAGAAATAATTATATTAAAATTGTAAACAATTGAAATTTGAAAAAAAGAGAAAATACATATAAATTACTAGCTAATGCCCGCGACTTTGGTTCCCGCGGAAACTCCTTATTTTTCCGGGATAAAAAGTAGCCTATGTGCTATTCCAGACTATAATATATCTCTGTACCAAATTTTACACATTACAGCCAGATCCGTTCAGCCGTTGGGGCGTGATTGAGTAACAAACATCCATACATCCATCCAAACTTTCGCATTTATAATATTATAGTAATAGTAATAGTAAAGTATAGCATAAATAAGAAGAGACTATGTTATACAACATATATGTCACCGTAAGATTGTAAAAACCGTTAGATTACAATCTAATGCGCGAAATTGTAAACTGTCGACAGATTGTGAACCGTTCAATGTTCTGAGTGTCAATTTTTGAAATATTAATTGTATTTACGTTTTTTTGTGACTTTCTTGTAGGTTAGGTTAGGGTTTGCGGCCGGGCACTTAGGTTCTATCGGGTTAAAATACCTAATAGATTACAATCTTTCGAAAAATAATGCATTAAATTGTAATCTTTCGACAGTTTGCAATTTCGCGAGTTAGATTATAATCTAACGGTTTTTACAATCTTACGGTGACATATATAACTCCAGTTAATAAGGGGTGGAATCAACGTTGGACAATATTTATAAAAATTACGATAGGGAAATGGCTCATTTTGCACTTATATTCGTTTTTGATTTTTAGTTTTTTTTTTGTAAAACATAAACGAATTAAAAAAATCCTATTACAATTTAAAGGATTATTTAAAAAGAGTGGGAATTAATTGTCCCAGCGGTGAATTAAACAAATTGTTAAATATAGTTCTATTAAATATATGTGTGTAAGATGATGATAACAAAAAAAAACGTCTGAGTTTGTTGTGAGCTCATCTCAGACCAGGGCGCGTTTGGAACCCTCATAATTTTAGTTTTAAGATACCGTAATTGGTTACCACCATCATGTTTATAAGTTCCGGACGTCACTTTTTCTAAGATACTATTTGTCACTAACTACTGCAAGTAATAAAATGATGCTATGTAGTAAACCATTGTTTTTTGTTTTCCTTTTATGAGCAGTAGTAATTATTTAATTTAAACTACTTTTTACGTATTAATAAATATTTTTCTTCTTGACAGTACTTATTATTGACTAAAATCACTCGGTAGGGATGAGTGTAAATATTTTTTCCACTCATCCCTACCGTACGGATAGGTGGAAAAAAATTCCACTCTTACCCCCCAGGGGGGATACATTGGTAGGGATTTGTGGAACAGGCAGTACTAAAATGCCATTGTGAAGCGGGTGGCCGCTAAAAATAGCAAAATAATGGTCAATAAAAAAAACTTTATTCACATAAACTTTTAAAAGTGCTTTTAAATCGTCAAGTGATCTACCAAATTCCAAATGGATCCAGCTGGGAAACAAATTCAGGATCTCTCACTGAATTACCGTGTCAGCCCCTCTTCAAAAATTATATTGCGAAAATCTTTTTCCAGAGCACTATCTCCGAAATATTTTTCAGATGAACTCAGCAAACTGCCATATAACGAGCATCAACTATCTTTTACACCGCCATCAAAAAAACTGGGTAAGCTTTTCGGCCACTGGTATTAAAGCTATTTTTTAATCAAAGTACATAACCGGGCTATGTATGGGGGCCGTTAATTATGTATTATTATTAGATTAGCGTTACTACTAGGGTAACTCCGATACCGGAGCATCGTTAGGAGATGTTGCCTCCACAATGCACGATTGTGAAGTGATGATCGTGTCGGAAATTGCGGCTTTTATACCTTTTTGGCATGACTCAAACTATAGCCTCGCCCTGTCCCCTCTACTACTGTATAAATTGAGTACAGGTGAATTTGAACCACTATCGCCCACTTCATGTCCACTGTTCAAAAGATGTTTAGCGAAGTGGGACCTTTGTGGTTGATTGTCGCGGGTTATTGCGAATTAAACTTCTAGTTCTTTCATTATGATGGACTTCCGCAAAGTAAAATAATCGCCTAAAAATGGTTTTGGGCGATAATATATCGACGATAAAGCTTTTATAGCGGGAAACTCTCATGGGAAATTAGTAATTGAACGTAGACGAAGTTGCGGGCAACAGCTTGTCAATAATAAAGCTTCGTCGATTTAAAACTAGATGATTTGTCTCGGGCATCATCTAGTTTTAAATTCTCGCGGCAACTTATTAGTTTTCCGATATAAAAAGAAGCCAGGTGGGACATTGTGATTGATTGATTGGAGCCAAATTTGATCAAAATCCGTTGATAAAATGCGCCGTGAACGCGTAGCAGGCAGACAGACAGATAGACAGACAAACTTTCACATGTTTAATATTAGTATGGATTTTTGAAAAAGTATTTAATGTAGATGAATCGTCAAGTTACAGTTTTATCAGCATGCACGCAGATAGTAAAGATAATTCGACAAAATTCATAATTATCGCTTCAACGAACCTGCACGCGCATTGCAAGTAATACGTACACGCGGTGGCCACATGGCGGGCCAGGTCACGAGGGGCCGGCGCATGCGCGAGAGGCCTCCAAAACCAAGGCCCTAGGGGCTTACCCCGACCACGTAAGCGGCCCGACGCAGTCTGCCCCTATACTATAGTTAGTCTGTTCCAAAAGAGAACTTGTCTGTCATATTATCTGCCATTTGACCTCATATTAATAAAATGGATCGAGGACTATGTAGTACATCTATATCTTTTTTAATTTGTTTTTATTAGCATCAGTGAGTGTGAGTGAAATGAAACATGGCTTAGATTTGTGTCACTAATTAGTTAACATTCAAATGAAACCTTTTATCTTTTTATACAATCAATTCTGAAAATACTCCTAATGCTGGTCAAACTGTGCGTGACGCTCCCTCCGTACACTTAATTTTGTTGCTTTGAAACTGGAGGTTGCTGAAAATCTCCCTTCTACTCCCACTTATCACTTAGGAAGATCCAAGCTCTGGGTTCAAACTAGTGACAAAATACATAGACAACCCTCGATCTATTACAGTGCACTTTACCAATAGTGGAAAGACGACAAGTTTCTAGATAATATTGTAAAAGATTTCAGACCGCCCCTTTTATCATGGAAATTGTTATTATGATCAATACGATCCGCTATTTCACATTTTTTATTACATGTGATGATGATGCAGTCAAAGAAACTGAAGGTAGGCTAGTTGGCGTAAAGGCTATTTTGTTAGGGTATGGTGGTCATATTTAACTTATACCGCTAATCAGTTTCTACACGGCATAAATAAATAATCCCACAAAAATAAGGATAGCAATCCTAATATATAAGCTTAATCTAATTAATTACATTACTAAAGCCCATTAACAGCACAGCACAGGCACAGGCCTCCACTCTCATAGGAGAGAGGAAATTAGAGCTTAGACCCACCACGCTACTCCAATGTGGGTTGGCGGGCTTTAACAGCTATTATCATGAGATAATAACTGGGATCGACTGTTTAATGGGGGTTAAGCACCGCCAACTTCCTAACTCCGGGCTGGTACTCAGAATTTCTAGTCAGAAAAACCCAATACCCAATATCATGGCCCGACCCGGGACTCGAACCCGGGACCTCGTCGGCCTCAGTCGAACATGCTAACCACTAGACCAACGAAGCAGTACTCAGGCAGACACTAGTCGATACAAATTTTATAATTAATTATGTCTGCTACTTATGGGGAGTCCGGGATTGTATACCCGCCTTCCACTAAAAAGCTCAGTATAGAATACTTACAAATCGCTATTTTCTATAAATTGTATCTTATGCTGCATTATTTAGCTATATTTTCTCTTAGTAAAGTTTGATACATCATTAATAGTTTATGAGTAACTAGCGAATGCCCGCGACTTCGTCTGCGTGGTTTGAGGTTTTTTTGGTTCCCGAGGGAACTCTTTTAATTTTCCGGTATAAAAAGTAGCTTATGTGCTATTCCAGACTATAATCTGTCTTTGTGACAAATTTCAGACAGATCCGTTCAGCCGTTGGGGCGTGGGCATACATCCATCCACACTTTCGCATTTATAATATTAGTAAGAAACGATTTCTAACAAAGTGACATTTGGTTAATATTTTCCGTCTGGGTGGGAAACTTAATCTCCCAAGTAGCCTTTACCCGGGCTTAAAAATAGGCAAAATAATCATTACGTTTAGGGCATTTCTTTGGTGCTGAACCAGGATCTAACCAACTTGCTGAGCGCTTTCGATTGTCGAACAGAATCCATTTTTCGTCGCACGTAACAATTCATTTCAAAATTCCTTCATTTCTTCGCCTGTTGAGCAGCGCAAGGCAGGTCTCGACGCGTACATTGCGCTGGCGATCGTTAAGGTCGCGGAGTACCCATCTATCAAGCTTTTTTACCTTGCCAATTTGTCGCAAATGGATCAATATTGTTTTGATGCTTACATCAAAAGCTGCTACTAGCTCAGCTGTAGATTGAGTTTCGTCAGCTTCCACAATCGCCTTTAATTCATTATTGTTGACCAAAGTCTCCGGACGACCACGAGCTTCATTTTTCAAGTCAAAAATTCCAGAACGGAACCGGGAAAACCAATAACGGGTTATGCGTTCAGTTCTCTCCGTAAACGTTTTTGATGTTACGTGCTGTTTGTGTTGCGTTGGTGCCACGACGGAACTCATATTCCATAATTACACGAATTTTTAAAGTATCAATTATGACGAAAAATTTTGAAATGTAAAGAAAATACAACGTTAATCAAAAAACAAAAGACTGAGTTTGTAAAAAGAATGTCATGGTTTTAAAACAAAATTAATTTGAATTTAGGATACAGAGCCATTATAAACTTTTTTTTATTTGAAATGACCAGTACTGAAGAAAGGCAATTTCATAGGTAAAGACCTATTATTATAATATATCAGTGTGTCACCCACCAGTAATTCTATTGTACGACTCATTGTACAAGATAATTAAAGACGAGAATTCTCAAGAAAAATATATAGTGTACCTAGAGTTACACTGACATTGACAGATTACATCTATGGTCAGACTACCTCTACAGCACATTTCTACATCTCATCAATTTTGATTGCGAAAGTTCAAAATCAAAAGTTTTTTGTGAAACATTGAAAACAAGCACGGTAAACAGTCGATATCACTAAAACCACTATAAACAATGAATACAAATCACAATGACTGACAGCTTGAACTGACGACTTCAAATACGTTTCTTCTTCTTTTCTGTCAATGACGTTTCGTTGCACAAAATGTATGAATACGAAGGTAAGGTTTTAATGCAACTATATTATTATTCATTATTATTTACATTAAAATAATAATTATGTGTCATTTTCAATAGTTAAGGAGTTACTACCACCGCTTAAAGCAGTATTGTTTCAAACTAACGGTTGAATGTCACGTACTTTGACGTCCTTAAAATAATGATTATAACACTACAACATAAACGTCAACAATATTAAAATAATACGGCTTTAAGCAATGGTAGCATGCCTCGTGTCAGAGTTTTGATCTATCCTTTGATCATAAAAATGACGATTTTTGTACGTTTATATCTAAATAACCATTTGAGGTGTGCTTATGAAATTTGGAGCACATATGTATCTCACGGGTCTCAATATATGCGCCAAATTTGACATGTTTATGTGAAATAGTTTTTGAGTTATGAGGGGGTCAAAAGTGGCTCCAAATGGTTCGTGTAATATTACACACGGTGCTGCTCGCCAGTTTTTTTGAACTTTGGCTGGACACGCTTCCGCGTGTCTTGATTATGCGAATGTCTTCGTTTAAAAGCTACGCTTAGTTTATTTTTAAACCGCTATAATTTTTTCTTCCCGTTGCGACCATCTTTTTCCCGGTACACTACAATGAAAAATGAAAAAATATTTATGCAACCTATCCCTCTACCAAATTTCATCAAAATCGGTCGAACAGATGGGCCGTGAAAGCGTAGCAGACAGACAACCATACTTTTAGATTTATAATATTAGTATTGACATGGATTTATGCTTTTTGCATCGTTTAGGGTTCTTTAGACCGTGCCGTGCTGAACTCCGTCCAGGGTAAAACCTGTCTTTGTAAAAAAAAAAACAAAATCGTTTGAACAGATGGTTCGTGAAAGCGTAGCTGCAGACAAACAGACAGACACACTTTCTCTTTTATCAATATTGTATGTATTGCATGACTTCGGTCCACACCATACTAAGGCTTATACCAACCAAAAGGTAATTAACTACATCAATCCTAATAGGTAATAATTATAGCGCATGCTAGCCTTCTACATGATCTAGCACAAAGCAAGAATACTGAACGCAATTAATAGAGGTGTAGTATTGAGTATGGCTATTATATTCAAGGGAATACAATGCTCTATTAAACTAGTGAAGGGTGTGCGTGACGTCTATATACCTACTGTGGAATTCGAACCATCTGCATCGTCGTAAATACTAGGGGCGATTCAAAAGGAATGATGATCAAGTATTTGTAAGTACTTAATGAATCACGGAATCCATTATAATATAATATTATAAATGCGAAAGTGTGTCTGTCGGTCTGTCTGTCTGCTATGCTTTCACGGCCCACCTATTCAACCGATGTTGATGAAATTTGGCACAGAGATAGGTTTTTTTATTATCAAAATAAAAAACGTTACAATTTTGTTGGATAGCACTGCGAAAAACCACTTACGTTTAAATTGCGTGCTCTTCCGTCAACATATAGAATTTTAAACTATTTACAGCTAACTAAATTAGTAAAACCCGTATTATAATTAGTGTTCCCCCTGGGAAGCATATAGGCTACTTTTTATCCTGAAAAAATAAGGAGTTCCCGCGGGAATCGAAAAATCTTAGTCCACGCGGATGAAGTTGCGGAAATCATTTAGTAAATAATAATACTGACGTACTTCGACCTTAATAACACAACGGGAAAAATTCCTACAAAAAATATATATAGTCTAAATGTGTGTGGCAATAGCCCTTGGACGTCTGCCTCGCACATTATATTCTTGAGTACAGTCCTAAGGTAGGGCCCGTTTTAATACACTGATATCAACTAAGAACATGTTCTCATTGATCGGTCAATCTATGATAAAGACTCCACTAACCGTATATTTCGATTTAACCCATACCGTTGTTGATTTGACCTAGTTGTCAAATACCCAACAATAACTTTGTCTACCCCCTATGCCTGGGGGGTGGACAAAGTTGTTTTTGGGTATTTGACAAAGTTTGCCGACAAAAGCTTACATACCCCTAAACTCGAATTCTTCATTTTGAATAAAAAGCTCGAATACAAACTTTTCCTCTATTTAGTAATCCACCCTTTTAGATGTTGAGTTTCCAAAACCCACTTGTGATGCGTGCTTACATTAAGTAGTGAAGCTATTGTGGAATCCCCACTTGTTTAGGCTATTCTAAATAATCAGTTAGTCAGGACAATTTGATATGCCTAGATGAATAAGTGGAGCTATTGTGAAGTCCTCATTTGTTTAGGTTATTTGAAGAATCAGACAGAGTTAGATAGGACAGGTCTTTATACATGTCATACGGTGCTTCTTTGATAATGCCTAGATGATATATCCGTAGCCCAAAGTGTCCGGAAACGGCCGACGTGGTCCGAACGGATACGATACCACGGTACGCCTGCGCGGTTGTCACGGAGAAGGACAATGGACGGTATCGGTGCCAACTACCGGCGTGATAACTCTTCTCGAAACACATACCGCTCTGCGAGCTTTTAAACCAGGGCTGCCTCTAATGGCCGTTGATATAGAATTAAATAGAGCAGACGAGTTGCTGTAAAGGGCAAGCAAACACTTTTGTTACTGTAAGAGCAGGTACAGTCCGATTCAAACTTTATGACTTCGCATCAACATCAACGAACATAGTGCATTTCGATGCGCAGAATACAATATTAGATATCAGTGGAACGGTTCAGTTGACTTACCTGCGCGAATCTACACTCGCGGTTAACTTCCGAGACATTGCCGAGACGTCATAAAGTTTCAATCAGATTGTACCTACTCTTAAGATTATGCGATTCCACCAAATTGGTTCGCATGACATTTTCATATCGAATGGGTAGACAGAAAATCACTTCGAACACGTTTGCTTGTACACAGAGTAAATTATATTTTGTGCCACATACTGGTGGAATAGCACCATAACAATGTCTGGCCATCACTTAAAGTTAGAAGTATCAAAATGTTCTAGGAAAGATTACAAGAATAATATATGTATATTCTTTTTCTATATTTTTATATTGTATTTTGGAAAAATTAGTGAAATTATAGAGATGAAGGCATTTCACATGCGTGTCTCTCTTAACACGTAACAACATAACAACGTACCGTTCTGCAACGAGAAGGAACCTACCTATTTGTTTATCTTTTCCAAGTAAAGGAATAATATATTACAATACTATATTAATACTGTACTATTTAGCTGAAACGTAGACATAATATATCTGGGGTTTCATATATCAGTGGGCTGGTATGACGCTTATAACTGTTACCATTCTTACACTAGACAAAGGCTCAAATATAATACTGAGTTTTATGGAATATCGTAGCAAAGCTCTCAACTGATGTAAAGGCCTCAGCCAAACGTACAAATCTCACAAAATGAATATACTATAATAGTGTTGTGTATACTTGCGTTATCAAATACATTGTTGGTCATACATTTCATACATTTAGTGAAATTAAAACCGAAAAAGAGGTAGCAGTAAAGCAATTCTAAATATAAACTATAGTTATTTAAATAAAACAACAAAAATAAACAAAATAAAGAAAGTAAAATCAAAAATTAATGAGGGCAGGAAAAACTTTACGTGTAATACCACTAGATCCCATCAAAAACATAAATGTAAAATGAGAGCCAAGTTCAAAATTGTGATATATATGCCTTGGTTGTTGACTTTAGCGACAAAAGAAGTGAGATCTAAATGGGTGCCAAGTTCAATGGTCAGTCCTGAAATTTATTTATAACAACATATAATATTTTATAACAACTTAAAATATCATTTCTTCTTATAACTTAGTATAAAATGTTGAACACTAAGGCTTTGGCTTGGCTAGTTTTCATATACGAATTATAGCCTTCACAAGTTGTAAAGCTGTAAGTTCTTATTTTATTCTTTCGAAAATTGTCGCTGAAGTCAACAACCAAGGCATATATATCACAATTTTGAACTTGGCTGTCATTTCACATTTATGTTTTTGATGGGATAAATAAATTGCAGGACTGACCATTGAACTTGGCACCCATTTAGATCTCACTTCTTTTGTCGCTAAAGTCAACAACCAAGGCATATATATCACAATTTTGAACTTGGCTCTCATTTTACATTTATGTTTTTGATGGGATATCATTACTTTTTGTACAGAAATTATTGAACTCAATCAAACTCAAAACATATTTATTCAAAATATGTACCTACAAAGTACACCTTCTGAGCGTCATGCTTACAGAGCATAAGACGTGATGGTGATAATTAACTACGGTACCTTAAAACTAAAGCTACGAGGGTTCCAAACGTGCCCTGGTACGTACGTTTTACATTAGTAGGTACTTATTATTCGGTGTAAGGTCAGTGTGTCACCCACCAGTAATTCTATTGTACGACTCATTGTACAAGATAATTAAAGACGAGAATTCTCAAGAAAAATATATAGTGTACCTAGAGTTACACTGCCATTGACAGATTACATCTATGGTCACACTACCTCTACAGCATATTTCTACATCTCATCAATTTTGATTGCAAAAGTTCAAAATCAAAAGTTTTTAGTGAAACATTGAAAACAAGCACGGTCAACAGTCGATATAACTAAAACCACTATAAACTGAACTGACGACTTCAAATACGTTTCTTCTTCTTTTCTGTCAATGACGTTTCGTTGCACAAAATGCATGAATACGAAGGTAAGGTTTAAATGCAACTATATTATTATTCATTATTATTTACATTAAAATAATAATTATGTGTCATTTTCAATAGTTAACAACACAAAATAACGAATTTAAACAAAGACCTGTAGTATGATTTATGTAATCGGAGTTTTTTTTACTTAACAACTCTTGTTTTATTTAGTTGCGCATGCACTATGCGTAGAATGTAATGCAAGTTGCCGCAGGAAGTTGACGACGGAGTTACTACCACCGCTTAAAGCGGTATTGTTTCAAAATAACGGTTGAATGTCACGTACTTTGACGTCCTTAAAATAATGATTATAACACTACAACATGAACGTCAACAATATTAAAATAATACGGCTTTAAGCAATGGTAGTATGCCCCGTGTCAGAGTTTTGATCTATACCTAGGTAGAGCATAAAAATGACGATTTTTGTACGTTTATATCTAAATAACCATTTGAGGTGTGCTTATGATATTTGGAGCACATATGTATCAATATATGCGCCAAATTTGACATGTTTATGTGAAATAGTTTTTGAGTTATGAGGGGGTCAAAAGTGGCTCCAAATGGTTCGTGTAATATTACACACGGTGCTGCTCGCCAGTTTTTTTGAACTTTGGCTGGACACGCTTCCGCGTGTCTTGATCGTGTGACGTATGTTAATTTCTGACTTTGGTGTTCAATATATCACTCATACTTTATAATATGCCTTATGAATGCGAAAGTGTGTTTATTTGTCCAATTACGCTATCAGCCCACAGCAGACCTTCGGATTCAGATACGGACGGAAAAATCAAAGATCCCCGGGATTGTAACGCTTGATAATAAAAATAAACCGGCTGAGTTTGTTGTGGGTTTTTCTTAGACCAGGGCGCGTTTGTAACCCTCGTAGCTCTAGTTAATTCTCGACGTTTATAAAGACGAAGTTCAATTTTGAATATATATAGACTTTGATTTGATGTCAAAGGCATTATGATACTTCAAAGTAAAATGATGTCCAGACTCATTCAGCGTATCCTTGTGACCGTTTACTATCTAACGTCCAATATTATATCTTTTCAACTTACCAACATTGGGCATCCTTGCTGAGTAAGCTTACCTGTGAACAATAAAATGTACATGTAGGTACCTATTACCAGTTTTATCATGGTCCTGTTTCATGACAGGTGATTAAAGCTACTCTGGGGTCATACTTCTAACGCATAAAGCCATAGTTTCATTATTGTCGACTTTCGTGTTTTAGAATTATAATCCTTATTTTAAGAACGTCACGGTACGTGACATGAAACTGCCATTTAGAGTAATATTGCTCAAGTATTGCTTTAAGCGTTGGCAGTATGGCCCCTGGTTATAGTTAACTATCTACACTCACTCGCATAATATTAATAATTATTATTATATTGAAAATAGTAACTCAAGTAAATTGTGATATTAGTATAACATTGACACATACACATTTGATTAAAAAAATCAAATCTTACAAGTGAAAGAGATCGAGCAAGCCTTATCTGAAAAAGAATCCGGGTATTGGCTTCATGTCTTGCCTTCGAAAAATCTCGGCACTCTTTTAGATACTGAAAGTTTTCGTGTGGCTCTAGATCTCAGATTGGGAACACCCCTGTGCTACGAGCACAGATGTCCGTGTGGAAAAGAGGTCGATAAATTTGGAATTCTCGGACTCTCTTGCCAAAGGAACGTTGGTAGGCTTTTTTGGCATGGCTCTCTCAATGATACCATCAAAAGGGTTCTTGCCACCAAAGATATTCCTGCGCTCATTGAGCCGGCAGGGATTAGTCAGGATTGAATTTGATTGTCAGGCAAGAAACCTGACGGATTGACACTGTTTCCCTTCGAACGGGGACGGGCACTAATGTGGGACGCAACATGCGTAGACACATTGGCCCCGTGTCATATCAGGGAGACAGCATCAAGGCCGCAGCAGAAAAGACTGAAACCGGCAAGCGGTGGAAGTATGCCTCTCTCATAGAGCTCATAGAGAGTTACATATTTGTTCAGTTTGTCGTGAAGACCCTTGAGCCGTGGAGTCTTAGTGGCAAAAAACTTTTGCGAGATATTTTACCGCGGTTTATTGCCTCATCTGGTGATCTGCCTGGCCTGGCTTTCTAGCGTGGAAATGCAGCCAGCATTCTTGTCACCATTCCACACAGGCATAATTTATATAGTAAAGTTAGGCTAGCCAGCATTAAGTCTTATTGTATTAAGTTCAATTAAAAAAAACATTGAATTTAGTAGCATCAATTCGAACTACCTGTCACAGTTCTTACAAAATACACATCATATCCACGCAAATGAAGTCGCGGCCTGGTAACATCGTCGCTATTTTATATGAAATTTTATATGGAATATAAAATAAGAACAAAAACTAAATAGGCACAAAAAATTGTTCCAAGTCAGGGCACCTGGATCAGATAAGTTGGTGGGACTTAAAGTATCTATCTGTTACTACTCAGCGATGGGAAAACATCAGAACGTTAATGATGATAAGCGCAAACGTTTATGCTTTGATACGAGAACCTAGAACTTTCAGTTTCATTAACGGACTTTCGGTGTCATTAAAGTTGAATTGAAACTTAGGGAGTCATTTATACTCATTTATATCAACTTTAACAAGAAAGCAAAACTTATGAGCTATAACTTCCTCTTCTCAGCTCCATTTGTGAATATAGATATTTTATACGGCACGCGGAGTTTCGCTCAGAGACACGAAAGTATTATATAAATTAATTAGGAAAAGTTTGATTGAACGGTAAATATTAAAAAACTTTAAAGATAATCAACAAATCTAGCTGAAAATCTAAAATTTTTCAAGAATACATACTAATTTTATAAATGCGAGTGTCCGTCTGTCTATCTGTCTGCCTATCTATCGTCTGTCGGTCTGTCTGCAAAGCTTTACCAGCACGTGTCTCTTCTCGGAATGAGTAGGGTTTATGGCCAAACCTCCAGAGTCACACTTCACACACTTTTTAGCATACAGTTTTCTTCACTATGTGTTTCCTTCACCGTGTGAAGTGATATTTAATTTCTTAAAACGCACATAACTTTGAAACCGGGGATCGAACCCGCGACCCCATACAGGAAATCGGGTGTCTTGACCACTAGGCTATGACCGCTTCACAAACACGATACACATACTATAGCATATCTATTCTCTTCGCTATGGTGAAAACCCGCCCATAATCACAGTACAGTGATTTTATTCCGTGATTATACATAATTATATAAAAGCAGATTAGCTTATCCCATTAACATAATAGTTATTGGTGATAACATTCCTACTACAGAATACAATGCTAACAGTCAATCAGCTAATTTATCGTTTTAATTTGCACATTACTAAAGCCTTAGTTTGCGTCAGGTGCCACACCGCTAATACATAGACAGAGTCTTAGAGCCTGTGAACGTTTATTTAGGGTTTCCCCACATTTTACTTTTAAAATAATTTTGTGTAAAATACTTAGGTCTATATCAAAAATTTTCGGCTATACAAACCGCTCACCGCCTCTTGCTTTATCATAATAATATGCAATATCGGCACAATATCTCTTTTGTGCTCTGAGTCTGCAACTTACAAACTTGTTGAAAGCAGACTCAGTGATGGTGATATTAAAGGTGCTGCACGTATCCTCTTCTCCAGTGACACAGTGGCTCCTGCATCACCAGAAACACTCTCAGCTTTGGAAGAAAGACATCCACCTCCAGCTGCCTCTCTTCAACTCCCCCCGGCACCATGTCAGCCTGACTGTACTACATTTATTGAAATTATCGGCCAGGACGTTTACGAAGCTGTTAAGTCATTTCAGAAGGGCTCCGCTGGTGGTTCAGACTCCCTGGTACCACAACATTTAAAGGATCTCATTTGCTGTGGAAACGGTGAAGCCGGCGTGGCCCTTCTTAGGGACCTGACAGCGCTAGTCAATTTAATGTTGTCCGGGCGAGTCAACTGAAATTACTGACGTACTATACGGTGCAAATCTCTGTGCCTTGAAGAAAAAGGATGGCGGCATTAGGCCTATCGCAGTTGGCACAACTTACCGCCGCCTCGCAGCTAAAATTTGTTGCAGAAAAATTGCGCCAGCCTTAACTGATTATTTCCAGCCTGTCCAACTAGGCTTTGGCTCGCGGGGTGGCTGTGAAGCCGCCGTCCATTCGGTCAGGACTTTTTTAGATCAAAACTGTGGTGAGGTGCTGCTGAAGGTGGACGTGAAGAATGCTTTTAACTCCGTGGATAGGAGTGTCCTGCTAACTGAGGTGAAAAACAAAATCCCAAATTTATATAATTTCCTTTGGCAGTGTTATAGTAGTCCCTCAAAATTAACATATTTTGGCAACAAAATATTATCTGCTGTTGGCTGCCAGCAAGGCGATCCTCTAGGCCCTGCAGTGTTTAGTCTCGCCATCTATCCTATCGTCCAACGCCTTCAGTCTAAATTTAATGTTTGGTACTTGGACGATGGGACATTGGGTGGTGATGCAGAAACCGTCTTAGACGATCTTTCCAGTCTTGTCAAAGAGTTCCAGGCGATTAGTTTGGAATTAAATTTTGCCAAGTGTGAACTCTTTGTTTTGGACAAATGCACCTCGAAAGATTTAGCTATTCAAAAATTCAAATGTTTGGCACCTAACATTAAGATCATTGATAAATCTTCCCTCCGCCTGTTGGGTTCCCCTATCCTCGATGAATCATTCCCTTCTTGCTTCGAGGAAAAAATTCAAAATTTTTCACAGTGTTCTATCCGGCTATCAAAAATTAACGTCCATATGGCTTTTACAATCATCCGGTTCTGTCTTTTCGTTCCAAATTTTACCTACACTATACGGTGTTGTCAGCTGTGGAAGCACACTGAGCTGTTGAACAGCCTTGACAATATGGTCAGAAATTGTTTAGCATCTATTTTAAATATTAATTTGGAAGAGCGAGTATGGATACAGGCGTCGCTTCCTGTGCGACTGGGGGGCCTGAGCATCAGATCTATATCTGGTGTCGCTCTCCCCGCGTTTTTGTCCTCAGTCCATGGCACACTAAATTTATCCCAAAATATTCTTGCGGACTCTCTAGATGATTTCGTCATTAGTTTCATGGACGAGGCCAAGTGCGCGTGGACACACGTCTGCTCAAACCGCGAATTCCCGATATCCCTATCGTCACAACGGCAATGGGATGGTCCGATTTGTGAGCTAGCGCGGAAAAAGCTTATTGACACGTGCTCAAGCTCTGCAGATCGTGCCCGCCTTCTGGCCGTGGGTGAGTGGGAATCCGGTCTGTGGTTGCAGGCCCTCCCGTCGCCCAACACAGGAACCTTAATTGACTCTTCCGCTTTTCGGATAGCTGCGGCGCTTCGCCTGGGCGCATCGTGCTGCGCTCCACACCGCTGCCATTGTGGCTCTGCCGTCGGCCGACTCGGTCACCATGGTCTCTCCTGCGTCTGCAGCGCAGGGCGTATCCCCCGTCACGCCAGCCTGAATGATATAATCCGTCGGGCCTTTGCCACTGCCGGATATGCGGCTATTCTGGAGCCAGTTGGGCTCATGCGAGACGATGGCAAGAGGCCCGATGGTATGACCCTGGTTCCTTGGAGTTTGGGAAGGCCCTTGGTGTGGGATGCCACATGTGTAGACACCTTGGCACCGTCCCACCTTCCAGGCACTGTCGTTAGGGCTGGTGCGGCGGCGGAATCAGCGGAGGGCTTCAAGGTGTTAGTGTAGTGGTTATATGTTTACGCGTTTTGGGGTCGAGACGCTAGGGCCTTGGGGGGTTGGGGTACGCGGAATCTATAAGGAACTTTCTGCGCGCTTGGTCGAGGCAACACGTGACTAGAGTGCTGGTATATATTTCGCTCAGCGAGTGAGTATAGCTATCCAACGCGGCAATGCTGCCAGCATTCTGGGCACGCTGCCCACTGGTAGCGGTCTTTTAGATTAGGTTTTTAGTTTTTAGTTTTAATTTTTGTGTAAAATGTAAATATGCCTTTGAAATACATATAGTTAGCTCTTGACTGCAATTTGTAAAATTAAAATTTCGTTATAAAACTTTTGTGCTTGTTTCACAAACTTTTGGCTACTATCCATATTAATATTATAAAAATACGAAATTTTGTCTATCTGTCAGATACAGGACTGACTTTGGGAGGCATCTTTTGCCAACGTTACCCATAATATGGATAATCCAAAGCTGCGGATATTTGACCGGTAAAATATCTAAATGCTTCGTGTATGCGCTCCATTCATTTTGCAGAGGATAGCTACATGCAAGCATTTTTACCAAAAAAGAGCTACTGGAAAGGACTCAATTCAAAATTCTAAGTGAGTCAAAATGAGCTCGATGTGGACGCCATAAGTTGAAGTGTAAACCTAGTTGGTCGTATACCATATAAAAAATAACACCACCACTTATCGACCACCGTGAATAACATCAAATTCAAAGCAAAACTCGCATTACAAAGGTCGCACATTATGTCAGAGGATTTTCCGCTCTTAGCCCTTTTATCAATAGAAGGGCGTATCGATGTTAATGCGACTAATAAAGCTTTCAAAGCTAGCGCATTAGATAATTTAATTATCGAAGCATACAGCGATGACATCTAATATTGAAATTTACATAAACTATTTCCTTTGACACCTCATCACACACCTTACTCGAAAACAAATTGAAACAATCAAACCAAGATAATAATATTATGTGCAACATTGACATTCGATACGACCATGGCAATGGTAATTTCCTTTGACATCATATCTTAATCATCTGAGTCGATTCAACGTTGAATGTTAATAATATCTTACTATCGTATCCATAATAAGATTGTTAAAGTGAAAGCGTGTCCGTGAAACGTTAAAGTTTGACGAAATTTGGTATAGAATGGTTGCGTCCCGGGAAATTGTTTACCATATTTGTAGAGGCTACATTTTATCCCGGAAAATCAAAGAAAATCGTTTCGCTATTCTATTAAAAACACCAGAAAAAATACCATTGATTTGTACCAATGACATTTTGCTTACGAAGAAGTTTTGTTTCGGCTGAGTTATTGAGACCTACTTAGAAGTGCTCAAAAATGTTCAACTCTATATACATACAGGTACTCTCTCTCTCTCCGTCTAAACTAGAGAGAGAGAGAAAAAGAGTTTAACATTTTATGTCACGTGATATTCCATTTCAGGTCCCCGCAGTTTAAGATACCAAAAAGAACTATGTTCTAAAACACTAATCCACGCAAACGAAATCGCGCGCATACAATATTCTGTATCATATAAATCGTATACTAGGATTTCTATAAATCGGATACATATTATTAAACGTAAGGAGTTATAATGTAAGGAGTGAGAAGTGCGAGTAGACTTATGACATGCTTCATACAATGCTATATTACATAACGAACACGCATATGCGCGCAGTCTGTGTGGCGCTTTACAGTTTCTATGTACAATGTACAATCACCTAAAACCAAGATACATACGCAGACATTCAATAATACCTTGACCTTTCATTGAAATATACACAGATTATTGTACAGTGGCTAGAATAATTAATTTAGTGGTTTATATAAATATCAACACAGCATCCGAATCGAGTTGATAACTACCGTCTCATAAAGCAGTATTATTATAAAATTTCAGTTTTATATGAAATTATGACGTCATTATAATAAATAATATTTATTGAAAATAATATAATAGAACTTAATGCTAGCTAGCCTAACCTAAATACTATATACTTAATCATGCCCGCGTGGAATGGTGGCAAGAATGCTGGCTGGATTTCCGCGCTGGACAGCCAGGCTGATCCTTTTGCGCAATAAATAAGTCA
This sequence comes from Erebia palarica, assembly GCA_964035005.1. Lineage (NCBI taxonomy): Eukaryota > Metazoa > Arthropoda > Insecta > Lepidoptera > Nymphalidae > Erebia > Erebia palarica. The sequence goes on from OZ035986.1 coordinate 19,617,091, forward strand.
GCCCTTTTGTCACCAGATGAGGCAATTAACCGCGGTGAAATATCTCGCAAAAATTTTTTGCTACTAAGACTCCACGGCCCAAGGGTCTCCACGGCAAACGGAACAAATATGACTCTCTATGAACTCTATGAGAGAGGCATACTTCCGCCGCTTGCTGGTTTCAGCCTAAAGAAGAATATAATTCCTAAACAAGCACGTCAACAATATTAAAGTAATACTGCTTTAAGCGATGGTAGTGAGCCCCCAGGTTTTCGAAGTATTTTGTGGAAGTTTATGACGGTGGATATAAATAGTTTTAATTCGTTTTGATTATATTCTACGCTGGGGTATGGAAAAAAATTATGGGGTCTTTCTAAAACTTTCAACCGAAGCGACGTCCGTATGGACTCCGCTTAATTCGTAGAGGTTAGATTTTAAAACTAAGCACTTTCACCAACAAAGAGCTTGCGGAAAGGACTGTTCAGGCAAAAAGAGTTACTATCAAAACTCTTTTTAGAGGACGTCTGTTTTCTCTACAAAGAGTCCGTTCCACTTAACCATTTCCCTCTCATTACCCTTTCGTAGTGGTAGGGTTTAAAGCCAGAGGTACTGGCAGCAATATCTTACAATACTAGATGATGCCTGTGACTTCATTCGCGTTGATTAAGCTAGCGGGATAACCTGTTAAGCATGGCTGTTAAATTAAACCTATACCCCTAATCAACAAACAAAGACTCAAACAAATTTATGGCTCAACTTACAAAGGAAATGGAAAAATTATTGAAAAAAGAGTTAGAAGAGACGAACCGATCGATGCAGTTTCTTAGCGACAAGGTGGAGGAGTGCTTGGAATTTATAGAAGTTTTTAAAGAAAAAGTAAAAGAAATAGAGAACAAAAACTATGACCTAATAAACAAGAACAAATTTCTAGAAAACAAGGTGAATGCAATGGAGCAGCGAATAATAAATTTGGAACAGAGTAAGTTAAGTAAGAAACTAGAAATAGCAGGAATACCAGAAACATAAGATGAAAATTCGCAAGAAATTATTAGCAAAGCGGCATTAAAACTAAGCCTGAACACACACGACGTTGAAGTGGTAAAACGCGTACGCGCTGGTAAAAACAGTGTAATTATTGTGGACATGAAAAACGATGATTCTAAGATTAATTGGATTGCAGCAGCCAAAAGTACTCAAGTTCTTATATCCGACATCTCGAATATTAAAGACCCCAAAATCAAAACAAATAAGATTTATTTCCGAGAAGCGTTAACTCCATTTATTAAGACCCTGCTTTGGAAGGCCAAACAAGAACTCAAAGATACGTTCAAATACAGGTGCAAAAATGGCAAAATATATACGCGTAAGAACGATAAAAGTGACTTATTATATATAAGATCTGAATCAGACATAATTAAAATAAAAAATTCAGCACGCTAATTATAAGTACCTAGTAAGAACCTACAATTTTTATTTTTCTTAGTTTTATTTTTGTAATAAATATTATATATCACTTTTATTGTCGATAGTATAATTAAAATTATGGATTATGTCGATATTTCTGATTACAGGAAGCGTATCTATACCCAACTTCTAAATATAAACAATTTACCTGTATACACGTAAATATAAAATCATTAATTAAAAACTTCTCGAAATTGCAGTTGGTATTAAGTACTAGTTAGTTATATTAAGTCAGACATTATTGTATTGACGGAGGTTAATATGTCTATGTCTTAAGTACTGTTTCACATAAACGGGTGTAAAATGCACATAAATTTACGTCAAAATAAGAAAGGTGGCGGAATAATACTATATTGCCTCAATAAACACAAACTAAACACAATAAGACTGTTATCTTTGAAGGTCTCCTTGGAAAAATCACTACAAATTCAAACGAAACCATATATCTATATGCACTTTATAGACCGCCACATAAAAACAAGCACTTGTTTATCGATGAGCTGGAATTCATTATTAAGAGATATCATACATCCGATATAATTCTGCTGCGTGATGTAAACATTAACTTAAAGTACGTCGACGGTATACCTATGTAACAAATATTTTAACACGCTGCACCAGTATGGTCTTGAGTGCGGAATCGATAAATATACAAGAATTGAACCTAGGGAAGATAGCTTCACTAATAGCTGTATAGATCATATTATCGTACGATCCTGGACACAAGATGTCTATTGCGCAGCGCTAGGAACTGTAGTAGCTGACCATCGCGTAACCATTGTATCGATGCTAGGTGCAACGACGTTTCTCGATGCACAAAACCGGTTTGGCGTTATCTTTTGCACGGTACGATGTTACTCGGCGGCTACAATAGCCGCGCGCTCCTTTTTTAATTGTAATACGCTAATATCTTCCTACTTTTTTACTGATTGTAGTTCAAATTTATTGATTTGTATAAGGATTTTATATATAGTTGTATATGAGGAATGTGCAATGTCCAGATAAACTCACTAGAGTTTCAGGACGTGAAGATGTAATTTGTAAAAATATATTATTGTTGAATAAAGAATAAATAAATAAAAAAAAATAAAAAAAACTTCCGCATTTATAATATTCATAAAAGAGCATTTGCAATTTGATCCGCTCTAGCAATGCAATAACTTAAGCACGTGGCATGCAACTTAATTTTTCAAACTTTGTCAAACGTGACATTGCAAAATAAAGTTTTAAAGGGCAACCGCGAAGTTTTTTGTTGGATTTTCTCGATGAAAAGGGCATTCCGAGCCAGTGGTAAATACAATTGACGATTCGAAAGCACTTAAAAAGTTTACTTGAATAAAATATTTCTATTCCATTCCATATTTCTAGGCAGATGATGCCCGCGACTTTTATCTACATGTAATTACGGTTTAACTGGGTTTAATCGGCGGAATTTTTTATTTATTTGAGATAAAAAGTAGCCTTTGTTCTTCCCCGGGATACAATCTACCTGTCTCTGTAACAGATTACAGCGAAATTGGTTGAACGGAATGGGCCCTGAAAGCGGTGCAGTATCAGTAGCGTAATAGTTATAATATTATTAGGATAGATTTCCGCACGTCTACCTGATCTCGTAGGGAAACAAGCAATCTAATAATATAGTCCTTTTGAGCTCAGCCTAGCAAAGCAAATTGCGTTCTCAGCACTAGCAACATCTAAGCCCCTGTAAAGTTATTAAAGCGTCACGGACATAGGTCATACTAAGGCAATATTGTTTCTTAGTTTGCACGTGTTTAAGCTTTGTTGACCCCCGACGCACAAAGAGGGGAGTTAGAGACCGTAAAACTAAAACCGTTGTAGGATTCGAGGGTGAAGGAAAGGTTTCTGCATTATTATTTTAACAATCATCACTACAAAGTTACACTTACTAGTTTACTCAATAACTTAGCAATACGATATGAAGGCTGAGTTTATCATCATCATTATGTGATTTCAATGTATCCTATTATGTATCTAATAGTAACGTTAGTTCACTTTTTGCCACGGCTCTTTTTGTTCAGGCCAGACACTAAGGATTAAAGTATAATTGCAGAGTGAACGAGTAATTAAGTATTTGCTTAAAGTTTCACCGCTGAGTGCTTCTATTTATGTAGGTGTGTGTGTCGAGCCACGTAGCGCTCAAACAAATGGACACATACAAATGCGGTTTATTTAAGGTGGGTTTACAGTTATTAGGAAAATTTCTCAGAAGTTATACGCAATATCTAATAAAAACCACCATATGATAACCAGTCCAGTAGTTTTCAGAAAAATGGTAACAAAAAACTGCACAAACAAACCTGTCTCTGTTCCGTCGTCGTTAGTAAATACGATACCTTATCATATTTAGTACTTAAAACCATTTTAGGTGTTTTACATACGGATAAACATAGAATTAACTATTTTCGATCCCGACGACATCAATGTCGCAGTGTAGTCATATTTCGCATCATCGGATTCAATCCCCGATTAGGGGGAGGGGGGGGGGCAATTGGGGCAGTCACTCGAGACAAAAGTATAAAATGCTAACTCTGGCTAACTGGCATCCTAATAGAATCTGGATAATTTATGCATATTATATATTTTAAATCATTTCACTTCTTTGACTTTTTATAAAGTCTATAAAATCATATCATAACATAACGATGCTCCGACTTTTTTAAATTTATTTTGTACCAAAAAGTTATAAAATGCGTAGAAAAACTGAAACACAGTATACAAGTAAGAAGTTTTTCAAACCAGAGAGCAACGAGTGCACTAAATTGTTTTGATGTAAAACTCAAACGGCAAGAGGGGAATTCCGACGGATGACAATTTTAAATGGCTGTTTCCTATTCAGTGTGAATGGCATTTCTCAGAACGATTAATGAAAATGCATTTTCCGGTACGTTGAAAGTGATACATTTAGAAATGACTGTACTACACTTTGTCACTGTAAAATATATAAAAAAACACAAGTATGAGTTATGCAGTCGTCTACACTATAACTGGAATTATGAAATTGTAACTTTTTTTGGTTCATCGTCATCATCAACCTATCTCTGCAATTACTAAACACGGGTCTCCTATCAAAATGAAAAGATAATGTTACAGGTCATAGTCCACCATGCTGGTCACGTTCGGTTTGGTAGACTTCATTTACAACATTTTAAAAACTCTCGGGCAAGCAGGTTCCGTCAAAGCAAAACAAGTAACATTTTTGATTGCTTTAGAACACACATGTCTATAGTTTCATACTAATATTTTAAACGCAAAAGTGTGTCTGTCTGCTACACTTTAACAACCCATATTTTCAACCGATTGTAATGAAATTTGGTACAGAGATAAGTTGATTCACGTGGAAGGACAAACAGGCTTTTTTCCGGCAAATAAAGAAGTCGCGGGCACCATCTAGCTGGTTAATATTGCATTTCGTGAATACACTCCTCTCGGTATTTAAGTTGTCCTCTAATATTTCAGCATTCAGCCAATATTCTGTCTCCACTTCAGAATACTGGAGTATCGTTCATTTGAAATTGCACAGCGACCACCGGCGCGGTCGCTAACTTTAAAATGTAGATTGGAAGTAACAGCCTTTGTTGAACTTGATTCCTTTTTTTATCAAACCGACTTTTTGGTGGCACGTTTTGTAATAAAACAAAAGGCGTCCTTTTCTTCTTTGGTTCGCGCAATAAGTTAGATAGTGAGGTAATCTCACTTAATATTACATGTGAAAGTATGCTTGTCTTTCAATCACGCCGCAAACATGGACAAATATTTACTTAATTTCTTATTCAATGAGCAATTTGCTTGTTTCATTATATTTTACGTTGTAAATTAAGTTTTTAAAAATTCCCTGGGATGTCTTTGATTGAAATATTCTTACCAAAAGAAGAATCAAATTAACGTTACTTATGTGGGACGTAAAATGCTTTGACACATTGGCCTTGTGTAAAGGGACTCGCAGCAAAAATGGCTGAAAAAGGCGGGAAGCGGCGGCATTTAATATACATTATTTTTAGTGATTACTAAATAAAGGATCTCCCAAAAATCCTAATATCCAAATCCCCTGTGTAAACATAAAACTATGTTGGATAACTATTTTAAACTATCAATTAATGTAAAAAAGTGTGTTGATCTTTGATGACATCACAATTCAGTATTTAATACAAAACCCATGTTAAACACGTTTTTTGACGTTTGTAAATATCCAATTTCCCTTTCTCATCGAGAGTAAAACATTTATTCCGTTTGCCGTGGATACCCTGAGCCCATGGATGGAATCTAAGTGCCAAAAAATCTTGCGAGATATTTCTCCGCGATTGCTTCACGTGATAGAAGGGATGGCTCATTTTTGCGCCAAAAATATCCTAGCAATTTGCGCGGAAATGTAGCCAGCATTCCACGCGGGCATGATTTGCATCGTTATTAGATTAGGCTAGGCTAATAATTATTAATTTTTAATAATTTATTAACTTTAATAAGATACCCAAGTACCTTATGTCTTACTCTTTTGTCTTACTTGTCGTATAACTTATTAATTCTTATGTAATTATAATCAATATTTAGTATTGTTTAACTAGATCCTACGACATATTTTGGAGACTGATTTCATTAATTATATTGTAGTATACACGTATCTTTCGTAAGCGCTTCTATAAGTCTAAGGCCGGCCATACAGTAGTCAGAATGGACTGCTTTAAATTGCGACTGCATAGGGAACTACAGTCTTCTCGTACACACATACATGGAACCGCTCAAGCAGTTGCGACTGCTTCGGGTAGTTAGCAGCAGTTATCAATGGTAGCTTCAAGCTATTGACAATAATTGCATGTATGTTGATCACTGGCTAACTGCTTGAGCAGTCAGATTAAAGTATATACGAGTCACTATAGCGCGAATTGGGTGATATGAACTGGTCTGTGTTCAAACCAATTACCAAGTTTCCACCAAGTCCATATTCATTCTGTGAATACCTATTCAATTAAGTAATTGCCAATACAGGTTCGGACCAATCTGAGGAAGAGGTATCGGAAAAGCCGATATGTTTTGACGGCGCCTCTCACCGTCATATAAATACCATTCAATGTCAGTGTCAGTCCAATGCCATTCAAAGCATTGCATTTCGTGGAATTACGTGGAAATTCTGATAACTTTCACCACTGCAAAGCTTTGACGGGTGGACTGACATTATTACCGAAATCGTTAAGGTATTATTTCCGTCCAACCGTTTATTTTACTTTTGACAGCGTGATTTATTGATATTCAATGCTTCACCGATTCAATTTCTTATAACCGTCGAATTTGTATTTTGTGAAAAAGTTTTAATTGATTCATCGCACTGTAATTTTAATTTTTGCTCAACATTTTTGTATCATACCTAGGCGTTTAAATTGCTCTATTTAATGAATGTATGGAATAACACATATACTACTTTATATATGTCACCGTAAGATATAATCAGATTATAATCTAACTCGCGAAATCGCAAAGTGTCGAAAGATTACAATTTAACGCATTATTTTCAGGTAGATTGCAATCTGTTAGGTTTATTAACCCGATAGAAACAAAGTGTACCTGATTGTTTAAGTTGAACCCTAACCTAACCTACAAGAAACAGACAAGAAAACGTAAATACAATGAATATTTCAAAAATTGACACTCAGAACATTGAACGGGTCACAATCTTTCGACAGTGTACAATTTCGCGAGTTAGATAATAATCTAACGGTTTTTACAATCTTACGGTGACATATACAAGAAAATTAAAGAAAGCCCGCGGGAACCAAAGACCCTCAATCGCGGATGAATTTGCGGGCATAATTGGGTTTTTGAATTAAAAAAATATAGTTTTTTAATGTATTTTAAAACTAACACAAATTGTATAAATAGTTGTTGCTATTTTTTTTTTATAATAAACAATTAAAAATTCATAAAATTTTAATGAGGACCATGTGACTACAAACGCGCCACGATTTGGTTGCCATGTTTGTGACGTCATAATGTTAAAGCAATTTCACGATAGTACAGTGGCAACACTACATCAGCTGTATGCCACAATGAATAGAAATTAACATTGTGACGTCACACGCGCTGGGGTTTATTCGGCGTGTTTTCGGTACTGAATTCACCAAATTTATTTTAAATTTGATATAACTTTTAAATTATAAAAAAATCCTAAAAATAGTTTTGCTATAAAACATCAACATCTTTCAATTATTAATAATTTTATTTTTCAAAAACCCAATTACTTTGACATCTATAAAATAAGGAATATAATTCCGAAATAAAGACCGACAAGAAGGTAAAGTTAATATTTTTTATCACTTTTCAGCAATTTTCGGTCTGTGCCCTGTGGTCATGATAATTGGCCTTGTTGCTTCCTCCGTGTACCAGAGAGCTCGTTAAGCCTGTTCTGGGTTATTATCACGAACATCTGATAATAATCGTCATCGAATGGTATGCGGAAGAAAATGAAAACCTACCGAAATATTATCTAAAAAAAAAACTGCTACTCATTATGTGATCAATGGAAAGGGATTCCTGAATAATGAGAAGTATGACGTCTAGAGAGGGAGACAAAACGAGAGTAGTGCAAATATAGTGTGCAAACACAGTAATGAAAGAATTGTGATAATGAAAAATTTGCACAAATAAATTCCCCGACTCAAAAAAAGTATTTTTCTATTTAAGTATGTAGAAAAGAGTAAGTATTTTACGTACTTGAACATAATTAAATGCCCCGCAATACTGGCTTCGAGTGCGCTGCATTGTGCCACAATCGTCTATTGACATCAGAGGATAAACAACAAAAGCGACCTGAAGGCAGATTTACATTTTTGTGCAAGTTCCACGAATGCGAGCGGCAGGTTCTTGCTAATTTTATCGCCTAGTATTTTTTACGAGTAATATTGATCAATCATACTAATAATGATATAAGCGAAAGTTTGTTTATTTTCTGGTTTGTCCTTCAATAACGCTGCAACAGAGCAACGAATCGACGTGATTTTTTGCATGTGCATAGTTGAAGACCTCGAGAGTGACATAGGCTTTTTTATCTCGGAAAAATAAAACGTTCCCGTGGGAGTAAAAATAACTTATTCCACGTGGACGAAGGCACGGGCATCAGCTAGTAGGCTTTACACACGGCTCTTTATTATCAGTATACAAATAACGCAGTCGCTATATTTAATTTCATGTAGTATTTAAATACCTACTCTAGGAAATTAACTTAAGAGTGCTTATAACATTAAACACTCGTCCCGTCAAACTAAACTTCCCCTTTCACTTTAACCTGTCAAGATGATAGAAGGTAATTAACAACATTATAAAGCTCTTAACTTGCAGCATCTAAGCTTACTAGACTTGTCTGCCTTACGTCTAGACTAGAGTTCTACATAGAAATCAATTATCTCTATAAGAGCAAAACAAATGTTTTGGTTGTGTTGACTTTTTCAGGTAAAATGATAAAAAATATTAAAAGACTGGTCTCTACCTACCTGGCGCAGTGGTGAACGCTGTGGTCTCAAACTCAAAAGTTTTTTATTCAAACAAACTTATACAATTAGAGCTTTTGAATCGACGATGGTATAATAATATTATGTGAGAGGTCACGGGATCAAGCCGCGGCAGTGTTAATTTGGGAATTATTAATTTCAAAATTTTTGCGAGATATTTCACCGCGGGTAATTGCCTCATCTGGTGACAGAAGGACTGGCTCATTTTTTGCGCACAGGATCAGCCTGGATGTCTAATGCACAAATGCAGCCAGCATTCTCGCCACGTACTTATATTGTACGTAATTAGGTTAGGCTAGCTAGCTTTATATTCTATTGTATTGTTTTAAATAAATTCAAAAAGAACTGAATTATCTCTGATCTGGTCTGGTGGTAGGCTTTGGCTGCTAGTTGTCACTCTACTCACAAATAAGTGCCGTCAAGCGATTTAGCGTTCCGGTACGGTGCCGTGTATAAACCGAATAGGTGCATGGGTTCAATGTGATTGCTATACCCCTACTGATCGCTTGGCAACAGGTTTTTAACGGTAGGGTGGTAGATAGCCACCGCTGAAGCCTCCCACCAGGCTGGATCAGGGAAAATTCAAAAATGACTAATTCCCAAATTAACTTTACCACGAATCGAATCCGGGACTTCTCACTTATAAGACCACAGGGCTCACCTCTGTACCAGAGAGGTCGAGGGGGAGGCTTATTTATCGAGAATTAAACAATCTAAAACCACTTGGGTGAAGTCGTGGGCATCAGCTATTCATTAATAAATTAATTTGCCCCTATCGAAAAGGATTTAAGACGATGACTAAGAAAGGTTTTACAGAAATTCCAGCAGAAAAGTCGGGGTGGATCAGCTAGGTTTAGGATGCCTTACCCAAAGGGTGCCAACGGGACCCTCCCTATTACTAAGCCTCTGCTGTCCGTCCGTCCGTCTGTCTGTCAGCGACCTGTATTTTATGGAACGTACTAACAAGTAGATAGTTGGAATGTTCACAAAGTGTATATATATTTCTCTTCCGTTATAACAACAAAAAATAAAATTTAAAATTAAAGGGGAGGATACAAGAAACGTTATTTGTGAGCGCCTTTCATCTTTTTCGAAACTATTTAAAATTTTGTATCTATTTAAAAAGTACTGTGCTAAATCTTGTACGATGGTACGGAACCCTCCGTGAGTCCGACTCGCAATTAGCCAGTTTTTAGTACAAAAGTGAGAAGAAATACAAAGCGTTCCAAAAATCAAGGCCGTGAGTTCGCAAGTGACGGCTGACATAGTTGAAGCAGAAAAATTAGAACACCTCAAAGTCCGGGAGAGTTCCGAGTCATCGTCGTCTTTTAGGGTCACTGCACACCAGCAGACTGGAGCCTTAGTTATGCATCTGATTACCTCTATCGGCTCATCAAAATTACAGTTTTTAGACACTGAGCATGAAAGCACAAAAATAAAATAAAATAAAAATAACTATCGATACAATATTTTTACAGTACAAGTTAGCTCTTGACTGCGTTTCTACTTGATAATAAGTAATGATGCAGGCTAACATGCAGCGGAACTGGGCTATCCTGTTAGGGGTATTATAGCTGTATTAAATCCCTACCCCTTATCGATTTCAAAACAGTGTCATTTCGGAACGCCTTATCGCTTTTTTACCGGAAGAGTAGTTATTAGTGGTGATTAGCCACGGTCTAAACCTCCCACCAGGCTAGACCAGAAAAAGTTCAGAAATTATAAATTCCCAAATAGACAATGCTGGTAATCGAACCCAAGACCCACTCATAAGATCACAGCGCTCACCAGTGCGCCAAGGAGGTCATCAAAATAGAAGATAACACTCATAATATACACTAAAGTGAATAAAATTCTTCTTACATTATTTTCTGTCAAATTATGGACCGCTAAGGAACATATATAGCTGGGTTTAGGTAAGTTGTTAACGAACTCGCAAAGTACCTATTAACTGAAAATTGTAAGTCGATTACGTAATGGTTTATAAATAATGGTTTATAAATGGTTTATAGGCGTTTAAATTGCTCTATTTAATGAATGTATGGAATAACACATATACTACTTTATATATGTCACCGTAAGATATAATCAGATTATAATCTAACTCGCGAAATCGCAAAGTGTCGAAAGATTACAATTTAACGCATTATTTTCAGGTAGATTGCAATCTGTTAGGTTTATTAACCCGATAGAAACAAAGTGTACCTGATTGTTTAAGTTGAACCCTAACCTAACCTACAAGAAACAGACAAGAAAACGTAAATACAATGAATATTTCAAAAATTGACACTCAGAACATTGAACGGGTCACAATCTTTCGACAGTGTACAATTTCGCGAGTTAGATAATAATCTAACGGTTTTTACAATCTTACGGTGACATATACAAGAAAATTAAAGAAAGCCCGCGGGAACCAAAGACCCTCAATCGCGGATGAATTTGCGGGCATAATTGGGTTTTTGAATTAAAAAAATATAGTTTTTTAATGTATTTTAAAACTAACACAAATTGTATAAATAGTTGTTGCTATTTTTTTTTTATAATAAACAATTAAAAATTCATAAAATTTTAATGAGGACCATGTGACTACAAACGCGCCACGATTTGGTTGCCATGTTTGTGACGTCATAATGTTAAAGCAATTTCACGATAGTACAGTGGCAACACTACATCAGCTGTATGCCACAATGAATAGAAATTAACATTGTGACGTCACACGCGCTGGGGTTTATTCGGCGTGTTTTCGGTACTGAATTCACCAAATTTCGACCCCCTTAATCTTAATACCCCTTATCGATTTCAAAACAGTGTCATTTCGGAACGCCTAATCGCTTTTTTACCGGAAGAGTAGTTATTAGTGGTGATTAGCCACGGTCTAAACCTCCCACCAGGCTAGACCAGAAAAAGTTCAGAAATTATAAATTCCCAAATAGACAATGCTGGTAATCGAACCCAAGACCCACTCATAAGATCACAGCGCTCACCAGTGCGCCAAGGAGGTCATCAAAATAGAAGATAACACTCATAATATACACTAAAGTGAATAAAATTCTTCTTACATTATTTTCTGTCAAATTATGGACCGCTAAGGAACATATATAGCTGGGTTTAGGTAAGTTGTTAACGAACTCGCAAAGTACCTATTAACTGAAAATTGTAAGTCGATTACGTAATGGTTTATCATAAAAGTAGGTAAAAATTAGTGTATTTTTATAAATGATATAATAATTCTAATTCAATTTATTGACATTTTGAAGTTATAATTATAATCAAATAATAAATATAATATTTAGATAAAATCGTTAAGGGATCAACGCACAGCCTAAACCGCTGGGGTTGGTAACATGAAATTTTGACGGTACGTTCCTTTTGTGTCACTAAGGAAGGATTTTTCAAAATTCCACCCCTAAGGGGGGGAAATAGGGGATGAAACATTGTATGAAAGTCCGTCATTTCTCAAGTTATATCCATGAAACTTGTTTTACGAGCTACTGGTTACAAATGAAGAAACACGTGTTTCGCAGTTTTAAAAAATTCAACCCCTAAAGTGGTAAAATAGGGGTTGAAAATTTTGATGACAGCTATAGCCATGAAACTTGGTATATGAGCTGCGAGTAAAAAATCAAGAAATACGTATTTCCCAGTTTTTGAAAATTCAACCCCCAAAGGGGTGAATTAGGGGATGAACGTTGGTATGAAATGCCTTCATTTGTCAAGATATTTTTCAAGCTATATCAACGAAACTTGGTATTTTCGCTTAAGGTAAAAAAAAGAAGTACGTGTGTCACAGTTTTTCAAAATTCTGCCCCGAAGGTGTAAATTGAGGTTGAAATTTTATATGAATGTCCTTAATTTCTCAAGATATTGCTCAAGTTACATCTACGAAACTTAGTGTTTTGACTTTCGGTAAAAAATGAAGTACGTGTGTCACAGTTTTTCAAAATTAAACCCTCAAAAGGGTAAAATAGGGGTTGAAAGTTTGCATAAAAGTCCTTCATTTCTCAAGCTATAGCCATGAAACTTAATATAGAAACTGCGGATTAAAAATGAAGAAATACGTGTTTCACACTTTTTGAAAATTCGATCACTAAAGGGTTAAAATAGGGGATGAAAGTTGGTATGTAAGGCCTCAATTTCTCAAGATATTACTCAAGTTAAATAAACGAAGCTTAGTGTTTTGGCTTTCGGTAAAAAATAAAGAAGTACATGTGTCACAGTTTTTCAAAATTCACCCCTCAAAAGGGTAAAATAGGGGTTGAAAGTTTGTATGAAAGTCCTTCATTTCTCAAAATATTGCTCAAGTTATATCAACAAAGCTTAGTGTTTTGACTTTCGGTAAAAAATTAAGAAGTACATGTGTCACAGTTCTTCAAAATTCAACCCCCAAAAGGGTAAAATAAGGGTTGAAAGTTTGTATGAAAGTGTGTCATTAATTTTTAAGAGCCATTAAACTTGGTATTTTTTGGTAAACATAACCAATAACACAACAATAAGACTACTTTTTATCCCGGAAAATAATAAAGTGTTGTGGGAATTGAAAAAACTTATGCCACACGAACGAGTGATGCTCAATCACACCAGAACGGCTGAACGGATTGATTTGATGAAATTTGGCACAGAGATACATTGTATTCTGAAATAACACGTAGGTTTCTTTTTATCCCGGAAAATTAAAGAATTCCCGCGGGAACTATAAAATCTCAAATGGATGTTTGTTACTCAATCACGCCATTACGGCTGAATGGATCTGGATGAATTTTGCACAGAGATAGATTATAGTCTGCAATAGCCAATAACACATAGGCTACTTTTTATCCCGTATAATTAAATATTTCCCGCGGGAACCAAAAAAAATCAATCCACGCGGACGAAGTCGCGGGCATCAGCTAGTTTAATATTAAGTATTTAATTCATAGTTTTAGGACAAAAGTGAATGTTTGCATGCCATTTCATGGCTGATTGTGGCTTGGTTTATATTTTACCTGTAAAACCTCATTACAATCTAGGAAATGAAGGATTTATTTATTTAAAAAAAATTTCAATTGGTCCCATTTTTTTTATGTAAAATAGAGGTGAAATCCGTCATATCGATTTTGTTCAGGTTTAATGTGGCCTATGTCACCCGGACCATAATTAGGCATGATGACAGTGACCAAAAATCAATGAAATTATGAATTTATCTAATGTAATAGGATTCATGGATTACAAAAAACGTATTTATTTTTCTATTTCGAGTGAGATTGTTATTTATTTTGATAAAATAAAACTATAAAATACAGCAATCCGCCATAATGGATTAAACGCCTAGAAGCGAATGACGTCACAATTGTTTGTTTTGGAGCTTTGACAATCACACTATTGTTTACTGCACATTGCACAGAGTACATTGGCAAAAATAATAGCGACGTCACAAACGGCGCCATGACACCGGGGAGCGTTTTGGCGTGAATTTTAAAATTTAAAGAACAATGGCGAAATTGGACCTACATAATTTAAAAATTAAGGAGGCATCGTTCAAGTACAAGTTTATATTATTTATATTATTTATATATTTATAATAGTTTATATTATTTATAATATGTTTATATGATGTTTATATAAAAAAATATTTAGACTCTGAGATACGGGATTCAAAAGGAATAAATTATTATAATTTATTAAAAAATAAGTCATCTTGCACTAATGGAACGCAATTGACATAGATAGACATTTTGTAGACATGACAACACTTGTCATTATTATTTATTTTTGTAGGGATGTTTCGACACCATCGAAGTATCATCGATACCTACTGAAATGAGTATTCTTAATATTACTATCGTCTTGTGATACTAACACGAGTACTTTAAAAGTATCGATACCTAATCGTATCGATACTTTTAAATTTTTATGTAAATGATTTTATCAGTATCAGTGATCACTACTTATATGATACTAGCTGATGCCCGCGACTTCCTTCTCATGGATTTGGTTATAAGAGAAAGAAAAAAGCTCTCATAGGAAAAGTAAATAAGTACTTAATGCAAGTGTTAATCAAAGTATATAGAGGAATAAAACGCTTAATGTAAGCAAGATCAAGCTATAGAATGCGAAAACAATCTGAATTATTGGTCAGCGAATCACTTCAACTTGGGCTATAGGTGTCGAAGAATTCATTGGCCAGAATCCGCATAGAGGTACCAGTGGTGCAAAAGAGATCTATTTTAATATTATTGTTACTCAATTTATTAAAAGATAAGAAAGATCTAAGCAGATAAGAGTTATTTAGAAATATGGTGTGAGTAGAATTATTGCGGAATTCTCGCAGACATAAGTACCTACCTAATTATAACTAGGCATAAGTACCTACCTACTCATTCATACTAATACTGATACAAGTTATTGATAGAAATAGTTTTTGATTAATAATTTTTAGGTTATATTTACGTTCTACAAGTATTACTAAGTTTCCATGATGAACGCTACCCTTTTCAGTGGGTCCCAAAATACATGCATTTTCGCCATCCTCCTTTCAAATGCCAATTTACCAAACCTAATTTTTCTGCTGAAATAATATATTTTTGCGAAATAGTAGATACTTCCGAACATAATCTGACCATTTTTCAAAATCAATCATCATGCCTATTCATAAATCGGCTCAGTACTTTAGGCGCAACAGTTGAACATACGTAAAATGCAACCGTACATAAAATTATATATTAATATACATACATAAAAATGCGATAGCGTGTCTGTCTGTCTGCTACGCTTTCACGGCCCATCCGTTCAACCAGTTTAGTTGAAATTTGGTACAGGAATACGTTGTATCCCGGAAAATTATGAAGGTCCCGCGGGAATTACTTAAAAAACTTTATCCACGCAAACGAAGTCACGGGCTTCATCTAGTACATACATAAATACCCTCATAAATAAACTGCTAAAATCACAACCTTTCCTCTTGGCTTTGCAGTAGTCGGCTCCACTCGATTTTATCTGTAGATATGTGCTAACTTTCTTTCGCCACTATAGGCCCTTTCGGATTATATTTCCGGCTGGGTCAGTCCGAAACATTCCGGCAGCACCGTGGCCTTTCATTAATCACTTCATAATAATGAGCGATTCCACCTTGACGATAAAATTTCAACGACTGATTTTTAAGCGAAAATGTGAGAAAGATAGATTTAATTGCTTTAATGAACCGAGAAAATAACGGTGAAATAAATTTGGCATGATGGAAGCAAAAATCCCAATAAAGTAACTTAATTAATAAGAACAATTAGTGATTATCTATTTTTGGGAAATCTATTAACACAACATATTACGACTTGATAAAAAGTACTTTTTCAATGCAGGTCTTAATAAGAAAGGTCTTAGCAGGTCGTAACAATAATTACCATACAACGTGATATGTGAGTACTATACTATCCAAAACCGAAACTAACCAAGGTACGGAGAAAAAGTAAAGACCAAATTCGATCCGCCGTACACCGCAGACGAACGGATTCGTAGATTTCGGACACGCAGAATGTTCAGTACGCAAAATGTAGAAAACGCAAAAACAAAACAACAAAAGCAAAATTTCTCAAAATGCTCACGAAGTTTTTTTTGCAAGCAAATAATTATAGATACTTAGAAAAGTAACATAATATATTGACTAGAAGATGTTACTTTTTATCCCACAAAATCATAAATATCCACTCTACATATGTCGTGGATATAAACTAGTTAATAATTGAAAGACTTGCTGTCTGTGTTTTTTTTTAATAAAGCTTCATACTTATCTCTTTACTTAAAATACTTGGGTTGGCCATAACCTTTAAGCACTACTCGACTTAACCCTGACAATCGTACAAGGGGTGCTTGAGAACCCCAATGTTTTTAGTTCTTTATATAAATTTTAAATAAATCCAATTAATTATTTACAGATGCCAAAGAAACTAAAAATTTAAATAATATTCTTATAAGTATAAGCAGATAGTCTATGTATTTTGTCACTTGTTTGCAGGGATCATTCTAGTGACAGGTGTATTCAGCAACCTCAAATTTCAAGGCGACATTATAATATTATTTCAAAATTTATAGTTATAAAAGTTAAAAGATTTTATTTGATAATTATATAGGTTGGAGCGCGCTAGCGTAGAAGAATAACTAACCTGCTAGGGGTATGGCAGTTATATTATACCCATGCCCTAATTGGTACACAATTAGTGAAAAAAAACTCAACGCTGTCTGCCATTTAAGGTTTCTAGGGTTAAGAATCCATCAAGCAAACGAAGTCAATGGGTGCAGAGTGTCTTAGCTCGCAAGTGCTCCCGACACGAGAGGCCCTCCAAGCCCTTGGCTTTTGATTAACCTCTTTTATACTGTAGAAGCGAGGCCACTTTTATTGATGACTATCGATGTGTTTTCTTCATAAAATCGTATTGGCTTACTGAATTAATAAAAAAATATTACGTTCGTCAAACTCACAAACAAATTTCAGCCACGGCAGCCAATTTCCGTAGAGACTTCCCATTTGAGCGCGGGAGAAACAAAAATCCGGTTTGTGACTGTATTTAACAACTAGTGAAATAAAATATTTTTTAGTTATTAATAAATAGAGGACCTGCCAAAAGACGTTACATCTACGTCTCATCGTTATATATTATATGTTTGACAACCATTTTGAATTATCGATTAAAGTAAAAAAGTGCGTTGAATTTTTATGAACTCAAGAATGGGGCAACCTTGAGGTTCTTTAAGGTTTTATAGTGTAATGGCAGCCTCCCATTACAAAGCGTAGAGATGTTCGCCCACAAGGTTTTGCTTTTTTTATCTGATATTTATAAGGGGCTTTAATAGATGACCTATTTGTCATCCCATAGGGTTGTTAGATGAGATAAAGAGTAGCAGGGACACAATATTCCCTCTACCACAAGTTTGTCAGACGAGGCAACTAGTCGTGTCTGAAGTTGACCGCAAGACGGGTCGCAAGAGCATTTATTTTCACACGTAGTATCTACGTTGACTTCGCCAGTTTGTATGAGAACTGCGGAAACATGCTCTTGCACCTCAGTTCAGAGAATTTAATTGGCGCCAACTATTATTAGCAGCCACGTATTATTATGAAGTAACGGACCCTCTACAAGAGACCAGTAGGCCTAACCAAAAGACTAAGGGAATGTATGTCACTATCAATATTATAAATGCGAAAGTGGTCTGCCTGTCTGTATGTCTGCTACGCTTTTACCTATTCAACCGATTTTAATGAAATTTGGTATGGGGAGATGTGATATCTCGGGGAAGGACATAGGCATACTTTTTATCCCGGAAAATGAAGGAGTTTCCTCGGGAATCGAAAAAACTTAATCCACGCAGACGAAGACGCGGGAATCATCTAGTATAAATATATTTCTAAAGCGTTAATGATTACAGAGAGAGAATAGACACGAAATACTCAAACTCATATTTTTTTATTCAAATAGACTCATTGCTTTTGAATTGTCGAGTGAATCTACCACTCTGTCTACGTAACTTGGCTAGGGCTACAGAATCTGAGAGGCGTCGTACCGGAATGCTTAATTGCTTAAATGGACGTTAAGATCATCACCTCAACAATCCATTGCTGGCTCACTACTAAGCACGAGTCTCCTCTCCAAATGAGAGAGGTAATAGTGTACTACGCTAGCCAAGTGCGAATGGGCAGACTTCACACACCTCCCTCCATGGCACACCTGTTGACGACCTCACTGACACAGGTCTCGTGCATCCAGGTTTCCTCGCGCTGTTTTATTTTTCCGCTAAAGCAAGCTATATAATATACATTTTATTTAAATGCACATAAGGTACTCGGAAAAGTTTGAGGTTTGTGCCCGGGATTCGAACCCCGATCACCTAAACAGAAAACCGCTCGTCTAAACTACTGGGCTGTCAGCGCTTTCACTGCGGTAGGAAGGCATATCAGACCAAAGCAGAGACAATAGGAGTGATGCATATTATGTTAAAAATAAATTATTTCTTATTGATTATTAAGTAAAGGGTATTTCAAAAGACCTTAAATTCGCATCCTCGGTTAGTTTTAAGTTTGTTATCCATTTTAAATTGTAGATTAAAGAAATAAGTGCGTTGGAATTTGTTGTCGTCACAACTATGTATTTCATACAAAATTTCATACTAGAAGCGCGTTTTTAAATTTGATTTCATCCCAATTTTTTTTCCTATTACCAGTGAAGTACTCATTTAACTACGATCTAGCCAAACTAATTAGCTAATGAGTAGTTTAATTTTAACCTAAATCTTATATATAGACTACTGCCTGAAAAAAGGAGTATATTGTTTTCAGGGTTCATGTATGTAAGTATGTATGTATGTATATATGTATGTATGTATGTATGTAAGTATGTATGTATGTATGTATGTGAGTTTGTGTATTCCACCATAACTTCGATACGCCTGAACCGATTTTGATAAATATAATTTAATGATATCGTTAGAATCCCTAGCTTATTCCGGGTGACATAGGCTAGTAAAATTTTTAAATAAATTGATGGGGTGACCTTGGCCCGCATTAAAGACTAAAGTTGAAAAAAAATATTCGAAAATAAGGTTAACTATATAATCATCATCTAGAAAATGATGAGTAGATTCCAAAAATATATATAACACTATAGTTCAATATCTAGGGATTAACAAAAAAATTCCAATTAATAAAAATGTGAATAAGATTCTAATTTAACTACTAGATTAATTTAGATTTTTAACTTTTTAGTTCGTTTTTGGCAAGGCAAGGGGTTTTTTAATTTTTTTAATTATAACTTGTTTATCTTATGTACTCATAAATTGTACATTGACGCATCTTAGTCTTTCTTGATAAACTTAGACACTTTCTTCACGTATTCTTTTAGCATTACACACCACACGGTCACGTATCACTCTGTAGTAACTCAAAAGGTTTAGTCCTTGTTAGTCTTCTAACTGGTTTCGTCTAGCAGCTGGATTGCCTCAACGTTAACGTGGGTATGAAGCCGATGGTTGTAGGCTTGGGCGAATTTGGTTATAGTTCTTTCGACGTATTGGTGAAGTTATCTCATAGAAAAAACTTCTTAGAAGTTATCGGTGCAGTTAATTACTTGTTTTAATTGAAACATCAATTACATATAGCGAGCGCTGGGCCGCTTGAAAACTGAAATTGTAGAGTATAGGAGTTGTCAAGGAATACAATAATACGTATGATAAATGCGAAAGTGTGTTTCTTTGTTGGTTTATTGTTTTGTCTTTGTGGGTCTGTCCTTTAATCACGCCGCAAGGGAGCAACGGATCGAGGTGATTTTTGGCATAGGCTATATATTTCCCGGATAATTAAGGAGCTCCGGCTGGAATAAAAAAAAAACTAAAATTACGCGGACGAAGTTAAAAAAAGAACTGAGCCATTTTTTTAATTTGAAAGATTACGTAACCCTACCAGCCGTGGTGTCTACTTTTAGAACATGTGTAAATCGATAGTTGCAACCCGTGCAAGCGATACGCCTCGCTTACCCAGTTGGCATTACACGCCACATTACCTTAAATAATTAAACTGACTCAGCTGTACTTGTGAGTTAACTTTTGACGTATTAAGTCAATCCATACTAATGTTATTAGAATAATTTATCTATAATATTAATATTGTAAATGCGAAAGTTTGGATGGATGAATGGATGTTTGTTACTCAATCACGCCAGAACGGCTGAACGGATCTGGATGAAATTTGGCACAGAGGTAGATTATAGTCCGGAATAACACTTTTTATCCCGGAAAATTAAAGAGTTTCCGCGGGTACCATAAAACCTCAATCCTGACGGACAAAGTCACGGTCATCAGCTAGTAATATTATAAATGCGATTGTTATTCCGGAAAATTAAGGAGAGAGAAAACTTAACGCGGACGAGGTCGCGGGCAACGTCTGGCAAGCAAGCGTTTTGGCCCAGACACCCGCTTTCCGCCAGTTCGATTCCTTGTATCAATTAAAAGGGTAAGCTGAGAAGAATACGAAAAATATAATGAATCACAATTAGTCTAGTTCGTATCAATGTATAATTTTTGGAAAAAACAAAATTAATTAAAATTGAAAGACGTCACACTAGATTCAATATGGCGGACGATAAAAGCTTGTATTGAAAAATGTTTTTCAATATTAATTTAGTTAAGTTTAATATGTACCTAGCTATTTTAATGATACCTACTATATACTTCATACTAATATTATAAATGCGAAAGTGTGTTTGGTTGTTGGTTTGTCCTTCAATCACACTGCAACGAAGCAACGCATCGATGTGATTTTTGGCTTGAGTATAGTTGAGGACCTGGAGAGTGATATAGACTACTTTTTATCCCGGAAAACTAAGGGGTTCCCGTGAGAATCAAAAATACTTAGGCCACGAGGAAGAAGTCATGGGCATCAGCTAGTTTTTTTATATAAAGTAGATACCTATAAAACTTTTACAAAAAACTTTATGTTATTTAAAATGAGCATAGAACAGAAAATAAATATTCCAGGTAACTGAAGATAGATGGTTATTCTATAACAAACGCGATGGTATAGCACCGTGTTCGTAATTATATAATCCTTATTTTAACTTAATTTTAATTAATTAACCAGACCAGTGCAAATTACTAGATCGATTTACCTGTTTACACCAGACCACCCAAGAGTTGTGACGGGAAAAAAATAGTCTAACGTTTGCATATTCTACTGGTTTCATACTTTCGATTGGTATGTAATTTGTCTATTCACCAAACCAGTGAAATATTTAAAAAAAACTTTTAATTGCTAATTATTCATATTCTGGACTGAATTTTTTTAGTCAACCCATTTGCAATATACATAATATTTAATTTGATATAAAATACTTTTCATCCATTAACCAGCTTGGTGAAGGTCGTTTTAGTCGTTGGGTAGTTTTATACTGGGATCCTATACTATAAAGTTTTACAAACTTAAACGGCGAAAAATGTTAAAGCTACTTCTGGGCTCATATTGAGAGAATTTTTATTGTTGGATAAAAATATGAATACAACATTTTTTATATTTCAATAAATTGTATGGGTTTAATAAAATATCATACCTCTAACATTATAGCTTGCTACCAACTCGGGCATCATCTCATATCATCTGGTAAGATCGCCGTCAAGGGCTAATAGGTAGTATAAATAAAATAAACAGGTTGTTTTTTTATCCTCTACAAGTTAGCCCTTAACTGCGATCTCAGCTGATTGTAAGTGATGATGTAGTCTATGATGGTAGCGGGCTAACCTGTTGGGGCATGGCAGTTATGAAACCCATACCCCTATTCGGTTTCTACACGGCATCGTACCGGAACGCTAAATCGCTTGGCGGCACGTTTTTGCCGGTAGGGTGGTAACTAGCCACGGCCGAGTCCTCCCACCATGCCAGACCAGGGAAAATTCAGAAATTATAAATTTCCAAATTGACTCTGAACTTCCGCACGTTAAGACTACAGCGCTACATACTGCGCCACGTAGGTAGTCGAAAGTACTAGTATAAGACATATCATACGTGACACAAGTACTATTTATGACCTACATAAGAACTCATAAGACTGTACTTAAAATATTCATTATGATATCCTTTAAGAAACAACTACGTCTTAAAAATGTCTTTCTTCTTTTGTAAAATGGAAAATGTCTCCAATATCCGCTGGGCGCAGTTCGGAAATTAGCCTTCCCAAACATTTCTTCGAGCTCGGTGATACATCGCATGATTGGGTTAATTTGGGGATGATATAACCACATAATATTATTATTTAATACACGACTCCCCAAAATCAGGAGTGTAAGATTTTCGGGGTTCATATTTTATGTTATCAAT
This sequence comes from Erebia palarica, assembly GCA_964035005.1. Classification (NCBI taxonomy): domain Eukaryota; kingdom Metazoa; phylum Arthropoda; class Insecta; order Lepidoptera; family Nymphalidae; genus Erebia; species Erebia palarica. The sequence goes on from OZ035986.1 coordinate 19,639,873, forward strand.
CAATCAATCAATCAATGTTTACTTTATAAGATTAGGTACACTGTACACTTTTTGACGTCCAATATTTTATAAAAAATGATGGTGATAATCAATTACGGTATCTTAAAACTAAAGCTACGAGATTCCAAACGTGTCTTGGTCTGAGAAAAGCCCACAACAAAATCAGCCGGGTTGATATCGTATACATGTGAGTTACTTTATTCCACCATAACTTCAAAATACCTGAAAAGATTTTGATGTATGGGGTAACTTTAGAATCTTTACATCATCCCGAGTGATACTGGATATAATATTTTTGGATTATACTATCACTGGATTAAAAAAAATTGGCAGTTTTGTTTTTTAATATAATTAGCTTTAATTTACAGTGTTTGTATTACACTGTAAATTAACCCGTGCCTGTGATCTCACATGGTAGTAGTGTAATAATGCAGTCTAAATTAAAGTGCAGTCAAGATAAGACGTATCATAAGTGACACAAGTTCTATGCCCTACAAAAATGGAACCCGGACTGAAATAAAAACAGTTTAGATAATTCGATATTATTTTTTTTTATCTATTACAATTACTGAGTATGAGTGAAACGAAACATCACTGACTGTGTTCTTCTTCTTATTTTGTTATATGGCTTTTATTAGTGCCACACCAGCAAAATGCACTTTCCCAATTTCAGGTGGAGAGGAAGATCCACAAAGGAAACTATACGAGTGTGTTTATTGAACTTCTCACTAAGTCCAAATTGTCGAATGAAATATTTTATTACTGTCAATTTTGAAAATACTCTATTGCTGGTCAAATTGCTGTTCCGTAAACTTAATCTGGTCACTTATTATTTATTGCTTTGAGAGGTTGCTGAAAATTTCCCCTCTAAAATCCAAACTAGTAATAGACTACTAAGGACTGAAACAGTAACCGAAATAAGGGGTTTAAACACTGTTTTTTGAAACTGTTAAACAGAAACACTTATGACGGAACCAGAAACGATACTATAACCCAATCAATCTGTAACCGTTTATTTCTGTTAATAAGTGTTTTATCTATAACCTTAATAGGCACATGCCCGGTATCTATAATCTGTACGGTATGACAACGCGTTCTTCGCACTTTATTGGGATCACACACACGGACACAACATGGCCATGTTATTTTTAAAACAATTACAACCATGGGCGCTTTCAAAATAGGTTCAAATTTGAATTCGCGTCAACAGTAAATTTGGCAACGTCGCTACTTCGGTTACACTTTAATACACTTTCATTTCTGGTACAGTTTCGTTTCTGTTACAGAATATAATTGTTTTGGGTTAACAGAATTAAAAACACATTCACAAAGGTTAGGTACAGCTTCGACTCTGTTACACTTTTATTCTGTAATACTTATATGTCTCTGACCTTTATGAATCTGTTTTTCAGTGTCTGTAGACTACGTAGACACTCTATCTTCTTCTATATTTAATTCTATGTCTAAAAAAGACACTAACAGGGGTGGACCTAGTAAGTCCTTATTAGATCCATAATGATCCGTGAAACGTTTTGGTTAGAGGTTAAATTCCGTCTTAAAATTTTCTTTAGTTAAATGGAAAATACCTCGAACATCCGTTGAGCGCAGTTCGGAAATTAGCCTATTCAAACACAGTATCGAGCTCGGTAATACATCGCATGAATTGGGTAAACATGGGGGTGAGGGGACCAATCGCATCCTCTTTTGAGGTATTGAGAGCGCGAATGAATATGAACCGTATCGATTTCTCTTCAATACATATTTCAATGGATCTTGCTATGGTAGTATATACTAGTTAAGGTGTTTCGGTATGATCAAATCACATTACTGAAATCTCTCTATTTGCATCGTGATTGCATTTGCTATTCAAATTCAAATGGTTTTTATTATAATAAAATTTAACAAGTGATTTTGAATCGTCCACTGAATGTACCGCGGGTTCGGAAAATCATTCCTACCGAGAAGAGCCAGCAAGAAACTCCGTGGTTGCTCTTTAAAATTACTCGTAACTGCAGTCCCATGCATAGTTGGGGCGAGTCAAATCAACGCTTTTATCGTTTACCCAAGCCCAAGCAGCCAAAGAAGGTTTAAAATGGATTGTGGAATTATATTAGTTAATTTTTCTTTGCAGGGGGGCAGGCAGAGGTGGCATGTTCGGAGACGTCAACATTTCTGCGATTTTAGATTCCCTGAGTGTAAGCTATGACAAGCGGGTCAGGCCAAACTATGGCGGTAAGTTAAAGTTCCATGTTTTTGCAATGCTTTTACTGTAAAGGCTATTCCGTATACGGAACACATTCGACTCAATGCGATTCGGCTGTAGTCGACGTCGGGCTTAAGAGCGATTAAAGTACCTACTCAACCCGTAGAGGCAGTTATAAATAGGTTTAAGTTACTATGTATCAGATATACGTAGCTATAGCAGTCAGACTTTCCTTTGTTTCGCCATCAATAAAAATTAGAGAGGGATGGAGAATGGTTGTCTCTGTTTATCACATTTGCAATTCATTCTGTGTTCTCTTTCTGGTGTGAATATAAAAGGCATCGTCACTGACTGTATGCGTTACTTCTTTTATTAATCAACCCTAACTTGAGTCGTATAGCAATCGCGGGCGCTTTGGTAAAAAAGTTTTGACCCTTCGAGAGGACTTAAGATAGGGCGGTGCACAGCGCATTCCGCAAAATGCACCTACAATTAAGATGTCTGACTCTCTGTTTGATTTATATGGAATTTGTCTCATTTATTAGTGGATAGTCAAAGTCAAAAGTGCATACAAAATCAAGAAACTGCAAGCAATCTGTGAATCACAAACACGTCGTGAGAATTAACTAGCTATAAAAAATATCAAATTTGAATCAAAAACATGAATTAAATTTAAACCATTGTTATTCAATACTACCTACTGTGGGTGACTGGAGCCATCTTGTTAGCCTATTTTATATGAACTTTTATAGTAGACTGTATATTGTGTAGCTCTGTCATTCATTAACACCACCTTTCATTAAAAATCATCCACTTTAGATGATCAAACTTCGCACTGTAAAGTAGAAAGAGAAAACTAACTATAGAAAAGACAAATAGTTATGAATGAATGAATGAATATACTTTTATTGTACACCGAAAAACAATAATAACAGTAAACTTAGCTAATAACAAAGGAAATACACATATTCACAGTGATCTCTTCCAGGCAACCAATGGTTTAAAAGGACATAGCCACAGAAACAACCGGTAGATGGTGCAGAAATAACAAAATAAAATACATATATAAAGCTACCAATTATAATACTTATTATAAAGAATAAATATAACATAAAAACCATAAATACTATACATAAAATATATAAATAAACATACATACTTATACATACTCATAATTAAATAAAAATACAAATAAATAGAGATAAACCTCAAAAAAAAGAAGAGACAGTACGTATCAAAATATATAAAAATAAACTACTAGGCAAATAATATTATTGTGACAAACAGTAATTTCTTACAAGTCTTTTAAAGATATTTATCGATTGACCCTCTTTGTTGTCAAGAGGCAGTGCATTCCACAACTTAACAGCTTGTACAGAAAAGGATTTATGGAAGAAAGAGGAATTAGGCGTCCTTAAATCAAGTTTCCTTGTAGTACGTAGATGTTCTCCTGGACGGCCTACGAATTCAAACTTCTCCTTTAATTAAGCAGAAGATGAAGGATTAAATAACACACAGTACAGAATAGAAAAGATATTTAAGTTCCGGTGAAGACGGATGGGTAACCACTTGAGACGAGAACAAAATTAAGATACATGGTCATATTTGCGCAATCCAAATATGAACCAAATGCTAATATTTTGAAGTCTCTCAAGTTTATTTAACTGATCTTCAGTCAGGTTAATATAGCTTGCGTCAGCATAATCAAGAATAGGAAGCAGTAGAGTCTGTGCCAACATAATTTTTGTAGGAATTGTAAGAAAAGATCGCAGACGACGCAGAGAGCTAAGGAATGCAAAAGTTCTCCTGCTAACCTGATTTAGATGATTCGTCTAACCTAAAGTGCAATCCATATGTACTCCCAAGTTTTTGACAGTATCACAAAACGGGATAACTATACCATTATATTCAATGGGAGGAAGCACAAACCAGTCAACTCTAGAGATTAGCTGTCTATAATTATGGCTTGAGATTTTTTTGAATTTACATTAAGGCCATAGAATCTACGCCATTCCAAAATTGAATCAAGATCTTTATTTATTTGCTCAATAGCTGCAAGAAGATTCTCAAGAGTTGCCTGGGTGTAAATCCATCTGCATACATGTGCTAGAGAGAAGATAGGTTTTGAGTTATAGAATTAATGAAAATAGAAAAGAGTAATGCCTCGCCGCCTTGAGGTACACCAGCAGTAATATCGCACCAAGACAAAAGAATTTCTTCGATACGAATACGCTGCTGACGACCACTAAGGTAACTATGAAACCAGTCAGTAGCTGATGGAGATATATTAAGAGAACGCAGCATACTCACAAGTATATCATGATCCACCGTGTTAAAGGCATTACTGAAATCCAGCAAGGTTAATAACAGTATTATATTGTATATTATTACTGTGAGCTGCTGATTATCCATGCCCCTACGAAAGTCATCGGTAACATTAATCAGAGCAGTAGCCGTACTATGCCCAGAGCGAAAGCCAGACTGCAAAGGGTTAAATAAGCAATTTTTCTTTAGAAAAAGGTTAAACTGTTGGTGTATCAATTTTTCAAGGACTTTGGAAATAAATGGTAGGATTGAGATGGGGCGAAAATCAGAAAAATAAGTGGGATTAGCCTATTATATTTTTTTTTGGAAGAGGTACAACATTTGCAGGTCAGAATGGATTCATTTAAAATAAGTGTAATATTGGGAGTAATAATATCAAGGAGAGGAATAATCATATTACGGCTAACATTGTCACAACCGACAGCATTAGAAGAAATGGACAGTATGGTCTTCTTAACATCACATGCAGAAAACTGACTAAAATTGAACGGAGGATAAGTAACAGCTAGAGTTGTCACAAGAGAATGAATGGTTTGTGATTTATTTGAACTATTAATAGAGTTCTGAGGAGAGGTGAAATATTGATTCAGAAGATCAACTTCAATACTAAGAGGTGATGAATGATGAGATTTTTTACCAACTCCAATAGTTTGAAGAAACTTCCAGACACGGCAAGAGTCGCCGTCCTCAACTGATGTATGAATATGACGTCGCTGTGCATCTCTACACAATGTATTGAAGCGATTCCTAATATTGTTGTATTTCCTCTGATTCTCAACAGATGGATTGCACTTAAGCTTGGACTTCGCTATACCTTTCTTAAGAATTCTATTTTAACTCTAGTGAGAGCCAAGGACATAAGGACAAGGACAAGGACACAGGAACAGGCGCATGGACATCAAAAAGTTGACTTAGTAAGGAATTGAAAATATCAACTTTATGGTCCACCCCAGATGCAGTTTCAATAACAGACCAGTCAATTTTGCAAGCGTCGTCACGCAATCGATCTAAATCCATTCCAGCAAAATTACGCCGCAGAAGAATTTTAGGTTTGATTTTAGGAGGGCGCAATTTATACGAAAGAAAAATTAAATCATGATGAGAAAAAGGCATCGGCCGAGCACTGACCGTGCTTAGAAACAAGTTCTGGCGATGACACTATTATCAAGTAGTTTGTGGGTAGCTGAAAGGGGAAGGATTTGCAAATTACAAGAGTCAATAATAGATTCAAGTTTGGCAGCCCTATTGTCGCCTTTAAGTAAACAAGTATTAAAGTCAATTATAATTACTTATGAAAATTTTCATCCTAATATTAAAAAGAATCTTGTTAGAAATCATTCCATTGTAAACTTCATAATAATCAGGGGCCTGGCTCAGGTTTTCAAAAATTAAATAGAATCGGGAAAAAATAACAAGATAAAAATATTTACCGACAGAAAATCGGCTCCTACCTCTTACTACATAACAGGTGGTTAAAATGCGGAAACCTATAAACTTTGACCACTAGTAAGAATAGTCAGTATTCGTATATCCATGACAACAGTATTTTATTTAAAGTGATGATACAGCCTGAAATGGTAGCGGACTAACATGTTAGGGGTATGGCAGTCGTATTATTAAATCCATACGCCTAATATATGTTTCGACGCGGCATCGTAACCGAACGCTTCATCGCTTGGCGATACGTATTTGCGAGAGCATAAGAAAATTTAGAAATAATAATTACTAAATTAAAGCTGCCAGGAATTCAATCTGACCTTATTCTTATACGACAACAGCGTTCCCTGCTGCGCCAACCATGTTGGTAGCCATAAAATAATGGCGCGCAAATTAAGTAATTAGGTAGGTTTGGCTGCATTCGATCTTAATCCGTTTGCGGTGACCAATCTTGTGTAAAATGTGCTATGATTGGTCGTATTCGGTCTTGACTGACTTATGGTAACTTGCTGAAAACCAAATACACCCGATGCATCGAATCGAAATCATCATCGAAATATACTAATGTGAACAGGCCAATTTGGTAAAAGAATCCGGTAAAACCGAGTGCAGCACACCGAATTCGGTCACCGGCTTAATGTAAACGTACTTTAACCACCTGTCACGAAAATAAACTTCAGTTGTTTAAAATTCCTACAAGCTGAATGAAGTTCAGTGTTTGATTTATAGCGAACGTTCATTAAATTTTTAATCAACGCGGGAAGTTACTTTGTTCATTGATAGAGCAAGATCCCAGAGCTGCCAGACCTTACTTATTTTCTGAGAAACAAAATGTGTGTAATATAGTAGCTTTGGTACGTACATACATAGATTTAACGTACGCATACTCGCAAAGGAGGATGGCGAGAATGCATGTATTTTGGGACCCAGTGAAAAGGGTAGCGTTCATCATGGAAACTTATTAATTATTGTAGAACGTAACAAAACTAAGAAAAAAGCAAATAGTTAGTAAGTCTAAAAATGTGGGAGAAAAAAGATACACCTAAAAGTAGAATATAACCTAAAAATTGAGTTTTTGATTAATAATCAAAAACTATTACTTACTACGGGAAAGGACTATTGTTTAATCAATAATTTGTATCAGTATTAGTATAAATGAGTATATATTATAGCCCAAGTTGAAGTGATTTGCTGACCAATAATTCAGATTGTTTTCCCATTCTATAGCCGATCTTCCTTACTTTGATTAACACTTGCATTATGTACTTATTTACTTTTCCTATGAGAGCTTTTTTCTTTCTCTTATAACTTCTAAGTTTCTTGAAAACTTGTAATTAGTTTTAACTTGCTATGTACTTATATTTCTATTTTGTAATTAGCAATTTTATAAGTTTTCCTCTAAATAAAACAAAAATAAATGAGGAGAAGAGATGTGTGGAAGGTTGGTCATCAGTTGGATAGTTCAGGTTATTAATAAAAAGTACCTACTAATTGAGGATTCATAATTCATTCTTACCTAGCCGAAAGAATCGTAGTAGGTAAACTAGTTACAAAAATAAATATTATGATAAGAAGTAGACTGTAGATCCCCTGGAGTATGCTATAGATTTTTATATGATTTTTCGGGGTTTTACAACCGATTCAAAGTGGTCAAAGTGGACTTTAGCATTTTTTAACAAAAAGTCAGTTGAATAAAACAATATTCTATAGATAGAAGCTCTTTTATTTAGTTTGTAATATAAGTTCATGGCGATGGTAAACAGTATGCGGTGGTATGAAGAGAAAATGCTACAGCAAACTAATAACAATTGAGATAGGAGAGGGAGGATAATGATGTTTTAGTTTATGACATGATAATTGTATCTTCTTTTTGTTTAAATCTTAAGTAATAATATTTTAATTAATACCAATTTGTAATGAAAAGATTATCTAAGAATGAAGCTGGGGCAGCAATGTAGCTCTGGTGTCTTGCATAACTCAGATACCATATTATGGACATAACATGTGAGCAACATCCTACTGTTCGTGTACCTACGGGGCAGTGACAATAATAACCTAATATGGCACTCCTGCCTACCAGCCTTCTACCAACTGCAATATATGTGTAATAGGACTTCCTTCCTATGTGTCTAGATTTAATTCTAGCACGTAAAATAAATGGGTGGCTGTTATCAAATATCCCTTCAAAAGGTATCATTTGCTCATCCCTGCAAACTTCTAAAGCATATAATCCGTGGAATCTCAGGTGCTCACCTACATAAGATTTTGCTTGCTTTATTTGGTATGTGCCTAGAGCAATCAGCTCCAGATCACGTTCTGACAATTCAGGAACTGTACATCTACGTGTCTAATATTTTGAAACAAACTATGCCTCATATTAAAATTATTTTCTTGAACCACTTGAGCCAGTTCATTATTTTCAAATATTTTTTCATCAATTATTTGAATAATCTCATTGACATTTGTTCGTTCGCTGAATTGTACAGCAAAGTGGTTTAGAAGAGCAGCAGCAATCGAAAAATCCTGCATTATATGAGGGCACCTTTTATTAAAATAATCTGCACGGAATATTTTAAAATCCCTACTGAAACTCCCATTAACAGCTTCAACCACCCATCTATTCATTGTTACACATCTGGAGATATTGGCTTGGAGGGTGGAGAGTTGCCTTTCCCCTGGTGAAATTGTTTTGGGCATATGCACCAATAAACCTTTGGCTATCATGTCGTCTGCACAGTCTCTAAAACCTCTGTCTAAAATAAAAACATCATCCTCCCTAAATAATTCCATAAACATACCAGGCGCCGACAAAAGGTCTTTCATTATTGTAGTATCATTTGTAGTGGCTGGATACGGCCCCACTGCATCTATGATGTACCCATCACAACAAACTATAAGAAATGGTTTGACTAGGTTGTGGTATTTGTGGAGGGAATATGTTTGCTTTTGAAATAAGTAATTACTACTTTTTTGAGTATTTAAATAGGTGCCATCAGCAATCACAATCAAACGCCTTTGTTCGATAGGCTCTTGTGGGTTGCCAAAAAGGTGTTCAGCAAGAAAAGAATTCCTGGCAACAAAGTCCTCCCTTGACTTGTGCTCCCATCCTAAATGCCTGGGAACATAATCCTGGCAAAGGATTTTTCACGCCTGGTTCATTTATTCCTCTAGCGTCCTTCTTGGAATTTGGAACAGTGCTGAGATTCTGTCGTCACTGTCTCCTGTGCGCATTTTACACAAAAGTGCACTTAGCCCGCTTTTCATTTTGCTATTATTTAGGCGTGGTGTTTCTATTAGTATTTGGTCAAATTCATCTTTCGTCCGACCAAACCAATACTTGAAAAGATGATCTATGAATATGATACTAACTAGATTCTGAAAATCCAGTTTAGTATCATCTGCTAGCAAAAAAACTATTTCTTCTATATGGGCAGCACTAAATGTCGTCATTGCATTTTCAGCAGTATACAATTCATGAAATAAATTGGCACTCATGTGATAATTACAAATTCTAGCATTTATTGGAATATAAAAATTATAATTCTTAATAATATGTTTTCGCATTCCATCAGGCACACGTCGTTTTTCACTGTCATTGCACTCCAAAAACAAGCAACGACGTGCTGTGTCAGCAGCTCTTCTCAATGTAGGCAACACAATCTGTTGAGTAGATGTTTCTCGCAATGGGTCTTCAGATGTTGGCTGACCAATTCCTTCAACATCTATAACTTCCTCTACCTGTTGAGATTGAGGTGTAAGCTGTGTATATGGCTGTTGAGATGTTGACGGACTGATGTTGATGTTGATTTGAGTTTCCCTTTCCGACATTCCTTGTCTGATAACCAATCTACTCCTAATTCTCAAAATGGATCTTCCACATCCAGCACAAACATTACGATGACCAAGTTGTTGTTGGGTTTCATGTTCAGGACCTTCATTTTGGTTGTGATTTATCAACTCCCAACAAGAGTGACAAAGATAGTTGTCTCCAGTTATCTGAAAATAATTATTAAGTAAGTTGTAAATATTTTAAGGTCACATAAATTCTATCAATACGCCTGGGTTTTGCTATCCCTTGATACATCAGAGATTAGTTACTTATATATCGCTACTTGTCTACTTATCCACAAAATGTGTACCTTTTTGTGTAGTAAACACATAAAACATTGAATCGTTAACTCTCATTTATGATTTCTGTGTTAAATATTTATGTTTCGGATCTAAAACAAATCACACAAATTAGTTTATGAATGAAGGTACTTACATCACGCGGATACACCCATCTTCGCACTATTTCAAATATCTGATCATTTTCGTCAGACAAACGGTGTCGCCGTGATCGAGCAATGCGAAATTGGCAATTAACGCAACACATTTTAGCTGTTAACAAGTCCAAATCACTATAGAATCGGTGTCCAAAGGCAAAAGCGGTTGTCGCAGTCGATAGGCAGTAAAATCAGTCCAGTAAGAAAATCCGAGTCGTTAAAAATCCACAAAATCACAAAAAGTTAAAATCTCACGTGTACAAACACCTTCAAACAAGTAACAACCGTGAAAGCAATAAAAATAGGGATGAGAATGAGAGATGAGAAAATAGTCTGCAATCTGACCTGGGGTGAGTGATAATGCAGTATAAGATGGAAGCGGGCTAATTTGGAAGGGTGTACGATAGTTTTAATAAACCTATACTCCTTATCGGTTTCTACATGGCACCGTACCGGAAGCTATCGAGATCTAAGATATAAGATCGCTTGATGGCATCGCTTTGCCGGTAGGGTGGTAACTAGCCACGGCAGAAGGCTCTCACGAGACCAGACCAGAGACAAATTAGAAATGATAAATTCCCAAGCTGACCCTGCCAGGGATCGAATCCAGTACCTCTCGTTACGATTCACCTTTCTAAAGTTACCCATCGCCTATTCATATCATATGTGTGAGTTATGGAGCAACGAATCGATGTAATTTTTGCTTAGTTACAGTTAAAACCTAGATAGTGACATATTATAGGCTACATTTTATTCCGGAAAATCAAAAAGTTCCCACGGGATTTAAAAAAAACCAAATCCTTGAGAACAAAGTCGCGGGCATCAGCTAGTGTCATATAAGTAGTGATCACTGATACTGATAAAATCGTTTACATAAAAAAACTTAAAAACTCGTTTACATAAAAAACTTACTTAAAAAGTATCGATAAGATTAGGTATCGATCCTTTTAAAGTACTCGTGTTAGTATCACAAGACGATAGTAATATTAAGAATACTCATATCAGTAGGTAGGTATCGATCATCCATCGATGGTGTTGGAACATCCCTACAAAAATAAAAAATAATGACAAGTGCTGTCTTGTTAACAAAATGTCTATCTATGTTAATTTCGTTCCTTCAGTGCAAGATGACTTATTTTTTAATAAATTATAATAATTTCTTTCTTTTGAATCCCATATCTTAGAGTCTCAATTTTTTTTTATATAATCTTCATTTATACATATGATTATAAATAATATAAACTTGTACTTGAACGACGCCTCCTTAATTTTTAAATTATGTGGGTCCAAATTCGCCGTTGTTCTTTGGAGCGACGGCCAATTTATAGTTTAGGTAAAGGTATTTAAAGGTGCTAAATGTACGTAAAAACGTTGCTAATTTTATTATTTACTAAGTGCTGATTTTTATGTATGATTTACAGAATATTGTTAATAATTAATAATCAATACCCTCAGAATCATGCTGTGGGCCGTAATTTCACACTGGGGTAGATTTTCGTAAAATTGCTCATACAGGTTATTATTTCTTTTAAACATAGAACCTTAATGCTGATTTTCAAATCTTTAACTTCAAAAAAATTAGATATTGAATAGAAGCAGGCGTTACTTTGCGGAAGTCCATGATAGTGAATGAACTAGAATTTTAATTCGCTATAATCCGCTACAGTAGAAAAATCTGTGTGGTACAGTGCCTGTCTTTCACCTGCAGCATGCGACACCCACCACCCAGCAATTCGCACAGGCACAACACCACACCACACAAATCCTCCAAATCACTCTCAACGTACGTTTCACTCCGACACCGGAGCATCTTCAGGAGATGTTGACTCGACAATGCACGATTGTGAAGTGACTATCGTATCGCAAGTTCCGGCTTATATACCTTTTTGGCACGGCTCATACTGAAGCCCCGCCCCCTCCCCTATTACTGTATAAATTGAGTAAAGGTGAATTTGATACGTTTATTTGTTCATTTAGCAACTCAAATTCTTTATTATTGTGTTTAATTATTTCTAATTGCTCCCAAACGCACATTCGAAACCCTTTATTACATTTATGCAGGATTTTATATGAATGGTTATTGCCCACCTCATGTCCACTGTCCAAAAGATGTTTAGCGAAGTGGGACCTTTGTGGTTGATCGTTCCTATAAGCAGACATATGTTCCTTATAGCGCATCTCAAAATTGCGTCCAGTTTGACCAACATATGTGGCACCACATTCAGGACACTCAAGCTTATAAACACCCGATTTTTGATGATTCTTTAATGTATCTTTTCCATTGCAAATCCTCCGAAGTGTATTATTTGTCCGGAACGCGACATGCACATCATGTGATCTGAGCGTCTTTGCAATGCGCTCAGATATAGGTCCAAAATACGTCAAACTGGCTTTATATTTACTAATTTTATCCGATGTAGCCATGTAAAGATCTTTTCTAATTTGTGCTGACTGCTGTTTTTTAATTATATTATTAACAATATTCTGATTGTATCCATTTGAATGTGCGATTTGGTATATAACCTCTAATTCTTTCCTATAGTCCTCTTTTGACAGTGGAATAGACAATAACCTGTGTACATAGCTATGGAATGCTGCGAGTTTATGTTGCCAAGGATGACAAGACGATGCGGGTATGGTTGTGTCAGTAAATGTAGGCTTGCGATAAATTTTGAACTTATGTTTATTATTAACCCGGGATATAGTCAAGTCAAGGAAATTCAAAGATTTGCTCTGTTCTAATTCTGACTTAAACTTAATTTTTGGGTGCAATCTATTAAGTTTTTTAACGAATACATCCAGTTGTCTCACTGTCCCCGTCCAGCATATGATTATATCATCTACGTATCTGTAGTAGTAGAAAATACTGTTCTCATTCACTATGTGTTTATTCTCAAAGTTATCCATGAACATTTCAGCCATTAGAGGGCTTAGAGGAGAACCCATAGCTAGCCCCTCTTTTTGATGGTAAAAATGATCATTAAATTTAAAATAATTCTGCTCCATACAAATTTGCGTTAACTCAATTAATTCTGATATTTCATTAGGGTGTAACCGTTTAATTTCTAACAATCCCTTTAAAATTTCTAAAGTTTCACCCACTGGTACATTAGTAAATAAACTTTCTACATCCAATGATAACAGCATACATTGGACAGGTAAAATCAGATCTTTTATATTCGTGACCAAGTGGCTGCTATTTTTAAGAGCAAATTTGGGCATAAATGATGTTTTAGATTTAATTATATCATTTAACTCCTTTGCCAGTTCATATGCTGGTGCACCAATATACGAAACCACTGGTCGTATTGGAATATTGTCTTTGTGAATTTTAGGCAAGCCGTACAATGTTGGGGCATAGGTATTCATCAAAATTACCCTTTGTTTTGATGCATTTTTTGGAAATATATATTCAGATTTATTAACAGCTAATCTAACCTTCGCAGCAAATTTTTTAGTTGGATCAGAAGGCAACTGACTAAACTCATCTCCCGAGATCACCTCACTTGTTCGTTCTACTAGAGTAAATAACTTAGACAATATGACAGACAGACTAGCACATAATTTTCACCCTCGGGTTAAAAATCTCACTGATACTGTGTTTACAAATGATGAAACGAAACTCTTAGAAAACGGTTTAAAATTTAATATTCCCACTAATGTTACAAATAAATCGTTAGAAACATTAGCAGTTGATGCAGAGTTGGCTATTGTCCTTAGTAAAAAAGATAATATCGTGAAAAATATTGTTGCACACCAAATAAAAACCACTGCTACTACCTCTCCAACTTCTAATCTGGACACAAGAGTGTTAAAATCACTGCAAAATACTGTTAAAGACAATAACCTTGTTATTACAAAAGCCGATAAGGGTAATGCGGTAGTAGTTCTGAAGCGTGATGATTATTTAAATAAAGTTAATGAGGTGATCTCGGGAGATGAGTTTAGTCAGTTGCCTTCTGATCCAACTAAAAAATTTGCTGCGAAGGTTAGATTAGCTGTTAATAAATCTGAATATATATTTCCAAAAAATGCATCAAAACAAAGGGTAATTTTGATGAATACCTATGCCCCAACATTGTACGGCTTGCCTAAAATTCACAAAGACAATATTCCAATACGACCAGTGGTTTCGTATATTGGTGCACCAGCATATGAACTGGCAAAGGAGTTAAATGATATAATTAAATCTAAAACATCATTTATGCCCAAATTTGCTCTTAAAAATAGCAGCCACTTGGTCACGAATATAAAAGATCTGATTTTACCTGTCCAATGTATGCTGTTATCATTGGATGTAGAAAGTTTATTTACTAATGTACCAGTGGGTGAAACTTTAGAAATTTTAAAGGGATTGTTAGAAATTAAACGGTTACACCCTAATGAAATATCAGAATTAATTGAGTTAACGCAAATTTGTATGGAGCAGAATTATTTTAAATTTAATGATCATTTTTACCATCAAAAAGAGGGGCTAGCTATGGGTTCTCCTCTAAGCCCTCTAATGGCTGAAATGTTCATGGATAACTTTGAGAATAAACACATAGTGAATGAGAACAGTATTTTCTACTACTACAGATACGTAGATGATATAATCATATGCTGGACGGGGACAGTGAGACAACTGGATGTATTCGTTAAAAAACTTAATAGATTGCACCCAAAAATTAAGTTTAAGTCAGAATTAGAACAGAGCAAATCTTTGAATTTCCTTGACTTGACTATATCCCGGGTTAATAATAAACATAAGTTCAAAATTTATCGCAAGCCTACATTTACTGACACAACCATACCCGCATCGTCTTGTCATCCTTGGCAACATAAACTCGCAGCATTCCATAGCTATGTACACAGGTTATTGTCTATTCCACTGTCAAAAGAGGACTATAGGAAAGAATTAGAGGTTATATACCAAATCGCACATTCAAATGGATACAATCAGAATATTGTTAATAATATAATTAAAAAACAGCAGTCAGCACAAATTAGAAAAGATCTTTACATGGCTACATCGGATAAAATTAGTAAATATAAAGCCAGTTTGACGTATTTTGGACCTATATCTGAGCGCATTGCAAAGACGCTCAGATCACATGATGTGCATGTCGCGTTCCGGACAAATAATACACTTCGGAGGATTTGCAATGGAAAAGATACATTAAAGAATCATCAAAAATCGGGTGTTTATAAGCTTGAGTGTCCTGAATGTGGTGCCACATATGTTGGTCAAACTGGACGCAATTTTGAGATGCGCTATAAGGAACATATGTCTGCTTATAGGAACGATCAACCACAAAGGTCCCACTTCGCTAAACATCTTTTGGACAGTGGACATGAGGTGGGCAATAACCATTCATATAAAATCCTGCATAAATGTAATAAAGGGTTTCGAATGTGCGTTTGGGAGCAATTAGAAATAATTAAACACAATAATAAAGAATTTGAGTTGCTAAATGAACAAATAAACGTATCAAATTCACCTTTACTCAATTTATACAGTAATAGGGGAGGGGGCGGGGCTTCAGTATGAGCCATGCCAAAAAGGTATATAAGCCGGAACTTGCGATACGATAGTCACTTCACAATCGTGCATTGTCGAGTCAACATCTCCTTAAGATGCTCCGGTGTCGGAGTGAAACGTACGTTGAGAGTGATTTGGAGGATTTGTGTGGTGTGGTGTTGTGCCTGTGCGAATTGCTGGGTGGTGGGTGTCGCATGCTGCAGGTGAAAGACAGGCACTGTACCACACAGATTTTTCTACTGTAGCGGATTATAGCGAATTAAAATTCTAGTTCATTCACCAAAAAAATTAGAACCTTCATGTAAGCTTCCAACCCCCATTTCACCCCATTTGATCTTGGACCATGAGAATTTAGAATGTACAAAGATTTGATAAAGATTTTTTTATTCCAATACAAGTTGATGGTGATGCAGTCTGAGAGGGGTATGACAGTTATATTAAACCCATACCCCTAGTCGGTTTCTACAGGGTATAGTACCGGACCGCTAAGTCGCTTGGCGGTACGTCTTACTTACCACCGGCAAAGACGTACCGCCAAGCCACGGCCGAAGCCTCCCGCCAGAAATACTTCTTGTCTTGTCTTGATTGTCTTTGACTTGCGCTACGTCATGTTGTTTATTAGCTGGTATTTGTTTTCACGAGATTAATATTAAAAGCGGAAGGCAAATCGGAAGCCGGAAGGAAATCGAATCACAAACGATGAAACTTTCAGGAAGGAAGGAATTAGAAATTTAAAAATGTATCGACTTTTAAAATTTGATACCCCTGATGTTGTTAACATGGATTTAGGTTTTTAAAAATCCCCTGGATTACTGGGATAAAACGGAGCCTATATACCTAGTACAGTTCCACAAAGTCCTGTAATTGATTATTAATTATTAAAAAGTATTTTTTAAACGCTATCGTCATCAAATTATCTGCTCAGTCACCTTCACACTGCCGAGCCCTGCCCCTCTCAGAACGAAAGGATTTAAACCATAGTCCACAACGCTGGCTAAGTGCAGATGTGCAGACTTAACAAATCTTTGAGCTTTTGATCATTATGGTCAACTATGCAGGTGAAGCAACACCTGTTGACCATAATGATCAAAAGATACCTCACGATGTTTTCCTTCATCGATAAAGCAAGTGATAGGTACTTATAAATCGCTAAAAACGCGCACAATACCTGACCCCGAAAAGTTAGAGGTGATTGGACCCGGCACCCTCTCAATATAAGTCCAAAGTTTTAACCACTAGACTATCACCAGCTTTTCTTGACAATTAATTATTTAACGCAATTTTGTTTTGATTAAGTTATTTAACAATTTATTCTGGTTATCTTAATCTGTTTATGTTTTTAAAATCTATAATTTGGTTATGTTACTTACGCTATAATTTGGTATGTTATTAAACTATGATTTGGTTATGTTATTTACGCTATATTTTGGTTATGTTATTAAACACTATTATTAGTTTTTTATGTTATTTACGCAAAATTTTGGTTATGTTATAAAACGCTATAATTCGGTTATGTTAAGAAATGCTTTATTCTTGTTATGTTATGTCACTCTATGATTTGGTTTATTCTCTTTTGTCGCTGCCAGCATTGATTTATTGCCATTCATTTTGCAGCGCACGTCTGTGAAGCCTGTTTGTGTGCCTGATAAGGCCGCCCAAGGCGGGAAAAAGTAGGACGGGAAAGTTGAATTTTATAAAGGCGGATATTTAAAAACACTAATAGATGTAACTCATGTAAAATTTCAGGACTTTTAAGGTCTTCCATGTGCAAAAGTAGGTGGGAAAATTTGAATTATTGTTCACGGCAGTAGTTTAAAAACACTAGATGTAACCCATGTAACATTTCAGGACCACCGGTGGACGTGGGCGTCACCATGTACGTGCTGTCCATCAGTTCGTTATCTGAAGTGAAAATGGTATTTAAGAGAGTAATACATAAGTAGATGCTCATTTAGAGAGGAGATAGGATCGCCTTCGGTCGAACCGGCCCTCCTAACACCGAACTTGAAATTATCTTGCGTTTACGCGATAGTTAATTTATAAATTGTATTATTTGACAACCTAATTAGTAGTTAGGAAAGAGTCGTTTGTATTGTTCTTCCCTTCAGGAACAGAACAGTACCGTAATACTGATTTAACATGAGCGCAGGGAGGCAAAACTGTAACAGAACTACTACCACGTGTACACGCGATCTGGATTAGAAGTTATGTTTTGTTAATTGTCATGGTACAGCAGTACTGATCTGGTCACTACACTGCCTTGTTGCTCTTCTCTTAAGTGCATTGAGCATTATATTACAATTACCACACCGTTGCTCGGATGCGTTTTTATATGACACCGATTACTGTGTCTATGATACATAAAACTTAGCATTTCAGCCAAAAGTCGTAGAAAGCCAGTAGTAATTATTGCTGGATAAAGTTCGGTGGTAGTCTCTAAGTAGCTCGTTCGATCGGGGGGATCGGACGTCACATCCCGTCCTCTGGTTTGGTTTTCACGGCGCTCGGCGCGCGCGCGACTCACGATTGGGCTTGATTGCAGGTCCGCCAGTGGAGGTGGGCGTCACCATGTATGTGCTCTCTATCAGCTCCGTCTCCGAAGTGCTCATGGTACTCGCAACTGTCAGCTCACGCTTGTCTCGGTCGCTCCGGCCGCGCGCGACCGCCGCGACCGAGCAGCCCCAGACACGAGGCTGCGAGCATGCCGGCGTATTGGAGCCGACGGCTCGGCAGGCGATACACCACTCTTTTACCATCTTACAATTTCTTTAACGTTGGAAAACGGAATCATATCAGTGGCAACGATAAATTCCTATTTTTGTTTTATTGCTAGTGTTTCACCCTAAACGTAACCTACTAATAGAAATAGAACATAATTTTTTTCACAATGTTCTGTGAAATATTTGTACATTACGTCTGTAGAGTTTTTAATCTACGCCAAATACAGCCACGAGAATTATTGGCAATGTAGCGCCAAGTATGAATACAATGGAAATGATTGGGCTTCAATTTGTGCTAGGAAAATTAAAAATTCTATAATTGACTGATATTAGTCATTTAATTATAGGAAATGCCTGAAGTTATACGTAAGATAAAATTTAATTTAATGAAAAAATAATTTAAAATATCAACTTTGATGGCACTCAAATCCGTCATTTTTAGTTCTTTTTTATTGAAAAAATACATAATATTTTGTACGCTGACAAAAAATTATATCCAATGCTCTAGATAAAGTTTAAAAAAATATTTCTCATTCTTAAAAAGGCCTATTCGCTGAAGGACCTTCAAAGGACCTGTTTGCCTTCTTAAGAAAAGTCTCATTTGTAAAAATATTTATGTAACAAGGAGAGTCAAAGCATTTGTATGTACCTTACAGAGAAAGTCTTTTGATCAATTCTTCGAATCTTTATGTGACAGATCCACATATAGAGTAATATCTACAATTATAATTTTATTAAGTATCAAGATATGCAATCCGGTACAAAATCAAATTAAAAATTATTAACTTCGAGTTCATACTTTGACTTATTTTTTCTAAAACCGAACAAAAACACAGCGGTGTCATGAAAATGTTTCCGTTGGCCAAAGTAAACTATAGAAAATAAAAGTATTTAAATTCGGTAATAAGTTAAAATATGACGCAAAAAATAAATAAAACATCAGCTCTCTCAATGTCAATATTACAAAACTATATTTCAAGCAGCAAAATGACTTCAAAATTGCTACCGTGATATTTTATTTGCATTTGGCTTTACGAATAAATGAAGAGTAATACTTTCAACAAAGTTATATTAATTTTGTAGCTGAAACAGAACGGAAGACTAAATATTTTAATATGCATATTTGGTTACATCCAATGACACGTATTTTGGTATTTAACTATGTATATTATAATAATTTCATATAAAATGGCGTATGAAATCCGCTGCCAATGCAATATATCTGAGACACTGTCAGCTTGCCGTGCTTGTCAGTAAAAAAATAAAAAGAAGTAATAATAATTTCTGTTCTACTTAAGCAAAATTGCCGCGGGATGTCTTAGCAATGTGTCTCAATTACGGAATTTTGAAATCTTTGTTATAATTTATAGATGCATTTGCAACAAACCTTTCTCTATTATATATATATATATATATAAAATATAATTTTTCACATACGAAAATTAAGTTTATTACCATAATCGTTTTAAATACTGATTCTTTTACCAAACCCATTACGTTTTCCAACGCTTAAATTACAATGTTTAAAAAAAAAGTACATAGATTTGATAGCAATTGGCATACAGTGGTGTACCTTTCCGGGTGTGTCATTCATAAAGGCATACAAAATTGTACTTGCTACCAAGCATTCCACAAAGCGAACACTGTCGTTTTTGCTCCATTGTTGTTATTTTTGTTTTAAGCTTTTTATGTTTTTGAGTAGGTATCTGTTGTGACTGTGGGTTTCTTTACTATTGTCTCCCAGATTGGCGTTTAAACTTTTCGATATCGCCACTCGCAATTTTCTTTATTTTAAGGTGGCTTCCTTACTTTTCGGTGCGGTTTCGGCGCGTTATCGATAGGTTTTGTTTACGTAGTACCGAAAGATTACCGGGCTCTATATTTTAAATGAGTGTTCCCTGAACTTTAGAAAACGATTCCATCCTGCACGTGCTGTGACGGTTAGAATTCGCTCATTTTTTAATGTAAGCGTTCGGTAAGCATTCGGCAACGCGTTTACCGGGCATACCGATACCACGCTTTTTCCGCCCCGCAAAATCAGGAAACGGCCTAAGTAGTCTTGCTATGAATGTATTTTAATGTTTGTACCGTTGTCCAGTGAGTTCCGGTTGGACGAGGGAACTTTATGTTTATTTTATTCCTTCGTATTATTATTTCGTTTACTTTTATTATTCACAAAAGTATAATTTTCATTTTTAGTTTCGGTACTGTTGCTACGATTGCAAAAAAAAAACAATTAAAGCTCGTTCGTTCGATCAAACATGGTCACGCAAATTAAAAGTTTAAATCAAAGCAAACTAATAAGTCCTCATGTATTGTCAATTTTAAGAGAGAAAGGCCGAAAAACCCTTGATAACGGTTCCAAAGAACAATGTGTAATCTATTAAGACCAGGGTGTATGACCCCTAGTGGAAACCAAATCAAGGGGACTCTTAAAGTCACATTACGACGTGACCTTGAAATTAAATGTCATTATATTATGTGGTACATACTTTCACGAAAAAAGTACACGTAATGTAAAAAAAATATGTTTTTCTCATTGCCAATATTAATTAATGATTATTATCTCTAAATTATGCTTCCTTAGAGTTAATATTTATTCCGTGTACTTTTATACTGATGTGCAAATTTTATCATTTGTATAGTAATTGTTAATAATATAAGTTACCTACCTATATTGACACATGGCAAACAAAAACTTTGATTGTATACTTTAATGAAACTTTAATTATTGTATTTAAATTTTAAAATTTTAGAATTAATATCGTTGTCATTATTTTCCCTATAAGCCTAATATGAGCTTGAATTGTAAAAAATTGCCGTTGTGAGCTCGAGAATTTTACAGCTGAATTCACATCCACAAGTCTACATGTTCTAATACCAGTGGCAATATAATTTACACTAACAAATAAAAAGTGTAGTGAACAAACAGTGTCTAATAAATAATTAATTTATGCTTTTCGGTTTCCGTGCCATCTCTATCCCTTGAGCAAAATTCAGTATTTATGAAAATTTTATAAGCTTTAGCTTTAATTATTGTTTCAATGGAAAATCTTGGATTGAAAAAAATTGGATAGCTGAAATTTTTCCTAAAGGTTGGCGTTAAATAGACAGAAAAATGTCAAAACATAATCTCATATATATCCAATTCTCGTGTCACAATGTTAGTTATCCTCCGAAACGGCTTGATCCATTTTTATGAAATTCTTTACGCATATTCAGTAGGTCCGAGAATCGGCTACTATCTATTTTAAAACACCTCAATCCACGCGGAAGGAGTCGCGGGCATCAGCTAGTATTGCATAAGATGGGGTTCATTAGTAATACCTGTGCTAAACAGGAGGCCAATATTACGTTTCTTTTTATTTATATATTTATTTTATATCCTCAAATATTTGATTTATACATGACAAAGAGATTAATTCGAGACTTTTGCCTGCCATGCTGTCATGATGTCTGCAGATCATTTAAAAATTTCTCTTTGAGAAGTAAAAGCAATCAACTTTAATTATTATGCAAACAATGGATGACATGCATTGTTTTTATGTTAATGCAGCTCAGAACTTTATACGTTAACTCTGTTTCAGGATTTCACATTGGATTTCTACTTCAGACAGTTTTGGACGGATCCGAGACTTGCGTACAATAAGAGGCCTGGCGTTGAGACTCTGTCGGTGGGCTCTGAGTTCATACGGAATATTTGGGTGATTAAATATTAATATTATTATAAATTATTATTAATGTTTCATTATGCTGCCTTTCCACTGAAACGGAGCGGAGATGTCTAAAGCAGACTAATCAGTACGCTTAGTCTAAGTTTTTACATTGCAAATTAGACTGATCGTAATAAGCGTCCAATGACATTGGCGTTAAAATAAAATGGACCCAAAATATCTCGTTTAAACTAATTAAACGAACGATTAATCAAATTTAGAATGTAAAAACTGAGACTAAGCCTACAGATTATTGATCCATGACGCGATAAATTTTTCAAGTCTTAATATGACTAAATTCCGATTGTTGCACGCACCGCTCCGTTTCAGTGGATAGGCGGCATAAGGCTAATTATGTTGTACAGTCGTGCTCTAAACATTTTTACCACTTTTAGGTTCATAATTGCATGCACGTATCTATGTCAAAATGTCGACATTATGTGATTTGATTAGGCAAAGGTCATTAATTAATTATAAATGGCATTTTAAAAATGGCAATGTAATATTTGGCCGTGATCTACCACGGTGGCCACTACGAACTGACAACTGGCAGACTTTGAGAACATTTTCAAGAACAATTATTGGGCATGCAGTTTCATCACGATGTTTTTCTTCACCGTTAAAACTAGAGACTATGGACATTACTTAAAACACATATCTCCGAAAAGCTAGAAGTGTGTGCACGGGTATCGAACCCTCGACCACGCGAATAGGAGGTCGCGGCGCCTAAACGTTCTATTACTTATCATGTAAGTTTTTCATCTGGAGGTGGACGTTAGCAACTTCAACGCAATTTCAAACTTTTTGGTATCGTTGTATAGTTTTAAGGCTATTATGTACCGAAAAACAATTAAAAAAGCACTATTATAATATAGCTAGGTATGATAATAATGCGAACCATTACCCACAGGTGCCCGATACATTCTTCGTGAACGAGAAGCAGTCGTATTTCCATATCGCCACCACGAGCAACGAGTTTATACGAATCCACCATTCCGGCTCTATAACTCGCAGCATAAGGTAAACAGCCAAAAGCAGTTATAGTCAAAAGTCAAAATATTTTTATTCAAAAGTGATACTGTTGCATACTTTATGAACGTCAAGTATACAAAGTATGAGCTGAGTCTGAGATAGAGCCCATAACATACTCAGCCAGGTGTTTTTTAAATCGTAGTCTTTTATTATTAGAAATAGTCATAGTTCTTTATAATTAATAATATTAGGTACATAAATCCATTTTCATGTTATGAGAAGAAGACAACAGATGGACTGTAGATAGTACAGATTGGTTCCCACACTATAACACAAGGAAGAGAGGAAGGCCAATAAATAGATGGAGTGACGATATTGTAGAGTTTGCAGGCCCCCTAAGGTATAAAAACATATGCGATACTAAAAAATAGAGGAGACTAGGGCAGGCTTTTGCCCTGAAATGGGATGAGTTATAATGCATCTCACTATAATTTAGGCTTATAATAATTTTAATCATTAACCGACTTCCAAAAAGCAGGAGGTTCTCAATTCGGCGCTTTTTTTTATTAATGTATGTCGGTGCATATCTCCGTGGTGTCTAAACCAATTAGAAAATTTTTTGTTCAGTCGTTAGAGGCAGCTCTCGAGGTGGTCGAAAGCTTCCTCTATTTTTTAGTATCGCGAGAGCTCAAGAGCTCTCGATAAAATTCTGACTCCGAATACTCAACCCTGATACTAAAACGTTAAAAATAAAAATTCTTTCCAAAAAACCACTAAAGTAAAAAATAATTTTGATTTCTACACACTATGTTGAAGTCCAGCGGGTATAATAGGGTAAGCAAAGTTGACGCATCACGCTCGCCTGACTTCAACATAGTGTGTAGAAATCAAAATTATTTTATTGTTTAAAGTTGCTTTGGAAGTTGGTTTATTAGAAATCGGAATAAAAAAATTAGTGAATCAGAGAAAAAAGTTAAATAAAAGCTTGTAAGAATATCATTCTTACAAGCTTTTATTTAACTTGTAATGATTCTAAATCGAATACGGTGGGTCCCAAAAATGCGTCACCCTGTGAAGAACACAAAAAAAATATAATGAGAATACACACTAAAATCAATATGAAGGACGATAAAAGCTAGATTTAAATGATGTTTTTTAATGATTTATGGCTTATTCAAATTATCTATTACTTCTATTAGTATTACTAAATATCGCCCGCGAATGTCTGTCTGGGTTTAGGTTTTTGGAAACAATTTGATTTTCCGAGATAAAAAGAATCCGATATCCTTTCTTATAATCCAACCACTAGATAACGAATAGTTAACGAATTACAAACAGACACACTTTCGCATTTATAATATCAGTATGGATAATATTTTTTTTTTAAATTTAAACTGGTACTCAAATACCCTTGGTAATAAGGAATACGACGAGAAAATAATCATAGTCTTCATAATAATAAAAGAGAGGACATATTTGTTCCAGATTAACTATCACCGCATCATGCCCGATGGACTTGCAGTATTTCCCAATGGACCGACAGCTATGCAACATTGAAATCGAAAGCTGTAAGTAGACGTGAAAATACCTACATCTGAAATCTCGCTTCTATTAGTTCTTTAAGAATTTATGTTTTTATTTAAACTTCGTTTCTTTGTACTGCGCTTGGAAATAAACTACGAAGCAATTCGGAAAGGGGGTTCTAACTCAAAAAGGGTCAATATACTTACATATTTAATAACCTACTTTTATTGTTACTTTTACCCTTGAATAACGAAAAAGAAATAAACTTAATATGGAATTGAAAAGTGAAATTTACAATTGGATTGAAATTATTGTTTAGACAAGAGATTTTTGTTAGTAACTAGAACACCCGACCCGACTTCACACGGAAAGACTTGCCTAGTGTAAGACTTTTAAAAAGCCTACAGTGATTGATCGATTTGGTGCTACCCTTTAAAGAGTTCTACTCGTCAAAGACGATCAGGTTTCACGAAATCAAAAAAAGATAGTAAAATTTCGTGATTAAAAAATATTATTTATGTTACCCTAGAGTGTAAGTATTAAGTGTGCCGAGTTGAATTCAAATTGGTGCCGTAGTTTCAGAGAAACAGACAAAAAATTAAAAAAAACATTGAAGTCACACACAGTTTTGTAGTGGAATAGAAGATGTAAAAATTTTATCCTATTGGAAAAATTGTTTTAATGGTCACTATAATGACTCCCTTTCGCACAAGAACCTCCTTTACGACTGATCTTATAATTAAACGGTACGATTTAACATTATACACACGTAACAAACCGTAAAAGTGGACAAGCACTCTGCGTGTGCAAACTCATGAGGCTTTCATTTTGTAGAAAATAACCTTAATAAAGCAAATTAACGCTTTAAACTTTTCCATTGTACGACGCTACCAGTCTTTACGTCGTTACACTTTAGCTTTAGTAGAATCAGCCATCCATTGTGGTACAGTTGTATCGAAAAAAACCCAGTGCGATGGGCGTTTATTTTATCGTTTCATATCTCTGCATGGTACAGTCGGCTACACGATGCGGGACATCCGCTACAAATGGAACGAGGGCCCCAACTCAGTGGGAGTGTCGAGCGAGGTGTCGCTCCCGCAGTTCAAGGTGCTTGGACATCGCCAGCGAGCCATGGAGATCTCCCTCACGACAGGTATGAAGCACACTTGCAAATCTTCTCCTGAACCCTCTGCACGTCTATCGCTTCACCGCGATCATTTTGATCTACTTTAATTATTATCAACTCAGATGCTACGTCATTCCGAGTTCATTATATTTTTTATTGAAAAACTTGTTACTAAAATTGAATCTTCGTTACAGGAAACTACTCGCGACTGGCGTGTGAAATTCAGTTCGTCCGTTCGATGGGCTACTATCTCATTCAGATTTACATTCCATCTGGCCTGATCGTCATCATATCTTGGGTCTCCTTCTGGTTGAACCGGAACGCTACGCCTGCCAGGGTATCTCTTGGCGTCACCACTGTCTTGACCATGACTACGCTAATGTCTTCAACCAACGCTGCTCTCCCGAAAATCTCGTACGTCAAGTCGATAGATGTTTACCTGGGCACCTGTTTCGTCATGGTCTTCGCTAGTCTTCTAGGTAACAAAAGCTATTGAATGTAATTCAATAATTTTGAGACATGCATTTAATGTTTTCCAGTACTCTTTTTGGTAGCCATTATGATAACAAACTGAGTTAAAAATAATTATTATGTAAAAAATAAGTATTAAATTTCTTCTTATTTAGATTTAGGAATAATAATATTTTTGGAATTAAGTTTCTTATGGGACGATGCGGAGGGGTACCCTAGCCGGCAAAAAACGTCCATAACGAAAATGCGTGGTGTAAGATTTTTACGAAGACAAAAGTTCTTAAATATAAGTATACTACATTCAAAATTGCTTTAGTGTTAAGGTTTATCAATAATTTTTATTAAAATAAATCGTTTTCACTTCTATCGGCAGTCTCTATTTGTTTTTTTTTATCGATAAAAATCAAAAACTATTTAACAAAATTATCCTAACACTTTTTTTTATTCTCAATGATTCATAAAATTATATATAAAAAAAAATTAAATATAAACCTTAACATAAGGGCAGTAAAGTTTAATTTAGAATGTAGTTTATTTATGATCTATGTATTCGTAACAACGCAAGCATGTCGGTGACATGCATATCGATGACGCCGCGAATCCAAATTTTTACGCCCTACTAAAAAGTGCTCAAAGACGGCTAAAGAAGTTTTCACTTAAAAAATCATAATAAAAATTTATACCTCTTATTTTCTTTTTACCTCGACTAGAACTTGACACCACACTTTTTTTAATCAACTTATCGTGATTTATTGCATTTTGTCTCACAATGCGTTGAGTTTTGTTGGTTCAGAAAATACAATACACAGCTTATAATATTATTTCTTATATTTTGTAACAGTGATACAATTTCAATAAAAAATTTTTGCTGTTTCAAAATCTTTACACGTACTGCTTCTATGAAATATATGCATTTCAAGACTTTGCGCGTTTGAATTTGATAATTATTGTACCTACGCGTTGTGCACTCTGGACTATTTGCTAACTGTCCGTGATCTTTGCAGAATACGCGACCGTGGGCTACATGGCGAAGAGGATTCAGATGCGCAAACAACGGTTCACTGCTGTCCAAAAAATGGCTGCCGAGAAGAAATTGCAAATTGACGGCGTTCCTGGACCTTCAGTCCCCGAGCCTTTACCTCCGCCTCGCGCTAGTACCCTGACCAGACCAGCACCGCCTAGCCGATCATCGGTGAGTTTAATGTTAGCTCTAAGATCTACCTTTATTGTTTCTGTGAACATTTGATTCTACTTTTAATGAAGTCTTACAATCCTCACACACAGGAAGTGCGATTCAAGGTTCACGACCAGAAGGTGTACTCAAAAGGCGGGCCATTGGACAACAGTATCAATGGACGCGGCGGGCCTTCGGCCTCGATGCAATCCATCCCTCACTCGGTCCACTCAGCCCACCCGGCGCACCCGGCCCTGCCTGCTCACACACTCCAGGCCCACGCTACCCTTCCGGCCCACGCGACTCTACCGGCTCACACACCGATCCCTGCGCACTCCGCAATAACGGCCCACGCTGCGCCCCCAGTCATCCCCGCCCCGCTGCCTGAGGGCGAAGAAGCAGTAGCACCGCACTTAATCCAAGCATCGAAGGTTTGTACACGTTCCTTTATTTATTTTCCTGCGCTCTTATCTATTCCTGGCATTATGTATTGTGTGCATTGCGAAATGCCAGCATTGCGATTTTCTCAGCGAATACTCTAATTTTTTGAGCGAACATTATTACTGTGTGCTTGAATTTTTTTTGCTTTCATTTAATTGTAAACGTCAAGTCCGAAAATTTTGCAGGGCATCACCAAAATACTAGGCACAACTCCATCGGACATCGACAAGTATTCTCGAATCGTCTTTCCCGTTTGCTTCGTCTGCTTCAACTTGATGTACTGGATCATATATCTGCACGTATCTGATGTCGTCGCAGATGACTTGGTGTTACTCGGTGAAGAGAACTAAATGTGCTCCTGATTCGTTGTGTGAATTGACGACACCTATTATAGGAACCTTGCCGTCGAACCACCATTCAGTTAAAAATTTATTTATCTAAATCTTGCTGTTCGCAAACAATCCCTAGAGGAAAGAATTAGGGAACTAAAAATGACAAAAAAAAATCGTTCCATTGTAATGAAATCCTATTTCGTCATAATTCGTCAATCTGTATTGATGTAGTGTGTTTAAATATACGAATAAAAATGTACAGTTCTGATGAAACTACAATATCAAATTTTCTCATGTAGGAAACTCGAGTAAGTTTCTATTAACGCATGAGTAGCTATGATTTCCGAATAATATGATAATATAGTAGTACTTTGATTTTTTTTTTGTAATTCTATTAAAGCAAAGACTTATATCTAGTGTAACTCAATACTTAGGTTCTATTTCTACTGTAGATACTTAAAAGTATTACGTAGACCTTAGGTATTTTACCAAATTAGAAATAGGGGAAGTGGGTCACTTTCATTTGACCATTTAGGGGTTCCATTTATGTTTTTATTCATTTCAGGAGCTCAAAAATTATACATAGTTAGACATAATCTTGATAGGCGTAGGAGTTTATGATGGCAATATGAATCATGCCCATATGAATAAAAACATTCATTCAGTCGGTAGGTGTTGAAATTAATAAAAAAAACTATTGCAATCGTTTTAAAAAAACTAACTAGCATGCTTCGTCACTATTTATCAAATTGTACGGCAATTTTGGTCATTACTTAATTAACCCATTCATCACATTTACCGTAACAGATGAATGATATTAGACACCATAAATCAAAACCAGTAAAAAATAATTAGTACATCTTTTTATCACATGTTCCATAGAAATTTAACGAGTAGATTTATTATTTCGTGCCAATAGAGTTCCGACAAAATGATTCTATCCATACATTCTAGTATCTATGTAATTTACCTATTAACTTTGGTAAAGTAGACTATACCAGTTTTATTAAAAAATTCGAACTAGCATAATATCGTTACGGGTTCACTCCCACTGAAGTGATAAGCAGAGAAGTGTTAGAAGGAAAATTAAAGCGAGTACATGGCATCACTGCCTGTAGGGTTCTCGAGCGTGGCAATACTGGTAAGGGACTCGATAATTGATATAATCATGGCGGCAGTTTGTGTGTGAATTGAATAGAATAGAAGAATCTTTATTGGCAGCAATAAACACAGATGCACAAAATAAATCAAAATAAAAAATGAGCTACATACATATTATAAATTGTAAGTTTGTACAGCAGTGTAACGCTACCAACAAGTGAGTCACTCAGCTTGTGTTGGGGCTCCTGGCCTCTCAGACTTAAAACTAAATTTGCTAAATAAAAGTATAAATATATGGATAACCAACTTTCCTTCTAAAAGTAGGAATGCAGAAATACGAATTATATTGTTAAGATTGCTCGTTTTTAACCGACTTTCAAAAAAGGAGGAGGTTCTCAATACGGCGCGTGTTTTATTTTTTTACTACGCTTTACTCCATTCCACTCCCCCAAGTCATAACGCACCCGGATTTGCAAACATTTGAATGCAATTATGTACCGTTAACCTTAAATTTTTGATTTGCCATCTTGTACATTTTATGAAAATGATGCAATACCAGTTAGGGCTAATTGTTCAATCGTCAGATAATGTTTATCGGAGGAATAAATTTGACGTTTCGAAGGATTTTCAATACAAAATCTGTCAAAACGTCAAATTTATTCCTTCGATAAACTTTATCTGACGATTGAAAAATTAGCCCGATAGATAAAAGGTAGGTCGATATGTTCTAAAACTAGGGTACATACCAAGATATATGAATGTGATGAAATTTCAACCCAGTAAAGATACTAAGCATTAATAGATTGTTAAATTTGGAAATAAGTTAGTAGTAGTACATATGACGCAAGTGGAAGATGAATTTTCTAATTATTACGCTTTATGCTATCAGTACCGTGATAAATGATTATATCTCAAAACCTTAGGTTACTGTAAATTTAAATGTTTTAGCATTATCTTTCATTCCATTAAGACAAAAGATGAAATAGTTCAACGGCAGATAGTTAATGTAAAAATAAAGTAAAGATCAGGGATAATAATAAATAATAATGAATTGATCTGTAAATATTGATGTAATATTATTATAAGATTATACATATATAGTCTTATCCATTTAAGACCTAGTTCTGTAAAGTATATATTATTGTCAATTGTATATGTTCAATTTAGTACATCAGAAAATATTATGGACACCATTAAAATAGTGTTAATTATTACACATTCAATATTAAAGCGAGAAACATATTCTTAGAACACTGATTAAAACTACTTCACGCGAAAATCGTAGTATTCTATTTACACAATCGTTGAATAGCGTGTTAATAGTGTACCTATTTCCTGTCTTACTTTTTTGTAGTGTACGAAACAGTTTTTTTATCATATCCAATAATTTCATCATGCAACCGCAATAGCGGTTATTAAGTATTCAAGTAAGTATTACTAGTATTTTAAATAATGCCCAATCGTTTTGCGTGCAAAAAATTACGCGTGACTTTGTCAGTTCATAAAGGAAGTCATAAAAAGTCACACACAGTCACAAAATTTTACGTATTGTTACTCACTATACGATGTCTAGGTAATGACATAGGTAGTTTAACTTCTACTTGATTTTGGTTTCCGCCCAAACACCTAAAGCGCGATGAGCGATGCAGGCCACTAACTGCGGTTTATAATTAAATTGTTTAATGCTCACAACGCGACACCGCGCTTAGATTTCACTCACAGCGGAAAGTTTATGGATAGGCATTTTATAACAAGATGGGCCTCGTTAAAAGTGTTTTGGGAATAATTCAGGCTAGCTTAAAAATATGTACATGATAAGGCTTGTTCAGCATCAAGAAATAAACGAGGGTCAAGCTCAGGGAGAATTTTACATATATTTTCAAAAAAATTGCCATAATATACCAACCTAATTGATGCTGCGATGAAAAAAAATTTGACCGAATTTTTCGTGCCAAACAAAGGTTTCGCGTTAGGATCATATAATAACAAGGTAATGAAGAATCTCGTGGCAACTCTATAATTTCGTGGGATAAAATGCAGGACAGGAGAGAAATATAGGACATAGGATATTATATTTCTATATGCAACCTACCTATCTCTGTACCAAATGTCGAAATCGTTTTCAAATAGACGGGCCGTGAACACGTAGCAGACTGACAAATAGGCAGATACAGATAGACTTTCGCATTTATTTATTTTTGCTTTGTTTTGTATTTTTTTTTAAATATTATGTTTACTGATGTTGCGTTGTAGTTATGTTATATCTATGTTAATGTTTTGAGGATAAATTATTGGATCAGAATATTGAACCTTTATTTTTAAAAGGGCATTATCACCTATTCCTTTTTGATGTTCTAAAACAGATCAATTTATAACGAATCGTATGAGAACATAATATTATACACACACAACTGTATAATTATTTTTAATATTCTGTAGTAATAACAATCATGAATATTTATGTTAGTATCTACCTCCAGGTGTTTAATGTAACGTAGCTATTAAAATGTGTACCTAAAATAAAATAAAATCTTAGTGCTGTGAAGAAAATTTTATGTAAGTTATATTATTATTAATAAAAATATTATTAGGAGTAATGTTAAAAACAATTAAATACTCTAGTTCGAGTAATTTTAGTTTTCATCATTGTAAAGCGTATAATAATATGTAAAATATTATTTAAATTTTTTTTTTTTCAATTTTATAATGTAAGCCTGATATTATTAAGGAAAAGAAAATATTTTTCATAATTACTTGTACGATGAATTATTTTGATTGTCTAGATCTGTCCTTGTTTATTCAGTAATAAGAATGTCCTATTTTAGAAAATAAATATATTATTTTAACTTTATTGTAATTTGCAAAGAAAACTCTTTTTATAATTACTTTGAATTTAAAGTTTATTTAAGAATTTATGAAAATATTTTAACCACAGTAAGATGGTTAAATTAAAAATGTATTTAAGAAATTGCTCAATATTTAAATTTCTATAATTTATTTATTTCATTAAGATTAGTAAAATTTCGGCACCTAATGTATTTTTTATAGAAATTTGAGAGAAGTGTTTTTTTTCTAATAATGTAAGAATTTTATTTGTCAAGGTAAAATGGATAAGTATTTTTAATTACTTACTTATTTAAGACTGATGTTTTACCTAAATAACACTGTTTTTCCTTAAAATAATTTATTCATTAAGGCGCTATTATCTCTAGGTTATATTATATATTCGGTAGAAAATATCAGGAAAATGTTGTTTTACTTCGTATCACATATATTATTATACCAGTATCCCATAAAAATTTTGTTATTTGGTCATGTTCGCATAATTAATATATTAAGAGTACCTGATGACAGAATAATAAGCAATCTAGAAAACAAATAAACACAGTTTATATTAAAATACCTATATTTCAAATGTTAAACTTAATATATATTATATTTTTAAAGATTTTAGTGTGACATAATAATTGTCTGCTGATATATTTTGTTTAGTTTGTTAAGTTTAATCAAAAGAAATCTAGAATAAGTTAACGAGTAAAAAAACCTACCAGCACACAATATATAATTTATATATTATAATTATTATCCTATTCATGGTAAAATCTATGATTTCATTCCAAATGAAATTTTTGATTGATAAATGTAAATCATTATGTAACTAAACATAATAATTATTGCACCTTGTATGTAAGTAGTTAGTGTAGCTCTGCATAAGAGGGACCGGAGGACATACGTTTACACACGGTTTCCGCAAAACTTTAAAAGCTGTCATTTACAAGGATTTCCTGCTGTTTCAATAATTTAAACTTTGAATAGAATTTCTAATCTAATCTTTTAACAATATTAATAGTTTGTCAAGCTAAAGAATATTAATATTCTGGAGCAGAAACTGAATGGTTAGGCTATTACAGGAAAATTTAAATGAGGGCGGTTTAAGTGTATTATATTGCTAAATTAAATCAAAATATCAGAACGGTTACATAGTGAGCATACATACATATTATAGCCATACAAAAATATAATATAATATAGAGATGACGTCTTGCTATTGTTGACGTTTGTTCTATTTATAATTTTAATGTACAAAATTAAAATATATTATATAGTATATATTATATACTATATTTGAGATTTCTTTTTATATAATACTAGATGATGCCCGCGACTTCGTCCGCGTGGATTAATGTTTTTGATTCCCGCGGGAACCCTTTAATTTTCCGGGATAAAAAGTAGCATAATTGTCCTTTTCCGCGATACAAACTATCCCTGTACTAAATTTCAACAAAATCGGTTTAAAAAATGGGCCGTGAAACCGTAGCAGACAGACAGACACACTTTCGCATTTATAATATTAGTATGGAATACTTCCATACAAATATTATAAATAAGTATGGAAATATGGATGAATAATATTTAACTATTCTTTTTTCTGTGATGACCTACCATTAGGAGTGAGATTGGCGTATGTCGTCCGGAAACCTCGATGGCGCAACCAAATTCTAAATCACATTTAATAAAATTAGAATAATTAAAGTATATGTACTAAATTTTAAGCCTAGAAATCAAAAAAAAAAAGTATAAATAATTATTTACTATTTAGATATCTAATCGGATACAATGAATGTATTTTATCGTGTTGCTGTTTCGTATAGAAAATTCAAAGTTTTTTAAATGATTTCACTTACGTTTTGAATTTTTCACAAAATTTTATATTACTTAAAAGAAATGGTATCATATCTACTAATGGTTCTACTTTACCACCCTTTTTGATTGATTTATTACAAATAATTACAAGTTTTTTTATTTTGTATTAAATTGTCTCAAACTGATTTTAGACCGCGACTTATTATTAGTTAACAAGCAACCGGCGAAATCGCGAACTTAGCGAATTAGCGTTTCCGTACCTACAATATTGCGTAGAACTGACTCGAAAGTAACGCGGTTTTATTTACAGTCTTGATACTCAGTTAAATGCCATAAATAAATAAATTAAACAACTCAGATTTACTAAAAAGTTTATAATAGTATTATCTAGCCGTCTGACTTTAACTAACCGGGCATATTATATATTACCTCTTATCGTATGGCTTGCATTGTCTAACGGCTGTGTGTTCTATAATTTTTCTTTTACAGTATGCCTACTGTTATTATAATGCAGTTTTACCACTGTTCCCGTTTTTTTTAAACATATATAGCTAAATTTCGATCCTTTAAAAAAATTGGAATTTTCTATGCGAATGGACTAAAGAATGTTTCCTGACTTTATACACTTGAACGTAGAAACATTTATGTTATGATAAAGGTCAATGAGAAATTTTAAAAGGAACCAATGCATTTCAGTATGTATGCTGTTGTTACTTTATTTAGTAACAGCAACATATTACAATAATATATAATTTATTTAAATTGATTTGTTAGTCACAACGTAAATGTAACTTATCGTATGAACTAAAATAAATATCTAATAACTTTAAACGAGCAATTATTGTATACATATATAATCCGAATGTCGGAAACAATTTTCATGAAATTTAATATGCAGGTGGTTTCGGGGGCGATAAGTTAGGATTCATTTTTAGAAAATGTCATTATATCCGTGTTTTCAGGCAATGAAAAACGGAAACTAGAATACGAAGGTAAATTTCGCCACTAAGTACAAGGTTATAATAGCTCAGTTGGGAAATGGAGCGGTCCCGAAACCAGAAGACCCCAGTTCGAATCCAGATATCTCCAGTCCGATTATTTGCCTATTTTTCAAGTTCCTTTTTTAGTGAGAAAACCTATTATTGGGAGCCCAATTGCACACGTGATTTTTATTTAAATAAACAGTTCATATTTTTTCATTCATATGTCGGTAAGATCGATATGTAATTCTTATTTAAATATTATTTCAAAAACACGATTTACCAAAAAAGTAAACCGAGCAAAGCTTGGTCATCCAGGTAGGTACTATAGATTTGTTAGTAACAACGTAAATGTGATTTTTGTATTGTACAAACTAAAATAAAACATTTTTGTTTTTATCCGGGCACCTACTCTACAGCTGGTAATGTACTTCATCTTTATCACTAGCTTGTGTACGTCTCCTGATACCACTGGAAAAGTGAATGTCACGACACCTTGACTCCTCGTCGTTCTCTGCTCTCATCAAGCCACTCCTGGCTACCCTCTTAATATCGCCAGTCTATCTTCCTGGAAGGCGCCCTACATTTGCTACTACGTAGTCATCAGTTTAAAATTTTTGACTTCTATAATCTGATAATGTGGTTATGCTTGTACTAGGAGTGTTTTTCTACAATAAGGTCTAGTTCTTCGGCTTGCTAATGGTTGAAGTCATTTGCCTTCCTCCAAGTTATCATGCAAAAGTAAAAGTTTTTAAATCAGAACTTTTTTTTTAAAGATAACATGGAACATTTTTTTTTAGTTTTGAAGCCTCGATTTGGTAGGTACTTTCCTTTACAATTAAAATTAATAAAGCTTACATTACTTCGTGGCTAGCAGATCAAAATAATAGTTTGAGTATAATAATATTATTTGTAGAAAAATTTAATACAAAATTTCTATTAATACGAAAAACTATTTTCAGGCAACATCAACTGCACCAAACTTTAATCTATCATTCCTAAACTTATTAAAAAGTCTTTAACTAAGTGTTGTTTTTAAACTTTGCCTAACTTTATTTTAATCATCAATACTTTACATTTAAATTTTAAACATTTCAAATTTATTGAAATAATATTTAATGAAATTACTACATTTTAGTTTTTATTATAAGGTCACATTTATTTCAATTAATTATTTAACACCAGAGCAAAAAATTGGAAAGAGCACATCCCTTTGCAATTTTTACGCTACCAATCTTTTTTATATGTTACAAAATTGTTGCTGAACATAAGTTGTTTTTATAACATTTAGAATTATGTTCTGTTCCAAAAATAGTTCACGAGTCCATGTTTCAACTATGCACTGGTTAGAGGCTAACTTTCCAAATAGTTGTATTGAAAATACAAGCAATATATTATACATTGTTGCTTCCTACCAGTAAAATTGACTGAATAACTTAGTCTCAAAATTCTTCCAAATGTTAAAAACTTAGCAATTAGCATTATTTAATTCTAAACTGCTTATTTTTGGAATAAAAAGACGATTAATCTACATTGCATTGAATTTAATAACCCAGTGAATATTACAGCTTACTCTAAAATGCAAACGTAATTTTAAAAAATCGGTACTTTTTTGACGTGGCCTCGTCAAGCTGTTTAATGAATCGTCTAATTTCGCCATTACGCTTAGGCTCTAGTTTTCTAGGATAGCGATGGTTCCACAATATGGCAGCTATGCGGTTAATTTGTGCACTACATGATTTATTAAAAAAATAATAAAAACCTCTAAACTTCTTTATATAAACTAATCACCTTTTGGTCAAATTGGCTGCCCTAAGGCGGCATACAACTACGCGAAGCGCGGTTAGTGGATAGGGCACCGATCTACCACTGCCCACTAAAAACAGATCTTAAGAGTGTCTAGACTGTACAATTAATACTTAAATTTTCTCGGTGACCATT
This sequence comes from Erebia palarica, assembly GCA_964035005.1. Classification (NCBI taxonomy): domain Eukaryota; kingdom Metazoa; phylum Arthropoda; class Insecta; order Lepidoptera; family Nymphalidae; genus Erebia; species Erebia palarica. The sequence continues at coordinate 19,676,763 of OZ035986.1, forward strand.
AATTTTTTTAAGTTGTAGAGTTTTTCAGTATTATGTACATAAGTTGCCCATAAAAATATGTTACAATAGGTTAGAGAAAATGATTTTGAAATCAAGTTATCATTGCTATTCCTAGGACTCCTGTGCTTGAGTTTGAGACTGACTTAAGTTATTCTATGTGTTTTTGATAATTATAATTAACTTAATATAATCTATGTTAAATATTCTACTTACTATTTTATTGCATTAATATGATTGTAATGTTAAATTGAAATATATAAAGTAATGTTATTGAATCTTCCTCGTGGCTATATTATATTACCATACAATGCGATCAAATTAAGAATAGGGAAGTCAATGATCGCAATCTATAATCTGCAACTTGAAATGAATGATTTGCATGTATTTTCTAAAATATTTTTTTAGCATAATATGAGAAAAGTCCTGGTCACTTACTTACCGACTGACTCATCAATGTCCAGCCCGCACCCTTGGACCAAGAAAGCTGAAAAGAACAGAATTTTCCTTTATAATGTAAACAAGAAATAAGGCTGGATTTCTTGTAATTTCTACAAAAACAAACTTGCAGGCAATTTTTAGTCGTAACATATTTTGTTCTCCCCGAGGTGTTTTTTTTTACGCTTTTGCAAAAAAAAATCAGGTTCTATCTATTTACTTAGAGAAAATGACACCAGCTAGCATAGATATCAAAATAATATTATAGAACCTCATTCCTATTCTCATTTTGATAACATTGTGAAAAATATCGGCTCGGTGATTGATGTTGCTCAATCTGACTATCATAAAATCATGCATGTAGTACCTAAACATTGTACGATATTTAGTTCTGTGATCCAATAAAATTATATGTTCATCTAACTGTTTCATTTGTGTAATCAAGATTATTCCGTTAGCTATCAATTTGACTAATTCCATGTCATTCAATTTGATTTATGATATAATTGGCAAGTCTTACAAACTTATCTGTGAGTATCTGGGAAGATGTGAGTACTCGACTGCACCAGAAGGTGCTTATCGACGGTAGAAAGGCGAAAGCGGAGACCACAAAAGTTAAGTGAAGAACTGCTTCAATTTTATAGAATTTGTAAATTTCAATCAGATTTCTCTTAACCCGGCGTCATTGTGGCACGAAATTGTTACACGGATGTTGAGGTAGGTCAATATAATCCGTATATTTAATGTACATTTACACCCTGATCTTAGAAATAAAAGAAAAAAGATATGAATCACAGGACATTTATCCAAAATATTTAAACTTATACTTAACCATAGTGGTGAGTAACTTTTTAAAACAAAGATACTGATTATATTGTTTATTTTTCTGAGGTTTTATTTTTAAAAACGGGGTCATTTTTTGTTGTTGTTTTTGTTATTTTTCTGTGTAAAGCATAAACAAGAGCGATAACCATAATAACTTTAATCTATTGCTGTATTTCGTAACGATTTGAATGAGGTACTGTGTTTACGTAGTTCGTACATGTAATATGAGATATGAATTTTTATATTCGCGCGGGCCGCGAAAGTTCGCGAAAATTGACACATTGCAAAAACCCGGCGCAGATGTCCCTAAGCGCCAACTAGCGCCACCGCTTCCCAGCGGTTAAACTCTTAAAATATTAACAAAATCGAGATCCCTTAGAGTGCTAAAATATAGTTTTTTCAGTTATATATGTCATCAAAAACATGAACATAAAAACATAAGAACAAATTTAAATAAACATAAAAAAAACAGTACAAAATCATACAAAAATAAGGCGTTTGTTACGTTAATTGTGAGCATGGGTCATATTCAACCTTTTGACAAAATATAAGCGCGTTTAGGTCCCAGCGCGGTCACTGTTGGACTCATTTCTTTTCAGAAACGTTTAGAACACAACGTTAGCTCCAGCTACTGAGAAGACTAGCAGGGACGCTCGTTTACGTAAAAAAATATTTGCATTCTTAAACACACTGGGTCACCTCAATGACGCCGCGTTAATATGGGCTAGGCTAATTAATACGTCTGGTTAGTGATAAGTGACAAGATAAGTGATGGCAGAATTAGGTGGAGCTCACTTGTCTAGGAGATGCCCATTGACACGTCTCGATCTGAAGGTAATTTCATTCAAAGTGGAAGGAACACGGAAGCCGGAAAGAAACGAGGAAGCAAGTCGCTTTATACGAGACCGTGGATTTACCACTGTAATATTGGTGGGAACCATGCTGCAAAAACATCATCATCATAACTTCATTATTATTATTAGAACAAACTTTATCCCAAACAAACTTATTAACTACTTTTTATGACATTATTGAAGAAAGTGTGGATTATTATCGTATAGTCGTATATCGTATTAAAAATGTGTAGCCGATAATCTAATCTAATCTAATATATCTAATATATATATAAAATCGTTAAGGGATCAACGCACAGCCTAAACCGCTGGGGTTATTAACTTGAAATTTTGACAGTAGGTTCCTTTTGTGACGTAGGCGCTCACTAAGGAAGGATAGGGGGTGAAATAGGGGGTGAAAGTTTGTATGAAAGTCTGTCATTTCTCAAGTTATATCCATGAAACTTGGTATACGAGCTACTGGTTGAAAATGAAGAAATACGTGTTTCACAGTTTTTAAAAATTCTAACCCCGAAGGGTTGAAATAGGGGATGAGAGTTTGCATGAAAGTCCTTCATTTCTCAAGATATTCTCAAGTTATATAAACGAAACTTGGTATTTCGGCTTTCGATAAAAATTAAAGAATTACGTGTGTCGCAGTTTTTCAAAATTCAACCCCTAAAGCGGTAAAATAGGGGTTGAATTTTTTATGACAGCTATAACCATGAAACTTGGTATATGAGCTCCGAGTTAAAAATGAAGAAATACGTGTTTCACAGTTTTTGAAAATTCGACCCCCAAAGGGGTGAAATAGGGGATGAAAATTGGTATGAAATGCCTTAATTTCTCAAGATATTTTACAAGTTATATCAACGAAACTTGGTATTTTGGCTTACGGTAAAAAATAAAGAAGTACATGTGTCACAGTTTTTCAAAATTTTACCCCCGAAGGGTTAAAATAGGGGTTGAAATTTTGTATGAATGTCCTTCATTTCTCAAGATATTGCTCAAGTTACATCTACAGAGCTTAGTGTTTTGGCTTTTGGTAAAAAACTCAGAAGTTTGAATGTCACAGTTTTTCAAAATTCAACCCCCAAAAGAGTTAAATAGGGGTTGAAAGTTTGTATGAAAGCCCTGCATTTCTGAAGTTATAGCCATGAAACTTGGTACATAAACAGCGAATCAAAAATAAGGAAATACGTGTTTCACGGTTTTTAAAAATTCGATCCTTAAAAGGATGAAATAGGGGATGAAAGTTGGTATGTAGGGCCTTCATTTCTCAAGATATTGCTCAAGATAAATGAAAGAAGCTTAGGTTTTAGGCTTTTGGGTAAAAAAATGAAGTTTCACAGTTTTTGAAAATTCAATCCCTAAAGGGGTGAAATAGGGGTTGAAAGTTTGTTTGAAAGTCCTACATTTCTCAAGTTATAGCCATGAAACTTGGTATGTGAACAGCGGGTTAATAATGAAGAAATACATGTGTCATAGTTTTTCAAAATTCATCCCCAAAAAGGGTAAAATAGGGGTTGAAAGTTTTTAATGAAAGTCCTTCATTTCTCAAGTTATAGCCATGAAACTTGGTATATAAACTGCGAGTTAAAAATGAAGAAAAACATGTATCACACTTGGTTGGGTTTTTTGGAATTTTGGTTTGAAATGGAGAAAAATACCTGTTTCACATTTTTTTGTATATTTTATCCCCAAGGACGTGTAATAGATAGTTAGTCCTCAAATCATGCCACAACAGATTAACGTAATTTTTTGCATGGGTATAGTTGAGGATCTGGACAGTGGCATAGGCTACTTTTCATCCCGGAATATAATGAAGTGCTGTGGGAATTGAAAAAAAAACTTATGCCACACGAACGAGTGACGCTCAATCACATCTGAACGGCTGAACGGATTGATTTGATGAAATTTAGCACAGAGATAGATCGTAGTCTGAAATAACACGTAGGCTTCTTTTTATCCCGAAAAAATTTAAAAAATCCCGCGGGAACCAAAAAAACTCATATGAATGTTTGTTACTCAATCACGCCAGATTGGCTGAACAGATCTGGATGAACTTTGATACAGAGATAGATTATAGTCTGGAATAACACATAGGCTACTTTTTATCCCGGAAAATTAAAGAGTACCTTCGGGAACCAAAAAATCTCAAATGGATGTTTATTATTCAATCACGCCATTACAGCTAAATGGACCTAGATGAACTTTGCACAGAGATAGATTATAGTCTGCAATAGCCATATCACATAGGCTACTTTCTATCCCGTATAATTGAAAACAATTCAATCCACGCGGACGAAGTCGCGGGCATCAGCTAGTCTTTACATTTAAAAGCGAAAGCGAAGCGAAAGATCACTCGCTGATTCATCACGATATCTCAGGAACTATAAAGCATACAGACTTGAAATTTGGAAAATAGGTTCCTTCTATGGTGTAGACGGCAGTTAAGAAACGGTTATGAGAAAATTCACCCCCAAAGGATTAAAATGGGGGTTGGAAGTTTGTATGAAAGTCCTTTGTTTTTGAAGTTAGAGACATGAAAATTGGCAATTAAGTTTATAGTTATAAATAATAAAAACCCATATAAGCAATTTTACGAAAATTCACCTCAAAGAGGGTGTAATGGGGGTTGTAATTTTGTATGAAAGTCCTATTTGTTTGAAGTTAGAGACCTGAAAATCGGCATTTAGGTTATTCAATTTAAATAAATAATAAACTGTATAAACAATTTTACGAAAATCTACCCCAATAGGGGTTGGAAGCTTACATGAGGGTTTTAAGTTTTTGATGTTAGTGACTTGAACATCGGGATTTAGGTAATTATATTATGATATTAGTTTTAAATTATAATAACCTGTATAATCAACTTTACGAAAATTAACCCCAAAGAGGATGAGATGGGGTCTTTAAGTGTGTATGAAAGTCCTTTGTGTTTGAAGTTAGAGGCTTGAAAATCGGGATGTAGGTTATTAGTTTTAAATAATAATAACCAGTGTAAGCAATTTTATGAAAATCCACCCTAAAGGATGTGAAATTGAGGTTGGAAGCCTGCATCTAGGTTATAATCTTTTAAATTCGTCATTAAGCTTATTACTTATTAGTTTTAGCCGCTATATGTAGCTAGGCTTTTTGGAGCGAGAATATCTCATAGGAAATCAGAAATTGTATGCGGACGAAGTCGCGGGTGACCGCTAGTACTATCTTTATATTTTCGGCTAGACATTTTTAATACGATCAGTTGCAGATTATTATTGCATTGCATTGTAAAGGTGTCTTTTTTACACAAAAATTATGATCTAAACTGTGTCACATAGTCCACCAGCATAATTCAAGATAACAAGAGAAGTCACAGCAAGTAAGTTAATGCAGAATTGGGCGTGCTTATGACGTCACGTCAAGTTTGCCCTAAGCTGGATTTTTACCCTTATATTGCAGGAATATAGTCTTTAAGTCTGGGTATTTAAGCGCGACAAGTGTGCGAGAGGTCTGTTTCAGACAAAATCAATGTTCAAGTCGTTGTGGTTACGAGTCCTGGCAATTGTTCAAGTTTCAACGTTTGCCAAATATTGTTCAGATACCTTTCCGAATATCAGCCAATCTTGGATCTCAAACGAGTCTGTAATTATTAGCCTTATAATCTGTATAATGTTTATTAAGTAAGTATATATATAAATGTGAAAATGGGTTTGTTTGTTGGTGTTCAGTCACGTCATAAAACAGCAACGGATCGATGTGATTTTTTTAATGGGAATAGTTGAGGACCTGGAGAGTGATAGGCTACTTTTTATCCCGGAAAATTAAGGAGTTCTCGTGGAAATTGTAAGAGTTATTCCACGTGTACGAAGTCGCGGCATCAGCATTAGTACAGCAGGGTCTAGGAATATGTGTTTTTATATATGAAGGTTTGTTATTAGTAGAGTTCTCAGTTTTTCAAGCTTCAATTCCTAGTGAATCTTTATAAAACCTAAATCTATTAGAACAAAATTTGCTAGTAGTGGTGCTACTGTGAAAGCTTTGCCTTGTTCTAATAATTAAAACTGATTAATTAATGTGTATTCATGATGTATTTAAAGTTTTATGAAACTTTTCTAGGTTTAAACTCTTCAGTTGCTTCATGGCATTTTAAAGAGAGTTTGTGACATCTATCGCACCATCTAATAATTAAATTGAACAACGCCATCTATTAATATATACTGATAATAGTTCTAAGAATTATTCTTACAGATGGCGCTTGACCCTCACAGGCCTCCCAGCGATCATAGATGGCGCCATTCTCTTGGGGGCCCAACATAAAAATGTTTTTGCTAACGTCATCTATGGAAAATTGACATAAAAGTAGACCGACACCTAGCGGCATCTCATGAATTCTAACATTTAGGAAACAAAAATGCGAATAGCTGGCAGAGCTGAGGGCACTCTATGATAACGAGGAGCCTCAATACTCAATACGCTCGAGTAAGGAATCGTACTTTCTCCCGAGTGATACATAGTGCTTTACACTACACCTGCGATAATATAATACACAAATTATACAATACATTATAATATAGCACATAAATATAATGTTATACTTAAACTAAACTAGTGGTTCGCCCCGACCTCGCGGTATCCATTCACTGCACCGTGCGCATTAAAACGCGCCGAATCTGATGACGTCAATCGTCATCGCCTTGCGTGGATGGGATACGTATACCTACAGTATTTTACTGAATTGCAGCTCGAGCGGTGAGCGGGTGTTAGCGGGTTTATTATTTATTTTTATAACTTTCCGTCGGTTTACATAGTATGTTTAAATTTAGACGGACGGACGGACGGACGGACGGACAAGTGCAAATTCACTCAAGTAGACTCAGAGACCTTTCGCTCGGTCAAATATATATAACTAAAAATATATATTAAAATATACTTAGATAATATATATACATACAAATACACATAGTGTAGTGATTCACAGCTCTTGAAAAAAAATCTCCAATGACGTTAAATAGAGAGTTTGTCCTTCAATAATGCCGCAATAAAGCAACGGATCGACGTGATTTTTTGCATGGGTAATATAACGAACGTGGAACATGGAACGTGGAACGTGGAGAGTGACATAGGGTACTTTTTATCCTGGAAAATTAAGGAGTGTTAGAATAAAAATGAACTTAATATTAATATACGCTTTAGTTGTACCGTTAGAAAAATTAAAAAAAAATAGAAAAAAGGAAAGAAAAAAACTTATGCCACGCGAACGAAATCGCGGGCATCCGCTAGTTATTTAATATAGTTTTTTAGTATTAAGTACTGGTATTATAGTATTTTTTCTGATGTACTTAATATTAAAAAAAGCAGCGCATTAAAAATGGTAATATTTCAATCACTTTTTCCGTCCGCATATTTTTGGTTGGTAGCTGGCGTATTTTCTACCTCGTTTTGAAAAGAAGTGAGAAACTATTTCCTAGTGGGTGTTGTATAAATTAATTGTATTAAAAATAGCTGATAATACCAGAGACTTCGACCGCGTGGATAAGGTTTTTTGTTTTTAACGCGGGAACTCTTTCGTTTCCCGGGTTAAAAATTTAGTGGCCCTTCCCCAGGATACAACCTATTATCACGGTACCAAATGTCGTCAAAATCAGTCGAACATATGGCCCGTGAAAGCGTAGCAGATGAACAGTCAGATCGATAGAAAGAAATTATAGTTTCGCATTTATAATATTGGTATGAATTACTTAATAAAAAATCTACCACTTTGAGGATTTTCTCCTTTGAAAGGGCATTGAACTTTGAAAGTTTATTTGAACACAAACCTTTTTGACCGCTAAGCGTCTTTCGATTTGATGCCATAGAATGTCTGCTACGCTTTCACGGCCCACCTGCTCAACCGATTTTGATGAAACTTGGTATAGATATACTTGGTATACCGGGGAAGGACCTGGCCTTTTCTTCCAAAAAATTAAATAGTTCCATGGGAACAAAATACTCTAATCCACGCTGACGAAGTCGCAGGCATTATCTAGTTATAACATACCGGAACAGCGGTGTGCCTCTTGATATTTAGTCTCCTTCCACTATCCTGTGAAAAGTCACTAACATTTTATTATTGAAAAATACTTTCAATATTAGTTACAACAAAAGCATATTAAGAGACAGAAGAGAACATTCAGAAAGGAGATGCTAGTGAGTGAAAGAACTTTCTTCAAAGATCATCTTAAGAGGGATAGCGAAAAACATTAAGACCCTCCACTCCGTTTAGCTTAGAGGTTACTTAAGTCAGGATTTGTCAAATCTGTTGGGCCTGGTAATGTATCTTTACCCATCTGATATTGTAGCCCAAGATTTGTCATTTGGCAAATCGAGATTTAAAAGGTTAGCCCACTTCCATTTAAAACTGTATCTAGAAACATGAAATAATCAGTTTTATTTCATGTATTCATAATAGGTATATTATGATTCCGCCAAAAAGGGCGATACATAACCGCCCGTGCTAACATGATTAATTCATGAAGGTTGCGAATCTTATCTTTCTAATATTATAAATACGAAAGTTTGGATGGATGTATGGATGTTTGTTACTCAATCACGCCCCAACCGCTGAACGGACCTAGCTGAAATTTGGCACGGTGATAGATTATAGTCTGGAATAGCTCCTATGCTACTTTTTATCCCGGAAAATTAAAGATTTCCGACGGGAACCAAAAAACCTCAAACCACGCTGACGAAGTCGCGGGCTTTCGCTAGTTTGTAATAAAAAGAGGACCCTCTTTCGCACTTACTGCATTCCTCTCTACACAACAATGATTATAATCTTACAATCATTACTGATTGTAAGAATGATTGAAAGCTTACACACAGCGGGACATTAATGCCATGCGCGTGCCATACAATAACGCATGTCATGTTTTATTTGGCCTCCCTTAATATTGCAGTGCTTCAACAATGTTCACTGAAGACAGGTTGCATAGTTTCTTGGCATTGATGCGAAAAAGGATCGCAAATACTTGGTGGAGGTACATACAAAGCGAGAATTGTATCGTAAAAGCCTGTATAGTCCCACAAACTTATCTGACCAGCGTATCCAGTATATATTTAAAAAAAAACAAAACAGGCATAATAATTGGTTCCAATTTTGGCCACCGGGATAAGTTGCTAGGACTTTATGTATGCAGACGAACGTGGTGTATAATTACTGAAGCATTGGTCCCTTTAATACATTTGAGATAATATGAGTGTGTTACTTTTTAAATAGGATAAGTTTTAAATGGTTTATTTAATTTTTTATTGGAATATTTCTGGACACTAAAATGAGTTACTATTTTTATTTATAATATGAAAGACATTGCTTTGCTACTCCCGCCGCGCCGTATTGTAGCTGTATTGTTTTAATATTGTTTACGTTCGTGTATTAAGATTATAATCCTTATTTTAGGGCCGGTAACTGTCATTTAGAAGAAACACAGCTTTAAACGATGGCTGTAGCCCCCCTGAACATTGCAGCAGCCAATGACTTACCAAAATCGATATCAGTTGCGCAATGCATCTGCCATCTCCTAACATTAATACACCTGAGGATACACCGTGGTGCATACAGTCCGTCAAACTGTTTAATTTGTTTTTATTTTATTTGTCATATCCCTACACTAGCGTCACCGGATACGATAAGTTTGTGGAACTCTTATTAATTTAAAGGACATTTCAAGACAGTTTTGATATCAGGACGAATAAAGGAGCGGGGATTTTTTTTAATTGTAATTCTAAATACACGTCAATTACACAGAAAAAGAACTCATAAAATAATAAATCAAGTATTACTAGAAGTGAAGGGTGGCTTATGACAATATGGACATCAAATGAACATAAAATAAACATAAAATAAATAAAACACATAAGCTTCAGTCCCACATAATACATTTTAATAGCTTGCAAGTAGATAGGTATTCTATTACAGAAATGGAAAAATAAATTACATTTCTTACTTTCCGAGTCACAGCAAAGATTAGCTTTGTCGACCATTATAACTCTCTGATCGAAATATTATTATGCTGACATTAATAATAAAGACTTTATAAACTAGGAGCCAGGTTAAATTTTTGATGCAGCTCGGGTTAACTATTTAAATAATAACAGGCATTATATTAACACTTAATGGGTTCACATTATGTGTGGCAGTCTCGTGATATTTTGTTTTAGAGGCATCAAAAAGTCATATAAAAATTTTGCGAGCCAGCCGCGCTTAATATGAACCTCAGTTTAAATATACATACTAATTACATGGAAATAGGATGATTAACATAAAATTAACCGTGGTATTTTCGATGGGAGTCGTCTCGACCACCGTTTCATACTGCCGGAAAAGTGAATAGCTAGCTCAAGTAGTTTGTCAGCATATTGATTGTGCACTGCGTCTGCGTAAAGGTTGCACGTATCCCGGTGCAGGGCTAAAATTAAACTGCACCTGATATCAAATAGCTCGATTGATTACACCTACCTGTGAGAGCAAAAGGCCGGGAGGAGCAAACTTGAGCAGATCACAACGCCCTCAACTTAATTTAAAGTAATGAATAATTTGCAAACAAACAAATGTTGCTATTTTTATTGCGCTGCTTATTTATCTTTTGTAACTGTTTTCCTTTAAAAAGAACAGTAAAATCAAGTGAATTCTTTTTTTGCTTGAATGAACAAAGGCCCTTTTATTTGATATTAGATTAATAAAAACAAGGAAGTAATTTGGGAACTAACACGAACAGTTTTAAATAAAATGAAAGAATCAATTATATATCTTAACTTAGGCGCATGATATTCCACTAACTTTAGGTTGAAAGAAATTACGTACTTATTCTCAAATAGAACAATCTCTCAAAATCAAAAACTGAACCCATTAATTCAGCTATAATTATACGATATTATTATGATGTACATAAAAAATAAAGATTATTTTTTTAAGTATTTTTAATTATTCCATTAGTTTATAAATAACTTTTATTTAACATTTGAGTGATCCATCTCTTTAAAACTTGTAATATATTATATTATTGGTCCTTACATATGAAATTGTCGTTTTGTCGTACTGGCCACTTTGATCTCAAATATCTCCTCTTTGGTTAGGAATTTCAATTTCAAATTTATACAGCTATTTACTCATGCTTTTGTGTTTTGAAAACCTTTATTCATTAGTTTTTTCCTCTTTTGGTTTTTTCTTTGCGTCACTCAGTTTACAAAATGGAAAACTTGAAATATCGCCTTATTTACGAGTACGAGTTCCATCGTGGTACCAGTGCTGCAGAAACTGAGCGAAGGATTAATGATGTGTATGGCGGCGGTGTCGCAAAAGAAAACACAGTGCGTTTTTGATTCCAACGTTTTCGTTCTGGAAATTTCGACCTGCAGAACAAGCCCCGTGGACGGCCGGAGACCAAAGTTGATAATGAAGAATTTAAGGCTATTGTGGAAGCGCATCCATCGCAAACCACGTCCGAGCTAGCTGCAGGTTGCGGTGTTAGTGATAAAACTGTTTTTATCCACTTGAAGCAAATTGGGAAGGTGAAAAAGCTTGAAAGGTGGGTACCTCATGAATTGAGTGCAGCAAACCGACAACGCGCGTCGACTGCTGCGTTACATTACTCAACTGGCACAATAATGAAGGGATTTTAAATCGAATTATTACCTGTGATGAAAAGTGGATCCTGTACGATAATCGGAAACGCTAATCGCAATGACTGAACCCTCGCGAACCAGCCAAATCCTGCCCCAAGCGAAAATAGACTTAAAAAAAATTACTCGTGAGCGTTTGGTGGACTACAGCTTTCGGTGTTGTTCACTACAGCTTTCTTAAATCTGGCCAGACGATTACGGCGGATGTCTATTGTCAGCAACTGCAAACCATGATGGAAAAGCTACCTGCTAAACAACCGAGGCTCGTCAATCGCTCTAGGCCACTGCTGCTTCAGGACAACGCTAGACCACACACTGCACAACAGACGGCTACCAAATTAGAGGAGCTTCAATTGGAATGTCTAAGACATCCACCGTACTCCCCGGACTTTGCTCCAACAGATTACCATTTTTTTCGAAATTTGGCTTCTTGCAAGGGAAAAAATTCAACTCCGATGGGGCAGTCCAAAGCGCCTTCAAAGATTTTATTGATTCCCGTCCGAATGGTTTCTAGTAAAGGGATCAATGAACTACCTATGAGATGGCAAAAGTACATAGATAGCAATGGTACATACTTTGATTAAATAAATATATTATATTTAAAAAAAAATCGACTTTATGTACCTCCCCTACAAAACGGCAATTTCATAGGTAAAGACCTATTATTAATGTAAGAGGTGCATCGTTTATGATAAGGATATCCTTTTTATTGACAGGAAAGGTTAAAGCAGGTTCATTTATAATTATACAATTAATTAAATAAAAAAACTGGTGGAATGAAGAAACGTTTAAATTATTAAACGCTTATTCGGCTGCTAATGAATATCCATTAAATTGAGAGCATCACGAACGTAAACCTGGATTCTTACTATTTACAATTTTAACCACTTTCATTATCTTAGATTCAAAAACATTTTTTTTCTGGATACTCTTTAGTTACACTAAAGAGTGTCTAGAAAAAAAATGATTTTTGATGAATGTATACGATACACATTTATACGTGCAGGATATTTAAATCTTGCTCTGATAGATCATATTTTAATTTATGCAAATAATCTTAGTAATAAGACCGATAAACTTATTATATTATCAATACCTATTAATTATGTACACAACTAATTTAGCTACAAAATTTATATTCTTTGAAGATTTGATATTTTATTAGATTTATATTGTTGTATTTATAACACCAGTGATGTAACAAATAGACAAACCTATTCGAATAATAAGTAATAATTTGGCCATTTGGGTGGGTGGTTGGGTCTGAATCCTAACTAGTTACCTATTTCCAGGATTTCATGCCCATTTCCATCGCGGTTTGCGTCTTGAAAAATTAATCAGTTTATATAAGAGCGCCTATCGACAGGCACAGCTGTTTTGTGCGAATAAAAACGCTCAAACAGGCCAATCACCAGGATGCCTGGAATACCGTGGCCATGATTAGGTTTAATCGGTTTAAGTCCAAAGTAACTTCACGCCTCCCTGGGCATGGAGGCAGAAGGATTTCAAAAAACAAAAAGAAAAAAAATATTTGAAATAGACATTTAGCTTAATGTATATAGGTTCATAACCTATTATAGATGTTATCAAGCATAAATTACAAATTCTATAAAATAGTATTCGTCACATCGCTACTTACTTTACTACATCAGAGACCAACAGACTGTTTTTATATCACAGTATTCAAGATTCAAATGGAAATTCGAATGGGCGTCAAAGGTCCAAGATTTGTCATCATAACATCGACTTCATATACATCATATTCTGTCTTGTAAGAATTAATATACAAACAAGTCACAAAATTTTATTGTTATGATTTGACGATATTATTTTGTTGGTCAACTTTTAATACTATTAGATAGGCACAATTATACAGTGTTTTAAAGTTAAAACAGTTAATAAGGTATACAATTTTTTTATGCTAATTGACTCAGTTCTATGTAAAGATCAATTACCTTTATTGTTTATGAAGTTGGACGAACTAAATAAAAACACATTATATATTTTACAAGACAAATAAATGATGTTTATAGACTAATTTTTTCAATTATATTTTTCGCAGACGCAATAGAGTTGCTTGCAAAACTTACAATTAGCACTAAAATTAAGAACAAAGAGATTTTCAAATTTACAGCATCCATTTCTAGATTAACGATCGATCTTAATTTTAAATTCTGATAGTACCTAATTTAAACAATTTAATGCAGCCTATTAAAAGCCCTTGTTGCTAAAAAAATATTTACGTGTGTAAATATTATTTCAAATACATAACTATAAAATTATTAGTGCAAACAAGACGAAATGCAAGGCTTTTTGTTCACAAAAGTTATTTTTTTTTGTGTAATAATATTCAAAATAAAATTAGCTTTATGCTAAAAGCCTTTTCAGTAATAAATAATAATATAAAAAGAGCCCCGTAATACAAAATGAGTTCCTTAATAGGTACATTTTCATATAGGAATATTTTTTTTTTTTAAAGGCAATTTTTTTTGTGCAGTGTTTATGTTAGAATAACGATGTATCTCAAACTGTAGAACAATTTAATGATATGCAAAAACGTCGACGCAGATGGTGCTATGTATTGTGCTATTATATATTGGGTACTAGATAGTATTCTGCAGAAATTGTAATATTATAATTGTCAATGATTCGTTTTATACTGTTATTATAAGTCCATAAAATATTAATTAAATCTTACTAATATTATAAATGCGAAAGTTTGGATGGATGTATGGATGTATGGATGTGTGGATGTGTGAATGTATGAATGTACGGATGTTTGTTACTCAATCAAGCCCCAACGGCTGAACGGATCTTGCTGAAATTTGGCACAGGGATAGATTATAGTCTGGAATAGCACATAGGCTACTTTTTATCCCGGTAAATTAAAGAGTTCCATCGGGAACCAAAAAAACTCAAACCACGCAGACGAAATCGCGGGCATTCGTTAGTTAAGATTATAAAGCAAAAAAAAATGTTATAAGCAATACAGTCATACATTTTTGATTCCAAATTAGGATGATTCCCAAACTAGCTAATTGGGGGCATTTTTAATTTCAATGCTGGTTTGTTTGTAGATTCTCAAATAGGTAGATACAAATTAGGTAATAGGGTTGCCAATGAATAAATAAGAAAATCTCTTTCAGTAACTAAATTAAAATTACTAACACTATTTTATAAATTCTAGAATTAGTGCAATACATATACAGCAACTATATATTTAATGTCTTGATTAAAACTTAAGTTTAAACGTTGATTAATATAGCAAAAAAATTAAATAAAAAAAATTACTGAATAAGAATATTATTTTTCAGAAACACCCTTCGGTAAAAATTATTACGGCACTAGACGACGCCCGCGACTTCGTCCGCGAGGACTGAGGTTTTGATTCCCGCGGGAACTTTTGAATTTACCGGGATAAAATGCAGCCAGTTGAACAGATGGGCCGTGAAAGCGTAGCAGATAGACAGACACACACACTTTCGCATTTATAATATTAGTATGGAGTATCTTACATGAGGTTAAGTCTCAAAATTAAATAATATTCGTAACCTAAAAATTTAAATAGTTAAAATAAAAAGAGGGCTATTCTGGAAATATTGTCGTATTGCAATTGAGAATCACAATAATTTGTAATAAATCTCTTTGAATTCTGATTACTCACTATTATTCTGATTTTATTCCTTCGTCTCGATGCCCAATTTATTTATATGCAAAAATAAAAACAGCTATGAGAAAAAAAAGAATTAAATAGAAAAATAATATCAATTGTACATTTTTTTTGGTACGATTGTATTTCCTGCATAATAATATGTTTCCCCAAACTTGTTTCAAGACTTCACAGTCACTAAGCGTTATTTCTATTAAGGATACAAAGTATAAATAAAATAAATATAATATCAAAGAAAATGTTATTGAAGTATAAAAAAGTTATTTTGGCTTGGGCTTGGACTTATTTTATAACTTTTCTTGAGCTATACTATGTAGCTCAAAGACTCAAAATTATACTTTTCTAAATAAGTAATCCTAAATAATTTGAAGTCTAATAGAAAATCTAATTACAGTTGTCAATTGTTTCTGGAACATAATTAAAAAGTATTATCAATAACAATATATAAGTCATTGGTGCTGATCCGGATGGAAACAAAATTTAGAGTATTCGCATCTTTTTCTCACTAAAGTAGTTAAAAGTAAAGCCAAAACTACTTTTGACCCCTGACGCAAAGATAGGGATGACGATCAGATCTTTTACTACTGACGATTAGCAAGTTCCACAGGTCTAATCGGTTCGAAATTTTCCATCCTTTTATTTCTTTTTTGTTTTTAATTCGGATACAGTCCCACTACCAACTCATCTGGCCCGGTGGCGGAAATTGTAACCTTTTTTTATAACTGTTTAGTTTCTGTTCTTACTTTTTTAAAATATATTTATTAGCAATAATCAGCGACGCTGCTACCGGATTAAATAAGTTCGTGGGACTATAATAAACTATAGTAACAACAAACTTATCTGAATCGATGGGCAAAATTTGGAATTTTTTATGGCTGTTTAGTTTTTTTTTTTATATACAAGCGACACTGTCACCGGGCCAGATAAATTTGTGGTACTACTACTACTACTACTTTAATATCCGTGCTTAAAAAATAGGCTAGCAGAAAAATATTTGTTACTGCAATATTATTCACTTTCTGTAATTTTTATCCCACTTTTGGAGACAAAGATCCATGTACTCTAAATTTAGTTCATAGAAAGACAGAAGAATTTACGCCTACACTTGTATGGTTTATAGAGTCGGTGAATAATAAAAATAAATAAAAGCATGATAAATATTTATAATTTATTATAATAGTATTTTAATATTGTTTAACTTTACTCTATGTAGATGTCCTCAATGGGATATGCAGTTTCGATAAATTTTTGATAGAACCTCTGGAATGCTCTCCTGAAATGAAACAATAAAAGCTTTTACTTTATACGTTCAAGTACATACCTAATGCACAAAAATGTTTTTTTTTCAATTTAATGAAAAGCTAGAAATAATAATAATTATATAAAGAATAGAAATAATAATAGAAAGAATAATTTAAAGCAAGTCGAAATATGAGATTAGTTTAACTAATTTAAACTGCTTGATTTAAAAGATATAGCCACAAAAATATGTAACCGTCATAAGCCCAAGTTCCCAGACGGGGTTCGAGACTAGTCCAGAAATCTGGCGTATACTTATCCTATTCATGAGCGTTCTTTCAAATTCTCTTGTTTTCAAATTTATAGTCTAGCTCTTGGCTGCAATCAGACCAGCCGTCAAGTGGTGATGTAGCCTAAGGTGCAAGTCAATCATAATAGTCTAAGATCCCTGTATAAAACGACCTTCACCGAGCTGGTTAATGGATGAAAAGTATGATATATCAAATTAAATATACCAAAAATATAGTGCAAATGGGTTGATTAGAAAATTTCGGTCCAGAATAAGATTAATTATCAATTTTAATTTTTAAAAAAATATTTCTCTGGTTTGGTTAATAGACAAATTCCATACCAATCGAAAGCCTATGAAGCCTAGAGAATATGCAAACGTTATGTTGTCTATTTTTTTCCGTCACAACTCTTGGGTAGGCAGAAATAAACAGGTAAATCGATATTAGTAATTTGCACTGATCTGGTTAATTAATTAAAGTTAAGTTAAAATAAATGTTATTTCATTACGAAGATCCGATCCGCGATCACTATTTCAGATCCGTGAAGATACCTATGGACTATGGTATGTACTATGTACTTTAAAATGGTATTATGGTGGCATGGTAACTTCACGGCTCGGAACCACTTGAGTTATATTATATCAAAAAATAGGTAATTTTATAACAAACGCGATGGTATAGCACCGTGTTCGTAATGAAATAATCTTTATTTTAACTTAACTTTAATTCATTAAACAGGGCCAGTGTAAATTATTAGTATAGATTTACCTGTTTATACCTGCCTACCCAAGAGTTGTGACGGGTAAAATATAGTTAACCTCACGTTGCATATTCTATAGGCTTCATACTTTCGATTGGTATGGAATTTGTCTATTAACCAAACCAGTGAAATATTAAAAAAAAAAATTAAAATTGTTAATTAATCATATTCTGAACTGAAATATTTTAGTCAACTCATTTGCAGTATATTTATTGACATATTTATTATTATTATTATTACTCTTTATTTTGTACACCACAAGACCATATAAAGGACACAAAAAATACATAGAAAACAAAGAACGAAATAGAATACAAAAAGGCGGCCTTATCGCTTAGTAGCGATCTCTGCCAGGCAATCTTAGGAATAGGAGAAGTTAGGAGATTAACTCGCGGGTGGTGTATTAATATAAACATCCAAACAAATACCTACATACACTAATACATAAACAGTTACACAAATAATATAATACTTATAATAAATATATGAAAATAAACAAATATTTATTATGTATTTTTATCTAAGTAATATTATGCTAAATAAAATTTAAAACTAGTCGTCGGTATTATGGTGATTTTTAAATATTTCCAGTGACTTTGATTGTCGTATGTTTAATGGGAGAGCATTCCATAATAAAACAGCTTGCACTGTGAAAGACTGCGTATAAAACTTTGTCCTATGCGATGGCATGCGTAAAGTTAATTTTTGGGTTGTTCGTATTTCGGACTGATCTCCCAGAAATTTAAACTTCTCCTTCAGGTAAGAGGGAGTTTTTGGGTCAAATAGCACACAGCACAGTAAGTGAGAGAACATGAAGATTTAATATGATATAAAATACTTTTCATCCATTAACCAGCTCGGTGAAGGTCGTTTTATACTAGGATTCTATACTAAATATTATGAAATGATTTTTTAATTTCATGTAGGACAACTTATGTCACTTATAGAGAGTACGTTAAGACTCTACCACCAGAAAGTTGATAAGATCTTGATTTCAATATAGCAAAATTGAGAGACAAACGGATCTAGTAGCAGATACCATCTTCTAGTAGCTAATGTTGGAAAAAATGTGCTTACCCAACGGCTTCAGCGACTGGCCTCGTAGATTCTTGGCCTCTAAAGACGTGGCAAGCGAATCTCTGTAGCGTTGGATGTTTTGTGATGAATCCTAAATATCGGTGGTCGCGCGGGTGAAACGCACAAAATGACACGTTCTTCAGGGAGTAAAAGTAGTCGATGCAAGGACCACTGCGACTCCGCTGTTCGGGAAAAATACAAAAATTAACAAAAAAAACATGACTAAAATTTTTTTTAAAAATTGTCACGAGTATGTGCGTCTTAAGAAATTAAATATCACTTGCTTTAATGGTAAAGAAAAAATCCTGAGGAAACCTTCATGCCTGAGAGTTCTAAATAAATTTCTCAAAAGTGTTTTAAGCTGCCCACCCGCACTGGGCCAGCGTGGTGAGCTATGGATGAACTGCTCTCAGATAGGAGACTCAAGGATAACTTTATTAAAAGTCTAATGGTATACTTACGTCAGGTTTTGATCGATCAACCATCCGTAAACCCTGATCTGATACTTCTAAAATACATGGCTGGGTTCCCGGTTCCCCATTGCATTCTCCTACGATTTTCTTCACCGCTTGACAAACTACTCCGGTGCCCTTATGCGCTAGTGTTTCGACTGAGCCCATATACCTAAAATTTTTTTTTTTAAATATCATGGCAACTGGACACGCACCTGACCAGGTTGCTTAAAACAAGTTTATATTATATTATAATGGTTCAATAACCATGCTTATTACTAAAAAAAATAACAATTATAATATTGTAAATGCTATTTTTTTCAAAAGTTAAGACTACCACAGGTTTAGAAAATGAAAGTCGGCAAGTGCAGTTACTGTTTTAAAAAAAGTTTTAAGTAAAAATATTAACTGCTTTGTAATATATAATATATAGTTTTACGAGAGATTCCAGTTTTTTATATTTTAATACTAGTCGATACACGCGACTTCGTCAGCGTGGATTATGTTTTTTTCAATTTCCGCGGGAACTCCTTATTTCTCCGGAATAACAAGTAACCTATATATATATTGCCCGGGATACAATCTACCTCTATACCAAATTTCATCAAAATCGGTTAAAAAAATGGGCAGTGAAAGCGTAGCAGACAGACAAACACACTGCATTTTGAATTAATGTTAGATTCATTTGACTATACAAGGGCATTTTTAAAAGATTAATTTAAAAAAACATTAGAATTACACGCGCAAGACCGCGACGTGTAGAGCAGGAATCTCCACAAGTCGAGCAGTGGATGTCCATCGGTTGATTACTGTCGAGTGCACCTTTTTCAGCTTTAATATAATTTTAAGAATTAACCATCACATGCTTTAACGATGAAGGAAAATATCGTGAGAAAACCTGCATGCCCTGGAGTTTTGCTTATGATGTGTAATCTATGAGAGAGAGATTAAGCCGCCGCAGCAATCCGCACTTGACCAACATGGTGCACTATGGCCAAATCCTTCTCACTGTGAGAGGAGATTCGTGCTCAGTAGCAAGTTGGAAATGGGTTGAAGTGATGTTTATTATAATTATTACTTACCCTAACAAGTATCTTTCTCGTTTAACTTTGGCATTTGCGGGATCAAAATCGTTATAGTCCATATCGACAGCATAGGCCGAAGGAAAAATACCTTGTTGCCCGGTTCGTAAGTTTACACCTGGAATAAAGCAATACATTTGTGGGAATTTCTTTCTTTTTCTAATTCAATGTCAAAGTATGTTTGTTCTGAATTGGTTCCTACACAGTACACTTTTAGATGGTCGATATTACAAAGTATAAGACGTGTTGGTGATAATAAAGTAAGGTATCTTAAAACTGAAGTTACGAGGGTTCCAAACGCGCCTTGGTCTGAGGCCCACAACGAAGTCAGCCGGAGCTTTTTATTATCAATATTTCACAAAACATCTTAAATTAATAAATTTATCAGGAGCACTTTCTTATTTGAATCCGTATTCATACTAATATTATAAATGCGAAAGTGTGCTTTCGCGGCCCTCTATTCAAATGTTTTTGACGAAATTTGATACAGAGATAGGTTGCATCCCGGGAAATGAAAGAATTATAGAGATCGAGGAATCAAAAAGCCTTCATCCACGCGGACGAAGTCGCGGCCATAATCTAGTCACTAATAAATCATCCAACAGCTGCGCAAACGTAGACACTGTTTGTGTCCAGTTGCTTCCACGTCACACAAAACCACATTTTTCTGTGACGGTGTCTCGTGTCGCTAACATAAAGTTTTCTTAGAGCAATGCCTTAGACTTTTGATTATCCTGTGAGAATTCTTCCTATATCCGGATCCTTATGCGGCTACAATTCGTCCTATGGCCGTCTCAAAAATTCATACTATCTCTTTATGATTACATCAAAATCGGTCCAAAATAAATATTAGGTACCTTTATTAAAAAATAAATATTAAGGCCGTACAAACATAGAAGACAGACGGACAGACATACTTTTGCATTTGTTAGAGTAAATACCATAAGTTTACTTTTACCAACTCCGAGAAATATGTTTTAACTTGCTTCACACTTCGTATTACTCGCAATTTATCGTAATTAATTTTTATTATATTTGTATTTTTATTTGTATTTGATATAATATTTTACTATTATAATAATACGTAATTTATATTTTTTGTGACTTTATGTCCGAAGAAGATGGCCTCATTCACATAATATTTCGATGTCACCCCGTAACTCCAAGCAAAAAACGCAAAAATGAAATTTTCTTTTTTCAAAATTGTACTACAGGAAAAACTCTCCTGGGTCCAAATGATGCATCTTAGCTGTACCTTAATTGTCCAGCTCAACTAGTGAAACTGGCCGAATTTAAAATGTTTTTTTTTGCGGAAAAACCAATAGATTCTTCAATGTCCTAACTATTCTAAAAATAAAGCTATTTAAAGGAGACGAGAGATTAAAAAACGAATAAGAAGAGTAGACGAGTAATAAAATGGTAATTTTTTTCAATTTTTCTAAACATAGGAATAAAGATTAATGTTGTATAGGTAGACGTAGATAAACGCTTAAGTTAAACGTTACTCGGAGTTGGTAAAAGCAGCACTAATTGAGCACTAAAACCAGATTTAAAAAATGGTACACTTAGATCAATTGTTTAAGTTTTGTATTTATCTAAATTGAAACACGGATCTAACAGTTCAATGACTCACCTTCACACCATAAATCGTCAGCCTCTTTTTGCACATAGATAGGATCACCTATTTCCACCTCTATCTCATCGTGATGCCTGGGGTTGAACTTGTGTAGGCCTCTATGCGTTGCTTCTAACATTTCCAATTGGCTGTGTGGTACCGTTGTCATGTTTCCATTGAAATTGATCCCACTGATGCTGCAACTCGATGATGGTGATACTGAAATTTTAATGTTTGATTGAATTAATAGAAAACATATACAACTTACATATAACGGGTAAATTATGCACTATGGAAGCGTGGTCTGGAAGAGATCACTTTTGGTAATAATATCGCCCTTGCCTACTTTATTTTCTATACTTGTTTTCTATAAACCTTTATGTTTGTGTGGCAATTAATAATAATTTATCTATCTATTTATGCCCACATTCCGCACTGGATAGCCAGGCTTGGTCTTTTGTTCAATTGAGCCAACCCTTCTGTCACCAGAGTGCCCAGTGGAAGATTTTCTTCCCAATCGATGGCGACAAAGTAAACTAAAATTATGGAATTGTCAAGCGTTTGACAGCTGGGGCTCGAGCAATCCATACGCCTATATATCCATATGTCTATCAGCTACGCCTTAACGGTCCATCTACTAAACCGGTTTTGATGAAATTTGGTATAGATGTAGGTTATATCCCGGGAACTTTTTATCCTAGAAAATTCAAAAATTCCTCTAATAAAACTTAATCCACGCGGACGAAGTCGCGAGCGTCATCTAGTTCCATATAAATGGTAGTCGCGAGATTTTTTGGCACTATCGTTTAATTATGTCCCGTATAGTTATTAATGGAAACACGGTATTATTAGTGTAGTTGTACATGCGCCGAGTATTTATCCAGCACAGCACTCCAACTATTGGACTGAACACGCCAATATGTCCGCGTTAAAAATAGAGCGCGCATACTAGTCGATAGGTGAAAACGTCGTTCTCCTCGGACGCGTCGCCGTATCAAACGGAAGTTTTGTGTGCCGCTTTGCAAACCGTATCCGGTCCCTATAGGTTGTAATTTATACCCTTTAATATCACACCCGAAGACGTCGTTAATTGAAAGAAACACTTTTGTTATTCCCAAAACTACAATTAATCGTCGACAACAACAAACTTGTCCATCCTGTTATGAGGATTGTTTGGAACTGAGACCCGGATCATAATATTGATTTGTCTATAAATAAAGTCAGCAGATATTTGCAGCGCAATTAAAATCCTTCACGTAAATATCATCCTGCATACAATTAATTAATGACAGTATTTTGCGAAAATATAAAAGATCACTGTGCAAAACTATAAATTATTATTTATTTATTTATTACTATATCTCGCCATTGACAGTAAGTCATCTACACTAGCGGCACGCTATGATGGCCGGTTTGACACATTACAATAGTGATGTGGAATGTCAATTTATTCTCGAACAAAAAACAATTAAGTTTTGTTTTTGTACCTGATTAAATAGGTTTAATAAAACAAAAATGTATATGTTTATTTAATTTATTTGAACGAACTGAATATTTGAACGAAAATGAATATACATACTTTATATGCACACAAGAAACATATGAATACAAAAGATACCAAAAAAGGTGCCACAAAAGGCCATAATTAATCAGATTCGTCCATACTACTATTTTCACTGTCGTCACTGCTATCATCACATACATTAATAATTATATGTTCGTTTTCTATAATATTATCTATTTTCACATCTCTTTCATAATCTTCCCTTATTAATTTAACAGTTCTATTCACAACCTTTTCCCAGTCTCCTTTAGTCACATGTTCACAAGCTTCTTCTAATAATTTTAGCATTTTTTTTGTGGTAAATGGGGGTTCTGTATTGTGTCTTGCAGCATATCCCTTAATTTGAGCCCACACCAACTCAATCGCATTATACTCACAATGGTAAGGCGGTAACCGTATAACTCTGTGCCCATGTTCTAATGCTATTTCGTCAATGACGTATCGGATCTTGGTTGGTTTGTTTTCTTTTAAAAGACGTACTAATTCCGCTTTTAACATATTCATGTTTGCATCTACGCCATTTTTACGAAGCCATGCGACGATATCAGCTTTCTTTTGGGATTGGGCAGGTGGCTTGTCAATTTGCATCGAGTGGTATGGGGCGTTGTCCATAATTATAATAGATGGTTCAGGGAGGCTACACAACATTGAGGTAAACCATTCAGTAAACTTTTCTCCATTCATGTCTTCATGATAGTCTCCAGTGGTTTTTGACGCAAAAGCCATGAGAGAACCTTCGACAAACCCGTTGATGGTTCCGGCGTGACAAATTATAAGTCGCGATCCTTTTCCTACAGGAACTTTGGAAGTAGATGCTGCTGTGTCATCGTTCCAAGAACGGCCTACAGTATGGTTAGCATTAAGCCATGTTTCATCCAAGAACACAACATTTTGCCAATTTTTGATTTCTTTCACTTGCCGTAAAAAAGTATACCTTGCCATCGCTATATCAAATCTTTCCATCAATATTTTGCGTTTGTTACATTTTTTGTATCGAAATCCAATGGTCTTCAAAATCTTCGTTAAAGAACTTTCCCCACCGAAGAATAATCCAGCTTCCTTCAGTGAATGCACCAACTTTTTTCTTGTTGGATACTCCTTCTGTAAATAGTAGCCGTAAACATGTCTTCGGATAGCATCGGCATCAAAGCTATCGATGCCTACGACTGGTTTTGCTCGTTTTCTCTTTTTTGGTGTGTGAAGTTTATTTTCTTCTGTGCCAGTCTCGCCATATTTTTTTTTAGTTATCCGTCTAACAGTTCGTTGTCCAATATTAAGCGCATCAGCTACGCGTTCAACCACTGACGTTATAGGTAAAATTGGCCCTCCATTTTGAGCTTCACGATCGAAATAGTTACGAAGGCGTATTACGAACTCACGTGTCTGACTATTTAGAACAGTTCTCTGCGTACGTTCGGTCATATCGACGAAATCCACAACAAAGGGCTTGAACAGAGTCCAAATTAACGAGCAAGGGTCAACAGTAATGCAGTATCAATATTTGAAATCCAAAGCCAGGTCAAAACTATATCACAATCGCATTGCACTGACAGTTTATACTTTTCGAAGCAACGTCAATTCGAAACTGCTTTGTTTTGCATTGAGCATTGACGCGAGTTTGCCGGAGGTAGTAGTTGTGCTAGCCAGCGATCCTATGTGACGATCGTATTAGATTCCATTTTTAAAAATTTATTGATATTTTTTTGCGATTTCAGAGGTTTGTCCACATAGTGAAAATTGTTCATATTCACAAGTACATTCACCCCTTAAATGGTGCAAACTGATTTTTCTACACTTGTATACATTTAAGAAATCAATTTAATAAATAAATTTTGAGTCCTAAACCTAAAACTACATTCGATAAAATTTATGAATCTCTGCACATCACTATCGTCAATAAAGTAATACAATTATTTCCTTCAAAGTCGTTATCAATTAATACGGAACTTCATGAGCGGACAAACGTCAAACCGGCCATCATAGCGTGCCGCTAGTTTAGTCTAATATTAAAAATGTG
Source organism: Erebia palarica (assembly GCA_964035005.1). Taxonomy (NCBI): domain Eukaryota; kingdom Metazoa; phylum Arthropoda; class Insecta; order Lepidoptera; family Nymphalidae; genus Erebia; species Erebia palarica. The sequence continues at coordinate 19,702,264 of OZ035986.1, forward strand.
ATAAATTATAAATGATAAATGATTTATTTATATCACATCGGACAACTTGTGTCACTTATGAAACGTTATGACTCTACCACTGGTTCGGAAAACTGAAAAGAGGCGGCAAGAAACTCAGCAGTTGCTCTTTTCTTCAAAAAATAAAGAGGTTAAAATAATTATACAATACAACACATACGTTACGATGTAAGTATTACACTGACTTGTGGGTCACTGGATGCGAGGCCGGTAGCTTCCATGCAACTTTTTCATTAATAAAATCATCAATTGTACAATAGCCTCGACTTAACAAATGCTGTTTAACACATTCATTAAATTTATATAATGGCAAATCCAGAAACTCTTTTGGAACAGAACGGAAAAGCGTACACTCGACCCCACAAAGGATTGATGCCTGCACCTTGCGCACACGATATGACGCTGTTACAAGTTTATGGCGGTTTCTAGTATCACCTATTTGCTAATAAAGATTAGTTTTCTGCCTAACAAAGACTATATTAGTGTATATGTATTGTGAAGGCACCGTAAGAACATCAATTTCTTTAAATTTTTCACGAAGTGATTCGCGTGATCCGAGTTTATAAATAGAAAAACCTTATGGCTCTTTTCTGCAATATAAAAGTTGGATGGATATTAGCTGCTCTACTCCATAATAAAATGCCGTACGTTATAACACTGTGGAAGAAAGCACAGTAGATAAGCCTTACCGTTTCAATATCGCTAAACTGTCTAATTTTCCTGACAGCAAAAGCAGCCCAACTAAGTTTTCCCGCTAGTGTATCTATATGAGCACCCCATTGAAGCTAAGGTCTAAGGTCTGAAGTCACTCCCAAAAAAACTGTGAAGTTCTCAATGTTTTGTGTTTCCTCCATTTCTCATTATAGTTTTATCAAAATTCTTTACATTAGGTAGAACAAACTCTAAATACTTGGTTTTCTTAATATTCAATAATAAATTATTGACAGTAAACTAGTGTAATTCGTGTTATATTGCATTGTTTACATCAAAAGTGTCCTTACTTCTATCCACTTTAAAAATAAGTGATGTGTCGTCAGCAAACAGTACAATATCACAGACATTATTGACATAATATGGTAAATCATTTATATATACTAAAAATAGAAAAAGACCCAAAATTGAGCCTTGTGGACACCCATTAATGCAGTCGAGCCCTCCTACTTCACGTGGTTTATGCAAACCCTCTGTATATAGTACGCCCTCTGCGGAGATAGTTTGGATGGATGGATGGATGTTTGTTACTCAATCACGCCAGAACGGTTGAACGGATCTGGATGAAATTTCGCACCGAGATAAATTGTAGTCTGGAATAACAAATATACTTCTTTTATTCCGGAAAATTACATAGTTTTCGTGGGAACCAAATAACCTCAATCCACGCGGATGAAGTCGCGAGCATCAGATTCTTTGTCTATGCGATAAAAAGCCATCTGTGCGCCATAGTACTGAACTTTCCTGGGAGGCTCCGTCTTCTTTTGGCAAAAATTTTGAAATCCATCCAATTCAAATAAGTTGTTTGTCTGAAGTCATATGACTTATCCTCAGTAATGAGTATTAATAAAGAGAGTGAGTATATTATTAACGAGTATGTCTTTCTCTCTCTTCATGAATAGAATAAGAAGGGTTTGACCACTACGCTGATATAGTACAGATTGCTAGACTTCACCAAGGTATGCATGTACTAGCGTATACTATACTATTATATTACTTTAATTGACTTCACACACCATAGAGCACATTATAAAGAACCCAGGTATGCAGGTGTACTTGGGATGTTTTCCTTGACGGTTATAAAAAGTGACATTTAATATATCACTTGGCAAGAGAAGAAATACTGAAAGCAAAGTACTCGTAGTAGAAAAAGTACAAAATGAATAGAAGATGAACTTACTATTCTGCTGCAAGGGAGTCGGTGATAAACTTTTCGGCCCAGTGTCGATTGGTGAATGTGCGGTACTGTGCCCACTATCAACATCCCCCAGGCTCTGTAGCCTTTCGGAGTCAGGGCTCGAGTCTTCATCTAGGAGATATCCACACTTCAGTACCAGCAACGGTCGACCCTGGCACCCTGGTCGTACAAGAACACCCGTCAATGCTCCTAATTCATCAGCCAAGGATGCAGGCTGTCCAGACGTGATCAATGTCGCTGAAAACGGTACATATAAATATATTTATTTCATTTATTCAAACCAAATTCAAATATTTTTTTAGACTAGCTGTTGCTCGCTGATTTTGGCTTAGTCTACGTGGAATTATATTTTTAAAATCCCTTGGGAACTCTTTGATTTTCCGGGTTAAAATTGTCTGCATGATATTTTAACATTGAAAATGGTTATAAGATGTAAATCGCCTGAGACGGATTTTTGGTAATAGCTCCAAGAATTTCATGAGGATCGAGATGGTAATAGGATTTTATCAAGAAACGTGTGAGCGTTTGAATTTTGAAAATCGGCTGGTAATTTTTTTTTGGAATTTTGAAAAATTAAATAAAGTCGGGTTTTTGGGGGGTGCTTGTTTACTAAATTGTAAATATTACGGAAAAAGACTTAAGAAGAAAATATACGGGTACTAGTTTAGCTACAGAATGGAGAAAAAAAATTAAAAACGGTTAATAATTGTGACCTGCAGGTGGTCCATTTAGATTTGGCATTGTAGAAAAACGGGTATTTCCGTATTTAAAAAGTGATGTAGCTTCTATAATTATTGACCGATCGTCATGATGTTAAAAGATGCGGATGCAGGCAGCAATATTATTGAAACTTAAAAAAAATATTAATCGAAAGGAACTTCGTTCCATCTGGGTGTCCCTTGACACCTCTCAAGTTTTTTTTGTCGTAAATTTTCGCATTCGTGTTCAAATGCTCCAATTCTTGCGGGGACTGCGAAATCTGTGAATTATTTTATATAATTCAGATTTTAATGTATTTCCTTGTCTAGTTTTAATTCATTTCACGATATGCTCGACTACTTAATTAAATGTTTAGTAACAATTGATAATAAATATATTAATGATATTAATTATTCTACGATTTGGGCACGACATAATATTGTTATAATTGTACAACACTTAGGATAAATGCGAAGGCCCAAGATAGTCAACTTGTAGGTGAAGGCGAATGACATTCAAACGTCTAGAAACCTGTCCACTCGAAAGACAGAGGATTGCTAAACTTAGCCAGATAAGGAAGTCGGAAAAATTAGGATGTGATTCAAAATAATCAATTTTTACCATTGAAAATGGTTATCAGGTGCAAATCGCTTGAGACGTATTTTTGGCCATAGCTCCGAGGATTTTGCGATCGAGATAAAAATAGTACCAAGAGTTGAGGAATTTATCGAGACACGTGTGAGCGTATGAAATTTGAAAATCAGCTGGTAACTTCTTTTGGAATTTTGAAAAATGTGTATTTCCGTATATAAAAAGTGATTTATCTTCTATGATTATTGATCGATCGTAATGGTGTCAAAACATGCGCATGCAGGCAAGGCGTGCATTTAAGTTAGAATTTATAAAAAAACGTGATCAAATTTTTTAATTTTGAATTTATGAAAAAGAAACTTGGTCAGATCTTGGTTGATATGGTTGATAGTTTTGTACACGAATTGAGCGAATTTGCGTTCAATAAAAATAACAATATTATGCAATTTTTTAGGCGCTTATTCTGGTTATTTTAGCAAGTTACTAGCAGAAATGTAAAAAAATATTACCATAAAAATATTCGACTTTTGTAAGTTTTATTGCTACTGGACACATTAGATATTACATTAGTTTCTTTACGGTTTGTCTAAAGTAGATCACTTTTAGTGATAAGGACGCCTTTGCGCACTTGCTATTTCCTTTTTTTGTAATCTTTATTATTTCTTTTTAATGTTATGTTTGACAATAAAGCATGTATCTATCTATATACAATAATAATCTATAATAATTTGTTTAAATAATCATAAATTTTCAAATAATCCAATATTTTATAATATTACGTTGTGGAACACGTGGTTGTCGGACACGTCCTTTTTATTACAGAAAAGTAAGTGTTACTGTTGATGATCTATACGATAGAGTAGAACAAAATAAATGTGTAATTTAGAATAGTGAATTTTACAAAAATACTGATTTGAATGACTTGTTTTTTTTTTTTTTTAATTATAGTATGATTAGTTAATAATTTGTTAGGATGTATAAGAATGCTTAACGCCAATTTCGTTACCAAATGATGGTTGTTAGAACACAACTTTTTCTCAACCTACGTATAGCATTACAGAGGTTTCCCTAATTCACTAGATTAACATTCATTTCCTTATTGGTAATAGATCATGTATCCGACTTCATACACGTAGATTTAGGTTTTTAAAAACACCGTGAAACTTTTTGATTTTCCGGGAAAAGTAGCCTAAGTCCATCCCTGGATACAAGCTACGTCTATATTCTTTAAAATCGGTTTAGCAGACAGTAAAACATACTTTCGCATTTTAAATATTTATTTGGATTATATAAACTAATCATATTTTAATATAATAATAATTATAGTAGTGTATTATTATGTTAAAATATGATTAATCTTTGTCAGTTTACTCTCAATGTTTAAGCACATTAAATTCGTTCTGTCAGCTAACTTTTTTTAACAATGACAGTGCAATAGACCCTAAATGTTAGAAAATTTCAAGCACACCTACACCCACACAAAATATTGCAAACTCGCAAAAGCATTCTAAAAAAAATATATACAGATACAAATACATAAATCGCGGAGCGCATTTGCCATGCTTATAATAGACCTGCGTTCGCTAAGATTATATTATTTGTAGACCTTAAATGAAAGAATAATATAACTCAGCTTTTAACAAGTTTTCAATCACCAATTTAAGTTTAACCAAGAAACAAAATGAAAGGTGCTTGGTAAAAGTTTTTGTTAATTTTGCGATTTGAAAGCTGCTGTTACTTATTATTTTATTATTAGATAGGGCCAAGTAATGTTTAATTAAGGAATGAATTTGGCGATTTGAAAGTAAAAATATTTAATTCATCAATTCGTTTGGCAATTGAAAAATCAGAGGCCCGATGGTCTAAAAAAATCATAATCATTTGAGAGTTTAAAACGTATGGTTATGTTAATAATAATAGTGAAAAGGCTCACTCGAACTGTCCGATTTGCAGGCATCTTAACCTTACATAACTTGTTAGAATTAACCATTTGACAAACATAGTTATATCCGATGTTTTTTTTACACGATCGCACTATTGCATAAAAATCGTTATAATACACGACTGCCCAAAAATGAGTGTAATGTTTTCAAGGTTCATGTATTTCTGTGAGTTTCTTTTTCCTACATTACTTCTAAGTGAGGTATCGATGGAATCCTTGCATAAATCGAATGACACAAGCTATAAATTAAATTAAAAAAAAACAAAATGGCAGGGCAGTCATGTTTTTGATTTCTTAAAATTAAGTTCACTTGTTTCCTCGATTGTGCTAACTCATTACAAAATTTATTTCTTCTTCTTGAGACGACTTCTTGTTTGGCGCTAACTATCATCGCACATCATAACTAAGGAAAATAATGAACTTACGTTTTCTAGTTTTCGGGATTTCCGGGAGCTTTCTCCGCCGTCTTTCCCCGCTCGTGAATGCTTGATGGAGCGGACTGCTCTGTGCGTCCGTGGTATCCGTTTGCCCAGGAGACTCATCAACATGGCCAGAATTGCCCGCGTCGGCTTCCCCAGGATCCTCCTCTGGCGTGCCTTCACTCTTTGACGACTGCGAATCATCCTCCAAGCCCACATTTGGCACTAACCTGGATAATAAATAAACACAATCTTAATTACAATTTACTAAAAAGTACTTAAGCTATTTTTTAAATTTTATTATTTTTTGTATATTTTTATTTATTATTCAAATAAATAATTAAACTTTATTTTTATTATGACCACTACTTCCTGGATTCAGGTTTTTTTGGTTTTCAGCGGGCACTCTTTCATTTGCCGGTACAGTGAGCCTTTGTGGTATAAACAAGCTCGGAAATAGAGCAAGCTATAAGTTGCCCTATTTCGGCATGATTGAAGTACAAACTAATAAACAAAAACTTTCCCATTTCTAATATTAGCATGGATTATCTTTTTTATCAGCTTGACGAGAAATAATGAATAGAATAATTCTTTACCTCTACACTATTTTGGAGAATTCTATTCCCAGACATCTTTTACCCCTACACATTTTTCTTAGAAACAACAATCTTATCTTATCCATGATTCTTAATAAATAATAAGTGTGAAAGTTTGGATTGTTTGAATACTCGTTACTTCTTTACTTCACAACGACTGAATCGATTTCTAAATCGAAAGTCGTTGTGGCGTGAAGGGCTAACAAACATCGAAATATTGGTACAAACATCAAAACTTTCGCATTTATAATACTAATAATAAGTATGATGAATAAAACAGAGAAAGCTAAAATATTACTATAATGTAGACCCACCTTTTGGCAATTTTGGCAAGCGGATTTGAAGAGGTCAGATTCTGAACAAAATAATTAATCGGCATGAAACTCGGCAATTACTTTTACCCCCGACTGAATGGAGACGTTTACTATACCTAATCTACATTTGGCGTTATACAGGTTGTTTGAAAGTGTGTTTGTATGTGTGTGTTTGTGCACTTTTCAAATAAGGTTCGGGTTTTGTGAAAGAACGATCACCGGTTATTTTCTAAGTAGGCAGAGCGCTCTGAACCAGTGGTGTTATATTAACATTTAACGATTCTAAAGCACTGTGTAAAACTTGTTAAAAAACACTTCAATTTCCATTGATTCAGAAGTTAACGATTTTTTACGTGATTAGTTAACACTATGTCGGAGGTGCAAGTATTTGATGGTGTTTATTTAGGGTTATAAATGGACTTACGAGTAGAAGGGCGTGGGTGCTTTTATGTGCTGCGGTAGCTTGTCGAAGACCCGGCGAAACTCTTCAAATTCGCTGTCCGCCATGGCGAAACACCTGGTGCAGCAAGTAGGTACATGCGCCACTCTCGTGTGTGAAATTTATATCGACCGGAGTTCGGAATTGTTATGAATAGTCCATTGTGCGCGCATGCGCGTAGTGGGTGCGTGCGCAACCCCAACCCCTAAGGCCATGCGCAATAGCGCCGTACTCCTGTGTGCTTCACTTAACATCTTTTTATGACTCCTTTATACGTTGACCTTTATATCGGCGAATACTCAAAGTCAGATGTCATTTATTTAAACTTGGACGAACTGGTACACCTTTGATATTAATAAAATATATTATTATTATAAATAAATTAATAATAAATTGTTTAAGAAGATTTCAAATTTAATATAAGACCATAAAAATAATAAACGTCATGGCTTGTTTCATCTCTATGAAACAAGCCATCAAGTTATAAGGAAAAGTATTATGAGTGCGTTATTTACAATATTATTTACCTCAGCACGTAAAAACTTATTTAAAATTGATTTAAATTTGATTTTATACCTAAACTGAAACTTTTCTTCTATTCATAAATATTTGGTCTATATTATATTTTGAGGAACCTAGTTAGTCAATTGCTTTCATCTTTCCACTTTAATTCACTTATGATCTCTAAGAATATAAAACTCTCTCCAAATTATTTATAAGTGCAATTTACATAAGTTAATATTATAACGGTAAGAATGCCGTACAATGTGTATTTTCCTATTCTAACACACAGCAAAACAATGAAACTTGTTTGGCCGATATGCACCAATCACGTTTGGCCAACATGAATTGGAGGCATTAAATTTTTCGCAATTAAGTTTCTCAAATTTTGATTCAGCGGGAAACCCTCGAGAAGTGAAGATCTCGTATTATTTTGAATTTTGAAATGAATGAGTTTGTTTTTAATTCCGCTATCAGTTTTAAATGGGTAAATTTTTGTTTACAGATTGGATTTATTATCATTATTAGTACATTATTGCCCAGGCCGGAAATAAAGCAATTCACGGCTAATTAATATTGGGTGGACGAGGCCAAAGCGAGGACTTAAGGAGGTCGAGGACCCAAGTTATTTTAAAAGGACGATGTGCCAGCTGAGGCCTTTTTAAGTAAAGTGCGCGTCGTCTCCTTTTGGCTCGTGAGTGCCAAGCGGGGGTACGGGCCTCGAGGCTTAGCCTCCTTACACGGGGCGCGTGCCCCGGTGACTGGCTTTAAGCCGAGACGGTTTGGGCCTGCCTGGGAGGCTGCGGGCCCTTTAGTTGGGTGTTGTGTGCGTCCGCACTGCGGGTGACGTCGTAACCGCCGCGTGCAGTATATCCGTATATCCCGTATATCCTTTCTAGGCATGGAGGCGCGTAAGCACCGCCATGCCTGCTAAGAGAGCTTGTGTTGTGCCCTGGCCCTGCAGGTACGCCGTCAGCCCTGTCGAGAGCGCGCCAATTCGACAACCGACTGAACTTAGTAATCGACCTGAGAACTAGATGGCGCTATGAGTACATTAGCTCACGGTATAAGGTTAAACGGTCTATAAAATCGGCCCTCAAAGCAATTCAAGCAATTTCCGTACAAGTATGAGAAAATTAATTTTATCAACATTTTTGGTACCTGAGGCCCGCATCTCGTTCGTATAAATATAGGTTTTTGAAAAAAACCCTGGAGGCTTTAACTTTTTAGACTTACATTTTACGCTAAAACATAGTATGTATTGATACGCCTAGGCTCCTTTAGTGAGTATAATATACATATTAAAGCTGGTCTGGTCTGGTCTGTTGAGATACTTTGACTGCGACTAGTTACCCTACCGGCAAAAACGTACTGCCAAGCGATGATTTATCTTTTTGGTGCGATGCCGTGTTAAAATTGATAAAGAAAATTATAAATGCGAAAGTGTTTTTGTCTGTTGGTTTGTCTTTCAATCACGCCGCAACTGAGCAACGGATCGACGTGATTTTTTGCATGGGTATAGTTGAGGACCTGGAGAGTTACATAGGCTACTCTTTATCTTTATTTCGAAAAATTCCCGTGGGAATTAAAAAAAACTTTTTTCGCGCAGACCAAGTCGGGCATCAGCTAGTTATTATACATATATATATTTCACCATTAATGATCGCCAAACATCGGAAAGAAATGTGATGTGAAATAAATTTAACTACAGACATATTCTATCTAGGAATTGTATATTTATATAATATAGCGCCCAGAAATTGCTATCCAGGATACACATCCTGAAGTATTTCTGGGTGGTTAAAACAAAATAACCAAGAATTACCAAATTCCATGGCGCTGTAGTGTTATCGTGAGAGGCCTCGGGTTTGATTCCCGGCAGAGTCAATTAGGGAATACACCTATCATTTCTGAATTTTCTATCTGGTCGCGTCTGGTAGGAGTAGGTTTCGGTTGCGGCTAATTCCCCGGCGGTAAAGATGTACGTAGCGTCTTAGCATTCCTGTAAGATGTCGTGTAGAAACCTGTGACGGAAATATATGTTATACAACAACCATACTCATAACATATTAGCTAGCTAAAATATTAATCTGCATCATCATTTACCACTAAGTCGGATCGCAGTCAAGGGCTACTTGTAGTTGAATAAAGAAAAAGCTTCAATTCTATTGTCTAGATATAGAATCACGTTAGGTGTATGTAGGTCCTTAGAAAGAGGCTGCCGTTTATCTTGAGTACGTCCGGAGACGCATTGACTGCGGACCGAGATTAAAGTGTTTACGTTACTCTTTAAAGACGGCCGTTGCCCACGTAGTGGGTTGCTAAGTTTCTGAGTAGGTATTTGTAGATAATGCCCCGTTCTAGTTCAAATAAATTTAAAAGTTCTTTTTCTGGTACACTGTACACTTTTTGATAATTGAGGGACGAGTGGCTTAGTTGTGACAACGCGTATCATTCGATTGCGATTGTTAGGCAACATTGACCGAAGTAAGTAACTGGATGGGTGACCGAATTGGGAGGTTCCAATTTGGCCTTTTCGTTACCTCCGTGCCTCGGAGAGCACGTCATGTCGTGGATCACAAACATCTGATAGTAAATTGTTGTTTGTTTACACTAACGTTGGAACCCACCGCATCTTTATTATATGTGATTAATACGACCTGCAGTATTGAGGAATACGACGAAAAGAGAGAGACCCTTTTTGAACGTCTATATAATACATAACATGATGGTAATAACTAATTACGGTATCTTAGTACTATAGCTACGAGGGTACCAATCGTGCCCTGGTCTGAGAAGAGGCCACAACAAACTCGAACGGGGTTTTATTTTCTAGTGCTTTTTGTCAATGGTGTCTAGATTGTCTAACTTTAACCCGTTGCTTAAAATACAGAGACCCGGTTCATGCAACGGGTTTTCCTGTACTTATTGTCTGATAAACTACATTGCAGCACAATGATTAGGGTACTTGAATGAACCCACAAGTTCAACTTATTAGGTCAACCGTTGAACTAGTGAGTACTCTTCCCGTGTATTGTGAATTATTCAGCGAATCAAGACACGCGGAAGCGTGTCCAGCCAAAGTTCAAAAAAATTGGCGAGCAGCACCGTGTGTAATATTACACGAACCATTTGGAGCCACTTTTGACCCCCTCATAACTCAAAAACTATTTCACATAAACATGTCAAATTTGGCGCATATATTGAGACCCGTGAGATACATATGTGCTCCAAATTTCATAAGCACACCTCAAATGGTTATTTAGATATAAACGTACAAAAATCGTCATTTTTATGATCAAAGGATAGATCAAAACTCTGACACGAGGCATGCTACCATTGCTTAAAGCCGTATTATTTTAATATTGTTGACGTTTATGTTGTAGTGTTATAATCATTATTTTAAGGACGTCAAAGTACGTGACATTCAACCGTTAGTTTGAAACAATACTGCTTTGAGCGGTGGTAGTAACTCCTTAACTATTGAAAATGACACATAATTATTATTTTAATGTAAATAATAATGAATAATAATATAGTTGCATTAAAACCTTACCTTCCTATTCATACATTTTGTGCAACGAAACGTCATTGACAGAAAAGAAGAAGAAACGTATTTGAAGTCGTCAGTTCAAGCTGTCAGTCATTGTGATTTGTATTCATTGTTTATAGTGGTTTTAGTGATATCGACTGTTTACCGTGCTTGTTTTCAATGTTTCACAAAAAACTTTTGATTTTGAACTTTTGCAATCAAAATTGATGAGATGTAGAAATGTGCTGTAGAGGTAGTCTGACCATAGATGTAATCTGTCAATGTCAGTGTAACTCTAGGTACACTATATATTTTTCTTGAGAATTCTCGTCTTTAATTATCTTGTACAATGAGTCGTACAATAGAATTACTGGTGGGTGACACACTGACCTTACACCAAATAATAAGTACCTACTAATGTAAAACGTAAAATAAACTAATAGAAAAGTCCTATTACAGTGTAAAGGATTATTTGAATGATAGCAAGGCATGGGTATGAATTGTTACAACGGCTGATTATGTAATGTTATATTATAAGTACATATATATAATTTCAAATATTTGTGAGATGGTGATAATAAAAAAAAAGCGGAGTTTATTGCGGGCTCTTCTCAGACCAGGGCACGTTTGGAACCCTCGTAGCTTTAGTTTTAAGATATCGTAGTTAATTATCACCATCACGTCTTATGCTCTGTAAGCATGACGTTCAGAAGGTGTACTTTGTAGGTACATATTTTGAATAAATATGTTTTGAGTTTGAGATTGAGTTCAATAATTTCTGTACAAAAAGTAATGATATCCCATCAAAAACATAAATGTAAAATGAGAGCCAAGTTCAAAATTGTGATATATATGCCTTGGTTGTTGACTTCAGCGACAAAAGGAGTGAGATCTAAATGGGTGCCAAGTTCAATGGTCAGTCCTGCAATTTATATATCCCATCAAAAACATAAATGTGAAATGAGAGCCAAATTCAAAATTGTGATATATATGCCTTGGTTGTTGACTTCAGCGACAAAAGAAGTGAGATCTAAATGGGTGCCAAGTTCAATGGTCAGTCCTGAAATTTATTTATAACAACATATAATATTTTATAACAACTTAAAATATCATTTCTTCTTATAACTTAGTATAAAATGTTGAAGACTAAGGCTTTGGCTTGGCTAGTTTCCATATACGAATTATTATTAAGTAGGTACCTAAAAGTACAGTTTCTACCAGCAAGCCAAATTTTCGGAAGAATAAAATAAAAACTTACAGCTTTACAACTTGTGAACGCTATAATTCGTATATGAAAACTAGCCAAGCCAAAGCCTTAGTCTTCAACATTTTATACTACGTTATAAGAAGAAATGATATTTTAAGTTGTTATAAAATATTATATGTTGTTATAAATAAATTTCAGGACTGACCATTGAACTTGGCACCCATTTAGATCTCACTTCTTTTGTCGCTGAAGTCAACAACCAAGGCATATATATCACAATTTTGAATTTGGCTCTCATTTCACATTTATGTTTTTGATGGGATATATAAATTGCAGGACTGACCATTGAACTTGGCACCCATTTAGATCTCACTCCTTTTGTCGCTGAAGTCAACAACCAAGGCATATATATCACAATTTTGAACTTGGCTCTCATTTTACATTTATGTTTTTGATGGGATATATTCTTCTACAGCCTTCTTCTTCGACTACATATTTGTTATAACCCATTTAAACCACTTTTCATTTTGGTAACAGATAGGTGAAGACATCTATCTTGAATGAACTTATAATAATAACACACACACGCGAACACACGAACACATACACACACATAATTTACGCACACAGCCACACTTAGTTTTAAGTAATATTATCCTGTATCACTGGAAGGAACTACCCTCTGCAACACAGGTTATCCTAGCGTAGAGGTAGGGACCACTTTAGAATTTTGTTACACTCTATTATGAAAATAAATATAATTCTTATTCTTATTCCCTACTACACTGCTAGATAATCCAACCCAGCTTCACTCGGGTGCAATTTTTTGACGTAGATGGCTACGTCGTCGTAGAGATAAAGCTACATGCAAAATCAAAGTATTTTCTAGAGCGGTTGAAACTTGAATTTGCTTATCAAATTAAAGGCAGCTTCAAGTTTTGATCGCTTACCCGCTGCTTAACATACGACATGTTTGATTTTTAAACCCGTATTTTACCCCTCAGGGGAAAAATATTCAAATATCTTTTACTTAACGAATGATTTCGTGTTTAAATCTATCTCTATGAGAAATTTTCAGCCCGAAGCTTACTACAAAAAACATATCCAAACCCTCCACTCAACTTTCATCAAAATATTTTTTATTGCAACCTGAGTCTCTAACACGGGACTTCGTGATCTCCAACCGAACAAGCTAGCCACAAGATTAACGAGGTTCTCCTTAACAATATACTTATGACAATAACTTTCGTTAAAACAAAGGATGTGTCCGTTCGCCCCTAAAAGCGGTTTCACAAAAGCTTGAACTGAGTCTGAATCTGAATCACGTTTTACGTCATACTATCAAAGTTTACGCCTCGTTAACTTGTACCTAACCCCGTATTCACATTCTCATCAGCATGGCTCGTGACGAAGTATGCGTGGGTTGTTTATTTTGTACGCTATATGTTAGCCTTTGACTGCAAACTTAGACTGGATTCTAAGTGATGATGCAGCTAATCTCCTTTGTGCTACTTATACTGGACTGCTGTTTCAGTACGTCTGAAAGCCAAAAGCCAAGGAAACAAGAAGAAGTGATGATGCAGTCTATAGCAGTAATATTAAACCCATCTCAACTAGCACATGATCTGGTGAAGTGGTTCAAGTAATGTTAAACTGCTGCCAGGCAGCGCTTTTAAGGGCTACCTAGCCGTAACCCACTTATACAGCTTTTGTTGTAGTTGGGATTGAGGTTAGCGTAGTTGATTGCGGATCACGAGCTCCTGGGTTCGATTCCCGGTCGGGCTTAAAAATTGTTAGGTATTGGACTTTGCAACATGATAATAACATAACATGATAATAGTCATTGATACCCGCACCCGTATTGGAGCAGCATGGTGGGTCTAAGCTCTAATTCCCTCTCTCCTATGAGAGTGGAGGCCAGTGCCCAGCTGTGGGACGTTAATAGGCTGTAGTGGTTCCGTGTTTTCTAGTCGCACCCTTCGTCACAGAAACAAATTTCATCAAAACCACTTGGATGACTGCTCTTCCTCCACGACCCGTTATTCCAGGTTATTTCTGCCACGTACCTGTGAACTATGGTACCAGCTTCCATCTATTGTGTTCCAGGGCTCTTCAAAAGACGGATTAACCAATACCTGGTCGGAGGCTTCAGCCGTGGCTATAGTTATCACCCTTACGGCAGAGACTCCTGCCAAGTAATTTAGCGTTCCGGTAAGTTGCCATTAGATACGTGTAGAAACCGATTAAGGGTATGAATTTTGCATAACTGCCTTACCCCTACCAGGTTAGCCCGCTACTACTAAAAAAGCCGGGTATTTTTATCATCATCATAATATACCACTTCAAAGAAACTAAACTGTCAGAGTTTTGCAATCTTCTCAATTCAATTCATTCCCAAGCTTTGTCAATAATAAGTAAATATACATTTCACTGATTCATGAGACACAAACGCAGTTACATCGCCATTGAAAGGAGATTTTAAGTTAATTTCCTCTGAGACGCTGTGCCTCAAGGTTGTAGTCAATCAACGCTTATTTATCTACAAGTCTACCCATTTCACTAAGCGCTTCGAAACTTATGCCGGGTTTACATTGATCCAGTCGAACTCCAGTCCAGTGATAAAACAAAGGAGTGCTACTCCGAGGTGGTATTTACTTTTTTACGATTTATAGTCTAGCGCCTACTGAAATCAGACCTGCACCCCGATTGTGTAAGAAAATCGTAATGCCAAAGCTGCCTTGCGGTTCTACTAAGCCTTAATATCTTACCAAATATTAATAATATTAAAGTTAATATTATTTATTATTATTAAAAAAAATATATATATATTAAAGTTGACGTAGAAGAGGTACCAAAATAGGATCATCCAGATCTACTAAACAACACCCTTTCACGAAAAGCCAAGCGCTGAAACAAACTGTCTTATTAATGTACACCGGACATGAAGTAAAAGTGAATCTTCTTGCGTAAAGTGAACTTCCCCATTGAGCTTACTTTCTTCTACTATCCACTTTCTATTGTCCGTCAATAGAAAGTGAAAAATCTATAGGAAAAAGGGAACAGGTGACTAATTGACTGACTTAGCTCTAACCCCTGACTCTGACTATGTTAAGGGAGTTTTTTCAAAAATTCATATAGAAATAGTGGTTCGAGATTTGTACGAAAATCCAATTTAACGTGAGCGAAGCTGCAGGCAAAAGCTAATTAAAATATATTGATATATATTGTTTTAATTCTAAAAGCCGTATACAGCAATCCATATCAGTTAATTTTATAAAATAAATAAATAAATAAATGTATATTGACCAACGCCACAATTCATTATACTTAGTATAACTAAACTTATACTTCGTGTGGTCAATGGGCCCACCTCCTCAGCCCGTGCCATAAAGGCAAATTAATGTGTATGGTGGGTAGGCACAAAAATTATTTGATATTTTTGTTTTGTTTTAGTTGGAGTTTTGTGAGTTGTTGAATTGAAAGGAGTTAATAAATTGTGTTGTGTGTTTCTAAGTATAAAACAGGTTGTACTTGCAAAGCCCTAAGCTCCACGGTAATTGGAAATGATATCCTAAATACAGGTAATTAGTTAGGAGTCAGACCTACCACCCACACAAATGGCCAAATTATAACGTAAGTTTAACTTTTATGTTATCTTAATGTTAGTATGTTATTCTATAATCACATTTATGTTCATATTATTTGTGTTTCGTGGGTTTCTTGCTATTTGTGTTTTGTATGTATAAATAAAAAAAATATATTTAGTGAACGCCCGAGAGTTCTGCAGCGTTCTCAAATGTGTATGAAGTCTGCCAATCCGCACTAGGCCAGGCCCTTCTTATTTGAACAGGCACTGCCTCGTTGGTCCAGTGGTTAGCCTCCCTGACTGTGGCTGACGAGGTCCCAGGTTCGAGTCCCAGGTCGGGCCATAATTAAGAATTGGGTTTTCTCACAAAAAATTCTCACTACTAGCCCGGAGTTAGGAAGTTGGCGGTGTTTCACTCCCGTGTCTCGGAGATTACGTAAATCTGTCTAAACACTGCCAGCATCTACATTTGGATGAGGGTTATATTTAAGAATTAAAATTATGAAATTTGAATTTGTCATTTAATTGCTTAAGCAGCGCTTAATGTTAAGTATATCTATTAGCAAAAGTGCCGGGTGTAGTTGAGTTGATAACGAATGATGTGGGATGCTCTTTTCGGTAAACAATGGTAATAAATACAGCGAGCGGCGCGTTTACCGCCCGTCTCTCCTAGGGCGGGCGGGCGGCATAGGTGCGCGTACACCCTACAACCATATGCATCGGGAAAAACTGTAAACCGACTACGAAATAAAAACGCAAAGAAAATGGCTTGGCTCACGTAACTAAATCAAGATGTTTATACCTCGAAAGACCACAAGAGAATGCATCAATTTTGGGCGTACAGCAACCGCATTTATAGCAATTCCCGTCGAGCACTCGGTTTTTTTGGTAGGGACCTCAGTATTACTATAAAATTCATCTGATTATATTGTTTATTAAATATCACTTACTATTAAAGCAAATTATTTTTACAAAATAGCGCAATAAAAACATTTGTAAAGATCTTAAAATTCATGTTCATGTTGATGTTAAAATTATGTTTCACAACACTTAACAAAAAGAACTTGTGTATCAAATTATTTTGTGTGGGTTCGTATTATTTAGGAATCCTGTAAAACACATTTAATTTTAAAATTACTGGGAAAACTTCTGAGCTCCTAGAGTTATCAAAAGCACGTGGATTGTGTAGAAAAAAAATACATTTTCTTAGCCTAACTTAACCAAAGTTTGCAGTAATAACTACTGGCAAAATCTGAAAAATAATATTCTTTCTAAATCGCAAAATGTTATATGTTATGCTATATAAAATAAGTTATTGTCCAAGAACTTCATATTCCACTAATCCCATGGATACTTCAAACAAAAGCTATAAAAAAGATATTGAAATTGATAATTTTGTTTGGCTCGTACCAATCACGATGCTCATTAAAATTCGGTCTCAAAAGATAAAATGGCAAAAAAAAGATCAAAATCCCTAAATGAACTAGTTTTTTTAAATAATATTTGCCTCTATCTATGTGTTGTATGTATGTCTAATATTAACTACTAAAAAACTAAATATCTAAACTATATCTAAAATGTGAAAAAATCAACTTACTTTAGACTTTACTAACCTTCTACTAAAACCATGCTTTATCTTTATTCATATCTAAAGTGCTTAATCAAAAAAAATACTCATCAGACAAAGAGGTTCTTTAAGCCATACGTAAAATACTCAAAAATAAGAGGAAACTGCAAACTTTGCTTTTAAGGCAAATCAAACATATTAAAATAGCTACAAATTCCTGAAAATATTCCATAAAAATGAGGAAAGTTCTAAATCGAAGGATTTCTTAGGCCATACGTAAAAAAATCCGCAACAATATTGAAAATCGCAAAAAACTTGGCTCTCCAGGCAAATCAAACACATTTTATCGCTACAAATTTCTGAAAATATTCCATAAAATAATGAGGAAAGTTCTAAATCGAAAGCAAACGGTCAAAGTGTGTCCGTGACTTAAGCAAATGAAAGATTTTCCAAGTTACACAGAACACTTGATTCAGCCAATCAAATATACCCACCCTCCAGCGAAGCCTCCACGCCTCGTCTCTTTATAAAGCGAGATACGGTGAGGGCTGGCCACAGTGTATCTTAGGCAGTGCAACGTATCCCAACCTCCTATCGGCATAACTCAATTATTGGCACCCCTATAACAGACAAACCGATTCACTCATACTCACTCGCTCATCGATAGAATCCTTTATTAAAATTCTCCTTCGACTTTTACAAACCTAAATATGAGTGGATCAGGTAAAGGGCTGCTAGGTCTATGGCTGTACAGAAACGGGTCTGAGTGGGAAGTAAAAAGCGAGGCACCTCATCATCCAAAGCTGGCAGATATCCAAGCTGCATCACAACCAATACATGATGGGGAACGGATATCCGTTATATTTAGCCTGAAGAACCAAGTCGGTGGGTTGGTTCGGGTGTTGGGAGTATTTCAAGATCTTGGTATCAACGTCCTTCATATAGAGTCAAGGAAGTCTGCCATGGAAGTATCAACTGTAAGTCTTCTCATTACTTCTAGCGTATTTCTCTTAAATTTATTTAATTTGTGTCTTACGTGTGTCTATTGCCTTATATACATGTTTATGTGTATTCGGTCATGATTTTGATTAACCTAATTAGTGTTGTTTTTAGAAATCAAACTCTAAAACTCTTTGGAATGTGGATATTTTGTACGGATTTCTTGTTTTAATTTAGGTTCTTTTTAAACTTTTAAATTTCCCACGGAATTTTCACATTATCTAGTTTGTTCATCATCCTTTCTTAGTTTAAGTCTCTTTCTCGTTTAGGTACTCGAGAATCTTCACTTCAAATTTTAAGTTTCTGTCTGTCTGTCATTGTACTGTTTTATAATAATACTATATAATAAATAAAAATAGTTTATTTCTCTTACAACATTATTATAACACCTAAAAGTTAGGAGCCTTCTTCTAAGAGTTAGATTACCCCTATGTCAGAAGACATAGCCATTCCACAACAATAATAAAAATAAAAATAAATTAAAAAATAAACAATAATAAATATTTTAATAAATAAAAGTGAACTATTACTATTAGATACATATTATTACACCATATAAAACAGTAGATCATTATTTAATAGCGAGTTCTGAATACTAATCTATACTAATATTATAAATGCGAATGTTAGGATGGATGGATGTATACAGCCCGCGACTTCAACCGCGTGTATTAAGTATTTTTTGGTTTCCGCGAGAACTCTTTAATTTTACGGGATAAAAAATAGCTTATGTGTTATTACAGTTTAAAATCTATGACTATGCCATATTTTATCCAGATCCGTTGAGCCGTTCTGATGATTGAGTAACAATAATTAAAGCTAAAGTTGTGGGCTCTTCTCAGACCCGGGCGTAGCTTTAATTTTAAGATACAGTGGTTAATTATCACCATCACGTCATATACTTTGTAAACGTGGGGTTCAGAAGGTGTACTGTGCCAAGTACTGTGTAAGGTACCAATCATACTTACTAATATTATGAATGCGAAAGTGTGTTTGTTTGTTGGTTTATTGGTTTGTCCTTCAATCACGCCACAACGGAGCAACGGATCAACGTGATTTTTAGCATAGGTATAGATGAGGACCTGGAGAGCGACATAGGCTACTTTTTATCTCGGAGAATTAAGGAGTTCCCGCGGGAATCAAAAAACTTAAACTACGCAGACGAAGTCACGGGCATCAGCTAGTTGAATAAATATACTTTGAGTTTTTGCTTAAATATACATCTATCTTTTTCGCACCAAATTTCCGCACTTATAATATAATAAATATAGAAGAAAAAGTGTGAATGTGACACTAAGACAAGTGGCAACGATTATTTTCCATGCCAATTTGTCGATACAAATGACTTCCAAAGGATCGAAAATTTTAATATTTTTAGTTTTATTCGGGAACGGTATTTGGTTTTCTGTTTTTCTTTTGGATTATGTAGCTAATTCAAATTGACAAAAGCAATATGTGAAAGTTTTGTTAAAATAACTTTAGTTTATGTTTAAAACGCTTTAGAGTACTTTGATTATTGTCACCGATTTCAGACGACATGCTTTATTGACATATCTTTACAATGATAGATCATGCCTATTATAGGTAAATCCTCATGTAAGTAGCCGCAGGGTTAGCCAGGGTTTCCAATAAAATACCTTTGATTGTTCATGATTGTTCATACAGTCTGATATACTGGTGGACGTGGAGTGCGATCCACGCAGGATGGATCAACTGAAGCGAATGCTCAAACGCGAAGTGCAGGACTTCGAAGTGGTGTCCTCCCAGTCCGGCGAGGACTTCCCTCCTCCCACGCCCTTGTCTGCTGCTGCGAGCTTTGGTAACAATTTGAAAAGAAAGCACCAGTTATATTATAGCGCATGTGCTCCAGGGACACTATAAGGATATGCAATATGTTTTCTTTTTCTTCTACAAGTTAGCCCTTGACTACGTTTTCACCTGATGGTAAGTAATAATGCAGTCTAACCTGCTTGGGGTATGATTGGAGTATATTATACTTAATTAAGTTTTTAAACGACATAGTATCGGAACGGTTAATCGCTTGGTAGCACGTCAATGCTGTAAGTAAATAGGTAAGTAGCCAGGTAGCGTTTAACTGGCCATGGCCGAAGACTCCCACAAGACTAGAGATAGTTAGAAAATTGTAAATTCTAGAATTGATCCTCCCGGGGATCGAACCTACCCAGTTATCTTTATCTAAGACCATAGCGATCACTGCGCCAGGGAGGTCATCAAAATATACAGTACTAGCTGATGCCCGCGACTTCGTCCGCGGGGATCGAGGTTATTTGGTTCCCGCGGGAACGCTTTAATTTTCCGGGATCAAAAGTTTCCTATGTGTTATTCCTGGCAATAATCTATGTCTGTGCCAAATTTCATCTGTTCAACCGTTATGGCGTGATTGAGTAACAAATATCAATCCATCCATACATTCATCCATCCAAACTTTCACATTTATAATATTTTAGTATAGATGGTTCTATAAACCCGAAAGGAAGGGAACACAAGTTATTTTTCCGCATTACCTTGATCGACTATAAGCTATCCTATGACTAAGAAAACAGGGAAGTAATTGGTATTAAATCTAATAGACAAAATAACGTGGTTCACATTATAGACTTCGGCGAAATGCACTGGTTCCCCCGGAAGATTTCCGACCTCGACCGAGCGCAGAACGTGCTTATGTACGGCTCTGAGCTGGATGCAGACCACCCCGGCTTCAAGGATCCGATCTACCGCAAACGACGGGAACAGTTCGCCGCTATCGCCAACAATTACAAATAGTAAGTTTTTATTTACTTTAACTATTATATCCGGTCACGAATCTAAAACGAAAAACTAAAGGTGCGCGGGGGTGGCATCTCGCTAACTAAATAACTAATTAAAATAATTATAAAAAAAACGACTGCTTATTGCAAAATTTAAAGCCATTGTCACTCTAACGATACATCCAAATCTGGTTAGGCCTTTAGAAATGGTGGAAAAAAAGACACTTACATAAAAGCATACATTTAAGAACCCTGAAAACATTCGGTACACACCGTTTTTGGACAGTTGTCGCCATCTCTATTTGGAGATTAAGACTGCCAACTGAGTCTTAACAGATGGTGATACAAATTGCCCAAGTTCTATATCATTTCTTCATAATGAATTAGGTTATTGCAACATGTTACTCTCACCTTATATTCGGCCACCTGTAGTGTCCAGTGTACCAGCAGTTGGAGTCCACTGCCACCAACTGCCTATCGAGCTATTGCTTCGCCATCTGTAATAGTTTATGCCACTATGACTCCGACTGCTGGAATCGTTAAGTGCCTAAAGTTCATACATGTATAAAACACTAGCAATGTGTTATGTTATTTATATTA
The DNA here is from genome assembly GCA_964035005.1 of Erebia palarica. Lineage (NCBI taxonomy): Eukaryota > Metazoa > Arthropoda > Insecta > Lepidoptera > Nymphalidae > Erebia > Erebia palarica. Next base: position 19,723,951 of record OZ035986.1, read on the forward strand.
CTGTCATTACTCTACGTATAATCTGGACCCCTTAAGAGCGATAGAGAGATCGTTTACCTCGGACTACATGTCTAATGTTCGGACCCTAAGGCCGTACCCACTAGACGCCGAATCGGACTACATGTCTAGTGTCCGGATCCTAAGTCCGTACCCACTAGACGCCGAAAGGGTTTAGTGTAATAAGTCACCACGGCAAGCTACCTAACAGGCCCAATGCCGCCTTCGCGGTGCATGGTGAGATGTACCGCCTGAGGTCACCCTAACTACCGGTAGTTGTCCAAACGTTTGGTTGGACGAGCCCACGCCTTAATTGTAGCGGGAAGTGGTCATGATCAGCTTGCTCACATGGCTTTGCGACAGGGCATTGCCGTTAGGTCCGATTCCCTGTGGAAGGAACCGGACCTTCATTGGTTGTACTTGAAAAACAGTACGTAACTACGGGTCAGAGTATATGATATCATTATTAGAATATAGAGAAGCTTTCGACGTTAACTAATAAACCTGAGACACTTAGCTGATTATCATCGGCTTGGATGTTACTGCCCGCTGACACCATCAGGCACTTTGTCACTAACTTTAATATGAATTACGATACTACTTGAGATTGGCACATGTAAACTTTGCAACTAGAGCAAAATACTTTACCGCGCATTTTGCGGCCATATTTCAAACAAGTACAAACTTTAATAGCATAGAGAAACCATAGACATACTCACTATAGAGTATCAGTGTTGCTATGTACAATATTTACATTCGCGGAAGTGCCGCGACAACAGTCGTGTAAAAATGTTATTGAAGAAATACTTAATAAAAAAAATACTTGAAGAGTTTTCGTTGTTAAACTTAAAAATTAATATTGACATTTATTACCAGCGGACACCCTATCCCGAAGGTGCAGTACACGGAAACCGAAATCAAGACTTGGTGAGTCAAAAAATGATAATAAGATATGGATTTACCTACTCATTTTTACTAGTGGTTCGACCCGAACTGAGTTCTCGCGCTATCCATAAGACAGTCTTATCTATATATTGTAATATAGTTAACTTTTAACATTAGGCGCAAAAGAGCTAAAGAGTTATTGCAGAAACAAATAAACTTTAACAGAGAGCCATCTATTGTCATCATTGTGAACTTCTGTCAAAAATATTGAAACTCATTAAAAATTAAATAATTTCGTTTCCATAAAATATTTATCTTATATAAGTATTTTCTATACACATCCGTAGCTTAGCAACGTAGTACATAATTATCTGGTGCACCCTTTCACATCGCTATCGCATCGGTACGGTGAGCTGTTCCAGACGCTTCCTATAAAATTACTTATTAATTTAAAAACTTTGAGTACAAAAAGCTTTGATATTTTAGCTTAATGGTATTTACAACATAAACTAAGTTCGTCCTGAAAAATAAATCCAATTGGAAAAAATTTATCGATGAAAAAATACAGGAATCTGCTGTAGATAATATCAAGATTATATTTCTGCTAAACAATCTTTTAAAGCTTTTTTTTGTGTGGATAACAATTATAACAGAATATCGCGATCAATGAGAGTCCCCCACTTCCAACAGGATTTTTAATAACCTAAATCTGTCTTTTTTGCCTTGCTTTGGGCATCATATCCTAATGATTCAGGAACATAGGCACAGGGTTAGAATATCGCTGATAACTAGTGGTTCGCTCTGAACTGAGACCTTGCGGTATCTTTAAGATAGTTTTAACTATATATTATTGTAATAGTTGACTCTTAACATGAGACGCAAAAGAGCTAAAGAGTTATTTGAGAAACGAATAAACTTTTACAGAGCGCCATTTATTGACATCATTATGAAATTCTCTTAAATATACTGAAGCTCATAAAAAATTAAATAATTTCGTTTCCTTAAAATATTTATCTAATTTTAGTTTTTGTTGTTCAAGCATCTGATATAATTCAATTGATTGATCAAGTTTCAGGCTCAGCCTTTCAGACAATTGAGAGTTCTGACGTTTGGACGTTAGACTTTGGACGTTAGAAAATCTCCACTTTGAAAGCCCCCAATTTCGTCAATTTTAGGGGAAAAATTAAAATTAAATTTTTTGGACTCTATTCCTAATTATCTTTAAAATGATATACCGCAACCCTATGCAACGCTATAAAAAAAATTTACTTCGTATTCGCTTCTATGAGAGCCCCCCTGAAATGGAGATTTTTACAACTTTTTAAGCCATATTCGGCTGGATGCCATTGGTTAACATAATATATTTAAATTTGAAGTAATTACGTTCTGTAATTCAGAAGCTATAAGGCTCTGTCAGACGGACGGATGGACAAGTGCGAAATTCACACAAGTAGACTCGATTCGCTCGGTCAATAATTCTACAGCAACAACCGTACGTTGTATCGTAAATCACAATGGTCGGAGATCCCGCCATACTGCCTCCACCCTTCTGATAACCAGACGGGAGGTATTTTTTATGAATCAGATTCAGAGTACATTATGGAACATGCCTAGAATGAATTGCCTAATAAAATCTATTTAGAATAACTGATTTTTAGTTTTTCAATTTGCACTACACGAACTCAACTAAACGAAATCAAGAGGAGGGATTTCAAAGATGCAGAAAATATAGGCTTGCCTAAATTAATCCGTTTAAGGGTTAAGCTTGCCGTAACGTGCCGTGCATGCGTAGGTAATGTTTAAAAATTCGAACAAATTACTCATCTGATAACCTTTGTGCTCCAAAACTACTTAACCGTTTTTAAAATTATTTATTTAATAGAAAGCTACATTATCGTAACATAGCCTGTATTTTATTTAGAAAAATTAGAGATCCCTCCGAAAATTGCAATAATGTGAATGAAGCCGGAATAACGTCCTATCTGATAACTTCCGTGGCGTACGCTGCGTAAGTAGCTATATTTACACGAACAATGGGGCTGATTCTGTATTGCATAATCTCTAAACTAAACTAAAATTACAGCATTAAACATTTTGTTTCATAATACTCTCGGCGGAATGGGAAAAAACTAGATTTAAAGCTTTTAGTTTACTTTTGAATGAATACGTGAAACCGCTGACAGATGGCGTTGAACGGCATTATCGCGCGCTTCAGCATACACAGGAATCTACAATAAAGAGAGATTCAAATAAAAATACATTAGTCACCCCAACCTTGCTACAGTTCACATGCGAGTTGAATGCAGGTTAAATGTATTTGTCTTCATGCGTTTGCTCTGGATTCAAATCGTGCGTGAATTATACGTACGTAATGTACTTGTAGCTTTAACAGACTAAGAAAAATTTTTGGAAAGGTACCATTTCTGGTACCTCGAATGTCTCAATATGAAACACTAGCTATTATTATGCGCGGCTTCGCTCGCGTGACTCAATTAAACAATAACTGAGTTTTTGTTAGAATACTTAGTATTCAGTATTTTAGTATTATTAGTACTTAGTATCTTAATTATTAATTATTTTAAGGTTATTATATTATGGTTTATTCGCTTATTATTTTTTAAACCGACTTCCAAAAAAGGAGGAGGTTCTCAATTCAGCGCGTATATTTGTTTTTTTTCCTTCAGTAACTGAGTTACATACCGACGTGATTATTGTTTAGGTCCTGCAAAGTGACATAGGCTACCTTTTTGTTCCGCGAAAATTAACGGTTCCTGTGGGATATATGGGAATACATATATTTAAATATATGTATTCATAAATAATATTCATTTCTTTAGCGAAGGTTTGTGAGTTGTCATTAAAACGCATAAAAATATAATAATTATTAATTCCTGATTTATTTCAAACAATGTACAAAAATTAAAGTTTTCAAAGTTTCCGTGTTTTTTTGTTTGAAACCTCTAGAGGTTTCAAACAAAAAAACACGGAAACCTACCTAGGTAGGGGAGCGAGGGCTTAAAGTAACAGATGTAGGTAAGTAGTAATATTCATTTTTTTTTTGGATTGGGAATTGGGAATTGCTAAAATTTTGATTCAAATATCTGGGTTAAATACTGCCTGATCATCAAATAACGTAAGGTTTGGCAAGGAATCGTAAAAAATATTCACACGTAATTTTTAATTTATACTATAGTAGGTACATTATATTACAACAACGGTTGTTTGATTTTGTTATTAGAATAGACCGTACTAAAAATATACATCAATGATTAGAATGGTATATTGTGTGCTTAGGGTTGATACAAGACGATTTCAGATGAGGGTTAAGTTGAGAGCTGGCATCACCCGAAATCTGAAATCGTTTTTCATCCCGTGGCTCACACACTATTTTTCATATAATCTGCATTAAAAGTGCGAGTTTTAATAAAATTATATATATATATTATTTATTATAGTTGCTAGGTTGTTGTTTACAAATATCATACCTGCCAGTTCAGTTGATGGGTCAAATGACAGTTCAGCTTCTTTCTGCCCTAGGGCAGAAAGTGATGGTTTTCTACCAGTTGCATGACGTATTCATCTGAAATTGACTAGTTTCAGGTAGCTCAACAGGCATTGTAACTCGCAATTTCAATGCAGCCTATATGAAAAATATCTTTCATTGATTTTGAACGTTGAATTCAATATCCTACGTTTTATACTTAGCTTTTAAGAAAATTAAAATATACTCAAAATGAGCTGATGGAGCAGGTTATAACAACTTCATTCAACGAATTAAAAAATACGACTGCCCTGCCATATTATTTTTGGAGTTTAACTTCTTAAGAAGCGATTTGCATAGCCTTTGGAATCTTATTCACATTTTTATTAAATGATATTTTTTTGTGAATCACTGGATATTAAACTATAGTGTCATTTAGTTTGGAATCTACTCATTATTTTCTAGATGATGATTATATAGTTAATATTATTTTCGTTTTTTTTTTCAACTTTAGTTTTTAATGCGGGACTAAGGTAATTTTTTTTTTAGCCTAACCTATGCCACCCGGAATCAGCTAGGGATTCTAACGATACCTCATTTATCAAAATCGGTTCAGGTGTATAGAAGTTATGGTGGAATATACAAACTCACATACATACATACATACCTACATGAACCCTGAAAACAATATACTCCTTTTTTCAGGCAGTCATATAAAAGTTGTATCGTATATTTATATACATAAAGATGCTAAAAAATAACTACTATGCTGTGTTGTATTGTAGTTATCGATTATAACGAAGAGATATAGTAGATAAGATAGTATTTTTAAGACGCACATTGATAGTGACTGACTTTGTAATTCAGAGGACAACGTAATTTATTAGAGCCGAATGATGCTTTTAAATGGAAGTTTGTTTAACTATATAATATCACTTGCTGTCAGGAAAATTAGACGGTTTACCGATATTGAAACGGCTAGGCATGTCGTACGGTATTTTATTGTGGAACAGAGCAGCTCACATCCAAACAATTTATAGATTGCAGAAAAGAGCCATCCATTCTATTTATGAACTCAGATCATGCGAATCACTTATTGAAAAATTTAAAGAGATTGGTATACTTACGGTGCTTTCACAATACATTAACAATAATATAGTTTTTGTCAGGCGGAACATTAATTATTATAAGCAAATAAGTGATACTCACAATCGATATACTAGAAACCGCTTTAAGCTTGTAACAGCGTCATATCGTGTGCGCAAGGTGCAGAAATCCTTTGTGGGGTGGAGTGTACGCTTTTATAACATGGTTCCCATAGAGTTTATACATTTTCCATTACATAAATTTAAAGACTGTGTTAAACAGCATTTGTTAAGTCTAGGTTATTACACTATCCATGATTTTCTAAATGACAAAGTTGCATTGAAGCAACCAACCTCGTATCCAGTGTCCCACAAGTCAGTGTAATACTTGTAACGTAATGTATGTTTTGTATTTTTACTTATTGTAACCTTTTTCCTATTTAAGAAAAGAGCAACTGCTGAGCTTCTTGTCGGCTATTCTCAGTAGAATATTTTTCCGTACCGGTGGTAGAGTATTATAAGTGACACAAGTTGTCCTACATTAAATAAATAAATCATTTCTCATTTATCACTTGCATTGAGATAACAGTTAGGTACGTCTTGAGAAATGAAACTTTTCATAGTAAGAAAAACAAATCGTATATTTTTATAAATTACAAGAGTATTTCTGAAAATTACCCCTTATATAATACAGAGTTATTAGTAGAAACAGAGTCAACATGCTTCATCATTGTCAAATTATCACTTCTACTAACTCATAGAAACGGGAGATAAATAGGTTATAACTTAGCTAAGTCTTGATCCAAAACGTGCTAACTTAGATTGCGCTTACTAAACTCTGTTGGTAGAACAAGTAATCGAGGCAATACAAACTTAGATAATAATTTTAACTTTGGTGGACATACATTGATAAATAGTTTGGCATCAAATTCAAACGTAAGCCAATGTTAACGTCACGGGTTTAACCTCATACAGCTATAACATACATGCTATATTATATCTTTAATTATCACGTTAAACTTAAGATGTTTGTAAGTTTGTACGTTTGGATGTTTGCTACTCCTTCACCCCACAATGCCATAACAATTTGGCTTTTAACAGAGATAGCATTTAAAGTAACTTGTTTGATACTTGTTCACGTCACAATGACTGTAATTCGGAATGAATTTACTTTAACCTGTCCTAAATTATAATTATTTAATAAATAAGCAGATAGGCTACGTTTTTTATACCTAGGAAAATCAAAGTTTCCACGGGAATAAAAAAAACACAGGGACGTTAATATTTCAACTACAGGATCCCTATTACTTCTTCCGCACAGATGAAGGTTTTTTTTATTCCTGCGGGGACTCCTTAATGGGATGCAACCTATCTTTGTATAATTTAGTCAAAATACTTAGCTGTTGAAAAGATGCGCCGTGCAGAAAGCGTAGCAGATAGACAGACTTACTTTCGCATATTCTATAACATTTGTATGGATTATATTTATACCTAATATAGTACATTATTGCAAAAGCTGGGAAATAGGCACTTGCAGGTCGAGTATGAGTTTGAAGGCCGAGCCGTAGGCGCGGACTTCACTAATACGAGACAGGCAATAATTGCCATTTCCGCCGAGGCATATATAGTGCTTTTCTCAAAAGAATTCAGGGAAATAAAACATACTTTTTTACCTTTGTCGCTAAATATATATCATCTGGGGCTTTAATTAAAAAGTGATTTATGTTTTCGCCAGTAAAAATTCTCGATTTCTTGCTTTTGAATCCGGTCGATTGTCGTTTAAGAAAAGTAGTTATAAGTTCCGAGAATTTTTCAAGTTAATGCCGTTTTTAACATGAACTGTACATTTCAACATGGAATAAATTGCCCATAATGTAGATGGCTTTTTAGTTTTAGCAATCTCATTAAAATACGCCAAAAATACTGTTTCGGAGAAAATGTTCACTTTTTTCTCGTTTTTCCAACTCATAAAATTTTCATATACTTTCATGTATTTTTCTTTGGACGTCGCTGGAAGCAGGTTTTCCATTGCCAATTTGGCTTCTGATCTTAAATCTGGTGGAGTACAATCAATCTCCATTTCACTCTCTGAACCGTTGGAACTCATTTTACTTATTATTAAATTTGTATTTATTATGTATGTAAATAACAAATCAAGACGAATTTTCAGCTTTGCCTCCAATTTTTTTTTATCATCTGTGCCGACAGGCAAACGCATTTATGGCTATACAACCAATTTGTACATATCAAAGAGACTATGGTATGCCAAGAATGACAAAAGAGATCCGATCAAAGAGTATTTAATAACCCCAGCACGCCGTTTCATACAACATTGCAGGAGCGTTGTAATGTTCCAAATTCAAAAAACGCTCCTGCAATGGATTTGATTTTCTTTGTCCGAAAATTCGATACTTCGCGTGTTCTTTTTTCGAAAATAATGACAATATTTCCATGCATGTTTGAGAAAATTATATTTGTAGGGGGATTGTCTTCCGGGAGCTTTTCAAGCTCTATCAGAAGCACGCCTGTGAAGAATATCTGGAGAACTGGCCGCAACTAGTCAAGTATTGCGGATATAGAGAAGACAACCTGCCTCAGGTAGATTTCCGTACAATTCCTCACTGATAAACAAACATTCCACTCATGCAAAGCCGGGGCGTGTCATCCCAATATTATTAAATTAAAACCATCTATCCAAACCATTGTAATATTATTATTAAACTAATTAAAAAATCCTATTACAGTGTAAAGGATTATTTGAATGACAGGAAGGCATGGGTATGATTTATTGTTCTAGTGGCTAGTTATGTTATAATTATATTAGATTGTTATAATTATAAATTGAAAAGTAATTTACGATATTGTAAGATGTTGATAATAAAAAAAATCCTGGCTGAGTCTGTTGTGGTCTCTTCTTAAACCAGGGCGCGTTTGGAACCCTCGTAGCTTTAGTTTTCAGATACCGTAACTGATTATCACCATCATATTTTATAAATAATTGGACGTCAATAAATGTACTTACTTGACTTGACTATTTTTATATTATTTATTGACTAGTAACATTTTTTAATTTATAAAAATTACCATTCAGCACAGCGCTACCTATCGGTGATTTCTTGTAGCACGTTGTGAAAGATGTCACCGTGTTAGTGAATACTAAATTGAAACTAGTTTGCATCCCAGGAAAGCAGAAAATCAAAGATTTCCTCACTGTAATAATAAAAAATCTAAATCCACATTCTACGTTTATCTTAGTAGAAAATAATATACCTAAAAGATTATATTATTAACTAAGTAACAAATATTATAACTGTGACAGTAAGATTGTTTGGATGTTTATTACTACTTCACGCCACAATTCGACTAAACCGATTAGACTGGAGTGGAGATGAAGGATATAAAACCCTTGAATACACATAGGCTACATTTTATCCCGTAGTTTCTACAGGAAATTAATCCACGCTGACAAATTCGCTGGCATCGTCTAAATAGTAACTTATAAGCATAATTGTAACTTTTCAGCTTGAGGACGTCAACGTTTTCCTGAAGCGTAAGACCGGTTTCCAACTGCGGCCCGTGGCGGGCTACCTGTCTCCGAGGGACTTCCTCTCCGGCCTGGCCTTCAGGGTGTTCCACTGTACTCAGTACATCCGACATTCTTCAGACCCCTTCTATACTCCTGAACCGTAAGTTTTTCAGCGTAAAATATATGGTCGTCATCGTCGGCTCAACCAATAAACGTCCACTTTTGGACTTAGGTATTTTGCATGGATCTCCAAAGTAGAAGGCCTTGTGGTGCTTGCTTCCAGTGGCTCCCAGCTACTCGCTTGAGATCGTCCGTCCCACTAGTGAAAGAAAAAAAGAAAAAGAAAATATATATTTCATTCATCGATGGTATCACAAAGAACAGTCAATTATTATACCTAAAACTATGATTGTCTGTGACACCACCCAGAATGGGTATACAGCTCAGCCTTTTGCCCTGAATCAATCAAACGTGCTCCTTGCGTTTGCACGTTTTCTGCAGGGCGCTGATTTTCAGCTGTGACCCGGGAGGCGTCATATCCAACCGAATGAATATACCTAACCCTACAAACAATAATAACTTACCTATATTCCACTTTACCACAAATCTAAAGCTAGCAAAAAATACAAACACATAAAAATTTAGGTCCAGAGCAAAATAATATAGTGGCAGGTCGTCCAACGCTGCGTTTTCCACCTACCTCCTACATACCTATTTCTGGGTGGTTAAAAAAAGAACCGCCAGTAAGGACTTCTGGGTGTAATGTTATACATAATATTCCAGACAGAATAAAAATACGTATTTTACACCTTTCTTAAATTGGCTCGTCATTGTAAGTATAAATTTCCATAATCCAACTATGTGAAATTCTGGGTGAAATGTTATATTCATGAAGGTAAATACATAATAATATTATCCCCAACAGAATAAAAAAATACACCTTTCCCAAATTAGCTCGTCATTGTAAGTATACATTTCCTAGGAAGAGTTTATGAAACGTAGTTTTCTTAATTTAGATTTATTTCCTTTACAGCGACTGTTGCCACGAGCTGCTCGGTCACATGCCACTGCTGGCTAACCCCAGCTTCGCGCAGTTCTCTCAAGAACTCGGGCTGGCATCGTTGGGCGCTTCCGAAGAAGATATTGACAAGTTGGCAACGGTGAGTTAATTAAGATGAAGTGATTAAAGACGGACTTGCGACTCGCTTGATTTACATCGACCCTAGTGGGAGACTGTGTGGGCTGCAAACGCACAATGCTGCTCTTTCTGATGCAACGCCTCCATTCAAAGCCCTGGGATCGTGTTTGTTTCATCTAAGCCCAATGCCTATTGAAAACTATGCGCCCCGACCGGTGCCATTTAAAATTAACGACTCTCCCAACTATCGGTTAATCTGGTTCTCCTACGGATCTCATTTATGATCCTTTCCTCTCCAAATTTTCTCCTCATTACTATTTTAGAGGTTTGGAAACCTTGGGACCCCAATGTCTATAGGTTTATTGTACTATTTGCCCAACCTGCTCCCATTTCAGGTTCACACCCGTTTAGCTATGTTGGTTGCTTTAGTTAAAAATAATATTCTGTATTTTTCAGCTTTATTTCTTCACCGTGGAGTTCGGCCTTTGCCGCCAAGAAGACGGCTCGTTCCGCGTATACGGTGCCGGCCTGCTGTCGTCCGTAGCAGAACTGCAGCACGCTCTTACCACACCTGCGAAGATCAAGCGCTTTGACCCTGACATAACTGTCAACGAGGAGTGCATCATCACTTCATACCAGAACGCTTACTACTACACGGACTCCTTTGAAGAAGCCAAGGAGAAGATGAGGTAGGCTAGTTGTTTTTTGTTTTGTGCTTTATTAGCAAATATCAAGGCTCACTAAGCTAAGCCCGAAACAGTGCGCTCGTGCTTCTAATAAAACTATCTGGTATCTAAAGTCAGGTTGTGCGTCCACGGCCAGGATTTCAGTAGTCAATAAGTAACCCTTATAGTTTCGCCGTGTCAGTCCGTCTGCCTGTCTGTCTGTCCGCGGCTAAGGTAAGGCACTTAGTACTAGAAAGCTGTAATTTTCCATGGGTATTTTCAGACATATTGATCACGCCGGAAAAGTGGTAAAATATGTTTAAATTCGAATAAAACATTTTAACATTGTCACTCAATAAATTCCGAGCTGTAGTCGGTGAGAAGCTTAAAGAATCAGTAAGCGAAACAGGGATATCTCACTGTCAGAGGTGATATTATTATATTCAGCAACAACTTGAAGTTAACATCACGATATTTGGTAGTACTCGGTTCATTATGAACTATGGAATATTCTAAGTAGTTAGTCTTATAACCTGGTTCAATTATTCTTTCCTTTATGCGGAGAGTTTTTTTCCCTTAATTTTTTAACAGATCCATGATGAGTATGATGGCGTTATGTCCTTATTTATTTAGTTTCCATTCCGTCTGCATAGACGAACAGTAATAAAATATTAAAATACAACGTCTTTGGCATAAACACAATTTATATTATTTACTACCAAGGAAACTCAATTGAGAGTTTTAATTAAAATCTATGCCGGTTACTAGATGGCGCTAAGTTATTTTGTATCGCATGTCAACGTTTATTTCAACGAAAGCTTATACTTGATGTATAATTGAAGGACCTTGGAATACTCTGCTGCTGCACATAAATAGTTTTTGAAGTAGGGGGAAATTGTATAGATTTAACCCTATAAAAACCAAGCAAGAATAAAATACTCAGGCACAACATAGCCCAAACTGACATAGTTATTATTTTTTGATGCTGGAAATTACGACAGGTATTTCAAAATTTAGCAGTAAATATTTTTTTACAAATTAGGTATTTCTACAATTATATGTTTACAAGACTGTCCAAAAAAAATTAAGTGTGATGTTTTCAGGGTTTATGTCTGTATGAGTGTCTATATTCCACCATGACTTCTAAATGCCTGTACAGATTTGGATGTAATATTGTTAGATGTCTTACATAATCCCGAGTGATACTGGATTTAAATTTCTTAATAAATTATATTTGGTTGTATGGGCAGGTTAGTTTCTATCTGCTTATTGTTGATTTTCTACAAATTTTCACGCGTTAATTTAATTCAAAACAAATAAAGAGAGACTAAGTTGAGGGTAGAATTGGACGAAAATATCGTTGATTACTTATTGAACAATTCCTAAAACAATGTCGATGCGAATCGCATCATATATGGACTCTTTGCCACAGGTACCTACTTGTACAATACATATAATAATATTATCTACCTCAGAATTATATTTAATCAGGTAGACAAAAAAATGTTGTATATTTTACAATTTTTTGTAATAAAATGAAAATAATGAAAACAAATATGACAAGATTACGTGGTTACTATACAGCTATTCTGCACAAGTTTACGATTTCTTAATTTTTTAGTTTTTTATATGCATTGACATAAATAGTTTGGTGGCGCGCTCTCGAAAAAGCCTATGTCCAGCAGTGGATGCATACAGACTAATGGCTGGGTATCCACCCAATTGCAGCTACCCCTTCTATAAATTGGCTCCTTGTGGAAATGGACAACACGTTTAGAATCAGTTACAGTGCCACAACGCTTTCTCGCGGCTTTCTCACAAAGCTCTCTAGCAGTAAAATATGCAGCGAAAGGTATAGCTGTCGAACTTAACGAACTTGTGTCTGACAAAGAGTGAGGCGCTGTTCTGGCGTGAAGTACCGCTTCACTTTGTTCAGGATACCAAGTTTTTTGGCAGCTGTTTTGGCCTTTAACTCGATACATTTCCCGAAGTTAAGGTTGGGAGAGATGTCAATTCCCAAGAGCTCAATGGAATCACTAATCGGTACGGATATACCACGGAAAAATGGAGCCAAAGTGAAGGGGCTCTTCTTTGCGGTAAATAAACACGCTTGTGTTTTGGTGGTGTTGAACTCGACTAGGTTGGCGTCACCCCAATCGGAAACGTCCTTAAGAGTCGAGTTAACGTGATCCACCAAGAACTCTCTTTGTTCGAGTTTCTCAGAAGCACTGGCTCAAGAACTGGACATGTATCTCTCTGTAACAGTAAGCTGTAATCGCTAAAAAATAATTTTAAAATGGAGCCATAAAAATTCTTTCTAAAAAACAGACTTCAAAAGCCTTACGCAAGCCAGAGTATAAGTGGTGCCATCTAGGTGACACAAAGTAAACTAAATAACTTATACGTAAACAATTATTTTAATTAAAAATACTAGCGACCAGTTTATGACTGGCAACCTGGCAAATATATATTCCCCCATTTATAATTATACATGTCACCGTAAGATTGTAAAGACCGTTAGATAATAATCTAACTCGCGTAATTGCAAACTGTCGAAAGATTACAATTTAACGAATTATCAGTATATATATAATAATATACATATATAATATATATATCAGTCACCGTCCGACGACGTCACAACAAACAGTCACAGTATTTGAGCTCCGTAATATTGTAAACAAATAAATGTGCTAGGTGGTTTTACAACCATTTCATGTTGTGTAGTCCTTCGACGGGATAAGTACCTCCGAGAAAATCATAAAAATCAGTGCAAGAAACTGTGTAATATGAAGAATTACTAAAAGTTTTAAGTGCTTGTTGTGTTAATTTAAATCACGAAGTGGGTAAATCAGTAAATTGTATTTATCAACTGACACGTTGAACGTTAAACAAGACTTGTATGTTATTTTCATTTAATCCAGCAGTAGAGTTCATAGCGTGACTTGTTATGCTCTCGGCTGTTCAGTTATACGTTCGCAAAAACAGCTGAATTACGTTCAACTATTTTTGTTTTTTTTTGTAATCTTTTTTTTTTTCTTTTTTGTTTTTATTTAATTCTTTTTTTTAACTCAGTAAGGGACTACTTTACATACCAAAGTAGAGAACAATATTGTGGTTGTTTTTTTTTACTTTTATTATTTTCTCTTTGGAAGCTGTCGTCAATTAATAATGTCTGACCCGACTTCATGGGGTTGTTGCGACAACAACACTGATTGCAATGATGATGACCGAGTTAAATGTCGCACCTGCTACACACTCTTCTATGTACTCTGCTGGCAGCCTACTAATACAAGTGAAGCCAACTTATTAAGGAATAGTAAAAATTGGAAATGCCCATTATGTTGTGGAGTTACTGGCAGTCATCATTTACACCCCAGTTCGATCGGATTCAACCAAAATCAATACTAGCCGATCTAAAAAACGCATGGCTTTGTCTTCTCCTTCTCAGCCCGTAGAGTCAGCCATTACAGGTGAAGAAATACGAGAAATAATTCGTGAGGAATTGAACTCTATGATGGAAAAATCCTTGTCTCGTATGAATAAAACTATGTGCAATATCGTCAATAGTGAGCTGAAGGATGTTAAGAGCGAAGTGCAATCCCTGAAAGACTCCATAAAATTCTTAAGTGCCCAATATGACGATGTCATGAAGCAATATAAGTCGGCAACGGATACTATTACAGAACTGAAGCAGCATAATGAAAAACCGCAAGCAAAAATTAAAGAACTTTCACAGCAGATTAATATCCTGGAACAAAATCAAGAGCAAGTAACATTGAAATACAATGTCTGCCCGAAAACAAAAATGAAAATCTCGCAGAATTGACACAAAAATTAAATAGTTCGGCTGGAATTGATGTCAAAGAAGAACAAATTTTACACTGCACTCGAATTGCAAAGAAAAACCGGGATAGCCCCAGGCCTAGATCTGTCACTGTCCAATACAATTCCCCGTTGACTCGTGATAAAGTTTTAGCTGCTGTGACTAAATTTAATAAATCAAAGAAGCCCGCCGATAAGCTTAACTCATCTCACATTGGTTATTCTGGTGAGCAAAAGCCCATATACGTAATGGAACATTTATCAGCATTTAATAAGGAAGTACATGCGGCTGCTCGCGTAAAAGCTAAAGATAAGGGTTATAATTTTACGTGGATCCGCAATGGCCGAATATTTGTTAGAAAAGATACTAACTCAGAATACCGCCTAATACGTGACTTCCACTCTCTAAAAATATTGTTTAAATTATTATTTTAAGTTTTTTAGCATGTAATGGTATTTAAATAAATGTACGATTCATTAAGTATTTATTATCAAAGTGTTCGAGGATTACGTACCAAAACAATAGGTTTTTATAAGGCATTGTGTTGTTCTAATTTTGATATAATCGTACTCACAGAAACTTGGCTTAAGGACTATATTTTAAGTACAGAACTTTTTGATGATAGATACTCTGTCTATAGAAGGGATAGGAGTACTTCACGAAGCCTCAAAAAAGAAGGAGGTGGTATGCTTATAGCTGTTAAGAACTCTATTAAATCAAAGCGGATTAAGCAATTTGAAAGCGATAGAAAAGATCTTTGGGTATCTCTAGAGTTCCGTAATAAGAAAAACATAATTCATATAAATATATGTGCTATAATATTTATCTACCTCCTCCTTTGGATAAAAAAATGATGGACTTGTTCATTGACGCATATAATAATCTTAAGAATAGGTTGGAAGGATACACTTGCATTGTCGGGGATTTTAACATGAGCTTTCTAGATTGGGATTCTCAGAGCAATTCGTTGACAAATTGTAATTCTTTGCTTGCACAAGCACCAAGTGGTTTCCTCAGTGTAAATCAGCTTCGACAATGCAATTTTGTTCCTAATCACAAGGGTAAGATGCTTGACCTTGTCATGACTGATATACCTGCATGTTTGGTTTCAGAATCTGATACTTCTCTGTCTAGTATTGACAATTATCACCCTCCTTTGGAAATTAACTTTGTTATTAAAGATCTCAAAATGCTACTTTACAATCCCACTTTAAAAAAATATGATTTTAGAAGAGCTAATTATAAAATAATTAATGATTATTTTGATACAATTGATTGGGAAGAGGCTCTCAATAAATGCGAAAATGTAAATGAAATGGTAAATGAATTTAATACTATCCTTAACAGTTCTTTGCAAAAATTTGTCCCTCTCTATAAACCAAAAAATAAACGTTTTCCATTTTGGTACAACCGCAGTCTCATAAAAATGCTTAACGAAAAGAATAAGGTCCGAATTAAATTTAAAAAGTATAGAAACCCGAGAGATGAAATAGAATTTCATCTTCTTAAAGAACGCATTGAAGTTTTAACTAAAAATTGCTACGATTTGTATATTGCTAACATGGAAAACCTCATTGCGATGAGCTCATCACACTTCTTTTCTTACATAAAGCGTAAAAGAGGTGTAGGAAGTTGATATCCTGCTACAATGTCTAATGGAGAAGTTACAACGTCGGACGGGGTAGAAATATGTAATATGTTTGCCTCTTATTTCTCATCAGTGTATAAAGATGAAGTAAAATATGATCCTTCTGATCAGTGTTCCATAATTAAAGACTATTTTAAGTCGATTAACTTAAGTTGTGACTCTTTTTCGCTTTTAAATTTTAGGGAAAAAGATGTTCTTAAAAAAAACTACTAATCAAACTATTAATCCTTTAAAAGGAGCTGGACCAGATATTGTTTCCCCAATGTTTATAAATAAGTGCGCACGTAGTTTGACAAATCCCCTAACTATGATTTATAATAGATCACTTGCCACTGGTGTTTTCTTCCTGCTCCATGGAAAACTGCTAAAGTCGTTCCTGTTTTTAAAAATGATAATAATACCCCTATCTCCAACTACAGACCTATATCACTTCTTTCCTACCTTCGCAAAAACTTTCGAAGCATTATTGGGTCCTTATCTGCAAAATTACTTTCAGAAATATTTAAGTGATTGTTAGCATGGTTTTGTTAAGGCTAGATCCATAACCACGAATTTAATAACATTTGTCGAGAAATTAACGGAGACAGTTGATAAAAATAAACAGGTCGATGCTGTGTATACAGATTTTAGTAAGGCGTTTGATTCCGTTTCTCACAGTATATTAGTATATAAGCTAGCATTGTATGGCATATCCGGACCTCTCCTGCGTTGGTTTCGCTCATATTTAATAAACCGTTCTTTTTTTGTGGTTGTAGGTGGTTATAAATCTAGTCAGAAATCAATAAAATCCGGTGTTCCTCAGGGCTCACACTTAGGTCCCATCCTCTTCAACATATTTATTAATGATATAACTAACTGTTTCTTAAACTCCACGCCTTTTATGTACGCGGATGACTTAAAGATAATTAGAACAACAAATTGCTATGAGGACACAAAGCTTTTGCAAAGCGATGTTGACAGAATGCTGCAGTGGTGCGTTGATAATAACTTAGATCTGAATATCAAAAAAGGCTTACACGTAAAATTTACACAAAAATTAAATGTCATACCTTCTATCTACTTTATTGGCAATAATTGTCTAGGGGAAGCAAAGTTGATTAGAGACTTGGGAGTCACTGTAGATAGTAAATTAACTTTTTTACCCCACATTGACGATACAATTAAACGGGCGTCTAAGCTTTTGGGATTTATTTTACGTAATGGTAAAGAATTTACTAAGCCCAGCACAAAAGTATTACTTTATTATTTATTAAGCACTGGTGCTTAGCAGATTAGGGTATTGCAGTGTCGTTTGGCGGCCGCACTATTCCACTCATTTACTCAGGATTGAACGTGTGCAAAAGCGCTTTCTTTGGCATCGTACTTTTGTGGCTGGAAAAGTCAAAAGTCTACGTAGTTATAATGACTGACTAAATTTCCATAGAATGGAATCTTTAGAAATTCGCAGAACAAAACTCGATCTCATATTTTTATATAAGATTTTAAACAATAAAATTGATTGTTCTTCACTTTTAAAAAGCTTTAAGTTAAGGGTTCCATCGAGATATCCTAGAAAACCTATAAATTCTCTATAGCAACTCGCCAATCCCTAGAATATGCCAATAATATATTCTTGCAAATTTCTAGAGGATACTTGAAGAAGAAAGACGTAAAAGCTCTCCTGACTCATTTATTAACATGAACAATAAAAAAATTACAGCGAGAAAATAAAATCACACAAGAACGACACGCAACGACGGGTGACAATGTAGTCCCCAGCAGATGCGCACGCATCCTTTTATAACCTCGTCTCTGACACCATCGTTATTTTTCTTAATCGCAGGGAATGTATTCCATTCTTAAATTTCATTTCTTTATCCTGAAACAAGTATCTTATGTTAGTAAATATCTTCAATACGGCCAGACTGACCCGAGACCGTCCCCGGGCTCCTTCATTTCAGCTCCTCTAGTCCAGCAGTGGCATTGCTTAGACTCCGTTGGACACAGACCAGAATCTTGAAGCTCTTAAATGGCAGGCGTAACAGAAGCACCTGCAGGCCTCGGCACCACAGAACCTTGTTGGTTGCTGGCAACCCGGAAGATCATATCATGTCCTTGTCTGCACCTGCGCACATAAAACAACAAACTTCACATATCTTTTTACGGCCATTACCGAATACAACGCTTCAAATTTCAGAAGACACGTTAGGCGTATAAATAAAATTCGAAACGTTACGGCCACTGGTTAAGTCATTAAGCGCGACGTTAGCATGACATACCACGACAGTGGCACAACGTTATACCCTATCTGGTAAGCAGTGTTAGAACAACTTGGGCCTAAGTCATTAAGCACGACGTTAGCATGACTTAGCCCGGCAAGACAGTCGCACGACGTTAGCTTGTCTGCCCGATACGATGAAGAGTACACATCTAAGTCATAGGCACGACGTTCGCATTAACTTAGTACGGCAAGATAGAGGCCCGACGTTAGCTTTTCTGCCCAGAGTGTACAGACAGCACAGGCCTAAGTCATTAAGCCCGACGTTAGCATGACTTAGCCTGGTTAGACAGAGGCGCGACGTTAGCTTGTCTCGTTGCGGCATCGTTGAGAAAAGTATAAAGAGCAACTTCATGGCATAAGACATAGGCGCGACGTTAGCATAACTTAGCCCAAAAAAATAGTGCGCTCGGCCAAACCTGAAACCACATCAGTCACCGCATCCCTGCACGCAGTTAGTCGCGTAGCGTTACACCTCCCAGTGTGACTAGCGAACACGCAGTGTCACGCCTCGCAGCGCGGCAGGCGAGCGTGAAGTGTCGCGCACTAGGCAAGCGCGCAGCCCTGCGCGACCAGCAGACGCGCAGCAGCAGGCAAGCGCGCAGCCCTGCGCGACATGTAGACACGCAGCAGCAGGCAAGCGCGCAGCCCTGCGCGACCAGCAGACGCGCAGCAGCAGGCAAGCGCGCAGCCCTGCGCGACATGTAGACGCGCAGCAGCAAGGCAAGCGCGCAGCCCTGCGCGACATGTAGACGCGCAGCTCGGCTCAGCAGGCGAGCGCGCAGCCCTGCGCGACCAGCAAACGCGCAGCAGCAGGCAAGCGCGCAGCCCTGCGCGACATGTAGACACGCAGCAGCAGGCAAGCGCGCAGCCCTGCGCGACCAGCAGACGCGCAGCAGCAGGCAAGCGCGCAGCCCTGCGCCACATGTAGACACGCAGCAGCAGGCAAGCGCGCAGCCCTGCGCGACCAGCAGACGCGCAGCAGCAGGCAAGCGCGCAGCCCTGCGCGACATGTAGACGCGCAGCAGCAAGGCAAGGGCGCAGCCCTGCGCGACATGTAGATGCGCAGCTCGGCTCAGCAGGCGAGCGCGCAGCCCTGCGCGACATATAGACGCGCAGCTTGGCTCAGCAGGTGAGCGCGCAGCCCTGCGTGACATTTAGACGCGCAGCTCGGCTCAGCAGGCGAGCGCGCAGCCCTGCGCGACATGTAGACGCGCAGCTCGGCTCAGCAGGCGAGCGCGCAGCCCTGCGCGACATGTAGACGCGCAGCTCGGCTCAGCAGGCAAGCGCGCAGCCCTGCGCGACATGTAGACGCGCAGCTCGGCTCAGCAGGCGAGCGCGCAGCCCTGCGCGACATGTAGACGCGCAGCTCGGCTCAGCAGGCGAGCGCGCAGCCCTGCGCGACATGTAGACGCGCAGCTCGGCTCAGCAGGCGAGCGCGCTGCCTGGCGCGTCCAGAACGCCTCACACCGTGTTGAGCGCCGAATATGAAAGAGACATACAACAAATAATGACCACACCACATACCTTTACAAGCCATATCACATGAACCACATTTCGAGTACTAACTTCGTAACATATCCATCGAACGAAACTAACTTGGACAACATTCTCTAAATGTGAACAAGTAGAAATGTTCCTTTTTGGTGCTCTCTATAAATGTGAGCATACCAGCGGTCCTTTATCTGTGAAAGAAATACGAACAAACAAACCAGACTTTATTCTACGTACACAACTTTAACAAGATCACAAAACGACCAAAAATTAACAGGTCAAACTTCAAATAATTTTACACGAAAGTAAATAAACACAAGTAGACAAATAATTGACATGACATTACAATATGTCATGGCTGATATGCGCAGAACTGAATAAGAACCTGAACACCCAATGTTTACATCTTCTGTTTACACGGCAACCAGGCAACGATGACAATTAGACTGCAATCCAGTTTTTCAAAACATCAATTACCCAACACTGAGCCCTCTCACTATTCGCAAACGAAGAAGTGAACGACAAGTATAGTCAACATATGTGCTGTAACTATCTGAACTCTTACAATGATTGCATATCCGCATTCGCGTCACTTACACCACATTCCGATTCAACACCCAACATTTGACCCCTGTATGGTGCACCCAGCGGCTGCAACATGACCGCCGGCTCATAGAACATGACGGAGGTTTTTCCAACAACGCACGCCTATCAGGCGATGGTGATATTAGGCGTAGCTGTCTGACTTTTCAAAGCACCTGACGCGAACTAGTATCGCGTCCACCTCATGCTTCAAACAACCATTATGACCAGTTCTACGACATTCACGCGATCACAATCAGGCATTCTTGCCTTCCTTCCTCAAGTATAGAATTATAGAATCAGAATAGCCGGTAGGATTAGGCATCACGTTGATACCGAATCCCACTTCTGATCTTGCAAATTTCTAGAGGATACTTGAAGAAGAAAGACGTAAAAGCTCTCCTGACTCATTTATTAACATGAACAATAAAAAAATTACAGCGAGAAAATAAAATCACACAAGAACGACACGCAACGACGGGTGACAATGTAGTCCCCAGCAGATGCGCACGCATCCTTTTATAACCTCGTCTCTGACACCATCGTTATTTTTCTTAATCGCAGGGAATGTATTCCATTCTTAAATTTCATTTCTTTATCCTGAAACAAGTATCTTATGTTAGTAAATATCTTCAATAATATAATAATTGAAATGTACCGGATATTTTTGGCAATTCTTTGCATAAATTCCGGAGGTCGGTTCATTTAGCATTGAGTAAGACGTAGTATCCGATTTGTATTTTTGGTTTTAATTTAGTTTTTATAAATTTAGTTAAGATTTAGATTTTATTTTTAAAAATTGTAATGCATGGTATTGATGTTGTGTTTGTACCTACTCATAAAAGAAGTTAGAGTTAGAGTTGTAAAAGATCTTATCACTACAGTGCATGCGGTGTTTAATAAGTGGCTAATAATTTTATCTTAGTACCTAATATTTTGTAAATTTTCTGATCTATGTTTTAAATGATATAACAGCATATCATTTAAAACATAGATCAGTAAACCAATAAATGAAAAAAAAAAAAAGAAAAATCCGGTAGATTGTAATCTGATAGTTATTTAAACCTGACAAAACCTATCAAGTAGTAACTACTTGGTAGGCACTACTTGATTATTTATGTCGAACCCTAACCTAACCTACATGAAACAGACAAGAAAACGTAATTACAATGAATATTTCCAAAATTGGCACTCAGAACATTGAACGGTTCACAATCTTTCGACAGTTTATAATTTCGCGAGTTAGATTATAATCTAACGGTTTTTACAATCTTACGGTGACATACATAAGAATTAGTTTTTGATCACGTACTCGATTCATGTCAATCTTGCAGCGGGATCTCGTACCATTATACATAGTCTGTAGAAATCAAAATTATTTATTACTTTACAGTGGCTTTGGAAGTTGGTTTTTTGGAAAGAATTTTTATTTTTAACTTAATCATTAGTTCAAACTTCAATGATGAAATCCATGTTCGGTGCCTTTAAAATCAATTCACTAACAATAGTTTCTAAATTCCCACGGCTTAGGAGTGCAGTACCCTGCAGCATCAGGGTGGAGGAGTTGGGACTCAAAGTTGAATCGTGTACACGTGACTTGGTAGGTACCTACTATGTGAATTCACCATCAAAATTTCCTAACTACCTATGGTTGAGGAGTTCTATACCTTGCAGCACCAGGTTTGAGGATTTGGAGTCAGAATTTATGGGACCACACAGGGAGCGTCATCTAACCACTGAAAAAAAAATTTCAAATCAGTTCAGAAACCACGGAGATATGCACCGACATACATTTAAAAAAATACGCGTTGAATTGAGAACCTCCTCCTTTTTTGGAAGTCGGTTAAAAAGCGAACTGGTAATCAAATGCCTCATTTTAGTCCCTTGTTGAGCTTATGATATTATTGTCATTGGAGACATCCCTATGATGTATAGTTGCGCGCGAACTGTAGCATATATAGCATGTTCTTTAAAAATCCCCCATTATTGATTCCAGGGCATTCGCCGACAGCATCCAGCGTCCGTTCGGCGTCCGCTACAACCCTTACACGCAGAGTGTGGAAGTGTTGAGCAATGCGCAGAAGATAACAGCACTGGTGCGGGAGCTGCGAGGAGACATTTGTATCGTGTCGTCTGCTATAAAGAAGATCTCCGCTCAAGATTCCACCATCGACGTCGAGACCATCGCGAATATGCTGCATACTGGACTGCAGGTGCGTTCACTCAAATCTTCACCTAACGAGACGACCAGCATGGTACAGTGGTGAGCGTTGCTGTCTTAAAAGCAGGCAATTTCAGGTTGAGTTCCATGTTGGGACCATCGCTTAAAGCAGTAGTTATTATTTCAAAATTACAGTTTTATATCACGAAAAGGATGATGATTCTATCATAATCCTTATTTAGACATGAATGTCAATAATATTAAAATAAAACGGATTTAAGCGATTACCAGGGGGCATACTATTATTATCAACTGCTAGTAGATAGTAGAAAAATAATTAGCTGAGTTCAGTTTGATTTAATGGTGGTTGTTCCTCACCGCTGTGCCTAATGATTAGGTCAAATTTAGGGTGAAATTTGTAAATTTATTTTTAGAATAAAATTCTTTATACTAAACCCACTCAGATAGTACCTTACTTTTTGCAAAACGCGGAAAAAGTACGTCATTGCTACCAAACAAATATGCGGGCGGAAAAAAAGTTATGTCATTATATTAACGTGCTAAGCGGGCAGAAAAAGTGTACAAAAATTCAATAATAAGGTATTTACACTGGAACTAAAATTTCACTCCTGTCTCTTTTTTTTTGAGTCTGTCAAGTGAGCTGAGAGAAAAATGGCCAAGAATGTAAAAAAATGTGATTGAGTAGGCTCTATATGGCCTAGATAGATCATTGCCTTTTTTATGTTTTAATCCCCGTTTTTGTAGTAGGTTATTAGTTAATAATTATGCCCAAATTTATAAAAAATCAATTATTCGTTTGCAAATAGATATCGGTCAGTTGGGCTATATAAACGTTATTATCTTATTTATAAAAACCAGAAAACGCGATAGCGCGCGTGTTTTTTTGTTTTATTTGAATTTGTAGTTTATAAAAGAGATCCTCTAAATGTAGTCTAATAGTGATAGTCAAGATTCAAAGAATTATCGGTTATTTTCCTCACAGGTATAGTCTACAGCACTATGTATCACTCGGGAGAAAGTACGATTACTAACGAGGGTGTAATATACTCATTACACGCGGTCACTTTCTTCCCTCAGTGAAAAATGTAATATTAACCAAAAATTAGATGTATTAATTTAATTTCCAGGTGAATGAGAGGAGCCCACAAAGTACATCAGGAGGGAGTTCCCCCAACTCGGAGCGCGGGGTCTCACCTCGAGCAGAAACGTCGAATAAATTTAATGCTTAAAAAGCTGCTTTTACTGGTCTGTAAATGCGGTGGTAACATTATAGAATAATAGTAATATCATACAGGGTTAATTTAAAAAAACTAATTTGCCTCTTTAGAGTTGCTTTTGTACGTCATCTTGACCAACTAAGGTTAAATGTCGTTTAAAAATATTGATTCAAAATAATTATTTTCCATCAAAATACAAAAATATTTAAATTAGCTGCTCTAAGATGGAATTACTTTCCAAGTCGCACGGTCAGTGCACCGGTTTTCATTTGAGTACCGCCTATCTACTAAAAACACAGAGTCGAAGAGAATGTGTTCTGCAAAAAGATTGTTTTTGTGGAAAATTGAGATCTTTTAAAAGATCTTTTAAAATAAGTTGCAGGACAAACGATTTTCGGTAGGATGTAAAAATATTGCCCTTAAGATGTTATTAGTATTTTTAAACTAACCTTGTTAAACATATTATAAATTGCTCGATAAAACCGTTGTAAATGATTGAGAACACTATCTCTCTGCGTCGTATTCCCCATTGCTGAGGGTCGTAATCCCTTTCCGTTAGTCCCAAAATGATTGCCAGATACTTAATGCACTTGGAGATAGTCGAGGTCAACATCTAGACTGTACTTATATAGCTACTAGCTAACTAGCTTTTGCCCGCAGCTTCGCTTAAGTTAAGTCCGATTTAAGAAAAAGCTATCTGTGTGCCAAATTTTAGCCCATTCCGTCCTGGTCTATAAGTGGTTTGAGCTGTGCGTTGATAGATCAGTCAGTCACTTAATTGATAACTATAACTAGTGGACCCGGCAGACGTTGTCCTGCCCTGAACCTAAAACCCGATTGCAGCGCCCCTTACTGGGTCCAATTATGATTGTAAACCAGCCCTGGATCCACTCAAACACACACAAAAAATTTCATCTAAATCGGTCCAGCCGAACTCGAGTTTTAGCAAACAAACGAACTGCAATTGATTATAATAATAAAATAAAAATAATTCCTCCGACTCACTTATTGAATTACTCGTCAACAGCCAGCACAATCCCTTGGACCTAGAAAACTGGAGTAATGAATACAACTCCCGTGGGTCCCAAAACTTGAGAACAAAACACATCCCATTAAAAATGGAGTAACAGATCTAGTATCTAGTATAGTTGGTCTGTGTTTAACTCACACAAGTAACAATTTATTTTTCTTGCTTTAGTAGGTGACTCGCGATTAATTGTTATACGATTTTAAGTTTACATGTAGGTATCCTAAAAATATATCTGATATATTGAATGTTAGAATTAGGACAATTAATGTAATTGTTGTCTGTATGATTCATATTTTACTAGTCATTTGCTTGCTATGACTAAAGTCGTCCGCGGACATGCAGAGTTCATTTTTGAGAACGTTGTCTTTTTTGTACATTTACTTCATTATTGATTTAATTTCAAAATGAGACTACATTATCGTTTGCATACAATTATTTGCATTGATTTTGAATTCGTTTGATTTGAATTTTGTCCATATACACATTTGAAAACACATTATACACCTATTTTGATAGAAGGCATCGATGATATTTATGACTGGAAGGCAATTAAAATATAATCCCATATTTTAAGGAGACACGTTTTAATACTAATTTTTATACTTCTTATTATGCCAACTGGTAAACTTACAAAAATATAACAATAATAAAAATGATATTTTTTTTACATACCTATAATACCTGTCAATGGTCTCCTTGACACGCATAAACTTAAGTTGTTAGAGACGGAAAAGGGTAAATATGAAATTTAGTTTTAATATTTATTGAATATTCTCACTTTGGAATTGAACAAAAAAATTGCAAAATAGCATTGCAATCTTTAACGTTCACTGTTTGGAAATTTATTATAACAATGTGTGTTTCTAATTTACGTTTAGTAAAAATATACGATTTCAAATCATTCGTCTTTATTTTATTCTACCTTCTATAATTGGTCCCAATTACGGAAATATTCTTCTGCAACATAGATTAACCACTATATATTACTGCAATTACTGTTAAAAATTAAAATAATAATAAGTTATGGATACCAACTCATTTATACTAGTGGTTCGCCCCGAACGAATTAAAAATTATATAATTTCGTTTCCTTATATTTATATAACTTTAGTTTTTGTTGTTCAAGTATCTGATATAATTCAAATAATTGATCAAGTTTCAGGCTCAGCCTTTCAGACAATTGAGAGATCTGAGGTCAACTTTGGATGTTAGAAAATCTCTACTTTGAAAGCCCCCAATTTCGTCAATTTTAGGGGAAAAATTAAAATTAAATTTTTTGGACTCTATTCCTAATTATCTTTAAAATGATATACCGCAACCCTATGCAACGCTATAAAAAAAATTTACTTCGCATTCGCTTCTATGAGAGCCCCCCTGAAATGGAGATTTTTATAACTTTTTAAGCCATATTCGGCTGGATGCCATTGGTTAACATAATATATTTAAAGGACATTGTTCCGTCCCCATACAAAGTTCGCCTAAGAACCAACCGTCATAAAACATTGATTACTGGGTTCAAATTAATACCTTTTTATACTTGAGAGCAGATTAAAACTACGGACACTTGCAATTAAATTACTTATTACCAAAAATATTTTCAATTTTATGTTTATTTCAGCATTCACGATCAATCTACTTGAACAAATAAATATCATCTCTATCTATTTGTAATAGAGCTGTAAACAGTTTGTAGATAAGACAAGATTCGCCGTAGTTCATCAAAAACATTACAGATGGCGTTATTAATAATGCAGGTATCGTCATAGTTCATCGAGAACTTCACAGATGGCGTTAAAAATATTAAATTATTGTACGTTCAATAAATAGCGCTGCGAGATTCCGAATACTAGCGCACGTAGCACTTTAAGTTCCTTATGATACAGATTTAGCGCTCAAGCGGTGGTACTGTATATTATTTAAAACCTAACTTATTGATCTGTGGTTAATAATCCAGAGACGGAAACGTATAATAATCAATTTAATACCCATTTACTTATTTTTAATTAATTTGAAGTGTCCGTTAAATTCTGATATTTGGAATAAAGACTATAAATTAAGCTAAGAATTACTGTATATTTCAAACGTGTGTTGATTCTTAGGCAAATTTGGTCAATGTCCTTTGAAGTAATTACGTTCTGTAATTCAGAAGCTATAAGGCTCTGACAGATGGACTGACGGACGGACAAGTGCAAAATTCACTCAAGTAGACTCGCTTCGCTCGGTCAATAATTCTACAGCAACAACCGTACGTTGTATCGTAAATCACAATGGTCTGAGATCCCGCCATACAACCACCTCCACCCGTCTGATAACCAGACGGGAGGTATTTTTTATGAATCAGATTCAGAGTACATTAAGGAACATGCCTAGAATGAATTGCCTCATAAAATCTAATTAGAATAACTGATTTTTAGTTTTTCAATTTCCAGTACACCAATTCAACTAAACGAAATCAAGAGGAGGGATCTTAAAGATGCAGAAAAAATAGGCTCGCCTAAATTAATCCGTTTAAGGGTTAAGCTTGCCGTGCCGTGCCGTGCATGCGCTACGCAATGTTTAAAAATTCGAACAAATTACTCATCTGATAACCTTTGTTCTCCAAAACTACATAATCGTTTTTAAAATTATTTCTTTAATAGAAAGCTACATTATCAGCGAGTAACATAGGCTGTATTTTATTTAGAACAATTAGAGATCCCTCCGAAAATTGCAATAATGTGAATGAAGCCGGAAAAACGCCCCATCTGACAACTTGCGTGGCGTACGCTGCGTAAATAACTATAGTTACACGAACAATGGGGCTGATTCTGTATTGCATAATCTCTAAACTAAACTAAAATAACAGCATTAAAAATTTTGCTTTCTTAATACTCTCGGCGGAATGGGAAAATACTAGATTTAAAGCTTTTAGTTTAGTTTTGAATGAATACGTGAAACCGCTGACAGATGGCGTTGAACGGCATTATCGCGCGCTTCAACATACACAGGAATCTACAATAAAGAGACATTCAAATAAGATTACATTAGTCATCCTAACCTTGCTACAGTTCACGCGCGAATTGAATGCAGGTTAAATGTATTTGTCATCATGCATTTGCTCTGGATTCAAATCGTGCGCGAATTATACGTACGTAATGTACTTGTAGCTTTAACAGACTAAGAAAAATTTTTGGAAAAGGTGCCATTTCTGGTACCTCGTATGTCTCAATATAAAATACTAGCTATTATTACGCGCGGCTTCGCTCGCGTGGCTCAAGGAAACAATAACTGAGTTTTTGTTAGAATACTGAGTATTCTAACAAAATCTCAGTTATTGTTAATTTTAAGGTATTTTATTATTATATTTATTTTATTATATTATGGTTTATTTGCTTATTATTTTTTTAAACCGACTTCCAAAAAAGGAGGAGGTTCTCAATTCGGCGATTATCTTTTTTTTTCTCCGTGGTTTCTAAACCGATTTGAAAATTATTTTTTTTCAGTGGCCTGACCTCTAATCCTCAATCCTGATGTTGCGGGGAATAAAAATCCTCGAAAATAGGGAGTTAGTAAATTTTGATGGTGTTTTCATAATTATAGTAGGTATCAAGTCACGTGTATACGATTCAACTCTGAGTCCCAAAGCCTCAACCCTGATGCTGCAGGGTAAAATCTCCATAACAATACCGATTGATGGTGAGTTGTAGGTATCAAGCAACGACTAAACCCAAGTCCCAGCTCCTCAACCCTGATGCTGCAGGATACTGCACTCCTAAGCCGTGGGGCTTTAGTAACTGTTGATAGTGAATTTATATTAAAGGCACCGAAAATGGACCTCATCATCGAAGTTTGAACTAATGAGCAGACTAAAAAGTTAAAAATAAAAATTCTTTCCAAAAATCGACTTCCAAAGCCACTGTAAAGTAAAAAATCATTTTGATTTCTACATACTATGTTGAAGTCGGGCGAGCCTGACGCGTCAACTTTGCCTTTCTTTGTTATACCCACCCGACTAAAGTTTTTTTGAAAGAATTTTATTTGAAAACTTGCGTACCACCACCAACCCAACATTGATTGAAGGACAAATACGTGATAAGTGACGTCATGTTATCCCGTGAGAACTATTAGTTTTCCCAGGATAAGGGTAGCTCATGTTACTTTCCTGGTCTTAAAAAAAATCACGTCTAATTGTTATTTCGTTGCCGTATGATTGATGGAAAAGTACGTAAAAATCAGCATGATATCCCACAGGAACCGTTAATTTTCCCGGAACAAAAAGGTAGCCTACGTCACTTTGCAGGTCCTAAACAATAATCACGTCGGTATGTAACTCAGTTACTGAAGGAAAAGAAAACAAATATACGCACCTAATTGAGAACCTCCTCCTTTTTTGGAAGTCGGTTAGTAAAATATTCTTGTTGACCAAACTAAGCTAGTCTAGTTGAGTGAATTTGCACTTATCCGTCTGTCAGACAGCCGCGCCGTCCGTCCGTCCGTCCATTCGTCAGAGAATATGAACTAGCAAACGTAATTGCTTTCTTCAAGTTTAAACATAATACTTATATTTAAATATATGTATTCATAGATAATATTCATTTCTTTAGCGAAGGTTTGTGAGTTGTCTTTAAAACGCATAAAAATATAATAATTATTAATTCCTGATTTATTTCAAACAATGTTCAAAAATTAAAGTTTTCAAAGTTTCCGTGTTTTGTTGTTTGAAACCTGTAGATAGGGGAGCGAGGGCTTAAAGTAACAGATGTAGTTAGGTAGTAATATTCAATTGCTTTTGGATTGGGAATTTCTAAAATTTTGATTCAAATATCCGGGTTAAATACTGCCTGATCATGAAATAACGTAAAGTTTGGCTAGGAATCGTAAAAAAATACGCTCACGTAATTTTTAATTTTTACTACAGTAGGTACATTATATTAAATAATGATTGTTTGATTTTGTTATTAGAATAGACCGTACTAAAAATATTCATCAATGATTAGAATGGTATTAGTATATTGTGTGCTTAGGGTTGATAAAAGACGATTTCAGACGAGGATTAAATTGAGAGCTAGCATCACCCGAAATCTGAAATCGTGTTTCATCCCGTGGCTCACACACAATTTTGCATATAATCTGCATTAAGAGTGCGAGTTTTAATAAAATTGTGTCTATATTTATATTAGTTGCTAGTTTATTGTTTACAAATATCATACCTGTCAGTTCAGTTATGAGTAAAATGATAGTTTAAAAGATTTGAAATAAACAAAAGATACTCTGACAGGATTGCTACGTCAGCTTCTGGTGGTGATGGTTTTCTACCAGCTGCATGACGTATTCGTCTGAAATTGACTAGTTTCAGGTGGCTCAACAGGCCTTGTAACTCGCACTTTCAATGCAGCCTATGTGAAAAATATCTTTCATTGATTTTGAACATTGAATTCAATATCCTAAGTTTTATACTTAGTTTTTAAGAAAATTAAAAAATACTCAAAATGAGCTGATGGAGCAGGTTATAAAAAAATGGGGGTAAGTTGTATCGTATATTTATATAAATTTAGATGCTAAAAAATAACTACCATTGTTGTATTATAGTTATAGATTATAACGAAGAGATAAAGTGGATAAGATAGTAATTTTAAGACGCACATTGATAGTGACTGACTTTGTAATTCAGAGGACAACGTAATTTATTAGAGCTGAATAATGCTTTTACATGTAAGTTTGTTTAACCATATAATATCACTTGCTGTCAGGAAAATTAGACGGTTTACTGATATTGAAACGGCTAGGCATGTCGTACGATATTTTATTGTGGAGCAGAGCAGCTGATATCCAAACAATTTATATATTGCAGAAAAGAGCCATGCGTTCTATTTATGAACTCAGATCACGCGAATAACTTAGTGAAAATTTTAAAGAGATTGGTATACTTAGGGTGCCTTCACAATACATTAACTATAATATAGTTTTTGTCATGTAGAACATTAATCATTATAAGCAAATAAGTGATACTCACAATCGATATACTAGAAACCGCTTTAAGCTTGTAACAGCGTCATATCGTGTGCGCAAGGTGCAGAAATCCTTTGTGGGGTCGAGTGTACGCTTTTATAACATGGTTCGCAAAGAGTTTATACATTTGTCATTACATAAATTTAAAGACTGTATTAAACAGCATTTGATAAGTCTAGGTTATTAAACTATCCATGATTTTCTGAATGACAAAGTTGCATGGAAGCAACCAGCCTCGTATCCAGTGTCCCACAAGTCAGTGTAATTTTTGTAACGTAATGTATGTTTTGTATTTTTTACTTATTGTAACCTTTTTGCTATTTAAGAAAAGAGCAACTGCTGAGCTTCTTGTCGGCTATTCTCAGTAGAATATTTTTCCGAACCGGTGGTAGAGTATTATCCCATCAAAAACATAAATGTAAAATGAGAGCCAAGTTCAAAATTGTGATATATATGCCTTGGTTGTTGACTTCAGCGACAAAAGAAGTGAGATCTAAATGGGTGCCAAGTTCAATGGTCAGTCCTGCAATTTATATATCCCATCAAAAACATAAATGTGAAATGAGAGCCAAATTCAAAATTGTGATATATATGCCTTGGTTGTTGACTTCAGCGACAAAAGAAGTGAGATCTAAATGGGTGCCAAGTTCAATGGTCAGTCCTGAAATTTATTTATAACAACATATAATATTTTATAACAACTTAAAATATCATTTCTTCTTATAACGTAGTATAAAATGTTGAAGACTAAGGCTT
Organism: Erebia palarica; assembly: GCA_964035005.1. Lineage (NCBI taxonomy): Eukaryota > Metazoa > Arthropoda > Insecta > Lepidoptera > Nymphalidae > Erebia > Erebia palarica. Next base: position 19,755,708 of record OZ035986.1, read on the forward strand.
TGGCTTGGCTAGTTTTCATGTACGAATTATAGCGTTCACAAGTTGTAAAGCTGTAAGTTCTTATTTTATTCTTCCGAAAATTTGGCTTGCTGGTAGAAACTGTACTTTTAGGTACCTACTTAATAATAATTCGTATATGGAAACTAGCCAAGCCAAAGCCTTAGTCTTCAACATTTTATACTAAGTTATAAGAAGAAATGATATTTTAAGTTGTTATAAAATATTATATGTTGTTATAAATAAATTTCAGGACTGACCATTGAACTTGGCACCCATTTAGATCTCACTTCTTTTGTCGCTGAAGTCAACAACCAAGCCATATATATCACAATTTTGAATTTGGCTCTCATTTCACATTTATGTTTTTGATGGGATATATAAATTGCAGGACTGACCATTGAACTTGGCACCCATTTAGATCTCACTTCTTTTGTCGCTGAAGTCAACAACCAAGGCATATATATCACAATTTTGAACTTGGCTCTCATTTTACATTTATGTTTTTGATGGGATATCATTACTTTTTGTACAGAAATTATTGAACTCAATCTCAAACTCAAAACATATTTATTCAAAATATGTACCTACAAAGTACACCTTCTGAACGTCATGCTTACAGAGCATAAGACGTGATGGTGATAATTAACTACGATATCTTAAAACTAAAGCTACGAGGGTTCCAAACGTGCCCTGGTCTGAGAAGAGTCCGCAATGAACTCCGCTTTTTTTTTATTATCACCATCTCACAAATATTTGAAATTATATATATGTACTTATAATATAACATTACATAATCAGCCGTTGTAACAATTCATACCCATGCCTTGCTATCATTCAAATAATCCTTTACACTGTAATAGGACTTTTCTATTAGTTTAGTTTACGTTTTACATTAGTAGGTACTTATTATTTGGTGTAAGGTCAGTGTGTCACCCACCAGTAATTCTATTGTACGACTCATTGTACAAGATAATTAAAGACGAGAATTCTCAAGAAAAATATATAGTGTACCTAGAGTTACACTGACATTGACAGATTACATCTATGGTCAGACTACCTCTACAGCACATTTCTACATCTCATCAATTTTGATTGCAAAAGTTCAAAATCAAAAGTTTTTTGTGAAACATTGAAAACAAGCACGGTAAACAGTCGATATCACTAAAACCACTATAAACAATGAATACAAATCACAATGACTGACAGCTTGAACTGACGACTTCAAATACGTTTCTTCTTCTTTTCTGTCAATGACGTTTCGTTGCACAAAATGTATGAATACGAAGGTAAGGTTTTAATGCAACTATATTATTATTCATTATTATTTACATTAAAATAATAATTATGTGTCATTTTCAATAGTTAAGGAGTTACTACCACCGCTTAAAGCAGTATTGTTTCAAACTAACGGTTGAATGTCACGTATTTTGACGTCCTTAAAATAATGATTATAACACTACAACATAAACGTCAACAATATTAAAATAATACGGCTTTAAGCAATGGTAGCATGCCTCGTGTCAGAGTTTTGATCTATACCTTTGATCATAAAAATGACGATTTTTGTACGTTTATATCTAAATAACCATTTGAGGTGTGCTTATGAAATTTGGAGCACATATGTATCTCACGGGTCTCAATATATGCGCCAAATTTGACATGTTTATGTGAAATAGTTTTTGAGTTATGAGGGGGTCAAAAGTGGCTCCAAATGGTTCGTGTAATATTACACACGGTGCTGCTCGCCAGTTTTTTTGAACTTTGGCTGGACACGCTTCCGCGTTTCTTGATAAGTGACACAAGTTGTCCTACATTAAATAAATAAATCATTTCTCATTTATCACTTGCATTGAGATAACAGTTAGGTACGTCTTGAGAAATGAAACTTTTCATAGTAAGAAAAACAAATCGTATATTTTTATAAATTACAAGAGTATTTCTGAAAATTACCCCTTATATAATACAGAGTTATTAGTAGAAACAGAGTCAAAATGCTTCATCGTTGTCAAATTATCACTTCTACTAACTCATAGAAACGGGAGATAAATAGGTTATAACTTAGCTAAGTCTTGATCCAAAACTCTGTTGGTAGAACAAGTAATCGAGGCAATACAAACTTAGATAATAATTTTAACTTTGGTGGACATACATTGATAAATAGTTTGGCATCAAATTCAAACGTAAGCCAACGTTGACGTCACGGGTTTAACCTCATACAGCTTTAACATACATGCTATATTATATCTTTAATTATCATGTTAAACTTAAGATGTTTGTAAGTTTGTACGTTTGGATGTTTGCTACTCCTTCACACCACAATGCCAGAATAATTTGGCTTGAACTTTTAACAGAGATAGCATTTAAAGTAACTTCTTTGTTACTTGTTCACGTCACAATGACAGTAACTTGGAATGAAAGTACCTTAACCTGTCCTAAATTAGCAGATAGGCTACGTTTTTTATACCTAGGAAAATCAAAGTTTCCGCGGGAATAAAAAAAACACAGGGGCGTTAATATTTCAACTACAGGATCCCTATTACTTCGTCCGCGCAGATGAAGGTTTTTTTATTCCTGCGGGAACTCCTTAATGGGATGTAACCTATCTTTGTATAATTTCGTCAAAATACTTAGCTGTTGAAAAAATGCGCCGTGCAGCGCTTTCTGCACGGCGCATCTTTTCAACAGCTAAGTATATATTAGCAGAAAGACAGACTCACTTTCGCATATTCTATAATATTTGTATGGATGATATTTATACCTAATAATTATATCTGTAGGGGGATTGTCTTCCGGGAGCCTTTCAAGCTGTATCAAAAGCACGCCTGGGAAGAAAATGGAGATCTGGCCGCAACTAGTCAAGTATTGCGGATATAGAGAAGACAACCTGCCTCAGGTAGGTTTCCGTACAATTCCTCACTGATTAAATAAAATTCCACTCATGCAAGGCCGGGGCGTGTCATCCCAATATTATTGAATTTTTTAAAACCATCTATCCAAACCATTGTAATATTAGGTCCCTACATATGAAATTGCCGTTTTGTCGTTCTGGCCACATTGATCTCAAATATTTCCTCTTTGGTTAGGAATTTCAATTTCAAATTTATACAGCTATTAACTCATGATTTTGTGTTTTGAAAACCCTTATTCATTTGTTTTTTCCTCTTTTGGTTTTTTGCAAGCAAATTAGGAAGGTGAAAAAGATTTGAAAGGTGGGTACCTCATGAATTGAGTGCAGCAAACCGATAAACGCGCGTCGTTTGCTGCGTTACATTACTCAACCGGCACAATTATGAAGGGATTTTAAATCGAATTATTACCTGTGATGAAAAGATAATCGGAAACGCTAATCGCAATGACTGAACCATGGCGAACCAGCCAAATCGTGCCCCAAGCGAAAATTGACTCAAAAAAAAATATTTGTGAGCGTTTGGTGGACTAGTGCCGGTGTCGTTCACCGTACACTTACAGCTTTCTTAAATCTAGCCAGATGATTACGGCGGATGTCTATTGTCAGCAACTGCAAACCATGGTGGAAAAGCTAGCTGCTAAACAACCGAGGCTCCTCAATCGCTCTAGGCTACTGCTGCTTCAGGACAACGCTAGACCACACACAGCACAACAGACGGCTACCAAATTAGAGGAGCTTCAATTGGAATGTCTAAGACATCCACCGTACTCCCCGGACTTTGCTCCAACAGATTACCATTTTTTCGAAATTTGGTTTCTTGCAAGAAAAAAAATTCAACTCCAATGGGGCAGTCCAAAGCGCCTTCAAAGATTTTATTGATTCCCGTCCGAATGGTTCTTTTAGTAAAGGGATCAATGAACTACCTATGAGATGGCAAAAGTACATAGATAGCAATGGTACATACTTTGATTAAATAAATATATTATATTAAAAAAAAAAACGACTTTATGTCCCTCCCTTACAAAACGGCAATTTCATTGGTAAAAACCTATTATTAAACTACCTACCTACTATACTACAAGCCCAATCACTAAATTGTTATTTCTCATTTATATTCATAGTCTTGAAATTGAATATTTTATTAAATTCATTGTCTATAGTCTAGAGGAGATTTCCAAACAAGTTGTCAGGGCTACAATTTTGAAATGAAAGAGTAGGGAGTTTGGCAGAGATTTCACTTTTAAATCGAGTATTTATTTATTTTTATACGACTGCCTGAAAAAAGGAGTATATTGTTTTCAGGGTTCATGTATGTATGTATGTATGTATGTGAATTTGTATATTCCACCATAACTTCTATACCCCTGAACCGATTTTGATAAATGTATCGTTAGAATCCCTAACTTATTCCGGGTGACAAGGCTAGTAAAATTTTAAAAAATTGATGGAGTGACCATGGCCCCGCATAAAAGACTAAAGTTAAAAAGAAAAATCGAAAATAAGATTAACTATATCATCATCATCTTCTAGAAAATGATGAGTACATTCCAAAAATAGATAACACTATAGTTCAATATCCAGTGATTCACAAAAATGATCATTAATAAAAATGTAAATAAGATTTTAATTTAACTAGATTAATTAAGATTTTTAACTTTTTAGTTTTTTAGAATTGTTCGTTATTTGAATAATTTAAAACCGTGTTGTCTGCAGTGATCCGACCTTAATTTTTTAACAGATCCATGATGAGTATGATGGTGCTATGTCCTTTTGTATCGCATGTTATTATTTAGTTTCCATTCCATCTGCATAGACGAACAGTAATAAAATATTAAAATACGACGTCTTTGGCATAAACATAATTAATATTATTTACCACCAAGGAGACTTAATTGAGAGTTTTAGTTAAAATCAATGCCGGTTCCTAGATGGCGCTAAGTTCTTTTGTATCGCATGTCAACGTCTGTTTCAACGAAAGCTTATACTTGATGTATAATTGAAGAACCTTGGAATACTCTGCTGCTGCACATAATTTTTGGAGTAGGGGGAAATTGTATAGATTTAACCCTACAAAAACCAAACAAGAATAAAATACTCAGGCACAACATAGCCTAAGCTGGCATAGTTATTATTTTTTGATGCTGGAAATTACGACAGGTATTTAAAAATTTAACAGTAAATATTTTTTTACAAATTAGGTATAATCTGTTTACAAGACTGTCCAAAAAAAAATAGGTGTAATGTTTTCAGGGTTTATGTCTGTATGATTGTCTAAATTTCACCATGACTTCCAATACAGAATGCCTGTACAGATTTGGATGTATTGTTAGATTTCTTACATAATCCCGAGTGATACTGGATTTAAATATTTTAATAAATTTTATTTGGTTGTATGGGCAGGCTAGTTTCTAACTGCTTATTGTTGATTTTCTACAAATTTTCGCGTTAATTTAATTTAAAACAAATAAAGAGAGACTAAGTTGAGGGTAGAATTGGACGAAAATATCGTTGATTATTTATTTTACAATTTTTAGTAATAAAACGAAAATAATGAAACGAAATATGACAAGATTACGTGGTACTACTATACAGCAGTTTTTATAGTAACAACGAAATGCTATGAAATCTTAGCTTAGTAATGTGTTATTTAGTTTTCTTTAGCTTTTGTTAAGCATTAGTTTTGTTCTTAGAAAACTATGAAGCTTAGCTTTTTTTTATACGACTGCCTGAAAAAAGGAGTATATTGTTTTCAAGGTTGATGTATGTATGTATGTATGTATGTATGTATGTATGTATGTATGTATGTATGTATGTATGTATGTATGTATGTATGTATGTATGTATGTATATATGTATGTATGTATGTATATATGTATGTATGTATGTATGTATGTATGTATGTGAGTTTGTATATTCCACCATAACTTCTATATGCCTGAACCGATTTTGATAATTGAGGTATCGTTAGAATCCCTAGCTTATTCCGGGTGACAAAGGCTAGAAAAATTAAAAAAAAATTGATGGGGTGACCATGGTCCCGCATTAAAGACCTAAGTTTAAAAAAAAACGAAAATAAGATTAATTAAATAATCATCATCTAGGAAATGATGAGTAGATTCCGAAAATATATAACACTATAGTTCAATATCCAGTGATTCAGATTGTAAAAACCGTTAGATTATAATCTAACTCGTGTAATTGCAAACTGTCGAAAGATTACAATATATCGCATTATTTTCCGGTAGATTGTAATCTGATAGGTATTTAAACCCGATAAAACCTAAGTACCCGGCCGCAATTTATGTCGAACCGTAACCTAACCTACAAGAAAGAGACAAGAAAACGTAAATACAATGAATATTTCAAAAATTGACACTCAGAACATTGAACAGTTCACATCTTTCGACAGTTTACAATTTCGCGAATTAGATTATAATCTAACGGTTTTTACAATCTTACGGTGACATATATAATTTGAAAGTGTGCCTGTCTGTCTGCTACGCTTCCTTTTCAGCTTGAAATTGTAATTTTGGTGAAATTTGTTACAGGGATAGTTTGTATCCCGGGGAAGGACAAAGGCTAGGCAAGGCTTTTATCAAACGAACAAAATATAAAAAATCTTACATAGAAATTCAATAGAAAAATATCATCTTCAATAAAACTTTCGTCAGAAATATACAAATAATCTCAATTTTACCGTTTAAATATATGTCACCGTAAGATTGTAAAAACCGTCAGATTGTAATCTAACTAACAAAATTGTAAACTGTTGACAGATTGTGAACCGTTCAATGTTTTTAGTGTCCATTTTTGAAATATTCATTGTATTTACGTTTTCTTGTCTCTTTCTTGCAGGTTAAGTAAGGTTCATAAATAACAAGTGACATCGTTAAGGGACATAAACAATCAGGTAGTGTTTTATCGGGTTTATATACATAACAGATTACAAAATAATGCGTTAAATTGTAATCTGTCGACAGCTTACAATTTCGCTAGTTAGATTACAATCTAACAGTTTTGGCAATCTTACGGTGACATATACACAACATGCACAGAACACGTGTCATTTGTAACTAAAACTAGCTAATTCCCGCGGCTTCTTCCGCGTGGATCGAAATTTCACCATTGAAAATGGTTATCAGAAGAAAATGGCCTGAGACTATTTTTGGCCATAGCTCCGAGTATTTTAGGAGGATCGACATGGGAATAACACCAAAAGTTGAGGAATTTATCGAGAACTATGTGAACGTTTGAATTTTGAAAATGGGCTGGTAACTTTTTTTGGAATTTAGAAAAATGTATAAAAATTCGGATTTTGTGGGGGGTGTTTGTTTGCTCAATTGTATTACAGACAAGAACCGACTTATGAAAAAATAAACTTACCGGTATACAAAATGGCGAAAAAAATTTGAAAATTGGTTAACAATTGTGACCTGTAGGAGGTCCCTTTATATTTGGAATTGTAGAAAAACGGGTATTTCCGCATATGAAAAGTGATGTTAGCTTCTACTTCTTCTTCTTCTTCTTATTGACCGATCATCATAAAGTAATGGTTTTAAAAGATGGGGATGCAGGTGAGGTCACTCGAGTTGGAATTTTGTTTTTTTTTTTATTTCAGTTTTTTTTGGTTCCCGCGAATTTTTCGGGATCAAAAGTCACCTTTGTGTTATTCCAGACTATAATCTATCTCTGTACCAAATTAAACAAAAGTACAAAAAAATTTAGGTAAACTTTACACTTTATAATATAAAAAAACATAACCCTTCCTCACCCATGTAAATTCATTCACTGTAAAAAAAGTCCAAGGTGCATAGTGTATAGTAATAGTGAAGTGCCTGGGGGTTTTACCCCAGGCACTTCACTATTAAGTCTCTTAAAAAATAATTTTTGCGTCCTAAAATTTGTACATCGTAGATAAGTCTGTCATTTTCTATGGACTCGCTTTGTGTCGCGTTGCATCGCGTTGCTTCCACAGCAGGTCAGACAACGACGAGCAGTAGCGTGCACAGGGTTTGAAGCTAGGGTAGGCATTAGTTAGTCAGAATACCTATTCACACTGTCATGATGAAAAGGTTGCATTGACGTATTTCCATTTGGGTAAGCAGTACTTTTATGCCTCTATGAACTGCACGCCATTTACGACGAGTACCTACTCAGTAGGTACGCAGCCAATAGCTGACTCATTATCGAACAGCTGCTGAAGAGTAATAACTGAATGATCGAGATTTGCTCGGTATAGTTTTTTTTTGGTAAATCGTGTTTTTTGGAAATTATATTTAAATAATACATTTTATTTAATTTTTTATATAAAGTATTATATTTAAAAAAAGGGCAAAAATAATCGGACTGGAGGACATCTGGACTCGAACCGGGTTCTTCTGGTTTCGTGACAGACCTGTCTCCCACATGAGCTATTGCCTTGTACATGGTGGCGAATTATCTTCATATTTTTTCGTAGCAGTTTTTCATTGCCTGAAAACACGGATAAAATGACATTTTCTAAGAATGAATGCTAGCTAGATCGATTTATCGCCCCCGAAACCGCCTATATACTAAATTTCATGAAAATCATTCGAGCGGTTTCCGAGATTCAGAATATATAATATATAGAAATTTATGTATATACAAGAATTGCTCGCTTATAGATATTAGATAACAATTTATATAAATTAAGTATAAATTTGAATGTAAAATCTTTTCGTTGTTTTAGGTTGACAAATAAAAGGTATGTTAAATTTGCTCAGAAGATCAAGATCCTGCTTTACTAAGGACTGCTAAATACTTTTCAACGGACTCTGCCATCTAATTTAATCACAAATTTCATGCAGTCTACTGTCAAATTTTATGCAGTTTCCTACCAATCTGAACAATAGTTAAGAGTACCTAGGTGCTATAAGTGCGGCTACAGTGAAAACTATAATTAGCCGGTTCTACCATTTAGTCTAGGCAATAAAGCTAGTTGACCTCAACAATAATTCCTCAGGCGACGAAACTTTACAGTATGATAAAGTATCATGAATTACACGTATATTATTAATATCCTACAAAAAATCAGAAAGGAAGTAACGTTTTTTTTATGCTATACCTAATCGTTAAAGTGGGAAGGCACATTATCGCGTAAACGCAGTTTAGATTTGGTAATAAAATCCACTTAAATATCAATGTTCTGGATGGTTATTTCATTTCATATTTCGGAGTGTAAATATACTACCTTTAATATACTTAAAAAGAAATCGAGAAAATATTCAGTCATAAATACTGAGTTTTAGGTATAAATACCTAACTTCCGGATGTTTTTTTTGTTGGATATTTTTGTGTAAGTTTTGGATCATCCAATACTAAAACCCTGCCAAGTTTCATCGACTGAGGATTTAATGCGAGGGTCTCCATACAACGGACCGCCTCATTGTCTAGACTAATTTGTATGAGCGTCTGCACACTGTGTGAAATAAATAATTAGATATGTGTTAATAGTTTGATACCAGTAGTGACTTTGCTTTTCTATGTTCCATTTTTTATATAATTTCTTGGAAAAAATATAAAGAACGATTTTTATTTGTTTATTCGACCTCTATACAGTGCACTGCTGTACTGGAATATTTCCGAGTCTGTTTTTTTTTAATTAAAGAAAATAAAGTTAGGACTTAGTAAACAACAACAACAGAAAAGTAAAACTTACTAAAAGTAATATAAACTTAGTAAGGTATTAATCTTAATAAGTTTAAGTTAAAGGTACTATCAAAAACGTATCTAATCTAATAGAAATACCCAAGAAATTCTTAACTACCCAAATTATTTGCTGAAGCCCCCCCGTAACCGAATTATCAGACAAGTGACGCACATTTGTAGTAGGTCTTGCGCCTCTACGATGAGCCTTTCTTCATGTCGCCGCTCGCTCAGGTTTAGATGCATTATCGCTAAGAACTTAATGACTAGATCTCGAGCTAAATCTTTAGGATCTAATCCTTCAACGTCTGGAATTCTCTCTACGAGATTCTCATCAGTAAGCAAATCGTTATCAGCTGAAATCTCTTCCCCCAGATGGATCATTCTTCCGCAGTTTTCATGCACTTGCTTTTTTTGAGGTAGTGTTCGAGTACATCGGGATAATCATCGAACTCTTCGACGGTACCCCATATGTTTTTACTATGGTCCCAGCAGTGGTGTGCAGTTCATAGAGGCATAAAGGCACTGCCTACCCAAATGGGCTCATTTTCCATCAAAACAGCTAGTAAATAGGTATTCTGGCTGCCTAATGCCTACCCTAGCTTCAAAACTTGTGCACGCCACTGGGTCCCAGCCTTTCCATTTAATATAGAAAATTTCTAGGTCATGTCGTAGATTAAAGTCTACTATGTATTCTGGTTCGCAGTCACCTAGTAGTTTGGCTCGTAAACACTTGTTGCATCTTGTATTGATCGGCATTTTTGAAAATTAGACAGACAGCGCTCTGAAAAAGATTGGTATGTTTTAGTCTATTTCGATGCAACTTGACGACCTTCCTGGCGCAGTGTTGAACGCTGGTGTCTTAATGTGGGAGGTCCCGGGCTAGATTCCCGGCAGGCTCAATTGGGGAATTTTTAATTCCTGACTTTTTGGTCAAGTCTGGCTTCGGCCGTGGCTAGTTACCACCCTACCGCCAAAGACGTACTGCCAAGCGATTTAGCGTTCCGGTACGATGACGAGTAGAAACCGACTAGGTCTAGGGGTATGGGTTCAATATGACTACCATACCCCTAACAGGTTAGCCCGCTACCATCTTAGATTGCATCATCACTTACCATCAGGTGAGATTGCAGTCAAGGACTAACGTCTTGTAGTGAAATAAAAAAAAACCTGTGGTTCACCCCTATATACCTTGCATATACCTATAGTAGTATAGGTACTACCTAACCTTACTCTGCCATATTGTTACCTAAACATTTTTGCCTGAAATACAAATATTCTGAACTAGCTGATTCCCACGACTTTATCCGCGTCGATTTGGGCTTTTTCAGAGTCTCGAGGGAAAAAGTTTTTTTTGCTCGCGATAAAAATGTATTATAAATGGAATTGATATTAGTGTTCACCGGGATATCGTCCTTGATAGGATTAAGGAATGATTTTAAATTTTGAACAGATGCTTTATTTGCGATCGGTGGGTACATCAGCCCAGTAACATGAATAAAAAAAGAAATAGTAGATAATATATAATATTAGTATGCATATATTAACCTAATTTTGGTATATCAAAATGTTCTACAGCATAGTATTATGAACACAGCCATTTAAATTATCGAAATTATATTTTTTTTTAATTTAAATCGAGATTACAAATCTTTAATGGGTTAACTTTTTTGTTTATATTGTAAGCTAAACGTTTCACTTTGAATTATTAAATTTCATTCACTGTAAGTGAAATCCGAGGTTTTCATGTTTTTAACGCCCCAGGCACTCCACTATAAAATAGGCAAAGATTGAAGAATATTTCGAATTAAAATTTTCTAAATACATTAACGTGTAGGTATCAATGTAATACGGGTTTTTATTCTAGTTCACACACAAAAGATTAATAAGATATTTAATTAAATCACCCAAACGGCCGCATAATGTAACTTATTGACTTCACAAAATGGCCGGCGCGGTAATGCGTTGTAAAATGCATTCAAATAACCCGAGTAGTGTAGAGTACCTACCGAATTTCAGACAAAGTAACATAAAAATTACACAAATTAACCATTGTTTTCGGGCTTAAAGCAACTACCAAAATGTTTCTCAACTAGGGGAATATTTATCATCGGTATTTAAGCTTTAATACGTCCCTGTAACGACAAATTTTAATCAAGACAAATACTGATGAGTTTTATGTTTTAAACGTTTTCCAGCTCTTGAACTATCAAAACAACATGATTTGTCAGTTATTCAACTATTTGGGCGATAAAGAAATGGGTTTTCCATATTTAAAGCAATAAAAAATAACTTACCAACGTCCAGCGTCGTTTCTGGGGTGCGAGAATGCGTGCACGCAGGCTGTACGCTGAAGCGTAAGTGGACGCTTACAGCCTACAGGGTTCCAAAGAGTAACAAGGAGGGAGATATAACTTCCGATCCATGAAAACGATCGATCTATTAAAACCAGTCGCAAAGATGATATTTTTCGTATAACCTGCATTGAAAGTGCGAGTTTTGCAAAAATTGTATTTCTTATTTATTTTATTTGCTAGGTTGATGTTTACAAATAATATGATATCTGTCAATTTAGTTGATGGGTAAAATGACAATCATAAAGATTTGAAATAAACAAATGATACTCACAGGATTGTCCTACGGAAACGACAAACACGACACCCCGACTCAATACGACGCGACACGACAGTATTAAACAGTACTTCACGCGGCCTTCGTTGTCGCGTAGACAAGTTTGTAATTTTCTATAGCGTCGTATTGCGTCGCGTCGCTTCTGTCACTCACCTAGGATAACGGGTTAGTTTTTGTCACAGTTCTCAGCTAATCTAACCCAACAGTAGGGATTTCAGTTACATCATTATGTCTGAGCGGTAAAAAAAACGAAATAAAACCCGAAACGCTCTCTGAACTCGCTCCACTCGTGTTCTGTAGTAACTATCCTAAGGTCCCCAACCCACTTGTCTGGAGGATGCTTGATGACAGAGTAGCACTTGTACTACGTACGGTATGTCCCGCTGCATTACTTGTACCAAGTAGTGCAGCGGGACCTACAGTTGGTTTTTTCTGAGTATTCATTTATTGTTTCTTTTTTAAGATGTTTTAACTTAACATGAATGACTACGAAACCCAAGCTTACGCGTCAAGCCCGAACTTGACTAGTTATTATTTGATAAGACGGATAAGATACTTATAATAATAATAATATCTATACTAATATTATTATAAATGCGAAAGTGTGTCTGTCTGTCTGTCGGTCTGCTACGCTATCACGGCCCATCCGTTCAACCGATTTTGATGAAATTTGGTACAGGGACAGTTTGTATCCCGGGGAAGGACATAGATTACTTTTAACCCCGAAATATTCAAGAGTTCCCGGGGGAATCAAAAAACCATCCACGCAGACGAAGTCGCGGGCATCATCTAGTCATTAAATATAAATCTAATATTACTTTATTTGCACTTCAGACTACGCTGTAATTACCACTAGATTTATATTAATCTTTCGAGTGTCACTGCGGAGGCCGAATTTGACAAAAACAAAATGGCGTCCACTAGAAGCCAATGAATAAATTAAAGTCAAACTCGATAGGTCATAGGCAAGTGGGGTATCGTTAGATAGGTCTTTTAAAATCACACCTAGCTTCCACGCACCATTTTTCCGCTTAAATGATAATTTAGGATTCACGAGGTTTCAAAAGAAATGTTCAAAGTTCCTACGCATATCATCTATATCTATCAAACTAGGTGGATAACCTCAAAAACCACTCAACCAATTTTGAAAATTCTATCACTTATAGAAAGCTACATTATTTATAAGTAAAATAGGCTATATTTTATTTCCAAAAAAAACTAGAGATCCTTACGAAATTTGCAATAATGTGAGTTAAGGCGGAAAACATCATCTCACCTGAGGGCTTATGTGGCGTGCGCTGCCTAAATCGTTAAAGTTACACGACTACAATGTATGGTGGAAACGTTCCTCTCAAAATGTTCTAAAAAAAAAGTCTGCGATAGCATGTAACTATATTTTAAGGTTGACTCACAATAACTATGTTTATGATTTTCAAATTTGGTCTTAAACAGTGCTTTACTTGCGAAGGTGTTTTTACCAACATAGCAATAATCTGTTGGCGGATTATAGCAAAATAATTGTAATCTTTTCTTGCTAAATCATGAACTTCCGCAAAGTAACGCCTGATTCTATCCAATATAGCAATAATCGTTAATTCCTTATCAAAACAAATATCTTACTCGTCTCAAGTTCAATTTAGACAAAAATTGTCCTGTACACCATTCAATTTAGATGAATATCTTATGAGATATCATAGAAATAAAGTTTATCATGCAACAGAAAACTTCAGCCGAACGTCTTTTATAATATCGCTTGCGGGAGGCGGGTCCGCGAGGAGTGCGGTGCGGTGCGGTGGGGACTGATCACTGGGGTGCTTGTGGTAAAATAAAACGAACTACAGCCGCACGACTGACGACCATAGATAAATGAGCTGACGACATTTGCGTGCGAGCGCCCAGATGCTTGTAGAGCTTATATTAAAAAATTTTGACGCGTTTTCTTAAATTGTTTATTAGGTACAAATTAATTTTGTTACATAATAGGTACCTAATAAATATTTTCTTGTATCTAGTGTAAAATTAAAGTTAGGTATAGTTATATTAATATAGTTTAGGTACCTATCTAAATAAGAGTCAATAAACATTTAATAAATCTAAATTAAGGTATATAATAGTTTAAATAAATAAAAATTACAATGAATACAAAAAATAAAAAATTTCATTACGGCAATAATGTTATTAGGTACTTAGGATCTTGCAGGTAAATAGACAACATGAATAACCAAAAAGATTAAAATAAAAAAGTAATTTAAAAAAAAATATAAAACCCGACTGCTTGGACACCAAAAAGTATAAAACAATATGTGAATTTAATTATTACGTTAACACGTTAATGTTAGCTAATGGACGTGCGACTGCGCCTTAATAATTTGTAATAATTACTAAATGATTTCTGAGGGAAAAATATTTTTATAAAACGTGAGCTGTGAGAATACTGAATTGCTATATTATTTTGTTCATTATTTCATTAAAAGTATTATACTATGTAAATTGATAATAATGAAATTCACATCTTGTTTTATATTTTTGGTGTCCAAGCAGTCGGGTTTTTTGTTTTTTTTACTTACTTTTTCATTAAAAATAAGAAAACGCGATCGCGCGCGTGTTTTTTGTTTTATTTGAATTTGTAGTTTATAAAAGAGATCCTCTAAATGTAGTCTAGCAGTGATAGTAAAGATTCAAAGAATTATCGCTTATTTTCCTCGCAGGTATAGTAGGTATAAAGCACTACGTATCACTCGGGAGAAAGCACGATTACTAACGAGGGTGTAATATACTCAATATACACGCGGTCACTTTCTTCCCTCAGTGAAAAATTTAATATTAACCACAAATTAGATGTATTCCAATTATGTAATTTTGACCAACTTAGGTTATATGTCGTTTAAAAATGCTGATTAAAAAGAATTATGTTCCATCAAAATATAAAAAATATTTAAATTAGCTGCTCTAAGATGGAATTACTTTCCAAGTCGCACGGTCAGCGCACCGGTTTTCATTTGACTACCACCTACCTACTAAAAACATAGAGCTGAAGAGAATGTATTCTACAAAAAGATTATTTTTGTGGAAAATTGAGATCTTTTATAAGTTCCAGGATAAAAGATTTTCGGTAGGATGTAAAAATGTTGCCCTAAGGATGTTATTCGTATTCTTAAAGTAACCTTGTTAAACATATTATAAATTGCTCGATAAAACCGTTGTAAATGATTGAGAATACTATCTCTCTGTGTCGTATTCCTCATTGCTGAGGATCGTAATCCCTTTCCGTTAGTCCCAAAATGATTGCCAGATACTTAATGCACTTGGAGATAGTCGAGGTCAACATCTAGACTGTACTTATATAGCTACTAGCTAACTAGCTTTTGCCCGCAGCTTCGCTTAAGTTAAGTCCGATTTTCAAACGAACGAACTGCAATTAATTTTTATATATATAGACTAGCTGATGCCCGTGACTCCGTCCGCGTAGATTAAGGTGTTTTAGGGGTATGAAAAATAGTTGGTAGCCGATTCTCAGACCAACTGAATATGCATATACATAAAAATCGGTCAAGCCGTTTCGGAGGAGTATGGTAACTAATATTGTGAATAGTGACACGAAAATTCTATATATAAGAGAAGATTGTTTATTAATATTGCATATTTCCTTAGACTGAGGTATTTATCTAATAAGTGTTAAAATGTAATGTGCCTACAATTAGAAATTATTATTTTAAATTCTTTTTATTTATCGCATGTGTAGTTTCTTTGAAATTAAATATAGTAGGCATGTAATACCCAAGCCTACCAAGCAAAAAATACACAGAAACACTTACCGTGCCACGGTGGTCTTAGCCGAGATGAAAAAGCAGGTAGCGACACGGAGACGCAGAGTCCGCAGTGCAGCGCCGATTCGCAGGGAGATGGTTGTAGACCGGTACCTGAAAGAAAAAGAGAAATATGAATTAGCAGTCAAAGAGGCAGCAGAGCAAAGTTGGAGGGATTTCTGCGGGAAGCAGGATAGGGAAGGAGTGTGGGAGGGCATTTACAGGGTGATCAGTAGGGTAAAACGTAGAGAAGAGGATGTTCCGTTGATAGAGGGAAACGCGACATTGGATGCAGAAGGCTCTGCCCGACTCCTGGCTGAAACCTTTTACCCGAGGGACTTGAAGGAGGAAGACAGCACACAACATCTGCAAACAAGTGCCTTAGCAGAAAAAATAAACGAAGGTGACCATGTTGAGCATGACCCTCCGTTTAAAATTGAAGAATTACAGGATGCTGTCAAGTCCTTCAACCCCAAGAAAGCCCCTGGAGCTGATGGTTTCACTGCCGACATATGCTCACATGCCATTAGTGTGGACCCAAAGTACTTCCTGGCTCTCCTGAACAAATGCATGGCACACGGATGCTTCCCGAAGTCCTGGAAGGAGGCAACTGTGGTCGTGCTAAGAAAGCCAGGTAAGGACACTTACACTGCGCCAAAGTCATATCGACCTATCGGACTTCTGCCTGTATTAGGTAAGATATATGAGAAGATGCTGATGAACCGCCTCAAGTTTTACGTGCTACCTCGGATTAGTACTCACCAGTATGGATTTATGCCACAAAAGAGCACGGAAGACGCCCTAGTTACGCTCATAACTCGCATCTGTGAAAAGCTGGATGAGAAGAAACTAGGAACTCTGGTTTCTTTAGATATTGAGGGCGCTTTCGACAGTGCTTGGTGGCCAGCGATAAAGACCAGACTTGCTGAGGAAAAATGTCCCGTGAACTTGAGGCGGGTCATCGACAGCTACCTCAGCGACAGAGTAGTGGAAGTCAGATATGCGGGAGCAGCACACAAAAGGAGCACGGAGAAAGGATGTGTTCAAGGTTCCATAGGAGGACCAATCCTGTGGAACTTGTTGCTGGACCCACTCCTTAACCTGATGGAGGGTAAGGGAGTCTATTGCCAGGCATTCGCCGACGACGTGGTATTACTTTTCGACGGTGGAGAGGCCGGGGAGATTGAGGGGCGGGCGAATACGATCCTCGAACAAGTTCGGGCGTGGGGTGTTGAGAATAAGTTGAAGTTTGCACCACACAAAACCTGTGGTATGGTAATAACTAGGAAACTTAAATTCGACACGCCACGCCTGAGCATGGGAGGGGTCGCCGTTGGAATGTTCCCAGAGATCAAGATCCTCGGGCTCACCATCGACAAAAAGTTAACGTTCAATGCGCACGTATCTAACGTTTGTAAAAAAGCAATAGGTATCTACAAACAACTTCTTAGAGCGGCCCGTGTAAGCTGGGGTCTCAGCCCTGACATCATCCGTACAATATACACTGCGGCGGTGGAGTCGGTGATAATGTACGCTGCGGCTGCATGGTCTCCGGCGGCAGAAAAACTGGGAGTTCGCAAGCAGCTTGGCGCGGTCCAGAGGGGTTTCGCACAAAAAATGTGTAAGGCGTATCGGACGGTGTCACTCAACTCAGCACTCTTGCTAACGGGGACGCTCCCTCTAGACCTCCGAGTCCGTGAGGCAGCCTTACAGCAGCGTTATACGAGGCTAAGAAGGGAGTACCTAGACGTCAGCTGGCCGATAGAGAGATTGAGAAGATGACACCCAAGTTACAAGCCCCACACCTAGCGGAACAAATGGCGCTAGAGTTCCAAAACCTGGTGGACGAGGACCAATATTCTCGCCATAGTGGTTACGCTGTGCGCATTTTCACAGACGGGAGCAAGATTGAGGGCAAGGTCGGGGCGGCGCTATCCGTTTGGAGTGGTGCTGTAGAGACCAAGGTCCTCAAACTTACCCTATCGTCATACTGTACCGTCTACCAGGCGGAACTACTAGCCTTGTGTAAGGCAACGGAGGTCGCAATGTCATACAATGAAGCTACCTTTGGTATTTATAGCGACTCTAGAGCGGCACTCGAGACCGTGACAAACTCCGGATCCTCTCATCCCCTGGCAGTCAAAGCTAGGAGCAACTTAAAATGTTGCTTGCTCCAGAACAAGGTCGTATACCTGTTCTGGATTAAAGCACACGCAGGACTTACAGGAAATGAGAGACCCGATGAGCTTGCGAAGGAAGCGGCCCTAAAATCGAAAAGAAAACCGGCTTACGATCGGTGCCCTGTCTCATTCATTAAGCGTAGTATCCGGAAAGGGACGATTGATGAGTGGGACAGAAGGTACAGATCGGAAGGAACGGCCGCCATAACAAAGTTGTTTTTCCCTGATGCGGTGACGGCGCATTCTATCGTCAGGAAAATAAAAATCGACGGTCTAATAACGCAAATACTCACGGGGCACGGAGGGTTCTCCTCATACCTGAATCATTTCAAATACAAGGGGAGCCCTTCTTGCCTCTGTGACCCGGACGCAAGTGAAACAGTCGAGCACCTGATCATGGAGTGTCCCGTCTTCGCTAGAGATAGGTTTGATCTGGAACAAATATTAGAAATCAATTTAACTGCACAAAATTTACCAACAATAATGAAAAGTAGAAATAGAGATATATTTTTAGACTTCTGTAGGAAAATAGTGATAAGAGTTAAAAATAGAAATAAAGTAATAAAGTAGATCAAGAAAAACTATGATAGCAACATATAGTGTAGTATATGAGTGTATCATGCAAACAGTATCAATAGTAAATAAATAGAAATAAGGAAATAGATTATGAGTACTGTGTAATAAAGAAAACCATCACCCTGTAATACCCCGATTGGAATAGTTAGATGGGAAACCCACCCATGATGAAAGATGATGAATGATAGAAAGAATAGTATGAAGAATAAAAATACGAGGCATAAATGCGAGAATTGGTATGAAAGGATAGTAGCTGGCACAGGCTCCAATCATGTTGGAGGTAATAGTATTTAAAAAAAAAAAAAAATACCCAAGCCACAGGAGACGGTTAAAACTATAAAATAATCGAAATATTTTCATACTTTTACTTTTTCTATAATTTAAAACAATTTTCAAAAAAGGATTACCTACATTCAAAAGTAGATATTTTAGAAGTACCTACTTACTTACTTTTTTAATCAAGATATTTTTTTATCCTGTCCTTAAATTAATATGTAGGTATAGTAGGGATATTATGACGTTAAATACCAAATCGTACCATAGCAGTGTATGGTAAAATAAGTATATTATTATTATTCAATAATAATCACGTAGCAATTAAAAATACGTCTACAGTCGAAGCATATTTTACTTAGTACCAAGATATAAAAACATACGTTTTACAAAGTAACTATGTAAAATATATGTTTACAAAATCATAAAATTACATCGTTAACATTAAATTAAATTGAAACTTCCTATAAATAATATATTAAATAGTGTAAAATTTAAGTAAGTATAAAAATTTTGCAGTGGCCGACCTAATGTAAAAGTTTATACAGTTGGCCTTATTCGGTCGTAACCGATAAGGAAATGGTTGGTTGTTTGTTGAAGACTGAATACAGTCGATGCATCTCCGACCTAATGTAAATAGGCCAATTCGTTCAATAGCACAGATAATAGTCTATGAGTATGTTAGGATTGAAGTTAAACAAACCCAATGTAATTTATAAATATAATATATTGAAAGCTGAATATTTAATTTACGTTAGGAAATTCTATTGATATATTATGATAAACGATTTAAAACACTATATATGGACTATGGAAGTTACAATAAGTTTAATAATTAATTGATTGGTATCGAGTGAATTAGCTGGACAAGTTGCGTGTACGCGGCCTCCCTGCGTAGGGGTTCAAGTTTCACTGACTGGAACGCCCGGAAGAATGCCGACCGTAAGCGAGTCGCGAGTCGGAACGGACAATCCCGAGGGTTCAGTAGGCCTCGTGGCACTTCGCCACAAGTCTGTTCGTGTTGCAGGCGTGACCTAGCCTGCCGACAGTGATGAACTGATGAGTGATAGTCACTAACTTCCATAGCGCGGAAAGACTAATGGTTTTGAAATGAACATATTAAATAGCTGATTAGTGTATCCAACTGTGTATAAATTAATATAAATTATTTTACAGGTCATGAGGTTGAATGTGATTTCTCTGTCGCTCATACCGCGCATTCCTTTGCAGTGTGTGTCTAGGCCTTACAGCTGGTAAAAAAGAGAAAATAATGTTACAATAATATGGGCTATGTAGCTACTACACAATCTAACTAATATTATAAATGCGAAAGTTTGGATGGATGTATGGATATATGAATGTATGGATCTATGGATGTGTGGATGTATGGATGTATGGATGCTTGTTACTCAATCACACCCCAGCGGCTGAATGGATCTGGCTGAAATTTGGCACAGAGATAGATTATACTTTGGAATAGCACATAGGCTACTTTTTATCCCGGAAAATTAAAGAGTTGCCGCGGGAACCAAAAAACCTCAAACCACGCAGACGAAGTCGCGGGCATTCGCTAGTACTACGTAATATAACGAGTATTACAATGACTTGTAGGTTGCCGAATGCGAAACCAATTTTTTCCTAGCAATTTTGACAGAAATTCATCAACAGTATTGTTTGAGAGCCTATATTAGCCTAGCCAGATTGGCTAGGGCCAGCCTTGAAGGCTACGGGCCCCTTGGTATCGTTTGAGCAATTTATGTTTTTTAGTTCTAAATTCAATAAAAGATGGCGCTGATCGTAATTGAATCTCGCTATCTGGCAATGTTCTGTATTTTTCAGGAATTTATATAATTATACAAGTATAATAGCCTCGGCTTAGCAAATGCTGTTTAGTTATTGGCTATTGCTGTATGATTACCAAATTGACCCTGCCAGTGATCGAACCCAGGACCTTATAATACGATAAATGGTAGTCAACACATGTTATCTATGCCCG
The DNA here is from genome assembly GCA_964035005.1 of Erebia palarica. Classification (NCBI taxonomy): domain Eukaryota; kingdom Metazoa; phylum Arthropoda; class Insecta; order Lepidoptera; family Nymphalidae; genus Erebia; species Erebia palarica. The sequence continues at coordinate 19,776,744 of OZ035986.1, forward strand.
TAACGTATTAATAAACCCTCATCGAACTTAGAACAATTTATAATTTAATTATTTATTTATTTCACGTAGGATAACTTGTGCTACTTATGACATGTCAAGACTCTACCAACGGTTCGGAAAGTAGATCTCAACTTTGTTAGTTTTGCATACAGAAGAGCGGCATAGGTAGGTAGCTGTCGCATATCGTGTGCAAATATTACTTAAGTATGTTCACATAAACTACTAACTTGAGTTAATTACAAGTGTTATGTGGCATAAATGAATATTGTACATCTACAATGTACTTACCGACTAGGAGTATACACTATTTTTTTATCAATAACAAGAAATGCAGATGTTATTTCACAATATTTAATAGCAAAAAAATGATTGAAATTGATAATTGATATAAATTATTAGTAATTTGCTAAACATGCTTTCATTATAATAATATTATCTTTATAGGTTACTTTTTATCTCGGAAAATCAGACAGTTCCCATAGGTAGGTACTTTTAAAAAGTAACTATATAGCGTATAAGTTACGGACATCATCTTGTAATAATGTATATCTAGTATGCGGTCTTGCATTAATATTTGTAGATAGTTTGGCAAGAATAACATTCCGTCAGACGTCGGTTTAGGAAGGTTAGTGAAAAATATACAATGTTTAATTATAAACAAGAGCTACACGAGAGATTTATAATGAAACTAGACATTAAATCTCAAATAATATAACCTATCATAAAATGGGCTGGTTCCCTTCATGGTAAGTTTTTAAAATAGATATTAATCATAATTTAATGAGTGTATAAATCCTAACTCTACCACTCAAATCTCAGATCTGGCCCACATGCAATGAATATAATCAACACTTTGTGTAAGTTGGAACTAGACAACTGACGAATCGTTAAAAATTTAATAAAAAATCACTTGTCATGTCGAGTCATAGATGATGTACCTACATATTTATCTATGTGGCCAACTGACTACTGAGTACTGACAAGAAGATCGATATCGCTAATTTTGTCGCTAGTGTTCACGGTGAAAAAAACTTGAACTAAAGCTCAAATTGAATAACAACAAAGTGCTCTACAGTGCCCATAGATGGCATACCTCCACTAATTGATGATTTAAACGAACTTACTTGTAAATGAAGTTCATTCGAAGATATAAATACATATTAGGTAGGTAGTTTCATTGAACTGCAACTTTTGCACCCGTTTTAGTATTGGGGTAGGTTGAAAAATTCCCCAGTATCCGATGTTCTGGGCCCCTTATAACGCCTTCCTCATTCTTTAGAGTCGGTACCTATTACCAAATTCTCATAATGATATAGGCAGTGGGATGGGAGGGACCTTAAAATATCTTCGAATGAAACGTACTCATATCATTGGGATAGAATTTCACTTACAGGTAAGTTCGTTTAATCATCAAATATATTTCGTACGTTTCATTCTTGAGATATAAACATATATTAGGTAGATATTTAGAGATGAAAGGAAATGGCCAGTGGAACTATGGGAGCTTGCCTAGAGATCAAAAATCAATGTGCAGCAATGATTAATTCTTTAATATTGTAGTTTTTATATTCTATAGTTTTCACACAAAAACGTTTCAGGAGGCTGAAGGCTCTGAAAACTGAGGAGGAATGTTTCACCAAATAACTGCTTTCCCAGACTAGATGGCGCTAGTTGTTGTGGTTAGCGAGTCTAAAAAAATATATTCAAGTATTGCTAACCACGTTTCTCAGTAAAATAATTAAGCTTTGCATTATTTGGGCATGGGTCAGGATTATAGTGGAATAATAAAACTTGTAGCTAAACCTGCCGGGGTCCCTAAGAATCTACACCTTACTCTGCCAATAAAATTCAATATTTCTTTAGAATGGCACGTGAATCATCTAGCAGTAAGACCCTCATACATCGTTGCGTCCATAATAAACCACGATCTTTTAGAGTTTCGGAAGCTTCGAGTCCAATCAACCCAACGACTTGATTATATACTAATTTAGATGAAATTTAGCTTACATATGACTGGCTTTAGAAGCGCGTTCGAGTTATAAAAATCTATAAAACGCGTTCAAGCATTGATTAATATCAATGTATAAATTCAGTTCGAGGTTATATGAATAATAATAATATGCGTGATCGAGTATTGATTCATGTCTAAACAATGACGCGATTTACCCGCGTGTTCGAGTATTGATTCATCTCTAAACAGTGACACGCGTTTTACACGCGTGTTGTATTGATTCAATACTGCCATGCTTCAGTTCAAGTATACTGCGCTTTGCTCGTTCTAAGAACCTTACTTCTTTAGCACATACACTAAGTGAGCCAGTCATTATTGTATAGGATCATTAAAAGATCATATCATACACCTTTTAGAGACATTTATACTTTGACTAGAGTGAGACATTTTATACTATAAGTTTTAACCCAGGGTTAAGATTTCTATCTTATCTAACAACATAAATGTTGTTCCATAAGGTCACCGTGAAACGAACTAATCCTAGTGGTAGCATCTTCCTTTTATAAGATAAGGAAGATGCTATGAATGGCATCATTTACTTTTCTAAAAAATAAATGATGGTTGGCTGGCTCCGCCCCGCCACCAACGGTAGGCTTCTTCCCTCCCTTGGTATCCCAAGAGGCATATTAATGCGTGGACTAATAAGTCTCATAGAATACCAAAAGTCAACAGCCCCCCCCTTTCAACCACTAGGACATCAACCGCGGAAATAGCGCAACGTATGTCGGCATACTTTATAGTGGTGCGTTCCACTATGTCAGCATATAGCTGGATAATTACATTTTTAGAGTGGTGTACTCCCACATATACCTGTAATAGGTTTCAAGGATGCACCAGGCGCTCTGCAGGATAGTCCGCCGCAACGAAACAGAGTCTACAGGCGTGATGCAACCTTCAGTAATAGTATGGTTAGATAAAATGCAGCGCGGAAACCTCCATGGGTAGTAGAACATTGTTTGAACGTAAAATAGGTAGTGATAATATTAAACAGCGTCCCATCAACCATGATTGGTTATTGTTCGAACGTAGCGAACGTCGTAAATTTACATATGGTATGAATAAGTCGTCTTTAAGTAGACCGCAAGGTAAAATCAGACATACTGTAGAACATAGAAGTGCACACGAAGTGCACTGCGCACAGAAAGCAAGCTCTCTGGTACAACAACAAACCAGTCCCTTCTTAACGTCCAACTAGGTAGACATCAAGGCAGAACCAGCCGTGCTGAGGCATCGCCGAAGCGAGTAGCTTATATTCCACAGTGCCCAACTCAACCTGCGATAGTGGTTGATATGTGATTATAATACGTGTAAGTATGTGGTATTTTAAGTATGTATATAGATCCACCATAGGTAGATCAAGTATCGTCGGATACTCTCCAAGACAGGTTCACGAGGCACATAGTCCAAGGCTCCCTACATTAGACAGCATCCAACGATGTAATGCGTTCGAAATGCTTCATTAATTGCACATAATAAAATATTAAAATTCTATGAATTGCTTCCCACTCGCGCCATCATGAGGAGGAGAAGACCTTGACATAGTGTGCGCTTTGGCGGCCAAGACTACCACCGCGCTCACTACTACAGCTACGCATTATTTCTTGCGTCGCGTCGTCTACTCGCTTCCTCCCCTGGCGATCGGTCCGATTGACGGAAATCGCTCTGGTGACATGCAAGATCGTTCCTCATGTAGGTCGATTATACTATTTTTATTTTATTATTAATTTAATATATTTTTACTATTATTTTATAATTTATCTATATATAATATATTTTATATATTTTTTTTTATTAACTGAGAGGTACGTATAGTTACAAACTATATTTGCAAGAATTATGTAATTCCTTTAAAAATCACGCTACATTGTACTGCTGCCACACTAGATGGTGCTAAACGCTTTGGTTGGCGAGTCTTTTCAACTAATCGACAACAGATGGCGCTAAACATTTTGTTTAGCGAGTTATTTCAACTACTCGACCACAGATGGCAGACATGTAATGCCAGAGGGCGTTACGTTCCTTTAAACGCAGTGGTTATTTGAAAATGCTTTGTTCGATCAATTACACGTTTCATTGAGGCTTGTCATCTAACAAATTATAAACAAAAAATACATTTCCTTTTTAGTACTATTTCATTGATTAAAAATAAATCACTCATAATATAACTAAGGTAAGGCTGACTAAGGTACTCAAATGGTATTAATGTAGGGTTAGATTATTTTTACAAGATTATTATAAGGCATGGATAAAACGGAACGTGGAGTAGAACAAAATGGAGTAGTGCTTAAAGAGGAAACTAGACACTCAAGATTTAAAAATGAACGTATTGTTTTTTTTAGACATTTTAACCTTGACCTTATTCGGAATAAGAAATCCATAGGAATTTCGGTTTTAATTTTTAAACCTTACTGTAAAAACGGAAATCCTGCACATTGTCCCGAATCGGAGGGCAGTTACTGGTCATATCATTTGTAATTAGGGATATTAATTGAATAGTATTATAACAATTACTTAGTTTTCTAGATTCTAATATAAAAATTAGGAATCATTTGGTAACTTGGATTAATAAACATATTATTAATTATTCGATAACCATAATTGAAAAATATAATCATCTCGATATTTATTATTTATAATAACATACCATGGATGAAATGAAAATCAAGTATAATTTGGATACTCTTAATTAAACTCTGGTTGCAAACCAATCGTTCATCGTTCTCCTAAGAAGGTTATACAATCTAGCCAGCGTCCGTGACGACTGCGATCAACCAAAATTCTTCTTGATGACGTCAAGCGAGCTACAAGACGCACAGCTCGCGTGCCGTGCTAAGTGGCGGTGTGTCGGATGCACGCGCCGAACTTAGACACATCCACGCCGCTATGTGAGCTGTAACAGCACATATCGGCGGATGATTTGTGTGCACGGTATAATAGATTTATATGCTATAAGGAGGTCTTTTAACGAATTTGGCAGATGATATTTTTAAGTAGTTGCTTTACAAATATATATACTATCTTTGAGCTGTACGATGTTGACTGGTACTGACAGGTTGCAGACGCTTTGGAAGAATAAAAAACTGTTTCCGTTCGTTATTAATATTTCGATAGGTATTAATATTTCCGTACATAAGGCTAATAAAATAGAGCTTCTCTGAAAATCTTTTGTATTAGATTTGATAAATCTTTTGTCCTTAAGATAATTCCGTATAAGGACACTGAGCAATGTGTTGTAACACTATCTGAGAATCATACGTAGATACTTTGGGATGTTTTGCCTTAATTTATATAATATTATCTTTAACGACAACCTTTTAATCTGTTTATATGATTACAAACTCATCACCATGTAAACTTAATAAACCGAACGATAACTATTAATAGTACACTAAACTGCACCTATAACAAATTATTTCATTAGAAATTTTAAGACTGAGTGTACAATATAAGATTGAGATGAATCTCTATCATTGTTAAGACAGTTTGCCACTAATTACGTTCCAAAGAGGCCATAAAGGTAGGGTAGGTACTTTTCATTTAATGAACGCGTTCGCTACGTGGCTAAAAAAATCAATTTTAGGTTCGTTTTTGAGAATTGCCCATATTGTAAGCCTTGGCAACTGCCAACCTCCTCAGTGCATTTTTATTATTTTGTTTAGCTATATTTTTATTATTAATGTATTGTAACCTGTTGGGTGTCCTAAAATAGATAAATTTAAAAAAAAACTTACCGAAATGCTTATAGGTTATAGGTAGATAGTAGTATTTTAAATTCTCTTTCTATAATCGTTAACGTTTCTGCGACCGCAATTAAAAGCGCTAACCATAAACAGTACACTTTTTTTTTTCTTAGGCAAGCGCGCTCCAGGTAGACTGGAGCGCGCTTGCCTAGGAGATGCCTATGTACACCGTTTTTTTAAAGGCACAATATATTATTATAATAGAAGTGGTTAAGGGAAATCAGTAGAGCATTCCATATCCTAGCGGTTCTATCTCCATTTTCAACCCATTATACAACCACAGTGGATACATAGTGGAACAGCACAAAATAACATGCTAGTTCATGAAATTTGGTTTGATCTTCATATTGACTACGTTTTAATTACGTTTGGCATTGGCGTGTAATGCTAATAGAACGATAAATGGCCTAACTTGTCTATAATCTTATTGACAGATTATTATTATAATTTAACAGAATATTTTATTTCTACATCTTTGCTAAATTTCTCATTTTTCATCAACTTCTTAAATTTCTTTACTTTTAACATTAGAAGGAGTGAACCATATTATATTTTATAAGCATTGCCGAATTTCTGACGTCAAATCATTGGGTATTGAATGCCACCCATTCGATTAATCTATCTTACCTAAGCTTAATTCTTCTTAGTACCTATTAATAATTATTACTTTAATAATAACCAGTATTATAGATGTATATGATTATTAAATATGATGAATGTGATGACATGTTTTATAGGTATATTGTTGTATAAAATAGCACCATCAGGTCTAAGTAGTTAGTATGAAATTAAAACTCAGTAATTGATTTCAATTTACAGTTTAACTCTTCCGTTATTACAAAATGTACCCGAGCCAGACCCAGAAGCGCCTGTAAAAAGCTCTTGTTGAAACTTATCAGTTTATTACTTAGTGATCCACCTTCAAGATCCGATAGAATTTAAAACGAAAGCCGAATTTAGTGCCATATGATTTATACTTATATTATGTATCTTGGATGATAAGTAGGTACTTGACCATTGAGACGTTTGATTTTGGTATAAACTCAACGGTACTTCCAACCAAACAACTTCGTAACTATTTTTAAAATGATAATAATATTATGTACTTCTCCTTTTTTCATAAAGTAATGATGAAGACATTATATTCGCCGAGAGTTGCTCCGAGAAAAAGACGGTACCTACCGCCGTGACGGTAATTTTATTTGCTCGACTTGGCGGTGGCACCCGCGCGGTAGTCACGCTAATGCTATACTTAATAATAACAATGTAAAACCTGAACTTGGGTTGTTGCAAGGATAGTAAGAAGAGTTCTTTTCAAAATTTATTACAGCACTGAAACAGTTTGACGTTTAAAGTTTCTCGGTTACGTTACATATATAAAAAGTAAGTCAAAGCCAAAGTAGTACTATCAGTAAGAACAATAACGTTGCATAAATATATAATATATATAACATAAGTAGAACCTATATTATAATATTTTTTTTTAAAGTTTTCAGAGGCCATAATAAGCCGTAAAGGCATTGGTATAAATTTTCACCATAAATAAGTAACAAATTACTATTTCAAAATTTTCTTTGAGATGGGTTGACCGGTATCAATAAATAAATTAGACTTCTTCAAATATAGCGTAGACATAAAGCCGCTATAAATTATTGGTTTGCAAGCGGTCATATAATTCTTAAAACTTAAAATGATTTTGAGTAACGAATTTATTTAGTGATTGCAAATGCAAATTTAAAATAAATCTTTGAGTCATCATAAGATTTGGAGTCTTAGATTGATTAGAATATTCTAGAAATCAATTAATGTAGCTGTGGCTCAAACTCACCAATCGAGTAAAATGTTATATTAAATGGTCAATGTTAATAAAAGATGTATTGACGGTACAGAAAGTTGATTACTTTAAATGGTATCACCACAAGGCGATTAGGCGATAAATCCAATCCGAGACTTATTATCTAACGGACACTCAGCCAAAATTTTTGCTTTACTAAAATATTGTATACGACCAGCATGTAGATTTTAGGTACAATCTCTCGCTGCGTGTATGCAAGATGCTTGCTCTGGCTGAAGGTCGCGTGGTCGTCGCCGCTGGCCGCCTTCGCTACTCGTGGATGTCCTCCTCGCCCCCCCCTTGCTCCCTGAGGCGTGACGAGGAGGGCCTGTCTCGTTTCCCGAGTATAATATAGTCCGCGTTGTCGATGTACCAGCTATGGGAAGGTACTGGTAAAGACGTTGCCTTAGGATGTGATTTCCGATTTGCAATCCGTGACGTTCAATAGTCCTCGAAGCATTTATAGTATTTGAGACATTTTCTCCGAAAAAGCGTCTTGGGTAATGTAGGAACCAGTCCGAGTCTTACAGGGATTAGAAAGTATCTTGGTAGTCTGAACTTTGTCATCTCCCAAGGAAGCAGGGTTTTGTTGATGGTAGTTATACCAAGACCTAGTTGTTTTTTTTTAACTGTATGTTTTTAACAAATTGATCCACCGTTGTCGTAAGGTGAGGTGATTAACTTCGTCGCCAACCGTCACCCAGTGCTGAAAATCCTGGACGTCATCACGAAATTCCACCGAAAGAGAAAACTGTAACATATTGGTATTACCCTGTGTGGTTTTATCGTCTAAAATGATAATTGTGGCGTTTCTAATTCAACAACTTTAACATTTTTACGCATCATGCTATACCTTCGTGATACCCTCAACGTGATACCCTCCAGGCTAGCTTAGATATGCTATTGATTCACATATTTATCCTTTTTAAAAGTCGATATATAAAAAAGTACCCGTAGTCAACCTCCAGACTTATTTTAAGCATCATGCTATACCCTCGTGATACCTTCAACGTGATACCCTCTAGGCTAGTTAAGAGATGCTATTGATTTAGATATTTTAACTTTGAAAGTAGTTACATAAAACAACAAGTCCATTTCTAGGTTATTTAATTGGATTTCGTACACAAATAAAATATATTTATGACTAACCCTGACAAAATAGACTTACCCTGATTCTCTTCAGATTCCTTCGATGATGAATATGATTTCGTAGTTCTAACTTTTATTTTCCTACATTACTTTAAGCGATACGTTAAGGTATAGCACAGAACAAATATATTCCTAACGGAGAGGTATACTCAGTAAGTTATTCCAATTGAATTTCTTTAAATATTGACAAGTGCGTGCTCGTTGCTGCGCACAATAAAATAATGAGGAAGGCGTTATAAGGGGACCGGAACATCGGAAACTGGGGAATTTTTCAACCTACCCCAATACTAAAACGAGTGCGAAAGTTGCAGTTGAATGAAACTACCTAATATGTTTTTATATCTGAAGAATGAACCGTACGAAATATAACTCTTATTATAACGCAACTAGCTGATGCCCGCGACTTCGTTCGCGTGGATTGTTTTTTTTTGGTTCCCGCGGGAAACCTTTTATTATACGGGATAAAAAGTAGTCTCTGTGCAAAGTTCATCCAGATCCATTCAGCCGTAATAGCGTGATTGAGTAACAAACATCCATTTGAGATTTTTGGTTCCCGCGGGAACTCATTAATTTTCCGGGATAAAAAGTAGCCTATGTGTTATTCCAGACTACAATCTATCTCTGTATTAAAGGTCATCTAGATCCGTTCAGCCGTTCTGGCGTGATTGAGTAACAAACATTCATTTGAGGTATTTTTGGTTCCCGCGGGACTTCTTAAATTTTTCTGGATAAAAAAGAAGCCCACGTGTTATTTCAGACTACATAGATATATCTGTGCTAAATTTCATCAAAACCCGTTCAGCTGTTATGGTGTGATTGAGCGTTACTCGTTCGTGTGGCATAAGTTTTTTCAATTCCCTTGAAAAAAACATGCCACACGAACTTCATTATTTTCCGGGATAAAAGGTAGCCTATGTCAATATCCAGATCCTCAACTATACTCATGCAAAAAATTACGTTGATCTGTTGTGGCGTGATTGGAGGACAAACTATCTATTAAACGTCCTTGGGGATAAAATTTATAAAAAAATGTGAATCAGTATTTCTTGAACCAATATTCCAAAAAAAAAACCCAACCAAGTTGAAGGGTTCTTAAAAATTAATGACACTTTCATCCCCTATTTTACCCTTTTGGGGGTTAAAACACTAAGCTTCATTGATATAAATTGAGTAATATCTTGAGAAATTAAGCCCTTACATAACAAATTTCATCCCCAATTTTAACCCTTTAGAGATCGAATTGTTCATAAACTGTGAAACACGTATTTCTTCATTTCATACAAACGTTCAACCCCTATTTTGCCTTTTTGAGGGTTGAATTTTGAAAAACTGTGATGTACGTACTTCTTTATTTTTTACCAAAAGCCGAAACACTAAGCTTCGTAGATGTAAATCCTTCCTTAGTGAGCGCCTACGTTACACAAGGAACCTACTGTCAAAATTTCAAGTTATTAACCCCAGCGGTTTAGGCTTTATATAATTATATTAGATTAGATTAGATTAGATATTAGATTAGATTAGATAAGTTTACTTGTGAACAGCTAGTGGACGTGGCCAATTAAATCCACGTTCATTAATTTATGAAGCACGTCTTTTTAGTTTTTTTAAACTACAGCTACCTAACTCCTTTCATCTAATTTATTTATCATTTGCAAGATTTTATTAATACCTACGAACGATCTTAATTAAATTGTCAGAAAAAAAAATTTGAATAAGTAAAATAAACCCTTTAATATGATAACAACCTCCCTTTTCAGCCCTTTTTGTAATTGTAATTATAATAATACTTTTGAATTCTTTCATCAGCAATAATGTTGGGTAAGCATTATTATAACTATTCTAAATTTCAAGCCTGTAGATTTTTCATATTTACATAAATATGCAAAAGTGACATATAATCTAGTCAATAAAGTTTGTGGCCCCAACAATAATTCCTCAGGCGACGAAACTTTACAGTGTGATAAAGTATCATGAGTTCTATTTTTCTATCTTATCTATCGATTTATTAAATTTAAAACAATTTTAATTGATTATAATAAATACAACTTTTAATTTCATGAATTAATTTAATCAATCCACATCTAAATGTTATAATTTTTTTAGTTTTCCACATACAAAGTCTATATCATTAAGAACCTTCTCGCAAGAACACTTTTTATGTAGAATTAAAGTGGACTTAAATTTTTTTTCAAATACCTGCCAAAAATAACACGAGCCCTGTTTACTGCCTCTGTAAGTGCATTTTTCGAACAAGTGTATTGAAAATTAACTTTGACGTCACGACATTAAGAAGTTGATATAATTACAATATGTTATGAGTCATACGAAATCTTTATTAATTTTGAACACAAGTGCCCGAAATTGATTTAGGCTACGTGCCAAAATATAGACGTTATTAATTTTTGTTTAATCTAATTTGATGGTAGAAACGGGGTTACCTATGAAAAGCCATTTTTAAAGTGTTATTAATAGCTATTCATAAAATAATATATTGAAACTATCCCGTCCAGGCATCCAAAACTAATAGAGTCTATTGCTCTAGCGCTCCACTTTAGACGACGACGTATGGCCCGATGAATAGCGTCAGTTTTGTTACTGTTTACATAGGTACTGCGCATACTTTAATACTGTACAAAAATCAGCCTTTCTAGTTATGGTTCATTTTTGGTAACCATAAACCGTCTTTAAGCGGCCATATCTAGTGAAAAGCCCATCGCATGCGGGCAGACCTTCACTATCTTTATCAGTGGAGAGCTCTACACCCACCTAATACTGCTGAATCAGCATTTCCGGCGATAGTTACCAAAAGTGCAGCTATCTCTTTGTATATTAGTAGTAATACGCCCGGTTTCCTATTCGGGTGGTCAGGAATTCGATCCCTGGGCACGCACGTCTTATTTATCGGAGACATGTGCAGTTTACGAAATTAAATATGAGTTGCTTCATTGGTTTTGGAAAACATCGTGAGGAAACCTACATGCCCGAGAGTTCTTCATAACGTAGCAAAGGAAGTCCATAAAACCGCACTTGACCAGTGTGGTGGACTATTGGCCAAAACCTTCTCATTCTTAGAAGAGACTCGCGTTAAGTAGTGAGCCGGCAATGGGTTGAAATGATGATGATGACGAAATTTCCACATAAAACAAAATATGAAATCAAAACCAGAACTTTACTTCAATAAATAAGGTACTATAGTGCTATAACTTTAGGAAGTGCTATTCATATGACCACAGCGCTTTATGTGCCAAAACGTGGAGCTCTACGTACAAAGATAAACGTGTAAAACCGCCATAACACAGCTGCTGGCATCTGACGGGACGCCGAAGCGCCAAGATGAAAACCGAACACTATCGATGGGAGGAAAGTAAAATTAATATTACGACTTCCCTGGCGGAGTGGTGAGCGCTGTGATCTTATAGTGGGAGGTTCTGGATTCGTATTCCGGCAGAGTCAATTTGGGAATTTATTCGAATAATCGAGTGTTCTTAGCAAACTGAGTCCTTGGCAATATTTCTTGAATTCAACTACCTATATGTAGGTACGTATCAAATTATAATTATTATGAGCACTAGGCTGACTGCAGGACCTTGAGGGAATGCTGACCGAGCCTAACTGTTCTTCCAGACGAGTAGGTCTTTAGATGAACATAGACAAAACAAAAGTCATGTTTAACGAGCACGTTATCTCAAGACCTATCAACGTCGGTAATTTCAGCATCGAAGTTGTTCAGGAATACAACTACCTTGGCCAGATTATAACTCGGTAGGAACAACTTCGACAAGGAGGCTGACAGAAGAATTCAGTTGGGCTGGGCAGCATTTTCTAGGCTTTGTCAAGACTTCGATTCGTCGATACCGCAAAGCCTGAAGTTCATCGAATCGAAGTCGAATTCGTTGAAGACCTTAGTCTTCAACGAATGCGTCCTGCCAGTAATGACGTATGGAGCGGGAACGTGGACACTGACGGTGGGCCTCGTCCACAAATTAAAAGTCACTCAGCGTGCTATGGAGTGGGCTATGTTGGGAATCTCTCTCAGGAATACAATCCAGAATGTGGAAATTCGTAGAAGAACTAAAGTGACCGAAATAGCTCTGCGGATTAGCAAGCTGAAGTGGCAGTGGGCAGGTCATATCTGTCACAGAACCGATGGCCGTTGGGGCAGACGTGTTCTGGAGTGGAGACCGCGTACCGGTAAGCGCAGTGTAGGACGACCTCCATCTCGCTGGTCCGATGACCTAAAAAAGGTTGCGGGAAGCGGTTGGATGAGGAATTCGGAGGACCGTGTTTGGTGGCGCGCTCTCGAAAAGGCATATGTCCAGCAGTGGACGCGTACGAGCTGATGGATGGATGGATGACTAGGCGCAAAAAATTCCGACATTGATGGACTTACTTAATATTCTACCAAAAACGTTAAAAATTTTCGCTTTATTAGATCCCGATCGATCCAAAATCAGGTATATAAAGAACTAGCTAATGCCCACGACTTCGTCCGCATGGATTTCGAAAATTTCAGATACCCTTTTCAGATAACTTTTTCAATCGTATACATAGCTACAAGCTGTGTATACGATTCATACGGGTAAAATTAGAACTTTACTTTTTAACTTGTTAAAATTGGTTGGAAAGATCGGCCGTGAAAACATCAGACAAAAAAGTAGATGGATGGACAGATTGTCACTATTTTATCATTGTATAGTTATTATAAAAAAAATTACAAAATGGAAAGAATTATTATGATCCCTAACGAAATTATTATAATCCTATTTTGTCTAGAATTTGACGACCTCCCTGGCGCAGTGATGAGCGCTGTGCTCTTAAGTGGGAGGTCTTGGGCTCGAAGCCCGGCAGGGTCAATTTGGAAATTTATAATTTCTGAATTTTCTCTAGTCTGTCCTGGTGGGGGGGTGGCTTCGGCCGTGTCTAGCTACCACCTTACCGGCAAAGTCATACCGCCACGCGATTTAGCCATCTAGAAACCGATATAGGGTATGGGTTTAATATAATTGCAGCCGTACCCTTAACAGGTTAGCCCGCTACCATCTTAGACTGTATCATCACTGTACCATCAGTTGAGATCGCAGTCAAGGGTTAGCTTATAGTGTTGTAAAAAAATCTTGTCCCATCAGGCTACAAGTGTAAGGGACCAGATAACTAGCTGCCTGTGTTTGCGCAATTCATTATTTTGTGCACTATAATATTCATCGTAAGGATAGCTAATCTCTACTGATATTGGACGCAGATGCCGTGGCCTAAGTTCGGTCGGGGGGACATTACTTTTATTATTAGCGATCTAGTTACCATCTCTTAGTCTATGTATTTGGCAAATGAGTTTCAGAACCGTCTTTGATTTAAAATTAGACTATAACATTGAAATTTCACGTATGTCACGCTTTGGTCACTGTTCATTGTTTTGACGCCACTGCCGTCTGCCGCTAAAAATAATAAAATTATACTTTGGGACGGTATTATAATTTAGATTACATTAAATAGTTTTTTTAGTTTTTGTTTTTTATTTCACTACAAAATAAAGCCCTTGACTGCGATCTCACCGTGAAAGTGATGATGCATTCTATGATAAGGGTATGGTGTCTGTATGGCAGATATATATTATTATATTATGCCCATACCCCCAATCTGTTTCTACACGGCATCGTACTGCAATGCTTAATCCCTTGGCGGTACGTCTTTGCCGGAAGAGTGGTTAAAATAGCCCAACGAAGCCTCTCAACAGACGAGACCAGAGAAAACACAGAAATCATACTAATATTATAAACTAGATCAGCCTGCGACTTGGTCCGCGTGGCTTAAGATATTTTTTTATTCCCGCGGGAACTCTTTACTTTTCTGGAATTAAAAGTAGCCTATAATATGTCACTTTCTAGTTCTTCAACTATACCCATGAAAAAAATCACGTCGATTCGTTGCTCTGTTGCGGCGTGATTGAAAGACAAACCAATAAACCAACAAATAAACACACTTTCGCATTTATTATATTAGTATGATTTTTAAGTGCCTTTGTTCTCCAATCACGCTGCAACAAAACAACGGATCGGTGTGATTTTTTGCATGGGTATAGTTGAGGACCTAGCGAGTGTCAAATACAACTTTTTATCCTGGAAAATCAATTTAACTATCCGATAACAAATCAAAAAACAAATGTGCGCCGGGTTTCAAAAAAATTTAACCGACATATAAATTTAACCAATATATTGTATAAATGTATTTAAGAATTTGAAATATTAGATTAATTATAGTTTTGATTATTATTATGAATTTAAAACTGCTTATAAAGGAAATTGCTAAAAGGTATGTCTAAAGTTTTTTAGGTATCGAACTAAATATTTTGAATTGTGTTTTCGAAATTTTATCTTATATTTTTTTGTGCCTACATAATACAAGGTCTAAACGCGTAAGGCTGTTAAATTATTAAATACCTATCCTATCTTATCAAAAAGTGCCAGCATCAAAAAATAATAACTATGTCAGTTTAGGCATTGTTGTGCAGGTGGGCCTGAGTATTTTATTGACCGAGCGAAACGTAGGTCTCTGAGTCTACTTAAGTGAATTTGAACTTGTCCGTCCGTTTATTTTTTATTCGTTTCTCCAATAACTCTTTAGCTCTTTTGCGTCTAATGTTAAAATTTAACTAATACAATATATAGTTAAAACTATCTTATGGATACCGTGAGGTCTCAGTTCGGGGCGAACCACTATTTCTTGTTAAGTTTAGTTTTTATAGGGTTAAATCTTTATAAGATTTGTCTCTATTAAAAAATTTGGCAGTTGATAAATTATTCCATCATTTAGTGTTCAGTACTTCAGGAAAAACAGTGATAAAGAGTAGACAATAATGCCATAAATCAAGTATAAGCTATCGTTGAAACAGACTTTGTCACGCGATACAAAAGGACATAGCGCCATCTAGGAACCGTCATAGATTTCAACTAAAACTCTCAATTGAGTCTCCTTGGTAGTAAATAATATATAAGTTTATGCCAAAGACTTCATATTTTAATATTTTAAATTACTGCTCATCTATGCAGTTCCTCGGTGCATTAAAATTTTACACTATGTATAATATATTATTTTCTTTATAGGCTTATCTATGTACCTACCTCACAAAATACCTTACACAAAATATTATTATTACAAAATACCTGTTTTTATTTGACTTCAATACGTCATGCGACACAGCGGAAGTT
Organism: Erebia palarica; assembly: GCA_964035005.1. Taxonomy (NCBI): domain Eukaryota; kingdom Metazoa; phylum Arthropoda; class Insecta; order Lepidoptera; family Nymphalidae; genus Erebia; species Erebia palarica. The sequence continues at coordinate 19,792,680 of OZ035986.1, forward strand.
TATGGTTTATACGTACCTATTATTATTACCTACTAGCTGATGCCCGCGACTTCGTTCGCGTAGATTGAGGTTTTCTGATTCCCGCGGGAAATCTTTAACTTTTGGGGATAAAAAGTAGCCGATATATTATTCCAGACTATCATCTATTTCTGTACCAACATTTAATCCAGATCCATTCAGCCATTCTGGCGTGATTGAGTAACAAACATCCATTTGATCCATCTATTGTCAAAGAAAGATGCTGTTGGAGTGCGTTGCGCCTAAGCGATGCGCACAGTAGATGACTGTACTTTTTCAGGCCGATCACTGCAAATTCACGACGGGTTATAAATGGCCTTTTTTACCTGTCTTTTCCGCCTTTGTTGCTTTAAACAAGTGAGCAATAGTCGTTTTTGTTCACTCAGTGAGAAAAAGTATTTTAAATTTAGAACGCTGTGGATTGGGCATAATAATTATTTTCTTTGCATTGACTCACAAAACGTTTAGAAACTCCGTCACATTTTGTATCAAAAACTATTTATTTTTAATATTATACTCGTGGACATTAATTTATTACTATTTATTTAGTTTACTGTGTATATTAACTTAATTCTTAAAAAAAAAAAATATTTACTTCAAAGTTAAAATATAAAACGTAACCTTAATAAATATAGAAAAATCCTTAAATTACGTAAATTTGGTTAGAAAGGAATTATTGTCAAAAAACTGCTTTTGGATGCCATCTTTCCAAAATAGCGGCACGAGCGGCAAAGATACGAGGTGGCAAAGAGAAAATTCGGAAAGAGAACGTCGAAATCTATAAAATACACCAATTTTCAAAACTCCCGAGAAACTTTCCCGGTAAAACTATGAAATGACCGTATCAATAGTAATTTTTTTTTCAGTCGTTATTAAATAGAACATCTCCCAAAAGTCGTAATATACAATATATATTTCTTTTATCACCTCATTACAGGCTCACTATTGAGCACGGGGCTCCTCTTGGAATTGGAAGGGTATGGCCATAGTTCATCACGCTGACCAAGTGCAGACAGACTCCACCCACCTTCGAGAACATTATGCAGAACTCTTGGGTATGCAGTTATCCTCGCGATGTTTTCCTTTACCGTTTGATAATTAATTTCTTCGAAAACTTCTAAGTACGTACCCGGGGATCTAACCCACGACTCCTTACAGGAGGTCGGGTGTCTCAACCTATCACCACTTCACCTCAGTAAGTATTAAATAATATGTAGTAACAAGCAATAATTAAAAAATTAAAAAACACGATAAACACAGCCCTGCCAAATAACGAACTAAAAAGCTAAAAACAATAAATGATAATATTTTTTGTGCATCACTGATAATTGAACTATAGTTTTATATGTTTTTGGAATCTACTCATCATATTCTAGATGATGAATAAATAGCTATTCTTATTTTCGGTTTTTTTTCGACTTTAGTGTTTAATGCGGGACCATGGTCACCCAATCAATTTTATAAAAATTTTACTAGCTTATGTCATAACGATACCTCATTTCATCAAAGTCGGTTCAGGCGTATAGAAGTTATGGTGGAATATACAAACTCACTTACATACATTCATGAACCCTGAAAACAATATACTCCTTTCTTCAGGCAGTCGTTTAAATATACTAAGATGGCAGCAGGATTACCTGTTAAGGGGTATGGCGCCCAAAACCCAAATCCGTTGTTTGATGGCATCATAATGCCAAATTGTTTGACGGCACGTCTTTGCCGGTAAAGTAGTAACTATAGTGCCGAAGCCTCCCATCAGACCAGAGCAGTTAAAATTTCGAAATTGTAAATTCGTAAATTGACCCTCCCAGGATCGAACCTGGGTCCTTTCACTTATACGATTGCAGCGATCGCTACTGTGCCAGAGAGGTCAAAAAACACAATTTTCGAGAAAAATTAGCTTCTTGACACTGATTTATGATGGAGAAACAGGGATCGCCAAAAAATATTAGAAACATTAGTCTAGAAGATAAAGAACATAAAACGATATTATAGCGCTTCGTGAATTTGCAGTTATAGGCCTGCTTTCTGCGGAAAAAGTTAAGTCATCTATTGTACAGTCGCAGTTCGAAAATGTTCACCTCCTTAGGGTTCACAATTGCATGGACCCATTTATCTCAAACTTTTTCAGTTGCTGGTTTCAGTTAGTAGGTTCCAGTAGGTAAATGTGGCAACTAGATAGGATAGATGTAGACCTCTTTCAATAATTTTAGTAAATGTTACTTTGACAAATGCGATGATGTTAATGTGTCAAAAAGTAAGTATCTTAGTAAAAGCTGGCGCTAATCGTAATTGAATCTCGTTATCTGGCAATGTTCTTTATTTTTCAGGAATTTATATAATTATACAAGTATAATAGCCTCGGCTTAACAAATGTTTATATATGCTTATGTTATTGGCTATTGCTGTATAAATTACCAAATTGACCCTGCCAGTGATCGAACCCAGGACCGCTACTGTGCAAGGGAGGACGTCATAATACGATAAATGGTAGTTAACACATGTTTTAAAGGCCCGTAACGTATTAATAAACCGTCATCAAACTTATGACATGTGCTACTTATGACATGTCAAGACTCTAACAACGGTTCGGAAAGTAGATCTATTTAGAAGAGCTGGCTCTGGCAAATCCGATCAATCTATGCTTAAGAACGATACTTGAGAACCAGATTTTAGCAAATGTTGGTATATTACGGGCCTAAGTCTGGGCTCGTAATTAATTTTGAGTTTGAGATTGGAATATACAGTCCCACAAAATTATCTGACCCGGTGGCCAAAATTGGAACTAATTTTATGTCTGTTTAGTTTTAGTTTTTATTTCGTTTTTCATAGATACTAGCGACGCTATGACCGGGTCAGAGAAGTTTGTCGGACTTTACCTGCACCACAGATGCTTGCACGGAGGTCATCCAATGACGTACATAGTAGCCGTGCATGAAATGCAGTATGAATCGACATTCAAACGCAATAAAACTGTTAACGGAACACTCGCATTAACCCAGTTTCCACAGGACGGATCTTACACGTCGTGCGCCTGTCTGTCACGGACCATTATTATTAGTTGTTGAAGGTTCATTGCGTAATCTTATTATAGGTGTGAGTTGTGTAAGGTGCTGAAGATAGTTTTATAAAATCCCCTAAGTGGCGTGGTAACCAGACTTTACCTCTTTCTCGCACATTCTACCTTTTTCAATTATTGTGATCATGGTATGAGTGAAAACAGAGCACATCTTTTACGCGTTTAAGGGTTTTCACCTCTCCAGATCGAAAAACGCGCAAAAACAAATTTTGCTCACTCAAATTGTTTTTTGTACCTTAAAATATGACAGATGCTTTTTATTTAATATTTACGCCACTACGGCAAAGCCAAAAGGAAGAGTTATGAAACTCTTTGTAAGTGGAACTGTAAACCTATTTTGTGTACAAAGAGTAGATAAGACCAAAGGACATTCAGAAATTATTAATTCCCAAATTGACCCTGCCGGAGATCGAACTCGGGATCTCCCGCATAAAAAACTTTGATGACCGTACTAGCGCTCTGTACGGCAGCTTTGGGCGGGAAAGCTCGCTGACGCCGCAGTCGCGACAGGCGGTTGCCGAGTTACGACGCGCGCCGCTCCGGGCCCGAATCGATATCGTACTGTAACGTCATAAAACTCAAAATAGGTATAAAAGTGGTAACCGAACGTTCAGATTCAGATTCATTTATTTGCATTAAACATGAACAATTGTACAATAATTGCTATGTCACATCGTTAGGGCATATGCAATTTCAGCGACAGGTTACACTTCGAAATTTATTTATTTACTTATTATTATTTCACGGTAGGTACTTAATAATATTGAATAATTTTTTCTTTATTAATCATTTGCTTATCTCTGCACAGATAGTCTCTACATAGTTGTTTTTTTAATTAGATATTGAGACTAGCGGTCATAGCTTAGATGTTAAGACGTCGGCCGTTTATTATGACTTGATTCAACAACGAAAGACCATCGTGACGAATCCTAGATGCCCAAGGGTCTTCATAATGTTATTATGTGTATTTCCAAAAACTTTAGCATTCTTCAGAAAAATCATACCTACTTTTTTCCTCTGTGTTAAACAACTCTTTGTGCAACTTTTAGCAGATGTGTTTATTGATGATTTGCTTGTTAATTGTGTCCTCCATTGAGAACATCTACTCTTTACTGTTCTGATATCAGATGATCTTTTTCTTCTTTAGTCTATTTCTATAGCCTTGGGTTAGTAGCATAAAAGCAACCTCATTTGGGTGGTTGTCTAGTCTCCCTTTGTATTTCTGAGTTATTCTGTTAATTTCTTGCAACAGCTTTCATTTTTAAGTGATCGTGGATTTCGTCGTTGGTTACAAACCATGGTACATTCATATTTCATAATTCGTTTATTGGCCAGAACATGATAAATTCTAATATAGTTACATATTACAGATGTTACAATAAATACATAGTAGGTTCTGCATGTTCTACCGTAGCCGATGTACAATTTTTGAGGTATCTATTTCATTATTATAAATTATTTGTAAGCCCACATAAATGATTATTCCTTATATTTCGAAGTATAATATTTTGCGTTCTTTGTAAAATCGATATATTGGAATCATTGGAGTATCATTGGTCTGTATGAAGTGATTTCATTCGGCGGTTTGCCTGGTTTAGGAATCATTAATATTTATGATACTTTCCACAACTGTGGGAAATGTTGCACTCTCAGAATGCCAAAGTACAGTGTTGTTAAAAATACTATTGCCTTTCTTGGGAGTTGTTTCAAGACTTCGTTATCAGATCGAATACCGGTGCTTTTTTGTCAGTCAATCTTTTTATTTCCCCCCATGTATCACGGACTGTTATCGCTTTTGACGGAATAGCCATGGAGGTCCATGTTTAAGGTTTGGGAGATTATTTGTTCAGATTCAGGATTAAGGCCAACTTTAAGACGGAAAACTTTTGCTAGGTGCTCAGCGAAAACATCAGCCTTTTCTTGAGAGGTTCTTGCCCAGTTTTGACTCGTTTTAATAGGCGGTTTAGCAGCTTGAGGTCTATTATATTTTTTGTAATCTTTCATAATGAGTAATTAGTTGCAGATGTTGGAGTGATTGACTCAAGTTGGGCTTCAAAAGTACTATCATGCCAAATCCGTAACATCTCTGTTAGATCTTTAGAAGCTTTGTTGAAGTTTGTTTTATCCACAGGGTGTCGTCTACCTTGGTGCCAGATTCGACGCAAACTCCTTTTTTCTTATAAGAGCTATTTTTATTTCCAGGGGATGATTTTCAATAAAAAAAATCCCTGGATTTCAGGGGTGTTATAGTTCGCGCGCGAGTTGAATGCAGAGTAACTGTATGGTGACACATACATTTACTCTGCATTTAGATTAACTTGCTCATTAATATATTCTCTAAAAGATACCCAGTCAGTGATCTTGTTACATAGCGTATCTGGTTTTATATATTATTCAATTATATTTGTATTCATTGTTAGTAATACAGGTGTGAGATCAGACGAACTATCGTAACAATATTGAGGTTTAAAGTAGTGCATTGACAATCCTTTGATGATGAAAAAGTCCAATAGATCTGGCGTTTTATTCATAACACTCGGCTAGTAGGTGGGTTCACCTGTCGATATTGTTGAGAGATTGTTACCCTCCACGCATAGTTTAAGTTTCCTGCCTCTAGTGGTTATTAATCTAGAGACCCAAAATGTATGTCTAACGTTCCAGTCTCCTCCTGTCACGAAACGATTACCAAATGTTGCAAAGACGTGTGAGAACATTGCATCAGTTATTTTGTGTCTTTGCGGTTCCGAACAGTATACTGCAGATACTCAAATATCCAGCTTGGTCTTCCACAGCAATCGTCGTAGCCTGTATATTTTTAGTTTTGTACTGTGGCATTTGATGATGTTTAATAGTTCCTCATAACTAGCAGTACCTGCATGTCTTGTTACATCAGGATGGTTAGTGGTATAACACTGGAAGTCTGAATTTGATGTGCGTGAATAAATTGCAGTGAGCTTCAGAAATTAGCAGGACATCCAATTTATGCTACTTCATGACTAGTTCAACCAAGTGTTTAATTGGAGCTAGTCCGTTTATATTGTGAGTTCCTATTCTTCTGAGCGAATCTATTTTGTCGATAGTTTGTCAACAAGTCACACTATGAAATTCATAAGAGTACTCATTTATTGTAAGATGATAGCGAACTTCTCAGATTGTTTCAGCAGTATTTGTTTTAATGTGGGACACACTTTGGTAGAATCTGAGTTTTCTGGTGGAGGTTGTGCACGGTCTCTTAATACCTCCGAAAAAGATTTCTTCTGCGAACTATCATTGCAAGTGTTCTTTGCTTGCTGTGAGTTTACAAAATTTCTAGTTTTGCTGATATGTTTTTGATCCACTTTGTATGTGTTTGTATTATTTAACCGCGCAAGGATTTATTTGTATACTTCGCACCCTTTATAGTTGGCCAGATGAGGACCACTACATAGAGTATATTGCGCTGGTATATTGCGGTCGCACTTTTCACAATCTGATATTTTGTGTAACTGTCTACATTTGGCACAGGGGTATGGGCGCATACAATATCTTTTGGAGTGGCCATATTGTTGACACCGCTGACACTGTATGTGATACATACCTACTGAGTATGATTTGTTGAATATATTATTATTTCTTACAATTTAAACACCCACAATTTGCTAAGAATATGCGAAAGGGGGCACACTATCATCGCTAAAATCCATTTTGTTTTAATATTATTGACGTTCGTGTTTTTGAATTATAATCCTTATTTTACGGACGTGATGGTACGTGACATAAAACTTTCTTATTGGAATAATACTACTTAAAGCGATGGTAGTAAGCTCCCTGATTGTTTTGATACAGAACGACAAGCGACTGCCCACAACTTCATGCCCTTGGTAAATTTGGAAAATACGAGAAATCCCTTGTCTTCATTCTATTATGTACATCCATGCAACACTTTAGTTGTCTGTGTTTTAGTAAATTATTCAGTGAGTGAGTATTTATCTATTTATTTATTGACTGAGATAGCATTTACCATTTCCTTCGCCTTGTTTACAATTCTGTGTTTTGCCTATAATTATTACACGTATTATTACGTGTAACAATTATAGGCAAACGTAACGTGTATTATACGTTAAACACTTTACGACAGTTTTAAAACTTTTACTACGGAACACACTACATTATTTTAATAAGCCTGAGAGGGGTGGACTGAGGGTGGCGCGCAGGAGGCGGACCGTCCCTGACTCTTTGAAGGCCTCAAAAGGCTGAAAAAAAATCGTAAACATTTTCAATAAGAAAGATTTTGCAAGTCAGAGAGACTTATTTTTTATTTAACAAATTTTTTTTGCTAGGTCATTTCAAAACTCAAACTGCATCTGTCTGTGTATCGATTTTCTAATTCCCGTGGGAAATCCGAACTCCTAGCCTATGTATATGTCTTTATTTGGAAAACAACTTGTGTAACAAATTTCGTGGACGATTGAACAGAAAGAAGGCGTAAGAGACAGATAGATAAATATTTATAATTCAGTATGTGGTTAGTAATTTCCTCTTTAATTTCATTACTCGGGTGATAATTAATTGCAGATCTCTTCAGTTAAGTACCTCCCAACTAAACTCTGAAAAACAAAATGATAAGAAGTCGGGGAAAGGAAGTGATGCCGCTTGGATTCTCCGACGGGGTTAGTTGGCTACTGAAGGCAGCCTGTGTTGTATAAACGTTCAATTGAATGAGTAGTAAAGTATTTAATTAAACAGCAGTTTTTCAAATGCCTCGCGTGAAATAGTTTTAGAATTGGCGGTTCTATATTTAATTTGTGTTTCAAATAAAAATCTCGCGCTGATTAAACGTCGGATGTCGTCGTGAATATATTTTGTCGTAAAGCATTCCCGCGGTTTTTATCTTAGCGTAGGATTACATTAGCGAAATGCTACAAAACTTTAACAAAGTCTACAGATATGGTTCGTCCGTCAAATTTTCACTACATCATACGTTCCTATTACAAGCTTTTTGTATATACCTACTGTTTTCAGGGTTCATGTATGTATGTATGTATGTATGTGAATTTGTTGGGGCGACCATGATTCCGCATAAAAACTAAAGTTGAAAAAAAAATCGAAAATAAGATTACCTATAAAATCATCCTCTAGAAAATGATGAGTATATTCCAAAAATATATAACACTATAATTCAATATACAGCGAATCAAAAAAAAATATCATTGAATAAAAATGTGAATAAGATTCTAATTAAAGTAGATTAATTACTATTTTTAACTTTTTAGTTTTTTGCCAGGGCAGTCGTGTTTTTTTATTTTTTATTATGACGTGTATTTAACTTGCAATGTATTGTGGTTGAATGTATGTATGTTCGGGTGGAATCTTGCAACTCAATTTTGAAGCAGATATCTTCAACCGATTGAGCTGAAATTTTGTATACACGTTGAATTTGGATGACTATGCATTGTTAGCTACGTGACGTCATTCTAACACAAGTAAGCTTCAAGCTGAAATATATTATTTTCATTTACAGGTGGGATAAAATGAGTAACTGGCTTTAGGTGAAATCGTTCGAAGGTCGCGGCGTGCGTCGACGGCGCGGCGGCGGCGCGGGCGCAGCGGCCCTCGGAGTTGTCAGTTGCGTCGTGCGTCTCTACGGACATGTCCGTACTATGGAATACCAATGCGTGGTCGTGTATACTGTCATCAACATCGCGCCGCCGCGGCTCGCGACAAGCGACATCCGCAACGGCTGCGTCGAATGGATTAAAAATAAAATCAAAAGGTAAGTTTTGCATGGCTCCAATTACACACCTACACTAAGACCCGCTTGCACAAAGTCATTTTTGTTTGACTTGAATTTTCTATACCTGTCCTTTTCATGTGAATCCAAGAATAAAGTTATTAAAAACTGCATAAATTCCAACGGGCGATATGATGATGGCCGATATTTTGATGTTTTCATTGCGATTATAGGTTCTTATTTGATAACTATGAATAATTTGATCGCTGATAAATATACCGTTACGACGTGATTGAAGGACATAGGCATTTTCGTATTTATAATATAAGCGTGATGTATTTAATTGAAATTGACAAAAATATTATGCGAATGTTTAATTAAAAAAAACTACCTTATATATTTTCGTACCTATATAGAGGCTATATAGGTACTTCGAAATATTCCTACCTTTGCGACTGCACTGTTGGCTAACAGTGCTTTATCGCCATCTCATTTCCGGTTCGAAGTTTAGTGCATTATATTTGGATGCATAGATAGATGAATGTTTTTGACTCAATCACGCCAGAACGGCTAAACAGATCTGAAATAAATTTGGCACAGAGATAGATTATAGTCTGGAATAACACACGCTACTTTTCCTTTTCCCGGAAATTAAAGGGTTCCTTGCGGGAACCAAAAAAACTCAATCCAGCGGACGAAGACCATCTTCTATAATTTCATAATTTCTGAATTTTCACTCTAATGTCTGGGGGAATGGGAGGCTTCGGCCGTAATATAGTAACCATCCTACGGCAAATACGTTTTGTTAAGCGAATTCGAATTCCGATGCGATACCGTATAGAGAGCGATAGTTCTCCTAACAGGCTAGCCCGCTAAAATCTTAGTCTGCATCATACCTAAGTTGAGATCGCACTCAAGGGCTAATTTTCCTTAGAATTTAATATATCTATCTCGTTGACTATTAATCGACTAACCATACTTAGTATTATAAATACGAATGTGTGTCTGTCTGTCTGTCTTACTGTCCGCTACGCTTTAACGACCTATGTTTTCAACCGATTTTGATGAAATTTGTTATAGAGGTAGATTACATCCCGGGAAGGACTTTTATTCCCGAAAATTGAGGAGTTCCTCCGGGAATTAAAACACTTGATCGATGCGGTCGAAGTCTTAAGATCATCTAGTTTATTATAATAAGCGACTCTCACATTTCACTAGGCTGAATAACATGTTTGACTGCTGAAAGCCGCGTCCTTTGGGCATTTTCTTTTACACGATTATGAGGCGCAGATCCTAACGCATACGTCTCCAATTAGAATGTGATTAGACTTTTCAACGCTTACAGTTTATTAGAAGATGTTCATGTCTTCAGCCGCGTGGATTTAGGTATTTTTATCTCATGGAAACTTTAAATGTTCCGATGAAAGTATCGCCATGATTATTGCTCATGCGGAGTGATTGAAGATCAAACAAACACACTTAAAGCATTAAATTAATCTGAATGTATAAAAGGAAAAGGTGACTGACTGACTGACTATCGATGCACAGCTCAAACTAATGTCTGGATCGGGCTGAAATGATATGACCAGTAACTGCCCTCCGATTCGGGACAATGTGCAGGATTTCCGTTTTTACAGTAAGGTTTAAAAATTAAAACCGAAATTACTATGGATTTATTATGCCGAATAAGGTCAAGGTTAAAATGTCAAAAAAAAACAATACGTTTATTGTTTAAACCTTGAGCGTCTAGTTTCCTGTTTAAGCACTACTCCATTTTGTTTTACTTCACGTTCCGTTTTATCCATGCCTTATAATAATCTTGCAAAAATAATCTAACCCTACATTAATATCATTTGAGTACCTTAGTCACTATATTATGAGTGATTTATTTTTAATCAATTAAATAGTACTGAAAAGGAAATGTATGTTTATAATTATTTTTGTTAGATGACAAGCCTCAATGAAACGTGTAATTGATCGAACAAAGCATTTTCAAATAACCACTGTGTTCAAAGGAACGTAACGCCCTCTGGCATTACATGTCTGCCATCTGTGTTCGAGTAGTTGAAATAACTCGCTAAACAAAACGTTTAGCGCCATCTGTTGTCGAATAGTTGAAAAAACTCCCCAACTAAAACGTTTAGCACCATCTAGTGTGGCAGCAGTACAATGTAGCGTCATTTGTGAAGGAATTACATAATTCTTGCAAGTATAGTTTTATTATTCCACTATAATCTTGATTCATGCCCAAATAATGCAAAGCTTAACTATTTTCCTGAGAATCGTGGTTAGCAATACTTGAAAATATTTTTTTAGAATCGCTAACACAACAACTAGCGCCATCTAGTGTGGGAAAGCAGTTTTTGGTGAAACTTTTTTTATTTATTTTCTCAGTTTTCATAGCCTTCAGACTCCTGAAACTTTTTTATCTGAAAACTATAAAATATAATAATTACAATAATAAAGAAATAATTCTTGAAAATATTTTTTTAGACTCGCTCAACACAATAAATAGCGCCATCTAGAGTGGGAAAGCAATCTTTTGGTGAAACTTTTTTTGTTCATTTTTGCAGTTTTCCGAGCCTTCAGACTCCTGAAACTTTTTTATCTGAAAACAGTGAAATATTACAATTACAATAGTAAAGAAATCATTGCTGAACATTGATTTTTGACACCTAGGCAGGCTGCCATAGTTCCACCGGTCAAGTCCTTTTGCATACACATTTTTTGGATAGAAGCAGGCGTAAGTTCATGATATTGATAATTCGCTATATTTAGTTCCTTCATACACTCACTTCATACTTCTTCACACACGTGGATGACAATGCATGGTTAGCTAAATGACGTCATTCTAAATCCAATAAAGTAGACTTCCAAAGATGGGTCACCTCATAAAAAAGGTTTCCGAGAATAATACGAAAAAATGACAACACACTAAATTCAATATTCCAACATATTGAATTTAGTGTGATGATGATAAAAGCTTTATTTTTATTTTATTTTTTTTGAATAATTACTACTTTAATAAGTTAGTGCCTAGGAGCACATATTTACTTACTAGTATTTTTTGAACTCACTTCAAAAAATACTAGTAAGTAAATATGTGCTCAGGTTAGTGTCTAAGATTGAACTTCGGATCAACAGAGCAGAAAGCCATACTCGTTCAAACGGAACCACTTGGGTATATTTTTGCTATTCCTAAGTTTTCTGGTTCAGTGACTTGGTATTCTCCTAAACGTGCGACCTCATTCTATCAGTACTTCGAGGTTCGACATACGAGCTATAACCATTCTGTAGACGTGCGTGATTATCGAACAATGTTTAACTATCGAACATTCATAACATTCCTTGCAAAGACTGGGTAAAAGCCTGTAAAAGCTTTCTAAAAGCTCTGAAAGCTTTATATGAAGTAGGTACTACTTAGCTGACGCGATTGAATCCGCGTGGATTAAGGATTTTAAAAATTCCATGGAAATTTTCCGAGAATAAAAAGTAAGAAATAATGTTTTCCCAACCGAATTTCTATCTACACGCAAATTTTCCCTAACTCTCAGTCCAACATATGTGACGGAAAATCCGAAACGACTGGGAAGAGCTCGGTTTGATGAAATTCGTTATAGGTTGCGTCCCGACGAAGGATATATAGGCTACTTTTTATCCTGGAAAATCAAGGAGGTTAAATTTTTTTTGAAGATAAGGTATATGTTTTTAACTATGAATTATTAGATGATGTCCACGACTTAGTAATGTAAGTAATACGACGAGGGAACTCCCTAATTTTCCGGATTAAAAGTAGCTTGCATCCTTCATCGGGCTGCGACTTAACCTAACCTTGTACCAAATTTTATCAAAATCGTTTGAAAAGACGAGCCCTAGCAAACGGACAGACAGTGACATTTTCGCATTTATAATTTTAATACGGGTTTATTCCATGACTTTATTAGATCTAAGTAACCTTTTCAAGTCTTGTTTACTTTGTAAGCTTATAGGTTGGAAGGTTTTTACTCCAGTGGACTTTTGAGATTGATTCCGTTTGAAGCAATGTATACAATGCGTTCTATCGGAAAATTGGAAACCTTGTGTACAATAAATAGAAACAAAAAATAAATACGTAACTTATTTCCTCTGATTGGAATTTTCCTTCAAATATTACAACAAATGAACAAATTAAGAAAATATTCTTTAGTTTAGTTCATAATACTCATCACCGGCCCAATACTGTGTACACTATTATTTTCTCAGAATGGGAAGAGTTTGGCCAGAGTCCACCACGCTGACCAAGGTCATCAGAGGAGAGCCCTACACCACCTAATACTGAATCAGCCTTCCTGGCGATAGTTACCAAAAGTGCAGCTATCTCTAATTATATAACTTATTGTGGATAAAATAAAAGATATTTAATAATCACATGGAATTTCGTCGATTTCTCGTCTTCGGGATGCAAAATTTCTAAAATATTTTTACCCAAATTGGTTGTACTTCGCATACATCCAGATATAATAAGCCGTAGAGGATTTTATATCAGGAGATATTCTTTGTTTAACTCCGGTAGGTACAATAATAATTTCTTGCATGGGTATAGTTGAGAACCTGGAAAGTAGTATAGACTATTATCCTCGAAAATTAGAAATTTCTCTTGGGATTTTCCAAACCTAAATCCACGCCGACGGGCATAATCTCATATAAAATAAAATATTACATTGTTATGAATCTTCAATAAATCTAATATTATGATAACACTACAGTAATACTTACATCAAACAAGAAACATCTTTTGCTGCCAGCACAGATTTATTTTATTGGGTACATAGGAGTAGTACTCGAAGCTCTCTACGCTATCTCAAAATGAAATAAACAGAATTTTAAACGTACTCTTACTGCGAGATACAGTGTACGTACTATTTCAAACAATAATAATCATGTTGATGGATATATCGTAACTAGCTACTTCATAGATAGATTTATTAGGGTGCCTCCACACATATTCGGAACGGCATTTTTGCTATGCAATTTATTGTTAAGCTTGATATAATAGCACAAAATGGTGATGGCCTAGTGGTTTAGATACCTGACCAACACCGATTTTATGCCCGGGCACTTTTCGGAGCTACATAATATTATGTGGGTTTAAAAAAAAAAAAAATGATTTTGTAAAAACATCGCGAGGAAACCTACACGCCCGAGAGTTTTTCATTATGTTTTTGAGTGAACCGGCAATGGAGAAGCCGACAATGTGTGAATCATTATGTATAATGCAGTGTAATTTTTTTTTAAATAACAGGTGGGGACTCGATCCTACAATATTTTGTGAATATCTTGCTTATGCTAAAATAATTGTAGGTAGGTACTCTATCTCTCTCAATCTATACCAGAGGCAGAGAATAACGATTCTGTCACGTACATTTTGTTCAAGCCGTAAAGAACTAACGTTCTTAAAATAATGTTTGCGAAAACGTGTGAATACGCCGTAACGTTATTTATTATTTTACAGAGCGGTAGCAGTGTATCTACAATCGCTGAAACTCACGCCGAGCAGCGGTGTCGTGCGCGGGAACTTGGCATGCCTCTACTACAAGCAAGGCCTCATCGACCTCGCCATTGACACCTACCGGCAAGCTATCGATCTCCAACCTAACTTTCCGGATGCGTACTGTAATCTTGGCAACGCTCTCAAAGAGAAAGGCCGGGTGATGGAAGCCGAGGAATGCTACAACAAGGCCCTACACTTATGCCCGGCTCACGTTGATACCCTTAATAATCTTGGAAATGTCAAAAGAGAACAAGGTAAGAGAATTGTTCTAAGTAAGCAACGAACGCGACAACCGGATTTTTCAAACAGTAGCTGACCCTTCACGTGACTTACTATCGTGTAGTTATATTTTCCATTTTTTATGAAGTCGTATCTCTTGCGTCTCGACTCCCGTTTTATTGCGTAGGTTTCATCGCTCACCTAGGACAACATTTAAGGACATAATGACAATACTTACAACACACACTTATACACAAGTAAAATATACAAAAACAACATTTTGATGAACCGACCACGTTAGAGTCAGTTGCACCATAGGTAGTTATGGTTAAAATTACATTTGAGAACCTCGAAGTAGTGGTGAATGCTGAGGTTCTTACAAGTGGGAAGTCCCGGGTTCGATCCAAGGTTAGGTCAATACGGGAATATAATTTCTGCATTTTGTCTGATCGACGAAGGAAAACGTGAGGAAACCTTCATGCCCGAGAGTTCTTTTAAATGTTCTCAAAGGTGTGTGAGAGCAAACAAACAATTACTTTACTTTAAATAGGGAAAATTGAAGAGGCTACTCGGTTGTACCTGGAAGCGTTGGAGGTGTTCCCAAACTTTGCCGCGACGCATAGCAATTTGGCTTCTCTTTTGCAACAACAGGGTAAGTTTTCTTGACTGTAAATTGCTATTAATGGATTCCTATCTATATTAAAAATGCGAACATAATTGTGTATTTTATTGAATTGGCGTGGCTAGGCTATGTAGTATTTAGCATCAGCTTTTAGTGAATTAAAGAGCGCCCAAGGCTTCCAATGACATAATTTGTTGTAAGATAATTGAATCTGTTTATGATAAAGAAGATAAGAATAGAGCAAGCATGAAATTCAACGGGGAAGGAGAGAGATTTCTTTGTATCCCGGAAAATCGAACTACCACAAGATTCATCATCTAGTTATATAAATGCACACTATGTGTAGGAATACCGACATTTAAGATACTCTAAATATGATAATGTATGATTATGGTGAACTGATAGGGAATCACATTAGCGTAAGTTAATGGCTACACTCGAGCATGCATGATACTGTATGTTAATTGAGTAGTGTATAGGTATTAAATGGTACTTTAGGTGGTAAGTAATGGTAATAATATTAATGCTCGTAACATTATTGGTATCAAATTTATTACAGGCAAACTTGAGGAAGCCTTATTCCACTACAAAAAAGCCATAAACATTCAACCAAAATTCTCTGATGCATACAGTAATATGGGAAACACTTTAAGAGAAATGCAAGACACGAATGGAGCTCTCTTGTGTTTCAAAAAGGCTATAGAATTAAATCCTTTATTCGCAGATGCTCACTGTAATTTAGCTAGCATTTATAAAGATATCGGTAATATATGTGATGCTATCAAATCATACAAAACGGCATTGAATATTAAACCAGATTTTCCCGACGCCTACTGTAATCTAGCACATTGTTTACAAATAGTTTGCAACTGGGAAAACTATGAGGAACGAATGTACAACATTATTTTAATAGTTGAAGACCAGTTATCGAACAGTGATAAATTATGTTCTGTACACCCCCATCATTCCATCCTTTATCCATTGTCGAACAGAGCCAGAAGAGAAATTGCCACTCGACATGCACATTTGTACCTAGAAAAGGCTATAATGTGCGACAAAACTATATTTAGACATTCGAATAAGCTAAAAGGACGTCTGCGTATTGGCTACGTTAGCAGTGACTTTGGTAATCATCCGACTTCTCATCTAATGCAGTCGATACCAGGAATGCACGATCGAGCAAATGTAGAAATATTTTGTTATTCTCTAAATCCAGACGATGGAACCACATTCCGTAGTAAAATAGTGAAAGAATCAGAACATTTTGTCGATTTATCTCATGTTAAGAGTTTTGTTAAAGCTGCCAAAATAATAAATAGTGATAATATTAATATATTGATTAATATGAATGGGTATACAAAGGGTGCAAGAAACGAAATATTTGCTATGAAACCTGCACCCATACAGGTTATGTGGCTAGGTTATCCAGGTACAAGTGGTGCTGAATATATGGATTACTTTATAACTGATGAGATTTCAAGTCCGAAATCGACATCAGAAGATTTTAGTGAAAAATTTGCCTTCATGCCATATACTTACTTCGTTGGTGATCATAAACAAATGTTTCCACATTTGGAACAGCGATTTAATGTAAAAGATGAAAAAAATCTCAGTGATAATATTGCTGTGGTCAATGCAGCAAAGAATGTTGATATGAATGCTCTTTTTGGGGTGAAATATTATAATAATATTATATCTTTTGAAAACTTGGAACCAATTAGTGTAGTTGTAAGTGAAATAGACATTCCTAGATATGTTTTTGATGCGACAATAAATGTTGACCAGAAACAGGTAAACCATATTCAACTCAAGCAAAATAATATATAATCTATTAGGTTCCAAATTTAAATATTTTTTCTTATTACAGGTATATATAAATAATGTTTTAGTCGATAATGGAGTATCTCTAAATCATAGAAGCAAAAAAATTTCTTCAGGGGAAGAAGCTTACGATAATATTATATTTACATCAAGAAGACAGTATGGTCTTCCAGAAGATGCCATAGTTTTTTGTAATTTTAACCAATTATATAAAATGGATCCAGTAATGATGACGGTATGGGTAAATATTTTGAAAAAGGTGCCAAATAGTGTGCTTTGGCTCTTAGCTTTTCCAAGTGCGGGAGAACCAAATCTACAAAAATATATTCAAAATTTTGGTAATTTATTTTAATTTTCGATTCATTTAGTAGAGTTAAAAGTTAATGAAGTCATAATACTTATTCAAAAATGATTTCCAGGTCTACCTGATAATCGAATTGTATTTTCAAAAATTGCCTGCAAAGAAGAACATGTACGGAGAGGTCAGCTGGCCGATGTTTGCTTGGATACACCTTTGTGCAATGGACACACGACTACAATGGACATTTTATGGACCGGCACACCCGTAGTTACCTTACCTGGGGAAACATTAGCCTCAAGGTGACTGTTTGCTATATTGTTTTTCTGATGAACCATTTCTGACGAAGGTTGTTCGTAGGCACTATGACATTGTATGAAGAACCGATAGAGGTTGGGTCCCAAGGTGGAATGCTGCACTGGAAAACACAAGTGGGAGCAGACCTCTCATTAGGAGGTGCAATGTCAAGCGAGTTGCCAGTAGCTTCAAAACATGTACTCTTATTGTGAAAGTCCCTGTAAGAGACTTATTTCCGTATGTATCTTTACCGATATTGAAACGGCTAGGCTTGTCTACTTTGCTTACTTCCACAGTGTTATGTCGTACGGCATTATATTGTGGGACAGAGCAGCTGATATCCAATCAATTTTTATATTGCAGAACAAAGCCATCCGTTCTATTTGTAAACTCGGATCACGCGTATCCGTTCTATTTATAAACTCGTATCACAAAATTTAAAGAGATTGGTGTTCTTACAGTGTCTTCACAATACATATACAATAATATAGTCTTTGTTAGACAGAACATTAATCTTTCTAAGCAAATAGGCGATGCTCACCATAGATATACTAAAAACCGCTATAAGCTAGTAACAGCGTCGTATTGTGTGCGCAGGGTGCAGAAATCCTTTGTGGGTTCGAGTGTAACCCTTTTCTAATATGGTTCCCAAAGAGTTTCTGGATTTGCCATTCCAACGATTTTCAGACTGTGTTAAACAGCATTTGTTAAGTCGAGGTTATTACAGTATCGATGATTTTATTAATGAAAAAGTTGCATGGAAGCAACCGGCCTCGGATCCAGTGACCCACAAGTCAGTGTAATACTTGTAACGTATGTGTTGTGTTGTCTACATATACCTTTTCTTTTCTATGAAAAGAGCAACTGCTGACTTTCTTGCCGGCTCTTCTCAGTAGAATTAGTTTTCCGGTGTCAGTCTTAACGTTTCATAAGTGACACAAATTGTCTTACATGAAATAAATAAATCATTTATCATTTATTTATCATATAAGTATCAGTATACGTTTGACGTCAATGCTGGACTGTCGCCAATGACGATGTTAGAGAACTCGATATTATACTGTACGCAAATAATTATAATTAATGAGTTTTTTATAATTTTGTCATTTTACTATACGAGCACAGAAATCTTAAAATAACTTAATAATTTTAATTTTTCAGGGTTGCTGCATCGCAACTCAGAACATTAAACTGTCCTGAGCTCATAGCAAAAAATGTGAATGACTATGAAGAAATTGCAGTGAAGTTGGGAATGAATTGCCAATAGTAAGAATACTTCAATAGTATGAACTTATTGAATTGAATTTCATTCGTTTCAAGAATACGACTGCCAAAGTATCAGATATTCATTGATGTAAACGAATACGTAATAAGGAAAATACACACATAGTTATTACTTTAGCGCTGGTACATATCTATTAATATATAAGCAGAGCGAAAACCAAAATACAATGCTGCTATGTGTTACTAATATAATAATTGTAAGACCAGAGAAACACAGTGCACGTTTTAACTCAATTCGAAATAGTCTAAGAGCTAAAAATATAAATTAACGTGTTTACATAGCTTTGTTTCATAATCTTTAAATAATTGTTTAGCGGTGAAATGGTGATAGCCTAGCGGTTTTCTCGTTCAGTCTTCTATTCGGTTGGTCAGTTAGTCTATTAGTTTTTATGGTGACGTACAATTATCTTCTCCCCATAATATTTTCTATTTTTAACATCTAAATTATGTACGTAGGTAGAGTTATTTAAACGAATATCAAAGATAATACAATGTTTGCGACTGTACATAGCAAAAAACAGCTTTTGCGAATTCGTTAGAGCTGTTATTCAGGATTCACAATTACTTCATAATTTGATAAAATCATTTAAATATTTGTTTCTCTATACGTTTCGAATAAATTCCAATACTATAGGTATATACCTGTATATTATATATGTAACTTCATTCTAAATAAGAATGGTTTATAATGTCTGATTATTCCATAAACTGAATATACTTAATAACTTGAGATTCTATATTTATGGACAATTAATTATATTCATAATATTAAAAAAATTGAAGTCTCCATCCTTCTGGTTGAGTCCTAATATTTGGCTAGTATGAAACTATTGGATGATAAACTATAAAATACATAATATAAAATTTATTTATCTCATTCCCTCGGCCTGAAAAAAGGTATGACAGTGGAGAAATAAAGTGACCCTAAAGGGTTCTTTCTGTTGTTATACAACCCTAATATCATTATTTAATAGAAAACTACGAGCATTAATTTATATTTTTTCTATTTGATAGAATCTATTTAATACTCTACTTAATTAAATTTTTCTTTAATTCGTCTATTCTATTTGATATGTCTACGCTTTCTAATTAACTCTAATTCTACTTGAGTGAATTTGCACTTGTCCGTCCGTCTGTACGTGAACGTAATTACTTCAAATTCGAATATAATATGTAAACCGATGGCCTCCAGCCGAATATGGCTTAAAAAGTAAATCTTTATTTTAGGGGGGCTCTCGTAGAAGCGGATGCGAAGTAAAATATTTTTATAGCGTAACATAGAGTTGCGGTATATCACTTTAAAGATAATTAGGAATAGAGTACAAAATTTTTATTTTTTTATTTTTGCCGAAATGGATGGCTTTGAAAGTGAAGGTTTTCTAAAGTTCAAAGTTGACCTCAGAACTCTCAATTTTCTGAAAGGCTGAGCCTGAAACTTGATCAATTATTTGAATTATATCCTGTACTTGAACAACAAATACTTAAATTAGATACATTTTATAAGGCAACGAAATTATTTAATTTTTATTGAGCTTCAGTATTTTTAACAGAACCTCATTATTATGTCAATAGATGGCGCTCTGTAAAAGTTTATTCGTTTCTCCAATAACTCTTTAGCTCTTTTGCGTCTAATGTTAAAAGTTTAACTATTACCATATATAGTTAAAACTATCTTATGGATACCGCAATACGTATCAGTTCGGGGCGACCCACTAGTATTATTGATTTAATTTCTGTACACCAAAACATTTTGGTTAAGTCTGCATAGTATTATGTCTGCAATTTAAAATTTTTTTCAGTCGAAATTATATTCGAGCTAAAGTGTCCAAAGCCCGCTTGACCAGCACTCTATTCGACTGTAAATTCTACGCCAGTGAATTGGAAAAGCTTTACGTGAAAATGTGGGACCTGTACGCTGATGGTTCGGCTCGCGATCACATACAGGCCATCTGAAGAATTTTATTGTTTTTTAGGTAAATAGGTATTTTTTTTTATAAAGATTTCACTTATATTTTACCTGCAAATATTTTTACTGTAAAGCGGTCACTTCTAACTTTTCCCGGAAAATTGAGAAGTTCCCGCGGGAATACAAAAACTAAATCGACGCGGACGAAAAGAAAGCATAGCAGACATACAGACACATTTCCGCACTTTAATATTAGTTTAAATAGGTTTTTTCGACTTTTTAGTTTTGCTCTTGAATCATTGTTTTATCACAGTACAATATTTGAATAACATATTTACCATAATCTCTTCACAGATTTACATTAAGAGAAGTTTCTCCGTCCAGAGAAATGGCCAATTGAGTTAAGCGATCGTCCAATAGAACAAACTGCATTATCTTTACTTTGAATGAGTATTAATGATATTGTTACGACCAATAAAAGGTGAACTTTTGTCTAGTTTTTTCGTACTTCTTTTTTATGCCTTGCTTGCACCAACAAACAAACAGTAAGGATTCATGTACAGGAAGCGCAGCTGCGGTGCAATTGCGGTGTGGTTGCAGTGCGGCTGCGGTGCGGCTGCGGTACGGCTGTGGTGCAGCTGCGATGATTCTTATGTGGTTTTTGTTTGATTTCAGTGCGGCTTCGGCATCATATACATGTAGCCTGAGTTTTATTAAAAACTTTTTTAAAAAAAGCAAACCACAGAAAAGTCCCGTCCCCGTCTACAGAAAAAAAATCAAAGGCGCCAGCTTATACGTAATATCCGTCATATCCATTTTGTTCGGGTAAAATAAAGCCTTCTAACCTGGACCATAATAAGGAAACAATTGACACTCATCATCAAAATGGGCCCAGTAGTTTAGGCTTTACGGTGGAACAGCCAATTAAACGTCCCACTGCTGGGCACAAGTCTCCACTCTCATAGGAGAGAGGGAATTAGAGCTTAGTCCCACAATGCTGCACCAATGTGGGTTGGCGGGCTTTTACGACTATTATCTGTTTTGTTGTACTCTGAGTGAACTCACTAGGATTGCTCTGTGGGCTATATGCTATAATAATAACAATATTTAATTAGTTTATAATATAGTTAAGGCTTATTTTAGCTACACTAGTGTATTAGGGAAACCTGTAATGCTAGTTGTAAGTGGACAAATAAATAAATAAATAAAAATAAATAAATAATAAAAATCATGTTAGTGATAATAGCCGGGACCGACGGCTTAAAGTGCTCTCCGAGGCACGGCGGTTACACACCGCCAATTTCCTAATACTGGGCTAGTGCTGAGAATTTCTAATCAGAAAAATCCAAACCTTAATGATGGCCCGACCCGGGACTCGAACCCGGGACCTCGTCGGCCGCAGTCGAACATGCTAACCACAAAATCAACGAGGAATTTGGAACACACATAAATAAAACATAAATACATAGACTGCTAAAATCATAGCCTTTATTGGTTTTGCCGTAGTGAGGTAAAAATAGCTTTGTGCTATTCGTCGTCTGACGACCTTCCTGACCTTGACCTTGCCGTCTTAAACGAGGCAGGACCCGGGTACGATCCCGAGCAAGATTAATTCGAGAATTTTTAATGTCTGAATTTTCTATGGTCTGATCTGGTAGAACGGGTACCGGCGCAGACGTACTGCCAAGTGATTTAGTGTTCCAGTACGATGGCGTGTAGAAATCGATTAGGATTTCATTTAACTGGCATAACTCTAACAGTTCGGCCTGCTACCATCTTAGACTGCATAATCACTTACCACTAGGTGAGATTGCAGTCAAGGGCTAAGTTTCAGTAGATTAAAAAAAGTTCTAGTAAAATTACACTTTTTTATCCACTACAATAGCCCTTGCCCTTAGTCCTTGACTGCAATCTCACTTGATGGTAAGTGATGATGCACTCTCAGATGGTAGCCCCTTAGCCCTTGACTGCGATCTCACTTGATGGTAAGTGATGATGCAGTCTCAGATGGTAGCGGTCTAATCTGTTAGGGGCATGGCGTCTAATATTAAACCCATACCCCTAAACGGTTTCTACACGGCATCATAGCGGAACGTTTAATCGCTTGGCAGCATGTCTTTGCCGGTAGGATGGTAACTAGCCACGGCTGAAGCCTCCCACCTGGAAAAAAGAAAAGAAAATTCAGAAATTATAAATTCCCAAATTGGCCCTGCCGGGGATTGAACCAGAGAACTCCGCACGTTAAGACAACAGCGCTCAACACTGAGCCAAGGAGAGTTATTGTTAAGGGAATGATAGGATCGAATTTAAACAAACCCAAGTAATTTAAGAATATTATAAATTGAAAGTTGCTTATTTAATTTAGGTTACAAAAGTCTATTGATATATTATGATAAACGATTTAAAACACTATATACGGACTATGGGCGTTACAATAAGTAATAATTAATCGATTGGTATCGAGTGAATTAGCCGGACAAGTTGCGTGTACGCGGCCTCCCGTCATCGGGGTTCAGAATTCACTGACTGGAACACCCGGGAGAATTAATCGATTGGTATCGAGTGAATTAGCCGGACAAGTTGCGTGTACGCGGCCTCCCGTCATCGGGGTTCAGAATTCACTGACTGGAACGCCTGGGAGAATTAATCGATTGGTATCGAGTGAATTAGCCGGACAAGTTGCGTGTACGCGGCCTCCCGTCATCGGGGTTCAGAATTCACTGACTGGAACGCCCGGGAAAATCCCGACCGTAAGCGAGTCGTGAGTCGGAACGGACAATCGCCGGGTTCAGTAGGTCTCGTGGGACTTCGCCACATTGTCATTGTTTTAGTTCGACCTATTTCACCATCGATGGCTTTGGCTTAAAATTAAAATTCACCACAACAAAACTAGCAGAATGAGTGACACAAGGCAGTATTGTTACATCAAAAGTTATAAGTATGATATTTCGTAAAAAAACAAGAATCCTGACATTTTCAACCGAATCTCGATTTTAAGTTGACTAACGTTGTTCAATCGTCCGATAAAGTAACGGATTATAAAAAAAAGTAAACGGATTTTCAATACAAAACCTGTCAAAACGTCAAATTTATTAATCCGATAAAATTTATATGACGATTGAAAAATTAGCCCTAATATTATTTATCATCCGCTTGATACCACTGACAGACATTCAGAGTTCTGGCGTCCTTTGTTTGAATTGAGGGTTGCTAAAATAAAAACCGCTATTTGAAAAATGAGTTTATTTTTAATTATTAATATTTTTACATTCAATAATAATTATGAATAATTATCTAATAAATAATTATATTCGTGTAACTAATTGAAATAACAAAATATTTACGAGTGATACCATCTTTTGATAAAATTACTGGTATAATTTTAGTCTAAACTTCAATTACCAAAATGTTGATTGCTAAATCAACTGACAGCTTGATCTGCATAGTGGTTTTTTTTTTATCCACTACAAGTTAGCCCTTGACTACGATCTCACCTGATGGTAAGTGATTATGCAGTCTAAGATGGTAGCGGGCTAACCTGTTAGGGGTATGGCAGTTATAGTAAACCCATACCCCTATTCGGTTTCTACACGGTATCGTACCGGAACGCTCTGGTACGCTTACGCTTGGCGGAACATCTGTGCCGGTAGGGTGGTAACTAGCCACGGCCGAAGCCTCCCACCAGGCCAGACCAGGGAAAATTCAGAAATTATAAATTCCCAAATTGACCCTGCTGGGGATCGAACCCGGGACCTCCGCACGTTAAGACAACAGCGTTACTCACTACGCCACGGAGGTCATCAGAAATTCACAATTAGTAGCAGTGGGGCTGGGTAGAGTAAAAATTTGCATGTCTAGTCATCTACTTTTATAAAGCGTGTATTTGAAGTACACACTTAATAAAAGTAAATAATGTATAACGTGTACTTGAAGTACACACTTTATAAAAGTAGAGCTAACTAATTATTATGTTTAGTTTCTTTTTTATGTTTAGTTTCTTTTTCACACGGATTAAAGAGAAAATCAGCCGGCGGTTGCAAGCGTTTGAAAAAGGTGTGGACTTTTATGGAGAATGATTAATATATCGTGCAGGTAGGTACCTCACTTCTAATGAGAATATTATAGATACTAGAAAAAGCGAACTGTAAACGGACCCTTACTTTTACTTACTTAATTTATTACGGACCATTTACCTTTAAATTTATCAACAAGTTTATCAACTTTACCAAACTTTGAAGTGGTACTCATAGTACTTTTTAGAATATAACGCTACAACTAGGTAATTTTCTGAATTGTCGAGTGCAAATTTGATTTAGTTATTCCGATAGCGAGTAAGTATTGCCTAGCTATAATTCTCTCATTTATTTATTATAAATGAGAGTATAATTAGTCAGGTAATAATTAATTGCGTGACTAATATTATTACAAAAAAATTATTCCGGCTTATTAGCAGCATCAATAATTCTTTTAATATTATGATCTGTATTTGTAACGACTTACTTCTCTAATCCTCATTGTCTTAATCTAAACTTAAATCTAATCTACATAAACATGGTTTAAATACTATCTTCGTTTCTAACATTTTGTATATACGATTTTTGTAATATTATAAATAACTTATGCAAAAAAGAGGAATATTTTGAGGTATTTTTTATCTTTACTCATTTAATTTAACGCAACTATCAATACTTATATTTGAAACTTATTCTTCACAGCGAGACTAACTAATTATTTCAATTAAGTAATATTGATGAATTTATCTTATATATAATTTAACAGGTTCATTAAAACTACTAACAATATATATTAAATAATAAATATTATAATTTTATATACCTGTGTATATCAATTTAATACAATATTTGGATAATTATTAATTTTTAACAGGTTTAAGGCAGTCATATAATTAAGACATCCAATTTTAGTTAAATACCTAACCGCAAATTCCATCTATTTTTATTTTTATATTTATATTTAGTCCGTTTCGACTGTTTCAGCAGACTATTCATGTTCTATTGAGATTAATGTTATATTCTTTTGTTTTCAATTCCTTTCTCCTCATCGTATGCGTATTAACGATTATGCATATAAATCGAATACAGTTTTATTAAACTCGATTCGATTATCACACTCAAGAGATAACCTAGTGATACCATGTTCAATTTTTTTTGTGACGTTACTAATGATATAATAGATATTTTTTAATACTAGCGATCTGCCCCGGCTTCGCACGGGTAGCACTATTAATCATAATAGTCTATACCCAATATAGCCAGTGGACAGTGGACAGTGGACAGTGGGCAGGTCTTACATTTTAAAATGGCATTGTAAGACTACGCCCCGCCCTCACTACACCTGCCACTGCCACCAGCCCTCACATTATAGGTATTTAATGTGAGCGCCGGCCGCAGGCATGCTATTTTCCCTTGCACTTGCATAATTATTTCTATGATGTCTCTTAAAATCTAAATTAAATGGTGTAAAGTAAATTTTTTATCATTTTAATTGAGATGACAAACATATTTACTATGTCGGTAAAAACACCTTCGCAAGTAAAGCAATTGGTTTAGACCAAATTTGAAAATCATAAAATTGCTAATTGTGAGTCAATCTTAAAAGATATATTCTATCCTGGACTTTTTTTAGAACTTTTTGGTAGGAACAATTCCAACGTAAAAGTTTTTCGTGTTACTTTAACTATTTACGCAGCGCACGCCACGTAACCTCTCAGAAGAGATTATTTTTTCCGACGTTGACATAATTGCAATTTTAGTCAGGATCTGTATTTTTTTTGAAAATAAAATATAGCCTGTTAATGTAGATAACAGGCTATATTTATAGCCTGTTAGAATAATGTAGCTTTCTATAGGTGAAAGAATTTTTAAAGTCGGTTGAATGGTTTTTGTGTTTATTCATTACAAACAAACAAATCTTTACTCTTTATATAGAAATAAATATAAAGATACAAATAAGAAATAAATATAAAGATTTCCTCTTTATATTTAAATATTTTCATCGCATTTTAATGACACAAATGTTAACTAAGTACTTACACACAATGGTTACTGTATACAATATTTCTGAGTGCCTTGTAGGTTCGGCAAGGATCAAGTTATACTCGTATGTTAAGCAATATATTTTTAATTCCGGTGTTTCGTTACCATAAATAATGCAATAAATATTATACTATAATTAAATCTATTGCTATATTCCTAGTTCTTTCTTTGTGCGAATTTATTTGTACGCTTTTAATTTCTGTCAAATACCAATTGTATGTTACAGAAATCATATACAAATTTTAGTAAAACAATAATTGAAACAAATTTTAGTAAACCTTAAAACTAAGAAATGTAGTATGTTTATTTATATTTTATTTTGTCTTTGTTACAACGCGAGCATGTCGGTGACGGAGGCGCGAATCCACAAGTTTACCCCCAACCAATCAGTACTCAATACGGCCAAAGAAGTTTACACTTCAAAAACTAAAAAAAAATTCACACAGTGAAGATTCTGTTCAAAATTTATAAGATAGCATAGCATTAAACTATCGGCACGCTATGATGGCCGGTTTGACGTTTGTCCGCTCATGAAGTTCCGTATTAATTGATAACGACTTTGAAGGAAATAATTGTATTACTTTATTGACGATAGTGATGTGCAGAGATTCATAAATTTTATCGAATGTAGTTTCTCATGAAGTTCCGTATTAATTGATAACGACTTTGAAGGAAATAATTGTATTACTTTATTGACGATAGTGATGTGCAGAGATTCATTAGGACTCAAAATTTATTTATTAAATTGTTTTCTTAAATGTATACAAGTGTAGAAAAATCAGTTTGCACCATTTAAGGGGTGAATGTACTTGTGAATATGAACAATTTTCACTATGTGGACAAACCTCTGAAATCGCAAAAAAATATCAATAAATTTTTAAAAATGGAATCTAATACGATCGTCACATAGGATCGCTGGCTAGCACAACTACTACCTCCGGCAAACTCGCGTCAATGCTCAATGCAAAACAAAGCAGTTTCGAATTGACGTTGCTTCGAAAAGTATAAACTGTCAGTGCAATGCGATTGTGATATAGTTTTGACCTGGCTTTGGATTTCAAATATTGATACTGCATTACTGTTGACCCTTGCTCGTTAATTTGGACTCTGTTCAAGCCCTTTGTTGTGGATTTCGTCGATATGACCGAACGTACGCAGAGAACTGTTCTAAATAGTCAGACACGTGAGTTCGTAATACGCCTTCGTAACTATTTCGATCGTGAAGCTCAAAATGGAGGGCCAATTTTACCTATAACGTCAGTGGTTGAACGCGTAGCTGATGCGCTTAATATTGGACAACGAACTGTTAGACGGATAACTAAAAAAAAATATGGCGAGACTGGCACAGAAGAAAATAAACTTCACACACCAAAAAAGAGAAAACGAGCAAAACCAGTCGTAGGCATCGATAGCTTTGATGCCGATGCTATCCGAAGACATGTTTACGGCTACTATTTACAGAAGGAGTATCCAACAAGAAAAAAGTTGGTGCATTCACTGAAGGAAGCTGGATTATTCTTCGGTGGGGAAAGTTCTTTAACGAAGATTTTGAAGACCATTGGATTTCGATACAAAAAATGTAACAAACGCAAAATATTGATGGAAAGATTTGATATAGCGATGGCAAGGTATACTTTTTTACGGCAAGTGAAAGAAATCAAAAATTGGCAAAATGTTGTGTTCTTGGATGAAACATGGCTTAATGCTAACCATACTGTAGGCCGTTCTTGGAACGATGACACAGCAGCATCTACTTCCAAAGTTCCTGTAGGAAAAGGATCGCGACTTATAATTTGTCACGCCGGAACCATCAACGGGTTTGTCGAAGGTTCTCTCATGGCTTTTGCGTCAAAAACCACTGGAGACTATCATGAAGACATGAATGGAGAAAAGTTTACTGAATGGTTTACCTCAATGTTGTGTAGCCTCCCTGAACCATCTATTATAATTATGGACAACGCCCCATACCACTCGATGCAAATTGACAAGCCACCTGCCCAATCCCAAAAGAAAGCTGATATCGTCGCATGGCTTCGTAAAAATGGCGTAGATGCAAACATGAATATGTTAAAAGCGGAATTAGTACGTCTTTTAAAAGAAAACAAACCAACCAAGATCCGATACGTCATTGACGAAATAGCATTAGAACATGGGCACAGAGTTATACGGTTACCGCCTTACCATTGTGAGTATAATGCGATTGAGTTGGTGTGGGCTCAAATTAAGGGATATGCTGCAAGACACAATACAGAACCCCCATTTACCACAAAAAAAATGCTAAAATTATTAGAAGAAGCTTGTGAACATGTGACTAAAGGAGACTGGGAAAAGGTTGTGAATAGAACTGTTAAATTAATAAGGGAAGATTATGAAAGAGATGTGAAAATAGATAATATTATAGAAAACGAACATATAATTATTAATGTATGTGATGATAGCAGTGACGACAGTGAAAATAGTAGTATGGACGAATCTGATTAATTATGGCCTTTTGTGGCACCTTTTTTGGTATCTTTTGTATTCATATGTTTCTTGTGTGCATATAAAGTATGTATATTCATTTTCGTTCAAATATTCAGTTCGTTCAAATAAATTAAATAAACATATACATTTTTGTTTTATTAAACCTATTTAATCAGGTACAAAAACAAAACTTAATTGTTTTTTGTTCGAGAATAAATTGACATTCCACATCACTATTGTAATGTGTCAAACCGGCCATCATAGCGTGCCGCTAGTGTAATCTGTACTAATATTATAAAGAGGTAAAATGTGTGAGGTTGTGACGTTGTAGGGGGTAATCTCTGGATCTACAGAACCTATTTTGAAAATTGTGGTACCAAAATTATTTGTGGGTGTCATAGGCACTTATGTCAACACACTAGGTCATAGGCTATTTATTATCCCAAAAAATTAGGAGTTCCCGAGGGAATTTAAAAACTTATTTCACGCGGATGAAGTCGCGGGCAAGTCTGCTAGTTTCTTATATACCTCAGGTAATATTCACAAGTACATACTCCTAGTACTTGTAGTACCTTAGTTACCATTTCTTAGTACTTACTTTGAGCTGTTGGTTTTATCTCTTTTACTAATTTTGACGCATAAGTCACCGTAAGATTGTACAAGCCGTTAGATTATAATCTAACTCGCGAAATTTTAAACTGTCGATAGATTGTGAACCGTTCAATTTTCTGAGTGTCAGTTTTTGAAATATTAATTGTATTTACCTTTTCTTGTGTCTTTCTTGTAGGTTAGGTTAGGATTCGACATATATAATCAGGTAGTGCCCGGCCGTTCTATCGGGTTTTCGGTAGATTACAATCTACCGAAAAATAATGCGTTAAATTGTAATCTGTCGACAGTTTACAATTTCGTGAGTTAGATTATTATCTAACGGTTTTTACAATCTTACGGTGACACATAATATATTAATATTATGAGTTTATTAGAAAAACGTGCGTGCTTACGAATAATATAGTTGGAAAGTTGGCTAACAATTCTTGCTTCATTTTTAAATTATTTTACAGGTTGCTCTAGGCACCCTGTCGAATATTATTCATTTATAATCAGCCATAGATGACAGAATTTCATAGATCGCAATTAACTCATCATTACGATTTCGTTGATAGAATAAGTTTGCAAGAAATAAATTGACAGATTGAAACATTAAAATATAAATATCTATTCTGACATTTGATACACCAAAACGAAAGAAAAATATTATCTTAATATTTTGCGATTTATTAATAGTATGCGTGGTATAATTATTGTAAAATGGCTCTTTTACCACGACATAGATTGATTGAGATCACTTTCATTTTATTTACTATTTCATTTTGAAATCATTATTTTACTATTGGTTATAGTAGCGGAAGATTTTCCTAAAAGCATTTCCTTTATTATCTAGCTTTTAAACTAATATCATAGATTACAATAAAATATAAAGGCAATGTGTTTCACAGGAACTTATTTTGTGAGTACTTTATTCCTCTTATTTCACATATACTCGTTGTACATGGTAAATTTTGGCATATAGTTGTCCTTTTTTAATTTAATAAATTATTTTTAGACACGCGCACAATGTTTGATCACATTTATAGTTTGTATGTTGAGATGTCCAACGCTGGACATGTGATACTTTATTGAACTCTTACTGTATCTATACGCGATAAAAAAACGTATTTCACTGTTGCACATCTCACCGTATTACGTTAGAATATTATTGCATTATATTATAATATTCAACAATTACGATATTGAATAAAGTAATATTTGAGTTTTAATATAATATTTGGGCATAATTATTATCTTTCGTTACATTATGTGAAATATCACGAGAATTATACAAATATTTGTAATATTGTTTGTACTCTACTCTATTATTGCTTTGACATCAAATTTAACAAAGGCGAGGTCATCGGGAGGTTAAAAGTGGTTAAAAAATTTGGTGTTATATTATTATTAGTTTTTATTGCGGACATAATAATATTAATTATATTATTATTACTAACTACAATATAAAAATGCTGCCATCGTCCAGACCAATATATTTTGTAAACATTATTATAATGCTACATAGTAACAACCTACAATAATGTCGACCAAGTAAGATATTAATAAAGCGTAAATGATTTAGCTGATAGGTATACATTTATCGGAGTGATTCTTAAAATCTATGACTTATATTTATGCGTCCTAATTTAATTCTACTTTCTAGATTAATAACTATAATAATATAATTTAGAATTTCGTTTCAGACAGACAAATGGGTACCTACCTGCACTCAAACATCAGACCACTTAATCTATACTTCTATACTAATATTATAAATGCGAAAGTTTGGATGGATGTATGGATATTTGTTACTCAATCACGCCCCAACGGCTGAACGGATTTGGCTGAAATTTGGCACAGAGATAGATTATAGTCTGGAATAGCATATAGGCTAGGCTAAAGAAAATTAAAGAGTTCCCGCGGGAACCACAAACCACGCAGACGAAGTCGCGGGTATTTGCTAGCCCGGTAGCAAGCTAGCTAGATAGCTAGAAGCTAGCTAAATAATAAACACGCCATTATTTATTAAAAATATAACGTTCAATTGCAATTAAACTAAAGTGATAAACAAGATTACAGCGTGCTTTTACGTCAGAGTGCACGTTAGATTCAATGAATATGTAAATTATCTAGATTGTTTAGAAATGAATTACAACATTGATTATTATGCTAAGTATTTAAGTGTAGAACTATTATATAAGTCTCTTTTATTGAAACCTCTATAATTATGTGGTATATTGTTTCAGCTACACTCAACAGCACGTTGACTTTGAATCAAAATCTCTTTCCCGTATGTAAATATAGAATGATGTTTCACAACGCACCGTGAAACGTGCCACTATTAATAAACCAATGGGTGTATCTCCAAAAAATATCGATCTATAAAACACAGGTAAACTTACATTGAATAAAAAATGTATATAATAAAGTATTATGTATACACTCATAAGTTATAATATTACCCAACATTATGAATACAACATCATTTTTTGTAAAAAAAAAAGAAGTTAATCAGTCATTCAAAATTGTCGATTTC
Organism: Erebia palarica; assembly: GCA_964035005.1. Classification (NCBI taxonomy): domain Eukaryota; kingdom Metazoa; phylum Arthropoda; class Insecta; order Lepidoptera; family Nymphalidae; genus Erebia; species Erebia palarica. Next base: position 19,825,110 of record OZ035986.1, read on the forward strand.
ATCTAATTCCTATTTTTATTGTAATTTAACACGACGAAAGGATTAACGTCCATTATTATTTATTACTGCTTCAGAAAATTCTACATTATCTGTTACTGCAATAGACTTTTTAAATGACTGACTCCACCTCTACTCGGGTTCCGTACTAAGGCAAATACATGACATGTTTTTTTATCTACATCGAACTAATCGCATAACTTTGGTGTTTATTCGGCAGTGTGATATGAACCTAAGCTATTACTTGCGAAATGTTTATTTTCTCTTAAATAACTAATCCTTAGGGAACCCCCGGTATAACTTTGTCACTGCCGAAGCTGACGACAGGAGCTCTGCTTTTCAGACCATCGAGGGTACGGTTGTCGAAACAGGGAGTCTTATTCATTGTGCTCGAATGTAAAATAGAAGCTATCATTCGACCGCTTTTCTACTTGAATAACAATTATAAGCCTCTGGGGCCTGCTAGCGCTTGAAGCCATATTGTTTCATTACTGTTGAATTTCGTTTTAGAATAAAATTATAATCCTTATGGTCTAAGATCCGGTATAAGAAATTTATACCCTCATTGACATATCGTGAATACCTACATATATCGTCAATGACAACATTCACTGAATTTACGACATGTCAACGAGTTCCACCCCATCGGGGGAGAAATTTCAAAAACTGTGAAACACGTAACTCCTTATTTTAAAATGGTAGCTCGTATACCAAATTTCATGGATATAACTTAAAAAATGACGGACTTTTATGCAAACTTTCACCCTCTATTTCGCCCCCATAAGAGTAGAATTTTGAAAAATCCTTCCTTAGTCCTTCCTTTCCTTCTGAGCGCCTACTTCACAAAAGAAACCTACTGTCAAAATTTCAAGTTCCTAATCCCAGCGGTTTAGGCTGTGTTTTGATCCCTTAACGATTTTATGTATATGTCCCCGTAAAATTGTAACCGTTCAATGTACAGTGTAAATTTTTGCAATATTCATTGTATTTACGTTTTCTTGTCTCTATCTAGTAGGTAAGGTTAGGGTTCGACATAAATAATCAGGCACTTAGGTTTTATAGGATTTATATACCTAACAGATTACAATCTACCGAAAAATAATACGTTAAATTGTAATCTGTCGACAGTTTACAATTTCGCTACTTAGATTACAATCTAACGGTTTTTGCAATCTTACGGTGACATAGATATAGATATTTTCCGTACGCAATTTAACTAGGCAACCTATTCACGATATGTCAATGAGTATGTTATCTATCATTTATTTCTTATCACAAATAAATAACAGATCAGGGTATAAAGGACATTGTCAAGGAATGGAAACATACAGTAAATCTTAATTTATTTTGTACCTTCAATTTTAATAACTAGAATTTAACGGACACTTCTAAATAATAATAATGAAAAAAAATGGGAATTGTTTGATTTTCCATCCTTTCCCTTTTCTCGAAACCTCAAATCACCGCTTGAGCGCTGGAAACGTCAAGTGAGAGTAAGAACTAAAACAGTTTAAAATGTTAAGATGTCACGAGAAGGAAGAATAATATTGAAAATGGCTCTCTTAACGATACGAACGAACGATAAATATATTTTGTCGTGTGCGAGTGAGATAAAACGCCATCTTTTCCATTTTGTTAGTGTTGAGATTGACAAAGACTTTATTTTATAGGGATGGCAAAGGTAAAAACGATAAAAAATCGTGTTTTAAGCAGTACCGATAATTATTATCGAGTGAAAATATCGACTAACTTTATTTAACGACTGTAAAATATGGCTCCTGGTTTACTTTTCGTGACAATTGTGTGGTTACTATTCTTGAAAATAAAAAGTGTAGATCGAAAAAGCTGAGCTCCGTATAAAAAATGGCCATCCAGGTGGTTTATATTAACATATAAGTAATTATAATATAAACCACCTAGGAGCTAAAGTAATAACCTGTGCATCTTGTGTCAACTCTAAATTAACTAACATTCAAAATCTAACCTCAAAATCAAAAATATTATTGGTAATAAATAAATTCTCTGAAGTATCCGATGTTTAAATTTACTTTCAAAGGTATTTATGTGTTATTTTGAATCGGATAATGTATGTTTTATGACTGTTGGTTCTTAGGCGAACTTTGTATGGACAATAGTCAATGTCCTTTCTTATACGGGATCTTGTACTATTATTTTAGGAACGTCAATTAGTAACGTATCATCAAGCTGTCAATTTGAGTAACATTGCTTAAGTATTGCTTTAAGCGTTGGCACTATGGCCCCTGTCTTACGTCAGCGAGAAACGCAACAAGAGCCTAGATACGACGTGACGCGACACTAACAATAGCTGATTCACGTTGCCTATGTTGTCGCACAGATAAGTTTGTAGTTTACTATAGGGTCGCGTTGCGTTGCGTCGCTTTAGTAGCTCACCTATGACAACTGGTACCATTTACTCTAAATACTTTGATAATAATATAATATGTATGTGCACCTTTTCTTGTATGCCAATATATTTTATGACATAAAATTAATATATTATTTTGTTATGATCATTGAAATTGATCGAATTCTATGAATTACAGGATCAAATAAAATACTGCGTTAAACTATCAAATAATATTATGAATAAGCTCCCCGTGACAACAACAATTTTTTCTAATGCTCAAATTGCGGAGGATCTACTTGAGAGCATTGGTAGGTCAAACCAACGGGCAAAATAAGCATTACTTCTATTTTAAACTAATTTGATAAGCCTTGCATGAACTACGGCACTGTGCAGCACTAGTCAATATCTATATTATATAAGAAAGGAAAAACTAACTGAAAAACCAATGTAGAGCTCCAACTGCTGCGTTGAGAAATTTAAACGTTTTCTTTATAACCCAGCGAAATCCTCTAGGTTTAAAAAATAACTTCAGAAGATACTTGTTTCTAGCAATAACTTATTATTTTGCATGTATATATTTGTAGTAAGTGTATTACGGTTTTATATTCTACTTTTAGTAATATTATCACTATATATTATCCTATTTTAAGGGTTCCGTAGTCAACAATTATAGATTCGCCATGTCCGTCCGTCCGTCCGTCCGCGGCATAGCTCAGAGACTTAATCCTAGGAAGCTATAATTCAGTATGGGTATGCATAATTGACATAGTGATAAAATGAAAATTGTGAAAAAAGAATCTTTAGGGTACCTTCCCTACACGTAAAGTGGGGATAAATTATTTTCTCATCTATACCATCACCCATGGTGTGGAGTGTTTTTAGATGGGTCGTATATAAGTATTGTGAATGTGGAAAAGCCAATTTCAATTCAGGGATCCGTTTGCGAAGTATTTAGCTGCCAGCCCCCCTGGATACTTCCGTTTTTGGATACTGTCACAGCTAAAGGTTAATGAGTTATAGTCAATCATCTTATAAAATTTCCGAATGTTGTGACGGGCAACTACGGAACCCTATACTGCGCGTGGCTCGACACGCACTTGTCCCGTTTTTGTGGAAAACTAATCACTAGACTAAGTGAATATGGAAAGGTTACCTTATAATAAAATATGTGATTTTTACAAAGAAGGTTAATGTTGTGGACTTTTTGTTTTTATCTAAGAAAATTGTGATTGATATTTAAAGGATTTAGACCGGTAGATTAGCATACTTCTTCTAGTGATGAGAGTTCAAGAAAAAATGGGTTGAAACACCTTTTGATGGATATAATATTATAGGATTGATAAGTAGGAACAATATATTTAAAATAAAGGCATGCAATAATTGCTACCGCAAAAGATTTTCAAATAATATATTGTAAATATATTTAAATGCTGACAATTCTCGCTTTAACTACATGCGACAATTACTAAAAAGTAGTGTGTGGTAAAAGGCAAAATCAATATCATTAATTTATATTACACCCCGATTACTGTAATTTTATTGCCTGCGTAACCACTAAGTTCTAATTAATAACACTGAGCACTAAATTGAATAACTATTTTTTTTTTGTCGGGAATAAGTTGAATATTTTATTGTAAGTAAAGTTATGAATAGCGATTTCGGAAACCTTATGGTGGATATATCAGTATCAGAACTACACTATTAAGCTAACTTCGACATTATTCAGACAAGTTTAAGTACAGATGTGAAGAGTTGAGATCTTAATAAAAGTAACATGCATTTTGTTTTCAATGAGAAGCAAAGTAGACGCTTTAACAACGATATTGTAAAAATCATTCAAATAACTATGTTAAAACATAAAGCTACGAGAGTAAAACGTAATGTCTGAATCATATAAAATATGTTTTTGAAATGGTTTGCAACTACAATTAAAAATAAAATACCTAGTGACACTAACAGTGACATAAAATTTGCAAACAATAAACAATGTTCTAGTCTTATAACAAATTAAAGTCGAACTCTACTAACTTATTAGATATTTAAGCATAAAAAGTTGAGCATCAGACTTATAGCATTAAAATTTTAACAACATCCACTTATTTTATCACGTAAATAATAATTTGAAATAATATATATATGCTTGATATACAATAGTTACTGATACAATTATAATATCATAATACAATTTTTATCGATTTACTAGCTTAAGGCTTCATTCTCCTAAAAATCGGTGTTCTTACACAAACATCATAAAATATTTGTTTTAAGTTATTAAAAATCCAATATATTACTTGATATATATAATTGTTTAATAATGTGGCATTTGAAGTTTCTAAAATAGATTTTTATATAAATGGATGCTACTTTTAATAGATTTTTAAGCCTATAAATATACCAATATTTACGTGCGAAACTCTCATTTACGTCACGTAAAAATTGTGACAAAATACAAAATGTATTCAGCAGACATTTACTCTCTATTTTAAAATTATCTATCCTGGTTACTTTTTTTCTAAATGTCATCCTATTTAAAGAGGCTAAAATAGTTAAAATTGTATGACTTCGACCACTGCTAAAATATTGTTTTTCTAGAAGAAACTAATTTAGCGTAGTCACACTTCAAATACTTAAAAATCATTTTGTTTACATTTATCCAATCGATTGTATGAGACAAAAAATGTGCCGCTTCGGAAGCCTCTGGTAAGATAAAAGCTAAGTGTTGTAGTGGAAGACCTGAGCCTTAACGCCAAATACAATTTTAACAACAAAATTAAGGACGTGAAAGATTATTAAATAGTATTTTTATCTAATATATCAATTTATTTTTAATCACGTTACAAATAACTCAGAAAATATTGTAAAATTTGGAAATATAAATATAAAAATATTTATATATCCATATTTAAAAAAATTAAAGAATTTGAAATATAAATCTGATGAAGTACAAACGGATTTAAAAGAAATTCTGGTGTGTCTAAGTATATAAGACACGAAGAAAACGTTAAAACTCCTCATTACTCGTATTATTATATAGTCATCTACAATTATTCATATCTTTCAAGTCTTTTACTCATTCAGTATTTAGACAACTCTAGCTGCTAACACTACTACAGATTCCTTTTGTATTTTAATGGAAGAATATCTAGCGTTTATTTAATCAACACAATTTTATGTCATAATATATCTTAAATAAATCTATATCGATTCTTTTAAATATTAGTGTAATATTTTCCAATTTATTCGAGCGTTTCAAATTATTACTAGTTTGGCGTGTGTAAAAATAAGTGGATGTTTGTTAATGCCCTCCATTAGTCCTCTTCCAGAAGAACCAGATCATCAGCCACGACGTCAGAGACGTGAAGATAAATGATCCAATACATAAGATTAAAGCACACGAAGCATACTGGAAACACGATGCGAGAGTACTTGTCGATGTCTGATGGCGTCATACCCAGTAGCTTGCTTATATCCTGGAAATTTTATACGTACACGTTAATTTAACAATTATTTTTAAATGGGTGGCACTTATACATATCCTTGCGATACTATAAGTCATAACGATAACATCGACTATTTTAAACACGAACCAATTACTAAAGTAACCTTCAACATGCAATAAAAATAAGTGTTATGTTCAAGTAACTTGAGTCTGTTCTGTGTGAACTTTTTAATATAGGATTACTAGTTACATTACAGACTTATCGCATTTAACACGCGATATATAAATTCGCAGATTATACACAAACGCCAGCAAAGTTTTTGTCGCGGGGCAAATTTTAAAGGTGAAAAACATTCTTATTTGTTAGTAAATTACCTTTCCAGGATGCAGGATATGTGGTGGTGGGCCAGGATTATCTTCCTCTGCGCCTCGGCCCCCATTTAGTGTATTTTCTAACGTTCCACCCTTTGAATGCGCTTTTGGATCGTGTACTTTGAAACGGACCTCCTGAAATTTGTAGTTAGTTTCTGTAGTGCTTTAAAATTATTATTAGCTACTTTACCAGTTCTAGTGGTTTAACCACTAGAACTAACGTTAAGAGAAGTAAGTTAAATAGATTTTGTGGTTTTAACTAGTTTATAACGTATGTCTGAGTTTAAAGCTCTAACTCCTGATAATTTTAAGTTCTTCGAAGGCTTTTGGTAGCGTGCTCTCGAAAAGACTTATATCCAGCGGTGGATGCATATAGGCTGATGGAACGGATGAATATTGTAAATTTAAAGAAGCACTTTTTTTTTACTTTTAATTTTTTGTAAACCTTGGAGAAAATATTGCAGATGTCTTATATTATACAACTTACTGAGGGTCTGCCTGGAGGACATCTCCCTAGTGTGCTCATTTTGGACAGGGTATGAGCATCACCGACCATGGGGCAATCCAAAGGCATCTTTTTTTCGGAAGCTATTTTCTGTATAGCTACGAATCTTTGTTTTCTCATTTGTATTCTTTTAGCCATATATCCGACCGTCGCGTATTCTGCAAAGATAGAGAACTTCGTTTATATTAAAATGGTTCAGGATTGTCCCTTTTGCTCATTCGCATCCTGCTGAATATTTTGTATCAACATATTCGCTTTGCATGTCACTATTATTAGAAAAAACAATCATGAAAAAAACAAAGAATATAATAGAGAGGACAACTAAGTTAACTCACTTGTATAAAAATAATATCGCTTTGCAAATTAAAAAAAGATTTATTTACCTAGCAAACTGGCGAAGACCATCACGAAGCACGTTCCCAAGTAGACGTCAATCGATTTCACGTATGAAATTTTTGGTAGAGCAGCATTTGTCGATGACATTAGAGTAGTCATCGTCAGTACAGTAGTCACCCCTAAAGCAACACGGGCAGGAGTGGCATTCCGGTTTAACCAAAAGGATACCCATGATATAATGACAATCAACCCTGATGGAATATAAATTTGAATCAGATAATATCCCATGGACCGGACAAACTGTATTTCACAGGCCAATCTTGAGTAATTTCCTGTAAAAATTTTTACACGTTGATTAGAATATTATTATAGCCGATTATAGCGCATGTAAAAGTATTGACCTCAAAAATTCCACTTTCGATTAGACCTTGCATTTGTATATTAATTTAAATTAATTAACTTTTACTTATACGTATGTATTTACTTGAATAAAATCACCTAAAATAATTTGAAATTTCTAGAACACTCAACTTGGTGTTGTCAGTGCAGAAATACGAAAGCAGGACGTGAAAAGATTCGTGACAGTTTACTGTTTATGTTCAGTGTTCCATTTAAGTATGATTGGTCTCGAGTTAACGTCATCTACTCATCGGTTTCCTCGCGTTAGTACCTGTCGTGAGGGAGATCTCCATGGCTCGCTGGCGATGTCCGAGCACCTTGAACTGCGGAAGCGACACCTCGCTCGACACTCCCACTGAGTTGGGTCCCTCGTTCCATTTGTATCGGATGTCTCGCATGGTGTAGCCGACTGTGCGCAGCGGATACATAAATGAAACACCCCAGGCCCATCGCAATGGGTTTTAAACTTCGAGTCGCTATTCGTTCGGGGTAAGAGTGGGGAGTCGCGAGCCCGGTCGCGCATCTCGTCGTGCGGTTTTCGTGTCGGTTAGCAAGTGTGCTGTGTCGCGGTACGTTCGTTCGCACACGGGCGGAGGGAGGCGGGGTTGGATGTGGAGCGAGGATGGACAATGCTCGGGCGGCAGGCAGAACGACTGAGTACCTGTGGTGAGCGTCACGACAGTGGCGCGCTGGCGGTGGCCGAGCACGCGGAACTGGGGCAGCTGCACTTCATTGCTCATGCCGACGCTCATTAACCCGTCCTTCCAGTGATACCGAATGTCTCGCATAGTGTACCCGACTCCGGAGACATGCCAAACACACAAAACGCTATCACTTACGCTGCGACGCATCGCGATTCCCTCGCGCGGCCGGTGTCGGTGTGACTCGCGGGGGGAGCGAGCCTGACCGAGCCGGGTCGAGGCGCCTCGCCACGCTCGTGCTCGACTCGGCTCGGTGCGGATGATGATAGAAAAATATAAATCTACTCTTCTAGCTATTGGGTGAAAACGCGAAAACAAACTCTATACTACAAAAATGTTCGTTAAAAATAAAGATATCGTACAAAATTTAGAAGCAATAAAATATATGTGTGTTGTGTGAATCATGCATGTCGATCGGTGGGTGCGAAAGCGTGCGATCAGCGTTGGAGTGGAGCGAGCGCGGCGCGCGGTGCGTTGGCGTGCGGGAGTGCGGATGCGGGCGGTTGCGGAAGCGGGCGGGTGCGGATGGGAGGGTCAGACGTGCGGGCCGCGCTTGCGGGCGGCCGGGCGGAGGCAGCCCGCGGCTGCAGTACCCCGCCTCCTTCGGCCCGCTCAGCCTTCGCAGCGTCGATGTCTCAGTATCATTTCTTTCGCTTTATGCTCGTGAGGACAAAGGCTTACTATTGTACGAGTCTGCCTTCTGCGGGTGCTGTATGCGAGAAGGAGACGTCCGAGTTATGAGAACACGAAGGTAATCACAGCACGTGTCGACGGTTAAGTTGTACGCTTGTGCTCACAGGGTAGCCCTGAGTAGCATCTGTGATACAAGAAAGTGGTCACAACACAATCGTTAAGCCTAGTGATAAATTTGCATTGTGGTAAGAATCAAATCAATGATTGCCTTAGGTGAACACACATAATTAATAAATGTGATTAATTATTATTTTTCTATCATCGTAGAACTATGGAGCCTCGCATATGGTGCGAGTATTTAAGTATTAAAAGGGTTAAATCAAATATTCATCTAACCGAGACTCCGTTGCTCAGCGTGTAAAAATGTTTTACATTTGCACGATACATATATGAAGCGTGCGCTAATATTAGATTATAAGTATAACACTGTTTTATAATTCAACAGCATAAATATTATAATATTGCATGAACAATCACGAGATAAATGTAACTCTTAATATACATACAATTATCACAGTTTTTTTCATAATCACAAACACACCCGTAATATTTTATCATTGTCAAGATACTTACAACTCTCGATTTCTATGTGGCACAGCTGGCGATCCATTGGGAAGTACTGGAGATTCATAGGACACGATGCAGTTATAGTTAATCTGTAAAGTAAGTAGGTAATGAAGTAAAGCAGTCTTTGAAATAAACATTTACTACAGTCCCACCAACTTATCTGGACCGGTGGCCAAAATTGACTGTTTGGTTTTTGTTATTTGGAATCATTGATGTAGAATTTTAGTACCTTTTGGAATATGTGATAACAGCGACACTGTTACCCGGTCAGTTAAGTTTGACGGATTGTATTTCAAATACACATTCTTAATTTAAATATACTAACAAGGTCTACTACTTAATACCAAACAGTAAAAAGGTCTACGACTTTTTAATTCTGATTAATAGAAGATTCCTTTAAAAAACATTAAAATATGTTCAAAAGATGACATTACTCCGCTCTTGTCGGTGCGGACAACCGGTTTTCGCTTGAACTATTTCTTATGCGTAAGAGTGTATAGAGCGAAAAGTAAAATATTTATGGTGATTATATAATTTTTTTTTTATAAAAAAGTTACAGTATTGTATATCGTAGGGAAGATGCCCTTAAGAGGTTAAGTATTATCAAATGAATCCTGTATAAGATTAAAAACAATTTACTTCTGATAAAAAAATTAACACTTCCACTAAAAGGCGTGGGATTTTTTGGTAAGAAGTATTAATGTAGTAACGTAAAACGTAAAATAACTGGAAGGAATTGTAGTAAATCCTTAAAGTTAGTTAAAAGCTCAAAGAGTAAAACCAAAGACTTGTAAATTAAGAAATAGGTAATCCTCTCATGTATTATCATCATAAATGTTTTTTGTAAGAAAATATATCCTGCAGATAATTATACCTATTATTAAATTTTAATAGGTCCAGGCAATCTGTAGAATTCTCTAGATTGCGAACTGCCGAAGGCACGTTAAAAAAATGACATACTCTACATGATTTTATATGGTTCTTGGGCCATAAGATATAAACTTCGGTGATATAATTAAAACACTTTATGCCTTAATGCCATAACCAATAATAATTACTTTCAAGATTCTGATCTCAGGGGTTCAAAGGTGTTAAGCTAATTTTTAAGGGCTACGCGAGAAGACTCACTTCACTGCCCGATCGTTCAACTTCACCTAGTAGACCTTCATTTTGCTACGAATATGATGATTGAGCATCATTGAGCATTTCGAAAATTTGCCTTCGATCTTCACAATCTAGCGAATGTTATTACTATGTTCAGTCCTATCATGGCGCAGTGGTGCAAACAAAAGAAATGGTAGCTTTTTAATATGTTGTTTTCAACTTATCATTTTTAGTCTTAGAGAATGTTTTTTGTATACCTGATACTCCTAGTGATAGAGCCTGAATAGTGGATACGTATAAATTCGTTGCTAGTAGTTGCAATGTGGAAGTATGATTGCTTTTCATTTACAAAAAATGTGTCAGGAACCCAAATGTTTTTGACAAAATTGCTTCCTACTGACAGCGTCTCAACACCTGGCCTTTTTTTGTAACCCAGCCGCGGGTCTGTCCAGAACTGTCTGAAGTAAAAATCCAGCGTGAAGTCCTGAAGAGAAGAAATTTCCAAATGTAGAACCACATTATTTTTTATAAAGAATTTTCAAAATGTATGACGCGTATTAATTAGCACGCCATTCGACCCAACCACACGAATCAAATCGGAGTATGTTAAAAACACACAAGGTAAGAGTGCGTTTCCACCACAGAGGTGTTACGTTGCTAAGTTATGAATTTGTACCAAACCCCCAATACGGGCGCTTGATTCTCATAACTTAGATTGCTAGAAGTTAGATGAAGCGCTACTATTGAAGGGTTTGAAATACATCCGGAGCTTGACAAAGTAGCACATCTCTGGTGGAAAAATCAAACCCATATCGTGCATGCCACTTGCGTTGTTCATTTTGGAATTCAACATTTAGGAGATTTAAAATCCATCGTTGTGATAACCCGAAATTTTGGGAATAGTTATTATAAAAATTCAATATTTTGAGAATTCAACTTTTTTACGTTGACTCCTTAAAAAGATATTCGTATCATAGCATCGTAATTGCATATGCCAACTATGGCCCGCTCTCTCGCTACTACATAAATATTATGTAAGAATAGTAAGCATTGTGCACCAATATCACGCAAACTCTTAAACATGCTCAAGTGTCCGAGTGTTTTAGAAGCTTTGCTGGTTTGGTTACGTGTTTTTCCTGCCTGAGTAATAGTAACATGGCAGATATTGAAGTATGCTGCACTGATTTAGCGCATCAGCAAAATAAACCAATGAATCGTTCTATTTTCTGTCACCAAAAGTATATGAAGATGCGATTTTTGTTCCATTTAATTAAGTCCCAAGTAAACATTTGGTTGTACCATAGACCAAGCGATTGTCTTTATAAAACTCAAAACGCGTGGTGTCGGGTCGAATGTCGTGTTATAAGTATGTTTCTAGCATAAAATTACATTGTTTTCAAAACATAGTTCTCATCCAGAAGATCATGTTGCATAAAAACGGGCGTTATTTGAGAAATTCCAAGTTACAAAATTTAACAACTCAACAAGGTACAATTTATCTACTGCAGTAAACCGAAAATATTTTTTGGACCGCTAACGCTATGCTCACGACTATAACGCGGCCATTTTGCCAAATTTGCATATTCAATGTGCTCAAACCTACACAGTGCATCAAATTATAAATAATATATTCAATGTCTCACTCAGCCCACCTTTGTATCAACGGTAGAATAATAATGTGTAGATGATTCAAACCTAATTTGTAAAGCGTTCATGTTCATTCATCATCATGATTATTTCAACCCATTGAAGGCTCATTTAACTGAGCACGATGTCTCTTCTCAGAATCAGAAGGGTTTTGATAACGTTGGCCACGTACGGATTGGCCTTCACATACATTTGAAAATATTATGTCAAGCTTACGAGTATGCAGGTTTGCTGACGATGGACTTAATATATGTCTTTGTTTCTAAATTAATAAAAAGAAATGAAAATATGAAATATATGAAGAAAAAGTTAAACTTGAGGATCTATGCAGCGGTGTATGGGGGAAACAAAACAGGATATGGGATGTCCTGCCTATTTCCTTGACTTCCGTTTTCCCCTCCGATTTTAATTTTGATATCTTCAAGTCATGAGTGAATAGGCATCTTCTAGGCAAGCGCACTCCACCTTAAGCTGCATCACCACTTGCTAACAAGTTTGATTGCAGCCAAGATGTCTATAAATAAATAAATAGAAGATTCTCGGTTTATTGCAGATTAAAAATCAAGCTTGTTTTTTTTGCGGTAAGGTATGAGAAATTACAAATCTCTACAGAAATAAAGCCCCTCGTAAGAAGATGAATCAGTGAGAACTTTGTATTGTTATGATTAAATCAAAGATTACATTCACGAATACAGTTTCGATGTATAAAACATGTAGGTATAAAAACAAACTAAAAAAACATCTAACACCTGCATGCGTCGATCGGGTAACTATTACGTGAGATTGTGAATTATGCAGCGGTTTATATAATGGTATGGCGAATATGGAATTTAATAGTGGTTATAAAATTAACGGTGTAACTCAAAATGGGAAAGGGTATAGTGATAAAAGGGTAAATAATGAATAAAATGATTGAAGCGTGGCACAGTTCAATATATAGTGCAGTGCTGTGTGATACACAGACTAACGCGAATACTATATACAGTGGTGGCTAACAATGAAGAGATGGGTGCTGAGTGTCGGGAAAGGGCGAGGTGAGTGGGTGGTGGCGCAGGCTGGCACCCACGGCTCGATAAAGGCAGTCTTGAACAGAAACTAACAAGCCGACAAGTAGGTACTTGTACAAATTGCCACGCGTGACTTTTGAAACTGAAGAACAAGACGTTCATCATAGATCTCGGGCGCTCGAGACTCGAAAGTGAAAATATAGACAATCTCTCCGCGGCCATGGGTCACGTCTTACTGTGACCTTCCCAACTTTGATTTGGTTTCCACTTTGGGGTCTTTCACCCAACGCCTAGCAGCTCCTTCAGTTTGGAAGACCGGATACGTTTTTATCACTCCACGGGTCTAATACGTTTTTGCATGTACGAGAAATATCAAATATTTGAAGCGATCAAAAAAAAGTGGAGCTACCGGTGTTCCAAGTGACTGGAGAGCGTGGAGGGTATCGATCATTGAGGCAATTCCAGATACACATATACGAACATACACATAAACTACGAAATGAGTGACGAAGAATTGAACAGTCGTCGCAAATCCATAGAGTCTGTTCGATACAACACCGAAATTTAATCATCGAAAATTTGAACCGCGTTTTTAAAAGACTATGGTTCGAAACGAAGTGTTGATGTGAGCTCGAACGAGACTTTCATATTTACATCCGCGGTTCCCTGAAATACATTATTATTTTATGCATCGAAGTTTGTTTGATTTAAAAGGCAGCTGCGAGGCGTCGGTCACTACTGACATCACCACTTCGTGCGAGAACAACAACTTCATCTTTGGAGTTACGAGAACTGCTGGACACACAACCTGATAACGTGTAAAGTTATACCGGATTGCTTTTCTTATTATGACGTCACCAAACTATTTCTCAACACATTAAGGGACCAGGGGACACATAATAAGAAAGCAATATTTGCGGACAAAGGGCGTTCTGCTCCACAAATCGCGGGCATGCTCGCAGCCTCGTGTCTGGGGCTGCTCGGTCGCGGCGGTCGCGCGCGGCCGGAGCGACCGAGACAAGCGTGAGCTGACAGTTGCGAGTACCATGAGCACTTCGGAGACGGAGCTGATAGAGAGCACATACATGGTGACGCCCACCTCCACTGGCGGACCTGCAATCAAGCCCAATCGTGAGTCGCGCGCGCGCCGAGCACTGTGAAAACCAAACCAGGGGACGTGACGTGCCCCATCGCCGGGGCCAGGGGACGCGTCGGCGCCGCGGCGATGTGGTCGCGCCTTTGCATCGAACCGTGGACACGGGTGCTACGATGAACGGTATAATGCTGGTGATTGTACTAAAGGATAAATCTTGCTATGTAGGCGCTGTGTCTTTAACATTGCTTTATGTAAAATACCATTTTGACTTCAGAGAGAGAGCTGATGGAGAGCACGTACATGGTAACCCCCACTTCCACGGGTGGCCCTGAAAACGATATAACACATCACATGACAAATGGTACTGCTTTACCTTGTACCACGACTGCTTCCATTGCTCTTTTTTTTTTGTTTTTATTGGAAACAGGAAAAATTCTGGCTCTACTCGCCAACCTTCAAGTAGGTTTATATAAAATTACTAGAGATCGCTCGCAACTTCGTCCGTGTACAATTTTTGAAGAGATTCCTGAGATTTTCCCGCTAAAAGAGCCTATCTATACAGGCTTTTTAAAGCTAATGCAGGTTTTTATTATTTAAAACGAATAACCTAAAGGCTGATTTTCATGTCTATTCTTCAAAATCATAAACCTTTTATGTAACTTTTCATCCCTTTTGGGGGTGGACTTTCATAAAATTGCTTTAAATATAGGTTATTATTATTTAGAACTAATAAACTACATCCCGATTTTCAAGTCTCTAACTGTTTAAACTTAGAATCCTCATGTAAGTTTCCAACCCCCAATTCACCCACTTTGGAGTGAATTTCTATAGAACTGCTTATACAGGTTTTTATAATTTAATGACTTAAATTCCGATTTTCTTGTCTCTAACTTCAACAACGTATGACTTTCATACAAACTTCCAACCCCCATCTTACCCCCTTAAGGGTGAATTTTCTTAAAACCGTTTCTTAGCTTATAGTTCCTGAGATGTCGTGATTATTCAGTGAGTGGTGATTGAGTGGTATTTTGCTTTGCTATACTAATACTATAAAGAGGTAAAGTTTGAGAGTTTGGGCATTGTGAGTTTGTGAAGTTGTAGGGGGTAATCTCTGGATCTACTGAACCGAATTTGAAAATTCTGGTACCAATAGAAAGCCTCATTATTTGTGAGTGCCATAGGCTATATATTATCCCGACAAATAAGGGAGTTCCCGTGGGAATTTAAAAACTTATTTCACGCGAAAGAAGTCTGCTAGTAATATATAGATTTAGTGTGAATTTTTTAAAGAATGGTTAATTGAAGAAAATAAAATCTCCACTAACTAATTAATCAATTACACTGGTTCCATATCCATATTACCTATTTTAAATGCAAATGCAGTGTGTCCGTCTGTCTATCTGTAAGCTTTTACGACAAATCTGTGCAAGTGATTTTGACGAAATATTGTACCGAGGTTGCATCCTGGAGACGGAAAGACTCGGAATGTGCAAGAATTTTTCGCAGTACGAAAAACAAGTACCTAATAAAATTAAAAAAATTTAAAAACCCACGACTAACTGCAGCTCCATTATGACGTTATAACTTTGAAACAACAATTAGGACGTAATTAGCAGAAGTATATAACATGATATATATACCACAAAACTGCATCTTTGACGGCTCAGTAGGTTTTTTTTGACCAGTGTGGTGGACTATGGCCAAACCCTTCTCATTCCGAGATAATACTTGTGCTTAGTTACGAGTAGAGAATAGTGTTTAATTTTAATATTCTGATAAATAATTGTTCAAAAAATATATCAGTTCAAAAATACGTTAAAAAATATTATGGATTAAAAACCAATTTGTGATCACTTAGGGAGTTCCTGTGACCACCTCCTGGCTCCATCACGAGACCCTGGGCAGCATGTAGGCTTAAAGTGCTCGTCAAGACAAATCAAAAGAGTCCAAATACGACGGGTTTATGATAAGAACTTATGGAGTTCTTATGACCATTTACCAAATAACGATTGCAGCATCGCTTGGTGGACATTGGCCCTAAAACATATATCAGAAGCTAAATATATCTAACATAATAACCGCATCTAAATCAGCACAGTAATTTTTCAGAATAAAGGTAACATAATAAAAATCACCATTGCAGCGCAATGTGGTGGAATTTGACCATAAAATATATCATAATGACTTGCTCACAAGCTATACTTATCTAATGCAAAAACCGCATCTCAATCGGCCCAGTATTTTTAGAAAAATGGTAACATATTGAAATACTAAGATCGCGACCGCAGCTCAGCTTGCTTGTCTATGGTCCTAAAACATATCTAAAAACCTTGTCAGTAATTATGCTTATCTAATGCAAAAACCGCATATTGATCGGTCCAGTAGTTTCCAGAAAACTGGTAACAATAAAGTGCACAAACATACACACAAACAAACAAACGCAATACCTCTTACGGCAAGTTAATATACCGTCTCCGTTCCGTCGTGGGTAGAAATACTAAATCTAGGCACACGTAATCGCAGGCATCAACATAATATAGAGTAAAATAGTATTTTGTGCTTAGGGGTAAACAAGATGATTCCAGACGAGGGTGAAGTTGCCATCACAAATCTGAAAACGTGTTTCATCCCGTGCAAGTGCGAGATTTATTATAATTGTATTTCTTATTTATTTTAGTTGCTTGGTTGATGTTTACAAATATAATATCTGTCAGTTTAGTTGACGGGTAAAATGTAAAATGACAACTAAAAAGGTTTGAAATAAACAAACTATACTCTGACAGGATTGAAAGGAGGACTGCTACGTCATTCCGCGGGTAGAAAACCATCACTAGGGCAGAAAGTACCCGAAAGTTTTCTACCCGCTTGCCCACTTTTAGGTTGGTGGTGATGGTTATGTGATGGTCGGTTGGTTGGCAGACTTCGGGTGATGCCACGCCTCGCTTCGCTCATCGCTCGTCTGAAAACATCTTGTTTCACCCCTAAGCTCATAATATACTATTGTCGACGTCAAGATAAGGTGTGTTTTATTTTTCACGAAATATGAACAATATTATAGTCGGCAATTTTAAATGAACAACATAATAAACCTAATGGAATCTCTACTAATATGGTAAATGTAAAATTGTGTTTTATTTTTACAGCAAGTTCTTTAATCATACCACAACAGAAATAAGGATCGACGTGGCATCATGGGTATAATAGGCATGATGACAGTAACCAAGAATCAATTAAATTATGAATTTATCTAATGAAAGAGGATTCATGGATTATAAAAAACGTATTTATTTATCTATTTCGAATGAGATTGCTAATTATGTTAATAAAATAAAACTATAAAATACAGCAATCTGCCATATTCGATTAAACACCAAGAAGCGAATGACGTCACAATTGTTTGTTTTCGAGCTTTGACAATCGCACTAATGTTTACTGCACACTGCACAGAGTAAATTGGTAATAACAATAGTGACGTCACAAATGACGCCTTGACACGGGCGGGCGTTTTGGCGCGAATTTTAAAATTAAAATTTCAAATGCCAATTTTATCTACCAAACCTAATTTTTCTACAGAAATAATATATTTTTTCGAAATAGTAGATACTTCCGAACATAATATAACCATTTCTCAAAATCAGTCATCATCCCTATTGAGGACCTGGAAAGTAACATGTTGTTTTACGCCGGAAAATCAAATGTTATTCCGGTATTTTAAAACCACGATCCACGCGGATGAAATCGCGGACATCAGCTGGCATATTATTATGTACATATTATATGTACAAAACCGTCCAAGTTTATACGATCTACGTCTGGCCTTAAATCCGAGAATGAATAATAGTTTAAACCCCTTTCGTACATAGCACGAAGTAACTATTATTTAATCTGCGATGATTTCCGCCGAACCGAATATGCGCAAAAATACTAAAATAAAAAAAAATTTGGCTGACTAAAAGTCCGCGTAAGGGCAAAACTATGTAATATATTCTAAAAATAAATAACTAGTGGTTCGCCCGAACTGAGACCTCGCGGTATCCATAAGATAGTTTTAACTGTATATTGTAATAGTTAACTTAGTAGACGCAAAAGAGCTAGAGTTATTGGAGAAACGAATAAACTTTCACAGAGCGCCATCTATTGACATCATTGTGAAGTTCTGTTAAAAATACTGAAGCTCATTAAAAATTAAATGATTTCGTTTCCTTATAATATTTATCTAATTTTAGTATTTGTTGTTCAAGTACAGGATATAATTCAAATAACTGACCAAGTTTCAGGCTCAGCCTTTCAGAAAATTGAGAGTTCTGAGGTCAACTTTGAACGTTAGAAAATCTATAGGTACTTTGAAAGCCCCCTATTTCGTCAATTTTAGGGGAAAAATTAAAAATATATTTTTGGACTCTATTCCTAATTATCTTTAAAATGATATACCGCAACCCTATGTTACACTTTAAAAGTTATGAGAAGCTCGCTTCATCCCCTGAAATAAATGTTTATAACTTTTTAAGCTATATTCGGCTGGAAGTTATCGGTTTACATATTATATTTAAATGTGAAGTAATTACGTTCAGTAATTCAGAAGTCATAAGGCTCTGAAAGACGGACGGTCGGACGGACAAGTGCAAATTCACTCAAGTAGACTCGGAGACCTTCGCTTCACTCGGTCAAATACTACAGTGAAAGTAGGTCAAATAGTCCGAGCAAAACGCTCGCTTCCCAGGGGAAATAACTTTTGCTCCATTGCAATAGTCTATGCAGCTGTCTATACAGGATACATTTTTGGTCACCTGCAATAATTTCAGGGCTGGTTCAGAATCGACAGTATAATCGGCCCATGTTATACATATAAACCAATTTTATTTTCAAGTATTTTTCAATAATTTTTCCACTTCGTGGACACCACCGCGTCACTGCAGGATTCCATGTCTATAAATGCGTGTGTCCTTGTAACTTCAAAACTATTATGATTTATAATGTCATATTCAAAATGTATATTCATTATGATCTTTAATCTTAAAATCAAAAATTGCAGGTCCACGTTTCGTGCGTAATACGTTTCATCTTGCCTAGCTAGTGTACCAGACCGGACAGGGTGTCTGGATCCCTTATATAGTGAAACTATCAGAAGGAATCACATAGATTTGCTTATATTATAGAAATCTATTTGAGAAGAAAACTTGCACAGCTATTAATAGCTTCATTGATGTATACAGCTCAGCCATTTACCTGGCCCGTACGTATATAGTATATAGTAAGGTAGGAGGCAAGCGGTAGATACTTTTGTACATAGACACCGCGCATGTGTAAGGAACGGACTGCGCACAACGCACACACTGCGCACATGCCAACAGGTTGGATAGAGTGAGACAGAAACAAATTTGTAGCCTGTTTGTAACCACGTGGTCGTAGAATCGTCTTAGTTGCGCGTTTCTTCTCCGATTGGCCCGTGAAGGCCGTGCGGGGGTACAAGCGGGGTGACGTCACGTCGTAGCCAGACGTAGTAGATTAAATGGACGTAGCGTCGATAGATGGCGCTAGATGTCTTTAAGAATTACATTATGGCTAGATAATACGCATGTGGAACGACAAATATAGTTCGGGGATACACTTCAGCTGCATAAAAATGCCTCTTGAGCCGCCTGAAACTAGTTAATTACACACGAATAATACAATACGTCATTCAGCGGGTAGTAAACCATCACTTTCTGCCCTATGGTAGAAAGTGATGGGTTTCTACTGGCTCCTGTCAGAGTATCTTTTATTTATTTCAAACCTTTTTAATTTGTCATTTTACCCATCACTAAACTGACTGATATAATATTTGTAAACAACAACCTGGCAACTAAAATAAATAATAAATTCAATTTTAAGAAAACTCGCACTACAATGCAGATTATAATTATGAAAAATAGTGTGTATGCTATGGGATGAAACACGATAGAACAGGTTCAACATTAATCTGGTACTAGATGATGCCAGTGACTTCGTCCGCGTGGATTAAGGCTTTGTGTTTTCCGCAAGAACTAGTTAAAATTCCGAGCTAAAAAGTAGCTTAAGTCCTACATCTTGGACACAACCATATCTGTAACGAATTTCACCAAATCGTTTGAAAATATGGGTGGTGAAAAAGTAACATTAATAATATTATCATAGATTTAGGATTGGTTTCCGCTGCGTTGCAACTTGATACCGCCCTTCCTAAAAACAATAGCTAATTTTATGCGGCAACTTCATATCGTAGTGTGTATTGACTTTTTGACAAGATACTTGTGCGCGTGAGCAAATAGTGTTGTCAGTTTCTAAACTTTTACCCAATTAATGGGAAATATTGTTTTATATAGTTACTATAATAAAAGTATATATCTATTATGAACGTAACTTAGAAAATTTAGGTAATGTCTACGCAATATGAAATTTAAAATTAAGTGGAGTAAAAAAATGTGTTAAATATTCTGATGACTGTAGGCACAATTTGTTTATGAAATAAAAGTCTTAGTTATTCATACACAAAATTTTAATGATGATTAAACATCAGAAAAATAATATTTGTTTATGCGTGAGTAATGCATAGTTAGAAATATATTCGTTGTCAAACATATGGATGTTTGATTATTACTATGGAGTAATAATTACAATATAAGAAACACACACAAGAAAAATAGTTTGAATGTACACCCATTTACTAGCAAGCCGGCATACATCTGTCTGAACTTGCAAAATAACAATATTTATGATTTATAAAAACTCATATTTTTATTGTTACATATAAATTTAGTAAGCAAACTTATCTTTCAAATTAAGTGACCTGTAAGGATAGAATTAAATTTTGTTATCTAGACTTCAATATTAATATTATTATAAATGCGAAAGTTTAGATGGATGGATGGATTTTTATTACTCAATCACACCCCAACGGCTGAACGGATCTGGATGAAATTTGGCACAGAGATACAGTATACCACGAGATTAACACACAGGCTACTTTTTATCCCGGAATGTTAAAGAGTTCCCGCGGACACCAAAAACCCTCAATTCAGTGATATTATTAGGACAATACGAACGAATTATTCACGCAAGTAGGTATCATTTGAACAATACCTATTACATTAAAAGGAAATTAAAAATATCACAATATTAAGTGGTCTGGTATCCCAATTCTGCGAAAAATGTACTAGTTTTCAAATTCTTTATTTATGACAGAATAATAAAAATCGCATCCATGGGGTAACGGATTTCTCTGGAATGTGGTAACACTTAATGGCGTCTTACAGTTTGTGTCATTTTACATTGAAATAAATAAATTATTCAATAATTAATGATGGTGTGTGATTCCAGTGCCTGTTTTATTATTTGTTGAATTATTTTTACACAATTTCGATACACAAGCTGGGATATTACATTAGCTTACTACCGAAATTCCATAGCAGACGCCACGTCAGCGTCAAACATCTGTTGCTACGAGACTGACATTCATATGCCGGCTCGGCACATGTTAAATTGCCGCAATTTGCTAGTAAGCTGACGGTATCTAGTTGTAGACCAATCCTAAATCTATGAATACTAAACTCGCCGGCATATTTAGCGGAACATAAAAAAAAGGTCCATAATTAAAAAAATATGGTTTTATTTTAAAATCTACTTACTACACTACTTTTGTTATTTAAAGTTTTATTTGTTTTACTTAAAATGAGATCACATTGAGAACAGATTTTGCGAGTAAAGGCTATTTGTGAAAAATTGTACATTTTTGAACTTATCATGTAACCGGGAAAAGTTAATATTAAAATAACAATTAATTAAATTAGAAAAATGGTGATTAATATCGCGTATTTCCTCCACGTGCTCTTATTAAAGTTTCTACCCGTCTAGGCATACTGAGAATGATGTTATCGATGGTCTCCTGGTATAGTCTCCGCCATTCCTCAACTACGGCGATTCGCAGTTCTCCCACGTTGGCAGGAGCTGGAATTCTGGACTTAACTTTTCTTTTCAGCAAGTCCCAAACGTGCTCTATTGGGTTCATACCCGGTGATCTCGCCGGCCACTCCATAACAGTGATATTCATATCATTAAGATAAGCTTGAGTTACCCGTGCCGTATGCGGCCGAGCATTATCCTGCATAAAAACAAAATCTTCACCGATAGATGGGGCAAACGGTACGACATTTTCTTCTAAAACTTGTCTGATATAGCGGTCTGCAGTCAGACTCCCTCTGTCAATCGCTACTAAGTCTGTGCGAATTCCCAAACAAATGCCCGCCCAAACCATTATTGATCCACCACCGTATGCAACTGTAGTTTCAAAATTTGTCTGAATGTATCGTTCTCCTTTGCGTCTGTATATTCTTTGCCTGCCGTCAATTTGATTTAAGAGAATTCTGCACTCATCACTAAACAATACCTTACTCCATTGGTCCGCGTTCCAAAGTCGATGTTCCTGAGCAAAAGTTAACCTGTTTCTACGATGATTTACCTCAAGAATTGGAGCCTTGGTGGGCACAAATGAACCCAAACCAGCTTCTTCGAGCCTTCTTCGTACCGTACGCTCACTTACGGTTACACCCCGCACTGCTTCTAACTCATGTCGGGCTTGGACGGCCGTCAAACGGGGGTTCCTACGTACACGAAGCCGAATGAAACGATCATCCCTACTCGAAGTGCGTCTTTTTCTGCCTTGTCCTGCCTGCTCTTCTCACATAAGTACCGGTCTCCCTGAACCGTTGGATACTGCGATGGATCGTTGAAACTGGTCGACGAAGATCTCTGGATATCACTCTGTAGGTTTGACCATTTCTTCGCATTTCGAGTGCCCTGGCAATCTCCGTTGGGGCTAAGTCAGGCATAATTCAGTCATCAACTCCAGAAAGATACGCGATTAAAAAAAACTAACAAAAAACAGTATTTCAATGAAATTTTAAATCAAACTCAGAAGGAAGAAATACTCGAAGTTCGCTCCAGATAAGGTGTATTTGAATAAAATTAAAACAATTGAATAAAATGTGATGTTGAGTTGTTTTCTTAATTTGAAAATATTTCTTTTTAAATTAAATGACGTGTAAACCAGCCAGCAACCTTATATGATACTGATATCAAACCTTTTTTTTATGTTCCGCTAAATATGCCGGCGATAAACTCGCCGATAGTCTAATAATATTATATACTTTGCGTAATACTCCATAGTAAATAGTATAGTATGAAAGACTGAAGTATGATAATTATTGCTATCAAATTCATATAACCGATACACCGTTTCACTGACCTTGTGACCCTAGTCTAACCTTGACCTCCTTTAAACATTTAGCCTCTAAGCTATAATTGCACTAACCAAAATGTAAACCTTTAATAGGTACAAGTTTGATTACAGTATAACCCCGAACAAGGCTGGGGTGTTTCGACAAATAATTGCACTAGACACACAGGTCGGAGCCGGGACGGTCCGTGGCCAAGTTGATGTGTATGTGGTCTATTGATAGTTATTGAAAGTTACATATAGCTTTCTATTGTCTCTCTACTGATCGGTCCGAACGACCATAAAACATAGTTTAGGCAATAAAGCTAGTTGAGCTAGGCAATAATTGGCTATTTACAGTTTTCGGAAATATACTTAAAAATGTACGTGTGTTCATTTTATACCTCTTACAATAATCTTTTTCTCAAAAAAGCGTTATATATTAGAAAAAAATACATTTTTAATACATTAATTTTAAATTCGCGCGAAAACAGCTCAGGTCACGTGACATTCGCTAGCTGTGACGACATAACTCAAAATAAAACAAAGCTAACTACGACACTCCAAGTCATAAGTAATTTTGAGTGGAATGTTTACAGCTTTTTTAATGAAATTGTGAAAATTACAAGCTACAAGACGTGTGTAGAAATACTATAATGATTTATTAATATCCTGACAAGTTATATATACACATTAATATATAATTATGTCATAAACGTCGAAAGCAGTGGTTACAGTTAATCTGCCGAGACCCGGAATTTAAATCGGATAAATCTGCAATATTACTTTGTGAGTCTTCACTTTGATGTTAGTATTATGAAGAAATCAACTAAGACTCTGATCTAGCAAAAATGAATTAAAGTTAACCTAACTTTTTCTTCGTAAAACATGACATAAAATTTAAATAAATTAAATTTTTGCCATAAAGTGCTGTTGTAAAGCAGCACTTTCTTAGTTCTTAAACACGAGACCTGAGTACAATTATAATATATACCTTGTTTATTTCGGTACATACACGGAAGTTTTATTACATTACGAAACTCGGCAGAGCAAAAGTCAGAATTACACGCGAATAAGATTGCTTTTAGGCAGGTTTGCACTATCAGCTTCTGTATAGCCCGACTTCATTTCGTGAAACCTTTCACAAGCTCAAATCGAAATATTTTATGTTAATTTTCTCAATAAAACGGAAACGATTTATAGGTATAACACACGACCTCACAGTGACGTTTGGTATACTCTGTGGTTTGAGATGTGAGCTGTGACGTCATACGATACTAAATCGATGGCACCGTGGCGCGTTTCGGGTCTTGCAATCCACAGATAAAAACCCAAATTTATTTTGCAAAAATAAAATATTAACAATTTAATTTAATGTAAAAAACATAAATTAACAATTATTTTCCTTTGAACTACCATAACTAACATATTTCATATTTTATCGTTACAGTTGTCAAGTAGCCAATTCCTTAAACTTAAGTTTAATAAAGTATCACGAGTTAAACGTATATTATAAATATCCAATAAAAAATCACAAAAGAAGTAAGGTTTTTCATGCTATGCCCAATGTTAAAGCAGAAAGGTACATTATCATTGTATTATAATTTTTTTTTATTTTTTTTATATGTGGGTAGTTAAACAGATTGCATGTGTTATTGTTTTGTCTTACGTTTTTAATAGTTAAAAAGTGTATTTCTGGCATATTATAGTATTAAAATAATATTTTGGTTTTCAACAAAAGTGATATAAATAAAATTGCAATCAATAATAAACAAAACTATTTGCATCGAAAGTAATACCTAACTCGTCTACGCCGCGCAAGATTCCAACGATAAATCACAGTGTTTTTGCACTTCATTGCTGAACTTAATATAAAGTGATTGTTTATAAAATGTCAAGTGAATGCTCGGCGTGTAATTCGATTATTCTTGTGACGCAAAAGCGAATTAAATGTACAAAGTGCCAACTTATGTTCCATCTTGAATGCGTCACTACTGATCCTTACCCACCTAGATCGACGGGCTTGCCCTGCCTGTATCGCTGCTGCGCGTAAAGATGGCGATAACTCCAACACGCCTATCCGACAGACTAAACAACAACTGTCAAGCAGTAGCGATGTGTATCACAATATTACAGAGGCAAACAAGGAAAGTGGCAGTATCAGCAACTACTGTGACAATGTTATTGTGGCTGAAATCAAGAACCTACGCATCGATATGATTGATAAATTTCAACAACAGGAAAAGAAACTTAATTCTTTCAATTTGGTTTTGAACGAACTTAGAGGTGACGTGAGTGAACTGAGCCTGAAAATGTCTTCGTTCCGCTTGAAATTCGATGGTCTGATATCGACGGTGGATACACTGCAAGCGGATACTCAGCGTAACGAGGCTAGCTTGATCAGGCACAGCGAGAAAATTGCCGAATTGGAGTTATCCATTAACGAATTAAAATCGTCATTAAATTTTATTTCGGCCCAGTATGACGATATGTCAGTTGACTTTAAAAAACATTTGAATACTGTGACTGAATTGCGCAGTTCAATGGATGACAAAAAGTTGGCTTTTTTGCAATCTAAAGTTAATGTGCTCGAGAGTATATCAAGGAGTCACAACGTGGAAATACAATCAGTCCCGGAGAGAAAAAACGAAAATGTTTTTGGAATAGTGAGGAGTCTCTTCGATAAATTATCGTTGCAGTTTTCTGACAATTTTGTTTCATTCTGTAGTCGTGTGCCTAAGATGAATAATAAATCGGACCGTCCTCGGAATATTATTGTCACCCTACAATCTCCGAGACATCGCGATCAGGTTATATCAGCGGCGCACAGGTACAATAAATCGCACTCAGAAGACATGCTCAACTCGCTCGACCTAGGAATTAGCGGCGAAAAAAGCGTGATATATATAGCGGAGCATCTTACACCGGAGTGTAAAGCTATTTACGCTGCGGCGCGGAAATTTAGAAAAGAGAAAAAATACAAATATGTATGGGTCAAGTATGGGAAAGTTTTCCTACGTAAAAATGATACTAGTTCTGCTGTATACGTTAAAAATGTAGACGTTTTGAGTAAACTGTAATATTATAAATTATAATTTTACCTCAAATTATATACATATATATTTCTTTTGTTCCAATTATTGTAACTTTTCATCATGTTATTTTTTTATCAAAATGTTAATAGATTCCGCTCGAAACTAAATGAATTTTACTTCAATGTATTGAATAGTGATTATGATGTTATTTGCTTGACAGAAACTAACTTAGATAGTTCAATTAATAGTTCTGAATTTTTGGACAGTCGTTATACCATATTTAGACGAGATAGGGATTCATTGACTAGTCATACACAATCTGCGGGTGGTATATTAGTTGCAACCAAGAAAAATATTACGTCAGTTAGACTTTCACACTTGGAAAGTGATTCCGAATGTATATGGTTATCGCTTAATCCAGAAAAAAGTATTAAACTTTGCCTAGAATACTTGCCCCCGGATGTGTCAATTGATCGGTTGAACAGATTCTATGATAGGACAGGTGATTTTATTTCTGAACATGACGGATCTGTTATTATTTTAGGTGACTTTAACACGCCTTCAATTGATTGGAATGGTGACATGACGAGAGCAGCGACTCCAAATTGTAATTCTTATGACCTTAAGTCGCGCTTATTATTGCAGCTTATGTCTCTGGGTGGATTAAGTCAATATAATAGTATAAAAAATAGTAACAAAAGAACGCTTGATATGTTCCTTACTAATATTCCCAACATCAAACTTGCGCCAGCTCTCGCACTATATAAAGAAGATATACATCACCCCCCTTTCGAGATAGATATTAAGCTTCAAGTTCCAAACTATTTAAAGAGGAATAGCTCAAACCCGGTTTTTAACTTTAATAAATGTGATTTAATCTCGATTAAGAAGGAACTAAAGAATATTGATTGGTACTCATTACTTTCATCGAACCATAATATAAACGATCTTCTTAGTGTTTTTTACGATAGGCTATTCTCAATTATAAAAACTTATACACCATATAAAAAGCAATTTAAGGACAAACAACCGGCTTGGTTTAGTCAACCACTGATTAAATGTCTTAAAGAAAAACAAAAAGTACACACTAAGTACAAAATGTATAATAATCCTAGAGACTACGATACATTTTCTTTTCTTAGATCTAGGGCTCAGAGGTTGATGGAGGAGTGTTACAATGCTTATACTAACAATGTTGAAATGTCTCTTATAGCTTGCAACGATAAACTTTTTTGGAATTTTACCAAGTCTAAGCGAAAATGTAATTCAATACCACAGACCTTAAGTTATGACAAACGAGTTGCAACAACGGGGTTTGAAATTTGTCAACTATTTTCCGATTATTTCGCATCGGTGTATATTCAAGATAATCATAATAAATTACCAGATACTACCTCTGTAGATACGCACGTACACACTAATAGCAGGTTAACTCTTTCTGAAAGCGAGATCTTGACAAAGATAAAGACTCTGGATGGGAACAAGGGCCCGGGACCTGATGGGATTCCCTCATCTTTTATTAAATCGTGCGGAATGGAACTTGCAGTACCTTTGATGTTAATATTCAATAAGTCTTTGGTCACTGGATGCTTTCCGGAATTTTGGAAAGTAGCTCACGTGATACCTATTTTTAAAGCAGGCACGAAAACTGAATTTAGTAATTATCGCCCTATATGCATTTTAAATTGTTTTGCCAAAATATTTGAGAGTATTGTTTATGATTATATTTTTTATCTGTTTAAACCACTGATTTCCCCGCAACAACATGGATTTGTTAAAAGCAAATCAACTGTTACCAATCTAATTGAATATTCTAATTTCTTAGTAAATTGTCTTGACAGTAAAAAACAAGTTGATTCGGTGTATACAGATTTCCAAAAAGCGTTTGATAAGGTGAATCATCGGTTACTTTTCCAGAAACTGGAAAAATATGGTGTCCATGGGAATTTGCTAAGATGGGTTATATCGTACGTAACAAATAGATCACAAATAGTTGCTGTTAAAGGATTTTACTCCAAACTAATAACGTTACCATCAGGTGTACCCCAGGGATCACATCTAGCTCCATTGCTCTTTATTATTTTTATTAATGACATCATATCAGTCATAAAAAATAAATGTCTTCTTTATGCAGATGATTTAAAGATATTCTGCGAAATAAATAATGTCAAAGATTGCAAATTACTGCAGGAAGACCTTAATTCTGTTAAATCCTGGCGTGAACAAAATGCTATGTTTTTAAACGTAAGCAAGTGTTTTGTGCTTACCTTCACTAAAAATCGCAATAAAGTAAAATTTGACTACTTAATTGGCAATAATAAACTTTCAACTATGACTAGTGCTAGAGATCTGGGTATTACTTTTGATACATCCCTAACATTTAAGTTACATATAAATAATATTATCACAAAAGCTAATAAAATGATGGGTTTTATTTTCAGAACTACCAAAGGTTTCAAAAACCCTTTAAGTCTTTTACATCTTTATAGAAGTCTTATTCGCAGTATCTTAGAATATTATACCCCAGTTTGGACCCCATTCCAGAAAACATATGCTGACTCTATTGAGTCCGTGCAAAGGAGATTCCTACGAGTACTTCTTTACAAATATAACACAAAACTAGTCCATTCCTCTTATAAAGATAAACTAAAATATTTTAAACTCGATTCTCTATGCATGCGTCGTATGCTACATGATGCGATGCTACTTCACAAAATCACTAATAGCCAAACGGATACCACCCTTCTATCAAAAATAAACCTAAATTGTAAAATCCCTAAACGCTCAATTTGCACTTATAACGTCTTTCCATCTAAACCCTGCCGAACTAATTTAGCGCACCACTTTGGCATTAACCGTGTTTGTCGTCAATTTAATACTCTTCATCGCAACAACCGAGACCTCAATATATTTAACTCGTCGAAGGCTTGCATTCGCCGTAACGTACTGGTATCCCTACGTAAGTTAGCCAATTAGTTAAGTTCTGTAATTATTCTGTATAATATGATTTGTATTACTATTGATATAACTATTATTGTAATTTTCTCATTCCTCACTGCATCTTGTAAAGCTACCATACTTAAACTTTGAAATGTTTTATATCTAAAAATCTTTTGTACTAGCCAGTTGTTTATGTTTGTGCTATATATCTTTTGTCTATAAGTCTCTTTGTAATTTACATATACTTTATTTTAGGCATGAATGTTGTTGGTTGGTCGAATAAAATAAAATAAAAAAATAAAATTTGTAACTTTATATAAATAATTTTTTTTTGTTATTTCTGCACCATCTTCCGGTTGTTTCTGTGGGTATGTCCTTTGAAACCATTGGTTGTCTGGAATAGATCGCTGTGAAGCCACCAAATTGTATACTTCCTTTGTTATTAGCTAAGTTTACTATTATTATGGTTTTTTGGTGTACAATAAAAGTATATTCATTCATTCATTAACGCGTAAACACAGTTTAGATTTAATAAAAAAATGGGTTTAAATATCGATGTTCTGCATGATATTTCGGGTTTGAGTGTAGATATACTACCTACTATTATTTTAAAAATAAATCAAGAAAATATACTGAACATTTTCTATAAAATATAAATAGAAATATACAAATATTAAGTTTTAGGTTTAAATACCTAACTTCCGGATATTTTTGGTAGAGCAATTTTCTTAATGAGACGAAATATAGCAGGGCGCGTCGTCGTGGCAATCCACAAGTCGTATACTTTATGGTCGTAATTAAGTACACATGTTGAAGGTAAAATATTGGTGCCATCACCATAAAATATAGAGTGGGTCGCGATTTCGAGGATTAAACTTCGTACTAGACAGACCAAAATCGAAGCGAAGGTCTGAGTGTACTTAGGTAGATTGGCACATCTTGTCCGTCTGCCCTTAATATAGTAGACATTATAACTTTCGAATTTAAGTCACTCACTGATTCATCACGATATCTCAGAAACTATAAAGCATACAGACTTGAAATTTGGAAGATAGATATGGTGTAGACGTCAGCTAAGAAACAGTTTTGAGAAAATTCACCCCTAAGGGGTTGAAATGGGGGTTGGAAGTTTGTATAAAAGTCCTTTGTTTTTGAAGTTAGGGACATCAAAATTGGCAATTAAGTTAATAGTTTTAAATAATAAAAACCCATGTAAGAAATTTTACGAAAATTCACCCCAAAGAGAGTATAATGGGGGTTATAAGTTTGTATGAAAGTCCTATGTGTTTGAAGTTAGAAACCTGAAAATCGGCATTTAGGATATTAAATATAAAAAAACAACAACCTGCATAAGCTACGAAACTTCTTTACTGTACGAAAATCTACCCCAATAGGGGTTGGAAGCTTACATGAGGGATTTAAGTTTTTGATGTTAGAGACTTGAAAGTCGGGATTAGGTTAATATTTTTAAATTATGATAACCTGTATGATCAATTTTACAAAAATTCACCCCAAAGAGGGTGAAATGGTGGCTGTAAGTTCGCATGAAAGTCCTTTGTGTTTGAATTTAGAGGCTTGAAAATCGGGATGTAAGTTATTAGTTTTAAATAATAATAACCTGTGTAAGCAATTTTACGAAAATCCACCCTAAAGGGTGTGAAATTGGGGTTGGAAGCTTGCATGAAGGTTATAAGTTTTTAAAATCGGTATTAAGGTTATTACTTATTAGTTTTAGCCGCTATATGTACCTAGGCTTTTTGCAGCGGGAAAATCTCATAGGAAATCAGAAATTGAACGCGGACGAAGTCGCGGTCGAGCTTTAGTTAATGAATACAATTACTTCAAATTCACTATTAATATGCAAATCGGAGGCCTAAAGCCGAAAATTACATGAAAAGTTATAATTTCTATTTTAAAATTTTTCACTTCATATGGTTCCGTTTGGAAAAATTTCGCAGTTAAAAATAATTGTATAGAGAAAGATCGTAAAATATCACAAGACGTGAAAAAATTGGTTCTCTCTATTGATCGGCCCGAACTAATAGGACGCGAAGCCTACTAGCCTAATTTTGTGTGTATTTTAATAGAACATAAATTGTAAAGTGAGGAGGCGAATTCGGAAATTTTTGTCTTCTCGGGCATTAGACTAGGAAACAGGGCGGTTCTTTGTATGGAACCCCCGAGATAAATCCTCAGTCGTTGAAACTTGGCAGGGTTGTAGTATGATATGAACGAAAACTTATTTAAAAATATCCAAAAAAAACATACGGAAGTTAAATATTTTCTCGTTTTTTTTTAAATAATTGGTAGTATTTCACTTTAATTTAGTAATTCATTTTAAAACATTCAAAACCGAAATATTAACAGAAATTATCATGCAGAACCTCGATATTATGCGATAATGAACCTTTCTGCTTAAACATTTGGGTATAGCTTAACACCTTACTTCCATTCTGATTTTTTATTTGTTATTTATAAAATACATTTAAATTAAGATTATACTGTACAGTTTCGTCGCCTAAGGAATTATTGTTGGGGTCTACTAGCTTGATTGCCTTGACTACATGTCCTAATAGTCAAATGATATAAATAAAATATATTTGCCGCATTTTGACGCAATTATTAGTTTAAAAAATTATTTCTAGTAGTGTCACTAACCTCCATAGTTTGGCCTTACTCTTTTGTCGTAACTTATGCTGAAGGAGTCCAGTATTGCGGAAATGTTGACGTCACCAAACATCCCCCCACCACCTCCACCCCTGTAATAAAATGTCTTATTAGCAGTTGGAAAAGCTTGCATGCTTGCAATCACAGTAAATATTCTGCCTATGCTTGCAGCTTGACTTATCCCCAACTGTGTACGAAAATCGTAATAAATCTAAACTTATATAATAACTTATAGAAAGTTACATCATCAGCGAGTAACATAGGCTATATTTAATTCTCATAAAAATTAGAGATCCTCACGAAAATTGCAATAATGTGAAGTAAGTCGGAAAAAATCGTCTCTTCTCAGAGCTTACGTGACGTGCGCTGAGTAAATAGTTAAAGTTACACGAAAACAATGTGACAATCCAGAAGTAGGTATTAATGAGAAACTTCATATATTTGTACTCTTATTTGGAACTTGCACGAGGAAATGGTTAAACGTATAGAGGTTCCACGAGAGATTTAATGTAATTAGATAACAGTTGGCTATACTAATAAACAGTATTCACTTGATCAAGCCACGATTCCTATCGTTAAGCTCCAAACCAAATAGCGATCTAAACACAAAAGTATTCAATAATCACTGAGTCTGTCTGCAGGAGACTGAATTACCACTGTTCAAACATCTCGTATTTATATTAACTATTTTCAATATGGTGTCCGTATCCGCAGATTAAATCGAATGACATGAAACGAGTCAAATTGACAGATATTACACTTCCTGTTTCATGAGATATAATGACAAACAGTAATAATGCTAACACAAGTAATAAAATTTAAAAAATTTAAAAATCCCACGACGAAATACAGAGCTCCATTGTGATAACTTTGAAACAACAATTAGATAGCAAAATTATATAACATCTAAAACACAAAACTGCATCTTTGACGACTCAGTAGTTTTTTGACCAGCGTGGTGGAGTATGGCCAAACCCTTCTTATTCCGAGATAATTAATTATTATATAATTAATGAGTACATTACTAAGCATAAGTTAATTTAATATTCTGATAAATATAATTGGATATTTGACTACTAGTGAAATAAATTATTATTTAGTGATTAATAAATAAAGGATCTCCCAAAGGTCGTAATATCCACGTCCCTTGCTAGTTTTATTTTGGATAACCATTTTAAACTATCGATTAAAGTAAAAAAGTGCGTTGAACTTTGATGACGTCACAACTTAAAATTTCATAGAAAATCCATACTAAGCACGCGTTTTGACGTTTAAAAAAAAAGTTGCTGATTTGACTAGTTGTCAAATACCCAATTGTTAAAAAACTATATCAGTTCAAAAAATACGTTAAAAACTATTATGGATTGAAAACCAAATTGGGATCACTTAAGGAGTTCCTGTGACCACCTCCTGGCTCCATCACGAGACCCTGGGCAGCATGTAGGTTTAAAGTGCTTGTCAAGACAAATCAAAAGAGTCCAAACACGACGGGTTTACGATGAGAATTTAAAGGGTATCCATAACCACCTCCTGGCTCCACCATGAGACCCTGGGCACCATCTAGGTACAAAATGCTAGTCAAGACAAATCAAAAGAATCTAAACACGATGGAGTTACGATGAGAACTCATGGAGTTCCTATGACCACTTTCTGACTCCATTATGAGACCCTGGGCAGCCTCTAGGTACAAAGTGCTAGTCAAGACAAATCAAAAGAGTCTAAGCAGGACGGGTTTACGATGAGAACTTAAGGAGTTCCTATGACCACTTAACAAATCACAGTTTGGTGGACTATGGCCCTAAAACATATCTAAGAACCTTCTCAGAAGTTAAATCTATCTAAAACAAAAACCGCATCTAAATCAGCACAGCACAATACTTTTTCTGAAAAATGGTAATATATTGAAAAATTAAAATCATAGACTGCAGCTCAGCTTGGTGGTTGCTTATGGTCCTGAAACATATCTAAGAACTATGCCAGATGTTATGCTTATCTAATGCAAAAAACCGCATATTAATTGGTCCAGTAGTTTTCCCGGAAAAAGGTAACAAAAAAGTGTACTAACAAACGCTTAACCTCTCAAGACAAACACATATATCGTCTCCGTTTCGTCGTGGGTAAAAAATGTGTAGTGGTTATTTACATAAAAAATCACGAGTGCAATTGTGCTCCTAATAATAGTTTTTCTCACAAAAGAAGAAACTTGTAAAAAAAGGGGAAAAAATGATTGGACTGGAGATATCTGGGCTCGCACCGGGGTCTTCTAGTTTCGAGACCGCCCGTTTTCCTACCTGAGCTTTAATAGCATTGTAGATGGTGGTGAAATTTACCTTCGTATTCCAATGATATTGTAGCAGTTTTTCATTGCCTGAAAACACGGATAAAATTCTAAAAATGAATCCTAGCTAGATCGATTTATGGCCCCCGAAACCCCCGCATACTGCATTTCATGAAAATCGTTTTAACCGTTTCCGAGATTCAGATTATATATAATATGTACATGAATAGCTCGGAAAAGGTATTATTAGATAAGCTCTCTTAATATGATGACGATTTTCTCGGACAACGGCCTCAGATAGTCGTGATTTGCAATATCTCAAATCAAATCTAAAACACAAAGTCACTAGTATAATAACCTTAATGCGTAAAACTGTACTATACGGCCTATATCGACAGGATTTTGAATACTGTGATATATATAACCACCAATCTGACTTAATTCATTCAGACGTTATCTAAAATTTACCTGTACGAGTATTGAACCAAGGACCCCCCTTACAAGGCCACTGCGTATAGCTTTGCGGCAGAGATATCGATTTATAAACAAGACTAGCGGATGCTCGCGAGTTTGTTTGCGTGGCGTGAGTTTCTTTTAATTCCCACGGGCAC
The DNA here is from genome assembly GCA_964035005.1 of Erebia palarica. Taxonomy (NCBI): domain Eukaryota; kingdom Metazoa; phylum Arthropoda; class Insecta; order Lepidoptera; family Nymphalidae; genus Erebia; species Erebia palarica. The sequence continues at coordinate 19,860,101 of OZ035986.1, forward strand.
TCTTTAATTTTCCGGGATAAAACGTAACCTATATCACTCTTCAGGTTCTCGACAGCTATACCCAAGCAAAAAAACACTTTTATCCGTTTCTCTGTAGCGGCGTGATTGAAGGACAAGCTCTCTATTAAACATGCTTGGGGATAAAACTTTCAAAAACTGTCAATTTCTAATTTATTTATTTTCAAGAAGCCCAAATATCAGCTTTCATCGCTTTAACTTGAAAAATTAAGGACTTTCACACAAACTTTCAACCCTAGGGGTTGAGCCTTTGAGGGGTGGAATTTCGAAGAACTGTGACAAACTTACTTCTTTATTTCTTACCGAAAGCCAAAATACCAAGTTTCGTTGATATAACTTGAAAAATTATTAAGAATTGTAGGCCTTTTATACCAACTTTCATCCCCTATTTGAACCTCTTTTCGAATTTTCAAAAGCTGGGAAAAACATATTTTTTTCATTTTTAACCCACAGCCCATATTATACTAAGATTTATGGCTTTATCTTGAAAAATGAAGGACTTTCATACAAAATTTCAACCCCTTTTTTACCCCTTTGGGGATAAAATAATGAAAAGTTGTGAAACATGTTTTTCTTCATTTTTAATCGGTAGCTTGTATACCAAGTTTCATTTATATAACTTGAGAAATGACGGACTCTCATACAAATTTTCACCCCCTATTTCACCCCTTTTTGGGATGGAATTTTGAAAAATCCTTTCTTAGTGAGCATCTACGTCATATAGGAAACTCACTGTCATAATTTCAAGTTTAGCCCCAGCGGTTTAGGCTGTGCGTTGATCCCTTAACGATTTTATATAATATATTATAGATAGGTAGATTACAATGGTAAAAACTTTAACCCGACTACTTACGGAAATAGTATTGTGAGTTTAATTGTTTTTCTGTCGCTTGGTATATTTTTAAATGGTTCATATAATGGTAACATACACACTTACACGCATACACACATACATAGACTGCTGAAATCATGAAAATTGTTGTCGGGTAAAAAAAGAATAAATTTATGTGACGTGAGTCGACCTTTTCAAGCGATCTCGGTGGCGCAGTGGCGAGCGCTGTGGTCTTCAAGTCGGAAGTCCCAGGTTCAGTTCCGTGCACATGCAATTTAAGAATGTAAAATAAAATAAAATAAAATAAAAATATATTTACTACCAATACACAGGTTACAGTCAATTTAATTTAACTTTGGTCTCCGCACTAGGGAACCTGTATCGCGGAGATCGTATTATGATTAAATACCTAAAATTAGAGTTAACCGAGGACTGACTAGGACACAATAGATGAATTTTAAAATTTAAGTAAATCATAATATAAACATATGTAATGCATGCCTGATTATAAGGTGAAACATTTCTACTGGAAAACTAACAAATAACAACTCATTGTAAAAAAACGTTACTGCAAATAAATAACTTTGAATATTTGTTTTTCTTATTTTTTTGAATTTGAGATAAGTTTGCATTATGAGTATGATAGTATGCATTATTTCTCTGTTATTATTTCTGGACGCGGCTAGTTTCTACCCTACCCGCAGACGAACCGCCAAGTGATTTTGCATTTCAGTATGATGCCGTGTTGAAAACGATTGGGGTTTAATAGAACTGCAGGTGAGTCCGCTAACATCAGACCTGCTTGCAGAAACGCTGGGTTAGGCTTTTAACCAAGACTTAGCTGCTACTTGGACATAATTCGTATGAAAGTTCTGTAAAAATTTCAAATTTGTTCCTGGGTTAAACTTTACCCAGCGTGTCTGCAAGTGGACGCTAGATTAAAATATTCATTAAGGAATAATTTTTTAATCGTCAGATAAAGTTTGTCGCAGGAATAAATTTGACGTTTTGACAGGTTTTGTATTGAAAATCCGTCAAAGCGTCAAATCCTCTTATTCCTCCAATAAACTTTATCTGACAATTGAAAAATCGGCCCAATATAATATTATTATAGGCTACAGGTATGTAATCCAAATGAAGAGAAAAATAAAGCTGCCATTTTTTATTCACGTTCTCTACAAATGGCAAGTTCTATAAAAAATAAGAGCGGATCAAAAATCCGATACCAATAACGAGCAAAACAAGAGTAAACCGCGAAATTCTACGAAAAAGCGTTCGAAAATACACGTTGAACACGAAAATCACTTGTAATAGCATTAAAAAAAATCGAATGCGGAATACCCAGCTTTGAATATCGGACCCGGCTACCGATGCACACTGAACATTGAACTTTTGTTTGAGTTTTTTCTCCAAACCGTGAAAAGCCGAACGAGGAAAGGATTCGAGGTGGAATTTTTTTACCGTATCGTAACTATAGTTAAGAGTATGTATTGGTTTGTTTTTGCAAAAATAACTACGGAACAACTTCTTTTTGTAATTTTAAAAATTCTGTGTCATATTTTTTTTGTGATTTTATTTTTATTTCTTTGAGTCTGATCAATGACCTGGATGGATGAAGAGAGTGGTGTGATGACTGATTTCTAGGACCTATTTAATTATTTTATAGCTTTATGTACATCACACGCATCTTTCATTTCATACAACCGTCTAACTTTTTTTTCAAATACTTATTTCAAGTGTTTAGTTTTTATTTCGTCACTTAATAGATTATTCTTCTATTCTGTTTAGTTCATTCAGTGCTCATTATTACAATGTTCCTTTATTTTGACCATCTTAGATTTGGAATTTATTTTCACGGTGTACTGTATTCTACTAGTCAAGCCCTTTCTTAAGAAACAGATCTAATGAATCTAATGAATCTAATGAATCTAATGAACAGATTTCATTAGATACCCGTATTGAGGGGGTCGTGAAAAATAATTAATGGGATATTATATTCGCGGTCATATATTTGGGTTTGGATTGTTTTTCATAGTGCAATTTATACTAGTCAAGCCCTATCATTTGAAACCCCTAATCAATTGGGGGTTGTGTAAAACATGTAATCCGCCATATTGTTGCAGCGGCCATCTTGTATTTACAATGATACTGAATATATTTTTGACCTATGCGTGATATCCTCTTATATGTCTGTGATGTCCTCTTTCGGTTATCCAAAATTTTTAGTCTATGGTTACTATGAAAAGCCAAAAAATTCACAGATTTCGTAGTCCCCGCAAGAATCGGAGCATTGAAAATGAATACAAAAATAAATTATTTCATTTTTAACTAGCTATTCTACTCGATTCTATAGCAAACATCTCGTATGAAATGGCTCATGATAGCCTGAAGGCTTCCCCCGTTTCTGCAGCGCTTCAGGCATGTTTGCGGACGCGCGCACCGACTATTTTAACACTACTATGCGCAAGCGGTGCGCGTCTTTGGTGCTCAGAGTACGGGGCAGCTCTAACACAGTTTTGAGGATGGTTTCGGACAGACTTGATTGTCTTTACCTTCGGCATTGCTGTGACAGACATGTTGCCGTACTAATGCCGGAAAGAAAGTACTAGAGGCTGGCCGCAATCATCTTCGTAGAGGGAATTAAACTGTATATTTATGTAATAATTTAACTAAGTGCATTCAACCGTATTTAAGTATAATTTAATATATATAACGTCTAAACAAATAAAAAAAAAATAAGTAATAAAAATTCATAATTTATAATTAATAATTAATAATGTAAATATAATATTTTTGTATAATTTAATTTAATAATGACATTTGGTAAACTTTCAAAAATTTTGACATTGTATTTCAATATGGGTTCACATTACCTAAAATAAATGAATTGAATTGAATTGAATTAGTCCCTTGACGAACAATCTTCTATAATTGTATTGCACAAAGTACATTGAAAATGTTGAACAAAATGTGTGTATCAATATCAGATCAATTCGTCAACAGGAAAGGGATAAAATTTCAATGACTAAATTTGAACCAAACAAAAATAACAGGGCAAGCTAAAAAAAACCATTTAAAATTTAAAAAAAGTCGGTAACTCAGTCGATTGGTAACTTTTATTTGCAACGTAAGCTTGCACAATAAACTTCAACCGCCGATACTAATAAAAACAGAAGAATAGAGGACGCAAAGGAGCTTTTACAATTTTCCAGCGAAAATACGGAGTCTGGGTATAAAAGCTTTACCCGCTGTAAAGGTAGTGAAGCTACTTACTTATGGGCATTATTTATTCTTTTTTCTATTTGTTTGAGGAGCGTACCTTTTATCATGCGCTATTTTGTTTTTTATACATAAATGTTCAGTGAGATTTATTTTATTAGCACGCTTTTATTAGCTTCATTGGGACCTACCTAACCTAAACTAAACTACCTATGTATGAACACAGATCTTGGAAGTCAAATTTAACCAACTTCTAATTGGTGGTATCAATTTAAAACTTTACAAAATATTTTCTTCTTCTTCTTAAATGAAATAGAATTGCTGTTCGTTAGTCTCGCTAACGTCAATGGTAGGTACATCACTCACTTTTGGTTGCCGATGATATAGTCATAATGGCAGAGACTCTGGGTGACCTTAATACAATGCTCAATGACCTCAGCAGAGTTTCCCAACACGTGGGCCTTAAAACGAACATTAGTTAGACGAAAATCATCTCTAAAGCTCATGTTTCGCTCCACCCAGTAATAGTTGAGAGCTCTGCACTTGAAATTGTACACGAGTAGTTTTGTACCAATTTCGAGAAAGATTGGTTCACCCACCGAATCCAACTCGGCTGGGCAGCTTTCGGGAAGCTTCGAGATGTCTTCTCGTCCAAGATTCCTCAGTGCCTGAAGAACGAAGTTTTCGAACAGTGCGTGTTGCCAGTGATGACATACGGTTGTGAGACTTCGTCGCTAACTAGGGGGCGTCGCTAACTAGGGGGCGTCGCTAACTATGTATATAAAATTCAAAGCCTGACTGGCTGAATGACTGACTGGCTTATATATCAACGCACAGCCCAAACCACTGGGGTTAGGAACTTGAACTTTTGACAGTAGGTTCCTGTTATGCGCTCACTAAGGAAGGATTTTTCAAAATTCCACACCTAATGGGATGAAATAGGGGGTGAAAGTTTGTATGACAGTCCGTCATTACTCAAGTCCTACGCTAAGCTACCAGTCGAAAATGAAGAAACACGTTTCACAGTTATTGAAAGTTCTACCCCCAAAAGGGTGAAATAGGGGTAATTCTCAAGATATTTTTCAAATTATATCAACAAAACTTGGTATTTTGGCTATAAGTGAAAAATAAAGAAGTACGTCACAGTATTTCAAAATTCTACCCCCAAAGGGGTAAATTGAGGTTGAAAGTTTTTATGAAAGTTCTTCATTTTTCAAGTTAAAGCCAAGACACTTATTACTTGGACTCCCAATTAAATAATATGAAGACGTACGTAATTCACCATTTTTGAAAATTCGACCTCCAAAGCGGTGAATTAAGGGTAGAAAGTTTATATGAAAGTCCTGCATTTCTCACGATACTTTTAAGTTTAATTAACGAAACTCGATATAATATGCTTTCGGTAAAAATAGAAAAGTGCGTGTATCACAGCTTTTCAAAATTTCAACCCCAGAGGGGTAAATTAGGGATTGAAACTTCATATGAAAGTCATTAATTTTTCAAGTTAAAGCCTAGAAACTTGGAAGGAAAGCCTATGGAAAAAAAAACTTAAACCACGCGGACGAAGTCGCGGGCATAAGCTAGTTTCGTATAAAATTCCAAGTTATAGCCATGAAAAACGATGGAACTTCATATTTCATAATTTTAAAACGGGCTTCCGTTTTATAATTATGAAATACGTATTTCACTATTTTTGTAATTTCTATCCCTGAGGACGTTATATTATAACGTTACATTACGTAAGTTGAGCTTCAAGAAAATTTCATACTAAATGATTCCAACTAAATCTACTTTTTCCTATCCCTACTTAGTATTATAAATGCGAAAGTGTTTCTGTGTGTGTGTCTGCTACTCTAAAAACTTTTTTTTAGAACATGTAGGACATACAGGTGTTTCTTACGTTACATCATGTTTTGAATCTACCACCGCCGGTTCATAAAGAAACTAAGTGGTGGCTCTTTTTAAAATAAAACAATATACAAAATGTATATGTACATAAACTAGTGGTTCGCCCCGAACTGAGACCTCGTGGTATCCTTAAGATAGTTTTAACTATATATTGTAATACTTAACTTTTAACATTAGACGCCAAAGAGCTAATGAGTTACTGGAGAAACGAATAAACTTTTACAGAGCGCCCCCTCTTGACATCATTGTGAAGTTCTGTTAAAACTACTGAAACTCATTAAAAATTTCGTTTCCTTATAATATTTATCTTATTTTTAGTATTTGTTGTTCAAATACAGGATATAATTCAAATAATTGATCAAGTTTCAGGCTCAGCCTTTCAGAAAATTGTGAGTTCTGAGGTCATCTTTAAACGTTAGACAATCTCCATTTTGAAAGCCCTCCATTTCGTCAATTTTAGGGGAATTTTTTTAAAATATAGCAGTTATAAGGCTCTGACAGACGGACGGACGGACGTACGGACAAGTGCAAATTCACTCAAATAGACTCAGAGACTTTCGATTTGCTTGGTCAATAAATACAGTAGTGTAAGTTACAATACAATCCTGTGGGGCGCTGGACCCTTGGACACTAACCCACCAGCTAGTGTAATTGTAAATTGGTAAAATTCATACAGTGTAATAATAGGCATGATGACTGATTTTGAGAAATGGTCAGATTATGTTCGGAAGTATTTACTAAACTCGCCGGCATATTTAGCGGAACATAAAAAAGGTCCATAATTAAAAAAATATGAATTTATACTTAAAATCTACTTACTACACTTCTTTTGTTATTTAAAGTTTCATTTGTTTTACTAAAAATGAGATCACATTAAGAACAGACTTTGCAAGTAAAGGCTATTTGTGAAAAATGGTACATTTTTGAACTTTTCATGTAACCGGGAAAAGTGAAATTTAATATTAAAATAACAATTAATTAAATTAGAAAAATGGTGACTAATATCGCGTATTTCCTCCACGTGCTCTTATTAAAGTTTCTACCCGTCTAGGCATACTGAGAATGATGTTATCGATGGTCTCCTGGTATAGTCTCCGCCATTCCTCAACTACGGCGATTCGCAGTTCTCCCACGTTGGCAGGAGCTGGAATTCTGGACTTAACTTTTCTTTTCAGCAAGTCCCAAACGTGCTCTATTGGGTTCATACCCGGTGATCTCGCCGGCCACTCCATAACAGTGATATTCATATCATTAAGATAAGCTTGAGTTACCCGTGCCGTATGCGGCCGAGCATTATCCTGCATAAAAACAAAATCTTCACCGATAGATGGGGCAAACGGTACGACATTTTCTTCTAAAACTTGTGTGATATAGCGGTCTGCAGTCAGACTCCCTCTGTCAATCGCTACCAAGTCTGTGCGAATTCCCAAACAAATGCCCGCCCAAACCATTATTGATCCACCACCGTATGCAACTGTAGTTTCAAAATTTGTCTGAATGTATCGTTCTCCTTTGCGTCTGTATATTCTTTGCCTGCCGTCAATTTGATTTAAGAGAATTCTGCACTCATCACTAAACAATACCTTACTCCATTGGTCCGCGTTCCAAAGTCGATGTTCCTGAGCAAAAGTTAACCTGTTTCTACGATGATTTACCTCGAGAATTGGAGCCTTGGTGGGCACAAATGAACCCAAACCAGCTTCTTCGAGCCTTCTTCGTACCGTACGCTCACTTATGGTTACACCCCGCACTGCTTCTAACTCATGTCGGGCTTGGACGGCCATCAAACGGGGGTTCCTACGTACACGAAGCCGAATGAAACGATCATCCCTACTCGAAGTGCGTCTTTTTCTGCCTTGTCCTGCCTGCTCTTCTCACATAAGTACCGGTCTCCCTGAACCGTTGGATACTGCGATGGATCGTTGAAACTGGTCGACGAAGATCTCTGGATATCACTCTGTAGGTTTGACCATTTCTTCGCATTTCGAGTGCCCTGGCAATCTCCGTTGGGGCTAAGTCAGGCATAATTCAGTCATCAACTCCAGAAAGATACGCGATTAAAAAAAAACTAACAAAAAACAGTATTTCAATGAAATTTTAAATCAAGCTCAGAAGGAAGAAATACTCGAAGTTCGCTCCAGATAAGGTGTATTTGAATAAAATTAAAACAATTGCATAAAATGTGATGTTCAGTTGTTTTCTTAATTTGAAAATATTTCTTTTTAAATTAAATGACGTATAAACCAGCCAGCAACCTTATATGATACTGATATCAAACCTTTTTTTATGTTCCGCTAAATATGCCGGCGAGTTTATTTCGAAAAAATATATTATTTCTGTAGAAAAATAAGGTTTGGCAGATAAAATTGGCATTTGAAATTAAAATTTTAAAATTCGCGCCAAAACGCCCGCCGGTGTCATGGCGCCGTTTGTGACGGACGTTTTTACCGATGTACTATGTGCAGTGTGCAGTAAACATTAGTGCGATTGTCAAAGCTCGAAAACAAACAATTGTGACGTCATTCGCTTCTTGGTCCAAATGGCGGATTGTTGTATTTTACAGTTTTATTTTATCAAATAAATAGCAATCTCATTCGAAATAGAAAAATAAACACGTTTTTTTATAATCCATGAATCCTATTTCATTAGATAAATTCATAATTTCATTGATTCTTGGTAACTGTCATCATGCCTATTGTTGCTTGCAAGTGCAGCTGACAGTTGATGGGCTCCGAGGCGCCGCGTCGGATTTGCACCATCACGGGTGGCAGGCGTCCAACAGCAGGCGGCACCTCACACAATCAACGGCGGGGGTGTCGATCAATAAAGGGAAAATAATTTACAATCAGGCTAATTCGAGAGAAATATTCTCGGAGTGATGTAAAAAGCGCTCGTAAACAACAACCAGATCTGTATGTATAAAAACAAAAAATGTTTCTACCTACGTCATAAGCCGATGTGCCCCAAACCAGTTTCATTAGAAAGGCAATAATGTGAAAATCGGTTCAGACCACTTTTTTAGCGTAGTACCACGCGCCGAGTATCCGCTAATACCTTTAAGCGGTGAAGGTGATAGCCTAGCGCCAAGCCTAGCGGTTAAGATACCGGGTACGCACCTGCATCTTATCCAAGTTATGTGCGTATTTTTCATTCAAAATAAACTTTTACAAATGCTTTTGAATTGTCAAATGAATCTACCACTAGTTCGGAATGCCATTCCTATCGGGAAGAGCTAGCAATAACATTCGACTTCGAAAACATTATGAAAAACACGGGCAAGTAGCTTTCCGGATCAGGTGTTTAATTTCTTAATACGCACATAGCTCCGAAAAGTTAGTAGTGCATGGCCGGAGATAGAACCTGCGACCCTTTGTTTCAGGATGTCTATAGCAGTAGGCTGCCACTGCTTGAGGGAGACTATAAAACAAAATGAGTACCTACTAAACAAAACAACAATGTAGTAATTGAGGACCTGGAGAGTGGAGAGTTTGGTAATTAATCAAGTAAGAATCAAAGAAGGGAGATTTCGAAACCAAAGTAAATTCACGCAGACGAAGTCGCGGCAGCATCTAGTGTAAAATAAACTGTAGCTATGTTATCGATTTTTCTCTCTCGGCACGCCTTTTAGTATTCAGGTGAGATAGATGTTTTCAGTTTCACACTGCAGCTTTCGCTATATCGGGTTTTTAGTCGGTATTTGTTGTGAGGTTTTTATTCTAAAAATAAAATATGAAGTTTTACACATTGAGTGTTATTGCCAATATCTTTAAAAGGGTTATTCCTGTCAAAAATTAATTTAACTGTCTTGTTGGTCTAGTGGTTAGCATTGGTTAGCAGTGGTTACTGTGGCTGTGTTACTGTGTGTTCTGGGTTTGAGTCCTGGGACTTAATTATTGGGATTTTATCAGTATACTAGCCCGAGGTTAGGAAGTTGGCAGTGTTTCACCCCCCGGGGCTAGGAGAACATGTCCTGTGCGCCTGATCTCTCTCCGGTCTTTTCATACAAACTTCCATAATAAGCGCTTTCTATGATCAAACGCTCATCGTTTGATAAAGCGTTGCGTGGGCCTTATGACGTAAAATGATCGCTACAGTGCAATTGGCTGCCGATTGGCTCTTTGATTATTGATCAAAATCCAGTGCCAAAATATAGGTACTAAAATTCTACATCAATGGCCAAAGCAAATACCATGAATTCAGTCAATCACAATCATAGAGACTGTCTTAATGATTGATGCAGGTTTCACATAATAGGGCAGCTGGATTTGACGATTTGATTTGATTTTGAATCAAATATCAAAATAAAGGAAGCTCAGCTATTTATTATAGTTTTCTTTACCATGTAAATGTAGGAAATACTTCAAGATTCGTGAAAATTAATTTCTCTTTTGATTTTCAGAAAGTCAAGCAGGGCGTGGTCGCGAGTCTATTAGGTACAGGTATTTTACTTTTAACTAGAATGTAATGAGATAAAAGAAAACAAAGCTACGATATTTTTGAAATCCGTTACTCACACAATAATAAAGTGTTGGTAGTCGTTTATATTATAATTTAAAGTACTCACGCTTTTACAACGGACTAAAAATAGATTCTCCCGTATAGAGGTCCTCCGAGCCTGACGTACAAGGTCGTCCTGGAAAACAATTTCAAGGGAATATCATCTTTCTCGCTCAACGATAAAGGCTTTTATCCCATCGATTGAAAACGACCCCCCTCCCCATCGTCGGTAAAGTAGGATAGAAGATGCGCAATTTTATGAAAGATTTCGACTTTGTCGAGGTTCGGTTCGGTACGTTTAAGGGCTGTGTAATATTGTGATGCAAATTTACCTGGTGTCGTAGCCTTAAAAAAACCGAGAAATCTAATTTAAATAATTCATAAAATTTATTGATTAATTGATCCGGGATAAAAAGGACTCTATGTAGCAAGTTGGCCGGTATCTCAAATATTTAGATCTGATCTTAAACGGCCGTTGGGACTTCGAGGAACACTTTGAATGCTTGAACGAGGGGGACCGCAAGAAGGAGTTCGCTGACGGGGCACCCGTTTGGTTGCAAAGACTATCTAGTGTGCAACGCCTCAGGGTAAAGGTAAATAGCGTGCAACGCAAGATAGCAATCAGAGTCGCGCGAGGATATCGTACTATATCCATCGAGGTTGCGACTATTTTGGTCCGTTTCTCGCCATTAGACAAGTATGTCCAAATGCGAGAAATCGCCAGAATGCGAGGGTTTATGCCCAAACCCACGACGGCCAGAGGGGTGGAGATGGGCTGGAGCCCGAAGGATTAAGAAGGCAAGCGCACCAATAGCCACTTTTGCACTGGCGTATACGTCTAGAGAAGGACAGGAACGTACGCCAGCGCGCTGTAGTGCAATAGCAATGGGACTCCCCAGTGCCATCATTGTGACAAAGGCGGAGACATAGCACAACAAACCCTTTAAGAGTGTCCTGCGTGGATAGTACAACTTCAACTGTACTAACAGTACTGCCTTAGTAAACCACGTGGGGAATCACCTCGTTGAGAAGGAGGCTGCTGAGCGGGTCCGAGAGCGTGCCGATCCCGCCAGGAGACGAGGGTGCCGGGTGATGCCTAGCCGGCCAGTTCAGTCCATCGAACAGAACTGATGTTAGGGACCTCGAGGTCACGAGCGGCTGGGATGGAGGCTTCAGTCGTTCCATCGTACATGCATTATGTGGCCTTGGGAAGATAGCAGCTTGCTGTGGCACCAAAAGCCATATCTCAAAGCGAGTGTGATGAGACCAACGGGCATTGCGAAAGGGAGGCACCAATGCGTTCTTTATAGAGATAACCAGAACCAAATAGTCTCTAGATCGTGGAAGTCGTTGGGTTTCATCAAGCGTAAAACTACCGATTTTAGAAGAACCGAGTGTATCATTACATTATATAACGCGCTGACTCGGAGTATCCTTGAATATGCAGTCTCGGCATGGAACCCGCACTATAAATCACATATCGCACGAATAGAGCGAGTCCAACGCTCCTTCACGAGCTATCTCGCTTTTAAGGACAAATCCTGCCCTTATAGAGCTGACTACGAAACGCGTCTAAAACATTTTAAAATCCAACCCCTTGAAAAACGAAGGCTTGTGGCTGATCTAACAGCATTGTATAAAATTGTCCACTGCACTTTAGACTCTCCCGACTTGTTAAGCCAGATTAACATACATGCTCCTCGCCGTCCTCCCAGATTTCCCCAAAAAACACCTTTATACCAAGCTTTTCCAAAAGTAATCTTGGCAAATACTCCCCAATTAGTCGATTTATTAATTATTATAACAATTTGAACTGAATTGAATATTTTTCACGACACTTTATCTAGCTTTAAGAAGAAACTTTATTCGATGTAATAAATTGACTGTAACGGTAACTTTATGGATGAAATGTTATTAATTTTTTATTTAATTCAATCAATCTTTAAATTATCTGTGTTGTATAATAAGATCTAATTTAATTGTAATTACATAATTTAATTTTATTGTTCCTAATTTATTAATTTAATTTAAATTAACTGTATAATATTATTATTCATTCCTTAACTTTGTTTTAATATTCTTTGTTTTTGTACATAAATATAAAAAAAAAACAAAAAATGTATATTGACCGGATAATCTTTAATGCTGTATATGCCTATAATTAAGTATTGCATTAGAACTAGACATTATTATATTATTTTAAGATTATTAATTGTTTGTGCAATATTTGTTGGTATATCAATAAACAAACAAATAAAATAAATAAATAAATAGAGATCTCGGAGCTTCCCAATATGCTGATGGTGACCACCGAGGGGGTTTTAGTAGGTACAGATCCTACGTAACCCGACTTCTCCCCCAGATGTCTGTCTGTCCGTATGCTACGCTTTTACGATTCATCTTTTCAACCGATTTTGACCAAATTTGGTACAGAAATAGGTTGCATCCCGGAGAAAACATAGGCCTCAGGTAAATGAGAGAATTCCCGCGGGAATAATAAAATCTTATTTAATCCACGCGGACGAAGTCGCGGGCATAATTTAGTGCAGTAAAAAAATGGTCTGATGAGAAGATTCTGCTATCTCCATGCGTATAACGTTGAAGATAGAAAGATTAGCAACCGAGTTTTTTCTCTGAATTAATGACATCCTGAACCAATTTCAAAAGCACTAATTGTAAAAGTTTATTTGAATAAAAAACCTTTTGCATTTGAAAAGTTATGTCACACGAAATACAGTTGTAACTATATACGTAACGTTTATGTGAGCTTCATCGAGGTGTGCAAGCTAGAAGCTAGTTTACGGAAGTAAATTGGTTTCTAAAACCATTGATACTAAATGGGTGTCAATAATAGCCTTAGTTGATACGTCGCCGAACGAGGCAATTTATCTTGCATCATGGTGTAGTTTCCATTACAGACTGCATACTGAAGCAAATAAATTAAGGAAAACGTCTGGCGAACAACACATCCATAACTCACTTCGAACCTTGGCGCAACTACTATTTGTTATAAAAATCAAGTAATTTTTTATAACGTAATATTTAAGTCCATTCCATGTTAAATAGAAACTGATTACACTTCACATGAGTGTGAATTAAAACATTTTCACGTCTATATTTTTTCTCTTTTTAATCATACATCTGTCTATTAAAGTGTGTTTCCACGTAGACAGCGGGAAATCTCTTCCAATTAGTAAAAGGGTGGAAAACCGCGAGGAAAGAATTTTTGTTAGTAAATGCAACGTTATTTAAACGTTCTGGGCGCGTAAGACCACAGGGGAAATTAATGAAACAATATTCGAAAAGTCCGATTCATTAACGCTGAGTTGTTGTAAATATTATTGAATAATTCAAGTGGAGATATTTATGATATTTAATTGCGCCACCAATTAAGGCATTTCATTAATGGGCCTATTACACTACACTTTTTAACGGACCCTTACACTTGAATCAGTGTTATCTATACAGATTTAGCGAGAAAGGGTCCCTAATTTTGTTCTTATTTCAGTGTAATAAGCAACGCAAAACTAGCGGCCACGCCCACCCTTTCTACAGGGTCCTTTGAAAATATTTTGTCCACCAACATTCGACGACGCCGAGGCCTGCTACGAGAGTTCAAACACCCACGGTCCACGCAGCTTGATGGCACACAGATTTAGCACTCGTCGTAACATGTCATGGCGCCAAATGACTTAGGGCTGTAGAACATGGTGGGAACGGAATATACTATTTACCTACTCTAAAACTAGTGGTTCGTCCCGAACTGAGACCTCGCGGTATCCTTATGATAGTTTTAACTATATATTGTAATAGTTGAATTTTAACATTAGACGCAAAAGAGCTAAAGAGTTATCAGAGAAATGAATAATCTTTTACAGACCGCCATCTATTGACATCATTGTGAAGTTCTGTTAAAAGTACTGAAGCTCATTAAAAATTAAATAATTTCGTTTCCTTATAATATTTATCTAATTTTAGTACTTGTTGTTCAAGTACAGGATATAATTCAAAGAATTGATCAAGTTTCAGGCTCAGCCTTTCAGACAATTGAGAGTTCTGAGGTCAACTTTGGAGGTTAGAAAATCTCCACTTTGAAAGCCTCACATTTCGTCAGTTTTAGGGGAAAAATTAAAAAAAAAACTTTGACTACTTCTAATTATCTTTAAAATGATATACCGCAACCTTATGTAACGCCATAAAAATATATTACTTCGCGTTCGCTTCTATGGGAGCCCCCCTGAAATAAAGATGTTTATAACTTTTTAAGCCATATTCGGCAGGAAGCCATCGGTTTACATATTATATTTAATTTGAAGTAATTACGTTCAGTAAGTCAGAAGTTATAAGGCTCTGACAGATGGACGGACAGTCGGACAAGTGAAAATTCGCTCAAGTAGACTCAAAGACCTTCGCTTCGCTCGGTCAAAAAATTCACAGATTTCGCAGTACCCGCAAGAATTGGAGCATTGAAAATTGATACAAATATTTACGGAAAAACACTTCTCGCCTGCATCCGCATCTTTTAACACCATTAATTAGCATAACGATCGGTCAATAATCATAGAAGCTTCATCACTCTATACGGAAATACCCATTTTTCTACAATTCCAAATCTAAAGGCACCTCCTACAGGTCACAATTATTAACAGATTTTCAAAATTATATCGCCATTTTGTAGATGTATACCTCGTACAAGAAATTAAATATCACTTGCTTCAAACGGTGAAGGAAAACATCGTGAGGAAATCTGCACGCCCGAGAGTTCTTCATAATATTCTCGATGGTGTGGGAACAAAACAATCCGCACTTATTTATATATTTATTTATTTGATAATAAGAAAAGGTTTACAATTACTAGTGCAACAACTAATTAGTTATTCGTGCAATTTTTTCTTAAAGCTAACAAAAGTGTCATGGAAGATGTCAAGGTCAGGGCATGTCGAATTATTATATGCATTTATGAATCGATTCAATGGGGCGAATTTACCTAGGTTACTTTTAGATGGATGAGGGTGAAAGATGTTTTTAATGGGATGTCTTGGAGGTCGTCGAGGCACATGGATTTTTATGTGGCTTGATAAGTCGGGTGATTCCAGTGTGTTGTGGACCATTTTATACAAAGTTGTAAGGTCAGTCACCAGCCTACGTTTTTCGAGGGATTGAATTTTAAAATGCTTCAAGCGGGTACAGTAATCAGCTCTATACGGACAGGAGTTATCTTTAAACGCCAGATACCTTGTGAAGGAACGTTGAACTCGCTCAATTCTCGCAACGTGGATTCTATACTGCGGGTTCCATGCCGAAACTGCGTATTCCAGGATACTGCGCGTCAGCGCGTTAAATATTATTATGATGCAGTCAGTTCTCCTGAAATCAATAGTTTTGCGTTTGATAAAACCCAATAACTTCCACGCTCGAGAGACTATTTGGTCAATATGTTCCTTGAAGGTGAGTTTACTATCTATCATAATACCGAGATCCCTGATGACTGAAACCTCTTCAAGCTGTTGCAATTGGACAGAGTAGCTAGTTCTTAGAATGTTCTTTTTGCGGGTGAGTTTTATATGTGCGTATTTTGAGACATTAAGTATCATACTATTTTTGGTGCACCAATCAACAATAGAGTTCAGATCTTCTTGCAATAGTTGACTATCTTCGATTGATTTGATTTTACGATAGAGCTTGAGATCATCGGCAAATATAGAGCATTTACTATGGCGTATGTTTTTGGTAATATCGTTAATGAATAACAAAAACAGGATAGGTCCCAAGTGGGAACCTTGAGGCACTCCTGATGCAGCGATGAAGGTGGGTCGGTAATTTTGAACATTCGTTTCTGTTCCTTTTTTAAAGATAGGGAGAATGTTGGCGGACTTCCAGACATCTGGAAACGTTGAGGTTTCTAACGATTCGTTGAAAATAATTTTTAAAGGTAGAGTTGGGTATTTATGGGTCATTTTTATAAAAACTGGGGGCACTTCATCGGGTCCGGCTCCCTTACTAGGGTCCAACGATTTGAGGGCTTTACTAATCTCACGTTCAGATATTTTAATGGTGGAAAGCGACCTCTGAAAATAGTGGTCCACTAAATCCTCTGTTAAGTTTAGTGATGAGTCAGTGAACAGGGAAGAGAATTCGCCATGCTGCCATTAAGCATCATTTCAGAAGGGATCTCAGAAGGGATCTACGTAAAAGAACGCATGGACTCTACGTCCTTGCGTTCTTTTACGTAAAACCAAAATTTTTTAGGTTTACGCAAGATGGACTCCTGAGTTCCTGTTATGTAGTTGGAATAGCAGGACTTGGTTAAGGACTCAACTCATGATTTAGCTAGCGCGAGCTCAATTTCATCCCTAGGATTGTTGTAAAGTTTCAGACGTCGTCTGATTTTTTCTTTTTCAGAGACTAGGCTCAATAAGTTTTTTGTGAATCAGACGGGATGCCTCCAGTTTTTTAGTTTGGCCTTTGGTATTATGGAATTGATTATTTTAGATAGGATTTTGTAAAATTTTTCGACCATGACATTGACTTCTGTACAAGAACTAAATTCAGCATCCCAATCGACCCGTCTAATTTCAGAGTTGACTACATTGTAATTTGCTTTTTTGAAACAGTGCGTGGCAAACGTCTTGCTGTTAAGAAGAGTTTTTAATTCATTTGCAGTTTCAATATCAAGTACAGGATGGTGAGGATCCAGCTTACTTAGCAGGTCAGGAGAATTTGTTACTTTGATGTTACTGAAGTTTGCCATAACCAAATCTAAGACGCGTCCATTGTAATTTCTTATACTGTTGTACTGGGTAAGATTATTAAGCGAGAGAAAGTCAATTAACGTGAAGCCTAGTGCATTATTGTAGTTCGAGGGGGTTGTTAGATACAAATTAGTTGGATCTTGAGTCCAGTTTATAAATCCTAATTTAAAGTCGCCCAGGATCAAAACATCGCCTTGATGGGACTGCAGGATTGAGATAATATTGTCCAAAACGAAAGTTAGGGTATTTAGAGACACGGGTGGTGGTAAGTATAGTACACAGACCAGAATGGTCATGAGTTGCCCGTTGCTGTTGAATTTTATACTAATCCAAAGATCCTCATGTGTGCTTTCGTAATGTTCTACTCGACAGGACTCTAGTACTTTGGATACAGCAAGTAGAACGCCCCCGCCTGCCTTTGTTGATCGCAATTCACTAATTGATGATCTCTTCTGTGTATATTAAATTGATTAGAAAATAATTCGCTATCCATAACAGAGTCATCTTACCAGGTTTCTGTCGCTACTATCATGTCAAAGTTTGATTGTAACGTCGCTAAACGAATGTCGCTCAGTTTCGTATTCATTCCACGGAAATTTTGATAATAAATTTTAAGCATATTAACTAACGTGAAAGCATGTAGGCTTGTTTTGTAGTATTGTGAGTTGTTGTTGGTTTAACGATTCGTAGCATTTTATCTGTTTTGCTGACGACTGATCGTTTTTCCTAATAAATATGCTTCCATTCCTTATCCAAACATATCGAAAACCCTTCTCTTTAGCAAATAACCTTGTACGAGCACGTAATGCTTTGTAATAGAGAGATAGGTGTTCAGATACGTATATGTACGACTTATTAATACCATACCCCAAGTGGTTCGAGCTTAGTCGATCATTAGCTTTGTTTTTATTGAATTTAGATACGGCTGCGATGATAGAGTCTCTGACCTTAGTATTACGTAATTTTACTATGACAGTTCGGGGTATTTTGTTCGAGTTATCCATTTTACGGACTCTAGTGCAGGCCAGTATGTCTGTTTCTTGTATCGGTAATGCAATGACAGCTCCGAGTTGATTCATGACTGAATAAAGATTTTCAGATTTGTTTTCTGGAATTCCGTTTATCTCGAGGTTGTTTTCACGTGAATGTTGTTCTAACAGATTTAGTCTTGCAGATAGGGACTCTATGGTTTTGTTTAGGTTCACATTCTCCTTGGATAAGTTTTTAATTTGTTCCTCCGAGTCTTTGATATTAGATTGGATCGGATCGTATTTAGCGTTAAGAAATTCTACCGATTATAACACTTCGTCAGCTTAGTGGACTATGACCAAACCCTTCCATATTCCGATATGAGACTCGTACTTAGTAGTAGCGGCAAAAGGTTGATACGAAGAAGAGGTCTACCTCTACCAATAGAAATTATAAGTGGTGTACGAACTCTAGTCAGTAGAGCCAGTTAGTTATTACCCTCAAAATATTATTTTACATACATAATATCATTGTGTCAACAAAATACTGGTTCATTAAATTGCATTGTTTTGTTACCAACCAACGCGTTCGCTTCACATAATCAACATTGATGAAACTCGACCGAATGCCGTGCTAAATTACACAATTTCACAGCTACGCTCCACAAAACAAATTAAATCACCAGGTACGGATTATTTACTCAAAATGATGGATGCCGATTATTAATTAATTAATCTATAATGTGCTTGGGAAATTATTTTTAAATTAACCTATATAACACGTACTATATTATTAATTAACTAGCGAATGCTCGCGACTTCGTCTGCGTGGTTTGAGGATTTTTGGTTCCCACGGGAACTCTTTAATTCTCCGGGATAACAGCCTATGTGCTATTCCAGACTAATCTATCTCTGTGCCAAATTTCAGCCAGATCTATTCAACCGTTGGAACGTGATTGAGTAACAAACATCCATACATCCATCCAAACTTTCGCATTTATAATATTAGTAAGATAAGATTTTATCTAATTTTTTTGATAAGGTCTTTAAGTCATTGATTATTTGCGAATTGTAGGAAGCTCTCCAGCAAGATAATATATAACTCCATAATTTATAACATTTCATCTATAAATAAATGGCTATTATTTATTTATAGATGGAATGAAAAACTCTTTTGCGTAGTGGTGAGAGCTGTGGTCTGATAATGGGACGTCCTGGGTTCAATTCCGGTAGGGTTGATTCAGTAATAATTTATAATTTATTTAGATAGAATAGAGAGTAACGGGATGTAGTCCAATTTACTATTGATTTTCTAGCTTTAACTACTAGCTAACTAAGTTACTACGTTGTATTCACTACTAAGTTTGCGTTAGTTACCTAGTAAGATTAACAAGTTCTATGTATTGCTTCGATGCTGAACCTTGAGAGGGTAGCGCGTTCACCATTGTTTAAATAATGATTTCAACCCATATAAGGGGACTCAGGAAACGAAGCCTGAGATGTTGGTCAAACTACGAGTAACTTAGGAAAAGGTTTTATAATATAGTACAATCTGCTTACTTTTGATATATGATGTAACAGTATTGTAAGCTGTATAAGAAATAAACTAACTATGCTCGTATGTACTACGTGGTATTACTGGATGATTTTTTGACAAGAGATTATAAAAAAGAAAGGCATGCATACAGTACTACAATAAGTTATATGTGTATATACATGGTTTATTTTCGCTTGGGTATGTTTAACTAAACTTTAATAATAGGTCTTTACCTATGAAATTGCCTTACTTCAGTACTGGTCATTTCAAATAAAAAAAAGTTTGTAATGGCTCTGTATTCTAAATTCAAATTAATCTCTTCATCTCTCTTAATCAGTCTTTTGTTTTTGGATGAGCGTTGTATTTTCATTACATTTCAACATTTTTCGTCATAATGGATACTTTAAAATTCGTGTAATTATGGAATATGAGTTGCGTCGTGGCACCAACGCGACACACGGCACGTAACATCAAAAACGTTTACGGAGAGAACTGTACAAACGAACGCACAACCCGTTATTGGTATTCCCGGTTCCGTTCTGGAAATTTTGACTTGAAAAATGAAGCTTGTCCGGAGACTTTGGTCAACAATAATGAATTAAAGGCGATTCTGCAAGCTGACGAAACTCAATCTACAGCTGAGCTAGCAGCAGCTTTTGATGTAAGCATCAAAACAATATTGATCCAATTGTGACAAATTGGCAAGGTAAAAAAGCCTGATAGATGGGTGCCCCACGACCTTAACGATCGCCAGCGCAACGTACGCGTCGAGACCTGCCTTGCGCTGCTGAACAGGCGAAGAAATGAAGGAATTTTGAAACGAATTGTTACGTGCGACGAAAAATGGATTCTGTTCGACAATCGAAAGCGCTCAGCAAGTTGGTTAGATCCTGGTTCAGTACCAAAGCAATGCCCTAAACCAAAAATGACCCCTAAAAAGATGATGGTCACTGTTTGGTGGTCTAGTGCGGGTGTGATTCACCACAGCTTTTTACAAAACGGCATGAGCATTACTGCAGATGTGTACTGTGAAGAACTGGAGAGAATGATGGAGAAGCTTGCATCTGCAACCAGCTTTGGTCAATCGGTCGTCCCCACTGCTCCTTCACGACAACGCGCGACCCTATACTTCGCAACAGACAGTCTCCAAGCTACAAGAGCTGGGGTCGGAAGCTCTCCCTCATCTGCCATACTCACCAGACCTTGTACCTTCCGACTATTACTTTTTCCAAAATTTAGACAACCTTTTAGTGGGTAAAAAATTCAATTCCCGAGAGGTAGTACAAAATGCCTTTGAAGAGTTTGTTGTCTCCCGTCCAGCTGATTTTTAGAAGAAGGGCATCAATAAACTGCCAATGCGTTGGCAAAGATGCGTCGATTGCATGGGTGATTATTTCGAATAACAGAAATAAAAAAGTTTAAAAAATAAGTACTTTCACTTATTCCATACAAAACGGCAATTTCATAGATAAAGACCTACTATTATAAAGAGGAAAGATTTATTTGTTTGTTTGTAATGGATAAACTCAAAAACTACTCGACAGATTTTAAAAATTCTTTCACCTATAGAAAGCTACATTATCAGGGAGTAACATAGGCTATATTTTATTTCCAAAAAAATTAGAGATCTTTACGAAAACTGCAATAATGTGAACTAAGTCGGACAAAATCGTCTTTCCTGAGAGCTTACGTGGCGTGCGCTGCGTAAATAGTTAAAGTTACACGAAAACGATGCATGGTGGTTCCTCTCAAAAAATTGTAAAAAAATTCCGCGATAGCATATATCTATTTTTTAAGGTTGACTCACATCCATTTTTATGATTTTCAAATTTGGTCTACACTAGTGTTTTACTTGCGAATGTGTTATTACTGACATAGTATTAATCCTTAACAAAAAAAATACATTAGTTATTCAATTATTTAATTAAGATAAAGATTGTACTTTACACCATTTAATTTAGATGAATATGATATGTAACGTACAAGGTGAAAATGGCGCGACTACGGTCGGCGCTCTCATTAAATACCTGTATCTGCCTAAGGGCTGGCGGCTGCGGCAGCTGTAGTGAGGACGGGGTGT
The DNA here is from genome assembly GCA_964035005.1 of Erebia palarica. Lineage (NCBI taxonomy): Eukaryota > Metazoa > Arthropoda > Insecta > Lepidoptera > Nymphalidae > Erebia > Erebia palarica. Next base: position 19,881,912 of record OZ035986.1, read on the forward strand.
ACTCTTCAAATGTTTGGGTAGGTATAGACTATTGGGATTATTAGTGCTACCCGTGCGAAGCCGGGGCAGATCGCTAGTAAACAATAAAATAGGTTGAGCAAAGATAAATATCAATGTGTCATTACGATTATATCGTCTTCATAAAGAAAGTCGATTGTTATCAAAAATCTAATAAGTAATGCACTAGAACATCAATATCTGGATGACCGAGCTTTGCTCGGTATTATTTTTGGTAAATCGTGTTTTTTGGAAATTATATTTAAATAATAAGTTGTATTTTATTTTTTTAATAGGGAAAAAAATAGTCAGATTGGAGATCCTGGACTCGAACCGGAGTCTTCTTGTTTTGGGACCGCCCGCTTTCCCATAAGCTATTATAACCTTGTAGAGGGTGGCGAAATTTACCTTCTAATGATAATAAAGCAGTTTTTCATTGCCTGAAAGAACGGATAAAACGACATTTCCTTGCTAGATCGATTTATCGCCCCCGAAACCCCCTGCATACTAAATTTCATGAAAATCGTTTCAGCCGTTTCCGAGATTCAGATTATATATGTCACCTTCAGAGTGTCAATTTTTGAAATATTCATTGTATTTACGTTTTCTTGTTTGTTTCATGTAGATTAGGTTAGGGTTTGACATAAATAACTAAGTAGGTTCTGTCGGGTTAAATAACCTAACAGATTACAATCTACCGGAAAATAATGCGGTAAATTGTAATCTTTCGACACTTTGCGATTTCGCGAACCGTTAGATTACAATCTAACCGTGACATATACATATATATATTACTCATTTAAAGGTAGATATTACATTGAATCTAGCTGCCAAAAGTAAAATAAATGGTTGGATAAATAAATCTATGGTATAGGCACACTATAAGATCATTCGCGTGCCCTTTCGACCTCCATTGTACAATGTTTTATGTAAGTACCTACATCAAGAGACCTTCATTGGAGCAAAAAATAACCAATATACCGCACAAAAGGCAGGGCCTTTAGAACTGCATGCAATGGAAATATAGTTTTATTTATTTCTCCACTTATTTCTAACCATATGCACGCAATACTAACATTTTGATGTTGCGAGCTTAAAATGTACTCGTAAGTGGGGAAATAGGTCAAGAGTCAAATATAGAAATATTTTTTAACAGGGTAATATAGCCTCAAATATTGAATTCGAATACTTGTGATTAAGAAATAATTTATTTCACGTAGGACAACTGTACAACTCTCGGTCCATGACCAAGAGTTGTACAGTTACTTTAATACTTTAAAGCGAGTGGTATTAAATTTATTTAAACGTACATAACTCCGAAAAGTTAAAGGTGCGTGATCGGGGAACCCCCGACTATGCGCTAGGCTATCGCTATAACTGTTATAATATATCATAATATTATAGTAAATAAACACAGTACTTAGGTCATATACTTAAGAAGAGAATTTTTCGAATATCCTGTAGATGAAGATATGTACATTGATGATAATCATGTCAAAGTATCCTAATTTTTTTCCTTTACACAAAAAGTAAGTTAGTTTAGTCCCAAATTATGATGAACCGATGCTTGTAATCCTCCAGATGAAAAACAAGTCTAACTAAGATTCTGACAAAAAAAAGAATTTTTATGTCTAAAATGAATATCACTAAAAACCTAACAACAGCAAAATTAATGAATGAATCAAAATAAACAGGTTCGAAATAAACAAGGTCGTGCCAGGAAAGTTTATCAATGAAATGTATTATTAGATGACGAACACTTTAAGCGTACTGGATTCAAATTTCATTTTCACGGAACTGAGGCAGCGGCTATTCATAGAATACAACTGAAAATGAAAGTAATTAAAATACGTGGAAACTGGACACGTGTGTTACTCAAACCGGTATCAATGAAATTGAATATTATTATGTTTAAGTGCTGACCTCCAGCAATACTTAGGACTGCGGTTACTTTAAATGTAACAATTTAATGTGTAATGTACACATTGATGTAATTATTGTAAATATTTTTTTTCAAAAGAGCATCCATCGAGTTCTTGCTGTTTCTTCTCGATAGGAATGGAATTCTGAATCAGTGGTAGATTCACTCGACGATTAAAAGTAACTTTTGATGAAAGAAAATGTGAGTTTGAGTTTGACGACAATTTAGCCCTTGGCTGTGATCTCCACCAATCTACACTATTGATATAAATTATGCGAAAGTGTGTCCCTCTATCAATCCATTTGACTGTCTGTTTGCTACACTTTCAAGGACCAGTCCAACCGATTTTGAAGAAATTTGGTGCAAAGATATTAAAATAAAATAAAATTTGATAACGTCATAAGCAAATATTTATACATCTCAATTCGCATTAGTTCGAGTTTTTATGTTTGAAATTTTTTTCTGATTTGACTCACTGTCAAATACCCAATTGGAGACTCACTTCAAGCCCATAGGACTGAAGACTTTAAAAAGGTAACGAGTAGATGAGAAAGATATCTGTGATAGCACGTTTGTTTGCATTAACAGAAAGTTCCATCCCCTATCCCGATTAGTGCAGAACTAACGATATTTCATTTCAATCGGGTCGTTACCATAATCGCCTCGTTTAATTAAAGTACACTACAGCTAGAGAACTTTCTTGGAGATTTCCACTTAATTCTGAAGAGAGTTAACTTTAGAAGCTTGAACTATAAAGTGTAATTAAGTTCAAGTTGGTTTTATTGATATTCGATAAGTTTCAACAGCCTTTATGCATTAGCGTATCGAACAATCGAGTCTTTTAAGTGTGCAACTTCTGAAGTTTTACAAGCGACAAGAGTTCTAGAATATAATATGAGGTCTTTTGTTAAATAACAGATGTTTTGCTTAGCGTATCGTGATTATCGTTGAAACAGGACCTATTCTTAGGTCACGATTACACTTGTAAGCTTTTACTAACTAACTAACACTTGCATACGATACGCGACTTACAAAACTGTTTACAATTCGTGAGTTACTCATAAACGTGACTCACATGAGTAAAATTTACAACTGTAGCCCTAGCTTTATACTGTGATAAAACTGCAAATGGTAAGTTTAGTGTCTACTACAGAAAACTTTAGTAAAGTAGACAATAATTCCATTTCATACTTACAATACATTGTCATTGATCCTATTCATACACCTACCCATCCTGCAATAACAAAAAATATCCTTCCGTATCTGCAATTATTGATACCCAGGTTTCCTTCAATTTTCAAACAATTCAAACGTGTACACAACAAAAACTTGTGTAAAATAAAAGCCGCAAAAAAAGTCTTTACAACTATATCGCAAACATTGGTTGAAGTTAGGAAGGTATTTTATGTACTAGTTTTTATTTGGTTCCGTGTCCAAAACTCGTAGCAGACTATTTTTAAAACTAATATTTAACAATCACTAGCGGCTTTGCTTTTACGAAGCGTAAAATCCGACTTACATAAAACACACTATGAAAAATATCAGCTTTCTGGGTTCAGCGTTAAGGGCTGGGCGTTGACAATAATATGTTGTGAGTCAGGACTATTTATTGTGTGAGATACCGACTTACAGTAATTTTATGTATTTTATAAATCTTTAAGTTAATTTGATACCTTGTTATCTATTGTATTTTACTCCTAATCGCATTGATGATGCAAGAATAAATATCAAAATGTAACAAGTGAAATTAATTTAACGAATTAAAAAATACGACTGCCGTGCCATATTATTTTTGGAGTTTACCTCCATATGAAGCGATTTGCTTAAATAGCCTTTTCTTATTCACATTTTTTATCAAATGATATTTTTTTTGTGAATCACTAAATATTGAACTACAGTGTTATATATTTTTGGAATCTACTCATCATTTTCTAGATGATGATTATATAGTTAATCTTATTTTCGATTTTTTTTTAAATTTTGGTCTTTAATGCGGGACCATGGTCACCCCATCAATTTAAAAAAAAAATTACTAGCCTATGTCACCCGAAATAAGCTAGGGATTCTAACGATACCTTATTTATCAAAATCGGTTCAGGCGTATAGAAGTTATGGTGGAATATACAAACTCACATACATACATACATACATGAAGCCTGAACATAATATACTCCATTTTTCAGGCAGTCGTATAAAAATATTTTGTACTGTTTGTAGCCCTAAATAATGGCTTATTTATTATTATAATTGTAGTAAACGGTTTTGTACGGGTGAGTGAGTGTGTCCTTTTTAGCCCCCAACACAAAAAGAGGGTTGCTATAAGTTTAACGTGTGTATTTTGTATCTATCTGTGTACCCGTGTCTGTCTGTAGCATTGTAACTTCTAAGCGGATGAATCAATTTAGATTTTTATTTGTTTGAAATGCGACTTCATCGATAGTGTTCTTGGACACGATTCAAATAAATCAGTTCAGCCATTTGAAGATCTTCAGCTCTTTTCTAATTGATGAAATTGATTTGCTGTTACTTCAATGTATCGAAGGTTATTTAAATTTCAAATTGTTACCTGTTACTGCATGAGATAACTTTGCTCTTCCTATTCAGATACCTACTACTCAATTTTGAAAAGATCTTTATAATGATGAGCAACGTATCTCATTTTACTACTGAAGATCTATCTCAATATTGGAGTCTGCTCTACTTCCTTTTCTTTCAAATTGGATGTTACTTCAGTATGATGTTTTAATGTAAATACTTTTTTATTCTTTTTCAATATATGGAGCCCTTCACTATAATAATGAATAAATATCATGTACAGGGATTTTTTTTAATTTATTAGAACTAGCAACCACTAATATATAAAGTCTATGCTATTTTATTTTTATTTTTTTTGTACAAAATACTTGTTGTGTCTTAAAACTAATTTTAAAAAAGTGGACAAAGGTAAAGCTTATCTCTAATAAACAATCTCTTCGAGCCTTCCTTGAAAGTGAGTAAGGTGAAATTATTAATATGTAATGTGTATTATATGTGTGTTTTATTATGCTATCAATAGAATTACATGTTAAAAGTACTTATACAGTATGTTCTCAGCAGTAACACCGTGTTATTTAGACTCTTCGTAAATAACGTTACTTATAATAATACTGCTTGGAATAAAATCACTTAAATATTAAGGCTGACTTGCACAACACTCCTTAAATTAATTTAGTTAAATTTTGTGATACCTTCACTTTTCGATAAGTTTATTCCGGGGTTGACATGATAAAGACAGGTACAGAAAATTTAATACAAGCACATTTAACGGCCTGGTGCAAGTATATAAAATATATATTAATAAAATAAAAAGTAAATAATAAAAAAGAGAAAATCAGAGTTATGGATATAGCTCGCAGACTTGCTAAGTGGAAATGGTCGGGGAAAATAGTTAAAAGAACCTATATGCACTGGGATACTAAAATGCTAGAATAGTGGCCTATCAGTTCCCACTGGAAAGCGCAGCGTCGCGTTGGACGACTAGGCAAATGGAAAATCTCAATGGAGTAACTGAAAGTCGCTAGATGCAAGCGTCACAATACTGTCTTGAGAATACACATACAATATCCGTCAATAGCTGATGTATATCGATTGAGACTACGGCGGCGAGCAAAACAGTTAAAAATAATACTTTTAGTAGAGTCGTATGCGGAAGGATCCGGGTACCAACTGCATTATTTATTATTCTACAAAAAACTCTTAACCATTGTGATTTATGAAAAGGATGAGCAGGTCATGGCACTCACCTATGAAGAATACGATATATAATGTATACATGGATTGTAAAATGATTATAATAATAATTTAATACTATAGGTATTGATGAAAAGTTGCTGTAAGTCAGATTACAACCTATGATGCTACGCGGACGGCCACGTAGTACCGTAGCACAATACGTAGCAGCGAACAAATCGTAGATCTTTTTTTATTCCACTACAAGTTAGCCCTTGATTAGTTAGTTGATCTTACTAGAATGATTTTAGGTAATCGCAACCATAAGACTAACAATGGTTGATGCAAGGTTTAAGGCAACAGGAGTTCTAATTATTCTAGCGATTATTACAATGTGTATTAATAAGTAATGTGTATTATATGTGTGTTTTATTATGTTAATTCCGAACGGGTATAAGCACAGGATGGAGAATCAACTCAGTATGTTCAGCCAAATCAGTCGAGAGAAGAAAATTTGTTTTTTGCAAGTGTTTCTCGGTAGGAACGGCATTCCGAAACAGTAGCAGATTCACTTAACGATTCAAAATCACTTGTAAAATTTAATGTGAATTAAAAAAATGAATTTTGAATTCATTTGTACTATGGGTTACATTTTGCCTGTCATTGTTAAAATCACTGTTTTAGTATAGACGTCTATATTGTTAGGTAAAATACTTAAACTACAAAAATTTCTTAGCTTAGTAATTTATGTAATTTGATAGTATGATTGTCTTCAAAAAATCTTTAAAATTTTATAAGTTTTGTACAAATCTGTAAAAAGAATAGCAGTACCTAAGTGTCAATTTAAACCAAATATTTTACGGCTGTTTTAGGTACTTACATTTCTAGATATCTTTTAAGTAGTACACAGTAAGTATTCACCACTTAAATTTGATGTTTGTTGTTTAAGTTCAAAAATTATTCTTAAAATATATCAACTTTTAAGATTAGGTACTTACAGCATCTAAGTATTCAAACAACATTCTCAATGTGTTTGCCCAATTCTTACACAAATCAATAATGTTAGGCAGCACCATCCAAGTAGATAAGGTTGCGGTACATCTACCCACTTTAAATAGTACAAAGTAGGATAGGTATATGCCCACTTTACCTGAATACCTAATATTATATAAGTTGGAATAAAGGTAAGTAGCGACGTACTTACCTAATTATTTTGAGTTGGTAGGATATAAGTTTGCATCAAACTAGCGTGAATAATCATACATACGGGACTTCGTCCGCCTGGTTTAACTTCTTTTTATCCCGCGGTAACTCTTAAATTTTCCGGGATAAAAAGTAGCCAAATTCACGACAATCCATTGCTCCGTTGCGGCGTGATTGAAGGGCAAACCAACAAACAAAATACTTTCGCATCTATAATATTAGCATGATTTTCATCCATACTCCTTGAAACACCTAAATTGTTCGATCACTACCGTAGTAAGCCAGCGCAGTGTTCTGCGCATGTGACCTTCCGCGCCGTATCGTGCCGCATTCGTAAAGTTGAAACTTTAATAAGAACACTATTTACTGAAGTTTTTCACTTTAATCTGATCTAAATTAAGTATCACGTCAACTTTCCACTCAGTGCCTAGTCGCTCTAGTACTTTTACAACTTTAAACTAAACTTACTTTTGAGCAAACGTGTTCCGACGTCAAACACTGTGTTGAATATTTAGAACCGTTCTTTTTCGTTTTCAAATTGGTTTTTTAGGATTGATTTTTATTCTCTTGTATAGTTTGATCGAAAATGAGTGCAGTTTGTGTCAGAAATTGCAAAAAAAACGTGAAAATGTGGTGTCGTATATCCGCCATCTTGGCGCGAATTTTAAATTTTTGGAGGTAAAAAATACTTACGCCACGTATTCCGGAAGTGGTAAAAAGATTGCCACTAAGGCTAGAAGCGGCACGCCGCACGAGCGGCCGGTCATTGTGCGCGCGATAGTAGCATGGAGCAGGTCGCGTGGAGATAGTACGCGGGCGCTGTCGCCGCCGAAGTCTTTGGCGGACTAGCGAGGATTGGGCCTCAACGACGCGCGCCACGGCCTCTTATCGATCCGCGACCCCAACACCGCTTGTCGCGTTATCGACCGACGCGCCGTCGCACCTCAGGCCTCAACTTACTAATTCTAATTTCATTTAGGGACGGGGGAGGATGACACTCCTAACCGAAATGTGTCTCACTCTAATGTCTCACTCAACAGCTTTACTTAACACTTACGTATCAAACACAAACATAAACACATATAGTCGGCACCAACTCTTAACTACTGTTTTTGTAAAGACAGTCAAAACCTGAATACCGCCGAATAGCCTGAAATCCACACAACACAAAATCAAAAGTGCAGCGTCAAGTAACAGACTCCCGTGTAAATCAGGCTTTATTTTAAAACCCTATGCAAAAGGATTTCGAGCCCAGACCGATTCCAGACATTCATTCAGATTTTCTAGACTTCAACGCATTCAGTCGGTGCAAATCCGGTCGGAGCCAGTATTTTCATTTCAAGACGGGAAATTAATTTTGTAAATTGAGCGATGCATGTTGCCCTATACCTACAAGTACAAAATGCATTCATGAAAAATAGCTACAGCTTTCATGTAATTTATTATTTAAGGATTTTAACATAGGCTGACTTGCACAACACTGCCTATAGACTACCGACCATCGCTTAAAGCAGTTTTATTTTATTAGTGTTGACGTTGATGGTTCAGAATTATAATTCTTATTATTTAGAGATACGTACGACATAATTATATACGATATGATTTGTTCTGTGAGCCCACAGGACTCTGTCGGTAGTTGGCCTGCACCACGGCACCACGTATTGTCCCTCTTTGATGACATTCATTAAGTCAAAAGATAGCTTGCATACTGGGGACGGACGTTATTTCTACAATTACAATGTTAGTCTTTAAGTACTTCAATCGTGGTTAAGCTTTTGGAAAATACAGCGGAACTTTCAATTTGACATGATAATAAGTAGCCTCCTTACCGAGACTTTATGAGAATGAACCTATCTCTGTAAAAATAACGCTTAAATCGGTTGAACGGTATGTCCATTAAAGCGTGACAGATAGACAGACGGAGTTTCGCATCTTTAATATGATATTATAATATAATATAAATGCGAAAGTTTGGATGGATAGATGCTTGTTACTCAATCATCTATCCACCCAAGATGAAATGTTTCACATAATAGTCTGGTATAACACATATCTGAGAAAATGAAAGAGTCCCACGGGAACAAAAAACCTAATTTCGTCTGCGTGGATTACGCAGACGAAATTGCGGGCATCAAAATCAAATATTCATTTATTCAATTTAGGTTACATTTAACTTAAAACTAAAGCTAAGGAGGTTCCAAACGCTCAGCTAGTTTGAAGTTTAGCTACTTAAACTTAGTATGATTGATACAAAAAACCAGCGGTAACCTATAAAAATAAATGTTTGTAATGTTACAGCTAGATAGGTATAACCGATTCTCCGGACCCAAACAAAGGCTCTAACACACAATGGACCTGAAAGATATGCTAGTATTCCAGGGGTAATAAAGTTTTGCAAGCCGTCGCTTTTATTACAATGAAAAGATGAAAAATCCTCTTCTCTTCGTCTCGAAATGAAATGAAGTTACTTTTGAATTTCAGCCTTCAGGTGGTACCTATTCAATTTTTATATCACGAAGAATTAGCACTTTTATTAGATGACACCCGCGACTTCATCCGCGTATATAAGGTTTTTTGAAGTGAAACTTCTTTAGAATTGTGGTTATTTGAAAATCCGATGAAATGAAAAAGAGACCAACATATTCATAATAGGATTTAGCCAGCGAGAGAGTAACATAGAATACAAGTTATATTTTTCTCATTCTGTAGTTTTACGTTCAGTTTCACTACTGCCCTGCGTGAATTACACACACACACACACACACTTTTTTTAAATATTTCAAATTTTCCGGGATGGGGTGCTATGGAATTGATATCTGGGCTATGGGCTAAGACGTATTCCATATGTTACGTACTACATCGCAATAATTATTACTACACTAATTGATGCCCGCGACTTCTTCAGCGTGGATTAAGGTTTTTTGATTCCCACGGGAACTCCTTAATTTTCAAGCATAAAATAATTTAAGAATATGTAAATGATTAAAGAGCATGGATTTCACTCACTTAGGACTGCGATAACTTGTGAATCTACACATTGATGTATTTGTAAATATTTTTTCAAAAGAGCAACTAACGAGGTTTTTGCTGGTTCTTCTCGGTAGGAATGACATTCCGAACCAGTGGTACATTCACTTGACTATTTAAAAGCACTTGTAAAATTGTATCTGAAAAATCATTTGAGTGTGAGTTTATCGTCATTGCATGATATAGAGCGTCAGTCAGTCCCCTAAAGTTGTTAAAATTTTGCTTATTAAAGTTTTACAACGGCCATTTGTATCGCACCATTATTTCTTGGTAAGTACAGTTGCATGATTCACCGCCGAGGTAAAAATTCCAAGGTTTTAGGTCACTGGGTCAGGGTCTTTTATGTTATATATGTCATCTTAAGATTGTGAATACCGTTAGATTGTAATCTATGTAGTGAAATTGTAAACTGTCCAAAGATTGTGAACCGTTAAATTTTCTGAGTATCAATTTCTGAAATTATCATTGTATTTACGTTTTCTTGTCTCTTTCTTGTAGGTTAGGTTAGGGTTAATATACGTAACAGATTGCAATCTACCGAAAAATAATGCGTTAAATTGTAATCTTTCGACAGTTTACAATTTCGCTAGATGGATACATTACAATGTAACGGTTTTCATAATCTTACGGCGACATATATATTCTATACATTTATATTACAGCTTATGCCTGCGACTTCATCCGCGCTTATTGAGGTTTTTTGGTACGCAGGAGCTCTTTAATTTTCCGAGATAAAAAGTAGCGTGTTATTCGATACTGTAATCTATCTGTGTACCAAATTTCATCCAGATCCGTTCAGCTATCCTGGCGTAATTGAGTAACAAACATCCATTCATCCAAACTTTCTCATTTATAATATTATTATAGAAGATTTTCATGATTTAGCACTACGTCATAATTTGCCTTGAGTACAGATTTTGCACTAAGGATCAAATTTTGCCAATTAGTATTCCGCAATCAGAACACCAATCCATCAGAGCCGATGTTAAGATGAAATCAATTGTAGTGTAAATATATTACGGTTTCTGCCTGCAGTGGTATTCAATCCATTAGGGTGTGTGCCTTCAATAGAACAATAGATGTTGCTTACAATCAAGAACTTAGGGTGGTTTTCCACGGCACTTAATGCAACAAGTTGCGTGGCTCTTTTTACTTGACTGCGCGATAAAATTAGCAACTTTTTACTAAAAGTCAAAACGCGTCCATGGGAGTTTGTATGAAATACTCGAGCTCGCGGGGTGGACGCCCTTTTGGTGAACTGAGGTCTAGTGGTCAAATGTTAGAAGATAAATAAATGAATAAATCTTTATTTTGAATTAAAAGGACCACAAGAAATACAAAACAAAATTGCTAGTACAAACTAAACTTAGGAACTAAACTGTGTCACAAAATTAATGCAAGGCATCGACTCATTGGAATTAATTTTATATAATTAATGCACAGGTGAAAAAAATGGGTTCTATTGTCCGTCTATATATGGTCTTACCTACCCCAAACACATAGGACTCGAGGTCTTAGTTCGAGGTGAAACACTAGTACAGATAATTATTAATTACGAAGGACTTTCATCAAAGACGTTACAAAGAACGTTTACGTTTACAGATCCTGTGAGAAAGCATCGTAAATAACAATATACATAACGTATTGCCAGCATCGTAAATAACAATAGGTGTACCCTATCGTATTGACGTTGGAGTTACACAGGAGAATTTGCGGTCTGATATATGTATGTGTTTGTTTGTTGATTTGTCGGTTTATTTGTTTCTTGGTTTGCTCTTCAATCACGCTGCAACAATTTTTTGTATGGTCATGGCTGAGGACCTGGAGACAGAGTAGCCTATGTGTTATTCCAGACTATAATCTATCTTTGTATCAAAGTTCATCAAGATCCGTTCAGCCGTTCTGGCGTGATTGAGTAACAAACATTCATTTGAGGTTTTTTTGATTCCCGCGGGACTTCTTAAATTTTTCGGGATAAAAAAAGCCTACGTGTTATTTCAGACTACGATCTATCTCTGTGCCAAAGTTTCATCAAATTAATCCGTTCAGGTGTGATTAAGCGTCACTCGTTCGTGTAGCATAAGTTTTTTTTCAATTCCCATAGCACTTCATTATTTTCCGGGATGAAAAGTAGCCTATGCCCACGAACTTCTTTATTTTTTACCGAAAGTCAAAACAATAAGCTTTGTTGATATAACTTGAGCAATATTTTGAGAAATGAAGGACTTTCAAATACAAACTTTCAACTCCTATTTTACCCTTTCGCGGGTTGAATTTTGAAAAATTGTGATACATGTATTTCTTCATTTTTAACTCGTAGTTTATATACCAAGTTTCGTGGCTAAAACTTGAGGAATGAAGGACTTTTATTAAAAACTTTCAACCCCAATGTTACCCTTTTGGGGGTTGAATTTTGAAAAACTGTGACATACGTACTTCTTTATTTTTTACCAAAAGCCAAAATACTAAGCTTCGTTGATATAACTTGAGCAATATCCTGTGAAATGAAGGCCTTACATACCAACTTTCATCCCCTATTTTACCCCTTTAGGGATAGAATTTTTAAAAACTATGAAATATGTATTTCTTCATTTTTAACCCGCTGTTTATATACCAAGTTGCATGGCTATAACTTGAGAAATGTTGGACTTTCATCCCCTATTGCACCCCTTTAGGGATCGAATTTACAAAAACTGGGAAACGCGTATTTCATTATGTTTTACCAAAAGCCGAAAACCTAAGCTTCTTTGATTTATCTTGAGCAATATCTTGAGAAATGAAGGCCAAACCAACTTTCTTCCCCTATTTCATCCCTTTAGAATTTTCAAAAACTGTGAAACACGTATTTCTTTATTTTTAATTCGCAGTTTATGTACCAAGTTTCATGGCTATAACTTGAGAAATGAAGGACTTTCATACAAACTTTCAACCCCTATTTTACCCTTTTGAGGGTTGCCCTATTAAGTGCCATATGTATTTCTTAATTTTTTACCAAAAGCCGAAACACTAAGCTTCGTACATGTAACTTCAGCAATATCTTGAGAAATGAAGGACATTCTTACAAAATTTCATCCCCTATTTCACCCCTTTAGGAATCGAGTTTTCAAAAACTGTGAAACACGTATTTCTTTATTTTCAATTCGCAGTTTATGTACCAAGTTTCATGCCTATAACTTGAAAAATGAAGGACTTTCATACAAACTTCTTCTTAATTTTGTACCAAAAGCCGAAACACTAAGCTTCGTAGATGTAACTTGAGCAATATCTTGAGAAATCAAGGACATTCATACAAAATTTCAACCCTTATTTTAACCATTCGGGGGTAAAATTTTGGAAAACTGTGACACACATACTTCTTTATTTTTAACCGTTAGCCAAAATACCAAGTTTCATTGATATAACTTGTAAAATATCTTGAGAAATGAAGGCATTTCATACCAACTTTCATCCCCTATTTCACCCCTTTGGGGGTCGAATTTTTCAAAAACTGTGAAATATGTATTTCTTGATTTTTAACTCGCAGCTCATATATTAAGTTTCATGGCTACAGCTGTCATAAAAAAATTCAACCCCTATTTTACCACTTAAGGGGTTGAATTTTGAAAAACTGCGACAGAAGAAATTCTTTAATTTTTATCGAAAGCCGAAATACCAAGTTTAGTTTATATAACTTGAGAATATCTTGAGAAATGAAGGACTTTCATGCAAACTCTCATCCCCTATTTCAACCCTTCGGGGTTAGAATTTTAAAAAACTGTGGTGCACGTATTTCTTCTCTCTTCTATTCCGAAAGCGGTGTTGCTAGACTCGGCTAGGATGGTCAGCCGGTTTCTCAACCTGTCGCCCCGACTCCCGGCCGTTTGGCCTCCCCTGCTGGAGTGTAATCCTCCGCCCGCTACAACAATTTATTTGTGTATGTAAGTTAATTCATTTCTTTTTATTTAGATTATCATAACTCTTTTTGCCATACATTATGTATTTATTTCAATGATAATAATCATAGGATATTGTTCAAGTTATATCAACGAAGCTTAGTATTTTGGCTTTTGGTATAAAATAAAGAAATACATGTGTCATAGTTTTTCAAAATTCAACCCTCAAAAGGGTAAAATAGGGGTTGAAAGTTTTTTTATGAAAGTCCTTCATTTCTCAAGTTATAGCCATGTAACTTGGTACATAAACTGCAAGTTAAAAATGAAGAAATACATGTATCACAATTTTTCCAAATTCAATCCGCAAAAGGGTAAAAGGGGGGTTTAAAGTTTGTACATGAAAGTCCTTCATTTCTCAAAATATTGCTCAAGTTATATCCACGAAGCTTAGTGTTTGGACTTTTGGTAAAAAATAAAGAAGTACGTGTCTCACTGTATTTCAAAATTAAACTCCCAAAAGGATAAAATAGCGGTTGAAAGTTTGTAAGAAAATCTGTCAGTAATTTTTATGTTAGAGCCATTAAACTAGGTATTTTTTGGTAAGTTGGTTGGGTTTTTTGGAATTTTGGTTTGAAGTTGAGAAATACCTGGTTCACATTTTTTTGTAAATTTTATCCCCAAGGACGTGTAATAGATAGTTAGTCCTCCAATCAAGCCGCAACAGATTAACGTAATTTTTTGCATGGGTATAGTTGAGGATCTGGATAGTGGCATAGGCTACTTTTCATCCCGGAAAATAATGAAGAGCTGTGGGAATTGAAAAAAAACTTATTCCACACGAACGAGTGACACTCAATCACATCTGAACGGTGAAATTTGGCACAGAGATAGATCGTAGTCTGAAATAATACGTAGGCTTCTTTTTATCCCGAAAAATTTAAGAAGTCCCGCGGGAACCAAAAAAACCTCTAATGAATGTTTATTACTCAATCACACCAGAACGGCCGAACGGATCTGGATGAACTTTGATACAGAGATAGATTATAGTCTGGAATAACACATATCCTACTATTTATCCCAGAAAATTAAAGAGATCCCGCGGGAACCAAAAAATCTCAAATGGATGTTTGTTACTCAATCACGCCATTACGGCTAAATGTACCTAGATGAACTTTGCACAGAGATAGAAAGTCTGCAAAAGCCAATAACACATAGGCTACTTTCTATCCCGTATAATTAAAAACAATTCAATCCACGTGGACGAAGTTAGTTATTTAGTATAACTGCCATACCCCTAACAGTTTATCACGCTACCATCTTAGACTGCATAACTACTAGAATATAATAGTATGTAGTCACAATGATACTATACTAAATAGCCCGGATATTTAGAACATAAACCTTGTGTGGTTTCGGCTGGTGGATCGCAACCTTTCTTGTATGTTTCTGTACTTACCTAACTATTTTGAATAATAATTAAAAAAAATTGTTTAAAAAGTAAAGGGAATTGTCAACGTTCTTAGCCTCACAAATCGAGTCCTAACCGATCCATTACTGCGCCACTGTTTAATAATAATGTACAGAAAGTAGATATATTCTATCTATTCTATAATATATCTACTGTATACTGATACTCATGTAGTTATATTATGTCACAATAACTACATCATACCAATATTATAAATGTGGAAGTATGTTTGTTTGTTGGTTTGTTGATTTGTTCTTCAATCATGTCGCAACAAAGCAACGGGTCGAAGTGATTATTTGCATGGGTATGGTTGGGAGGTGGACCTGGAGAGTGATATTTTTGTGCCGGAAAATCGAAGAGTTCCCGCGGTAATCAAAAAAAAACTTGAATCACGCGGACAAATTCGCGGGCTATAGCTAGTAAATTAATAAATATTAATAACTACATTATATATTAATAGAGAAGTACATTACTGAATAATATTAGCCGCTATTTCAGTGCCCTTAACTAAGATTAAATTCGACTGGTATCGAATCGTTAAGGGGATGATAAAACAATCCATTTTCACGAAAACAGGGGGACACATAGAGTATAAATATAACTATAATATGTACTCTATGGGGGGACATATTGTTTTGATTTCTTCATTATGAGTAAAGTTAAACATACGTTTTAAAAATTGAATTAACTGAAGATGATGTACCTGAAGCAAAATTAAAACTTGCAAAAATTCAAGAGCATCTTGTCCGGGATTTAAATCGATGGCTTGCATACCGTGGTTTACGTATTTCTGGTAACAAAAATGTACTCGTAGAAAGGCTAGTTGTCTTTTCCAGTTCGTTTTATTTATTTATTTCATTTTTATTACTTTTGCACAATACTTTTTTTTTTATTTTTTTTTTTTTTTTTGAAGGGTTTATTTATTTATTTTATTATCATCTTAAAACAAATGGGAAAAGGTGGATACAGGTAAAGCTTATCTCTAAAAAGAAATCGTTCCAGCCTTCCTTGAAAGTGAGTCAGATGAAATTGTGAAGTGGTTTATGTACAAAAATAATATATTTTACTGAAATTATAAAATTCTACCTTATGTAATCATACTAATATTATAAATGCGAAAGTGTTTTTTTTTGTTGTTTTATTGGTTTGTTGGTTAGTCCTTCAATCACGCGGCAACGGAGCAATGGATCGACGTGATTTTTGGCATGGGTAAAGTTAAGGACACAGGATACCGTTTATCCCGGAAAATTCGCGGAGAAGTCGCGGGCATCAGCTAGTACTTAATAAATTGGTATACTTACTGATTACTTAGGGACACTGCCTACGTGATCAAATCAGTGTCAGTGTCCCTATGTGATCAAATCAGAAATGAAGAGATCCGTAGCCAGAGTCACCGATATAGCCCGAAGAGTTGCGAAGCTGAACTGGCAATAGGCGGAGCACATAGTTCGGAGAACCGATGGACGTTGGGGTCCCAAGGTGCTGGAATGGCGACCCCGCACTGCAAGGCGTAGCGTCGGCAGATCCCCACACGGTGAACGGACGACATCAAGAGAGTCGCAGGGAGTCGCTGGATCCAGGCGGCACAAGACCGTGGCTTGTGGGGGACCCTACAGGAGACCTATGTCCAACTGTGGAAGTCCATCGGTTGACAACGACGACGACTGTATTGTTTAAATAAAAAAGACATACCTACTTCTTACAAAAACTAAATTCATATGTACAACTAGATGATACCCGCGATAAAAAGTAGCCTATGTCCTTTTGCGGGATACAAACTATCCCTGTACCAAATTTCATCAAAATCAGTTGAACAGATGGGCCGTGAAAGCGTAGCATGTCTGTCTACTACGCTTTCACGGCAGACTGACAGGCACACTTTCATATCTATAATATTACTATGGAAGTATTGCAACATTAACTTATAAACACAATAAATAAATGAAGATAATAAACTCAAACTCACATTTTTTATGCAAATAAACTAATTACATGTGCTTTTGAATCGTCGAGTGAATCTATCACTGGTTCGGAATGCCAAATATTTATATGCTACTAGCTGATGCCCGCGACTCCGCGTGGATTGAGGTGTTTTAGGGGTATGAAAAATATATAGTAGCCGATTCTCAGACCTACTGAATATGCATTTAAAATTTCATAAAAATCGGTCAAGCCGTTTCGGAGGAGTATGGTAACTACTATTATGACATGAAAATTTTATATTTATGATAGTAGCTACATCTATGCTAATATTATAAATGCGAAAGGTTGGATGTATATTTGTTACTCAATCACGACGGTACGGCTGAATGGATCTGGATGAAATTTGGCACAGAGATAGACTATAGTCTGGAATAACGTTTAAAGATAATGCTGTTTAACTATGAATTTAAATATATGTACCTACTTACTGACTACCTAATTTGTCCATGGAACTCCCATGGACGAATAGCTTCTGCTGTGAAAGATCTTTTATAGAAGATTGTTCTAAGGAGGAATTTCAAGAGATTTCTACAACATTACTCTTAATGGAGAAATCAAAACATGTACCCCTCCACTAGTGCTGCCTCTAGCGGATTTTTATAGAATCTTCAGAGGAAAAAGGCTCATTGGAGAAGATTCAACAAAAAGAGCGAACAACTTTGTAGGGTACACTAGTACGAGGCTTTGTGCCTAGGTGGCGGTTATTTAATCTTGATTTAAAATAAGAATGTAAAGGTCTGATTTCTTCATATCCTATTGAATAAACATTGATAGCTGATAAGAGAGACAAATTCACCATCATCAGTCATAATCGAGACTTCCCACTTAAAAGAAATTCAATGTATCTACCTATATAAAATTAATGTTCATAACTATAATACAAATCTGATTTAGCCGGCACTGTCCCACGTCTGGGCAAAGATGTTTCATTGATCAAAAGCTTCTACAGACATTTTCTATGCGCCTTGTGATCTCTTTATCAAGGTGAAAACAGCACAAATAGGATATAGACCAGTATCTATAGTTGCCTGAAAGTCTCGTCCATCGATAAATTTGTAGGTACTAACTAGATAGGCCCTTTCATAGAAAAGAGTTGGGAGTCAGACTTGTAAGGCGTACCCCTCACCTGTATAACCTTGTCGTTGTCCCTGCCATAGCCTTGTCTGCTTTCCAGACTAGATGGCGTTACTAAAATAACTTTCGTATTTTAAAGTATATGGCTTTTATTAGTGCCACACCAGCACAATGCACTTTGTCAATTGCAGTTGGACTGGAAGATCCACAAAAGAGACTATGTAAAAAACAAAAAAAGATTGAAGCTTTAAATAAGAAGAGTATGCAATAAATGGATTTTATTAGTCACATTAATTATTATTTACAAAAACTTAAAGAACACATAGTACAAGGAGGGTTTAAGCAAGGATATTATATACAGTAAAATATAGCTATTTGCACTTTTATTTAGTTAGTATTAATATATTTACAAACAAATTTAACGTATCGGCTAAAGACTAGCCTAAGGAAGCACTCAATATTTATGGGGCGGGAAATGTCGGGAGGGAGAACGTCATAAAGTTTATAAAAGAGTTTTGGGCAGGTCAAAAGGATATGAGTGATCGATCCTTCATCAAGACCACTCTCGCTTATTGAACTGTATCATAATCTTAATTTTGCAAGATGAGCAGGGGTACATGCATGCAATGGCGTGCACAGGTTTTGAAGCTAGGGTAGGCATTCGTTAGTCCGAATACCTATTTACTAGCTGTTCTGATGAAAAATGAGGATTGACTTATATCCATTTGGGTAAGCAGTGCTTTTATGCCTCTATGAACTGCACGCCACTGCATGCATGACCACTTCACAGACGGCATATCACATATGAAACCCAGCGATCTGTGTTGCGGTATAAGGAAGAACCAGAGACAGAATTTCAGGTTGTATTGTTCCATAGAAGTGCCTTTGACTGATTTTGATTCAATCCAGGTTGAAACCATGTGTCAGTAAGGTCAGATTTAGTGAGAGACCTGAGGTCCTGAGCGTGATTCCTAAAATGATCTAAAGAACCAGTCTCAGTTGCCAGTTTAACATATGCGTTCGCATTATCATTGCCATTCCTGCGTGACGTGGAATCCAAGCCAAAAATAAGTTCACATTTTTTGTTTGACAGGGCCCGTCTGTGTAAATTGAGGTCGTTGGTCTCGCCACTGAAAACATATTATATATTATGATAAGCTTAAGCCCGCAATTTTGTCCGTGTGAAATAATTCTTATTTTAATTCCCACGGGAAATCCTTAATTTTCCGGTATAAAAAGCAGCATAATTAAAATTTAAAAAATCAAAATTGTTCAAAATCGTGTTAACATTTGGGCCGTGACAGCGTTGCTGGCAAATAATCAGCCATATTTACATATTTTACTATTTATTTTGGTTTTCGCTTCATCTAAGGTCAACAATTATGGACTGACAGTAACCGATATAAGTATTCTAAAAACTGTTATAGAATGAAAAATTCATAGATTTCGCAGTCCCTGCAAGAATCCCCAAGCAAGACCCTGAAAACTGTCGTCAGATTCTGAACCATTCAATGTTCTGAGTGTAAATTTTTGAAATATTCATTGTATTTACGATTTCTTGTCTCTTTCTTGTGGGTTAGGTCAGGGTTTGATATAGATATACAGGTAGTATCACTTATGTTCTTTCGAGTTAATATACCTAACAGATTAAAATCACAGTAAACAGATACATGTATCTGTTTACTGTGATAAAATCTACCGAGCAGTTGTCATGGTTCACAATATTTCGACAGTTTACAATGTATCGAGATAAAAAGCATTAGATTACAATCTAACGGTTTTTACAATTTTATGGTGACATATTATGTGTTTGCCCTAAGAAGTTGTGCGTTTGTTTGTTTGTTTACGTGTTTGTGCACTTTTTTGCTACCATATCCTAAAAAAATTCTGGACCGATTAATATGCGGTTTTTTGCATTAGATAAGCATTATTTCTGACAAGCTTCTTAGTTGTATTGCACGTTACAATTTTTCTGAAAAAGTACTGGGCCAATTGAGATGCGATTTTTTGCATTAGATATGTATTTCGCATTGTTTGCACTGGGTGAGTTCACGCCACCTGGCGTTGTATGAAGGAACTTGGTACTTGGACAGGAATTCGAGACTGTAAGGCACTCATGAACTGTCACTCGCGTAACAGAGCTTTCATTTCTCGCTAGATGGCGCTAAACGTTATGTTTTGGATAAAGCACAAAAATTCTACATCAATTTATAAAAACAATGCAATGATTTCAATACATTGCGTCGCCCTTGTCAAGGTAACGGGTTTGACACTTTTTAGGCTTACCTGAGCTGGGAATCGAACTCCCAGCGAACTTTCAAGTGGATTCCAGCTACTTGCTTGCGATTGTCCGCCCACCTAGTGGGGAGTCATCCAACACTTCCGGTGCGAGGCCGCTATTCAAGTACCTTGAGTTGGGACCCCAACGCCTTTCGGTTCTTCGACTTATGTGCCCCGCCTATTGCCACTTCAGCTTAGCGAATCTTCAAGCTTTAAAGGTAACTCTGATTCTTCTAAGTATGTCCTGATTTCTGATGTGATCACGTAGGGACACTCCAAGCAAATATATCATAAATCTTTGCATTGCCCTCTCCATCGCCCTCTGAGTGACCCTTAGCCTTCTTAACAGACTCATTCTGTAGATATAATCTCATCTCAACCCAATGCTGGCTCACTACTAAGCACGAGACTTCTCTCGAAATGAGAAGGGTTTTGACCATAGTCAAGTGCGGATTTACAAACTTCACACATCTTTGACAATATTATGAAAAACTTTCGAGCATGCGGGTTCCGTCCTGCAAAGTGCAGAAGCAAGCAAGTGCAAGCTTTGAAGCAAGTGATATTTAATTTTATAAAACATAACTTCAAAAAGTTGTAGGTGCGTGCCCGGGGATTGAACCCGCGAACCCGTACAAAGTTGGGTGTCCACTAGGTTATCACCGCATCTAAATAATTTGTAGATATACATCACTAATAGGTTAGGTTCATAAACACTGTGAATATTAATTTCTACTAGCCACAGATTAATTAACCACGACTAAAATGCGATAGGCAATTAATATTAAGCAGTCAATATGCAATGCGAGTAATTGATACTCATAAGTCAAATTGTGCCGTGTCAAATGTAGTCCGCGCTCGAGTTCTGAGGAATCCTATGGAATGTTAAAGTAATGACCTAGAGTTGTTTGAAGTGCAAAACAATATTGCTATCGCAGAATTACACGTGTCAAGCTCGAAACTAGTGCAGGGAGCAAGCTGGATTGGAGCGACGGTCGGGGGCGGCGTATACAGTCGTCGTTTCTTCAGACCCCGATTACTTGGCGCTCGTGCGCTATAGAAGTTAGTAGTACTTTTAATTGGTAGGACGTTACCAATAATTATTATAACACTTACTAATATTATAAATGCGTAAGTGTGATTTTTTGTTGGCTTATCCTTCAATCACGCCGCAACGGAGCCACGGATCGACGTATTTTTTGGCATAAGTATAGTTGAGGACAGAGTGGCAAAGGCTACTTTTTATCCCAGAAAATTAAGGAGTTCCCGCGGAAATCAAAAAAACCTTAAACCACGCGGACGAAGTCGCGGGCATCAGCTAGTTAAACTTAAGTCATAGGCTATATGCAGTAAAGTAAAAAAATAATTTGTATGTAAAATTTACAGGAAATTTTAATTTTTTTTTTAATATTACAGTTTTCTTTGTAATACTAAATTGGAGTAGGTACCTACTACAAATTAGCCATTGACCGCAATCTCAACTGGTGGCAAGTTATGATGCAGTCTAAGTGTGAGATCTATAGTGCGAATTTTGACTTTGCTTAGAATTAAGACATGGTTAAAACGAGACAGATTTATGTTACTCACATAAGTCCATCTTATTTCAACTCTGAGTAAATTCTGAGCCAAGTAAAAGTACCTACGCTCTATAGATCTCAGTATAAGATGGTAGCGGACCTGTTAGGGGTATAGCGCAGTGGTGTGCACGACATAGAGGCTTATAAGCTCAATGCTTATATTTTTCATCATGCCCTGTATGATATGTATATAACTAACCATTGCCTACTCTAGCTCCGTATAACTCCAACTGGTATGGCGGTATATTAAACCCCAAGAGTAACGACTTTTTTCCTCTACTTTACAGAAAAGATACTACGGTATTCATGAGGCCTAGTAGGAGATATTTTACCTATTCGATCACGTTAAAGTCAACAAACATTTTTATGGAATTGATTGAGTGCCAACTGTCATTATTTTGTCAACAAGCACTTGAGAATTCGATAAAAATCGTTGTTAATCTCCCACAGCAATGCATTCACGATTGATGTTTTTTTGACGATCGGGTTAATTTTTGATCGCTTGGCCCATTCTACACGGCATCGTATCAGAACGATGAATCGCTTGCGGCATGTCTTTGCCGGCAGGATGGTAACTAGCCAAGGCCGAAGCTTCTCACCAAGGACCAGACCAGAGAAAATTCAGAAATTGTAAATTCTCTAAATCCCCTCACCGTTTATCAAACCTATACATAATCTCGTTCAAACTATTAATGAGATCGAATAACAATCAACAAAGTTCCCTCACATACCCACCTCAGCGAAGGTATATAATATACAGTGAGTCGAGGCCCATACAAATAACATGTCCGGCTATCATAACAGTTGTAGCATCTAGAGGTACTTTCACTCAGGTAAAAGCTAGACGTTCAGTAAATACTGTAGTTCATCAGTATTAATTATTTTGAGAAATGTGTAAAACTGCATACTTATTTGACTTTAGAGTGGCAGAAAAAAATGAAAAAATATTTTTATTAATATGAGATTCTGCCACATTCCGCCGATACGTTCCTGTCACCCCTCAGCGTCGTGCGCGAACTTTAGACGCCTCCGTCAAACGACTGGAAGGAAAACTGTATGTTCTTAGATTGTAGTCACACTTAGGTCGCCACTCGCTGCCCACTCGCCCTTGACTAACGAAGGAAAACTCCCGACTTGTTAATTGATTGTTGCAATACTCGTCCAGGTAAATAAAGTTTGTAAAGGTTACATCACCCTCCCTTCTCGTAATTAACTAAAAGTCCCAATAGTTCAGCGGTTATTCGACCGAAAACTGGATTGCAACCACTTCAAACAGTGGTATTTGAAGCTGTCGCCACATCGTTTCCTTTACGTTTCAGTCAATTAAAGCGGTAGTAAATGATATTATAAGTATGCTTCAAATACAGTTAAAGCTGGCAGATGCAGTTATCAAACTATCAGAAACGGACTGATAACTGCATCTCCGTCCGCATATCAGTCCGTTTCAGTTTCAAATACAATTGGTAATTTTTGTGAAGTCATGCTGTTTTAAGTTTATAATTAGTAATAAGTTTGTTAAGACAGCAATAAGAAGGAAAAAGTGTCTGCACTTTCCTACTGTAGGCAATGTGTAAAAGGACGGACGAACCAATCGCACGGTGGAACAGGTTAAGACGAAAAGTATAGGTACCCATTCATAAAGCTGCATTTACGTTTTGTAACGTAGCAGTAGTATTAGCGCTGCCATTTCAGGTTCAAGATCTCCGCAGAAGACGGTTTTGTACCGCTTGCTACCAGCGGCTCCCACCTACGCGCTTGAGATCATCCGGCTAGTAGAGGTCGACCAACGAGCATTACACCTACCCAGTTTTATCTCATCAGCCCAGTGAAGCACAAATTCAGAAGAGTGACGTTATTCATTATTAAATCAGAAATAACAGAAAACATGGTGCGAAGCGAGCGCGTTTATTGAATCAATCGCGAGCAGGCTGGCGGCTGTCAGGCGCTTGTCAGAGGCAATATGATTATTGCTTATTTTCAGAGCTGCGATACATTGTAAGGTGTGATTCTTTATAAAGTACTTACATAGGCCCATTTTAATATCGACTGAAAAAAATTATAGGTTTAAGAAAAAAAAGTAGTCTTTGCAGGTAGGGTTTTTACATTTTTGATCCATAGATATAATTTTTTTTAATGCAAATGTGAATACAGTTATTTGATGTCATAAAAATTATTAAAATAAATCAACTCGAGTGTGTAGTTTCGAGTAAATTCGAGTAACCGGAGCTGAAAAAGTGTACCCGTCTTCTCACTAATCCCCAAACTTAATAAATGTATGTGTGGGGGAGGCGTCACTGTGTTTTATAAATCAAAATTTTAAGATCTACACAAAGTACCTATTGTATGCACTCGAATTGAATGCAGTCGGGGCCTGACGTGACTAGCGGGAGCATCTCCCTCCCCCGTCCGCTCTCACCCCCGCTGATAGTGTTGTCAAGTGCTGTCTTTGACATCTATCGTACGACTTAAATACGTAAACGAAGTAATTTACATGTTAAACTAGCGAATGCCCGCGACTTCTTCTTAGTTTGAGGTTTTTCATTTCCCGCAGGATCTCTTTAATTTTTCGGGATAAAAAGTAGCCTATGTCCTAAACCAAACTATAATCTCTGTGCCAAATTTCAGCGAAATCCGATCAGATCTATACATCCATCCAAACTTTCGCATTTATAATATGTTCAATTTATTAAAACCGTTCATGTTCACATTAACCCTGCGATGTCAACATTAACCTATCAAATCCATTAGAGTTGGAATAATTGTTTTCGTGCTCATACGAGTACTACCTAGGTTATGTAAGTTGACATTTCCTAAATGAAACGGATACGGATAATATGGAGTACGGGAATTTTTGTCAAATGGACAAGCATTCGTTAGAGTTGAGAAAATAGGTTGAGTTGAGGGTGGTGGTGCCAGTGGTGGTGATGGTGGACTGTCCCAAAACCGAATCAGCATAAGCCAACTCAACTTAATCTTGTTTGCCCCTAGAGTGATTTTGTAAAGTGTGAACCCAGAAGCTCGCGAAGGAGGTCCTGAATGAAGTGGAGTGAAGCTGAACCAATGGGTGACGAAGCGAGTCTTCTGATGTAGCCCATCCTTTTTACTTCTATGTTTTTATGGATACCCAACATTAGACGTTTGATCATAATATAATCAATTAATTAGGTAATCATTCTTGATGAAAACTGTGACCATTCATTGATATACTTGATTATTTCATGAAATGATCAATTCTATATGATTTCGCGATGTAACAGTGGAGGGACCGTTAATGATTACTATCCCTAGATAAAGTTCTTAAATCATTTCATTGACGAATTTCGAGCTCTACAAGTAACGTATCGAGACCGTTTATGTTGACATTTCCTACGAAATTCAGACACATAAATACTCTTTGATTGAACGCTTGTTGCTTGTTTGTCACTTAATAATCAACTTGCTTTCCTACGATGCTGATGACTGATTTATGAGGTTTGGTGTCAAAAAAACGTGTTTTTATTCATCGACAAGCACGTGAAATGGCGAAAAAGCTTTGGATATGTGTACTGAAGAAAGGCAAAATAACTTTTTGAACTTGCCTTTAACGGCAGACCGAGTCGATATACCGGAGTATCAAAAAGAAGCTCGGATTATCTGTAATACAAAAAGAAGCTTACAAAGAACGAAGAGGTCCTTACTCTTAATTTTCGTAAAAAAGATGATTTTAATCATAGTATAATTCACAAAACTATAGAAGGCTTATATTTGACTAAAACAATCATCGCTACTAGTCCGAATGATTTTATTTTCTTTTCTTAAGAAATTAAGTAAATTTTGGACTTTATTGTTGTGTATCAATCAATATTTAAATTTTTTTTTAAATAATACAACCACTGCTTGTTTTTTTAATTTATCGATATGACTGTCAGTAATAAGGTCACAATACTAGCACATTCCTAAGCTCTGCATTCAACTCAGGTGTGAATAATAGTTTCTATTTGTTCAAAATTTCGACACACGTAAAGGTTTTATGGTCCGGGGAGTATGTCGTATTCTAATATTTGTCTATTATCAACAAAATTGTAGTGCTTGTAACTATACGTACATATCAGTTCATAAAAAAAAAAAATAATAATAATATTTATATTTGATAGCATAAATTATAAAATAATAGTAAAAACATGTTAAATTAATAATAAAATAATAATAGTATAATTGATCTAGATGAGGAACGAATGTGGATGCAGCCGAAGCGATTTCCGTCATTCGGACCGATCGCCAGGGGAGGAAGCGAGTAGACGACGCGACGCAAGAAATAATGCGTAGCTGTAGTAGTGAAAGCGGTGGTGTCGGCCGCCAAAGCGCACACTATGTCTGGGTCTTGTCCTCCTCATGATGGCGCGAGTGGGGAGCAATTCATAGAATTCATATTTTATTATGTGCAATTAATGAAGTATTTCGAACGCATTACATGGTTGGATGCTGTCTAATGTAAGGGAGCCTTGGTACTATGTGCCTCGTGAACCTGGCTTGGAGAGTATCCGACGATACTTGATCTGCCTATGGTGGATCTATATACATACTTAAAATACAACATACTTACACGTATTATGATCGCATATTACTATCGCAGGTTGAGTTGGGCACTGTGGAATATAAGTTACTCGCTTCGGCGATGCTTCAGCACGGCTGGTTCTGCCTTGATGTCTACCTAGTTGGACGTTGAGAAGGGATTGGTTTGTTGTTGTACCAGAGAGCTTGCTTTCTGTGCGCAGTGCACTTCGTGTGCACTTCTATGTTCTACAGTATGTCTGATTTTACCTTGCGATCTACTTAAAGATGACTTATGCATACCATATGTAAATTTACGACGTTCGCTACGTTCGAACAATAACCAATCATGGTTGATAGGACGCTGTTTAATATTATCACTACTTATCTTACGTTCAAACAATGTTCTACTACCCATGGAGGTTTCTTGTTGACTTTTGGTATTCTATGAGACTTATTAGTCCATGCATTAATATGCCTCTTGGGATACCAAGGGAGGGAAGAAGCCTACCGTTGTGGGCGGGGCGGAGCCAGCCAACCATCATTTATTTTTTAGAAAAGTAAATGATGCCATTCATAGCATCTTCCTTATCTTGATATTAAAAGGAAGATGCTACCACTAGGATTAGTTCGTTTCACGGTGACCTTATGGAACAACATTTATGTTGTTAAATAAGATAGAAATCTTAACCCTGGGTTAAAACTTATAGTATAATATAAAATGTCTCACTCTTATAGTCAAAACATAAATGTCTCGAAGTATGATATGATGCTTAATGATCCTATACATAATAACTGGCTCACTTAGTGTATGTGCTAAAGAAGTAAGGTTCTTAGAACGAGCAAAGCGCAGTATACTTGAACTGAAGCATGGCAGTATTGAATCAATACAACACGCGTGTAAAACGCGTGTCATTGTTTTGGGATGAACCAATACTCGAACACGCGGGTAAATCGCGTGTCATTGTTTAGACATGAATCAATACTCGATCACGCATATTATTATAATTCATATAACCTCGAACTGAATTTATACATTGATATTTAATCAATGCTTGAACGCGTTTTATAGATTTTTATAACTCGAACGCGCTTCTAAAGCCAGTCATATGTAAGCTAAATTTCATCTAAGTTAGTATAATCAAGTCGTTGGGTTGATTGGACTCCAAGCTTCCGAAACTGTAAAAGATCGTGGTTTATTATGGACGCAACGAAGTATGAGGGTCTTACTGCTAGATGATTCACGTGCCATTCTAAAGAAATATTGAATCTTATTGGTAGGGTAAGGTGTAGATTCATAGGGACCCCGGCAGGTTAGTTACATTTTTAATAAGCGTCTTAAATTTTTATGTTTATTTTTAATCCACTGCAAGAGCTAGCCCTTGACTGTAGCGGTAATTAACGATGCCGTGTAAGATGGTAGCGGACTAAGCTGATATTATTATGGTCGATAAAATGAACCCATTCCCTTACGAACCGGAACGCTAACATCTTTGCTAATAGGGTAAGAACTAGCCACGGCCTGACGGACGGATAAACGGACGGGCGACGGACTGACCTCTTATAGTGTCCCATTTTACCATAAATACGTAACTTGACTGCCTCGTTGGTCTAGCAGTTAGCGTAGTCGACAGCAGCTCACGAGGTCCTGGGTTCGATTCCCGATCGGGCTTAAAAATTGTTAGGCATTGGGTTTTTCAATTAAGAAATTCAGCCCGGAGTTGGAAGTTGGCGGTGTTTCACCCCCGTGCCTCGGAGAGCACGTTAAGCCGTCAGTAGCGGTTATTATCACTCGTTAAAGCCCGCCAACCCGCATTGGAGCAGCGTGGTGGGTCTAAGCTCTAATTCCCTCTCTCCTATGAGAGTGGAGGCCTGCGCCCAGCAGTGGGACGTTAATGGGCTGTAGTGGTGGTGGTGGTAACAATGAGGAGGTTTGTAGGAGCCCTAAATATTGGGTGATTTTACTAAAACGAGTTGAACATTTTTATTATTTATTTCAACAGACATTTATGGCAGTTTCGACATTGGGGTTACATTAATTATTTTTCTTTACTCACTAATATCCATTACACATTTAGATTGAATATTAATTCATACGTCAAAGATAAACTACACGTCTTCCACGTCTAATAGCTCGTCAAGTCGTACTAGTCGATATGATGCGTCCCGATTAAGTATAGGAATGAATTTTCACAATATTGAGACATAACTATTAGCAAAATTTTTTAAATTAATAAACAATCTGTAATATCAAATTAAAACAAAACTAAAAACTAAATTTAATCCGCGCGCGAGTTGAATGCAGAGTAAATGTATGGCGACACATACATTTACTCTGTATTCAACTCGCACGCGAACTATAGGTATCAAAAATGTATCATAATATGCACTGTAACGATGCAATGAGTCCAGAATGCTGGCTGCGTTACGTATATGTAACTGGAAGTTACATAGGGCGAAGCACCCTTCGGTCAACTATGGACTTTGTGACACGAGATGATGGACCCTTAAAAGAGGATCTAGCGTTCGCTGGAAATAAATACAATACTAACACAACTAAACTATTAAAGTATTATACTATTTATTTTCAAAAAATTACAAAGACAGTTGAATATAGAGACCATTGCCTTTCCTATTCTTATTTCTTAATTAGGACGCATTGTATTCGATAGCTTCAGATCGTGCCTGGGAGCAGACTCTCTAACTCAATCGCATTCTCTTCTGTATTGACACCTGGAAAGAAAAACATTGTATGGCAGTGTTTATGGCGATATAGAATTCCATCGAAAGTCTCCTTGACTTTCAATATTGCCAAAATTTGAGATACTATGTTCTAGTTCTTCCTTGCAGGTGTCGATACATACACAAGCCTCACGTGCCGAAAACCTCGGATCAATTATTAAATGGATTAAGATAGAGCTTGCAAAAAGTCTCAAACAATGATTGTGACCAACTAGGTAGTCAAACATTGCTGTTTGGTGCAGCATTTAAGTTAAAAAAGTTAGTCTGGCTAAACTGAAAATAGTAAATAATAATGAGTATGTTGAGTGTATTTTTATTAATCACACGACTGTCCAATAAAGGACTGTATTGTTTTCAGAGTTCGAGTATGTATGCAATTTTTCTTTATTCCACCATAGCTTCTAAATTCCTGAACAGATTTGGTATGGAACATCGTTAGAATCCCGACTGGATAATATAATTTTTTTCAAATAAATTTTAAATATCAACACAGTCTAGTTTTTAAAATTTTTAAATTATGTTCACTTGTATAGGCACAACAACGAAAGATGTATGTTCACGTCTTGTTTATTTACAATAAAAAAAGTAGGTGTAAAAGGTCCTTAATTTTAATTTCATAGGTAAATCTCTAGTTATTGAGATATTTATATTCCCAAATTTTTGATAGGTAGGTAAATATTATATTCACATGTTATCTGTTATTTATGTCCGTTCTTTTATTTATAATGACACTTCACTTTTTTGCAAGCTCTCGACACGTCCAGGTATTAATTGATCCTAGCTTAGCATACAGTATAACGTGTCAGATTGCAGCAGTTGTCCTACTGGGCTAAGTTTTACCTCATCGGTCGCGTCAAACGTTCACTACGATTTGTATGGAATTTTCAAGCGCTCAATGACAAATGACAGCTGGCTCTCAATCAATTCCATACAATTCGCAATTAAACTAGACGCAATCGAATCGATAAAAAATCTCTCGCTAGGTCTAGTGGGAGTTTTTAACCTATTCAATCGTGAGATTAACTGCGATTTGTTTTTAATTATACAATCGCCGTCTGTCATTTTTCAACGAACGATTAACAATTCCTAACGCGATTGATTATTTAAAAAAAAAACTCCCACTAGGCCCGCTGATTGCATAATGATTACCTTTGAACATTAGTCACTCGCTAAAAATGGCAATTTTTTCAGCAAGCACAATCAACACTCGGCAGGAATTAAAATTTTCCCCTTTTGCAAGAATATAAAGACTAGAAGACAACTTGACGAATTAAAGAACGTTAATTAATGATCACGCGCAACCGTACAGCAGAGTCAACTTGATTATTTACTTAATAAATTTGATATCAAAACTTAAGACCCTTTATGTTTACTACCAGGCCAGAGCCGAAACGCGTTAATAAATCGATAAAATACCACACTTTAAGTGGTTTTAAATCCTGAATCAAATACGTATCATCTACGTCAAATGTTAAACGTGAATTCTGCCCTTTGCAAGCGATAGTCATTTGCAAAATGCCTAGAATGCCTTTCATAGCTGTACGCTTAGTCTAAGTTTTTACATTGAAATTCAAATTGATTGCAATCGAGCGTTCGATGACATTAGTGTCAAAGATTTAGATCTCAATTTCATGTATGCATTCACCGCCAGCACTCCATACTATATATATATAATAGGTTGTGCTAAAGTTGAATTTGGTCGACCTCTTCAAGTCAAGAATTTATGGATACGTATACTTTGACGCAACTGTGATCGAACGCTGGATTACGATCAACCAAATTTGCTATATAAAAACTAATACTAAGCGTACTGATACAGATGTTCTATTTTATTTAGGAATTCCGTCTGGCTGTTAGTATATTTAGTTCACCTACCCTAGTCACCGCTGAGTACCAACATTTAGAGGCCCCTGACCCAGTGACCATTGACTTATTAGCAGCTCATGGGCCCCTGCTTCTAAGGTCAAGGGTTTTATCCTCACTGGGCAGGCTTGCAGACATAACAAATTTGATACTACCAACGTAATATTATAATTCACAACATTATGGTGTTTCAGGCCCGTATTAATAAACTGACCTCAACGAAAACCAGGTTTTCAAGTATTGGTCTAAAGATAATGATTTATATACGTCATAATATTAAACACGATACTTGTAAGCCTGTTCCTAGCTGATGTTGGTGTATAATTATGGGCCTTATATCAGTATAATTAAACCTATATCAGCTAAGAAGATGTTCGCAAGTATGTTGCATGTATGTATCGCATTCGCGATAGGTCTTCATCATATTAAAATCGATAATTGAGTACATGTTCTAGACTGATATCGGTTCATTATTACGCGTACTTGAGGTCAAAATAGATGGTAGATTCACTTAATGATTCAAAAGCACTTGTAAAAGTTAATTTGAATAAAAAACATTTGAATTTTGAATATTGACATAATTTATGCAAAGCATCTAAAACAACTTGGTAACAATCTTTTTTGACAAAGTTTTGATGTCACTTTTATTTTAAAAAAGGTCGGTGACTCTTAAAGGCTAAATGCGCACTACTTTTTAGGGATTTGTAGTAAAACCATGCACCTTTATAGTTTCTATAAGGCCGTCTGTCTGTAGAAGCCCGAGATCCGGCTGCCAGATTGCTAAATGAATCGAGTACGTGATCAAAAACTAATTTTTATATATAATTGTAAATGGGGGAATATATACTCGTATATTTGCCAAGGCGCCAATGAAAAAGTGACCGCTGGTATTTTTAATTAAAATAATATTAATTGTTTTTTTTTTAATTACATTCACTTTTTTCACTAACTCGCGAAATTGTAAACTGTCGAAAGATTACAATTTAACGCATTATTTTTCGATAAATTGTAATCTGTTAGGTATATTAACCCGATAGAACCTAGGCCGGGCACTACCTAATTATTTATGTCGAACCCTAACCTAACTCACAAGAAACAGACAAGAAAACGTAAATACAATGAATATTTCAAAAATTAACACTCAGAATATTGAACGTTTCACAATCCTTCGACAGTTTATAATTTCGCGAGTTAGATTATAATCTTACGGTTTTTACAATCTTACGGTGACATATACATATAGAACTTGGAAAGTTATGGTTGCAGTTGTGCACTCGGCCGCAACCTATTTGCAGCCAGGTGCAGGTAGGTACAGGTACTGGATTCATATAGCAATCTTGTAGCCGGATCTCGGGCTATCACTTATTTGTCTGTCAGTCCGTGCGCCCGTCTGTCCGCCATAGCTTCATATTTCTCAATGAATGCGCAATCATTTAAAAATTTAATAATTATTATGTCCCTATTTAAATGGTCCGAAGAACTATTAACTATTATGTATTTAACGTTAGAATTAGGGTGCCTTTCCACCAGAAATGCGTTACGTTGCTACGCAACGGATGTGTGTCAAACCCACCAAATACATTAGGGCTTTATTTTCATAGCTTAGATCCCTGGATCTTACATAAAGCGCTCCTATTGACGCGTTTGACCCATCCCTAGCTTAGCAACGTAGCAAAGCTCTGGTGGAAAGGCAACTTTACTAAAATATCAAAGCGGAAAATATAGGCCGAGCTAGAAAACGTAGTGCGCGCTTTACCTTGCTGTACTCTTTACTTCATCATGTCTGTAGTGATTCACTTAACATGTTATACCCGTTCCCTTAATCTAACAACATTTAACATATTAAAATATACTAAGTAGTTAGTATGTCTACGCTAAACATTAATATAATTAATTAATGAAACGATTATGTAAATCAGTCGTTTGAAGAATAACGTTAACTTAGTAATAGGTAATATCGATAATATAAATCTATGAATTATTAAAGGTAGGAGACACGTAGGGAGGGTTGTCAACTAGCAGTTTATCACGTGTATCACGTGTTTCCCGTGGGCCCAGTGCGGGCGAATAAGCGATTTCAGCATGAGCCGAATTCGTAACAAAATTTTATTTCATTGATATAGCCCAGCATAAGACAGCATAATTATTGTGTTTTAGTTAAAAGTCTAATTCAAGTGTTTGTCATGTTTAACATGGTTTAACAATTCCCGAATATTAATTCTTGCATAAGTACAGTCGTCCTATTAGTCAGTGAAAGTAATTAAGTTATAACATGTTTTAAAACTATTAATTAATTATTAGGGGTATAAATATAAACGGGTAGGTAAATAATAATAACAATATATTTGTACTAATACTAGCTGACCTGTCCTAGCTTCACACTGGTGAACTTCAAGCCATATATTATTATGCATTGTGTACGATTAATCATCTAATTTCCTAAACTGACCTTTCATACTGGCGATCCAGTAGATTTAGCGTGATGCCGCAACAGATCGATAGATATATTATATATTATATAGCACACGATGTCTATCGATATAATTATCAATAATAATGATTCCTCCAAACCAAATTTTCAAAAAAAATATTTTAAAGGAATCGTCCAGTTACAGTTTTAATATAAGAACAGATTAATATCATTACGGTATCAAATGTTTCTTGATTATGAATAAATTAATTATGAACTAAATGCATTATCAACTTGATTTGGATTTATATTTCGATTTATTCTATCAATTTTTTTGTTGATTCTGTCTGATACACAATGAAATATTATATAATTACACGTCCTTTTGGTTTGGTAGCTGTAAAGTCCTCAAACATTTCAAAGCGAAATGTTGGATTAAAAACGGTTTCGTCAATAAAAATCAACCGTGCGAAATAAATTGCAGGTGTGCTGCATTTCATTATCATAATTAATTATCAATTAAAAGTAAAAGTGGATTACAGACTACAATAATAGCAAAATTGTTTCCTTTCTTCTTCACGGTTACTATTTTTATTTATTAAAACCTTAAAAGTATACGATCTATCAAAATTAAAGAGTTAAAACCGATTTCAGCGAAATTTGGTACAGATATAGGTTGTATCCCAGTGAAGGACATAGGTTCATTTTTATCCCAGAAAGTACCTACGTAGTAAGTTTTAGATTCTACATATAAGGTAAATCAACCCGTGCGAAGCTGGCTAAGGACAGCTAATATGGTATTAACTAGGTACAAATATATATTTTAAATATATATAGTTAATTAAAATTATTATCTAAGAAAATGAGTTTTTTTAGATAACAAAATATATGGACAATAACATGAAGCCTAACGCTTTAGTAGATCAAAAAGAATATTCCTTTTAGAATGAAGCGACGTTCTAAGGTACAAACCATTCAACAAATCTTTCCGAAGTCGGCAAAAGTGCTGAGAATGTCCGAAAAACATGATCATAATAAAAAAGCATTCTGCGTGCTTTTAGTACATTCACTTTCAGCCTTTTGTTGACGGACGGATGCGACCGCACGTCTCCTTCCTTATCCTGCACCTAGCCTAACTTGTTACATTCTTCGCTAGTTATAAGAGTAGCTATAATAATATAAATAACCTGCTTACAATTTATATTTAAAAATTTTGGCACTTGTTTTTCCAATCGATCACAGAATTCGATCTTCTGCCGATTGGCATTTGACAACGTAATGGGATAAAAATATACTGCGAAAAACAGCTTTAAGTTTTACGTTTTACATTTAAAAGCTAACTAATAATCTGGATATCATAATAATTACTCGACCCACCTATCCGACATATCTGTAATAAAACAAATATCTCGCCGTGAATCTAATTTAATAATTTCCAATTGATTTTAGTGATTTGTATTGTCTTTATTTATATCTTTTAGTATTAGGTATAATCAGCCAAGAAAACTAACTAACAGCCTTATTTACCCATGTACTGTATAATTAATTATGTATCACTTAATTAAACAATTAATGACACCACTATTTATTTATAATCAGCATCAAGTTATGCCTTGACAGTAAAGTCACCTGGTAGAAAGTGAAGATGCAGTCTGAGATGGGTAACACGCTAACCTGATATAAAGGTATTGTAGTTAAATTAAGTTTATGCCATACATACAGGGACAGACCAGAGAAAATTCACATTGAACATGATTCGAACCCGGTTTCGACAACAGCAGCTCTCACCACTGCGTGAGGGAGGTTTTT
Organism: Erebia palarica; assembly: GCA_964035005.1. NCBI lineage: Eukaryota > Metazoa > Arthropoda > Insecta > Lepidoptera > Nymphalidae > Erebia > Erebia palarica. Next base: position 19,917,373 of record OZ035986.1, read on the forward strand.
GAAATCGTATCGCAGGGTATAGTGGTGCCCAAGTACTAGGGCTGTGGCTTCAACCGATAAATAAGGCATTTCTGCGTAAAATATTAAAAACCATGGTCTTGAAATATAAACTAAGCTAGATTTAATTATTATATTTGACCTCAATAAATATCTGTCTGTTATTGGCAAATTATGAAAACATGCAATAAATGTGTAATGAACTACATAGTAATGATATAAATAGAGATCTGTATTGTACGACTTCACAAAAGCTTTTTAGGACGGAAGCTTAATAATGATAAAGACAATATAAGAAGCTATTTGGCTTAAATTAGTCTCAGACCAAGTAGATACAATTAAAACTTTTTAGATCATAGTTATATTTTGTGACCACAAATGATAGAGCTCATAATAATATTAGAATTATCGGTGCGCGTAGCTAAACTATAAAAAGACAATGATCTTGTAAACTAAACCCTAAAAAAATATATAATTAAATAAAACTAAATATCATTATCAATCGTATTTAAATCGCAGCCAATGTCAAAGTCTAGCCCCGCTACTGAGACACGACGCGGTGCGGCACGTAGTGGCAGTTGGTTTTTCATCATACCTATTCGAAAAACGAATATTGGCTTCAGAGGATAGCGGGAGCAAAATATAATTTTTAGGCCAATGGGACTTTTCATTTCTCTGTTCTGATTGGTCCGCATTCGTGCTTCTGATTGGTGCTTCAACCTATAGGTATAATGTCCATACATAGTACGTTGATACTCCTACTACTTTAACTTGGCCCCATATAACACAAATAACTATTGTGTTATATGGGGCCAAAGAAAATTTTTGTTCCCCGAGGGCGCTATTTTGAATTCAGAGCGAAGTGAAGGATTCTAAAGTAGAATCCTGAGCGTAGCGAGGAATTCAATAAACGCCGCCCGAGAACAAAAAATTTGGCCCCGAGTGACACACACTATTTATCATCATTACGTATGAGAAAAAGCTAGGAGTTTCGACGTACTATGTATGGACATTACCTATACGTTAAGCACCAATCAGAAGCACGAACGCGGACCAACCAGAAGATACTCCTATCAACCTTCTATGTATAGACATTATTTAGACGTATATTTAAAGTTTAAATAAAACACAAATAATTTATTTTTCAGCGTGCAATGCCGCCAAAACGTAACCGGCCAGATAAAGGTAACTTCATACATTATGCGTTCGACCTCTTTGGTTAACTAGTATTTTTCCTTCTTTGGACTAGCGGCCATAATTCCGTATGAAATTCAAAAAATGTAAAGCCGTATACCTATCCGATCAACAAATTGATCACTTTTTTTCGTGGGTAGGCGTTAAATAAAGTAGTCGTATTTTTCTGCTCTGATTTTAATTAATTCTTTAAAATTGTAAAAAAGTATATTCATTGAATAATAATATGTACCTGTGATTAATTTAATTCCGCCAGCTTGCTCACAATTATTTGTACAGTTAGAAACTTAATTTGTGATAGTGACCACCGTGTGCTATATCCTAACCTTACTTAATTTGCACTAACACTGAAGGCTACTTGTTCACAATAATGGAATCAATCATGAGCCAATTAAGTGAAATCACTCAACACTTCAACACCAGAATGGCCGATTTTCAGAAGGAGTTGAAAGGTTCAATCCCTGCCACGAGCCCCTCATCAAATATAAACTCTCAATTTGGAACCTTCCGGTCTTTCGTCTTGTCAGCCCTAGAAAATCTGCAGCTGCATGAGTTGGAGATGCGCTCCAGAAGAAAGATTCTTCTTGTGCATGGTGTTGCGGAGGAGGATAGAGAAGATCTGAGCGCATCAGTGCCAAAGATTTTGTCGGAGCATCTAGGATTGCAGCAGCTCTCAGCAGACTCTTTGAGTAGATGTCACCGTTTGGGTCGCGCTAGTGGTGTAAAGCCACGGGCAGTGTTACTGAAATTCAGGGAGTTGTCAATACGGGACAAAGTCTGGGCCGCTAAAAACAAATTGAAGGGCTCTGGGGTAACATTATCCGAGTTTCTTATCCTTAGCCGCCATAAGATCTTCTTAGAGGCTCGGCAGCGATTCGGTATAGCGAAATGTTGGACAAGAGATGGAAGCATCATGGTGTTAGACTCCGATGGTAAGCGGCATCGTATAACTTCAATGTCGGAGTTGAGCGCTATCCCGACTCCAGTCAAGGATGTAGCCGCGTCTGCCACGGTGTCTGCTGCTGCTGAAGCTCCAAAGGTCTCGAGAGTTAGAAGAGTGGTCAAAAAGTAGGAGCGCTGGGCGTCCCGATGAACTCTCCCTTACTGCTAGTGTGCGGTTTTGTCTGGACTAAATTAAGTACATAACGATTGTTACGAGTATTACTTTCTTTCTATTAGCTTTTTAAAATTATTCTAAACTAACTTTTTATTATTTTAACTGTAGGTACACAACTAAAACTTCGCTTTGAAATTTGACAACTGACAGACACTGACACAAACCACTCTGCTTGTCTTTGACAATTGATGGTTCGTTTAGGAACGCAACCTTTTGTAAAGCTTACTGCACACTGCTTAATTTTTACTACGCATTTTAGTTATAATTTTGCTTATTGATTTTTGTTTTTGCTTGTTCATATAGGTATTATTTTTATTCACATTTTATGACTGTACAATTAATGTTTAAATTCTAAAATATTCAAGTTTATTTCTCTTTGCATTAATACAGCTGGCGGAATAGGAGAATTTAAGTAGTTAGATAGTTTACTACGTTTAGTTATCGTTAGTAGTTATGTTTTATTAATTTAATTATATTATATATTTATTTTATATTATGTCGTCAATAGAAAGTATTGATAGTGATCTTATTTTGTCTATGTCGTCCTCATCTTGTGATAGTAGTTTTCACAGTACATCTCTCCTTCCAATAAATGAAGTCCTTGATTCTAACTTCTCAGATTGTCTGAAACATTTTAATGTCATCCATATTAATGCCCGATATGCTTGCGTCGTTTGATTCTCGTAACCTACATGCAATTCTCGTTTCTGAATCCTGGCTTAAAACTGCTTACCTTCTACATCTTATTCACTTCCAGGATTTAGGCTCATCCGCAATGATCGTGTGGGTAAGGGAGGTGGTGAAGTAGCGATCTATCTACGATCTTACATTCCTTTTTCTATTGTTAGTTCGTCTGCACAACCTCCGTTACCAGATGCGGCGGAACATTTATTGGTAGAAATTACATTATCTCACACAAAAATCCTTCTTGGCGTATTCTATTGTCCACCTATCTCTAATTACTTCAACTCTTTTGAAAGCTTGCTGGAAAATATGGTTCCCTTATACAGCCACTCTATTTTCATGGGAGATTTTAATACGTGTTTGCACAAGGATGATAGTCGTAGTAAGAAGCTATTGTCTATCGTAGAATCCTGTAATTTGCATGTTTTACCCCTTGCTGCTACACACTTCTCTCCTGGCTGTACTCCCTCTCTTCTAGACCTAATTCTGGTCTTCTCACCAGATTTCGTCTCAAATCATGGTCAGTACCCAGCTGATGCGTTTTCTTATCATGATTTGATTTTCCTCTCTTATAAAATTCGTCCTCCTAAAGCTAAATCGGGAATACTTCTGCAACGTAACTTTGGAGGAATTGACAAGAATCGCCTCTGTGATGACGCAACCAACCTAAATTGGTCTGCTGTCACGGATATGCATGCCGTTGTTACTAAAGTTGAGGTGTTTAATACTTTGTTGACTCAACTTAGCGCGGAATCGCTGCAATACAATGTGTAGAGATGCACAACGACGCCACATGCATAATTCAGTTCAGAACGGTAATACCGCCAAAACCTGGAAATTTCTTGAGTCGCTTGGAGTTGGTAAATCTTCCCAAAATTCTTCTGTTAATATAGATATAGATCTACTTAATAAACATTTCTCTACTTCTGATACAATTGATAGTGTCGATAAAGAACGTACGCTTAGTATTCTTTCATCCACCTCAACTCCTGACTTTCCGCCTTTTACCTTCGAGTCTTTCACTGAACGTGATGTTAAGAAGAATATATTGTCCATTTCCTCGAATGCAGTCGGTACTAATGACATCAGCCGTAACATGATCGTTCCCATCCTAGATATTGTTTCCCCTATTCTTACCCATATCCTTAACCATTCCATTAACACCGGCAAATTTCCTGAGGCATGGAAACAGGCACAAATTATTTCACTTCCAAAGAAAACAAGTCCTTCAGTTGTAAGTGATTTTCACCCAATTTCGATTCTTCCTTTCTTATCAAACATACTTGAAAAATTGGTTTTCCAGCAACTCAGCCTTTTCCTTAACAGACACTCACTCCTTAATCCTTTGCAATCCGGATTTCATCCCGGTCAGAGTGCGGTTACTGCTCTCATTAAAGTTACTGATGACATTCGATGGTCGATAAATAATAAGCAGCTTACAATTCTGACTTTACTTGATTTCAGCAACGCTTTCAATACCGTTGATCATGATATTCTGGTGAGTCTGCTGCATTCTATTAACATGTCTCCGTTGGTGGTTGACTGGTTTCGGAGTTACCTCAGTGGCCGACGACAGCGCATACGAGTTGACGAGACCGTTTCGTCATGGTGTGATGTTACGGCTGGGGTACCTCAGGGTGGCGTGTTATCTCCTTTGCTTTTCGCTATTTTTATTAATTCTATCACCAAAAACATATCTTCTCTCTATCACATGTATGCAGACGATATCCAAATATATCGCCCTACACCTCTTGATAGCCTTAGTACTGCTGTTTCTGCTGTCAATGAAGATTTAGCTACAATTTCCGAGTGGAGCAGACGGTATGGACTTAAGGTTAACCCGACTAAATCTCAAGCTATCATTATTGGCAGTCCTAGGATGATTGTTCGAGTTGATTGGCAAAATCTCCCTCCAATCATATACAATGGGGTTACTATACCTTACTGTACTCGTACTAAAGACCTTGGCATATTTTTGAATCGGGATTTATCGTGGTCCACACAAATTAAAGAGCTGAGTAGGAAAACATTTTTTGCAATGAGCTCATTGCGTCGTCTTCGTTCTGTTTTGCCAATTCCAACCTAAGTTATGTTAGCACATTCTCTCTTACTTTCCATTCTCAATTATGCAGACGCAAGCTATCTTAATTTGACAGAGGACCAACTTAACAAACTTGAGTGACTCCAAAATCTTGCTATTCGGTTCATATTCGGCCTTCGTAAATATGACCACGTATCTGAATTTCGTCAAATGCTTGAGTGGCTTCCTATTTGCCGTCGCCGGGATCTTCATGTACTGTCACTTCTGTACCGTGTGCTATTTGATCCAAAAACTCTCTTTTACCTGAAGGAGAAGTTTAAATTTCTGGGAAATCAGTCCGAAATACGAACAACCCGTAAATTAACTTTATGCATACCATCGCATAAGACAAAGTTTTATACGCAGTCTTTCACAGTGCAAGCTGTTTTATTATGGAATACTCTCCCATTAAACATACGACAATCAAAGTCACTGGAAATATTTAAAAAATCTGTTAAGAGTTTCTATTTATTACCATAATACAGACGACTAGTTTTAACTTTTATTTAGTATGATATTACTTAAACTAAAAATACATAATATATATTAGTTTATTTTCATATATTTATTATAAGTATTATATTATTTGTGTAACAGTTTATGTATTAGTACGTAGGTATTTGTTTGTATGTTTATATTGATACACCGCCCGCGAGTTAATCTCCTTACTTCTCCTATTCCTAAAGTTGCCTGGCAGAGATCGCTACTAAGCGATAAGGCCGCCTTTTTGTATACTACTTAGTTCTTTGTTTTCTATGTATTTTTTGTGTACTTTTTATGTGTGTTGTGGTGTACAAAATAAAGAGTAATAATAATAATAATAATAATCACGTGACTTATCGAAGACAACAGCCACTCAAATATTTTGGATTTCGAACGGAACGAGCGATCGACAGGTTTCTGCGACGAACGCAGTATACTAAAGCATGAACGCGGACCAATCAGAACAGGGAAATGAAAAGACCCATGGGCCTAAAAAATACATTTTGCTCACGCTAACCTCTGAAGCCAATATTCGTTTTTCGAATAGGTATGATGAAAATAATTATTGCCACTACGTGCCACGCAGCACCGTACATCTGTTTTGGGGCTAGGTCTTAAAGGCACGAGTCTGAAACGAGCGACTGGCGATAGCGACAAGCGATAGTGCTGCCGACCGCACACGATCTTCTGGTTCAGTAGGTATATATTTTCGGTAATGGTGACACTGCATCTATACTCGTACTCGAAATATATCTAATACAAAGTCGCGTGTGGGTCTTCTCTGTTTGGCCCGTGAGGGCCAAGCGGGTGTACGGGCCTCGAGGCTAGGCCTACTTACCCGGGCGGGGCGTGGGGCAACACTGTGCCCCGGTGAATGGCTCTAAGCTGTATCGGCTTGGGCCTGCCTAGGAGGCTACGGGCCCTTAAGTTAATTAATACAGAGTCAAAGATATAGGGACCAGTAACCAGTATCTACCGCAAGGTCGCGCCACGGTCCCTTGTTGCTTTCATCATCCGCTGCTGCCCGACTCGGACGCGACCCAAGTATGAATCCTAAATTTTTTTGTTTAACTAATTCATAAGATCAATTTTTAAAGTCAATAAACAGTGTTATAAATACATAATTTGTTCGAAAAAGCTCCATAACATTATGTTCCTTTGATATGAATTCCTTACAGCGCCTTTGGCAATTAAACTTATAGTATTAGGAGCTAATATAATTTCAAATTTGTTTTCTAAGAAGATATTCTTAAACCACGAGCCATATTTTTGGTGATTGGTACTAAGTATATAAAATGTCTTGGCCAGACCATAAATAAAAATAGTTATTTGTAGACATATCAAGAAAACAAGTAATATAACGTGAGGCCGTTTCTAGTGCCGGTGGAATCAGCACACTTATTTCATATCAATAATCCGGTTATATTCAACTTTTCTTGCAGGGGTAAGAGTATCACTAAGGACTGAAACAGGGGTTATAAAATTTATAACCCCTGTTTCAGTCCTTAGTTAATAATATAAAATAAGAAACAAGGGGTTCAAACACTGTTTTTTGAAACCCTTATAACGAAAGCAGAAACGATACAGTAATCCAATCAATCTGTAACCGTGTATTTCTGTTAATAAGTGTTTTTATCTGTAACCCTAATAGGTTCATACCCTAACAAACTACACGGTGTGACAACGAGTTCGACACACTTCATTGGACTTTACACACACTGACACAACATAGCCGTGTTTTTCTTAAAACAATTGCAACCATCGATGCTTTTTCACCTTAGGTTCAAATTTGAATACGCATCAACAGTAAATTTGGCAACGTCACTATTTCGGTTACACTTTAAAACACTTTGAAACCCTTTATTTCTGGAATAGATTAATTTCTGTTCCAGAAATATAAATGTTTCGGATTAACAAAACACATTCAAAAGGGTTACAGCTTCGATTCTGTAACACTTTCACTCTGCAACACTTATATCTCTGAAACCTTAAGTATTTTAGTATTCAATAGAACCTTCATATGTAATACTTTCGTTTCTTTGAAATCAACGTCCAAATTTCGAGCTGCCCTAGAAACGACCACTACATTAATATTATTTAAAATTTATAAAGTTGAGCTGAGTTTTCATTATAATATATAAAGAATATCTAGACAGATTTATGACGTTCGTTTTTTAAAGTATTTTTTGAATATTTGAACTACATGATACATCAACATCAACACTTTCGCTAAGCGACTCTATTATGGTCGGGCTATGATAGATTAAAATAAGAAGAAAAACATTAAGATGTAAAAACATTCCATTATCATATTATTAACAATCACTACTTCTTATTAATTAACACCAATTGTAAAATTACCATCATGATATATAAATACTTTTAAAAAGGGTAGGTGAACCTGTTTGCGATGGTAAACACTGTATATTTAAAATAGTATTTACATCATCGTTTTAATATCCGTACTAGATCATGCCCGTAACTTCGTCTGCGTGGATTTAGTATTCCCACGGTAACACCTTGGGTTCAATTGCAAATGAATTTATACTTGTTTTGCAGCGAAATGATATATTATAAAAAGTTCACTCACCCAATTTGAAAGGACAATTACCCTAACCTAAATAGCTGATTACAAAATATAATATACATGGTAAGATGATTGAATAAAATAAATAATAATAATCACCAGTGAAATGAAAGAAGTCGGTTGATTTCTTACAGTAGTAAATTACTTACAGTCGCTTGATTTCTTACTGTTTGCCCCAAGCCAACAACGCGTCATGGGCGTTTTTACAAGAGCCATATCACAGAATAGTATTACCTATTCTTCACTAGCTACATTGGTCATACCACGTTGCGTTGCGTTGACCTCAACGCATTGTGAGCTGTTTTTTTGCTGAATAAGTGTTTTTGTTCTTTGAGCCTAACAAATATACCAAAGCAAAACGGGATAGAATGTGTAGCTTTGCTATGTACGTAATTGACATTCCGCAAATAAGATCCAAGTACCGTTGCCATGTTTCATGCGCGCTGTTGACATGTGGAATTTCTTTGCGGTATTTTATTTACCTTCTATAAATCGGACATATTTCCAATACTATTTTTGCCTCTCCTACATATTTCTTCTAGGGCAATTATACTGGAATGAACATAACATTATACAAACTGGGTTAAACAAGTAGGTAAACTATGGAATCTTCATCTATGGAATACATTTATAAAAAATAAAAATTAATTGTTGAGACACTTAATTTTTTTCTTACATTTTTTAAATTTTATTTTGAATTGATCGAGGAAATTTAAATAGGTCTAGTTTAATCCAGTTTGATAATGTTCACTTTATGGAGAATCACGATGTAAAATTGTATGTAAATAAAAACATTTAGTTAACGGTTCGTTAAAAACTTAATACAACTGGAACCTCTTCAGCAAAGTGTGATAAAATATAATAAGGATCAGGCAACATAAGAGCTTAAAAATTCGTAATAATGAGCAGGTGATTAAACTACGATACATATTTTTTATATAACTATTATTATAAATACAGGACTGTTTTCCACTAATTCAAGATTACACCTAGACACGTAATTTTTAAAGACCCTGATAAAATCTATTTGGTAAGATCGGATATTTTTAGAATAATGCTAACATTCATTTTATACGTATCACTAAAGGGAAGCCACATAATGAATTTAATTAATGAAATTATAGTTTTAGTATAACAATGACATTTTATACATACACAATCATACAAAATATATTATTAATATTATTTATAGCGTGAAAATAATATTATTGTATAATATGATAAACAATTTAGTCAAACCTTTGCAGTGTTAGAAGTGATCAGTTCGTTACGTATATAAATATATTTTTATTTTCGAAAATAATTAATTAAAAATAATAACAAAATATATTCGCAAATACTTTATAAAAATTATTATAAAATATAATTCATAAGTGGCTTCTACGAACAGCTAAAAATCGATAAAATGCATGGTAACTGCAACGGTGGTACTTCAGAGGATTTATTCGATTTTATATATATTTTTTTGGAATTCCCCGTACTTTATTACGCAAATTTATTACTGCCTCGATACTTAAGATTTTTTAAAATACAGATAATTCATCAATAAAATCATCAAATCTAGATAATAAAACCGAACATAAATTATTAAAGATGGCATCAAAGATAACCAAAGTTTGAGCAACAATATCAAATTTTGTTGACATTAAATTTGTAGAAAACAATAATTCTTTTCTATCATATATATATTAAAGTCGACCATTAATAACTTCATCAAATCAATAGGAAGACCTATTTCGAAAATTTTGATGACCAAGGTTCGCATACAAGTCTAATTAGTATTTCATCCACCATCCACTACAGCCTATTAACGTCCCACTGCTGGGCACAGGCCTTCACTCTCATAGGAGAAAGGGAATTAGAGCTTAGACCCACCACGCTGCTCCAATGCGGGTTGGCGGGCTTTAACGACTATTATCATGTTAGTGATAATAACCGGGACCGACGGCTTAACGTGCTCTCCGAGGCACGGGGGTGAAACACCGCCAACTTCCAACTCCGGGCTGGTACTGAATATTTCTTAATTGAAAAACCCTATACCTTTTTATGCCCGACGTGGAATCGAACCCAGGACCTCGTGATCCGCAGTCGACTGCGCTAACCGCTAGACCAACGAGGCAGTAGTATTTAAGAGATTCTAATTAGACTTATATACTTATCTAAGAGAGATATTGATATATTGATATCTATATTATTATAATTATTCACATTTTTTTATTTAAATTATTTTATGACATACCTACTTACGTAATATGCATGTATGTTATAAAACAGTCAGTTTGGAATGCTCTTAGTACTTGGCTTTAGCCTGTACGTAGTATTTATTATTATTTGGTAGAATAACACCAGGTATAATCCCGATTCAAGTATAATTTTAGGAAATAGCCATTTTTTAATGACCAAATCTTAAAATAAATAAAACCTTTTATAAAACTGTTACATAATGACACCGTTATTGAAATAGCAGTAGAAAATATATAATCTTATAATATTAATCAATGTTTCATTAAATTCTCAATAAAAATTATCATTACTTATTCACAGACTAACATATGACATTATGTATGATACACGTGTACATTTATTATTATTTTAACATTAGGTTCCGAGATGTAGGCAGCGCCTCGCCGGCCCGGACTTAAAATTTCGCCATCAATTTTTCAGAATAGCACTCTTGTCTAACTACTTTATATTAAATATACAATAATAGCAGTGTAAAGTTTATTATTATTATTATTCTTTTTTTGTTCTGTTTTTTTTTGTATTTTTACTGTAATTTTGGCAAAATTAATTATGATTATTTATCAAGTCTGAAATTTGTTATGTACAAAGATTTAAAATAGGTTTTATCATTATAATTATTATTTATTATATTTTTTAGAGATAACAATATAAAAATGAATTTAATATTTACAGATTATTCTGATATTTACAAAAGTTAATGAAGCAAAATGTAATAAGATGGTATTAAATTTATCATACTGAATCTGTGTGAAACGATATTATCGTATACAATTAGTATATAAATGAATGTAGTATTTAAAGATTAATCCGATATTTACAAAGGTTAATGAAGTGAAATGTATTATGATGGTATTAAATTTATCATACCGATCCTGTGTGAAACGATATTAACATAATATAATAGTATAATAAAAATGAATGTAGTATTTACAGATTCATTCTGATTCCATGTGAAGCGATATTAACCAGAATGAAATGAATGTAGTATTTACAGATTAATCCGATATTGACAAAAAGTTGAAGTGAAGAAGATGGTACCATTAAGATGGTATTAATTTTTATCATACTTATACTGTGTGAAACGATATTAACGTGATTGAATGAAACCCTGCAGCCCAAGCATATTCAATGTGACAAAAACAAGATTCCGCTCGACTGTATGAAGCGCGGTTTACACGCGAAATGGCTGAGCGGAACGAACTCAGTATAAATTATCCGTTTACACTTCGACAACAAAGAGTTTTGACAGTTGTTTGAAATAAGCCATCTCAGTAAGACGTATTTAAAATCTATGTTTTGATGCTTTTTCAACTATTTTTGCTCGCTCAGTCGTTTTCTCATACCTTGCTATAATAAATACGGGGCATAAAAATTTGCCAACATAATATGCGGGGTGCATAAATTGATAGATTGCCAACCAATTAGAAGTGATTGCGAACGTCACTCCGTATATGAAAGAAAAGAAAAAACAGAAAGAATATGTACTTAGCTAGAGAAAGAAAGAAAAAATATAGAGCTCTAAAACTTGATTCTGGGGTTTACGCCATTAAAACATAGAAAAAGGAAGAAGAAGTAAAATATAAATTATCAGAGTCAGACAAATACTTTTCAATAGTAAGTACACATGGTTTATATACATTTATCGGTGTATTATGTAACAGTTTTTCAGTAAAACCCCAAGTTGAATGATATAACGTCATTTTCACAGCATTCTTAGCATGGCCGCCAATAAATATTTCAAGTCGGAATCGACTAAACTCACATACCTTCTTCTTACGTTTCGTTTAAATGTTTATCGATTGAAAAGTTAGGGTTTTAACGTAAGTATCTCTTTGTCAATAAAATTGCGGTGGAATGCTTTAGTCTTGTGGTGAAAGACACTACGCGCTTGCTTCGCTCTTCATGTTATAGTAGGGTGATTCGTATTTGGGCCTCAGATGATATGGTAAGTGTTTCCAATCTCACAGTTCGTTTCACTTAAGTTGTCATTAACCAACGACCCTGACTGAAAACACACTACGGACAAATAAAAATAATGGCGGATAAAAGTCTATATTATTTAATATAATAATGAGCGCCCATACAAGGCTTTAGGACTCAAGCGGAGTTTCCACAGAAAAAAATGAGCGGGAAATGGTTGGGCGGAACAGATTGTGTGTAGACAAAATAGGTATATATTTCAACCAACAAAGAATTATGACATGAGTGCGCTCTTTTTGCCTTTTTCTGAATTCCTTAAAAGAGCACTTTTGGTCCTTTGTTGGTGAAAGTTCTTAGATGAAGATTTCTCTGCGATTTAAATTTAGTCCCTGCGTAGCTCGCTCTGCTTGCGGTGAAAACCCCACTTAAATGTTGTTCTCCGATGCAGAAGTTTTGTTTGCGTCGGAGGAAACCAATATATTGTTATCTTTACGCCCTCTTATTTGTAGTCTCAATTTTGACGTTGCAAACTTGATTGATCGTAATCTCGCGTTCGATCACATTAGCGTCAAAGTAAAAAAATAGACACAAAGGCTTTTAATTTAAAGTCACAAATTCAGCAGAACCGAATTTAGTTCCGAAACGGTCCGTTCGGAGCGCTAGCTGTGAACGCTAAAACAAATTTGAGATCTAAATCGATTCAGTTAACTTTAATTTTACTTTTACGCTAATGTGATTGAACACTCGATTACGATCAATCAAATTTGTATTGTAAAAAACTTACACAGGGCTCTTGTCCAAAGTGTAATGAAGGTACTAAAAGTTTAATTCGCTTTAATCGTGAATATCGCAAGCGATACGTGCAATATACGCGTTTTGCCACATCTGCTGTGGCGGATTATGGCGAATTAAACTTCTAGTACCTTCGTTATCATGAACTTTCGTAAAGTAACGCTTACTTCTATGCAATGTCCATAGTGTGTTTTCTGTCTTGTTCAGCAGTTTAAGGTTTCATGGCTTGGGTGGTGTGTTTATATGAAGGGATCGACCTTACAGTTGGTACAGTTCGTAGGAGTCGGAGAGGCGCCGGGCGCGCCGGATGGGGCGCAGCCCGGACCCGGACGCCTCGCATCAGACTTGCGCGAAGCTCCCTCCGAGCCCCGACTGCTCTTGGACACCAGAGCTGCTTTGGCCTTCAATTGCGTAATACTGTTGACAAAATTAAAGGAACACTTGTTGAGTCGAGGGTATTGCACAATTGACGAATTTCTTAGTGACAAACAGTGGCATGCATAGTATTCGGAGCCAGGGTAGGCATTGGTTAGATAGATACTTATTTTCGGGCAGGGCATGATAAAATATGAGCATTGAGTTTTATTAACTAGGGTTAGCAATGCTTTTATGGATCTATATCATGTACGCCACTGATGAAAATGTTGTATGGAAGCAATCGATATTGGGTCCAGTGCCCCACAATAGAGTATAATAACTTACGCTACTGTCTAATACTATGTATTACACAGGTACTTATTGTACCGTCTTGCTTTTAAAAAAAACAACTGCTGAGTTTCTTGTCGGCTATTCTCAGTAGAGTCGAAAGATGAAGTAACATAAGAGACACTACATGTACTCGTAATAAATAATTAATTGAGTATTATCAGGACGTTAGTTGTTTATTAGGACTGAGTCCGGCAGGAAAAACTGTACTTTACGGAAAAGCGTCAGTCTCTGTCTATCTCCTCTCCTCCTCTCCTAGTATAGATGGTTTGTAACAAATTACCTATTTGTAATTGTTTGAGTTATAAATACTTTGAAAAATTACAATATGGACTATGGTTAGTAGGGCGCAGTGATAGCAGAGCCGCGTTGTAAATAAGAGGTCGCATCCCACTTCGGAAGTTCGAAATGATGAGGAGTTATTCACCCCAGAGTAAGCTCCTCCGTTCCACTCCAGTCGCTCCTGGTCATCTTGAGGCTCCTGGTGCTGACGCGTGCAGTCAGTCTCTGGCGCATTCCGATCAGCACCCTCTAGCTCTAGTAGGGTCTTCTTCTGAGCGCGGCGATCCATGCGACGGTGTTCAACAAACTCCAGTAGTGCCACTACAAGAGCCAGAATAAGGCCGCCCACTAGCACGTAGAACAGCCCCGCCACTTGGCTCAAAGTCAGCTCCTTGCCTTGGATCTGGAACAAGTCGCAAACGAAATCGACTTATTACAAACTAGTGTTTGCTCCTGACTTCGTCCGTATGGAACTACAAAACCCCCCATATTACCCCCTTAGGTGTTGAATTTTCCAAATTTTTTTTTCTTAGCGGATGTCTACGTAGCTTCAAAAGCGCGCGCGCGTCGCGTACAATAGCTATCTGCATGTTAAATTTCAGCCCGATTCATCCAGTGGTTTAAGATGTGCGTTGATAGACCTTTTACTTTTGTATATTTAGGCTAGCATAAACTAGACGATGCCTGCAACTTCGTTCTCTTGTATTTAAGTTTAAAACTCTTTGACTTTCCGGGACAAAAAGTAGCATATATCACTTTACAAGTCCTAAACTATATCCATGCAAAAATCATGTCGATTCATAGCTCTATTTTAAAAATAACAATACTATGGTCCTGAACTAATTTATAGATTTGTGCCCATACTCACACCTTTCACACTTGCTAAAAAGCACAATAATTGTCTAGTTGAAACGATTAACCGCTATTAAATTTTGAGTGTAATTATTATTATTACTTTACTATTAACTATTAGCATAGTTGTGTGAAAGCAATTAACTTAGTGTCAAATTTGTGTGGCTAGAGCTCCATTATCTTTCTTATTCAGCTGAAGTCTCATTAGTTAAGTTATTCGTGTAAGACATGATGCAGATCGCAGTCGTATTTTTGAAATTTTTTTGTTATACTTTAAAATTATGACTTTTAATTATTATTTTAACTTAACTTTTCAATTACTCGATTAACTCATAGCATACCTCATGATCTGTCGCGCACTTGGTGTCAACGAACCAAACGCGGATGAGGCGCTGCAGCTCCCCTTCCTCCCGCAGCGCCTGTAAGGCCAAGTCCACACCGTCCCTGCAAGACGCACTTACAAATAACGCAGTGAACAAATATTTACAAAGGCATAGTTACATTCAGCGCGCAGCAAATAAGCAAACACGTATAATAAATACAAAAAATCGCAATGACGAGTTCGCTACTGCCAAAAATTTGAATAAAACGAGTTGGATAAGGATCTGATTTATTTTACACAGTGGCCAAACCGATATAATATTGTCGGGGAATTATAACAAGCTTACTAACCACACTCTCTCTCTCGTGCATGGGCACGGGCTTTGTGTGAAACAAATTAAGTCTACCATATTATTATTATTATTATGTGTTAGGTTAGAACAACCAGTGGTGAGCACAGGATAGCCATGGTAAGCATTTATAGACAGATATTACAACTAGCTTAAACAGTGTCTTTATGCCTCTATGACCTAAACACCACTGAGAGCACCTAAAACAAAACGACGACCACAAGAATGGGCGAATGCATCGTCATCGTCAGCGAAGCTGTGTATTGTTCAATACTGTCACTTCTATGTCACTTATGTATGGAATACCACCTGTCAAAGTAGCCGCTTGTAAACACATTTTGGCTAGCGACACGCAAAACTTGCTTCAAGCAAACCGCTGCAGAAGGCGGTGCCGTGTGTCATTCGCCTTACCGTAGTTTAGAGCCTTTCGGGAAAGCGACCGCGAATTCCTTGACTCCAGACTGAGTGACTGAGATTAACAGTTCACACGCGTTCTCATCATCCAAGTCGCCGTGAGATACGAACCCCATCCAGGGATGGTCGCCGTCTTCTCCCTGGATAGGTGGCTGTGTCATCTGGTCCTGTACCAACAATCGATGAGATATTAAGGTGGAAACTCATTAATTTTGCTGTGGCTAATTAATTATGTTTTATGTGATAGGAGGCGATCAATGCCACGATTATAAATTTTTAATTTTTTTTTTTTTTGTATAAAACAAGAACAAAGACAACGCGCTGCCTTGGGAAAATTATAGCACCATCACAGTTAATTATTCAATTGCTCATAAATATAACTATGCGTAAGGCCTCGCTTCGCTCAGGCAGGCAACTTCACCCTCGTCTGAAATCGTCTTGTTTCACCCCTAAGTACATAATATACTATTGAGTTTGAGTTTGAATTGTCAAACAATGTCAACCTATCAGATGAATAATTATTATTTGTAATGTAAATTTGAGGACATTTGAGGTGATTTTGTTACCAACAAGCCATCTTGTTTGCTTATTCTTTATAGACTTTGATGTCGAGTGTACTTATTCCAGTTTATTGGCTACGTTTGGACCTGGTTTAGTTCTACTTTTGGACGATGAAGTCAATTACCTGAGGGCACTTAGTGACTTTAGTGTAGGATTTCAGTGGTTCGTTGATGCGGTTGACCGTCAAGTAAGAGGCCATGTTTGCAGTGTATGTGGAGATTACGATGAGGGCAAAGAAGCACCACACGGCACTCACGATCCTTCCAGAGAATGACCTGAAAAATACACAGAAAATTACTATGAATTAATATACCTACATACTTAACATCTTAAATAAATTATTGTTAGCAAATATAAATTAAATAAAATATCATTGTTAACTTATTATTGTGTGTCAAAACAAAACAATATACCTATACTAATTAATTAAATATTAAATACACTTTTAAATACACGCCAATATCCGCTTGACGACGAATATTGATAAGAACAGGTGCAGTTACTGACATAGGTACAAGCAAAAATTAAATAGAGAGTGAAATTAAAAAAAATATATTTAATGTACTAGGAGCATAATACCTATCGATTAAGGGCCGATTTTTTGATTTTCAGATAAAGTTTATTGGAGGAATAAATTTGACGCTTTGACGGATTTTCAATACAAAACCTGTCAAAACGTCAAATTTATTCCTCCGACAAACTTTATCTGACGATTGAAAAATTAGCTCTTAATCACTTAAATTATTGTGGACGTTCTGAATATTATAGAATAATTATAATTCTTATTTTAAGAACTTCAAAGTACGTGACATAAATCTGTTATTTTGATATAATGTACTGTTCTAAGCGCTGCAGAAACTTCCCTGGAATCGTTGTCCTAGGTGGGCGACAGAAGCGACAGCACGCGACCTGACGCAATGCGACGCCATAGAAAATGACATACGTTGTCGCGTAGACACGTTTTCTATAGCGTGGCGTGGCGTCGCTTCTGCCGCTCATCTAGTACAACGGGTAAGTATAGAAATGTCGTGGATGGTCACTAAACGATGATACTGACCTAGGAGAAATATCACTGCCTTGCTGCAAGAATGAGCCCAGAGAGAACCATATTGAATTCCATAAGTTGAATTCGTTCACGACGGTGAACTGTAACAAAAAATAATGAGTCAAGGATGGCTTCAACATGGTTTTCAAAATTTGAATGAATGGTTCATAGTTCATATTTGTTTTTAAAATCCTAAGAGTTTCCTAAGAGTTTGAGAGATGTCATTACACATAATATGATGAGATGAGATGTCATTACAAATATAAAATTTTGACAGAAACAATTCTTTATAAAACTTACATTTATGAAACCTCTAAAAGTTAGCCGGCTAGCACCTTAGACTGCATCATCATTTACCAGTAGGTGAGATTGTAGTCAAAGGCAAAATTGAAGTGGAATAAAAAAAATACATTTCACAAATTAAAACGAACAGTCTGAGCCAGGCAGAACTAAGTTCGAGGAACAATAGCAGTTTAAATAAATAGGGGCAGGAACAAAGCTCGTATGAGCGAATGTGTGCGCTGCTAAAAGTTGTAACCTTTATTCATTAGCGCTTAAGTGGCTTTAATGAGAGGGGTGCACTTACAGCGATATCACGGCTAAACGTTGTAAACGCCGGCGCCCTTAGCATGATCTTGTACTTATGGTCAAAGATCCCAGAGCGATCTGACATAACTTAATTTCATATAGATAAAACCTTAGGCTCTCAGTAGCGTCTCATGTTCCTTGAATAACCTGCGTGTTTATGGAGCTCGCCTTGTGACCCCTGGGCAGGTACCAGGTAAGAAAGGTTACAAAAAGAAGAGTTACTTAAATTTACATGGCTGATTTTTATATATGTTTTGTACAATATTATTTAAAATAGTATCATACAGTGTCAGACACTTTCCATATACAAAAAATTCAGACGCTTTAAAAGTCGAGATAGACAAAACAGAATCGTTAGTATATTGCCGGCGTAATATTAATATATTGCAGAACTATTGTTAATAAAAATACCTGTGTTTTTTATTCTAAATTAAATCTTTAGTTTAACTAAAGATACTATATATACATATATATATACACTTAAGATAGTGTTTTAGAATAATATTCTACAAAACATATTATCTAAAAATCACCCATGTAAATTTAAGTTGAGTAACTCTTATTTTTAGTTACCATTCTTACCTGTCCAGGGGTCACAAGGCGAGCTCCACAAACACGCAGGTAATTCAAAGAACATGAGACGCTACTGACGGACTCCACGTAGGTCAAGGTGCTCATGAGGGAAAGCTGGACTTATGCACTACAGTTTTCTACACTGTAATGAGCAGTGTAGCTATAGAGGTTGATGATGGTTAGATGAAGACGTAAGTCTAACATCCACACCTTCAGCGATGCTGAACTTACCAGCATCGTATTGAGCGTACTTGTACTAAGCCCAGAGTAATGGGCCGAGCTCGGCCACCCTTCGCGCTTACTTGCACAAAATGGCCTCTTTGCTAAAAATGAAACGGTTTTGGTACTTTTAGCATACAATAAAGTTCCAGTACGCGTACGACATAACCATCTATGATACTACGCACTGCGGTGACCATTCCAAATAACGATTGGTTGATGCGAGTTGCAGCATTTGCTTTTTATTGGCCAGTGTCCTATTTAGTTTGACAGCTTGCTAAAACACAATTTTCGTATAGCTATTTTATTTTAACTGCCTCGTTGGTCTAGTGGTTAGTATGTTCGACTCCGGCAGACGAAGTCCAGGGCTCAAGTCCTCGGTCGGGCCATAATTAAGTATTGGGTTTTTCTGACTAGAAATTCTCAGTACTAGCCTGGAGTAAGATTGTAGGCGGTGTTTCACTCCCGTGCCTCGGAGAGCACGTTAAACGGTATGTCCCGATTATTATAACTAACATGATAATATTCCTTAAAACTCGCCAACCCGCATTGGAGCAGCGTGGTAAGTCTGAGCTCTAATTCCCTCTCTCCTATGAAAGTGGAGGCACAAGCTTCTCAGTAGTGGGACTTTAATGGGCTGTAGTGGTGGTATTCTGTTTTAATTCATTCATTATTTTACATCGGTCTTAGAACATAGTTCTTTTTAGCAGGATAAAAAGCCAGGAATTGATAAATCATATGTAACAAAAAAGCGTTAGACTTTTTCTCCTGTAGAGAGACATAGTACCTGAATGTGTAATTATTTTGCTAGTGTTGAACATACTGATCCGAATAGATCTTCGTAGCTTAAGTGGAAATGAGCTACGTCGTATGAGAAATGTCGCAGTTTCGAATCCCACTCACGTAACTCGCACATTTTGAATATTATGGTTTTAAGTTAAAAAACGTGGACATTGACAGGTAGTTTAGCTATAGCAGAACATGTTTATAGTTCGGGTACGTACGCATGCAGTTTAACAAGGAGTTCGTGTTATCCAGGGAAAATTCCTAGTACCTCGGAAGATACATGATCAGTTCAAGTTCAGCTATCAAGTTCATTATACACCCGAATTTTTAACCGTGACGGTGGATAGATGCTGCCCTCAGCGTGGAAACCGCTTTTGAAAGCCTTGATCTTAGTGACGATGGCAGAGACGAAGGCAAGCTGTAGGCGGCGCAACCAGTCGCGATTCCAACAAAATGCGTACAGCACTATGGGGGGTACCTCATCAGCTGGTGTCCGCATGGTTACGCAACCGATTTGGTGGCGGTGGCTGGTATCACCGCCAATTTGTATATAGAGCTATTTGGCAACTCACTCGCTCGGCCACCTCCAGCACACTGCCCGTGCGTGACGATGACATTCACACGTGTACACTTTTGATGTGAGGTGATTCTGGTCCCTGGTGTGTCTCCGGTGTTTCTCGTTTGGTAACTCAAGACACCACGATGGTACGACTGGTAGCGCTGTCATGGTGTCCTGGTAAGATATTAGCCTTATATTTTTGTGGGACAAATCGAGAGTGCATACCCTAGTAGCGACGATATCGTTGTTGTCATTAGCAGCCGGTTCAGTGTAAGAAGTGATGCGCCCCTCACGCGGTGAGAACCTGCCCACTAGGTACAGGACCACGCTGACCCCAGCCACGCCACCGATGATGCACAACTGAAAACAAAGCTTCAGATTTGTACATAATCGTACTCTTTGGTTGACAACTATTTCGTACTATTGTTTTGAGTACTCAGTTTTAATATAATACAAATATCATCGTTTCTATTCCAAAAGAGCTCCCGACAAGTTTCTTGCTGGCCTCGGTAGGCAAGGCATTCTCAACCAGTAGATTCACTTGGCGATTCAAAAGTTTTTTAAAGTTTATTTGAATAAAATACATTTATTGGGGTTTTCTCTCAAGGCAATACTAGCCCGATGTTAAGAAGTTGGCGGTGTTTAACCCCCATATACCAGGATGAGTAAAGGCTTCGGTCCTGCGCCTTATCTCTTTGTAATCATGTCGGAGAGCCGTTCTATCAAATTAAGAAAGTAAGTAAGTTCTTTTTTGCACCTAGTTTTTGCGCACAAACTTATGCACGATAATATCTCCCACACAGATAGGTAACGAATCTTGGTTGTTTTGACCAAAATTACAACGGGAGGACAATTATTATCAATTAACTTTTAAACCTGGTGGTATTCGATATTTCCAATAGTAAAATATGTAAATATAATTAACTCGCTCGTAAGGCAAAAAAAAGAGTTGCGAAGATTATGGTAAACGCTTGGAGCATTAGACAACAGGAAGCCGAATATTCTAAACAGGTGGATTTAAATTGCTGCTTTCTTGCTTCCAATAAGATGGGAAGGCTTGTTTGAATTCTTTTTAAAGGTTTTCGCAAAATCGGCCTAAAATTTTCAGGCAGAGACGAAGTCGCACTTTGTCGCATTTATAATATTACTATGATACTATGATTTTAAACGTACTTTATTGTGTTTGGATATTTATGTAGGCAGAGTGGAATACTAGTAGAATTTGACTTTCGATCCAGTGGTAAAGTCACATAGCTACGCCGTACGCACAATTTAATATCTTACACCAATTAATTGTCTTTGATGATTCCGAATTCTAATCGTCGTTGTCGTTTCAAACAATGGACGTCCGCTGCAGAACAAAGATCTCTCAGAACACGGTCTTGTGCCGCTTGCTTGACGATAGGCTAGGCTTTGGGGTCCCAAGGTGCTTGAATGATGACCTCACACCAGAAAGCGCTGTGTTGTACGACACTCCACTAGTTAGACCTACGATCTCAAGCGAGTATCGGCTGGACGCCGTAATTTATTAGTAAGTACTAAAAATTACAAAATTTACCCATATTTCCATAGACAGCGGGATGAGGAAGCTGAACATGGTGTAGATGTCCGAAGACTTGGCCTTCCTGGACTTGGTATCAAAGGTCAGATATGGCTTGCCGAAGTCGATGACCTCTTGACGTTCTCGGTTCACAGTGAGTGGAGCAACTACGAGGTCGGCCTCCTGGAAAGTTGAATCTTATTAAACTTCAACGTCTAACGGTAGCAGACCAGGGACGGCTTTAGTCTTTTGCGATTCCTCTACGACTCGTTGAGTACGGTAAGTCACCGGAACAGGTTATGATCACTGGTATGAACTATCATACCAGTCATATCATATCAGCGATTAATTAAAAATAGTAACTATACTATTTTTAATTAATCGTTGAACCTTAGAGTCAAATATCTCCAAGAATTGCCTGTCACCACATTTTTATGCTAAAAAAACTCCTACCAATTCTACTAAAATTATAAAGGCAAGTGTGTTGGTTTGTCCTTCAATCACGCTGCAACGGAGTGACAGAACAGTACCTATAATAGACCAGTTTATACCGTGCACCTAGTTGACATTATCCATACTCCTACAAAATTGCGAATTCTAAACACCAAAGTATTCAATAGTCGCTGAGTTACCACGAGAAAGACTGGATTTTAAAATTTTAATGCAACGGAAGTAAAATAAAGATTAAAACTAATAAATCAGTGTTTTTATTTTTAAATCATCAACAAATGACTGAGATATTAATTATATAACAAGTTTAATTATTTAATGTCTACCGATTGATTTTAATTGATTGAGAAATTGTGTGAGTGAGTTTTTACCTAGCCGAGATAGCCTAGATTAATACTTCAAAATTGTCTTCACACAAATTAAGTGCTTTTAATTCAATTAAGCCATGATAAGTTCATTTCTTTCTTTTATTCAGTTTTATAAAGTCGGTTGTTAAGGTCGTGTGACGTCAAACGACCGTAATTCAAGCGCAACTTTCAAGTTCCATAACTTTTTCATTTCTTGAGATATTTCATTTCTAAAAATATATCATTTAAACAAGTTATAATAATAATATTCGAAGAAATAGGCGATAATCTGATAGTAGGTAGGAAATAGCGGGCGGCGCGGCGAGAGGCGGGGCACTCAAAGGTTTTTTTTTTTATTCTAGTTTTTTTTTTAAGAGCTTTTATAGGTGACCTTTATGTCAGCCCTATCGTTACACGCTACATACATTAATCCTAATTATGACTAATTCTAAACCTATAGCAATTTGAGAGAATCACTGATAAATTTATATACTTTCGTTGCTGAAACACTCAGAGGTTCGCTAAAAATAGAGTTAAAAACACCAATATTCATTAAATTTAAATTAAGTTCACACGTCAGTGTTTCTCTCAAATTGCGATTACGGACACATGCCAATAGCAAGTGTAAAATATCATCAACTTGCCCACATACTTCACAATTGGGAGAGTCGCTTTTCCTCATAAGATGTTTAAACTTGCCTAATGGCATGTGTCCGGATCTAAGTCTAAATGCTATAACTAACTTATTTCTATTTATCTTGCTATTTACAAACCAAGGTATACGAGGAGGCTCAGATTGCATTGTTCTGTACCATATACCTTTATCAAGGGGTCTTTCGTTAAAATACTCTTTCCAAATTTTAAAACAAATGATTTTGAATTTTGAAAAAACCTCTGTATAATGTGGTTTAATACGATAGATATTTCCACTTAAATGAGCCAAATTTGCTAATCGATCAGCCTCCTCGTTTCCAATCAGCCCATTATGGGATGGAATCCACTGTAATTTTAAATAAATACCCATGTCTTTACATCCCTGTATCATTCTAAGTATGGAATATGCTATCGATATTCCATTGCAACCTTTGACACATTTAATAATATGTTGCAGTGCGCTTTTGCTGTCTGTAAATATAACTGACTTCCTCACATTAAGGTCAACAATATACTTAATGGCTTCAAATATTGCTATTAATTCAGCTGTTAATATTGATATTTGTTTATTATTAACTTTTAATATTTTATTACTATTACAATTCGGATCATATATAGCGGCACCTACACCAGATTCATTCTTTGATCCGTCAGTATAAACTTTGTAAAACCCACTGTAAACACTGTTTATTTCCCAAATTACTTCATTTTTTAAATTATTAATTTCATATGTTTTCTTAGCCGAATTAACACAGTTTAGATTAATCATAATAACATCATCATATTTTATATTGCTAACCCATGATTCTAAAGTAAACATTTCCATCACTTAAGAGGAATTAATAGTTTCTGTTTTGGTCTCACCAAATGTGGTTGCAAGCAAAGGTTTCTTTTTATTGAGCCAATATCTTGATTCTTCTGTTTTACTAAGCTCATCTATACTATTGTTAGTAGGATTACTACACAACGATTGTGACTTAATACAATACTTATACGCGAGATATTTCCTTCTTATGAATAGTGGAGGGATACCCATTTCATTTTCCATCACGTGTATAGGTGTACTACGAATAAAGCCCCCCATAATTCTAAGTGCTTGATTCTGTATTCTGTCCAGCCTTAACAGGTGTGTTTTCGCAGAATTGTCATATAAATAACAGCCAAAATCTATTCTGCTACGAATCAATGCAATGTATATTCTGCGCAAATGCTTAGGATGAACACCCCAACCTGATCCAGCCAAAATTTTGAGAATATTTAGATGTTTGGTTACCCTCTCACTAATCTCATTTAAGTGTTTCGACCACCTTAATGGTTGGTCCAACCAAATGCCCAAATATTTTATGTTATTTACCACCTCTATGATTTGACCATGAATTTTAATATTAAATTGTTCAACTTTTCTCTGCCTTGTAAACAAACATATTTTAGTTTTATTAGGAGAGGGTTCCAAACCAATAAATCTCAACTTCTCCACCACTATATTAATAGCACACCGCATTTTGAAAATTTGTTCCTGCCAACTAGCCCCTCTGATATATAGCGCAAAATCATCTGCATATTGGCTTATAACTAAATCTGTAACAATATTTTGTGTAATTTCCCGCGTAACTATATTAAATATTAGTGGAGAAATTGGGTCTCCTTGAGCTAAACCCATATTAGTCCACCTCACTATACCTGAATCTCCCTTATTATTAGCATCTATCTTTAAATATCTTTCGCTTAGATAACACCATAAATATCTACATAATTGAGAACCAACGCCGATTTGGTCAAGTATTTTAATAGCTTCATTAACTACGACATTATTATACGCTCCTTCTATATCTAAAAAGCAAGCTAAAGTTGGTACGTTTTGAGAAAATCCTTCCTGAATATATGAGGTCAATCGTGAAAGGCAGTCCAAACAAGATTGACCTCTTCTAAACCCCGAGGTATTTTGAGATAATAGCTGATGTTTTTCAACAAACCACTCTATACGTTTAGCTATCATTGTATGAAATATTTTACAAATGCATGAAATAAGTGCAATTGGTCTTAAACTATTAGAAACAGCACCGTTAATACCTGGTTTTGGTATTGGAACAATTTTTACATCTCGCCATTGATTCGGTACTTGACCGCTTAAAATAATGGAATTGTAAAGATTAAGCAACTCTAATTTAGCGTTCAAAGGCAAGTTATAAATCATCGAATATGTCACTAAATCCTCCCCAGGTGCTGTGTCTTTCTTTTTTAAACAAACTATGAATTCCTGTAAAGTAAATGCTGATTCCAACAAAGTATTTCTAGATTTTAATTCTGGCATCAATGATATTACGTAATCGGGTGCCAGCTTTTGTAATAATGCAACTTTCTGTGCATCAGATGCATAAAATTGACGTTTCTTGTATCCCTTTACCCATCGCATTCTATCCCACATAACAGGTGCTGAAGTCTCCTCACTGATACCATCACACATATTCTGCCAATCGAGTGACTTATAATGAGATATCAGCCATTTACTTGCTTGAATCTTTTCCTCTAATTTATCAAGATTGTTGGGTGTTGGGTTACGACGAAAATTTCCCAATGCTAACCTACGCTGAGCAACAGCTTCCGATAAACAACTACACCAATAAGATTGTGGTTTGAATTTAGACTTTGGACTAGTACAAATTTTAATAATTGGTATATGGCTATCCGCAGCATCATTTATTCTGTCTAAAATTGAATCATAAGTTTCCTGTATGTTTTGAATGTTTGTAGGAGAATTAAATGATTTCTGAAGGGTTTCTTGGTAAGAGTCCCAATCGGCTTTTTTGAAATTACGTTTTTGAACAAATTGTAATTTTTCTTCATAATCGATAGTATATTTAATTACCAAATGGTCACTGCCTAAATTTTCTTTTGTAACCTGCCATTTTGTGGTAATCGCTATATCGTAAGAGACAAATGTAATATCTGGTGAAGTTTCTTGCAAACCATTCTGACTTAACTTGACTCTCGTAGCTTCACCATCATTAATTGAAACCAAACCAGAATCAAAACAAGCATCATGCAACTGATTACCTCTAACATCACATTTATTTGCCCAATTCGTGTGGTGACCATTAAAATCACCGGCAATTATACTTTTTTTAACGAACTTTGAAAAGATTCCATCCCAATCTTCCTGAAAAGTGCGAACAGATGACGGGCAATATACAGAAATAATATTCTCTAAATTATTACAATTATGAACCTTAATATAAACTATTTCTATTCCTATATTACTAATATCAATATTACAAAGCCTAGCTTTTATACTCTTATGCACTACTATCGCTACACCACCATACCCATCATATCGGTCCTTTCTAAATACATTATATCCACTAACATTCAAATCATCCTCTTCACTTAGCCACGTTTCACTCAAAATTGCAATGTGTATCTTTTCTTGCTCCAAAAATGCTTTAAAAATTGTCAGTTTCGGTTTCAAACTCTGACAGTTCCATTGAATTATATTTAAAGTGTGCCTCTTGTCTTTATTATCCATGATAAAATATATTAAAGAAGCTCTTCAGAATGTCGCTATCTCTTATTAATCCCACTACTAGCATTTTAATTTCCTCTAAAACAACTTTAAAAATTAATTTCACTTTATTCTCAAAACTTGCGTCTGACAAGCATACCTTCTTTATTCTTAACAAAAACCTTACGAAGTCAAATCTCTTACGTCTGTTCTCATTTTCTTTATTATTTTCTTGGGGTCGTTCATTTTCTATGTTTTCAGAAATATATTCCATATCCCAAGCCGCACTTTCTGCTTTATTTCCTTTCTTCTTCCTTCTCTTTACTTTTTGTGTCCCGGTTGGTACCATTTCAATTTTTTCCTCTTCTTTTTCACTATTCGATGACTCTTCATTATTCTCATTATGAACTTCAGCTTCAGTGACTAAAACGTTTCTATATGTCATATTCAAATTCCTTTCATCGTAATTTATGCTGCTATTCCTTAACTCTTCGTTTCCTTCGTCTAAATTATTACGCTGAAGTCTATCACCTACTTTTCTTCTACTATTATATGTAAACAAAGCTTTTCTATATTTACAATTTTCCTCACACATTATCTTCCTAATCTAATTCTCTTTGTGAAATACTGGACATGACATCCTGTCAATGGCCATATGATCTCTATGACAGTTAATGCAACAATATACCTTAGCTTCACAATTTGAGTGTTGTTTTCCACATTTTGGGCAAAACTCCTTCCTTATTGGACAAAACTTTTTTGAGTGGCCATAGCGCCAGCAGGTAGAGCACTGCGTGACAGGAAATGTGAATGGTTCCACCTTAAATCTGCACCCGTATATTAGTATATACGAGGGTAAGATAGAACTCTTAAAACACACCCTTACTGACTCACTCGCAACCCAATCACCATTTTCCAAACATCTCTTTAACCTTTTAATAGATAAAATTTCAAATTCACTTTCAAAGCTTTCTACCATTTCTTCCTCTCGAACATCCAAATCGATATTTCTTATCACGCCGAAAATTGTTTGCAATCCCTGTGTTAACTGACAACTGTAATCTAACTCCGCAAACTTTTTATTGGAAATAAGCCTATGAGCGTTATCTTTGTCACCAAACTCTATCAAAACTTTATAAGGGCTTTTATATTTAACACTCAATATGCTTTGTATATTTTCTGCTCGCAATAGTTTGGCCAATGCCATTTGCTTAGGCAATATTTCTTTCGACGTAATACTCACCATGATTTTCTCGTTCTCTTGTGTTTCTTTCATCATCTCCATGTCATCACCGACGTCACTGCGACCCAACTTACGTAAAGCTAAACGTTTATGCCGCCGGCTAGCCACCATGGCCCTAAAACTAAATAAACCCTTCCTCATCCATACTTGCACCGCTACTATCGCGCAAAGTATCCCTCTGCCTTTTCTCGCACCGTACACTTTCGTCAAAATCATTTACACACGAAATAATATTATTTTCGCAATCCAACTTCTTGCTTAATTCACTCATTTTACATTTTGATATTTTTTTTATAGTATCAATTATTACTGAGTACGCGCCCGCTCCAAAGAAGTGCGTTCGCACGAATGCACTCAAAGGTTAAATGATTCTTACATATTTTTGTTTTATTTTGTATTCATTTTCATAATAAATTAAAAAAAATGGAAACTTCTCCAATCATATAAAATCTAATGAGATATGCATATTAGAACGAGTCATATACGAAATAAACACGCTTAATCCATACTAATATTACAAATGCGAAAGTGTTTCTGTCTGTCTGACTGTCTGCTACGCTTTCACGGCCCATCTGTTCAACCGATGTTGATGAAATTTGGTATGGGGATAGTTTGTATCCCGGGGACATAGGCTACTTTTATCCTGGAAAATTAAAGAGTTCCCTCGGGAATCAAAAAATCTTAATCCGCGCGGGCATCATCTAGTTCACTAATAAAATTATTAACCTTTTAACATAAAGTCAGCGAAACGACGCAGTCCCCGTGTTAATGACAAAGATTATACCATATTTTCTATTAGGTTGATAGTGTTATTTATCATTTTCTTACTTTAGCAATATTTCGAACACTTTAAGCATGCCTTTGAAGGTACCTAGGGTGATATTAAACGTGTTTGAATATGCAACACATATTAATATTAAACGAGCAATAAAGGACGTCGCCGCAATCTAATGAAAGTGAATTTTTCTCTACATATTTTTATTCAAATAAGGGTTTTAATTGCAATTTGTAAGGATGTAAGGTATGTTATGTAATATCACGTTTCGAACTAGCTGACCCGTCCCAGCTTTGTTTGTGTGATAGCGGAGTAGTTAGGACATAAATTGATGCAAATGATTGTCATTTAAATACAAAGTATGGTTAAATATTCTCTAGTAATTCTGCCCCTCGTTCTTTATAATGTTTTCCAAGGTTCACATAATTCAATCACTTTGCATTTGGCGAGCGTGATGTACTATGGTCCCTTTCCAAAAGAAGCCTCGTGCTCAGTAGTGAGCCGGCAATGGGTTGACATCACGGTGACTATCTTACTAATATTATAAATGTGAAAGTTTGTATGGATGTATCGAACGGCCGAACGGATCTAGCTTAAATGTTGGCACGGAGATAGATTATAGTCTAGAATAGCACATAGATTTTTTAATCTAGACAATTAAAGAGTTCCCGCGGGAATCCAAGAAACCTCAATCCACGCGGACGAAGTCGCAGGCAGCTTTCAATATACAAAATCTCTTTCTATTCGTGAGCACGTAGACAAAGAGGGAGTCACGTGATACAATTTTCACGGTGAACAAGTTCACTATACAAGGTTTTCCTAAGAATTTTACGAATCGGGGCCATAATTAGTAGAATTAATTGAACTAGCCAAGCTCTAGTGGCTTCTTTAAGCATCTTTGTGCCCGCGGTGCTCCAAATAAATTAATTAGCACCACCTGAAAAACTCTCAAAGTTTTTTATAGGGTCGTTATTTAACTGTATTATAAGTGCGGGTAGTTTAAAATCTCATTCAAGTCTAAGTTTTTAGTTAGTATTAGGTACTAAATAGATGTTCTGAGACTTCCTTTAATTTTTGTTTTAACCTATCCCTTTTATATTAACCTACTAGGTACATGATACGCGACGTGTGGATTTCCTTATGCCTTGGGAATTTCTATTATGTTTGCGCAAATTACAAAAATAGCAGGTTTAGTATAATAAGTACTTGTAGGTACCTCACTAATATTGAAAAACTTCGAGTTAATCGAATAATTTTCATTGTAATCACATTTCCTCCAATGTATCTACAACAAAAAGAGATATATAGTTTAGCATTCGAGTGAGATTCACTTCTATTGTATGGAGCGCTCAGCGGGCGATGGAGAAAGCTGTATATGCTCGGAGTTTCTTTACGCGATCAAATTAGTAATGTCGAGATCCGTAGAAGAACTAAAGTAACCGATTTAACTTTACATGTTGCGAAGCTGGAGTGTCAATGGGTTCGAAATGCCATATTTCAAAAAACCGAAAGATGTGGGAGTCCCAAACAATGGATTGGCGACCTAACCATACATCAAAGTTTCTCTGGTGAATGTCAATACATTTTTACATTATTTAGTAAACATAACAGGGGTGTTATTTTACTCTCGCATTAACCGTGTCCAAACTCCAAACGCATCAAACAACCGCAATCAAGCAATAAATCTCAGTAAACCTATTTATAAATATAAATGCCTATAAACAAACAACAAATATGCACTGCGCGTAAAGATGTAAAATAGTAGTGTAGGTTTGGCGAGTGTACGACGAGGACAGAAGATCTTCTGTCTTGTCGCTTGGCCCAGAGATCAGAGGAGATAATTTTATCGCATTCGCAGAACGCATCTAAATTCAACTTGATACTGGAAAATGAGATGTCCAGGCGTCGGCGGTTAAAAAGTAACCAGAATACAACACGCCACACTGGCACAGGAAAGACCGTTGAGACCGTCCCCCAATCAATGGACGGATGACATCTGACGAGTCGCAAGGAGCCGTTGGATCCAGTACAAATAATACTGGACAATTCATTTTGCTTTAAAAGTTCAACCAAAAGGCCGAGTAAAACCATCCATAAGCAATGACTTTCAGTGCATTACAGTTTTGAAATGCTAAACAGTATAAAGCTGATTGTCCACAGATGCGTGCTGATTTGCGCACAGTTTCCATTCAGTGCATCGCATTGTCTACGGCCTAAATATTTATATGTACCTTTATTAGTTTAAAATACTGGTGATTGTCGGTTAAATTCCTGCACTTCTAACTTTTTGGAACGAAAACATCGTGACTTATAACTATTAATTGAATGTAGATGTCACCGTAAGATTGTTAAAACCATTAGATTATAATCTAACTCGCGTAATTGCAATCTGTCGAAAGATTAAAATTTAACAATGGCAAAGGTTTCAAGATGATGTTGATTACAAAATTGCGTGGTTTGCGAACTTCCTCGCAGTAAAAGGACAGCCTTACACTGCAGTAGCTTAAGTTTTTACACGAACTTCGATTCAATTTACACTCTCTTTCGGTGCCACTTTGTAACTACCCACTATGGCTTTATATTTATAATCTCTGAAATAGTAGAGGGAACGATGAAAAACCATATTGCTTCATTACAGTTGACTTTCGTGTTTTTAATTTATAATCCTTATTTTAGGAACGTCAAGGTCATTGATGTAGACTACTATATCGATGGTCAAGTTACGTGTCATCAAACTGTCATTTTGAGTAATATTGCATTAACCGTTGACAGTATGGTCCCTGTACTTGTGAGTAATATTGCATAACCCATTTAAGCTCGCCGTGGCCATTTGAGGCCACTTCTTTATTCCACCCACCCACATTGTACCCAAATATTTGTTCCTTTTTAAAATATACTTTGTTTTGATGCATATTCCTAGTGCCAAAGAGTGGGGACTTGTTTATAAAAAATATTGATTCGTAATTTACTGGATAACGTGGTTGAAATTGGTGGTTTTATCATCATTAAGTATCATTAAGTATCATACAGGGTACTTCCCATGAACTCAGAATCTTAAAATTTGGTACGAAGCAACCTCATCACAGACAAAGGAAAAACTACGAAAAGCATAAGTTTTTAGTTACATCATACAATAAAAATATTTTTAATAATTTTAAACTTACTACATGTTTGTACGGAACCCTCGGTGCGCGAGATCGACTCGCACTTGGCCGGTCTTTTTTATATTTTTTATACTTTTTCTGAAGTTTTTATTTGGCTATTGTTTTACTAGAAAATAATGTTAGATATTATCCAAGATTTGACCACACCATTGATATCACACTAAAATACCAGAAGGTATTTTGGTGTGATATCCCCAAATGGGTCCAATGGACTAATAGATAAGATTTTTTGTTTATTATTCGAAGGTTTGTTTTCGGCGTTAACAATGACAAAGTGATCGTCTGACTCTGCAAATGACTTTCGAGGTCTCGAAGACACCATAGGTGACGTCCAATTAATTGGATGTCACCTATACCTAGCCCAGCAGTCTATAAGAGGTAAGCCAGTGCGATTTGGGTACAAAATTTGGGTGATAGTGCTGCAGGATATTGTTACTTTCGATACATTGCTGTGGTAGTTACTGAGGTCAGCATGACGTAGTTGGAACCAGTAATTAGCCTTTGGTATCAAAAATAACAAAGAGCCATTTTGGAAAAAGTAAATGTCGTGCTGCATGCGAATATCGTTTATTTTGAGTACTTTTTCACCACTCACGCATTTCTCTCATATAGGACGAAGCTGGTTATCGTGGGACTGGCACTGCATGGGAAAATAATGAAATGCTTACTAGTATCTTACAAAGATTTGAAGAAGAAATACAGAGCAGACTATGGCAACTGATTCAATACATCCGTATTCGTACAATAGCTTGATAACAGTGGTTGTACCATGGGTATAACTATGACTTTGTGTTCCCTCCGGTCAAGGTGAAAAGATGGAGCTTTGCAGAATGAAGAAAGGCAGACTTATGCATTTAGAGAGGACAGGTAGAGTCGTGAAAGACACTATGGATTAGCTTTAGATTCACCGAAGTGACGTGAAGTTCATTTGAGGGATGTAGGCACTTATTACGCGATGAAAGACGCGATGAGTCCAAATGATGTTGAAAACATCCTCCAAAAGCTGCCAAGTCAGCTACGATGTGTAGAATGGCACGTGAAAAGCACATTGGCTTTGTAAATGATGTAACGCAACATTGTGAATAGAAAAAGGATGTGTTGAAAAATACCACACATAAGCCCATTAGCCCCATTTGAGGACGGTAATTTTTATTATATAGAAGGAAATATTTTTTTTTACATTTTTTTCTGTAAAATGCCTGGCTAGCCACCGATAGTTACGCCGGTATTTTTTTTTTCAAATTATTGCTGCTAGATTGTATTTGGGTCCAAATGAACTAAGTATTGCTTGAAGCGTTGGGAATATGGACCCTGTACTTGAAAACTAATTTTGTAGGTACTCTAGATATTGCTCTCTGTCTGCATTATACTGATAATAAGAATTATAGTCGTAAAATAAGTACCGTTGGCTTCAGGCGTATTGCGTGGAGCTGATATATTCAAGTGGCACGAGACTGCGGCCTGCAATGCCCTACAAGATACCTAAGTCCAGAAGTGGATGTCTTTCGATTGTTAAAGAACCGGTGGTAGTGTTTTCACTTGTCAACCAAGAGTAGGTTTACAGAAAACATTACGTACCTGACGCAAAAGTTCTCCGACGAGGCCATCCCAACCACCGATCTGTTTTGCATTTTCGCTGCCGTACTTTCCGTCCTTTACAAGCCTCAGTTCATCTACAAATAAATATTATTTTATTACTATACATCAAACCAAAAGGAACAGGTACCTGCTTGCCCAGGAGTTCTTAAAAAAATGTTCTCGAAGGTTTATGAAATCTGCCAATCTGTACATAGCCGGATTGGTAAACTACTGCTAAACCCTTCTGATTCTGAGAGGAGACTATGGCCTGTAGTGAGCCGAATTACAAGACATCGTGACTCGTGAGCCAGTGGTTAGGTCTGTAGTTATAGGTACATAGCTGAAATCCCATGGCCCCTCCATGAAATGATTTGGTTGATCGTTTCCGATTCGCACCTCTGAAATTGGAATTCCCCCCCGGATTCTGATTATCTGCTTGCTTATACCATTAAATAAATGGTGAAGTATCTTTGAGAAAAGCGCGTTAAACCGTATGCTAAACTGTAAGTTTGACGACTGTGTGTTTTCAACGATTTCCTTAGCTTGAACATTCTTATAAGAGGGAGGTCCGTGGGTTCGATCCACGGCGATCATTTCAAGAATTTATAATTTCAGAATTTTTATTGGTCTGTATATCGTGTATACCCCACCATATTTATCGTAATATATCGTGTAAATACTGATTAAAAGGTATGG
This sequence comes from Erebia palarica, assembly GCA_964035005.1. Classification (NCBI taxonomy): domain Eukaryota; kingdom Metazoa; phylum Arthropoda; class Insecta; order Lepidoptera; family Nymphalidae; genus Erebia; species Erebia palarica. Next base: position 19,951,672 of record OZ035986.1, read on the forward strand.
GTGTAACAACTGCCTGCCCCTAATAATAGGTAAACTCCCTACCATCATAGGCATCGACATAACAAGCAATTTCTTACTTGAAATGGAATTATAAAAGTGATTTTAGTCTAATGTACGTCTCACTTACACTTAGTGATCTCCATTTTGTCCAGTATAAGCCGGGTGAGGTCCACGCAAAATCCCGTGAGCTTCGTTGGCGCATCAAGCTTGTCAGATGTGTTATCTTTGTTAACGTAGGGGTATTCGGCGATCGTGGACACTATGTAGGTCTTGTTTCGGTCGTAGAATCCAAGCTCCCTGAGCCCAGGAAGCTTCTCATTCACTGATACATAGCCCTTATTGTCGTACCAGGTGCCGACCTGGGAAAAGTGGAACGTAAAATAAATTCTTGTTATTACACTGGCCTAATTAAAATGTGATGTATAGAGTTGTCGGCTTCCTTTTTATCAACTCGGATTTTTTAAAGTTGAATTACCTAATCATACTAATATTATATTAATATTATTAAATTATTTAATTAATCCCACGAGAATTAAAAAACGTTATTCCTCGCGGACGAAGTCGCGGGCGTTAGCTAGTTGAGAATATGTTATCTCTAGGTTTACGTCATACAATTTAGTCGACGCTCTGGCATTGTCCTACCGCCTACGAGCAACAAACGCGGCAACACGACGCGACGTGACAAGATAATATAAAACAATAGCTCCCGTCACAAGGCCTATGTTGTCGCGCAGATAAGGCTGTCGTTTTCTGGATTCATATCGCGTAGCGCTGCATCGCGTTGCTTTCACCGCTCGCCTACGAGCCTCAAAGAGGCTAAAAATCGGTCACCGATTTTCCGTCGCGGGCCTAGCCCTATAACAGAGGGTCAGTATGCGCTGACTCGAGTGACGACCTTACCTTAACGATTTTTCCTGTGACAGTCATTTCCATAACCTGCAGAGTGAAGTTTTGGCGATGGCCCTTCTCCGTGAACCGAATATGTCCAGTGAGGCCTTCCATCACCGTCTGCAGCAAACAATACAAATCTACTCTGCTATAAACGTCATCTGAAATCTGACATGTCGCTTCGCCTTAAATATACGCAAGCAAAATTATGATTTACATAATAGGTGATCTTACCTATTCACTATGGTTCGCCCCGAACTGAGACCTCGCGGTATTTTTTATTCCATGTAAGATGGTGCTAACGTCTATTATTTGTAAGTATAAACGAATAAACTTTTACAGAGCGCCATCTATTATAAATAATTGATCAAGTTTCAGGCTCAACCTTACAGAAAATTGAGAGTTCTGAGGTCAACTTTGGACGTTAGAAAATCTCCACTTTGAAAGCCCCCCATTTCGTAAATTTTAGGGGAAATTTGAAAAAAAAGGTATTTTTGGACTCCATTCCTTATTTTAAAGATAATTCTTTAAAATGATACACCGCAACCCTATGTAACGCTATACAAAATATTTTACTTCACATTCGCTTCTATGAGAGCCCCCCTGAAATAAAAATTTTTATAACTTTTTAAGCCAAATTCGGCTGGAGGCCATCGGTTTATATATTATATTTAAATTTGAAGTAATTACGGACAATACGGTAATGACGGACAAGTGCAAATTCACTCAAGTAGACTCAGAGACCTTTGCTTCGCTCGGTTAATAATAATTAGGTATTCATGTAATATACTAGTTGATTCTCGCGACGTTATCAGCATGGGTTTAGGTGGCAAATAAGATGACAGAAACTTTTGTGATCCAAAAAACTTTTTCTAGCAAACCACCTCGCGCGGCGCCTTTGATGAAATGATGTTCTCAGATACAATACGGAACCCTAAAAATGGGACACAAGTTATGCAATCTTTTATTTAGTCATATTTCAATCTGCCTCTCGATAAGTTAATAAGTTATTAATTGTCAAAAATAGTGATCTTTGTTAAAAACAACGCTGCTAAGTTGCTGTAGTAGGGGAGCCCAAGAGGGGATATTTGGATTTACCCCAGCGCGGCAGATTAATATAAAAGGGGATTCTTTGGACCCTGTAGAGTACCTTCACCATATATGAGCCCTGTATATTGGTGGGTCTGTCTAGGACAGCAGATCAAAATATTAGATAAATAAAATCGATCATCAGAAATACTCGAGCGCGTCAGATTAAGATGAGAGTGAGTTAATTACATGCTGAAAAGTGTACATTCAAATAATCTGACGATTTGAGCGAGACCCAAAGGAGTTGGAGAGTTACAAACTTCAAAAAACTTCAATATGGTGAAGGTACTCTACAGGGTTCAAATAATCCCCCTTTATATTAATATGCTGCGCTGGAGTCAATCCAAAAATCCCCTCTTGGGCTCCCCTACACTATGACAGAAAAAGATTGATAATAATATTGATAACTTCTGTTATTAAATTTCAGCAATTTTTATGCACTTGCATGACTAGTAATAAGTAGATTAATTTTTCTGTGTTCGTGACAATAGTACTATAGTGAGTGTGAATTAATACTTATAACATCTAGTTGAATAGTATAATGAGAGGTTGTAGTGGTCATAATCAATGGTGCTGTGTTTTAGCACAGAATAGGTAATTAGGTAATAGTACTAAGTTTTAGTACGTTACTACGTCAGTAGGTACAGTCCTACAAACTTATCTGGCCCGGTGGCCAAAATTGGAACAATTTTTATGGCCGTTTAGTTTTTGTTTTTATTTCTTTTTTCATATACACTGGCCACGCTCACTACGGATCAGATATGGCTAACAGACTATAGGTATCATTAGATCTAATAGCTTCATAGCTAACATTGACAGCTTACATTATCCGGTCTTAAGCTAATTAGTCAAACCGAACGATCTCATTAATCGTCGTGCGATCCCAATTCGCACGCTCAATATTGAATTTTGAAAAAACCGTTGAAGTGGACGTTGCGCCCTGGGGGTTCCAACTTCCGTATTTATTATTATTTACAAGCAAACCCGCCCTTTAAGGTGGAATTTAAAAAATAATAAATAAAAGAACAATCCTCTTGTGTTCGTTACTTTTTGACTGCATATAACGTCCACAAACTTTAAACTGAGTTTGATTAACCGTTTTTTTTTAATTCCACATGAGTACTTTGGACGGGTTGAAGGCTCTAGACTTGAGGCCCGGGATGACCTCTGCTTGGGTCCTTGTCGAAAATACTGGATATTTTTCTTATGATGAACAAGTGTTAAGAAAGTCGACTCAGAAATAATAGTAATACTCCCGCCTCCTGTTAGTTTTATGTTTGAAAAGCATTTTAAACTATCGATTGAAGTAAAAACTGCATCGAATGACGTCACAGTTAAGTATTTAACATAAGCGCGCGTTTTGACGTTTGAAGAGAGTTGCTGATTTGACTTGTTGTCTAATACCCAAACCTTGACCTGATTTTACACAGAGTACTCTTTCAAGTTTAAGACCGTAAGACCCTACTCTTTCAGTTACGGTTTTTGGTTTCGTTCCAGGTAAATCAACTTTTTTCAATTTGGGCTCACTAATAAAAGAATCGCAGTTTGAAACAAGCTAGGAATTAAACAAAATACAAACAAACTACCCACTACGCTCTCTTCTGTGTACTACACAAATCACAGTTTGCGGAATTGTGGAACTAATATTATAAATGCTAACGTTTGGATGGATGGATGGATGGATGGATGAATGGATGGATGGATGGATGGATGGATGGATGGATGGATGGATGGATGGATGGATGGATGGATGGATGGAGGATGGATGGATGGATGGATGGATGGAGGATGGATGGGTGGATGTATGTTTATAAATATACATAATTTAAACGTTAAAATAGGATGTCTTTTTGTTACTCAATCACGCCAGAAATTAAGGCTGAACGAATCTGCATAGACCGGACAAATAGGTAGTTCCCGCGGGAACCCAAAAACCTCAAACCACGCGTTAACAGTCGCGGGCATCAGCTAGTTATAGCAATACAAAAACAAAAGCACATAAAATAATCTAGTGGGAGTATTTATTGTGTTGAAATGATATATGAAGAAATGTTTAAGAATTAATATGTAGGTACCGTAATGATATATTATGGTATCCAAAGATATGTATGGTAACATATAGAAGATATAAGATAATAATATGTAATAGGAATCCTACCTATTGTAGTCCATATGTATTATCTATCTTCTAAGGGAGTGGTTTTTGAAACAAGACACCGACAGGTGATTTTATTATAAAACAAGGTATTTTGTTACATACTATAACTAGATATTATTTAGATTATAATGAGTAAGTTTAATTAATAAACAGTCAGTTTAGATCCAGAACTAGAGCGTAGTTCATTCATCACTATGTCCCAACATCGCAATAATTTCAGCAACTTGCGTTTCGGGTATTTACGTTCCTACGGAAAAAATCCTTAAACTAGCTGATGCCCGGGAATTCATCCGCGTAGATTGAGGTTTTTTGGTGGTTTAACTAGTTTAGTCCATGTGTTATTCCAGACTATTATCTATCTCTGTGCAAAATTTTATCCAGATCCGTTCAGCCGTTCTGGTGTGATTGAGTAACAAACGTCCATTTGAGTTTTAATGGTTCCCGCGGGAATTCTTTAATTTTCCGGTATAATCTATCTCTATGTCCAATTTCATCAAGATCCTATAAGCCGTTCTAGCGCATTTGAGTAACACACATCCATCCATCTATACATAAATCCATCCAAACTTTCGCATTTATAATACCACTAGCTGATACCCGCGACTTCGTCCACGTGGCTTAAGCTTTTTTGGTTCCCGCGAAAACTCTTTCATGTTCCGGGATTAAAAGCAGCCTGTGTGTATGTGTTTGACGACCTCCGTGGCGCAGTGTTGAGCGCTGTTGCCTTAACATGCGGAGGTCCCGGGTACGATCCCCGGCAGGGTTTGGAAATTTATAATTTGTGAATTTCCCTGGTCTCGCCTGGTGGGAGGCTTCGGCCGTGGCTAGTTACCACCCTACCGGCAATGACGTCCCGCCAAGCGATTTAGCGTTCCGGTACGATGCCGTGTAGAAACCGAATAGGGGTATGGGTTTAATATAACTGCCATACCTCTAACAGGTTAGCCCGCTACCATTTTAGACTGCATCATCACTTACCATCAGGTGAGATCGCAGTCAAGGGCTAACTTGTAGTGGATAACAAAAAAAAATGTGTTAGTCCAGACTATAATCTATCTCAGTGCCAAATTTCGTTTAGGTCCGTGCAGCCGATCTAGCGTGATTGAGTAACGAACATTCATCCATACATGTATAATACTTTCCCATTTATAATATTAGTATATAGTATAGATGCGCTCGCCGCAGAGATCGCGGCGTTGCAAACTGCTTCAGTGGAGTGACTGATCCTGATCTCATATTTTTAGTACTTTGTCCAAGTTTTGGTCTTTTTTAATTTATTCTTTTAAACCTCCTATATTTGTTTGTCGGGGACCTTGTATCTCTCGATCAACTAACCCAAAAAAAAAAAAAAAAACATGTTTTGGTTGCAACCTGTTTTATGTAAGTACCTTATCAATAAAATTAAAATAAAACAAGGACCTATGGGCAGACAGACCGTTAAATAACTGATCTGGTGAGAGTTCCGCTTTCTATAACGAGGTGCGGAATCCTAAAACGGAACCCCATATTCCGCACCTGTGTACGCGTCTATAATTCGCTTAATTTGAAACCGACCCGACCTATCCTTCCCCGGGGCCAAAATCGATTGGAAAAAGTTCTCGCTAAATTAATTCTGGTTCTTCTAATGAATAAATGAAATTAAAATATTTTGGAGCGGTGAAGACCTAGTGGTTGCCTTTTTTTAGTTTTTTTATCAACTACAAGTTAGCCATAGACTGCAATGTCACCTGATGGTAAGTGTTGATGTAGTCTGTTAAGGTAGCGGGCTAACCTGTTTAGGGGTATGACAGTTATATTAAGCCCATACCCCTAATCGATTTCCACACGGTATCGTACCGGAACGCTCGTAGTAGTATTGTTAGTTATTATTTTATATAAGGTCACCCAAATGTAATTAACTAATTACATGTTAAAGCATTTTTCTCATGTAAGTGATCTTTTGTTTTTTTTTGAGAGAAATAAATATTTTTAAGCCTAACGCTAAATCGACTGGCGGTACATCTTAGCTGGTAGTGTAATAACTAGCCACAGCCGAAGCCTTCCACCAGACCAGACCTGAGAAAAATCTGAAATTTTTTATTCCCAAGTTATAACCCTTCTGGGGAACAAAGCCGGGACCTCCAACGTTCACTAGTCTGCCAGGGAGGTCTACCACCACGACCTTGTATTCACGGCCTCGAATCAAAGGCACGAACTTAATGTGCTGTATGCGTATACTATGGTAGTTAATAGTCTACCTAGCTGTAGATTTCATAATATTGTAATTATCTAATAATAATGTTATTGTTGCTTTTGTCCAGGGAGGAAACAATTTTCTTGGCTTGTCTTCTAGGCTTGTCCAACTTGCACTGACTAAACTAATGACTTGACTAGACTTTACTTGACTAGACTAAATCTATGTCTGCAGTAGGGGGGGCGTCACAGTATTCGGAGCCAGGGTAGGCATTGGTTAGGTAGACCTACTTTCAGACAGGGCATGATGAAAAATAAGCATTGAGCTTTTTTAACTAGGGTAAGTAATGTTTTATGGCTTGATTCGGGCATGCCACTGCATGACTTCATGCTAAACCTCTATTATCTAGCAACGGCTTTCATCGCTGGTACAGAGTCACATACTATTGTTTTTGGACACGTGTCTGGACACGTATTTTATTTGCCTGGTGGGAGGGTACGGCCTTGGCTAGTTACCACCGGTAAGCGATTTAGCGTTGCGGTACGATGCTGTGTAGAAACCGAATAGGGGTATGGGTTTAATATAACTGCCATGTCCCTAACAGGTTAGCCCGCTACCATCTTAGACTGCATCATCACTTACCATGAGGTGAGATCGCAGTCAAGGGCTAACTTGCAGTGGATAAAAAAACGTCTTTCGTCGTGAGAATGACTCCATTGAGCGCCTCGTCGTGCAGGGCAAGGTGGAGGGCACCAAAAGGCGAGAAAGGTCGCCCATGCGATGGAGCGACCAAATTAAGTCAGCTGTTGGCAGTTCATTGCACGAGTGCACGAGGCTGGCGGCCAGCATGGCGGATGCTCGTGAGGTGCATTACATCTGCCACTAAAGCCGTCACTTCGTGATAGCCACGACCACACTGTCAAGAGTGTTACGACGAAGAAGAATTATCTATCTTCTCCATAAATTAGATATTGAAACGGCTAGACTTGTTTACTTTGTTTACTTGTCGCACGCACAGTGTCATGTCGTACGGCATTTTATTGTGGGGCAGAGCAGCTGATATCCAATCCATTTTTACATTGCAGAAAAGAACCATCCGTTCTATTTATAAACTTGGATCACGCGTATCACTTTGTGAAAAATGTAAAGAGATTGGTGTTCTTACGGTGCCTTCGCAATACATATAATATATAATATATCTTTGTTAGGCAGAACATTAATCTTTACAAGCATATATGTGATACTCACAATCAATACACTAGAAACCGCCATAAGCTAGTAACAGCGTCGTATCGTGTGCGCAAGGTGCAGAAATCCTTTGTGGGGTCGAGTGTACGCTTTTATAATATGGTTCCCAAAGAATTTCTGGATTTGCCATTACATAAATGTAAAGACTGTGTTAAACAGCATTTATTAAGTCGAGGTTATTACTCTATCGATGATTTTATTAACGACAAAGTTGCATGGGAGCAACCGGCCTCGCATCCAGTGACCCACAAGTCAGTGGAATACTTGTAACGTATGTGTTGTGTTGTCTACATATTGTAACCTTTTCTTTTCTATGAAAAGAGCAACTGCTGAGTTTCTTGCCGGTTCTTCTCAATAGAATCATCTTTCCGAACCGGTGGTAGAGTCTTAACGTTTCATAAGTGACACCAGTTGTCCTACATGAAATAAATAAATCATATTTTATCATTTATCATTTTATCATTTAAACGTTGCCATTTGTCAAAAAGTCCATATGTCTATGGTCAAAGCTTAAAGTGTCTAGTATCTCGGGTTCTATAGGAAATAAGTACGGAGACTTTTACTTTTTAAAACTTTGTCCTTTTTAAAAGAATGATGGCTTAGTTTCAATTAGATGCACATTTTAAAAGTTAAACTGAGAGAAGTCCGAAAAGAGGTTTTTCAGCCTTTTTTCGGATTACAAGGCTCTCGAGCTTTAAGTCCGCCTATTGTACATAGCAGCTTGTTTTTGGTTGGGTAATAAAGTTGAAACAAAGATTCTACACAAGGTACCATGAAGGCAAAAGCAAAAAGTATGAACTCGTTCGGCGTTACATACTGAAGAAGTGTTCTTCCCTTTGTAAACAGTATATGTGCAGGGACGTCTTACGTTTCTCCTTTACTCAATGTGCTACTGGGGTTAGTATGAGGTTTAAACTGTCCAATATCAATATAATTCGAATCATATCATAGAATCAAAAAACTTGTCTGTAAGTGAACTTGGATCACTATAATTTATCTTATTTTTAGTGCTACATAGTTGTATATCAAACAAGGTGTTAATATATCGATACCGTACTGATATGTTATATTTATTAAGTAATGTACTTACAGTCAGGCAATTATATGTTCTCCGCGGTATCCTAAAGTTACACAAAGCCCTATATTTTGAGCGAAGTATCTTAAATAAAATAACAAATAATACTGTTGTAAAACTAGTCCATGCAAGATCTGTTTTTGCTGGGTACCAAATACCAACATAAATCTATTTATTTATATAATAAAGTAAACAAAATTCTGAATATTTACCCAAAGAAAATTCATGACTGTAAAAGAATATTTAAAAACTGGCTAAAAGCTCTATCATTTGATGAAACGGAGGCTCTTCTGCAAATTATTCGGTAGGCGTAAATGGGGTTTTAACTGGAATATAGATGGATACGCACACTCATACTTACAACACACACACTCACACTCATACACACACACACACACACGCGCACATATATACATACACACTCAAACATACACGTACACATACACACACTTCCTATTACCCTTGCATGCCTGCATGATTATAATTTTAAAATTGTCCATCAAATTGTCATTGTAAAATTATCAATTTTGTTTCTGTTTCTAATGTTATTGTGAAATTTGGAAGAGCTAGGCCTTCTGACACAGCTATTTTATGCATAAGAGAAGGCCTCAGCCACAATTATTTGTTAAAATGTATGCTGAAATAAATCATTTTTCAGTTTTTCATTTTTAATATAATAACTAATATTCTGTCTTCGAAGAATAGGTATTGAAACTAATAACGGAATTCCAGTATTTCACTGGAATAAGTATGTGGTTTTACACCTCGTCAACGTTGACTGAATTCAAGTATAATAGAACAAAACGACGTCAAAATAAATAAGACCTCCATAGTAAAGTCATCAAATTCAGTACCATCGCATGAAGTCTACTTGACTGTGTTTAAATATACTTTAGCTCTATAAAAATACACTATCAACGCTTGAAATCTATCATCGTAGTCGAGCTGTAGGTAGAAACTAAGGGTATATAGTACGAATACGTATTATTATCTATATACTCGACTAGTTCTTTGTTCTTTGTAAGCGAGCCGGAATATTTGTGTTAACATGTTGTACTAAAACTCAACACAATAAAGGCGGGAATACTTTATACAAAAATTGAAATTTTATAACGAACTGGTGAAATGCGTGTTACAACACGCATAGCGTACTAGGTTTCTGTAGTCATGCTATTTGCTAAAATACTGCCTCGTTTTATTGTTGTGATTGGCATGGTTAGGTCCGATTCCCAGTTGAGGTAATTATTGAGTATTGGATTTTAAGCAGGTCCGGGGTCCATACTGCCAACGCTTAAAGCAATACTTAAGCAATATTACTCAAAATGACAATTTGATGTCACGTACCTTGGCATTCCTAAAATAAGGATTATAATTCTAAAACACGAAAGTCAACAATAATATGGCTTTAGGTGTTGGCATTATGGCCCCAGTACATATACTGCGTTAGCCGCGGGTTATACACGAGAGCTGAAAGACGCGGGCGAGGTGCAGGCTAGGTGACGGCGAGTTGCGGGCGAGGTGCGGGCTAAACATCTATAGGACACAGAGTTCACAAGTTACAAAGTCAATGGCGACCTTAATCCACGCAAGACGAAATCGCGGGTATCTACTAGTAATAAATATGAAAATGTGAGAAATTGCTTATACCCAACATATTTTTACATACACACATCGGTATTACATAATGAAGCATTCGCCTCGGTCTCATTGAATATCACATACGCGAAGAAAAATATAGACGGTGGCATGGTGGACGGTTTATAATTTCTAAATTTACTTGTGTGGACCAATTATTAGAAACACATCATTAGTACTTCTGCATACAGATGTGCCAACAAGCTAGCTAACAAGTTGGATCATTAATTGGTTCTGATATCTCCAGGATTAGATGATGCTCTCTAAGATGGAAGCTGACCAGTTTAGAAATTTAATATAGCTTAAATAGCTTGTAATATAGCTTAAATTTAATCGGCTTCTTTGCGGCAGCATACCTGAATGCTAAATCTTTCGTATTTGCCGAGATAGCCACGAAGCTGAAGCTTGTTTGTATGTTTAATTTTCATGTTCCTTTCGCTTTAAATAATAAGATGAAAATCGGTAGCCTCTAAACACTAGTCTTTTAGTGCGCCTAATTACGCCTTAAAAAGGGGACAAACAGTATTATTTTGCTAAGAATTACCTAAAATCATTTACACACAATACGTAACAATAAATACTTGTTTCTTATGGTATTTATAAGTAACAGCTGAGTAAGCTTCAGAAGACGTGAAATCCTAAACTCAAACGTTTACTATTATTGTTGTATTATTGTAAACTTTATCGTATTATTGTATGTAAGATATTGAAATAGACAATTTTAAAGATATTTTTATCATGATAGAAGGACTGCGAACTTCAGACGTACGAGAGACTTTAGATGATCCAAGTTAAATTTGCGATTTGATGTTCCCATCAGTCGATGGTACAAAGAGCTGCATCGTGCTCACAAGCCGGAAATCATGATATGTTTCAAACGCGCTCCATTTCCAGTTAAAGACGTGACTTTTCATAAGAGTAATAGGGCTATTACTCTGCACTTTTCACAGGGGTTTTCTGTGTAATAAGTGACGCTCTAACTAGCGGTCACGCCCACCCTTACCACAGGGCCCTATAGAAAGTGCAGTGTAATAGGCCTATAGGTTATTTATATTTTTGACAGCTCATTTTCCGTCTATCTTTTTCCTACCGTCTGTTTAGAATACATGAATTGCCATCATTCATTCGCATAAGCAATACAGAATTTGAAGCCTCTCGGGTATAGAATGTTACGCAGAATCAAAATCGTATAACTTCGCTGTGGTGAATAAAATATGCGATATAGGGTAAAAAAAGTTGATTGAAATTGTGTTTGAATAAATAATAACAATTTTTAGAATATGATTTCTTTTCGTGAGCAAATTTTTTTTAATTAATATATTACCACAGCTATACATCTATATTTTTAGGTTCTTGTACCGCTCTTACTATAGTTTTATGCTATGCGATGGCATTGATTTTGGGCGAAAACACACCTAGACAAAAATATGTCCTTTTGTCAAACACGTTTTGTGCTGCCGCGTTAAATTTTAAAGTGACATAACGTGGATTTTTTAACTGCCAGACAAATTTTTTGTCCGTAGAGTGTTTTTGATCTTAGCAATTTGTTAATTTCGCTAAAAGTTACAGCCTATACACACAACATATTTTCAAAACGCAGTCGTCGCGATACAAACGTAAACCACGTGCGCGACTGGCAGTCAGAAATCTTGCTGACGTCCAAACAGGCAAGACGCACGCCTATCCATTTCTATTCAGACGCAATTCCCACGCGCGTTATGTGCTAGTCGTTTGTGTCGATAAAAAAAAAAAGACATGCAGAAATACTTTTTTAAATCGTTCTTTACAGAGATATAAAATACAGAGACAGAGAATACGCCATGTGCATAGGCCTAAGACATAAATTAGAGTGTACTTCACCCGTTTGATGATCTTGGACATTTTCTCGCCAAATTCGTAGGGCACTAGTGCGCCATCAGGGTTGCAATCGGCGAAGCGGCTGATGTTGGCGCGACGGCGCGCGCGCAGGATGTTTGGCTTACGATGTAGTAGCCGCGAGACGGAATCCATAAGAACTTGCATCGTGTCGTACATCAGCGCCGCCTGGGCCTGTGAGATATGGACATGATAGAGTGTAATCCTCCTCCAGCTTTCCTCGCTCCAGCGATGCTCGGGGCTGTTGCAGTTATTTAGGTACTTATGTGTTTAGGTATTTAATCTTATAATTATTTAAAAAGTGTTTCCTCTCATTTTTTAAAGAGCAATCTATGATCTGCTTGTGCATTGTAAAAGTAATATGATATTTATTTTCTCATAAACATTGACACTTTAAACTAAATAACGGAAACAGCTGTGTTAGTATAAAACTGTTGCATCTGTTAACACCCACCTCCAAGTTAGAAAATCATAAGAAAACAATCGTCATTTACAAACAGAAAATAAATGATCTGATACTGGTTAACAAACTTAGCTCCTCTTTGCAGCAGGGCACTTAGTTTTTTAAATATAGCAGGGCTCCTGAGCGCTTCGATTAGTGGCCTAAGAAAACTACTATAAATCGACGTCCACATTATGTATTCTACCACTGGTTAAAATGGGAATAAAATCCATACTAATATTATGAAACTGTGTCTGTGTGTCTGTCTGTCTGCTACGCTCTTACAACCATTCTGTTCGACCGATTTGGATAAAATTTGGGAAATAACCTACCACTAGGTTAACTAGGTTATTTCCCGGAAAATTAAGGAGTTCCCGGGGAATCAAAAAACTTAAACCACGTGGACGAAGTCGCGGGCATCATCTAGTAAATTACAAATAAGAGTTGATAGTATTTAGAGCAGGAAAGGTTTTTGAAAGGGTGCCTTCAGCTTATTTAAATGATTCTGCAGTTCCGAAAATGCAATGATTTAGATATTAAGAACATAATTAATTATACTAATCATCAAACGTTTTACACTAGTATAACTGAGGAACTCTACTTTATGCATGTTCTGAAAAGGACTTGTCCATTACGAGGTACTGATCCCTAAACATGCACCAAAGTATGCCAGAAAGCGGACTCAGTAGTCATACTTAATGTTCTGCTGACAAGATAAAGATAAGTTGCTACTCGATATAAATAGCCGTAATAAGTTATTCAGAAACAAAATGTTTATTTGATTTATCTAACCAGTAAAACCAATAAATAGCCGGGCGAGAGCCAAGGATACAATTAAGATTCGTGAAGAAGGCTTCATTGGGATTCATCTCGAAGGCAAGGGTCACTAAAAACAGGGGTGTAGGTTACCATTACATATTTACGTGACGGCAATGCGAATGAAAACAATTCCTTAAGGGCACGTGCCCGAATCATTATGAAATAATTATACATTCAGCCGGCGATCTTTGTAAATAGGTCCCGTTTAATAATGTCTTGTTAGGCGTTCCAGTTTACGCTAATTGCTATATTGATATCGATATTTATATTAGAATTTTGCTTGCTTTTCTTATTGATTTCAAGGTAATCATTCCCATAGACTTTATAGAAGCTGATTTTGAAAAAGAAAATATTTTCGCGGATGGAAGCTGTGCCCAAATTTTTCAAACCCAAGTCTAAGGGTGTAAAGGAACTTCGATACTGCTCAGCTGTTCTGCCTCTAAGGACTCGTGAGATATCGATACGCTATTCAGGTTCAAATCGATATGCTCATGCTGTAATGAAGGCAGGCGGCAGCTTACCGAAATGGAGTCGTGATGCCAAGCCTCCACGAATTTCTGGACGATTTTCCTAGAGTGGTCGAGGACACTGAAGCCGGTGACATTGATGGCCCCGAGCTCCCCAACACCTTTCTCGGACAGATTATCCATCACCTGAGAACGATGCGTAAAATTATTAGCATTCAGGTTAGGTTAGTAAATATAATATCTTAATAATATGGTGGCATTATATGTAATGGCATACACAAAATGTAAAAGGATCTGACCTTAGTCGGACTAAAAGAAACACACACTAATGCGACAGGAAAAATCGCGTTTTCGCTTAAACGAGCACATTTTGTTCTGGCCGCTCCCTAGTGCCTTTTCGCCGTAATTCGTTGACCTAGATGAGCGGCGAAAGCGAATTCACAGAAAATGACAAACGTTTATACGCAACGACGTAGGCCACGTGAAGTCAGCTACTGCTTGATACTGTCGCGTAGAATTCTATCAAGTTATGACATCTCGCTCACGTAGGAAAATGCTTAAGTATGTTAGAATTAGAAAAAAACATTAAACTTACTAAGCCAGTGAGGAAGTATTGATAGTTCCGCCTCCCAAGTTCGACGTCTCGTACGTGCAGTACCAGAGTCTCTTTAGCCAGACGGGTTCCACAATCCAGCACCACGTACTTATTACTCCAACGGTTCATTTTCTCTATAGATACGAGGAAGGCGATAACTTCAGTTGCATTGGACACGCGTTTCACATATGTGATTTGAAACATCGCCTTGCCTGGCGCCTGGCTTTGGTACAGCTGCTGAAGGCGGAGAAGACCTGACAGATAAACAAAATTAAAAGTTTTAGGTTCAAGCGGGTGGTAGCAGTGATAGCCTATAGTTACCTAGTGGCTTAGACAAGGGCCTCAGGTACGATCCCCTATGTACCTCATAGGTACTTTACTGAATTATGTGCGTTTAAAAAAAACAAACAGTTAATGAAAATTTTGTGAGGTACTGCAATAATGTTTTCATTGCTGAGCATGAGCCAATCATATTGAAAATGGTTTAAGCCATCATCCACCACGCCAGCCAAACATGGATCGGCAGATTTCGTACACCTCTGAGAGCATTATGAAGTACACTTTTCTAATCTTGCAACATTGTTAAAGTAAGCGATAATAGGCCTATTACACTGCACTTTTCTCAGGGGCCCTTATACTTGAATCAGTGTAGTGTAATAAGATTTACGGAGAAAAGGTCCCTAAATTGGTCCTTATTACTGTGTAATAAGCAACGCAACGCTTAGCACAGGGCCCTGTAAAAAGTGCAGTGTAATAGGCCTATAAGTCATAGCTCTAAAACTACAATATAAGTATAAGGTAAATAGGTACATATACGCATCTTTGGCGGCTTGTTCCACTAGTCCCTACCAATGTATCCCCCCTGGGGGGTAAGAATGGAATTTTTTTCCACCTATCCCTACGGTAGGAATGAGTGGAAAAAATACGGATTTGTGGATTTATACTTATCCCTACCGAGTGATTTTAGTCAATAATTTATTAATACGTAAAAAGTAGAGTAGTTTAAATTAAATAATTACTACTGCTCTTAATAGTAAAACAAAAAAAAAATGGTTTACTACTTAGCATTTCTTATTACTTGCAGTAGTTAATGACAAATGGTATCTTAGAAAAAGTGTAATAACAATAATGATAGTTATTAAGAATTTTTTCATTTCAGAAGAATGTTTATTTTTAATTTTCTATATATAAAACCGATTAAATTAATATTCATTTATTCAAATTAGGTACACTGTATACTTATTGACGTCTGAAACTTATAAACATGATGGTGGTAACCAACTACGGTATCTTAAAACTATGAGGGTTCCGAACGCACCCTGGTCTGAGATGAGCTTACAACAAACTCAGCCGGTATTTTTTTTGTTATCACCATTTACAAACATCATAATATATTTAATAGAACTATATTTAACAATTTGTTTAATTAGCCGCTGAGACAATTCATTCTCATGCTTTTTAAATAATCCTTTAAATTGTAATAGGATTTTTTAATTCGTGTATGTTTTATTATCACAAAACCTAAAAACCAAAAACGTATCTTAAGTGCAAAATGTACCATTTCCCTATCGTAATTTTTCTAAACATTGTCCAACGTTGATTCCACCCCTTATTAACTGGAATATGTTGTTTAGCATAGTCTCTTAATTTATATTTAATTTCTCTTTTTTTGAAATTTCAATTGTTTACAATTTTAATATAATTATTTCTTATAACCCCGTATGAGCCAAAAAAAGTATTTATTCACAATAGTAAATAAATACTTTTTTTGGTTATTTATACAAGGTGTTAGTTAAATAGTATATCATACCCGCGGCTACCCATGTTAGATGGTGTATAGATATATTGGAAAAATGTCATAAGACGTGTAGCTCATATCCTGGGGGAGTTATGAGGACTTCAAAATTTTTGCATAAATGTTCAGGTGGCATCCCTTAAAACAGCTGATTCAATATCAATGAACTGCGAATAATACCGTACGTTAAACCTCGTTGCCAGCGCGAGCGTTGCGATAAAATCCAGTAGCGATACTAAGTAATCATTATTCGGCATGAAATAAAATTCTCAAAGTAGAACTCCGTATTTTTGAAAAAAAAATTCCCGACTAGTTTCGGACTTCGTAAGTCAATGTCAGCCACTTATCCTTAATTTATGAGCCGCGAACTGTGATTAATTTCTCGATCGTTAAAGTTTCGATCAATAATTAATTATTCTGTGTAGTTTGTTTTTTGAATGATTTGTAAATTGTAATGAATTGCTAAATTTCATAACGATACAATAATAATAATTAATATTATCGCTTTTAATACAGTTCTGACTTTAGCCACGCCACCGCCTTTTTACGTAAGTTAACTTAATCGGGATACCTACCACTTTTTTTTTTTACCATTACAAGTTAGCCCTTGACTGCGATCTCACCTGATGGTAAGTGATGATGCAGTCTAAGATGGTAGCGGGCTAACCTGTTAGGGGCATGGCCGTTATATTAAACCCATACCCCTATTTGGTTTCTACAGGCATCGTACCGGAACGCGTAATCGCTTGGCGGCACGTCTTTGCCGGTAGGGTGGTAACTAGCCACGGCCGAAGCCACCAGGCAAACACTTACCAGGCTAACATGAATCAAGTTGCATAATAAATCGTTTTAATTCACGAGGTGGGCCCCGTATTTTTAAATTTTAACTAGTTGTTAATGTCTATAATGGTCTTTGGTAGTACTTTGATCAAATGTAGATCTTAGAGTTCCAGATTCTAAATTTGAATTTTTCTGCCAAGAAATTTTTAGTACCAACGCGAAAAGAAGGGTCGTTCTTCGGTCGATTGAAGAATTTTTCTCCACGATGTTACGGTGATTATCACTTATCAGTACTTAACCTGAAGTCAAAATAATCGTTAGAACTCACCAACCCGCATTGGAGGAGCGTGGAAGGTGAGTTTCTACATCTCTCGCTTATGAAAGAGTAGGCCTGCAGTGCCCAGTGATGAATCCGTCATTGGGCACTGCAGGCAATTGGTGAACAAAAATCCCTTCAACTCCTTCACAAATTACAATATTTTTTTGATAGCTAGCAAGTACTTAGTTTCTTCGTGACTCAAGATAATTCCATAATTGCAAATATCTTGCAACGGATTCCTAATAATTCGGCCATATTGTCGTAGGGCGGAGTTAAACGTATTTCTGTGTACAATAGGTATTGTAGGTAAATAAAAAGCCGAGCTGACGGGCAATGGTACTAGGAACGCATGGAACAAAGTAGAATTTTAGAAAATAAATTTTTGATAGTGTTTCTTTTCGGAATTTTACCCTTATTGTGGGAAAAAAAATAACACAAATTAAACAAGAATTTTACAGAACGACTTTGAGTAAAATTGAGAATGTTTTGTTTAAATTGTTGGTTACTTAACTAAAATAATGAAAATATTTTCATTTTCATTTTTTATTTCAGCTTAACTGTAAAGTGATTACAAAGAAAAAGTAAAGTAAAGTTACAAAGAAAATTGAAAAGTAAAGTTTACCGACTTTTACATCGTACATAAAAAATCCGTTTAAAAAGTTACTTGCCAAATTTAGAAATTGAGAATATTTTTTAGGGTTTCTAAAGGATATTTTTTACTAGGGTAAAATCAAAATCGTGACTGGAAACCCTATTTTTAAAACGCATTATTTTATTAGTTTTTCGAAATTTCAACAGTTGCGTGTTAACTGTCACGGTGGCAAGTAAGTGAAAATGAGTTATTCTAATTCAGACTATAATGATATGATTATGTGTGTAGGAGCTTGTAATGGTAATTTAAAAGCATACGCAGTGGAGTGCAATAGTAGTGAAGAAATGCGCCAAAAAATCCTGGATGCATTTCAGACAGTAAACACCCCAAATGCTTACTCGTGTGACGGGCTCAGTGCTGCGCAGGATGGAATTGTGCACAGAAAAAGCGGGTTCACACATTGAACCCTTTCTCTCCAGCGGCTGCGATAGCGGCAATGCTGTCGGAGGTCGGAGCATGGAGGGCAGTGGTCTCCTTCTGTGAAACCGTAATGGTTAAGAAGGTGGCCGCTGAGCGAGCCCGTGAGCGAGCTGATCCTGCTTGGAGACGAGGACATCATGGTGGCGCTGGCCACCACACCGATCCAAACACTCAATAGTCCCGGGCTAAGGGACATCAGGGTCAGGAGCGGCCTGGAGTGGGGGCTCCAGTCGTTTCACTCTTGGACGACCCTTGACTTTGACCTTGCCCTTGGTGGCAGCTTGGTTGTGGCCAACACAGCCCTGAGAGTGAGCACCGAGGGGGTTTTAGTGAGTAAAATTCTCACATAACCTGATTTCTCCCCCAAGAAACCAGGTATCTTTTGTCGATTCTAGTAGCGGTTTATTAAGAAGTAGTTAGGTACCTAGTAGTCAGTACCTAGGCAGAAATATTCGTAATTAGGTGTAAGTAAAATTTTCCAAAAATTATCATTCATTTTGCAACGGCGCGGCGCGGCGCGAGCGGCGGCATCAAAGGCGCGGTGTTTTGCAAAGAGGATACCGCGTGTTAGTAGGTAGTATTCCGTACTAGGTTTCCATAAAAATTTAAGAGATTGCCTGTAGTGAGAAGTTGATTTGGAGTGCATTTTGTATTTTTATTAAATTGTATGATGAGCTAGCGTACCTACATGTGTAATGCGTCTGAGTGACCAGTGGTTTGCAGGTTCGATTGCGAATTTCGTAGTCTGGGTTAGAGCCATATTTCGGTCATAACATTTTTAGGTTTGAACTTTATGTAAAGAATTTCTCTTAAGTACCCGGCTAGGAAATAGGGGTCGATCTCGTTTCACCTTGAGTTTTCGGCAAGTGGGTAGGTAATTTACGTTAAGCCATCGATCCTAGTTATTACTTATTATCGATAACATGAAAAGATAGGTAATAACTATTAATAGTCGTTATAACCCACTACAGCCCGCATTGTTAAAAAACGTGTGGAGGGTTAGGCTCAAAATCTCTCCCGTCCACTGTTCGATGCCTCTCATAGACGAGTTATTAAGAGCTAAAATTAGACCTTCTAAGCTCAGAAGTAGGTACTAGGTACATCCATGCTTCCATGCTGCTCCATTTTACAGTGCGTTTGGTGGGATTAGCGACTAATAGGTAGGTAGGATAGGATCTTGTTACTAGTGATAGACGACTTAACATGTTCAAGTAATCAACGCCAATTTCGTTACTACCTACTGAGAATTCCTAGTCAATAGTCAAGATTTGAACCGACCCGGGAATCGAACACAAGACCTCGTTATCATCAATGACAGCTCTACTAGACAGTAGATAGTCAGGTCAGGACGTCGGTGCCGACAAAGTCGCGCGGCGGCATTCGGTCAAAGGACTCTCAAAAGTTCGTCAACTTTGTTGGTTGTACTAGGACATTAGAAATTGATGTTGCGTAAGTTATGTATTACGTAATAATAATAGGTATGGGGTTGTTAATCGCCACAGGTTTGCCAAAATTTATTTTCCTTAATTAACTAATTAATTTTGTATGAAAGTTTTTGATAATTAATTTTGACTTTTTAACACCGCCATAGTGTTTATAACGTCAAAATTGCATGGGTAGCCGCCGGTATGTTATACCATTTACCTTACACCTTGTATACATTTTTAATATTGACAATATTATTTACTATTGTCAATATTAAAAAGGTTCATAATATATGGAAACATAAAGGTTTGATACTTATGCACAGGAATGTACTTGTTATCAAAAATTCCCACATACCATTTGGTAGGGATAAGTGTAAATATTTTTTCCACTCATCCCTACCGTAGGGATAGGTGGAAAAAAAATCCACTCTTTGGTACATTGGTAGGGACTAGTGGAACAGGCCTCTTTGGCATCATGCACGTCACGGCTCACTATGTAAAAGGAGTTTTTGATATAAAAGCAGTAAGTAGGATAATACAAGTTGACTAATGTCAGCCTGATGACGCTTGTCGAGGGCTGACCATCGTCACGATTATGTAGAAACCTTAACGCCCGTGTATCACACAATATTTTTCAATACATTTGTGAATAAAATTGAAAATAAAAGTCGAGTAGGTAGGCACTAAGTACTCACTAGAAAATTTTTTTTCACGCCCATACTTATTTCGAGATTATTGGCGGCTATTTTAAGCGCGGTTTTTTCGTCAGATCTAAAATACCTAATTGTTGATTTAATTTTATGATTCCACATCACATATACCACTCGTATTTATTGATAATTTATACGACAAATTCAATGACTATTTTAAAAATAGCGCGCAGATTAAATTTAGTATAGACTATATAGGGCGCGTTGTTGTAATTGCTTTTTTTATATTAGATTCATGGCTCTAGGTTCTAGTTCTTAGTTCCCAGCCTGGACTATTCAGCCTTTATTTTTTGATTTATAAAACTTACAACAATTTCAATTAATTATATTAAATACAATTTTTTATTTTTTGAATTAATTTACAAATGTCATTATTTTTTAGGTTTTCTACATACAAAGCCAATATCATTAAGAACCTTCTTTCAAGAAAACTTTTTATTTAGAAGTAACGTGGACTAACAAAAAAAACTTTGAATTTACTGCACGAGGGCTGTAAATATTTACTGTACGCGGGCAGTAAATTTAACTTACAAACCCTGTTTACTGCCTCTGTAAGTGCATTTTTCGAGCAAGTGTATAGAAAAAATATTTTATGTTATTGTTATTACAGCAAAAAATAAAAATATTATGTGATTATTATTATTACAAAAAAGTTCCCATTCCTCTAAGTCCATTTAATTAAGTGATGAGAAAATTTGAGGGACTGAAGGTCTGGAGCAATTCATTCCGAGTGACAATGGGACCCAGAGTAATTAATATTGTCAAAGAAAAATCCTTTTTTTACCATCGTAAGAAATGGTACGTACGACTTACGTTAGAGTATTTTCAATTGTGTTTGAGTAATTGAATTAAGTTCTAATTATTTTATTGAAGAAGGTAATTAGAAGTTTGTGAAAAACTAGTAAAACATTCAGAGTTTAGACTAATTTTCAAAGACTTCGAGGCGAAGCATCGTAGCGGACGCTCGGGGTAGGGAGTTGGGGATCTTACCCCGCAAAATGTGTTCATAAGGTGAGTGAGATCTATATGAAAGAAATAACGTAGCAATAGATATTACAAGATCTATGCGTTAGAAAGAACAGGACCTTTTGCGAACGGGACATTATGCATTCTAGTCGAATCTAACCTACCTAATAATATTAAGCTAATAATATTATAATTGCGACAGTGTGATTGTCATTTTCATGACCTGGTTTTATTCTTTACCCCTAAGTGGGAACCAATTTAAAGTGCATAGAATTATTTCAACTTATCTTCAAAGTTTTCAAAGTGAATTGACTTAAATAGGCATAATATAGATTATTACTTATTACCAGTACGGTACCATGACAAAAAAAATTACGATTATTATCTGGGAGCATGGTAGTGCCCACCCTAAGACGAGCCAAAGGAACGGGTGCCTATAAATTCCAGAAAAGGTAAGTACTGCCGTACCTACCTTTTCTGGAATTTATTTTTTTATATTACGATCGATCATCGTTTTTATCATGGTAAGTTCCTGTTATTAGTTAAACCACGAAGTACGTCTTATCTTATCTTGAGCTGACTAATGTTACAAACTGAAATAGGAACTCTGATTCCTATTCAAGAATAGGAAAAGTTCAATAATAAAATAAAAATATAGACTGTCATTTCAGAGTTAGCGTTGTTTATTAGCAGAGTACAACCCCACAAAAAAAAAATCTAAAACTTGTGTGTGCCTGCACCAAAAACTTTGTGACTCATGTCTAGCTTTGGAATAAAGGTGTTAAACTTTACAGGAAAAATCCAGGACTCCAATTACAAATTTGCATAGTTTTAGGGATAATTTTGCAGTTGCATTAGTGAGGAATTCGTTTTTAAAATCTTATGTTGCTTCCTCCATTGAGTGAGACTGTCTGGTTTTAATGCGCTCTTTCAGTCGCAGTGATGACTTCATCATCAAATCATTTTTTTTTATTAAAGTAGACTTTTAACAAATGTTTTTGAATTGTTGAATGAAACTTCCACTGGTTCGGAATGCCGATCCTACCGAGAACCAATAAGAAGCTCGGCGGTTGCTCTTTTGAAAAATAATTTACAATTACATCATTCATCTATCGTGGAAATGCTATCGCGCCGGTCTACCGCAGAACGATGTATGTAGTGTCATATGACTACATCTCTACTGCCGATGGATGTAATAAAAATCAAGCAAAGCATCTTCAAGTTCACAGGCGAAGGCAAGGTCCCCGATTTAGGAAGACGTTTCTCCGCGATGTCTTAGCCAACTACTTGCCGATGCCTATCTCTCGCTTGCCCACTCGCTGACGCGACCAGTTGGCCCCACGAGGCATATTCAATCCAAAATAAAGTAATGACGTCGCGTCGTCAATTAAGTATCACATTTCGCTGCAATTAAAACTGGCATCATTTAAATTCGTGTAAAAAGTAAAAACTCAAAAAAGTACCCCTCAAACGTCATAAAAAGCCGCCTGTATACTGATTGCAGCAACCGCAAAAAATAAGTAATTGGCATTCCATGTGAACCAATTAACTCGTATAGAGTGCGACCAGACTGGAGGCTCGGTCGACACACAGGCAGAAGTAGTGAAATGCTGTGTATACTGGTTATTCAAGACGAGGCAATTTCCACTGCGAACAGTGCTATATCACAAATAGCCTTGTCTCACAAATAAATGCAATATAAGAACGTAGATCTAAATTTTTTGAAAGTTCTAGTAGATCTAGAAGAGTGAAGTTAAAAGTTAAAAAAAAAAGAATAATTTTTAAAGGAATATTTTCTTTTATTTAACTCTTAGTAGAATGAAAAATATCAATCTTCTTCGTTAGTCAGTATTTAGGCTTCCTTTCCACATGAGATGTGCGAGGTCTTTTGCTTCTTTCTTTAGCTACTCATATGTATGGTATTTAAAAACATAGCTTTATTTAACCCCTGTCATTCATAGCTTAACAACGTAGCATATGTCTAGTGGAAAGGCAGCCTCTAAAAATAACAATTTCATAGGTAAGGACTAGTTTAGTCACCATTTTTCTCATCTTTATATTTTGTTCCTTTCATAACGCCGAATAAATCTCACACTTTTCACAAAGAAAGTGTTATTTTAATAAAATTCGCATCACAAAAGCGATTTGGAAAAAATTTCAACGGAATCGCCGATGGACTCATTATGTATTGGGTGGAAGTTGACAAAGATACAAATTCCGATTCACTGACTGTAATCACTCACTGACTCATTAGCACCCAGCTCAAACTTTTGGGCTTATAAAGCTGATGCCCAGAGATTCCCTTTACAATATATTGTAAACAAGAAATAGGGCTGGATAATTTTCAATATACCGATAGCGTGGGAATTCCTCGAAATTCCCACGGTATCGGGGATTGGGCTTTAAAGTTGCCATATTTACGTAAATTTCTATAATTATTTTGGCTTAACCTCTGTGCAAACTGTCAGGTTTCTAGGTCCAAGGGTTGGACTGGGTAAGATAAGTAAAATATAATGTAATTCACCCGTGCGAAGCTGGGGCACGTCAGCCAGTTACATAATAATTAAATGCTTTAGAAAATAACAAAAGCTCACCCGTGCCAAGGCGGGGTGGGTAAACTAGTGGAGTACATGACCGTAGTTCTTACAAAAGGGTTATTACCATAAAGGCCGCTCCACAAGAGCGATCTGATGAAAAGTGTCAATGGAAGATGGAACATGTCAATTGACACCACTCAATCACTACTAGGCTCATTATGCAGCAGGATGTCGTAATAAGTTCATAATTTGGGTGTTATATCCACAATATCATGAAGCGACGATAGCCTAGCAATTTAGACATCTGACCTTCTATACGGGGTCGTGGTTTCAATCCCCGGGCATGCACTTTTAACTTTTCGTAGTTATGTGCATTTTATGAAAATATATATCAATCGTTTCAAACGGTGAAGGAAAACATCGTGAAAACATGTCCGGCAGCTTTTCATAATGTTCTTGAAGGTGTATAAAGTCCGCCAATGGCAGCGCGGTGGACCATGGTCAAACCCTTCTTATTTCGAGAAGAGACTCGTGCTCGTGCTCGTGCGTGTACCTGGCAATAAATTGAAATGATGATGATTATTAAGATATTGTTATAAATTGAATTACCAAAGCCGTAGGTCTCACAAAGAAAGTGTTACATCCATAAGGGCCGCTCTACAAGAGCGATCTGATGGAAGTGTCAATGGAAGATGGAACACGTCATTCATCACCATAAGACTCATTATGCAGCGGGGTGTCGTCATAATTTGGGGGTAATATCCGCGAAGAGATTGAACCGAAGACGGCTGGAAGAGGGTTGACGTGTGCGTAATGGGGGCGTTATCGTTAGATGTGGGGTGTCTCGAGGTGGATTTATGCTACGCTGCGATGATTTAACGCGAAAAAACTACTTGAAAAATGAAAATAATATACTTTATGATTTATGATGCAACCATTGCTTAAGTTAGCAGTGATATCCAAGTTGTTTAGACGATCAGTCTCCTGAGCAGGTTGCTAGGGGATTATTTCCTTATCTTTTTTATGGTATCATGCTTGGGGTTCGATAATCAGGCTCTGATTTATCTGCAGTTTTAATAGATAGATAGATAGATTGGTAGATACATTATTTATAGCCATACAAACATAAAGATGTAAAGTAAATACTTAAAAAGTACAAAAACTCAAAGGCGCAAGGGCGGCCTTATCACTAAAAGTGATCTCCTGCAGACAACCCATCCATTATGAATCTTTAAAAGGAGCGGGATAGTGGAACAACATATTATTATACAATAGGCTACAAAATAACTATAATTCTAAAAATATAATTGTTAACTTTTCTTCTTATATATGCGTGCTAGATACGTAATATTCTAACCGATGCTTAAAGATATTTAAGAATTTCGAATGTCTAATGTCACCCGGCAAGACATTCCAAAGCTTTGCGGTCTTAACAGTACACAAATAGATTAACGCAGCGGTAATAACCTAGTGGTTTAGTCGCCCGGCCTCTTATTCGGGTGGATGGGGCTTTGACTCCCGGATACACACCTCAGACTTAGCCTTGGATTAAGTGGTCGAGGAAAATAACTTGAAACGCGAAACTAAAAAAAACAACCATGGGTCTTAAAAGCTTCTTTAGACGGAAGATAAATACAAGTTGATCCGGCGTCCGGACCGACGCTAGAACAAGTCTCAAAGAAGAAGCAAAACTTCAAGATTTGAATTTGGCACATATTGTGTGGAACGTAGTGGAGATATACTTATACTACAGCCATTTGTGGTACAATAACGACTCGTAAGGATTGGAATTAAAGACACTTTAAATTACCAGTGGTGATAGCCACTCGTGTGCCTATTCGGGTGGTAGAGAATTCGATCCTCGGGCACGCAACTAACTTTTCGGAGTTATGTGTGTGTATAAGAAATCATACTTTAATATTCTAAATGCTAAAATGTGTTTGTTTGTTAGTTTGGCCTACAATCACAATGCAACAGAACAACGGTTCGACGTGATTTTTGCATGCTTATAGTAGAGAACATGGAAAGTGACAAAGGCTGCTTTTTATCCCGGCAAATTAAGAAGTCCCCGTTGGATTTAAATAAAATGATTCCACACGGACGAAGTCGCGGGCATCAACTAGTATATATTATACCCTTTATATTTAACAATCCTTTTACCTTACTCCGAAATTTCTAGTTTTAATAGCACTGTTTATTGTCATAATAATACAGAGAGAAAACAAATAGATAGACAAAATCAAATCAAATTTAAAATCAGAGCGAGACTTGGCGCTGATTGCGTTGAATTTGTCTCAGACTCCTACCTTTGTTTGTGCTGTGACTTCCCAACCTTGAATCTCACTTGTATTGTGAATTGCGAGAAAAGGTTTTAGTTACTTATAGTTTCTAATCTTGAAGAGTACCCTTCGCAACAAACTTTAAAGAGACCAAATTGTTATATTTTTGTAGCTATTTTGTAAGAAAAAAAGATTTATAACAATAAGTACATGCCTGGCAAATTTAGGATCAGCCTGGCTGTCCAGCGCAGAAAAGCATGAAATGAATTCTTGCCACCATTCCACGCGCGCATGATTTATATCGTAATTAGGTTAGGCTACCGATCTTTAAGATATATTGTATTGTTTTCAATAAGTATATTAAAGAAAAAAAACAAATACATTACTTTTCACAAAATACCAAAACAGCCATGAAAAAAAGTTATTCAGTTAAGTATGGTGTGATATGGCCCACATTAATTTGTTTAAGTTCAATCCGAACCATTCGGGATGTGCATCGAGGCTTAACTACACCAGCCTTAATCAGTGGGCCAATATTCAATAGGCAATTTATTATCAAAGTTAAATTGGAAAGTGGAATATCCTCGAGGGGTAGCGTAAATTTCCACGCAGTCTGCATTACAGCGGCGGCTAATCGATGCCGTACTAGAGTTATTACAATATGCGGATGTTTTACTGATCGTAAGTATACATCATCATCATCATCATCGTAGCCTGCGCTCATCCACTGTTGAACATGTGCGTTTTGCAAAGCACCACAATACCTGGTCCTCAGCCTTCCTCATTCAGTCACGCAACGCTCTTAATCTCTTTGACACCTTTCTATAGTTACCCGTGACCAAAATACCTAGTGAGTAAGTTGATTCATATTATCAATCTATTTTGTCCCCAGCCCTATTTTTTTCATATAAATCTAGTAGCACTGGATTCAGTAATAATTGACGATTAAGAAGCACTTACATGTTACAGGCATTGAAAATACAAGGTTCAATGCCTGTTGAACCACCCGAAACCAGGCAATTTCAGACGAATACGTAAACCATCACTTTCTGCCCTAGTGCAGAAAGTGATGGTTTTCTATCCCATGAATGACGTAGCAGCCCTTCTTTCAAGCCTGTCAGGGTATCTTTTGTGTATTTCTAACATTCTTTTTTACTTATAATTTGAACATGTTCAAATTATAAGTAAAAAAGAATTACTATAAATGGATAATATGTTTGTTTTACTCTTTTAATAAAAATAAAAATATTTTTGTATGTTTGTCTTCATAAATTATTCATCAATTAGAGTGAATAGAGCCGACATTGGGTAGGCACGTTGACTGTTGGCACTTGCGTGAAGGATTCTGGGGTAGTAAGATATAATTATCATCAACAGTACCCTATTGACTAGACTCACTTGATTGGCACATTCCACACACCTTTGAGAATATTATGGAGATTTCATAGAGGTATGATGGAAATTTAATATCTATAAAACACAAAGGCGAGAGATGCGTACCGCTGGCGTCTCCGAACTTGCGTCTCCAGAATAGGAGTACAGTAATCTGTACTCCTAGTCGTACCTATAATATACAGCTTCGTAAACGAAGTCTTTGGTGACCTCCCTGACTGAGCGCCTTGGCTTTATAAATCGGAGGTCCAAGGTTCGATCCTAAGCTGGCTCAATTTAGTATTTTATAATTTCTGGATTTTCTCTTTAGCTTGGCGGTACGATGTTGAGCAGAAACTGATTAGGGGCATTGGTCTTAATATAACGGACATACTACAAACAAGTTAGCCTACAGACTACATCATCTTTTATTAGCAGATAAGATTGCAGTTAGAATAAAAATAACACTAAGTTATTCAGTTTAATACCCCTGATTTTTTTATAGCAACGTGTAATATTTGCAGCGATTATAATATAGCGATTGCATCTCTGGCGATTCATTAATTCACCGTGACTCCAAGCCCCAAAATCACGAACTGTACGATTTACGCCTCAACCGCCGCCTGTCCTACTGACGGTATGATGTAAGAAAAGGCATATAACGATGTCTACGGGAATCACGTCCACCGAGCGGCGACGCCGGAATTCCGTTGGACCGACTCAAGTCTTCACGGATAATTTTGTTCACAAAGAGAAATAGGTTTCATTTTTGGTAATATTGGATTTACAATCTTTTTCATTTAGTTGTGTTTACTTTTCCGCCGTTAATAAACCGTTTGGTTCTCCATGGATAGGAGTTTTCATTGCCTGGAAGGATTCATACTGTTTCGGTGCAGATGCCCTGTAACTTTGGAATACTAGTTTATCAAATACAATAATAGGGATGATGACAACTCAATCAAATCAGCAACTCTTTATCAAACTTAAAACGCGCTTCTAGTATGGAAGTTGTATGAAATTCACAGTTGTGACGTCATCAAATTTCAACGCACTTATGCTCTTTAATCTATATTTTAAAATGGTTAGCAAACTTAAATCTAACCGAGGATGTGAAGTGGAAAGAAGTGAAAAAGTAACACGAATTGAAACACTATTTAACACTTAATACAAGTTAGTACTCTTGAAAATTATTATTGCTGACGCTGCTACAAGTGGATTTGCTAAAATACTGTAGGTAAGTCTTGACGTTTGCCCTTTCGTTAGCTGTTCTCGTAAACATTTCAATTTATACTGGGAAAATGTAGTTTTAATACTTGAAACAATTTTCTCAGATGACTTCTCGGCTTATTTTCAATTCGAAGCTTTGAATGCAAAAGCAATTAAAGTAAAAAGCTTCGTTTTAGGACAGAAATGCAAATTATTGTTCTTCGAGTTACGGTTCTGTACAAATTAATAGGAAACAACCAAAAAATTTAGTACAACATTTAACAAGGCATTAGGAGTACTTTATAAATTTGTATGAAACTGTTTGGAAATTATTGTCGCTTTTAGCATTTGACTCAGTGCCTTTGAATGATTCGTATATCGTGTAGCATGTATTTTGACTTTTGAATAATTAATAGTCTTGATCTAATTAAAACTACAATGAAAATAATATTTTAAGTCCGGTGCTTTATTCGCAAATTTAGCAATCCTATTGGTAAATTTCGTTTGATAAGGGTGCTTCCTAATTAATTACCACTCATTAGAATCCATACTAATATTATAAATGCGAAAGTGTGTCTGTCTGTCTGCTACGCTTTCACGGCCCATCTGTTCAACCGATTTTGATGAAATTTGTTACAGGAGTAGATTGTATCCCTGGGAAGGACATAGGCTATTATTTATCGCAAAAAATTCAAGAGCTCCCGCGACAATCAAAGAAACTTAATCCACGCTGACGTAGTAGCGGGCATCATCTAGTTAATTATAATATCGTGAAGCCGTTATTTATGTGTATTCGGACCTGTGTCCTCGAGCTAGTTAGTCCGTTAGAAATGATGATTGATGCCTGCTTCTGGTACCCGTACGATGTTCATTAACAGACTAATTTAGCCCGCTCTAGACATTATAAAGATTGTAAAATTATAGCGTAGCAAACCAAGCACTTTCAGGTGAACGCTTTGTAAATAATAGAACCAAGTCAACCATTGTTTTGGCTAACGCTCTGTAACTAACTCGCAACTTGGTAGCCCGGGCTACATTGGAAAAGACCTGTAGGGTCTAACGATGACGATAATTACACTCGAAATAGGCAATAACAATACATTGCATGTACTTGCACTGCTACTTCTTGCACTCGATGACTTCCATCACGGTGCAGGAATTTTCGTTGGGTAGATTTTGGCTTATTTGATCAGATGCTCGCGCGCAATGATTTCGGTACAACGGTTTTTGCGAACAGCGCGATAACAGGACAGTGACGTGTGGTGACATTTGCGTTCGCTCTAACTTTTTACGAGAACTGCATGACAGCTGATTTGAGCTGCGTGTTGCCATGGCACTAAACACGAGTGCCAATCATTGTTCATTGATCGAGCGAAGCGAAGGTCTCTGAATCTACTTGAGTGAATTTGCACTTGTCCGTCCGTCCGTCCGTCCGTCTGTCAGAGCCTTATAACTTCTGAAAGTTAACTTTTACAATATATAGTTAAAACTATCTTATGGATACCGCGAGGTCTCTGTTCGGGGCGAATCACTAGTCGGTAGCGCGAGGTTTGAAATTGTATAAAATTATGTTACGGTGACGGAACACGCTCTAATCTCTCATGTTTTTAATAATTAATATACAAATAAAATAAAGAATGTAATGTAAGTACCTATTGATAAAGTTCAGAAGTAAGCGTACTGTAGGTAACTGAAGAATTCGACTAAAACTATTTTGAAAATATCATCAAATTTTAAGATGTATAACTTTCAGGTTTTTGGAGTACATTAAACAAAATGACTATAGCATTTGAGTTTGAAAATAATAAGTAAAGAGATAAAATAGAATAACCCCCAACAGACGAGGAAACTTTCACAGCATAAGTATCATAAGGTTCGGTACTTTTATAAGAATTTTTATGATGTCCCAAAGATTTAAATTTTCACCCATAAAGTTGGGGACGCTTCACAAATCTAATATCTCCGCAAGAGTACGGAGATAAAACAGTGGCGTTGTAGTAATATATTAAAATTGGGATTCGAAAATTTAATAACGCCGTGGTCTAATATATTTGGACATCGGAAACAGTTTCTACCGATCTGCATTAGGCTATACTCAACATTATGAGAAAAATCGCAACGCTATTTTGAGCGAGTAGTATTCTCGTTGCACCACGTTAAATTTGAATAAATTATAGTAATAATCTTTCATAATTGTTTGCTTGTCAACGTGGTTATAACGTTAACGGTCTCCGACCAAGTCAGACTTTTATAGGTCCGATAATCAGTACGACTTTTATCTCCGAGTTTGGGAACTTATCAACATCCGCACCTTCATTTTCATTCCCACCGTCAAACCTATAGACCGTGATGCACCGATTTTGTTATTGACTGACTTTCTGTAGGACGTGGTCAATATTGTAATCTGTAGGTTTATTTATTTGACGACAAAAAATCGTTCACCAATTGTCTGACGTGAGTTGAACGCCTAAACACCAAAATATTATATCATTTATTTGTGAAAAAGTTTATCATTGTTACAAAATTATGAAAATGTATGTCTAAAGACGTAATCGTGGGCATCATCCAGTAAACATAAATATAAAGAGTTCATATTAGAATTCCACTAACGCTCATGCCAGACAAGCTACTTAACTTACAAAGAGTCACTGACTGCTAAATGAAGGCCCATTGAACTGGTTGAAGCGAAATACAGTTTCCGAATTGGCGCGTGCGAATATTCAGCTAGATCTGTCCCTATCCTTAAACTAAATCGGGTGTGCATAACTATCTACGGCGGGGTAAACCTAATGTGAAAGCAATAAAATTCATTATGGGCTTGAGAAATGAATCCAGCCCTGAACGGTTGGGGGGAAATCCGGGGTTTATACATTAAACTCGTCGGATAAATTGGAAGTCGATAAAACTCGCTCCTATACAGTTTCCCAAACTGGGGGCTTTACTTAAATTGTCTCAACTTAATTTTTTGTGTATATCCCAAAATTATCAATAGTTTCTGATACTACAAAATTCCCGTTCAAAAAGCAGCCTATAATATCACACATGTCTTGAACTGTACCCATGCAAAAAATCACATCGATCCGTTGCTCTATTGCAGTGTGTTTGAAGGACAAACCAACAGATCAATACAAAAACACACTGTCGCATAGCCTCGTTTAAAAGTCACAAAGAAAACGAAACAATTTAGGACTTTCAATGAGTTGAAAAAGTCGACCATATTTAAAATATTTATAATGATGAGGATTTACGATGAAACACGCTAGATAGCGAATGAATTGCAAATAAGTACAAATTTAATACCCGCTACGTGGCTACCAAGTTACTTTGCGCTTGGCCCGAGCTCGTGACGAGATCCCGAAGGCGGTAAAGACTAAAGGCGCGTCAGACGCGAGATGGTGCGTTCACGTTAAAAAATAGAATGCTAAATCTGTAGGCAGTCACTTCTTTGCAGTAGGGTGGTAACTAGCCAGGGCTGAAGCAGCATCTTATCACACAAATACACTATAATCATCATCATCATTAAGTTCTATGCCCCCCTTTCAGGGCAGAGGGCAGACACTACTCTTTCCTAAACCGATCTGTCGGACGCCATATGCTTTAGCTCGCCCCACGTAAGGCCGATTTTTTCCGCCTCATCAAGTATAGTACGCCACCAAGTTTGTTTTGGCCGTTTTCTTTGACCTTGCGGGTTCCAATCCAACGCATGCTTGGGTATATGGTCAGGTCCTCGACGCAGTGTATGCCCGATCCAGTTCCATTTTCGGCAACGAATTTAAAGACCTACGGGTTGTTTGTGACATAGTTTCCATAGGTCTATGTTAGAAATAACTTCCGGCCAAAATATCCTCAGAATACAACGAAGACAACGATTGATGAATACCTACTTGAATTATGTGCGTGAGATCTTTTCACGCCTTCTATATCTCGCAGCTGTAGAGCAGAACAGATTTAACGTTTGTATTGAAAATTTTAAGTTTCACTCTCCTGGAGAGGTGCTTGGACTACCAAAAGGGGTAGAGACGCGCAAAGGCACCACACTAAACTACACTATAATATGATGTGTATGTCACCGTAAGATTGTAAAAACCGTTAGATTATAATCTAACTCGCGAAATTCTAAACTGTCGAAATATTGTAAACCGTTCAATGTTCTGAGTGTCAATTTTTGAAATATTCATTGTATTTACGTTTTCTTGTCTTTTTCTTGTAAGCTAAGTTAGGGTTCGACATAAATAATCACGTAGTCAGGTATAAATAATCACTTAGGTTAAATCGGGTTAATATAATTAACAGATTACAATCTACCGAAAAATAATGCGTTAAATTGTAATCTTTCGACAGTTTGCAATTTCGCGAGTTAGATTATAATCTAACGGTTTTTACAATCTTACGGTGACATATACATAATTATATTAAGTTTTGCAAGTTTCTACAAATCGACTCCCAGCTTTCTTTAGGCAAACGCTACCATTCCTAGCTCATCTCTCAGCCTCTCGTCGCTACAGCTATTCGTCTGACATGACTTTTACTTACAAAGTCGAGGCGTCTGCTTGTTTTATTCAGAGTCTTAGTAAATCCCTGCCATTCTGTAGCGACAATGCGGGATCAAGCCATTGTTGGCTGTATCGAGTTGATGATTAGGTGTTTCAATAACAATCGCGGCGTTGTTTACTCGCTCTATAGATCCAAGATGCGTGACTTGTCATCTTCTTATGACGCATCTTAGGGCTAAAACATGCTCCAGACAAAGACTGTCTCGTTCTCGAAAAATCCGCATCATTCGCTCTAAAAAAATTATGTAAAAGATGCTGAAGGTTTTGGATCCCTGTGAAGGCGTAGTACGTAACCCGTGCAGCTGAAAAAACTGCACCAAATCAAATTTGGGATTCAATTATCATGTTATTGGAGCGTCCACCATCCATTCAAATTACTGCATATTCGATAGTTACGTTTATGAGCGACAATACGGGGCGCAATTTTCAGAACTGAATAAAATACTGGCCAATTGCGATTCAGACTCGCGAGAAAAGGGGACCGTATAATATAGGGCCTTACAAACCTCCATGTTGGTAAGGTCACTTTTATAACAGATCCCTTAACACTAAGGACGTATTAAACTTAATTCTTATGAGGGACTAATAAGGGAAAACCTTTAAATACGTCATTTAATAAATACTATTATGGCTAAATTATACTACTGTCTCAAAAAACCCTCTTATCACCCTTTTATCTGGGAGTGAAAAATTTAATAAACCATGTTTTATGCTAATTTCTAAAAAAAGCATTTTAATCCGTCCTGTTAAGTCTATAATATTATACGGGTAAACCTGTATCAACACATTATTTCAACTTTTTTGTCTTCCAAACATTGGAGATATGGCTACGGTAGGTACGCTATGGAAATGGTAGCTCTTTGTAATTTTTCATCATATGTCAATTAATAACCGTTTAAGAAAACGTCTTCCTATGGGCGTCTCCTGTGAGGCTCGGACCTCAGCTTCGGATAATGTCGGGACAAGTGCGTGGTCGGTTGGATGGAAAAAAATTTACATATAAGAGTTTATATACGCAGTAGTCAAAACAACGGCGTTCCTTTATGTGGAACTTTATCCAATTAAGCAACTTTAAACAAGCATTAAATTTTGTGCAGTCAGATCAATGTTTATGATTCGATTGTGTATTAAGTTGCTTTGTAGAGTAGAATACGCTATCACGTTAGATGCGAGACGATCCCAGCTTCATATCGAAGTCAAACTCTAAACAATGCTGAAGCAAATTTGTATTCAATTACGTTGCACGCGTGTTCCAACGCGCCGGAATTGAATGTTCACCATTGAATTAATGCGTACAATTGGTCTATAAATGTGAAATTACACATAAACTTTTATTTATTCTTGCAACTAGCTGATGACTGCGACTTCGTCCGCGTGAATTGAGGTTTTTGGTTCGCACGGGAACTATTGAATTTTCCGGGATAAAAAGTAGCCCGTATATGTATTTTTCCAGACTATAATCTATCTTTGTGCCTTTGTAGAAATCATACTTGAAAATATTTTTTTAGACTCGCTCAACACAATAAATAGCGCCATCTAGTGTGGGAAAGCAGTCTTTTGGTGAAACTTTTTTTATTCATTTTCTCAGTTTTCCGAGCCTTCAGACTTCTGAAACTTTTTTATCTGAAAACAGTGAAATATTACAATTAAAATAATAAAGAAATCATTGCTGCACATTGATTTTTGACACCTAGGCAAGCTGCCATAGTTCCACCGGTCAAGTCCTTTCATCCAGATCCGTTCAACCGTACTGGCGTGATTGTTAATACAAGCATCCAAACTTTCGTATTTATGATATAAGTATGGATAAAGAACAAGTTTGGCGTCCAAAAAAGCGGTGATAACTTAATAGCTTAGACGCCCGGGTCCTTTTCAGGCCGTTGGGGGTTCGATCTTCAGAGTTTAAAAAATAATAGTCAATTGTTTTAACGGTGAAGGTGAACACCGTGAGGAAACCAGCATGCCCGAAAGTTCATTTGCTCGCAATAGTGTGTAAAGTCTGCCAATTTGCACTAGGCCAGCGTGGTAAGCTCAAGCTATTTTCAATAATTATTCCGGTCTGTCCCCTACTCTGACCCTCAGGGGGACGTATAGGAATAAAAAGTCGGACTGTTTCCCTGACATTATTTTAGACATTATTTGATAGCTCAGAATGGAGAAAATTTTAACTCATAGTGATGCCACCTTATTTTAAAATCAAGTCTCTTATATTTTTTATGAGATAAGGTGTTAAAATAAATGATGCGTACGATGATGGTCAAAAAGTAACCTTATATTTTCCCGTGGTGCAATTTGTAACAAAGTTTCGTCAGAATTGGTTGAAAAGATGGGCCGTAATAATGTAGTAGATAGACATTCACACATTTGCATTTATAATATATTTTGTGCATACAAAATATATTATATCACGAGTAATTCATGGCATAATATTATTATTACTATAGGAAAGTGTATGAGAATATAATGTACAGACCTTAAGAATAATATCGGCAGCTGTATGAAAGTGTATATAACAATGGAATGAGGCAATATCCATAGTTATTGAATGCAAATTCCATCTCAACTTGTATTTGCCTGAAACGCCAGGGAAGCATTGTATGAAAAGGAAGTTTTACCTGGATAAGAAAGGTAGGCTCTCCAAGCTATTACGGCTCCGAGCATCGAGTGACATGTCTAAGAGATGACATACCATTGCAATTTTAAAATACTTTGTCTCGAAAGGATCCGCGACGTCCTATACTGGCAGCATCAAATATTCTTGCTTTGCTAGTAAGAGGTTGAGGCTTTGATTCTCGGAAAGATGTGTTTGACTTTTCTAAAGAACATATAAATACTAAGCGGGTTACCGTATTAATAAAAAAATCTATTTTTGTACAATATTGAACAAAGACCGCAAATAAGCACTTGCTTTCTGTAATAGGCATCCTGTACTATTTCGTTAGTGTTTTTTAAAAAAGTAAATTCAGTTACTTGGGTAAATATAG
The DNA here is from genome assembly GCA_964035005.1 of Erebia palarica. Taxonomy (NCBI): domain Eukaryota; kingdom Metazoa; phylum Arthropoda; class Insecta; order Lepidoptera; family Nymphalidae; genus Erebia; species Erebia palarica. The sequence continues at coordinate 19,988,135 of OZ035986.1, forward strand.
TGTTGATTAATTCTCTGGCAACGTGGCTGTTTGTGAGGGTTGGAAATTTTTGCTCCGTGTAAATCCATTACTTTACATCAAAATAAGAAAATATTACTAAATCTATTATACCTTATTGTTTGACCGAGTGGTCTAGTACTTCGGCAGATAAGAAATTTGCGTGAGCATAGTTCTTTCTCGTACAAGGAAGAGCCCCGTTGCTTATCGTTGTGGAGAGATGCAAAGAGTACGCAATAAATAGGCAAGGAAGCGTAGAGCCAGCGGGAGGTCTTTATTGCCTTTTTAGAGCTTTGTATGTTATGAGCAGCTGCTTACATTTGACTACAATAGTATACTCGATCATTCATATTATTTCGATACAAATAAAGCAAAACACCATTTTTGATTTCAGAGTTAAGTAATGCCTACTTATTAACAGGCTTTAAACCCGTTCTAAACGTGCATATCAACAATGATAATCGTCGTGTGTGTGGACAGACAGACAGACAGACAGACGTCTGTCCGTCTGTCTGTCTGTCTGTTCATCTGTCTGCTACGCTTTCAGGGCCCATCTGTTAACCGATTTTGATGAAATTTGATATGGATAGTTCGTATCCCGAGAAAGGACATAGGCTACTTTTTATCCCGGAAAATTAAAGAGTTCCCACGGAAATCAAACAAGCTTAATCCACGTGGACAAAGTCGCGGGCATCATCTATGTAGTAATAATATATTAATAACTGTTGGGATTGACTTTTCTTGTATTCGGATTTTTTTACTTTCTCTGGTTTTATCTAGTAGGAGGCTTTGGCCGTGGCTAGTTACTACCCTACTACCAAAGACCCTAGATCACAGTCAGGGGCTGATTTGTAATGAAATAAAAAACATAAACAGCAAACACCCAAAAACTATACCAAATTATTTGATTCTCAGGTAGATATGGATACGTAAGTGCTCTTTTAGGGGCGTTTTGTTTCATTTCATTAAACGCATGGATGGGCGAAGGAAATGTACAAAGGATGTCTCGAGACGCTGTCTGTTAATAATAAATGCTCGGCTGGTCCACGAACCCGAACCGGAATTGATAATTGTTTTCTAGATAAAATATTTTCCTCTTATTTCAGTAAAGTTAAAAGAAGGCGCAAAGACGTACCGCAAACTGATTTAGCATTGTGGAAACGTACGATGCCGTGTGGAAACTGACTAGGGGTATGGGTTTAATACAGCTGCCATACAGGTTAGCCCGCTACCATCTGAGACTACATCGTCACTTACCATCAGGTGAGATCGCAGGCAAGGGCTTACTAGTAGTGGAATAAAAAAAAAAAAAAATAATATGTATTAGTATGGATATAATATTTGAAGTCTAGTGGTTCAGACATCCGACATCCGTATGGGATCACGGGTTCGATCCCCGGGCCTCCAATCAGAATCCTATGATTCTGTAACTTTTATGCGTTTAATCTCTAGTTATGTGCGAAATTTTTTAAATATTGTGAGGAAACTTGCATGGCCGAGAATCCGTCATAAGGTCCTCGAAGGTGTATGAAGCAAATCTGCACTTAGCCAGTGTGGTGGACTATGGCCAAACCTTTGTCATTCTAAGAGGAGACTCGTGGTCAGTAGTGAGCCGACAAAGGTAAGGATATTAGTAAACATGATTTTTTGCCGCTTGATTAATTGCATTTTGTGTTTTTCATATCCATTATGATTGCAACCGCGCTGCAGGATTATCCTTGAGAGAGCTTTATTTCCGTTCAGAACAGAAAAATCGCTATTTCAGCGTCTTTTTAAGTTCCCCTTAAAAGAGAAACTTGACCACTGCTGCCTTTTCAACCCTCGCTGTTGAGAACGCGATTTATTTCCTATCCTAAATTGTCTATTACTTACCCATTTTGTGCTTTTGTAACTACGACAAAAAAAACTACTTAACCTGTAGATGTTTCTGTGTACCTACATTAATAAATACAGTAAAGTAAGTATTTGCATACACTAAAGTACATACATAATATCACCGCTGCTATTATTGATTAAAGGGCGCCGTTGCACAAGCGATATATAATGCAGTTATCGAGGTAAGACTAGTTAACCTGTAGATATGATCTTTGTAGTATGTACAGTCGCGGTTTGCAAAACGATCACCATTTTAAGGTTCATAATTGCATGCACACACTTGCCTGAGGACCGAAACAGTAACTCAAATAAGTGTTTTAAAAAAACAGTGTTATGGAACATAAACAATTATAACTGAAACAGAAAAGATTCTGTAACCCAATCAATCTGTAACCCTTTTGCCGGCGACCGCACATGGGATTAAAAAAATCTTAATCCACGCGGACCCATAATATCGTGAGTATCATAATATTAATGTAGTATCAATGTACTTAATATATATCGAGCGTGTAGCAATGCCTTAAGTTAAAATGCGCAAGAAAGCTGCTGAGCGATGTGTTTTTGCTCTGCGTAGCTCAATATTGCCGCAGACTTGTCTTTAGAAGAATAAAAAACGAGCTCGAGTGTGTACGAAATGAGAAAAGTTCAAATGACTTAGTCTTGACATTTGTCGCAGCACCTATAGTAGTCTGACAAATATGAAAATGTTACATAATATTACAATCTATTTTAACTCGTATACTCATCTAGTTACTACAAGTACGACTTTCATGTAAGTATGTTTATAAAATAATAAAAAAATGTTGAGCTTAGATAAATATCATTGTGTCAAATCGATTAAAACTTCTTTAAAAAGAAAATCGATTATTATCAAAAAAAGAATCAGTAACGCGTTAGAACATCATTGACTCCATCTGCCAAAAGTAAAATAAATGATTGGACAGAGACTAACGGGTGCACTGGAGGGGTCGTCCAACGTTGCGCTTTCCGGTAGAAGCCCGCCATTCAAGCACCTTCCGCATTTAGTTCGCATGTACCTCACAATATTATGTTCTTAATAATTTTATTCTTAAAAAAAGGAAAGGTGTCATAGAGTTCTCCGTCTTCTCCGAGCTTGGTGAATTTGTTTGGGTAGCTAAACGTTCGCGAGATGTAAGCTTTTCTCACTTGGGCAACATATCCAACCGTAGAAGAAAAGAAAAAAAGATAATAATAATTATTGTAAAAGGTCGGATATGTTTACGGAATTAAGGTGTAACATCGACAAAATATTTAGTCCCCTATCCCCTAATAATAACATAAGAAGTAATAATCTTAGTAAAGATTAGTAATTAGTATAGATCCGAAAGAGTGTTTGTTTGTTCAACAAAGCAAGTCGATCGGTTCGTCTGTTGCAAACCGAAGGACTTGATTTGTTGTATTGGTATAGTTGAAAACCTGGCCGGTGACATAGGTGACTTTTATTCCGGAAAATTAAGAAGTTCTTCAGTATCAGCTAGTAGTTGAGAGATCAAAAAAATACTACTTGGAAATGTTGAAGCGAGAAAAAGCAAAACGAAGGAGCTCCTATATCATTTCAATTCTATTTCTAAATAAAGTCTGGCCGGAATCTGTGTCGTTAGTCCGCTACGAAGGCAAGAAGCGAAGTAAAAATTATTTATGGCATGGAATCGGCTGGGCCCTGCGTAATGGCCGTCGGAGGTTATTATTGATATTAATACGCGAGTACTCAGGTCCTAGCTTAGATACAATAACCCAGTCATTTGGTAGTTTTACTTGGAAAATTGGAGTTTTAAAAATTGGTGAATTTTATAGATTTCGACGTGCTCTTTCTGAACTTTCACTTTGCCACATCGTATCTTTGCCGCTCGCGCCGCCATATTGGAAAAATGACGCCCAAAAATAGTTTTTTGACAATGACTCCTTTCGGACTAATTTTACGATGAAGATAGTTATGTACTAAATTAAATTAGAGAAAACTTCCTACAGTTTGTATACCGCCATAGAGGTGCAAACCAAAACCTAAATTCATCTTCCAAGAAGAAAAAGATAGCATTACTAGATTTAACCATGTCAGTCTAATTTAGTTTAATGATCCTGTAAAACACCCACAATACAAATTTATTTCAACTGTGGAAGGTGAATTTAGGTTTTGGTTTGCGGCGCTCGTACGCTAAAACTATTGATTCTACAAAAAAAAAATGTTACCACATAAATTGTAGGAAATGACTGGGTTAGCAATACCACTAGCTAGTAAAGCTGCAATACTTATGGCTTTTAACTTAACTTTCGTGTGCGTACCTAAGGCCCTCTTATGGACACGCCGGGTTACGTTTAAACCAGGAATAAGGTTGAAATGTTGACAGAAGTTTGAATCGAATTCTGTCAGAGGTAGCAGCTAAATCTAGGTTAAAAGGACATCCGAGCGTTTCTGCAAGTGTGTTAGTCTATATTTCTGTCTGCCACGGTTTCACTGCCCATGCATGGGTATACCCGATTCATAGGTCAATCCATCTGTACACGATCAATCTGGATTGCGATCATCTGTGTACCGAGTGCGCCTTATGAATTTTGCTTCAGAGGTAGGTCCTAAGTTCTTCCCGGGTAAGGAAAAGTTAGACCAGTCTTACCCTCGCGCACGCGGTCGCAGTCATCATCTAATAGACATATTATAGTCGCGAAAGTATGTCTGCCTGCCTGCTACATTTTCACGGCACATCTATTGAACTGATTTTGGCATCATCGGGTAGAATGATACAAGTCGCTACATAAGTATGCTATTAATTTATTAATTTTCCGTAAAAGCAAATACTCACAAAAATCTAATTCAACGCGGACGATGTCGTGGGATCAAGCAAATAAGTCTGATAGCATCGATAATACTATAGCCTCCTCACAATTAAAATCCAAAATGTTCAAGTGTGTATATATTTAGTTTAGTTACATACGTACCTACTAACAGATAGCTGATGAACCCACTGCGTTAAGAAACATCCACCCAACTTCGATGCTAATAAGTAATAACCGCCATATTGTCAATTTGCTACCGTGGTTACGATAACTCCGTTACGGGAGGCTTCAGTCAAGATGAAGTATTGAAATAAATGAAGTTTTATTGAAGGCACAAGTGTTGCTTCAATTTACCTTCAATATATATTGAAAGCTAAAGAATCTTCTTTCAACCCATGGGAGTTTTTAACTTGTTGGTTGTCACTGACAAGTTAACAAGTACCTAATTAATTTGAATTAAAAAAAGCATTTTAATCGCTTCACCCGGTCTAGATGTGTTTGGCTACTACTGGTGTACGATAAAACTACTAATCGGATTTTATGTAATATGTCATAGATACTTTATAGCTTACAGTCTGGGTTAGCATAAGGGATGGCGGCCACTCTAAACTCTTTTTCAATGTTGAGGAATATCTACAAACTTATCTTTCAATACTCCTATCAATATTGGTCAAGTAGCATAAGTTGAAAATATTTATCATTGCTATTGGAACAGACTATGAAGGAGCATGCAAAGTGCATAAGAGTGTGTATTAACAGAGGTACAATGTAAATACTAACTACTTACCTTAACTCTCATGGTGTAATGATCATTTCAAACATCACATTGTGACTTGTTGCGGAGTAAAATTAATAACAATAAAATTTTGACGACCCCAGGGAGGTCGCAGTGTTGAGCGCTGTTTTCTTACTAGTTACCACCCTAACGGGAAAGACGAACCTACCGCCAAGCGATTTAGCGTTCCGGTACAATGCCGTGTAGAAACCGACTAGAGGTATGGGTTTAATATATCTGCCACACCCCTAACAGGTTAGTCCACTACCATCTTAAACTGCACCATCACTTACCATCAGGTGAGCTCGCAGTCAAGGGCATCAATTTTTGACTATAGTTGAGTATCTATAATAAAAACTGCAACCGGAGAGATTATCGATGTGATACGAGGGATTACAATAACACCACGCAGTCCGTAAAACATCACTTGTTTGAAAAAAGAAATACTACGGACAGAATGTTTTCATAAAATGGATACAGAAAATACACGATAAATAATTTGGATTGAAAATTATTGAAATATGGTTGAAATATTATATTCTTAAATACGCATTCAAATTTGAAAAGGTATTGTATTTTTGGTTAATGCTCTTACCAGTGGACGTCCTCACGATATTTACGATATTATTTTAATCCTTAACAATACTATATTATAGAAACCTTTTCACATTATTTTTAAGCTGCAGGGCGATTGTATGATTATTACGGAGCCTGAAAATTGTACGGTAATTAAAATCAAACTTTATACCAAACATTGTTTTATTATTATCACAGGCAATATACACCCATTCTGAGCTTTAGTTGTCACGGACAAACATATTCTTAAGTACAACTGTATGTTAAATGTGTGCCTGTAACACCGTTGTTGAATATATGTATTTTATTTCTATATTTTCTTTTATTTCTATATATCGGTAATTTCAATAATAATATGAGCTTAATAATTATTATCTAGCAGCGGTTAGTGAGTAGCGTCACCACATATCCAATGTACCTCTGTGTGGCCCCTTCGTGAAAGCCCGTCTTAGCTTCACCAGGTGGTCAAAGCATCGCAATAGTTTTAACTCTAGAAAGGACGTCCCAAATGACCTAATAGCGAGGTAACCTGCTTGAAGATAAGTTGGTCCAATGGATAAATCGTCGCCGCACCTTTCTATTTAATTCAATTCAATTAAAAAAAAATTAAGGCCGACTTGCACAACACTGCTTAAACTAATTTAGTTGAAATTTTGATGATAAGATTATTCCGGGGACATCAGACATATTTTAAATTACAGACATAAATTGAAAATTTAACCTCGAATTTAATCACTATAACGGCCTTATGCAACTTGCAAGAAGGCTTTCAGTACTTTCGGCTGTTAAACTCAATAAAAACTAATAATTTGAAATGTATACAAAAAAAATATTGTGAAGTGCTTGTTTGTACTATGTAGGTACATAATTTTATACACCTAACAATGTTTGAACAATTCATACTTTTAAGCAATTAAAAAATCATTTGACGCAATGTTTGTTTACACCAAACCATTTATCATTGGCTTCAATAAAAACAAATTGTAGCATTTTATTGTGAGTAATTGTTTGCGACGTTATATTTGGCATGGCGATATTTTTAGCAATATTTATAATTTTTGGGGGGCCGATATAAATTTATAACGTCTATAAATCTATGTGAGATTTCAATTCGGCGGTTGTAAACGTTGATGGATATGTTCTGCGGTAACGGAAGCAATAACGTCCTAGTGCCGTATTTTAATCTTGTCGACGTTCTTGTTTCAGGATTACAATTCTTATTTTAGAGCAGTCAAGGTACGTTATATAAAAGTGTAATTTTAAAACAATCGAATTTAAATAAAAGCGAAAGTTCACTGATTCATCACTATATCACAGGAACTATAAAACATACAGACTTGAAATTTGGAAATTAGGTTCTTTCTATGGTTGTAAGTTTGTATGAAAGTCCTTTATGTTAGAAGTTAGAGACCTGAAAATCGGCATTTAGGTTAATAAATTTAAATAAATAATAACCTGCATAAGCAATTTTACGAAAATCTACCCCAATAGGGGTGCAATAGGGGTTGGAAGCTTACACGAGGGTTTTAAGTTTTTGATTTTAGACACTTGAAAATTGGGATTTAGGTTATTAGTTTTAAATTATAATAACCTGTTTAATCACTTTTACGAAAATTCACCCCAAAGAAGATGAAATGGGGGCTGTAAGTTTTTATGAAAGTCCTTTATGTTTGAAGTTAGAGGCTGGAAATCGGGATGTAGGTTATTAGTATTAAACAATAATAACCTGCGTAAGCAATTTTAAGAAAATCCACGCTAAAGTATGAAATTGGGGTTAGAAGCTTGCATGTAGGTTATAACTTTTTAAGATCCGCATTAAGTTTATTACTTATTAGTTTTAGCCGCTATATGTACCTGGGCTTTTTGCAACGGGAAAATCTCATAGGAAATCAGAAATTGTACGCGGACGAAGTCGCGGGTGACCGCTAGTACTAATTACATAATTGATCAAGCGAAGCGAAGATCTCTGAGTCTACTTGACCGAATTTGCACTTATCCGTACGTCCGTCCATCCGTATGTCAGAGCCTTATAACTTCTGAATTACTGAACGTAATTACTTCAAATTTAAGGCTTTAAGAGATGACAAACTGCCTCAGTATTAGGATGTTTAAGTCAAATTGTCTTAATAACTGATAGTTGAATCCGTAAAGAAAAAATATGTAACGGAAGATATAGGCTTAATAAACATTTCTACTGTAAAAAATGTTTACTTTTTTCAAACCCTCTTTCAGAAAAAAATCCCCAAAGAGTATCTACTTTTGTCATACTTTGAAAATGTTCTGCAAAACGGCACAAGCTTTTTAATTAGTTCTTGCACACAAAAATAGGACTTAAAAATTAAAATATTTTTAACGGCGAGTTTTATTTTTACTCCATATAACTGTCGTGTAAAGTAATTTTCTCCCGAAATTTAAGTATATTAGTGAGAACGTGGCTGCTCCGTCGCCCTGTAAACACCCGCGAGCCCTTCGGCAGTCCGTTTCGGGACATTGTCGAAGGTGGACTGCACGTCGGTGTCGGAGCGAATTTTTTAAAGTTAATTTTCGATTTTGAAGGGTTTATACTCATTTGTACATATTTAAAATTTTAGAAATACTTAGTTCAGTATTTATCTGTAAATTAGTAGGTGTAAATATATATTTTTTAAGAATTTAATTTTTTAAGTGTGCAAAGTAGGTACAAAGACTAAATAAGGTTCTGTAGTGACAAGCGATTGTAAAAATTCAAATCAAGATGATTTTGATGAAGAACAACCCATAGAGTAGGATGTATAAAAGGGTATAGAGTTATCACTCCCACATAATATACGAGCTATGGAAACCAGCGCTCCTGGTGGTTGGTTCCTGAACTAATTTTCTTGTGTATATAGCCATAGATAATGAACTTTACTATATAGGTAGCTTGCCCAATATTAAAAAATTTTAAGTAAATTCTGAGGACATTACAGACACACGCTTTAGCTCTTTCTGGTAGCTTTAAAATAAATAAAACAAAAAGAGCATAAAGCGTGTGTCAAAATGAAAAGAAAAACATAATTTATTTTTTTCTTTTATTATAATATTCAATACAGCACTTTTGGATAAAATCTTGTACATCTACATCTTTTGTCGCACCATTTAATATTTTATTTGTGTTTTTGCACCAGCTGTACAAAAATAAATTACAGGAGGCATCTATAATGAATTTAGACAATTCTGAGCCATGTTGATCACAACAGTTTAAAAAATTAAAATTACAATGGATACAATTAGCCGTGAATTTATTTAAATATTTTTTATGGTCAAAATTGTTTGATATTACACGATATTTTGATTTTATTTGTTGAAACTACTGCGTGAAATGAAACATTCAACGACACAAGAAAAAGGGGATGCCAGTGTAAATAACTTTAAGTGTTGATATTTCAAAATTTATCACCGCCATCTATCGATAGGTTCCTAAACTATACCAAATACGTTTTCCAGTCAATTTGCTCGTAGTGAAAGCACCGTGGAACAACCTACCTGCACTCGCTACTTAAATTTTGATTGTTTTTAAAGCTAATAAGCTTTAATTTGAATAAATAACTTTTTGATTTTTTCCTCCGACCCGACGGAATAGATTATAATATTTTTAATGCAAAATTACTTACTAATAATATTAATGCTACTAATAACTAAAATACATACTAATAATAATTATAATGTATGCGTAAGTGTGTCTTTCTGTCTGTCTTTCTCAGATGTAAATGTGCCATTTCTGAATTCTAACAACTTTTGTTTTAGTAAATCGATTATGCTACCGAGACAAAATCATTTTGTCTGCGACTGAGAAACTGTGGAAAAGTAAGCATTATAACTTCAGCGTGCATAATATGTATGTATGTATGTATATTCTTTATTGTACACCACAAAAAACACAAAAGAAAAAGAACAAACATGAAAACTTAAAATGTAGGTACAATAAGGCGGTCTCATCGCTAACCAGCGATCTCTTCCAGACAACCTTATAGATAATATCATAATATGGAATCGAAATTCGTGATGACAAGCTGGGAACACCTGCACTCCTATTCTCTAACTCCATGGCTATCATCATATATTAATTACCATATATTTAATATTCATCAAAATACATTACATAGTCCCATGACCATGAAGTTAGCGCCATTTTGAAATTCATGTTGTTATTATGTTTCCATAAACATAATAACAACATGAATTTCAAAATGGCGCTAACTTTGTTAAATTTTGGTAACAGTTTCCTGTTTTGTGATCCCAGTAGGTCTAGGATGCGCACAACGAGATTATCTCGCGAGAGAGAGAGAGATATTGTCGTTGCCGGCAAATTTTTCATTTACCCTAACATGCACAAAATGCAGTATATTACAAGAAAAAAGTAGTCGTGTAAAGGCTCGTAGAGAAAAATACCAGAGATTAGAAATATTACTTTTATCTCTACTTTTGACGTAACGAGACAAGTAACCATGTTAGCTTCGGTAGACAGAGAGAGATAACGGGTAGGCATAATTTTACTCGTAGTGCGCATGCTAGCCGTGCTGAAAGCCGTAAATATCGATTTTGAACGAAATCGGTCAATTAACAAAGAATTTCAAAATGGCACCGACTTTTTTAAATTTTGGTAACAGTTTCCTGTTTTGTGATCCCAGAAAGCCGTAAATATCAATTTTGAACGAAATCGGTTATTTAACAAAGAATTTCAAAATGGCGCTGACTTTTTTTTAAGTGACTCTGTGCTGAGAGCTGCGCATGACGTACCTACTGCACAAAAGGAGTAAACTCACAAAAAAACTACGCAGCTCCGGCAAGTGGGGTTTATTGTGAGCAGTTAGTACCTGATTCTCTATCTCCTCTCCCTGTACCCCACTCATCCCTCGGCGGAGGTAGCACGTTTCAAAACTTTTAGCTTGATGTCAACTATCGATAGTTCTGCAACACTAACTTGAACTACCTACATTTTAGCATTGATCCAATACGAAATATTACTTGTACCTATACCTAAATCTGTGCCTACTACAAGCGCAAACAATATTTAGTATCGGATACGATATCGAACATTTCATGGCAAGGTTTCAAGGTAAAGCTAAAGGTAGGTATTAAAGAAAGTTTACGTATTTGTGACCTATGATATTTATGCGCAAACGTAAATATAGGCATTATCCCATAAAATAGCACTTGTTCCCTCTGCAGTCTATAGTCTTTGGCCTAGTTTGCGTAGTTCCGGGCGTGGCCGCTATACGGCATTACCGTCGGCAAAAGTCCCGCTGGTCTGCGTTTCGTCAAGGTCATTCGGCCTTCTTAACCCCTTAAATATAATATGTAAACCGATGGCCTCTAGCCGAATAAAGCTTAAAAAGTTATAAAAATCTTTATTTCAGGAGGGCTCTCATAGGAGCGAATGCGAAGTAAAATATTTTTGTAGGGTTACACACATCGTACGGTTGCGGTATATCATTTTAAAGATAATTAGGAATAAAGTAAATTTTTTTTTTAAATTTTTCCCCAAAAATTGATGAAATGGGGGGCTTTCAAAGTGGAGACTTTCTAACGTCGAAAGTTGACCTCAGAACTCTCAATTTTCTGAAAGGCTAAGCCTGAAACTTGATCAATTATTTGAATTATATCCTGTACTTGAACAGAAACGATTTATTTGATTTCTAATGAGCTTCAGTATTTTTAACAGAACTTCACAATGATGTCAGTAGATGGCGCTCTGTAAAAGTTTATTCGTTTCTCCAATAACTCTTTAGCTCTTTTGCGTCTAACGTTAAAGTTAATTATTGTATGTAGTTAAAACTATATTATGAATACCGCGAGGTCTCAGTTCGGGGCGAACCACTAGTAATATGTGATTTTATAATAAAACTGCTTTGAACAATGGTAGTCAGCCCACTGTTCGCCGTATACGGTGACAAGTCACTCATCTTATCGCTCCACGAAGTCTCGTTCTATGAAACTGAGAACAATGCAATAATAAGAGGCAGTAGTCTTATAAGTCGGAGGTCACATAATCGACCCCGGCAGGGCCAATAATAAGATCCGTACTAATATTATTATAAATGCGAAAGTGTGTCTGTCTGTCTGCTACGCTTTCACGGCCCATTTGTTCAACCAATTTAGATGAAATTTGGTACAGAGATAGGTTATATCCAGGGGCAGGACATAGGTTACTTATTGTCCTGGAAAATTAAAGAGTTCCCATGGGAATCAAAAAAACTTAATCCTCACGGACAAGGTCGCGGGCATCATCTAGTAATCTATAATTTCTTCTCTGAGCTGGTAGAATACTTCGGCCGTGGCTAGTTACCAATCTACCACCCCTCCGGCAAACACGTGTTGCCAAGACCAACTGTTGTAGCTTGAAAGTTCTATAAACTTAATAGTCTAGGCAATAAAGCTAGTAGACCCCAACAATAATTTCTCAGGCGACGAAACTTTATAGTATGATAAAGTATCATGAGTTAAACGTATGTTATAAATATCCACCAATAAATCAGAAAGGAAGTAAGGTTTTTTTATGCTATACCCAATTGTTAAAGCAGGAAGGTACATTATCGCGTAAACCCAGTCTATATTTCATCATACAATCGGTTTAAATATCGATGTTCTGTATGATTATTTCATTTGATATTTAGGTTTTGAGTGAAAATATACTGCCTGCTATTATTTTAAAAAGATTTTGAGAAAATATTCAGTCATAAATATTTAGTTTTAGGTGTAAATACCTAACTTCTGGATGTTTTTTTTGTTGGATATTTTTGTGTAGGTTTTGGATCATCCAATACTAAAACCCAGACAAGTTTCATCGACTGAGGAATTAAAGGGGGGGTCTCCATACAACGGACCACCCCATTGCCTAGACTTTATAGTGTAAAGATCTTCGGAAAAAACTTCGCTATCGCGATGTATTCGCTATGGCTGTGGAATATAGGTAGGTACTTTGTTCGGACTCTGCCGTAAATTCGTCAAGATTCGTCTTTGTCAAGGCTTTTTACCATGGATTCTAGCAGTCTGAACAATAAAATGTGCCTAGTGCCACAAGGCAGCAGAACAGTACTTGGCGCGTATTACTCTGCCTCGACTGTGCAAGCTATACAACGAACGCAGTCAGTCCATAGATATAAACTTAAATTTACGTTCTGTGTTTCGCAAATTAGTAATACGCTACTTAGCCAATATCAGTTCTAGGTATTGATTTGTTATTATGCTTTATCTGTTTATTTTCATTTCTAGTATGTTTTTTTAAAAATGATAATAACATATATACAAAATGAATAATAATCATTACAAAGTAGACTACGGTTCGCATAAATGTTGTAAATATAATTGAAATTCATTATTATGTTATTGTATCTAACCATATACTGACATATTTTACGAAGTGTCTATTTGTACAGGTACTGGACGAATAAATTATATTTATTCGAAATATTCATTTTATTTACGTTTTCTTGTCTCTTTCTTGTAGGTTAGGTTAGGGTTCGACAGAAATAATCAAGTAGTTCCCCGCTCCCTGCCGGGCACTTAGGTTTTATCGGGTTTAAATACCTATCAGATTACAATCTAACGGAAAATAATGCGTCAAATTGTAATCTTTCGACAGCTTAGAATTTCGCGCGTTAGATTATAATCTAACTCGCGAAATTCTAAACTGTCGAAAGATTGTAAACTGTTCAATGTTCTGAGTGTAAATTTTTGAAATATTCATTTTATTTACGTTTTCTTGTCTCTTTCTTGTAGGTTAGGTTAGGGTTCGACAGAAATAATTAAGTAGTGCGGGTTTAAATACCTATCAGATAACAATCTACCGGAAAAGAATGCGTTAAATTGTAATCTTTCGAATAATAAATTGGTTGTCCAGTACCCGTATTAATAGACGCACTCCATATTTTATGTGATTGTCATTCTAAGCGTCATTTTTGTAATGTGATGTAGCTATCGAATTTTGCATGTTGTGTTTACTTTTATATTTACTATATTTTTACATATTGTGAATGTTACATCTTGAATGTACCTATGCTAAGTATCGCGATGTAAAAAATCGGTAGTAAACCTTAAATAAAATAAATAAAAAATTGTTTCTAATAAACACTACACTCAAAAGCGCTTGTTGTAATCCGCAATAACATTATTGATAACGAAGAAGCGAACACAAAGTCATAACAAGCGATAGACCTGTCGGCACGGTACTTCATTGAAGTACAATAAAAATGAAAAAGCCATAAAAAGAAAGTGCGGATGTCATAGCAGTCCAACCGTGACCCGGATACCATTCAGATGTTACGAGGTAAATGGTAAAATTAAAGCTTAGAGCGAGTGTTTTTTTTTCACTACAAGTTGGCCTTTAACTGTAATCTCACCAGCCGGGCCACCATATACTAATATGGTAAGTTAGCCAACTTAGAGAGCGGTATAACGGCAGTCATATTAAACCCATATCACATCGACCAATGTTCATGAAACATAGTTAAAATAGGAGTAGTTGCAGTGGTAGATTCACTTGACGTTTAAAAAAGCACTTCTAAAAGTTTAATAATTTCATCCCATTGCTGGCTCACGACCGGGGCTTATTACCATCACTTCAAACAGTATTATTTCAATATTATTGACACTCTTGTTTTAGAATTATAATCTTTGCTTAACCCTGAATTATTGAACTCAAATTTTTCCATATTCCTTTTCCACACACCGAACCGTATCGAGTTTACGCTCGACGAGTAGTATACGTGCGTGCAGATGCCCTGAATTAGTGAAAATATTTCGCTAGCGGTCTCCAAAACCGCACGTAGGTGGTTATTTAATTTTATATACATAATATATTCTATGATAAACAGTTTTTAATTTTTGTTGGTTTAGTGTCAAAATTAGTAATAACGATGAAAATTCATGAAAAAAATGGCAAAAAGTTTATTGAAGTGCACATGGAACGTCGCAATAAAATTCAATTTGTAAATAACATTTAATTTTGTATGAGTAGGTACCTGGATAACTTTTTTTTTCTTTTTTTAATTTTATTGGCATATCAATGTAAATGTAAATTTGTATTAATATTGTGTTGTACAATATTGATCTGACTTTCGTAAGCGCTTTTATGAGTCTCACTTCTATGCTTTGGGGACACTTTTGTCGTCCAAGCAAGGACACCTTTATCCAACTGAATTAAACAAAACCAATAATCCAAGAACCTTTGTCCAACATAAAAAAACTAAAACATCAGTTTTGTTCCCTTCTGTGCCTTTGTGACACCTTTGTCATCTAAGCAAGGACACTTTTGTCCAACAGAAATAAACAAAACCAACAATTCAGGACACATTTGCCCAACATAAACAAATAAAACTATTAGTTCAATTCACTTCTGTGCTTTTGCGACACCTTTGTCTAAGCAAGGACACCTTTATCCAACAGAAATAAATAAAACCAACAATTCAGGACACCTTTGTCCAAAATAAACAAATAAAACTATCAATTTTATTCACTTCTGTGCCTTTGTGACACCTATGTCACCTAAGCAAGGACACCTTTGTTCAACAGAAATAAACAAAACCAACAATTCAGGACACCTTTGTCCAACAGAAACAAATAAAACCATTAGCCTTATCAATCTCTGTGCCTTCGAGACACCTTTGTCATATAAGCAAGGACACCTTTGTCCAACAGAGACAAATAAAACCAATAAGTCTTTTGTGACAACCTTGTCATCTTATATTAGTTTTATTCATATTGTGCCTTTGTGACACCTTTGTCATCCAAGCAAGGACACC
This sequence comes from Erebia palarica, assembly GCA_964035005.1. Lineage (NCBI taxonomy): Eukaryota > Metazoa > Arthropoda > Insecta > Lepidoptera > Nymphalidae > Erebia > Erebia palarica. The sequence goes on from OZ035986.1 coordinate 20,003,909, forward strand.
TTTTCCCAACAAAAATAAATAAAACCAATAACGCCTTTGTGACACCTTTGTCATCTAAACGATAATTCAGGACACCTTTGCCCTACAGAAATAAATAAAATTAGTAACGCTTTTCCGACACCTTTGCCCTCTGGAATTCCGGATGTGGACCTCGTCGGTAGCACGGCACAGGGGCATACGTAACCGGTGGCTGCTCTGGCAACGTCTGTCGTCACGCGGCTGGCCGTGCTGGTGATGCCCGGAGCGCCCTCGAAGCGCTGCTCGGAGCGAGAGAACGGGCTGTGCAGAGCCCGCCCAGGCGCAGCGTACGTCACATGAAACAAAATAAGAAGCCATGAACATTTCCGCTCGGTCTTTCTGATTATTGATGGGTCTGATTAGCAATTTTTTCATATTCCTGTATTACAGCCAGCGGTCAGAATTTTTTTTAAAAAATAACTTATTTAAAATTACCCATTATTATTATATTATTTTTTTCAATTATCAAAACGAATGTGCAGAAGGCAAAACAATATCAAGGAAATGTGATTCATATCCCACTTCTGAACTGTTGGAGAACAATCTAGAAGTAGGTATTAATAAAATACTTTTAATATATTTGTACTCTAAACACGAGAGATTTAATGTAATTAGTTAATTTATAAAACTCAGTTAAACAATACTACAGTATCAAATCATTTCACCAGGCTGCAGTTGCTACCGCAGGCTCGTAAACAAGGTAACGATCTAAACACCGAAGGTATTCAATAATCGTTTGAGTCTCGGTGGAGAATGCCTTACCGATGGTAAAACATTTGTATTTAATCCAATATGGCGTTGGGAAAGAACCGAGTGAAATACATCAAATGAGTCAAATATCAGTACAATCGAACCTTCATCAATAAATATATTAACAATCTTTTAACTTTTGTATCAATTCATTTCGACTTTAAACGCAAAGCTGACACTTGTTATGCCGGGAAATCAAAGAGTTCCAACAGGATTTTTCGAAACGCTGATCCAATTTCCAATTTATTTAATAACATAGAATTTTTGACATTGACATGGTTTCTTAGCACCCCTTAAGCCTCGTCGACTTGTTTGGGGACACACGAACGAAGTCGTGGTCAATGCCTAGTATCAGAATAAAGCTAAGTGATGATGGAAGCGGGCTAACCTGTTAGAGGTTTGGCAATTATACCCATAGGTACCACTGATCGGTTTGTACCCAACATCGTATTGTAAAGCTATAATATCGCATGGCGGCACGTCTTTCCCATTATGATGCCCACTAGCCACGGCCAAAACATACCACTAGACCAGACCAGATAAAATTCAGAAATTACAAATTCCCAAATTGACCCTGTCGGGAATCAAACCCGAGACCTGCCACTTATAAGAACCACAGCGATCACCACTGTGTAAAGGAGGTCTTCAAAACGATTACTTAAAGGTATGGAGTGAAAAAGTTTCTTATCATCTTTTCGATATTCGATTACAAATGCCGGTAAAGCGATTGGTCAATTAATAAATCTACTTGCGGTCTGGTTTCCTTTTAACCGAGCGGAAGTTTATAAGATGCTGCAACGGCGATATCTACGGAACGGAAATAAAGCTGAGATCACCCTCTCAATCGAAGCGATGGCGAGGGCTAAGATCCTGTGGGAAATTCAGAGCAGGGACTTGACAAAAACTGAGTTGGTTGGCTTCTACCACAGATCTTATCTTCTACTAATTTAAAAATGTGACAGTTTGGATGTTTGTAAGTTTGAATGTTCGTTACTCCTTCACGATGCAAAAACTGTTACCAACTTAGCTGAAATATAAATAGTGATAGTAAGCTATGACAATTTCAAATTTCAGCTAAGTTGGTTTCTATCTCAACTTTACTATGTGTAAAGTTGAGGTTTTATCCCGGAAAATTTAAGAGCTTTCGCGGAAATCAAAAACCTTTATCCACGTGAACGAAAATGCAGGGGTAAAATAAGAATAGGTCGTTCAATCTACCAAGACGAGCCTCAATCTTGCTTATTGTTTAATAAGTTATAAACTAAATGACTAACAATAAACCTTTATTCAAGTTTACCTGAACATAACAAACTTGTACGTACATTAAAAACTACACTAGTTTTTTGGAGTAAGTAGGTAATATTTTCTTATTTTCGAAGCAGTTTTGCTCCATTTTTCTGACACGAATCGCTAATACCCCCAGCGCATGTGTTTTGTTGCCACGTGCGACTCAAGTGCCTTCAAGGCTAGGTAACCTGTATTAAGCATCTTCTAGGCAAGCGTGTTCCAACTGAGAACTCATCACTGCTTCGCAATAAGCATGATTGTCGTCAAGCGCAAGTCTATATTGTAATAAAAAAATTGTTATATCAAGCACCTGCTAAAAATGTGTCACGGGCTCTCGAGCCGGGTTGACCAGTGGAACTCGGTTGGCGGGGCTCGGTAAATCCGAGAGGATTTATGAGCGATCTGACAAGACGATTCAATAGGCAGGGATACATAAGTATAATAAAGACATTGTTATCTAAAATACTTATTTGGCAAGGCTGCGATCAATAATGTTTATTCTTTAAATTTCTAGGACCTAGAAAAGAACTTGGTCATAATTTGAATCAAAAGTAATATTATAAATGTGAATTGTCTGTCAGCTTGTCGCTTTCACGGCCCATCCGTTCAAACGATTTGATGAAATTTGGTACGGGGATATTTTTTATCCCGGGGAAGGTTATATACCACTTTTAATCGCGGAAAATAATTAAGTGTGGTAATCATAATACTTTAATCCACGTGGACGAAGTCGCGCACATGATCTAGTTGGGTCATATTTTTGATAAGAAGTTGGTCATAATATAACAATCACGCTATGAAAATAAATTTCAAAAAACTAGCAATAACTTTTTCACGTAGATCAGTCAGTCAGTCAGGACTTTGAGTTTTGTATAACTTATATAAAGATATTTATTTTGGGGGTTTATTAAATCTAAAATTTCAATTATTTCAAACAAACCGTGCGCAGTATGAAAGCAAAGAGTACCATTTTAATCATTAAACATTCAGGAAAATGCGTCAATTTACCTAATCCGGGCATTACCGGCCGTTAAGCTTCCAACTACCCATTTGTAAATCTAAGTTCGGATTTGGTAACACGGTCAACAAATATCCTGACAGAGGTGCGAGGCGCAAACTAAGCCTATGACACTGCACTTATTCTATTGCCCTGATGGAAGGGTGGGCGTGGCCGCTAATTAGACCGTCGCTTATTACACAGCAATAAGGAAGGAAGGATATAGGGACTCCCTAAATCTTATTACACTGCACTGATTCAAGTGTAAGGGTCCCTGAGAAAAGTGCAGTGTAATAGGCCTATAACTCCGTACTAAAAGTAGTAGTAGTAGCGGCAAATATTATTTGTATGAGTTTGTACGGGGCCGTGACGCGCAGTGCATTTCTCAGATGAGATAATATTTTCCGACATAATTCACATTATTGCAATTTTCGTAGCCATCTCTAATTCTTTGAAAATAAAATTTAGCCTATGTTTCTTGCTGATGAAATAGCATTATTTAGGTGAAAGAATTTTTAAAATAGTTTTTGAGTTTATCCATTACAAAAAACAAACAAAGAAATCTTTCCTCTTTACAATATTAGTTTAGATGAGTAAGTTATTCGTTTTTTTTTTGTATTTGGTCATTTCTTTCTCGGTATAGTTCTTGCAGTGAATAAATCTATTCTTCTCTCTTCTCACATTTTTGTTTCATTATAGTCTCCTAAATGTACAGTCACGAGGAGCTACACGGTTTCAGTGTGTAAACCTGCGCTATAACCGAGTTTGTATGTAAATGAGATTCTCTGCAAACTGGTCTCTTCCAGGATCCATGCTTTGGGAGGTGCTCACTGTCTATGTATTTTCTTGTAAAATCTTTTAGGAATATTATGATATATACTTGCCGCCACAGAAGTTTAAGAAATACATTAAAATATGCTCCTGAAAAAAGCTTATAATACTGTTGAAGATTATGTAAATGATGAAAGAGCATGGATTTCACTCGCTCTAGCAATGCTTAGGACTGCGGTTACTTAAGATTGATGTAATAATGTAAATGATATTTTAAAAAGAGAAACCACCAAGTTCTTGCTGGTTCTTCTCGGTAGGAATCGAACTAGCGATAAATTTACTTGATGATGCAGGAGCACTTTTTCGATGTGATAGCACTCATTTCGATAATAAATATCTGAAATTGAAATACAAAACTAATAATAATATTAAAGTAGATAGAAATAATTTAATAAAAAAATTATAGGATATAGAAATAGATACTTATACTATTAACTAACCGCCCATTTAATCAGTCCATCTATATACTAATATTATATAGAGGGAATGCATTAGTTTGGATGGATGGATATTTCTTACTCAATCTGGATGAAATTTGGCACAGAAATAGATAATCTGTAAATCTGGAATAGCAGATAAGCCCTTTTTTATCCCGGAAAAATAAGGAATTCCCGTGGGAACCAAATAAACCTCAATCCACGTGGACGAAGTCGCGGACATCAGCTAGTACTCCATACGTGTGAGCGCTGCAATTTCTCAGAAATACCTACTTACAGATAGACACACATACCATTAAGCAGGCAGTCAAAGCAGTCACACTTATAACACCCCTTCACGTTTATGGCTACACAATGGAACGTATAAAAAATGTAATATCAAACCAGATACGCTGCTTTAGCAAGCCGTGTGATGTATAAAACATTATCGCCCACTTTCCACGTGCCCCTACATGTCCCGACATGTCCCCATACGTTTCCGCACAAATGGCTCTATATTAGTTACGATACGATACAACACAAACGTTTTTATTTACGCCACAGACTAGCGAATCCATCAACGTTAACGACCATTAAATTGAAATCATTTTACGATTTGTATCAGTTGTAAAAATTGCTAACCATAAAGCCATAGTTCTCTCGTTAAAATAATAAAAAGGTGAAAATCCGGGAACATTTTTTTTGCTAAGGCAGGATGAACTTTAATTTTACTTTTATCAGCTTTATATCAATGTTTTGAAGTTGAGTTTAAATTGGGTTAATAGATGAAAATAGCGTTAACGACTGTTAAAAACTCAACTAGTCGTTCACATTCCTATTCGAAACAATTCGAGTGACTTTAAATATCTAAGAATTATTTTGGATTATTGAGTGCTATTTATATGTTGGCCGAGGTAACTGCAAGCCCTCCGGTCACCTGTGGACTCGGTGAGACGAGAAGATAAGTTATAAGTTTGGCTATTCAGCGGGGTAACGAAGCCAGCGTTCTGGGCACAATGGGGCAATTGCAGCGGCATAGATATTTTTAATGTTCAGTTTTTTATGTATCTTGTATAAGTGCTATTTTGGATGTATTATTTTAATATATTTTATAAGCTACGTCCAAAAATATTTTAAATACCAGAAGGACGGAGCTTACAAAACATTGTGGCTTTCTGTTCCAAATTCTAAGTACATACATTGAAACATAATAATATTTTAATTATTAATAAGAATATTATCACTGTCCCACGAACATTAATGTCTATATATTCTATTGAAAATGTTATAGTACAACTAATAGCCTCAATCTATAAATATCAGGTCCGCATGGAATGGTAGCGCGGCAACGCTTATTTTAAATTAAAAATAATACAACCGTGGTGTACAAGTTAAGGATATCCCATACTTGTAGTACAGAACACTAACTTTTACTACGCTCGTAGGCTGCTAAAGCTACGAGAATGTTTACTTTAACATAAATGAAAACAAAACAAAAACCTAGCGTGGTGTACGAAACTACAAATTATGGAAATGCCACACTTGTAACACGGAATACTAACCATTGCCACGCTTGTAGGCTGCACAAGATAAGTCATTAGCGAAACGCGGAGCCATGACGCGAAGGCAGATATAAGCTTGCTAGTGCTTAATGCGCAGCCTTAATTATTCGCCTGTCTTGATAATATTGCGCCCAGTTGCAATTTGCATTCCATTTCTGGTGCTCAGAGTTATTTACTTCCACGAAACCGCTATTTATGATTCATAGAAATTTGAAATGTTAAGAAAATGACGTCTACTTCTTATTCGTTGAACATGTTCCAGTTTTTTATTAGGTCAAATTGAGTCTGCTTATTTTACTACTGATGATGCCTGCGACTTTATCAGCGCAAACTTTGGTTTACAAAATCGCAGTCCGTTGAGTTTCTGGGATAAAAGGTATCCCATGTACTCTCCAGCTCCTAAGGTTCTCCTTCCGAGAACTCAGTTGAAATCTTCACGTACTGAAAACTGAAATCTACTTGTGTAGATTTACTTGAAGATTCAGTACTTATAATGCTTGTTAAAGTTTATATCTGAATAAAAGTTCTGGTGTACTCTTTTTTATTCTCAGATATCTCAGATTGCTGAAATCCATACGATTATTATAAATTCGAAAGTGTGTCTGTCTGTCTGCTACGTTTTCATGCCCTAAATGTTCAACCAATTTTGATGGGTACAAAGATAGGTTAGATACATTCCAAGGCAGAAAGGCTACTTTTTTGTCCCAGAAAATTGAACAGTTTCCGCGGGAATTAATAAATAACAATCCACGCGGACGAAGTCGCGAGTATTGTTTAGTACCTGCTTACATATATAATACTAGATGATGCCCGCGTGGATTAAGTTTTTTTTTAATTCCCGCATGAACTTCTTAATTTTCCGGGATAAAAAGTAGTCTATGTCCTTCCCCGGGATACAGACTATCCCTGTACCATATGTCATCAAAATCGGTTGAACAGGTGGGCCGTGAAAGACAGACAGATGGACAGACAGACAGAAACACTTTCGCATTTATAATATTAGTATGGATTATTTTGTAAATATTGCTGCTGATGACTCAGCTATATTGTCTTAAGCTGGAGTTCTCTTACAAACCATATATTATATTTTTTTATATTTTCAAACATTTCCATTTTTGTATGCTAATTAATATGTCAACATTGAGCGCACAAACATATAAGTAAAAAAAAGGACAAGAAGTCCGTTTGAGTCACTTTTATATGGAGCGGAACACACTACTATGACAGAATGAATAGTCGTATTTGTTATCCTCAGCGATAGAAGATGTTATATATCCTTTTCGGTTCCAACTGAGTTTTCGCTAGGAAATTCGATTGAAATTCTTTCACGGTTCTTACAAGGAACATTTGAGGGTATGATACTATCCGCGCGGTTCAATGGAGGTCACTCACCATCATGAGAGTCGTAGATGTAGATGATGTGCTTCCAGCCGAAGAATATAATGGTGTCCATGACCGCACGGTGGTAGTCGGGGCGCAGGCTAACCGCGTAGTCGATGAGGCCTGACGTTGGCGGTAATACCTAAAAACATTATTTAGATTAAGGTTAAAGCTAGATGGCGCTATTCGTAGTCTGAATCATGCTAATGAAGTTTTTAGAACTATACAAATTCAAAGATTCACTGGTTGGATTGATATTGCTATTCGGAGTTAACATTAGGAAGATATTATGTTATTATTGTTGAGCCATATCACTGCTCTCATAAAAGGAAGATTCCCAGAGTGGTGATAGTTCTAGTATATGATAGATATTCCAGGCTTATACCCCCTTACTTTTCAGAGTTATGTTTGTTCAAAGTAGGTATAATATTACATGAATAAATACATTGTGAGAAAACATGCGTGCCTAAGATTTTCCATGATGTCCTATATGCGTGAGTCTACCAATCCTCACTTAGCCACCATAGTGGACTTTGTCCTAATTATCTCTTCTACATCAATGATTGTTGATGTAGAAGCGATAATTAGGATAAAATCCTTTGCCCCACCGGGGTTACAATATTGCAATACAAACTATAACTATTGAAGTTATGTAATTAAGTACTTATAAGAATAATTATTGTAAAATTAGACTGCAAAATAAATGAAAATAAATATTTTTTCTAAAAAATGACCCGTTATGTCACACTGTGTTACTCGGTCTGACGACTGGCGAGTCGGTTGAATAATGTTTTCTTGTTTTCTTGTCTTTGTTTCATAAAATTGAAAAATTCAGCTTAGGTACTTGCTTTTGGAACAATATTTGCCAATCAATTTAAATTAATATGGGTTATACAATGTAAATGGGATGACGACTTAATGCTATTCCATTAGCTTAAGCCAGTAACGCGTCTCTACTTACTGGAACTATGATTCGACCCCTCCAACGCATAAGTTCGAAACTTATATCGTGAAAATTATAAGTTTTCAGTACGAACATTTTACATTTTAGTTTATGTGTCTTCAGCATAGAGATAATCTTACTCAGTGGTCTTCAGTCTTTGTTGATTAAGGGTTAGGTTTGGCCGTTTATGAGTCAGTCAGGAAGTTAATGAGTGAGTGAGTCAGGGTGCGAATGAAAGAGGACTTTTGTCTTCATTAAATATGAGATTATGTGTTTTTGTATATTTGTATTCTGTAAGTTTGCCATCCCATGTTATAATATAACAGACGTATAAAAGATCAAAAGCGGCTTTTATTCAATCCTTAAAATTTAATTTCACCCGGAAGACGGATAAATTGTGTCAAGGACCGGACGAAGGCACAAGATTAAATAACGTTGTTTTATAAACGTTACCGGAATTAAGTTTTGGATACCGTGACAGTCTTTTTCTTTTATTTATCAATAGAGATTTACGTAGCTTACCGACTATTTTAGATACTCGACCCGTACAGGACCAGGGCAGGTTTTTGTTGGTATCATTGGAATACTTGAGTTAATAATAATTGTAAAATATTAATACACTCTAAGGGGTTAAGTTCTGTTCGGAAAAATGAATTACTTTTGTTCTTTACGAATTTTATAAATAATGATTAAAAAATGCAAAAAAGTTGGCTGATCTAAAATAGCATTATTCTGCGCGAAGCACGGACGACGGACAGGTTATCGATATACTAGCGCCTACTCTAAAATACAGGACTGGATAAAGTCCAACGCTGCGCTTCCCGGTGCGTGGAATTTGGATCCCAAAGTGCTCAAATGGCGACATTTGAGCACTTTGGGATCCAAATTCGACAAACTCGACAGCGTTGGAAAACCTCCCACTAGGTGGTCGGATGATCTCAAGCGCGTAGCAGGAAGCCGCTGGAAACAAGCGGCACAAGACCGTGCTCTGTGGCGATCCATGTAGGATACCTTTGTCCAGCAGTAGGTTGAGACGACGAATAAAGTCTAGGATGCTCAAAACGACTCCAAAACGAATCCTCAAAACTAGAGAGTTAGGAAATTTTAATGGTGAATTCGTATAGTAGGTATCAAGTCACTTGTATACGATTCTACTCTGAGTTCCAAGATTGTTAGGAAAGAGGTTATTAGTATTTTAAAATTAACCTTGTGTAGTGCGTAGAATAAAAATGTCGTTAGTTAGTTCTTATTAGGTAATTATAATTATTAAACAAATCCCTTAAATGAGTTAACAAAACAAAAACTAATGTCACGATGATGTTAGCATAAATATTCACAGTAATGCCCATATATTAGGCAGACCACAAATTAGTTTGGCCCAGCAATGGTATGAGACCGCAAACGGTCTGCGCACGCCTTAAACTCCCATTTATGAAGCGCTGGTCACACCCCGGACCGCGCCGAGTGCTTACTAACTTGAGTTTAGAATTGTTTAACTGCTTTTGGTACATTGTACAAAAGCTGCGATGAAACAAAAGTATTTATAACAGACTTCAAAAAGGAGATCCTGTCCTGGAGAACAGGATTCATAACACGGGGTAATTAGATATCTACTCTAATTTTAAGTTATGGAGATTAAATGTATGTGTTAATGACACCCTTATAAGGTTAAAATAGAACTTATTAAATAGTGAATCGACTTCAAAGCACTAAAAAGTATTAAATATTCTTAATAATTATTATTACTCTAATCCTCGTAATAATTTATATTATTACTCCAATATTAATGATTTATCTACTCTTAGCCAGTGAACATAAATAATATATCTAATCTTAAATAATAAATCTAATCTTATTTTAATGGTATTTTTTGAAATCTTTACGCGCTTAATAACTACATTCAATGTCATCATAATGACCATATAAAATATGCTAAGCCTGTGGCCGAACCTAAAATAAAAAGTATGCATAATCAAAACCGCAAATTTTTCCGGTCGTGTTTGCTAAATTATTTTAACTAAAGAATTTCATAATAGCACCTATATTTCTAGTTACCGAAATAAGCAGCTGTGACAGCCGGATGATGTTTCACTATAAGGTTTTCTGTTATACCAACCAAAACGAGTGCCTCATTTAAAAAATTGTCACTTCTGTAGAAAGCTCAAACTCATTATATGCAATTCGAACCTTTATAGGGCAATATTTTGTAGGGAAATGAGACATTTTTTATCCAAAATTCCGTAGAAACATGTCGCCCTTTGATTACCCCTCATCAAACAGTTTTCATACAAGACAGTGAGATATATGGCTGGCTATTAAAAGTGGCTTTTCGTCCAACAAAAGAGCGTAGAGTCTCAGAATTACACCAACTTGCTTTTAGGAGGTATTTTTAAATCGTTCTTAATAATACAAGTATTTCTTAAAATATCATTGAACAGTACAGTGACTGAATGCAAGTAAGTTCTTGTAGTAGACCCCGATCCATATAGTGATGGATGCGGATGCGTTAAGATGCAAACTGACAATAGGTAATAAAAAGACTTTACCATTTAGTCGTGAAGAATACAAGTACATATTCGTATTATAAATTAATGATAAACTTTCGAGGCCACGTTTTTTCAGAACCTAATAGTTGGTGCTGTTTTCCTTCAGGGAATAAACTTAATATAGAGCAAGACACTGGATTATTGCTTAAACTTATTATCTGTATACAATATAATATTAACTGTTTATAGTTGTACGCGCCCGCAACTTACGCACAGTGCAACTTGTCTTTGCTATTTTGTCTATGTTCATTCGGTCTTACGTGAAAAGGAAAATCTTCGACATGTCAAACCTCAGACTAATAACGCCAAGACCGATAGTTTCATACAACAGGACCTCCCTAACGCGTAACACTTTTTCGCACTATGTGTGCGTGAGCGTCGTGTATTTACGCTCGACGATACGCACACAAGCGTGCGAATAATGTTGCAAGTAAATTGCAATTTCCCCAAAAAGTAGGGAAATTGGATAGATAAAATCTAGGCTGTGTTTAGAATTATGAAACGAATGAATAAGTATCAGATTATCATGTTGGTTGTCTTTTTCATTAGTCATTGATTACTAGGTGATGCCCACAACTACGTCCGCTTGGAATAGGGTTTATTGATTCCTATGGGTACTCGTTTCATGATTGAAAAATTGCCTATGTCCTTTCCTAGGTTTCTACCTATCTCTGTACCAAATTTCATCATAATCGGTTAAACACTCCGTGCGCCCTGAAAGTGTAGCAAACAGATAGACGGACAGACACTTTCGCATTCATAATATTCGTATGTTAAGGTGGCGTTCAGAAAATGCCCATTAAATGTTATAAGTTATTTAAAGATTCACTCAGAATAAGTTTGACTCTTTGCATTATAACGACATGGGTTTGGGTAAGTAAAAAATAAAATTAAATCTTGAAATTGTAATAAAATAATAAAAAACTATAAAATAACTTAATACTTTGTAAATAATTTTAATTTATAGCTATTAAAACATTTCATACTTTTCCTTTCATAATTAAACATTCAAAAAATCAAACAAACCTTTTCTCTTTTATAATATAAGTTTAGATATAAAGTATCTCCTGAAATTAAAAAGGAATAGTCGAAGAAATTTTTAGTTTATTCCCTTCCCTATTCGAGTAACTTGTTGAAAACTTATTCAAATGTATTTATAATCATTTTTTTTAATTACAATAGTATGTGGTCTCCCTACTAATATTTGATCACCCTAATAACGTATAATTGTATTAATGTGAATTGGGATTAAAGCCAAGTAGGTACTTAGGCTGAGAAAAATAAATATGGGGTAAAATACTTTTACCATAGCTAGCAACATTTTCATTGTAATGGCGTCCGTTTGTTTACGATTCATTATTATGTTTTGAATAATGTTTATGTGAAGTATATAAGATTTTTGGAAGTAATTACCCGTGAAACGGAATCTTTAAATGTTTCTGGTGATGGTGTGATAAGTTGTGGCACCCTTTTACAGCACAGTACGTCATTTTTTTAATAATTGTGCGAGCTCTGCGTTCTACGACTCGGTCTGGAACACTAACGAGCCGATAAGCATACGTAGCCTTTAAAGGCTACTATTAAATGGTTACACTCCGCGCGCGACTACTGACTTTCTATGCGTTATATTTCGATGTGTCAAACTATTTAACTAAGTGTGGTTATTATACTCTGTGACCCAACCATGATTAAGCAAAATTTAATTTAATTTTGTTCAAGTTTATAAATATTACAAAATTACAAGGTTATAAAAGTGGTTCACAGTTTTATTTATAGATAAAGCAAATTTTATAAATGGGCATCTATCACTGTGCCCGAACATATGGCGACCGTCTAATGCAAAAACGGACAACGAACTACCATTGAACAATTTGCAAGATTTGGGGTTTCGACGAGCTGAATCCATATATCGGAACCTGCAACGTTTATGGAGGTCTAATCCGCAATAAGTAAGCCCGTTCCTACTAGTTTCCTACACATTCTTATCCTGTTCAAACCTTGAGTTGTATAAAGGTTAGGTAGGTACAAATCTGAGCATTCTAAGTGTCTATCTAGCTTTCTTGCGTAGGCACAATACACAATTACCTACTAGCATTCTATTGTGACTGCATTGTGGTTTGTTCAGCTTAGTTAAGTACAAATCTTAGCATCCTGAGTGTCTATCTAGCTTTATTGCGTAGGCACAACATAAAAATACATACTGTCATTCCATTATCACTGCATTGTGGTTGATTCAGTTAACAAACTCACCCCGCTGGCCACGGGGTTGTGGGTTTAACCGTGTTTGAGGCAACTGCATTGTGAGCGGTGCGGGGTTATTAGGCTAGATCTAATATTGGTTTCTCTCTCTGGGGGAGGTTACATAGCATATTTACTTACATTACCTACCTATTATTAGGTTACATTTTGCTGTTATTTATGATTTGCTGTTTCCGGGGCAAGCTTATCCGGTTAGTTCCAATATTGAATTTCCCTCTCCGGGGCAGGTGACATTGCTTAGTTACTTACATTTAACTATTATTTATTTCAAAACTAATTAGTAAAAATGGAAAAATTAACGAAGAAGCGAAGCATATTAAAAGGTCGAGTTACAAAATTTAAAGATTATATAGCCATTTTGCAACAAATTGAAGTCTCAAAAATAACATCCGTGCAAATAAAGGAGTTAGATATGAAATATCAGAAAATGAAATCATTATTGAATGACTATGATGATATACAAATTGAAATTGAGCTTCTAGCTACTGATACAGAAGAGCAATTAGGGGAAAGAGAAGCACTAGAAAAACAATTTTATTCAGTGCTCTCTATAGCCGAGGATCTGTTGGAATCCTATCAAGAATACACCAAACCACTTAAGTCTGAAATTAAGTCTTTAGGTTCAAATGACTGCAGTTCTCAGGCCCACAATCCCATAAAGCTGCCAATCATAAAGTTACCTTCGTTTGATGGTAACTATTTAAAATGGCTGGAATATAGGGACACTTTTGATTCCCTAATTAACTCAAATGAAACTATATCATCAATTAATAAATTTCATTATTTAAGGGCCTCATTAGAAGGTAGTGCTGCTGTGGTAATTAAATCTATAGAATTTACATCAGAAAATTATAAAATTGCATGGGATATATTATGTCAGCTATACAATAAAAATATTTTATAAATTATCACTTAAAGGCACTGTTTAACTTAGATACGATTTCTAAAGAGTCTTTTAAGGCTTTAAGGTTCATTATTGACTATGTTTCAAAAAATTTAAGAGCGCTGAACACCTTAGGTCAACCGACGGAGCAGTGGGACGCGTTGATAATTTTTACGGTCACTGCAAAGTTGGATATCACCACAAGTAGAAAGTGGGAAGAATTTAAAAGTACCCTAACAGACTTACCTACTCTTACAGAATTTTATAATTTCCTTCGCCGTCGTGCAGATATTTTGGAAACAGCATATTATTGTAATCGATCAGAGAAGGCTGACCGGTTCTCACATAAGTCACTGTGAACTGTGAACATGCTAAGACATACACTTATATTTTTTGCAAACAGAACCACCCTGTGTATATCTGTGACAAGTTTGAGAAAATGAAACCAGAAGATAGAATTAGTGAAGTAACAAAACTTAGACTTTGTTTAAATTGTTTGCAAGGAGGGCACAGTTCTTTTCAGTATAAATTTAAAGGCTCTTGTCGCATTTGTAGAAAGAAGCATAATACACTGGTCCACAGGAATTTACCAACCGAAGAAGATAATTCCAAATCCACAAATCCGGCAAGCGTGACATTGACAGCTGCTTCTGTAGATCAAGTTCTGTTGTGTACAGCATTAGTAAAAATAGTTAACAAGACCATTAATAAATGCTTTTACGCTAAAGCTTTATTAGATACAGGGAGTCAGTCTTCCTTTATGACTGAAAGTTTTAAAACTAAGGTCGGCCTTTTGGGAATAAAAACTGATATTTTGAGTGTTTCTGGTATTAACAATGCACGGTGTGATATTTCGGAGCGCTGTAAGGTGGATATTTATTCCAGAGTTGAGTCATTTAAGATCCAAATCAAATGTTTAATTGTTCCAATAATTACTGGGATATTACCTCATGCAGAAGTTAATGTTAAGGCACTGCATCTGCCAAATGTTGAACTGGCTGATCCAAGTTTTTACTGTCCGTCAAAGATAGATATTTTATTAGGAGCTGATGTTTTCTGGGATATTGTATGTGCAGAGAAATTACGTCTAGGAGAAAATAAACCTGTACTATTAAGTTCGAAATTGGGATGGCTTGTATCGGGTCCGGTTTCTGAAAGGGGTGTAAATAAGAAAGTCTATTATAATTTCACTGAAATTAATAACCAATTAAATAAATTTTGGGAAATTGAGGAGCTGTCACCTTTTATAGGGAAGGATGGTAGCTGCTCAATTGAAGAAAAATTTTGTGAAAATCATTTTGTGGTGAACACACGCCGTCTTGAAGATGGTAGATTTTCAGTAAGTATGCCCTTGAAGGAATCCCCCGAAAAGGTGCTGGGTAATTCGTATGAATTAGCCAAAAAACTGTTAGAAGGCCAAGAAAAAAGGTTTAAAAAATTTCCTCAACTAAAACAGAAATATAAAGAATTTATTGACGAGTATACTAGATCACATGAGTGAAATTCCACGACCAGAATTCGGTTGTTATTTACCGCATCATGCGGTTATACGCGAAAAGAGTGAAACTACTAAATTGAGAGTAGTGTTTGACGCGTCAAGCGCTACTTCCAGTAATAAGTCCCTAAATGAGATTCAAGCTGTAGGTCCAGTCTTACAAAGCGATTTACTTTCAATACTACTCCGTTTTCGAGAAAATAAATTTGTGATAACTGCGGACAGAAAAAATGTACCGACAAATAAATATTAATCCGTCTCAAAGACATTTACAGTTGATCTTATGGAGGGATGACGAGAGTCAATCAATTAAAGTAATGCAATTAAATACTGTAACGTATGGAACATAATCCGCTCCTTTTCTCAGCACGAGATGTTTATATCAGTTAGCAAATGAATGTATGGATAGCCTTACTAGTGATGTGATATTAAAAATGATTTTTACATGGACGTCATGATCTCAGGGTCGAATTCAAAGGAAAATTTAATTAAAATATACAAGGGGGTAAAGGAAACACTGGAACGCGGCTGCTTTATACTAAGAAAATACCGTACTAATTGCCCAACACTATTTAAAAACGAAGCCCTTCTTGCAGAATCCCTTGAATTAAGCAAGGAATCAAGCATTCTAGGATTAAATTGGTCACCTAAAGCAGATAGGCTACTATTTTCAACCCATATAGAGGCTCCAAATAAAGTAACAAAGCGAACTGTCATCTCGGTTACCTGTCAAATTTTTGATCCATTAGGCTTACTTTGTGCAACAATCATCAAAGCAAAAATTATGCTGCAACGGTTGTGGACTATTCAATTAGATTGGGATGACCCAGTACCAGATGATTTCACAACGTGGACTAATTTTATAAATGATTTTTCACATCTCCCTGAGTTCAATTTACCCCGCCATGTTTTATGCGATGCACCAAAAGTTATAGAACTTCACTGTTTTGTAGATGCATCTCACGCAGCGTACGGAGCCTGTGTTTATAGACAAATCAAAAAATATAAAAGTCAACTTACTTTGTGCAAAAGCTCGAGTAGCACCTTTAAAGCAGATGACCACTCCTCGTCTTGAGTTATGTGGAGCTCTCCTTGGAGCACGACTGTGCACAAAGGTTACGCAAGCACTTAAATGCAAAATTGATCAAAAAACTATTTGGACAGATTCAACAGTCGTTTTGGGGTGGATAAACACCCAAGCCAAAAATTAAAAAACCTTTGTATGCAATCGTATAAATGATATAAATGAACTTACCGTTTGGTTATTTATGGAAGCATATTGGTACAGATGTAAACCCTGCAGATCTAGCATCAAGGGGTGTAGATCCGTTGCAATTGCATGAGTCAAGTTTGTGGTGGAAGGGCCCAGCATTTCTTCAAAACGATCAGTCAACATGGCTGCCACAATCATATACAGTGCCATTAAAACTCCCAGATATAAGAATCTATACACATTATACAAACATTAATAAGGACGATACAATTATAAAATTTGAAGAATACTCAAGTTATGTAAAATTAAAAAGAGTGTATGCATATGTGTTAAGATTTATCAATAATTCTCAGAAAAATAAAACTAAATTATTGGGCCCTCTTAACACGGAATTGCAAGGGTCCTTTAACATGCTAATAAAATGTAGTCAAACAGAATCATTTTCTGACGATATGGAAAAGATTTTAAATAAGAAACAGCTTCATAAGAGCTCAAAATTGTTACCCCTCAATCCATTTATTGATCAAAATGGTATTTTAAGGGTTGGAGGTCGAATCCAAAATTCAGATTTTGATTACAGTAAGAAACATCCTATCATCCTAGATTCAAAACATCATTTAACGAAATTGATTATGAAATATGAACATGCTCGTTTGTTTCATGCTGGTCCTCAGCTACTTTTATCTTCTTTTCGAGATCAATTTTGGCCTATAAGAGGACGCAATTTAGCTCGAAATACAGTTAAGCAATGCGTTGTTTGCACACGACTGCGAGAAAAAACTATGCAACCTATGATGTCTGACCTACCAGTTGTTAGAACTGTGCCTAATTTCCCATTTTATTCGAGTGGGGTAGACTTTGCTGGACCATTCATGATATCGAGTAAGAAAGGAAAAGTTAACCGCATAAACAAATGTTATCTGCGCTTAGTCGTCTGTCTCACTACGCAGGCGGTTCACCTGGAGGTTGTCAGCGACATAAGTACTGAGGCATTTATATTGTCTTTGCGTAGGTTTATAGCTTGACGTGGAAAATCCGGTGTTATTCATTGCGATAACGGAAAAAAATTTGTAGGGGCCAGTAACGAGTTAGGTCGAATGATTGAATCTAGCCGCGAGTCGGTATCAGATGTTTGTAGTCAAGATAACATCAAATTCATGTTTAACCCTGCCTATGCATCAAATTTTGGGGGCATTTGGGAAGCGGGAATTAAATCCGCAAAATTTCATTTAAAACGAATTGCTGGTAATGCTGCTCTAACGTTCGAAGAAATAACCACATTATTTGCTCAAATAGAAAGTATCCTTAACTCCCGCCCTTTATCTCCACTATCGTCTGATCCAAATGATACCTGTCCTTTAACCCCAGGGCATTTCTTGATCGGACGACCTTTAACGTCAATTCCATCAGAGCCTATAACGAAACTGAGACCAACCAGATATGAATTCATCGAACAGATACGGCACCACTTTTGGGAGAGATGGCAGCGAGAATATGTAGCAGAACTCAAGCATCACACGAAGTGGCGCACTAACCAAAAAGAGCTGCGTATCGGAGATCTAGTCGTCATAAAAGAAGACAAGCTACCTCCACTCCAATAGCGTTTAGCAAGAGTTAGTCACCTGTATCCTGGTCCGGACGGAGTCAGCCGTGTAACAGACGTATTAACCAGCAACGGCACAATTAGAAGAGCCATCAACAAAATGTGTCTGCTACCCACAACTGCTGAAGCGATAGATTCAGTACCTTAACTGTTGAAAGATTACTCTTTCTACGCCGCGGAGGATGTACGCGCGCGCAACTTACGCACAGTGCAACTTGTCTTTGCTATTTTGTCTATGTTCATTCGGTCTTACGTGAAAAGGAAAATCTTCGACATGTCAAACTATTTAACTAAGTGTGGTTATTATATACTCTTTGACCCAACCATGATTAAGCAAAATTTAAGTTAATTTTGTTTAAGTTTATAAATATTACAAAAATACAAGGTTATAAAAGTGGTTCACAGTTTTATTTATAAATAAAGCAAATTTTATAAATGGGCATCTATCACTGTGCCCGAACAATAGTATAATATACTGTTTATAATATAATTATCTGTAGATACACGAGTAAGATTGGCATTGTAGCGGAGGTCTACGGAGCCCATATTCTTTAACGTACACGACCAAAGAATATTTCATTTCAGTCTAAAACTACATCTTGACTCAATAATTTAATAAAATATAAAAATGCCACCCACTAGGATTAATTTCTAATAATTAAAATAATGCAACATAAATATTTTTTATTACCATTTTTGCAATTACAATTTACGCGTATAAATTCTATCTCGAGTTTCCTAATATTATAATAAAGTGAAGTTTATTAATAAATTCAAGATTGGAACGCTGGAATATCATATCTGGAATTAATTTCAATGGAATTATTAAATTAAGTAATAACTGCTTTGTCTGCGACTTGGCTCGCATGGAATGCCACCGTGCTTAGGCACTTTTGTAGAATTTCTTGTTAAAGGTAAGACTGCACTATCGACTTTTTGTCTCGCATCTCGCATCGTCGCATAAACAGAAAAGTCCTGACTCACTCACACAAAGACCTACTTAACTACATCCAATCTAAACTTTTCGACTAAGAAAATTTAAAATTTTAAACAGAAGTTCCCTTTATAACGTAGACTAGGAAAAAGGCTGGGCTTTTTGAAATACATTTATAATTTAGTTTACGTACTATATACCTACAATAATTATTATTATAACTACCTCATTGGCCTAGTCACTTATTTCTTAGCTTACTGATGCTGCGATCATAAGATCCCGAATTCGCAATACGCAGAATTAAAGAGAACGCAATGCATTGATACTGCATTAATTAATCCGGTTGTGTCAGATTGCAAAAACACATTGAAAAGAAAAAAGTAAATGCAGGGCCTTTGCAAGGTTAGCAATGATTTCACTTTACTAATCGACAATGAACACAGTGCTATTTTTTTAAAATTTTTTAAGAAAATTTGTATAATATTTAGAAAATAAATAAATTTCGATCCTAGGAAGTGACTTTTAGTCGCATGACTTGTCTCTTGTGCGATCTAACGCTTAAAATACCAACTCACTTTTAGTTCAGGATTATACACCTTACGGGTAATGACATAAGAACCAAGCAATTCGCTCTGGACAACGTTCCTCCTTTATTATATGGTTCGGTATAATGGCATGTACTTCTGTATTATTTTATAACACATTGAAAATTGTTTTTGTTTTGTAATTTTAAACTGAAGTGCTCTGAAATCTGTACAGAGATTTTATTTCTACCATTTCGAGTCAAATATTTTTTTCCTATTGCCCTACTTTTGTATACAAATCTCTAACCATATTACGTAAAAGTTGGTTCAAATGTTGTTACAGTCTCAATTGGGTATTTGACAACTAAACTCGCCGGCATATTTAGCGCAACATAAAAACAAGGTTTGATATCAGTATCATATAAGGTTGCTGGCTGGTTTATACGTCATTTAATTTAAAAAGAAATATTTTCAAATTAAGAAAACAACTGAACATCACATTTTATGCAATTGTTTTAATTTTATTCAAATACACCTTATCTGGAGCGAACTTCGAGTATTTCTTCCTTCTGAGTTTGATTAAATTTCATTGAAATACTGTATTTTATTAGTTTTTTTTAATCGCGTATCTTTCTGGAGTTTATGACTGAATTATGCCTGACTTAGCCCCAACGGAGATTGCCAGGGCACTCGAAATGCGATGAAATGGTCAAACCTACAGAGTGATATTCAGAGATCTTCGTCGACCAGTTTCAACGATCCATCGCAGTATCCAACGGTTCAGGGAGACCGGTACTTATGTGAGAAGAGCAGGACAAGGCAGAAAAAGACGCAGTTCGAGTAGGGATGATCGTTTCATTCGGCTTCGTGTACGTAGGAACCCCCGTTTGACAGACGTCCAAGCCCGACATGAGTTAGAAGCAGTGCGGGGTGGAACCGTAAGTGAGCGTACGGTACGAAGAAGGCTCGAAGAAGCTGGTTTGGGTTCATTTGTGCCCGCCAAGGCTCCAAGGCTCGAGGTAAATCATCGTAGAAACAGGTTAACTTTTGCTCAGGAACATCGACTTTGAAACGCGGACCAATGGAGTAAGGTATTGTTTAGTGATGAGTGCAGAATTCTCTTAAATCAAATTGACGGCAGGCAAAGAATATACAGACGCAAAGGAGAACGATACATTCAGACAAATTTTGAAACTACAGTTGCATACGGTGGTGGATCAATAATGGTTTGGGCGGGCATTTGTTTGGGAGTTCGCACAGACTTGGTAGTGATTGACAGAGGGAGTCTGACTGCAGACCGCTATATCAGAGAAGTTTTAGAAGAAAATGTCGTACCGTTTGCCCCATATATCGGTGAAGATTCTGTTTTTATGCAGGATAATGCTCGGCCGCATACCGCTCGGGTAACTCAAGCTTATCTTAATGATATGAATGTCACTGTTATGGAGTGGCCGGCGAGATCACCGCATATGAACCCAATAGAGCACGTTTGGGACTTGCTGAAAAGAAAAGTTAAGTCCAGAATTCCAGCTCCTGCCAACGTGGGAGAACTGCGAATCGCCGTAGTTGAGGAATGGCGGAGACTATCCCAGGAGACCATGGATAACATCATTCTCAGTATGCCTAGACGGGTAGAAACTTTAATCAGAGCACGTGGAGGAAATACGCGATATTGGACACCATTTTTCTAATTTAATTGATTGTTATTTTAATATTAAATTTCACTTTTCCCGGTTACATGAAAAGTTCAAAAATGTACCATTTCTCACAAGTAGCCTTTACTCGCAAAATCTGTTCTTAATGTGATCTCATTTTAAGTAAAACTAATGAAACTTTAAATAACAAAAGAAGTGTAATAAGTAGATTTTAAAATAAAACCATATTTTTTTAATTATGGACCTTTTTTTATGTTCCGCTAAATATGCCGGCGAGTTTAGTTAAATCAGCAAATTTTCTTCAAACGTCAAAACGCGCGCTTAGTCTGAGATTTTGTATGAAATACTGAATTGTGACGTTATCAAAGCTTGGCGTACTTTTTTTACTTCAACCGATAGTTTCGAATGGTTATTTAACGTAAAACTAACATGGGACGTGGATATTATGATTTTTGGGAGATCCTCTGTTTAACAATCGCTCAAAATGTTTATTTTGACTAGTATTCAAACCCAACACTTAATTGTTGTGAATAGTTTAATTTATGGTATTCCCTATCTGTAGCATTTTTTCACGCCATTACAAGTACCTACCTCAGCCCTTGACTGCAATCTTACCCGATAGAAGTGATGATGCAGTGTAGAATGGTAGCGGGCTAACCTGTTGAGGGTAAAGCGGTTATATTAAACCCGTTTCCCTAATCTGTTTCTAAACCGCGTCGCACCGGAACGCTATATCACTTGGTGGCACGTCTTTGCCCGTTATTAGTACTAAACAAACATTATATAGTTAACTAGCTGATGCCCCAGACTTCATCCGCGTGGATTGAGGTTTCTTAGGTTCCCACGGGAACTCTTTAACTTTCCGGGATAAAAAGTAGACTATATGTTATTCCAGTCTATTTCTATCTATATTAGTGCCATTTTTTTTTATTTCATCCAGATCTTTTCCACCGTTCTGGCGAGATTGAGTTACCAACATCCATTCATCCAAAAACTCATTTATAATATTATTAGTACAGAAAAATAGTAATAGTTGATGAGTTTGCCATTTTCTCTGGAGTCGTATCGCGTCGCAGTGCATTGCGTCAATTTCATCGCCCACCTAGGATAGTGGGTAGGTGCGAATGAATTATCAATTAAGCACACAATTCCGGCCGCAACCGTTGCGACCGCTACATGACATTGTGTACCTACAGCTGCGCATAATTATGGCGTAGCAGCAGCGGGGGCGTGAATGGTCAACCAATAATAATTTAATCAATTTAATATAAACTAACTGCAAACTCCACCGAACAATATTATGTTGATAAATTGCAATATAGGGTATATATAGTACCTAAACATTTCGACTATAACGCCTAACCTATTCATAATATTATGTCAAAATATGAATAATATTCTCCAAGTTTAGTCCAGTTCGATAATCCTTACTGATTATTATAATGCGAAATTGTGTCTGTCTATATGCTACGGTTTTCAGGCTCATCTTTTCGACCGGTTTTTTAAGAAACTTGGTACGCAACCCGGAGAAGGACATACTTTTATTAATAAATTAAAGATTTCCTGCTGAAATCAAGAAACTTTAATCCACGTGGATGAAGTCGCGGACATTATATACAATAATTAAATTTAATTTCTCGTTAGGCCTCTTTACACGTTGTAACAATTTCCTCGTGCAAGTTTAAATGAGAGTACAAAAATAATAAAAGTTCTAGAAGAAATACCTATTTCTGGAACGACGCTTATATCCATACTAATATTATAAATGCGAGAGTGTGTCTGTCTGTCTATTTGTCTATCTGCTACGCTTTAACGGCCTTCAATCTTTTCAACCGATTTTGATTTTGGTACCAAGATTGGTTGCATCCCGGGGAAGGATGTACTTTCTATCCCAGAAAATTGAGGAGTTCCCGCGGGACTCAAAAATAATCAACGCGGGTGAGGTCGCAGCGATCATCTAGTTTGAAATAAATATTGTTATATTGCAAAACTGACGGTATTCAAACCTGTCTCCCTTGGTACAACGCTCTGAGGGCTATGGAGCACTAGGCCACAGTTTAAAAAAAATGTATTTCTTACAAGTGTGACTTTGAGCTTCTTGCCGAGATCTACTAGGTACTAGTTATTTTACTAACCAACTTTAAAAAAATTGAGGCTTATAAAGGGCGTAAAAAAGATATGCAAAGGTGACGCATTACGCTCGCCCCTATATATCGCCCGTATATTATTCTGTGTAGAAAATTAAATCAAGATTACTTTTTACTTTGAAGTGGCTTTGAAAGTCAGTTTTTACTTTTTTTTAAATAATTTTTATATGTTCACTACCACAAATGCCTACAAACACAGTAATTTCGAATGAGTTAAAAAGTTCGAGTAAGAACTGTGTCATTTAACGTACTGGTACTATTTTGTAGGTATGTGGTTGAAGCTTTTGAAACCTATTTTCGTAACTCTGTCGTGATCTGAACGAAGTAAAAGCATTCCCTTGTACTTAGAAAGATTCTGGAATACCTCTCTACTGTTTTTTGTGCCACCCAAATAGTCTTTAAGTGATCAACCTCTATTTGAACAAATTTAGATTTAATAAGGTTCAAATTAGCTTAAATTAGTTGTGACAACACAATATATCAATCTTCTACAGTCTTTTACGATTAAGTTAAGCCAAAATCAGTAACTTTAGTCAAGAATATTGACCTTTATTGACCTAAAGTTTAATTACCCTGAATAGGTAAATTTCACCTAGGAAATCTTTTCGGCAGAAAAGGCGAATTATATACAGAAAAAGTACAGGATTTCATTTTACTGACGGATTTTTAAAATATATTTCCATCGTTACATACGAAGGACTTATGGAAGATGGTCGAATGCAAGTCTAAGATCTTTCAACGTAGGTAAGTATATACTTACCTTCGTGCTCTCTTTTTTGCTCAAAGCAAATCTTTGAAATCACGCTTCAGATTATTATATTCACAACAATTTTATTAAATGTACCGAGTCGTACTATTATAGGTACAACCCCAAGTTACCTCTAGCTAGTTACCACCCTACCTAAAGACTATCCATTTAAAAAAAGGAAATTTTGTTAAAATCCTAATTTGAGTTAAATTGCATTTGAGTATAGGATAAGGTAATATCAATACCCTTCGCTGTCAGAGGCAATGAAGGTCTAATAATGACTGTATATTTTTATATTTCGAAGAAAATTATATTTTAGCGACATAATTATGGCTATTGAAGTTTTTTAAATACAGACTCTTAAACTTAGGAATCCAGTTTATTCAAATTTATCCTTTTTTGATAATCCTTTTTTCCGTTTAGTCTTCACCTGTAAAGATATACCGCTTAAAGCAATTTAGCGTTCCGGTAGATGCCGCCTAGAATGTAGAAACTGATTAAGTGTATGGGCTTAATATAACTGCCATACTCAAGGTAGCTCAATACCATCTTAGACTACCATGACTTCGTGTCATGGTTTAGACAGAACGTAGTCAAGGGCTAACTTGTAGTGGAATAAAAATAAGTTTATATTACATATTTAGTTCTAGAAATACACTGGTAAATTGTACCTTTTACGTGAATGGGACTCGTCGTTACCAACCAAATGAGCCCAAACTCGTGGGATCTACTAGTAACCATTGAGGAATTTCACTAGCCACCTCCTGGTTTCACGTTTAGATCAGCTCGATGGAACCAAATTATTAGACGGTTAGAAATTGTTTAAATTCGACTTTCAAGAAGTGTTTTTACATAGCTCGTTAACTGCCTCGTAGGTTTGGTTGTTAGCATGTTCGACTGCGGCCGACGTGGTCCCAGATTCGAGTCGAGTAATAATAAAGTATTGGGTTTTTCCGACTAGAAATTCTCAGTACTAGCACAGAATAGGTAATAGTACGTTGTAGTAGCCCGGAGTTAGGAAGTTGCTGTGCACCCCTCTGCCTCGGAGAGTACATAAAGCCGTTGGTCCTGCGCCTGATCTCTCACCGACGTGTCGGATTTTCCGTCCCATCGGGCTATAAGAGTAAAGAAACAAAGAGTGCACCTGTGTTAGCGCACACACGTCTTGTGCACTAAAATATCCCTCGTGGCCGATATTTGGTCGGGAGATCATTACATAGTAATGCTATGTTCGCACTGCGAATAATATTCGCGCGAATATTTTTCGCGTATAGATTTCACCTACTTGGTACAACAATTTGTATCAAAGCAGAAAAATAAAGCCGCCCGAATTTTTTTCGGAAGTGCGTACACCTCGATATATAAATTCCTATAATATGTGATAAATAATTCGCGGGCATATTTTTCGCAGTGCGAACGTAGCCTTTGCTACATTATTTACATAAAGGTGAAGCCAATGAAAGCGTGTTAAGTAGAAACGGCTAACAAAGCAGTCACGTAATAAATGTACCTTTTCAGGGAACCACGGAGTCACGAACGGTACTTGGAAGGTGTTGGTGTAGGAGTGCAGCGTATCGAAGGAGTCCGGAGGAATTGCGCCCAACATCGACACCACGCCGCGGGAGAACTGGTGGCAGACTGGAACAAAACAATAGTAGATTATACACCAAGGGGATAAAACACTGTTTTATGTCACGGGCGCTATATTCAATCCTGAACGTAACGAAGGACTCCAAATTTAACTCCCGAGCGCAGCGAGGGTGTTATAAGTTAATTAAGATTGAATCCTGAGTGCAGTGAGGGATTCAAGCGCCCAAGAAAAAATCATTTTTATCCCTGTGGTGTATACTCTACTTTTCTCACTTTATGCGAAACATTAAAAAACCAGGCTTAGTAGATAGTGTTTATTACATTTAGTGTTTAGTGTTTTTTGATTTTTTTTTGAAATATTTATAGAATCTTCTAAAGGTACTAGCTACGGCTACAGCAACTTCAGCTGGCGTGGCCTACTCGATTTGACAAACAAATGAAGTTCGTCTCAGTGCGAATCTAGTGGTCCACAGCTTCGGTCTTCGAAAATCGAGTTGGCCGCGCCCGCTGAGGACACATTCTGTTTAGCGAAATTAGACTTTATGGACTTAGCAATAAGAATTATGAAAGTGAAAATCACATTATTGACCAGCGGGTTATAATGAAATTCAATAGAACATTATAACCCGGCTAAAGCCAAGAGATATGATGTCTTGCTTTCGGTAAGGTTTACATGACATATAATTGACACGGCATTGTCGAGCATGTGGTGTGAAAATGATATTAAAACTATCTTTATATTACAACCTACCTTGTTTCCCAAACCCCTTTGAATAAATTACACTAGCGGCACGCTATGATGGCCGGTTTGACACATTACAATAGTGATGTGGAATGTCAATTTATTCTCGAACAAAAAACAATTAAGTTTTGTTTTTGTACCTGATTAAATAGGTTTAATAAAACAAAAATGTATATGTTTATTTAATTTATTTGAACGAACTGAACATTTGAACGAAAATGAATATACATACTTTATATGCACACAAGAAACATATGAATACAAAAGATACCAAAAAAGGTGCCACAAAAGGCCATAATTAATCAGATTCGTCCATACTACTATTTTCACTGTCGTCACTGCTATCATCACATACATTAATAATTATATGTTCGTTTTCTATAATATTATCTATTTTCACATCTCTTTCATAATCTTCCCTTATTAATTTAACAGTTCTATTCACAACCTTTTCCCAGTCTCCTTTAGTCACATGTTCACAAGCTTCTTCTAATAATTTTAGCATTTTTTTTTGTGGTAAATGGGGGTTCTGTATTGTGTCTTGCAGCATATCCCTTAATTTGAGCCCACACCAACTCAATCGCATTATACTCACAATGGTAAGGCGGTAACCGTATAACTCTGTGCCCATGTTCTAATGCTATTTCGTCAATGACGTATCGGATCTTGGTTGGTTTGTTTTCTTTTAAAAGACGTACTAATTCCGCTTTTAACATATTCATGTTTGCATCTACGCCATTTTTACGAAGCCATGCGACGATATCAGCTTTCTTTTGGGATTGGGCAGGTGGCTTGTCAATTTGCATCGAGTGGTATGGGGCGTTGTCCATAATTATAATAGATGGTTCAGGGAGGCTACACAACATTGAGGTAAACCATTCAGTAAACTTTTCTCCATTCATGTCTTCATGATAGTCTCCAGTGGTTTTTGACGCAAAAGCCATGAGAGAACCTTCGACAAACCCGTTGATGGTTCCGGCGTGACAAATTATAAGTCGCGATCCTTTTCCTACAGGAACTTTGGAAGTAGATGCTGCTGTGTCATCGTTCCAAGAACGGCCTACAGTATGGTTAGCATTAAGCCATGTTTCATCCAAGAACACAACATTTTGCCAATTTTTGATTTCTTTCACTTGCCGTAAAAAAGTATACCTTGCCATCGCTATATCAAATCTTTCCATCAATATTTTGCGTTTGTTACATTTTTTGTATCGAAATCCAATGGTCTTCAAAATCTTCGTTAAAGAACTTTCCCCACCGAAGAATAATCCAGCTTCCTTCAGTGAATGCACCAACTTTTTTCTTGTTGGATACTCCTTCTGTAAATAGTAGCCGTAAACATGTCTTCGGATAGCATCGGCATCAAAGCTATCGATGCCTACGACTGGTTTTGCTCGTTTTCTCTTTTTTGGTGTGTGAAGTTTATTTTCTTCTGTGCCAGTCTCGCCATATTTTTTTTTAGTTATCCGTCTAACAGTTCGTTGTCCAATATTAAGCGCATCAGCTACGCGTTCAACCACTGACGTTATAGGTAAAATTGGCCCTCCATTTTGAGCTTCACGATCGAAATAGTTACGAAGGCGTATTACGAACTCACGTGTCTGACTATTTAGAACAGTTCTCTGCGTACGTTCGGTCATATCGACGAAATCCACAACAAAGGGCTTGAACAGAGTCCAAATTAACGAGCAAGGGTCAACAGTAATGCAGTATCAATATTTGAAATCCAAAGCCAGGTCAAAACTATATCACAATCGCATTGCACTGACAGTTTATACTTTTCGAAGCAACGTCAATTCGAAACTGCTTTGTTTTGCATTGAGCATTGACGCGAGTTTGCCGGAGGTAGTAGTTGTGCTAGCCAGCGATCCTATGTGACGATCGTATTAGATTCCATTTTTAAAAATTTATTGATATTTTTTTGCGATTTCAGAGGTTTGTCCACATAGTGAAAATTGTTCATATTCACAAGTACATTCACCCCTTAAATGGTGCAAACTGATTTTTCTACACTTGTATACATTTAAGAAATCAATTTAATAAATAAATTTTGAGTCCTAAACCTAAAACTACATTCGATAAAATTTATGAATCTCTGCACATCACTATCGTCAATAAAGTAATACAATTATTTCCTTCAAAGTCGTTATCAATTAATACGGAACTTCATGAGCGGACAAACGTCAAACCGGCCATCATAGCGTGCCGCTAGTTTAATGCTCATTAATATTAAGCCTAATAGTATTTTTTCCCAATTTTGTAAGTTACATGGATTTATCGATAGTTATAAACAAAGAATTGATCTTTTGTTCTGGGTAAAGGGCCTTGTGCCTAGAAATACAGGTTTTAGGTTAGCTCAAGCACCACTCCCCATACTATAACTGTTTAATGTGAAAACTATTGCAAATTAAAATAGATATATTGATTGATTTCTTCTTCTGAAATTTATATTTTTATTTCAAAAATCTTGAAACTTGAATTTTCAAAAATCCTTCTTAGCGGAAGTCTTAATCTGTATTCCAAATTTCAGCCCGATCCGTCCAGTGGTTTGAATCTGAATTAACATATAGGTTACATTTTATTTGGGACAATTAAAGATTTCTCGTGGGAACCAAAAATCCTCAATCCACGCGGAAGAAGTTACGGGTATCATATAGTTAATTGTTAACGTGAAAGACCTGCGTCCGATTAGTATATTGCCTTGTGCGTCAAAAATTTTGGAAAAGGTGGTCTTCTTGCAAGTTACTAAGTACCTCGAGCATAATAATTTGTTACCAGAGTTGCAGTCAAGTTTTAGAGCTGGAAGAAGTACAGTAACTGCACTTTTGGATGTGACGGACAATATACTGACGGCGCAGGATAAAAGAATGTGTACGATCTTGATTTTATAGGATTTTTCGCGTGCGTTTGACAGTATAAATATAGCGTTATTGTTGTCAAAATTATCATATTATGGCTTCGATATAAATGCGGTCAAATGGTTTAATAGCTATTTAAGCAATAGGACGCAGTATGTAGAAGTTACACAGGAAGATGGAAAGAAATGTTGTTCCGATGTTGCTGAGGTAATCCGTGGTGTTCCTCAAGGATCAATATTGGGTCCACTTCTATTTATTTTATATAGTGCTGACATTGCTAAGATTATTAAAAATTGTAAATTTCATATATATGCTGACGATTTGCAGGTATACTACTCTTTTGAACCTAGTGAATACAAACTTGCAGTTCAGATGGTAAATGAATATTCAGAGAATAGCGGACTGGTCGGAGATTAACTCGTTGGTTCCCAATCCCTGTAAATCTAAGCATATATTTTTTGGAACTAGAGCACAAATTAATAAAATTAATTTTAACTCGGCCAGCGTTTGTTTAATGGGTAATGCGTTGGAGCGTGTGTTTGAAGCCCGCAACTTAGGTTTGCTTATGGACTCGGACTTAAGGTTCGAAAAACATGTAGCCACGGTAGTGCGAAATAGTTTTTTCCGATTAAAGATCTTATACAAGATCCGTAAATATATTAGCCAGGATGTGCGAATTCGGCTGGTGGAAGCTTTAATTTTGTCTTAGCTTAAGTATGCCGATGTGGTCTATGGTCCTCGTTTGCTGATCAGAGCGAGCAAGCTGTTTCAGCGAGTACAGACCGCGTGTGCGCGATTCTGTTTCGGCATCCCTCCTAGAACTCATGTTACACCTTATTTAAATAAACATAAGCTTCTAAAAATGAGATCTCGGAGGAAGTTACACCTTGCGAGCTTACTTTTCAGAGTTTTTAGAAGTGGTAGACCATCCTATATTTATGATAAGCTGGGAAGGATGTACGAGGGCCGAGATCATTTCAGAGGTGCACGTAAGCCTTTAAGTGTTCCGCATCATTGCTCAGCTGCGTTTAGAGGCAGTTTT
The DNA here is from genome assembly GCA_964035005.1 of Erebia palarica. NCBI lineage: Eukaryota > Metazoa > Arthropoda > Insecta > Lepidoptera > Nymphalidae > Erebia > Erebia palarica. The sequence continues at coordinate 20,034,332 of OZ035986.1, forward strand.
AAATATGCGGCGACCCGATGTTGGAACAATATCCCTCCACCCATTCGGGAAAGTCGCAGCATGTACGCTTTTAGGCGTAAATTAAAACAGTATATTTTGTTAATACAAACGGAACATGAAAATGTCGCTGTTAATATATCAATTATATAGATAGGCATATAGTTCGGCATTTAATAAATAGTTAAAATAATAGATATATTTAATTTGTAGCATATTCGGTGTATACTTGTTTTAATTTATTTGCATGTGATCTATTGTATAATGTGCATAAATATGTTATATATATTATAATATACGTTTATAATTATATATTTAAGATTCTTTTAATATTTGTATACATTTCTTTAATATTTACTTTAATATGTTTTTTGTTGATTCTCTTGCTTGAATAATATTTATGTGAATGCTTTGACTTAGGTTTAGTGGATTATCGATGTGTTAAGTTATAGTAAGTTGTAAAATAGTTAGAGGTATAAGTATTAATATCCGTTGGCTGTGACGTCACCCGGATCACAGCTGAAAATCAGCGTCCGGCAACATGCATGCATTTGTATGTATAATGCCGGACACACGGCGCTGAGCTGTACACCCATTCCGGGTGGTGTCATAGACAAACATACATTTGTGTGTACAGCTATGTATGACAGATGTTTGTCTGTAACACCATTTGTGAATAAATATGTTTTCTTTCTTTCTTTCTTCTTTCATAATTTACTTTACTTCACTCTCAAAATATTTTTTAATTTATTAATCTTTGAAGCAAAGATAGGTTTGATTAAAAATTAGGCTTCCTATGGAAAGTAAATGCCTCTTGTGACGTAAAACATCGAGAAGATACCTGCATTCCTTGGTGTTCTCCATAATATTCAAAAGGATGTCTGTGAGAGATCCCTTGAAGTGATAAGATACTGCCTTTGCATGCAATTTTTTTTTACATGATATACTATTTCCTGTATAAAGTATTCGATAAATAAATAAAAGGATATTTCCAAACGACTGTGAAGTATGCCAAATTGCGCTTGAACTGCGTGGTGGACTAACTAACTATCCTAACTTATACCATTATATAACATTCTGAGACGAGACCCGTCCTGTGTAGTGCGCCGGCTGATGACGATAATAATGCTCCCATTACATAATGCATCACATTGCTCGAAACGTTACAGTCCATCAAAGTTATCTGACCCGTTGGGCAAAATTGGAACACATGTTTATGCTTGCTAAGTTTTTGTTTTGGAACGAAGTTCCTTAGGGGACGATGCGGAGGGGTACGTAACGAAAATGCGTGGTTACTCCATTTTTATGTATACTTTAATAGAAATTAAACCTATAACACTACAGCATTAAAGTTTGATTTTGAATGTAGAATATTTATGACCTTTTGTCTTCGTAACAACGCGAGCATGTCAGTGGCATGTCGATGACGCCGATAATCCACATTTTTACCCCCTACCAAGAAGTGTTCAACGCGGCTACAGAAGTTTTCACTTCAAAAATCATAATAAAAAATCTATACCTGAATAATTATTTTCTTTTTACCTCGACCAGACTTGAAACCAATATTTAAGTAATAAGGAATTACGTTCCGATTAGTGCACCACGACACCGCACGTATTTTATTTTTATTTTTAATAGATACTAGCGACGCTGTCTGGTCAGATAAGTTTGTGGGAATACACTGAGTCTTTGTTAAAGTCGGAAAGCTTATGTGTATTATTTTCCTTTAACAGTGTGGTTTATTTCCTACACAATATTGTAAAATTCATATTGAGACAGGTTGTTATTGAATGCATTCGAACCATTGAACATAGTGCATAGAGATCGTTTATGATAAGCAATAAATAAAATTCAAATGTAAAGAGAATCTTTACCGTCTATTATTTTACGTTATTGTTCAGGTAGTTATATAGGGCGGCTGTCCCGAAGCTGGTTTGCAATGATGAACTCCTTTTGGGGTGTATAACTATTTAATCAAGTGGTTTAACAAGTGGTAGGTATATAGGTATAACAAAATGTAAAATAATATAATAACTAAAGGGATGTCTGTTCGCACCGAAGTTAGGTAAGCGAAAGCACTAATTGTCCAGTTTGATGTATTCACATCGGATCGGGATCTGACACTCGCGGCACGTTTCGCTGATTAGGCAGACCGGCAACGTAACACCTCCGCCATCAGATGAGCAATTATTTGGTGATGAAGGCACCGAATATTGCGGCATTTCTGTAATTCTTCTAAACGTTTTCTAAAAATGGTATTCTTCCTGCTTCGTGTGTGTTCTTTATTCTTCAATGTTGGTAGTAAGTGTTAATAGTGGTGTTAAATTCTTCTAATGATGTATAATGTTACTTAGTAATAAGACGTTTGGTGAAATAGTGGGTCATCTGCTCTATCAGAGCCTCCTTGGACAGAGAGACAGGCGAGGTTAAACACGTTTCATCTATCTCCTGTAAAAGTACTGAAACGAAGAGGATAGTCTAGTATAGTAGATGCATTTGGTGATCACTCATTGGTTGGCAGCACGAAGAAGTCCACTGCTCGCTGGGCTGTCTAATTTTTGCTTCGGGCTTTCAGCCTCTATGTGCATAAAATCCAAGAAATTGGTTGTGATAACAGGTTCGTATGGTACTATGACTACTAAGATAGGCTATTATTACAGACTGGGCTAAACTACTGAAATATATATAAGCTAAACTGATACAAAAATCTGAATTAAATGTAAAAGGAAACCTAAGGACTATAATTTCTAGAATTCTGTGAAATGATAACTAAACTAAATGTCTTCTCTTTTTAATTAGGTTATTTAAATAAGAAATGAACTGACTTTCTAAGAATAGGATTTTAATTGTGTATAATTCATAAGAATTCGAATTGCTGGATTGGCTCATCACATCTTGCATAATTTTCGGTAAAACGAAAAGTTACAAAAACTGAGCGTTCAGCATACATCTCTAATTGCTCATTGGCCTTATTAGTCACATTGTGATGAATACTGTGACGATAAGTAAGAGCTTTCGTTTTCTCAGATTAATGGAAAAAGTAACTCATTTTTAATAAAAGATTTCTTGAAGGCCTAGTCTATATATATATTCTAAAATGTGTATAAAATAAATCAATGAAAATTTTAAATGTATATCCTATTGCAATAGAATTCTAAAAAGTAATTAAATCTTCGAAAAGCATTTTGAATAATATAATGTACATCAGTATTATAATATAGCTAGTGTAAGTCCTATCAGTAAGTTGAAATGTGATACTTAGTGGGAATGTCGCGAGCTCATCGGACAAGTACATAATATACTTAGTTGGTTTTAAACTATATTGTTAATTGAGTATAACTATGGAATAGAAGACATATAAATTTTTTTGACGTCTCTTTAATCGAGATTTTGTAAATGGGCCATGACTTTTCTTAGAAGTATATATATGTACACGTTGCCTAGAGATAATTTTGTGTCTAGTATGGAACTTCTCTTGGATTTGGATAGGAGTTTCCAGGAATTTAGATGAAGTCGGTAGTTTCGTTGGACTAGGACATTTTCCATCAAAATTCGAATCAGTAGTAGTGGAACATAAGTTTTCATCGGTATTATTAAAATTATTGCGGTTAATTAGAATGTGATCGTATTCTGCTAATTTTAACTTCCATCTCATTATGCGTGTGCTTGGTTCCTTTTGATTCGGTAAATTTTGGAGGTCGGAAATTATTCTAACTTTTTGATTCAAAAGGTAAGGTCTGAAGTATTTTGTTGCCCAGGCTATTGATAGAAGGTCTTTTTCTATTTTCGAGTATTTCAGTTCGCTATCATTTAAAGCTCGGGAAGCGTATGCGATAGGTATATCGGTGCCAAAAGGGCCTTGCGAGAGTGTTGCACTTAAGGTAGAATCAGACGAGTAAGTGGCCAAATTAAATTCTTGTTCAAAATTAGGATATGCTAGGATAGGGATATTTTTAGCCTGATATTGACATTGTTCGAAACAATTAATGAATTCAGAAGTCAAATTGATTTTTGCACCTTTCTTCAAGCATGATGTTAAGGGCTTGGTTAGACTTGCAAAATTGGGTAGAAATCGTCTGTAGTAACCAAGAAGAGATAAAAATTCTATAGCTTCCTTCCGAGTTATAGGTAGAGCAAAATTTAAAATATGAGACATATAATATTGGTTTGGTTGTATGCCATGTGGAGAGTAGATATGGCACAGAGGTGTATCATGTTTGAAGAATTCGGATTTATCTGTATTAATTTTAAAATTTAAGCACCTTAATCTTTGTAAAAGAGCACGCAGATTCATTAAGCGTTCCTGCAATGATGTAGAGAAAACTAAAATTTTGTTTGAGTAACCTATGCAATTTAGCAGGCCTAGAACACTGTTAAAATTAAAAGCAGCACTACAATTTTCGAAACTTAGAGTTGTAAAATACAAGGACTTCCCTAACTTGTCTAAAACGTCGGTTAAGTTTGAAATCGGATACAAGTTCTCTATAAAATTGGGATCGAATTGAGGATAGTCATTAATAAAACTATCATTTTCGAAATAAAATAAGTCTGAATATTCTTTGACAAGATTAATTTCTTTATTATTGTAATGAGACCATTTTAATAAACTATACATATATATTAGAATTAAAAGTAAGAAATAAATTAAAATCTAAATTAAAAACTAATTATATTTACAAAAAATACACGCCATCCAAGTGATCGTTAATGGGCATGGTGCCCAAAATACTGGCGCTATTACCTCGTTGAATGGCAAGGCTAAGCCGTTGGGCTAAATAAGCGCCAGCTCAATAAGATTAATTAAATTAGTTGCTTCTTCTTGATTTAATTGATCTGTGGGCAAATGTAATAATATGGACTCATAATTCCGCTTATCGTCGGCGGTGTCAATTTCACTTTCACACCTAGCTGGCATGTACTCGTATTCTTCGTGGGAATTATGTTGGTTAGATTTATAAAAATCAAAAGGAATTTGAGTTTCTGGAGTTTCCAATATACTATGTAGATTTAACTCTACTTGTGATTTTTTTTTAGGATCAGGGTCGGGTTGGTATGGAATGTAACTACTTGATTGGTTTTGAGGTTCCGTAGAAGGAATATTATGCTTTTGAAACCTCGGGTATCTTTGTGACCTTTTAGGGAATTTTATGCTACTATAACAATTTCTGTGTGAATGAGAAGAATAAGGTCTCGAAGCAGGTCTATTACAATTTTGATAAAATTTGGTTCTATTTTGTAAGTAAATTATATTCAATTCTTCTTTGGCAAATTCCAAAGCTTTTTCTAAAGTGGGGGGTCGCATACACCTTAATCTTGACCCTAACGGTTCTCTTAGGCCTCTCAAGAAGGTCTTAAGAGCTATACTATGGTAGAGTGTTCTTTTTGCGTCTATTATAGTTGTGACAGTATCGTGTAACTCTATGTATGTTATAATCGTGGAAAGTAGAGTTTGGACTTGTTCATAAAAATTTGATACTGTAGAATGACCTTGAGTTAAAAGGGATAGGTCTGTCAGTAATGCAGTTTCATTTCTATGGTCGGCGAAACAATTTATTAATGTAAATTTAATGCTAGGCCAATCATTGGAAATGCCGTTAGTTGCTAAGGTTCTGGCGGCAGATCCAGTGATTTTATTTAAAATTCCATTAATCAAAGAAAGATTTGAAAGCTCGTATTCTGGAGCCGGATTTAGAAATGAACGTACTAATTGGTCGGATAATTTTATGAATCTAGATAATTTATAAGAATTTCCATCAAAAATCGGTAAAAACTTAAGTGACTTATTTATTCTATTTAGCAAATCTACTTGACTAATTTCCATCATTTTAATTAAAAATTAAGTAAATTATTTTAACTTTGTATTAAAGACTAACACGACTAAAATTATAAGAACTACGCGGGAAAGAAAAACCTTATCTAAGGTATATTATAGAACCATCCGCGAAATTTTATACCACAACCAATAAAAAAGATTTCATGGACTTACATAACCAAAGTCGCTGGCGAGCTTCGATCCATCGATGTTCAGTATGACTCGAAGTCTTCAGCGGCAGCTTCTATGACAGCAGCTCCTTGTTGGTTCTCCCGTCCTGTCAAGGAAGTCGAAGGCGTCGACCTGATTTTTAGGTGGTGATGCACGACGACCTTGAAGCAGCAGAACGATCCTTTAAGACTGCGCCAGTTATATAGGGCGGCTGTCCCGAAGCTGGTTTGCATTGATGAACTCCTTTTGGGGTGTTTAACTATTTAATCAAGTGGTATAACAAGTGGTAGGTATATAGGTATACAAAATGTAAAATAATATAATAACTAAAGGGATGTCTGTTCGCACCGAAGTTAGGTAAGCGAAAGCACTAATTGTCCAGTTTGATGTATTCACATCGGATCGGGATCTGACCATCGCGGCACGTTTCGCTGATGAGGCAGACCGGCAACGTAACAAGGTCTATCGGCAGAATTATTGCAAATAATATTCCTGTTTTTTCATGGTATTGTAAATATTGACCCCGAAGTAGGAATAATTGAACTACTCAACTATTTTTTGTACTGTCGCCTTGCGCTTGGCTGTTCCGAACAGAGAGAATTAATCTGATTTGTTAATTTTTAAAATGGTTTAAGTTGGTTAGGAGGTTGGTTAAAAATTAGCCAGGTTGGATAATTAAAATTCAAAAACAGGCGCGGGTTCGAATACCACTTACAAAATCACTAATAATAGTTACGTATTCTTTAGTTTGTTTTAAAATATTTTTAGTAGAACAATAAAATTAACTAATAACTATTTTATATGTTCTTACGGGATATCCAATAACACCACACAGCTTTCTTTTATTTTAATTATGCCATTTAAAAACAGATAAATAGTAATTTTGGTACGAGGGAGTCTGATGATCCGCTACATAGGACCATAGCCTTACAACTTAATTAACAGAACCCTAATTCTGTGGACCATAAAGAGCCTCTGATTATTATAGTTCAGGGGGCATACTACCATCGCCTAAATCCGTATTATTTTTATATTGTAGACGTTCGTGTTTTAGAATTACATACGTACGTAACATAATACTGTCATTTTGAAGTAATACCTGTAGTAAAACTGCTTTAAGCGATGGTAGTAACTCCCCAGATTGACCTCATTCGTACGAGAGTCCCTGTCTTTATGAAGGAAAAATAATAATCCGGCTACGATAGGGTTATGTTTATTAGTAGTTTCTAGAATATTTCTGGATTTCCAACTTTCATTGACTGTACATAGGGCTGCCGAGTATTCTATGTACAGTCGCGGTCGATATTTGATTAGGCCATAGATCATATATTTTTTAATCTATAGCGGTCGCTGCAGTAGGTTGCAACTAAATAGATTAGATGTAGAGAATCTACTTCTAATATTTTTTTTAATTACACTTTACCAATTAATGTAATGATGTAAAACTTGATACTTTTGAAAACTTTAAACCGTAATAAATACCTTGATAATATTATGTTGTTTGGACCATACTGCATGCAGTTTTATAAATACTTTAATTTGAAAAGTGGTAAACATTTTCAAACCTCGACTGTACCTATACTATCCTGTAACAATATCGTGGGCTAAGAACATAGTAAGAAGTTTTCTAAGTTAAAAGCAAGATTACCAAAAAAAATTATATGACTTAGCCAATTTTTTTTTTAGGTTTAGCAGTAGGTAATAGGAGTGGATACGACTACGATCTCACCTTTTAGGGGTTGGCAGTTATTTTAAACCCATACCCCCAGTTGGTTTCTACACGGCATCGTTCCGGAACGCTTAATCGCTTGACGGCACGTTGTTGCCGGTAGGGTGGTTATTAGCCTCCTCCTAGAAACCTCCCATCAGACAAAAGTTGTTAAGCTACGGCGTTAATTACGTCAAAACTCTACTAAAGTCCGTAGCCGCGTACAAAATCCTGCATTTACACCCCGTCCTATCCCCGAATAAATCACGCCCAGAATAATATCTGTTTATTATGTACAATACTCTACTGCGCTAAATATCCAACACATACGACCGACCGCAAACGACTGCGGCACTTGCAAACAATTTCTATCTCTATACCGCTCGTAATAAGGTATGTTTAAGTGTGATAGCTCTCGCGTCATCCCATGTACGAGTACAATCACATTAGTATGCCCAACCACTCTTGTTAGAATAATCCGAAACTGTTAGTAATATCGCGACGGAAATTCGCGCCACATTTGAATGTACCCGAAAGCTACCAAGTGATAGCTTACTACAGCGGAGTCTGATGAAAAATGTAATATTCGGTTTCCCTATATATTTTACACAGAATTCGCGGGATTCCAAACTTCTTATGCAGCAACACGGTGACTCATGTTACTTGTCAGAAATTTCATTGGAGATATTTCGCGCCTGTGGCCTTCTCTATGGATGAAGGACGCCATCTTGGAAACATAAAAAAACTTAAAATAGATTTTTATTTTTTGCAAGTTATTTAGTTTGCTAGTCAATTTTTTTTTAACTATGTATTTCACTCTATTCATGATAAAGTGTACAAGACTACACCCAAAATGAACCTTCTCATTTGATGACTGAATAGGCTGTATGGTGTAGATAGTCTTTGTCTTTTTTGTTTTAATCCGAGTTTTGGTAATATATATTGATAATAACGTTCATTAAATCGATTCTCAGCTTTCTCAAAACAGACTTACCTTATATTTGAATTAGTTAATAACCTATTGCCCAAAAAAAAGAATTATTCGTTCGCAAAAATTATACGTCATTAACTTATTTAACCGCCTCGTTGGTCTAGTGGTTGGCATGTTCGTCTACGGCCGACGAGGTCCCGGGTTCGAGTCCCGGGTCGGGCCTTAACAAGTATTGGGTTTATCTGACTAGAAATTCTCAGTACTAGCCCGCAGTTAGGAAGTTGGTGGGGTTTCACCCCCGTGCCTCGGAGAGCACGTTAAGCCGTCGGTCCCGGTTATTATCACTAGCATAATAATGGTCGTTAAAGCCTGCCAACCCGCATTGGAGCAGCGTGGTGGGTCTAAGCTCTCTCTCATGAGAGTGGAGGCCTGTGTCCAGCAGTGGGACGTTAATAGGCTGTAGTGGTGCTTACTTATTTTAAAACATAAGAAAAAATTGCGATCACGCGCGAGTTCTTTAGTTATATTTGAATTTTTAGCTCATAAAATAGATCCTCAAAATGTAAACTAAACCCTCCAAGTAATCGGTCACTTCTTCGCTCAGTGAACAATGTTCGATGTTTGTGGCACTAAAGTTGCGTATTGACGTTACGTTAGGTACCCGATAGTTAGTTCTACATTCGGAGCGTGAGACGTGTGATGGATGCTCGAGCACGAATGCCCTAAATCCGTGGAATCCGGTGTGGACCAGCTCTGAGACACAGATATGAGGTATGCAAATTGATAAACAACGCGGCCGTGTTGCTGTGTAATAGCTCTGTAGTGTTAGTTAATAAGTATGCGAGCGAATGCCCGGCAAACGTTGCAATGATGCAATACGCATTGGCCTCGATCTAGATCGCTGGGCCCAAAAAAAATCATTGGCAATCAATCACTTGCCTACGCAGGCGAAATTGCTTAGCTTAGCACCAACGCTGTGTCGCCTGCTTGTCGGTTTTTATCTGTGCAACAATAATAATAATAAATACTTTTATTATAAATACGAAAGTTTTGATGGATGGTTGGATGAATGGATGGATGGATGTTTGTTACTCGATTACGCCAGAACGGCTGAACGGATCTGGATGGAATTTGGAACATAAATTCTATATATATCCTTTATATTCTACATACAGACTATAGTCTGGAATAACACATAGGCTACTTTTTATGCCGAAAAATTGATGGCCCGGCGGGAAACAAAAAACCTCAATCCAAACGTACGAATTTGCGGCCATCAGCTAGTTGGATATACTTTGGTGAGTGTGCTCAAAAACTTCACAACCTTGTTCCTCCTTCAACCGCCGAGCGAGAAACCAACGGCGCAGTTCAAATAAGGTTCGAGGTCCAATCTGCTTGCACGAAACGGTTTTGCTCTACGTTTCTGATATGAATCGCAAAGGTGTGGAATGCCCTTCTCGCGCACGTGGTTTGTGCCTCGTAATTTAATAATTATCTTCAACGTAAGAGTGATAGATATACATCTTCTAGGCCAGCGCGTTCTTACTTTGACCTCATCATTGCTTTACATTAAGCATGCTTGTCGTCAAGTGCAATCTTATTTGACAACTAGCTGATAATACTAAATGGAAAATCCTGTTACAGTATAAAGGATTATTTAAATGTTAAATAAGCATGGGTATGAATTGTTCCAGTGGCTAATTATGTAATTGTGTTAACAATTATAAATCTAATTAATTAAAGATATTTGTGAGATGGTGATAATTTAAAAAAAACCCGGCTGAGTTTGTTGTGGGCTCTTCTCAGACCAGGGTGTGTTCGAAACTCTCGTAGCTTTGGTTTTAAGATACCGTGCGTAATTATCACCATTCTTTGTAAACGACACGTTCAGAAGGAAATATGTGTATGCACCTATTTTGAATAAATATAGTCTGAGTTTGAGTTTGAGTTTAACGATTATTATCAGATGTTAGTGATAATAACCGGGACCGACAGTTTAACGTGCTCTCCGAGGTTCAAAAGTAACAGATATACAAACATATGTTTTATAGGTAGGTATGGATAACCATTTAGAAATAATCATCGGGATCCATTTGCGTCAGATTTATAAAGGCTCGACAGCATCCGACATTTCACGACACTTTCAATTCGGATTGTGTGCCGGAGTTTACAACCGCAAAGAAGCACAAGCACAGCGTACGTATGTATTTATAGTATAGTGGGTTACGACCATGCATGACACACTCGGCTACCAAGTTGTAGCACCTAATGTACGATACTTATTCCTATGTTTGAGAGAGGAATTAAACTACATACTTTGACGTGGCTAAATACAAATGAAAGATCGGGCTACCATGACAGTTGTAGGACCTCAAGCTGTAGTATGATATATGAGGTATACGGTCATGGTAGTAGCAGGTAAGTAAAGCCGTATGGTACTCCTTACTTCCATGGTTAAGGTACTCTCACCCATGATTCGAGCCTCATTACATTAGAGTGGCAGAATTTTGTCTGCCAGTTTCCTGGGTAACCCCGCAGATTTTGTATTCAAAACTCTGCCAGTTTCCTCCTTAATTCCGTAGCGTTGCTCTGTCTAGACGCCTCCGTGAAACGTCTGATAGCTATGTTTCTCCTTAGAGTGAGCTACAAGTATCATTGCGGCTGTAAACAGCGTCTCGAATTCGTGCCCGTCTCGCAGCCACGTCCGCTTTCTATTAACAATTCACTTGGGTTTTCTAAGTTTTGCTAGGAATATTGATCAGAGGGACCAAATCATCTTTCCCGACACGCACGCATTACAGCACTGCGCTCAAATATTGCTGTGGGTATTGCTGCTGAAATATGGATGTGGTAATAAAAAAAAGCAAATACAGCTCTGGCCGGAGGGACGCTTGGTAGGCGGATCACGTCGGGCCACGGACGATCACCTCCACTGGGCGGCGAGCTATAGCTTTACTAAGTTTACTGCGATACTGTTAATAAACGTTGGTCTTACAGCGTTATGCTTGATTTACACTTTGTTATGTAGCAACTGCCTCTTTGGTCTAGCGATTAGCATGTTCGATTCCGATCGACGAGGTCTCGGGTTCGACTCCCGGGCCCGCAACAAGTATTGGGTTTTTCTGACAAGATTTTCTCAGTACTAGCCCGGGGTTAGGAAGTTGGCGATGTTTCATCCCCGAACCTCGGACGGTTACGCTCGCACGTTAAACCGTCGGTCCTGCTTGATCTGTCTACAGTCGTGTTAGATTTTCCAGATGTTCCATCAAGCTTTGAGAGTAGGTGAAGAGGGAATGCATCTGTGTATGTCACACACTGGTGCACTATAATATCTCCCACGCAGATGGCTAATCTCTGGAGATGGCCACTGTGGCCGTAATTCGTTCGAAAGGACATTATTATGTAGCACAGCGGTGATAGCCTAATGGTTTAGAAGTCCGGCTTCATATGTGGATGTTCATGGATTAAATACCCGCACTTATAACTATTGAGAGCTATGTGCGTTTTCAGAAATTAATCACTTGCATGATGGTACGTGAAAGAAAAAATCGTAACGAAACCTCCACGCGTCAGAGTTCTTCATAATGTTCTTAAAGGTGCTTGGATACTTCTTATTCCGGAAAATTAATGAGTTTCCGCGGGAATTAAATTAAACCACGCGTAAGAAGTCACGGATATGCTACTTTATAATAATAATAATAATAATGGGAGAATAATAATAAAAACATTATAGGTACGAGAATTAACACAACTTTATGGCCTAGACAGTAACTAAGACGTTTTTGTCCGTAGTATTCCAGTTTAAAGTAGGTAAGTATGAAATTTAATTTTTAAGCTCTTCTTTCTTCCGTAAATTTGATGTCAATCTGGTAACGACATTTTAATGATATTCATTTAGGGTGAGCTTATTAAAAAATATGTTTAAAATAGGTTAATTAATTAACGTACGGCCTTGGTAGTCTAGTGGTTTTTATGTTCGACTGCTGATTATGAGGTCTTGGATTCGTTTTCAGAGTCGGACTTGGGGACTATTAGGTGTTTCTGACAAGTAATTCTCAGCCCGGTGTGTATGCTTTCCTCATGATGTTTTCCTTCACCGTAATAACAAGTGCTATTTTATTGCTTAAAACGCAAATAGCTCAGAAGAGTTGGAAGTGCATGCCCCAAGACCAAAGCCCCGACCACCCAAACGTACGCGATTAGTCTCAGTTTTAAAATTGCAGAATCGACTAATTTTTATCAAATTCGATTCATACGTTGTTTCTAAGTAAAATGTACTCAAATATTTTGATTTAAGTCACAAATTTAGTACAACTTCACGCAGATTTTAATTTCGAAATGTTTGCGTTTGGAGCGCTGGTAGTGAATTCATACAGGAAATACTGCTCTGAATGCAGTTAAAGTTCAGTTTACTTTCACACATTTTACTTTTATAATGGTTTAGAAATTAGACCGAACGTCTAAACTATTATGCTGCGCCGCTAAAAACTTTACCTAGCAAGTTGGTAATACGTAGAAAAAAACGAGAAATACCTAAACGAAAGTAGGAGTACGCTGAGGAGCTAGTTAGATCTCAAGGTATTAAGAGTAGTATCATCTGCCAACGTTCTAACTTTGTACAGATAAAGCCTCGCCGTAGCACTTTAATAAGCTGCTTGTATTTATAGCGGGTTTATGAGGAAAGTATAACTTTGTTAGCCAGTATTAGGTACCACGGTCTGGAGTCGTAACCCGTCGAAATATCTGCGGACCTATATTGGATAGAAGCAGGCGTTACTTTGCGGAAGTTCATGATAATGAAGGAACTAGAATTTTAATTCGCTATAATCCGCGATAACAGGAAAATGTATGTGGTAGGTAAAGTGTGTATCCTGCACTTATAGCCCACGATATTCACCACACTACAGAAATCTTCCAAACTACTCTCAGTAGAGTGAGACATTTGCGGACCTGTCCAAATAACGTCATACAATCAGGACGGTCTGGCAGCGCGACGGTACGGGCATCCCGGGAAACGAAATTGGCTACTCTTTATCCCGAAAAATTAAGAAGTTCCCGCGGGACTAAAAGTTAATCCACACACTATCTCACTAGACGTATTATACAGTTCAAACTGCAGTCATAACAAAGTCAGTTTTTTTTTTACTTTTCTCTAGTGGACTGTCAAGTGTCTAGGGCGGCACAAGCGACGCCATGCGATGCGGTGCAATACGACGTCATAAAAAATTGGCAGACGTGTCTAGGCGACAAAGTCGGCCACGAGAAGGGTCAATTTCTGTTTACGGGTGAGTTATTGTTTGATACTGTCTCATCGCGCCGCGCTGCCACGTCTATCGCTCATCTAGGACAACGGGTAACGCGACAAAGCGACTCGATACGACACGAAGCGACAATATCAAAGAGTAGTTTACCCCCCATTTTCTATGGATTCACGTCGTGTTACGTTTCTTTCGTACTTTAACGTACTACGTAGCCATCTGATAAGAAGGGATTTATGAAAATAGCATCCTCGAGGCGTTATAAAAAATGAAAATCGATATTCACGTGAACGAAACTGCAGGCAAAAGCTAGTGCAGCATAAGATTGTCCACGCTTCCGCCTTGGCATGCCAGCACAATATTCGTACGTGCCACAAACTCCGGCAGTTGGGTATTCGCGCCGCGATAATCCCATGCAAATCCCCTTTGGACGGCCGCCCCCTTTGTATTTTTATCCCGATACAAAGCGCCCCAGCGTCAATAACGACACTTGTGGCGTTATTAAAAAGGTAATTAAATACGTTTGCTTTTTGAATTTTCGGATTTTGGATCGCCTTGTGCCTGACTGAATTGTTTTTTTATGACTAACTAGATAATGCCCGCGACTTCATCCGCGTGGATTAAGTTTTTAATTCCCACGGGAACTCCTTAATTTTCCGGGATAAAGTAGCATTTGCCCATCCCCGGGATACAATTTACTTCTATACAAAATTTCATCAAAATCGGTTGAAAAAATTAAAATATACTTACTATACTTTAAGCCGCATTTGCCAAATATTGCTTACGTCATTTTGAAATAAAACTGCTTTATGCGATGGCGGTAGAACCTCAGTTTTACTTTGCAGCCGTATAAGGGCATGCTAACAACTGAATGCGTGGAATAGAACATGATTATAAACTTCTACGGCTTGACGCTTTGATTGACTCCATGTATCGTATTACGGAAATGGTTATTATCTAACCCTAGGTGAGTGACGAAAGCGACGCTACGCAACGCAAGGTTCCTGCTGAGTAAAGTAAAGCTGAAGAGCTTTTGGTATCAATAGGGATCAAGTATCAACCAAGAGTGAAGGTCTAGCTCGACTTGATACAGTGTAGAAACTAGGAACCGATTCGGGGTATGGGTTTAATATAACTGCCATACTAACTATCTATGCCTGCACTATCTAAGACTGCGACGCGTCGAAATTTCATACTTTAGTGAGAATGGCTACCAAAAGAAGTCAATAAAAACAAATAATCCGTTCGAGGGTAGGATCTAGACAGGACCACGATCTTCAGCAATGAAGGAACGACCGAACTGAAGAGACAGAGAGAGAGAGAGATGTAAGACTGCATCATCACTTTTTTTATCCACTACAAGTTAGCTCTGCTTCCGTTTTTCATTTCGCTTATTATATTGGTATCTTCAAATCAAGAGTGAATACGCATCTTCTAAGCAAGCGCGCTCCACCTTAGGCTGCATCATTACTTCCAGCTAATCTGATTACAGCAAAGCGCTAGTCTATAAATTTTAAAAAAAACATTCGGTGGCATAATGCATCCATGTAAATGAATAAATGCAATTATTTATGACGTATTTCAGTTACAGATCAACCGATAACGGTGAAGACATTGCACGCTCTACTGCATTCAATTCTCCACCACAATCAATTCAAGAGAATATTGATTGTCTTAACCAAGTCACCGCTAAGTCCATGTTAGGGCTCATTCACACAAAAGTACCGTATTTACAGGATCGTTATTAACAGATCCGTCGCCACTGGAGGTTATATTCACACCGTATTTAAAGTAAATCTATATATATAAAAGCGAAAGGTCACTGATTCATCACGATATCTCAGGACATATAAAGCATACAAACTTGAAATTTGGAAGGTAGGTTCCTTCTATGATGTAGACATCAGCTAAGAAAGGTTTGAGAAAATTCACCCCTAAGAGGTTGTAATGGGGGTTGGAAGTTTGTGTGAAAGTCAGTTGTTTTTGAAGTTGAAAGAGACATGAAAATTGGCAATTAAGTAATTATTTATAAATAATAAAAATCTGTATAAGCAATTTTACGAAATTTAAAACAATAGGGGTGAAAGGGGGGTTGGAAACTTACATAAGGGCTCCCAAGTTTTTGAAGTTAGAGACTTGAAAATCGGGATTTAGGTTATTCGATTTAAATATTCCAACCCCCCATTTTACCCCAAAGGGGGTGAAATGGGGGTTGGAAGCTTACATGAGGGTTCTAAGTTTTTTAAGTTAGGTACTTGAAAATCGGCATAAAGATTATTAATTTTAAGTAATAATAAACTGTAGCAATTTTACGAAAATCTACCCCACAGAGGGTGAAATGAGGGTTCAAAATTTGTATGCAAGTCCTATGTTTTTGTAGTTAGGGACTTGAAAATCAGGATTTAGGTTTTTAGTTTTAAGTTATAATAAAATGCATATGCAATTTTACATTATCCGCCCCAAAGGGCGTGAAATAGGGGTTGAAAGCTTGCATGAAGGTTAAAAGTTTTTGAAGTCAGCATTAATGACTTATTAGTCTTTAATAATAAAAAGCTGCCGATGCTATATAGCTGCAATTAGAAGGCCTTTTTCAGCGGGAAAATCTCAAAGGAAATCAGAAATTGTACGCGGACAAATTCGCGGGCGACCGCTAGTGTTATAATAAGTGCGATAGTTTGGATGGATGGAAGAAGTTCGTTACTCAATGACGCCAGTACGGCTGAACGGATCTGGATGAACTTTGGCACAGAGATAGATTACAGTTTGGATACAATAACAAAAGATAAACCGATAAAACGGATAGATGTTTATTTTGTCGGATGGGTATTTTCTACTGGATCAGGAATACTGTCTGTATGTGAACTCGTTCATAAAACTACATACGCCACCACCGAAAGAAAGACAAAAACGATTTATGGTAACTTTAAAACGGACCGCTGTATGAATGAGCACTAACATGGTCTTAGCGATCACTTGGTAAAGACAATCAATATTCTCACTAATTGATTATTACTGAATGCACTAGAGCGTGCAATATCGTCACAATATTGTTATAATTAGGTTAGAAACTGTTTTGGTCAGCTTCATCGTACTGTCAAGTTGGTCGAATGCATAACAATTCGTGTACGGGCACGAAAGCGGCGGTTTTACATGGTACTATTAAGAACTAGGCATGTGTTTTGTTATTGATGTTATACACTATAAAGTCTGTAATTTTCCAGGGCAAAAAGTATGCGGGATGCAACCTATCTCTGTACCAAATTTTATCTAAATCGTTTGAACAGATGGGCCATAAAAGCGTAGCAGACAGACCGACAGACAGATACGCGTTCGCATTTTTTTAATATATGCATATTAGTATAATTTAGATTACATGACGTTTTCGTGCATCTGAAAAGTATGACCGTGCTATTAACTATTCTGTGGTATTAGGTAGTTTGGAGTATCGGGGGTTTGGACGAAGCCTCCCAGTCCAGAAAAATTCAGAAATTATTATATTAATTTCTAAATCGATCCTGCCAAGATCTCCGTTTATAAGATTATAAGACAACCTCACTACAGCGCCAGGGAGGTCGTCAAAATGATGATGGGAATAGGCTACTCCACGCGCAATGTGCTCAATGGGCAAATGTCTTATTCGTTTGATGACGACAGTCACAATGGCGTGTGAAATTATAGCTGCGTGACGTCACAACTTCGCTCGTAATTGCATTCGAGATTCCTTGCATCTTCGCGAGATTCAGGGAACATCATGCAGCTAGATTCTTGAATAATATTTTCCAGATTTATTGCGTTTTAAAGAATAAGTTTAAATACTACTGACCTGGACGATTACTGTACATCCATACTTAATAATATAGTCCTCCCGACCGAATTTCGGCCAGGGTGGATAATCTCCACAGAGATTAGCCATCTGCACGAGAGATATTATAGTGACCAAGTGTGTGCGCAAACACAGGTGTACTATTTAGTTACACACTGTCATAGCCCGATGGGACGGAAAATCCGACACGACCGGAAACAGATCAGGCGCAGGACTGGCGACTTTACGTGCTCTACGAGGCACGGGGATGAATCACCACCAACTTCCTAACTCCGGGCTAGTACTGAGAATTTCTTGTTAGAAAAATGCATTTCTTTAATATGGCACAACCCGGACCTCGTCATCTGTAAACGAACATGCTTTAACCACTGGTCCATCGAAATTGAAATCCATACCTTTATTGATGTTATAAATGCGAAAGTGTGTCTGTTCAAGACGGGGACACTGATAGCTGATGGAGCAATGAAAAGCATTTAAACCTAGGCATATGGGAATTTAATTCGATCATTATTCGAACACTTTTATAAGGTGGCCAGTAATAGCGTGACTCATCGACGGACAGCACCAACTATTTTTAATATAAACAACTTTGGATAACACACAGCAACCTTCTTGAAATTGAACAGTGTAAATTTTTCAGCCCGTCTGTGGGTCTGTCTGTCTGCGTCTGTCTGACTGTCTTTTTGTCTGTCTGCTACGCTTACATGACCCATATTATGTTCAACCGATTTTGACGGGTACAGACATGGTTTGCATCACGGGGAATGACGTAGGTTCAATTTGTATCCCAGACATAAAAGATTTCACCACAAGTTTTAAGTCGACGTAATTTGCAAATGTAGTGGCATTTGAAAAGTGGCGCAAAGTCGATAGGAAAATTTGACCAATTGGACTGTGCCCCACCGGTAGGGCATTTTGGTGGGGCAAAGTCGATGAATCCGTCTTCGAACTACTGAGTTCTAAGTTCTAACAATATGTATCATATTTGTCGCTCGACTCGGAGACAACAAACTAAACTATGCTACTAAATTATTACTAAAAGCGAATAAGGGTTAACCCTAGCGCGATATCGCGAGCAAAAACTTGTTGCGGTTTGTAAGATGTCATCCGCCATTAGCAAAAGAGCTGGTGGGTTAAATTAGCACTACTGGTGATAGCCTGCGGCTTTGCTTCCGTGGGAGTTTGTAAACGAGCCGTGTGAACAATACAACACGTAAGAACTAAGAAAAGAGTTCTTTTCGCATTTCTATTAAAAAAATATATATTAGAACACAATGAAATGACTTTGAATGTCAATCCACTCGTATTTATGCTAATTATATTAAGATGGCGAAGGGGAATCTACAGTTCGAATCGATTGAGAAACATGGAGGAATTTAATTTGATACTATACTATACTTCTAGCTTTATGTGGGCTAAACGTCGCGGTTAGAAGCGGTGATAGTCTAGTGCTTTAGACATCCAATCTTTGGGGGTTGCGGTTTAAATCCCCAGGCACCTCTAACTTTTGCTAGAAATGTGCGTTTTAAGAAATTAAATAATGACTTAAATGAAATAAACAAGGCCGACAGACTGAGTTGCCCCTTATTGATTTGTTGATCGTTACCTTGACCGGCAGTAACATACAAAATACATAAGTATTTGATGAATCTAATCTTTTGTTGAATGGTTGCGGAAAGAAATAACATGGAATTGAGCAAAGGTAATCAGAGAGGATATAGTTGAGTTGCACAGTTTAATCGGCTCTATAATTTTTCTATTCACACGAGTTGCAATCTCTGCATGTGGACTGATAAAATAATTAACCTGTATATACTTATTGTGAAATGTACTACGTTCACTTACTTCAAACCGTGAAGGAAAACATCGTGAGGAAACCTGTATGCCCGAAAGTTCTGCATAATTTTGGTCCGAAGGTGTCTGAAGTCCGCCAATCCACACTTGGCCAGCGTCGTGGACTATGGCCAAACCACCGTGAGACTCGTGCTTAGTAGCGTAATAATATAGACATTGCCACCAGCTCCCCACCTACATAGTCAGGAACCCGCTCTTGCCAAAGTTGGTCATGCATGCCGCGGGCGAGTGACAAACACTTATTTAGCCGGAAAACTTTGCCGGGGCAAACTCCCAATCTTCGCAAAGCGTTTGCAAAGTACGCAATAATTTGACAACTTCAAAGTGTCATTTAGACGCTGATGGGTAACAGATGGCACTGGTGCTAAATTACATTGCAGCCTAAGGGACTAATTACACTTATTCAGCTTGATTCAGCCTTTATACATACATAACTTGTATTTTCTATACATATAGGTATGCGTCTATTCAGCCACTTCAGGTAAAAACCTCAATAACTATGTAAGTATATTTAGTGTAGTGCAGATTTCACCAACTGTGAGTACCGACTGCCTTATTGGTCTAGCGGTTAGCGATGGAGTAGCGATTAACCTATAAAGAAGTTTGGTGTTTTGATAGAAGTTGTACTGTTGTACTAAGTTGTACTGTTACTTTATTCGTAGAATGAACGTTATTCGGATATGGTGAAATCGGCACTTAGCCATCTCTATGTATAAGAATTAATAGTAAGTATGTATATTATTTTACATTTATGGTAAGTATAGGGAGAGAATTTTCCTAAAGACCGTCTTGGCCGACAACAACGTCTGAGCCGGTGAACTAGTCGCTAGGATATACTCGTAGCTATAGCTATACAATGCCATAATATGATCATTGCTTCGATGAACGGACAATATGTAATAAAATACCTATTGCTCTAATAGTTATAAACTTGCTGATAGCAAAGCAAGGCGGGCCTTGGCTAGACAATTGCGTCTAAAAATTGCCGAAATACCACCCACAGTGAATGCAATTAAAATACCTATTAAGGTTTTTTCGTCGCGCAGTGTCAGATAAGCCGCCATTGGAGCTCGCTTTATTAAGCTGAAAATAAAAGCCGTATTGCTTTAAAACTAAAGGTTTCAATTTGATTGCTTATTTTTGTGTATCAATTTACACCCGTTTGAGTACCATACTTTATTCCTTTTTTCATCTACAAAGAAAACTTACGAAATGATCCCATTAAACATTTCTCTTAATAATTTTATTGATTTGTTGACTCAGCGGTTATTGCTCCGATAGTTTTATATCATACTTATATATCAGACAACGGGTCTTATTGCTAAAAGTTTCAACCAACATCCAAAAGAAGCTTTCGCATGGTAGTTGATTGTTGGATAAAGGGTCAAGTACAGATTTCAGAAGGCAGTGCAAGTCATACTTGAGACAGCACGTGCCTATCGTGGGAAGGTTACTCTCTCTGGAGCCGTGCACACTTTACTTTTATTTCTATCCACTAAAAGTTTGGCCTTGACTGCGATCTCACATTTTGGTAAGTGATGTTGCAGTCTAAGATTAGGGTTTTAGTAGTTGACCGAGCTAAGCGAAGGTCTCTGAGTCTACTTGAGTGAATTTGCACTTGTCCGTCCGTCCGTCCGTGCGTCTGTCAGAGCCTTATGACTTCTGAAACACTAAACTTAATTACTTCAAATTTAAATATAATATGTAAACTGATGCCCTCCAGCCAAATATGGCTTAAAAAGTTATAAAAATCTTTATTTCAGGGGGACTCTCATGGAAGCGAATGCGAAGTAAAATATTTTTATAGCGTAACATGAGGTTGCGGTATATCATTTTACAGATTTAGATTTTAATTAGGAATAGAGTCCAAAAATACTTTTTTTCCCCCTAAAATTGACGATATCCCCCATATCGTCTTCAAAGTGGAGATTTTCTAACGTCCAAAGTTGACCTCAGAACTCTCAATTTTCTGAAAGGCTGAGCCTGAAACTTGATCAATTATTTGAGTCATATCTTTTAATATTTACTTGAACAACAAATATTAAAATTAGATAAATAAAGAAAATGAAATTATTTAATTTTTAATGAGCTTCAGTATTTTTAACAGAACTTCACAATGATGTCAATAGAAGGTGCTCAGTAAAAGTTTATTCGTTTCTCCAATAACTCTTTAGCTCTTTTGCATCTAATTTAAAAGTTAACTATTATTATTACAATATATAGTTAAAACTATCTTATGGATACTGCGGGGTCTCAGTTCGGGGCGAACTACTAGTTATAATATATCATACCCCTAATCGGTTTCTACATGACATCGTACCGAAAGGCCAAATCCTTTGGCGGCACGTCTTCGTCTGGATGTATGGTGGGATGGTAACTACAGCTAGGGCCTGCGACCAGACCAGGCCAAATTAAATTCAGAAATTATAAATTCGGAAAATTCACACTGCCGATGATCGAACCCAGGATATCCCGCTCATAAGACAACAGAGCTCACAACTGCGCCAGGGAGGTTTTCACGCGATTTTTGTGTGATTGCACCTCAGTGATATTGGAAATTGAATATCGATGAAAACTCGTGTGCCAGTTTTAGGGGAACGTTAGAACTAGGGGTTGGGTGCCCAGCTATTTCGATCGACAGGAATTCGGGGGGTGCCACGGAATGCGCGGCTGGATCGTGTTGCTATGTGTGAATGCCTCACATAGCCGAGAGGTACCAACTATTGAGTTTAGAGTGGGAAATAAAGTGGTTATGAAGCTGAAGCGAAAATAATTTTGGAATTTTCCTTATTTACCGGTTTCAATAGTAGCCTATCAAAATTGAATGAACAAATGGGCCATGAAAGCAAAGCGAACCTACAAAGGTAGACAGCCATACATTTGCATTTTAAAAGCAAAAAAGCTATTCTCTATTTGAGCTAATCGCTTGCACGCGCAGTATTGAGGGTCTACCATCTAATAATGACTAGGTTGCATGGCAATCCATGCATAAAATATAAACAAGTGTAATGTATGTGGTCAATTTGGTCTAGTTGTTTTATCCGATAAAGTCTTTCTGTGCATCTATCTATGGTGGCTTTGATCTACGTTGATAATTTGATTACACCAGTCTATATTATAATAATAATAAGCTTTTAAAATGTGGCAAGAATTAAATTCTATATGAGAGCCCGACAGTCGTGAATATGAAATCTGGAGTGCGGGTGAAAATTGACCACAGCCCGCGGTGCAAAGATTAAATTGAATCTGGCAACTTGCCAAATACACCGGCGCAAAATTGCAAAATATTATTATTTTGATTTCGTTCTTTAAAGGAACTATTAAACTACTGTGTACTCTAACTCCGAACAAGCTTTTGATTAAATGCTTGATTTATCACAGTACTATAATTATGATGATTGCAATTTTCAGAGATAAAATGTTCCTGCCTTTATTTTCGGAGTTAAAAAGTATGTGCAATTTTAAAAGCATAAAGCCTATGTGCTTAAGCGGGTCGTAACCTATATTTTCAAAATCGGTTGAACAGATGGGCTTGAAGGCATTTATACTATTAGCATGTATTAAGTATAATATTAAATGCACGCAACTGAGAGCTGATCCTCAAACGGCTGGAATTATTTTCATCAAACATACTTACTTACCTACATATGAAATATATTATAGATTAAATTTTTTTTTTATGTACTTTAATCCGTTCAGTTTAATCTCTAACATTCCACAAATAAACAGACAAAGCGGTTAAATTTTTATTAGAGTCAGGGTTCAAAAATAAACCAAAAACTTGCTTAAAAAGTTGAGTTTTCAATTTTAGACAAAACGCAAAAACAAGAATTTTAATCTATGTTACCGCTAAATGTTAATTCTTTGTTCAAAAACTTGAGGCCAGCGTTAAACTACGATGCGAATTTACAATTCCACCGAGTCAAAGTAGCAAAACTTCCAATAGACTCAAGGATCACAATATAATGAAAGCCTTTTTTATTTAAAAGGCGGGCTTGACTGGATTAAAAAGATAAGGAAAGTGAAGTGGAAATCTCCTATTTAAACGCCAATTTGTAGAATGATTTGCGTTAAATTTTTAGTTTTATGATACTAATTCTTAATATATAAAACAAAGTCGGGTTTGTTCGAAGACAAAAGACAAGACTCTAGAACGGCTAAACAGGTCTGGATGAAATTTGGCACAGGGATAGATGATAGTCTGGAATAACACACCGGCTATTTATCCCGGAAAATTAAAGAGTTCCCACGGGAACCAAAAAACCTCAATCCACGCGGATGAAGTCCTCAACCCGCCTTATTCTTTCCACGACTTCGGGCAGTCCATTTACACACGATACAAAAATGGAATATTTATGTCACAAAAAAGCTTTGCTAAAGTGCGAGGTTACGGGACGGGAAGTGCAAGTAAAACAATTATCCACGAGTGTTTTATTAAATCGCGTCTCGAAGAAAAAAACAGTCTTATTTGTTGTTAAAAAAAGTTCACAATCGTGCTTTGTCGAGTCAACATCTCCGCTCCGGTGTCGGCGTGAAACGTTGGAACGTTGATTAATTTGGAAGATTTGTGTGGTGTGGTTTTGTGCCGGTGCGAATTGCTGGCTTACTGGGCGGTGAATATCGAAGGAACAAGTGTAAGATACAGTCTATACCACATAGTCCACATACCACTTTGTCCACTGTGGCAGATTATAGCGAATTAAACTTCTTGTAGCTTCATTATCATGGACTTCTGCTAAGTAACGCCTGCTTCTATCCAATAAAAAAACAGTCGTAAGCCGCCATGTTCCCAGATCAAAACACGCTCCGAAGCAAGGACGGCATTTTTATGGCGTTCTCCGTTCTTCGGGGAGCGATGTTGCAGACAGACAGGTATATTGAATTTACGTGCGCTTAAGTGGTCTATAAGGACGTATCTTAAAACGTCGTTCGGTGGAGCTTGGTGAACACATTTTTATTAATTAATAAATATCATTATTGCGAAGGTGTGTTTGTTTGTTGGTTTATTGATTTTTCCTTCAATCATGCTGCAAAAATGCAACGGATCGACGTTATTTTAACATAGTTGAGGGCTTAGAGAGTGACATAGGCTACGTTTTTTTTCCGGAAAATTAAGGAGTTTCAGTGGGATTTAAAAAGCCTTATTACCACTCGGACAAAGTAGCGGCTATCAGCTAATAAATTATAAGTTAGCGGATTTCGTGAAAGAGATTTGAACCTGCGACATCTTGTTGATGACGCAGCTCTTTTCCGCCTTAGTTACTAAAACCTTCTTGAAAGTGTTCAAAATTTTCAACATTAACTAAAATAATTTACATTGGCACACGTATCTCCATCTATACGAGAATGAGAGAGGCAGAATTTAACGCTTCTTGTCACGAACGATTTTTCCAGCCCAGAACCCCGCATTTTATACTGCCAATAATATATTCTAAAATTTTCACTTGTAACATAGACCTACAATTCCAAACGTTTTATTCACGGTGATTTTTATCTTTAGCGAAGTTCGCGTATTTACTTCTTAACACATTTTCTAACATGCCAATGCTTTCAGCCTGGATTCTATGAAACGATGCCTTTGAAAAATGAAAAATTTCCAGAAAATAATGCTTTCCTCCTCTTTTGGGTCCAGTTTTAATTCACCTACGAAGCTACGAATAATATAAATAGCTCATAAATAGATTGAGTCAATTTTATTTTAAGAACTCTTATCCATACTAATAATATTATAAATACAAAAGTGTGTTTGTTTGTCGGTTTATTCTTCAATCACACCGCAACTGAGCAACGAAATGACACAATTTTTCGCATAGGTATAGCTGATGATACTGAAGATATGGAGACTGACATAGACGATTGATTATATATATGCATATATAATAGGTACATTTCATTCCGGAAAACTAAAGAATTCGCCGGGATTTTAAAATTCACGCGCTCGTATTAACGGGCACCATCTATTAAAGAGTAAAACACTCACACAAATCTTTTGAAAGTTCTGACACAATGTGAGTACCTACTTACATTGATTACATCAAGACACGCGGAAGCGTGTCCAGCCAAAGTTCAAAAAAACCGGCGAGCAGCACCGTGTGTAATATTACACGAACCATTTGGAGCCACTTTTGACCCCCTCATAACTCAAAAACTATTTCACATAAACATGTCAAATTTGGCGCATATATTGAGACCCATGAGATACATATGTGCTACAAAAATCGTCATTTTTATGATCTACCTAGGTATAGATCAAAACTCTGACACGGGGCATACTACCATTGCTTAAAGCCGTATTATTTTAATATTGTTGACGTTTATGTTGTAGTGTTATAATCATTATTTTAAGGACGTCAAAGTATGTGACATTCAACCGTTATTTTGAAACAATACTGCTTTAAGCGGTGGTAGTAACTCCTTAACTATTGAAAATGACACATAATTATTATTTTAATGTAAATAATAATGAATAATAATATAGTTGCATTAAAACCTTACCTTCGTATTCATACATTTTGTGCAACGAGACGTCATTGACAGAAAAGAAGAAGAAACGTATTTGAAGTCGTCAGTTCAAGCTGTCAGTCATTGTGATTTGTATTCATTGTTTATAGTGGTTTTAGTGATATCGACTGTTTACCGTGCTTGTTTTCAATGTTACACTAAAAACTTTTGATTTTGAACTTTTGCAATCAAAATTGATGAGATGTAAAAATATGCTGTAGAGGTAGTCTGACCATAGATGTAATCTGTCAATGTCAGTGTAACTCTAGGTATACTATATATTTTTCTTGAGAATTCTCGTCTTTAATTATCTTGTACAATGAGTCGTACAATAGAATTACTGGTGGGTGACACACTGACCTTACACCGAATAATAAGTACCTACTAATGTAAAACGTAAACTAAACTAATAGAAAAGTCCTATTACAGTGTAAAGGATTATTTGAATGATAGCAAGGCATGGGTATGAATTGTTACAGCGGCTGATTATGTAATGTTATATTATAAGTACATATATATAATTTCAAATATTTGTGAGATGGTGATAATAAAAAAAAAGCGGAGTTTATTGCGGGCTCTTCTCAGACCAGGGCACGTTTGGAACCCTCGTAGCTTTAGTTTTAAGATGCCGTAGTTAATTATCACCATCACGTCTTATGCTCTGTAAGCATGACGTTCAGAAGGTGTACTTTGTAGGTACATATTTTGAATAAATATGTTTTGAGTTTGAGATTGAGTTCAATAATTTCTGTACAAAAAGTAATGATATCCCGTCAAAAACATAAATGTGAAATGAGAGCCAAGTTCAAAATTGTGATATATATGCCTTGGTTGTTGACTTCAGCGACAAAAGAAGTGAGATCTAAATGGGTGCCAAGTTCAATGGTCAGTCCTGCAATTTATATATCCCATTAAAAACATAAATGTGAAATGAGAGCCTAATTCAAAATTGTGATATATATGGCTTGGTTGTTGACTTCAGCGACAAAAGAAGTGAGATCTAAATGGGTGCCAAGTTCAATGGTCAGTCCTGAAATTTATTTATAACAACATATAATATTTTATAACAACTTAAAATATCATTTCTTCTTATAACTTAGTATAAAATGTTGAAGACTAAGGCTTTGGTTTGGCTAGTTTCCATATACGAATTATTATTAAGTAGGTACCTAAAAGTACAGTTTCTACCAGCAAGCCAAATTTTTGGAAGAATAAAATAAGAACTTACAGCTTTACAACTTGTGAACGCTATAATTCTTATATGAAAACTAGCCAAGCCAAAGCCTTAGTCTTCAACATTTTATACTAAGTTATAAGAAGAAATTTTCAACTGTCCCTTTAATCATATTTAAACCAACACTACATACAAACGAGCTGATTTAACAACATTTAAGTCTGCACAATGTTTAAGTGTGTGGGTATTATTGTAGGGATGAGCTTTATTAAAAGAAGACCTCCTTGGTGAAGTGGTGAACACTGTGGTCTCATAAGTGGGACGTCCTGGGTTCGATCCAAGGCAGGGTCAATTCAGGAATTGAATATTCTCTGGTCTGTCTCAGTGAGAGACTTCGGCTGTGGCTAATTATTATCCTACCGGTAAAAACGTTCCGGTACTATGCCGTGTAAACACCAATTTGGGGTACTATCAGGAGAGATTGCAGGGATAACTTTAAAGAAAAAGAGCGGAACAAAGACAGCGCTATATACATAAACAAGTTCTTGAATAATGTAAACTCTACCACAGAATATTATAAATAATAGTACTATATAACTAACTCTACAAATCGAAATTGGTCTTTGAAGGAATTGGCAGTGAATGTAGCGTCTTTACGTAGTAAATAATAGTTAGTATTCTGTGCTTTAAACTCATGATTTTATCGTCTATATCGTATAAACTCTGCATCTAGTATGGAAATAAGGAAGCAAATCACGTATGAAACTGTCGTTATAATTATATTACTCTCTAAGAAACAGTTAGTTCGTAGTTTGATATGAAGCTGAAGCTGAGGGATGTCACTTGATCACGTCATATACGCTGCAAGTTTTGAGCCGCAAGCGATATTGGCTTTGGCCTACTTGAGCCCCTCCTGAAAATGAGCGTTGCGGTATAATAGGTAGGTGCCCCCAAAAATCGAGTATATGTTTCTTCCTTACAAAACGCCAATTTCATATGCAAGGAACTAGTAATATTAAGTAATGTAATGTAAAATATAAAATTTTTCTTAATATATAAAATAAAGTCTGGTTCTAATAACTATATAACTATAACGGCTGGACCGATTTTCATGGTTTTTGATTTGATGTCTTCGTCCCTAATAGCAGATGAACTATTTAAAATATTCCAAAATTGACGAAGTAGTAAAATAAAAACATTTTCCCTGGATTTTCCCAGACAAAAACCACGCGGACGAAGTCGCGGGCATCAGCTAATATAATATAAAATAATGTAATGTCAATCATACTAATATTATAAATGCAAAAATATGTTTATTTGTTGGTGTGTCCTTCAATAACGCCGCAGCGGAGCAACGGATCGACGTGATTTTTTACATATTTGAGGGCTTAGAGAGTGACATAGGCTACGTTTTATCCTGGAAAATAAGGAGTTCCCGCGGGAATCAAAACTCTTAAGCCACGCGGACGAAGTCGTGGGCATTACAGCTAGTAATTAATAATAATTACCTACCCGACCTAATTTCGGCCACGGCGGCCAATCTCCAGAGAGATTAGCCATCTGCGCGGGAGATATTATAGCGCACAAGTGTGTGCGCATACACAGGCGCACACTCTGTTCCTTTACTCTCATAGCCCGATGAGAGAGACCGGAGAGAGACCAGGCGCAGGGCCGACGGCTTAACGTGCTCTCCAAGGCACGGTGGTGAAACACCACCAACTTCCTAATTCCGGGCTAGTACTGCGAATTTCTAGTCAGAAAAACCCAATAGGTACTTAATTATGGCCCGACCCGGTGCTCGAACCAGGGTCCTCGTCGGCCGCAGTCGAACATGCTAACCACTAGGCAGTCAAGCTGAGCTGAGTGAGCTAGTAATTATTACCTAGTGGCCTACCTATCTAGCTAGTGGTCCTTCTGATATGAGTTCGATATTTAGAGTCTTTTCAAACGGACCGTATTACAGAACAATAACAGAAACATTAATTAATTGTTAACAATGATACATGGGTCAAACCGATGAAGTAGTAATAACTAATAAGTAAATAGTTAAAATTAAGCAAACAGGCAAGTTCCAGCGGTCTTTCAAATATTTAGAGTCAACAACAAAAACATTAATTACTGAGTTGTTCAATACCGATTGAATTTCGAAAGCGAATATGACATAATATATATTCGTGGTTAGTTACCTCTTCTGTTGATAGGTAAATTTAAGAGCATATGACTTTACACTGCTTGGCCTTAGTGATGCGGTCTGTCTTATCAGATACTTAGCTTGCGATTGAGGCAAACCAGTTTTAGCTTTGATAGAGTGAAAGAAGCTTCGAGCATTAACCAAGAATCATTGGAAAATTATATTAGCTCATCTCAATTCGAGCTGGGTTCACCTAATAAGACTTTAGTTCGCTTAGAAAGATCAACAAATACATGACGAACACCCTGGCACAGTGGTAACTGATGTGGTCTTACACTTCAAAAATATGTTATATCGATTCCCGGCAGGGTCAATTTGGGAATCCATACTAATAATATTATAAATGCGAAAGTGTGTCTATCTGTCTGCTACGTTTTCGCGGCCAATCTGTTCAACCGATTTTGATGAAATTTAGTACAAGGATAAATTGTATCCAGGGGAAAGGCTACTTATTATCCCGGATAAGTTAACAGTTCCCGCGGGAATCAAAATAACTTAATCCAAGCAGACGAAGTTGCGGGCATCATCTAGTCTATACTAATATCTCAGTTTTCTCTGGTCTGGTCTGGTGGGAGTATTCGAAAGACGTACCGTCAAGCTGCTTAGCGTCTCGGTACGATGCCATGTAGAAACCTATTAGGGGTTTGGGGTTTAATGTTACTGCCGTACCCCTAACAGTATAGCCCACTGCCATCATAGACTGCATTATCATTTAACATCAGGTGAGATGGCAGTCAAGGGCTTACTTGTAGTGGAATAAAAAACAAAAATACACACACACATATATACAAGAATTGCTCATTTAAATATATAATTCAGAAAACAGGGAAGTTAGAATTACATAATATATTTTATATACACATTCTGAACAATAAATGATTTATTTACTACTAGCTGATGACCGCGACATCGTCTGCGTGGAATAAGTTTTTTTATACCCACGGGAACTACTTCACTTTCCGGGATAAAGTAAAGTAGCCTATGTCATTCTCCAGGTCCTCGACTATGCCCATATAAAAAATCACGTTGATTTGATGCTCTGTTGCAGCTTGATTGAAGGACAGACCAACTAATCAATAAACCAACAAACAAACACACTTTCGCATTTATAATATTAGTATGATTACTAAATTAGACTTTGTTGGTTATTATATTATACATAATAAACAACATAATTTGATAACGCGGTTAACATTGTAGACTTCGCCGAAATGCACTGGTTCCCCCGGAAGATTTCTGACCTCGGCCGAGCGCAAAACGTGCAGATGTTCAGATCTGAGCTGGACGCAGACCACCCCGGCTTCAATGACCCGATTTACCGCGAACGACGGGAACTTGCTATCGCTATTAAAAATAGTAAGTTTATTTTTTTAATTTTAACCGATCACAAAATATTAAAACAAGGGTACGTGGAGGTGACATCGAGCAAGCGCATCTCACATACTAAAGAACTTATTAAAATAGTTTAAAAATAGGACTGCCCATTAAAAAATTTAAAGCCAGCATAGTGATACTGGCTATAAAAAATTACGGGATTATGTAGGTATTCCAACGATACATCCAAATCTGTTCAGGAATTTAGAAATTATGGTGGAATAAAAACAGGCACATAGTTGTTAGAGTGTAAAGGCGGCTTTATCACTATGAGTGAACCATTGAAACAGAATGAGTAACTAAAATTCTACATCAATGGAGTGAATTCTTCCAGGCAACATATTATATGAAAGGAGATTGGAGGTTGCACGGTGACTGGGTGTTGCACACGTGTTTTATAAAAGAAAAATGATAATAAATAGGTACAAACTTACGTATCAGTACATATTATTAAGCAAATATATTTTATAAAATAAAATATTCACATAATAATTATTATTGGCCATTCCAAATGGCATTCCAAATGGCCAATAATAATTATTATGTGAATATTTTATTTTATAAAATATATTTACTTAATAATATGTACTGATACGTAAGTTTGTACCTATTTATTATCATTTTTCTTTTATAATGTAATAAATGGCCAAAAATAATTATTATGTGAACATTTTATTCGGAAAACTGAATAGTACAATAATTAGTTTATATTTAAAAAACGCTTAAAGTAATTTTTTTTCCTCCTAACCAAAATTGCATTATTGCAATCTCTATCCCCATATATATGTCACCGTAAAATTGTATAAACCGTTAGATTATAATCTAACTAGGGATATTGTAAACTGTCGAAAGATTATGAACCGTTCATTGTTCTGAGTATAAATTTTTTAAATATTCATTATATTTACGTTTTCTTGTCTCTTTCTTGTAGGTTAGGTTTGGGATCGACATAAATAATCAGGTAGTGGGTTTTATCGGGCTAATATACCTAACAGATTACAATCTACCGAAAAACAATGCGTTAAATTATAATCTTTCGACAGTTTACAATATCGCTAGAAAGATTATAATCTAACGGTTTTAACAATTTTACGGTGGTATATATACTATAGCTGTGATAAACCGGTCAAGTGCGAGTAAGACTCGCGCAGAAAGGTTTTCGTACCACCACACAATATAAATTATTTTATGAAACAACAAGAAAGATGTCAAAAACACGTATTCAGCTGTGAAATAATACTTAAGGCGCTAAACTGGTAGCGCCTATTAAACAATTCGACACCCTATGAGTACGGAATTCTAATTAACAATTTTCCGATATTTTCCTATACTTGTGTTGCAAGACTTTGCTTCTTGCCAAATTTTATAATTCTGGGTCAGCGGTAAGCTGGTTTGGTTAGGTTTTAATTTATTGGCGAGTGTCAAAAATATGCAAAATATGCGGCATACAATGAAGCGGTTGGTTTAGAAGCTTGATCTTTTACAGCTCCAAGGGACCGTAGACCTAAATAAGTGATGTTATATTTTCACCTTGATACCTCACGCCTTCCCAAGAAAAAGGCGGCTGGCAGACAGAGTGGTGGACATTCTAGTGATCCTATAAGGGTTTCTTTTTTCCTCTTGAGGTACTACGGATTTTTATGGTTCACTACCTAAACCGTAATAATAAAAATATTCGAAAATAAGATTAACTATATAATCATCATCTAGAAAATGATAAATAGATTCCAAAAATATATAACACAATTGTTCAATATCCAGTGATCCACAAAAAATATCATTTAATAAAAATGTAAATAAGATTCTAATTTAACTAGAATAATTTAGATTTATAACTTTTTAGTTCGTTTTTTGGCAGGGCAGTCGTGTTTTTTAATTTTTTTAATTATGAATTGTTTTCCACTACAAGTTAGCCTTCCACTGCGACCTCACCTGGTGGCAAGTGATGATACAGTCTAAGATGGTAGCGCTACTTTTTGTCTCGGAAAATGGAAGAGTTGGCACAGGATTTTCAAAAACTTAAATTATGAGATTTGCGGGCAGTAGTTGATATATAAATCTATATATATGAAAGCGAAAGGTTCATCACGATATCTCAGGAACTATAAAGCATAATCACACGTATAATTTGGAAGACAGGTTCCTTGTATGGTGTAGACGCCGCTAAGAAACGGTTTTGATTAAATTCACCCCTAAGGGGTTGAAATGTGGGTTGGAGGTTTTATGAAAGTCCTTTGTTTTTGAAGTTAGAGACATGAAAATTGGCAATTAAGTTAATAGCTATAAATAATAAAAATCCATATAAGCAATTTTTCAAATTCACCCTACAATGGGGGTTGTAAGTTTGTATGAAAGTCCTATAGGTATGTTTGAAGAACTTTAAAAAGGGATTTAGGCTATTAGTTTTAAATAATAAAAACCTTTATAAGCAATTTTCTTAATTCAATCTACCCCAATAGGGGTGAAATGGGGGTTGGAAACTTACACGAGGGCTCTCAAGTTTTTGAAGTTAGAGATTTGAAAATCGGCACAGAGACTTGAAAAAGGGCGTGAAAGCTTGCATGAAGGTTATAAGTTTTATGAAGTCAGCATTAAGGACTTATTAGTCTTAAATAATAAAACCTGTTGATTCTATATATCTGCTATAAGTAGGCCTTTTGCAGCGGGAAAATTTCATAGGAAATCAGAAATTGTACGCGGACGAAGTCGCGGGCTAGTAGATAATAAAATAAAATAACATAATTACGACTATTCAAAATCAATGATCTTTTACATATGAAGTGAGAGCAACAGAATTTGCCTCGTGCCAATTTAACATGAAAATAGAGAGCACATTTAGACATAGAGAAAGCATCCCACGAACATGAGACGCGAACACGGTAACCACATTTCAGGATTCGTCCTGAGATTGCAGGATTTTGGAGCTCTTGACAGGATTTCGGATTATGGAAATCTCAGGATTTTTAAATTTTTCAATAAAATACAGTACTTACATAGCTGACTTTAACTACCCTAGCGTAGTGTTGAGCGCTGTTGTCTTAACGTGCGGAGGTCCCGGGTTCGTTAGGTTCCGGCAGGGTCAATTTGGGAATTTATAATTTCTGAATTTTCCCATATCTATTTTATTTCATTTATTATTGCTTTCATGTAAAATGTTCATAAACATTATTCGTTTTTTTTTTATTAAAAACATACAATCAGCATACACAAAACTATTATTATTATTAAAAAAAAAAAAAATTTACCGGGTTCGCGTTTCGTGAACAATATGAGTCAGCGTATCGATAAAATACATTTTTTTTCTCAAGACAGACTAAAACTTTTCATCTGGTAACCCTAGAAGCGAACGTCGGGTGGTCAGATAACTCATAACCACAGCGCGCGGCGCAAAGATTATTAGATAATTGTGCATGGCAACTTGCCAAATACAAGCAACCAAAATTACTTAACATTGTAATTGACCGAGCGAAGCGAAGGTCTCTGAGCCTACTTGAGTGAATTTGCACTTCTCCGTCCGTCCGTTTATCCGTCTGTCAGTCTTATAACTTCCGAATTACTAAACGTAATTACTTCAAATTTAAATAGGTATAATATGTATTTGTATGTAGTTAAAATCTTTATTACAGGGGTGCTCTTATAGAAGCGAATGCGAAGTAAAATATTTTTTATAGCGTTACATAGGGCGTTGCGATATATCATTTTAAAGATAATTAGGAATAGATTACAATTTTTTTTTAAATGTTTCCCCTTAAATGGACGAAATTGGGGGCTTTCAAAGTGGAAATTTTCTAACGTCCAAAGTTGACCTCAAACTCTCAATTTTCTGAAAGGCTGAGCCTGAAACTTGAGCAATTATTTGAATTATATCCTGTACTTGAACAAAAAATACTAAAATAAGATAAATATTATAAGGAAACGAAATTATTTAATTTTTAATGAGCTTCAGTAGTTTTAACAGAACTTCACAATGATGTCAATAGATGGCACTCTGTAAAAGTTAATTTGTTTCTCCAATAACTCTTTAGATCTTTTGCGTCTAATGTTAAAAGTTAAATAATACAATATATAGTTAAAACTATGTTATGGATACCGCGAGGTCTCAGTTCGGGGTGAACCACTAGTATTATACTAGATGATGCTCCTAGCTTCGTCCGCGTGCAGTAAGTTCTTTTTGATTTCATGTTCCTACATGGACTTAGCGGTAACTTTTTGGAATTTACCTCCCTTAGAATCGATTTTCATAGTTATAATATAAGCCCGGTGTATGAAAATTTATGGGGAGTAAAATAGAACTTTTCCCGTTACTTTATTGACTTTCACTTGTTTATGTTTCCATGACTATGTTTTGTATTTTGATGAATATAAAGTATATAAATAAATGTATACCAGCATGCTTTCAGTAATATTAAAAATGCGTTCATTTACCCTCATTTACTAATCATAATTTAATAATCCTTATTCTTTAACATAATTGTTCGTAAAGAGTAAACTCCAGTCGTGCGTCGGAGATGACACAAACTTTTTTTTTTTAATTTATTGAATATCGCATGTCTGCAATCAGACTTGCTGGAAGTAGTGATGTAGCCTATGATGGAGCACGCTTGCCTAGAAGAAAAGACACTTGATAAAGACAATCAATATTCTCGCTAATTGATTTATTATTAAATGCAGTAGAGCGTGCAATATCGTCACAATATTGATACACTTAGGATAGGAGCTGTTTTGGTCAGCTTCATCGAACTGCTCACGTCAGTCGCATGCCTTAAGCACAGAATACTATTAAGTAGGTAGGTACTAGATGATGCCCGCGACTTCATCCGCGTTGTTTAATTTTTTTTTAGCCCCGCGTAATAAATAGTATTTTTTCCCCGGGATACAACCTATCACTACATCAAATTTCATCAAAATCGGTTGATAAGATGGGCTGTGAAAGCGTAGCAGACATACAGACAGACACACTTTCGTATTTATAATATTAGTATGAATTTTCGGTTTTTTTTTTTTAAATCGACTTAAAGTTAAGCGTTGCCAATGCACTAGGACTTATTTTAATTTTTGTATCCATACTTACTGCCGTACTCAGAGTCGCTTAATCATTACTTAAGGAACGCCTTAGTATCTATAGATTTTATATTGAAAGTTTATAATAGGTCTTTACCTATGAAATTGCCGTCTTGTAAGGGAGGGACTTAAAGTCTTTTTTTTTTAAATATAATGTATTTATTTAATCAAAGTATCTACCATTGCTACGAGTATCTATGTACTTTTGCCATTTCATAGGTAGTTCATTGATCCCTTTACTAAAAAAACCATTCGGACGGGAATCTATAAAATCTTTGAAGGCGCTTTGGACTGCCCCATCGGAGTTGAATTTTTTCCCTTGCAAGAAATCCAAATTTCGAAAAAAAGTCCGAAAAAAGAAGCAAAGTCCGGGGAGTACGGTGGATGCCTTAGACATTCCAATTGAAGGTCCTCTAATTTGGTAGGTGTCTGTTGTGCAGTGTGTGGTCTAGCGTTGTCCTGAAGCAGCAGTGGCCTAGAGCGATTGACGAGCCTCGGTTGTTTAGCAGCTAGCTTTTCCATCATGGTTTGCAGTTGCTGACAATAGACATCCGCCGTAATCGTCTGGCCAGATTTAAGACAGCTGTAGTGAACGACACCGGCACTAGTCCACCAAACGCTCACAGGTACTTTATTTGAGTCAATTTTCGCTTGGGGCAGGATTTGGCTGGTTCGCCAGGGTTCAATCATTGCGATTAGCGTTTCTGATTATCGTACGGGATCCACTTTTCATCACAGGTAATAATTCGATTTAAAACCCCTTCATTATTGTGCCGGTTGAGTAATGTGACGCAGCATTCGACGCGCGTTTATCGGTTTGCTGCACTCAATTCATAAGGTACCTTTCAAGCTTTTTCACCTTCCCAATTTGCTTCAAGTGGATTAAAACAGTTTTAAATCACTACAACCGCAACCTGCAGCTAGCTCGGACGTGGTTTGCGATGCCATCAATTCTTTATTATCAACTTTGGTCTCTGGCCGTCCACGGGGCTTGTTCTGCAGATCGAAATTTCCAAAACGAAAACGTTGGAATCCAAAACTCTTTTCTTTTGCGACACCGCCGCCATACACATAATTAATCCTTCGAGCCGTTTCTGCAGCACTGGTACCACGAGGGAACTCGTACTCGTAAATAACGCGATATTTCAAGTTTTCCATTTTGTAAACTGAGTGATGCAAAGAAAAAACCAAAAGAGGAAAAAACGAATGAATAGGGGTTTTCAAAACACAAAAGCATGAGTAAATAGCTGTACAAATTTGAAATTGAAATTCCTAACTAACGAAGAGATATTTGAGATCAAAGTGGCCAGTACGACAAAACGGCAATTTCATATGTAAGGACCTAATATTACAAATGTGATGCTTGTCCGTCTTTTTGTTTGCACCCGTTTAGTTGATTTTGATTTTGGCGCAGAAGTTGCATGCATTCCGTGGACGGGCGTATGCAACTTTTTAAAAGAGTTCCATAACTATATAAAACTAAAACCACACGAACGAAGTCGCGTATGCAAAAATTTCTCTCTCTAGGTGTAAGGATTTGGGTCAGGCGTTGATTACTGTCTCTATATGTGTGCTATAGTGTGACTTCCGCTTGGATTAAGTTCTATAGAATTCCCGAGAGATCTCCTTAATTTAACTTCATGGACTTAGCGGTCACTTGGTAAAGACAATCAATTCTCTCACTAATTTACTGAATAAATACTCTATTTATTGTTATACTTAGGCTAGGAACTGTTTTGGTAAGCTTCATCGAACTGCTCACGTTGGTCGCATGCCTTATGCACAGAATTCTAACACTTAGATACATGCCCGCGGCTTCGTCCGCGTGGATCAAGGTTTTGCGATTCCCGCGGCAATGCTTTAATTTTTCGGTGTAAAAAGTAGTCTAGTATATGTCACGGTAAGATTGAGAAAATCGTTAGATTGTAATATAACTAGCAAAATTTATGTCGAACCTAACCTACAAGAAAGAGACAAGAAAACGTAAATACAATGTATAATTCAAAAATTGACACACAACATTGAACGGTTCACAATCTGTCGACAGTTTAAAAATCGATGTAAGGATCGAGAAAAAAGGCGTTTGATTGCAATCTGACGGTTTTTAGAATTTTACGGTGACATAAATATAATAGCACATGAGTAAAATATAGCGCCCGTCTTGAAATGCTCTGTACGAAGAATTTGAATCCCAGCCCGCGGTAATAGCGAAAATTTACAATTCACCCTCAGAGAAAGTTTCAATAAACTCTGGGGTCACAAATAAATTGAGAGAAATAAAAGGTGTTATAAAACCGTTCGCCCGACTTTCGATGAGATGCCGAGGAAATAGCGGGGCTAAGAAAATGTAGGTACGTCAATTATTTTACAACTATTTCTGGTAGCTCCACCGATGTTGAACTATCGGACATTCTTGCTACCTTCTGGCGATTATATAATATAATATTATAAAGTATGGTCACTGAATACCTCTGAATAACTCTTGCAAGTTATATTCGTATATACGATACGGGAAAGAAGTACCCTAGAGGCGGCGCTAGTAGTCGCATGTTCAAGACACGCGGAAGCGTGTCCAGCCAAAGTTCAAAAAAACTGGCGAGCAGCACCGTGTGTAATATTACACGAACCATTTGGAGCCACTTTTGACCCCCTCATAACTCAAAAACTATTTCACATAAACATGTCAAATTTGGCGCATATATTGAGACCCGTGAGATACATATGTGCTCCAAATTTCATAAGCACACCTCAAATGGTTATTTAGATATAAACGTACAAAAATCGTCATTTTTATGATCAAAGGTATAGATCAAAACTCTGACACGAGGCATGCTACCATTGCTTAAAGCCGTATTATTTTAATATTGTTGACGTTTCTGTTGTAGTGTTATAATCATTATTTTAAGGACGTCAAAGTACGTGACATTCAACCGTTAGTTTGAAACAATACTGCTTTAAGCTGTATTCATTGTTTATAGTGGTTTTAGTGATATCGACTGTTTACCGTGCTTGTTTTCAATGTTTCACAAAAAACTTTTGATTTTGAACTTTTGCAATCAAAATTGATGAGATGTAGAAATGTGCTGTAGAGGTAGTCTGACCATAGATGTAATCTGTCAATGTCAGTGTAACTCTAGGTACACTATATATTTTTCTTGAGAATTCTCGTCTTTAATTATCTTGTACAATGAGTCGTACAATAGAATTACTGGTGGGTGACACACTGACCTTACACCAAATAATAAGTACCTACTAATGTAAAACGTAAACTAAACTAATAGAAAAGTCCTATTACAGTGTAAAGGATTATTTGAATGATAGCAAGGCATGGGTATGAATTGTTACAACGGCTGATTATGTAATGTTATATTATAAGTACATATATATAATTTCAAATATTTGTGAGATGGTGATAATAAAAAAAAAGCGGAGTTTATTGCGGGCTCTTCTCAGACCAGGGCACGTTTGGAACCCTCGTAGCTTTAGTTTTAAGATATCGTAGTTAATTATCACCATCACGTCTTATGCTCTGTAAGCATGACGTTCAGAAGGTGTACTTTGTAGGTACATATTTTGAATAAATATGTTTTGAGTTTGAGATTGAGTTCAATAATTTCTGTACAAAAAGTAATGATATCCCATCAAAAACATAAATGTGAAATGAGAGCCAAATTCAAAATTGTGATATATATGCCTTGGTTGTTGACGCTATAATTCGTATATGGAAACTAGCCAAGCCAAAGCCTTAGTCTTCAACATTTTATACTAAGTTATAAGAAGAAATGATATTTTAAGTTGTTATAAAATATTATATGTTGTTATAAATAAATTTCAGGACTGACCATTGAACTTGGCACCCATTTAGATCTCACTTCTTTTGTCGCTGAAGTCAACAACCAAGGCATATATATCACAATTTTGAATTTGGCTCTCATTTCACATTTATGTTTTTGATGGGATATATAAATTGCAGGACTGACCATTGAACTTGGCACCCATTTAGATCTCACTTCTTTTGTCGCTGAAGTCAACAACCAAGGCATATATATCACAATTTTGAACTTGGCTCTCATTTTACATTTATGTTTTTGATGGGATTATGCAATTATCGTATGTATTAGTTCCAGTAATTGCCACAGGACTTTTATAATGACACGGCCTAAAACATGGTTCTACTTAATATTGATAAGAAAAATTGTCATAGGAACTGCCGATAAAAGTGAAAACGAATATTTAAAATAATTTAAAAAAAACTTAGCATATAAACCTTAAAACTTAGGCACTTAAGTATAACTAAGGCACTAAACTTTAAAACTAAATTACGAATGTACTATATTTATATTTAAGACCTTTTGTCACGCGTCGCTTTTGGATCACGCGTTTCCAGATTTTTACCCCCTACCAAAAAGTGCCCAACGCGCCTAAAGAAGTTTTCACTTCAATAATAATTGACTGAGTTATCTTTTTCATTTTTATCTTTAGTTGCTTTTATCTCAGCAGGGCGAGCATGGGCAGGGGACAAAAATTATATCCCCCGATTATGTCCACTGACAAGAGTAAAAATTATTTTGTCTCTTTGCTAGCGCATGGCAACAGGGGAAAGGAGAAGTATATCCCTGTTTGACATTAAAACTTCCCCCGGCTAGAGCATGGGGGCAAGGGAATGAGATAAAATTGTCCTTTTTTGACATTTGAAAGGGACAATTTTATCCTCGGTCATTGGAGGTGGGTATAAGCTTATTTTCATACCATTAAATTACAAAAAAGATGTCTCGAGCCTACTGGAACCTCATTTTTGCATCAGAAATAGAAAAACAAGAAAGAAAATTACATCGGCGATCAATACGTCTAATAACTATCAATAATAAATGGTCTACAATAAATGTTGAACTGGTAAGGCCAAACAACTTCTTAAGTTAATCAAAAAACCTTAATAATCAAGTTTTGTATTTAAAAAAAAAATGTGCTATAATTATATACTTCCTTTTCCGCTCATAATAAGCGTAAAGCTTGTTCTAGAAATAGGTACGACAATAGTCTACTGGGACCTGCAAGACTATTGTCATTCTGATTATAAAGCCTACAATCATTAACCATTGAGCTATTGTTGGTTACTTCATGATTGAAAGTTACAGGCTGTGGATTTTGACTGCCTCATCATTAACATCAACGCAAGATACCCAGGACAAGTCAGTTCATCTTTAAGCTAGAGTTAAAACTCCAAAGTTAAAGCTGAACTGAAATGCCTGTATGTAAATCAGGCAATACTATCTTTTAGGTATGATATTGCAAATTAATTTTTAAACTTAGATTTCTTTAGCAAACCTTGAGGCCAGTTCTGTTTAACACCATATCTAAATTTTAATGACAGTTCTATTTAAGTGGCTATCACTTTCATATTATATTTATTTTCCCTGCGAAATTGTGCAGCAATAGATTTAATGCTGTCATTTTAATTCAGAGATTGTGTTAAGCAGAATTGGCCACAATATCTAGCGGGCTAATTTACATAACTTAAGGAATACAAAAAAACACACTGATAATCATATAATTGTTTATTGGAATCCTACACATAGTTTGCCTGTTGTGCAGATTACAATTTTTTGGTAAAAATGTGCTGTTTGCCAAACATTATTAATTAATTTTGAATATTGCAGAATTCCAATGGAACAGCCCATGGATAACAGCTATGATTTAACATGTGAAGTGAACAATCCTCTCATCACATCTTCTGCGGATCAAACCAGGCTGCTGATAATTGCCCGACAAAAAAGAGACAAATTAATCAATTCATATTTCAACTAAAATATATTTGTACCTTTTCAACCTTTGCAATTTATTTTTCAAACACAACACAATATTAAAACAAAATGAGTACACACATTAGCCTGGCTAATCATTGATTTTTCTGGCCTAATGCTGATGTACTATGGGTACTATGGAGGACTCGTTCTTAGATTAAGCACTTTGGTGTTAATTTCCGAAACAGTGGGGACAGTCTCCGCATTGTCTTTCCAAGTCTGCAAATAAAAATATAATAATTACTTTCTCGCCGATAAAATTAGTATATATCATTTTATTTTGTGCACCTACTGACTAAAAGTATAAAATTGTAATATTTTGTGATCTTACCTGCTTCCACTGTTCGACAGTCCTGTCTGGCCCATGATCTTTTATGATATCTTTAAGTTTTTGCCACTGGGAGTCCGCCCTTTTTGCCCCTTACAGTTCTGTAACTCACCACAGTGGCTAGGTGGTCGTATATCGACATGAATTCGACCAACATATTTATTTGTTTTTTGTTGCTTCTTGATCTGAATGAAAAGAATAAAAGTTGAATAAGGCGATAAAAATAGACGCACACGTTTTAAAATAGTATCAATAATAGGTAAACAGAAAGATTTATCAAGTTAATTAGTTCACTTTACATTTCGCTTTCATATGGAAAACAATAGTTACTTTATAACATTTTAAGGGGTACGGATAGTATCTATTTACTTTTTGGCGGCACTTATGTTCGCTTTCGCTCCTTTTAAGTACAATAAATTATAAATATAAACCGAGTAAAACCGGTGAATCCGAATACTTTGTTTTGCCGAAACGAAAATAATTAATTGTTAAAATCACAAGCAAAGACAAAAACACAGACTTATGATAAAATAATGACTCTTTGACATAGACTTGAGATGAATTTTGGAATATTGTGACATTTTACATCTTACTTGCATGATTTTCTTAAAATGGCAACAAGTGCAGGGACAAGTCTTTCCCCTATTTTAGCCACCGTGGATATTATTTCCACCGCTATGCCCATGCTCTACGGGTGGATAAAACTGAGTGAGGAGATAAAAATTTTATCCTTTCCCCGTGGATAAAATCTCCCCGCCCATGCTCGCCCTGCTGGAAAACAAAGAGCTCTCAAGGAATTTAGACAATACGAAGTTAGGAAATTTGCGGTGTTTCGTGGTTTCACCCCCGTACCTTGGAGAGCACATAAAGCCGTCGGTCCTGCGCCTGATCTCTCTCCGGTCGTGATGATTTTCCGTCCCATCGGCCTATGAGAGTAAGGGAGCAGAGACTTCACCTGTGTTTTCATACACAGTTGTGCACTATAAAATAACCCGCGCCGATGGATATCTGTAATATATAATATGTAGTAGATTAACTGCCGTGGTCAAAATTCTGTCGAGAAGACATTTCATTTTAAAGGTTCAGCCCCACTAAAGAGGCGCGGCGCAGCGTGGCACGTAGCGGCAAATATTTTTTCTAAAAAATAATATGAAATGTGCACATTTCATACCCTGTAAATGAGTTCGAAAGTTAAACTTCCCGGCCTAGGCCAGCAAAGAATGTATGTATTTTCATTACCTAACATAAGTTTGAATTTGGAATCTTTCTTCCTGAATATCTTGTAACTTGTTATAATGTTCTTTGGCCTAAATAGTTTAAATTTGGAACTCTACCGTATTACGCGTTCAGCACTCACAGCGCAAAAAAAGTTAATTCCCAAGACCAATCCGTACATTCCGACGTACAAACAAACATAAATGTACCCGGAAAACCAATTACAATTTCAATTAGTAATTCAAATATAAATAATTTAACTTTTAATATTTCTTAAGTAGGTTGCTTTTTTATTTACTTTCTTTTAATTACATAATAAAATATATTTTTAAAAAAAGGCACTTGTTTCATTTTTTAGAAAAGCACTATACACACCTCGACCGGGAGAGCATTTCTGGTCTCGTATATAGCTCTCTCTATCTATCGTCTAACTAACACTCGACCAGAAAACGCGTACTTCCCGGTCTCGCGATGTAATGTACTATTTTAAGAGTATGTATGGAGCTTGGCCTATATTATGAACGACGAGGCATGGAGATGCACTGCGCTACGCGGTGTAAACTCATACAAATAAACTCGCCGGCATATTTAGCGGAACATAAAAAAAGGTCCATAATTAAAAAAATATGGTTTTATTTTAAAATCTACTTACTACACTTCTTTTGTTATTTAAAGTTTCATTTGTTTTACTTAAAATGAGATCACATTAAGAACAGATTTTGCGAGTAAAGGCTACTTGTGAAAAATGGTACATTTTTGAACTTTTCATGTAACCGGGAAAAGTGAAATTTAATATTAAAATAACAATTAATTAAATTAGAACTGCAAGCACTGCTTCTATTCTTTCATTTTGTTTTTATGCAGGATAATGCTCGGCCGCATACCGCTCGGGTAACTCAAGCTTATCTTAATGATATGAATATCACTGTTAAGGAGTGGCCGGCGAGATCACCGGATATGTACCTAATAGAGCACGTTTGGGACTTACTGAAAAGAAAAGTTAAGTCCAGAATTCCAGCTCCTGCCAACGTGGGAGATCTGCGAATCGCCGTAGTTGAGGAATGGCGGAGACTATCCCAGAAGACCATCGATAACATCAATCTCAGTATGCCTAGACGGGTAGAAACTTTAATAAGAGCACGTGGAGGAAATACGCGATATTAATCACCATTTTTATAATTTAATTAATTGTTATTTTAATATTAAATTTCACTTTTCCCGGTTACATGAAAAGTTCAAAAATGTACCATTTTTCATAAGTAGCCTTTACTCGCAAAATCTGTTCTTAATGTGATCTCATTTTAAGTAAAACAAATGAAACTTTAAATAACAAAAGAAGTGTAGTAACTAGATTTTAAAATAAAACCATATTTTTTTAATTATGGACTTTTTTTTTATGTTCCGCTAAATATGCCGGCGAGTTTATTATGTGCCGCTACGTACCGCGCTGCTTCATGCATCTCAAGTGGGACTAGACCTTTAAGGCTTCAGAATTCGATGCGAAACACAAAACACGTGAAACTCAATAAGGGAAGGTACGGCC
This sequence comes from Erebia palarica, assembly GCA_964035005.1. NCBI lineage: Eukaryota > Metazoa > Arthropoda > Insecta > Lepidoptera > Nymphalidae > Erebia > Erebia palarica. The sequence goes on from OZ035986.1 coordinate 20,079,074, forward strand.
ACGCTTACGGAAAAGACAAGCCGTAAGAAATTTAATCTCAGCCTAATCTATTTGTAAACCCGAGTAGATAGATCGATAAATTTATGTAGACCTACTAAACAAAGTTTTTACGATTTTATCAGTCCTGAAAGGTTTTTAGGCGACAAGGGAAGCGATTTGGGATGACATCTTAGTACAATTTTACTTATTTTTTTAATAGATCTGGATGAAATTTGGCATAGATATAGATTATAGTCTGGAATAACATATAGGCTACTATTTATCACAGAAAATTAAAGAATTCACGCGGGTACCAAAAAACCTCAAATGGATGTTTGTTACTCAATCACGCCAGAACTGCTTGACAACAACTTTTACGTGACAAAAGCTCTATTTCTCGCACTTTTTTTTTGCATCATTACAAGTTACCTCGGTACCAGTACCAGTTACCAGTCTAAGATGGTAGCGGGCTAACCTGTTAGGGGCATGGCAGTTATATTAAACCCAAACCCCTATTCGGTTTCTACATGGCATCGTACCGGAACGCTAAATCGCTTGGCGGCACGTCTTTGCCGGTAGGGTGGTAAATAGCCACGATCAGGCCAGACCAGGGAAAATTCAAAAATTATAATTTCCCAAATTGACCCTGCCGGGGATCGAACCCGGGACCTCCGCACGTTAAGTCAACAGCGCTCAATACTGCGCCGCGGAGGTCGAAGTATACAAAAACAGTTGCAACCATCGGTGCTTTCACATTAGGTTCAAATTTGAATACGTGTCAACGATAAATTTGGCAACTTAGCTATTCTGGTTACATTTTAAAACAGTGTTATACACTTTCATTTCTGTTACAGATTAATTTTTGTTACAGAAGTATATGTGTTTTGGGTTGACAGATTTCAAAACACATTGAAAACGGTTACAGTGCAGAGTACGTTTGGGGTTGAGATACCAAAAGAGTATTAAGAAGACGTGATCAAGGAAAAAAAGCTTAAATTGCTATAATCCACTAAAACGGATAAATCTATGTGGTACAACGAGCATTGTTGAGTTAATATCTATCTCTTAAGGATGACCTGGTGTCGGAGTGAAACGTATGTTGAAAGTGCAGTAGAAGATTCGCGTGGTGTGGTGTTGGGGCGTGCTTGCTGGTTGTTTTCTATTCCTTCATGTTATGAACCGTTGCTTATCGTACACTGCTATCCAATTTTGAGAAGTGTTTTTATATCAAAGGTAATGTTATCTTGTTCCTTAGATGTAATTACCCCCAAAAAGTTCTTAATGCGTTTGAAAATTTGTAAAGAACGCGTGCAATCCGTCTTTTATGTTATAAACGGAGTTATAGAGGAAATTTTTCTAGGGCCCCATTTTAAATTGCGTCTTGGAGATAAAAAGCGGGCGTTTCCTGATCAAAACACGTCTCGGACTAATGACGGCTTCGCGGATTTTTATGGCATTTCCGGTTCTTCGGTCTGTTTTTTTTTCTTACTTGAATAAATTTTTGCGTTCATTTTGCTGAAAAATGTTGAAAGCGTGTTTAACATTTTTTTTGTGTATTTTTTATCTGCAGCTATATCTGTCGGTGGATTTATCCAATGTTTTTTATTATTTCTGGAATCCTTATTTTTAATTTTTTTCAACGGAGTTTTAACCTTTTTTCGGTTGTCTATCACTACCCATATTATAAATATGTATATTTTATGTGAAAGTGCTGTCTTTTCATTGGCCTACCCCGGGATGTACCTACTTACCTCTATACCAATTTTCATCAAAATCGGTTGAAAAGATAGGCTGTTAAAACGTAGCAGACACACAGATAGACAGACAGACAGGCTCTCTGTCGCATTTATAATACTAGCTGATGCCCGCGATTTCGTCCGCGTGGATTAAGGGTTTATGGTTCGCGCGGGAACTCTTGAATTTTCCGGGATAAAATTCCGGGATTTTCCTATGTGTGTTATTCCAGACTATAATCTATATCTGTGGCAAATTTCATCCATATCCGTTTAGCCGTTCTGGCGTTCAAACATCCATCCATCCATCCATGCAAACTTTCGCATTTATAATATAAGTATGGATTAGTTAATATTAAGTAGTCCTATAAACTACATAGTCATGTATTCTGAACAACTAACTTAGTTTAACATATTTCAAAAGGCGTGTTGTATCAACAAGAGATGCTTTCATAAGTGCCCGGGGGACGCAGCCGAATTGGGTCCGCGTCGCCCTTAGATGGAAAACATACAAAAAAAAGTAAAAAGTAAATGATAATGCTCATTTCAAACATTAGAATGGAATTCACTTGTTTGTGTTATTAAAACGTTTTTGTGGCTCTTGGGGAATCATTTTTGACTGAGATTTTATAAAAAGAGCATCTACTAAATTTCTTGCCAGTTCTTCTCAGTATAATCTTCTAACAGTGACAGAGTCTTGGCACAACATACAAGTTGTCCTACGTGAAATTAATCATTTTATTTTCATTTTTCATTTTATGGCAAAACAATATCGTTCAGAATTTTCATTAAAACAAGTTTTGGCTGAGTGTGTGTCCCTAGCTCATAATGTGATGTGGTTGAGCCAAAATATTTTCCGATAATTTTATCCTTTGATGTAAGTTAGTATGAATATTATAATTATAGTCAGTCAATAATCCAGCGGGAAATCAAACTTGAAAACCTATCTGACCTAGATAAATTTTGTAATTCAACTATTAAAATATAGTAAAATTATTAGACGAAGCCCGCCATTTAGCCGACATCCATATTCTCATCGTCATACATACTAATATTGTCAATGTGAAAGCGTGTATGTCTATCTGCTACACTTTTGTACCCGGCGTATTAGCTGTGGTATTAGATACAAGATCCAAGCAAATTTTCAGCACTTTTATTCCTAAAGTTAAGGAGTTTCCGTGGGAGTAAAAATAACTTAATCGACGCGAATGAACTCGCGGGTATCATCTCGTATCTAAATAGATTTCATGTACGGAACACCATACAGAAACCGCCCAATTACAATGTAGTTGTTAATTATAAGTGTAGATAGAGCCTCGATGATCACGTTAAAGCCGTGTTTGCAAACTCAATCACTCTCCGGTGAAGGCTATCTCAGTAGTTTATTAGAGCGAGGTAATAGAGAGTGCACCTGTAGCATATTCTGCGTAGTCTGAACATTATTAAAGTGCATGCCTGCCTTTACAACGGGCCTCCGATTCAAACTGATACGAGCCATACAAATCTCGAATTCTCGACTCAACGTTGAACGAGTGCGGCGCTGCTATATTGTACAGATGACCTTTCAACAGTCCAGACCAGATATTCCTTTCAACAGTCAATCCACTGATTTCTTTTAGATAAAAGTTGATAGACTTACAAATTGAATTAGCCTGATTATGATTTCCATAAATTATTACACATCGGTAGGTAACTACTAACTATTTCTATGCGATTTTAATTACACAGTTGTTCTACTGAAAGGCAACCATATAAAACAAACAGTTAATAGGTACATTTCAAACGATTTAAAAACCTTTTTGATACGGGTTGGAATCCAAACCTATTAATCCTAAATAGTAACGGCTGTAAGTAAAAGCAATTGTGCTTCATAGGCTGGCCGAACAATATTAGAAATTTTCTGTCGAAAGAATTCTTATGCGAGCCGAAAGGCCCTTTGCTCATACAATTACCACAGAGACAGTCGCGCTCGCTGGATGAACGCTGACTGGACGTCTTGTAATCAAACTTTTCAAAGACATGCTCAGTTTGCCAGTACCTCAGAATCAGAGATCTGGTATAGCTTAGCTATAAAGAAGAAAAATCCTGACTAACTCACTGACTGGCTCATCAACGCCCAGCCCGAACCCTTAGATCTACACAGCTGAAACAAAGTACAAAATTTCCCTTTGTTTTGGTAGTCATAAATGTAGATCTACCCTGTAGTGGTTCTGCTGATATTTTCACGAAATGGTCTGGGTGATCCATATTCCTCCATTACATAATTACAAATATTAAGCAGATTTAGCTCAAGTAGCATACATGTATTACATAACAACGAAAGTTTAATAATTAATATAATCATCAAGGTCGACCAACAAGGTCGGATGGTCGACCAGTCTGCGTTAGTGTGCGTTCGGCCTTAAACTGGGTCTCCGAGGGCCCTTCATATCGATAGCTATCGTAGTATGCCGCAGGCGTCCACCCATTGTCCTATTCAATCCAATATCTCTAATAGTATACGCAAACGATACTAATAACAAAATCCCCGAGGCCGGGCTAGCAGAGTTATTTCAGTTATTTGCTAACTCTTCCTAAATATTTCGCAAGCTATTGATAATATTGGCATTTATAGAAAATTCCAACGATACATAGTCGCTTATAAATGTATAAAAATTCATGTTGAAGTCGTGCCTATCTTTGTTACATTCGCCCGACTTCAACATATTGTGTAGTAATCAAAATTATTTTCTACTTTACAGTGGCTTTGGAGGTCGGGCTTTTGGAAATAATTTTTATTTTTACTTTTAGTGTACTCTATATCCCCACGGCTTAGGAGTGCAATACCCTGCAGCATCAGAGTTGAGGAGTTGGGACTTGGGTTTAAATATAATAGGGTTTAGGGTATATATCAATTCACTAAAAAAATCCTAAATCCTTATTTTTAAGTTCTGTACCCTGCAGCATCAGGGTCGAGGAGTTGGGACTCAAGGTTGAATCGTATACACATACTATATGAATTCACCATCAAAATTTCTACTACCCAGTTTCATGTAGTAGGTGGCGGTACACCTACAGCATCAGGATTGAGGATTTGGAGTCAGAATTTTTTATGGGATAAGTAGCAAACTCCGTCGCAGACTATCCGCGTATTCTTTGGTATGTTTAAGACTACCCTCATTATAAATTTAAGAGAAATCGAGTTGTTATTTTGCTTAGAATTTGTATATTATAAATTACTAGAAAATTATAGTAATCTAACTTAATCCTGTGCGCTCGAAATGCTAAATGTTGTTCTTATCAAGTAATGTTAGCAAACAAGTCAATTGTAAAATTGTAAATATCACCACAAGTACACAATTTTTTTATAAGAACACTACAAACCTAATAAAAAGATTCCTGTTAAAATATAATTGAGGTTATTAAAAAAGAATAACAAAAACAATGCAAACGATAAAGGCGAAAATAATGATATGAAATACTAATAAGAGCGAGGGCCCATGTCAGACTTCGTATATCCGATAATCGGTCTAACTTTTATTATCGATTCTGTGACGAACTTAAAGCCCGAACCTTTCATTTTCCACTGACATTCGAATCGACTGATTTTGTTTCTGATCGAGTTTTTGTAGGACGTGAGCGTTTATGTAATGTCCCTGTACACCTATGTTTCCTTTTTTTTTTCTGACAAAAAATTGGTCACTGGCTGACATTGGCGCAGGCACTGAGATATTTCTCAGCCCTTGAGATAATATAATAATATATAATAATAATATGTTCCTAGCTTTGTCCAGTGAGATCAAAGCAGGCATGCCAACTAGCCAATAACCATAATTCATCTTCCGACTATGCTCAAAGAGCTCTAATTAATAATATGCAATAAATAGCCTGAATGCCATGCCATGTCAAAAAATATAATATTAGTATGATTTGGCGGAACTTCATTGGAAGCGTTCTATGTGGAATTATAATTAGAACTATTTTTTTTATCACCGCGGGAACTCCTTAATTTTCCGGGATAAATGTAGCCTATGTGCTGTCAATACCAAATTTCGTGAAAATCGGTTGAAAAGATGAGCCGTAAAAGCGTAGCAGACGGACAGATAGACAGACAGACACCCTTTCGCATGTATAATATAAGTAAGGATGTCCTTTAGACCGAATTTCAATCGGCGGCCACAGCAGGTAAATCCACCCGTGCGAAGTTGGGGCTGGGGGACTCGACCAGTATATTATTATATTAGATTTGCCCTCGAAAGTTTTCTGAGTCTAATATAATTAAAATTCTAATGGTCTACTATACAATAAAACTATAGACCCAAAATACAATTTAGATGAGGCAAAAAAGATCGGCTTCTCTTGGAATGAGCTGAATACAGGGGTCCGATGGATCTGCTTGGAAAAGTAGGTACTACTTGTAAGTTGTACGTACAATCTTTACCGACAACTGTATCTAGCCTATGAAATCTTATGTGAATGATTGCCAGTTTAGACCAGCTTGGCAACTGGTTTCCATTGAAGAGGATGATCCCAACTAACGAACGGCACGGTAACGAAAGGTAGTGTCATCCCTTTGCCGGTCATAGGATTCAAGGAGTGCCTCCCTCAAGTTACTCGACACTGGCGAAGTGCATTGTGCTGGTTTGGCACTACTCAAAACCATAAACCAAGAGAAGAAGAAGAAGGATTCAAGGATGAGTAGTACTTATAATGAATGAGTAAATTACTAGGAAGACATCGTGTTTAGAGCACGAGTCTCCTTTATGAATGAGAAGAATTTGGCCATATTCTACCACGCTTGCCAAATGCGGATTGGCAGACTTCACATACCTTCGAGAAAATTATGAAGAACTCTCGGGCATGCAGGTTTCCTCACGATTGTTTCCTTCACTGTTTGAAACATGTGATATTTTATTTATTAAAACGCACGTTCAAAAAATTGGAGGTGTATGCTCGGAGATCGACCCCGCGACCCCATAGGAGGTCGGTTGTCTTAACTATGCTAGTATTAATAAGTCTTAAATAATAATTGAAAATCATTTAAAAACCCGGTCAATTGCGAGTCAAACTCGCGCACAAATAGTTTCGTACCACCACACAATATATACATTATTTTATTAAATAACAAAAAAGGTGTCTAAGACATATAGATATGAAGGCTATCGCCGGTTCATTCCGAGAGCAGAGAGAGAGAGAGGGTTGATTAGAGAGAGACTTACTGAGCCGGGAGAGTTTGAAAGCGTCAGCCGTGTTGATGATGTCCACGAAGAGCTGGAAGTCGAGCCGGGTTTTGTTCCTGCTATGGGAGTATTGTCTCATAGCGAATTTGAACGCCTCCTGAATCTCTTCAGAATGTTGCTCGAACACTGCACCTGGAGAAAAAAGAAATTTGTGAGAAATCCATAGAATCGGTTCTTTGACAACTAGTCAAACGTATTAACGCGTGCAATTTTGTATGAAATACTGAATTGTGACGTCATTCCATACCATATCTATTTATCTATCATCCAAGTTCGACTCACATATTTACTTTTATCGATAGTTTCTATTGGTTATTCAACATGGGGACGTGGATATTACGACTTATGGGAGGTCCTATAGTTAAAAATCACTAAAATATAATATTTATTCGACTTGTAGTCAAATTCCCAATTATTACTAGTAGGTCAATTAGTGGGTAGTGTTTGTGTGTATTTTGTGTGTTCGCGCCGTATCTACGGTCGCGAGGTAGCTGTCAATGTTATTCAGAAGGACTAGAATCCAGAGCCGTTAAAACGCTTAAATAAAAGAAATGTTGGTGTTCTGCAGTCGCCTTTTGACTTTGACTTTTATTTTTTTGATTAACAGCAAAGTTTGAAGGGAATCACCCTTGCAACTTGCTGCCACGTGCTAGTGTACTTTTGCAAAAGTACCACGGGGAACCCCGTATAGTGACTCACATCCAAAGTGATTAAGTAATTATACTTGAGTGTGAACTGACTAAGTGACTAAGTGAAGACAAGTGGTACCAGCTGAGGAGCTTGTTTGCATTAGAGGCATGTACGGTTACTCCGAGTTTGATCGAATTTGAAATACGTCTCACTAAAGTGAGGCGAGAGTGAGCTCCTCCATACATCTACAGCCAGCGCTCCAAGCGGCAACATGGTGAACAAAAAGTCACCGAGTCATTCCCACTCCAAGTGAAATTCGATGAGAAAGATCGAGTCTTTAACTCACCAAACGTACAAAAAATACGTTATGAGTAATGTCATTTGCTATTTTGGTACTCCGAGTGTTACTTTTTACACAGATTGACATCTCAAAATGCGAGAATGACGTCATTTTCACATTCGATAGCGGATTCATAACTCACCGAAAATATTCCCGAATAATATGGGACTCGATTATGACTGCGAGGCTTTATTTTGCTTGGAAAAAGATAATGGACGCTGCGGAATGACCGACGTGAAGAGAGGCGTGATAAGGCTCAAGTTAACCGCGTCTCAGACAAAAAATTTCGTTCAGCTATATCGGCTCACGAAGAGAGCTTTTATTTATTTGTGCAAAATGTTGAGGGTAAACAGTGACCTCAAAGGCTCGCAAAGAGTATCGCTGGAGACGAAGGTACGTATGACAATTCATTTGGAAAGTATTGTTAATTCCACATAGTATTTAGGTTATATTTATTGTAGCAGCCCCAAGAACTATGTATTTATTTTATTAGTAACTCTAAGTCGCTGTATTAACAACGCAACGTACCTACTTATCTACTAAACGTAGAGCTATGCATTTACTTACCTACATTTGTACTAAAATACAAAGGTTCATACACACTTAAATACCTACCTAAAACATAATTCTGTCAAATTACAGCTGCTTAGTGCACTGCTTTTTTATGCCAATGGCGATTATCAGAGGATAGTTTGTGAGGCCTGTCATCTTGGACAGCAAACTGAGCAAATATGTGCATGAAGTCACAGAGGCACTTAACCATCCTAATGTGGTTAGGAAATATGTATATAAAAAAAACTAGATGATTCCCGCGACTGTGTGGATTAAGATTTTTGATTCCCGCAGGTACTCTTTAATTTTCCAGGATAAAAAGTAGCCTATGTCCATCCCCAGGATACAGGTAGACTGGTGGGAGGCTTCGGCCGTGGCTAGTTACCACCCTTCCGGCAAAGACGTGCCGCCAAGAAATTTAGCGTTCCGGTACGATGCCGTGTAGAAACCGAATAGGGCTATGGGTTTAATATAACTGACATGCCCCTAACAGGTTAGCCTGCTACCATCTTAGAGTGCATCATTACTTACCATCAGGTGAGATTGCAGTCAAGGGCTAGCTTGTAGTGGATAAAAAAAACAATCTACTCCTGTACCAAATTTCATCAAAATCGGTTGAGTAGATGGGTTGTGAAAGCATAGCATACACACACACTTTCGCATTTATAATATTAGTATGGATTATAGTGTTATAATCATATACTTCCCTCTCCCCTGAAAATAAGCATAAAGTTTGTGCTAGAAATAGGTACAATAGACCTGCGATAGATCTTACAACCATTAACCATTGAGCTATTGGTGGTTACTTCATGATTAAATGTTACAGGCTGTGGATGTTGACTGCCGCATCATTAACATCAACCCAAGATACCCAGTATGATTCCACAATCAGTTCATCTTTAAGCTAAAGTTAAAACTCCAATTTTAAAGCTGAACTGAAATGCCTGCATGTAAATCAGGCAATACTATCTTTTAGGTATGATATTTTAAATTAATTTTCTTTAGCAAACCAAATAATTGAGGCCAATTCTGTTGTACACAGGGTTTGAAGCTAGGGTAGGCATTAGTTAGAATACCTATTTATTGACTGTCATGATGAAAAATGAGCATTGATGTATTTCAATATGGGTAAGCAGTGCTTTTGTGCCTCTATGAACTGCACGCCACTGGTTGTACACCATAACTAAATTTAAATGACAGCTCTATTTAAGTTGCTATCCCTTTTACATTATATTTATTTTTCTTGTGGAATTGGCCGGCAATAGATTTAAAGCTGACATTTTAATTTAGATATTGTGTTAAACAGAATTGGCCACAATATCTAACGGGCTAATTTACATAATTTAAGGGAAAAAAAACACACTGATACTCATAAAATTGTTTACTGGAATCCTACACATCTGCCTCTAGTTTGTCTGTTGTGTATATTAATTTTTTTTTAACAAAAATGTGTTAATTATTTATTAAATTTGAATATTTCAGAATTCCAATGGAACAGCCCACGGATAACAACTCTGATGTAACAAGTGAAGTGAACAATCCTCTCATCGCATCTTTTGTGGATCAAACCAGGCTGCTGACAATTGCCCAACAAGAGAGACAGATTAATCAATACATATTTCAACTAAAATATATTTGTATGATTACCTTTTCAACCTTTTCAATTTATTTTACAAACACAACACAATATTAAAACAAAATGAGTAGACACATTTGGCTAACTAATCAATGATCATTCTGGCCCAATGCCGATAGACTATTGAGGACTTGTGCCCAATTACATTAAGCACTTTGGTGCTAACTTCCGAGACAGTGGGGTCTCCGCATTTCCAGTTGCACTGAGTGCCCGAACTGCTACAGTGTTCTCAGAGCGGGCACCTTTTTTTAAATCTTTGTAAGTCTGCAAATAAAAATATAATATTATTATGTACCTGCAACTTTCTTGTGGATAAAATTAGTATATATCAACAGTGGTATGCACAGGGTTTGAATCTAGAGTAGGCATTAGTACTATTTACTAGCTGTTTTGATGATAAATACATATTGACTTATATCCATTTGGGTAGCAGTACTGAACTGCATGCCACTGTATATCATTTTATTTTGTCTATATTGTAGTTTACTTGACTTTAAGTACTGTAATATGTCGTGATCTTACCTGCTTTCAGTGTTCGACAGTCCTGTCTGGCCCATGCTCTTTTAAGATATCTTTAGGTATTTGCAACTGGAAGTCCACCCTTTTGGCGCTTAACAGTCCTGTGAACTCACCACAGTGGCTTGGTGGTCGTATGTCGACTAACATGTTTATTTGTTGTATCTTGATCTAAATGAAGAGAATAATAGTTGATTATGGCGATAAAAATAGACGAACACGTTTGAATAAATATGAAATATTAATTTAATATTAATAATAGGTAAACAGAAAGATTTGTCGAGAAAATTAGTTCAGTTTACATTTCGCATTCGCATCTACTTACTTTTAGGCACAGTTTATGTTCGCTTTCCCTCCATGTACAATCAATTATAATTAAAAAACAAGTTAAACCGGTGAATCCGAATACCACTACCCACTACATAGGAGCCGAAACGAAAATTATTAATTGTAAATAAAACAGAGTACATTATTTAGATACTACAGCGCGACCGCGTATCTCTGACAGCTAAAGTGTAACGATCGCAATCACCTCTGATTGGATAACACTCTTCCACTATTGGACAAAATCCATTGAAGTAGCAAGAATACCATAAATTTAGCCAATCACAACAATTGATACTGTAACAATGATTGATGCAGAATACCGACAAAAAATGCTGGTCAATATCACGACCAGTGTTACCAACTCTCGAAAATATTTGTCCCTAAAACATAAATCAAAAAGCCCCAAATATATTTTTTATACGACTGCCTGAAAAAAGGAGTATATTGTTTTCAGGGTTCATGTATGTATGTATGTATGTGAGTTTGTATATTCCACCATAACTTCTATACGCCTGACCCGATTTTGATAAATGAGGTATCGCTAGACTCCCTAGCTTATTCCGGGTGACATAGGCTAGTAAAATTTTTAAAAAAATTGATGGGGTGACCATGGTCACGCATTAAAGACTAAAGTTGAAAAAAAAATCGAAAATAAGATTAACTATATAATCATCATCTAGAAAATGATGAGTAGATTCCAAAAATATATAACATTATAGTTCAATATCCAGTGATTCACAAACAAATATCATTTAATAAAAATGTGAATAAGACACCAAAGGCATGCAAATCGCTTCATAAGGAGGTAAACTCCGAAAATAATATAGCATGGCAGTCGTATTTTTTAATTCGTTAAATTAATTTCACTTGTTTACCGTACATTCAAAATTAAGATTCACAATGAATGATTCAAATTTTCGCTAATAATGAAAATCTTAATTTTGGAATTACGGTTTTCTTATTGATCGTAAGAAAAAATTACAATAAACATTATTTTTAGAAAATTAAATATTGAACAAGTAACTTCAAAAAATTATAATAATTATACAACCAATATTTTGTTTGAATTGTTATTCATTCAACTCCGCATTATTAATAATAAGAATCGGTAGTAGATGATAGATCTAAGAAATAAAAAATAGGTAAAAAATATAAGAAGCCAAAAAATCCCTAAAAATAACGAAAAGAAGCCCTTCGCATTTGTTTACGCCCTAAATTTGGGGCCAAAAGCCCTAAGTTGGGAACCATGATCCCGTGCATAGATAAAACACAGACTTAAGATAAAAATAATGACTCTTTGACATAGAGTAGACATGAATTTTGAAATATTGTGGCATTTTACATCTTACATCCATGATTTTCTTATAATGGCAACAATTGCGAGGACAAGTCTCTCTGCCTCGGACTGCAACAGTCAAGTGTGGTCTGGCGGTACTGGCTGCTATTTTCCCTCGTAGTACGTACGTCCGATATCCCCCTCCTTGAAATCACACTTTTCAGCATCGATTTGCATGTTCGCGGGAGATATCTGTCCCCCTGAGGAGACAGATTGGAATTATTTATTATTATTAATAATTAATGTTGTATGCATTTGGTTGGGGTAGGTACCTCGAGGGTACTTAATACTAGTTCCACTGAGTTTTTATTCCCCAGTAGTTCACCTGTGGATAAATAGTTGCATAGAAATACATATAACGGGGATTCAAAGACATAACGTAGGCATCTTGCATTTAATGACAACTAGTGATGAGTAATGAATTTATTAATGTGCTGATTTCTGACAGATTTCTCATACGTCTGGCAACTCTGCGGGCCTATCACACAGCCTATCCTAGCGATCGGCGACTTTGAATGATTTCATTCGAATTATTTGATTATACAAATAATTCGAATTATTCGAATGATTTACCAAAATTATTAACTAACATACTCCACTAATTGATACTAATTTGATTCTATTAATGATAGTTACAAACTTGATTCGAATACTGATTTAGATATTGATTACTGATTTAGAAATCGGTACAGTAACAAGGAATTTCAAAATGGCGCTGATTTAAAAAATTTTGGTTACAGTTTCATGTTTTGTCATTTAGCCACCTCCCGGCCAGTTGCCAGGATCCTCAGATATCGATTTTGAACGGAATCAATATAATATTTTTAGCTGCTAAACATTATATTTAACTCCCTAGAATAATAAAAAACTCGCTAAAGTGGCAACACTGGAAACCCCAAGCTTTTTGAATGTTTTGATTAGAGACAATAAAGATTTTGGCATTTATACTTTTTTATGACATTCTACCATAAAGAAACGTACCATAGTGTGCGCTAGGCTGTCAGTGTCAAACTGCCAAAAAACTGTCAAATTACGCAATGAAAAATGCCAAAATGCCGCATGTATCTGTCTCACTTTTTTGCGAATGTATGAGAGAGACAATTGTTGCGATCGTTTTGTCATACGATTTACTAACTCCGTTTACTCACTTTGACAAAACGTGCCCGTTTGACAAACTCATGGTATGGAAATATTCGCTTACACTTGGCGAGGTGAGCTCTCCGGTCGATCAATCGAATTTGCAATGTAAAAACTCGGAGTAACGCTACTGGAAGCCTACAGTCCTTGGAGGAAGTCACCATACCACACAACGCATTCAACACTTAAAATTAGCATAACACACACACTTAACTGCCTCAGGAATCACCTTACCGCAACCAGGTGTCCAGGTCTGTCTGACGACCTCCGTGACGCAGTGTGTAGCGCTGTTGTCTTAACGTGCGGAGATCCCGGGTTCGATCCCCGGCAGAGTCAATTTGGGAATTTATAATTTCAGAATTTTCCCTGGTCTGGCCTGGTGGGAGGCTTCGGCCGTGGCTAGTTACCACCCTACCGGCAAAAACGTGCCGCCAAGCGATTACGCGTTCCGGTACGATGCTGTGTAGAAACCGATTAGGGGTATGGATTTAATATACCTGCTATGCCCCTAACAGGTTAGCCCGCTACCATCTTACACTGCATCATCACTTACCATCAGGTGAGATCGCAGTCAAGGGCTAACTTGTAGTGGATACAAAAAAAAGGTATATCATAGAAACTTGTTCACAAAAGGCCCGATGTCAACGACCCGTCTCTTCCCGCAATGGGCCCCGGGACGAAGCCATGGGTTTGCTAATCGTTGAGTTAGGTATTTGGCCGTAACAGGTAGGTTTGAGCATACAGATTAAGGTGTTTTCTTTGGTACTTCTGTACCAAATCATAACTGCCTCGTTGGTCTAGTGGTTCAACTGCGGCCGACGAGTAGCCAATAATTAATATGGCCCGAACCGGGACTCGAACCCGGGACGGATATTATTAAGTATTGGATTTTTCTGACTAGAAATTCTCAGTACTAGCCCGGAGTTAGGAAGTTGGTGTTCACTCCCGCGGCACGATTATCACGTAAAGCTGCCGGTCCAACGCCTGATCTCTCTCCCATGTCGGATATTCCATCGCATCAGGCTATGAGAGTAAAGGAACAGAGAATGCACAAACACAGGTCTGTGTTCGTGCACACACTTGTGCACCATAATATTTCCCGCGCAGATGGCTAATCTCTCTGGAGATTTGCCGCAGTGGCCGAAATTCCATCGGAAGGACATCACCAAATTATATAAATTTGAAGTTTTTATAGGTGTCTGCTACAAGTTAGCAGTTAGCAATTGACTGCAATCACACTTAATAAGTGAGTTTAAGATGATAGCCGGCTAACCTGTTAGGGTCATGCTTATTGCAGATGAAACCAGTACCTACCCATGTTATACACATGTATAAGTTTTTACATAGCAAATTCGATTAATCGTATAAAGTGTTCAATCACATTAGCGTCAAAGGAATATAAACGCTGCTCAATGGGCCGTTTCGATAGTAGGTATTTTTACTACAAGGTCAATAGTAGTTTAGTACCTTATGATACGGAAGAAGTTATTGTACATATAGTTTTCTAATAAAAAGCTATCAGAGATCGCAAAAAAAAACATATGGTCCGTGAATATGAGCGGAGTGCGACCGGCACTGGCACGATCGATTTATTATTTAGTAGTCGCGCTGCTCGTAATTTATAGTACGGCAAGGTCCAGAGAAAAATCCGTTCATTGTTCTTGCCAGGAAACAAATCGTTATTGAAACATTTTTCATCGATAACAGGTTTTACTGGACTGTGATCTCACATAAAATGGTAATTGATTTTAAACTTAACATGCATGACAGACGCAGGGTTACCAAAAATTTATATTTACTTCTACTATGATTTAGCTTTATGTTGTAGTCTTATGGTGGCGGACAAACGTATTAGGGGTAGGTATGTTAGTTATAATAATGCCATACCTCTAATCAGCTTATAACTACTCTAGCTGATGTCCGCGACTTCGCCCGTGGAATAAGTTCTGTGATTCTCACGATAACTTTTTGATTTTCCGAGATATAAAGTAGCCTATGTCACTCTCCGTTTCCTCATATAAACTCATGCAAAAAATCACGTCGATCCGGGGCTCTTTTGCGGCGTGATTGAAAGTCAAATAAATATACTTTCGCATTTATAATAGTTAATAAAATCATAAATGCGAAAGTATGTAGTATGTCAATAAGTGTAGTATACCTTCCTAATTGAATAAACATTATTTGAGTTTGAGTTTGAGATATGTATGTTAAGTCTGTAGAGAATGCATACTTAATTGTTTCAAAGCCACAAATTGGTAGCCGTTCCTAATTTCCAGCGTGTCTTCCGAGATACGCCTTCTCTATTCACTTTCAAAGCTTTTTATCTACGTACATCATTTTAATCCTTGCAACAAACTTAATATCATTTACTCTTCTTAGATCAAGTCAAGGCCTAATAATGGTTCTATCTTTCTCTGCATCGTATCTCTATTATTCATATAATGACAGAGTTTTCTTGGGATAATAAGGAGGAAACGAAAAGGCTAAATTCGGACTACCAAATCCGATCATCCATCCAGTTTCCGACTTGCGTCAATGTTGCTTAACAATTGCGCTTAATAATGGTCGCCATAATAACGTAGCAGTAATAATAATGGTCATCAAATAAAAAAAAAACTTTTAGCCGTCAGAAGCGAAAACACGGATAATCAGTGCAATTTTATAGCTTGCTATAATTATTTCGCGCCACTAATTAACAATCCAACCATGTCAAGACACGCGGAAGCGTGTCCAGCCAAAGTTCAAAAAAACTGGCGAGCAGCACCGTGTGTAATATTACACGAACCATTTGGAGCCACTTTTGACCCCCTCATAACTCAAAAACTATTTCACATAAACATGTCAAATTTGGCGCATATATTGAGACCCGTGAGATACATATGTGCTCCAAATTTCATAAGCACACCTCAAATGGTTATTTAGATATAAACGTACAAAAATCGACATTTTTATGATCTACCTAGGTATAGATCAAAACTCTGACACGGGGCATACTACCATTGCTTGAAGCCGTATTATTTTAATACTGTTGACTTTTATGCTGTAGTGTTATAATCATTATTTTAAGGACGTCAAAGTACGTGACATTCAACCGTTATTTTGAAACAATACTGCTTTAAGCGGTGGTAGTAACTCCTTAACTATTGAAAATGACACATAATTATTATTTTAATCTAGCGGCACGCTATGATGGCCGGTTTGACGTTTGTCCGCTCATGAAGTTCCGTATTAATTGATAACGACTTTGAAGGAAATAATTGTATTACTTTATTGACGATAGTGATGTGCAGAGATTCATAAATTTTATCGAATGTAGTTTCTCATGAAGTTCCGTATTAATTGATAACGACTTTGAAGGAAATAATTGTATTACTTTATTGACGATAGTGATGTGCAGAGATTCATAAATTTTATCGAATGTAGTTTTAGGTTTAGGACTCAAAATTTATTTATTAAATTGATTTCTTAAATGTATACAAGTGTAGAAAAATCAGTTTGCACCATTTAAGGGGTGAATGTACTTGTGAATATGAACAATTTTCACTATGTGGACAAACCTCTGAAATCGCAAAAAAATATCAATAAATTTTTAAAAATGGAATCTAATACGATCGTCACATAGGATCGCTGGCTAGCACAACTACTACCTCCGGCAAACTCGCGTCAATGCTCAATGCAAAACAAAGCAGTTTCGAATTGACGTTGCTTCGAAAAGTATAAACTGTCAGTGCAATGCGATTGTGATATAGTTTTGACCTGGCTTTGGATTTCAAATATTGATACTGCATTACTGTTGACCCTTGCTCGTTAATTTGGACTCTGTTCAAGCCCTTTGTTGTGGATTTCGTCGATATGACCGAACGTACGCAGAGAACTGTTCTAAATAGTCAGACACGTGAGTTCGTAATACGCCTTCGTAACTATTTCGATCGTGAAGCTCAAAATGGAGGGCCAATTTTACCTATAACGTCAGTGGTTGAACGCGTAGCTGATGCGCTTAATATTGGACAACGAACTGTTAGACGGATAACTAAAAAAAAATATGGCGAGACTGGCACAGAAGAAAATAAACTTCACACACCAAAAAAGAGAAAACGAGCAAAACCAGTCGTAGGCATCGATAGCTTTGATGCCGATGCTATCCGAAGACATGTTTACGGCTACTATTTACAGAAGGAGTATCCAACAAGAAAAAAGTTGGTGCATTCACTGAAGGAAGCTGGATTATTCTTCGGTGGGGAAAGTTCTTTAACGAAGATTTTGAAGACCATTGGATTTCGATACAAAAAATGTAACAAACGCAAAATATTGATGGAAAGATTTGATATAGCGATGGCAAGGTATACTTTTTTACGGCAAGTGAAAGAAATCAAAAATTGGCAAAATGTTGTGTTCTTGGATGAAACATGGCTTAATGCTAACCATACTGTAGGCCGTTCTTGGAACGATGACACAGCAGCATCTACTTCCAAAGTTCCTGTAGGAAAAGGATCGCGACTTATAATTTGTCACGCCGGAACCATCAACGGGTTTGTCGAAGGTTCTCTCATGGCTTTTGCGTCAAAAACCACTGGAGACTATCATGAAGACATGAATGGAGAAAAGTTTACTGAATGGTTTACCTCAATGTTGTGTAGCCTCCCTGAACCATCTATTATAATTATGGACAACGCCCCATACCACTCGATGCAAATTGACAAGCCACCTGCCCAATCCCAAAAGAAAGCTAATATCGTCGCATGGCTTCGTAAAAATGGCGTAGATGCAAACATGAATATGTTAAAAGCGGAATTAGTACGTCTTTTAAAAGAAAACAAACCAACCAAGATCCGATACGTCATTGACGAAATAGCATTAGAACATGGGCACAGAGTTATACGGTTACCGCCTTACCATTGTGAGTATAATGCGATTGAGTTGGTGTGGGCTCAAATTAAGGGATATGCTGCAAGACACAATACAGAACCCCCATTTACCACAAAAAAAATGCTAAAATTATTAGAAGAAGCTTGTGAACATGTGACTAAAGGAGACTGGGAAAAGGTTGTGAATAGAACTGTTAAATTAATAAGGGAAGATTATGAAAGAGATGTGAAAATAGATAATATTATAGAAAACGAACATATAATTATTAATGTATGTGATGATAGCAGTGACGACAGTGAAAATAGTAGTATGGACGAATCTGATTAATTATGGCCTTTTGTGGCACCTTTTTTGGTATCTTTTGTATTCATATGTTTCTTGTGTGCATATAAAGTATGTATATTCATTTTCGTTCAAATATTCAGTTCGTTCAAATAAATTAAATAAACATATACATTTTTGATTTATTAAACCTATTTAATCAGGTACAAAAACAAAACTTAATTGTTTTTTGTTCGAGAATAAATTGACATTCCACATCACTATTGTAATGTGTCAAACCGGCCATCATAGCGTGCCGCTAGTGTAATGTAAATAATAATGAATAATAATATAGTTGCATTAAAACCTTACCTTCGTATTCATGCATTTTGTGCAACGAAACGTCATTGACAGAAAAGAAGAAACGTATTTGAAGTCGTCAGTTCAAGCAGTCAGTCATTGTGATTTGTATTCATTGTATAGAGTGGTTTTAGTGATATCGACTGTTTATCGTGCTTGTTTTCAATGTTTCACTAAAAACTTTTGATTTTGAACTTTTGCAATCATAATTGATGAGATGTAGAAATGTGCTGTAGAGGTAGTCTGACCATAGATGTAATCTGTCAATGTCAGTGTAACTCTAGGTACACTATATATTTTTCTTGAGAATTCTCGTCTTTAATTATAATTGTACAATGAGTCATACAATAGAATTACTGGTGGGTGACACACTGACCTTAAACCGAATAATAAGCACCTACTAATGTAAAACGTAAACTAAACTAATAGAAAAGTCCTATTACAGTGTAAAGGATTATTTGAATGATAGCAAGGCATTGGTATGAATTGTTACAGCGGCTGATTATGTAATGTTATATTATAAGTACATATATATAATTTCAAATATTTGTGAGATGGTGATAATAAAAAAAAGCGGAGTTTATTGCGGGCTCTTCTCAGACCAGGGCACGTTTGGAACCCTCGTAGCTTTAGTTTTAAGATGCCGTAGTTAATTATCACCATCACGTCTTATGCTCTGTAAGCATGACGTTCAGAAGGTGTACTTTAAAGGTACATATTTTGAATAAATATGTTTTGAGTTTGAGATTGAGTTCAATAATTTCTGTACAAAAAGTAATGATATCCCATCAAAAACATAAATGTGAAATGAGAGCCAAATTCAAAATTGTGATATATATGCCTTGGTTGTTGACTTCAGCGACAAAAGAAGTGAGATCTAAATGGGTGCCAAGTTCAATGGTCAGTCCTGAAATTTATTTATAACAACATATAATATTTTATAACAACTTAAACTTAGGTACCTACTTAATAATAATTCGTATATGAAAACTTGCCAAGCCAAAGCCTTAGTCTTCAACATTTTATACTAAGTTATAAGAAGAAATGATATTTTAAGTTGTTATAAAATATTATATGTTGTTATAAATAAATTTCAGGACTGACCATTGAACTTGGCACCCATTTAGATCTCACTTCTTTTGTCGCTGAAGTCAACAACCAAGGCATATATATCACAATTTTGAATTTGGCTCTCATTTCACATTTATGTTTTTGATGGGATTTATTTTACAGTACGCAAAACCATGGAGGTCATTGTTGCAAACACAAAATCGATGAAATCTTTGTCATAGGCAATAAATAAATTCTTTGTGCTAACTAACCATTGAGTTGATTTGTTTATCTATGGTCAGGCATTAAACATTTTAGTTTGAATGGAATAGCGCAATTTATGGATTTTAATCAGGCATGTTTAACGTTGGTGTAACGCTATGCGATATTTATGTGGACTGGGATTATTGGCATGGATAACAGTGTTAATCGGAATGGGAATTGCAGCGGTGGGTACGAACGGCGTGAATGGAACTATTAGCACAATATTTATTACTAAATATAGCTTGCTAATAACAAACAAAGTGTGGCGTGATTACGATTTGCTGAATGGGGTGCGAAATTGAAGATTTTGTATTTCTATTACCCATACTAATATTATAAATGCGGAAGTATGTCTGTTTTTCATGGCCCATCTGTTCGACCGATTTTGATGTAATTTGGTACTGTAGTAGTTAGTATCCCGGGAGGAAAACATAGGCTACCTTTAATTTCATTACCCGGAAATTTAAAGAGGTTCCGCGGGAATCAAAAACCTTAATCCTTGCGGACGAAGAAGCGGCCATCATCTAATTCAACTTAATAATAAATTAAGCCTTGATTGCGCAACTTACTTGGCAATAATTTGCTTTAATTGCTCTGATGTTTCCTTAATTTAAGATAATGTGTGAGATGGTGATAATTTGAAAAAATTAAGCCGGCTGAGTTTGTTGTGGGCTCTTCTCAGACCAGGGCGCGTTCGGATCCCTCGTAGCTTTAGTTTTAAGATACCGTAACTGATTATCACCATCATGTTTCATAAGTAATTTGACGTCAAAAAGTGTACCTACAGTGTACCTAATTTGAATAAATGAATATTTGATTGATTGATTTCCAGAACAGACCAAGGCAAGTTAGTTTTAAATTAAACCAATTTGGCCTTGCCGAGGATCGAACCCGCGAGTGCGGGGACAGTTTCGTTCGTATTCTCTCCGATCCACCTCTACCACTGCAGCCCATTAATGTCCCACTGCTGGGCACAGGCCTCCACTGTAATAGGAGAGAGGGAATTAGAGCTAAGACTAAATTCCGCCAACCCGCATTGTGTTGGCCGGCTTTAACGATTATCATGTTAGTGATAAAAACCGGGACCGTGCTCTCCGAGATACGGGGTTGAAACGCCACCAACTTCCTAACTAGTACTGAGAATTACTAGTAAGAAAAACCTAATCCTTAAGTATGGACTGATCCGGGACTCCACAGAGTCGGGTCCTCGTCGGCCGCAGTCGAACATGCTTACAGACAGTCTCTACGATCGACTTCTATGAAAATCGTTACAGTATATTAGTAGTATTACGAAATACCTACATATTATTATTAAACCTGTGAAATCTTTATGGAAAATCCCACGTTTCTACAACAATGAAAGTGTATGTCAGATAGTTGCCTTATGTATATGAATATTTCATACTCTGAATGTGAAAGTTTATATGAAATATCACCGACATAATTTAGAAAATTGTTGTAAAATATTTTTTTAAAGCAGCAAAGTTTCGCCATGCAGCTATGGCACAGATGCAGTATGCATATCAATGCCTCAATGCACCGCCCCGGGACAGGAAGGCCTTAGGAACCTCCGCGGTGCACTATGCATGAACTCATTTTGTTTTTAAAAACCCCCAGTGCAGCGAAACGGTATATATTTTTTTGCGAACTGTACCTACACATTTTATTTCTGTGATTTTGTTTAATGCCATCATAATTAGGTACTGTATATTATCAACTAGATAATGGGTGTGACTTCGTCCGCGGGGATTAAGTTTTTTGATTCCCGCGAGAACTCCTTAATTTTCCGGGATAAAAATAATAGCCTATTTCCTTCCCCGGGATACAACCAACAATTTTTTACAGAGATATAATAAATTTCATCAAAATTGGTTGAACAGATGGGCTGTGAAAGCGTATCAGCGACAGACGGACAGACAGACAGACTCACTTTCTCATGTTTCTCATTAGTATGGATATGTCACCGTAAAATTGCAAAAACCGTTGATTGTAATCTAACTAGCGAAATTGTAAACTGTCGACAGATTTCAATTTAACGCATTATTTTTCGGTAGATTATAATCTGTTAGGTACTCGATAAAACCTAACCTGACCTACAAGAGACAAGAAAACGTAAATACAATGAATATTTCAAAAATTGACACTTAACATTGAACGGTTCACAATCTGTCGACAGTTTACAATTTCGCTAGTTAGATTACAATCTAACAGTTTTTGCAATCTCACGGTGACAGATATATACCTACCTCTTACCTACAAAATAAATGTGTCCGTGTATCAGCCTGTCCTTAAATATTATTAAACCGATTTTGACGAAATTTGGTAGTGACAGCTTGCATTTAGGCTATTTTTTCTTAAAAAGTTAAAGATCCAAGGGATCCAACGATAATTTTTTTCTAACCTTAGTCCACGTGGACTAAGTCGCTTCGCTAAGTAGGTAAATTATCCTTAAAAAATATATATCATAAAAGCGTTACTTAGCATGACACTCTGGGTTAACATCTATACATATATTATTATAAATGCGAAAGTTTGGATGGATGGATGTCTGTTACTCAATCTAGCCAGAACGGCTGAATGGATCTGAATGAAATTTGGCATAGTGATAGACTAATATAATCTGGGATAACACATTTAGGCTACAAATATTTTCCCTGAAAAATAATGGATACTCGCGGGAATCAAAAAACCTCAATCTACGCGGACGAAGTCGCTGGCATCAGCTAGTAAATCAAAAGTGTGTGTGAGCTTTCCATAGAGCTGAAACGCAGTATGCTTCCTTCAGAGCAAAGTCTACGGCAAACTAACTAACACCGGCGTCTATACTTTAGAACTGGTCGATGAGTATTGCAAATATTGCGAAATATTCTCACATTGCGAATCGTTTCGAGTTCGAATCATGTATCGCTTCCTACATAACGGCAACAGAGAACTGTGAACCTGTACTTACCTACTTTATCATACCTTACTAGGCTATGAATGTCACGTACCTATAGAAGGTCCTGGGGCTAACTGTTTCAATCTTGATGACGTTCTTGCTTTAAAGCTTAATTCTTAATTAATAAAACGTCAATTATTGTAAAATGTTGTAAAATAATACTGCTGCGATGATAGTAACAAGCGAGGATAATAACTCCACTGGGGGGTTACTACAATTGCTTGTACCATTGCAGTAATATTTCAAGATGACAGTTTTATCTCACTTACCATGACATACGTAAAATAAAGAATAAAAAAATATAATTCTAAAACACGAACGTCAACAATATTAAAACAATACGGCTTTAAGCGATGGTAGTGTTCCCCCTGTGCTAATAAGTAAATTACTGGGTTATTAGAGTGTGTAGCCACACTCTAATAACCCAGTAATTTGGTAGTTTTACCTGGAAAGTTTCTCGGGAGTTTTGAAAATTGGTGTATTTTATAGATTTCGACGTGCTCTTTCCGAATTTTCTAAAGTTTAAAGAACTTATAAAACACCCACAATACAAATTTATTTAAACTGTGAAAGGTGAATTTAGGGTTTGGTTTGCGGCTCTTGTACGAGAAACTATTAATTTTGCAAAAATAAGGTAACTACATAAATTGTAGGAATTTTTTTCTAGTTTAATTTATTACATAACTATTTTCAACGTAAAATTTGTCCAAAAGGAGTTATTGTCAAAAAACTGTTTTTGAGTGTCACTTTTCCAATATGGCGGCCCGAGCGGCAAAGATACGAGGTGGCAAAGTGGAAATTCGGAAAGAGCACGTCGATATCTATAAAATACACCAATTTTCAAAACTCCCGGGAAACTTTCCAGGTAGCACCCTTTTCGAGCACCAAATGTCTGGGTTATAAGCAATGCATGACGGTTTTAAATATGCAAGCAAAACTATCAGGCCCAACCAAGTAGGCCCAACCTATCTTATGGCTTACACACGTAACGGCAAAACCACAAAAACTCTCAGTTTAAATCATCATGGCAACAACAGCGGTGTTTGATGTTGACACATTATTTCTAGCTTGTTTATTCTTATCTATATGATGCCCGTAACTTCGTCCGCGTAGATTAAGTTTTCGAAAACTGCCGTTGGAAGTCTTTCATTTTTAGGATAAAAAGCCTATCTACAGCCAACCCATCTCTGTAACAAGTGTCGTCTAAATTGGTTTAACAGGACGTGGGCCGTTAAAGTTATTTTGTATCAGGCGCGATAGCAAAGTAACTGACGAAGAAAGTGCACTTTTACCTCGAGGCTTTATGGAATACCGCGTTAGAATTTCTCAAATTTTAAACTGCATCTCTAGGGTAGTCAAGGTGTATAATTATCGTCTAATTTATAAATATCTAGGTTGAAACTGATGGTTCTGTAGAGAACGCAACTTCATCCACTAGCTAGATTTTTCAATAACGAATGGGAACAAGGGATTCTTGATTTTTAGTAAACTAGATGATACCCGCGACTTCCCCGGGATACCCACCTATCTTTGTACCAAATTTCATCGAAATCTGTTGAACACATGGACCCTGAAAGCGTAGCAGACAGAGAGACAGAGGGACAGTTAGACAGACACACTTCTTAATATTAGTATGGATAGATAAGGAATGACGCCGAGTTAGAAAAAAAAACAATTGTCCTTGCTCCATTCCACTCTGCGGGATTGCGTTGTGCTTATTTTCTTTTTAAACTTACTCATCTTAAGAAAAATTACTGTACCTATCCGTTACATACTCCGTCATATACAGGAAAATAAATTCAGAGATTCCTTATAATAAAAGGAAAAATCCTGACGCACTCACTCACCGATTGACTCATCCACGTCCAACCTTCGGCCTCATTATTTTCACTCATTTCCAGTCTTCAACTACTCAGTATAATCGTAATCATTACACAGATTCAAACGTATTACTCGAACTTTTTATGGAGTTCATATATCATGCTTTTTAACGTGCCATGACCATTCGCTCGTGCAAGTTTTAAAGAGAGTACAAATATATTTGAAAGCAATTTAATTATTCACCCACTTCTGGAATTTTTCTCACACAATACAGATGTAGCTACTAAAAGTACTTTCACTCATTTATTTTATTTATTTATTTAATTTAATTAGTACGGACAGGCCAATTACACTAATTAATTAAAAATTACACAGCACAACTCACAATTAATAACAGTAACAGTTAGTTTAAAAAATACAAATTTTGTAAAAAAAAAAAAAAAAAATACTTAACACAAATAAAAATTAATAAAAATAATACTTAATTAAAAATAAAAATAAAAATAATAGAAATTTGAATAATAATATATCAAAGTGGTTCAGAGTGGTAGATAATTGCACACAAATTGAAAATTATGCCAGTTTGCTTCGTCACATCACTGTCATCCCGCAACGTTGCTCTTTTTTAGGTGCCTGTGTAGTATCATATTAAGTATAGATAGTCCTTGCAATTCAAGAGCGCGTATATATTATGTGTACTAACCTAGTACATAAAAGCGAGGAAGGAAAATACCCCGCATCTAGAACAGAAGCGTATAGCTGAAGGCTTTGCAGCGCTCTTGAGTTAGCTCGTAAGTCACAAAGCCTGAGTCACATGTAACTGTGAACGTATTTCCACTGCTTTTGTCACACGAGGAAATTAAATACTTTGAAAAATAAGATTCAAAGAGTTTTTTTCATCGGATTACTCACTAGTTCCCCGCCGCGGCTTTGTTTTGGTGGGATTAGCTTAAAATAATGCCGATCAACCATTTTCCACAGAAATCAGCAATCTGCACTGCAGATATTATTACGCACAGGTGTGTGCGCAAACACAGGTGCGGTGCAAATATCCGACACGACCGAAAAGAGATCAGGTGCAGTACAGACGGATTTATATGCTGTCCAAAAAATATTATCAAAATCGGCTTAGGTTTGGCTGATTAACTATGTAACATCGACAAAAACATTCAGCCCCTATCCCGAACGAAACTTGATTCGACATAAAAGTATCGTAATTATATTAGCCAAGGGCGTTGTGATAGGCCAAGCTGCATTTAAATCTGCTCAGGAGCTTCAGCGTGATGCATTACTTATAGACAGATAGACGCTAAAAAAACTGTTATGAGATTTACCTGTGTATATCGATTAATTTCATCCAATTAAAATCTATGCTTAATATTAAAAATGCGAAAGTTTGAATGGATGGATGGATGTTTGTTATTTAATCACGCCAGAACGGCTGTTGAAGATTGTTTCGGGTCCTGAATCTTCTACCAATATGATTAGATTATCTCATGTAAATAATTTACCTACGTAGATGATAGTCTAATGTTTAGTGTTTTATAATCATTTGTTGCCTGTAAATCAATCAAAACCATATACTTTTATTATATAGTTACCTACCAATACCTACCAATAGTATAACCACTTATTTGTTATGTGTAACGTTTTATGAGATATTGTCTCAGGTTTGTAAATAAATAGACAAGTCATTTCTTATACGAATGCCTGAGTAAAATAGTAGAGACTCTGTAAATACCTAATGATTAAATACTCAGTAGGGCCATTATTAAGACATTTAGTAATATAATTTAAGTTTATATTACATACTTTAAATCTGTACTACTATTTGTATTATATTTCAAAGCTACTACAATTATTCATTTATTAGTATTTTATTAACCTTAAACTCTAAAGTATGTTAATGTACTAACACATAATTCATATCTCAAACGATATTAAGTAGTTATCACGTATGATTTGATATTGTTAAACGTTATAGCTGAACCTGGGAAATTATATGTAAATATTAATGTAAGAATTCATGTAAACTATTAATAATTCATTGTTATACTTACCTTTAGAACTAAGTTTCTGTATTACTAAGATAAGTTCAATAATTATAATTATTACGCAATTTGTAACAGCGTCATATGGTAAACGTGATTTTACGAGCTCATTAATAAATACAGCGACATGTGTACGCTTCAAAATACAATAAATACAGCCCTCCCCCGGTCGAGTTACGCGTTCATTTTATTCCGTGCATAGCGTTCGCCCCGAGCGGACGTCTCCCATGCCCGGTCTTCAGTGCTCCGACTTCCCTCTCGCGCAAGTGTTGTGCCGCCCGACTCCAAAAGTGACTGTGCTAGTGTTGTGGATGGACATTGTTCCAGCGTTGGGTATAGTGTAGTGTAGTTCCAGGGTCTAGGATTGCGTGAGTACACTATTCTAAGCGCAGCATAGGTCCACACCCCCGTCTCCAAAGGACGGGGACTCAGCTAGGGTATTCACCTTAGGTACCCACCTCCCTGCCTCGGCAGGGGGGACAAATCCAGCCCTGGGTCCATTATGGACCCCCGTACCACCGACCGACCCGCTCTCGGGGCCCGATGAAGCAAGTTAAATATAAATTTAATATCCAGGCTTTATTAGAGGACCTGCAAAAACGCAGTCCTGAATATTTGAGCTATTTTTATAGCTCCTCTCCTGCATCGGTCCCCCCGGTCATGCCGCCAACTGAACCGCCCTTCAGGCAGTCAATAGCTCTCTCCCAGGCGACAGCCATGGAGATCACCCCCGCGCCCCCCAAACCCAAGGAGCTTCTCTCCTTGCCCCCCTCAGGACCTTCAGCCGCCCCCGCTCAAGACCATCCCTGCCCAAGACCATCCCTGGTCCCGTAGCCCGAATCGCTCTTCCAGCGATATCCGAGGAACCTCAAAATGAGACCTCTCCCGCCTCATCCGAATCGGACGATTTTACCCCCGTCCAGTCCAAAAGCCAAAAGCGAAAGCTAAAGGCCTCAAAATCCTGCGCAAACCCTCCTAAGAAGGTTGGTCTTGCCGCCACGCCACCCACAAATCCTTCAGATTCTCCCAAATCCCAAGGTCCCTCCGCCACCCAGTCCTCCTCCGGAGAGGAGTCGAAAGACTCCCCGATGGAGGAACCAGTAAGGGAAAAAGTTCCTCCTCTCTACATTAGAGAGAAGCTGAGCTGGCAGCAAATCCTTCCAATACTAACAGAGAAAGGCATCACCTTCTCTGAAGCACGCTCCACCGCCATAGGCATTCGAGTTGAATGTCCTACCTCCCAAGACCATCGTGGTCTTACTTCTATTCTCCGACAGGAGAACATAGGCTTCCACACCTACGCTCTGCCCGAGGAGCGCGTTCTCCGCGTCGTAGTACGCAATATTCCAAAGGAATTAAACTCAAAAGCCATAAAGGAAGATCTCCTCGCCCAAGGTTTCCCAGTCCGAGAGGTACACCGCATGTACCACGCCCAGTCGAAATCCCCATACGAGATGATTTTAGTCATCCTAGACCTTACCCCAGAGGGTAAGAAAATCTATAACCTCACGGCAATATGTCGTCTTTCGAGCCTTAAGGTCGAATCCCCTCGTCAGCGTGGTAGATTAGGGCAGTGTCATCGCTGCCAGTTATACGGCCATTCCGCTAGGAATTGCTTCGCCCACCGTAGGTGCGTCAAGTGCCTAGGAGACCACGGCACGGCAGATTGCGCTAGGACACAACCGACCGAGGAGCCCCTAAGCTGTGTTCTTTGCAGGTCATAAGGGCACCCCGCGAACTATCGCGGATGCCCTAGAGCCCCCAAAGAACCCAAGCGAAGGGTCAAATCGGCCGGCCGCAAACCTGCCACCCCTTCCAAACCGACTCCAACATTCGTCCCGGCCCCGGCTCCGGCCACCAACGCTTGGGAAAAACCTCTTCCCAGGGCCAATCGCCCAGCTTCCGCGGCTAAGCCCGCTCAACCAACACCGACTCAGGCCTCACCAACAACGCCCAATTCGGCCAATCAGGCCAACTCAGATGAGTATTCTGATGCCTCCGCTTATGCATATGCAAGCACTAACATCGATATCCTCAGCAAACTTCTCCTGACGATAGACCTAATAAAATTGCACAGATTCATTTGGGATGTTAGGACAAACCCAGACGTTGCTGCAGTCCTCCAAAAACACATGGACTTTTTCGTTCCGGTTAAGCAATTATTTGACTCTCTAAATGGCCAACACAAATAATAGTAGAATCAAACCACATTCCCTAACGGTCGCGTTTTACAATGCTGCCGGCCTTATCGACCAAATAGATGAAGTACGTGTATTTGTCTGCGCGCATCAAATCGATATTCTCCTAGTGCAAGAGACCTTCTTAAAACCTAGTGGAAGCAATCCGCGAATTGCCAATTATAATTTAATACGTAATGACAGAGCGACCACCCTCGGCGGTACTGCAATTTACTACAGAAGGGCTCTTCACTGCACTCCTCTCGACACTCCCCTCCTTACCAATATGGAAACATCTATTTGTCAGGTTAGTATGTCCGGCCATCCGACGGCCATACTAGCATCTGTCTATCTTTCCCCAACAAAACAGCTCCTAGAGAGTGACATCAGCGCACTCTTTTCCCTCAGAGACTCCGTCATTCTGGCAGGAGATTTCAACGCCAAACACCGCCGCTGGAACTGTAACAACACAAACCAACGAGGAGTTACACTCGAAAGACTGACAAACCGACAGGACCTTAATTTTATACTTTTGGCCCCTGACACACCGGCTCGTTATCCAAATACAGAACGGACTACTGACCGACCGGACATACTAGACATAGCACTGCTAAAGAATATCACCTTACAGGTGAGTCCGTTGGAAGTGTTATCCGAACTATGTTCAGACCATCGACCCGTCCTACTCCGGCTAGGACCCCGCCCAACGCAGCCCCCCCGACCAAAACAGTCATTGACTTCAAGAAACTCTCCGAGTATCTTAAGTCCATAGAATCAGTGCACCTCTCTCAAATTCCTGACAACATAGAAAGCTTAGACGAACCGCATGCAGCCTCACTGCACCTAACCAATCACATCCGCGATGCTCTTAGCGCCTGTTCCCGGAAAATGCCTAACGGTTTTATCCGCCAGCAACTACCGGACGACGCTAGAGAATTAATCACAAATAAAAACGCCAAACGTTGAGCCAATGATGCATGTCCGACCGCTGACAACCGGAGAGATCTCTGGAGAGCCCAGAGGGAGGTAAAGGCTCGCCTTGCCGAACTCAACGACGAACAATGAGACAGGAAGCTGAGCGAACTCTCGCCATCGCGTTCTACAGGTTGGCTAGGGCTCTCAAAGCCGACCCTGTCTCAGGTACCCCTCCGCTTATACGTCCCAACCAGCCGCCCGCCTTTGAAGATGTCGATAAGTAATATGTATGAGTAGCTGATAGCCTAGAAGCCCAATGCTCTCCAAGCACAACCTCCCTTGATAGGTCCCAGTAGAGCTAGTCGATAACGAACTAGCTACCCTCTTCTCCTCCCCCCCTCTCCTGAAGAGGAACCTCTCCCTCCCACAACTTGCGGCGAAGTCCGAGGAATTATCAAAGAGTTACACGCTAAGAAAGCTCCAGGTCCCGATTCAATTAATAACAAAACATTAAAATTGCTCCCCGATCAGATAATAAACCTCCTAGTTATCATATTTAATGCGCTTATGGCCGGGTGCTCCTTCCCCGATAGATGGAAGGAAGCAACAGTGATAGGCATCCCTAAACCGGGAAAACCCCGTAACCTACCAACTAGCTACCGTCCTATAAGTCTACTCAACACGCTTGGAAAGGTGTATGAGAGAATTATCCTCAACCGGCTTAAGTCCGTCGTTGAAGAGAAGAAGTTCCTAAACGACGAGCAATTAGGCTTTCGGGCCAGACACTCTTGCGTTCATTAAGCGCACCGCCTCACGGAACATATCTACACAGGTTTCAATCGCCTCTCCAGAGGCATCCCAACCGGAGTCCTCTTCTTTGACGTTGCAAAAGCGTTCGATAGGGTTTGGCACGCCGGCTTAATCTACAAGCTTCACCATCTAGGCTTACCGATAAGACTCGTACGTCTGCTACAAGAATTCCTTACAAATCGCACCTTCCGCAATCGGATAGACGGAACCCTTTCTTCCCCCAGACCGATCCGTGCTGGCATCCCACAGAGCTCAGTACTTTCCCCTCTTCTTTTCTCGCTATTCACCAGCGATATCCCCGCGTCCCCCTATGTCAGCACGGTCCAGTACGCGGATGATACCGCCCTATATAGCTATTCGTCAAACCGCCTTTTTATTAGATCCCGTCTTCAAGAGGCAGTTAGTAGTTTAGGTGACTGGTTCCGCCGTTGGAGAATCGAATTCAACCCCGAAAAGAGCGCCGCTATGCTCTTTTGTCCCTCCAAGCGTAGGAAGAGGCTAGACCTCCCCGAAATCACCTTATACGGTCGCCCCATTCCCTGGCAAAAGAATGCCAAATACTCAGGTGTAACCTTTGATAGTAAACTCAGCTTTAACGCCCACATACGCCGAGTCCGTAACAAGGCTAGCTATGTTTTATTCCGTCTATATCCCAAGATATGCAGCAAAATGTCCTTGTGACACAAAGTCACGCTTTATAAAACGTGCATCCGCCCTATTATGTCCTACGCATGCGTGTTATTCGCAGATCTCCCTCACTCTCGATTTAACAGTCTCCAGGTCCTCCAAAACAAGTTCATGCGTATGGCCACGGGATCCCCGTGGTTCTTACGCAACGTCCATCTCCATAGAGATCTCGAACTTCCTACCATAGCCCAATATTTCAAGCAGCTCTCCAAAAATTATTTTGAGAAGACAGTTAGACATCCCAACCCTCTTGTAGTTCAGACTGCATCTTACACCCCCGACCGAAATGACCCACCAGACAAAAGACGTCCCAAACACGTCCTTAACGACCCCAACGACCAAATCACTACCGACAATGCACCCTACTTAGGGCTACACATAAACACCTGTCAAACACAGCATCTTTGCCGGCGAAGACGAGGACCCCGATATCTTACGTCACCCGGACGTGGTCTTTACCCACGGCCTCGGGGGCGTGTGGACTAATCTAGTCCAACCGACCTCCCCTTCATCCCAACGTCATCCTAAGCTGTGGTCCGAGCCTCATAGGAGGCGCCCTTAGGAAGACGTTGCCTCCTCCGATGTCATCCAGCCCTAGGGCTCTTTTCTTGGCGACGCTTAGCGCTCGCTCATCCCCCCGGTGACGCTGTAGCGGCCAGTAGGGCCTATGCAGCATACTCAAGCCGAAAAAAAAAAAAAACGAGTTACGCACTTCACACCGAGACTCCGAAGCGAACACATCTCCGCTTCCGCAAAATCAACAAGTGTTTGTATTTCACTCTCTCGCTGTGGCTCGGGTCGCACCGATACTCTACAGTGCATGGTCCATCGAGCGCCGGATATCTACAACCAGCAACTCAAGATCAATATCTCAAGTCTCAAGATCACCGCAACAAGCAAGCTTGAAGAGGAATAAACCTATCCCCTCAGAACGAAGTCTGCGGGCAGAGAAGATCCTTCAAGAACGCTGCGGACTGAAGTCGTCGAGAGGTCTGCCTAGCAACACAAAGAGGAATCCACCGTCGCTACGCGGGTGCATTGAGGCAAGCTCCGGGTAGCAGCCAAAGACCGCAAGAGCGTCGGGAGGGATCGCTTCGTCACGCTACAGACCCAAAACGTCGCAACTGCCACGCAAGGCGAAAAGGACATCGACCACGGCTGCGGGGCTCCCCTACGTTTGGAAGACCGCAAAACCTGGAAGAGCGTTTCGCTGCGCAAGCAAGTCGATATCAAAAGCATTCATCATCGCGAAGAAGAGGAATCGACCCATCGCTGCGGGTGTATTGAAGCAGGCTACGAGTAGCTGCCGAACACCGCCACGGCTGGAGACATCGTTTCTACGCGTTGAAGAATCCTCTACAAGCGCGGATTACCGCGGCTCTCCCGCTCACCACCTAAAGTTGTCAAACGGTGAACGGGCGAGTTAACGCCTCACGGCGGGAGCAGTATACCAGACGATACTGCCAGTTCACCTTAACCGATGAATCGTAACAGTCTGATCGCGCCGGTACGGTGCACGTAAGCTAGTGGCCTCCTGGCGGGCCTGCTGGAGGGTTGGGTGTTCCTCCCAATTCCCGAGCAGCTAGTCTTGCGTGTGACCCTCTTCCGGGCGATTCCCACCTCCCCTTACCCTTTCTTCCATCCCTGGGAGAGTGTGTTCTTCGGGACCCTGGAACAGGACTGCTAGGGCTGTTAGAGAGGTAGGGTTGTAGGGAAGTAGGGCTGTTAGGGACAGGAAGACAAAGGACCCGACCGAGATGAGTACTATAGAAACCCGAAGCAAGAAGGCACATCCCAAAGACAGGGACCCGGGCGAAGTGGAATCTGGGAGCTCATCCAACTCAGTCAAGTAATTCCCAACAGACTACGAACGCAGATCGATATTCTAGCACCGAACAAACTGCTAGTACCGATCAAACCACGAGCGCGGTACACTCGAAGAACGTGACGAGGAATTCAGTAAATGTCACAATCAATGTACCATACAATAAGAAAGCAACGGGATCACGCACGTCCCAAAGCAGGCGCGCTGAACTTGAAGCAAAATTAGCGTTTCAAAAGAAGGAAATTGAGAGAGTCGAAGCCGAAGCCGCGCTAGCTCAAACTCAGCTAGAGCTAGCACAACTAGCCGAAAGCTCAGACATTGAAGAAGATGTCCAACAAATAGAATCAAGAATTACTGAACGGATGAATAAACCATCAAATGAGATAGAATCAGGATTGGATGCGTTATCTAAATTACTCGCGAAAGCATTGAAACAAGACGGCAAACTAGATACTCCAAAAAAACCACCCGCATATATGAGCGACCTACCACCATTCGATGGAGATCCGATTAACTGGATACCTTTCATAAAACACTACACCAGCACCGCTTCGTACTTCATCGATATTGAAAATATTGCGAGAATACGAAATTCACTCAAAGGTCGCGGAAAAGAAGCCGTAAAGTCACTTCTTTATACCAGCTCAACACCAGAGAGCATCTTAAAAGAATTAGAAAGGAGATTTGGCCAACCAACGTACATTATAAAAGGATTAATCACAGAACTACATAAATTACCGAAAATGACGGAGGACCTGAAAAGTATTTGTACTTTCGTCAGCGCCGTCTTCAACACTGTAGACACAATAAAACAATTAGACCAACTCGAATATTTATATTCAACAGAAATATCTGAAAAAATAGTGGACAAAATGAGTACATTAGTCAGATTTAGATGGCAAGAATTCAAATCGAACAGCAGAAAAGAGCCAATGCTAAATTTATTATCCGAATTCCTAACAAAAATCTCCTACGATTTCGACGAACCAGATCCAATAGATAAACCGAGAACGGAAACTAACAATTCTCGCCCAATAAGAAAAGCACAAGTAAACGTATCCCAACACGCTAAAAGCGACTCGGAGCTTTCGTACGACAGCGAATTCGAAGAAGAAATGCAAATAGTATTAGCCGCCTCTACGTTGGAAAGAGAAAAATGTCTCCTGTGTGAACGAGCACACGACATAACGAAATGCAGGAAGTTCACCAACCAGCCAATCAAAGACAGATGGGTAACCGTGAAACAACTAAAAATGTGTTTTAAATGCCTAAAGACCAACCACAGGCATTTAGTATGCAAATCCAAACCATGTGGTAAAGACGGATGTACAAGAGAGCACCACGAACTCTTACATAGAGACAAACCAAACCCAAAAGACAATATAGTTGTATCAGTCAACCACATAGGCACCTCCACAGGTTACCTGAAAATAATTCCCGTCGAATTACACGGACCTAACGGATCAGCCACCGTGATGGCCCTATTAGATGAAGGGTCAGCAGTAACACTCTTGCAAAAAGAAGTAGCAAATCACATAGGAGCTACAGGACCTAGTAGAAACCTACTACTAGAAAGAATAAATGGACATCAAATAAAGACCGAACAATCTAAGCATATCAAAGTAAGAATTAAAGGTATGTTATCAAGAAACTTTGAAGATTTACAAGCAAACACTATTCACAATTTAAATTTACGAAGTCAATCTGTCAAGAGAGAAGAAATCGCCGAATGTCCTCATTTAAATGAAATCGAAGACCAACTGATCTACGATGAATCACCGCCAACTCTCATTATAGGGCAAGACAACTGGCATCTAATAGTCACAAGAGACATGAAAACCGGTGAACCTTTGAAACCAGTGGCATCCCTAACCAGATTGGGATGGATACTACACGGTTGCAAACCTGAAACCTCAAAACCCGTTCCTTTAATAAATTAAAATATGATGAGAATACAGAAAGCACAGATGAATGCATACAGACTTACTTCAACCTAAACTCATTTGGCATAATTTCGGAAAAAACAGCTAACGATCCAAATCAGCAAGCCTCGAAAATTACAGCAGATATAAATCCTCAATTGCCGGAAGGCCGATTCAAATGCAGACTACCACTGACTACACTGAAAACAACGCCATTAAATCGCATCAACGCATTATACCGCCTGAAAGGATCAGAAACCCAATTTGAATTCAAAATTAATTACAGCAAGCAACTATTAAATTACTTTTCAAGCGCCTCTGCTGAGCCAACAATCGTCAAACTTACGTCACCAAGACCTTGGTACATACCATACTTTGACATCGTGCACCCGCAGAAAGGAAAACTTAGAGTCATGTTCAACGCAGTAGAACAAACAATAGAAACAAGTCTGAAAGACGCACTATTACCTGGGACTGACCTACCACAAACAATATCCAGCGCACTGATAAGATTCAGACAATGCCCCATTACCGTAGCGGCCGATATCAAAGAAATGTTAACAAGAAAAAACATAAGTCGAAAAGCAAACTTAATCCACAAAAGCAGCGGCCTCGAACTGAGAGAATGGCCTTCGAACCATCTTTCCGCTATGAAAGGCTTAGCAACAAATAAGTCGGAACACATGCAAATATGTAGTCAAGACGAATACGAAAAAACACTAGAAATGTTATGGAAAATTAGCAACAATGCGTTAAAATTCACCCTCAACCTGCGCAACACTCCAGATGACGTAATTCATGGTATACGACTTCCCACCAAACGAGAAGTCGCAAGCGCTGTGATGTCAGTATTCGACCCTATGGGCCTGGCTACTCCGATATTAATACGAAGAAAAGTTATAATCCAACAGCTATGGCGAACAGGCATTAGTTGGGATGAACCTATCCTAGAAGACATGACTCAATCTTGGACGAACTGGCTAAAAAGTTTAGAATCACTAGAAGAACTCAACATACCTCGATGCACAGACTCGCTAAACGAGGGGGAGCTGCACACATTCGTAGATGCCAGCGAAAGTATCTACGCAGCTGCTAAGTATTGGCGCACCTCCAATAACAACGAAGTTAAAGTAAAACTACTAGCGGCAAAAGCAAAAGTAGCACCGCTGAAATCAACATCAAAACCGCGGCTAGAACTCCAAGCTGCCTTATTAGGCTGCCGCTTGGCCTCAAGTCTACAAAACGAAAAGGACGCCGATATAAAAATAAATTACTGTTAGTATGATTCACGAACAGTGCTAGCATGGATTGGAACCGACCTACGCTATAAAACCAACTGCGATAGAACACGAACCGACCGAGACGCGACCTTTACAATCTTTGTCGCATACCAATTGGCCGAAATAGAACACCTGTCAATAACATGCGAATGGAAATACATACCCACGAAACTCAACGCCGCCAACGATGCCATAAGAACGCCGCCGAGAAACTTCGATATTCATCACCGATGTCTTAATGGCCCCGAATTCTTTCTACTTAACGCCAACGAATGGCCTGAAAATCATAGTCTACTACGACCTTCACCAACAGAAGAGACAAAGACGCAAACAATTGCCTCAGTTCATAACTCCGAAACGCCATTGCCTAATGTAAAGAGATTTTCTTCATGGACTCGGTTCATTCCAAAGCGCTTTCTCCAAAGCGTCAACTTTAAATCACTTTTAAACACCGAAAAGGTAACTTCGACTCAACACATCATCAAAGATACAAGCTGGAAACCATATTATAGACCAAAGAAAAGGAACAAATCACCAATAACAGAGACATCTTGGGATCCCGGCGATCAAAAAAGTCTAACTAACAACCATACTCTTATCGGAAAATCAAGCGGCACCTATTGTTTTCAAGACTTCACTGACAGCGAGCTTATCGAACCTGCTACTCGGAAAACAGTACTAAGACTCGCCAACCATTTCTGGAAACACTGGCTTATTGAATACATACCGACAATAGCGCCAAAATACAATAACTATGCAGGCATTGTAAACTTGACTGTTGGAGATAATGTTATCACCATTGATAACTCTCTTCCGCGAGGCACACGGCCCAAAGACGAAATCATCGATACTAAGACTGGCCTAGATGAGAATACACACAGTCAACCACATAGGAGGAGTCATGAAGAGACCCGTTTCACGATTAGCAAAAATCTTACAATCTTCTTCCACCAAGGATGTAGTGTGGTGGAACACACTACCGATGTAATCCGAACAATGTTCGAAATTCAGGACGGGAAGCCGGCCGCCAACATGGCGACTAGTCTGGACCCGCGTCTCTTTTAATTCTCCTCGTTTTCGAGTTTAGTTTATCTTTTCATTATTTTTTCCAAAAAGTCAATCATTCATCAGGGTGGACTCTCACTCCAAAACCATTTTCGACTCGATTTACTCGTGTCTCTAATCACTTAGATTACGTCATCTTGAAAACTCCTTCCGCCATGTTGGAAGACAAACTTTAATCAATTACCCGTGGAATGTATTCGGTACTTTATTTCGATTAATATCTAGTTTTAAAGTCGACATAAGTTGTGCGTCGAAGTGATCTGGTGCGAAGCGTCATTGCATTGCGTGTAAGAAACCACGTGTACTAGGTACCAGTGCTCTCGTACGCAAGTGCTTCGGTGGGCCACCAATTATGGTGCCAAGCTGTTCTCGACGAGTCTCCGCTTCAGTGCGTACTCGTATTCTCCAGAATGGACTGTTGCGCGGTGAACTTACGCTAAGTTACGTCTTAGAATATTATCTGTAATTAATAGATATAAGGATCTCTTTGTAGAACCGCCATTAAACGGTTTTCCTTGTAATGACCTTAGTCTTTATTTACAACTAATCCCCCAACCCGTTCACCGTGAAGAGAGGTTTCGAGACATTGCGCTAGGACGGTCCTTGAAACAAAAGTTCTTTGACCCAGCTGGCGGAGTCGATCCGGCAGACTTGAGCAGGCTGGTAAGTACAAAGTGTAAGTAAGTATAAACGCACCACCTGTTCTCTCTCTCACTCTCCCGCTCGTTATACGCGATTATCACAGACGCGCTTTCTTTAAACTCGCGACAATACTTACCTTTAGAACTAAGTTTCTGTATTACTAAGATAAGTTCAATAATTATAATTATTACGCAATTTGTAACAGCGTCCTATTGGTAAACGTGATTTTACGAGCTCATTAATAAATACAGCGACATGTGTACGCTTCAAAATAGAATAAATACCGGCCTCCCCCGGTCGAGTTACGCACTTCACACCGAGACTCCAAAGCGAACACATCTCCGCTTCCGCAAAATCAACAAGTGTTTTTATATCACTCCCTCGCTGTGGCTCGGGTCGCACCGATCCTCTACAACGGCTGAACGGATCTGGACGGAAATCAAAAACAGTATTATAACTTGCCACCGTACCAGGTTAGCCTAGCTGGTTTAAACCGCTTCATCACATAAGATATAGGTACCTAAAGGCGAACTTGTGATATAATATAAAGAGCTAGCAAACATATAGAATAATATCCGCGGTTAGAACAAAAACAGCATAACGATTAACTTAAGTTATTTCCACCCCATTTCGAAATTACTTGAAAACGTGGAATTGAAAAGTATGGCACGACAACTTTAATTAAGACGCACAGTTCTTCGGCAAAACGGGCTTCCGCATGATTTATGGGCTGAACGGACGGTTCTACCTGAAAAATGTTTTCATTTTAGCATGGTGAATACCTACCGAAGAATACCAAATAGATCAAAGGAAAAACAAGATAAAAATCCGGATCCGCATAATATCGGTCGGTTTACAATTGTCATAACAGTTTTTATTTTTGTGAGAAATTAATGAATTATTATCACGAATGTAAGCCAATCTAATGTGAGTGCTGATTTTTACCCATAAGTTTTCGCTCTTCTAATATAAGTGATTTACATATGTACTAGTTCGATCGTCGCAAGCACGCACTTCTAAGTTTTGTGAGTTATGTGTATTTTTATATGTATATATATATATATATATATATATATATATATATATATAGCGAGCAAACGAGCAGTCGGTTGTAAAGTAATTACCGCCACCCATGAACATTGCACAGCATCAGAGGAACCACCAGGAGGAGTTGCCGGCTTTTGAGAAATTTGTTTATCCGCCTTTTGAAGAGACTCATATTATAATCATAATGGAACACAGTAGATGGAAGCTGGTTCTATAATTTGCAGGTACATGGCAGAAGTGACCTGGAATAACGGGAATAACCATTTTAATGATTTAACGGTGAAGGAAAACATGGTGAGAAAACTTTCATGCCCGAGAGTTCTTCAAATTGTTCTCGAAGGATTGTGAAGTCGACCAATCCGCACTTTGCAATTTCTTGTTTCAAAATGTAACGCAATAAAGAATTTATTTATTTATTCTTAGTGAACTCGTGTTTAGTAGTGAGCCGGCAATGGATTGTAATGATGTTGGTAATTAAGACACATTTTCTTCGGTAAGTTGATTTTTCACGCAAAAATCTTTGAACAATGCAGTTTATTCCTTTACTTTCTAGAATAATAATATACTGGCAAATTCTGTCAAAGTCTGAAAGTCTATCAAAAATACATATATACATGCAGAAAATCCCGTCGTTGCTCCACTCCGGCGTGATTGTAGGACAAAACTACAAACCAAACAAGCTAAATGTCAATTTAAGTAGTCCTAAACACAAGACTAAGTTATTTACATAATGACCGTATTTACGGTAGCTATACTACATGGGTAATTAAAAAAATTAAGTTACAATATGGGTATACTGATTTGAGCGCGAAAGAAGAGCGTGCTTTACAATTATTGCAATCACCACAGCCAATGCAAGCGTTATATTGCACAAAGCAAACAACGTTGTCATTAAGTATTTTATTTGCCTCTGTTAACGCATTAAAAGGTTTCTTACAGGAGGCGTAAACGAGACGATTGACGATATCGCATACGTACGAACCGTCAGAAAATAGGGTTTGACTCAAAAGAGTATTCTTTTACCCCAAAAATAGCCTCTGGACATCTCAAAGGCCGGGTCTGATACAGCAGTGTCCTAAGTAGGATGGCCACAAGTTTCTGCAACCGGATATTTGACTTCCTGAGAGAAATTTAATGTGGGGTTGTCGTTGACCGCTGCTCATCTGAACAATTAATGGCTGTTAACATCGGGGTTCTATTCTCTCCGCAATCTTTTTTCTGCTGCATATCAATGATCTCCTATCATCAAGGAGATACCATGGTAGATTGCTTTAACCTGAGTTGACTTGATCTGATATAATGTGACATATATGAACTTATCACGTCGTCTTAGTATAATCAAATGACTCTTAGCGAAAGGCCACCCATATTTCTAGTTTTGTTTTTCATGTCGTCTTCGTTTTTTTTTTGGTGTATTTGGTGAGCAGTGAAGTTTATAATGAGATTCACCGGCCTGCTATAACTGGTAAGCTCACGAACAGTCAACTAAGCGTAAACTTTGTTTACATTAATATAATTATCTTTATCGTATCGTGATCGTTCAGTGTAATGTTCCCGAAAGCATGATTGCCAGTCATTGGATTGCAAATACGATACCATACGGTTTCAGTGTAATTCGTTGAAAATCAAAACAAATAAATTCGTATCTCGTATGGTCAAAATACTTATTTTTTATTTCATGGAACTTACAAGATAAAAAATTGTGACTTATTTAATTAAAATAGTAAAAAAAAAAATAAGTAACTCTTTCAAAAGAAGCATTTTTTTTCAGTATATTCTGTAAATGAACATTTATTTTAAAAAAAGACCTTCCGTACGAAGCAATGATGAATCTTGAACGTGACCGTTGATCTCATTCTTAGATTCAAGTGCAGCGTTTACTAATTTATATGCACACTATATTCCCTTATTCACAGAGTCCGATAAGATAAAATCCGATCCGATGAATGTTAAAACATGAGGGACAAAAAATGCATGTTGTTGCACGACTGTGTGACGTGTACACAGTCGTGTAATAACATGCATTTTTATTTGGTATGCATATGTATTTGGTCAAAAACTTTAAAGTGTCATACCCATCAATAGGAGCGCTTGATCTAACGTCAACTCACATAACTCAGCAATGTAGTTTCTGGTGGAAAGGCACCCAGAAAATTTATTTACTCAACGCAAGATACTGTTTCTTGTTTGACCCCGTGACTCAAAGTGACGCAAAAATACCCAAATGTCAACCCCGCTGTCCTTGTATGTACGCCCGGCGCTCAAGGCGTTTTCTGTACCTTTA
Source organism: Erebia palarica (assembly GCA_964035005.1). Taxonomy (NCBI): domain Eukaryota; kingdom Metazoa; phylum Arthropoda; class Insecta; order Lepidoptera; family Nymphalidae; genus Erebia; species Erebia palarica. The sequence continues at coordinate 20,120,744 of OZ035986.1, forward strand.
AACTAATGCGTCCCTCAGGAATCCGACAAAAATCCCGCGCTTTACTGTAATCCCTGAAGTGACGACATTAAGGTCCAGTTGCGTGACAGACGGTTAAACTAAAGTTATTTCGATGTTTCAGACTATTTCAGACTTTTCGTAGGTCCTATAAATAATCGGTTGACTTTTATCACCCATTTTGTGATCGACTCAACGTTCGAACCTTTCGTTTTCCACCGACAGTCGATTTGGTCGATTCCGTTTTTGACCGACTTTTTGTAGGACGTGAGTGTTTCAATAATGCAATCTGTTGGTATACTTTTCATTTTTTACCAAGAAAAAGTCGGTCTCTGGTTGTCAGACATGGGCGAAGCTCCGCAGTGGTCGAAGTCTCAATCACAGAAGCCGGGCATCTAAACCAACTACTCCGTCAGAATATGCCCTTCGCCTCATCCCCCCGCATCAGGTGTTCTCACGCATTGCGGCGTAGGAGCGTTTTATTAGAGACGCCTAAACTTTCAGATTAGATGATCTCTACATACTTACCAGCCTTCAGTTATAGCTCAGGTTTATCATCATCCGACAGATGTCCACTGCTGGACATCGGTCTCTTGCAAGGATTTCCACACGCTACGGTCTTGCGCCGCCTGGATCCAGTGACTCCCTGCGACTCGTCTGATGTCGTCTGTCCACCGAGAAGGGGGTTTGCCAACGCTCCGCTCCCCAGTGCGAGGTCACCATTCCATCACTTTGGGACCCCAACGTCTGTCCTTCTTGGAATTATGTACCCCGCCCATTGCCACTTCAGCTTCGCAACGCGTCGATCAATGTCGGTTATTTTCGTTCTTCTGCGAATCTCCTCCTTCCTGATTTGATCACGCAAAGAAACCCCGAGAATTGCTCTCTCCATCTTCTGCTGAGTGACCCTGAGCTTTCTTATGAGGCCCATAGTTAGTGACCAAGTTTCGCATCCATATATCATCACTGGCAACAAGCACTGTTCGAAGACTTTGGTCTTCAGGCACTGAGGAATCTTGAACGAGAAGACATCTCGAAGCTTCACGAACGCTGCTCAGCTGAAATGGATTTGGTGGCCCACCTCTGTCTCGTAATTGGACCTACCTAACTGGACCGTATGTCCTAGGTATATATACTCGTCTACAATTTCGAATGCAGAGCTCTCAACGATTACTGGGTAGTGCGCAACATGAGCATTAGACATGATTTTCTCGGGTTCCACGAAAAGTCAAGACACGCGGAAGCGTGTCCAGCCAAAGTTCAAAAAAACTGGCGAGCAGCACCGTGTGTAATATTACACGAACCATTTGGAGCCACTTTTGACCCCCTCATAACTCAAAAACTATTTCACATAAACATGTCAAATTTGGCGCATATATTGAGACCCGTGAGATACATATGTGCTCCAAATTTCATAAGCACACCTCAAATGGTTATTTAGATATAAACGTACAAAAATCGTCATTTTTATGATCAAAGGTATAGATCAAAACTCTGACACGAGGCATGCTACCATTGCTTATAGCCGTATTATTTTAATATTGTTGACGTTTATGTTGTAGTGTTATAATCATTATTTTAAGGACGTCAAAGTACGTGACATTCAACCGTTAGTTTGAAACAATACTGCTTTAAGCGGTGGTAGTAACTCCTTAACTATTGAAAATGACACATAATTATTATTTTAATGTAAATAATAATGAATAATAATATAGTTGCATTAAAACCTTACCTTCGTATTCATACATTTTGTGCAACGAAACGTCATTGACAGAAAAGAAGAAGAAACGTATTTGAAGTCGTCAGTTCAAGCTGTCAGTCATTGTGATTTGTATTCATTGTTTATAGTGGTTTTAGTGATATCGACTGTTTACCGTGCTTGTTTTCAATGTTTCACAAAAAAATTTTGATTTTGAACTTTTGCAATCAAAATTGATGAGATGTAGAAATGTGCTGTAGAGGTAGTCTGACCATAGATGTAATCTGTCAATGTCAGTGTAACTCTAGGTACACTATATATTTTTCTTGAGAATTCTCGTCTTTAATTATCTTGTACAATGAGTCGTACAATAGAATTACTGGTGGGTGACACACTGACCTTACACCAAATAATAAGTACCTACTAATGTAAAACATAAACTAAACTAATAGAAAAGTCCTATTACAGTGTAAAGGATTATTTGAATGATAGCAAGGCATGGGTATGAATTGTTACAACGGCTGATTATGTAATGTTATATTATAAGTACATATATATAATTTCAAATATTTGTGAGATGGTGATAATAAAAAAAGCGGAGTTTATTGCGGGCTTTTCTCAGACCAGGGCACGTTTGGAACCCTCGTAGCTTTAGTTTTAAGATATCGTAGTTAATTATCACCATCACGTCTTATGCTCTGTAAGCATGACGTTCAGAAGGTGTACTTTGTAGATACATATTTTGAATAAATATGTTTTGAGTTTGAGATTGAGTTCAATAATTTCTGTACAAAAAGTAATGATATCCCATCAAAAACATAAATGTGAAATAAGAGCCAAATTCAAAATTTTGATATATATGCCTTGGTTGTTGACTTCAGCGACAAAAGAACTGAGATCTTAATGGGTGCCAAGTTCAATGGTCAGTCCTGAAATTTATTTATAACAACATATAATATTTTATAACAACTTAAAATATCATTTCTTCTTATAACTTAGTATAAAATGTTGAAGACTAAGGCTTTGGCTTGGCTAGTTTCCATATACGAATTATTATTAAGTAGGTACCTAAAAGTACAGTTTCTACCAGCAAGCCAAAGGACTTGACCAGTGGAATTATGGCAGCTTGCCTAGGTGTCAAAAATCAATGTTCAGCAATGATTTCTTTATTATTGTAATTGTTATATTTTACTGTTTTCAGATAAAAAAGTTTCAGGAGTCTCAAGGCTCGGAGAACTGCGAAAATGAACAAAAAAAGTTTCACCTAAAGACTGCTTTCCCACACTAGATGGCGCTATTTATTGTGTTGAGCGAGTAAAAAAATATTTTCAAGTATTATTTCTTTATTATTGTAATTGTTATATTTTATAGTTTTCAAATAAAAAAGTTTCAGGAGTCTGAAGGCTCTGAAAACTGAGAAAATAAATAAAAAATGTTTCACCAAAAACTGCTTCCCCACACTAGATGGCGCTAGTTATTGTGGTGAGTCTAGAAAATATTTTTAAGGATTTCTCACTACTTTTGGTTAACAAGTTCAACTATTCCACCACAGATGGCAGCATATGCAATGTGAAAGGGCGTTCCTTTATACGCAGTATTTCAAAATGCTTTGTTCGATCTATTAGTTTGAGACTTGTCAAAAAATAAAAATAATTATAAACAAAACATACATTTCCTTTTCATTACTATTTAATTGATCAAAAATAAATCATTCATAATATAATGACTAAGGTACTTAAATGGTATTCATGTAGGGTTACAAGATTATTATTAGGCATGGATATAATGGAACGTCAAAATGGAGTAGTGCTTAAAGAGGAAAGCGGACGCTCAAGATTTAAACAATAAACGTACTGTTTTTTTTGTCATTTGAACCCTGACCTTATGTGGAATAATAAATCCATAATAATTTCGTTTTGAATTTTTAAACCTTACTGTAAAAACGGAAATCCTGTGCATTGTCCCGAATCGGAGGGCAAGTACTGGTCATGTCCTTTTCGGAAGAATAAAATAAGAACTTACAGCTTTACAACTTGTGAACGCTATAATTCGTATATGAAAACTAGCCAAGCCAAAGCCTTAGTCTTCAACATTTTATACTAAGTTATAAGAAGAAATGATATTTTAAGTTGTTATAAAATATTATATGTTGTTATAAATAAATTTCAGAACTGACCATTGAACTTGGCACCCATTTAGATCTCACTTCTTTTGTCGCTGAAGTCAACAACCAAGGCATATATATCACAATTTTGAATTTGGCTCTCATTTCACATTTATGGTTTTGATGGGATATATAAATTGCAGGACTGACCATTGAACTTGGCACCCATTTAGATCTCACTTCTTTTGTCGCTGAAGTCAACAACCAAGGCATATATATCACAATTTTGAACTAGGCTCTCATTTTACATTTATGTTTTTGATGGGATATAATTTTTTGGAGTTTACCTTATGTAGAATCGTTTTTCATATATAAGCCCGGGGTATGTATTTATGTATATTCTTTATTGTACACCACAAAAATACAAAAGAAACAAACAACAAACATGAAAACTTAAAACGTAGGTACAATAAGGCGGTCTCATCGCTAAAGAGCGATCTCTTCTGGTCAACCTTATCGATACGGAGAAAATAAGCAAGTGGACAGTGGGAGGTGGTGCATAAAGATAAACTTAAATACTAATAGATACATATACTAGCCAATATCATAAAATACTAACTTATGGGTATGAAAATTTATGGGGAGTAAAATCAAAATTTTTCCGTTAGGTATTGAGTTTATGTTTCAATGACTATGTAATGTAATTTCATGAATATAAATTATATCTATACTTCTAATAAAACTGTAACTGGAAGATTTCTGTACATTTAATATATTCTAAAAAAAATAATCGGGGTATACTTATTATCTATAACAGATCACAAAACAGATTTTTATTTAATTTTTGTCTGTCTGTATGGTCGCGTATCACGCGAAAACTAATGGATGGATTTAAATAAAATTTGGTATAACGGTAGCTGATACTCCGGGTCAATATATAGGATAGTTTTTATTCCGATAGAAAATAAGGTTCCTCCAGGATAGGGGTTTTTTGTTGATTTTACTCCATTACTCAGTCAAATCTGAACCGATTTGAATAAATCTTTCTTTATTCGAAGGTATGTATCGTCAGGTAAGTTTTGCCCAATTTTGGTGAAGATTTGATTAATATTATTAGAGATAGAGGATAAACCTCCTCAACAGATAACAGCAATTCACTTGATTAGGACTTAATAATATATTTTTGGTGGCGTTTGAAGGAAACAAAATTAATTATAAAAAATTGTGACCAAGAGAAAATCTGTCAACAGCCGTCAACATACCTAATTTACTGTTCAGTATTTCCATAATATTTCGATGCCATATGTTTGCCTGTGATAAGTGGACTTAATTTCGTGTATTAAAAATGTCGTGACTAAATCTGAAGTCTGAACCCTTTGGTTAAGTTAACTTAAGTAGCTTGAAAGGGCAGATAACGAACTTTGCTACAGAAGTGTTATCTGCAGCAGTATCTTCGGGAACGGAATCCTCAGTAAAGAAGCTCGAAGACAAATGCCGTAACCAAGAGCTTGAGGAAGTATATGCAACCGCATAATATGACTGAGGCTTCATTATAAATATATTCAAAATATATTTATTCAACTTAGATACACTGTACAGTGTACTTATTGACTCCGATTAGTTATAAAACATGATGGTGATAATCAGTTACGGTATTTTCGTTTAGTAAAACTAAAGCTAGAGCAACGGGATTATATCACTACCTACAAGAAGGCAAAAAGTTATTAAAGAAAAAAAAAGTCTTGATTTTGTATATAAAATACCATCAAAAACATAAATGTGAAATAAGAGCCAAATTCAAAATTTTGATATATATGCCTTGGTTGTTGACTTCAGCGACAAAAGAACTGAGATCTTAATGGGTGCCAAGTTCAATGGTCAGTCCTGAAATTTATTTATAACAACATATAATATTTTATAACAACTTAAAATATCATTTCTTCTTATAACTTAGTATAAAATGTTGAAGACTAAGGCTTTGGCTTGGCTAGTTTTCATATACGAATTATAGCGTTCACAAGTTGTAAAGCTGTAAGTTCTTATTTTATTCTTCCGAAAATTTGGCTTGCTGGTAGAAACTGTACTTTTAGGTACCTAATTAATAATAATTCGTATATGGAAACTAGCCAAGCCAAAGCCTTAGTCTTCAACATTTTATACTAAGTTATAAGAAGAAATGATATTTTAAGTTGTTATAAAATATTATATGTTGTTATAAATAAATTTCAGGACTGACCATTGAACTTGGCACCCATTAAGATCTCAGTTCTTTTGTCGCTGAAGTCAACAACCAAGGCATATATATCAAAATTTTGAATTTGGCTCTTATTTCACATTTATGTTTTTGATGGGATATCATTACTTTTTGTACAGAAATTATTGAACTCAATCTCAAACTCAAAACATATTTATTCAAAATATGTATCTACAAAGTACACCTTCTGAACGTCATGCTTACAGAGCATAAGACGTGATGGTAATAATTAACTACGATATCTTAAAACTAAAGCTACGAGGGTTCCAAACGTGCCCTGGTCTGAGAAGAGCCCGCAATAAACTCCGCTTTTTTTTTATTATCACCATGTCACAAATATTTGAAATGATATATATGTACTTATAATATAACATTACATAATCAGCCGCTGTAACAATTCATACCCATGCCTTGCTATCATTCAAATAATCCTTTACACTGTAATAGGACTTTTCTATTAGTTTAGTTTACGTTTTACATTAGTAGGTACTTATTATTCGGTTTAAGGTCAGTGTGTCACCCACCAGTAATTCTATTGTACGACTCATTGTACAAGATAATTAAAGACGAGAATTCTCAAGAAAAATATATAGTATACCTAGAGTTACACTGACATTGACAGATTACATCTATGGTCAGACTACCTCTACAGCACATTTCTACATCTCATCAATTTTGATTGCAAAAGTTCAAAATCAAAAGTTTTTTGTGAAACATTGAAAACAAGCACGGTAAACAGTCGATATCACTAAAACCACTATAAACAATGAATACAAATCACAATGACTGACAGCTTGAACTGACGACTTCAAATACGTTTCTTCTTCTTTTCTGTCAATGACGTTTCGTTGCACAAAATGTATGAATACGAAGGTAAGGTTTTAATGCAACTATATTATTATTCATTATTATTTACATTAAAATAATAATTATGTGTCATTTTCAATAGTTAAGGAGTTACTACCACCGCTTAAAGCAGTATTGTTTCAAACTAACGGTTGAATGTCACGTACTTTGACGTCCTTAAAATAATGATTATAACACTACAACATAAACGTCAACAATATTAAAATAATACGGCTTTAAGCAATGGTAGCATGCCTCGTGTCAGAGTTTTGATCTATCCTTTGATCATAAAAATGACGATTTTTGTAAGTTTATATCTAAATAACCATTTGAGGTGTGCTTATGAAATTTGGAGCACATATGTATCTCACGGGTCTTAATATATGCGCCAAATTTGACATGTTCATGTGAAATAGTTTTTGAGTTATGAGGGGGTCAAAAGTGGCTCCAAATGGTTCGTGTAATATTACACACGGTGCTGCTCGCCAGTTTTTTTGAACTTTGGCTGGACACGCTTCCGCGTGTCTTGATACGAAGAAACTTTTACCCCGACCATATTATACTAATATTAAAAATGCGAAAGTTTGGATGGACGGACGGATAGATGGATGTTTGTTAATCAATCAAACCAGAACTGCAAAACGGATCTGGATGAAATTTGGCATAGAGAATACACGTAGCTACTTTTAATTCCGGAAAATTAAAAAGTTCCCGCGGGGATCATAAAACCTTAATTCACGCGGACGAAGTCCTGGGCATCAGCTAGTAATTAATATAAATAAATGTATCAAACATGGTTTAATATAAAAAATGCGTTAATTTACCCTAATTTTAGTACTAATCTGTATATTTTGTAATCGTTTGTAAGGAGTAAACTCCAGTCGTGCATTGGAACTGACCCACACAATTTTTTTTTAACTTATTTTTCTCGTCTCAACCGATAGACGTCTATAACTGCTGTGCTGCGTTTATTTCCACAAGACACGGTCGTGCGCCGCTTGCTTCTTCCAGAAACTATACGCTTGAAATTATCCGTCCACCTAATGGGGGGTCGTTCAAAGCTGCGCTTTCCGGTGCGAAGCCACCATTTCAGCAACTGTGGACCCCAATGCATTCTTCAAACTATGTGCCCCGCCCATTGTCATAGCGGCTTTTGGAGTTATCGAGGTTACTCTGCACTAAAAACTGCACCTGTAGTATACAATATAGTACCTAATCAATATTATTTTAAACACACAAATAGAAAACAATTTGTTTCTTGATGCACTGCAACATTAATTAAAAAATAAAAAGATTTTAGAATCTGAATGAAAACGAAAGCGTACGCATTGTTTAGAAAAAATCTGCCCTAGAGACTAAACGGGGTCAGAATGCACAATTTAGGAGTCCATTAAGTAATTGCAGCTGAAGCGCTATACATGCGCAATAATTGCTAGATATATGTGACGGCTTAATGCCACCTTTGACGGGTTCTGGCCTAGAATATATATTCCTTGTGCATATTAATCTATTCTCTCGGGTATCTAACTGGAAATTGCGCGGTCTTAAATGATGCATTGCATATAATTTATGCAGAAACCTCAGAAAATTAAGAAAAGCAGAAAGGGTCACGTAGCGCATATATAAAAATATTGAAAACTAGATGATTCCCGCGATATCGTCTGCGTGCAATTATCCGGTATAAAAAGAAGCCTACGTCCTTTCAGGGAATGATACAACCGTTTTGCTAAATTCTCGAAGCTTAGTACAGCCTTGGGGAAAACGCTTAAAATTTAGCCCCATTTCCAACATTCGCGCCAAGTTTGAAAAAGTTCCTGACGCTTGACTGATGACAGCTCATTGTCACGCGAGCGTTGTGTTCATACTGAGTGATTGTTCACCGCCACTTGCGCTCACTTGGTAACTCCCCAAGATACTCCCCTTTCAAACTGTTTAAATGGATCAGTCAATGGATAGTCAACCGATAGACGTCCACTAATGGACATAGATCTCATGTAAGAACTGCCCCAAGCCGCAGTCTTCTTGGGTTGCGTACTGGAATCTTGCTCCAACGGCTCCCTGCAACTAATTCATATCGGACATATATAAAGTACTGTATAAAGTACTAGCTGAAGCCCGCGACCTTGTTCGCGTGGATTGAGGTTTTTTGTCCCCGCATGTACTCTTAACTTTCGGGATAAAAATAGTCTATGTGTTATTCCAGACTATAATCTATCTTTGTGTCTAATTTTAAGACTCACTTAAGATATAGATAAACTCTTGGCTGTGATCAAGTTTGCAGGCATGTGATGGTGATGTTGCTGTAGCTTATGACGGAACGCTAATTGCCTAGCACTCTTGACTTGATGGTATTTAAATTAAAAGTGGAAGGATAAACGGAAGCCAATAAGGCATTCCGTATCCAAATATTATCCAAGCGGTTTGAATTAGCAACTAGAAAGCAAATCAAATTATGGAATCTAGAGTACGGAGATCGGATGCAGGACTTGCGATACCTTTTGATTACGACAGTAGAGATTGTTCAACCGATTTGAAATAAAATTTGGTAAAGAGACAGCTTGCTCTCCGGGAAATGGGGAAGGATTCAGATTTTTTTTCCGGAATGTCAAAGACAGGGAATATTCATAACCCTAAAACCACACGGAACATGACACGTGCATCATCTAGTAATTGTGTTTTAAAAGTACTTTCTTCATGAACGATATTAGTTCCTGGGTACTTTATTACTTATCTAAAAAATTACCCTAATACACTTTTAATTAAATCTTTACGATGGCATGCTTGCCTAGAAGATGCCTATTCATTCTTGCCTTGAAGGTACTTAAGTTTTAAGTGGCAGGAAACACGTGCGCTGGGAGGGTGTTCCACACCCTAGCGGTTCGTATCAGAAACGTCGAGAAAAAACGCTTTTTGCGAGTAAATTGAACGTCAACCACGTAAGGGTGCCAACGCTCACGGTTTCTCGCTGTTCTGTGGTAGAACGGAAAACGAGGAACAAGGTTGTGAAGTTCCAGAGCACATTCCCCATGGTATATCCGATAAAACATCGATAAGCAGGCGACATTGTGTCGGTGTTGTAGACTCAGCAATTTCGCCTGCGTAAGTGATTGATCGCCAATTATTCTTCGGGCACGGCGACCTATCGAGTCTAATGTATCGAGTTGGTACTTGGCGGATCCATTCCAAAGGTGGCAGCAATACCATGCCAGAACGAACTTGTGCCTGATAAAGAGTTAGGCGCTGTTCTGGCGTGAAGTACCGCTTCACTTTGTTCAGGATACCAAGTTTTTTGGCAGCTGTTTTGGCCTTTAACTCGATACATTTCCCGAAATTGAGGTTGGGAGAGATGTCAATTCCCAAGAGCTCAATGTGATCACTAATCGGTACGGATATACCACGGAAAGATGGAGCCAAGGTGAAGGGGCTCCTCTTTGCGGTAAATAAACACGCTTGTGTTTTGGTGGCGTTGAACTCGACTAAGTTGGCGTCACCCCAATCGGACACCTCCTTAAGAGTCGAGTTAACGCGATCTACCAAGGCCTCTCTTTGCACATGTATCTCAGAAGCGCTCGCTCGAGAACTGGACATGTATCTCTCTGTAACAGTGCTGTCATCAGCGTACCCAAAGATACCGGGTTTAAGAAGATCGTTGATGTGCAGCAGGAAAAGTGTTGCGGAGAGAACAGACCCCTGAGGAACACCGGCATTGACAGCCATTAGGTCAGAGGAATTAGGTTAGTATCAATACAAAAACAACAAATTAGCTTTAAAATACCCTAAACTCTACATTAAAATTAAATCCATACTAATATTACAAAAGCAAAAGTGTGTCTGTCTGTCTGTCTGCTACGCTTTCCCAGCCCTTAACATCTTTTTAACCGATTTTGACGAAATTTGCATAGAGGTCGGTTGTATACCGAGGAAGGACATAAGCTTCTTTTTATTTCGGAAAATTAAAGAGTTATGGCGGTAATCAACAAACCTTGATCCACGCGTACAAAGTCGTGGGCATCTAGTTCCATCTAGTTCCATATAAATGGTAGTTAATATTGTCGCGATCGAATACGTAAAACAAGTCACAATTAAAAAAAATTAAAAAACACGACTGCCCTGCTAAAAAACGAACTAAAAAAAAAAACTAAATTAATCTAGTTAAATTAGAATTCTATTCACATTTTTATTAAATTATATTTTTTGTGAATCACTGGATATTAAACTATACTGTTATATATTTTCGTAATCTGCTCATCATTTTCTAGATGATGATTATATAGTTAATCTTATTTTCTCAAATTTAGTTTTAATGCGGGACCCTGTACACCCCGTCAATTTTTTTTTGTAAGTTTTACTAGCCTATGTCACGCGGAATAAGCTAGGGATTCTAACGATACCTCATTTATCAAAATCTTTTCAGGCGTATAATAGTTATGGTGGAATATACAAACTCACATACATACATACATATATCCATGAACCCTGAAAACGATATACTCCTTTTTTCAGGCAGTCGTATAAAAACAACCACTCGGCCTGCAGAACGTCATCCGCTTAAACTGTGTATAGATGTAGTTCAATCTACGAAGTGCTACACTCTCATTTATTGCAATAAACCAGCATTTTTCAATGTAAACAAGGTTCAACGTAAAAATATTGGTTTAGATATTTATGGAAAGTATGTAAGTACTTATAATGACCATAGAACACGTGACTTCATACAAGTAATATTTGTAGACCGACTTTTCAGATAAGACCAAAAAAAGGAAGCGCGTCTTTCTGGATTGAACTATATTCATAAGTTCGGTTTAAAAGATGGGCCGTTAAAGCGTAGCAGAAAGATAGCTAGATAGATAGACACTTTCGCTTCTTTATTATTAAGTATGAATTTATCGAGAGCCAGCTGTCAAGAACTTGACAATTCCATACAATTCGTATTTAAAGTTGTCCCATTCGATAATGGGAAGAAAATCTCCCATTAGGCACTCTGTACAAGGAAGGATGCTGAACCTTATTTTATGACAAGAGATTATAATAATACCCATTATAGATTTAAGGAAGACTGAATAGAACATAGAAAATGTTCTCATAAGAGAATAGATAATCTATTCTCTGAACATTACATATTCTATAAAAGCAACCATATAGAAAATGTTGTCTTTACGAGAATAGATTATAATAATACCTACTATAAGCGATTAGATTATTAAATTAGGAGAAAAGGAAAATTACCTTAAAGAATATGTTATCATACTAACTAGTTATACATCAAGTAACTACCTTCCCTAAAATGGTCTAACACTGATCGATCACTATGATAGCGATTGTAATTCAGTTGTATGTTTTCACAAGCTGATGCCCGCGACTTCGTCCACGTGGATTGGATTGTTCTTAATTATACGGGATAGAAAGTATCCTATGTGTTATTCGCTATTGCACATGGGCGTACCCACGGTGGGGCAAGGTGGGGCACTTGCCCCACCCTCTGACTTGAAGAAATTCTGTACATAAAGCTAATTAAGTGAAGTTACAAAATTAATAATTCATCAATATAAATTCAAATTTACCGCGCGAGACAATGCCGTGTCGGTGAACTGAGCGCGCGAATTCCGTTTCCAAGCCTTCGTGAGTGAGTGCGAGTGCGACCGATCACGAAGGTCCAACCAAATCGCGCCTCGCCGCCCGCGCCCCTCCTTCGCACGCCGATTCCATTCGACTCGTATATTGCACCGACACCACACGCTGAGTTTCATTGTTTTTTTATGTTTAATTTATTTGTTATGTTATAATTGTATTTTTAGAGCGAAATGACTTAATATGTTTGTTTCTGCTTGTATGTTTGTGCATTTTATTTCTTCGGACAGAGCAACTATTTAGAATAGTTAACACTATTCACTATAGTTGCTCTGTCCGAAGAAATAAAAAATAGAATAAGTGATAAATTAAATTGTAATTGGCTGGCTTGAAATGGATATAAGAAACTTTTTTAGTTCTGCACAAGGTACGTGACTGTTATTATTATTCCTGAAATGTTTTAGGTACTTAACATAAGTAATTTAGTTTTAGTATTTCGCCTTTGATGTGGTTGGATTAATTAGAGGAGAAATCGGGTGGGTGGGTGTGTTATAGTGTACCTACTAAGACAGGTTTTATTATTATACCTACCTACTTATTTATAGGATAACATTTGCTATTAACAGATCCCAAGGAGCTTCAATTTTATTAGCCTATTAATGTGAGGTAGGTAGTCACACAAAAATATGATAAAATGTTAGTTTTTATGTAGTTATGTGTATGTGTTTATACTTGCACTACAGGTATGAAGTATTAAACATTTTGCCTTTGCATTGACTTCAATAATAATTCTCGAAGTAGAAAAATATTACTCCTGGCGGTCGCTCGCCTTTGACTGCAACTCTCATATTTGGGCCGCTCGTTTTCGTCGAAGCCGCGTTTGGGCCCACTCGGCTCGCGTTCGTGAATCCGTCGGTTAGAGAGGTCACACACGCGTACCTACCTCTACCTACCGCCGCGCACTAGTACTGAACAGTTGTTCAGTCGTTTATTTATTCGGCGCTATTACTAAATTCAAAATCGTTTTGGTAGACGTATAGCACATAGATACAATACAAACTTCACTACAGTAAAATTGTAATGTATTGACAAAACTCTTAGGATTCAGCTCTCAAATCAGGAGTCAAACCTCCGTCCACGGACAATCCGAGTCCGACGCTTTAGCCACTAAGCTACCGAGGATCCAACCATCTAAAACCTATTTAACTGGTGATTTTAAAATAAAATGTTCAGGATTCAGGTTGGCCTAGATCTAATCTAATTATACTCATTTTTAGGGAGGCAGAATCAGAAAAGAAAACAGACCGATAAAAGTAGTGGTGACAGTGATAGCGGCGGAGAAGACTCGAAGCAGAAGAACGTAGCAACCGCTAGCGATGGCGTCGCCAGTACTAGTTCAACTGTACCACCTGCACCGGTTCCTGTATTGCTACCGTCTAGTTCTGATACACAGGATAAAATCTACTGTTCTTATGACGTGGGCCAATGGCTAGGTCGTTCATATAATATGACCTCTTCTCAAAAACTAGAAATTTTAAAAAATTGTTGGATTCCACCACCAAGTTATGACTTTGCTAAGGACGCTGTGCAATTAAAACAAAAATTTAAGCACAGCTGGTTGGCGGAATATGCTCCTTGGTTAGCGTATTCTCAAAAATTAAAGGGCGCGTTGTGCATTTATTGTGTGTTGTTTCCACCAACATTAACTAATATGCAAGGTTCGTTTATGGTGAGACCATTTTTACGTTATAAGGATATGCACGAATTCGCAAAAACTCATGCGTCATCTCAATGCCACAAATCATCGGCAACAGCTGCGAAATGTTTTGTTGAAAATATGCCGGTCGATGTCCAGCTGATATCTGCCCATCAAAAAGAAATAGATGCTAACAGAAAAGTGCTAGCTTCAATAATTTCGACTGTGATATTCTGTGGTACGCATGACCTACCTCTGAGAGGTAAAGGACAACATGAAGGCGTTTTTGAAGACCTTATAAAACTTAAAATTGGATCTGGTGACCAGATAATGAAAGAACATATAGAAAGCGGTGCCAAAAATGCCACATACACTTCACCGAGAATTCAGAATAAAATAATTGATCTATGCGGAGATGTCATTAGAGACGATATTATAGCTGAAGTAAAGAAGGCACATGCCTATAGTATCTTGGCAGACGAGAGCTGCGATGTATCTGGAAAAGAGCAACTTTCCATTGGTGTCAGATTTTTTGATGAAGAAAAGATGGTGGTTCGTGAAGAATTTCTAGGTTTTGTGGAATTGTCTGCTATGGATGCAAAATCTATAGCCTCTGCTATCGACAACTTCTTTATAAACACGGGTCTGGATCCAGAAAAGTGCGTAGGGCAAGGGTATGATGGATGCTCAACTATGTCAGGCAAGGATGGTGGTGTTCAGAAAATTTTACGAGAAAAATATCAAAAAGCACTGTTTTTTCACTGTGCTAGTCACAAATTGAACTTAGTTGTGCATGAGCATGACCTTAACCAAATAGCAGTAATACAAAATACAGTTACTACAATAAAAGAAATAATTAAATTTTTTCGAGAATCGGGCCTTCGTCGAAAATGCGTACCAAATATACCAATGTTCTGTGAAACCCGTTGGTCTCAGAAATATAAAAGTATTGCCATTTTTAAGGAGCACTATGTCCAGGTGGTGAAAGCCCTTTCAACACTGTCAAAAGACGGTAACAATGCTACCAGAAAATCTGCTTTTCAGTTACATTTTTACCTCATAGCAAAATATTCTGCACAGTTGCAACCGATAGTGAATGCTCTGCAGTCGAAAAGTATAGATTTGCTTCAGTGTGCAAACCTTGAGAAAACACCGTGAAACTGC
Source organism: Erebia palarica (assembly GCA_964035005.1). Lineage (NCBI taxonomy): Eukaryota > Metazoa > Arthropoda > Insecta > Lepidoptera > Nymphalidae > Erebia > Erebia palarica. Next base: position 20,136,072 of record OZ035986.1, read on the forward strand.
CGATGTTCAAAGCGAAAGTTTGATAGCCGAAGCAGAGTCAATCGCTGACGATCTTGAAACAGATTTGAGAATGCCACGGATTACAAATCGGCAGACACATCGTGCAAATCCTCCGGCACAGACTCCTAGCGAGTTTTGGAAGAGATCATTAATGATTCCCTACCTTGATTCTTTAATTTTGTCTCTAGAGCAACGTTTTTCCGAGGTCAATTTACCTGCGTACTCACTGCTTACATTGCACCCTCACATAATGCTTCAAATGTCATATCAAGATTCTATTAAAAAAACAGAACCTTTTTGTAGTTATTATAATATAAGTGGTTTTCTTGGTGAAGCAGAACTGTGGTATAATATGTGGGAACAAAAAAATATGGCACAGAGCGAACTGAAGGAAATGGAATTGGTTGCGCTAGTTAAAGAAACACAGCTGTTTTATCCAGCTATAAAACAGGCACTTCATATTTCACTCGCACAGCCCTGCACAACGTGCACTATCGAAAGGTCCTTCAGCACTTTACGCAGAGTGAAAACTTGGTTACGGTCAACTATGACAGAAAATCGACTTGTCGGCCTCTGCATGATGAGTGTGCATAGGAAGAGGGTTTTAGAAGCACAAAATAAGTTTGAAATCGAAATTTTAAACAGATTTGGTCAGAATCCTCGCAGGTTATTGTTGAAATAAGGATATAAATAAAAAATATTTTAAATTTCTATTATTTGTCGAGTTTCCTTACTTTTGCCCCACCCCTAAGTAAATGCTGGGTACGCCCATGCTATTGCAATTTGCAGACTATTATCTATCTCTGTGCAAAGTTCATCTAGGTCCATTTAGCCGTAATGGCGTGATTGACTAACAAACATCCATTTGAGATTTTTTTGTTCCCGCGGGAACTCTTTAATTTTCCGGGATATACTACTATATCTATAATCTATCTCTGTATCAAAGTTTTGAATTTTGAAGAACTGTGAGACACATACTTCTTTATTTTTTACCGAAGGTCAAAACACTAAGCTTCGTTGATATAACTTGAGCAATATTTTGAGAAATTGAGAAATGAGAATGAGAGAAATGAGAATTTTGAGAACTTTCATATACAAACTTTCAACCCCTATTTTACCCTTTTGCGGATTGTATTTTGAAAATATGTATTTCTAATACATGTATTTCTTAATTTTTAACTCGCAGTTTATATACCAAGTTTCATGGCTATAACTTGGGAAATGAAGGACTTTCATACAAACTTTCAACCCCTAGTTTACCCTTTTGAGGGTTGAATTTTGAAAAACTGTGACAATACGTACTTCTTTATTTTTTACCAAAAACCGAAACACTAAGCTTCGTAGATGTAACTTGAGCAATATCTTGAGAAATGAAGGACATTCATACAAAATTTCAACCCCTATTTTAACCCTTCGGGGGTAAAATTTTGAAAAACTGTGACACACATACTTCTTTATTTTTTACCGTAAGCCAAAATACCAAGTTTCTTTGACATAACTTGTAAAATATCTTGAGAAATGAAGGCATTTCATACCAACTTTCATCCCCTATTTCACCCCTTTGGGGGTCGAATTTTCAAAAACTGTGAAATACGTATTTATTTCTTGATTTTTAACTCGCAGCTCATATACCAAGTTTCATGGCTATAACTGTCATAAAAAAATTTAACCCTTATTTTACCACTTTAGGGGTTGAATTTTGAAAAACTGCGACACACGTAATTCTTTAATTTTTATCGAAAGCCGAAATACCAAGTTTCGTTTATATAACTTGAGAAATGAAGGACTTTCATGCAAACTCATATCCCCTATTTCCACCCTTCGGGGTTCGAATTTTTAAAAACTGTGAAACACGTATTTCTTCATTTTTTGAAGATATAATACTAGAAAACTAGGATAATGAAAGTAAAAACGTTGTTTGGACAGAGAAAAATCTTTTATATTAATTTTTGAATGACACAGTCATGTATATCAAAAAATACATTCGAATATCGAAGATATCACTAAAGAGTTTTCACACCTATCCTCCGTACACACATAGTTCAGATGTACAACATTCTTTGCAATACAATCTCTCACATAGTGTGCCCTTTTGTCTATATGTTTCGTCCGTCTATGCGCTACAGGATTGTACGCAAGTTTAATAGCACTCTGATTATCAACGAATATACAAATAGACCTAAGAACTTCACCTCGTATAAATGCATTCAGCTGCCGCAAGTGAACTGCCTCTTTTGTTGCTTCTGAAAGTGCAATATACTCGGCTTCCGTTGACGACAGTGCTACACAAGCTTGTTTCCGGTATTCCCAATTAATCATCGAGTTTCCGCATCTAAAAATAAATCCAGAGTAAGATTTCCTATCTTTGATGTTCCCTCCCCAGTCAGCATCTACAAATCCCATGATGTCCTGCACCGGCGACTTGGAAAATATCAAACCGAGATCCTTTGTACCTTGAAGGTACCTCAAGTTATGTTTAGCGGCTATCCAATGACGCTCCTTACAGCAAGAGTTATACTGCGCCAAGAAATTTACCGCAGCTGCAATATCCGGGCGTGTGTTACAGGCCAAATAGTTAAGCGACCCCATGAGCGCTTGATAACTACGAGAGCCTTGGCCGTACAATAGCTTATCTTCTTCCCCTTCCGCCAAGGCTTTATGGAAATCCATTTCAATCGGAGTTTTCGCTGTTTTACAGTCGGACATACCATATTCATTCAAGATCTTCAAAATAAACCTCTCTTGACTCAAATATATACCGGTATTACTTAGTTCTAGACAAAAACATACCCAAAACTTGTCTAGCTTCCCCTAAATCCTTTATCTTGATATGCTTACGAAGATTGTCTAAGAATACTTCTTTCTGCTGTTTGTCTTTGTAAAATAATAAAAAATCGTCAACATATAAAGCGACTAAAGCGATATAAAAATTATTATTTTTGTAAAGACAAGTTATCAAAGTCACAACGTTTGAAGTTCAATGACAATAACACTTCATTTTCTTTTTCATTCCATGACCGAGAAGCTTGTTTAAGGTCGTATATTGCTTTTTCTAGTAAGCAAACTTTTTATTTTGAGTTTTCGTCTATGCAACCCTCGTTTCACCCATTTCCACTTCCGCATCCACATAAACTTCAGCTTCATCTACGGAACTTAACGCTTGAGAAGTATCTTCACAACCAGGTGATAAACGTGACTGGCCTTCTACCTTTGTAAGTTCCCAAATTACTTCAGTGCCTTTGTCATCACTGTCTACGAGTTGACTAGGATCCCCTGGAATAGCTGTAGAGTCTTCCAAGAAAACTACATCCCTTGCTCTTACAATGATGCATGGATTACTGGGATTTATGAAACGGTATCCTTTGGTTTCTTCACAGTAAGCAACAAAGATATGTTCTATCGCTTTAGGGCTCCATTTCGTCCGAGTTTCCTTGGGCACGTGCACAAACGCTTTCGTTCCAAAAACTCTAAAATGATCAAAAGGCTGAGCCTTCCCTGTCCACAACTCCTCAGGAATCTTGCCATTGTTACCACTATGAGGCAGCCTGTTCTTTGTATAAACAGCAGTATTTCACGCTTCTGCCCACAGTTTCACACTCAATCCCTTTTCCGTCAACATAGCACGAGTCATCTCCACGATTGTGCGGTTGGCTCGCTCCACTACACTGTTTTGTTCAGGAGTGTAGGGAACAGTCAATTGATGTTTAATCCCCTTTTGCCGTAAAAAAACTATCAAAATTCTTATTCACGAATTCTCTACCATTATCTGTGCGTATGCACTTTACTCTCAACCCGGTCTCTAATTCTACAGATGCTAGAAAAATTTTAAAATGATCTAAAACTTGATCTTTTGATTTAAGAAAATATACAAAAGATTACGTGTAAAATCGTCTAAAATAACTAGGATATACCAAGATCCACCGTATGAGACTTCAGACATAGGACCACAGATATCTGCGTGAACCAGTTGCAATCTTTCGACCGCCCTTTCAGCCTCACCAACTGGAAAAGGTAAACGGTGTGCCTTCCCCTTAATACCTGTATTATTAGTGTAATGGAGCCTTGTGTAGCCTGCTACACAAGGCTCCATTACACTCTTTCCAAAATTCATACCTGGAAGCTTACGTAAATCTCGTTCATTAACGTGTCCAAGCCGCCGATGCCACAACATCAAAGGATTACCTGCTCTTACTGACGCCAATGCAGCCCCATCTACAATCACCTGACAACCTTCAAGCTTGTAGATACCTGAGACTTCAGTAGCCAAAAGCTTTCCCTTGAAATGACCTGGAATCAAATGGTGAATTAATTTGCACCCATCCCTGTCAAAACTTACTTTCCATTCTTTCTCTACTAATTTTGAAATAGTTAATAGATTAACACGCAAATTAGGTACATACATGACATCCCTCATGGCAAGCATTCGTCCATTTATACCCACCATGATGTCACCTTTACCCGCGCATTCAATCTTATCATTATTCGCACATTTCACATAATTTATACCAACATTAGCAATTAAATTTTTAAACAAGTCTTTTTGAAAAGTCATATGTGAAGATGCCCCACTGTCGATGTACCACTCCGTCGGGTTGAAGGAGTCTCCGGCGCTGAAGGAAGGCAGGCTCACGACGTCCTTCGGTTTGGAAGTCGAATCTGTTTTCTTTCTTTCAGGACAGTCTGGTTTCTTATGTCCATATTTTCCACACTTATTTAAAGCATTTAATTTTCATGTTCCTGTCTTTGTTCCCATTCCGTTTCTTACTCACAGTCAATGCCGAATCCGCTGAAGACGATGCGAATTTCGTGGATAGGGTCATAACCTTTTGAAGATATAATACTAGAAAACTAGGATAATGAAAGTAAAAACGTTGTTTGGACAGAGAAAAAACTTTTATATTAATTTTTGAATGACACAGTCATAAATATCAAAAAACACATTCGAATGTCAAAGATATCACTAAAGAGTTTTCACAATTTTTAACCAGTAGCTCGTATACCAAGTTTCATGGATATAACTTGAGAAATGACGGATACAAACTTTCACCCCCTATTTCATCCCCTTAGGGGTGGAATTTTGAAAAATCCTTCCTTAGTGAGCGCCTACGTCACAAACTAAACCTACTGTCAAAATTTCAAGTTAATAACCCCAGCGGTTTAGGCTGTGCGTTGATCCCTTAACGATTTTATATATATATATATATATAATAGATTAGATTGTTAACCGACTTCCAAAAAGGAAGAGCTTGTCAATTTGGCGCGTTTTTTTAACAGCAGCTTCTGCAGTTTCTCTGAGGAAGAATAACTGAGTTTTATTTAGAATATTTATATTAGACTCTCGTTAAATGTATGCAAATAAAACAAGTGAAAATCATTTTAGAAAACACGACTGCCATGCTGGATTTTATTAAAAAATTTATGGCCAGTGTCACTCGGGAAAATAAAAGGATTCTAACGATATTCCGAATAGACGTTATTATGTGCATTCATATAATAACGTCTATCGTGGATGAAGGTCTAATCCTTATTCCTCGTTTATATTATGAAGGGAACATCTATACAATAATTTGACTTTTTAGGTCCAAGGCAAAGGTGTGCATATTATTCTACTCGAGAATAGGCCATTTCTACCTCGAAGAATCAAAGAAATTCTACCGGATTTTCATACAAACAGAACTTGGACGAAAATACGGGCGTTGTCTAGTTTTAATAACCTGTGTATTTAATTGCATCGCGGCCGCCCAATCGTGGTTTAATTATAAGTTTGAAACTTAACGTTCCCAATACAGGTTAGACTCTGCACAAACAACTGTTCACACCGTGGAGTCACTGGAAGTATTCCAATATCATCCGCGGAAGTGTACGAGTACAAAGAACATCTCTTGGAACAACATCGGGTGTCAATGATCGGCGAACTTCTGTGTTTTGTTAATACCAAACTTTGTGTTTTGAGACCGTCTGTACAAACCGTCGATGTACAGTCGCGGTCTGAAAATGTTTACCACCGTAAGGTTCGTAATTGGATGCATAAATCTGTGTCAGAAGGTCAATTACTATGTGATTTGATTATGCATAGATCATAGATTTTTTAACATGTATCGGTCGCTGCCGTCGGACAACTAAATAGGATCCCTACATCCTTGGTATAGAGTTAGAAAACCTTTTTTAATATTAATTCGACGCATTTAATAACTTTAATTGATACGTTCAAATGATTTAAGTGGTTCAATAGGTAAAAATGGTTGTTCAACATAAAACTAACAGGGGATGTGAATATTACGTCTTTGGGATAACACTTAAAATCAATTGATTTGAATAGTTGTGAAATAACCAAAAACAATAGTAAAAGTTTAAGTCAAGATTGATTCATGATAATTCCCATCGATACGAAAGATAGGATCTGCATACTGATTCCTACTAAAGCACCGTATAATCCATTCGGAAGATAATTATTAAACCTTAGTTTCTATTAAGGAATACAGGATTGGTAGGTATTAACACGCGTCGTAGGGTGAAATAAGGGTAAAGATACAATAAGCATTATAAAACGCGTCTGTTTCTACCTATCTCGATGTCTGTGGATCACGAGGTTGCGAGGTCGAGGAGGTTTTGCGCGAGGTTATTAAATGATAAAATTATAGAGAAATGATATGAATTTACTGTAACAGTAGTATTTATTGTTAGGATTACTAATAATTGTTGGAATTAAAAAAAAAGTAACAAAACAAATAAAGTATTGGTGCCATGGGCTTCTATTCTAGCCCATCACCCCCAACTTTTTTCGAGACGATAAACAGTCACCCAGTAAGTATGTAATCGTCAATGATTTAAGATAAGATAAGATTTCAAGTTAATGATGTTAATTTATAGACCCTGATAAAATCATGATTACGTGAGCACACTCCTTAACAGCCCGTCTCGCATTCCCCCGGGCGATGCGAAAAGCAAACCGAATTAACTCTATCGCCTATACATGGGCACACAAATTATGATTAACACAAGCGATATCAAATAAGTTTGCGTTAAGAGATTCTATCACCGCTTCCGGTATATTCGTGGTTAACACAACACACCCGACTTCCCGTGCGGAGTCGCGGGTTCGACTCCCGGGCAAGTGCGTGTCAACACACAAAGTAGTCATGCTAAGTGGCTATATCTTTGACGGCCATATCGGGGCCAAATAAGTAAGGAGCGAGACGAGGGCGAGCGCTAGTGCAGAACAAAACAGGAACAAAAGGAGCAACCACTATGATTACGAAAGAAAGAAAGAAGACAAAAGAAATGATTTATTTGTATGAATATGTGAATATGAGATGTTTGTCGATTAAATAGAAAGCCGCAACATATCCAGTCAGGCAACCCTGACGTACAATTATTTTTTTTACATTACATTTTACAATTATTTCAAAATTACACAAAAACATTTTAAATAACGAAGGAAGAATGCTTGATAAACATTGCAAAGTACATGTTCATGACATTTTTTTTTTAATCAACTTATGGTCTAGTCTTGCATCAATGTCAAATTTAAAAATATTACAATATATACATATAATCTATGTCAGCATTACTAAGATTCTATTATATTAACATAATTTAGTAAAATTACCTACCTACCTACCTACCTTTGCGCCAACCATTTTTGCAATGCTTTTTTGAATTTAATAAGTGGCAATACAGTGATAGATTTCGGAATCGCATTGAAGACTACACTAAAGTTCTTTAGATATTTAGATGTCCTGGGTGTCTTATTGAATACTAGTCTTTCCCTATTTCTAGTTCCTCGTAAAATACATCTCTTGCCTTTTTAAAAAGTTGTGTATTCGTTTTTACGAACATTACTATTTCCAGGATATATATGCTAGGAAGTGTGAGGATTCCCAAGTTTTTAAAAACCGGCTTGCACGATTCATATGGCGCCTTCCCAGTGATTGCGCGGATGCACTTTTTTTGAGCAATAAAAGCTCGTTTTATTTCGGTGGAATTTCCCCATATCAAAATGCCATATTTAAGTACTGAGTAAACATAGCCGTAATATGCCGTAAGAACCGTTTTTATTGTTGAGGTTTTCCGTAATTTATTTAGCACATAATATGTAAATTTATTTATTTTGTTACATACTACTTCGACATGCGCTTTCCAGTTACAGTGTTTATCTAGTTTAATTCCAAGGAAAGTAACAGTGTCGGCTTCTTCTATTATTTGGTTTTTGTAATTAAGGTTTAATTCAATTTTATTACTGTTATTATAATTAGAGAAGCAAATATATTTAGTTTTTGATACGTTAATTGATAAATTATTATTGTTAAGCCAACAACCATATATTATTATATTAATATTCATATACGATTAAATTATTTAGCAATCATTATCCGTAGTGTGTTGTCACTGTAATAAAACTTGATAGAGTTCTTTTAATTCACGAGTGTGTGTGGCTCATGGATGTGATAAAGTCCTATCTGTATACATATTATGTACCTATACCTGTAAATGTGTGCGTGTACGTGATTGTGCGTACGAATGACCGCTCCGCAAGGCACAAGTTCACGCAAAAAAAAAAACGTCACGTACAAAAAAGTTCACGCGCTCTCGTTAATTGCAAGAACATAGAAGAGCTCTGCAAAGGTAAACACTTACCGAGAGCAACTTCGTGCATTTCGTCGAGTCTAGCGGCAGAGCGTTGACCTGCAAGAGAAAAGACAGTGAGACCTTTGATAAAATTAAACATTTATTTTTGATTTTTATATAGGTAATATAAGTAACTTAGATAATTAGTAAGATTAAGATTAGATAGTTAGTAACTTCGTCTGCGTACGTTTAGGTTTAAGAATCCTGGGGGAATGCCAGATCCACCACTTTACCCATGCAAAAAGTCACGTGGGTCCGTTGCTCTGCTGCGGCGTGATTAAAGGGCAAATCAACGAACATAATATAATATGATTATTTATTGTAAAGAATTTACTATATCTACGTAATTATAAACTGCGTAAAAGCACACAAAAGGATTGTGCGTTCCATCATCCAACCTGAATTTTAATTAATAAGATGACATACTATCATGATCATGAATGTAGCAATTTATTTGCCTCGCTAGTCTAAGACTTGTCATGATCTAATGCGGATGCCAAAGTCGTATGGCGATGTTTCTCCCCATGCTTCGAAGAGTACGTATATCAGTCATGGGCCTCACTTCACTCACTTCTCTCCGTTTGTGTCAAAATACTGGCGTTACTGCAGACCCGACCTCCCATATATCCAATCCATTTCCCATTCGTCCCAACGTAATCCTAAGCCGTGGTCCGAGCCGCACAGGAAGATGTTGCCCCCCCCGATGTCTTCGAGTACTAGGGCTCGTTTCTTGGCGACGACTAGGGCGAGCCTAGGGCAGTGACGCTGTAGCAGCCTGGAGGGCCTACGCAGCATATTCAAAAAGAAAAAGAAAAAAAAGGGCAATGAGACTGAGGGTGGTCTTTCGTCCAAGCATTGAAGGAATAGAAAGTGCACAGTGTGAGATAATTAAAGATAATGATCTCCCACGGACTTTGCTAATCTCAGTGCAGAGTGGCCGCTGTGACCGAAATTCAATTAGGACGAGATTTTAGTATGTAGGATTTAGACTTTAGTATATATTTGTCCTTTATTATTCCTATACCGTTACTTGTGTACTAAATATACTGCGTTAGCTGGCTCCTTTTGCATTTCCATCATATTCTTATACTAATATTATAAATGCAAACGTGTATTTGTCTGTCTGCTACGCCTTAACGGCCCATCTTTTCAACCGATTTTGAGGAAATTTGGTACAGACACAGGTTATGTCCCGGGGAATGACGGGGTACTTTATTCCCGGGTAATTTATCTCGGGTGAATCAACAAAACTTAAATAACGTTCAGGAGATGTTGACTTTACAATGCAAGATTGTCTAGTCGTAGTAGAAGTAGAAGATGCTTCGGTGTCGGGGCGAAACGTGCGTCCAGAATAGTATAAAAGTCTTGTGTGGTGGTGCATGTGAATGGTGGTGGCATTGCTTGCTTGGGAACTTGGCTTTTTTGATTGGTTGGGAAGGTAAACGGTACTTCACTTGTAACTGCATGCTTGACCATACAGAATTTTTTCTGGTAGCAGATTATAGCAAAATAATTGTAATCTTTTCTTGCTAAATCATGAACTTCCGCAAAGTAACGCCTGATTCTATCCCATATTTAAAATCGATCAATATTTATTTATTCAAATTAGGTACACTGTACACTTATTGACGTCCAATTACTTACAAAACATGATGGTGATAATCAGTTACGTTATCTTAAAAATAAAGTTACGAGGGTTCCAAACGTGCCCAGCAGCCCTATGCTGTAACTCAGTGGTTATAAAAGGAAAGCCACTGACTTATATTTTTTATCCATTGAAGATTTGCTATGAAATGAACTTTAATTTTTTCATAGTAAACCTTCAATGGACAAAATATATATGTCAGTGGCTTTCATTTTTCGATAGCCACTGAATTACAGAATAGGGGAGCTGGTCTGTCAAGAGCTTACAGCAAACTGAGCTGGGGTTATTTTTTTCCAGGTCTACCGTTCGACCATAATTAAGCATTGGGTTTTTCTGACTATAAATTCTCAGTACTAGCCCAGAGTTTGTCACCGCCGTTCCCCGTACATGAGAGCATGTTAAACCTTCGGTCCCGGCTATTATCACTAGCATAATAATAGTCGTCAAAACAAGACAAACCGCAGCAGCGGCGGGTGGAATTGGAGCATCGTGGTGGATCTAAGCTCTAATTCCCTCTCTCCTATGAGAGAGGAGGCCTATGCACAGCAGTGGGACGTTAATGGCCTGTAGTGGTGGTATAACGCAAGCGAAGGATTCGTGAAACTGTATAAAAGTAACACGAAGAGGATAAATTGTGGAGCAACGCCGCCGCCGCACGCCCTATTCGTCCGAAATATCACAAAGCGAAATAAATTACGATTTCAACTCGAAAGTGTTCCGTGAGCTTTTGTCATGGCTATGGCAAGAGCTGGCCCACGAGTATTCTCTCCTGTAGGGCTAGCATGCGCACAACGAGTAAAAGTTACATTGCACGTTAAAATAAGCGTTACATTATTGTATCTAATCATAATACCCTCTCAACCGAATTACGGCCACGGTGGCCAATCTCCAGAAAATCTCTGCGGATATATTATAGTGCACAATAATGTGTGCGCAAGCACAGGTGCACTCTCTATGTATTCCCTTACTCTCAAAGCCTGATGGGATAGAAAATCCGACACAACCGGAGATAGACCAGGCGCAGGATTGACCGCTTTACGTGCTCTCCGAGGCAAGGGGGTGAAACACCGATGAAAATCACAAAACGAAATAAATTACGACTTCGGGCTGCGGGATGTGTAAAACAAACAGCAAACATGGATAATAACTCCACCTGCTCCCAGCTAGGTTTCCAAACTTTGTACCTACGTTTTGTAAATTCAAATATTCCGGCCCCGCCGGTCGTGTAGTCGGATTGTCGGGGTCTACTGAAAATTGACTTAACGAGGTGTAATCACCAAGTTTAATAAGTTTTCTATGTAGATTTTTGAATAGGAACTAATTTATTTTGACCAGTCCTCTTAGAGCGACCGAACTGTGGAGAGGGCTATGTCAGGAGTTTCCCTGAGGGATACGATTTTTCCAATGAAATAAAGTAAGGAAATATTTTTTGTGGAAATAAATTTAACATGTAATTTTGTACATAAAGCAGTGCAACAGTTTTTTTTATGAAAAGACTAACTGCTGAGATTTTTGCCGGTTCTTCTTCTCAGTAGAAACTTTTTTCCGAACCGGTGGTATAATCAAAACAAGACGTTACGTATGAGACACATATAATTTCCATATTAAATAAACAAATTGAGTACTTAGTGAGTATTGAACGAAAGTTTAGGCAAGTGGGCACTTCTCTGAATTGCGGTAAAAAAAAAATATTTTGAGTTATCGATTTTTTAAGTATGCTTTGACAAAGGGGTACCCCCATGTAACACAGTGTTATGTAAAGACTCTATCAGAACCTAGTTTTCTTGGAAAAATAGCAAATTTGGTAGTATAGTAAAGTGTGCATGGTAGTGATAAATTATGATTTGGTATTGAGCTATGGTGCATGGTGATTAGGATTGAGGTTATGGTAATTTAGTATAGATATGTTGATGAGAAATTCAAGAAATCCATATAACTAAATTGAGGATTTTAGATCTTTGCACTCAGTCTAGAAAGTTACTAACCCACAAGAACTAAACCCTCTCGATCAAACCCCCTAAAATTTTCAACTTGAACTACAAAACCTTTACAATTGCTTAGTAAAAAACTTTGCTTGTGGCAGATTAATTGGCAGATCCAAACACAAATGTTATAATTATGAAACGTTCATACCAGGCATATCAAAGATACTATCTATTGGAATACGAGATCAGTAATAGTCCCGAGAGTTTTGTTTCTCCGACATAGCTACCTGACGCGACTGAAAACTGACTATGATAGTATACTTCATCTAAGTAAATCTAAGATCTTGGGAGAAGAGAAAAGTGCTATGATCAGGTGCTATATCAAAAGCTTGATGAAGATATAGTTAGAAGCCCCATAGGCAGCTAAATTGACCTGATCACCCAAAACTGACAAAATCTAGTCAAAAACCGGTAAATACGCCGGCCATAATGCCAGAGCTACAAGAGTGTGGGTATTCTGTTCTTCAAAATTATCATGTTTCTAATTGAAGAATTTTATTCTTGCTTACCCCATCTTGCTGCTGAGCCATACCTATTATAAGTTATTCTTGAGAGGAAATTAAAAATCTTACTTATAAGTCGAATTCTGAAAGATCCCATATAATTATACAAGATCAACACGCTGCTGAAGATACAGAAGACCTAGTAGGACCCAGGCTACATTGCTAAGCATTTGTGGACAATATGATTGAAATTGGATCCTTTTTAAGTCATTGCAGAGTTGCAGAGCAATCCTGTCAGTGCATAATTATACTACACCAGACTATTATACCAATCCAACTGCAGAGGAGGGAGCTGCGGTTGCTGAAAAATTTATATCAGAAAGACAAATCATGTCTAACACTCACGTCACAGTCCATCTAGAATTTGAGACCCTTTTGAATTTTTTGTATACCTTGGCCACGCGGAAGGAAAGCTTGGAGATGTAATTTTCGACTTCGAAAGTTCGAAGAACCACTAAATGTTGGGGTCCCAGGGTGCTGAACTGCTCCCTCACAACGTGGATGGATGAAGGGATTTAAGACATTCATCAAAACGACCGCAGTTGACGTTCCATTTATTCTATTTATCTTTTGATGTTCTATCAAAAACTACTGAATGGATTTTGATGCAATTTTTGCATTTACTAGGTATTACTTCGGAGCAAATTTTTAAGTAATTTTAATATTTATAAAAATAAGAATTATATTTTTAATCTATAATTTTCTAATTTTTACTGATATTTTACTGATTTGTTTTTATTTATATAATTATTTCATCCAAAATTTTATTTTTTTCGATTATTTTGCATATAAAATATGTTATTGTCCAGTTATTTAGAAATATTGTGCCCAAAATATTCTTAATTTCCTTATAAAATGCTTTTATTTGTGTCTTGTTGCCATTTTTGTATACTTTTTTTTAAATTTCATTCATTATAATTTTTTAAGTCTAAATATATTGCAAATAAATCTTTCCTAAAACTAAAGAAATTTGAGAAAAACCTCGTATTTAATTTTAAAATAATTCAAAATGGTCATGGTAATTAGAATCATGGTAATGATAATTTCGCTATTTTTTTTAAATTAACAGACAAATTTAAAATTTTCAGGCTATGTATGTGAAAACACGTTTTATGTCTTACGAAAAAATAACAAGAAAATATAACGTGTATTTTACAAGTGGTGATTTTTTTAAGAATTAGATAGGAAAGTTTACAAAATGCAGAATAACAACATTATTTCTCTATATCTTCTAAACGCTAAGTCATGTGCCTAGCCTGTTACAATAAGTTCTTCAAACACAAAAGCCTTACGTATTAATACTATCATGATAGATGCAGTACACATAGTATCATTGTTATGATAGAGTTTCGGGTCACATAAATTAGGAAAAAGTAGTGGGACAGACTTTAGTATCTTGTAATTTTTTCAAGTTTCGTTATTTTGTTACATGTTACTTCCACTTTTGTAGGTTTATTATTTATTAATAATATATATTTTTTTAATTGATAGTTTTTGAGGAAAAAAATAATGTTCCCAACAACTTAGGTAGGGATAGTCATGGTAGTGAGATATTTGAAGTTATCACCTCTTTTATCTTCTTTTTCTTGATGGAAGATTGAGGACACTGTCTAGTGTCTACAAAAAAAATACTAAGCCTGACTTATTTTTTAATAACGTTCTCCAGCTTGGGACACGCTTTTACCACATTTCGGAGAAGAATCCAAGTGCGTCTTAGTGTGAGGTCTATAGAGCGAACTTTGACTTTCCGTAGACTTAATATATGGTTAAAACGAGACAGATTTAGTTATGTTACTCACATAAGTCCATCTCATTTTGACTCTGAGTTAAGTCTGAGCCAAGTCAAAGTACGCTCTATAGATCTCAACATTAGACCTCATGCTTGATTGTCGTCAAGTGCAAGTATATTTTGCACAGAAATCAAAGGTAGGCCACTCTGCTCCTGTCGAGTATCAAATGAACATGAATCTACAGAGAACCAAGGTTACCGACATATCTCAAGCCACCAGTTGGATAGAAGCGGACGTTACTTTGTTTAAGTCCAGGATAACGTATTGCACAATAATGAAACTGAGCTCTTACTTAATGTAGTTAAGGTTTATTTTGCGTTGCACTTATCGATATAGACTCCATTGAATGACTATCGGTATAGGTACTGAAGCATCTAGTAAATACAAATATGAAATGGATAGTCATTCATCGCCACGAATGGCGCAGATGTCCAATCGATTAAGTCCAATCACGCAGGCGAAGTTCTGGAAATAGTTAGCCGTATAACATAAACGCGCATCCTAAGACCGAAAACACACTAGGTCAAATAAAGTTGTCTAGCGGAAAAGATATCCGCGAAGTTTGGGATGCGCGTACACTAGCGCGACAGCATGAAACGTCCTGCGTAGTTCCCCGGTGACGCAGACGCACTGCCCAACGTTTTTTTCCTGTCTGGTCTAGTGTGTTTGAGCTCTAAAGCTTGACCACTAAATATAATAGTTAAAAGATAATAGTGATATTAGGTATTATTCGCACCTGAGTTGAATGCAGAGTTAAGTAATGTGCTAGTGATGAGACCTTATTACTGACAGTCATATCAATAAATTACAAAAACAAACAGTGGTTGTATTATTTAAAAAAAAATTAAAATATTGATTGAAACACAATAATAAAGTCCAAAATTTAATTCATTTCTTAAGTAAAGAAAACAAAATCATTCGGACAATTAGGGACGATTGTTTTAGTCAGATAAAAGTCTTCTATAGTTCTGTGAATTACACTACGATTAAAATCATCTTTTTACGAAAAATGAAGAGGTAAGGGCCTATTCGTTCTTCGTCAGCTTCTTTAGCTTCTTTTTGTATTACAGATGATGTTGTTTTTGATACTCTGGTATATAGACTCGGTCTGCCGTTAAAGGTAAGATCAAAAATTTATTTTGCCTTTCTTCAGTACACATATCCAAAGCTTTTTTCGCCATTTTGCGTGCTTGGCGATGAATAAAAACAGGTTTTTTTGTTACCGAACCTCTCAAATTAGTCATTTTTAAAAATTTACATGGAAAGCAACTTGATTATTAAGCGACAAACAAGTAACAAGCGTTCGATCAAAGAGTATGTATGTATCAGCATTTCCTAGGAAATGTCGACATAAACGGTTTCGATACGTTAGAGCTTGAAATTCGTTAATGAGATGATTTAAGAACTAGGAATAGTAAACATTAACGGTCCCTCCACTGTTAATTCGCGAAATCATATATATCGTGGGAGAAGCCGGAAGGGCGTCGAACCCGCAACCCGATCTGAAGAATATTGACACAGTATTAGCAATTTATTGTTAAAGTTTATTAATTGTTTCTAACATCGTGAGTTTTAAAGAATTATTTATGGATTTAAAACTGAGGTCTTGGCCGCAAGTACCTACTTGATTGTTTACTTTTTATTTTGTGCAGAGATTTTGCTATTTATCAATTGTAAATGGTTTAAGTGATTTGTTAATAATAAGAGTTTCAATTGTTTACCCTCTATATCGTTCTGCCAATCGGAGCGAGTTGGCTATTGTAACGCCGCGAGCTGCCGAGTGGTGGCGCGAAAGTGCACTTTAGAATTGTAGTGGCCGATTATTATTCATTAATGTTCGAGCTCTGAAGAAGCGAAAGGTAGTAAGACCAATTTCTACTTGATTTTCCATTTATATTGTGTGCCTAGGTTTTGCCAGGTGTTAGTTTGATTTTAGATTAAATATTAACTTTATTAAATAATGATTCCAGAAATATATAACACTATAGTTCAATATCCAGTGATTCACAAAAAAATATAACTTAATAAAAATTTGAATAAGATTCTAATTTAACTAGATTAATTAAGATTTTTAACTTTAACGTTTTTTGGCAGGGCAGTCGTGTTTTTTAATTTTTTTAAGTATGACTTGTATATTGTTCATTGACCGACAATATACACTGAAATGTATGGAGCGATATATTAATATATCGTTCCACACATTTTAGTGCTTGAATTACGGTGTATTTTGACGACCTCCCTGCGTAGTGGTGAGAGCTGCGGTCTCGAAAGTGGGAGGTCCCAGCTTTGATTCCCTATGGGGTCAATTCGGGAATATAAGTTCTGAAAAATCTCTGGTCTGGCCTGATGAGAGGCGTCGGTCGTGGCTAGTAACCACTCTAGCGGTAAAAACGTACCGCCAAGAGATTTAGCGTTCCGGTACGATGCCGTGTAGACACCGATTGGCGGTATGGGTTTAATATAACATAAAATAAAACTATAATGGCGAATGAAAAAGCGCCTTTTGTATACAAGACATATTTTGTAAATACGCCCTCCGAAAATCTGATACGAATCCATTAGTCGGTAATTTAATTTAGTGGTCAGCAACCTTTTATCCTAAAACAAAGTTTTGAAACTGGATAACTCCCTTGGTAACAACACTCGATCGGTAAAGTGAGGATCGACGGTTAAAGTACTTTATTTTACTATATTTTATAGCTACCTTACCTAAACTTTCAACTTATTTATTCTACGTAAAAATTATCTATAGGGGCAAAATAAACGAAACAAGTATATTGAATGGGATATCAGTATCATATTAATTAATTTCTCAAAAGGTTCTGTATTCGCATTAATGACTTTTTGTTTGTTCGCGATTTACTTACATGCTGGATTTTAATGATTACTTAACTAACGTAAGCTGATTTTTTTTGCGCCACCACAAGTTAGCCCTTAACTGCAATCTCACCTGATGGTAAGGTGATAATGCAGTGTTGTTTTTAAAAGATTGTAGAATGTCAATGCGCCTGATCACAATAATATTTTACAATAATATTGGAATAATTTATTTTACAATAATATTGGAAGTCGGTTAAAAACACGCCAAGCAAACCTCACAGGTGGTGTGCAAATGTGTGCATATGATGTAGAATGTAACACCTTCAACTTTTAGAATCGCCATATCTTAGAAATAGTGATTTATAGGAAAAAAGTATTGTACCTTTTTGTAGATGATTTTATGATCTACAATTTTTGTAAAGACTATATTTTTGATAAAACTTACTGATTTCGAGAAAAATCCAGAAAACCTAAGATTTGACCTTTGGCCTTTCAGCTCTGTTTGTGTTTTTGTATTTGAAAGGTCTATTTTGACCGGATTATAATATAATTTAAAAAGTAACATTTTTCTATATTTTTCAATACAATATTTTTAACATATTTCTCTTATTATAATATGTAAGTACGCAGATATTATGGCCAAGATTTCTGGACCTATTTGCGTGATTTCTTTCCGATAGAGAAAGTGAGATAACTTAAGATACCAAATCTTCTCCTAAGCCTTGATGGTGAAGTGATATTGTAATTTGTAAGTCAATGCCAAATCAAATAGGGAAAATTACTAGTCAGATATTATACCTATTATTATCCGTAATCTACGCGGACGAAGTCGCGGGCATCATCTATACTAACATAATAAATGCGAAAGTTTGGATGGATGGATGGATGGATGTGTGGATGTATGGATGGATGTTTGTTACTCAATCACGTGCCAACTGCTGAACGGATCTGGATGAAATTTGGCACACAGATAGATAATAGTCTGGAGTAGCACATTGGCTAAACCAAAAAGCCTTAATCCACGCGGACGTAGTCTCGGGCATCAGCTAGTCTAGTTTATAATATTAGTATGTGTAGTGCAAGTACATTAACATAACACAAGTACTTACTGCAGTCTTAAGCATTGTCAGAGCGAGTCAAATCCACGCTCTCATCTAAGTACATTAGTGCCGAACTCTCTCGTGAAACGCAGGCTTCATACACAACCTACTTAATTATATAACCTATTTCTGTACCCAACCAAACATTAGCTTTGGACTGCTCTGCATGATTTATGAGTCTTGATTCATGAAACTATTCAGCGTTTCGATCTGAATAACTAACTAGAACTGCATTACCTAAACTCCTATATCAATTATTCGTAAGGACATAATTAGCTGATCTTGACTCGAAACTGTCCTGACTATCAGGACACGTCCCTAAGTGCATATGTTAATGTCATGTTAAACGATCATCTATAATATCTTTATCTTAACTAATACTAATACGGATGGATGTATGGCTGGATGATTGTTACTCAATCACGCCAGAACGGCTCAACGGATCTGGATGTTTGACACAGAGACAGATTATAGTCTGAAATAACATATAGGCTACTTTATATCACGGAAAATCAAAGAGTCCCCGCAGGAACCAAAATACTTCAATCCACACAGACGAATTCGCGGGCATCAGCTAGTAATGTATAATCTTCATAAAACTTCATTCATACGCTGAGTTGCACAAAACAATTTTAAAAATTTAAGTGTTGATTAAACTAATTTAATTGCAAGACTTCACACAATAATTCTTGCGATTAAATTAGTTTAACTAACACTTTTTTGGAGTATGATATAATTATAATAATGTAAATAACTACTACTAATTATATTTACAAAAATACACGCCGGCCAAGTGATCGTTAATGGGCATGGTGCACAAAACACTGGCGCTATTTCCTCGCTGAATGGCAAGGCTAAATAAGCGCCAGCTCTTTGGTCAGGCGTGTATCTATCTGTGCTTGGGACACGACATCAGGGCCCAGAGTCTCTAAAGCAAGCGCTGCAAAAACGTAGCCATAAACGTAATTTAGTAGTATTATAATATATTAGTACCTGGATGACCGGTATTTTTTTTGGTAAATCGTGTTTTTTGGAACTTATATTTAAATAATAAATAATATTTTATTTTACTAAATAAAATATTATATTATATTTAAAAAAAAAAGGGAAAATATAATCGCACTCGAGAAATCTGGTTTTGGGACCGCCTGATTTCCCACGTGAATTCGTATTCTAATGATATTGTCGCAGTTATTAATTACCTGAAGACAGGGATAAAACGTCATTTTCTAAAAATTAATCCTAGCTAGATCGATTTATCGCCCCCGAAACTCCCCATACCAAAATTCGTGAAAATCGTTGGAGCCGTTTCCGAGATTCATATTATATATTTAAATACAAGAATTGCTCGTTTAAAGATATTAGATATTGGGGCTGATTCTGTAGTGCACAATCTCTAAACTAAACTAAAATTAGAGCATTATAAATATTGCTAACCCTTTCATAATACTCCCTACGGAAAGGGACAGAACTAGATTTAAAGCTGCCATTTTAGTTTAGTTTAGAGATGTTACATTACAGAATCGGCACCATTGTCGTTATTATTACATTTTCAGATTTTATCACTGCAGTTATAAGTAAGACTTTAAAAGAGAGTTGAGTTATTAACTCAGAAAATGTGGAATGAAAATTAATACAGAAAGCATTTTTAAATTTAAAAAGTTCAGTCTTTTAAAACTTCAATTATTTCCCCTTTTCACTAAAGTAATTAGATTTCGAACGGAATAGCACTTTGTTCAGATTATAAATTGACAAGGGATTTTAAACACATGAAAAAAATAATTAAAGGTAAAAATACTTTTTTTTAAAACAAGCTTTTATTTAAATGCGCTTAAAAGAATAAAATAAACTTTTAAACATAACACAATTTATATGATATAAAAGCTTGTCGCGAGATTTAAGTACTCGTATTTACTTAGCTTGAAAATTTTTAAAATGTCAGACGGATTTGAGCAACGCAGTTTAACTCGCATTCATATTCTCGGCAAGCCCTTTCTTTTTTTACCTATATTGTAGGAAAGCATAACAATCTTAGTCCGCCATCCTTAGACGTCACTTTATTTTTCGAGTTATTCTCAGCAAGCTTTTTCATTTGATACCCATATTGTAGGAGTGAATTAAAAAATAACTAGTTGATCGAGCGAAGCGAAGGTCTCTGAGTCTACTTGAGTAATTTGCACTTGTTTGACGTCTTGGACGTTCCGCCATGTTGGATTTAGAATGACGTCACACAGCTAACCATTGTCATACAAACTAAACGTGTATACAAACTTTCAGCTCAATCGGTTGAAGATATCTGCTTCAAAATTGAGTTGCAAGATTTCACCCGTAAAAATATAGTTACATATAAAGTGCAAGTTAAATAAAAGCCTTTAAAAAATACTGCACGATATTTTCATAATCTTTGCATATTTATAAAAAAAGTAAATTTTTCTTTACCAACACTTTAATTTTTTAGATAATCTACCAATTTAATTTAAACTAAGTGGGGTCAATGGGCCACCTCTTGAGCCCATGCTACAACATGAAAGGTACCTACCATTACCTATTCTACCTACCTACATATTATACCACAGCTCTGATTTTTAGAGTGAGTTGGTCCTATACTGACTGACTGATCTATCAATGCACTGCCTAAACGACTGGGTTAAGACACTTTACACGTACAATAGGTAGCTTACGAGACGTGTATTTGAAAAGTATTCCATGTTATTGTTCGCCTAATGTAAAGACATCATCACTATCCAGCTTGCGGTCACGTTCCATATAAGGCTATAGTCCCCTCGAGCTCCCGAGTAAACTCCATACCACAGATGATAATATAATAGTTACTTCACCCATACACTTGACGTTTGATTGTCATGAGTCTCATGAACTAAAGTCCCACAAACTTATCTAACCTGGTGACAGCGTCGCTAATAGATATTATGAAAAATAAAATAAAATAAAAACAGACATAAAAATTTGTTCCAGTTTTGACCATATAAGTTGCCAGATAAGTTGGTGAGACTTTAGGTACTTATTAATTTCATGGTCATAAGACATAGTTGAAAGCAAATAACAATATTGTTCTTGTTATTTTTTGTAGACTGTATTGTTTAGTTTTCCCTAAAGTATATTTAGTTTTCCCTAAAGTATATAAGTGGTAAACAAATAGCAAAAACTTTCTACCCGTTGTCTTTTTAGGGTTCCGCACCTCAAAAAGAAAAAACGGAACCCATAAAGGATCACTTTGTTCTCCGTCCGTCTGTCTGTCAAGACCCTTTTTCTCAGGAACGCATGGAGATATCAAGCTGAAATTCATATCAAATACTCAGGTCTACTGTCCCTTGGAGCTGTGAAAAATCAAACTTCTAAGCCAACACAATCAAAAGATATAGCCGTTTAGGCTGCAAATTTACGACACTCGCAAGGGAATCGAAACACTACAGGGCACTTCCCGCGAACTCAGAATCTTGAAATTTGGTACGAAGCAACGTCATATAGCACAGATAAAGGAAAAATTAAGAAAAGCATAAAATTTTAGTTCCATTATAAAATAAAAATATTTTTAATAATTGTAAACTTATTACAGATTTGTACGCAACTCTCGGTGCGCGAGTCTGACTCGCGCTTGGCCGGTGTTTTGATACTGTCGCGTCACATCGTATCGAGTCGCGGTTTCGCGTTCGTCTCACTTAAGACAACTAGCTCAAGAAGCTTTGCCCGGCGCTGATACTACGAGTCCACGAGAGAGCGTGTGAGCCAGCGCGCACGGGAAACTAAAAGTGGCCGGCAACTTTTTGTTGAATACCAAAACGTACCTAATTATTACATAAAACAAAAAGAAGGGCATAGTGTTCAGTTCAAAAAAATTATTATCTCATTGACACTTCTTATTATCAAATATTGTACAACATTCTTTGCTAATGATTACTTATTTTTATTAATCAAAAATCCATTGTATACAGCTCGCTCCGTATACACTCCTCTTAAAGTAAGGTGGCAAGCCGATCCATCCGACACCCCCATCCTTACGCCATAACGCGGGTGCTTATGAATTTAATTAATCCCTTATATGATTTAAGAACAGCCTAAATTATGTCTCTAATGCGTTAGGAGGTCGTTGATATTATTTTATATGACATAATTTTGATGACTATCAAGTTTAAAGTGTCTGCTTTCGGGATATTTGACGTAAAAATCATCGCTATATTAAATGCAATCATCAGCTTTGATAACACTTGTTCGCTATTGGCCAAAATAATTTGTCGCAGCAATAAAAGGTACCTACAAAAAGTTCAGCCAATCATTACAATTGAGATTATAACAATGATATTTCATTGAAGCACTTACTTATCTTACTAATAATATAAATGCGAAAGTTTGGATGGATGTATGGATATATGCAGGCATGGATGTTTGTTACTCAATCACGCCCCATCGGCTGAACGGGTCTGGCTGAAATTTGGCACAGAGACAGATCATAGTCTGGAATAGCACATAGGCTTATTTTTATCCCGGAAAATTAAAGACTTGCCGCGGGAATCAAAAACCTTAATCCACGCGGATGTAGTGGCAGGCATCAGCTAGTTATAATATAATTATATAAACTCAAATAATTAAGTTTTAATGAACACCCAGTTAATAGAGAGACTCATGTTTTTATTTTATTCCACTATAAGTTAGCCCTTGACTGCGATTTCACCTAACTGTAAGTGATGATGCAGTCTAAGATGGTAGTGGGTTAAACTGTTAGGGGTACTTCAGTTATATTTAAAACCATACCCTTAGTCGGTTTCTACTCGGCATCGTACCCGAACGCAAAATTGCTTGGCGGTACATCTTTGCCGGTAGGGTGGTAACTAGCCACGGCCGAAGCCTCTCATCAGAAAAAATACTCTGATCGAACAGATCTGAAATTTTTGACGACCTCTGTGGCGCAGTTTTGAGCGCTGTTGCCTTAACATGCGGAGGTCTCGGGTTCGATCCCCTGCAGGGTTTGAAAATTTATAATTTCTGAATTTTCCCTGGTCTGTTCCGGTACGATGCCGTGTAGAAACCGAATAGGAGTATGGGTTTAATAAAACTGCCATGCCCTAACAGGTTAGCCCGCTACCATCTTAGACTGCATCTTCACTTACCATCAGGTGAGATCACAGTCAAGGGCTAACTTGTAGTAGATAAAAAATAAATTGAAAAAAGAACAGGTTTTAAGGTATACTAAGCAGTGATACTGGTGATTGGATTACCTAATAGATGCTAAATGCTTTATTGATCTTTATGATGTTAAGGTGGAACATCGAACCTTATCTTACCACAAACTTAGTTAGTAGTTACCATGTTACGTGCATACACTAATACGTATTCCTAGAATACACAATGTATGGCCCCTATTTACTGAGCAAACTGTTTGGTTTACAAATTTACCTGTCCCATTAAATAGTATCTCGTATCTCCGGCTATATCCGTCGTCTCGATGTCTAACCGTATCCACGTTATGTGCCCACGTACTAATTAGTGAACAAGGAGTTCACTAGGCCCATATCTGAGTTATATATCAAATAAACGGTAGGGGTATCGTTTTGTAAGGAGCTACCATAAAGAACAAAGTTACAATCAATATCGAAACGGTAAGGCTGAAGTAGCTTTGTGCGTAGCGTGGCCACATTAAGGTTAATATGCTATTAAATGTCTTATTTATTTGTCTATCCCTCCATCTGGTTGTCTATCTGTCTGTCTGTCAAACATAGAATTATGAAATTTGGGAAGAAGCAAGTTCTCACAGAAGTAAATGACACAGAATGATGATGATTTCATTTACCTTATCTTTTCGTTAGGGGAGCATTAATATGTTCAGTGCTTTCATAGTTACCTCAAGTTCAGTCGTGTTACACACAAGTTTGTTTAAATTACTTATCCGGTTGTTGAAGTAAGACTGTAGGGCAGTGCAAGATTGTCTAAAAGCATCGAAATATAATGAGTACACAAAAATTCTACATCATTGTCTAAAAATTACAGCTACAGTGTAACGATCGCAATCACCTCTGATTGATTAGCATTCTTCCACTATTGGCCAAAATCCATTGAGCCAGAATTGATGGTTTAACGTGCTCTTCGAGACACGGGAGTGAAACAACGCCTATTTTCTAACTACTACTGAGAATTTCTAGTCAGAAAAACCCAACACTTAATAATTATGGCCCGGCCCGGGACTCGGACCCAGGATTTCGTCGGCCGTAGACGAACATGCTAACTACTAGGCCAACTTAACTTTTATTTCTAAGAACCTAGATCCACTCGGCCAAAATCACGGGCATCGTCAATTGAAATATAATATTATACTTTTAATAAAACTGTAACAGGTCCAATTCTGTTCATTGAGGATGTTTCGATTTTTTTGGTCTGTCTGTCTGTACCATTGACCGCGCATTACGCTGAATCTACTGTATGAATGAATTAAAATGAAATTGGCATGATTTTGAGTGTGTGGGTCTTCTCCGTTTGGCCCGTTGGGGCCCAGCGGGGATAGGTCTCCTTACCCGGGCGTGACGCGGGGCAACATTGTGCCCCGGTGACTGTCTTTAAGCCGGTGAACCGGTTAGGGCCTGCCTTCTAGCCTACGGGCCCCAAGGTCGGGTGTCATTCCGGTGTTGGGTCCGCACTGCGGGTGACATCATCACCTCCGCCTGCAGGACCCGTGTCTTGTTCGGGTGTCTTGGTGCTGCGGGCAATGGGGTCGCTCTTGTGCACCGAGATGTTGTCCAAATCGGTGGACTCCGCGCCGCAGGCGATAGGTTCGCTGTCACGCGCGGAGTCAGTGTCAAATCCAGTGTGAGTCGCGTCGTCGTCGTCGCTACGATCGCCTGCACACCGCGCAGGTGATGGTAGGTGATTTGTAGCGACGATTTGGTGGTACGACGACGCGAAGTACGCGCTGTCGTGAGCGTAAAGCGACAACAACACGTCTTTCTCCACCTCGCGCAGCAGGTCGGCGAGGGTAGGGATATCGTCCGTTTACACCACGTTCTCCGGCCCGTATTGGATGCAGCTGGGAGTCCGCACCCTCAACGGCCACTCGGAAGGAAAAATACAAATACAAAATATGATCTGTATTCTTATCCCACTGACTTGTCGCTTGAGAGTTATCTAACGTTTTTCGCTAGCACCACTGGTGCGGAAACTTACCTAGTATGATATAAGACATAAGTTAGGAAGAACGCCACATTGATTGTGGGTCAATCCTCACGTGTCAGTATTCTGAGAATTTTCCCTGTAGGCTGACGACGAGTTGCACTTTTTGTCTACAGTCATAGATACCGAGTATCTTAACGCTAATAGAAATCCTTGTTATATTTTTTCCTGTAGGCTCAGGACGAGTTGCGCTTATTGTCAACGTTCATATATTCCGAGTATCGGAACGCTAATCGCATTTTTTGGGATCGATACCCAGCATTGGAAATTTTGGCTATTTGATAATCATACTAATATTATAAATGCAAAAGTGCGTTTGTTTGTCGGTTTGTTGGTTTGTCCTTCAATCACGTCATAACGGAGCAACGGATCGACGTGATTTTTGGCACGGGTATAGTTGAGGACACAGGCTACTTTTTATCCCGGAAAATTAAGGAGTTCTCGCGGGAATCAAAAACATCATAATCCACGCGGACGAAGTCGTGGGCATTATCTACTAATATTATATAATTATTTCCTAAGTGGCTATAGCAATGATATTTTATACATAAAGTAGAGGGGCTACAGTAACTACTTAATTGTCTGTTCTGGCACGATACCACGTTACGTCAAATTGATTTGCATGGTGATTGAAGGACTTTTTTTTTATCCACTACAAGTTAGCCCTTGACTGCAATCTAACCTGATAGTAAGTGATGATGCAGTCTAAGATGGTAGGGGGCTAACCTGTTAGGGGCATGTCAGTTATATTAAACCCATACCCCTATTTGGTTTCTACACAGCATCGTACCGGAACGTGTAATGGCTTGGCGGCACGTCTTTCTTTGGTAGGGTGGTAACTAGCCACGGCCGAAGCCTTCCACCAGGCCAGACCAGGTAAAATTCAGAAATTATAAATTCCCAAATTGACCCTGCCGGGGATCGAACGCGGGACCTCCACACGTTAAGACAACAGCGCTACACACAGCGCCACGGAAGTCGTCAAAAAAGGACAAATCAACAGACCAAGAAATGTCAATAGAGTCTCTAAACACACATTATTATATGCATCAAATTAGTAAAGATATCATGAACATGAAAATGTTTTAAACAAAAGACAACATGAAACTTAATGAAGTTTTAAAATGTAGGTAGGTATGTTGCTTCGGATGCGAGAGATTGTATTTTTAACCGTCTTCCAAAAAATGAGGAGGTTCTCAAGTCGGCTTGTTTTTTTTTTGTTTTCATGTATGTCGATGCATATCTCCGTGGTTTCTTAACCGATTTGAAAATATTTATTTTCAGTCGTTAGAGAAAGCTCTCGAGGTAGTCTCATAATAAATTCTAACTCCAAATCGTCAATCAACCCTGACACTAAAAAGTTAAAAATATATTTTTTTTTTGATATGAAAGAATTTTTTGTACATTATGTAATATTCATTACAACTTAACTTAACTGTATATTATATTCCATATTTATCTCAATTAATATTTTTTTATGTCGTTATGAAAATAAGATACTTATAATTTATATTTTATCGCAATAACCCGACTACGGAAAGCTTAAGGCTGGCCACACACATACGGAATCACATTCTGCAAAACGATTAAAGCGGAATTTTCAGCAACAAGCTTTATAATATTACCAGCTAATGCCCGTGACTTCGTCCGCGTAGGTTCCGGTTTCTTGGTCTTTAATTTTTTGGTAGCATCCTACGTATTATTCCAGACCATAATCTAAACCTTAGCGGTTCGTATGAAGAAATGTGGAACAAAAAAAAATCGTGCAGTCATATAAGGATGCCAATGCTCACAATATCTCGTAGTTCTGTGGTAAAATGGTGAAGGAGGAACGAAGGTAGGGAGAAAAAAATGCGGCGGTGCTGCAAACTGAGCAGTTTCGCTTGAGTTTCGGCAACAATTCTCGCTGGGCACGGCGATCTATCTAGTCACCTTCTCTCACATTCTGAATACGGAATCCGATTCCGGATATTATGTAAAGCCTAAGACGCGAGATGCCTGTTTTGTATCTCTTGTATAACAAAGCGCTGGCATGTCACCGATTTATATTAACCCGACGAAGGTATCCTATCTCATTTCCTGTTAATCTAGAGTTTTAGACCATAATAAAACTAAAATCAAGTTTGAGTAAAGAAAAATGTCTCATTTCGTAACAGTGAATACCATAATAAAATCATAATCTGTAACTTAACATGTAACAGTAACTTAATATGACACTAACCTATAGGTACTTACTAAGTTTTAATGTGTATTTATATGTATTGTATTCTCAAAATAAGTGAACTATTGTGATCTTTTTGAGTAATGAAGTCCCACAAACTTATCCGACCGGTGGCCAAAATTGGTACAAATTTTTATGCCAGTTTATTTTTTGCTTTTATTTTATTTTTAATTTATTCTAGCGACGCTGTCACTGAGTCAGGTAAGTTTATGGGACTATAATGATTTCTTTAAACCGAATTGCACCATCAATGGCCACGGTGAAAACTGAAACCACCGACCTATAAAATTCTAGCGAGAGGGAGAGTCAAAAGTTGGTATTTTACGTTACATTTCACTTACCAGAAAAATGTTATGTAAGTACCTACCGACGACGTTATAGTCCCGTCTCACCATAAGGTTTTTTTACAATTTTGATACGGAGCCCTAAAAAGAGGGCATTATGTTTTAATGGTTCCTTTAACAGCATTACACCGAACATAAATATTGTTGATAGCCTAAAAAGGATGTTTAGGAAATTCTTTAAATTGCTCTTACTAGGTATACTCGCGTAGTAAAGTGCTCACGTTCAGAGCTGGCAGTATGGCGTATTGTGTAAGATACTCATTGTTGCTGTTTATTCTTGTGCATTATATTTTTATGGTAAGCACCGTTTAACAGTTTTCACCTCCTTTCCTTTGAATACTTATCTGATGTTTCTTTTTTGTTATACTACAAGTTTGCTCTAACTGTGATCTCACCTGGATAGTAAGTGATGATGCAGTGAGTCTAAGATGGTAGCCAGCTGACCATGGCAGGGGTACTTATGTTTTAATAACTAAACAAACTAATTGAAAAATCCTATTACATTGTAAAGTATTATCTAAATGATAAAAAGCGTGGGTGCGAATTGTTCCAGCGGCTAATGAATCTGATATTAATATAAATTTAATTAATTTACGATATTTGTGCGATGGTGATAAGTTAAAAAACCCAGCTGAGTTTGGAACTCCCGTAGCTTTAGTTTTAAGACACCGTGGTTAATAATTATCACCATCACGTCTTATACTTTGTAAACCTGGCGTTCAGAAGGTGTACTGTGTAGCTACCAATTTTGAATGACTATACTTTGAGTTTGAGTTTAATAGTATTATGTGGTAGGGGTATAGCCGTTATACCCCTAATCAGATTCTACACGTCAACGTACAGAAACGCTAAATCGCTTGGCAACACATCTTTGATAGGAGGGCTAGCCACTGCCGAAGCCTCACTAGACCGGACTGGAGACAACAGACGGACTTCTGACGGAGATTGAACCCGGGTCCTCATGCATATTACCTAAGACCACGGCAACCATGGTATTGAGGTTTTCAAAGTTTCTCTGGGATGCTTAGGAACCAAAATCAAGGCCCTTGAAGTTGCAGGCATCACATATTTGCCAAAGTTGTACAAGCTACGACCTCCAAGGCGCAGTGTTGAGCGCTGTTGTCTTAACGTGGTAGTTCCCGGGTTCGGTCCCCGGCAGGGTCAGTTGGACAATTTCTAACTTCTACATTTTCTCTGGTCTGGCTTGATGGGAGTATTGGGCAAACCAGCACCCTACCAGCAAAGACGTGGCGTCAAGCAATTTAGCGTTCTGGTACGATACCGTGTAGAAAACGATCAGGGCCCTTGGGTTTAATATAACTGATATAAGTAGTAAGTACCCCAAAACAGCTTAGCGCGCTACCATCTTAGACACTGCTTCGTCACTTGCCAGCAGATGAGATTGGAGTCAAAGGTTTTTTAATTCATTAAGTACCAGAGTACTTAATGAATTAAAAAAACCCATTAAAATTACGCTATCATATTATTTAAATATACATCAGTTAATATTACGAATGTGCGAATTTCGTGAGTGAGATGTGAACCTGCGACTTGGATATTACGATATTGAATTTCTGATTTAGCTACGAACAGATACCTGAAAGTAGTCTCTCTCTATCTATACTAGATGGAGAGGGACAGAGTTAAATGCATTTTTGTTACATACGATTTTCCAGCCCAGCCCTCCTTATCATCCCAAAAGTTACTAATGGGCTTCGTTGTAACCCTTTTTTTATCTTCAAGGTAAAAAGCGAAACATACGACAAGAAGACAGTGGACGGGATGGTATTAAAGATGTTATGGGATAAAGTATTCCAGGGATACGACGCTAAAGTAAAGGAGACCGCCATAAAACAGATACGCAAGACTGGTGACTATGACAACCTTATAGACCATCTATTGAAAGCCAAGAAGGAGAGAGTGCAGAAAATTATCAATTTGGTCGGAGAAGTTATGATTGCTTACATGAAATGATTCATCCATTTTTGGTCATAAGGTACAGTGAGGCTAATTCTGGGGTACGAAATCTCTAAGCTAAACTGACAGGCCTAATGCTATTAGTATGTCTATCCATTTCCTCTGTTACTCCTCTGCGTTATTGCACAAAGGTATAAGCCTTTACCCGGCCAAAAAATCTCCAGGAGCCCTGCATAGTCGCCTCTCCCAGCAAAAGAAAAAAGAGTAAGATGTCTTTGTGAAAAACTACTAGATTGAAGTAGATCAGTTCTGTCAATTAGGTATTTTTCAACTATTAAAAAAAAAGTTATTATTAAATAGATCTCACAAAAGTCGTTATATCCCCGTCCCCATGATTTTGATGACATCACAAACCAGCATTTCTTAAGCGAGCGTTTTGACGTTTGAAAAAAAAGACTGATTTGATTCGTTGTCAAATAACCGTTTAGAATAGAGACTGTTTACAGCTTAGTCACAGTGGTTGGTATATACTTTGTGCGTAGAGCGTAAAGTAGTGGTAGAATCAGTGGCCGCCATACCAACAACTCACCTTATTCCTTGTCTACTAAATAAAGTAAACTGTACAAAATATCTGTTATCTATGTCCAAGGGTTTGATGAATGATGAGTCAATCAGTGAGTGAGTGACTGACTTTTATCTTTTTTTTATTAAGATGTATTTTACAACGAAATATAATATTTATAATTGTATGAATTTAATTTTAATGTTAACTTTCCCAATTACAAAGAAATTCCCTACCTAAAACCCTACAAAAATACCCAAAAAATTCTAATAATTATGTGTAATTGAAACGTCACGTCTACTAACGAAAGTCTACTAATCAAAAGTTCTTGCTATGATCCTTTATAGTAGCAGTTTTAATTAAGTCCAACTTTGGACACCGGGCCAGATCGGTTTGTCGGTCTATGGGTGGTTATATTGGCTATAAGTCTTTGTTTTATATTTTCTATTGAAGCTTCGAACGCAAATGAGAAGTTCAAGGTGAAACCCCGACCTCCTGAACAGGAGGCCGAAGTTCTAGTCCACTAGGCTACCACCGAGTCGAGGCATAAGTATAATGGTCAAGTAATGCAATTACATCGTACTGTACGTCTTTACCGGTAGGGTAGTAACTAGCCACGGTCTGAGTCTCCCACCAGACTAGACTAGAGAAAATCCAAACTTCCCAAATTTACCCTGCTGGGGATCGAATTACCCGAGACCTCCCACTTATAAGACCACAACACTCACCACTGCGCCAGAAGTGTCGTAAAAATTATAGCCCTACATAAAATTCAGCGTGTTATAACCTCGTCTGCCGAGTGCTGAGTGCCGAGTTTGCTGAGAGCGATAGTACTCGAGTTGCACTTGATAGATTATTGGAAAATAAAAGAACTCTATTTTGTGATTCATGAGGAATAATTAAATATTACAGTGGGTAAACACTGAATTTTGTAGTAGGTAAACCTTATTTGTTAATAAAGTGTGGTAACACTTGTATCCTCACTTGATATGTTGGTAATGATCCTTAAGTTACATTTGTGAAACTAAATATTTAAATTTATTCATAAAAGAAAGTGAAAGTTATTGAAGTTATTGAAATAAATAATAACTAATTTAGCAACACAAAGTGTTGATAGTTAAGCTTCAAATAAATAATGTAATTTAGAAATACGTCAATTGACTATCATAGCGTTTTAAGAGATATTGTAAAATAGTTACTTAATTAAATTATAATTCTGTTTTAAATATGGAGAACTATTTGATAATTATTATTATGATAAATGATTAATCGTAACTGTATTTTGAGTAATGATTTACTGTAATTAAGAATTTATGGATATCAATTGATACTTCCTTTTGATTCTTAGATTAGCGGTTTGTTATAAACAAAATGCTGTTACGTTGTCAAACTTGGAATAGGAAAGAGGTGTGGGTATATGGGGGGAATCATAACCTATAAAACCCACTGTTCTTAGGAGATAAGGGAGTTTTTTTTCTACGAGCCACCTAGAGTAAAGATAAGTATTCTTGCTGTAACTCTTTATATTTAATTGTTGTATTTATTGGTATATGTGTACTAATTCCTGTGTGAAAATATAATCTAAATTGTGTAAATATTTTGTATTCATTTTGAACTGATGCTTTGAATCTTTCAATAATATAAAAAGTGTTAAATTATGTATTTCGTTTAATTTCTTTTCCGTTACTACTTTTGCTTTGAAATAGGTTAATTATTTACTCTTGAATATAATACCATAATGCTAAATTTCTAGTATACAGTTTTATTCTTTTGCCTAAAAAGTTGTGCTTTTAAATAGGAAGGGACTCTATAAAATCAGTTTCCTACCTACATTTTTGGTTTAAAAACTAAGGTATACACAACTAAGTACATAGTATTATAATTTCTGCATAGCTACTTGTTAAATTCAAGCTCTACCCTCAATATAATTTAAAATCAGAAGTGGGATGGAACTTATTTATGACAATTGTAATAGTGTTTTGTGTATCACACAGGGCTTGGACATCGAGAAACAATGAATCTTAACGCCGAGCAGCTGCGAGGAATCTTAAAGAGTATACATAGTTCTTTAACGCCCAATCATCGCAGCGATGACATCGCGCTGCCCATCTTCGATCCTGAGAAGACGGACAGCAGGCCAAGACCTGGTGTAAGAGCATCGAGTCACTCTGCACCGAGCTTGGATGGAGCAGTATTCAAAAAGCAGCTAAAGACGGTAAGGCTCTTCGGGGCTCTGCTTTATCGTGCTTTGAAACTTTGGCGCTAGAAAAAAGGGTGTTGCATTGTCATTTGTATCCAGAAAAGAAAAATTAGCAAAGGCTATGTTGTATATTGTAACTATGAAAGAGAAAAGTGAAGACTTTTACAAAATTGAAAGATTAGTTTTTCGGAAAGCCAATTAATTGATCTGATGTGTGGTGGTATAGGAACAAAATAACTTGTATAGTAATGATTTATTTCAATTATTCAACACCTCTATTTTGATTTAAGAAAAAATATTTGCAAAATACCCCTAGGTCTAACAATAATAAAATAAGTACCGTCAAAACAGGTGAATTTTGTGTGTACCTACAAAATAATTTGTTACATCACAAAACTAAGTTTCTGAGTTTTTTTGATTTCCAGACTAACTAATTTTATTGAGAAACATCTTTCTCATTGTTTGATTTGACAGAACGAAAATTACATTCGGGGCCTAAAACAAGAAATGTTACATCCAACAACAAAAAAAAACCTGTAACTTTCAATGCGGTACATTTAGATTGTACGGGTCTTTTTCGAAAATCTAGTAAAAGTTTTCACTAGTCTTTACAGATAGAACATACTTCGGTAGTAAAAAAAATATAGGAAAATTTTAGAATAGTAGAAATCATTCAAGATGCTTTAGATACTCTACTAGTTTTCAATTTGTGTTAGACTTAGTTATGTTTGCCATTGAGT
The DNA here is from genome assembly GCA_964035005.1 of Erebia palarica. Classification (NCBI taxonomy): domain Eukaryota; kingdom Metazoa; phylum Arthropoda; class Insecta; order Lepidoptera; family Nymphalidae; genus Erebia; species Erebia palarica. The sequence goes on from OZ035986.1 coordinate 20,169,700, forward strand.
AATAAAAATGTTGGTATTACTTGAGATTTAGTAGGTATGTAATAGATTATTGGTGGTATTTGCAAATAGTGATGTATTAGCATTGAAATCACTGACGAGGGAGGTACTATTATTAATTTTGACGTAATTTAATTGTGAGTGAATTATGCTGGAGTGAATCAGTGTCTTTACCCAAATTCTGATTCTGCTTCATTTTTTGCTAAAGGCGCTGTTGAGACACGTATTGCACGTTGATCGAATTGCTTCAGTATATTTCACTACATTTTACAACTGTGACAATGCTTACACATCCTAAGATTAAAAATAAATGTGTTATAATAATATAATAAATATGTTAAGTACACCATGTAATACGTCAGACTGGCCAAGCGGTTTATGGAAAGTGCAATTATCGCTAAATTCAAAGGTCCATACAATGATCAATATTTTTGAAAATGATCGATTTTGGTTAAGGGTATGAAAAAAAAAAAATTGTAAAGAAGACCATTGATAGATAATGATAATACTTTATTATTATTATTTATTGGGTATTGCTTTAAAACCACTGGGGTTGAAGGACATTAAATTTTCATAGTGTGGGCTTCAAAACCTTTGGGGTTAAAGGATATAGGAAATTTTGGTGGTGCTCTAAAACCTTTAGGGTTCATGGCTTTTTTGGTGCTGCTTGAAAACTACTGGGGTTAGAGGCCGTGTCCTGTGTGGAAAAAAAGTTTGATGTTTTTGGAGTTGTGTGGTGATTTTGGTGTTCACACACATTTTTTTTTTTGAAGAGTGGTGTAGAATGTTGCCACAGACATGTCTACACTAGGAAATTTGTTATGGTCTTTTTCTCGTTATGCTTCGAGAACGAAGCACGGTCAGACACTAGGAAATTTGTTTAGTTTTTTTTTCGTTATGCTTCGAGAACGAAGCACGGTCAGTCTGGCCGTGATAGATTATTGGAAAATAAAAGAACTCTATTTTGTGATTCATGAGGAATAATTAAATATTACAGTGGGTAAACACTGAATTTTGTAGTAGGTAAACCTTATTTGTTAATAAAGTGTGGTAACACTTGTATCCTCACTTGATATGTTGGTAATGATCCTTAAGTTACATTTGTGAAACTAAATATTTAAATTTATTCATAAAAGAAAGTGAAAGTTATTGAAGTTATTGAAATAAATAATAACTAATTTAGCAACACAAAGTGTTGATAGTTAAGCTTCAAATAAATAATGTAATTTAGAAATACGTCAATTGACTATCATAGCGTTTTAAGAGATATTGTAAAATAGTTACTTAATTAAATTATAATTCTGTTTTAAATGTGGAGAACTATTTGATAATTATTATTATGATAAATGATTAATCGTAACTGTATTTTGAGTAATGATTTACTGTAATTAAGAATTTATGGATATCAATTGATACTTCCTTTTGATTCTTAGATTAGCGGTTTGTTATAAACAAAATGCTGTTACGTTGTCAAACTTGGAATAGGAAAGAGGTGTGGGTATATGGGGGGAATCATAACCTATAAAACCCACTGTTCTTAGGAGATAAGGGAGTTTTTTTTCTACGAGCCACCTAGAGTAAAGATAAGTATTCTTGCTGTAACTCTTTATATTTAATTGTTGTATTTATTGGTATATGTGTACTAATTCCTGTGTGAAAATATAATCTAAATTGTGTAAATATTTTGTATTCATTTTGAACTGATGCTTTGAATCTTTCAATAATATAAAAAGTGTTAAATTATGTATTTCGTTTAATTTCTTTTCCGTTACTACTTTTGCTTTGAAATAGGTTAATTATTTACTCTTGAATATAATACCATAATGCTAAATTTCTAGTATACAGTTTTATTCTTTTGCCTAAAAAGTTGTGCTTTTAAATAGGAAGGGACTCTATAAAATCAGTTTCCTACCTACATTTTTGGTTTAAAAACTAAGGTATACACAACTAAGTACATAGTATTATAATTTCTGCATAGTAATAGATAGCTACTTGTTAAATTCAAGCTCTACCCTCAATATAATTTAATACACTCATTTCATTAATTACAAAAATAATCGCTGACTTGACTGCGATCTCACCCGATGATAAGTGATGATGTAGTCTAAGATAGTAGCGGGCTAACCTGATATGTTTATATATTGAACCCTAATCGGTTCCTATACGATATTGTTCCGGAACGCTAAATCGCCAGTACCTCCATGCCAACAAGGTGGTAACTAGGCTCTGTCACAGCCTCGTACCAGACCAGACCAGAGAAAAATCTGAAAGTAGCCCTATACAAAAGTCTGCGTGCTACAACCCCTTCTGCTAAATACCGAGTATGCTGCAAGCGGTAGCCTTGAGCACTCAATACATTCATTACATAGATTATTACACAATTTCTCCTAAGTTCGCGGATGCGAAGGGATGTGAGGCCAGAAATTGCTCCCGGGAGTACTACTATGAACAGTTGCGCGATATATTATGATAACGTCTGCGCTAACTGGTTTGGTGGACTGTGAGGAGTAATCGTTCTACACTTTTGTATTCATTACATAGTGTTGAGCTTCACTTTTTAAATATATTGTTAAGAATATTCAAATCTTGCGAGTACGTTTTCACTCTAGAGCCCACTATGCAGCTTCATCTTTGAATTTTTTTTGAAAAAAATGAAAACAAAATTGTCTGTCTGTCTACCTGTCTTTCACGGTCCATCTGTATCATCGGGATAAGTTGTACTCCGGGGAAGGAAAATTCAAGAGTTCCCCTCGGAATGAAAAACCTTAATCCACGCGGACGAAATCGCGGGCATCATCTAGTTATAATATAAAACTGTAACTGTACAATCCCTGCATATCAAATATATATTTTTTAATAATTGGAGAAAGCTTTACACTGATGCAAATCCCAAAACATTTATTTTAATTTTATCTGTGTCTCTGTCTGTCTGCCTATAACAATCTCACGCTGATAGTACTGGACGGGTTCTTGAATTTCGGGTTAACATACTTAGCATTGAACTTTCGGATGGAATGAAAGTTTTGAATGGAAACCGAATTTGACAATTCTATTTCTTAACATTTTATACTATCAGGCAGATATTTTGATGAAGTTAATTAAATAGTTTGGAGGTCATTAATATTGTTATTAGTGATTCTTCGCCTATATTATTAGTTACTGCATTGATAGCGGCTCGCAGCACTGTGCCGAATAGTCCCAAATCGCGTACAAAACGCGACTCGATCCGATTCGTACGATTCGGCCGCATTAAAATTCGGTCTTTATACATGAGTAAATGCTATAGTACAGAAGGTAAATTATTGGTTTAAAAATTCTCACTCGATTGTCAAAATAAAGCGAACAAAAAAAGAGTTAACGTAAATAATTCAATTAACTTTTGCATATGAGCCAATTTTGAGCGCTGCGGTTACCGGTTACCACCAAACAACTGCGGTCTACTTTGTTTGCTGCTGGAATGTGAGCTTTTTGTTCAACACGTTAAGATTATTTATGGTTTAAGAGTATTATGTGGCTGAGCAACTGGATAATGAGCAATTCCACTGCTATTTATGTTGGTTTACCTATAACTACTCAGGTCACTTAGCGAGCGATGGAGAGGGCTATGCTCAGAGTATCCCTACGGGATCAATTATAATAAAGATTCTAAAGTTTGGATGGATGGATCCAAAGATGTGCCACCAAGCAATTTAGCGTTCCGGTACGATGCTGCGAAAAGCCCATCAAGGGCATGGGTTTAATATAACTGCCATACCCGCGGTCTTCGCAGACTGCATATAATCCAATAGATGACATTACTAGTAGCGCACGATGAACACGAAGAGCCCAACTCACGTTTACGAAGTTTTCTCTGAATTACGCTATGCTCGTATGACCTCCAAAGATGAACGGTCAGACCAGTGGTTCCCGAGCACAACACCCGTTCGGAGGATGATCATCCTATTGTTACGGTTGAGCCATATCATCTGCTCCCGTACACCCTCAATAGTTTATCCCGCTGCATTCTTATACTGCATTTATATCACTTACACTTGGTGTTGAAACTGCAGTTAAGGGCTAAACTATTAATAGTGCCAAAAACAAAAGTCATTTTCAATTTTCTTAGCCTATCAGCCACAGCGCTGACTGTAACAAAACTGTCAGCAAAACCTGACGAAACACGTCGTCTCTAAATTTGATAGCCCCTCCTGTTAGACTGTCTATGATATACATGAAACCAAATTTATGCAAACAACAAGATTTCTAGCTCCCCAACTCCCCGGCCATCCATTAGGCGTTGTTAATTGAACGTTAAACATTACTAACTCTTAGTGTGAGATTTTACGTCTCGAATGTTCGTATATAAATTATAGGTACCGAAACAATAATATATCTGAGCTGTTCAATTGGGAGTTGATTGATTTTACTTCACTTCGTCAAATCTCAACGAATTTTGGAATTTGGTTTGTATCCATCGCATGTAAATTTCGTGAAGTCATCATGTTCATGTTCGATACCCAATCTAAGTTTTTATTTGATTAATCGTATAAGCTGATGACATTAGCGTTAAAGTATAATGAACCATAATTAGCATTGATTTTAAATCACAAATTCAGTACAACTGATTTTAATCTGGTGAAGTATGTTTGGAGCACTGGCTATGAATTGAGCGGTAATTTTTCATAAATCTAATGACTAAATGATAATTGACGCTAATGTCATCGAATGATTACACGATTATCGAATTATAACCTAGGATAAGTGTACGGAGATAGAAGGTGGAACTATCAACGAGTAAAAGCAAATCAATCGCGATTAGTGTGTATGGATTACGAGAATTTGGATATTTTGGGACCGGTTATATAGATAGATAGATATATAAATGATAGTTATCGGATCCCTAAGAGAATAATTAAGCTTTGCCCCTCATGACGCGAACCATCATAATGGCCGAATAAGTATAGCTAACTATAATTGGACGATATTCTGTGCATTCAATATTTTTGAAAATTTTAATTGGAGGCAACTTTACTATAAATGAAGAAGTCAAAACAATTATTTTTAACTTTTTGCCTGTCTAGGTAGACAAACAAAAAGTTCAAAATCTTCAAGTTAAAAAAAAATCGGTACCCGAACCGATTTACCGTACCGATTTAAGTGCAACTTTGCACACATAAATTATCTATCTAACACAAGCGAATGAAACAACCTGAATAAATACTTTAAGGTTTCTTGACAAAACAAAAACCCAACAATAGTGTGCTCTTCCTTTTAATAAAAAGGAAGAGCACACCTTTTATTTTTCAAAAAATACACTACAGAGAAAATTTTCACCAATCGTGTTGTCACGATCCATGATAAAAGTTCGAAGTAACATTTCTCCAAATATTAAGGTGGTAACTTTTACAATTTCTGAGATAAATAACGATTTCAAACAACAAAATTGCACTCTAAAGTATTTAAATTTGGGAAAAATTTGGAAATTTGTAATTTCTGAATTTTCCCTGATCTGGCCTGGTGGGTGGGTTCGGCCGTGGCTGGTTACGTAAGGCAAAGACGTGCCGCCAAGCGATTAAGCGTTCCGGTGCGATGCCGAGTAGAAACCGATTAGGAGTACCTATGGGTTTAAAGTAACTTTCATGCCCCTAACAGGTTAACCCGCTACCATCTTATGTTGCATCATTACTTACCATCAGGTGAGATCGCAGTCAAGGGCTAACTTTTAGTAGATAATAAATAAGCAAGCTAACCCGTGCGAAGCCGGAGTCGGGTCCTCTAGCCAGTAATAAATTCTGTATAGAGTTGGTTACTTGGTGGTCGCAGGTGTAATAACTTCGGAATCACTTACGTAATACAATTTAGCAACACTGACTTGGCGAATGGCCAACTCTTATGTTACTTTGCACATATATATTCGTTACACTAAAAAGCAAGGAAAAATTGCCTATTACGCTCGCTGCGGGAAAACTGCCTCCTTTTGCCACTAACTGGACTACTCGAGGACTTAACCACTTAAACCGGTCGACCCTGCTGCAGCAGATTTTTTGAAAAAAACTTTTATCTATTTTAACTCGGTGGTGCCTGCAAATTCATCCGCGTGGGATAATATTTTTTAATTCGCACGGGAAACGTTTAATTTTTTGGGACAATAAGTTGCCTATGCCACTCTCTGCAGATCCCAATGGATCCTCATTAAACATAAGTTTAGACGCTACAGTGAAACATACATAAATACAAACATACATAGACTGCTAAAGCCATAACCCTTCGTTTTGGCTTTGCCGTAGTCGGGTTAAAAAATTTACTATTGGTTAAAAAGTCCGCGTCATTCAATGGAGCACGACAGTGACAGGACGGTCAGGACGACGTTTCACAAGTCTATCCGGCCGTTTTTTCATTTCCAGTTCCTAGAGCGTTTTCACTCTTAAGCTTATGAAATAGAAAAGTAAAGCTTAATAATACTGATGAATATAACAGCTGAACTTCCCAATTAACTTTGGATTTCTCAAACAAACTCTTTCTTTTGGACAAAAGCAAAAAGTAGAATTTTCTATCTGCAGATTTCCAATTACGAACTTCTAATAGAATCACGCCTCATTAAACAAACTTAAATAAAGAAAACAAAAATTATCAACCGTCCGCACAAAAAAAGAAGGAAACTCGTGAAAAAGTACAAATTGAGAACGCGAATGGAATCGAATCGAAACGAAGAATTTAATGATCCACTAATTACGGCAGCTTTACTGGCACATATTTTTAAGCTTTTTGTACGGAAGACCGAGTGTTTACAATTTTACAACTGAAGCGTTGGCTTGAATGAACTCAAGAAGACGATTGACACGTTGAGCAAACGCTAGCGTGCTTAATTAGGGTCAATACCGTTTTTAGAGCATCGTACCCAACGAGTGCCAACGGGACCCTATTACTAATAGGGTATGGCCTCTGCTGTCCATCCGTCTGTCTGTCTGTCTGTCAGCGAGCTGTATATCATGAACTCTAATAGCTAGACACTTGAAATTCTCTCAGATAGTGTATTACTCATAGATAGTATATGGTGTATTTCTATTGTCACTATAGCAGCAGATAGTAAATATTAAATTAATAAATAATGGAACCAGGAACATACGAGATACGTATCGGCGTTTTATGCTATATCTATTAGAACCCTAAAGGTATATATTAAATTTTAAAAGAGTGATTAATAATATTATTATAGCTGCTACAACAAATAATAATGAAAATAAAATAAAATCATACATGAAAGAGGTCCCCATACAATAAACCTGTATTTAAAAAGTCCCTTTACACCTTTCGTGTGTGAGTCCATCTTTAACTTGGCCGAATCCTTTTTTAATTCTACACTAAACATTATCCCTTGACGGTGATCTCATCTTGTAATAAGTGTTGCCGTATAAGATGGTAACAAGCTAACTTGTAGTGGAAAAAAACATTACATCATTAAAAATAATATTATCAAATGCGTTCAGACTAATATAACATAAGCACTATATCGCAAGCAAGTATCACAAAATTAGGCAGGGGGCTTACTACCATCGCTTAAAACAGCATTATTTTATTAATATTGACGCGCGTTTCTTGTTTGTTCAGAATAATTATAATCCTTATTTGAGGAACGTCAAGGTATGTCATAATATAACACTGCAATATTATAATAATACCGCTTTATGTGATGGTAGTCGTTCTTCGTGACACGTTAAGCTTCAGGACATTTTAAGGTAAGTAATTTAAAAAAAGTAGATAAAAATATTTAAAGGTGCGTTAAGATAATCTTGAACGAAGTTTTATTTTATACAGAAAAAAGTTGTAAACAAAATCCTCGTAAGTAGACTGGCTGCTTATAAAAGATTAAAACTTCTAAAAATGGCAACAACAATAACGATAACATGTACCCTTACTACGAAAAATAACGTTCCAGAACTTTGAATCAGAAACAAGAACGCGTTTAACATTCTAGGCCTTAATTTTTTTTAGAAGAAAAGCTTATCGCGTCTTCTTGGGGAAGTTTATAATTTAATCAGAGTTTACCCGAGACTTTTACGCATACGGAATAAACGCGACTCGATTCGATTCGATACGATTCGGTTGTAGTCTATTATACTAGGCCATACTTCCAACGCTTAAAAAGCCATATTTGTTGACTTTCGTGTTTTATTACACGACTGCCTGAAAAAAGGAGTATATTGTTTTCAGGGTTCATGTATGTATGTATGTATGTATGTATGTAAGTATGTATGTATGTATGTATGTATGTATGTATGTATGTATGTATGTATGTATGTATGTATGTATGTATGTATGTATGTATGTATGTATGTATGTATGTATGTATGTATGTATGTATGTATGTATGTATGTATTTATGTATGTATGTATGTATGTATGTGAGTTTGTATATTCCACCATAACTTCTATACGCCTGAACCGATTTTGATAAATGAGGTATCGTTAGAATTCCTAGCTTATTCCGGGTGACATAGGCTAGTAAGATTTTAAAAAAAATTTATGGGGTGACCATGGTCCCGCATTTAAGACCAAACTAGAAAAAAATTAATCGCTTCTTATGGAGGCAAACTCCAAAAATAATATGGCAGGGCAGTCGTATTTTTTAATTCGTTAAATTAATTTCACTTGTTATTTTTACTCCTTATTTTAGAAACGTCAAGGTTCGTGACATCGAACTGACATTTTGAGTAATATTACTAAAGTATTGCTTTAAGCGGTGGCAGTATGACCCCTGGGCAGAGTTCTGACTTTAACATAGATACAGCTGCCGCAGGCGCCGCGTTAGTCAAGTTGGAAATGAAAAATAAAATTGCTTGTCCCCCCGGGGCTTACTATTCGATAAAACTTTCCAGATCCTGAACTAAAGGTTTGGACAGATTTTCAGCGACACCAACAGCATAGACGCAGGACAAAAACTAAACCTAAGGCATCATGCTTGATAAACTCCCGCACGAAATGGTGGCTGTACTCCTTTATATTGTCCGTTCAATTTTCATCAGGCACGATTTGGGAATTTTAATTTCTAAATTGCCTCTGGTCTGGATGGAAGACGTTGGCTGTTCTCAGTTACTAGCAAAGGCTAAGTGATTGAGTATTCCGGCACGATGTCGTATAGAAACCGTTTAGGGGTATCGGTTCAATGTAACTAGTAGGTATACCCCTACCAGGTAAGGCTGCCCTCGAGTGCATCATCACTCAATATCCAGGAGAGATCGCAATCTAAATAATCATATATTTTTATGACTGTGATTATGCGCTTTCTTAGAAGTGTCAACTTTTCAAAAAATCTATTTGCAAAGCAGTGCCTACCCATATCATAATCAACAAGCTTAATAAGCATTTTTATTACAAATAAACATTACATACAGTACATTACAAGCTCATACATACTCATATAATATTCTGTTGTAATAAGCAAGTGTGCATCTCGATTCTTGTTTGATTTTGTACTCAATGTTTGATGGTTGTCTAAAGCCTCTAGACGCAGCGTTGGACACGAAGCCGCCCCGCATCGTGTGTGTAAAAGCCTTAATCCTCGGTTGGAAGCAATAATTATGCATTATACTCGCTCAGTGTTCCCGATGTTGTCCGCGTTTATGGAGATATATTGTAGCTTCACCGACCCGCAGCCGAAATCTAGCTACCAGACTTGCACGTACATTCACTGCGAATAATGCTTTTGATAAAATTATTTTATATTTCAAACACGCTGGAGTGGAGTTCTCGTGCGGCTACTGAGTAACTTTGAGTAACTTTTCAAGTTAATCATGATTCATGATATAATTAAACGACCTCTCTGGCGCAGTGTTGCGCGCTGTGAGCTGGAAGCCGGATTCGATCTCCGGTAGATAGATTGAAAAATGAAACTTTTTATTGCACGATGTTCCGGCGCAGACGTCCAGCCAGTTCAGAATACTAGTTCACCATATACAATAACTGCTCTAAAAATTTAACAGGCGTTTGTCAACACTGTACTTAACGATATTATGAAATGTCATTCGTTCTACATCCATCGACGGATCCAGATTAAAACCACTAATTGCTAAAGTTAGTGTTTCATTTGCCCCATTGTGTGCCTAAACATACACACACATTTAAAACAGAAATAATAATAAACAAAAAGGTGAAGTGATAATAAAGAAAGGTGCAAAGGTAGGTATTAGTAAAACAATCTACCTCTTTCAGACAACCTTTGGGGAGATATTATCAACAAGAACACTAAAATATTGAATAAATATACATACACACATAAAGGCACTATACGTACTGTACATACGGAACATACGGTAGGTGCTGGATTCGATCGCCGGTAGCATCAATTTGTTTATTTTTTTAAATATATAGGCTAGCGCTTGGCTGCAACCCTACTTGCATGCAAATGGTGATGCAGCTAAGATAGAGCGCGCTTGCCTAGAAGATGCCTATTTATCTATATTAAAAGAGGAGGGGAGATCGGACGCCAGAAGGGCATTCCACGAGCTTCGTACGAGCCCGCGAAATTTCGTCTGCGTAGAGGTGCAGATGTAGTGTCGATGCCTTACGGTTTGATAATAAAAAGTTGACGGAGGAACCAGATCGAATAGTTCTTGAGCACACTCTCCGAAATATTATATCCTGTAGAATACCGACAGACAGGCAACTTTGCGCCGATATTCCAAGCTTTGCAGCTTCGAACTGACCAGCGCTTTGTTACCTCGTTGTTGCAGCAAGAACTACTTGGCGTGGAAATTTACTATACGTATGGTCTTACTTAATACTAGAAGGCTTGTGGGATTGTGTTACTGCGAGTGTGGTCACGGACGCTGCGCGCGATAAACGTGCGCTGGCGCGCATAGTTTTGAGTTTTAAATCGAGCCTGTACCAGCATATTCGCAATGCAGCTAGTAGTAGACAGCATGCAGTAGTGAGATAGCCTTTCGGATATATTTGAAGACAAGGGACTATTACGTCGTATTTTGCTGTTGCGTGAACTACATCGCACACACTGTACGGACTTTAATGATATGAGTAAGCACATCGACAACACCTTCAACATTGTGCAATAGCTAGCCGATTTTGGACGAAAGATAGATGATGAGGAGATAGCTGAACTGTTACTAAGCTCAGGAATATGACTCGCTTGTGTCAAACCTATCAACTCTCTAAGTCTGCTGGCGCAACGATCCACCAAATCCAATGCATCAAGCTACTTGGCAGAGCCATCTCATAAATGGCTGCAGTAGTGCATGCACGATCGAACTTGTGCTTGGTACAGGATAAGAAGCTGTTCCGGCGTGAAATACCGCTTGACTTTGTTGAGGATGCTATTTTTCTTGCCAGCTGGTTTTGCCTTAGATTTGATGTATTGTCCAAGGTTGAGGTTGAACGATATGTTGATACTGAGGAGCTCAACACTGTCGGTAATTGGAACGGATATATTTCGGAAAGTCGGAGTGAGTGGGAATGAACTCCATTTCACGGTGAATAGACACGCTTGCGTTTTGGTAGCGTTAAATTTGACGAGATTGGCGTCACCCCAGTCGGAAACCTCCTTCAAGGTCAAATTAACTCATTCTACTAAAGCCTCTCTGTGTTTAAGAATCTCAGCTTCACTGGCACGGGGACCGGACATATATCTCTGTAACGGTGCTGTCATCCGCATACCCAAAGATACCGGGTTTAAGCATGTTGCAGAGAGAACTGATCTCTGAGGGACACCGGCATTGCTCGCCATGAGATGATGATGATGATCATTTCTGAGATACTTAAGTTCTATATTATAAAAAGACTAGCTTTTTCCCACGGCTTCGCTCATGCTAAGTTCGATTTTCATACAAATTTCAAAGGCCTATTTTAGCTTTAGGTATTAGATAAGTCAGTCACCTTTTCCTTTTATTGGATTATATAAAATATCGTCAATTGCAAGTTACAACTATGCCGCATGTATTATAGTTTATTTACCAAACTCATGCTGGCTCTCTAATAAAAGACTGTAGGCATTAATAAACACTCAACGCATCGGCTATGCAGCGATGCCTTGGGAATAAACGCCGATATCAAACAAAGAGCGCAGATCGCGTTATTTGCAGTAATCGCGCCATTCGCTCTGCCCTATATGCGGAAGCTCATTCTATCAGAGATCGCATGCGGCATAGCTGAGCCATATCCAATTAAATTTATTCAACGAAATAGGAGTGCGAAAGACAAGCATAACACTCTTCCCATTGTATAACAATAATTTAACAGTGGTATTCATATACATGCTTTGACTGCCTCATTGGTCTCGTGGTAAGCATGTTTGACTGAAGCCGACGATGAGGTTCCGGATTCGAGTCCTGGGTGGGGCCATAACAAGTATTGGTTTTTGCTGACAAGAAATTTTCAGTACTAGCCCGGAGTTAGGAAGTTGGTGGTGTTTCACCCCCGTACCTCGTATAGCACGTAAAACCGTTGGTCCAGTGCCTGATCTCTCTCCGGTCATGTCAGATTTTCCGTCCCATTGGGCTATGCGAGGGACACACCCACGCTCACACGCACACACCTGTGTACTGTAAAAATTCCCGCGGAGATCTCTCTGGAGATAATAATATTTAATAGTAATATTTGTCTTCTTAAATATATTGGGTATATGACAAATATATTAAATATATTTTTTATTTAATAAAAACCAGACATGATGCAGACTAACAGTGGAGTTTTTCGAAAACTTTATTAAATTATGTACCTACTTGTTCTAATCATTTTAGTGAGCAACATAAAATCGGACATTTTATCAAATCTAATATACCTTCAACATGTTATTATATCAAGAGGATACAAGGTTATTCCCTCCCATTCAGATCCTAAGAGCCCTTGCTACTCAGACTGGATTTGTAAGTGCCCTCGAGAATATAACTAGATATTTTGGGATGAAGGCTATAAGGGATTCTTCTGTCAATAGATTTTATGTTGCTAATAATAGTATACTTAATAACTATTTAGAAAAAAAAAATATTAATAGCCGAGTTATACTGCCGTACGTTATTTTTTACAAAACATCCGACTTAGACGGCTAGAGAACAACGCTGCCGGGTGATAGGGGTAGGACGGGGTAGCGTATCTCCAAGCTAGCAGATTTTTCGATACTAAATTCGATAAGAGATATAGAAAAACCGCTACCTGCCTGATGCTTTGCTTCGTGCAATACGGGGACCTCGTGAGCGAAAAAATCGTAGAACGGAGGAGATATGTAGTACTTAGTTCGTAGGTAGCTTAATAATACCTGCAGTCAAGTTGGGTATGCCAGTTGATAGTATCCATGAGGATTTTCCTCCACCAAAAAAAACGTGTAATATATGAGTCTGTGGTGTGCAATTCGTATGTGTATCGATCCACTGTAAAGGCAGTACTATTATACACATTATATTCTATGGTAAGGGTTAGGAAGGAGTTGTCGTTCGTAGCCGTGATTGAAATATACTATGAGTTGTAATATACTATATACTATGAGAACACTAATGTTCTTATCCTGTTAATTTATGCAAAAGTGTTTGTTTGTTACTTTGACGCAACAAAACTAACGGGCGGACGTGATTTTTTATACGACTGCCTGAAAAAAGGAGTGTATTGTTATGAGTTGATGACCTGGAGAGTCACATGAACTACTTTTAATCGCAGAAAATTCCGAATTTCCCAAGAAACAAAAACACTGAAGCTTGATGAAATCAAGAGTATCATCCAGTACTTAATTATTAGTAGAGTATGTATAGTTCCACCAACTTATCGGGCCTGGTAGTGAAAATTGTAACATATTTTATGCCTGTTTAGTTTTCTTTTTTATTTTATTTTTAATATAAACTAGTGACGCTCTCACAGGGCCAATAAGTTATAGTATTACTATGAGGGTTCCCTTTTTAAATTATTAGGTACGGAACCCCATAAACGATCCAAGTAAGTAGGTACTCATTTATATCGCTTGCTCGACAATCCTGTGTGATGCGACACTGAAAACAAATACCCACAGCCGTACAAAGCCCGTGCACGATTTATTATCATTCATTTACAAAGACAACTACTCCGCTTTGCACTTTGCAGCGAGGCGCAATATTAATGCAGAATCCCATCTCCGAAACTTGGCTTTCATTTTGGGACACACTTGCGTATTCTGGAAACTTCTTGTCTTGTCGCTAAAGCTAATAGTTCGGGTTTGTTTCGAGACTTTAATATGTCCTGTGCTCCTGTCACCAAAGCTATTAAGTCCCGCTGCAAAGCTATTAATAATAAAAAATAATAATAAAAGTATTTATTAAAGGCATACTAAAATTATACATCAATGATTAGAGGAATTAAAACCCAGTTGTAAAGGGTTTTTCATTAAGAGCGCTCAAACTTTGCAATTGAATAAAACAACCTGTTTAAGTGATATTGCCACAATGTATATTTTATTTTAAAGAATATTTGATGACATTATGTATGGAATATAATTTCAACCAAATGGCCGCCGCGACTCCGCTGAAGGTGGTGTATCCTGGTGAACCAATTTTGGACGACATTTTCGCATAAATGGGGCTCAATCTCATGAAGAATGCGAGTTATGTTGGCCTTCAGGGCAGCAATTGTTTGTGGTCTGTCAGCATAGACTCGAGATTTCACGTAGCCCCACAGAAAATAATCGAGCGGTGTTAGATCACACGATCTCGGTGGCCAGTTGATGTCACCACCACGCGAGATGACGAAGCCTTCGAACTTCGAACGCACGGAACGTTAGGCGAACAGAGCACTGATATTGATAATAAATTTTAACGATTTCTACTCGTTGTTGAAGCGTGTAGCGTTCCATGGTGAAAGGTCACGAATAAATATGTATTTCTGACAAATTTGACAGCTATCGCTTTTCCAAGATGGCCGCTATAAACTTTCAAAGTTCGAGCGTCCCTATTAAAAGACCCCTATATATATTAACACATATATATATATATATATATATATATATATATATATATATAATTATATATATTAACACAATATGTACTTATCTATCGTCCAAATAAGAAACTAATAATTACGCAATAAAAAAAAATATGAAACTTATCATTATCTAGATAGATAGAGTTATACAGATGTCATTTTCACATTTCATTCACAAATTTACTGCCCGCGTGCAGTAAATATTTACTGCCCTCGTGCAGTAAATTTGCAGTGTATTTTTTATTTTTGTAACCATAACAGTAAATAAAAAGTTTTCTTTCAAGAAGGTTCATTGACTTTGTATGTAGAAAACCTAAAAACTAATGATATTTAGATGTGAATTGATTAACTTAATTCA
Source organism: Erebia palarica (assembly GCA_964035005.1). Classification (NCBI taxonomy): domain Eukaryota; kingdom Metazoa; phylum Arthropoda; class Insecta; order Lepidoptera; family Nymphalidae; genus Erebia; species Erebia palarica. The sequence goes on from OZ035986.1 coordinate 20,184,983, forward strand.
TAAAATATTTTTTTTTGTGTTTAATATAATTAATTAAAGTTGTTTTAAGTTTTATAAATCAAAAAGTAAAGGCTGAATAGAATACGGCTAAATGTCCAGGCTGGGAGATAAGAACTAGAACCTAGAGCCATCTCTCCATCTTCGTGCCCTTGTCCCGTGCTATGTGGGCTCGGCACAATTTTCTTCTTCCATTCACTTCTGTTATCCGTCAATCTATCATTCACCCCTTTTAAACGCATTCCTCTTTCACACAATCCATCCATCTTTTCTTTGGTCTCGCTCTACTCTTTTTTCCTTCCACATGTTTATCTATCATTCTTCTCGTACTATGCCTGTCATCCCTTCGCATTACATGCCCATACCATGCTAGTCTATACTAAATCTTAAATCTGTGCGCGCTATTTTTAGCCCTTAAAGTAATTTTGTCTACTATACTATACATTGACCTTTAAAAAAAGCTACCATAACAGTAAAATTGTTTTTAGCCTAAATTATTAGTGAAATGTTAATTTTGAATATTCCTTTACATGTCAAAAAATATAAAGTTACGATTGTCTATGGTAATTTAAACAGTTGTCAAAACTAACCGACATGGTGCATGCATCAGTTTTTGATAAGGTAAGTTTTATTTTTTATAAATGTTAAACTTTATAATTTTGCATTTCTGATGAATAGAATGGTTTGCCAAATGTTTGTTCTATTGAATTTTCATATGAATAATGTGCTGGTATCGTGTTTTTATATGTTTTTTTCATTGTTTAGTTGAATGTATAGCATAATATACATTGCTACCGTTGCACGTATCTATAATTTTTTTGTTATGTATAGAATACTATACATTACTACTAACCCGACAATGACATAATAATAAGTTATAAGTTTGGGATAACATTGGAAGAAATATATGATTACTACGACGCTACTTTTGAATTTCATTTTGAACTACCTGACCCGCCCCTGCTTCGCTCGGATGTTCTGTGGGTTTTTCGCGAAATCCTTCCTTATAAGTTTGGGCTGGGCCATGATGAGGCAGGTTTTCTTTTTATTATGGTTATGGTTTGCCTGCATGTTCCGTTTGCTTTGTTTTAGACTGCTTCAAGCGCAAGAGCCAGGCGCATTTTAGCCTTGGTACCTGCACAAAATGCTGATTCTGATGCTAGTGATAGTGCCAGTAGCGAAGAAGAAGCTAAAACACCAGAAAGTTCGCCTGCACCTTCGTTAGATTCTTCGCTTGAAAGGCTTAATATTTTAGATAGCGCTGATAGTTCTATAGATGAAGAACAAGACCAAACTCAAACACCACTGACGCCGGTGCTTGATGAAGTATTTCCAAGTTCTACACAATGTAACTATAATGCTCTACCTTCAATTTCATCTTTACCATCTTTACCTTCAGTTCAACCATCAACTCCCACACCTACAATACAATCAACATTCAGTCCTCTGATCACTCGCAAACAAAGAAAGCGTTCTGTACCTACTGTTCTTGCCCAAAGAATTAAAAAAACATGCAAAAAAAAGATACAGTTATCTTTTCGTTGGAAAAATGCACGATTTGAGCACAAAGCTCAATTAGAACATACTGTTTTTCGTGAAGATGTGCCAGTTGAATGATCACCATTGGATTATTTTTGTAGATTGTTTCCGAAGGAAATAGTGACAAGTATTACGGATAACACCAACATAAACAGCGTTCAAGAAACCGGAAAATCCATCAAAGTATCTAATGATGACATTTGAGACTTTTTAGCCATCAATATTATAATGGGTATCGTGGTTATGCCATCTTACAAAGATTACTGGAACACTTCTTTTCGTTATGCCAAAGTTGCTGATGTAATGTCCCTGAAAAGATTTCAACAGATAAGAAGGTACATTCATTTTACAAGCTGATTTGCAGGATAGATACTATAAGCTTCGTCCCTTGATTGACAGTATTCGAGCACAATGTTTGTCGGTTGAAGAAGAAAACGCCTATAGTATAGACGAAATGATCATACCCTATAAAGGTAAGAAGGCAGGTAGTCGTCGCCAATACAACCCTAACAAACCTAGTAAATGGGGATTCAAAAATCTCGTGAGAGCCGGAGTATCAGGCATAATTTATGATTTTATACTTTATGCTGGAGACGACACTTTCAGGGGCATCCAATTTTCCGAAGAGGAAGAAACTTTAGGTGTTGGAAGTAGAATTGTTATAGCGTTATGCAAAACAGTGAAAAATAAAGCTAGTGTTGTATATTTTGATAACTATTTCACGTCTTTAGAGTTGATATATCTATTGAGGGAAAATTATGGAATTTTCACCTTGGGAACCATTCGGCAAAACAGATTGAAAGATGCTAGCCAAAAATTACTTACTGATAAGACTCTCAAGAAAAGAGGTAGGGGAGCATTTTGTCAAGTGGTTTGTAATAAAAATAAACTAAGTGTGGTAAAGTGGTTTGATAATAAACAAGTTACTTTAGTTAGTTCCTATGTTGATGCATATCCATTAGGAAAAATAAAAAGATTTAGTAAAGAAAGCAGGGCTCGTGTTGATGTGACTTGTCCCCAGATCGTAAGGCATTATAATCGGCATATGGGTGGTGTCGATCTAGCAGATATGCTGATATCATTATACCGTACAGGAATCAAGTCCCACAGGTTGTATTTAAACATTTTCTCCCAGCTGTTGGATATTTCTATAAATAATGCCTGGTTGTTACGGCGTAGGCATGATAGAATGTCTGAAACTGTAAGGAAAAAAGACCACTTAAAATTTCCGCTATGAGGTCTATGCGAGGCTGCTTAAAAGAGACAGAACAGCGACGGTGAAGGAGATAGAGTTGGTCTCTGATAAGAAAAAAATAAAAAAACCGGTAGCGGAAAGACCATGTGATTACGTCCGGTACGATCGATATGATCACTGGCCTCTATTGACTGGATATCAACGATGCAAATATTGTAAAAATGGCCAAGCGAGTACCATGTGCACGAAATGTAATGTACATTTGTGTTATGTCAAAAATAGGAATTGTTTTTGGGCTTACCATAACAAAACCTAAAAGCACTATGTATAGTATATTATACATTGCAAATAATTAAATGTTTATGTGGTAGCTGGCAATGTATAGTATACTATACACATTGTTTTTCAAAAAAATTGTACTTTTTTTTTATTATTTTTACTGTGTGTCTTTTCAACTAATAAACAACGTACATTTCAATTTTTTGTTTTTGTTTCACAAAAATATCTTGCGCCCTAAGAGTCTTTGAATTTTTCTTATAAATTTATCAATAAATATGAGTGATGTGATAATATGATGTGATGTGGAATCATAAAATTAAATAAACAATTAGGTAGGTATTTTAGATCTGAAAAATAAACCGCGTTTATAATAGCCGCCAAAAATCTCGAAAAATGGGCGTGAATAACCATTTTCTAGAGAGTAACTACCTAGTGCCTACCAACTCTACTTTTATTTTCAAGTTTTCTCACAAATGTATTGAAAAATATTGTGTGATACACAGATGTGATATACGGGCGTTAAGGTTTCTACATACTCGTGACATTAGCCAACTCGTATGTAAAAACCTATTTACCGATCTTATATCACAAACTACTATTGTCAACTTACTTTCTATTACGTGTTTTATGAACAGATAGTAATATGTGAATATTGAGTCAGGCATTCCATCACACACCGTTTTTAAAATGGTATTTTGAGATTTTTTAATCCTCTCCCAGAAAGCTGCCACTCGTGTTCTTATAACAGAATAAAAGTCAGGCAGTTTTGATTCGGCAAACGTACCTGAAGGCCTACAGTACCTCGGCAAACTCATCGAGATGCAAAAGTACGTGTTTTGCCGTGTAAGGCTTTCTCAGATTTTAAATCCCGCCGCAAAAAATAATATTCTTTAATCATTTTTATAATTTTTTTAAAGGCTTTTGTCCCTTTGGATATGACAGATCCCATCCATGACCCAAGGCACAAAATAAGAAAAACCAAAAAAATAAAAATAGCAGTCTGGACAAATTACTGACTTACAAAACAAGATGTTACGTGATATTTTCAATTGAGAGGAGACTCATATTCAGTAGTTGGCCGGATTTGATTTTATGGTGATGAATTAAAATACCATATATCGTATGGACAGATATTACCTACTAGTAGTAGCTCATGACCGCGACTTCGTCCGCGTGGATTGAATATTTTGGCTAGCATAGGGACTCTTTAATTCTCCGGGATAAAAGTAGCCTACGTGTGCCAGACTATAATCTATCTCTGTGCCAAATTTCATCCAGATACGTCCAGCCAGCCCCGTTATCCATTAGTCCCATCTATTCAAACTTTCACATTTATAATATTATAGTATAGATAACAATTAAATCGACAAATATTTAATAAACATTAAATCTTGTCTTGCTATAGGTATAACATTCCACACCCAACACTTTACATCGATGACCCCGTTCAACTAGATTGTTAGGATCGCTCGTAATTTATGATATCCGGTCCGAATGTACCCCAACCCTCGTGGAGCAAAGGCTGGGTGATGTACCTATAACACCTTTTCACTACATTTCTTTTGGGTCGATTAGGGAAGTGATTTTGAATTCGGCACAATTCGATCTACAAGTACGTTTAGAGAAAAGGTGTTCTTTATAATTTCTTTTAAATAAATCCTATTACTCATCATACTAATATTATAAATAGGAAAGTATGTTACTATTGAATACTAATTGTAAGTCGGCGGGAAAAATCTAGTATATATTATCTAGATGATTACTAGATATAATATTTTTCAATACATTTGTGAAAAAACTTGAAAATAAAAGTTAACACGGGCGTTAAGGTTTTAACAAACTCGTGACGATGGTCAGCCCTCGCCTGACGCCATCGGGCTGAACTGAGTCAGCTCGTATGTAAAAACCTACATAACGCTCTTATATCACAATCTACTATTAATATACTTACTCATTTACTAGTGTATTACAAATTTTATAAGGCTTTAATACTGATCATAGTTAATTTACTAGTACCCTCTTCTCCTTCTCTAAACTACTCATCAAATTGTTGCCGTCAATAGCTAGCAGAGTAGCCTATGTAATTCCCTGGAATACAAACAATCCGTATACCAAATTTCATCAAAATCGGTTGAAGAGATGGGCCGTGAAATCGTAGCAGACGGATAGACAGACACACTTTTGTATTTATAATATTAGTATAGATTATAAGGTACTCATGTGAAGTCACGGTGGGTTTATTTTAATACCTGAGTATTAAAATAAGAAGGCTATTAGTTAAAGTCGCTAGTGTTCTGCTCAAGTAAACTTAACATTGCAACACGTTCTCAAGTCACTTAAAACTAGGTCCATCGATTCTCTTAAACAGGATCACGATCCATTAGCCGCCAAGTATCGATGGAACCACACTAGCGGTTGAGTCTAATGCTCGCCAGCTTTTAGTAAGAGAGCTACCTAAAAATAGGCTGAGTTATTTTCTATTAAGGTTTCAAACCAAAATGGTAAAATACTGGTCAAATGTGAGTCTGACACGCACGCGAAGGGTACCGTATCATCATACAAGTTTTAACAATAATAAGAACTATCACGCTAATTTATTTTCTATTTTTTTTATTTTATAATAAATAAGTTGATAAAGCGGCTCTATGTGATTTCAACTTTCTATCTGTTACGGATCATGAGATACAGCCCACTGACTGACAGACGGATGGACACGACAGTGGGAAGGACGGAGGGACGGACTTAGTTTCCAAAAAATAAATCCACAGTAAATTAAGTTACAATATCAGCGTTGAAAACGTTTATATTAAGTTAAATCACATTTCTGTTGATATAAATCCAAAGGATTTAACGGAGAGCCGTATTGTGGTCCTAGATCGAGTATTGTGAGAGATAGGTTTGTGGCGTATAAATCTCGACGATTCATCAAATGGATCAGCACATACGTCAGCTTTTAGCTCTGATGCACACGGGCGCTTTTACAACGCACAACCACACAGGCCGTACAATAGAATTTTTTTTTGGGGTTCCGTACCTCAAAAATTGGCTTATAACTGGCAACTTTGAATCTTTAATTTGGAAAAAAAATACGTTTCGCAATGAGTTATAGCTGAGTTATAGTTATATATGAGTTATACCTACATTTTACACCAAACATGCTTAGCAATTTCACGTTTCTTACTTTTTCCGGCTATGAGAGTGATCTGTGAAATACGGACGGCCGAATATAGATAGACAACAAATGAACTTAATGAAAAAACACGAATGCTCCGCCAATTTTCAAAACAAATTATAGGGTCTCTCACCCGGGATGATGTCGGGATGATGTAAGGATTCTAACGATACCCCATACATTCACATCTATTCAGGCATTAAGAGGTTATGGTGGAATAATGAAACTCACATACAAACATGAACCCTGAAAGCATTACGCTTTTTTTAGCAGTCGTGTTTAAAATGTCACCGAGTGACACATGGTTTTGCCCTTTGGGTACAGAACCATAAAACAACCAATAGGAAAATCCTTAAGAATATAAATCGATAAAATTAATTATGATTCTAACGCCAAAAGGCATGCATTATGGACATCGGATATTCTGCTCCATTCAACGATAAAAAAAGTCTCAATTAAAGAAAAGATTTGGCTCACAAATGAATTCTCGAGCTTTCCATTCACTTCATTTGACGCAGTATAGAAAAACCACAAAAAGAGAGGAGCGCAGGATGTTTCAAAAATATTTTGCAATTGTGTATCGCAAAAACAGAATCCATTCTAATATAAGCATTCCACGAATATAATATGAAAGTGAGCTTGTTCATTCGTTAATTTGTCCATCAATCACACTGCCACGAAGCAACGGATCTACGTGATTTTTTGGTTGGATATCATATTTACCGACCTGGAGAGTGTTCTTACATTATTTTTCAAAACCTAGATACATCTACGCGAAAGGAGTCGCAGGCATACAATGAGCCTTAACATAATTGATTAACAGCTAATTTCATGTATACATTCACAGTAAGCACTCCAATTATTATAGAATTGTTTCAAAACTATTTTTTTTTGTACTGAATTTGTGACTTTAAATAGCATTTGACGCATATGTAATCGAACTCTTAATACGATCAATCGAATTTGTTATGTAAAAACTTAGACTAAACTTACTGCACTTTACGTTACGCTTTACACACTTTTGCATTTGATCCGAAAGTGTTGAAAAGCCTACGTTCAGCACTAGATACAATAAAGAATTATTATTGATTTGAATCTAGCTGGCAAGGTTTAAAAGCGTAGGTTAAAAGAACAATAATTATTTATGCGTGAACGAAATTGATTAAAACAAAGACCGACGTATGTAAAAGGGTCCAATAAAATATATAAATGACCAAAATAATGTTCCAGAGCATCAAACGGATGCATTAATTAGATTCATTGGACACTTTGGAGTTTTTAAGCAGCAAAAAAGGCTTAATTAAAGAATCGGTTTGGCTCGCGCCTCAATCCTCGCGCCTCTTTTTCTTTTATTTCTCTTATTGGCTGTGAATACTCGTTTTCCATAGTATTTTCTCGCATTATTTTATAAAAAATTTATATACTGCTACCTGGTCAGATTTTTTATTTCAGAACACACGCCACAACGGCTGAACGGATCTGGATTACATTTTTCACAGAGATAGATTATAGGCTGGAATAACACATAGGCTACTTTTTATCCCGGAAAATTAAAGAGTTCCCGCGGGAACAAAAATCCTCAATCCATGTGGACAAAGTCGCGGGCATCAGCTAGTAATAAATATTATCCTTTGCACGTATCTTCTAAACATACCTTTGTAAATTTTACCTATAGCATAATATGTTCCTCTTAGAACACCAACAATTTGGCGCGCCGCCGCATGACATGTACGTTCGCTCCTGAGTTGATTGCGGAGCTTAGGAATGTTTTAGTGCTGTGACCGTATTACTGTCATATATCGATAAATTACAAAAACAAGCAGTGGTTGTATTATTTTAAAAACATTTGAAATATGGATTGAAACACAGTAATAATTAGTCCAAATTTTACTTTAGATATAAAGAAAATAAAATCATTCGGACATGTAGGAAAGATTGTTTTAGTTAGATAAAAGTCTTCCATAGTTCTGTGAATTATACTACGATTAAAATCATCTTTTTAGAAGGAGAACGAAGAGGTCCATCTTTAGCTTCTTTTTGTATTACAGATAATGTTTTTTTTTGATACTACGGTTTATCGACTCGGTCTACAAGGTATAAAAGTTATTTTGCCTTTCTTCAGTACACATCCAAAACTTTTTTCTTGTAATTCTCTCATGAACGAGAATGCCACGCGAGCGAGGGCTAAAGGACGTGAGAGATAATAAATTAGTGAGATCCGATTAGGAGTATCTAAAAAGTGAGTGTAATCTAAAAACGCTCTACTACGTGTGTATTGAAAAAAACTTTATGCTTATATAAAACTTTATGTTGTTAATTCGTTTAAGAAATGTATGTATTTATGCAACAAAAAGTGACATCGGCATCGGTATAATACGTTGTGGCATGCCTATGGCACTATTTCTATGACTGCTTGGTAAAATTCGAAATGTACCTAACCATAATCGTCAGCTCTTCAAAGTGAAAGCCACAATTCTACAGCACGAAGAACCTTAGCATAAAATAGAGACCTGTTCTACTAGTCTTTACCAACGTGTCCCCTGGTGGGTAAGAGTGATTTTTTCCTACCTACCCCTACTGGTAAGGATGAGTGAAAAATTATTTACACTTACCGAGTGGTACCTACGTAGGCTGTTTTTATTAAGAAGTACATTCTGTCATAAGTATCTAACCTCTGTTTTCTGGTGCTTTAATCTCGAACAATGGAGGTTGCATGGATGAAGTAAAGTGACGTATGGCGATGGCAAGAACCGCGATGGATAAGCTGAAGAAAATATGGAAGACCAAGAACGTAACAAAAGCTACGAAGAACGCTTGTTTTCCCCATATTTTTAGACGCTGCGGAGACGTGGACTTTGCAACAAGTCGAGAAGAAAAAGATTAATGCTCTGGAGATGTGGTTCTAAAGAGGAATGTTAGAAGTCTCATGGACCGAATTCCGTACCAACGTCTCTATTCTCCAAGAACTCGGCATTAAACAACCGCTTTCAAAAATATATCAAAATCGCATCGCATACAAAAATATAATAAAATTTTTTGGACACGTCTCCCGTCGTGTGAATGACTCCATCGAGCGCCTCGTCGAGTAGGGCAAGGTGAAGGCCACCAGAGTACGAGGAAGGTCACCCATGCGATGGACCGACCAATTTAAGTCGGCTGTTGGCGGTTCATTGCACGAGTGTACCAAGCTGTCGGCCAGTAGGGAGAAGTGGCGAATGCTCGCGACGCGCATAACATATTATGCCTCAAAAGCCGTCACTTCGTGATGACCACGACCACTTTATCAAGAGCGTAACGACGAAGAAGATGATCTAACCTCTATGTTTACTATCGCATGCTGCTAAAGGCCGCTTATCTAATATATCCATATTATGTAGCATGCTGCATTATCGCATGTCATGTTGTTGCTCAACCGTAAAACAGCCTTTATATTCGAACACGTAACGAAATAAAATCAACCCCTGAAATGAAATACAAATTTGGACCAGAAAAAACATATAAACGTTACATTTTACAACCAGCTGTTATACTAGACATATTTATTGCCGATCGCAAAAATAAACATCGTTTACGATAAAAAGTTGCGCTTTCTGCAACAGCGGGTGAAATATTTGGGTACAAAATAGATAAAATATGTATTTAACTATTCTTTAGTCTAGAAATTCTCAGTACTAGGCCGCAGTTTGTTTCGAAGTTAACGTTGTTTCACCCCTGCGCCTTGGATAGCACGTAAAGTAGTCGGTCCTGCACTAGAGTCCCAAATGTCTAAGAAAATCGTAATCATTTGAGAGCTTAAAACGTAGTATCGAATTACTGTTTAAGGAGTTAATACATGCTTTTTGATATGCTAGCATCTATAAATTTTTTAAACAGTTCAGATTAAACGTTTACGATTACGATTTTCTTTGATCTCTTTCCGGCTTGTGTCGGCTTGTGCCCGCTTGTGTCGATTTTTTGTCTTAACGGGCTATGAGAGTAAGGGAATAGAGAGTATCTTTGTATGAGCCCGCTACCATCTTAGACTACATCATCACTTACCATCAGGTGAGATCATAGTCAAGGGCTAACGTGTAGTAGATTAAAAAAAGCATTAGCAAACATTAGTGTACTATAATATCGTCCGCACAGATGTCATATTATCTCTGTAGCCATCAACACTCTACACCTATTTTGAATATGAGTGTTGTTTTCCCTATTGTTGCCATTTGGATATCCAAACCGTAAATGTCAAAACTCCAAACCTACCATACATCGATAAGCGAGTTTCGAGTTGCCTAGTTTACTTTTAACCATGCATCGAGTAGTTTGGAGTTCCAAACCGATCAAATTATAGAGAGTTACGAGACATTATAGGCGTTAAAGCCTCACAACAACTGTGACGGCGTGGCCTCCTAACCGAAGTGAAAAATATTTTATATAAGTATAGTGATAGCGAGCAAACTAGCAGGCGGTTCACCTGATTTTAACGGATTACCGCCACCCATGAACATTTGCAGCACCAGAGGAATCGCCAAAGCGTTGCCGAGTTTGAGAAATTTTAATGAACTTTGAGAAAATGGAAGCTGGTTCCATAATTTGTAGGTATGATCTGGAACAACGGGAGGGAAATGGTATTTTTTCATTTCATGAAAAATAAACACTAGGCACTATGTAATGCCTTTGCCTACTGCTCAGGCATTAAAGTTTGCGCATCAAGTATAATTTTCATCGTGCTGCAATTGTAGCACGAATAACTAATAAATCTTCACAAAAATATTAAGATAAACATTGTAGGACATCCATTGGTCAGGTGGGTGAATGTTTTTGACGGCAAAAGTATGAGGTATGTCTCTGCGGTCTGCAACTCAATGTGAAATGGCATTGACAGTAAGCCGCAATAATATTTCACTGGTAGCCAAGAAGTCGTGCCAGACAGATATCAATTGCAAACTACATGCACTTTTCAGCGAAATCGCCACTGCAAACGGAACTAAACTAACATAGCATATTATTAGTCTAGACTATAGTCCGGGGTTCCTTACGTACATCCCGGGATACAGGAACGGAGCTGGCATGTAGTGAAAGTAAGTACTTAGCAACACTGAATTGTATGTGGTTGCCATTCCGTAATCTGGAAGTTGGTCATTTTTCGCTTTAAACACCAAAAGTATCTTACAAACTGAACAGATATTTTTATGAAAAATAAATCATCTTTTACAGATTTTTGAAGTGAAAACTTCTTTAGGCGCGTTGAGTACTTTTTGGTAGGGGGTAAAATGTGAACCATTATACAACCATTTACATTTTAAAACACCATTCTTCTTAAGGTAAAAGGTCTTAAGTATAATAATATAGTACATTCGTAATTAGACTTTAATACCTTAGTTTTAAGGTTTATAATATCTGAAATATTTTTATTATTATTATAATTATTGTAAAGGAAAAATGTAAAGGACCTTAATTGTAGATTGTAACAAAAGCAACAAAAAAGTATTCCATAAATATTCGTATCTCAACTGAGAAACGAGTTATTGTGAAAAAACTGAATTTAACCCTTTTTTCAAGATGGCGGAAAATGCACATAGGAAATCTTGGTTGACAATTTGAAGTTAAGATTTTTTCTAGGCCTCCCTTCCCCAAGCAATATCCAAAATTTAGCCTTCTCGGTTCACATGCATTTCAGCCCGTTTTTTCCTACGTAATGACTGGATTAATAAAGTAAAAATTAATAATACGCTAATGACGTGAGTGGGATTTGAATCTATTACAATATCCAGGCGGCTCTTTTCCTGCTAAGCACCTAAGACCTTCTTACCTGTTCAGAATGGTCACTAAAATATTATGTCATACGGGTGCGTCTCTCTCCCTGTAAACTGGAGGGAGAGAGCCAGAGAGAGACGCTTTTTTGTCACGTATGATTTTTCCAGGCCAGTCCCCACATTTTATAAAACATATTTTGTTCAAAAATTAAAATTTTAACCATTTACAATACCTTACTTAGTCTAAGCAATTACTAACTGCGTGTATACGAACACACAAACCGCTGTAGTGTACACTCGAGGAGGAAAATGTTACCATATTTTTTCATCTGAAAGTGGCGGGTGCACTTGAGTTCTCTCATCCGGTAGTTTGTGTAGTATTCTGCTGTTGATCTATACTTAGTTACAAACTAGCTTTTGCACGCGGCCTAGCTCACGTTAGGTTCGATTTTCATAAAAATTTCAAAGAACTATTGAACCCCCTTAGGGGTTTCATTTTTAAAAATCCTTTCTTAGCTGATACAAACGTCATAATAGCTATCTGTATGCCAATCAGCCCGAACCGTCCAGTAGTGTAAGCTATGCGTTGATAGAGCAGTCAATCAGTCACCTTTTTTCCTTTTATATATTTAGATAACTAGTGGTTCGCCTCGAACTGAGACCTCGCGGTATCCATAAGATATTTTTAACTATATATTTTAATAGTTAACTTTTATTTATTCCACGTAAGATGGTGCTAACGTCTATTATTTGGAAGCACAAACGAATAAACTTTTACAGAGCGCCATCTATTGACATCTTTGTGAAGTTCTGTTAAAAATACTGAAGCTCATTAAAAATTAAATAATTTCGTTTCCATAAAATATTTATCAAATTTTAGTATTTGTTGTTCAAGTACAGGATATAATTCAAATAATTGATCAAGTTTCAGGCTTTTCAGCAAATTGGGAGTTCTGAGGTCAACTTACCTCATTTCGTAAATTTTAGGGGAAAATTAAAAAAAAAATATTTTAGGCTCTATTTCTAATTACCTTTAAAATGATATACCGCAACCTTATGTAACGCTATAAAAAATATTTTACTTCGCATTCGCTTCTATGAGAGCCATAAGCCATATTCGGCTGGAGGCCATTGGTTTACTTATTATATTTAAATTTGAAGTAATTACGTTCAGTAATTCAGAAGTTATAAGGCTCTGACAGACGGACAATTTTTTTTGGCAACGCTAGGACGGACAAGTGCAAATTCACTCATGTAGACTCAGAGACCTTCGCTTCGCTCAGTCAATAAAACTGTAAATAAACGATTGCTGTACACTTTTTTTAAATTGAATCAAGCTTTATCATTACAAGGCCCCATTTTTGTCTGTCTGTCTGTTACGGCATCACGTTGATACTATTGGACGGATTTTAATGCAAATTGGCACACTTTTTGCAAATTAGCTAATATTCTGAGTTAACATAATGTAGGTATTAAACTTCTTTTAATCCCAAAAACTAGATGATTTTCTTCGGGATAGGGGATGAAAGATTTGGTCTATTTTAGTCCTTAGCTCGGTCAAATCTGAACCGATATTGATAATTACTTTATCTACCAAGTTTAATGTATGTCGGTTAACATTTCACAGCTTGACCACTGAAACAATTTTGAAGACACCTGGACAATTTAATAAGATAATAGATACCAAAATTTATTTAAAATTTCGGTATCTAACCCGGAATATTAGATAGAGAATTTTAAAAATCCTAAATTCACGCAAATAATGTCACACAATAATTATGATATCATTAGCTGCTGCCCACGACTTCATCCGCATGGATTGAGGTATTTTGGTTCCCGCGGGAACTCTATAATTTTCCGGGATAAAAAGTAGCAGTGTTATTCCAGACTATAATCCATATCTGTGCCAAATTTCATCCAGATCCATTCAGCCGTTCTGTCGTGATTGAGTAACAAACATCCATCCATACAACCATCCATTCATCCAAACTTTCACATTTATAACATTGGTATAGAAATATAAATAGTATAGTATCGCAATTAACATTGTTTATTCTACGCATCTTATCCTAATGACGATCCCTATTACAATATACACCTACACTTAAGAACTTAGGTAATAGACAATATTTAATGGTAGTTTACAGTCAGCCTGATTGAGATCTAATTTATTGGTCAACATTCCCCGTACAGCCGCATTCTAAATCACAATAACGGCATACGGGCATGTTCGAGCCCGCAAATTATGTCATTGCAGACCCCGATCTCTGAGAGCTTTTGTTCTTTACTAGGTGGATGGGGATCTAGTGCGTATTAAGTAATGGCTGAGAAACCGCCCGGTCATTCAATAGAGATTAAGTTTTGGATTTTAAGAGGTCGCGCAAGTATCATCTAACGTCTTATATAATCATACTGATATTATAAATGCGTAAGTGTGTTTGTTTAATGGTTTGTTCTTCAACCACGCTGCAACGAATCAACGTGGTTTTTTGCATTTCCAGGCCCCCAACTTTACATAGGCTACGTTTTATCCCGGGAAATTGAGGAGTTCCCGTGGGAATTAAAGACATTTATAGACGAAGTAGTGAGCATCAGTTAGTAAATTATAACTCAGCCTAGTTTTGGTGATTTTATGTATGGTTGAGGATCTTTTTTTTATCAAATAATAAGCCTATCCATAACGACATTCTTGCTTAATACAAAGGAATGATGAGGTCTAGGTTGGAGTGCGCTTGCCTAGTAGATGCCTATTCACTCTTGCCTTATCTGATTAATCTGCTCTTTATTAAGCTACTGATGACCTGCCAGACCCAACAATGGTCTAATAGATTTACCTAACGTCCTACGTGAAAAGTTTAGAATCTTCTTATATTTATAGAGATCGGGATTGCTTTGCTGTTTCTTTCGGTGGAGTTCCACTTTCTATCGCTCCTTATTCTATTCTACAACTATTCATCAAAACTTCATGACATGGAACCAACCCGACCGTGTTGTACAGAAAAATTATTTATTAAAACCTATTTGATACTTAATTTTTCTTTACAAAAATGTCTCTATCAAAATGATCACTACGACAATATCATGTCGCCTGAGATAGTAAAGCGCTTTCCTTGGAGTAAAAGCGCTGTTGCTGTCGCTGATGATGTTCCACTAATAATAACTCAACGCTCAGACGGTGGGGGTGAAAGCCGACTAATCGCTTCACGAAACTAATAAACACTCCACGTCAAAACGGTCACTACAACAATATCGTATCGCCTGATAAAAAAGCGCTTTCCTTAGAGTGAAAGCGCTGTAATTGCTGTCACTGATAATGTTCCACTTATAAAAAATCAACGCTCTGACGGTTGGGGTGAACGCAAATTAATAGCTTCGCGAAACTAATAAACACTCCACATCAAAATGGTCATTACGACATTATCGTATCGCCTGATATAAACGTACTTTCCGTGGAGTAGAAGCGTTACTGCTATCACTGATGATGTTCCACTAGAAATAAATCAACGCTCTGACAGTGAGGGCGAAAGCCGATTAAGAGCTTCAATTTTGATATTTTAGTTCCTGGGATTTATTTAAGCTCTAGTTTATATATAAAAGATCATTGCTTTGGCTCAAACTGATAGTTTATCTGCACTATGAACAAAGCGCTTGGAGCAAAGTGAAATGCGCTTAATGTTACTGTTTTTAGAGTTCCGTAGCCAAAGAGTGCCAACGGAACCCTATTACTAAGCCTCCGCTGTTTGTGCGTCTGTCTGTCAGTGGGCTGTATTTCATGACCGTAACAGTAACAAAGTTTAAATTTTCAGAGTGTATTTTTTTCCCACAGGAGGAACATTTTTCAACAACGCCTCTCTTGTTTCTTTGAATTTTATTTTGGCTGTTTGTTTAATTTTGAACTAAAGTCCCCCTCAAATATTGTATGACACATGCAAAAATATTATTTGTATTCATACTAATATTATAAATGCGAAAATGTGTCTTTCTGCTACGTTCTAACTGCCCATCTTTTCTACCGATTTAATGAAATTTAGTTTATAGATAGGTTACGTCCCGGGGAAGGAAATAGGTTACCTTTTATCCTGAAAAATTTGGAACTGAAATGGCGACCGTAGCGTTGTCAGACTCTCTATTAGGTGGATATACGACATCAAGCGAGTCGCAAAGAGCTGCTGGATCCATGCGGTGCAAGACCGTGGCGTGTGAAAGATCTTGGAGATGGAACTGTGAGTGGTGTAATGGTAATGAAATACCACCACCACAAAAGCCCATTAACGTCCCACTGCTGGGCACAAGCCTCCACTCTCATAGGAGAGAGGAAATTAGAGTTTAGACCAACCAAGCTGCTCCAATGCGGGTTTGCGGGCTTTAACGACTATTTTCATGTTAGTGATAATAACCGGGACCGACGGCTTAACGTGTTCTCCGAGGCACGGGGGTGAAACACTGCCAACTTCCTAACTTCGGGCTAGTACTGAGAATTTCTAGTAAGAAAAGCCCAATATTAATTATGGCCCGACCCGGGACTCGAACCCGGAACCTCGTCGGCCGCAGTCGAGCATGCCAACCACTACACCAACGAAGCAGTCATATTTAATGAAATATGAAATGAAAACTTCATGTTGGATGGAACTGTACCATCGGTTCGAATAGTATAGTATAGTATAAAATGAAAATATAACCGAATGTCTGTAGGTATCTTTAGTGTAGGTGGCTTATCTCTGTGGATATCAGCCGATGCACTATTGGTTTAGAGTAGAAAACTATTTGAAACCAGAAGTGTATATTCAGCCAATCGTTCGTCAAATCCACTGTCGGGTTTTTTACGAGCGAACTATTATATGAAATTGAGTGCCAACATTCAAATTGGCATTGTAAACGTCAAGCACAAACGCTCTTTTTCACGCAACAAAAACTCGGCCTGTTTCAAATTGACACTCCAAATAAAATAAAAGTTTGGCTTAAATATTTACTTATATATTTTGGTATAGTCCTACAAATTTATCTGATGGCACTACTCAAAGCCATAAACCAAGAGAAGAAGAAGAAGAAATTATCTGATTCAGTGGCAAAAATTGGAACTAATTTTTATGCCTGTTTAGTTTTTGTTTTTAATTTATATTTCATCATATTTTAAACTAGCGACGCTGTCAACGGGTCAGATAAGTTTGTCGGACTACTGCTTTAACTCAAATTCTTGGACGAATTAAACACTTCATCCAAATTCAGATTGTATCGTTCACTATGTTTGTAATACGGTTTGGGATTTAACTTTTAAGTATCCGAGTTCTTAGTTTGAAATTAACTTGATATGTCCATACTAAATTTAACTAATGCCCGCTTGTAGAAACGCCATGCCACAAAGATCTGTCGTCTTCCGCGGATCATAGCGACTTAAAGCTACTTGTGTCTTATACACTTAAGTTGCTTACGTGATTGACGCCTATAAACTTACAGATGTGATTACGGCTACTCGCAAAACGATGCCTGCACTGATGACTAAGTTGATTTAGGTTGCAAACTCATGGATTCAGAAGACATCTAGTTTCAAATCATATGAAATTCGTAACTCAACTCTGAGGTGAAGTAGCATTAAAGTTGAATATCACTAAGTTAAATACAGGAACAAAGTTATTGATAATGACCAAACGTTGCATATTCAAAGTTTGTGGTGCTAAAGTTTTGCTTGTCAGGCTCTAATGTTCGAGTTTGCAATCGATCTCAGCAGATTGTTAGTAACAAGTTGCTGCTCTATTACAATTGGAGTATTACTTATTCTGAGCTTGGAGTTATCAGTTTCTGATCTATGCATCTGACACCTATACTGCGTTAATCGGCTTGTTGGAAATCCGAGTCTACTTTATATTGAGTTTTTGTGAGTACGCGTTGTAGGTCTAGTGATAATCATGTACGAGTGCGGCCGACGAGGTCCCGGGTTCGAGTCCCGGGCCTGGTTATAATTAAGTATTGGGTTTTTTCTGACTAGAAATTCTCAGTACTAGCCTAAAGTTAGGAGGCTGCACCCCCGTGCCTCGGGGAGAACATGTTAAGCCATCGGTCCCAGTTATTATCACTAACATGATAATAGACGTTAAAGCCCGCCAACCCGCATTTGAGCAGTGGTGGGTCAAAGCTTTAATATCCTCTCTCCTGTGAAAGTGGAGGCCTGTGCCCAGCTGTGGGACGTTAATGGGCTGTAGTGGTGGCGTTGCTCCGTCCGTTCACGTTGTATAAACTCTGGTGTTACGAATATTACTATTGATTATATTTAACAATTATTGTATATAAGGATCTGGTATTAAATCTGGTAGGAGGCTTTGGCCGTTCCTAGTACCGGCAAGAAGTGTGTTTGAAGAAAAATATTTTAGAGAATACAATAAGAAGAAACCTATTGATAATATATAACCTATATAAAATTTTTAATATCTATCTATAAGTCTGCATTTTACTCCCACCGACAATAATAGTAAAATTTTACTATCCAGGGATTATGAACAATGTACACGTTATTTTATTACTTCGCATACTAAAATTATAAGCCAATTCTGAAGTAGTAGTACGAAAGATACAGTGCTTGTACTGAAAGTTCACTTACATTCAGACTTTTGCAAGATAATAATAATTGAATATCGCTGTATAAACCACCTTAACTTTCTTCGTCTTGTGTTCAAACTAAATCGAATAACTTGGTTAATATCCTCAATTTGTCTTCTTCTATCTAACTTTACTTTTAATATAACTGGACGGTTCCTGTACAGTTTTTTTTTTGTAAATTGTAACTGGATGAAGCTTTATTGTCGACTAGATGATGCCCGCGACTTCATCCGCGTGGATTAAGTTTTTCTTGATTCCAGCAGGAACGGCGGGCATGCAACCTATCTCTATATTAATTTTGTCATAAACAGTCCTTGTTCGGTTTAACAGATGTGCCGTGAAAGCGTAGCAGACAAACAGACACACTTTCGCATTTTTAATATTAGTACGAATACAGAGCCAAAACCCGAAAAAAAACTTAAAATACGTAAAAAATGCGAGGCTGGGTAAGTTAGTAAACTGAAATTTTGTCGATGAGGTACTAGGGTCCAGCCGATTGCGCTAGTTCAGCAAAACTTATCCGAATCTTTTACTGGATGGCTGACCGATTCGAGAGGTACTTACGAATTTGGCATTTTTGTGTGCTCCGTACATTATTTAACAATTTATCTCGTACATATAAGTATTTAAATACTTACCTTTAGGTGAGACTGTTGTTATGCCCGTACCTGTAAAAAATAACAACTGGTATAGTTTTTGGCGACCTTATTCTGTGTATCAACAGGTACTGTTCATTTAGCGTCTATTTGTGAAAACCTGTTATTAGCTGTAAGTCAAGGTAGAAAACTTACCTATTGGTTTTCAATGAATAAAATAGATCAGTTTCCACGACATCATACCAGAACGTTAAATCGCTTGGCGGTACGTCTATGCCAGCTTTGCCAGTAGGGTGGCAACAAGCCCAGGCCGAATCCTTCCACCAGACCAGACCAGAGAAAATTGAGAATATTATAAACTAGCAAATGCCCGCGACTTCGTCTGCATGGTTTGAGGTTTTTGGTTTCCGCCGTAACTCTTTAATTTCCGGGACAAAAAGTAGCCTATGTGCTATTCCAGACTATAATCTATCTCTGTGCCAAATTTCAGCCAGATCCGTTCAGCCGTTGGGGCGTGATTAAGTTACAAACATCCATACATCTCTACATCCATACATCCATCCAAACTTTCACATTTATAATATTAGTAAGAAGTAAGATTCCCAAATTGACCCTGCCGAGAATCGAATCCGTTGACCTCCCACTATAAGACTTCAGCGCCCACCTCTGCGCCAGGGAAGTCGTCGAACTTATATTTATTGAAAAGCATGCAAAAGATGTCTAGCGCAATAATATGCAGGTATACGAGGGTGGTTTGCGTATGAAGGGCCGAGGTTCTAGCCACTTTAACTCATTGATTTCATTGATTTCACACTTCGTAGGCCGTGTGGCAAGAAGTAAATACATTAGGAATACCAACTGGTCCTACAGTCTCTAGAGTGCTGGGAGTATGTTTGGTCAGACTACCCTAAATCGTTTCAGGTCTATAATGGCCTAAGAGCTCTAAGTTTTACTTAAGACTACTACGTACTAATAGATATTGACTTAGAAATAAACTTTTTTACATATTGAATAACCTTAATTACGAAGCCACTGAAAAACGAATGAAAAGGTTATACGCTTAGATTGTATGTTCGTACAAAAATACCACACACACACAAACACTCACACACACACACACACACACACATTCAGTTAGGATTATTTGTTTGCTATTTTGTAAATTCATATAATCATGTTAGGTACCATTCTTCAGTTCCTGTTTCTAATAAATTATTAATTATATATTGCACAAACACTGGGAAGATACTGACCCCCAAGATACGACAAGGTACTGGCCATCCTAGTTTGAGGTCTAGGGTAATTTAAAAAACTTTGTACCTACTATTTATTTTGGAACAAATAATAATTTATTTATTTATTAATATTATTACTTCCAACTTGCTTCTTTATACAATCGTATTGTAGAAATTAACAATTGAAGCATTATTATATTTATGTTAAAAGATCCTTCAAATAATATCTTATTTTGGGTATAATAATCTGACTTTATCAAACAAGTATATGTCGATAAATAGATGAATACACTGACAACTTCACAATGTATTCACTATTGTCTTACTAAAGCGTTGTTAGAGTTGAATATGGAATGATTACATATTATAACAATAATTAAGAGTTATTAACAATAGTTAAGAGAGCATATTGCACACGGCATACTTTCTACGCGCAGACGACGCGATACAATCGTTATTCTGACGCGTACCATACTCGCATCATAAAATTCTGACGCGCGTTTTATCGATATAAAAACGCAGATTATGTGGCCATTCTAACATTTTCAACACGATTTCAAGCATTTGTATCATTTTTATTGGTACAAATGCAGTATTATTTTAAGGACTAAAAACGCAAATACAAGACCACGCTAAACATTTAAGTTTGCATTACGTAAGATAATTTGATTTAAAATTAGGGTATACTTTTGATTAAAAAAGGAGTTAGCTAAGTTTTTGTTAATAAAATATATTTTTTAAGTGTTTTGGTCTACAATAATATAGTCTTTTAACTTTTTAAATCGTTAATTTTTTAAAGCGATATTTTTCTTTTCTTTAATCTCGCGTTCTTAAAACGAGCGTTGTCGGCGTGAACAAAGTACGCCATGTGCATAAGCTCTAACTCGTATGTTACTCGTACCATTTAAGCCGTGTCAGAGGCATGGTGGCTGGGGTGTGATAAAGTTTTAGTTTCTCTGTCCCCAAATACCTACTTAGTGGAATCTGTGCTTGCGATAAAGAGTTCGGACTTCTTCTCGAAAGGTCCTGGTTTCGAATCTCTTACATTCACCTCTTTCAGAGTAAGTACCTACGCTTTAGGCAATTAAAATATCACTTGGACTTACGATGAAGGAAGGACATCGAGAAAACCGTGCATACTTGAGATTTATCTAGAAAATTTTCTGAAACGTATGTGTAATCCTTTCCTTGGTTTTTTTGTAAAGTGAACCAAGATATTTGATCAGAACCAAGTTTTTAGCGCAGATCATTAAAAAAATTAAGAAGTCTCGGGCATGCAGGTTTTCTCACGGCGTTTTCATTCAGCGTTTAAAGCAAGTGATATTTAATTTCTTAAAAATGATTGTCACTTGCATCAAGACATTTTTATCGGTAAATCTTAGGAACCGCAGTTCGAGCTTTAACTTTACAGTAATTTGTATATGCGCTTTACTCATAAATCCTGCAACACACTCAATTTAAATGTATTTTCAGTTTGTCTGGCGTATCTCCACTATTTATACTTATTGTATGTCACACTACATAGTATCTTGATCCACAATGAAACAAGCTCGATCTATACTAAAATTAAAAATGCGAAAGTGTGTCTCTCAGTCTGTCCATCTGCCCGGTACGCTTTCATGGGAAATTTTGTCGAAAAGCAAAAAGATAGGTCCATCCCGGGACACGGTCCCGGAAAATTCCATTGGAATTAGAGACTAACTTCTTCTCTTTAATCTAAACTTCTTAGAAAAAAAACAGAACAGATTGAATATTAGGTGAAAATCTACTCCAAATATCAAGGTTTTGTAGGTATCGTCACCATATTTGAAAACGGTATTTAATTTTACTGTAGTTATTTCTTCCTGTGTGGATAGTTGCAATTGGGTATTTAATAAAACAAGTCAAATCAGCAACTTTTCTCTAAAAATCTAAACGCGTGCTTAGTATGAAATATCGAATTGTGACGTCATCAAAGTTCGACGCAATTTTTTACTTTAATCGATAGTTTTAAATTGATAATAAACATAAAACTAACAGGGGATATAACGAGTTTTGGGAGGGCCTGTATTTTATAATTTCAAAAAGAAAATGACTTGTAGTCAAATACCCAATTTCCGTCATTATTTATGTTGTTTAGTTAGCATACTTTATTTTCAAACGTAATATTTTTCGAACGATGTTCCTTATGGGACGATGCGGAGGGGTACCTAGCCGGCAATAAACATCCGTAACGTCCGTAACGTGCGTGGAGTAAGATTTTTATGTATAATTTATTCGAAATTAAACCTTAACACTAGCATTAAAGTTTAATTTCGAATGTAGTATATTTATATATAAGACCTTTTGTTTTCTTTTTACCTCGACTAGAACTTGAAATTAATAATTATGTATTATGGAACTTCGTTCCTATCTGGTGTCCCATGATACGACACGTTATTTGTTATTTATTTTTGTTTCTTTCCCGGTCAACATTTCTTTGTCCATCCATTCTCGATACAGTGAACAAATCTATACTTCTCAAATTTTTGTTTCGTTATAGGCTCTTACATCACATGTGGAAGTGGACCAGGTGGCCATCGCTTCAGCAATAAATTCCACATATACATTCCAATTATTATTCCAATTTAAACAATATTTTTGTTTATTATTTTACATACTAATGGATCGTTTTGTATAATACACATGCACACATCAGAATAAACTGAAGTATCTGCTCTGGGGCTTCCAAATTAATATTTCATTTCGAATGACTTTTGATTCAACTGTCCCATGTGCCAAATATATTCGCACGAAATAACGTATAATTTTTTTGTTTTAAATTATGATTACTTTTTTCAATAAAAGGTTTAAGAATCAAACAAAGAGGTTAATAAACTTTTACCATTTCTAAATATTCAAATTTATTTTGAATCATAAATCTGACATGTGATAAAGTGCGGTAAGCAATCATCATATCCATGGAACAAGGAATTTGCGTTAAAAAAACTATAACATATATATATTTAGAAAAACTAATGCTACAGCATTATAGTCACACTTTAACGGTTCCTTTTTATCGTTTTGTTAAAAAGCTCAAGCAAACGCAGACAAAGTCGCGGTAATATGCTAGTGGTAAATCTTCATTGCAAATAGACCATAATATTATAAAAGCCGTAAACGTAAAACGCGCACTTTATTGAGAATGTTATTTGTTTGTCTGGTTATTGGCTCATCTGTTTGCGTTTCATAGCTCCGCGGGCACCGCTTGGCGCATTCTTGTTTAAATTTCATAACTTTTCTGTTTACCGAGAGCTTAGACGCCTTATTTTTTGGACAAATCCTGCGTATACATCATTATGTGGACAACGCAAAGTTGTATTGAAGAGAGGAGGGTTGGTCGCCTCCACACCACCCCGCTTGTGAGTGCCTTAAACACACAAAATGCGCGACGAAAGCGTGTACTCACGTATCTAACATGGCTCTTAAGTGCAACGCACGTTATATTAACAGCGCATAGTATTTGTGAAACCTTACATTACAAATGCAAGGTAGTTGTAACATTATAAATGCAAGTGTGTCTGTTTGCCTGTCCGTCTGCTATCTGCTACGCTTTCGGCCCATCTTTTCAACAAATTTTGATGAATATTAAATGCAAAAGTGTGTCTGTCTGTCTGTCCGTCGACTTCGCTTTCACGGCTCATCTTTTCAACCAATTTTGCTGAAATTTGGTATAGAAAAAGGCTGCATTCTGGGGAAGGACATAGACTTTTATCCCGGAATAAATGGAGTCCCACGGTAATTTAAAAAACTTAATCCACGCGGATAAAGTTCCGGGCATTATCTAGTAACAACATAAAAAAGCTTTATTTACTTAGAAATACTTTATTTATTTTAAAATAAAAGTGGCAGCACCCGGCAAATCCAGGCACGTCCCAGCTTAGCACCCGTCCTCTGTATTTTGTTTTCAGTATACCAATTTCGAATTTTAAAAACCGTGATTGCCTAGTGCTTAAGACACCCGATCTCGCTATATAAGGAGCTGCGAGATCAATCCTTGGGCACGCACATCCTACTCATTGAAGTTATGTACTTTCTAAGAAGCGAAATATCACTTGCTTCAAACATAGAAGGAAAAGATCTTCAGGAAACCTGCACGCCCTAGGATTCTTCATAATATTCTCAAATGTGTGTGAAGTGCCAATCCACATATGGCCAGCGTGGTGTACTATGGCCAAACCCTTCTCATTCCAAAAGGAGACTAATGTTCTGTGGTGAGCTGGCAATGGGTTAGTAAAAGTGGGATAGTCGTTAGAACGTTACGTCCACGTACAAAGTCTAGGGTCAGGATAGTTAAATAGGTATTGTTCCCATTTTGAAGATCTGTATCATTACATTAAATGTATTGTATATACATTGAAATTGCACAAAGCGCATTGAAGCAAGCTGTACAGTGAAATAGAGTGTGAAATTCTTTATATATGTGCGTGCACACATACGTGCGCGTCATGTGTGACAACCGGCCTTGAATGCCATCGCGCTTCTGGTACTACGCTCCCGTCGCCTTCTTTTTTTGGTTTCAGCTTAAATGTGAGAGCATTTGAAATATATTTTTGATGTATCTATTATTTTTATACCTCATACAAAGAAACATATTTTTTATTAATATAAAACAAAGTTTGAATTAGTTAATGGTAAAAAAGAGCTTAAGAGCTTAGAGCTGCTACTTACTTTAAAAATACCTCATCTCTTAAGGCATATCCACCAAAAAACCAAAAGGAACTTTTCAGTACGTCAAGTTTTAATTTTGAAAAGTTCTCGGTTTTTATAATTATTTAAAGATCCTTTCAGGAGAAAGGTTCATAATGTGCAAAGTGTT
Organism: Erebia palarica; assembly: GCA_964035005.1. NCBI lineage: Eukaryota > Metazoa > Arthropoda > Insecta > Lepidoptera > Nymphalidae > Erebia > Erebia palarica. The sequence continues at coordinate 20,210,162 of OZ035986.1, forward strand.
AAATCATTTTAATCTTTTTATAAGTAATAAAAATACAAAAGCTGTTGGAGTTGGAGTGGTAGGAAAGTCAATACAGTTTATGCATCTACTTTATGATAAATAAAACGAACAAAATAGAAAAATAATTATATTCTTACCAAACAAAACCATTCGCATTTAATAAGCTTAGTTAAAAGTTTTCTTTCAAAGTGCAAAAAAAAGTAATTTACTTATCAAATTATTTGCAAATAAATACGATAATTATTATGAAACTAATAAAAGTTAAATAAAAAAAGCTTTCTATTATAATCACTCGCTCACCTTTCTGCAACCTCTGCGCACTAACATGTCCTTTAACAATTAAATTAAAGTACATAATGATGATAATCAAAATCACAATTTGAACGAGTCTAAACACAATTTTTGAGGCAATCATTGTTCTCAAAAATTTCTTACACACTTTTCAGTTATTGAATCACATATTTTCCGCACGCAAAGTTCGTCGGATATCCGCTCACTGACAACTCGGGAAGTTAGTTCCGAAAGCTTCCGGGACAGACTACCGATGTCGAAGAGCGTCGACAACCGACTGCGCCAGTCTTGGCCAGGAACACTTGCATCCCTACCGACCTATCCCCTCCCACCCTACACGATACGCACGACTTGTTTTATTACTTTTATTTTTCTTTAATAATCCTGTTTAATGGTCTATTCCGTTTCTATAAAACTTCCTAAATTTCCCTTTTGTAGTGTCTCACCTTCCGAATTGCGTTACGCGTGTTTTTGCTTTGTGTAACGCAGCGGCTCCCAAACCTTCACGTGTTATGATATAATAGGAATGTTATGATTTGATGTGTGTACATAATTATGCAGGGGTACCGTACGGCTACGGCGTAGCTCCAGCGTAGCTCATTAAATTCAAATTCAAATGATTTTTATTCAAATAAACTTTTACAAGTACTTTTGAATCGTCAAGTGAAACTGGTTCAGAATGCCATTCCTACGGAGTAGTAAGACTGCGTAGAGGCGAGCATCTTAGATTTTAACTGATACTTTTCAGTCAAAAACATTGTTACTAGTTTTAACAAACCTTTATGGTTAAAAGCTCTATTGACTGTTTTTGCAATTAAAAGTAGTTTTGACTGTAACATATACAACGCAGAGATATTATATAAAGATACGCAACCGGAAATTACAAATGGCAAAAGTCTTTTATACATTATATACATACTCGTATATTCATGGTCGTCAAAAATATCGCGCAGTGTTATCTTAACGTGGGACGTCCTGCATTCGATTGTTGGGTGAGAGTTTATAATTTCTTAATTTTCTCTGGTCTGGTGGGAGGCTTCGGCCGTGGCTAGTTACCACCTTACCGGCAAAGAAGAACCGCCAGGTGATTTAGAGTTCCAGTACGATGCCGTGCTGTAACAAGTTAGCCCGATACCATCTTAGACTACAACGTCACATACCATTAGATCAGATCGCAGTCAAGAGCCAACTTGTAAATTGTAGTGGAATAAAAAAACATCAGCCTTTTCGGGAAACGCTGGCAGTTATATCGAATGTTAAAGTTGCGCGAACATTAGGTATCAAGATCTTGCCGTAGCATAAGTAGAGCTACATATTTATTACTGACTCCATTCTCAGGATTGTGAATGGATGCTTTCCCAGCAGTATTCGGCGCAAGTTTTGTGAGAATTTGTTCGCACATTATCTTACTTCATTCCTTTTTTAGTTTTTACGCCGGTTAATAATTCTTTACAAGTTGGATTGATGCCAAGTGTATTTGCCCCAACGCAATCGGGGCGTTATAAATTATAACAATTTTTTTTAAATATAAAGGCTAGCGCTTGGCTGATATCAGACCTGCTTGCAAGTGATATGCAGCCTAAGGTGGAGCGTACTTGCCTAGAAGATGTCTATTCACTGTTGCTTAGGAGGTACCTACATTGAAAAAGGAGGAGAAAACGGAAGCCATAAGGGCATCTCATGTCCTAACGGTTCGAATCAGGAACGAGGAAGTAAATCGCTTTGAAAGAGTCCGCGGAATTTGGACTTCGTAGAGTGCAGACCTTTAACTCTATAATGGTATTAGTAGGTGGTAGGTACTAATAGATACTAGTATCGATTGCGTAAAGTACCTCCCAACTGAATTTCGGCCACGGTGGCGAATTTTCAGAGGACATATTATTATTTTAGTTCTCTAATGTGTAAAACGGAAACACGTATCACTTCGTAAAAAATTTAAAGAGATTGGTGTTCTTACAGTGCCTTCACAATACATATACCATCATATAGTCTTTGTTAGGCAGAACATTAATCTTTATAAGCAAAAAGGTGATAATCACAATCAATATGCTAGAAACCGCCATAAGCTTGTAACAGCGTCGTATCGGGTGCGCAAGGTGCAGAAATCCTTAGTGGGGTCGAGTGTACGCTTTTATAATATGGTTCCCACAGAGTTTCTGGATTTGCCATTACATAGATTTAAAGACTGTGCTAAACATCATTTGTTAAGTTATTACACTATCGATGATTTTATTAATGACAAAGTTGCATGAAAGCAACCGGCCTCGCATCCAGTGACCTACAAGTCAGTGTAATAGTTGTAACGTATGTGTTGTGTTGTCTACATATTGTAACTTTTTCTTTTTCATGAAAAGAGTAACTGCTGAGTTTCTTGCCGGCTCATCTCAATAGAATCGGCTTTCCGAACCGGTGGTAGAGTCTTAACGTTTCATAAGTGACACAAGTTGTCCTACATTAAACAAATAAATCATTCATCATTTATCATAATATAAGGGGGCAGGCGGTTATCTAATTAACTTACTACTTATTTATATACTTACCTGGCAATAAAATTAAATTATCTTCATATTGACATGTAGCTAATTTGAACCGCATCATTCATTAAATACATTTTATAGAGCTTGAGAGAAAGAAAATAAATTTTGAAAAAAATCAAAAATTATTTTGCAGGTAGCTTTTCAAGCAATCTCAGAGAAATCGGCAAACAAATAAAAATAAACGTGTGGTGATGTGGGACACTAAATACGAACGAAGTTTCTTATTACATAACTACTAATTTCAAGTTCTAGTCGAGTCTAAATATTGAAAACTATTATTAGGTAATAATAGTAATAATGTTTCCGTCGCGCTGACCTGCTGTCTGCCGTTTGGCTGATATGAAAACGGAATTCCTCTGTATTAATATAATAAAATAAATATATAATACGCCCTAAACTCACCCACCCGTTGTATGGTTTTCTTTCTATATGGTGATCACACAAGATATGGTGAGCACAATAATATAACTTTATCACAAATTGATCCGCCCCGACCGCAATTAGAATACATATCAATATAATATTTTGTGTGGCAATATAGTTTTTAATGTGGTGTGTCGTGTAGTGTGCCAGTAACATTATGACCGAAAAAGGTTGCATATATATTAAACAAATATACTACATTTGAAATTCAACTTAGTGTTAAGGTTAAATTTCGAATAAACTATACATAAAAATCTTACTTCAAGCATTTTCTTACGGACGTTTTTTGCCGGCTAGGGTACCCCTCCGCATCGTCACATAAGGAAGTTTCGTTCCAAAATATTTGAGACATGACTGTATATTCATGTATATAACATCATGCAAGGAATATATCTGCGTGTATGATACCTATACTGAAACCTTCCTGAAAGTACGTAGATTACGATAATGAAAATATCATTCAAATGGGTCCATTCGTAAACAAATAAACAAACGTAAATACATAGACACAACGTATATACAAGGCACGCGGGTACCCGTGGCCGATTCCATACTATATACTGTGGGGTAGGCGGGCGAGGAGAATTAATTAAAACTTGCATCACAGGAATATAATTTGAGTTACAATCACGTTATGGTTAATCTCCAATTAGCACTCCACCGAACACGTAGCTTGAATCGCGCGATGGAAAAGTGGATTAGTTTTCCAATTCTCCATGCGTGAGTGACACTAGCGCTCGGAGTTGTGCCAGAGTGACAACAAGCGTCAACCAGCTGTCAAACGCCACAGACCAAAGACAAATGTCGGATGCGCTCCTCGCCACTCTAAAAGTATCGACGCGCCGTCACGGCTGGACTGACATTCGCGCGCCCTCGCGCGTCCGCTCGTGCCCAGGGATATCTACAAAGAAAAATACACAGCTCAAGTACCCTTCTGGACATGCTCGCCCATCCCTGACACTTAACTACTTTAAGATCGTCCCCTAACACCACATCTGTCCATTGCGTCCTATACCTAACTACCCACACACCTTCTGGAGCGGATAACTGAACTCGGGCTTCCCTTCGACCAGTCATCACCTCAATGCGATGACGTGGACCGGACACAACCCGTGAGCATCCCTTCCTCCAGTAACGAACGTCGCACGTTCACACGCTGACAATGAAGTGATCAGGAACCTCGACCCGCATGAGCCAGTCTCTTAGACCATTCACTTACCACCCAGCTCGCACATACAGTACCAACCTAGGTTGAAGTGATCCGGAACTTCGACCCACATGAGCCAGTTCCTTAGACCATTCAACGATCGTCCCACATAACAACCATAGTCGTAGGCGATAATCATAGTCAAACCGTAGTCTCAATAAGAACATCGACCCTTATAGGCCAGTCCTTTCAATCAGCTGTACCACATACGCACTTGTCACTGTTTGCCAGTAATGAACAAACCTCAAATTCAGGAACACGGGTGTACTTACACAGAATATTTTTACTAACCATTTGTTATTCATCACCTTCGGAGGCAGAGAGGACTCAGAGCTAGCGGTAATAGTGCGTGAACTAGACACCGACACCGTGTCACTATCATCATCAGATGTTAGCGTCTCGATTTCTTGTCCGTGGACTGCCGCCGTCTCGGCCTCCTCTACGTTATTAATTAAGGAGCTAGCTACTTCAGCCAACCCATCATAACCAACAGGTACTGCACGAAGATTTTCATGGGAATATTTATAAGTGCGGTTAGACCCATCAATGTCTCTTAGCTCATACCTATCGTGATCTAGAACTCGAGTAATAGTAAATAGACCTCTAAACTTTCGCTGCAGTTTGATTGCGCTCCCTACACTTAATGAAGACAAAGTCACCTACAGAAAACGGTTTTACTTTTGCCCTACCGCGGTTAAAATGCTAAACCTAATAATTAAAATACTTCCGATAGTGCTGCCTTCCTTATATTTTCAGAAGCACTGCTCCGGATTTTGCTTAAATCTAGACGTGTCTCACGTCCTGTCTGCGGTGAAACAGCGGATATCCCTAATGACTGTGCTCGTGTACCAAACATTAGTTCTGTTGGCGAATGACCGGTCACTCTGGACTTAGTACTATTCAACACTAATTGCACCTCGGGAAGTTCGTCGCGCCACGTTTTATTCGGATCATTCTCTACTATTGTGAGCAGACATTTTAGAGTTCGCATTACCCGCTCTACCTGGCCGTTGGCCCTACTTGAACCGGTAGCAATTAGGTGGAGGTCTATACCGTGGTCATTGCAGAATTACTTAAAGCCCGCGCTTATGTAACACCTACCCTAGTCCACGATTATGCGCTTTAGTGCGCCGAAAAGGCAAACTTCAGCAACACCTCCAGATAGTTAATACTTAATGAGATCCTGTATCTCGTTATCTCGCTTTTGTTAACCCACTAATCAACCTTGGTTTAGCTCAATAAAGTTTACTTCTTTATTTCTCTTAGGTACTTCAGTAGCCTCTTTTGTTTTTGATAAACTAGGCATCGGCTCTGAGACAGGATTCCTAGAGAGATAGTCTGCGTGACTCATGCAACTACCTTGTTTGTGGACTATATAGATGCCTGCAAGACGGCCCACCACCGGTGAACACGAGGGGTCAAGTCAGTCTTTAACTTCGACGCTTTCAAAGAGTGGCAGTCTGTGGCGTGTATTGGCATTGAGTTCCCTATAATCGACGCACATCCTATCGGTATTATTCTTTTTTTTACTAGTAATATAGGGCTGACAAATAGCGAGTTACTTTCCCGAATAACGCCCGCTTTCAACAGAGCTGCCACTTTCTCGTTAACTATCTCTTTCTCAGCAGGCACCAACCTATAAGGGCGTCTCTGCACTGTCTTATTTGGGTCGATAGGGTCTATGCGAAGAACACCTATCGTTACACGTCTATTATTTTTTTATTTTTTTTATTATGACTTGTTGAAGTATTTTAAAACAATGTCTCTCGAAAAAATATTTTAGTTTGTATTTTAGTTATTTTTCACTCCTTCATGGCACACTGACGGAAAATATCCTGAAATAACAAATGGTCAAAATTTCATTCAACCAAGCTATTAAAATGTACCTACCTAAGAATCTCCAAGTAAATCTACCAATGGTTCGAAATGACAATCCTACCGAGAGACCAATCGGTTAACCGATCATACACCAGTTTTTTCCTCGCATAAGTCGCGGTCGGATAAAATTTTCAATTAATATCCCTGGTCATACTTAAATATTGAAAGCCGTGGAAGCGCACGAGATAATATTCCTTTTTAATAAAACTTCTGGCTTTTGTTTCCTTAATTGAAATCGAATTTCAAGAATGACACAGCTGCCGAGGCCGCGGGTCGGCAGGAGTCATATTGAACTTTTTGAAGTGAAACTTCTTTAGATTTGTGATGTGATTTGAAAATTCGACGAAACGAAAAAGCAACAACAAAAAGAGATAATAAATAAATAGGAATTAAACGCCTATTACATTGCACTTTTTACAGGGACCCATACACTTGATTCAGTGTAGTGTAATAAGATTTAGGGAGAAAGGGTCCCTAAATTGGTCCTTACTGCTTTGTAATAAGCGACGCTCTAACTAGCGGTAATAGGCCTATTAGCCTGCGAGAGAATGAGGTAGCATACAAGTTATATGTTCACGACCAATAGATGGCGCTGTACGATATTGAATCGCGCTACTGCTCCATTCCATTATCTCATTCTCTTGGTCTACTTTTCTGAAATTTCACTTCTGCCGTATGTGAAACACACACACTTTTTTTTAATTTTACCAAAAATTTACTTGACTGTAATCTCACCTCACGTCCAACACCACCATCTCATTATTTTCCCGGGTCAAAGTCCCAGTACAATAAGACTACACTCGCACTTAGCAAGTTTTTTTAAACATTAACCCCGTCGTCTCAATGAGGCTCGAAGCATCTTACAAAAATTTGTGAAAAGATGTTTTCTAACTTTAAAAGGAAAATAAGTTGCCTATGACAATTTAAGTTAAGCATAAATATCTGAAAAAAAAGTGAGTGTTTGAATACCATCTGCATAGTAAAAGCGTCTATCTACTGATTTGAAGAAAGTAATTTATGGAAAAGGTTTGTTTTGTCACAGGGGATACTTTGAGTCACGAAAATAGTGACTCATCGCTGTCGGCTAGCTAAATCACGCCCCCCGACCAGTAAGTTGTAATAAATTATATTATTATATTTCTGCTTTCTTACAACTTCGTTGGTCGGGCTTGGTGTGGCAGCCACAGCTAGCGCCTAATCCTTTTATAATCACTTGGGAAGTCTTCGGCTTCGTCTCGTCCTTCCAATATTACTCAATTGCTTTATTTCCGGCCTGGGCAGTAATGTACTCGTACTATTTTCGTCGAAAAGAATGGGCCTAGTTCAACCCAGTTTGATATGTGCACCTTATAGTGGAGTGCCTGGGGCATTAAAAACATGAAAACCTCGGATTTCAGTTACAGTGAATGAAATTTACTCATTGAAAAATTGTGATCTCGATTTTAAAAAATATATAATTTCGATAATTTAAATGGCTATAATCAAAATATTAAGCTGTAGAACATTTTTATATACAAAAATTAAGTTAATTAATGTATACTAATATAATAAATGCGAAAGCGTGTCTGTCTGTCTATCTGCTACGCTTTCACGGCCCACCTTTTCAACTTGAAATTGTGATTTTGATGAAATTTGGTACAGGAATAGGTTATATCCCGGGGAAGGACAAAGGATACTACTAAAACCACAGAATAGGTAATAGCTAAAACTAGCTGATGCCCGCGACTTCGTCTGCGTGGATCGAGATTTCACCATTGAAAATGGTTATCAGATGTAAATCGCCTGAAACGTATTTTTGGCCATAGCTCCGAGGATTTTGGGAGGATCAAGATGGGAATAATACCAGTATAAGAGTATCATACATCCATACATGCAAACTTTCGCGTTTATAATATTAATTAAGTAAATCAAGTAACATTAAGTAAAGAAGTAAGGAAGTAAGTAGCTAGTAAATTCCGTTTTGTGATGGAGCAGCTGCCGTTGCCATTCTCCTTCACGTTTTACTACCTGTCCAAGGCCGACATGACTCTTCATACGCTCCAGAATTCAAAAAATAATAAATTCTTTTATGTCTCTTTAGGTATTATTCAATGTATAGGTACGAAAAAAGAAAATATTTTAAATAAAATTACAAGTTTGAATATTAATTTTTTATATATATTTTTTTTAATAATAAAAAAATCAAAAGCACAAAAATTTTTTAGGTAAACCTATATATTTGGTGTAAAAAACAACCCCCGCTCGACCATCTAAATTCATTCACTGTTACAAAAGTCGGAGGTTAAAACCCCAGGATCTCCACTATTATGCAAAATCACACTATATTATCATGTCTAAAAAAGAACCGCTCTCGTTTGTAATAAGTACCTGAACACACGGAACAGTAACGGGTGGAAGTTTTATATAATATTGTTTTCGAGGTAGAATTTCGAGGATCGAGTAGGAAGCATTTCAAAAGAGTTTGGATACTTCTCTGAATATCTAATGAGCACTCACTGTACGTTAAAAAGTCTTATCTGAATGTTTTATGAGCTAAAGACTACCACATACCGTGACTTCGCTGCATACTGTACCTGTTATTTTCGTACCTAGAACTATACTACTTAACAATTTCATCAGTCACATTTACTCAGTTTCAAGGCTGAAAGAAATTTCTATTCGAGATATAAGCTTTATATTTTTCTACTTATTTTCTGTTAGATAAAAGACATATTTTGTTCATAAATAATAAAAATAAATAAATACTGGATTTTCAAGGTGGTTTTTACTTTTGGTAACAGGAAATCGGAATCGTTATCTTGTGTAAAGTTTACGTAGTTTTTTAGAATCACATCTTGATCTAATTACGTCCCACAGCAGCCAATCTTATAGACTAGCTTAATCTATACAGAAGATAAGTATCTTTAATGGTACGGATTGATTGAAGGACAACAAACAAACACATTTCCGCATTTATAATATGGATGGAGAGGTCGTAATAGTGAACAAGAATGTATACAAAAACAGTATACAATATTACCTGACTTTTATAATCCAATGGGATGGCAGTTGCACGCGACCACAGAGAATAATTATACTTGTAGAAGTAGTAAAAGAGAGTAAGCTTGTTTATGTCCCGATGTCTAGTGAAGTTCCAGTGTTTGATAATAGGACTAGCTGATTTATAATAATAAATATAATAATATTTATTTTATAATCCCTGCTACCTCGTCCGCGTGGATTGAGGTTTTTTTATACTGTTTTCCATCAGTGACGAACTGCTGATAAATTTTAACCTTTAAAGAAAGCTTGGAACATCGGCGCAAAGTCTGTCTGTCCATGTTTCACACGATATCGCCAAGTGTGCCCAAGATCTTTTTGAGCTTTTTTAGGATATGAAATAGCCCTCCGGCTTCCGTTTTTCACTTTTAATTGGTATCTTAAAACCAATAGTGAATAGGCATCTTTTAGGCCAGCGTGCTCTAGCAAGTCTGCTTGCAGCCAAGCGCTATTGTTTAAAAAAAATGAGAGCCTATAATGAGTAAGACATCGCACCTGTGGGGTGGGGTGTACAACGCAATGAAACGTGAGTGGCCTAAATTGGATCAGATTTTTACATTTTTACATCAAGTAGAACTCACAAATATATAAACAGCATTAGTTTACTTAATCAGGAATAACTGAGCAAGAAGTTCTTCTTGCTCAGTCATTCAATAGATAACATTTATATTACCTTATATTGAATTCTATGGTACTGACAAGAGTTCACAAGGCTGATTAAATATTAAATCATGCAGAAATCCTTGAGTGTACCTATTCCTCAGTGCATTTAGTAATCTTAAGTTAAAAGAATGAATTCCTCATCTTATTAACATAAAAGATATGAAAACAGTTCTAGATAAAATTACAGAGGCGTTATAACTACCATCGTTTAAACTAGTATTTCAAAATGACAATTTTATGTCACGTACCTTGACATCCCTAAAATCAGGATTATAATTCTAAAACACGAAAGTCAACAATATTAAAACAATACGGCTTTAAGCGATGGTAATATACAAAATATTAAACATAAATTACATCAACTTTAACGTCCGAAAAAACATTTCCGAAACGTCCATAAAAAGCAAAAATAATTATTTCTCGTTGACCTTTAGCAATGATTAAAATCCCTTTGTCCGAATCTTTTTGTAAAATGAAAATATTAATCTCGAAAGTATGGGGCTTCAATATCGCTACCTATAGTCTTAGTTTTACTTTCGGAAAATATTGCAATGCAATTTGCAAGAGTTTCGGGCCTTTGTGTAGACCAAATTGCTGGGATGAAATTCTGAGTGATATGCTGATTATGCCTACCGCAGATGACTCGGAATAAATAAATAATATCTTTTTAGAAACAAGTTTCACAAAACTCGACACACCTCCAAGAATTTCCAAGTCGCCATGAGTGTGGCATAGTTGAAAAACGTCGGGGTTAAAATGTGTTATAAAATAATGTCCACTCGACCGAATTTTTGGCCACGGCGGCCTATGTCCACAGAGATTAGCCATCTGCGTGGGAGATATTATAGTGCACAAGTGTGTGCGTGTACACATGTGCACTCTCTGTTTCTTAACTCTTTTAGCCCGATGGGACGGAAAATCCGACACGACCGGATGGAGATCAGGCGCAGGACCAAAGGCTTAACATGCTCTCCAAAATACGAAAGTGTAACACCGCCTATTTTCTAACGCTGCGCTAGTACTGAGAATTTCTTGTCAGAAAAACCCAATTCTTGTTATGGCCGGGACCTCGTCGGCCGCAGTTGAACCTGCTAACCATTATACCAACGAGACAGTTCAAGGTGTTATAATGAGGACCCCGCACAGCATTAGGCAGCGGCTTAGGCAGATGCTGGATCAAGGCTGCGCAAGACCGTGACGTATGGACGTCCCTACAAGTCGTGATGTCGAGGTCTTATTCAATTTTTTAAGAAGTCGACATAGTTCGAGTTAGAGTTAGAGTTCCCAAATGTAGAAAAAACAAATAAACTCAGAGACTTCGCTTCTCTCGGTCAATAATATATTAGTTACTTCGCAGGCTATGCTAGCACAGGACCCATCCACGCTACGCCGACGTTGACGGTGACGACGAGTTTCACGTAGCGTCGAGCATTCACTGTGGCATGCGAGTCAGTGCCTCCGTAACCGAGATTTTAAATACATGAAAGTGTTTTTGGTTTGGCAAAGTAGTATTGGCTCACAATAATGAGCAGTTGCATTAAATACCAGTCACATGTTACGACAAAACTCATCTCTCACATCTCCTGACTGCGAGTGATATCATGCCAGTGTTATACCAGTCTAGAACGAGTTATCAATCTTAACAACGTTGTTACAGATTTCGAAGGTCGAAATACTTAACCATATAACATTATAACTCCAGTTGCATAAGTAAAGTTACGTTGAGTTTTCGGGAAAATGCTGATCAGTTAAAGATAGCAAAATGGGTTGCACAGCTCCATTTCACAAGGACATTTTTTGCTCGTTACAATAAAGTTTAAACAGTAATTAATTACTTATATTGAGTAGTAACACTCGATAACCATTTTTATCATACTTTATTAGCAATTTACACACAAACACTGTACAGCCATCTTTTACATTCGGCACCGATCTCCCGCCAAGTGCTATATCATCCGTCACTGTCGAGAGCGCTGTAGAGCAGTCATCAGACCATATATAGACCATAGATAGATCCGTCAATTTCAGTATAACACTTACAATTCAAAACTTTATCATAATTAAGAATTTAAGCCAAAACTATATCACATAATTTTAGTCAATACTAAATTAGTTAACTGACTATTTCAATCTGTATACTTTTTAAGCTGTATGTGTATTTGAACGCTCTATGATCGACAACAATCATCGTTACCCATCGAGTAACACAAACCCGTACTAAGGTCAGAGTCGAGAGCTGCACATTCGTGGACAGAAACACAAGAGCCGCGTGTTGGCATTAACCAGTCGCCATGTAAATATGCGCCGCGTGCAGTGCGCTACAATGTACGACTGCTGCTCATTGTTAAACTTTGTGCAACTGCAAAAGAGGCGCGTGGCATTTTGCTCTCGTTCAAGTTGAATGGCATGAAATCATGACGTCAACTAATTGGATCTAAAACTACGACGCTTCATTTTTAATTAACCCTCTATTCATTTGTCGATGTTATCGAGTAACACAAACCCGTATGAAGTTTAGAGTCAAGAGATGCATATTGCATATAGCCTATAACGCGTGTTGGCATTAACCAGTCGCGCAGTGCGCCACAATGTACGACTGCTGCTCATTGTTTGTGCAACTGCAAAAAAAGCAAGTGGCATTTTGCTTTCGTTTAAGTTTAGATGCATGTAATCATGACGTGAGCTATTTGGATCTAATACGACACTTCATTTTTTATCAATGCATATTCGTGCACACGACAACCGCGTATTGGCAAAAACCAGTTGCGTGTAAATATGACTGCTGCTCTTTATCTGTGCAACGGCACAAGTTTAGAGGCACGGCATAGTTCAGCAGAGATATTTCCGAAATTCCCAAATTGCTTCTCCCGTGTATTGAACCCGGGAGTTTCTTTTGACTTATCCGTATTTTTTTTTAATTAACAGCCGCGCCGCGTCTTTGTCACCACAGCTTCTCTTCTCTCCTCCACATATAAAGCTCATAAGGCCACTGTATACTAGGAACCTTGGTAAAGCCAAAAAGACAGAGTTAATTTGTATGGGAATGTGGCACAAAATAAAATAAAACCCTACGATCAGGGTTGCAGTCCAAAGGCTGTAATAATACCTACTTAAATCCACGCAGAAGTCCTAGCAAATCAAATAATTAAGTCATATCGCCATACATTCTTCACCAATAGTCGTCGCGTCTTTGTCGCCACAGCTTCTCTACTCTGCGCCCGTGCTTTTTTTTGTACTACTGATTAATTTCATGTAAACTGTTTGTACTCGATGGTACATTAGCTGTCGCTGGATTGGTTGGGGTTCTTCCGAAGAAAACACTTCTTTTTGATTCTTCCTCTTTATTCTTGTTGCTACCACTTCCGAGGCCTGTTGCCGGCGAACTGTGTCCGACCACAGATTCGGCCCCGCTTATATACAAATTTTGCCCGGAAAATAAAGGCCCTCTGATTGGTTATTGGCACTCGACCAATCAGAGCGCTTATTAATATCCAATCAGGATAGAGGGGGTGAGAGCGCGAGAGGTGCTGGTTGCGCGGGTGTGAAGGCGCGGGGAGCGCTTGTCTGCTATCCCTCTCTACCCTGCACTACTCTAACAATTTATTTTATACAACTAGTTTATACAATTATAAAACTTATCCTTTTACTATAACTATGTTCACGCGTCCGAGCACTATAATATTTAATAACTGTTTATTTAACTGTCCCGCACACTGTTGGTCAATAAAAATTCATTTATTTATTTTTATTTATTTATATGACCAATGTGTATCTACTAGGCTTTTTATATTAAAAAAAGTAGGAAATTCCTTTAACCACTTTAGAAAAGCGAAAAAGACGGGGTGTTAAAGTATCTCCGTGCCCCGGGCGAGGCCGTTATGGGAATCTGGCACAGAATAAAATCAGAGCCTACGATCAGGATTGCTCCCAGAAGGCTGTAAGTTATCCAAAAATCCAAGGTGATTTAATGTGGCGAACGTTGCCGAATGCTTTAAAAAGATCCCGTGGAACGAACCCGAATAGCGCTCTGGAGATTTTCGCTTTATTCCTTTTAATGTGACTTCCGAATTAGATTAGGCGCGAAGATAGGGAAAACGTGTTATAATAAAGAAAAAGGCTGTGTAATACCCGGCTTATTTTACTATTTTACTTTCGTGCATTAAATATTTTCTTTAAAGAAAATTTGGAAGATTATTTTTATTTTATTCTTCTTAGCCCTTGGCTACGATCTTGACTGACGGAAAATTTTGATGCTTTCAAGATTTTTCATTTATTCTTGCTACACTATAGCAGTAGACTACAGTCATCGTACCGGAACGCTAAATCGCTTGCCACGTCTTTGGCAGTAGGGTGATAACTAGCCACGGCCGAAGACCGAAGCCTCCCACCAGACATTTAACTGAATAATTTAGTATATTGTTATATCTAACTTCCTATTTAAATTTCGCATGCCACAAAACACTATGCAGGAAGTTTGCAAGATTCATCTCGGGCTTTCGGGTAAGAACCATTAGATTTTGTTTTAAAAAAAATTGTAGATAATGGAAGTGAATATTTATTTAGTAAAATATGGTACAACTAGATAATGCCCGCGACTTCGTCCGCACTCTTTAATTTTCCAAGACAAAAAATAACCTATGTCCTTCCCTGGGCTACAACCTATTCCTGTGCCTTTCATAAAAATCGGTTGAACAGATATGCCGTGAAAGCATAGCAGATAGACAGACACACTTTCGCATTTATTATATTAGTATGGATATAGGTATTATACTAAAATTTACGCATTATTATACAAATTTCACGCATATTCTGTTGTTACCGACGTGCAAATAATTAAGTATTCATGGAATCACTAAATACCATAGATTTATAATATCATTACATAGAAGTCGTTGCTAAATAAATAGGTGATTAATCAAACTTTGAGATTCCCATAATTATTCCATAGCTAAACAGCATTAAGTACTTACGTACGCCACAGATATCCACTTTTCAAATTATATTCCTCATCAGTCATCACAAAAGAAAGCTTAATTGAAAACTTTTCCTTCACTTTTAAGACTTCATTGGATAAGTTGACCTATTTAAGAAAGCTAATCAATATGACCTAGTAATTATCCTCTGAGCTCTTTCAGATAGAAATGACGTAATTAAGGCTTTAGATTTTTTTTAATTGTCTCAGGCTTCCTTCCTGGCTGCGGCTGCTATTTAATTACAAAGAGCAAATCATACAGATACATAAATATTACTCAATTCTATAGAAGGTCCCAAATACTCTCAGGGGGTTACATACCATCGCATAAAAGAATATTATTTTAATGTTATATTTTTATGTTGTTTAATTTTGAAACTAGAGCGTCAAGCTCTAGTTTCAAAATTATAATTCTTATTTTAGGGATGTCAAGTTCCGTCATATACCTAATACTGCAATAAATAATACTGCTTTGAGCTATGATAATAAGCCCCACTAGTCAGAGAAGAGACTGGCAACTAATGATTGCGCCTGATATTTATTCAGATAATACAGACTCTTAACAATATCACTAAGATGCAACACATACCTGTAGAGTGGTGACGGAGTCAAGATGCAGCATCTTTTTACCCGACTGCGGAACGCACACGGTTATGTGTTCATTTAAATAAACTCAAATCGCAATACTAAAACTTTAGCATAGCGACGATGACTCAAATCGAGCGCTATTCAGTGTTATAATTTTTCAATTAAATTTATTTTCAGAGGTACCTATTTATCAAATTAAAGCTGAGTTTATATGTCTATCAAAAAATAATATTATGATAGGTACGCTGCACTCCGCTCCTTAGGCTCTCTTGCCCCCTCCACTAGGCTCCAAGACACACTACACTTTGAAAGTGTTTCTTACGCCTAACATCCATTTTTAATCTAGGATCTATTTGAAATTCATATACCTATTACAAGTGACACAAGAGAATCAAAATCTCGTCTGTGAAATTGTGTGAAGGAAATTTCATTTTTGCATTGTACTTTATACACCTAGAGCCGGTGAACTAAATGAAGAGTCTGCAAATTTGTCAAATCATTCGAAGAAAAAGCTTCATTCAAATAACTTTTGATTTTCTATCCCTTTACGGTAGGCGATATAGCATAAAGTGAATCTCTAAAGTTTCAAAAAGCACACATAGAAATATCAAACAGCATAATGTATTTAAGGTTTTTGAATACACAGCTTGCAAAAAGCTCTCACACTCTTGCTGGTGTACTCAGGCTTGAAACCGATTTCTATTTTAGAGTTCCATGGTTAACAAGGAACCGTTATAGTTTCACCATGTCCGTCCGCGGCTCATCTGTAGTTAGGCATGGGTATGTATGGGTGGGACATACATACATATTAAATCCTATGGTGTAGGCTATCGTTAGATAGGTGTTATTATTATTTGTTTCAAAAATATTGCAGATGTGGATGTCTATTCACTCTCGATTTGACAGTACCTTTAGAGATGGAGAGGAAAGCGGGAGCCGGAAAGGCGTTACATATCCTAGTCATTAGAATTGCACCAGCGGCTCTCGGCCTATAAGTTTTTCCAGCGAATTTTAACTGCTCGGCAGCTAGGGCAGTAAAGTTTGGAACTAGTCTCTTTACGACGGCTCTCGTCGTAACGAATGATTGCGCGCTGAGCTTTTTCAGTAAAATACAATAAGTTAAAAAGAAACGTGTCTGGAATACTGTCCCATTGATAGTAATGTGTTTCGAAATGTACGTGACGAAATGACTTACTTTGTTTTGCCTGACAACATGATATTACCACAGTCTACGAAGATGTTTTATTTCCTACCAGACTTCCGACGGAGGCGTCTATCAGAGCCATGGCGCATAGTGACAGGGATTTGACGGAGGAAACTGGCAGTTTTATGTTTTCAACTCTCAGCTACGTCCATGTTTCAACTTGTGTTACTTATGATTTGTCTGGATTCAACAAATTCTAAAAACGGAATTTCTTCGGAATTGAGAAGAGCAAGAAACTCAGCGAGTACTCAGTAGTTACTCTTTTTAAAAAGAAAAATGCTACAATATCTAAGTGCCAGGTGCCACTCCGTGTACCACAATAGAAGGGAGAAGCAAGAAAAATATGACAAGATTTAAAAATAAATTCCTTGTTTTCTACCTTATATTATTATCATGAATTCATAGAGAAAGCTGTGACAAACTTTCTGAAGCTTCCGTAGTTAGTGAATGTTAAAAGCTTTTTAACTGTTAGTTACTTGGAAAATTGTTACTGCAAGCTTTCTCGCTATAGCTAGTCTTGTAAAAGTGTATGTGTTTTTCTGTTAGGAGCTTTAGCTTTGATGGTCCATATATTCGGCCGACAAAATTTGGCACAAAGATAGGTTGCATCCGGGGAAAACAAATAGTCTAATCCATACTAATATTATAACTATGTTTGTCTATCTGCTAAACGCTTTCCGGCCCACCTATTACACCATATATTTGACGAAATTTTGTGAAGCTAAAGATTGTATCCCAGGAAAGAGCGTAGGCTACTTCTTATCTCGGGAAATTAAAGAAAATAAATCATCTAGTAAGTGAAAAAAATTTAATGCAGGTAAAATGTTGACGCTGTAAAAGTTTGGACTGTGGACCGTACAAAATGACATTTGACTGTGACTTTTGTTCCTCGCTTTTGTGTCGCTAATGACTCTTGACAGGTGTTAGTGCTCCAGCTTTTAGCCTGGAAATATGGCACAGATTTTCAGCAAAAACCGTAGCTTGGTTAACTAAAGCCTGATTCCTGACGACACTGGGAGCCTGTAACAATGTGCTAAGTGGATTTTGTTTTTTGTTTTATACGAAGAGCCTATGCATACCGCGCGGCGTTAGTATTTAATACGTTCTGACGACGCCGTATAAAGGCGATCCTTACTTTGCGTTAGAATCGCGTTTGTCGCATCGTCTCGTCTCGAGTCCCCGAGCATGCATCTCAAACTTTACAGAATTATGTGCGTTTCAAGAAATTAAATTTCACACTCTTGCTTTAAAGGGGAAGGAATACTTCGTGAGGAAACTTGCATTTCTGAGAGTTCATAATGTTCTCAAAGGTGTATATGATATCAAAGGAGAGACTAAGCTCCTACAGACAGTTGTCGATCTCCCTAGTGCAGTGGTGAACGCTGTGGTCTTGGTCTTTTTGTGTGAGATATAAATGATTCGATTCCCAGAATGGTCAATTTGAGAATTAATAATTTCTGAATTTTCTCTGGTCTGGAATTCGGCCGTGTATAGTTAGTTAGGTTAGGTTAGGTTATCCTACCGGCAAAGATGTACCGCCAAGCCTTAATGTCGTTCCAGTACGATTCCGTTTAGAAACCGATGGGTTTAATACAACTACCTTTCCCCTAATAAGTTAGTCCGCTACCATCTTAGGCTGCATCATTACTTACAACGCCGTAAAATGTTTTATAACATGTAGGACTTTCGCTCAGGGGAGTTACTACCATCGCTTCAGGCAGTATTATTTCAGAATGACAGTTTTACGTCACGTACCTTGACTTATCTAAAATAATGAATTATAACTCTACGACACGAACTTCAACAATATTAAAACAATACGGCTTACTAAAATACCATGGCTTAAAGAAATTATATTGTTTTAATATTTTTGATGATTGTGTTTTAGAATTATACTCTTTATTTTAGGCAGGTCAAGTCACGTCATATTATAAATCTGATATTTAAAAACAATACTACTTTAAGCGATGGTAGTATACCCCGGCCCGTAAAGTATGAAAGCAATAAACGTCAAACGCAAACAGTCTAGTTTCACAACATAAAAGTTCTCGCGCCGAGAGCCGGCCGGACTGGACCGAGTGGCCATTCAGCATTTCTTTGCCATAATATTGTTTAGTGGGTGCCGATTTCTTAAATACATTTCTTGCTTGTATTTTTGAAGATTAACAGCCTTTCTTCAAATTCTTAACGGGCCATATGATTTTATTTGCGATTTTAGAAAGTTCTTTATTGCAAGAATGTCCAAAAAAGGAGTGTATTGTTTTCAGGGTTATTTTATTTTATTTATATACGTATATATTAATGTATGTGAGTTTTTTTATTCCAGCATAGTTTCAAAATGCCTGAATAGATTTCGATGTATGGGATAACAAATACATAATATATATTAGTTTATTTTCATATATTTATTATAAGTATTATATTATTTGTGTAACAGTTTATGTATTAGTATGTAGGTATTTGTTTGTATGTTTATATTGATACACCACCCGCGAGTTAATCTCCTTACTTCTCCTATTCCTAAGGTTGCCTGGCAGAGATCGCTACTAAGCGATAAGGCCGCCTTTTTGTATACTACTTAGTTCTTTGTTTTCTATGTATTTTTTGTGTACTTTTTATGTGTGTTGTGGTGTACAAAATAAAGAGTAATAATAATAATAATAATAATAACACAGAACATGTTACTTACATCATCCCGAGTGACACTTTTTTGTATAACCTGTTATTGACATGGCAGTTATGCTAAACTAATCGGTAAATACGAGTACATGGCAGCAGGTGACAGAGTCACAGCCCGCCAACCAGCAATGGAGCAGCGTGGTGGGTCTAAGCTCTAATTCCCTCTCTCCTATGAGAGTGGAGGCCTGTGCCCAGCAGTGGGAAGTTAATGGGTTGTAATGGATACCGCTTGGCGGTACGTCGAAATATGAAAATGTGTATCTGTCCGTCCGTATGTCTGTTTGACCTGACCATTGGAAATTCAGAAATTTCCAAGTTATATATTTCCAAGTTGACCCTGCCGAGGATCAAACCCAGGACCTCCCACTTATAATACCACACGCGCTTACCACTACGCCATCGCTGAAAGAATACCAGGAAAATTCTTAGGCGCGTCGATCTAGCTGATGACATAAATTGCCTCGTGATGGCAAAATGTCATAAATATTTATCATATGGAAGCCGCCGGCATCATTGCCTGCTTTGATTTAAAAATGCCATACATGTGAGTAATCAAAAAAAAATATACCACCTAGCAATTTTAAAAAAAACTTTAAAGACTCTATATCAATAGACGTTAAAATAATAAAAATATTCTATTTTTGTTATGAGTAAAATAAAAAAATTGAATATTATCATTAAATTAAATATATTTAAAAAAACATCCCAAAGGCAGATGCAGTTGCCGAAGCTGTTAAAAAAACTTAAGCGCCTTATTAGTAAGGACTAATAATATTTACGGCGCTTGCGATTGAGAGGGTCATCGGAAACAAAACATTTTGTTAATTTTGTGTCCCAGAAGTTGGTCCACGCGACGAAGAGCTGGCGTTTATTTAGCCCTAAGGCAATAGCTCCCAGTATCTTGGATACCATTCCCATGAATTATCAGAAAATTTAGGAATAATAAACATAATATATTTTCTCTTTTTTGACCAAATGTGTCTCGACTAGGTCAAAAAAGAGGAAATACGTGTTTCATAAATTTTGGGTTTTTATTTTCAAACCATTTATTTATATTTTTGGTTGCTTAATTAATAACATTTGAAACTTATTGTTAGAACACCGATTAAAAATGATACATCCGCCAATAGTCATACGCTCATTGATTTTCAATAATTTTACTCGAACGAAGGGTCGATCCTTTGGGAACGCCTTGATTAGATTTTGTTCATCCGCTTAATCGAGAGGTACAATAATGTACTATCTGTACCGAATTTTAGCTCCTGTATGCAGGCTATCTAACAGCTTGCATCTTGGATATGGCTGTAGGTCATCTTCTATCCTAGAAGCAAAAAAGAACCACAACGTTTCAAAAAATCTAAATTTACATAGATGAAAGCGCGGGAAACTGCATCTACATAGGTATATAATACTTATATATGTGCAAATTAATTTAAATCAATTCCACAATTAAAGTTACCTAGGTGTGTAACTTTGTCTAATTTCCTCTTTAAGACTGGATCAAATTTGCATTTTACGTACTCCAAACTATGAGTTCAAAGCTGGTTCCTTAGTGGTCCTCAAATCAAACTTGCCGAAATTTGCAATGGAAATATCTTTTTATTTTCCCTTTGAGCTTTCAAGGAGTAAAGAGATGAATCTCAGAATCCTTTAATATACTATTGGATGAATTAGCGCTGATAGATTAGTCGTTTTGACACCCAAACTCCGGTTACGGGATCGCAGGTTCAATTCTCGGGCCTGTGATTTTTGGAGTTATGTGCGTTATAAGAAACTAAATATCACTCATAGACCAGGGCCTTTAAAAATAATAAAAAGTGAAAAAAAATAATAGTAGGATGAAACCCATTAGAAAAGGAGGGGAATATTATAAAAATGGAAGGAAAAATAATTTACGGGCGATCTGAGGTCGGGAAGGCGATGGGGGTGAGTTTTTAAGGGTAAAAATCGTTTTTTCTCGATTTCCGGCAAAACTAAAAGTCCTATCGAAAAAAGTCAAATGGCAAAGTTGTAGGTGATAAAAAGATCTAGAACTTTTGTATTTACACTTTTTTCACATAACCTCAAAATTTATGTGAAAAATTCAAAAAACCAAGTTTTTGATTTTTTATTTTTATCTTTTACAAAAATTTTTTTTTCCTAACGAAATTTGGTGAAAACTTACCTTTTTATGTCCCAAATACGCTGTAATTTATTTGATTAAAAATATTTATTTTTTTCACCTTATTTTGAATTAATATCGAAAAAGCACCCTAATTTTCAATCGAAAATTCACCCATCAAAATATCAGCTTTTTTCAAAAAGTTGGTACGTTTTCTGTTCTTTGAAATCTCTACTTTCCGATGGTGAAAAAAAAATATATGTTACTATAGTAAATCTTCTCAGAAAATGCAAAAAATCGAAAAAAACTCGAATTAGATTTTTTTTTAATTATACAAACAGATTCATCCATACTGATAATCTGAAAAGATAAGATCAAATTAATAATGCCTTCACTATTTTATCGTGAGTAATGTCAAAATGTATAAAAAATATATTAAAAATCTATAAAAAATGTATAAATACATAAAAAATATGTATAGTAAATATATTTTTAATTAAATTATCGACCCTAGTCTATTATTTAAAACGGAGAATGAAAACATCGTAAGGAAACCTGCATACCCGAGAGTTCTTCTCAATGTTTTCAAAGGTGTGTGAAGCCTGCTAATTCGCACTCCTTATTTTGAGAGGAACATCACGCCGAAACAACTTTTTACCTGCTACCAAGCACAAGTTTGATCATGAAGTACTGCATGAAGTACTGATACATGGCTCTGCCAAGTATCAGTTTGATGCATTGGATTCAGCGGATCCTTGCGCTAGGAGACTTATTGGTAACGAAGCGCTGTTCAATTCGCAGCTGCGAAGCTTGGAACATCGGCGCAAAGTTGGCTGTCTGTCGGTATTCTACAGGATATATTTCGGAGAGTGTGCTCAAGAAATATTCGATCTGGTTCCTCCATCACCTTTTTATGAACCCTTACGCAGTCAAAAGTCAGCGGACTCGTACAAAGCGATTTGCTTCCTCGTTTCTTATTCGAACTGCTAGAATAGGAAATGCCCTTCCGGCCTCCGTTTTTCCCTTCTCTTTTAATATAGGTACCTTCAAATCAAGAGTGAATAGGCATATTCTAGGCAAGCGTGTTCTACCTTAGGCTGCATTACCACTTGCAAGCAGGTCTGATTGCAGCCAAGCGCTAGCCGATATATTAAAAATTAATTTATGGAAGCTCGTGCTCAGTTATGGCGAGCCGGTTATAAGTTGTTATGGTCATGGTGGGTAAGGGATGAAAGGCCGTCACTATGAGCGTCGGTATCTGGGCATTCTGTTGAAAATTAGAAGAGATGAGTACATTTTTATTGTTTGTGTGGAAATACTGGCCCTGAAGAATTTCAAGAAAATCCACCGGAAAGAAGCAGGCAAATTTATTCCACTTTTACTGTAAATCTAGGTGGACTGGCAGACGTCGTCCTTTCCTAAACCTAGAACTACAGCTGGATTATTACATATTCTGTGCTATAAACCGATAAAAGTGCACCCTAGAGGGTACAATTATGGATAAAAACTATCCCTGGACGGTAGCACAAACACAAATAAAAAAATCCATCTAAAGCACACAAGTCTTTTATGTCTTTTAGTGAAACTAACGAACAGAAATTCATTTTTATATTTAATTAATTATAAAATTGAAGTTGAAGTAGATGGAAGTTGATGACTGGCTGGACAAATTTTCTTGAATCATAATCTAAGAACACCCTGGATTAAGTCAAAAAACTAAATCAAAAACAGTGCATCCGTTTCGCTGGTACGATGCCACAGACATCGTCACACACACACACGTCCCCTCTTATTGCGTCTGGGGTGGTTGGGGGTTAATAACTACCGTAGCTTCTTTCAAAGAATAACATTAATATTTTACTGACGGGAAAGTTTTCAAAGATAGAAACGATTTTCTTCGTTTTAATAATGAGAATTACCTAAGGATATTGAAATCGCAACACTCCTAAGATTGCTTGTTAGCACGTATTTCTTTCAAATTGTAAATTGGATTTCTGCAAAAGTCTAGCTATGTAAATAAAAATAGGTATTATTTGAAGCTCTTTTTTGCAGTATTAGACGGTCACTATTACAGACGACCTGCCTGGTGCAGCAATCTGCTGTACCAATTACTAATATGTAATTGTTTGAATCAAATATTAATATTAATACTTTATGTTTTATATCTGCTTTAAGCTTCCTTATTGCCTGTTAGAGGTAGACTGTTCTTTTTATGTAAAACTAGCTGACGCCCGCGACTCCGTCCACGTGGATTGAGGTGTTTTAGGGGTATGAAAAATAGATAATAGCCGATTCTCAGACTTACTGAATATGCATATAAAGTTTCATAAGAATCGGTTTAGCCGTTTCGGAGGGGTATGGTAACTAACATTGTGATACGAGAATTTTATATATAAGATTATCCACTTTAAGCTTCCTTTCTGTCTGTTAGAGGCAGGCTGTTATTTTAAGGATAAATTATTACCACTTTAATAGTCAAACGATTTTAATGATAAAATGAAATGAAATTATACCGAACCCAGGGGCTGCCACTACTCCAGGGAGGTACTTATTTAAATGTTTGTGCGCTAAGTATTACATTACATGGTAAGATAATACAAGCTTAGGTTGATGGTTGAATCTTTGATGAGTTATAATATGGTGGAGTTGTGAGCCATGAGGTCTTAAAATTGGTAGGTCCCGGGCTCAAATCTCGGACGGATTTGTTTAATTTTATGTATTTTCTAAACTCTCTTAGGGGAGGATAGTGATGTCGACTATAGCTACCACTCTATTGGCAAGTAATCGGTGAGGACCATTTAATAAGTAATAGTTCTTCAGATATGCCACAGAGCAACGAATTGACGTGGTTTATTGCATGGATATACCTAGTTAAAGACCTGGAATAACATGGCTACTTTTCATCCACGAAAATCAATAAGTTCCCAAAGGAAACCCCTAAATCCACGCAGATGACGTTGTGGGCTTTGTCTATAAGCTGTTAAACATATACTACCGCGACAGAACAAAATGTGTGTTCCCTATGTAGCGGGCTTTTCACACGGACATCTCCTGTCCTGTCCATAGTGTGTTTTTACCCTTACTTCAATAACAAGGAAATTTAAAAAAGAAACTTAATTAAAGGGATTTCCAAACAACCTTAAGATTAAGTAAAGTGTATGTAATAAAATAAAAATTTAACTTCAGTGGGAGAAAATTTGATCCTTCAAATGATGGGATTTAACGATAAAGAAAAATAAAAAGAAATCGAATCGTCGCGCTCGCCAGCCCCGCTTGGCATTAAGTATTTGTTATAAAGCGCACTCGGAGTTGAATCCCGTACCGTGACAGCCTGCGTAAAACTAAGTCTGCTACGAAGATAGCCTTTTTATTTGCACGGGTACATCTAGTCTAGAAACGTTCTAATATTTTCTACTAGACTAACAACCGGCGGACTGCCTTAGGTGTTTTCGAAAAATATTCTCATTTATATTATTAGCACAGTCCAGGGAGAATGGGTGCGTATGTTCTTATGAATATACTTACGCTGCGATGTTAGTAAGGAAACTATAGCCGATAAGGAATAAGAAAATGTGTGCGTGCGATAATTTAAATGACAAATATCTTGGGAATGAGATCTTTTAACAGCTCTTAAAAGGTGATAATAATTATAGACTAGGCCTCCTCTTTATCCTGGAAGATCAACAACTCAAACAAAGTCCAAAGAATCTTCTAAAAATATATTTACCTAAAAATATATTTTTAGGAATAATTTAAACAATAGACAGTGTGTATCAAAATGTTACATTATAAGAAAGACTGCCAAAAATTCGCCCCTTCAGCTACAGAAATGGAGCGATCACTCAATCGATAGTATCTTAGTGAGCACTCAGCCTATACTTTACCCAGATACTTTACTTTGGAGAGGATAATTTTTATCATTTTGTTACTCCTTCACGACAAAGGTAATTTGGCTGTGGAATGGAAATATTAGCTATTCAGAGCATACCTATATAGGCTATATTTTATCGCTGAGAGTAAAAGAGTTCCCGCGGGAATCAAAAACCGAAATTCACTGTGACTGGCATAATCTATTAATATTGTAAACTATGATTACAATAAGTCTAATTAAGCGCAAAATTATAGAGTGTAAGGTAAATAATTGTAGCCGGCGAATGCTGAGGCCTGAGAGTCAGTATGAGTGGGAAAGAGGCAGTGTAGCCCCGCTCCCTCGCGCTGCCCGCCCAACGAAACATCAGTCGCCCCTAAGTCACAGCTTTGCAAGCAGCATCCCGCTTGAAATCTACGTGAAATCTACGCGAAATCTCACGTAAACGTATTCTAAATCTCGAAATAGCATGTTTTATGACTGACTTGGCGTGGGACACGGCTTTAAGTGAAAAATGTCGGTAAAAAAGCGCCATGGCTTGGCAGCCGGCGTATTGTTTTCTCTTATCGGGGTGTTGTCGGCGCAATCATTTCCTGTCGAGAAGATCGCTGTCGGTAAGTGTCATGACACGTTTTTTTTCAAGTAGAAATCTTTTTTTATTAATATCAATCATCTCAGCGTTTTGTGTTCTCTTAATAATCGTAAGTGCACCGTAGCACTGAACGTGAAATAACTACAGCTTTCGCAACAGTGATCACAACTTTGTGTCCGCTTCGAGTGTTTTGTTTCCATCCCGTTCTTGCGCACAGTGGCGGGCGGAAAATTGTATATCGATTTTCTCTTTCTAACGCATGGCGGTTGTCCCTTTCGGTCGGTTCTCGTGTAACCAAGTGTGATGAAAAGCTTTAGATCGTACGTTTCATATATTTCAGGCGAGGCAGTGGTGAACGGTCATCTTCTAAGCAAGTGCGTTCCAACCTAGAACTTCTAATTGCTTTAAATAAGCATGATTATCGTCCAGCGCAAGCCTATCCTGCACTAATTTAAAAATAGATATAGAGATAAAATAATAATAATAATAAAGCCTTTATTGCTGACAGTCTGTACAATATTATCCTTATCATCTAAATTCTTAATCTATCTTAATTAATATTTATGTTATAACTACAACATTTTTCCTTATCACCTAAACCTAGCTAATTTATTATAAACAATATATTATCGGTTAGTCCAGCTATCAGCGTGTCCTCCCGACACATAGGCCTCTTCCAGCGTCTTCCATTTTCTCTTCCAGCATCTTTCCCTCGCTATTCTTTTCCATGTTGGTCCTCCTACTTTTCTTATATCATCTTCCCATCTTCTATATTGTTTACCTCTTTTCCTTTGCCCATCTCGAGGTAGCCATTCAGTTATTCTCTGCGTCCATTTCTCATTACTCTCCCTTGTCATATGCCCTGTCCATCTCCATTTTAACTTAAGAACTTAAGAGATAAAATAGATCAGCATTAAAATTATCAAGAGAAGTTATCAATTCGAACTGGGCCAACGTAGTGGTAGATTACGCCTACACCTTTCTCTTTCTGAATCGGAAGGGGGGTTATTCGCCCAATCTTGATGATGATGGTGATTACTTTTTAATTAAAATATGCAATGTATTTACGAGAATTATTCTAGTTTTGAGAAGTAATAATACCTATTTCTTAGAGCGATTTATAATTTTGTAATGACGTAGTCAGACGACTTTTATCCCATACAGATAAATAGATATTTCCCGCGATAGGTATTTCTTATACTATATGGATAGTTTCTCAGGTGTTTGGGATGGACGAGTGGCCTAGTTGCGACATCGCATATGGATTGCGATTGTTAAGCAACGATGACCCAATTCTATAACTGGATGGGTAACCAAAATTGGAAGACTGAATTTGGCCTTTTCGGTTCCTCCCTACCTCTGAGAGCACGTTAAGCCGTCGGCCCAGATTATTATCACATCTGTTAATAAACGTCAAAAACGTTTGTTGTCGAATCGTATGCTGAAGAACCTGGGAACCCACCTAAGTAACCCCTATCCTATCCTAAGTAACCCCCTGCCATTATGTGATTAGCGGAAAAGGGTAACAACCCTCAGCAAAGAGTAACAAGACTTAGAGTGTTGATTAAATTGTGTAGCTGTACGCACAACCTTTTATAACCTTTGACGACCTACCTGGCGCAGTGTTGGATGCTGTTGGCTTAACGTGAGAGGTCCCGGATTCGATTCCCGGCAGAGTTAATTTGGGAATTAATAATGTGGGAGGCTTCGGCCGTGGCTAGTTACCACCCCACCGGCAAAGACGTCCTGCTAAGAGATTTAGCGTTCTAGGTTCGTTCTAACAGGTTAACCCGCTACCATCTGAGACTGCATCATCACTCATCATCAGGTGAGATCGCAGACAATGGCTATCTTGTAGAGGAATAAAAAAATAAATAGTGTTTTGTACAAAAATGTGTGTGTTTGTTAGTCATTCAATTACATAGAACAGAGCTACTTGTCGCGACGCGACACGCAAACGTCTTCTTACTGCCAATTCAAAAAAAAACTTGTATAAAAAATATTTCTTTTCTTACAGCATTAACGTACAATTAACAACGTACTTTCTCCCGAGTGATACATAGTGCTTCATACTACATCTGCGAGGAAAATAAGCAATAATACTTAATTACTTACTTTGAAACTTCACTATCACTACTACGACTACATTTTGAGGATATATTTTATAAATCAACATCGATATCGACAATCGACATCCATATCAATAATCAACATAGACATTTATAATCTACGTCGATAACGACAATTGACATCGATCCATGCCATTTTACACTCTCATCTCACTTGACAGACTCTCAAAAAAGGAAAATGGAGTGAAATTATAGTTCCAGTATAAATACCTAATTAATCTTAGAAATCTACTCTTAGAACCTATAGCTCACTAAGGCAGTCGAAGTTCCAGTATAAAAGTGAAGATAAGAGTTTAGTTTCCAATCACATACCTTTAACACTGTTAAGTGTATTGAATTAGATAGTGGAAAAAGTTGCAAACTCCAGATTGGTGAAAGTATTTTGAGCAATCAAACCTCCTTGCAACAAACCAATTTGGTTTCAGAGCCAACAGATCTATACTGGATGCGGTACTAGAAGTGACCAATCACATCATAAAATGTTTATAATTCATCAGGGAAGGAAATGTAGTGGCATTTTCCTTGACTTACAAAAAGCTTTTGATACCGTGTCAATCCCTATCTTACTCGATAGACTTTCCAACATGGGAGTGAGGGGTATTATTTTGGAGTGGCTTAAAAGCTACCTAAAAGGAAGACAGCAGTGTATTCAAATAAACGACGTCACCAGTGAATTTTCTAACATTACTTATGGTGTCCTAAGTGTCTTGGGACCTATCTTATTTCTTTCTTATATTATTCTTCTTTCTTCCACTCTGTAGTTTATCTCCAAAATCTGGACGTATTGTTTGTTTTGCGGATGATACTGTCGTTTTATTCGAAGGTAGTGATTGGGAAGAAGCGAAATCGCTCGCTGCAGAAGGACTTCAGCAAATTACATCGTGGTTAGAAGATAACCTACTTACAATTAACATCGCGAAAACAAAATATGTGTGTTTTAGTACATCAATTAGAAATAATCCTGACAAATACCTTAAACTTCCTATTCACACGTACCCTTGTAATCGGAAAATTAACAAAGGCAGCTGTAGCTGTGATATCTTATTCAAAGAGGCAACTGTAAAATATCTTAAATGGTCAGCTCATATTCAGAATACCTCTAACAAAATTAAGAAACTTATTCCGTTATTCAGAAATCTAAGATATTGCGCCTATTGAGACGACAATGATGGTTTATAAGTGGTTGTGTAATTTAAAAAAAAAAACGGTGCGTTAACAATGGATTTTCATACACTTTTTCTCCCCGCTTAGCACGTTATAAATGAAATTGAATTAATTTTTGCCGCCCACATATTATTAGATTGGTAGCAATGCCGCACTTTCTACCTCGTTTTGAAAAAAGTAAGAAGGAACTTTCCGAGCGGGTGTAGTGTAAATTAAGTATTTCTTAGAGATGTTAAACACAGGGCCATCTAAAAGACCTAAACTTTACATCTTCTGTTAGTTTTAAGTTTGATAACAATTTCAAACTATAGATAGAAAACTAGAAAAAATTGCGTTGAAATTTGATGACGTCACAACCATATATTTCACCCAAAGTTAACCGTACTTATATTAGCGGCACGCTATGATGGCCGGTTTGACGTTTGTCCGCTCATGAAGTTCCGTATTAATTGATAACGACTTTGAAGGAAATAATTGTATTACTTTATTGACGATAGTGATGTGCAGAGATTCATAAATTTTATCGAATGTAGTTTTAGGTTTAGGACTCAAAATTTATTTATTAAATTGATTTCTTAAATGTATACAAGTGTAGAAAAATCAGTTTGCACCATTTAAGGGGTGAATGTACTTGTGAATATGAACAATTTTCACTATGTGGACAAACCTCTGAAATCGCCAAAAAATATCAATAAATTTTTAAAAATGGAATCTAATACGATCGTCACATAGGATCGCTGGCTAGCACAACTACTACCTCCGGCAAACTCGCGTCAATGCTCAATGCAAAACAAAGCAGTTTCGAATTGACGTTGCTTCGAAAAGTATAAACTGTCAGTGCAATGCGATTGTGATATAGTTTTGACCTGGCTTTGGATTTCAAATATTGATACTGCATTACTGTTGACCCTTGCTCGTTAATTTGGACTCTGTTCAAGCCCTTTGTTGTGGATTTCGTCGATATGACCGAACGTACGCAGAGAACTGTTCTAAATAGTCAGACACGTGAGTTCGTAATACGCCTTCGTAACTATTTCGATCGTGAAGCTCAAAATGGAGGGCCAATTTTACCTATAACGTCAGTGGTTGAACGCGTAGCTGATGCGCTTAATATTGGACAACGAACTGTTAGACGGATAACTAAAAAAAAATATGGCGAGACTGGCACAGAAGAAAATAAACTTCACACACCAAAAAAGAGAAAACGAGCAAAACCAGTCGTAGGCATCGATAGCTTTGATGCCGATGCTATCCGAAGACATGTTTACGGCTACTATTTACAGAAGGAGTATCCAACAAGAAAAAAGTTGGTGCATTCACTGAAGGAAGCTGGATTATTCTTCGGTGGGGAAAGTTCTTTAACGAAGATTTTGAAGACCATTGGATTTCGATACAAAAAATGTAACAAACGCAAAATATTGATGGAAAGATTTGATATAGCGATGGCAAGGTATACTTTTTTACGGCAAGTGAAAGAAATCAAAAATTGGCAAAATGTTGTGTTCTTGGATGAAACATGGCTTAATGCTAACCATACTGTAGGCCGTTCTTGGAACGATGACACAGCAGCATCTACTTCCAAAGTTCCTGTAGGAAAAGGATCGCGACTTATAATTTGTCACGCCGGAACCATCAACGGGTTTGTCGAAGGTTCTCTCATGGCTTTTGCGTCAAAAACCACTGGAGACTATCATGAAGACATGAATGGAGAAAAGTTTACTGAATGGTTTACCTCAATGTTGTGTAGCCTCCCTGAACCATCTATTATAATTATGGACAACGCCCCATACCACTCGATGCAAATTGACAAGCCACCTGCCCAATCCCAAAAGAAAGCTGATATCGTCGCATGGCTTCGTAAAAATGGCGTAGATGCAAACATGAATATGTTAAAAGCGGAATTAGTACGTCTTTTAAAAGAAAACAAACCAACCAAGATCCGATACGTCATTGACGAAATAGCATTAGAACATGGGCACAGAGTTATACGGTTACCGCCTTACCATTGTGAGTATAATGCGATTGAGTTGGTGTGGGCTCAAATTAAGGGATATGCTGCAAGACACAATACAGAACCCCCATTTACCACAAAAAAAATGCTAAAATTATTAGAAGAAGCTTGTGAACATGTGACTAAAGGAGACTGGGAAAAGGTTGTGAATAGAACTGTTAAATTAATAAGGGAAGATTATGAAAGAGATGTGAAAATAGATAATATTATAGAAAACGAACATATAATTATTAATGTATGTGATGATAGCAGTGACGACAGTGAAAATAGTAGTATGGACGAATCTGATTAATTATGGCCTTTTGTGGCACCTTTTTTGGTATCTTTTGTATTCATATGTTTCTTGTGTGCATATAAAGTATGTATATTCATTTTCGTTCAAATATTCAGTTCGTTCAAATAAATTAAATAAACATATACATTTTTGTTTTATTAAACCTATTTAATCAGGTACAAAAACAAAACTTAATTGTTTTTTGTTCGAGAATAAATTGACATTCCACATCACTATTGTAATGTGTCAAACCGGCCATCATAGCGTGCCGCTAGAGTAGTTGTTGATATTATTTTGACGGAGTTGTCAAAATAATATCATCCCTATTTGTATTTGAAATTAATCCAGTTTATGGATCACTCACGACCGCCATGTTGTTACTAGAATATATAGTAATTAGTGATATTGTAGCCTGAGATGGAGCGGATTAATCTCCCAGCAGTATAGTAAGATGTATGGGAGTTACACCGACCCTAAAACCTCTAATCTGTTTCTACATGACGTCGCACCGGAACGCTACATTACATAACAGTGCAAAGGAGATTTAACACGGCCGCAAATCCCGACGATGCAATCTAAGATCTTACTACCAGACACCGCTTTTTAATAAAGTTTTATTAAGCTCTTTCTCGTTAAACCTATTCGGTTTCTATACTATTGCACGTTTAATTCCTTAAATGCACATCAGTGCAAAGGAGATTAATTTACATGGTCACAAATGACTAAGGTGGTAGCGGGCTGTACCCCACACAGTGTACAGGTTAGCATGCTTCCATGTTAGACTGCATCATGAATAATACCATCTAGGTGAGATCGCTGTTAAAGATGAACTTGCAGTAATACTGAAAAGAGACCAAGAAGACGTAGACCTATGCGTTGGGTAGTTAAACCGTTCTGGGTTCATGCTGCCAACGCTTAAAGCAATACATAAGTAATCTAACTGAAAATTATAGTTTGATGTTATGTACTTTGCATAATTTTATCTATTTTTTTTTGTTATAAGCACAATATTTGTTGACATCATATAGTTCCAAGATCAATTACAATGTAACACAAAATGATTGAAAATATTTATTTATATTATTTACCTTGAAGTTCCTAAAATAACGATTATTATTATTCTAGAAGGAGAAAGTAAACAATAATGAAACAATATTGCTTTAAGTCTGGGCAGTATGGGCCCTAATCAAAACTGCTACAATATCAGTAACAGCTTAGGCCGCTACTATCATAGAGTACAACATTACTTACCACAGGTGCAATCTCAGTTAAGAGCCTAAAATGTAGTGGAATAAAAAAATATCAGTCATTGTTTTTCTTTAATGTACGAAGTCTGATTTCAAACACCGACAACAAAAGATGCGCTGCTAATTCGATGCTGAATGTGCAATCATGTTCACATTCATCATTTATTAACATAGCGATGCGTTTCACTTTATCAATATATCTACAGCTCAGCTCGTATCATAATGAGCGCTTATTAGGTAATCATATGACCTCTAGGGAAAAGATCAATAATAATAATCACACGAATAATACACCAAGTTAACATCAACATGCTGACCCTTATTCCATACTAATATTATACTTACTTAAATGCGAAAATTTGTCTTTCTGCCTGTTTGTCCGTCTGTCTTTTTAAACACAAACATTAAGTAATCCACTAGCTCGACAATGCCTTAATACAATACCTGTTACCTGAGGGCAGTGGCGTGCCGTAGGGTTCAAACGTAGGCAAGCCAGCCGCTGCCCAACGTATTCCTCCGTCTACAACAAAGCACACAGAAGGCGTAAGTTACTACTAGACAAAATTAAGATATGTCAGCAATGGTACACTACCATTGTGATCTAGGTACGAGCGAATTATATGATTTGATATTTCATTTACCAATAATTGGCAGGACAAAGAAGTTTCTCTGCGTTGTTTTTCGAATTTACAAAAAAAGAAATAACAGAAATCATTAGTCTTTGGGAATTTTGATGCATTTTTATAGCACCAGTTAAATTATTTATATCATCATTTGATAACTATTGAAAAGAAGCTTGGAATACGACTGTACATTGACTTACTGTACGAATAAAAAAGTATGCCACACTAACAATTAGCTTATTAGTATGAGAACAACCAAAAATCCATTTAGTTTTATACGCGGATTTTAAATTGCCTTTTTCGACTTTTACAAGTTTGTGCAATACACATGTCTGGAGTAGATTTTGGTGAATTTACAAGAATTATTTTTCTGTTCAAAAGTTACATTTTACCTTATTTTCGCCAATCAATATTTGTACACACTTCAAATAGTCACAAGGAACAAAATTAATTAAATCTGAACTCATTTTGTACAAAATTAACTATTAATTCACGAATAATATTTTTTCATTAAACACTACGAAGTACATCGACTAAATTATGAAGGTCCGGATAGTCCGTATCACGATTCCCCTAGAGGCAGCGTGTGACTTTTTAAATTAGACGTATTAAAAATCCAAGCATATATCAGCAATAAACAGCGCTATACTATTTAGAGGAATTTAAAGCGGATGATACAGACAATATGTATGGACATGAATAAGAAAATCAAAAGCCACAGCCCCTCTCACTCACTCAACTAAGTTGTTCGTAAAACGTTCGCAAGCGCTCGGCGCCCACCGGTCGGCTAGCAGTAATTGAAATGACTGATTGTAGAACACGCGAAATTTAAACGTATCGATTAATTACTGAGTTAATATTGAGTTTGGGTTTTTGGTTTGGACAAGCCAGGCTTTTTAACATTTATTGAAGTTTCGCCACTGCCTGAGGGTAAAGTACGTTGTAAATTAATAATAATATGCCGCGTTCCGGTGGCTGCTGTCTGCCGTTGAATTGGTTTGGAACCAGAATTCCTCTGTATAATACAATATAATAAATGTATATTAATATACCCTAAATTCACCCACCCGCTGTATCTCGTTTCTTTCCGTGGTACCACTATCACGTTCAGGAGTCCAGATAGCACAAAATATTCACCAATTGTTCAACCCCGAACGACAATATAATACATGCTGACATAACATATTTGTGAGACATCGTAGTTTTTTAGTGTGGTGTGTTGTGTGATGTGCCATCAACGTTGCGACCGAAAAAGGTTGTATATAGATTAAACATACATCTTTAAAATACATTCTTATCGCTCAGCGGGGCTATAATGTTGTACTTAAATCCATTACCCCCATATGGTGTAATGTGATTTGAATTTCGAAAGATCCCGCATCCAAAGAAAATTTTGTTCATTCCAAAGTTCAAATCTGAGGTTCAAGTATTGCTTTCTCGCTTTGACGTATGACGGCGTCCCTACCACATTTTGCTACCTCGCTTCTTCGAGTGATGGCGTCCTTTTCACTCGCCAGAGCTTTCGAAGTAGGTACTAACCAGTTAAATGTTATTAATAATTGAGAAAGGAAAATTGAAAATTCCCTCTAACACCTAACTATCTCCGAAATGTTCTATATTGGGATGTAAATGAAATTAAGTATATTTTTTATTTAATGTTAATTTAAAATTCAAATGTCGAGTGACGAAGATAGCTCCAGTAATTTAACTCCGGAACATATAAAAATAGAGCATCTATTTTAATATTTTTCGAATTTAAATTGTAATTAATATAATAATACCTAAACGATTCGGTCCCAGAAACTTTTGTAGACAGATATTTATAAGCATACGAAGATTCCTGCAAATGGAAAACTACAAAACGCCAATTACCTAATTTCAGAGGCCGTACTAGTTTACTTTCAAGAACGAGCATAAAATTTTTTGTTCTTTTTAGGCATTATAATTATTGAAAGAAAAATTGATAAGATGAATTTAATAATTTTTTTAGTAGTCTTGATTTAATTGTCTCGCGAGGTGTGAAAATTAGAGTATTCAACGCAAGGGTAATGTTGTCTTCATCTTTTGCGCCCCTGAACCTCACGTTCCACTCAGGATTCTAGATGCAACACCCTCGCTACGCTCGAATGTTACCCCAAAATCCTACCTCGTTACACTTAGGATTTATCCCGTCGCCCGTAACGTAAGGCATTGCATTACCTTCATGTTGAGTAATCTAATATCGAATATCGGAGATATGAAAATTCACACAAAGGAAACATTCTTCTATTTTAGAAATAAGAATATCTGCATGATTTTTTTTTGAAAACTTGCTTGAGCCAGGCATCGAACTAAATAAAAAGCCAAAAAATAATCAATTTACTATTTTATTGAACCTATCGATATTGCCTATGTATGAGGATTAAATCTCTCAAACAAATTTTTCATCTAGATATTTAGAAAGGCCATGAAATCAATTATAAACATTTATATATGGGTGCATTCCCATGAGAGATGTGCTTACATTACTAAGCTACCAATACTGTTAGGAGCGCTTGATCTAACAGCTAGCGATCTAAGCTATTAAAATCAAGCGCTCCAATTAGCAAGTTTATTATCTGTAGCTTAGCAACGTAGCACATCTCTGGTGGAACCGCATCTTTGTACTAGCCTATAAACATAGTAGTACATAGCCTCTCTCTGTACAAGTATATACTAATATTATAAATGCGAAAGTTTGGACGGATGGATGGATGTTTGTTACTCAATCACGCCAGAACGGCTTAACGGATCTGGATAAAAGGCACAGAGTTAGATTATAGTCTGGAATAACACATAGACTACTTTTTATCCCAAAAATTAAAGGGTTCGAAAACCAAAAAAAACCTCAATCCAAGCGGACAAAGTGGCGGGCATCAGCTAGTTTAAAAATAGTTTTGATACCATCGTTACACTAATAGCCTCATCATATGACAGCATCATATTCAATCCCGATACACACAACAAAATGTGTTATGTTAATCATTCAATACATCAGTTAACTGCAATCATTCATTAGGGCAAAAGCTTGCTTGCTTATTACGCTTATGCTATTTACATCGTGGTACTTCAGTCGATAGCGCTTGCATAATAAAATAATGACTGCTCATTATGTAGCTGCCCGTTGTAAATCAACGTTATTTCCATTCTACAAACAGAGTAATATGACTGCAATTATATCGCTTATGTATCAATAAATATTTACGGCGACCAGAGGCTTCAGGTTATTTTCAAGTTAATGTAAAGTGTGCATAAATCTGTCATGATATGGAATGCAGACTTGCTCGGAATTTCTTTATCGTAAGTCCAAAATTTACCACATAACTAAAGTAACCGACAACTTTCAAGACTAGCACGTTGAAGCGGCAGTAGTGTGTTGGAGGACCGTTTTTTGTTGAAGTTAAACAGTCCTCGGGTGGAGACCGGGGATCCCGCAACGAGGCGGAGCGATGATATCTGGAAAGTAGCAGAAGTCGATGATGAAGCATTTTGGCGCTTAAAAGAGATTGGATATACAAGAGCTAGATTTCTATCGAACAAAAAGCGTACAAACGATTAAGTGTGAGTCGAAATACGGAAAAGGTAGGATTCTGTAGCCAAGCTAGTTGACTAAATCTTTGGCGTTTAATATTTCTCACAAGGTAGTTTTTTTCTTCTTCTTTTTCTTTGTCGTAACGCTCATCAGAGACTGGTCGTGGTGGTTACTTCAGTGTTGTAGCACACTTGACTATTCGCCTCTACTCTTCTCTGATGGCTACTTACCGTTTGCAATCATGTAAAGGGACGTTTATCGAAGCCCTAACTTGGTCTATCCACCTTATCTACGATCTGCCACAAGCTCTGTTGCCCTCTACTCTTAATTAATCAACAAGACGTTCAATGTAGATAGCAATATTGTCTAAGAAACCTTAATAATAATTTTAAAATACCTTGAGTAAATCGTAAATTTTTTTCAAGGACTCCGAATTTAAAAACGACGTTAAAATGAATGTTACCTGACAGTCTGCTCGTTATAAATCCAATGTCATATTATGTTTCGCAAAAAGCGCTTTTACCGTTTTATTGACTCATCGATGCACTTTGCTGCGTCAATATCGCTCGCGTAATAACATAACGACACTCGTTAAGTGATATTGACGTGTTGTCGATAAATAATTAATTAATTCCCGAAATCTCTTGATAATACTTATTATCAAAAGATTTTCAGGAATTAATTAATTTCTGAAAATCTCTTGATAAACGAGGACATTTACAAATCATCACGGAGTTTTTTGGTGTGGGTATTCCGTCCTTAGCAGTATTATAAATAACTAGGTAAAGTCCGCCAGAAGAATAAGTTTTTTTAAATCCCACGGAAACTCTTTGATTTTGCAAGATAAAAAGTCAAGCACTCACTCTCCAGGTCCTCAACTACACCCATGCAAAAAATCACGCCGATCGTTGCTCTGTTGCAGCGTGTTTGAAGGACAAACCAATAAACCAACAAACAAATACACTTTCGCATTTATAATATTAGTATTCTTAATCGCTACAAGCATTCAAAATTACGTATGGTAAAAAGTATATTTTTATTATAAAGCACTCACACATGTCAGAATTGATTTGCTGTTACCCGTTGAGGAGTTTCATCCGTGGTCTCCAAAGTATTCATCAGATCTTTACGAAAATCAGAGGACCGAGCTGATCGAAATAAAGCACTCGACGTATTTTAAGCATGTCAATTCAACATTGTTGGAATGCCACCAAACGTAGAAAAGTCAAACAGCTGATGGCCGCAACACTTCCGGCGCTAATTCGTTCCAAACGGTTCCAGATGAGTAAACTCAGTAATGGAATGTAACAAAGTGGAATTGAATTTGGAAGCGTGATTTGTTTGGAAATATTCGAAATGGATTTTATAGTTTACCGAGTCGTTTGAAGTGTCAATTTGAGGCTGTGATTTCTTTGTACTAGTTGTATCAGGACACCTCAATTTCAATTCGCATTTCTTTAGTGATTGCAAATCCATATCTCCACGGAGTTTGGGTGTAGTAACATGACGATACAATCCGATAAGATACCCTTTTTTTTTGTAAAAATTGATGCTTGAAGACATTTATTACGTAATAAATGGGGTATTTTAGATATTACTGCATGTAAAGGATCTAATATACTACTAAATATAAACAACAACTACTATTAAGCATAAACATAACTGCCGATAAACATTTTCAGATCGCAACTGTATATGTATGTAAACTAAAAGTTTACACTCAGCGTTTACACTGGTCTCTCATATGAAACGTTTGCAATTCATCAATGTTTGCAATACACAAACGTTTGGAGATATTGTATGGAGGCGTTTGATTTCATCTGAAAATACGATATTATGCTCGCGACTTTATCCGCGTGGATTTAGGGTTTTTTTTAATTCCTTTGGAATTATTGTGTTTTACCTTTCCCGGTATGCAACCTATCTACCTATATATACCACATTATACTAACTTGTCAAAATGGATTTTCATAAAAATCGGTCATACGTACAGGTAACAAACACATAGTAATAGTAGTATAAAACCGAGATATTTACCGCAATTTAATTAAATTCCACTTTTTGTGAAATATCGAATATCATGGAATATCGCAAAAATGCACTGTGCATTTTCGATAAATTTTATATGCATAACTTTCATATACGGCAGAATGGAATCCATAAAAATAATATGATTCATACTAATATTACAAATGCGAAAGGGTGTCTGTCCGTCTGTCTGCTACGCTACCCAGCACATGATTTCTATCGTTTTCGACTAAATTTAGTTCAGAGGTAGAACGCTCCGGGGAAGGACGTAAGCTAATTTTTATCCCGGAAAATTAAAGTTTTA
This sequence comes from Erebia palarica, assembly GCA_964035005.1. NCBI lineage: Eukaryota > Metazoa > Arthropoda > Insecta > Lepidoptera > Nymphalidae > Erebia > Erebia palarica. The sequence goes on from OZ035986.1 coordinate 20,249,534, forward strand.
CTGCGGGAATTGAAAAACCTTTAAAACCTTAATCCATATCCATACTAATAGTATAAGTGCGAAAGTGTGTCTATCTGTCTATCTACGCTTGCGCGGCCCATCTGCTTAACCGATTTTGATGAAATTTGGTTCAGGGGTAGATGTATCCCGGGGAAGGACATAGGCTACTTTTTATCCCGAAAAATTGAAGTGTTCCCGCGGGAATAAAAAAAAATCAACCCACGCGGATGAAGTCGCGGACATCATCTAGTATTAAATATAGGCTTCGGGTACAAATGCTTACGTATACGTATAAAAAAGCGATTAAAGCCTAGTGGTTTCAGAGGTCGGTCTCCTGTTTCGATGGTTGGTGGCGGTTCAATGATCATCTGACAGACAGATGGACAGCGCAGTCTTAGTAATAGGGTCCCGTTGGTATCCTATGGGTACAGAACCCTCAATCCTAGTCGTCGTCGTCAACCTACAGATGTCCACTGCTGTACGTAGTTCTCTTGCAAGGAATTCCACACGTCGCAGTCTTACGCGGCCTGGATCCATCGGCTTATGCCCTCACTGGCAACACGCACTGTCTCAAGACTTTGGTATTCAAGCACTGAGTAATTTTGGACGAAAAGACAACTCTAAGCTTCCCGAACGCTGTCCGGACTACGTGGATGAGAATGCTGACCTCTTTCTCAGCTAGGTAGGCCAAAATAAAATATATATAAACAAAATCAAAATATAAAATAAAAAGTTCAAATCTGAAGGAGTTTTAGGGAGTCACATCGACCAAACTTTCATCCCCTATCCCGAAGGAGCCCAATTTTTCGGATATCTTACACATAGCAATTCGCCCGACCCGATTCGCCTGACACCCGATATTCGGCTTTTTCAGGCTTCGTTTGGAAACCTGAGAATTTCCTAAACCGGAAGATGTGAAAATATCATGGCCACCCGAGTGGTTTATTCATCCAAGCTTACAAATTATTGTTAAATCCCTATTTCTGCGAACACCATACCATTAGTTAAATAGTTTCAAACATTTCACGGAATTTGGACGGAATAATTTGTTATTCTCGGTATTTAACATTTTCGAATTAAGTAACGCTTTGCTGCAAACTAAATATAGGTAAACAGTTTCGTTATGAGCTTTAAGCATTCGGCTCCCATATCAAGGAGTTTTGTTTTAATAAACCTTTATTGAAAACCGTGCAACAGAACTTAAAGCTAGCTATTCTAACCTTATCTATTACTATATAAATTAAGCCCGCGTGGAGGTAAGAAAACTGGCTGCATTTCCGCGCTGGTCAGCCATAGGTTTAGATGCCCGGCCTTCTTTCGGGTGGTCGGGGATTTGATTCCCAAACATGCACCTCTATCTTTTCGAGCTATGCTCGTTTGAATAAATTAAAAATATCACATATTTTGACGCTGATTGAAAAAATCACGAGGAAACTTGCAAGCCTGTGAGTTCTCCACCTTGGAGAACATTATTCTCAAAGATGTGCGATGCTGTCAATTCGCAATTGGCGAGCGTGGTGAACTGCCAAGCCATTGAGAGGAGACTCGTGCTCAGTAGTGAGTCGGCAATGGGTTGAGATCATTAAGATAATGAAATTTGCAAGTTAGTGCGTGACTGTAATCTCACCAACCAGGTAGGTAATCCAGGGGGCATACTACCATCGCTTAAAATAGTATTATTATTTTAATATTGTTGACCTTATCGTTTTACAATAATTATAATCCTTATTTTAGGAACGTCAAGGTACGTCTTATTGACCGAGCGAAACGAAGGTCTCTGAGTCTACTAGAGTGAATATGCACTTGAATTACTGAATGTGATTACTTCAAATTTAAATATAATATGTAAACCGATGGCCTCCAGCCGAATATGGCTTAAAATGTTATAAAAATCTTTATTTCAGGGGGACTCTCATGGAGGCGAATGCGAAGCAAAATATTTTTATAACGTTATATAAGGTTGCGGTATATCATTTTAAAAAGAACTAGGAATAGAGTACAAAAAAATATTTTTATTTATTATTATTATTTTTACCCTAAAATTGACGAAATGGGGGACTTTCTAAGTGGAGATTTTCTAACGTTCAAAGTTGACTTCAGAACTCTCAATTTTCTGAAAGGCTGAGCCTGGAACATGATCAATTATTTGAAGTATATCCTGTACTTGAACAACAAATACTAAAATTAGATAAATATTATAAGGAAATGAAATTATTTAATTTTTAATGAACTTCAGTATTTTTAACAGAACTTCACAATTATGTCAATAGAAGGTGCTCTGTAAAAGTTTATTCTTTTCTCCAATAACTATTTAGCTCTTTTGCGTCTAATTTTAAAAGTTAACTATTACAATATATAGTTAAAACTATCTTATGGATACTGCGAAGTCTCAGTTCGGGGCGAACCACTAGTATAACTGCAATTTTAAAATAATGCGGCGTTAAGCTATGGCAGTAAGCCCACCGCTCAGCTAGTAATGTTTTTTTTTTTAATCCAGCACAAGTTACCTGACGATGAGTGATGATGCGGTCTAAGATCGTAGGGCTAACCTGTAAGGGGTATGGCAGTTGCATTAAACCCATACCTACCCATACCCTAATCGGTATATACACGGCATCGTACCGAAATGCTAAATCGCTTGGCGGCATGTCTTTACCGTTAGGGTGGTACTGGTAAATAGCCGAATCCGAAGCCAGAGAAAATTCAGATATTATAAATTCACCGGGGATTGAACCCGGGACTCCCGCTTGTAAGACAACAGGGACCACTGAACCAGGGAGGTCATCAAAATGAGATATGTTTCATTTTAGTACAACTAAAACATAAAGTAACACAGCACTCATGGCACCAAGGAGCCAACCAAGATTTAACTAAGCCAACCTTGATTCCACGAGACCCGGGCACTCACTCCTTAAAACAAGCTTAAAATCTATAATTATTTGTTAAATGAGGCGCTGCCTCAGCTGCAGCGCTGGTTTTTAGGCATGAACCCTAGTGAGATCACGGGCTAATAAAGATAAATCATGAATTCGCGGCTGCTTTAATGCATCTGTAATAGCTATAGCTCAGTTATGCACCGATTGTGATCTGACTGCAATCCGGTAACTTGGCATTAGTAGCGATTGAACCAATTAATCATCATAATTAACGATTATCAGCATAATGTGTCATCTACCTGAATTAGCACGGCATAGACCAATAGCATGTTTCACTCTACTTGTAAGTAAGACTACGTATGGATGTATAGTCCGCCAATCTTGTCAGACCCGGTGACAGCGTCGCTAGTATCTATGAACAAGTTTTTTTTTAAACCAACGAAGAACTGTGCCGCTCCATTGTAACATTACAACTTTGAAACAACAATAAGAAATTCTCAGAAGTATACATTATATCTAAAACACAAAACCGCATCTATGGACTATGGCTAAACCCTTCTTTGACGAGAAGAAGACTTGTGCTTAGTAGTGAGCTCGTCGTGGGTAAAAATAAAGTAAAACAGAAATTAAACGGGCATAAAAATAAGTTACAATTTCAGCCACCGGGTTAGATAAGTTTGTGAGACTTGAGTTTATGGGTGCTAATATTATTAAGAACTAGACGATGTCCGCGACTTCGTCCGCGTGGATTAAGTTTTGATGATTTAATTTTAATTTTCCGGGTTGAAAAGTACCCGAGGGGGTAATAACTCTTTAATTTTCTCGGGATACAACCTATCCCTGTACCAAATTTGATCAAAATCGGTTGAACAGATGTGCCGTGAAAGCGTAGCAGACAGACAGACAGACACTTTCGCATTTATAATATTAGTATGGAAGTATGGATGAGTGTACAATGTAATGTAATTTAATAGTAAAATCACTCAATATATAAATAATATTTGCACGCCGGTTCGGCTAACTATGTAATTAAATTAACCATGATTTAAGTACACATATTTTGCAAATAAAGTATCTGAAAATGACTATGCATAACTATGACTTTAATATCTTCTTGTTAGCGCCGCTCGATGACTACAGATGGCACTGCACCTATGAGGCGGCAAAGCAGTCGTTACGCGAGGTTTCCGCCAATCAAAGAAGCTACCGCTAATGTGGCAGCTATGTTTAATGACGTGACGTCATGATATTCTAGAATATTACATTATAACAACTTCAGTGTTCTCTAAACATTCGGTGTTCTGCATTGCCTTGAGTAATTGCATTTTCCCTGGTCTGGCCTGATGGGAGGTTTCGGTCGTGGCTAGTAATCACCCCTACCGGCAAAAACGTGCCGCCAAGCGATTTAGCGTTCCGGTAGGATGCCGTGTAGAAACCGGATATGGGTTTAATATAACTGCCATGCCTCTAACAGATTAGCCCGCTACCATCTTAGACTGCATCATCACTTACCATCAGGTGAGATCTAGGGCTATCTTGTAGTGGTTAAAAAAAAGTAACAAGCGCGAGTGGTTATGGATCTAGTTGTTGTTATAATGTAACATTGCAATTAAATTAATATATCTGTCACCGTAAGATTGTAAAAACCGTTAGATTATAATCTAACTCGCGAAATCGCAAACTGTCGAAAGATTACAATTTAACGCATTATTTTCCGTTAGATTATTATATCTTAAGTTTATTAACGCGATATAACCTACCTGTTTATTTATGTCAAACCCTAACATAACCTACATGAAACAGACAAGAAAATGTAAATACAATGAATATTTCAAAAATTGACACTGAGAACATTGAATGGTTCACAATCTTTCGACAGTTTACAGTTTCGCGAGTTAGATTATAAACTAACGGTTTTTACATTCTTACGGTGACATATCTAATGTGTTCTTATGTTCCTAATTAAATGTCCGAGTCTGTGTTTTATATATTGTGAGTTTGCACAGTAAAAAACCCTATCCATCACCATACGCAAATAGGTCTATAATCCATACTAATACTATAAATGCGAAAGTCACTTTGTTTGTTGGTTCGTTGGTTTGTCCTTCAATCACGCTTCAAAGCGCGATGGATCGACGTGATTTTTTGAATGGGTATATTTGAAGACCTGGAGAGTGACATAGATTTTTTATCCCGGAAAGAAAAACAGCTCCTGTGGAATAGTATGCTCTTTTTCTCGCATGTGGTCATTAATTAGGCGGCAACGAGTTACAGAGAGTAGCAGGCTCCTTTTGTCCCCGAAAAAGTAAAAGTTCCTGGGGATATCATGCTGATGTGTACGTATTTTTCCTTCAATCATACTTCATATCATAATTAAATAACACTTTGACCTGATTTTTTTAGGAGCAGTAAAGTATCATGTGCTTCCCTTATTGCAGCAGAAAGATATCTTATTTTACAGCAGAAACAAACACACTTTTGCATTTATAATATTATAGGACAAAGGTAGCACATGTTAATTTACTGGTCCTAAATAAATCAAAAGAGCCTGTCACTTGTAAGTATACGTACCTCACAGTTCATAATAATAATAAAGATATATATTTGATATCATTTATAATCGAATAATAAGTAAAATAATATTAAATTAATAATAAAATAAAAATAGTATAATTGATCTAGATGAGGAACGATCTTGAACTTATCAAACATGATTTTTGGCATTCTGGCCGCTCGGAAAACGTGGAATCGGCATGTTGTGAGAATGAACACGGTTGACTCTGGTTTTAAGAGCTATATCTCTTCCTCCTACTACGACTCCTACGGTCGAATGTCATGGTAGTGAAAGTAGCGAAAGGGGCGATCAACTGGTGATCAATGTACATTTTGTGTGTAACTTGGTAATAAAGAATGAATAAAATGGTTAACGAGTGTTTCTACCTATTATTAGGGACCGTCAGGTTAGTTACACACTCCTAAACAAAAATATAATATAATTATTTTATTAACTGAGCGTAATATTACTGTCTTCAATCATTATATAGAAGCATGCGTTACACCGCGGAAGTCCTGTATGCTATTACCTAATCAAGGAATTCGTTAAACAATGCACTATTGTAAAGTCTTGTCGAGTGAACATCTCCTGAGGATGCTCCAGTGTCGGAGAGAAACGAGTAATTTGGAAGATTTGTGTGGTGTGGTGTGGTAGCGTTGTGAATTGCTGGTTTATTGGGACGCAAGTAGTTACACTATATAAGGGACAGGGCTTAGTTTCTCAAAGTTGCAAGATCTGGTTCTAAATAGAGAGGCTTGCTTTAGTATGCCATGACTTTGTTATACTACGCTACGGTGAATAAATCTATTCATTTCACATTTGTTTGTGATGTTATTGTGGCATGCAAAATATTCTTTAATCATAGAGAAACGAAGTGCCGCCCGTTATATAGACGGGTCAAAGGCATTCCATCCTATTAATAATCGGTTTGGTATTCAATAGCCCACGACTCCGACGACAACGTTAAATATATCTACTAATATTATAAATGTCGTGTGTTTCTTTGTTGGTTTATTCTTCACGCTGCAACAGAGCATTGAATCGACATGATCTCGGAAAATAAAGGAGTTCTTGCGAGAATTAAAAAATAACTTAAACCAGGTTGACGAAATCGCTGGCATCAGCTAGTAACGATATAATTTAATAAATTACTTTTGAAACTGCACCTAACGGTTTAGTATCGGAAATATGCTAAGTGGGCATTCAATTTAGTTTAGAACGATACTCGAAATTGTTTGTGTAAACGGATGAAATTCAGAAGTTCGTATAAACAATTAGGAAGTACTTCTTGAAAATTCAGTGTTTGCAAAATTAGTATTCGATAAATTATAGTTGGTGGATTCTCCAATTTTAGTAACATGAAGTATTTTGTTAAAATGAAATAGTATAAGGGTGAAAACACACTACGGATTCTGATCGAACAAAACGTTAGCGTGTACTATCGTAAATGTAGGACTCGCGCAGCGTGCCGGCGATATCGCACTACTTTGATAGTTGTAGAATAATGAAGGAGCCATACTGACAACGCTTAAAGCCATACTTAGGCAGTATAACTCAAAATGACAAGTTGATTACCTAGTACCTTGACGTTATTAAAATCAGTTATAATTAAAAAATTATATTAAGACACTAAAGTCATCAATAATGATACTAATGACTTTAGGCGTCGTTAGTACGGCCCCTGAGGTCTTTGGTCTGAGGACCCCAGACCCTAACTTAAGTCCTCATGATCCATAGCCGCATAAGGGTCAATAAATTTTAAACTGGAGTATGTACTTATCTTTACAATAATATGGAATGGCTTTCCAGAAGTTGGCAGTCAGTAAAAAGTCGTAAATATCGGTGCACATAAACCGAGGGGCATAATGCCCATTGTCGGACGAATCGCGTTCGTATTGTTTTGCTAAGTGTGAACGAAATCAAGTTTATGGACTTTATGGTGCGCTATAAATCTGTCCAGATATTGGCGCTGGTTGTTATTGATATTTGCAGTTGTTTTGTTCCGGTAATTCATCTAGCCGCAGGTTGACCGCGTTCGCATTCCCAGATTATTCAGGTAGTTTGACACGGGAGCTCAACTTATCTTGACTTGTGGCCTTTGTGCATTGAGTATATGGCAAGTTAACGATAAGAGACCCAATACTGTCTCAAAAAATCATAATAATTTGAGAGCTTAAAACAATTATTCTGCATTCTCTTGCATACTTTTATTTATAGCTCTATTACCATTTTATTATATAGATAACATTATTTACCCATGGAAAATCCAGCCTTGGCTACATTATAAAGTGACCCCTTAAGCAAAATAACAAAAAATGCGCAGTGCTACCTATTATTGAATAAATTATTTTTAAGTTGAATCACAATAATATGATATTATCAAATCTGCTCAGATATTGGCGCTGTTTGTTATAGATATTATTATTTGCAGTTGCTTATCTAGCCACGGGTTGGCCGCGGTCATATTTTCCAATTAATTATGTAATTTGACACGTGAACTAAACTTATGGGGCCTGCGTACATAATATTATGGAACCACTCATCTTCTGCATTTACTTGCTTGTTTCTGAACAATAATTTTTGACTTTTCTATACTATATTTTATAACTATATAAAAGTATAAAGAGGTAAGTTTTGTGAGGTTGTAGGGTTTAATCTCTGGATCTATTGAATCAATTTTGAAAATTCTGGTACCAATAGAAAGCCACATTATTTGTGAGTGTCATAGGCTATGCATTAACCCGAAAAATTTGGGAGTTCCCGTGAGAACTTAAAAAAATATTTCACGCGGACGAAGTCGCGGGCGTCTGGTAGTTATAAAATAAAAACACTAAGAATAAATGATATTTGAATATGATTCCAATTTTTAAAAAGCATTGAGGTTAATAATTGATTGATATTCAAAAGAGAATCAAACTTCGTTTCTAATTATTAAACGCCAAAGTTTTTTTAATATGAGCTGTTCTAAATTTCAATTAATTGTAACACGCTCAAATTATTTTAAGGAAATAAAAGTACCCAAAGGATCTAAGGGTAGCAATAATAATTAATTGACTTTAACTAAGTTTTGAAAAGCCGCTCAACAGATTCAGACACTGAGAAGATGGATAACTCCTGACCTTAGTAGAGTTGCCATGACGCATTTCTTAGTAAATAGCACTCGATAATATGCTAGTAGATACTTAACCACCTTGTTGGTCTAGTGGTTAGCATGTTCGATTGCGGTCCATTCGGTTCGAGTCCCAGATCGGGCCATAATAAGCATTGGATTTTTCTGATAAGAAATTCTCAGTACTGGCCCGGAGTACGTATTATTACAAATATTCTGTGCCCGAAGTTAGTAAGTTAAACATATTATATTTTTTTACGAGACAATACAATTTATGGGGGTTTTAGGCCAAACTTTAACTTTAAATTTAATTTTAACTATACTAAAACAGTTAGCCCCAACCTCTTGAGCTGAAATTGGGCATACACGTTTCGTTTGGATGACAGTTGACATGGTTAGTTAAGTGACGTCATTCTAAATCCAATATGACGGTCTCCCGAAGATGCCGTCTAGTTATTTTTTTTAAATAAATAATTTTTATTTTCAGGCAATTACAACCCATAGTTTAACAAACACAGTATTACATGAAAAAGAGAAAAAAGTACATTAATAAATTAAATTAAATTAAAAGCAAAATAAAGATTAAAATTATCAAAAAGTTTAAAAGTGAAATTCACTAATAAAAAAATTAAGGTAAAAATAAAGAATAGGTAATAAAAATTGATCGGGGAACTTAAAATCTAAGTGAAAGCGTTGTTCTAGCACCGATGCAGGCCAGACCAATACTTTGTGAAAGGATTATTGAAATCATCAATTATAGCACACAAGATGGAATTGGTACTGTGTCTAACTCTTTCCCAGAAAGAAGCCGTCCTCGCTCTGAGAATGGCGAAGAAGTCAGGGACCCTCGCAGCAGGAAACATAGCTTTAGCACTGCAAAAACGTGGCTGCTTCATTAGGATGCGAAAGCGTTGTTATACTGTATCCCAAGCGCATTATAACTTCGATTGATAAACCTTGTCCACAGCTGGCAGGTGTAAAAGCATTGGCAAAATGCTTTGAATAAGGTCACCTTCGCGTCATCGGAGCAGCGCACGAATCGGCGCGCTATCATATTGGCTCGCACCGAGAGAGCCCTGCGCTCCCTCTCCATCTCTGTCGTCTTTTAAATCCTCTGACAGTATATGGCCCAAATACTTGAAGCTCTTAACAACCCGAACTGACGATCCGTTCAAAAATACTGGCGGAACCATCTCCGGACCTTTGCCAGCTTTAAAGACAAGCATTTCAGTTTTTGCTACATTATATTTGAGACCACGTGCCTTAGCGAACCGGTCACAAATATTGAGCAGTTTTCTGATTCCGCTTGTTGAGGGGCTGAGATATCTCCATTATATGAATATCAATTAAAAAGGTTTGTTGTGAAGAAAACGAAAATTAAAATGACGCCACACTAAATTCAATACGACGGACGTGAAAAACTTGTTTTTAAAAATATTTTTTCAACGATTAAAGAAAGTATCAATATTTATTAATAAGCAAAAGGTCGCGCGCGTCTTCGTCCGCGTAGAATTTCTGATTTCCTATGAGATTATGAAATTTTCTCGCTGCAAAAAGTCTATCTAACGAGCCTTTATATAGCTTATGCAGGTTTTCATTATTTAAAACTTAAAACCGAAATGCCGAATTTTAATATCTCTTATTACAAAAACATAGGACTTTCATACAAAATTTCGACTCCCATTTCACCCTTTATAGGGTAGGTTTTCGTAAAATTGCATATACAGGTTATTATTATTCAAAACTAATAACATCAATCTCGATTTTCAGGTCTCTAACTACAAAATCATATAACTTTTATGTAAACTTCCAACCCCCATTTCACTCCTTTTGAGGTGCTATCTTCAAAAACATAGAATATTTACACAAACTTTCAACCCCCATTTCACCCCCTTTGGGGGAGATTTTCGTAAAACCGCTTATACAGATTTCTATTATTTTAAACTACTAAATTAAATACCAATTTTCTTGTCTTTAACTTCAATAACAAGGGACTTTCATACAAACTTCCAAACCCATTTCAACCCATCAGGGGTGAATTTTCTCAAAACCATTTCTTAGCTGACGTCTACACCATTGAAGGAACCTACCTTCCAAATTTCAAGACTGTATAATTTATAGTTCCTGAGAAATCGTGATTAATCAGAATTAAGATAGTAAACGAAAGTGTACCTACAGCTGGGCCTTGCTTGGCCTTGGCTTGGCAGCCTGCAATTCGTATTCGCCCATTGTATATTATATTCTTGTACAACTAGACCTTCAATTGGATTAGGGTTTGATTTTCCGGGATAAAAGTAGCCCGTGCTCGTCTCCCGGATACAAGCTATCTCTAAAGAGATGGCGAGATATTATCTTCTCAGAGCGATATGGACCGAACTGAATGGGCTAGTTCGAGAAAGAGAGCTTTGAGGAGATTTGGAAAGAAAGAAAAATATTGGGGAAGCCTACGCGCCTACGCCGTAGCTAACGTATGACGATGTGAATGTTAGCTTACGTGATGTATTTGATTAAGTAATCCGAATAGAGATGTTTAAAAATTTATCAGTCTGGCAGTTTTATTAAATCCATACTATTTAATTGGGTTTTTAACTTTCTACACTGCACGCGAAATTGTTTGGCGGCACGTCTTTGCTCATAGGGCGGTACCAAAACAGACCAGACACAATTCAGAAATTATAATTAATTTCCAGATTGACCCTGCCGGGAATCGAAGTCGATCCCAAGGCCTCCCACTTATAGAGCCACAGCACTTACCACTGGACTAGAGATGTCGTCAAAATATAATACACGTTATATGTAATACCCATACAAGTATTATAAATGCGAAAGTGTGTCTGGCTGTCGTTCTATCTATCTTTCTGTCTGTATGTCCGTTTCTCTGTTTGCTACGCTTCACGGTCCATCTGCTCAACCGATTTTGACGAAATTCGGTACAGGATTAGGTTGTATCCCGGGGAAGAACACAGGCTTACTTTTTATCCCGGAAAATTAAAGGGCTCCAGTGGGAATCGAAACCGCGGGAATCATCTAGTACTTTTATGAGCTAAAAATTGTTCCAAAAATAATCTTTTCGGATAGTATTGTGGAACCAATGACGAAGATTAATAGTTTTTTTTATTCAGATATTCTACAATCGTTGTCTCGCCTAGCTGCGCTTCAAAGCGAAATATTTTGTATATTTAAAATAAACATATTTTTTCTATTGCTCTATTATCAATAGTATTGCTTTTCGTCGTTTTGTTTTTGTTGATATACCATTTCAGATATTGGTGTACCTAGTGCAGATTTTAGCGGGTACTAAATACTCAATTTATTTTTATATTTATATGCTACTAGCTGATGCCCGTGACTTCGTCCGCGTGGATTGAGGTTTTTTGGCTCCCGCGGGAACTTTTTGATTTTATAAAAAAGTTTCCTAGGTGTTATTCCAGATATATCTGATCTAATCTGTTCTATCAAATATGTGCCAAATTTACGTTCAGCCGTTCTGGCGTGATTGAATAACAAACATCCATCTATACATACATCCATCCATCCATCCAAACTTTCGTAGATAATATACAATTAAAATACATTATGCTGCTGGGTGCGATGCTGATTGTTTCCATGTCTTTGTCAAAAAGACAATCATTATCAGATTAATATTTTTTTAACATTAAAATAAAGATGTGTGATTATTTATTTAGCTAAATACAAAAAGAAATATAGCAACGACGCATTAAAGCAACATAATTTAAGATACAATATTACGCATAGCAAGTTGAATAAAGGAGCGAAATGGCGTCTCTACATCCCACTCGGGCAAGTTTCAGCCATAAAGGCGTCGTGTGACAAGTACATAATTCACGTTACGAGCCCCACATCTCGTTGTCGGGACAATATTTCGTTCAGGATTTTCCATATTGAGTTTCCTCGAAACAACAACGGAAAAACTTTTCCAACAATATTTGGATAAAGTTTCCGATATTACCGGAACTTATCGGGATATGAACCTATTGGAAGTGATTACCTTATTGGAAATTTTTGGATCAACATTGCCTTTCCCTGTTGGTCTTATCATAGACTAGATTGTGCCCGCGACTTCATGCCCGTGAAATAACATTTTTGACTCCCCCGGGAACTTTTAATTTTCCTGAATAAAAAATACCCTAAGTCCTTTCCCGAGACAGACCCTAGCTCTGTGCACATTCGGTTAAAAACATGTGCCGGGAAAGCGTAGCAGACAGACAGACATATAGACGGACAGCCAGACACACTTTCGCATTTAGAATATTAGTATGGATATTAAATATTACATACATTTTTGAGGACTTAAGCCGATAAATATATTTATTATAATTAATATTAATGTTGTACTTAAGTACGATAAAATAGTATGATCAGATTTTGTTAGCTTGCTCAGGTTTTTGCTATGGTATTACAAACTAAAAAGAATACCAAGATATAAAAAACATAGATTTTAGAATTTTCATCCCTCGCACAAAAATCCAATACCAAAAGCTCACGTTTCCGATTTCTCTTTTGATTTAAAATAACAGTTTTCCAACATATAGATAGTTATACTTAGAATACGTACACTAGGCAACCAGTATTCAACCAGATAGGGACAAAACGGGAAAATATACACGAACATACAAACGCACCAAAAGAACAATAACGTAGTAGCTACGAGTGCGTATTTTCCGCTTTTCGATTACACTCTTTTTTGCGAACATCTATTTGAATTCCAGCGCAGCGAAATAACGAGTATACAATGGATGGAAAATAAATAAATATTAGATATAATATTTTGGTATTGGTATTTGAACCAACCGCAATAATAATGGTCTATAATAATTAAAACACTTTTTCTTTTAATCCACATAAACAACTCAGCACTTGAATACAATTTAGGGGGTAACTGATGTTGGAGTATTGGGTTTTTCTAACTAGAAATTCTCAGTACTTGTGCGGAGTTAGGAAGTTAGTGGTGTTTCACCCCCGTGCAAACGGAGAGCTCGGAGAGCACGTTAATCTGTCGGTCCCGGTTATTATCACTAACATGATTATAGTCGTAAAAGCCCGCCAACCCACATTGAAACAGCCTGGTGGGTCTATGCTCTAATTTCCTCTCTCTTATGAGAGTGGAGGCCTATAAAAGCAGTGTGTGTTAATGGGCTGTAGTGGTGGTGGCGGTGGATGGTAGTAGGTATGGTAATATATTAGATAGTAAATAGCTAGTGCTTATGGTTTGGGTACTTTTTAGTTCTTATATTTGCCATTGTATAAATTTAAGGACTGTGTAAAACAGCATTTGATAAAAATGAAGATAGACAAAGTTGTCGCGTCAGGCGCATATTGCAATTTTTTTTCTTTTTTTTAAAAGAGCAACTACTCAGTTTCATAAATGGCACAAATTGTCCTACATGAAAACATATTTTCATTTCTTTTACATTTTCAACATCAGCCTAGTTAAATAATAAAAGCAAGATTACTACCCAATAGTAGCGCCAGTTCAAACGTTTAAGCTAAGTTTTTTTAATAAATCTAACAGTACTATCAATAGTGGTTTACATTTTGATGTGGTGTTATTATTATTACTCTTTATTTTGTACACCACAACACAAAAATATAAAAGACACAAATAAATACATAGAAAACACTAAGAACGAAGTAGAATACAAAAAGACGGCCTTAACGCTTAGCAGCGATCTCTGCCAGGCAACCTTAGGATTAGGAGAAGTTGAAGAGATTAACTTGCGGGTGGTGTATTAATATAAATATACAAACAAATACCTGCATACTAATACATAAACAGTTACACAAACATTATAATATGAAAATAAACTAATACATATTATGTATTTTATATTACTTATCTAAATAAAAAATAAAACTACTCGTCGGTCGTCTGGATTTTTAAAATATTTCCAGTGACTTAAATCGTCGTATGTTTAATGGGAGAGCATTCCGTAATAAAACAGCTTGCATTGTGAAAGACTGCATATAAAACTTTGTCTTATGCGATGGTATGCATAAAGTAAATTTTCTAGCCGTTCGTATTATCATGAATTCATACGAATTTTACCGTACACCACAGTGCCGTCGACAATAGACTTATTCATACAAACTGTAGAATTAAAAATTATTTCACACAGTATTTAATACACACTTTATGAACATTGAGCTGTGAACGCATGCGTTAAACGGTTGGCACACTTGTCCAACGACCAGACGTAATGAGCTCACGGTCTCATAAACAAAAATATTACACCTCTAAATTAAGAACCACTCTTACACCAACTTGAAATTGTATAATGAATTCCGCCTGAAAGTTTTCAGCCCTGAATATTGGAACCGATTTAAATCTAATTTTATTTTTAAGAGGACGGTTTTTTTTATAACAACGTTTTAAGTTTTTTACAAATACATAATCCACTAATTGATCTACACCTAATATTTTAAATGCGAAAATTTGGATAGATGGATGTTTGTTACTGAATCACGGCTGAATTGATCAGGATGAAATTTAGCACAGAGATAAATTATACTCTAATCATGAATAACACATAGGTTCCTTTTTATCTCGGAAAATTAAGGAGTTCCAGATGGAATCAAAAAATCTGAAACCACGTGGACCAAGTCGTGGGCATCAACTAGTACTAACATATAGGAGAGTTTGGTACCTTTTTCGGCTCAATCCACTTTCTTCTGATTTTACATGCATTCTAATATGGTACAATCGGGCTTGCCTGGTAAGCGTTAAATGTTTGGTGGGAAATCATATTACTAAACCCATACTACTATCGTTTTATACCAGGGATATTATGGAGGTCCGTAATCCTAATCAAAACTATCGGATATTCGAAATAACAATCTATCCGAAACCGTAATCGAATCTGTCCCCCGATTGTGTAAGGAAATCGTATTGATCGACCTTTTTGTGGAGTTTATAGATGCCTGCACGTCAAAAAGCATGTATGGAGTTCTTAAACAGTTCGAGTAATATGTTTTAAGCTGTCAAATGATTACGATTTTTTTCAAATAACTTCTAATAAGGATGAGTGAATAAATAAGTGGAGTTTTCATAATTTCATATCTGTAACCATCCATAACAGTTTCCAGATCCGAAAATTCATACCCATAACATTCCTGGTTACTACACAGCATCCTAGAGGAACGCTTTGTTTTGCGGCATGATTTTATCGGTTGGGTTTAGAAATTATGAATTCCCAAATTTCTCCAGTCGTAATTTTACTACCAAAGCTTAAAGCAGTAATATTCCAAAATGTCAGTTTTATGTCGCGTCCCATGACGTCCCTAAAACAAGGATTATAATTCATAAACACGAACGTCATTAATATTTAAACAATAATATATTGACTACCTCGTTGGTCCAGTGGTTGGCATGTTCGACTGCGGCCGACGAGGTCCCGGGTTCGAGACCCGGGTCAGGCCATAATTAAGTATTGGCTTTTTCTGATTAGAAATTCTCAGTCCTAACCCGGAGTTAGGAAGTTGGCGGTGTTCACCCCCGTGCCTCGGAGAGCACGTTAAGCCGTCGGTCCCCGGCTATTATCACTAACATGATAATAGTCGTTAAAGCCCGCCAACCCACATTGGAGCAGCGTGGTGGGTTTAAGCTCTAAATCCCTCTCTCCTATGAGAGTGTGGAGGCCTGTGCCCAGCAGTGGGACGTTAATGGGCTGTAGTGGTAGTGGATATTGACTTTATGCAATGATAGTTTGCAACCAGGACCTATCACTTCCCAGACCGCAGCTAGTATTACGTGCCTTTTGCCAAGATGTAGTTATAAGAAACTATAAACCTAGTTTATGATATTCGGACAGAACTGCGGGCTCCCCTAGTGCTACGTAAAATGTAATTACATAAAATATTCACGTGTTCACTGGCCTCCCGCCAGGACCCGACGCGGTGTGAACGTTGTATGGTGACTTTATCTCCAACGTAATAATGTTGCCTCCTAATTTATTACAATTTTCCACTCCCTTGGAGTCCTATTAAAGCACTACTTGAATGTATAAGATAATTACATTGGAAATATAACATTGCGGCTTTATATTCTTCAGTTCGTTGTGATCGTCGTCGAACTCGCCGTTGAAGCAGTAACGTCCAGATGTTTATTTTCTTGAGTCCTATGTTTCTTTTCCAAACTTAAACGTCGTCGTCTAGATGTGAGTGCATGGATCGAACCCGGGACCTCCCAGCGCTCAACATATCCTATCATAGGATAGAGTTGAGGTATGCAATGTGCATTTTGTTTTCAATTAAGAATTGCTTATTTTACCAAATAACAGAAATATTTGTATTGTTTTTCTCACCTGTTTTGTGAATTTATGAAATAAAGTGCATTGATTTTGCTAAATGTGAGTACAAAATATAGTAGGATGGAAATTGAATTATTACGTCTGACACATTTCGCCATAACATAATTGACGAGCGAAATTGGAAGCACAGTTACATACTGCTCAACATACATACGTTATAATAATAAATTACAAAATCAATATAGAGATTACTTTTTAAAATTGAAATATCATAATTACCTATTAGTCTAGGCAACGGGGCAGTTCATTGTATGGAGACCCTCGCAATAAATCCTCAGTCGATGAAACTTCTCTGGGTTTTAATATTAGAACTAGTAATTCATTTGTTGGAAATATTGTCCGCTTCTACAATAAGTTCCCAGAAGACATGTTAAAGATAAATAAATAAAACAAATAATATCTTTTATTTGCAAAATTACATAGGTTCACATTAATAATTGGGCCTCTGTCTCCCAAAAAAGTAAAAACTGTGTTATGGGAGATAGTAGATGTCCCTGAATAAGTTCAAAGTTATTGTAAAACGTAAACTCATTGAAAAATCTTATTACCATGTAAAATATTACTTAATATGACAAGGAGGTTTGACAATAATTTGCTCTAATGGCTCTGATAGTTCCTTAGTTTAAGATGATTTGTGAGATAGTGATAATGAAAAAAAAACCCCGGCTAAGTTTGTTGTGAGCTCTTCTCAGACCAGGGCGCGTTTCGAATCCTCGTAGCTTTAGTTTTAAGATACCGTAACTAATTTTCACCATCATACCTAAATTGAATAAATGAATTGAATACTGAATACTGATGATCCAAAACTTACACAAAAATGTCTAATAAAAAAAACATCTGGAAGTTAGTTATTATACCTAAAACTTAATATTTATTACTGAATATTTTCTCGATTTCTTTTAAAAATAATAATAAATGAAATTGGCGTTTTGTCGTACTGGCCACTTTGATCTCAAATATAAACTCGCCGGCATATTTAGCGGAACATAAAAAAAAGGTTTGATATCAGTATTATATAAGGTTGCTGGCTGGTTTATACGTCATTTAATTTAAAAAGAAATATTTTCAAATTAAGAAAACAACTGAACATCACATTTTATGCAATTGTTTTAATTTTATTCAAATACACTTTATCTGGAGCGAACTTCGAGTATTTCTTCCTTCTGAGTTTCATTTAAAATTTCATTGAAATACTGTTTTTTGTTAGTTTTTTTTTATCGCGTATCTTTCTTGAGTTGATGACTGAATTATGCCTGACTTAGCCCCAACGGAGATTGCCAGGGCACTCGAAATGCGAAGAAATGGTCAAACCTCCAGAGTGATATCCAGAGATCTTTGTCGACCAGTTTCAACGATCCATCGCAGTATCCAGCGGTTCAGGGAGACCGGTACCTATGTGAGAAGAGCAGGACAAGGCAGAAAACGACGCACTTCGAGTAGGGATGATCGTTTCACTCGGCTTCGTTTACGTAGGAACCTCCGTTTGACGGCCGTCCAAGCCCGACATGAGTTAGAAGCAGTGCGGGGTGTAACCGTAAGTGAGCGTACGGTATGAAGAAGGCTCGAAGAAGCTGGTTTGGGTTCATTTGTGCCCGCCAAGGCTCCAAGGCTCGAGGTAAATAATCGTAGAAACAGGTTAACTTTTGCTCAGGAACATCGACTTTGGAACGCGGACCAATGGAGTAAGGTATTGTTTAGTGATGAGTGCAGAATTCTCTTAAATCAAATTGACGGCAGGCAAAGAATATACAGACGCAAAGGAGAACGATACATTCAGACAAATTTTGAAACTACAGTTGCATACAGTGGTGGATCAATAATGGTTTGGGCGGGCATTTGTTTGGGAGTTCGCATAGACTTGGTAGTGATTGACAGAGGGAGTCTGACTGCAGACCGCTATATCAGAGAAGTTTTAGAAGAAAATGTCGTACCGTTTGCCCCATATATCGGTGAAGATTTTGTTTTTATGCAGGATAATGCTCGGCCGCATACCGCTCGGGTAACTCAAGCTTATCTTAATGATATGAATATCACTGTTATGGAGTGGCCGGCGAGATCACCGGATATGAACCCAATAGAGCACGTTTGGGACTTGCTGAAAAGAAAAGTTAAGTCCAGAATTCCAGCTCCTGCCAACGTGGGAGAACTGCGAATCGCCGTAGTTGAGGAATGGCGGAGACTATCCCAGGAGACCATCGATAACATCATTCTCAGTATGCCTAGACGGGTAGAAACTTTAATAAGAGCACGTGGAGGAAATACGCGATATTAATCACCATTTTTCTAATTTAATTAATTGTTATTTTAATATTAAATTTCACTTTTCCCGGTTACATGAAAAGTTCAAAAATGTACCATTTTTCACAAATAGCCTTTACTCGCAAAATCTGTTCTTAATGTGATCTCATTTTAAGTAAAACAAATGAAACTTCAAATAACAAAAGAAGTGTAGTAAGATTTTAAAATAAAACCATATTTTTTTAATTATGGACCTTTTTTATGTTCAGCTAAATATGCTGGCGAGTTTATTATCTCCTCTTTGGTTTGGAATTTCAATTTCATATTTATACTGCTACATACACATGCTTTTGTGTTTTGAAAATCCCTAATTCATTTGTTTTTTCCTTTTTTGGTTTTTTCTTTGCGCCACTCAGTTTAAAAAATGGAAAACTTGAAATATCGCGTTATTTACGAGTACGAATTCCATCGTGGCACCAGTGCTGCAGAAACAGCTCGTAGGATTAATGATGTGTATGGCGACGGTGTCGCAATAGAAAACACAGTGCGTTTTTGGTTCCAACGTTTTCATTCTGGACATTTCGACCTGCATAACAAGCCCCGTGGATGGCCGGAGACCAAAGTTGATAACAAAGAATTGAAGGATATTGTGGAAGCGTCCGAGCTAGCTGCAGGCTGCGGTGTTAGTGATAAAACTATTTTAATTCACTTGAAGCAAATTGGGAAGGTGAAAAAGTTTGAAAGACCTCATGAATTGAATGCAGCAAACCGACAAACGCGGGTCGACTGCTGCGTTACATTACTCAACCGGCACAATAATGAAGGAATTTTAAATCAAATTGTGATGAAAAGTGGATCCTGTACGATAATCGGAAATGCTCATCGCAATGGCTGAACCCTGGTGAACAAGCGAAAACCTGCCCCAATCGAAAACAGACTCAAAACAAATTACTTGTCAGCGTTTGGTGGACTAGTGCGAGTGTAGTCCACAGCAGCTTTCTTAAATCTGGCCAGACGATTACGGCGTATGTCTATTGTCAGTAACTGCAAACCATGATGGAAAAGCTAGCTGCTGAACAACCGAGTTTGGTCTATCGCTCTAGGCCACTGCTGCTTCAGGACAACGCTAGACCACACTGCACAACAGACGGCTACCAAATTAGAGGAGCTTCAATTGGAATGTCTTAAGACATCCACCGTACTCCCCGGACCTTGCTCCAACAGATTACCATTTTTAACTTCTTGCAAGGGAAAAAATTCAACTGCGATGGGGCAGTCCAAAGCGCCTCAAAGATTTTATTGATTCCCGTCCGAATTTTTTTTAGTAAAGGGATCAATGAACTACCTTTGAGATGGCAAAAGTGCACTGATAACAATGGTACATAATTTGATTAAATAAATATATTATATTTTAAAAAATCGACTTTTTGTTCCTCCCTTACAAAACGCCAATTTCATATGTAAGGACCTAATAGTAGGTCTATGTAGGTCGAAATATCAAATGAAATAATCATGCAGAACATAGATATTTGACCGAGCGAAGCAAAGGTCTCTAAGTGAATCTGCACTTGTCCGTCCGTCCGTCCGTCCGTCCGTCCGTCTGTCAGCGCCTTATAACTTCTGAATTACTGAACGTAATTACTTCAAAATTAAATATAATATATAAACCGATGGCCTTATGGCTTAAAAAGTTATAAAAATCTTTATTTCAGGGAGCCTCTCATAGAAGCGAATGCGAAGTAAAATATTTTTATATCGTTACATAAGATTGCGGTATATAATTTTAAAGAAAATTAGGAATAGAGTTCAAATTTTTTTTTTTTATTTTCCCTTAAAATAGATGAAATGGGCGGCTTTCAAAGTGGAGATTTTGTAACGTCCAAAGTTGACCTCAGAACTCTCAATTTTCTGAAAGGCTGAGCCTGAAACTTAATCAATTATTTGAATTGTATATTGTGCTTGAACAACAAATAATAATATTAGATAAATATTATATCGAAACTAAATTATTTAACTTTTAATGAGCTTCAGTATTTTTACCAGAACTTCACAATGATGTCAATAGATGGCACTCTGTAAAAGTTTATTCGTTTCTCCAATAACTCTTTAGCTCTTTTGCGTTTAATGTTAAAAGTTAACTATTACTATATATAGTTAAAACTATATTATGGACACCGCGAGGTCTCAATTCGGGGCGAACCACTGGTTAAACCGATTTTATTATCAAATCTAAACTGCGTTTACGCGATAATGTATCTTCCTTTAACAATTGGGTATAGCATAAAAAAGCCTTACTTCCTGTGTGGTTTTTATTGGATATTTATAATATACGTATAACTTATCATATTTTAACATACTGGAAAGTTTCGTCGCCTGAGGAATTATTGTTGGGGTCAACTAACTTTATTGCCTAGACTTTAAGTAGTAAATTGAGTTACTCTTTGTTCAAAAATTTATTAAAACATTCGATAGTTGAATAGTCAATTTTTTTTCCCTATACTAGGATGTCGATAATCTTTTATTGTTGTCAGATATTTTGTTGAATAAGGTTACTGGAGTACTTACAACAGAAATTACGAGAACACAATAGTAATCCACGCTTGGGTATCTCTAATTTGAGTTTTTGTCGGCGGTTTCGATTATTAAGGTCTAGGAGGGGCGGCGCGGCGCGGCACATAGCGGCAATGATTTACAATGTATCAAGTTGTACACAATAGGCATGATGAGAGTAACCAAGAATCAACGAAATTATGAATTTATCTAATGAAATAGGATTCATGGATTGTAAAAAACGTATTTATTTTTCTATATCGAATGAGATTGCTATTTATTTTGATAAAATAAAACTATGAAATACAGCAATCCACCATAATGGATTAAACACCAAAAAGCGAATGACGTCACAATTGTTTGTTTTCGAGCTTTGACAATCACATTATTGTTTACTGCACACTGCACAGAGTACATTGGAAAAACAATAGTGACGTCACAAACGACGCCATGACACTCGCGAGCGTTTTGGCGTGAATTTTAAAATTTAAATTTCAAATGCCAATTTTATCTTCCAAACCTTATATTTCTGCTGAAATAAGATATTTTTTCCAAATAGATACTTCCGAACATAATCTGACCATTTTTCAAAATCAGTCATCATGCCTATTATGTCGTAGTGCATCTCCGTGCCGCGTCGCTTAAGTAGGGCCAGCTCCCTAAACAGCGGTTATCGGTTATCGGTTTTTTATCGGATATACCATGTAGAGTGTGCTCAGGAACTTGACAACCTTGTTCCTCCTTCCCCCTTCTACCACAGAAGAGCAAGAAACCTTAATATGTGGTTGATGTCCACTTTGCAGGCACGAAACGTTTTTGCTCGACGTTTTTGATAAGTTATTCCTGCCACGTATAACTCAGGTACCTTCAAGTCAAGAGTGAATTGGCATCTCCAAGGCAAGCGCGTTCCAACATCATTGCTTTGCACTAAGCATGATTGTCGTCAAGCGCAAGCCTCATACGGCGCTACGTGCCGCGCCGTGCCATATGAGGTGATACGATACTTTTAAGCTTCTTCTCAAATAAGTAGTTATGTTTATTTTAACAAGCAAAAGCTAAATAATTATTTCTAAACAAAACTAAGCCAGTGCTTCCTACATCAAATTTATTAATGGACCGCAACGTAGGTCTGTTGTACTAGCCACAACGACCGATTTCGGTAATTGTTTCGGCGTCCGTAACGAAGCGTTTAGTGAAGGAAAAACGCTAATGATCTTTGAACGAACAAAATGGTTTTCTTACTGAGGCCGATTGTTTTATTGGCAACGTTCTGGTCGCCTTGTATTTTTAGTTCTTTGTACGGAATCTCTCAAGTAGGTCGTAGTTTTTTGACGTTTTGGCGCTTTGGTGAGTCTTGTAAGGCTCGCTTGCAGAGGCGCCGGGATACGTTTAAGCTAAGAATTTTGAAATTATGACAAAAGTTTTTAAGTCTAATTCTGTCAAAGTAGCAGCTAACTGTGGCTTAAAAGGATAACCGAGCGTTTCTGCAATCGGACCTTAGAGGTCTCGAGCCCGAGACGGGTGCGATTCCCGACAGACTAGTCGATTTATGAATTTGTAATTCCTGATTTTGTTCTGGTCTCATCTGGTGAGATGCTCCAGCCGTGGCTGGTGACCAAGCAAAATTGATACACTCTACTGTTGTCTCACTTGGTGGTAAGTGATGATGCTGGTCTAGATAGTAGCGGGCTAATAGCTAACGACAGTAGACTTTGCTTCCCTTTAATCAGTTTTTAAATGTCATCGAACCGGAACGATAAATCGCTTGGCATGTCTTTGCCAGTTGGGTGGTATCAAGCCACTCCATACATTGATAAAGAAGAATTCTAGGTATTTGTTGGCTTTGGCACACTGTAGTTAGTGGTGAAGGTTAACAAAGGAATCGGGGCGCTCAACTAAATGCTATGTAAACGAGCGGCTATTAACAAATACCCAATTGCTTGCGGCGGCGCTTGGAATTGTTGCTGTTAAAATAAATTATTTGTGGTGTTAACACAATGCAACTGTTGATTTAAGAGGAGACATACTGTGTAACGCGGCGTGGTACAAACGCACACTAATAATATTTGCCGCTACGTGCCGCACCACTCCGTGCATTCAAGTGCGCCTAGACCTTAACTTGTCCTACATTGTCACGTAGATAAGTTTGTAGGTCGGTAGATAAGTCGAGTCGCGTCGCGTTGCACCGCATGGACGTATCGCTCATCTAAGACAACAGATAAACCATTTATTCTTGTTCCCAGGAGCTATCTTCGACCAGAACACAGAGGAAGTCCAAAACGTCTTCAAGTACGCCATGGCGGTCCACAACCAGAACATAAGCAGCCGTCGTCTGGAGCTCCAGGCGTATGTGGACGTTATCAACACCGCTGATGCCTTCAAACTTTCCCGGCTCAGTAAGTGTCCCTCTCTCCTATTTCTCTCTCTCTCTCTCTCCGTGTGTGTGCTGCTGGTCTTATCCCTTTTTCCTTTATCACAAGATACTAATGGTAAATGCCGTGGGTTCTTAAATATACAACAGCATGGCTCAATCCGAAATCTGATAAACCTATCAAATTAAAGCTTTACGAACAATTGAAAAAATCATAGAAATTATATTATTGCAAAAAAACCTCAAAAATTCTTTTTTATTCAACTACAAGTAAGCCCTTGACTGCGATTTCACCTGATAGTACTTGATGATGTCGTATCGGGCTAACGAGGTTTAAGGGGTAGTTATGGTAGTTATATTAGTAAATCCTAATCGGTAGAGCTCACATTTTGTGTTTTTCTCGTGAAGAGCTAACTATGTGGCCTTACTAATGAAGTAATGTTGGTTTCTACACTGAATCGTACCGGAACTAGGTGGTACGTCTTTGCCGGTAGGGTGGTAACTAGCCATTGCTGAAGCCTCCCACCAGACCAAACCAGAACAAACTTCAGAAATTATAAATTCCCAAATTGACCCTGCCGGGAATCAAACCCCAAAATAAGACCACAGCGGTCACTACTGCGAAAGGGAGGTCGTCAAAAAGTTGTAAATATAAAACACCGAACAAGTTATCATCCCGCCATGCAGTTTTTCTCGGTTTAGAAGCTGCCGTTGGCCGAAATGAAATAGTTTTTAGTCTCGCGTAATATGTCTCACATGTAAAGTAGCACCACCAAGTGAACATAGTAGATTAGTAGCCAAGGGCTGTAAGGCATCAATTGCAGCCCGAGATTTTTAGGCGCACGAGCGCAGCGAGGGCGCCTATAGTTCGAGGGTGCAATTGATGCTTACACCCGAGCTAACTACTCTGCTTTACATCTCGATTGTGAGTTAAGTAGAAAAAAACCGGCATTACACGAATAAAACATTTTCTTTTCGCCACTTCATGAACTCTTCGTAAGTTTTCAAATATCTCTCTTTAGAACTTTCAGGCAAAATATTGTTAATTGCTGCTTCAGCTTCCATTTTCATTGAATCAGGAGTGCAGCTTATATCTTCATCACTTGCAGAACTCATTCTTTTTTCCTAATAAGCACGTAAATATAAAAAAAAACCCAAAAGCAAACAATATTTAAAGTAAAAGTTTTCTATTACCGCCTTTTTTCATCTTTTTTTTTTTAATTTTTTTTTCAAGAACTAAATTGAGCTTCGCCCTTCGATATTTAAAATTGATGACTATTATACTCATACGAAGACAAGGCTGAATAGCGAAGCGACCTCTTTTGTCATTGGGCTGAATCAGCATGATGTATATTGCCAGTATGATGGTTAGATGTAGGTACGCGAACTTTTTGAAAGAGGGAAGAGTTTTTTTTTTAAATTACTTACCGCCCTAGGGCTTTTCTAGCTACATTATTACCCTAGAGCGCTAATTGGTCACCTAAAAGCCCCATTTGGGGGTAATAAGGACCTACTTACCAAATATGAGAGATGTAAAAGAACATTATTTGCGCAATGCTATTTGCTACGACGGAATATAACTCCAGTCTAGAGGTATAGTATAGACCATTCGTCGAATTCGCCAGACATGAAATTTTCGGTGGCTGGTTTTATGCCAAATGTTAGCAAATAAAGCCCTATCGACTTTTAAGCCTTTTTCGCTACTTTATAATATTAAAATTTGAACTTCCCACTTAATTTCGGAAATTTACATTCCCTGCATTTCATTTGATGAGATGGCTTTGAATGTGATCCAAAACCTGACGGGTGCAATGTTCAATTCTAAGCGCGGAATTATACCTAGTCTAACGCTACATATAGGTACATTACAGTTATTTACTTACATGCATAATAAATATGATTATTATCAATCAATCAGTATATTTATTTATTCAAATTTGGTGCACTGTACACTTATTGACGACCATTAACTTTTAAAACACATGACGGTGATAATCAGTTACGGTATCTTCAAACTAAAGCTACGAGGGTCCAAACGTGCCCTGGTCTATTCACAGACCTAATCTATCTGTGGACCTATCTTCAGATATCTAAATAGAATGGGTTTTAATCCCCTCAGACCAGAGGTTTTTTTTGTTTTGATAGACTTAACTCATATTGATACATTTTAGTTTGTCATCTTATTTGTACAATGGTTCTTGTAAATAAACGATTGAATTGAATTTAATTCAGTAAATTGATCAAAAAACTTAATACAAATCGAACACACGAAAACCATCGAAGTATTGGAGACGTGTATTCGTATTACCTGGATTTTACATCTACGTTTACGTTTATCTTTACATCAGATTCCATTGCAATAAATAATTGCTCTCTGGCGGAATATTACGATTAAGTCAGTTGAATCGAGATTAAAAAGTTACTAGCTGATGCCCGCGACTTCAGGTTTTGAGGTGACGATTAAGGTTTTTGGTTCCCGCATTAATTCTTTAATTTTCCGGGATAAAAAGTAGCCTATGTGTATTTCCAGACTATAGTCTATCTCTGTGCCAAATTTCATCCAGATCCGTTTTGACATTCTGGCATAATTGAGTAATAAATATCCATCCTTACATCCATCCATCCATACAAACTTTCGCATTTAAAATGTTAAGTATAGAAGTATAGATTCAGTTAATTGAAACTATAATATTATCATTATTACCAATATTTATTTAATCAAAATTTGCAACAATGTTAATGCATTATTGAGAAACTATGTTGCTGGTCATTTTTAATGGACAATATTTTCTAATAATGACAATTAACATTAACATCAATAATATCCACTAAAAAATAATATATGTACTTTATTTAGAAAATTGTGGATCAAAAATTTATATTGTAAATCCTGATTCGATCATTTTTACAAGCTCAACAGTTAATTGTTTTGATTGGCTGAATTTATGGCATTCTTGATGCAACAACTAATTAATTAGTGTGCCAACCAATCAGAGGTGATTACAATTGTTACTCTGTAGCAAACATTTTACGTTATAAGCCCTGAGGTCGTAACGTAATCCATGAAACGATTTTATTAAGCATATTCCAATCACGCCATCTGCCTGATGACACTTTCTAAAGACATTTCGCTGTGATAATGTGGAGAGGGCCTTGCATACAATTTGAATTTTTTTCCACACTGACATTATTTGAATACGGATGAGATTAAATTATCTTACTGCTTTCATAATTTGCATATTTCTGTTGGGTCTTCGTCGACGACCTATAGACACATTGCAATTCCGATTGATCTTAGTGTTCGAATACGTTGGCGTCAAAGTAAACTGGACCTTTGATTTAATGACACAAATTCAATTTGTTGCGCGTGTTTTGTTGATGAAAACGAATTTCCCTCACAATTTTGTCTACTCCGGTTCAGAAGGAGCCTTCCGCCGTGGCTATGGTTACCACATTACACGCAAAGACATTCCGCTAAGTAATTTAGCGTCCGGTACGCCCTATAAAGATTATATTTCTGAAACAACAGCGTTAACAAAATTAAAATAATACTGCTTTAAGCGATGGTAGTAAACCCTCTGAACTGCGAAATACTGCTAAAGCAGAGAAAAATGTAGTATTTAAAATTTAGCGTGGCAAGTGTAACAGCTATTAAAAAGTTTCGTGGATTTAAAGGACACCGGAGAGAGAAGGCGAGAACAGTACAGCAACAAAAAGAGCTCTTCATTAGAGCTATCTGCAACGCCATGCGGTTTTACTTTTATAAACCTAGTTATAATTGACCGAGCGAACCGAAGGTCTCCGAGTCTACTTAGGTGGATTGGCACTTGTCCGTCTTCCGTTCTTTTCTTTGGTTCGTCTATCAGAGCCTTACAACTTCTAAATTAATGAATATAAATACTACAAACTCACAAATAATATGTAAATCGATAGCCTAAAGCCGAGAATTACATAGAAAGTTATAAAATATTTAACTATTAGAGGAGACATAGAAGCATAATTATGGGAAGTAATTTTTTTTTAGCTTTTATTAAAAGTTTTACTACAAAATTTGGCGATTGCACTATTGATGGATTACCATTTAACGATAACCATTACCAACCAAACATCTCGTGAGGTGCAATAAATATAAGCCTTGACTTAAGGTTGAAGAAAACAATGCCACAAGCGAATATAATTTATCTTCTTCTTAAATCTTTTTTTCCTTTGTATCAGTCGTGCGACTATTATCAGATGGGCTGAGTTACATTATGGCACTTGTAGACGAGTGAGCACATCAGCTTGTTTCAGGCGTTACGCTCGTGGGGCTCGTAGCAACGAGCTAGCAAGGTGATTTGGATGTTTGGCAAGGCGGTCTTGGTGTTTTTTGCAATACTTGCTGATTTCATCACTGACTGTTGGCAGATCCAGATATTGATGGATTTCATGGTAAACCAGGGCGCGTTTGTGATTGTCCTCAGTATGTTATTTTGAACCCTTAGGATGCGCATTATGTTGGATTTACTGCAACTATCTATCTAGCGCAATCTATCTTTTTTTTCACTTAAACGTTTAATATTTTGAAAATAAACGCAACGATGTACACGGTGAAATTTCAAGTTTCAAAGTGAATTTTCAAGATATCCGTTTTAGTTGCTCAAAAGCCCACCACCCTCTTACACTTATGGTACATGTTAAAAATGGCCGCTAAGCCTCTGCGTTCTCAGTTCTCACCCATTGTTATAATTCTTATCCTTTGAAACTCAACGGTGTTAAAACTCTTTACAGAGCATAAAGCGTCCTGTGTGTAAGGAGATAATATCTCTGAGATCGGATTACGCTCTTACATCGGACATTGGATGGAAGTGAGTTACATATGAATATGCGAAAAGAAAGTGCACCTGTGATGCACACGTGTACCTTTTAACGACCTCTCTGGCGTATAGGTGAGCGCTGTTGAGTCTTATAACGGGAAATCCCGGGTATCGAACCCGGGTCAATGTGGGAATTTATAATTTCTACATTTTCTCTTGTATGGTCTGGTGCAAAGCTTCGGGCGTTGCTAGTTACCATCGCGTCGGCAGAGACGTGCCGCCAAGCGATTTAGCGGTCCGGTAATATGCCGCCGGGTATGGGTTTAATACAACTGCCAACCCCAAACAGGATAGCCGATTACTATCTTAGTATATAAGGATCATCACTTAGACTTCATCATTAGTTATCTGCTCCAGGGGAGATCTCCAAGAGCTAACTTGAAGTGAATAAAAAAAGTAACAAGTATGGGAAATAGATGGTTCATCTGTGATATACATACTTGTATCTACAAGCTACCACAGTTGGCTGTTCTCCTTTGTGATTGCCCACCATGGCCGGGTCAAGGGGGCATTTTATTTGACGAGCTGATGCCCGCGACGTCGTCCGCGTGGATTGCGGTTTCTTGTTTCCCGAGGGAACTCTTAAATTTGGCGGGATAAAAAGAGCCTATGTGTTATTTCATAATCCATCTCTGTGCCAAATTTCATTCAGATCCGTTCTACCGTTCTTGCATGATTGAGTAACCATCCATCCCATCCATCCAAACTTTCGCATTTATGCTATTAATATAGATGATGATATTTCTCAAACAATAGATACCTAAAATTAAAGAACGGAAACCACTGCATATTAGTATACAAACTGTGTTGTGTATGTATGTAGGTATGTGGAAGTAGTTAAACTTTCAAAATTTCAAATTTATTCCTGGATTTTAACGTAACCCGGTGCATCTACAAGCGGGTCTAATACTGTTGTTTCTTTTGCAGTACGGTAAAGCATTGAATCTCGCAAAAATGCATGGCCGAGACTAAAAATATTGGGAAAAAAATACCCCATGCTTCGGATATTGCGGCTCGCAAAATTGACTCTCTCACTATTCCACTCGCCTCGAAAGAAAACATTATGACGACATAGGAAAGCAATTTCTCAAGTACCTACTCCCGTCATTCGCAATTTTTCTTTTATCTAATAATACGTACTATCCGATCGCAGTCGTACGCTCCAATACGATTTATATTCTACGATGTAGTGAAAAACATAATGTTTTAGGTATAGGTACATAGGTGTTAGAAAACCCCTTAATTTTTTCCTTTTTTTTAATTAACCTGTGACATTCCCTGGGACGCTAAAATAGGGATGATGACAAGTCAGTCAAATCAGCAACTCTTTATCGAATTAAAAAATGCGCTACTTATATGAAATACATAGTTGTGACGTCATTCAATTTTAACAAACTATTCTTTAATCGATAGTTTAAAACGATTATCAAACTTAAAACTAACGGAAAATGAAAATTTTAGGTCTCTACTTGGAAGACCCTCTATTTAATAATCAAGGGATTTAGCGTTCCGGTACGACGCGTTTCACAAAAAGATTAGCGGGCTAACCTGTAAGAGGTATGGCATAATATAACCTCTTACAGGTAAGCCCGCTACCATCGTACATTGCTCACTTACTCATAGGTGACATCGCAGTCATGGGCTAGCTACCAACTTACACTGCATCATATTATTATAACCAATAGCCAATAAAAACCAAAACCACCATTAAAAAATTGAAGATAAATTTCATTGATATGAACCTTGCATTACGTGTGCACGTACATATTATGAGGCCCCATTTAGGTTCTGACTTGAAAATGTACAGAACGAGAAACTTTATCGTACATGCGACTCGTATGTTTTCGGTTCAATATATCGGGGAAGTAGGATTGAATTTGAAAACAATAGGAACAGAGATACGTTCAAATGCTCTGCTCGACATTTATTTTAAATAAGAAAAAGCATTTAAAATATTTTGATATATTTTATTTATTTAGTAGATTTACCGGTACTGTGTGTGTACTAGTAAACTTCAGAAAAGTATCCTACAAGAGAACGAAATAAATATAACTAGTATTATATCTCATTCTCTCGCAAGCTAAATCCTATTATGAATTGTTGTCATCACTTCAAAAATCTGACAGAACTCCTAGATTTAAGGCACAGTTGTTCATGAAATCGTTAAAAATGAGGGTTCTAAAGCAGTTTATCTTTAAATATACATGATTGAGAAATATGTATAGCCTACCAACCCGCATTGGAGCAGCGTGTTTGGTGTAAACTCTCCTATGAGAGTGGTCAAAGCCTGTGCCCAGCTGTGGGACGTTAATGGGCTGTAGTGGTGGGTGGTTGTGGAGAAAAATATATTATGATGTTTTTTGATGAAGAACATTCAGCAGATATTGTTTAGCAAACAAGCGCAATCATAGAAGCAAATAATCTCGAATAATCACAATAAAAAGCAATAATCACGAAAGTGTATATTTTAGGGGACTTTAATGCCCACCACAGTAATTCAAGGTTCGTTATCTAACTTTTATCGTTTTGTACGGAACAAGAACGAATGTGTGCCGACTATGAGTTACTGAATAACTCATAGTCGGCATACACTAACTCATATATTTTTACACTTTTGTCAGCGATGGTCAATTCTATCGCAGATGGCTGGATCATTACGTCACAACGTCTGCCTGAAGCACAATAGAATCAGTGGAAGTGATCTACGGCGTCTACTCGTCTGATCACATACATTTGCTTATAGGTACGTGTAGCTTGCAACCTAGCCGACATTCTATTGAGTATTGGTTGCATGCGAGCTGACAAGACTTACTATCCGAATTCATTTGAGAGAATTCGGTGAAATAAAGGCAATGCTAGTCAGATTGATATCAAATTTCTTGACCTTCTGATTTTCACCTCCCAAAAGTGTATCATTTTAAAAGGGAGAACTTTTCCTTTCCTGATTTTGATAGGAATTAAACAGTTTTCGCGAAGTCTCTACAAAGAAAACGCTAAGAAGAAAGTATAATCTGCCAACTCTACTTCGTGTAAAGCAACCCTGACTGCGAAAACATTACAAAAGCAATTTCTCACATAGCACTGTCATTCGCGACGCATCTCCCCCTTACAATAAAACTTCATATCTTCACATTTGCCCTGAGGAATATGAAAACAGAAAAATTTAGATTGTCCCCAGAGATGAAGATGCAAACATGAACTATTGAAACATAATAAAAAAGTAGCTTGAGAACTCATTCGCGTGAATTTAATTACTAAACATAGTTCTTTATCGGACGTTGAAACGCGAAACCTGGCCTGGAAAATTCGTACGTGACAAAATATCTTTAAACTCTGTCTCTCTATCTCTAGAGATGGAGAAGATAGAGTACCTTAAGTTACCTTAGAGTATTTAACATTTATTTATTGTCTAGCGGACACCGGCGTGTGCTACAAAGCTAATCAAAGAAAAAAAATGGCAGTCATACTATAATAATAAAAATATTTAAAATATGAACCTTAAAATAAAGGCTTTAAATTTTTTTTACGAATGTATTATAATATCTACACTTATGACCTTTTGTATTTGTAACAACGCGAGGTGTCGGTCACGCGTTTCCACATTTTTACGCCCCTACCAAAAAGTGCTCAACGGGCATATAGAAATTTTCAATTAATCTTCACACAAACACTTCTAATCAAACCGGTTGACGGACATAGGTAGAAACACTTTTATGATTTATATAAAAAGATTTATTTAATTACCTGTATGTAAGTAGAAAGAAAGAAAGAGCATTATGTTGTGCATTAGGAATACTTCATAGTAGTTCTCCATCACTCAGCATGAAAAGAGCAGTGTCATATTGTCGACGTCATCATCATGCAAGTCGCGCATTCGTATTATTATTACTCGACTGCCTAATAAAAGGAGTGCAATGTTTTATGAGGTATCGTTATCATCCTAAGTGGCAGTGGGTATATACTTGGCTATAATTATGTGAAAAAATTCAATATTGCGGCTGTGTTGTGCCAAAACGGCACCATACTATGCTAATGCAGCCATGTATTTTTTAATTATGTGTATGTACTTTTATTTTATAAATTATGTAACCTTTTAAAACCAAAATCTAAGGTTGATGAAGTCGCGGGCAACTCACATAATTAAATACTAGCGGACGCCCGCGACTTCCTTCGCATGTCATAAATTTCTTAATTCCCACAGGCACTCCTTAACTTTCCGGGACAAGCCTAGCCTTAAAAAAGCCTACGTCACTCCCCAGGTACTCAACTATATCCATGCAAAAATTATATCATTGCGTCGATCCGTTGGTCTGTTGCGGCGTGATTGAAGACGGACATACTCTCTATTTGACGTCCTTGGGGATAGAAATTTCAAAAACTGTGAAATCCGTATTCCATCATTTTAAACCAGAAGCCCAAATACCAAGTTTCATAGCTATAGCTTGAAAAAGACGGACTTTCATACAAACTTTCAACCCCTATTTAAACC
Organism: Erebia palarica; assembly: GCA_964035005.1. Lineage (NCBI taxonomy): Eukaryota > Metazoa > Arthropoda > Insecta > Lepidoptera > Nymphalidae > Erebia > Erebia palarica. The sequence continues at coordinate 20,282,901 of OZ035986.1, forward strand.
TTTAGGGGTGGAATTTTTAAAAATTGTGACACGCATCCTTCTTTATTTCTTATCGAAAGCCAAAATACCAAGTTTCGTAGATTTAACTTGAAAAATATATTGTAAAATAAAGAACTTTCAAACAAACTTTCATCCCCTATTTCAACGATTTGGGAGTAGAATTAAAAAAAATGGCGAAACACATTTTACTTTATTTTAAACCGGTAGCTCAAATACCAAGTGTCATAGACATAACTTGAAAAATACAAACAACTTTCATACAAACTTTCAATCCTTATTTTACCCCTGGAGGTGAAATTTCGAAAAAACCTTTCTTAATGGATACCTACTCTTCACAAAGAACACACCATCTAAATTTCATGTCTCTAGGACCAGCGGTTTAGGCATGCGATGAATAAGTCAGTCAGTCAGCCAGAACTTTGAATTTTATATAGATCGTTATTTGGAAAATTGGTTCAGGTGTAGGTACAAAAATAGAGCAATTATAGTAAATACTTTCTGCCGCTTGAGATGCGCTTAGATAAGTATCAAGAAACATTTTAACTGAATTTAGTTCGTTCTTATCAAACAAAAGACGTGTCGAATCGGGCATGCCTTAAGAATACACATAAACCTTATCATCACATTCCTTTCATGCCTCGGCCGTAACACCATCTTCACGACCGAGGCATGAAAGAAAGGCCGAGACCTGTAAAGAGGCAGCATAACTCTTATCTCGGAAAAATGGGAACAATGCGAAAACGCTGAGTCGGAAATTAAAAGTAAAAACAAAAGCAAATTGCCCGTAAGAGGACGAGTGTCGGCGGCGAGGGCCTATTTGGTTTTATGCGGAGCCGGTGGCAATGTTGGTGTTATCATATTTTCAATTTTCTCGATAGAAAATCTTGATACAAAATAAAGAAATACCTAAAGTTAGAAATATAAATACCTTAGGTATTTATTTCATATAAGAGTAGGTTTAGTTTAGTTAGTTAGGTTTGTATGGCGCCTATATTACCACACTAGTTCAAAAATTGATGTGGGTACTACATGGCTTTGTATTCTAATATTTATATTGCCTTAGAGGTGTAAAAGTCTACTAGTATCGCTTATGATACGTCTTACTTTGAATCCCAACTGAACCATCAGACAGACAATATGGCGAAACTATAAGGGCTCTCTAACCTCACTAACTTCTGAGGCACCTTTACTATTATACAGTATCATTCTAAATGGTGTTACGAAAGTTTTCATTATGTTTTAAATTTTCGCACGGCCGTTTTAAATATCGACCTTTTTTGCTGTAAAACTTGTAGCTTCCTGAAAATTAGCACTGCTTTTACGTTTTAACATGAGACAGTTTTTAGGATTAAAGCTCATTATCTTTAATTATAATATTTCAACATTTGCAAACCTAATTTAAATCTTGGTTTTATAGCCTTTTATTTACTTTTTACGGGCTTACTTTTTATGTTTATTCGCGTGGATTTAGAACATAGTTCTTTTTAGTGGACTAAAATGCGAGCTGAACAAAAGGGTTAACATGACAAAAAAGCGTGAAGCTGTCTCTTTCCCTCTAGTATAGATGAAAGTAGAAGTGCTGTAAATTGTTTTAGTGTTGAAGATTAATTTTAATTGGTTTTAAAGTTGATCTTAAGTTTTAAAGCTCAGTCGGAACAAATTCGTAAGGAAGTTGTCGCAAGCTCAAATTCCTTGCTTGCCTAGTCGCAAGCCCACTCACACACAAAAATCCATCTAAATCGGTCAAGCCGTTTCTGAGTTTAAGTGAGACTAACGAACAGCAATTGATTTTTATACGTACGTAAGCAGTAGGAGGTAGAAGTAAGACGTAGGAGAAGAGTGCTTTAAAGAGGTTTTTTTAAAATTTTAATACTTATTTTGCAAGATTTCGTAGTTAATGTTTAGTATATTTTTAACATGCGCTAAATAGTTTAAGTTTTACTACCTTTTGTTTTTTAACGTGGATATAATAATAACCATTCTTAAAAAACCAATCAACAAAAGTTATGACCGTTAATAACCATAAATGTATCAACGGCGTTAATTAGTATTAATGTTTATTTTATGACCGAATGATAGGTTAATAAATGCTGGGGGATTACTACCATCGCTTAAATCCGTATTAGTTCAAAATGGCAGTTTTAAGTATGTCACGTGCCTAAAATAAGGATTATAATTACAAAACACGAGCGTAAACAATATTAAAACAATACTACTTTAAACGATGGTAGTTCACCCCGTGTGCACAGTACAGGCGCAGATTCAACAAATATTGCAATATGTACATAATCAACCGCTGGATCATTACTCTTTGTAATTTTATTATGTAAAGTTGACCTCCCACCAGCCTGATGTTTTTTTTTTGAAAGACTTTATTAAAATTACATCATCATGGAAAAAAAAACAATCAGAGTAAAAACAGACTGATTTAAAGCTTTAATATAATTAAAGTTTTTTTTTAAATTGTATTATTACATTGTATTGTATTATTATATTGTTGTATTATTAAATTGTTGATAAAATTGTATTTTGAAGCGGTTATAGCCTAGTGGTTTAGATACCCGACCTACTATAGCAGCTCGCGGGTTGACCCTGGGCACGCCCCTCTAATTTTTCGGAGTTGAGATTCAAACTGTGAAGGAAAACGTCGTAAGGAGACCTGCATGCCTATGAGTTTTTCATAAAGTTCTCGGTGTGTGAAGCCAATCCGCACTTGGCCAGCGTGGTGGGCTATGACCAAACCCTTCTCATTCCTAGAGGCTGGGAGGAGGAGGAAGGAGGAGACTCATGTTCAGTAGGGAGCTCATGCTTTCTCATGAGCGATTACCTTTATATAAAACAATATGCTCTATAGTGACCACACAGACACTAATGCTAAATAATTTTCGTAAATGATTATTATCAATTTCATTTGCATGAATTGTACCAATACACCCACGTAATGACCGCTAATTAATATTGTAGGTACTATTAATTTATTTTTGCATAATTATTGTGTTTTAATGCTCCATTTTTAGAGTTCCGCAGTCAACAAGGAACCATGTCCATCCGTCCGTTGTCCGCGGATTAGCTCAGATAGGTACTATAAGTACTACAAAGCTGTAAATTCATGAAAGTTGTTTATCGAAGTTAAAAGGAAAACTATAACAGATGAGTAGAATTTACAACTATACGAGTAATAGTCGAACAACGTATAAAACACACAAAATAATTCAATATGGCGGCTTTAGGGCGCCATTGGCACCATACAATGAAGTCGTATTTTTTCATTTTTTATTAATTTTTAACCGACTTCCAAAAAAGGAGTAGTGAGGTCCTCAATTCGGCGTGTATATTTAAGCTTTATTCATTAGTTACAACTAATATTATTTAATAATTTAAATTCTGTTTAATTTAAGATTTTTGTAATGGCAGGGCTTCATGTTAATATAATGTAAGCATGAAAGCAAAATAAATGAAAATAATTAATTAATCGTTGATTAAAAAAGTACCTGTCTACCAATCTATTTTAAATAATTAATATTTTTTTAGATTGAAGAAATAATATGTCATACGATTAAAAAAACAACATTTAAACAGCTCATTAATAACTCGAACGATAAGAAATCATGCCTGTTGACGCAGGGTTAAATTTCAGAAATTCCGCTCTATTAGTGAGTTCATTAAATTTCTCTCTCCGACAGGCTTTTAAGGTAATTGTGTTAGAGAGAAATTATAATAACGGAGGCGCGTCGTCGGCGAAGAACCAAATATCGATGATCGTTTTGTAAATTTACAACTTTGTTGAGAGTTGAAATTAATCGCATTCCGAAATTCGCCTTCTAGGATTCGGTGACACTATGTATATGTTGCTTACATTATATTATATTGTTATGTTTGTATATATTCAAATTCTTATCATATTTTGTTTTAAACCGGCTATATTTCAACATTTCTCTTAGATATATGCCAATTTCCAATATATTGATTGTTGTACAAGTCTATTGTAGGTATAATTTTAACGTTTAAACTATCGTGAGTGATATTCGTTTTAAATATAATAATAAACTTATATGTTTTATATAATTTTTGTTTGGTTCATGTTATTTTTATTTAGTTTATGGAGTCTCTATATATAATAATTAAAATATTAATACAAAATATTACACCTAAATAAGTAACTTAAGTCTGTAACGCCTAGCCGGTAGATATCGTAGGCGTCGCCTGCTGCTACTGTCTAAGGTTGCATCACTTATGTATTTGAAGAAAATTATTATCACATTTTCATAGTTTGAAATGTAATATGGTTACGTTTGTTTTATTGTCTAATAACTTTATCAATTTATAATTGTGCCTAATTGGTTTAAAAAATTATAAGTAGACTGAATTCATCATAGTAAGTAAAAATTGAGGCCAAGAATATTTAAGACGCCTTACTCTCAGAGTTCATTAAATTTCTCTGCCTGACAGGCTTTTTAGGAAATTGAGTTAGAGTGTGATTACAACAATAGCCAGAGAGCTGGTGCCGAAGTGCTTAAGGCTCTGTCGCAGGGTAAAATCATTTAAAAGGGGGGTTTCTAAAGCAGTTTATCTATTAAACGGTGGCATATGTATGATTGAGAAAAATATAATATATTGTATAGAACTTTAGGCAGCCCTTTTATCATTCCAAAACACAAGTTAAACAACTACACTACATCCAAAAAAAAAACAAACCTACTTAGTCTAGGCAATAAAGCTAGTGGACCCCAACAATAATTCAGTCAACAATATTTACAGTATGATAAAGTATCATGAGTTAAAAGTATATTATAGATATCCAATAAAATTCAGAAAGGAAGTAAGGTTTTTTATGTTATACCAAATTGTTAAAGCAGGAAGGTACATTATCGTGTAAAGGCAGTGTAGGTTTGATTACATAATCGGTTTAACTATCGATGTTCTGCATGATTATTTCGTTTGATATTTCGGTTTTGAGTATAAAATACTACCTATTATTTTAAAAAGAAATCGAGAATATATTCATTCATAAATAATAAAGTTTAGGTATAAATACCTAACTTCCACAAGATTTTTTTTGGAAATTTTTGTATAAGTGTTACACTACAACCCTGCCAAATTTCAACAATTGAGGATTTAATCTCCATACAACGAACCGCCCCATTGCCTAGACTATACCTCTTATGTCACCTTTCAAAGCGAGTCAAAATATTCTCAAAGGTGTGTGAAATCTGAAAATCTGCCCTTAACAAGCGTGGTGAAAAATGGGCAAACCCTTCCCAATCTGAGAGGAAACTCGTGCTCAGTATTCTACAATTCATAAAATAAGACTTTGAAGATCGATCTTTCTTCTAGTAGGGTCACTATATAGTCAGCAGCACTACAAAAGCAGTTTTATTTTTCAAATTTAACCGCAAATGTATTTTCTTTTTAAAAAAAATGAAATTGTATCATTCCGCCTTATGAGAATTTTGAAATAATAAAAGTGAGACTGGGCTTAACAAAGTCTTTTTAATAAATGATGGTTTATGCACATTGCGTTGCTCCAATAGAAAGATCTAGAACTGGGTCAGTTGCACTGCGATAATCCCGCACGACCGGCCATTGTGGTCTCCCACTCGGTAATATTGCTTGCATTTTTAAGACTGGAGGGCTTTAAAGCGTTATTCAATAAACAATTTTAAACGAGGGCTGGTTTTAATTACTTTAATGGTCTCTATTGGCTCTAACTATTTTGTCTCATAGGTACATCTTTTCCTTACTAATAAGTATTTTTCTATATAGTAATATTATAAATGCTGTTTGGAAGGATAGATTTTCGTGTGGATTTTTTTAACCCAATCACGCCAGAACGTCTAACGCCCGAAATTAATAATGTATCTCCTATCCAAGATTAAAAACAATCTTGGATTATTGCGATCTCTCGATCGATCTCTAATCCGCGTGCCAATAACAAAACTCTGCAGTTCGATCTTTTTTTGTAGCCGGATCGCCTAGCGATCCTTTCCCTCTTTACCGTTCCGTCCGTAGCAGTATCTTTGATTATGCAATGCGTTTGACTCTATGTTTTTTAATTTCAAACCAGTTTTAAAACTATTTAAATAGTACCCAAAATATTTTACATACTAAAAATTAGTGATCTTGGTCTAAAAACGTGTAAAATTTCTACTGGAAATAATATAAATTAATAGTTAAAATATTATATCAAGTGAATACTTTAGCAGAAATGGATCGTGTACTGATCTGTACTCTGTGCTCTAGCCTGTGCCGGTCTATGTCTCGAGTTACGAAACAAAATATTTATAATCAAACAGTTTTATTTATTTTTTGCAATCACGCCCCAACGGCTGAATGGATATGGATGAAAGAGTTTTGAAATACACATTTTCAATATTCACTTTAAATAAGGTGTATGTTACATGTAATGTATGGATGATAAAAATCCATAGCAGTTTCCTCCATAAACTTACAACAGTGTCCTATGTTTAGTTCCTAAGTAACACTTACATAACAGAGGCTAGGTATGTTGTAAATATAATATTTTCCTTACCCTAAAAATAATTAGTGAGTACCTACTAGAGGTATTTCTAATAGTTTTTAATTAAATAAAGTGAATGAAAAGATAAATATTGTTTATAAATTTTTTATTACCCATATATTGTTTATAAATGTTATTTTACCTATATTATAAATAAAAAGCTACTGAAAATAATTATTAATTAGGACTGCTCTTTCTTGAGCATCTTGTACTTCACTACTGGAAGTAATTACATCTTCAGTGCTATCATCCGGTGGTAGATCCACTTCTGCAGGAACTTCATCTAAGTTGTAGTTCCTGCAAATATTGTAGAACAGCAGTGGCAATAATAACTGCTTGTGCTTGTGGTAAAGATAAGCGCAATGTTAGTGCCACTACTGGAAAGCGTCGCTTCCAAATGCCAAAAGTTCTGAAATAGCAGAAATACATTAGTTAATAACGGAAATTGAGTTTCACTAACTAGATTTTTTATAGGTACTCTAGCCTTATTATATTATGTTGGTAATAAAGTAGTATTGCATTCTGGAAAATCAAACTATTGATTTTGAATTAATGCTAGAACTCTACACTATTAAGGTAACAAAATAAATCTATTTTTTTATCAAACTTATTATTATAACCCTGAGATCCTAAACCAATTTTATTTATAGCATGATATAATTGTATCTTATGCAAAGTCATCACATCATAGTAGACACCTAGGGTTAAAGTTGTTTTTAAATTTACCTTTCTATGGTATTCCTAGTTTTAATGTGTGCTGCATTGTATCTATGTTCTGCTTCAGTAACTGGATTCAAAAGTGGTGTTAATAAATAAAGTCTATTTGGATAAGCACTGTCACCAAGCATCCAACGGTTACCAAATAGACCTGCATCAAATTGAGCTGTAGACAAATACATATAATATTTGAATTTATACTAATGAAGTTTTGTTACAACTTTAAAAAGATTAATACAGCAAATTAAAACACTGTAAGTTCATCTCTAAGAACAAAATTGTTGAAAATTGTGGCATCATGTGCTGAACCTGGCCATCGAGCAACTACATTCATGAATCTCAAATCAGAATCACATATTGATTGGACATTCAAGGAAAAGTAACCCTTTCGATTTCTAAATTCTTCTCCTATTTCGTGACCTGCAAGAAACAATAATTTAATTTTGCATTTTTACTAACACCCTCAAAATTGTATGAAGCTGTTAAACACACTCACATGGTGACTGGATACATATATGAGTGCAATCGATTGCAGCAAGAAAATGAGGGAACCATGCAATTCGGTAGAATTTTTCTGCACTTGTTTGGTGAGCAACAATATATTCATCATACAAGCTGGCGATTGCTGATAACATATCGCGTACAATTCGGCCCGCTGTTGATGTAGAGACTCCAACATAGTCAGCTACTGATATTAGCATAGTGCCTTAATGTTAGCAATAGTTGATGGAGTGGTGAAACGCCATGATTCCTGGAAAATTAAAACATTTAGGTTTAGGGTTTAGGTAGGTCTAACTTGTTATAAAAAAGTCGGTAAATTTACTAGCTGGGTAAGTACTTACCTTGTGGAGGTTACACAGACAAACTATCAATTGCATCAATTGAGCTAATAGAGTATTCACTGCCGGTTTAGATAACCTAAACCTAAAGGTGAACTCAGCATCATCCAGACTATGCATATAGTTCACCCTTTTTATTATCCGATTACTAGCTCGTTGCCTCTCTTCTTCGCTATCGGAATCCGATAACAGAGCAAGTAACTCCAAATCACAGTCGTCACTATCATTAATAAAGCCATTACCATTTTGTTTTGTTTCTGAAACCTACAGTGCCTAACTTTTAAAAACTAAAACCTTAATCGCATGCCGGTAGCAGTAAACCGTGGTATTTCTCGGATTGCAATCTGAGATTGTTTACACCGATCGAACTAAATGTCAAAATGGACGGATTGGTTATTGGCACGCTCAAAGTGTCATTCACTGTCATTTTCGAACAGAGGCCGATCTCTAATCTGTGATCCGCCCTCCCAAAGATAAGTAGAATCTTAAGATACCAAATTCGATCTGTGGATCGCATATTAACACGCTGTAACCAAAAAAAAGATTGAAATATCAATCTTGGATAGGAATAAATGGATCAGGATTGAATATTAATTTTGATACAATACAGGAAAATTATAAATTTGTTATTAAGTGGTATTAAGTTTGGTAAGCCATCGGTTCCAGTTATTATCACTAACATCTGATGATAATTGTTACAAAAACCTAAGAGTTTAAATACTCTTAGTCCAGTCGCATGCAGAAGAACGTGGGAACCCACCGCATTATTTCCCAAGAAAACTCCTACCATTATTGATTAATGGAAAGGGATCACGACCCTCACTATTGAGCAATACGACGCAGAGAGAGAGACTATGTCCCCTGAACTATAATCAGAGGCTCTTTATGGTTCAAAGAATTAGGGTTCAGTTAATTAAGTTATAAGGTCGTGGTCCTACCACGGATGCAGCGGATCATCAGACTCCCTCGCACCAAAATTACCATTTACTACTACTACTATTTTTAAAATTCATAAAACAAAAGAAAGCTGTGTTGTGTTAATAAATATTTTAAAACAAATTTCTTAATTTGTTGTACGTATTCTTATACGTATGATATTATCTGTGAGTGGTATTCGAACCCGCGCCCGCCTTCGTATTTTGATTATCGAATCTTACTACCTTTAAGCTACTTAGACCAATTTTTAAATTAACAAATGAATAATTCTCTCTGTTTGTCGGAACTGTTTCCTAGCGCAAACTAACAGTACAAAAAACAGTTGAGTATGTATTTATTCCTACTCTGGGAACAATGATTACGTGTCTTCACTATCAAGAAAAGTCAGGAATGTTATTTGCAATATTTATTCCGAGAAACCTGAACAATAACGTAAACTAATAAAAATAGAGACGGTAGAGATTCTCTTTACATTTGAATTTTATTTATTTCTTCTCATAAACGATCTCTATGCACTATGTTCAATGGTTCGGATGGATTCAATATCAACCCGTCTCAATGAATTTCACAATATTGTGTAGGAACCACAATGGAACCACAAAGGAAAATAGGAAAATATCCACAAGCTTTAAAAAGCTACGTTGTTTTCCGTGATGTCACCTGAATCAGGGTGTCGGCTGAAAATCAGCGCTGTATGCATTTGTGATGCGAATCCACAAGTTTAATCCCTACCAAAAACTGCTCAACGCGGCTCAAGAAGGTTTCACTTCAAAACAAAATTTTTAATTATAAAAAAAAAGAATTCGTTTTCACTTCGGCTCTTACACACACACACTTCACACTTAACTGTCTATGACTGCCAATTTATTTTTACTATGTTTTCTAAATTTACTAAAAACAATACAACAGAACATATAGCTAACTATTCTAAACTAATAGCTTTATAAATTTAGACCACGTGGAAGAATGTTGTATGCATTTCCGCGTTCAGCCAGGCTTATCATTCATTATCATTCATTCTGTTACCAGATGAGTCTGAGTCTCCACGACAAACCTGACAAATATGTTACTCTGTATGTTAAGATTAATTAGCTTGTTCTCCCCAGTATGTAACCAGTTCGCTCGCGGCGTGTTCGCGATGCTGGGCGCCGTGACTCCTGAATCGTTCGACACGCTGCACTCCTACACCAATACGTTTCAAATGCCGTTCGTCACGCCTTGGTTCCCCGAAAAGGTAAGCTGTTACATTAGCTGTTGCTGTAACCCAGTGGCTATCAAAAAATGAAAGCCACTGACATATATTTATTACCCATCGAAGGTTTGCTATGAAATAAAAGTTTTAAAGAATCATAGCTAACCTCTACTGGATAACAAATATATGTCAGTGTCTTTAATTTTTTGATACCCACTGATTTAGAAGAATTGGGGGGATGGTCACATTTCAGTATTTGGTGACATGCGAGCCTCGTATTCACTACAAATAGGGGACAAACTTTGGACAAACGTCCGCAACACGTTTCGCTACAGAGTAGTCGAGTGACGTTGAGCGATATCAACTGACGTCGCCAGACATCTTGCCTCGCAACCTTATGCCTATTGTTGCATGTTTCCAAACTTATAGATGACGCCTGGGAGTATACTACCATCGTTTAAAGCCGTATTGTTTTAATATTATTGACGTTCCTGTTTTAGACTTATCATCTTTATTTTAGAGACGTCAAGGGTCATTAATAACCCGTCAGACTTCTCAAGTAACACGTCTCACGGAGATGTGTCCCCTACTGAATGTGAGGGTTAATAAACCAAACTATTTCTTATTTAAAACCGCTACAACTCAAAAGTACACGTAAAAGTAATCTTTTTTTATCTGAACTTCATGGTTTTACTTCGAAACCATAAATAGAAACGTAGGTAGGCTCCAATTTTCCAGAAAGGCTTCTAAATAACGTAACATCCTCGTTCTCTGTTTGTTTAAATGATAATCATTTTAAATTTTAACGATTAAAGTATAGAAAGATTAAAGCACGTCGAATGTTTAGGACGTTTGATGACAAATTACATTTGTGTGCGAATGTTTATGACGACATATTCATACATACAAGCTCCCATACAAAGCGTGCATTTAGTTTTTCAAACAAATAATTCTAATATCAAACTGTTTAAGGAGTTCATAGAGCTTGCAAATCGAAAAGCATGTAAAATTAAACTCCAAAACAGTTTATGTTAGTCGTTTGACAAGCGTAGTGATACGATTAAAGTTCTCAGATGATTACAATTTTCCAGTCAAGCTGTTAAGATCGTAATCATTGCAGAGCTTAAAATATCTACTCGATCTCCATACACAATATAATGCTTTTTGACATGCAGGCAGCTATGTACTCTTTAACAGTTCAAACTATCCGTTTGATAAACGTAACTGGTTAAAGTTTATCAAACTTTTTTTTGGAATTGAAAATTGAACAAAATGAAATTGGAACAAATTATGCTTGTTTAGTTTTTACTATTCATACATGCTAGCGACGTTGTCACCGGGTCAAATAAGTTTGTGGGACTATACGTTTTTCTTTGAGAATCTGGGATCTGAGGTCCAATCGTCCAAGGAAATCGTGATCATTTGACAGTTCCAAACTTACTCGAACTGTTCAAGGAGAACACATATACATGCTCCAACATGCAGCCACCAATGAATTGACTATCCGTTTTTTTTCATTACTTGAAGAATACTTTTAATATTACAAAATAACTTAAAGCTAGCTAGCCTAACATGTTCGTTTGTTAACATCATTAAAATCCCTATATTTTTTTGTTAAGTAAAACGTCCCTAGTAGACTGAGTAAAAACCAAAGAGGAGAATCCACGTGTGTGCCGTTTTTTTGTCGATTAGGGAACGCTGAAAAGGTTTTTGAACTACTTTTTCGTGTAGCAAAATTTAAAAGCACCGATCTAACATTTCCCGTATTTAATCCAATAGAAAGAAGCCGGTAGCTTAACTAAATTCAGATCGTTTGAATTTATTGTCAGCATAATTTCTGGCGAATCTCTCTAGCAATTAGTAGATACTTATAAAATCGATACTTATTAAATACTAGTTGATAACCGCGACTTCGTCCACGTGGACTAAGTTTTTTCAATTGTCGCGGGAACTCCCTAATTTTCCGGGATAAAAAGTAGCCTATGTCCTTCCCCGGGATACAAACTATACATGTACCAAATTTCATCAAAATCGGATGAACAGGTGGGCCGTGAAAGCGTAGCAGACAGGCAGACAGACAGAGAGACAGACAGAAGGACAGAGAGACCCTTTCACGTGATAAATACTGTAAAACTAATTGAAAATAATTATTATCATTTTGTTACATTAACCTGTTTACCTACCCATTATACTGTATAGAAATACATTCTACAACCGCTTCTTCTAATCTAATTTAATCTAATCTGATAAAATCGTTAAGGGATCAACGCACAGCCTAAACCGCTGGGGTTATTAACTTGAAATTTTGACAGTAGGTTCCTTTTGTGACGTAGGCGCTCACTAAGGAAGGATTTTTCAAAATTTCACCCCTAAGGGGGTGAATAGGGGGTGAAAGTTTGTATGAAAGTCCGTCATTTCTCAAGTTTTATCCATGAAACTTGGTATACGAGCTACTGGTTGAAAATGAAGTAATACGTGTTTCACAGTTTTTAAAAATTCTAACCCCGAAGGGTTGAAATAGGGGATGAGAGTTTCCATGAAAGTCCTTCATTTCTCAAGATATTCTCAAGTTATATAAACGAAACTTGGTATTTCGGCTTTCGATAAAAATTAAAGAATTACGTGTGTCACAGTTTTTCAAAATTCACCCCCTCAAGTGGTAAAATAGGGGTTGATTTTTTTTATGACAGCTATAACCATGAAACTTGCTATATGAGCTGCGAGTTAAAAATCAAGAAATACGTATTTCAAAAGGGTAAAATAGGGGTTGAAAGTTTTTAAGAAAGTCTGTCATTAATTTTTAAGTTAGAGCCATTAAACTAGGTATTTTTGGTAACTTGGTTGGGTTTTTTGGAATTTTGGTTTGAAATGGAGAAATACCTGATTCACATTTTTTTGTAAATTTTATCCCCAAGGACGTGTAATAGATAGTCCTCCAATCACGCCGCAACAAATTAATGTAATTTTTTGCATGGGTATAGTTCAGGATTTGGACAGTGGCATAGGCTACTTTTCATTCCGGAAAATAATGAAGTGCTGTGGGAATTGAAAAAAAAACTTATGCCACACGAACGAGTGACGCTTAATTTTTTTATTTTTTATTTACTATTCATAATTAAAACTAGAAAAATAACAATAAAACCACATACACAAATAACAGTAACATAAAATAAAACAAAGTTGGACTTACATCATAATTTGGCCATTTGCGTGGGTAGGTCTGACTCCTAACTAGATACCTGTGTTTAGGATATCATTCCTTTGTACCGCGGGGCTCAAAGCTTATGAAGTACAACCTGATAGGTTCATTAAACACATATTACACAATATATTTTTTTTATTTTTTAAATCCTTTCAGTACAACCACTCACAAAACTCCAATTTACACGAAAATATCAATATAATTTGTGTGCCTTTATTGGTGCGGTCAGTAAGCGGCGCGAAAACATTATGCGGTCGATACATAGATCTAAGCGCATCCCGCAAGAAGAGACACGAGCATTGTATATTGAGCGTAGTTGGTATTAGGCAGTATAATAAAAGTATTTGTTTTTATTTTAAGTAACAACATAGTGGATGGCTTGGATTTTATTTGAATAATTATCATTATAGTAGGCTTACATTTGTATAATTAGGGTTAATTAGGTTCTGTATTTTGTAATTTATGTGATTTATTTTATTAGCGTGGTAGAAATGTATGTTAGTTAAGTATAATTAAATCTCAATAAATAAATAATGATATCTCTTGAAGGTTATATGCTTCTTTTTATGTAGCCGTTGGGTTTAGGCACGTACAATTTAATATTAACTAAGTACTTTATTTTATAATTTAAGTTATTATTATTTTTATTGTGGCATCACACCAGAACGACTGAACGGATTGATTTGATGAAATTTGGCACAGAGATAGATCGTAGTCTGAAATAACACGTAGGCTACTTTTTTATCCCGAGAAATTTAAGAAGTCCCGTGGGAACCAAAAAAACCTCAAATGAATGTTTGTTACTCAATCACGCCAGAACGGCTGAACGGATCTGGATGAACTTTGATACAGAGATAGATTATAGTCTGCAATAGCCAATAACACGTAAGCTACTTTCTATCCCGTATAATTAAAAACAATTCAATCCACGCGGACGAAGTCGCGGGCATCAGCTAGTGCACTAATATGAGGAAACAATCGGATATAATACGGCTGTAATTATAGGGCTGAAATATATCCACGTGATATAGAAAAGAATGACGTCGCAAATGGAAGAAATATCACTCTGAATGGAGCTTCGGAATGGCTCTTACGGCATAATGCTCATAGTGGGAGTGAAAAAAGACATAAGATAGTGTGACCACGTAAAGAAGTCGTCCGTTTGGAAACTATTAGGGTTCCTGCTAACGTTTCGAATTTGGACGTAGTGAACGAGTGTGTCTGTTATCTATCTGTCTGTCTGTCTGCTTCGCTTTACGGCCCATCTTCTCAACCGATTTTGATGATTTACAGAGGGAGGGTGCATGCCAGGGAAGGACATAGGCTATGCTATTTAGGAATCAAAAAATCATAAGCGCGTGGACGAAGTCTTGGGCATCATTCTAAGTCATGGGCATCTTTCGAGTAAAAAATACTGTATGAATTTCACCAGTCGGATTCGAACCTACTACATCTAGCTTATGACGAGACTCTTTTCTGATCGAGGTCTCTCACCATCTATACTACAAGGATCTTCAAAGTTTAACGCTTCTTTGTCACGTACTATATTTGCAGGCAAGGGCCCTTTTTATTATTATTCCGCTACAAGTACTGCGATCTCACCTGGTGGTAAGTGACGAAGCAGTCTAAGATGGTAGCGGGCTAATCTGTTAGGGGATTGATAGTTATAATACTGTTATTTAACCCATACCCCAAGCATTCTACAAAAACGTTAAATCGCTTGGTGTCACGTCTTTGCCAGTAGCGTGGTAACTAGCCACAGATGAAGCCTCCTAACAGAGAAAATCCAGAAATTATAAATTCCCAGACTGATCCTGCCGGGGGTCGAACCCGGGACCTCCCACTTTAAGACAAAAAAGCTCACAACTGTGCTGAAACATTGGATTTTCGTGCCAAAAAGAACTATGCTGTTGTATGGTGTACAGAGCAACTATGGTTCTCGACAACGAAGAAATCTTTACGTTTGCGCGAGCCCTAATCCAACCATGGTCGAACGATTCAGATAATCGTTTCAGTCAGCGCTCGTATGTTAGCAGATGACATCCGTACGGGTCTCCCCAGCGGCGATAAAGATGTCCACTGAAGTGGTTTACGTGTTCACGGGGTTTCTATACGAAATTATTTCATTTGAAAACCTTCCCGCAAAACGCTTTGATCTAATCTAATTGCTTTCGGAGTTTTTTATTGCCTGACTTAAAAAAAAATATTATAGGCTACTAGCGTTTGGCTGCAATCAGACCAGCTTGCAAGTGGTGATTCAGCCAGCATAAGGTGGAGCGCGCTTGCATAGAACCATATCCTAACGGTAAGAAGCGATTGCTTGCGAAGTAACTGCGCTAAAATGACTCCTGTTGCTTCATAGATTGAAGAAACGATAGACGTTGGAAACCCAAAGTGCTGGAATGGCAACCTTGCACTGGAAAGAGTAGTTGTTTTTTTCCGATACCAAACAAGTCGTTGGATCCAAGTGGCAAGTGAAATCCTTGCAACAGACCCATGTCCAGTGGACCTCTTTGACGACAACAACGCACCAAAAGAGTGCGAATGTTTTTCGTGTGTCATTGTATTACCACCATCAACCATACCAACCGTTTTCGGCCATAGTCCACCACACAAACCAAAGTATATTGGAACCTGTTTTGACGTTATTTGACTCTTGCGTTTCCTACGTAGATAAACTATTCCCTAATTTTTTACTAAATGAAATAAACGATGTGCCAACGGATACCTAAATGAAGAATAAAAAAGACTGTCAGACAATCACTCATGTTTTTTTACAAGAAAAATATTGAGAATTCGTCCGCATTTTTTTAATTCCCGCGGGAACTCCTTAACTTTAAAAAAAAAGACTATATCGTTTCCTGGGATGCAACCTATCCCTGTACCAAATTTCGGTAAAATCGGTTCAATAGTTGGACCGTGAAAGCATAGCAGACATACAGATAGTACGTATTAATATACAAGCTAATGCCCGTTGAGGTTGAGGTTTTTTGGTTCCGGCGGGAACTGTTTAATTTTCCGGGATGAAAAGTATGTCATTCTCCAGGTCCTTAACTATACCCTGCTATAGCCTATGTGTTATTCCAGACAATAATCTATCTCTGTGCCAAATTTCATCCAGATTCGTTCAACCGTTCTGGCGTGATTGAGTAACGAACATCCATCCATCCATTCATCCATACATCGATCTATCCAAACTTTCACATTTATATTATATAGATGATGCCCAAGACTTAGTTCACGTTAATTATTTTTTTTTATTCAAGCGGTAACTCCTTAATTTTTCGGAATAAAAAGTAACCGTTGTCCTTCCCCGGGATATAAACTATCATACAATCTTTATAATCACTGTACCAAACATTAAAATTGGTTGAAAAGACGAGCTGTGAAAGCGTAGCAGATAGACAGACACACTTTCGAATTTATGAAATTAGTATGGAGGTATGGATATTGGTATGGATTCTGTGGTAAGTAGTTAATCATTGCCGAGCGACCCCGATTCAATTGGAGAAATATTATTTACCTTCGCGCGAGGCAAACTTTATCCATTTATGTCAGTACGTACTATAAACCGAACCTATTGCTAGTCCAATCATTTCAGTTGATCGTTTGTTAAATAGAGATTCGCCCTTCGCATCCTATGAATTTGGGCGTGCCTATATTTTAGAAAATAGATTTGTAAAACGCGGGAACCTGGCCTGGAAAGTTGGTCTTAGTACCTCGAATTACACTTACGAAATTCGTAAAAATATATAGTTTTAATTTTTCAAATAGCGAAACCGACACGAATTATTGTGCTTACAAAGAATTAGTTCTTTAGGTGTGCCATTTATTCATTCCAGCGGGAATCCCTTTATAATTTTCCGGGCTAATAAATATAGGATATAGGCTATGCAACATATTATCTCTATACCTCATCAAATTTGGTCAAAAGATAGGCCGTAAAAGTATAGCAATAGTTTGAATATGAATTAGTATGGACTGCAGCACATTGGTAGGTTATCCGTAGAAATGATACCCACAGATGATGCTTCGTAATGTATAATTCCTTGTATACTTATTTTATGAGTTCAATTACTTTTAAAGTATCATAATACTGATCATGACGTTATATTTCTTGAATCCAAATTAAAGTCAAATGAGCTCTTATTTTTCATCATTAACAGGATGCATATAACTCGACTATCAAATAAAATACGACATGGGTAAAAATCCAAGCACAGGATAGGAACACATAATCAGTATGTACTTATATTATGCTTTTCGAGAAGGATTTGTGATCATTAAAATGTCTTACGCATTGAGTTAGGCCATAGAGCAGCTAATTTCATTACATCTTTCCCTTAGCATAAAAGCTGCGTTTCGAACCGTTGGTCCCTATTAGGATTTTCAAGTCTACTATTGGTCTGACTGCATAATGGGTGTTTTTTGTGAATATAATGGTCCCCACTCCTGTTTTAAAACCAATCTGGACTTTGAATTTTGTTTCGCCTAATAATAATATCGTAATCGACTACTATAGAAGTCATTTTATTCGAAATTATTACTTTTGGGGTCTTTACACCCTGTGACTTTTTTTAAGGGCATATCGTACATTTATTTCAGAAGTGAGATAATATTTTGTACTTGATGTAACAACATTTTGTAAATTATAAGAGCTTTTGAATGGGCACTCCTCATTTATGGCATTATTTTTTGATTACCAGTTGGCCAGCGTGTCGCTTCCCATTAGAGGAGACTCGTGCTCAATCGAGTACTCGAATCAAACAATCGATATGTTGAAATGATGATGATGTCAACAATTGAAACTGTCATTTTTGTACACCAGTCAGGTAGATAGTGGTGGTAGATTTGCGAGAGATAGCTGCTCTGTAGATAAGCACCTCTGTGGCCTCACCTGACTGCAGTGCTGTAACTTCATTAAAAGAAGATTAAAAGAAACTTGTTCGCTACGAAAAGTATTTAAAAACTCGCTGGCGTTGTGTTGTTGTGAGTAAGAACGGACTTGGGGATTTTTGTTTTTTAACTTTTTATCCTACAGGTTGTCTGCAAACGACCTTTCTACCATGTCTTAAAGCAGCATCCGAGTTCCATTCTAGGAAATAGGGCAATAAGTAAATGTATTCTCTCGTTCTTAGTATTACAAAAGTGTGTCTGTCTGTCCGTCTGCTACGCTTCCACGGCCCATTGCCAACCGATTTGATGATACGAAGATAGGTTGTATCCAGGGGAAGTACATTTCCAGGAGTAAAAGTAGCCTATAATATAACTATCCCAGTCTTTTATCCAGTCATCCATTCAATCACATTGATCCGTTGCCGCGCGATTGAAGAACAAACTAACAACTGAACCCACTTTCGCATTTATAATTTCAAAAGAAGGAAGGGAAAAGGAAATTCTGCCCCAATTTTTTTAAGCTTCCCAGAATTTAAAACTCTGCTTACTGATGTATAAAATAAGGATAAAACAATTATCCTTTGGCATATTCTCAAAGACGTATAAAGGCAGCGTACATGAAACTTACTTCGGCATTGAAAACTTGTGAACGGCTTAGAACTTGCATAAAAACTGTTACAATCTTATGAAAAACTAAAAAGTATACTAGCGTTAAGCTAAAGTTATTAAAATACTAGCTGATGCCCGCGACTTCGTCCGCGTGGTTTAAGTTTTTTTGATTCCCGTGGGAAATCCTTAATTTTCCGGGATAAAAAGTAGTCTATGTCACTCTCCAGGTCCTTAACTATACCCATACCAAAACCCACGTTACGAAATACATGGACATTTTGTATAGGAAAATCAAGGGAAAATGATTTTCCTTTTATTTAATTTTTTCGTCAATTTTCCAATGTTTTAAACAGTTATTCTGCTGTTCGGGACGGAGACAAATACAACAAATCATAAACTATGAAAATCGATCCGCCGCCATATAAGTTTTTGAACAAGCTCGACTTTGTTTTATATATGTGGATTCGCATGACTTTCCATGTCTATCAAATTTGATGTGGAGCTTTTCGATGGACGTTTGAAATGAGTACCTGACTACCATAAATAGAAACTACTCAATCTTGGACGTTATTCGTCCAAGTTTGCAGTAGAACGTACTTTTCAAACAGGTGGTAGATTTAAGAAAAGACATATCAAAGTGATTCAAGTATCTCTAATATCAAATAGTACAAGTGTAAGAGAGTTGTGCCAAAACTGGTTTTCGATCCTGTTCCCCCGTCACCTACCTAGAAGACATTAAGTTCTAAAAAAACTATTTGATTTTATCATAGTCCATGTACTTTTACACCATTGGTTGTCTTGAAGAGATCGCTTCGTAGAGAGCGTCAAAGAAATTGTATGCTTACTATATTATGTCCTTATTAATTCAATTCAATTCAAGTCATTTATTTAATTTAGGTACACTAGATACACATATTGACGTCCATTACTTACTTAATTGTAAAGCAAAGCACAACTTGTCCCCAGGTGAACCCGCCGTCGTCCGTGTCGAATTTGAAATTGTATGCTTACATGTATTTGTAAAAATCTGTTGAAGTGCAATAAAAGTGTATTAATTCATTCGTTATTTGTAACGCAAAGCGCTACTTGTCCCCAGGTGAACCCGCCGTCGTCCGGGCTGATCGACCACGCGGTGAGCATGCGGCCAGACTACCACCGTGCAATCGTCGACACAATCGTGCACTACGGCTGGAAAGAGATCATTTACATCTACGACTCGCACGATGGTGAGTACACGAACAATACCTATATCTATGTTCACGGATAGTAGTGAGCACAGGTTAACTCAGTAACTACTATTAAATCGAAACACTCGATAACTATTTTAATCATACTTTATTAGCAATTTACACACAAACACTGTACAGCCATTGCTTCACATCCCAACATAGATTATTATATCCCGCCATTACATCCCGCTCTCCCTCTCTACCGCTCCAATCGCCCGTCACGGTCGAGGGCGCTGTAGAGGAAATCAGACCATAGATGGACCATAGATAGATCCGCCAATTTCAGTCTAACACTACTATATTATTTAGGTTAGCACGATACACACTGGATAAGTTGTAAGTTCAGTAAATTTTTAAGCAAATGTATTAATTGAGCTGTTTTTTTTTATTTTAATTTAAATTACTTTATTACAAGATGATACCCACGACTTCGTCCGCGTGGATTGAGGTTTTTTGGTTCCCACGGGAACTCTTTAATTTCGGGATAAAAAATTGCCTATGTAATTTCAGACCAATCTATCTGTGCCAAGAATCCAGATCAGATAAGCCATTCTTGCATGATTGAGTAACAAACATCCATTCATCCGTCCATACATCCAAACTATCGCATTTATATAGATACGAGTAGGTAGTAGGCATAGATATAAACATAATAATATGAATTTTTTTTCAATTGTCCTTTTTAGTGCTAGCTAGTCTTTCAGAGTTCAAGAATGAAAGGACATTCCAATCGACACTATAGGTAAGATTGATGAAAAGGAGTCAAATGATGGAGCCAAAAAGCAGAAAGCCTGCGATCTCGCCTGATGGTAAGTGACGATGCAGTCTATGATGGTAGCGGGCTAACCTGTTAGGGGCATGGCAGTTATATTAAACCCATACCCCTATTCGGTTTCTACACGGCATCGTACCGGAACGCTAAATCGCTTGGCGGCACGTCCTTGCCGGTAGGGTGGTAACTAGCCACGGCCGAAGCCTCCCACCAGGCCAGACATGTTAAGACAACAGAGCAACACACTGCGCCACGGAGGTCGTCAAGCGTGTTTATTTTTATCTGCATATCATTATTGATGTAACATAATTGAACACACCAGTGTTTTACATTGTTTTTATTTATTTTTAATTCTAGCCATACTGCCAACGAAGCTATACATAAGCAATATTACTCATAATGCCATGTTTTATATCACGTACCTTGACGTTCCTAAAATAAGGATTCTAAAAAACTAAAGTCAACAATAATGTAACAATATGGCTTTAGGCGTTGACAGTATGGCCCCTATTATTTATTCTATGTTACGGCTAAGCAAACGCGATGAAGTTTTCAAATGTTTACAGGGCAACTTTGTTGAACTCGTCGTTGACTGGCGAATAATTGCTGTTACTTCATTCGCTACTGATCTCAATTGCTTCTGATTGCTTCTTGATGTGATTTGCTTTATGCAGTTTGAGAGCCTTCTAAGTAATCTAAGCGAGATTCTAGTTTGGCTGTTGTTACAACCAATAAACATGGCTGAAGTTTACAACAATAATGCCGGAATTTGTGATATAAGTGATTAAGTAGGGAATGATGATACAATAATACCCGGATGAGTTTATTATGGGCCTTAGACCCTTTACGACCCTCATAGCTTTAGTTTTCAGTTGTCGTTACTCGTTAAATTATCGCCATTACATTACGATTATTCTACGTTAGTTAGCTGTGTTTGCTGATGGCAATGTCTGTTATATTGATTGCGAAAAACGTGGGAAGAAATAAAACAGACTGCGGAGAAAAGTCTTTCGATTGTTACCTGACAGGAAAACAATTAATTAACCTTAAATATAGAAAAAACGCAAAACATTATAACCAGTCTCTTCAACCAGTGCAAATTTTAAAGTGATTATTCACACGTATGCTTTAAATTCAAATCACATAGATTGTTCATGAAAGCAGTTAAGTAGAATTGAAAACATTAAATATATGGGTGTTATTATAGAAAATATTAACTTTTTCATGAACCCCAAAAAATAACCTGTACCTTGTCTCCACTCAACTCCGCACGTGTGCTTTGCGCTTTATTCATAATCTATGAAAGTTCTTTTAACTAAGCGACAAAGAGGCTTACATCATAAAGCACTTCACTCAGACGCGAACAGGGCGCAAAGCCGTATTGCTTTAATATTTCGATGTTCGTGTTTTAGAATTATAATCCTTATTTTAGGGACGTCAAGTTATGTGACATAAAACTGTAATTTTCAAGTAATACTGCTATAAGCGATGGAAGTCACCCCCCAGTTGGCTTTATAAATCTTGTATACCTGGCAACATTATTGACGCCTCTATGGCTATGAAAATAAGAGTTATAATGTATCAAATAGCTTGCGGTTAACTGTACAGCTCGAGGGATTATTGGGTAGCTGAGTTCGATAACAATATTATTATGTCGACACGAAAGAGATTTCCCGTATAACCGAGCAGCCTTAAGTTAATTTTTGACGAACTCCCTTGCGCAGTGGTGATTAAAATGGTCTTGTAAGCGGGAGGTCATGGATTCTATTCCTGACAGGGGTCATATGAAAATTTCATTTCATTTAATTTCTACATTGGCACTGGTTTGGCCTTGTGGGAGGTTTCCCTTAGAATGAGAAGAGTTTAGCCGTAGTCCACCATGCTGGCAAAGAGCCGATTAGCAGTAAAGACGGTTGTTTTTCGATATTAGCCTCCATCGTTATAGCAAGTGTTGTTTAATTACTTAAAAGTATTAACTCAGAAAAGTTAGTAGTGCGTGGCCTAACTCCGGCCACTGAACAGAAGGCCGAACGTCTTAACCACTAGTCTATCCACCTCTTAGATCATCTAGTCCCTAATGAATTGCTCAATTTATTCATCATAGCTTAAATCATCTAGTCCCTAATGAGTTACTCACTCTTTACGTCATAGCTTAAATCATCTAGTCCCTAATGAATTGCTCATTTTTTACATCACTTGCGTTATCTAGTCCCGTATAAATTGCTCAATTTTCGCAGTGGGGTAAAATAGAAGTACCTATATATTAGTATTGCACTAGTGGAGTCTCGACCTCGCTCGTGAACTGACGCTAATGGGCGCAGCCGAGGCATAATGGGGTGCCTATCACCAGTGGAATCCCGCCAACTTTCAGTTGTTACAATATTGGCCCCAACTGATTGTACTGGTGAATGTCAAACGAGTTAGATTGCGGTCCCAACTTTTTGACGGTAAATTCTTTATTCTACTCCATAATTTATGACAAAATATATATGACTAGATGATGCCTGCTTCTTCGTCCGCGTGGATTTAGTTACTTTAACTCCAGTGGGAACTCCTTTATTTTCCGGGATAAAAAGTAGCTTATGTTCCCAGGGATACAGACTATCCCTGTACCAAATTTCTGCGGACGAAGTCGCGGGCATCATCTAGTTTATAATATAGAAAAGTCCCGAGTCACTCACTAACTGACTGACTGGCTAATAAACGGAATCCTTGGACCTAGAAAGCTTAAATGCACAGGGTTTCCTTTTTAAGATAAACAAGAATACAGCCGGATTTTTAAGTTAAATTTTGTAATGCTGTCCCTTTTTGGCAATGCATATTTTAGTTGCCAAAAAGAGACAACATTAATCAATCAATCAATCATTTATCAATTTACGCCCACTATAGGTACATAAATTGACGTCCATCCGACACATAAAACATGATGAAGATAATTAGTTACGGTATCTTAAAACTAAAGCTACGAGCGTTCCAAACGCGTGCTGATCTGAGAAGAGCCCACAACCAACTCCGCCGGGTTTTTTTTTTCATTACCACCATCTCACAAATCATCTTAACTAAGGAACTATCCGAGCCATTATTGCCAAGCCTCCTTGTAATTTAAGTAATCCTTTACATGGTAATAAGATTTTTCACTGAGTTTACTTCTTATTGTAGAAGCGGACACTGTTTCCAACAAATAAATTGCTAGTTTTATTAAAATATTTAAAATATTTATTAAAAATTTAACTAAATCAATTGACGAGTCCTTGAAGCAAGTGGGCCTAAGACTCGATAGCAGAAAATTACTTGTTACTCATGTTACAACCACAAGTGAAAACGTTGAAAATAAATACACTTTAATGCTGAAGAAAGTCCTAACTCACAAGGATTAAATGTTATAAACATAATATTATAGTCTGATTCTAAGAAATAATATTGTGGATAAAAAATAGTTCCCTGTAAACATATCTACGATACGGTCTACCTATATTATAAATTCATCAAGTTTCCATTAAGAAATTAAAATTATTCCCTTTTTACGCCGCATAACCTGTTGGAACACATTTTGTTACTTTATTTTCTCAGCTGTACCATATTTTAAAATGAACTTCGAAGTTTATTTTCTTGGCGAAAGAATACGCTACCTTTACTCGTACTCCTGGGAGTTTATTCTGAGCGTAAGATAAATAATATTTATATAATACTTGATGATGCCCGCGACTTTATACCCGTGAATTTTGATTTTAGATCATAGTTATTTTTGCCTGGTTAAAACGCTCCTCGCTATTCCGTGGGCTTGAAAATTCGTACCTACGTGAAAAAAAAGCCTTATGCTCTGCCTCTCTCCCTCTAGTATAGACGGACAGAGTAACTGTATGTAATTATTTTATAACTAGCGAATGCCCGCGACTTCGTCTGCATTGTTTGAGGTTTTTTGGATCCCGCGGGAACTCTTTAATTTTCCGGAATAATAAGTAGCATAAGTGCTATTCCAGACTATAATCTATATATGTGCCAAATTTCAGCCAGATCCATTCGGCCGTTGGGGCGTGATTGAGTAACAAACATCCATACATCCATCCAAACTTTCGCATTTATAATATTAGTAAGATAGATAGGGTTCAACATTTCCAAGTAGGTCTTAGTAGCAAAATGTCGTAGGTTCAAATCCAGCTCACGAAATTCGTGAATCATTTTTATGGAATCGAAAGTAACTAACATTCTTACGGGTCGCCCAATCACATTATACGTTTCTAAGATCCTTTTAAAACTGTTTGATTTTCTGGAATAAAAAGTAGCTGATGTTCGTCCCCGGGATGTAACATATCTCAGTACAAAATTGTCTCAAAAATCGGCTAAGCCTATTTGCTGTTAAAAGGTAACAGACAGATACACTTTAGAACTTAGGTACACTATAGTATATAATATAAAAATTATGAATTAGCTCTTGACTGCGATCCCAGTGTGTAATAAGTGACGAAAAGTGAAACTCCCAAACTGTCCTTGCTCGGAATTGAATCCGTGGCATTCCACATAAATGATCACACATAGCGCTTAATGCACATGTGGTTGTCTGAAGCTCTTATGGGACCTAGAAGTGCAGTTCAAGTCATGAAGTTAACTTTGATTTACTATCTAAGAGTTAAATACTAACACGGGTACATGAAAATTAAATTTCCATATTATATATCGACATCCTTAGTACAGTACCTTTACAACGTTGGTAGCATACGAATATCGACACATTATAAAGTCAAGGTAAAATGCGCCTTAATATCGGCAAGTCGATTATTTTAGTCTACCGATTTTGGTTATTGTTTTCGTCTTTCGTAATGTATGATAAACAGGGGACTAGCAGGAGATTTCTAACCTATTCAATCGTGTTATACGATTGTCAATCTCTTGACGATAGATGTCAGACGGAGCCTATTCAATTGCATACAAATCGCAGTAAACTTTAACGCGATGGTAAAATAATATGTACTAAACCCGAAAATATACGACCAAAATCAAACTTCAAAACATAGGATTTATGATACATTTTACTCAATTTCACAGTGTTACGGTACTCGTTATCGAGATTGAAACTCATACTTGATCAACGGTTCTCAACTTGGTGCCCGATGAATTCCCTATATGCTTAAGTTTCCATCACATCCATAGTGCAGTATTGTCTATGTTTCTTTGTTATGTCTACAGGTTGGTTATGTTAGTATCTAAAGAGTTCAAATCACTAGCAAAATTTCTTCCTTCTTGATGCATATTGCATGCGTTTCCTTTCGTGTATATACTTCATGTTTTGCCTGAATAGATGGATATACCAATTGAGTACCGCTAGAATCCTTATATCATCCCGATTGACTCTGGCTGCAAATAGTTTGAAAAAATCTTTTCGGCACGACGTTTCGTATTTTTTTTTAAATGAAACTGAAACTACGACAAGAAATTGGAGCTTTTAAGCAGTAAGTATTGCCGAATAAAGTTTAACTGCAAGATGAAAATATATATTTATTATGACGCAATGCGGCATGCATCGTCGTAAAAGCATAATGCATTTACGACCCTGCGTCAAGTTGCTACCTGTTATGATGGTATTTTGATATAAACTCTGATACTCACAAACCATTAATTCAATCTAGGGTTCTCTCATCTAGAATTACTTAAGTACGTAATATACTTTGTTCCGTTTGGCAAACATTTCTTACACACAGTCACAGAGGGGAAATTCCGACGCTTCTAATGATATCGAGCTATCCAGTACCATGCATTGTTCTAGAATTCTGATCTTTTTTTTATTACAAGCTTTTAACTTGCCGTGATAATATGCTGAAATCTTGTAGGTATCTGAATTTTAGAGCAGTTTTAGAGTAGCTTATAGTCCGTCAAACTTAAGAGTATCTGAGTCGGTGGCCAAAATTAGAACAAATTTTTATGCCTGTTAGTTTTTCAGATAAGTTTGTGGGTCTATAGTAGTAATTTCGATGATAATAATGTGGTCGAGCGTCCAAACACCTAACCTTTGTAATAACCAAAGTGATAACAATTAGGATTACACCGCTTTATATTATAATCACATACTCAAACACAAATAAAATGTAACATTTAATGGCCACTTGAATCCAGTAAGCTCAGAGACTACGATCTAACCTTTTAACCGTTTACCTAAGTGAAACATAGGCCTAATTATTTAAGACTTATATCGTGGCTTAAAGACATGATATAATATTTTTACAATTGGGTCGAAAGATAAACTGTCGTATTTATTGTGGCATGTATTCCATTTTGATACACAACATGTGTACTTGAAAACTACCGAATGAAAAAATATTCATACCTAAGTTTTAAAAATCTGACGGCTTTATTATTAACGAGGTGATGCTGGCGACTTCGTACGCGTGAATTGAGTTTTTTTCATTCTCGCGGGATCTCTTTGATTTTCCGGGAGGAAAATAGCCTATGTCCTTCCCCAGGACACAAACTATCCGTGTACCAAAGTTCATACAAATCAGTAGAACAGATGAGCTGACGGTCCATAGCCCAAACCCAAAGCAGCCCAAGCGTATCAGACAGACAGACGGACAGAGACACACTCTCGCATTTATAATATTAATATGAAAGTATGGATTACGACAAATAGTTGCTTTTTAGAAACATTCTCTAGTTTAATCGCTGCCCACTAAATGTGTATCTTCATCGTGTCCGTTCATTTTGATTACAAGGTAGTTTCCACTCGAACATCAGGTAAAAAGCTTCGATTTGAATAGAAAAGAGGCTTTGTAACTAACCTGCCGGGGTCCCTAAGAATCTACACCTTACTCTACCAATAAAATTCAATATTTCTTTAGAATGGTACGTGAATCATCTAGAAGTAAGACCCCCATATATTCTTGCGTCCATAATAAACCAAGATCTTTTAGAGTTTCGGAAGCTTCGAGTCCAATCAACCCAACGACTTGAATATATACCAATTTAGATGAAATTTAGCATACATATGACTGGCTTTAGAAACGCGTTCGAGTTATAGAAAATCTATAAAACGCGTTCAAGCATTGATTAATGTCAATGCTTAAATTCAGTTCGAGGTTATATATATGAATTATAATATGCGTGATCGAGTATTGATTCATGTCTAAACAATGACACGCGGTTTACCCGCGTGTTCGAGTATTGATTCACCTCTAAACAATGACACGCGTTTTACACGCGTGTTGTATTGATTCAATACTGCCATGCTTTCAGTTCAAGTATACTGCGCTTTGCTCGTTCTAAGAACCTTACTTCTTTAGCCATACACTAAGTGAGCCAGTCATTATGTATAGGATCATTAAAGGTTCATATCATACTTCGAAACATTTATGCTTTGACTATGAGTGTAAGACCTTGTATTAATACTATGAGGTTTAACCCAGGTTTAAGATTTCCATCTTATTTAACAACATAAATGTTGTTCCATAAGGTCACCGTGAAACTAACTAATCCTAGTGGTAGCATCTTCCTTTTATAAGATGAGGAAGATGCTATGAATGGCATCATTTACTTTTCTAAAAAATAAATGATGGTTGGCTGGCTCCGCCCCGCCACCAACGGTAGGCTTCTTCCCTCCCTTGGTATCCCAAGAGGCATATTAATGCATGGACTAATAAGTCTCATAGAATACCAAAAGTCAACTGCAAGATAGTCCGCCGCAACGAAACAGAGTCTACAGGCGTGATGCAACCTTCAGTAATAGTATGGTTAGATAAAATGCAGCGCGGAAACCTCCATGGGTAGTAGAACATTGTTTGAACGTAAGATAGGTAGTGATATTAATAAACAGCGTCCTATCAACCATGATTGGTTGGTTATTGTTCGAACGTAGCGAACATCGTAAATTTACATATGGTAAGCATAAGTCGTCTTTAAGTAGATCGCAAGGTAAAATCAGACATACTGTAGAACATAGAAGTGCACACGAAGTGCACTGCGCACAGAAAGCAAGCTCTCTGGTACAACAAAAAACCAATCCCTTCTTAACGTCCAACTAGGTAGACATCAAGGCAGAACCAGCCGTGCTGAGGCATCACCGAAGCGAGTAACTTATATTCCACAGTGCCAAACTCAACCTGCGATAGTAATATGCGATCATAATACTTGTAAGTATGTTGTATTTTAAGTATGTATATAGACCCACCATAGGCAGATCAAGTATCGTCGGATACTCTCCAAGCCAGGTTCACGAGGCACATAGTACCAAGGCTCCCTACATCAGACAGCATCCAACGATGTAATGCGTTCGAAATGCTTCATTAATTGCACATAATAAAATATGTTATTATTACTTTATTTTCAATAAAATATTAATTCTCTGAATCGCTCCCACTCGCGCCATCATGAGGAGAAAACCCAGACATAGTGTGCGCTTTGGCGGCCTACATCGCCGCGCTCCCTACGCATTATTTCTGTCGTCGAGTCTGCTACTCGCTTCCTCCCCTGGCGATCGGTCCGAATGACGGAAATCGCTTCGGCTGCATCCACGTTCGTTTCTCATCTAGATCAATTATACTATTATTATTTTATTATTAATTTAATATGTTTTTACTATTATTTTATAATTTATGCTATCAAATATAAATATTATTATTATTATTATTTTATGAACTGATATGTACGTATAGTTACAGCTTGTAAAGAAGAAAATCTGGAATCGAAAGCAGTTAAAAGCTGAACCGATATCATTAGTAAGATCCTTGAGTGTAGTCTCCATCCGAGCAGCGCACGTAAAAGTTAATGGTCCAGGCGGTAAGCTTCCGTTAGACGACAGTATTGCTGCCAATTTTGCCACAATAGTGTAAAAGTCGAAGCGGTCATAGCCTTGTAGTTATGAGCTCCTGTATGGGGTCACGGGTTTGATCCCCGGGCTCTAGTTTGAGTTCTGAGTGAAGGAATACATCACGAGAGCATCATGCAGCACCTGCACGCCCGAGAGTCTTCATAATGTTCTCGATAGTGTGTGAATTCTGCCAACCCGCACTTAGCCAGCATGGTAGACTATGGCCAAAGACTTCTCACTCCTAGAGGAGATTCGTGCTCAATATAGTGAGCCGACAATGGGTTGGTGAAGAGAGTGTAACCAGAGACCTACAGTTTAATGTTACCTGTCAAAACTGCGACCTTGTATGAAATGAGCCTATTTCCAACACTTGTACTTACGAACGTACTTGGAACGAGCTCATCATCATCATTAGCGACCCATAGATAGCTCACTGTTGAGCACGAGCTTCCTCTCAGAATTAGAAGGGCTTTGGCTACAGTCCACCATGCTGGCCAAGTGATGATTGAGGAACTTGGTTCTTTGAGAATATGAATATGGAGAACTCTCAGGCGTGCAGGTATTCTCACGATGTTTTCCACTATCGTTACGGCTAGAGATATTAATTGCTTGAAACGCACATATTTAGTTCGAGACATAGAACGAAATGTTAGAGGTGCGGGCCTGGTGATCAATTCCTGGACCGCCCAAATAGGAGACCGAGGTTATTATGACAATCAGCCAATTGCCTTCTTACTATTCAAAAAGGAAGTTTGCATGCATTCAACCCGTATTTATGTATAAAACAATGGACCGATATTAGTGATTTTTTAAATATCGTAATCTACGTACTTTCAGGAAGGTTTTAGTATGTTATACATCGGCATCTTACTTAGAACCTAGTGTACGAAGTTATATACATAACTATTCAGTCAAGTCACCAATTACTAAGTAATAGAAGGTGCCACAGTAGAGCAAAGTGCATCATCAGACTAATCAGCTATCATTAGTAGGATCTTCTTAGCCATTACAGTTAGAGTAGAGAACGTAAAACTTTACGATCGTAATGGCGGCAAACTACCGTCGACGATAATAATAGGATTTTAAAAAAATACATGGATTATTTTTTACTTTGAAGATAGTAATATAAGGTTAATGGCTTGTTGGTATAAGTAATATAATAACTTAATGGTTAAAATTCACGTAACGAAAATAAAACAATAAGCGAATTTAATAGATACGAAATAGATTGATAAATAAATAATATCTTTATTAGCAGAATTACAAAGGTTTACAAATAAAGTATTTGGCACCTATTTTCCAAAAATTCAAATCTGTGTTTAGAGAGTCAGATCCTTTCCCATTGCTTTTTTGCAAAAAGTATTTATTATTGGTGAAATATTTTTTTTTTTTAAGTAAAACGTTAAGCTTTTGTCAGGTGTATCGTAGCTTTACGTATTAAATATCGTGGTCTTACATAAATATTTTATGATAGGGCAACCATATTTCTTTAAAAATATTTCTTTAAAATTATTTATATAGGCATTAGAAGTTTCTGAAATATAATTGTGAAAAACAAGGATGGACAGAGGCAAAGACTAACTTTTGACGCACAGACTAATGTGTGTGTTATAGATTATAGAACCTTTTTTGTTGGATAGAAGCGGTCGTAGTTCATAATAACAAAGGAACAAGAAGCTTTCTTGAAGAACTTTTTTATCAAAGTACAAATTGTACAATACATAGCTTCTTACACTAAAAAATAAATTAATTAAATACAAATAAATTAAAAATCATAACAAATCCCACTATATAAGTAATAAAACCAAAGATTAAATAACAAACAATTTGAAATACCTACTAAACTAATAATTAATTCAAAGTGTGTGTTACAAAAAATAACAATATGAAATGGGAATGAAACTAAAAATAAAATAAAATAAAAACTACTCAATTAAACTTAGTACTCAGAATAATTCTCCAATCTACGTGGTACATCGTGCTGCATGTGATGTGTACCGCTCGCCCTACCGGAGTACCGGTTCTGAATATCGTAGAAATTAGAAAAGCAAGCTACTCGAAATCTTCCAAAGTACTCTCGACGTACATTTCACTCCAACACCGGAGCATCCTCTTATGATGTTGACTCGACAATGCAAGTGTAAATTGAATTCAGAATACTATATTTTTGCGTGGGGCGTAAAGTTTAAAGGATTTCATCGCCCAACACCGGTCGTTAAAATCAATTTATTATCAATCGGTGCTCAGTAAAGTGAGAGGGAAATCCGGAACGCAATTTAGCAAGGAGACTTCCTTTTTAGATTGTGCAACTTAGGCATAAAATTAATTTAAACCGATAAACCGATCCGATTCAACAGAGCTTTGATGAAATAAAGCGATTTATTTGTTCTGAAATAAGTAATTTAAAACAGTATTTAATTATTATATTGGGCTTTGTTGGTCGGTCCTTTTCTTTTTTTATTGTTCAAGATAAAAAATACATTAATATTATGGGTATCACACTAGCCATCCTCAAAAAACTTTAACGTTTATGCGAGGATAACGAGTTCACATTGCAGTTATTAGTAAAATATATATAAGCAGGTATAACATTTTAAGTGAATTAAATATATATATATATATATATTTTATATATATATATAAAAAATAAAATAAGTTTGGTTTAGGTTAGGTTAGTACTTAATATAGCTTAAAATATTGTGTTATTTCTAAATTCAACAAAAAAAGGAACAAAAAGTAACGACTTACTAGCGAAGCGTTTTCAAACCTACCGGCAAAGACGTGTCAGTAATCGTTTTTTATTTTATTCCACTACAAGTTAGCCCTTGATTGCGATCTCACCCGATGGTAAAAGAAGATGAAGTTGAAGATTAGAATAGAATGAATTTACTTGTCGGAATGTGTTACAACGATGGTTAGAGTATTAAAGCCGCAGCATAT
This sequence comes from Erebia palarica, assembly GCA_964035005.1. NCBI lineage: Eukaryota > Metazoa > Arthropoda > Insecta > Lepidoptera > Nymphalidae > Erebia > Erebia palarica. The sequence continues at coordinate 20,315,544 of OZ035986.1, forward strand.
TCAGTCAGCCAAACCTGACATACAAATTTTAACTAGCCAGTAAACACGGCCGAAGCCAACAAGGCAATTAGATAGAAAGAGAGTTCCAGTACGATCCTGTATAGAAACCGACGAGAATGGGTTTAATATACGTAATTGCTACACTCACTGGTTAACACTTACCACCAGGTGAGATCGCAATCAAGAGGTAACCTGTAGTGAAATAAAAAAACATACCTACCTTTCTATACTTACATTATTGTAGGGTATTCTAGATAATCGAAACTTTGACAATATCTAGTCATATCGGAAACTTTTTGTTCAAACGTCAAAACGCACGCTTTTGTACGAAATACTGATTTCGCAACAAAGATTGACGCACTTTTTTTACTTTAAACCATAGTTTAAAATTGTTATAAATTCAATATATTATAAAACTAACTAGGGACAAGGATAATTACGACTTTTGAGAGATCCTCTACTTAATAAACTATAATTTATTTGGTTAGTTGTCAAATACCCATTTTAACTAATTAAAATTAATTTCGCCCGTAGGTACAAACTCTAGCATATTTTAATAGTTTATAACTTCTCCGGAAATGTTTAAACCCAATGGCATGGCAAACATTTTAGTGTACTAAGCAAGACAAACATAAGCTCTGCCCTTCCGGCTATCCGGAATGTTTTCGAACAGTTCAAACTCAAAGCATTATCAAATTAGTTAGCATTTAAATTTTCAAGAATTATTAATTTAATTGAAAATTAGTTGTTGCCCGCGACTTCGTCCGCGTGGATTGAGTTTTTTGGATCCCGCGGGAACTCTTTAATTTCCCGGCATAAAAAGTAGCGTATGTATTATTTCAGACTATAATCTATCACTCATTTCCTAATTTCATGCAGATCCTTTAGTGGCTCTGGCGTGATCGAGTAACAAACATCCATCCAGCCGTTCATCCATCCAAACTTTCGCATTTATTTAATTTACTATATGATGCCCGCGACTGCTTTACTCGAGAACTCTTTAATTTACCGGAATATTCGCCTATGCCCTTCCCCGGGATACAACCTATCCCTGTACCAAATTTCATCAAAATCGGTAGAACAGATGGGCCTTGAAAACGTAGCATACAGACTGACAACTTTCGCATTTTTAATATTAATATGGATGTATAGATTTCTATGGTAATGTTCTTCGCTTAAGCCTGCGTAAGGTCCAACGCATGTCCAACGCGTAGAAGCATAGCGATTGAATTAATCTGATCAATTAATTAATTATCACACTCAGCTAAGCGTAACGGCAACTTTCATTTGATTAGGGCGTAATTACTGCTGCAACATCTTAATTAAAATCACGACTTGAGTGCCGGAACTGTTAATTAATAGTCGTTGAAACAACGAGACTGACTTTCGAACTTCATAACACTCGAACTTAATTTTATTTTTATTCACAGGTATACAGGTATTTTATAATTTACTAGCTTTTGCTCGCAGCTTCGCTCATGTTAGTTTCGATTTTCAAATGAATTGTAAACCCCAATTTAACATCCTAAGGGGTTGAATTTTTCAAAAATCCTCTTGGCGGATTCCTACGTCTAATCTCTCTGGAGATAGGCCACCGTGGCCGAAATTCGGTCGGGAGGACAATATTATTAATATTCCTTTCATTTAATTAGATTACTCGTACTTAAAAACCCTTGGGATCTATCTCTTTGACTAAACGGGACAAAAAGTTGCGTATTTCCAGGTCCATAACTATCTCCTGGTCGCCTGGTCTGATGACTGGTACCTAGGATCTATCTAATAATTTTTTAGCTTTTAGTACGTTATCCACATCATTATTAACTTTTAAAAAACGGTTTAACTTAAAAAAAACAAGTTTTTTAGTTTTATTTCTCATTCTATTTATTTCATTCAGTGCATGTCAATTTGTTGCAGTCTGACTCCTCAAATTTGTATTCTACTACACTTCACTTTGTGTGCTCTCTTCTATAGTAAAGCTTTTTCACTATCCATATTGAGAGGATTGTGAAAAAATATGGGATGGGTCATTTTGCTGGTGGCCATAATCGATTTGGATTTGTAACCGCCTTCTTTTTTCATAGTGTACTGAGTGCACTGTATTTTACTAGTAAAGCCCTATTGGGCGCCCACATAGAGGGGCTTATGAATAAATATGTAATCCGCCATTTTGTGGCGGCGACCATCTTATATTTACAATTATACTGAATATATACAATTGTAATTAAATATCAGATCAATTTGTTAACACAAAAAGGGGTAAAATTTCAATTACTAGACCCAAACAAAATACAAATAGGGCAAGCTAAATAAAACCGTTAAAAAATCTGGGTACCCATGGGTTAAAAAAGAGTTATTGGATAGGTAGTTAATGTTTATCTAATTTATTTTAAAGAAGAATAAGAAGATTTTTTTAAGTTAACATTCTATCAGAGGCACAAGGAATAAGGCGGGATTTTAAATTCCCACGGGTGAGAAGCCGCGGGCGTTTGCTATGGTTTGTCTAATTTAGGATGATAATTTTGGCAGATGCCATTTGCATAGTACTGCTTCAGTCTGCTTCACTCTTGTCCTTTAATAATGCTATACACCTCTCATCTGTCAAAATATCATCCTTAATTAGATAAACTATAGTATAAATCATTAAACTAGCCAACCTTTCATTAACCGTAATAGTTATGTGAGTGAACAATACTCTCAGCTGCAGTGCACAAGCACCCTTACGGTACCGCATTTGAGTCTTGCCAGAGCTATTTAATTCCATTGTCAGATAAAACATTGTGCACCTTTTCATATGTTTCGGAAGTAGGTGGGTATGCATTGCGAATCAACGATATAATGCAACCTGATATCGGCCATTCAATTTATTCACAGAAATCAACATGTATGGTTTGGACATTTTTCTATTACGTGCACGAGACATTGGAAGAAATGAGAGTGGCCTAGATCAAAAAGGTCCTATTTTTATTAACCTACTTTTGGTATGTAAGAAAACAGACTTCTTTTTGTTAAGATCTTCTTTCTTCAAGGTTCTATAAAAAATAAACTATTTTATAAATAAACAAGGGACCACCCAAGGCTTCGCTCCAGTGAAAATTCCGAAAACTCTGTATCCCTAGTCTAAGTTGCATTGCAAACTCGATTAATCGTGATCGAGCGTTCGGTCACATTGGCGTCAAAGTAAAAGAGACCCAAAGGTCTTGATTTGAAGTCACAAATTAAGTGAAGTGTTTGCAGTGCTGGCAGTGAATGCATACACGAAATTGAGCTCTTTATGTAGTTCAATGTAGTTTAGTTTATTTTTACTTTGACGCTAATGTGCGTGTAAAACTCGATTACAATCAATTTTGGGATTAAAGTTTTGGTCAATTTTACTCAATGACTTCGTCAAATCTGAACAAATCTTACCCGTTATTTTTATTTACTTTTATGCTGGCCGGTTGATCCAATCTGAATTTCACTAAAGTTCGGAGATGGCGGTTGGAACTCCCCAGCTAACAGCAAATCAATTGCGATCAGTGTAATCCATACATACTTAATGCGTAAGTGTGTCTATCTGTCACACTTTAGCGGCCCATCTATTCATCCAATTTTGACGAAATTTGGTACAGATATATAGTTTGCAGCCAGGAGTAGGTCATAGTTTTTTTCCCGGAAAATTAAAGAGTTCCCGCGTTGACATACTTTAATCCACGTGGATGAAGTCGCGGACATCATTAACATCGTAGAATATTACGTAAGTAGCGTACGTATGTAACTTACATAACTAGCATTTGTATGCGGACTTACAAGACTGTTTACATTACGTAAGTTAATCATAAACGTAACTTACGTGACAAAAACTTACAATAATTGTTGTTATTGTGGCCTAATAAAAGGTAGATTTTTGATTTTACTGTTTACAGCCCGCCAACCCGCATTGGTGCAGCGTGGTGGGTCTAAGCTCTAACACCCTTTCTCCTATGAAATTGGAAGCCTATGCCCAGCAATGGGACTTTAATGGGCTGTAGTGGTGGTGGTGGTGTACAGCATGTGTTGCAATACATTGGTGAATGCTGTAGCAGGTATTAACGTAAGCCCACCCGTGCGAAATAAAAGTTGGTAGAGAGGCATAGTGCCATCACTTGAAACCGTATTGTTTTAATATTGTTGACTTTCATCTTTCAGAATTATAATCCTTATTCTAAGGATGTATCAGCTGTCACGAGACTGACACTTGAACCTGTCGTCTAACGGCAATTTGGCCCCTCACCTCACTCACTCCACCAAAACTTTGCACAAGTCTATCAAAAACTTCGGTCGGTACATTAATTAGCAGACGATCGGCCGTCAATAATCACTAATGATGGAAACTTTTGCGTTTTTGGGTGCTACCCATTGATATTGATACCCGAGATATACAGATCTTTAAAAATATCTCGGTGTCTTTTAATCCGGGGACGCCCAGTTGTGTTGCCAGCACTGCTAATTTGCAACGAGATTATGAGATATGCCACACACACATACATACGCACTAGAAGAACTTGCTAGTTTATATAAATTGCACAAAAATGTATAATTCTACTCTGAGAGTATTGTTAAGGAAAATAAGGCATAGGTATCCTGCGGTATAAGTTTTTTTGTTGTAAAGTGTGTCTTGTAACGTTAGAATAACAATTTGGAGGAAACTAACCCCATGTCACTGGTTTATCCTAGTTTGGGGATCCAGTACTTTTTTTTTGAACAAATAAGGATTTTTATTATTTATTCTCTATATATCTTACTCTCACACCCGTGTACGAAATAAATACATAATATATGGCCAAAAACTGCTAATTTTTGTTAGAGTTTCCCATGTGTGTGTGTGTGTGTGTGTGTCTCAACTAAACGGTTGTTTTAGGATATATGAAAAAAATCATAATGATTTAAAAGGACAACTATCACAGCTAAGTAGGCTTTACAAGGTAACGAGTAACAGTAGACCAACTCATAAAATCTCCGTATATTCTGACGGGCAACTACGGAACCCTACACAGCGCTTTGCCCGACACGCACTTGGCCGTTTTTTTTTTAATACCTTTGATTGTCTTTGATTACATGAAAATCTTAAGATATATGGTTTCAGTAAGTATATCAGTGGTAGCCAATGGGAATTTTAGGGGAAAATTCGTATTCCGTAGGCACAAAAAGCCATTAATATTCATTATTATTGGTTATAAGTTTAAAATTAATACAACTTGTTCAATAGGCCTCGAAAAGTCCTCGGGAACAAGCATCTGAGCTGATACTCAGGCAATAACTTAATATAAATACCTCTTCAGGGGTTGAAGACGAGTGTTTTGTTCAATTAATTTCCTGAAAGTTTGAGATGGTTGGATCATCTGCTTTACCCTGCATCTACACATTCGTCCACACGGCGCCCGAATTTTCTTTAACCCATAAAGAAAAAAATTACCAAAGAAAAAACTATAACATAGACAGAGTATGATTTCACCCCCGTGCCTCGGAGAGCACGTTAAGCCGTCGGTCCCGGTTATTATCACTAACATGATAATAGTCGTTAAAGCCCGCCAACCCGCATTGGAGCAGCGTGGTGGGTCTAAGCTCCTAATTCCCTCTCTCCTATGAGAGTGGAGGCCTGTGCCCAGCAGTGGGACGTTAATAGGCTGTAGTGGTGGAAAATAAATTATATTTTATTGATTATTAAATAGAGGATCCCCAAAAACCGTAATATCCACGTCCCATGTTAGTTTTATGTTGAAAACTATTTAAAATTATCGACTAAAATAAAATAATGCGTCGAACTTTGATTACGTCACTATTCAATATGTCATACAAAATACCATACTAAGCACGTCAACATCAAAACAAAGTTTGAAAAATAGTTCCTGATACCCAAAATAGGTACTAATGACCAAAATCCACGTGGATTTGTGAGTTTGTGATAGTGAAAAAACCGGGGTGTGTTTGTAATTGGAGTTTGGGTTCCTCATAGCTTGCTTGTTCAAAAAGTATACAGTGCACTCATTTTGTGAATGAACAGCTTGAACTTGGATGAAATAGCGGTAAAAAGCTAAACTTCGCTCAAATATCGCGACACCGCTTTTATTTTGTATGGGGATATGACATAACATTGTATAATTTCCTCGTGTATCATCAGTATACAACACATTTACACATTACAGAAATCTCTCTCCCGGCTAAAAGGCAAAGTATTCTTCTTTCGCCTTTGTAGATTTTCTATTAAAGGACGTTCACGTATTATAATAAGAAAAGCATTTCCCCGCGCGATCCGTTGGAATTCGATTTATTCAATATATTAGTAGGAGCTGAGTCGCCTACCCAGATAAAAATGCACGCACGTACTATAGAAGAAGCGTTTGTTAAGTATGTGACCGATATTTAGATACGGGCTTTCTTACCCATTATATTCATTTATTTATTTGTTTAATAGGGACAACTAGGCCCATAGAAATTGAAACATAATATAACACAATGTATGTTCCTTTATGTATATTGCTTTAGATTGGACATTGTTCCTATATAAAACTACTTCAATGCCTATTAGAACTCGCATAATGTAGTGTTCCTTTACAATGATGTTTTGTTATCTATAGGCTCTACTTTCGCTATGCTTGTTAAAAAATATAATGCACAAAATTGTGAATTGCGTGTTGTATGCGCGCGTGTGTGTGTGTGTGTGTGTGTGTGTGTGTGTGTGTGTGTGTGTGTGTGTGTGTGTGTGTGTGTGTGTGATGGACGCAAGAACGGAGGGGCAAGTTTAAATCCACTACTAATGAAGCTATCAGATGCAAAGTTCAGCCTATTAATATTCAGACGCATTAATAATTAATTGAAATGAAAACAAAAGTCATTAAATACCTGGAACCATTATAAAAGGAATTAAAGTGCACTAAGGGGTGACGTAAATTGGATTTACATTGATAATAATAATATTTAGGCGAGCGGGTGGGGTTTTTCATCTGAGAGACCTCAAGTCGTTATTGGATTATAAACTGTTTTGTAATATTTTATGAAGACCCCCCTAGGGCCACGGATTTTGAACTTAGCAGTGTCTATTTATTTTCTATTTATTAACTTTCTCTGGTAACATTAACGGGATGGCACAAATAAAGCCACCACGGCACGAGCCATGGGACGACACATTTTCTAGACGACTTTTTGGCTATTTCGTCGGTGTCACTATGTTCCATTTCAAAATATAGAGCTTATGAATTCTCCTGTGTTCACACGCTGGCGCTTTTTAATGCCCTGCAATTTTCATGTTTTGTATGGAAATGGAAAAAATAACGTAGCCCTGTAAAATATAAAACCGTTCTTATATAACGTCGTCACATCACATGAGGCTCGCATCAAAGCCATCCTAAGCCATGGTCCGAGCTTAACACGAGACGTCCTGAAGGAAGACGTTGCCTTCCGATCTCGTCGTGCTCTTGGAGCTTATCTCCAATCTCACAGAGCTTCTGCACTCGCCCAACCCCTTGGTGATACTGTAGTGGCTAGGACCTAGACTATTAGGGGGTTATCTCGAAAAATAAATACAGAATTTCACTATCTTTTTTAGAATTCAATAGGAGACAAATCAAATGCCTAACTTATACAATAATACTTAGTTTTATTTTTTACGAAAATGTCAGCGTAAATTGTGCCCAATTGGCACAAAAGAAAACCTTAACTCAATTGGATATACCCGTAGGTAAAAGACTTCCATCATGTTTCCCTCAAACAATTGTATTGTACGCATTGATGAACAAATGTGGCTTTATTCGTTTTCGAGTTCATTTTACGCCTGTTGGGCTTTCTTCAAAAAGTTTGTCCATTACACATTTTTGCCTATAGTATAAGTTTCCGTGGAGTATTAAGAATAGGTAAACATATCGCAGGAACCTTACCGAAACTTGTAAGCGACATTCTTTGCGTGGGGTTTTAGACGTTCTTGAGATACGAGCTTTCTTCAAAAAGTCTGTGGCACTACGTATTAGGTACTTATATTTTGTGTGAACAAGTTTGTACCAATAACACCTATAGTTTTCCTTAGAGTATAAAAGAGGTGAACCAATCGCAGGAACCTTTGTAACGAAAACTACATGTTAAAGAAGCGTAAGCTTCATGTTTCACGTGGTGCTTTGGACTCTCATAAGTATTACGCCTGTGACGTATACATATATTATCTTACGTTTACCTCTCCTATACTCTAAAGAAAACCATGAAGTTTTCCTTAGGACTTTATCTAAAAGTGTATGAGCGTATATGCATTATGAGAAAAGGCTCGTGCTAAGCAGGATTTGTTTACCGTTGATCAGTATCAGTATACAGAGTTTATCGATATGGGCTGACGGTGAGTTGGTTGATGACGACGATGGTTGTAATGTGTCATATTTAAAATATATACTTAAAAATGTATTGAAGAGGCGATACTTTCGAAAGTAAGGTAGAGAATCCAAACAAGGGGTTTAAAATTAATGAAATTTCATCCCTTACGCGGGGCATCAAGTATCTTCTCAGAAAGCGACATGGAAATGTGAATTTATTGAAAATAACTTCCACATTTATATTTACGCACTGTTGTAAATTGTACTGAACGAGGGGGTGTAGGAAAGAGGGGGTGGGAGTGTATTGACTCCTTTATTTTGGAACATATAAGGGAAGCTTAAACAGTCGTGTTATTCTTTAGCATGCTGTATTCGTCGCTGCTTTCGCCAATGACATAATTTGTACTATCACGTACAGTAAAATGTAAAAAACAAATTGTGTTTGATACAATCATGTTGCCAACATGTATCGTTTATTTTATTTTCTATTATTGAAGCTAATAATATCATCTAACCAGTAAGATTATTTGACATGAATAAAATCAGCCAAAACAATCGCAATTTTCTTTAATTGGCTGAATTTTTGCTATTCTTGAGGCAATTGTGCATTTGAACCAATACAGTGAGAGGCCAATCAGAAGTGATTACGATTATAAAAATGAAAAAACTCCAATAAACAGCTGCAAACTAGAGCAAATGTGCAAATACCACTATTTGTTAAATACCTTGTAAGTGCACCTTGAGAAGCAATCTATCGGTTGAAATAAGACTCAAATTTCATTGTCACAGCTTCGTCGCTGCACCAGCGATGGTTGTGGCTTATAGAATACACTCCACTCACGTCTTACTGTGTTATGTCATTGTACTGGCAAGCTTAGGAACAAATTGACACGATTTACTGTCCTTTATATTTATGCATACGTTATGTACTCGTTTAATGTCTAACTTCTAGCATAAAAATATTATCATTACATATAGTCGGACCTTTACTACGGCAGCGAACAGTCAAGAAAAGTCAGATAAATCGGTTTTGCTGTCTGTATTAATAATTATTAAATAAATAGCCCCTACAAGGAATAGGACTGAGAACCACCTACTTATGGATGTTCTAAAACCTTACGACAATTATCACATTATCACATGACAAAGTCGCATTTGTTCTTGCAACCTCTAAATCAAATCGCGATATAAACACTCCAAAGGTACTGTTCGCGCGCGAGGTCCGAGATTAATGAGATAGAGTTGTGATTTAGTCGTTATTACTTTATCGATACTAACACATCTTTAGTATTTGTGCACATGCATTGAATTAATTATTATTCTATGAGGATATTAAGTGCAATAAGGAAGAAAAAACTAATTTTATCATTAAAGTTAATTATAATCAAAAACCTCTTAATTTCACCATCGAGAGGTAATCCATACTGTAATTATTTTTAAAATGCGAAAGTTTGGATGGATAGTTGGATTGTTTGCTAATGAATCACGGCAGAACAGCTGAACAGATCGGGATGAAATTAGGCACAGAGATAGATTGTAGTCTTACATAACACATAGGCATCAACTAGTTATGCATCTATACTAATATTATAAAGAGGTAAAGTTTGTAAGTTTGTTAGGTTATAGAGGGCAATTTCTGGATCTACTGAACCAATTTTGAAAATTCTTGAACCAATAGAAAGCCACATTATTTGTGTCATAGGTTACATATTAGGGAGTTAAAATTAGGGAGTTTCCGTGGGATTTCAAAAACGTACTTCACGCGGATGAAGTCGCGAGCATCTGCTAGTACAAACTCGTCAACAACAAAAAAAAATTATGCAGATCAGGCAGGCAGTGGATCGACGTAGCACACTACATGTTAAGACACCGCAGGCCCTCGTCAGAACGATTAAAAAGCTCTTAATACCACTTCCACGAGGTGTAATTACAGTATCTAATATGTTTTACGTGCAATAAAACTTTACGTACACCGCGCGAGGGGATTAGAGCGATTGACATACTTGCGTGATGTATAAAGTTTATGTCGCGCTAATGGGGTAGTTACCACAATTTGGTATTGGGGTAAAAATAGCAAAAATTAGCGTTTCTCAAAACTAGTAATTGTTAGATCAACAAAAACAAGTTGTAAAGTAACATAAAAAATTGGCATCCATCCCAGTCTTACCCTACTGTTATTGTAGCGCATAATATAGCTCGGATGTTGAGTTTGTCTCTGAGAGACGAGATCTATAGTGATGAACCAAAACTACCTATCTAAACTCTTAAGCATGAGCTGAAATAACAATCAGCATGCCATGTCTGGCACCCACCCGTTTGCAGGTGTTATAATTTCTGAACTGAACTTGACTGAAATGACCCTCACTCCCTTGGATGGACGGACCTTAAGGCGGCGGGGTAACATAAGCACCTCTCTCTTGCAGACTATAATATTTTCAATTATTAAGCCTGTGTATCTATAGTTTTAACTTTGGCAAAACCAAGTTCTTCATGATTAAATTACGGACATATTGGACATAATGTCCAATGTCGAAGAAAATAACTATGTAGTTGTTTTGCCATTTTCCTCTATCAAAATCTAGATATTGGTTTTCATTGCTTGTGTTGAGACTTTTGCATCGGTCATCAATAATTATAAGAATTAAGGAATTACGGTTTCAGGTCGTAAACTATTTCCATCAGAGAATTGAAGACGATGATTCCATCTGTAGGCAAAGTGTAAATTGTATGGCGAATGGTTTGACAAATATTTTGGCAAGTACAATTGATGTCGTCCAGCTGCCGTCGGCCGCCATTAGCCGCGGCGGCGCTCACCCAAGGGCCTTGGGTTCGCGTCACGTGTTCCGAATAGTCCAACATTGGAAACTTTACCTACGGAACCCGCACATTTGTCTCTTAATAACTAAACTGTCCCGTAACACGGGTTACTATTCAATTATCAAATGTTAGTGTTTTCCTTTTTTATTTAAATTACTATTCAGCTCTGGACTGCAATAACCCAAATGCTGGGATTTCTTGCTGGTTCTTCTCGGTAGTTTCCTTCCAAACCAAGAGTACTTGACGATTTGGTAATTTAATTGGCACTAGTAATTTTGTAATTGAATAAAAATCTTTTCATTTAATTCGATTTCATTTTGCCCATTGCAGTTTGCGCAGTTCTTTGCCTTTTGTACCTTTCAACAAAGAATTATTAATATTGTTAATATACAGTATATTATTATTAGAAGCACCAAAAAAACCTTCTTTCCTGAAATCGGTGCAAAATGGCTTACAAAAACCTACGCCGTCGCGTATAAAGCACCAAAAACCTAATATCCACTCAAGGCCCTCCGGCGAGGGAAAACAGATTTTATTTTTTGCCTCTTCGAAGCCCGCTTTGTCCTCTTTTCGTGTCGCTTATTTTATATGAGGCGTTTAATTCGATGAAATTCGCGTGGAGTCGAATTGGTTTAGGAGTAAGTAGGGATAGAAATATAGGCTGAATCCCAAAAAATAACAAAGTAAATAATGTATGTACTGTGTTGCCTTTACGTTGAAGAAAACTAAATTGTCCTACGTGAGCGACATGATGCGATAATACTGTCGCATTATATAGTTGGTGGCTGAACCTTGACGTATCACACGGTTTCTATGGAGTCGTATCCTGTCGCGGCGCATTCATCTCTACCCCGTAGAAAGTAACAGACGTATCTATGCGACAACTTAAGTCACGTGAAGGGTCAGCTACTGTTTGATACTTTCGTGTCACTTCGTATCGCGTCGCGTTGCCGCGTTTGTCTACCTGGGACAACAGGCTGTCCAAGGTGAGCGATTTATATTTAAGATTTCAGTATTTAACGTTTAAGTTAAGACATACACATAAGACATGCCAAGAAACAAAGACAAAATAATCCGTTTCCCTAGACGATATATTCTACGAAGCATGAGTGAATGAAAATCTCTAATAATTAGATTTATAGAAATAAACTTTACAAAAATCTAAAACGAAGTTTCTAACTATATAGAGATATAAAGATAAGCTACAGAACTCTCGTCCTGCGCGGTTCAGTTATTGGCCAGTTAATTTTTTTGCTATTTTCGTTTTTAAATTAAAAAAGAAATAAATCCAGCACGCTAAAGTCACGCCGGTGACTAATAATAATCTGAAACCGGACAAGTCTGTTTTGATTGGAATCAAAATTCCTTTATATTTTTAGGAACAAAATTTCTAATGTTTCGTTTATCCAAAATATTTCAGGCTGCATTGATTAGTAAGTACGATACGAGCTCAAAGTCAGACAATTTTTTTTTTGTGTGAGCATATTGTCACCTATGTTCAATATAACATTAAATAATTTGGTCCCTATCTTATCTTATTTAAGCCTGTACTGTACCACGGCTGGGCAAAGGCCTCCCTCCAATTTCTTTCCGCCTCCCTATTTTGTGCCTCTATGGGCCATTCAACTATGAATTTATCTAATTCCATGGCTATCGTCGGCTAGACCTTGATGATGATTTTGGAAGGCCCAGAAATAAGCTGATTTAGCCCACAAGTCAACTCTCAGTCTCTCGAGCATACGGCTCGCATGGGCCAGTCCCACTTGAGTGAAGCTACTGCAAGGCCAACGTCAGCTACTAGTGTTTTGGATCATAATATGTCCGTAAAAATTACACCCGAGCGCATACAGGGTGCATAAACTAGTTCTTCTGACTGACCAATGGAAGCAGCAGCCTTATTACCAGCCTGCCACTTACATGCTCTGTAATGTTGATTGATGATCCTACTCGTACGTCAAGAACCTTCCCACAAGTGTCGACAACCGTACAATATTACAACTCAGTCGGATGAGTGCGGGCATCAAAAAATCAGTATATTATAAAACCATCCATAGCTACGGCAACATCAACTTGATGCAGCATTTCACACGGGAAGTCATGTTCCAACAACATTTGGCTGCATTCGCTAAAAAAGAAGAAATCAACAACAAAATCCCCGGATCGTTTTTCAAGCTTTTAACTTTTTAAGTTAAAAAAAAGTATAGGAAATGTTTTCGAAGACTCGTTCCGAGAGTCCGTTAAAAACATAGAACACGAGCCCTGTCTATGCACGGCGTCTAATTCAAAGTTTGGGGACAACTTTCAGTTCGTGAAGCTGTAAACTGATGCTGTGATTCACCTTTGAAATAAAGTTTTGGGAATCGGTTGAGAGATAGCAACTCGCAAGTCTCGGATATGAGGATTAGGTATCTGGTTTGCTATTTTCTATACTCCGAACTTTGGATGGATTGTTATTTGCTCGATATTAGTTCGTTGTTTTATTATGTTCGGTTTATGTGGGGTTCAGCTATCCTTTTCAATCACGCTATAACAACTAGTCTCTGCCAAGTTTTGGCTAAGTTTTGGTTTATTGGAACCACTCGTGGCTTCACCGTGTTAGTTATTAACAAAGCGTTACCAGTTACTTACCTAAACCAATTTAGCATTCAGCAATACAGTAGCACTACATGTGTTTTGGTAACTGCCTTAAGGCCAGGGGCTATACTACCATCGCTAAAACCAGTATTGTTTTAATATTGTGGACGTTAGTGTTTAAGAATTATAATCCTTATTAAAGACGTCAAGGAACGTAACTTGATAAAACGTGATAAAACTGAAATTATGATTTAATACGGTCCCTGTATTAATGAACCGTCATCAGCTAAGATCACGCTCTCAAGGATCTACCTATCTATAGATTAGCCTTAATCATCAGCGCAAAGAGTACGCGGGTTCAAAATTTGCAGTGTTATGACATTTGTTTTTAAATTTTCTGACGTCGAGCTTAACAAAAATTCTCTATGAATCTGATAAAGTTGACTGCGTGGAGTCGATGACTGTGACATGATTTGGTTCTGGATATTTTCGTTCTGCCACTGTTGTAATTGTATTGTTTATAACAATTTTACATGCGTTCTGCTACGTGAAACATATCATCTATTTAACTCTGTAACACCTAGTTTATGTATGTTTCTGCAAAATAAAAAAATTGTATTGTATTGTACGGCTCATTCGATCTAATCTGATACTTCAAACATGGTTTCTATGCGGCCTCGTACCAGACCTCTAAGTGGTGTCTGTGGCCGCAAAGTGGTAACTAGCCAGAGTCACACTAGTCGAGTTATAGTTTTTTAATCTTATCTTATTTGTCATCAGGCCTTCTACGTCTCCAGCAACTGTATCAAACGATGCAACCAGGCCGCACGGCCTTCAAGATATCGCTGGTGAAACGCATCTACAACTCTTCGGACGCTATGGACTTCCTGCTGGCCTTGGAGTACGACGACCGGTGGAGCACCAAGCACATTGTGTTAGACTGCAACGCAAAGAACGCGAAGAGCATATTGGTGGAGCATGTGAGGAAAGTGCAGTTGGGGAGGCGGACTTATCATTATATCCTGAGTGGACTGGTAAGTCATGAATATTTTTTCTGAGTATTTTTTTTTTGATTTTTATATAAATAGCGAGCAAAAGACCAGACGGGCCACCTGATGGTAAGTGCTGGTTTTTGAGATATTTGTTTATCCGCCCTTTGAAGAGCTCACATATTATAATAATGAGGGAACACAAAAGATGGAAGCTGGTTCCACAATTTACAAAAAATATAAACTACATTTATTTTTATGTTTTATGTTTATGTTGTATGTTTTATGTGTATGTGTAAATAAAAAAGAAAAAAATTATGAAAACTAAAATAAAATCAAAAACTAAACAAGCATAAAAAATAGCCACCAGGCCTGATAAGTTTACAGGTAAATCTACATGGTCATTATACAGGTGTTTGTTTCATCTAAGACACCGTCCAAATTATCATTTATGGGCATAGTGGCCAAGACACTGACGCTATTACGTCTCTGGAATACTAGGTCAATCCGTTGGGCTAAATAAGAACCAGCTGATAGAGAGAATCGTTCCTAGGCTATGAGATGGCAGAGCATGTACCCAGTACCTCCTTTTCTGATACTGCCACGATGCGGACTTAGTTATGGATAATTTTTTTTGAGACGACCGTCATTACTATCCGACCGTCCAAAACATGATACATGGACATATTCAACCAGAATATGGTTACTTAGTACAGATGTTACATTATAACATAGTATGGTCTGCATGTTTTACAGGTGCCGGTGTTCATCGAAATCTCGGGCATCATCTTAGAATGTGTGCAATGTATTAAATAAATCATGCAGTTACAGTTATATAAGTATACACAAATAAATATTCGTACATAAAATATACGACGTGCTCGTCCACATCCAATAAATACTAGTTAAGTTACATCAAATTCTTAATCGTTAAAATTCTCCAGGAAAATGGCGTAGATATAATAACTATAATATGGTAAGCTTACTTAGTCTAAATACAGGCTTGCGTTTTTCGACAACGTTTAACTATATCGAGTGTCAACACGCCATATTATTTTCGTCAGAGTAAAGTGGATCTGACCGACCGAAAACATTGCAAACAAAATTTCAATAATCTAAATATATAAAAGGAACGGATGACTGTCCAAATCAGCATTTAGATTATAAGTTTTTAATAATAAAAACCTGCATAGTAGGCTTTTTGCAACGGCAAAATTTCATAATCTCATAGGAAATCAGAAACTGTACGCGGATGAAGTCGTGGGCGACCTCTAGTATTTTATAAATTTGGGGTATTGAAATTTACGAACAGATGACTAACTGATCTATTAACACACAGCTGAAACTATAGTTATACAAGTTACATAATCAGACGATGGCATCAGCTTAGAAATGAGTTTTGAAAATTATGATAAGGGACTTTAAGTTAATGTGAAAGTCAGCCATCTTTGAAGTAAGAATAATGAAATGGAGTAAGAATAGTGATATTAACCTAATTGTTATGAGATTAGAATGAATGAATATAGCAAACCGAAAAGGAAAGGGACGAAGACAACACATCACCCTGAGGTGCTCCAGCCGTCACACCATGATGAAAAAGTCTCTTCAGTTTTATTTCGCTGACGACGACCTATGAGGTCACTCTGAAACCAGTCATTCACGAACGGTGATATTAATAGAACGTAACAGACACAGCAAAATTTTGTAATCCACGGTATTAATACCGTCGATTACGAAATTTTGCCTATCCATTAAATAAAATCGTAAGCACTGTTTTGTGTATTATGCGAAATTGATGACGTATCATTGGTCACGTGTAATTCACGTGGACTTTGTAGTTCGTCTATACTACTAGTATCATCGATATCGAGATGTGCCAAGTCGCAATAAGGGTGCAGTTTCGATTCACGCAGTCTAGTCACGTTGTGCCAGCTAGTCTATTAGTGGCAAGTGTCAGTGTTGGGTTACTAAACAAGCAGGAGGCGACGAGGAGCGAAAAGCCAAGGAAGATAGGTAACATGAGCACGTGATTGACTTTATTTAAGTCTCAAGTACAGTTTCGCCTAACACACTCGGCCAAAGTACATAACGAACTTTTTTGGCGTACTTTTTAGTCAGTACAAAGGGTAGGAATGGTTAGTATTCTGTGATTTAGGTGTGCTTCATGTGCTGGGCAAAAACACTGAAAAGCGGACAGGGCAAAACGTCTGCATCGGACGTGTGCGTTGGAGGGTACCTACTACAAACACTTATAATAGGCCTATTACACTGCACTTTTCACAGGGACCCTTATACGTGAATCAGTGTAGTGTAATAAGATTTAGAGAAAAATAATCCCTAAATTGGTCCTTATTACTGTGTAATAAGCGACGCTCTAGCTTACCACAGGGCCCTGTGGAAAGTGCAGTGTAATAGGCCTATAGGTGACTCGCACACTCTATGCGATAGGACAAAAAGCCAAAGGCGGACGTGTTACGAGGACTTGTCATCCTGGTGTGGGTACCTGTGTAGACGTGAAAAATATTGCTATAGTGTAACGATCACCTCTGATTGGTCAATACTCTTCCGCTATTAATTAAGAATACCATTAATTCAGCCAATCACAATTTAAACTGTAACAATGATTGATGCAGGTTTTACATGATAGGAAATAAGGACTAATATAAACGTGTTCAATATGAGCTCAAAGCATTACCGCTTGCAGGTTATGGACGACCACTGGGAGAACGAGGTGACGGAGTACGGAGCTGTCAACATCACCGGGTTCCGTATAGTGGACAACTCCAGAAAGACTGTGAAGGACTTCCTCGATGGACTGCGGAGGATCGATCCGCGTTTCAAGGGGACTGTATCGGTAAGCAAAACTTCTCTTTTTCTTAATCTTATTTCTTACTAGCGCATGCACGCGACTTCGTCCGCGTGAATTAATGTTTTTGGTTCACGCGCGAAATCTTTAATTTTCCGGGATAAAAAGTAGCCTACAATAATGTAATTCAGACTATAATCTACCTCTGTGCCAAATTTCATCTAGATCGGTTCAGCCGTGATTGAGTTACAAGCATCCATCCATCCAAACTTTGGCATTTATTATAATACTACCGCCCCGGCTTCACACGGGTATTTATTTCGATAAGGATTAATACTATGTCGGTAAAAGCGCAAGTAAAACATTGGTTTAAACCAAATTTGAAAATCATAAAAATGGTTATTATGAGTCAACCTTGAAATATAGATATGTGCTAGAACGGACTTTTTTTAGGACTTTTTGAGAGGCACAATTCCACCATACATTGTTTTCGTGTAACTATAACTATTTACGCAGCGCACGCCACATAAGCTCTCAGAAGAGATGATTTTTTCCGACTTAGTTCACATTATTGCAGTTTTCATAAGGCTTTGAAGGAAGGAAGGACTTTTTGAAAATAAAATATAGCCTATGTTACTCACTAATAATGTAGCTTTCTACAGGTGAAAGAATTCTTAAAATCTGTTGAGTAGTTTTCGTGTTTATCCATTACAAACAAACATTCAAATCTTTCCTCTTTATAATATTAGTTTAGATTAAGTATAAATTGCCGAGTTTCAGCTTCTAAGAGATCATAGCGTATTTCCTACGAAAAAACTTTTGAGCAACAAAAACAAAACTTAATTAATAACTATGAATCGTATATATGGCGCCAAAATGCGGCCATCTACCGTTATACCACGTATTGGCAATTTCAATTTTCAATGGTCAATGTCACCTCTATTTCCTGGTCCAGGGCGACGCGCGAAATTATTTTTCACCGACAAAAATAAATTAAATTTTATCTCTTGGTAGGGCCGTCTAGTTGCCTTTATGCTCCAATGCTTAAACAGCCAGAATGTTGAGCCTAAGAAGAAAGTTAAACTGGTACTTGAATGGTAATAATGTGTTTTAAAGCATTGCGTTTTAAAAGACTAGCATTTGCCCGCGACATCGTCTGCGTCAAATTAGGTTCATAGAAAAAAGAAATTTCAAAAAACTGTGAATAACATAAAATTCTTTATTTTTCACCGAAAGTAAGTTCCATGGATAATAACTTGAACCGCCTATATAAAACCTTGGGGGTGGAATTCCATCCTGAGTACACCTCTAGTGTGCTCAAGTATTCTCTCATTTCTAATGGTGGTGATGATGCAGTCTAGGATAGTAGTTGGCTAACTTGCTAGGCGTATGGCAGTTATAATACTAAACCCATACTCCTAAACGGTTTCCAAGCGACATCATGGCGGAAAGCTTAATTTCTTGGCAGTAAATGTTTGAGTGCTAATTATCCAGACGGCAGAAACCTCCCACCAAGACTTCCAACCCGGAACCTCTCACTTTTAAGACCACAGCACTCACCACTGCGCCAGGAAGGTCGTCAGAAATGACGACAAAGGCGAAATCTAGTTACCTAAATAGATGAAGAAATAAGCATTAAGTTGGTTCGCACACTCAAAGCTTAAGTTTGAATTTTGATCCCTTCTCGTATATCTTAATTCGAGTGTACGTAAGTTACTTAAATCTACATAAATGGTTTATTCACTCGAGGTCTACATTTTCTTGAGGAGGTAAAACCACCTCAATTTAACAGACTAAAGAAAAAGATGAACGGATCAGGGTGGATTTAGTTTAGGCTGACACGAACGGACTCGGACTGAACGGAAAAGTTTTACGAATATTAATTGCCAGTATCGAGCGGTGATAGCCTTGATGTTACCCTTGAGCCTAGACCTTAATCGGGAGTCCGGGGCTCTATTCCCGATTGAGTTCTGATTTTATTATGTGTGTTTATCTAAATTAATATTATAAAGAGGAAAAATTTGTTTGTTTTGTTTGTAATGGATAAACTCAAAAACTACTCAACAGATTTTTTTAAAAATTCTCCTATTGAAAGTTACATTATCAACGAGTACCATAGGCTATATTTTATTTTCATAAAAATTACAGATCCTTACGAAAATTGCAATTATGTGGACTAAGTCGGAAAAAAACGTGTCTTCTGAGAGCTTACGTGGCGTGCGCTGCATAAACAGTTAAAGTTACACGAAAACAATGTATGGTGGAATTGTTCCTCTTAAAAAGTACTAAAAAAAAGTCCACTCTAACACATATCTATCTTTCAAGGTTGACTCACAATAAGCATTTTATTGATTTCCAAATTTGGTTTAAACCAACTTTTTACTTGCGAAGGTGTTTTTACCGACATAGTATTAATCCTTATCAAAATAAATATATTAGACATCTCAAGCATTTAATGAACATAAAAATTATCCTTTACACCATTTAATTTAGATGAATATCTCATGAGATATCATAGTAATAATGTAACGTGCACGGGAAAAAGGGCGACTTCGCCCGGCGCTCAGATTAAATAGGTACCTATAATCTGAGGTCTGGTGGCTGTAGCAGGTGTGATGAGGACGGGGCATACTCTTACAATGTAATAGTAAACTGTAAACCTGCCCACTGCCCACTGGCTATGTTGAGTATAGACTATTAGGATTATTAGTGCTACCCGTGTGAGCCGGGGCCGATAATATTTTATATAAAAGCGGCGCTAGTAATATTAAATATCTATTATAAAAACTTTTAATTTGTGTACAGTCAAGTGAGTTCAGGCGGACAAAATTCGCTTCTTATCACTAATAATATTCTGGGATTTGCTTTAAATCTTTGGTCTGATTTGGGTTATTCTTTTCGGTTTTGAAATTTACTAGAACTAGATGTAATTGCCCACAGATAGTTATTTCCATTTTTTTTCGATACAGCGTTCAGGAATTGATCTGTGTACTTTAATAATAGGTTTAGTTTTGTTCGTAAAGGCTGTCTATCTTTTCTCAGTAGTCCGAGCTCGGGTCAACACTTTATGTGATACCCCGAGGATTGTCGTAAAATTTTGTTGATGCTCTCGCTGTAAAGGAGATTTATAAATATACTGGGGCGGGCGCGTGATGTGCATAATATTATATTATTTACTAGATGCCGCTCGTGCCTGTGTCTACTGTGTAACAAGTAGTAGTAATGAGTTTATTATACGTACCTAATAGTAATTGTTTAATGTAATGTATGTTCATGCTACTTAGACAATATAAACGTTTTTTTAATTTATAATATTCAGGTAAAACTTCGCATTGAATATACTTACGTGCATCCATAATTTTCATTTTCCACTCCCACGAAAATGTGTCATAAGCAAAATTTTTGATTTGATCAGAGTCTGTGTTATGTTTTTACTTTTAGGGCCTAAAACATAGATGGATACCGTCACACCCTCTGCATATTTATATCTTTTTATTGCTGAGTATCAAAAAAATTTTACGACAAAGCCGGTGCGTAACATAAACCCGCGGCCCGAGGTGGTAAATATGCCTTCCCGAGGAAACTCCGACGAAGAAAGCTCTAACGCGATTATGTTTGATGCTAACATACCTACAAATAAAGACATTCTATAAATCACTAGCTAATGCTTGCGACTTCGTCCGCGTGGAATCATTTTGATCCGTTGCTCAGTTGCGGCGTGATTGAAGGACCAACCAACAAACAAACCCACTTTCGCATTTATAATATTAGTGTGATTATAATCAAGGGTATCGACTCTGTACAATGTACATCTGTACATAAGCTCCTTCTAACTAAAACATATTGTGTAGTAATTAATATGTAATTTTTATTTTTTGTTATGTAGGTTTAAAATATGTACTATTCCAGACCATAATCTATCTCTGTACCAAATTCAGCCAGATCCGTTCAACCGTTGGGGCGTGATTGATTAACAAACATCCATACATCCATCCAACCTTTCACATTTATAATAATAGTAAAAGTAAGAGTAAGATATTATAGTACATTATGGTACAAGTGAGTAATGTTGGTGATTACCGCTGAGGCGCCATTGAGACCCGAGCCGTTAGGTGAGGGTCTTAAGATAGCCGAGGACGGTAATCATCAATACACACGTGTATTATACGACGTTTTTCAACACACTTGTGAATAAATAATAATAAAAATTAATTTTATTTAGTAGATAAAAAGTTTACTTAGAGAAATAATTAGTAAATGTGCAGTTAGTAAAATTATAATTAACTGTTCTTGATGGCATAGCGGTCTCATCAGATAGATTATTTACTGAAATACTTTCATGTTCTATTGTTATTTGAGATGGTTCATTATTCGTGTAGGTTGGTGAAATCCAATCATTGGATGTACTTGGTGTTTCGCCAGTAGGACGCGCCTCAGAATCAAGTCTACTTATTTTTTGTGATTTTTGGACAAATTTCCTTCTTGTTTAGTATGGAATCTTCTAATACTGCTACATTGCTAGATTGCCACCCACCATGACGCTTCAAAGTCATTATATCAGCTCCTGAATTAGCCAGCAATGTAGCTGAAGTTCTTCTGAAACTGTTCAGTGTAGCTCTCAGCATCTGCTAAACCTATAAACTTAGCGATTTCTTTAGGCATAGAACCAAATTTGTTTACCTATAGGCTGACTGTATACCATTCTGGTAATTTAGAAAGAAACGGTAATTTTTTGCTTTTGGTGAACGCAAACTTTCATAATTCTTAACAATTTCATAGCAAAAGGAGTAAAGATCGTTTACTACCGTTAACCGCTAGCTGTTTAACAAACGGCAGTAAAAAAACAATTTTTTTTTACTCGCTGGTGCACACGAGTAAAGATTGTTTACTAATATTTTCAACCACTAGCCGTTAACCGTTTAACCGTTCCTCCTGAAAACTAGTACTGCAGTTTGCTGCGGCTTTGTGCTGAGTGAGGATCCTTATTTGTTGACGAACGATTTACTTACTTCTGTAAGCAAGTATTATTGTCAATTATTTTAGTGGAAAAATAAATCACTTATTTATAGATAAATCTACATAAAATATTTTAATAGCAGGAACATTATTATCGAATAGCTGATGATGCCCATGACAGGTTAGCTTAGGTTTTGAAATTTCGATGAACTCTTTGATTGTCCAGAATTAAAAGTAGCCTATGTCACTCTAACGTCCTTAACTATACCCATGCAAAAAATCACACCGATCCGTAGATCTGTTGCGGCGTGATCAAAGAACAAACAAACACTTTTTCGCATTTTTAATATTAGTAGGATAGACGAAGAGCTCAATATAATTTCTGTCTGTCTGTCTTACCGTAACACACAGAAACGACAGTACAGATTTTAATACAACTTGTTATTATAAGTAAGTATCTAAGGCAGCTAATACCAGTAACAGTACAGAATAGGTAATTAGTTATAGTAAGTATTCTCTGCCAATATTTTGGGTGAACGTATGGAAAAAAAATTGTCACGAAAAACAAATATGTTAAACAACATCGAAATATAATGAGTACTAGTAAAATTCTACATCAATGTTATAGAAGCTTTTATTCACTTTCACCTGTCCCGGATGCCTGCTCAAATCTTGCAAGTTAAATTTGACCCACTTCCCGATTTCAGATTGAGCTGAAATTTTGCATACGCGTTCAGTTTGATGACAATGCATGGTTAGCTAAGTGACGTCACTCTAAATCCAATATGGCGGACTCCCAAGGTTGGCGGACTAGTTATTTTAATGCACTCCTGTGATATGGGTAGGTATCCATTTAATGGGTTAACTGAGAAAAATACGGAAATTAAAACGATGTCACATTTTTAATATGATGGACGATAAAAGCTTTGCTTGTACAAATGTTGTTTAATATTATCTTGTTTTAAAAATGTTTTTCCCATCTTTGACTATGTCGTCCCTTGCCACCAGACGAGAACGCATTTAAGGGCTAAATTGTATCTGTATACAAAATAACTTATTTCGAACTAACTTTATAACTTCAATATTACCTACTTACTCAATCACCACAATTTCCTCATAGAGTATATTGTTTTGAAGAAATTGCTAATGTTCGAACCGTATAACGCGCCCTGGGAATAATGTTGGTTATTATCGCTGTAATAAAAAACTTTCTGGTTCAATATACTTGGTATAGCACCGATAATGGCTGTTTTCAACGCTCTGAGTTATTCTTTCCCCCCGGAGATGGTAATGGATGTAACTCGGATTACATAACTGTGCTTAGATGTTTTAATACAAAAACAAAACACGGTAAGTATTTGAGTCATTAAGAGATATACAACGCGTAAGGTCTACAGTCCTTAAAATATAGAGAAAGAAATAGAAGAAAGCACTACGCATAGTAGCTGTCCTGTCATTCTATATTATTAGAGCAATAATTTAACTTTTAAAACGGCGCATTTTTAAAATTTCTTCACATTAATCTCAAATATTTGTGAAGTCTGCCAATCCATAATTGGCTCGCGTGGTGTACTATGGACAATCCCTTTTCATTCTAATAAGAAACTCGTGCTCTGTAGCATCCTAACGAGCAACGAATGTAATAAATCTTCCAAATTATTCTCAACGTAAATTTCACTGCGACACCGGAGCATCCTGAGGAAATGTCTCCACAATGCACGATTTTAAAGATTTTAAAGTTGTTGATTATATAATTATATATAAATATATATATATATATATCTCGACATAGCGTTCAAAGCATTCATAGCGGTATACCCGACAAATCAATCGAATCGATATATATGTCACAGTAAGATTGTAAAAACCGTTAGATTATAATCTAACTCGCGAAACTCTAAACTGTCGAAAGATTAGAATTTAACGCATTACTTGCTTATTTATGTCGAACCCTAACCTAACCTACAAGAAAGAGACAAGAAAACGTAAATAAAATGAATATTTCAAAAATTGACACTCAGAACATTGAACAGTTTACAATCTTTTGACAGTTTAGAATTTCGCGAGTTAGACTATAATCTAACGGTTTTTACAATCTTACGGTGACATATATATATCAATTGATTTGTCGGCTTTGGCGAAATATATCGAATTAAGCTTATTTTTCGGTGAGCTCAATTTTCTGTTATCAGGCACAAACAGCGCTAATGTACGACGGAGTGCAAGTCTTAATGGACGCATTGGGAAGGCTGTGGAAAAAGAAACCCGAAGCCTTCAGGAGCGCTCTGCGACGCGCCGCGGCCTTGGCTAACTCCACTAAAGTCATCGACTGCAATCCCGGCAAGAGCTGGGTGGTGCCCTTCGAGCATGGAGACAAAATATCTAGGCTGATAAAAAAGGTACCTATATATTATTTTTCATAAATATTAGTGTAACTCTTGGCTACAATCAAACTTGCTAGCAAGTGGTCATGTAACCTAAGCTGGAGCGTATTTGCCTAGCAGATGCCTATTCACTCTTGATTTGAAGATACCAACATTTATCTCTAATATACTCAGAGAGTTATCCTTACCCATTCTAATTGTTTCCACCCTATATAAATACGAATAGGCACCTATATCATGGCAATTTCCTCGTACAATTTACACTCATGTAACTATAATAATAAAGAGTACGCGATGTTAAGGTCGAGAGGGTATAAAAAATATTTACGGCGCTCTGTAGCCATCCACATAAGTTACGAAAAGGGCCTACTCCTTGCGTCACGATAAAAAGTGATTTCCGATCCGTAGTTCGAAACGCGGTAACATTTCTTAGGACATCTGTTCCAGTCACCTTTATTTTATGTTCTGCCAGCCCTAAATCAAGCACTTGGCAGTTCCACTAAAATACGTCCCTTGACGTCGAGTTTCACTTTTGAAAAATAAAGGGTTTCACTGTTAATAGGTCCTCGCTAGGGCCGGCGCATAGCTATCAAATTTCAGAATACGCAGAGAAACTAAAACCTTTTCATCTTCGTCACCCCAACCCATTGCCGGCGTACTAAGATTAAGGATTTCTTATAAAGTTTACTAACAGGTGAGTCACCTGATGTTAGCTGGTAATCAAAACCAGAGGAACCGCTAATTAAGTTACGGCTTTTCAGAAATTGGTTGATATGCTTCTTAAATAAAGTTTTCATGTTGAAATCAGTATATATGTCACCGTAAGATTGTAAAAACCGTTAGATTATAATCTAACTCGCGAAATTGTAAACTGTCGACAGATTATGAACCGTTCAATGTTCTAAGTGTCAATTTTTAAAATATTAATTTATTTACGTTCTTTTATGTCTTTCTTGTAGGTTAGGTTAGGGTTCGACATATATATAATCAGGTAGTGCCCGGCCGCAGGCCAGGCACTTAGGTTCTATCGGGTTAATATACCTAACAGATTACAATCTACCGAAAAATAATGCGTTAAATTGTAATCTTTCGACAGTTTGCAATTTCGCGACTTAGATTATAATCTAACGGTTTTTACAATTTTACGGTGACATATACATCCAATGCTTTTAATTATAAAATAAAATTTTAAGGAAAGGACAGAATTAATGAAGAAGACCTGAGGTACCTCTCTATAATGGATGTCGTGGGGCTTATAAAAATCACAGGAAAGTTCGAAGGAGGTAGGCGGCCGGGACACCAGTAACACATTGTGTCCTATCACGTTAAACTGCGTGCAATGGTTCTAATTTCAGGATAAATCAACCGCCTGGCGATGGCGGGCGTACCCTCTATATATACATATATACATGGTAGCCTTTATGAACTAATAGCCTCCACTTTGTTTCAGACTGATATTGAGGGCCTAACTGGTAACATCTCGTTCAACGAGGAAGGCCACAGGTGCAACTTTACGCTTCACGTCGTCGAAATGACTGTTCAGAGCGCTATGGTCAAGGTAAGCATTTTTGACGACATCTCTTAAGTGGCGAGCCGCAAGCGCTGCCGTCATACCCATACTAATATTATAAATGTGAAAGTGTGTCTGTCTGACTGTCTGTCTGCCTGTCTGTCTGGTACGCTCTCACGCGTCATCCTTTCAACCGATTTGGATGAAAGGTAAAGAGATTGTAGGTGGCATCCCGGGGAATGTCATAGGCAACTTTATACTCTTCGTCAACTTTTTATCTCGGAAAATCAAGGATATCCTGCTGGAATCAAAAAAACCTAATCCATTACAATTTCGCAAGTATATCTATCTGTCTGTCTGCTATGCTTCACCGGTCCATCTATTCCACCGATTTTGAGGAAATTCGATACATTTGTTGATGGATTGTATCCCTAAGAAGGACTACGATATCGCGTCAAAACAGATTAGGGGTATGGGTTTAATATTACTGCCATACCCCTACCAACTTAGCCTACTACCATTTTAGACTGCATCATCGTTTACCACCAATTGAGATCGCAGTCAAGGCCGACCTTGTAGTAGCATAAAAAAACGTACACTACCCTGTTCAATTTCCATTTTTGGCGTCAGATTATTTCCAGACCGTTGGACCTTAAAATAGCAGTAACTATTTATCCGAAAAAATTATTCAGCCACAAAAATGTACTACAAAATTAACTAACGATTTCCGAAAGGCTTGCGAAAACTCTTAGCTTCATTTCACTTAATTAGGTAAACCGAAACACAGTAAAGACCCATAAATCAATCTTTCAGATCTACTCTCTGTACCTACATAATATTCTCGAGTCGATCACCCTGAAAGTAGAAAGTTTCATCCGATGATTTTGCTATAGGAAACTTTTGCCATATTTTAAATAAGGTTAAGTTTAAAATAACATAGATAAAGTTCGAAGAACGGATAGACGTTGAGATCCCAAGTTGCTTGAATGGCGGCCTCGCACCATAATGCGCAGTGTTGGATAATCACCGTATATAATTTAACATAAACAAAGTTCGAAGGACCGATAGGCGTTGGGGTTCCAAGGTTCTTAAATAGCAGCCTCGTACCGGAAAGCGCAGCTTTGGACTATCAACCATTAGTTGGACGGACGATTACAAGCGAGAAGCTGTGAGCCGCTGGGAGGAAATAGCAGAATTACATTTATTTATTTCATATTTGCATGTCTACATTGACATGAGGAGGAGGGCAATGCAAATCTTAAACTAATAACACTAGATTACAATTAACATAATATGAGTTCAATGTAGGTAATTATCCCCAATGTAATTAAATCTTATAAGCATAGTCAATGGTTCTCAAAATGATATTAAATAAGTTGTGAAATACAATAAAAACGTTCGAATAGTTATAATTTTAGTACACAATTTATTCATAAATCTATCACGCTATTGAAGTCGGTATGTAGTAAGAAATTGACGACCTCAGTGGCGCAGTGTTGAGCGCCGTTGCCTTAACGTGCGGAGGCCCCGGGTTCGATCCCCGGCAGGGTTTGGAAATTTATAATTTCTAAATTTTCCCTGGTCTGGCCTGGTCTTGCCTTCAGCCGTGGCTAGTTACAACCCTACCGGCAAAGACGTGCCGCCAAGCGATGTAGCGTTCCGGTACGATGCCGTGTAGAAACCGAAAAGGGGTATGGGTTTAATATAACTACCATGCCCCTAACAGGTTAGCCCGCGACCATCTTAGACTGCATCTTCACTTACCATCAGGTGAGATCGCAGTCAAGGTCTAACTTGTAGTGGATAAAATAAAAAAAAATTATTGATTATTGTTTCTTGAATATTGTAATATTATATTAATGCAAGACCGTGCCCTGTGGACCATCGTCCAACAGTGGGCATCTATCGGCGGAGACGACGCACACAATCATTGCAAAGTGAAGTCACTTTACAGATGTGCATAATTTTTTGAGTCACCACTTGAGAATGCTCCGGTGTTGTAGTGAAAAGTACGTTGAGATTGCTTTGGAAGATTATTTTGGTGTGATGTAATGGTGGTGCGTATTGCTTGCTGCACATTATTCTATATAGATTTGCCTATTTTCTTCTTATAACTTTTGTTCTCAGGTTACACGATAATCAAGGAACAAAAAGTTCCTTGCGAAAAGACTTCCGCAAAGGAACGTCTGCTGCTATCCAACACTAATTATTATTATTACTCAACAGGTAGCATCGTGGACCGATAAACAAGGCCTGAGTCTTATCACGCCGAAATACGAACAGCTCCACTCGCCGGTGTCATTTGACACCAACAAAACGTACATAGTGACGACGATCCTCCAGGAGCCATTCATGATGCTGAAGACGCCAGAGTACGGCCAGAGGGAGGACCAGTTCCACGGCTTTTGCAAGGATCTCGCTGATTTGGTTGCTGCGAGACTCGGCATCAAGTGTGAGTGGTGTAATAGAAAAACTGGTAAAATAAATTACGTTTAGGGACTATGACAGTTACGATTCAAGAAAATATGTTAAGCCGTCTGAAGTTCTTCAACCCTTTTTCTTGTGGATGGCCCTTAATCAACCAGAAGAATTCAAAATTGATCAGACCTGCGGAAGTGGCTTACATCCCTATGTTAGCCACTTCCGCAGGTCTGATGAAATTGGAAGTATCCTGTTACAATATGTCGGGTTTTTTTAAATTTAAATACTCATATGTAATACTGGCTGGTGCCCTCCGCGTGGTTTAAGCTTTTTACTTCCGGCGTGATCTCCTAATCCGGGATAAAAAGGGTCTTTCTTTATCCCGGAAAATTTAGGAGTTCACTCTCCTGGTCCTGAACTATACCCATGCAAAAATCACGTCGATCCGTTGGTCGGTTGCGGCGTGATGTTAGGACAAACCAACAAACAAACACAATTTCACATTTATAATATCAGAATTAATATTAATTATTAATAATTTGTTACATTAGTAATATATTATAATATTACTAATGTAAGAAATAATATTCCTTTAACTTGAGAGCTAAAGGAGTCAGAAATCTTTCGGTACTCAATTGAATAGAAAAGAAATATTATTTTCTCTCTTATTCTATCTCTTCCTTTAATAATATAAGTACATAGGTATGTTTTTCGACGCCTGAATACCTACTATGAACATCGGTGAGAGATATAATCTTATATTAATCCAACTGAAGTAGCTGACTTCTTGTTTTAGACGAAATCCACATTGTAAGGGATGGAAAGTTCGGAAGTGAGGTGTCACATCACATCTGGACCGGACTCGTTGGAGAGGTCTTCAGAAAGGTAAGTACCATTTACGTATTATATAAATGAACGTTCTCTTTCCGTGAAATGAATATCGAATGAATATGGGATGTCGAAATCGACATCCCATAGGAAATTGATGATTTTTTTAAAGGAAGGCAAATGTGTGTTTGGCGAAACTCAATTTATGAAAATTAAAAAAGGCAAAAAGGTAGGTTTCTGTCATCGTTAAAATCAGTATTATTTTAATATTGTTAACGTTCTTCTTCCAGAATTATAATCCTTATTTTAGCTGTCATTTTAAAATAATACCTACTACTTTAATACGATGATAATAAGCCCCCAAGTATGTATAAGAACATCTAGCAATTCGGCAATGAAGCCCTTCTTTCTTAGGTCATTTTGTAAATCATTTCATGAATAGGTGCGAAAGTTGAAAAGAATCGGAAAAATCTAACGTCCGCTATGTATTTTATCTAATATTTTTCAATTATTATTATTTTTAGTATAGAATTTTGTTATACACCACCACAGTACACCACAACACAATGTAAGTATATAATATGTATATATTTATAGTCTTCATTGCACTACAAAAACACAAGAAAAATTTGCAAAAGAAAATCTTGAATTGTATATGTGATTGTGATTTAAAGAACACAAACAAAGAAAATACCAAGAAGAAGGAAGTATTTCTCAGTTGCGATATTCTGCCAGACAATCTTAGGATTAGGAGAAGTCAAGTAGATTAACCTGCGGGTGGTATTAGGTGCAGTATTAATATAAACGAACACTCAAATAGCTACGAGTATATACTACTTAATCGATTCATAAACTATTTTCACAAATAATATAATACTTGTAATAAATAAATGAAAAACTACTACTTTACATGTGTGTTATGGTATGTGATAGTGTGCCATCACATACCTTTAATAATATTGCGGCGAAATTTCAGGTCTACAAGTTTCTTCACTATGTTTTCCCTCACCGTCAAAGCAAGTGTTACTGAATTACATACAAACGTTTATAGCTCGGAGGCTGAACTCCGGAAGTCAGCCATCAAACCTATCTACGGTACACTAATTTAGTTCATTACATGTTCCGGTCGGCCCGGCTCGCCCTGTGTAGACGCAGCTTAACACGTGTACCGGTCGATACCTTTATATATTATGTTATCTAACGGGGCAAACAGATAAGGCCGCGTACATAAGGGCCATCCAACTTCAATGAAGGCAATCCACGGAAGCTTTTTTATTCGAAAGTATAAAATTAAAGACTACGCCTTAAAGTGTTAAGTGTTTAATTATAATCGATCGCCAGCTTTGCTGTGCCCGCTTGTTCTTTTCAAACGCGTGAAAATCACAAGTACATCACAGCGGTAATAATGTCTCCCAGCAAAATCATTGTATAACTGCAACCATCCTTCATCACTGTATATATTATTATAATAATATTTAAAGTAAATGTCAGTGTAAGTCAATTATACATTTATTGAATGACTCAAAAACGCCCAGCCATCTAGATCCTTGCAGATACAAGAATGCAGGCTGTGGGAAGGAATCTCTTTGGATTCCTTTTTTAATGCAAATATCTTTAGATTTCTTTTATACTTAGTATTAAAACGCGAAAATACATTTAAATTATGATTTTTTAATAATCTTCAAGCAATCAAAATATAGCTGCTATATAGCTATATAGTTTTTAATAAGAATGTTTTTAATGATTTAAGACTTATTTAAAAGTAAAAATAGTAAACTTAGTTATCTCTTAAGATATGATCTTATTCCTGGGATGCATTTTCATTTTTCGGTTGACAAACTATGCAGTATATGCGCAACTATGGGTAAGTGCTTCAAAGATTTTGCAGGAAAGATGTTAAATTTAGCAACAAGATAATATGAAACTCAAAGTACGTTTCTAAACCTCCCTTCACCCTAAGCCCACAGGGGGATTTATTTCCAGTGACTATACTTACAATACTTATTACTCTTTACAGCACTTATGAGTCGACCCCACTGCAGCGCATGCATCTAAGGCTTTTCCTTGAGCGCTTATATAAGACTAAGCTCATAATAACTTTGTCCCTGGGGTCCTAGCGCTTTAAAACTTTTTAAGGACATAGTAAAAAGGTTAGTCGACATCACAGGAGACCGAAGAGCTGGCAGCTACCTCGGACAAAGAATTAGCCTAGCTATTCAAAGGGGGAACGCTGCCAGTATCTTCGGAACCTTGCCTAAAGGGACTCCTTTTAATAATATTTTTTAGTTATTATATTATATTTTTAAGACTTTAAATAATATTAAGTTTCCTTTTAAAAAAAAAAAAACTTTGTCATGTTCGGTTTCAGTATCAAATATGTTTTGAGGGTACCGATAAGGAACATATTAGGAGAAAACTATAAACAAGAAGAATAAGAAAAAACAGAACTTGTAGAGTAATACGGACAATCACTTTGCGAACACAAAAATACTAAAGGTTTTTTGCTAGTATTGAACAAAAGGAACTCTTAATTTGTTTTGGGCTTTCTCCAAACTATTTATGTATGTGTACTATACATGTTAGCTGAGTTACACAACTTTGAACCTAGAAACTTTAAACATAAGGTTGAAAGTACAATGGAGTTGCGTTTCTAGTTACGGACCTCGGTACACTAGTAACCATATTACCCAGCTGTAGCCGAGAATAAAGATCTAATTAAAGGAACATAAAGTGACATCAGATGTCCAGAGGAGGTACAGTAGTTATTAAGAACAAAAGGATGCTCCGTAAAAGCATTTCGCATTTTGTTTATTTGAGCTTTTAATTTTAAAATGTGACAATGAAATAACATTTCCTTTTTCGCATCCAGCAGCACTTGATTGTGTAATATTTAATCCAAAAAAAATATGCGCCAAATTAAGGCTGCCTTTCCACCAGATATGTGCTCGATGCTAAACTACGGATGAGTGTCGTTTATTCTATATCTACTTACCGGCAAACTGTAGTGAGAACCTAACATAGACACAATAATAGATATATATTTTTAACTGGTTGTAACCCATAATGAGTTCGAAACTAGTCGGGCACTTTCCGATAAAAAACGTGAGTTTACAACCGGTCATAATATAATATTTATTATTATTTACTACGATGCCCGCGACTTCGTACGTGTGGATTACTTATGTTTTTTTGATTCCCGCTTAATGTAGCTCCATAATTTTTCGGGATAAAAAACCTTATATCCTTCCCCGGAATGCAACCTATCCCTGTACCATCAAAATCGATTGAAAAGATGGGCCGATAACATACATAAATAACATAAAAATTTACTTTTTAATGAGTATCGTTAGCAAGTTCCCTTCAGAGTTCTTAATTTCCCTACGCTATCGCTATATTAATGGTCTCCTATGTTAAAAACAAATTTCTGATTTAAAAGTTACGTATCAAAGAGTTACCTACTCGTCGAGCTAAATCCCCAACCTCAAGGAAAAGTAGTTTTCCCAGACTTGTTTGTAAACTCCGCAAAATTGCTCCAGAATAAGAAGTCACTGAAAGAAATCGGGATGCATCGAAGACGCTGTAAAGTGCATTATTTTATCGTGGGAGATAAATCTGACACGGTGTCCGCAGGCACTAGACGAGACTGAAATCTCTGTAATCTCGAGGAATATTAAAGGTTTCGGAACATAAAACGCGCGGCTTGAATTACGGAGTCAAGGGATAACTGCATGATATAAAATCTTCTTGAACTAGATAATTTGAATTTGGTGTTTTTTATGTTTTTACATCTTTCCCATTGCCCCTGCCATTAATCACTTAGGCGAGTCGGAAAATGTTTCAGAACATAAATCCGCATCTTGAATAACGAAATGCATGCATAAGTAGCTAATACATATACATGTATATAAAGTCCATGAGATGAAGAATAAAGGAACTTTTAGTGTTTTGTTTCCATTTTAAGTGTGTGCAATAAAGACTTTATCTGTCTATCTATATAATAATATTTTATCCTTCTTTGCATGGTATTGATATAACGATTATTTGCTAGGAGTCGTTACCTCGTCGTTTAATCACTAAATGGAAGGGATGGCGTGACCTGTTTTCGGTTTCAGATCTAAATTTGTAGGCGAAGTTATTACAGTTCCGTAATGTGTTTCCGTCCTTTAATTGGGTTCATTTTTTCCGGCATATTTTTTGACTCATCATAAAAAATCTAATATACTGTCTAGGATCTGCGGTTGACTTTAGACAAACTCTGGTCGCTCGAAGACAAAATGGGATAGTGATTTATTCTTACCGAATGCGGTTACAAGTCTAGCTGCAATTTTAAGCCATGTATTCACTAGGGCACATAATATCGCCCAACATTTACGTGCCAAGTCTCTGATAGATTTCTGCTACTTTGTAAGATAGAGTCACTCAACATTTGCCATGTCCATTCTATAGTCACCTGTCACCATACTGCCATTTCGCAGAACACCAAGCCACGCGCGTCCTCACTAAACAAAGCCTGGGTCCATACTGCCAACGCATAAAGCAATACATAAGCAATATTACTCAAATTACGTATCTTGACGTTCCTAAAATAAGGAATATAATTCTAAAACAGGAAATTCAACAATTATGAAACAATATGGCTTTAATCTTTGGCAGTATGGCCCCTGTCGGGTGACTGTCGAGGGACACGAATGTCGCGCGTTATTTTTTAAATTATTATTTTTCAACCCACTTGTAGTGGGTTGGAGCTAGTAGCCCTTGACTGCATTCTCACTTGGTAGTAAATTCTGATGCAGTCGAACATGGTAGCGGGCTAGCCTGTTAGGGGTATGGCAGTTATAATAAACTCATATACCCCTAAACGGTTTCTACACGGCACCGGAACACTAAATCACTTAGCGGAACGTCTTTGCCGGTAGGGTTGTAACTAGCCGAGGCTGAAGCCTCCCACCATTCCAAACTAGAGAAAAATCTAATATTTCCAAATTGACCCTGCCGGGAGTTGGAACCGGGGGTCTCCCACTTTAAGATCACATTGCTCAACACTGCATCAAATCGCGTAGAATTATTGTTGGGAGTCGTGGGACAAATGTACCGTAGTGAAAACGGGGCTTTAATCCGCCATTCCTCCGGACCAATCTGGAGTTTGACTTAAGTTTTCTTTGTTTATCAACTGCCAACCACAATCGCTTAGTTTCGAATACGGTTTCGAAAAAAGCTTTTTGAATTCAAGCGCTTCGCTTATTCACTTTCTTCTAAATTCAATCCAAATGTTTCTTTAATCAAATAAACTTTAACCCCTTGGCTGCGGTGGCGCTAGTTGGCGCTTAGGGACATCTGCGCCGGGTGTTTTTTTGATCTACCAACAAAATTACATGTTCAAAGTATACAGAATCATAAATGTCTTAGGCACTAGGTACACACGCAATTCTTCAATTCAAATCTTGTAATATCTACAAAACTTTGTGGAAAACGCGTTTAATCACTACAATATTTATAAGTCCCACAAACTTATCTGACCCGGTGAAAGCGTTGCTAGTAGACATGAAAAATAAATTAATAAAAACAAAAACTAATTAATAAATTACTTCTAATTTTTGGTCAACAGATAAGTTTGACAGATCTAAATTAATCACTAAATCCAACCAACAAACCAACACACACACTTTCGCATTTATATATTAAAAATAATAATTTTGGGCGCGTTTATTTTATCTAGGGCTTGGCTACAGTCGGACCTACTTGCAAGTGATGATGCAGCCTAAGGTGGAGCGCGATTGCCTATGCCTATTCTTATACATCGATGTTAGGTAACTAGCAGTATCTGAAGTCCTCCACAATAAAGGATAAAGACTTACCCCACGTCTCACTCCATGTTAAACCTGTAAGTACTAACCACGGCTTAGTATTTTAATATCAGTGCAGTAAACACGTAACTCTTCGAGATCATAATGTGGGAGCAGAGATAGTGTATACCGACGTCAAACGTTCTATTAAATGGGGTAAAGTTGAAGCTGGTCCGGATATTAAATCCTTGTTTCTAGTTAGGGCGAACCCCAGGGCAAACCTTCGGCGCTTAGCGCGTTTATACTCGCTAATTTATCATGTATAGAAATATTCAGAATAATAATTATACATGGCCAAACTTAAGAAAAATGTCTTTGATAATTAATAAAACCTTTTAACTTAATACTCATAGATTTAGGATTGGTCTCCGTTGCACTCAAAGAGCAACCCTCAATCTACGATAATATTATTATTATTTTAGTTTTGTATACCTAATATAATAGATATATTAAATTTATGTTTAACATTACTGGGTCGTACAGGCATACAAATACTATATAATGCGAAAGATTGTGTGTGTGTGTGTCTGTTTGTCAGTTTGTTACCTTTTCATCAGATAAACTAACTGATTAAATTGATATTGCTCTTTATAACAATAGTCTATTATTTATTTTACTAGACGATACTCATGACTTTGTCTGCATGGATTTAGGTTTTTCAGATATCCTACGAGTAGCTTATGTCCTTCTGCAGTATGCAAACAATTTCTGTAACAAATTTCGTCAAAATCGCTAAAACAGATGGGCTGGTTAAGGGTTATATACAGACTGGCAGTCAGACGTACAAATATACTTTCACATTTATGAGTCTTCCTCATATTAAAATAATTTGTTTCAGGAAGCAGATATGGCCATCGCTCCTTTATCCATAATGCCAGAAAGGGAGAGGGTCATCGATTTCAGCGAGCCCTTCCTGTCAATAGAGACACCGGTGAAACGCACCAAGACGCCGAAGCAACTGGCTGGCACTTTCAGTTTTCTGCGTCCACTGTCTAAGGAGATATGGGTACGGTTTCATCTTTTACTAGGAGCGACCACCCGCTCCTTTTTGAAATTCGGAATTTTTTTAAATCCAGCCTTGAGGTAGACCTTAACTAAAGAAGAGCACCGTGCGTGCGGTGCGTAGCGGTAAATATTCTTTTCACCCCACATGCTCGACAATGCCGAATTATATGTCATGTACCTTACCGAAAGCAAGACATTATATCTCTTGGCTTTAGCCGGGTTATAATGTTCTATTGAATTTCATTATAATCCGCTGGTCAATAATGTGATTTTCACTTTCATAATTCTTATTGCTAAGTCCATAAAGTCTAATTTCGCTAAACAGAATGTGTCCTCAGCGGGCGCGGCCAACTCGATTTTCGAAGACCGAAGCCGTGGCCCACTAGATTCGCACTGAGACGAACTTCATTTGTTTGTCAAATCGAGTAGGCCACGCCAGCTGAAAGAAGTGGCTATATAGGCCGTGGCCCACTAGATTCGCACTGAGACGAACTTCGTTTGTTTGTCAAATCGAGTAGGCCACACCTGCTGAAAGAAGTTGCTGTAGCCGTAGCTAGTACCTTTAGAAGATTCTATAAATATTTTTTAAAAAATATCAAAAATGTCGAGTGATGAAAGTATTTTGACTCCAGATGCTATTAAATTAGATGCCATAGGCATTGTCTACTCCAAGAAAAGTCAAAGGAAAATTACCTGCAAGCCTATAAATATTTTGACACATGGAAAACTGCAAAAGGCGCAAAGTCTGTGTCTGAATCAGTGCTTCTGGTCTATTTTGAATATTTATCTACTAAGCCTGGTTTTTTATTGTCTCGCATAAAGTGAGAAAAGTAGAGTATACACCACAGGGATAAAACTGTTTTTTTCTTGGGCGCTTGAATCCCTCACTGCACTCAGGACTCAATCTTAATTTATAACACCCTCGCTACGCTCGGGAGTTAAATTTGCAATACTTCGTTACGTTCAGGATTCAATGTAGCGCCCGTGACATAGAACAGTGCTTTATCCTCTTGGTGTATAATCTACTATTTCTCAAACATGCATGGAAATATTGTCATTATTTTCGAAAAAAGAACACGCGAAGTATCGAATTTACGGACAAAGAAAATCAAACCCATTGCAGGTGCGTTTTTTGAATTTGGAACATTATAACACTCCTGCAATGTTGCATGAAACGGCGTGCTGGAGTTATTAAATACTCTTTGATCGGATATCTTTTGTTATTCTTGGCATACCATAGTCTCTTTGCTTATTACTCTAGCGGCACGCTATGATGGCCGGTTTGACACATTACAATAGTGATGTGGAATGTCAATTTATTCTCGAACAAAAAACAATTAAGTTTTGTTTTTGTACCTGATTAAATAGGTTTAATAAAACAAAAATGTATATGTTTATTTAATTTATTTGAACGAACTGAATATTTGAACGAAAATGAATATACATACTTTATATGCACACAAGAAACATATGAATACAAAAGATACCAAAAAAGGTGCCACAAAAGGCCATAATTAATCAGATTCGTCCATACTACTATTTTCACTGTCGTCACTGCTATCATCACATACATTAATAATTATATGTTCGTTTTCTATAATATTATCTATTTTCACATCTCTTTCATAATCTTCCCTTATTAATTTAACAGTTCTATTCACAACCTTTTCCCAGTCTCCTTTAGTCACATGTTCACAAGCTTCTTCTAATAATTTTAGCATTTTTTTTGTGGTAAATGGGGGTTCTGTATTGTGTCTTGCAGCATATCCCTTAATTTGAGCCCACACCAACTCAATCGCATTATACTCACAATGGTAAGGCGGTAACCGTATAACTCTGTGCCCATGTTCTAATGCTATTTCGTCAATGACGTATCGGATCTTGGTTGGTTTGTTTTCTTTTAAAAGACGTACTAATTCCGCTTTTAACATATTCATGTTTGCATCTACGCCATTTTTACGAAGCCATGCGACGATATCAGCTTTCTTTTGGGATTGGGCAGGTGGCTTGTCAATTTGCATCGAGTGGTATGGGGCGTTGTCCATAATTATAATAGATGGTTCAGGGAGGCTACACAACATTGAGGTAAACCATTCAGTAAACTTTTCTCCATTCATGTCTTCATGATAGTCTCCAGTGGTTTTTGACGCAAAAGCCATGAGAGAACCTTCGACAAACCCGTTGATGGTTCCGGCGTGACAAATTATAAGTCGCGATCCTTTTCCTACAGGAACTTTGGAAGTAGATGCTGCTGTGTCATCGTTCCAAGAACGGCCTACAGTATGGTTAGCATTAAGCCATGTTTCATCCAAGAACACAACATTTTGCCAATTTTTGATTTCTTTCACTTGCCGTAAAAAAGTATACCTTGCCATCGCTATATCAAATCTTTCCATCAATATTTTGCGTTTGTTACATTTTTTGTATCGAAATCCAATGGTCTTCAAAATCTTCGTTAAAGAACTTTCCCCACCGAAGAATAATCCAGCTTCCTTCAGTGAATGCACCAACTTTTTTCTTGTTGGATACTCCTTCTGTAAATAGTAGCCGTAAACATGTCTTCGGATAGCATCGGCATCAAAGCTATCGATGCCTACGACTGGTTTTGCTCGTTTTCTCTTTTTTGGTGTGTGAAGTTTATTTTCTTCTGTGCCAGTCTCGCCATATTTTTTTTTAGTTATCCGTCTAACAGTTCGTTGTCCAATATTAAGCGCATCAGCTACGCGTTCAACCACTGACGTTATAGGTAAAATTGGCCCTCCATTTTGAGCTTCACGATCGAAATAGTTACGAAGGCGTATTACGAACTCACGTGTCTGACTATTTAGAACAGTTCTCTGCGTACGTTCGGTCATATCGACGAAATCCACAACAAAGGGCTTGAACAGAGTCCAAATTAACGAGCAAGGGTCAACAGTAATGCAGTATCAATATTTGAAATCCAAAGCCAGGTCAAAACTATATCACAATCGCATTGCACTGACAGTTTATACTTTTCGAAGCAACGTCAATTCGAAACTGCTTTGTTTTGCATTGAGCATTGACGCGAGTTTGCCGGAGGTAGTAGTTGTGCTAGCCAGCGATCCTATGTGACGATCGTATTAGATTCCATTTTTAAAAATTTATTGATATTTTTTGGCGATTTCAGAGGTTTGTCCACATAGTGAAAATTGTTCATATTCACAAGTACATTCACCCCTTAAATGGTGCAAACTGATTTTTCTACACTTGTATACATTTAAGAAATCAATTTAATAAATAAATTTTGAGTCCTAAACCTAAAACTACATTCGATAAAATTTATGAATCTCTGCACATCACTATCGTCAATAAAGTAATACAATTATTTCCTTCAAAGTCGTTATCAATTAATACGGAACTTCATGAGCGGACAAACGTCAAACCGGCCATCATAGCGTGCCGCTAATATAGTACAAATTGGTGACTGTATAGCCATAAATGCGTTTGCCTGTCGGCACAGATGATAAAATAAAATTGGCGGCAAAGCTGAAAATTCGTCTTGATTTGTTATTTACACACTTAATAAATATAAATTTATTAATAAGTAAAATGAGTCCCAACGGTTCAGAGAGTGAAATGGAGATTGATTGTACTCCACCAGATTTAAGATCAGAAGCCAAATTGGCAATGGAAAACTTGCTTCCAGCGAAGTCCAAAGAAAAATACATGAAAGTATATGAAAATTTTATGAGTTGGAAAAACGAGAAAAAAGTGAACATTTTCTCCGAAATAGTATTTTTGGCGTATTTTAATGAGATTGCTAAATCTAAAAAGCCATCTACATTATGGGTAATTTATTCCATGCTGAAATGTACAGTTCGTGTTAAAAACGGCATGAACTTGAAAAATTATGGGAACTTAACTACTTTTCTTAAACGACAATCGACTTGATTCATAAGCAAGAAATCGAAAATTTTTACTGGCGAAAACATAAAGCAATTTTTAATTAAAGCCCCAGATGATATATATTTAGCGGCAAAGGTAAAAAAGTATGTTTTATTTCCCTGCATTCTTTTGAGAAAAGCACTATATATGCCTCGGCAGAAATGGCAATTGCCTATTTCCCAGCCCTTGCAATAATGTACTATTATATAAATATATCGCAGAGCATCTCCGTGCTTAAGAGGGCTTACCTCCATAGAAACTCATACAAATAATATTTGCCGCTATATGCCGTGCCGTGCATCTGTATTGGGGCTAGACCTTCAAGGTGGTTTCACACCGGCGGTGAGACGAGGGATGTGATGTGACGAAGCAATGGATGAGATGGGCGAAAACTGAAATTTGTATGCGTGAGGATGAGCAAGGCGAAATTTGAAATATTTGTTCAACATTTAACTATACTGCTTCATGAATAGTGTGCAATTATCGTCCATCCCACGCGCTCCTCGCGTGGCTAGTGCTTAATTTCAGATTTATAATTCCAAGGGTTCGGGCTAGGCGTTGATGCGCCATTCAGTGAGTAAGTGGCTCAGGACTGAACTCTTCATTAATATATTATTTAGATCTGGTAATCAAGTTATTTCTCACACTTTTCACTTTCGTGTTCACTTAAAATAGCGGCCCGCTCCAGCTCAACAACCAGTCCTGGGGGCATACTACCATTACAGTCTCGGTGGCCAGACAGATAAGGAGTAAAAAGATATCCTTAACCCAAACACCAATAGATCGGTCAAAGTAACATCTAATACGAAAGTGGTGCGGCTTCAAATCGCAATAAATCAGGGAACAACTAAACAACAGTTCACTTGCCCAAGAACTGTCATAAACATGTATGAACATTTTATCAGGGAAATGTTCGGATCCGCCCCGGGCAAGGCGGTGGGGTGACCAAGCACCAGAAAAATAATCTGGACAATTTGTTTTTCTGTTGTACAGAAAGCCTGCGTCCGCTGGCTTTTTGTCCAAAGGCACCAGTTTTTTCTGGTGAACAATCTAGTCACCATAGACGATAGAAACACTTCGGATTTTTTTCTGAGCGGGAAAAAAACACGTCCTCTTTTGATACTTTTGTTTTTGTTTCAGATTTTATTTTATTATTGACATTATTTTATTGAACCACTGGCGTAAGTTCTCCAGCCAGGATGTCCTTCTCCGTCCCACGCCCCTTTTGCCTTGTATCTTGCCCTGGATAATTAATTGTAGTAGGTCATACTTAGGACCACGAAGTATATGACCCAGGTACTCCAGAGGTACACAGTATTTAGTTAGATAAATGCATTTATACTTCTACGCCCACTCGGAAAGTGCCTTAAAACTTACTTTCTTATTTTTTTTTAATACGAGGAAGAAAGTATGTCATTCATACCAACAAAATATTCAGGCGGGAAAAAAATGAAATTTCATTGTTAACGTGCTAAGCGGGCAGAAAAAGTGTATGAAAATCCATTGTTACCGCGCTGCTTTTTTTTAATTTTTATTTACATAAGTGTAGAACTTTATGTCGAGTAATAAGACTAACCTAATAGTAATAATAAAAATAATCTTAAGTGATTTAAATCAAATAATTAATTATAACTTTTACATTTACACTGTCAATAGACAGTGAAGCTTCAAGGTATTGTTGCTTATTTTACTCGTAGGCGTAGTATAAAGCACTATATATCACTCGGGAGAAAGCAAGATTCTCTATACGATTATCTGTACAATACTCGCGTGAATTGAAGCCTCGGTTCTCAAACTACACCCTCGTTCGTAATCGGTCACTTTCTTCCCTTAGTGAACAATGTACCTACTATTCGCAATTTCTAGTTTCACCCGTTAGCATCATTGCATCTTATAGTGACATTTTTTTATATTGAACGGTTTTCTACATCTCTCCTATCTAGTTGCCACATTTGCTACCTGCTGTAAATTATTATTATTGTTACCATAATAAGCAGATTTATTTTCCTGTGATTGATGAAATTATTTTGACTACCTACGTAGGGTAGAATTCACGTAGGATAGCGCCCAGACCACACTCAAAACGATTATGGTCTGGAAGCTAACCTATTCAACATAAAAATCTTGCCGTACTACAAGTACGCGCAAGAGATTCAAAACAATGATAAAAAATGATATGTGTGGAATATATTATATGCCACCGTTAAATTGCAAAAACCGTTAGATCACAACTTAACGCATTATTTTTCGGTAGATTATAATCTGTTAGGTATATTATAAAACCTAAACCTACCTAATTATTTATGTCGAACCCTAACCTAACCTACAAGAAAGAGACAAGAAAACGTAAATACACTGATTATTTCAAAAATTTACACTCAGAATATTGAACGGTACACAATCTGCCGACAGTTTACAATAACGGTTTTTGCAATCTTACATTTATAAGACCAAAAATTCATTTTCATGGCCAATAATTTTAAAAGGAAGTTTGCCATATTATTTCACATTACAAATAAATAATACTTTTAATTTATTTTCCTAGTAGGTAAATTTTACTGTAACACTAGCCAATGCCCGCAACTTCGTGCGGGTTGAGTTTTTTTTACCCACAAAGGCTTTAATTTCCCGAGATAAAAAGTAGTCATTGTGTTATTCCAGACTATAAAACATATCTGTACCAAATTTCATCCAGATCCGTTCTGGCGTGATTGATTAACAAACATCCATCCATACAAACTTTCACATTTATAATATTGGTATAGATTTGTAGTGTCCCGCATTCCATAGTA
This sequence comes from Erebia palarica, assembly GCA_964035005.1. Taxonomy (NCBI): domain Eukaryota; kingdom Metazoa; phylum Arthropoda; class Insecta; order Lepidoptera; family Nymphalidae; genus Erebia; species Erebia palarica. The sequence goes on from OZ035986.1 coordinate 20,358,684, forward strand.
CAGCGTGGTCGTCTCACAAGGCAGTCGTTATGTAAATGGAGCTGGTGTTTCGCTTGCTGTTGCTTCATTTTAAAACATCGCCCCACCTAAACGTTTTTATGATCATGAAGCGGCTATAGCCTACTGGGTAAAGATCTTGTCGCACTATACAGGCTCGGAGGCACAGCGCGGCGCAGTATGTAGCAGCCAGCATTCTTTGTGTAAGATTGTATGGAGGCCCACTTAAGCGACGCGGCGCGGGACATGCATTCCGCGACTCCCTAAACTCATACAAATTACTTGACGCGCCGCTCCGTGCATCTCAAGTAGGGCTTGACTGATATATTCGGATAATCGAGAGCTCGATTCCCTGGCACGCACCTCTAACTTTTCATAGATAAACACGTTTTACGCAATTAAATATTTCTTGAATCAACGGTGAAGGGATGCCCGGCTTCCGTTTTCCCCTCCTCTTTTAATATAGGTACCTTCAAATCAAGAGTGAATATGCATCTTCTAGGCAAGCGCGCTCCACCTTAGGCTGCATCACCACTTTAAGCAAGTCTGATTGCAGCCAAGCGCTGGCCTATATAATTTAAAAAAAAAAAAACATTGTGGATGCCTGAGAGTCCTTCATAAAAGTTTTCAAAGGTGTTTGAAGTCTGCTAATCCGCACTTGGCGCAAGTGGCTATATCCAAACCCATATCAATCTGGAGACTTTTTCTCAGTAATGAGCCGACAATGAGTGTAATACAATGAAATTTACCAAATCTTCCTGACGTACCCTACAAAACAAGGCTTCTGAAGTATCAACTATTGATACACTTTTTTTTCTCAGTACAATAAAATTGTTACTATTTTACTGACACAACTGAGCCACACGTGTATCAATCTGTCATTTCTGTTGTATTGTACAGACGAACAGACACTCACCCGTTGTCCTAAGTAAGCGACTGAATCGACGCGACAGCGTAGTCCACGTGAAGGGTCAGCTACTGTATTGATACTTTCGCGTCACGTCATAATATCAAGTCGCGGTGTCACGACAACGAGTGAGACAGGGCAAAACGTCGTGTCCATCCGAAACGTCCGCGTAACGATGCATTTCCACCAGAGATGTGCTACGTTGCTAAGCTACGGTTGTGTGTAAAACCCACCAATACGAGCGCTTGATTTAACATCTAGCAAACTGGGAGCTATAGAAATCAACTATTGGTGGATTCAGCAATATATATTGTTTGATGACATGATAATTTGATCACGTTAACTTTTATCAATCTGCTGAGTGGCGGTGCGAAAAGTGAATTTTCAACTCTTCTCCACCTCTGTCAAAAAGCACTCTGTAGTCGGACTTTTATTAGATTCAGCAAACTAAGTAACAATAAGCCAGCAATTCGCACCGCCACAACACCACAACACGCAAATCTTCCAAATTACTCTCAACGTATGTACGTTTCACTCCGACGCCGGCGCCGGAACATCCTCAGTAGACGAGTGACTCGACAATGCACTATTGTAAAGTCTTAAAGACTGTGTCTGTTTTGACGAATTATACCAAATTAAGCTTCTTGTTCCTTGACTGACATGGACTTCCGCAAAATAACACCTGCTTCGATCCAAAAAATGACTTTTAGAAACCTAAGTTTACTGCATATCATTCGTACTGCATACTGCAAGTCCGAGTATAATTCTCTTTTATATGAAGTTGCAGGACCGACAGACCGTGGTGGTTTTGAGCGTAAGTTTTGTCTTCTCCCTGGTATGTTCACTGGTTCACTTTAACCATTTCCCTCGGTTCCAGCTGTGCGTGATATTCAGCTTCTTCGCCGTTAGCATCGTTTTGTTCCTGGTATCCAGATTCTCACCGCACGAGTGGCGCTCAGTCTCCATAACGGACAACCATCTTGAGCATCCAATAAGCAATACTAACGAGGTATGTACTTACTTTTATTGGCACTCAGTCAATCAATCAACAATCAATAATACACTGTACACTTATTGACATCCAATAATTTATAAAACATGATGATGATAATCAGTTATTGTATCTTAAAGCAAAAGTTACGAGGGTTCCAAACGCGCCCTGGTCTGAGAAGAGCCCACAATAAACTCAGCCAGGTAAGTATACTCGAGAATGAAGGAGGACCCTCGGGAGAAAGGAAGGTCACTGAAAGACCACTACCACATTCTATAGAGAGTTGGTACCAAAACATAAACGTCTTTTTGAGCAACGAAATTTAGCCTTTTTGGACTTCTTCTGGTGTCGAAGACGTGCCGCCAAGCGATTTAGCGCTTTGGTAGGATACCGTGTAGAATCGGCCGTGTATATATGGGTGTGGGTTTAATATAACTGCCATAACCCTAATAGGTTAGCAATCTTAGACTGCATCATCTCTTATCATCAGAGGCCCAATTGTGTGAGAAAATCGTTATCAATTTACAGCTTAAAACGTATTACTCGAACTGTTTAAGGTGTTCATGCATGCTTTTTGACATGCAGGCTTCTATAAACTCTTTAAGCAGGTCGAATTATTCGTTTGAAAAACACTTATGGCTGCGATTTCCTTACACAATCGGAGAGCAGGTAAGATCGTACTCAAGAGTTAACTTGTAGTAAAAATACACAAATGCAGCAAAGTACAAGTAAAGTTATGTAAGTAAGTCGCCTATGAATCGGACTCAAATTATTAGTATTTCTCAGTAGATCCTCTAAAAAAATAACTGACAAGTTGGGATAGTAACACATCTTGATTGTAACGTTATTCGTTAGCTTTAAAAGAAATGTAGCCAAATACTTAACCGTGTTTTATTTCAGATAATCTTGCACAACGAGTTCAGCATCTGGAATTCATTCTGGTTCTCGCTCGGATCGTTTATGCAGCAAGGCAGCGACGTTGTACCGAGGTAAGCCATTAGATCTTCTCGTAAAAATTGCATTAAACAAGATGTAGTTTAAGATCTAGAACTCAAATACAACTTAGGTATACATACTCAAATACAACTTAGGTATACAATACAACTTACTCATACTTGCTTCAATATGAAAGCTTCGTTAATAAAGTGTTGTCTGTAGGAGATCACTTCTAATAGTCATAAAACCGCCTTTGCCCACTTGTTTTTCTTTTTTGTTTATTTTTTACATATCTATTATTTTATGTTTTTTTTTATGTTATGTTACTCTTAAGGGGTTAAGAAGGCCGAATGACCTTGACGAAACGCAGACCAGCGGGACTTTTGCCGACGGTAATGCCGTATAGCGGCCACGCCCGGAACTACGCAAACTAGGCCAAAGACTATAGACTGCAGAGGGAACAAGTGCTATTTTATGGGATAATGCCTATATTTATGTTTGCGCATAAATATCATAGGTCACAAATACGTAAACTTTCTTTAATACCTACCTTTAGCTTTACCTTGAGACCTTGCCATGAAATGTTCGATATCGTATCCGATACTAAATATTGTTTGCGCTTGTAGTAGGCACAGATTTAGGTATAGGTACAAGTAATATTTCGTATTGGATCAATGCTAAAATGTAGGTAGTTCAAGTTAGTGTTGCAGAACTATCGATAGTTGACATCAAGCTAAAAGTTTTGAAACGTGCTACCTCCACCGAGGGATGAGTGGGGTACAGGGAGAGGAGATAGAGAATCAGGTACTAACTGCTCACAATAAACCCCACTTGCCGGAGCTGCGTAGTTTTTTTGTGAGTTTACTCCTTTAGAATCAATTTTCATATGTATGAGCCTGTGGTATGAAAATTTATGTGCAGTACTACGTCATGCGCAGCTCTGAGCACAGAGTCACTTAAAAAAAAGTCAGCGCCATTTTGAAATTCTTTGTTAAATAACCGATTTCGTTCAAAATTGATATTTACGGCTTTCTGGGATCACAAAACAGGAAACTGTTACCAAAATTTTAAAAAGTCGGTGCCCTTTTGAAATTCTTTGTTAATTGACCGATTTCGTTCAAAATAGCATACGCACTACGAGTAAAATTATGTCTACCCGTTATCTCTCTCTGTCTACCGAAGCTAACATGGTTACTTGTCTCGTTACGTCAAAAGTAGAGATAAAAGTAATCTGTGGTATTTTTCTCTACGAGCCTTTACATGTCGACTACTTTTTTCTTGTAATATACTGCATTTTGTGCATGTTAGGGTAAATGAAAAATTTGCCGGCAACGACAATATCTCTCTCTTTCGTCGCGAGATAATCTCGTTGTGCACATCCTAGACCTACTGGGATCACAAAACAGGAAACTGTTACCAAAATTTAACAAAGTGAGCGCTATTTTGAAATTCATGTTGTTATTATGTTTCCATGACTATGTAATGTATTTTGATGAATATAAAATATATGGTAATTAATATATGATGATAGCCACGGAGTTAGAGAATAGGAGTGCAGGTGTTCCCAGCTTGTCATCACGAATTTCGATTCCATATTATGATATTATCGATAAGGTTGTCTGGAAGAGATCGCTGGTTAGCGATAAGACCGCCTTGTTGTACCTACATTTTAAGTTTTCATGTTTGTTCTTTTTCATACATACATACATACATACATACATACATACATACATACATACATACATACATACATTGCATGCATGCATGCATACATACATACATACATACATACATACATACATACATACATACATACATACATGCTTGCTTTTCCGCAGTCTCTCAGTCGCAGACAAAATGATTTTGTCTCGGTAGCATAATCGATTTACTAAAACAAAAGTTGTTAGAATTCAAAAATGGCACATTTACATCTGAGAAAGACAGACAGAAAGACACACTTACGCATACATTATAATTATTATTAGTATGTATTTTAGTTATTAGTAGCATTAATATTATTAGTAATTTTGCATTAAAGATATTATAATCTATTCCGTCGGGTCGGAGGAAAAAAAATCAAATTAAAGCTTATAAGCTTTAAAAATAATCAAAATATGTAGCGAGTGCGGTGAGAGCGAGTGAGGAACAACCTACCTGGTTGTTCCTCATCAAAATCATCTTGATTTGAATTTTTACAATCACTTGTCACTACAGAACCTTATTTAGTCTTTGCACCTACTTTGCACGCTTAAAAAGTTAAATTCTTAAAAAAAATATATTTACACCTACTAATTTACAGATAAATACTGAACTAAGTATTTCTAAAATTTTAAATATGTACAAATGAGTATAAACCCTTCAAAATCGAAAATTAACTTTAAAAAATTCGCTCCGACACCGACGTGCGGTCCACCTTCGACAATGTCCCGAAACGGACTGCCGAAGGGCTCGCGGGTGTTTACAGGGCGACGGAGCAGCCACGTTCTCACTAATATACTTAAATTTCGGGGGAAAATTACTTTACACGAATGTTATAGGGAGTAAAAATAAAACTCTCCGTTAAAAATATTGTAATTTTTAAGACCTATTTTTGTGTGCAAGAACTAATTAAAAAGCTTGTGCCGTTTTGCAGAACATTTTCAAAGTATGACAAAAGTAGATACTCTTTGGGGATTTTTTTCTGAAAGAGGGTTTGAAAAAAGTAAATTTTTTTTACAGGAGAAATGTTTATTAAGCCTATATCTTCCGTTACATATTTTTTCTTTACGGATTCAACTATCAGTTATTAAGACAATTTGACTTAAACATCCTAATACTGAGGCAGTTTGTCATCTCTTAAAGCCTTAAAATAAGCAGCAATGATAGCGATGTGATTCTAAAAAGTGTTCACCGCGAACTTGTCCTATGAGTTTTAGGCCCGTATTAATAAACCGACACCAGCTAAGAACAGGTTCTCAAGTATTGGTCAATCAATGCTTAAGACCGGTCGATACCATAGATTGACTGATACTTGATAACCTATTCTTAGCTGGTGTCGGTTTATTAATACGGGCCTTAGACCCCTCACGTCACTAGGATCCACACACACACACACATGATCGGTTTTGATAGAACAGTTTTTTTTCACACGTCCTGTGATATTTTACGGTGTTTTTGAATAATTCTGCACCAAACTGAGCCCAAGAATTTGAGCTGGTGTAGTGCTTTACACGACTTCGTCGCGTGATTTCAGATTTCTTTTTTCTCGCGGGAATTCCTTAATTTTTTGGGTTAAAAAGTTCTAAGTCCTTTTCCGAGACTCAACCTATGTCTATACCAGAAATGCGAATATCAGTTTGTTTGTTACTCTTTTACTTACTTACTCTTACGATCAAGCCCTAATATATAAATAAATAAAAACTATTTAATCCAATTTCATATTTGTTCAGGTCTTTATCCGGAAGGATCGTCGGCACTGTGTGGTGGTTCTTCGCGCTGATCCTGGTGTGTTCTTACACCGCCAACCTCGCCGCCTATCTCATAGTGGAGCGCATCACGGACCCAGCCCTGCTGAACTACGACTCAAGAATAAAAACCGAAGTAAGGTCATGTACCATAATTACAGGTAAAAACTGATCCTAAAGCGAAGCGAGCCTTGGCGATTGTCACAATTTGCATTGCATCCTTCGTTGGGTAGTGCTTAGTTTGACTACAGTTGATGACGTCCAGCCCCCCGATTGTGTAAGGAGATCGTAATCGTTTGTCAAACGGATAATTGGCCTGTTTAAGGAGTTCATAGATGCCTGCCATCAAAAATCAAGTAATATATGCACTCCATAAACAGTTCGAGTAATGTACGTTTTAAGCTGTCATATGATTACTATTTGCGTAGACACTGGGGGCTCTGGATCGGATTCTCTGGTCATGTTTTACTGACAAGAATTTCTAAAACGGGATTTCCACTGGAAAAGTGTAACGAGTGGGAAATAGCCGCTTTCATTGTCAATTCTGCGCTTGATGCGCGGTCATATAGAATTTTTCATCCCCTCGGATTTTGAGAGTAAGATAATAGAACAACAGACGGCCAGCGCCAAATCTTCACGTCGCGATTTCTTCGCGTTTTGTGTGTCACATGCTTTATCAGAAGTTCTAATATTTGAAAGTTAGTCTCACAACTCACGTTTGTTTACGTGCTTTGAATACTAAACAGTCGTAGTTTCGCGCTAAAATTAATTACTAAATCTTTCCATCCTATATAGACCAAGAGATCGCGATTACGATATTATTAAAAGAATAATCCGTAAGTAGTTTAGGTAATTCCGTATCATTTATCACATTTAAAGAAAAAAGGAACTCTTAGGGTGCCTTTTTACCAAATATGTGCTACGTTGCTAAGCTAAGGATGTGTGTCAAAACTCAATACCACCAATAGGAGCGATTTTCATAGCTTAGATCGCTAAATGTTAGAAGAAGCGCTCCTATTGGTGGGTTTGACATACACCCGCAGGCCGCAGCTTAGAAACGTGAAACGTGGTGAAAAGCCACTCTTATGGTGCGACTATATTATGACCACGTCTGTCATATAACATGTGATATTTATGTCACACGTTCATATTTCAGTACTATTTGTGCGACTATATTTTCTGTCCGTCCATCAAAGTATATCAAGATATTTTTTTAAAATTGAATCGTCAAGTGAAAACTTCAATCTAACACGTTTTGTCCGAAAGGGTTGTTTATTATTTATCCTCTGCCATCTCCTCCCATAATATAGTAACTATGTTATGTACGCAAATTGGCCAGCGTGGTGAACTATGGCCGAAACTTTTCTCATTCTGATGAAACCCGAACTCATCAGTGGACCAACGATGGGTTGGGATGCTTGGCTTCTTAACGCGGCCTAAGAGCAAGAGTCCAAACTCTTGCTTTTAAGCCGCGGTCACAATTGTAAGTTTTACGTAAATAGCGTACGTACCTAAGTTTTTTAACATTTGACATACAAATCTGTATATATTTCGTAGGTTACCCATTTATTAGCGACTTACGTGAGTAAAACTTACAATTGTAATATTGGCCTATTGAATGATAAATTATTGTGAATTTCTCCAACGCAACGTTTCCAATTAATTTTAAAAGCTAAATTAATACTATGAAATTACGAGTTTAAATGCTTGCGCATTTCATGTGTTTCCTGGTTTCGGTGTAGCTTTTATGAATATTTATAGAGAAAATTACTGTATAATTCATTCATTACTTTTAAAAGTCCTGTTGCTGTAATTGGTGACAAGACTGAAGAAGATGGTAAACTTTCATATTTTTAATTCACGACTGAATAGCTATATGTAACTTTCTTATTCTTCAAATAAAAGATCTGTACTATTTAATGACATAGATTTCATCTCTGGCCAAGTTCTTCGTATAAGTAAGCCCTGGCGTAGAGGTGAGCACTGTCGTTTTATAAGCGGTAGGTCCTAAGTTCGATCCCCGGCAGGGTCATTTTGGGAATCTATAATGTCTGAATTTCCTCTGGTGTGGTCTGGTGGGAGGCGTCAGCCGTAGCTAGTTACTACACTTTCAGCAAGCCATGCCGCATTCCGGAACAGTATACCGCATGAATAGTAATGGATTATAGAATACCATAAATTCAGCCAATCACAACAATTGCGACTGTAATAATGATTGATGCTGCTTTTACATAATACGGCTACTCTCTTGTAGGAGATAGCTAGACACCGTGATTTTCATACTTTTTGATTGGCAATTCCTAAGTATCAAGTGGAAGCAATTAGACACTAACAGTTGTCTACGTTTGTGCAGTTGTTTGTGCTGATTTCATATTAATTCAAGTATGAAATTAAATATCTGCAATATACACAACACTATAATAAAACAGTCTACGTTTTCGCATCGCCTAATAAACGTGAATTTCCAGAACCCCGTGGCACCTCGCACCAGTTTGATGAGCGATGTAGATGTCAAGGAGGGAGCGTTCACTCACCACGTAGTGGACCACAGCAACGACTGTGCACTGGCGCACGCCTGCAGATATAAGCAAGTACACTTTGGCATCGCAACTGCCAAAGGATCACCTTTGCGGTAAGTTTGAAACTTAGCTTGTAGCATTCCGTATACCTACCAAAATGATATTAAAGTTAAAAAAACCGGTCAAGTATGAGTCAAGATCGCGCATAAAGGGTTCCGTACCAATACGCAATATATATTCTATTAGTAATCACCTAACAAGAAAGATGTCATAACAATACGTAAGCAGCTGTGAAATAACTGGCTTACTTAGGGCTCTAAACTGGTAGCATCCGTCAAACAATTTGACACCCTATGAGTACGGAGCTTTAATTATCAATTTTCGGATATTTCCCTCTACTTGTGCTGTGTCACCTTGCTTCTTGCCAAATTTCATGATTCTAGGTCAACGGGAAGCACCCTATAGGTTTTTATTTATTTGCGAATGTCAAAATATGCAGAACATGCGACATAAACGGCCGTCTCTTTTGATTGCATTCACTTAGTAGCTTAATTATTTTTAGTTCTAAGGGACTGTAGATCTAACTATTTAATATTCAACTTGATACCTCCACACGTTTCCGAGAAAAAGGGGGTTGACAGACAGATAGAGTGACAGACAGACGGACAACGAAGTGATCTAATTCTTTTTTCCTCTTGAGGTAAGGAACCCTAAAAACACCTACGGTTTACCAATTGGACCTACCCATAATGTGAATGGAACTGGTCAAAAACGCCCATGCCCATTTTTTCGACAATGCTTGTTCAACCTTACATATGCAAATGAAAGGATACAATGTACCTATATATAAGTACGATAAGATACGAAATTTTTAGATAAGTTACTGGATCGAATGAGCTATTAATCCATACTAAGCCCAGAAAGGCTTAAGTGTCTGTCTGTAGTTCTGTACGTCTGTCCGTCTGTCTGTCTGCTGTCCTATCACAGGCCATCTATTGAACCGATTTTGAAATGTAGCACAGAGATTGGTTATATCCCAGGAAAGGACCGCTACTTTTTATCCCAAGCAAATTGAAGTGGTCGGACGAGAATAAAAAACCTTAAAACATATGCGAACGATGTCGTGGGCATCATCTAGTGTTTTAATAAAATCATAAAAGCTAGTACAAGAAGTATAAGAAGCAGAGAATAGGTAAAATTAAAAAATAAACTAATTAATACAATATAGTATATACTCATTTTTCTTTGCGTTTGTAAGGATACTTATTTTTCCTTATCTAAAGGTCAAACATTCCGTGTATTAATATCCGCGTAACAAAGTAAAATAAGTTTCGAATAACATTTTCTTTCGCACAAAACTTATTTAGGAAGCAATATCCTCGGCCGGGTTGGGGAGCGATGAGAAAACATGTTACGTACGATGTTTATCACGAAATTATGATTTAAAAACTGCTATTTACTCGTAAATTATGTATTAATATGTTGCTTAGGTACACGTCATACGCAGCTGAGTCTGTTGTGGATCTCAAATCAGAGACCTATTTGTCGTAAAAGTAAATCGAAATCATTCGACAACTTAAAACGTGTTACTTTTCACACTCGTACATGCTTTTAGACGTGCAGACATGTATGAACTCCTTTTATGTAGGTCGAATTATTATATTATCCGTTTGACAAACGATTATGATTACTATTTCCTTATACAATTGCGGGGCCTATATTAGGAGCAGGGTGTAGGGCGCGTTTGGACCATAAAAAAATACATATAAAACGTTTTATGATACCGTAATTAATAATAAGTATTTCAATAAAAGTTCATAATGTTCTTGAAATGGTATGAATTCTGCCAATCCACACTCGATGATAAATTAATTTACCTACTCGTAAGGAGGCGCTTACATCATTACAATTAAAATTATGAAATAGACTTTACCACACTAGGGAAATAAAAATATTGTCGCACTACTGGAAATCTACTAAAACCATTGAAATGTTACCAAAATAAATTCCTCATCGGTAGGAAAGCCAGCAAGATGAACTGCCGTCGATTTTTGCTATCGCTTAACCGTTTATAACGTGTCTTCGAGCAGAAACTAAGTTATGGTCGCCGTTCACCGGAATAGCCTCGCAAAATATAAGCGGCAGGAGTATACCTACAAATCGTATAAGGGTCAAATTGGAAAAACTCAATGGTCGGTAAAAGTCCATTTCTAGAGGCGTAGTGAAAATAAAAGAGCGGTAATACGTACAACGGAAAGTAGATATGGTAGGTAGGTATATATGGTGTACGCAACGACTAGATATTATGGTATATAGGTAGGTACCTATCGCATTATTATCACTCGTTGCGTTCCTCTCCGTTCCTTGCATCTCTGGTGAGATATGCAAGGAAATGAGTGGTAGGCGCTGTAGCGGAGTTGTAAGCAACTTTCTAACAAAAGCTAGCTTTTGACAGTCTAGTATAGTTTTATTTTTTTATTACTATATAGGCCTGCGTTTGACGACAATCATGCTTATGAAAAGCAATTATGAGATCAGTTTGGAGCGCGCTTGCCTGGAAAATGCCTATTCACTCTTGTCTTGAAATCCTGCAGTTTGGCCGGAAACACTGTCGTCGAAAGGTCATTCCAACCCTTAGCGGTTCGTATCAGAAATGTGGAACAAAAACGTTTCGTATGACTTGATTGAACAACGAACACACAAGGATACCAACGCTCACGGTTTCTCGCAGTTTTGTGGTAACTGTAGTAGATAGAAAGAAAAATAGAAAAAGCTTTTTATTGCATACTCTTAAAACAGAAACAAAAAGGTAAAAAGATAATACAAAAGCTATCTATAGCAGCAGAAGTAGGCGGAGCCTTTAAGGCTGGATGTACTCAAAACATGGTTTTCTTCTACCACTTTTTAGGATAGTAAAAATTAAAATTTCATTACCAAATAAATACCATTCGCTACTCAGATAAATGGAGTATGACGTAATTAAAAAAAGTGGTCAAAAAGTCGTATAGTAACAGCAGAAAATTATCGGGAAATTCATGGAAATCTCAAAAAAGGCGTTATCACTTTACGACTATTGTGATTTAATTTGAGACATGATTTAAACAAAAGTTATTTCAAATTAATCGTAAAAGATCAAAGAACACTTTAAATAAATAATATTTTCAATACAACTTAGTTTTTTTACAATCTGGTTCCAAACATTCCTCATTTTTACAGCACGAATTTTTCATACAGATTTAGTACGGGCGCGCATCTCAAAATTTTGTTATATATTCATGAAATTCGGCAGTCAGATTCCATACGCCTCCGGGCTCTCAAAGCGGGAGGTTGCGTTCCCTTGCTTCTGAAATGACGTCTGTCACTGTTAGTATCCGTACACAAACGTTAATGAATCCACTACCATCGAACAAAACTAATCATCGATCAATATACGTATAAAAAAATGTAACTGGACGATTTCTGTATATAAAATATTTATTTTGAAAATATTTAAATTTATTATATTTGTAATTGGTGGTTATTTTATTATTTACTGAACCCAAAACGGTATTTTATTCTCTTGTCTTATTTTGCCTGTTCTGTGCACACACTCCACTACTACAGATTGAACTAACTTTGAATAGGTATTTTGGTTCTGTAGATTTTTTTCTATTAAAACAGTCATCCGAAGGAGGTAACTGGCGAAATATCGATTTTAGGCAGCGAAATAAAGGTCGAGTATAGATGAATTGAATGAAGCGTCGCCCCTTCATTCAATTCATCTATACTCGACCTTTATTGAATGTTTTGCGTAGAGCATCCTTTTACATCCACTTATGGACACTCTACCTACAAATGATATTAATATAATGATAAAACAGGTAAAACCCACTGTACAACTTGATCATGAGGAATTAGATTTAGTGGATAAAGATGTTTTTCTCGGAAAAACGTAAGAAACTCCAATGGGGCCATCATATAGATGACTTATCGAACAGACTCAGTTCTGCTGCATTTTAGAAAGATTCGCCACTTGACAGATTTAGAAACTGCGAGAGTGGTATATTTTGGTTACTTTCACAGTATTATGTCTGTCATTCTGTTTTCGTCTTGCAGAAAGGACTGTTCGTGCCATATACAAAACTAAATTCAAAGAAGTTGAAATTATGACGGTCCACGATCAATACATAATTTTTCTTTTATTGCCATTTTAATAAAATAATTATTCGGCTAAATTACTAATAAATTAATAATTGTTATAATTTTTTATCGACCAATACATAATTGAAAACTAGATGATGCCCGCGATTTCGTCCGCGTGGATTTTTGATTCCCGCGGAAACTCTTTAATTTTCCAGGATAAAAATTAGTACCTAACCTATGTCCTTGCCCGGGATACAACTTACTCCTGTACTAAATGTCATTAAAATCGGATGAACGGATGAGTCGTGAAAGCATAGCAGACTAACAATCATAATTTCACGTAATATTTTCACGTATTAATTTATAATATTAGTATGGATTACGGATAGTATGGATTTAGTATAGGTATGTGCATAAAAACATCAATAAATTCAAGAAAGAAAAAAATGACCATACAAGAAAATATGAGAATTTAGACCCGCTTCCTGACTTTGTAAAATTAGTTATTCAGTTGTCGGTAACAGTATGCCTTTATAATTATTATATTATTTTATTATTATTATATATAAATATATTATTATTATTATTATATTATATTATTATTATTATTATACTATATATAGCTCGATTACCACTCACTGACTCACTCACTCATTGACATAATTGTTCTCCTAGAAAGAGACAGAAAATGATACAATGATGTATGAGAGATGTGTTCGAGTGCGGGAGTCGAGTAGGGAAAAATTATGACATTTCGGAAAAACAAGATGGCGGCCGACGTGCTTTTTGTAACTCTTTTGTTTTCCGACCGATTTCGTTACAACTCGCAGTGATTGTAGAAATTAGAAAGCGATTACTAGAAAATGTAGAAAAAATTGGAAAAACAAGATGGCGGCCGAGCTGTAGTGTTTTAAAATTTTTGATTTTTCGACCCCGAACCGCGGCGCCACAGATCCGAAACGGCGGGGTCGAGCATAATATTTTTTTCTATTTCCGCCCACAATTATCCTGCATTTTGACAAAATGGGGGTGGTTTTTAAAAATTCAAGATGGCGGCTGTCACGGCGGCCGTTCGGTTTGAGTTACGAAAAAACGCAATTTTAAAATTCAAATTTCTCGTAGTTGGCAACGTCGGAGCGTTTCGACTTCTAAGGGGAGTTTGTGTGGACAGACTCGAGGTATGGATTGGGGAAAAAAAATTACCCTATTTCTCGGGAAAATTTCAAGATTTACCCCAAAAATAAAAAAATCGAAATACGTATTTTTTGCAAAATTCGAGTATGGGCAACCACGTGTCCCACTTGTACGAATGACATTTGGGTAATTTCGTCGCCGAGGTCTGGCAACACTAGAATTTATCAAAGAAAAAGTGATTTTCGACATGGTCTTTTTTCAGGGGCTATCATTTCGGCTGGGTGCGAGCGAGATGAAAAATTGAAACGTCATCAGGAGCGGTGTATCCTGTAGTTCACAGGAAAATTATAAAACTAAGCAAAAAATTTTTGTGAAACGAGGTGGCGGCCATTTTGTATTTTTTTTGTGTTTTTGAAAATTTCGATCACGTCTTAGAGGCGGTTGGCAACATTTGGGAAAGTTGACATGTATGGATCGATTGTGTAACTCGACGGGCAGTATCGAGAAATCAAAACAGTGTTGCCATATTCGGGGTAGTTTTCGAGATTTTCCCTAAAAACTTCCTCCTGTAAAATTTTGTATGAAAAATTTTTTTTTCACTGCTGGCTTCGTATGGAAGTCAGAAAATATAACTTGAAAAAAAATATGGAGACAGCTGATGATTGAAGATTTCGGAGACGGGTAAAGGGCACGGCCAGGGTATTGAAGATAGGTGGGGGGTGCTCGAACAAATGTCACTCGAAACCTCATCCAATTAGCAAATAGTAAAAAAAAAACTCAAAATTGTGGATTCAAGATGGCTGCCATACAAATTTCGTTAGTGTCTATCTCGGAGAGTATGAGAGATGGAAGTGTGGTTTCTTGGCAAGAGATCATCAGGACAAGGAGGTCTATTTCGCGAAATGAAAAAAAATTCAAGATGGCGGAATATTTTTTTTCATACCAAATTATATGGCGAACATTGAAGAGACTGCAAGTATAGAATTATGCAAGAATTTGATACGGTTCCGTTTTACCCGCGACGAGGCTCCCTGGAATTACAAAACAGGAAACTCATATCAGAGTTTTAAAAATCAGCGCCATTTTGAAATTCTTTGTTAATTGACCGATTTCGTTCAAAATCCATATTTAGGACTCCCTGTAATTAGAGAACAGGAAACCGTTACCAAAATAAAATAAAACAAGCGCCATTTTGAAATTCTTTGTTAATTGACCGATTTCGTTCAAAATCGATATTTAGGACTCCCTGGGGATACAAAACAGGAAACTGTTATCAAAATAAAGAAAATACAGCGCCATTTTGAAATTCTTTGTTAATTGACCGATTTCGTTCAAAATCGATAATTAGGGCTCCCTGTGATTACAGAACAGGAAACTGGTATAAAAATTTTTAAAAAATCAGCGCCATTTTGAAATTAGTTGTTAATTGACCGATTTCGTTCAAAATCGATATTTAGGACTCCCTGGGATCACAGTACAGGAAACTGGTACCAGAATTTAAAAAAATCAACGCCATTTTGAAATTCTTTGTTATTGTTGCGATTTCGTACAAAATCAATATTTAGGGCTCCCTGGGATTACAAAACAGGAAACTGGTACCAAAATTTTAAAAAACCAGCGCCATTTTGAAATTCTCTGTTAATTGACCGATTTCGTTCAAAATCGATATTTAGGACTCCCTGGGATCACAATACAGGAAACTGGTACCAGAATTTAAAAAAATCAACGCCATTTTGAAATTCTTTGTTAATTTACAGATTTAGTTCAAAAACGATATCTGAGGATCCCTGGGATTACAAAACAGGAAACCGATACCAAAGTTTTAAAAAATCAGCGCCATTTTGAAATTCTTTGTTAATTGACCGATTTCGTTCAAAATCGATATCTGAGGATCCCTGGGATTAAAAAACAGGAAACTGATACCAAAGTTTTAAAAAATCAGCGCCATTTTGAAAATCATTGTTAATTTACAGATTTAGTTCAAAATCGATATCTAACGATCCCTGAGATTACAAAACAGGAAACCGATACCAAAGTTTTAAAAAATCAGCGCAATTTTGAAATTCTTTGTTAATTGACCGATTTCGTTCAAAATCGATATCTGAGGATCCCTGGGATTAAAAAACAGGAAACTGATACCAAAGTTTTAAAAAATCAGCGCCATTTTGAAAATCTTTGTTAATTGACCGATTTTGTTCAAAATCGATATCTGAGGATCCCTGGGATTACACAACAGGAAACTGATACCAAAGTTTTAAAAAATCAGCACCATTTTGTTTTTTTTTTAATCACAACCCGTGAGCTGCTTTAGCAGCTCACGCACAGAGCGAAAAACTAGTTATACTATATATAGCTAAATTACCACTCACTCACTCACTCACTCATTGACATAATTGTTCTCCTAGAAAGAGACAGAAAATGATATAATGATGTATGAGAGATGTGTTCGAGTGCGGGAGTCGAGTAGGGAAAAATTATGACATTTCAGAAAAACAAGATGGCGGCCGACGTGATTCTTGTAACTCTCTTGTTTTCCAACCGATTTCTTTGCAATTTGCAACGATTGAAGAAATTAGGAAACGATCTATAGAAAAAGTGGAAAAAATTGGAAAAACAAGATGGCGGCCGAGCTGTAGTGTTTTCAAATTTTTGATTTTTCGACCTCGAACCGCGGCGCCACAGATCCGAAACGGGGTGGTCGAGCATAATTTTTTTTTCTACTTCCGCCTACAATTATCCTGTATTTTGACGGAATGGGGGTGGTTTTTAAAAATTCAAGATGGCGGCTGTCACGGCGGCCGTTCGGTTTGAGTTACGAAAAAACGCAATTTTAAAATTCAAATATCTCGCAGTTGGCAACGTCGGAGCGGTTCGACTTCTACGGGGAGATTGTGTGTACAGACTCGAGGTATGGATTGGGGGAAAAAAATTACCCCATTTCTCGGGAAAATTTCATGATTTACCCCAAAAATTAAAAAATCGAAATACGCAGTTTTTGCAAAATTCGAGTATGAGCAACCACGTGTCACACTTGTGCGAATGACATTTGGGTATTTTCGTCGCCGAAGTCTGGCAACACTAGAATTTATCAAAGAAAAAGTGATTTTCGACATGGTCTTTTTTCAGGGGCTATCATGTCGGCTGGGTGCGAGCGAGATGAACAATTGAAACGTCGTCAGGAGCGGTGTATCCTGTAGTTCACGGGAAAATTATAAAACTATGTCAAATGATTCTGTGAAACGAGGTGGCGGCCATTTTGTATTCTTTTTGTGATTTTGAAAATTTCAATCACGTCTTACAGGCGGTTGGCAACATTTGGGAAAGTTGACATGTATGGATCGATTGTGTAACTCGACGGGCAGTATCGATAAATCAAAACAGTGTTGCCACATTCGGGGTAGTTTTCGAGATTTTCCCTAAAAACTTCCTCCTGTAAAATTTTGTATGAAAAAATTTTTTTTCACTGCTGGCTTCGTATGGAAGTCAGAAAATATAACTTGAAGAAAAATATGGAGACAGCTGATGATTGAGGATTTCGGAGACGGGTAAAGGGCACGGCCAGGGTATTGAAGATAGGTGGGGGGTGCTCGAACAAATGTCACTCGAAACCTCATCCAATTGGCAATAAGTTTAAAAAAAACTCAAAAATGGTGAATTCAAGATGGCTGCCATACAAAATTCGTGAGTGTCTATTTCGGAGAGTATGAGAGATGGAAGTGTGGTTTCTTGGCAAGAAAAGATCAGGACGAGGAGGTCTATTAAGCGAAATGAAAAAAAAATCAAGATGGCGGAGTTTTTTTTTTCATACCAAATTATATGGCGAATATTGAAGGGACTGCAAGTATAGAACTATGCAAGATTTTGATACGGTTCCGTTTTACCCACGACGAGGCCCTCTGGGATTACAAAACAGGAAACTGATACCAAAGTTTTAAAAATCAGCGCCATTTTGAAATTCTTTGTTAATTGACCGATTTGGTTCGAAATCGATATTAAGGACTCCCTGGGGATACAAAACAGGAAACTGTTATGAAATTTTAAAAAATCAGCGCCATTTTTTTTTTATCACAACCCGTGAGCTGCTTTAGCAGCTCACGCACAGAGCGAAAAACTAGTTATACTATATATAGCTCAATTACCACTCACTGACTGACTGACTGACTGACTCATTGACATAATTGTTCTCCTAGAAAGAGACAGAAAACGATACAATAATGTAAGGGAGATGTGTTCGAGTGCGGGATGGGAGTAAGGAAAAATTATGACATTTCGGAAAAACAAGATGGCGGCCAACGAGCTTTTTGCAACTCTTTTGTTTTCCAACCGATTCCGTTACAACTCGCAGTGATTAAAGAAATTAGGAAAAGATCTATAGAAAAAGTGGAAAAAATTGGGAAAACAAGATGGCGGCCGAGCTGTAGTGTTTTAAAATTTTTGATTTTTCGACCTCGAACCGCGGCGCCACAGATCCGAAACAGCGTGGTCGAGTATAATTTTTTTTTCTATTCCCGCCTACAATTTTCCTGTATTTTGACAGAATGGGGGACGTTTTTAAGAATTCAAAATGGCGGCTGTCACGGTGGCCCTTCGGTTCGAGTTACGAAAAAACGCAATTTTAAAATTCAAATTTCTCACAGTTGGCAACGTCGGAGCGTTTCGACTTCTACTGGGAGATTGTGGGTACAGACTCGAGGTAGGGATTGGGGAAAAAAAATTACCCCATTTCTCGGGAAAATTTCAAGATTTACCCCAAAAACTAAAAAATCGAAATACAAACTTTTTTAAAAATTCGAGTACGAGCAACCACGTGTAATTTCGTCGCCGAGGTCTGGCAACACTGGAATTTATCAAAGAAAAAGTGATTTTCGACATGGTCTTTTTTCAGGGGCTATCATTTCGACTGGGTGCGAGCGAGATGAAATATTGAAACGTCATCAGGAGCGCTGTATCCTGTAGTTCACAGGAAAATTATAAAGCTATGCAAAAAGTTTTTGTGAAACGAGGTGGCGGCCATTTTGTATTCTTTTTGTGTTTTTGAAAATTTCAATCACGTCTTAGAGGCGGTTGGCAACATTTGGGAAAGTTGACATGTATGGATCGATTGTGTGAGTCGACGGGCAGAATCGAGATATCAAAACAGTGTTGCCACATTTGGGGTAGTTTATGAGATTTTCCCCAAAAACTTCCTCCTGTAAAATTTTGTATGAAAAATTTTTTTTTCACCGATGGCTTCGTATAGAAGTCAGAAAATATAACTTGAAGAAAAATATGGAGACAGCTGATGATTGAAGATTTCGGAGACGGGTAAAGAGCACGGCCAAGGTATTGAAGATAGGTAGGGGGTGCTCGAACAAATGTCATTCGAAACCTCATCCAATTGGCAGAAAGTTTAAAAAAACTCAAAAATTGTGGATTCAAGATGGCTGCCATACAAATTTCGTTAGTGTCTATCTCGGAGAGTATAAGAGATGGAAGTGTGGTTCCATGGCAAGAAATGATCAGGACGAGGAGGTCTATTAAGTGAAATAAAAAAAAAAACAAGATGGCGGAATTTTTTTTTCATACCAAATTATATGGCGAATATTGAAGAGACTACAAGTGTAGAACTATGTAAGATTTTGATACGGTTCCGTCTCACCCACGACGAGGCTCCCTGGGATTACGAAATAGTAAACTGATATCAAAGTTTTAATAAATCAGCGCCATTTTTAAATTCTTTGTTAATTGACCGATTTCGTTCAAAATCGATATGTAGGACTCCCTGGGATTACAAAACAGAAAACTGAAACTAAAAAAAAAAAAAACCGCGCCATTTTGAATTACTTTGTTAGTTTACCGATTTCGTTAAAAGTCGATATTTAGGGTTCCCTAGGATTACAAAACAGAAAACTGACACCAAAGTTTCAAAAAATCAGCACCATTTTGAAATTCTTTGTTATTGTAGCGATTTCGTTGAAAATCGATATTTATCACTTCTTGGGATTACAAAACAGGAAACAGTTACCAAAATTTAAAAAACCAGCGCCATTTTGAAATTCTTTGCTAATTTACCGATTTCGTTCAAAATCGATATTTAGGGCTCCCTGAGATCGCAAAACAGGATACTTTTACTAAAGTTTTAAAAAATCAGCGTCATTTTGGAATTATTTTTTAATTGACCGATTTCGTTTAAAATCGATATTTAGGACTCCCTGGGGATACAAAACAGGAAACTGTTATCAAAATAAAGAAAATACAGCGCCATTTTGAAATTCTTTGTTAATTGACCGATTTCGTTCAAAATCGATATTTAGGACTCCCTGGGGATACAAAACAGGAAACTGTTACCAAAATAAAAAAAAACCAGCGCCATTTTGAAATTCTTTGTTAATTGACCGATTCCGTTCAAAATCGATATTTAGGGCTCCCTGGGATCACAAAACAGGAAACTGGTACCAGAATTTAAAAAATCAACGCCATTTTGAAATTCTTTGTTAATTGACAGATTTCGTTCAAAATCGATATTTGGGACTCCCTGGAATCACAGAACACGAAACTGGTACCAAAATTTTAAAAAATCAGCGCCATTTTGAAATTCTTTTTTCTTGTAGCGATTTCGCTCAAAATCAATATTTAGGACTTCCTGGGATTACAAAACAGGAAACTGGTACCAAAATTTTAAAAAATCAGCGCCATTTTGAAATTCTTTGTTAATTGACCGATTTCGTTCAAAATCGATATTTAGGACTCCCTGGGGATACAAAACAGGAAACTGTTATCAAAATAAAGAAATTACAGCGCCATTTTGAAATTCTTTGTTAATTGACCGATTTCGTTCAAAATCGATATTTAGGACTCCCTGGGGATACAAAACAGGAAACTGTTACCAAAATAAAAAAAAACCAGCGCCATTTTGAAATTCTTTGTTAATTGACCGATTCCGTTCAAAATCGATATTTAGGGCTCCCTGGGATCACAAAACAGGAAACTGGTACCAGAATTTAAAAAATCAACGCCATTTTGAAATTCTTTGTTAATTGACAGATTTCGTTCAAAATCGATATTTAGGACTCCCTGGGGATACAAAACAGGAAACTGTTACCAAAATAAAAAAAACCAGCGCCATTTTGAAATTCTTTGTTAATTGACCGATTCCGTTCAAAATCGATATTTAGGGCTCCCTGGGATCACAAAACAGGAAACTGGTACCAGAATTTAAAAAATCAACGCCATTTTGAAATTCTTTGTTAATTGACAGATTTCGTTCAAAATCGATATCTGAGGATCCCTGGGATTAAAACACAGGAAACTGATACCAAATTTTAAAAAATCAGCGCCATTTTGAAAATCTTTGTTAATTTACAGATTTCGTTCAAAATCGATATCTGAGGATCCCTGGGATTAAAACACAGGAAACTGATACCAAATTTTAAAAAATCAGCGCCATTTTGAAAATCTTTGTTAATTTACAGATTTAGTTCAAAATCGATATCTGAGGATCCCTGGGATTACAAAACAGGAAACCGATACCAAAGTTTTAAAAAATCAGCGCCATTTTGAAAATCTTTGTTAATTTACAGATTTAGTTCAAAATCGATATCTGAGGATCCCTGGGATTACAAAACAGGAAACCGATACCAAAGTTTTAAAAAATCAGCGCCATTTTGAAATTCTTTGTTAATTAACAGATTTCGTTCAAAATCGATATCTGAGGATCCCTGGGATTACAAAATAGGAAACGGTTACCAAAATTTAAAAAAAACCAGCGCTATTTTGAAATTCTTTGTTAATTGACCGGTTTCACTCATAATTGATATTTAGGACTCCCTGGGATCACAAAACAGGAAACTGATACCAAAGGTTTAAAATAGCAGCGCCATTTTGAAATTCTTTGTTAAGTGACCGATTTCGTTCAAAATCGATGTTTAGTGCTTCCTGGGATTGCAAAACAGGAAACTGGAACCAAATTTTAAAAAATCAGTGCTATTTTGAAATTCTTTGTTAATTGACCGATTCCGTTCAAAATCGATATTTGGGGCTCCTTAGGATTACAAAACAGGAAACTGGTATCAAAATTTTAAAAAATCAGTGCTATTTTGAAATTCTTTGTTAATTGACCGATTCCGTTCAAAATCGATATTTAGGGCTCCCTGGGATCACAAAACAGGAAACTGGTACCAGAATTTAAAAAATCAACGCCATTTTGAAATTCTTTGTTAATTGACAGATTTCGTTCAAAATCGATATCTGAGGATCCCTGGGATTAAAACACAGGAAACTGATACCAAATTTTAAAAAATCAGCGCCATTTTGAAAATCTTTGTTAATTTACAGATTTAGTTCAAAATCGATATCTGAGGATCCCTGGGATTAAAACACAGGAAACTGATACCAAATTTTAAAAAATCAGCGCCATTTTGAAAATCTTTGTTAATTTACAGATTTAGTTCAAAATCGATATCTGAGGATCCCTGGGATTACAAAACAGGAAACCGATACCAAAGTTTTAAAAAATCAGCGCCATTTTGAAATTCTTTGTTAATTGATCGATTTCGTTAAAAATCGATATTTAGTACTCCATGGGATTACAAGACAGGAAACTGGTACCAAAATTTTACAAAATCAGCGCCATTTTTAATTCTTTGTTAATTAACAGATTTCGTTCAAAATCGATATCTGAGGATCCCTGGGATTACAAAACAGGAAACCGATACCAAAGTTTTAAAAAATCAGCGCCATTTTGAAATTCTTTGTTAATTGATCGATTTCGTTAAAAATCGATATTTAGTACTCCATGGGATTACAAGACAGGAAACTGGTACCAAAATTTTACAAAATCAGCGCCATTTTTAATTCTTTGTTAATTAACAGATTTCGTTCAAAATCGATATCTGAGGATCCCTGGGATTACAAAACAGGAAACCGATACCAAAGTTTTAAAAAATCAGCGCCATTTTGAAATTATTTGTTAATTGATCGATTTCGTTCAAAATCGATATCTGAGGATCCCTGGGATTACAAAACAGGAAACCGATACCAAAGTTTTAAAAAATCAGCGCCATTTTGAAAATCTTTGTTAATTTACAAATTTAGTTCAAAATCGATATCTGAGGATCCCTGGGATTACAAAACAGGAAACCGATACCAAAGTTTTAAAAAATCAGCGCCATTTTGAAATTCTTTGTTAATTGATCGATTTCGTTAAAAATCGATATTTAGTACTCCATGGGATTACAAGACAGGAAACTGGTACCAAAATTTTACAAAATCAGCGCCATTTTGAAATTCTTTGTTAATTAACAGATTTCGTTCAAAATCGATATCTGAGGATCCCTGGGATTACAAAATAGGAAACGGTTACCAAAATTTAAAAAAAACCAGCGCTATTTTGAAATTCTTTGTTAATTGACCGGTTTCACTCATAATTGATATTTAGGACTCCCTGGGATCACAAAACAGGAAACTGATACCAAAGGTTTAAAATAGCAGCGCCATTTTGAAATTCTTTGTTAAGTGACCGATTTCGTTCAAAATCGATGTTTAGTGCTTCCTGGGATTGCAAAACAGGAAACTGGAACCAAATTTTAAAAAATCAGTGCTATTTTGAAATTCTTTGTTAATTGACCGATTCCGTTCAAAATCGATATTTGGGGCTCCTTAGGATTACAAAACAGGAAACTGGTATCAAAATTTTAAAAAATCAGCGCCATTTTGAAATTCTTTGTAAATTGACCGATTTCGTTTAAAATCGATATTTAGGGCTCCCTGGGATTACAAAACAGGAAACTGGTATCAAAATTTTAAAAAATCAGCGCCATTTTGAAATTCTTTGTTACTTGACCGATTTCGTTCAAAATCGATATTTAGTGTTCTCAGGGACTACAAAAGCTGCTAAAGCAGCTCACGCACAGAGCAAAAAACTAGTTTTATAATAAACTCACAGAAGAAATATAGGAGATGTGTCTCAACAAGTTCAAATATTTTGTAAATAGTAAACTAATTGAAAAATCCTAAATAAAATATAAAATAAAATAGAATATACAAAATTGAAAAAAATTGAGCCACCCGAAACTAGTCAATTTCAGACGAATACGTCCGTAAAACATCAAAGTGCTGGTTTTGTACCTGCTGAATGACGTAGCAGCCCTTCTTGCAATCCTGTCAGAGTATCTATTGTTTATTTCAAACCTTAATATTTGTCATTTTACCATCAACTAAAGTGACAGATATCATATTTGGAAACAACAACCTGGCCACTAAGAAATACATAAAACTCGCACTCAATGCAGATTATATGAAAAACTAGCTGATGCCTGCGACTTCTGGGCAGACCTTCACTATCGGAGATCGGAGAGATCATCAGTGGAGAGCCCTACACCCACCTAATACTGAATCAGCCTTCCTGGCGATAGTTACCAAAAGTGCAGCTATCTCATAGTCATGATATTATTATATACGTTTTTTGCTGTCATAAAACTATTTCGTTATATATAAACACCAATTTGGCAAAATGTTACAAGGACAATTTTTATTTATTTTATATCAAAAATATAATTACTTTATAGTTTATACTAATAAATATCGGTTTTATTTCCCATTCCAAAGTGCTATAAAAGTTTCACACCAAAAACTAAATAAAGAATGGAAATAGGTTTTTTTAGGATTAATTGTGTCATTTATGATGAATCAACGGGACTTTACCACCAGCTTGAAAAGAAGATTCTACTGAGAACATATGACAATAACTCGGCAGTTAATAAAAAGAAAAAAAAATACAATAATGTACCTAGCTTAGCTTTAGTGGAAAGGAGTTCAACTAAGCAACGAAGTTTTTTTACATAATGAGGATAGGAAATGCAGGGGGTTTAGGGGCGATGAAAAACTGCTACATTATATTTCGCCACCATTTAGAAGGTTATAATAGCTCAGGTGGAAAAGCGGGCTGTACCAAAACCCGAAGACCCCGGTTCGAGTCCAGAGTCTTGAATCTGATTATTTTTCCCCTTTTTTTAAATATAATACAATGTTTTATTTTAAAAATAAAATATAATTTATAATTTAAATTTATTTTCCAAAAAACACGATTAAAAAAAAAAATAATGTCCCTCCCGACCGAATTTCGGCCACGGCGGCCAATCTCCAGAGAGATTAGCCAACTGCGCAGGAGATATTATAGTGCAAAAGTGTGTGCGCATACACAGGTGCACTCTCTGTTCCTTTACTCTCATAGCCCGATGGGACGGAAATCCGACACGACCGGAGAGAGATCAGGCGCAGGACCGACGGCTTTACGTGCTCTCCGAGGCACGGGGGTGAAGCACCGCCAACTTCCTAACTCCGGGCTAGTAGTGAGAATTTCTTGCAAGAAAAACCCAATACCTGTGGCCCGACTCGGGACTCGAACCCGGGACCTCATAGGTCGCAGTCGAATATGCTAACCACTAGACCAACGAGGCAGTAAAAAAAAGAATATACCGAGCAAAGCTCGGTCATCCAGATATTACTAGTTGAAGTATGGAACACAGAAGCCGACTACTTCTAAAACCACTACGTCTACATGGCACATCCCAGATGGAAATGGAATCTCCTAGTGCTGTCTTACACCGTTTTTAAACTATTTATGCAGAACTACTTCTAATACTAAGCGCCATGATTATTTTAATTATTAATTTAATTTACTTTTCTTTCAACCTTTATCATATAAACACCTATAGATAGGTGTTTATATGATAAAGGCCTACCTACCTACCTACCTATACAGTCTTATAGCTATAAATCAGTTAGCAGGAATTAGTCGGTTGGTAATTGGTATATTATCAAGAAGCACCTCCATTATCCATACTATGATATTATAAATGCGAAAGACCTGTATTTGAACGGCCTATTTTTTCAACCGAGTTGGTATAGAGTAAGATTACATCCCGAGGAAGGACATAAGTTAACTTTATCCCGAAAAATTGAGAAATTCCCGCCGAAATAAAAACGAATGCAGACGAAATCGTACGTATCATCTATCTATCAATCAATAAATAATAATATTATCTCTGCCATAGTGAGATAATTGATCGCATATTGTGTGCACCCGTGGTAGGGGCTGAATCCTTTCTATGTGTGCCTGGGTAGACTGTGGTTGTATGTGTATGAAAACAATTGACAGCGGGTGACAGATTTGCGAAGAATTCCTAGAGGGCTTCGATCCAAGGCTGGATGTACTCAAAACATGGTTTTCTTCTACCACTTTTTAGGATAGTAAAAATTAAAATTTCATTACCAAATAAATACCATTCGCTACTCAGATAAATGGAGTATGACGTAATTAAAAAAAGTGGTCAAAAAGTCGTATAGTAACAGCAGAAAATTATCGGGAAATTCATGGAAATCTCAAAAAAGGCGTTATCACTTTACGACTATTGTGATTTAATTTGAGACATGATTTAAACAAAAGTTATTTCAAATTAATCGTAAAAGATCAAAGAACACTTTAAATAAATAATATTTTCAATACAACTTAGTTTTTTTACAATCTGGTTCCAAACATTCCTCATTTTTACAGCACGAATTTTTCATACAGATTTAGTACGGGCGCGCATCTCAAAATTTTGTTATATATTCATGAAATTCGGCAGTCAGATTCCATACGCCTCCGGGCTCTCAAAGCGGGAGGTTGCGTTCCCTTGCTTCTGAAATGACGTCTGTCACTGTTAGTATCCGTACACAAACGTTAATGAATCCACTACCATCGAACAAAACTAATCATCGATCAATATACGTATAAAAAAATGTAACTGGACGATTTCTGTATATAAAATATTTATTTTGAAAATATTTAAATTTATTATATTTGTAATTGGTGGTTATTTTATTATTTACTGAACCCAAAACGGTATTTTATTCTCTTGTCTTATTTTGCCTGTTCTGTGCACACACTCCACTACTACAGATTGAACTAACTTTGAATAGGTATTTTGGTTCTGTAGATTTTTTTCTATTAAAACAGTCATCCGAAGGAGGTAACTGGCGAAATATCGATTTTAGGCAGCGAAATAAAGGTCGAGTATAGATGAATTGAATGAAGCGTCGCCCCTTCATTCAATTCATCTATACTCGACCTTTATTGAATGTTTTGCGTAGAGCATCCTTTTACATCCACTTATGGACACTCTACCTACAAATGATATTAATATAATGATAAAACAGGTAAAACCCACTGTACAACTTGATCATGAGGAATTAGATTTAGTGGATAAAGATGTTTTTCTCGGAAAAACGTAAGAAACTCCAATGGGGCCATCATATAGATGACTTATCGAACAGACTCAGTTCTGCTGCATTTTAGAAAGATTCGCCACTTGACAGATTTAGAAACTGCGAGAGTGGTATATTTTGGTTACTTTCACAGTATTATGTCTGTCATTCTGTTTTCGTCTTGCAGAAAGGACTGTTCGTGCCATATACAAAACTAAATTCAAAGAAGTTGAAATTATGACGGTCCACGATCAATACATAATTTTTCTTTTATTGCCATTTTAATAAAATAATTATTCGGCTAAATTACTAATAAATTAATAATTGTTATAATTTTTTATCGACCAATACATAATTGAAAACTAGATGATGCCCGCGATTTCGTCCGCGTGGATTTTTGATTCCCGCGGAAACTCTTTAATTTTCCAGGATAAAAATTAGTACCTAACCTATGTCCTTGCCCGGGATACAACTTACTCCTGTACTAAATGTCATTAAAATCGGATGAACGGATGAGTCGTGAAAGCATAGCAGACTAACAATCATAATTTCACGTAATATTTTCACGTATTAATTTATAATATTAGTATGGATTACGGATAGTATGGATTTAGTATAGGTATGTGCATAAAAACATCAATAAATTCAAGAAAGAAAAAAATGACCATACAAGAAAATATGAGAATTTAGACCCGCTTCCTGACTTTGTAAAATTAGTTATTCAGTTGTCGGTAACAGTATGCCTTTATAATTATTATATTATTTTATTATTATTATATATAAATATATTATTATTATTATTATATTATATTATTATTATTATTATACTATATATAGCTCGATTACCACTCACTGACTCACTCACTCATTGACATAATTGTTCTCCTAGAAAGAGACAGAAAATGATACAATGATGTATGAGAGATGTGTTCGAGTGCGGGAGTCGAGTAGGGAAAAATTATGACATTTCGGAAAAACAAGATGGCGGCCGACGTGCTTTTTGTAACTCTTTTGTTTTCCGACCGATTTCGTTACAACTCGCAGTGATTGTAGAAATTAGAAAGCGATTACTAGAAAATGTAGAAAAAATTGGAAAAACAAGATGGCGGCCGAGCTGTAGTGTTTTAAAATTTTTGATTTTTCGACCCCGAACCGCGGCGCCACAGATCCGAAACGGCGGGGTCGAGCATAATATTTTTTTCTATTTCCGCCCACAATTATCCTGCATTTTGACAAAATGGGGGTGGTTTTTAAAAATTCAAGATGGCGGCTGGCACGGCAAGGGTATTGAAGGTAGGTGGGGGGTGCTCGAACAAATGTCACTCGAAACCTCATCCAATTGGCGATGAGCTTAAAAAAAACTCAAAAATGGTGGATTCAAGATGGCTGCCATACAAATTTCGTTAGTGTCTATCTCGGAGAGTATGAGAGATCGAAGTGTGGTTTCTTGGCAAGAGATGATCAGGACGAGGAGGTCTATTTTGCGAAATGAAAAAAAATTCAAGATGGCGGAATATTTTTTTTCATACCAAATTATATGGCGAATATTGAAGATACTGCAAGTATAGAATTATGCAAGAATTTGATACGGTTCCGTTTTACCCGCGACGAGGCTCCCTGGAATTACAAAACAGGAAACTCATATCAGAGTTTTAAAAATCAGCGCCATTTTGAAATTCTTTGTTAATTGACCGATTTCGTTCAAAATCCATATTTAGGACTCCCTGTAATTAGAGAACAGGAAACCGTTACCAAAATAAAATAAAACAAGCGCCATTTTGAAATTCTTTGTTAATTGACCGATTTCGTTCAAAATCGATATTTAGGACTCCCTGGGGATACAAAACAGGAAACTGTTATCAAAATAAAGAAAATACAGCGCCATTTTGAAATTCTTTGTTAATTGACCGATTTCGTTCAAAATCGATAATTAGGGCTCCCTGTGATTACAGAACAGGAAACTGGTATAAAAATTTTTAAAAAATCAGCGCCATTTTGAAATTAGTTGTTAATTGACCGATTTCGTTCAAAATCGATATTTAGGACTCCCTGGGATCACAGTACAGGAAACTGGTACCAGAATTTTAAAAAATCAACGCCATTTTGAAATTCTTTGTTATTGTTGCGATTTCGTACAAAATCAATATTTAGGGCTCCCTGGGATTACAAAACAGGAAACTGGTACCAAAATTTTAAAAAACCAGCGCCATTTTGAAATTCTCTGTTAATTGACCGATTTCGTTCAAAATCGATATTTAGGACTCCCTGGGATCACAATACAGGAAACTGGTACCAGAATTTAAAAAAATCAACGCCATTTTGAAATTCTTTGTTAATTTACAGATTTAGTTCAAAAACGATATCTGAGGATCCCTGGGATTACAAAACAGGAAACCGATACCAAAGTTTTAAAAAATCAGCGCCATTTTGAAATTCTTTGTTAATTGACCGATTTCGTTCAAAATCGATATCTGAGGATCCCTGGGATTAAAAAACAGGAAACTGATACCAAAGTTTTAAAAAATCAGCGCCATTTTGAAAATCATTGTTAATTTACAGATTTAGTTCAAAATCGATATCTAACGATCCCTGAGATTACAAAACAGGAAACCGATACCAAAGTTTTAAAAAATCAGCGCAATTTTGAAATTCTTTGTTAATTGACCGATTTCGTTCAAAATCGATATCTGAGGATCCCTGGGATTAAAAAACAGGAAACTGATACCAAAGTTTTAAAAAATCAGCGCCATTTTGAAAATCTTTGTTAATTGACCGATTTTGTTCAAAATCGATATCTGAGGATCCCTGGGATTACACAACAGGAAACTGATACCAAAGTTTTAAAAAATCAGCACCATTTTGTTTTTTTTTTAATCACAACCCGTGAGCTGCTTTAGCAGCTCACGCACAGAGCGAAAAACTAGTTATACTATATATAGCTCGATTACCACTCACTGACTCACTCACTCATTGACATAATTGTTCTCCTAGAAAGAGACAGAAAACGATACATTGATGTATGGGAAATGTGTTCGAGTGCGGGAGTCGAGTAGGGAAAAATTATGACATTTCGGAAAAACAAGATGGCGGCAGACGTGATTCTTGTAACTCTTTTGTTTTCCGACCGATTTCGTTGCAATTCGCAGTGATGGAAGAAATTAGGAAACGATCTAGAGAAAAAGTGGAAAAAATTGGAAAAACAAGATGGCGGCCGAGCTGTAGTGTTTTAAAATTTTTGATTTTTCGACCTCGAACCGCGGCGCCACAGATCCGAAACGGCGTAGTCGCGAATAATTTTTTTTTCTATTTCCGCCCACAATTATCCTGTATTTTGACAGAATGGGAGTGGCTTTTAAAAATTCAAGATGGCGGCTGTCACGGCGGCCGTTCGGCTTGAGTTACGAAAAAACGCAATTTTAAAATTCAAATTTCTCGCAGTTGGCAACGTCGGAGCGGTTCGACTTCTACGGGGAGATTGTGTGTACAGACTCGAGGTATGGATTGGGGAAAAAAAATTACCCCATTTCTCGGGAAAATTTCAAGATTTACCCCAAAAATAAAAAAATCGAAATACGCATTTTTTGGAAAAATCGAGTACGAGCAACCACGTGTCCCACTTGTACAAATGACATTTGGGTAATTTCGTCGCCGAGGTCTGGCAACACTGGAATTTATCAAAGAAAAAGTGATTTTCGACATGGTCTTTTTTCAGGGGCTATCATTTCGGCTGGGTGCGAGCGAGATGAAAAATTGAAACGTCATCAGGAGCGGTGTATCCCATAGTTTACAGGAAAATTATAAAACTATGTCAAATGATTCTGTGAAACGAGGTGGCGGCCATTTTGTATTCTTTTTGTGTTTTTGAAAATTTCGATCACGTCTTAGAGGCGGTTGGCAACATTTGGGAAAGTTGACATGTATGGATCGATTGTGAAACTCGACGGGCAGTATCGAGAAATCAAAACAGTGTTGCCACATTCGGGGTAGTTTTCGTGATTTTCCCTAAAAACTTCCTCCTGTAAAATTTTGTATGAAAAAATTTTTTTTCACTGCTGGCTTCGTATGGAAGTCAGAAAATATAACTTGAAGAAAAATATGGAGACAGCTGATGATTGAGGATTTCAGAGACGGGTAAAGGGCACGGCCAGGGTATTGAAGATAGGTGGGGGGTGCTCGAACAAATGTCACTCGAAACCTCATCCAATTGGCAATTAGTAAAAAAAAAACTCAAAATTGTGGATTCAAGATGGCTGCCATACAAATTTCGTGAGTGTCTATCTCGGAGAGTATGAGAGATGAAAGTGTGGTTTCTTGGCAAGAGATGATCAGGACGAGGAGGTCTATTTAGCGAAATGAAAAAAAATTCAAGATGGCGGAATTTCTTTTTTCATACCAAATTATATGGCGAATATTGAAGGGACTACAAGTGTTGTAGTAGTGTTTAGTAATTAACCAAATTGTTCTCCTAGAAAGAAACAGAAAACGATACAATGGTGTAAGGGAGATGTGTTCGGGTGCGGGATGGAAGTAGGGAAAAATTATGAAATTTCGGAAAAAAAAGATGGCGGCTGACGTGATTCTTGCAACTCTTTTGTTTTCCAACCGATTTCGTTACAACTCGCTATTATTGAAGAAATAAGAAAACGATTAATAGAAAAAGTGGAAAAAGTTGGAAAAACAAGATGGCGGCTGAGCTGTAGTGTTTCAAATTTTTGATTTTTCGACCCCGAACCGCGGCGCCACACATCTGAAACGGCGTTGTCGAGCATAATATTTTTTTCTGTTTTCGCCTACAATTATCCTGTATTTTGACAGAATGGGAGTGGTTTTAAAAAATTCAAGATGGCGGCTGTCGCGGCGGCCGTTCGGTTTGAGTTACGAAACAACGCAATTTTAAAATTCAAATTTCTCGCAGTTGGAAACGTCGGAGCGTTTCGACTTCTACGGGGAGATTGTGTGTACAGACTCGAGGTATGGATTGGGGAAAAAAATTACCCCATTTCTCGGGAAAATTTCATGATTTACCCCAAAAATTAAAAAATCGAAATACGTATTTTCTACAAAATTCGAGTACGAGCAACCACGTGTCCCCATTGTACGAATGATATTTGGGTAATTTCGTCGCCGAGGTCTGGCAACACTGGAATTTATTTATTTATAAGACATGGAATTGTGGTTTCTTGGCAAGAGATGATCAGGACGAGGATGTCTATTTAGCAAAATGAAAAAAAATTCAAGATGGCGGAATATTTTTTTTTCATACCAAATTATATGGCGAATATTGAATTTACTACAATTAGTGTAGAACTATGCAAGATTTTGATACGGTTCCGTTTTACCCACGACGGGGCTCCCATCAACGCCATTTTGAAATTCTTTGTTATTGTTGCGATTTCGTTCAAAATCAATATTTAGGGCTCCCTGGGATTACAAAACCGGAAACTGGTACCAAAATTTTAAAAAACCAGCGCCATTTTGAAATTCTTTGTCAATTGACCGATTTCGTTCAAAATTGATATTTAGGACTCCATGGGATTGCAAAACAGGAAACTGGTACCAAAATTTTACAAAACCACCGCCATTTTGAAATTCTTTGTTAATTGACAGATTTCGTTCAAAATCGATATTTAGGACTCCATGGGATTGCAAAACAGGAAACTGGTACCAAAATTTAAAAAATTCAGCGCCATTTTGAAATTCTTTGTTATTGTAGCGATTTCGTTCAAAATTGATATTTAGGACTTCTTCGAATTTCAAAACAGGAAACTGATGCCAAAGTTTTAAATAATCAGCGCCATTTTGAAAATCTTTGTTAATTTACAGATTTAGTTCAAAATCGATATCTGAGGATCCCTGGGATTACAAAACAGGAAACCGATACCAAAGTTTTAAAAAATCAGCGCCATTTTGAAATTCTTTGTTAATTGATCGATTTCGTTCCAAATCGATATTTAGTACTCCATGGGATTACAAGACAGGAAACTGGTACCAAAATTTTACAAAACCAGCGCCATTTTGAAATTCTTTGTTAATTGACAGATTTCGTTCAAAATCGATATCAGGATCCCTGGGATTAAAAAACAGGAAACTGATACAAAAGTTTTAAAAAATCAGCGCCATTTTGAAAATCTTTGTTAATTTACAGATTTAGTTCAAAATCGATATCTGAGGATCCCTGGGATTACAAAACAGGAAACCGATACCAAAGTTTTAAAAAATCAGCGCCATTTTGAAATTCTTTGTTAATTGACCGATTTCGTTCAAAATCGATGTTTAGGACTCCCTGGGATTTCAAAACAGGAAACTGATACCAAAATTGAAAAAAATCAGCGCTTTTTTAAATTCTTTGTTATTGTAGCGATTTCGCTCAAAATCCTTAATTAGGGCTGCCTGGGATTACAAAACAGGAAACTGATACCAAAGTTTTAAAAATCAGCGTTATTTTGAAATTCTTTGGGAATTGACCAATTTAGTTCAAAATTGATATTTAGGACTCCCTGGGAATACAATACGGGAAACTGATATGATATTTAAATAAAATCTGCGCCATTTTGTAATTCTTTTTTAAGTGACCGATTTTGTTCAAAATCGATATCTGAGGATCCCTGGGATTACAAAACAGAAAACTGATACCAAAGTATTAAAAAATCAGCGCCATTTTGTATTTTTTTTTAATCACAACCCGTGAGCTGCTTTAGCAGCTCACGCACAGAGCGAAAAACTAGTTATACTATATATAGCTAAATTACCACTCACTCACTCACTCACTCATTGACATAATTGTTCTCCTAGAAAGAGACAGAAAATGATATAATGATGTATGAGAGATGTGTTCGAGTGCGGGAGTCGAGTAGGGAAAAATTATGACATTTCAGAAAAACAAGATGGCGGCCGACGTGATTCTTGTAACTCTCTTGTTTTCCAACCGATTTCTTTGCAATTTGCAACGATTGAAGAAATTAGGAAACGATCTATAGAAAAAGTGGAAAAAATTGGAAAAACAAGATGGCGGCCGAGCTGTAGTGTTTTCAAATTTTTGATTTTTCGACCTCGAACCGCGGCGCCACAGATCCGAAACGGGGTGGTCGAGCATAATTTTTTTTTCTACTTCCGCCTACAATTATCCTGTATTTTGACGGAATGGGGGTGGTTTTTAAAAATTCAAGATGGCGGCTGTCACGGCGGCCGTTCGGTTTGAGTTACGAAAAAACGCAATTTTAAAATTCAAATATCTCGCAGTTGGCAACGTCGGAGCGGTTCGACTTCTACGGGGAGATTGTGTGTACAGACTCGAGGTATGGATTGGGGGAAAAAAATTACCCCATTTCTCGGGAAAATTTCATGATTTACCCCAAAAATTAAAAAATCGAAATACGCAGTTTTTGCAAAATTCGAGTATGAGCAACCACGTGTCACACTTGTGCGAATGACATTTGGGTATTTTCGTCGCCGAAGTCTGGCAACACTAGAATTTATCAAAGAAAAAGTGATTTTCGACATGGTCTTTTTTCAGGGGCTATCATGTCGGCTGGGTGCGAGCGAGATGAACAATTGAAACGTCGTCAGGAGCGGTGTATCCTGTAGTTCACGGGAAAATTATAAAACTATGTCAAATGATTCTGTGAAACGAGGTGGCGGCCATTTTGTATTCTTTTTGTGATTTTGAAAATTTCAATCACGTCTTACAGGCGGTTGGCAACATTTGGGAAAGTTGACATGTATGGATCGATTGTGTAACTCGACGGGCAGTATCGATAAATCAAAACAGTGTTGCCACATTCGGGGTAGTTTTCGAGATTTTCCCTAAAAACTTCCTCCTGTAAAATTTTGTATGAAAAAATTTTTTTTCACTGCTGGCTTCGTATGGAAGTCAGAAAATATAACTTGAAGAAAAATATGGAGACAGCTGATGATTGAGGATTTCGGAGACGGGTAAAGGGCACGGCCAGGGTATTGAAGATAGGTGGGGGGTGCTCGAACAAATGTCACTCGAAACCTCATCCAATTGGCAATAAGTTTAAAAAAAACTCAAAAATGGTGAATTCAAGATGGCTGCCATACAAAATTCGTGAGTGTCTATTTCGGAGAGTATGAGAGATGGAAGTGTGGTTTCTTGGCAAGAAAAGATCAGGACGAGGAGGTCTATTAAGCGAAATGAAAAAAAAATCAAGATGGCGGAGTTTTTTTTTCATACCAAATTATATGGCGAATATTGAAGGGACTGCAAGTATAGAACTATGCAAGATTTTGATACGGTTCCGTTTTACCCACGACGAGGCCCTCTGGGATTACAAAACAGGAAACTGATACCAAAGTTTTAAAAATCAGCGCCATTTTGAAATTCTTTGTTAATTGACCGATTTGGTTCGAAATCGATATTAAGGACTCCCTGGGGATACAAAACAGGAAACTGTTATGAAATTTTAAAAAATCAGCGCCATTTTTTTTTTATCACAACCCGTGAGCTGCTTTAGCAGCTCACGCACAGAGCGAAAAACTAGTTATACTATATATAGCTCAATTACCACTCACTGACTGACTGACTGACTGACTCATTGACATAATTGTTCTCCTAGAAAGAGACAGAAAACGATACAATAATGTAAGGGAGATGTGTTCGAGTGCGGGATGGGAGTAAGGAAAAATTATGACATTTCGGAAAAACAAGATGGCGGCCAACGAGCTTTTTGCAACTCTTTTGTTTTCCAACCGATTCCGTTACAACTCGCAGTGATTAAAGAAATTAGGAAAAGATCTATAGAAAAAGTGGAAAAAATTGGGAAAACAAGATGGCGGCCGAGCTGTAGTGTTTTAAAATTTTTGATTTTTCGACCTCGAACCGCGGCGCCACAGATCCGAAACAGCGTGGTCGAGTATAATTTTTTTTTCTATTCCCGCCTACAATTTTCCTGTATTTTGACAGAATGGGGGACGTTTTTAAGAATTCAAAATGGCGGCTGTCACGGTGGCCCTTCGGTTCGAGTTACGAAAAAACGCAATTTTAAAATTCAAATTTCTCACAGTTGGCAACGTCGGAGCGTTTCGACTTCTACTGGGAGATTGTGGGTACAGACTCGAGGTAGGGATTGGGGAAAAAAAATTACCCCATTTCTCGGGAAAATTTCAAGATTTACCCCAAAAACTAAAAAATCGAAATACAAACTTTTTTAAAAATTCGAGTACGAGCAACCACGTGTAATTTCGTCGCCGAGGTCTGGCAACACTGGAATTTATCAAAGAAAAAGTGATTTTCGACATGGTCTTTTTTCAGGGGCTATCATTTCGACTGGGTGCGAGCGAGATGAAATATTGAAACGTCATCAGGAGCGCTGTATCCTGTAGTTCACAGGAAAATTATAAAGCTATGCAAAAAGTTTTTGTGAAACGAGGTGGCGGCCATTTTGTATTCTTTTTGTGTTTTTGAAAATTTCAATCACGTCTTAGAGGCGGTTGGCAACATTTGGGAAAGTTGACATGTATGGATCGATTGTGTGAGTCGACGGGCAGAATCGAGATATCAAAACAGTGTTGCCACATTTGGGGTAGTTTATGAGATTTTCCCCAAAAACTTCCTCCTGTAAAATTTTGTATGAAAAATTTTTTTTTCACCGATGGCTTCGTATAGAAGTCAGAAAATATAACTTGAAGAAAAATATGGAGACAGCTGATGATTGAAGATTTCGGAGACGGGTAAAGAGCACGGCCAAGGTATTGAAGATAGGTAGGGGGTGCTCGAACAAATGTCATTCGAAACCTCATCCAATTGGCAGAAAGTTTAAAAAAACTCAAAAATTGTGGATTCAAGATGGCTGCCATACAAATTTCGTTAGTGTCTATCTCGGAGAGTATAAGAGATGGAAGTGTGGTTCCATGGCAAGAAATGATCAGGACGAGGAGGTCTATTAAGTGAAATAAAAAAAAAAACAAGATGGCGGAATTTTTTTTTCATACCAAATTATATGGCGAATATTGAAGAGACTACAAGTGTAGAACTATGTAAGATTTTGATACGGTTCCGTCTCACCCACGACGAGGCTCCCTGGGATTACGAAATAGTAAACTGATATCAAAGTTTTAATAAATCAGCGCCATTTTTAAATTCTTTGTTAATTGACCGATTTCGTTCA
The DNA here is from genome assembly GCA_964035005.1 of Erebia palarica. NCBI lineage: Eukaryota > Metazoa > Arthropoda > Insecta > Lepidoptera > Nymphalidae > Erebia > Erebia palarica. The sequence continues at coordinate 20,396,084 of OZ035986.1, forward strand.
AAATCGATATGTAGGACTCCCTGGGATTACAAAACAGAAAACTGAAACTAAAAAAAAAAAAAAAACCGCGCCATTTTGAATTACTTTGTTAGTTTACCGATTTCGTTAAAAGTCGATATTTAGGGTTCCCTAGGATTACAAAACAGAAAACTGACACCAAAGTTTCAAAAAATCAGCACCATTTTGAAATTCTTTGTTATTGTAGCGATTTCGTTGAAAATCGATATTTATCACTTCTTGGGATTACAAAACAGGAAACAGTTACCAAAATTTAAAAAACCAGCGCCATTTTGAAATTCTTTGCTAATTTACCGATTTCGTTCAAAATCGATATTTAGGGCTCCCTGAGATCGCAAAACAGGATACTTTTACTAAAGTTTTAAAAAATCAGCGTCATTTTGGAATTATTTTTTAATTGACCGATTTCGTTTAAAATCGATATTTAGGACTCCCTGGGGATACAAAACAGGAAACTGTTATCAAAATAAAGAAAAAACAGCGCCATTTTGAAATTCTTTGTTAATTGACCGATTTCGTTCAAAATCGATATTTAGGACTCCCTGGGGATACAAAACAGGAAACTGTTACCAAAATAAAAAAAAACCAGCGCCATTTTGAAATTCTTTGTTAATTGACCGATTCCGTTCAAAATCGATATTTAGGGCTCCCTGGGATCACAAAACAGGAAACTGGTACCAGAATTTAAAAAATCAACGCCATTTTGAAATTCTTTGTTAATTGACAGATTTCGTTCAAAATCGATATTTGGGACTCCCTGGAATCACAGAACACGAAACTGGTACCAAAATTTTAAAAAATCAGCGCCATTTTGAAATTCTTTTTTCTTGTAGCGATTTCGCTCAAAATCAATATTTAGGACTTCCTGGGATTACAAAACAGGAAACTGGTACCAAAATTTTAAAAAATCAGCGCCATTTTGAAATTCTTTGTTAATTGACCGATTTCGTTCAAAATCGATATTTAGGACTCCCTGGGGATACAAAACAGGAAACTGTTATCAAAATAAAGAAATTACAGCGCCATTTTGAAATTCTTTGTTAATTGACCGATTTCGTTCAAAATCGATATTTAGGACTCCCTGGGGATACAAAACAGGAAACTGTTACCAAAATAAAAAAAAACCAGCGCCATTTTGAAATTCTTTGTTAATTGACCGATTCCGTTCAAAATCGATATTTAGGGCTCCCTGGGATCACAAAACAGGAAACTGGTACCAGAATTTAAAAAATCAACGCCATTTTGAAATTCTTTGTTAATTGACCGATTTCGTTCAAAATCGATAATTAGGGCTCCCTGTGATTACAGAACAGGAAACTGGTATAAAAATTTTTAAAAAATCAGCGCCATTTTGAAATTAGTTGTTAATTGACCGATTTCGTTCAAAATCGATATTTAGGACTCCCTGGGATCACAGTACAGGAAACTGGTACCAGAATTTAAAAAAATCAACGCCATTTTGAAATTCTTTGTTATTGTTGCGATTTCGTACAAAATCAATATTTAGGGCTCCCTGGGATTACAAAACAGGAAACTGGTACCAAAATTTTAAAAAACCAGCGCCATTTTGAAATTCTCTGTTAATTGACCGATTTCGTTCAAAATCGATATTTAGGACTCCCTGGGGATACAAAACAGGAAACTGTTACCAAAATAAAAAAAAACCAGCGCCATTTTGAAATTCTTTGTTAATTGACCGATTCCGTTCAAAATCGATATTTAGGGCTCCCTGGGATCACAAAACAGGAAACTGGTACCAGAATTTAAAAAATCAACGCCATTTTGAAATTCTTTGTTAATTGACCGATTTCGTTCAAAATCGATAATTAGGGCTCCCTGTGATTACAGAACAGGAAACTGGTATAAATATTTTTAAAAAATCAGCGCCATTTTGAAATTAGTTGTTAATTGACCGATTTCGTTCAAAATCGATATTTAGGACTCCCTGGGATCACAGTACAGGAAACTGGTACCAGAATTTAAAAAAATCAACGCCATTTTGAAATTCTTTGTTATTGTTGCGATTTCGTACAAAATCAATATTTAGGGCTCCCTGGGATTACAAAACAGGAAACTGGTACCAAAATTTTAAAAAACCAGCGCCATTTTGAAATTCTCTGTTAATTGACCGATTTCGTTCAAAATCGATATTTAGGACTCCCTGGGATCACAATACAGGAAACTGGTACCAGAATTTAAAAAAATCAACGCCATTTTGAAATTCTTTGTTAATTTACAGATTTAGTTCAAAAACGATATCTGAGGATCCCTGGGATTACAAAACAGGAAACCGATACCAAAGTTTTAAAAAATCAGCGCCATTTTGAAATTCTTTGTTAATTGACCGATTTCGTTCAAAATCGATATCTGAGGATCCCTGGGATTAAAAAACAGGAAACTGATACCAAAGTTTTAAAAAATCAGCGCCATTTTGAAAATCATTGTTAATTTACAGATTTAGTTCAAAATCGATATCTAACGATCCCTGAGATTACAAAACAGGAAACCGATACCAAAGTTTTAAAAAATCAGCGCAATTTTGAAATTCTTTGTTAATTGACCGATTTCGTTCAAAATCGATATCTGAGGATCCCTGGGATTAAAAAACAGGAAACTGATACCAAAGTTTTAAAAAATCAGCGCCATTTTGAAAATCTTTGTTAATTGACCGATTTTGTTCAAAATCGATATCTGAGGATCCCTGGGATTACACAACAGGAAACTGATACCAAAGTTTTAAAAAATCAGCACCATTTTGTTTTTTTTTTAATCACAACCCGTGAGCTGCTTTAGCAGCTCACGCACAGAGCGAAAAACTAGTTATACTATATATAGCTAAATTACCACTCACTCACTCACTCACTCATTGACATAATTGTTCTCCTAGAAAGAGACAGAAAATGATATAATGATGTATGAGAGATGTGTTCGAGTGCGGGAGTCGAGTAGGGAAAAATTATGACATTTCAGAAAAACAAGATGGCGGCCGACGTGATTCTTGTAACTCTCTTGTTTTCCAACCGATTTCTTTGCAATTTGCAACGATTGAAGAAATTAGGAAACGATCTATAGAAAAAGTGGAAAAAATTGGAAAAACAAGATGGCGGCCGAGCTGTAGTGTTTTCAAATTTTTGATTTTTCGACCTCGAACCGCGGCGCCACAGATCCGAAACGGGGTGGTCGAGCATAATTTTTTTTTCTACTTCCGCCTACAATTATCCTGTATTTTGACGGAATGGGGGTGGTTTTTAAAAATTCAAGATGGCGGCTGTCACGGCGGCCGTTCGGTTTGAGTTACGAAAAAACGCAATTTTAAAATTCAAATATCTCGCAGTTGGCAACGTCGGAGCGGTTCGACTTCTACGGGGAGATTGTGTGTACAGACTCGAGGTATGGATTGGGGGAAAAAAATTACCCCATTTCTCGGGAAAATTTCATGATTTACCCCAAAAATTAAAAAATCGAAATACGCAGTTTTTGCAAAATTCGAGTATGAGCAACCACGTGTCACACTTGTGCGAATGACATTTGGGTATTTTCGTCGCCGAAGTCTGGCAACACTAGAATTTATCAAAGAAAAAGTGATTTTCGACATGGTCTTTTTTCAGGGGCTATCATGTCGGCTGGGTGCGAGCGAGATGAACAATTGAAACGTCGTCAGGAGCGGTGTATCCTGTAGTTCACGGGAAAATTATAAAACTATGTCAAATGATTCTGTGAAACGAGGTGGCGGCCATTTTGTATTCTTTTTGTGATTTTGAAAATTTCAATCACGTCTTACAGGCGGTTGGCAACATTTGGGAAAGTTGACATGTATGGATCGATTGTGTAACTCGACGGGCAGTATCGATAAATCAAAACAGTGTTGCCACATTCGGGGTAGTTTTCGAGATTTTCCCTAAAAACTTCCTCCTGTAAAATTTTGTATGAAAAAATTTTTTTTCACTGCTGGCTTCGTATGGAAGTCAGAAAATATAACTTGAAGAAAAATATGGAGACAGCTGATGATTGAGGATTTCGGAGACGGGTAAAGGGCACGGCCAGGGTATTGAAGATAGGTGGGGGGTGCTCGAACAAATGTCACTCGAAACCTCATCCAATTGGCAATAAGTTTAAAAAAAACTCAAAAATGGTGAATTCAAGATGGCTGCCATACAAAATTCGTGAGTGTCTATTTCGGAGAGTATGAGAGATGGAAGTGTGGTTTCTTGGCAAGAAAAGATCAGGACGAGGAGGTCTATTAAGCGAAATGAAAAAAAAATCAAGATGGCGGAGTTTTTTTTTTCATACCAAATTATATGGCGAATATTGAAGGGACTGCAAGTATAGAACTATGCAAGATTTTGATACGGTTCCGTTTTACCCACGACGAGGCCCTCTGGGATTACAAAACAGGAAACTGATACCAAAGTTTTAAAAATCAGCGCCATTTTGAAATTCTTTGTTAATTGACCGATTTGGTTCGAAATCGATATTAAGGACTCCCTGGGGATACAAAACAGGAAACTGTTATGAAATTTTAAAAAATCAGCGCCATTTTTTTTTTATCACAACCCGTGAGCTGCTTTAGCAGCTCACGCACAGAGCGAAAAACTAGTTATACTATATATAGCTCAATTACCACTCACTGACTGACTGACTGACTGACTCATTGACATAATTGTTCTCCTAGAAAGAGACAGAAAACGATACAATAATGTAAGGGAGATGTGTTCGAGTGCGGGATGGGAGTAAGGAAAAATTATGACATTTCGGAAAAACAAGATGGCGGCCAACGAGCTTTTTGCAACTCTTTTGTTTTCCAACCGATTCCGTTACAACTCGCAGTGATTAAAGAAATTAGGAAAAGATCTATAGAAAAAGTGGAAAAAATTGGGAAAACAAGATGGCGGCCGAGCTGTAGTGTTTTAAAATTTTTGATTTTTCGACCTCGAACCGCGGCGCCACAGATCCGAAACAGCGTGGTCGAGTATAATTTTTTTTTCTATTCCCGCCTACAATTTTCCTGTATTTTGACAGAATGGGGGACGTTTTTAAGAATTCAAAATGGCGGCTGTCACGGTGGCCCTTCGGTTCGAGTTACGAAAAAACGCAATTTTAAAATTCAAATTTCTCACAGTTGGCAACGTCGGAGCGTTTCGACTTCTACTGGGAGATTGTGGGTACAGACTCGAGGTAGGGATTGGGGAAAAAAAATTACCCCATTTCTCGGGAAAATTTCAAGATTTACCCCAAAAACTAAAAAATCGAAATACAAACTTTTTTAAAAATTCGAGTACGAGCAACCACGTGTAATTTCGTCGCCGAGGTCTGGCAACACTGGAATTTATCAAAGAAAAAGTGATTTTCGACATGGTCTTTTTTCAGGGGCTATCATTTCGACTGGGTGCGAGCGAGATGAAATATTGAAACGTCATCAGGAGCGCTGTATCCTGTAGTTCACAGGAAAATTATAAAGCTATGCAAAAAGTTTTTGTGAAACGAGGTGGCGGCCATTTTGTATTCTTTTTGTGTTTTTGAAAATTTCAATCACGTCTTAGAGGCGGTTGGCAACATTTGGGAAAGTTGACATGTATGGATCGATTGTGTGAGTCGACGGGCAGAATCGAGATATCAAAACAGTGTTGCCACATTTGGGGTAGTTTATGAGATTTTCCCCAAAAACTTCCTCCTGTAAAATTTTGTATGAAAAATTTTTTTTTCACCGATGGCTTCGTATAGAAGTCAGAAAATATAACTTGAAGAAAAATATGGAGACAGCTGATGATTGAAGATTTCGGAGACGGGTAAAGAGCACGGCCAAGGTATTGAAGATAGGTAGGGGGTGCTCGAACAAATGTCATTCGAAACCTCATCCAATTGGCAGAAAGTTTAAAAAAACTCAAAAATTGTGGATTCAAGATGGCTGCCATACAAATTTCGTTAGTGTCTATCTCGGAGAGTATAAGAGATGGAAGTGTGGTTCCATGGCAAGAAATGATCAGGACGAGGAGGTCTATTAAGTGAAATAAAAAAAAAAACAAGATGGCGGAATTTTTTTTTCATACCAAATTATATGGCGAATATTGAAGAGACTACAAGTGTAGAACTATGTAAGATTTTGATACGGTTCCGTCTCACCCACGACGAGGCTCCCTGGGATTACGAAATAGTAAACTGATATCAAAGTTTTAATAAATCAGCGCCATTTTTAAATTCTTTGTTAATTGACCGATTTCGTTCAAAATCGATATGTAGGACTCCCTGGGATTACAAAACAGAAAACTGAAACTAAAAAAAAAAAAACCGCGCCATTTTGAATTACTTTGTTAGTTTACCGATTTCGTTAAAAGTCGATATTTAGGGTTCCCTAGGATTACAAAACAGAAAACTGACACCAAAGTTTCAAAAAATCAGCACCATTTTGAAATTCTTTGTTATTGTAGCGATTTCGTTGAAAATCGATATTTATCACTTCTTGGGATTACAAAACAGGAAACAGTTACCAAAATTTAAAAAACCAGCGCCATTTTGAAATTCTTTGCTAATTTACCGATTTCGTTCAAAATCGATATTTAGGGCTCCCTGAGATCGCAAAACAGGATACTTTTACTAAAGTTTTAAAAAATCAGCGTCATTTTGGAATTATTTTTTAATTGACCGATTTCGTTTAAAATCGATATTTAGGACTCCCTGGGGATACAAAACAGGAAACTGTTATCAAAATAAAGAAAATACAGCGCCATTTTGAAATTCTTTGTTAATTGACCGATTTCGTTCAAAATCGATATTTAGGACTCCCTGGGGATACAAAACAGGAAACTGTTACCAAAATAAAAAAAAACCAGCGCCATTTTGAAATTCTTTGTTAATTGACCGATTCCGTTCAAAATCGATATTTAGGGCTCCCTGGGATCACAAAACAGGAAACTGGTACCAGAATTTAAAAAATCAACGCCATTTTGAAATTCTTTGTTAATTGACAGATTTCGTTCAAAATCGATATTTGGGACTCCCTGGAATCACAGAACACGAAACTGGTACCAAAATTTTAAAAAATCAGCGCCATTTTGAAATTCTTTTTTCTTGTAGCGATTTCGCTCAAAATCAATATTTAGGACTTCCTGGGATTACAAAACAGGAAACTGGTACCAAAATTTTAAAAAATCAGCGCCATTTTGAAATTCTTTGTTAATTGACCGATTTCGTTCAAAATCGATATTTAGGACTCCCTGGGGATACAAAACAGGAAACTGTTATCAAAATAAAGAAATTACAGCGCCATTTTGAAATTCTTTGTTAATTGACCGATTTCGTTCAAAATCGATATTTAGGACTCCCTGGGGATACAAAACAGGAAACTGTTACCAAAATAAAAAAAAACCAGCGCCATTTTGAAATTCTTTGTTAATTGACCGATTCCGTTCAAAATCGATATTTAGGGCTCCCTGGGATCACAAAACAGGAAACTGGTACCAGAATTTAAAAAATCAACGCCATTTTGAAATTCTTTGTTAATTGACAGATTTCGTTCAAAATCGATATTTAGGACTCCCTGGGGATACAAAACAGGAAACTGTTACCAAAATAAAAAAAACCAGCGCCATTTTGAAATTCTTTGTTAATTGACCGATTCCGTTCAAAATCGATATTTAGGGCTCCCTGGGATCACAAAACAGGAAACTGGTACCAGAATTTAAAAAATCAACGCCATTTTGAAATTCTTTGTTAATTGACAGATTTCGTTCAAAATCGATATCTGAGGATCCCTGGGATTAAAACACAGGAAACTGATACCAAATTTTAAAAAATCAGCGCCATTTTGAAAATCTTTGTTAATTTACAGATTTCGTTCAAAATCGATATCTGAGGATCCCTGGGATTAAAACACAGGAAACTGATACCAAATTTTAAAAAATCAGCGCCATTTTGAAAATCTTTGTTAATTTACAGATTTAGTTCAAAATCGATATCTGAGGATCCCTGGGATTACAAAACAGGAAACCGATACCAAAGTTTTAAAAAATCAGCGCCATTTTGAAAATCTTTGTTAATTTACAGATTTAGTTCAAAATCGATATCTGAGGATCCCTGGGATTACAAAACAGGAAACCGATACCAAAGTTTTAAAAAATCAGCGCCATTTTGAAATTCTTTGTTAATTAACAGATTTCGTTCAAAATCGATATCTGAGGATCCCTGGGATTACAAAATAGGAAACGGTTACCAAAATTTAAAAAAAACCAGCGCTATTTTGAAATTCTTTGTTAATTGACCGGTTTCACTCATAATTGATATTTAGGACTCCCTGGGATCACAAAACAGGAAACTGATACCAAAGGTTTAAAATAGCAGCGCCATTTTGAAATTCTTTGTTAAGTGACCGATTTCGTTCAAAATCGATGTTTAGTGCTTCCTGGGATTGCAAAACAGGAAACTGGAACCAAATTTTAAAAAATCAGTGCTATTTTGAAATTCTTTGTTAATTGACCGATTCCGTTCAAAATCGATATTTGGGGCTCCTTAGGATTACAAAACAGGAAACTGGTATCAAAATTTTAAAAAATCAGTGCTATTTTGAAATTCTTTGTTAATTGACCGATTCCGTTCAAAATCGATATTTAGGGCTCCCTGGGATCACAAAACAGGAAACTGGTACCAGAATTTAAAAAATCAACGCCATTTTGAAATTCTTTGTTAATTGACAGATTTCGTTCAAAATCGATATCTGAGGATCCCTGGGATTAAAACACAGGAAACTGATACCAAATTTTAAAAAATCAGCGCCATTTTGAAAATCTTTGTTAATTTACAGATTTAGTTCAAAATCGATATCTGAGGATCCCTGGGATTAAAACACAGGAAACTGATACCAAATTTTAAAAAATCAGCGCCATTTTGAAAATCTTTGTTAATTTACAGATTTAGTTCAAAATCGATATCTGAGGATCCCTGGGATTACAAAACAGGAAACCGATACCAAAGTTTTAAAAAATCAGCGCCATTTTGAAATTCTTTGTTAATTGATCGATTTCGTTAAAAATCGATATTTAGTACTCCATGGGATTACAAGACAGGAAACTGGTACCAAAATTTTACAAAATCAGCGCCATTTTTAATTCTTTGTTAATTAACAGATTTCGTTCAAAATCGATATCTGAGGATCCCTGGGATTACAAAACAGGAAACCGATACCAAAGTTTTAAAAAATCAGCGCCATTTTGAAATTCTTTGTTAATTGATCGATTTCGTTAAAAATCGATATTTAGTACTCCATGGGATTACAAGACAGGAAACTGGTACCAAAATTTTACAAAATCAGCGCCATTTTTAATTCTTTGTTAATTAACAGATTTCGTTCAAAATCGATATCTGAGGATCCCTGGGATTACAAAACAGGAAACCGATACCAAAGTTTTAAAAAATCAGCGCCATTTTGAAATTATTTGTTAATTGATCGATTTCGTTCAAAATCGATATCTGAGGATCCCTGGGATTACAAAACAGGAAACCGATACCAAAGTTTTAAAAAATCAGCGCCATTTTGAAAATCTTTGTTAATTTACAAATTTAGTTCAAAATCGATATCTGAGGATCCCTGGGATTACAAAACAGGAAACCGATACCAAAGTTTTAAAAAATCAGCGCCATTTTGAAATTCTTTGTTAATTGATCGATTTCGTTAAAAATCGATATTTAGTACTCCATGGGATTACAAGACAGGAAACTGGTACCAAAATTTTACAAAATCAGCGCCATTTTGAAATTCTTTGTTAATTAACAGATTTCGTTCAAAATCGATATCTGAGGATCCCTGGGATTACAAAATAGGAAACGGTTACCAAAATTTAAAAAAAACCAGCGCTATTTTGAAATTCTTTGTTAATTGACCGGTTTCACTCATAATTGATATTTAGGACTCCCTGGGATCACAAAACAGGAAACTGATACCAAAGGTTTAAAATAGCAGCGCCATTTTGAAATTCTTTGTTAAGTGACCGATTTCGTTCAAAATCGATGTTTAGTGCTTCCTGGGATTGCAAAACAGGAAACTGGAACCAAATTTTAAAAAATCAGTGCTATTTTGAAATTCTTTGTTAATTGACCGATTCCGTTCAAAATCGATATTTGGGGCTCCTTAGGATTACAAAACAGGAAACTGGTATCAAAATTTTAAAAAATCAGCGCCATTTTGAAATTCTTTGTAAATTGACCGATTTCGTTTAAAATCGATATTTAGGGCTCCCTGGGATTACAAAACAGGAAACTGGTATCAAAATTTTAAAAAATCAGCGCCATTTTGAAATTCTTTGTTACTTGACCGATTTCGTTCAAAATCGATATTTAGTGTTCTCAGGGACTACAAAAGCTGCTAAAGCAGCTCACGCACAGAGCAAAAAACTAGTTTTATAATAAACTCACAGAAGAAATATAGGAGATGTGTCTCAACAAGTTCAAATATTTTGTAAATAGTAAACTAATTGAAAAATCCTAAATAAAATATAAAATAAAATAGAATATACAAAATTGAAAAAAATTGAGCCACCCGAAACTAGTCAATTTCAGACGAATACGTCCGTAAAACATCAAAGTGCTGGTTTTGTACCTGCTGAATGACGTAGCAGCCCTTCTTGCAATCCTGTCAGAGTATCTATTGTTTATTTCAAACCTTAATATTTGTCATTTTACCATCAACTAAAGTGACAGATATCATATTTGGAAACAACAACCTGGCCACTAAGAAATACATAAAACTCGCACTCAATGCAGATTATATGAAAAACTAGCTGATGCCTGCGACTTCTGGGCAGACCTTCACTATCGGAGATCGGAGAGATCATCAGTGGAGAGCCCTACACCCACCTAATACTGAATCAGCCTTCCTGGCGATAGTTACCAAAAGTGCAGCTATCTCATAGTCATGATATTATTATATACGTTTTTTGCTGTCATAAAACTATTTCGTTATATATAAACACCAATTTGGCAAAATGTTACAAGGACAATTTTTATTTATTTTATATCAAAAATATAATTACTTTATAGTTTATACTAATAAATATCGGTTTTATTTCCCATTCCAAAGTGCTATAAAAGTTTCACACCAAAAACTAAATAAAGAATGGAAATAGGTTTTTTTAGGATTAATTGTGTCATTTATGATGAATCAACGGGACTTTACCACCAGCTTGAAAAGAAGATTCTACTGAGAACATATGACAATAACTCGGCAGTTAATAAAAAGAAAAAAAAATACAATAATGTACCTAGCTTAGCTTTAGTGGAAAGGAGTTCAACTAAGCAACGAAGTTTTTTTACATAATGAGGATAGGAAATGCAGGGGGTTTAGGGGCGATGAAAAACTGCTACATTATATTTCGCCACCATTTAGAAGGTTATAATAGCTCAGGTGGAAAAGCGGGCTGTACCAAAACCCGAAGACCCCGGTTCGAGTCCAGAGTCTTGAATCTGATTATTTTTCCCCTTTTTTTAAATATAATACAATGTTTTATTTTAAAAATAAAATATAATTTATAATTTAAATTTATTTTCCAAAAAACACGATTAAAAAAAAAAATAATGTCCCTCCCGACCGAATTTCGGCCACGGCGGCCAATCTCCAGAGAGATTAGCCAACTGCGCAGGAGATATTATAGTGCAAAAGTGTGTGCGCATACACAGGTGCACTCTCTGTTCCTTTACTCTCATAGCCCGATGGGACGGAAATCCGACACGACCGGAGAGAGATCAGGCGCAGGACCGACGGCTTTACGTGCTCTCCGAGGCACGGGGGTGAAGCACCGCCAACTTCCTAACTCCGGGCTAGTAGTGAGAATTTCTTGCAAGAAAAACCCAATACCTGTGGCCCGACTCGGGACTCGAACCCGGGACCTCATAGGTCGCAGTCGAATATGCTAACCACTAGACCAACGAGGCAGTAAAAAAAAGAATATACCGAGCAAAGCTCGGTCATCCAGATATTACTAGTTGAAGTATGGAACACAGAAGCCGACTACTTCTAAAACCACTACGTCTACATGGCACATCCCAGATGGAAATGGAATCTCCTAGTGCTGTCTTACACCGTTTTTAAACTATTTATGCAGAACTACTTCTAATACTAAGCGCCATGATTATTTTAATTATTAATTTAATTTACTTTTCTTTCAACCTTTATCATATAAACACCTATAGATAGGTGTTTATATGATAAAGGCCTACCTACCTACCTACCTATACAGTCTTATAGCTATAAATCAGTTAGCAGGAATTAGTCGGTTGGTAATTGGTATATTATCAAGAAGCACCTCCATTATCCATACTATGATATTATAAATGCGAAAGACCTGTATTTGAACGGCCTATTTTTTCAACCGAGTTGGTATAGAGTAAGATTACATCCCGAGGAAGGACATAAGTTAACTTTATCCCGAAAAATTGAGAAATTCCCGCCGAAATAAAAACGAATGCAGACGAAATCGTACGTATCATCTATCTATCAATCAATAAATAATAATATTATCTCTGCCATAGTGAGATAATTGATCGCATATTGTGTGCACCCGTGGTAGGGGCTGAATCCTTTCTATGTGTGCCTGGGTAGACTGTGGTTGTATGTGTATGAAAACAATTGACAGCGGGTGACAGATTTGCGAAGAATTCCTAGAGGGCTTCGATCCTTAAGAACGTCGGACCACTGTATGAATATAAAATTATGTCGCTGTGAAAGTAGCTTACAGAAGCAACCAATATCCAGCTTATATCTCATCCGAATGTAGTTACTCTGTGTTGAATATTGAATACTCGTAAAAGAAGCTACATAGACTAAAGAAAACATATAGGTGGTAAACAGGTACATACAAAGATAATAACAAACACAAAAATTTGTTAAAATATTTTGAAAATTAAATCAGGGTAAAATAAGTTTTGGTTTACACCTTCAAGTGTTATCTCATTAAACAGCTATTTTAAAATTATTAAATCCTTTGGGCTTTGGGTCTGACTCGCACTTGACCTGTTTTTTATTTTAAAAATGCTTGTAAAATTGCGTATTACAAAGGGCATGGTACCACAGAATAAGTAATATCGTACGTCAAAATTCAATTGAATTCGCTGGCCCTGGGTTTGCCAGGTTCGGGTTCAATGAAAAACATAATTGTAACCAAGTTGATCTAGCCCTCTTCTTCGGTCTGTGAAGTTCGCATCCGCAACCCGAATTTATGTCACCCCCTATTTTTATGGTACACGATTTGTGAACGTGATTTTTAAAAACAGGTTAAAATTTGCATTTTATTACCTACGTAGCGTAGCAAAGCTACGATTTTATTGCCCCGCGGTTCGCGCGGGACTTTTCACGACACATCTCAGGAGATGTGGATATACGATCATTTGTTTTATGCTTTTCTTTAAAAATTTAAATGTCGATTTATTTAGTTCGCACGAATTGAATTAGCAACTACACCTTGAAACGACATGATGCTGCGCCTTCGTTCCGTACATTTAATTATACTAATGGTTCGCCCCGAACTGAGAACTCGCGGTATCCATAAGATAAATTTAACTATATATTGTAATATTTAACTTTTAACATTAGACGCAAAATAACTAAAGAGTTATTGGAGAAACGAATAAACTTTTTCAGAGCGCCATCTATTGACATTATTGTGAAGTTCTGTTAAAAATACTGAAGCTCATTAAAATTAAATAATTTAGTTTAATTTAATAAGTTACTTCAGTAATTCAGAAGTTTCAGTCTCTGACAGACGGACGGACAAATTCTCTCCAGTAGACTCCTCGCTTCGCCCGGTCAATAATTTATTTACCATAGGAAAAAAACATCTATCTCTGGAGATTGGCCTCCACGACGCGCCGCGTCTTGTGTGAAATTCAGTCGGACAAACATGACTTGATAAGTTTTTATTATATTATAGATAATAATATAATTACCATCAATAGAGCCGCAAAGACGTTGGCGTCCCAAGGGGCTGGTCGCTGGAATAGCATCTGGCGACCCCGTACTGGCAAGCGTAGCGTAAGCAGAGCCTCCACTACGATTAGGTGGACGGAAGACATTAAGCGAGTCACAGGGAGTCGCTGGATCCAGGTGGCTCAAGACCGCGGCTTGTGGAAGACCCTATAAGAGACCTTTGTCCAGCAGTGGAAGTCTATCGGTTGACGACGGTTGAATCTGTGTGTTATAAGTACTTTAAATAAATTTATTACTAGACGATGCCCGCAACATCATCCGCGTGAATTGAGCTTTTTTGGTTCCTGCGGGAACTCAATTATTTTCCGAGATAAAAAGTAGCCTATGTGTTATTCCATACTTTATTATAATCCTATTTTATAATCTATTTCCATTCCAAATTTCAGCCAAATTTCACACTCATACAAACTTGTGCCTTTATATAATGTTGCAGGGAAGGGATAAATCTCGCGATCGTCAACATGAAGAGAGAAGGCACAATTCCGAAGCTTTGGCGCAAATGGTTGTTGACAACCAACAAGCCCGACTGCGATCTGGTCAAAGACGAGGTATTCAATCTTTCAAGTATCGCTGGCTGCGTAAATGCCTTTGTTTTGGAACCCTCGAAGCTTTATTTTTAAGATACCGTCGTTAATAATCACCATCACGTCTTATACTTTGTATACTTGATGTTGAAAAAGTATACTGTGTACCAATTTTGAATTTGACTTTGACTGTTGGTCTAGTGTACTTGTACTTTCTTTATTTCTGCTAATGGTTGGTGACTGTGGATGACGAGTTCCTAAGTTCGATTTCCGAATCAGGTCATAGTTTAATACTCGGTTTTTCTGTCAACACATTCTCAGTAGGTGCTTACCCGGAATTAGGATGCTAGTAGTGTGTTTACCCCCGTGCCTCGTAGAAAACGTTAATCCATCGGTGTTTTACCTGATCTCTCACCAGTCGTGTCAGATTTTCCGTCCTATTGGTCTATGAGAGATTGTTTTATTTTGCGCATTAAGATCTCTTGATGACCAATTTTTGTGGAGATTGACCGCCGCAGCCATACTCGGCTGAATTTTTATAAGCTCATCTCGACCAGGGCGCATTTGGAACCCCTAGATATAGTTTCTAGATAAATCATTTTATTATTATTACCATCATTTCCATACTTTTAACGGACTGTTTTGATTATATCCCATAAATCATTATATAACTACGAGCATTTTACGAACTAAATACTTGAAGGTATAGTCACAGTAGGTACAATAATTCATGAACTGATTTAATATTACATTCGTTACAGGAAACAACAATCAGCGAAATGACCCTGAGTCAAGTGGCAGGCATCTTCTACGTACTAGTCGGAGGCTTAGCTCTGGCATTAGGGGTGGCCCTGCTCGAATTCTGTCAGCACGGACGAGCTGAAGCATCCAGAGCTAATGTCCCTCTTGGGGCAGCCCTACGAGCCAAGGCAAAAATGGCGACGAATGAAAGGAAGACTCCCCAGCGTACTCCTCAACGTGATCAGGACCGACTTGGTTGGAATGGTGCTGCTTTTGCAGGGGTTGGTATCTATTACCCATTCCATAATCAATCTATCTTTTATCTATCTATATTAATACTAGCTGATGCCCGCAACTTCGTCCGCGTGGATGGGGGTTTTATGGTTCATTCAACTCATTAACTACTACTAGTTACCACCCTACCGGTAAAAGACGTGCCGCCAAGCGATTAAGCGTTCCGGTACGATGCCGTGTAGAAACCGATATAGGGGTATGGGTTTAATATAACTGCCATACCCCTAACGGGTTAACCCGCTACCATCTTAGACTGCATCTTCACCTACCATCAGGTGAGATCGCACTCAAGGGCTAACTTGTGGTGGACTAAAAAAAAAAAAGCCGTGCTAAAAAAGTTGCGTGTTATTCCAGACTATAATCTATCTCTGCGCCAAATATCATCCAGATCCGTTCAGCCCTTCTGAGGTGTACGCGACGCGTGTTCTCGCGTGTCTGATTGAGTAACAAACATCCATCCATCCATCCAAACTTTCGCATTTATAATAATAGTATAGATTACACCTAGAAAATTAAAGACCTCCCGCGGGGACCAAATAACCTTTATCTACGCAGACCATTTGCCGGTATCATTTATACCTACTTACTTTATGTTTTATGGTTCCGTAGTAGAACTATGGTTTAATGAATTATTATTTTTAACTCGTAACGCATAATGTTCATAGCTTAGCGTAGTTGTTTTTCCACCACTGAGGCACACTATACACTTGTAAGTTTTAGGTACTAGTAACTTACGAAATGTAAACAGTCTTGTAAGTCGTGTATCGCATGCAAAAGTTAGTTATGTAAGTTAATTACGCAGGTTATTTACGTAAAAACTTACAAGTTTAATCATGGCTTAATAGGATTGTTTGACTGGAACTTTTTTTTCAAAGGTCAAAACGCGTACTTATTATATAGATTTATTATATTTACTACCGAATGAGATTTTGATTTTGTATGAAATATCAAATACTTGTCAAAAATCAAAGCGCTTTTTGAAGTGAAAACTTCTTTAGGCGCGTTGAGCAGTTTTTGGTATGGAGTAAAAATGTGGAAACGCGTTGTTACGAAAACAAAAGGTCTTGAATATAAATATAGAACATTCGTAATTAAACCTAAATGGCTTAGTTTAAAGGTTTATATTTTAAGTATTTTAATTTTTTATTATTATTATTTTAAATATTCGTTTTCATTTCTATCGACAGTCCCTATGACTGCCAATTTTTTATTTACTTAATCGATTTTAAAATTGTTATCCAACATAATATTTACAGAAAAAGTAGATATTACGACTATTCGTAAGTCCTATAATTAAAAAAAATATTGTTTTTGACAAAGGCGTCCCAATTGGGGTCTCTCAATTCAATTATTCGAAAGGTTCCCTTACTTTCAATCTGAAAAAAATAAAATCCATACTAATATTATATGCAAAAGTGTGTCTGTCTTTCTATCGGCAACGCTTTCGCGACCCAACTTTTCTACTGATTTTGATTAAATTTGGTACACAGATAGGTTGCATCCCGGGGAAGAACATACTTAAGCTATTTTTGATCCTGGAAAATTAAAAAATTCCCGCGGGAATCTACAACACTTAATCCACGCTGGCGAAGTTGCAGGCATCGTCTAGTAGTGAATAATTGCACGATAATTCAGATTTATAATTTTCTTTGATCTTTTTTAGTATAACGACTTTCTTCTCGGGCGGGAGGCGATGAACCATAGACACCGGATAATTTTCTAATAAATTCAATTATTGTAAGTTTTATTTCAAGTTCTGAGCCCTCGAAGTATACCGTAATTTCCTTTTGATATAATTGTATCATTTTGTGATTTGTGATACCTACCCATGTGATTTTGAGTGCTACTTATGGTCGTATTTAAGCATCTTTGATTGGGTGTTTTAACCCCCATTGTTTATTTGTGAAGATTGTCTGAATTAAATAATTAAGTATTATTAGATATATCGAATGCATACTAATATTATAAATTCAAAAGTTTTTCTGTCTATGTTTAAGCGTTTATGGCGATATTTCGTACCGGGAAAGCTTACATCACGGACGGATACAGGCTTCTATATAGGTATCCCAGAACAATAAAGAGTTCCTACGGGATTTGAGAAAACCTAAATCCATGTCAACGAGGTCGCGTGCATCATCTTGAGCCTCTCCTGAAAATCAGCGTTGCAGTGTGTCAGGTAGGTACATACCTACCTTTCATGCTGTGGCAAAGGCTGAGGAGGTGGCCCGTTGAACACGCTTAAGTTGCATACTTACAAAGTAGGCACATATGTACGGATAAGTAATTATTTTGTTAAAAGTGGTCAATAAACGTTTATTTATTTATTAATTTTATGTAGTAGTTCTAATATAATAGATTTAGAAAATCGTCATTATAATCTTATATATATAAAATTCTCGTGTCACAATTCCGAAATACTCACCATACTCCTCCGAAACGGCTTGACCGATTTTATGAAATTTTATATGCATATTCAGTATGTCTGAGAATCGGCTACTATCTATTTTTCATACCCCTAAAACACCTCAATCTATGTGACTCGTAGTTATCAGCTAGTAATATATAAAATTACCGCACATGCTTATCTTGCAGTACTTGTACCTAAATAGATTCTGAATTATTGATATAAAACCTTCCCTAAAGGTAAATCTTTAACTACGTATTTTTACAAAACCAAAAGATTTATGAAAGAGTAGATGATGAGCGCGACTTCATCCACGTGGATTAAGTTTTCCCGGGGGACCTCCTTAAATTGCCAGCATTAAAAGTAGGCTAACGTGTTCTTCCACTTGACTACCTCTATAGTTCTATACTAAATTGTATCAAATTTGGTTGAACATATGGGCCGAGCATAGCAGACAGACGGATAGACGCTTACCCATTTATAATATTAGTATGATATATAGAACAAAGGACTATGGAATAGTATATGGATTGTTACCGCATTTATCCAAGTTTGACATTGCTGATTACCTTACCTTAATTTGTCCACTGCTTCGCATCCCACGGTTATTATTACATAATAAGTTACCTATCTACCTTTATTGTTATGAGTTTTGAGTCTGTGTGGAGTTCTCCTTGAACTAAATAAGTCCCTTGACTGCGACAGACGTGTTGGCCATCGCAGGGCTAGACTAATCGTATCGATGTCGCTGCTGCCCGACACCAGCCTGAGTTATTTAAACAATCTAGCCAGTTCTGAATGGTTTTACCGCCATTTGTCGGTCGCCAGAGCCTTGTTTGTAGGCCAACAGGGGGTACCGCGGACGGGTGAGGTTGGCTGTTGGAGCGCTAGATGGAGGTGCACTCCCTTCCCCCCTTTGATTGTTTATAAGATATAATTTGTGAATTTATACCTAATTAATTATGATAGTACCTTTAAAATGTTACTTTATATGAATACTAGCGCCCCGGCTTCGCACGTGTAGTGTGTAATCGGCATAATAGTCCATACCCAATACTAGCCAGTCGGCACTGGGCAGTACATCAGATTTTACATTAGCGCTGCGATATCTCCGCACTGCCAGCCGCTCCTATTTCTATTTCGTGTTAATTTATTTCTATGATATCTTCTAAGATATCCTTCTGAATTAAATGGTGTAAAGGGCATCATAACAAGACGTGCTCTGAATTATGACATTTTTGAATAGATAGACATATTTACCTTCTTCATGTAAATATTTTTTTGTGTAATTCTATGAAATTTATTATCTTTCCTATTGAGTTTATTTATATGCATGTTGTGATAGCCAGATAGATAGATAGATAGATAGGTTGTACATTAAACATATATTTGTATGCGATTGATTAATAATAACAATATTTTTAGTGTAACTACTGTTGGCTATCCTAATAAATAAATAAAAAATTAAACATCTCACTGGTGGGTATGTAATGATGCAGTCTGAGGCCTGTATTAGTAATCCAACATGTCCTCAAGTCTCGGTCAATCTATGCTCAAGACTGGTCATAAACATGGATTGACCGTTACTTGGAAACGTGCTCTTAGTTGATTTCGGTTTATTATTACAGCCCTGCGACAGCTGTTAGCAAACTGACTAATTGTTAGTCTGTTATTGGGTATAATGCTATACAGAACGTATTTAACTATACTAGTAACGGATAAAATACTAACTCTTAAGTGTAGCTTCTGTACTGAACAGCTTCAGCTTCCGCTTAACCTCTTAAGGGTAGTTTCTTTACTGACCAGCTTTCGTTCTACGACTTTTCAAAATGCTTCCCATTAAAAGGCGCTCGCCATTTCGCCAGGAAGGTTGTCAAAACTCTGTCTGCCTGTGAAAACAAAGGATGGCTGTTGGTCCGACCAACTTATCTGACCCGGTGACAGCGTCGCTAGTATCTATGAAAATTAAGGTAAAAACTAAAACTAAACAGGCATAAAATTTCAGTTCCGATTTTGGCCTCCGGGTCAGATAAGTTTGTGGGACTATAAGGATAAGGGTGTGCCCTTCCACCAGCGATGTGCTACGTTGCTTAGCTACGGACGTGTGTCAAACCCACCAATAAGAGCGCTTGGTCGAACATAGTATCGCGATCTAAGCTATGAAAATCAAACGCTCCTATTGGTAAGTTTAGCTTAGCAACGCAGCACATAGTGCTTGACATCTATACTATAAATACGATACTATAATATTATAAACTAGCTGATGCCCGCGTCTTAGTCCGCGTGGTTTAATTTAATTATTTTTCCGGACCTCCTAAATTTTCCGGGATGAAAAGTAGCCTGTATCACTCTCCAGGCCCACAACGATACCCATTCCAAAAATCACGTCGATCGATTGCTCCGTTGCGACGTGATTGCAGGACAAACCAACAAATCAACAAACAAAAACACTTTCGCATTTACAATATTAGTATTTAGTCGTTTATTACCTAACAGGGCCTATTTTTTTTTATTATTATTATAATTAAATTTGTAAAGGTATTTGACGTTGTTTTGCAATATTTTACTATATTATATTCACGTAGTTCATTTCTATCAATACGTACCTTGGAGATGTTTTAAGCCATTTACAATCCATTTTAAATAAAAACTTTTTACAGACGTTTACAGACTTTACAGACTTTACAGTATGGAAGTATGGATATAATTTTCCCATCCCAAGAGTGCCCATCTGTCAATATATTGAAGATCTCTCACAGTCTTCAGTCTCATGCGCGCACTGACTTTTTATATTATGAGATTAATAAAAAAACTTGGGAAAGAATTATCCAATTTGGTGTAGTCGTTAGATGAAGTGATGCGATTACATACATTTCGGAGATTCATTTTTACTCAATCACGTCAGAACGGCTGAACGGATCTGGATTAAATTTGGCACAGAGATAGATTATAGTCTAAAATAACACATAGGCTACGTTTCATCCCGGAAAATTGAAGAGTTCCAGCGGGAACCAAAAACGGACCTCAATCCACGCGGACGAATTCAAGCTAGCTGTAAATATAAAAAGTAGCTTATACCGCAATTAAAGATGGCTGCCGTGGATTATTATCAAAGATATTTAGGATTAGACCAATTATAGACTGTCTTACTTTCGATCTCTTCTCTGAATTTTAAGTGAAATTAGTGTTTTTCTTGTATTTTCCAGTACTTCCCCGCTGGAACTCAAATCTCCCATGAGGATGCGGTCCACGCCAGCTTCACACACGTCTGATCCTCGGAGAAGGGTGGCGTTAACATTCGCCGCTCTTCTGTATGCAAAACTAACAATGTTGACCTGTACCAGCTCTAAGGTCCACCCACTGCAAACGAACGCGCGGGATGAGCGACATCATCAGAGACATCATATTCATCCTGATGACCTGTAACCTAATTAATATTATTTTATACACAGTTGGATACAATAATCAGCTCTTTAACATGTTCATTTCAAAACTATTAGAGTCTATCCGCGTTATGGAAATAGTCACTCATCAGTTCATCACTGTCGGCAGGCTAAGGCCTATTACACTGCACTTTCCACAGGGCCCTGTGGTAAGTGCGTGCCTGTGGCTAGTTAGAGCGTCGCTTATTACACAGCAATAAGAATCAAATTAGGGACCCTTTCTCCCTAAGTCATATTACACTACACTGATTTAAGTGTAAGGGTCCCTGAGAAAAGTGCAGTGTAATAGGCCTGCGTGCCAAGTCATATATTTTTAAGAAAAATATGCATCGACTGTAGACGTATTTGTAATTGCTATGTATCCAATAATATCTTATAAACGTCTTTTATACTTACTTATTTTGCCATACACTGTTATGGTGTATGCACGATTTGGTATTTAACGTCATAGTATCCCTCCGTATTATTTTAAAGATAGGTAGGTAAAAAACGTATTTAACCGATTAAAAAAATTTGATGTACCTTCTTCTAAAATATCTACTTTTAAATGTAATCCACATAAAAATAATTTTAAACTATAGGTTAAAAAATAATGAAAATAATTCTTTCGACACTACTTCATTATTATTAAATAGCGATTAAATTATAATTTTAATTAGTCCTCTCCTGCGGCTTGGGTATTACATACCTACCATATTTAATTTCGAACAAACTACACATACTACATAAATAAGAAGCATTTACAATAATGATTTCTAATTGTAGTTAAGCTTACACATTATTTAACTCTTAATAGGTTAATACCATAGTTTAAGGAAATGCGTAATATTAATAAACAATATCACAATATTTTTTCCATTTTGACTATTAAATGTAGGATTACAATTATATTTTCTGAATAGCTTATATTGAGAATAATAAGGTGAGATAGACTTTCTTTGCGCACGAGATTTATTAAAACAGTTTGCTTTTTTTATTTTTGCTTTTATAGCATGGCTATGGGTTACCCCATTTCTGGATTATTTCTGAGCTGTTCGTTAATAACGTCAGAATAGCCTATTTCAAGTACAAAAGATATACATTACTGATGATGTACGTGTGGACCAAGGCCAGAAGTCTTGAGCATGATATCCAGGAGGCACCACTGCTGTTAGTTCGCAAATCGCAATTACACTTGCAAGTTTTCACGATGGTAGCGTACGTAAGTGACTCTCATAACTACCATTGGCATACGATACGCGACTTTCAAGCTGTTCACATAATATTTATTATCGTATGTTAGCTGTTCATGTAAGCGTCATACGTGGATACAACTTACAAATAATCGCGGGTAATCGCGCATTATGTGAACTGCTGCTTCAAGGTTGTAGCTAGTGTAAAAACCATAGGTACATGTTGCAAGTAGAGTTTGCATAGTTTTGGTTGAGTTTATACTACTTCAAATACAAACTTATAATATTTTAGCATTAATGTTCTCCCTACATAAAAACCATTGCTTGAAATAAACTTCCATTTATTTAATTAATTGTAAGATAGTAAAGGGCAGGCCAAACTACGCTATAAAACATATACCTAGTGAATATTATAAAGCACATTAATATTGCTCAGCATACATTTTACATATGGACACGTTCACACAATGCTATTCTATAATATATTATTATAATGCGTAATAGGACTTGTAAGTTAAATTTACTGCACGCGGGCAGTAACTATATTTACAGATGTTGTTTTTTTGTTGTTTTTAATTTTGTCCCTCTTCGAGACAGGCAAAGTTCCAACACCATACAGCCCATTCAATCGTGTTTGTTATATGTTAAACTGCCTTCGTGCAGTAAATTTGCAGTGTTTTTTTTATTTTTGTAAATCCACGTTACATCTAAATAAAAAGTTTTCTTAAAGAAAGTTCATAATGATATTGACTTTGTATGTAGAAAACCTAAAAAATAATGACATTTAGATGTGAATTGATGAAATTAATTCATAAAATAAAAAATTCAATTTAATATAATTAATAAAAATTATTTTAAGTTTTATAAATCAAAAAAGTAAAGGCTGAATAGTCCAGGCTGCGAGCTAAAAACTAGAATAATAAAAAAAACGCAATTACAACAACGCGCCGTAGTCTATACTAAATCATTAATCTGTGCGCGCTATTTTTAAAATAGTCATTGAATTTTCTTATAAATTATCAAAAAATATGAGTGGTAGATGTGATGTAGAATCATAAAATTAAATCAACAATTAGGTATTTTAGATCTGAGAAAAAAACCGCGCTTATAATAGCCGCCAAAAATGTCGAAATAAGTATGGGCCTGAAAAACCATTTTTTATTGAGTAGGTACCTACCTACCTAGTGCCTACCTACTCGACTTTTATTTTCAAGTTTTCTCATAAATGTATTAAAAATATTGTGTGATACACGGGCGTTAAGGTTTCTGCATACTCGTGATGACTAATGTCAGCCCTCGCCGGGCTGATATTAGTCAACTCGTATGTTTACCTATTTACGACTCCTAAATCACAAACTACTGTTGTGCTATATATTTCATGTTTAGGTATAAATTATGATTATAGCGTAGTCTGAACTGCAACTAAAGTAACATAAGATTTATATTTAATGATTATACTTATAATAACAATTGTCGTATACCTAATATCAATTTACATAACATTAAAACTTTTACCTAATATTGGACGGGACATTTTTATTTATGTAAGTAATTTAGAAGACCTCCCTGGTGCAGAGGTCAGCGCTTTGGTCTTGTGGAGTAGCCTTGTGCAGTCTCACCTGATGGTAAGTGATGATACAGCGTAAGATGGTAGCGGGCTTACCTGTTGAGGGTATGGTACATATAGTAGATATTATAGTAGGGTATGGCAGTTATATTATACACATAGATACCGGTTTCTACGCGCCATCGTACTGGAACACTAAATCGCTTCGCATTACGACTTTGCCGGTAGGGTGAAAACTAGACACGGCTGTAGACTCCCAGCAGGCCAGAGAAAACTCAGGATTGTAATACTATTTGAGATATTGGTTTTTCTATTTTAGTATATATTATTATTTTGAAAATAGCAGAACCGATTAGTTCATCTCGCACAAACTTAGGGGGAGGTTCAACGAGGCGACAACGCTATGCAGCGCAGAAGTTCGAGTTTCGAAAATAAGCAGAGGCCCAATTGTCTAAGCAAATCGTAATCAGCTTATATCGAACTGTTTAAGGAGTTCATAGGTACATGCTTTTTGACGTGCACAGACATCTTTAAACTCCTAAAACAGGGTGAATTATCCGATCACGATTTCCTTACAAAATCGGGGGGCTGACTTATTATACAGTACCCTTATTCCAAATTTTAAATCGATTAACGTCTAAGCATTCGATGACGTTCTCTCTCTGCGTCATGTTCCTCATTGCTGGGGGCTCCTTTCTTCTTCCTCGTGACTCTTTTCCATTAATCACATATATTTTTTTGGGGTAATAATGCGGTGGGTTCCCAAGGCCTTCCGCATACGACTCCGATCCGATCCTATTCCGTTCGATGACATTAGCGTTAAAGTAAAATGGACCTTCATAGCATTGATTCATTCACATTTACGTGTACGATACGTTTCCACATTAAAATCGGTTGTACTGAATTTTTTACTATAAATCGATGCTATTTAGATTCATTGTACTGTCTATATTTTACACTAATGTCTTCGAATGCATTTACGATCATTCTCTCATTTGTGATAACCGCGGCCGTTTTCGCATTATGTTTCGGCTTGTTTTATTTTTTTTTTAAAGTTCTTGGTTCATTGCCCAAGATGCTATTTGGAACACCTCGATCAGGATATAACGCAGCATTCTTGAAATAAAATATATACATAATGTGAAATATAATGTGAACAATAAAATTGACCCTAAAATTGAAACGTGTTCGCTTGAGAATTCGCTCGTATACCGCAACGAGTACCGTACGTAGTACCGCAGTAAGCATACAAAATTGAAGGGTCGTGGTGAAACGTGATGTCTGTTTTGACATCGATGGTAGTTAGGTACTCTCCTCGGTGAATGGCCTCGACGGTAGAAGGCGGCCCCGTAGGTGATGAGCGCAGCAGATGGTCAACGTTGGGATCCCTAACGGTGCTGGTGTGGCGTGGCTGGGTGGTAAGCCATAAAGATGGAAAGGTGCACGTCGCACCTGGAATTGATAATACCGACTAGTTATCGTCTGGCATATCAATTCCGTCCTGGATCCGGCCCTGGCCTGTGTAGACCACAGGAGGTAATTTGGCGTGATAGAATTGTCGGTGTGGTTGATCCAGAACGGAGTTTACAATCAGTATATGAATTATTGGCTTGGCTGAAGGCCCAATAATATAAAAAACAATGATGAAATTAACTAACTAAACAAAAGTGAGGGTGTATCGAAAAATAAAAAAGATGATGCAATCTAATGGAAAGTTACTCAAATGAATTGGCAATAATTTTGCTGAAACACTAAAACAAAGGTTGAAATGGACAATTGGGATTATGAATTTACTAATTACACCAATAAATTAACAAAATTAAGAATTTATAATAAAGAACTATGAACAATGAAAATAAAAATGACTACTAATGCGGGAGATTTGTTGCACGAGATTCTATATATTTGTAATTTTAAATAATACTTTTAAAAATACGCAAAATCTTGCGCAAAATCGTTGCGTCCCAACTACAGCTCTGGAATGCGACAAACATATCACGACCGACGCTAGGAACGCGCCCAGTGTTGCCAGCACGGTCATGTCAAAAGTTACCTGAAATTAAAAAAAAGTAACCTTTTAGTGTAAAAAGTCTTTGATTATGTCAAAGGTATCAAAGGGTAATCAAAGGTAAAAAGTAACCTTTAATTTTTTTCTAGTAGAAATGTTCAAACACATAACACAGGCAGTAGGCACACACACAAACAGCGAGTAAAATGATGGAAACTCAAGTTTCAAACTTACTATACTTACTATGTAGTAGTACCTTGGTACCAGTGCTCTGCGCTTTGAAAGCGGAGCTAAGAAAAAAAAGTGCCAAATTAAGCGGGTTGAAAGAAGAAGAGTTCAGAAGATAGTACATTATGTCATATTTTAGTATATTTTACAAACGTATTTTATGACAAAAGTATGCTTGTTTAGCGAATTTACAGCAATTTTTTTGTCAAATCACAAAATTAAAATTAAAATTTGAATGTAGCTTAATCCGCGCGAAATATCTTCTGAGTGATCGGATCTTATTTCTCCCTCCTTGTTACTCTTTGAAACCCTGAAATCCTCCGCCTACAGCGTACAGCCTGCGCGCCCGCATTCACACCCCGGATTCGATGCTGGACGTCGGTAAGTTATTTTTGTTTTTAATTTTTAATTTCATGTTTTAAAAATGGGTTTCATTTATACCAAATAGTTGAATAACTGAAGAATCGTGTTTGTTTGACGGTATAAGAGCTGGAAAATGCTTAAAACATAAAATTCACCAGTATTTTCCTCGATTTAAATTTGTCGTTACAGGAATGTATTAAAGCTTTAATATCGATGAGGTAGGTACCCTATAATACTCCGGTTATTTGAATGAATCTTACCGCACCGGCCATTTTGTGTATCAATAAGTTACATTAGGCGGACGTTTGGGTGATTTAATTTTTAATCAGGATAAACTTTCTTAATACTAATTAGCTTCCTAAAATTTTGTTTAGTTTTTTTATCTGTGAACTAGAATAAAATATAATAATTCTAATTCGAAATATTCTTCAATTTACGATATTATTTTTTGACTGGCTGTCGGTCTATGCACGTATCACATTCAAACTATTGACCGAAAGATGGCACATTTTGTGCCTTAATTGGTACCTATTTTATCCTAAAACACATTAAAGGTTCTTTCTGGATAGGAGATAAAAATAAGTGGATCAGTATTTTAAAAGTCGTAGAATAGGTAGTCAGTAGGTAGGTACTATTTGCAGAAAGCTACCATTGAAAGGTCTTATTGCTTTTAAATTAACGGTGTATAATAAACTTGATGATGCTCGCGACTTTCATCCGCGTTAATCCCTGTGGTTTTTTGATTCCCACGGGTACTCTTTAATTTTTCGGGAAAATTACCAAATAGCCTATCACCTATGCCCTTCCTCGGGATGCAGCCAATCTCTATAGTCTGTACCAAATTTCATCCGAGTTGGTTGAAAAGATGGGCCGGTAAAGTGTAGCAGACAGACAGACATACCCACACGTTCATATTTAATATATTAGCCTGGATTATATATTCTGGATTTATAATATCGGTACATACTAAGATATTATTAAAAGCTAAAAGCTGCGAGTCACTGGACGCAAGTGGCACAAGATCATGTTCTGTGGAGACGCTCGACCAGCTGTAGTGTTCTATCGGTCGAGACTTGAGACGTCATGCCCTACCCTACCTCGGCGACAAACTCAACAACGCGACTTGATACGACGCGACGTGGCAGTACGCGACGAGCGCACAAAAAGTAGCTGACCCTTCACACGGCCTAAGTTGCCAGCTGAAGCGTAGGTAAATTTGTCATTTTCTTTGGAGTCGCTTTGTGTCGCATTGCATCGCGTCGCTTTCACAGCAGGTCAGACGACAACGACGAGTACCTACTCAGTAGGTACGCAGCCAATAGCTAACTCATTTTCGAACAGCTATATTGCTAATAATGAAAAGTACCCAAGTATAACCATTTAAATAAATTAAGTATAAATTTGAATGTAAAACCGTTTTCTTGTTTTAGGTTGATAAATATATTAGATATATTACCTTTGCTCGGAAGATCAAGATCCCGCTTCACTAAGCGCTGTTAAATACAAGGACTTTTCAACGAACTCCCTCATCTAATTATATATTCAAGTGAGTTCAACTTTACATTGCTTAACATGTACTTAACATTTTTTTTTATCCACAACAAGTTAGCCCTTAACTGCAATCTCACCTGTTGGTGCAGTCTGAGATGATAGCGGGCTAACCAGTTGGCAGATCCATACCCCTCAACAGTTTCTTCACGGCGTCGTAGGTACTAGAACGCTAAATGGCTTAACGACACGACTTTGCCGGTAAAGTGCTAACTAGCGACGGCCGAACTTTGAAATCTTGCTAAACAATAAATAATAAAATATAAAACATTAAAAATCTCTAAAAGTGTGTCATTATAGCTTAGTGTACGTGGAATTAAAGTTTTTATTTTATTATGTAATATTAACTATCTTAATTAGTACTTTTAGTATGCAGGTTACTATCAATAGCCAAAAAAATTATGTCACAGTCCAAGGAGATACAGGGCCCTGTATCTCCTTGGACTTTTTACAGGGTCCTGTGATAAGCGTGGGCGTGGTCGCTATACAGAGCTTCGCAATAAGGACCAATTTAGGGGCCCTTTCTGCCTAATTTTTATTATACTACACTGATTCAAGTGTAAGGGTCCCTGTGAAAATTGCAGTGTAATAGGCCTAAAAGCCGAAACCAACGCAGAAGTGCCAGGGATGTGGCGGTAACTGGCACAATTTTGAATACCAAATTCTGCCACTCTAATCAATCAATCAATCGTTTATTTGCAAGAAAAATTGTACAGTTAAAATGACAAAATAAATAGTTATAGAACAAACATGTTTATCAAATCGAATCTCAAATTTTATGCAGTCTAATGTCAAATGTTAAGCAGTTTCCTAGCAATCTCCTACCAAAAATACAAAGAACGCTTTTTTATTTGTTTATTTGACCTCTACACAGTACACTGCTGTACTGGAATATCCCTGAGTCTGTTTTTTATAATTTCAACTTGCTATCAATTACAAGAAAAATAAAATTGTTGTTGCGGATTGCCGCGAATACTTTTTTCTGTTAGTAGGTAATTTATTTAAATGGATGCTTTAAATAATCAATTTCGATGCATAATACGTAATAATATATAATTCACCGTAAAATTGCAAAAAACCGTCAGATTCTTTTTTTCTCGATAGTTTGTAAACTGTGACAGATTGTGAATGGTTCAATGTTCTGAGTGTTAATTTTTGAAATATTCATTATATTTACGTTTTCTTGTCTCTTTCTTGTAGGTTAGGTTAGGGTTCCACTTAAATAATAAGCCGCAGGCCGGGCACTTAGGTTCTATCGGGTCAATATTTATATATTTACCAGATAGATCTACGGAAAAATAATGCATTAAATTGTAATCTTTCGACAGTATACAATTTTGCTAAATAGAATACAATCTAACGGTTTTCACAATCTTACGGTGAAATAAATAGGTATGGAAATGTAGAAAGGCAAAGAAATTACTAAAATCGTTGTTTTATTTTATCGAAATCGAAGTGAAAAGTAGTGTATAACTCGCGACTAAAAGCGATTCACGTACTCGATTCTATAGTATTCCTCGCTACTCTCGGGAGACTAACATCTCGTATGATATGGCTCGTTTCAGTCCCTTGATGAACCATCTACTATTATCTATTGATGATAACATTTTTGAAGTGAAAACTTCTTTAGGCGCGTTGAGCACTTTTTGGTAGGGGGTAACGTTACTGCATTAGTTTTAAGGTTTATATTAATAAGTGCTGTGGGACCGAGATCGTTTTCACTTTTAGCGGCAGTCGCTATTAATGCCATTTTTTTTAATTTGCAGTCACGGGCAGATTGCAGGCGCGTCGGCTTGTCTCAACGTAGATTAGCCAACTGTACAAGAGAGATCATATTATTATTCACACAGCACAGGTACGTGCCCAAACACAGCTGATGCACTCTTTATTACCTTACTTTCGTAGTCCGACTCCGACGGGTTAATTAAATAGGTATTTTTTCTTTTTTTATGTTACTGGACCGATTCCTTTCAAAATCGATATAATATGATGTTCCCACAGATCACAAATTTAAAAAAAATCAGCGATAAGGACTGCCGATAAAAGTGAAAACGAATATTCAACTATTTTTTTCAGAAAAAAAGAAAAATTTCGTATATTTTATGTTAAATGTTTTTTCATAACAAAAATTTAAATAATTTCTAGTGTAGCATATTTATATTTAAGACCTTTTATCTCAGTGACAAGGCGAGCATGTCGCTGTTCACGAGAATGTCGGTCACGCGAGCATGTCGGTCACGCGAATCCACATTTTTACCCCCTACCAAAAAGAGCTCAACGCGGCTAAAGAAGTTTTCACTGTCAACAACTGTTCAAAATTTGAAATCATTAGGATAAACCAATTTCCATCCGAATCCTAATAAGAACGATATACCAGTGAACAATAATATCGATTCCATTTATAATACATTTTTATCCCGGGAGACTTTGAAAAAACCCCAAATCGACGCGGACAAAGTCTTGGGAATCAGCTAGTTCAGAATATTTGTATTTCAGGTAAACATTTTTAGGTAACATAGCAGTGGAAGGTATGGGCAATATCTACACTACTTTATTTAGTGTAAGTTAAAGGGGTGAACCATTAGTTTTTTTTATTCCACTACAAGTTAGCCATTGACTGCAATCTTACCTGATGTTAAGTGATGATGCAATCTATGATGGTAGCGGGCTAACCTGTTTGGCAATTATATTTAACCCATAGGTACACCTAGTCGGTTTCTACACGGCATCGTACCGTAACGCTATATCGCTTGGCGGTACGTCTTTGCCGATAGGGTAGCAACTAGCCACGGCCGAAGCCTCCCACCAGACCAGACGAGAGAAATTCAGGATTATAAATTCCCCAATTAACCCTGTCGGGAATTGAACCCGGGACCTCCTACATTAAGAAAACAGCGGTCACACTGCGCCAGGGAGGTCGTCAAAAGTTTCGTCTTTAATTCGTAAAACTCGTCGAAATAGACTAAAACTCAGTGATAAAACGTTTTATTTTTCAGAGCGCTGTCGGTCTTATTTTCAAACATGCCGATCAAGCCAAGTTACAACAAGTGTTTACAAGCCACACTACTGGGTGACTACGAACCTGAATTAATCCTCCATTTCGGTATCCATAGTGGTGTCGAAATGTTCTTTATTAAATGGAAAGGCTGGGGCCATGGTAATAACACATGGGTTACCGTCGAAGTGTTCGATGATTATCCCGATGTACTCGAACACTACCTCAGAAAGCAAGTGGTTGAAAACTACGACATCATGTGCCAGCTTGGGGAAGAGATCTCAGATGACAACAATTTGCTAACTAATGAGAATCTTATACAGAGAGTTCCAGACGTTGAGTTGTTAGATCTTAAATATTTAACTACAGGTCTAATCATTAAGTTCTTAGCGATAATGCATCTAAACCAGAACGAGCGACAACATGAAGAAAGGCTCATCAAAGAGGCGCAAAACCTGCTACAAATGTGCTTCACTCGTCTGATACTGGCGAAATTCTGGGAACAATTTGATGGCGAAGAATTTCTTGGCTATTTCGTTTTGATTAAATATGTTTTTTATAAATTTAATTAACTTAAACTTAGTAAGATTAAGTAATATCTTACTAAGATTTTATACTACCTACCTACTTTTACGTTTAAGTTGTTAATAAGTACTAGCTAAAACTTTTTACTAAGTTTTTATAGTTAAGTACATTACACCGAAACGCTATGAAATCATAGCTTCGTAGGTAAACTGTTATTCAGTTTTCTTTTGCTTTTTTTAGTATTACTTTTGTTCTTAGAATGCTATGAAGTTATAGCTTTTTTTAGTTTTAAGTAGGTTGGTATGTTTTTTCTTTTTTTTGAGTTAATAAAAATAAAATATTATAATATTATTGGATTGCTTTATTTATATACTTACCAACCAATAAATGTTCTATAAATACCTAAGATGATCAAGATATAATCTACTACCGAGCGACCCAATAGTCAGTACTAAAACGTACCTAGTACCTCATCCTAATGATCTGCATTCTGCACACACATGTGGTTGAGTGTGCTGTATGCATTGATGTAGAATTTTAGTACCTATTCTACTTCAATGGCTGTATGTCGTCATACTCGAAATAATTCTTGCAAGCGCAATTTTAGGGTTCTACCGGTCTGTTACCACGTGGGACATCCACACGTGGGGACAGACGGAAATTTAATTCCCGTTTGACGAAAAATAGGAATTGTAACTAATTCCCGTTTGTTACCAAATTTAATTTTTTAATTTATTTTCCCGTTTGTCCCCACATGGGGACAGAATGTGGTGACAGATACAGCGCAACCCAATTTTAAAGTTCTTAAAAGATTATCATAGGTATAACCTTTTATCAATTGATTCCAACTACCACACAAACTCATATAAGTAAGTAGTTTTCAACTCCCTGAGCGAAGCCCCAGCTAAGTAGTTAATTCATAAAAAAGGAAACTTCTCCATTGACGGCCGAATAATAATAATTAATTATTGGAAGGACGAGGCACTCGCCGAGACTTCGAGATCGTCAATGGCTTCTTCGGACGTGACGTGTTCTTATCCCTCCAGACGCAGCGTGGGTAGCCTGGGTTGACCTTTAATACTTATTGATTTACTAGCCACATCTAGTTAAAAAATATCAATGAATATTTTACACTTGTATGCTAGCCTATGCCAGAGCTACGAGACAAAGACGTAATCTACCCACATTATGGATTAATCATTATCATCAACTCATCGCCGGCCTAGTCCTACTACCTATTAAGCACGAGTCACGAGTCTCTTCTCAGAATGGTTTAAGCCATACTCCGCGCTGGCCGGCCAATTTCTTCTTGGCAGACATATTTGAAAAAATAGTTTTTACCATTGAAAATGGTTATCAGATGGAAATCGCCTGAGATGTATTTTTGGCCATTGCTCCGAGGATTTTGGGATGATCGCGATGGGAATAGTACCAAGAGTTGAGGAATTTATCGAGACACGTGCGAGCGTTTGAATTTAAAAAATCAGCTGGTAACTTTTTTTGGAATTTTGAGAAATGTATAAAAAGTCGGGTTTTTAGGGTGGTTTATTTACTTAATCTATACTAACATTCTAAAGAGGTAAAGTTTGTGAATTGTGAGTTTGCGAGTTTGTGACGTTTTAGGGGGTAATCTCTCTCTCTCTCTCTCTCTCTCTCTCTCTCTCTCTCTCTCTCTCTCTCTCTCTCTCACTCATTATTTGTGAGTGTCATAGGCTATATATATTATCCCGAAAAATAAGGGAGTTCCTGTGGGAATTTAAAAAAACTTATTTCACGCGAACGAAGTCGCGGGCAAGTCTGCTAGTTGTTTATAAATATGAATCCAACTTCCGGGCAAGTGGACATAAACATGAGCATGCGACTACGAGTGCCGCCTCTAGATGACTTCTTTAGTCTATCTTATCCTATACTAAATATTTACTTTACTACACTTTACATAGTTGATAGTAATCACCGAGCAATCTCAATGCAAAAATCAATACCAACAAATACCAAATTTTATATTTTGTGGTATTGCAAGCAATACCCGGCCAAGAATAAGAAGAAAGCTAAAATTAAACAACCCATTTATTTTAAAACTTTATTTATTAAAAAGGAAAGAAATACAGATACACTTACAGTTTGTTCAAAATATCCCCTCCTCTCTTCACATTTTTTTGTATACCAAATACATATCGACCTTGCCAAGTGTCCACTCTTAATGAAACTTGCCGTTGAGTGTAAATACTTTAGAGCAGCAAATCAATTTCTGCAAACTTTGCTCGCAGAATTTATTCTGCAAGTTTTATTGCCAGTGGACACTTTGCTTTAGAGTGATCGTTTACATAGATCGGAATTTGCATCAACTGAGTGCGGCTACATTTAAAATATTCAATAAAAATACATTAATACCTACATCTACTGAGCCCTAATTTACTGTGCTGTACTTTTAGCATCCCTGTACATATTCGCACAGGGATGCTAAAATCCCCTCCACTATCCCTCAGCGTTATTTTAAGGGACGGGACCTATGCATTATGTACTTTTCTCATCACTGCTGTGCCCTATGACGAATATGTAAACGC
The DNA here is from genome assembly GCA_964035005.1 of Erebia palarica. Lineage (NCBI taxonomy): Eukaryota > Metazoa > Arthropoda > Insecta > Lepidoptera > Nymphalidae > Erebia > Erebia palarica. Next base: position 20,430,444 of record OZ035986.1, read on the forward strand.
ACGGTTAAAGACGTCACACTATGCATTACTTTAAATGCTATCAATGATAATGAATAAGGGCCCAATAAAATTGCAATCTAGCAACGGACGACACTGAAGTGCACAAAGTACACATTTAGAATCAAAAAATCTTTAAATTACACACATAACAAATATTGAATTGGGTATGTAGTATGTACGCACAATATTAATTTACTATTTAATTAATTGTTACAAAGCGCTTAAACAGTTGCATACAAAAAATTTTAACTTCATTAAAGTTCACCGACTTTGCGGTCGATTTAATCAGTTTCGTGTGCAACCACATCAATATTCCTATTTTAATGGTTATTTATCATGAATATTGACACCGATAAAAGACACCGAGTAATCTAATACAAAGTTAATAACTATAATATGCATTACAATTGCGCACATTGAAACTGCATTGACAAAAAAGTCCATCTTACATTAATACCCCAATCAAGACATGACAGAAACCCGGCTAAAATTTTATACACAAGCTCATTCGGGAAGGTATCCATCTACTTTCATGATGATTAAAACATACAAATTCAGATCTACGTCGGCAGCTGCTTTTTTAATATTACTATAATATGGTATTATTTATTACTTTTCTTACACAGGGAGTTCTAATTAAAAAGAAACACAAGAAATGACCGTCTATTGTATCAAAAGGCTACGTTACCCAATGTTAATACCCGCAAAAATAATCTGTTGGTAGGTGTACTTGATAATAACAGGTAAGAGATGCACGTAAACCACGTGACGTCTAAGTGCGGGCGTGCGAGGGAGACGGCTAGATAACCTAAACTTCGTGTGTAAGAATAGGCCGATAGAACAGCACGCTTAAGGTATACCAAACGACTACACGCACGAGTCAGTCGAACACATCAGACGAATCGTAGGGTTAGTATGAGATTGTATATATCATCAAAAGTTGATAGAATTCGAGCGCAAAACAAAAAGCAGAGCGAAATAGCGAATAACCACTACAATTACGTCATAAGGTTTGCGCTTCGAGTGCTGCCTGTTATAATATGTGTGGACGAACTTGAACTTTAAAATGAGACACATTAGATCATTTTTTCTTTAACGCTAGTGTTTGGACGCTCGGTTTTCTCGAAATTCTATCAGCGTTAGTGAGATTTGAAATCATATTCTGGCCCTAGTAATGACATATCTACAGTGATCGGTCGGCTGCCTGTAATCATTCGGTGCGCCCGATTCTACTGACGCGTTTTGCTGCCGTGCTTAAGGCCGGTACAGTCGGCTCCGAAAACACAGTGCAAAAATCTGTACAAGAACAGTAGTAAAACATCCACCGGCATTTTTGAAGCGGAGTATACAGGCACGTTCATATTGATACATAATTTAAATAATGGTTTAATTTTCGTTTTGTCATACACATATTCCTGTTTCTGGAATGTTTGTGACGCTCGTTCAGGCAGCTCGCCTTTTGGAAACGTCGCGAAAAATATAAATGAACACTTATAGCTAACGTCGTCGGATACTGAAGCGATCTTCAACATTTAAGTGCACTTCAAATATTAAGGCCCTTACGGCCTAACACCGAAACAATACAAGAGGGCTCAAAACGCTTGGTGAGCGAAAAAAAAGATTATTTTACAATTTTTGTACGAAACAAATATCAAAAACCACAGTCCAGTATTCTGCTGTTACTAAAACACATTGACACTGGTTACAAGTACAATAAGGGCCTAAATGGCTTTTTTTCCATTCAATAATAAACTTTAAATTTCAACCTGCCTAGGTAATCAATGCTCTGGAAGTATCCTTTTGAATAAGACCACACTTAGTCACAAAATTAAAAATTTGGCTGTTTACTTAAACTACGTTCCAAGAATACAAAAATATAGTCAAAATTCGAGGTGCCCTTAAAAGATGTCCTTCAGTATTCGATAGTTAATCTTACGTATCCTTCGGCAAAATTACGTAAGTGAATCCTGTACAACATCGAGGATTCGATAAAATATGCCGCATCCTTAAAATGAGATCGTTTTGTCGTATTCGTACACTTTATATCATAAATTCATACACGCACAAAGTAGTATTCAAGAACGACTTTTGTCGTATTTCGGCATTCGTCGTATTCGAATGCACATTTCATCGTATTCTGTGACACGTTTCATAGTATTTTGCTACACACTGCTATTCGCACGAATATGTGCTATTTATAAACATTGTGAGTGCAGCGAAGTATGGAAAAGAGCAATTATTAAATGTGAATAATTTTACCACTTAATAAAACACTTATCGAACCATAATATATGTATATTGTCGCACACTAATTTGACCTGTTAATAGGATCACATCAGTCTTCCAACACATATATTACAAAGTATAATAATAATTGAAACATCCATGGAACATCAATACAGCAATATAATGTTAAAGTGAAATAATTAATCCTTTCTTCGTCATCTTATACTATTTTTTCATGCACATGCAATTAATTTCATTTACTTCTAAGAAACAATCTTTAAAATTTCACCAGTTACAAGCTTATCCTATTTCATAATTTCATTTTTGATTTCACGTTTCAATCACTTGATTTCATCAAGAAGTATACATTTAATTTATTATTTTTTTTTAAATCTAGTCACTTTACCACATTTCGTATTTTTTATAGACTGCATGACTTTCATTAATGTTTCTATAGGAATATGCCTCCAAATATTGAGTACACTATAAAAACACAATCGTATAAATTACGACCGTAGACAAAAGATGTATTGAAACATTCATGTAGCATCATTACAGCCATTTAATTTATAAGTGGATTCCTCCATTAATCCTTTATACGTCATCTTATACTATACATTTTTTCCTGCACGTGCAAATAAATTCATTTCATTCTAAGAAACAATAGTAATATATCATTTGAAATGTTACCAATCAAAAGTTTATTCTGTTCCATAATAACATTTTTGATTTCACGTTTCAATCACTTGATTTTATCAAGAAGTATATATACATTTCACAAATGAAAGAATTTAAAAAAATATTAAGTAAAATATTTTTTACAATTTTTAATAAAATTCTTGTCACTTTACCACATTCGGTAATAATTAATTAAAAAATTTATTAATGTATAGATTACGACCGTAGATAAAGGATCTACCTACATGACAAAGTTGTCCTTGAATGCCCGCGGGAACAGATATGACTTCTTTTATCTAAATTGTAAAATCAATTTTAATCAATACAAGATTCCATGCATATCATATTTCCGTACATTTAAACATTATTATATATTATAACTCTAATGTGCTGGTTGGCCAGCCTGTGTAGTTGTTTCGTGATTCATATGAGAAAGTGGCATTGCATACATGGCGAAAATAATTATTATATTACTCTACGATTGCTTATTATGTCATACATGTCGTGACGTATACAGTGTCGTCGACACGGTCACTCGGCGTAGCCAAATACCTAGTGATGTATGCATAGTCACCGACACGGTCACCCGATGTGATTGCGTCGGTTGCATGTAGTGATGTGGGCGATATCACCGACCGGTGTATAGTTTTGTATAGAATGGCGCTGACAGGGTCACCCGGTGTAGGTGTGCCGTGACTCAAGCAGTGATGTTGGGTCAGCCCTGGAATACATGCACGGTGTAAGGCGCGTACAGTAGCTAGGGCTGCGGCGAGGCTGCGGCCTGCATCACTTCGTCGAACGCCTGCTCGAGGCAGTGTTTAAGCTCCGCGTACGATACCACCAGAATGCTCTGCTCGTCGCGGGACATGAGCACCACCTGACAACCATAATACAATCGTCATAATTTAGTTATCATCAGTCTGCGGACGTACACTACTAAATATAGACGTTTTTGAACTCTTCTCTTTCCGCCTTTAAACTTTTTGAACTCCTTAATTGTCTGGGATAAAAAGTAGCCTATGCCACTCTCCAGGTCCTCGACTACCTCCATCCATGCAAAAACTCACGTCGATCAGTTGCTCTGTTACAGCGATTGGAGCACAACTTCAACAAACACACTTTTGCATTTATAATATTAGTAGCACAATGCCCCACGTGAGCGACAAACCCGGCACTACGACTCGACACGACAGCAGCAGTTGAGCCTTCACGTGGCCTACGTTGTCGCATAGACACGTCTGTCATTCTCTATAACGTCGTATAAATAACGTAGCGCCGCTTCTGTCTCTCACCTAGGACAACGGATTACCTTGGAAAATGAATCACCTAGGACAACAAATTAGTATATGATGAGTGCAAGAAAAAAAAAAAGAAAAAAAATACTATATATATAAAAGCGAAAGGTCACTCACTGATTCATCACCATATCTCAGGAACTATAAAGCATACAGACTTAAAATTTGGAAGATAGGTTCCTTCTATTGTGTAGACGTCAGCTAAGAAACGGTTTTGAGAAAATTCACCCCTAAGGGGTTGAAATGGGGGTTGGAAGTTTGTTTGTCCTTTGTTTTTGAAGTTAGAGACGTGAAAATTGGCAATTAAGTTAGTCTTACGAAAATTCACCCCAATGAGGGTGTAATGGGGGTTGTAAGGTGGCATGTAGGTTAGAAGTTTTTAAAATCAGCATTAAGGTTATTACTTATTAGTTTTAGCCGCTAAATGTACCTAGGCTTTCTGCAGCGGGAAAATTTCATAGGAAATCAGAAATAGTAGGCGAACAGAAGTCGCCGGCGACCTTTAGTAACATACTCTAGTACATAACAAAAAGATACTGTGACTTTCATACAACTTCCATACTAGAAGTGCGTTTTTAAGTATGATTAAGAGTTGCTGATTTGATTGAGTTGTCATCGTCTCTATTGTAATAGTGCGCGTTACCTTGGCCAGCGTTCCGCCGTCTAGATTGTTGAGCGCGTACGCGATGTGCGCCTGGTCCAGCCACGGCCGACCGTCCGGTGTGACGCTGTGGAACAGATAGTCGCGGAACAGCTTCAGCATGTAGCGGTCGCCCGTCTCCGCCCACGCCGTGTCCATGTTCAACCTGCGCATACTCGTCGTTTGCGATCTTTATACTTTACTTTGCTGTATTGCTATAGATTGATTGAGCTGGAATAATCGTCCGTGACAATACAGCGTCAACTATGTCTCAAACGCACCGATCTTCATATTTACACTAAACTAGCTGATGCCCGCGACTTCGTCCGCGTGGATTGAGGTATTTTGGTTCCCGCGGGAACTTTTTCTTTGTCTGCGGACGTCCACTACTGAACTCCTTAATTGTCCGGGATAAAAAGTAGCCTATGTGTTATTCCAGACTATAATCTATCTCTGTGCCAAATTTCATCCAGATCCGTTCAGATTTATAATATTAGTATAGAAGTATAGATTGCTTTTTGTTAAGGAACTTTTTTTTGAACTGGCATAATCGTACGTGACAAAAAAGCTTTAAACTCTGTCCCTATTCCTCTAGTATACATAGAGCGAAACAAAGTACCCGTATTTAATAATTCTAGTAAGTGTATAAACACACGGAACTTTTAAATACATCCACGGCAAGCCGAATTTAAGTACACTAATTTTTGTTCTAGATAACACCCGCGACTTTACTTCGACTCGCGGTTTTAGATTATTGAAAACTCCCGTGGGAACACAAAACAAAGTACCCGTATTTAATAATTCTAGTAAGTGTATAAACACACGGAACTTTTAAATACATCCACGGCCAGCCGAACTTAAGTACACAAATTTTTGTTCTAGATGGCACCCGCGACTTTACTTTAGATTATTTAAAATTCCCGTGGGAATTTCTTGATTTTCCAGGGAAGTAGGCTCTGCCCCTCTCCGCGATAAAATCAAGCACAGCATTTTCGACGGCGATAATGAGGTCCCCGATTTCTTACCTAGCGTTCGTCCACCCACCCATTCCACGCAGCATACATAATGAGAAAAAAAAACCAGGGTGTTGTGTATTAAAACCACGAGATTCGGATACTGAATGGTTTCTTGGCTAACTTGACAAGTGATATGAGTGAATATTTATTATAAAACTACCTCCATAAGTTTTCATACATATCATTTTCCTTCTCGACACAATACCAAAGAACTTAATTACTTTATATACCTACGGGTAGTTACATATAGCTGATATATAGTACACACATATAGACAAATAACAGAAAACTAAATACAATCGCAGCTTATTAATAACTATACAATACGATAACGGATAAAATTTTTATTTATATCGTTTTATCTTTTGAACACATTCGAGGGCAGCTGCCCAACGCGGGTGCATATCTTCCGGTAAATTAGCACCCTTTACATCTTCTGTTTAATAGGCATGATGACAGTAACCAAGAATCAATGAAATTATGAATTTATCTAATGAAATAGGATTCACGGATTATAAAAAACGTATTTACTTTTCTATTTCGAGTGAGATTGCTATTAATTTTGATAAAATAAAACTATAAAATACAGCAATCCGCCATATTGGATTAAACACCAAGAAGCGAATGACGTCACAATTGTTTGTTTTCGAGCTTTGACAGTCACACTATTGTTTACTGCACACTGCACAGAGTACATTGGTAAAAACAATAGTGACGTCACAAACGACGCCGTGACACCGGCGAGCGTTTTGGCGTGAATTTTAAAATTTAAATTTCAAATGCCAATTTTATCTACTAAACCTTATTTTTCTGCTGACATAAGATATTTTTTCGAAATAGTAGATACTTCCGAACATAATCTGACCATTTTTCAAAATCAGTCATCATGCCTATTCATTTACAATACCGGAAATCAAACCTTCCTCGACACTCGCCGAACAGTCATTCGATTTATCAGTTTCGGGTAAGGCACTAATGTTCGAGCCTTTCACGTGAGGTCTTTCACAATTCGGAGACACTAAAGCTAAAGAATGACGGGATCTACGTTTGTCTGTTAGGATTTCATCTATGTGGCGCTTCAGTATTCGACCATCTTTAGCTTTAACTACGTACGACACCGGACTTTTACGCTCTAGTACTGTGACGGGCTTTAACAAAGACAGATGTATCGTCCTTTTGTCGCACACGCAATCGAGACTTTAACCGCCGCTAACAATTTTATAAAAGTGACTATCGTTGTCACTATCAGAATCGGAATTATTATTAAAATAAATCTGACCTTTCTGTCTCTGATTCGAACCACCACTCACTACACACACTTCACTTTTGCCCTTCTGAGGGCATCGGGCCTTCAAATGGCCTTTTTGACCACAATTATCACAAGTACATGTAGTATTTGTATTTACACCTGCCTTCTGGGTGAGGCCCCTTGGCACACCGGCCGCAGAGGCCCCGGGCCCCCGCGCTGATGCCGGCACTGCGCGCCCCTCGACGGTGTACGCTCTTCGCTTAATCCTAGCCGAGTTGACCACCGACTACCGATCCGCCTAATACCTGGCTGCACGTGGTTAAATTTAAAACAACCAACTTCGAACAAGTTATGAAAAATAATTCATCACCGCGGTGAACAATAAAGAAAGTGATACTGTGTGTGTTGTGTTAAGTGCATTAGACCATTTTACTAGCTATATTTTCACTCTTCTGGCCTCACATCACGTGGCCTTCCATATCATTGAGATACGCCTGGAACTGCTGGTCAATCCTCACTTCATTCGCTGGCTTGGATAACTGCGCTGATCCGGTTTCCGTAAGTACCTGTTTCTTGTGTCCAAGCCAAACTTTAGAACGAGTAAAACCTTTAGATTTTACAGCGACGGAATCCAACCCTATTCGATTCCGAACACAGATGTGACATCATGGGAATTTAGCATCTATTGGGCTCGTGTTGACACATCCTTTTGGTGCCGAAACCAGGGAACTTAGGTATTGACAAATTTCCTTGTCGTATTTCATAAAAATCCCATCATCACATAGCTGGTATTTTCTAACATTAAAATTGTTAGTTTCAGTATAAAACTCGAAGTAGGACATAACCTATTGCTTAAATTCTGTAAATCTATAAAAAAAAAAAAAAAAAACAAATATAAATCAGGTGTTCTATTAAGTTTCATGATTCATCCCTTTAAACTCCTAATTTGCTTACTTTGGTGTGATTTATACGGAACCATTAAAACCCTGTCGGCCATTTTCTAACATGTTTTTTGTAACAGACTAAGCGCATCATTTCGGTCTAATACATTCATTGCACGATCTATGAATGTACGTTGTCTATTGCATATTTGCCACTAGGACACAGTCTGTCTATCTATAAATACTTACTCTATGCAGTCTATGGTAAACCACTCTTACGTTGGTAGTACTGAACTCACTTGCGCGAACGTCGTTCTTGTTTATATTCCATCTCCAAAGACCTGCATTCGTATCTCTTACGTTGGTATTATACTGAAGTCACTCGCACGAATGTCGTTCTTGTTTACATTCCAAAGACGTACTGCAGCCAGTTTCGGTGCTTTTGTTTATCCAAGTGAGGCTAAGTTTGTACAGATTGTACGTAAACAATCTATCTAACTTTTTAACGGTGTTTGTGTATAATTTCATTCGGCTGTGACAATCTTACCTTTCTGTCAACCTAATCGCGTGTTACTGTAGATCATACTTACCTATAGGTAAGCAATCTAAACAACTACTTACCGGTGTTTGCTTATAGGTATCGTATAAGATTATCGGCTATGGTGAAACGTAAGCTTAAATTGCGACAAATTCTTATTAATACTTATTAAGTCGCATGTACATTAATTATTATTACCTTCGTTTTCGATTACTGATAAAATATCAGTAACTAAAGCAAGTAGTATACCTGTCAACGCATAATAGATATAACATAATATTATTATATTAGACATCAATAATATCAATTGTACCTAAGCAAATTTGAATTATATTGAACCGGGCTGGTATCTAGCTGGGAAGGTATCTAGCTACTATTTTAATTGATTTGTTGCATTTCCCAGCAGCCGGCTTAATTACTCATACCTAGCTAAGCTTACCTACTATATCTACGTAGGTATAGATACATATAATAATTGTGGTTGACATTTAGTTTGTTTTCGCTATTAAAATGTCATTCAGTACAAAGCGTGCAATTCGTAAGATTAGCGCTACAAGATCTAAAGCTAAAAATACGGCAATCGAAACCTTCACCATTCAAGACTTGCCTTCTTTACGTCGTAAACGGACCATAGCAATGAACCGTATGGCCAAGGCTCTGGAAGTTGGTCTATTGGCGAGAGAAGATGACACTCAGGGCGATTTATTCCTTTCATATTGTTATCAAGCAAAAAAGATTGCTAATGATTTTGAGCAAGCGCACTTTGCAATACTGGAAGTGTTCGATAATTGTGACGAGGATGATGTCAGTGATGATGATCGTGTGCGCGCTCGGTTTGATGAGATATATTTTCAAGTTATGAGCATGCGTCGCACCTTCACAAAGGCTGATTTGAACTTATCGAATTCTGACACCTCACAAAGGCCCTCCTCGCATTCGAACGTAAAGCTACCGAAGCTTCAATCCAATTCAATTCCAACCTTCTCTGGTGATATCAAAAAGTGGCCTGAATTCTATGATACGTTCAATGCTCTTATTCATGACTGTCACTCGCTTACCGACGTAGAGAAATTTCACTATTTAAATTCTTCTCTAAGCGGTGATCCTCTGGCTCTTATTCGGGTATTCCCAATTACAGGCGATTTTTATTCGGATGCATATGCAGCTTTAGTAGCACGATATCAAGATAAGCGGGAATTAGCCTTCACCTGCTGGAAGGATTTTTTAACCGCTAATTTTAAAATTCAGAACCCGATTGAGTTTCGCCGCATGTTAGACAGTGTCGATGAAAACTTATGCATTCTAAAGAAATTGAATCTTCCTGTAGATCAATGGGACTTCGTTATCGTCTACCATGTATTAGATCTAAGCTTGATACGAAATTGCGTCGCGACTTTGAAGAAAAGTGTTCCAAGTCAGAATTTCCTAACTATCTACAGCTGAAGGAGTTCCTACATTTGAAATGTGAAGCGCTCATGCGGGATAGCCATTTTAGTGAGCTGGCTAAGACTTCCACTTCAGTTAAGGATACACCTAGGTCTGTGAATTCCTACGGTAAGAGACCCAATATGTCTCATACTTTGGTAACTAATAATACAAACCAATCATCTTCTGATTCAAATGAACAAAATATCAAAGTCTCTACCCTTAAATGTTCATTTTGCGGTGAATCCCATGCGATCACACAATGTAAAGCATTTCTCTCTAAGTCCATCGATGATCGAAGGACAACTGCAAACGAAAAGGGTTGGTGTGACAATTGCTTAAAGGGATCGCACCAATTAAGGAATTGCGTCAGCATATTTAGGTGCATCAAGTGCAGGTCTAAACATCATTCTTTAATCTGTGACAGTGACACTGATAAAACGGTCACACCTAATTCCATCAGTACTGAATCTAAGTCTGTGTCGCTTGTGGCTAAAGGTTCTGGCCTCGGGTCAATTGGTAGATCCTTGAAAAACACTACAGTCCTTCTGGCTACGGCAATTATTCAAATACAAGATGCGCATGGTGAGTATCAATATTTTCGTGCCCTTTTTGACACAGGAAGTCAGAACAATTTCATAACTCTCAAGGCAGCTCAATCTTTAAACTTAAGGCCCATCCCATGTCAAGCTAATGTCAATGGTTTAGGAGGCGTAGCGGCTGAAATTACCGGTATAATTAACTGTCCTATAGCCTCAAACGGAACCACGCTATTCAATATCGATATGTATGTAATGTCATCCATTTGTGGGGATCAACCAATCGCCAAACTCCATACTCAAGGTTGGTCTCACATTGAAACATTACCGTTAGCGGATCCAGAGTTTGACATTCCTGGTCCTGTTGATGTACTGTTGGGTGCTGATGTATTTGCCGACTCCATACTCAACGAACACATAAAGGGCGATGCACGTCATCCGCTTGCCATTCAATCAGTATTTGGTTGGCTTCTATTGGGAAGATCGCCACTTATCACCTCGACATTGCTTCAATTCTCACCAAACACAGATGAGCTAGCGTCCATAGTCCACAGGTTTTGGGAGCTTGATGTTATTCCTACAGCGTCGCCTCTTACCCCAGAAGAAGTCGCCTGTGAAAATGCTTATGTTTCTGAACACTATCGCGATTCTTCGGGTAGATATGTAGTCCAGCTTCCATTCAAAAATCAGACCGAACCTACATTTGTAGGCTCTAGGGACATTGCTGTGAGGAGGTTCAAGGCTATTGAACGACGCCTTTCACGTGATCCTCTTTTACGCCAGCAATATTCAGAATTTATGGAAGATTACCTCCAATCTGGCCATATGTCTTTAGTATCTGCTAAGGATTTAAACAAAGGCAAGTACTACATTCCTCACCACTGTGTGATAAAACCAGACAGCGCCACTACTAAGCTACGCGTAGTGTTTGACGCTTCCGCTGAAGACTTAAACCATACATCACTAAATAAAACACTACTTACGGGTCCAAAACTTCAAGCTAACATTGCAGAAGTTCTTCTGTACTTTCGTCTTCATTCGGTTGTCTTTATGGCTGACATTCGTCAAATGTATAGGCAAATCTTGGTTTCTGATAATCACCGAGATTATCAGAGAATCGTATGGAGAAATGGACCTGATCAAGTCTTAAAAGAGTATAGACTGAACACCGTAACTTATGGTGTTTCATCTGCACCGTTTCTCGCCTGTAGAACCATCAAACAATTAGCATATGATGAAGGCTCTAAGTTCCCTGTAGATAAAAATATTTTAACCACTGACATATATGTTGACGATGTTGTCACCGGTTGTGAAACTCTAGAGGACGCTCTAGAAGCTAAATCACAAATCAAACAACTCTTCTCCTTGGGTAATTTTCAATTAAGGAAATGGGCCAGTAACGAACCGAGTTTACTCTCAGATCTTTCTCCCGAAGAATGTCTTCTTGATTCAAAAACGTTCTCTGATGGTCAACATCCTGCACTTAAGGTTCTGGGTCTAAAATGGGATCCAACTACCGACGCGTTTTTATTCGATGTCAGGTCATCTAATCAGTCGTGTACTAAGCGAAACATTCTTAGTGAGCTCGCCAGGATATTTGATCCTTTAGGATTTCTTTCACCTCTTACTATTAAGGCTAAGTGCTTTATGCAAAGACTGTGGATTCTTGGAGTTTCCTGGGATGAAGATCCTCCTGAGGAAATAACCTATGCGTGGAAGACCTTCTGCGAACAACTTCCAATCCTTCAGGAACTGCATTTACCCCGTCGTCTCACTGTCGATGGTGCACTTACGTACGAACTGCACGGATTCTGTGATAGTTCCGAGCTCGCTTATGGAGCCATTATATACTTGCGAACCACACATGAAGATGGATCTGTCCAGGTTCGACTGCTATGTGCAAAAGCACGTGTCACTCCAATCAAGAAGATTTCCTTGCCCCGTTTAGAGCTATGTTCAGCCGTCCTGCTCGCAGATCTAGTTAAATTCGTTCTGGACACGTACCTCAACAAGCTATCCATTAACGCAATTCATTTGTGGTCTGATTCCACTGTCGTTCTGTCGTGGTTGTGCTCTCACTCTTCTCGCTGGACTACATTCGTGGCGAACCGTGTGAGTCACATTCAAGAAATGTTTCCTTCCGAAGCATGGCGACATGTAAGTTCTTCTGATAACCCAGCGGATGTGTACTCCCGTGGACAGCTCCCACACGACTTACTCCACAATTCATTGTGGTGGTCCGGTCCGTCTTGGCTACTGGTACCTTCTAATCAGTGGCCCCAGTCTTCGAAGGCTCCCCCTTGTTCCCACGACGAAGACAGCCTTGTGCATTCAGAGGAACGTCAATCAGTTGCCTTAGTCACTCATGAAAATATTTCCGAAGATTCACCCATCGATATTCTGTTGAGGCGTTTTTCTTCGTTAGAAAAAATAACTCGTATTGTAGCCTATTTGCGTCGATTTTACCATAATTTAAAGAACCCACAGAAACGCCAAATCGGTATCCACATTACAGAAGTGGAGGCGAATGATTCATTATTGTTCATTGTCAAATTTGTTCAAACCATGACATTCCACACCGAAATTGAACGTTTGCGGTCAAAACAAGTCCTAACGAAATCCCTTCAAAAACTTAACCCCTTTTTGGATGAGGAGGGTATTTTAAGGGTGGGCGGTCGTCTATCCCGCGCTGGTCTCGAATACGAACAACGATATCCCGCTCTCTTACCAAGTGATCACCCGTTCACATTCAAACTCATCGAATCCGTTCACCGTCAACACTGTCACACAGGGCAAAACACAACACACTATCTGATTCTACAACGCTTTTGGATCCTATCAGCCAAACGGGCCATACGTCGCTCTCTATCGAGATGCATTCGATGCTTCAGAACGCAACCCAAACCGTTAGAACCTTATATGAGTGATCTCCCATCCTTTCGGGTGAATCAAGTAAAACCCTTTTCTGTGGTAGGAGTCGATTTTGGTGGACCCTTCCGCATCAAAATCGGTAGACATCGCGGTGCCAAGATGGATAAGGCATATCTTTGTTTATTTATTTGCCTAGCTACCAAGGCAGTCCATCTTGAAGTGGTGTCTACGCTTTCAACTGATGGCTTTATAGCAACGTTACGTCGTTTCGTTGGGCGACGCGGCCGTTGTAGTGTCATCCATGCAGACCGAGGGACAAATTTTGTTGGTGCCAGCAATTACTTATCATTATTAGAGCAGGCTTCACAATTAGAACGCATAAAATTCGAGTTTAATCCCGCGTCAGCCCCACATTTCGGTGGTGTGTGGGAAATTCAAATCAAGGCCGCGAAGTCACATCTCTATCGAGTTGTTGGCAATCAAGTATTAACGTTTGAAGAGTTAACCACCTTGTTTGTACAGATCGAAGCAGTTTTGAATTCGAGGCCACTATACCCTTTGAGCGCTGATCCGAACGATTTAAGCGTCCTGACCCCAGGACATTTTTTGACCCTGGAACCACTAACAGCCGTCCCAGACGAGGATTTATCTAACGTTAAATTATACCGCCTAAATCGTTGGCAACTTATCCAATCATTTTTGCAAAATTTTTGGATTCGTTGGAAAAATGAATATCTAAATTCACTAACGCAACGTGCCAAATGAACAAAGGCAGCCAAACCATTGAATCTAAATTCTATCGTTGTGATCAAAGATGATAATCGCATCCCAATGCAATGGTCAATGGGTAGGGTAATCGATTTGCATCCAGGCCCCGATGGAATTATTCGCGTGGCAACTATCAAGACTAAGGACAGTCTTATCAAACGACCTCTTGTTAAGTTATGTCCTCTTCCTATTGAAGATACTAACTAACCCAGTAATATACTTCATCTTATCTATTTTTCCGTTGTTTTGTTAAGTAAGTTAAGTTCTAGTTTAATCTTATTACAATTGTACGTATATCTGGAAAATACCAGCTGTATTTTGGTGGGCGGTATGTACGCTCTTCGCTTAATCTAATATCATTGATAATCTGTAACTAGGTCAATCCAAATCATTCGCTTTCATTCGTATATACTCGTTCCTTTGGTTTGGACCAATAACAGGGCGCACTTGCTCGTGTGCATACGGTAACTATCGGAAGATCGTCGGCTCCTCCGATCCTAGCCGAGTTGACCACCGACTACCGATCCGCCTAATACCTGGCTGCACGTGGTTAAATTTAAAACAACCAACTTCGAACAAGTTATGAAAAATAATTCATCACCGCGGTGAACAATAAAGAAAGTGATACTGTGTGTGTTGTGTTAAGTGCATTAGACCATTTTACTAGCTATATTTTCACTCTTCTGGCCTCACATCACGTGGCCTTCCATATCATTGAGATACGCCTGGAACTGCTGGTCAATCCTCACTTCATTCGCTGGCTTGGATAACTGCGCTGATCCGGTTTCCGTAAGTACCTGTTTCTTGTGTCCAAGCCAAACTTTAGAACGAGTAAAACCTTTAGATTTTACAGCGACGGAATCCAACCCTATTCGATTCCGAACACAGATGTGACATCATGGGAATTTAGCATCTATTGGGCTCGTGTTGACACTCCCGGCATTCACGATATTCTTTTCGGCAAAAGCCGCGAACGCATCTCGTCACTAAGAAGTCCCGAGACGAGCTGATCTCGAAGGTTCAGTTTTAATTGAGCCCCGATACTGCATGTCTTAGCGAGATGTTTCAAGATTTGTAAGTAGACTTTCTGAAGTTGCTTTCTTTGCCGAAATAAATGTCTTTCAGCTCTCGGATCTCTCGGGTTCCAGATGATCTTTCACCAATTTGAGGGTTAAGGGTTCCTAAATTGGTCCTTATTGCTGTGTAATAAGCGACGCTCTAACTAGTGGCCACGCCTACCACACCACAGGACCCCGTAAAAAGTGCAGTGTAATAGGTCTATAACTTGACAAGTGACACAGAATATATTTATTATATAACTACCCACATAAGTTTTCATACATATCACAGGGATGCAACACTTGCAACAGCTACGTATTTTTGTACCAAGTTTTGTCAATTCGTCAAAAAAATATAAGGCCAGAAAGTTTATCATACTAACAGTACTAAATCCGAAAGATTATACTTAATTGCTTGCTATTCAAACGCACATAAATCGTAAAATTTAAAGGTAACTGGCGGGCAATGTGGTTGCCCTTGCACGCCGAGATGGTGACGGAAAGATATGTCTATCATTTTCTATGGCGTCGTATAGCGTGTCGTCGCTTCTGTCGCTCACCAGTCCAGTGGTCAGGTGTTGTCCTAGATAACCAGTACAACGGCTTATCTAGGACAACAGCTGACCACGACACGCATAAACGATATGATCCCTACATAGGTACAACTCACTCGGGGCGCTCGTTGAACGTGCCCAGCTTCACTAGCATGCGCAGCAGGCGTCCATTGTCCACTTTGCCTGCGAGCTGCTCTTCGAACGCGTCCGTGCGATGCTCCAGCGCCTTTGCTAAACGCGACACGCATAAGAGATATGATCCCTACATAAGTACAACTCACTCGGAGCGCTCGTTGACTGTGCCCAGCTTCACTAGCATGAGCAGTAGGCGTCCATTGTCCACCTCGCCTGCGAGCTGCTCTTCGAACGCGTCCGTGCGATGCTCCAGAACCTCTGTTGAACGCGACACGCGTAAGCGATATGATCCCTACATAGGTAGAACTCACTCAGGACGCTCGTTGACCGTGCCCAGCTTCACGAGCATGCGCAGCAAGCATCCTTTGTCCACCTCGCCTGCGAGCTGCTCTTCGAACGCGTCCGTGCGATGCTCCAGCGCCTCTGTTGAACGCGACACGCGTAAGCGATATGATCCCTACATAGGTACAACTCACTCGGGACGCTCGTTGACCATGCCCAGCTTCACGAGCATGCACAGCAAGCGTCCATTGTCCACCTCGCCTGCGAGCTGCTCTTCGAACGCGTCCGTGCGATGCTCCAGCGCCTCTGTTGAACGCGACACGCGTAAGCGATATGATCCCTACATAGGTAAAACTCACTCGGGACGCTCGTTGACCGTGCCCAGCTTCATGAGCATGCGCAGCAAGCGTCCTTTGTCCACCTCGCCTGCGAGCTGCTCTTCGAACGCGTCCGTGCGATGCTCCAGCGCCTCTGTTGAACGCGACACGCGTAAGCGATATGATCCCTACATAGGTACAACTCACTCGGGACGCTCGTTGACTGTGCCCAGCTTCACGAGCATGCGCAGCAAGCATCCTTTGTCCACCTCGCCTGCGAGCTGCTCTTCGAACGCGTCCGTGCGATGCTCCAGCGCCTCTGTTGAACGCGACACGCGTAAGCGATATGATCCCTACATAGGTACAACTCACTCGGGACGCTCGTTGACCATGCCCAGCTTCACGAGCATGCACAGCAAGCGTCCATTGTCCACCTCGCCTGCGAGCTGCTCTTCCAACGCGTCCGTGCGATGCTCCAGCGCCTCTGTTGAACGCGACACGCGTAAGCGATATGATCCCTACATAGGTACAACTCACTCGGGACGCTCGTTGACCATGCCCAGCTTCACGAGCATGCACAGCAAGCGTCCATTGTCCACCTCGCCTGCGAGCTGCTCTTCCAACGCGTCCGTGCGATGCTCCAGCGCCTCTGTTGAACGCGACACGCGTAAGCGATATGATCCCTACATAGGTACAACTCACTCGGGACGCTCGTTGACCGTGCCCAGCTTCATGAGCATGCGCAGCAAGCGTCCTTTGTCCACCTCGCCTGCGAGCTGCTCTTCGAACGCGTCCGTGCGATGCTCCAGCGCCTCTGTTGAACGCGACACGCGTAAGCGATATGATCCCTACATAGGTACAACTCACTCGGGACGCTCGTTGACCATGCCCAGCTTCACGAGCATGCACAGCAAGCGTCCATTGTCCACCTCGCCTGCGAGCTGCTCTTCGAACGCGTCCGTGCGATGCTCCAGCGCCTCTGTTGAACGCGACACGCGTAAGCGATATGATCCCTACATAGGTACAACTCACTCGGGACGCTCGTTGACCGTGCCCAGCTTCATGAGCATGCACAGCAAGCGTCCATTGTCCACCTCGCCTGCGAGCTGCTCTTCCAACGCGTCCGTGCGATGCTCCAGCGCCTCTGTTGAACGCGACACGCGTAAGCGATATGATCCCTACATAGGTACAACTCACTCGGGACGCTCGTTGACCATGCCCAGCTTCACGAGCATGCACAGCAAGCGTCCATTGTCCACCTCGCCTGCGAGCTGCTCTTCCAACGCGTCCGTGCGATGCTCCAGCGCCTCTGTTGAACGCGACACGCGTAAGCGATATGATCCCTACATAGGTACAACTCACTCGGGACGCTCGTTGACCGTGCCCAGCTTCATGAGCATGCGCAGCAAGCGTCCTTTGTCCACCTCGCCTGCGAGCTGCTCTTCGAACGCGTCCGTGCGATGCTCCAGCGCCTCTGTTGAACGCGACACGCGTAAGCGATATGATCCCTACATAGGTACAACTCACTCGGGACGCTCGTTGACCATGCCCAGCTTCACGAGCATGCACAGCAAGCGTCCATTGTCCACCTCGCCTGCGAGCTGCTCTTCGAACGCGTCCGTGCGATGCTCCAGCGCCTCTGTTGAACGCGACACGCGTAAGCGATATGATCCCTACATAGGTACAACTCACTCGGGACGCTCGTTGACCGTGCCCAGCTTCATGAGCATGCGCAGCAAGTGTCCTTTGTCCACCTCGCCTGCGAGCTGCTCTTCGAACGCGTCCGTGCGATGCTCCAGCGCCTCTGTTGAACGCGATACGCGTAAGCGATATGATCCCTACATAGGTACAACTCACTCGGGACGCTCGTTGACCGTGCCCAGCTTCACGAGCATGCGCAGCAGGCGTCCATTGTCCACCTCGCCCGCGAGCTGCTCTTCGAACGCGTCCGCGCGACGCTCCAGCGCCTCCACCTACAACCAACACACCAACACACCGATCATATATTAGGTCCTTACACTTGAAATTGGCGTTTTGTAAGGGAGGAACATAAAGTTGATTTTTTTTAAATATAATATATCTATTTATTAAACTAGCGGCACGCTATGATGGCCGGTTTGACGTTTGTCCGCTCATGAAGTTCCGTATTAATTGATAACGACTTTGAAGGAAATAATTGTATTACTTTATTGACGATAGTGATGTGCAGAGATTCATAAATTTTATCGAATGTAGTTTTAGGTTTAGGACTCAAAATTTATTTATTAAATTGATTTCTTAAATGTATACAAGTGTAGAAAAATCAGTTTGCACCATTTAAGGGGTGAATGTACTTGTGAATATGAACAATTTTCACTATGTGGACAAACCTCTGAAATCGCAAAAAAATATCAATAAATTTTTAAAAATGGAATCTAATACGATCGTCACATAGGATCGCTGGCTAGCACAACTACTACCTCCGGCAAACTCGCGTCAATGCTCAATGCAAAACAAAGCAGTTTCGAATTGACGTTGCTTCGAAAAGTATAAACTGTCAGTGCAATGCGATTGTGATATAGTTTTGACCTGGCTTTGGATTTCAAATATTGATACTGCATTACTGTTGACCCTTGCTCGTTAATTTGGACTCTGTTCAAGCCCTTTGTTGTGGATTTCGTCGATATGACCGAACGTACGCAGAGAACTGTTCTAAATAGTCAGACACGTGAGTTCGTAATACGCCTTCGTAACTATTTCGATCGTGAAGCTCAAAATGGAGGGCCAATTTTACCTATAACGTCAGTGGTTGAACGCGTTGCTGATGCGCTTAATATTGGACAACGAACTGTTAGACGGATAACTAAAAAAAAATATGGCGAGACTGGCACAGAAGAAAATAAACTTCACACACCAAAAAAGAGAAAACGAGCAAAACCAGTCGTAGGCATCGATAGCTTTGATGCCGATGCTATCCGAAGACATGTTTACGGCTACTATTTACAGAAGGAGTATCCAACAAGAAAAAAGTTGGTGCATTCACTGAAGGAAGCTGGATTATTCTTCGGTGGGGAAAGTTCTTTAACGAAGATTTTGAAGACCATTGGATTTCGATACAAAAAATGTAACAAACGCAAAATATTGATGGAAAGATTTGATATAGCGATGGCAAGGTATACTTTTTTACGGCAAGTGAAAGAAATCAAAAATTGGCAAAATGTTGTGTTCTTGGATGAAACATGGCTTAATGCTAACCATACTGTAGGCCGTTCTTGGAACGATGACACAGCAGCATCTACTTCCAAAGTTCCTGTAGGAAAAGGATCGCGACTTATAATTTGTCACGCCGGAACCATCAACGGGTTTGTCGAAGGTTCTCTCATGGCTTTTGCGTCAAAAACCACTGGAGACTATCATGAAGACATGAATGGAGAAAAGTTTACTGAATGGTTTACCTCAATGTTGTGTAGCCTCCCTGAACCATCTATTATAATTATGGACAACGCCCCATACCACTCGATGCAAATTGACAAGCCACCTGCCCAATCCCAAAAGAAAGCTGATATCGTCGCATGGCTTCGTAAAAATGGCGTAGATGCAAACATGAATATGTTAAAAGCGGAATTAGTACGTCTTTTAAAAGAAAACAAACCAACCAAGATCCGATACGTCATTGACGAAATAGCATTAGAACATGGGCACAGAGTTATACGGTTACCGCCTTACCATTGTGAGTATAATGCGATTGAGTTGGTGTGGGCTCAAATTAAGGGATATGCTGCAAGACACAATACAGAACCCCCATTTACCACAAAAAAAATGCTAAAATTATTAGAAGAAGCTTGTGAACATGTGACTAAAGGAGACTGGGAAAAGGTTGTGAATAGAACTGTTAAATTAATAAGGGAAGATTATGAAAGAGATGTGAAAATAGATAATATTATAGAAAACGAACATATAATTATTAATGTATGTGATGATAGCAGTGACGACAGTGAAAATAGTAGTATGGACGAATCTGATTAATTATGGCCTTTTGTGGCACCTTTTTTGGTATCTTTTGTATTCATATGTTTCTTGTGTGCATATAAAGTATGTATATTCATTTTCGTTCAAATATTCAGTTCGTTCAAATAAATTAAATAAACATATACATTTTTGTTTTATTAAACCTATTTAATCAGGTACAAAAACAAAACTTAATTGTTTTTTGTTCGAGAATAAATTGACATTCCACATCACTATTGTAATGTGTCAAACCGGCCATCATAGCGTGCCGCTAGTTTAAGTATGTATCATTGCTATATATGCACTTTTGCCATCTCATAGGTAGTTCATTGATCCCTTTAGTAAAAAACTCATTCGGACGGGATTCAATAAAATCTTTGGACTGGCCCATCGGAGATGAATTTTTTCCCTTGCAAGAAGTTATCCAACTTTCGAAAAAAATGGTAATCTGTTGGAACAAGGTCCGGGGAATACGGTGGATGTCTTAGACATGCCAATTGAAGCTCCTCTAATTTGGTAGCCGCCTGTTGTGCAGTGCGTGGTCTAGCGTTGTCCTGAAGCAGCAGTGGCCTAGAGCGATTGACCAGCCTCGGTTGTTTAGCAGCTAGCTTTTCATTCAGCTAGCTATCATGATTTGCTGTTGCTGACAATAGACATCCGCCGTAATCGTCTGGCCAGATTTAAGAAAGCTGTAGTGAACGACACCGGCACTGGTCCACCAAACGCTCACAAGTAATTGTTTTTTGAGTCAATTTTCGCTTGGGGCAGGATTTGGCTGGTTCGCCAGGGCTCAGCCATTGCGATGAGCATTTCCGATCATCGTACAGGATCCACTTTTCATCACAGAAAATAATTCGATTTAAAATCCCTTCATTATTGTGCCGGTTGAGTAATGTAAAGCAGCAGTCGACGCGCGTTTGTCGGTTTGCTGCACTGAATTCATGAGGTACCCCCCTTTCAAGCTTTTTCACCTTCCCAATTTGCTTCAAGTGGATTAAAACAGTTTTATCACTAACACCGCAGCCTGCAGCTAGCTCGGACGTGGTTTGCGATGGATCCGCTTCCACAATAGCCTTCAATTCTTCATTATCAACTTTGATCTCCGGCCGTCCACGGGGCTTGTTCTGCAGGTCGAAATTTCCAGAACGAAAACGTTGGAACCAAAAACGCACTGTGTTTTCTTTCGCGACACCGCCGCCATACACATCATTAATCCTTCGAGCCGTTTCTGCAGCACTGGTGACACGATGGAACTCGTACTCGTCAATAACGCGATATTTCAAGTTTTCCATTTTGTAAACTGAGTGACGCAAAGAAAAACCAAAAGAGCAAAAACAAATGAATTAGGGTTTTCAAAACACAAAAGCATGAGTAAATAGCTGTATAAATTTGAAATTGAAATTCCTAACCATAGAAGAGATATTTGAGATCAAAGTGGCCAGTATGACAAAATTTCATAGGTAAAGACCTACTATAAGCCCAGCCGCAATATCTAACCAGAAACTCGAATATCTCGTTCCTCCTTCACTATTTTACCACAGAACTGCCAGAATCCGTGAGCGTTGGCATGACATTGCGTGGTCGATTTTCAATCAAGTCGTACGAGACGTTTTTGCTCCTCATTTCTAATACGAATCGCTAGGGTTCGGAAAGCCCTTCCGGCGACCGTGTTTTCTGCCAAGTAATACTTGAGTTCCTTACAGGCGAAGAGTAAACAGGCATTTTCTAGACAAGCGCGCTCCAACTTAAACTCTTCATAATTGCTTCAGAATTGCTTTTCATAAGCTTTTTAAATTGGCTAACCTGTTATTTAAAAACATGCTTAATTGTGTTCATGTAGCTATTTTTTGTTAGATTTGGTACTTTAGAGCCAATTCAAATGGCTGATGGCGCTTTGCTAGCTTATATCTCGGAAACCTTTAGCAGATTTTTTTGTCTCTTAAAATATGTACTAGTATTGATGCCAGCTATCGATTAATACAAGTTTTATGAGTGGTGGCTACTTCAGAAAAAAAAATCTAACCTGATGATCAGTCAGGTTTTAACTGCCTCCCTATCGCAGTGGTAATCTCTGTGGTGTTATTGCGGGGGTTCGATCCCCGGAAAGGTCAATTTGGGAATTTACAATTTCTGAATTTTCTCTGATCTTCGGCCGTAGCAGTGGCAAAGACGTGCCGCCAAGCGATAAAGTTCCGGTACGATGCCATGTAGAAACCATTCAGTGGTATGGGTTTAATATAACTGCCATACCTCTAACATGTTAGCCTGCTGCCATAGTAGACTGCATAATCAATTACCATCAGGTGAGACTGTAATCAAGGGCCAATAGGCCTATTACACTGCACTTTCCACAGGGCCCTGCGGTCAGTGGCGTGCAGTTCTTAGAGGCACTAAAGTACTGCTTACCCAAATGAAAATACCTTCATGATCATTTTTCATCAAAACAGCCAGTAAATAGGAATTCAGACTAACTAATGCCTACCCTAGCTTCAAAATCTGTGCATGCCACTGCCTGTGGTAAGGGTGGGCGTGGCCGCAATATAGAGCGTCGCTTATAACACAGCAATAAGGATCAAATTAGGGACCCTTTCTCCCTAGATTTTATAACACTACACTGATTCAAGTTTAAGAGTCCCTGTGAAAAGTGCAGTGTAATAGGCCTATAAATTGTGGTGGAATAAAAAAAAGGTGAATGTGAATTGCTTTCAGTGTATTTCATACCTGTGTATAGAACCGGGCTCCGATCATAGGCATTAGATCAGTAACCGAGCGACGCGTGTTCGACGCCAGCAAGTACCTACCAAAATTACATGAATAGTTACTATCCGGTAATAGTTACTAATTATGGCCCGTACCAATATCCTACTGAACCTTTGACCTCCCTGGCGCAGTGGTCTTACAAGTGGGAGATCCCGGGTTTTATCACCGTCACACGGCCAATAATAAACTGCCTCGTTGGTCTAGTGGTTAGCATGTTTGACTGCGGCCGACGAGGTCCCGAGTTCGAGTCCCGGGTCGGGCCATAATTAAGAATACTTCCGTTCCGGAGTTAGGAAGTCGGCGGTGTTTCACCCCCGTGCCTCGGAGAGCACGTTAAGCCGTCGGTCCCGGTTATTATCACTGACATGATAATAGTCGTTAAAGCCCACCAACCCGCATTGGAGCAGCGTGGTGGGTCTAAGCTCTAATTCTCTCTCTCCTATGAGAGTGGAGGCTTGTGCCCAGCAGTGGGACGTTAATAGGCTGTAGTGGATACGGCCAATTTGAGTTATAATATAACTTTCTTTAGTCTCGTGGGAGGCTTTGGTTCCATTAATGGTCCGAGTGACACGCTAGGTAGTCAAGAAATTGCGCTTAAATGGCTATTTTTAATTAAGTTGAAAATTGCAATCCAATTTGAACCAAATCTTAAATTGCGAACATATGCAATACATAGTTCCTTAATCTGCTGGATTTACATTTTACTTGTTTACACACGCATCATAAAGTATATTCAGAACATGATGCTTCTGAAGGTTCTGAAGTTAATGCATTTTATTTAGAAACTAGATGATGCCTGCTACTTCATCCGCATAGTTCAAGTTTCTTTAGAACTACTTAATTTGACGGGATAAATAATAACCTATGCCCTTCCCCGGAACACAACCTATTTCTGTTCCAAATATCATCAAAATCGGTTGAAAAGATGGGCCATGAAAGGTATCAAATAAACAAACTCACATTCAACGCGAATTTAAGTTTGTTTATATATAATATTACTAGTGGGCCCGGCAGACGTTGTCCTGCCCTCTATCTTCCTCGCTAATTTTCCATATTTTCTCACCGTTTAAATCTTCCCTGGACTACGACAAACATTTGAAAACCAAAATCAGCTAAATTGGCCCAGCCGTTTTCGAGTTTTAGCGAGACAAAGGAACAGCAATTCATTTTTATATATATAGATTTGGATTTTTTTCTGCTTCAGGAACGAGAGTTCTGAAGCAATTTCAAAGCCTGTATCTTAAGGTCAGGTAAGGTCTTACAGTATAAGGTTCTTGAGATCAGATGAGTAACTCCGGGAGACAAGGTCCATGCAAGCTGGCAAGTTTTCCACTTGCACAGTGCGGCAGGCCAGTGCCAACGCCAGTCGCCCCAAAGCCGTCAGGTCTTCTTGTTGGGCCTTAAATAAACAAAGGTAACACAACGTTTTGTGCCACACTATAAAAGATACTTTTGAAGTAATTATCTTATGTAAAAAAGGAAAAGTAAAAGTAAAAAGTAAAATTTACTTTACTGTACACCATTAAAAAAATACAACAAAAATAATTAATTTAATGGCCATGGCACAACAGGCGGCCTAATTGCTTACATAGCGGTCTCTTCCAGGCAACCTTCGGGCAAAGGACATTTAAATAGAGAGCAGAAGGGGTGTATTAAAGAGAAGAAATTAAGTAATATACAAAAAGATACAGTTATTAGTAAACCTACCACTGGTCAATCTACCACTGGTTTGGAATAACGTTCCGAGAAGAATCAGAAAAAAAGTCGGTGGTTGCTCTTTTGAAAAAATTAATTTACAATTACATCAAATTCACGAATTCCGAGTAAGTGAGAGAAAATATATTGATGTACTAGAGGAAGCCCGCGACTTCGCCCGCGTACAATTTCTGATTTCCTATGAGATAATGAAATTTTCCCGCTGCGAAAAGTCTACTATAAAGGCTGGTTTTTACTATTAAAAGATTATAATCTAAATACTCATTTTCATGTCTATACTTCAAAATCATAGCACTCTTATGTAACCTTCCAACCCCCATTGCACCCCTTTTGGAGTGGATTTTCGTAAAATTGCTTAATAGTTTTTTATTATTTATAACTATTAACTTAATTGCCAATTCTCATTTCTCTAACTGCAAAAACAAATGACTTTCATACAAACTTCCAAACCCCATTTAGATAACTAAGGGGTGAATATTCTCAAAACCCTTTCTTAGCTGATGTCTACACCATAGAAGGAACCTACCTTCTAAATTTCAAGTCTGTATGTTTTATAGGTCCTGAGATATCGTGATTAGTCAGTTAGTGGTATTTCGCTTTTATATATATAGAGATAGAAGAAGAAGATAGATATAGATTAAACGAACCTGAGCGACATCCATATTATTGTTGTGCAGGTCCCCGATGCCGCACCAAGCGATGCGTACGCGGCAACCGTTCATCACCACCTTCGATGGATCCAAGCTTCTGGAAACGTCCACGAATCAATTGCGATGCGAAGCAATTTCATTCTAGTCATAATTCATATACATATTTATATATACATACCATAATATAAACTTAAATATACAATTACATACCATACAATATGCATACATAAACTTACAATAAAATTGAAATAATTTTATTGGGCTGTAGGTTGGCTGTCAGTCAGTCAAGAAAAAGTGTTTTTCTAAAAAATGATATGAAATGTGCACATTTCATACCCTGTAAATGAGTTCGAAAGTTAAACTTCCCGGCCTAGGCCAGTAAAGAATGTATGTATTTTCATTACATAATATCATAAGTTTGAATTTGGAATCTTTCTTCCTGAATATCTTGTAACTTGTTATAATGTTCTTTGGCCTAAATAGTTTAAATTTGGAACTCTACCGTATTACGCGTTCAGCAATCACAGCGCAAAAAAATATATTTAAAGTCACTTGTTTTATTTTTTCGAAAAGCACTATACACACTTCGACCGGGAGAGCATTTCTGGTCTCGTATATAGCCGGCCTCGCGTAGCTCGACCGTCTTACTAACACTCGACCAGAAAACGCGTACTTCCCGGTCTCGCGATGTAATGTACTATTACTGATACCTGCAGGCGAGGCCGGAGGCGTGGATTGCGCGCAAGGCGGCCGTCAGTTGCACGAGCATACTCCATAGAACCGCTTCAGGTAGCAGGGCTCCGCACGCCACCGCACGCAACATCGCGTTTTTCTGCGCACACATTACCAATCCTTTCATTTTATTTGTTTACTAGCTGATGCCCGCGACTCCGTCCGCGTGGTTTAAGTTTTTTGATTCCCGCGGGAACTCCTTAATTTTCCGGGATGAAATGTAGCCTATGTCACTCTCCAGGTCCTCAGCTATACCAATGCCAAAAATCACGTCGATCCGTTGCTCCGTTGCGTGTGTGATTGAAGGACAAACCAACAAACAAACACACATTTATAATATTAGTATGATTAGTACCGTAGTAGGGTATATGTCACCGTTAGATTGTAAAAACCGTTAGATTATAATCTAACTAGCGAGATTGTA
Organism: Erebia palarica; assembly: GCA_964035005.1. Taxonomy (NCBI): domain Eukaryota; kingdom Metazoa; phylum Arthropoda; class Insecta; order Lepidoptera; family Nymphalidae; genus Erebia; species Erebia palarica. The sequence goes on from OZ035986.1 coordinate 20,457,185, forward strand.
AATTGTCAAAAGATTGTGAACCATTTAATGCTCTGAGTGCCAATTTTTGAAATATTCATTGTATTTACATTTTCTTGTAGATTAGATTAGGGTTCGAGATAAATAATCAGGTAGTGCCTTAGGTTCTATCGGGTTTCTACCTAACAGATTAAAATCTACCGAAAAATAATGCGTTATATTGTAATCTTTCGACAATTTATAATCTCGCGAGTTAGATTATAATCTAACGGTTTTTACAATCTTACGGTGACATATACATAGTCCCACAAACTTATTTGACCCGGTGGCCAAAATTGGAACTACTTTTCAAGACTGTTTAGTTTTTGTTTTTATTTTATTTTTCATATATACTAGCGACGCTGTGTCCATGTCAGATAAGTTTTTGGGACTATATTCTTAGATTAAAACAGTCAAATGTTGTTCAACTCGCACGCTAAGATGGCCATTTTGAAATATTTTAATAGTGATATGAAGCATTTCAGATTATTATTGAAGAAAATAAAATCAAGTGCGAGTCGCACCTATGTCTTTGTGAGTTACATTAAATTTAATAAATGGGTAGCTAATAGTTTACTATGTGCTGGCCAACTATCTTTTATGTGATGTTTATGTTTTATTTTCAAAAGTTAAAACTACATAGGTCAAGTATACTATGCATATTATACGAATAATATACTTAATAAATCAAAATATCATGACTGTTAAAACGAAAAAGAAAATAATAAACACAAATATTTTTGTGACCTAAAATTATGGATTCAATTAAGAAAACCGGGCAAAAATTTACTGGAGTTTGTCCAAGAATGGCCAAGGGTGAGACATAATATGCCAAATGAAAGGACAAATACAAAGTACAAACTTTCAAACATGCATACTTGATGTAATTTGAAGGGTGAGCAAGCCTTAGGAGTAAATTGATGACTTTTGCAAATATTTCTCTATACCCGACTACGACAAAGCCAAAAGGAAGCAGTATGGACCAGATAAGTTAGTGGGACTATAGCTTGGTAAGGAGTAGCCCAGATGACGCACCTGGTGGGTATAAGGTCGCGGCGCGTCCGGGTCCGCAGAGAAGGGGTCGTGGAAGGCCCCATTGGCGTCATTCCCCGAGCCCGGGGGTCCGCTTGATAGGTACTTGTTCGTCAGAGTCACGCACGCTGGATGATAGTCGTATACCAGCACCAACGCTGAAGACAATACGAAAACGTTTTTCATAATGAAATATGATTTAGGACTAAATGGTTTTGAGTGATGTGGTATTATAACGGGAGGTCCCGAGTTCGATTCTCACAAGCTTCAGTATAGGAATTTATTATTTCTGAATTTTGTCTGGTCTGGTCTGGTGAGACCGTGCTGTCGGGTTCGGCCGTGGCCAATTACCACACTACCGGCAAAGACGTTCCGCCAAGCGATTTAGTGTTCCAGTACGATGTCGTGTTGAAACCGATTACGGGTATAGGTTTAATAACAGCCGTACCCTTAACAGGTTAGTCCGCTAACATTTTACACTGCATCATCACTTACCAGCAGGTGTGATCGCAGTCAAGGGCTAACTCGTAATGTAATAAATCTTCTATTTAAATAAAAGCGAAAGGTCACTCACTGATTCCTCACGAGATCTCAGGACTTATAAAGCATACAGACTTGAAATTTGGAAGGTAGGTTCCTTCTATGATATAGACATCAGCCAAGAAACGGTTTTGAGAAAATTCACCCCTAAGGGGTTGAAATAGGCGTTGGAAGTTTGTATGAAAGTCCTTTGTTTTGAAGTTAGAGACATGAAAATTGGCAATTATTTAAATAATAAATACCTATAGAAGCAATTTTACGAAAATCTACCCCAATAGGGGTGAAATTTAAGTTAATGAAGTTAGAGACTTGAAAAACGGCATTTAGGTTATTAATTTTAAGTAATAATGCATATGCAATTTTACGAAAATCTACCTCACAGAGGATGAAATGGGGGTTGAAAATTTGTATGCAAGTCCTATGTTTTTGTAGTTAGAGACTTGAAAATCAGGATTTAGGTTATTAGTTTTACATAGTAATAGCCTGAATTAGCAATTTTATGAAAATCTACCACGATAGGGGTGAAATAGGGGTTGGAAGCTTACATGAGGGCTTTAAGATTTTGAAGTTAGAGACTTGAAAATCAGCATTTAGGTTATTAGTTCTGCATAAGCAATTTTACGATTATCCACCCCAAAGGGCGTGAAATAGGGGTTGAAAAGTTGTATGAAAGTCCTATGATTTTGAAGCATGAGCATTTAGATTATAAGTTTTAATAATAAAAACCTGCATAGTAGGCTTTTTGCAGCGGGAAAATTTCATAATTTCATAGGAAATCAGAAATTGTACGCGAACGAAGTCGCGGGCGACCTCTAGTAAACTATAAAACGTAAACAAAGATTAAATGTTGGTCGGTTCTATGGAACGAGATCTGCCCCTGCTTCGCTCGGACTGACATTGACGAATGAATGAAGAAGCGATAGAATCCTCTTTTTTTATCCACTACAAATTAGCCCTTGACTGCAATCTCAACTGATGGTAAGTGATGATGCAGTCTAAGATGGTAGCGGGCTAACCTGTTAGGGGCATGGCAGTTATATTCAACCCATACCCCTGTTCGGTTTCTACACGGCATCGTACCGTAACGCTAAATCGCTTGGCGGCACGTCTTTGCCGGTAGGGTGGTAACTAGCCACGGCTGAAGCCTCCCACCAGGCCAGACCAGGGAAAATTCAGAAATTATAAATTCCCAAATTGACCCTGCCGGGGATCAAACCCCGGGACCTCCGCACATTAAGACAACAGCGCTACACACTGCGCCACGGAGGTCGTCAAAACGATAAATGGCGCAAGTTTTCCTAAATGAAATGAACATGGCAGGTCTGCAAGGACTTGTGCCGCCTGGATCCAGTGACTCAAAGATCAAAATGATCTGTCAATTTTGGTCACACAATGTCAAAATTGTCAGATCATTTTAATCTCTACAGGGTCGATAGAAGGTGAATTTTAAAAGCTTTTTGTATACTTATCGCATTTTTGGCATGTGCGTGGATTGTTTACTGTTTGCCTAAGTAGGTCTCCGACGGCGCGCGTGGGGAAGGCGTGTTGCAGACGCACGATGTTCGGATGATCTAGATGGCGCTAGGCGTCTCAGAGCGAACAACTTGAGCTTATCGGGTCGGGGTGTAGTGCAGTAGGTTTACTCACAGTGGTCTCCGAAGGCGCGCGTGGGGAAAGCGCGGTGCAGACGCACGATGTTCGGATGATCTAGATGGCGCCAGGCCTCCAGTCGCCCGGGCGGCGGCGGAGCGCACGCATGCAGACGCCGCAAAGCGAACAGTTCGCCGCTGTGGCGATGCGTTGCGCGGAACGACGTCGCGAGCCCGTGTCCGGCGCCCTCTAGCGGGATCAGATCTGCGTACATCTCCACCACTTCGGGGATATCTAAGCCATACAAGAAGAGATGTAGGTCAATACCAATATACCGACCTTAGCTAGTTTCTCAAGCGTGTAGTAACGGGACGTTACCAATGTAAGTTGTCCAACGTCAGGTTCTGACAGTTGTCAGATTAACATATGTCTCACTATCTAGTAACTTCAATAGACGGACGTGTATTCTAATATTAATTATTAAATATTAAGAAAGTGATTATATAAAACAACACCGAAGACCAAACCAATCTTTTATTTGACAATATTACATGGCGCAGTTGTGATTCGGTATTTCACGAAGATTAGACCGGATTTTCCATTAACTCTTTTCCTTTAGCTCACCTACTCTACCTTTCATCAAAGGTAAAATTTGGTACAGGGATGATTATCGTTTGAAAAGTTGGGCCGTGAAAGCGTAGCAGACAGACGGACAATAACACAATTTCGCATTTATAATATTAATATAGATGGATGTGAATTATCGACTCGATTCCACTCGGCTCGGTGAGCCTAGTGGACGCCTTACTAATACAAATTAATATTAAACCAAAATCTGACTCTAACGGGTTTTTTTTGTGGGTTTATGAAAAGAGTTTTTGCTGAGTTTCTTGCCGGCTCTTCTCAGTAGAATCATCTTGAACCAGTGAAAGATTCTTGCGACTTATCATTAGTGGCACAAGTTGTCCTACGTGAAATTAATCATTTTATATTTCATGTTCATTTTTCAAAAGATACCTGGGTACTGTTGCAGGTCTTGTTGGAGGAAAACATCTTCATTGCGCTGGTAAATCTCCTCCTTGATCGTTTCTGGCATGTAGAACGTCGGAGCCAATCCTGTGGAATAAGGTATATCTCATTTACTAGTTGATCCGCACCAGCTTTGCTCGGAAGGAAATTCAGGGAGTTGAGTTATGGATGGAATTAAGATGGGAATTCATAATTTTTAACCACACACGTTCATCGCCTATACCCCCTAACCCCCTTTCATACTTTTAAAATCACCGGTTTAAGGTGTGCGTTGTCCATCAGTTTCAGTGTTACAATTAATATGTAGATTGTGTTCGTACCCATATCGTAAAATTTATCATTTCATTAAATAGTCGAGTATTTCATGAAATTGTGGCGTTTCATGAAGTCTAGTCGACAAGTGCTTTTTGGGTCAAACTTTTTTCTCCGCCTCCGAAACGTATAAACGAGGTATCATTCGATGCGGAAAAACGTGTAGATGATTTTCGATCAAAATTCAAGACCCGCTTGCAAAAATTGCAAAAGTTATCAAAAATTAACTGAAAAAAGTAATGGGGTTTGGTTTCTTACAAATATCTCAAAAACTGCTTGATATTTTTCAAATTTGAAAAAGATTCAAAAAGAGGAGGACATTTCGTAAAAAAAAGTTCTTCCTCTCGGAACTGTAGGACCTATATTTATAATTTCCCAGAGGGTTGAAAATACGGCTGAAAACGGGGATTCTGGCTTGCGTAAGCCTCGCCCACGTTGGACCTTTTATCTCCTATGTATGTCACCGCAAGATTGTAAAAACCGTTAGATTATAATCTAACTGTCGACAGATTGACATGAAAATTGGCAATTAAGTTAATGGTTATAAATAATATAAACCCATATAAGCAATTTTACGAAAATTCACCCCAAAGAGGGTGTAATGGGGTTTGTAAGTTTGGATGAAAGTCTTATGTGTTTGAAGTTAGAGACCTGAAAATCGGCATTTAGCTTATTAAATTTAAATAAATAATAACCTGCATAAGCAATTTTACGAAAATCTACCTCAATAGGGGTGCAATAGGGGTTGGAAGCTTACATGAGGATTTTAAGTTTTTGATGTTATAGACTTGAAAAACGGGATTTAAGTTATTAGTTTTAAATTATAATAACCTGTATTTAGCAAGAAAAGATTACAATTATTTTGCTATAATCCGCCAACAGAAAAAATTATGTATGGTCAAGCATGTAGTTACAAGCGAAGCACCGTTTACCTTCTCAACCAAGCAAGAAAGCCAGGTTCCCAGGCAAGCAATGCCACCACAACTCACATGCACCACCACACAAGAGTTTTATACTATTCTCTTTTATTATTAGTATTAGTCTTGTGTGGTGGTGCATTGATTGCCTGGGAACTTGGCTGCGGGAGACATTTCTGCGCCTGATATTCCGCGATCGCAGTGTCAGATTGCCATCCAATCCCATAAGGGAATAGAGATAACACCAATGTTTGCAGTGCTGAACTCGAACAGTGTTTTTTTGTGTTCTTTTAGTGTTTTTTATTTTTATTTGTAAATATAGTAGCGTAAGTTTTATGCCTTTTATAGATGCGCCGTCCAACTCAGAGCTACTTGAGTGTTCTATTTGTGTCGAGCCGGCACGGGACGGCAAGCTGTATAAGGGCCAACGCGGTCTTAATATACATAAAAGCCGTCGTCATATCCCGAATTTTGCCCAAGTTTCAGCGCATGCATCAGGTATTTTTTCCGATGTATGTTGTGGGGGTGTGCCCTCAAGTAGCTCTCCTTTATGGGTGAGGCTCGCAACTTTTAAGCGCGGGATTAGGTTGATCAAGCGCATCCCTAGAATCGTGTCCCAAAAACTGATCCACGCCTCTGGTGACCAAAGAGCTGGCGCTTATTTAGCCCAACGGCTTAGCCTTGCCATTCAACGAGGTAATACTTTTAAACGCAAAGAAAAACAAGTGCATTAAATTCGTATTGCCGAATACCAAGTCCACAGGCAACATAAATTTAACTGTAAATACTAAATAATGATATTTTAAAAATAGAAGAGACCACTGTGTTCCTGGGGGTGACCTTAGATTCAAAGATTCAATGGGGCACTCATACGAGTATACCAACTCTGACTGGCAAGCTCAGCTCTGCTGCTTACGCTGTAAGAAAGATTCGACAGTTTACTGACGTTGAAACTGCTGTTGAAAAATTGTATATTTTGCTTATTTTCGTAGTATTACGGAAGTCTTACGGAATCTTACTATGGGGTAAAGCGGCAGATATTCAAAAAAATTTTGTGTTACAAGAAAGGGCAATACGAGCAATTTTTAATTTAAAACCGCGCGAATCCCTTAGAGAGAAATTTAAGGAAATAGGTATTCTTACAGTTGCCTCGCAATATATTTATAGTGACTTAATTTTCGTAAAACAGCACATTCACAATTACAAAAAAAAATGCGATCTACATGATAGGCAAACTAGAGGCCGCCCTATGCTCGTGACTCCATCACTGCGCATTAAGAAGGTTCGAAGGTCGTTCGTGGGAATGACCATTTTATTTTATAACAAAATTCCACAACCTATCTTAAAGTTCCCTTTACACAAGTATAAGAAGTCCATTAAAAGTATGCTCCTGAAAAAAGCTTATTATGCTGTTGAAGATTACGTAAATGACAAAGGAGCATGGATTTGACTCCCTCCAGCAATGCTAGGACAGCTGTTACTTATGAATTTTATAAATTGTAATTTTTTTTTCAAAAGAGCAACCGCCGAGTTTCTTGCTGGTTCTTCTCGGTAGGAATAGCATTCCGAACCAGCGGTAGATTCACTCGACGATTCAATGTAAAAGTTTATTTGAATAAAAAGCATTTGAATTTGCATTTAATAGCGCCAGTGTTTTCGGCACCATGCCCATTAACGATCACTTGGACGGCGTGTATTTTTTGTAAATATAGTTAGTTTTTAATTTTTGTCTTATTTTAATTGAAATAAACTATTTAAATGTAATTTTTTTTTGTAAAATTTTTTATTTTTCAATTTTTTATCAACAATTTACTTAGGTTAAATGTACAAATGTAATGCAAAATTTTAGAATTAATATTTTACCGCTGTTAAAATTTTCTGGTGTTTTTAGAAACTTTATTCGATCTTTTATAGCAAAACAGTAGGTACTCGATAAACCATTTGAGTTTTGTAACATATATTTTTAGATAAATTGTCCTGAGTGAACCTTGCACACGACATGGAGGTGACATTTTCGACTAAAAAATAAAACTAAAAACATAAACAATTTCGAGAAATAATACAAGAAAATTAGATAAACAATACAAGAATTTCTCATTTTATACATTTTATTTATACACATACTCAGCGTAGGAACGCATCAGTGCCTACCTTGCGCGATGCCGTTTAGGCTCGTCCCGTATGTGTCCAGTCATTAGTGCTTTTCGTGGGAAAATCTTGTATTTACAAGAATGAGGACTTGTTACTGACGCAATGAGGTGTATTGAGATTCTTGGATGCCCTACGGCTCTAGACACTTGAAAAAGGGCATACACCAAATTACAATTTAATCGGGTTGAATACCCATCTGTTGAACCGATTACATAGCAGACAAGCTAGAGGCAAGACACTCTTTCGCATTGTTACTGACGCAATGAGGTGTATTGAGATTCTTGGACGCCCTACGGCTCTAGACACTTGAAAAAGGGCATACAACAAATTACAATTTAATCGGGTTAAATACCCATCTTTTGAACCGATTACATAGCAGACAAGCTAGAGGCAAGACACTCTTTCGCATTTATAATATTAATATGGATTTTTCGCAATAAATCTTTTAGCGATGCGTGTGGTCACACATAAAATACTATACAAAAGTTATCGTAAAATATCTAGCTATAATTCACATTATTATATTATCAGCTACTGTGTGATGGGCATCATTCGCTCCTGCCAAAACTGCACCGAAACAATAAGTACAATCGCATTAGCCATAAATTTCATAAGAAAATGATTAAAAAATTTCGCATTTCGCACAAATGAAAATATATCCTGCTATAGACATGTTCATCGAATAAACACTCATCGTCAATTGTGTCCATTCAAGGGGCAATTCAAGGTTCGCTTGTTTCGTTTCGCATCTTTACAATATATGTAGAAAATATAGAAATATAAATGTTATAGAAAAAGCGTTGACGCGCGAATGGAATGCCTTTCAGATTTCCGCGCCACCGTTAATAACGTCCAAAAAGACAGTAAATAAACAGCAATTATTAATAATTATAATTAATTACATTTAATTAGATCATTTGTAATTTAGATCTAGCGGGATATTTTGGCCATACCACCGTACCGGTAGAGGTAAATGATAAATCTAGAAGGGCGCGCTCTAAGGTCATCTCTAATGCTATAGTTAAAACACTTGCTTGTTTATCCGTCCATTTCAATTAACCGATTGAGTTGAAACTTTATTAAAATTTGCTATCGCGTAATAGAGCAATATCCCAGGGCCGCCACCTTACTTATTTTCTGAGTAATAAAATGTGTGTGATATTCGTAGCTTAGGTCATACATTGCATGTACGCAATACCAACGACCTCAATTTACATAGACGGGCCCTGTCAAACAAAGAATGGGGACCTATTTTACTAACGCCATCTAGTCTGACAAGCAGGACATCGCTACGGTGGGGAAGAGGGCAAGGCTATACAGGTTAGGAGCGCGCTCTAAAGGTTGAACGCCCAATTTTTTTCCATGAAAGGACCCATCTAGTACCTACATATATATCGATGACGCATACTCGCTAGGTTGTGCTGACGGCCAATTTATAGGTGCTAAAGGTACGTAAAACATTTCTTACTTTTCTTAAATTCTGAATGCTTATTTTTATGTATGACTTACGGAAAATTTTTACTTAATAATCAATACTGCCACACTCCTACCGTGGGCGGTTATTACCCCCAGACGCTTTAAAGGTCGCAAAAAAATAACGTTACTTTATTTATACCTACGTTTAGCACCTGATACCTATGAATTGGCCGTCGTCGGTCCAAATTAGTGAGTATACTTACGTTCAATGCATGTGCCAAAGTTACTCTAAGATACACATCTTGTTACTCACAAAATAAGTAAGATCTGGCGACTCTCGTCCATAACACCATGCACGTATAAAAGGTAACACGCGATTCGCAATGCAACACATGCCTGACATTAGCTAGTAGGTAACTATTGGTATTCAATTTTAATGATTCGCGCGCATCTTGTCAAAATCCAAATCCTCACAATTCTAAAGCTATAAATAGCAACATGATATTATTGTCTGAAAACACATTCATTACATCTTTGAGAGGTTATACAATTTACATGGTCAAATGTAGAAAATAATTCACTGCAATAACGGATAATTTCGCTCCAAAAACACATACATAGATTAAAGACAATACATTGTTATATATACTTAAAATCGCTAATGCATTTAGAACAAAAACAAGCTCAAAGCAATTAAATTTCGCAGCATATTATTTGTTCGCATGAATTGATGTTTGAAATTCCTTGATTGTCCGTAAAACCTAGACTATTCGTATGCCTGAGAAACAATTCGTCAAAAGGGGCCGACAGACAGACAGATAGACAAACGAATAGGCACACTATCCGGAATAAAAAATAGCTTATTCGTATTCCAGGGATACAAGCTATTCGTCAGAATAAGTTATAAAAAGGCAACAGATAACGTATAGGCACACTTTCGCATTTATATTCTGGATACGCATTTTTTTCGCACCTCGGGTTATAACCGCCAAATTTCAAGAAGAGACTTTCGAACTGCAAATATATCTGTGAAATGCAGTATGAAGCAGCAGTAACAAGATTACCAAAAATTAATTCATATTTTGAGATAAACACACAAATATGGCACACAAAAAATTCGTAATCGGAAGGGCACCGCAGTCATGGTACGTAGTTGCTCAAAACTTTAAACGGTAATTTTTTTTCCACAAACTATCCAAGAAACCTCATAGTGATTTTAAAAGGCACGCACTTCTAACTTTTCGAGTTAGATACGTTTTACGTTAAATTATAATATTTTTATGTAAAGCAAGTGCTTTAACAAAGAAGGAAAACATCGTAAGGAAATCTAAATGGCTGAAAGTTCACCATAATGTTATCAAAAGAGTGTAAAGCCAGGCCTCACTTGGTCAACGTGGTGGACTTTTGCCTGTTTTGATAACATTATGGTTAACTTGCTGAAAGTTCACCATAATGTTATCAAAAGAGTGTAAAGCCAGGCCTCACTTGGTCAACGTGGTGGACTTTTGCCTGTTCTAATTCTTAGAGAAGAACAGTGCTCGGTAATCCTTTTCGTTACAGAACTAAATTTGTTGTAACTTCAAGAGCTTAAAAGTATTTTGCATTGTGTACGGCCGAATTGGCAGCATTGCATTATATAGGTGCCTACGTAGAATATACGGCGCACATAATTTGGCATCGCAATATTGATTCGTCTGCGCCTAGCGTCGTGTCGTCTACAAGCACACGTATAGTGCAGGCACCGGATTATTTTCACACGGATCCAGAGAGTGTGAGAGTGGGGATTTATGCCACCCTAAATGTTACGCCACATTTAGATACACGGGACGATGCTTTCTTAAAATTAAACGAAGATCCCCTTCAGTACAATCTGTATAATACGTATTATATTCGTATAAAATCTATCCGAGCTGTCTGCAAAGAAAAACTGTTTTTTTTTTCGTTTTATTGAATTTCAGTTCTAAATACATATAAACAGAGAAACTTCACTCTCGCTCTTTATTAGAATTTTGAGTGAAAAAGAATGTTACAGGACCCTGCTTCTGAATAAAGATCGGATCATTACATATATATATTTACCCAAACCACAAATGTTTATATACTGGCCAAAGTTGAATGCACTTTTGTATTAAAATGTCTTGCAATACCGGACTTTAGTGACGACGACAATAATAAGATCCATAGAAAATGTCCCCTGCCAAATGAAATCTGGATACGTGCCTGTCATGTGCCTGATGGACGTTGATATAATATATATGTGAAGCGTTACTGTAGACAGGTATCAGATCGATCTCAATGCTGTACCGCGTCTGCCATTTAGTGTTGAAAACTTTTGCGAATTTAAGAAGCTTTTTATTTTTTAACCAAACTACAATAATTTCACAATTCCGTGTGCTTTTTAGAGCTTTACAAAATTCGTCATGAATTAGAAACACTTTATATACCAATTCTTTGATACCACAAAGATTATGTTTTACAACTACAATCCTCCAGTTTCCGCTGGCATATAAAGAAGTTTCTAGACCTTTTACTAACTGACTGAATTCGAAACACTTAATATCATCTCTTTGATTGAAAAAAAATCGAAAGCCATTAACAACTATTGCCAGAAACATCATGAAAAACTGGTTTTTTGGTTTATCAATAGTAGTATTTTACTGCGAATGTATATTGAAGTATATTTTAGGTATGTACGTAAATAGTGTAGTTATATTTCTCTACGTGATCAAATCAGACACAATGTGACCATTGGAGAACTTGACCAACCAGCCGACCAAAATAACGGTCTCAACAGGTTGCGAAACTGAAGTGGCGATGGGCGGGACACAGTTCAAAGAACCGATAGATGTCGAGGTTTGAAAGTGCTGCAATGGTAAACTTGCACCGGAAAGCACAACGTTGGCACTTGCGCCTATCTGGTGGACGTACGCCTATGAATCGCAAGGGGGTCCTTGCGATTCATAGGCGTACGTCCGTGGTAGTGTGTATAATAGACTATAACACGTTTCGTTGTACGTGTATATATGTCACCGTAAGATTATAAAAACCGTTAGATTATAATCTAACTCGAGAAATTGTAAACTGTCGAAAGATTGAGAAGGTTAGGTTAGGGTTCAACATAAATAATCTGCCGATTATTTAGCTAAATAAATCAGGCTAATAAGCTAAGCTAGCTAGCTAAGCTAGCTTCCATCGGGTTGATATACCTAACAGATTACAATTTACCGAAAAATAATGCGTTAAATTGTAATCTTTCGACAGTTTGCAATTTCACGAGTTTATTATTACTTAAAACTAATAAACTAAATCCTGATTTTCAAGTCCTTAACTACAAAAACATAGGACTTGCCTACAAATTTTCAACCCCCTTTTCACCCTCTGTGGGGTAGATTTTCCTAAAATTGTTTAAACGGTTTCTTATAACTTAAAACTAATAACCTAAATCCCGATTTTCAAGTCTCTAACTTCAAAAACTTGGGAGCCCTTATGTGAGTTTCCAACCCCCATTTCACCCCTATTGGGGTAGATTTTCATAAATTTGCTTATACAGGTTTTTATTATTTATAACTAATGACGTAATTGACAATTACGGAGTGGTATATTTTTGCAATATTCATGCACATGAACAAAAAAAAGTCTGCATCTGAATCTAAAACCTGTAATAATATACCAAAATCCGCTAAGAACAGGTCTCAAGTATCAGTCTTAATCATAATATATTTACCGAAATATGAGAACCTGTTATTAACTTGATGTCGGTTTATCAATACGAGCCTTAGTCCTTGGAGTAAGTGTGTGATTTTGAAAGCTGCGTATGTTATAACTCATACATTCGTACGTCGACGTTGACATAAATGTATTATATGGCACCGTAGCTGCATAAAATCAATAAAGCTCACCTTGTTTAGTCTGTACGGCGGGCAGATGCGGGGGGGCTGCGTACATCTGAGGGACGTAGGCGGAGGACGACGCAACGCCTAGGCAGGGATCAGGACCTAGGACCGAAATAATATCCTACTAGATGAGGCCCGCTTTCTTTTCTTTAAAAAAATACACTTATATATTACAAACATATAATATAAAAATATATTACCAAAGGTGGTTTGAGTTCAACAAAAATCTACCTGCTGTCTCAATACCACAGCCAAATCGGTTCAGTCATTGAGGCGTAAAGGAGTAAGAAACATCCAACCATACGAACTTACAAACATCCAAAGTTTCACATTTACCCATATCCATACCTACTATATTATAAATGCGAAAGTGTGTCTGTCTGTCTGCTTCGCTTTCACGGCCCATCTGTTCAACCGATTTTGATGAAATTTGGTACAGGGACAGGTTGTATCCCGGGTATCAAAAGTATCCCTATGTCCTTCATAGGCATACTTTTTATCCCAGAAAATTCAAAAGTTCCCGCGGGAATAAAAATTCTGTCTCTCCAACCGATTTTGATGAAATTTGGTATAGAGATAGTTTGTATCCAGCGGAAGGACATAGGCTAAACATTAATCCACGTGGACGAAGTCGCGGGCATCAATCTAGTTTATAATAATATTAGTAAGAGAAGAATAAGATCAAAATATAAATGGCGTTGTTGTTTCTAGGAAAAATTTGTAGAGGTAAGAAGTTGGCTTATCCGCACTTGGCCAGTGTGGCCGACTACAGCCAAGACCATTCTCGTGCTAAGAAATAATTATGTAAGTTACAAATTTTAATATTGCACGCCATATTAAGGGTATTTGGATGTACAACACCATATTAGTATAACACCATACAACCATACAAGCATCGTAGGAGTGCAATAATTACGCTGTACATTGATGTATAATTTCCTTTGTATCTCTACCGTTCAGAGTTGTACAAAGGAGAAAACGTTCAGGATTTTTTGACTTGTACCTAAAACAGTGATGGTTTAGACTCTTGCCTACTACTCTTTTCGAAGTTCGTCATCGTCGTATCAACAAATAAATTTCCACAGACGAAGGTCTGTTGCATGGATCTCTAAAGAACACGGACTTGTGCTGCTTGCTTCCAGCGACTCCCAGCCAATCGCTTGAGAGTCCGTCCACCTAGTAGGTAGTAGTCGACCCACCGGAGTTAAGTCCTTTTTAATGCAATTAAATATCACTTGCTTTTACTTTAAAGGAAGACAGCAGTATGATTTCTAGAGAGGGAATTTTACTCACCCATGCCGCCAGACGTGTTCAGTCCACCCGAAGAATTGTGGCTGTCCGAATTTGTGGAATAGAAGTACGTTGTGCCGCCCACATTTTCCTGCCCGAACAAGACGAAAATTACACATGCTTACATTGAAAACTTCTAATTCACTTCCAATTGGGTATTTGTGAGGACTAGTCAAATTAGGTACTTTTTATTCAAACTTCAAAACGTGCGCTTATTACAGGATTTTGTATGAAATACAGAATTATGACGTCATAACATAAGTCAACGCACTTTTTAACATTAATCGATAATTTTGAATGGTTGTCAAACATAATAGGAGACGTGGATTTAGCGTCTTTTGGCAGTTCCGCTATATAATAAACATTAAAAAATAATTTATTTCAGTAGCAGCCAAATATCCAATTCAATCAGTTGTCAGTATAGTCACCTGGTGAACTTGACTGCCCACCGGCTGCAGGGTCATCGTGCTCGGAGGCGAGCTCTCCGGGGACTCTTGGATGATGCCCGGAGGACTGTAGTAGTTGATGGGCACGAACTCACCTATCACTACCTGCTGATACATCTGATATTAGCTCATTATGTATACGCTCCTCAGATCGACATAAGGGACTTGTATGGAGTGTTTTTATTTTCCTATTATTGAGTACCAACGAGCAGCAAGTTCGACTAGGGCCGACGAGGTCCGAAGTTCGAGTCCCGGGTCGGGCCATAATAAAGTGTTGAGTTTTTCTAACTAAAAATTCTCAGTACTAGCCCGGAGTTTGGAAGTTGGCGGTGTTTCACCCCCGTGCCTCTAAGAGCACGTTAAGCCGTCGGTCCCGGTTATTTTCACTAACATGATAAACCCAAACCGCCGCCCGTTCGTTCGTTAAAGCCCGCCAACATGCATTGGAGCAGCGTGGTGGGTCCTCAATTCTAATTTCCTCTCTCCTGTGATTCATTGTGATGTGATTGTGTGTGTGTTTGAGTGAGAGCGGAGGCCTGTGCCCAGCAGTGGGACGTTAATGGGCTATAGTGGTGGTGGTGGTGGAGTACAAATGAGGTACTCATGTAACTACGCCTATTTAGCCTAACTAAATTCCGACCACGGCGGCTAAGGGGAGACTAGTCATCTACGCAAGACATATAATGCACGAAGGTCTGTGCATAAACGCAATGGCTAAAAAGCTCCGAGCTACTTGTGAGAATTTCTTCACAGTAAAACCCTGACTTCTTATCAACTCTACAAGGGATTCGAACCTCGCACCTCATAATTCGCAGTCAAATTAGCTAGCCACTAGACTACGACCCATATAAATTATGACATATAAATGTAATAAGCTGACTCCCAGTTCTGTAAGTTCCACCTCGATCTGAGTTGATATGTATAACCCAAACCAGATGCTGATAATAAAAATAGGTTTATCTCTTTTGCACTTATGATTACAATCACTCCAGAAAAAAGTATAGAATGCTTTCTGTCATCTGTAACAGCATCTGGATATGAATATACTTCTATAGTCGGAAATGTACCTATCGAGATTTGTTTAGAAGAGCCAAACGTTTAGAACTTCTGCCTTATTGCCAGTATCACAACAATATTTGCACAATTATATTTCAAACAGTAACATTTTATTATTGGATCTTATTTCAAGGTATTTAAAAAAAACTGTGTACAATATCAGTTTTATTATACTGTAGTTCACACGATATTTCAGTACTTTTTGACAAACTACAAGTTTATTAATTTGAATTGGCAAAACAATTGCTTACATTTGTGATCTCGAATTACTTTTCTGAGCTTACACATTTTAGAGCTTTTATCATGCGTACAATATATTCTCGGAGTCTTAAAAATTAGACCTTTCATCTAATACAATGTATCGAGTCTGATGTCAAATGAAAGGACCTTGTGTGTTCGGGATCAAAATTTTTAAATTGAAGTCTCGCTATGTAGATGCGGAAAATACAATACCTACAAGATCTTTCACATACATACATAGAGTAATTGATAACCTTTGTGATACGCAGAAGGCTAAAGCAATCGTCAAAATAGTTTGGGACGTATGCGATAAATCGAAAATTCGTAAAACTCAGATATGAACATAAAATTTAGTCCGCTAAGCACATATTCCCTTTTAGTAATCACGAGTCACAACCGATACTATAAATTAGCTTATGTTTTTAGTATGGTTGTTTTAATTTGTGTAGTCCGCGTGGACTACACAAATTTCAATTTGGGGTTGAATTTTCAAAACTCCTTTCATAGCGGACGTCTACGTCGTAGTAGCTATCTGCACATCAATTTTCAGCCCGATCCGTCCAGTGGTTTGAGCTGTGCGTTGATAGATCAGTCAGTCAGTCAGTCACTTTTGTATTTTATATATTTAGATGTGTTTTTGGTCTCCAATCACGCGGCATACCCCCGAGAATCCTTTGGCCGAAGTGAGTTTTTTTATGGATATGGTTAAAGACCTGGAGGACCTATAAATTCAATAAAAGGGGATAGTCAGGTCAGTCTATTTCCAACATTCGAGAAAATAAGACGTGATTTAGGTCTCAGTGTTATTGAATAATTACGATCTAGTTATTCACGTATAAACTTACCACTATTATATGCGGCCATAGACTACTTACAATTTACTGTTTACATGTCTACTAGATGATGACTGCTATTTAATCGCAAGCAAAGCAAAACGTACAGATTCACAGAAATTATTGCGACCTGTAGCCAATAATAATAAATAAGCCGCAATAGTTTAAAAAAAAACTATGTCTACTGATAAATTATATGATGACTGTGATACCTACCGGTGGTGGAATGTGCGTGAGAATCTGCAGCGGCCCAAAGGAAAAACAATATCAGATTCAAGTACAAATAAAACTACAAAACGCCAGCCTGTCTCTATGTAGTGCATCTTTACACACAATGATTTGGATTTTCGACTAATCAATCTTTAGTTACTAGTAAGTACTTTCAATATGAGTAATAATAAATGAGTTATCATTTTACCTGCGGTGGTGGATGGCTGAGGATTGTCTGGAGGGACAGAAGCATAACGTCAAATCACGGATTAAGTAATATATATCCTATGCTATAGTTTCTATAGCATAGGAGTACTAGTCATCTTTGAAAACACTAGATAATATTATTATTTAGCCAGTTATTTACCTGTGGTTGTGGTGGCAGGGGCATGATTGGCTGATGAACAGAAAGAGTAAAATATACTGTTTGTTACTACAAAACAAAATGTAGATAGTATTATATAAAGTAATTTTATCGTTGTATTAAAGTAACTAAAGCTTTTAGCAGTCTGCTCTCTTCAACGATAGGAATGCCGGATAGCAGAATCCGCCGTATTACTAACGGCGCTGTTTTGCAATAATTATAATGCTTCGCGCCCTTTAATGCAGCTCGCCTTGTAGTAATCGGGCGGATAAATCAGTAGCAATTTCGTAAAACAGCTTGAAATTAACCACCGCATCCGTCAACACATCATATCACTAGCTCCAAAATCAGGACCACAACGTAGTCTGTGCACCCCGACTCCACGCAGTCTTACCTGCCGTTCCACTAGAGTGCCATTGTAAAGCGCGAAGCCAGAAACTTTCTCTTTATTCTCTTCTGGCGTATCCCATTAATTTCTTTAGTTCGGTCCCTCTATAACACAGCTTGATAACAATACGGCTGAGTGAGGGCAGCTGAATGAAAATGAACGACTAGCCAGTTTACAAAACAGGGCAGTTTTGTTGAACGGTTAGCCGTTTAGTAATACGGCGAATTTTACGATTAGACGGTGACATAAATATACGAAGTTAATTTTTATTTTATATCGACTAACGCTAAATTGTTGGAAAGCAACTTAAAAATGTAAGTCAATAACTTATTAAATCAGAAAGCTCCATACAATACTTGCGAATAAATAAGATTAATCCCTACTTACTAGACCAACAAAGCAGTTTAACCCCTGTACATGTGGTAATATAAAACCATTTTTTTACACATGATCATCCATGACATTGATCATCCTTGATGACAAAGGACAAAAATATAAATATTACAATACTAATATTGAATTAATTATCAACCACCTACCGACTAACAGCTGAAAATACAATAAAAAAACATTCTTAAAACACGAAAATTGTGAGTTCCGCACTCAGAAATTCTCTTTGATTTTCTCATCTACATCTACATCTTTCAAATGAATCAAGGTATACAGTGGGGCTGATTCTGAAGTGCACAATCTTTAAACTAAAATGACAGCATTAAAAATATTGCTAACCCTTTCATAATACTGCTTACCCTGCGGAAAGGGACAGAGCTAGATTTAAAGCTGTCATTTTAGTTTAGAAATTGTGATATACAGAATTGGCCACATTATACACCTATTCAGTTTTAATGAAATTCTTTGGATGTGTCGATACTTAAACTGAATGAGGGAGAAACCTCAAACCACTTCAAGTGAGGACTCACTCCCATCTGCCCCAGTGCCAATCATAGATTAGGAAGGTTCTTTTCGTTCCTTTGTCTTTGTTACGTTTTAGAGCCATATTTTTAACTGTCATATTTTAAACTGTGTTTTAAAAAGACTTATCAATGTAGCTATGTTATTGTCTGATTCGGAAGCTATTTTATAATATTTTATATAGATTTTATGGAAGGATTATTTTTTCTTTTATAGGTAAAAAACAAAAAACAACCTTTTATGTATTTTTCAGTTAATGTACTGGGCAAATGACACTTGATATGTGTCAAAAAGTTTAATCTGCCCCTTTTAGAGCCCATGCCAAGGCTATCGTAGCTAATGGCACTTTCTTCCCAAGTGCCACCGGGCATGGGGCAGTGCCACCAGGGCAGATGGAAGTGAGTCCAAGTGAGCAGTAATTGGAAGGTGCTGTAATTTACATCGTCAAAAAGCTATATAAGTGAGTGTAATTAATATACCTCAATAAACTAGAGTAGTTACACCAGGAGTTCCCTTGCTCGATACCAAAACAGAGAATATTATAGAACATCATGATGAAAGTTCATTTCATTAGGCAGATACTAATGAACTAGGTTGACAAATAATATTCATGTGTGCACATTAAAAATTAATTACATTTGCTCATTAGACCTTACAATAGATGGCTGTTTTACTACTTGAACATTTTGCGAAATCAGACATATTGCCCATTAGAGGATGCCCACGGCTTCATCTACATAAATTTAGTTTTTTAAACCCTGCATGAAGTTTTTAATATTCTGGAATAAAAAGTAGCCTATGTCCTTTCCCGGGATACCTTACCTATCCCTGTACCTACCACATTTCATCAAAATTGGTTAAACAGATGAACTGTGAAAGCGTAGCAGACAGACAGACAGACACACTTTTGCATTTATAATATTATAAGTATGGATTAGACTTTTCATGTTGTTATACTTAGACATTTTACTACTTAGATTTTCTGATTGGGTGATATGTATTATTATCTTACCTTCTTAACAGCGGTAGGTGACGATTCAATGCTGAGGTTGCTCATGGCTTGGTTAAGAGACCTCGATGGAGTCGAAGCGGAGCGATTCTGAAACATGGACTCATTGAGAACATGTTAAGTTTAGACTAAGGAGGGAGACTTTTCGCTGGAAAAGGGCACTGAGAAGGAAATAGTTAATCAGAACAGACTCTTTGTAGAGAAGATAGGTTTACACTTCCACTATTAAAGAGTTTCTACAGTTACCTAAATGATAAGTCTTTTTGTCTCCTTTTAAACTCTTTTTGTTTCCTTAGTTTTTTTTTGCTAACTCTTTTTTGTGTGAAATGAAAGAAAAAGAAAAAGTGAAAAAAGTGCTCGTATGCAATTTTTCCTCTGCAAATAGAATATGTACAAAGATTGCTTGCTATGGAAACCTTTCTTAATTGTATCAATTAATTTAAAAAAAACATCAGCTAGTGGTTCAATAACATTTTCATCTACTTTTCTATTCTTCAACTTCATTCTTTAGATAATTGTTTGTATACTCTACCATGTAGGTTGCCAGCTTTGACTCCTGTGGTAGCCCAGTAGGGGGTGAGTATTGTAAGTAGATTGATGGATCCATCTTGTGTTGGAATGTAGACAAGGCGGCTGGTTGGGGCAAGTAAAATAAATAAATTAACTTAAAACACTCCTCATACACATTTTGCTATATAAACAAACTTCTATTCTAACTCATGGACACATAGACAGACTTGTTCATATAACTTATGAACTTTTAACTTCTAATTCCCTTTCTCTGTTGCTATGGTCAACAGTTCTAAGAATTATAGCCAGCAGGCTCAACTGATGTTATTTGATCTTCTGCTGAAAGGTTTCGGCTAGTGTAGAAACTATGCCAGTGTTTCATGTAAGTTAATTGTAATATACTTGTAATATTATTTATAATATATTCCTTACATCAGCTACTGTTTCTTGAAATACAATAACACATTAACTACTTATGTATTACTAGGTGACCAAGGGTTTTGATTCCCGCGGGAACTCTTGAATTTTCCGGAATAAAAAGTAGTCTATGTCCTTCCCCGGGATACAACCTATCCCTGTACCAAATTTCATCAAAATCGGTTGGACAGATGGGCCGTCAAAGCGTAGCAGACAGACAGAGAGACAGATAGACAGACACACTTTCGCATTTATAATATATGGATTTTGTTTAACGTCGTGATAAAAAGGAGACAAAGGGGCACTGCAGCTTTATTAACAGATGACGCGGCACACCCGCTTACCTCAAATATACTACTCCTAAGGGCGAATCTTTGCTATAGCACGTCCCGGACTACACAGGACATCCTAAAGCTCTCCAGTTCTCCATCTTGGTTCTTGATCACAATGATTTCAATTCACTCTAATGACTCTAGCTTACTAAATAAGACAGTATAAAGCTTTTTCTACTGCACCCGAGTTAATTATCGCAATTCGCAACCCATTCGTTCGTTAGTCCGCCAATTTAAATTTTATTTTTTTATTGAATAGTTAAATTTTATTTTAATTTAAAATTTCATTATTACTACGATCGACGACGCGACAAGCTCGAGACGCTCAAGGACTCAAATTGACTGACGCAGGACTGACGAATCGAATCGACTCACAGTCAATGGCAGTCAATTTCTTTTTTTTACAGTCCTACCTACAGTCTATGATTTTGATCATAGAGCACTCATAGAGGACGTAGACTGGGAAAGAAGATCATGGACACAGATTACGTCTTAGTTCTCAGCACAGATTTTTAGAGGGAAGCAGATTCAATATATTGAAAAAAATAGCGTGGCAATTTCAAACACACGAAAACATTACGCACAAATAGACAAAACACAGGGCCGCACCTTGTTGCTACATAACACATTATTATGTAGGGTTAAGTCGTGTGGAAAAACAACGACCTAAACGTTACCTAACATTTGGAAGCTATAATTTGTAAGAGTTTTAAAAATAATAATAGGTCCTTTTATGATTTTTTCATCACAAGCGATCATAACTGCAATTTAGTAACAAAATTGAAAATTGTAATTTCATCTAGCTTTTTCCCGCAGCTTCGCTTACGTTAAATTCAATTTTCATACAAATTTCAAATACCTGTTTTACGATGGGATGAATTTTCAAAAATCTTTTCTCGGCATACGCTCCTACCTTTTAACCGGTTTGTAGTTGGCTAAAGCCTGCCTCGATAGGATAGCGGCCTGTGCCAGATGTCTATTTCGGGTTTGGGTCCACAATGATAATCACCACCACGTGCGGGACCCTAGTCAATGTGATGAATATAGTTATAGGCGGAGATAACACGAATATGAACTCCGCGCTGTGTGTTATACCGTCACTGTGGACTCCGTCAGTATCATGGCCAGTGGTTCTCGCGTCGTTCTCACTCTGCGTCGATGCGCAGGTTCTGGAGATATTATTTAGAAGCACAGTACCAACAGATATCGTATAAATACCGCCAGATTTTAACTCAAAGTTCCTATTGACAATAATTTCTTGGCAATAAGCCAAATAAATGTGGTAAAACAATCGAATCGAATCGTTATTCCAAAAATTAGGTTAGAAGGTTAAATAAAAAATTACAACAGGTTAAACTCACATGTTATTTATTCAAATAAACTTTACAATTAGTGTTTTTGAATCGCCAAGTGAATCTACCATTGATTCGGAATATCATTTCTAGCGAGAAATCATACTAAAATAATTATAAATGCAAAAGTGTGTTTGTTTGTTGGTTTATTGGTTTGATTGTTTGTCCTTCAATCACGCCGCAATAGAGCAATGGATCGACGTGATTCTTGGCATGGGTAATAGTTGAGAACCTGGGGAGTGACATAGGCTACTTTTTCTCCCGGAAAATTAAGGAGTTCCCGCGGGAATCAAACAAACTTAAACCACGCGGACAAAGTCGCGGGCATAAGCTAGTGTTACAGTATGTACTATAAAGAACCAGAAGTGGATTAAAGTAAAAAGTAAAAGCAAACAACAAACAAAACTTTATCCTACAGCACAATTTTAACAATCTCAAACTGTGAGACTGGGTGTGTGATTGTGACTTGTGAGTGTCAATTTTTGGCTTAAAAAAATTAATGTTCTGCCTAACAAACAATATATGAATATTATTATTGTAAATTTATTGTGAAGACACCATAAGTATAGCAATCTCTTTAAATTTTTACATACGTTACAAGTATTACACGGACTTGTGGTAATATTGCTGGTATATTTAGCTGATAAATCCATCCATCCATCCATCCATTTTTATCCATAGGTCTCTCAGGTAATCATCCTTAGGAAACCTGAAATTAAAAGTCGAAGTTATATACTTAAAATAAAAGGGTCGTCAAGTCCGGCCCTGTAATTTATTAACATGATAGCATGAAATTTACTTAAAGATGGAACGTTATTTCTGGGGTTTTCCTGTACGAAGCGTTGTAATACTGGGGGACACAACACTTCACCATTTTATTTCAATAAATAAAACAACGACCTAAACGTTACCTAACATTTGGAAGCTATAATTTGTAAGAGTTTTAAAAATAATAATAGGTCCTTTTATGATTTTTTCATCACAAGCGATCATAACTGCAATTTAGTAACAAAATTGAAAATTGTAATTTCATCTAGCTTTTTCCCGCAGCTTCGCTTACGTTAAATTCAATTTTCATACAAATTTCAAATACCTGTTTTACGATGGGATGAATTTTCAAAAATCTTTTCTCGGCATACGCTCCTACCTTTTAACCGGTTTGTAGTTGGCTAAAGCCTGCCTCGATAGGATAGCGGCCTGTGCCAGATGTCTATTTCGGGTTTGGGTCCACAATGATAATCACCACCACGTGCGGGACCCTAGTCAATGTGATGAATATAGTTATAGGCGGAGATAACACGAATATGAACTCCGCGCTGTGTGTTATACCGTCACTGTGGACTCCGTCAGTATCATGGCCAGTGGTTCTCGCGTCGTTCTCACTCTGCGTCGATGCGCAGGTTCTGGAGATATTATTTAGAAGCACAGTACCAACAGATATCGTATAAATACCGCCAGATTTTAACTCAAAGTTCCTATTGACAATAATTTCTTGGCAATAAGCCAAATAAATGTGGTAAAACAATCGAATCGAATCGTTATTCCAAAAATTAGGTTAGAAGGTTAAATAAAAAATTACAACAGGTTAAACTCACATGTTATTTATTCAAATAAACTTTACAATTAGTGTTTTTGAATCGCCAAGTGAATCTACCATTGATTCGGAATATCATTTCTAGCGAGAAATCATACTAAAATAATTATAAATGCAAAAGTGTGTTTGTTTGTTGGTTTATTGGTTTGATTGTTTGTCCTTCAATCACGCCGCAATAGAGCAATGGATCGACGTGATTCTTGGCATGGGTAATAGTTGAGAACCTGGGGAGTGACATAGGCTACTTTTTCTCCCGGAAAATTAAGGAGTTCCCGCGGGAATCAAACAAACTTAAACCACGCGGACAAAGTCGCGGGCATAAGCTAGTGTTACAGTATGTACTATAAAGAACCAGAAGTGGATTAAAGTAAAAAGTAAAAGCAAACAACAAACAAAACTTTATCCTACAGCACAATTTTAACAATCTCAAACTGTGAGACTGGGTGTGTGATTGTGACTTGTGAGTGTCAATTTTTGGCTTAAAAAAATTAATGTTCTGCCTAACAAACAATATATGAATATTATTATTGTAAATTTATTGTGAAGACACCATAAGTATAGCAATCTCTTTAAATTTTTACATACGTTACAAGTATTACACGGACTTGTGGTAATATTGCTGGTATATTTAGCTGATAAATCCATCCATCCATCCATCCATTTTTATCCATAGGTCTCTCAGGTAATCATCCTTAGGAAACCTGAAATTATAAGTCGAAGTTATATACTTAAAATAAAAGGGTCGTCAAGTCCGGCCCTGTAATTTATTAACATGATAGCATGAAATTTACTTAAAGATGGAACGTTATTTCTGGGGTTTTCCTGTACGAAGCGTTGTAATACTGGGGGACACAACACTTCACCATTTTATTTCAATAAATATTGGCTACTAAACCTCCAAATTTCACAAAAAATTTATGACAACACAATGTAAACAAACGCCATATGTCTTTTAGATGTCTTATAACTTACTAGCAGACTTCCACGCATTGAAATTTTGTCAATGTTTGCGTTTGTGTTGCACAGTGTTACAACAAATAAAAAAAAAGATAGGAACATAGACATTTTTGCTTGGAGGGAAAAGGACACAGATTCCCATACACGTGTCTATGTGGGTGTGAAATTTATGCTAAGTCTGCTTTTCTTTATTATGTCTGTGTTTGCCACTATGTCTGTGGTGGATAATGACAACCACAGACGTAGTGGCAAACACAGACATATTTATTGAAATAAAATGGTGAAGTGTTGTGTCCCCCAGTGTTACAAAGCTTCGTACAGGAAAACCCCAGAAATAACGTTCCATCGGTAAGTAAATTTCATGCTATCATGTTAATAAATTACAGGGCAGGACTTGACGACCCTTTTATTTTAAGTATATAACTTCGACTTTTAATTTCAGGTTTCCTAAGGATGAATACCTGAGAGACCTATGGATAAAAATGGATGGATGGATGGATGGATTTATCAGTTAAATATACCAGCAATATTACCACAAGTCCGTGTAATACTTGTAACGTATGTAAAAATTTAAAGAGATTGCTATACTTATGGTGTCTTCACAATAAATTTACAATAATAATATTCATTACTGTTTATTAGGCAGAACATTAATTTTTTTAAGCCAAAAATTGACACTCACAAGTCACAATCACACAACCAGTCTCACAGTTTGAGATTGTTAAAATTGTGCTGTAGGATAAAGTTTTGTTTGTTGTTTGCTTTTACTTTTTATTTTAATCCACTTCTGGTTCTTTATAGTACATATTGTAACACTAGCTTATGCCCGCGACTTTGTCCGCGTGGTTTAAGTTTGTTTGATTCCCGCGGGAACTCCTTAATTTTCCGCCATAAAAAGTAGCCTATGTCTCTCTCCAGGTTCTCAACTATTACCCATGCCAAGAATCACGTCGATCCGTTGCTTCGTTGCAGCGTGATTGAAGGACAAACCAACAAACCAATAAACCAACAAACCAACACACTTTTGCATTTATAATTATTTTAGTATGATTATTTTATATGATTATTTCATATGATTATTTTAGTATTTCTCGCTAGAAATGATATTGCGAATTAATGGTAGATTCACTTGGCGATTCAAAAACACTAATTGTAAGGTTTATTTGAATAAATAACATTTGAGTTTTGCCTGTTGTAATTTTTTTATTTAACCTTCTAACCTAATTTTTGGAATAACGATTCGATTTGATTGTTTTACAACATTTATTTGGCTTACTGCCAAGAAATTATTGTCAATAGGAACTTTGAGTTAAAATCTGGCGGTATTTATACGATATCCGTTGGTACTGTGCTTCTAAATAATATCTCCAGAACCTGCGCATCGACGCAGAGCGAAAACGACGCGAGAACCATTGGCCATGATACTGACGGAGTCCACAGTGACGTTATAACACGCAGCGCGGAGTTCACATTCGTGTTATCTCCGCCTATAACTATATTCATCACATTGACTAGGGTCCCGCACGTGGTGGTGATTATCATCGCGGACCCAAGCCCGAAATAGACATCTGGCACAGGCCTCTATCCTATCGAGGCAGGCCTTAGCCAACTACAAACCGGTTAAAAGGTAGGAGCGTATGCCGAGAAAATATTTTTGAAAATACAATTTTCAATTTTGTTACTACATTGCAGTTATGATCGCTTGTGATGAAAAAATCATAAAAGGACCTATTATTATTTTTTCAATGCACTTGCTCGAAAAATGCACTTACAGAGGCAGTAAACAGGGCTTGTAAGTTAAATTTACTGCCCGCGTGCAGTAAATATTTACTGCCCTCGTGCAGTAAATTTGCAGATTTTTTTAATTTTTGTAAGTCCACGTTACTTCTAAATAAAAAGTTTTCTTGCAAGAAGGTTCATAATGATATTGACTTTGTTGTAGAAAACCTAAAAAATAATAACATTTAGATGTGAATTGATGAAATCAATGCATAAAATAAAAAACAGTATTTAATATAATTAATTAAATTTGTTTTTAAGTTTTATAAATCAAAATAGTAAAGGCTGAATAGTCCAGGCTGGAAGCTAAGAACTAGAACCGAGAGCCATGAATGGAATTAAAAAAACGCAATTACAACAACGCGCCGTAGCGCGCGCTATTTTTAAAAGAGTCGTTGAATTTTTTTTATAAATTATCAATAAATATTTATTTGGCAGAATGGCAAATGTGATGTGGAGTCATAAAATTGAATCAACACCTAAGTATTTTAGATCTGAGAAAAAAACCGCGCTTATAATTGCCGCCAAAAATCTTGAAATAAGTATGGGCGTGAAAAACTATTTTCTAGTGAGTACCTAGTGCCTACCTACTCGACTTTTATTTTCGAGTTTTCTCACAAATGTATTGAAAAATATTGTGTGATACACGGGCGTTAAGGTTTCTACATCCTCGTGACGACGGTCAGCCCTCGACTGGCGTCATCGGGCTGACATTAGTCAACTCGTATTTAAAAACCTATTTACCGCTCTTATATCACAAACTACTATTAAAACCCTTACAAATTATAGCTCCCAAAGAACGTTTAGGTCGTTGTTTTTCCACACGAGTTAACCCTACATATTACTGTGTTATGCAGCAACAAGGTGCGGCACTGTGTTTTGTCTATGTGTGCGTAATGTTTCCGTCAGGCACGCTATTTTTTCGATATATTGAATCTGCTTCCCTTTTTAGATCTGTGCAAATCACTGTCTCTTTCTTTCTGGTCGGTGATCAGTGATCACCATTGACAAGTGGATTTAAATTCATTCTGTGTTTCTGTGTTTCGTATGTGAACAATAAATTATTTTGATTTGACTGGGATGACTGGGATATCTATTCACACGGAAAAATCCTAGAAAATAAATGATTAACAATAGAGTATACAATTTCATGTGCTATATCAATTCGGTTTGATTCCAATCAGTTTTCGAAGTGTAAAGTGAACGAGCGTCATAAAAAATCATATCGGCTTTAATTTGATTATAAGGTAAGTCGTGTTTCGTGCGAATAATATTTAATTGACTCTGCGATTATGAAATAGAAATACCCTCTCTGTACATTCATCAGCATGCTAATTCGACTGGATCGAATATTCCTGTTGGTGACTGAGCCAATTGTTGTGTTTTATCTTTGTAATTTATACCATAGTAAGTAAATTATGGCAATATTCTGCTCTTTTAAAGATTAATATTGGATGGGTTGTCTGGAGGAAATAAGTTAGTGATAAGACTTCCGCAAACTTTTTTTCTGTACTTGTTTACTTTATATCTTTGTGTGGCAATAAAGCATATATCTATCTATCAAAATTATTCATTGCTTTGAAAATAACACAAAGGACAGATTATAAAAGCAAACATAAAAGTTAGGTACCATTAGACCATGTTTAGCAATACCAAATGGTAAACTCTTTCAAACAGCCTCAAGTGGATAGCAGGAGGAGTTGTATAACAATTTAGCTTAGATCACATTGAATTCTAATCTGCATTTTTAGCTAGAATTCAATAAAAGTTACAGTTAAGTAATTAGATTTATATCACTACATACATGCTAATACTATAAATGCTAACGGATGTCTGTCTGTCTGCTATGCTTTCACTGCCCAACTGTACAACCAATTATGATAAAATTTCATACAGAGATGGGCAACATCTTCTGAGAACTGGGAATAAAACAAACTTAATCCACATGAATGAAGTCGTGGGCATCATCTAGTTTACCATATAATGAATGCAAATTATAATATTATAGTTTATGGAATATTGCCAAATGAAATATTGTTAATCATATTATAATATATTCTTATATTGTAAATGCAAATTTTGGATGGATGTATGGTATGGATGGATGGATATTTCTTACTCAATCACGCCAGAATAGCTAAACAAATCTGTTTGAAATTTGGCACAGAGATAGATTATAGAATGGATACACATAGGCTACTTTTTATCCTGGAAGATTAAAACGTTCCTGCGGGAACCAGAAATCCTCAATCCACATGGACGAAGTTGCGGGCATCAGCTAGTTACAGATAAATAAATGCTGAGCCTGCTTAAATTGAACCAGCATCCCTATTGTGATGTTTAAAAGGGATTGAATATGCAGGCCCCATGCCATTGCAGCCTATTGAGTGCCTTTAGTCAACTTTTTGATATGTATATTAATATTCTTACTAAGTGTAAGTGTGTGACTGTTATTAAGTTAATGAATGCTTGTGCTATAATATTATAATTACTTAGTAGCCTTATTAATGTTTACACCCAAATTCTCATAACCGAAATTAGCCTGCTTTGTAAATCATAATACAATAGTTGTTTGTTTTTAGATTCCACAATGGAAGAGTCATACCAAGGGGGTGTGCCATATGAGCACAATGACAACATTCAACGCCTTTCACAAACAATCGTGAGCAACATCAAGAAAATATCGCAAAATGGCAAGTTTATAAATGCTTATATAATTTTAACATGCAGCATGATGTAAGCTGAGGTTTATTGTGCATTGGCTTAGGTCAAAATTAAAACAAGAAAAGGATTTATGGCAGCAATATGAAGTTTGTTTCCACTGTGTGCTAGGTCTGAGCTGGTCTGTCTAGTCAACATACTCTCTATCTATCTCAGCCAAAAATAGGTAGAAGAAGTTAAGAACAAGAGTGCTTACTTGCAAGTTTCAATAAAACCTATGACCATTTATTACTATCTCTTTGGCAGCACGTCTTAGTAGCTTTAAGCTTTTCACGGTTGACTCTCCCTCAAAACCAGATTAGACATTATTTATTGTATGTAAAATTTAATGTTTGTCTCTTATTTACATTTGCGTTCAACATTCATGCATTGTTATGGTTGTTTGAACTTGTGAAATAATAATAATAAAAATAAATATCTTTATTTCCAGACATGATATCGATTATCTATATTACTTAATCTACTTAACGTTACCTAATGTTAGTTATGTTAGTAAAAGAAAAAACTTAGAACTATGTTAGTGGAGGTAATTAATATAATATCTACCATTTGTGAAACACTGGGAATGCATGTGAAATGTTTCTGGTATACAACTTATTGGTCAAACAGAAGAGGCATTGCTATGCAAGTTAATAATAAATAACTAAATTGACCCCTGCCAGATACTGAACCTCTCTCCCACTTATATGACAGTGCTTGACTTTGTGGTACTAGTGCTAAAACATTTTGTTATTCAAGGACAAGATGGTGGTTCACTCTAAGATTGTATTAGCACGCTAAATTGCTTGCCGGTAGAGTGGTAATTGACCATGTTTAAATCCTCCAGGTGGGTGGTCTGGTTAAAAAAATTATAAGTTCCCATATTTACCCTGCCAGGAATTGAACCCGGGACCCCACTTACAAGACAACAGAATAGTCACCAGGGAGGTTTCTGCTATCATGGAACCAGCCTCCACCTATTGTGTTCACTCAAATTCCTCCAAAACCACATTGCTGCACATTTTCAGAGGTGGCACTAATCACTTAGGGGACCTGTCTGCTTATTAACTCTATATTAATGTATAACAAAAGTAGAGACAAGATTTTTTAAAGTTTGAATACTTTTCAGTGTCGTCAATGACAAAGATGATCAATCAGCTACAGACTCCGCAAGACTCACAAGAACTGAGGAACCAGCTGTAAGTCAAAAGATAACCTTACAATAATTATAATATTCTTGCTGAACAACTTTCGCCCATGTTGGCCTACAGGGATTAGCTAATTTTATGCATGGTCAATATTTTAATGCACATATGTGTGCACCAACAGTAGGGTTCCTTACTCTCATCTTGATTATTATCATAATTATTAAAAACAATATTTGTAAGTGTTTTTTCATAATATTTGTAATAAACTTATTGACGATAAAGAACTTATACAGTCAATCAATACAAGCCAAATTAAAGCCTCTACCTTTACCCTTAGCGGTATTTAAATGAAGAATTTGCCGACGAAATGACCAGGAATCAACCAGGATGTGAATGTTACAGGCGGCAAATCCAGAACTACACCCAAAAGTTGGCTAAAGACACATCCTCAATGATCAAGGAGCTCATGAAAACTCCGACAGACATTCCAGCGAACCAGCTGATGCGCGACCGACTTCGCGACGAGTACATGGCCACTCTTAATGCATTCCAGGTAACATTCTTACCTCCTAAGTAGTCGTTATTTAATTCATCTTTAAAAAATGTTTAATTGACCGAGCGAAGCGGATGTCGCTGAGTCTACTTGAGTGAATTTGCAGTTGTCCATCCGTACGTCCGTACGTCCGTCCGTCCGTCTGTCAGAGCCTTATAACTTCTGAATTACTGAACTTAATTACTTCTAATTTAAATATAATATATAAACCGATGGCCTCCAGCCGAATATGGCTTAAAAAGTTATAAAAATCTTTATTTCTCATAGAAGCGAATGCGATGTAAAATAGCGTTACATAGGGTTGCGGTATATCATTTTAAAGATAATTAGGAATAGAGTCCAAAAATATATTTTTTGACTCTATTCCTAAAATTGACGAATTGGGGGCTTGCAAAGTGGAGATTTTCTAACGTCCAAAGTTGACCTCAGAACTCTCAATTTTCTGCAAGATGGAGCCTGAAACTTGATCAATAATTTGAAAAATATCCTGTACTTGAACAACAAATACTAAAATTAGATAAATATTATAAGGTAACGAAATTATTTAATTTTTAATGAGCTTCAGTATTTTTAACAGAGCTTCACAATGATGACAATAAATGGCGCTCTGTAAAAGTTTATTCGTTTGTGCTTACAAATAATAGACATTAGCACCATCTTACGTGGAATAAATAAATAGTCTACTGATAGTACCGATGTCTATGAACGTAACGCCGCAGGAGCCGAGGGCACACAGTAATCACATTTTTTTTAAATTATGATACCGTATGGTACGTAACACCCGCTCACCGAACGAGCTACATTTGAGTAAAATAAGGTATACGTATCCCATCCACGCAAGCGGATGACGATTGACGTCATCAGATTTGGCGCGTTTTAATGCGTACGGTGCAGTGAATGGATACCGCGAGGTCTCAGTTCGGGGCGAACCACTAGTATATTATATTGTGTACTAGTGTACACACAGTGACACTCTGAACATATATTCGGCATCTACTGGTGCAAAAATCATAAAAATCGGCCCACGCGTTTAGGCTATGGCTTTCCTGCAAGGAACAAACAAACAATATATAGACTGATGAACTCTGTGCATTCCACAGTTGGGTAAAAATGAACCCCTTCGTATCACAAGTGATGATGCGTCCTTAAGTGAAGCGACGTTGAACATGCCTACTCCCACCGGTTGTGAAGAAGCCGATATCAAAAGTGGAGGGCAAAACGGTTTTTAATATCCCGTGGAAGCCTGGAATTTTCGGAATAAAAAGCCTAAAAGTTCTACCCCACAATATCTCTTAACTATCTATCTAAACCTCCGGTTTATATATTAACCAAATTTAATCAAAATCCGCTAAATGGGTGAACTGTGAAAGCGTAACACACTTTCGCAATTTGTTTTATTAGAATGGATATGGTTTAAAGTTTAAATTTATTAAGAGAGTATTCGACAGAGGCTTAAAATAAATAAAAAAACTGTAGCGTTGAAAAATTTAGTACAGAAAATATTTTATGTAGCAAAATTAGTAGGTGAACACATATCTGGTGATAAGATTAAAATGCTTGGTAGCTTGTTAATACAATTATACCTATATTGTGTTATAATGAGCATAAAGAGATTAATAACAATAGGATCAATTTAAATAATATTTTTTTACCAAATGTTAGGCATGTGTAGTTAAATATTTTTTTACCGGCGTCAAAATAATGAGGAATTTCTCACTTAACTTAAGCAAACATTAACAAAATGTGTACAGTTGGAGCTTCCACGATCACAGTTCAAATGGATCTGTATGGATTCTCTCTCTCTGCGTCGTATTCCTCATTGCTGAGGGCCGTAACCCTTTTCCATTCTTCACATAATGACAGGGGTTTTCTTGGGATACTAATGCGGTAGGTTGGGAACCCATATCCTTCCACATATTACTTGACTAAGAGTACTATTTCAACGCTTAGGTTACTGACGATTATTATCAGATTTTAGTGTTAATAACGGACCGACGGCTTAACGTGCTCTCTGAGCCATGGAGGAAACGAAAACGCCGAATTCTGACGTCCAAGCTCGGTCACCCATCCACTTACCGACTTGGGTCAACGTTGCTTATCAATCGCAATCAACTGATATGCGCGTTGTCGCAACTAGGCCACTCGTCCCTCGATTTGTCCAGAATAATGTGACTCAATGTGCTAATTTATCAACAGGCGGCGCAAAAGAAGGCCGCGCAGAAGACAAAAGATGATATCCGGAAGGCGAAAGCTCAGTCCATCAACATTGGCGATCCTTTCGCCCTGGCCGGTAAGTACCGAATACTGAAGCGATTTGGCCTTCAGTTGGCCCCAGTTCGGCGAGGGTATAGTTAACTTTGTGCTAACCATAGCCGAACTGGGTGGCCTTCTTGGATTCTGGAGTGAGTTTGGCTGGCTCGAATAATCCGGTGGGGAGACAGACATCCCAGAGACGGAGGCTACTTGTATCTCAGAAAATCAAAGGCTACCCATCGGATTTATAAAAAAAATTGTGGATAAAAAAGTCTTGTGTACACGCATACATTTTTCTAAAAATATGCGCTGCAGACCAGCCTAAATCCACGATTACACTTGTAATTTGTACTCTCGTAAGTTGCTTACAGGAGTAACTAAATGTAAACGGTATTGTAAGTGCCTTATCGTAAGCAAATGGCAGCTATGTAAGTCTCTTACTATTGTGTGTAATTGCGCCCCTAGATAAACGAGTCGGAACTAATGAAATAAGGATACCTCTATTTGGGGGCATATAAAAACTAGTGTTTGTCCGTGACTTCGTCCGCTTGAAGAGCCCACTTATAAAAAATGGGTATAACTTGAACCGCCTATTTAACCTCCTTGGGGGTGGAATTCCGAAAATCCCTTAGTGTTCAAGAAATATTCTCTCAAAATTTTAAATTTGTACGTTCAACTGTTTGAGTTGGGTCGGGTTGTCTGTCAGTCACAAGGAGAAAGCCTTTTATAGCAACTGATTATACAAATGTGTATTAACTTTATAAAACGGCAACTTGCTTAAAAAAATTAGATTTGAACCCCAAAATGGTCTTTAGCACACAGCATGTGCTATGTTTGTTAGGATATAGAATGATGAAAGCCCTTTCCATGTACAGATCGACCTGAGAGCGGGGACTCGAATCGCTCGCTAGCTCTACAGCAGCAAATGGCGGCGCAGTCAGAGACAGAGTTACAGCAACTGGAGGAGCGCGAGCGAGACATCCGTCAGCTAGAGGTTATTAATGGGCCTATTACACTACACTTTTTCAAAGGACCCTTACACCTGAATCAGTGTTGTGTAATAAAATTTAGGGAGAAAGGGTCCCTAATATGGTCCTTATTGCTGTGTAATAAGTGACGCCTAAACCAGCGGCCACGCCCACCCTATCCACAGAGCTCTTTGATAAGTGCAGTATAATAGGCCTATAAGCTAACTTGCTAATGGGCCTATTACACTGCACTTTTCAAAGGGCCCTGTGGAAAGGGTGAGCGTGGGTGCCCAGTCAGGGCGTCGCTATTACACTGCACTAACATTGGGGTCCTAACTCAGTCTGAACCCTAGAGCCAGAGTACAAGTGGTACCGTTTAGGTGGTACAAGGTAAACTAAATTAACGTCAAAATGCTCGCGCGAGCCGGACAAACACAACTACTCTCTATGGTCGTACGACGACTGAGCTCCCTAACCACCCCAAGTTTTATTACATTGCCCGGTCGTCAGAGCGCGGTAGACCGGGACGACCCGATGTCCCTAAGCCGGGACCCTTTCTCCCTAAATATTATTACACTACACTGAATCAGGGTAAGGGTCCCTTGAATAATTGTAGTGCAATAGGCCTTTAAATGCGATCACACATGTCTGCATTAAGTAACTGAATCATTTAGACAACCAAATTTAATGTGGTGTCCCGTGTTCCTAGTTGGGTCGAGCCCCTTTTCCATTAATAATGTTACGGTCTCCCGAAATCTATCAACGCGGAACCGACTTATACCGGTCAGAACTGTGTTCACTAATAAATAAATGCATTATGAAAAAGCTTTAGCAGATTCCGCGTCGGCGGATTTGCTGCGATCCTAATGGTAGATGTTGTAGTGATGAAGTTATGATGGCCTAGTGGTTTAGACATCCAGCCATTATACAGAATAGTCGTGCGTTCGATCCTCGAGCAGGCACTTCTAACTTTTCGGAGTAATATGCGTTTTAAGAAATTACATATCACTTGCTTTAAAACGGTGCATGAGAACATCGTGAGGAAACCTGCATGCCTGCAGTAGCTGGTACGATGTCGTGTAGAAACCGATTAGGGGTATGGGTTTAATATAACTACCCTATCCAGTATAACAGTTTTGCCCGCTGCGATCTTAGACAGCGTCATGAGATCGCAGTAAAAGGCCAACCTGTAGTGAACAAAAAATAAATCGTGCTGGAGGGCGTATCATGCGACGCTTACATTATAACATGTTCCAATATTTTACAAGATGGAAATGGAATACTTGTGGCGAGAAACAAAAAAGAAATTGTAGTGCAATAGTGAACTTTTAAATTTATTCAGTAAATTTTATTGTATGTCACTTGTTTTTTGGTGGAAAATAAATTGTATTGAAAAAAAAACACATACAAGCAATCTGTTCTGCTCTACGTGTCTGATATGGACCTCGAGGGAGTTCAATGCCCTCCCAGCGCATGTTTCCTGCCACGTATAACATGAGTACCCTCAAGGCAAGAGTGAATAGGCATCTTCTAGGCAAGCGCGCTCCAACCTGGCCCTTATCATGCTTTGTATTAAGTATGATTGTTGTCAAGCGCAAGCCTATTCTGTAATAAAAAAAAGGGAGGGACTGCCGATAGAAGTGAAGACGAATATATATTTTTAATAAATTTTTTAAATTAAAATATAAACCTTAACACTATGGCATTAATTTTTAATTTCGAATGTAGTATATTTATATTTAAGACCTTTTGTCTTCGTAACAACGCGAGCGTGTCAGCGACATGCATGCCTATGGCGCCGCGAATCCACATTTTTACCCCCTACAAAAAGTGCTCAACGCGGCTAAAGAAGTTTTCACTTCAAAAAACATTAATTCATTGGAGTAAACCAACGGCCTCAATTTACATAGACGGGCGCTGTCAAACAAAGAATGTGGACTTATTTTACTAACGCCATCTAGTCTGAAAAGTGGGACAGCGCTATGGCGGGGACAATGACAGGCTTATACAGGTGTGGAGCGCACTCTGCAGGTCGGACGCCCAATTTTTTTGTACGAAACGGCCCATCTAGTACCTATAGTCCGCGCACGAGCTCCGAGCAATCGGGGTCTAAAGAAGCGACGGCTGTACGCCACTCCCGATCGTCGCTCTAAAGTCGTCTCCAGCTCGCTCCCAGCACTAGTTTCGAGCTTGATGCGTGTAATTTCGCGATAGCAGTATTGTTTTGTACTTTAAACAACTCTAGGTCATTACTTTAACTTTCCGTGGGATTCCTCGGAGCTCGCGCGCGAACAATACATATATATCGATAGAGCAAACAGGTTGGTGTTGTTTCAGAACGACATAATGGACGTGAACTCGATCTTCCGCGAGCTGGGCACGATGATCCACGAGCAGGGTTCCGTGGTGAACTCAATCGAGTCCAATGTGGAGTACGCCGCGCACACTGTAGAGACCGCAACAAGGGAGCTCAGCACCGCAGCCATATACAAGGTATCTGTGATCATAGAAATTCAATTATTTCTTCTCTGTGCGTCGTATTCCTCATTACTGAGGAACCTACCCTTAATGGATTTCTATTAATCAATTAAGGGTAGGAGTTTTTCTGGGATAATAATGCGGTGGGCTCTCACTTCTCACGTCCTTCCGCATACGACTCGACTGAGAGTAACTCTCAGGTTTTTGTAACGATTATTATCAGATGTTAGTGATAATAACTGGAACCGACGACTTAACGTGCTCTCAAAAACACGGAGGAAACGAAAAGACCAAATTTAAACTTCCAAATTCGGTAACCCATCTAGTAACCGACTTGGGTCAACGTTGCTTGACAATCGCAATCCACTAATATGCCTTGTCACAACTAGGCTACTCGTCCCTCATTCAAATTCAAAAGAAATTCAATTCATTTCAATATTTATTTATTCAAATAAGTTACACAGTACACTGTACTCTTATTGACGTCCAGTAACATCTCTCGGTACTAGCCCGGAGTTAGGAAGTTAGCGGTGTCTAATTAAGTATTATTATTATTATTCTACTATATATACTTAATTATATTATTATAAGCCTAAATATTATGAGATAAACCCGGTAGAGTTTGTTGTATGCTCTTCTCAGACCAGGCCACGTTTGGAATCTTCGTAGCTTTAGTTTTTAGATACTGTAACTGATTATTATCACTAACATGTTTTGCAAGTTATTGGACGTCAGTAAATGTATAGTGTTCCTAATTTGTATAAATATTGATTGATTGATTGATAAATATTGGGTATATGATTTGTATAAATATTGGGTTTAATATAACTGCCATGCCCCTAACAGGTTAGCCCGCTACCATCTTAGACTGCATCATCACTTACCATCAGGTGAGATCGCAGTCAAGGGCTAACTTGTAGTGGATAAAAAAAAAACAGCTACATCATTTCCATGCAAAAGCCTACCGTAGGCTATTTTAAACGACTGCCTGCCTCGTTGGTCTATTGGTTAGCATGTTCGACCGCGGCTGACAAAGTCCCGGATTCGAATCCCGGGTCGGGCCATAATTAAGTATTCGATTTTATTGACAAGAAATTCCAAGTACTAGCCCGGAGTTAGGAAGGTGGCGGTGTTTCACCCCCGTACATCGGAGACTCGGTCCTGCGCCTGACCTCTCTACGGTCGTGTCGGATTTGCGTTCGCGTTTGCGCACACACTATAATGTCTCTAGAGCAGATGGTTAATCTCTCTGAGTTGGAGCGTGGGAATCATTAATTAAATAAATAATTTCAGTATTATACAATAATAAATAAATAAGTAAATAGTACTGTATTTAAGAGTCAGTTTGTAGTTGGAGGCCCTGAAAGGATATTTTCTATCAAATGTAGTAATTTTTCGCGTTTCTTCGCTCTTGATTTGTTTCACGATCTGCTTGCGGCTTTCCCGTGCGTTTTACAACTAACAATACTGTTATTGTGTTATAGAACAAGCTGAGGAAGAAGAAGATATACATGATGCTGATCCTGATCATTATCATAGCGATAATCCTTATCATAGTGTTCTCACGCTAAGCCCCTGGCAACCCAGCGGAGCCCTAGCGCCTCTCCCCGCGACCCTACTGCCTTTCGCCGCGTTGACTAATGTGGAGCCATTTCAAATGCCCATTATTAGTAGATTTTTCACTCTATACCTTTATGTATACGGATGGACAACAGGGATGATGACAACTCAATCAAATCAACAACTCTTTAACAAACTTGAAAACGTACTTCTAGTATGAAATTGTAGTTGTATGAAATTCACAGGTGTGACGTCATCAAATTTCAACACACTTTTTTTCTTCAATCTATATTTTAAAATGGTTATCAAACTTAAAACTAACCGAGGATGTGAGTTTTAGGTCTTTTGGAAGACCATCTATTTCATATAATCAGTTTATTTTTGATGTAGGCATCATCTCTATTAGTATTTGACATATATAAATAATCAAGCAACTTTTTTTAAACATCAACAATAAATGCTTATGAATTATGTTTTGTGAGTTTGGCCTGATGGGAGGTTTCGGCCGTGGCTCGTTCCTATACTACCGGCAAAGCCACCAAGTGATATACAGTTCAAATGATATAAAGCACGACGCCGTATAGAAAGTTAATAAAACTGCCATATAATATACTCTTACCAGGTTAGCCTGCTTCATCATTCATTGATTTCAAAAGCTAACTTGTATCGACGGAAAAATGTCTTTTAGACCTGCCAGTTTAACAGACAGGTTGCGCCAATGTAAGAACTAAAATATTTTATTCAAAATGGAAATGCCTCATTCTAAGTTGGAAAACTCTCTCTAGGAATACGTATAAGGAATACGAATAAGGAATACGACGAAGACGTCGTATTCCTCATTGCTGAGGGTCGTAACCCTATTCTATTAATCACATAATGGCAGGGGTTTTCTTGGGATAATAATGCGGTGGGTTCCCTCGTCCTTTCGCATACGACTCCTCTAAGATTACTATTTCAACTCTTAGGTTACTAACGATTATTATCAGATGTTAAGGATAATAATCGGGACCGACGGCTTAACGTGCTCTCCGAGGCACGGAGGAAAAGAAAAGGCCAAATTCAGACTTCCAAACTGGGTCACCCGTCCAGTGACCAACTTGGGTCAACGTTGCTTAACAATCGCAATCGACTGACATACATTGTCGCAACTCGTCCCTCGACTAACACTAAAGAACATCATATTCAAAATAGAAGGCAGTATGGTCGCAGTTGGGGTATATTCGACCACAGCAATATTCTCGCAAGTGTCTTAGATATATTATGTTGATATTTGTACTCGCATATATACGGGCTGTATAACGACCGAATGCTGAGACGTATTTTTAACGCCACCTTAAATAATAAGTTTCTGAAAATTGTATTCTGGTTATCGTACTATGAAAATACTTATCCGTATTCGAAAGTAAAGGCCTCGTCAAACACAAGGTGAATAGAACGCATCTTGATGTCGCATTTTCATTAGCTCAGTGACCGAATTACAGATTACATTAGTTGACGACTGAAAACGGCTGTAGTCGAATACCGCTAAACCGAACTAGTGTAAACGCGCCATTACGCTGTTGGGTGCTCCTGATATTTACCCTTATTCTAAGTTTTATGCGATTGATCGTTTAAGCATTCGATGACATTAGCGTCATCGAGAATAAGGGAATCCTACTAGGGCGTAAAGCAATTCACTTCAATTTTTTCACACTGTAGGAAACTTTGCTACCTACCTAAATTATATTGTAATGTTCTAGCGCTATAGACTAGATGGTTCTATATACGAAGACGCGTCCTGCTATTTTTCTACTCATCAGGAAAGTTGCTTTACAAACTTTATTTTTATAAATATACATAATTTTCTATTTTAAACTAATCTTTTATATACTTAAATGTATAAATATTTATTAAATCATAATATAATGTATTATACTTATTATAATAATCACAATAAATTAGAGTCGGGCGCATCTTCGTCGATTGAACGATAACTTCACTCGATGCGTTATTTTACTTCAGATTCAATATGTTCATGCTCAGTACCTTTACCGCGATATTGGAGCGACGAAACGCTTTGGCGTCAGTGTAAAATGGCCCCAAACACCCTTGATTTAAAGTCACAAATTCACTACCACCAATTTTAATTTCGCTTCGTGTGCTTGCTGGACCGAACTTGACCTTTAAAACAAGGAAGTTAAGATTTTATTTTACTTAACGCCAATGTGTCTCAAAACTCGAATACACTCAGCGTCAGCGTGTGTTAAAAATTTGTGGTAAGGGTAATTAATGTGCCCGTAAAGTCGACGCTTTGTTAGTAAGGTAGTTATTATTGTTTTCACATGTGTAAAGTTTTGTTTTTGGTTAGTAACATAGGTTCATATTTTTTCCGTAATGCTTAAAATTTAATAGTTATAGTGCATTCCAGCGTTTGGACCAGGGACTGATATGATAAAATGTATAATGTAATTTTCATACTATTCAAAGTAGTGAATAAGCAAATGTTTTAAAGCTGAATTTTTTATGGCCAAATAATCTTTAACTGAGGATTTATTCCTCGGTTAAAGATTATATTGGCTTATCGACGATTTTGTATCATAAATAGAAAATCTGTCATAATTTTAAAAATTGACATCTGATAAAATTTATTTGACAATATAAAAAAATCGAAGCTTTTTGTAAACATTTATTTCACTACGAATTAGCCCTTGACTGCAGTCTAATATAGTCGCGGGCTAACCTGTTAGGCGTATGGCAGTTATATACCCCTATCGGTATACGTGAACGACGCAAATTGATAATATCACTATGATCTAAATTTTGTTAAACAACTCAATGTTGTTTTGTATTAATTCATAATTAAGTCAGTTTCTGTTTGTATATAATATTGTATTACATTATTATATACAAATTATTAGAGTATTAAATATTCATGTAAGAATTTATACTAGTAATTTTTTTGTAATCATTGGTACCACATGTAGGTATGCCATTTAAGATTGATAAATTAATTCTTTATTTGATATTATAATCTGGAACTTTTTCGTTATTGACATTAATTATAAAAAAAAAGAAAATCATTTGCTGACCAGCTTTTGTTTATACAAGCTGCGCGTTAGGTGTTTGTATATTTATTATTTTGATGTTTTGATATTATAACATTGACAACTATGCAAGCGACCAACATAATCACGCTCAAAAAGTGTCTGCTGCTTTTCTAAAAAGTGCACCAATCGAGCTGGATTATAAAACTACAGATGCAACTGTACTGTAGTAACCCGATGTAAAAAAGGTTTAATTATAACTTTTGACCGTATGCCCGTTTTTAAACCAACAATGCTTTAGAAAACACCTAAGCCCTTAAGATGAGATTTTGTACCTATAGATTTTATGTGTTCCATAAAGCTTAGGAATTGTTGGTGAAAACGGGCATAAGTGGCCTATAACGTCAAACTAAGACTGTTTGTAAAATGTCTTCTTTCCATCGATGAAAATGGGCCTAGTTTCAACCAGTTTGATGTGTGCACTTTATGGATAATCTAATGTATGTGGACACTATGCAAGTAACGTCGCATCGGTCCGTAGCTCGGTTGCCGCATGATTGTAGGACAAACCGACAAATTTAAAGTGTTAAGCATATTTTATATTATGTACTAATTAATTTTCCAATGACATATCTCAGTATTTCTTAACACTTAATTCATGCGTTCTTTCAGATAATACCTAATCTATATTTGAAGGGTTATATCTTTTTTAGGCGCCTTACCAACTTCTTTACAAGCAGCGTCTATATTTGAGTGAATTTGCAATATTACACCATGCCCTTCGAACTTTTTGATGACGTTTACTAAGCGATTGGCAGGCTTGCTTGTATAGTTAGTCTTCGTGTAATAACTAATAATAGTTTATTAACTGTATAATTATAAATTGTAATCATTAGTCAAAAGAGATTATATTGTACTAGCCCCTATCACTATGACACTGAAATCGTGACAAGAGCATTTGGTGACGTTAAAATTGACACGTCTTCGTACAAGATCTGTCAGGTTTATGGTCACAAATGTAAAAAGCACACTATGCTCAGACTTTATTTAAAGCGAGATTTACCCGTTTTAATAAACCTACATCAGCTAACAAGACGTTCTCAAGTTTCAGTCAATCTATGCTTAAGATCTGATATTGACCTTATCTTATACGCAACATGTAGGACCTTTTTTACGTGTCTCGTAAGTAAAATGTAATAATAACCTGAGTGTATCTTTAAGTAACATCTGAACAATGTCCCTACGCTATAGAATGGTGCCAGACACGCGTAATTTTGTGAGTTTTGTGTCGCTTAGTTTCAGTTCAGAACTGAAATCCTGTTCGCTGTTAGACGGACGCAAATAAATTCAGGGGACATACTGACAATGCTTACTGCAATACATAGGCAATACCTATGCAATACGGCTACTAATACGACTAATATAATAACAATTTGGCTTTGAGCGCTGGCAGTATGGCCCCAGTTGCTGTCTAGAGAAACTAAATTGCCTTATTACGGTATCTTAAAGCTACGATAATTCGTAACGCACTCTGCTTAGGAGAACCCATTTTTGAAATTTTAATAATGATTGATGCAAATTATTCAGAATAGTGGTGCGGGATTTTTGGATGAAACTGAATGTAGTGTAAATTACGCGATCGTTTACTTTGCAAAATAGGTACGCTTGTCTTGTCTTTACCATAGTCACGAGTTTGTTAAGAATGTCATGTGATAGTGAACGAGGCCGGTGTCTGACATATTACCAAGACATATTGTATGTTAGGTATGTTGCGTACATTGCGATTTTGCAACAATATATCCGTCGATTATTGCATATCATCAGTTTTTTATTTCTATTCATAATTTCCCTTATGGGAGGGAAAACTTAGTGGGAAATAATGTAACCAGTATTTATATCGATGGTTATAAATAATAAGTCATAGTTAAAAAAAAATTAAAAACACGACTGCCCTGCCAAAAAACGAACTAAAAAGTTAAAAATCTAGTTAAAGTTAAGTTAGTTAATTAAATTAATCTAGTTAAATAGAATCTTATTCACATTTTTATTAAATTATATTTTTTGTGAATCACTGGATATTGAACTATAGTAGTTAATATATATTTTTGGAATTTACTCATCATTTTCTAGATAATGATTATATACTTAGTTAGTCTTATTTTATATATTTTTTTCAACTTAAGTCTTCAATGCGGGACCATGGTCACCCCATAATTTTTTTTTAAATTTTACTAGCGTAGAATCCCTAGCTTATTCCGCGGAATAAGCTAGGGATTCTAACGATACCTCATTTATCATAATCGGTTCAGGCGTATAGAAGTTATGGTGGAAAATACAAACTCACATACATACATACATACATGAACCCTGAAAACAATATAATTCTTTTTTCAGGCAGTCGTATAAAAATAGTAATTTCGTGTATCTATGCAATAGCGCATGCTTCATCTAATTGAAACTTGCAGAGAGTGCTCGTCGTCATCGGGTGGCTTTTAGATAAAGACGTATCGTAACTCCATGGATTTGCCAAGGCTAATCGGGGGTACAGGCTTCGAGGCGTTACCTTGACGTCGTCCACGGTCCTCTACCTCTA
The DNA here is from genome assembly GCA_964035005.1 of Erebia palarica. Classification (NCBI taxonomy): domain Eukaryota; kingdom Metazoa; phylum Arthropoda; class Insecta; order Lepidoptera; family Nymphalidae; genus Erebia; species Erebia palarica. The sequence continues at coordinate 20,501,027 of OZ035986.1, forward strand.
ATTGCCGCAGTCTTGCGATGTGTAGTGTGGCGCTGGATAATCACGGTATCGGTGCTGCCATGGTATCGTCAATAAAAATAGGTGGCGTCTGAATAGCACTGCATCCAAGCATTGGCATACAAAGCTTTTTCGGGTCTTGCTGATTCTTTTCCGTCTAAGTATTACAGAAGTACAGAAGCAAGGTTACGATTTGTTAGATTGCAAAATTTGGTGTAATAATTAATTATTATTCCGTTCGCTTCTATTGTCGAACAATCCGAAAAATAATCAGTTTTGACTGTCGAGTTTGAGTTCGTCGAATCCGTACCAGCTGTATTGGATTGACGATTGACTTGACGATTTGAACGTTCTTTTATAGTCCCACAAACTTAACTGACTCGGTGACAGCGTCGCTCGTATATATTTAAAAAAACTAAACAGGCATAAAAATAAGTTCCAATTTTAGCCACCAGGCCAGATAAGTTGGTTGGGGGCTATAAAAATGTTTTGTACATGTCACCGTAAGATTGTAAAAACCGTTAGATTATAATCTAACTCGCGAAATTCTAAACTGTCGAAATATTGTAAACTGTTCAATGTTCTGAATGCCAATTTTTGAAATATTCATTTTATTTACGTTTTCTTATCTCTTTCTTGTAGGTTAGGTTAGGGTTCGACATAAATAAACAAGTAGTGCCCCTCAGGTTTTATCGGGTTTAAATACCTATCAGATTACAATCTACCGGAAAATAATGCGTAAATTGTAATCTTTCAACAGTTTAGAATTTCGCGAGTTAGATTATAATCTAACGGTTTTTACAATCTTACGGTGACATTTTTTTTTTAATTATATAGGCCAGCGCTTGGCTGCAGACTTGCCTAAAGTGGTGATGCAGCCTAAGGTGGAGCGCGCTTGCCTAGAAGATGCCTATTCACTCTTGACTTGAAGGTACCTATACTAAAAGAGGAGGGGAAAACGGAAGCCGGAAGGGCATTCCATATCCTAGCGGTTCTAATTAGAAACGAGGAAGAAAATTGCTTCGAGCCCGCGGAATTTCGACTGCGTAAGGGTGCAGACCTTGTCGATGCCTTGCGGTTCGATAATAAAAAGGTGACGGAGGAACCAGATCGAATAGTTCCTGAGCACACTCTCCGAAATATATCCTGTAGAATACCGACAGACAGGCAACTTTTCGCTCGACTTATTGGTAACAAACGAGACTTATTGGTAACAAAGCGCTGGTCAGTTCGAACTGACCAGCGCTTTGTTACCAATAAGTCTCCTGGCGCGACGATCCACCGAATCCAATGCATCAAGCAGGTACTTAGCAGAGCCATCGCATAAATGGCTGCAGTACGCCATGCACGATCGAACTTGTGCTTGGTACAGGATAAGAAGCTGTTCCGGCGTGAAGTACCGCTTGACTTTGTTGAGGATGCCAAGTTTCTTGCCAGCTGTTTTTGCTTTGGATTCGATGCATTGTCCAAAGTTGAGGTTGGACGATATGTTGATACCAAGGAGCTCGACACTGTCGGTAATTGGAACGGATATATTTCGGAAAGTCGGAGTGAGTGGGAATGAACTCCGTTGACATACATAATATCTTTCTATTCTAAAGGACGGAGAAATACCAAACACAAATGTTTTTATAAATTCACATTTTAATATAATCATAGTAATAAAGTAATTAAATCACACAAATAAACTTTAAAATAAAATACTTAAACGTAAAACAACAGTTCGCATAATTGAGATTTCTATTAATCTGAGCGCCCTGCGCACTAGCATTTTGGATATCAAGTTTTAATTAAAACCGTAATAATTTACGGTAAATCGTAAATTTAGGATTGGTCTCCGCTGCGCTACAACGCAGATCCTAAATCGAGATCTACGCTAATGAGATATATTGATGGTGGGGTGCTTCAGTACCCTATGCTACCCTTCATAGCAGTGTAGTATAAGCCCGAATAGAGCAAAACTTTTTGACTTGGGATCGAAAATACTCCTGCTCAGGACACTGTTGAAATGTTTTATTGTATGTACTTCTACGAAGCGTTATAAGGCGGCGCGTACGGTTGCTTGCAAGACGCTTGAAAAATAGAAGAGATGCTCTACAATTGTGTACATTAAGCTCGCTTAGCCACACCGCTTCTCTCGCGTCAAACATCTTTAGTTCGTTTGTTTTGTATTCTTATCCTTTAGTATAAATTATATTGGGTTAATTTAAAAATACTAATCAACAAGGTCAACTTCTATAAATAATAATTAAAAAATTAAGTGCTACAACTTAAAAAGTACAGGCAAGGCAAGTAAGACTAGTAGAGCGATAACCAGTCGCGCAGCGCGTCGACCGTGTGGTGCGTGGAGTAATGCCATCGTAGAGCAGCCAATTTAAATATAGGTATATATTTCTTGTATGATTTTTTTTAAAAAGTAGAACAAAGATTGTTCAGTTTTACACACAGAATTTGCCCTTAGAGGTTATTTGTATTTTAAAATTAACCCTGCATAATCGGAGGACACGGCAATGCCCCCGCCAAGACAAGCTTGATTGTACGGCATCGTATAATTGCGTCTAGCTAGCATGCGTACACGCCGGTACATGTACTCTACTCAGATCTACTGAACATTGACTACGAGAGAAGAAAGCCATCGATCATCGTCGCCCGGCGGTGTAAGACCGTCGGCTGGTTCCCTCTACGCTGCTTTATGCTATAAGCGAGTGTACCGAACTATACAGTACCTAGGGTTATTATGAGACTTTACATCTTACCAACTTTAGTAGTCAAGAATCTTAAAACTTGAGCGTTAAAGTAAAATGAACCTTAACCACCGTGTTTTAAGGTTTAAGTTTACAGCCAGAGCTCAAAGTGGAAACTTTGTGATTTCTAAATATACCATCCATCCATCTACGTCCATTTTACGCTGACGTTAATTGCGGTTCAATGCACGAATAAACTTAGGCGAGATGAAAACTCTCATACTGAGACTGAGATAGGTTTTAAGCCGAAAATTCAGTACTGCCATAATTCCGTAAGGTTTCTACTTTGAGCGCTGAAGTCCATATAATATCGACCCTTGATATTCATCGACTATGGACGAACTTGAGTTTAAATAAAAGGTATATAAGGTCCATTTTAATTTAACAATAAAGTGTTTCGTCGCTCGAATTCTATCAACGTTGGTGAGAAGTTAAATCTTATACTAACTATACCATGACACGAAACAGCCCTAAGACTGTCTGTGAATTAAAGCGCGTTGTTTTTGCATCAATTTCGAGACAGTCTCATTCGATACAAAAGTCAAATCTTAACACACTCGAAACCACACTGTGGCGTCTTATTGTAACATTTTACTTACTGAAAAGAGCGATCGCTGAGTTTCATGTCTGTTTTTTTCAGTAGAATCTACTTTTAAATGAAAAATCTGTTTCAAACGTACCTAACTGTGATTAATAACACAAAATTTCATACTGATTATTACTAAGAATGTTATCAAGGATTCAACCATGCAGCTATCCTCACTATGTTTTCCATCACCGTTAGAGCAATTAATTGTATTTTAATTGGTCTATAACGCACATAGCTCCAAAAATTTCCAAGTTTTCCCTCCAAACCTCTAAATAGTGGTTACCAAAGTGTAAAATTTGATTTTCATACAGAATAATAGCGGCCCTACACGGGAACTTTTATTGGCATACACGAGACCAGTCGATCCGTGTATGGCCACTTAATCCGTGTATGGACATTCACGGTTTCGGAGTCCATAGATCGAACTGCATCAGTTTAAGACCAAAGTTTAGGTTCATATTTAACAGTACTTGTGCACTAGCAGATCACTACAAAAACGCTTTATTAGCATACTTGATGCACTTTGATCTATTCCTTGGGAAATATAAATTATTGTTAAATCTTAAATTAAAATACTGATTTAAACTTAACGTACGACAATGATTTAAACATAATTCCGTATAAAACCCTCACTCTGGGAAATCGATCGCAATGTTTTTTTGTTAAACAACGGAGGCATCGAGTAAAAAGTATATTTAGGGCAGACTCACACAACGAGTTAACTGTCCAAACGTGTAGGTGGGGCCCTTGGGGTGTCTGTCCATTGAAGCGGAGCAGAGCAGAGATAATGGCTAGCTTTGGAAAGAGGTAATCGGTAGCGACTTTGTAGAGCGGAGTTGACTGATAAGCGTCAAAACGTCACATATTATATATTTACTAACATAGTTTTAAGCTTATGAACGTACTAACATATGTGCCATTTGGTTGCCTTAATAAATATTTTTTTATTGAATTATAGATATAAGAGACAGACGTTATAGAAAGGTGGAGGCCGTAAACTTGTTATTAATGGTAGATTCATTTGACGAATCAAAAGCTCGCAAAAAGGTTATTTGATCAAAAAAGAAATCGAATTTTGAAGTAACCGATTATATCGATTTTTACTGTCGCATACCGTAGATTCTTATTCTTTTTGTGGAAATCCATCATCGATGTAGATAACTGCAAATTCGTACTAAGCCTACAGATCCCACGTTATAACACGTTGTGTGCTAGGCCCTTAGTTACAAGCAAAACTTAGCGGATACAAAAACATTTTATAAAGGTACATTCACATATTCGTCATCATTCGTGGCAAAAAAACGCACTAGTGACGCGTTTTTAGGCAAGATGCGAGGCCGAATATGTAAAGGCTCGGTAATAAACAATCGTAGTCGAATCTATCTTGGTCTTAGCATAGCACCCAGACAAAAGTGTCTCGTCGCAGCTCTCGCACTCTCTATTTCTATACAAGTTATATTATTTATCGCCGCTAATAAAGTTACTAGCTAGGGATGCGGCCGTCTAGTCTAAAAGTGAACGCGCCTCCAATGAGTTTACATTCTCACACAAAATAGGAGTAACCAAGGGATAAGAAATTTAATTGACAATGATCCGCTAGAACAGACAAATGTATATGGTACAACGTGCAATATGTGATGAATCACATAGACTTGTCCGTGGATAAGAGCAACGGCTAAGTTTTTTGCCAGATCTTGTCAGTAGAATCTCTTTCCGAACCGTTGGTAGAGTCAAACATGACGTAGCCTATGAGACGCTGAGTCTTATAAGAAATTGAGTATAGAGTAGTGCTCTATGGTTGTTACCAGAACTTTAGCAGAATAACACCTGCTTCTTTCCAAAAATAGGTGCATATCAATACACACAAATAAGATTCGTCAGTCGTTCAATCGTCGGCTATTTAGATATGAATTCTATAGATATGTCGGCCAACTTGTGCGAACGTTTACTGAGGCGCGTTCATTTTTAGATTTGAAGATCTCTCCCACCAGCCCTAATCAGATACCACCACCACCCCAATTATCTAAGCGGCTATGAAAAAAAAGCCACTGACATATATTTTTTTTTCATTGAAGGTTTCCTATGAAAATATTCCATAGTAAACCTTCAATGGTATATATGTGAACTAGAGAATAGGGGGGTAGGTTTCCCCAATACGAATTCCTTAATGTGGATCAATGGCGAGAATATCTAAATGTTGGGATGTGATTACATGATATATACGCCTCTCGCCGGCTCCATACCTTAGTATCGTGTTTCGTGTAAATAGATAAATTATCATTGGTTCGAAGTTGGCGTGAACATTAGCACTAATTTCTTAAGACGTTGGATTAGTAGCAATGGGGCCAACGTGTGGTACCGACGTTCGTTATACTGTCGTAAATAACAGACGCCGAACCGCTAAAGCAATACACGATCGTTTTTTGGCGTTAAAATTTAGCTAAAACAACCAAAATTTTAAAGGTTTCGTTTTAATCAATTCGCTTCAAAATGTGTTTGTAAAAAAACCGCAATAATATTGTCTATAGGGACGCGAGTTGCATTTTTATCTATAACCGACATAAAAAAAGAAATGTTCTGTTTTTTAAATATATCAGGTATGTATGAATGATTGTTTACAATTTTCTAAATAACTGTTACGCGATTTCGCCTTTTCTGCCTCCGCGATATGTACACTTCCATACAAAAATCGATTACCATACTACAGTATAATATCCGTCCTATGATACTATCCACACTTATCGAATCTACCACCCTTCACAGTCCACGTAACTTTGGTTACATACATAAATTCTTTGGAACAAAGGAATGATGGATACTTAAACTAAACTAATCAAAGTTAACTAAATAAAAATAATTAAAGCTTCTTATTACATAGACGCAAATACTTAAGGCCGGAAACACACTTACGACTGGCAACCTTTACGAGACGTCAGGCGACGCAAATTTAGTACCATATCCACCCATATAGAACCATCGATGGATGGAGAATCAGTACTTTCATATTATAGTCGATCTATATCCTTATCACAAGTTTTTAAATCATACCTACGTTGATCTTAGTCGAACTCATTGGCTTTAAAGAAAAAGGACCCAAAATTCCTTGATTTAGAGTCACAAATTCAGTACAACCGATTTTAAATCCGAAACGTTTCCGTTTGGAGCTCTGGCTGTGAAAGCTTACACGAAAACGAAAGATTAATTTTACTTTGACGCTAATGTGTTGTAACGTCTGCGTAGGTGGGATTGAAATCGATTGAAATCTTATCATAAGAGTCGTCATGGATGGTTGAATAGTTCTTACAACGGGATATCGATGTTAAACGACCATTTAATCGATCATGGATCCTTTTATCGATCGGTATCCATCATCAATATCGATCAAATGGAATATGGCAATTTTTATATATTTAAATATTTGATTGGACGAAACCGGTGCGTTAGGTAAGATGCCTTGTTATAAGTATGTTTCCGACATAATTCTTATTAGTACACATAGCGAAAGCGGAATTTATTTGATTGGTTATCATTAAATTAATACAATACGCATACGTATATGTATGTAAAATAAATGTAAAAAACAACAAGAAAAAATATAAATGGATCAAAAATTCTTAAGGTCATGGCTGACGAGCGCTGCATCGCTCAAGGGCAGCACATTTAAAAATATAGATTGTATTTTCTGAATGAACTGCGCTGCGATACCGGCTAGCGACGACCATTAATTGACGGAAATCAGATATGATTGTTGAGATTCAAATTAATCTTCAGAAGAAAAAAAAGAATATTGTCACTCTATTAACAAATATTGATCTCTATGATTAAATATTTTATATTTTCCTACATAAACGTGGTACCGATTCAATACACCACGTCATATATGTTATAATATATGTACTTACATATTATTTGATAATAATCATTACGTTCGAAATTATATCAATGAAACATGTCAATAATAAAATTGATCAAATAGAAATAAAAACAAAAGTTAGGTTTCCCTTCTACAAACGAATACAATAATATTTTTTTTCATAACAATAACATTAAAATGACTAACAAAAAATATGATTAATCAATAATTTAAATAATTACCCCCTATCACAAAACTTATGATCATCCAATGCGATCGTCACAATCATTACCATTGACAGAATTTCAGCCCAAACTGAGCTATGTTACTACGAAAACTAACGTTATGCCGTTTACGTATATCCCATATAACATGAGTCTCAAGCACGCCTAATTTTCACAAGTATAATTAACGTACCTTTCATTTCCTTATGCTGAGATCTATAGAGATTACTTTGACTTGGCTCAGACTTTATTCAGAGTTAAAACGAGATGGACATATGTGAGTAACATAAATCTGTCTCGTTTTAACCATGTCCTTAAGTCTAAGCAAAGTCTAAGTTCGTTCTATAGATCACACTTAAGAGGCCGCCACCGTTCATTTCAGTCGCAAGATAATAAAACATTACAAAGAATCATATAGACACTTCCAACATAGCATCTCAGAGTTGGCGATTTTGAGTTTTATTTTAATGATAACATAATTCAATGTTGTAATTATATTAAATTCTATGTTGAAATTCAATACTGTCAAAATCTGACATGACATGCAATGTTATTCCTTGTAGGCGACGATATACGAATTCTATTTATGTGTCTATGTATTACTGGCAGTCAATGGGAAAATTGCGATGAAGGCATTAAAACTTACGTAAATAAATTCTAAATTAAACATTACCAAGCCTTATTTTAGTTTTGCTCTGCGGCATAAGTGCGTTAAGGGTGCGTGTAATTTTATTTTAGAACATATCTAAAGATACCTTTCCTTCACGGATGTACAGCGATGGAGAAGAATTTATAAAAAAAAAACATCAGGGCGTCGAACCCGGGACTCCCATCAATATACAGCATTACCACTGCGTCAGAGTTGTCGAGCGTTATTGTTATATTGTTTATTGTTGAATAAGCTAAGTTTGAACATGGGAAACAAAGTATACGCATTCGTAATTCGTTCGTACGTAGTGTAAAGGCAACTTAATAGGGGACGTTAACACAATAAAAGAACAAATAAAAGTCAAAGTAAAAACAATTAAAAATAATACAAATTATAATATAATAATACCGTCGGGGTATCAAGACGGATGGGTGAGCGGTCACAGCTTAGCTATCGTACAGTTAAGTAAAATTGACAATTAAAGAGCCACCAGAGAGCAGCTTCTCTCTCTATCTGTTTCAGCCTAAACACGTACTTAAATGATATAAATGAATACTGAATAAGACATAAATAAAACAAATAAATAATCATTCTTAGCAAATAAATGAATTTATTTATTTAGGTTATTTGGGTTTTCAGAAGTGAAAAAGTCATGTGCTATCAGAATTTTCAGATTGAAATAATGATGATGAAAAAATGTGGCCGGCAGTTTAATTTCCAAACTGTATGATAGGCAAGCAGCAACATGAGGATTTAGGTATATACCGAGTACCGAGTATTTAGTGTAGGACTGTTAGTATTCGTATAGATAGTGGGGCGTGTCTTTGTTTATACTATATCAGATGGTCGGTGTAAACTGTAAGTATACTTTTATCAGGTATGTGTAGGAGAACCTAATATTTATTTTTGGGTGTTTAGATACCGGGTGTTTGTTGTAGTTTTAGGTATAACAGGTATTAAGTGGGGGTATTGGTACTGGGAATTTATCATAAGGTTAATAGTTGTACAAGGGTGATTTAAGGAGCTTTTCGGGTATTTGTGGTCAGATTTGGTATTGGGTATTCGGTGTGCGTGTATCGGTACTGGGTATTCAGTGTGGATGCGTTGGTACTGGGTATTTGGTGTGGGTGTATGGGTACTGGGTGTTTCGTGTTTAACAGGCGACGGAGCAGGCCTCTGAGATGGGGTTCTCAGTGATGCGTATGACGGGGGAGTGACGACACGCGCGGCGTCGGGCTGCATCCGACAGCCGACGGTAAGCGACGATCTTTGTCGGCGACAGTGGCGCCACTGCGAACACAAACACAATTTGCTACAGTAAATAAAGCACTAGGGGCCCGTAGCCTACAAGGCAGGCCCTAGCCCGTTTCTACTCGGCTTCAAGACATCCACCGGGGCACAATGTTGCCCCCGCCCCACCCGGGTAAAGAGGCCTAGCCTCGAAGCATACGGGCTTCTCCGGTTGGCCCGTGAGGGTAAACCCACACAGCAGCGGTAAAACTGCAGAAAATTAAACATTAGTGTTTGTAATCTTAATTCACGGCTGAAGTAAGACTTTTTTGACTTTGTGACGTAATGATTTAATTAAATTAAACATCTAGGCCAGAAATTTGTTTTAATAATGTTCCGTAGTAAGTAAAAATACAGCTTTCAATTTCTGGCTCTAGCTAAAATAGTTTAAACACCTTGATTATAGGTATAGGCGACTGCTGTACTATTTTGTTAAACTAAATAAACCAAATGTAGCAATAAGATATTACGATAGATTTAGAGGTCTAACTTTACTTGCCTACTATATGATAAAATAATAAAAATAATTTGCTGACATGTGAGCTCCCGTTTAGTTTTACTTCAACCGCGCGTAATGGTTGTTTGTAAATTCTAAGTCAATTTGTTCCTTATTTCAGAAGTTATCAAATTCAATTATCTTTCTTTTATGTAGGTCAACCGTGGTTCTTAAACGTAGTCACGTTAAAAACTAGCTCTAAGAACGGACTTCATTCAAGATTGCATAAAAACACTACCCTGTAAAATTATTAAAATTGTTAGGGATCCGTACTAAAACATGTAATACTGTACATCTGTGTGTAAAAGACATTATAAAAATTGAAATCACAATTACGGAAACCAGTTCCCGCTACATAGAAGCAAATAAAAACATGAAAAGCGTGAACCCAAAAATTTTATACTGTCAAGTGATACCTCGTTGAACAGGTATTTTATTATGACACTTGTATTTTAATAGTAGGTCTACTTTGAGTTTTTAAGCCGTCTGCACTATGCTATATCGTTTACTTGTGCAGTAATAGAGTTAGTATTTCTCGCTAAGCCTAGAAGATTTTTTTAAAATATATCAATGAATACTGTGGGATTTATAACAGATGAGGATAACGGAAGCCGGAAGGCCGAAATTAAAATAAAGGTAAACCAAAGTAAAATAAACAAAAACTTACGTGGGTCTATGCCAGCTAGGCTAGTGGTCCATTTGCACAGTCGCGGGCTTGGGCTTAGCGTGCGGGGAACCTATTCTGTGCAGAGCCAACACGGCTGCCGCAACAGGCAAACATACATCAGCACATGCGTGAAGGGCCAAGGCCCATCGCGTGTCTCAGTGGCCATGTAACTCGTTCAAATTAAGAATAGGACGGTCAATGATTTCTATCTATGGCAGGAAGACTAATTTATTGGAAATTGCGTTATGTAATGTCCAACAACTACCCACTACTCATACAGTCAACCTTCTCATTCTAAAAGAAAACTCAAACTCAATTGGGTCTTTGACAACTAGTCAAATCAGCAACTTTTTCTTGAAACGTCAAAACGCGTGCTTAGTATGGATTTTCTATGAAATTTAAAGTTGTGACGTCATCAAAGCTCGACGCACTTTTTTTACTTTAATCGATAGTTTAAAATGGTTATTCAAAATAAAACAAGGATGGGACGTGGATATTACGACTTTTGGGAGATCCTTTATTTAATAATCACTAAAAAAGAATTTATTTCACTAGTAGTCAAATACCCAATTATAGCGGGCCAGCAATGAATTAAAAAAACAATGGTGATTGATGGCTCAAACAGCACTGTGCATTCGGACATGTCCACTGAGATACGCAATTGGGTTGCAGAACATCTAATTTGGATGTACGGATTGATAATTAAATGGCGAGGGCGTATAACTTTCAACGTTTTTGTATACTTAGTTTATTCAGGTAGATTAGTTTAAACTCTCGTTTAATAAGATTAATAAGTATAATAAGATAAGGTAGATTACTTTAAACTCTTGTTTAATAAAAACTTTTACTTTACGCAACATTTTACAGTTTCAGTAATTCACGGAGCAGTATTAAAGTTTCGTAGTAATTAAAAGGAGTTAAGCAACTATTTCGTAACGAAGACGACCGGAACTTACGAAAAGTTTTAACTTCGAACGCATTTCCAAATTAATGTTTAATTATATGTTTTCAAAGCAAAAATACATGGCTAGATTTGCAATAACTACATTATTATAATAATTCAGTATTTCCTTAAAAACTTACGATCAAAAATGTAAACACAATTTAGCCTTAAAGTGTCATCAAAATTATTAAGTTCAACACATTATGTAAGTATTCCTACATCGTGTTTGTAAAAATATATAATTTATTATTGATTCAACTTCAATAATTAATTAATTTGCGAACGAAGCCTGTTTATGTCTAATAATAATCAACAACCCATCTCTACCGCCATTTAAATGTTAATCCGTATTTCATACTAAATTCGATGTGTATGCGTTGAGCCTAAGCCGCGTCAGCACAGTTTCCATCACGTGACTTGACACACTGGTTGATGCCAGAATATATGTATTACAGAAAGCTCTTTTAACTGAAACCGAAAGCTTAAAATGCCTCCCTAAAAAATTAAATTAAAATTTGTCAAGTGTGTCAAAAAAGGTTTCGGTTTTGCTTAAAGACCACAGTTTAGCAATACGGTATGGCAGTCCCTATGATTGCAATAATTAAATATTGTCGAATACTTGTTAATATATTCTATTGTTTGACCAACCGTTCTATTACTTAACATGGTTACACTGTGCTTAACGTAGTTTACGTTAATCGAGAAAGGAAAGAAAAAAAAATAGATTAATGCAGTGTAGTTTATAGCGTATTTAAACTCAATTAACGTAAACTTGGCGAGAGAGAACAACAAAAAATTGCATAATAATACAAATCCGCAAAATACACACTTACTGCCAATAGTAAGCATAGATAAAGAAAAGCATTAAGTTGCTTGATGAGTATGGAGATTTTAGAAGTAAATTCTACAACTCATTCATACAACTTGATTTTCATACAATTTAAAAAGGCGCCCAACTATCACTGATAAGTCTATACTCTGCGGTAGCAGTAAAATAATACATGAAAAATCTGTTGCAAAAATCTAGTGGCACCCTTTAGATTAAGACAGTTACAGTGTGGTATTGGTGGTAATTCGACTTAGATCTCAGAGAAATAACTACAGCCGTTATCTTTCTGAGATCCGTTATCTTTAAACTATGCATAAATTTAAATAATACTGGCTGACACAATTCCATGTTTACATGAGGTTTCAACCATATGCCAGCGCTATTATACCAGACTGACACCAGACTTAACTAAATAGGTCTTAAATAGGTCTTGTTTGTTTTCTGCTAGCATATTGGGAATACGAAACATTAAAAATAAACTTACTTAGAACAAATATAAATAAAATAAGGTTAAGCGTGGTGTAAAATTGTATGAGACGTGTGGTTTAGTTAACATTTGTGTTTAGTGATTGCTAATAACTTAACGGATAAAGTTATCATCGACTGCGGACCGCCGGCGTAGGCATAACATCGAGGTCTGTGAATACTTTTCTCTTTAATATCGACCTTGTTCAATTAAAATAGTCGTTATAAAATCTGTTAGTTAAACTGCACATAACTAGGTATTAAAACACTCGCGTGATACTATCAAAACCTCACCTGCAGCTCGATTTTTGAAATCACACTCTTGTTATAATATTCGAGAAAATATTCGAGAAAGGAAAGAAAAAAAAATAGATTAATGCAGTGTAGTTTATAGCGTATTTAAACTCAATTAACGTAAACTTGGCGAGAGAGAACAACAAAAAATTGCATAATAATACAAATCCGCAAAATACACACTTACTGCCAATAGTAAGCATAGATAAAGAAAAGCATTAAGTTGCTTGATGAGTATGGAGATTTTAGAAGTAAATTCTACAACTCATTCATACAACTTGATTTTCATACAATTTAAAAAGGCGCCCAACTATCACTGATAAGTCTATACTCTGCGGTAGCAGTAAAATAATACATGAAAAATCTGTTGCAAAAATCTAGTGGCACCCTTTAGATTAAGACAGTTACAGTGTGGTATTGGTGGTAATTCGACTTAGATCTCAGAGAAATAACTACAGCCGTTATCTTTCTGAGATCCGTTATCTTTAAACTATGCTTAAATTTAAATAATACTGGCTGACACAATTCCATGTTTACATGAGGTTTCAACCATATGCCAGCGCTATTATACCAGACTGACACCAGACTTAACTAAATAGGTCTTAAATAGGTCTTGTTTGTTTTCTGCTAGCATATTGGGAATACGAAACATTAAAAATAAACTTACTTAGAACAAATATAAATAAAATAAGGTTAAGCGTGGTGTAAAATTGTATGAGACGTGTGGTTTAGTTAACATTTGTGTTTAGTGATTGCTAATAACTTAACGGATAAAGTTATCATCGACTGCGGACCGCCGGCGTAGGCATAACATCGAGGTCTGTGAATACTTTTCTCTTTAATATCGACCTTGTTCAATTAAAATAGTCGTTATAAAATCTGTTAGTTAAACTGCACATAACTAGGTATTAAAACACTCGCGTGATACTATCAAAACCTCACCTGCAGCTCGATTTTTGAAATCACACTCTTGTTTTAATATTCACGTTTCTTAAATTTTTATAACACATAACATAAAGATTATAAATTATATAATTATACCTACCCTTATTATAAGTACCTAATGGTAACGTACGATTGTCGATTTGCATGCCAATCGAAGGGTACTAGTTAGTCCAGATATACCTACATGGAAAATCGAATATTCGAATGCAGACAAATAAAATTGGATTCTAATTGGAACATTAAATAACCAATTTAGTCAAAGAAAGTATATAAAAACTAGTTTCTGTGTTCTGTAACCAGGTAGTAGGTACTCGGAGTGGGTGTTTTGATACCGGATATATGTTGATGGGTGTTAAGGTACCGGAGATTTAGTGTGGGTTGTTTGGTATCTGGTGTATTTGCTATGGGTGTGCTGGTACCGGGTATTCGGTGTGGGTGTATTGGTAACGGATATTTAGTTACAAGTTGCACAGACTTAAAATGTACACAAAGAAATCTATTTATTTTAGTTAGTTCACATGAGAATCAAACTTAGTTTGCGTAGGGCGTTTTTAAGGGAAACTAGCTAAATGATTTCAAGCCGTTCGCTACTACACTACATACCTTTAGATTAACTTCAAAATTTTAATCCATGCTAAATTATTGGGAGAAATAAAGAACTTAAAACTTAATTCTATACAATTAGTTGTAACTTATACCGTTGCTAAGAGGTGATGGATAAATTGAATATTGAAATCATTCAGTAAAAAAGAAGTTGCTTCTTCCAGCAATGCGTATGAAAAGTGCAATGTACGTTTTAACCGCGAACTAACACATACAGTATACAAGTGAAAAACCAACCTTACTGATGCTTACTAAAAATATTTTGTTACATTATGTAAGCGCGTAAAACACAAAGTAAGAAAGAGATAAAAAAATTAAAAAAATAATTATCCTTTCTTATCTTTAAATCTGCAAATTGAAAACAGAGATAGGTTTTTAAAGAGATCTTTTATGAATATTGGCGCGTTTACATTAGGTCGGTTTGGCTGTATTGACTGCAGTCGTTTTCGGTCACCGACCAACGTGAACTGTAATTTGGTTAGGTTCGATCGTAGCCTGTTTGTGGCGACCGGTACAAAATGTTACGTTGCTGTTTGGAGAAAACCGAACACGGCCGAAGCACGCACTTAATGTAAACCGGGCAATTCAATTAACGAATCCGGTTAAACCGAATGCGGCCGACGCAATCTGTCACTGACCTAATATAAACGTGCTATATACTATATTATGATGTGATATGTTTGTCTATTTGCGTGTTCGTCGACACTCACCGTAGCCCTCTCCCTGCAAAAACAGACGGAAAGCCTCTGACACCTTGGCCGGTTGCTCCTCCAAAGGCATCGCGGAATCAGATATCTGAAAAGTTTTAACTTTGCATTCTACAAGGATACATCGAATTTGTGATGCCTAATTCTATTCGTAGAAGAGCGTTGTCATATATGTCGCCCGCGTCTTCGTCCGCGTATAATTTCTGATTTTCTAAGAGATTTTCCCGCTGCAATAAGCCTAGGTACATATAGCGGCTAAAACTAATAAGTAATAACCTTAATGCCGATTTTAATAACTTATAACCTACATGCAAGCTTCCAACCCCAATTTCACACTTTTGTAAAATTGCTTACTCAAGTCTCTAACATCAAAAACTTAAAACCCCTATGTAAGCTTCCAACCCGTATTGCACCCCTATTAGGGTAGATTTTCGTAAAATTACTTATGCAGGTTATTATTTATTTAAATTTAATAACTTAAATGCCGATTTTCAGGTCTCTAACTTCAAACACATAGGACTTTCATACAAACTTACAACCCCCATTACACACCCTCTTTGGGGTGACTTTTTCAACACCGTTTCTTAGCTGCCTTCTACACCATAGAAATAACCTATCTTCCAAATTTCAAGTGTGTGTGCTTTATAGTTCCTGAGGTATTGTGATGTATCAGTGACCTTTCGCTTTTATATATATAGATTATTATAGTATATATAGTTCATACTTTTCCTGGTTAAAAATAATAGGTTATTAATCATTTGTTTTTATTCGGTTTTAAAGCTGCCATACTCCTAACAGATTAGCCCACTACCATCTTAGACTGCTGGCACTTACTAACAGGAGAATTACAGTCAAGGCCAACTGTGGAATAAAAAATTAGCAATCAGGGACTGCCGATAAAAGTGAAAACGAATATTTAAAATAATTTGAAATAACAACACAGTACTTTTAAAATAATTAAAATATAAACCTTAAAACTAAGGCGTTAAAGTTTAATTTCGAATGTACTATATCATTTATACTTAAGACCTTTTTTCCTAAGAATGATATAATATAATAAGAATGATATAATAGAATGGTGTCACGAGGTGCCAGCCAGGGTTACACATCACTTTAAAACAAAAGCATTAAAGTTTAATTACGAATGTACTATTTATACTTAAGACCTTTTGTCTTAAGAAGAACGGTGTCAGTCTCGCGTTTCCACATTTTTACCCCCTACCAAAAGTCCTAAACGCGCCTAAAGAAGTTTTCACTTCAAAAAATGCAATACCTTCATCCAGGTGGAGGTGGTCGGATTGAGGCGTGCGTTCAGCGCGACTGTGTCATCTAGCATTGGGGAGAGCGCGCCAGCCAAGTTGAATACGGGCGGACGGAGCGAGGCCCCCTCACGCGCGATACCAAGGTCGCTTCGACGCCCATAGCTTTCCACGAACAGCGCCAGGTTGCCGGGGTTGCAGTAACGGCTGAAGTACGTGCGGTAGTTAGCCGCCACGTCCGGGTTGCGCTCCTCAGGTGACTGAAATCACATAACCATCTTTTTGATACCTATGTTGCTGCTAGAAAAGGCTTGCGCTTAATTACTAAAGGTTGTACCCAGCGACTAACGTAGTTTTTCTTGCCCTAATTTCTTTTCCTATATACTTAGTTATAATTTATTAATGCGTTAGAGATTGTTGAGGTCGTCAAATCTTAAAATGTCCGCGCCTCCAATATGTTTACGCTACACAAAGTAGTTCAGTCATCAGCTTTAGAGATGAATTCAACGGAGGGCTCAGTTGGCTAACTAATTTAGTGAGGGACGTTCGTTTTTTAATTAGAAGACCTCAAATAGTGTGATATAGAAATACCGTTTCAGAGACCGCTCGTGAGGTATGGCACGGGTTAAGGGAGGATGACAATTCACATTTGACGTAAAAATCAAGGTAATTCGCGCTAGAGAGTGCAGAGGAGTTCCAAACAACTATCTCGCAACCCGCACCCTACGTTACAATCCGTCCCAGTCCAGCGGTGCACCCACAGAACAAAGGACTCGCTTAAGTACACGTCTTACAGCTACAATGCTTAGAATCACTTGTGTTTGGATGACAACACGGAATTCTTAGTTTTAGAATGTAAAGGAGCTTTTGTCACTCAAAAATGTGCGGTGCAGTTATTTTTAAACGTTCTACACATTTCTTACTCTTATAGCATAGAATATATTTTACTTTTTCGCAAATGCGAGTGACTCCATGCAATTTAAATACAGGATTCTGTGAGGAAAATCGCACGGTGAATTTTTTCAGTGCGAGCTTAAATCCGCTCATACAATAACATCGCTTGCAGCAACAATGATCGCATAACAACATATAAAATCGCTATTGCATATTTCTTATCTGCACTAGGACTAAAGAGATTTTAGCCGTGTAAACTAACATTAAATAAAATTAAAACTATTTTTAACCATTTTATTTCAGGAATCTCATGGTTCTGTTTTGTCAATGTGGCCAAATTTCTTGAAAATTAAAAAAAAAATACTAAATTAAAATGACTGCACTAAATTTACTGCTGCTCCTTTCCGCATGGAAAATTCGCGCAGCTTAGTCGATTCTCAACAGCTTTACAGTGATGATTGCGTAATATGCAAATCGCGTGCCGGAGCCTAGCCCGCGTGGTAGCTTTTAACTATTATAATAGTTTACCCACACGGCGTAAAATATCTCTAGTATACCTACTTATACCACAGTCTAAGGGTTTGAACAGCATGCCGGCAATATCGCGCGACTTCTTCGTTCGCTCTAAGTCGCTGAGACCGATACGCTGCACGAGTCCTAATCAGATCGTTATACGTTCTTTATATTTTTATACGTATGCGTTATTTTTTACCAGTCATCCGATGGAGACGTGTACACAATTAGTTTGCAGCTTGGATCTTGGTCTGCGATGGTGATGATGACAACTCAATCAAATCAGCAACTCTTTATCAAACTTAAAAACGCGCTTTCTAATATAGAAATTCGTATGAAATACATAGTTGTAAGATGTGACGTCATCAAAATTCAACGCACTTGTTTTCTTTAATCTATAGTTTATAATGGTTAACAAACTTAAAACTAACCGAGGATGTGCACTTTAGTTCTTTTGGATGACCCTCTATTCAAAATAATCAGTAAGAAATAAGTAGGTATAGCTGTGCCACGCTGTGCTTATACTATACCAACTCACAGTTTAAAGAGACACGCGTCTAGACAGAGCCATCCTGTGGGATCAGAGCGGCGAGACGGGGGAGGGATAATACCGAACGGCAAAAGTCGCCAGAATTAACTTAGCTTAGTAGTGGATCAGCTGTACGGGTAAACTAAGTACTGTGTAGGTGCTACGACCGCCAACACGGCTCATTCGACCTCAAAAACGTCGTCCCGCGGGATGTATTAGTATTTCAAGGTGCGGTAAAACAGTCGTTAAAATTAAAGTGAATCTTTTATTTTTTACTGGCAAAGATTTATTTCCTATGCGTAACAACAATGTAAATAACTTCTTATCGCGCTAGTCGGTGGGAAAGACATTTTTTATATTCTCGCTAGTATGTACGATTAATATGAAAGTTGTGTTACACGTTTTAGTGCGCCTGCAATAAACTTTGTCCGTAGTATGTTTTTGCTCTAATGGCGCATCTATATCAGGTTGGTGACTGGAATGCGTCATTCGTATTCAGTTTTCGGCCAACAAAAAGTTTTAATAAGTCGGTAATGACCTAACACTGCTAACTCTAACAATGTTTTCATATAACCTGCATTGAAAATGCGAGTTTCAATGCCTGTTGAGCCACCTGAAACTAGTCAATTTCAGACGAATACGTCATTCAGCGGGTAGAAAATCATGATGGTTTTCTCCATCATGGTTTTTCAGCCCTCCTTTCAATTCTGTTAGAGTATTTTTAGTTTATTTCAAACCTTGTTGTCATAAAAGGAGGAGGTTCTCAATTCGGCGCGTTTTTTTTCATGTGTTATCTCCGTGATTTCTAAATCGATTTGAATTTTTTTTCAGTGGTTAGAGGAAGCTCGCGAGGTTGTCCCATAAAAAATTCTGGCTTCAAATCTTCAATCCTGATGCTGTAGGTGTACATCTATGACTCAAAACTAGGGAGTTAGGAAATTTTGATGGTGAATTCATATAAAGGTATCAAGTCACGTGTGTACGATTGAACTGAGTCCAAACTCCTCAACTCTGATGCTGCAGGATACTGCACTCCTAGGCCGTGGGGATTAAGAGTACACTAAAAAGTTAAAAATAAAAATTATTTCTAAAAAACCGACTTCCAAAGCCACTGTAAATTAAAAAATAATTTTGATTTCTACACACCATGTTGAAGTCGGGCGAGCCTCACGCATCAACTTTGCCTATCCTTGTTAAACATCAACTAAACTGACAGATATGATATTTGTAAACAACAACAACCCAGCAACTAAAATAAATAAGAAATACAATTTTAATAAAACTTGCACTTTTAATGCAGATTATATGAAAAATAGTGTGTGTGCCACGGGATGAAATACGATTTCAGATTTCGGGGGATGCCAGCCCTCGCTTCGCTCAGGCAGGCATGTTCACCCTCGTCTGAAATCGTCTGGTTTCACCCCTAAGCACACAATATACTATAAAACTCGCACTTATAATGCAGGTTATATGAAAAATAGTGTGTGTGCCACGGGATGAAACATGATTTCAGATTTCGGGTGATGCCAGCCCTCGCTTCGCTCGGGCAGGCAACATCACTCGTCTGCAATCGTCTGGTTTCACCTCTAAGCACACAATATACTATTACACTAGGTCGGTCACCGCAAACAGGCTGCGATCGAATGCGGCCACACGAAATACAGTTTGCATTAGTCGGTGACCGAAAACGGCCAAACAGACCTAATGTAAATGCGCCATAGGGATAAATATATGATATAAGACATAGTGAATTCGCATATCGCCATGCATAATACAACTTTATATTGGGGTCAATTCTGTTTAACACAATTTCAACTAAACTAAAATGACAGCTCACAATCCGCCGCCCCTTTCCGCCGGGAGCATTATGAAAGGGATAACATTATAAAAAGATATGACGTTTTTTTTTTAGATATCGTGTACTACAGAATTGGTTCCGATGTCAAAATTATACCCAGGTAGCTTATTAGCAAAATATTAGTAAAAATAACCTTGCATTGCGTGCTGCTAACTTGTGGGTAGGTATAACGGTGAGTCAAGGTCGTGAGCTTATGAATTTCATAAGGGAATCCATTTGTCATATTAAAAACAGTTTTCGTTAGTACCGAGCATGTACAAAGTTATAGTTCTAAGGTGACATCGATGTGAATAAAAGTATTAGAAGTTTTTTTTTGTCACATACTTATTTTTTAAATATGAGAGTGCCTACGTCTATTTTTCTGCTACGTTATCACGGCCCCTCTGTTCAACGTGTCGCATTTACAGACATACAGATAAAAATTTAACAAGCAGTAAGTATTAATTAAAAAACTGTATGTAAAGAAATTCGGAGGCCCCTGCTTTTATGCATGTAACATCGGTCATTTCTATTTTGTTTGTATAAAACGGTGACTCGCACGATAATAACACACCTCACCTCATTTATCAAAATCGGTTTAGTAGTTAAGGCGCTACGATTGAACATACATAAATAAAAATGTACATACAAACATACATTTACATAGAATGCCCCTTACATACAATATATTCCTTCACAATACATTACATTCCTTCCTTTTGGCTTTGCCGTAGTCGGGTAAAAACACTAGGCAGGTACTATTTGGACGTCTGCACAAAAGGAATCTGCATGCCAAATTTAAGCACGATTCGTCTAGTGGTTTGAGCTGTGCGTTGATAGATCAGTCTCCTTTTTATATATGTGTTTAGACTAAGTCTATGTCCCTCCCAGGAATGCAACCAATCTTTATAGCAAATATCATCAAAATCGGTTGAAGAGATGGGCCGTTAAAGCATACAGACAAATAGACATACTTTCGCATTTATAATATCAGTGTGGATTTTAGGCACAGTTTGGGTACAGTTTTATAGTTATACTAGACGATGCCCGCGACTTCGACTGCTTGGATTAAGGATTTTTGGTTTCATCGGGAACTCTTTAACATTACGGGATAAAACCTATGTGTTAATACGGGGTATAGTCTGTCTCCATTCCAAATTTCAGCCAAATTCTTCCAGTAGTTTTTGCGTGAAAGAGTAACAAAACTATACACACACATACAAACATTCGCCTTTATTGTGATTATAAGTATAGATAGAATATAAGTACTCGATACTCACCCTGCCGAGGTGGTGCCAGACAAGGTAGTCGATGACGGCAGGCGTCATGCCTCGCGAGCGCAGTGAGCGATAGTTGAGCTTCTGCGACGCCCATTCGAGCCAGCCGGCTGTGGTCGACGAGCAGTTCACGAGCATCAGAGCGTCCACCTGCCGCGCAAGTACACTCACTGCATTCACTGTTCCAAGCGTATTGAAGCTGGCCAAGTGACGGCAGAAAGGGCCGTCAATTTAATAGGCCTATTACACTGCACTTATCACAGGGACCCTTACACTTGGTCCTTATTGCTGTGTAATAAGCGACGCTCTAACTAGCGGCCACGCCCACCCTTACCACAGGGCCTTGTGAAAAGTGCAGTGTAAGAGGCCTATAAGTTAGAAGTATCAACAATCTATCAGTAGTCAATATGGTTTGTCTAATTTAGGATGTCAATTTTGACAGATGAGAGGTGTATAGCCATACTAAAGGACAAGAGTGAGACAGATTGAAGCAGTACTATGTAATAGGCCTATAAACCATATATTTATTATATACTTACTACCGTAAAACGGCATCTGCCCAAATTATCATCCTAAATTAGACAAACCGTAGATTGTTATATCAAACACTGTTTAAGAAACCTTATAATGATTTTAAAATAGATGTACCGTTGTACACCCTCGAAAGAGTGTAAA
Organism: Erebia palarica; assembly: GCA_964035005.1. Classification (NCBI taxonomy): domain Eukaryota; kingdom Metazoa; phylum Arthropoda; class Insecta; order Lepidoptera; family Nymphalidae; genus Erebia; species Erebia palarica. Next base: position 20,523,306 of record OZ035986.1, read on the forward strand.
ACCCATTAGGTCAATAGGATTTATATCTTAAAACACCCCCTCGGTGCAGGTCACCCTCAGCACATAAATATGGGCAATTAGCTGAAAGTTTTAAAATACGCGAAACAGTTTTTAATATTTTATACGTCACGTATTTTCATGAATTGAAAACCTACTTAAATTAACCTACTTAAAATAAATTAAACTTAAAATATACTTAACTTCGTTATCTATTTATCATGAAAACGTGATGGCTAGAATGTGCGTTATTTTCAGTACAATACTGAAAATATCAATTTAACATTATTGAACGCGAGTCTCCTCTCAGAAAGTGAGAAGGCTTTGGCCTTAATCCACCGCGCTGGCGAAATGCGGATTGGCAGACCTTACGCACCTTTTCCTTCACCGTTTTAGCAAGTGAAATTTAATTACTTAAATATCATTTGATTAGAAGATGATGATGACAAAGTTTTTAATTAATTCAATTCCAAGAACGTGGGTTATAAGCTCCGAAATGCAATTTGGCGTTTGGCCTCGATTCTCAAGCGAAATTGCAAACTCTCGACGTTGTTTTGCCAAGCTGCCAAGCATCCGAGCTTGCCGGTTCGCTCCCATAGGTACGTATAGTATATTATATATTTTGTGCCATAGGCTCGTTTACTTTAGTGACAATATTCTATACACACAACATTCGAAACGGCTTTTATGTCCGCCAAAGTAGTAAATATCAAATCATTCTTACGTCTTTCGCGCACTGCTATGGTTGCGACGGAACTTGAATGGTGTCGTAAAATCGATGATCATAGTACATATTTTATAACCGATGATGCCAAAATCCCTGCCGGTGGAGGAGGACCTCTTTGATTTTCCGAGATAAAATACTAATTTGTGAATTTAGTGATCAGAATTCGAGCCTGGCTGAGCTACTGAGAGAAAGTGTTCAAAATTTTCGACACTTTAAAAAAATACACACATGAACAGAATTTAACGCTTTTTTGTCACGTACGATTTTTCCAGGGACCTCCTGCATTCGAGGAAACCTTATTCGGTACAAATACAAATAGAAAAAAGCATAATATAAGATTTGATTCCCAAAATGGTCATTACTCCATATGCTGCATCTGTTAGGATGCGCTGATCCTCCGTGAAGCCAGTTTGGACTAGTGTCTAAAATAACTCTTTGCTCTCATACGTTACCTTTTCCGGGTTGACAAGTGCGAATCTCGCGAGTATGTTAGCCCCGGCGCCTACGCCGAAGCCGATGAAGCTCTTGATGCCAAAGTGAACCAGCACAAAGCTGATCTGGTTCGCCAGTTCGTCCATTGTGGGGTACACGTAACTGTAACAAAACAGAATACTGTTTTAACATCTATCTATACTAAACTAATATTATGAATGCGAAAGTATGGATGGATGTTTTTTACTCAATCACGTCAGAACGGCTGAGCGGATTTGGATGCTAATGGAAAGTTAAAACATACATACATACGGGTCGAATACAGAACCTCATTTTGGAAGTGGGTCAAAAAGACCTCTCTTGGTCCTCAATCAGAAGAATAAAATATCAAGGTTTATAAAGATTTAGATCCAAAAAAAATATGACGACAACGACACGGGACACTGTCTGCACGGTTGGAAGTCACCATATTATATTATATCCGCCATACGGAAATAATTTCAAAAGCTTGTGGTCGGTCTACTGAACTTGTACACATTGTACGATTTGTCTGTTTGGTTTAATCTGAAGAAGAATTATTGTGATGCTAGGACCTTTATAAAGTGAAATAGTTGAATTCTATGTGTCAATTTGACCCACTTAGGCTGAGGCTGGCTCTAGCCTAAGACTCAAGTTACACTATCTTTAAGGACTCTTGAATGCAATGGTGTTTGCATAAATGCACACTTTGATTAAGAAAATCGTTAATATTGTATATAGCCTCGATTAAATAAGTGCCATACGCGCTGTTGACCTTTACTAATACCTTTAAATATGAACTTCTAGAAACCGCGTTTCACACAATAGTCTAGGCAACGGGTCGGTTCGTTATATGGAGACCCCCGCATTAAATCCTCAGTCGTTGAAACTTGGCAGGGTTGTCGTATAGCATGAACCAAAACTTATACAAACATATCCAAAAAAATATCCATGTTAGGTATATATACTTAATACTTAATTTTTATGACTGAATATTTTCTCGATTTCTTTTTAAAATAATGTACCTTCCTGCTTTGACAATTGGGTATAACATAAAAAATCTTACTTCCTCCCTGATTTTTTATTGGATATTTATAATATACTTACGTTTAACTTTATCATACTGTAAAGTTTCGTCGCCTGAGGAATTATTGTTGGGGTCCACTAGCTTTATTGCCTAGACTACTTCTCCGTCGCGCGGTGTGTGTGCTTAGCCATAGGATTTCAGAGCCAAAACACAATAAGAATAAACAGGTACTGTGAACCGTTGCGGAGTTTCTTATTCATTTTATTCTGACGACGGTCTGACTTCATTAGAAACCTAACAAAAAGATAGCCAAGTCAGAAACATCTCTGCCCTGAGATACGAGTAACTTAAGCTATTTTTTATTCCACTACAAAAAATGTCCTCCCGACCGAATTTCGGCCACGGCGGCCAATCTCCAGAGAGATTAGCCATCTGCGCGGGAGATATTATAGTGCACAAGTGTGTGAGCAAGCACAGGTGCACTCTCTGTTCCTTTACTCTCATAAGCCTTGTCACCTTGTTGCATGATGTAGTCTAAGATGGCAGTGGACTAACCTAACCTTATTTTTATTCTTAAAATCTGACGTAACCGAATAACCTATCTACCTACCTTTTTCATCTTATCAATCCATTGCCAGATCACTACAGTTGCACAAGAGTCTCCTCTCGGATTGAAAAGGCCATAGTCCACCACGCTGGTCGAGTGCGGATTGGCTGACTTCACACCCCTTCGAGAGCATTATGAAGAACTTTTTGGGCATACAGGTTTCCTCACGAGTTTTCCTTCACCGTTTAAAGCAAGTGATACTTAATTCCTTAATATATAAAAGCGAAATACCGCACACTGACTAAACACGATATTTCAGGAATTATAATAATAAGACAAACAAACTTGGAATTTAGAAGGTAGGTTCCTTTTTAGGCGTAGACATCTGCTAAGAAACGGTTTAGAGAAAATTATTATATACTCTTTATTTGTACCACCATAAAGATAAAAAAAACAAAAAGATTATAGAAAAAAAACAGACATGATACAAAAGGCGGCCTTATCGCTTACTAACGATCTCTTTCAGGCAACCTTAGGAATAGGAAAAAATAAGGAAAAATGCATTGCAGGTGGTGACATCCTATAACATACATGCATTCGAATAGCTACATACTAATACATAAAACAATATTGTATATCGTATTATATGATATATACGTATTTTTACAATCTTACGGTGACATATATATAAATATAAATAGACTAATATATATACTATAATTCAGTTTGAAAGATAATAGTTATTTACAGCATTTTTGAAAATGTCTAGTGACTTTGACTGGCGCATGGTCAGTGGAAGTGCATTTCAAAGCTCAGTAGCTTGCACAGCGAATGAGTTTGTATAAAACTTCGTTTTATGAGGAGGGATTTTCAGTGTTAAAGTACGGCAGGCACGGTCTTAAGTCGGATTGCACTCCAAGAAAACTGAATTTCTCCTTGAGGTAGGAAGGAGTATTTAAGTGAAATAACACACAATACAGAAGAGAAAGTACATGCAAATCCCGGCGACGGGAGCGAGCTTGAGCACTTGAGCTTTTGACGAAATTCGGATATGTGGTCATATTTACGCAAACCAAATATGAACCGTATGACAAGATTTTGGAGTCGCTCAAGCTTGTTAAGTTAGTCCTCAGTCATGTTAAGATAGCTTGCGTCAGCATAATCGAGAATAGAAAGAAGTAGAGAATGTGCCAACATAAGTTTATTTGGGATTGGCAAGACAGAGCGCAACCGTCGCAAAGAGTTCATCGTTGCAAATGTCCTCCTACTCTACTACACTTTAAGATGCGCAGACCAGGACACTTGTGAATCTAAATATATACCAAGATTCTTAACAGAATCACAGTATGGAATGATAAATCCATTAAAGCAGACCGGAGTTCGAAGTTTGTATGAAAGTCCTGTTTTTGAAGTTAAACACATGAAAACATTTAGGTTATTAGTTTTAAATAATTAATAAAACCCTGCATAGGCTTTATATATCCTCTAAAGGTAGGCCTTTTGCAGCGGGAAAATTACTTAATCTCATAGGAAATCAGAAATTGTACGCGGACAAAATCGCGGGCGACCTCTAGTCTCTTTTAAAACGCGCATAACTTCGAAAAGTTGTAACCGCGACTCCGTACAAGAAAGAGAACGGCTGTCGTAACCACTAGACTATCACCCCTTCGACCTAACCTAATTAGACTTAATCCCTACCCTAATCTAATTTTTATTCTTAAAATCTGATCCTAGCGGCTCTAAATACTTAGATATTTGTAGAGGCCTTTGATCAATTCGTCTGACAGTTCAGGCTGGATTTGATAAAACGCAATCACCGACACGTACCTATCGAGCTGACAATTAGAACAAAGCCTTTTCTATGAAGGTAGATGACCATGACCAAAAAAGGAGTGTATCTAATGTTTTCAGGGTTCATATATGTATGTAAGTATATGAATTTCTTAGTTCAACCATAACTTCTAAACTTTGGATGCATCCATAGACGTATCATTAGAATCTTCACATCATGTGCGACATTACTATAAATTTTCGAAAAAAAATGATATTGACAGGGCAGTTGTGGTTTTAAATTTTTGACGCGCTGTTAGCGTTGTTGTCTAATATAGGTTCCAGCTTCGATCCGCAGCAATAATTTGATCAAAATATTTCTAAACTCTCTCCTGTCTGGTCTGGCGGTCAGATTTGGCCGTGGCTAGTTACTTTCCTACCACCCAAGACGTACCACCAAGCGTTCCGTTATGATTCCGAGTATAAATCAATCAAGGTTATGGGCTTAATATATACAACTACCTATGAAGAAATCTTTTTCCTATTTGACTACATCATATGTTACCCCCCAAAAAAAATAAGTTTTTCATGTTCAAGCAATGTAAAACAGCTCGGGATCGATTAGGTGCTCTTGGAATAATGAAGGTAAGTACTATGTTCAGTAACTGTAGCTATCCGCTGGCGCAGTGTTACATAAGACATGTTGAATGAAACGTTCTCGCTTACTACAACTCACTATTATACAGCACAATATATATGCTTGTAGAAAAGACAGACTGTGCAAGTTGTGACCCACTTTCTGGTAGCTATTTCCTTAATTTGAATACTTTGCTATTACTAATGTACTGTTTGTAATGCAGTTTTGTAACTGTTTCGTTGGTCTAGTGGTTAGCATGTTCGACTACGGCCCACGAGGTCACGGTCGAGTCCCGGGTCAGGCCATACTTAAGCATTGGGTTTTACTGACTAGAAATTCTCAGTACTAGCCCGGAGTTACGAATGTGGCGGGGTTTCACCTCCGTGCCTCGGAGAGCACGTTAAGCCGTCGGTCCCGGTTGCTATCACTAACATAGTTGTTAAAGCCCGCCAATCCACATTGGATCAGCGTGGTTGGTCTAAGCTCTATCCCTCTCTCCTATGAGAGTGGAGGCCTTTGCGCAGGATTGGGACGTAAAGTATCAAGTTATATTTTAATTGCTAAAAACGCACGTGACTCAGGTTAGAACTGCGAGCCAGAAGATAGAACTTTCTTTTTGAAAGAGCAACCACCGAGTTTCTTGCTGGCTTTTCTCTGTAGGAATGGCATTCCGAACCAGTGGCAGATTTAATCGACAGTTCAAAAGCACTTGTAAAAGTTTATTTGAATAAAAAGATTGAAGTTTGAAGCCCCGATCTCCTGAATGTTTTAACCTGCACTGGGCTATCGCCGCTTAATATACAGGGAAACCCTTGCTGGTCCTTCTCAGTATAGGTAGGGCAGAATGGGCATTTCGAACCAGTAGTGGATTCACTGACTATTCAAAAGCACTATCTAAATGCTTTTGACTTTTACTGAAACAGTCCAGTCCAAAGACTATACGGAACCTAGCTAGCTAAGGCGTATTCCGAATTCTGGCACGCACTTCTTATTACTCTCCACTTTCAGTTATTACTCTTGAGTTATCACAACTAACCACTTGTTATATTTTTTTTTAAATATTTTCACAAAAGATTCGATGTTTTTGCGTCTACTTGACGTCTATCGACGGAATTGTCGAGTGACGCCCTCGATTTCCCGACGAGAGCAGTCGAGAAGCTTGGAGAGCTTTATAAGTGACTTTTCCTGATTGCTCTCATAATATTATAAAAGTAAGGAGGCAAGTCGGCACCTATTAACTAAAAACTACAGGTAAACAGTCTGTAATTTTTTTAAATTAGTGTAAACTGTTTTAATATGCTCATAAAAGTGAAAATAATTTAAATAAGGTAATTAATTCGACAGGATCCACAGTAATTATTGTAGACTAGCTGATGCTCGCGACTTCGTCCGCGTGGATTGAGATTTTTTGGTTACCGCGGGAGCCTTGGAGCCTTTGTTAAATCAGGGTATCTATAAGCCATCTCTACTCCAAATGTCAGCCAAATTGTTTCAGACATTGGGGTGTTAGGAGTTCAGGCTTTCTTTCACATTTGTAATGCATATTTGTAAGATACAGTGAGAACCGGATGTGCTGTAGGGTCGGTTTCATCAGAACGTGAATCGTGTTCGGGTAGATCAGGCGGAGGCCTCGTACCGCAGTGTTATGTAACTCGCCGCTCGATAGTACCCCGGGACAGTGCGACGAGCATGAGCTAGCATGTCAATTTTACAGAGGAATACCCATCGATATATATGTAGGTACTAGATGGGCCCTTTCATACAAAAATGGCGGGTGACCAACTATGAGAGCGCGTTCCTATAACCTGTCTTAAGCCTGTCTGTCCCCGTCGTAGCGCTGTCACGGTCGCTCATCGTGTAGATAATTTGTTATTAAGTTAACATCTAAAGTTTTATTAGTTTGGCACTGTATAATTTTTATTTTAAGGTAAGTGTTTCAATTCACAATTATACATTTCATAAAAAACGTTATTTAATCTTCCTATTTAATATTTCTATCCATTACGCAATCATTTAATTTCCGCGGCAAACTGTATGATATTTTTTTTTTACTCACTGGCCTTACGGCTTTGGGTTCCAACGATAAAAAAAATACAACCAAGATTAGTTAATGCATAGATGGGCAGAACGGACAGTAGGCAATAATACCTTCCGAGACGCAATATTATGCTATTATAATAATATGATAAAATTAGTTATTGACGTGAGTTTAATGTTTAAACCAAATTCAATAAATAAAGAGTTTTAATTTATTAAAGTTGGTAATTTTTATTTTGTACTAGCGAATGCCCGCGACTTCGTCTGTGTGGTTTGAGGATTTTTGGTTCCCGCGCGAACTCTTTTATTTTAAACGGTTTTAGCTGTTATTATTTTAAATTTCAAGTTTTTTGCATTAGTAGTTACCGAATTATGCTAAGTGTGACGGACAGTCATGTCGCACCACAAGGGTTGTTTCCTTATCATTTTGGTACGCAACCCTAAAAATGACTTTATTTCTGTCAATTTTTCGACAAAACTTATCAACAATTAACAAATAATTAAATTTAAAAAAAAACCCACGACGAACTGCAGCGCCCCATTGTGTTGACTTTGATCTTTAAATATATCTAAGAACCTTCTCACAAGCTATATATATCTAATGCAAAAAACCGCATAATAATCGGTCCAATGGTTTTCCAGGAAACTGGTAACAAAAAAGTGGTAAAAATAACAACATCATACTAACATTTATCGTTTACCTCAGAGAGTACACTGATGTAGGTATTATTTTCGACAAGCGCATCTGTACTAATCTATGACCGAGTCATACGTTTTCAAGATGGCGCATATGTTGCAAGCAAGTTCCCGCTTTTCAGACTAGATGGCGTTGATGGCGTCGCTAAAAATACGCCCACATTCTTTGTTTGACAGGGCCCGTCTATGTAAATTGAGGTCGTTGGGAATACCTAAATAGGAATGGCTGTTTGAGCCTATGCACACGGCGTATTTTCTACGCGCAGACGACACACAAACGCGATTCTCATGCGAACAAAACGGACGTCAGTCGCACACAGAAAGCTTTGCACAGGGACACCCTTAAACTTATATAACGTGCGTTATAAGTAATAATCCAATATAATTTGCTTTAGACGGTAAAGGACAACATCGTGTTCGTGAGGAAACAGGAGAGTTCTTCATAATGTTCTCGAAGGTGTTGGCTTTTCACGTGGTGAAACCTCAAATCCCTAATGTACACAAAATGAAACCCTAGGTCTACTCCCCTTCTGATTCTGAAGAGTCTCGAGCTTTTCGCTATATGGCTATATATGGCTTATGGCTATTGACCGAAATGACAAAAAGTGCAACTCTGCACATTTCTTTGTAAAGCTTGCCAATTTCATGTCTCTTCGAACTTGTTTTTATACTATAACTTACTTTAAAAAATGTAACTATATTGTCCGTAAAGTTGTTGATTACAAAAATAAACAAAAAAAAGCAGTCTTGTCAATCTGTCACATTTGCACCTTTCCATAGTTGTTTTTAACTCGGGAAATCAGAGTTCTCATAGGATTTTTAAAAAAATCATTAATCCACTCGGACGTAGTCGCGGATATCATGTAGTCTAGTAATAGTATATAGAGACCAAATAATATTCAGTTCACAAAATAGGAATTTATTTTAAACTTCACTAGTCGCGTTTCATTTTCCGCGAGGGAATCTTAGAAATAGTTTTGTCCCACTTTTCTGCTTATCGGGCGGAGCTGACGTTTTCACATGTGCTCTCCCAACGCCTGGTTAGGTGCACCCATTGAGTTATGGCACGTAAAGACGAGGACATTTGTATATATTATTTGTATATCTATATTTATTTTCCGATTTAAACTTATAAACGCACTTACGAAAATTAGATCGGTATAGTACAATACTATGAAAAAACTCTACAAAACAGAATACACCGTGTTTCGGTGTGATTGCAGAAGTTTCACATCAAAATCTGCTGTCAATCGAAGAACTTTAATTCAATTATCTAGTTAAAAATACCATGTTTTGTGATGTAAATACAGCGATAGATATAGTAAAATATGGCGAATTCAGTTGTACACTATCGATTTGACAGGACCTAATCTAGCGCTGTTTGCGGGGAGCATTAGGTCAGAAATTAGTAATACAATTAGTCCTGCCATTTTCGTTCAGAAAATGTATCCAACAAATTAACCACATATTCAGTAAATACTGCGTTAATGTACTGAATGACCAAACGCACGGATCGTACCGTATTGTCAGGTTTTTAAACATTATGTCGGGTAATCAGCCACTCTAGTATACGACATCTCTCTGGGTAAACTAGTACACCTACACGATATAATAATATATAGGTTTGCTAAGAAGCGAAGTCTGTACATAGAAACCATTTAGGTCACGTATTTTATGGCCAACTGTTTATAGTAGGCTGTCGTGTTAGAATTTTGAGCCGACAGTGGCATCTTGGGATTCGAAACAGTTTAATGTTTGGTATTCTGTGGTGAAAATTAAGCCAATGTCGGGTCGTACCTAGGTTCAAATAGTTTCCCTAAATGGGGTTGAACGAACGGTAATCCTTTTAATAAAAGAGGCTGATAATTTAGGACAAAAGCATTATACATTGAATTGAAAATAATAATCTGTGTGAATATGATGTTATTTAAATTACGTCGGCACTTTTTGATTGAAAATGTCCGTGTCCGGAATGTGGAATAAATAGATTGGCCGTCAAAATGTGATACACAAGACACTCATTTACATTTAAAATATTAGAAACTATTTATATCTCTCTCAAACTTAAACTGCGATATCAATATGGATGTTAAATAACGAATATATTTTACGCGAATAACTCAAATAAAATCAATTATAATCGAGCGCGCTCTCAGCGTATATCGGTAAACTACTGCCATGGTTAAGCAGTTGGTAGGTGAATAAACTGCAATAATAGCTATAATAGGGCAAACGGCGCGCCCGCCCGGCACCCGCCGGTCTAGCGCGCACGTCAACCGTCTTTTGAACTCGTTACTACACCTTACTCGAATCGACATTTCCATCATTGGCTCCAGAAAACACTAACACAGAGTATTAATTCGGTGACCTAACCTAAATTTTCCTCTCTCGCACATCCTAACAATTGGCCAAACGAAGCCATCAAAGCTAATATTACTAGTGGTTCGCCCCGAACTGAGACCTTGCGGTATCCATTCACTGCACCGTACGCATTAAAACGCGCCGAATCTGATGGCATAAGATGGGATACGTATACCTACAGTATATTTTACTAAAATGCAGCTCGTTCGGTGAGCGATCGATACGTATCATACGATTTCATAATTAAAAACAATATAAAATGTGGTGACTAAGACTGTGTGCTTGCGGCTCCTGCGGCGAGCATGTCTAGATGCGCGCTCATCGTTACGTTCATGGACATCAGTACTATCAGTAGACTATTTTTTTATTCCACGTAAGGTGGTGCTAACATCTATTATTTGTAAGCACAAATGAATAAACTTTTACGAAAATTTGAGCCTGAAACTTGATCAATTATTTGTATTTTATCTTGTACTTGAACAACAAATACTAAAATTAAATAAATATTATAAGGAACCGTATTTTATTACAGTTCTATTTTTAACAGAACTTCACAATGATCTCAATAGATGGCGATCTGTAAAAGTTATGCTATGTTATTACAGGCGAGCTGTAAGTAGCTCTTTTGCGTCTAATGTTAAAAGTTAACGATTACAATATATAGACTACAATATATAAACTATCTTATGGATACCGCGAGTTCGTGGCGAGCCACTAGTAAGTTTATTTGAATAAAAAAATGATATTGAGTTAGAAAATAAATTGAATATGAGTGTGAAAATGGCATTTTATTTGTATCCAATATTGTTGTGTTATGAATCGTGACACGTGACAAACGGACAAGAGGGTGGACGGTGGCGGTGTATCTGTCCACAATAGAGGCACACAATATTATAGACGTTTAGAACTAGTGTAGTGTATATAGATCTTCATTTTTACCTACTAAAACCCCCTCGGTGGCCACCGTCTATGGCAGCATCGGTGCCTCCCTTGCTTGATGCCCGTTGGACTTATAGGCCTATTACACTGCACTTTACACAGGGTACTATGGTAAAGGTGGGCGTGGCCGCTAGTTAGAGCGTCGCTTTTTCACAGCAATAAGGATCGAATTAGGGACCCTTTCTCAATAAATCTTATTAGACTACAGTGATCCAAGTAGAATCCCTGTCCCTGTGAAAAGTGCAGTGTAATAGGCCTATTATTCCGGTGCTCCACACCCCAAAATACACTCGTTATACTGGTGAGACCCTTCTTCTTCTCCCTTCTATAACTAGCTTTAAAGACAGCAGAAGGTCCGATAGCTTCGCGATACACAAAAGCTCTATGGAGTAGGGCCACAGATAACGGAAACAAGGTAGGGCAGACTAGTCGGGTCGGGTTGCCCAGATTTCATTCTGGTCCTGGCTCTGGAGTTTACGATAATATGGTAATTTGGCCCAAATTTTTACAATGTGGTGTTTCATTACACGCTGTTTTCAAAAGGGCGCTGTTTTGTAACTTGGCTAAACGTTATTAGATCCGGCGATTTCTACAATCCGGCTAGTACACAGATAAGCTACAGTTTAGTCATTACGAAGCAGATATTATCGATTTACCTGATAACTTCTCTACATTGTTTGTGAAGTTACAGCCATTAGTCAGCAGAGAGTTGCAACTTGCGGGGTTGCCTCTAGTTAGTTCTATTAAATAACTAGCTGATGCCCGCGACTTAACCTCCTTAATTTTTTTGCCTTAACCAACAATCAAACACACTTTCAAATTAGTAATATTAGTATATATATTTCTTCTTTATTATATATATATATATATTATGTGAGGCATGGCAACGTTTCCCACTTTTAACGTTAGATCACACGATCTCAGCACACACGAAGATCGCTAGCGTAATATGAAACAAAGATAACGAGCTCTCTATTTGGTTTTTGCTTATTGAAAATTTTCTATTTAACTAAAATCTAGATATACTTAACTCTAGAAAAAAACTGTACGAAATTTATTGTTTGACTAATCTTTATGCAAAATTCTGAAAAAAAAACAGATACAAATTTTGGTAATGATGCGGCGTGTCGGCGGCCGGCTCTGCATGAAGCTTGGAAACATCACGTTTTACGGCTGATGTCTCCCCTCACATGCTTTTTATTTTGCAATAAGTACTCCAATTAATTGAATATGTGGAAATTTCAAAACTATAATAAGTTAAGGCCGCAATGACACTTGTAAGTCACCCGTTGTCCGAGGTGAGCGACAGAAGTGACGCCATAGAAAACGACGTTACGTCTACGTTGTCGCGTTACTTCGAGATACTTCTGCCATTGTTTTCTTTGGCGTCGCATCGCGTCGCGTCGTGCGGCGTCGCTTCTGTCGTTCACCGAGGACAACGGGTAATACTCATTCGTGTCACTTAGTTTCATGAGGGAGTCACGAAACAAGTTTTCTAAGTCGTTACTTAGTCAAATTCTTAAAATCTCAAAGTCGCAAAATCGACAAAATCTTCTGTAATCGCGGCTGCTAAGAGTGGGTACGACAAAATTACTATACAATGGGTGGGTTGTAAACCTATGACCTCGGATATCGGATATGTATCGCTTTTCCACTTGATCACAAAATATATTTACACAGGTCTTGACATTACTGTACGACCGCGTTACGCTACTTCTGCTCTGCGAGAGCTCTGGTGTCCACTTTTTCTTCCAATTGCGAAAAGAACTACATATTAACCAACCAGATGAAGATAGTGCTCGTAACAATATACTCACGGTTAATTATTTTACCAGTGAACCTATTTGCATGGAAGTTGGAATAGTCAAACAAAGACCCTTGGGGAAATATTGAGTCTTTAAGATATCGCTATACTAGGTTATATCTTGCTGGAATAACGAGAAATTAGTTTGCCAAGGTAGTTAGGTAAGTATAATTACTAGTGATTACCTAGTTACGTACTAAATAATTTATTTAACTGCGGTAAGAATGACTGGTCTACATAATATAATGATTTATTTGTAGCCGGTAACTTAGCAACGTCGGCGTCAACTCGACTGCGCCAACCTAAACACATAGTAAAGAAATGCTAAGTACCAATGGAGGTTTAACTCACCGCGTGGTGACAAGTTAACATTAATTAATGTAATTACGTACATCCATTGGTGTAGAATTTTAGTAATGCGTACAGCCCTAATGATGTATTGTCGAACTAGCTGATGCCCGCGGTCGAATAAGTGATTGATACCCACGGGAACTCCTTATTTTTTCCGGGATAAAAAGTAGTGTCACTCTCCAGGACCTCAACCATTAAGCAGATCCCCTGTTGCGACATGATTGAAGGTCGAGTCAAAAGACAAACACTTGCGCATTTATAGTATGATAGCGTGCATCTAATCTAAAAATTAAGCATCTCACTAATACAATGTTCGCATCAAGTATACACTAGTTGGCTAGAGAATAAAATTGGCAGTCACAGGGACTGCCGATAGAAATGAAAACGAATATAATATATACTTTTTTTTTTTTTTAAATATAAACCTTAACACTAAGGAACTAAAGTTGAATTTCGAATATAGTATATTTATATTTAAGACCTTTTGTCTTCGTAACGAAGGCGAGCATATAGCTGTTCGCGAGCATCTTGGTCACGCGAGCATGTCGATAACGCAAATCCGCATTTTTACCCCTTACCAGGTGCTCAATGCGGCTAAAGAAGTTTTCAATTCAAAATTTGAATTTTATTAACTTCCGTAGCTCATAATGGCTTAAAGTAGGTAATCCAATAAGGTTTCCACCTTATTATTATCACCATCATTTCAAACCATTTCCAGATCACTGCTGAACGCGAGTCTCCTCTCGGAATGAGAAGATTTTGGCCGTAGTCCACTACGCTGGTCAAATGCGTATTGGCAGACGTCACACACCTTGCGAGAACATTATAATAAACTTTAGGGCATACAGGTTCCCTCACGATATTTTTATTTTTGAAGCAAGTGAGTTTTAATTTCTCTAAACGCACATGACTCCGAAAAGTTAGAGGTGTGTGCCCGGGTATCGAACCGCGACCCCGGGAGGACGAGTGTCTACGTCACTTGCGCTGGGCTTCCACGTCTTCACTTCCACTTTGTAGAAGTGCAAAATATGCTCAGCAGTAGACGATGGACTGGGCTGATGACTATAATATACGGCAACATTTATTGAAAATCACAGACCAGTTATATCAAGAGATCGCTGGTGAAAACCGTTATTTACAATCGAAAACCACTGAGATGAGAGCCAGTACTTCATTTCCTTTCGAGCTAATCTTCTCGGTCAAAAGAGATTTACTTTGAGCGGGATTTGCTCTACCTCTCCGGGGAAATTTTGCGGTGTCCCTCAAACACTTTAAAGTACATTAAGTCAATACTTTCAACATAGAGCTAGGAAATAATACAGTTGCTATTGGAAAACTGAGTAAATATACTGCAAACCCCACTAGCTTTTAACGCTATTCGGGCGGATCAAAGGTGTATTTTAAGAGACTTGTACTGTATTTAGGTACACATTGGTCCAACGCGCTCGGAAAATGCATTCGAAGAGCGTGTCCATGACTTCACCTACGGAATGGTACGTATGTACGCATGTATATACTTTATTGTACACCTCAAAAATACAAAAGAAACAAGAAATCTAACAAGGTAGGTAGAAAAAGGCGGTCTTATCGCTAAGTAGCGATCTCTTCCAGACAACCTTAACCCAAGGTAGAAAATGAAGTCTTAAGAGGGTAACGGGAAGTGGAGCAAAAATAATAATTAAATTTAAATTAAAAATTAAATGCTGATAGCTAAATAAACTAACCAATACCATATAAAAAGGGGGAGGGGTGTCCAAGTTGGCAGAATTTTCAGTATAAAATTCAGTCATTCGAGTATTGGCATTGATTTACTAACCTAAGTCAATGTTAGTAGGTATGTAGCTCTGAGGTGTATACGAAAGTAGGTGATACTGTGGTCTGCATATTCCAATCCCGGAATCAAACCCAGGACATCGTCATCTGCTGTAGATCATACTAACCACTAGACGAACTAGGCAGTCATTAAGTGAAATGAAATAATTTATTTCACGAAGGACAACTTGTATTATGTCAAGACCATGGAGATAATATAAAGGAATCACTATTTAAATATCAGCTTCTAAAGAAAATTAAACCTGTAATCCATTATCCAATTAATTAAAAGTGCCCCTGAGGTATACAAAAAGTTTAGAGAAAGCTTCGGTCTCTTAAATCCTTTCGTAATATAAATAAAGGCGGCTATACACTGGAGAGTCTCCAGATTGTGGCATCTGCCCCCTTCACTAAGCTTTCGAGAGTTAGCGCTACATTACAGTGTCTACGCCGCTTAAAGCGCTCAATTAATAAAGCCCATGCTAGTATCATAATGGCGGTTGGTCCACAATAAATCCACTGATAACTAGTGGCTTGTTATAGTTTTAGTTCATTTCCCCAATTTCAAACAGTGCAGTGCTCACGACTGCGTGGATTATGCGCGTAGAAACTCTTTTATTTACCAGCGTAAAAAGTAGCCTATGTCATTCTACGTGAGTTTAACTACATAAATGCTAAAAATCACCTCGATCGAAGGCGAGATTGAAGGACAAACCAACAAACTTTGCCTCTGTCCGTTCCTGGATAACGTCTATACCTATCAAAAACGGTTAAGTATACGGATGGACCGTGAAAAATATAAATTAAAAAAGGTAACTGACAGACCCACTCCACAACTTGGTCTTCTTTGGGCAGCGCTACAGACACTATAGTAAAACTTATCGAGGTAACGATAGATATAATAGTGCGGGGAACAGTTAGGCTACGCTGGCTCAACGAAAAACATTCGCGCGAGTTTTTTTCCGAAATTCTGTAACACTAGAAATGATTGGAGGTATACGCCCTAGCGAATAAAATTCGCGCCAAAATAAAATCACTGGTTTGATACAAAATTCACGCGGTGCGGCAAGAATTATATTTGAGCGAATATTTTGCGCTGTATGGAGTTGTATGATGCTCACTTGCAGTAGCCTTGCAGTCTTACGAATAGATGAATTTTCTAAGGTGGTAACCATAGTAGTTTGGCAAAATATTATATTAGATTGCATACGAACTTTCATTAGGATGAATAGGCTTATTACACTGCACTTATCACAGGGACCCTTACCCTTGAATCAGTGTAGTGTAATAAGATTTAGGGAGAAATGGTCCCTAAATTGGTCCTTATTGCTGTGTAATAAGCGACGCTCGAATTAGCGGCCACGCCCACCCTTACCACAGGGCCTTGTAGTAAGTGCAGTGTAATAGGCCTATTACTTGACATTCGTAATACAAAGTTTGCAGAGCAAACTAGAGCATCCCAGTTAATAAGTCGTAGTACTATCAACAGATTAAGAGTTAAACTGGCTATCTTAAATCTTCTTTTAGTGGTTTCCCACTGCACAATAGGCAACCGCGAAGTTGAAAACTTTCTTAATTACGAGTACTTTAAACTGTCTGTTCTCGTCGGATACCAATCACAAGCATAATTCGTTCAGTTTAGATTAATAGCTGTATATTCTAGTAACACTATTAACTTCACTAGCCTTGCCTTAAACCTCTGTTCAAAATTCCAGCTTTCTAGGATCAAGGATTTGAGCTGTATATTAATGAGCCAGTGAGTAATGTCTTTTCACTTTATTGTAAGAATCTGAATCACATAGGTAATTTACAAAGCACATACCTATTCCAACTGCTCGTATATTCGAGGCTCTACTAAACCGTTGTATTTCGTAGTTGTTGGGATTTACAACATTTTCGTCGACAAAAGAAGGTATTGTGAGTGGTGTACGCTGCTTTCGACCTTCGTCTCCGAAAATCAGCGATTAACCTTTCTGACTGATAGTTTTCACAACAAATTCGTACTAATAATAAAGTAAATAATAGTAATATCTGGGCCGGGCCCCTCCTGAAAATCAGTGTTGCGGAATGTAGGTAGGCAGATAGTAGATACATACCTTTCATGCTGTGCAAAGGCTGAGGTGGTTCCTAGACCACACTTAGTTGACTTATATACGCAGTACATAGGTACTTTATGTAATTAATGTGTTGTGGTGGTCAAAATAACCATTTATTTAATAATTAATGATTAATAAACGTTTAAATCCGAACGCGAAACCAATACGTGTATCTGTTTGTTAGAATAGAATAGAATATTTATTTATTTGCAGTTGCTGGTTAGCCGTTTAATAACGATGCAATGATACAGGCTTTTTTAAAACCTACATCCTCATGGACGAAGTTGCGGGCACCATCTTGAGTAAAAATAAGTGTAAGATTAGTTGTGTTATAGTTTCAATGAAACTTTTTTCACATGTATTGTGAATGTGTGAATACGGCACTGAAAGCGTTGTTTGTTAAGGCTTTAAAATAAATTTTCAATTAAAAACAATATTAGTTGAAGAAAATTTCATTACATTTTATATTGGAGTGAAAAGCATTTCGCTTTTGGTTATTGGCTATATAGCTATAGCTTGATTAGCGTAATTTTGTTACGATCGGAGAAATGCCAGCGCGATCGAATACACAATGGTCGGGATCGATCGGGGCGACCTTGCTTAGCCTACTGCAATAACCCCATTTGCTGGCAAAAGGTACACGTCGTAAAATTAACATCTATACTAATATCGTAAATAAGTGTATCTGTGTGCTCCATTTTCATGACTCAAGCTATGAAGAAATCTTTAAACAATATACTCCTTTTTTCAGGCAGTCGTATAAAAACAGGTTTATGTCAGACAATTTATTCGTTTCGCGTGGATTGAGGTTTTTTGGTTCCCGCGAGAACTTTTTCTTTTTCCGGGATATAAATTAGCCTATGTGTTAATCCAGAATATAATCTCTATGTCGAACTTCATGCAGATCCGTTAAGCCGTTCTAGCGTGATTGAGTAACAAACATCCATCCATTCAAACTTTCGCATCTATAATATTATAAGTAAGTATAGATTCAGCCATAAATACCTCGCGCTTTATGTGATGATGCAGTCTAAGATGCTAGCGGGCTAGCCTGTTTTTTTTCTGACATGGCGATCGGAGACTGTTCTAGGTCGGTACTATGAATGGCATTTTTTACTGCCTGAAAAAAGGAGTATATGGTTTTCAGGGTTCATGTATATGTATGTATGTATGTATGTGAGTTTGTATATTCCACCATAACTTCTATACGCCTGACCGATTTTGATAAATGAGGTATCGTTAGAATCCCTAGCTTATTCCGGGTGACATAGGCAAGCAAAATTTTAAAAAAAATGATGGGGTGACCATGCTCCCACATTAAATACCTAAATTTGAAAAAAAAACGAAAATAAGATTAACTATAAAATCATCATCTAGAAAATGATGAGTAGATCCCAAAAATATATAACACTATAGTTCAATATCCAGTGATTCACAAAAAAATATCATTTAATAAAAATGTGAATAAGATTCTAATTTAACTAGATTAATTTAGATTTTTAACTTTTTAGTTCGTTTTTTGGCAAGGCAGGTGTTTTTTAATTTTTTTAATTATGACTTGTTCTTGGAGTGAGCAGCCTTAATCCATCAAATGTTATTTTTAAACATCTTCAAAAACTGGAGGATGTCATCAATTCGACTGTATGTTTTTGTATGTTTGTTACGCGATTACTCCGCCAATTATGAATCAATTCTGATGATTATTTTTTTGTTTGATAGATCATACTTCAGAGGTGGTCCCATATAAATTTGGTGAAAATCTGATGAATATTTTCGGACATGGAACTCCTCAATGGATGAGAGTAAATTGCTCGGGATCAGTGTAATAGCTTAATAAATATAAGGTTTTTAAACAAACAGCATAATATTTTAATACGTGACTCAGATCATATCTTCGGACATGAAGAAATGAACTCCTCAATGGATAAGAGTAAATTGCTCGGGATCAGTGTAATAGCTTAGTAAACAGTAGGTTTTTAACCAGGCATAGCGTATTATTTTAAAATGTGACTCAGATCATATCTTCGGACATGGATAATGAAACTCCTCAATTAATAAAAGTAAATTGCTCGCGATCAATAATAATAATAATAGCTTAGCTTAAAAGTAATAGCTTAGTAAAAAGTAGGTTTTTAAACAGACATCAATACTAATATAATAAATGCGAAAGTGTGTCCTGTCGGTCTGTCTGTCTGCTACGCTTTCAGGGCCCATATGTGCAACCGATTTTGATTAAATTTGGTACAGAGATAGGTTGTATCTCGGGGAAAGACATGCTACTTTTTCATCATGGAAAAATCAAGGTTTCCCGCGGAAATTAAAAAAATTATCTGTTAAACCGACTCCAAAAAATATTATTATACAATTACATTAACTTTTATAAATATAATATATTCGGTAATAAATTAAAATATTTTTTTAGTGTTTGTTTATGTTATTAAAGTCGGTCTTTTTTTTTTACTAGTAAATATACAAAAGGAAAAGGTGACGAGGAGGGAAGGAAAGGAAATGCTAATCTATCAACGCACAGCTTATACCACTCGAAAAATCGGGCATACAGATAGCTTTTATGACGTAGGCATCCGCTAAGAAAGGATTTTAAAAAATTCAACCTTAAGGGTGAGTAAGTCGCTCGTCTAGACGAGTCGGTCTCAGGATAAACATGGACAAAACCAAGGTTATGTTGTCCCGATACCCATTAAGGTAGAAAATGTTGGTATCGAATTTGTTTCTGAATGAATACCTTGCCAGATCTTTCTGATTACCTTGGCCAGATCATTCAATTGGGTAGAAACAATTTCGACGAAAAATACGGCTGGGCTGGGCAGCATTTGGAAAATTAAGTCAGGTCTTCTCATCGTAAATACCTCAATGCCTGAAGACGAAAGTCTATAATCTCACTTATGGCGCTGAAACGTGGACACTAACAAAAGGCTTGATCCACAAATTAAAAATTGCTCAGAGAGCTATGAAGAGGGCTTTGTTAGGAGTTTCTCTTAAGGACAAGATCCGAAATGAAGAGATTCGTAAGAGAACCAGGGTTACTGACATAGCCGATAGGTTACTGACATTAGCAAGATGAAGTGGCAGTGGGTAGGTCATGCCTGTCGAAGGAGCGTGGCCGCTGGAGCCGGAAAAGTTTTAGAGTGGAGACCACGTACAAGTAAGCGCCCTCCAGCACGTTGGACCGACGACATTAAGAGGGTGGCGGGAAGTGGCTGGATGAGGAAGGCTGAGAACCGGGTGTGGTGGCGTTCTTTGGGAAAGGTCTATGTTCAGCAGTGGACGTCCACAGGCTGAGATGATGATGATGATGATGAAGAAGGGTGAAATAGGGGTTTGAGTATGAAAATCGAACTTAACGTGCGCGGAGCGGCGGGCAAAAGCTAGTTTAGATAAAAATCTAGTACGAGTTACACAACTCGTACTAGATTACGGGTACACACCCGTACCTACTTTGAGTCAATATGAAGCAAACTGGAAGTGTTTACTGGCCGGAAGTGTGGTCGGGACGCGGAGGCCTGCATCCGATAGCTGCCATTAGTTGAAAGCGGAAAACATGCCTCGTTTGTGCGACATTACATTATTTACCCCACTATGGAAGGGTTGGACCGACGACGGGTGGCGAGCAGTTCATGGAGGCATAAAAGCACTGCTTACCCTAATAAATAAGTAACTAGTACAATTCGCACGCAAGTTGAATGCAGAGTAAATGTATGTGTCACCATACATTTACTCTGCATTGAATTCGCGCGCGAACTATAGTTAAAAAAAAATTGTGTGTCAGCTCCGACGCACGACTGGAGTTTACTCTTTACGAACGATTATAAAATATATAGATTAGTAAATGAACTCATTTTTATATAACTGAAAGCATGCTTGTTATATTTATATTTATATAATTTATATACATAGTCATCGAAACATAAAAAAGTCAATAACGTAACCGAGAAAATTTGATATTACTCCCCATAAATTTTCATACCCCGGGATTATATGCAATTTGATTCTAAAGGAGGTGAACTCCAACAACTAAAACAAACGTGTGGTGTCTGGGGACAGAAGTTAGGAACGAAGTTCCTTATTACATAAATATTAATTTAAAGTTCTAGTCGAGGTTTAAGAAAAACTACGCGAGAAAAAAACGCGAGCATGTCACCGACATGCTCGCGTTTTTACGGAGACAAAAGGTCTTAAATATAAATTTACTACAGTTGAAATTAAACTTTAATGCTTTAGTGTTACGGTTTAATTTCTAATAAACTATACATAAAAATCTTACTCCACGCATTTTCGTTACGGACGTTTTTTGCCGCCTAGGGTATCCCATAAGTAACTTCGTTCTAAAAATACTCTTCACCAATTATACCTACGAAGGAACTCGACAAAACGACCAAATAAGCCTATATTTGTGGGGTTTACTAAAAGTATTGAAGAGTTCCAATATCCACCTCCTGGTCAGACCATCAGATCAGCTCTGGAACCAAATTTGTATGTTGTGATCTACCGATCACCATACATTTACAAAGTTACATGTTATCAATGACAAACCAAGATTTGTGAAGGTGAATATAATAAATGCGTGTTCAAATAGTTCAATGCAATAGTTCAGTTCATGCACAACATCATTTAGTTAGGTTAGTACTGCGATCTTATCTATATTGTATACTAGCTGATGCCCGCGACTTCGCTCGCGTGTTGAGTTTTTTAATTCCCAGGTCCTCGACTATTCCCGATACGACAAATGTTACATCAATTTTTTTTTTTTTTGCTATTGTATCTAGTGTGTTGGCAATGAAAGAGGAGAAATTTCTGAATTCATACGTAAGAATATAAAGCAATGTTAAAATATACTTAGCCATAGAAATGCAGTTTTACAATATTAATACCGTAGTCGGGTTATAGTTTCAAATATTTAATGCGAAATGATATCGCTTTGAAGGATTATATAGACGCCGGAGATATTAAAACGATAAAGGATAGGTAACTTGACTAACTGATAACTACACTAGCTTCAAACCCTGTGCAAGCCACTATTTTGAGGGGTGTGAAACTGTTTCGATAAATAAAATCAATATTATTCCATTAACTTAATAAAACTAACACTGATGAATTGATAGCCTTCTTTGAAAAACAGGGCTGAAATACATAATCCAACCAAATCCAATACGATGTGAAGAGCGTGAGAAGTGATTTATAGAGTACCGGGTAAGAGACTAATAGAGTTTAAAAAATAAACTACTAGCTGATGCCCGCGACTACGTTCGCGTGTATTGAGGTTTTTTGGTTCCCGCGGGAACTCCTTAATTTTCCAGGACAAAAATTAGCATATATGTTATTCATGACTAAAATCTATCTCAGTGCCAAATTTCATGCAAATCCGTGCAGCCGTTCGGGCGTGATTGAGTAACAAACACCCATACATCTACACATGTACATCTATCCATCCAAACTTTCGAATTTATATTAATAGTGCCGACATAGATACTATTAAAATAAAACATTCACAAATTTTACAACACATTAAAAGGAAAATTTAAACTTCCAACATTTATGAAAATTTAAATTTTCCAAACATACAAACTTTTACATTTATAATACTAGTCGAAAGTTGGGATGGATGGATGCATGGATGTTTGTTACGCAATCGCGCCAGAACGACTGAACGGATCTGGATGAAATTTGGAACAGAGATAGATTATAATCTGGAATTGGATAACTCATAGGCTACTTTTTATCTCGGAAAATAAAGAGTTCCCGCGGGAACCTCAATCCACGCGGACGAAGTCGCGGGCATACAGCTTCAGCTAGTAGGATATATTTTATTTTATTTCGTTAAAATAGTTGGGTGTACCCTAATACATTATGCACCAACCAGATTTTATTTTTCTTCACAAAACTATTTAGTATCACTCGATTAGGTGGCGGTCACATGGGGAAGGTGGGAGTGGGCCGTGGGATGGGGGCAGCGCTTTAACAAGATTTATGAAAGTTTGCTAGTTGTACCGCAAGAACATGCCCCAGCCACCTGCGAGGTTAAAACTGCCTTTATACTCTAAATTGGCTCTAAACTGTAGACCGTTTCACAACAATTTGCTCTAATAAAGTGTGCCTTGACGGGCTGAATGCACTCTACTCAATGTTCCTCCATGAATTGATTGTGAACATTGATGTTTTGCTTTCCGAACTAAGTGGAAGATATGTGAAATAAAATAGGTTTATAGTTAATTAAACTCAACTAAATTTGACTAAAATTGTTATAAAAACTAAATAAACCGGTTACTACAAGAGAGAGTCGCGATTTATCATAAGTGACACAAGTTACACGTTAAATCCTACATGTATTAAAAAAAAAACAGTCCATATTACACTACAACTCTGATTTTCCAGGATAAAAAGCCTTGCCTAGCCTATGCCACTCTCTAGGTATTCATGCAAAAATAAAGGCTAACCCATAAATTTCAACCCATAACCGGCTCACTACTGAGTACGAATCTCGGAGTGAGAACGGTTTGGCCATAGTCCGCCACGCTGGCCAAGTGCGGATTAGCAGACTTCACACACCTTCAAGAACATTATGAAAAACTGTCGGGCAGGCAGCTTTCCTTACGATGTTTTCCTTCACAGTTTGAAGCAATGACAACTAGTCAATCAAAACTTTTTTCTAACGTCAAAATGCGCCTAAGCATTTTGTATAAAATATCTACGTAATTGTGACGTCATCAAAGTTCAACGCACTTTTAAACTTCAATCGATAGTTTAAAATGGTTAATCAACTTAAACCTAACAGGAGACGTAGACATCACGTCTTTTGTTAATAATCATTAAAAAATATTTATTTGACTAGGTGTCAAATACCAATTTCATAAAACGTATTATAACTCCTAAAAGCTAGAGGTACGTACGTTCACTGCGTGCCCGGGGATCGAACTCGCGACTCCGTATCAGGTCAAGTATCTAAACCACTAATCTATCACCGCCTCATTTAGTTATAATATAGTGATACACGCCTTGGTTGGGTACTGGAGCTGTATACAGCTCAGAGCTATGCAGGCTCCGCTTATCGGCTTATCCATGGGGCTAATCCCGCAGAGCAATGCTGGCGCAAGATAGCGAGCTATGACACTTGAAAACCCATTAGCGATGCAGTTGGGCTTTAGGAGCCGCCGCCTCAGACACCTGCGCACATCTTCGACAGATGCAATGTATTACTAGCTGATGCCCGCGACTTCGTCGGTATGGATTGACGTTATTTGTTTAAACTTTTGTTGTACGATGTTTATGAATTTAATTATGTTCTTATTTTATACAAAAATAAAACTGTGAGTCAGCATTACTCGACACGAGCGACGCGTGCTCGGGCACTTGTGTATGTCATCGATTGACCACATAAAACCTACTGGCATGACACTTGGAAACTCATTAGCGATGCAGACGGGCTTAGGCGTCGCCTCTGACACTTGACAATGCAATGCAATTTATAATAATAATTGGTTTACATATTATGGGTTAATTGCATTTCAATATATCCATAATCCATGACAACAGCGGATCGACGTGATGGTCTTAGATAACAGGTACCAGGTAAGAAAGGTGACTACAAATAAGAGTTACTTAACTAAAATATACATGGCTGATTTTTATATTTTTTTTAGAATATTATTCGAAAATAGCCCATAAATACCTGCCCAGGGATCACAAGGCGAGCTCTACAAACACGCAGGTTATTCAAAGAACATGAGACGCTACTGAGAACCTAAGGTTTCATCTATGTGAAAATAAGTTATGTCAGATCGCTTTGGGATCTTACTCTATGATATTTTGCACAGAACAGTGACATAGGCTAACAGGAACGCCATGATGAAATGTTTGATCTTGAAAGAATTCGCAAGTGCTCTGAACTGGCTTTAAACGTTTGAAATCCAGTCTCGAGACTCAAACGACTATTAATAAAATTAATACTTTAAATGTTTCGGTCGAGATTTTGATGAGGCTGCAATAGCAATTGCGACCTAATCAAATGAATATTGCTATCACGCTTAGTCGAGTGTAATAATTAATTATTATTGAATAGAAGCAGGCGTTACTTTGCGGAAGTCCATGATAGTGAATGAACTAGAAGTTTAATTCGCTATAATCCGCTACAGTAGACAAATCTGTGTGGTACAGTGCGTGTCTTTCACCTGCAGCATGCGACACCCACCACCCAGCAATTCGCACAGGCACAACACCACACCACACAAATCCTCCAAATCACTCTCAATTAATTATTAATTTGTTTAAATCGTGAGGCCTCTACACGTTAAACGGTTGAGCCTATTTCGTCGTATGTATAAGCTTAAGCGAAAGAGCCTAGAAAAAACAATTGAAATAATGCCTCTTTTTTGGAATTCCAAAAAGATTTCAACCAACCACGTACTCGATATAATAGTACAGTTTGAACGGCGTTTATTAACTTCCAAGGCATCATAAAAATAATACATAACATAGCAAAGCAAGTCTAGGTTCCTTCGAAAATGGAAGAGGTAAACAAAACCCAGTAATCTTAGCGAAACGCATAACTGACGCGTTTTGCACGGTGCTTTAGACAAGAAAAGTTAGGTTTTTCACTCGTATTACGTTTTCATCTTTAGTTCGCGGTAACAGCAATGATGAGGTCTAGGCTGGAACGCGCTTGCCTAGAAGATGCCTATATGGAATAAATTAGACGCGTGACCGTTTTCTCATACGAAATCTGTCAAATAAATAATTACGCCTGCTTACTGAATCGATCTATTCAGTTACAAGTTACAACACGGTAACGGTAAATATTTATCTCCATAGATACTATGGAGATATTTTGACATGTGACTTGAACAGCTGCAATTATCTTCTAAAGTAATTAATTATTAGGAAAAAATATTACTTAACTATATCAGAAAAGTGCTAATCAAATAAAATTCAAACTATTAAAATATTACATTAAAACCTAAATTAAAACTTAAATAAAAAGTAAAAACTAAACATTAAAATCCTATTCTCGGCAGGAAAGGCATTCTGAATCAGTGGTAGATTCACTCAATGATTCAAAAGCAATAAAAAAAAGAAAACTTGGCAGTCATAGGGACTGCTGATAGAAGTGGAAACGTTTTGTTTTGTAATTTTTATATTTTAATTAAGATTATTAAAATATAAACCTTAACATTAAGGCATTAAAGTTTAATTTCGAATGTAGTGTATTTATATGTTCGCGAGCATGTCGGTCATGGTCACGCGAATCTACATTTTTACCCCCTACCAAAAACTGCTCAACAAGGCCTAAACAAGTTTTAACTTCAAAAATTGAGTTTGAATTTCAAATATCATCCAAACCACTGCAATGTGCCCAGAACGTTACATAAAATTTAACGATGTGAGTTTCAATAAATTTGTTAGTCAACTACTGAACACAATATTTTCCTTCCTAAAAGCTTGTATTCAAGAAACGTGTGTCGGGAATGTCAACCCTGTAGAGTTCGCTCGGTCTTCAACGTTGGCTCGGAGCTGCCATGCCTTACATTGCAGCCCCGCCTGCCACATACCAGCTACGTGCACGAAATATTCACGAGCACTAACCGAACGTAGTTTATTAACTTTCACGGAATAATATTGAGATAATGATTAAGGAATTAATTGACCTCAGTCCTTACTATGTGGAGTCCGACTCAACTATTATTATTTATTGTAGTTGCTGACACTCGTAGTTACTTATCCCAATTTTAAATTATTTCAATCTTTTATATTATTTATTATTTTAATTATTCTTGTACAAACTATGGCTATTAGTTATACTAACTTAGAAATAAGTGGGACAAATGTATAGCTTAGGTATCTCTCAAATACAAATTTCTTTGAGCTTTCATTGAAGGTAAAGTGAAAATGTTAAGTATTATATAGGTCTCGGTACAAAAGAAATTATTTGAATTAAACAATTATTTTAGCTTTTGTGAAATAATAAAACTATGATTCAAATAATATATATTATATTCGAATTATTATAAAACGATTGAAAATATTAAGTAAATTCAAGAAATAAAAATATTGTGAACAAAAAACTAGATTATAATACGAAATAGAGCAGTTACACATAGTTCAAACTTTGCATTAAAATAGTTCATTACAACAATTTCATAGTTGTAAACGTAGACACCGACAGCGAGACTAGCCCACAAACTTCAAGTTGTTCATGTTCGGAATTTCTTTGAGGGATTACATCCAAAACGAAATAATTCGCAAGAGAACTAAGTAATCGACATAGCTCTCAGGTCTAGCTCTCAATTCCTGGAAACCGGGAAACCGGGTCACGGCTGAAAGATTCCGACAATAAACGACGTTTTCAGACTAAGCTAATAATTCATACTGAGCAAGGCGCACATAATAACCACATTAGGTACACCGGTATACACTACATCGGCAAACGCCCCTACAGTATTTCATACAACATCCTCTTAATACTGTGTCTATCTCTTCAAAGTCATAAATAATTTATGAAAGAAATTATAGCTCTATTGACTAAATAAGTCTTTTGTCTATCTCGCAATCGCGTCTAGTGAACTCGTACGTCACAATAAGTTAATTTCGCTCGCCGTAAGTGAATAAAAGGTGCACAACCAACGGACTTCCTCCGAGAGCGCTCGAGACGTGAGTTAGTCACCTCTACCAATTTACCTATCTGGCTCAATAGAATGAGAGTGAAATAAATCAGAAGCAATGGCTGAAAGCACGTTTTTTGTGTTACTAGATGATGGCCGCCACTTCGCCCGTTTGACTACTACGGGAGTACAGTTGACTAATTTGAGGAATCTTTTTAAAGAGTATTTGACTAATTTTCCGATATAAAAAGCGAACTATGTGTTGATCGATTCAGGCTACCTCCATTCCAAACGGCCCCAAACTTTTTGATAGAATAATAGCAAGTAGTGAAAGAAGTTTGCATTTTTGTATGGAAGTCTGTAATTTTCAAAGATATTAATATTTGGTTAAAAATGCAGGACTACGTTTTTCAGAAAAGGGAATTCCACTTCCGAGTAATTTTCAGAAAATAATCCCCGAGCGTAGCAGGGGCGGGTCAGCTAGTGAAAAGATAAAATATACCTACTTAGCTTTCGTGTTTGCCAAATAGGTGACCTCGTGTTCGAGAGTACAGTAAATATCAACTGGCGGTAGTAAAGTAAGGGCACTGATGCGCGGAATTGCAATCACAAACAACTCACGCGCGAACTCACACGACGGGGTCACTTCATACTGTCTCGTCTCATGCCTGCTCTATATTAGCACAGTATAGAATATAACGTCCCCGACCGAATCTCGGCCATGGCGGTCAATCTCCATAGAGATAAGCCGTTTGCGCGGGAGATATTAGTGCACAAGTGTGTTTGCAAATAAAGGTGCACTCTATTCCCTTACTCTCATAACCCGAAGAAACGGAAAATCCGACACGACTGGAGAGATCAGGTGCAGAACAGACGGTTTTTCTTGCTCTTGCTTCTTGTTTTTCGTGCCTCGTAAGGCACGGGGGGTTTCTGCATCTGTAGTAGAACATGCTAACCACTAGACTAACGAGGCAGCTAGCTTTTGATAGTGAAAAATGGCGATAAAAACACTAGTTACATTCGTCATTTTTGTCTATCTTGAGAGAGGGAGTATCTGGATTCCACGGCCGCTTTATCGTCGAGCATTCACCATCATCCACTGCTGAACATAGGCAACGCCACCACCAGCCTCTCTCATTCAGCCACTTCCCTGCACTCTATATCATCGGTCCATCGTGCTGGAGATCGACCTTTAGAAATGAGATATGATAGATTTTTCTAGTATCTAGTACTCACTCTTCAGGCAGCGTGGGCGCGCCTTCCTCCTGCCCCGGCGCGTTCACGTGGTACACGCAGAAGTTCTCCAGCAGAGCGCGCATGTCCACGTAGTTGAAGAACGGCTGGAAACTCGCATCTGTTGGCAAGGGAATCCAAATCAAACGCGCGTTCTAAAGCATGCAAGCTTTCGAATACCTGTATTTTATTCTACAAGTTACTTTATTTACTAGCTGATGCCCGCGACTCTGTCCGCCTGTAATAAGTTTTTCCCACGGGATCTCCTTAATTTTTCGGCATAAAATGTAGCCTATCATATGTAGCCATTCTAAATACCAGCCAAATCGGTTCAGACGTTGTGGAATGACATACAAATATCCAAACTTTCAAATTTATTTATAAGTAAGATACCCCTAATCGTTTTCGACTCGGCATCGTACATCAATTATAAAATGACCCTGCTGAGAATCGATCCAGGCACCTCCCACTTATTAACAGCACTTACCACAACGCCATGGAAGTCGTCAGGCAGATGCATCAATAATAATTAAAATAATATAAAGAAATGAGAAACATAAGCCGAAAAACTTTCTAGGTTTTTAGAAATTTGACTTTTATTTTGACACGAATAGGGTTTATATTTAGGTGTTAGAAAGGTTAAAGTACCTCATTAGGATTTTCTTGGCCTAATTTATTCAACGTGGCATGTTTTTTAGAATGTACGCTTTCTATGGTTTTAATGACTTTTAACGTACGGCCCCAATTAGAGCAAGTCGCAATGCAGGTTACTGTGCTAGCGTCTCAAGTGTAAGTGTAAGGCAAGTATTACACTTGGTAATCGTGGTAAGGTAAACGTAAGTTTTACTAAGGTAAATCGCTTAAATGAGTAACTTAAGATATGTAAACAGTCTTATAAGTCGCGTATTGAATGCAAATTTTAGTTATGTAAGTTACTTACGGACGCTACTTAAGTAAAGACTTACTAGTGCAACAAAGGCCTAAGGCTCAGTCTTGCTTAGAATAAGAGAGAGCGTTTTTCTCACATGTGGATAAATGCTAATTGCAATCGAAGGCCGGTATTGATATACCGACATCAGCACAAGACCGTGTTTTGTGGAGATCCACGCAGGAGACCTTCGTCCAGCAGTGGCTGTCTATCGGTTGAGACGACGATGCGTTGAAAAGTAAGGCTACGTTCGCACTGTGAAAAACATTCGCGCGAATTTTATTCTAGCGATTTATATTTCGTGTGTAACAGATTTCATCTATTCCGCACTGCGAATGCGGTGAGCGTCATACTACTCGATACAGCACAAAATATTCGTTCGAATGTAACAATTCTTAGCGCCCTGCGTGAAATTTTGTCTCCAACCAGAGATATTTTTTTGGCGCGAATTTTATTCGCAAATGCGTACATATGAATATGCAATATGATTTCTAGTGTTACAGACTTGTGAAAAAAATCGCACGAATGTTTTTCGCAGCGCGATCGTAGCCAAAGCGTTCTTGTGGGTGGATTTATCACTGCACTGTTAAATCGGTAAATATGAAACGGGTGTTGATCTGAAATTTTGTCCGGCGTAAACTTTAATGAGGTTCCAGATTACAGGGTGTAACAGGACAAAACACGGCAGGGGTCAATAAACTGTCACCGTTGTGGGCCATCGAAAGTTTGGGAACAACTGTATAACCTGAACGATGAAGTGATACACCCGGTACCTTACACAAAGCCCGGTCACGATTCCTGATTGGTCTATTTTGGAAAACGAGGAACTTTCTAGCATGAATTTGATACTAATTTACTAGCCCTGAACTCTGTACACTTAATTTATTCAGTGGCCGGGTGGGATTTCGCTTAACAATATATCAGGTACCATTGGTAGAGTCTTAACATATCATAAATGACACAAGTTGTCCTATATGAAATAAATAAATCATTTATCATTGAACCTTTTTTTAGAGATTTAGCCTTATTATATAAAACATGCATCAACCAATGTTACAGTCTCAAATTCTCAATTGTTATGATTGGCAGAATTAATTATGATATATTTGCTGCGTCAATGGATTTTAATTAATAGCGGCAGGTGATTACGACCGTTTCACTGCAGCCACCACTTTTATACGTAAAATAAGGCTCTTGCCCTGCCCTTGCCAATGCGGCGACGGATAAACGTGTCTATTTGAAAATGTCAAGTTATGTCAAACTGAAGGTGGATAGGTTACACAGAGGTGGTTTCCTTATGTTATCAGCGATTTTTTCCGGACATTGTGTCGGGATTTTCGGTTATCTCAATAAATAGGCATCATTGTCCCTCCTCACGCACCTATTTCGGAGCAGAGATCCTATCGGATCTCTGTTCTGAAATAGGTGAATTATATTATACCCATAATACAAATTGATCCAAATCTAATTTAATTATGCCTGAGGTACGAGTACAAAGAATTAAATGACTTTAGCAGAATCTGTTCCTCGAAGCTCTGAAACTAATAACTAATAAAGCGACTACTAGCTATCTAAGCACAACTATTTTATTTTGACTATGTTGATCAATTTGTATAGTGACACCTTCCAACCCCTCTATCACCATTTATGCGTCTATTTTTGAACTTACTTAATTTAAGAGCGCAAGCGCCACCCCACTTGGTCTTTCGCATTCAATAATAAAGATTTCTATTTCTATTCCTCATCCAACCATTACCAGCCAACTTTTTTAAGGTCATCGCTACGCTAGGCTGTGCTTGTTACGCGGTCTCCACTCAGAACGCGTCTGCCGCAACGGCCATCCGTTCTGCGACAGACATGTTCCGCCCATTAGTTGCCAGTTTAGTTTACTATGTCGCTTATTTTTGTTCTCCGATGGATTGCTCGATTTTATTTATCTCAGAGAAATATACTACTTAGCCGGTTTCGTTACGTGCTCACGGCCTAAATGCAGTGTACCTCTGCCTGGTTTAGACTCAATAACATACACAACACCCTAATGTCGCGTTGGATATGGATATTGACGTCATCACAAATCAAACATGGCGTATATGGCATACGAGTACCTACCTAAAATGCATGATGAGAGCTTCACTAAATTCCGCAGCAAAATGACCAAGGTTCAGTGGAGCATGGTATGAACATTTTGGAATAGAAATTCCCAATACCTTTAAAGCTCTTCGCTCGTGTACAATGTTCTCAAAATTCTATAAAACCTATTCACATAAAGTCGTTTTCCTAGAATGCATACGAAGAGCTTTTATTCGATAAAGGAAAATACGTTTCGCGAGGCTTTTAGGGCGCCTTAAGCTAGTTATGTTGTTTGTCCTAGGCCTGAAATGTACGTATAACGCGTTTATTACTTGTGATACGATTTTATTAAGCAATTCAAACTGAACAGCATGTAGCACCCGATCACAGAAACGTTAGCCTGTAAGACGGTTTCTAGAATATTTATGAAAACTGTTACGCTGCACTTTTCAATTAAGGAAAAAATAGCGCAAAAATAGACCGTAGAGTCGCATTGATTTATTGTAAAGCGAACGTCGCCAAGGTAACGAAGTGCACTCAAAGCCCGTGTTAACAGTCGATTGGCAAACATACTTGACTTGAGACTGATTGAGCCAATTCCGCCCACGACAAAGGAGCTTGAACCAGTTGCTAAACTATGGTGAGTTTCAAGAACTATGTGTATTACTCACTCAAAGGCAGTTGTAAGACGAGCATAGTTAGAGGTTCGCAATTAAGAGACGCGAGACCCGCTAGACTTGCAAGAGACTGAACTAACTGAGCTTTGTTATTTAATAACTTAAAACTACACCGTTTCCTTCACCGTTATAACAAGTGATATTACATATTACTTGAAACATCGTGAGGAAGTTCTCAAGGTGAAGGTGTGAAGTCTGGCACGATGTTTCCTACACCGTTATAACAAGTAATATGTAATATCACTTGTTATAACGGTGAAGGAAACGGTGTAGTTTTAAGTTATTAAGTGGGCCCAGCTCCATACAACCTCATATTAAGAATACTTGCAGCTACGCGTCGTGACTCTGTAGTGGGGCTAGATTTCATAAAGAAGAAAAAAACCAGCGCGAAAATACCGTCGAGCCGCATTGATTTCTTGTAAAGCGGCCGCCGCCAAAGAAACGAAGTGCACTCAAACGCCACTTAATCACCCGACACTTAAAAAGAACTTTTATCGGTCGATAGACAAACAGACTCGACTGGAAAGCACTAAGGAGCAATTAAGAGCCAATTGCGCCCACGACAAAGGAGCTACAGCCAGTTGCTAAACTATGATGAGTTTCATGAACTGTGCGCATTGCTAACTCAAAGGCGGTTGTAAGACGAATATTTAGATTAGCATTTAGTTAGATGCTCGCAAGAAACATTTTTATACGACTGCCTTAAAAAAGGAGTACATTGTTTTCAGGGTTCATGTATGTATGTATGTATGTATGTATGTATGTATGTGAGTTTGTATATTCCACCATAACTTCTATACGCCTGAACCGATTTTGATAAATGAGGTATCGTTAGAATCCCTAGCTTATTCCGGGTGACAAAGGCTAGTAAAATTTTTAAAAAAATTGATGGGGTGACCATGGTCCCGCATTAAAGACTAAAATTGAAAAAAAAAACGAAAACAAGATTAACTATATAAACATCATCTAGAAAATGATGAGTAGATTCCAAAAGTATATAACACTATAGTTTAATATTTAGTGATTCACAAAAAAATATCATGTAATAAAAAATGTGAATAAGATTCCAAAGACTATATAATATGCAAATCGCTTATTAAGGAGGTAAACTCCAAAAATAATATGGCAGGGCAGTCGTATTTTTAAACTCGGTAAATTAACTTCACTTGTTCAGTGTATCTCCTGAACATCAAAAGCGAGAGCCAAAATTTACTAAATTGTAAATATTCCCGAAAAAACCGACCAAAAATGAAACAATAGGGTCCTAAAAAATTGAAAATCGTTTAATAATTGTGACCGGTAGGTGGTCCCTTTAGATTTGGAATTGTAGAAAAACGGGTATTTCCGTATAAAAAGTGATGTAGCTTCTATGATTATTGACCGATCGTCATGGTAATGGTGTTAAAAGATGCGGATGCAGGCGAGAAGTGCATTCGAATTGGACCAGATCAAAAGCTGGAGTGATTTTTGACCGATCGTCATGTTAATTAATACTATTAAAAGATGCGGACGAAGACGAAACGTGCATTCGAGTTAGAATTTTTAATTATTCAACTTGTAATGTGTTATTCAAAATAAAAAAATTGTTTTTTCGTAAAGTTTTGTAATCATTTTCAATGCTCTGATTCTTTGATGAATTTTTGGCAAATAGCATGACCACGGACGGAAACTTTACACCCATTTGATTAGTTTTTATTTTGCTTATTTAAAGCTTGGGCAGCTTTAAATAAAGATGGATAAGGTCCATATTACTCCGATATCTGCGTTTCAATACTCTAAAGCTATAGAGGTTCTCGAGTTATAAGTATTTGCCCTAATGGAATCTCTAAGATGAGCATGAAAGAGTGAAGGCTAGGAGACTCATTTAAAATCGTTCAGAGGAGTATCGCGGTAAATACCTCTTTTCAATAACGCCAGCTAATAAGGACATTTTATTGTTGCCCCTAATTATGCGAAATGGTTAACTGGAATCATTGACATTTTTTATTGGTTATTGCCATTTTAAGTTTTACATACTTGCATTACCTAGGACCTAGGTAATGTAAGTATGAAAAACATGCAGTGGTTTGAATGGGGGTGGTCACCAGAGGAGGCGTTTATTACGTAAGCATTACTTAGATCCGTATTAATAAGCCAACATCAGCTAAGAACAGGTTATCTATCAAGTATCGGTCTATGATTCATACCGGTCTTATTGATATTTATTTGAGTATGTTGTTTTTATTTGGAGGTGGCCCATTTACCTTAGTTTATATATGTATACTCAGCACATAGGTACTTCATGTAATTTATTTGTTGTACTGTTGGTCAATAAAAAATATTTATTTAATTTTTAATTATTTTATTAACAACCAGCGATCTGCCCAGGCTTCGCACGGGTAGCACTAATAATCCTAATAGCTGATACTCAATATAGCCAGTGGGCAGATTTTAATACACGCAATACACCTGCCACTGCCGCCAGCACTATTTAATCTGAGCGCCCGCCGCAGTCACGCCATTTTTCCTTGCACGTTACATTATTTCTATGATGTCTCATAAGATATTCATCTAGTTGTGTAAAGGACAATTTTTATCTTAATTAAATACTTAGGTTGACTAACATATTTATTTAAATAAGGATTAATATGTCGGTAATAATAAAAACAGCTACGCAGGTAAAGCATTGACCAAATTTGAAAATCATAAAAATGGTTATTGTGAGTAGTATCAACCTTAAAAGAACAGAGATTATATACTCTCGCGGACTTTTTTTTAGAACTTTTTGAGAGGAACAATTCCACCATTCATTGTTTCCGTGTAACTTTAACTATTTACACAGCATATTGAATAGAAGCAGGCGTTACTTTGCGGAAGTCCATGATAGTGAATCAACTAGAAGTTTCACGTTTCATTTCATCTTCAGGAGATGTTGACTCGACATTGTCCGATGCTACGGTGTCGGAGTGAAACGTTGAGAGTGATTTGGAGGATTTGTGTGGTGTAGTGTTGTGCCTTTGCGAATTGCTGGGTGGTGGGTGTCGCATGCTGCAGGTGAAAGACTCGCACTGTCCCACACAGATTTGTCTACTGTAGCGGATTATAGCGAATTAAACTTCTAGTTCATTCACTATTTACACAGCACACGCCACGTAAGCTCTCAGAAGAGACGACTTTTTCAGACTTAGTTCACATTATTGCAATTTTCGTAAGGATCTCTATTTTTTTCGAAAATAAAATATAGCCTATGTTACCCGCTGATAATGTAGCTTTCTATCGGTGAAAGAATTTTTAAAATCGGTTGAGTAGTTTTTTAATTTATCCATTACATACAAACAAACAAATCTTTCCTACAGGTCGTGAGGAAGATTTCCTACAGGAAAGTGGTCCCACGTACAGGGCCGTGAATTACGTTATGAATTAAGGTATGACTCAGCTCAACTCTCAGAAGTCAACACATCTGGTTTAGTTTTTATTTGTAATTTTTTGGCGCAAAACACACAGGGAAAGGCCGCGGGCCGGTTCGGGTGCGCGGCGGGTTGAATTCCTTGTATCTATATGGACGAGTTCTAAAAAAACTGCCTCGTTGGTCTAGTGGTTAGCATGTTTGACTGCGGCCGACAAGATCCATAATTAAGTATCGGGATTTTCTGATTAGAAATTCCCGGTACTAGCCCGGAGTTAGGAAGTTAGCGGTGTTTCACCCCCGTGCCTCGGAGAGCACGTTGAGCTGTCGGTCCCAGTTATTATCACCAACATGATAATAGTCGTTAAAGACCGCCAACGCGCATTAGAGCAGCGTAGTGGGTCTAAGCTCTAATTCCCTCTCTCCTATGAAAGTGGAGGCCTATGCCCAGCAGTGGGACGTAAATGGGCTGTAGTGGTGGTGGGTGGTGGATATGGACGACATGACACAGAACGCGGGCGCGAGACGGGCGCGTGGCGAATGACGCTGCGTCGGGCGATCCGCGCCCGTTCTCTGTGTGTTTTGCCCTTTAATGCAGTGTGAAAATTCGGCAAATAGGTACTTAGTTATTTTTATACCTACCTTTTTCCCAAATCTTTAAAAAGTACCCTAATCATACTAATATTTATAAATGCGAAAGTGTGTTTGTTTGTCCTTCAATCACTTCGCAACAGAACAACAGACTGGCGTGATTTTTCGCATGGGTTTTGAAAACCAGGAGAGTGACATGGACTACTTTTTATACCAGAAAATTAAGGAGTTCATGTGGGAATTAAAAAACTTTTCCCACGCGGGCATCAGCTAACTAGTGTATAATAAAAATAATCAGCAGGGCGACCGCGTATCTTCTGCATCAACCATTGCTACAGTATCAATTGTTGTGATTGGCTGAATTTATGGTATTCTTGCTGCGTTAATGGATTTTGTCCAATAGTGGCAGAGTGTTATCCAATCAGAGGTGATTGCGATCGTTACACTGTAGCTGTCAGATATACGCGGTCGCCCAGCTGGTTATAATATTATATATAATACATCCATAATATGGACATTAATCAATATTTTTATCCTAATTCCTAACCTGTGCAGTTTACTAGATACCTCTAGGGTTCACTAAGTACTTCATAGCTATTTCAAGTAGGGTAATCAGTAATCACAAAGCATTGTTTTTCTGCCTCTACAAACTGCACGCAACTGGGTAGAGCAGCACCTTGATACGGCCACAATTAGACCAAGATACAAGAAAATCATAATATTATCTTTACTGAGGCAGATATCTGTAACCATACTAATATTTCATAATAATCTATATACACATATACATATACTAGTATTATTGCGAAATAAGAATAAATGCGAAAGTTTGTTTGTTGGTTTGTCCGTCAGTCACACCGCAACAGTGCAGCGGATCGACACGATTTTTAGTTGGATATAGTTGGGGATCAGCAGAGTGACATAAGCTACTTTTTATTACGGAAAATAAAAAAAACTTATTACACGCAGACGATAGACAGACACTCGTGGCATTCAGCTGGTAAAAACGAAAATCATGATGCAATTTTTTTTATTCAAATATACAGTACAATATTATAACATTGTTAGTTAATACATGAATTTAATTTATTAAATGTATAGCAAAAGTCAATATGGTAACCCGAATCATCAGAACTCATTAACCTACTTAATTATTAAAGCCTCAAATTCTCCATTTCTACGAGTAGGTATACGGCCGAACTCTTAATATCATAGAAATGTCGACGACCAAATACCTCTATATTTTTTCAAGCATAATTATGAAACAAGATATTCAATCGTTTTTATTTCACATTTATATAAATCATTCCAAATTGGTTCCTAGCTGACCTCATTTAGCAAAAAATGCTTTTTAAAAAATACTGAAAGAAATATTTTAAAACGTAATCGTATCTGCCTGCATTGCTTTTATCAGGAGAGTTGAGTGGCAAAGTAATCCCTAAGTTCGGAAAAGGGGAAAAATCTCCTGGAGGCCAGCGCAGACCGGGCGTGGAGTGCGGCGATTACAGCCGAGGTGCACCAAGTGCCGGCTAAATGCGACTTGCAAGTTGGCTGACTTTTTGGCTTTTTCAAAAGTTAGAAATGAAGATCAGATTTTTTTATCTCCTTGGGTAGGACTTTATTCACTAGGTTTTGTTAAATCTTAGTTAGGTGCCCTTTACGTTTAAAAGAACCGTTAACGAAAATATTAAAAAGGAAAAATATCATGAAAAAACTACAATAATAAATTATTAAATACACATAAAACCTGAAAGTAAAATTCAATGTTAAAGAGGACGCAGGCGGGGACATGTTTTGTATCCTTGGAAGAACAATATAAATTATCATCCTAGTTTGTATCCTAACCGCCTGAGATCTTTATTACCTACTGAAGTTAATTTATAGGCTGTTGCGACGTACATTTACTTAATCACGGTTATTTGTTTTTTAAAATAAATAGATAGCGAATGTATAGTCCCACAAACTTATCTGACCCGGTGACAGCGTCGCTAATATCTATGAATAATAAAAACTAAACAGGCATTAAAATTAGTTCCAATTTTGGCCACCGGGCCAGATAAGTTTGTGGGACTACAACTATGTTCTTACGGGGTGTCAAACGACACAATACGGCTTGTTTCTGTAGATAAGACAAACACATAAGAATACATCAATACAAGTTAGCAGAATAGATTAAGTACATGAAACAAGTGGGCGAGAGACGAGAATGTGCAAATGTTGATATAATAAACAAGAGCCAGCCCTGCTACAGGATGTATATTTTGTGACCGGTCAGTGAGGCCGCAATTAAAACAAGAGAAAGAGAAAAAATTGGTCTAAGGCTACGATCATTGTAAGTTTTACTCACGTAGGGGTCACCATCATCGCGTATATATGAGTAACTTACGAAACGTAAAGTCTTGTAAGTCGCGTATCGTATAGATGTGTTAGTTACGTAAGTTACTTACGTGCTTTACTTACGTAAAAATTTACAAGTGTGATAAAGGAGAAACCCTGTCGTTAAAATACAAAGAACATGATGTCAAATATGTAATAAAAAATATAGCCATTCACAAGTCACGAGTCGAAACCCAACTTTCATATTAATATAATTGGTAGTAATTAGGCCATTAAATATAGACTTTCTAACCAGTCACACTGTGACACGATCGGATGTCTCGATGGGAACTCAACCCAGACTGTAGGCATTCATTCCTCTATCTTTGTGCAGCTTATCTATTTGCGAACGAATAATTTCATATAGAGTACATGGTCACAAAAACGCATACATTTTTTCTTATGTAAGCAGACATTTTGAGAGAAAAAATTGCGTCGCGCTATGGCGAATTATAATCAGTATTGTAGCACAGTAGTTCAAAATTTGTCCGCATTGACCATTTCTAATAAAAAACAACCTGTATATTATGTGGCCCTGCGGAGAGCAAATCTATCGGATAACAAATATTAGTTTCTCAGTAAACTGAAATGCACGTGGTATAGACAACCCGTCCTGTTTACTAGTATAAAGTGCCTGCAATACATAATTCATAGGATTTAGGTACGTTAAAAGAAAACCTACGTACGGCCTGACATTGATATAAGTAATAATTCTTTCCAAAAACCGACTCCCAAAGCCACTGTAAAGTAAAAAATTATTTTGATTGTGTGTAGAACAATATTTTGAAGTCGGGCAAGCCTGACGCGTCAACTTTGCCTGTCTTCGTTATAACCGCCCGACTCCAATATTTTTTACTTTACAGTGGCTTTGGAAGTCGGTTTTTTTGGAAAAAAAAAATATTTGTAACTTTTTAGTGTGCTCTAAATCCCCACGGCTTAGGTGTGCAGTACCCTGCAGCATCAGAGTTGAGGAGTTGGAACTTGGGTTTAAAGTATGAAGTCGTTGCTTGACACCTCCAATATGAATTCACCATTAAAAAAAGGATTTTTTTTATGGTGAATTTGTAAGGAGTTCTGTACCCTGCAGCATCAGCGTTGAGGATTTGGGACTCAAGAGTTGAGTCGTATATACGTGACTTGATACCTACTATATGAATTCACCATCAAAATTTCTAAACTCCCTAGTTATGAGGATTTCATGTAGTACGGTACACCTACAGCATCAGGATTAAGGATTTGGAGTCAGAATTTTTAATGGGACTACCTAGCAAGCTTCCTCTAACCGCAGAAAAAAAATATTCATATCGGTTTAGAAATCACGGAGATATGCAGCGACATACATAAAAAAAAAGATACGCGCCGAATTGAGAACCTCCTCCTTTCTTGGAAGTCGGTTTTGTCGATTTATTTTTTGTCCTAACATCCATAAATATTTCCAAATAAATACGAAAGAGTGATTATTCATTAGTCTTTCCTTCAGTCACGCCACAACAGAGAAATGGATCGACGTGATTTTTTTTTATGGATATAGTTGAAGATCTGGAAAGTGACCTAGACTACTTTTTATTTCAGAAAATCAGAGTTTTAAAACATGTACTTATCCACGCTAACGCAGTCTCGAGCGCCATCACTGTTGGACTCGCTGGCAGACCTTTTTACCGGCAAAGATGTACGACCAAGCGATATAGCGTTCCGGTACGATGCCGTGTAGGGAGAGGAACCGATAGGGGTATGGGTGTTGCATTATCACTTACACACTCACTCACTTATCAGGTGAGATCGCAGTCAAGGGCTAACTTGTAGTGGAATAATAAAAACAGTAAACATTTTTTAAAAAGAAAAATAGTGTTACAACAATAATGTTTAAACGCTGGTGAACCGACGGCATTAAAAGAGCCCCAGGGAGCCATTACTACACAAACACTTAGCGTGCGGAAATATCAACAAAATACTATGGAGTATGGCCCGCAGTGGACGTGTATCGCTTGGCGACGATGACGCAACGACTTTTCGTTGTTACGTTAGTTTACTTCAACTTTAATCATTGATTTACTGAGTCGTTAGTTTCGTGCAATGAAGGTTTGCTATGAAATGTTATTTTTAAGTTTTTGATAGCAAGCCTTCAATGGATAAAAAATATATTACGTTGCTTTCATTTTTTGATAGTCATTGAGTTATAGAATAGGGGGGCTGATTCTGTGGTCATTCAACGTTCAACTCATGTTTCATTTTCGTTAGGGACCTCGCAGACGTATTACGTAAGATCTCCATTCTTCCCCAGTACCAGGTTACGCAAACATTTTTCCGTGTTCCCTTTTCAACGCTACTTTTGTTTAATACTTTTTATCGGAAAAGGCTTAAAGCCAACGGTTTATCGTGTACTGATATATTTTTGGTGTCGTTAGAACGTAACGTGTTTGAGATTTAATACATCCCGTGTATTTTATATTCTACCAGCTGTTCTGACTTAGTTGAGATGAACACACACCGTATGCGCCTTATTATTAATTTTGTACCCAAGAGCAAAACGGCGTCTTATAAATGTCTGTACTTATACAATCTGTATTTTTTTTTTACTTTTTGATAGTATTAGTTTGATTAGTTTTAGTATTATAGCAAAGTTCATTGCTTGTTGGCTGATTTTATGATATATCTACTTTGCTAAAATGTAGTGTTTACCGCAACGGTAGAAGGAAATTAAACCAACGATTAACAGCCCTATTCCGTAAAAGCTGCATCAATCATTGTTACAATCTCAATTATTGTGTTTGGGTCAGTTTATTATATTCTTGCTGCAGTAAATTTAGCCAATAGCAATGCATTGTTACTTGTTACTCAATCAAAGGATTTGGAAGAAATGCATTGTTGCAGAAAACAATGTTTTCTTTAGCGGCAAACAAATGTGCCTTTAACTTCATTCAGAATTACGTCCGCTCCCGTAAAATCGTGGTCGTACGCTTCTCTTTCTATTGATGTAAGAGGAACTGCGTCTACACAAAATGTTTCATGTTATTTTATATTTCAATATTTGATCGCGGTGTATTATTGTTATTTGTAAATATTACTCCGAATGCTATATGCGAAGGTGTCTCTTTCTTTCTATCACGGCCCATGCGCTTGACCGATGAAATTTGGTTGTATCCTAAGGAAACAATCAAGCTTTTAAGACCCTAAATCCAGCCGACGAAGACGTCAGGGTCATTGTTATTATTAAATAAAAATAACTGTGCTTATAGTAAATAAAATTCAATATTCAATAATGTTTATCACGTGAAGGTTAAACAGTGGTGTGTTTTTTTTTGAAATATCATGATTCGTGACTACACCGCGCCTGTTCCAAAATCAGTTTCTACTGAGAAGAGCTGGCACGAAACATCAGTAATCGGTATTCGGTACCAATTCAGTAGTTCCTCTATATAACCCTTGAAGCTCTGCTCAAATCTGCTTTATAGTTGAAACAAAATTGCAAATAGCCCATTATAATCCAGAAAATACCTTTTTAAAAGGAAAATTATACAAAAAATTGTTCAAGAATGTTTGATCACCGTGCCACTTGCAGTGAAGAAGAAATATTTGGGACGGCCGGAAGGAAGACGTCCCGGCCTAGATATTGCTAGAAAGATGAAGGCTAGAATCTTCTCGAAGTCAATAGAATGGGTCTAGTATTTCAAGTTTCAGCGGCTTATATGTCATAATTTACATAGTGAATCACATTATTGTATTGTCTTTATATAGAAAAATATAAGTTGGTTAAATTCGACTTCCAAGTTTGTTCATATACATAGTTAGCGTGTTAAAAAAGCGCAGAAAAGCTGAATATACTATTTTGTCCAACTCTAGATCCGGGGCTGAAGTATAATGCATGACATATATTTCGAAGTTTAGTACGCTACTGAAAGACCTACATTGCACAGCCGTGCCCAGCCTCGTTGAAGTCGGCTAGGCTTTAATAATTTAGACAGCCATACCGTCTTGTTCCATTTAAATATTGATTCGTCGCGCTTTGTTTTACTTTTGCCTGAGAAAAGGTTCTATTCATCATTACAATATTCCTTTATATTTTGGTAAACTAGGCACTCGCAGACACCCGTAAGATTTGCTTTATAAACTAGCGAGCCACGGCTTCGCTCCCGTGGGTGTCGAAATATTCGGCCGTATTCCTACCAAAAGACATAATAATAATCCGCTTCCCCTGTTCTTTGATAACCAGTTTAAACACAGAACAAAAGAATAGTAATAAGCAGATTCCTTGAGCCATACTGCCAACGCTTAAAGCCATATTGTTACATTATTGTTGACATTCGTGTTTAGGAAATAATCCTTATTTTAGGAACGTCAAGGTTCGTGCGGGACATCAAACTGTCATTTTAAGTAATATTGCTTATGTATTGTAATATCTGTTACTAACGATATTATTGCTTTTAGCGTTGGCGGTATAGCCTATTGTTCTGTGATTTTAAACTATCAATAACCTTAATTAAAAAAAAATGCGTTTACATTAATTGATGTCTTC
The DNA here is from genome assembly GCA_964035005.1 of Erebia palarica. Taxonomy (NCBI): domain Eukaryota; kingdom Metazoa; phylum Arthropoda; class Insecta; order Lepidoptera; family Nymphalidae; genus Erebia; species Erebia palarica. The sequence continues at coordinate 20,566,940 of OZ035986.1, forward strand.
ACAAATAAGTATTTCATGCAAAATTGCTATTATGACTAGTTGTCAAAACCCAATTATCCAAAGTAGAACAAGCCATTATACCAACTAGGTACTTATGTCGAAATATTGTAAGTAGGTTAAATAGGTAGGTGCTGATTTTGATGATTAATTCATACATCATACTTATAATAAAAAAGAATTAATGCTAAATTGTGTTTGTTTGTTGATTTGTCCTACAATCACACCGCAACAGAGCAACGGATCGACGGATTTTTTGCATAGTTATAGTTGAGCACCTGGAGATTGACATAGGCTACTTTTATCCTGAAAAATTAAGAAGTTAGTAGGAATTTAAAAATAATTCACAGATTTCGCAGTCTTTAACAAAACTTTAACTTTTTTTAAACTTAAACCCGACTACGAAAATAACATTATTAAATTGTTTTTTTTTTCGCTTGTGAGCTCAGAATTTTTTCCTTTTTTTGACATCCCACTCGAAATATAAGCAAAAAGTAGAATTTAGTGACCCCCACTTTTTCAGATGTATTACATCCGTCATATCGATTTTGTTCGTTTAAAATGTAGTCTTTGTTGCCCGGACTATAATAACGAATCTATTGACACGAGTCGATTGATAACGCGGCCCAAAGATCAGTCAGTGTATCAGTCAGTGCGTGAGCGAGAGCTTTTCTTTTTCTTTGTATGATTTATCAGTTTTCATGTGAACTATACGCGAACATGTGAAAAGTTCCTCCTGATATTTCAAAATCAGTAGAATGTAGTATGAACCGAGTGAAAAGCTCCAGCCGGTATTTCTAAACTAGTAGAATATACCGAGCTTTTGATGGAATTTTAATATTACGTTCTCTAGCTACAGTAGCTTTGATACAAAATACCTGAGTAACTAAATATAATAACTAACAAAGAAATACTTCAGAAGGAATGCACCCGTGTACTTTGCGAGTTTAAGCTCAAGCTTTATTGCAAGATGAAGCGGAATATCTTTGCCTCGCCTATGCTGGGAAAGTTTGAAGGAGACCCGTCTCAAAGGCTTCAGGTAGAGCCGAGGCTAACGAAGTTTCTAGATCGATGCTTTAGTAGCTGATGTGACCTGACTAGCGAAAAACTAGACTTTATTAAATCTAAATGCAAATGAAAGCGGTGACAGCCGTAGTTTAGTCGTTCGACCTCCTATTAGGGTGGTATTATGTAAATCTTGCATCGATTATTGTTATGTCGCAATTATTGTTGTTTGGTTGAATTTATGGTACTTATTCTGTGTACAATTTGATACCTCACCCGCTGTTCTTTGTTTTCCTCCACTCAATTATTCGCTGTGCTGACGACATAAAGCAGCTATAATTTACGTGTATATAACTTTGCAGAGAAAATGTGTTACTCTGTTAATGATATAATAAATCTCATGCAATACAGAAATAACTTAAGAATAAGGATGATGAAAACTCAATCAAACCTCATGCAATAGAGAAATAATTAAGAATAGGGAAAATGACAACTCAATCAAATCAGCAACTCTAAATCAAACTTAAAAACGCACTTCTAGTATGGAAGTTGTATGAAATTCACTGTTGTGACGTCATAAAATTTCAATCTACTCTTTTTTTTAAATCTATATTTTAAAATGATTAGCAAACTTAAAACTAACCGAGGATGTGAATTTCAGGTCTTTTGGAAGATTTAATAATCAATTAGAAATAATTTATTTTCGATATAGGCATCATCCCTATTAAAAACACCTCGAAGCAATAAATAGGTACCTCAGCCTTAGCCAGTTGGTAAGGAGTTAAGTATACTGCAGACTCCAGGTGATATTGCAGCACCAGGTTAAGGTTACCATGTTCTCACGATATCATTGAAGTAACAGGGTACCAAATTTCGAATCGACCAGACCTCTGGAATTTGCTCACATCCCTCCATCATCCAGAAAAGTGCCTAGATAAGACCGCACTTACATACTGTATAGTCATATTCGTAGTTTTAATGTTTTCTTTATTTCCGTGTACTTGGGTGCAATAAAGATTTAAATAAAATAAATAAATCAAAGTGCCGATGATCCTTAAACGGTTGGCAGATTTGGAACACTCTAAATTAAGTCATCTTTCTTACAAAAAAAATTAATCAAAATCGGTTTTTCCCTTTGGGAGCTACGACGCCATAGACAGATACACACGTTAAACTTATGACACCCCTATTTGCGTTGGTGGTTAAGAAATAAAAATACACATACTCGCTGGAAAGGTAAATTGCGCACAGATGTTCATTTTATAATGTGGTTAAAGAAGAAAAACCTTTTTTTCTAAATTCCCACGAGTGCGAGACCGGGGGCGTTCACTAGTGCTCTCGCTCTCTGCGTCGTATTTCTTCTCCCTATTTTATGTGGTACAGTGTGTATCCCGCACCTATAGCATCTCAGAAGATGCTCCGGTATCGGAGTGAAACGTACGTTGAGGGTAGTTTTGGGGAATTTCTGTGGTGTGGTGAATGTCGCGGGTTATAAGTGCGAGATACACACTGTACCACATAGATTTTCCTGTTTTCGCGGACTATAGCGAATTAAACTTCTAGATCACACCGACGTAAGGAATGAAATGTCGCCGGATCGCAATTTCTTATTGCTTATGATCTCCCTATTTACTAACCGATAAAAATAATTACCTAGTAAATAGATTTCCCGCGGCTTCGCTTGATTTGAAAAGTTAGTATTTTTTATTTGATATTCCGGGAATTAATGCTGTTTAGTCCTGCGGTCGATTTTCCGGTCGTGTTAGATTTTCCATCCTATCGGGTTATGAAAGTAAGAGAATAGAGATTGCACCAGTTTTTGCGCACAAATCTTTGCACTTTAATATTTCCTGTACAGAAGGCTTATTCCTGAGGAGATTGGCCACAGTGGCCTTAGTTCATTCGGGAGGACATTAAATTCATGCTAGATGATAGCCTAGCCATTTCATGCTATTTCGCGCGTATTTAGAAATTTGAAGAACCCCATAAAAATTGCGATTGTCCGGGGAAAGAAATAAAAGAAAAGGATGGAGCTCTTTGATTTTACGTGAAAAAGGGTGTGTAAAAAACATATGAGCCGTAAAAGTGTAGCAGACAGGCAGGCAGACACATTTTAATTTATAGCATTAGTATGAATTACTCAGAACACGTACCACCCTGTAGTTTGACATCTCCGAGTTTGGTATTGCTCAACATACGTGATTCCTGGCCCTTGGAGCCGGGTGACGTGTCGCACCGTATAAGTACTCTTTGCACGGACACATTATACAAATTGGACGTGAAAATCACAACATCTGTCTTCAGATGATGTCCCGAATTGTTGTTTGTGTGTGACTTGTGAGGCAGATGAAGCTGATAACATACATTTATTCATGATTATACATCCGCCCACCACTGTCCATGATTTAGCTAATATTATATATTTAGCTACGATGCAGTTTTATAAAACACCTAATAGCCCGAATCAGTTTCTTCACGGCATCGTACCGGAACGCTAAATCGTTTGGCGGCACGTCTTTGCCAGTAGGGTGGTAACTAGCCAGACCAGACTAAACAGACCAGAGAAATTTCAGTAAATATAAATTACCAAATTAACCCAGCCGGGGATCGAACCTGGGACCTCCTACGTAAAGACAACAGCGCTCAACACCGCGCCAGGGAGCTCATCAGATTTATTTCGATCCGACGTGATCGAATTTAGCTCCTTTGTTCACTCATGGCTCTGCCAATTATCTGCTTGCATCTACTGCTAATTGCCTTTCCATCCAATTCCGGCGAAATGGAATCACGTCGGTTACCATTTTGATTACAATTGACGGGAGATCAGAGGCTTTAGCACTTATATTTTTAACTAGATGATGCCCGCGACTTCATTCGATTTTAGATTTTAGTTTTAGGGGCATCAGCTAGTACTTACATACATATAGTCCGCACGCGAGGTCTGAGGAATCGGGGGCTGAGGTAGTATTATAGGAGATAGCTGCACTTTTGACAACTATCGCTAGAAAGGCTGATTCTTGTACAGTATTAAAGTATGTGCAGGACCTATGTAAACAGTATAAAAACTGACGCTATTTATCGGGCCGTTTTCTAGATATCACTTCTGACACGTGATAAAGTTACAAACTGTAAATAATTATATAAAATGACGCGATGATTTGCTAATAAATATTATAAGGTGTGTAAATAGCTGTTTAATTTTTAAATCCCTTAAAGTCCGATTCTTCTGATTACGACAGTGATTAATTAGATTTTACGTTCATTTTGTACAGTTCAATATAATTAAATTTTATGATACAATTTGTTTTTTTCTTCCTTATTGCACATACTATCCTCATAGAATTATTATTTAATAATGAATTAAATTCACGCGCACAGATACAAAAGATGTGTTAGTATCGTAACGTAACGATAAGTCTATCTCATTACGTCAACATTCCATAAGATTCCTCAGACCTCGCGTGCGAACTGTACATAGACAGCTAAAATTAAAGCCCTTCCTTTTGGCTTTGTCGTAATCGGGTTAAATGTACCGAGCAAAAAATTTCTGTGAGGCAGTATATTCTAGGAGGGACGACCAACTCTTAATTAGAGAGTCAAGTTCAACTAATAGCAGCATACTAGAGACAAACATAGACTACTACAAAGAAAATTATTTTAGTCCTAACGGAATAATAGAAAGAAATACATTCCACTCGAACAAAAGCTAGCTAAGCACCAATATTATCCGTTGAAAATATTACTCTGATTTGCAAAGGTCAAGAACTCTTTTCTTACTTCGGAAATTCTTTCTCGATAGTTCATTATTATGCTGAGCGGGTAGCGAGCGGCACTGAGGCAATCCTTGGCAATAATTATCAAATGCGCTTACAGCTCCAGATAATGCTCTTATTGAAAATTGTGCTCAATTATGTGCAGATCAGAGCTTTACAGGCTGATTAAAGTTTACGAGAGCTGAATTGTTTCTAATGAGAATCGATTATAAGATTGCCGGACGTTTCTAACTTTTTTTATTCAAAGGTTTATTTATTGTATGACCATAAACAATTAATAGATCGTCATAAACATCATTTCAACCATCACCCGCCCCCTATAGAGCACGAGTTTTCTCTCAGAATGAGCAGGGCTTTGGCCATAGTCCACCACATACGGAAGTCAAGTGCGGATTTGCAGCATCCCCCAAACCTTCGAGGTTATTATGAATAACTCTCAGGCATGCAGGTTTCCTCAGGATGTTTTTTTCTCCTTTAAAACAAGTGATATTAATTTTCACACATAGCTAATAATTCCGCACATAGCTCCGAATAGCTTTGATCTGTTCCGTATGTAATAGGTGATTAAAGTTTACGAGAACCGTCGATTATAGTCATTTGCTTCCGAATCCTCGAGGAAATGTATAAATTATAGATCAGGTTATAGTTTTTAAGGCAAACCTACTTAAAGGACATTATAGTGCAGACGAGTGTGACGAATCAGTATAAACTCTCTATTTACTCTGTCATATTCCGACCTAACCACTAGATCAATGAGACAACAAATAATTTGTTACTGATACTCGAAACCTACCCCAAGCCGGCAGCCAATTAGTTTGATACGTTCTTTTACTACTAATATCTGAATGAACCCGCACTAGTTATAATAATATTAAGTAATAATGTAATGTTTCGTTTATCACTCTGCTATTAGATATCAACTAGATAGTAACTATAAAGAGAAGGCCATTTATTTTTTATAGCCACTTGGGGACAGAGTGGCATCCATATCAATGCTTGCTACGTATTCACGATCCATTCGTCTAACCGGTTTTGATGAAATTTAGAAAAGGTCAGATAAGAAATTTATTTCAATTTATTTATATATTGTTTAAAAGCACACAAAACAGGTAACTACTTCTACATTTCAGGTAAGTATAAAATGATAGTATTAAGTAGTAGAATTTATTTAATACTAGTGGTTCGCCCCGTACTGAGACCTCGCGGTATTTTTTTATTCTACGTAAGATGGTGATAACATCTATTGTATTCTTATTTGTACTTGCACAAGTGAATAAACTTTTACAGAGCGCCCTCTATTGATATCTTATGAAGTTCTGCTAAAAATACTGAAGCTCATTAAAAATTAAATAATTCCGTTTCCTTATAACATTTATCTAATTTTAGTATTTGTTGTTCAAGTACAGGATATAGTTCAAATAATTGATCGTTTCAGGCTCAACCTTTCAGAAAATTGAGAGTTCTATGATCAACTTTGGACGTTAGAAAACCTCCACTTTGAAAGCCCCCCATTTCTTCTATTTTATGGGAAAAATTAAAAAAAAATATTTTTGGACTCTATTCCTAATTATCTTTAAAATGATATACCGCAACCTTATGTAACGCTATAAAAAGTAGTTTACTTCGCATTCGCTCCTATGAGAGCCTCCCTGAAATAAATATTTTTATAAATTTTTAAGCCATATTCGGCTGAAGGCCATCGGTTTACAAATATAAAGTTTATAAATTTGAAGTAATTACGTTCAGTAATTCAGAAGTTATAAGGCTCTGAGAGACGGACGGACAGACAAGTACAAATTCACTCAAGTAGACTCAGAGACCTTCGCTTCGCTCAGTCAACAAGGATCGGTTGGATCCCTGTGTACATAGTTTATTTTTATCCCCCGAGATTTCAAAAACCGAAATCGACGCGGAGGTCGCAGGCTTCATCTTATTTTCAATCAATATGCAGCTGCAAGTAAAAATTGAGAGATCTGGCATCCGTGCCCGGCGCTTATGAAAATCATGGCTTTATTTATGAAATTTTCTCTAAGAACCCAGAAGAAGAACTCACCACAGTGCATATAGACAATTTCAGCATTACGCCGACGCGATGCCCTTTTTGGGATTATTTGTGTCACAGATAATGTGTTTTGTAATTTTATTTTGTTTCTGTGTCCAGGCAAGCTCAAATAAAGATTTGTTTATTTATTTAAGAGGATGCTACCCCATTTTTGACTTAAAAACTTATCAATTAATATATGTAAAAAAACTAGTTACTATGAAGTTCAGAACTTCCTTTAAAAAATGAAATATAGTAGGTATTTCACCAGGTATTAAACACGTTGGATGTTTCGGTAAACACTGTATAAAAGGCGTCATTGAGAGAATTTCACAAAGAAAACGCGTCAAAATGAGCAACACAAACGGCAACAGACAGGTCCCCATTAGTGTGTTAGTAGATAAAAATTAGCCTATATCTTTCCCCGGGACGTTAAATTTAGTCAGAATGGGTTGGGGGTCAGATGTGCTTTGAAAGCTTATCAGACAGACAGTCGTACTTTCGCATTTATTTATAATATTATAAGCATGGCTTAACTATCAGAACTATAAGAGCAACTGATTCTCAAGCTCCCATTCCATTCCTAGCTAGTCAATTAAGTAATCCTTTACGTTGTAATAGGATTTTACTCTATGAGAGAAAACAAAGACGGAGTCGTGTGAGTAATGAAGTTAAAGAACCGTAGTTTGAAAAGCATAGAGCAGCAATTATTTAGAGAGCCTCTGCCCCTCGTTAGGGTGTATCGCGTTTTATCCCAGCAGTAAACAGAAATATAACCTTAAATAATGGCGGTAAATAACGTTAAAGAGCACACCAGCGCGAGTCGGCCATGTGCAAATATTGAAAACATCTAGTTATTTTTAATTGTGTACAAATATTATGAATCCTAGTTCAAAACACAAAACAGAACAAAAGGTCGCGTACATAGTAATAGTTCTAGTATTGTTATCTGTGGGCGCAAGAAGCTGGATGAGAAAGGCGAAGCAAAGTGTGTGCTAATATGAGAAGGAACTTTTTTAAATTTGGTTTACTTACGGTCACGTCTTCTAATCACCTAATACTACCAATTCTAAGCTATGATTAGATGTTGACGCATACAAGCTCATGTTGATATTGATTATTGACGTTGATATTGATATAAAGCTTTCAGCCCGACGAACTAGAGGAGGCGGGAAGTTCTTGATGACAAAGCAGTGTTGCGCTCACTGGCGAGAGAAGGAACTATGTCTATCAGTTGACGCATATTATATATGCTGAAGTTGATGATATATGTCCCTTCAGACTGACGACCTTAAAAAGGTGGCGGGAATTGGCTGGATGAAAAGGTATAGGACCTGTGTATGCTATGGTTCAAGAAGACTATGTCCAGCAGTGGACGAATACAAGCTGGTGATAGTGATAATGATACATGACCCTTCAGCTAGATGACCTTAAAAGCGGAAAGTGGCTATGGTCTTGAATGGCAGCAATGGTCGCATACAGTGGTGGGTGATGGGTCACTCTATTGGAGACTAGACATCTTCGCGTATGCACAAGACGTGTGCGAGCAATGCTACACATGTGCACTGTCCATTTACAAAAAGGGTGACATATTAAAAAATTACCTTCGAAATTACCACATGTGATGTGCGTAATGCAAAAAGGCCGTATTTAATTGTCCGTACTTCGTACAGTACTTTTCCAGGAAAAAGGTAACAATTCATAAGTACACAAACACGCAAATAGACAATCTTAAAAGCCAAACGCATAGCATTCGTTCAGTCGTGGATAAAAATACATTTCGTTATACCAACATCGTGAAGTCAACGGCAAAATTGAAAGGATTTTAATAACTAGTTTAAAGAAGGAAGAAAGGCTTTCAGAAATCTCTCGCTGAGCTACTTAATAGAATTCCTGATTCGCTAAAAGCCGCAACTCTCGCCGGCAAGACAAATAAATTATAAAAATGGCGATGGATTTTTGTTACCCTTTTTACTTTTTATTAATACATTAATCAAACTCATATTACTTAGCTGGAATACTCATTTAAAAAAACGAATACATTTTTATTAATAACTAGATGATTCACGCATCTTCGTTCGCGTGGATTAAGATTTCTTGATTCCCGCTTGAACTCTTTAATTTTCCGGCATAAAAAGCTTACTTCTTTGCCCGGGATACAATCTACCCCTGTACCAAATTTGATCAAAATCGGTTGAGCAGGTGGGCGTGAAAGCATAGCAGACCGACAGACAGACCCACATTTGGATGTATGGATGGATGTTTGTTACTCAACCACGCCAGAACAGTTGAACGGATCTGGATGAAAGGCACAGATATACATTAAGTCTGGAATAACACATAATATGCTACTTTTTATCCCGGGAAGTTGAGTTCCCGCAGGAACCAAAAACCTCAATCCACGCGGATGAAGTTGCAGTCATCAGCTAGTCATATAATATTATCCAGTGAATCGACGCCCATACCAATTAGATACCATAGGACACGTCACCTCACCGACACAGCAGCATTATCATCTAAAGCAGCAACATAGGATACTTGTACACACGACAAGTGTTGTCAGGATGCCTCTAGGACTTGGCCAACTCAGGGCTCATAATGCTCAAGTGCTGGAGGCGCCATGGTAGCATTTACCTTAAGGTATTGTAATGTGTGGCACAATGGTGAGAATAAATAGATTCTCTTTCTTTTCTTCCTTTCTTTCTTGTGCTAGAATTACTGCATTTTTTACATCATAAAAATTCTGCCAGTATCGAGATACGGTCCTGTCACCTGGAAGCGTTGCTTTTGAGGTATCATTGGTACGAAATAATGTATTTCCTTAGATTGTGCCCACACTGTCCATTGGCAGCACTCTTGGGCAAATGGTCCTAGCACATAGAGAACTGAATGCACTTCAAACTTCTGAAACTATAGCTCGATCTAGTCTATACTGATAATCGGTAGCAGTAATGTACTCACACTCGAGTTTAAATTAATGATGGCCGGCTTGTCTAGGTCGCCGCAGAGCGCAATGGAACTGTAGCTACGAGTAGATAGTCCTCAGCTCGATGTTGTCCATTGGCGGAAGCCTATTGGGTAAATTGTCCTAGTACATAAGGAAGTGTACTCACATTTGAGTTTAAATTAATGATGGCCGGCTTGGCTAGGTCGCCGCAGTGCGCAATGGAACTGTAGCTACGAGTAGATACTCCTCATCTCGATGTTGTCCATTGGCGGAAGGCTATTGGGTAAATTGTCCTAGCACATAAGGAAGTGTACTCATACTAGAGTTTAAATAAATGATGGCCGGCTTGTCTAGGTCGGCGCAGTGCGCAATGGAACTGTAGCTACGAGTAGATACTCCTCAGCTCGATGTTGCCCATTCGCGGAAGGCTATTGGGTAAATTGTCCTAGTACATACGGAAGTGTACTCACAGTTGAGGCCGATGTCGTGATAGGTGATGATGGCCGGCTTGGCTCGGTCGCCCTGCACGGCCACCATGAGGTCGCCGCGGTCGGTGTGCACGCGCGTTTCCTGGCACGCGTTTTCCGCGCTGTTTAGCCGCAGTGCGCTGGGGAACTGCAGCTGGATGCTCTTCAGTTCGATGTCGTCCATACTGTCCATTGGCAGCAGGCTGTTGGGCAAATGACCGTCTATAAGTTATGATTACCTGTAGCCTTAGTATTTAAATTTGCATTAATCTTTGTTACAGTATAAACTGTTACGATTGGCTGAATTTGTGATATTCTTGCTGCAAGAATGGATTTTGACAATGATTTTGCAATCATTTCTATTTAATACGGGGGCAGAGCTTCGTAACGATAATCCATTTTCCGAGCAAAATAGTCAAGTCAAAAGTCATTTATTCAACGTTGGGAGTACACTTTTTAAACGTCAGTACAATAGGGATGATGACAACTCAATCAAATCAGCAACTCTTTATCAAACTTACAAACGCACTTCTAGTATGGAAGTTGTATGAAAATCACAATAGTGACGTCATCAAATTTCGACGCATTTTTTTTCTTTAATCTATATTTTAAAATGGTTATCAAACTTAAAACTAACCGAGGATGTGAATTCTAGGTCTTTTGGAAGACCCTCTGTTAAATAATCAGTTAGAAATAATTTATTTTTAATATAGGCATCATCCCCATTCCGATTTAACAACTTAATGCGGGCGTTATGATAATAATTAAATACGGCGTCCAAAAACTAAATCTACAAAGTTTTCAAAGGCGCTCTGGTCTGAGAAGAGCTCATAAAACTTCAAATGTCGTCAGTCTTTAGGGACGAGGGCACTTCTTTTTTTTTGATGGGACCTTATTGTGGTATACAGATTGCTTGCTATATGAAAGCCAAAACCGTTACGGTCGCAAACAACTCTGTGTGGCTAACACAGTTTCGCTATTGATCAAAACTCATTGTCACAGCAAGAAGAATCACAATAATTGATGCATTATTTTCATATTATAGTTTTAATGTTGCTTGATAATAAATAATAAAAGGTAAATGCCAAAACAAAACGTAAAACATTGATGCAGTTTTTTCGGCAATGCGGTACCATATACGGTGTAAGGGTGTACGGTGTTATAACTACCTACCGAAAAGGTAGTTTTTTGCTCGTTTTAAAAATGTATGTATTAAAAATTAAAGTTAATACATATGTCATCTTGTAAATTGTAATCTTTCGACAGTTTACAATATCGCTAGTTAGATTATCATCTAACGGTTTTTACAATTTTACGGTGACATATGCATAGTTTAGCAGGCTAAGACGTCTCTTTCAAACTTAACAACTTCATTTTACACTTTTGACTCCATAAATACCACACCATTACAGGATGAAAAACTACTTATGCTTAGTAAATGCAGTTCACACTTATTTTGAACAATTTTTAAATTTAAAACACTAATGATACCGAAAATGAAGTACTACCACAATATTTTTCTTTTTTTGCGTTATTTGTGCGGTATTTCTATCAGTTATCACCAGTAGTTTCACCTGTCTTCGTAATCGGTAGCAGATCCCTTATGCACTGTATGTTTATTTAAATTTATAGACTAGCGCTTGGCTGCAATCAGACTTGCTGGAAGTAGAGATGCAGCCTAAGGTGGAGCCTGCTTGCCTATATGATACGTATTCATAATAGATTTGTAGATATCAATATTATAATATTGATATAGCGGATTGTAAAACGGACACCGGAAGGGCGTTGCGTATCCTAGTGGTTCGTATTAGAAATGAGGAAGCAAATCGCTTCGTACGCGTCCGTGGGATTTCAATTATATAGGGATGCAGACCCTGACTATGTCTTGCGGTACGATACTAGACATGTCGCATGCCATGTCGTAGCGGTCTCCAGTTGAGGTCATTGAAATAACCCAAGTCGGAACCCCAGTCTGTCTGCTACGCTTTCACGACCCATCTATTCAACCGATTTGGACGAAATTTGGTACAGAGATACGTTGCATCCCGGGGCAGTACATAAGTATAATTTTGTCCTGGGAAATCAAAGAGTTCCCACGGGAGTTTTAAAAACTTGAACCACGCGCACGTAGTCGCGGGCATCAGGTAATCATATCTTTTTCCCTTTGCAGAGTTAACGGGTCATATGAAAGTAGGTACATGCGATTTTTGGAAGCTGTCTTTTCGAAAAACTATATATACATGTAGGCATTGAGCTAATGTTTTAAAACTTCGTGCTTTAGTGGCATAATAATAATAAGTAATAATACTTACTTACCACGAATAATACGACTATAATTTGACTGTCGATATTTCGACCCATCGTTGCATGGATCGTGGACCGTAGGTAGCAGGTCGTAACCACTCGGGTCCAAATAAATGCAACTGGGTCGAACAATTGCTTTAAATTAATAAGCATTGAATTATATAGTGCATATGGACGTATAAAATGTTCCATTTGTCCATCATAATAGGGCACTGATTTTTTTTAATTTATTGTCTAGCGCTTGGCTGCAATCAGACTTGCTGGCAAGTAGTGATACAGCCTCAGGTAGAGCGCGCTTACCTAGAAGATGTCTATTCACTCTTGATTTGAAGATACCAATATTATAAGCGGAAGGAAAAACGGAAGTCGGAAAGGCGTTCCACATTGTTCTATTGTTTTAGATTTATAAATTAATAGATGTTTTATTTCCATTAAACTTAAGTATCACGAGAATTTTCGGTGTATAAAGCCTATCGATTCAAGTCCGTTGAAACTCAATCCGTATGCTAATATCGACTGATGTTAGTTTACGGTTGTATCCTAGTGGATACAAATTAACTTTTATTGCGCTAGCGTTATATAAACTATATTTGATTGGAACGGATAGAATGGACGTGACATGACTCGCCAGATTAATTTAACCCAGTTTTATAACACGCCTTTATATCAGCTTCACTTCAGTAAGAATTAACTAGTCAAGCATTCAATATTTATTTATTCAAATTAAGTACACTGTACACTTATTGACGACCAATAAATTAAAAAAAACATGATGGTGATAATCAGTTACGGTATCTTAAAAGCTACGAGGGTTCGAAACGCGCCCTGTTGGCCTAGCATGCGCACAACGAGATATTCTCGCAACGAGAGAGAGAGATGTTGTCGTGTCGCTTTATTTCTCGTTTACCCTAACATGCGCGCTACGTGTGACAAGATTCTCGTGGAAGAGTTGGCCTTGTCGTGTGGAGAAACCAATGTTGCCCTTTCCCAATAACATGCGATATTCTAATGTTGCAACACCGATTTAGTTCATTCATCGTTCATTATTCTTAATGTGCTCTAAGCCTTTTATTAGAATTTTTTATCTGTAAACTTTAAAAATGACGTCTTTATGACACTGACTTAACTTGTCTCTGACACTGACAGTGATAACTCTGAGAAATGGAGTTCTATTTTGTTGGTTTTTTATTTTTAAAAACAACTAAATATAAAATTTTAATAATATACTAAGTAATAATAAGAGAATCTTACAAAAAAAGGAATGAATTTGGTGATATGGATAAATACAATGTGCTTTTATATGGAGTCAAACATAAAATAATTACACGGCCTGTTTCAGAATACGATCAAACAATTTAAAAATAATTGTTGACGGAAGAACACCTCAAGTTCTTGAGTATTTATGTAATAAGTAGGCTGTAGGTACTTTTATGATATTACACTACATGTTACAAGATACAAACGTGTCAACGGGCCATGGAGCGTGGCATCATAAGCATTAAAGTGAAAAGTGACTCCATTAGATATAAAACCAACATTATAGACGCTCTAAGCCATAGGAAAAGCCAAAAATGGAAATGGGCAAGCCATATAGAACACACACGTGGCCCAAAAGGCATCAAGAAACGAGGATGTCCCAAAGAACGCTGGTCAGACGAGATAGTGGACATTGGTGGAAAAGCTGGAACAGTACCTATAGCACAGAACCGGAAAGCATGGCACAAAATGGAGGAGGCCTTGACCCGCAAGGGTTTAAATTAAAAAAATACCAATATTTCATTAAATTGTACATTTACTGCTTGTAGGTTTGTTTTTCATTAATTTACACACACTTGTACTTTTTTTATTTATATCCTTTTTTGTAATGTACTCTCTGTATTTAGCTAAACTCTAAGGAATAATAAAGGCTTTTTTATTTATTTTATTTTAGTTGTATGAAATTGGAATGTTTCTTGTCTGCAGAAATATTGAAATTGGTTGGCAATGAATGTTTTATTGGTCTGCTTTTAAATTATATGCAAAGCTAAAGCTAAGTAATTAAAATTAATATGAAAATGTTCTCAGTAGATCATTTTCAGCTTCTTAGGACAATATAATTAACAGATATTAATTAACATTCATTGTACTAATATTATGATTTAACTTCTACATATTATCTATATTCACAAATAGTTATTATAAATTTCCCTATGTATGAAATCTACATTTTGGTTCTGGCTTATAAATAAAAATTCAAATACAAATTCAAATGTTTTTTATTCAACTTTATACTTTAGCAAGTACTTTTGAACCATTTAGTGTATCTATCACTGGTTTGGAATACCATTCCTACTGAGAAGAACCAGCAAGAAGCTCGGCAGTTGCTCTTTTCAATAAAATTACAATCATAATAATATCCCGCAATTAATTGTGCTAGTTTGACCTGAGAGTGTTGAGCACATTTTCATCTGCCTCTCTGTAACAAAAAATACATTATCCACAGTTAAAAACAAACAATATTTTGATGTGAAACTAACAAACAAACTAATTGGCAATCAGTTGTGTTAACCCACAGTTAATAAAAAAACAATTAATTAATATGAAATTATTAGAACAGTTATTAATAATTCTTAATGTTGAAAACTAAGCTACAGTGATGACTGATGATAGATAGTACCTGTATAATTTTCCTGTATAATCAAACCAAACAAGCAAAGCTGCATGCAATATCTGAACCCAGCATCAACTTCACTTGATTATACTACAAGTCACAAGTCTTCAACACTCATGCATGCGACTTTGTCTGCGATGGTGAAGTAATATTGCAGGTGGGTACCAATTAGTATAGACTGCATTATTGAACTCAAAGTCCCTCTCAAGACTCCTCAATTCTGACGCTGCAGGGTACAGCACTAGGAATTCATGACTCGTGGATGCCGGTTTTTTTCAGTACCAGGTACTAAGTACAGACTACAGACTTGTCAATTAACATTGAACTCCAAGTATCAACTCTTGAAACCTTATGCTGCAGGGTAATTCACTAATGTAGCATAAAAAAATTAACAAAATTAAGTTTGCTTTAAATTTGAATTAAGTTGTAAGGTGTTTTAGTAATTAGGTCTCTGCCAAAAGCATGAAAAGATACCATACTCAAGACTCATACCAGTTGCACATTTATTCTGTGTGCATCTTTTCCCCTATTTTTATACTGGGCTCCTTGTCGTCCAAATGGAGGAAATATTTTTATGTGTGTGCAGTCAATGAGCCCCAATATACCTGGCACGTTAAATTTATTTTCAAAGCCCTCCTACATATACTCCTCTAGGCTGTATCCTTAGTAGGAAAATGCACCCATTCACGAGTCTGAATTTTGTACATAGGTATAGGCATTTTAATAAGATGAACACTGAAGGAGACTATAAAAGTAGATGATGATATCTTCTATAAATAGAGGTCAGAAATTGTCCGAGAAAGCTACTGACAGTGGTATGTGCCTCGCACATGCTGTGGTCTTGCCCTAGTTGTTGTTGGTATCCCCATTGGCCAGAAATTGAATGGAATGGAATGGCCAGTATACCTACAATAACATTTTACTTATGTATCTGTTATATTGTTAAAATGTTTATATCATAGAATTACAGTATTCCAATAAGAAGCTACACAACCCTGAGAAGTACTTAGACATAGGCTAATCCTACACTGCGACGCGTTAACCGTAATTAGGTATATCACATTAACAACGCCTCTCCGCAGGTGGAATTAGTATGCAGCTCTGCCATCTGCCACGGGACGCGTCGCAGTGTGGGATTCGCCTTAGGCTTACCTTTAAATGAACGGGCAGGCCATCAATGGTTACAGGCTCCAACTCCTCGACAAGTTTCTCCACAATATAGATTGCCATCGGCTTGGAGATCCGCCAAAGCAATTGGAACTCTCCGTCGCTCAAATCAAATGGATCACAGACATCCCTATTTCGTCTGCATTGTAATTTTCGCGCTTCTGTAGTATGGAGCCGCCATCATAATCGTGGAGGAACCACCCGAAAAATTTCAAGTTTATTGTTGTAAAATGGTTGATATCCTATCTCGTTGTATCTCGCCCTCAAATTGACGGTCGGTAAATAACCATGTCGAAATGTCAAAATAGAACAATATCCGAGAAAAAATAGTCTGCCATGTTAGGGTTCGTAGAGAAAAATACCACAGATAAGAAATATTACTGTTATCTCTACTTTTGACGACACGAGACGAGACATAAGTGTAGCCATGTTAGCTACGGTAGACAAATAGATATAACGCGAGAAAATGGGTAGACATAATTATCTCGTAGTGCGCATGCTAGGCACACAGGTCTGAGAAGAGCCCACTACAAACTCAGCCGGGTTTTAGTATGTAAACAAATCTTGGAAGTGACCAACTTCTTAGTCAAATGAACAACTTTGGTTTAAGTTTTCGCCTCAATGACCTATACAAAAAACATACAACATCATATATCATGGTATAATTTATAATATAGACCATAAACCCAATCCAGATGCTATTAGGATAATAAAAATACGTTTATCTCTTTTCCTCTTATGTTTAGTCACTCGAGTGAAAAAGGTAGAATACTAACTGTCATCTTAATAGCATCTTGATATGACAGCACATAGAATATCACGACATTGGATCACTGAAAGATAATCCAATACAATATCCACGCATTGATTACCTATTTAGTTACGTACATTGTACATGCCATAACCGTGCGAATCCTTTGATAGCCTTTAAAATCCAATCAGAATAAATTACAGACTTCAGTATCCTTAGTACGCGTGTGCGCATATCGAAAATGTTCGTTCGAGTATCGAAACACCGTGAAATAGAGATAGGTTAAAGCTCGAGTCCGTTTCAATACATCGACAGTTTTCCACCAAGTCATAATTTAAAAAAAAATTAAAGAACACTACTGCCCTGCCAAAAAACTATTTAAAAAGTTATAAATCTAAATTAATCTAGTTCAATAGAATCTTAATACAATTTTTATTAAATGATATTTTTTTGTTAATCACTGGATATTGAACTATAGTGTAATATATTTTTGGAATCTACTCATCATTTTATAAACAATGTAACATCCTCCCAATAAAACAAAAAGTTAAATTAAAAGTTAAATTACGCTTGCTTATAGAAAACTTTCTTATTCATAACAACGATTTATATGAAAGCACAAAATTAACCAGAAAAGTAGCAGCTCGAAAAATAAAAACAGTAGGAGCTAATAATTTATATGGCGAAAGAACGACCGACTTCCTTATACCAAGGCTAATCAACAATCTACCACTAGCACTAAGAGATTCGATCACGGCTAAAAATATAAAGCCAGTTATAAAAAAATATTTCAACGGCTGAACTGCAGAAATATAAAGATAAATTATAATAATAAATACAATAAAAACATTATTTCTATATATTCTATATACTATAAGACATATACTTCTCTCTTTATATATTTGGTAACTATAAATAACCACTATCTAAACTAAATCAGTCTGTATAATACGATGCACGCGTTAGTGCGCACTGCACAAAACCGGTTTGGCATTTGCTCGATGCATGCTCGATGCGATGATACTCGAGGGCGTGCGAGCGCTCCTATATAAGTATTTTACGCTAACAACTACCTACTTAAATTAAAAAATAAAAAATTGAATATATGTATGTATGTAGATTGATATTTAGGTATATTGTATTACCACTGTTCTGTTATCTTAGTTGTTTAGGAGGAATGTGCAACGTCCACATAAACTCATGCGAGTTTCAGGACGTGAAGTTAAATAAGATATGTAAAAGTTATTTTGTTAAATTAAATAAATAAAAAAAATAGATGATTATTATATAGTTAATCTTATTTTCGTTTTTTTAAAATTTATTCTAGAACATGGTCACCCCATCAATTTTTTTTAATTTTACTAGCATATGTCACCCGGAATAAGCTAGGGATTCTAACAATACCTCATTTATCAAAATCGGTTCAGGCGTATAGAAGTTATGGTGGAATATACAAACTCACATACATAAATACATATATACATACATACATACATACATACTTACATACATACATACATACATACATACATACATACATACATACATACATACATACATACATACATACATACATACATACATACATACATACATACATACATACTTACATACATACATGAACCCTGAAAACAATATACTCCTTTTTTCAGGCAGTCGTATAAAAATGTTTTTCACTGACGTTTTAAACGAAACAAATTCAATTTTTTTATCAGAATCATTATCATTTTTGTTTTGCCAGAATATCGTACGGTAACGTTAACGTTTAATCCTGCTTTAAGTAATTTAATCCCAATAATTGTACGCATTCTTGTACATACCGATTGGTGGTATGGATTTATGCCCCCAACAGGTTATAGCCCGCTACCATCTTAGACTGCATCAGCACTGCACCATCAGGTGAGAAGGAAATCAAAGGCTAACTTGTAGTGACGTAAAAAAAAGTTAGATCTATTCAAAAGGGTAACTATTATAATAAGGTCGTATATAAGATGGGCTCGCGCGGGGCGGACCGTGCCACGCTTTCGCAGCGCGATCGACCGCGCCTGTTGGCCCGGCGCCAGCAGCGGCGGAACAGCGCGAGCGTTTTCAATTCATGAACTCTACCTATAAATATAATATCGTATCGTATTTTATACTAACTGATGCCCGCGATGATGTCGATGATTTTTTAATTTTCCGGGATAAAATGATAAATGATTTATTTATTTCACGCAGGACAACTTGTGTCACTTATGATACGTTAAGACTACCACCGGTTCGCCACGCGGACGAAGTCGCGGGCATCATCTAGTCTATATATGTAAAAGTGAAATACCACTCATTCACTCACTCGCTGACTAATCACGATATCTCAGGAACTATGAAGCATAGGTACAAACTTGAAATTTGGAAGGTACTTTTATGAAACGGTTTTGAGAAAATTCACCCCTAAGGGGGTGCAATTGGGATTGGCAGCTTGCATGAAGGTTCTAAGTTAAAGGCATGAAAATCGGCATTTGGATTATCCTTATAAAAACCTCCATAATCTATATAGTCGCTTTAAGTAATCCATTTGCAGCGGGAAAAACTCATAATCTCATAGGAAATCGGAAATTGTACAGGGACGAAGTCGACGGCGACTTGTAGTTAATCCGTTAAAACCGAATGCGGACAACGCAATTGGTTTTACGGTTTTATTAAACAGGCCAATACGGAACACATTACATTACATTTACTTTCAATAACTATTATTTAAGGAGAGAACTTACAACGGCGGACTGGCAGCCATCGATCTCTATTACTGCCACCGCAAGCGTGCTATCATGAAGCCATCATGCATTGATCATGCGTCATTCCATTGGTACAGCGGTAAATAAAAAAGAGTTATGATTTTGGCAGTTCATTGTACCTACTTAGTTATTGAGGCTAAAAATGTAAGCTTACCTATATAATAAACTCGCCGGCATATTTAGCTGAACATAAAAAAGGTCCATAATTAAAAAAATATGGTTTTATTTTAAAATCTACTTACTACACTTATTTTGTTATTTAAAGTTTCATTTGTTTTACTTAAAATGAGATCACATTAACAACAGATTTTGCAAGTAAAGGCTATTTGTGAAAAATGGTACATTTTTGAACTTTTCATGTAACCGGGAAAAGTGAAATTTAATATTAAAATAACAATTAAATTAGAAAAATGGTGATTAATATCGCGTATTTCCTCCACATGCTCTTATTAAAGTTTCTACCCGTCTAGGCATACTGAGAATGATGTTATCGATGGTCTGCTGGGATAGTCTCCGCCATTCCTCAACTACGGCGATTCGCAGTTCTCCCACGTTGGCAGGAGCTGGAATTCTGGACTTAACTTTTCTTTTCAGCAAGTCCCAAACGTGATCTATTGGGTTCATATACGGTGATCTCGCCGGCCACTCCATAACAGTGATATTCATATCATTAAGATAAGCTTGAGTTACCCGAGCGGTATGCGTCCGAGCATTATCCTGCATAAAAACAAAATCTTCACCGATATATGGGGCAAACGGTACGACATTTTCTTCTAAAACTTCTCTGATATAGCGGTCTGCAGTCAGACTCCCTCTGTCAATCACTACCAAGTCTGTGCGAACTCCCAAACAATGCCCGCCCAAACCATTATTGATCCACCACCGTATGCAACTGGTAGTTTCAAAATTTGTCTGAATGTATCGTTCTCCTTTGCGTCTGTATATTCTTTGCCTGCCGTCAATTTGATTTAAGAGAATTCTGCACTCATCACTAAACAATACCTTACTCTACTGGTCCGCGTTCCAAAGTCGATGTTCCTGAGCAAAAGTTAACCTGTTTCTACAATGATTTACCTCGAGCCTTGGAGCCTTGGTGGGCACAAATTAACCCAAACCAGCTTCTTCGAGCCTTCTTCGTACCGTACGCTCACTTACGGTTACACCCCGCACTGCTTCTAACTCATGTCGGGCTTGGACGGCCGTCAAACGGGGGTTCCTACGTACACGAAGCCGAATGAAACGATCATCCCTACTCGAAGTGCGTCTTTTTCTGCCTTGTCCTGCTCTTCTCACATAAGTACCGGTCTCCCTGAACCATTGGATACTGCGATGGATCGTTGAAACTGGTCGACGAAAATCTCTGGATATCACTCTGTAGGTTTAACCATTTTTTCGCATTTCGAGTGCCCTGGCAATCTCCGTTGGGGCTAAGTCAGGCATAATTCAGTCATCAACTCCAGAAAGATACGCGATTAAAAAAAACTAACAAAAAACAGTATTTCAATGAAATTTTAAATCAAACTCAGAAGTAAGAAATACTCGAAGTTCGCTCCAGATAAGGTGTATTTGAATAAAATTAAAACAATTGCATAAAATGTGATGTTCAGTTGTTTTCTTAATTTGAAAATATTTCTTTTTAAATTAAATGACGTATAAACCAGCCAGCAACCTTATATGATACTGATATCAAACCTTTTTTTTATGTTCCGCTAAATATGCCGGCGAGTTTATTATTATAGGTCTGGCCATACATTTTGGATATGAGTAAAAAAATGGTGTAGGGAAAAATTACTTATACTTTTTTTATAGGAAAAAGCTAGCACATGTATAAAGTAGGATATGCAGTAGGAAAAGATTCATACGTACGTAACTTTATAAGTGTTTCAAAGAATTCTTTTGTGTCAGCCTGACCTCGTTTCGAATGGTATGGATCAACGCTTTTAACGATTCCGCGTCTACATGTACGTAGTGCTACGTATAAGGGTACGTTCGCACTGCGAAAAACATTCGCGTGAATTTTATTCTCTCGATTTACATTTCGCCTATGGAATTCACCTACTCCGCCCTGCGAATGTGAGCGTCAACTCCGTACAGCACAAAATATTCGCGCGAATAGTAATTTATACTTCATAATAATAATAATAATAATTCTTATTTCATCGCATGAAATTATATCTAAACAAAAATTGTATTTTCGCGCGAATTTTATTCCCATGTGCATATGTCACCGTAAGATTTTAAAAACCGCTAGATTATATCCAACTTATAATCCAACTCGCGAAATCGCAAAGTGTCGAAAAATTACAATTTAACGCATTATTTTTCGGTAGATTGTAATCTGTTAGGTTTATTAACCCGATAGAACGTAAGTGCACTACCTGATTATTTATGTCGAACCCTAACCTGACCTACATGAAACAGACAAGAAAACGTAAATACAATGAATATTTCAAAAATTTTCACTGAGAACATTGAACGGTTCACAATCTTTCGACATTTTACAATTTCGCGAGTTAGATTATAATCTAACGGTTTTTAAAATCTTACGGTGACACATACACCCGATATGATTACTTCTGCTACAGACTTACGAAAAAAAATCAAGTGTACCGCGTACGTGCCATACCGCCTGGAAGCTCAACAAGCTTAAGCTCACCGCCTCCATTATTCATAAATTAAAAAAAAAACAAGTTCTGTTCCCAGTTATAATTATTTGATGATGCCCACGACTTCGTCTGCGTAGATTAAATTTTATTAATTCCCACGGGAAGTCTTTAATTGTCCGTGATAAAAAGTAGCATATGAAAAATTCATTTTCTGGAGTAGGGTAAATACCAAAGTGAGACTGTCTATCTGTTTGTCTGTCGGTCCGTTTGTCTGTTTCAAATTTCAAGGCCCATCTGTGAAGAATGAGAAGGGTTTAGCCATAATCAACCACGGTGGCCAATTGTGTGAGTTACCTGTTAAGCCAGTTAACTTTTAAGTAAAGCAAGTTGATATATTTCAATTTAATCCGAATAGTACCTCATAGTTGCACCCAGCGATCGAACCCCGAACCTCGCAGATAAAATCTCCATCAAAAGTATGCTCTAAAAAAATTGAAGATTATATTAATGATAAAAGAGCATGGATTTGACTCGCTCCTAAGCAATGCTTAGGACTGCGGTTACTTATGTATCTACTACATAGACATTGATTAATTTTAAATGATTTTTTTTTACAGAGCATCCACAGTTTCTTGCTGGTTCTTCTCGCTATGAATGGCATTGGTAGAATCACTGCACCATTTAATACTTAAATAAGCACTTTTAATAAGTTCATTTGAATCTATACTAATATTATAAATGCGAAAGTTTGGATGGATAGATGGATGGATGAATTCATGTATAGATGGATGTTCTTTACTCAATCACGCCAGAACGGCTGAACGGATCAGGCTGAAATTTGACACAAAGATAGATTGTAGTCTGGAATAACACATAGGCTACTTTTATACCGGAAAAAAATTAAAGAGTTCCTGCGGGTACCAAAAATACCTTATCCACACGGACGAAGTCGCGGGCATCAGCTAGTAAAAAATATAAGTTTGAGTTTGAGAGTCTAGGTACTACTTAAAAGGTACTTAGTAACTAACACGAAAACAGTTTTAGTTCTCCTTCGAAACGGTCAATAAGGCGACCTTGGTCACGCCAGCAATTTTAATGGCAACTTATAGACACGGCTTCGTGTGCGACTTTGACGGTCGAGACCTGCCAGTGACTATGCCTAACTAATAGGCCTA
This sequence comes from Erebia palarica, assembly GCA_964035005.1. Lineage (NCBI taxonomy): Eukaryota > Metazoa > Arthropoda > Insecta > Lepidoptera > Nymphalidae > Erebia > Erebia palarica. The sequence continues at coordinate 20,590,594 of OZ035986.1, forward strand.
TTACACTGCACTTTTAACAGGGCCCTGTTGGAAGGGTGGGTGTGGCCGCTAGTTAGAGCGTCCACACCCACAGTTAGCAATTTAGGGACCCTTTTTCCCTAAATCTTATTACACTACACTGATTCCAGTGCAAGGGTCACTATGAAGAGTGCAGTGCAATAGGCCTATAATAATGGATTTAAGGGCATTCGAATTTCGAACCACTGGCAGCAAAAACTGCCTCGTTGGTCTAGTGGTTAGCATGTTCGACTGAGGCCGACGAGGTCCCGGGGTCGAGGTCCCGGGTCGGGCCATAATTACTTCAGTGTTGAGTTTTTCTGACTAGAAATTCTCAGTACTAGCCCAGAGTAAGGAAGTTGGCGGTGTATCACCCCCGTGCCTCGGAGAGCACGTTAAACCGTCGGTACCGGTAATTATCACTATAATAATAGTCGTTGAAGCCCACCAACCCGCATTGAAGCAGCATGGTGGGTCTGTGCTCTAATTTCCTAACTCCTACGAGAGTGGAGACCTGTACCCACCAGTGCGACGTTAATGGGCTGCAGTGGTAGTGGGGAGTGGGGGCAGGAATCACGTGGTATTTCCAAACCTCGTTCAGAGTCAGGCAAGTGCCTAGATTTCAGTTATAAGTTAGGTTTTATTCAGACCTTTTTAAAGAGCTTCGTGATAGAGTTAAGTACCTACCGAGCATTGATGAACTTATGTTCTCAGCAAATCACGAGAGCGATTTTTAATACGACAAACTTATCTGGCCCGGTGGTCAAAATTGGAACTTATTTTTATGAAAAATTTAATAGGTAGTCCCACAAACTTTTCTGACCCGGTGACACTCGCTAGTAGATATGAAAAATAAAATAAAACCAAAAACTAAACAGACTTTGTTCCAATTTTGGCCACCGGGTCGGATTTGTGAGACTTCAATAACAATGAATTCGAGACATCTTTAACATGACGTGTTGCGACTAGCCGGAACCGGTTCAGATTCTACTGAGAAGAGCCAACAAAAATGTAGATGTCACCGTAAGATTGTAAAAACCGTTAAATTATAATCTAACTCGCGAAATTGTAAACTGTCGAAAGATTGTGAATTGTTCAATGTTATAAGTGTCAATTTTTGAAATATTCATTGTATTTACGTTTTCTTATCTCTTTCTTGTAGGTTAGGTTAGGGTTCGACATAAATATTCAAGTAGGGCACTTAGGTTTTATCGGGTTTAAATACCTATCAGATTACAATATACCGGAAAATAATGCGTTAAATTGTAATCTTTCGGCAGTTTGCAATTACGCGAGTTAGATTATAATCTAACGGTTTTTCCAATCTTACGGTGACATAGATATACATTATACAATACCATCGATATATATTATATAGATACTAGATGGGCCCTTTCATAGAAAGGTCGGCCAACTTATGGTGCTTGCTCCTCACCCGTCTATTTTTTTTTTAAGTTAACCTGGTTTTGGGTCCAGCCCTAGAATAGTCCAGCCCGATACGATAAAAAAGCAACCAAGATTAGTTTCAGCCTGAATGGAACGGACAATAGGCATTAATACCTACCTAGACGTAGTATAGGTAATATTATAGTGCATAATATACGGTCTGATAATATAGTTACTAAATTAAGTTCGACATTCTTTGTTTGACAAGGCCCGTCTATGTAAATTGAGGTAATTGTACAATACACAAGGAATTAAAAAGTTATTACACCATCTCGTGTTAGGTACGATTTTGGGACTGACTTGTATGGACGCAACGCTAATAACCTCCATACAGCTTTTTCCTTAAAAAAATTCGTCAATTTGTCTCCAACACGAAGTTCTTACTACCAATGGCCCTGATTATAATTCCACGGATAATACTAGCGTCTACTAGTCTAAATTGTTACCACAATACAACATTTGCACTCCAATAGGTACAAAAGCAATTGCATTACAGAGGGGTGGATAATGCAATTAGCTAAGTACGTGTACTGTAAACCGCGCTCATCGTGTAGGTAGTTACTTTTAATTATCTTTGATTGTGTAAGAAAATCCCTCTATCACGAAAACACCGATGCTGTACTCTGCCATGGAAGATCTGTTCCATTTTATTTCATGTGATTATACAATTTATATTTCACTTTGATGCACGGAAACGTCTGTCCCTGATGCGTGCTTCAGGCAGATTCTAGCCTATTATCTATACTAAATGATGGTTATGGATGAATGTTTGTTACTCAATCACACCCGAACGGCTGAGCGGATCTGGATGATATTTGGCGCAGAGATAGATTATAGTTTAGAATAACACATAGGCATACTTATTACATCCTATTTGTCCCTCAAAATTAAGGAGTTCCTGCAGGAACCAAAAAATTCAATCAACGCCGACGGAGTCTCGGGCATTAGCTAGTAATAAATACTTCATGTAGTCTTCGTCATCACAATTCGCGCAAATCGGAGATAGTTTAAAAACTACTTTTTCGGTTCCGTAATACCACATTTTCCAGCAGATACATGGGAGATACATAGGTGGGTGTGTTGTTAATATAGTTATCCTACCAGTCATTCGACGGAGACGTCTAGACAGAGCAAGGGTAAAAATAGGTAATACTAATATTTTGTGTAAGCTGCACTGATTAATAGAATTATTATAATGTATAACTCACAGGGGAATTACATAGACGTACAGTGACACAATATTAAATAGGTATGTTCGGCATAAACAGGTACTACCGAGGGACTTAGAGTGAAAGTTGAAAGTTGAAGTTCTATTCATTATGAATCACAAAGATTAAGTCAGCCCCTAGATGGCGCTATGTACCTTTTGTCTCACACTATTCGGAACAGTATTGTAATGCGTATGCGTGATTTAACTTACTCTGTTCAATTTTTGAAGCAGGGTGAAATTTAATCGATTTAACTATTGTAATAAATATTAATTATTAAGACCACAGGTTAGGTCATACTTAAATTTATTACCATAGGGTTAAAAACCACGAAAGACTAAACACAGGATGAATAAATTAATACTCAGGCCCACCTGCACAACACTGCCTAGACCGGATATACGGGCTGCCTATGCTGCCACTTTTTATAACTTAGGACAGGTATATAAAAATACTAGCGGATGCTCGCGACTTCGTGGCATAAATTTTTTTGAATTCCCCCAGTAGCCAATGTACACACACACAAAAGTAGCCTATGTCATTCTCCAGGTCCTCAACTATACCCATGCTAAAAATCACGTTGATCCGTTGCGGCATGATTGAAGCACAAACTCTCTATTTAACATCCTTGGGAATCAATTTTCAAAAATGGTGAAACACGTACCTACTTCTTCATATTTAACCGAAAGCTCAAATACCGTTTCATGGCTATAATTTGAAAAATGAATGACTTTCATACAAACTTTCAACCCCTGTTTTACCCTTTTGGGGGTGGAATTTAGAAAAGTTGCGACACATTTACTGCTTAATTTTTTATCGAAAGCCAAAATACCAAGTTTCGTTGATATAACTTGAAAAATCTGTCTATCTCTCTAAAATTTGCTACAAAGGTAGGTTGCATCCCGGGAAAGTACACAGGCAATTTTTTATCCCGGAAAAGAGAGAGCGCGGGTATCAAAAATCTTAATCCACGCGGACGAGTTCGCGGGCATCATCGTTACTAGTTTAATTAAGGACTATAAAGATATTATGATTATTTCTTTTAATTTTTATTTTTTATTATATTTCATTCTTTTATTTATTATTATTTATTAGGAGGTGGCCCTTTGACCACATTTACTTCTTAAGTATGTACACACTACACATTATACATAACTACTGCATGTAATGTTTTTTTTTGTACTACTGATTAATTTGAGGTAAACTTGTAGGTATTCCAACGTACAAATATTACTCGTGTTTCCATTACCGATTCGTATTTCCGTATTTTAGAACCGCCTCTCGTCTCCCTTTATGTGCGTGCTGGCCAGCGAATCCAGTCTATCATTTTTTTGGCATTTCGGGGCATAACAGGTATTCAGTTTTTCTGACATGAAATTCTCGGTACTAGCCCGGAGTGAGAAAGTTGGCGGTATTTCACCCCCCGTGCCTAGGAGAGCCTGCATGTAAAGCCGTCGGCCCTGTGCATGATATCTCCCCGGTCGTGACGGATTTTCCGTCCCATCGGGCTATGAGAGTAAAGGAATAGAGAGTGCACCTGTGCACAGATGGCTAATCGGTCAAATGGAAATTCGGTCGTCGGTCGGGACGATATTATTATTTATTAGAAAACATTGGCAGACCCTCCATAAAGTGGATAAACGACTTCAAGCGAGTCGCTGACACTGGATTCAAGCGGCCCAAGACCGCGACATATGGAAGTTCTTAAAAGAGAGCTATGTGTCAGTCGATCTATCGGTTAATGAAGACGACAACTTCGAGAATGCCGGAACCTCATCGTGAATGTTTCCTCACCAAACATAATAAATACATATAGAAATCCGTTGTTGAGTTTTTTTTTAGTTGATGTGATATAATATTTTATACACCTTCACACTTATAAGAAATGAATTGGAATGATTTACTTTTTTACTCCACATAGGACACCTAGTGCCAGATATACTAAACTACTAAATGTCAAGATTCTACCACACATAATTACCAGTAGAAGTAAAATGCGAACATTATACTACCACCATTGATAAAGATGTTTTAATTCAATAACTTGGCATTTGGATATGATAACTAGGCTAAGACTCACCTCAATAGAGCAGTTTCTTCTGAACTGTTGGTAGGCATATTCACAGGTTCTTTATCTGCCTTCACGTTCAATGCTTTTCTCCTGAAAGAGTACTACAGATGTACAAAACCGCCAATATATGGTAAAATTATGTGCATACAATAAGTGTCACAATACTTATACACAATAAGTGTTAGGTTGTTAAATGCATTTATAAAGGATGTAGCTCATGCATTTATAAACATGCAGTATTGGATAAATGATATTATGTAATACATGTGTCACCATTAGATTGTGAAAACCGTTAGATTGTAATCTGACTCAGGAAATTGTAAACTGTCGAAAGATTACAATTTACACATTATTTTTCAGTAGATTGTAATCTATTAGGTATATTAACCACATAGAACCTGAGTGCCCTGCCTGTGGTGGGGCACTACCTCATTATTATTATCGAACCTTAATCTAACCTACAAGAAAGAGACAATAAAACATAAATACAATATTTCAAAAAATTACTCTCATAACATTGAATGGTTCACAATCTGTTGACAGTTTACAATCTATCGAGTTAACTACGTTATTGCATTTCAAATGAAGCAGTGCTTTTCTTAGCTAAATCACAGGGTACCAAAAATATGCAAATCAGAGTACAGATACTTAATAATAAATAACTAATGTCCAACTGACCAAATTTCGGTGACGATGGGTAATCTCAACTGGATTTGCCATCTGTGTGGGAGATATTAGTACACAAAGGTGTACAAGCACGACTGCACTCTATTTCCTTACTCTCAAACCCTAATGGGATAAAAAATCGGAGATCAGGAGCAGGACTGATGACGGCTTTACGTGTCTTTGGAGGCATGGGCGTGAAACACCGAAAACTTCCAACACCAGGCTAGTATTCAGAATTTATGTCAGATAAACAAAATACTAAATATTTGTGGCCCAATAAGGAAATCGAGCCCAGGACTACAACATCTTCAATAGAATATGCTAACCAAAAGACTAGAGGCTGTTACCAACGAGGCAGAAACCATATACTGTGCAGTTTTAACTTACTTTTTAACAATATTGCGCATCATCAGCATGCTTTGGCCAAAGTCTAGCCGGCGACGGACCTTGGCTTTCAATGGCAAGGTATACCTCTTAGATTTCCCAATATTAAGCGAGGACCCAGGTTTTATGTTAAATCCATAATATCCTGCTTGATCCATGCTAACTTAAACATACCATAACAAAACAAAAGCAAAATTAACACACAGGCAAGTAATTTGTTAGTTCGGTGATAACTATCAGAGCTGGACTAACCTGAGCTGTGCTTAGTTTATGAGTTCTGAAGTAGGTATTTAGTGGCTTGACAATTGTACACCATCAAGTGAGGTCTTCGCAAAATTATACGGACTCCACCAACAGGAACTCTACTCAACATACAGTAAAGCATGGAAAGGACAACAGTATAATGTGTTTAATTTTTCTTACTGTGGAATTTTCAAGATTTAATTGAAAAAAGGTAGACCATGTAAGGTCCACACTTACACTTGTTGTCATCTCTGATCATTTTTTCAAAAATTCCACCATAAGGAACAAGATATTGAACTTTTTGTGAGTACAGTTGGTATCAAATCTGCATAATGTTCAAGGATTTATTTGGATAAAATGGTTTATGAACTTGATAAAGTACTGTATTGTGATATAAGCCAGGAAAAAGGGAAATAATGCATAGTCTCAGTTGCTCAGTTTTAAGTGTTTTAAGAATCTTAATGCACAACAATAAAATTTAGTTTCTAGAAATCTGGTTTTAAGAAGTTAGAAAGGGGTAGGGCACCCTGAGACTTGCCTCGAGGCCGCTGCGTAGTTAAATCCAGCTCTGAATAATTAATGAAGCAAAGCAAACAAAATATTAAGTTTGAAAATCCCTCCATAAGTAATTAGTAAGTTACGTGAACGGATGTATCGCAGGCAAAAGTGTCAGAAACTTGAGCAAAGTTGAGAGAAACTTACCAAAAGTACAGTCACTGCCTTAGTGGTTAGAAAAACTCCACGTTCCAGGAATTCTGAAGTGAACGGACACTTGGAGCACTGATCACTCGTCACTAAACACAGACTTCTGCAGCCCGACGGCGAATGCTAAGGAATTTCAGCTTAGCCGTAGCCCTCGGTTCGACTTCGGCTGCTTGTGTGTGGCTCACTTCTCGCCGTTTTCACGACGCATGCGCTAATTCAAGTCAATTATTCATTCCGCGGGAAACTGGGAAACACATAACGACCCTAACGGGACCCTCTTATGTTCTCCAAACACAAATAATTATGAACTGAGTTTACATAGTCTCTTTGTACCGGTACCGAAGTTTACTTGTTTACTATTAAAAGCATCGATGTATTTCAAAAACCAACAGAAAACTTCAAAATTTAAAAGATAAAAATAACTTGTCTTTCAAAACTAAGTTTGGTGACAATGACATTTAATAACAACAGTGCTGCTAGATAGCAATGTCAATTTCCCGTAAATCCCCCGAAAAACTGGAATTGGGAAAAAAAACCTCTAAGCCAACCTAAAATCTGTTAGAACAGATAATTCAAAATCGTTATTATTTTCTTGAAACACCAAATTAAACTTAACTTTAAGGCGGACAAACAAAACCAAGCTTTCGGAGAAATTTTAAAAAGAAGAGAGGAGGATATAAATATGGAATGAGGTAATCATGATTTAGGTACTTTAAGAGATTTGTCTGAAAAAGATTAAAATATTCGAGCCCCAGATCCAATAGTCCATGTTGTATGGACTATGGTATTTTCTAAAATTACTATAATCAGGGATATGCTGATAAATCGATTTATTGCTAAGGCCATATATGTTTTATTTGGATAATATACCATATATTTTAGACTTAATAACATTTTTTGAATAAATACTTGGAATGGCCGCCAAAAATAGATCTTTTCTTTTTACAGGATTGTTAAGTACTTACCTAGTAGCTATTTAGTGCCATAAGCAAGGAGCTCTATTTTCACTTACCATAGCTCATTTTCAAAGGCAATGAATTCCTACTTGCCTTAATATTAGGTCTTTACATATGAAATTGCCGTTTTGTCGTACTGACCACTTTGATCTCAAATATCTCCTCTTTGGCTAGGAATTTCAATTTCAAATTTATACAGCTATTTACTCATGCTTTTGTGTTTTGAAAACCCTAATTCATTTGTTTTTCCTCTTTTGGTTTTTTCTTTGCGTCACTCAGTTTACAAAATGGAAAACTTGAAATATCGCGTTATTTACGAGTACGAGTTCAATCGTACTGGTACCACCAGTGCTGCAGAAACGGCTTGAAGGATTAATGATGTGTATGGTGGCGGTGTCGCAAGAGAAAACACAGTGCTTTTTTGATTCCAACGTTTTCGTTCTGGATTTCGACCTGCAGAACAAGCCCCGTGGACGGCCGGAGACCAAAGTTGATAATGAAGAATTGAAGGCTATTGTGGAAACGGATCTATCGCAAAAGTTAGTGATAAAACTGTTTTAATCCACTTGAAGCAAATTGGGAAGGTGAAAAAGCTTGAAAGGTGGGTACCTCATGAATTGAGTGCAGCAAATCGACAAACGCACGTCGACTGCTGCGTTACATTACTCAACCGGCACAATAATGAAGGGATTTTAAATCGAATTATAACATGTGATGAAAAGTGGATCCTGTACGATAATCGGAAATGCTAATCGCAATAACTGAACCCTGGCGAACCAGCCAAATCCTGCCCCAAGCGAAAATTGACTCAAAAAAAATTACTTGTGAGCGTTTGATGGACTAGTGCCGGTGCTCGCTCACTACAGCTTTCTTAAATCTGGCCAGACGATGACGGCGGATGTCTATTGTCAGCAACAGCAAACCATGATGGAAAAGCTATCTGCTAAACAACCGAGGCTCGTCAATCGCTCTAGGCCACTGCTGCTTCAGGACAACGCTAGACCACACACTGCACAACAGACAGAGGAGCTTCAATTGGAATGTCTAAGATATCCACCGTGCTCCCCGGACTTTGCTCCAACAGATTACCATTTTTTCGAAATTTGGATAACTTCTTGCAAGGGAAAAAATTCAACTCCGATGGGGCAGTCCAAAGCGCCTTCATAGATTTTATTGATTCCCGTCCGAATGTTTTTTTTAGTAAAGGGATCAATGAACTAGCCATGAGATGACAAAAGTACATAGATAGCAATGGTACATACTTTGATTAAATAAATATATTATATTTTAAAAAAATCTACTTTATGTCCCTCCCTTACAAAACGGCAATTTCATAGGTAAAGACCTATTAATTATTTTCCAGCAATCTTAATTGAAGGAGTGAAGCGAAATCTCTTAGTGAATCTGCACCTATCAGCCAAAAGGTCTGAACTCATGGGATACGCATTCATTCGGGGCTAACATCCACACCATAGCCGCAGTGTCAAATAAGTTTTACGACGATTATAGGTTTTTTCACTAAAATGAGGAAATAACAAGTTCCTGGTAACATTAAAAGTAGTTGTCAAACCTGTGTCAAATTTGACATAGATAAATATCTTTGTCTATGGATTGATATAGTGTAAATGATTGTAATGAAATCGGATAACTTGAGAAACACGATATCAACTTGGGTTCTAGCATAATTTTATGGTACCTATATCGTAAGCTGTGCTACTAGTTTCGAGTTACTTATTTTAAGCTTGAAACTTATAAACAGCTTATAGTAGAGTGTTCACGAATATTCGATTTATTCGTGCACTCTGTTATTACTCTGCAACGGCCCGGCAGAGTGAGCAGAGTTCAATATTGGTAAGTACTTAACTTAAACCCAATGGCAATAAGATAAAATTTAGAATAATTAGAATAAGGCGCTAGTGATCCATACCATAATAATATAAATATGTATGTGTACATTTTATTTAAAAAAAATATAATTTTAACTCCATCTAGTGAAAGCCAACAATAACTTGAAGCGATAAGAAAAGTTGGATTTTCCTCTACCAGTTCCTGTAGTAGGTAGTTCCAAGTAGCTATAGCGGCGTTGCATAGATGGAGAGCACATCGCAAATTAAGTGCGGAATGTTATATACTCGCTCCACTTCGTAAACTTCGTTATCCGTTGTCCTAGGGCGACAGTAGCGACGCCACGCGATACGACGCCATAGAAAATTATACCTAGATTGTCGCGTTGATAATCTTTTACGTCTTTATCTTTAATACTTATTTTTCGATAGGGTCGAATTGCGTCGCGACTCGCGACCCGTGCCGTCGCTTTTGTCGCTCACCTACAACGGTTCGTTCACTGTAAGTACGAGAATTCGTGCTGAAGGTCAATAAGTATGCAATAGTAAAATTACGAATTTTGGGTCAAGTCACGATCAATGGGAATCGTTCCTAATGAGGTGACGCTTAAGGTGATTAAAATAGAAATGGAAATTCCATCCGGCACACGGATAAGAAAGTATATCACACAAAGAACAGACACACATACACACAGAGTCGAATATAATAGTTCTGTAAACAACTTCACCCGCTTTAATCCCGCATTTCAGAGAAAAAGTGCATTCGTCGACTGTGACAGACAGTCATACTAACAATAAAGTTAGCTAGGTAATATCCGGTCCTGATTTTTTGAGATGGATGATGATGTAGGTATCTCTAAAACATAATTAAGTTAGTCAAAAAATACTTTTATTGATTTTTACCTCCTAGAATTCGGGGGATAGGTCACTCCGTCCTGGGCCTCCGTTGGACTCTCCACGACGACGGTTCCATCAATCTTCGGCAGTAACTCGTCCCAGTCAAAACCACGGTTGTCCATCGTAATAGCTATAAACTACGCAATCAAAAATTTTAGGTACTTGCTAAGATTCACAAGCTAACATCAGTTCACTATTCACTGGAGTCTTCAAATAATTGCAATGCAAAATTTAAATTATTTAGTGATAATACCCGTACCTAATAAAATTAAGCAAATCACGTCATCAAAGAATAGTTAAATAAACTAAGTAAGATTTTAAATAAGATCTAACAATTAAATATTAACAAACATACAAATAAAGATTACAAATCTTGCATAAACAATCGACATTTAAAATTACGATTTATTTAATTCAACCGTTAATATTGCCTAGATAAAATGACGTTACTTTATCGAAATATGAAAAATAACTGATTAACTTTGTGCTTAGACTACCAATAACCGTCTACATAATAAAGTAATATATATATTTAATAGCTTTGAATGCTAGAGATGTATCTAACATAAAGCACAGTGGGTGACTGATGCTGATATAATTTCTATTGAGCATTGACCGTTGTCGATCGCCAAGTCATTGTTAAGTCAGCGTATCATGAATGGTTGTGTGATGGGTCCGCACCAAGCGCAATTCGTGACACCATAGAATTAGTAATAAATACAGTCCTTAAAATATAGCCTCATTATAATGACAGCTGTAAAATTTAAATAATGAGACTATTTACAGCTGAAAAAGAACGTGGAAGGAGCACTGCACCTGTCATTCTAATCAAGCTGAGTAAGTACCTATTATTATTATTATATTTAAATACTTTAAATGCATCAAAAATAACATAATATACAAAGGACATTATTACAAAATTTCATACAAAAGGCGATCTTATCTCTCTGCCAGGCAACCTACATGGATCGTAGGTATGCATTTGCCGTACCAATATTTTAAGGACTAGCTAATAGTTTTAGATTATCCGAATAAAGTAATTTAAAGTCCTTGCATATTATTCCTATACTCACCACATTTGATCTAGTAACCCCACTTTGAAATTTGGATCTCCCATTTTAATACTTAGTTTTTAAGGTTCTTGTTCGACCCCGACAACGCGCGCACAAGTATGGAATATATTATAATCTTATTTAAACTTATTTTTTAGATCGCTGAGGTGCAGGATGATCTACCATTTTTAGGCAGATAGGTGTTTATGTGTGACCATAGAGATAATATTATAGTAAATAAGTGTGACACGATTTGGAAATAAATGTATTTCTCTCTTTCTAGTGTAGTACTCGGTGTGGTCAGAACTTTTCGTCACCGAATTGAGTCGCAGCCGATACTATTTGCTAAGTCAGTAATTAACCAGCCATTATGGTAGATTCATTAGCAATAACATTGCACCCAAGGTTTATGTATGATGTTTAATTGTTCATTTAGTCACACTTCACTATGGGACCACGCGAGACCTTGAAAAGCTGATAACCACCATTACCATAATAAATACTAATATTAAAAATGCGAAAGTGAGTCTGTCTGCTACGCTTTAACGAATCTTTTAAACCGATTTTGATGAAATTTGGTACAGAGATAGGGTGTATCTTGGGGCCTCGGCTACAACACTTAAATTAACTTAAAGAGTCAAAAAATTTAATCCACGCGGAAGAAGTCGCAGGCATCATTACACATTACATAATTACTAGATGAGGATGATCGCAATTCTTCCACATGGATTTTAAGGTTTGTGTTTTTAATTCTACTACAGAGCAGGTAAAATAAGATTCTAGAATCGATGACTGGAGGATGCTGGCGACTTCATCTTCGCGTATTAAATTTTTTTCAATCCCGTGTTTCAATTGTGTGATCTCTTGAATTTTCCGAGATAAATATACTTAGTGGTAAATGTCTGTAGGATTTTTAATATCAAGACACGCGGAAGCGTGTCCAGCCAAAGTTAAAAAAAACTGGCGAGCAGCACCGTGTGTAATATTACACGAACCATTTGGAGCCACTTTTGACCCCCTCATAACTCAAAAACTATTTCACATAAACATGTCAAATTTGGCGCATATATTGAGACCCGTGAGATACATATGTGCTCCAAATTTCATAAGCACACCTCAAATGGTTATTTAGATATAAACGTACAAGAATCGTCATTTTTATGATCTACCTAGGTATAGATCAAAACTCTGACACGGGGTATACTACCATTGCTTAAAGCCGTATTATTTTAATACTGTTGACGTTTATGTTGTAGTGTTATAATCATTATTTTAAGGACGTCAAAGTACGTGACATTCAACTGTCATGCCTTCACAAGTTGTAAAGCTGTAAGTTCTTATTTTATTCTTCCGAAAATTTGGCTAGCTGGTAGAAACTGTACTTTTAGGTACCTACTTAATAATAATTCGTATATGAAAACTAGCCAAGCCAAAGCCTTAGTCTTCAACATTTTATACTAAGTTATAAGAAGAAATGATATTTTAAGTTGTTATAAAATATTATGTTGTTATAAATAAATTTCAGGACTGACCATTGAACTTGGCACCCATTTAGATCTCACTTCTTTTGTCGCTGAAGTCAACAACCAAGGCTTAGATATCACAATTTTGAATTTGGCTCTCATTTCACATTTATGTTTTTGATGGGATAAATAAATTGCAGGACTGACCATTGAACTTGGCACCCATTTAGATCTCACTTCTTTTGTCGCTGCAGTCAACAACCAAGGCATATATATCACAATTTTGAACTTGGCTCTCATTTCACATTTATGTTTTTGATGGGATAAATAAATTGCAGGACTGACCATTGAACTTGGCACCCATTTAGATCTCACTTCTTTTGTCGCTGCAGTCAACAACCAAGGCATATATATCACAATTTTGAACTTGGCTCTCATTTTACATTTATGTTTTTGATGGGATTTAATAATACACCTATACATGATATCGCAAACTATATTTTTATTCGGTTTGTTTACATAGTGACAGAATGAGCAAAAAATAACAATACGTAGTCAAGGAAATGTGTTCTTAATATAAAATTCATATAAAACCTTCAATGTCCATCCTCGGAATGCAACCTATCTCTTACTATATTCCTATATTCTACTCCAAATCATGGATGCCACCTTAAGAGATACGCTAGAAAATCCTGGAATCAAGCTACTTTACCGGTCAAGTATGGTGGCATCGGCGTGAGAAAAATTTCCTGCTTTTCTGTCCTCTGTGCATAGTATAAAAGAGCTTAGTTCTCAGATTCTTAATTCTAATTCAGTTTCATTGACCTATGCCACAGAGGGCTTAGAGACGATAATGACGATATCCCGAAGTAATGTTTCACACAAAACCTTTGGGATGTGCCGTTGGTTCGGCTGACACATACAAATTTGGATCAAAATCTTACAAGTGAAAGAGAGTGAAAGAGCTGAAACACTCCTTTTACCTATACTGGATTATGTCGATAGCAGTTACACGGATCTCTGAGGAGTTATTAAACAAGCTTGAGCGCTTACAAAACATGTGTATTCGATTCATCTATGGATTGAGGAAATTTGATCACATTAGTGCGTATCGTGCTCGTCTCAAGTAGCTTCCAATTAGGTTGCGTCGAAATTTTCATGTTCTTTCGTTACTATTCTCGATCCTATATGCTCCTCATACTCCCAGCTATCTTAAAGAGCGTTTCAACTTTCTCGGTGCTGTTGATTGCCATATGCAGCTGCGTTCTACCATGGATAATAAACTCAAAACTCCTAGTCATCGTACAAAATTTTACAGCAAATCGTACACGGTGTATGCTGTGCAGTTATGGAAGTCTCTACCCAAAAATATTAGAGACTCCAAATCCTTCCCTATTTTTAAAAATAGTCTCAAAGAATATTTCCTTAACCAAGTCATGCCATAATAAATAAATTATACTTTTCGTTATTCGTATTTAATTTTAGATATATATGTGTAATTTGTGTATGTTTATGTATTATATTTTTATTGTTATCTATATTTATGTATTTTATTTACATGTAATGTATATGTCACCGTAAGATTGTAAAAACCGTTAGATTATAATCTAACTCGCGAAATTCTAAACTGTCGAAAGATTGTAAACTGTTCAATGCTCTGAGTGTCAATTTTTGAAATATTCATTGTATTTACGTTTTCTTGTCTCTTTCTTGTAGGTTAGGTTAGGGTTCGACATAAATTATCAAGTAGGTTTTTTCGGGTTTAAAAACCTATCATATTACAATCTACCGGAAAATAATGCGTTAAATTGTAATCTTTCGACAGTTTAGAAATTCGCGAGTTAAATTATAATCTAACGGTTTTTACAATCTTACGGTGACATATATATATACAATACGTTTATTATGTTTTATATTTTGTACTTACCTACGTAATAATAACGTGTATTTTATTGTGCTACACTACCCTACACATCTTATTCGATCCTCTCATCAAAGGTTGCCTGGTAGAGATCGCTCAGTAAGCAATAAGGCCGTCTTTGCATACCTAGTTTATAGTTACTTTACCTTGTATTTTTCATGTGTGCAATGAAGTATTTATCTATCTAATTTCATCAAAATCGGCTGAACACATGGGCCGTGATAGCTTAGCAGACAGAAAGACTTTTGCATTATTATAATATTATTATATTGAAAGTATGGTATTCTTGTGGGAAATCTTAGAAATTTCGGAGCAAAAGGTCGGTCCTATGTTCCTCTCCAGGATGGAAAGAAACCCCGGACACGGGTTTTTTAGGATCATCATACTTCATATTAATATTATAAATCCGAAAACGAAAAAAGTGTGTTTGTTTGTTAGTTTATTGGTTTATCCTTCAGTTTTTGTTACGGATCGACGTAATTTTGTGCATGGGCATAGTTGAGGACCTGGAGAGTGACATAGACTACTTTTAATCCTGAAAAATTAGGGAATTCCCGTGGAAATTAAAAAACTCAAACCACGCGGCAGAAGACGCGGGCATCAGCTAGTATTTATAATAAAGGAAAAGGTGACTGACTGAATGACTGACTCTCACCTGGAATAAGTACTGGGCTCATATCTATCTATCTATCTATATACCATGCCTTGCAATACGGTTGCGTACGGTTGGACATTCTATCTCAAAATCAGAAAAAAAATATAGACTACCCAGAGAAGAATGGAAAGAAGTTACTTAGGCATAAAATTAAAAGACAGGGTGAAAAATGTGGACATCCGCAAGAAAACAAAAGTGACTGACGCCTTAATCTTCTCGTTACAAAGTAAATGGAAGTGGTCAGGTCACGCGTGGCTAAATATTATACATCGACGATAGATGGATTATAAATGGGCAGGACCAACAGGCACTAGAACGAGAGACAGGCCATATGCCAGATGGTCAGATGAAATAATGGCGATAGCGGGTCGAAGATGACTAGATTCAGCTAGGGACAGAGCTAAGTGGAAATCCTTGGAGGAGGCTGATAAGTCCATACAAAAACACTGATTCTAATTAACATTATAAGTCATTTAATAATAATTTTTGTTTCAGACTTTAATAACTTTTACCAATCAAAGTTATTTTTAAAAATTCTCATTTTATTATTAACGATCTGTAATTAACTAATAATTAACTTTGTGTGGAATTAAAAAAGCTTTATTCATTCATTCAAGGGGGGTAAAATAGGGGTTTGAAGTTTGTGTATTCCACGCGGACGAAGTTGCGGGCATAAGCTGGCCAGGATCTTTTTTCGGTTACAAGAGTTTCGAGTGCATAATACATATACGAGTAGGTAGGTATAGTTCGTCATGTGAAGTTGAATAAAAGCTTGTAAAATAGGTAGTCTCTTTTGGCGCGTGATTTCTTGACCGAGAAGACGCAAAGCTGGGCATTGTGCTTGGTACCTAAGTGCACAAACACAGAATTCTAAATTAGCCAATAGAAATAGAACCTATTGTTCCTTGCTACAGGGGCAGCGTGTCTTCCAGTTTTAGTAACTCATTTGTTTAGAAATAGGTAAATAATACCAACGGTTTACTTATACAGATTATTAGTTATTCATAATGACCAGAGGCCCAATCGTCCTAGAAACTCGTGACTATTTGAGAGCTTAAAACGTATTGCCCGGTCTTTTTACATACATGCGTCTATGAACTCCTTAAACAGTTCGAATTGTCACGATTTCCTTTCACAACGCAGATGTGACTAATGCTTGTTTTGCTACTTTGCCCGAATTAGCTAAGCGTGGAACCTGCAAAGCTAGCTATATTCATATTACATAGATCTCGATACGTGACTCATGAGAGCGACACCGTCCTTTGATTGTCTTCAGCTTCATACACATTTTTGAGTCAATATCTTCTGAGCTGCTTTAATTGTCACCTGGCTAGCCTCCATTAACACTTCTATATTTCCTTTGAATTCTGTGGTCAAGGTAGTAAGTACCTTATTTATTCTGGTTCACATGACATTACGAGCTTGTTTCAGTAGTATGTCTTGCTCTTTTTAGCTTTTAGGATTTGGAGATCTTGGTTTGCTAAAGTAGGTGAGTTTTAGGTATGTCTTACTAAACCCTGTCAATTTGTTTTTACAGACGCGTTTTTGAAAAAAAACATCCGGGCAATAAAAGTAATTGTTCGGTGGGCTATTGCTAGCTACGATCCTACCATCCCACCGGAAAAGACGTGGAGCCAAGCAATTGCCGTCCTGTCAGACTATAAAATTGAAGGAATGAGCAGTGCACCTGTGTTTTTGCGCACACACTTGTGTAGTTGTGCACTTCTAATATCTCTTGCACAGTTGGCTAGTCGACGCCGTAGCTATAATTCGGGAGGATCGGGAGGATTGAGGAATAAGCTTACCAATCAATATTAAAAAAGTGTATTTGCTAGTTGGTTCGTTGGTGTATCGTTCAATCACGCCGCAACGGGACAAGGGCTGGACGTGAACATATTATATGCATGGATAGAGTTACTGACCGGGTGGCATACCTACTACGATCGCTTTAAGTTAAAGTGTTTTAGAGTTATAATTCTTATTTTAGGGACGTCAAGGTACTTGTACTACTAGTAGGTACCTAATACTGCTGTAAACGATGGTAGTAGCCCCAGGAGGCATACAAATATCGCCTAAATTATTACATTAAGGATGTCAAGGTATGTGACATAAAAAAATGATTTTGAAATAATTCTGCTCTAAGCCATTGTAGTAACCCCCCTGAAAAGCCTGGAAAATCGAAGAGTTTGAACGGAGTTATGATGGAACCGAATGTTTATATGGCTAAACGCTTACGCTTGAGTCTGAATGGGCTCAACCCATTACCTTCCTATAACCTACCTAGGCTTAAGGCATATGCCTTTACGCATGTGGGTAACCCATACCTACTGGTTATCCAACTTGTTATTGTAGGTACATGCATAGAGCTATTGCTTAGAGCATGTTTTTGATGTAGGCCTCTAGAAATATAATATAAAAAGATCGTCGGATGTGGGACATTCTTTGTCATTGCAGTAGTTTAGTGGCGTCATCGGCTGAATGAATCAAGGGTATACCTAGTTCCAAATTGATGATCGATTGAGGTCAATTATCAGCATTGTATATCAACAGGCCCAGCACAATCAGTGCGACAAATCTCCGTCTTTGTCGATGAAAAAGACACGAGAAAGAGTTGATGCATGGATTTAACTAGCGCTGCTAATGCAAGCTCAAAAAAAAACGGGCACCGGGAATTCCTGTCTACTTTCACGGAATTTTTGAAGAACTCCCTGGCCCAGTGGCGCAGAATATATAACATTGGACTTATAAGCTGAATGCCCCGGGATCTATCCCCAGTAGGTTAAATTTGAGAACTTATTTAATACTTATTACAGCATCTCCCTCCCCCGTCCGCGCTCACCCCCGCTGATAGAGTTGTCCAGTGCTGTCATTGACATCCATCGTACGATAATTATAGGTACATACGTAAACGGTGTGATTTATATTATGTTATATATTTTAGTGTACTTATTTTATATTTTTTATGTACATTTTAACTAATTCTACTACTTTAAATATTGTTTGTACCTACTGATCGGTCTATTCAAATGAATAAGTTGTTAAAACCGTTTATGTTCACATTAACGCTATGATGTCAACATTAACGTTACAAATCCGTTAGAGAATAATTGCTTTCTAGCTCATACTACCTAGGTTATGTAAGTTGACATTTCCTAGATAATACGGAGTAAACGGATACGGGTAATACGGAGTACGGGAATTTTTGACAAACAGCCAAGCATTCATTAGAGTTGAGAAAATAGATTGAGTTGATGGTGGTGGTGTCAGTGGTGGTGATGGTGGACTGTCCCAAAACTGAATCAGCATAACCCTACTCAACTTAGTCTTGTTTGCCCTACTCTAGTGTTTTTGTAAAGTGTGAACCCAGAAGCTCGCGAATGAGGTCCTGAATGAAGCGAGGTGAAGGTTGAATGAAGGGGCAACGAAGCGAGTCTTGTAGGCCATCCTTTTTACTTCTATATTTTTATGGACACCCAACATTAGACATTTGATCATAATAATATAATCAATTAATTATGTGACCATTCAATGATATACTTGATTATTTCATGAAATGATCAATCCCATATGATTTCGCGATTTAACAGTGGTGGGACCGTTAATGTTTACTATACCTAGATAAAGTTCTTATATGTTTGTGTTCTTATATGTTAAGTTTATGTCAATATTTCCTAAGAAATGCTGACACATACATTCTCTTTGATCGAACGCTTGTTGCTTGTTTGTCGCTTATTAATCAAGTTGCTCTCCGTATAAATTTTTATGAGTTCAAAATTTTGTTTTTTAAATTTTCCCTTAAAATTGACGAAATGGGCGGCTTTCAAAGTGGGGATTTTGTAACGTCCAAAGTTGACCTCAGAACTCTCAATTTTCTGAAAGGCTGAGCCTGAAACTTAATCAATTATTTGAATTATATATTTTGCTTGAACAACAAATAATAAAATTGGATAAATATTATATCGAAACTAAATTATTTAACTTTTAATGAGCTTCAGTATTTTTAACAGAACTTCACAATGATGTCAATAGATGGCGCTCTGTAACAGTTTATTAGTTTCTCCAATAACTCTTTAGCTCTTTTGCGTTTAATGTTAAAAGTTAACTATTACAATTATATAGTTAAAACTATCTCGTGGATACCGCGAGATCGGGGCGAACCACTAGTAATAAATAGCTTACATTGCTTTAATAAGTAGGTAAGATAGAGAACAACATATTTTTATACGACTGCCTGAAGAAAGGAGTATATTGTTTTCAAGGTTCAGGTATGTCTGTATGTATGTATGTGAGTTTGTATATTCCACCATAACTTCTATACGCCTGAACCGATTTTGATAAATGAGGTATCGTTAGAATCCCTAGCTTATTCCGGGTGACATAGGCTAGTAAATTTTTTAAAAAAATTGATGGGCTGACCATGGTACTATATAATCATCATCTAGAAAATGATGAGTAGATTCTTAAAATATATAACACTATAGTTCAATATTTAGTGATTCACAAAAAATATCATTTAATAAAAAATGTGAATAAGATTCCAAAGGCTATAGGATAGGTAATATGCAAATCGCTTCTTATGGAGGTAAACTCCAAAAGTAATATGTCAGGGCAGTCGTATTTTTTAATTCGTTAAATTATTATCATAAACTTAACCATGAAGTTATTTCTATGAATATTTACGATGCACGTACTTACATACCTAAGTGTATCTACATACATATTATATTATGAAATAGCTCTGCCTGCAACGTCAGAAAACAATATGCGCATGCTGTTGTCTTAAAAGCCTGAGGTCCCGTGTTCGATCTCTAGCAGGGTGGGAATATATAAATTCAAAATTTTCTCTGTCCTACCACCAGCCTAAGTGTAGGTACATAAAATTTAAGTTTTTCTGTTGTAAATGTTTAAATGTGGTTTTAGTGTGCAATATAGTATACAGTTATACCTAGCAAACATACATATATAAACCAGGCGAGATCGCAGTTAAGGGCTATCTTGTAGAATGATATCTACATATGAATAAAAATAGGCCTACTTCCAAGGTTGCAAGAGCGCCGCAGCAGAGTAGTGATTCTCGACCAGACTTTTACCACAGTAAACAGATACAATCTGTTTACTGTGCTTTTACAGAGTTCTGAACATCGCGTCGCGTCGCGTCGTGCGCAAGCAGACCGCAGAGATCCTTGAGCGGCTCAAGTCACGTTCGATGGCGGATTTAGGTATATATTATCATATTCGTTTCCCCATTAACATTGCGGAATCACGTGGGATCATCATCATCATCATCATTAGCCATAACATTTACTCACCTGCTTATATCTAGCAACTCCACAGTTGCGAAGAGGGGGAAGAAGACAACATTTACTTTTTCAATGCTGTTGGGTATGTTCTCTTTACTAGTGTACGGGTTTTTAAGTATATTTAAAAATTTAACTATTAAAAAAAAACTGTGAAACACGTGACTTCATTTTAAACCGGTAGCTGAAATACCAAGTTTCACGTATATAACTTGAGAAATGACAGACTTCCATACAAAATTTGACCCCCTATTTCACCCCATTAGGGGTGGAATTTTGATAGATCCTTCCTTAGTGAGCGCCTACGTCACAAGAGAAACCTACTGTCAAAATTTGCCCTGCGCCCCCAGCAGTTTAGGCTGTGCGTTGATCCCATAACGATTTTATTTAAATAGATAATATCTATTCAACTTATTCACGATATGTCAATGAGTATATTATCTATCATTTATTTCTTACCACTAATAAATAACAGATGAGGGTATACATTTCTTATACCGGATCTTAGACCATTATTAAAACCTAGCCTCATGATACTGGGCACAGAGTACATTATATATACTGGTACTGATACTGGGCCCCGCTCTATAATTTGTATTGCATAATATATCGTACCATTACACCTATTTAAGTACCTAATAAAATATAATCGGACATTCTTTCGCCACGCTTCGACTGGGGCCACAGGCTGAACGGTTCTTTATTCGGGCCTCCGAGCCATTTGATCCATTTCATAAATTTGTTACATAAACTTTTCTCTTTGCCCTCTATTTGCTGAATATGTTACAGTGAAATATTGTTGTAATGCTAGTTCCGAAGTGCTCTGTATTTGGGTCACTTGTGGCTTATTCCTAGGCATTTTTCAAAAGTTTCAAGGTTGAAGGTTTTGGCGGTAACGTGGTAGCACTGTGGTCTTATAAAATCGAAATTCCAGTTTTACAGGGGCAATCTTTTTATAGTTACCTATGTCTTCAATCTCCGATCAGCCATCCACGCGGGAGGTAAAGTTCATAAGATAGGTATATGTGTGTGCAGACACAGATGTACTCTCTATTCCTTTACACTCATAGCCCGATGGGTTAGAAACGCCAACTCAGCTGGAGAGCGGCACGGTGGTTAAACATCACTGCCAACTTCCAGTTAAGAAACTCCTTGATAGTATTGAGAATTTAAATACCTAATTTCTTTATTAACTCTGATTAGGGGAAGCTTGAGACATGGCTTGTTATAATCAGGACACATGCGCCATAAGCACTTTTCAATATGGGCGGTATTTATAGTTCATGTACCAATTGCTCTTGTAAATTACGAAGGCGCAACAAAAAAAAAATTACGTTGTTAGCCAAGTACTTTCGACTGAAACGGTTTGAAGGTAAACATCGTTAGGAAACCTGCATGCCTGAGAGTTCTTCAAAATATACTATCACAATAGTGCGTGAAGTCTATCAATCCAAACTAGCCAGCATGGTGGATTATGACTTATGACCCTTCCAATTTTAAGAGGAGCCTCGTACTCAGTAATGGGCTGGTAGTTGGTTTAAAGAAAATGATGATGATTCGAACCAAAAGATACATATTTGGATTATTACATCTGAACACTGAAACAGGAAGCATTAAAAGAGCAATCAAAATGTCACGACTTAAGTCTTTTTAAAGACATCCTCTGATTTCTTCAACTCCGAGTAACATTCAACTGACGAATTAATTTGATGTTTATACATACAATTTCGTAGACCTAAACGTCACTAGATCTTTGAAGTGGCAGAAATTGGTTCTGGGACCATACTGCCAACTATTAAATCCATATTGTTTCATTATTATTGACTGCTGTGTTTAGAATTATAATCTATATTTTAGGAAAGTCAAGGTATGTGACATCAAACTGTCATTTTGAGTTTTACTGCTTAATATTGCTATGAGCGTTGGCAGTATAGCCCCTGAATGTCAAATTCAGACAATATTAATGATCCTTAACGCACAACCCTAGTAGACTTAAGAGTAGGCAGCCAAATATCTATAAATAGCAAATTTAATTTTTAAAACCCATCAACAATACCTTTTGTGCGCCCGGCAGCCAATAGAGCTGTCGCCGACACTGACATCGATGTCGCCGCTCTCAGACCAGAGGGCATACTACCATTGCTTATAGCAGTATTATTTTAATACTGTTGACGCTCTTGTTTCAGAATTATAATCCATATTTCATTGACGTCAAGGCACGTCATATTAAACTGATATATTAAAGCAATACTGCTGTAAGCGATGGTAGTATGCCCCCGATAGTAATTTAACTGCTTTGTTACATCAATCAGCCCGCATGCCCTGAATGCTCGAATAATTAATAATTTATGAATAGGTACCTAAGCCTGGTAAATTCAGAGACCAATTGAGTAGGATGGCGAAAGCGCGAGTCCCACTGAATTTGTTGCCGGCTCTTCTCAGTAGGTAAAATTTGCAATCAGCATTCAGATACCTCTTATAAATTATTATTATGTGCAAGTTTGGATTTTTGTAAGCTTGTGTGTTTGGACGTTTGTTACTCTAAGCCACAATGATTGAACCTATTTGACTGAAATTCGGAATCGAGATAGCTTATAACCATAATTAACACATATTTACTACGTATACATATTATCCGGGAAAATTAAAGAGTCACCGCGGGAATCACGCGTACCAGATGCCGGATTATTATTAAGGTCTTTATGATTGAACTAGATGATGCCCGCGACTTCATCCGAGTGGATTAACTTTTCTAATACCCAGGAGAACTCCTAAATTTTCCGGGACAGATAGATTGGGAAGGACCCACATTCGCTAGGCAGTAAACTAGTTAATATACCCCTAATTAATATATATGTCACCGTAAGATTATAAAAACCGTTAGATTATAATCTAACTCGCTAAATTATAAATTGTCGAAAGATTAGAATTTAACGCATTATTTTCCGATTGTAATCTGATAGGTATTTAAACCCGATAAAACCTAAGTGCCCGGCCCGCGGCCGGGCACTACTTGATTATTTATGTCGAACCCTAACCTAACCTACAAGAAAGAGACAAGAAAACGTAAATACAATGAATATTTCAAAAATTGACACTCAGAACATTGAACAGTTTACAATCTGTCGACAGTTTAGAATTTCGGGAGTTAGATTATAATCTAACGGTTTTTACAATCTTACGGTGACATATACACGCTAACTAGCCACGGCCGAAGCCTTAAAAAAACATCCGACAACAAACTCACTTCTTTGAATTACATCTTTCGGGAACAAGGAAGCTGTGAAGTGCAAGCGGCAAAGTGTTAAAAGTGTTCACAGTACAAAGTTTTGATATACGATAAACACCGCGACTAGCCTCCACCGCGCGTGGCATTGATCTAATATTCAGATAAATTAGTGTTACTACAAGATCACTGAAGGGTAGAGTGCCAACAATTGCGCTTACTTGTTTCATTACGTATTGTAATGTGTATTATCTACATAGCTAATGTCAAGCTTACTACTCCTGTGAATTGGAAATATACATAGGTATATCTCGGGAGCAAGGATGTTGTAAAGTACAAGCGGCAGTGACAAAGTTTCAATAAGTAATACGTCGCGGCTGAACCTCCACCGCGCGTTAATGAGTGTTTCTAGTGAGTGAAAAACAGATTCTTAAAGGTTACAAAAAAAAAGTGTAACAGAATCGAATCTGTACCAGAAATAAAGGGTTTTAAAGTGTTTTAAAGAACGCGTTGTCACACCGTGCAGATTGTTAAGGCATGTACCTATTTGGGTTACAGTATCGTTTCTGTTTCCGTTATAAGTGTTCCTGTTTTATAACGGTTTCAAAAAACAGTGTTTAAACCCCTTATTTCGGTTACTGTTTCAGTCCTCAGTTTATACAAGATCACTTAAGGGTAGAGTGGCAACCTCATACTCTTGTTTCATTACGAATTGCATTATGTATTAACTAGCTATATTTTTATAAGTATTATTGCTGAGTTTCTTGCAAGCTCTGCTCAGTAGATTCTGCTTATAGGTTTCTGATTTTCGAACAAGAAATTGTTAGCCCGCAGTTAGGAAGTAGCGGCGCACATGAGTACACACATGCAACTGAACTAAGTCGTGGACAGGCAGGCAGATGGTTGGACGGATATGGCGAAACTATAAGGGTCCCTTGTTGAGTTATACCTACCCTATTATGTAAAACCTGCATCAATCATTGTTAGAGTCTCAGTTGTTGATTGGCTGAATTTATGGTTTTTTTTTGCTGCGACAATAGATTTAGGCCAATAGTGGAAGAGTGTTACCAATCAGGGGTGATTGCGTTCTTTACACTGTAACCATTTTTACGAAATAAGGCCCCAGGTTTCCTAAAACATACCACTGGTTTGCCATTGAATACAGAAAAACGGTAAATATCGAGCCAAAAGTTGGAAGATGGAGAAGGAGGAAGGAAGATGTTTTATAAAGAATTCCGGTGTAATCCAGTTATGGGACTTAGACGGAACATGACAGGATGACGCGGGCGGGACGCTCGACAGGGCAAATTCGTCACGAGACTGACGCGGTACGATTATCTCAAATAAGCATACGCATAATATGAAAATCATTAACGTACTGCATACTTACCTATTTGTTATATATTCCAGGACTCGTATGTTAAAACCTATAAGTAGGTTCTTGCCGGTTTTTCTCAGTGGAACTGCCTTCCGAACCCTTCAAGAGTTTCATATTTCATAAGTGGCACAAGTTGTCCTACATGAAATAAACAAATAAATTCAATAAGTCATTTCATCAAAACCACAGAATTCAGAAGTTGTATACTAGTGATAAAAAATAAAAAAATAACTCTGTTTTTTTATTGGAGAATTATATTTTACTAGATGCCCACGACTTCGTCCGCATGAATTGAGGTTTTTATGGTTCCCGCGGGAACTCTTTAATTTTAAGGAATTAAAAGTAGCCTACGAGTCCAGACTATAATCTATCTCTATGCCGAATTTCATCCAGATCCGTTTTGCCGTTCTGGTATGATTGATTAATAAACATCTATCTATCCGTCCATCCAGCCAAACTTTCGCATTTTTAATATTAAGTAACATTCTGGAATTTTTAATTGTGGTATGCTTTTCTATCAATACTGAGCCCAAAACAAATTTTATTTAATTTTTGTCTGTCTGTCCGTCTGTCTGTCTGTCTGTATGGCCGCGCATCAGGCGAAAACTAATGAACGGATTTAAATGAAATTTGGTATAGCGGTACTCCGGGTCAATATATAGGATAGTTTTTATCCCGATAGAAAATAAGGTTCCTCCAGGTAGGGATAAGGACTTAATAATATCTTTTTGGTGGCGTTTGAAGGAAACAAAATTAATTATAAAAAATTGCGATATGGTATGGATGTATGGATGTCTAGATGTATGGATGTTTGTTACTCAATCACGCCCCAACGGCTGAACGGATCTGGCTGAAATTTGGCACAGAGATAGATTATAGTCTGAAATAGCACATAGGCTATTTACAACTTTTTATCCCGCAAAATTAAGGAGTTCCCGCGGGAACCAAAAAACCTCGATCCACGCAGACGAAGTCGCGGGCCTTAGCTAGTATATTAAATGTACAGAAATCTTCCAGTTATAGTTTTATTATAAGTATAGATTGAACGTCAAGGACAGCAATGCTACCTAGATAATACTTGCGACTTCATTCGGGTGGTAAAAGTAACTATTTCAAATTGCATTGGGACAAGGATGGACTGAGAAAAGGAAACAGAAAACAGACAGGCGATACAAACTTCGTATTCATCTTATTTAGTAAGTAAACTGTTAATCTGCTACATTGTATCATTTACCTACATTTTAATTCTAGAGAGTGTTAGCGAATAAATAAAAACCTTCTAATAATTGATTTAAAACACTCCATAATAAGATGACGACATGAAAATGAAGTAGCCCGAGTATAACTTCAGAGGCTTCAGTCCGAAAAAAAGTTACTTTCTAGTTTCAACCCACGCGGCACGTTTGAAGAACAACCCCAATATCGCCTTGCCTCGCCCTCGACGAGATTCGTGCATAAAAATTATTTCCAATAAAACTGACTTCCAAAGCCACTGTAAAGTAAAAAATAATTTTGATTTCTACACACTGTTGATTTTTGTTAAAGTCGTGCTGCTTTACTACTGCTTAAGCTTCATAAACCCGCCCGACTTCCAACATAGTGTGTAGAAATCAAAATTATTTTTTACTTTACAGTCGCTTTGGGAGTCGGTTTTTTGGAAAGAATTTTTATTTTTATCTTTTTAGTGTCAGGGTTGAACATTTGGAGTCAGAATTTTTTATGGGACCACCTCGAGAACTTCCTCTAACGACTGAAAAAAAATATTTTCAAATCGATTCAGAAACCATGGAGATATGCACCGACATACATTAAATAAAAATACGCACCGCATTGAGAACCTCCTCCATTTTTGGGAGTCGGTTAAAAACAATAATGGCGCAATCAAGGCACAAGAAGTAAACACGTGTTGACTTCTGTATTGCGCAAATAGAAAGCTGTATTTAATATTCACTGCAGCCATTAAAGCCTCTATTGACACCCGAAAGACATAATTTGCTTCCTTAAGTGAAACTGAAACGGCTCATAAACTCATAGGAATTAATTGTTCTTTTGATATCTCTTCAGTGATATGTAAAAGTCATGCTGGTACCAGATAAGGCAAAACGGAAATAAGGAGTTAATGGGTGGTCTAAAAGCCACCATCAGTTTCTTGCTGGTTAATTTTCCCGAGAAAGCAACATTCGAGGCAAAGTCACTGATTGCTATTTGCTACTTTAAAACAGACGACTTTTAGAAAGGTGCAAAAAAGTACGGTAAGCTACATATTTACTGTTTTATTTCATTCAGTACTAATTTGAATTTAGCAGTTTAAATATCATAAAGAATTATCTGGCTTGGCTGGATCCGTATATAATTTCATGCACATGCAATACGTGCCAAAAACCTGCCATCCTTTTGGTGATTTGAAAAATGTCAAAAGCCGTTCTACACTTCATTCAAATCTCTATGTTCATGCGATTAGGTAGGTTTGCTTTCGCCGCGTACCTACTTTCTAATTTGAACTCTTGGTTCACGCCGAAAAGATATGAGAGCCGATATGGCCATGAGAACTACAATTTAATGAAAGACCCTAGACTTATGGCCATCGGAACACTGGAGGCCTAGGCTTCTTAAAGGTTTTGACGGGCAACCGTGAGTCAGATTAACTTAGGCTTCTACATTCAGCGGTGGTGACATAGCCTTGTGATGCAGACCTGCGACCTGGAGCTGCCGTAGGCAAGTTAGGGATCCATCAGCACTTTTTGATCTTGTTGCTCCCTCGCACCTTTCTACTATCGTTATACCGGCAAGGCATAGTCAGGGTCTGCATTCATACATAGTCGAAATTTTACAGATGCGTGCGAAGCGATTTGCTTCCTCGTTTCTAATTCGAACCGCTAGGATATGGAACCTTTAATCTCGGAAAATTTGGGAGTTCGCCCGGAAAAAAAACGTAATCCACGCGGACGAAGTCGGGGGCATCATCTATGACTTTTCACAATCATGATTTTTTGATGGAGCAATGTGAAATTATACCAAACTTCGTATCGTTTTCAAACAAGTTGCCGAATCCTTTTATGTACCTTCATAAACTGTTCACGAAACTTACATAGTTTACATCTTTTTTTGTATTAAGCATTACCTCAGACGACAGCATGGACAGTAGGCTTAGGTAAGGTTGGACCAGGAATATCAAGTAATATTAATATACACACAAATTGTTCCTGCCGGAAATAGAAACCAGTGTTTGCCACTAATGTGAACCATTATTTACTTTTCTAGTAGGAGCATCGCTCTGCATGCACCTGTTTATTTTCTTTGTTTCTATAATTCGACGTTAGATACAGCACTTATCCTACAATAAACATAGAACGGAAATAAACGAGGTTGTTTTGAAAATACCGGTCCGCCATTCTCTTTATTGCCTTTGCGAAAACAACGAGTCAAGGAAGACTTACAAAACAAAAGTTGTCCGCAAAACGAAACGTGGTTTGTCAGGTGCATACATTTATTATATTTACTACTAGATGATGTTCAAGTTCGCGTGGATTAAGATCTTTTGATTCCCGTGGAAACTCATTAATTTTCCGGATAAAAAGTAGCCCATTTCCTTCCCCGAGATACAAAATATCCCCATATTAAATTTCATCAAAATCGGTTGAACAGATGGACAAGGAAAGCGTAGCGCTGACAGACAGACACACTTTCGCATTTATAATATTAGTATGGAGGTATGGATTAGTTTTATTATGCATTATTATTACCGTATCAGGTGGGAGGCTGCTGTCAAGCGATTTAGCGTTCCGGTACGATGACGTGTAGAAACCGATTAGACATGTGAGTTTAATATTACTGCCATACCCCTAGCAGGCTATCATCACGCTACCAACTACTGCATCATCGGTTATATCAGGTGAGATTACACATAAGGGCAAACTTGTAGTGTAGATTTAAAAAATACGTTATCACCAAGCTTGTGGAGAAAGGTCGAAGGAGGCTTGTCCAACGCCGGGAAAAATGGCGAGCACATGAGCATGTAAAATACAATGGTAAAATAGTCTTTTAGAGGAGAGGAAGAACGTGTGGGAAAGAAGGATAAAGTGGGGCAACTTGGTGCGGCCAAAGTGTAATTAAGTTCTCAAAATTTCAATAATTTCTTTCGTTACATATCTATCTACATTTTCCTGCTCAAGACAGGACATGGTTGACAAAAAAATATAATGATGGTTAATTCTCAGTTGTCAGTCTCAGCAGCTTTCAGATTCAGAAAAGTAGGCGGAGTCATTATAAAACTCTAAAGAAATCTCATAAAAATGATTTCTATCGATTAGTAATTCGGACTATTAGATAGGTACTAAAATTCTACATCAATGATTAGATACTATTAGGATGACAATCAGTATTTTATCCTTTTCTCTCGAGTGAATGTGAAAAAATATCTTTATTATCCTAATATCATCTGGAATAGGTTATGAATATTTTGAAATGAAATGTTATTTCAAGCAGTTGGTAGGGCAACTTTCGTCACTATTGTTAGGAGGCATAAACCGCATTATTTTAATATTGTTGACGTTCGTGTTTGACAATTTTATTCCTTATTTTAGGGACGTCAATTTACGCGATTTATAGCTGTCATTTTGAAATAATACTACTATAAGCGATGGTAGTAGGTAACCCCCCAGGACTCCACCACTAATTAAGGTTTTGACACCTTCGTAGACTCCTTGCATTGAATTCTTCTTTAACTTCTTCACTAATTTCCTCATGTTACATAACATGCGGTTCTCACTTTCGAAATAAGCACACCTGTATGAATGAGCGTATCATCTAGTTGGATAACTTTTTTACATCTAAGTATTACCACAGGTATAACGAACAACTCTTAGCGATTACGACATAATAGCTAAGTAATTCTAAAGTAGTTAAAATAGAGATTCATGGAATAAAGAGTCCTGCACCAGTATTTGCGCACATGTTCATCTGTGCTAGGTATAATATGTTTGATTTTGGTAGTGTTTTCCATACAACAAATGTTAAAATCAGATGGGTACATTAGCATTTCGAACGCTCTCAGATTTTTTTCAGTAGGTATTCAGGCCAAATAGTGAATTATAGTTTCTCAGTTTTATTTGTACTTTATTATCTATTTCGGTTTTATTCAAACTGTAAAGGACATTGACCATCGCCCATACAAAGTTCGCCTAAGAACCAACAGTCATAAAACATACATTATCCGATTCAAAATAACACATAAATACCATTTAAAGTAGATTTAAACAACGGACACTTCAGAGAATTTATTTATTACCGATAATATTTTTGATTTTGAGGTTAGATTTTGGATGTTAGTTAATTTAGAGTTGACATAAGATACACAGGTATAATTAGCTCCCAGGTGGTTTATATATTATAATTATATAGTAATATAAACCACCTGGTTTTACCTTTGCCATCCCTATGAATAATGTCTTTGTCAATCTCAACGCTAACAAAATGGAAAAGATGGCGTTTTATCTCACTCGCACACTAAGACAAAATATATTTGTTTCCTGCTCGTATCGATAATTTTCAATACTATTCTTCCTTTTCGTGTCATCTAAACGCTTTAAACTGTTTTAGTTCTTACTCTTACTTGACGTTTCAAGCGCTCAAGCGGTGATTTGAGGTTTCGAG
This sequence comes from Erebia palarica, assembly GCA_964035005.1. Taxonomy (NCBI): domain Eukaryota; kingdom Metazoa; phylum Arthropoda; class Insecta; order Lepidoptera; family Nymphalidae; genus Erebia; species Erebia palarica. Next base: position 20,621,655 of record OZ035986.1, read on the forward strand.
AAAAGGGAAAGTATAGAAAATCGATTAAATTCCCATTTTTTTCATTATTATTATTTAGAAGTGTCCGTTAAATTCTAGTTATTAAAATTGAAGGGTACAAAATTAACTAAGATTTACTGTATGTTTCAATTCCTTGTTGATTCTTAGGCGAATTTGGACAATGTCCTTTAGCTATGACTTTAAAAATAATGCAATTCGGCGTAATATTTATAAGTTTTTCACAAAGTTAAATGGCATATATCATACATATAAAAAGTTGTTATCGGAACCTACCAATTAATTGTGTTTCTTACTAAGTTTTGTGTAAATAATACACGTTGGCCAAACAAGATCACGTCATCTCTTGCGTGGCCAGCGCGAAGCGGTTAACCTGCCCGCGTTGGACTGATAGAAATATATCCGTCTCTCTCTTATATACAGAATGCTCTGTAATTGTATATCTTTCATGTCATGTACATCTGTTATAGTCTATCATAGAAGCATGTCGATAAAAACATAATATATTTATTACCACATGTCGATGTAATCTGTTCGAAACTTTTCTGCTTTTCTATATTGTAAATTATTTTACATTGTAAAAACTTTAATTAGAGTATCATTAATTATCATTTCAGGTTTTTATTATTTATAACTAATAACTTAAGTGTCAATTTTCATGTATCTAAATTCAAAAACAAAGGACTTTCATATAAACTTCCAACACCGCTTTGGGGTAAATTTTCTCAAAACCGTTTCTTAGCAGATGTCTACACCATATAAGGAACCTACCTTCCAAATTTCAAATTTGTATGCTTTATAGGTCCTGGGATATCGTGATGAATCAGAGACCTTTCACTTTTATATATAGTTATATAGATGTGTAGAAACAAAGAGAATAATTACGAATCTCTTGTGTAACGAAAAGAAAATAGCAATACTATGCGGAAAATTAATATATATACTTACAAGAAAACCTACCTTATTAAGGAAGTTATTTAAGTAGGTAAAAACAGGCTTTTTCGACTGACTTTTCCTAAAAAATGTCTTTAGTTTTTCCTCGAAAAGAAACAAATCACGCTGTACACGGATGTGAACAGTTGGAGCGAGAGAGTGATATTGGGTTATCAGGCTTATGGAAAACCAGCGAACCAACAAAGTATTTCCAACTCGGAACCAACTCAGTTCACAGTTGTTCAGTAGAATTCTAGCGATCGCGTCGAACGCACGTCTCTAGAAAATCCATTTCCCGAAGTTAACTTTTCGTAAGTTCACAATGACGTTGCGTTGCGTTCTTGCGTTGTTGGCGATTGCCGGAGCCACGTTTGCTGAGGTCACCGAACTTAAGGTCGAATATGTCAGCGTTCCTGAGGGATGCACTACTAAGTCCAAGAACGGCGATATGCTGACCATGCACTATACGGGCACGCTTGATGACGGCAAAAAGTTCGACTCCAGGTAAGCTGTTTTTTTAAAACAAGGCTGTTAATTACCACGACCTACATTACCTAGTTTACTATGTACCTATTTCGGAAAACTTTTATATATAAACCTTTCCATATTGTTGGAAACACTCGACCTTAAGATTCGAGTGCGTCACAAATATTATTTGACTTATTATGTACATCGTCACGTACTCAGGTGAACTTAAATCTTAAGAAATGCTTATTATTATGTACGTGGCGTTCCAGTACGCACAGGCTCTCAAGTGTATAAGTGTATAATTCGGTGCTAATAGGATGAGAACTTTCCTAATTTCACTCGTAAAACTATTGCGAAAAAGCAATTAATAAACTGTATATAATAATTAGTTAGCTATTTATGATGATTTCCTATACGGTCTATTTTATTTTTATTTATTCTAAAAAGGTATACTTTAAACTTAATAACTGCATAGGTATTATTATGGTTTGTAGGGTAAGAAAAATATATTATCTATAAATTGCTGAAAACCAGATAATATATAATATAATAATTATTATTCATTATTATTGATTAATTAGTAGAAGTTTATAATTTGAATATTTTTTTTGCGTGCGAAGTACATTATATCATTATCATAATATTAGTTTTAGTTGTATCGATGACCCGAGTTCCGGTTTGCCGCTGGAAAGGACGTGCAAGTTAAAGATAACGGTACTTTTTGTACCTACTCAACTATATTAAACTAGGCGCGTTATTTGCTGTTTAACCCACGTATATGTTAATCTAATATGTTCGATACTGATTTTTTCGGGATAAAAATAATGTAGCCTATGTCTTTCATCCCGTGCGTAGGTACTGATCTTTTTCAGGATTAAAATATGAAGCCTAGGATTAGGAATGTCTTTCAACCGCGTGGATTTAGGTTGTGTTAAGATCCCGTGCAAACTGATTTTTTCGGCATAAAATGTAGCCTAGTAAGTATATCTTTCATCCGCGTGGCTTTAGGTTGTTTTAAGATCCCGTGTGAACTGATTTTTTTCAGGATAAAATGTAGCCTCTCCGGGTTGCTAGCTTAGTATACCTATCTCTGTACCTAATATCGCCACATCTTCCTCAAATATAGTTGATGGGATTTATAAAAAAGTGGTAGGTAATAGATCTCTTCTTTGAATACCTACAAGTACCTATTGTAATCTCCTTGCTTCTTTTTATAGTCAGGTACTTATGTACCTACTTACTAGTAAAAAAATTCGAGTTTACCGTTTGGGTACGGAACCCTAAAAAGAAATTTCATGTCTGAGTAATCGCTTATTCTACTATTTCTGATGGGTTTAATACGATTTCAAAAGAAATGATTAACTTTTCGTTTAGTACAAGCTCATTAAAATAGAAATAAAATAGGCACTTAAGCCTAAAAAATCACATAGTACTTACCTACCTAGCTATTGTATTCTCCTTGATTCTTTTTATAGTCAGGTACTTAAGTACCTACTAGTATGTTAAAAATTCAAATTCATAACGTATTAAAATTAAAAAAATAAACTTTTACAAGTGCTTTTGAATTGTCAAGTGAATTTACCACTGGTTTGCCATACATTGCTGAGATAAGCCAGGAAGCAACTAGGCGGTTGGCTTAAAAAAATGTATCAAAGCAACGACCTCCATGTACCTACCTATTATGTATCATCATAATTATTACAAGTGAGGTAATTAAATGATAAATGAGTTTCCGAAGATCTTTTTAGGTGACATCAGAAGTATTATAATTTTTTTTATATTTTAGAGATGTGTGTGAAATTAAAGTCATGAAGCTATTATTTTTATTTCTTAATAAGAATTATTTCCCACTTTCCGACTCATTTTACGATGAAAATAGTTAAGTAATAAATTAAACTAGAGTTTCCTACAATTTATATGGTAAACTTTTTTGTAAAATCAATAGTTTCGTACAAGAGGGTGGTGGGTATTTTACAAGATCTTCAAACTAAATTAAATTGACATGGCTAAATCTAGTGATGCTGTCTTTTTCCTCAGGGAGTATTATGAAAGGCATAACTATAAATCTAGTCCGCGTGTTGGATCAACTTTGCCGCGCTCGTAGGCTAAAACTATTGATTCTACAAAAAAAGTTTACCATATAAATTGTAGGAAATTTGCTCTAGTTTAATTTATTACATAAATATTTCCATCGTAAAATGAGTCGGAAAGTCGGAAATAATTCTTATTATTGAAATAAAAAATAATAGCTTGATGACTTTCATGAATTTCACGCACATCTCTAAAATATATAAAAAAATTATAATATTTCTGATGTCTTCTAAAAAGATCTTCGGAAACTCATTTATCATTTAAGCGCGAGCGGCATAGACACGAGGTGGCAAATTCAAAATTCTAAAAGACCTCGTCGATATCTATGAAATCACCAATTTTCATAACTCCCGGAATACTTTCCAGGTAAAAGTACCAAATGACTTCTTAGTATAAACAGTTAATTGCCATTTAGGGTTCGGTATAGTTATCTTCTTAGTAAAAACGCTACATCACTATTCAGTACCCATAACATAAATACGGAAGTGTATTGATTTGTTCCCACGCCGCAATGGATAAAGAATATACGCAATATTTACATGGATATAGACAAAGATCTTTTTATATTGCAAAATAGGCTTGCACTTGACGTCAACAAAGAGCATAAAGAACCAGGGGTAGAGGTATAACTCCATACAACGGGTACCATAGTTCTAAAATAAATTCTAATTGGCGTTACTTGTCTCGAATAAGTATAAATTTTGTTTAAATCAACCGAAACTCAATGAAAACATGTATTTTGTTGTTTTACTTTATCTTACCTATTTATTTATTAAGTTTAATTAACTATTAAATATAAAATTTTCGTAAAATCCGATAGCAAAAAGTTTATTTCAAAGCTTTCGTTTTAACGCCATCTAGAGCTAAGCAGAAGAACTACAGGGTATCAGCGATGATAAGCAGATTTTGCTTAAGTATGGAGTTGTACCTCTACCCCTGGTTCTTTATGCTCTTTGACGTCAGTCACGCTTAGTGCAAATCAATGTTGAGGTCTAGGTTCGAACGTTCCTAGAAGATGCCCATAGCCTATATTCGCTCTTGCCTTCAAGCACAAATGAAATAATACCTACTTGCTTGAAGATATTTACGTAAGTTATACGTGGCAGGAAACACGTGTGTTGAAAGGGCATTCCACACCTTTTTTCACATTAGAAATGGAGAGCAAAAGCGTTCCTAAATAGCGCTCCCACTTTTTATCCCGAAAAATTTACGAGTTCGCAGGAGATTTCTAAGTTTTGATCCACTCAGGCATCCAAGTTGGTATACAAAGGTTTTAATTCATATATTTAGCTAATACGTAGGTATATAAACTTTCCCTATCTAGGTTACTCAGAATAGAACAATGGCCATTTTTCTAACTTGCTTGCACTTGTAAAATCAATAATTGTTGAAATAATTATGTCGTGTAATTTTCCAATGTTATTGGTTGTGCAGTGTGCTTACCTACGCACAATTTTATGTCATGACTCATGTCACTATAAATTACTTATTAATTGTTTTATAATTTAATTTTATAGTTAACAATAACTTATGCTCTTTAGAGGAAAAAAGGAATCCTTGTAGGATCACATCGTCGTCCGTCTGTCTGTCAACCATCTTTTTCTCGAGAACGCGTGGAGGTTAAAATAATATCAAATACAAAGGTCTACAGGGTCCTTTGGAGCTGTAAAACATCAGGGTTCTAAGTCTTAAAAAAAAAACGGCCATTTTTGCCGCATATTTTGCTTTTTTTGACACTCCCAATTTATTATTTGAAAATACTGAAATAATTCTTTAATTTTCCGTTTGTCCTACACCGGGATGCAACTTATTTCTGTAGGTATCCTACTTACTAGATTTCAATATTAATTGAAAAGATTGGAAGTGAATTCGTAGGTAGACGGGTGTATAGACAGAGGTTCACATTTATATAATTAATTACTAATTACTAAAATGAGATGAATAACTTCAACATTAGGTAATTATTTATAATATTTATTTATTTAGCATACACTAGGGAGTCGGGCACTACTGTCTTAATAATAATGAATAAGAATAAAATGTAATGTAAGAATAGCACTTGTGTAAATATGTGCACGTTATGGTATATCAGGTACATGAGTGGATCAATTGAGAAATTATAATAATAAGGACCCTTTATTGCCCTAGTCGGGAATCGAAAATACCACTTATTATGACCACACGTAACCGCCAAGAAAGCGTCATCATCAATACCTTATCAACCCATTGCCAGCTCACTACTGAGCACGAGTCCTCTCAGAATTGGAAGGGTTGGGCCATAGAAAACCACGCTGACAGACTTCACGTACCTTCGAGAACATTATGAAGAACTCTCGCGCGGGCATGCAGGTTTCCTCATGATGTTTACTTTCCCTGTTTGAGGCAAGTGATATTTAATTTCTTAAAACGCACATAATTAACTTCGAAAGTTAGAGGTCCCACGGGAACCTAGCTCGCGACCCCGTATAGGAGGTCGGGTGTCTAAGCCACATTAACCACTAGGCTATCGTAATAAAATGTAGTAATATAATATTATCTAATCTCTGCGCCCGAATCGGTCAATGACGTGCATTAAAATGAATAACGTCATTTAAAGACAATAAACACCTTTAAAAAGGTACAATGGGCAACGGTATTCGCAGCGCGGCGTCAACTCCACGGCAGGGCGTCACAATAAATGCGCGTGTAGGCGTGTACGATTTGCAATACGGGGAACAGTAAATTAAAGGATATTTTTATTGTTACCCGACTACAGCAAAGCCAGTGAAATTATTTCAGCAGTCTTATGTATGTATGTTTGTTTTTATGTATGTTCCACAGTAGCATCAAAACTACTCAGTCTATTTTGAATGAGATGCCAATCGATTCGTTATTATAGTCCGGGTGACATGGCTATATTTACCACCATAGACTTAATATATTTGTTTTACATGAACAAATCGGTATGACGGATGTTACACCCAAAATATAGTGGTAAGTACCTTACCTACTGCTTGTTATTTTTTCTACAATCAAAACACGACGTATCATAAGAGACAATGGATGTTCTATATGAAATAAACCACTGTACGACTCAATCGAGCGGAACCTCGAGCGTGTATTTTCGCATGCGGAATTCCGTTACTTAATTAAACTATTGATTAAGAGAAGTGCTATAATTAATTAAAAAAATAAAGACTTATTAAATAATATATTTACACCACATTATAGCCAATATCCCTCGAGAGTCGGGATGATGTAAGGATTTTAACGAAACCCCATACTTACATCCAAATCTGTTCGGGAAATATAGATGTTATGGTGGAATATAGAAACTCATAGAAAGACATCACAATATACATGAAAATATTGCACTCCTTTTATTGGAAAAATTTAGTGAAAAAGGTATATTCTGTTATCATTTTAATATTAATATTATTGGGTCGATAATTTTTGTCCTAACGCAGACTACGGTCTATTTCGTTTGCATAAGAGATGGCCGATTTTTGCCCCAGGCTGTCCAAACATACGAGCATATTAAATTATTTAATTAAAATAAACAATGAATTCCAAATGAATTGTATGTCTCATAGCAGTAAATTTTTTAAAGGCAATAAGTAAATAAGATATTTAAACTACTAAGCAGGTAAGCAGCGCCGCGTTTCGAATGTTCTGCTCATGTAAAATGTCATTGGTTCTACTACATTTACCTACATCATATTAAGATCGTTCGACGAATGCGGGCTTCGGGGCAAATTCTGTGAATACAATTTAGAACTCATTTACAAATGCGACTTTCACAATAATTATAAACATATAGGTACCTACTAGGCAAGACGGTGATATTTTAACGGTTAACTATTTAGTCTATCTATCTTTTCGATAAACTAAAGTTTTTTTTATATTGAGAACGCTTGGTATAATGATACATCTATGACTTAATAATATTACTATACAAATAAAAATACCCAACATTCTGGTATCAAGAAAGCTGGCTACATTCGTGCGCTGATCTTTTGCACAAAAAATAAACCAGTCCTTGTGCCACTTGATGAGGCAATTAACCCCTTCCAGGTTCGTCCGCTACCATGCATTTGAGCAAATTTCCTCCGAACAAACAAAAAGAAAAATTGCTCCACATTTCATACGCGGCGAACCTCATAGTGAGGAACAGTTTTCCACGATCATGTAAATAATTTAAGCATTATATAGCACTATGCATCTGAGCCACAGAATTACAAATAACATTATAGAATTGGCTGAATGCTGGTTATAATACGGCACAGCGTAAAGGTGTGCCGATTTTTAGCTTCTTAAACAAAAATAATTCGAACATAAATATCTCTAGCATATCCAAGGGGGTTTAATGAAATAAATAAAAAACTTCAATAACCAAAGCAATGCAATGTATCGTGAATCAAATACGTCTACATCTTTTCTTACAATAACGCGAACTGGTGTTCTAATGTTTAGGTGCGTTTTCTCCGTTGTCCTTTACGTCTTGACAGACGATTCCAACACTTTCTAGGCGATTTTTTTCATAGCTAAATAAGTAATAATATATGTCACCGTAAGATTGTAAAAACCGTTAGATTATAAACTAACTCGCGAAATTGTAATTTGTCGAAAGATTGTGAACTGTTCAACGTTCTGAGTGTCAATTTTTGAAATATTCATTGTATTTACGTTTTCTTGTCTCTTTATTGTAGGTTACGCTAAGGTTCGACATAAATAATCAAGTAGTGCCCTAGTGGGCACTTAGGTTTTATCGGGTTTAAATACCTATCAGATTATAAATCTACCGGAAAATAATGCGTTAAATTGTAATCTTTCGACAGTTTACCATTACGCGAGTTAGATTATAATCTAACGGTTTTTACAATCTTACGGTGACATATATATAAAATAAGCCGATACGCGAGCGACTTTACTTACGGCCACAATCACTTCTACATCTAATCTGAATTCTGTGATCTAAGCTCCGGCATCGTAGCCGACGGCATATAGTACGGCCGACCACAAATCATTATTATTTGCCACCACTCGAGTCTTACTCCATTTGTCTGCATATACCCGTACTTATATTTTATGAAGTATATAATATACCTAGTTCAAATGTCGTCAACATTTTTAATATTTAAGCTTTAAGGCGCAAGGGCCACATAATATATTATATTGTGGAGTGGCCCTGAGTAGGTATACAATTCGAATTATCATAACGCCGCGTCTCTACAATCTACTCGCCGCCACTGGCCAAACTACGCCTGCAACTCTTCTACTGTAGAGTTAGAAACACTTCTAGGGCAGTTAGAAACACTTCCAATTCGTAAAATATAGGTTAGAATTGAAATATAGATTCCGAACCAGTGAGAGATTCACTTGACTTACAATAACTTATATCCTTGCAAAGTTTGTTGAAAGTTTTAAAATAGCTAAGCAAAAACTATCTTCCATTTTTCCACCTGCCCAAGAATTAAGTCGTCTCTACTCACCTCAACTGAACCATTAAAAATCCACTTTAAATAATTTATTAATTATAGTCGTCACTCGCGTGGGAGGCTTCGGCTGTGGCTGTGGCTGTGGTAGTCACCACTCTACCGGCAAAGATGTACTGCCAAGCGATTTAGCATTCCGGTACGATGCCGTGTAGAAACTGATTATGTACTTATATTTTTGTTTTAATATTACTGCCATGCCAGGTTAGCCTGCTACCATCTTAGACTGCATCATGTCGGTGAGTTCGCAGTCAAGCGCTAATTTGTAATCTTGTAGCGGAATAAAAAGAAATCAATTTGTGCTTGCAGCGAATATGGAGAAAGTCTTGTACAGATGGCGGAGGGAGATGAATGCTCTTTCAAACGCACTCGACCCTGATACACGACTTACCACGGTCCTTAACTTTACTTCCGCTTTCCGGACTCTCTCGCTTCTTAAATGCCACTTATAGTTTTCATAGTACATAAGTACAGTACAGCAAGCCAGCCCCACGATTGTGTAAGGAAATCGTAAACGTAACCGTTTGTGAAACGGATAATTCGACCTGTTTAAGGAGTTCATAGATACCTGCACGTCAAAAAGCGTGTATGAACCCCATAAACAGGTCGAATAATACGTTATGAGCTGTCAAATGATTACGATTTGCCTAGACAATTGGACCTATAAGTCTGCTGAGGGCCACATAGGCCTGTCCCTTAACGAATAGTGACTTCCCCAAATCAATTACTGCTTTATCTAAAGTGCACCCTTGCAACTTGAACACGGTAACTGCCCAAGTAATTAACGGTAACATTTTGCGTTGAAACGGTAATCATTTTGCGTCTGCGTTTCCCGATCCTCTTAATCCGTCAATTTCAGTCTGACAATGTTCAATTCTAACAAGCCCATCTTCATCTGCATTTATAGTGGAATCATCAAATTGTATGGGAACTACGCTTTGATTCACATACCAAATGAAATTGTATATCACGCCTCATATTAATTATGAGGCGGGATTTTAGAAATTGTTCCCAATTGTCAGAGTTTTGAAATGTGCCTTTCATGCGAAACCATATTTTTTTTAAATTTCATGACTTTATGTCCTCTAGACGGCGCCATATTAAATTTAATGTGACGTCACATAACCAGCGGACGATCCAGAAACTTCGAAACGTACCTCATTAATAGTAAAATTATGATAAGTAGTATAGAAGTTATGACGGAACAGATGAACATACATACATATGCATATCCACAGACTTACAAACCGGTCAAAATCATAATCCTCATTTTTGCTTCGCCGTAGTCGGGTGATAATAAAAATGTATTACTATCGGTCAAGTAGTTTTTCAGGAAAAATGTAAGTGAGTGCCTACCTAAATTATCTATCTAATATCTAATATAATATATGCCAAATACTACTCACTCACTGACTATGTAACTATAAAGCATACAGACTTAAAATTTGGAAGGCAGATTCCTTCTATAGTGTAGACGCCAGCTAAGAATGGGTTTTGAGAAAACTGGCCCCTAAGGGGTTGAAATGGAGGTTGGAAGTTTGTATAAAGTCCTTTGTGCAATTAAGTTATTAGTTATAAATAATAAAAACCTGTGTAAGCAGTTTTACGAAAACCCACCCCAAAGGGTGTGAAATTGGGGTTGGAAGCTTGCATGAAGGTTCTGAGTTTTTGAAGTTAAAGACATGGTTATTAGTTTATAGGGCTATAAGTAGACCTTTTGCAGCGGGAAAATCTCATGAGAAATCAGAAATTGTACGCGCACGAAGTCGCGGGCGACCTCTAGTCTATCTATATTTTAAAAGTCGTAGAACGAGTTGTTCGGTATTTACGTACAAAAGCTACCATTTAGAGGTTATTAGTATCTTTTAAATAGCTCTAACATCGGAGGTCCAGGGTTCGATTCCCGGCAGGTTCAATTTGGGATTTTATAATTTTTTCTGGTCTGGTCTAGTGGGAGGCTTCTATTTACGGTGGTAAATAACCACGGTCCACCAATGACGTACCGCCAAGCGATTTAGCTTTTCGGTACGATGCCATGTAGAAACCGACTAATATAACTGCCATGTACCCCTAACAGGTTAGCCCGCTACCATCTTAGATTGCATCATAATCAGGTGAGATCGCAGTGAAGGGCTAACCTGTATTGGAATTTTAAAAAACTTGAGAACCTGTTCTTAGCTGATGACGGTTTATTGATACGGGCCTCAGTTTCAATGCAACCGGAGGTTAATTACTACAGCCAAGTTGCGTGTCAAATCAGATAATTGTAATAAACAGAAGCACAATAGCTATATCTGCCATCTTAGCTCTTGAGGCTGCTTCCCGCCTGACAATGGCGTTGCTAACAATGACGTTACATGTATTTCACACGTTGTGGTAATTAGTATTAGTATTCTTAGAATACGGATTAAATTAATTTAAAAAAGGTTCTAACTTATGTATGTAACACTGAAGAACTTGTGAATCTACGACTTTAAAAAATTGTGATAAAAAAAATTGTGTGTCAGCTCCGGCGCACTACTGAAGTTTATTCTTTACGAACGATTATATAATATATAGATTAGTAAATGAGGGTAAATAAATGAACGCATTTTTATATTACTGAAAACATGCTATTTATATTTATTTATATTAATTACATAATTTATATTCATCAAAACACATTACATAGTCACGCAAATGCCCGCAGGTGATTATCATCATCTCAAAATATTGCCAGCTAATGAGCTGGCACTGTTTTGGGCTTAATAATAATTCAGAACGGGTCTCCTCTTAGAATGAGAAGAGTTTAAGCCACTGTCCACCACTCTGACCAAGTGCGTATTAGTAGATTTCAGTTAGTTTCAGGAAAATAATAAATTAATTAAAAAAACACGCTCTTGCAAATTAGAGCATGCACGCTCTTTTCGCAAATTAATGGTTTTATGTCTACACCGTGGCGGGAACCGGGTATCGGGAACCGTGTAACACGCCAGCGGTATCGGAGCATATTTAGGCCTCGAACAAACAAAACGCGCAGTGAACTCAGCCCGACAGAACGCGCATATACGAGTAGAATAATCTACATCTAATGTGCATGTAGATCTACATGTAGTTTCATAATAAACGCGATCACTAGCAGATCTAGTCGTAGAATTCATGTCTTTATAGCCGGTGACTGAACGACCAATTGACGAAGACTAACAAATTGACGATTCCCCGGCAAAAGAGGTTAAGACGTTCTAAAATGTTCACTCATATAAGTGTCACGTAGTGCACGGATGCATTATTTTGTGAGGTTGAAAAAAACACTTCGCATCAGTGACTCAAACCAGCCAAACAGTGAGGATAAATCATGTATGTACTACTCCAGCTCCTGTCGTATTCGCTTCTCAGCTGCTAATAAGACTGAATGGATGTAAAATGTGCTGAACAAACGCATTGCACTCAGCTCCAAATATGACCCTTTTACCTCATGAATCTATTCCGGTTCCATATTCTTTGTCTAACTCCAAAGACCCACGTTAAACACTACCGTTACGCGTTCTGTTTGTTTCAAGCTTCACCCATTTAATTATCGGCCCGCGCCAAATCCCTCACATCAGAAACTTAATTTTCTTGATCAATTGAAAAGTTTCCTATTAATTTTCTATCGGCGACAGTCGGAAAATACAAATAAAAAGTAATCAAAATTTTTAATGAAGCCGGACGGACCAGAGATGAGGCTGGATTGATTGCTCATTGATGGGTGGAATTGTGGGTGATCAGTGGGTGAGATGGTTGCGACCGTTGGGTGGGTGCGCGCTTGGGCCGATTACGGGCGTACCTTCGTGTTTACGGTCACATGCACCCGTCTGACTTTTACTTAATTCTGTGACATATTAGGATCTAAGAAACGGGCGATGTCACGATGTGCATTCGATGCAGTAATTTCAAAAAGTCAGTCAGTCTTAAGTTCGTAGCTGTGTACACTTTTTGAACGTCTTAATAATTAAACAAGTTGTAATTTAAAAAATTAAAAACCACGACTGTTCTGCCAAAAAACGAACTAATAAGTTAAAAAAATCTAAAATAATCTGGTTAAATTAGAATCTTATTCACATTTTTATTAAATGATATTTTTTGTGAATCAATGGATATTGAACTATAGTGTTATATATTTTTGGAATCTACTCATCATTTTCTAGATGACGATTATATAGTTAATCTAATTTTCGATTTTTTTTTCAACTTTAGTATTTAATGTGGGGCCGTGACCATGGCCCCACATTAAATACTAAAGTTGAACCCATCAATTATTTTTTAAATTTTACCCGAAATAATCTAGGGATTCTAACGATACCTCATTTATCAAAATCGGTTCAGGCGTATAGAAGTTATGGTAGAATATACAAACTCACATACATTACATGAACCCTGAAAACCATATACTCCTTTTTTCAGGCAGTCGTATAATAAGGATAGAAAAGCAGTGCACTAAAATCATCTAAATAGCACTTTTGCAATTAACTTGCAGTTCAAATGCAGATCGTCTAATCTTATATCATGGGGATTGTTTACCTTATCCAATTTTTTTACTAATTTACTAGTAACTATGTACTGACATGGACGTATAAGTTATAGGTCAATTGTGTACCTACTTACTATATGGTAGATAAACGTCATCTAACGTGTTCTCTAAAAGATTAATAATAACACAGTAAACAGATACAACCAGTATGGAAACTAAGCCTCGTTGATAAAATAATTACCTACGCTCCATTGAAGCAATAGGGTTGTCACTTTTAATGTTTCATGGTTTAATTTTGTTTTTGTTAATTAAAACATTTCTATGTTCTGTAGTGATAAATTAAACGCATTGAAATAGCAAATATTGATTTTGAACGAATTTCAAAAACGATTGTTCAGACAGAGTTCAAACAGCCGTATACTACGCAATACACTCCTGGCATTTTTAAAAAGATCGCGGAAATATACTTATAACTGACCACTCGTCATGACGCGGCACTCACTACTGACGGCCTCGCGACGACTGCTTAGGAGTCTCGTCGATGCGCGTTTGTGTGAGTGAGCTGTTTCGAACGTTTCTAGGTAGTTTCACTACTGTTTGTATCTGTTTACTGTGATAATAATGTCCTCCCGACCGAACTTCGGCCACGGCGGCCTAACTCCAGAGAGATTAGCCATCTGTGCAGGAGATATTATAGTATGCAAGTGTGAGCGCATACACAGGTGCACTTTTTGTTCCTCATAGCCCGATTTAACAGAAAATCCGAGCAATCCGGCGCACTTACGTACTCTCCGAGGCACGAGGGTGAAACACCGCCAACTTCCTAACTCCGGGCTAGTAACTACTGAGACTTTCTTGACAGAAAAACCCAATGAATGTTATAGCCCGACCCGGGACTCGAAACCAGGACATCGTCGCCCGCAGTCGAACATTCTAATCACTCGACCAACGAGGCAGTCTAAAAGATCACAACCTACACGACAACGCACCGTCAGCAGCAGATATTCTTGGTAGCCTGCCGTTGCAATTTGCATTGCAAGCACATTGCAAGTTATGTCAGCATATGGTCAGCAATTGTTGATTTGCTTAGTTGTCTCTCGATGACTATTTTCGATTCGATTTTATAGATACCTACTAGGTACCTATGCTGTTTATTTTCAGGATTATTAACCCCATAATAATTAATCTATACTTTAATAATCCATACTTACTAATATTATAAATGCGAAAGTGCGTCTGTCCGTCATCAACGCTTTAACGGCTCATCTTTTCAACCAATGTTGATGAAATTTGGTACAGAAATAGGTTGTAGGATTATTCCATAGGAAAATTAAGGAGTTTCCGTGACAAACAACAAACAAACAAACACGCTTAATATAACACATAACTTCGGGGACTTCAATTTTCCGGGATAAAAAGAAGCCTATATCCTTCCCCGGGATACTTCACATGCCTGTACAAAATTTCATCAAAATTGGTCGAACAGATGGGCCGTGAAAGCGTAGCAGACAGACAGACACACTTTAACATTTATAATAAATTAGTATGGACAGATACCGTCGTGTGAACAATTTTCAAATACCAATTTCTCAGTATTATTTGCAAGGATCTAGATCTTCACTATAAAAACTATCTAATGAGGTATGTCTTTGTACCTGTGTTTGTCTACTGACTAAGGCTTTGACGTAAGACTCAAGGAGTCAAGGTTTGATCCCAGAGCTCGCACCTTTGTCTTTGCGGGATTAGGAATTAATAAAATTAATATCTTATTTTCAACATGGCGTCTGTACCTACCACAGATCTGAATGAGAAACATGGAAACATCAGATTGACAAATGACAGCTAGCGAGAAAATAACGCTTACAATCTTAAATTATTCATATAGCTTCGAAAACAGAGTTGCGCGCCCGGGGATCGCGACCCCACATACAAAGCCGAGTCATGTGTCTAAACCACTAAACTGTAGGCTATCACCACTTTGTCCGTTTAAAGAAATCAAACTGAAGGAATCCCATCTTGAGGAAACTCACATGTCCGAGATTTCTTCATAATGTTCTCGAAGATGTGTGGATTCGGCCAATCCGCATTTGGCCAATGTGGTGGACCATGGCCAAACCATTTTCATTCCGAGAGGAGACTCGTGCTCAGTAGTGAGCCGGCGGTGGGTTGAGATGAGGGAAAATGAAATTAAAATAAGGCTTGTACATACCATTTCTTTATCATTAATAATACAAAAATTTAATATTGTGATGTAGGTACTTACTAGAATTTATTAAAAAAATAATTAATGAGGTATGCACTATGCATGTTCGTTTTATGAGTTACACGTAATCCAAAACTAAGTGTGTGTCCAACGAATTAGTAAACCGTGAACCGTGCTCTCGCCGCGCGTTTAAAATCAATTATACCTGTGCCCACAGAGGTGCTGTATAGATAAAAGAGGTGGAGATGGTCCGGAAAACGCCGCAATCTGACTTATGAGTTCTGAATGATCGATGCTAGAACTAGGAAGCCTATCGTCCACTTATGACTGGGAGCATGTCCTATAATATTATGTTTCAGTCAATCAAACCATTAATTTAGCAATGTGATGACCACAACTGCTGCTGTCTTTTGTGCCTCACAATATGGGAAACGCGTTTTGTCCTGTGGTCGCGTCGCGGTATTCTGTGCCACAGATTTTAATATTTTTGACTACGAGCATTGGTGTTAATGTTTTGCAACAAAATTTTTTAACTAGTCTTTTGTAGTTAAGTGGAGCGCTTTATTAACACATAATTATGATGTGTCAGATCTGCATCTCAAAGGTATTACCTCAATGGCTATACTAACCTATTGATTCTGTATAACACGGGGTGTTATAAACGACTTTATAACTGCTTTGAGACCACGTAACCTTATTTCTTTCGATAAAAATAATCGATAAATCGACGAAAATAGAAATCGTTAGTGATGTAATCGCAGATTAACTACATATAAATTGTTAAGCAACACGGTCACACGGGATGTAAAATTATTTATTGCTGTAAATTATGAAATGAACTAGATAATGTCCATGACTTAATCTTCTTTAAAAATCTTAAATTTTCGGTTGGACAGATAGGTCGTGAAAGCGTAGCAGGCAGACAGACACTTTCGAATTTACAATTTTAATAGGTCTTTGGATAAGGAATATTATTTACGATAGCTTAAACGCTAAAATTACCTTATTTTTATAATGTGTTTTGATAATATACCCATTGAGTACTTAATGCAGTCGGTGCACAGGGTTTGAAGCTAGGGTAGGCATTAGTTAGCCAGAATACCTATTTACTGACTGTCATGATGAAAGATGAGCATTGACGTTATTTCCATTTATGTAAGCAGTGTTTTTATGCCTGTATGAACTGCACGCCACTGGTGCCTAGTAACAAAATTAATTGGTGCCTACACTGAATTGATCTCACCCAGGTCGATCGTAACCTCGCCAATGATATCCCGTTGCTACAACGATGTAATTATCAGATAATGTCAACTGGCCGAATTCATAATTTAAAGGTCACCATCGATAAACTTTTATCTGTCATTGAAGATTGACTACAGAAAAAAATAAGATACTTAAACGTTATTAAATTATTGTTAAACTTATTTAAAGAGCAACTAAGTGCCCAGTTTTTCGCTGGTTCTTCTTCTTCTTCATTTTATTTGAACCATGTGGTAGATTCAATGAACGATTCGTTTATGCACTTTAAATACGTAAAAACATTTGAATTTAAGTGTGAGTAAAATGGAGGAGGTGTCGCTTTTTCTTCTCCCTCCTGCTGTAATCGTCATCGCTGGCATCGTCTACTTGACATAGGCATGCCGAGCTAAAAGTGTCGTGTTCCCAGTTATTGCTGGTTGTGTCTTGGCAAAAGCGGTTTCCACGCTGAGGGAAGCATCCATCAACCGTCATTATTAAAATTCGGGTGATTGAGAATCTTTTGGCACAAATATCCAGTACCTAACTAGTACTTAACTAACAATTTTTGTCTGTCTAATAATATAGCTTGTTGACTGTTAATAGTAGCTTGTAAATTGTAACGGTAGTTAATAAAATAATAATGCATTTTTTATTGTTTGGAAGCAGTCAAAAGATAAGGAATACGATACCAAACCCGACCCGTGAAGGGTAAGCTTATCAGAGAATTCGGAACAAATAGATATCATTAAAAACTGGACAAGGGGGGTCAGCACACGCACGATGTAGGGTTCCGTAGTCATGCAAAAGTGTTTATGGTCGTTATTTCTTAAACAATAGTTTTTTCCCAAACTATGATCATTTTAGAAACATTTTACTTATTTTAATCTATTTAACAATTAGGTATCACACGGGGTTAATTCAACTTTTTTACGACTCGCGCTTGGATATATCCTGAAAAATAGTATTAATTCATAATTAAATAATTCAATAGTGTCTGTGGCAGACAGACGGAGTGTACGAAACTATAAGGGTTTCTAGTTTTACTACGGAACCCTAAAAATGTTCTCGCAATTAAAATATCGATACCTATTATAACTATCTAGGTGTGTAATGAAGAGGCCTTTTACACTTTATCTTTTTAATTTCGATATTGATATGCGTGATTCGACATTGCAATAACTTTTAAACAATAATTATTATAATATTAATAACATAAACAACAATGTATTTAATGTTGAGATTTTGCTGTTTTTTTTCCTGTATTCAACTTAGCCCTTAACTTCGATCTCATTGTTATACCTAAGTTATGATGCAGTCTAAGATGGTAGCGGGCTAGCCTGTGAGGTATAGCAGTGATATCAAACCCACTACCCTAATAGATTATTATACCGATTTAGTATTATACATTAGTTTAATTTGTGTATTCTTTAAATTCATTCTTAACTAAGTATATCCGTATTAATAGGCGAGTTTCTTGCTGGTTCTTCTCGGTAGGAATGGCATTCCGACCCAGCGGTAGATTTGCTTAAACGTTCTGAAGGCATCATTATATTATAAGTAGCTTAATAAAGGTAGGTCTGAGCTCCTATATTAAGAATAAGTATAATATTTTCTTTCATTATTCGAATACGAAAGCCACCGCCCTAATTACCGTACCTACTCAAGGCACATAATTTGCACAATATATCTGCATGTACACCTTAATGCTTTTTTTTCCTTTTCCAAAACTACTCTTATTCAAACTCTCGTGACAGCATCTCCAGATGTGCCAACTTCCAATAAGTCGGCTTCTGATAGTTCTTCAACCGAATTGGTGTGTAAAGCCAACATAAGTTTTGAATGTATATTCGACTACTGAAACTTTTTCTAAGTTCTCTGTCGATTATTATTAAAAGAGAATTTGCTGGTTCAAACAATTGTAGTATCATCGAATAAATAGTACATGCTTCGGGAAAATAAAGAGTTTCCGTGGGTTCAGTGGCGAGAAAATCTTTGAGAACGCACTTAAAATCTTTTTTGGTGAATAAGTTTCGTAACTAGTATATTCGTGTAAGGTCGTAATAGGGATGATGCCTATATATCAAAAATAAATTATTTCTAACTGATTATTAAATAGAGGGTCTTCCGAAAGACCTAAAATTCACAGCCTCGGTTAGTTTTAAGTTTGATAACCATTTTAAAATATAGATTAAAGAAAAAAAGTGCATTGCTATTGTGATTTTCATACAACTTCCATACGAATATGAATAGAAGTGCGTTTTTAAGTTCGATAAAGAGTTGCTGATTTGATTGAGTTGTCATCATTCCTATTCTGTGCAAACGGATTTGTTGGATTCAAGTTGGCATGTCTGAACGTTCTGCCTCTAGCAAAAAGCATACGACCGAGCGTTGCGAAGGCTGCACTGCGAATTGAATGGCTTGGCGATTTTGATGTTATTCATATAAAGGATATAATCCTAATTCCTAACGTATGCTTCTTGTTAGAGGCCGCCGGAGCTGAGAGCTTCACAACAAGGATTAAAAGAGGTGTGTTTTTTTAGCCACTACAAGTTAGCCCTTGACTGCGATCTCACCTGATGGTAAGTGATAATGCAGTCTAAGATGCTTAGGGGCATGGCAGTTATATTAAACCCATACCCCTATTCGGTTTCTACACGGCATCGCACCGGAACGCTAAATCGCCTGGTAGCACGTCTTTGCCAGTAGGGTGGTAACTACCCCGGCCGAAGCCTCCCACCAGGCCAGACCAGGGAAAAATCAGAAATTATAAATTCCCAAATTGACCCTGCCGGGGATCGAACCCGGGACCTCCGCACATTAAGACAACAGCGCGTACTTGCTTTGACTTATTAGCTGGAAGTACTCAAATACAGATGTTTATATTTACTATGCTTATTAGGGAGCTTAATACCTTTACTATAAAGATAATTTCTTTCTAATTAGTTCCACATTACAATGTTTGTTGGCTTCATTCTGCTCGCCTAAACCGTGCAAATTTTATGATACAACAGTACATACGCTTGATCAATTTATAACGCATTTTTCAAAGCTCTCAGTGGTTAGTGTCTTGCTTTTAGGTAAAAGCATTGTAAAAGGCTTTGCCGCCGGGTCATGATCCAGCGTCACACGTGACACGCGATATATCGAAGCTAAAATACGTGTTTATATCTAATCCAATTTCGACATGTGTTAATCCTTTCGAACGTACCTAGCACTCGGCACTGTGAAAAGGGTTACATAAGTCAAATAATCATCCATATTCGTTATGATAAGCCCTTTGTATTTCAAAATGTCTGGTCTGCATCTAGACTGCCTGAAAAAGGAGTATATTGTTTTCAGGGTTCATGTATGTATGTATGTATGTATGTATGTATGTATGTATGTATGTATGTATGTGAGTTTGTATATTCAACCATAACTTCTATACGCCTGAACCGATTTTGATAAATGAGGTATCGTCGAATCCCTAGCTTATTCCGGGTGACATTGGCTAGAAAAATTAAAAAAAAATGATGAGGTGACCATGGTCCCGCATTAAAGACTTAAGTTGAAAAAAAAAACGAAAATAAGATTAACTATATAATCATCATTTAGAAAATGATGAGTAGATTCCAAAAATATATAACACTATAGTTATACAACCAGTGATTCACAAAAAAATATCATTTAATAAGATTCTATTTAACTAAATTAATTTAGATTTTTTACTTTTGAGTTCGTTTTTTGGTAGGACAGTCGTGTTTTTTAATTATGATATTTATTCAGAAACTAGTAATTTTGAGAGACATCTAATACATTAAAACGTACACAGTTACCAATTAATGAATAGCTAAGTCTGTTTAGTCTGGTAGCTGGTATAAAGCAAGCAATACCTATATAGAACATAGTTGTAGTCTCGTATAGTTTTGGTGACAGATGCTTTGCCGCTCGGTTCAGCCAGTCACCGTGATGAGAGGAATCTGTTTGCAGACGGATTTACACCTCAGCGGTTAAACGACAACCTGGCTCTGCTTATTGATAGCTGGGTAAATGCCTTAAACACATCCTACCGACTGCGCCAATCTAATGTAATTTATGCATTCTAATATATATATAAAATTAGGGTAGATTCAAATATTCAAATAGATGATGCCCGTGACATGATCTGCATGGATTAAGATTTTTTAAAAATCCCTTTAACACTGTTAACCTTCCGAGCTAAAAAGTGACCTACGCCCTTCCCCCAGGAAAGTTATATCTGTACCAACTCCATCACCAAGTCCACCCTAGGGAACGAAATAGACTACTTTTTATCCCGTAATATCTACCCATGTTCAAATACCCAAATCTGCGCGGAAGAGTTCGCGGCCTTCATCTTTCATTATAAAAGCCGATATTGCGCCTGATCTTTCTCCGGACGTGTCGGTTTATCGCCCCATCGTAATATGAGGGTGAGGGAGAACATTTTACCTATCATTGCGCCGTTGGCTATTCATCATTAAGATTTCGCCTCATGTATGAAATATGCACAGAAGACCATTAAAGTAGTATAGATACAACACGGACGGCCGATGCATCACTTCACCTCAATCCAGCTCAGCTGTAGCCATCGCAACGTATTTCACAGAAATGATTCCTCCCAACGGACTTATATTTAAGGTTATTGAGATTCAATGTAGGTACCACGCTATAAATGCGTTATAGACCGGTATATTTTACACGATTCGATGTTTTCAATTCGAGAGTGTACTCCGTATCCAATAAATAGGTAATCATACGTCTACAGTACAGAGTAATCATAGTTCTTACTAATATTATAAATGCGAAAGTGTGTTTGTTTGTTGGTTTGTCCTTCAACCCCGCTGCAAGAGAGCGACGGATCGCCGTGATTTATTGCATGGGTATATTTACGGACCTGAACCGTTACATAGGCTAACTGTTATGTGTAGCTATCTAAAATAATGAAAGCCACTGACATATATCTTTATCCATTGAAGGTTTGATATGTAAATAAAAATAACATTTCATAGCAATCTTTCAATGGATAAAAAATATATATGTCAGTGGCTTTCCTTTTTTGATATCCACTGAGTTAGAGAATAGGGTCGCTATTCTAATTTTGAAAATTGTATTGCTTGCCATTTACTAGGAAAGACGGGTTGGGAGCTACTGTGAGATAGTGGCGCATGAAATGTCAGCGGACACATGTGCGGCCGAGCCCGCGCCTGAATAATACACGAAGTACGAACGGTTTGGGGTCGCGATCTTCGCACGTTTTATTGCGGGCGATTGGCTCCGGAAGCCCTCGGTATACCGTGCATCTAGCTTTTAAATATAAAGTAACGAAACCGGTCAAGATACTCACCAGAGTTTTTTTTATCCACTACAAGTTAGCCTTTGACTGCGAAACTGAAAACTCTTCAGAAACACTTTGCAAAATGGAAATGCGGCTATGATTTGACTTTACCACCGGTTCGGTAAGACCCGGCGAGACACTCAACAGTCACTCTTATCAAAAAGCAATAAGTTACTTTGAGTATGTATACATATACAGTTGTGTAAGTTATTATATTAACTTGTGTTGACGCCAAATCGATTGTTTCCATACACACTAAGATATTCTTCAATTGTATAATACCTTAGACTCAACAAGTGTTCCTTGACGCTTTTTATGTGTAACAGCAAATCTAAAAGTTCTTTTGCAAGAAAATTTCTTGTGTCTAGTTTTCCAGTCATGTTTCATGAAGCCTATCACCCAGGCAGGGAGGCAGGCCGTAAAACGCGGCGCGAAGTGCCTCGCTGATGCGTTAATAATTAAAAGAGCACTTTTCCGCGCGGCTGTACGTTCAGCGCTCGCCTTGAGACATGCTCTCTTTGCCTCAAACGTATATCATTTTAAGCCACAAGTTTCGACCTGGATTCAAACACCGTTTTAGACCTCTCTGTTACAGTGAGTCATCGTGGTCTCATCGAATTTCAACTTATATTTACATATTTCTTTCCAAATATAATTTTACAAGTGCTTTTGATATTTAAGTAAATCTATCTCGGGTAGATTCGGTATGCCATCCCCACCGAGAGGACAAAAACTCGACAATAGCTCTTTTGAAGAAAAAAATTAAATTAACACAAAGTAATATAATTTTTATAAACTAAACATTAAAAATACGAGTATCATTTATGCCGCTGCAATGAGGCAATCTGCCCAGAACGCTGGCTGCGTTACCCCGCTGAATAGCCAAACTTATATGTTGGCCGAGGTAATTTTTAATTTAGATTTAATTATAGTAAATATAATTCTTATATACTTATGTGTACTTTTAGCGCTTCTTATGATTAGATACATTTTTATATAAATAAAGAAAATATTAAGGAAAGGTGAAAGGATCTGCAGTAAAACCGATTTTTTATACGACTGCCTGAAAAAAGGAGTATATTGTTTTCAGGGTTCATGTGTGTATGTATGTATGTATGTATGTATGTTCGTATGTATGTATGTATGTATGTGAGTTTGTATATTCCACCATAACTTTTATACGCCTGAACCGATTTTGATAAATGAGGTATCGTTAGAATCCTTAGCTTATTCCGGGTGACATAGGCTAGTATTTTTTTTTAAATTGCTGGGGTGACCATGGTCCCGCATTAAAGACCAAAATTGAAAAAAAATATTCGAAAATAAGATTAACTATACAATCATCATCTAGAAAATGATGAGTAGATTCCAAAAATATATAACACTATAGTTCAATATTTAGTGATTCACAAAAAAAATATCACTTAATAAAAAATGTGAATAAGATTCCAAAGGCTATACCTATATGCAAATCGCTTCATATGGAGGTAAACTCCAAAAATAATATGGCAGAGCAGTCGTATTTTTTAATTCGTTAAATTAATTTCACTTGTTTTGCCGCTGAAAATGGGCTTCGTTTATCCCAGTTTGATGTTCTCTTTATTGATATTGTATTTACTAGTAAATAATAACATACATTACAGGCCTGGCAGACGTTGTCCTGCCTTGAATCTATAACCCGATGGCCTGGATTGTAAACATAAACCATCCCGGGACACACTGAAACACACACAATAAAGAATCGGTACAGCCGTTCTGAAGTGATGCGCTTACATACATTCGGAAATTGATTTTTATTTATAGGTACCTATATAGAGTTTTCCTCTGGCTAATCGTTGAGATATTAGCTAATCGCCAATTGTCAGCAAGCCGTGAACTTCGGTCAGTACGCTTATTTTAAGTTTTTAATTCAATTGATCGTATAAGCATTCGAAAACATTGCGTCAAAGTAAAATTAACCTTTAAATGCAGCCAGCATTCTTGCCACCATTCCACGTGGGCATGATTTATATAGTAATTAGGTTAGGCTAGCTAGCATTAAGTTCTATTGTATTATTTTCAATCTACCTTTAAATTTTCCAAATTAAACAATTATGTACTGAATTTGCGACTTTAATTCTAAAGGTTTTTGGGTCAATGTTACTTTGACGCTAATGTCAAGGTATTCTTATACAATCATTTGAATTAAAACTGAGACTAAGCATAGAGTTGATCGTTATTTTATTATTATAAATATGGAGAGCGTGCCACTTCCGCGTGTCGTCAGGGGTGTGAAACATACACATTCATGCATACGTTTAACTCGTTACGCCTCCACGGAAAGGTGCGCGGGTCGACGTTTTTCCAGCTCATACGTGTTCCTGCTAAGTTCACATAAGCCGCTCTTGACAAATGCTCAGGATGAACGGTTATTTTGCCGTGTTTGTATTTTGTATTTTTTTATGTTTGTTCACAAAAAAATGTCCTCTTAGTTAATGATCCGGATACACCACGACCTTCACAGGTCTGTTTACCAGGTGAAATCTACTTTTTATTTTTATTTAACCATCTTTAACAGATCCGTGAAGTTACCTATGGACTATGTTAACTTACCAACTTACCATAGTCCATAGGTAACTACACGGATCGGAATCGCTTGAGTTATATATAGGTAATTTTCTAACAAACGCGATGGTATAGCATTGGCTATAATAAACATGTCCAAAAAAAAGAATTAATTTAAAAATAGCGTGGACCGGATTTTGATAGGCAACCTATTTTAGGCGTATTTAACTAGTATTAAATAAAAATAAAAAGTAGGTTTCATCTGGTAAACAGATCGGTGAAGGTCATTGTATATCCGGTTCTACACCATCTCCCGCACATTGCTTTTGAGATATACGGAGATGTATGGGTGTAGCTTACGCTCGGAATGGATGAATATATTTTGAAGAGGCGAGTTTTACTCGCGTATACCTACCACATAGAACGCACAATTAAGCATCAGTTTTCAGTGTGTACTCATACCCATAATATCTTCTTGCGAAATCTTCTAAAAGGCGATATCGATTAAGATGAAAAACTGGCAATTTTTTTTTTTGCTACAGGTTAGTCCTTGAATGCGATCTTATTACCAAACCAGACCAGACAAAATTCGGAATTTAATTCACAAATTGGCCTTATTGGAGGTCGAACTCTGGTTAACATAGGACCACAGAGCTCATCACAGTGCCAGCGAGAACACCAATAACAAGATCAAAAAAATAATCTCTGAAAAATCACTTCCTATTGAGTTACATTATACGTAATTATGTGCTAAAATAGCTGCCCGAAGCTATTCCGAGTGCACCTTCAAACCAAAACCATTTAATCAATTAGATACCGCTGGAAATATCGACTCCATTATTGTTTTCCAATCCACTCCATTAGTCGGGAGTCTAATGAAATATTCTATTAAATAGGAGCAACCGGTATTTCTATTTCAAAAATGGCGCGCGCTGTTTGCTTGGTATGAGGAGATGGTGGACCGAACCAATCGTCACGTCCCGACTACCTTAGGCTGACCGCCCTACGGACTAATGTTAGCTAGGGTTTTCTAATCTGTCGACTGAAATCTTGACTTATAAATAAAACCCAGTAAATTGGTGCACAAAAAGGGGACTACCTGGAAAGTTCTCAGGAGTTTTGAAAATTGGTGTATTTTATAGATTTCGACGTGCTCTTTCCGAAATTTCAGTTTGCGACCTCGTATCTTCTATAAATACTAATATTATAAATTGCATTTTTAATATTAGCATTTATAGAAGGAAACACTGGTGATCTGTGTAAATATTATTTAATGCTATAATTTAGCAATTTACACGAACACAGGCGTATTGAGATTACAGAGCGGGTGCCATAGACCAGTGCTGCCACCGTAGACCATGTCGGCAGTGATACCATGTTCAGCTCGCTTTTAATTTCCATCTAACAGTATAGATGTGGATATTATGTTGGACTGTGAGCGCATACCCTAAAAGAAGTGATGCATCTCCCTCTGTATTAATACATCAACTAACTGAGACGGACAAATTGCTCGATCAAATTTAATATTTATTGGAAAAAGAAGCGCAATCAATCAGACAGAACTCGCGGAACCCACTGAGCTTTAGGTTTCTTAGAGTTCCGTAATTTATAGTAAAAAAGGAAAACCTTATGGTGTCATTAACTTAATATAACCAAGCATATAAATTACTGAACTGGTCGATTTCTATCCGGCAATGTGACTGAAAAGTGTAACTTTTCGGAGAACGTGTATTTTATGAAATTGAAAAAAACTTGCTTTAAACGGTGAAGGAAAACATCGTGAAAAAAACTAAAAAATCTTGGATGTCCGAGTGTTCTTCATAACGATATCGAAGTAAACTATTCAGTAAGAATTTCAGGATGTTTTTGAATTTCAGTATTTCAGTTTTCGTTTCTTCACATTAATAATTAATCTCATTAAAAAGGTTTTGTTAAACCAAGAACCAAGAGGTGCAAGTATGAAATTATTGAAAATAATTTCATTTTTATGCCTTTTGGTGTTGAAACCCTGGGGTCGTGGGGCGAAGATGCTAGATCCTTTTTAAAGGTTCTATCTTCTTGTCTCACAGAGTCCACAGGTGACCTGACAGTTACCTCGGCCAACATATAAGTTTGGCTATTCAGCGGGGTAACGCAGCCAGCGTTCTGCGCACATTGCCCCATTGCAGCGGCATAGATGCTATTTTTAATATTTAGTTTTTAGTTTTTAATTTAGTTATTATATTTCGTTTGTAAATTAAACACATAATATATAAAATATATATAATAGATTGAATTTATAGTATTTTTATATCCATTTATTTAAATTAATAATCGTCTATTTTTTACCTTTACTATCATTTTTATGAGTATGAGACTATTATATGGTTTATTATATTTGTTTTATTTTCTTATATTCATTTGAAATTTATAGGTATTAATTAATATACCTACGGTTAAGCCCCCAAATAAATGAGATTAAAAAAACATATATATACGGTTGTTAGTACAAGTGCACTAGACTGTAATGAAGCTGTAATAATTAATAAACGATATAGTAGAAGTATTGTTTTTAGTATAGGTCCGTGGCGTCGCCCGCATCGAGGTTCCAGCTGAAAATCAGCGCTGTATGGTTTTTATGCATATTTTTGTATGGGTTTTAATTTTTTAGTTCGTTTTTTGGCAGGGCATTCGTGTTTTTGAATTTTTTAAATAATCCTGGAAAATTAAAGAGTTCCCGCAGGAACCAAAAAACCTCAATCCACGTGGACGAAGTCGCAGGCAACAGCTAGTCTTTTGATAAAAACATAAAATCGAGTTGGCTTCACTATTAAATTGTGCTCGTGTGTTTATTGTTTGAGTTCATGTTAAAATACGGTCCAGTGCTTCGCTTTTCAACTATGTAGATTAAAACTTACTAGCAGAATAACCTGATGCCCGCAATTTCATCCGCGTGAATTGACTTGTTTTACCATTGAAAATGGTTATCAGATGCAAATTGCCTGAGACGTATTTTTGGCCATAGCTCCGAGGATTTTGGGAGGATCGAGATGGGAATAGTACCAGGAGTTGAGGAATTTATCGAGCCAGACGAAAAATGCATCCGAGTTGGAATTTTGAGTTAACTTTTCGTTATTCAAAATAAAATGAAAATATTTTCGTAAATTTTTGTATTCATTTTCAATGCTCCGATTCTTGCGGGGCCTGCAAATTCTGTGAATTTTTCATTTCGTGTCGGAAGTCACATAATCTTACTAATATTATAAATGCGAAAGTTTGGATGGATGTATGGATGTATGGATGTTTGTTACTCAATCACGCCCCAACGGCTGAATGGATCTGGCTGAAATTTTGCACAGAGATAGATTATAGTCTGGAATAGCACATAGGCTACTTTTTATCCCGGAAAATGAAGGAGATCCCGCGGGAACCAAAAACCCTCGACCCACGCAGACGAAGTCGCGGGCATTAGCTAATATCGCATAAAATACATAATGTCCTTATTAAATATAAATTAATTTAAAAAAGGTCATTACATTGCTCCTAAAATAATTAATTATTTAATAATAAACTATACCCATGCATTGTACTTAGTTTTAATTTTGAAGACTAGTCATCTCTACCAGCCATAGCTGATATACATGTACGAAACAAATTTGACATGGCTAAATTCTTCAAAAAAGTTTTAAGTTTTATTGCAAAAATTTTGGATTTAATCACTAGATCCGTAAGCCGTACGTAATCGATATTTAATCGATAAACCCAAGAGCAGTCCATAAAACAGAATTGTAGGTGAAGCGTGCGTGCTTTCGGGTAAGCAAGGCGGGCGGTACGGGCGGGAGGGCGGTTGATCCATGGCGGGCGAACTTTACGGCCCAGGCGAGGTTTACCGCCCTTTAATATTTAATATACAAAAAATACAACCAATCCATTCGTCTAAATCGGAACTTATTTATTTCTTATCCCGGGATAGTAGGGAAACCCGATCTTTTGCAGGAGTTTTACAAAATAATATGAATTTCTCTCGCAAAGTTTCTTATTATATTTGTTAAAACTTTTTCAGTTTTTGAAGATTGACGGCCAATCACAAATATTTACATGCATCGTTTCAGGGGCCATACTGCTAACGCTTCTTACTTCAGCCATATTGTTTCATTATTGTTGACTTTCGTGTTTTATAATATTTTTTTTTAAATCAAACTGTCATTTAGTGCAATATGCGTTGGCAGTATGGTCCCAGGTTTATTGTATTATATGTTTTACTAGTAAACATGAAATGCGTAGAACATGTGTTACTGTCAATCAATTGGCACGCCACAACGTTTGAACCGATTTGGATTTTGGCTGAAGAGAATGGAGATAGCTTACACATTTTATCCCGGAAAATTTAAGAGTTCCCTCGGCAACCGTTGATTCTCCTACGCATTGATCCATGATGTGTGTTGTTATTGAGAGATACGCAAAATACGGGAATTGACTGAAATCGTCTCGTGAAGAATCGGAAAAAATATACCAAAATGGCTAACAACTTTCGATAATCGGAGACGAATGGATTTCTGTCCCTCAGAGAGGCACTCTCTAAGCACGCTGAGCGACTTTAATCTTGTGATAGAAGTACAGAGAGTTTATAGGACATTAATAGAGGTACAGAGAATATGGAGTAATAGAGGTATAGAGTAGGCGTATTTACTTATAACGTCGGTGACTGAGGCTGCGCTGCAACAACTCCGCGGAAGAGTCGTAAAGCGGCGCCTACACTGCCTCGGATGTAGAACAGAAGCTAGATACGACAATATTAAGGTTACGGATCAAGACTAGGTTTGTAATTTTGTCCAGTCCATCTCTATACATCTGTATCTGAGTGTCACACTTTTTTTAAATAATTTGTACTTAAGAGCTGTAAATTTGAATTAATTTTGTACAGTTAAATAATACTACTGGCCTTACATACAAGCATATTCAAGCTTAACAGTAGTAGTAACGTCCTCATAAAACCTAATCCTAATCAGGTGTTCAGGGGTTCTACCCCGAGCACGCCGCTCTAACTTTTCGGAGTATGTGCGTTATACAACAATTGCTTTAACAGTCAGTGGAAGAAAACATCGCGATGAAACTTCTCAGGTTTCTTGGTAATTTTCTCAAAGGTGGGTGAAGTCTGCCAATCCACACTTGGCCAGAGTGGTGAACTTTTTTACATCCACTACAAGTTAGCCCTCCTTCTCATTCTTAGAGACTATTGAGACTACAAGAGTGAGCCGGCAATGCGTTTCAATCATTGATGTAGAATTTTAGTACTTTAAATGGTGAACGTCGTTACTCTCTTCCAGCGGGTTTTGGTCCGTTTCCCGCAGGCTCCTGAAGCAGTATAACGATGCGGTGCGCCACGCCCCTCGCCCGTTGAATTATTAACACGTGCCATCTTAGAAGTTGAATCGACAGAATTAAAACTTAGCCAGCTCTTTCATATTTCACCTACTTACGTTGTTTCCCACCGCTCAACCCATTAAGGGAGGCATCCAATTAACAGAAGGGTTCTTAGAAAACCACTTTTTAACGAACTTCAAAAATGTGAAGGATATTTTGTGTAACTTAGATCCATAAAGTATGTAAGTTCCATCAAACGTTTCAATAATGTTAAAATATATGTACTTAGAAATGCGAAATACAAAATACCGTATTTTTCGACTCTTAAGCCTACTAAAGCACAAAATACTAACTATTAACTTAGTATTTCGGCTCGTTTGAGTAGCATACGCATAAAAGGATGATCTTTAATTTTTAATGTAAAGCCTAATAATTTATTCTATATAATCCAATACATTACGGGATCCCACAGCTTACGGCTGACAAAACTGCATGAAAAAGCAACTTTTAAAATGATTTTCCTCCAAAGAATTTAAATTCAAATTGTGTGGATACAATATATTTAACGTAAGGCTTAACGTATTTTGTCCACAGCCTGCCTATCCCTTAATGTCTTGCTTGCTAACATAAAAGTCTGGTCACTCGCAACACGGTTCCTAGACATTTTAATTAAAGGCTATTAAACAACAACACTAACCGCGCTGATGCAATGCGGTGTGATGTTACGTATTCATTCGTACAGGACTGCGCGCTGTCAGAATCATTGGTACGAAGGTCCGTCGATTTTTAGATCGTCTTGAATTAAAACGCTCTGACTAATATTAGGTGCTTGAAATAAAAAGCTCCAGTTTAAATTTTCGAATTCTATCTATTAAAAGTAGCATTGTCCAATTAACGATTGGACAATCGATACTAAGGACATCATTCAGTTAAATTGGTGGCACTGTAGTTATTTTTAGGCTAGTAGTATTAGAGTTATTAGTACATAGAGATGATTAGCTCTGTGTATAGTTGCTGTCACGCGTCGTGTTTGCATCAAGCTTTAGCGCATAGTGGCCGCTACCAGTGGCATGTCGAGGACGCTCTCAAAGCTTATCAGGGCTCTTTGAAACTCTTTGTGTCGACCTGCAGTAACCTTGTTAGTGACTGGAAATGGTTTCCAAACGAAACTACCATGCTTCAATCCACTTTCAAAATATATCAAAGCGACATTATTGCATAAAAGGCTATCCGCCTTAAGTAAGTACTACTTAATAGACGTCTGGCGGTTGCTCGGTTTTTTGTATTCCCCTATACAAGCTAACCCTTGACTTCGAAATTGAAATTGAAATTGAAATTGACGGTAGCGGGCTAACCTGTTATGGCAGTTGTTTTATTTACCCATAATCCTAATTGGTTTCTACAGGGCATCGTATCGGAACGCCAAATCTCTAGATTCGTAATGGATGGGTTGTCTGGAGGAGATCACTTTTACTGATAAGGCCGTCCTTGCGCACTTTGTTTTCTGTACTTACCACTACAGCCCATTAACGTCCCACTGCTGGGCACAGGCCTCCAATCTCATAGGAGAGAGGGAATTAGAGCTTAGACCCACCACGCTACTCCAATGCGGGTTGGCGGGCTTTAACGACTATTATCATGTCAGTGATAATAGCCGGGACCGACGGCGTAACGTGCTCTCCGAGGCAAGGGGGTGAAACACCGCCAACTTCCTAACTCCGGGCTAGTACTGGGAATTTCTAATCAGAAAAACCCGATACTTTTATGGCTCCTAATATAATTATGGCCGGGACTCGAACCCGGGACCTCGTCGGCCGCAGTCAAACATGCTAGCCACTAGACCAACGAGGCAGTTTAGTTCTGTACTTGTTTGCTATAGATCTTTATGTTTGGGTAGCAATGAAGAATTCATCTATCCATCTCTTTCCGTTAAGATGGTATCTAGCTACGGCCAAAGCCTTTAACCAGACCAGACAGAAAATTCAGTAATTATAAACTCCTAAATTGACCCTGACGAGAATCGAACCCGAGTTCTTCCGATCATAAGACAACAGTGCTCACCACTGCGTTAGGGAGCTCGATAGAGTCGTCATTTTCACAATGTTCTTCTTCACAATACGAATGAGAACATTGTGAAAGTGACGACTATGTGAAGTTCACATAAAAACAATCAATAATATTTGATAAGGTAGGGTTCCTTAGTCATGCTATTAGCCAGAAACTTTGACGGTCAGTATTTCGTAAAATTAGTTCAAATTATAAAATAGGTATCCTGTGACACAGATCAACAGAAATATTGCTTATAGCTCATAAGGGTTCCATAATTAAAAGATATTTCACAACTAGTCAAATCATAGTATGGGATTTTGAATACTTGCTTGTGACATCATCAAAGTTCGACGCATTTTTTTATTTTAATAGGTTATTCAACATTAATAATATATAACAGGGGACATTAATATTATGTCTGTTCGGAGATCCTCTATTTAATAATTATTCACTAAAATAATTTATTTAGGCATAGGCAACGTTCTAATTATTAGAAAATAAACAAAAATGACTGAGAACTTTAGTATTAAACAATTGAAATTAATTCTTAATAAAATTAAAAAAAAAACAAGCAACTTTTTCGCGTTGTCTGATATGTTCTATGTTAGTGGACAGCGGACGAAACAAAGCAAACAATTGTTTGGTTTTGTCCACTTCAATTCAGTAAAGCCGCTTATTTATGGGAGGATGCATAAATGATGCAAGCGCCAGCCCAGTTGGAGTGAACAAAAAGGACAAACCGACATTAGAGCTTAGATCGCCATTCCCCAAGTTTTACCCGGTGGTCTTCTAATTGACAGCGAGATCTTTCCTGCGAGCTTTTCGGGATCCTAGATTCTTAAAATAAACGAATATTTTGAGCTCTAAAAGCTTGAGTAGATAATAGAATAGAATATATGGAACTAGTTCATTATTATTTTTTTATTTAACTGGCTTTACGGCTCTGGGTTCTAGCCCGAATCAATGCATAATTTAACGTAGAAGATTAACTTAAAAGACTGCAACTATTTTGAAAGTAGGTACAGTTATTTTCAGTAGCCATAAACAAATTACTTATGATCAATTAATTGCACCATCGATGGTGGACGTAATTGTTTAATTTGACCACCGAAAAACCACAACCACAAAATATAACCATAAAATTAAGTTTTACTCCGTTTAGTTAACGTTCATTCAAGTTGTGGTCAGTACCTAGTCACAAAAGTCAGTATTTTCATATGCTTTATATTTTATAAGGTTATAGGAAGGTTACTTCAGGTCGCCCCCCTACGTGGGGCGAGCTGAAGCATACGGCGTCCGGCAGATCGGCTTGGAATAGAGTAGTGTCTGCCCTCTGCCCCTTAGGGAGGCATAGGACATAATGATGATGATGAGTAAGGTAATAAAGTAAAAAATTTAGTTCTTAAAAATCTTTTGAGAACTCTATGATTTAAAAGAATGTCTAAAACAGCGCGTGATGCAACTATCTCAATGACAAATCTCATCAAATTCGATCGAACAGGTGGAAACTTTGTACACAGAAAGAGAGAAACACTTTTGTATTAATAAGTAACTTGCTTTTGCCCGCGGCTTCGCTCACGTTAAGTTCGATTTACAAACAAATTTCACACCCCGATTTTACCCCCTTAGGGGTTGAATATTCAAAAATCCTTTCTTTGCGGAGGCCATAATAGCTACCTGTACGCCAAACAGCCCGATCAATTCAGTTGTTTGAGCTATGCGTTGATAGATCAGTCAATCAGTCACCTTTTCCTTTTATATATTTAGATATTTGTATGGATTTTTATCAAAGACTGCCACAACTTGCATTTTGCCGGGTATTTTTAGCTTGCATTCATCATAAAGGTATTTGTCCGTGTCGTTCTTCGTATCAACAATAGAGGAACTACTAACGCAATAGAAACGGACACTCGGCTTCCATTTTCAGCAACAACGTCCGAGTTTCTTAAAATCTAATCACAAATTGATTTTCAGTTTCATAAAGCCGTTCATGTCGCAGTTATGACGTTATAGTCACAGAGCTCGTGTTTATTCCAAACATACCTATTCTCCTGCACAATTTTATCGGTATTGATAAAATATAATGAGGATATTTCATATAATATGTCAATCCATACTAACATTATAAATGCGAAAGTCTGTCTGTTAGCTACGCTTTAACAGCCCACCTTTCCTATCGATATCGATGAAATTTAGAACAGGGATAGATTTCATCCCAAGAAAGACTACATAGGCTTTTATCCCAGAAAATTAAGGAGTTCCCAGGGGAATAACAAAACTTATTCCACGCGGACGAAGTCGCGCGCATATTCAGTAACTTTATGTAGGTATAAATTTATAAATTACGGAAAACCACACACTTTACCTTTAACCTTTAACATTGTGAAAGACGGCCTTAGTCACAACTATTAAACTGTGTACATTTCAACTAGCAGAATAGGTAATGAGGTACTTTACTTCATCATCCCTTCTATAAAAAAGGGATTATGAAGTAAAGTCCAAGAGCTACACTGGCACACGCCACCGCGTACCCTCGGCATAGTGCAATATTTTCCACTATATATATATGCTACATACATATACATTTTGAATTATCTCGGAACACTGCCTCCTGTGTTTTGGCTTTTCAGGACGGAATTTGTGATTTCGGAAAATCAAACTACATTTTCGTACTACGTACTACGGGTGGATATAATACTATACTAGTTGATATTTTTGCAACTTTCAATCATCAATAATTAATCGCTGTATAATACATAGAGTACAAAACTAATCGGACTGTGTTAAAAATGTAAAATGACCAATAGATAGTATTTATATTAGGTATAATGTATATAAACCAGTATTTTATCAAAATACTATTGTTTTAGATACTGATATTGTTTATTGAATAATGCTCATTTCCCTTCCACACGTTACGGATTTATACCTATAATATAATACCTATTAGAATGGATTTCATCAATCACTATAATATGATGCCCGCCACTTTGTCCGCGTGGATTAAGGTTTTCTGATTTTCGCGAGTATTGTTTCCGGGATAAAAAAGTTGCCTAGGCCCTAGTATTTTTGGACTCTATTCTTAATTGTCTTTAAAATGATATACCGCAACCCTATATAACGCTATAAAAAACATTTTACTTCGCATTCGCTTCTATCAGAGCCCCCCTGAAATAAAGATTTTTATAATTTTTTTAGCCATATTCGGCTGGAGGCCGTCGGTTTACATATTATATTTAAATTTTAAGTAAATAAGTTCAGTAATTAAGGCTCTAACAGACGGACGGATGGACGAACGGACGGGCAAGTGCAAATTCACTCAAGTAGACTCAGAGAACTTCGCTTCGCTCGGTCAATTAGTATGGATAATGTATTTCAAGGTTTCTAGGCGGAAATTCATTCCTATTCTTAGCCTGAGCGGTGTTCTCAAATAGGAGTGGTGTAAAAGCGTAGCCGAAACCTATTAAAGCTTAAAGACATACTCCAGCTTAAAAACGGCGATCGACTCGAGGACAATGGCTGGTACAGAGATAACGTCTCGCTGAATTTTTAACGCGTCGGTTAGTGGCACACAGATGTGTAGCGAACTCTCAGAACACGCGCGATTTAATATTTATAACTGGCAACACTGAACACACCTTCTTTTGTAACGGACGTAATATGACATAACTTTTTAGCGTAATGTTTCTTTTTGTTATACAATCGTCACCAAAGAACGAATACATTACCGGTTACACTGTGCGTTAGACTGGGATTTATATACATCGCGTCAGTATATAAATAAGATGGAGGATTTTTTGTTATTCAACCGTCTTCAAAAGAACTTCAATATAGTGGCACACAGATGTGTAGCGAACTCTCAGAATACGCGCGATTTAATATTTATAGCTGGCAACACTGAACACACCTACTTTGTAGTGGACGTAATAAATATGACGATAATTTTAACGCATCTTTTGTTAAACTCAACCTCTATTTGGTAGTTATTAGTTTGTGTAGTGCTTAGCATGTTCGATTACGGCTGAAGAGGTCCCGGGTTCGAGTCCCACGTCTGGCCATATTTAAGTACTGGGTTTTCTGACAGTAAATTCTCAGTACTAGCCCGGAGTTAATACTCTCCGGTCGCATCAGATTTTCCGTCCCATCGAGCTATGAGAGTAAAGGAACAGAGAGTGTACCTGTGTTTGTGCACACTTGTTCACTATAACATATCTACCTATAATAAATCCCGCGCCAATGGCTAATACCTGGACATTGGCCGCCGTGGCTGAAATGCGGTTGGGAGGACATTACATAGTATTATATATTAAGTGTGAAATATTATTGGAGAAGTTGTGCAGATAGTAATGCATGTTTAAAAATGTAGTTTTCATACATATTGCAACTTGCGTCTCGCCCCGCCTCTATTAATCATCTACATAATTCACACAGCTCTGTGGCGAACTCTACCAAACATAATATTGTCTACCTACTTTCCT
Source organism: Erebia palarica (assembly GCA_964035005.1). Lineage (NCBI taxonomy): Eukaryota > Metazoa > Arthropoda > Insecta > Lepidoptera > Nymphalidae > Erebia > Erebia palarica. The sequence goes on from OZ035986.1 coordinate 20,658,298, forward strand.
TATTTTATATTAACTAGAGTTCGTCCACGACTTACAATTTCTGGTTTCCAATGAGATTATGAAATTTTCCCGCTGCACGACGCCTATTTATAGACTATTTTATAATACAGCTTAAGCAGGTTTTCTTTATTTAACCTACATGCTGATTTTCATGTCTATACTTCCAAATCATAGAACTTTTATGTATTCTACTATCCTCCATTTCACCCCTTTTGGGGTCGATTTTCGAGAAATTGCCTACACAGGTTTTTATTATTTAAAACTAATAACTTAAGTGTCGATTTTCATGCCTTTAACTTCAAAAACATAGGACTTTCATACAAACTCCCAACCCCCATTTCACCTTAGGGGTGACTTTTCTTAAAACCGTTTCTTAGCTGATGTCTACGCCATAGAAGGAACCTATTTTCCAAATTTCAAATTTGTATGCTCTTAAGTTCTTGATATATCGTGATTATAGTGAGTGAGTGAGTACTACTACTACTATTTAGTTTTTATATATTAAATAAATATAGATTTTACAATAGAAGATTCTCCCGCCTACTGTACTACTAGACGATACCCGCGACTTCGTCCGCGTGGATTAAGTTTTTTCAAAATAGCCTATGTCCTTCCCCGGGATACAAACTATCCCTGTACCAAATTTCATCAAAATCGGCTTAACAGGTGGTCCGTGAAAGCGTAGGAGACAGACAGATGGACAGACAGACAGAAACACTTTCGCATTTATAATATAAGTATGGATTGTGTAGTATTGCACAACCAGAACTAGCTAGTTCTGGGTGGGCAATAAAGTTTTAAAAAAAAAGATTCGCGTTTCCGAGACCAATCTTAATCTATGTTTAAAATATGCTATTCTTGCTCCAGTTCATCCGGTCCTCAGAGTCAAGTTATAACTAGTCCCACAAACTTATCTGACCGGGTGACAGTGTCGCTAGTAGATGTGAAAAATAAATAGAACGATACCTAAACAGGCATAAAAATTAGTTCCAATTTTGGCCGCCTGACCAGATAAGTTTGTCGGACTAAAGTTTACCTCTCACTGGTGGAAAATCCAATCAGTCTCTTTCTATATTATGACAAGCCGTAGCCGTTTTAAAAATAAACTGTGAGTTCATAGAGCATAGTTAGCAGATTAATTTTGCTAAGAGGTAAACTATCATACATGCATATTAAGACCCGATGGAATAATATTGTTCCTTACTACATAAGTACTCTTGGTTTGTCTCGTAATTCATAAATTTCGCGACATGAGGTAGCATCTCGCGGTGTCCCAGTCCGCGGATTCATATTTTACTTCTTGTTTATCGCTTCGGTCGCCTTTCGACGTTATTTCATCTACGTTTATAAAATAACTATAGCGATCCTCGGCTTTGCACATAGGGTACAATCGCTATCGTGATCTGTCTGTTCTATCTGTGGTCCCAGTCAGGAAGCCGCGTGGGAGATTTTCTACTTATTCGATCGCATTAAAGTTAAATGAATACGATCGGTATGGAATTGTAAAGCTCTTGATGACAGATTACAGCTGGCGCTAGAACAATTTCATACACATGGGAGTCAACTTTAACACGATCGAATAGTTAAATAATCTCCCACTAGGACTCAAGACTAAGGCGTACACGCCTCAAGTTTTCATTTCATTTCATCTTACCTTATTTTACGGTGATCGCGTATTAAGACAGCGCCTTATGTACAAAGTGTAGTTTATATTTTTGGGATGTGTCGAAGTCTGCTTGATGTATTATTAAATGGGGGCGGAGAGGCTGTATACCCATTCAGCCTAGATCCCTCAACTGGGGGGGTCTGGGGGAGTACAAGTTGTGAAAAATTCAACGCTCACAACCGCGCTCCCTGCAAGACGTGATGCAGCGTTTACGAAATGGAAATACCGAAATACCTACTACTTTGTTTGCAAGTTTTGCACCCACTGGCGACAATGCCGTTCGACACTCGCTAGTGGGCAGTGGCACCTAGTGGTACTTATAATAATATTATATATTCTGTGCTAGTGGCTGGGTGTATAATATAACGCCTTTTACTGGAACAAGTCGCTGTGGTTAGTAAGTGCATCTAAGTAAAGAACCACGTGTTCTATTCCCGGTAGGGCCAATTTGATCAATTTCTAAATTGGCTCTTAGTAAATAATTACTAGACAAGTCTTCCGGTATACTTAATCTGCTTTCTAAACCGGGTGGTCGCTGGTCAAGCCTTGACGCGACTCCAGGAATAAAATAAATACTTTTTTATTATTTTTTTATTTTATAGCACACGCCCTGCTTATAATATTAATCGAAAGGAGGAAGTAACTGCAGGTACTTAACCAACAAGTGAGATATCAAGCAAATGCCATATGAGTTTAATACCTCAGGTAACTAATATCTCAATTTGACAAATAGGTATTACGGCAGGGTTTATGCAATTAAATAGATGATGCACGCGTGGATAAAAATTAAAAATATATATATTTTTTTAATCAGTTGCGAAATCGTGATTTCTAGGATAATAAAAAGTAAGTTATGTAGATAGTAAGTAAGTAAAGTAAAGTAAAATATACTTTATTGTACACAAAGTAAAAGACAAAAACAATCATATTAATGGATACGGCACAACAGGCGGCCTTATAGCTTAAATAGCGATTAGGACAGAGGAAACTTTTAAAAGAAAGCGGGAGGGGTGTACTGACACATATTAATAAATAAATATTATATGCATAAAAAAAATTACAAATATATAGGATAAATACACAGTATAGAAGTAATGACTGCCTCGTTGGTCTAGTGGTTAGCATGTTGTCATGTAACAAGTATTGGGCTTTTCTGGCAAAGAAATCTCAATACTAGCCCCGAGTTAGGAAGTTGGCGGTGTTTCACCCCCGTGCCTCGGAGAGCACGTAAAACCGTCGGTCCTGCGCCTGATCTCTCTCCGGTGGTGTCGGATTTTGGTCCAATCGGGCTATGAGAGTAAAGGAACAGAGAGTGTACCTGTGTTTGCGCACACTTGTGCACTATAATATCTCCCGCGCAGATGGCTAATCTCTCTGGAGATTGGCCGCCGTGGCCGAAATTCGGTCGGGAGGACTTTATAGAAGTAATAGGTAATAGACGATGGATGAATAAATAGATTATAATGATAGGTAATGTTTATTTCAATTTTTTTTAAAGATAGGAAGGGATTGAGATAGCTTAATATCCAAAGGGAGGAAGTTCCAAGGCCGTATAGCAGTTACCGTCAAAGAATTTTGATAGAAGGAAGTTGAGTGTCTAGGAATACTTAATAAGTACTATTAAGTATCTAGATTGCATTCCGGCGAAGCTATTAATAAATGAGGCTTCTTTGTATTATTCTCTCCCTAACAATATTAGAAAAATCAAACATTCAGGCGCGATAAAAAAAATGGATCTCACGCGGTCGAAATCGCGCGCAAGTTCATATAATTATTAATAAGTTAACATTTAAACGTCTCAAGGTGTTTGATTGAATTGCTCGGTGAAGGTTTTGCAACTAGACGCCTAGAAGTTTCCCAGAAAAATTCCTTTTCTTGGCCATGTAAATTACACCTACGTTCACGGATGGATTGTCACTAAAAATAACTACGAGTATGTAGGTATCTCTACTATTTATAATCCAAGAAAATTCCAAGTAAAACATGTACAGTCGTGTGAAAATGTTTATAATTGCATGCACAATAATCTTACAATAATCGTTAAAGCCCGCCAACCCGCATTGGAGCAGCGTGATGGGTATAAGCTCTAATTCCCTCTCTTCTATGAGAGTGGAGGCCTGTGCTCAGCAGTGGGACGTTAATAGGCTGTAGTGGTGTTGGTGGTGGCACACATTAGCCGTGTCAGAAGGTCGATATGTGATTGGATTTGATAGATTTCTTAACATGATGTATCGTCGCTGCCATAGCAAAACCTTTTTTATTTTTTTATAAAATGTCACTTTTCACAACTTGAAAAAAGGAATTGATTTTTATTATAAAAAAGTCATTAAATACACTTTTTGTTGAGTTCGATGCTTGAAAACCTAAGATAAGTTTGAAATGTAATAAATACCTTGCTAAAGCGTTTTAGCCCTCACTGCACGCAGTGTTACAAAGAATTTAATTTAAAAACTTGTAAACATTTTCAGACCACGACCGAACTTCGAGAGCTTCCGCGAATGAAAGTTTTTATAAATTTTTAGATGCATGATAACCGCGTCTTTGTCGTTCGCATGGGTTTAGGTTTTTGATGTTCCTTGGGAGGTACCTATATTATATAGCCGGTATCAAAACTCAGCTATATCACGGTTCGAATCTTAAAATATAAATTATCCATGCAATTCTAGTCAATCAGCAACAAGTTTATGGAGAGAATTCAACAAGTACTACGTACATAATACGAGCTTATCAATTCGATTACCCATGTAAATGTTAAATGGCCAAGTTAGATGGGCCAATGAGTACAAGCCGCTTAATTCTCGTAATCTGTCGATCTCCACGCCGCAGTGTCATAACCTGAGGAAAACTATTATAAATTCCACATCATTAAGGATATTCGCTAAGTCGTCCCAAGACCGGATCTACCACTTTCACTTTCGTCGGATTCCGTGCCGTATGACGCTATATACCTGTACGCTTAGTCCTTTTAAATCACATCTACGTTCATACTTGATAGTATTCGAGCGTTCGAAGACATTGGCGTAAGTAAAATAGACCGAAAAGTCCAAATTTAATATATAAATAAAGAAGATATAAAGTTACAAATTCAGTTGAATCGATTTTAATCCTGAATCGTTTCCGTTTGTAGTGCTGGCTATGAATGCTTTCACGAAATAGAGCTCTAAAGTATACAGTTATGATTAATTTTACATTGACACCAAAGTCTTCTAACGCTCGAATACGATCAATGTAGGTGTAATTTAGATACTGAAACTAAGCGTACCTACTGGTAAAGTTCCTTTGGAAATTTCTGTATAGACGCCCAGATGTAGACCCACAAATGTATTGAAAATGGGATTATTGGTTACAAGAGCGGGAGGAAAATTTTAAAAAGTTTCTTGATAAATTCTGAAACTCACTTTTTAAGCGACATCAGCTAGGAATATGATAAAGATAAAGATAAAGATTTTATTTCATAATCACACAGTATGGAAAACTTAATAACATTTAAATCTGGGATAAAACTAATATCGTAAAATAAAATTAAAATATTATTGTACGCCTGTTTTCCGAATTAGTTAGAACTGTGTCTCAAACAACAGACACAAACAAAAAAACAGAAAAAACATGGTCTTGGCTCTCGAGTACCTATCTCCTTTAAGATGATGACTTAATGATGACCAATACGATCTTATGGATCCTACTTGTAATACAATAAAATCGTACTTGAGACACTTTTCTTACCTGAGATAGCGATTTTGTATGGAATCGTGAAGCGTTTGACAGCAGCTGGCGCTCGATTAGTTAGTTCCATTCAAATGGTAGTAAACGATGTAAAATAAAGTGTAAAAAACGTAAGACTCTTTCTAATTTTTGACAAGTTACACAATTAATATAACAGTTAACACATCGAGAAAATCTAGCCACTGGATCTTTGATTAGTTATAGGTAGTTTCGACCATAACAACATTCCGATCGCTTATGCTGGATCACGACCACGGATCATACGCGTGAGCCTGATCCATTTGCGAACCGCGCACCTACTCAGGTAAATGCATTTCTCAGGTAAAGGGGAAATTGAATAAATTGAATATTCAAAATAGTGCATGCTAATGGTTTTAAGGCAGTCTCTGAGACTGAGTCTCAGTTCAAAATGCAGACGCACGGGCGCCGAGGGGGGGATGGGGATGGGATAGGGGATTGAATCGGGAATGTTTTCCTTTACCGTTTGAACACGTGGGTGAATCACTAGGCTACCATCACTACACTAAGAAATCGAGAAACCCTCGGTGTTGACATCCTTATGGGGTTGACGTCCAATCTGCTCCAAAGAAACCTCTACATTTCAACAGCTAAGGTGAGGAATGCTCTTCTATTTCCTGCCACGTGTAACTTAACTACCTTTAAGGCAAGAGTGAAAAGGGTTTTTCTGTGAAAGCGTGCACATCATTGCTTTGTATCTCTATTAATCATAATTGTCGTCAATCGCAAGCCTATACTGCAATTTTTTTTAAACGAATGAAAAAATGAAAAGTAGGTACTTGATTCACAAGATTAAAACAATTACATGCAAGTTTACAAGCACAATCATCGTAATTATTTAGAGAGAGTGATGCGAAACAATGGCGTCTTGCGACGGGAGGGGCGGGGGGAATAAAATTCCTCTTCGCTTTCACCACAAGTGAATATACATGAACTTTGGCCGAGGTGCAATTACATAAATGCTCGTCGTTGTCATAGTGTGACATGACGGAAATTGGAAGTCCACAGATGGACATAACACACATAGGTATCATGGAGGGATTTCCACTTTCCAAAATGTTGTGCAACTAGAGACCTGGAGTCTGCCGATACTCTGGGATATAATTTTTTTACACCATTCAGTCTAGGTTGCAAGACTTTGCTGCTCTAGTGTCATATATCTCTCTGCTGCATACAACAATGATTAAGATCCGAGCATTGCGAAACTCATTAAAAGTCACAGTATGTATGTAGTCTACAACTGTAATAAGAAACAGCTACATAATACGTAATAGTACCCGACATACGGAATCATGCAGCTAAGCGAATGGACAGAGGGAAAGTTAACATACTGTACTGCCATCACAGAATTTATAAATAGGAGTGTTAGATTCACATGATAAACCCGTGAGTTCAATTTGCGAACGACTTTCTCGACAACCTCTCTGACGCTGCACTGTAAGCTAGTTGTAGACCTTAACAAACGGACAGACACAATTTCTCATACCTAACTATATCTGTATAGAATTTAAATACAAATAGTGTGGGATATTTATGCCCGATTTCACCGCCGGTACCTAAATTTTAGGGAACACCTAAGATCACTAATACGTGACAGTTTCACCATATAAATAGGAGTCTGTTTTTTCACGTACAATAACGGTCACCTAATAGGCTTAGGTGTTCCCTAAAATTTAGGCATTATTGGTGAAATGGGGCATTATTATTCTGTTATCTGTGGTATGGGTAACTAAAATAAACCATATATTTTAATACTAGGTGATACCAGTATAGATGCATAACTCTGGTGTTTATTTTTTAAAAAACTTATAAATTCCCTCGCTGCGTCGTATTCTTCATTACGGAGGGTCGTGACCCTTTTCCATTAATCACGTAATGGCAGGGATTTTCTTGGGATGATAATGCGGTGGGTTCCCAGGTTCCTTCCGCATAAGACAAGACTAAGAGTACAATTTCAGCTCTTAGGTTTCTAACGATTATTATCAGGATAATAACCAATATATAATACCTACTCAAAATTCAAACTAGGTGAGTTCAATAAGTCGCCGACTTCCGAGCTTGAAACAAATATATTATGCCCACTACTTACTCCTGCATATATATATACAGGTACAGATGAATTAATTAAGTAAATTGATTTCGCACCTGCAGGCTGCAGCAAACAACCTCACGCTACCTCGGTTTCATTTAATTTCATACGTAGGTAAATACAATACCTATAGCCAGTATATTCCTTTTTATTTTTTTATTTCATTCCACTTCAAGTTAGCCTTTGACTGTGATCTCATCTGTTGAGTGGTGATGCAGTCTAAAATTGTAGCGGGCTAACCTGCTAGAGGTAGTTTAGGTGGTTAGGGGTACGGTAGTGTACCTGTTAGGGTAGGTATATGAAACCCATACCCCTAATCGGTTTCTACACGGCATCGTACCGGAAAGCTAAATCGCCTGACGGTACGTCTTTGCCGGTTTTGTGGTAATTAGCCGAGGCCGAACCCTCCCTTACCAGACCAGATCAGAGAAATTCAGAATTTATAAATTCCCGAAATGACCCTGCCGGGACTCGAACCCGAGGACTCCCACTATAAAACTACAACGCTCACCACTGCGCCAGGACGGTCAACAAAAATATAGAGTCACAGAATAGTTACTATTAATATTAAAATTATTAGTCTCTTGCAAGTTATTGACTGAGCAAAACAAGGTCTCAGCTAAATGGGGTATAATTTCCGTTTGTACAACCATGCGTCCGTCCGTCTGTCCATCTGTCAGAGAGTCCCAATACATCTGTTGCCAGGGTTCGAAGCTAGGGTAGGCATTGACTAGTAAAAGGTTACCTATTTACTGACTGGCATGATGAAATATGAGCAATCAGAGCTATTTCAACTGGGATTTAGTGCTTTTATAATGCCTCTATGAAATATGAGCTGTACGTCACTGGTGAATGAAAGAAAACTTGTTTCACATTCATACAATCCATACAATTTATTTTCACTAGAGAACCAAATCAAGTTGGATTCATTACTTAAAGAAAATCTGGCTTTCTAATTGGCTATTGTTTTCACTAACTAACATTAATGGTCGTCGCCCACTTAACCTATTTAGCGCCTCTACGTTTTTCTCAGCTCGTCTCACAATAAAAGTTTTAACGACTGCAATCGCCTCTGATTGGCTTATTACTCTTCACCAAAACCATTGACGCAGTCACCATAATTTAAGCTAGTCACAACATTTGAGACCAAAAAAATATCGTTAAATAGTCATTGAAAGAAAATAAAATATTGAAGGTATATTTAGTAATATTATAAATGCGAAAGTTTGGATGGATGTTTGTTACTCAATCATGCCAAAACGGATGAATGGATCTGGATGGAATGGATTTGACTCAGAGATAGACTATAGAGAGATAGTTTAGAATAACACATAGGCTACTTTTTATCCCGGAAAATCATTACAGTAGGAACTCCTTAAAAGACACATACGTTTTGTAGTAGTGTGTAACTGATACGGTGCTGAACTGGTGCGGTACAATTATATGTGAATGTTACTGCATGTCAGTGACGACCTTTATAATATTATCTGAGGAAGATGAGTAGCAGCCAGGGTCGTGAAGGCTGTTACAATGAGTTACAATAACCGGTCATTGTTTACAATTACCGGCTCAGACTGCCATTGTCCACGTAATTGTTGTAATTATTATTGTTTGTCAAAACCATCAGGGGGGCTTTTACCACCGCTTAAAGCAGTATTAATCCAAAATGACAAATTGATGTCATTTACCTTAACGTCCTTAAAATAAAGTTTATAATTCTAAAACACGAACGTTAACAATAAGTATTAAAACAATGCCGCTTTAAGCAATGCTAGTACATGGCCTGGCCTTCCGTTCCAAACAATGTTATGAAGCAATCAAATTATTTGTATTTTTGCGCGCAATCTTTAACATCTATTTGTAAGAACTCTGAGAAAATTGTGGGACCGCATCTCAATACTTTACCACTATCATGCTTCGTTGGTCTAGACCAGGGATTCCCAAACTATTTTGGGAAATTTTGGGAACCCTTTTACAAAATGAACTGATACCTAAAACCCTCAAAGCCAAATTAAGTACTTTAAAAATCCTATCTCTAGTTTTTTTCCTATTGATACAAAATACTTACCAATTTAAAAACTTTTGGTCGGTTGGTTTAAACTTGACATAATTTTCTCATCAAAATTTATCAAAATTAATAGACATAAAAATCAGTAAATATCAAGTGTAATTAATAATTATTAATACAAATTACGTCATAAATACTTAAAATAATAAAAAATACTAACCTAGTATTTTTGGAAAAAACATTAAAATAGGGGACGATTTTTAAGCCTCGTCGACCCCCAAAATCAGTTTTAGTTTATGTCGACCCCTGGGACAATGATATCGACCTCAAGGGGTCTATATCAACCACTTTGGGAAGCATGTTCTGTTGATATTGATATGTACAACCACTTCGCCCGCCTTGATTCAAAATTGGAAAAAATTACCTTATAGGAACAAACCTGGGAATTAATTCAGTGACTCCACCACGGTCCTTTGAACGGTTTAGTCCTCCTCTAGATGTCTGCAAGACTATAATTACTTTGATGGAAGAGTAGTGTTACACAGTGAAGTCGATAACTGGATGGGTGACCCAATTTGGACGTCCTAATAATATAGCCTTTTCTATTCCTCCGTGCCTCGGAGAGCACGTTAAGGCGTCGGTCCCGGTTATTATCAATAACATCTGATTTATTACCATTAGTAACCTAAGAGTTGAAATAGTACTCTTAGTCGAGTCGTATATGGACCTGGAGTGGGAACCCACCGCATTATTATCCCAAGAAAACTCCTGCCATTAAGTGATTAATGGAAAGGGGTCACGAACCTCAGCAATAAGGAATGCGACGCAGAGAGAGAGAAGAGCATTGTTATGCCCAGACTCCATCCCATAGAATTAATTGTATGGTTATCCCATTTATGATGGTATATGACCTATATGTCCAGTGTAGGGCAGCCTATGGACAGCGAAGTGCAATATAATTGCATTACAGTATATTACGTATATTGTGAATATCCGTAATATTGCCGTCCGGCGCGGGCAGACATCAGATAAATCGGCCGCGAAATAACACTGTTATAGAGGCCTTTGTTTCCAAGTACCACGCTGCGCCATTACGCTTATCACATACATAACTAATTTGCTAACGCATGCCCCCATGCACACATAATCGTACGGGCTTAAGGGTGCGTTTCCATCAGAGATGTGCTACGTGCAATGCTACGAAAATGTTTCAAACCTACTAATGGGAGCTTGATTATCATAGCTTAACTCTGGTGGATAGGGTTTAAGTGAGGGATGCGAGCTAAAGACGCGAGCTGAGGATACTTACGCGAGTGCTTTAGCTATGGAAAGTATGGAGCATAGCTTTCCTACTCACCCCGATGAAGGGGAATCCCCACCACCCTAAAACGCTTAGCTTGCTTCGTGACTTGTGCAACTTCCTCGCACCACAAAGCGCATCTTCATAGCACATCTTGCCCGCTTCGCTACATTTTGGTGGGAATAGTTTCGTAGCTTAGCTTTAACCTCTCTCACTACTTAGGAAAAGCAAGCTAACGGAAAAAAGAATCTTCCACCCTAACGGCAAAGACAAAGATGATTCTCTTGAACCACAATAATATTGTTACTTAATTACATCCTAGATCAAGTCACCTTTCGAACAAACTAAATCAAAATCGGTTCATCCATCTGACAAATACACAGATAAACACGTTAAATAAACGCCCCTCTGGGCTCTGTTAAACTTTGGATTAGAATTTCTTCAAACAGAAAAAATCTTGAATATTGCTGAGAGTAAGAACACTCTCGATCAAGTCAACTTACAAACAAACAAAAAAACTAACGTAACATGTAACGTAAAACCCCTTTGCTGGCATTGGGGGTTAAAAGTGATCACAGGTCAAAAAATTATCATTGCTATTTCATAGGAATTATTTTTGCGCAAGCATCTGCGATAAAAAAAAAACTAAAAGCATATTTCTGCTGTTACAGCTTCGACCGCGAACAACCGTTCACATTCCAAATCGGCGTCGGCCAAGTAATCAAGGGCTGGGACCAAGGTCTACTGGACATGTGTGTCGGTGAGTAAAATAAATCTCTTTTTCTAATACTATGTAAGCAGCCCTTCAGCCACGACGCGGTGATAGCCTAGTATTTCAAACACCCGACCGCATGTACGGGGCCGCGGGTTCGATCCCCGGGGTAAGCACTACGCACCTCCAACTTTTCGAAGTTATGTGCATTTGACGTTTGACGTTTTCCTTCACAGTTTAAACTGTGAAAGAAAACATCGTTAGGAAATCTGCATGTTCGTTGGTTTTTTGAGTCGAGGTTTTCAGTTCAGTTTCACGACACAGTAAGTTTCACTTGGCCCTTAAATTGGCGATACCCTATTTAAAAAACCGTTTACACTTTCTTAATTTTGCGGGCTAAAAATTTGCGTATGTCAATCTCCCCTCATGCGAGAAAGCGCACCAATTCGTTGCTCCGTTGCGACGTGATTGAAGGACAAACAAACTCACTTTCGCATTTATAATATTAGTACCTATTAATTAATTATTTAAAAAATCTGTCTGTGTTACGTAAATACGTAATAGTCTCCATTAAGCTCCGATGATGGCTGCCCTGAGGCATATTTGGGCGAAACCACGTAAATAATAGCATGTAAAATGTGGTAATTCGAGTCGTAGTCGTTAAAAGCGATCTGATGAAACATGGGATTTTGAATATCGTACCTAGATCGTAACCGCAAAATACGTTTCGCTACCTGATTATTTTTAATTTAAGGAATTAATTTCAACAACGCACATAAATTATATTTGAGTTCTTGAACTTAATTAATTATTTTTTAAGTTATTACATACTCGTACAATGACAATATCATTATGAACCTGCTTACAAGAAAACTTTTTCTTTAGAAGTAAAATGGACCTATAAAAATAAAAATAAAAACTGCAAAATACCACGAGGACAGTAAACTCTGCAACAGTACAAGGGCAGTATATTTAAATTACAAGCCCTGTTCACTGCCTCTGTAAGTGCATTTTTCGAGCAACTGTATTGAAAAATACTACTTTGGCTTTGGCTACTAGAAAATGCCGCTACCCAACTTTCGGTACTTCCCACTAGTGCAACCGTTAGTTCAACCGTTGTTGAACTAGTGGGGATAGTCGACTGGGAATTGGGAAGATACATGTCACTTGTCAGAAGACCCATTGAGTTTCTTATGCCCTATATTTAGTAGTACTGTGGTACTACTGCTGACATCCGATCTGTAATAGTTTCTGTCTCATCACAGCCCATGTGTAAAGCCGTTGTCGACATCAAAAATGATAAATTAAAAATTAAGCCTATATTTATAGCCACCATAGATATTCCTGCGCTCATTGAGCCGGCAGGGATTAGTCGGGATGATGGCAAGAGACCTGATGGATTGACGCTGGTTCCCTGGGAACGGGGACGGGCGCTAATGTGGGACGCAACATGCGTAGACACATTGGCCCCGTGTCATATCAGGGAGACAGCATCAAGGCCGGGAGCCGCAGCAGAAAAGGCTGAAACCGGCAAGCGGCGGAAATATGCCTCTCTCATAGAGAGTTACATATTTGTTCCGTTTGCCGTGGAGACCCTTGGGCCGTGGAGTCTTAGTGCCAAAAATTTTTTGCGAGATATTTCACCGCGGTTAATTGCCTCATCTGGTGACAGAAGGGCTGGCTCATTTTTTGCGCAAAGGATCAGCCTGGCTGTCCAGCGCGGAAATGCAGCCAGCATTCTTGCCACCATTCCACGTGGGCATGATTTATATAGTAATTAGGTTAGGCTAGCTACCATTAAGTTCTATTGTATTATTTTCAATAAAAAATATAAAAAAAAAAAAAAAAAAAGCCTATATTTACTGAGATTTACAATCATTCAATTATTTAACTAGGTACCTTATTTCAAGTTAGGTAAAAAGAAACTGAGGGCCTAGTCGGAGATATGAATGGAATTTTCAAGTGCTTGACAGCTGATGCTCGATCGAACAAGTTCTATATTAATGGTAGTTAACCTTGTCGCGATCGAATACGTAAAATCAACGCCCACTGGGCCTGCAGGCAGACAAACGGACACACATTCGCAGTTTTAATATTAGTATGGATTTATGATTATTTTTAAACTTAATGTACAGTACAGTTCAGCCGGGCACTTCAGCTGCTAGGGCACTTCGAATCAGTTTTCCCAGAGGCGGAGTTCCAAGGCTAGTTTGTATCAAAGTAGCAGCACTGAAGTAGGTAATTATTAAGTTCCTCAATGCTGTATGCTTACCTGGCTCACTTCTCGCGAAACTTCGTACAATGCGCGTCAAAACCTACCGAGCTAGTTAAATAAAATTGTTGTGCAATGAATTTTCCTCACCACCTCACGCCCTCCGCCCACGTCTGACTGTTTGTAAGTCCGCTGATCAGACCGACTTTATCATCGACTCTACGTCCGAACCTTTTATTTTCCACCGACAATAGAATCGCGCGGTGAGTCAGACACGTCACAATCGGTGGTAAATTTTTTGTCGGCAAAAAACATACAGATTGCGATGAAACGCACTTGTCCCACAAAAAGACGGTCAAAAAGAGAATCGGTGCATCCCTGCCGAGCTGAAAGGTTTGGAAGTTAAGTCTCAAAATCTGTGATAAAAGAAATTATCGGACCTACTAAAAGTCTGACGTGGCCGGAGAGTAAAGGCCTGTTCAGAATAAGTACGCGATATTCAATGTCGTTGTGGGTAACGAAAAATATCGCGCGACATTCACGCTACACAATTGAAGGGCGAGTTCCTATGTGCGTTTTAGGCAATTTCATATCAAGTTACATATTTACTTTAACAGTGAAGGAAAACATTGTGAGGAAACCTTAGAGTTCTTCATAATATTCTGAACGTTGTGGTGAACTATGTATGGCCTGTACCCTGCTCATTAGGTGTCCATAGACGTATGCTCAGTAGTGGGCGATGGGTGGTGCTTACTTAATATCTACCCGCAGGCCGTGTTATACCTACTTACCAACATTCATATGTATTTTAACAAAATAAATATTTTAACCAACAAATATTGAAAGAAGTTACAAGTAAGTACCAAATATGACCTGGCTACAGCGAACTAACGATGGTCATCGTGATACAAGTGAAAAACCTAAAGGTGCGTGCACATCTGGGTGTGGGCCTATTTGCCAAAGACTCTCGTGCAGCACTGTTAACCTCGTCTATACTCTAAGAAAAACTAAACCATAGATCGCATTGCATCGCGGAACACTAATGTTAAAAAATTAATAAGTACTTACACGAGAGTCCGGAAAATACTACTAGCTATATATAGCTTAGATAGCGACCGCACCCCGCGCTGTGGTCTATGACCCAGGAAACCTAAGTTACATAATTATGAGCTAGAAAGGCAGACGCTCCACCCAAAATAGAAAGTAGACACGGACATGTCTAAATGACCTCAACGCCGTAGAAAAATCATAACATAAGATTTTTATGCTCAACGCTTTCATTGATTATCGCTATCCAATTTTTTACTTACTATTAAAATACTAAATAGTTTTATTGTATTTGTATACTCGGTCACGTGTAGTCGAAATAAACCCTGCGCCTTCCTCCGCATGGATTAGGGTTTTTTTTATTCGGATGGGAACCCTTAAATTTTCCGAATAAAAATTAGGCTATTAGCCAGGATATTGGTACCAAATTTCGTCAAAATCTGTTGAATATATTATATGCCGTGCAAGCGTAGCAGACAGACGTACGGACACATACAATTTCACAATAACATTATAGTTAAATCTCTCTTATCAGCCAATTGCTTGCTCACTACTAAGCACGAGTCTCCTCTCGGGATGAGAAGGGTTTGGCCGTAGTCCACCACGCTGGCCAAGTGCTGATTGGCAGACACGCCTTCGAGAACATTTGGAAGAATTCTCGGGAGTGCAGGTTTACTCACTATGTTTTCCTTCACCGCTTGAAGCAAGTGATAGTTATATAATTTCTTAAAACGCACACGCGACCCTGTACAGGGTGGTTACTATCAACATTTAGAAAACCATTATGTTACAGGAACATCTTGTTTCAATGTGTAAGTAATCTTACTGAGAAAGCTACCATGACCGCACAAAAGTATTATGGTTCTACTCTTGCCTACATGATGGACAGAACGAATGATACTCTAAAATTGTCTATTCCTTGCTTTCAGAGTAAGCGAGATGTAGCTATATAATTTTTTTTAGCGCTATCTCGTCTGCATCACGTTTCATTTCATGCATAAAATAACAGTGGTGATACATTTTTTATTAAATATTATTACAAAGTTAATAATTATTGCAATTTACAAAGTTATTATACCTTTATAAAGTGCAATAATTAACAAAAAGTTTATTAATACTAGGTGATAATTTGAAACCAAATAATAATTGTTTGTTTGCTATATGTTTCCTTATCATTGTGTAAAACGAAACGGTTGTTTTAAATGTCAATTGTCAAGCAAGACACGTAAATAAATAATAGTTTGAATTTTATTATTTTATAACTATTTTCAATAACATGTCGGGCCTCGAGTAAGTCTAATTATTGTGGCGCTACGCGCGATGATCGAACAGGATTTGTGATGCAGTGCATTTCAAGTGGTTTGTGTTGTTTGCAGCAGATGTCGAAGAAAAATAAACAATAATATAATGTTCAAGATACAAACGTTTTTATTGAGATAAACTTTTACAAGTGCTTTTGAATCGTTGATTGAATCTAACACTGGCTTGTTATGCTATTTCTTCTAAGAGGAGCCAGCAAGAAACTCGGCGATTGCTCTTTTGAAAAAATAATAAATTTTAATTTGTAACTGCAAAACTAAGCATAGCTGGAGCAAGTCAAACCCAAGTGCTTTTATCATTTACTTAACCTTCAACACTATTAATAATAAGCTTTTTTGATTTTCTTACTTTTATTTATATGGAAACAAGTTTGATATGAATTAAACAATCTATAATACGTAAATGTTTGTTATGAAATTGAATTGAACAGAATTGTTGAATAAGGGCATTCCGCTAAGCTAAGGGCATATTTCGAGTGCAAACATGCAAATTCGTATAATGTGCCTTAGGCCAGTCTAGCGCTGCATCCAATATTGGAATCATTGTTTTTTCCCAATGGATATCCTTAGTCACCTGAAATTTTAAATTATAGTTGAAATCAGTTTATGTTATGCCAAATATGACTTAATTAATTATTATAATATAATTATAAATATATCTATTATTAAATATATTACTTTGCCATTTGAATTATTTTAATTCTTCAATACTTATACTAATATTATAAATGCGAAAGTTTAGATGGATGGATGACTGGATGTTTGTTACTCAATCGCGCTAGAACGGCTGAACGGATCTTGATGAAATTTGAAACAGAGATAGATAGATTATAGTCTGGAATAACACAAAGGCTACTTTTTATCCTGGAAAATTAAAGAGTTCCTGCGAGAACCAAAAAACCTTCATCCACGCGGACGAAGTCGCGGGCATGAGCTAGTTACTAATAACTGTTGTACCCCTACTATCTTAGACTGCATCATCCTTATCATCAGGTGAGATCGCAGTCATCACAAACCTTTCGTATTCGTCGTCGTCGTCTCAACCAAGAAACGTCCACTGCTGGAATGCTGTCTCCTGCATGGATCTCCACAGGGCACGGTGTTGTGCCGCTTGCGTCCAGCGGCTCCCAGCTACACACTTGAGATCGTCTGTCCACCTAGTGGGGCGCTTTCCATTGTGAGGCCGCCATTCAAGCACCTTGCGAACCAAACGTCCGTCGGTTCTTCGAAATTGGTATTAAATAAGTTATCTGGAGGCTCCTTATTTCCCATTTGAGCATGTAGGAATACTCCAAGCATACCCCTTTCACCCAGGGGTGCCTGATTTTCAATTTAATACCATTTGGAAAATTAAATAACTCACTTTCATAAAGTTATATCTCATTAACTTAGTTTAATCCAGTAGAATATTCACTTGGAAAACCTCACAATTTCCTATTTATTTGTTTATAAAGTCAATCCGTTGTTGATCCGTCGCAAGAAAGTAACTTTTTTATGATTGCTAAATTTGACGCAAATCCTACGTAAAACAATAATGCTAGCTCTCAAAAAACACTTGATGGTACGAATTGAGTGAATGATTTGCTTAATGACGTCACAAAATTGCTTAGGAAACAATGTTCTAATAAGCTTACTTTTGGGCACGTCATGGTAGGTTTTGGCGAAACAATATCAAAATAATAGTGCTTTAAACAGTGGCAGTACCCCCCCTGATCTTGATTCGTAGTATATAGCTTTAACTTGTCAAGTGCTCAGTGTTCTACATAGCTTCTTAGTTTATGTTCTATTCTAGGAAACACCTGGACCTAGATAGCCGGAGCCCTAGTGGTAGTATTTAGAATTTAATTATTAGATAATGCCGCGATTTCATCAATAGAGTAGGTGTTTGCCTCGGTTCAATGCAATCAAATCAAATGAAACGGTGGAATCGGTTCTGTCATTGTGGAGTGGAGGAATAACAAATATCCAAATATAACGTGTATTATATATATGTAGCTACTTTTTATCCCGGAAATTAAAAAAAACCTGCGGAAATCAAAAAACTTCAATCCATGAAGATGAAGTCGCGGGCATCGTCGGGTAAAATATAAACAGGCCTTGTGGCATCGTTGGACACCCGTAAAAACGTGAGTTCTTTTCGCTCGAGTTTTCGCTATTCTATAAACTCATAAAAAGTGGGACTCAAACCTTCAATATTTTAAAAATATCTTGCTTAAGACGCGGCTCCTATTTCTTTTAGCCTTAGTGACTTCTATCCAATAGTTCCAAATATTCAACACTAACAATAAAAATACTGTAATACAATATTTTTTTCCAGCCCACGTATTAAGTACCACCATTATAGCCCATTTTAATCCCACTTTTGGGCACAGGCCCACACTCTTATAGGAGAGAAGAAATTAAAGCATAGACCCACCACGCTGCTCCAACGCGGATTGGCGGACTTTAACGATTATTTTCATGTCAGTGATAATAACCGGGACCGACGGCTTAATGTAATCTCCGAGTCACGGGGGTTAACCGCCAACTTCCTAATTCCGGGCTAGTACTGAGAATTTCTAGTCAGAAAAATCCAATACTTAATTATGGCCCGACACGGGACCCCGTCGGCCGCACTCGAACATGCTAACGACTAGACCAATGAGGCAGTTAGCATCCCCGCGTATTATTCTGCCATAAAGAACTAACGTTCTAAAACCACCTCAAAGATTTCCGTCAGCTCTGAGCCTGTACCTGCAACTTAATGTTTATGTAGCAGTTAAAACCCTACATGCAATTTGCAAGTGGCGTATTGCTACAACTAATAGAGGAACGTCTTCTAATCAGGTCACGTGTCACCACAAGATCACCCACGAGATCTCAATTATTTGCTACTACTGCTCTTTGACATGGAGTTGTGTGTCTAATGAACGCTGATTACTGATGCTATGATGGTTTGACATCTTGATTTATCGATTTTACTATACCTACAAGCTGATGCCCGCGACTTCGTCTGCCTGGATTAAGGTTTTATGTTTCCCGCGGGAACTTTAATTTTCCGGGATATAAAATAACCTACCTATGTCCTTCCCCCGGGATACAAATTATCCCTATACCAAAATTCCATTAAAATCGGTAGAACGGGTGGGCCTTGAAAGCGTTTCAGACAGACAGACAGACGGACAGATAGACACACTTTTGCATTTATAATATTAATATCGATTAGAATTAGTGGGTAAGGTGTATCCAAAAACTAGAAAGCAGGTCTGATTGTAGCCTAAGCGCTAGTCTAATAAATTAAAAATACCCAGCCAAGACAAACATCAAGTGTAAAGTATGAATTTATTTTAATTTACAACATTCTTCATATTTTTAAATTTACAACATTCAAAGAAGAAGTCATTTTCTGAAGGCTTCTTAGCTTTTTAAAGTATTCTTATTTGCGAGAGCTTCATTCTTTCGATATACAAGGTGTTTATACCGCCGGCTACCTGTGTTAGATGGTGTATATTATATACGTACCTATAGTCCGCGCGCCAGCTCTGAGGAATCGGGGGCTGAGGTAGCAGGCGGGTGAGCCCGCGCCCGACCGTCGCTTCATACCCCGCACACTCCCATAATAGTGCCACAGTAAACAGTTGTATCTGTTTACTGTGCTAATGCCGACCGTGACGCGAGAGAGTCCTGTTTTTAATTTTGCAATAGCAGGGTTGTACTATAACTGGTACAATACTTTAAAGTTTCTTTGTCTGTGCAAATAGCTGTTTAATTTTTAAATTCCTTAATGTGCTGATTATTCTGATTACGACAGATTAATTCGATTTTATGTTAATTTTTTACAGTTCATTATAGTAAAATTGTATGATACAATTTGTTTTTTTTTCCTTATTGCACTTAGTATCCTCATAGAATTAGTATTTCATAATTAATTCAATGCACGCGCACAGATACCTACTAAAGATGTGTTAGTAATATCGACTAATTCACATCTCATTATGTCAACATTCCTTAAGATTCTTCGGACCTCGTGTGCGAACTGTAGGTACCTTCTGTTAATTGGCCAAAAAAACATTATAAGTCTGTTTCCCAATCGCCAAGTAAACCTTAACTGAGAAATAAATTTAAAATTTTGACAGGATTCCTATACAACTTCCTTCTAAACCTCAAGTTAATTCGTCAGACGAAGTTTATTTGGCAATTGTGAAACAGGCCCGTCCGCCGTAAGAACATACTTACCATCGCTATTCTATAGAAAAAAGTTCTGAGTGGTTGAGAAGACGTTCATGGGTGGGATTCGAACCAGCAACATATCTCACTTACGACCCAGCTCTTTCCTATCTGAACCTTGACCAGATGTGTGAAAACCACCAGCCAAAAAAATTACATACTTAGGTACATAAAGGTACCTAGTAGGTATAATATCTCTCTCCATCTATACTAAAGGTAGAGAGGCAGAGTTCAACGCCGTTTGTCAAATACGATTTTTCAAGGGTAGGGGACGTTCGCACTGCGAAAAATTTTACTCTCGCGATTCATATATTTTCGTGTACGGATTTCACCTACTTTGCACTGCGAATGCGGTGAGCGTCATACAATTACTGTATTGAGCACAAAAGATGCGCAAATATAATTCTTACCGCATCGCGTGAAATTATATCAAACCAGCGATTTTATTTTCACGCGGGTTTCATTCGCAAGTGCGTACACCTCCATATGATTTCTAGTGTTACAAATTGCGAAAGAAAAATTGCGTGAATATTTTTCGCAGTGCAAACGTAGCCTTGTTCCCAAAAAAACTAGGTATAATCCAATAATAATGCATATTTTGCCCTTTTCAGGTGAAAAACGTAAGCTGACGATCCCAGCGTCTCTCGGCTACGGCGAACGCGGGGCCGGCAACGTCATCCCCCCCGGTGCCACCCTCCATTTCGAGGTGGAACTCATCAACATCGGAGACTCACCGCCGACCACCAACGTGTTCAAAGAGATCGACGCTGATAAAGACAACATGCTCTCCCGCGAAGAAGTGAGTATAGAGTTAGCATTCCGGGCGATGGACTCTGATGGCGATAGCGAACTGTCGCGGGAGGAGGTCAGTTTATGATGGTTTTTGTCTCCTGCTGGTGGTGGCGCTACTTCAAACTATTGCACGTTACACTGAAGACCGTATTCAGGAAGCTCAATGTCGTAATATGCTGTCTCTAGATGGAGTGAGTATAGAGTTAGCATTCCGGGCGATTAACACTGATGGTGCTAGCGAACTGTCGCGGTAGGAGGTCAGTTTATGATGGTTTTTATCTCCTGCTGGTGGTAGTTTTATTTCAAACTATTACATGTTACACTTAAGAACGTATTCAAGAAGCTCAATGTCGTAATATGCTGTCTCTAGATGGAGTGAGTATAGAGTTAGCATTCCGGGCGATTAACACTGATGGTGCTAGCGAACTGTCGCGGTAGGAGGTCAGTTTATGATGGTTTTTATCTCCTGCTGGTGGTGGTTTTATTTCAAACTATTACATGTTACACTTAAGAACGTATTCAGGAAGCTCGATGTCGTAATATGCTGTATCTAGATGGAGTGAGTATAGAGTTAGCATTCCGGGCGATTAACACTGATGGCGATAGCGAACTGTCGCGGGAGGAGGTCAGTTTATGATGGTTTTTGTCTCCTGCTGGTGGTGGTGCTACTTCAAACTATTGCATGTTACACTGAAGACCGTATTCAGGACGCTCGATGTCGTAATATGTTGTCTCTAGATGGAGTGAGTATAGAGTTAGCATTCCGGACGATTAACTCTGATGGCGATAGCTAACTGTCGCGGGAGAAGGTCTGTTTATGATGGTTTTGTCTGCTGCTGGTGGTGGTACTAGGTACGTCAAACGCTTGCATATTACACTGATCATTGAGAGAAGAGATTAGACGCTGCCGTAATAAAATAAGTATAAAATAACATCCTGCATGACTTCTTATCTTGAATTGTATTTAGATACTTGGCTTATTAAGTTTTGACCCTTATTTAGAGCTGGTTTTCTTCCTAGATTGGTTTACTTGACTAATTCATTTCATTTTCTTGCACTAATTGCTTTATTGCCAAACTAGTAGTTCGCGCGGATTTAGGCGGTAACTTTTTGATTTTTCGTCCCCGGGTTGCAAGCTATGCTATTTATTCCCTGTACCAAATTTCGTTAAATTCAGTTAAGAGCTATGCGTTAATGCGTGCGGACGCATTTACGGCTCACCGCATTATTATCCAAGAAAACTCCTACCATTACGTGTTTAATGGAAAAGGGTCACAACCCTCAGTAATGAGAAATACCATATAATAAATGCAAATAGTCAATGCAAGAGTCAATTTATAAATTTACCTAATAAATTCCAAATTACCCCTGTCGGGATAAAACCAGAATGCTTCCACATATGCGACCTCAACGATCGCCACTGCTCCAGTAAAGGCTCTTGCTTAGGTTAGGTTAGGGACTGGTTGGAGCTAATGATGCGATGAATCACGGTGTGCAAGTGTGCCCCACTCGCCCTCACAATGCGCTGGGAGCTAGATTCACTGCCACCCATGGGCCCGCGCCTATAGACAGCACGGCAAAGCAGGGGATATTTCCCGCGACGAATAGAAATATAACTTATTCGTATGACATTCAAATTTAAATTTCAATGCCTTTATAACGTGCCGCTAGTGCCTAAGGTGTTTTTCGACCTACGATGATCATCATTGAAATTTCAAGTTTATTGTCATATACTATTGAGTTATACTATAGCTATTCTTCGCATGAAAATCCCGTACCTTGCCGTGCTGTTTATAGGCGCAAGCCCTGAGTCGCGCGATATCGCAGGCACGCTGCACGAGCGCATAGGTCATATAATACCTACTAAATAGAATACTCCCCTCCATCCAGGTCAGCGATTACCTAAAGAAGCAGATGGTGCCAGAAGACGGAGGCGAAATCAGCGAAGACGTCAGGCAGATGATGGAAAGCCATGACAAACTGGTGGAGGAGATCTTCCAACACGAGGACAAAGATAAGAACGGATTCATCAGCCACGAGGAGTTCTCTGGACCTAAACATGACGAACTCTAAACTAAATACTCAATTAATTTTAACCAAAACCAAAGGTCATACTAGCGACTGTGTAAAATTGTTAGTAATGTTAGTGGAAATTAATGATATTATTATGTAAAAGCTCCACAAAGAAAATCATCGGTGGAAAATAACACGACATATATGGTATGGGGAAAACACACTAAGCACAAAAAATACCGGCCAGCACACAAAGCGCGTCATTCACTTTTAAATGGAGCAGAATCTATGTATCTAGCTGAATTCAGCGGGTGGAAAAAGCATGATATTACCTACTTATGCTTATCAATATCCGATTTTTATTTGACAGAGGCTCAGAGGACAGACGTTGCAGCTTGATTGACTTGTCCGCGACAAAAGTACTATTTCTTATGTAAATAGTTTTATCCACAGGCGTACATACCTGATTCCTTTGATTTTCCCACGACCTTTAACTTTTTAATCGAATTACACTTATAGTGTCGTTAGTTTGACCTTACGGCCATCCGCTCCTAAGCTCAATTAAAAAACAATACACTACTAAATAATTAATTGGAAGCGGTGTATAAAAACTTGCGAATGAACTAGTAATCTGTAATAAATAATTAGATTATATTGTTCTTTTATTCATTTTATCAAACACAGTCTATGTAAATCAGGGTCCGCTAGTACACTTCTGCAGATTTAGCATTTGATTTTGTGTTTACTAATCGCTATAGGAACATTTTGTATTTTTTCGCTGTAGTTAAGTTTCCATCGTTGTTTAACGGCTGATTCTCAGCTGACACTCTCACAATTGGCTGAAAGTTGTTGTTGCATTAATTTTACCTGAAATTCAGCCAATCAGAACAACTACCATTTGAAATGGTGGCATTTTCGCAATCGACCAGCGGGGCTGTTAAAGTTATTTAGATATTCGATAAGAAAATGCGCTTTCGCTCTTCTTTTGTAAATTTTGTTACCGCGTTTGAATTTATAAAGAATTTTTTTCTGAAGAAACACCTATGTGAGGTGAGCCCTCACCCAAAGGATTTCTTACACGACGACTAATACCTCTGGCCTCTACAATGGCTGTCATGGGTGTCAATGCTAAATTGTTAAGTGTGCCAGCGGAAACAAGTGGGCGCGCGGTGTTTCGAACTTAAGGCGTGTTCAAGTTAACTCAATATTAATTTTTTTTTTGTGAAAGAAGTGCGAGTCTGTTAAGTCGTTTTGTAGGTACTTAGTCTATTTTGTTGAAACTTGTATCAATGAGTGTTGGAATGGAACACGGAATTTTGAAGTAGGTAATAGAAATGGTACATCTGCTGTGTTCAATACTATAGGACAGGGCGTATCGTCGGTCTCAGCGACTCATTAAAACAAATCATGTGGTGTAATTGGAGACCCCGTCAGAACATTCCTAGTTACTATCACTATTCGATAAAAAAGCTGAAAAACAAATAACAAATGTGCGAATTTCGTGAATGGGATTCAATGTGGCTCTTTTCCCGCCGATCTACAGAAAACTACTTGATTTCCAAAATTTTCTATAAGTAACGAAAATAATTACCTACATACAGCTCCAAATAGAGACAAAGTTTAACGATTTTTGTTTGTCGCGTACTGTTTTTCCAAGCCATCTTTGACTCTTCGCGTTTTATCGTCTCATAAAGAACTGTGTTCTTATAATTCTAACAAATGACAAGTCCGAGCTCGTTGACCATTTCTATTACCGTTTATGAATTCTGTGGATTGTGCTAATATTAAGATAGGTACAATGTAATAATATTTACTTAAAGTAACTGTATCTTTTATACAATTGCAATATTTCGGCTACTTTTCTAGATACTTAAATTTCTTTTAACTGAACTTATAGATTTTATTGTAAGTACATAGCGATGAAGTCACATGATTATGGTGCAAACGCATTGTTTTGTATTTGTGCGTCCTGTTACAATACACGAGCACGATGTGTGTGCAGCTTAATAGTATAATACAATTTTGTATCTACGTAGTACGTATATTTAAAAGTAATGATTATAATTATGTTTTATTTTGTCAATTTATTTATTGCGTATTTTTAAAAACGTGTTTTTTTAAACCACGAAACGAGCGATGGCAGTTGTGCGATTTTAACCATATATAGACTGCATGATGCATCATCAATGGCGCAATTAATCTAGAGGCGCTAGTGTAGAGTGAGGTCTTCGAAATGTCAAATAGGTAATATTATCACTGGACCTTTAGCGCGGGTCTAATTATTTCATTAATGTATTTAGCAATACCGGATTAATTAATGAAGATGTAACATACGTGTCAATGAATGCCGATGTCAGAGCTCTGCGCTTTGAAAGCGGAGCTAAGAAAAGAAAAAAAGTGCAAAATTAGAGAATTTGGAAGTTAGTACATTATGCCCCTGGTTCCTGTGTGCTTACTATTTACAAACGTATTTTTTGTTAAAAGTATGCTTGTTTACCTAATTCACAGCTATACTAAGGACCTTACTCGCCAGTGGCACCAACTAGTGAGCATAAAAACGGTAGCCCTCATTCGATGATCGTCAGCACGGTTCATAGAAACAACTCAGTGACTATAAACAATAAATACTTAATGAAATCACAACTAGGTCGAAATCCAATGATGCCTACCTATATTATTCATCATCAATTAATAAAAAATAAGGATTCTTTTTTTAACATTTTGATATGGAACCCTAAAAACCACACTGCTGCTCTCCGGAATTCTTAAATATATTTGTTTTGTAGATTTTAACCAATTTTATTATTATGAGTAAATAAGTACAGAATACAAATTGCTGGTTATAAATTAATAGACACCTATTGATTTTACTGAATTATTATATTTTAAGCATATTATTTCATTCCGTAATTATTAAAGTCAAATATACATGATAAATAAACCAGGTATTTAATGTGTTTTTAATAGATAATCCATACCTAGCTACTAATTCCATACTAATATAATGATTAATGCGAAAGTGTGGCTGTCTGCCTGTTGTGCTTTTAGGGCCTATCTTTTCAACTGATTTTGATGAAATTTGATTCAGGTATAACTCCTTCCGGGAATAGGACAGACTTTTTATTCCAGAAAATTAAAGGGTTCCCGCAAGAATCTGGACGGAGTCTCGGGCTTAATCTAGTAATCTACTTAGTATCTAGTAATTAATTATATCTTTTGCCCTATTTTTCTCTATATAATGTAGGTAATACGTATAGTAAGGTACTATTTGGGTACCTTAAATTATTCTATTATCTTAAATTATTATTAAGTACTAGCTGATGCCCGCGACTTCATCCGCGTGGTTTAGTTTATTTATTTATTCCACTACAAGTTAGCCCTTGACTGCGATCTCACCTGATGGTAAGTGATGATGCAGTCTAAGATGGTAACGGGTTAACCTTTTAGGGCTATGGCCGTTAGGGGAAGGTTGCCATCAATGGACCAGCGCTTTCATTGGACCATCTTAATATTTCAAAACTGTGCACACCAGAGTCAGTCGGTTACGAGCCAAAGCGTTGTCATGCACCCCCCCGCGCACAACTGGAACCTCAGTCACGCCGTGAAATGTGGTGAAATTCGGCAGTGGCAGTGAGTGACGTGCGTAAGTGTGATTTCGGCGCCCGGGAAGTAAAAATTACGCGATCGAAAAACTGATGTAAGTATCGTTATATTTTTATTTGATTGAGTGTAATAAAGTAAAATATTAGGACGTCTAATCTAGAATAAAACTGGGTTTATTAACATGGGTTAACATTTATTTTACCTATACACAATGTGCTTAAACTTACATATCTATATTTTTACTGATTTTTTTCAGAATGTCGGTGAATAAACGAAAATATTATGCGTGGAACGAGACTAGTATGAATCTGGCTATTGAATCAGTACGAAAAAAAAGAGTTGGTTTGAATGAGGCTAGTCGCATGTATGGAGTCTCAAAGGCGACACTAAAAAGAAGAATCGATGGAGCTAATCAAAAAGCTAGAGAAAATGTGAAAATAGTAGGATCGGAAGGTGATCTCCCACCAGAATTGGAAACTGAACTATGTAACCACATTCTTGAAATGGAAAGTAGTTTATATGGTGTAACTCCTACAGATATAAGGCAGCTGGCATTTGACTTGGCGGAAAAAAATAATCTTAAACACCGGTTTAATAAAGATAAGAGAACTGCTGGGAAAAAATGGTACTATGCTTTTATGAAGCGGCATCCTCAGTTGAGCTTACGACAGCCAAGAGCCACTTCCATGAGCAGAGCTACAGGATTTAACAGAACAGCCGTTAAGGATTTTTATGACAAGTTACAAGCAATTACAAATAAGTATGACATAAACGATGCTCATCGTATATATAATATGGATGAGACTGGCTTGTCAACCGTACAGAGGAAACCAAGAAAAATTCTAGACCTAAAAGGTAAGCGCCAGGTAGATGCAATCACTAGTGGTGAACGTGGCACAACAACGACTGCTGTTTGTTGTGCTAATGCTGCCGGAAATTTTGTACCACCGCTTATTATATTTAAGCGTAAAAGAGCAAAAGACGAATTGAGAGACGGAGCACCACCGAGAACGATATTTGCCTTTAACCCTGATAGCAAGTACATCAACAAAGAAATATTTTTCTTATGGTTACAACATGTCATTGAGTCTGTGAAGCCGTCTCCAGAAAAAAAAGTTTTACTTTTACTTGAAGGTCATGCGAGCCATACTTAGAACTTAGAAGCTAAGTATAACTCTTGCAAAAAGACACGGTGTAGTTATTGTATCGTTTCTAGCACATACAACACATAAGTTACAACCGCTTGATGCATATTTTTTAAGCCGCTGAGTCTTTATCATATTGATGAAACTGAAAAATGGTTGCGCCAAACCTCCGGTAGAACTGTAACGACTTTTCAAGTATCTATGCTTTTTGGAAAAGCATATTCTAGAGCAGCTTCTGTAGGTACCGCAGCAAATGGCTTTGAAAAGGCCGGTATCTATCCTTTAAATAAAGATGCATTTGCTGATTATGATTTCATATCAGCTGAATATGAAGCTATTACCGATTCTGCACCAGTGAACGTTTCTACGTACACTGGCACAGAATCGGTAGACTCCTCTGAGCCTAATGATGAAATAGACCCGCTATTTATGCAATCGAATGACATCGGGGGCATATCCGCAGGAATAAATTCAACAGAGTCAATTGTAGCACCAAGTCCAACAGATACAGCATCAAATAAAAATACTAAATTTGATTTTCATATTAATCAGATTTCTCCGGGAGCTCTAAAACTAGCTCAAGAATTGAAAAGAAGAAGTCGAAAAGCACAGAGCAGCTTGGAACTGACCTCTTCACCTTACAAATTAACATTGGAAAACGCGAATGCTCCCAAACCCAAGATAAAGAAATTATCCTTAAACAAGCCATCAACTAGTAAAAATGCTCCGACAAATGTAGCAGTAGATATCGAAAAATGGTTCTGCAAAATCTGTCTCCGATGTGAAGTCGAAGACATGATCCAATGTCTTGCTTGTAAAGCCTGGGTACATATCGATTGTGCTTGCGTTAAAAAAACCTTAAAAAAATACTTCTGTCCCCATTGTAAAATATAATGCCACGATTCTTAAAAAATCTTTCCAAATTATTAATTACTAACAACTTAATTTTTTTCAAGTAATAATAATTCTTAGTTGCCTCCATTGGACCACTAATACAAATTAGTCGAAGTCCATTTATGGAAACTACTAGGTACAATTAAGGCAACTATGGTCCAAAGAAAGCAACTGCCAAAAAAATTGTTTTATTAATTTATCTCTAAAAC
Source organism: Erebia palarica (assembly GCA_964035005.1). Classification (NCBI taxonomy): domain Eukaryota; kingdom Metazoa; phylum Arthropoda; class Insecta; order Lepidoptera; family Nymphalidae; genus Erebia; species Erebia palarica. The sequence continues at coordinate 20,687,254 of OZ035986.1, forward strand.
CTGAGATTATTTTTGTTATTATGTTCGTTTATAATTAATAAAGTTTATTTCAAGTATGACTCGTAATCTGTTTTATTTTATCTCTTGAGCTTTAAATAGTTTCAAGCCGTGAAATTAAGTGGTCCAATCATAGCAACCTTCCCCTAAATTAAACCCATACACCTCGTCGGTTTCTACACGGCATCGTACCGGAGCACTAAATCGCTTGGCGGCGGTTTTATTTTTATTTTAGAAAAAAAACGCTCTTGGAAGTAGAAAATCAGAACGAACGTGAGAAAATTTTACTGATGTAACTTACCGTCTAAGCTGGACCGCAGGCTCCTCATTTAGGTCTACTACAGTCGCCATCTATGTAAAGATCTTGTGACTTCGTTCGATATGGACAACAGATGGAGGAACTAATAGTTTTGTGGTTTTGCAGTATAGCAGAACAGAACTAAGACAGCTGTATGACAGCCGCTTGGCGCTCGCCCCTTTGCAACATAAATTAAATTTTTAAATTTTCGCGATATTTATAATATAAGGACCATATTACACTCTCGCCATGACACCCTGAAGCAACGCAATCTATACGCATTCTACCTGTCACGTCCATAGACAATAGAATATTTAGTACATCTGTGGTCACATCGAAAATCAATACCAAATTGTCAACTGTCATGTCAATGCAGTGTTTTTACTTGTAGGGATTTTACCCTTTTTAAAGGTGAAACTACTGATATCATATTTAATTTTTTTATGTTCTCGCTTTTGTATGTAGTGTTTAACTCGCAACTAAAGGCCATTCATACTCAATCGCATAGTATACTAGTATACCTCACTCGTTTTAGTACCTTATCTAGTCTAATTTGCTACTACTGATTTACCACTGCCAAACAAATGCAGGTTTTTTTTTTGGTTAAGCTCTTGTCAGACTAGATATCATAATACTGGACAGTAAAACCATGTGGAACCTGGAGGAATTGGAGTTTAGTAGAACAAAATAATATTACTACTTATATTGTATTTTATCAAAGATCTCAAGATTTAGGACTTAATACATAAAATAAGAAAAAAAAGCAATCATAGACTGCCGATAGAAGTGAAAAGAATATATTTTTTAAATAAAAATTATTAAAATATAAACCTTAACACTAAGGTATTAAAGTTGAATCGAATGGAGTGTATTTATATGTTCACGAGCATGACGCTGTTCGCGAGCATGTCGGTCATGCAAATCTACATTTTTATCCCCTACCAAAAAGTGCTCAACTCGCCTAAAGAAGTTTTCACTTCAAAAATACGTACCATACGTAGGATAGTAATTATTATCGTAAATTACTGGAAAAAGTATCTGATTTAAATTTCCGAGGCACGAATTATTCATTTCATGCAAAATTATTCCTACAAGAATTAAGGTAAAAATAAAAACGTAAGTTGGAACACTGTAAATGTCAAGTGATATAATGTCAATACAAATATTATTGAATTTGTTTTGAGTCGGTCACAGTGAATTTTGAATCTTGCATTGGATAGTACGTGTATTTAATCATTGATATCAACTTAAAACTAATTTAACAAATAACGCAGCTACCAAGCAAATACATTTAAATAGTTTTGAAAACGTTGTGATGTGAAGTTTAGGAAAATTTCATATCAAAATGAATAAATTTCTACTTTTCATGTTATTTCTAACTGCAGCTTTGTGCGAGAGTCCGGGCGATAAATTACCCGCTGGTAAGTGATTTTATTAACAATAACATTCTTGTAAACATATTTGTTTTGCTACCTATATAAACATTTATAAATTTTAATATTACATAATAGTTCACAGGTACAAGGTACGCATTACATAACGGGAATCAATACCTGTCGTAATCAATAACTGCATCTCTTAATCCGCAGCTGCAGTCTCGGCCAGCCTTGAACGCTTTTGTGACGGTGCGCCACCCCATTTTAGCGACGCTCCGGCCCTTAGTGCGGCCGAATATTATCAGAAACTTTAGACAGAAACAATAGGCATTTATCACAAATCACTGCTCATACCCACTTCTGAACTAGACCCCACAGACAAGCGGCATGCTGTCAGAGTATTGCTGGATAGTTTATGCGAACAGTTATACCTGTAAACAGCTCACATAACAGTAGTCGACGAGTCTACTGGCTATCTCACTCAGGGCTCTTTTGGCACTGGTCTGCCAATTTTCTGAAAGACAATTTCTGATAAAATGCCCGGGCACCTAGTTCGCATTTTTTCACATTTCCATTGATCTTCTTGATGAAGCTTTGAAGGTACTGTAATACAGTACAGTACACCCCTTCATAGCTACATAGAACTTTCTTCTCATACATCATTACATTAAAGTGTATATTTACTTAATCATCAGATTGTATACTTATGCAAAAGCGAATTTTTAAATTATTCACTAGACAATAACTACAACTACTTCTGTGCTGATTTACTTAAGTTAATTAAAAGTTGAACTAAACAAGAGCAAGTCTTTGATTTTCCCGGTTTGTAAATAGCGTACGTCTATAGTCAAAACCCTACTTCAATGATACCTATGTAAAAAATTATGGCAAACTGTTACTCTGTTACATGTGAGCACAGCAAACAATTGTTTTATGTATACAATTGTATAAATACATACATACAATTGTACATATTGTATATACATTACAATTTGAAGACTAAGAAGCAAAGCGAATGTGATTTCTTTTTTTATATCCATGTAGAATTGCAAATAAAGTTATAACTAAAGCAAAAGCAAAAAAAAGCATTTTCGAATACCGGCACCATATTAAAATACGAATTATATGTTAATTTTAGATGATTACAAATGCTCACTACCTGATGTAAAAAGCATTGACAATAAGCTGGATGTCGGAAGATTCCGGGCTGACTTCGCCAGGGTATCTGAGGTAAGTAATACCTTTTTTCTTTCCTGTATTTTTACTGAACTTTGTGAATATTTAATTAATTATTTACATTTTTATGAAAAAGAAAAGAAATTTCTGATATGCGGCCAGGCTTAATTATGATGAACTAATAAAGTATTGAAGATGACTAGTAATACTTTTTTTTTCAGGTCAAATTCCCTGGACTCATTGGGCCGCTGAATGAAAGGCTAATTTGCAAGATCAAATGCATAGATGGCAACTGGGTGGGTCCACTGTGCTCTGCAACTCAAAGTAAGCCTCTCCTTGGGCTAATCCAAAAGTTAGCATGATTGGGTATTTGTCATACCTACAGCTAAAATAAAATTATCCAATCTCACTAATCATAATAAGATTTCATTTCTGGGAGATGAAAACCAGCAGTCGAAGTTCATCAAAGCAATCCACCCTTACACAATAATCAGTTGTGATGGCTGCCATCTGAGGAGCTGACATCAAACTGCATGAACACTATTAAGCTCCCAGTTATATATTTCTTCAGCTCAAGAAACAGCTGTGAGGCAAGCAATTTGAAGATCGTAAATAAGGGATCGCTACTGTAGAGGCATTTTGTGCACCAGCACAGCAAGCATGCTGTTATAAAAAATAAAATCTAAACCATCAAAGTTGTTTTACATACTGTATGTTTTTGTTAATTTTGTATCAACCCTCTTTAGTTATATTATGGTTTTTGAAATTTAGCAATGGGGAGCGGCGGGGAGGGGCTGGCGTGCCATGAGGGTATCTTCTTTACTTAATACTGTAATTGTAATACTGAGAAACTTTTGTTCTACTACTTTTAAAGATTCTGAGTTAAGACCAAAACTCTGGATATGTACTTGGTAGTTGGTAGCCTTGATCTGTAGCAAAGAGGAATATGGCGCATAGACACTGTTACAAATGTACTAGGTGATGCCCGCGACTTCGTCTGCGTGGATTGAGGTTTTCGATTTCCACGGGAATTCTTGAATTTTCCGGGATAAAAAGAGATACAACCTATCCCTGTACCAAGTTTTAACAAAATCGATTGAACAGATGGGCCGTGAAAGCATAGCAGACAGACAGACACACCTTCACATTGATAGTTAATATGGATATAATATTAGTATTTATGCTGCATACTCGAGAGACAGATTTAGTATGGTTGTTCTGTTACAGATGGCAGATTCCAGCCGATATTTAAGGAATGCCTGTATCGCAACCAAAACCCGCTTCTAGTGGCCTCGTTCAAGAACGTTTCAATCGAGGTGAGTATCTTATTAGTAATTTGGGTCCGACGTTTTGCAGAGTAGGGTTAGTAGTTGCCCGTTACTTTATGCGGACATATACGTTGGTTGACTATTTTTCGTATACTAGTAGATAAGCTATTGATTATAACTAGATAGCGGAACTAAGAAATTCACGAGTTTTTATTGCAGGAATCGTACAATAGGTTATAAAAGAAGAAAAAACTGCGGCGTGCTATTAAAGGGTGGAAATTGAAGATAGGGGTGAAAAAGCACCCCTTTTAGGTTTTTTTTCGTAAACAAAGAAAATTAAGATATATTATATATGTCACCGTAAGATTGTAAAAACCGTTAGATTATAATCTAACTCGCGTAATTGCAAATTGTCGAAAGATTACAATTTAACGCATTATTTTCCGGTAGATTGTAATCTGATAGGTATTTAAACCCGATAAAACCTAAGTTACTTGATTATTTATGTCGAACCCTAACCTAACCTACAAGAAAGAGACATGAAAACGTAAATACAATGAATATTTCAAAAATTTACACTCTGAACATTGAACAGTTCACAATCTTTGGACAGTTTACAATTTCGCGAGCTAGATTATAATCTAACGGTTTTTACAATCTTTATTTATTTTTGATATTTCAGAAACTATAGCCTAAAGGGGGCGCGAATTCGTCATTTGGGTTAGTCCACTATTCTATTACAACCGGTTGGTTTTCTAATATTGCTAGATACTAATGATAGTAGGTATAGCTACTAACTGGTTGGTGACGGTGTGACTACTGTAACTTATTCACACACATTTTGGTTTGCTTGATATAACTAATACTAATAAACTTCTTTATTTGGTAGTAATAATCAACCTTAGACACCAATCTTTAATATATGGTATGTGACCTCAGTGCTTCATTTAGATAGGGGCCGCATACTTACAGCGCCTGTATAATCCTATTTTAATAATCCCCTGCATAATCGCTTATGTATTGATGTACTTGTCTATGAAAAGTGTCCCATCAATACAGAATGTTAAAATAGCAATACCTTTCATTTTATTTAGCCACAATATTGTACAATAAGCTTTCAATCTGAATATGGTAGATACTGTTATGGCCGTATCATACGAGGGCAGAGCCAGCGACGAATTGAAGTGCGCAGAACAGTAATACTACTAGCAGGTAAATACAGTACTTTCACACGCGATCGAAATATGGTAGCACTACCTACTGTTCTGTTAATTATCCTGCCCTTGTGGGAAATGGTCATAACGCATACATAACTTAGTATATTACAAAAAAATATTAAAAAAGACAACAAAAGCATGTTTCCGGTTTTATTTTGGAACTACATTATACTGGGTGAATTTTTTGGCTCTGGAAAAATTTACATCATATTAGGTAAGTGGAATATAAGGTACATACGGAATTATCTATTTAATATCTTTGTTTTTACTACATTCCATCATATGACCATAAAACTACATAAACGCACGACATACTAGCACCGCGATGAATGTACGCAACAGCTAAGCGTTCTATTCAACGAACTCGAGGGTGCGAACTCTGAGTGTGAGATCTATAGAGCTAACTTTGACTTTGCTTAGACTTAGACATGGTTAAAACCAGACAGATTTATGTTACTTACCTAAGTCCATCTCGTTTTAACTCTGAGTAAAGTTTGAGCCAATTCAAAGTACGCTCTATATATCTCAGCATGAGTAAGGCATGTACTCCGCTAGGAGTATGTGTTCTGTGGACATGTAAAGTCCGCACGCGCCCGCTCGCTCCCATACTAGTGTCCTGTTTTTAATTTTGCGATAGCAGTGTTATATTGTACTATAAATAGTACTAAACTTAAAAGTTTCTTTGTGTGTGAAAATAGCTGTTTAATTTTTAAATTCCTTAAAGTACTGATTATTCTGGTTGCGACAGTGATTAATTAGAATTTACGTTCATTTTGTACAGTTCATTATAATTAAATTTTATGACACAATTTGTTTTTCTTCCTTATTGCACATACTATCTTCATAGAATTATTATTTCATAATTAATTCAATGAACGCGCACAGATACTAAAGATGTGTTAGCATCAATAACATAATATCGACTAAATCACAACTATCTCATTCCTCGGACCTCGCGCGCGTACTTTAGGTTGATATAGTACATTACTGCAGCGGCCAGCAAAACAGGCATTGAAGGACGAACGTGTAAATGTGGGCCAAGGCGAAGCCGAGGCACACATACGTAAGTCCATCAATGCCTAGTTGTGGCCAAGGCTTGTATAGTGATTTTCTCAAATAATGCGCGGAATTTAAAACTAAGTAATACCTAGATAGAACTTTTTATTTAAAAATATTTTTCTTTCGATTTTGGCGGTAACAAGTTTTCTATTACGGCTCTTGCCGCCTCTTGAATTTCAGATGGCGTTAAAGTAAGTTCATCACACTCATTGTCTTCACTTGAACTCATTTTGTCAAGTAAATTTCAAAATCAATGACGAACAACGAACAACAATAATTTTTCCCGCGTTATAGTGTTAATTTGTTTTTTTTCAATAAACAGCTTTCTATTTGCAAGCTAGTTCGAAATTTAAATAAAACCTTTGATAAGTTACCTCCTTGGTTGCCATGTTTCGAAGTAAAAGGTCGTTCCATTTTTAAATTAAACGACAGATATGAATTTTCTATGTAATTTATTTGGCCGCTAAACCACAACAGATATGGATTTTCATACAACATTTGCCGGCCGCTGCTCGCATGTATTTGGCCAGTACGGCAAGTTCGATTTATCTCGAAGAAGGTTGTCAAAATAATTTTCCAAGCATGTTTGAGAAAAAGAAGTTTTCACTTCAAAAAATACTTACTAGTTGATAGTCTTGCCGGTTTGCAGCCATTGTTTGAGCAAGTACTCATAGTAGCTGTCACCCCTCGCGCCCAGCGTTATAGTGACGTGCGGCAAGAAGTGGCCTGTATTGGGGTTTATGAATATCAATACCTACAACCTGTTCAATTCCCGTTTTAAATGTTTTAATATTTAAAAAGAAAAACTCTAAATGAGTAGTATTTTTTTTATCCACTACAAGTTTATAGCCCTTGACTGCGATCTCACCTGATGGTAAGCGATGATGCAGTCAAGATGGTAACGGGATAACGTTTTAGAGGTATGGCAGTTATATTAAACCCATACCCCTGATCGGTTTCTACATGGCATCGTACCGGAACGCTAAATCGCTTGGCGGCACTTGGTAAGTCTAGCCACGGCCGAAGGCTCGCACCAGGCAAATTAATAAATAAATAAAAATATGGAATAAAAAACATTAAAAAAATAACGTAACGATGCCAGAAGTTTATATTCCATTTACCTATTACCCCCTATTTTAAGGCCGATTAAACTTCATATGGTGATATTGGTTAGTTTAGATGGTGTTTTGTTACTTAGGTGGACAAGTACATACCTCATGGATCTGAGCTGGCGGTGCGGTGCAAAGACGTGGGACTGTACAAGCTTGCAGGCGAGAACTCACTTCGCTGCGAGAACGGTGACTGGTCCCATAAACTGCCTAGCTGCGTACCAACCTCGCTCGTCACAAACTATACAGGTGCTTTTCTGCCTCCTTTGCAGTACAACCATTCTCTGCCAACTCCCATATAAAGAGTCTCCAGTCATACATATTGAAGAGCAAAGACTCAGGACTTTCGAATTTTTTAATTGTACTTGATGCTGAGGCCAGGTTCCAATCCGCCAAGAGATATGGAAATCCTCGCCGATAATTTGTCTGTAGGCATATATAACGCGACACTTCAATATGTTCCACGAGAAATTAGCTAGATTTGTCCCTGGCATCGGCGGGAAATCCGCCTTATTTTGATAACATTTGATAATACTTATTATTACTCTCGCCATCCCAGCATAAACCCAAAAAATTCCGCACGGTCCTACTGCGTTCTACCGGTGAGACGTCTAGGACTAGGCCAAGCCCAATTTTAAATTTTTACCATTTTGTACTATGGCTAGAAGTGAGTGGTACGAGAAGGGATATCTGCTAGCAATCAGGAGGATTGATTGTCCGCAGGTGGTGCTCCTCCTACCATCCATTACGTACAAGTGACGGGATCTGCAGCTGTCGGAAGCAAAGGCGAATTGTTGGTGTTTCCTGGCAGCACATTGTGGCTAGATTGTCTCTGGCCACGCGGCACGGGACAGTCTCCTGAATGGACCTGGAGTCATTCTGGTCAAAACAAAGTTGGTGAGTGAGATATCAGCTCACAGAGCACAGACACACAATAAACGATTACCCTCCTTCTGTTGTTATTACACGACATTGTCACACTGTTGGCACTGACTCGATACGACGCGACGTAGTTGCCCTTGCAAGTGGCCTACGTTGTCGCGTAGACAAAGTCATTCTTTTGCGTCACGTCGCTTCTATCGGTCACCTAGGACAACTGGTTAATTGGTTAACAATGTGTACTCTAAGTTTCTACTGAAGCAGAGTTGAGAAAATAACACTTCCTCTCAGTAGTCTGCTCTGGTAGTCACCCTTTTTTCAGTAGTTGTCTCTGTTGCAGGCTGGTCGTCTCGTCAAGACGAAAGCGAGCTGCATTACCGGCTAGTGCTCTCGCGTGCCACGCAGCGCTATTCAGGGAATTACACCTGCACTTCGCCCGCAGAGACTACGAACACCGTCTACATTAAAGTTGTTAGTGAGTCGCACAACTCAACCCAGAATCATCAAAAAAATGTTAGTGTTCGTTTTCAAAACTTACACAAACTTTTTTGAACGTTCGGTACGCCGATCCGCATACGAGATAGGTAGAGACTAGAGGCATATCTTTATATTTTTGTAGATCCATTCCTACATTTTGAGCTAGTAAACTTGGAATTGGTCGAAAACTATAAGATATGATATGTATATGTATATCGCAAATCTAGCATTAACTTTCATTACTAACTAGCTGACGCCCGCGTCTTCATCCGCGTGGATTGAGGTTTTTTGGTTCCCGCGGGAACTCTTTAATTTTCCGGGATAAAAAGTAGCCTATTTATTATTCCAGACTATAATCTATCCCTGTGCCAAATTTCATCCAGATCCGTTCAGCCGTTCTAGAGTTATAAGTGTTCGAACAAATCAAGAAATCCGACTTTGTTTTATATGTTAGAGAAGAGATATGCAATCATGCAAAATATATCGATAGCTATTTCGATTTCGTTATTTGAGTCAAGCCTATTGGTATGTGCCTATTATAATGATGAAAAATATTTACACCAAAAGCATGTAAATTATCAAAAACGACGTTTACCCATGCAAAATACAAAAATCTACAAGAAGATTGATATTATTCCATATTTGTATCATAGATTTTACCGAAAATAAGCTTGTAATTATGTGATGAGTTTCTGAGATTTTACTTTTGAAATCTTCATTAAGTAATTAGGTTTATTTCTATCATCAGCACCACATTCACTTGCTGAATAACTTAGAATTTTAAACGTACAGGATTTATTTAAAAAAATATAAACGATTGTGCACAAATTATGAAAAAATCTGACGTGCTTATTTTGGCGTATTGTCTTTGACAGCTTGTTAAAGTGACATCAGATTCACTTTCCTCTAATAAGATTTCCGTAGCGTACGAGATTTTTTTTCTGCTCGTACGCTTTGACTGTCTTGTTCTCCAATGTAATTGTATGTGACAAATGAAATAACGTGCAGAGTGAATCGCCGGCACAATTCACTCACACGTTGTACTTTTATGCCATGGTGTGAGAGAATTAATTAGTTAAGGCATCTTGGATATGGATAAAAATATATTTTCTATATAGATGTTTACATCAATTGACACACCCACAATCGAAATATAAAATTAATCTACATAATGACGACGCAGCTGTGTCAACTCTGAACTAGCCAGCTCTATTTAGGTGGCCAGTTCTCACACTCCTCTTCACGGCTCGTGGTCATCAGTCCTAAGCTGCTCCGAAGTTTCAACAGCCGAGGACCAGCTAAAGCTTTGGTCAGTAGATCTGCTTCCATGTCTCCAGTTTGCAGATACTTGACCTCTATTACTCCCTCTTGAACACAATTCCGAATGAAGTGCATTTTTAAGTCAATATGCTTTGACTTTGAAGTAACCATTTCATTTTGGCTTAATTTAAGGGCAGCTTGATTGTCATTCAATACAACTATGCGATCAAAGCTGGCCCCTAGGTCTTTATAGAGACTCTTTAGGTGGATGGCTTCTTTTGCAGCTTCTGTTAGGGCGACATACTCCGCTTCGGCAGTCGATAAGGCGACACTTCTTTGCTTTTTCGACATCCAGCTTACAGCTGTTCCAGAAAATTTAAAACAATAGCCCGAAAAAGACTTTCGATCGAGCTTACATGAGCCCCAATCTGCATCTGCCATGCCATATAATTCTTGGCCAGTCTTTCTGAAAATAAGGCCGACGCTCATCGTTCCTTTTAGGTAACGTAGTACTCTTTTTGCGCATTTAAAATGAATGTCTCCATAACAATCATTAAATTGAGAGAGATAGCTAATGGCAAACATTATGTCAGGACGAGTTCCTACTGCCAGGTACATGAGAGTACCAGTTAAATTTTTATAGGGAAGATCTTTTCTTTCATCTTTTCCCACTTTTTGTAGTTTAAGGCCTGGTTCTATTGGTGTAGACGTAGGCTTACAATCTTCCATTTTGAACTTTTTAAGAGTATCCATAATAAACTTCTCTTGGTTTAGTTTGATTTCATCTTTTGCATATATAACTTCTATTCCAATTAGCCGTTTTGGAGTTCCTAAGTCTTTTAACTCAAATTTAGTATTAAGTAGATCTTTTACTTCTTGAAGTTTTCTTGGACACGAATAGGCAAATAATAAATCATCGACATAGATCACTATTATGACTTTAACTCCTCTTTTCTCTAGTAAGTATACACATGGGTCAGCTCCTGATGCTTTAAAACCTATGTTTTTTAGTTCTGTGTCGAGTTTTTTATACCATTGCCTCCCTGCCTGTTTGAGTCCATATAAAGCTTTTATAAGATGACAGACTTTGTCTTTGGGATTATTTTTTATGTCTTTTAGCATACTTATTATCTTATTATACAAAGTCAAGTCTTCTTGTTTACTTTCTTCGCTCATGATTTCTATTAGATAATCTTCTAAAAAGTCAGGGTATTTCATTACTATTTTTTCTTCTAGTTCACCATTTAGATACGCCGTTGTCACGTCCATCTGGTGTAAATTCAACCCTTCTTCCATGGCGATTCCAATAACAGATCTTATTGAACTCAATTTAGCGACGGGAGCGTATGTTTCATTGTAGTCGACCCCTGGTCGCTGTGTGAAACCTCGTGCCACAAGTCTAGCTTTCTTTGTAATGCTGTTCTCTGGTCCTAGTTTGTTTCTTAGGACCATTTTGTAATCCACTTCTTTCATGTCTTTTGTTTTCTTTCCTATTTTCCAGGTTCCATTTTTGACATGAGCTTTTATTTCGGCTTTTATTGCATCATGCCAGTATTCATTTTCTTCATTTTCATCAGAAAGGTAAGATATATCCGATAAAAAATTTTCTTCAGTTGCATTTAATACAAAATCTTTAGTCCACGTTGGCGGATGCCTTTCTCTTTGTGGCCTCCCACTTTCAGGTATTTCCTCCGATGCATCATCGTAAGACTCTACTGAAGAAACATCTTCTTGATCGTTCTGATTTTGCAATGTATTTTCATTCTTACTCTGAGTTATTTCAATTTCTATCGGTTGTACATTTTTCGTTTTATTATCTTTACCTTTAATCTTATTTTCTTTTTCAGGCATTTGCGAAAATTTCATTTCATTTATAAGTTTGTCATAGTTCTGATCTTCTTCTTTAAAATACATTTTGTCTGTTACCTTGATGTCTCTGCTTGTCACTACATCATCATCTTTCGGAATATATATTCGATAACTCTTTGAGATCATTGAGTACCCCATGAATACGCCTTCTTTTGCATTTTGGGTCAACTTTCCTCGTTTTTTATTTTTCAAAACAAACGTCTTTCTACCATAGACGTGAAGATGATGTGCACATGGCTTTCGGCCTACCCATTTTTCAAAAGGTGTATCGCCATCCAATGCTTTAGAAAGGCTACGGTTAATAAGGTAGTTTGCGGTCGCTACCGCTTCCGCCCAAAGCTTCTTAGGTGCATTGGCTTCAATCAGCAGACATCTGGCCTTTTCTAATAAGGATCTATTCTTTCTCTCGCTAATTCCATTTTGTTGGGGTGTATATACAGTGGTCAACCTTCTTTGGATGCCATGCAATTTGAGGAAATCATCAAATTCCTTATTGCGGTATTCCGTACCATTATCCGTCTGTAAATATTTTATTCTTTTATTGTGGGATGTCTCGACTTCATTTTTATATTCTTTGAAAACATTAAATACGTCACTCTTTCTTTTAATAAAATAGACGTAACAGTAACGTGTGTAATCGTCTATAAATGTGACGTAATATCTTGAGCCTGCCAGTGTTTCACACTCTAAAGGTCCACAGACATCACTATGAATTATTTCCAGCTTGTCCGATGAATAGAGGTCATCATGTCTAGTGAATGGTAATCTTGACAGTTTGCCTTTAATGCAGGTCTCACAAGTTTCCAACTTTTCATCATTTAAATTTAAACCATACATAAGGCCATCTTTAGCCATCTTCTTTAAATCTTTTTCATTTATGTGGCCAAGTTTGCGATGCCATTCCATGATGTCACTATCTCTTTTTGGTGTGTAGTGTGCAGTCTCATTTATTTTACATTCAAGGTAGTAGAGCCCATTTTTCCTTTTCGCTGTCAGTGAGACCTCGCCGTCTTTTTCTATGAAGTAGGCTTTATTTTGCTCGAAAATAACTTTATATCCTCTGTCCGTTATTTTTGCAACAGACAATAGGTTGACTGACACATCGGGAACATAAAGGGTATCATTGAAGTTATAGCCTTGTTTGTCTATACTGACTGTAACTTTTCCCTTACCTTGAATTTTAGTTGTATATTTATTTGATGCCAACTTTAGGCTACCAGTTTCAGGAGTCATGGTAGAAAACATCGATTTATCACCGCACATATGAGATGAGCAGCCGCTATCTAAACACCATAATATATTTTCATTAGTGTCTGAATTTTCAGTGGTGCTCAAGCAAACATTAAAGTTTTTATCCTTATTTCCGTTTCCTTTCTCACTTTCTGCGTTTTTCTTTCTATGCCAGCATTTCTCGATTGAATGGCCTTTCTTTTTGCAGCCTTTGCAGAATAATCTTTGCTTGTCCTTCTTTGTGTGATAAGCTTCTGAGCTTTCAGGCTGTTCGCTACCATTTCTGGCCTGGAATTCTTCCAAAATTATAACTTTTAATTCTTCAGGCCCAGGTAATGTATCTCGAGACTCAATGGCTATTCTGAAATTTTCAAATTTAGTTGGCAAACTATAGAGAAGCATTATGCTTAGTAATTCTGGTGGTATTTTTATTTCCATATCTGCGAGCTTATCCACAATATCCATGAAGTTGTTTAGATGATCACGAATATCTTCTTCTGTGGTCATTCGCTTTAAAACCAGCTGTTTTAATAAGGTTGCTTTTCTTGCAGGCCCAGTGCTTTGATAAGTAGCTTTCAACTTTTCCCATATAGATTTAGATGTCGTGCAAGTCTTGACTTGTTTTAATTCAGAAGACGATATCAAAAGTAGGATTTCAGCTCTTGCCTTCATATCCTCTTTGTTAAACGCCAACCTCGCCGCCGCATCCGCATCTGATGGTAAAGTTTTCTCACCGCTTACGATGTCCCAATAATCATTTTTAATAAGGACTGCTTGCGCTTGCAAGCACCAAGTATCGTAATTTGACTTGGTCAATGGTTCTATGTTGCGAAAAGTTGTACTCGTAGATGCCATTTTCATGATTATGAAAATAAATCAGAGAACCACGCTCTGCTACCAATTTGTGAGAGAATTAATTAGTTAAGGCATCTTGGATATGGATAAAAATATATTTTCTATATAGATGTTTACATCAATTGACACACCCACAATCGAAATATAAAATTAATCTACATAATGACGACGCAGCTGTGTCAACTCTGAACTAGCCAGCTCTATTTAGGTGGCCAGTTCTCACACATGGTTTCTCAACTACGTGATGTACTCATACAGAATCACTAGTTTTGTAAGACCATGGACATGTACCCGGTATCGTTAACCATCGATTGTAACTTGTAACTCTAATCTCTGTTCTGGGGTAAGTTTTATGTATAATTTCTCACACTACAATCCATACCAACTCAAAGTAAATTTTATCAAATGTACCATAGATTTGTGCAAAGTGCACAATTCGCCCCGTTGAAATGGGGGTTGCAAGTTTGTATGAAAGTTTTTGAAGTTAGAGACATGAAAATTGGCAAGTTATTAGTTATAAATAAAAAACCTATTTATGTAATTTTACAGAAATATCCCCCAAGAGGGGTAAATGGGGGTTGGGAGCTTACGTGAGGGTTCTAAGTTTTTGAAGTTAAGAGATCTTCCTTTCATATACTTAAGTACATTAATCTCAGAAAAGAGCTTCGACCCTCTTAGCTGTAGTTTTATGTTGACGAAAATATTAAAATTTGTAATGTTACTTTAATTGAATTGCTATAACGTATTTTAAAAAATAAATTTGAAATATATACGCGCACACTGCGCTCAGACTACTTGTACAGTGTTATGTTGTGTCGCAGATATAGCGTGTGCGCCCATCAACGTGTCATCGCCACACGTTCACCAGTTCGCACAAGGCTCTCGACTGGGCAATTCCGTACACTTCAGCTGTCAACCTGGCTACCACATCAACGGCCCCGCCGTTGTTAGCTGTATGGGTGACGGTCAGTATCTATAGAAACTGGGGATAGTTGATAAATCAATGTGTCGTCCCCATATGTTGGCTAATTTGCACGGTACTCGCAAATGGGTAGTAAAGTCCACTCCAGCTACGAACCTGGCTACCACATCAACGGCAGTGCCGTTGTTAGCTGCATTGTGGACTGTATGGGTGACGGTGAGTATTTACAGCAACTGGGGGTAGTTGATAAATCAATGTGCCATCCCCATAATATTATGTTCGCTAATTCGCACGAGACTCGCAACTGTAGTGACGTCCACTTCAGGTGTCAACCTGGCTATTGCAACAACGAACGTGCAGTTGTTAGCTGCATGGGTGACAGTGAGTAATTGCTCCATTTGATAAATCAATCTAAGCTAGTTTGCCGTCCACTTCAACTGTCAACATGGCTTCTATATCAACGGCTCTGTAATTCTGTATGGGTGAATGACGGTGAGTAACATTGCAATTTGCAATATAGATCTATTGGCAATTAATCTATCTTTACTTACTTTTAATAAAACTGTTACTGGATGATTACTGTGCATAATAAGAAAAGTTTAATTGGAGCTATAGCATTATTATCGACTAGCCGATGCCCGCGACTTCGTCCGCGTTGCATTTAAGATTTAGTTTTTTTAATTTCCACGTTAATTTCCGATAAAAAGTAGCCTATGTCACTCCAATATGTACATGCAAGAAAATCACTTCGATCCGTTGTTCTGTTGCGGCGTGATTGAAGGACAAACCAACAAATAAACACATTTTCGCATAATCTTACTAATAGTAAGATTACCCAAAGCAATTATTTTTGGCATGGATCTCCAGATGATTGTTGTAATATTTTTTTTCCTTAATGGCCGCAATACCTGTGTTGTCAGGACGGTGGTCGTCCGCGCCCCCCACTTGTGAGAGGACGCTGTGCCCAGTTCTGCGGGTCCCAGGCCCGCACGCGGCCCTTCTCGAGTACAACGCGTCCCTTGGAGGGCGGGCAGTCTTCGCCTGCGCCTGGGGCTACCGCCTCGTTGGAGCGCCCGGCCTCGAGTGCGAGCCCGGCGGACGCTGGTCGGCCGACGCGCCGCAGTGTCTGCGTGAGTAATACTAAACCCTATTGAATCAAATAAAATTAATACACTAGAACTTATTTTCGTGCCACTATCTATAGAGCCATCTATTCACTCGTAACTGCCTTTTTGGTCCAGTGGTTAGCGTGTTCAAATGCGGATGGTGAGGTCCTGGGTTCGATTTTGGGGCCATAATTAAGCGGTTATTGGGATTTTCCGATAAGAATCTCTCAGCCTAAAGTTAGGTCCTGCGCCTGAGATCGGTTGTGTAACACATTCTGTTCAATCAGACTGTGAGAGTAAACGAATGACGAGTGGACTTGTGTTTGCGTGCATACTTGCGCACTATAATATTATCTGCCGCGCATTTCGATCAGGAGTACCTTATAATTAACTTGATTATTTGTTTGGCAGCCATCTACTGCCCAGACCCGCTTGTACCCGACAGGGGCCGTCTCCTTACATCGGCGTCCACCAAAGATGGGAAATATCCCGTCGGCGACCTCGTCGTTTACTCCTGCGAGAACGACTACCAGGTCGTGGGGGAAAGTTCCATTATCTGCACTGAAAATGGGTTCTGGTCGCACCCGCCTCCCTTCTGCGTCACTCCCTCAGAGATCCGGAAGGCAGACACCATCTATGTGGACAATACTACTCTTGTCAATTTTGACCAATCTTAGCTGTGAATTCTACTTCCAAAAGAGCTTAAATGAGACTTTTTTATTCTTATACTTATGTAAGCCGATACTTAGTTTTATTGAATTAAGTATTATTTATTTAAAAAATATAAATTTAGTAAAAATACTAAAATGTAGCACATTTGGGGATATAGTCTGTCGCACGGAAGAAGTCGCCTAGAGGTGGCGCTATTTACCATATGTCAAGGCAATCAATGTGTGTAAAATGTATTACTTTCACTTATTGCCTTGGGACTTCCTTGAATTGGACCGGCCTATTTTTGCATCTATTTTGTACTCTCAGGTTTCACGAGACAGACTCTAGCTGGTTGTACATATCTCTATACTACACAGAATTGTCTGTCATATAATATGTAGTGCTATCTTGGAAAATAACTGGGCTGATTAATGTAGTGTCGAGTGAAGCTTTATTGATGACAAAACGATCTCAACTTTATGTAATTGATAAAACTTTAATATGGAGAAGAAACTTTTACACAAGACGAAGATTCAATGTGCTTACATTTCTTTGTTATCAAAAAGACGCTGTTTTTAGACGCACTTAGTCTACTAATTACCTATTGTATCGACGTTAGATCATGAATAATATAAAGTTATACAAAAAAATAAGTAAATACAAATTATGCATTTAATATGATTATATCTTGAGAAAAC
Organism: Erebia palarica; assembly: GCA_964035005.1. NCBI lineage: Eukaryota > Metazoa > Arthropoda > Insecta > Lepidoptera > Nymphalidae > Erebia > Erebia palarica. Next base: position 20,704,701 of record OZ035986.1, read on the forward strand.
ATAAATGCTAAGCGAACTTTATTGTTATTTGTAGATGAAAGGCTCGCGCCCTTTAGGCAAGCCGCACCGCACCGCATCGCATAACTATCGCACACTTCAGCCGGGCGCACTAGCGAATCGCTTGCTAGGAGTATTTTTGCAGCGATGTTATGCGTTCCGATGCGGCCCACCTCAGTGTGCGTTGGAAGGCGCAGTTAACGGACGTGTCGCGCTATGCAGATATTTACTATTGTGTTTATCCAATACATCCAATGTGCTTTGTCGCATTTTGTAATGCGACGCGCTGCGGCCTGTCGCGGCTGTAGTATGCGCGAGCCTTCAGTGTACCTTCAGTGTTATTGTGTAAGAAAATCGTCATTAGACTTTTGTGAATGTTTTAAGCTATAAAATAACTACAATATTATTACACAATGGTTCCTTCGATTAAGGGATATGTGTAATTTTTCAATATTTATTTAGAATTAAAGAAAAGCTCTTGGTAAAAATAATAGGCTAAGCAGATATTTGTGTTGTGACAATACTAGTTATTTATAGTCTTAAGTGGACATTATTGTTCTTATCCTGACTCAGGATAAATTACATTATGCTACTTTGGTAAAAATATTTATAGATTATGCGGACGTTTGTCCTTTTTAGGCGGTAAGTTATAATTGGTTAAAAAATCAACCGAACTAAATTCTAAATCAATATTCTAAACTATAAATAAGCTTTAACTATAAATAAGCTTATTTTATATCTTAAATGTATTATTATAAAAGATTTTATTCAATAAATCAGTAGCATGGTTGAAATGTTTTTTTCTGCTATTCTTATAATATAATGTATAAAATATATTATATATATAAAAATATTTATAGATTATCCTTTTTAGGCGGTAAGTTATAATTGGTTAAAAAACCAACAGAACTAAATTCTAAATCAATATTCTAAACTATAAATAAGCTTATTTTATAACCTAAATGTATTATTATAAAAGATTTTATTCAATAAATCAGTAAGTAGCATGGTTGAAATATTTTTTTCTGCTATTCTTATAATATAATCAATCATTAATTTTATCGATCATTAAATTTATGATAAAATAGGCAATTATGACAGTAAACAAGAATCAATGAAATTATAAATTTATCTAATGAAATAGGATTCATGGATTATAAAAAACGTAAGTATTTATTTTTCTATGTCGAGTGAGATTGTTATTTATTTTGATAAACTAAAACTATAAAATACAGCAATCCGCTATATTGGATCAAACGCCAATCAAGCACCGACCAGAAAACGAACAATGAAGCGAATGACCGATTACTGAATGACGACACATTTTTTTCGAACTTTGACAATCGACAATCTCTACAAACTTTATAACTTGATTTTAAGACTCTCTTGAATTTAGGTAGGGGAAGTTCTTTGATGTTATCAGGCAAATTGTTATAAACTCGTATGGCCATAATGTATGCACTTTTACGGAAAATATTACATGGGCAAATGGAGTCCATCTTTTTGTCTACTTGGTCTGGTGCGCAATTCCGATTTCTTTGTAAAAGTATGTTTATTGTTGTTCACCAGAAGGCATAGTTCGAGTATGTAAATCCCGGTAAGAGTGAGAAACCTTTTTCCTATAAATACTGGACGTACGGAATCCTCTCTTATTTATTAAATAGAATTCTCAGGCAACGTTTCTGTAGTATAAACTGATACGGCATCTCAGAAAGGGTCAATTAAAATGAAAACATAAGGTTACAATTACAAAATCAAACTGTTTATTCTGACATTATTATTAATATTAGCTGGTAGGTTTTTTACAAGTTACTCTCGATAATCAATATTTATGAAATTCGTATGAATTCACAATGTGGTTTCACTTTTATAATCTTTTTAATAGATAAGTATAACTATAATATCTCTATAAATCAAATAAATCTCAGTTTTATAAATAAACAATAGTATCACGAACCCATGTACAGTCGCTTCCAATTGGCAGAGTAAATCATGTAAACAAAACATACCAGTCACGACATTTCAACTTTGCTAACAATATTTTCACTGTTGTGTATTGCAAATCACTCACAAATGTCTTATTTCCTGAAGTAGAACATTTATATTTCTTAGTATACTGAAAAGTAATTCAGTTTATGCACTAAGAAGCTATTAATCTAACAAATAACTTGCAAGAATGAAGAATCCCAAAATAGAAACACAGACTAATGACTTAATGGTACTGGTGGGCGTTGCGACGAGAAACCGTTTCAAAAAACCGTTCTCGGCTCTGCGACGGTGAAACCGTTTTTACGTCCTGGGTAAAACAGTTAACAGTTTTCGTTGCACAAACCAGTCTTCGAATAACTGGTATTCGTCCTCGTTCCACGTTCGTTTTTCAAAACGGTTATTACAATCAAAAGTGAACTTTATGTCGATGACATACAGTCGAAAATGAATGTATTCAACGAAACGTTCGTTCTCAAAACAGTTATTACAATCAAAAGTGAACTTTATGTCCATGACATACAGTCGAGAATGAATTTATTCAACGACACGTTCGTTCTCAAAACAGTTCTTACAATCAAAAGTGAACTTTATGCCTATGACATACAGTCGATAATGTTAATGTATTACCAGTAGACTAACCTACCTAATATTATCAAATATGTTTCGTTCTAAAGAACGGTTGTCGTCGCAACTGGTTTGCAAACCAGTTGCAACGATAACCGTTTTCTGCAACCGTTTTCGTCGTCGGCGAAACGGTTACGTTTCGTTTGTCGAAAATACGATAACGACCCACCACTACTTAATGGGTGTTTGACATATAGAAATTGAATGATTCCATAGAGATGTGACATGAAAAGTAAACCATAGACTGAATGATATGAGCGGGTTTAGTCGATTGTAAAAATCGAATATCGTTATATTAGGTTCGCAGATCTTTAATCTCTTTATTACGGCAAGCAGTCAGCGGCCGCGCCGGCATAAAAAAAATCCGGTCATTCGTTTCGCTGCTTCTATTGATGTTGTACGTTTCGGGTGTTCTCTGGTGATTTTTAGTTTTTATTTTCAACGACTTGGCTTTATTAACGGATTTTTGTTTGCTCTACGATTGGACTGTGTTAAACTTTGGACTGACGACCATTTGCTATTCTTCAAGGACATTGTTTTTGCATAAGAATTGAATTATTCGGAATTTATTTTGTTTAGGCAAGGTATGTAACTTATTTTATATTAAGTACCTATTAGTAATCAATGAAATTTTCAATATTTCATAATTTATTTAACTTTTAGATATTTCGGATACAACGTTTTTAATATAGGTGCTGATTCCGTGAAGTGAAATTTTCTATTTACAACCTAATACTAATCGTCGCTGCATACAAATTATTTTATTTATTGTATTACCTTTTTATTACTAGGTTAGCTAGGTTATCTGCTTTACCAATTTGAACCAAAGGAATTTTTGGACAATCCTCCCAGCAATTTCGACTGTCTAATAGTAGGTGGGTTGGCGGGCTTTGACGACTATTATCAAGTAAGTGATAAGATGTTAGTGAAAGGTTTAATTATAATATCTTCTTCAAAATCACAAGATTATTTCGTAATCATAGTGTGTGGTAATCGATTTCAGAATGTATTCATTCAATCGTTCATTCACAACTAGTCTGTCAATGTTCGCATCACTATATGTCCAATGACAATTTTAATCACGTGACCTGAAGCCATATTTGATTACATTAATTCCTTCGCTTCGTGAAATCGACTATACCGAAGGCCTCGTTCTAAACTGAATTCAAAAAAAATGGCGGTAACCAACTAGTAAATTACCACAGATTATACCACGGATCTCAGATCAATGACCTCTAGATAGACTGATGGTCTGCTCGGTCGTGAGACATTATATTATAATGTCTTTGAGAGGTACATACAATACAAAGTTGCCATATTCATAATTCACTCCCAAAGTGGTGACTCCTTTCAGATAGGATAGGAGAAATGGGATATAAATAAATAAATAAATAAAGTTTTATTTGACCAACACAATTTTTAATTATAAATAGAAAATTATATTATATTATAATAAAATATTATCAATAATTAATAGTATCACGCGAATATTTAAATAAATACCTATTTATGTAATTTCATGTATTATTTTATCTGAACTCATAACTATTAAGTATGTTAAAATCGAAACCATAAAATGTTAGTAACATACCTACATAATAATTTACCCTAAACTTTTCTTGATATTATTCCGTACGTTTCATTGCTATTTGTAGAATGCTAGATGACATAAAACATTAGAAAGTATTACAGAATTAGAAATAATTTATTGCTTAATACACATAATATTACAAAGGTGGTAAATGATAGAAATACAAGTGTATTACCATCGTCACTGAATACTTAAACATAATCGATGTAGCAAATCACGGTATTAGATAAAAAGGTGAACAATCAAGATTTTTTTAGAAATATCGGCAATACTTACATATTTTATTGCGGCACCACTTATGGGACCACAACTTGTAGGACTTGCTAATGGCAATCGTAGTCTGCTATGGATTTAGAACGCGATGCAGAAGACGTTGGTTAAAGAAGCAGGTCGATACCAATGTCAATACAATCCCAGTTATTAAGGTGGAAGGCGTACCACTTCCAGGACAGACGCCAACTACCCCGAAAGTAGTGTTAACCTAAATAAAGGAACTCGTTGAATAAAACGATAAGGTATTACATTTATTATATATTATTATACATTTTATTTTTACATTTTTTTATATATATATGATTTACCTTATAACTATATACATTGTATAACTTTTTATACTTTTACATTTACCTTTCTACCTAATTGCATTTTGTTACTGTAATTCCAGTGTTCGTACCTACTAATCTTTGTTGCGTTAGTGTATTTTGTAATTGTTATGACAATGGAACTCGACCGAGATTCTTTTGTCAAAACAAATGTATTATGTTACATTATGTTAACATAGACGTATTATTGTACTTTCAATGTACTACTTGCGATGAACTATTTAATGATGAACCGATTTTGATGTAACTTTAAAAAAAATGTATGGGCACTTAGGTTTCATCGGGTTTAAATACCTATCAGATTACAATCTACCGGAAAATAATGTGTTAAATTGTAATCTTTCGACAGTTTGCAATTGCGCGAGTTAGATTATAATCTAACGGTTTTTACAATCTTACGGTGATACGACGATACATACCAGACAGTGAAACGACTTTGATTTTAGCACTCATCCAGTCCTACAAGTTGTGGTCCCATAAGAGGTGCCGCAACAATATCAACTGAGCCAGAAAATTTAAAATGTCATACATTTAGATTAAGTATTATCGATAAATTAATGTTAAGCACTTGTTAAAGAGTCAAAGAAATATTACATTATAATTATTACAGTCAACCATGTAAATATATTTGCATAAACCCAGCATTTAATTTGGCTTGCCGTCATTGAAAAATTCATCTAGGCTGTAAATGGCTATAATGTATGTACTTATGCACTTTTACGGAAAATATTAGAATTACGTTTAATTTAATTCAAATTTTCTCCTTGAATATAACTTTTGACAAACAAAAACAGAATAATAAATAATAATAAGGCCAGAAAAGTTGGTGGGAAGTGAAATAGGGGTTAAATCATTTCATTCAATTATAGTGATTTATTTAACTCCTTACTTTTCCGGGATAAAAAATAGCATATGTCCTTTCCCCGGGAAATACCACATATCCCTGTACTAACCATCAAAATCGGTTGAAAAGGTGGGCCATGAAAGCGTAGCAAACAGACAGGCAGACATACACACTTCCGTGTTTATAAGATTAGTATGGATTATTGTAATAGATAATAAAAGACTAATTTAATAATGACCATAATATTTATTCATTCGTGTTGGTTTTACCTTTTTACGTTAAGAGAGAGACAAAAAACCGGCCGTGCGTGCTTGCCCGAGTGGAAGGAATTTTAATTGATGTTCTGGCAACACTTCAAATATATTCATTTAAAAAAAAAAACTTCTCAGTTTTACTATAAAAATTATGCCCTATTTCTTTCATTTACTTGAGTAAACATTAGTTACACATGATTATAGTAACGATAATATAAAGATCCAAAGATTAATGTGTCACTATATCAAGATTTTGACCACTTACTTGTAAAATGTGATTTCATCGATTTTCCGTTCGCTGCGGCTTTTGCAGCCTAGTATACTTCAACCCACCATTGCGCAATAGCTTAACGAACACAAAATTTCACAAACGATTCCACCTGCCAATGTTATAATAATAATAATAATAATATATCAAAAACTTTGACTACCTAACTAACCACCAATGTACATAAGTTTGTATGTCACTTGTTACTGGTTGACAGGCAAAAAAATTTAACATGCTGACGGGGACAAAAAAATATATTCACTTACCTTTCATTTATAGGCATTAAGCCATAAAGCTATCTCGTTCTAGCAATAAAAGTTGAAATATGGCGAAATCTTTAGGTATTTAATCTGAGCCACGGATATTACGCATAAAGCAATAATGTGGTATAGATCAATTATGTCGTGTTACGAAACGTACTTTGCACCTTTACAGAATCTCCCCAGAATACGTATAATACGTTTTCACGCACGTATACGTAGTACGCAGCAGTACGCCAGATTATGCTGTCCTAATCACACTTTTAGAGTTATTTTTCCAATATAATATTATTATTATTATCATTTATTTTTAAATAAGTCGCTTTTTTACTTCGGACTACATCCCACCACTATCAATTCAATTCAATTCTTGGTTTTATGGCTTTCGTTTGTACCAAATGGGTACAATATACTTACCTCGCCAATGACGCGTGGAATGGAGGAGACATTTCTCCCCGCCACTTTGAATTTTGTCTAGTGTCATTTTTTCGATAGGTCTAGGGATTTTGACAAAAACAGGGTGGGTGGGTTTGTAATCATCTTCGGTCAATACGCTCGTATAATTAGATATCAAACATCACAAGGTAAGTTCGTTTGATTCTTAATTATACTTCGCATCTCTCCCGAAGATGCACATTACATGCAGACAGTTTACATGCAGATGTTTAGAGCATCAAAAAAAATACAACAATATTATACAACACGATCATCATCATTTATTATCTGATCGTTATGAATTATTGTATACAATAGTTATTAAAAAAATTAAATGAAATTTATATATAAGTAACTGGAAAGAAGAAAATTAGCATTAACATTTACATTTGTGATCAAACAGAAATCAACTTTACTTAAACATATTAATAATTAATACAAAAGTAGATATTTATTCAATAATACTGTTTCGAAATAATGAGTGCAAATTCAATTTGACCTGGGTTTAATACTTCTTTAATGTAATATTTTAGAAATACATTTGAAAATGCAGTCCAGCCGGCTGTTTTTCGGATAATTTCGAGATTACTGTGAGCAACTGATGTTGACGTGAATATTCACGTATGGATGGGTCTTGAAACCTGAAAATTAAAAAGTATAGTTACGGGTGTTTTGCTACTTCAATTACTTTCATTAAAAATTTATAATTGTTTCCTCTTGCCTCTCCTCTTGCTATATTTACTCTATGACCACCTCAGATAGCAGAGACAAGTAACTTAAAGGCTTAAAGGTCAGTTAATTTAAATCAGATTTAAATTATATGATCTGAAAGCACCACCGACGGCGACTGGTCCCTGTCACCCGGAGACAAGTTAACCAGCTGCACACCAGCTGCCTCAGATTGATCTGAGCCAGCTGCCTCCGACCAGAAAAAGAAGATAAGGACTGGAGCCATAATGGAGTACTCATAGAGTATAATACATAACAAGAGGAGACAATGTAATAATAATACCACAGGTGAGCGAAATGAGTATATACGCTAATGCCAAGGAGTGACAGCGCGAGAAAATCGCTTTTATTGCCATGCTCAGCGTATTACTTTTTTTCGATGGACCTATAGAGATAGTAGAAGTCCAACAATCCTATGTCGTTTTTGTTATTTGCCTATATTCGTACGAAATCGGAATTAGAAAAAGTGATAGGTAACTGTGCTAGTAGCTCACAAAAACAGTGGTTTTTACATATATATAGACGATGGTGTAATGCTGTTTGTTAGGCTGCAAAGCCGAACTGAACGTACAAATATTAACATACAATTTTTTTTTGTAAATGCGAAGGTATAACCTAAAATACGTAAGTTTATAATTTTGACCTTATTTTTACTAGATTTTTACAGATGAAACAAGTTATATTTTATAAAGACTCAAGCTACAAAGTGTAGAAATAATAAAAAAATACTTATTTTGCAGAAAATAATCGAATTTTGTAGTACTAACCACGGAAGTTAAGAAGGTAAGTATAATGATGTCAAGCGTCCACTTTTGTATGTTCTCTGAAATTGGTCGGGTGTCTCGCGTTGTGGGGATACCAGCAGTATTAACATATTTACCCATATCTAGAGAACCCCATTAAGGGAAAAAAGTGACAATCTATGTTCATAATATATTAACTAGAAATAATATTCATTTACCAGTTTTCGATAGATATTTTTAATGAAAGTCGTTGTAGTAGTAAGACACCCGTAACGGTATTAGTTATTTTTCAGTTTTCCAAGACAAATCCTACAACGAAGCGTTACTCATTCAAACTCTTGATTTAGTGACATATTAATCTTTACATCGTTATATTACAGTAAAGTAACTGTAGGTAATCATGTGTAACTAATGTTTTGTTTATTCAAGTAAATGAATGAAATAGGGCCTAATTTTTCTAATTTCCATAGTAAAACTGTTAGGAAAAGTTTGATAAAATTAGTATATTTGAAGTGTTGTACGACCCAAATTCAAATTCCTTCCATTCGGCCAAGCGCACACAGCCGATTTTTTGTCTCTCTTAACGTACAAAAGTAAAAGCGACACAAATAAAAAAATATTATGATCATTATTAAATTAGTCTTTTATTATCTATTACAGTAATCCATACGGATCTTATAAATACGAAAGAGTGTATGTCTGTCTGCTACGGTTTCATTGCCCACCTTTTCAACCGATGTTGATGAAATTCGGTACACGGATAGGTGGCATCCCGGGAAAGAACATATAATGCTACTTTTTATTCTAGAAAATTAAGTAGTTAAATAAAACACTGTAATTGAATGAAATGATTTAGTCCCAATTTCACTTTACAGTCCCACCAACTTTTCTGGCCTTATTTTACATTAAAAAAATATTTTTCTGTTTTTGTTTGTCAAAAGTTATATTCAAGGAGAAAATGTGAATTAAAGTTAACGTAATTCTAATATTTTCCGTTGAAGTGCATGCATTATAGCCATACGCGTTTATAATAATTTGCCAGATGAACATCAAAGTATTTCTTTTACTTAAATTCAAGAGAGTCTTAAATAATTGGTTAATAAGCAGAGCCTACTACAGCCTAAATGAATTTTTCAATGACGGCTAGCTACATTATATGCTGGGTTTATGCAAATACATTGACATGGTTGACTGTAATAATGAAATCATCAGTCAAAATGAAGACGAATCTAATGAGTCACATACTCCTGATTACCTAACTGATTCTGTTGATGAAGAAATTCCTAAAACAAGAACTCTTCGTAGATCTAAACTACGACCACCAGTACGATTCGATGACTATATTATATCTATACTTTTGTAAATGATTTAGGTGAACCTAAAACATATAAACAAGCAATACATAGTTCTGAAAAAGCTGAATGGTTAAAATCAATGGAAAGCGAGCTGAACTCTCTGACAGAGAATAAGACTTAGATTCTTGTACATAAACCAAAAGACAGAAAGCTAATTTCTTATAAATGGATCTACAAAAAGAAGACCAATGCTGATGGAAGCCTTGACAAATACAAAGCTAGACTTGTAGCATGAGGTTAAACTCAAGAGAAGGGAATTGATTATGATGAAACATTTAGCCCTGTTGCTAGAATGTCAACAATCATCAATTTTTGGCATCGCTGCAAATGAAGGACTATCTTTCACACAGTTTGATGTGACTTCTGCCTTTTGAAATGGTTTGTTAGAAGAAGATATCTAATGTAATAACCAGAAGGCTATAATGATGGGACAAATAAAGTCTGTAAATTGAAGAGAAGTCTACATGGACTTAAACGGGCTCCTAGGTGACATAAATTCCCCAAAAAGTGAGGATGTTGAAGAAGCTTTTGTATTGATTTATATCCCACTGGCTGTCATTCATTTTGCATTCATAATGTCTCTCTTGAGGCCATACTGCCAACGCCTAAAGCAATACTTAAGCAATATTATATAAAATGACAGTTTGATGTCGCGTCCCTAGACGTTCCTAGAATATGGATTGTAATTATTATAAAACACGAAAGTCATCAATAATGAAACAATATTGGTTTAAGCGTTGGCAGTATACCCCTTGTTCTTCTTGAATAATATTATTGTTTTCTCAAACTATGTTTCTAATTTATTGAATTTATTAGATCGTATTATCGGACTCTAATAGAATATATTATATTTAGTAGTACAGTCAGCCAATGAGGTGCCAATGTGGAGACAAAACAATATGAAGAATAAAAGTTTCGTGCCGCTAATAATTTGCACCAGCTCCAAAAATATTATTATAGAACTACATTAACTTTTCTAAATATAATGTTTGGTAATAAATAAAAATATTTTTTGTAGTGTTTGTGATGTTATTGAATTCGGTTTTTATTTATTTAAGATTTTTTAATATATAATGATCGAACATATTATTACAGTTGTAGTTGTACATTACATAAAATTTGACATTAATCGTTGTGCTTTTAATTGTTCAGTCATTTATTGAACGGTTTCAAAAACCACCGATTTATGAATTTCGATCTTTATTTCATGCGTTTATGATATATTAGCGAGATCATGAAACTTCTCCATTGTGTGAGGAGATTTAAATACGTGTCAACCTATTTATTCTATACCTTTAAGATCGTTTTATTTCTTCATAATTCATATCCACTTGTAGTAAAAAATTGCGATAGTTTAAAATCATGTTAGTGCGTGTTCTACACCATCGGCATATATTTTCCATACTCCCACCTAGTAATAAGCATTAGCAGATTTCTCACAAAATAGGATAAAAATTGTATGATGGCAATAAGAGTTGTTATATAGATAGAGTACATGTAGTCATGAATGAGTTATGATATTATAATTATTTTAGTTAGTTACTATCACCACAGTAAACAGTTTGTATCTGTTTACTGTGCTATCACTATCGCATATTCTATAGGCTGACGCCATTTCTATATCTCTTTCTCTGTCTACGGGAGCAATGAACTGAAGTACAAGAAGTACACTGTACAACCCTCCCCGTAGTAAATATGTTCCTTGGTACAACCTATAGTTCAAAGTTCAAACGAATTTGTACTTAAATAACTATGAAACGAATATAGATTTAAAAAAATCGATTGTATTATAGTTTTCAACTTTTCGTGCCATATCGATCTGTAATTCGAATCGATATGTATTATAGTTTTCAACTTTTCGTGCCATTGGAGAAGTCCTGCAGAAGTTGTAGTTCGGAGACAATTACTTATTGGTTACTTGTTTAGAACGATATTTTATTATCTCCTTGATCTCCTGGAATCGCCTAGAATTGGAATTCCAACCGGGAAGTGAGGTTAAATTGGGAAATTAGGAACGCAGAGGAATTATGAATTCGTAAAAGTGTTATTTGAAATGATCAAGTGATAAAGTATTTAGAAGTTACTAAGCCACACAACCATGGCATTTAATAACTTTGTTCTAGTGCTCCTCATAATTCTAATAAGCGGAGGTTATTTTTCCTTTATTGTCGGAAAAACCAATGATTTTATGCCGTCAAAAGTGCCGACAGTAGGAATATCGGTCCTAGTCCGAAATAAAGCTCATACTCTACCATATTTCCTGTCTTCTCTAACGGAGCAGACTTATCCGAAAGATCGGATTTATTTGAGGTGAGTACAAACTTTTTTGTGAAATCTTCGAGGAGTCCCTATTTAGGCTATCAAGTGTCCACTCCTGACCATTCTCTACTAATTTGGTCATATAGATGGTCATAAGATGCAAGCAGTATGGAAGAGCAAATGCTCATCAGTGAGCTTGCTTTTGAAGGAATAAGGTTTGATAGTCACATTATTTTAGTGTTTATTATTGACACGATGGGCGGTACCGCCTCTAGGTATCAAAGTGTCAAAATTGTTATCATAGTAGGTAGGAGGGATAAACTTTGAACTGGCACAACACAATGTTCAAAAAGGCATCCAAAAAAAAGTACTATGAATGTTGTGTGTACACACACACACACACACATTCATATTTTTATGGCCTCTCCCAATACACACAGTACACCCGTGGGCGCTGTAATACAATTGGACGAGTACTATTGGATAGAAACAGGCGTTAATTTGCAGAAGTCCATGTAATGTTGTAATCCACAACAATAGGTAAATCTATGTGGCACAGTGTGCATGTTGCACTTACAGCCCGCAATATTCACCACACCACAGAAATCTTCCAAATTATTCTCAATGTTCATTTCACTCTGATACTGGAGCATCTTCAGGAGATGTTGACTCGACAATGCACAATTGTAAAATCTGTTGTCTTTAGAATCTGTTCACTTTACAAGCTAGCATAAGCTAACTATTGAAGGAGTAGTGGCAGTTATCGAATTTTTTATATAGGACCATTTTGTCTTTCTGTCTGTATGCCATACAGACAGAAACATCCTTTCAGCGGGGTGGTAGCTTAGCATCTAACCAGACAAAACCAGGCACAGGTCTGAATGGACTCAAACTTGTCATATCCACCATTTATACATGACTAGATAGATGTCAGTGCCAGGGAGGTAGTTGAAAGTATTTCTCTTTAACATAGACTCAATATGCTATTCCAGATTCTACTGTGACCATACTTCTGATAATAGTCTTGAAATACTAGAAACCTGGTTGGAGGACTTTGGTCCTCTGTATCACACCACATACTTAGTATCAGATGAAAGCAGTCCACCTTTATATGAAGATGAAACCACTGCAATACAATGGAGTGCTCAGAGATTTGAGCATGTCATCTCATTGAGGGAAGATGCACTGGAATTTGGGAGGAAGCAGTGGGCTGATTATGTGTTTGTAAGTTTTACTGTCACTATTGCAGAATAACTCCAGGTGTTTCCAGTTAATCCTGTTTTGAGCTTCTCTTGTCCATAGTGCCCCAGCCGTCTGCTTTATATCGTCATCCCAATGTTTCTTTTGCCTAAAATTTTTGAAGCTTGTTAGTAAGTAACATCATAAGACACTTCCACTGAATAAGCATAAGTGAACCAAACATAACAGCTGATTTGAAGCTGTTATCATGTACATAAATGGGTGTTACCAATCTTAACTGTATAATATATATCACTCTCTTCAGTGAAGGAAAGTCCTATAAACCAAGAATAAACATAGGTTTCCATAATCTTCTCAAAAGAGTGTGAATCTGCCAAGTTGGACTTGACCAACATGGTGGAATCACACTTTTTAATGTATAAAAATATAACACATACATTCTAAAGGACATTTTCCAAATTCGCCTAAGAATCAACATGTATTTAAAATATACAGTAATTCTTAGCTTATTTTATAACCTTTATTTCAAATATTAGAATTCAACGGACACTTCAAATTAATTACAAAATAAATAAATGGGTATTCAATTGATTACTATACGTTTCCGTCTCTCGATTATTAACCACGGATCAATAACTTACAGGTTAAAATAATACGTAATACCACCGCTTGAGCGCTAGATTTGTATCGTAAGAAACAAGATAAAAGCAGCTTAAAGCGCTAAGTACGCAATCCGTAATGTTTTTGTTGAACTACGGCGAATCTTTTCTTATCTACGTACTGTTTATAGCTCTATTACAATTGGATAAAGATGGTATTTATTTGTTCGAGCAGATTGATTGTGAAAGTTGAAATAACCTCAAAATTGAAAATATTTTTGGTAATAAGTCATTTCTTAGCAAGTGTCCGTTGTTTTAATCCGCTCTTAAGTATAAAAAGGTATTTATTTGAACCCAGAAATCAATGTTTTATGACTGTTGGTTCTTAGGCGAACTTTGTATGGGGACGGAACAATATCCTTTGCCAAGAAGAGCAAATGACATACTTTTTATACATTCTGAAAGGAGACCACTGCTCAGCAATAGGATGTTGATGGAATGATTTGATAATGATGATTATATTTCAGATGCTGGATGCAGATGTGTTCCTGACTGAGGGTGATACATTGCAAATTCTGGCTGACAAGCGGCTACCAGTTGTAGCGCCGATGCTCCAGTCTGAAGGGGCATACTCTAACTTTTGGTTAGAACTCCATGAAATGCATGTATGTGCATGAATATGCCTGCTATGCCATCAGGGGTTAGCGCAGCGGGGTAACGAAGGTTTCACTCTCTCTCGTACATTGTAAAATTTGCAATGATTGTAAGTCTCACAGTGGCGATTCCTCTAAGATTGAGCAGCTTGCGCCGCAATACCATTATGAATAAGTTACTTACAAATTATACTAGTAGTGTAAATGTAATAAGTAAATAGTATTAAGTAATATTATAAATGCGAAAGTTTGGATGGATGGATGGATGGATCAATCACGCCAGAACGGCTGAACGGATCTGAATAAAATTTGGCACAGAGATAGAATAGTCTGGAATGACACACAGGCTACTTTTTATTCCAGAAAATTCCTCCCGATCCCAGTTTCCGTGGGAACCGAAAAACCTCAATCCATGCGGATGTAGTCGCGGGCATCACCTAGTAATCAATATTTAATAAGTATTTTTTATTCCACTAAGTACAAGTTAGCCCTTTACTGCAGTCAGCAATGTCACCAGGTGATGATGTAAGTACTTAAAGATGGTAGTGGGCAAACCTGTTAGGGATATGGCATTTATATTATACCCCTAATCAGTGATATCTTTTATTATTTGGGTATTTTATTTTATTGAGAAAATACCTAACCATCAGCTAGCGCCAACCCAAGATTGACCACCAGGAATCGCCACTGAAGTCTCAGTAGACTTCTATGTATACAACTAGTATCTTTCCTCACTATTTTAATATATAAAAATTGGCAGTCTTAGACACAGGCACTGCTAATAGAAGTGAAAACGAAAATTTAAAATATTTAAAAACAAACAAATATAAACCTTAAAACTAAGGCATTAAAGTTTAATAACGAATGTAGTATATTAATATTTAAGACCTTTTGTCTTCGTAACAACAAGAGCATGTCGGTGACGATGTCGGTGACGCGAATCCACAAGTTTACCCCCAACCTAAAAGTGCTCAACGCGGCTAAAGGTTTCACTTAAAAAATAGGTTTATTACAATAAAAAAACCACAAATATGTCCGTAGGTAATTTTATTGTCAAGACTTGGATTGGCCACTTTGGTAAAAAGTATACCAAGACTTACAATCATTGAATAGGTTGGAATAGGCAAGAGAGTGGGAACTAATACCTATCTGTGTTTTGCATGAATATGGTTGGAGTATGTGATTTAAGCTATCTAAATCCATACTAGCTAACCAAAATATTGTAAAATGCAAGAGTTTTTTTTGTTAATGAAAGTACTAGAAGGTTAATTCGCTATAATCCGCCACAGAGGGCATATCTATCTACAGTGCGTATCTTTGCAGCCTGCTATATTCACGACACCACATAAACCCTTCAAAATACCCTCAACGTACGTTTCACTCCCATACCGGAGCATACATACCGGTAAAATACCTTACACAAATATTTTATATCTGTATATTGTGGGGAGTTACCTATCTTATCTCTATGTTATCTTAGCTCCCAAATCTGCAATGACGGTAGTTGTGTGCCTGAAATAAGGACGCATCGCATTGGCAAAAACGCCATGACACAATTAACTGGGTTGTGGAGGAATCGATGCATCTCGCTCAAAACGAAGAGTCATTTCGTACGTGCCTTAATCGTCCCAATTTTTTCTTCTCGTATTTCGGATACATCATACGACGTGGGGACAACCGTCTCGAGAAGCTGATTGTCACGGGCAACACTGAGGATAAAAGAACGAGAGGCCGCTCACCAACTAGGTGGTTTGACCAACTGAGGTAGTCTAACGCGTTGAAATTTCATACTATAGTGAGAATGGCTACCGACAGAAGCCATTGGAATAATCCGTTCGAGGTTAGGATCTAGCCAGGAACACGATCTTCAGCAATAAAGGAACGACCTAAGAGAGAGACCTTTTTGCAAACTATCATTTGTGCTTTATCAATTTATGATAACTTCACCTCATTAACTTACTTTTCATGCCGTAAAATCGAAGAGTTCCAATGAGATATAAAAACTGTTTTTCATGCAGAAAAGAGCCATCCGTTCTATTTATGAACTCGGATCACGCGAATCAATTCCTGAAAAATTTAAAGAGATTGGTATACTTACGCTGCCTTCACAATACATTTACATTAATATAGTCTTTGTCAGGCGGAACATTAATCTTTATATATAAATAAGTGATACACACAATCGATGTACTAGAAATCGCCATAAGCTTGTCTGTTACAAGCTTATGGCGATATCATATGGTCATATGGTCATATCGTGTGCGCAAGGTGAAGAAATCCTTTGTGGGGTCGAGTGTACGCTTTTATAACATGGTTCCCAAAGTGTCTCTAGATTTGCCATTACATAAATTTAAAGACTTTAACAGTCTTTAAAACAGCATTTGTTAAGTCGAGGTTATTACACCATCGATGATTTTCTGAATGATTAAGTGGCATGGAAGCAACCGGCCTGGGATCCACTGACCCACAAGTCAGTGCAATCGCAGTAAACAGATACAACAGTACTGGTTACGTAATGTACACGAATGTGTTGTGTTATTTACATAATGTAACCTTTTTCTTTTTTAAGAAAAGAGGAACTGCTGAGTTTCTTGCCGGCTCTTCTCAGTAGAATCGTATCATAAGTGACACAAGTTGTCCTACATGAAATAAACAAATCATTTATCGATTCATTTTCATTATTTTTGCTTATTTTCACTCACACACAACCTATGGGTAACCTTAAGTAAATTGGGAGGATGAAAAGTAATCCATACGAATATTTATAAATGCGAAAGTGTGTCTGTCTGTCTGTCTGCTACGCATTCACGGCCCATCTGTCCAATTTTGATCAAATTTTGCACTGGGATAAGGTTGTATCCTGGAGAAGGACATATGCTACTTATTATCCCGGAAAAATCAGTTCCAGCGGGAATCAAGAACCTTTATCCACATGGCTGTAGTCGCGGGCATCATCAGTGTTTAAATATTCTTTTCTGCAGAATATTGTGTAAAAAGTAATATTATTGTTACTATTTCATACCTGTTACGACGATTAACTCTTAGCTTAGACATTATTTACAATCTAATATGCATCATTATTCCTTAACTTTTATAAAAGCATCCAGATGCTACTAAGATGATAAAAATAGGTTTATCTCTTTTTCTCTTACGATCTCTCTGTTTATCTCTTTTGCTCTTATGTCTCTCGAGAGACTGTAATCATAAGAAAGGATAGAATGCTAAATGTCATCCTAATAGCATTTGGATATGATAGTGTTTACTTTTATTTCAGGTGTGCAGTTAATGAGGAATTCTACTACAGTCGATGTGAGGATTACTATTCTATACTAGACAGGGATGGGGAGTTTGTAGACTGCCACGCAGTGCCTATGGTTCATACTGCGGTGCTCATATCACTAAAATATGAGGCTAGTGACAAACTGACATACGTGCCCGCCAAGGCAAGGAGTTACTATGGACCCTTGGACGATACTGTTGTGTTTGCACACAATGCTGCTTCTATAGGCAAGACTTTCTTGTAATTTTGTATTCTTATTTCTAATAGACACATATATTACCACTAACACCACCACTACGGCCCATTAACGTCCCACTGATGGGCACAGGCCTCCACATACAGGAGAGAGGGAATTAGTGCTTTGACACACCACACTGCGGGGGTGAAATACCGTCAGCTTCCTAACTCCGGGCTACTACTGAGAATTTCCAGTCAGAAAACCCCAATACTTAATTATGGCCCATCTCGGGACCTCGTGACCGCAGTCGAACCTGCTAACCACATGCATAGCAATATTAAGTTAGGCCTGCCTGTTGGTCTGCTACTCTTTGAGGACCTAGGTGCTCAAAAGATTTCGACAAAATTTAGTACAGAGATTGGATCCCAGGTAATCTTCTTCCAGGTAATCAGGGATCTTTCCGAGAAAAGCAAAGAATTCCCCCCAGGTTTTTAAAAAACTTAAATCGGCGTGGATGAAGTTGTGAAATTGTGGGGGGTATGCTCTAGTCACTAGTGTGTCATATTTAATAAAGCAAAATTGTTTTTTGAATATTTTCTATAACTGTCCAACTCTCACAAGTCAAGTCTACGATTGGAAATTTAAGAAGAAACTAAATTAAGAAGAGATTTTCCGACTCAAAAGCATTTTTCACAGGTGTCCCTCTCTACGTTTGTAATACGCACGTATTTGGTTACGTTCCCAAGCCCCCGCTAAGTTCCAGCAAAGTTAACAGTGAGACACTAGAAAGGGACAGCTTACTAAATGTGAAACTCCAGGCAATCGGAAAAGGCACCCCTCTCCCTCTAATACCCGAGCTACAAAAATATGTGACCTACCCTCAGAAAGATACCCTCAATTGTAGTAAAATCTTCATGATTAACTTGGAGAGAAGGGTCGAGAGGAGAAAACTGATGGAACTGAGTTTCCAGGAGTTGGGAATGGAAGTGGAACTCGTTAAAGCTGTCAATGGCAGGTTGGTTTCTCAATCACTAAAGAACTTGGAAATCTGTTTAAACTAAGAATTGATTTGAATTTATTGCTTGATAAAAAACTTCCATACTCATTTTATAAATGAGAAAGTGTGTCTGTCTGCCTGCTACTGTTTCACAGTCCATCTTTCCTACCGATTTACTATACTTTCACGGCGCATTTGTTAAACCAATATTGACGAAATTTGGTATGGAGATAGGTTGCATCCGGGGAAAGAACGAAGGGTAGTCTTATCCAGAAGTAGCCCATTTAATTATTTTTACATTTGTTTGAAAAAAATAGGTTTACTCAGAATTTTTAATAGCCATAAAACAAAAGTTGTTCGGGATTACGTACATAAATGTTGTCATTTTAATTTAGGTTTTACCTTGAGTACCTTTAAGAGTGAATAAGCATTTTCTAGGCAAGCGCTCTTCAACCTAGACCTCATCATTGCTTTTCATAAGGCCACAATTATTACACTTACGTGAGTACAACTTACAAGTGTAACTAAGCATGATTGTCAAGCCTATCTTGTAATAAAAAAGAGTTAGAGATTGTGTAGAACATATTTGGCTGCATTATTATATTTCAGCCAGCAATATATTATACTAGCGATCGCCCGCGACTTCGGTCGCGTACAATTTTTGATTTCCTATGAGATTTTCCCACTGCAAAAGGCCTACTTATATCAGCTATATAGCATCGGCAGGTTTTTATTATTTAAGACTAATAAGTCCTTAATGCTGACTTCAAAATCTTATAACCTTCATCCAAGCTTTCAACCCCTATTTCACGCCCTTTGGGGTGGATAATCGTAAAATAGCTTATGCAGTTTATTATTATTTAAAACTACTAACCCAATTTTCAAGTCTCTAACTACAAAAACATAGGAATTGCATACAAACTTTCAACCCTCATTTCACCCTCTGTGGGGTAGATTTTCGTAAAATTGCAGTTAATTATTACTTAAAACTAAGTATGGTTCACCCCGAACTGAGACCTCGCGATATCCATAAGATAGTTTTAACTATATATTGTAATAGTTAACTTATAACCCCCAACCCCCATTTCACCCCTATTGGGGTAGATTTTTGTAAAATTGCTTATACAGGTTTTTATTATTTATAATTAATAACTTAATTGCCAATTTTCATGTATCTAACTTCAACAACAAAGGACTTTCATATAAATTTCCAACTCCCATTTCAACGCCTTAAGGGTGAATTTTCTCATAACCGTTTTTTAGCTGATGTCTACACCATACAAAGAACCTACCTTCCAAATTTCAAGTTTGTATGCTTTAAATATCCTGAGATATCGTGATGAATCAGTGACCTTTCGTTTTTATATATATATAGACTTGCGGTCGCCCGCGACTTCGTCCGCGTACAATTTCTGATTTTCTATGAGATTTTCCCGCTGCAAAAGGCCTATATCAGCTATTACATAAGGGCTCCCAAGTTTATGAAGTTAGAGACTTGAAAATCGGGATTTAGGTTATTAGTTTTAATTTATAATAAACTGTATAAACAATTTTAGGAAAATCTACCCCACAGAGGGTGAAATGGGGGTTGTAACTTTGCATGAAAGTCCTGTGGTTTTGAAGTTAGAGACTTGAAAATCAGGATTTAGGTTATTAGTTTTAAGTAATAATAAACAGCATAAGCTATTTTACGATTATCCACCCCAAAGGGCGTTAAATAGGGGTTGAAAGCTTGCATGAAGGTTGTAAGTTTTTGAAGTCATTATTAAGGCCGTTCTTAAATAATAAAAACCTGCCGATGCTATATAGCTGCTATAAGTAGGCCTTTTGCAGCGGGAAATCTCATAGGAAATCAGAAATTGTACGCGGACGAACTCGCGGGCGACCGCTAGTATATTAAATTTCAGCCAGTTACGCATTGGCGGTTCCTGTGGTGCTGCAAATGTTTATGGGCAGCGGTAATCACTTGCCATCAGGTGACCCTGCTGCTCGTTTGCTTGCTATACATATAAATATATATATTGATATATTTAAAAGAATATGTAATGTTTTACTGCAGAGCCCTGAATCCTGATGATCTACGCGAGTTGAACGTGAGGCTAATGCCCGAATATGAAGATCCCTATCATAAACGGTAAAGACTTGTCACATTAACTTTTTAAATATCAAATTACAATTTAATAATGGTTTTTATTTTTTTAATAAGAAATCGTCTAATAGTTTATTAAAGTTATTTGCCGACTCTACTCAGTTGATTCCAAACTGGTCTTTACATGTTTGCTAGTTCTTCTCTATAGAAATGTCATTCTGAACTAGTGGTAGATTCTCTCGACGATTCAAAAGAACTTGTAATTTAAACATTTGAGATTGTGCATGATTAAAAAATTTTTTTTTTGTTTTAGACCAATCAAGGCCGGTGAAATTGGATGCTTTCTGAGCCACTACAATATTTGGAATGAGGTAATATTTAAACCAGTAGCTGAAGCCTGCGACTTCATTCGAGTAGAATAAGTTATTTTAATTATTTGAAAAAAAATTGTTATTTATCAAAGTACAAATTTTACAATACACACACAGTTTAGAACACATTGAAAAAATCCACAGAGGTTTGACCTCAATGCATAAGCGTTTGCGCCTTGTGATAAATACATGCTTCTTAGTGGAAAAAGTAAATAAATAAAATAAAAATAAATCAAAAATCATAATAAATTCCACAATATTATAAGTAATAATATTAAGGAAACGTGGACACTGACGGTAAGCCTCGTCCACAAATTAAAAGTCGCTCGGCGTGCTATGGAGCGGGCTATGATGGGAACCTCTCTCAGGGTTTCCCGAACGAGGTAATTCGTAGAAGAACTAAAGTTACCGACAAGTGGCAGTGGGCAGGTCAAATCTGTCGCAGAATCGATGGCCGTTGGGGCAGACGTGTTCTGTTCGTTAGCGCAGTGTAGGACGACGGACGACGACCTAAAGAATCGGCTCGCTGGTCCGATGACCTAAAGAAGGTTGCGGGAAGCGGTTGGATGAGGAAGGCTGAGGACCGTGTTTGGTGGCGCGCTCTCGAAATGACCTATTTCCAGCAGTGGATGCATACAGGCTGATGGATGGATGGATAAGTAATAAAACCAAAGATAAAATAACAAACAATTATTTGAAATACCTACTAAACCGAACATTAATTAATTCCGTGCATTAATGCAGGAACCAAAGAAACATCTCGTAGGCAACAAAGTTAGATTAAAAGGACTCTTTATACAGGTTCATATGTCGCCCAAGAGATATTCCTTTAGTTTCTGTTTCACATTCGCGTCACTCCACTCGGCGGAGTGGGTGACAAATGGTTTATAAGACGTAGAATAATGTAACCCGTAGTTCAAGAGTGTTAATATTTTTTGCATCTAAGGCCAGCCATACACGGACAGCTTGAAGCAGTCAGGATGGACTGCTTCAAGCTGCGACTGCATAGTGAACTACAGTCTTCTAGGTACAAACTAGAGGTGTTAGCATATCGCTAAACGGTTAAACAGCTAACGGTTAACGGCTGTAAACGGTAGTAAAAAAAACAATGTTTCTTTTTCACAGGAGTAAAGACCGTTTACTACCGTTAACCGCTAACCATTTAACAAGCGATAGTATAAAGAACATTGTTTTTTTTTCACTCGCTAGTGCACATGAGTAAAGATTGTTTACTAATATTTTTAACCATTAGCCGTTTACCGTTTAACGATATGCTAACACCTCTAGGACACACATACATGGAACCTCTCGAGCCGTTTGTTTTTTTATTTATTTAAATTAAAAAATCTCAAATAAATTATTGAATTGTGGACAGGACAACGTCAGTCGGGCTAGCTCGTTAATAATATTTAAAGTTTGTTAAATCGTTAGTAATATCAGAGAAGTCAAAAAGTTCCGTGATTAGTTCTAAGTTTGCCGAGCTAACATCCCATAAATCAAAAGTAAGGGAATAGTTTATTCCATATATAAGCCACAGCATTAGCAGTTATAATATTATATTCATACAGTGGTCGACCATTCCTAACTCTATGGGTCGACGCCCATACAAATGAAAAACCCGGCTACCATAAAAAGGTATAGCACCTTGACTGCCTCGTTGGTCTAGTCTAGTGTTAGTATGTTCAACTGCGGATGAAGAGGTCCCGGGTTCGAGTCCCGCGTCGGGCCAAGATGTGTGTTGGATTTTTCTGACTGGAAATTCTCAGTACTAGAGTTGGCGGTTTGTGCTTCGGAGAGCACGTAGAACCGCCGGTCCTGCGCCTGGTCTCTCTCCGGTTGTGTCAGATTTTTCGTTCCATCGGGCCACCTGTGAATGTGCACACACTGGTGTACCTATTATAATATCTCCCGCGCAGATGGCTAATCTTTCTGGAGATAGGACGGCGCGCCGTGGCCGAAATTCAGTCAGGAGGACATTATTTATTTTAGCACCTAGAGGTACGGTACCGATCTATGGTTGAGAGAGGTAGGAACTGCACACTGCTGAATTTTGTACAAAAATTTAAAAAAAAAATGACCACTAAGCATGACCTTTTTGTAGGCACTATCAAGTTCTACAACTTTTCTCTAGAACTCTATCATATATTTCTCATCATAAAGGCAGCGTTAGTAAGAAACGTTTTTGTTAGACCGTTTTGTCTTCGACTTACTTAACAAATCCGACTACCACGATAAAAGGCTTTTCATTTTTCGAGTCGGTATATAGCCTATGACACTCGCAAATAATGTGGATTTCTATTGGTAACAGAATTTTCGAAATCGGTTCAGTAGATCCAGAGATTACCATCAAACAGATGAATTTTTCACAATGCGTCCACCTCATCGGCAGCGATCGGATTTGCCGATGCCACTACCAGCTATTGGATTGCCGACGCCACTTCATTCGGCTTTTCGTAGTGAACGGACGTGCGAAATGTGTGTGGACCGGACGATAGTCAAATGCAAATGGCAGACGATGCGGAGCGAGCGCCGGGGCACGTCCAGCTGGTCGGCATTCCGTATGACGTCATCGGCACGCATCGCAAAAGTTGCCTCTCTGAGCATACATGGAACCTCTCGAGCCGTTGGGACTGCTACGGGCGGTTGGTAGCAGTTATCAATGGTAGCTTCAAGCTGTTGACTATGACTGCGAGAACGGTCCGTGTATCTTGATCACTGGCTAACTGCTCGAGCAGTCCGTGTATGGCTGGCTTAAGGTTCTCAAGTATCGGTCATAAGGTAATGCCTTATAAAGTAGTCAGCATCTTAAGATACTGGCTGATACTTCTGAGTTGATGTCGGGTTATTATAGTGTGGGCCTTGTTATTCCACAGATAGTAGAGAACGGCTACGAGGTTTCTATGATCTTGGAAGACGATGTGCGCTTCGTGCCATTCTTCAGGCTTCGGTTCAGCGGCGTACTGAAGGAGGTCAGCGGTTACGACTACGATCTGCTGTAAGTACTCACTAACAGTAGTAGATATAGGGTATGTTCCGATTTACACTGCGAGCACTGTAAAGGTGTGAAGTCAATTTAGTATACTGCGAAGCCGTTTTATACTGGTTATTGTTTAAAACGGAATACAGTCAGCACTGAAAACACCTTACCTCGAAAACGCCGGTGCTCCCAGTAGAATAATTTAGACGATTTTGGACGTCATATATTTCCTTGGGCTACTGCGGCTGTACACTGTCAGTCCATAACGGAACGAATTTCTCCCCAGCAAGAGCACTGAACAGTGCTCGCAGTGTATATCTAAACATACCTTTATTACATCATACTTTAATATTACAAACGCGAAGGTTGGTTAGTTGTTTGGCTTTCAATCACGCCGCACCGGAGCAACGGATCGACATGATTTTTGCCATGGGTATAGTTGAGGCAAGCCAGCCACTGCCCATCGTATTCTTCCATCTACTTTTACTTATGTTGTCTTGACGAGCTCAACAAAGATAAGATAAGATAAGATATTTATTTATTGCAAAATACACATATAGATCTCTTACAATATTTTTGGAAACAGTGTACTACCAAGTATGGCGTGCAATTATTATAGCATCTTACATCATAATATTTCCTACTTATTATTCTTATTTAAATTAAACAATACTTAAACACAGCATAGTACTTCAAATCATCATTAATTATAGTAAATAGGAATAAATCACATCCCTGATATGTTAACAAAAGCTGAATTACGAAATGGTTACCAAATGTCATTTATTATTATTTTACACAAAATTATTAAAATATCAAACTATATCTAAAAGTAAACAAGATATTATGTCAATAATAAAGCACACAGAAGGCATAAGTTACTACTAGACAGAATTAAGTCAGCAATGGTACACTACCATTGTGATTTAGGTACGTGCGAATTGTATGATTTGAAATTTCATTTACCAAAAATTGGCAGGATAAAGAAGTTTCTTTGCGTTGTTTTCCGAAATTACAAAAAGAAATAACGGAAATCATATGTTTTTGGGAAATCTGATGCATTTTTATAGCACCAGTTAAATTATTTATATCATCATTTCTAACGAAAAGAAGCTTAGAATACGACTGTACATTGACTTACTGTACGAAAAAAAACGTATGCAACAGTAACAATCAGCTTATTAGTATGAGAACAACCAAAAATCTAATTAGGTTTATACGCGGATCTGTTAAATTGCCTTATTCGAATTTTACAAGTTTGTGAAATACACAGGTCTGTAGTATATTTTGGTGAATTCACAAGAATTATTTTTCTGTTCAAAAGTTATGTATTTTACCTTATTTTCGCCAAACAATATTTGCACACACTTTAAATAGAGTCTGGCTAACGAAAGTAGAGACTGGAAAAGAGCGGCAAATTTAAAAATTGTTAGTATGGCAAACTCAAAATTAGTGTGACAGACCTGGAGTAACCTAATTTGATACTTTAGAATTATTTTTCTTATTTTTGTTGAAACCGATTGCATACTAAAAAACCTACCACCTGCCTGAATGAAAAAACAATATTCAATAATAATTTATTTTAGTCACTATAGTCAAAATCTGAATCCAAAGCTTCTATCTGCAAAGATTCATCAGAGTCACTGGTGTCACTATTTCCAACGTTGATTATGAAACTTTCTAAATTTTCTTCAGTAATTCTATCTCTTTCTTTGTATTTAATTTCAATATGCATGACATGATCACACATTTTCTTCCAATCCTCTGATGTAATGCTTTCAAACGACTCTTTAATCATTCTTTCTAACTACTGTAGTCAAGGCTACATTTTTACTTGCCACTTTACGTTTAGCCAAACTCCATACAAGCTCAATAGGATTTAAATCACAGTGGTAGGGAGGAAGTCTCAAAACCTCATGACCATTCTGCTTTAAAAGTTCATCAGCTTTGTATACTGGGTCTGGTGTGTGCTGCTTTACAAAACATAGCAGCTCTGCTTTTGTGTGGTAATCTTCATACCGGATATCATTGAAAGTAAGCCATTCTCTTATCTCATTTTTCAGATTTTGTGTTGTTGGAGCTTTATTAACAATGACGGAATGATAACTTGCATTATCCATTACTATTACACTCTGCTCATTTAAATTGGGTATGAGCTTTTCTTGTAACCATTTATTGAAATTTGCAGCATTCATGTCATGGTGGTAGTCCGCCATTGTCGATTTTGTGCTAAAAACTAACAATGAGTTTGGCACAGGACCTTTCTCTGATCCAGCATGTACAATTATGTACCTTTTTCCCGTTGAAATATTTTCAATTGCACCACTCGTAGATGGACCTTGCCAAGACTTCTTGGGCTTATAGTTTTTGTGGACATAGGTCTCATCTAAATAAATAATTGGCTTTCCTTCTGAACGTTTCAAAGCTATGGTTCGTAAAAAACGATGTCTCCAGGCAGATATGTCATAACGTTCAATTAATATTGAACGTTCATTCTTGTTTTTCTTAAATTCATAACCATTAGCTAGTAGTATGCGGCGAAGAGTTTCCCGACATCCATTAAATCCTATGCTTTCTTTTAATTCCATTAACAGTGTCCTCAATGTAGGAACTTGTTTTCTGACAATATAAAAATCATTGATTTTGTTGCGAATAGCATCTATGTCGAAACTATCTAAGTTAGACACTGTGGGTTTATGGGGCCGTTTTTTTCCTGGGGTATTCCACACACCATCATTTAGCGCACCTTCCTTTTTTATTCTTTTTAAAGTTGCAACACTTACTCCTGTAAAGAATGATTAAACAACGATTAGGTACAGTATTGACAATAGCAAATTATATTATTATTATACATTATATTTCTTGTGTATAAATCTTGTGCTTAGTAAAAAATTACCAGTAATTGAAGCTATTTCTTCCAAGTACTGATTCTGGGTTCTCATCCTGTCATTCTGCTCTAAATCAGTAAGTTTTTCAATAGTTCTCACTATTTCATCGACTCCTGCTATATCCTCCAGATTTTCTGTCAAAGAAAATAATTTGTGTTACAAATTAATAAATGTAACATTTACTTACCTACCACAACCAATGAAAAATAACCATTTAATTGGAAGTTGCATTTAGTAGGTATTATTAAGGTGTTTAATGAAATGTATAATGAATGTGGATGAAAATAGAGATATAGTTTTTTAAAAAGAGAAATATACAAACAAAGTATCAAAATAATGCGTCATACTGACTTAAAAAATCTAACACAACACGTAAACAATCTTGTTTTTGTTTGAATTTTGCATCTTTCTCTCGTTGTTTTTCTTCAAATTTGGAAATCATGCAAAACAACATCTTCCGCACTCCACTTTTAATTGTTTTATTCATTCTTAAACGCGTAAATGCTCGTAAACAAGATCACAACTAATCACTGCAAATCACCGACAACCACAGACAACCGCCATCTTGTTAGGGCAAAATGTAGTTGAGTATTGCCATATAAAAAGTTTGCAAATAATTCGAGTCTCTACTTTCGTTAGCCAGACTCTAGTCACAAGGAACAATATTATTTAAATCTGAACTCATTTTGTACAAAATTAACTATTATTTTCACGAATAATATTATTTCATTAAACACTGTCACAAAAAAGCAAACGACTAAATTATGAAGGTTTAGTCCCCGATCATCACGTACACGTTTTCCCCTAGAGGCAGCGTGGGACTTCTTAAATCAGATGTATTAATGATCCAACAAGCATAATACAGCAATAGACAGCGCTATACTACTATTGAACTGACTGAATGTAGAACGCGCGAAATTTAAACACGTAATTTAAACGGATCGATTAATTACTGAGTTAATATTTAGTTTGTATGTTTGGGTGTTTGTTTTGGGCAAGCCAGGCTTTTTAACATTTATAGAGGTTTCGCCACTGACTTAAATCAGTGTATGTTACAATTGAATATTACTTTTTGCTATAACGCTTGCTTTGAATGAACTAGAAGTTTAATTCGCTATAATCCGCTACACTAGACAAATCTGTGTGGTATAGTGCGGGTCTTTCACCTGCAGCATGCGACACCCACCACCCAGCAATTCGCACAGGCACAAACAACACCACACCAAATCCTCCAAATCACTCCAAACAATGCACGATTGTGTTCACAATCGTGCATTGTCGAGTCAACATCTCCTGAAGATGCTCCGGTGTCGGAGTGAAACGTGCGTTCAGAGTCATTACAAAATTTAACTAAATCAGTTTAAAGGTCCTTGTGCAAGCGGCCCTTAAACGTCAGGCACGAAACTAGCGACGGCCGAGCGTCGGCGACAGCGGGGCGATGTGTTCCGAGAGCTGGCGAAGAATTTCGGGAAGGCCCTTTAGGCAAGCTGAAATTGTGATATAAATGATAAAAATATAATTTCGTCATTTGGCGAATCCAGTCCTGCTAGTCTGGTAGAGCGTTTGCGGTAATTTTGCTACTGCGCAGCATATTACATTTGCAAAAAACATCCAAAAAATATTTTTTTGCCAACGTGATTTTTTTTAATTTTTAAATTTAGTACTTGTACAATTCGAAAAAACACCCAGACGTTTTTGTCGGTAACCAGACATCTTCAAAAAAATTTTTTTTAATCAGCCAACTCCGACTAATCGCGTCGCCCCGCTGTCGCCGTCGCTAATTTCGTGCCCGTCCACTAAGTGATCTATTTGATCAGGTACCTGGGTAGGAAGATTCTCCTGGACAGTGCTGAGCGACCAGTGACAGCGCACACTACTAAACCACTGTACTCGTACTGGACTCTCGGCTATTTGCTCACACTACGGGGAGCGCGGAAGCTTCTAGACGCGAACCCTTTGCAAAATGTGCTGCCGGTTGACGAATACCTGCCTATAATGTTTGACCAACATCCCAAGTGAGTTGTATGTTTTGTTTTTATGTTTTACGAGAGAGAGAGCTTTTTTTTATTAACTGGCTTTACGGCTCTGGGCTCAAACCCTGCCAGAGAATTTCATCTAGTTGATAACCTCCTTGGCGCACTGGTGAGAGCAGGGATTTTATAAATGGGAGCTCACGGGTTCAATCCCCGGCAAGGTCAGTTTGGAAATTTATAATTTCTGAATTTTCTCTGGTCTAGTCTGGTAAGAGGTTTCGGCTGTGGCTATTTCTACCAAACCGGCAAACGATTAAGCGTTCCGGTACAATGCCGTGTTGCAACCGATCATGTTGCTCTTTCTTTGTTTTTTCTGCATCCGATTAGGATTTAATATAACTGCAGTGGGGTACTGCAGTTACCTTTGACTGCATAGAATTGTCCACTTTTGTGTTAAGATTTTAGCGTGTTTATTTCATAGAACTAAATAGAACATAATATAATACTTTCGTACTGTTGTGAACACCATTTTGGAAAGCAGAAAGAAAATAATTTATTTGAATTTCAGTGAAACATGGAAGTCGCACTTCCCCCGACGCAACTTACGAGCGTTGTCAGCCTCGCCTCTGTTGGTGCACCCTACGCACTACACGGGCATGCCGGGCTATCTCTCCGACACGGAGGACTCTCCCGTAGTGGGTGCGGACCTCGATCCGACGCGAACTGACCTGTGATCTGCCATCATTTGACCTGACCTATGTAACTCAACGGACATTTACAGATATTTTGGCCTATTAGGGATCATACATAAAGTGCGTCACACGGCGACTTGCGGTCAACTTCAAGCGCGACTAAATGATTGTCGCCAGCTATAATGCCTATATCAGAAGTAATTAAGACATCGATACAACACTATGTCACACTACACTGTCCATAAAGATACGTAGTTACTTCTTGGATACTACGTGTAGAGTACGGTCGAAGTCTGAATATGTTTACCAGTTTTCAAATTAGCCTAATCAAACCACTTAACGATCTTCTGACACAGATGACGTGTCAATGCAATTATGAACCTTACGGTGGTAAACATTTTCTGACCGCGACTGTACAACTAGATGGCAATATGTCCGCTGAGTCACGATTCCTCAGACGTTAGGCACGAAACTATCGACGGTCGAGCGACGGCGACAGCGGGGTGATGTGTTCCGAGAGCTGGTGACGAATTTCGGGAATCTCCTTTAGGCAAGCCGAAATTGTGGTAAAATATAATTTCGTCAATTGGCGAATCCAGTCCTGCCAGTCTGGTAGAGCTTTTTTCGGTTATTTCACTCCTGCGCGGCATATAAGATTTGCAAAAAAAAACAAAAGATTTGTTTTTTGGCAACTTGACTTTTTTTATCTTTAAATTGAGTACTTAAAGAATTCGAAAAAAAATCCCAGACGTTTTTGTAGGTTATAAAGTATTACCAGACCTCTTCAAAAATATTTTATTTAAATTCAGCCAGCTCTCCGACTAACCGCGTCGCCCCGTTGTCGCCGTCGCTATTTTCGTGCCCGTACACTGATTCGCTAACGTTGACATTGATACACGAATTAATTTACTTACATATGTTACTTAATAATTTCAACCAATCTTTTAGTGAAAAATGTTACTTACTTTTAAAATTTGTTTACTTTACCACATAATAATATATAATTTAACTTAGGTTTAAGTGCGCCATAACTTAGCTTTCTAATGGACTGATCTTATAGGTTATATTTTTATATGAAATTCAATAAAAATATATTTACACTAATTGCATTTATAGTAGTAATATAACTTTATGCATGGCATTAAAATTTTTAATGTTTTAATTAAGTTTATAGGAGTTGGAACTAATTTAACATTCCAAATACTCGTAATTTCTTCACTTAATGTGAATATTATTCAGTAAAAATATCAATATTTAAGTTATAAATATACCAAAAAAATGTTACTATCTCTGCCATATTATATTATTTTCTGTGCCATAACAATAATATTGTGTAATAATATAGAAAATATTGGTTTAATAAAATGTGCAAAAACAAATGATTTTGGTGTTATTAAATTTCTAGATTTTAAGTTACCAATTTTTGACTTAAACTGTTAAAATAAAAATATGCGGCCATAATGCTTGCAGCTTATTATACTGTGCGGCATAGAATAGTAGTCTATGCCTCGCTGCGTTGGATCAGGTGTTAACTGATTTAAGAATTTTGTTTTTAATCAATTTTAAAGAAGTTAAAATACTTAGTTCCAGCGACGATCAGATCGTACTAAGTGTACGAATTTCAGGTGGCACCTTTTCTACCTGAAACCTTCCATAGCAACCGCGATACTAACTTCATAGTCGGGGATCGTTTAATACCTCTATTAGAGACATACATAGAAAAACTTTTAGCTTATATATAATAAGGTCTGATCGTCGCGGGATCTTGGACCATTTTATATTTACCGCCATACCACAAAAATTGAACGACATGGGACTGATTGCTAAAGTAACATTTTAACAGTTTTTGTATGGGAAAAACATTGTCAATTTTTTTGTCGATATGCCATATAATAAGTAATTTTAAAAAGAAAGTTCTGCGCTATCGTCCATTTTAGAATAACTTATGTACGTGAGTATAAATAAAACCAATTGCGTATTTAACAAGTTTATTATATATGTATGTATAACAAATCAATTAATTAGACTTTCTTTCGAAAAAATATTTTTTACAGTAGACCAATTTAAAAACAGTTACTCAATTATGTATATAATATAAAACTAGGGCTAGATAACATCACAATTTAGAATCTACCAATAACTGGTACATAAGTTCTATAACCGTCCGAGTGGGTCTTCCTGTCATACCTCTCTGGAGATAAGGGAAGTCTAGTCCTTTAGTGTAAGCCACGTTGTATGTATCGAAGTGAATCCAATCGCTGTCGCAGACGAATTGCTTGAGGAACGCGGCACAATTCGGTGAGTCTCCGAATTGATCGTGGCCAGTATTCGCAACGTCCGCGGTCTGGCAGTTCTTAATGCGCTCTTCGTAAAACTTCCACAGAGGCATCCGCCATATCCTGTCTCCTGTATGACCGCTGGCCGCCGCCGCGTAGCAGAAAAGCTCCTCGGAGTTGGTGTAACAGCCGCACGCGGCACCACCCAACGTGTCAATCAGCTCCTTTGACATCGTGCCTATATCGACGATAAACTTTGGCCAGTAGTTCCTTGCGTACACCAAACTATCCGCAATTAAAAGGCGTCCTTCGCGCGACGGTAATCTTATGTGAATGGATTTTCCGAACGCGCTGGATACAACGTCTCCGAATTTAGGACTCCTACCACTCGGCATTAGCTCGCAAAGAGGTAGGATACCCCGAATGTTGACGGGCAACTTGAGAATCGCTGCAGCGCGGACAATTGCTAACACGCAAGCAGCACCCGCCATATCTCCTTTCATATACTGCAACTCCTTAAGAGGTTTCAAGTCTAAACTTCCGCTGTCGAAAGTAACCCCTTTGCCTATCATCACGATAGGCCTGGTGCACTCTTGCGCCCCGAAGTAACTTATCTCCACGTACAGTGGCGGCTGTACTGACGACTTCCCAATAGCCACGAAACCTCCCATCTCGTGACTTGCCGCCCAGCCCTGCGTTTTGACCTCCACGTTGATATCCAGCTCGCAGAGCAACTCTACAGCTATCTTGGCGAACGAGGTTGGATTGAGCAGATTCGGGGGCATCTCTTGAAGAAAACGAGCTAAATTTTGTGATTCAGCCTTCAACGCCCCAATTTTCCACCCGTCGAAGTCACAATCATCGTACAGTTCTAACTTAGGCTTAGGCACTATCTGGTTACTCTTGGGGCTCTTGTATTCTTGAAATTTCCAAGTGGAAAGTGTGGCTCCTTCAGCGGCGGCCTCGGCGTCACCGAAGGATTCCACGTGGATAGCGCTCGGTCTGAACTTCTGGAGCGCACATGTGCCAAGTCCCGCCGCTATTCTTATAGCTTCCTTGCTTTCGTCCAGTTGCTCCACGGTGTTGTACCGCAAGCACTCTGTGCCCAGCCCGGCGACGGCCACGTAGCCGTAGACGTTGTCCAAGTCATAGAAAACGCGGTACTCCCCAAGTCGCGGGATGGGGGTCAGTTTCAACTGCTTCCAGAGTCTGCCGCCACTCTGCTCATCGTATTTCTGCGCGCTCGCCGTGAGGATGGCGGCTTCGCCCTTGACGTGCTCATTATAGTACACGCCGAGCACGAGCCCCTTGTCCCGCAGCGAGCACAGCTTGGGATCATTGACACGCCGCGGGGGGCCGTATTCGACGCAGTCCGATCGGGGGATTTTAAACTGCGATATAAATCTCACACACCGAGTCCCATGTCGGCAGTCGAACATACTTTATTGATTTAAAAATACACTGTTAATTTTGCAAGAAAACGTCTCCTAAAGTATCGCGTCGCCTACTGGATACGGGACAAAATTACGTATGACATTATTTTTATTTAAGAGTTCTTAAAACATATAAAAACTTTATATTATAATTTAATAATAGTAACATAAATCACAATATCGCACAACACACAAAGTTTTTATTACAGTCAAATAATCGCACAGTCTATCGGGAATAATCAAGAAGTCTTCTTTTTCAGCCACTGGGGCGTGTGGCGGCTAATCCATTCGGGTATATTTCGAAAAATGGTCTCTTGCAACTGGCGGTAAATGATGAGTATTAGGAATGGTATCGCCAATCTCTCATCCTTGAAGAAGTATACCCAGAAAGCGAGCAGCAGCAGGCAAATGTCGACAGTGTAATCGATAGCGGAGCGGACGTTCACTTTTGCTCTTTCTTCTAATTCTTTGTAATCTATCGGTATAATAACTGTAGCTCGCTCTGTTGTTTTTAGAAGTACACGTGTATCTTCAGTCCTAGAAACTGCAGGTTTCTGTAGTTTGTTCTTTACATTTGAGTTAGATATCTTTTGATTTGTTCTTTCTGATTTTTCCTCCTTTGGTTTCTCTTTTTTTGGCTTTTGTCTTTCCTTGGGTAATATTCTTTTCTTTTTAACTGAATTTTCGATGACTTTATTTTCTGTCACTTTCTTTACTTGTTTTTTCTTTAGTTGTTCCGATTCTGGAGGTTTATCTGATATATTATTACAGTTTTCAACGTCTTTATTGGACTGTTGTTCTGCAACTTGTTTCAGATCTTCGGTATTTAAATAAAGAGGCATGGCCGGCCTTTTTGTAGTGCCATACTCTTTCACGATGCTACCGTAGTAATCGATAACAGTTCTCTTTTCGTCACCATAATTATTATCCTCTATCGTTTCTTCTTTCTTTGTCGTTTTGTCTTCTTTCTTTTGTGCTGGTTCCTTCGTGTATTTATCAATGTCTTCCTTTTTACTAAGTATTTTTGGAAAACTGAATGGTTTATGTTTGATTTTCTTGAATAAAGTAATTTTCTCTTCTTTTTTCTGGCTATCATCAATTGCTTTATCTTGTTTCTTGTTTGACTCGACTTTTTTATTGTCATGTATTGTACGAATAGGTGCAGTAGGTACGGGAATCGGGGGCAGCCTCTTCTTTAAAATCGGCTTGGGTACAAAATTGGGATCAAGTAAGGGCAAAGGTTTAACGGGTTCTCTTTCTTCCTCTTCCTCTTCTTCGTCTATAGATTCGTCGATGGGTTGTGGGAACGCAGTTTTGTTTCTCGGATGGTAAACTTCTTCTTCGTCTGCCAACTGGCCTCTCCTTTCGACTTCCTCTGTGAGACTGTCGGCTTCGTCCTCGTCCGTGTAGTCGCCGTCGGTGGACACGGTGCTGGCAGTGTAGTCTTCATCGAACGACATTTGTTGCCATTTATCTGAATTATCGGAGTTTTGTCGCGGCGTAGTGGGTTTTATTTTATCATTCTCGAAAGAATCCTGTTGAATTAGAATTTCTGGCGTCTGTACCTTATTGTTTTCTTGTGTAACTTGTGTTTTCTGGTCGATAGTAATGTTATGGTCGACGCTGTTGTAAGGAATGTGGTTGGGTTCTCGTTGGGGAGGCTTCTCGTTTTGTTTTTGCTCTTTTTGTCCCTCTTTCAAGGCAACGGCTTTGTAGAATCTTGCCATTGCTCGTTCATGGAGTAGTTCCGTGGAAGAGACGGCGTTGCGAAGAGCTTTGAAGGGCAGCACGGTTCTGGAGCTGAGTTCTGGCGCCGACAGCGATATGGGAGGCGGTGACAGCGCATCTTCCAAATCCAGTTGAAACGACTTTCTTTTCTCTGAAAAATATAATAGAAATAATATAAACACTTTTATATAACTGCTAAATATCAGCATAGGAATCACCATCGCTACAGATTTATGCGTGTTAAAAACTAGATTAAAAGTCGTTCGCGCTAAGTAGGTAACAGGTGAACACCAATTGAAAAAATTCGCAATTGTGCATAACAATAATCTGCTCAGCGCAATATTAAGAAATACCTAGTTAATGATAATTTAAAGCAAGTAAAAAAACCAGCCAAGTGCTTGTCGGGACTCCGGCCACGCCGCACGCGCAGAGTTCCGTAGTTGCCCGTCACAATATGCGGATATTTATTATAGGTACGTTGATTAACAGCTATAACTTGTTAAGTCTACATAATTTAAGACAACATTGTTTAGTAATCGATAGTTAGTTAGTTAGTTACAGAACACCTTTGGGATGGTTTTAGAGTGGTAATGAATAACTAGCTGATGCCCGCGACTTCGCGTCTGCATAGAATAAGTATTTTCAAATTCCAACGGTAATTCCTCATTTGTCCGGGATAAAAAGTAGCATAAGTCACTCTCCGTCCTCAACTATACTCATGCAAAAATTACGTCTCGATGACGTCGCGTCAATCCGTTGCTGTCACATCCCAACATAACAGCGGCGTGATTGAAGGAAGAACCGACAACCAAACACACTTTCGCATTTACAATATTGGTATGATTAGATCGTGGAC
The DNA here is from genome assembly GCA_964035005.1 of Erebia palarica. Taxonomy (NCBI): domain Eukaryota; kingdom Metazoa; phylum Arthropoda; class Insecta; order Lepidoptera; family Nymphalidae; genus Erebia; species Erebia palarica. Next base: position 20,740,841 of record OZ035986.1, read on the forward strand.
ACTTTCAAACTCAAACTCAAATGTTCTGTATTCAGATAAACTAGGATATTAAGCGGCATCCATGCGAAGCCGGGCGACTCGGCGAGTTCATATCCCTACTCGTACATAATTCATACAGTCTCACATTTAATAATAGATTTTTATCATCCACGTACTATGATTGCATTGTAGCATGGCTTCGGAAATACAGTGACGATTTTCAATGACACAATTTAGTCAGAAGCATACTTTTTACACGCAAAGCGACTAAGTACTTACTAGAAAATGTCGCGACTTCCTCCGCATGGACTTAGGTTTTAGGTTTCCTCTGTACCTACCAAATTTCCTTAAAATCATGATACATCCCGGGGAAGGATATAGGAAACTTAATGGTTCCCTGGAAATTAAGAAAATCTTAATCCACGCGGACGAAGTCGCGGGGATCCTCTATATTAAAAATGTCAATGTATGTTTGGATATCTGTTACTCCTTCACGCCACAATAACTGAACCGATTTGGCTGGAAATGGTGATAGCTTAGCGAATGAAGAAACTCGTGATAAATAATTTCTAAAAGAGAATGAAAGTATACAGGAATAGTCCGGTTATATTCTGAAGTTTGACGAAGGTATGCTTCTGGCTTTATAATGATTGTCACTTGAGTGAAGAGGAATTTGATCGGCTTGCCAATATCCAATTAGTAACAATACTTTCCTGTATCTAGGTATGTCTGATATTAGGACAGGCCAGTTTTGCCTAGGCCATAGGCTATGATGATGATGCCTGCGATTTCGTCATCGCGGATTAAGTCTTTTGATTCCCGGAGGAACTCCTTAATTCTGAATTACAACAAAACTAGGCACAGAAAACACACAAGGGGCAAAAAATTTTGTTTGGCGGAAACTAGCATTCGTTCCACGTACTACGCACGACAGGACAAAATGTCGTGCTAGTGTTGGCAGCTGCATAAAGTGAGTTTTATTAGAGAGTAGGTATTTTTTCTTTGATACACTCGGGATCTCCTTAATTATTCGGAATAAAAATATATAAATAAAAACTTTATTGCTTACACTATTGTTAAGCTACTATTATGTTCAATTAATGCACTAATCCTATGGATGTTAAAACCTAACAATAAGCAATAGGTAGCAAACAGCATTACCGAGCATTGATAACAATGCTCGGCGCTGGTTTTCAGTTTGCTCCATATTTTGGTAATTAGTCTAGGTAATAAAGCTAGTAGATCCCAACAATAATTCCTCAGGCGACGAAACTATATAGGATGATAAAGTATCATGGGAACGTATATTATAAATATCCACCAAAAAATCAGAAAGGAAGTAAGGTTTTTTTATGCTATACCCAATTGTTAAAGCAGGAAGGTACATTATCGCGTAAACGCAGTTTAGATTTCATCATAAAATCTGTTTAAATATCTATGTTCTGCATGATTATTATTTTTTAATTTTTTTATACACGACAAGTTAGCCCTTGACTGCGATCTCACCTGATGGTAAGTGATGATGCAGTCTAAGATGGTAGCGGGCTAACCTGTTAGAGGCATGGCGGTTATATTAAACCCATACCATACAGAAAATTCAGAAATTATAAATTCCCAAATTGACCCTGCCGGGGATCGAACCCGGGACCTCCGCACGTTAAGACAACAGCGCTACACACTGCGCCACGGAGGTCGTCAAAATTTAATATATTATTATTCCGGTTTTGAGGGTAAATACTATACATAATGCTATTATTTTAAAAATAAATCTAGAAAATATTCAGTAATTAATGCCTATTAAGTTTTAGGTATAAATACCTACCTCACTTCTGGATGTTTTTTTGTTGGATATTTTTGGGTAAGTTTTGGATCATCCAATACTTTTTACGTTTACGTTTGAGTCTCCATACAACGGACCGCCCTATTGCCTAGACTAAATAATCAAAAGTAGAATAGGTATTTCACTCTCCAGGTCCTCAACAGCTATACCCAAAAAATGACATCGATCCATTGTTTCTGGTTGGTTTGTCCTTCAACATACAAACAAACACACTTTCGCATTTATAGCTTAGGTATATTAGTATGGTTCGTCAAGACATTTAAACACTTGTTGAGTGAAGGCTAAATATAGCAAATACAACAATACGAGACTCCGCTTATAGTTACAATTTGAGACAACCACATGTTCTTACTACCTACTTGTCCCGGGATCGGGCTTGCCATCTGGTTGAAGCAAGTATGCATGGCAATCAAGACGTGAATAAACAAGTTGTTAAAAAAGTACCTACCTACTATAATATATTTTTATGTACCCATTAGGCGAGTTTCTACTGAATGAACGTCGTGAGCAATCATACTAGACAATCGCACTGCAATCAGTACCTTAAGATAAAAGTCGTTAGCCGTTGCACATTCGCATCGAGTAAGGTACCACCAACAAGTATCCTCCAAGCCCTACGTGCTTCAGGGTGCCTTTCCACCCTTATTCCACACGTGACACGATGTTGCTAAGCTACGAATGTGTGTCAAACCGACGTCTGGTGGAAAGGCACTACAGCTAGGGAACTAATAAGTACGACTTGACTTTTGATTAGTTGTTATTAATTATCAATGCCCTAATAAAAAGATAAAAAAGTAAATCAATTATGGCCAAATTCAGAACCATAACACACAAAACACTCGTAACAGCAAATGGAACGCTCACCGGATTTGTCCTGTGCATTTGCGCTGTAGGGGTACAGCACCAGCATGAACTCGTTGCTGGTTGCGTCGCTTGGTACTGAGGCGCGCTTCTGCTTGCGCAGCGGGGGTGGAGACGCGGCTGGGGCGGGGGAGGAGGTTGCCGAGAAGCGCTTGCGGCGCGGCGCGGGAGACACGGGCAGCTCCTCGCCCTCACGCCTCGTCAGCGCCTCGCTGATGATGCGCGACTCCACAGCCAAGAAATCCATGTCCACGGCCTCGCCTGGGATGCGCACCGGCGGCGACTCCGCGCTCGGCGCGCTCATGCCGTACGGACTCTCCGCCTTCACGCGGAAGCGGTACTCGCTGCCCTCGATCAGGTCGAACAGCGTAACGCTCGTCTGGCGGCTCGCGGTCGCCTTGAGCCACACGTTCCAGCCGCTGCGGTAGTACTCCACCACGTAGTTGCCGATGCGGCAGCCGCCGTCGTCCTCGGGCGCGCGCCATGTTAGCGTCACCGACTTGTCCACCTGGCGTGAGACGGACACGCCGCGCGGCGGCTGCGGCGGTGCCGTCACCGTCACCAAAAACGCGGCTGTATCCTCTCCGATAGCGTTGCGTGCGCTCACCTGGTATTCACCACGGTCGCTACGCCTCGCCGACGATATCTTTAAAGTGGACATCTTGGGCGTGGTCATGATCTGGACGCGGTCATCGACCTCGATCGGGTGGCCGTCGTGGCGCCATTCGACCGCGGGTGCCGGCTTGCCGACGACAGTCGTCTTGAGCACGATGGTCTCATTGATCTCGTAGAGTAAACCGTCCTCGTACTGGCGCGGGTAGCGCAGTTTGGGCGCAGCTTCGAGTATCAAACGCGAGCGCGTCACGGCGTGTCCAGCGCGGTTGGTGGCCGTGCATTTTATCTCGCCCTCGTCGCTCGGCAGCGTCTGGTGGAACACGAGCACGCTCGCCGCGTCTGTGGTGGATATGGCGGTGCGCCGGCTGCTGAAGATCTCGTAGTCGTCCTTGAACCAGGCGACGGCGGGCTGCGGCAGGCCCTCGAACTCGACGCGGAACTCGGTCTTGTCGTTCTCGAGCGCGGTGACGTCGTCGAGGCGGCGCGTGAAGGCGGGCGGGCGGTGCTGCGCTTGAACGGCGCCCACGACCAGCACGTCGGACAGCTCGCTGTAGTCGGAGCGGCCGACGGCGTTGAGCGCGGCCACGCGGAACTGGTAGCGGTGCGGTGGCAGTAGGCCCGACAGCAGCAGCTCGGGCCGCTGCACGACGGGCGGCGCCGTGCGCACCCACTCTGTGCTACCCAGCCGATTGCACTCCACCTGGTAGCCACGCAGCGCCGCGCCGCCGTCGTGCGCCGGCGCCGCCCAGCGCAGCGTGCAGGCATTGGGCTCCTCCTCCGACAACAGCGGCACGATGTCTGGCTTGCCCGGCGCCGCCGGACGACCTGCAACCGAGAAACAGCTACCGGTCAATACTCAACGGAATGTTATCGAAGATTCCGACCAATGGAGATGCGATGTGATGAAACATTAACATTCGCTCGATACACATCGAGTAGATACAGCTTTGTGCTACGAGAGTATAAAATATGGTTGGCATCAGTTGGTTTACGAAATCGGGCGTGAGACGGCAGCGAGAGGCCCGCTCGCGTCGGATTTGTTGTGATGCGTCACGCAGGCCGGTATAAATAGCCGGTGCGCTGGGATGCGTGCTGGATAGTCACCTGCAGTCTTCCAGTGCACATTCTTCCTGGCGCGGTGCGCGGACGCGGCGGAGTGCTGGTTGCCCATGGCGGCGGCGGCGCGCCACACAACACTGAGCGAGACCTGCCGCCCGCCCTAGGGCCGCCCCACCACCTCTATCGATTGGAAACATTCCCAATCGGCTTATCAATCAAAATACATGCATCTTCACATCACATCACTTCAACCCATTTCCGACGCACTACTGAGTGCGAATCAAAATTAGAAGGGTTTCAAAGTTAGGACAAGCTATAGTTCACCACGTTGGCCAAGTGAGAACCGGCACACTTCACACACTTTTGAATGTTCTCAAATGAAGAATTATCGGGCTGAGATTATTACTAATATATAAATGAAGCGTATGTTTGTAAGCTTGTTACATTTTCACGGCCCATCCGTTAAGCCAATTTTGTTGGAATTTGCTATATAGGTAGCTTGCATCCCGGAGTTAGGTTTAATTATATAGGTTATCCCGGAGTAAAATTGCCAGAGGAATAAAAAAACGAGTGTGCTATAGACCACACGACTGAAGTAAAACTTAGTAACTGCCTATGAGGGAAAGAGAGAAAGAAATTGTGTGCTCGCACCTCTCTCTCTCTTTCTATCTTCACTAACTTAGATCTCCCTCTTAACTTCCGTTTGCCTCGCGCGACCACACTGTTCGTAACGCATTCACCAGCTTACTCCCCAAGCCAAGCGTCCGTAAAGAAGTTTTACTTCAATAATCTTTTAAATTAATTACTAAGGCGTGCCAAGCCTTCAGGCTTCATCTTTTAAACCCTTATACCTTGGCCGTCCACTTTTCGCAACAAATTTGCAAAAAGAAATTCCAAATTCATTCCTGTAGCAATAGTGGTATCTGTATTCTCTAATCTATTTTAGTATTAGTCTCTATTCTTCCAAAACGGAGAACTCCAAAATTCCCATCGAAATGGTTAATTTCCTGTCAAGATTTCCCTTTGAAAAGGAAAAGTTTTCCTCTGAATTTCTGTTGGAAAGAAAAATCAGACGAAACGTCAGATTTATCTTAGTGTGCAGTCGAGGAACAAATCAAGGAATCAAGGGAGTGCAACATTCCTTTTATCCAAAAGTTTTGCACCTAGGTATCTGTGTGAAACATCGATATCATGTAGAGCCCATCTCTATTCTCTTCACCCCCGCCCGCCGGCTCTGCCCCGCGCTATGAATAGATTTTCATCCCGTCGTGTAGACCAACTCTAGCGCTGCACAGTTCGACGATCTGTGATATTGGCTTTAGAATACTACATTATTTACCATCACATTGATACTATGTTTGTAATGAGCTTCTTCTCAAACCAGGACGCGTTTAGAGCAATTGTGGCTTTATTTTAAAATAACGTTCTTATCTTATGATTGATGTCGGTATAGGACAAAGTACAGTGCTACCCAGTAATCTGTTTACTGTGCCAGTAGGTAGCTAAGTAGTCATTACTCACTTCGGATTTAAATAATTTTTCTAATGATAAATGTAGGTATATACTGTAGGTATAATCTGCGCGTGTGTTGAATGAGTAAATGAATGGTGACACATACATTTACTCTACATTCAACTCGCGCGCGAACTGTAGTTATAGTGTTGGAAAGCAGATTCTAGTGAGAGCAAGTTTATCAATTCCTCTTTTCAAAAATGAGTGAAAATTTTCATTGATATGAGATACAGATAATAGGTACAAAGAGAAAATATATGAGAGACCTACAGGATTTTTCTGTAAGGAAAGTCTTCGTCGATTATATAAACTCATTTTCGAATCTTACTAATATTATAAATGCGAAAGTTTGGATGGATGTATGGATGTGGGGATGTATGGATGTGGGGATGTATGGAAGTTTGTTACTCAATCACGCCTCAACGGCTGAACGGATCTGGCTGAAATTTAGCACAGAGATAGATTATAGTCTGGAATAGCACATAGGCTACTTTTTATCGCGGAAAATTAAAGAGTTCCTGCGGGAACCAAAAAACCTCAAATCACGCAGACGAAGTCGCGGGCATTCGCTAGTATCTTATGAGACGATCGAGACAGAATCGATCAAAAAACTTCATAGGCCGCTCCCAAAAACTTTTCGACCACCTCATCTGATGGCTGGAAGTAGGATCCTCAATCAATAAGCAAAACTTCTAACTTTTCTAAGTTATGGACGTTTTGAGCTTCAATGGAAATGGAAAACGTCGTGAGGAAACCTGCCTGTCCGAGAGTTCTTTTTTCATAATATTCTCAAAAGTGTGTTAATCAATATGCATTTGGTTAGTGTAGTGGACAATGGGCCAAACCCTTATTATTCTAAGAGGAGACTCTTTACACAGCATTGGGCCGGCAGAGTGATGATTTATGGTTTAAAAATTATTCAAGAACAAAACGAAATAAATATAAGCGCCATCTTGGACGTGGATAATAATTTTACTAGTAGAACCTACTTTTCTGAACGGTTTTGGTAGACTTGCTTGCTACTTAGTACGTACGGTAAAATAAAGATGGCGTTAGTAGAGGCACTCAATATTACTAAAGCTCCACGCTACTCGAGCCGAAATTTCATTTAGAGAGAAAGGTAACAGAGCTATCTATCACACTCCAACGTCTGTTACCTGTTGCGAATTGCCACAGTGTAGAATAATAATCCCATCAAAAACATAAATGTAAAATGAGAGCCAAGTTCAAAATTGTGATATATATGCCTTGGTTGTTGACTTCAGCGACAAAAGAAGTGAGATCTAAATGGGTGCCAAGTTCAATGGTCAGTCCTGCAATTTATTTATCCCATCAAAAACATAAATGTGAAATGAGAGCCAAGTTCAAAATTGTGATATATATGCCTTGGTTGTTGACTTCAGCGACAAAAGAAGTGAGATCTAAATGGGTGCCAAGTTCAAGGGTCAGTCCTGAAATTCATTTATAACAACATATAATATTTTATAACAACTTAAAATATCATTTCTTCTTATAACTTAGTATAAACTGTTGAAGACTAAGGCTTTGGCTTGGCTAGTTTTCGTATACGAATTATAGCCTTCACAAGTTGTAAAGCTGTAAGTTCTTATTTTATTCTTCCGAAAATTTGGCTTGCTGGTAGAAACTGTACTTTTAGGTACCTACTTAATAATAATTCGTATATGGAAACTAGCCAAGCCAAAGCCTTAGTCTTCAACATTTTATACTAAGTTATAAGAAGAAATGATATTTTAAGTTGTTATAAAATATTATATGTTGTTATAAATAAATTTCAGGACTAACCCTTGAACTTGGCACCCATTTAGATCTCACTTCTTTTGTCGCTGAAGTCAACAACCAAGGCATATATATCACAATTTTGAACTTGGCTCTCATTTCACATTTATGTTTTTGATGGGATAAATAAATTGCAGGACTGACCATTGAACTTGGCACCCATTTAGATCTCACTTCTTTTGTCGCTGAAGTCAACAACCAAGGCATATATATCACAATTTTGAACTTGGCTCTCATTTTACATTTATGTTTTTGATGGGATATCATTACTTTTTGTACAGAAATTATTGAACTCAATCTCAAACTCAAAACATATTTATTCAAAATATGTACCTACACAGTACACCTTCTGAACGTCATGCTTACAGAGCATAAGAGGTGATGGTGATAATTAACTACGGTATCTTAAAACTAAAGCTACGAGGGTTCCAAACGTGCCCTGGTCTGAGAAGAGCCCGCAATAAAATCAGCTGTGTTTTTTTTATTATCACCATCTCACAAATATTTAAAATTATATATATGTACTTATAATATAACATTACATAATCAGCCGCTGTAACAATTCATACCCATGCCTTGCTATCATTCAAATAATTCTTTACACTGTAATAGGACTTTTCTATTAAGTTTTACAATAGTAGGTACTTATTCATAATAAAATTAATACAAAATGGTTTTGTTAATTTACTTCATTTTCCTACGTTTACGGGGTGTAATTGTCTTTTTTGTGTTATTTTCTATATTTTCTTGTACCTTTGAAATATTCGAGTGAATGGCCCATTCAGTATCCGGAATTTTACAGATTACATCTATGGTCAGACTACCTCTACAGCACATTTCTACATCTCATCAATTTTGATTGCAAAAGTTCAAAATCAAAAGTTTTTAGTGAAACATTGAAAACAAGCACGGTAAACAGTCGATATCACTAAAACCACTATAAACAATGAATACAAATCACAATGACTGACAGCTTGAACTGACGACTTCAAATACGTTTCTTCTTCTTTTCTGTCAATGACGTTTCGTTGCACAAAATGCATGAATACGAAGGTAAGGTTTTAATGCAACTATATTATTATTCATCATTATTTACATTTAAATAATAATTATGTGTCATTTTCAATAGTTAAGGAGTTACTACCACCGCTTAAAGCAGTATTGTTTCAAAATAACGGTTGAATGTCACGTACTTTGACGTCCTTAAAATAATGATTATAACACTACAACATGAACGTCAACAATATTAAAATAATACGGCTTTAAGCAATGGTAGTATGCCCCGTGTCAGAGTTTTGATCTATACCTAGGTAGATCATAAAAATAACGATTTTTGTACGTTTATATCTAAATAACCATTTGAGGTGTGCTTATGAAATTTGGAGCACATATGTATCTCACGGGTCTCAATATATGCGCCAAATTTGACATGTTTATGTGAAATAGTTTTTGAGTTATGAGGGGGTCAAAAGTGGCTCCAAATGGTTCGTGTAATATTACACACGGTGCTGCTCGCCAGTTTTTTTGAACTTTGGCTGGACACGCTTCCGCGTGTCTTGATAAATAATTTGATCTGCTAGTTTTCTAATATAATCCATTTATATATTATATAATAAAAATTAATTGCTGTTCGTTTGTCTTGCTAAAACTCGAGAACGGCTGGGCCGATTTAGATAGAATTTTTTGTGTGTGTTCGAGTAGGTTCAGGGCTGGTTTGTATTCATAATTGGACCCGGTAGGGGGCGCTGCAATCGAGTTCTAGGTTCAGGGCAGGACAACGTCTGCCGGGCCCACTAGTCTTCTACATATAATATGTATATATATGTCACCGTAAGATTGTAAAAACCGTTAGTTTATAATCTAACTTGTGACTTGTGAAGATTGTCTTCACAATCGTGCATTGTCGAGTCAACATCTCCTGAAGATGCTCCGGTGTCGGAGTGAAACGTACGTTGAGAGTGATTTGGAGGATTTGTGTGGTGTGGTGTTGTGCCTGTGCGAATTGCTGGGTGGTAGGTGTCGCTTGTTGCAGGTGAAAGACACGCACTGTACCACACAGATTTGTCTACTGTAGCGGATTATAGCGAATTAAACTTCTAGTTCATTCAAAATCAATTGCTGTTCGTTTGTTTGGCTAAAACTCGAGAACGGCGGAGCCGATTTAGCTGATTTTAGTTTTGAAATGTTTGTCGTAGTTGGGAAGGTTTAAACGGTGAGAAAATATGGAAAAATTGCAAGTAAGATAGGGCAGGACAACGTCTGCCGGGCCCACTAGTATAATATGATATTGATTACCTTTTTAATCTTTGTATTCTAAAAATGCAATTAAGGAAATGCATACCTATTAGTTTGAAAAAATATACATTGGTACCTATATATTTATTACTAAATGATGCCCGAACTAAGATTAACATTTCTTTGGGCACAATGCAAAACGGCATACCGCAGAGGGAGTCGAGAGCGGCATGGCATCTTTTTTATAGAAATTCAAACTGGTCAAATGGAATGGATGGAATTGGAACTCAAACTGATGAGCAAGTACCTATAATAAACTAGATGAAGCCCGCGGCTTCGTCCGCGTGAATTCAGTTTTTTGCCCCGCGGGAATTTCTTAATTTTCCAGGATAAATAGTAGCCTATGTCCTTCTCGGAATGCAACCTATCAATATGTATACCAAACTTCATCAATATCGGTTGAAAAGATGGGCCGAGACACTTTCGCATAATTATAATAAAAATATGGATTTTATTTACGTTAGCGGGGGTATCCTTGCCTTTAAGACGTTCAGCTTCCTGTTCAGATGTTAGGGCACAGTAAACAGTTTCTAAACAGATAGAAACTGTTTACTGTGTTTCGGGGTTGCGTTCCTTGGGCACGCACTTTTAACTTTTCTGAGTTTAATAATTACCTACTAGATGATGCACGGCACTTCGTCGGTGGATTAAGATTGTTTGATTCCCGCGGGAACTCAATTTTCCGGAATAAAACGTAGTCTATTTCCTTCCCCGGCATACAAACTACCCCTATACCAAATTTCATCAAAATAGGTTAAGCCGATGGGCCGTGCAAGCGTAGCAGGCAGATAGACTGACGGACAGACAGACAGACACACTCTCGCATTTATGATATTAGTAACAAGTGCTCAGTAGCTAAGCGGGCAAGCGATAGGTTGACAATAATTGATTGTTCTTTTTCTGAAAGGGATCCTGTTGCTGTCGAAAAGCTAGTAGGTACTTATAGGTAATAATAGGTATAAGTACCTACACGTCCCAGTAGCTCCAAGTCATGCGTGATTCTGATTCTAGTTAGATTAGACCCAGGGTTAACTGAAAATCTTATCGATTATGTGAGCCAATTCGTGTTTATACCTACTTACGTTTACGTCGTCAACCGATCTTGTGAGATCTATAGAGTGAACTTTGACTTTGCTTAGACCTATGTCGTGGTTAAAACGAGACAGATTTATGTTACTCACATAAGTCCATCTCGTTGTATATCTAAGTAAAGTCTGAGCCAAGTCAGACAGTGGCGTGCACAGAGTTTGAAGCTGGGGTAGGCATTAGTTGGTCAGAATACCTATTTAATAGCTGCTTTGGTGATAAATACGCAATGACGTATCTCCATTTGGGTAAGCATTGCTTTTATGCCTGTATGAACTGCACGTCACTGAAGTCTGAGTACGCTCTATAGATCTCAGCATAAGACTCCGGTACTGAAAAATGCATTGTTGGCAAATAGGTAAACAAGGTGAACGCACGACATCAAACAAGCCGTAGGAAGCCGTTGGACCCCGGCGGTGCAAGACCAATACGAGTTGAAGTCACTATATATGAGATCTATGTTCCGCAGTAGTCTTCCGTCTTCGTTAGTCGACTACTACGACTCAAAGCAACTACTAACTAAGTTCTAACAGACGGAGGTAGGAACTAGGACGATGATTGAAGTCTCTACAAGAGACCTATGACCATGGACGCCAACATTCGAATGAGGACTTGTGAGTAAGATGCTAATGTCAAAGCATTGAAGTAGAATTTTAGTACCTTGTCAAACTAATCAATTTTTTGTAAAGGTTCTAGAGTCCGTGTGTATAATAATAAAATTATCTGCATGTTGGCAGTATTCTGTGCTCTATACCTACTCTAGCGGCACGCTATGATGGCCGGTTTGACACATTACAATAGTGATGTGGAATGTCAATTTATTCTCGAACAAAAAACAATTAAGTTTTGTTTTTGTACCTGATTAAATAGGTTTAATAAAACAAAAATGTATATGTTTATTTAATTTATTTGAACGAACTGAATATTTGAACGAAAATGAATATACATACTTTATATGCACACAAGAAACATATGAATACAAAAGATACCAAAAAAGGTGCCACAAAAGGCCATAATTAATCAGATTCGTCCATACTACTATTTTCACTGTCGTCACTGCTATCATCACATACATTAATAATTATATGTTCGTTTTCTATAATATTATCTATTTTCACATCTCTTTCATAATCTTCCCTTATTAATTTAACAGTTCTATTCACAACCTTTTCCCAGTCTCCTTTAGTCACATGTTCACAAGCTTCTTCTAATAATTTTAGCATTTTTTTTGTGGTAAATGGGGGTTCTGTATTGTGTCTTGCAGCATATCCCTTAATTTGAGCCCACACCAACTCAATCGCATTATACTCACAATGGTAAGGCGGTAACCGTATAACTCTGTGCCCATGTTCTAATGCTATTTCGTCAATGACGTATCGGATCTTGGTTGGTTTGTTTTCTTTTAAAAGACGTACTAATTCCGCTTTTAACATATTCATGTTTGCATCTACGCCATTTTTACGAAGCCATGCGACGATATCAGCTTTCTTTTGGGATTGGGCAGGTGGCTTGTCAATTTGCATCGAGTGGTATGGGGCGTTGTCCATAATTATAATAGATGGTTCAGGGAGGCTACACAACATTGAGGTAAACCATTCAGTAAACTTTTCTCCATTCATGTCTTCATGATAGTCTCCAGTGGTTTTTGACGCAAAAGCCATGAGAGAACCTTCGACAAACCCGTTGATGGTTCCGGCGTGACAAATTATAAGTCGCGATCCTTTTCCTACAGGAACTTTGGAAGTAGATGCTGCTGTGTCATCGTTCCAAGAACGGCCTACAGTATGGTTAGCATTAAGCCATGTTTCATCCAAGAACACAACATTTTGCCAATTTTTGATTTCTTTCACTTGCCGTAAAAAAGTATACCTTGCCATCGCTATATCAAATCTTTCCATCAATATTTTGCGTTTGTTACATTTTTTGTATCGAAATCCAATGGTCTTCAAAATCTTCGTTAAAGAACTTTCCCCACCGAAGAATAATCCAGCTTCCTTCAGTGAATGCACCAACTTTTTTCTTGTTGGATACTCCTTCTGTAAATAGTAGCCGTAAACATGTCTTCGGATAGCATCGGCATCAAAGCTATCGATGCCTACGACTGGTTTTGCTCGTTTTCTCTTTTTTGGTGTGTGAAGTTTATTTTCTTCTGTGCCAGTCTCGCCATATTTTTTTTTAGTTATCCGTCTAACAGTTCGTTGTCCAATATTAAGCGCATCAGCTACGCGTTCAACCACTGACGTTATAGGTAAAATTGGCCCTCCATTTTGAGCTTCACGATCGAAATAGTTACGAAGGCGTATTACGAACTCACGTGTCTGACTATTTAGAACAGTTCTCTGCGTACGTTCGGTCATATCGACGAAATCCACAACAAAGGGCTTGAACAGAGTCCAAATTAACGAGCAAGGGTCAACAGTAATGCAGTATCAATATTTGAAATCCAAAGCCAGGTCAAAACTATATCACAATCGCATTGCACTGACAGTTTATACTTTTCGAAGCAACGTCAATTCGAAACTGCTTTGTTTTGCATTGAGCATTGACGCGAGTTTGCCGGAGGTAGTAGTTGTGCTAGCCAGCGATCCTATGTGACGATCGTATTAGATTCCATTTTTAAAAATTTATTGATATTTTTTTGCGATTTCAGAGGTTTGTCCACATAGTGAAAATTGTTCATATTCACAAGTACATTCACCCCTTAAATGGTGCAAACTGATTTTTCTACACTTGTATACATTTAAGAAATCAATTTAATAAATAAATTTTGAGTCCTAAACCTAAAACTACATTCGATAAAATTTATGAATCTCTGCACATCACTATCGTCAATAAAGTAATACAATTATTTCCTTCAAAGTCGTTATCAATTAATACGGAACTTCATGAGCGGACAAACGTCAAACCGGCCATCATAGCGTGCCGCTAGTTTAGTATAGCGGCGGTCGCGGGTTCCCTGGTGGGAGGTTTCAGCCGGTGGCTAGTTACCACCCTACCGGCAAAGACGTGCCGCCAAGCGATTTAGCGTTCCGGTACGATGCCGTGTACAAACCGAATAGGGGTTTGGGTTAAATATAACTGCCATGCCCCTAACAGGTTAGCCCGCTACCATCTTAGACTGCATCTTCACTTACCATCTGGGGAAATCGCAGTCAAGGGCTAACTTGAAGTGGATAAAAAAAAATACTAACTAAGACTCTAACTAAAGTAATTAAATATCGCTTATCTTTTCCTTTGCAACACTGTTTAAATAAATACCTAATAGGTAATAGTACATTACATCGCGAGACCGGGAAGTACGCGTTTTCTGGTCGAGTGTTAGTTCGACGGATAGGTATATACGAGACCAGAAATGCTCTCCCGGTCGAGGTGTGTATAGTGCTTTTCTAAAAAATGAAACAAGTGACTTTTTTTTAAATATTTTTTTTTGCGCTGTGAGTGCTGAACGCGTAATACGGTAGAGTTCCAAATTTAAACTATTTAGGACAAAGAACATTATAACAAGTTACAAGATATTCAGGAAGAAAGATTCCAATTTCAAACTTATGATATGTAAAGAAAATACATACATTCTTTACCGGCCTAGGCCGGGAAGTTTAACTTTCGAACTCATTTACAGGGTATGAAATGTGCACATTTCATATCATTTTTCAGAAAATGTTATTTTCTATCTTTCTTTTAAATATTGTGCTACTTACCGTCCGTAACATGTTACATGACCTAACTCTACCCTTGGCGCGTTCCAGCGTCCGTCGTTTCGGCTATTATTAGTCGCCGACGGTAATTTTTGTTTATTGGTTATTATTCGCATGTTTAATGCCGTGCAATAAATTATGGCACTAATAGCATGTTTATGCAGATAATTATTACGAGAGAAACTGCAGCCGCCAGCCACGACTGTCACGCGGATTGTCATAAATTAGATACTTACTTAGAAGACTAGAAAACACACTAGGATCCTAGAAGAAACCGCATTACACCAACAAAGAGCTAGCGGACTAGGACTGAGCGAGCAGAAAGAGTTCATAAAGAACCAAAAAGAGCTCGCTCAACTCAACTGATAGAACTCTTGCCTGATGTTTTTAAAGTGGGTGGGTTAGGTAATTATGTGGCTGCATAATTAATTATGCAAACGGTACATTAGCAGTTGCATTTGTACCACAATATGCTTAGTGCAACTATTTAGATATTTCTCGCCAGGGGCAATTCGGGAACTTTTAGTCCGGGAAGACGAATTGGGATGAACTCCACTTACGTTTAAACTACTGTGTACGTTTACTTAATCAATGAAATCTTCTACCTTTTATCAATAAAATAAAACAATATCAATAATAGAATGATAATGATCTAACCACCTAGCGATTGCCCCACTAATTAGTGCATTATTATTTGGGACAGCTGCTGGACTGTAGGTATTTTCTCGCGGATTAGAATCTCCACATCTTCACAGTTGGAGTAATGCCGCGCACACTTGGCACCGGTTCAAGCCAATTTGCGTTGTTCGCCGCGGTCGGTGCTCCAAAACTAAATCTATTGGTTAGGTATATAGAATAACATGTTTTTCACAAAACTTTGGATTATTATGAATGATATTTAAATTTATTGGGTTGCGTTGGAGAGATTGCGCCACGTTTCGAAATTATATTTTATGTTTGTACTTTGGTACCTAGCCTAGCCTAGCCTAGGTACCTAGGTATAGTCTTTTTTCACTCGCTAGTGCACAGGAGTAAAGATTGTTTACTAATATTTTCAACCATAAGCCGTTAACTGTTTAACCGTTTAGCGATATGTTACCTCTAGTCTAGTAGGTAGGTAGGTATACTACCTACTTATCGCAGCTTCCGATTCGGCTGGTAATCAGTAAAAGAAAAGAAGTTCCACTCTTGAAATGATATACCTATCTGCAGTTGAACTAGTGGGAAGTAGTACCTAGGTACCTAACTAATATAGACTATGTGTCTAATAGGGATGATGACAACTCAATCAAATCAGCAACTCTTTATCAAACTTAAAAACGCGCTTCTAAAGGAAGTTAGCTGTATGAACTACACAATAGTGACGTCATCAAATTTCAACGCACTTTTTTTCTTTAATCTATATTTTAAAATGGTTAGGTATCAAACTTAAAACTAACCGAGGATGTGAATTTTAGGTCTTTTGGAGGACCCTCTATTTAATAATCAGTTACAAATAATTTATTTTTGATATAGGCATCATCCCTATCATGATAATAGGGATGATGACAACTCAATCAAATCAACAATTCATTATCAAACTTAAAAACGCTCTTCTAGTAGGTATGGAAGTTGTATGAAAATCATGATAGTGACGTCATCAAATTTCAACGCACTTTTTTTCTTTAATCTTTGTTTTAAAATAGTTATCAAACTTAAAACTAACCGAAGATGTGAATAATAGGACATTTGGAAGACCCTCTTTTTAATAATCAGTTAGAAATAATTTATTTTTGATATAGGCATCATCCCAATTATCTTTCCCAAATCATTCCCTTTCAAATAAGATAATCCCGACTTCGTTAGGAAAGTAAGAATGTACCTACCTAAGTAGTTCAAAGTTTTGATTTTGAAATAAAACGCTTTTCGCTAATCCGTATTGCCAATTGCGCCTAAGACGCCTACGTAGGTACTTTTCTCGTTATATTTAGTTTCCATAGCAAAACAACAAACTGCGGCAAGCAGTTGAGCTTATCCATATCCACCAACTGCATTGCGTTGGCTAGGTATGCCATCCAGATGTTTCTGTAATAGGTACTTAGGTATAATGTTCAATGGCACAGGAGATCATATCATACTAATATTAAATGCGAAAGTATGTTTGTTTGTTGGTTTATTGTTGTTGGTTTGTCTTTCAATCAAGCCGCATCGGAGCAACAGATCGACGTGATTTTTGGCATGAATATAATTGAGGACCTGGAGAGTGATATACCTAGGCTACTTTTTATCCCGGAAAATTAAGGAGTTCCCGCGGGAATCTAATAACTTAAACCACGCGGACGAAATCGCGGGCATCAGCTATTATTATTATAATGCAAAAGTGTGTACGCAAACACAGGTGTTCCCTGTTCCTTTTCTCTCATAGCCCGATGGGACGGTAAACCCGACACAATCGGGGAGAGATCAGGCGCAGGACCGACTGCTTTACATGCGTCTCCGAGGCATGGGGGCTAACACCGCCAACTTGTTGTAGTAACTCCGTGTTAGTTCAAAGAATTTTTTGTCAGACAAACCTATGCTGCATGAGCTCGAGCATCTCATATCCCACGCTACGTTTTATAGTCCCATTAATTAATTAAGTAATTTTTATGACTGTTTAGCTTATATTATGTAGGTACTTTAGGTAGTTTACAATTTAACAATCTAGGTATTTAATCGACCGACGCATGGTTTTATGATTCCCGCGGGAACTCTTGAATTTCCAGTAAAAAAGGTAAGGAAATAAGAAAAAGTAGACTATGTCCTTCCCGGGGATACAAACTATCCCTATACCAAATTTCATCAAAATCGATTGAACAGATGGTTCGTGAAAGCATAGCAGACAGACGTACAGACAGGCACACATTCGCATTTATAATATTATAGTATGGATTCAGTGATTTTACGTCTGACCCACCGTGTCATCACAGTGTGTGTTGTAATTCAATACATACTCAACTACTTCGCGAAAATCACACTTATTATTAGTTGTTTTCGATTCTAGCGCATCGTGAGGAATTTTTCATTGCCCCCGAAAATAAGGTCATTCGGACGTATTATTATTTTAGTGGGGGCCGTTGATATATAGAACTGACATAGATTGCGCTTTAAAAAGAGAAATAACGTCATTGCTGAGTTTTTTAAATATTTTATGGGAGATAGAGCCCTCTTCATAATGTATTTCCATATCGAGCGATAATAGTCTAGTGGTTTAGATATCCGGCTGCCTATTCGGGTGATCGGAGTTCGATCCTCGGGAAGGAACTTACTGGAGTTATGTGCTTTATAAGGAATTGAATATCACTTAGAACATCGTGAGGAGCCCTACATGCCCGATAGTTCTTCATAACGATCTCAAATAGCGTGTGAATAACTCTGCCAATCCGCACTTGACCAGCATGGTGTTATAGCCAAACCCTTCTCATTCTGAGAAGAGACTCGTGTTCAGTAGAGTGGGCTGGCAATGGGTTGAACTTTGAAGTAAATATAATGAGTACTAATTTATTTAAAACTAGCTTTTACCTGCGGATTCGCTCACATTTGACGTAAGGTTTTCTATTCGAAAGCTAAAGTTTTAATTTTAAAGCCCTATTTTGCCCCCTTAAGAGAAATCCGCTAAGAAATCCGCTAGGATGCCTACGTCTGTCTATCTCAAACTCTATGTCAATTATCAGTCTGATCCACCCAGTGGTTTGAGCTGTGCGTTTAAAGATCAGTCAGTCAGTGGACAAAAGTTTTTGTCAGTGACGAAGCCCTTAATAATGGGAATACAGCGCCCTCTTTTATATTCAAATAAACTTTTAAAATCCCTAAGTATCGTCAAATCATTGGTTCGGAACACCACTACCGGTAAAATTATAGAGTACCTACAGTATAACTAACACAACCACATCTGATTGCGCTAGCACTGTTTCTCTATTGGCCGAAACCTATTGTCGCAATACCATAAATTCAGCCAATCACAACAATTGAGATTGTAAGTAACAATTAATGACGCTGTTTTTACAGAATAGTAAAGTACAGCCCTCTGACTAATAAGGGAGGAATGCGAGTTCTCTCTGTCAAGAAGTACTTATCTTGGGTATTCAGATTTCAGATCAACGGTGCAGATGTAAAATGAACAAGATGATGTCACTACCCCAGTTTAGTGTTATTTTTACATAACCAAGTACACTACACGTTAGTGTGTGGTTTACTAGGAGTTCTCACAAAAACCAACCAAATGGTTTTCTTCCCGATAGTTTATTTTACTATTGCTGTGCATAAGTTGGCAAGTAATTTTATTGTATTAATTGTCAGCAGTTGGACACTTAAAACTAGATTTAGGATGATGAAATTCCTGTAGGAACTGGCTAAGTTTCTGGGATAAAAAGTAGCAGGTAATCCTTCTCCATTGCAACTTATCTCTGTACCTATATGTATATTCGGTTTGAATACTTTATGGCATGGAGCATGCTCCATACAAAAATATTCAAACCGATGGTGCTGTGCACCATCATTGGGTAGACAATTTAAACTCTGATAGCTTATATCTGGGAAACCTGACGCTTCAGAAGACTCATATATTATTATAACACTTGCTCGTATTAATGGTAGCTATTGATTTAAAAAAACGTGTGGTGTCGTGGGACACCAGTAGAAACGAAGTTCCTTAATACATAAATATTAATTTCAAGTTCTATTCGACGAAAAAAGAAAATAACTATTCAGGTATGATTTTTGCAGTGAAAACTTCTTTAGCCGCGTTGAGCATTTTTGGTAAGGGGTAAAAATGTGGATTCGCGGTGTCATGCATGTCGCGACATACTCACGTTGTAAGGAAGATAAAAGGTCTTAAATATAAATATACTACATTCGAAATTAGACTTAAATGCTTTAGTGTTAGGGTTTAATTTCGAATAAACTAAACATTATACACAAAAATCTTACTCCACGCATTTTCGTTACGGACGTTTTTTGCCGGCTAGGGTACCCCTCCGCATGTCCCATAAGGAACTTCGTTCCAAAAAGATGACGGAACAGTAGGTACGTACTAGGTACGTAGTCTAAAATATTAAAACACCGTTCGTCAAAATCGGTTCAGCTTAGTTCTGAAAGTATATCAGACAGACAGCTAGACATACCCTTTTGCATCAGTATCTAAGCATGGATAGACTAATAGAAAAAATATTTAATGCCACACAAACAAAGATACAAACACCAAAAAAATACAGAAAGCAAAGTGCACACGGGCGGTCTTATGACTAAAAGTAACCTCCTTCAGACAACCCATCCAATATGGATGTGACACTATCGGACTTAAATAAATTACCGATGAGTGCGCTCTTGGGATTTAAACGCGGACCTCCGGAATAGGAGGCCGTACTCTCTACCACTAGACTATCACCGCTTAAATAAATTACTAATGTCAACCTAAAGTCGCCTGATGAATGATCCATTGTAATCAAAGTTGAGTAATGACGGGCCCGAGGTCAACCTAAACTTTGTATGTTTCAATAAACCTACAAAGTTTTGATGACCTGCAGTAGTGAGTGCTGTGGTCTTATAGGTGAGGCGCCGATTCGATTCCCGGCAGGGTCAATTTGGGAATTTATAATTTCTGATTTTTCTTTGGTCTGGTCCTGTCGGGGACTTCGGCCGTGGCTAGTTACCATCCTACCAGTAAGCGACGTAAGTACCGCCAAGCGATTTTGCGTTCTGGTACGATGCCGTGTAGAATCCGATTAGAATGAAACCGATTGAAATGGAAATATGGGTAGAAAACGATGATTTTCTACGCGCTGATTTCTTTCTATTCGTCTGAAACTGACTAGTTTCGAGTCGCTCGACAGGCCTTGAAACTCACATTTTCAATGCAGGTTATATGAAAATTAAATAACACTTGCTTGAAATCTTGCTTGCTTGAATTTGAAGAAAATCATCGTGAGGAAACTAGCATGCCCGAGAGTTCTTCGTAATGTTCTCGAAGGTGTGTGAAGTCAATGCCCACTCGGCTAGCGTGGTGGGCTATGGTAAACCCTTCACATTCCGGGAGAAGACTCGTGCTCAGTAGTGAGCCGGCGATGATTTACAACTATGACCATCGTAAGTACAATTAAACACTTTAGGCACTAGCAGTATAACTTCTGAATTACAGAACGTAATTACTTCAAATTTGGCCTAAAAAGCTATGTAAAAATCTTTATATCAGGGGGGCTCTCATAGAAGTGAATGCGAAGTAAAATATTTTTATAGCGTTACATAGGGTTGCGGTATATCATTTTAAAGATAATTAGGAATAGAGCCCAAAAATATATATTTTTAAATTTTCCCCCTAAAATTGACGAAATGGGGGGCTTCCAAAGTGGAGATTTTCTAACGTCCAAAGTTGACCTCAGAACTCTCAATTTGATGAAAGAATTTGATGAAAATTTGAATTATATCCTTTAATTGAACAACAAATACTAAAATTAGATAAATATTAAAAGGAAACGAAATTATTTAATTTTTAATGACCTTCCAGTATTTTTAACAGAACTTCACAATGATGTCAATAGATTTAATTTAATTTTAATAGATGGCGCTCTGTAGAAGTTTTTTCGTTTCTCCAATAACTCTTTAGCTCTTTTGCGTCTAATGTTAAAAGTTAACTATTAAATAATATATAGTTAAAACTATCTTATGGATACCGGGAGGTCTCAGTTCGGGGCGAACCACTCTTAGTAATATTAAGTTTTATTTATATTCTTCGCGGGGAAAATCACCTGCCGTGCCGTCTATAGGTACTATAAAGGCGCAGGTTCTAACTTGGCTTGCGTACCTACTTGTCCTAGATTAATTAATTATTTAATTGGGCTGCATGCCACACGCGTCGTGGGCTCGACTGGCATGCGTTTATTGAGCGTCCAAGAGATAGCGCTCATCGAGTGTGGTTATCTAGTGGTGACAGTCATCATTATCATCCTCATTCCAACACACAGGCTGGTGATAATTACGTCTTCCCGAACGAATTTCGGCCATTTTCGCGGGAGATAGATATAATTAATTACCTACCTACTTTTTTGTAGTTAGTACTAGTTAGTACTACCTAAATACCTCTCTAGTTCCTTACTCCGAGCTAGTACTGAGATTTTTTTTCAGAAAAACCTAATCATTAAACTGAAACCAAATAAAAACATTTCATTTCAATACGTGGCCGTTTCCACCTACAGCCGTTTCGGTTGTTTCAGTATTTTAAGATCCCCGGGCAGTTTTAAGAAATCCTATTTGAGCGAAGCAAGGGGCGGGTCAGCTAGAGTTATGACTATGTTTTATGTATAAATTGCATGAAACTATACATCGATACATGACATCAAAACAAATCCACATAATTAGGTATGCAGCGCTAAAGTTAACGGATGTGGAGCACGACTGCCAGCGTTCGGCTGTAGGTGGACGATATTTTGGGCGAAAAACAGAAAAACAGGCATCGCCCACGGCCGCTGAAATTGGGGTTACCACGCGACAGGAATTTTCCGGACATGTCCCAGTTTTGATTCTAAATCAAATTATCTACCAAGTAAAATTAAATCAATATTAATCTGGAATGGTTCAACAAGTCTTTTTTCCTTTTGTATTTTAAGTATTCTATATTCATGATTATGTAGCGTTCCGATATGATGTCGTAGAGAAACTGAGCGGTAAATGTTTAATATTTAATTGCCATACCTACTCACTACCGTTATCCCGCAACCATCTTAGATTGTCATCTTAATTTGCCAACGCGGTGAGTTCGCAGTCAACAGCTTACGGTACCTTTTAGTAGTCTTAAAATAAAAGACAGACAGACACTATCGCATTTACAATATTAGCATGGATACTTACATAAAAACATTTGAATGTTGCAAGTATGTGAGTTTTTTAGAACACTCAGCTAGTGTTCTCAAATGAATTTTGATTAATTTGGGTTTATTTGTCATCTGAAAACTTTAAAGAAAACTCTCAGATTTTCATAAGAATAAATATTCCGGAAATCTCATATCCGTATGGTAACCACGGCTAAAGCCGCTGCGATGTGTCGGGCTGACTACACAGGTCGGTATTCGTGAGTAACAGACATTCGGCATCTCTTGCGCAATACTGGTGATTACAGGTGATTTATTTTTGGCATTTCGGGCAATTATAGTCGCTACAAGCGTTGCTTTTAGGGCGGATTTTCCGGCGCTTAATCCTTTTTAAAAATTGGATAAATAGGACTCGAGATATAATACTCCATCGACTTACGTATGACAACATTATTTTTGGCCATGCTTTCGAATATCGCACGGTATACTCATCCTCCTATGAAATGTTATAAATGCGAACGTGCGTTTGTTTTCTGGCTTATTGGTTTGTCCTTCTATTACGCCGCAACGGAGCACTGGTTCGACGTGATTATTTGCATTGAATCAATGAAAATTTGGAGGCATCATTTGAGACAGATACAAATACTGATCCAATTTTGATCCTATTAGGCATATCTTCTTTACGTATAAGGGTTAACTATACTTCTTAAGAAGAATCCCAATATTTAATTACCCGGGAATCTCACCCCGGATCTCGTCATCCGCTGTCTAAAATACTAACCACTAGACCGAGGCAGTTCGGTCTAGCATTTTTCTACTTTAAGAAGTTTCTACTGAGAAGAGCTGGCAAGATACATTCTGATATTATTTATTATACAAGGCTATTATAACCCATGGAAGGTACGAACTACGAAGGTTGGATGAAAAGGTGTTACTTATAGTAGGTATTTTGTCATTCTACTACAAGTTAGCACTTGACTGTGATCTCACCTGGTGGTAGTGTTGATGCAGTCTAAGATGGTAGCAGGCTAACCTGTAAGGAATTTAACAGTTATACTAAACCCACACCCCTACACGGCATCATGATCGGAACGGAGATTATTACTATCGCTAAAAGCAGTATTACTTATCGTACCTTGTCGTCCCTAAAATAAGGATTATAATTCTAAAACGCGAACGTCAACAATATTAAAACAATACGGATTTAAGCAATGGTAGTATGCTCCCAGAAAAATACATTCCCAGATTCAGATTCAGATTCATTCATTTCTTTATTTGCATAATATTATGTGTACAAATAAGATGGTTAATTTCGTTACATAGTCCCAACATATTAGCCAGACCGGCGTACAAATATTATTTAGGTTATGATTTATAGTGAATTTATTACATTATATTCTTTCTATACGATTTACCTACATTTTAAACTCATACCTGATATTTATTATTTTATATAAATTCTTAACAAACAACAATGTTTATTATTATAATAACTACTACCTACTAATAGTAAAAAATTTTCCCTTGCAACCATTATTTATGTTTAAGCGAAAAATATTTTAAGGGAAATGTTTTTATTTCAGATGGCAATGTATTAAATATTTTTATTGCCATAGCATAAAAGTTCTTATTAAAAAGTTTTGTTTGAGGGTGTGACGTAAGAACTAGTTTATCTGGGTTTCTCATTGATCGTGTTTGCTCTGTGTCACGCATGGCAATTAAGTGGTGCACATTAATTTTGACAAATTTGGAAATTTCTAAAATATACATGCACGGAAGCGGCAGACCCATAAACTTTATAAACGCAAAAGGGACCCTAATGGGGATTTAACCTTATAAGTGGAGAACTCCCACTAGTAAGACCACGGTGCTCACTTATACGCCAGGGTGTTCAGTCAATTGCGATTGTTAAGCAACGTTGACCCAAGTCGGTAACTGGATGTGCGACCGAATTTGGAGGTTCAAATTTAGCCTTTTCAATGAATAATCTGCCACAGTAGACAAATCTATGTCGTACAGTGCGTGACTTTCACCTACAGCATGCGACCCCCACCACCCAGTAATTCGGCACAGCACCACACCACACAAATCGTTCAAATCACTCTTAAGTTACGTTTCACTCCGACACCGGAGCATCTTCAGGAGATGTTGACTCGACAATGCACGATTGTTAAGCCACAATCGTGCATTGTCAAGTCAACATCTCCTAAAGATGATCTGTATTGTACCGCATAGATTTGTCTACTGTGGCGGATTATAGCGAATTAAACATCTAGTTCATTCATTATCATGGACTTCCGCAAAGTAGTAAACGCCTGCTTCTATTCGATATTTGGCCTTTTCGTTTCCTCCGTGTCGCGGAAAGTGCGTAAGTCGTCGGTGACGGTTATCACTAAAATCTGATAATAATCGTTACAAAAACCTAAAAGGTTTAATACTCTTAGTCGAGACGTATGCGGAAGGAAGGGGGAACCCAACGCATTACTATCCCAAAAAACTCCTACCATAATATGATTAATGGAAAGGGGTTACGACCCTCAGTAATGAGGAATACGACGCAAAGAGAGAGTTTGGTTATTGAAACATTATGCGATACGGATTCAGTATAGTCAGGAATCAGGATAGGTTTGTATGTATCGTATCGTATTGTGTATATAAGCGCGCTTTATAAATAAACCGCACCTACCGAGCAGTTGCACCTGGGCCCTCCCACTACACTGGAGCGAAAATACCCACTACAGCTCCAGTTTCATTCTGATTCAATCGTGAATTCCAACGCACACCTGTGGTCGTAGCGCCTAATTTATTTTTCCCCTCACCATCAGGGGCCATACTGCCAATGCTTAAAGCAATACTTAAGCAATATCAATCAAATTGACAGTTTGATGTCACGTACCTTGACGTTCCTAAAATAAGCATTATAAGTATGAAACACGAAACTTAACAATATTAAAACAATACTGCTTTAAGCGATTGTATAGTATAATCTGTGTCTAATCAGTAGTAAAACGTCTCTGCCGCATTCAGAGTCGCTTAAAATCACCTTAGTTTAGATTTAACTTTTAGTCCAGTGAGCAATTATATCGTAGGCGAGATTATTGATATAGGGTATTCGAAAACTGGAGTTTGTTTGAAGAGTGCTTAGTATGGGATTTTGTATGAAATACTGAATTGTAAAGTCATCAAAGTTTGACGCACTTTCTTACTTTAATCGATAGTTTAAAATGGTTATTCAACATAAAACTAACAGGAGACGTGGATATTACTACTTTTGGGGGATCCTATTTTTAATGAATAATTATCACAAAAAAATATTAATTTGAGTAGTAGTCAAAATAAATAAATAAATAAATAATTCTTTATTTCTGTTATTTATTTAGTCAAAATATATGCAATTGATGATTATATCAAATTATCAATCACTTGGCTTGATGGGTGGTCAACTTGTAATCGCATAAGCGTGCCCGGGTACCGAACCCGCGACTCCGTAATGAGATCGAGGCTAAAATAAACTTTTTGATCGTGTTTTAGATTTGTATGGATTGTGAAGCGCTATGATGACCAAACTACACTTGTTCAATCCAATGATCTTTTATAAAATTCAATCCCATACAAATCGACTGGAATATGTAAAGCTCTCGAGGTTTAAGACCGCCTACTAATAACTGCATATCAAGTAGTTAACTGTTTGTGCAATAAAGTTTTAAAAATGGCTTTTTCATTACTCATACACGGAAAGTAGGTCTGAAGTTGCCTGAGAAGCGGGTTGAAAGTAATACTTTTCAGCCCTAGGGAGAATCGTTTTCAACTGACAGCTGTCAAATAATTAAAAAAAACTAGTTGTCACATTTTTATTGGAGTTCAAATGAAACACGACATACCCGAGTGCATCCATAGACAAGAAGAAAGATTGTTCTAATTTTAACATAAACTTTAAATAAATATCTCACCAAAGTTGTTGATTTATGTAAAATAAAGTTCACTCAATTTTCTTTAGCTAATTTCTATTTTTATTTTGACTTTCCTTATATTCGTAATGAAAAGCACAGTGTTTACCTCGGGATAAAGACTTATTTAGTCCCTAGGGTAACAATGTACTATTTTAAATCCCGGTAAAACAAAGAGTTACGAGTTAAGAGTTTTACTTACATCCAAGCGGATGAATTTAAGTTTGGAACTAAGTTCCTTATGGGACGATGCGGAAGGGTACCTTAGCCGGCAAAAAACGTCCGTAACGAAAATGAGTAAGATTATTTTTACGAAGGCAAAGGTCTTTGTCTATAAATATACTACATTCGAAATTAAACTTTAAAGCTAAAGCATTAAAGTTTAATTTGTTATGGTTTATATTTTATTTTATTTTTTATTTAAAAAAATCGTAAAAAAAGAACTTTAAATTAATATTTTTGTAATAAGGAACTTCGTTCCTATCTGGACACCACACTTTTTTATGCGAAGACCTGAGATTGTAGTTAAAATGCAATAATAAACTGATTAGGTTTAGGTAAAAATATTTGAGCTATCATGATCACTCCGCTTATCATGTTAGCTCAACCTCAGTCATGAATGTTGAAATTTTTACGATAATTATTAAACTATACATAGAATAACTCCCTCATGCCAGGCGTAAATATCGCTCGAAGCTGGGTGCCGGCCAAGAGTCTCGAGTCTCGAATCTCGGGCAAGTCGGGGCAAAACAATACTCCGTGTGCGATGCACCTATTCTGTTAACGTTACAAGAGCGTGGATTTGACTCGCTACAGCTATACTTGAGACTGCAGTTACTCATTTATCTCGATACTTATTGTAGTTTTTAACTTTTAAAAACAGCAACCACCTTGCTGGCTCTTCTCGATAGGAATGGCATTCCAAACCAGCGGTAGATTCACTCGACAATTCAAAAGCACTTGCAAAATCTTGATTTTGTTTTAAACTAGTGGTTCGCCCCGAACAGTTCGGGGCTTCACTGCACCGTACGCATTAAAAGGCGCCGAATCTTTTGACGTAAATCGTCATCCGCTTGCGTGGATGGGATACGTATTTTACTCAAATGCAGCTCGTTCAGTGAGCGGGTGTTACGTACCATACGATATAATAATAAATAAAATGTGATTACTGTGTGCCCTCGGCTCCTGCGGCGAGCATGCCTAGATGCGCGCTCATCATTACGTTCATAGACATCAGTGCTATCAGTGGAATATTTTTTATTCCACGTAAGATGGTGCTAACGTCTATTATTTGTAAGCACAAACGAATAAACTTTTACAGAGCGCCATCTATTGATATAATTGTGAAGTTCTGTTAAAAATGCTGAAGCTCATTAAAAATTAAATAATTTCGTTTCCTTATAATATTTATCTAATTTTAGTATTTGTTGTTCAAGTACAGGATATTCAAATAATTGATCAAGTTTCAGGCTCAACCTTTCAGAAAATTGAGAGTTCTGAGGTCAACTGTGGACGTTAGAAAATCTCCACTTTGAAAGCCCCCATTTCGTTATAAAAATATATTTTTTACTCTATTCCTAATTATCTTTAAAATGATACACCGCAATCGTATGTAACGCTATAAAAAATATTTTACTTTGCATTCGCTTCTATGAAAGCCCCCCTGAAATAAAGATTTTTATAAATTTTTAAACCATATTCGGCTGGAGGCCATCGGTTTACATATTATATTTAAATTTGAAGTAATTACGTTCAATAATTCAGAAGTTATAAGGCTCTGACAGACGGACAATTTTTTTTGGCAACCCTAGGACGGACAAATGCAAATTCACTCAAGTAGACTCAGAGACCTTCGTTTCACTCGGTCAGTTATATTTGTGCCCATACCCGATTTATTGTCTGATCGGCCACTTGTTCCGTCAAAAAACTGCAACATCCCTTCCTGCATTTGGCGACCGCCCTGGCGCTGGCGCGCGAGAGGTCCCGGGTTCGATCCCCGGCAGGGTAAATTTGGGAATTTATATTTGTGAATTTTCTCTGGTCCGGCCTGGTTCGAGGCTTCGGCCGTGGCTAGTTACCACACTTCCGGCGAAGACATACTTACCGTCAAGCCATCTAGCGTTTCGGTATTATGCCGTGTAGAAACTAATTAAAGCCTAGGGATATGGGTTTAATATTACTGCTATACGCCTAACAGGTTAGCCCGCTACCATCTTAGACTGCATCTGAGATCGCAGCCTGCATAGCTTACTTGTAGTGGAATAAAGAAAACATTAGCGAGGGCGGATCAGCTATGTGTAAGATCATTCCTGAAGCTTTAAATGTGTCATGAGTCCCCTTGATTCATCCCAGTCCCTGATGTTATTCACCCACGTGTACAAGAGATGCAGTCACGCTGTGACGCATTTTGCGAGCTATTTCGGGACTGTGGAGGAATGAACAATTAATATTTACGAAGACAGTTCGATCTTCGAGCTAGATACTTTTTAACTGATTACGGCAATGCTTATGAGTAACGAGGTGAATCAATTATTTTTAATTTAAGTATGACGAAATATTTTATTCCACTACCAGATAGTAGTGTGATAACTTATTATTTATTTAATTTTATTGTAATTTTATTTATTGCCTTAAAATAAAATTACAAAAATACACCACAATTTTATAGACCAAAGCACTAGAATAAAACACACGTTGACGTTTGGAATTTGCAGCCCAAACCATAGTCTTCTTTGGGGCTGACAAAAATGATCGAAATCGAATGGATTGTTTAGGGACATATGGCACCATACTCCTAAATGGTTTCTACATCTCGACATCTAGGCTGTGTAGGCATCTTCTAGGCAACCTAGACCTCATCATTGCTTTCCATAGGCATGACTGTCGTCAAGTGCACGCCTTGGCGGTGCGTCTCAAGGTTTCAGAAAATTGAGAGTTCTGGGGTCAACTTTGGACGTTAGAAAATCTCCACTTTGAAAGTCCCCCATTTCGTCAATTTTAGGGGAAAAATTATTTATACTTTATTCCTAATTATCTTTAAAATGATATACCGCAACCATAAGTAACGCTATAAAAAATATTTTACTTCGCATTCGCTTCTACGAGGGCCCCCCTGAAATAAAAAAAAATAACTTTTTAAGCTATATTCGGCTGGAGGCCATCCGTTTACATATTATATTTAAAGGACTTGACCGGTGGAACTATGGCAGCTTGCCTAGGTGTCAAAAATCAATGTTCAGCAATGATTTCTTTATTATTGTAATTGTAATATTTCACTGTTTTCAGATAAAAAAGTTTCAGGAGTCTGAAGGCTCGGAAAACTGCGAAAATGAACAAAAAAAGTTTCACCAAAAGATTGCTTTCCCACACTAGATGGCGCTATTTATTGTGTTGAGCGAGTCCAAAAAATATTTTCAAGTATTATTTCTTTATTATTGTAATTGTTATATTTTATAGTTTTCAGATAAAAAAGTTTCAGGAGTCTGAAGGCTCTGAAAACTGAGAAAATAAATTAAAAAAGTTTCACCAAAAACTGCTTTCCCACACTAGATGGCGCGATGTATTGTGGTGAGTCTAGAAAATATTTTTTGTTAACAAGTTCAACTATTCGACCACAGATGGCAGCATATGCAATGTGAAAGGGCGTTCCAGTTTAACTATTCGACCACAGATGGCGGCATATGCAATGTGAAAGGGCGTTCCTTTAAACGCAGTATTTCAAAATGCTTTGTTCGATCAATTAGTTTGAGACTTGTCAAAAAATAAAAATAATTATAAGCAAAACATACATTTCCTTTTCATTACTATTTAATTGATCAAAAATAAATCATTCATAATATAATGACTAAGGTACTTAAATGGTATTCATATAGGGTTACAATGATTATTATTAGGCATGGATATAATGGAACGTCAAAATGGAGTAGTGCTTAGAGAGGAAAGCGGACGCTCAAGATTTAAACAATAAACGTACTGTTTTTTTTTGTCATTTGAACCCTGACCTTATTTGGAATAATAAATCCATAATAATTTCGTTTTGAATTTTAAAACCTTACTGTAAAAACGGAAATCCTGTGCATTGTCCCGAATCGGAGGGCAATTACTGGTCATGTCCTTTGAAGTAATTACGTTCAGTAATTTAGAAGTTAAAAGGAACGGATAGGGTTGCCAACTTTATTTTTACAAAAAAACGTTTAAAATGGTTTGGATAGGAAAATATAAAGTATTTGGAAGAAGAAAAAGTATTTTTCAAATTTTATGTTTTTATGTCAGAATGTCACCTGTCCTGTCACATTCACATCACCACATCTGACATGTAACATTTCGATCATTAATTATGTGTACCATTAAATAGTTAAGTAGGTACCCATAATGAGTATTTTGTTTAACGCATAACAGTAAAGGCTGAAAATAAAGTATTTTCACATACTTCTTTTGTATGCAAAAGTATAAAGAATAATTACCAAAAATAAAGTAGAATACGTCTTTATAAAGTATCTTCGCTTCGCTCGGTCAATAAAGAGGTAAAGTTTGTGAGTTTATGAATTCTGAGTTTGAGACGTTGTAGGGGGTAGGAATCTCTGGATCTACTGACTGAATCGATTTTGAAAATTCTGGTACCACTAAAGCCTCATTATTCGTGAGTGTCACAGGCTATATAGGTATTATCCCGAAAAATAATGGAGTTCCCGTAGGTATTTAAAAAACCTATTTCACGCGAACGAAGTCGCGGGCAAGTTTGCTAGTATATATTTACAAGAATTGCTTGTTTAAAGGTATTTGTTTTGTAATGAGTACAAATGTACTGATAGTAATTATCGCACGCTCAGTAGGTTCTACCTAGGTACCAGTGGGGAGGTCGCTTCACACATGAATGTCACGAGAATTCCAATTAAAATTAAAGTCGCAAGTTATAACCTTCTCACGCGACGCCATTTCATTACTTATTGTAGGTAAGTACTGTACTTAATTCATAGACTTAATTTTAAGTACTTAATTTTCACGTTTGTAACATAGCTGTTTATTATTGTTTATGTATTTATTACTAGCGGATGCCGGCGACTTCATTCGCGTGGAATAAGTTGTGCAACTGTAATGTCTCCCCATACCTACGTGTTCCATAAATAATTAATGTGGGAAATTTTTAAATTTCCACAGAAACTCAATTTTCGGGCTAAAAAGCCTCTGTCACTCTCCAGGTCTTTAACTATACCCATGCAAAAAATCAAGTCGATCAGTTGCTCTGTTAGAGTACAAACCAACAAACAAACACTTTCGCATTTATAATGAGTATTAGTTTAAGGTACTAATCCAGCTGACCCACTGCTGAATTAAACTTGAAAAGATCTAAATAAAAACATGTGAATATCTATACTACTAATACTATCGGAAACCTCATCAGAAAAGGTTTAAATTAGCAAGCAGCGCGGCGTAAGTAGGTATATGCCTCTTTCATCGAGGGATATTTGGTGAAAGGTAAACAGAGATCTAAACTCGCATTGAAAAGCTCTCTGACATCATGTCATAGAATTTTCAAGTGCGACACCAAAAAACTATAAACCCTAAGTACCAAGTCTTAGCTTCGCTTTCAAAGGGTTCAGGGTTGTAGGTGCAGACTGCAGTGGTGTTGTATTGTGTGGTGAGGAGCGCGGTGCCGATGCGCGGGAGTCGGTCAGCGCTTGGCGGAGGGCGGCAGGCAGGAGGCTCGCGGGAGCGCGCTCTCGAAATAGCCGCCGTATTTTGAGAGCTGCCCTCTCCCCCACCCCCCTCCCGCGCCCCGCGCTGGCTCGTTCGTCGCGGGTGCGCGCGCGCGCTCCGCACTATCCGCTAACTATTCGCAATCGACCGACGTCTTGGTTGTCGGAGCTGGTAATGATTTGACTTCTGCTAAATGAACCCGTGGACTAGTACCGTAAAGAGTTTACCGCAGTGGCGTGTGATTGCGTTTCATCGGACTGAGAGCGAGCAGTGAGTTCGGTGGCAGTGTGGTGTGCAGGCAGCCATGGAGCGGCAGTCGCGCTGGGCGGAGCAGCGCTCGGAGCGGCGCGAGCAGGTGGTGCAGCAGCGCACCGAGCAGCACTTCACGCAGACGCTCACGCAGCAAGGTAAGACCCCATACCCTCTACCCTCAACAACTGCCCTGGCGACTGTTGTTTAGCGCGGGTAGGGTTTCACCCGCCGCGAGCGCGGCTATTCTGGGCCACGTGGGCGGCGCCCGGCTCGGGAATGCACGCAAGCTCTTCTATTTTTCACACTAATTTTATTACATTTCGAGGAATGATCTCACTGTCTCCGCTCTATTTTGGTCTTGTATCTGCCTCGAGAGCGAATTGCATCACCGATGGAGGTCGAGGGTTCGCGCGCAGGGCTGGCTCTGGTTGACCCCGATGCGAGCTTTATCCGACATTTAAATTTGTAGTGCCGGCGCGCGAGCCCTAGTCTCTCGTTAAGGTTGCAGCGGCGAGCGAATTCATGCATTCAAACTTGTTTACTTTTAAGGCACAAACTCGTGCCCTTTTATGGGTGACAACAAATGCGTATGTTCCCATTCGAGGATTAATTTTTCTTAATATGAAACATGCGAAACGAGGTCGTGCGCCGATCGACCTCACTCACTCACTCACTCGACTTATGTTTATGTCACCGTAAGGTTGTAACAACCGTTAGATTATAATCTAACTCGCGAAATTGCAAAGTGTCGAAAGATTACAATTTAACGCATTATTTTCCGGTAGATTGTAATCTGTTAGATTTATTAAGCCGATAGAACTTAACCTACCTGGTTATTTATGTCGAACCCTAACCTAACCTACATGAAACAGACAAGAAAATGTAAATACAATGAATATTTCAAAAATTGACACTCAGAACATTGAACGGTTCACAATCTTTCGACAGTTTACAATTTCGCGAGTTAGATTATAATCTAACGGTTTTTAAATGTTACGGTGACATTTATATTCGGGTAACGATGACATATCACAATAAAATGCATAGGTATCTATAAAACTTTGAAAGACTCTTTAGGTAACCTTTATACTCAAGAATTTATATTTTCAAAATATTTTTCCTTCAATAAAAATAAAATTAAGAAATTTGAAGTATTAAACTGAACTCTTAAACCTAGAAAAGAGCTAATTATCTTCAAACAGCTGAATATCTCGGATCATTGCACTCTCGAACACTCGATTGTCACCTTTCAAACGAAAAAAATTATTATTAAAATCGGTTATGATAACCCGCTGTTTAGGTACTTCGTGTAAATAATTTATAGTATATCTACGTATGCACAATAGACTTGCACTTATATTGCAAACAATATGCTACGTAAATCTTAAGATTTTCAAACTTTGAATATTCAAGCTTCAATTCACTTTCTTCTAAGTACATTTGCTGATTTCTACAATACAATATTTTCTCAATTTATTGTAATTATAATTACATTATCATTGACCATAAAACATGGTGGTCATCAAAACTAAACATTTCTAAATAAATTTATAAAATCGTTTCATCAATAAACAAGAAATTTTTCTCAGTACATATACAATCCGCAGTACCTACTGCAAATACCTATAGGTTAAGGCCATGTTTAGGCTGTGCGTTGAAAAATCAGTCAGTCAGGACAACTTTGAAAAATAGAAATATATTAAAACATTAGCTTAAAATATATTTCGTATTTCCTACTACGGGATTCTATATTTAAGCTATTGAAGATAATCGATTTGAAAGGTGGAACAAAAACTAATAAAGGAAACTTCAAAAGCTAAATCAAGTTAATCATCATGTAGGTGGGTGACAAAAAAATAATCAGTGTAGATTGGAAAGTGTTCACGTCGCTACGCTTGAAAAAAAACATGCATCGGCTAATTTTATGTTATTGTCGGACACGATCGCGCAAGATTTGCCCAGCGTTGCGTGCAAGCGTGGTGAACCGTGTTTTAATCAGAAGAAACCTCGGGGAGATAGTAGATAGATATGTATATACCTATGCTATTCAATTTATAAAAAAACCTACTTAACATAACATCAACGGTTCACCTAACATAGTGGGTACTCCTTGGGTTCTTTTGTCGGCTGCTATGCTATACTTTTTTTTATCTAAGTTCCTACTTATTGTAAAGCCTTCGGGACAATCATGCAAATGATGAAGTCTAGGTTGGAACGGACTTGCCTAGAAAGTGCATATTATTCTAACTCACTTTGAGTTACTCACTTTGGCAGATTTACTCGACGATTCAAAAGCTCTTGTTAATGTCTACTTGAATAAAAAAGATTTGAGTTTAAGTTTGTGTGGCATGTTCTCTCTAGATATCATTGTAAGTCATTATAATCACATATATCTGCAACGGTATTTCAAATAAACTAGTTGCCGTGGCCGAAATTTGGCCAGGACCAAATTATGACTCCAGATGCGGAATAGTTTTCACAGGCCAGCCTCCGGCTGCAACTGCCACTTGTTCAAACTTCACGTTAGCGCTCGTGTGAAATGGAAACAGTAAACAGTTGCGCGTGAATCAGCACGGCGTAGGGTTGACACATCAGAGAAACTTTACATAATAATATGAAAAACTCGTCAAGTGTACGTCAGTACTCGTAACACGCGTACTACATTGCTAGTTGCTAAAAACTTTCAGGTTCATTATTAAATCGTACACGGTTGTTTTTTCTCCGAAAATTGTTAAGTAAACCTGATATGGATCTTGTATCACCGTAAGATTGTAAAAACCGTTACATTATAATCTAACTCGCGAAATTGCATACTATAGAAAGATTGTGAACCGTTCAGTGTTCTGAGTGTAATTTTTTTTGAATTTGTATTATAAAATACCAATTCAAGATATCATATGGATCAAAATTTTTCATGTTCAGTGTGTATTTCTTTGAATTTGATTAATTAAAACAGTGCATTATCTTGTATTAGTAGTTAGTACCCATTCTATTAAGATACAAATCTTACTTAGTGATTCCCTGAAGTGACAGCCCTAGCCTAGGCTCAACATTGTTTGGCAGAAATATCGGTTACAGAATATAAGAAAACAAGAAAGTGATTTTCATACTTGACTTCATTTATTTACATAATTACATACTAGTAATTACATACGCTTATAGATCTCATCATTATCATACTCTAGACTTCCGAAACAGACTAAAATAAAAACGAGTTTTGTTTGCAATGTATTAAATAAGGCAAACTTAATTAATAAAACATAACTTTAGTTAAAACTTAAAAAGTTTTCGCAAGCAGCCGCGAAACAGCCTGTTGTTTATTATATAACAAGTGTTTTAGTACGCATAATATAACCGTGTTATCGCGGTCGTGTAAAATCAATCGGTCGTTATGATTTTATTTTTCGAACATTTACTTTCCCCATATTATTCAGAAATTTTCTAAAGTGACAACCCTAAGACACATCCATTCCATACTGGCACAAATATCGGTTACAGCTTACAGATATTGTATAACGCCTATCACAGTCGCTCAAGACATGTCCAAGCTGCAAATACCGAGCAGTGCGGAAAGTGATTGACACTTTTCACTTCATATTCATCATCATTTCAGCCCATCGCCGGCCGACTACTGAGCACAGGCCTCTTAAAATGAAAAAACCATAATATGTGGTTTAGGACACAGGACAAGGCCTGACCATGTGCTGATCGGCAGACCTCCCACACGAACTCTCAGGCATATTCAGGTTTCCTCACAATGCTATCCTCCACCGTCAAATCAAGTGTTATTATGGCCCTCTTGAACTGCTGCAAAGTTATTAAAACCACACCAGCAGGGCGATCGCGTATCTTCTGCATCAATCATTGATACAGTATCAATTGTTGTGATTGGCTGAATTTACGGTATTCTTGCTGCGTCAATGGATTTTGTCCAATAGTGGAAGAGTGTTATCCAATCAGAGGTGATTGCGATCGTTACACTGTAGCTGTCAGAGATACGCGGTCGCCCAGCTGCACTCTGCTGTCAAAGATCATATTCCGATTAGAACGATTTTAGAACGACTTTTTATTGTGTCGTAATTATTTTTATTTTTCCACCCCATCTTCTAAAAATTTGGTGTTTGTACACAGAAATAGATGATAAATGATTTTTTTATTTCACATAGGACAACTAGTGTCACTTAAGAAACGTTAAGACCTTACCACCGGTTCGGAAAAATATTTTACTGAGAAGAGACGGCAAGAAACTCGGCAGTTGCTCTTTTCTTCAAAAAATAAATAGGTTACAATAATTATACAATACTTACAACCATTTTACGTCAATGAATACAACACATACGTTACGATACAAGTATTCCACTGACTTATGGGTTCACTGGATGCGAGGCCGGTGGCTTCCATGCAACTTTGTCATGTACTATACATAAAACCATCGATAGTATAATAGCCCCGACTTAACAAATGCTGTTTAACACAATCTTTATATGTAATGGCAAATTCAGAAAATACTTTGAAATATATTAAAAATATTAAATGATTTCTGAATCTAAACGGTCTTTAAATTAGCTGGGTCGAACTTCGCCGATCTCCTTTTAATACAAACCAAATTGTACCAAATGGCGGGCATTATGTAAATTGCGGGACCTCCCGTGTTAGGGCCACTTTTAATTTACGCCCAATTTTCTTTGAGCTACCTTTCTATGTGAAACTCGTATAGGAGAGTTAAGTGTTGATCCCGCTTAATTTCTGAGTACTGGAGTCATACTGCCAACGCTTATAGTCATATTGTTTTATTATTGTTGACTTTCGTGTTTGAGAATAAAAATAGTTGTAATCCTTGTTTTAGGAACGTCAAGGTGCGTGACATCAAAATGTCATTTTGAGTAATTATGCGTTGGCAGTAGCCAGTATGCCCCTGAGTAGTACTCATACGTTTATTGATAATTAATTGTAGGAAGTAAAAGGTACGTTTGGGATCGAGAAAAAAAATAGGTAGAATAGCATAATTTATGCTATTTTACCTATTTAATATTTCGCTAAAATTTCAGTATCAAATCGCGCTTGAGTTTTTTATGATGTTTTTTTTAAATTGTTTACTATCTACCTTTTCATTTCGCGTCTACCCCGAGCTACTACCCCGTCTATCAAAATGTGACAGCATCACAAAATTGTTTAAAACGCACTTAGCCCCAAGAAGTTAAAGGTCCGAACCAGACAAACTGGATGAAACTAAAATATAAAAAGATTTTCCTACAGAGCCATGAAACTAGTAAGTAGTTTATGTTCGACACGACGGTGGAGGAAATTACTCTCGATGGATAATTGCCAGTTTTCTATTGCTTACGAGTGGGAACCGCACAATAATGGCACTGGCGACGTGTGCGCGGGAATAATGTGAAAAACGCGGCAAATGTGCAGTTTTCACTGTCACTTCCAGCAACCTTTCACTTGTTTCATCCACACATAAATGTTATTCTATTAGCCGACATTATTTCAGCTTCGCTCGAGTGAAATTCTAGAAAATATTTCAGTAGCTATTTATAATAAAAATAGTAGGTAACTACGTAATAATGTATACTTAATTCTTTATTAATTACCAATTATTACCAACATAAAAATGAAGCATACAAACTTTCATTGTAGATGTGTTAAAAATGCTAGTAATCGAGAAAAAACTTATAGTTTCTTTTTTAAATTAAAATACAAATATCTTCTTTAAGGCCCTAGCTTGAAATCCATCCATCCATCCATCACCCCGTATGCATCCACTGCTGGACATAGGCCTTTTCGAGAGCGCGCCACCAAACACGGTCCTCCGCCTTCCTCATCCAACCGCTTCCCGCAACCTTCTTTAGGTCATCGGACCAGCGAGCTGGAGGTCGTCCTACACTGCGCTTACCGGTACGCGGTCTCCACTCCAGAACACGTCTTTCCCAACGATATTTCAGCTTGAAATACCCGGCCATAAATTTAAATTTCGCATGTATCCTAGTAATAAACCAGAAAAAAATTTAAAAAAGTGACATTATTACCATTGTAAAAATACACATCATTATCAAAATTCGCACGCGTGAGATCGTTGACCCGTACTCTCAGCTGTTGCGTACATTCATCGCGGCGCCAGTAGTATGTCGTGCGTTTATGTAGTTTTATGGATATAATGGACGAAAGTAAATCCAAAGATAAATAATACCATTTATATCACTTACCTTATTACCATATTATATGGGTTAATTTTTCGAGACTCGACCCTACTAAGTAGGTAAGTATCATGTTCAAATTTTGCGAAAAATTTATATTTAAATTTTTAAAAAAACCGGACTTGAGACATCTGGACTCGAACCGGGGTCTTCTGGTTTCGGGACCGCCCGATATCCCACCTGAGCTATTATTACCTAGTAGATGGTGGCGTGTATCTTCGTGTTCTAATGATATTGTAGCAGTTTTTCATTGCCTGAAAACACGGTTTTTCTGACTAGAAATTCTCAGTACTAACCCGGAGTTAGGAAGTTGGCGGTGTTTCACCCCCGTGCCTCGGAGAGCACGTTAAGCCGTCGGTCCCGTTTGTTATCACTAACACGGTAATAGACGTTAAAGCCCGCCAACCCGCATTGGAGCAGCGTGGTGGGTCTAAGCTCTAATTTCCTCTCTCCAATGAGAGTGGAGGCCTGTGCCCAGCTGTGGGACGTTAATGTGCTGTAGTGGTGGTGTGGAGTGGATACCTATGTAGCCTGAAAAAATGAAAGTAATTTAAGTATGTCAATTTCATCACTCGACGTAATTTCAATACCTGATATCAGTTACAATAAGACGTAAAACATTTGCCTGTGAAAACTTAATATCGTTTCCGTCTGTCATACTATTATTTTCATTATACAACAAAGGTGGTCCAGGTTCCGTCCCTGTCAGGGCAGACTGGAAATTTATAATTAAAAAAAATTGCCAGTCATAGGGACTGCCGATAGAAGTGAAAACATTTTTTAACATATAACACTAAGGCATTAAAGTTTAATTTCGAATGTAATATATTTATATTTAAGACCTTTTATCTTCGTAGCAAGGCGAGCATGTCGCTGTTCGCGAGCATGTCGGTCACGCGAATCCACATTATTACCCCGTACTAAAAAGTGCTCAACGCGGTCAAAGAGGTTTGCACTTCAAAATTTTCTCTGACCTGATTTGGTGGGCTTGGGCCGTGGTTAGTTACCACTCAACCACAAAGTTCAGAGAGGAGACTAGATGCGTCGATGGGTTGAACTGATTATGCTGAGGTAATCAAGGAACAAAGCTACATCGCTATAATCCGCCAAAACAGACGCTCTTATTCGCTATACAATCGTGCATTATATAGCGAATAAAGCTTCTCGTTTCTTGATTACCATGGACTTCCGCAAAGTAACGCCCGATTCTTTCCATAATCCAATATATGAAAGGGAGGGTTCGTGGGCGTACATTTTTTCGTCTTGAAATACACTATCATCATTATCATTTTAACTCATTGCGGGATCACTACTGAGCTCGAGTCTCCTCGCAGAATGAGAAGACTTAGATCATAATCCACCAAGCTGCGTGCGGGGTGGTATACTTCACACACCTTCAAGAACTCTTTGAAGAACTCTCGTGTATGCAGGTTTCCTCACGATGTTTTCGTTCACCGTTTGAAGCAAGTGATATTTAACTTTTTAATGCGCACATATCTCTTAAAAGTTAGAGATTCATGACCGGGAATCAAACCTGCGACCCTGTATAGATAGAGGTCGGGTGTCTGAACCACTGGGCTATCACCTCTTCAAATACACTATACACATAGTACTTAATATTATTATTTTAATATCTTTGTGGCAAAAGCGGCCGACACGCTACGGTTAATGCGAAAGTTTAGCAAGTTACTTAATGGAAATTTTTATCA
Organism: Erebia palarica; assembly: GCA_964035005.1. Classification (NCBI taxonomy): domain Eukaryota; kingdom Metazoa; phylum Arthropoda; class Insecta; order Lepidoptera; family Nymphalidae; genus Erebia; species Erebia palarica. The sequence continues at coordinate 20,781,205 of OZ035986.1, forward strand.
TTATACATTGTAGGTATGCACAATACATCTTAACTACGGAATCAGACTAAATCGAAATCTACTGAGAAATTCGAAATTAAAAGTTAATGTCTCTGAAGAAACTAGAAGTTTAATTCGCTATAATCCGCCACAGAAGGCAAATCTATGTGGTACAGTGCGTATTTTGAACAATGCACGATTGTAAACTTTACAACCGTGAGTCATCATATCCTGAAGATGCTCCGGTATATCGGAGTGAAACGTACGTTGAGGGTATTTTTGCGGGTTTACGCGGTGTGGTGAATATCGAGGGCATCAAGTTCAAGATACGCACTGTACCACAAAGATTTGCCTTCTGTGGCGGATTATTATAGCGAATTAAACTTCTAGTTTCTTCATTGTCATGGACTTCCGCAAAGTATTAAGTAACGCCTGCTTTTATCCAATGTTAATGTCTCTGTTTAATGTCTCATTTTTCTCCAAAAAAATCACTTATACATGGCAGGCCGAGATTGTGGTCTGCCACTTAACATTCCACGGTGCAGTTCTGCTCGGGTTTAAAAAAAAAAAGGAGGAGGTTCTTAATTCGGTGCGTGTTTGGGCGATGTCCATAAGTCCGTCAAATCTGAACCGATTTCAATTTAAAAAAAAAATTTGAAAGAACAAAACGTATCGTCAGGTTAGACACATTTTTAATTGTTCTTAAGATCTGATAATCTTCAGAGATGGAGGACGGAACTTCTCAATGAATAAGAACAAATCAGTCGAGATCATAGTATGTGTAGACTTTTAACCATGCATAGTACATAACATACATATTACATACCTATGCTTATTGCTTGTCTTTTCGGCATCTTATTTTTAGGGTACTTTCGTTTTGCACCTTCCCGTTTGCCATACAAATCTTTAGATTCTATTGCCATATTATTATGTGTACATAATAATATGGCAATAGAATCTAATTAATTATTAAGTATTTAATTATGTGTATGAGTAAACCGCAAACATGTCTTCTTAGTGTTATGGTATTCTCTAAACGCATCGCCTCAACGACAGCGCTGACACAGCGGCGGCAATTTTCACGAAAATACTATAGCTTGAAAATGATAAATAACTTACGGGTGGAATTTGCGTAGACAAGTCTTAGTGTTTGAAACGACCATGCTTAGGCGTTATCTTTTGAAAATTTCACGTCTAGTTCAGAAAAATCATTTCAAAAGCTACACAGACATTTTATCACCTTTCTATTAAGCTAATTTTGATTTGGTTTTATAGACGCACTAGCGGTCGCCCGTGACTTTGTCCGCGTACAATTTCTGATTTCCTATGAGATTTTTCCAGCTGCAAAAGGATTACTGATAGCAGCTATATAGAGTTGGCAGGTTTTTATTATTTAAGACTATTAGGTCCTTAATGCTGACTTCAAAAACTTATAACCTTCATGAGAGCTTTCAACCCCTATTTCACGCCCTTTGGGGTGGATAATCGTTAAATTGCTTATGCAGTTTTTTATTACTTAAAACTAATAACCTAAATCCTGATTTTCAAGTCCCTAACTACAAAAACATAGGACATGCATACAAATTTTCAACCATTCATTTTCAATGCTCCGATTCTTGCGGGGACTGCGAAATCTGTGATTTTTTAAATTTATTTTTAAATTTTAACACACATTGTATAAAATACTCGATGCGAAAACTCTTACTTTTTTTTTAAATTAATAATAAACAGCTAAAAATTGTTTCTAAAAAAAAAGAACCACGTGACTACGAACGCGCCACGATCGGTTGCCATGTTTGTGACGTCGCTTACTGTTATTGTTCAACATATTGTAAAGGAAGGTACGGTCTATATGGCTATCGGAGTTCCTACCCGCTCTTGGCAGTCTTGTTGCAGTTACATTTTTAGTGAATCATTCCAGTTTGTAGACCTACATATTTTTATTTTATATTGTGCGTAGGTATATTATCTGTAGCATATGTTTTCTTGAATCACTGCAGACACAAGACTCCACGACATAACGCGACAGTCCTGTTTGCGATTGTTACACTGTAGCTGTCATTTTTAGCTTTGAATAATAATAAAAATAATAATTTGAATAAATTAACTTTTGACAATTCAATTGTAATAAGCTAATGATAATATTGTGACGTGTGAACGTCATTTACGATTGCTTAGCGGCGTTCGTGGGCTATTGCGACTCACGGACTGCGGTGCTGCTGACGTCATTGTCTAGTCGTAGTCTTAATATTTCCCTAGTCCCTACTCAGTGATCGTGGCGGTTGTCTAGTGTCTACGCAGGCTTGCGCGGTCGCGGCATTATAGCGTACAACTTAACAGTAACTGTCCGTTTCGGTACTTGCTCTCGAGTATCAGGTCTCACCCCCCCCCCCCCCCCCCCTACTCACCCTCCGTATCACGTCTCGGATTAAGCGTTTACTTAGACATGTTAAAAACCGAGTTATGATTTTATGACTATTATGTACTAGATACTATAGTATATAGTACTACTGCACTCGTCCATGAAACTTAACTGCTCAAATCTCCAACTGAACTGTATATTAGTTCTACATTCAAAGTGCGAGTTTCAATGCCTGTTGAGCCACCCGAAACTAGTCAATTTCAGACGGATACGTTATTCAGAGTTCAGACGGTAGAAAGCCATCACTTTCAAATTGTACCGACATACATTATATAAAAAGAAACGCAATGAATAGAGAACCTCCTCCTTTTTTGGAAGTCGGTTAAAAATACTCTGCACTTCAGCTCCGCGCCGTAGATGTGGGTTAGATAGTGTGCGTTAATCAACTGCAACTTTTTTGACGACCTCCGTGGGACAGTGTGTAGCGCTGTTGTCTTGTCGCGGAGGCCCCGGGTTCGATCCCCGGCAGGGTTAATTTGGGAATTTATAATTTCTGAATTTTCCCTGGTCTGGCCTGGTGGGAAGGCTTAAAAAAAATACTAAACTAAGATCAAAATTAAGCAATACGGGGACAGTTGCGTATCAGGCCACTGAAACACCTAGCAGACGTAAACAACCACTGATTAGGGAAAATTGTACAGCACTCAACAGTGTAGTAACTAGTACGTACTAGGTACGTATCATACGTAAGTCAGCTGTACTGACTTGTGCACTTTAATTTTGGTAAAATCATAAAATCGTCTGTAGGTCATCTTACGGCAATAATAAATGTTTTTCTTTCTTGTAATTCCAACTTTTTAGTTTTATAGGTGTAAAATACTAGGTCGCCATCTGGTAGTTAACACCAGATGGCGGCCTAGTCTAAAGTCTTCCGCCAATCTCCGCAATATAGATTGATACTGCGATCACGATTATTGTGATATCAATGCTCACTTGGTCACACAACCAGTTATGTGAGTTAGGCACGCGACATGCGATATTACGCCAGCTGTACCCGTTTTTCTACATGCTGACACTGAGTTATATTATACTATAGAGATGCAAACCATAATTGCTATCCAAGTTGCGCGTAAATCGGCCGAAATGTATGGAAATGTCACACAAAAACGATTATCCTTTATCTAGATACTACAGTTCGCGCGCGAGTTCAATGCAGAGTAAATATAATTATGGTGACACATACATTTACTCTGTATTCAACTCGAGCGCGAATTGTATTGTAAGTAATATAAGGCTCGCTTCCATTGATCGCCAAAAATGCATTAACATGCAAATATTATTATTAATACAAAGATGTAAGTTAATGTATTTTTTTATTAATTATTTTTCCTTCTTTCTCTTGTAACCAGACCAGAGAGAAAGCGATTTCGATGCCGTTCCTTGCATAACTCCAATTGGCTGATTGAATATAAACACGACGCTTGTCAGTTGTCAGTGATGTCCTTAAATACCTTTAACAACGGCAATCGCATAAAATATCTGGCTACAAAACGCCTCCTCCCGTAGACCGTACGCGATATAAGCAAACGGTGGGGATTAAAAAAATGGCCAACAAACTTATTGTAATTTAAAAAGAGATACCAATACCAACATCACTGCCCAGATTTTAAGTAAAAGCTCTATTTACGTGACGCCGTATTAGGCTCTTGGTAATTAAGGGATGAGGTGCTTATTTGTGAGTTGTGACCTAATTACTATTGCTGACCGAATTTGGAGGTCCGAATTTGCCCATCCGTTATCTCCTCATTAAAACCTCTACCGTTTAGTACATGATTAATGGAAACGGATACGATCCTCACCATTGGGGAATACAACGCAAAAAGAATGTTTATTTCGTCCGTGAGTGTTATTGGAACAATTTTATTACTAACTATAATTGACCGAGCGAAGCGAAGATCTTTGAGTCTATTTGAGTGAATTTGCACTTGTCCGTCCGCCCGTCCTTCTGTCCTTCCGTCTGTCAGAGTCTTATAACTTCTGAAATACTGAACGTAATTACTTCAAATTTTAATATAATATGTAAACCGATGGCTTCCAGCCGAATGTGGCTTAAAAAGTTATAAAAATCTTTATTTCAGGGGGCTCTCATAGAAGCGAATGCGAAGTAAAATATTTTTGTATAGCGTTACATTATATTAGGTTGGGGTATATCATTTTAAAGATAATTAGGAATAGATTCCAAAAATATATAGTTTTTAATTTTTCCCCTAAAATTGACGAAATGGTGGGCTTTCAAAGTGGATATTTTCTAACGTCCAAAATTTAACCTCAGAACTCTCAATTTTCTGAAAGGCTGAGCCTGAAACTTGATCAATTATTTGAACAACAAATACTATTATTAGATAAATATTATAAGGAAACGAAATTATTTAATTTTTAATGAGCTTCAGTATTTTTAACAGAACTTCACAATGATGTCAATAGATGGCGCTCTGTAAAAGTTTATTCGTTTAGCTCCAATAACTTTTTAGCACTTTTGCGTCTAATGTTAAAACCATCTTATGGATACCGCGAGGTCTCAGTTTGGGGCGAACCACTATTATTATATCATATTGATTGAAAACGATTAGTCTTTCCGTCGTATGTTTTTACCGCGGCATAGTACGGTATTACCGATTTGTGATTGCGCCTCGCACCTCAAAGCTCAACGGTATTAGTACTGCAATCCGAATGTTCGTAGATTCTATTCTAACTCTAAGTTCTAACGCGGTAAAGCAAGATTCATAGTTTTGTTAGCTCTACTCCCTCTGTGAATGTAAAAAAGTTAATCTCGTGTTTAAAAATCTCGCAAAATGTTAGTTTTAAAAAACTGTTACATAAAACACACACGCACACACATAATCATAAATCCTTATTACCTTCCGTAGTTGGCGAAGTAGGGATAAGTAATCAAAGAAAGAGATTGAATGTGCAGTAAAAAGCTTATGTATCCAGCAATAAAATATTAATGAAAGTTGCAGTTAGTTGTGGAATGTAACGTGCACTTTGCTTGCACTCGCAGTTTTATTGACCGAGCGAAGCACTTTGCACTTGTCCGTCCGTCCGTCCGTCTGTCAGAGCCTTAACTTATGAATTACTGAACGTAATTACTTCAAATTTAAATATAAATATGTAAACCAGCCGAAAATGGCTTAAAAAGTTATAAAAATCTTTATTTCAGGAGGGGCCTCATAGAAGCGAATGCGAAGTAAAATATTTTTTATAGGGTTACATAAGGTTGCGGTATATTATTTTAAAGATAATTAGGAATAGAGTACGTTTTTTTTTTTATTTTTCCCCTAAAATTTACGAAATGGGGGGTTTCAAAGTGGATAATTTCTAACGTCCACAGTTGACCTGAGAACTCTCAATTTTCTGATAGGCTGAGCCTGAAACTTGATCAATTATTTGAATTTTATCCTGTACTTGAACAACAAATACTTAAATAAGATAAATATTATAAGGAAACGAAATTATTTAATTTTTAATGAGCCTCAGTATTTTTAAAAGAACTTCACAATTATGATAGATGGCGCTCTGTAAAAGTTTATTCGTTTCACTAATAACGCTCTTTTGCGTCTAATGTTAAAAGTTAACTATTATAATTAGATAGGTAGTTAAAACTATCTTATGGATACCGCGAGGTCTCAGTTCGGGGCGAACCACTAGTAGTATCTAGGTACCTACTATCTTCAGTCCACAATTCCACACGCCACTGAGGCCGACATAAGCCACGAGGCGGGAGACATTAGATGAACACTGAGCATGTTATAACAGACATAGTAATCTGGCCATTTATCTAAAGAGAAACAAAGAATATCCACCCACTGCTGGCCCTTCGTACGTACATTACTATTTCGTTTAAAATTTCATGGACACTGATTCCGAAAGTATACGAAGGTACTTACCGTTCGCAGACACTTATATTTACATAAGTTAATTTTAAAGTAAAAACAAAAGAATCGATCGACTTTGTAGTCCAGGTTTGAAAGCGAGTGCCAACGCAATATTATTGAACCCAGATCCATCATAGGTTTGAATATTTAGTAAAAAACGTTCACGACAAGTGAACTTAATTTAACGAATTAAAAAATACGACTGCCCTGCCATATTATTTTTGGAGTTTACCTCCCTAAGAAGCGATTTGCATATTATAAGCCTTTGGAATCTTATTCACATTTTTATTAATGAATGATATTTTTTTGTGAATCACTGGATATTGAACTATAGTGTTATATATATATTTGGAATCTACTCATCATTTTCTAGATGATGATTATATAGTTAATCTTATTTTCGAATATTTTTTTTCAACTTTAGTCTTTAATAAGCGATCATGGTCACCCTGTCAATATTTTAAAAAAATTTACTAGTCTATGTCACCCGGAATAAGATAGGGATTCTAACGATACCTCATTTATCAAAATCGGTTCAGGCGTATAGAAGTTATGGTGGAATATGCAAACTCACATACATACATACATACATACATACATACATACATACATGAACCCTGAAAATAATATACTCCTTTTTTCAGGCAGTCGTATAAAAAAATTGTCAATGGCTTTCAGTTTTTGATAGATAGAGAAAAGGCTTGTGAGGGTATCAGCCCTCCCAAGCCGGCCGGTCGGCCGTCGGCCGTCAGTTGGACGCGTGCCAAGGTACGCCCACGAGGCGGCGTCGAAATAGCTCCCTTCGCAAATCTTCAACAAATATTATTCTCCTACTTATTTGGCCGAACACCAATTTGCAGGCAGCTGTTTCGTAGGTACATCATACAAAAGTCAAAACACGGATACTCTAGGAACTCCTAAACAATGAGCTTTTAAACTAACTTTCCTGCTACCTTGATATCGGTTGCTTAAGGCCAATAGATCTGAGATTTGTCAGACTTCCGAAAAAATATGTGGTTTCAAAATTACACGGACTGAAAGATTTACCTACCTACCTACCTACAAATAATTTAGAGCATGTTTACTTAACGAGTTACTTTTTTCATCCACTACAAGTTAGCCCTTGTTTGCGATCTCACCTGATGTTAAGTGTATAATGGTAGTGGGCTAACCTGTTTGGGGCATGGCCGTGTTAATTAACCCATACCACGCATTTTTTCTACACGAAATCGTACTGAAACGCTAAATCGCTTAGCAGCATGTCTTTGCCGGTAGGATGGTACAACTAGTCACGGCCGCAGCTTCCTACCAGGAAAATTCCTCGTTTCAGCCTCGTTTGTGGAAATATGCCTAATGTGTTAAATCGCTACAAAAATTATTACATTTTAGATGAGGATCCTTTGATTGCACCCCATTTCTAAGGTTGTGACAATGATTTTAAAGTTTATTTAGGTATATGCTATAGCGATTTGTTTGTTATCAGGCACGTATGCTGACATAAAATATAATAAAAACCTTTCTTCTATTTCTGTGAAAAAAGATGGCCACAGTGACCTTGACCTAAATACATTATGTAAGTCAATAATGTCTCTGGGAATCGAACCTTCACATGATCATGATCGATCTGATGAATGATTGCCACAGATTTGTCTAGCTAGAAGGTATGAGGTAGAGTGTTTGGCGTCTAGGCTTGTCTAATATCTAGTTCACTGTTTATTTGTATTGGCATAATGTTACAATAAGTTGCTTTATATCTATCTTTAGTGAACACTTATGCGAACCCTAAAGCGAACACTTATTTACCTGCTATTTACCCTAGGTATATTACCTACATCAGCGAACAGAAAAATCGACATGGTTTAGGAGTGGTTACATTGAAATGTAAATTTATTTGTGTATTAAGTTTGAGTAGGTATCTACCTATCTAATAATAAAAACTAAAATAAAGGATTAAAAACAAGTGTTTTTGAATATTTTATAAGACCTCGCCTTAAAAACAATGTCTCAGTTTAAGTAATCGTAAATATGTACGCGATTCTTGCGTATGCCTACCAAAATGGCTCTCGTAATAAGATCTGAGTTGGAAGCACGAAAATAGACGCGCGAAAACAACTCGCCGCGCCACGCATGTTGATTCACCGACACCCAGCTGCGTCCCGCGGCCCCCTACTCCCAACTTGTCGTCTTCCACTCCGCTCCTGCAACCATTCCACTGCATCCATCAAGCAATAATAATTTTTAATGATACATAGTCATAGCACAGAGCGAAGCTATGTCTGTTCAAGTATTGCGAGATTTTCTATAATTATTAGTTTCAGATATTTTTGTAATGTCCACGCAACGCAACTAACCATATTAACGCGGAGTTTTTATATTGTTACAGTCGAAAGCTCAGTCGGCGGCGCCCTGCCTATCGGTTCCGGCAGGCCCGGAGATCCCTCTCCGCCGATATTCGAACAGATCTTCAAGAATGCGAGGTTCGCGCAGGGCGGGAACGCTAAATTTGAAGGGAAGTTGAGGGGCAACCCCACGCCGACTGTGTCGTGGACCAGGAAGAAGGCGCCGCTCGTGGAGTGCAACAAGTACAGCATGAGCTACGATGAGCGCACGGGCGACGTCTCGCTGCTCATCAAGCAAATCGGGCCCGGAGACGAAGGCGAGTACACATGCTCAGCGCGAAATCAGTATGGTGAGGCCATCTGCTCCGTGTATATCCAACCAGAAGGTGCGCCCGCGCCGCAGACGCAGAGCTACAGCCACGTCAGCGAGAGCGTGCAGCACAAATCTTACGGCACGCAGGACTTCACCACGGAGCAATCGCGACAGTCCCAGAAGTACGCCTACACGAATGGCACCTCCGATTATTCCTCCACTGAGGACTTCAAGGTAGACACTTTCGAATACAGACTGCTGAGAGAAGTATCGTTCAGAGAAACCATCACGAAAAGGTACATGGGCGAAACCGACATTCAAATAAACTCAGAAATAGATACGACATTAGGACCAGTGTCTCCTCCGAGAATATCACAGAAACCCAGAAACTCTAAACTACAGGAAGGTGCTGATGCTCAATTCCAAGTACAACTTTCAGGGAACCCCAGGCCGCGTGTGACGTGGTTCAAAAACGGCCAGAGGTTAGTCAACTCTAACAAGCACAACATAATCACATCGAACAATCAAACTATCCTTAGAATAAGAAGCACGCAAAAATCTGACAGCGGCCACTACACACTCTTAGCCGAAAATCCCAACGGATGCATCGTCACATCGGCTTACCTGGCCGTCGAACCCCCTCAGGAGGCATACGTGCAAGACCAAAGGTCCCAGCTCATAATCGACACGCAACAAGTACGGACTGAAAAAGTAGAAATAGAAGAAAAAGCTCTCGCTCCGCAGTTCGTTAAGGCCTGCCACGATCGAGATGTCACGGAAGGCAAGATGACGCGATTCGATTGCCGCGTCACAGGCAGGCCTTACCCAGAAGTCACGTGGTTCATTAACGATAGACAAATTCGAGACGATTATAATCATAAGATATTAGTAAACGAATCCGGTAATCATGCACTTATGATTACAAACGTCGATCTCAGTGATAGTGGTGTAGTGACATGTGTGGCGCGAAACAAAAGTGGTGAAGCGTCTTTCCAGTGTAGATTGAATGTTATAGAAAAGGAGCAAGTAGTAGCTCCAAAATTCGTAGAGAGGTTTAGTACGTTGAATGTGCGAGAGGGTGAGCCGGTACAGTTAAACGCGCGCGCCGTCGGCACTCCTACACCACGAATCACATGGCAGAAGGACGGAGTTCCGGTCGTGCCACACGCGGAGCTCCGGATCAATACCGAAGGTGGGGCCTCGACATTAGATATTCCCAGAGCCAAGGCGTCGGATGCGGCATGGTATCAGTGCACCGCACAAAATGTCGCGGGCTCCACAGCCACTCGGGCGAGGCTCTACGTGGAGGTTCCCAAGGAGCCGCCGCCCGAGCAGAAGCGGCTGCACCTGCCGCGGCCTACGAAAATAATTGAACCAGAGTGAGTATATCATTTCACATTCATCTGTATTCAACTAATCTTAAGGCGATTCTTCAATTGATGAGTGTTTCTTTTTTATATCCTAGGCCCGCTCCTGGTCCAGAAATTATTTACTTAAGACACGTGGAAAGGGCAAGGCCTTTCGTTCCTCCGGGAGAGGAAGATCGAGTATATCCACCGCCTCAATTCATAGTTCCACTAAAGAGTGTGACGCAAATGGAAGGTGGAAAAATTCATTTTGAAACTAGAATAGAGCCAGTCGGCGATCCATCTATGAGGATCGAATGGTTGAAAAACGGACAAAGTATAGAAGCCAGTAAGTATTTTTATTTTATCGAATTGTGCAGATGATAGGCATTTGAATGTGTTTCATATTATTTACCTTTATTATTCTTAGGTTCCAGATTTACTTCTGTGTTCCGGTTTGGATATATCTCTCTCGATATGCTCAGTTTAAATTTCGAAGACAGCGGAGAGTACACATGTCGAGCGATAAGCGCTACCGGCATGGCCGAGACGAAGGCGGTGCTACAAGTGACGCCGAGAGCGACGATCGAGAGGAGCAGTCAACATCCACAGAGCTTGCAGTACATCCAGCAGCTGGAAGATTACTCCAAATACCAACACCAGGAGTCGATCGACGAGCAAACGTCACAAAAACCACAGTTCATACGACCGCTGCAAGACCTAGGCGAGCTGCAGGAGGGGCGAAATGCGCATTTTGAAGCTCAACTCACTCCTGTCAGCGACCCTACAATGAGAGTAGAATGGTACAAAGATGGCAAACCAATTACGGCCAGCTCGCGAATCACGGCACTCTTCAACTTCGGCTACGTCTCCCTTAACATCATGCACCTACGGGTTGAAGATGCGGGTTCGTATACAGTGAGGGCCGTAAACAGACTCGGTGAAGCCATCAGCACCTCTACTATCAGAGTAGCGGCCAGAAGTACCGTCACCTCAGATCTCGGCATACCTGAACAACAAAGGTACATCGAAAAAACTGAGCAACTAGAAGCTTACCAACAGCAACAACACCAGAAATACTATCAGGAAGTGCCCGAAAGTACACAAAGGCCTGAATTCAAAACACCTATTAAGGATCAAATTAACGTCAAGGAAGGTGGATTTGCCCATTTCGAAGCGCGCCTCGAACCCATCGGCGATTCAACTCTGAGGGTGGAATGGTTGAAAGACGGGCGCCCAGTCGAGGCCAGTTCGAGAATCACTACCTTCTTCAACTTTGGATATGTAGCGTTAACTATCAAATCAGTAACAATCCACGACGCCGGCCAATACACGTGCCGCGCTTACAACGCTATCGGACAGGCGACTACGAGCGCTAATCTTTCGATCATTACGAAGAAAGACATAATAGCAGAATCCCAACATCCCGGTGGATTAGAAAGAATACAATACTTAGAAGATTCCAGTAAATATTCCAGACGAGCGGAGGAAGAAGTTCGGATAACTCAAAAACCGAGATTCCTCGGTCCACTGAAAGGGACGAATAAAATTGTCGAAGGACAAAGCGCTCATTTCGAAGCGAGAGTAGAACCTCAAAGCGACTTAACGCTGACAACTGAATGGTATTTTAACGGCAAGCAAATAAAGTCAGCCAATAGAATACAAACTTATCACGACTTCGGCTACGTAGCTCTAGACATCTCTAACGTCCGAGCTGAAGACTCAGGAACGTACACTGTCGTGGTGCGCAACGCCGCCGGAGAAGCGCAACAGAGCGCGTCTATGCTTGTCGAGAGTAAGGGTCCTTTTACAATATTAGATTATTTAGATTAATTGAAACTAATTATTCTAGTTATGTTAAGTAAAATTAATGTATTTTTATCTTACAGCACGATCAAGCATCGACACTTCTAGTATACATCATGGTTTATATGAGAAGACTCGACAAATGGAAGAATCGAAATTTGTAGAACCTGTGTATCACATTGAAGAAATTTCTAAGTCAAAACCCATATTTGTACAGCCCCTCTCTGATCCCCCGTCGGTATCTGAAGGCAAAAACATTCATCTCGAATGCCGACTAGAACCCATGGGCGACCCGACTATGCGGGTGGAATGGTATCACAACGGCAGAGCTGTCACAGTCGGATCACGATTCAGAACTTATTACGACTTCGGGTTCGTGGCACTCGACATAATCCACGCGACGTCAGTGGACTCAGGGGAATATACCGTAAGGGCAGTAAACCATTTAGGTTCGGCTCACACGTCCGCCATGGTCCGCGTTATCGAACGTTCCGATGTAGTAACAGACACACAAAATGAACAGGCGGTTGAACAAATTCAGATGCTAGAAGATGCAGCGCGACGAGGAAAGCAAGTACAAGAAGACATAACTGTCATGCAAGCCCCTCACTTCTCACGGGCACTGCATAATATCGAAACAGTGGAAGGTACGAATGTTCATTTAGAATGTCGGCTGCAACCAGTCGGCGATCCAACAATGAGAGTCGAATGGTTTTGCAACGGCAGACCCGTTAAGACTGGACACAGATTTAGACCGGCGTATGAATTCGATTATGTCGCCTTGGACCTTTTGAGCGTGTACCCCGAAGATTCTGGAGTATACACATGCCAGGCGACAAACCAGTTAGGAGAAGCAGTGACGTCATGTGCTTTGCGAGTGATGGCTAAGAAAGATTTAATCTTCGATACGCAACATCCTTCTGGTTTGGAAAAAATTCAATATTTGGAAGATGCATCTCGTTACAAGAAGTCGGACGTGATCGACGAATCGATTCACATCAAACCCCGATTCATAACAAAACCAAAGTCTATCGACAACGTTAAAGAAGGACAACACGTACACTTTGAATGCAAACTCGAGCCCGTCACCGACTCTAATCTTAAAGTGGAGTGGTTTAAGAACGGTCAACCGGTTACTATAGGTCACAGATTCAGACCGATTCACGACTTTGGCTACGTAGCCCTCGACATCATCGACCTTATCGCCGAGGACTCGGGCGTGTACACGTGCAGAGCCGTCAACCAGCTCGGCACTGACGAAGTGAGCTGCCAACTCGCGTGTCGCGAGACGGCGGACATCATTCGCGGCACTCAGAATGAAGCCGGACTAGAACAAATCCAAGTATTGGAGGACAGGTCCAAATATTCCAGATCTGATTACCTCGAAGAGGTGACAACGCAAGCTCCTATATTCACAACTTCACTGAAGAATGTGGAGATCAAAGAGGGTCAACGTGCTCACTTCGAATGCAGACTTATTCCCGTTTCAGACGCAACCATGAAAGTAGAATGGTATCACAATAATAAACCTCTAAAGAGTGGATCCAGATTTACGGAAACGAACAACTTCGGCTTTGTTGCGCTCGATATTATGGCGTGTTTGCCGGAGGACTCCGGCACATATACCTGCAGAGCTATCAATGCGCTCGGAGAAGCCGTGACCTCTGGAAGTGCTGTTGTGCACTCTAAAAAGTCAATTTACCTAGAATCACAGCACGAGGGAGCGCTGTCGAGGTTGACACAGTTGGAGGATTCGTCGAAACACCAAAGGCACTCAGCTCAAGACGAAATTATCACCCAAGCTCCCGTGTTCACTAATCCTATGAAAGATTTACGAGTGGCCGAAAACCAAGCCGCTCACTTCGAGACAAGACTTATTCCTGTCGGTGACCCCAAGCTTAAAGTGGAATGGTTGCGGAATGGAGTTCCGATAGAAGCATGTAAGTGTATATCATATTAAGCACAAATTTTCAAATTCTTAGCCGTTCTAACTTTTTTATAAATATATAAACTTTATAATTTGTTTCCAGCGAATCGCATCACCACTATGCACGACTTCGGATACGTCGCCCTTAACATGAAATACGTGAACCCGGCGGACTCGGGAACCTACACGTGCCGCGCTACCAATGACCTCGGAGAAGCTGTGACATCCTCCACCCTCTTCGTACAATGTGAGTTTTTACATTTGCATTACGTAGCTGCGACTGCGACTCTTTAGTGTTTTAAATACATCTACACTAATATTATAAAGAGGAAAGATTTGTATTTTTGTATGTAACGAATAAACTCTAAAAGTACTGGACCGATTTTAATAATTCTTTTTTCATTAGAAAGCTACATTATCACTGAGTAACATAGGCTATATATAAAATTAGTCATAGTCTTTCATCGCATACGCTGCGAAGAGTATTAATGATAGGACAAAAAATGTTCGACAATATTATAGAATATATCAATATCTATAAAAAACTTCGCGAGACCATGTGTCTAACTATTGTAGTTACGTCACTATAACTACTTTTTTACATTTAACAAATTGATAGAAATGCCGATCAAAATCAGACCGTGTTATCCATACCATTTATAAATTTTTATCCAAATAAATAATTTAATATTCAAGACTGTCTCAATACCTGATGATTACTTTTTGAATTATTGAAATCGGACATTCCATTCAAAAGATATCATGAAATTAAAATAAAAATACATGCCGGCGGCGGCCGCCACGCAGCGCATCGAGTAACTAACTCTTCGTGAGAGGGGCAGTGCGGGAGAAGGGGGTGCACCATTATGAACTAGGTAGCCGGTCGGCTCCTTACGCAGTGGACGCAAGCGACATTGATTATTTCGAGTTTTTTTAACACATTTTTATGCTTCACTTAAAAAGTTCTTTTCAGAGCTACTTAGTTTTAGTATTAGGAATTACACTTTTTCATAATTAATAATAAATGCGAAAGTGTGTTTGTTGGTTTATTGGTTTGTCCTTCAATCACGCCGCAACGGGGCAACGGATTGACGTGATTTTTGGCATGGTATAGTTGAGGACTTGGAGAGTGACATAGGCTACTTTTTATCCCGGAAAATTAAGCAGTTCCCGCGGGAATTAAAAAAACATTCACCACGCGGACGAAGTCGCGGGCATCAGCTAGTTTACTATGTAATGATGTTATTTTATGCCGTAGCCAAGTCATCCCTGGAGTTACAATCACAACACGAGACCGCATTACAAAAAATTCAACAACTCGAGGATACTTCACGCTACCAAAGAAAGGAAGACGTGGAAGTCGCTGTGACCCAAGCCCCTCGCTTCATCACTCAGTTGAACGGCCCTTCGAGGCTGGTGGAAGGGCAGAGCGCGCATTACGAGTGCCGCATCGAACCCTACCCTGACCCCAACATGCGCGTCGAGTGGTACTTCAACGGCAAAGTCTTGCAAAGCGGACACCGCTATCGCACGGCATTCGACTTCGGGTTCGCAGCTCTAGACATACTCACTGTATATGGAGAGGACTCCGGCGAATACACGTGCAAAGTAATCAACAATTTGGGCCAAGCTGTTTCATCTATTAAATTAAACGTTCAATGTGAGTTATTCTGTAGTAATAGGTATATGTTTTAACTCGAAGTTAACTGTGGATGCTTATCAATTGGTGCATTTTCAGCCAAGGAATCGATCATCAGGGATACACAGCACGAAAGCGCACTAGAGAAGATTCAATATCTCGAAGACGACAGCAGGCACAAACGAGTCGCTCGGGAAGATGGATTCGTCGCCGAGAAGCCCCAGTTCGGGAAGCCTCTCAAGAACGTCCATGTGGCGGAGGGCAAGTCCGTGCATTTGGAAGCCACGCTCACTCCCGTCAACGATCCCACGATGCGAGTGGAGTGGTACTGCAACGGAAGACCTATCCAACAGGGACATAGGTTCAAGACCACTTACGACTTTGGATACGTAGCTTTAGATGTCCTATATGCGTACAGTGAAGATTCTGGCACTTACATGTGTAAGGCTACGAATGCGGTTGGTGAGGCTGTCACAACTAGCTCCGTCGACGTAGATGGTAAGCGATTTTTCATAAATAAGTCCAACGCGCAAAGTTGAATTGTTGTCGATATCGTAGACAATAACTGTTTTTACTATTGCAGCTAAAGCTTCACTGTATCTCGACACGATGGACGAGCAGCGCTTGAAGAAAATCAAGGAGCTAGAGCAATACGAGAGACCCAAAGCTGTTGAACAGGAAGAACCGGGTCAAAGACCGGTGTTCTTAACCGCTTTAACCAGTTTAGAGAACTTGAAAGAAGGTGACCGTGCTCATTTCGAATGCCGAGTTGAACCTATAAACGACGCCGATCTCAAAATCGAATGGTTCCTCAACGGCCAGAAGATTAAAACGGGTCACAGGTTCAGAACGACGCACGATTTTGGTTACGTTGCGTTGGATATACTGTACAGTTACGCAGAAGACTCCGGCACTTATATGTGCAAAGCCACGAACAAACTCGGAGAAGCAGTTAACACATGCACATTGAAGGTTGCAAGTGAGTTTTGCACGCTATATTATTTTACTTTAGCTATGAGACGAGGTATCGTTCGCAAGGCACAGGGAAAGAATAACGAAATTTTTGTAATATCTAATATATTATGGCTGGTATATTCACGCAAAATGTCATCGATCAGGAGCTCTGCTCCCCTATTCTGTAACTCAGTGGCTATCGAAAAATGAAAGCCACTGACATATATATTTTGTCCATTGAAGGTTTACTATGAAAAAATGAAAGAACATTTCATAGCAAATCTTCAATGGATAAAAAATATAAGTCAGTGGCTTTCATTTTTTGATAACCACTGAGTTACAGAATAGGGCTGCTGTTACGGCGTGATTAAATAACAAGTCCTAATTCCTTTCTATGATATTCCTACATTATGAAGATAATCTCTATGCAAAATTCAGATTTTAAGTCCAAGTTATAATAGTAGAAGAATTCTGTCTCTAGATACTTCTTCCTTTAATACTTGTTGCTATGAAACTAATCTCTTTATTACGTTGCAGGCCACCGAAGTATAATATTAGATTCGCAACATCCTATTGGACTCGAAAAAATTAGACAACTAGAGGCGCAAGGACATCCGTCAAGAATGGAGGTCGAAGAACCTAAGATTTCGCCGCCTAAGTTCGTCACAGAACTCAGAGGAACGACCCACGTGTACGAGGGACAGACGGCCCACTTCGAATGTCAAGTGGAGCCCGTACACGATCCCAATTTGCGCATCGAGTTTTATCACAATGGCAAGGCCTTGCAATCTGCGTCGCGGTTCCATATCACTTTTGATTTTGGTTACGTGTCTTTGGATATCCAGCACTGCGTCCCAGAGGACGCAGGCGAGTACTCCGTCAAGGCTATTAATGCACTCGGCCAGTGCACTTCCGCAATATCCATGACGGTAACCGCAAAAGGCAGTATCATATCGGAATCTCAACGCCCCCAGGGACTCGAGAAGATCCGAGAGTTAGAGTCCGCGGAACCGTTCAAACGACCAGAGATACCGGAGCCGGTCACCAGGCAGAGGCCTGTTTTCACGCAACCGCTGCAGAACATCGACAACATACAGGAGGGGCAGACGGCCCACTTCGACTGCAGGCTCATTCCCGTCGGGGACCCGACTCTCAAGGTGGAATGGTTTAGAAACGAGAAGCTCATTGAAGATAGCTCCCGTATCACCAAAACGCACGACTTCGGGTACGTGTCGATGACCATAGCTCACGTTCGTGACGAGGACGAAGGCGTCTACATGTGCCGCGCGTCTAACCTACTCGGCGAAGCGGTCACGACGGCTGCGATGAGGATAAAAAGTAAGCTGCCTACAACTTTTGCGATTTTAAACTAATTGTCTTTTTATCTATTTATTTATTTATTTATTTTCTAAACAGCTAAAGCAGCGATACAGATGGATACACAACATCCAGAGGGTATGAAGAAGATCCAACAACTAGAGCAACCACAGCAAAGAAAGCCCGACCAACCAGAACGTGAATTTGAAAAGCCTATTTTCACTCAAGTTCTCACTGGACCCTCGGAGTTGTGGGAGGGTCAGCATGCGCACTATGAGGCAAGAGTCGTACCAGTGGGCGATCCCAGTCTTCGTTTCGAATGGTATATCAATGGAGTTGAACTCAAGATGGGTAAGTTTCACCTTTCGTTGCTGAATACCTTATCTACAAAATATGATTCAGGCATTTCTAATGAGTATTTGTGTTATCACAGGTTCACGTTTCCGCACCACGCACGACTTCGGTTTCGTTACATTAGACATTAATTCGGTTGTACAAAGTGATGCGGGTCTATACATGTGCAAAGCTATCAATAATGCAGGAAGTACAGTCTCATCTACTTCCCTCAAAGTGAAGACCAAATCTACTATAATCGATGAGGCTATGAGGCCTGAGGCTTGGGAACAAATTCAACTGAAAGAAGCTGCAATGAATAAAGTTCCAGAACAGTTCATCGAGCCGGGCGTGCAACAAGCTCCTATATTCACGACACATCTTCAAAGCTACGACAAGCTGGTCGAAGGCCAGCACGTCCACTTGGAAGCCCAAGTAGAACCTCGTACTGATCCACATCTTCGAGTCGAGTGGTTCAAGAACGGTATGTCTTTAACTACCGGTGCGAGGTTGAAGAGCACTTTTGATTTTGGTTTAGTTACTCTTTCAATTAATTCGGTAAGATTCGATGATTCGGGTATATACACGTGCAAAGCGATTAACCTTATAGGAGAAGCTGTTTCCACTGCATCGATAAAGATAGAGGATCGGCACTGGTTACTCGGAGACTCGCTACATCCCGAATCTTTAGACCGAATTGGCGCATTGGAGCAACCGAAACCCGGCAAGCCAGAAGCACCGGAGCCAGCTTATGAAACGCCTGTATTTATCTCTCATCTAAATAACATCATATGCAAGGAAGGTGACAACATTCACTTCGAGTGTAACGTCGAACCGTCCAGAGATCCTACCTTAAAGATAGAGTGGTTCTTCAACAACAAGCCTCTACCATCGGGCACGCGATACAAGAGCACACACGACTTCAGCTATGTGTCATTAGACATGACTCACACGTACGAAGAAGATTCCGGTATTTACACTTGTAAAGCTATAAATAGCAAAGGTTCAGCGACGACATCTGGAACACTGAGATGTACTGGAGACAAGCACATCTATCTCGACACACAACACCCTCAAGGCAAAGCTGGCTTAGACGCTGTAGAACAAGCGGAAGAAGCTAGGCTCGCCAAGGGTCGCAGGCCTTCCGTTCCTGAAGCGGAATATCCCAAACCGGAATGGATAGTACCGGTTGCTCCTGAACATCAATTGATCGAAGGCCAAGCGCTTCATCTCGAGGGTCAAGTGGAGCCCAAGAATGATCCCGATCTAAAAATAGAATGGTATTTCAATGGAAAAGTTTTAGAGCATGGATCACGTTTCAAAATTAGGAGCGATTTCGGCTTCGTCACCTTAGACTTGACAGATGCATACGAAAGAGACAGCGGTATCTATACGTGTAAAGCGTGGAACAAACGAGGAGAAGCATTCACTTCATCAACTATTTTCTGCTCGAGCAAAGAGAATCTCATAGAGAGAACACAACATCCAAAAGGAAAAGAAGGGTTGGAAAAAATACAAAATCTGGAGGAATCCCTTCGCAGAGAGCCCGGACAGTTGGCCGATGACGACGCTGGACGAGCGCCCGAGTTCGTAACGGTGTTCGAAGACATCACCAATATAAGCGAAGGACAGATCGCTCACTACGAAGCTACTTTAATACCCACCGGTGACCAATCTATGGTCATAGAATGGTTTTACAATGGAAAAACCATTGAGGCAAGTCATCGCATCCGTACTGTGTATGCTTTCGGCATGGTAGTGCTCGAAATACTCGGTACCAAAACTTCAGACTCCGGAATATATTCTTGCCGTGCTACCAACAGATGGGGACAGGCCGAAATAAGTGTGAAGCTTGAATGCGTCGATAAAAGCAAGGGACAAAAGCCTAGATTTACGACCCACATACAAAGCATTGAAGGTCTCAAAGACGGACAAGCGGCCCACTTCGAATGCACCGTGGTCCCCGTTGATGATCCCGATATGAAAATAGAATGGTATCATAACGGTCAGCCAATGCGCCATTCTACAAGAATTAAAACGATATCTGATTTCGGATTCGTGGTACTTGATATCGCATACACACAAAATCACGACACAGGGGAATACGTTTGCCGCGCCTATAACAAATACGGAGAAGACTTTACCAAAGCCACCATATCCTGCTATGGCAGAAGTGGTGTTTACTCCGACAGCCTCCAACCGGACTCTTTAGCTAAGATTCGCGAGTTGGAGAGCCTGCAAGGCCTGCAGCAACAGGCCCCAGCGCCAGCTTCAGCGGAACCGCCGAGGTTCATCACTCAAATCCAAGACGTTGCTAAATTAGTCGAAGGACAGAGTGCTCACTTTGAAGCCAGATTGGTGCCAGTGGATGATCCCGACCTTAAAGTTGAATGGTTCTGCAACGGCAAAAAGCTACCGCATGGACATAGATATAGAACGTTCCACGACTTCGGAATCGTGATTTTAGATATATTGTATTGTTATGAAGAAAATTCGGGAGAGTATGAATGCGTGGCTACAAACAAATTGGGACGCGATTCAACAAAAGCCATGCTGAAGTGTACATCGAAGGAAAACTTGATCTTGGACTCGCAACTCCCGCGGGTAAGTAATTGGCGATAATGTTTTCAAAGTCTCTGGATACTTTATAAATAATATTTATTACTTGTAAATTAACCAACTTAAATTTAACAGGGCATGGAAGGTGGGTTAGAAAAGCTTCAAACGTTGGAAGATTCCATGGTTCGCAGAAAAGATACAGAAGTTGAAGAAAAACGTGGAAAAGCCCCAGTTTTTACTGTCCCATTGTCTAATATTGAAAATCTAAGAGAGGGTGAAAACGCTCACTTTGAAGCACGCCTGACGCCTACTGATGACCCTAAGTTAAAGGTAACAGCTTAACTATAAACACTGATAGAGCGTAATAATACTTATTGAAAAGTTTTCTTGTATATTAATCTTTTTATTACTTTTAGGTTGAGTGGTATTGGAATGGAAAATCATTGAAGACCGGCTCTAGGTTTAGAACTTTCTGCGATTTCGGATTTGTAATTCTAGAAATTTCACCCACTTATCCAGAGGATTCCGGTGAATACTTGTGTAAGGCGTACAACAACTACGGCGAAGCAGTAACAACTGCAACAATGAAAGTACAAGGAAAGAGAAACATCATTTTAGAATCTCAATTGCCCAAGGGTATGGAGGGTACTATCGACAAGATTGCAGCCTTGGAGGGCTACTCTGGGACTGCGGACAATCTGACACCCGAAGCTGAAAGCGGAAATCCGCCTGAATTCATTACTACGCCATCTGATCTCATTTTGCAAGAAAACTCATCAGCACACTTCGAGTGTCGCCTAGTGCCGGTCAACGACTCAAGTATGACAGTCGAATGGTTCCACAACGGCAAGCAGCTGCTTACTGGATCAAGAGTGAAGACGATCAATGATTTCGGATTCGTCATTCTGGAGATCGGTGGTGTGTACCAGCGCGACGCCGGCCTTTACACCTGCAAGGCCACGAACAAGCACGGCGAGGCCACAGTGTCGTGTAAGCTGCAAGTCAAAGGCAGACAAGGCATCATTCTCGAGCCCCAACTCCCGTCGCATTTCAAATCGGGAACTGAAAGCATCCAGAAGCTGGAGGAAACTCTACACAAACGCGAGGAAATTACGATCGAGGATGAAAAACCGAACCCTCCCAAATTCACCGTCGAAATCAGGGACAATGTGGATGTGGTGGAAGGCGGACCCGTCCACTTCGACTGCCGCGTCGAACCTGTCGGCGACCCAACAATGAGGATCGATTGGTTCTGCAACGGCAGACCCTTCGCCACGGGCTCGCGGGTGCACATGCTGAACGACTTCGGTTTTATCGCACTGGACATCGACTACGTGTACGCACGCGACGCGGGCGAGTACACGTGCCGCGCCACCAACCGCTGGGGCTCGGCCACCACCACGGCTAAGGTCACTTGCAGCGCGAAGCGCGACGTTGTGCTGGACTCGCAACTGCCGCATGGCATGAGCGGCGAAAAGATCAAGGAGCTTGAACGCGGCCACATCCGTGACGCACCTAAGGAGGAGCCCGTTATCAGCTCGCCACCCAAGTTCATAACGCAGATTCAGTCGAGCACAGTCGAGGAATCCGAAACAGTTCGTTTCGAGTGTCGCGTCGAGCCAAAAGAAGATCCTAAACTGCGCATCGAGTGGTACAGAAACGGAAAACTTCTGCCTTCCGGTCACAGGTTCCGGACCGTCTACGATATGGGATTCGTTTCGCTCGATATCCTGTGCATCTACTCTGAAGACTCTGGTGAATACGTCTGTCGAGCGGTCAACGACTTTGGAGAAGATTTCACGAAGGCGACCGTGTCCTGTAAAAGTAGGTGTCTATTGAATTCTTGCTTCCGTACATATTATTATATTCGTTCTGATTGTTTCATTTACTATCTATCTGTGCAGAATTACCAGACATCATTCTTCAGAATCAAGTGCCTAAGGGAATGAAGAAATCTGATGCCTTGACACAAATGGAGGCGACAATCAAAAAGTACACCTCTGAAGTATTCCTCACCGAAGACGATCTGTACGACGACGACAAGAAGCAGCCACCGCGATTTGTGACACAGATCCAGAGCCAGACCACTCTCGTCGAGATGGAGACCACCAAATTTGAGTGCCAGCTAGCACCTGTAGGAGACCCGAATATGAAGGTGGAGTGGTTCTTCAACGGCAAGCCTCTGTTACACAGTGAGTTCTCTTTTGAAAACTGTTATGTTACATAAAAATTAAATTTGGAATCGTCCAAAAACTGCGTTATGAGACGTAATGTCGCACATAATATGAATGTATCGTTTCAGAGAACAGATTCACGCCAATCTACGACTTTGGTTACGTGGCAATGAATTTCGGCTGGGTTTACCCGGAGGACAGCGGCGAGTATCTGTGCCGTGCCACCAATCTGTACGGGCAGGACGAGACGCGCGCCGTAATTCAGACCGCGGGCAAGCCGGGCATTGTCTACGAGTCGCAGCTGCCTAAGCACATGAAGAGTATAGAGCGCATCCGTGAGATGGAGGCCTCTTGGCAAGTGTGAGTATCTCGCCCCTCCCTCGGAGATATCGCAACCATCGTAATTTCCTTGGTTTCACTCACCAAATTGGTTATTTTCCGTTCCA
The DNA here is from genome assembly GCA_964035005.1 of Erebia palarica. Classification (NCBI taxonomy): domain Eukaryota; kingdom Metazoa; phylum Arthropoda; class Insecta; order Lepidoptera; family Nymphalidae; genus Erebia; species Erebia palarica. The sequence goes on from OZ035986.1 coordinate 20,804,634, forward strand.
GTGCGCCCGAGCAGACGGTGGAGGAGAGTAAGCCACGATCTGCGCCCGTGTTCGTGAGCAAGCCCGAGCCCTGCAGCGTAGAGGAGGGCGAGTGGGCACGATTCTGCTGCCGCGTCACCGGCCATCCCAAGCCGCGCGTCATGTGGCTCATCAACGGAAACACCATCGTCAACGTAAGCGTTGCTTCTCCGCTAAATTCATCATACATTCAGTCATCTTATGACATTTTTGGATTTAGTCAAAGAAATTTGAATTCTGGTATATAATTCGAGCCTAACTTAATTTTCCAGGGCTCCAGATACAAACTAACGTACGACGGAATGTACCACCTCGACATCCCCAAGACGCGACAGTACGACACCGGCAAGATAGAGGTGATCGCGCGCAGCTCGGCCGGAGAGGCACTCGCAGTCACCGAGTTGCGCGTCGTCCCGAGGCATGACGATTACAGAGGAGTACTCAAAAACGCGCCCCGGCGTAAGTTCCGAACACCTTTACATACGACACGTTTGAAACTTACAAGCTTATCGTGCTCCTCAGCGGTCGATCGCGAGCTGATCGCTCTCTTGTGATCTTCCTATTCGAGGTTACGACTAGGGCACTTTCCGCTGCACTAACACACGCCTACAAATCAAACACACTTCACACGCTTCAGCACACTAGCTCCCGAACTCCTCCTGCATCCTTCCCCGCTTTCCCCGTCCGCCCGCCTCTGCGACTTCCCCGCGCGAGAAAGTGATGCTAGTGTACCGCTAATCTCCCGCTTCTGCCGGCTTAGCTTCGGATTCTAGCAGAGGTATGTTTTGAAATTGGAGTCAAATTTGACAAGTCTGAACGGGCGATCCGCTATAATCTTTTGATGATCCCGCAGCATGGTACGATGAGACGACGCCATATCAGCGGGGCGACACAGAGCTAGAGAAGACCTTCGAGGAGAGACAGGCAATGCAACGGCAGGGCATCATCGATCACAGGCCCGAGTTGAAGTCGAAAATCGTTAAGGACGCCGAGACGGAGTGGCAACAGACAGTGAAGAAGAAGAAGAGTGAAGAGTATTACAACAAGCTGCAGGAGCTGGAGAACGAGCAGATCGTGAAGGAGAGCCGCCACCGTGAAGGTGCGCACCACTTCGCGCCCGGCGCACCCAGCGCGCCAACCGTGGCGCGCGCTATGGCGCAGCGCTACCAGGACCACCTGTGAGTATCCTGACGACAAGTTACTTTTCCGTTACTCCTCACCATATAAACTGGCTCGTGACCGACTTAAATGATTCTCTCATTTCAGGGAAACCGAGGAAGTGGTCGAAATACAAACGCAAAAGAGAACAATTCAGAAGCCTAAGATTCCTGATCCATCCGAGTCGACTGTACATGGCAAGGAAGTTCATGTCGCCAAGCAGAAACAAACTCAGAAGGAGGTCATCGGCGACACCGAGATCACGCGCAAGATAACCTCCACGGAGACGACAGAGATGGAGCACAAGGCTCAGACGCAGGAGCGCGTGGTCGAGGGCCCCGTGAAGCCCAGCAACCCGCCTGTCTTTACCAAAAAGATGCAACCGTGTCGCGTTTTCGAGCACGAACAGGCGAGATTCGAGGTCGAGTTCGACGGCGATCCGCTGCCGACCATCAAATGGTACCGCGAAAACTTCCCCATCAAGAACTCGCCCGACTTCCAGATACACACCTTCAGCACAAAATCTATACTCATCATCAGGCGAGTGTTCGTCGAAGACTCTGCCGTGTTCGCCGCCGTGGCCGAGAACCGCGGTGGTACCGCCAAATGCAGCGCTAACCTCGTTGTGGAGGAGCGCCGGAAGCAGGGCCGTGGGGGCCTCGTACCGCCCAGTTTCACGCTCACCGCGCAGAACGTAAACGTCGCCGCGGGCCAGCTGGTACGCTTCGATACCAAGGTGACAGGCACCAAGCCGATCGACGTGTACTGGCTAAAGAATGGGAAGAAGGTTCAGCCTGACATTAAGAACAAGATCCTCGAAGAGGACGAAGTGCACACCCTGCTCATTCTGGAAGCGTACCCACAGGACTCGGGCAAGTACGAGTGCGTCGCGATCAACGGCGCGGGCGAGGCGCGCTGCGACGCCGAGTGCGTCGTGACGGCGCCAGCCACGCGTGCGCGCTCCAAGCCCAAAAGCGAGGCAACCTCCGCGCCGCCTGAGGTGATCGAACCGTTGAAGGACCGAACGGTCGCTGAGGGCCAGGCGATCGAATTCGAGTGCAAGATCTCGGGCCGGCCCGTGCCTGCAGTGCAGTGGTACAAGGGCGACCGACTTATCAAGCCGTCCAAGTACTTCCAAATGTCACGCGCGGGAGACGACTGCGCACTGCGCATCTCAGAGGCGTTCCCTGAGGACGAGGGCGAGTATCGCTGCGTGGCGTCCAACCCCGGGGGCCGCGTAGCCACCAGCGCTCGTCTGCGCGTGGCGGCAGAGGCACCTACCGGCGCGCCGGCGCTTACACCGCTGCGCGACCTCGTCGTATTCGAAGGCCAGCCGGCACAGTTCAAGACCAAAGTGACCAGCAAAATCAAGCCGACGATCCAGTGGCTGCGGGAAGGTGCGCTAATACCGGAGACCCCCGATTTCCAGGTGAATATTTCGTATTTCACACACAAAAGTTAAAACGTTATCTCGGTCGAGGTACCTTTGAGCAATCGAGACGGAAAACCAGATAGCGGAGAAGTAAGACTGATCAGCTATCCGTCACATTATCTAATCCTACTTAGCAGCATTTAAAAAAAATTACTGCTAGTGATGATGCAGTCTTAGATGGAAGGGGGCTAAGGGCTTGTTAGGGGTATGGCATTTATGTTAAACTCATACCTTTAACTCGATTAGAAAATACTTATGCTAACAGATATTAAGGTAATACATTATTTAGAATTTCGTAGTTAGCACGCATTTGTGATGGGGACTCCTTAAAGTCAATAGCTAATGGCGGTAGTAAAGAGTGTTTTATTTTCATCCGCAGATGATCCACGAGGGGGACAACGCCGTGCTGCTGATTGGCAACACCTACGAGGAGGACTCGGGCACGTTCACGTGCCGTGCCACCACCGCCGCCGGCCAGGCCGAGACCTCAGCCAAGCTAGTCGTCAAAAGTAAGACATAGACACAGGCAGCGAGCTCGCGTCGCGCACTCTTAATCCATTAACGTAGCGTCTCTGTTCATCTATGTACCTCAGTGAGATCGGGTGAAAACTACTTACCATTGTACTCGGCAGACAGGCGACAACACGCGACACGCGACATCTATCGTAGCGGTTCCGCGTGACGATCCCGCCCACACGCACTACATATTACCGACCACGATCACGTCACCGACCGCCGCTCGCACTTGAGCCAACACGGTAACGTCATCGTGTTCGATACTTGTAATGCATCCTAAAGACATCCGAACGATATGATGCAATATTCATCTTTAATACCTTCTCTCTCATAGTTTCATCTTTGCTGTTTATATTATATTTCGACAACGCTAGAATCATTCTTTCTTCTTCCTAGTACCATCTCTTCGATTTCTTGTATCGATATCGTGGTTCGCGATCACCGGTCCGAGTAATATTCGACTGCTGAGCTTTTGTAACATACCCCGCGACCTGTGCTGTAACAAATGTGGCCACCTTTTACCGTCTGAGATAAGATGACTCCACTGTATATACTTTTACCTACACTTTTTAATAAAATTTCGACGACTGTCAGTCATCTTGCAGGTATAATGCCTGAATAATCCTGAATGGAAGCCTTCTACGGGCCACTAAACTCGGTCCGTCTCATTTCCTGTACCTACTAACATATTGGTCGCCCTGCTCGCAATAGCGATGTGACGCAAAAGCCTACGAGGCGCGCGCATTCGGGCGGCCGAGGCGAGCACCGACTGACGCGCGAGTCGATAGTTTAACTTGTGCGACTGCCTCTAACATTGCTGTACATTTGAGCTTTTTGTGTACATAGTCCTAGCTCGCGGCGCGTGGGCCAGTGGCGGCTGCGACGGCGGCGCTCCGGCTGCGGCACACGGAACATGTGATTAACACGAGACACGAATATTCTACGATTGTTTTGTTTCGCTTTACCGCTACGATGTTTACTAAAAGTATCGGTCACCGAGTATCTCTACCAAGTAGAACATAATATTGCGTGATACACGAGACGCGTCCTCTGGCGAGTCGTCAAATGTATTTTTCACCCAATACTCTCTCGTGATGTGAGCCTGCGCTGAGATATTACGATTCACTTCGCCTTATTAACCCTGAAAATAAAAAATTGACTGCGTGCTTTTTGTGTTCTCTTGAGCTCCGTGCTGTAGTCGGCGGGTCCGCTCGGCGCGGCCCGCCTCGCTTTGTCCTTGAGCATGATCCGTAGGGGCGCGCGGCTCGCTTCGCTCAGCGCGGCGAGTAGCGCGCCCGTGTTTGCCTCCATGTCACCTAACTGCTGAGACTAACCGTCGGTGCGACATCCGCGCGTAGGCCGCGCCGGGCGGCCAGGTCGTTGTCGCGTCGTCTCGTCGCGTCGCGTCACAGAACGCAGCTCGAGTTTGTCGCCGTCGCCCGCGATCTCCCCGAAGTACGCACGCACTACTTGCCTTGCCAGTTTCTATGTTTTCGACACTGCCGACGATGATTACCTACCTTGTTATAATAATATATTTTCTGCTAGTACAAATCCAAATGAATGAGATTTTTTTATAGTTTAACTTTACGATGATCTTTAACTTCGATTTAAGTGCACGATATTGTTAAAAATGTTTTATACGTTTCACCTGATTGTATTTAAGTTATTAGTCTTGACAATATTTTATCGATTAATATTTAGTGCTGACCTATCCATATTTAATATTTAATAATTTTATTATATTATTTACGACATTTGTATGTGACCTTCATGTGAAATGTAAATTTAATAAACGCTATAAATGAATAATTTCGCATTATTCCTCACAAAAGAACACGGGGCTCGACTCCTGATCTCTGAGTCGGGAAGGATCCCGCCGATCCTACCCCGCGACCCGCGTGGCGCGCACTGACCTCGCGCCGCGCGCCGTGACCAACCGCCGCGTCTGTCGCGACAAAAAAATAGGGATGCCAACATTTTTTCTGCTTATAGTATCAATCATAATAAAATAGAAATAATATAGTACACCCAAATAATATACTGTGTCATGGAAAGAGTACAACAATCGACGTAGGTTATTGTTTTCATTTTATTCTTACTTTGTTATAGATCAATCATCTGGTAAATTTAGAACTTTTATTAATCCTTATGTTTTGTGTTTTATTACATTTTTGTATTATGCATATTATAAATTCTCTCAATTATCAAGATATTTCTGACTTTTGTCAACTAGTCAGCATTAAAAAATTTTTTTTGTGTCCATTTGGTACAACTGAGAGGGATAAAATCAACAACTGAATTAATTTTATTACTTCTTGTCTTATATTAGTTAAAAATATATTAATTAGTACTACTAGAAACATTGTTATACCATTTAGTATGGTTGGCAACCCTAATGCGAAGACGCGACCGCCGCATAAGGCGCTGCGACTGGTCGCGGCGCCGCTCCGCTTTGTTTCACCGACTGGCACACCTCTATCTAAACCTCTTCTACTCATGCCGTTGAGAATTCAGTTTTAATAAACCATACTTTTTTCTTTGCTACTGTTGTAACTAAACAGTCAATTAACTTTATTCTAATACAAAGTTTGTAAGCGATCTATTATTTTGACTAATTATTGGAATGGTCCCTCTTCAGGGAATTTGAATAGCTTAGTTTCTAGAAGTGTGTAGCCATAGCGATAATTGCCGGTTAAAAGTACATCATTACTCATTGCAAAGTAGGGAAAATCTAGCATTCATAAAATTAAACTGTATTTGGAAATACATCAATTACTTATATTAAACAAGGCAAAGTGAAAATGAAAGACACCTAACACATTCAACAAAGTATTGGCACATGTAGTGCGCTATAAACCAAAATTATTAATCTATCCTCTTAGTAACTGAAGTTACTCAGTTATTATGTGTCAAGAAAAAAATATTAACGGCCATATATTTAGCACCAGAGGGCACCGGTAAGCTTAACCTACAGGCCGAGCGCAGAGTAAGTATGCCAATAAGGTAAGGTACCTATAAAACAAATAAACAGTTATGAATTAGAAATTAAAAGAAATATAAAATCCGTCCCTTTCGACTTTTGTGTCTTGGATTCAAAGAGCTAAAATGCAAGAGCAGTTTTAAAAGATAGATATTTGAAAGGATCAAGCCTGTTATGGGTGGCAGATTGCAAACCACAAAACTCAATCTTTAGTCTAAAATCAGTCTTTAATCCTTGGATTAAAATTATTTTATTTTCACAGAATGAAAGTAAGTAGGTAAGAAAAAATTCTACTTTTGTTTATTCCTAGTTAATCCACAAAACACATGACAGTAATCTCAGCTAGGTATAGTTAGTTCCTAAATTGTTGTCTGTTCATACAGTCCGCCTCTCTCTCTGCTGCAATTTCTCATTGCTGAGATTCGTGACCCCTTTCCAATAATCACAATAGGTATTATGGTAGGACTTTTTCTTGGCATAATATTGCGGTGGGTCCCCACGTCCTACCCGTCTGTACAAAATGTTACTGTACTTAAACAAAATGTTGGTATGTATTACCATCCTACACCATATCTTAATTTTTTAATATTTGGTCTTTATTTAATTTTCTCGTATTTTACAAAAAAGTAGTAAGCACCATAATGGTACTACTAGTAACTAGTAAAGTAGTAGATACCTGTATATTTAGGATGCCCCATGATATAAAAGGCACACCTTTTTGGGTCGATTTTACTGGGCTACTATCTTTAAACGCACACTCTATATGGTAGCCACTGAGGCCAACGAGAATAGTAACTATAGTCTTTCCAACCATTTATTTTACTTTTGACTTAAGCACACCTATGAAGTTTAATAATTATTGACAGGCAAACATCAACAAAAAATGCAATACTTCATAGATGCAGTTTTTTTTACAAAATTGAAGCAACGTTTCCTTTTATCCGATATTTTGTAACTTTTATACTCATCTAGTAATTACCAGTACGAATTTCCTTTTTAAAATAGTCACGAAGCTTCAACTCAAGCTCTCTTGATTGTCCTATATGCACCACTCTTAAAAAGTCAAGTCAGTAAATTATTATCAAAAATCTAATCAGTAACGCATTAGAACTTCAATGACTCGAACTGCCAAAAGCTAAAATGACTGGACAGAGAATATGGAAACAAGAGAATGTGTCATTGCAGTGTTCCTTACATAACAGCCCATCTTTTCAACCATTTTGAGGTAAATTGATACAGATCTCTGTACCAATTTACCTCAAAACTTAACTCTAGGTTGCATCCCGGGGAAAGACATATATCTACTTTTTATCTCGGAAAATTAAAGAGTTACCAGTGGATAAAAAAAGCTTAAGTAAATCATCTAGTAAGTCTAATTGACGAACTATGCGGCAAAGTACTTACAACAAAACATCAGCATATTAAGGTAAGTACTTAATTATTTTTCTTGCCTAAGTTTTACTAAGAAAAGATGGGCCGTGAAAGCGTAGCAGACTGACAGACACACTTTAACATTACCTATAGATTTAGTGCTAAATTCAATGTACAAGTAGGTACTTACTACATCGTTACTGTGCATACCTTCGATGTTTTAGCATCATTCGTTGTTATTTTTTTGTTTGATTTTGCCACTTCGGAGCTTAGGAAGGATGTGGAAAAAGTAGCGTAGCCCTCGGTCCACGCCAAAAACATAGACTACCTTATCAAATAACATGATACATTTCTCTGTCTACGCCAAAAAAGCATTATCTCGGTGATACTTGGTGCACGGAATTAAAAGGTACCAATTTCCTATTATTGAACAGTTTTCGGAAAAATAAATAGTGGTTCGCCCCGAACTGAGACCTCGCGGTATCCTGTCAAGTAGACTCTGAGACCTTCGCTTCGCTCGGTCAATTATATATTTACATGGGTTTATATTATACCTCTTATATTTTTCTTTATCTTATCTTTATTTTTATCTTTTTCTCAAAAAAGCGTCTTTTATTAGAAAAAAATACATTTTTAATCCATTCAGTTTGAATTCGCGCGAAAACAGCCGGTCACGTGACATTTGCTAGCTGTGATGTCTTATTTCAAAATAAACCAAAGATAAATACGACGGCCGATGCTCCAACTCATAGCATATTTTGAGTGGACAGTTTTTTACAGTAAAGCTTTGCAGTTTTGGAGTTCTGGACAGCTTTTTTACTGTAATTGTGAAAATGACTAGCTACTAGACATGTGCCGTGCCTATGTGTAGAACTACTACAATAATTAATAACTAAATATCTTGACAAATTGTTTTCACACGGTCCTACAATATTATGTCCAATACGCCGAAAGCAAAGGTTACAGTTAGTCCGCCGAGACCTGTAATTTAAATCGGATAAATCTGCGATATTACTTTGTGAAGACCTCTTTGATGTTAGTATTATGAAGAAATCAACTTAGACTTTGATCTAGCAAAAATCAACTAAACCTAAAATAACATTTTCTTCACAAAACATGACATGAAATTAAAAGTTATATTCCACTTTGCAGCAGAACTTTCTTAGGTCTTTAATACGAGACCTAATTATAATTATACACATCGACTTTTACAAATAAAATTATGAAAGGTACCATGTCGAACAGTGAACCAGTAAGGCACAGTGAATCAGTCAATTTTTTTCAAATATTGCTGCGTTTTTGGGATTTATACCCGTTCATATCGAGTGTGGGCCTCCGCTATATCCCCTAGTGCGCGGGTCGCAGCCGCTTATGTTACACGTGTAAACTGCATTTATTTGTTTTGAAGCGAAGAAAGTCAATTATTTTCATGTTAGTCATTATAAAATAGATATCAAATAAATGACGCGTGTGTATTCTTGTAGTCTTTGACAATATAATTTGGGATTTTAATTTCAATACATCGACTTTTTTCAAACAAATGACGTGTTTTATAATTTCGAGCATGTGATGTTTCACAGTGAACCAAAATAACACGGTATACACTGAACCATGGTTCACTGTGTACCTACCTATTATTATTTTCAATGATTATTGTAGTTAAACCTCTAACAACTTCTATATTAGCAGTCAGAAAGTGTACATTAGTAAAATAGAATTTTGTGAAGTTTATGTCAATCTGATATTATAACAATAAACACATTGCATTATGTTTTAATTTGTATTTTATTAAATTGGCGACGAGGAATATGGCAAAATGAATACGGAACAAATACAAGAAGTTTTATCTAACCAGATTGAACAACAAAAACAAATCTCGGAACTGATAAAATTACTAACAAATCAACAACAATGCTACGCAACGCCAACAACAACTAAACATGATCCAGCGTGGGAAACAACCATATCAACAAACAAGGCGAGTAAACTTGCAATAATAAATGTATTTAAGGGCGACAAATTTAACCCTTCAACTACGTCAATAGACAACTTCATTGATTTCTTCGAAGCAAAATGCAACATTGGTGGTAAGGAATATACCGAACTACAAAAAGATATTCTATTGACATGTCTTACACCAGAAACGTACTATGAATTAAAAACGGCTCTCATTCCTAATTTCGAAATAAGCACATACGAAGATATTAAAATTAAACTCGTAGAGTTATACAAAACTCGTAAAACAAGATATAAAGCACTAACAGAATTTTGGAACTGCACAAGACAAACTTCTGAAAACATGGAACATAATGCAAACAGATTGAAGGATTTAAGCAAAGATTGTGGGTACGACGATACTCTGCTAGAGCGACAATTAAGGGACCGTTTTGCAACAGGTTTAAATCATCAGCAGCTACAAATCGACTTGAGACAAAAATGGCCTAACCTTTTACAAATTGTAGACGGACAAACAAAAGAAGTAACATTTGTTCAAATATTCGCTATTGCACAGTCTAGAGAATTAGCAGAATCAGATATGTCCAAGGAAGAAACTATTAAAAAAAATTAAAAAAGGAATCACAAAAATAAACACAGTAAGAATATACGTAAACTATGTTCAACACAATGTAAACGTTGTGGAAAATATAACAAAAATACATTCAACGAATGTGTGGCAAAAGAACATGAATGCAAAGAGTGCGGAAACTGGACATTTTGAAAGCTGTTGCATCAAAACTGGGCGAGCATATTTGGAAACTAATGAAAGAAACCAAAAACGAACAAATAAATAAAAATCAAAATTACAAAAAATATCCTACATGTCGAGCTCGAGCGACGATGAATCTCAACCATCAGTATCAGTGTCATCATCAGTATCAACAGAAAATTGGACACATAAAATAAACACTTCAAGGAGATGCAAGAAAATCGACCCTATAATTAATGGTGTAAAAGGTTGCGTGGAATGGGACTCCGGCTCGATTTACTCCATCATCAGTACCAAATTCTGGAAACGTATCGGATCTCCGCCCCTTGAGGAAGCACCACGATTAAGAACTTACTATAACTACAAATTAAAACCTAAAGGTTTGACTAATGTGTCAGTTAGTTTGGACGGGGAAGAGATTTCATTACCTGTAATAGTAATGAAGCATGCTGAGCCCATGTTGTTTGGATTAAATTGGAGTGAAGCATTGCGGACATAAGATCGTTAACACCTGGAGATGAAGTATACATCAGAAATACAACTAAAAATAAATGGGAACCAGGGGTAATACAGAAAAGAACAAACCGGTATTCATATATAATAGAAACTCCATCAAACAATTATAAAAGAATACACGCCGATGCAATCCGCACCAAGAGAGCGGACGACGAACTAGTGGTGGACAGTCGGAGCATAGCAGACGGGGCGCAACCGTAATTGACGGGTATACAGACAGAGAGTGAATTGCAGGCCACAGAGCAGTCTACACCACGGCCACAGCTAAGACGCTCAACCCGCCCGATCAAACCACCGCGCCGGTTGATTGAAGAGATGTAGTCATAATATGGCCGTGGAGGAATGTAGGAAAACCTCTAACAACTTCTTTATTAGCAGTCAAAAAGTGTACATTAGTAAAATAGAATTTTGTGAAGTTTATGTCAATCTGATATTATAACAATCAACACATTGCATTATGTTTTAATTTGTATTTTATTCAAATTATAATGCCTCGTCATAAAAAAAATTGGCAGTCATAGGGATAGCCGATAGAAGTGAAAACTAAATCCATTCAATTTTACTTCACATAAACATTTGAGTTTCTGACTGAGAAATGTAGAAAAAGGTATTCGGTATATTAGCAACAACTTCAGTTTTTTATGCACCTTAAGACTAACACATAAAGCTACATTACGATTGGAAAATATTAATTTTTAAGACGTTCTGTCATCAGAAAAAACTTAGGAATAACCTTTCAATCCAAAATAAAGAGTCATTTTTAAAATATGTACAAAAATATTCATTATAAAATAAACCTTAAAACTAAGGCATTAAAGTTTTTCGAATGTAGTATATTTACATATTTTAAGACCTTTTGCTTCGTAACAACGGGGGCCGGGCATGTCAGTCACGCGTGCATGTCGGTCACACGAATCCACAATTTACCCCCTACTAAAAAGTGCTCAACGTGCCTAAAGAATTTTTCACTTCAAATGTATTAAAAAACGTGGTTTTCTTAAAACATAAAAAAGGGAAACACCCATGTTTCTTATTGTCTAGAACCAGATTTAGCGGTTGTAAATGAGGATAATATTGAGGTTACTCTTCCTCATCTAAAATCATTGGTACTAAAAGGTTGGTTAAGTATTACTTGAAGTCTGAAGTGGCTCCCAATCAGACTCCGCCGCAATCTGCACATTCTGACACTCCTCTACTCTATTCTATACAATCCTCATCCTTCCTTGGCTCTAACAACGAACAACAACACCTAAGGTCATGTACGGATAATCGCTTGCACACTCCTGCCAGTCGCACAGGATATTATGATAAATCTTTTACCCGTAAATCCGTATTATTGTTGAAACGTCATATGTTTGGGCTTTTTGATTTTTTCTTTTTGATTTCGAAGTAATAAAGACCTAGTTGATGTTCAGGGTCTCGCGATGGAGCTAGGAGGTGGTCATAGGAACTCTTCAAGTTCTCGTCATAACTCCGTTGCATTCGGGCTCATTAGATTTGACTTGACAAGTATACCTAAATAATATCCAGCTCCAGGATCTCATGATGGAGTCAAGAGATGTTCAAATTAAATTTTCAAGAACCCCTAGTAGGTAGGTACTCATCGTAACTCCGTCTTATTTTGATATCGTATTTGCGTGGTGTTTATGTGATCAGATATTTGGAAGCTTATATCTCAGTAACTTGGAGGCTATGGCCTGCACCCCATAATGTTGGTACTCAAACTTTTTAAACACATGGTAATTACCTATGTAAAATGTAACATACTTAGTCTTAAAAGCTTATAACTGTGACACTATGAACAGCAACCTTTTTTAAGAAAAGTGGTTGAAACTTTAAAAAAATTTTTTTTATCTATCTTTTATAGAGAATATTGTATGACATATGAAAATTTTATATATGACTAGATGATGTAGACCAAGACTTCTTCCACGTGGATTGTGGTTCTCGCGGGATTTCTTTATTAATTTTATAAAACAAGAGCGCGGGATAGTGCAACAACTAAAAATTAAAATATTTAATATATATGTACATACATAAATAGGTACATCCATACATACAAACATACATATATATGTCACCGTAAGATTGTAAAAACCGTTAGATTATAATCTAACTAGTAAAATCGCAGTGTCGAAAGATTACAATTTAACGCATTATTTTCCGGTAGATTGTAATCTGTTAGGTCTACTAACCCGATAGAACCTAACCTGACCTACAAGAGACAAGAAAAAGTAACGTAACGGCCTGCGGCCGGGCACAACCTTATTATTTATGTCGAACCCTAACCTAATCCACATGAAACAGAAAAGAAAACGTAAATACAATGAATTTTTAAAAAATTGACACTCGGAACATTGAACGGTTCACAGTCATTCGACAGTTTACAATTTCGCGAGTTAGATTTTAATCTAACGGTTTTTACAATCTTACGGTGACTGGTGACATACACATATTTTGGGGTTTTTGCTTGGATCCTGTTTTGAATTTCTGGTATGTTAATGATGTTTTAGTGACAACCTGTTACTGTACTGTGTACCTTTGCAATATAATAAAATAAATGTACTAGGTATTATGGTCCTGGATTCATGTGCTTTTGGGGTCTTTGCCTGTTCTACTAAAACAGAAATATTTTTATTTGATTGCCTCCCTGTAACCATAGAAACGTCAATTTGTACTGCAGCCGTCAATGTCACAACAAATTTGAAAGATGAAAAAGGCGGGACACCGGACAACTTCAACATTATTTATTTTGAACGACAGTAGTATTTTGTCATGTTTTCTGTTTGAATAAATTAATAACATTATTAGTTGTTATTGTGGCCGGTGGCTTCAGTCCTAACGAGGCAAGTGCGTACGATTTCTCACATCGATAGATTTCTGGGACAAAGATATTTTGGATCAGAAGTTTTCCAACAAAAATATGATAAAAAGTTCAGAATCGTCGTCCAATCTAATTGTCCAGGTATGTTGATCTGCGTCGTATTCCTCGTTACCAAGGGTTGTGACCTTTTTCACCAATACGATCCTTGTGGCGTGCCAGGTATCTACTTTGGTTCTTTGCGATCGAGAGCGGTTCGGGGTTATGACCTGACCATTACATCAGACCCGACTGTATGTGATATTATCAACAACGTACGTGACAATAATGTAATCTCAGTTTACAGATTTATACTAAGTATATGACTACTGTGAAATTTAGATTATCAGAAGGTTATTATTATGGATATAATACACATGGGCAGGAGTAACTTTTGGCTTGCGAGGGGCAACTGGTGTGCGACTTCGTGGCTCGGACGCCCTATCGTTAAGGCAGTGCCCGCTACACCGACAAATTTGCCATTGATCACAATCTTTTAAGAATCCCCAAAAAAGGTGTTACAAGTTAGACCTTGTATAAAGTGCAGCTCTTTGAATGATGGACCAATTTGCAGATTTCTTATTTGAAAGGTTATCTAAGATAAACGATAAAGTTGTTTAAACAATCGTTATTTATCTCTTTGTAATTATTAGTGTACCTATACCTACTTTATTCTAATATTGAGTATATTATAGATTTTATATAATTATATTGTACTAGAGATCCACCCCGGCTTCGCAAGGGTAGCACTAATAATCTTAATAGTCTATACCCAATGTAGCCAGTGGGCAGTGGGCAGGTTTTACATTTTAATATTACATTGTAAGAGTATGCCCCATCCGCAGCACACCTGCCACAGCTGCCAGCCCTTTGTTAATAGGTACTTACTCTGAGCGCCGGCCTTAGTCGCGGCCATTTTCCCTTGCACGTTACATTATTTCCATGATATCTCATGAGATATTAATCTAAATTAAATGGTGCACAGGACAATTTTTATCTTAATAAAATACTTGAGATGACTAATATATTTATTTTGATAAGGGTTAATACTACATCAGTAAAAACACCTTTGCAATTAAAGCATTGGTTTAGACCAAATTTGAAAATCATAATAATGGTTATTGTGAGTCAACCTTAAAAGATATATATGCTATTGCAGACTTTTTTTAGAACTTTTTAGAGGAATATTGTTTTTGTGTAACTTTACCTATTTAGGCAGCACATGCCACGTAAGCTCTCAGAAGAGACGATTTTTTCCGACTTCGTTGACATTATTGAAATTTTCGTAAGAATCTCGAATATTTTTCATAATAAAATATAGCCTATGTTACTCTCTGATAATTTAGCTTTCTATAGGTGAAACAATTTTTAAAATCGGTAGAGTAGTTTTTGAGTTTATCCATTACAAACAAACAAACAAATCTTTCCTCTTTATAATATTAGTTTAGATATATATACCAGGAACCAAAAAACCTCAATCCACGTGGACGTAGTCGCGGGTATTATTCTTTTTTAAGTAGCAGCAAATCATGCTTGACTAGAAATTTACTATGCCAAAATTATTTACACAAAAAAGACCTAATGGTTCCCAGAACAGTTTCCCTGTATCTCCAATTGTTTTGGTGTTAAGTACTACTACTTCTACTAGTAACTAATGCTGTCCCAGTTAAAAAAACCGACCAAGTGCAAGAGGGTTCCGTACAAACCTGTAGTAAGTTTAAAATTTTTAAAATTATTTTTATTATATGATGTAACTAAAAATTTATGCTTTTCGCAATTTTTCCTTTATCAGTGCTATAAGACGCTGCTTCGTACCAGATTTCAAGATTCTGAATTCATGGGAAGTACCCTATAAGTTTTGATTTCCTTGCGAGTGTCGAAAATTTGCAGCATTAACGGCTGTATCTTTTGATTGTGGTGGCTTAGAAGTTTGATTTTTCACAGCTTCAAGGGACAGTAGACCTGAGTATTTGATATGAATTTCAGCTTGATACTTCCATGTGTTCCTGAGAAAAAGAGTCTTGACACACAGACGGATGGTCAACAAAGTGATCCTATAAGGGTTCCGTTTTTTCTTTTTGAGGTACGGAACCCTAATAACACTTTATATTTTTTACAAACCTAAGAACTTGAAGAAAAATTGAATTAATGAATATCTCTTCTTCTAACTTCAGTGATTCTGGCAGTCAAAGCAGCAAGCATATATGTTTGTTAAAAAATATATGTGTTCAGTTCGTTTTCACTTTGCCATTACACTAGTTTACTTAAAGCAGATATTTTACAGCAACAATATAATAATATTATATATTATGTACTGTGAAGATTTGTCTCTACCTTGAGACCTCAGGCCTAAGAGGCCTATATAATACGAGTATTGATTTATGCCTTTATTAATTTTTTGGAACAATTTTCCATGTGTGGTATGTTGCTGAACTATAAATGTCTGTCAAACCCACCAATAAAAGAGCATCATCGAACATAGACTAGCAATCTAAGCTATGAAAATCAAGTGCTCCTATGAGTGGGTTTGACATACATCCTTATATTAGTTACGTAGCCCATCTCTGGTAAATTGGCAATCTACCTAAACAGCTAAAGTTGAAAAAAAAAAATGGGTAGTTAGTGGGTATAATAATGATGATTGTGTCCCTAAGAAAAATGTGGTTTCTGAATAGAATTAAGTACTCACTTGGATATTGAAAGACAGACACTGGTTCACTGGTACAGTTTATACTGATATCTGTCAATCTGCAAATACAAATAGGTCTTAACACTTAAAGTTTACTTTTAAGGGTGGAAAACTAATAAGACAAAATTAGTAGGGCTTTCGAATACCGGATTTTTTACAATACCGTGGTCCCATGATCCCGGTTTTAAATGGGCTAAATATTTTTTTACTTAAACCAGTATTTCCCAAAGGAAACAGCACAATTAGAAACTTATATAACAAGTTTCTCCATAAAAAAGATTTTTTCACCACATAAACTTGAAAAGGGTGCCTTTGCTTTTGGTTTTAAGTAACGAGGTGACATATTAAAAAAAAACACGATTGCAGTGCAGTGTGGTGGACTTAAACCTTAAAATATATCTATGAACCTTCTCAGAAGCTAAACATATCTAAAACAAACCGCATCTAAATCAGCACAGAAAAATGCTAACATAGAAAAAAAATAAATGATTGCAGCGCAGCGTGGTGGACTTTGACCTTAAAACCTTCTCAGAAGCCATACATATCAAATGCAAAAAACTGCATTATAATCGTTCCAATCATTTTAGAGGAAAATGGTAACAAAAAAGTGCACAAATAAACAAACAAACAAATGAACATATATACAAAGTAAACATTTGTATCTGTTTACTGTATTGTACTGTTTACTTGTATATACGTACAATATTTTTGGACTCTATACCTAATTATCTTTAAAAAGATATACTGCAACCTTAT
Organism: Erebia palarica; assembly: GCA_964035005.1. Classification (NCBI taxonomy): domain Eukaryota; kingdom Metazoa; phylum Arthropoda; class Insecta; order Lepidoptera; family Nymphalidae; genus Erebia; species Erebia palarica. The sequence continues at coordinate 20,821,640 of OZ035986.1, forward strand.
GTAACGCTATAAAAAATATTTTACTTCGCATTCGCTTCTATGAGAGCCCGTCTGAAATAAAGATTTTCATATTCGGCTGGAGGCCATTGGTTTACATATTATATTTAAATTTGAAGTAATTACGTTCAGTAATTCAAAAGTTATAAGGTTCTGACAGACGGAGGGACGGACAAGTGTAAATTCACTCAAGTAGACTCAGAAACCTTCGCTTCGCTTGGTCAACTAGAGTAAAATTTATTGTGAGTACTAAATGAGTTGTAAAAATAAACGGTATTTTTGTAAGAATTAAGTCAAAACTAGGGCTTCCAATACCGAGATGAAAAAAGTCCGGGATTGGCTAATACCGGGAGGTATTATTCTAGGTCTAGACAAATCTGGAATGTTTGGAACTGGACTAATATCAGACAAATCAGGATTTTGTAAGTTAACAAATATAACTTTGGTTTTACATTTGTTAACCTACTTATTAATGATTTTCAATACAAAATTCCATATTCCCAAAGACAAATTTTTATGGTAAGTTTTTATGTCCAATTAACTGTATTCCCATTTTTTTCAGAATCACGAAAACAAATATCACGAAAGAGCCATGAACAAAAAACCATTGTATCAAGTGTTGAAACTGAAGGTTCTGACATATCGACAAGTAGACTTATACACCAAACGACAGAGGAGAGTAATATTTTAAAATTAGACAACAAAGATAATCTGCAAACTCGGCAAGTGCCATGGAGGAAACCTCGTGACACTTCATTAACAAGAACAGATGAATGGGCCTTAGAAACAAAACATTGGCGAAAACCTCGTCGTGAATCCGACAGTAATTTGATCACGGAAAAAAGTGAAGACATAAGTGTGGAAACAGCAAAAGATGACCGTCAAATTAGACATCGGAGTAAGCCTCGATCAGATAAAATGATACAATTTTTAGATAAAAGATCTATAGTAGAAGACACTTCGGTCCTGGCGGTTTCTAAAGAGGAAGAACGAAAAGTGGAAAAATCTATTAAAAAAGAAACAGACGTTGACGAGTGTCTAGACATGAAACGAATGGAGCAAGTGCCATGGACTCAAGAAGCCATAAAATTACGTCCTACAAAAGTAGAAAAAACATCGATAGCAAAAGAAAAGTTTGAAGACGTGCCATTAAAACCGGTGAGAAAGAGTTCAATTAAAAAAACTGAAACAGTACTTATTGAAGATTCTCTTACAGCCGTAGAAGATACAGTAATTTTAAAAGTTACTGATGAGGAAATTAGTGAGCTACGTAAATCTAGTAAAAAGGATATAATTAAAAAGAATGAAGATGCCGACATTTCAACAAATAAACTCTTACGTCATGCAACAGACGAAAGTAATATTTTGAATTTAAACCAAACCGAGGAAATATTAGACAGCCAGACACTAAAAGATAAGAAGGATTTAGGACCGTTAGATAAAAGTACAAAAGAACAAGTTCCATGGACTCAAGAAGCTATAAAATTGCGCCCCACGAAAGTGGATAAAACACCGATAGCTAAAGAAAAGTTTGAAGACGTGTCATTAAAACCTGTGAGAAAAAGTTCATTGCAAAAAACTGAAACAGTATTTATTGAAGATTCTCTCTCAGCTGTAGAAGATAAAGTAATTTTAAAAGTTGCTAATGAGGAAATTAATGAGCTACGTAAAATTAGTAAAAATAATATAATTGAAAATAAAGAAAATGTTAACATTTCAACAAGTAAACTCGTACATCAAGCAACAGACGAAAGTAATATTTTGAATTTATACCAAACCGAGGAAATATTAGACAACCAGACACTAAAAGATAAGAAGGATTTAGGACCGTTAGATAAAAGTACAAAAGAACAAGTTCCATGGACTCAAGAAGCGATAAAATTGCGCCCCACGAAAGTGGATAAAACACCGATAGCTAAAGAAAAACTTGAAGATGTTTCTTTGAAACCAGTGAGAAAAAGTTCAGTACAAAAGTCTGAAACAGTATTAATTGAAGATACGATTACATCAATTGAAGACACAGTTATTCTCAAGGTAAACGATGATGAAACTATTTCGCAACTCAAGCCTTTGAAACAAGAAAAACCAATCGAAGAAACGCAACCAGAACAAGTTTCATGGCGTGTTGGCAAAAGGCGATCAAAAGATGAACCATCAGTTGATGAATTAAGTCTCAAGCCTGTTATAAAACCAAAATCACCAGAAGAAGAAACACCAGGAGTCAAGCTTAAGCCAGTTAAAAAAGAAAAACCGACTCAGGAACAGAAATCAGAAGAGGTTTCATGGCTTTTTGGAAAGAGACTATCAAAAGATGAACCATCAATTGAAGAAGTGGATCTCAAGCCTGTTCCTAAACCAAAAGCACTAGAAGAAGAAAAACCAGAAGAATTCAAGCTAAAACCAGTGAAAAAGGAGAAAAAAATCGAGGTCCAGGAACCAGAGGAGGTTTCGTGGCGGGTCGGCAAAAGACGACCAAAAGAGGAACCATCAGTTGAAGAAGTAATTCTTAAGCCTTTGCCAAAACAAAAAGCACCAGAAAAAGAGATACCTGATGAAGCTCAGCTTAAGCCGGTCAAAAAAGTCAAACCAGAAGAGCTAGCAGTTGAAGGAGATAAACCAGAAGAAACCCAGCTAAAGCCAATTAATAAGGGAAAAATAATAGAAGAACAGCAACCAGAAGAGGTATCGTGGCGTGTTGGTAAGAGACGGCCAAAGGAAGAAACATCAGTTGAAGAAGTAGATCTTAAGCTTGTTCCAAAAACAAAAGCATCAGGAGAGGAAAAACCAGAAGAAGTCAAGCTAAAGCCGTTTAAAAAAGAGAAGCCAACTGAGGTGCCGGAACAAGAAGAGGTTTTGTGGCATGCTGGCAAGAAACTACCAAAAGATGAACCACTAGTTGAAGAAGTGGGTCTAAAGCCCGTTCAAAAACTACAAGCAGCAGAGCCGGAGAAACCAGCAGAAGTCAAGCTTAAGCCAATTCAAAAAGAGAAGCCAAATGAAGAAAAGAAACCAGAAGAGATTTCGTGGCGTGTCAGCAAGAGACAACCAAAAGAAGAACCATCAGTCGAAGAAGCTGTTCTCAAGCCTGTTCCAAAACAAAAAATGCTAGAAGAAAAACTAGATGTAGTTAAGCTTAAGCCGGTCAAAAAGATAAAACCAGAAGAGCCAGCAATTGAGGAAAGGAAACCAGAAGATGTCAAGCTCAAGCCAATTAAAAAGGGAAAAATAACCGAGGAACAGCAACCAGAAGAAGTTCCGTGGCGTGTTGGTACAAGACGACCAAAGGAAGAACAACCCGTTGAAGAAGTGGACCTTAAGCCCCTTTCAAAACCAAAACCAGCAGAGGAAGCAATCGAGGAACAGAAACCAGGAGAGCTTTTCGGCAAGAGACGAACAAAAAAAGAACCATCACTCGAAGAAACGGTTCTCAAGCCTGTGCCAAAACAAAAAGCGCCAGAAGAAGAAAAACCTGAGGAAGTTATGCTTAAGCCAGTCAAAAAGGTACCACCAGAAAAACCAGCAGGTGAAGCGGAAAAAGAAGAAGTCAAGTTAAAGCCAATTAAAACGGGAAAAATAACCGATGAACAGCAACCAGAAGAGGTATCGTGGCGTGTTGGTAAGAGACGACCAAAAAAAGAACCATCAGTTGAAGAAGTGGATCTTAAGCCTGTGCCAAAACAAAAAGAGCCAGAAGAAGAAAAAACATTTGAAGCTAAACTAAGGCTGGTGGAAAAGGTGAAACCAGAAGAGGCAACAGTCGAAGAAGTAGTTCTCAAGCCTGTGCCAAAACAAAAAGCGCCAGAAGAAGTAAAAACAGATGAAGTTACACTTAAACCGGTCAAAAAGGTGAAACCAGAAGAGTCGGAAGTTGAAGCAGAGAAACCAAAAGTAGTTAAGTTAAAGCCAATTAAAAAGGAAAACATAACTGAGGAACATCAACCAGAAGAGGTTTCATGGCGTGTCGGTAAGAGACGACCAAAGGAAGAACCATCATTTGAAGAAGAGGATCTTGGACCTGTTCAAAAACCAAAAGCACAAGGGAAAGAAAAACCAGAAGACGTCGAGCCTAAGCCAGTTAAAACGGAGCAACCAACCGAGGATCAGGGGCCAGAAGAGGTTTCGTGGCGTGTCGGCAAGAGACGACCAATAGAGGAACAATCAGTTGTTGAAGAAGTGGATCTCAAGCCGGTTCCAAAACAAAAAGCTCCAGAAGAAGAAAAACCAGATGATGTTAAGCTTAAGCCGGTCAAAAAGGTGAAACCAAAAGAGACAACAGTCGAGGACGTAGTTTTCAAGCCTGTGCCTAAACAAAAAGCGCCAGAAGAAGAAAAACCTGAACAAGTTAAACTCAAGCCAGTCAAAGAAGTAAAATCAGAAGAACCAACAGCCGAAGAACTTGTTCTCAAGCCTGTGCCCAAACAAAAAGTGCCTGAGGAAGAAAAACCAGAAGTTAAGCTTAAACTGGGCAAAAAGGTGATACCAGAAGAACTGACAGGCCAAGAAGTGGTTCTCAAGCCTGTACAAAAACAAAAAGCGCCAGAAGAAGAAAAACTCCGAGAAGTTAAGCTTAAGACTGTCGAAAAGGTCAAACCAGAAGAGCCAACTGTTGAAGAAGTAGTTCTCAAGCCCGTGCCAAAACAAAAAGCGCCAGAAGAAGAAACAAGAGAAGAAATTAAGCTTAAGCCTGTGGAAAAAGTGAAACCACAAGAGCCAATAGTCGAAGAAGAGAAAAAAGAGGAATGCAAGCTCATGCCAATCAAAAAGGAGAAAATAACTGAGGAACAGCAACCAGAAGAGGTTTCGTGGCGTGTCGGTAAGAGACGACCAAAGGAAGAAAAATCTGTTGAAGAAGTAGATCTTATGCCGGTTCAAAAATCAAAAACTCTGGAAGAAGTCAAGCTTAAGCCAATTAAAAAGGAGAAGCCAACCGAGGAACAGAAACCAGAGGAAGTTTCGTGGCGCGTCGGCAAGAGACGACCAATAGAAGAGCCATCAGGGGAAGAAGTGGTTCTCAAGCCTGTGCCAAAACAAAAAGCTCCAGAAGAAGAAAAACCAGAAGATGTTAAGCTAAAGCCAGTTAAAAAGGAGAAGCCATCCGAGGAACAGCAACCAGAAGAGGTTTCGTGGCATCTCGGCAAGAGACGACCAAAAGAAGAACCATCAGTGGAAGAAGTTGTTCTCAAGCCTGAGCCAAAACAAAAAGTGCCCGAAGAAGAAAAACCAGATGAAGTTACACTTAAACCGATTAAAAAGGTGAAACCAGAAGAGCCAACACTCGAAAAAGTTGTTCTGAAGCCTGTGCCAAAACAAAAAGAGCCAGAGGAAGAAAAACCCGAAGAAGTTAAGCTTAAGCCGGTCAAAAAGGCGAAACCAGAAGAACCGACTGTCGAAGAAGTGGTACTCAAACCTGTGAAAAAACAAAAGGACCTAGAAGAAGAAAAACCCGAAGAAGTCCATCTTAAACCAGTTAAAAGGGAAAAAGTGGAAACAAAAATTGTGCCGGAAGAGGAAGAAGCATATAAACCTGATATCAATGAAGACACAATCGATGAAACATCAACAATTTTACAGACACAAAAGAAAAAAGTCAAGAAAACAATTAAGACAGAAGAAAAGAACGGTAAGTTTACTTGACTGATGTTTTGACCACGCATTTTATGTTATTATTCATTATATTTTTAAAACAGATGCATGGCGTATTAAATTAGAAAATTCGGCTGATTCTTTTTTATATTTTTTTTAATAGATCATGTTTTTCCTTCCCTATACATAATAATAAATAATACATTTTAAAAATAATTTATTTTAACAATTGATTTTAGATTTAAATAAAGTACAAATTAACCGATATGTCATTTAAAATATTGCAGTTCATATCTTCAAAATTTGCAACTAACTAAACGGTATTATCATTAACAAAGAAATGTTTTACAGAATTTGGACCGTTAATAGTTCAGCCACTAAGGGCAATGACTGTATGCGATAGCGATGATTTCGAACTAGAAGTTACTTTTACACCAACATTAGTCGACAAGATTACTTGGTTCCGTAATAATCAAGTTATTGAAAACAGTAACGATAGTAATATAAAAATTGAAAATGGAAAATCAACATTAAGAACACTAAAAGCTAACAAAAATAAAATCGGCAAATATGAAGTACTGATAGAGAAAGATAATGTGGTTACAAAATCTGCCAGCACTGTTAAATTAGCAAAGCCAAGTGAGCCAGCCAGTGTAGAGCCACCTAGTTTTATTAGACCGTTAGTCCCAAAATACGTTCGCTTGGGAGAAATAGTTCTACTGGAAACAGAAGTGAAATCTACGCCATTTGCATCTTTCCAATGGTTCATTGGCAATAGAGATGTTTCGAGTTATGTCAAAGAAAACAAAATTCATAATATCTATATAACTACTAAGCAAAACGTGTCATGTCTCTGCATCGAAAATATGACGAAAGATCTATTTGGAATAATAACATGTAGAGCTGAAAATTTTGGAGGTTCTGTCTCGTCGGCAGCGTCTTTGTTATTAGAAACTGCTAAAGAACCGTCCGGAAAAGCGCCTGAGTTTATTTCGCCTTTAGAATGTGCGACTGTCATGGACGGTGAGCCGATAATGTTGAAATGTACTATAGATGCTGAACCTTGGCCTAAACTAGATTGGTATCATGAAGGAAACGTCATCGAATGGGCTCGAGATGTAACAGTCGGTCGCCAGGAATCTGGATTTTGTGAACTATACATAAAAGAAGCGTTTCCAGAAATGTCAGGCACTTACAGCTGTGTGGCTACGAACGAATTTGGGCGTAGTAGCTGTGAATGTGTAGTCACGGTGGAAGGTAGCGAAACAAACAGTTGTACTGGTCTGAATGCATGTACACCTAATATCAATTAAACTGCACGGAATGTTACTTGCACTTTCAGTAGTTTACCTTCAACACCAATTTGAAAAGTTGCCATGCATCTGTAGTCATCTGAAAAATAAACAAATAATTTTTAGGCTAAAATTAAAAACTAAGAAAGAATTGCTATTTTTTTTAAAGTTGATTTCAGTAAAACAAAACCAGTAATACGAGTATGGGTCGCCAAGCTTTTAGTTAATTATGAGTAGATCGAGTAATTTTAGATAATGGAGTATAATTCTTATGCTTTTAATTGCACCTCAGCACACGCAACTTTAATTTGCAATTGTTGATCGAAGCTGCGTATGGACACGATCGCAAGCAGGCTTTAGTATTACATTTGGACTTTTTTATTTTTTCAGCATACGAATACGTGCCCAGTGCATCGGAAGAGGATATACTAAGCGACGAAGTGAGTTCAATTACATACATTTAAAATTGGGTAATTTATACATCACTGACCAAAATCTAATTGCGAGAGGAGAACCTTGAACCATGTTTGATTTTTTAAGTAGATATTTTGAAGATACGGAGTGAGATGCAATGATGGGGATATGCTGTTAAGTGATTGATTCGACACCTTTCATATCTACGGAAAGAATAATCCCATCAAAAACATAAATGTGAAATGAGAGCCAAATTCAAAATTGTGATATATATATGCCTTGGTTGTTTACTTCAGCGACAAAAGAAGTGAGATCTAAATGGACGCCAAGTTCAATGGTCATTCCTGAAATTTATTTATAACAACATATAATATTTTATAACAACTTAAAATATCATTTCTTCTTATAACCTAGTATAAAATGTTGAAGACTAAGGCTTTGGCTTGGCTAGTTTTCATATACGAATTATATAGCCTTCACAAGTTGTAAAGCTGTAAGTTCTTATTTTATTCTTCCGAAAATTTGGCTTGCTGGTAGAAACTGTACTTTGAGGTACCTACTTAATAATAATTCGTATATGAAAACTAGCCAAGCCAAAGCCTTAGTCTTCAACATTTTATACTAAGTTATAAGAAGAAATGATATTTTAAGTTGTTATAAAATATTATATGTTGTTATAAATAAATTTCAGGACTGACCATTGAACTTGGCGTCCATTTAGATCTCACTTCTTTTGTCGCTGAAGTAAACAACCAAGGCATATATATATCACAATTTTGAATTAAGCTCTCATTTCACATTTATGTTTTTGATGGGATATCATTACTTTTTGTACAGAAATTATTGAACTCAATCTCAAACTCAAAACATATTTATTCAAAATATGTACCTACAAAGTACACCTTCTGAACGTCATGCTTACAGAGCATAAGACGTGATGGTGATAATTAACTACGATATCTTAAAACTAAAGCTACGAGGGTTCCAAACGTGCCCTGGTCTGAGAAGAGCCCGCAATAAACTCCGCTTTTTTTTTATTATCACCATCTCACAAATATTTGAAATTATATATATGTACTTATAATATTACATTACATAATCAGCCGCTGTAACAATTCATACCCATGCCTTGCTATCATTCAAATAATCCTTTACACTGTAATAGGACTTTTCTATTAGTTTATTTTACGTTTTACATTAGTAGGTACTTATTATTCGGTGTAAGGTCAGTGTGTCACCCACCAGTAATTCTATTGTACGACTCATTGTACAAGATAATTAAAGACGAGAATTCTCAAGAAAAATATATAGTGTACCTAGAGTTACACTGATTTTGACAGATTACATCTATGGTCAGACTACCTCTACAGCACATTTCTACATCTCATCCATTTTGATTGCAAAAGTTCAAAATCAAAAGTTTTTAGTGAAACATTGAAAACAAGCATGGTAAACAGTCGATATCACTAAAACCACTATAAACAATGAATACAAATCACAATGACTGACAGCTTGAACTGACGATTTCAAATACGTTTCTTCTTCTTTTCTGTCAATGACGTTTCGTTGCACAAAATGCATGAATACGAAGGTAAGGTTTTAATGCAACTATATTATTATTCATTATTATTTACATTATAATAATAATTATGTGTCATTTTCAATAGTTAAGGAGTTACTACCACCGCTTAAAGCAGTATTGTTTCAAAATAACGGTTGAATGTCACGTACTTTGACGTCCTTAAAATAATGATTATAACACTACAACATAAACGTCAACAATATTAAAATAATACGGCTTTAAGCAATGGTAGTATGCCCCGTGTCAGAGTTTTGATCTATACCTAGGTAGAGCATAAAAATGACGATTTTTGTACGTTTATATCTAAATAACCATTTGAGGTGTGCTTATGAAATTTGGAGCACATATGTATCTCATGGGTCTCAATATATGCGCCAAATTTGACATGTTTATGTGAAATAGTTTTTGAGTTATGAGGGGGTCAATAGTGGCTCCAAATGGTTCGTGTAATATTACACACGGTGCTGCTCGCCAGTTTTTTTTAACTTTGGCTGGACACGCTTCCGCGTGTCTTGATAGCTATGCATGGACATATCATCGTAAAGAGTTAGTGTATAGTAAATGACTGATATTTTTTGTTACATGAAGATTATTATGTTGCAGAAAACAAGTGATATTGAAGAATTCGCTCCCAAAATTGTCAAAGCACTGCCGACAGTGGTGTCTGCTACCGAAGGGGAATTGACGAGGTATGTCCCCAGGCCCTGAGGCTAGATGACATCCAAATTGTAGCAGTATTGCTTAGTATTTTGGCTTTTAGTATATCCATTAAATGTAGGAAATAGGTTTAAGCGATTGAGCATTCTAGTACAGTGGCGCGCAGATCCTGATTAGGACCCGTCAAGTCCCGCTTCTATAGTTGAGTGGAACGTTATAGTCTAAGATACCAGTTCACCACCAGATAAGATCGATGGGCTAATATGTCATTGAAAAAAATATTGATTAACAGGTTAGAAGCAAGAGCTATTGGCGTTCCCACGCCTGAGATAAGATGGCTCAAACAAGGAGTGGAGATCATACGGTCTCAAGAATACCAGATCGAGGAATTGGAGGATGGGACGTCGATACTGATCATACCTGAGGTGTACCAAGACGATACAGGCGAGATCTCGTTTGAAGCCACCAACCCTTTGGGATCCGCTTCGACCGTGTCAGCTTTGTCTGTCGACAGTAAGCAATTGCGCCTAAGAATATTATATTATGTTTATAGAAACTGAAAACCAGTTAAAGGATAAGTGCATTCACTCTACATAAGTCACGTAACAATAATATAAGCAATAAAGTCTTTATGTATTTATTATTTATCATGCCGTATTTTTAAACAATCTGAGAGTTGCTAATGCCTGTTACTATTGAAGCCATAAAGTAATTTTGAAAAACAAAGTAGGTCTTATGCGTCATTGAAAATTAATCAGTGAAACATTTCCTACTTATCTATGAGTTCACACAACTTTTATGTGATCCGTTCATACCTATGTATATTTTTCTAAAACAAACTTACATAGTATAACAATTCTTTAAATTATGGTATTTCAGTTTTCAGGAAATTTCGTGCTTCCACAGCGGGTTAAAACTCAAAATTTTTATCCCTGGACCGACTTGCCGTCTCCTAAAAATATCTCTTCCAATCCCAAAGTTACAGAATATCACTATATCATGTTTTATTTTAATTCACACAATTTCAGTCCACACTCACGTTTATTATGATTATGTTCCTTTAACACAGACATATTATACTTGATATATTTCTGTGTCTTGTACTGATTTGTAATTTAATTCTGTAATTCCTAGATATTTGGCATCACAATTTTACATATTTTCGCAATGTAATAATTTATTTTATCGTTCATAGGTGTTATGGGAACAAACGAATACAGGAAACCAGAATGGGTCACGCATATGGAAAACTTACAGGAAGTTTTAAAAGGTAAAGTATATTATAGTAAAATAAAAAAAAAGTTACTAATGGCATTAGTTATTGAAAAATCGGAGTTAATAGCGGAAATAAGCCTGGTTTTCAGCTTGGGTTGACTCATAAGGGTGTCAGAGGCTTATCAAGAGAGAAATCAGAGATGAATACATCAACCGGATCTTAACTTGTAGTATATCAATAAGCTTTACTGAACATATTATACACAGAAACTTATTATACACTATCCTCCAAACGAGTCTTTCTTGATTAATATACATAGTAATTGGTTTCTCGGGAACAGCTTCGTGACTCGATGCATCACTCACTTGTGTATATGTCTGATCAGGGTTATTAATTCCGAATATAAGTTTACCCTGTCAAAATGACCAATTCTATTGGCAGTTATTTTGCGATTCTAAAATCAAACGCCAATGTGTAATTATAACTTTTCAGTGAGTACATTTGTGCCGACGTTCGTGAGACCGCTGGTGAACCAACGTGCGCGCGTTGAACAAACCATCATTTTCACCGCGCGCTATACCGGCCTGCCTAAGCCAGGTACCATTGTGACTATTGTTTCTTTCATTTTGGTTTATTATTCTGCACCAATAGCTTCAAAATGAACATGTTTTGAAAGTACGTGTTTTGCTTAATAAAATTAATGTTTTTAGAAATTGTCTGGTACAAAGACGACAAAGTCATTCAGACTGACGAAACGTATACGATAGAAGACGATGGTGAGACAACGGTATGCAAAATAATCAAAGTCACCGAGAAGTCTGGAGGCACTTACCGCTGTGAAGCCGTTAGCGATGTAGGCAAAGCATCCACTACAGCCACGTTGCGAGTAATTGAGTCGAAGGAAACAGTTGACAAAGTCACAACGAAGAAAACAAAGACCGTTAAGAGGGATCAGAGGAAAAGGGTAGAAGAGGTTGTAGAAGAAGTTGCGATAGCTCCAAGGGAGGAAGTGACAGAATTGGAAGAAGAAGTCACAGAAGAGAAAATACCTCTTGAAGAAAAAGTCATCGAGGAGGAGGCGCCCGTCGAAGAAAGTAATATCGATGTCGTTGAAGACGAAACGGTTGAAAGAAGGGCTATGAAGATTGTTAAGAGAGATCAGAGGAAAAAGGTGCAAGAGGTTGTAGAAGTTGAGATTGCTCCAACGAATGAAGTGACAGAATTGGAAGAAGTCTCAGAAGAGAAAATACCTCTTGAAGAAAAAGCCATCGAGGAGGAGGCGCCCGTCGAAGAAAGCAAGATCGATGTCGTTGAAGACGAAACGATTGAAAAAAGGGCAACGAAGAAAACGAAGATTGTTAAGAAGGATCACAGGAAAAAGGTAAAAGATGTAGTAGAAGAAGTTTCATTTGCTCCAACGGATGAAGTTACAGTTTTAGAAGAAGTCACAGATGAAAAAGTAAGGCCAATCGAGGAAAAAGAAGTTATAGATAAGACGGCTCCCGTCGAAGAAACTGTCGAAAAATTCATGGCTAAGAAAACTAGGATTGTCAAAAAAGATCGAAAAGAAAATGTTAATGAGGTTGTAGAGGATGCGTCTATTGCTGAGACTGATAAAATTATAGTTCCCAAAGAAGTAGAAGAAAATGTTGAAGAAACTGAAGTTGAAGAAGAAAAGCCCGTTGTCGAAGAAACCATCGAGAAAGTGACAAAGAAAACAAAAATCAAGAAAGAGAATAAAAAAGAAAAGGTAAAGGAAATAGTGGAGGCCATTTTAATTACGGCGTCGGAAGAAGGTCCGGAAGAAGTCACCGAAGAGAAGATATCTATCGAGGAAATCGAAGAAGTCATAGAAGAGAAGGCACCCGTTGATCTCGAGGAAACAGCGACCGTTGAAGAAGAAACGGTCGTAAAAGTTACGAAGAAAACGAAAGTAAAGAAAGATAAAAGGAAGGAAATGGTGAAAGATATCGTCGATGACGTTTTTGTTTCTGCAACGGATGAAATTCCAGACAAGGCGCCTTTTGGCGATGAAACGACGGAACCGATCGAAAAGAAGACGTTTGAAAAGCGAAAAGCTATAAAAACGGTAGAAGAAGATTCGCGAATGGTAGCCGAGGTTAACGAATTGCTGGAAATTATCCATGTGAAAGAATTTGGACCCGGGGAATCACCATTAAGAGAGTTGGCGAAGATAGGTTATATGCTAAGATGTGGCGCGACCACTGAAGAGATCGAGAGCTTGTATGACGCGCAGTGCTTCCCCGCGCTTCGTGCACCTCAGGTATTCAGTCTACTAATTACTATTTGAGAGTTTCCTAAATTGCCTCTGGTCTGTTCTGATCTGGCCTTAAGCCGTGGTTTGTTACCACTTTCGGCAAAGACGTGATGTCCGATTTCCGATTTCGTATTCCGGTAGGAATACAAGACATACACACAGAAGCCGATTAATATAACTATATTAAACCTAAAACCTTAATCGGCTTCTGTGTGGCATATACCCCTACCGTTACAATCTTACACTGCTAACCATCTTGTGAGATTGCAGTCAATAGCTAGAACTTGTAGAAAAAAAATACATTCATACCAAAAATATAGGTACACCAGGTCAGCTCCATAATAAAAGCGTTTCTGCACAAACTAAGTTTGCCTATGCAACTTATAAGAGAGGTATTATTTGTGGACAATATATTGATATACTGACTATATATATTGAATAATCGTTTATATTACGACCCACCCACAGGCGCAATCGGCATTAGTCCGGCTTGTTGAGCGAAGTGGCCACAGCGCGCTCATCACTCAGGCTCTCACGGAGGAGACAACGCAAACTGAGGACGTCATCGCAGCTAAGGTCAGTAAACTGTCCTCCATGACTAGTTTATTTTAACTTCACATGACGTATTTCTGTATATATTTGTTACACCTTCAAAATTTTGAATCGTCTAGTTAATCTACTACTAGTTGAGAATGCCATTCCTATCGAGAAGAGCCAGAAAAAAACCCGGCTTAAACTCTGAAGCTATATTGTATTTAATATTATTAATCCGTCGTTTAAAGGTGGGCTTCCGCGCTTTCATGAGGATGATTGCCTCCAAACATGTAACCGTCGAAGAAGTTATCACACTCTTCAGTCCCGACGACTTCAAGCCGAGATCTTGGGAGCACGTGGAAGCGAGTGAGGTATGCCCTCCCTAGATTTATGTTCTCCCAACCGAATTTCGGCCAAATTCAAAAGCCAAAATACAAAGCGGTATCTCTGGGCGACTTTTGTGTATTTGTTACCTGAAGTCAAAGTCAAAGTCGAGGAAGTCAAAACTTGTTTAAGTCAAAGAAGTCAAAACTTATTTATTCAAAATTGTGTTAGTGAGACGTGATGGTGATTGACTGCGGTATCATATAACTAAACGCGTCCTGGTCTGGCAAGAATTTCAGGTTTTTTTTTCATTATCACAATCTCACAAATCCCCTTAAACTAATTAGAACTATCAGAACCGTTTGAGCTACAAATTCCCAAGCTTTCTGGTCATTTAAATAATCCTTTACAATATGTATCCATGATATGTTATTTTTTTTATTGCGTTATAGGCTTGCGCTTGACGACACTCATGCTTATGTATGAAAACTAGGAATTGTTTACAATTCCTGTAAAATGTAAACATGACAAGCCAGTTTAAGAAATGTGTAAAATAATTTATATCTCTTACTGGGAAATGTGTAACATTGCACCCAGGTTAGGTTAGGTTTAAATTTTTAGCCACCAAGAAATACTTGATCAACCAGAAATATTTTTTTAATAAATGTAAAGAATCCATATCTATTTCACACATTTCCTACCGACCCTCTGCGACTGCCCAGGTGGTTTGAGCTGTATGGCGATATGTCAATCCGTCAGTTTCTCCTCTAATATAGTTGTTTAAACGACTGCCTGAAAAAAGGAGTATATTGTTTTCAGGGTTCATGTATGTATGTTTGTATGTATGTATGTTTGTATGTATGTATGTATGTATGTGAGTTTGTATATTCCACCATAACTTCTATACGCCTGAACCGATTTTGATAAATGAGTCTCGTTAGAATCCCTAGCTTATTCCGAAGACATAGGCTAGTAAATTTTTTAAAAAAATAGATGGGGTGACCATGGTTCCGCATTAAAGACTAGTTGAAAAAAAAATCGAAAATAAGATTAACTATATAATTATCATTTAGAAAATGATGAGTATTCCAAAAATATATAACACTATAGTTCAATATCCAGTGATTCACAAAACAATATCATTTAATAAAAATGTGAATAAGATTCTATTTAACTAGATTGATTTGGATTTTTAACTTTTTAGTTCGTGTTTTGGCAGGGTAGTCGTGTTTTTTAATTTTTTTAAGTATTTAATGATTTCAGACAATCGTACAGTCGCCGGTCGATCTGGTGGTGAAAAAGTCTGCGATCGAAGTGTTGAAAGGTACGTAAAATTTCGAAGTCATTCAAAAGAAAATATTCAAAGTAGGTAGCATAGTAATTGATATCTCTATGCGTCGTATTCCTCATTGCTGAGGGTCGTGACCCTTTTGACCCCCCGTGACCGTTGCCATTGATCACATAGTGGCAGGGGTTTTCTTGGGATAATAAACCGGTAAAATTGTTGTTAGAGAATTGGTAGGTTTAATTTCATTTATATTGTATATTTTTGTTATTGTTTGTTAATTTAATTTAAATTTAATTAATTGTGTTTTCATTGTTTTGTATTTTTATGTTTTTTATGTATGTGTAATTTTAGTAATTTATATTAAATACTAGCGGTCGCCCGCGACTTCGTCCGCGTACAATTTTTGATTTCCTATGAGATTTTCCCGCTGCAAAAGGCCTAGTTATAGTAGCTATATATCATCGGCAGGTTTTTATTATTTAAGACTAATAAATCCTTGATGCTGACTTCAAAAACTTATAACCTTAATGCTTCTTTCAACCCATATTTCACGCCCTTTGGGGTCGATAATCGTAAAATTACTCATGCAGTTTATTATTACTTAAAACTAATAACCTAAATCCTGATTTTCAAGTCTCTAACTACAAAAACATAGGACTTGCATACAAATTTTCAACCCTCATTTCACCCTCTGTGGGGTAGATTTTCGTAAATACGTACTTATGCAGTTTATTATTACTTAAAACTAATAACCTAAATCCCGATTTTCAATTCTCTAACTTAAAAAACTTGGGAGACCTTATGTAAGCTTCCACCGCCCAGTTCACCCCTATTGGGGTAGATTTTCGTAAAATTGCTTATACAGGCTTTTTTTATTTATAGCTAACTTAATTGCCAATTTTCATGTTTCTAACTTCAAAAACAAAAGACTTTCATACAAACTTCCAACCCCCATTTCAACCCCTTAGGGGTGAATTTTCTCAAAGCCGTTTCTTAGCAGCCGTCTACACCATAGAAGGAACCTACCTTCCAAATTTCAAGTCTAAATGCTTTATAGTTCCTGAGATATCGTGATGAGTCAGTGACCTTTCGCTTTTATATATATGTCACCGTAAGATTGTAAAAACCGTTAGATTATAATCTAACTCGCGAAATTCTAAACTGTCGAAAGATGGTAAACTGTTCAATGTTCTTTGTTTCAATTTTTGAAATATTCATTTTATTTACGTTTTCTTGTCTCTTTCTTGTAGTTTAGGTTAGGGTTTGACATAAATAATCAAGTAGTGCTAGACATAAATAGACATAAATAATCACTTAGGTTTTATCGGGTTTAAATACCTATCAGATTACAATCTACCGGAAAATAATGCGTTAAATTCTAATCTTTCGACAGTTTAGATTTAGAATTTCGCGAGTTAGATTATAATCTAACGGTTTTAACAATCTTACGGTGACATATATAGATTGTAGCTTGTTAAGACGAATTGGGAAACAGTAGTGCCTTATGTCCTATCAATAAAATGAAATGGAAATAAAATATCCATACTAACATCATAAATGCGTAAGTGTCTGTCTGTTTCTTACGCATTTATGATGGTCCATCTGTTCATCAAATTTTGACGAGGTACAGAGATAGATTTTATACGGTAAGGACATTGGCTACTTATTATCCTGCAAGATTAAAGTGTTCTTGCTTCAATATACTTAATCTACGCAGACGAAGTTGCGGGCATCGTCTAGAACAGTATATTCTTTGTCTATGTCAGTAACTGACTCACGCTGAGATCTATAAAGCGAACTTTGACTTGGCTCAGACTTTACTTAGAGTTAAAACGGGATGGACTTATGTGAGTAACATAAATCTGTCTCATTTTAACCATATCTTAAGTCTAAGCAAAGTCAAAGTTCGCTCTATAGATCTCACCCTCAGACAAATGGTATGGCAATAGAGTGCTCATTTTCCTTATCTTTATTCCAGATACAAGTGCCGCGCCCGCGGGGACGCCTGTCGAGGGTGAGTTAAAAGCCATTAAAAACAAATGCTTCAAAGTATTGTTGGAACTCGCACTTTGCTTGTGAAATACGCTTGAGTTTGTACTGTGTAACCCTTAAACCGTACGCTTTATAAATAGATAATACTTCAATAGAAATGACAGATTTTTATGAAAGAGCTAGACGCGACGCGGGAAATAGCATCGCGTTTACACCGATGTCTATAACATGTATGATTGCATTGCTGCCTTTTTTTCACCAAAACTAGTTATGCCAAGAGTTTGATACAAAGCTTGCAAAATACTTGTATGACTCTTGTGTTGGCTCACTATTTGATAACAATATTTGTTTTTCAACTTGTTTGTTATTGAATAGTAAGTGAGGTTAGGAGCAAGACATTCCGATTATCGTCTACCTTTTTCCTATAAAATCTGGATTTAATGCATAAATGGAATAATCACAACTCGACTACGGAGAAAAAATACCTACACATTGTTACAAACGTACTTAGCAATTTACCAAAAATTATATTACACAATACATTTTGACAATGCACCTGTCATAGTGTTTCATAAATGATTACTTAAATATCATTACATAAATTACACGATCATACATCATATGAGTACACTCTTACACACTCTCTAAGTCGTATTTCTCATTGCTGAAGGTCAGGACCCCATTTCAGTAATCACACAATAGGGTATATATATAATAGGTAGGGGTTCCTGCATATTAATGAATATATTATTTACTTCATAAAATTACAAAGGATACCAAAGCAACCTGCTATATTGCATTTTTACTCACTTGTAAAGTTTCTTCCCAACAGACTCTTCCCCTTTTGACAATTGGCAAGCTTTTTAGTAAATGTCCCCATTTAGAGCGACAATATTACTTTTCGGCAGCGAAGTAGGGTGACATTTGACATGTCAAACTGCGCATTTTTGCCTCAATCGGGGCACATTACGTCTGCATCCGCGCGAAGAGATGCCTCCGAGGTGATTGCGTTTTGTGGGAAACAGAAAACTACGAGACGATTACATTTTTGTACCTACTCTAAAATCGGTTTATCAAATAAGCCAACTTTTAACTCTCAAACTTGACAAAAATGATTACTTTCGATGACGATTTCAGTTCTCCGTATTATTATGTCACATTTCTTGTGAGTATATTTAAAACAAACCACACGCTCATGGAATAATAAGTAATGTTAGGATCTGCTTCCAGAGACGGCACAGCACGGCACGGGATTTTCATGCTACGAATAGAAATATAATTTAATAGTATGACAATAAAATAGCAGTGATGATTATCGTTGGTAATCATCGCCAATGACAACCCAGGACAGAAAGTCCTGGCGCCTAGGTACAAGGAGGCCCGACCCCAGATGAAATGGGATGAGGGCATGGGAAAGAAGAAAGAAGATGAAGATGATGATCGTTGGTACGAAAACACTTTAGGCACTAGCGGTATGCTTTATAGGTATTAAAATTAAATTTTTTATATTTCTATTCGTCGCGGGAAAAGTCCCCTGCCGTGCCGTGCCGTCTATGGTTGCAGTCTTTCAGCCCTTATTCTAGTCTTAGTCTGTCGACTGGAAATGTTACTTTTCAGCGTTACTTTTATTGGTATGCCCATTTTTATTGTACTAATGTTCTGCCCTGGGCATATAGTTCATACGTGAACCAACCAAGCTCAGCAGTGCTGAGTCATCCGGCAGGATTATGTAGGTACTTACACACTATCAAATTAGTATAGTAAAAGGTTTTTGTCGTGCGACAATATTAATAGACGAAGTACGTAGGCTTTTGGACACGCCCGTAGTCGGGTTAGTTAATCTTTTTTTCAACACATATTAATTGAAGTCTTACTAAAAATCTAATGGCTATATTTTTAGCCGATGCTTATACAACTTAAAAAATAAAAATAAGCTAAAACATAGAATATAAATTAAGTGAAATTGACGTCACGATAAATGTCTGGTTAATTTTATGCTTAATTATTGTTCTTAAACTTTAACATGGCGTAGACGGTTAATTTCTAATTAGCTTAACGAGTATAGTATGCTTACTATAAAAAAATTAACACAACATAGAACGCATAATATATACAGATGTGTAAGTATATATTGATCATCTAATTATTTATTATTTAAGTATTCTTGTAGTGTAGAACATGTGCTAAGCTTACAAAACTTACAGTAATTGGTATTAATTAACAAGAAGCACATACGTGATATATACGAAATAACGCCTAATGCTGTATATATATATATATTTATACAATATTTTACTCAATTGTTAAACACTTTGAAATTTGCAATGTATGGTCCTGTGATTCCACAGATACGAAAGAAAAATCCAAAAGCAAAAAATCCAAAAAACAACAAATACGTTCAAAGGATGTTTTTGAAATAGAAGAGGATATTTCAATAAAAACAAGGCAAGAAGTTTATCCAAAACGTACTGCAGAATATGTCGAAGATGAAGAAACTAAAAATTTAGAGGATGAGCATTTTCCATCTATTACCACCTTAGTCACAGATATTCACGATAATAAAATAGAAGTCATACCTGCCAGTGAAGTTGCTCACATTGTGCCTGAACATCAAAAGTGGAATGACAAGGCTAATGTGAAATTCGACACTAACTATTCGCTCATTAGTGGCATTTATGAAATTCATGATAAAGAAGAACCGTTAAAAGTTAATGAAAGAACTACTTTTAAAAATGTTCAAGAGACATATAAAGAAATGGAGTCATTACAGATTACCGAAGTTGGTGTGGACCATTCTGTTGGAGAGTATAGGTTGAATACAGTAAAAAGTGATGTTAAAGCTCGTGAAGGTGTGGTACCCGCTGAAAATATTGTCACTGTAGAAACAGTTGTAAATATGTCTGTAATCGATATGGAAGAAAAAGAACAAAAACACTTAGAGAAAGCAAAATCAACAATTATCTTACAAGATGCACTGAATGTCTCACAGGATACGACAGCTCTAGGTGAAGTACCTTTGAAGGAATCATCAGTTATTAAGTCCTTTGCAGAAGTATCTGTTACACCCTTAACAGGACTAAAGGTAACCCAAATCGACGGTGAATCCAGAGAGCATGAGTTACAAAGTCTAAACATAGATAAATCGGTTACTTCAAATATTAATTTTAATTTATTGGAATCGGTAGAAGTAAGCGAAATTTTCGTTGACGATAAATCAGGAAAATACTATCCTGAGTTAATTGTGCCAACGGAAATGGCTAAGAAAAATGTATTAGTATCTAATCAAATCCTCACTGAAATTCATGATGTGCAAGAGAAAGAAGGATCGCTAGGCCTTCCTAAAGTACCACATTCACAAGAAGCGAACGTTAATATTGTATCAAAGGAAAGCATTTTCGTTTCGACAAATGAAGTTCATGAAAAGGAAGGATCTCTGCCAGAATCTACCCTTCCCGCCGAAGCAAACGTAGAAAAAGATTTGATATTACATTCGAGTTTATCCAATTACATGACTACATCTCATATTAAGGAGTCAGAATTCACCCCTGAGACTCCCTTACAGAAAAAAGCTGATATAAATTTCAGTGAACATCAGCATAAGTGTAATCTTGAAACGAGCATCAATGAATCCGAAATTTCTTTATTAGAACGCGAGACTGTAGTTGGTAGTCATGCGCATGTCAGTTTATCAGCTTTAGATAAGAATGTGATTGAAGAAGTTCAAGTACACGATAGTGCAAAAGAATTAGTCTGCGTGGAAGATAAACATACCGCCCAAGCACATATAGACATAAAACCAACTGAATCAATTATAACTTCAGAAAATCAGGAACTGACAGCCCCGGGTACATTGAAACCATCAGAAAAAGTAGATAGTAAAACAGCTACAGAAGCTGTTATAACTGAAAACGCCAAAATTGTAACTACAGCATTCATACACGATCAGGAGACATCGCAGCTATATTCAACTAAGGCTACAAAAAATGTGTCTGTCTCTTTAATACCTAATATTTCTGTTTCTGTTTTGGAAATGAATACAACTGATGTAGAAAACAAACTTGAATTAGACCAAATGCCAGACGTTTTGAGTACTCAACCAACACTAACTCATCAATTCACGAGTCCTATTTCTCAAGAGGTTACTACTGCAAATCAAGTTGAGGTTTTTAAACCTAATGACATCAAACCGAATACTGCTACAGAGCAAAGAGATTTACATAATGAAGTTACGATTCTTCAAGCAACAGTTCAAGAACAATTACAAAAATTGGATGAACATCCTGCTAATCAATCAAAAGCTTTCACATCCTTTACAAAAAATGAAAGTTTGAATATTACTGAAACGGTTCCTAGCTGTATGGATAAAGATTTAATTACTGATACAATGATATCAAATAAATTTGCTAAAATTGACATTGATATAGACCAAAAAGCTCCGGTTGTAACTGAAGTAAATTTGCGTGATTCTACAATGCAACTAGAAACTCTAAAAGAGCAAAGTTACGAGGCAAATATAACATCTCAGCCTATTTATCCAATTGAAATTGCTGAGAACGCTGTCTTAGATAGCCAAACTATTTTAGAAACTAGCGTCGAACCAAACTTAAAATCAGTTAGTTCAGAAATCGTTCCTGTCCAGGGATCTCTTAAAATATCTGAAATATTGACTCATGAAAAAGAAGAGCTTTATAAAATTGTCATACCGATAGAGAAAGTTTGCGAACCTATAACTGACATAATGGATAGACCTGTAGCAACATCTCTGGAATTAGTTACTGACTCTAGCGTAGCTTTTACCGAAGATTTTGACGTATCTAGAAATATTTCAAAAGCAAACGTAGAAAATATGACCTACAAAGAAATAATTATATCAACAACTGAATGTAATGAAAAAGAGAGCTCATTAACTTTAAAGGAACCTCGCCCGGTTGCAGCAACATTCAATGTTGATTCCATTCAGGCCATTCAAATAGATGAAATTTCACCTGAAATATTACCATCGTCTCTAAAAACTCAGGATAATCTACATGAAGTTACATTAACCCCTGCACCGATTATATCTGAAGCTATTGTACAGCAAGAAACCATAGCGAATTCTTCAGAATTAACTTTTGAAGCACCAGACGAAATTCCGCATACAAAAGCATTAGTAACTGTTTCTGCTCATTCTACTCCAAAGCAATCGGTAGAAATAACAGCCGAAAAAGAAAGTGAATTAGCCTCACCAAAGACTCCAGAACAACAAAAAGCTAATGTAAAAATGTGTGAGCAAAGTGGCGTGGAAGTCACTGAGACCTTATCTCAATCTGATAATTTGAATGAAACTGATAATTTTAAATTACCAACTAAAATAGCGCAATTGAAAATAGATGAAATGTACGGTAAGGCGGCTAACGTAGAAGAGATGACTGTCATTCAATCTGCTAAAGAGTTCGTACAAGAAGTTACTGAACAAAAACCTGCAGTAAAATCATGTGACTTTTTCAATTTAGAGCAAACAGAAACGGTAATAGCTGACAGTGAAGGTATTTTGTTATATGAAAAACCATTGATGTGTGATATCAAGTCAAATTTCGTTGAATCTCAATCAGTAATAGGAAGTTCTATCAATACTATCGAAAAAGAAAAACAATTTGAGGAACAGTTTGTAATGCCTAGTCATGATGCTTCACTTGAGTTCTTGCCATATAGTGAAATTATTAGTACTGAAGTAAATGTTTCTAACAAGGCTGAAGATATTAAACAAATTGAAGAAGTAACTGGAGAACGAGCAGGCAAACCAAATATTGAATCACAAACAGCAGTTGATGTTACAGAAGTTTTAGTTGGAGAGTCAGAGACTTCATTTAAGGAAGAACGGGTAGCAAAATCCCATACACTTAAAATTTCAGAAAATATCTCATTACAAACATCTCTAGGAACCACTGAAACTTTTGTTACTGAACAAGAAGGCCATCTGGAACTATTAAATAATGCAAAACTACAAAAGGCAGATATGAGTCTAAAACCATCACAATACATTGACATGTCAGAGGAGATCGTGGCTGAAAAGGAATCTAAATTAAATGTGGACAAAATATCTACAACAGTTATTAATGACATAACTTTTGACACTTTGCATCATTTAAATGTTGACATTTGTCACGTGTCTGAAGTTGAAGATATGATTGATAAATTAGATTATGCAACAAAACAAATTAAAGATTTTAGTCTAGATTCTGTGACACCTCTTTATACCAGTGAAGTAAAACCGGAAGAGCGAACAGAAATCTTTCTGAGCACCAGTGATATAAGAAAGGAAAAGCCGTTTTTAAGTGTAGAAATGGGTGACCACATAGATACAACAGAAATATTTCCTTTAGAAAAAGGAGAATATTTAAACAAAATTTCATTCGATAAACCAGAATATGTATCTGAAAATATAGAACCAGCAAAACACGTAACAGTTCTTGAAATAGAATCTATAGAAAAAGAACAGCCCTTAGAAATCGAGAAAGAACAAACACCTAAAAGTGTTGATTTTTCGGTGGAAACTAAGTCTTCTATTGTAATTCAAGAAGTAATACCGAAAGAATCAGAATTACTAATTTCACAAGAGTATTTACCGAAAGAAGAAAAATCATCTGCACAGTTTGATTCGCAACAGCACGTAATAGTTACAGATGTATTTTCTGAAGAAAAAGAAGAAATCCTTAAATCTGACTCATATCCTCTTACTGATGGACAAAAAATTGGGATTAGAACAACTAGTCATATTTTGACAACTGAGAACATAGCTATTCAAGATGCTTTAAAACTAGTTGAAAGCAAAGAGATAAAGAGCGAGAAAGCTTCAGAAACTCAAGTATTCGTAGAAAGCTTAAATAAACAAGAGCAACAAGTAATTGAAACTATTGGAATGCTTGATACATATAAAGAGCTGCCGAAGTCTGTTGCAACGGAAGAGATTTCTGGTTTTAACGCAGCGGAATATACAGAAGTATTTGTCAATGAGCGGCCAAATACCTTCCATGAACACCCAAATAAAATAGAAAATGTGGCACCAACCCAAATGACCGAAAAAGAAGTTATAACCTCTTTAGCCCATGTAATTGAAAGTGTATTGCAGTTACCTGATAGTCGCATCGCACCAAATGTTGTAAAGTATGAATTTGAAGTCAATAAAAATTATATTACAGAGGAAAACATCGTTCAAGAATTTCCCGAAACTATTGATACCCTGACTGACATTCCAAAGAAAGCTGACGAGCAAATATTGGAACTTAAAAGTATAGAACAAATAGAAGTTGTGGTAGATGAAAAACCACAAACTTTTGATAAAGCTAAAAAGTTTGCGACTAAACAAGCCGAAGAAAAATCGGTTACCTCAGAAGGGCTTAGTGCTACTAAACAGCAAATACTAGAAACAACTGGTGATGTTTTTACATCATTGCAATCAGAACCTATTAAAGCTAATCTCAACGTAGACTATCTTTCAAGCTTTGTTATTACTGAAAATGTTTCTGAAGAGTCACTCACTGATGTACTTAAAGAACAAATTAAGAAAACTAACGTTAAAGAAGAAATGATTCTGTTTAAACCAATAGAACAAACAGAGGTAATTGTTGGTGAAAATACCGAAACTATAGCGAAACAAACTGTAGAACCAAAAACAGCTAAACTTAAACCATTCCAACGTGAAATACCCGAAGACGATGAAAGTGTTACGATATCGCAGGAAAATACTCATTTTATAGGTAAGTGAGCAAGCATTGATATAAGCGAATGATGAATAACCTTATCAGGTAATCATTAAAAATACACAATGAAATAATTAAGTCTGTATTTTTATGATTAGGTTAATCTTTGAAATGTTATAACAAAAACGTTTACACTATAACCGTTTAAATGCACTCAACGCGTAAATTAGTCCTAGAGATTGTGAATCAAGTCTTACCTTATCAAAGGGTAGTTTTGTCACTTCTATTTTTGAACGAAGTCATCGGTCGGTTTTGCGTTGGCCTCCATAGAAACATGTTGCGGCATCTAGGAAAAAACTCAGTGAATATTTTTACAGATACTAGTTTCCTCGTTTTATCGAATTGTAACGACAATTATATGACAACTATTAAGTCTGACATATAGTCTGGTATTTAATATTCTTCATGTGTCCCAAAAAAATTACGATATTAATATTTTTTGTCAAATAATTGATATAATTATGTAATTAATGGAGCTAATCCCTCAATTGAACTAGTTCTTGTTCGATCTTATATTTACAGTAAGTAAACTAGATGAAAAATCTTAAAGTAACGCTACCCTTCTACGCAGGGTATAATAACGCCTATTAAGTTCAATAATTATTGACAGGCAACCGTCAACAAAAAAATGCGATGTCAATTTTTTTACAATAGCGAAGCGACGTACTCTTTACTTCCGATATTTTGTAACTCTTATAGTAATTACAAGTAAAACTTTCATTATTAAATTAGTCCCGAGGCCGCAACACAAGCTCTCGTGATTGTCCTTTAAGCACCATTCATTGTTGGCGATGGACGTTGTCTATGACTTGCCTGATTGATATTGCCATAATATAATAAATACATTTACCGTACTGTTTTACATACCTAATTGGTTCATTTTAATGTTTGTGTATGTTTATACTACAATACAAAATGTCGAGAAAGAATAAAATGTCAATGTGTTAAATTAAAACTTCTTCATAAATAAAGATGATCGTCATGAAAGTTCGAATCGGTAACACATAAGACATCACTAATTCAAGCTGCCAAAAGTAAAATAAATTATTGGACACGGTATATTTAGTTAGTCCGAAAACAAATAGTATATTTTATGGTAAAACTATATATGTAGTTCTTATAATATAACTTATTTTTGCTGTCTTCGTCGTGTGCCGTCGTAAAGTTTTGTATTTATAGCTGCTGCAAATAATATGTAATTTTATTATTGTACGATATAATATGTATTGAACGGAACAAATGTCATAATATATCGTACAAGTGTAACATTTGCATTTCTTTGCAAGCGGCTTTCCACTGCTATAATAATTAATTATGTATCACATATTAATTAATTATTAACCACATTATCGATTAAATTTTAACCAACAACAATTTCGGTTTTCGTGCTCCTATTTTCATCATCTTACCATATGTAAACATCTTTGACTGTGATTTAAAATATATATGTAATGACCTTATTTATTACAAGGTTTGCTTAGCGTGCGCCTCACACGCCACCTTTTGTACGTTAGTGGCAATAAGTCAGAATTCAGAAAGCTTTACATAATGTCGACTACAAAGTTTTATCTCAATAGGTTGAAAGATGTGTCTACGCATATAGTGAATGTGGCATAGAGGTATAATCTATGGAATGTGGCCAAACAAATAAACAACTTTTAAATTATTATTTTTAATGGATTTTTTGCATGTGATTTTCGTGTGCTCAGATGTTGTAATATTGCGTATGAACATTGTTTATCATCTTTCATAACGTTAATTATAAACATGGTTTATCGTTCATTATCGATTCTAATTTAATAGAATTTGGAGGTGTATGAAATAGTGGTTTTAATATTTTAGGAATAAACTACAATTGACGGATCAGAATACTCGTAAGTGGAAAAAGTTAAACAAAGGACCGAAAGATCAGGTTGTCCTACGTCACTTATGGGGGATGTGAGCAAAGATTCAATGAAAATAATTGACTTAGTGCCGATGTTAGCAACTCCGAGTAACGTTTTACCTAGGTACACCTTTGAAATTATGTAAGAATTCCCAAACAACATCTGTCAAATCATTTTTTGAAATGGGCTTGCGCTTGACGACAATCATGCTTAGAGCAAAGCAATGATGTGGTCTAGGTTGGAACGCGCTTGCCTAGAAGATGCCTATTCACTCTTGCCTTGAAGGTAGACGTGGCAGGAAACACGTGCGCTGGGAGAGTGTTACACAACTTAGCAGTTCGTATCAGAAACGTCGAGTAAAAACGTTTCGTGCGAGTAGATTGGATGTCAACCAACGCTGACGACTGTTCTGTGCTAGAACGGAGAAGGAGAAACAAGGTTGTGAACATAGAGTATATTCACATATATATAGTTGGTATAGAGTATATAGTTGGTTATACCAAGAGTGCGTGTTACAAAGTAGGAACAGTAGGCACCGGTAGGATCATAAGCATCGTTCCGTCAGTAAGCGCTTTAGCGTTGAGAGCGCCCATTGCGAACTCGTGGCCGAAATTCTGCTTTTAAACTGAGAAAAATGGGTAAATGTGCTATAGAAACATGCAAACATGATACTCGTTATCAAAATAAACAGAATTCTAACATTACATTTCACCGGTTAGTTATGTGTAACTGTGTACCGACTCGGATAGTGATGTGATACATTCGACGCGGGCACTGTCGACGGACGCGACGTTACAAAAGAATGGTTATTAATTTCAAAGGATTTATTTTTTTGTTACATTTATAATAAAAGCGTCAAAGAATCAAACATAACCTTTTCTATACTAATATAATAAATGCGAAAGTTTGGATGGATGTATGGATGTATGAACGAGTTCCCGCGGGAACTGAAAACGCTCAATCCACGCGGACGAAGTCGCGGGCATTCGCTACTATTTTATAATTTCACATTAAACACACATTTGCACCTTTTTTTACATATTTAATGTAATCGATACATACATCGGATATATCAATAATATTATATTTAGTATAAACGATCGATCATTAAAAACATATCGATATTTATTATAAACTAGCTGATGCCCGCGACTTCGTCTGCGTGGAATAAGTTTTTTTTCATTGTCTCAAAAAAGAATCCATACTTCCATATTAATATTGTGTGAAAGTGTGTCTGCCTGTCAGTCTGCTAAGCTTTCCCAGCTCATCTTTCTAACCAATTTAGACGAAATTTGGTATAGAGGTAGATTGTGCTTGTATAGGAAGGATAGGCTACTTTTTATCCCGGAAAATGAAGAGTTCCCGTTTGTCAATACATATATTGTAGATCTCCCACAGTCTTCTGTCTCATTCACACATTTTTCATATGAAATTTTAAAAAATTCTGTTATATTTTTGAAGTGAAAACTTCTTTAGGCGCGTTGAGCACTTTTTGGTAGGGGGTAAACTTGTGGATTCGCGTCACCGACACCTACACCGTTACTACGCTGCCCCATGCTCGCGTTGTTACGAAGGCAAAAGGTCTTAAATACAAATATGCTACATTCGTAACAAACTTTAATGCCTTAGTTTTAAGGTTTATATCATTTTAAAAATAATTTTATATAGTCGTTGGCTCTTCTATCTCTTCTCAAAAAAGAATCCATACTTCCATATTAATATTGTGTGAAAGTGTGTCTGCCTGTCAGTCTGCTAAGCTTTCCCAGCTCATCTTTCTAACCAATTTAGACGAAATTTGGTATAGAGGTAGATTGTGCTTGTATAGGAAGGATAGGCTACTTTTTATCCCGGAAAATGAAGAGTTCCCGTTTGTCAATACATATATTGTAGATCTCCCACAGTCTTCTGTCTCATTCACACATTTTTCATATGAAATTTTAAAAAATTCTGTTATATTTTTGAAGTGAAAACTTCTTTAGGCGCGTTGAGCACTTTTTGGTAGGGGGTAAACTTGTGGATTCGCGTCACCGACACCTACACCGTTACTACGCTGCCCCATGCTCGCGTTGTTACGAAGGCAAAAGGTCTTAAATACAAATATGCTACATTCGTAACAAACTTTAATGCCTTAGTTTTAAGGTTTATATCATTTTAAAAATAATTTTATATAGTCGTTGGCTCTTCTATCGGTAGTCCGTATGACTCATAAGCAGTCGTAGGGACTGCCGAGAGAAGTGAAATCGTTTTTTTTTAATTTTTATTTGACTTAAAATTATTAAAATATAAACCTTAACACTAAGGCATTATAGTTTAATTTCGAATGTAGTATATTTATGTCACCGTAAGATTGTAAACACCGTTAGATTATAATCTAACTCGCGAAATTCTAAACTGTCGAAAGATTACAATTTAACGCATTATTTTCCGGTAGATTGTAATCTGATAGGTATTTAAACCCGATAAAACCTAAGTATTTGATTATTTATGTCGAACCCTAACCTAACCTACAAGAAAGATACAGGAAAACGTAAATAAAATGAATATTTTATTTAAATTGACACTCAGAACATTGAACAGTTTACAATCTTTCGACAGTTTAGAATTACGCGAGTTAGATTATAATCTAACGGTGTTTACAATCTTACGGTGACATTTATATGTTCGCGAATCGCGAGCATGTCGGTCACGGGCACGCGAATCTACATTTTTACTTGCAGCGCACTATTGCCCATCCCTATTTCTTACATGTCAATAAATAAAACTAGCTATAGTTCACTTGCCTACGCTGCGCACTAAGCGAGCGGTGCGATACTACCCCTCTTGTACTATATTATACCTCTTTGGTTGTGAAGTTCCTGAGCACACTCCCCATGGTATATCCGATAAAAAACTGGCAGGTGACATTGCGTCGGCGCTGTAAACTGAGCAATTTTGCCTGCGTAAGTGACTGATCCCTACTGATCCTTCGGGCACGGCGATCTATTGAGCCTGTGTCGAGTTGGCACCTGGCGGATCCATCCCTAAGGTGGCAGCATTACTTTATGCCAGATCGAACTTATGCTTAATAAAGAACGAGACCCTGTTTTGACGCGAAGTACCGCTTCACTTTATTCAGGATACCATTTTTTTTGCATTTTTTGGCCTTTGACTTTATACATTTCCCGAAATTGAGGTAAAGATTACTAGATTGGGATTCCAAGGTTAAACCTTATACGGAGTTGGCAAAATCGGCACAGAGTGCTGAATTGATGAAAGATGAAAAGGGTAGATAAGAACTAAGAAAAACAGAATCAAGTTTCCATAATGAAACTCGACACTACAAATAAAATGAAATTGGAAACTGACAATGAGGCCATTAGTCATCAGATTAGTCATAGAATCCGTCATCTCAAATTCTATACATTAATGTAGATTTTTCTTGTTACTTTGTTATATGAAATAACTACTTTAATC
This sequence comes from Erebia palarica, assembly GCA_964035005.1. NCBI lineage: Eukaryota > Metazoa > Arthropoda > Insecta > Lepidoptera > Nymphalidae > Erebia > Erebia palarica. Next base: position 20,851,875 of record OZ035986.1, read on the forward strand.
TAAGCAATTTTGAGTAAATAATTAAATCTTAATCATAAAACATATCTTGGCAATTCGGGAAACGACTAAATTACATACTTGATATACTCCGTGTACACCCTCCTGTACTCAATTAAAACTGAAATCAGTATTTTGTTAGTACACTTGTTACTGTTCACCAAAATCAACAATAATAAAACAAAGAGATTATTCTAACCTTTTATCAACTTAACATTATAACCATTTAATTTTAAGATTGGTACGTTCAAAGTATACAGCACGCAAGGAAGTATCTTAAAAGATAAAGCAAACATGAATTTACTTTCAGAAGAAGAACGGCTTCATTCCATTTCACCTAAATCATCCGATATAGAGGAATCTGAGGAAATAGTAACCAAGTTCATGCAATCTCCCGGACAAATTGAACCTGTTCAAATCAAAACAAAGAGAACAATATTGAGAAAAAAGAAAAAATCTAAAGGCCACGACGGGGACATAGTAATTGAAGAAGCAATAGACGATGAATATGATAACAAACCTAAAATTGATGTAAGTCACGACGTTAAAATAGAAGAATACGAAGGAGAAGACACATCATACAATGAAATATCCGATAGAAGCATGGTTGAATTACCAGATGAACATTTACATATACCAAAGATGCTAACTGGAGTATGCATTGAAGAAATGGCTGAGGATGAAATCAAACCTGATGAAGTTGAAATAAGTGTAGTCAAAACTGAAACTGGCGAAACGAAGAAGACCAGAACAACCAAACGAGTAATCAAAAAAGACAAAATCAAAAAGATGGAAGGTACTGATAAAAAAGATGATGAAAAACCTGTCAGAACTGATACACTGGAAGAGAAAATTGTATTTGACGAAGACCATGATAAATCAACTAAGATCGTAGACCTTCCGGAAGAGACTACTGTCGAAGAAATCGAGACACCTAAAGGTAAGAAAAACGTAACAAAAGTCACTAAGCGTACCATCAGAACGCTAGGACCGCAAAAGGAAACAACTCAAATAATTACTAAGCACGAAGACGACGGGTCACCCGTTGCCACAGTTTACACAACACAAGAACCCACTGATGAAAAACTCACACCTTTCGAGGACTCAACCATACCTGAGAACGCCAAGATCGTCGAAGAACAACCTGAAGAAGTCAAAATAACTGAAATTAAGACTGAAACTGGCGAAACAAAGAAGGTGAAAACAACTAAACGGGTAATCAAGAAAGGTAAAGGTAAAAAGAAGGAAGTCACTGAGATAGTAACTATAGAGAAGGATGGTGAAGAACCGGTCACAACTGTCACTATCAAAGAGGACACAGTACAAGAAGAAGACGAAGTCAAGCCGGTTGAGATCGTGGAGCTCCCGGAAGAGACCACCTTTGAAGAAATCGAGACTCCCGACGGTAAGCCAAAAGTAATGAAAATCACTAAGCGAACCATCAAAAAATTAGGGCCCAAGAAGGAAACTACAACAATTATCACTGAGCAAGAAGACGACAAGACACCTGTTGTCACAGTACATACAACACAAGAACCCACTGACGAAACACTCACACCCTACGAGGACTCAACCATACCTGAGAACGCCAAGATCGTCGAAGAACAACCTGAGGAAGTCAAAGTAACTGAAATTAAGACTGAAACTGGCGAAACAAAGAAGGTGAAAACAACTAAACGGGTAATCAAGAAAGGTAAAGGTAAAAAGAAGGAAGTCACTGAGATAGTAACTATAGAGAAAGATGGTGAAGAACCGGTCACAACTGTCACTATCAAAGAGGACACAGTACTAGAAGAAGACGAAGTCAAGCCGGTTGAGATCGTGGAGCTCCCGGAAGAGACCACCTTTGAAGAAATCGAGACTCCCGAAGGTAAGCCAAAAGTAATGAAAATCACTAAGCGCACCATCAAAAAATTAGGGCCCAAGAAGAAAACTACAACAATTATCACTGAGACAGAAGACGACAAGACACCTGTTGTCACAGTACATACAACACAAGAACCCACTGACGAAACACTCACACCCTTCGAGGACTCAACCATACCTGAGAACGCCAAGATCGTCGAAGAACAACCTGAGGAAGTCAAAGTAACTGAAATTAAGACTGAAACTGGCGAAATAAAGAAGGTGAAAACAACTAAACGGGTAATCAAGAAAGGTAAAGGTAAAAAGAAGGAAGTCACTGAGATAGTAACTGTAGAGAAGGACGGTGAAGAACCGGTCACAACTGTTACTGTCAAAGAGGACACGGTACCAGAAGAAGACGAAGTCAAGCCGTTTGAGATCGTGGAGCTCCCGGAAGAGACCACCTTTGAAGAAATCGAGACTCCCGAAGGTAAGCCAAAAGTAAAGAAAATCACTAAGCGTACCATCAGAAAGTTAGGGCCCAAAAAGGAAACTACTCAAATCATCACTGAGCAAGAAGACGACAAGACACCTGACGTCACAGTACATACAACACAAGAACCCACTGACGCATCACTCACACTCTTCGAGGGCTCAACCATACCTGAGAATGCCACGATCGTCGAAGAACAACCTGAGGAAGTCAAAGTAACTGAAATTATGACTGAAACTGGCGAAACAAAGAAGGTTAAAACAACCAAACGGATAATCAAGAAAGGTAAAGGTAAAAAGAAGGAAGTCACTGAGATAGTTACTGTGGAGAAGGACGGCGAAGAACCGGTCATTACTGTTGCTGTCAAAGAGGACACAGTACTAGAAGAACACGAAGTCAAGCCGGTTGAGATCGTGAAGCTCCCGGAAGAGACCACCTTTGAAGAAATCGAGACTCCCGAAGGTAGGCCAAAAGTAAAGAAAATCACTAAGCGTACCATCAAAAAATTAGGGCCCAAGAAGGAAACTACAGAAATTATCACTGAACAAGAAGACGACAAGAAACCTGTAGTCACAGTACATACAACACAAGAACACACTGACGAAACACTCACACCCTTTGAGGACTCAATCATACCTGAGAACGCCAAGATCGTTGAAGAACAACCTGAGGAAGTCAAAGTAACTGAAATTAAAACTGAAACTGGCGAAACAAAGAAGGTGAAAACAACCAAACGGATAATCAAGAAAGGTAAAGGTAAAAAGAAGGAAGTCACTGAGATAGTAACTGTGGAAAAAGACGGCGAAGAACCGGTCACTACTGTTACTGTCAAAGAGCACACAGTACTAGAACAAGACGAAGTCAAGCCGGTTGAGATCGTGGAGCTCCCGGAAGAGACCACCTTTGAAGAAACCGAGACTCCCGAAGGTAAGTCAAAAGTAAAGAAAATCACTAAGCGTACCATCAAAAAGTTAGGGCCCAAGAAGGAAACTACAGAAATTATAACTGAGCAAGAAGACGACAACACACCTGTCGTCACAGTACATACAACACAAGAACCCACTGACGAAACACTCACATCCTTCGAGGACTCAATCATACCTGAGAATGCTAAGATCATCGAAGAACAACCTGAAGAAGTCAAAGTAACTGAAGTTAGGACTGAAACTGGCGAAATAAAGAAGGTGAAAACAACCAAACGGGTAATTAAGAAAGGTAAAGGTAAAAAGAAGGAAGTCACTGAGATAGTAACTGTGGAGAAGGACGGTGAAGAACCGGTCACAACTGTTACTGTCAAAGAGGACAGAGTACTGGAAGAAGACGAAGTTAAGCCGGTTGAGATTGTGGAGCTCCCGGAAGAGACCACCTTTGAAGAAATCGAGACTCCCGAAGGTAAGCCGAAAGTAATGAAAATCACTAAGCGTACCATCAAAAAGTTAGGGCCCCAGAAAGAAACTACAGAAATTATCACTGAGCAAGAAGACGACAAGACACCTGTCGTCACAGTACACACAACACAAGAACCCACTGACGAAACACTCACACCTTTCGAGGACTCAACCATACCTGAGAACGCCAAGATCGTCGAAGAACAACCTGAGGAAGTCAACGTAACTGAAATTAAGACTGAAACTGGCGAAACAAAGAAGGTTAAAACAACCAAACGGGTAATCAAGAAAGGTAAAGGTAAAAAGAAGGAAGTCACTGAGATAGTAACTGTGGAGACGGACGGCGAAGAACCGGTAACAATTGTGACTGTCAAAGAGGACACAGTATTAGAAGAAGACGAAGTCAAGCCGGTTGAGATCGTGGAGCTCCCGGAAGAGACCACCTTTGAAGAAACCGAGACTCCCGAAGGTAAGTCAAAAGTAAAGAAAATCACTAAGCGTACCATCAAAAAATTAGGGCCCAAGAAGGAAACTACAACAATAATCACTGAGCAAGAAGACGACAAGACACCTGTCGTCACAGTACATACAACACAAGAACCCACTGACGAAACACTCACACCCTTCGAGGACTTAAACATACCTGAGAACGCCAAGATCGTTGAAGAACAACCTGAGGAAGTCAAACTAACTGAAATTAAAACTGAAACTGGCGAAACAAAGAAGGTGAAAACAACCAAACGGATAATCAAGAAAGGTAAAGGTAAAAAGAAGGAAGTCACTGAGATAGTAACTGTGGAAAAAGACGGCGAAGAACCGGTCACTACTGTTACTGTCAAAGAGCACACAGTACTAGAACAAGACGAAGGCAAGGCGGTTGAGATCGTGGAGCTCCCGGAAGAGACCACCTTTGAAGAAATCGAGACTCCCGAAGGTAAGCCAAAAGTAAAGAAAACCACTAAGCGTACCATCAAAAAGTTTGGGCCCAAGAAGGAAACTACAACAATTATCACTGAGCAAGAAGACGACAAGACACCTGTTGTCACAGTACATACAACACAAGAACCCACTGACGAAACACTCACACCCTTCGAAGACTCAACCATACCTGAGAATGCTAAGATCATTGAAGAACAGCCTGTGGAAGTCAAAGTTACTGAAGTTAGGACTAAAACTGGCGAAACTAAGAAGGTGAAAACCACCAAACGTGTAATCAAGAAAGATAAAGGTAAAAATAAGGAGGTCACTGAGATCGTGACGGTTGAGAAGGATGACGAAGAACCAGTCACCACTGTAACAGTGAAAGAGGAAACCGTACTTGATGAATCCGAGGTGGAACCAGTTGAGATCGTGGAGCTTCCGGAAGAGACCACCGTTGAAGAGATCGAAACACCCGAAGGTAAGCCAAAAGTAATGAAAATCACTAAGCGTACCATCAAAAAATTAGGGCCCAAGAAGGAAACTACAACAATTATTACTGAGCAAGAAGATGACAAGACACCTGTCGTCACAGTACACACATCACGAGAAACCACTGACGAAACACTCACACCTTTCGAGGATTCAATCATACCCGAGAACGCCAAGGTCGTAGAAGAACAACCTGAAGAAGTTAAAGTGACTGAAGTTAGGACTGAAACTGGCGAAGCAAAGAAGGTAAAAACAACCAAACGGATAATCAAGAAAGGTAAAGGTAAAAAGGAGGAAGTCACTAAGATAGTAACTGTGGAAAAAGACGGCGAAGAACCGGTCACTACTGTTACTGTCAAAGAGCACACAGTACTAGAACAAGACGAAGTCAAGCCGGTTGAGATCGTGGAGCTCCCGGAAGAGACCACCTTTGAAGAAACCGAGACTCCCGAAGGTAAGTCAAAAGTAAAGAAAATCACTAAGCGTACCATCAAAAAGTTAGGGCCCAAGAAGGAAACCACAGAAATTATAACTGAGCAAGAAGACGACAACACACCTGTCGTCACAGTACATACAACACAAGAATCCACTGACGAAACACTCACATCCTTCGAGGACTCAATCATACCTGAGAATGCTAAGATCATCGAAGAACAACCTGAAGAAGTCAAAGTAACTGAAGTTAGGACTGAAACTGGCGAAATAAAGAAGGTGAAAACAACCAAACGGGTAATTAAGAAAGGTAAAGGTAAAAAGAAGGAAGTCACTGAGATAGTAACTGTGGAGAAGGACGGTGAAGAACCGGTCACAACTGTTACTGTCAAAGAGGACAGAGTACTGGAAGAAGACGAAGTTAAGCCGGTTGAGATTGTGGAGCTCCCGGAAGAGACCACCTTTGAAGAAATCGAGACTCCCGAAGGTAAGCCGAAAGTAATGAAAATCACTAAGCGTACCATCAAAAAGTTAGGGCCCCAGAAAGAAACTACAGAAATTATCACTGAGCAAGAAGACGACAAGACACCTGTCGTCACAGTACACACAACACAAGAACCCACTGACGAAACACTCACACCTTTCGAGGACTCAACCATACCTGAGAACGCCAAGATCGTCGAAGAACAACCTGAGGAAGTCAACGTAACTGAAATTAAGACTGAAACTGGCGAAACAAAGAAGGTGAAAACAACCAAACGGGTAATCAAGAAAGGTAAAGGTAAAAAGAAGGAAGTCACTGAGATAGTAACTGTGGAGACGGACGGCGAAGAACCGGTAACAATTGTGACTGTCAAAGAGGACACAGTATTAGAAGAAGACGAAGTCAAGCCGGTTGAGATCGTGGAGCTCCCGGAAGAGACCACCTTTGAAGAAACCGAGACTCCCGAAGGTAAGTCAAAAGTAAAGAAAATCACTAAGCGTACCATCAAAAAATTAGGGCCCAAGAAGGAAACTACAACAATAATCACTGAGCAAGAAGACGACAAGATACCTGTCGTCACAGTACATACAACACAAGAACCCACTGACGAAACACTCACACCCTTCGAGGACTTAAACATACCTGAGAACGCCAAGATCGTTGAAGAACAACCTGAGGAAGTCAAAGTAACTGAAATTAAAACTGAAACTGGCGAAACAAAGAAGGTGAAAACAACCAAACGGATAATCAAGAAAGGTAAAGGTAAAAAGAAGGAAGTCACTGAGATAGTAACTGTGGAAAAAGACGGCGAAGAACCGGTCACTACTGTTACTGTCAAAGAGCACACAGTACTAGAACAAGACGAAGGCAAGGCGGTTGAGATCGTGGAGCTCCCGGAAGAGACCACCTTTGAAGAAATCGAGACTCCCGAAGGTAAGCCAAAAGTAAAGAAAACCACTAAGCGTACCATCAAAAAGTTAGGGCCCAAGAAGGAAACTACAGAAATTATAACTGAGCAAGAAGACGACAACACACCTGTCGTCACAGTACATACAACACAAGAACCCACTGACGAAACACTCACATCCTTCGAGGACTCAATCATACCTGAGAATGCTAAGATCATCGAAGAACAACCTGAAGAAGTCAAAGTAACTGAAGTTAGGACTGAAACTGGCGAAATAAAGAAGGTGAAAACAACCAAACGGGTAATTAAGAAAGGTAAAGGTAAAAAGAAGGAAGTCACTGAGATAGTAACTGTGGAGAAGGACGGTGAAGAACCGGTCACAACTGTTACTGTCAAAGAGGACAGAGTACTGGAAGAAGACGAAGTTAAGCCGGTTGAGATTGTGGAGCTCCCGGAAGAGACCACCTTTGAAGAAATCGAGACTCCCGAAGGTAAGCCAAAAGTAAAGAAAATCACTAAGCGTACCATCAGAAAGTTAGGGCCCAAAAAGGAAATTACTCAAATCATCACTGAACAAGAGGACGACAAGACACCTGTCGTCACAGTACACACTACACAAGAAACCACTGACGAAACACTCACACCTTTCGAGGATTCAATCATACCCGAGAACGCCAAGGTCGTAGAAGAAGAACCTGAAGAAGTTCAAGTGACTGAAGTTAGGACTGAAACTGGCGAAACAAAGAAGGTAAAAACAACCAAACGGATAATCAAGAAAGGTAAAGGTAAAAAGAAGGAAGTCACTGAGATAGTTACTGTGGAGAAGGACGGCGAAGAACCGGTCACTACTGTTACTGTCAAAGAGGACACAGTACTAGAAGAAGACGAAGTCAAGCCGATTGAGATCGTGGAGCTCCCGGTAGAGACCACCTTTGAAGAAATCGAGACTCCCGAAGGTAGGCCAAAAGTAAAGAAAATCACTAAGCGTACCATCAAAAAGTTAGGGCCCAAGAAGGAAACTACAGAAATTATCACCGAACAAGAAGACGACAAGACACCTGTAGTCACAGTACATACAACACAAGAACACACTGACGAAACACTCACACCTTTCGAGGATTCAATCATACCTGAGAACGCCAAGGTCGTAGAAGAACAACCTGAAGAAGTTAAAGTAACGGAAGTTAGGAGTGAAACTGGCGAAACAAAGAAGGTTAAAACGACCAAACGGATAATCAAGAAAGGTCAGGGTAAAAACAAGGAAGTCACTGAGATAGTAACTGTGGAAAAGGACGATGAAGAACCAGTTACAACTGTTACTGTGAAGGAGGATACAGTACTAGAAGAAGACGAAGTCAAGCCGATTGAGATCGTGGAGCTCCCGGAAGAGACCACCTTTGAAGAAATCGAGACTCCCGAAGGTAAGCCAAAAGTAAAGAGAATCACTAAGCGTACCATCAGAAAGTTAGGGCCCAAAAAGGAAACAACTCAAATCTTCACTGAACAAGAAGACGACAAGACACCTGTCGTCACAGTACATACAACACAAGAACCCACTGACGAAACACTCACACCCTTCGAGGACTTAACCATACCTGAGAACGCCAAGATCGTCGAAGAACTACCTGAGGAAGTCAAAGTTACTGAAATTAAGACTGAAACTGGCGAAACAAAGAAAGTGAAAACAACCAAACGGGTAATCAAGAAAGGTAATGGTAAAAACAAGGAAGTCACTGAGATAGTAACTGTGGAGAAGGACGGTGAAGAACCGGTCACAACTGTTACTGTCAAAGAGGACACGGTACTAGAAGAAGACGAAGTCAAGCCGTTTGAGATCGTGGAGCTCCCGGAAGAGACCACCTTTGAAGAAATCGAGACTCCCGAAGGTAAGCCAAAAGTAAAGAAAATCACTAAGCGTACCATCAGAAAGTTAGGGCCCAAAAAGGAAACTACTCAAATCATCACTGAACAAGAAGACGACAAGACACCTGTCGTTACAGTACACACTACACAAGAAACCATTGACGAAACATTCACACCTTTCGAGGATTCAACCATTCCTGAGAACGCCAAGGTCGTAGAAGAACAACCTGAAGAAGTCAAAGTTACTGAAGTTAGGACTGAAACTGGTGAAACAAAGAAAGTGAAAACAACCAAACGGGTAATCAAGAAAGGTAAAGGTAAAAAGAAGGAAGTCACTGAGATAGTAACTGTGGAGAAGGACGGTGAAGAACCGGTCACAACTGTTACGGTCAAAGAGGACACGGTACCAGAAGAAGACGAAGTCAAGCCGTTTGAGATCGTGGAGCTCCCGGAAGAGACCACCTTTGAAGAAATCGAGACTCCCGAAGGTAAGCCAAAAGTAAAGAAAATCACTAAGCGTACCATCAGAAAGTTAGGGCCCAAAAAGGAAACTACTCAAATCATCACTGAACAAGAAGACGACAAGACACCTGTCGTCACAGTACACACTTCACAAGAAACCACTGACGAAACATTTACACATTTCGAGGATTCAATCATTCCTGAGAACGCCAAGGTCGTAGAAGAAGAACCTGAAGAAGTTAAAGTAACTGAAGTAAGGACTGGAACTGGCGAAACAAAGAAGGTAAAAACAACCAAACGGGTAATCAAGAAAGGTAAAGGTAAAAAGAAGGAAGTCACTGAGATATTAACGGTGGAGATGGACGGTGAAGAACCGGTCACAACTGTTACTGTGAAGGAGGATACAGTACTAGAAGAAGACGAAGTCAAGCCGGTTGATATCGTGGAGCTCCCGGAAGAGACCACCTTTGAAGCAACCCAGACTCCCGAAGGTAAATCAAAAGTAAAGAAAATCACTAAGCGTACCATCAAAAAGTTAGGGCCCAAGAAGGAAACTACAGAAATTATCACTGAGCAAGAAGACGACAAAACACCTGTTGTCACAGTAAACACTACACAAGAACCCACTGATGAAACACTCACACCTTTCGAGGATTCAATCATTCCTGAGAACGCCAAGGTCGTAGAAGAATACCCTGAAAAAGTCAAAGTAACTGAAGTTAGGACTGAAACTGGCGAAACAAAGAAAGTGAAAACAACCAAACGAGTAATCAAGAAAGGTGAAGGTAAAAACAAAGAAGTCACTGAGATAGTAACTGTGGAGAAGGACGGTGAAGAACCGGTCACAACTGTTACCGTCAAAGAGGACACAGTACTAGAAGAAGACGAAGTCAAGCCGATTGAGATCGTGGAGCTCCCGGAAGAGACCACCTTTGAAGAAATCGAGACTCCCGAAGGTAAGCCAAAAGTAAAGAAAATCACTAAGCGTACCATCAGAAAGTTAGGGCCCAAAAAGGAAATTACTCAAATCATCACTGAACAAGAGGACGACAAGACACCTGTCGTCACAGTACACACTACACAAGAAACCACTGACGAAACATTCACACCTTTCGAGGATTCAATCATTCCTGAGAACGCCAAGGTTGTAGAAGAACAACCTGAAGAAGTTAAAGTAACGGAAGTTAGGAGTGAAACTGGCGAAACAAAGAAGGTTAAAACGACCAAACGGATAATCAAGAAAGGTCAGGGTAAAAACAAGGAAGTCACTGAGATAGTAACTGTGGAAAAGGACGATGAAGAACCAGTTACAACTGTTACTGTGAAGGAGGATACAGTACTAGAAGAAGACGAAGTCAAGCCGATTGAGATCGTGGAGCTCCCGGAAGAGACCACCTTTGAAGAAATCGAGACTCCCGAAGGTAAGCCAAAAGTAAAGAGAATCACTAAGCGTACCATCAGAAAGTTAGGGCCCAAAAAGGAAACAACTCAAATCTTCACTGAACAAGAAGACGACAAGACACCTGTCGTCACAGTACATACAACACAAGAACCCACTGACGAAACACTCACACCCTTCGAGGACTTAACCATACCTGAGAACGCCAAGATCGTCGAAGAACTACCTGAGGAAGTCAAAGTTACTGAAATTAAGACTGAAACTGGCGAAACAAAGAAAGTGAAAACAACCAAACGGGTAATCAAGAAAGGTAAAGGTAAAAAGAAGGAAGTCACTGAGATAGTAACTGTGGAGAAGGACGGTGAAGAACCGGTCACAACTGTTACTGTCAAAGAGGACACGGTACTAGAAGAAGACGAAGTCAAGCCGTTTGAGATCGTGGAGCTCCCGGAAGAGACCACCTTTGAAGAAATCGAGACTCCCGAAGGTAAGCCAAAAGTAAAGAAAATCACTAAGCGTACCATCAGAAAGTTAGGGCCCAAAAAGGAAACTACTCAAATCATCACTGAACAAGAAGACGACAAGACACCTGTCGTTACAGTACACACTACACAAGAAACCATTGACGAAACATTCACACCTTTCGAGGATTCAACCATTCCTGAGAACGCCAAGGTCGTAGAAGAACAACCTGAAGAAGTCAAAGTTACTGAAGTAAGGACTGAAACTGGTGAAACAAAGAAAGTGAAAACAACCAAACGGGTAATCAAGAAAGGTAAAGGTAAAAAGAAGGAAGTCACTGAGATAGTAACTGTGGAGAAGGACGGTGAAGAACCGGTCACAACTGTTACTGTCAAAGAGGACACGGTACCAGAAGAAGACGAAGTCAAGCCGTTTGAGATCGTGGAGCTCCCGGAAGAGACCACCTTTGAAGAAATCGAGACTCCCGAAGGTAAGCCAAAAGTAAAGAAAATCACTAAGCGTACCATCAGAAAGTTAGGGCCCAAAAAGGAAACTACTCAAATCATCACTGAACAAGAAGACGACAAGACACCTGTCGTCACAGTACACACTTCACAAGAAACCACTGACGAAACATTTACACATTTCGAGGATTCAATCATTCCTGAGAACGCCAAGGTCGTAGAAGAAGAACCTGAAGAAGTTAAAGTAACTGAAGTAAGGACTGGAACTGGCGAAACAAAGAAGGTAAAAACAACCAAACGGGTAATCAAGAAAGGTAAAGGTAAAAAGAAGGAAGTCACTGAGATATTAACGGTGGAGATGGACGGTGAAGAACCGGTCACAACTGTTACTGTGAAGGAGGATACAGTACTAGAAGAAGACGAAGTCAAGCCGGTTGATATCGTGGAGCTCCCGGAAGAGACCACCTTTGAAGCAACCCAGACTCCCGAAGGTAAATCAAAAGTAAAGAAAATCACTAAGCGTACCATCAAAAAGTTAGGGCCCAAGAAGGAAACTACAGAAATTATCACTGAGCAAGAAGACGACAAAACACCTGTTGTCACAGTAAACACTACACAAGAACCCACTGATGAAACACTCACACCTTTCGAGGATTCAATCATTCCTGAGAACGCCAAGGTCGTAGAAGAATACTCTGAAAAAGTCAAAGTAACTGAAGTTAGGACTGAAACTGGCGAAACAAAGAAAGTGAAAACAACCAAACGAGTAATCAAGAAAGGTGAAGGTAAAAACAAAGAAGTCACTGAGATAGTAACTGTGGAGAAGGACGGTGAAGAACCGGTCACAACTGTTACCGTCAAAGAGGACACAGTACTAGAAGAAGACGAAGTCAAGCCGATTGAGATCGTGGAGCTCCCGGAAGAGACCACCTTTGAAGAAATCGAGACTCCCGAAGGTAAGCCAAAAGTAAAGAAAATCACTAAGCGTACCATCAGAAAGTTAGGGCCCAAAAAGGAAATTACTCAAATCATCACTGAACAAGAGGACGACAAGACACCTGTCGTCACAGTACACACTACACAAGAAACCACTGACGAAACATTCACACCTTTCGAGGATTCAAACATTCCTGAGAACGCCAAGGTCGTAGAAGAACAACCTGAAGAAGTTAAAGTAACTGAAGTAAGGACTGAAACTGGCGAAACAAAGAAGGTAAAAACAACCAAACGGGTAATCAAGAAAGGTAAAGGTAAAAAGAAGGAAGTCACTGAGATATTAACGGTGGAGATGGACGGTGAAGAACCGGTCACAACTGTTACTGTCAATGAGGACACAGTACTAGAAGAAGACGAAGTCAAGCCGTTTGAGATCGTGGAGCTCCCGGAAGAGACCACCTTTGAAGAAATCGAGACTCCCGAAGGTAAGCCAAAAGTAAAGAGAATCACTAAGCGTACCATCAGAAAGTTAGGGCCCAAAAAGGAAACTACTCAAATCATCACTGAACAAGAAGACGACAAGACACCTGTCGTCACAGTTCACACTACACAAGAACCCACTGACGAAACACTCACACCTTTCGAAGACACAACCATACCCGAGAATGCCGAGGTCGTCGATGAACAACCTGAGGAGGTTAAAGTAACCGAGGTTAAGACTGAAACTGGCGAAACTAAGAAGGTGAAAACCACAAAACGTGTTATCAAGAAAGATAAAGGTAAAAATAAGGAGGTCACTGAGATCGTGACTGTTGAGAAGGATGGCGAAGAACCAGTCACCACTGTTATAGTAAAAGAGGAAAGCGTACCAGATGAATCCGGGTTGGAACCAGTTGAGGTCGTGGAGCTTCCGGAAGAGACCACCGTTGAAGAGATCGAGACACCCGAAGGTAAGCCAAAAGTCAAGAAAATAACTAAGCGTACAATCAAAAAGTTAGGTCCGAAAAAGGAAACTACACAAATTATCTCTGAGCAAGAAGACGATAAGACACCTGTCGTCACAGTACACACAATGCAAGAACCCACTGACGAAACACTCGTACCTTTCGAAGACACAACCATACCTGAGAATGCCAAGGTCGTCGAAGAACAACCTGAGGAAGTTAAAGTAACTGAGGTCAAGACTGAAAGTGGCGAAACTAAGAAGGTGAAAACAACGAAACGTGTTATCAAGAAAGATAAAGGTAAAAATAAGGAGGTCACTGAGATCGTGACGGTTGAGAAGGATGGCGAAGAACCAGTCACCACTGTTACAGTGAAAGAGGAAACCGTACCAGATGAATCCGAGTTGGAACCAGTTGAGATCGTAGAGCTTCCGGAAGAGACCACCGTTGAAGAGATCGAGACATCTGAAGGTAAGCCAAAAGTCAAGAAAATAACTAAGCGTACAATCAAAAAGTTAGGTCCGAAAAAGGAAACTACACAAATTATCACTGAACAAGAAGACGATAAGACATCTGTCGTCACAGTACACACAATGCAAGAACCCACTGACGAAACACTCACACCTTTCGAAGACACAACCATACCTGAGAATGCCAAGGTCGTCGAAGAACAACCTGAGGAAGTTAAAGTAACTGAGGTCAAGACTGAAAGTGGCGAAACTAAGAAGGTGAAAACAACGAAACGTGTTATCAAGAAAGATAAAGGTAAAAATAAGGAGGTCACTGAGATCGTGACGGTTGAGAACGATGGCGAAGAACCAGTCACCACTGTTACAGTGAAAGAGGAAACCGTACTAGATGAAACCGAGTTGGAACCAGTTGAGATCGTGGAGCTTCCGGAAGAGACCACCGTTGAAGAGATCGAGACACCCGAAGGTAAGCCAAAAGTCAAGAAAATAACTAAGCGTACAATCAAAAAGTTAGGTCCGAAAAAGGAAACTACACAAATTATCACTGAACAAGAAGACGATAAGACACCTGTCGTCACAGTACACACAATGCAAGAACCCACTGACGAAACACTCACACCTTTCGAAGACACAACCATACCTGAGAATGCCAAGGTCGTCGAAGAACAACCTGAGGAAGTTAAAGTAACTGAGGTCAAGACTGAAAGTGGCGAAACTAAGAAGGTGAAAACAACGAAACGTGTTATCAAGAAAGATAAAGGTAAAAATAAGGAGGTCACTGAGATCGTGACGGTTGAGAAGGATGGCGAAGAACCAGTCACCACTGTTACAGTGAAAGAGGAAACCGTACCAGATGAATCCGAGTTGGAACCAGTTGAGATCGTGGAGCTTCCGGAAGAGACCACCTTTGAAGAAATCGAGACTCCCGAAGGTAAGCCGAAAGTAAAGAGAATCACTAAGCGTACCATCAGAAAGTTAAGGCCCAAAAAGGAAACTACTCAAATCATCACTGAACAAGAAGACGACAAGACACCTGTCGTTACAGTACACACTACACAAGAAACCATTGACGAAACATTCACACCTTTCGAGGATTCAACCATTCCTGAGAACGCCAAGGTCGTAGAAGAACAACCCGAAGAAGTCAAAGTAACTGAAGTTAGGACTGAAACTGGTGAAACAAAGAAAGTGAAAACAACCAAACGGGTAATCAAGAAAGGTAAAGGTAAAAAGAAGGACGTCACTGAGATAGTAACTGTGGAGAAGGACGGTGAAGAACCGGTCACAACTGTTACTGTCAAAGAGGACACCGTACTAGAAGAAGACGAAGTCAAGCCGTTTGAGATCGTGGAGCTCCCGGAAGGGACCACCTTTGAAGAAATCGAGACTCCCGAAGGTAAGCCAAAAGTAAAGAAAATCACTAAGCGTACCATAAGAAAGTTAGGGCCCGGAAAGGAAACTACTCAAATCATCACTGAACAAGAAGACGACAAGAGACCTGTCGTCACAGTTCACACTACACAAGAACCCACTGACGAAACACTCACACCTTTCGAAGACACAAGCATACCCGAGAATGCCAAGGTCGTCGATGAACAACCTGAGGAAGTTAAAGTAACTGAGGTTAAGACTGAAACTGGCGAAACTAAGAAGGTGAAAACCACAAAACGTGTTATCAAGAAAGATAAAGGTAAAAATAAGGAGGTCACTGAGATCGTGACTGTTGAGAAGGATGGCGAAGAACCAGTCACCACTGTTATAGTAAAAGAGGAAAGCGTACCAGATGAATCCGGGTTGGAACCAGTTGAGGTCGTGGAGCTTCCGGAAGAGATCACCGTTGAAGAGATGGAGACACCCGAAGGTAAGCCAAAAGTCAAGAAAATAACTAAGCGTATAATCAAAAAGTTAGGACCGAAAAAGGAAACTACACAAATAATCACTGAACAAGAAGACGATAAGACACCTGTCGTCACAGTACACACAATGCAAGAACCCACTGACGAAACACGCACACCTTTTGAAGACACAGCCATACCTGAAAATGCCAAGGTCGTCGAAGAACAACCTGAGGAAGTTAAAGTAACTGAGGTCAAGACTGAAACTGGCGAAACTAAGAAGGTTAAAACCACCAAACGTGTAATCAAGAAAGGTAAAGGTAAAAATAAGGAGGTCACTGAGATCGTGACTGTTGAGAAGGATGGCGAAGAACCAGTCACCACTGTTACAGTGAAAGAGGAAACCGTACCAGATGAATCTGGGTTGGAACCAGTTGAGATCGTGGAGCTTCCGGAAGAGACCACCGTTGAAGAGATCGAGACATCCGAAGGTAAGCCAAAAGTCAAGAAAATAATTAAGCGTACCATTAAAAAGTTAGGACCGAAAAAGGAAACTACTCAAATTATCACTGAACAAGAAGACGACAAGACACCTGTCGTCACAGTACACACTACACAAGAACCCACTGACGAAACACTCACACCTTTCGAAGTCACAACCATACCTGAAAATGCCAAGGTCGTCGAAGAACAACCTGAGGAAGTTAAAGTAACTGAGGTCAAGACTGAAAGTGGCGAAACTAAGAAGGTGAAAACAACGAAACGTGTTATCAAGAAAGATAAAGGTAAAAATAAGGAGGTCACTGAGATCGTGACTGTTGAGGAGGATGGCGAAGAACCAGTCACAACTGTTACAGTGAAAGAGGAAACCGTACCAGATGAATCCGAGTTGGAACCAGTTGAGATCGTAGAGCTTCCGGAAGAGACCACCGTTGAAGAGATCGAGACATCTGAAGGTAAGCCAAAAGTCAAGAAAATCACTAGGCGTACAATAAAAAAGTTAGGACCGAAAAAGGAAACTACACAAATTATCACTGAACAAGAAGACGACAAGACACCTGTCGTCACAGAACACACAATGCAAGAACCCACTGACGAAACACTCACACCTTTCGAAGACACAACCATACCTGAGAATGCCAAGGTCGTCGAAGAACAACCTGAGGAAGTTAAAGTAACTGAGGTCAAGACTGAAAGTGGCGAAACTAAGAAGGTGAAAACAACGAAACGTGTTATCAAGAAAGATAAAGGTAAAAATAAGGAGGTCACCGAGATCGTGACTGTTGAGAAGGATGGCGAAGAACCAGTCACCACTGTTACAGTGAAAGAGGAAACCGTACCAGATGAATCCGAGTTGGAACCAGTTGAGATCGTAGAGCTTCCGGAAGAGACCACCGTTGAAGAGATCGAGACATCTGAAGGTAAGCCAAAAGTCAAGAAAATCACTAGGCGTAAAATAAAAAATTTAGGACCGAAAAAGGAAACTACACAAATTATCACTGAACAAGAAGACGACAAGACACCTGTCGTCACAGAACACACTACACAAGAACCCACTGACGAAACACTCACACCTTTCGAAGTCACAACCATACCTGAAAATGCCAAGGTCGTCGAAGAACAACCTGAGGAAGTTAAAGTAACTGAGGTCAAGACTGAAAGTGGCGAAACTAAGAAGGTGAAAACAACGAAACGTGTAATCAAGAAAGATAAAGGTAAAAATAAGGAGGTCACTGAGATCGTGACTGTTGAGAAGGATGGCGAAGAACCAGTCACAACTGTTACAGTGAAAGAGGAAACCGTACTAGATGAAACCGAGTTGGAACCAGTTGAGATCGTGGAGCTTCCGGAAGAGACCACCGTGGAAGAGTTCGAGACACCCGAAGGTAAGCCAAAAGTCAAGAAAATAACTAAGCGTACAATCAAAAAGTTAGGACCGAAAAAGGAAACTACACAAATTATCTCTGAACAAGTAGACGATAAGACACCTGTCGTCACAGTACACACAATGCAAGAACCCACTGACGAAACACTCACACCTTTAGAAGACACAACCATACCTGAGAATGCCAAGGTCGTCGAAGAACAACCTGAGGAAGTTAAAGTAACTGAGGTCAAGACTGAAAGTGGCGAAACTAAGAAGGTGAAAACAACGAAACGTGTTATCAAGAAAGATAAAGGTAAAAATAAGGAGGTCACTGAGATCGTGACGGTTGAGAAGGATGGCGAAGAACCAGTCACCACTGTTACAGTGAAAGAGGAAACCGTACCAGATGAATCCGAGTTGGAACCAGTTGAGATCGTGGAGCTTCCGGAAGAGACCACCGTTGAAGAGCTCGAGACATCTGAAGGTAAGCCAAAAGTCAAGAAAATAACTAAGCGTACAATCAAAAAGCTAGGACCGAAAAAGGAAACTACACAAATTATCACTGAACAAGAAGACGACAAGACACCTGTCGTCACAGTTCACACTACACAAGAACCCACTGACGAAACACTCACACCTTTCGAAGTCACAACCATACCTGAAAATGCCAAGGTCGTCGAAGAACAACCTGAGGAAGTTAAAG
This sequence comes from Erebia palarica, assembly GCA_964035005.1. Taxonomy (NCBI): domain Eukaryota; kingdom Metazoa; phylum Arthropoda; class Insecta; order Lepidoptera; family Nymphalidae; genus Erebia; species Erebia palarica. The sequence continues at coordinate 20,870,236 of OZ035986.1, forward strand.
TAACTGAGTTCAAGACTGAAACTGGCGAAACTAAGAAGGTGAAAACCACAAAACGTGTAATCAAGAAAGATAAAGGTAAAAGTAAGGAGGTCACTGAGATTGTGACTGTCGACAAGGATGGCGAAGAACCAGTCACCACTGTTACAGTGAAAGAGGAAACCGTACCAGATGAATCCGAGTTGCAACCAGTTGAGATCGTGGAGCTTCCGGAAGAGACCACCGTGGAAGAGTTCGAGACACCCGAAGGTAAGCCAAAAGTCAAGAAAATAACTAAGCGTACAATCAAAAAGTTAGGACCGAAAAAGGAAACTACACAAATTATCTCTGAACAAGTAGACGATAAGACACCTGTCGTCACAGTACACACAATGCAAGAACCCACTGACGAAACACTCACACCTTTAGAAGACACAACCATACCTGAGAATGCCAAGGTCGTCGAAGAACAACCTGAGGAAGTTAAAGTAACTGAGGTCAAGACTGAAAGTGGCGAAACTAAGAAGGTGAAAACAACGAAACGTGTTATCAAGAAAGATAAAGGTAAAAATAAGGAGGTCACTGAGATCGTGACGGTTGAGAAGGATGGCGAAGAACCAGTCACCACTGTTACAGTGAAAGAGGAAACCGTACCAGATGAATCCGAGTTGGAACCAGTTGAGATCGTGGAGCTTCCGGAAGAGACCACCGTTGAAGAGCTCGAGACATCTGAAGGTAAGCCAAAAGTCAAGAAAATCACAAGGCGTACAATAAAAAAGTTAGGACCGAAAAAGGAAACTACACAAATTATCACTGAACAAGAAGACGACAAGACACCTGTCGTCACAGTACACACTACACAAGAACCCACTGACGAAACACTCATACCTTTCGAAGTCTCAACCATACCTGAAAATGCCAAGGTCGTCGAAGAACAACCTAAGGAAGTTAAAGTTACTGAGGTCAAGACTGACACTGGCGAAACTAAGAAGGTGAAAACAACGAAACGTGTAATCAAGAAAGATAAAGGTAAAAATAAGGAGGTCACTGAGATCGTGACTGTTGAGAAGGATGGCGAAGAACCAGTCACAACTGTTACAGTGAAAGAGGAAACCGTACTAGATGAAACCGAGTTGGAACCAGTTGAGATCGTGGAGCTTCCGGAAGAGACCACCGTTGAAGAGATCGAGACACTCGAAGGTAAGCTAAAAGTCAAGAAAATAACTAAGCGTACAATCCAAAAATTAGGACCGAAAAAGGAAACTACACAAATAATCACTGAACAAGAAGACGACAAGACACCTGTCGTCACAGTACACACTACACAAGAACCCACTGACGAAACACTCACACCTTTCGAAGTCACAACCATACCTGAAAATGCCAAGGTCGTCGAAGAACAACCTGAGGAAGTTAAAGTAACTGAGGTTAAGACTGAAACTGGTGAAACTAAGAAGGTTAAAACCACCAAACGTGTAATCAAGAAAGATAAAGGTAAAAATAAGGAAGTCACTGAGATCGTGACTGTTGAGAAGGATGGCGAAGAACCAGTCACAACTGTTACAGTGAAAGAGGAAACCGTACCAGATGAATTCGAGTTGCAACCAGTTGAGATCGTGGAGCTTCCGGAAGAGACCACCGTGGAAGAGTTCGAGACACCCGAAGGTAAGCCAAAAGTCAAGAAAATAACTAAGCGTACAATCAAAAAGTTAGGACCGAAAAAGGAAACTACACAAATTATCTCTGAACAAGTAGACGATAAGACACCTGTCGTCACAGTACACACAATGCAAGAACCCACTGACGAAACACTCACACCTTTAGAAGACACAACCATACCTGAGAATGCCAAGGTCGTCGAAGAACAACCTGAGGAAGTTAAAGTAACTGAGGTCAAGACTGAAAGTGGCGAAACTAAGAAGGTGAAAACAACGAAACGTGTTATCAAGAAAGATAAAGGTAAAAATAAGGAGGTCACTGAGATCGTGACGGTTGAGAAGGATGGTGAAGAACCAGTCACCACTGTTACAGTGAAAGAGGAAACCGTACTAGATGAAACCGAGTTGGAACCAGTTGAGATCGTGGAGCTTCCGGAAGAGACCACCGTTGAAGAGATCGAGACACCCGAAGGTAAGCCAAAAGTCAAGAAAATAACTAAGCGTACAATCAAAAAGTTAGGTCCGAAAAAGGAAACTACACAAATTATCACTGAACAAGAAGACGACAAAACACCTGTCGTCACAGTACACACTACACAAGAACCCACTGACGAAACACTCACACGTTTCGAAGTCACAACCATACCTGAAAATGCCAAGGTCGTCGAAGAACAACCTGAGGAAGTTAAAGTAACTGAGGTAAAGACTGAAAGTGGCGAAACTAAGAAGGTGAAAACCACCAAACGTGTAATCAAGAAAGATAAAGGTAAAAATAAGGAGGTCACTGAGATCGTGACTGTTGAGAAGGATGGCGAAGAACCAGTCACAACTGTTACAGTGAAAGAGGAAACCGTACCAGATGAATTCGAGTTGCAACCAGTTGAGATCGTGGAGCTTCCGGAAGAGACCACCGTGGAAGAGTTCGAGACACCCGAAGGTAAGCCAAAAGTCAAGAAAATAACTAAGCGTACAATCAAAAAGTTAGGACCGAAAAAGGAAACTACACAAATTATCTCTGAACAAGTAGACGATAAGACACCTGTCGTCACAGTACACACAATGCAAGAACCCACTGACGAAACACTCACACCTTTAGAAGACACAACCATACCTGAGAATGCCAAGGTCGTCGAAGAACAACCTGAGGAAGTTAAAGTAACTGAGGTCAAGACAGAAAGTGGCGAAACTAAGAAGGTGAAAACAACGAAACGTGTTATCAAGAAAGATAAAGGTAAAAATAAGGAGGTCACTGAGATCGTGACGGTTGAGAAGGATGGTGAAGAACCAGTCACCACTGTTACAGTGAAAGAGGAAACCGTACTAGATGAAACCGAGTTGGAACCAGTTGAGATCGTGGAGCTTCCGGAAGAGACCACCGTTGAAGAGATCGAGACACCCGAAGGTAAGCCAAAAGTCAAGAAAATAACTAAGCGTACAATCAAAAAGTTAGGTCCGAAAAAGGAAACTACACAAATTATCACTGAACAAGAAGACGACAAGACACCTGTCGTCACAGTACACACTACACAAGAACCCACTGACGAAACACTCACACGTTTCGAAGTCACAACCATACCTGAAAATGCCAAGGTCGTCGAAGAACAACCTGAGGAAGTTAAAGTAACTGAGGTCAAGACTGAAAGTGGCGAAACTAAGAAGGTGAAAACCACGAAACGTGTAATCAAGAAAGATAAAGGTAAAAATAAGGAGGTCACTGAGATCGTGACTGTTGAGAAGGATGGCGAAGAACAAGTCACAACTGTTACAGTGAAAGAGGAAACCGTACTAGATGAAACCGATTTGGAACCAGTTGAGATCGTGGAGCTTCCGGTAGAGACCACCGTTGATGAGATCGAGACACCCGATGGGAAGCCAAAAGTCAAGAAAATAACTAAGCGTACTATCAAAAAGTTAGGACCGAAAAAGGAAACTACACAAATTATCACTGAACAAGAAGATGACAAGACACCTATCGTCACAGTACACACTACACAAGAACCCACTGACGAAACACTCACACCTTTCGAAGTCACAACCATACCTGAAAATGCCAAGGTCGTCGAAGAACAACCTGAGGAAGTTAAAGTAACTGAGGTAAAGACTGAAAGTGGCGAAACTAAGAAGGTGAAAACCACCAAACGTGTAATCAAGAAAGATAAAGGTAAAAATAAGGAGGTCACTGAGATCGTGACTGTTGAGAAGGATGGCGAAGAACCAGTCACAACTGTTACAGTGAAAGAGGAAACCGTACCAGATGAATCCGAGTTGGAACCAGTTGAGATCGTGGAGCTTCCGGAAGAGACCACCGTTGAAGAGATTGAGACACCCGAAGGTAAGCCAAAAGTCAAGAAAATAACTAAGCGTACCATTAAAAAGTTAGGACCGAAAAAGGAAACTACACAAATTATCACTGAACAAGAAGACGACAAGACACCTATAGTCACAGTACACACTACACAAGAACCCACTGACGAAACAATCATACCTTTCGAAGTCTCAACCATACCTGAAAATGCCAAGCTCGTCGAAGAACAACCTGAGGAAGTTAAAGTAACTGAGGTCAAGACTGAAACTGGCGAAACTAAGAAGGTTAAAACCACCAAACGTGTAATCATGAAAGATAAAGGTAAAAATAAGGAGGTCACTGAGGTCGTGACTGTTGAGAAGGATGGCGAAGAACCAGTCACAACTGTTACAGTGAAAGAGGAAACCGTACTAGATGAAACCGAGTTGCAACCAGTTGAGATCGTGGAGCTTCCGGAAGAGACCACCGTTGAAGAGATCGAGACACCCGAAGGTAAGCCTAAAGTCAAGAAAATAACTATGCGTACAATCAAAAAGTTAGGACCGAAAAAGGAAACTACACAAATTATCACTGAACAAGAAGACGACAAGACACCTGTCGTCACAGTACACACTACACAAGAACCCACTGACGAAACACTCACACCTTTCGAAGTCACAATCATACCTGAAAATGCCAAGGTCGTCGAAGAACAACCTGAGGAAGTTAAAGTAACTGAGGTCAAGACTGAAAGTGGCGAAACTAAGAAGGTGAAAACCACCAAACGTGTAATCAAGAAAGATAAAGGTAAAAATAAGGAGGTCACTGAGATCGTGACTGTTGAGAAGGATGGCGAAGAACCAGTCACAAATGTTACAGTGAAAGAGGAAACCGTACTAGATGAAACCGAGTTGGAACCAGTTGAGATCGTGGAGCTTCCGGAAGAGACCACCGTTGAAGAGATCGAGACACCCGAAGGTAAGCCAAAAGTCAAGAAAATAACTAAGCGTACCATTAAAAAGTTAGGTCCGAAAAAGGAAACTACACAAATTATCACTGAACAAGAAGACGACAAGACACCTGTCGTCACAGTACACACTACACAAGAACCCACTGACGAAACACTCACACCTTTCGAAGTCACAACCACACCTGAAAATGCCAAGGTCGTCGAAGAACAACCTGAGGAAGTTAAAGTAACTGAGGTCAAGACTGACACTGGCGAAACTAAGAAGGTGAAAACCACCAAACGTGTAATCAAGAAAGATAAAGGTAAAAATAAGGAGGTCACTGAGATCGTGACTGTTGAGAAGGATGGCGAAGAACCAGTCACAACTGTTACAGTGAAAGAGGAAACCGTACTAGATGAAACCGAGTTGGAACCAGTTGAGATCGTGGAGCTTCCGGAAGAGACCACCGTTGAAGAGATCGAGACACCCGAAGGTAAGCCAAAAGTCAAGAAAATCACTAAGCGTACAATCAAAAAGTTAGGACCGAAAAAGGAAACTACACAAATTATCACTGAACAAGAAGACGACAACACACCTGTCGTCACAGTACACACTACACAAGAACCCACTGATGAAACACTCACACCTTTCGAAGTCACAACCATACCTGAAAATGCCAAGGTCGTCGAAGAACAACCTGAGGAAGTTAAAGTAACTGAGGTCAAGACTGAAACTGGTGAAACTAAGAAGGTTAAAACCACCAAACGTGTAATCAAGAAAGATAAAGGTAAAAATAAGGAGGTCACTGAGATCGTGACTGTTGAGAAGGATGGCGAAGAACCAGTCACAAATGTTACAGTGAAAGAGGAAACCGTACTAGATGAAACCGAGTTGGAACCAGTTGAGATCGTGGAGCTTCCGGAAGAGACCACCGTTGAAGAGATCGAGACACCCGAAGGTAAGCCAAAAGTCAAGAAAATGACTAAGCGTACAATCAAAAAGTTAGGACCGAAAAAGGAAACTACACAAATTAACACTGAACAAGAAGACGACAAGACACCTGTCGTCACAGTACACACTACACAAGAACCCACTGACGAAACACTCATACCTTTCGAAGTCTCAACCATACCTGAAAATGCCAAGGTCGTCGAAGAACAACCTGAGGAAGTTAAAGTTACTGAGGTCAAGACTGACACTGGCGAAACTAAGAAGGTGAAAACAACGAAACGTGTAATCAAGAAAGATAAAGGTAAAAATAAGGAGGTCACTGAGATCGTGACTGTTGAGAAGGATGGCGAAGAACCAGTCACAACTGTTACAGTGAAAGAGGAAACCGTACTAGATGAAACCGAGTTGGAACCAGTTGAGATCGTGGAGCTTCCGGAAGAGACCACCGTTGAAGAGATCGAGACACTCGAAGGTAAGCTAAAAGTCAAGAAAATAACTAAGCGTACAATCCAAAAATTAGGACCGAAAAAGGAAACTACACAAATAATCACTGAACAAGAAGACGACAAGACACCTGTCGTCACAGTACACACTACACAAGAACCCACTGACGAAACACTCACACCTTTCGAAGTCACAACCATACCTGAAAATGCCAAGGTCGTCGAAGAACAACCTGAGGAAGTTAAAGTAACTGAGGTCAAGACTGAAAGTGGCGAAACTAAGAAGGTGAAAACCACGAAACGTGTAATCAAGAAAGGTAAAGGTAAAAATAAGGAGGTCACTGAGATCGTGACTGTTGAGAAGGATGGCGAAGAACCAGTCACAACTGTTACAGTGAAAGAGGAAACCGTACTAGATGAAACCGAGTTGGAACCAGTTGAGATCGTGGAGCTTCCGGAAGAGACCACCCTTGAAGAGATCGAGACACTCGAAGGTAAGCCTAAAGTCAAGAAAATAACTATGCGTACAATCAAAAAGTTAGGACCGAAAAAGGAAACTACACAAATTATCACTGAACAAGAAGACGACAAGACACCTGTCGTCACAGTACACACTACACAAGAACCCACTGACGAAACACTCACACCTTTCGAGGATACAACCATACCTGAAAATGCCAAGGTCGTCGAAGAACAACCTGAGGAAGTTAAAGTAACTGAGGTCAAGACTGACACTGGCGAAACTAAGAAGGTGAATACCACCAAACGTGTAATCAAGAAAGATAAAGGTAAAAATAAGGAGGTCACTGAGATCGTGACTGTTGAGAAGGATGGCGAAGAACCAGTCGCAACTGTTACAGTGAAAGAGGAAACCGTACTAGATGAAACCGAGTTGGAACCAGTTGAGATCGTGGAGCTTCCTGAAGAGACCACCGTTGAAGAGATCGAGACACCCGAAGGTAAGCCAAAAGTCAAGAAAATCACTAAGCGTACAATCAAAAAGTTAGGACCGAAAAAGGAAACTACACAAATTATCACTGAACAAGAAGACGACAACACACCTGTCGTCACAGTACACACTACACAAGAACCCACTGATGAAACACTCACACCTTTCGAAGTCACAACCATACCTGAAAATGCCAAGGTCGTCGAAGAACAACCTGAGGAAGTTAAAGTAACTGAGGTCAAGACTGAAAGTGGCGAAACTAAGAAGGTTAAAACCACCAAACGTGTAATCACGAAAGATAAAGGTATAAATAAGGAGGTCACTGAGATCGTGACTGTTGAGAAGGATGGCGAAGAACCAGTCACAACTGTTACAGTGAAAGAGGAAACCGTACTAGATGAAACCGAGTTGGAACCAGTTGAGATCGTGGAGCTTCCGGAAGAGACCACCGTTGAAGAGATCGAGACACCCGATGGTAAGCCAAAAGTCAAGAAAATAACTAAGCGTACAATCCAAAAGTTAGGACCGAAAAAGGAAACTACACAAATAATCACTGAACAAGAAGACGACAAGACACCTGTCGTCACAGTACACACTACACAAGAACCCACTGACGAAACACTCACACCTTTCGAAGTCACAACCATACCTGAAAATGCCAAGGTCGTCGAAGAACAACCTGAGGAAGTTAAAGTAACTGAGGTCAAGACTGAAAGTGGCGAAACTAAGAAGGTAAAAACAACGAAACGTGTAATCAAGAAAGATAAAGGTAAAAATAAGGAGGTCACTGAGATCGTGACTGTTGAGAAGGATGGCGAAGAACCAGTCACAACTGTTACAGTGAAAGAGGAAACCGTACTAGATGAAACCGAGTTGGAACCAGTTGAGATCGTGGAGCTTCCGGAAGAGACCACCGTTGAAGAGATCGAGACACCCGAAGGTAAGCCAAAAGTCAAGAAAATAACTAAGCGTACCATTAAAAAGTTAGGTCCGAAAAAGGAAACTACACAAATTATCACTGACCAAGAAGACGACAAGACACCTGTCGTCACAGTACTCACTACACAAGAACCCACTGACGAAACACTCACACCTTTCGAAGTCACAACCACACCTGAAAATGCCAAGGTCGTCGAAGAACAACCTGAGGAAGTTAAAGTTACTGAGGTCAAGACTGACACTAGCGAAACTAAGAAGGTGAAAACCACCAAACGTGTAATCAAGAAAGATAAAGGTAAAAATAAGGAGGTCACTGAGATCGTGACTGTTGAGAAGGATGGCGAAAAACCGGTCACAACTGTTACAGTGAAAGAGGAAACCGTACTAGATGAAACCGAGTTGGAACCAGTTGAGATCGTGGAGCTTCCTGAAGAGACCACCGTTGAAGAGATCGAGACACCCGAAGGTAAGCCTAAAGTCAAGAAAATAACTATGCGTACAATCAAAAAGTTAGGACCGAAAAAGGAAACTACACAAATTATCACTGAACAAGAAGACGACAAGACACCTGTCGTCACAGTACACACTACACAAGAACCCACTGATGAAACACTCACACCTTTCGAAGTCACAACCATACCTGAAAATGCCAAGGTCGTCGAAGAACAACCTGAGGAAGTTAAAGTAACTGAGGTCAAGACTGAAAGTGGCGAAACTAAGAAGGTTAAAACCACCAAACGTGTAATCACGAAAGATAAAGGTATAAATAAGGAGGTCACTGAGATCGTGACTGTTGAGAAGGATGGCGAAGAACCAGTCACAACTGTTACAGTGAAAGAGGAAACCGTACTAGATGAAACCGAGTTGGAACCAGTTGAGATCGTGGAGCTTCCGGAAGAGACCACCGTTGAAGAGATCGAGACACCCGATGGTAAGCCAAAAGTCAAGAAAATAACTAAGCGTACAATCCAAAAGTTAGGACCGAAAAAGGAAACTACACAAATAATCACTGAACAAGAAGACGACAAGACACCTGTCGTCACAGTACACACTACACAAGAACCCACTGACGAAACACTCACACCTTTCGAAGTCACAACCATACCTGAAAATGCCAAGGTCGTCGAAGAACAACCTGAGGAAGTTAAAGTAACTGAGGTCAAGACTGAAAGTGGCGAAACTAAGAAGGTAAAAACAACGAAACGTGTAATCAAGAAAGATAAAGGTAAAAATAAGGAGGTCACTGAGATCGTGACTGTTGAGAAGGATGGCGAAGAACCAGTCACAACTGTTACAGTGAAAGAGGAAACCGTACTAGATGAAACCGAGTTGGAACCAGTTGAGATCGTGGAGCTTCCGGAAGAGACCACCGTTGAAGAGATCGAGACACCCGAAGGTAAGCCAAAAGTCAAGAAAATAACTAAGCGTACCATTAAAAAGTTAGGTCCGAAAAAGGAAACTACACAAATTATCACTGACCAAGAAGACGACAAGACACCTGTCGTCACAGTACTCACTACACAAGAACCCACTGACGAAACACTCACACCTTTCGAAGTCACAACCACACCTGAAAATGCCAAGGTCGTCGAAGAACAACCTGAGGAAGTTAAAGTTACTGAGGTCAAGACTGACACTAGCGAAACTAAGAAGGTGAAAACCACCAAACGTGTAATCAAGAAAGATAAAGGTAAAAATAAGGAGGTCACTGAGATCGTGACTGTTGAGAAGGATGGCGAAAAACCGGTCACAACTGTTACAGTGAAAGAGGAAACCGTACTAGATGAAACCGAGTTGGAACCAGTTGAGATCGTGGAGCTTCCTGAAGAGACCACCGTTGAAGAGATCGAGACACCCGATGGTAAGCCAAAAGTCAAGAAAATGACTAAGCGTACAATCAAAAAGTTAGGACCGAAAAAGGAAACTACACAAATTATCACTGAACAAGAAGACGACAACACACCTGTCGTCACAGTACACACTACACAAGAACCCACTGATGAAACACTCACACCTTTCGAAGTAACAACCATACCTGAAAATGCCAAGGTCGTCGAAGAACAACCTGAGGAAGTTAAAGTAACTGAGGTCAAGACTGAAAGTGGCGAAACTAAGAAGGTGAAAACAACGAAACGTGTAATCAAGAAAGATAAAGGTAAAAATAAGGAGGTCACTGAGATCGTGACTGTTGAGAAGGATGGCGAAGAACCAGTCACAACTGTTACAGTGAAAGAGGAAACCGTACTAGATGAAACCGAGTTGGAACCAGTTGAGATCGTGGAGCTTCCGGAAGAGACCACCGTTGAAGAGATCGAGACACCCGAAGGTAAGCCAAAAGTCAAGAAAATAACTAAGCGTACCATTAAAAAGTTAGGTCCGAAAAAGGAAACTACACAAATTATCACTGAACAAGAAGACGACAAGACACCTGTCGTCACAGTACACACTACACAAGAACCCACTGACGAAACACTCACACCTTTCGAAGTCACAACCACACCTGAAAATGCCAAGGTCGTCGAAGAACAACCTGAGGAAGTTAAAGTAACTGAGGTCAAGACTGACACTGGCGAAACTAAGAAGGTGAAAACCACCAAACGTGTAATCAAGAAAGATAAAGGTAAAAATAAGGAGGTCACTGAGATCGTGACTGTTGAGAAGGATGGCGAAGAACCAGTCACAACTGTTACAGTGAAAGAGGAAACCGTACTAGATGAAACCGAGTTGGAACCAGTTGAGATCGTGGAGCTTCCTAAAGAGACCACCGTTGAAGAGATCGAGACACCCGAAGGTAAGCCAAAAGTCAAGAAAATCACTAAGCGTACAATCAAAAAGTTAGGACCGAAAAAGGAAACTACACAAATTATCACTGAACAAGAAGACGACAACACACCTGTCGTCACAGTACACACTACACAAGAACCCACTGATGAAACACTCACACCTTTCGAAGTCACAACCATACCTGAAAATGCCAAGGTCGTCGAAGAACAACCTGAGGAAGTTAAAGTAACTGAGGTCAAGACTGAAAGTGGCGAAACTAAGAAGGTGAAAACAACGAAACGTGTAATCAAGAAAGATAAAGGTAAAAATAAGGAGGTCACTGAGATCGTGACTGTTGAGAAGGATGGCGAAGAACCAGTCACAACTGTTACAGTGAAAGAGGAAACCGTACTAGATGAAACCGAGTTGGAACCAGTTGAGATCGTGGAGCTTCCGGAAGAGACCACCGTTGAAGAGATCGAGACACCCGAAGGTAAGCCAAAAGTCAAGAAAATAACTAAGCGTACCATTAAAAAGTTAGGTCCGAAAAAGGAAACTACACAAATTATCACTGAACAAGAAGACGACAAGACACCTGTCGTCACAGTACACACTACACAAGAACCCACTGACGAAACACTCACACCTTTCGAAGTCACAACCACACCTGAAAATGCCAAGGTCGTCGAAGAACAACCTGAGGAAGTTAAAGTAACTGAGGTCAAGACTGACACTGGCGAAACTAAGAAGGTGAAAACCACCAAACGTGTAATCAAGAAAGATAAAGGTAAAAATAAGGAGGTCACTGAGATCGTGACTGTTGAGAAGGATGGCGAAGAACCAGTCACAACTGTTACAGTGAAAGAGGAAACCGTACTAGATGAAACCGAGTTGGAACCAGTTGAGATCGTGGAGCTTCCTGAAGAGACCACCGTTGAAGAGATCGAGACACCCGAAGGTAAGCCAAAAGTCAAGAAAATCACTAAACGTACAATCAAAAAGTTAGGACCGAAAAAGGAAACTACACAAATTATCACTGAACAAGAAGACGACAACACACCTGTCGTCACAGTACACACTACACAAGAACCCACTGATGAAACACTCACACCTTTCGAAGTCACAACCATACCTGAAAATGCCAAGGTCGTCGAAGAACAACCTGAGGAAGTTAAAGTAACTGAGGTCAAGACTGAAAGTGGCGAAACTAAGAAGGTTAAAACCACCAAACGTGTAATCACGAAAGATAAAGGTAAAAATAAGGAGGTCACTGAGATCGTGACTGTTGAGAAGGATGGCGAAGAACCAGTCACAACTGTTACAGTGAAAGAGGAAACCGTACTAGATGAAACCGAGTTGGAACCAGTTGAGATCGTGGAGCTTCCGGAAGAGACCACCGTTGAAGAGATCGAGACACCCGAAGGTAAGCCTAAAGTCAAGAAAATAACTATGCGTACAATCAAAAAGTTAGGACCGAAAAAGGAAACTACACAAATTATCACTGAACAAGAAGACGACAAGACACCGGTCGTCACAGTACACACTACACAAGAACCCACTGACGAAACACTAACACCATTCGAAGTCACAACCATACCTGAAAATGCCAAGGTCGTCGATGAACAACCTGAGGAAGTTAAATTAACTGAGGTCAAGACTGAAAGTGGCGAAACTAAGAAGGTGAAAACAACGAAACGTGTTATCAAGAAAGATAAAGGTAAAAATAAGGAGGTCACTGAGATCGTGACTGTTGAGAAGGATGGCGAAGAACCAGTCACAACTGTTACAGTGAAAGAGGAAACCGTACTAGATGAAACCGAGTTGGAACCAGTTGAGATCGTGGAGCTTCCGGAAGAGACCACCGTTGAAGAGATCGAGACACCCGAAGGTAAGCCTAAAGTCAAGAAAATAACTATGCGTACAATCAAAAAGTTAGGACCGAAAAAGGAAACTACACAAATTATCACTGAACAAGAAGACGACAAGACACCGGTCGTCACAGTACACACTACACAAGAACCCACTGACGAAACACTCACACCATTCGAAGTCACAACAATACCTGAAAATGCCAAGGTCGTCGATGAACAACCTGAGGAAGTTAAAGTTACTGAGATCAAGACTGACACTGGCGAAACTAAGAAGGTGAAAACCACCAAACGTGTACTCAAGAAAGATAAAGGTAAAAATAAGGAGGTCACTGAGATCGTGACTGTTGAGAAGGATGGCGAAAAACCGGTCACATCTGTTACAGTGAAAGAGGAAACCGTACTAGATGAAACCGAGTTGCAACCAGTTGAGATCGTGGAGCTTCCGGAAGAGACCACCGTTGAAGAGATCGAGACACCCGAAGGTAAGCCAAAAGTCAAGAAAATAACTAAGCGTACAATCAAAAAGTTAGGTCCGAAAAAGGAAACTACACGAATTATCACTGAACAAGAAGACGACAAGACACCTGTCGTCACAGTACACACTGCACAAGAACCCACTGACGAAACACTCACAGCTTTCGAAGTCACAACCAGACCTGAAAATGCCAAGGTCGTCGAAGTACAACCTAAGGAAGTTAAAGTAACTGAGGTCAAGACTGAAAGTGGCGAAACTAAGAAGGTGAAAACAACGAAACGTGTAATTAAGAAAGATAAAGGTAAAAATAAGGAGGTCACTGAGATCGTGACTGTTGAGAAGGATGGGGAAGAACCAGTCAAAACTGTTACAGTGAAAGAGGAAACCGTACTAGATGAAACCGAGTTGCAACCAGTTGAGATCGTGGAGCTTCCGGAAGAGACCACCGTTGAAGAGATCGAGACACCCGAAGGTAAGCCTAAAGTCAAGAAAATAACTATGCGTACAATCAAAAAGTTAGGACCGAAAAAGGAAACTACACAAATTATCACTGAACAAGAAGACGACAAGACACCTGTCGTCACAGTACACACAATGCAAGAACCCACTGACGAAACACTCACACCTTTAGAAGACACAACCATACCTGAGAATGCCAAGGTCGTCGAAGAACAACCTGAGGAAGTTAAAGTAACTGAGGTCAAGACTGAAAGTGGCGAAACTAAGAAGGTGAAAACAACGAAACGTGTTATCAAGAAAGATAAAGGTAAAAATAAGGAGGTCACTGAGATCGTGACGGTTGAGAAGGATGGTGAAGAACCAGTCACCACTGTTACAGTGAAAGAGGAAACCGTACTAGATGAAACCGAGTTGGAACCAGTTGAGATCGTGGAGCTTCCGGAAGAGACCACCGTTGAAGAGATCGAGACACCCGAAGGTAAGCCAAAAGTCAAGAAAATAACTAAGCGTACAATCAAAAAGTTAGGTCCGAAAAAGGAAACTACACAAATTATCACTGAACAAGAAGACGACAAGACACCTGTCGTCACAGTACACACTACACAAGAACCCACTGACGAAACACTCACACCTTTCGAGGATACAACCACACCTGAAAATGCCAAGGTCGTCGAAGAACAACCTGAGGAAGTTAAAGTAACTGAGGTCAAGACTGAAAGTGGCGAAACTAAGAAGGTGAAAACAACGAAACGTGTAATCAAGAAAGATAAAGGTAAAAATAAGGAGGTCACTGAGATCGTGACTGTTGAGAAGGATGGCGAAGAACCAGTCACAACTGTTACAGTGAAAGAGGAAACCGTACTAGATGAAACCGAGTTGGAACCAGTTGAGATCGTGGAGCTTCCGGAAGAGACCACCGTTGAAGAGATCGAGACACCCGAAGGTAAGCCTAAAGTCAAGAAAATAACTATGCGTACAATCAAAAAGTTAGGACCGAAAAAGGAAACTACACAAATTATCACTGAACAAGAAGACGACAAGACACCTGTCGTCACAGTACACACTACACAAGAACCCACTGACGAAACACTCACACCTTTCGAAGTCACAACCATACCTGAAAATGCCAAGGTCGTCGAAGAACAACCTGAGGAAGTTAAAGTAACTGAGGTCAAGACTGAAAGTGGCGAAACTAAGAAGGTGAAAACCACGAAACGTGTAATCAAGAAAGATAAAGGTAAAAATAAGGAGGTCACTGAGATCGAGACTGTTGAGAAGGATGGCGAAAAACCGGTCGCAACTGTTACAGTGAAAGAGGAAACCGTAGTAGATGAAACCGAGTTGGAAGCAGTTGAGATCGTGGAGCTTCCGGAAGAGACCACCGTTGAAGAGATCGAGACACCCGAAGGTAAGCCAAAAGTCAAGAAAATGACTAAGCGTACAATCAAAAAGTTAGGACCGAAAAAGGAAACTACACAAATTAACACTGAACAAGAAGACGACAAGACACCTGTTGTCACAGTACACACTACACAAGAACTCACTGACGAAACACTCACACCTTTCGAGGACACAATCATACCTGCGACCGCCAAGGTCGTCGAAGAACAACCTGAGGAAGTTAAAGTAACCGAGGGCAGGACTGAAACTGGCGAAACTAAGAAGGTGAAAACCACCAAACGTGTAATCAAGAAAGATAAAGGTAAAAATAAGGAGCTCTCTGAGATAGTTACTGTTGAGAGGGACGGCGAAGAACCGGTTACCACTGTTACGGTCAAAGACGAAACAGTACTAGACGAACACGAAGTCAAGCCGGTGGAGATCGTGGAGCTTCCGGGTGAGACCACCGTTGAAGTGATCGAGACACCCGAAGGTAAGCCAAAAGACAAGAAAATAACTAAGCGTACAATTTACAAGGTAGGTCCTAAAAAAGATACTACACCAATTATCACTAAACAAGAAGACCACAAGACACCTGTCGTCACAGTACACACCACACAGGAACTCACTAACGAAACACTCACACCTTTCGAGGACACAATCATACCTGCGAACGCCAAGGTCGTCGAAGAACAACCTGAGGAAGTTAAAGTAACTGAGGTCAAGACTGAAACTGGCGAAACTAAGAAGATGAAAACCACCAAACGAGTAATCAAGAAAGATAAAGGTAAAAATAAGGAGGTCACTGAGATAGTTACTGTTGAGAAGGACGGTGAAGAACTGGTTACAACTGTTATGGTCAAAGAGGAATCAGAACTGGACGAAGATGAAGTCGAGCCGGTGGAGATCGTTGAGCTCCCGGAAGAATCTTCCTTTGATGAAATCGAGACTCCTGAAGGTAAGCTAAAAGTTAGGAAAATCACTAAGCGTATAATCAAAAAGTTAGGTCCTAAAAAAGAAACTACACTAATTATCACTGAACAAGAAGACGACAAGACACCTGTCGTCACAGTACACACTACACAAGAACTCACTGACGAAACACTCACACCTTTCGAGGACACAACCATACCTGAGAATGCCAAGGTCGTCGAAGAACAACCTGATGAAATTAAAGTAACTGAGGTCAAGACTGAAACTGGCGAAACAGCGAAGGTGAAAACCACCAAACGTGTTATCAAGAAAGATATAGGTAAAAAGAAGGAAGTCACTGAGATAGTTACTGTGGAGGAGGACGGTGAAGAACCGGTTACAACTGTTACGGTCAAGGAGGATAGAGTACTGGAGGAAGACGAAGTCAAGCCGGTGGAGATCGTGGAGCTTCCGGAAGAGACCACCGTTGAAGAGATCGAGACACCCGAAGGTAAGCCAACAGTCAAGAAAATACCTAAGCGTACAATCAAAAAGTTAGGACCGAAAAAGGAAACTACACTAATTATCACTGATCAAGAAGACGACAAGACACCTGTCGTCACAGTACACACTACACAAGAACCCACTGACGAAACACTCACAGCTTTTGAGGACACAACCATACTTGAGAACGCCAAGGTCGTCGAAGAACAACCTGATGAAGTTAAAGTTACTGAGGTCAAGACTGACACTGGCGAAACAAACAAGGTGAAAACCACCAAAGGTGTAATCAAGAAAGATAAAGGTAAAAATAAGGAGGTCACTGAGATCGTGACTGTTGAGAAGGATGACGAAGAACCGGTTACAACTGTTACGGTCAAAGAGGAAACAGAACTGGACGAAGACGAAGTCATGCCGGTGGAGACCGTCGAGCTCCCGGAAGAATCTACCTTTGAAGAAATCGAGACTCCTGAAGGTAAGCTAAAAGTTAGGAAAATCACTAAGCGTACAATCAAAAAGTTAGGTCCTAAAAAAGAAACTTCGCAAATTATCACTGAACAAGAAGACGACAAGGCACCTGTCGTCACTGTATACACTACACAGGAACTCATTGACAAAACACTCACACCTTTCGGGGACACAACCGTACTTGATAACGCCGACGTCGTCGAAGAACAGCCTGAGGAAGGTAAAGTAGCTGAGGTCAAAACCGAAATTGGCGCAACAAAGAAGGCTAGCACCACCAAACGAGTTGTCAAGAAAGATAACGGTAAAGATAAGGAGGTCACTGAGATTGTGTTATTTGAAAAGGATGGCGTAGAACCAGTCACAACTGTTACAATGAATGGGAATACAGTACTAGATAAAAACGAGGTGAAACCGGTTGAGATCGTGGAGCTCCCTGAGGAGACTATCTTTGAAGAAATCAAGACATCCGATGGTAAGCCAAAAGTTATAAATAATACTAAGCGTCACATCAGTAAGCTAGGTTCTGCAAGGGTCATTACAAAAATTATGACTGATTCAAAAATGGTGAGACACTTGTTTTAAATGTACACACTACACAAGTAACCACAGATAAAACAATTGAATCTCTTGAGTACATACCACGACAAAATATTACGCTTGAAAGACAATCCAAAAATTTTGAACAGGTTGTGTTTCTCGTAAAACCGTGGGAGTCTGCCGATGAAAAAATTTAGACTCTTGAAGGTAAGTCAAAAGACGTGACACGTATTAAGCGTATTATTACAATTACTATGAGACTTGTTGAAACTTGGCAGGATTGCATGGTGGGAATCAAAACTTATACAAAAAGATACAAAAACCATGCGGACGTTAGTTATTTAGACTTTCAAACAACAGACATATAGTACAAAATGTAGCTTAATATTTTGGACTGAATATGAAGTTCCATAAAAATTTATCAGGCAAATCTAAACAAAAACTGTAATACATGATTGAAACTGTATTTTTTCCACAATAGTGGAGCGACGTGTTCTTTAGTTCCGATATTTCGTAACTCGTATACTTTTAGTTATTACTAGTACTACTTTCCTTTTCAAAATAGTCTCGAAGCCGCATCACTCTCTAGATTGTACTGTATGCACCATTCATCGTTGGCGATGGATGTTGGGTATGGATGTTGACAAATTATAAATACATTTACTGTACTGCTTTACATAAGTGATTTATTTTAATACATACACTTTATATACAATATAAAGTATAAAGCAAAAATCAAATACTGTTATATAATGTGTCAAATCGATTAATATTTTTTCGAAAATAGAGTCGATTGTTATCAAAAATCGAATCGGTGATGCATATTAACTCGATCTGCCAAAAATTAAATTAATGATTGGACAGAGAATAGCTCAGAGACTCTTAGTACTGGAATGCTGTAATTTGTATGTAATTTGGCATAGGTAAATAAATTATCACGGCGACGAAGTGGGAAAGTACCTCCATTACGTAAAGTGGTTATTTTTCTTGTTTATCCCAAGGTGTGTGGTATCGTTGGATAGGTCATTAAAAATATTTAGCTATTTGTTAGAGTCAAGTGTCATGCCAAGCACGTGACCGATTATTATATTTAACAATAGAATAGTGAATATAATAGTTAAGTAATAAGAGAATAGTGAATATCTACTACTTAACTGAAGGTCTCCATACTCACAGGAAGGTGTCAAATAATAAAGATTAATTCTTTTTTATTTTGCATTTTCTGCAATTCAATTCTTAGAACACGGTAATTGAACAACAACAACTGTTTAATTCCATATATATTTTTTAATTTTCACAGGTTTTTGTTGAGTTTCTATCCATATATTCTTGTCTATCAGGTAAGTGAAAATATATAGTTAATATATTGTATTTTTAATATTTCTTTTTCTTTTTACAGAACCATCTGCTGAAGAAGTAGTTAAGACACCAGAGCAAAATAAATATGAAGTTAAAGAAAACAGTCCAGAAGAGGCTCCACTAAGCCAGAAAATGGACAAACTTAAACCAAGGAAACCCTTAAAACTTCAAAAAATGGAGCATGTATCAATAAAACTAAATGAGGTTCAATTTGCAAAAGAAACAGAGCAACCACACTTTGCCAAAATGAAACTAAAAAAGCCCGATATAAAACCGAAGAAGGAGCAAACTTCAGCTGTTTTGCCTAAATTTCAATTGAAGAGTAGAATTAAGTTTGTTACCGATTGGCCACCAAAAGATTTAAAACCCATTATTACTTTCCTAAAAAGTCTGAGACAAAACGGAGAGCTATCAAGAAATATCAAGGAAGCTGCAAAACTGAAAAAGAAGAAAGTTAAAGTACCCGAAATACCTGACTTGCCTAGTATAGAGTTAGAAAAGCCAGATTTATTAGATTACCTTAAACAAGAGGCCAAACTATATCCCGAAGAAAGTCTCACAGATAGTCCTCACTTGGATGAACTTGTTGATGAAAAACAAGTGAAACCGAAAATAAATGATAAGGAACCTCAATCTGAAATATCCCCCGCTGAACCTGTTATTAGAAAAAAACCTAAACTAAAACCTATGACCATCGAAGAAAAAGTTATAGAACCGAACAAGCCCCAATTTGCTGAACCACAATTTAAAAAAATTCAGCTAAAGAAAGCAGTCGTTAAGTCAAAACCAGAAAGCTCAGTTGTGAAAATACCCAAAATTCAACTCAAAAGCCGTATAAAATATGTAGGTGATTGGCCTCCGGAAATCATCAAACCCAACATATCATTTTTAGGGGGCGTTCGACAAAATGGGATTCTTTCAAGAAACATAAAGGAAGCTGCAAAAATAAAGAAAACGGTGCTAAAGCAGCCTATCCTGCCAGAACTAGAAAAAACAGAGTTGGAAAAACCCATGTTTACTCAAAAAGATATCATAGGAACAAGGGATAAAATACCGGAAAAGGATGAAAAAGAGTTATCTGAATTAAACGACGTTAAAGAAGATGAACCTGCACAGTTTACTATAACACATCGACGACCAAGTGTGAAGAAGGTTGAAGAGATTGTTGACGAAGTTACTATTAAAAAGATGCTGAAACCTGTACGCAAATCTTCTGTTACACTTCCAGAGATTACGGAGCCTGAAGAAGTCACTTTCAGACCTAAAATTATAAAAACAAAAGAAGAAGTTGAGCAAGAGTTTAATATTCATTTAGACTCGTACGAAGAAGAAGAAATATCAATGTCAAGTAAAGTGAAATTAAAACCGCAAAGACAACCGACATTTAATGAAGAAGGAAATGAAGTATCTATCAAAGTTTATGAAGAAAAAGAAAGTGAAGGAGATAATATCGTTGAAATAATTGAAAGTGATGATGAAAAAGAAGAGAGTACAAATATTATCATGCCATTGAAAAAGCCTGTTAAACCTGTGGAGGAACTTGGTGAAGAAATCACTTCATGTGTAATGGTGTCCAAGCCAAAATCTACTCTTATCGAAACTGAATTTACTGAAGACGTTACTTTTGAATTGGGAAGTAAACCCAAATACATCACAGATGATCAAGAAATAACGTTTGAAGTAAGGAAGCAGCAGGACGAATTTAAGTCAGAAGAATTCTCATTATCTAGTAAAATTAAATTAGCACCCAAAAAGAAAATGACCCTTGATGAGGCTGGCGATGAAACTTCAATACGATTAGAACAAGAAATCGAGGAAGATGGACAAGTAGAAGAAGTCATCATGAGTGAAGGTGAATCTGAAGAAAGGGTGGAGATGGTCATTAAGAGAAAACCGAAAAAACCAGCTTATGAGGTCAGCGAAGTAGAAGAACTCAGTGTCGAGTTTAAACCAAAGAAAATCGGCATCGATTCTTTCGAAGAAGAACAATTGACTATATCGACGAAACGGGTGCCCAAAAAGCCCTCGCAAATTCAAGGTTAATGTTATATTATTTCTAAAGCGTAGCTTTTCTAGCTATTTCTACCAAGCGTAGCTCAAAGTATGTTGATGAAATTCGTAACCGTCCTGTAACCTAACTTAAGTTTGCAAACTAAGTAGAAAATAGCTTGCAACTTGCATCTCGGGGACTGATTATCTCGAAAATCCTACGGAGTCCAAAAAGTTCCCACGAGAATTTATATTTTTGAATCTGTACTTTTTTTTACAGATAATATAATATCTTCAATATTATAAAACTCGTGAAACTCAACGCATTGGAAACTTTAGTAGTTTGTGATTTAAGAGCAGTAGGTAGGTTTTTACATAAGAGTTGACTCATATCAGCCTCATGACGCAGGGTGAGAGCTGACACGAGTCAAAGGTTATCACGGTTAACTCATTGACTCATGTCAAAGGTCAGGTCAGGTCATTTCAAAGGTCAGGTTAAAAAGGTTGACGATGTCACGAGTTTGTGAAAACATTAACGCCCGTGTATCGCACAATATTTTTCTATACGTTTGTGAAAAAACTTGAAAATAAAACTCGAATAGATAGATAGGTACTCACTAGAAAATGGTATCACATAGATACTTATTTCGAGATTTTTGGCAGCTACTAATAGTGCGATTTTTTGGTCACAGCTAAAATACTTATTTATTTTCCTGAGAAACATGATGAGAAATACTTGAACATATTTTAAACTCGCTAACCACAACAACTAGCGCCATCTAGTGTGGGAAAGCAGTTATTTGGTGAAACCTTTTAATTAATTTTCTCAAGTTTCAGAGCCTTCAGACTCCTGAAACATTTTTATCTGAAAACTATCTTAATATATATAAATCTCGTGTCACAATGTTTGTCCTCAATGGACTCCTAAACCACTTAACCGATTATAATAAAATTCGCACACCATGTGCAGTTCGATCCAACTTGAGAGATAGGATAGTTTAAATCTCAAATTATAGTCGCAATTTTAATTTATGGCTAATTATTTGTCTGTTATTATTTGACAGTCACAATTATCTGTTAACTCCAAATGATTCTAACAGATGTCGATACCTTTCGACTGGGTTGAGTAAGTAATCAATAGATGGCGCTGCTATGGTAAATCTACGAACGTGTCATTTAAGCTACATTTTAACAGCATAATTACCACGTGTTGTTGACGCTATAAAATTAATTAAATTTATTTTGTAGTGAACGAAATACCGTATAATTCAGCTAATTATTTGTCTGTTATTATTTGACAGTCACAATTGTTTACTATAATGTAATATAACAAAAACTTTAGCCACAGCAACGCGTGGCCGGGTCAGCTAGTAACATATAAAAATTACAATAATAAAGAAATCATTGGTGCACATTGATTTTTGATATCTAGGCAAGCTCCCATAGTTCCACTGGTCATGTCCTTTAACTTACAAGCCCTGTTAACTGCTTCTGTCAGTGTATTTTTCGAGAAAGTGTATTGAAAAAAATACCAACATTTAGGTGTGGGTTGATGAAATTAATTCATGAAATTAAAAATTGTATATAATTATGATAAGATTTTATACGTACTTTAATTTAAAATAAAAGCTGAATAGTCGAGCCTATCAAAGTCTAGAACCAAAGAGCCAATTAAAAAAACGAAATTACAACAAGGTGCCGTAGATATTTAAAAGTATTACTATTTTTAAAAGTTTCATTGAGCTTTTCTTATAAATTAATAATTAATATTATGAGTATCCATATCCATCCATCAGCCCGTATGCATCCACTGCTGGACATAGGCCTTTTCGAGAGTGTGCCACCAAACACGGTCCTCCGCCTTCCTCATCCAACCGCTTCCCGCCACCTTCTTTAGGTCATCGGACCAGCGAGCTGGAGGTCGTCCTACACTGCGCTTTCCGGTACGCGGTCTCCACTCCAGAACACGTCTGCCCCAACGGCAATCGGTTCTGCGACAGATATGACCTGCCCACTGCCACTTCAGCTTGCTAATCCGCAGAGCTATGTCGGTCACTTTGGTTCTTCTACGAATTTCCTCGTTCCGGATTTTATCCCTGAGAGAGATTCCCAACATAGCCCGTTCCATAGCACGCTGAGCGACTTTAAATTTGTGGACGAGACCTACTGTCAGTGTCCACGTTTCCGCTCCATACGTCATTACCGGCAGGACGCATTCGTTGAAGACTTTAGTCTTCAGGCTTTGCGGTATCGACGAATCGAAGACTTGACGAAGCCTACAAAATGCTGCCCAGCCCAACTGAATTCTTCTGTCAGCCTCCTTGTCGAAGTTGTTCCTACCAAGTTGTATAATCTGGCCAAGGTAGTTGTATTCCTGAACAACTTCGATACTGACATTGCCGACGTTGATAGGTCTTGAGATAACGTGCTCGTTAAACATGACTTTTGTTTTGTCTATGTTCATCTGAAGACCTAATCGTCTGGAAGAACAGCTAAGCTCGGCCAGCATTCCCTCAAGGTCCTTCAGCGATTCCGCCAGTATCGCTATGTCGTCTGCAAAACGCAAGTGCGAGATGTATTCGCCATTAACATTAATACCACGACTTTTCCAGTCCAAGACCTTAAACACGTCCTCCAGGGCGCAAGTGAGAAGTTTCGGGGATATAACATCTCCCTGTCTTACCCCTCTACGTATGGGAATTGGATTTGTTTGTTGGTTGTGTGTTGGTAGGTATTTTAGATGTGAGAAAATCGCGCTAAATAATAGCCGCCAAAGAAAGGTATATTGCATGTAGTTTCAACTCATATCCATAATATCGTAATCGGTAATTAATATTATAAATGCATATTGCGATATGCGACAATTATTTATAGCGTGGAGTTTAATAACGTTACAAAAAACGGAATGGTTAAGTTGACAAAGAGTTCTAATGTCTGATGTACTGTGGCCGATCCCGCGGTCATCTTTTACGCGGCTGCATAAATGGCTAACCAGTTGCCCTTTCATAGCCCATCTTTTTTACAACCGATTTTGATGAAATTAGGTATAGAAATAGGTTTCATCTCTGAAACTGACGTTGGTAGTTTTTATACGCACGGGTTCGTGAAACCACATGACACCCAAACCAAAACATTCCATTATGTGATAGTAATAACGTTTTCAATTCTACCTCCTGTTTGCAGAAGCCGAAGCGTCTATGAGTTTAGCTAAAGAAGAAGAATTCTCAGGTACGTTCAGAAGATTAAAAACCATTTGCTTATTCTTGCTAGATGGCATACTTACGTCACAACTCTAATGTTATTTGCACCTTCCACCAAACAATTGCAGTATTTATATTCCACCAAAATATAAGCGTTATAGCGTAGTATCGTTTTTAACATTTTTAAAAACAAGCTGATATGTTCCGCCATATTGAATTCAGTGTGACGTCATTTAATTTTTGGTATCGTTCTCAGCAAATCCTTTTAATTGATACAATTTCAATTATCATGAGGGGCATAAAATTAACTAGACCGCTATCTAGGCCCCAAAGATAGCGGTCTAGTCCGTTTCGTCCGTTTGGAAGTCCCCAATATTGGATTTAAAATGACGTCACTTAGCTAACCATCCATTTTCATCCAAACTAAATGTGTATGCAAAATTTCAGCTCAATCCGTTGGAGATTTAACTGTTTTAAAATTCAGTTCCGAGATTTGACCTAAACAAACCCACAAACATTGCAAGTTAAAATAATAGCTTATAAAAATAAAGTGGATGGGGTGTACTAGAGGAGGGAAATGAGTAAGATACTTAAAGACATATATGGAATGTGTATGTAAAATAAAAAATCGTTATTGCAGTGAGTCCTGCAGACGTGCGTTGCGGTGACACCGTATTCGCCGTATACAGCTACGTCGCCGAAAGCGACGAAGCCATCAGTCTCGTCGAGGGCGAGCGCCTATACATACTAGGTCAGTATCCTTAAGTTTAGCACTTTACATCTCACAAACGTTTAATATTCTTCATCACTAACTATAACTGTATAATACGATGCACGCGTTAGTGCGCACTGCACAAAACCGGTTTGGCATTTGCTCGATGCATGCTCGATGCGATGATACTCGAGGGCGTGTGAGCGCTCCTATATAAGTATTTTACGCTAACAACTACCTACTTACCTATGAAATTGAATATAAGTATGCATGTAGATTGATATTTAGGTATATTGTATTACCACTGTTCTGTTAACTTAGTTGTTTAGGAGGAATGTGCAACGTCCACATAAACTCATGCGAGTTTCAGGACGTGAAGTTAAATAAGATATGTAAAAGTTATTTTGTTAAATTAAATAAATAAATAAATAAAAAATAAAAAATAAAAAAAATCTTTGTCCTGAGTGAGTGACAGACAACCTACAAGCCTACAGCCCAAACGGCTGAACTGGTTCAAGTTATAGCCGATCTGCTTAGCTGGATCGATGAAGTCAGCTGTTATCTCGCAGGACACGTCTCGTTTCTAGGTTAAATGTCCACACATCACACACACAAAAGTAATTAGGCAACTGCCAATAGAATAATCTGTTCGAATGCCCTGGTACGCGAATTAGTACACTTGAGTTAGACACACGAAAAAGTCTATCTTTCGGCGAACACGTTGCATTTCAATAGACGAATAGATGGGACAACGACATGTCCTCCCAGTTTAGCGCGGAACTCGACTTGTGACGCGGCGCTAACCTGCGCCCGCGT
This sequence comes from Erebia palarica, assembly GCA_964035005.1. Taxonomy (NCBI): domain Eukaryota; kingdom Metazoa; phylum Arthropoda; class Insecta; order Lepidoptera; family Nymphalidae; genus Erebia; species Erebia palarica. The sequence goes on from OZ035986.1 coordinate 20,895,828, forward strand.
CAAGTGGCGAAGAAATAAATCGAAAAAGTGGGTAGTTTAAAAACTCACCACCCACGAATTGACAATATATGACGTTTGCTCAGATTAATTACGAATATCGAACACAGATTAAATATAAGTAAATATTAGTCCAATATTTATGAACATATATAATACATATATACAGTATATTTTCTGAATTTAGAGACATGAAAATTGGCATTTCAGTAATAACTAGTTTTAAATACGAAAATCTGTATATGATATTTTACGAAAATGCACTCCACTCTATGATTTTGAACTTGAAAATCGGTATTATGGTTATTAGTTTTAAATAATAAAACCCTGTGTAAGCTATACATAGCCTCTATAGATAGGTCTTTTGCAATGGGAAAAATTATAATCGCATTGGAAATCAGAAATTGTACGCGGATGAAGTCACGGGCGACCGCTAGGGTAATCAGTAAATACAGTTGTATTCTGAAAATGATTACCAATTTAAGGTTTATAATTAGGTACATGCATAAATCCGCGAGAGAAGGATTGAAGACCTTTTAGAATTTCAGCGTTTAATTAAAACGCACCTTAGCAGCTTTGTTTTAAGCTACAAGTTTGTCTATAAATCTAAATAATAGGCCACAGAAAAACTTTTCTTGCATTTTACGTATGGGCATTCATCATTATTCAGTGTTAATTAGAATTTTTTTTATCTACTACAAATTAGCCCTTGCCTGCATCTCACCTATTGGTAAGTGATGATGCAGTCTAAGACGGTACCGGGCTAACCTGTTAGGGGCATGGCAGTTATATTAAACCCATACCCCTATACGATTTCTTCACGGCATCGTACCGGAACGCTTAATCGCTTAAATATATACATATTTATACTTTTTTATAATAAAAAATTAGAAACATATAAATACTTGCAAAAAAGGTCTCCGACCATCACATCGGAGGAAATCGTGGTTCCTCTTTAAACAGAGGATTTAAAAAAAATACTAGCCACGGCCGAAGCCTTCCACCAGGCCAGACCAGGGAAAATTCAGAAATTATTAATTCCCGAAATGACCCTGCCGAGGATCAAACCCGGGCCCTCCGCACGTTAAGATAACAGCGCTCAACACTGCGCCGCGGAGGTCGTCAAAAAAAAAAGAAATTATATTATTAAAAAAATGCTACAAAAATTATGTATATAATACCGAGCAACAATTACTTACTGTAAATCTTGTAGTGTGGGGTACATTGGACATAAGAAAAATTGCCAAAGTTGTTTTTTTGATAAATCACATTTTTCTTTTTTTTTCATTATCTTTATATCATTCATTGGTTTTTAGGTTAATTTCACTGTGACGCTATTACATAAGTATGTTTCAACGCTCGTATTCTATTAACGTTGGTGAGGTTTAAAATCTTATACTAAGCACAATAACTATTTATTAAGAAAATAACAACAGACGCTATTTTTCATGTAGGTACATTTATTTCCTTCCATCGTGTTCCAAGTCTTGTGACGCTATTACAGGACATTGTTCCGAAAGAAACAATTTTGAATTTTTCTTGAATTTACTAACGAAAAATTCTGTAAATAAATACAACTAGATTTACAAAGCTGCATGCCCAAGAGTATTAAATATTCTCGGTTCTAGGCCTGCGTGATGGACTATGACCAAACTCTTCTCATTCTGAATAGTAAGCCGGTATTAGGTTAAAATGTCATTAAATGATGATGATTTAAATAAATAAATATTTATTGACCATCTCATTTTCTGTTAATGCAGACACGACGAATCAAGACTGGTGGTTCGTCCGCAAGCATTTGACGGAAGAGAAGGGCTGGGTTCCCGCTCAGTACTTGATGGATGAAGCCAACTATACCCTCTACCTGCAAAAGAAGCTCAATGAGAAAATTGATAAGCTTCCAGTGTTTGAAAGTAAGTTATTCTTCCATGGCAAGACACAAATTTTCGCTGTGGGGCCGAAAAGTGTCATTTATTGTGTTCTTTATTTCTGAAAGTCGTGATCCTTTTCCATTCATCACATAATGGCGAGAGTTTTCATAGGATAGTAATGTGGAGGGTTACCAAGTCCCTCCGCATACGCGTCGGCTAAGAGTAGGTATTTTTCAATCTTAGGTTAATTACAGTTATTCATAATTTGTTGCAAATTAACGAGACCGATGGCTTAACGTTCTCACCGAGGCACGGAGGAAACGTATAGGCCAAATTTGCCAAAATTCAATCACTCATGGGGTTACCAACTTAGGTCAACGTTGCTTGACAATCGCAATCGACTGATATGCATTATCGTAACTAGGCTAAACCGTCCAGTTTTTAGAATAGACTTACTTGAACACACGGTTGAAATTGTTGTATGAAAATGACCGCGATCCACTCCGCCGAAGTGAATACTGGGATTAGTATCTACTTTTGAGTTTCATTATAATTATCTGTCTCGATAAACACACAAAATATGTTTCTTTCTAGAACCAACTTCAGAGGAGAGGGCGATCGCTCCAATATTTGTGGAGAAATTACGACCGAAGCATACCCCTGACGGTTCCACAGTACAGTTCGAATGCCAAGTTGAAGGATATCCTCGGCCGCAAATAACTTGGTTCCGTCAAACGGCGATCATAAAACCGTCGCAAGACTTCCAGATGTACTATGACGATGACAACGTAGCAACGCTCGTGATAAGGGAAGTTTTCCCTGAAGACGCGGGAACGTTCACCTGCGTGGCTAAAAACGCAGCTGGATTCGCGTCCAGTACCGCTGAGTTAACAGTGGATGCCCCACTTTCCGACCACGGTTCTGAACTTGCTCCTCTATCCCGGAAAAGCCTTTCACGCGAGTCATCTCTCGCTGATATCCTCGAAGGCATCCCGCCAACCTTCTCTAAACGCCCAAAAGCCCAATACGTTGATGAAGGCTCACAGATCTTATTAGAATGCCGCCTCGTAGCGATCCCTGAACCCGACATAGCTTGGTTCTTTAAAGGTGAGGAAGTGATCCCTGATGACAACGTTTCTGTAACCATCGAATCCGACATGCACATGTACTGCAGTGTCTTAAAAATATCGAACGTGAAGAAGTTCCAAGAGGGCACATACACTGTTCTAGCAGTCAACCGAGAAGGGGAGGCGAGTTTGCCGATAGTGCTCAAAATAAAAACGGGCGAAAAAGAAAAACCGCAGGTTATAGAACCGCTGAAGAGCATGACTATAAGGGAAGGGGAAAGCGTTGTACTCACAACCCAAGTGGTTGGAACTCCTGAGCCGAAAGTCGCGTGGTACAAGAACAATAAACCCATCAGAGAGCCAATAAAGCAAGCCGACGGCAACGTACATTCCATAACGATACTCAAGCCGAAGAAGGGCAAAGATGACGGCGTGTATTGTCTTAAAGCTACTAACAGCGAAGGTAGCGCGGAGACTAGTGCAGTGATAACTATAGACGGTTGGTATTTTGTTGTTATTTTTCATCTGTTTTAAAAGCTATTTCTTTTGTAAATTAAATCTATTCCAGAATTTTACATCTATACTAATATTTTAAATTCGAAAGTATCTGTCTATCTGTTGACTTTTTTACGGGTTTCTCTATTTAGCCTTGTCAAATTTGGAATATAGAGCGAGATATTAAGCCATGAAAAATAGACAGACACAGAAATATACACCATTTTTATAAAATCGTTAGGAATTGAATCACTGCACAAGAAGCAAGTTTTCGATTAGATTGCTCGCAAGGTTCTTAAAAATTCGGATATTTAATAATAGTAAGTATATATTTTTCAGAACCGACTGAAGAAGATGCTGAGCCTCCACTATTCATCAATCGATTCCAAGAACTGACAGTAAAAGAAAAAGGCGTAATACAATTGAGCGCTAAAGTAACCGGAAATCCCGTGCCATCGATTACCTGGTACAGAAATAACCAAATAATAACGCCTAGCGAGACTGTCACTCAGAACTTCGATGGTGAAAATATAGAATTGGTTATCACCAACGTGGATTCTGAAATAGATTCCGGTGATTACAAGTGTGTGGCTTCCAACTCTGCTGGAAAGGCGTCTCATGGAGCCAGGGTCACTATCGATGTTGACAAAGTAACATTCGTACGCCATTTGAAGAAGCAATACGTGACAGAAGAAGGCAAGACAGTCGTGCTCGAATGTGAGACCTCACATACAGTTTCCACTAAGTGGTTCCACGACGGCAAAGAACTCAGCGGCATGGACCACAGGGAAATCATACAAGAGAGTCGAATACATAAATTGAGAATCAAAAAATCCAAACTTACTGATAAGGGAACCATAAAATGTATCGTCAAAGACCAAGAAACTTCCACCACACTGATCGTCAACGAAACCATTCCCGAATTCGTTCGCAAATTGCAAGATTTCGAAGTCAAAGAGCGAGACATCGCTATATTGGAAGTCGAGGTTAATTCAGAAACAGCAGACGTTACGTGGGAGAAGGATGGCAGGGTTATTAAACCGAAGAAGAATAAGTACGAGATTGAAAAACGTGGAAACGTGCGTAAGCTTTTAATAAGGAATACCTCAGTGCACGACGAAGGAGAGTATTCATGTAAGTTACGCGACGATACTTGCACTGCTGAAGTCACTGTTGTGGAATTGCCTCCGGAGATAATAACTCGGTTACGTGATACAAGAGTTAGCAGAGGCAATCGCGCAACTTTCGAGATCGAGCTTACTAAAGGCGACGCTTTGGTCCGCTGGTTCAAAGACGGCTCTGAAATCCAATTTTCCAACCGCATTCAACTCACAATAGACGGAAAGAAGCAGAAGTTGAAGATATACGACTGTGATGAAAGCGATGAAGGGATTTACGCCTGTGAAGTTGGTAACGACCGATGTACTGCTCGGCTCACCGTTGAAGAACCTTCAATAGATTTCACCTTAAGGCTTCCAGAGGTCATTGTAGTTCCAGTCAACACTGACGCTTACTTGACTGTCGAAGTACCCGATGAAAGTAACGAGGTCACTTGGTTCCGGCGGAAGACCGTGATAATAGAGGACGCTGAGAAATTCAACTTTATATCGGACGGAAGGAGGCGTGTATTCGTTATACGGAAGTGTACTGAGGATGACCAGTGTGAATATTCCTGTCAGTTGGAAGAGACTAGGTGTACTACTAGGCTCAAAGTGGAAGGTACGTGTTTTTTCACCCATATTATCAAATATTTACTGGGAAAACGGAGATTAAAATACTTCTATTGACTGATTTAAGCTTTTACGGCGTAGCCACTTACTAATAAAGGAATTTTGGAAATTCCACCATTTAGGGGGATTGCATAGCAGGAGTGAGTAAGAAAATTCATTTCTTTCAAATTTCATCAGCATACCCGACCAATCTATACTTCTACACTAATATTATAAATGCGAAAGTTTGGATAGATGTGCGAATGTTTGTTACTCAATCATGCCAGAACCGCTGAACACATAGGTATGAAATTTAGTACAGAGACAGATTATAGTCTGGAATAACACAGACAAATTTTTATTCTGGAAAATGAAAAAATGTAGATTTTGTCAATCAGATATTTTTAATTTCGTAAGACTTTAAAAAAATTATAGGTATCGATGATATTTTCGAGATAATTAAAATATGACCATACCATTTCAGTGGCAGGCACGGCACCCATAATAACGGATTACGAGAAGATCTACCGCGTGCGTAGAGGCGCTGACGTCACGATGACCGTACGATACACCGGACGCACGGCCCGCGAGCAATGGAGGCGCGACGGCGAGCCGTTACCGCGCTCGAAGAGACGCAAGCTGACCTCGGAGACCGGTTCAGCCTCGCTAACTTTGAGGAAGACTGAGCTAGCCGATGCTGGGCTCTACACCATCCGGCTAGAAAACGAGTTCGGTGAAGCGCAAGTCGATATGGAGGTCGTCGTTATGGGTGAGTAATCTATACGCGTAAACAGATAAACTGACCGAATGACCGAAGCAACGCAGCAGTTATTGACAGTAGAACAGATTGATCTCTCTCCGGTTAAGTTTGGTTGCTGTTCCAATGGAATTTGAGACGAGAGGGCGAGCCATTCCGTCGGTATTATGAGACGAAGAGAATAATTAGAGAGTAATAAGAAAATAATGTGCACCTGCTCCATGCGGAAGAAATCGCTGAAGATCATCTAGTTTCGTATATATCTTGGCTATTTCTGGGGAGATTGGCTGCCGTGGCCGAAATACGGTCACGAGGACGTTATTATAGTTATTTGTTGTATGTTTCAGACGTGCCGTCTCAGCCAGGCAGGCCGAGCATACTAGAGGTGGTCGATTCTTCCGTGCACGTTTGTTGGTCGGAGCCCGAGGACGAGGGCCATTCGCCAGTGCAGTGCTATATCCTCGAGTATCAAGAGATCGACACCGCAGAGTAAGTAGCATGATACACACACACACACACACATACACACACACACACACACATTACGTAACACGTCATCGTCAACCGATAGCGGATAGATCGGCATCCTGTGACTCACTTGATGTACGTCCACCTTCATTTGACTTAAGGTTATTAATTAGTTAACCATTTACATTCTCAACTGTACTAAATTCCTTTGAAATATTATATGCAAAATCACACTCAACCGAGGCAGATGGTGGGTTATCCTTAACACTGATTAGTCATTATTCTTTCATTTAACCTCCAGATGGACCTCAATCGAAAACATCAAATCGACGCAGCATCGCGTCACAAATCTACGTACAAAATCATCATACCGGTTTAGAGTGTTCGCTGTGAACGAAGTGGGGGTCGGAGAGTCTTCCGAGATCACTGAATTCGTTCGCATCGAAAAAACTATAAAGGAAGGTCCTCCTACAGTTGAGAAACCGTTGAGGAACACTGTCGCATCACCAGGCGATAGCATTGAACTTACTTGCATATTTGGAGGAGTTCCTATACCAACAGTGACGTGGACCCTTAACGGTTCACCTTTATCAAGAACAAAAGGCGCTTACCGCGATCGCGTGGCTTCGCTACCACTGACCGTCGATACTACAGTCGAAGGCGAATACCGTTGTGTCGCGACTAATAAATACGGCCGTATCGAAACGTCTTGCACGGTCAGAATACAACAGAAACCTACAGTTACAATCCTCGATGACGAGGTGGTAAAACGGGTGTATAGAGTTGACGAGCTTTGGTCGGTTACGGCTCGTATCACGGGCGTGCCACGGCCTGACGTGAGATGGCGAAAGGACGGCATAGACATAGACGTTGAACGCGTGGAAATATCTGTGGAGGAAGACACGACGGTTGTGATGATTAGAACTTTGCGGAGAACCGATGGAGGGAAATACTCAATTGAAGCTACTAACGAGGCTGGAACTGCGTTCGTGGAAATCCCTCTTGCGGTTTACGGTGAGTCATATTCTATTTATTCATTAAAGTGTGCAATATTTGGTCCCTTCCGAGTTCGTGTATAATAGTTTTTTAGTCATCTCTGGTGAGATTAATTGATACTTTGTAGGAAACTGGGGTTGAGTTGGTGATCATAATGTACCCCTTGCCTTGGAGAGCTTGTAATAGCGTTGGTCCTGCGTCTTATCTCTTTTCGGCTATGTCTTATTACTATCTAATCGAACTACGAGAAAGGGGGTACAGGGAGATGTCATGTGTGCCAGCTTTGTATTCCTGTAGATAAAGAAAATTCGACGCATGTTAAGCTGAGTACATAAATTAGGTCCCAAAATTCTGTATCACTCCTCACACCAAAAGATAGCTTTAAGAATTAAATCCGCTTTTGTAGACATATTAATTATTAAGTTTTGCTTTTGTATGTGAAGTAGATCATTCTTCCTGTCTTTATCCCATGCTATGTTCGGTCGGCACAATATGTGTTCTTCTTCCACTCGCTTGTGTCAACCGTCGACGAGTTATCCACTTTTCCACGAATGTCTTCTTTCACACAATCCACCCAACTTTGGTATTCCATTTTTTTCCACGTGCAAATTTAAAATGTAAGTGCGTACTATAATATGTCATCGTAAAATTGTAAAAACCGTTAGTAAACTGTCGAAAGATTGTGAGTCAATTTTTTAAATATTCATTGTATTTACGTTTTCTTGTCTGTTTCTTGTAGATTATAATCTAACGCGCGAAATTGCAATCTGTTGAAAGATTACAATTTAACGCATAATGCGTTTTTACAATCTTATGGTGACATATACAAATTGAATGTATTTATCTAGTTTTAAATTTACGATTTCCTTGACAGACGTACCATCAGTACCTCAGGGTCCACTCGGCTACTTCGGTGGTACAACAACCGCTGTAACTTTGGCATGGCGGGCACCCGCTTCAGACGGAGGCTGCCCAATACTGGACTACTCTGTAGAAGCTAAATTGGCTGGTAGTTGGCGCCTTATGGCCACAACGCAGACAACTCAGCTCCGTTTAGAAAAGATGGACTCACGTGTCAAGTACCGATTCAGGATCTGTGCCAGGAATGAAATCGGCACGAGTGTGCCGTACCTATCTGAACAGGACTTCACCCTTGGAGACGGACCCAGTAAGTATTCCTTGCCATTGAGAAAGTAGACGATGTATGTCACGAAACCGTGTAGAGTGTTGGCTTCCTTATGTGACAGTGACGTACAATCAACGCTCATGCAGTCTTATGCTCATATGAAAGCGTTAATAGGGCGTAGAACGCTCTTCTAACGTCCGTGTTACTTGCCTTTGGTACATTAAAACAATTGAGTAAATAGATATCTTCTATGCAAGTGCGTTCGAACGTAGACCTTATCATTGCTTTCCATTTATTTATTTTAATTATTTACATCTAATCAGAACGGCAATGCCACTTACACTAACAAAAGACAGTAAAAAACATAAAACGAGAAGCGCAGCCCTATCTTTACTTACAGTTATTAGAAAAATCCTGACTAACTTATCAATGTCCGGCCTATACTTATAGACCTAGAAAGCTGAAATTTAGCACAAAGGATTTTCATAAAATAAACAAGGAATATTTTGCCTCGTTGGTCTAGTGGTTGGCATGTTCGACTGCGGCCGACGAGGTCCCGGATTCGAGTCCCGGGTCAGGCCGTAATTGAGTATTGGGCTTTTCTGACTAGAAATTCTCAGTACTATCCCGGAGTTTGGAAGTTGGCGATGTTTCACCCCCGTGCCTTGGAGAGCACGTTAAGCCGTCAGTCCCGGTTATTGTCACGATAATAGTCGTTAAAGCCCGCCAACCAGCATTGGAGCAGCGTGGTGGGTGAGTATAAGTTTTAATTCCCACTATCCTATGAGAGTGGAGGCATGTGCACAGCAGTGGGACGTTAATGGGCTGCAGAGGAGACAAGGAATATAGGATTATTCATAAATCCATGGGAGCGAAACCATGCAATAAAAAAAAGTTATGCTATGACGTCACATTTTCTGTTGCAGCACGACCGACGGCGCCGCAACGACTGCAAACACGCGGAGTCACGTCACGTTCCGTCACGCTGCAATGGGAGCCTCCCGAGTTCGATGGCGGCAGCCCTCTTATTAGTAAGTACCATCTTCCACATGTTTATGGATAGGGGATGTTGTATGGGACAGTGCAGAAAAACTTTTAGAAGTATCCCCTACAAAATGCACGGGTGTCTTTGTCATTTAATTAAGCTACATTGCAACGGACAACATGATTTTTTCATGGTTTTTTGAAGCGAAAACTTCTTTAGCCACGTTGGGGACTTTTTGGTTAGGGGTAAAAATGTGGATACGCCTAACCGACAAGCTTGCGTGGTTACTAAGACAAAAGGTCTTTAATATAAATATACTACATTCAAAATTAAACTTTAGTGCTTTAGTGTTAAGATTTCTATTTAAAAAAAATATGTAAATATTCGTTTTCACTTCTACCGGCAGTCCTATGACTGCCAATATATTTTACATGGGCACGGTTGAGGACCTGTCAGGTCCTTAACACCCCGCAACGTTACTCTGTTGCTAAACGTTGCTAGACGCGCCTCCATAGTATGACTTTTTTTTTATCCACTACAAGTTAGCCCTTTTCCCTGATCTCACCTGATGGTAAGTGATGATGCAGTCTAAGATGGTAGCGGGCTAAGTTGTTAGGGGCAACCCCTACCCCTATACGGAACGCTTAATCGCTTTGCGGCACGTTTTTACTGGTAGGGTGGTAACTAGCCACGGCCGAAGCTTCCAACCAGGCCAGACCAGGGAAAATTCAGAAATTTTGAATTCCCAAATTGACCCTACCGGGGATCGAACCCGGGACCTCCGCACGTTAAGAGAACAGCGCTCAACACTGCGCCACGGAGGTCGCCAATGACTGTTAGGAAATAACTTATTTCCTTAGACTGTTATTATATCAAGGGCGCACTCAAAGGCACGGAAAAATGCCCAAATTCGGATAAAGTTTTGAATTTAAGTTTGACATTGTCCACAGACTACATAGTGGAATGCCGAGAGGTTGAAATAGGCGACGTGGCCACATCGGAGGCGTGGCGTAAAGTGGCCACAGTGCAAGCGTCCACACTTCAACACCGTGTAGAGAATATCCGCGCACGACGCTTGCTTGAGTTCAGAGTATCGGCTGAGAACAGCGTGGGCGTGGGCTTGCCCGCCATGTGCGAACCCGTGCGCCTCGCCACACATGCGAGTAAGTGCTTCTCCATTATTTATAGGCCTATTACACTGCACTTTGCACAGGGACCCTTACACTTGAATCAGTGTAGTGTAATATGACTTAGGGAGAAAGGGTCCCTAATTCTGTCCTGCTATGTAATGAGCGACGCTCTATTTAGCCACGCCCACCCTTACCACAGGCCCTGTAAAAAGTGCAGTGTAATAGGCCTATCACCCCTTTCTTCAGGTTTTTGTCAGCACCAAATTTGTATGGCCATTAGCCATAGAGAACCGGCGGATGGGCAAAAGCCGAGTGGGAAGACAGAGGAATAAGTTACATGGTGAAAACTAAACACAATCCAATATAAAAACGATTTACTTTTCGCGTTTGTTTCGCGTCGTTTTGACTACGCTCTTAGCCGATTGTAGTGCTGGCATATTTTTTTTCAAATTGTAAAACATTTTGATCTCGATTTCGATGATTAGTGCTTGTAACTCAAACTCAAGATTTTTATTTACATCTACACTAATATTATACATGCGAATGTTTGGATGGATGGATGGATGTTTGTTACTCAATCACACCAGAATGGCTGAAAGGATCTGGAGGAAATTTGGCACAAAGATATATTATAATCTGGTCTACTTTTCATCCCGGAAAGTTCTCACGGGAACCGAAAAACCTCAATCCATGCGGATGAAGTAGCGGGCATCAGCTAGTGAACTTTAAAAAGTGATTTTGAATCGTCGATTGAATCTACCACTAGTTCGGAATGCGTACCTGTCTTTAACATTTGCGTTGGCGCCGCAGCGGTGCCCTCGCCGCCGACGGGCCCGCTGGAGCTGCGCGCGCTGGGCGGCGCGGTGGCGGCGGCGGCGTGGGGTGCTCCCGAGTGGGACGGTGGCTCCCCACTGCTGGGCTACACAGTGGCCGTGCGAGACGCGCGCAAGACTATGTGGATGCAGGTCAGTGGGAGACAACTGTCATTGTTGACAGTATAATCTTCTTTATATAAAAATTAATTGCTATTCGTTTGTCTCGCTAAAACTCGAGAACGGCTTGACCGATTTTGATGAATTTTTTTTGTGCATGATTGGGTTGGTCCAGGGATGGTTTATATTCATAATTGAACCCAGTAGGGGGCGTTGCAATCGGGTTCTAGGTTAGGCAGGACAACTTCTGCCTGGCCCACTAGTCTTCTATATATATATAAATCAATTGCTGTTCGTTTGTCCGAGTTCGGGCCAATTTAGTTGATTTTGGTTTTGAAATGTTTGTCGTAGTCCAGGGAAGGTTTAAATGGTGAGAGAATATGGAAAAATAGCGAGGAAGATAGGGCAGGACAACGTCTGCCGGGCCCACTAATCTAATATATAAAATTCTTGTGTCACAGTTTTAGTGTTTATACTCCTCCGAAACGGCTTGACCGATTTTGATGAAATTTCATATGTATATTCAGTAGGTATGAGAATAGGTTTATAACTAATTTTTACACCCCTAAGTGTTAAGGGTGGTTCACCCCAAAAATTTATTTTTTTATTTTTTGGACAATTTTTTTTTCTATTATTTTTTTATGGTGTGGAATTTAAAAATACATTTAGTCCTAAATTTTTACCCTCCTACCACCTATGTTTTGATAGCATTTTACATTTTTCAACCCTGGTCGATAGCTGATCAATGGGGTCCCGTCTTGCCAAATTCCTCCGCTTGGGAGCAGCATAATATTAAGTTTAATAATTCATATGGCAAAACAACGTTTGCCGGGTCAGCTAGTAATAAATAAATAAATAGTTTATTTTCACACAAAATTTATAAAAGTAAGACTTAGGACTACAATACATTGCATGGTCGGTCTCTGTAGCCTAATGTAGGATACCCTGTGGTTTAGGCTTCAGTGACTTTCCCTCCTGAAATAGTAGTAAAGTACGCCTAATTATGTTGTATTACAAAAGCGTTGACTTCCCTGTTGGTCTAGTGGTTAGCATGTTCCACTTAGACTAGCGAGGTCCCGGGTTAGAGACCCCAGTTGGTGCAGAACAAGTATTGGGTTTTCCTGGCAAGAAATTCTCCCTGCTAGCTAGGAGTTAGGAAGTTGGCGGTGTTTCACCCCCGTGCCTCGAGAACATGTTGAGCCGTCGGTCTTGTGCCTGATCTCTCTCCAATTGTGTCGGATTTTCCGTCCCACCAGATTTTGAGAGTAAAAGAACATAGAGTGCACCTGTGTATGTGCGCACACCTGCGCAATAACTATAATATCTCACTTGCAGATGGTTAATCTCTCTGAAGATTCGGTCTGGAGGTCATTATTAAAAACTCGTATGCAATAAAGTGTAGTTCAGTCATTCATTCAATACTCGGCCGGGCTAAACACAACGACCTCAATTTATATAGATGGACCCTGTTAAACAAAGAGTCTTATCTTATTTCTTACTAATATCTTACTAATATTATAAATGCGAAAGTTTGGATGGATGTATGGATGTTTGTTACTCAATCACGCCCCAACGGTTGAACGGATTTGGCTGAAATTTGGCACAGAGATAGATTATAGTCTGGAATAGCACAAGGCTTTTTATCCCGGAAAATTGAAGAGTTCGCGGGAACAAAAAAACCTCAATCCACGCGGACGAAGTCGGGGGCATTCATTAGTGTGGACATATTTTACGAACGCCATCTAGCCTGGAAAGCGGGACAGCGCTATGGCGGGGACAAGGACAGACTTATACAGGTCGGACGCCCAATTTGTTTCTATGAAAGGGCCCGTCTAGTATTTATAGGCATATTACACCGCCGCTAGTTAGAGCGTCGCTTATTACACAGCAATAAGGATCAAATTAGGGACCCTTTCACCCTACATCTTATTACACTACACTGATTCTAGTGTAAGGGTCCCTGTGAAAAGTGCAGTGTAATAGGCCTGTTACATATATATCGAGGGCTAAACACCTGTTCCGGTGGGTAGGTGGGCGAGGTGGACGCGTCTACGCTGCGGTTCCACATCCGCGACCTGACCGAGGACCGTGCGTACGCCATCCGCATCTACGCGTACAACGAGGTCGGCTCCAGCGAGCCGCTCGAGTCGCAGGAGCCCTTCGAGGTCGTCCCCGGCGAGGGTGAGTGCTACTCCACACAATAAAAAGTGCAGTGTAATAAGCCTATTAATCCCCAATTATTAGGCTTATTACACTTTACAGATAATATTATCTGCTCCCCGATTAATAGGCTTATTACACTTTACAGATAATATTATCCTTTCCCCGATTAATAGGCTTATTACACTTTATAGATAATATTATCTGCTCCCCGATTAATAGGCTTATTACACTTTACAGATAATATTATCTGCCCCCCGATTAATAGGCTTATTGCACGTTACAGATAATATTATCTGCCCCCCTATTAATAGGCTTATTACACCTTACAGATAATATTATCTGCTCCCCGATTAATAGGCTTATTACACTTTATAGATAATATTATCTGCTCCCCGATTAATAGGCTTATTACACTTTACAGATAATATTATCTGCCCCCCGATTAATAGGCTTATTACACTTTACAGATAATATTATCTGCCCCCCGATTAATAGGCTTATTACACGTTACAGATAATATTATCTGCCCCCCTATTAATAGGCTTATTACACGTTACAGATAATATTATCTGCTCCCCGATTGATAGGCTTATTACACTTTTACAGGCCCCTGTGGTAAGGGTGGGCGTGGGATTTAGCATTTTGAGCGTACAAGATTAAGTTAAAGATTTCAGTTGTAGATAAAGATTGAAACCTAACAAAGGTGAAATGAGATTAAGGGCCTGTTTCACAATCGCCAAGTAAAACATATCTGAAGAATAAGTTTGAAACTTCGAAAATCTGTCAAAACATCAAATTTATTCGTCAGCTCTGCATCTAATTAAAAGTCCTAGTATAGACAGACTGAGTATAATACCGTCGTCTGTGTGTGCAGACTCGGTGCGTTCGGAAGGGCCGGGCGAGGCGACCGAGGCAACAGAGCCGACGTCCTTCAGCACGCAGACCAGTACATCCTGGCTGAGAGACCACAACATGGACGCTGACATCCGCTCATACGCGCGTGGCTCCTTACTCCGCCGCGATGAATACTTCTTCCGCATCTGGCTTTACGCCAAACGGCTCTTCGAGTAGCCTGGCGTACCACGTGACCACGCTCGCAGCCTAGCGTCGCTCTTACATCTGATACTCCATTGTTCTACACAGATATTGCCCGCAAAACTATTTAGTCCTTTTGCGACAAAACTGACAACTGAACTACAATTTTGTCGCAGTGTATATGTTAAATTGTAGCGGGAAATATGTTTTAACATCTCACAATATCAAAGGCCGCATTGTTTTGACTTATATTCTTAAGAAAAACTTATTGATGTCTAACAAAACTGATATTAGACTGTGAACGCATCAGCATCCACACTGTTGATTTTCAAGTGTAGAACGAGCATTCAATGCGTACTTAGGGGTATGTTGCCATAGTTCCAAGTTACCAAGGTATCTTGTCACTAACAAAAATGTTTACGGCCATGCTAGGCCTGCTGCACCCCCTCTGTGATAGAGCGCGGCATCCGCCCCGCACCCCTAGCTATTTATACGTATTCTAGTAACTTATTAATTATTTATTGTTATTTATATAATCGCGTAAGGAAATCCCACCGCCGGTGGCGCGCTACGTCCGGCGTGGTTTGGGAGACGTTTCGAATATAGGTGCACACGGTTCGACGAAACGGACGCGGCGCGCCACGGCTGTCGGGTTTCCTGCATACGAATTTTTGTACAATATAATGGCGAATTTAATGAAATATTCGTTTCAATAAACCACTCCCCCTCCCTCTTCCTTCCGAGTCAAAGTCAAGAGTAATTAAATCAAAATGGAAAGCTTAATCCATTGCATACAAACTATAACCGAATGAAAATTTATTCCGTTTAATCCACACCGAATTGATTTTCATTAGGTTTTGATCAATGAAAAAATATTGTTGAATCGGTACAGGTTTTTTAAATATATATATATATATATATGTTTATATATATATATATATATATATATATATATAAACAAGCAAACGAGCAGGCTTTGATATATTTGTTTATCCGCCCTTTGAAGAGCCCCATATTATGAGGGAACACAGGGGATGGAAGCTGGTTCCACAATTTGCAGGTAAGTAATGACCCGGAATAACGGACGGTGGAAAAAGACCAGGCATCGAGGTGGTGAGATGATATTTGTTTCTGCGACGTGGTGTAACTGGAGAACACGGAAGGTGGCATTAGATTAAATAACTGTTCAGCACTCCTCGTTGCAGAGACGATAGAACACAAAAAGAAAACTAAAGCCTCTTCGGTGCTTTAGGGACTCTAGCGTGCAAGTAATTTTGGAATTCAAATGGAAGGAGCTGGTACTGGGGTGTTCCGGCCCAGAGGAGAGGGCAGTACTCCATGTGGGGACGAAGTTGCGCTTTATACAGGTAAACTTACTTTTATACTAATAAAATAAATACTATAAATGCGAAAGTTTGGCGGGAGGGATGTATGAATGTATGGATGGATGTTTGTTACTCAATCACGCCCGAACGGCTGAACGGATCTGGATGAAATTTAGCACAGAGAGAGAATATAGTCTGAGATAACACATAGGCTACTTTTTATCCTGGAAAATTAAAGAGTTCCCGCAGGAACCAAAAACCCCAATCCACGCGGACGAAGTCTCGAGCACCAGCTAGTTACAAAAAAATGCGGAAGTAACTATCCATCATTGTAAGTGTTAACAACTGAACCGATGTTAACATAATTAAATGAAGACTAATAGTTAATTATTTTTGGCCGTAAAATTAATCTTATTAAATAATTAAATCATAAATACGAGTAGGTAATTAACCTGCATTAAAAAATCCTGAAACTAACAAAAGTATCGAAGGTTCCACGTCTTGATTTAATTTAATACACAAATCGCGTAGCTACTGGGTTCCCAGGCCAATAGGAAATGCCAGCAAGTAAGTAATTAACATCTGTCAACTTGGAATTATATCCAGATAGAAACGACGGAAAAATAAGTACATGAAGATATTCTGTGTTTTTCTTTTTTACAGTAACATTTCATGATCTTTGTTGCAACTTTCTGTGTTCTTATTTTATTTTTAATTATGTAAGTAGGTCTACATTTTCAGAGAAGGTTCAATCACATGGTTTTTTGAGATAAGTACCCTTAACTCGAGTTACCTTTAAGTCCCACAATATGCTAATGGTTCTATGATCAATCTAAGGGTTGAGAGCGAAACGCACTCAAAAACCATTTGCCTAGTTGATCTTGGCCTAAGCGTTAAGAGGGCGCTATACCTGCCGACAGTAAAACACTTAAAAGGATGTTAACTTCGTATAATGATAAATCATACAAACAGTGGAATAACGCTGGCACCCCGAGCTTTATAAGTGTCACCGTGAGATTGCAAAAACCGTTAGATTGTAATCTAACTAGCGAAATTGTAAACTGTCGATAAATTCTGAACCGTTCATTGTTCTGAGTGTCAATTTTTTATATATTCATTGTATTTGTGTTTTCTTGTCTCTTTCTTGTAGGTTCGGTTAGGGGCTATATGATCATTCAAATGAAAAAATATTCAAGGGAACTTAGGGAACTATGATTTTACAAGACCTATTCATCGATATCCCATTTGTCATAGTTTATTGACTTTCATCTTTAAATCTGTTACAATATGGCTTCTAGTGCGCGCCATTTTGTTTTTTCTCAAATTCGGCTGCAGTAGTGACACTCGAAAGATTAAGACAAATCTAGTGGTGCAAGTATCATCAAAATCGGTTCTGCCCTTTTTGTCGGTAGGCGACACAAAGAAATATATTAAAAATGAACGTTTGATAACTCGTAAATCCTAAGTGATCCTTAAAATGTTCAAGGGAACCTAACTATTATTTTACAAGACCTATTCATCGATATCCCATTTGTGTTTATTGACTTTCATTTTTAAATCTGTTACAATATGGCTTCTAGACGGCGCCATTTTGTTTTTTCTCTAATTCAGCTAGTGACACTCTAATGGCAATATATTTGGCATAGAACTGGTGCAAGAATCATCAAAATCGGTTACGCGTTTAGGCTGTAGCTGCCCTGCAAGGAACAAACAAACATATATAAATACATAACCCTGTGCGTTCCGCAGTCGGATAAAAAAACAGCGCGTTAACAATGGATTTTACAGTCTAAGATTGTATGGTAAGTAAACCCATACCTTCCCCTATACTGTCTTAATACGACATCGGAACGCTAAATCACTGCGGCACGTCTTTGCCTGAAGGTTGGTAACTAGCCACGGCTGAAGACTCCCGCAGACAAAACGTCCGACGTCTATGTCAACAGACCACGAGCCGTACCTATAAATGTAAGTACGTAGTTAGTCTTAAAGAGCACGATTATTTAGACTCATAGAAAATCTAAAAATCACAAATCACTCGCAAAGTAACATAGTGCAACCAGAGGGCAAATCAATAATGATGTACACAATATCCCGGAGATACAGTCTAGCGGCAGGCTATATTAATACCAGACAGGGGCGGCCTTAGGCATTGCGAGGCTCTGGGTGGTAGATATTTGCGAGATAAAATAAAAACTGAGTGCATAGGCACTATAAAATTACAGCATTATTTTAGTACCCGATCCATTTAGAATCCTACATATGCATGACTGGCACGGAAGAAACATTCAGTGAGGTGAACCACACAGATATCGGCGCGATATTATACTACGCAAGCGGCACTTGCACTCGCACGTTGTAGAATTCAAATAAACATTCTACTTGGGCTGTAGCGCGAGGGCACGAGGCCCCTGCAAGAGCAAGGCCCCGGGCGGTTGCCCTGCTCGCCACCCCTTATGGCCGCCACTGATACTAGGCAACGTATAGGAGTCGTGTGTGGGATGCGTCGATCAATGATCCTCAGTGTCCCCACATGCAGCCTGTAGGACCTACCCCGCTGCACATTATATCACAAGTTGCAATCGTTTGAGACGCACGCGATTAATAGTTTTGAGGTGTGTACCTGTGCACATTAATAATTTATAATTTCGTCTACGGGTTAGGCTCATTATTAGTTTTGTAGATAAATGTGTGTAAGAATTATAATACTAACAAGTGTGTGCTTTATTATTAAGTAAGTAGATAATAATAATAAAATAATTTAATTTATGAGTTACATCAATGTTCATTGCTTCGTGCTCGCAGGTTCATTGCGAATTTATTTAATTAATGTTAATAAGTGTGTCCACTCTTAAATTAAGTAACTAGTTCCTATTGTTAAACTTTCAAGTGTGTGTAAGTCGCTTTAAATTTTATAAGTATCATAACGTTAAGTGTTTTCTGCGAATTATTTAATTTTATTATTAAGTGTGCCTTTGCTAACTCTCGCTTAACTGCCTTGTAAGATATTAGGCATAGTTATCTGTGGAATAGGTACCTATCTGTGGACAATGCCTTTCTTAATTGCAACTGAGAGTAAACCTAATCCACATTTGATCATTTTGACATTTTCGTGATCAGGCGTAGTTTCGAGTACTTACCTACCATTGCGTCAAAAGGCGTTCGGAGCTTCTTCTACCGCTGTACAACCGAGCGCAAAAATTAATCTTATCATGACGCCGCGTGTTATTATCCAGCCTAAATTACCTATTCTTGCAATAGGTATGTGAGTTGTACTATGGTGAAAGAAAATACCAAAACCTAAATAATCTTTCACAAATTATTTAGTGAATGATTAAAAAGCCAATTTGTTTTTTTACAAACAGTTAACAAGTAAAAAAAATTAAAATATTAAAAAGACTTTTCAGTAGTTGGTAAAGTCCGAAGGAGAGGAAAGATGGTTTGGGTTGTGCTGAACGTGCCACTATTTTTTATGAAATGATGCATTGAAATGATATTATTAAAATTGGTGATTATTTCATAAAACTACATTTAGTGCGCTTCTACATTTTAAACATATTATTAAAAATAGTTGAATTTTACTATCTTACTAATCTTACTAATAATACTTTGGATGGATGTATGGATGTATGGATTTTTGTTACTCAATCACGCCCCAACGTCTGAACTGATCTGGCTGAAATTTGGCACAGAGATAGATTATAGTCTGGAATAGCACATAGGCTAATTACATCCCGGAAAATTAAAGAGTTCCGGCAGGAACCAAAAACCTCAAACCACGCAGACTTACATATATCTAATTGCTATCGAGAATTTTGAAGGCGTTTATTGCGAAACATGAATGGAAGAAAATGGCTGGCTAATTGATGATGGCTGGCACCTTTGAAGGTGATTTTTATAAATAGAAATACGGAACCAATATCAAGTTATATATATTTTGATAGAATTAATTATACAACGCTTTCATTACCCAGTAGCAATGTGTGAAATTTAAGTACTTAAATATCACTTGCTATAAAACATGGCGAGGAAATCTGCGCAAGATTTCTCCATTATGTTCTCGAATGCGTACGAAGTCTGCCAATTCACCCATCGCCAGCGTGGTGGAGCTAGGCTGGCACCATTCTCACTCTGAGAGGAAAATCAAGCACAGTAGTGAGCCGGGTTGATGATGAGTGTAATTCTAATAAGTATGTAGACACGTCTTCTTTAAACTAATTATTTTTAAGTAAGTATTTTTGGATACCCATTCTCGTTTGTAATTTATGTATGTAGGTATAAATGTATTAATCATCTTATCAAGCAATTGTCGGCTTAATATGGAGCACGAGTCTCCTCCTGTAATGAGAAGGGTTTGGTTATTGTCCTCCAAGCTGGCCAAGTGCGGATTTGCAGACCTCACACACCTTCGCGAACATAATGATGAAATCTATGGCGTGCAGGTGCAGGCGGAATGACCTTATTTTATTGTAACAGTATTTAAGGCCAGACTGTGTATATATATATATTATAATATATAAATTTTATTATGTTTACAGACCCGTTTTACCGTTGAAAAAGCTTTAAAAATGATTAAGATCATCCGAAATCTTCTACGCGACTTTGAAATTCGTGGTGGCGATTACATCAGAACAAGTAAATAACATAACTGTTTTTATAGTTATATACGTTTTAGATAAATAAAAAGGTTATATTATAAACCTTTTTTCAGTGTGTCTTCGAAGCTTATTTACCTCCAATTAAATTTTTCAAATCCTACTCCTTAATATTTAAATGTGAAAGTTTGGATAGGTAAAGATAAGTTAGGACGTTTGCTAGCCCTTTTATTCCGGAAAATTAAACATTTTGCGCGGGAATAATAAAAACCTTAATCGACTTTGTTTAGGTATATATATGTTTTTATTAGTTTGAAATAAAAATAGAATGTTACACAGGCGCGCAACGGTCTTAATCGGGGAAGAGAACTTTAAAAGGAAATGGCCAGTGGAACTATGGGAGCTTGCCTAGAGATCAAAAATCAATGTGCATCAATGATTTCTTTAATATTGTAATTTTTATATTCTATAGTTTTCACACAAAAACGTTTCAGGAGGCTGAAGGCTCTAAAAACTGAGGAAATAAATTAAAAATGTTTCACCAAATAACTGCTTTCTCAGACTAGATGGCGCTAGTTGTTGTGGTTAGCGAGTCTAAAAAAATATTTTCAAGTATTGCTAACCACGTTTCTCAGGAAAATAATTAAGCTTTGCATTATTTGCGCAGGGATGAGGATTATAGTGGAATAATAAAACTATATTTACAAGAATTGTGCAATTCCTTTAAAAATCACGCTACATTGTACTGCTGCCACACTAGATGGTGCTCAACGTTTTGGTTGGCGAGTCTTTTCAACTATTCGACAACAGATGGAGCTAAACGTTTTGGTTTAGCGAGTTATTTCAACTACTCGACCATAGAAGGCAGACATGTAATGCCAGAGGCAGTTACGTTCCTTTAAACGCAGTGGTTATTTGAAAATGCTTTGTTCGGTCAATTACACGTTTCATTGAGGCTTGTCATCT
Source organism: Erebia palarica (assembly GCA_964035005.1). Taxonomy (NCBI): domain Eukaryota; kingdom Metazoa; phylum Arthropoda; class Insecta; order Lepidoptera; family Nymphalidae; genus Erebia; species Erebia palarica. The sequence goes on from OZ035986.1 coordinate 20,917,445, forward strand.
AACAAAAATAATTATAAACAAAACATACATTTCCTATTCAGTACTATTTAATTGATTAAAAATAAATCACTCATAATATAGTGACTAAAGAGGAAACTAGACGCTCAAGATTTAAACAATAAACGTATTGATTTTTTTAGACATTTTAACCTTGACCTTATTCTGAATAATAAATCCATAGTAATTTCGGTTTTAATTTTTAAACCTTACTGTAATCACGGAAATTCTGCACATTGTCACACTGCTGCAGTTACTGGTCATATCATTTAAAAAGTAACGTCAGACGAACGGAACGGACGGAATTCTGAACATGGCTATGCTAGCCCAACGAATGCACAAATTCTGAAGCCGATCTAGTTTATCGTGTAGCTCCTTTGTTGCATCTAAATAGCAAACGTCAGCATAGTCGATGAGAGGGAGGAGAAGAGATAGTGCTAACATCTCTTTTGGTGCGTAAGGGTAAGAAATTTAATAGTGTGCGAAGAGAGTGGATTGAATATTGCAGACGCTCACCTCATTGATACCAGCAGACCAGGAAAGGTTACAGTAAAATATTAAACCTAGATTTTTGGCTTTATCGCTAAAGGGTATAGCTATACCATCATATAGTATACAAGGCAATGTTTTGAAATCAACCTTGCAGGGCATTCGCGTGCCGCCAATTATAAGTGCTTGAGATTTTGTAGGATTGACAAGCAAACCAAACGAATCAGCTCATGTCTTGCTGCAAATCATCTGCATTAGTGACAAAAAAATGCGAAATTTCGTTAATAAAAACGGAAAACAGTAATGGAGATGCCACCGCCTTGAGGAACGCCAGCAGAGAGATCAGCCCATTCCGAAGAATCTTCGTTAATCCTGATTCTCTGCCGTCGACCCTGAAGATTATGATTTCCTTCTAAACTAACTAAAACTAAAATAAAGGCTTAAACCAATCAACCACAGAAGTGCCTTTGGGAATGTGCTGTTTGTCTGGAAAAATTATGGATATGAACCATGACAGGTGTTAAGAAATCGATAATTAATAAGAGCATATCGCGACTAATACCATCATTACCCACAGCTTTAGAGGAAATGGATACTTTTCTTTATATTCTCCTCTGTGATTTGGTTGAAGATAAAAGAATCACAATTATGTGGGGCATCATTATACAATTTTAAAAATAATGAACTTTTCTGTCTAATAGCGATTCTAACCGGAGATGAAGAGAAATTTGATGAAGATTTCGCAGCCTTTTATAGATACCTAGCAATATTTTCCTCGGTTGGATTCCTTTTGCAGAACTTCGAGTTTTTGGGTCTCAGGAGTAAGCCAAGGAGCAGGTAGGTACTTAACCCATACAGGACGGGCAGGAGCATGTGAGTCAAAATACTAAGTAAGGGTTGAATTTAAAATTCCAACTTTGTCATCAACAGTAGATGCAGCAAAAAGTGACTCCATCATGACCCTGGGCAGCATCTAGGTACAAATTGCTTGTCAAGCATTGTATCTCACTTTGAAACGTTTCCAGATTTTCATGAGTCATGTTATCGTCTTTCCGTTTCAGTGGATTTGTTGTATATGACGTGTGATCCATTTTCTGGTCTTTATTAGCATGGTTCCTGAACAGGAGAACCCGGTAGGTGGTGTTCGAGATGTCATATTGTATGTATGTCAAAAGTTGCACTCTTATGTATCGAACGGAGTATAGGTCACTTCACAGTAAGTGCGCTCGGGCATAGACTTGCATGAGTCAACAGAATTAAAATTTAGCTTTTGGAAATAATACAATAGAATGAACTCAAATGTTAGTGTTAATTCCATTTTCACTACACTTTAGCACTACGCTTCTTAATAGATCTTCTAGATATAGTGTTTTGGAGGAATTAGTGCGATTAATAAATGTTAGAAACAACAAATGAAACGTCCGCTATGTACGATCCGAGAGAGAAGGACGAACGACGAATAATACGACGGGTTTACGATGAGAACTTAAGGAGTTCCCATGACCACCACCTGGATCCATCATGAGACCCTGGGCAGCATCTAGGCACCAAGTGCTAGTCAAGGCAAATCAAAAGAATCCGATTACGACGGGTTTTCGATCAGAACTTAAGGAGTTAAGGTTCTCATTCACCTCCTGGCTCCATCATGAGACCCTGAGCAGCTTGTAGGTTTAAAGTGCCTATCGAGACAAATCAAGTGGACTATGGCCCTAAAACATATCTAAGAACCTTCTCACAAACTATACATATCTAATGCAAAAAACCGCATCTCAATCGGCCCAGTACTTTTTCAGAAAAATGGTAACATATTGAAAAATAAAAATCATGATTGCAGCTCAGCTTGGTGGACTATGGTCCTAAAACATATCTAAGAACCATCTCGCAAGCAATACATATCTAATGCAAAAAACCGCATCTCAATCGGCCCAGTACTTTTCAGAAAAATGGTCACGAAAAAGTGCACAAACAAACAAACACACAATCTCTTAGGGCAAATACATATACCGTCTCCGTTCCGTCGTGGGTAAAAATATAAGATCATGATTCGAAAAAGGAGCATTTAGCTAACCATTTTCTTTATTTTTGAAATGTGTTCTTTATGCTTAATTTGTGTTCAGCTGCATATTGTAGTAGTCTCTCTCCTCTGTGGTTTCGGTCTCCGTACCGTATTTCTCCGGTTTTATCTGCTTGCCATGAACCGATGTTAAGTCTGAGTAAAATTTGTTAATTTCTTCATCATCATGGTTCTCTGTTGGAGCGTATGCCTGGATCAGTGAGATTGTTTGATTCTGGAATCTTAATTGAAATTAAGCTACTCTCTTGGATATACCAGTAAAATTTACTATATTGTGCTTGTGATCTTTCTTAATTAAAAAACTTGCTCTGTACAGACCTTTAGTTTCTGCTTTGTAGCATAAAATGTATTCTTGGTATTCTTCTATTTTTCTGCCCATGATCACTGATAAATCTGGTAATTCTAAAAGTCTAATTTGGTAGCCGTCTGTTGTGCAGTGTGTGGTCTAGCGTTGTCCTGAAGCAGCAGTGGCCTAGAGCGATTGACGAGCCTCGGTTGTTTAGCAGCTAGCTTTTCCATCATGGTTTGCAGTTGCTGACAATAGACATCCGCCGTAATCGTCTGGCCAGATTTAAGTGAGCGAAACCGGTACTAGTCCACCAAACGCTCACAAGTAATTTTTTTTGAGTCAATTTTCGCTTGGGGCAGGATTCGGCTGGTTCGCCAGGGTTCAGTCATTGCCATTAGCATTTCTGATTATCGTACAGGATCCACTTTTCATCACAGGTAATAATCCGATTTAAAATCCCTTCATTAATGTGCCGGTTGAGTAATGTAACGCAACAGTCGACGCGCGTTTGTCGGTTTGCTGCACTCAATTCATGAGGTACCCACCTTTCAAGCTTTTATACCTTCCCAATTTGCTTCAAGTGGATTAAAACAGTTTTATCACTAACACCGCAACCTGCACCTAGCTCGGACGTGGTTTGCGATGGATCCTCTTCCACAATAGCCTTCAATTCTTCATTATCAACTTTAGTCTCCGGCCGTCCACGGGGCTTGTTCTGCAGGTCGATATTTCCAGAACGAAAACGTTGGAATCAAAAACGCACTGTGTTTTCTTTTGCGACACCGCCGTCATACACATCATTAATCCATCGAGCCGTTTCTGCAGCACTGGTACCACGATGGAACTCGTACTCGTAAATAACGCGATATATCAAGTTTTCCATTTTGTAAACTGAGTGACGCAAAGAAAAAACCAAAAGAGAAAAAAACAAATGAATAGGGATTTTCAAAACACAAAAGCATGAGTAAATAGCTGTATAAAATTGAAATTGAAATTCCTAACCAAAGAGGAGATATTTGAGATCAAAGTGGCCAGTACGACAAAACGGCAATTTCATATGTAAGGGCCTAATAAAAACCGTTAGATTATAATCTGACTCGCGAAATTGTAAACTATCGACAGATTGTGAACCAGTCAATGTTCCGAGTGTAAATTTATGAAATTTTCATTGTATTTACGTTTTCTTGTCTGTTTCTTGTAGGTTAGGTTAGGGTTCGACTTATATTTATCATAAGCACTATAATGCTAAATGTAATTAAATTGAAATACAAAGTAGATATATCCTTTGTGCCTACCCCCACAAACAAAAAATATATATAGGTAGGTAAGCATACGTATTGCTGTTGTTAGAAGTGGTGATAGTATATTACTGCTTGTTATTAACTAGAGATATATTTTTTATTATTTATTAAATTGGTCAAGGCTAGATACTTCTTCAAAAGTTATAATACGCACAATTTTTTTTCAGTTAGAGCCAACGCTTCGCGTTTCGCGCGGAGGAATAACGAGCAGCGGGACATGGCCTTAACGATACTGCGATTGCAGTATTTACATCTATTCCTGCTTTGTTTTCCTCGCGTATTCCACTATAGATCCTATAGTTCTATGAACCGCTACAATAATTTCTGTCGGTTAACGTGCGACCTGTGTAAGCAAATACAGGAGAATTTACCACAACAGTACATGCGGACTATAATTATACTGATCAATATCTCGGAACAGATGGTTCTAAACGAGAATCTTCTTTGGGTAAGTGCCAACATTTTTAAACTTACTAACCGCTTCGCTCGCGTGGAGATTTTTCGTGAGATTTCCCAAGAATCCATTTTTTTTTCTTCTGTTATTGAGTACCAATTAGCAGGGGTGCTCAATATACATATAATTACAATCTAGCCAGACTATTTGACTAATAAGTAATTTTTCTTTAACCTAAGCTTATAATTATCTTATGTGCTAAGAAATTGTCCAATGACGTATCTTAGTCTTTATTGTTGCTAATTGACACTTTGTTCATGTGTTATTTTATGCAGCACTATCACTACACTATCACTAGTCACTATGCACTAACTCAAAGGGTTTTGTCCTTTTTAGTCTTCTCACTAATGGCGTAACGTCGAGCAACTGGATTGCCTCAACGTTAACGTGATGGTGAAGCCGATGATCATGGACTTCTGCAAATTTGGTGATGACTTTGTCGACGTATTCAATTTTCAGATCCCGATGAATTACGTCATTTCTAATGTACCACGGTGCATTCACGATGTTACGAAGTACTTTGTTTTGGAACCTTTGTATTATTTGTATATTGGTTTTTTTAGTGCAGCCCCACAGCTATATGCCATAAGTCCAAATAGGCATTAGGACTTGTTTATATAATAGAATTTTATTGTGTATTGACAAACAAGATTTTTTGCCAAGTAACCAATACATATTTTTATAGCGTATTTCTAACTGTTCTCGTTTCTTTTTAACATACGTTTTCCACCTCAGTTTAGTATCCAGTGTCATACCGAGGTATTTAGCTGTATTATCATATGTTATCTGTTGCCCATTAATGTAAATCGGGTTGTATTTCGGTGCTTTATTTGTGAAATCTATATGGACCGATTTTGATTCGTTCAACTTAATTCGCCACCTGGTCGTCCAGTCGTAGACTTTATTAATGGAAGCTTGGAGTTTTGTGACTGCTTCATCGTGACTTTTTCCAATTCCTATTATGGCAGTATCATCAGCGAAAGTATCAATCACATTGTTTTCTGACACCGGGATATCACTGGTATACAAAAGGTACAGGACCGGACCAAGTACACTTCCTTGTGGAACCCCAGCTTTTATTTCCTTCCGTTCTGAACATCTTCTTGACGAATTCTGAACATTCTGTTAGTAATATATTATGATTTCAAAATTTCTGCAAATGCTTTGGGCAACATCATATTCAGCTTATATATAAGTCCTTCATGTCAAACTTTGTCGAAGGCTTGCGCTACATCTAAAAATACAGTAGTGCAAATCTTTTTTTCTTCAAATGTTTGCTCAATTATGTTAACTATTCTTTTTTGTCATCTATTATGGGTTTAATTCTCTTAAGCAATAGTTTTTCAAATAGTTTGGACATTATGGGTAGCAGTGAGATTGGCCTGTATGACGTTGTTTCTTGGGGAGGTTTCCCTGGCTTGGATATCATAATAACTTCAGCCATTTTCCATAAATCAGATACATACTTAAGTCGAAATGCTGCATTGATTAAATTAGTAAGCTTAACTAGGGCTTTGCGTGGCAAATTATTTAAGACTTCCCCGGAGATAAGATCGTAGCCCGGTGATTTCTCTTGACTGAGGCTATATTTTATTTCCCGTCATACTTCTTCTGGTGTGACAAGTTTTATATCGATGTCTCCCTCTATTGGTTGAGTTTGCTGGATGTCATTTTGATGAGTGTGACCATCGTTTGGTTGGAATATACTTTTAAGATGATTTGCATATAATTTAGCTTTTTCTCTATTGTTGATTGCCCATTTGCCAGTAACATCCCTGATTGGAAGAATTTGTGGTATAGGTCTTTTCATGTTTTTTGTGACTTTCCAGAGGGCATAGTTAGAATCACGATCAGCGGTCAAGCTTTGAAGGTGTTTTTTTAAGGTGGCTTCATAAAATTTTTGTATTGCTCTCTTAATTTGTTTGGTTAAATTGTTTAGAAGTCTTTTATCTTTTAGGGATCGTGAATGATGCCATTTTTTCCTCTGTTTTCTTTTTTATTTAATGAGCTTGATGATTTTACTGGGGTACGTTGCCCCATTTCGCCACTTCTTAGAAGTTGGCGTGTCCTGCCAAGCCGATTGCTGTATATCTATTATAAATTATTCTAGTTCAAAGTTAAGTTGCTCAGGTGTTTTCAAAGGAACTTGTAAGTTTATCCTATTATTCAGGTCAATCTTAAAGCTATCCCAGTCAGTATTTTTAGTAACTAGTTTAGCGTTGATCTCTTTACATGCTATGTTTTCGCTAACTGTCAACATGATAGGAGAATGATCGGAGTTCATGTCGTATTTTTGTTCAATATTTAGATATCTTGGTGATATATTTTTATATATGAAAAAATCTATCTTTTCAGGGTCTGTAGGCCAGTATGTTGGCGTTCCTGTGCTAACTACATCGCAATCAATACTTTGGATACCACTCAAGAGTTTTTTACCTTTTGTTGTAGTAAGTCTCGAGCCCCAGAAGGTATTCTTGGCATTGAAATCACCTCCAATGATAAATCTGTTGCCAAATAGTTTTAAAAAATCTGTATAATAATCCCTCTTAAGCGCATATCGCGTCGAAAAATATACAGCAACAATGGTTAAGGGAAAAGGTTCTGTTTGGACACATATTGCCACTGCTTGTACTTCTAGTTATTCGTACTCGCTTTGTTCATAATGGTTTAGATGTTCTTTTATTATAACTGCACTACCTCCTCTTGCAGAGTTATTAGGATGTAGTGCATGATAAACTTTGTATCCTCTTAATCGGATGTAAGATTCTTTTGTGAAGTGTGTTTCAGATATTAAACACACATCAATGCTTTCGGTATCAAGGACTACTTGTAACTCATGCTGGTGTTGAAGTAGTCCATTTGAGTTCCAAGCCATAATCTTTAATCCCATAATTAATTATTTTCTTGCTTTGTTGGTAGCTTTGTTGTTGCTACTTTCTAGTTTGCTTAATCGTTGGTCAAATGAAGTCATAAGTTTGAGAATTGCGTCTAGTTTCTCTTCGAAAGGGCTAGTTGAATGTTCATTGCTCTTTGTTCTTTTATTAGCTGCTATTTGAGCATATGTAACAGTCTTAGAGCTTTTTTTAGTTTCTGCGCATTGTTTATTATTGGATGTTTTTTGCTTACCAGTTTCACGGGGTACCTGTGAGTAATTGACAACAGCTGGGGGCTTTTTGGTAGCCTGGTTCTTAAGGGATTGCCTTTCTTTGGCAACTATGCATCCTCTATAATTGGCCGGGTGAGATTCACCACAGTGAACACATTTAGGTTTTTGATTTGCTGGTTTCTTGCAGTCTGCGCTTAAATGTTTACCAGTGCACTTTACGCACCTTGGCTCTCTGGAACAGTATTTCTGAGTATGCCCATAGTTTTGGCACCTTTTGCACTGAGGAACCAGCTTCGATGTTTTTAGCGGATGGATTTCCACTTTAAATCCTAATATCGATATAATTCCATAAATTTTATTTATGTCCTCACCATTTTCGAAGGTGAGCATAAACATATTTAATGGATCCTTGTTTTTCCACCTTAATTTGTTAGCTGCACTTTCTATTTTAAAACCTTTATTCTTTAAATCTTCAACGATTCTTTCCGTCTTGTACATGAAGTGCAACTTTTTTGCCACTCGAATTGGCCTCTCTTGTTTGTTTTCATAGGAGTGCCAAAGTAACTTGTTTGTAGATAATAACTTTGTTATTTTTCTATATGCCTCTTCACAGTTGGTGTTAATTTTGACATTTTCTCCATTCATCATTTTTATCTTGAAGGAGTCTTCATTTTGATTTTCTGATAACATGTCAAAAAACGACTGATAGTCTTTTACCCCATCAACGATTATAGGCGGTGGTGGAGGTATTTTTTGCGTTTTAGTTTTTCTTTGTGGAGCGTCATCGTCAGTCCCGGTGGTATTGTCTGACTGTTGGTGATGAGCAGGTGAAGTGCTAAATTTCCTTTTTTTCCTAGTTTTCACCCTTATCCACTCCGTCTCTTTAGCTATTTCCTCTTCATCCGTTTGGCATTCCGTGGGTTCAGAGGAATTTTTATTAGTAGTAGAGGTGGATGGACCACTAGTACTACCATTTTTCTCTTCCGTAAGTTTTTTAATTTGCTGTTGTAGGTCATGTATTTCTTTTTTCATCACATCAATAAGGTGCTGAAGATTTTATTTCTGAGATTTTTGTTCATTATAAGCATTGAATAGCATATGCTCTGTTTCCGTTTTAATTTTCATTGGCGACGCCATGACTGCAGTATAACACTAGTATATAAATAAATTATATTATCGTAGCGATGGTCTTACGGGGCAATAACCAAACTGGGTCATTGTAACGTAGGTACGCGACGCGGGCGCGAGCGCATTGCGCTGAGTCAGCACGTTTCGCGAGAACACTAACACTGCTGTTGCTAGCGAATATCAGACACTGACTCCTGTAACACTTTATTTCACATCCGTATTTTATACGAAGGTGAGTGTCTGACTGTCTGCTGCACTTTTAAGGCTCATCTGCTCAACCGATTTTGATGAAATTTGGTACGGAGGTTGCATCTACTACTTCCCGAAAAGTAAAAGAGTTCCTGCGGGATTAAAATACCATAACCCACGCGGCCAGTCGCTGGCATCATCTATTTAGTTCATAATTTTATAATGGTAAAATTCTAAGTCCCTTTTAATGAACCGACATCAGCTAAGTAGGTCAAAAATTATTAGGTACCTGTCTCATTTATTTTCATTAATAGTGGGTTGTTTATTGATATTCTTTTATATATTTATTTATGTATTAAGTTGTTATGTATATATTGTTATGTCTATTTAGTCTTACTTAAGTCTATTATAATTTTATCATGTTGTATATAGTATTGGTTAGTTTATTTAGATATTAGTATTTAAGCTTGTTTATTTTTATTTTTGGACCATCTCCCGTTACCCTCTTCAGTCTTCTCCCTAACGCTAAGGTTGTCTGGAAGAGATCGCTGCTTAGCAAAAAGTCCGCCTTATTTTACATATATTTTAAGTTTCCATGTATCTTGTTTTTTCTTTTTATACGACTGCCTGAAAAAAGGAGTATATTGTTTTCAGGGTTCATGTATGTATGTATGTATATGTATATTCCACCATAACTTAACGCCTGAACCGATTTTGATAAATGAGATATCGTTAGAATCCCTAGCTTATTCCAGGTGACATAGGCTAATAAACTTTTAAAAAATAAATATTGGGGTGACCATGGTCCCGCATTAAAGACTAAAATTGAAAAAAAATATTCAAAAATAAGATTATCTATATAATCATCATCTAGAAAATGATGAGTAGACTCCAAAAATATATAACACTATAGTTCAATATCCAGTGATTCACAAAAAATATAATTTAATACATTGTGAATAAGATTTTAATTTAACTAGATTAATTTAGGGTTTTAACTTTTTAGTTCGTTTTTTGGCAGGGCAGTCGTATTTTTTTAATTTTAATTATGTGTTTTTGTGGTGTACAATAAAGTATATTATAATACATACATACTTACGGGTTATCAAGAATCAGTCTTTTGACCAATACTTGAGAACGTGTTCCTTAACTGACGTCGGTTTGTTAACACGGGCCATAAGGGTCTAGAATATAGACAGACGGACTGCAATAGGACTGCACACCGACTGCGAAATTGCAGTTATTGTGCGGCTGGAATAACTGCATCGAATTCGAAACTGCAAGCCAACTGCGCAGACCGCTTGCAGTCGGTGTGCAGTTCTAATGGAAATCAACAAGCCGTTGTGCAGTTATTATTTTTTGCCGTTATGCCACCTGAAAAAAGACTGCTCCTAAACTATAACGATTTTGCAGTCGGCATGCAGTCCCAATGCAGTCCATTAAAGTGTACAGTCATTATTAAAGTGTACTGTCCAGACACTACAACTAATTAGACCAATTCCGCAGCTGGACTGGTATGACTTTCACAAGTGCTGTCGGTGCCGCCAGATACGCCACAACTTCCATGAAATGCACCATCCCGTCCTTATCTGCCTTGCTTCACGATACAAACTCTCTCGCGCTCAGATAGCGTCTCAGGTGGGCTTCGCCACCATGTGCCACTGCCCGCCTACGCGCAACGATTTCTATCGTTACTAGCTTAGTATAGTAACGATAGAAGTCATTGCGCCTATAGTAGTCAAGCTTTGTATTTAAACCTCCAAAAAATAGTGGAAGGCTGATTTTTGGCACAAGTGTTCTTTAGGATCTTATATTTCCTCAAAACTCCCCATTCGTAGGATGGCTTCCCCGTTCCCCCTAAAATATCCCCCGATTGTGTCTATTTGTAATTTTCTCAAAAACTATAAGAGCTAAAAAATACTGTCAAAGGCAATAATGATCTTCATGAAATTATCTACAAGAAATTTTTTCTCCTGAATGAGAATGAAAATTTTACCTTTTACTGATTTTATACGAAAACCATCAAATACATCAAAGCTTTGAAAAAAAATACATCAAAAGGTAAAATAATCAAAACGATCTTGTAACCATCACATATGATGGTTACAGTTATTTGAGGGGGGAGGGGAGGAAGCCGGCGTCCTAGGGATGGGGATTTTTGAGGAGATACTTCTAAAACCATGAGGAACTCTTATGCCAATAGGCTATATTTCTAAACCCTAGCCTTTCTGTCGATATAATATGGTCCGCCATGTTACTAATATATAGACAGAAAGACTATACGTATAATACGTTCTTATATATATAGCAATTTTACTCTAAAAGTTAAAAAGGTATAGTAGGCAGACGATGGTTCGAGTCTCTTGAGCTTTAAATACCTTTAATTTATACATTTATATCGTAACAAATGAATTTAATATAATCTAATAATATTACACCTAATAAGATTACTTACCTAAATATTTAAGTCTACAATTTACATTCTATGGTGCAATATCAAAACCAAGAGTCAATTATGTTTCAGTCTTTCGACATCAGCTTAGATCAGATTCTTAAGTATTGGTTAATTAATCTATTTTTGTTTAATATCGGTCTTAAACGTCGGAGAACGTGTTCTTAGTTGATGTCGACTTATTGATACGGGTTTACTAATTATGTTTTATATCTAATGTTGTTGTTTTAACGGTTTTAATTGTTGTATACAATTAAGTTTTATGTTATTATATCTCACAAAAAAAACGTGTGGTGTCGTGGGACACTAGATAGGAACGAAATTCCTTATTACATAATTAGACACTGTTAAGCGAACATACATAAACTATACATAAAAAAATTGTTATCTTTCGACTATTTGTAATTTGACGACTTAGATTATAATCTGACGGTTTTTACAATCTTGCGGTGATAATATATATATATTGCAATTTTCGTAAGGATCTCTAATTTTTATGAAAATAAAATAAAGCCTATGTTGCTCGCTGATAATGTAGCTTTATATAGGTGAAATATTTTTTTGAATCGGTTGAGTAGTTTTTGAGTTTATCCATTACAAACAAACAAACCACAGCCTGAACCGCCGTTATATCCATGAAACTTGGTATATGAGCTCCCGGTTAAAAATGAAGAAATACGTGTTTCACGGTTTTTCAAAAGTGGTAAAATAGTGGTTGAAAATTTGTATGAAAGTCCTTCATTTGAAACTTACGATTTGGTTTTTCAGCTAAATACGAAGAAGTACGTATTTCACCATTTTACAACGCTTAATTACAACGCATTATTTTTCGGTAGATTTTAATCTGTTAGGTATATTAACCCGATAATACCTAAGGGCTTACTGCCTACACTACCTGCTTATTTATGTCGAACCCTAACCTAACCTACAAGAAACAGACAAGAAAACGTAAATAAAATTAATATTACAAAAATTTATACTCAGAACATTGTGAACCGTTCAGGTTCAATCTTTCGACAGCTTACAATTTCGCGAGTTAGATTCTATCGAATCTATCGGTTTTTACAATCTTACGGTGATATATATAGATATAAATTATCCGCATGCAATTTAACTAGGCAACCTAGTTGCAATATGTCAATGAGTATATTATCTATCATTTTTTTCCCATCCCTAATAAATAACAGATGTTTCTTATACCGGATCTTAGACCAGAACTATTGTAGTTAATGCATTGTTAGGCAAAACTCACACTACATATCGCCTAATAAACGGTATGCCCACGTTTTTGTATTTTGTAGCTTCACGCTATAGTTTGTCGACTTAAGCTATAGACTTACACAAATCGGCTACTGACGTAGGTAAGGCCACTGGTACACTTGTAAGTTTTTACGTCTGAGTCTCGTATCGTATGCAAATGTTAGTAATGTAAGTTACTAATGTGATCTACTTACGTAAATACTTACAAATGTAATCAAGACCTTAAATATTAACTTTACACTTACTGATGACGTTAAGCAGTGCGTAAATTTATTTTTTTTTTCTTTTTAATAAATTCCACAGGGTTCCGGAACGTCCTTTACGTCAATTATTATTTTAAGATTTAGGTATACAATTATTATATGATTAAGGTCCTAAAACAAACAATTATTATTGAATTGTATCCTACCTGTAATTTTAATATATTGTGACTGATACTAAGTTCAGTATGCTAAAGTCATCGATGTAGGTAAAAAGTTAGTTTATGAGGAACTTGCGAGGAGCGTTTTACAATTCTACTCGATGTACGACGATAGCTCACAGCATACTCTGCCGAAATCAATCTAACTTCTATCAGATTGAGTTAGTGAGAGAGTGTGTCTATCTGTGACTCGAGGGAGCCTTACATTATATCGATTATATAGCCCTCTCTAAATATCGATGGCTATTAAAATTCACGATGTTGCATTAACATTAAATTTTGTTCTTCAAAAATTTTATAAGTAAGTACATGTCTACACGCGTGACATAAAGAAAATAATTGAAATGAAAGTGCGTTAAGTGATGTCTCACAGACACTTACCTACTTCAGTGCAAAAACGCGACAGCGCAACTCGCTACGACGCGACGCAACAGTAGGTATATCACGCGACGCGATGCGGTGGTATCAAATAGTAGTCATCCTATCAACATAGGTCATGTTGATAGGATGACTCGGCCTACGTTATCGCATAATTATATATTACTAGTATGGCGCGTGGATGTAGAAGAGTGGATAATAAGTCCATTTGGATTTGTACTTTTGGTGTGTAATACATAGTGGTGCCTTTTACCCGCCCGCCTGCTACCATCTTAGATTGCATCTTCACTTACCATCAGGTGAGATCGCAGTCAAGGGCTAACTTGGAATAGGGCTAAATTGGCTAGTGGAATAAAATAAAAAAAACACATGTAATAAAAATAAAAAAAACACCCGTAATTCCCCAACCCAACCCCCACCTATCTTTAATAACCTGCTCTCTTGCTAGCTAGCTCTTCACCCATCTTGCAAACCCTCGATCTCCATATTCTTTCTCCAAATCATTTGTCAGAATGACAGTACAAACTTTGAAAAGGTCTTGCATAATTTCCAAATCCCAGTCAATATTCGCCTTACATTTTCTGTGAAAAAATATATTCTGCCGTCTTGAATCCTGTTCATTACGAAGACCTTCGGGTCCTGATCATCTTTTGCCGAGAAACCACTCTTTCATGAGAGACACTGACGAAATTTGTATGGCGGCCATCTTGAATCCGCCATTTTGTAGTTTTTTTTCAACTTAGCGCAAATTGGATGAAGTTTCGAGTGACATTTGTTTGAGCACATAGGCTACCCCCACCTATCTTCAATACCCTGGCTATGCTCTTCATCCGTATTCGAAATCCTCAATCATCAGTTCTCTCCGTATTTTTCCTCTGAATGAATTATTGTCTTCTATACGAAACGATGAATAAAAAAAATTTTGTTCATACACAATTTTACAGGAGAGGTGATCAATCAGTCACTCAGCACGAGCAGCTATATATAATATATTAATAATATGTTTGTCATTTTCTATGGAATTGTATCTTGCCGCATTGCGTCGCGTCGCTTTAGTTGCTCACCCGGATAACGGTTAACCGGCTAACGCAATTCTTTTCGATTATTTTTTATTTGCACGTGTTTTATTATACTAGGGTAAAGAAACTTGTTGTGATTGCTGTGAATAGGTTTAATAATTTATTAATTAGTTTTATCTAATTAATAATGTATTATTACAAGTATAGCATGGAATATATATATTCTATACTATACTTATAATAATAATAAATTTAGTTTTTAACTTAGTGCTAAGCGTAAGCGACAATATAGAAAATATCAAAAAAAAAAGATTCCGTCTACAGCAAAATGTATTATGAACTTTAGAATCAGTTTTGATCTACGTCTATAAATGTACTTCTATGTGGATATTGGTGTTTCATTTGCCCTATTTAAAATCCTTAGTTATAATAATAATAATAATATTTTAAATGATAAAGTGTGTCTGTCTGTCTG
Organism: Erebia palarica; assembly: GCA_964035005.1. Classification (NCBI taxonomy): domain Eukaryota; kingdom Metazoa; phylum Arthropoda; class Insecta; order Lepidoptera; family Nymphalidae; genus Erebia; species Erebia palarica. The sequence goes on from OZ035986.1 coordinate 20,932,477, forward strand.
TCTGCTACGCTTTCAAGGCCCACTTGTTCAACCGATTTTGATGAAATTTGGTGCATGGACAGGTTGCATCCCAGAAGGAAATAGGCTACTTTTTATCCACGCGGACGAAGTCACGGGCATCATCTAGTGCAAATATTACTTATACAGTCATAAATATTTTAAACTAGTCATAATTAAAAAAATTAAAAACACGACTGCCCTGCCAAAAAACGAACTAAAAAGTTAAAAATCTAAATTAATATATTTTAATTAGATAGAATCTTATTCACATTTTTATTAAATGATATTTTTTTGTGAATCACAGGATATTGAACTATAGTGTTACATATTTTTGGAATCTACTCATCATTTTCTAGATGATGATTATATAGTTAAGTATTCTTATTTTCGAATACTTTTTCAAATTTAAATGATATGACCAGTAACTGCCCTCCGATTCGGGACAATGTGCAGGATTTCCGTTTTTATAGTAAGGTTTAAAAATTAAAACCTAAATTACTATCTATGGATTTATTATTCCGAATAAAGTCAAGGTTAAAATGTCAAAAAAAACAATACGTTTATTGTTTAAATCTTGAGCATCTAGTTTCCTCTTTAAGCACTACTCCATTTTGTTCTACTCCACGTTCCGTTTTATCCATGCCTTATATCTTGTAAAAATAATCTAACCCTACATTAATACCATTTGAGTACCTTATTCACTATATTATGAGTGATTTATTTTTAATCAATTAAATAGTACTGAAATGGAAATGTATGTTTTATTTATAATTATTTTTGTTAGATGACAATCCTCAATGAAAAGTGTAATTGATCGAACAAAGCATTTTCAAATAACCACTGCGTTTAAAGGAACGTAACGCCCTCTGGCATTACATGTCTGCCATCTGTGGTCGAGTAGTTGAAATAACTCGCTAAGCAAAACGTTTAGCGCCATCTGTTGTCGAATAGTTGAAAAGACTCGCCAACTAAAACGTTTAGCACCATCTAGTGTGGCAGCAGTACAATGTAGCGTCATTTTTAAAGGAATTACATAATTCTTGCAAATATAGTTTTATTATTTCATTATAATCCTGATCCATGCCCAAATAATGCAAAGCTTAATTATTTTCCTGAGAAACGTGGTTAGCAATACTTGAAAATATTTTTTTAGACTCGCTAACCACAACAACTAGTGCCATCTAGTCTGGGAAAGCAGTTATTTGGTGAAACTTTTTAATTTATTTCCTCAGTTTTCAGAGCCTTCAGCCTCCTGAAAACTATAGATTATAAAAATTACAATATTAAATACACTTTGATTTTTGATCTCTGGGCAAGCTTCCATAGTTCCACTGGCCATTTCTTTTAATGCGGGACCATAGTCACCCTAACAACTTTATTTTTAAAATTTTACAAGCCTATGTCACCCGGAATAAGCTAGGGATTCTAAGGATACATCATTTGTCAAAATCGATTCAGGCGTATAGAAGTTATGGTGGAATATACAAACTCACATACATACATACATACATACATACATACATACATACATACATACATACATACATACATACATTCATACATGAACCCTGAAAACAATGTACTCCTTTTTTCAGGCAGTCGTATAATAATACGTGCTATAGTCCAAAACCGAAATGCAGGTGCATCACGGTAAGAGTCTCAACAAACTCAAATAATATGCATGAATGATTCAGGATTGCCTAGTCCAAAGCCAAATAGGCAAAACAGAGTTTCGGCATTGGGCCACGGCAGGTCGAAATTCGCATAAAAAGTATCATTTGGCAAAAGCCAAAGTTATGGCTCTTGTCAAGCGTTCGGGCCAGTTTTGTGGGTTGCCTAGGCTAACGTTTATCGATAATCTATCCCAATGTAACCCATGTAGTGTCATGGATTAGACAGCATGCTTACCTAAAGAAACTTACAAGAAATGAACTTCAGTATCACTACTAGTTACGACTATCCCATCGGGGGCCTATCTGTTATACAAAACTATGCTCACCGCCCATTGCCACTTAAGCTTGTCGTCTCTTGGAGCTATGTCAGTTACTCTGGTTCTCCTACAGATCTAATTTCTGATTTGATCACGTAGGGATACTCCAAGCATAGCTCTCTCCCTCATCAATTACTGTAATTAATTAAACAAATTGTCGTTTCTTCTTATAAAAAATAAAACAACAGCGAGCTTAAGAGTAAAGTCGATGGCAAGAAAAAGAAATATTTGACGGCAAGCCTTTTCTCGGTAAAATCTTGTAAAAAAAGTAAAACCACAGCTTTAGTTTTAATTCTTTATTTTGTCACCAAAAATTCAAATATCGTAATTATTCTACTACATTGATTTAAGATTAACGACGTATAATCGGAAAATTGATTGATCAATGATCATACTACAGACTCTTACGGCCGAATTACTTCATATAAAATTAATAATAGATAGGGAAATTAGTAACGTTGTTATTTATCAATATAATCACAATAATAATAACGTTGCTAAGGTTAGATATCGAAAGATTAGAGATACATTGAGTTTTCGCCGTTGATAGGCAATGAAGTAATTAATTATTTATTACTCGCATAATTTTTGGAGCAATCCGGAAAGTTTTCACCGCCGAAAATTAAGTAAACATCTGAGAGATTGTGCACTACTTTCTAATTAATTACTATATAATAAATAAGATACCTGTGATAAATAATGATCATGATGTTTCGGTAATAATTGACTAAAGAAAAAAAATGTTCAACAGAAACATTCTTCATACATTCGAAATCAATAAAATATATAATACTCTCTCTACTTATTATGTAATTTGAAGACGAAAGTTACTTAACAACTTTGTTGACAATAATTAACTATCGACGGATTAATAAATTATAGATAGGCTGATTTATAATTAAGTAATTTTTAATTTATACCGGAAGAAACAAGTCTCTTTGACAATCGGAAATGTGGAAAAAGGACAATTTTATTTTTAAATATTTAATGGAAAATAAAAATAATATCGACAATAATTATTAATCCTAAATAAAATAATGGTTGCTCCGAGTGGTGGGTCTGAATAGGTACATAGTATGCTATTTGTATCCACATCAATAGTTGCTGGAAGGACCCTTTAGGTACAAACATACAACATCGCAATCGCATGCTATAAATGATTAAATCCTAGGTACTTTATTTATATCATGGTTTTGAAACATTTACACTATGGAAAAAGACATGATCGAAAAATATTAGAAATGTTTACATACCTACTCTGCACTCGAAAAGTATCTAGAATCGATACAAATTGTATCGTGCATACTCTTACTAGTTACTAGTTACTATCCCAAAATTAGTGTAGGTAGGGTGGACGTACCATTCCCAAACCAGTAACCTGTAGTTGACCATTTGCGTCTAAAGGTCAATATTTTAAGAATTCGCGCCAATATCTTTAGGTTTTTTAAGTCTGTGTTACTGTATCATATCTTTGAGAATCTAATGCTGTGAAATTGAGGTAACTGAATTAAAAAATATAGCTTTCTTTTTCATTTTTGTCGCCACGTATCTCGTTCACTCGCCGTTCGGCCGCCATTGCTGTTAGGAGCGTTCAATGAAAGGTAAAGTTAAATTGATTTTAATCGTAATATTTTTGAAGTAAATTGCAAATATTTTATGAAATTTAGCTAATATATTAATCAGTGTAATGATAGCAGATATAAATTTGAACAAAATTTAATATTTTAATAGGTTTCTGAGACCGGTTAACTACTGGAACGCATGTTGTATAGGGTGCCTATAGTTAACCATGTGGTTAACTACTGGTTATTTCTTTAATTCAATAGGGTGCCTATCATTGACCATATGGTTTACTACTGGTTATTTCTTTAATTTTCTTTATTTATCATTATTAATGATCTTTCAGCAATTCCTTTTCATTATATTGATGCACAATTCAAAATTAACGATTTTTACTAACATATTCAAGTAGGTGACCAGTGGTTTGGGATTGGTACATTCATAGTGTTCGTGGAGTTGACCAGACATTTTTATATTCTAAGTGTCCTACTAAAATTGACATTGACAACATACAGGGTGTCAAGTAAATAATGGATAAGAAAAAGAAAAAGAAGACAAACTTTGGTATGATAAGGAAGATATCATCGAAACTATTAAAACTCCTATTCCCATGAATACTCGAGGCTCTTTTAAAGTCGAAGAGATGGCCAAATATCTTCTGTGGGTATAGAAAGCTACAACATCAAAAATTACAATCGAAGAAGACTGGAGGTAGTTCAGTTTATGTTTGAAGATGAATAGGTTAATCGTCATAATTTAAGCCAAAATGTGCAAAAATACTGTTGCTGTGATGTGTCAATGACTTTTAAAAGTGCCAAGATTTTATCTTGACAATAAAGTCAAGTTTTTTTGTCAATTTTTGTCATATTATAGTTGTTTCGTTTCAATAAATGGTTAATAGAAGAGTAGTTTAATAAGTATAGAAAATATTAATATAAGCTGCACAAGCCAAAGTATACCTATTACTGTGATGTGGATCTCAATGACCTACGTACAAAAGTTAGACCTCAATAAACGTTGATTGTGAAATTTAATAAATGCGGTTTTATTTTATCCAACCTGTATGTTAATACGTTGGTCAATTACTGGCTCAATCTTGGTCAATAGCTAGTTACTGTTGGTCTAACTAAGGAACAGTTCATCTTTTAGGATTTATGCCATAATTACAGAAATTCCTTGATACTTATGCTGCTATGATTTATGGTCCTCATTTTGTCTATAAATAAACTTAAAAAATAACATAGAACTAAGGTCTTCCGTTCAAATCTGTTAAAATGACAGCAAATTAAAGTCAAAATATCTCCTTAAATGGTTTGGGAATGGTACGTTCACCCTACTTAGTAAGTTTTGTGTAAGTAGATAAGCTATTTTCACTATGGTGAAAATAGCTTAATTTTGTTTTAGCAAAAATAAGTTATGTACTATGTAGGTATATGAATATAGTAAAATACCTATAATATTCTTTTGTAAAACTTTGGTAATATTTTTGGCATTAGAGACTTATCAGCAATGTAGGTAAAATAGTTATGGAAAATACTTTTCTAATATTAAACACTTCAGTATTCTTAGAATAAGAAGGTGGAATAAGATATTTGTAAATGTATATGTGTAAATTATAAAATGTGACTAAAATACAGGGAAAATATATCTAAGTATATAACTTCTAAATACTTGTTGGTAAGTACATCATAATATTATTTAAAGTATACATGAAGACATCAAGCTCAAAGGGAACCGTTCTCACTAGGTTCCTATGGAAATGGAAGATGTATATTTCCATTAGATACTCATCAGCAAGAGAGACAGCTGTAATTTTATTATAATTTAATTGGAATAGGAAACTATTTCCAATTATTAACATATTTATTTTTTAGAGTAGTTTGGTATAAGCTCATATTCTTCCTTAGGCGTATAGATTTATTTGAAAACGATTTTTGTGAGTAATAGTATCAAAACGAAGCTAAATAAACCTTCCAGTTCTGATTTGACGGAAACGTTCACTTATATTCTTAATATTAAACCTGGTTCCCATTTTTTGTTTTCTATTAAATATGTTTTTGATGGGATATCATTACTAAATGTAAAGAAATTATTAATATTCATCATTCAAAAGTTATTTGTAAAATTATTTTTTTATGTTCTCTTTCTAATGGTAGTTATACCTATAAAGTCCCTAGTCGGTTTCTACGCAGCATCTTGCCGGAACGCTAAATCGCTTGGTGGAACGTTTTTGTCAGTAGGATTGTAAGCTGGTAATACGTCTTCGCCGAAGCCTCTCACCAGACAAGACTAGACAGTCACAAATAAGAAGATTAGTTACCTATTAGTATTTGTTGCTAATTTGTTCCTGCCTGCTTTGAGCTATAATATTGGCTGGAAACAGACTCAAGACTACATAGTTCTCAAATAGATGATCCTGAGATATCTCAGTTAGCTGAAAATTGCGGTAAATATTCAGTATTTAAGAATTACAATCTTAGAGCTAACATCATAGATCACAATACAAAGAAAGACAATCTAATGAAAGGACATGACAACACCTATGCAATTTGGGTCGGTCGCAATTTGCCTTGAACGAGTATTTTAAAGTTAACAACATTCCAGCATCGAAACATTTTATCGGCAAAATTAAATCGACCTTAACTATCTTGTTTAAAGCTCAAGTTCATTTATAAATCTCTAAAATGAAAGCGCTCCAAATGAAAAGAAATGAATTTTACCAAATGGAAGCCTCACGTATTAAAATCGGTGGTAAAGAATGCATGGCTTAATATTGACACCAGCTAGGATAGAAATTGTATCTGAGATTTTGAAATAATATTTAATTTAAATCATGAACATATTTATCTCAAAATCGCCAAAAACTAACTTCTGCATAACTTCTTCCTTGGAGTAATCAATTTGATCAAGGATCCTGGAGCTGGCAAACAGAACAGTGTAATCATTTACGCTTCTGATGTTTTATTTTAATTCGATTGTCCTTCGCATACATTTTGCACTCATATTTTTTTTACACCACTACAAGTTAGCCCTTGACTGCAATCTCACCTGATTATAAGTGTTGATGCAGTCTAAGATGGTAGCGGGCTAACCTGTTAGGGGCATGTTAGTTATATTAAACCCGTCCCCCTATTCGGTTTCTACACGGAATCGTACCGGAACGCTAAATCGCTAAAGTTTCATGATGTTGTGAATATCATATTTAACACAACGGATCTAAAATATTAAAAAACTAATAAATCTATGTTTTTTTTAATCCATCAATAAATGACTTAGAAATGACGATTTAAAAGATTAATTAGGTATTTAATGTACACCGATTGCTGTATCTTACTCGAGTGAGAAATTTTGTGAGTGAGTTTTAATACCTAGGCGAAATTTAATACTTCAAAATTATATTCACACAGAAATTAAGTGCTTTTAATGTGCTTTTTGTGCTTATTTCATTTATTCGGCTTTATAATGTCGGTTGATAGGGTGGAGTGACGTTACGCCACCCGTCTTGCAAGCGCAACTTTAAAGCTCCATATCATTTTCATTTGTTGAGATATTTTAATGGTTCTTTCATATTTTTGTTTTATTTTGTCTTAATATTTATAACGAATAAAAAGAAATAGTTAACTTCTCCATTAATTGGTACAAATTGGTAGTAGAGTTAGAGAATAGCTTTAGAAGTAATGTTCAATAGCTTTCATTTAGTTTTTTTCCTCCTGTGTTTGAAATCGTGCAATAAAATTTTATTCGCCAGTTCCTTTCATTCCATTTAAATCTTACGTAAAATATGTTTCGACGCTCGAATTCTATCATTTGAAATTTCTTACTAATCCTAACACGACTAACTATACACGATGACACGAAACAACACCAAAACAGATACTAGACCCACATGCTTCGTTTCACTTAGCGTGGCCTTTTCACACGTAGCGACTTACTACGTGGTTCAGGGTTAGCGCGCAAGAGGCCGGGAGTCCTCTCCACAGTCAAGGAATGCCCGCGCTCGCGAGTATGAATGTGCATCCTTGAGGAGCATTGCATAGGACTCAGAGGGACACGGTAGCCATCGTAAGAGCGGGCGATCTCACTCTGTAAATCTGGCTCCTCTTCAGTTGTGTCGTACTCGCGGTCCGTCTCTTCGTCGTCGGTTTCGATCATTCTGAAAATAGTAAACATTCATCTGAGTCCACTATCGCCTGAATAACGCCTGGGATAAAATAGGGAGTCCCTCAGGGTCTCACCACATCTATCGACGTGGAAAAGGTTTAGACTAAAACAGGTTAGTTTCACGCCGATCATCACATTTTCATTCGCCAAAAGCTGTCAATGCATATTTGAATAAAACAGGCATAGCGAGTATAAAAAATCAAAAGACATTTAATCATAAAATTATAGTAAAAAAGTTATAATTTTCCTGGTGGGAGGCTAGTTACCACCCTACCGGCAAAAGCCAAGCCGCCAAGCGATTAAGCGTTCCGGTACGATGCCGTGTAGAAATCGATTAGGGGAATGGGTTTAATATTATAGCTGCCATACCCCTAACAGGTTAGCCCGCTACCATCTTAGACTGCATCATCACTTACCATCCGGTGAGATCGCAGTCAAGGGTTAACTTGTAGTGGATTAAAAAAAAATCTAAATCAAAAGACGACTAATCGCAAAATGCTTTATTCATGGGAATGAGATTCGCGTGCCAAGCCAATTGTATCATAATGGTTATAAATTAAAAACATCCGTCGCAAGACTACATACAAATATTTATTAAAGAAAAGATGCTTAGAAATGTAAACTCAACTCAACTCAAATAATGTTTATTCAATTTACGTAGGTATACTACACTTATTGACATCCAGTAATTTATAAAATATAATGGTGATAATCAGTAGGGGTATCTTAAAACTAAAGCTACGAGGGTTCCAAACACGCCCTGGTCTGAGAAGAGCCCACAACAAACTCAACCGAGTTTTTTTTTTCATTATCACCATTTCACAAATCATCTTAACTAAGGAACTATCAGAGCCATTAGATCAAATCATTGCCAAGCTTCCTTGTCATTTAAGTAATCCTTTACATGGTAGTAGGATTTTTTAATGAGTTTACGTTTAACATTAACTTTGACCTTATTCAGAGATATCTTCAACATGTCTTCTGGCAGCTTATTGTAGAAGCGGACACTGTTTCCTACAAATGAATTGCTAGTTTTACTAAGCCTAGAAGCAGGCATTACTTTTTGAAATGTTGAAATGATTTTCTTTAAAACGTCACATAGCAGTCGTTAAGTTCATTAAAGGACGATTACCTTATTAATTAACAGTTACGAGGGAGCCCACAAACTAGCAAGGTTGCTAACAAGTTGTATACGTCATGCAATACTGTTTAATTCTAGAAGAAGAATGTAACAACCAAATACTGAAACAAATCTAAGTTGCCTCACAGTAGAATATACTATAACTTCAAAGAAATGGTGCTGAAGCTATGACAATATTCAGTCGCCAACCAATAAAGATGCACTGAAAAAGAATAAAATGAAAATACACTTTCGCACCGCCTCTGCATGGCACCAGACAGTTATAGTACTCGTACCTATACTTGCATTTTGAGTTAATCTTATAGGACTTTTTTACACAGTATATTAGAGAGTAACAATTCCACAATAAGTACGAGATTTCATTGTACATTGTCTATAAAAAATCAAACAGTTGCTATATAGATCTTTCGCCAAGTTTAATAAAACTTAAAATTTATTCGCTGACGTTTTGTATTAATTGTATAAATGTAGTGCGACCATTTATTCTAAACTAACCAAATTCTAAATTACACTAGTGGTTCGCCCCGAACTAACACCTCGCAGTATCCATAAGATAGTTTTAACTGTATATTGTAATAGTTACCTGTTGGCAGCCGAGGATGATGCGAATCACTAGGCTAAAGTGCTATATAGTACCTATAACCTATATGATATTTAATAGTGATTGGTTTAGTTAGTAGCTGAATTCAAAGCCACTTCATAACACTTACCTAGTAGTGATCTTGTTAATCCTCTGATTCATTTTAGCCTGCTCCTCACCAACGTCGGTCAATAGTCCTTCCAGACGTTTCTCGAGAGTATCCACGGTTGATTCAAGCTTGCGAACGGTATCCTCCATACTTAGCTGAGCCGTTTGAGCGCTTTCAAATACGTTTTCATCGAGCAAGCCGTCCTGAAAAGGTAATTTATTTCCAGCAATAATATATTACAAACCGGGCATGACCAAACGTCCGCGCAAAATGACCGTATTATTATTTTTGACATGACAAGACGTCATTTACCGCCGATGTTTTTCCAAATACAAGCTCAAACACCGTTGTTTCCTGTATTTTTTGTTTTATTCAAATTAACTTTTACAAGTGCGTATTCCTAATATCATATAAAAATCCTTAATATCCTACAGTTTAAAATAGAAGTCAAGACACATGTGACACGGCCTGGGAGGTGTGGGAACCCATAGTATTATTATTATCTCAAGGAAACTTCTACCGTTATGAGATTAATGTAAAGTATCACAACTCTATAAGTAATGAGGCATACAGCGCAGAGAAAGAATTAAAAAAAATATAAAATACCTTACGAAGAAGCTGGCAACCGCGTTGTGTCAAAGTGGCCATTGCATCTGGATAGTCACCGAGAGCCTCCCACAAATCTCTTTTTGCCAAGCAGAACAGATCAGAGTAGCCCAAAGAGCGGACATTGGCTGTACGTCGATTCCCAGTCCGGTTCCCAGCTATCTCCAAAACACTGACTTCACCAAATACGGATCCAGCACCCAAAGTAGCAAGAACAGTTTTCCCATCATCAGCCACTACCTGAAGCCTTCCGCGTTTGACTATATACATCTCCTTTCCAACGTCTCCTTTACGGCAGATGTAATCTCCAGGGCTAAACACTTGAAGACGCAGTTTCAGCACCAAAGCTTCAAGCAATCCAGGCTCGCAATCCTTAAAAATCTCTACTTTCCGCAGAGTATCGAGGTGAACTCGGATAGCGATCTCGGCTTTCAGTTTATCCGGTAAAGAGGAAAGTACAGTATCTTCATCCAAAGCTCCAGATTCCGCCCAGGTATAGGCAAACCATCTAATCACTCGAGCTTCTAGCTCCCCACTCACTTTACGAAAGGCCATGTACTGTTTGACTCCATCCATTTTGTTTTGGAATTCAACTCTTGCCACGTTCATGTTAGAGATCATCGATCCGATGTTTCCAACGATGGTCGCAAAGATCAATACGCCAGCTAGGAAGTCAGCGACCACGAATACATACTCAGCATCGTTTTCTGGTTGGGGAGTTTCACCGATGGTTGTCAGAGTCAGCGTGGACCAGTAGAAGCTGTAGATGTACTGATGGGACAAGGTCTCGTTACGGGCTCCGGTTATGTTGTATACCCAGTTGTCGACTCCGAACCCGATAGCGTAGCTGATCACGAAATAGAGGCAGGCATTCCAGTGGATTAGGACTAAAATTGCCATGACGACCTGAAATGTAAGTAGATACGTTTTATCGTTATTTTTTCAACCCATCATCGGTCCACTACTAAGCACATTCTTAGGATAAGGGTTTAGGCCTTAGGTCACCACGCTGGCCAGAAGAACAATGTGAAGAACTTTCAGACATGCAGATTTCCTGACGATGTTTTTGCTTAAAAAACACGAAATTTAGAGTTAGGGGTGTGGGTACTATGTAAAACTTTCTGGTACTATGTGTTGAGTGTACAGGACCAATATTCGCCGATTTTTGTGACGAATATTGACAAAACGGATTTTTTTTTCACATAGGTATGTATGAAAAGTTTGTATTTTAAAACTGTAAGTTATAATACATACTTTTCGAAATAAAGATATATTGTACGATATTCAAAAACCCTTAATCATGTATAAAAACATTTAGGTAATATCTGACCTTCCAAATGCGGAACGCATTGGGGAAACTGGTGACGGTCTCGGTGCGATCGAACCACTCCCACATACGCGGCAAGCGCACCAGTCGATTGAGCCGGACGATTACGGGGCAAGGCAGTTGTTTCTGGAACAACCAATATTGACCCGTGCGGTCATAACGAACCTAAGGAATGTGTTTGGTTGGCATGTTTGTCGTTGTACAATCCATCTGTTGTTGGCTATTTGTGTGTAACTATAGCTGATGTACCTATTAACATGATTTTCACAAAATTTAGCCCATAGTGGTGAGCGCTGTTGTCCTCAAAGTTGGAGGTTTCGGGTTCGATTCGAGGGCATATTTGTGAATTTAGAATGTCTGAACTTTATACAGTCTGGGCTGGCTGTGGCTAGTACTCTAGCTGTAAAGATCCACCGCTAAGCGATGTAGCGTTCTGGTATGATGCCGTGCAGAAACTTATTATGGGTATGGGTTTAATATAACTGCTATACTCCATCGAGGTCAGCCTGCTACCACCTTAGATCGCATTATCGATTACCACCAGATGACATCGAAGTCAAAGGCTTACTTGGTATTAAAAAATATATCACTCTATAATCTAAACTTCGTCCTCTTCGAAGAACTAATAGGCTTTGGAGTCCTAAGGTGCTTTAATGGCAGCCTCGCACCGGAAGACCAGACGATCTTAAGCGAGTAGCTGGGAGCCGCTAGAAGCAAGCGGCACAAGATTGTGTTCTGTGGATATCCACGCAGGAAGGTAGAGACAACTAAGACGGATCCTTAAAGATAAGACATACTTACGTAACTGCAAGAGCCCGGAGTCCACCAATAATAAGCGATGTCGGTTGGCAGAAGCGATATGACGTCATACCGCCAAGCGTTCGTGCTAAGGTAGTGTTCTCGCAACATCTCAGAGTCCCTTACCATCAGCCCCTGTTCGAGATAGCCTGAAAAAGAAAACATAAGTTTGGTTTCATCATCTCAAATCATTGCTGGCCCACTATCTCCTCAAGGATCTCCTTTCAGAAAGAAAAGGGTTTTGGCTTTACACCATTAACATTCGATTGGAGTGTCGGTTTAGTAGAGCTGTCATACTCGTAACAGGTTACTGCTGCAGTCAGAGTAGTATAATCATTCTTAAGGATGTGTAGTATGCAATTTTGTAGTAGGAAATCGTTATTTAACTTGTAAAAATTACCACATTAATATTTGGGCAAAACTTCGGACTTTTATTTTGGATTACGTGTTTTAAAAACACGATTGGTGAAAATTTTCTCGATAGCATATTTTTTTGATAAATACATGTTTTGCACACATTTTGCTATTTATCCCAGGAAGAGCACGTCTTTAGTTTGGTTTTTGTTTTGTCAAAAATCCTAGGAGTATTTCTTCAGTTACTTCTTTAAATTTTTCGATTTATGTTTAATTACGCTTTAATTAGGTAAAGACAGTTTTGGTGCTTCGTCATTTCTCACTGACGAGAAAACTATGTTATATAATAAGACTATAAAAGATATAAAATAATTAGGTCAGTTTTTTCTAAGCTGTTTAGGAACGCTGCATATTAATGTATCTTGAATCTCTTGTTCACGATTGAGAGTGCGAGCGTGAGAAGAAAACCATACTAATTAATTAGTCGTTTTGTAGTTTTGTGTACAGAACATTCAGTGTTTCACCTTTAGAGCGAAAACACACTAGGGACTGGGCAGAACAAAACGTCTGGACAAAATTAATCCGCATTGGAATAGGGCGACATTTTGCACTTTTGCGTACACGCTCCATATAGCTCCGTAAACTAGAAATCCGTCCCGGCCTCGCAAGGGTAGTACTTATAATCCTAACAGTCTATACCCAATATAGCCAGTGGGCAGTGGGCAGGTTTTACATTTTAATGAGTACGCCTCGTCCTCACCACACCTGCCACAGCCACCAGCCCTCAGATTATAGGTATTTAATCAGAGCGCAGGCCGCAATCGCGCCACTTTCCCTTACACGTTAAATTATTTCTATGATATCTCATAAGATATTCATCTACAGTAATTGGTGTAAAGGACAATTTTTATCTTAATTAAATACTTGAGATGACAAATATATTCATTTTTGATAAGGATTAATACTATGTCGGGATAAACACCTTCGCAAGTAAAACATTGGTTTAGACCAAATTTAAAAATCATAAAAATGGCTATTATGAGTCAACCATAAACGATAGATATATGGCATCGCGGACTTATTAGAACTTTCCGTTAGGAACAATTGCACGATGCATTATTTTCGTGTAACGCACGTAAGTTCTCAGAAGAGACGTTTTTTCCAACTTAGTGCACATTATTGTCATTTTCGTAAGGTTCTGCCATTTTTTGAAAATTAAATATCGCCTATGTTACACGCTATAATGTAGTTTTCTATACGTGAAAGAATTTTTAAAATCGGTTGAGTAGTTTTTGAGTTTATCCATTACAAACAAACAAACAAACAAATCTTTCCTCTTTACAATATTAGTTTAGATAGCGCGCATTTTAGGAAACTAGACATGTTTTGTCCCTGTATGTTTTCCTCCTAATTACTTTACAGTTTTTCCTCCTAATTACAATTCTTCACATGCATTTGCTGAGGGTCTTCAGGCGGTAAGCGACCACCTCTAAGCGTGTAGCTCGATGTCACAGATCAACAATTTGACACCCACACGCGGCGCACCCTGCCATCAAATTTAGCTAACGCGTCGACAAACAGCGGTCGAGCCTGGCCTGAATATTGCAGTCGCTCGATTGCTGTGGAGCAGGGGAGGACTAAGCGTGGGGCGGAGAAGGCAGTCCACCCAGAACCCTCGGGTCTAAGAGGCCTCCAAACTTTATTAAGTAAGAATTCGTCATCGAAAGAAGTTTCAAATCTGACATCATCATCACTTCAACCCATTGCTGGACCACTCTAATGAGCATGGGTTTCCTCTTAAAATAAGAAGTGTCTGGACAATCAGGGTGTTATACACCCCGATTGTCCAGACACTTGCGCACTTGTCCAGTGCGGATTGACAGTGCGGATTGACAAACTTCACATACTCTTGAGTACATTATCACCTTTTGGACATGTAGGTTTACTCACGACGTTTTCCTTCACCGTTTTAGCGAGTAATATGTATGGACCTCCGAGGGGCTAAGTCCGCCCCTGCTCGATCCACGCGAACCGAATGATCCGATTGTCGACTTTACAATAACTGGTCAAGTGCGTGTCAGAAGCCAGAACACGCATAAATTGGGGTTCCGGAGCTTGTTGCTAAAGGCTCTGACACACATACAAACAGATGGACTAGATAATATTATGCTAATTATATTTACAGGGTGATTGCGGTCATTACCCTGTAGCAATCAGTTTTTAATAAGGGGAGAACATGAAAAAGGACAGGCAAAGAAAATTTTACCTTAATAAATTTTAAAGTGCTTACAAGTGGGTTTTTGACGCTTTATAACGATCGGTTTACAAAAAAAACTGTACATCCTGCTTGCGGAGGGATCTCCGCTTAAATAAAATTCGTAGGGAGTTAAGAGTACTGTACACATCAATTCTTGATGAAAGATCAAATCAGAGTTAAGTACCTTCATGCATATGCACGATGGTGTCCATGAGGTAGATGAAATCGCAGAGGTAGTCCAGCACGTACCAGAGGTGCTTCAAGTCGTCCAACTCCCAGAATACTGCGCGACCGATCACGAACACCATGTTGTACAGAATTGCCAGTGAGACAACAGCGAGCCACTGTGGAACCACTCAAACATTATAGTTTCATCGTTTCACAACATTAGATATAGTTTCATCCCGATGCCGGCTCACTACTGAACATGAGTCTCAGATTGAGTAAGGCTTGACCATAGTGGATTGACCATAGTTACTCTATAGCATGAAGGTTTCCCTACGATGTTTTCCTTCACAGAAGGTCTAGCCCCACTACAAATGCACGGCGCGGCGCGGGGGCGTGTTGGGCTCACTTAAGCGATGCGGCACGGAGATGCACTCTGCGATGCGCAGTGGCATGCAGAGGCACACACAGGCACACAGAGGCATAGCACAAAGCTCACTATGATGTTAGTGGTCTATACCACTAACATCATAGTGTCAACGAAACTATTTTCGTTGACACTCAAACTTAATAAATAAGAAATAAGTATGCATTGCTTAGTTAGGATTAATTATAGATCGAATTGAATGACTGCTCATCCTATTTGATTGTTTTATAGTCAACGACTTAAATATCATAGGTTATAGTCCGTTTACAGGTATTTTACCTCTTGCGTACGTGCAGACCGTGTTTCCACATATGTTTTTTTTTCAGTTCAAATATTTGATAATATTTATAGAACCCATAAAATGATTATGCCTCATTTATTTAGTCATCTGTAATTAGGCTGGATTAAATTAGATTACCTTACAGCGAGAGGTAAAATAACTGTGGACGGACTTTATTTAATATTATTAGAAGTGTTAAATATGGTGAGATTTTCATATTAATGTGATCGAATTACATAGGTATAGTAATATTTTTCAGGAACGTAGATTTATCAGTAATCAATGTTTATCAAAGATAGGAATTCAGGTAGAAAACAGACATTCTTGTAGCTGTCGACACCATACGCGCTGTGCCGTGCCGCATAAGTGTACTCGGGCATACCGCTGCAAACGGCAATCAGTTGTCGCTCCGTGTCGTGCATCTGTAATGGGGCTAGATCTTAAGCAAGTGCTTAGCGTGCTTACAATAGCTTAATATGCACATAACAGAAAAGTTTTTTTTTGTTTCACACCCAATGATCCTCTGACGATATTGTGTCAGAGACATTTTTGTCGCGAATTTTCTCTGAAAAGGGTGCCAACTCATGATGGTCGTGAAATTGGAAGTGGCTATTTTTCGTGTGAGCGGCACTGTTTCCAGGTTTGAGTGTTCCGTGAATTGTGTAAATATTAATGAAAATAAATAGATACAGATGAAAGTCAGTGTATATAATAAAATGTCATATTAATTATTAGAATTATTGTTATGCATGCTTGTATTGCATGCAAAATGAATCATAGTTAATTTGTCGTTCCAGTTGGTCATTAATTAAATTTTTATGAGCACTTAAAGTTTATATTAGTCAAAATACAAAAAAATTAGCCGTGCGTGCCCGAGGATCGAACCCTCGGTCACCCAACTAGGAGGCCAAACGTCTGAACTACTAGAGCCTAGGCTATCACGGTTTAGCGATAAGTTAGCGATAAGTTTATCTGATCCTTTGATCTGATCCTATCAGCCCTGCTTGCCAGACGTGTCCCTTTATAATATAAGGATTGAATGAGTGTGGATTTTTCAAAATTACTTCGGAAGCGAAGCGTCGGTAGGTTCATAATAATAATTAATGTACAGTGCATAAAGTGGTAACGAGTATCATATAATTATATCTTACATGGTAATGCGCTGGCAGAGTCGGATCAAACGCGAGTCGCAGTCCACAGAAGTACTTAGACCTCTTCGCTTGGTACAGTGGTTCATCAGGGTCGTTGAAGGTCTCTGATGCGAACTTGTCCAGGAACCAGTCCGGGGGTATGGTGCGACCCTCGCCGGTGATGCGGTAGCGGAGACCGCGCATCAGCCGCGAGAACTGACGGCCGATCCAGCTCTGACCTGGCTCCGCTTCGGGAACAACCTGCGGCCAAATTAAACCATTTTTTAAATGCCGAATCTAAATATACTAGTGGTTCGCCCCGAACTGAGACCTCGCGGTATCTATTCACTGCACCTTACGCATTAAAACGCGCTGAATCTGATGACGTCAATCGTCACCCGCTTGCATGGATAGGATATGTATACCTACAGTATTTTACTAAAATGCAGCTCGTTCGGTGAGCGGGTGTTACGTAGTATAAGATTTTATAATAAAAAAAATATAAAATGTGATGACTAAGACTGTGTGTTAGCGGCTCTGCATTTGTCCGTCCGTCCGTCCGTATGTTAGAGCCTTATAACTTCTGAATTACTGAATGTAATTACTTCAAATTTAAATATAATATCTAAACCGATGGCCTCCAGCCGAATATGGCTTAAATTATAAAAATCTTTATTTCAGGGGGGCTCTCATAGAAGCGAAAGCGACTAGAATATTGTTTATGGCGTTACATAGGGTTGCGGTATATCATTTTAAAGATAATAAGAAATAGAGTCCAAAATATATATTTTTTAATTTTTCCCCTAAAATTGATGAAATAGGGGGCTTTCAAAGTGGAGATTTTCTAATGTCTAAAGTTGACCTCAGAACTCTCAGTTTTCTGAAAGGCTGAGCCTGAAACTTGGTCAATTATTTGAATTATATCCTGTACTTGAACAACAAATACTAAAATTAGATAAATATTTTATAGAAACTAAATTATTTAATTTTTAATGAGCTTCAGTATTTTTAACGAACTTCACAATGATGCCAATAGATGGCGCTCTGTAAAAGTTTACTTGTTTCTCCAATAACTCTTTAGCGCTTGTGCGTCTAATGTTAAATGTTAACTATTACAATATATAGTTAAAACTATCTTATGGATACCGCGAGGTCTCAGTTCGGGGTGAACCACTAGTTACAATTCCTCAATAAAAAAAATATTTATTTTTGACATAGCCTAGTTCAACAGCTAGGCAACAGCTTAATTCTTGGAATTTCGACGACCTCCTAGACTAACTTTCTCCCAACCACCTTTTTTACCCGAATCATTAAGTAGGTATATCGTTTGAAAGTGTTATTTTTAGTGTGTTTGCAGTATATGAAATTCTTGCTGCGACAATACATTTTGACCGTTAGCAGAAGGTGCTAACCACTCAGGTGATTGCGATTCTTGCACGGTCGTCAAAGTCTCTTCTTGCAAGATGCTTGCATGTCTTATGATCGTTTCTGCCTGCAAACCAAGTATAGCAAACACTCATAAAAATATAACATGCAGTTTTATTAAGGCTGTATTATTTCACGATTGTCCGATGGAGGATTAAATAGCTTATACTTTTATGGGGGTCATAAACCCCGCGTGCACCCGTTGCTTGTACACAATAAGGTTGTTTAAAAGCTGCCGTTTAGGTATTTTGCTCGTTAAATACGGTGTTTGCTAGCTATATTGCCTTGGGGTATGTGGAGTGTGCACGTTAGCTAAAGAGAACTTTTGTCTGGGTGAAAACACCCTATGAAAAACAAGATCAGAATGTTTAAAAAAAATTAACTCGACAACGAATGTTATTAAGTAGTTAACCTAGTTAATCACTAACATAATTTACAAATAGACGACAAACTAAATCTGGTAGTAGAAATCGATTTAATTTATTTTTAATAAAAATGACCCTATTCTAGTTTCTTTAGGCTTTAATTGGGTCTAGTTACCACCCCTCTAACAAAAATGGATTAGGGATACATATGGGTTTAATTTAACTGGTATACCCCTTCCAAATTAGCCGGTTTCATCTGAAACTGCATCGGTACTTATCAACAGGTGATTCCAATCTTATTATTCCAGTCGTAAGTTGACATCGGTCAAGTGCAAGTTAGACCTGCCCACAGAGGGTTCAGTAGCTTGATAAGACGGACCGTTGCTTGATATCAAAAATTATTTTGTTTTGAAATCTTAAAATGAATTATTACCTACTAGACGATGCCCGCGACTTGTCCGCGTGAATTAATGTTTATTGATTCCCGTGGGAACTGTTCCATTTTCCGGGATAAAAAGTGATCTGTGTCCTTCCCCAGGATTCAATCCACGTCTGTACCAAATTACATCAAAATCAGTAGAGCAGATGAGCCTTGAAAGCGTAGCAGACAGACAGACAGACACACTTTCGCATTTATAATATTACTATGGACTCCTTCGGTCTAGTCAATGAGCGGAAGAATTTTTGATTACAGGGATGGGTTGGAAGTCGTTAGGGCTTTAGGAGGCTAACATACTAAAAGTTCCCGATTATAATTTTGCTTTTCGGTAGGAGCATTAGTATTCGAGTCGTAAGCGAAAATCCAAAAAGTCAAAATTTTGAACCTTTCGACGTACATTTTTTTAATTATTATAACTTATGTTGGAGTGTTATCTTTACTCTTATTTTTCGTTACTGATACGTCACGGGACCCTAAAAAATATGACTACCTTATCCAAGTGCCTACTTATGTAAGAATGAAGGCCTTTTTTTCTATAACAATAACTTATTTCCAATTCCTCAGGCGCCGCCACCCAATAGATTCGTATCACCAAGGTGCCTGGTAATGAGACCAATAAAAATTCGAACCACGGCACTATTTAAAAATAGCTTCCTGCGGCGGGCTGCGGGATTCAGTTTTCCTTGTGTATTACTTTGAGTTATAAAAGTTAAATTGTAGAGATGCAAACTTTATCTGGCAATCAAATCCTCATATAATAGGAATGTGAATGTGAAAAAAAATTAATTAAATTAAATTTTCAAATATAAATTATATTTTCTTAGTGATTTTTAAATAGAAGTCCAAAATAAAAATCTACGGTATCTGTTATTTTTAAGTTTTTATTGGTCCCATTAAACATATTTAACAATCGATTAAAATTTGATGACGTCACAGGTATGTATTTCATACAAACTCTCTTTATTAACGAGCGTTTTGATGTTTGATAAAAGCTGTTTATTAATTGATTATTTGGTACCATCCCTTTCATACACTGGCGTCTCTACTTTCACAGCCGATTGACGTTCGGGTCCAAAATGGTGGTAGTGGACGTCGCAGAG
The DNA here is from genome assembly GCA_964035005.1 of Erebia palarica. NCBI lineage: Eukaryota > Metazoa > Arthropoda > Insecta > Lepidoptera > Nymphalidae > Erebia > Erebia palarica. The sequence continues at coordinate 20,952,691 of OZ035986.1, forward strand.
GAAAGCCCAGCCAGCGGTGGCTGATACTCAGTGGACCGACCACATTCCGCGGAAATAAAAAATCGTTATTTCACGTGGACATAGTCGCAGGTATTATCTAGCTATTTGATAAATACTATAGCGGTACCGGCTGATGCCCGTGACTTCGTACGTGTGGATTGAGGTTGTTTGGTTCCCGCGGGGAATCTTTAATTTTCCGGCATAAAAAGTAGCCTATGTGCTATTCCAGACTATAATCCATGTTTGGGCCAAATTTCATCGAGATCCGTTCAGCTGTTGTGGCGTGATTGAGTAACAAACATCCATCCATACATCCATCCATCCAAACATTCGCATTTATAATATTAAGTATAGATATCAAATACCTCGCATCGATATCGATACCTCGCAATCAAAAAGTCTAATTGGCGAAACATCCATCTTGGAAAATTACTATCTATCGACCCGGGATAAAAATATTGGTAGGTTTAGTAGAATAACATGTCTGAGAATCAAATCGTCACGAAATCTTTTTAAGTGTTCGCCGACTTAATGCGGTTATTCATGAATCTACATAGTAATATAAATTGTAATTATTTCAAAAGAGTTCTTTACTGGTTTTTCTCGTTAAAATGCCGAGAAATGTAGAGTCACTCGACGATTCAAAGTTTATTTGAATAAAAAACATTTGACTTTAGGTTTGACTCCTACACTTCCCGATCACTTCTCGTTCAACGGGGCCATCTTGCAGCACATTACTGTCTCTAGAAAATGACAACTCCCTTGTATTAACTCTTTCCCAATGTTATTGAGCCCCTAACAATGACTGTAGGTGCTAGTTAGTACATTGCTTGAATTTCAATTATATCCCAAATGTCATTATTAGAACATAGTTCGTTTTCGCACCATTAAATGCGAGTAACTGGGCCTGGAAAAATAGTACGTGGCAAAAAGTAGTGGTAGTGGCTTTTTTCTCTCTGTCTCTCTCTCCCACCAGTACAGTATAACTTTTTAAACAACCTCATAATTTACGCGGACTAAGTTGCGGACATCATCTATACTAAAATAATATTATTTTCAATTCAGGATTTTACCTTTTACTTCGCATCTAACACCACACCACCGGCAAAGACGTACCGCCAAGTGATTTAGCTGAAAATTTACGAAGCCGTGTAGAAACCGATAGGGGTATGGGTTTAATATAACTGCCAACAAGTTAGCCCGCTACCGCATCTTAGAATTGCATCTTCACTTTCCACCAGCTGAGATTGGAGTCAAGGGCTAATTTGTAGTGGAATAAAAAAGTAGATAAAAGCTGAGTTGTGGAACGAGTGGTCTAGTTGCGGCAACGCATGTCAAATGTTTGTTATGCAACTGTTGTCAATCGATTGCGATTGTTAAGCAACTTTGACCCAAGTCGGTAACTGCATGGTTGACCGGAGGTCGCCTTGGCGAATTTGGCCTTTTCGTTTCCTCCGTGCCTCGGAAAATACGTTAAGCCGTCGGTCGCGGTTATTATTGCACTAACATATGATTGTTAGAAACCAGAGTTGAAATATTACTGGTAGGCGAGTCGTATGCGGAAGAACCTGGGAATCCACCTCATTATTATCCCAAGAGAACCCCTGCGATTATGTGATTAATGGAAAAGGATCACGACCCTCAGCAATGAGGAATAATACGCCGAGAGACTGAGAAAATTCGGTAAGAAACTCAGCAGTTCCTCCTTTTATAGGAGGCCGTAATGTTATGTATATGGTACTACTGTTTATCGTACCTAAATGATGTTAAGCAAAAAGATATCGGAGATTATTTAAACGAGGTAAGTAAGGTTACGCAGCTCATCTTATCAAGAGGTTGTTGCTAAGATCAAAGGTGTTTGACCCCTGATTTCTCGATAGTCCTAATAAAGTAAAAGGACTGACTGACTGATCCATCGACGCACAGCTTAAATCATTGGATGGATCGGGCTGAAATTTGACATAATATAGATAGCTTTTATGCATCCGCATCCGCAAAGAAAGAATTCTTGAAAATTCGAATTCCAAGGGGGTAAATTATATGAAAACCGAACTTAACGTGAGCGAAGCTGTGGGTAAAAGCTAGTTGTGCATACTTATAGATACTGTGCTTATAGAAGCGGTGATAGCCTAGTGGTTAATCCTATACGGGCGGTTGGAGGTTTGATCCCCGGGCACATCTCTAACTTTTTTGAGTTATTTGTTTTAAGCAATTAATTATCACTTGCATTAAAGATGAAAGAATACAACAACCTGACTACCTGAGAGTTCTCTAAAATTCATTAAGTATGCCAATCTGCAGTTGGCCAACGTGGTGGACTGTATCCTTTACCTTTCACAAGCTAAGAGTATAGACCCGTGCTATTGATGATTAAGAAGATGATATGGTCCTTCCACCGTGCGGGAGTCTACCAACGCTCCGTTTCCCAGTGCGGGTTCGCCATTTCAGCACCATGGGACCCCAATCGGCTAAATCGGTGATTCATTTTCTCCCACGGATCCCTTCATTTTTGATTTGATCACGTAGTATCCCTCCCAGAATAACCCACTCCATCGCCCGCTGAGTGGCCCTGAACCTTCTGAGACCTATGAATATGATGCGGAGAAATAAAGTAACAATAAGCACCTATCGCAGCAGGTGTTTGCAACAACTTTGCTTTCAAAAAGAATTTAATACGATTATATTTGTGTTGAAAAGGAAACTACTTATCACATTTTCCTCGAAGAAGCGCAGAAAAGTTATAAGTACGTTTAAAAGATTTTAATTGTATGTTCTAGCGAAAGGAATGGAATGTTTATGTAATAACTGAGCTGTTAATAATTTACTTAGTAATTTACACGTCTAACTAGAATAAGCATGATTTTTAAAGTTTCGTAAGAGGAATGGAAACTTTATGAAATAACTCAGCTGGTAATAAATTACTGTAAACAGGGGTGTCATAGGTAGTTCAAAACTCTTCTCTTTTGAGAACATTATGAACAACTCTTAGACATGCAGGTTAATCTCAGTACACTTTCCAGTTTGCATCTGTCCAATGCGGTTATCTATGACCTTAACCAATCTGCAGGCCCAGTGGGAATTATTTTAACTATTCGATCGCTTAAAAGTTAACTATTATTTGTATGGAATTGTCAAGCGCTAGACAGCTGGCGCTTAATCAATTCCATATAATTGACAATCCCATACAAGTCGTAGTTAACTTAAACGCGATCGAATAGGTAAAGAAACTCCCACTAGGCACCCTGATTCAGTTTTTTTTTCAAATGTTATTCAATACGAAGCGGTAGGATGGTATCACAACTCCTAACTGCTGTCTAATGAACCGATTCTCAAGCAAACCGCGTTACTACTATTGTCATAAGCGCACTCAATAAATAATCCTTTTCAATGCGACTCTGATGTCATAATCGTTTATTTGCATTTTTATCGCCTCTTAAACGATTGCTTTTGTTTTTTGGTCTGTACATACTTGTAACATCGGTTGACCGACGTTATGCAGGTTAATTAATTTAAAAAATTATAACCTCATATGGGTTATTTCTGTACATCAGGGATTTTCAAACTATTTTGGGCAAGACTTATTTTTCAAAATGAATTGATACCTCAGGCCCCCATGGCCATATTACTTTAAATATCTATCTCTAGTTTTTTTCCTATTGGTACGAAATGCTTACCAATTTAAAAACTTTGCGGATTAGTTGGTTAGGTGAGTAAACTTCTCATCAAAATTTAACAAAATAAATAGACATGAAGTTCAATAAATATCAAGTGTAATTATTAATTATTTATACAAGTTACGTAAAAATACTTAAGCAGGTAATTATTAAAAAAACCATTAATATTGCAAAGAAAAGATAAAAAAATAAAAAATTCAGTGTGATGGATGAACACGGTGACTTTCTACCAATCTTGCTAAATCCATTAGTTCATTATTGGTGAGTTGCAGCCTTAAATCTCCACGTTCGTTTGATTTTCAAATGTTTTCTTTGTTTTGTCAAAATGTTTATAGCCACACTGAATCCTTTTTCAAATAGATGAATTATTAAGTATAGGCAGTGGTCATACTTATATTTATAAAACATGAATAAATTAATACTTAGGCCCACCTGCACAACACTGCCTAAACTGATGTAGTATTTTAGATATTCGTTTTGATCGGGATAAAAAGTAGCCTTGAGTAAAGTATGTCTTTCTCCAGGTCCTCAACTATATCCATGCAAAAAATTACATTGATCCGTTGCTCTGTTGCGGCGTTTGAAGGATAAACTCTCTATTAACGTCCTTGGGGATCGAATTTTCAAAAATGGTGAAACACGTACTTCTTCATATTTAACCGAAAGCTTAAATACAAGGTTTCGTGGCTTTGAATTGAAAAATGAATGACTTTCATGCAAAATTTCAACCCTTATTTTACCCTTTGGGAGGTGGAAATTTAAAAAACTGTGACAGAAGTACTTCTTTATATTTTACCGAAAGCCAAAATGGATATAACTTAAAAAATATCTTGAGAAATGAAGGACTTTCAAACAAACTTTCATCCCCCTTTGCGGGTAGAATTATCAAAAACTATAAAACACGTGTTCCTTTATTTTTATACCGGTAGCTGTAACACCAAAGTTCATGGATATAACTTAAAAGATGACGGACTTTCATACTAACTTTCACTCCCTATTTCACCCGCTTAGGGGATATAATTTTTAAAATCCTTCCTTTGTGAGCGCCTACGTTACAAAAGGAACCTACTGTCAAAATTTTAAGTTTTTAACCCCAGCCGTTTACGCTGTGCATTCGATTCTAGCAGTCAGTTAGTCAGTCGCTAACGATTACATTTAAAGATAGAGAGCAAACGAGCAGGCGGGTTACCTGATGCAGTCGCTCATGAACATTTGCAGAGGAGCCTGAAGCAGCAGCGGAAGCTAGTTCCGTAATTTGTATAATTTGTATTTTGTTTCCTTATTTTTGTATTATGAATTAAGTAGATAAATATTTAGGTAATACCCCAATTTCCAAAAATTTCGTTTGCATGAATAAATGAATGAATAAAAAAACAATAATAACAGAAAATTTAGGTAATAACAAAGGAAGTATACAATTTGACGGCCTTATCGCATCACATCGATCTGTTCCAGGCAATCAATGGTTTAAAAGGACAGCCAGAAAAACAACCGGTAGATGGTGCAGAAATAACAAAAAAAATAAAAAAAAATTATATAAAGCTACAAATTATAGTACATAAGTCATATACATAAATATTATAATAAAATTCATGATATAGCCCGTGAATGCATGTTCACTTTTAATTGGATAATATAAAATCAGAATCTTAAAAATGTATACGTTTTCGTATTGATGTCAAATACGTAAATTGTAAATAAAATGAAAATAAACCTAATAAGTGATTAATGCGTGGGGCCCAACCCTCAGAAACGGGAGTTAATACAAGAAGATAAGGATAAGGTCAAGGGTACACGTGCTTCTTGCCTTCAGTGGCCTGCAGTTTAAAGCAGAACAAGTGAACAGTTCATTAAAGTTGAGCTATTAAACCACATTCATTAAGTCCACGGACATTAGTCTTCTTTAGTGCGCCAGCCAATTGTTCAGTGATATCAATTTGTTGCATTTAAGAGAATAGGCATTCATTCTTTTGTATAGCTGGTGGTGCTGGTGCTACCAGGTGCCCGCATAGTGCTTGACAATTTGTTAAGCTCACCCAAGTTTACCCATTAGTTTGACAATTTGCTTAGTAAGCATAGATTGCCCGATTTTAAGGCCGGTTTTAAGAGCGATTGACTGATATTTGAGAGCCTGTTCTTAGCTCATGTCGGTTTACTAATACTAGTCATTCGGCATGACAGACAAGTTAATCAATGAAAAAATTTATTGCCAGTCATAGAGAAAAGTGAAAGTGCCGAAGTGAAAACTTATAATTAAGAATTTTAGTATTAAAATTTGAAAATAATATAAAATTTTCAAACGCCAATATATAAATAAGAATAATAATGTATAAACCTTAAAACAAAGGCATTAAAGTTTAATTACGAATGTCGTATATTTATATTCTTTTTGTTCTCGTATATAGCATACTAGCTGATGCCCGCGACTCCGTCCGCGTGGATTGAGTTATTTTAGGGGTATGAATAATAATAGTATCCGATTCTCAGACCTACTGAATATGCATATAAAATTTCTTAAAAATCGGTCAAGCCGTTTCGGAGGAGTATGGTAACTAACATTGTGACACGAGAATTTTATTATATATAAATATTATATAAGATGATGTATGCAATAAGCTTGCTTTTTACAAAAACTTTAAACCTGTTGAGAGACAAATGTGAGGCAGTTTAAAAATTTCGCGGTCTACGTACTGAACAAAAACAAATTAATAGAAGGCTCTTCCCGTTTACGACACAACAAATCGATAGCGCCTACTCGACTGTTGACGAACTAACCTCCACGGAAGGAGGAAAACGTAGTAATTATACTCACAGCTTAATAGCTCAGCACACAGGTCTTTCGTGCAAACCGTGTAGTCTGTTTTAATAAAGATTAGCTATTTTTTCAACTACTTTAACATATGATCTAGGCATTTTATATGCCACTTAACCAATAGTGATGGGAGTATTGAAAACCGACAAGTTTGTACTATATTCCCATCATTATTGGTTAAGTGGTATATAAGATGACTTGATCAGACTATAAAGAAGTTAAAAATAACACATCTCTATTGGAACAGACTTTAGAGTGAGTATAAGCTGGCTAAAGAATTTGTCTTCGAAAGTCAAAGTCAGAACCATTAAGAACCATCGTCATTAACCACCATCATGATTGCAGATCCATGCAGGAGATCTGGGGCTATACTGCCAACGCTTAAAGCAATACTTGAGCAATATAACTTAAAATGACAGTTTGATATCTCGTACCTTGACGTTCCTAAAATAAGTATTATAGTTCTGGAACACGAAAGTCGAGCACCGGACGTCGATGAACACGGGTAATCTACAATAAAAAAAGTTTATTTGGATGCAACCATTTTGATTTGAATTTGTATTACAAAACTGTAAATACAAACATGCAAAGATACATAGACTGCTAAAACTATAAGGCTTTGTGTACATGAAGTTGGAGCCGCAACGGTGCGCCGCGGCGCGGGGCCGGAAGCTTTTTTTTTTTCATCCACTAGAAGTTAGCTCTTGACTGCGATTTCACCTGATGGTAAGTGATGATGCAGTCTAAGGTGGTAGCGGGCTTACCTGTTAGGGACATGGCAGTTATATTAAACCCATACCCCTATTTGGTTTCTACACGGCATCGTACCGGAACGCGTAATCGCTTGGCGGCACGTCTTTGCCGGTACTCGTAGTGTAATCAAACAAAAACCGCATATGAACCGCACCGCAACCGCGTCTGGGCGGCGCATATGCGTTCTTTGTTTGATTACTAGCTTCCGGTACGTGACTGTTGCTTCTCCGGCTTCATGTACACGAAGCCTAACTCTTCCTTTTCGCTTTCCCATAGTTGCCGTACTCATACGCGACAGCAAATCATCGATATATTTTTTTATGACCAAAACGGTGGCGTAGTAGTTATCGGTGGTGGAAATTACAATTATCAGCTATTGATTGTTAATTAAATAAACCCTAGCTGACAATTTTTCCATTATTAATGTAAGGTGAAACGTAAGAAATTGTAATGCTTAAGGAGTCTCCGTCTACGAGAGTTACGGCTACGAACTGTCTACGAATTTCTAAGCCCGAAACTAAACCACGCTAAGTAGAGAAAAAGAAACTCGTGGACAAACATTCCGCGTAAGCACAATTGCGCGACCGGATAAAACGTAGTTCCACTCCTCTGCGGACGATTCCCGCTTCCTTCCCAGTCAAGGGATATTGTGTTTTCGCATCTAGGAGATCAGGATCTAGGAGAGCTACGGGCTACGAACTACCTACGAATTTGTAAAGAAACGCTGTGAACGAGGTTTAGTTTTGAAAACTTTAGCAGAACTAAACCTACGAGTAAACTATCAAATATGATACGGTATATTGGCGGATACCTTTGAGAGCATCAAGTAGGTACCAAGTGTAAGTTATTAAACTATACTGTAAGACGATGGACGCAAAGTAGAAATTCGTCAATTGTGTAGTAGTCTCGACTCAACAAGTGTTCTTTAACGCTTTTTTTTAAATTTGCATTGGTTTGCTTTAACGACGTTCTATATTAAATACCTTACAAAATGAACACAAAAAATAAACTAATAATAAAAAAGGAGGTAGTAGATATCCACGTACGTTACGTAGTGCATCTAAAATAAAGACATATCGATATGAAATTCTGGATAATTCGCTAATTTATATGAAAGTAATATATTCGCTACTATGGTTAAATATCATTGCTATTTATATTTATACTAATTATAAATGCAAAAGTTTGGTTGGATGGATGGATGTTTTACTATATCACGCTAGAACGACTGAACGGATTTGGATGAAATTTGGCACCGAGATAGATTATAGTCTGTAATAACACGAAAACTACTGTTTATCCCGGAAAATAACAAAATACCTCAATCCACGCGGACGAGGCATCAGCTAGTCAGTACTACATACAATACATACTATGTAACATTTGAGTTAATTTGTTAAAATTTTGTCAGTTAAAGTGTGGTTCAAGAAAGATTCATTATTTACTACTAATAGAACTTCAACTAACCTGTCCCATAGCGTTCCTCAGCCGGTAGTTATTATGAATCGCGAACACTGGACTCATTTTGGCGAACGACCGCGAAAGTTCACATTGCAATCCAAAAAAAAAGCAATCAAGCCGCGTTTAATTAGAGATCTGTATCAGTAATTGTAAGGAGTTTGAGTCACGACACCGCCTGCCACTTCAATTAAGACACCCACAAGCGGGATGAGAGTTGAGACTACAGTTCGAATACCTCACGACTATCTCTTATGGAGCACAAACTTAAAATGAATCGGGATGCAAGGATGAGAACGAAACGTCTAGCACTCGCGCAGTCCAAAACATAAATGAGCAACAAGTGAAACTTGTATACGAATTATTTAGAGGCGAGAAAGGACAATGTGAACATTGGGCTGTGATCTTCTGACTGACATGATTACAATGCGCTGTAAAAGCTAATACGCGTGTGTCTACATCTAATGGACGTGTATGGAGCCTTTAAAAGCATTAGCCTGATCAACTTTTATTGTTAAGGGCTGTTGTTTACGTATTTTCCTTTCTCTTTGTAAAGATTTTAGCACTTTTTTTGTTTTGTAAACACTACGGGCGGATAAAAGATCGCCGATGGGCAGTATATGCTTACTACTAATGTTGAAACATAATATTCGTTATACATAGAGTTCGTTGTTTTTTGATTAGTTAAATCTACCACAAGTACTGTTATCTACCAGTTTAAATTATCTTCGCCTTTACTCTCGGTGGTTAATAGTTCTAGTGAGAGAAAAAGATAGATAGATAAATTATTTTCTGCCACAAATACTTTCAAAGAAAATAAAGGAAATAGTACAAAATACAATTTATTTTAATTCCACTAAAAATCGTGATCTCACCGAATGGTAAGTGATTATGTAGTCTAATGTGGTAGCGAGCTAACCTGTTAGGGGTATGGCAGTTATATTAAACCCATTCCCCTTGTCATTTTAAACACGACATTGTATTGGAACGCTAAATTCTTTACCGGTAGGGTAATAAGTACCCACAGCCACACAGTAAGCAAGTACAGCCCATTAACGTCCCACTGCTGGGCACAGGCCTCCACTCTCTTAAGAGAGAGGGAATTGGAGCTTAGACCCACCACGCTGCTCCAATGCGGGTTGGCGGGCTTTAACGACTATTATCATGTTAGTGATAATAACCGGGACCGACGGCTTAACGTGCTCTCCGAGGCACGGGGGTGAAACACCGCCAACTTCCTAACTCTGGGCTAGTACTGGGAATTTCTAATCAGAAAAACCCAATGACCTGGGACTCGAACCCGGGACCTCATCGGCCGCAGTCAAACATGCTAACCACTAGACAAACGAGGGTAATAATTAGCCATAGCCGAAATCTCCCACCAGACCAGACTTGAGAAAATTCAGAAATTATCAATTCCCAATTTGGCTTAAGACCTCCCGCTATAATACCACAGCGCTCACCTCTGCGCCAGGTAGGTTGTCTATCTTCTACTTTGTTTGACAATTATATTTTTTGATGTTACAAATACATTCAATTTGTTAGTATTCTTAAGAATACTATAGCTTAGACAGGATTGATATGTCAGCGCGAGAACAATACAGTAGTGCTTCAAGTTGAACTACTGACTGTCGAAACTGTCAGCAATTTCCCTTAGGACGCATAATGGAGTTGGGCCGGACTTAACGTAGCAAGGATGTACCCCGTTTTCGCATCCTACTAATTATTATTAAATAATGTGAAAGTTAGTATGTTTGGATGTTAGTTACTGATTCTCACTTCTATGGCTGAACCAATTTAGTTGAAAAGATAACACATAATAAGCTAAATTTATCCCGGAAAGTTAGAGAGTTCCCGCAGGAATCAAAATCTCTTATTTCCACGCGGACGAAGTCGAGGGCAGTCTAGGCTTACTTCTTATCTTACTCTTACTAATATTATAAATGCGAAAGTTTGAATGGATGTATGGATGGATGTTTTTACTCAATCTCGCCCCAACGGCTGAACGTATCTGGATGAAATTTGGCACAGAGATAGTCTGGAATAACACATAGGCTACTTTTTTATCCCAGAAACTTCCCGCGGGAACCGAAAAACCTCAATCCACGTGGACGAAGTCGCGGGCATTAGCTAGTTTCATATAATTTAAATATTACGCGAACGAAAAATAATATTTAATCACCCCACAACTATTTTACCTACCCAACTAATAATAACATCGTCCACGTTATGACCAATATTTGTTACTGAGCCACAGATTAAGAGAACAATATAGACGGAAACTACTCCACAAATTCACTAGATGAAACACGCGACATTGTCAGCGTGGATTGAGGTTTTTTGAATATTCCGTAGGTCTTTATTTTTTGCAATAACTTGAATGCATCTCTGTCTCAGATTTCGTAAAAATTGGCTTAGCGGTTGAATAAAAATGAACCATAACAGAAATAAAGACGAAAAGACGGACAGAAAACCACACTTTCGTAAAAATATTGAGATTGTATTATAATGAGTTGTGTTGGGATTGATTGCATTGTAACATTTTTTCGTACTAACTACGAGTACATGCCGGCTGAACGGAACGGATGAAATTTGGCACAGAGATAGATTATAGTCTAGAATAACACATAGGCTACTTTTTATACCGGATCATTAAAGATTTCCCGTGGAAGAGCCTTAATCCATGCGGATGAAGTCGCCGACATCAGCTAGTCATGCATGAATACGGAATTTGGCTTCCAATTACAATCTATTATTTTCCATTAGTTTGTGTTTTATGCGAATTCATCAAACAACAATTTGTCATTGCTTCTACTAGCGACCGCTCACCTCGTCTCGGGCTAGGAGTGAGGGAGAGGGGGTGGGGGGTGACAACTTGCTGGAGGGCGGTAATGACTGACATCTGGTTCACAGAGAGTAGGTAATGTGGAAAACTGAACTGACTACCCGAAACTTGAGAGGTTTTCATGTTAAGGCGCTGTGAGTTCACGAGATCAATATATAGGTGTGCGTGTGTGAAATCGAGCAAGCGTATGTCGCAAAAAATGCAAGATATCATTTGTAAAAAAAAAATATCTACTGTTCAATACATATTAATCCGACAATGTGTTTGATTTAGAAATATCAATTATATCTTATATTTCTAGAGCTAATTATTAGTTTGAATAAGGAGAAAAATTGCTATATAAGGTAAACTAAGAGATATGTTTAAAAGAAATTTCAATGCAAAGATTTTTTTTGAATTGTGTGTTGCGTGTATGGCTGCTTAGGTCTTGAAACAGCAAATTATTTTTACAAGCATACATTATGCCACCGTTTGATGAATATGTCAGCGTAAAATTGTAAATCCCATCAAAAACATAAATGTAAAATGAGAGCCAAGTTCAAAATTGTGATATATATGCCTTGGTTGTTGACTTCAGCGACAAAAGGAGTGAGATCTAAATGGGTGCCAAGTTCAATGGTCAGTCCTGCAATTTATATATCCCATCAAAAACATAAATGTGAAATGAGAGCCAAATTCAAAATTGTGATATATATGCCTTGGTTGTTGACTTCAGCGACAAAAGAAGTGAGATCTAAATGGGTGCCAAGTTCAATGGTCAGTCCTGAAATTTATTTATAACAACATATAATATTTTATAACAACTTAAAATATCATTTCTTCTTATAACGTAGTATAAAATGTTGAAGACTAAGGCTTTGGCTTGGCTAGTTTTCATATACGAATTATAGCGTTCACAAGTTGTAAAGCTGTAAGTTCTTATTTTATTCTTCCGAAAATTTGGCTTGCTGGTAGAAACTGTACTTTTAGGTACCTACTTAATAATAATTCGTATATGGAAACTAGCCAAGCCAAAGCCTTAGTCTTCAACATTTTATACTAAGTTATAAGAAGAAATGATATTTTAAGTTGTTATAAAATATTATATGTTGTTATAAATAAATTTCAGGACTGACCATTGAACTTGGCACCCATTTAGATCTCACTTCTTTTGTCGCTGAAGTCAACAACCAAGGCATATATATCACAATTTTGAATTTGGCTCTCATTTCACATTTATGTTTTTGATGGGATATATAAATTGCAGGACTGACCATTGAACTTGGCACCCATTTAGATCTCACTCCTTTTGTCGCTGAAGTCAACAACCAAGGCATATATATCACAATTTTGAACTTGGCTCTCATTTTACATTTATGTTTTTGATGGGATATCATTACTTTTTGTACAGAAATTATTGAACTCAATCTCAAACTCAAAACATGTTTATTCAAAATATGTACCTACAAAGTACACCTTCTGAACGTCATGCTTACAGAGCATAAGACGTGATGGTGATAATTAACTACGATATCTTAAAACTAAAGCTACGAGGGTTCCAAACGTGCCCTGGTCTGAGAAGAGCCCGCAATAAACTCCGCTTTTTTTTTATTATCACCATCTCACAAATATTTGAAATTATATATATGTACTTATAATATAACATTACATAATCAGCCGTTGTAACAATTCATACCCATGCCTTGCTATCATTCAAATAATCCTTTACACTGTAATAGGACTTTTCTATTAGTTTAGTTTACGTTTTACATTAGTAGGTACTTATTATTTGGTGTAAGGTCAGTGTGTCACCCACCAGTAATTCTATTGTACGACTCATTGTACAAGATAATTAAAGACGAGAATTCTCAAGAAAAATATATAGTGTACCTAGAGTTACACTGACATTGACAGATTACATCTATGGTCAGACTACCTCTACAGCACATTTCTACATCTCATCAATTTTGATTGCAAAAGTTCAAAATCAAAAGTTTTTTGTGAAACATTGAAAACAAGCACGGTAAACAGTCGATATCACTAAAACCACTATAAACAATGAATACAAATCACAATGACTGACAGCTTGAACTGACGACTTCAAATACGTTTCTTCTTCTTTTCTGTCAATGACGTTTCGTTGCACAAAATGTATGAATACGAAGGTAAGGTTTTAATGCAACTATATTATTATTCATTATTATTTACATTAAAATAATAATTATGTGTCATTTTCAATAGTTAAGGAGTTACTACCACCGCTCAAAGCAGTATTGTTTCAAACTAACGGTTGAATGTCACGTACTTTGACGTCCTTAAAATAATGATTATAACACTACAACATAAACGTCAACAATATTAAAATAATACGGCTTTAAGCAATGGTAGCATGCCTCGTGTCAGAGTTTTGATCTATCCTTTGATCATAAAAATGACGATTTTTGTACGTTTATATCTAAATAACCATTTGAGGTGTGCTTATGAAATTTGGAGCACATATGTATCTCACGGGTCTCAATATATGCGCCAAATTTGACATGTTTATGTGAAATAGTTTTTGAGTTATGAGGGGGTCAAAAGTGGCTCCAAATGGTTCGTGTAATATTACACACGGTGCTGCTCGCCAGTTTTTTTGAACTTTGGCTGGACACGCTTCCGCGTGTCTTGATACCGTTAGATTATAATCTATCTCGCGAGATTGTAAGCCGTCGAAAGATTGTGAACCGTAACATACAGCTTACAGTTTAACGCATTATTTTTCGGAAGATTGTAATCATATTAACCTGATAAAACCTAACCTATCACTTACCTGAGTATTTATGTCTAACCCTAACCTAGCCTACAAGAAGAGACAAGAAAACGTAAATACAATTAATAATAAAAAAAATTACATTCAGAACATTAAACACAATCTTTCGACAGTTTACAATCTCGCGAGATAGATTATAATCTAACCGTTTTCTCACTTTTACGGTGACAAATACACTGCTTTAAAAGACTCAGTTTTGCTGATTTTACACTATGACAGAGCCTTAACAAACGTGACGCTCGAGTCGTGTTCTGTTGACCTCCACGGCGCAGTGATAGCACTGTGTTGTAATAAATGGTGAGGGTCTGGATTCCAGACTGGGCAGCCTCCATTTGAAAATCTTAATTTTTTGCATGTATCGTAAACTGCAATTTTTTTTGGTACTTAACGGTTATTCACCCCCATCATTTCAACCCTTTGCCGACTCATACTGAGCACTAGTATCCTGTCAGAATGAAAACTGTTTGGCCCTAGTCAAGTGCTGATTTGCAGACTTTACCTACAGTTCACGCGCGAGTTGAATGCAGAGTAAATGCATGTGTCATCATACATTTGCTCTGCAAAACTTACCTATGAAATCTACTTACGTAAAAACAAACAAGTATGATTGCGGCCTAAGTATAGTAGGTTAATTCCAAAAAAAACTAACCTCCTCAGATGGCTCGATTCCTTCCTCAATCTTGCTTATATCGGGGTCCACGTGCATAGGGTTCAAGATCTTTGGGCAGGGAATTTTCATAGGGAAAGGTTTATTCCTGGGGTACGTCTTGAATTCCCGGGCGTTCATCCCTGAAGTCCCGGGCCTAGGTCCAGGTGAACTGGGCAGAGTGAAGACTTTACCATCTCGGTACCTGGAATAGAGAGAACTTTTGAGTATGCAATATCTTTACTAATATTATAAATGCGAAAGGATGGATGGATGGATGTTAGTTTCTCAATCACGCTAAAACGGGAGACAATATCTGGGATGCCTTTGGCACAGAGATAGATTAACAGACATCGATGAGAGGAATATCACATTTTTTATCCCAGAAAATTAAAGAGTTCCCGTGGAAACCGAAAAACCTCAATCCACGCGGTCGAAGTCGCCGGCATCAGCTTGTTTTATTATAGTTTTCTAGATTATGCCCGTAACTTCGTCGCGTAGATTGTGGTCTTTTCAGATAAAAAGTATGAGTTGAATGCAGAGTAAAAATATGGTGAGTAGTGACACATACATTTACTCTGCATTCAACTCGTGCCCAAACTGTAGCTTATGTCACTCAGCGGTCCTTAACTGTAACCTATTTTCATTTTTAAATATAAATTCAAATTATAAAAAGGTTATTTTCTTTATATGTTTCCAAGAAATTATTTCAAAAATAGAACGTAGAAGAGCAGAGTCCTACGAACGACGAACATACAAATGACTGACTTGGCTAACATGACAGTTTTGGCAGTCCTAGATGTTGATAAAAATTTTGCTAAACTAGCGGCACGCTATGATGGCCGGTTTGACGTTTGTCCGCTCATGAAGTTCCGTATTAATTGATAACGACTTTGAAGGAAATAATTGTATTACTTTATTGACGATAGTGATGTGCAGAGATTCATAAATTTTATCGAATGTAGTTTTAGGTTTAGGACTCAAAATTTATTTATTAAATTGATTTCTTAAATGTATACAAGTGTAGAAAAATCAGTTTGCACCATTTAAGGGGTGAATGTACTTGTGAATATGAACAATTTTCACTATGTGGACAAACCTCTGAAATCGCAAAAAAATATCAATAAATTTTTAAAAATGGAATCTAATACGATCGTCACATAGGATCGCTGGCTAGCACAACTACTACCTCCGGCAAACTCGCGTCAATGCTCAATGCAAAACAAAGCAGTTTCGAATTGACGTTGCTTCGAAAAGTATAAACTGTCAGTGCAATGCGATTGTGATATAGTTTTGACCTGGCTTTGGATTTCAAATATTGATACTGCATTACTGTTGACCCTTGCTCGTTAATTTGGACTCTGTTCAAGCCCTTTGTTGTGGATTTCGTCGATATGACCGAACGTACGCAGAGAACTGTTCTAAATAGTCAGACACGTGAGTTCGTAATACGCCTTCGTAACTATTTCGATCGTGAAGCTCAAAATGGAGGGCCAATTTTACCTATAACGTCAGTGGTTGAACGCGTAGCTGATGCGCTTAATATTGGACAACGAACTGTTAGACGGATAACTAAAAAAAAATATGGCGAGACTGGCACAGAAGAAAATAAACTTCACACACCAAAAAAGAGAAAACGAGCAAAACCAGTCGTAGGCATCGATAGCTTTGATGCCGATGCTATCCGAAGACATGTTTACGGCTACTATTTACAGAAGGAGTATCCAACAAGAAAAAAGTTGGTGCATTCACTGAAGGAAGCTGGATTATTCTTCGGTGGGGAAAGTTCTTTAACGAAGATTTTGAAGACCATTGGATTTCGATACAAAAAATGTAACAAACGCAAAATATTGATGGAAAGATTTGATATAGCGATGGCAAGGTATACTTTTTTACGGCAAGTGAAAGAAATCAAAAATTGGCAAAATGTTGTGTTCTTGGATGAAACATGGCTTAATGCTAACCATACTGTAGGCCGTTCTTGGAACGATGACACAGCAGCATCTACTTCCAAAGTTCCTGTAGGAAAAGGATCGCGACTTATAATTTGTCACGCCGGAACCATCAACGGGTTTGTCGAAGGTTCTCTCATGGCTTTTGCGTCAAAAACCACTGGAGACTATCATGAAGACATGAATGGAGAAAAGTTTACTGAATGGTTTACCTCAATGTTGTGTAGCCTCCCTGAACCATCTATTATAATTATGGACAACGCCCCATACCACTCGATGCAAATTGACAAGCCACCTGCCCAATCCCAAAAGAAAGCTGATATCGTCGCATGGCTTCGTAAAAATGGCGTAGATGCAAACATGAATATGTTAAAAGCGGAATTAGTACGTCTTTTAAAAGAAAACAAACCAACCAAGATCCGATACGTCATTGACGAAATAGCATTAGAACATGGGCACAGAGTTATACGGTTACCGCCTTACCATTGTGAGTATAATGCGATTGAGTTGGTGTGGGCTCAAATTAAGGGATATGCTGCAAGACACAATACAGAACCCCCATTTACCACAAAAAAAATGCTAAAATTATTAGAAGAAGCTTGTGAACATGTGACTAAAGGAGACTGGGAAAAGGTTGTGAATAGAACTGTTAAATTAATAAGGGAAGATTATGAAAGAGATGTGAAAATAGATAATATTATAGAAAACGAACATATAATTATTAATGTATGTGATGATAGCAGTGACGACAGTGAAAATAGTAGTATGGACGAATCTGATTAATTATGGCCTTTTGTGGCACCTTTTTTGGTATCTTTTGTATTCATATGTTTCTTGTGTGCATATAAAGTATGTATATTCATTTTCGTTCAAATATTCAGTTCGTTCAAATAAATTAAATAAACATATACATTTTTGTTTTATTAAACCTATTTAATCAGGTACAAAAACAAAACTTAATTGTTTTTTGTTCGAGAATAAATTGACATTCCACATCACTATTGTAATGTGTCAAACCGGCCATCATAGCGTGCCGCTAGTGTAGTTTCCTTCGTCACGTCCCAGTCACCCCGTTAATGATTGGTAGGAAAAAACGGTCTCCTAGACTGTTTGTGATATTTGTTTTTAAGGCTGTTGATAGTAGTAGTATCCATAGACTTTGAATTGTTACTAACCAACATAATAACAACTACAATTTATTAAAAAAATATACTTTCGTCCTGAGAGGCTAAATGCTATCTTGAGTCCGCCTACGCTAAGCTATAATGATATCCTGTTAGAGCATTAGAGGTGAAAAATAATGAACACCGTCTTTGGGCAATTGACACAATGATATGTTATACCGTCTCCGTTCTACGTAATTCAGGCGGATACAGACTACTGTAAACATCCGTCTAAGCAGGAAAGCTCCACGATCTGAACATAAAAATAAGATAATAATTAACTACATTACTTGAGGATACAATACAACTAATTAAAATAAGATATAATATTATCATTTGAGATCCATAGCACGATCGCGTCTTCTACGAATCTCTCTTTCAACTTTATTACTGCTACTTATACGTGTTGTAATTTTTGCTAATTCTATTGTACTTAATAACGAAACAAAAATGACTAATTAGGCAGTTACTTTTGATTTTGTTCGTCAGATGGCATTACGGAGGGTAGGCCAGTCGACCACCACTACTATAATGGGCCCTATAACGGTAAAATGATTGTTACAGTAATAAGATCGCAATCACTTGATTATTAATAACACTCTTTCGCTTTTGCTCATAAAAAAATCTTTTCAAAAAACCGACTTCCAAAGACTTATACCCGCCTAACTTCAACATAGTGTGTCATTAAAATTATTTTTTACTTCACAGTGACTTTAGAAGTCGTTTTACTAGATACTTTTAAACACAAAAAATTAACGAGTTCTTGCGTGATTGAAAAAACCTAATCAACGCGGGCGATGTCGCGAAATAATAATATGAGTGTGAATATGTTCATCCGCGTAGATTTAAGTTTTTTAGAAATCCTGTCTACGTCAACCTTCAGGTCTTTAATTTTATAATTTATCGGAATTACAGGCAAAACCTTGTAAGTTCGCACTTACATGTAAAGATTATCATCCGAGTCGCTGGTGGCAGGTCGCTGATGCACCGGGCGGCGGGTATCGCCCCGCGCTGCAGCTACGATGTAAGCCCACATCCTCAAGTGTCCCAACTGTTAACGGGGAAAAAAGGTTATAGCTGCGTGTGATAAAGCTGACGCCTATCGCGCATATCGCAGAGCCGCAAGAGCTTGGCCTAGGCCAAACGGGGGAGACCCTGCTGCTGCGAAAATGAACTTTGACGATTTTGCGATTTCGAATAGTTATTTGTTCAACAAGTTGGCAAAGTTCATTTTTCTTACGAGTAAGTTAGAATCCTGAGTGTAGTGAGGTATAAAAGTGAGGAGGTGTAAAGACACAAGAAAAAAAACTTTTCTAGCTTATTGAACAAATTACGATCCAATTTAATTAGTAAGAAAAAGTAATTTTATCAACCACGAAGAACTCCGTCAGTTCGGCCGTGTCTGTGTTGTTTGTTGTATTCAATAATGATATTATGTAGGTAATTTTGAGCATTCCGGACATGGAACATTGCTCAAAGTGAACTTCAATTGGCCGGTTAATTATATTATTTCAGTTTTAAATGCACGGCCGAGTTGCGCTGGGACGCCCACTTTGTAATTGCAACTCACAAAAGCTTCAATGATGCATAATATTAATATGTATTCGTGCATGAATAGTGATGTGGTAGGTGTCGTAAAATAATATTCATATTCTGCGACATCATTCACGTGGATAAATAATAATAATGTTCAAGGTCCTGCGACATCATCCACGTGGATAAAGGTTCTTGATTTCTAGGGAACCTCTTTAATTTGCCGGTTCATAAATCATTTTCCTAGAGGCTAGAGATATGAAATTTGGAGGGTGTGTTCTGTGTGAGGAGTAAGTAGGTATTCACTAAGGAAGGGTTTTACGAAATTCTAAACTAGGGGTTGAAAGTTTGTATGAAAGTCCGCCATTTTCAATTTATATCTGTATTTAAATATAATTCTGTATATAGGTATTTTTCATTTTGAGCAAAATGAAAAATACCTATACTTATACGTATTTCGTCATATTTGAAAATACGGGATGACTTATATGAAAGTCCTTTATTTGACAAGATATTTTAAAACTTATATCTACGAAACTTAATATTTTCGCTTCCGGTAAAAAATAAAGAAGCACGGATGTCATAATTAAAAACATTTTTTTTTTTAATTTTTAAGGAGTTCTGTACCCTGCAGCATCAGGGTTGAGTTGGGGCTCAGAGTTGAATCGTATACACGTGACTTAATACCTACTATATGAATTCAGCATCAAAATTTCCTAACTCCCTAGTTTTGAGGATTTCATGTAGTACGGTACACCTACAACATCAGGATTGAGGATTTGGAGTCACAATTTTTATGGGACCACCACGCGAGCTTCCTCTAACAACTGAAAAAAAAAATATCAAATCGATTTACAAACCACGAAGATATGCACCGACATACATTAAAAAAATAAAAACTACTTGGGATATGCCTTTGACAAAAATTCAGAGAAGTGCCCTCTACGCCGTCTAGTATGAATAGTAAAAGATACTTAAATGGTACATGGTTATGATATTCCCCACCTAAACTTAAACTTCTTAAGTACACATGGCAAGCGGCCCATACAAGCACATTAATGCAAGAAGTAAAGCCCTTGAAGCGTTAATCAATACCCCATCCTCCCATCGTAATTGTATCATTACGATATCGTAGTGTGGAATCGTAATTTGACAACGTTATTTATCTCCATTCCAAATTTCAGCTAAATGCTGCCAATCTGTCTGTCTGGTTGGAGGCTTCGGCCGTGGCTAGTTACCACTCTATCGGCTAAGATGCCAAGCGATTTAGCGTTCCTGTGCGATGCCGTGTAGAGACCGATTGGGGGTATGGGGTAAATTTATTAATGGCAGAATCTCTTTCCGAACCGGTGGTGGAGTGAAAACATGACGTAATAAGGAGATACCTGTATGTCCTATATGTTTTAAATAAATTGAATTGAATTGAATATAACTGCCATACACCCAACAAGTTAGCCCGCTACCATCTTAGATTGCATTATGACTTACCATCAGGTGAGATAGCAGTCAAAGACTAACTTGTCGTGGCATAAAAAAAATGTGTTGTTAATGTGTAACAAACTTAAAGTTCAACATACGGTCGTGATTTTAATTAAGAGTCTGCAATAGCTGCTGCCCTCTAAGCAAATAGATATTGCCGTTAGGCTTGGCAGAGTGCGATAATTAATCAATTTGTAAGATTAATTCCCCAGTATAGGCTTCTTCGCTTCGCAAACGAGCTGTAAGTGAAGCGGAGATAGAGAAGTTAGTATGGCGGAAATCGAGCAATTTGACGAAATCTCTTCTATTACAAACCTAAAACTGATATGTATGTCCTGCCCTGTTATGTACGGTCGACATCAAAAGTCCATACACAGCATAACTGCTTAACTGATAAAACTGTGTGCTCAGTCTCAGTCCACACAAACATAATGTGTCCAAAATATTTACCTCAATTCAACAACGTTATGTTCAAACCATTACTATTCAATACTACTTACAGTTCGAACGAATTGAATGCAGATCTAATGTATGACATACAAAATTGTATGACATGGCTCTGCATTAAACTCGCGCGCGTACTTGTAGCCTATTGCCGTATATTGTCAACAATATCAATCTACAAGATGAATATTATTTATGTAACTTTGAGGGTGACTTTGTAACTAACCAGCCGCCTTGTTTGCATATTTGACCGTATTCGATTGTATTGCTACGACTGGCAGTTTCTTGTTCTAATGACCACAACGAACTCATACATAGTATACCAGTCATAGGTGATGGCTACGGAAATCGTGAAGCAGACGACTTATTTAACACTTGATACACCTAACACCTATAGACTAAGTGGTTAAGATACACCTACTACTACGGGGTCGCGGGTTCGATCGCGGGCACGCACCTGTAACGTGGTGCTATTAAGAAACGAAATGTCACTTGCTTCAAACGGTGAAGGATAAAACGTCGTGAGGAAACCTGCACGCGCTGGGAGTTCTTGAAGATGTTCTCGAAGGTGTGTGAAATTTGCCAATCCGCACTTGGTCAGCGTGGTGGACTACGGCCAAACCCTTCCCAATCGGTAATGATGATCCAAAACTGCTGTGTGTATGATATACACACGGGACAAATGCTGTGAAATAAAATCATACCTTATTGAATTGATACCACAACCAATTCTCACCAAGAGATAACGCGGTTATAGTTTGATAAAGTACAATGATAAAATCCATCGTATTATGGCATTGTACGTATCTAGTTATACTACTGAAATATGTATATATTATTGTCTCAATAGTAGCTAGAAAATAGGAATAGAAATATTTTGTAAGCTAACTATTGAATCGACAAAAAATATTTAGTAATGATGTTAGTGCATTACCTACGAGTAGTACGAAGTAAATAGGTAATGCAACTGTATCGTGTATAATGATCCTTTAAATAAATCCTAGACTTTAGAGCATAACGGTCTATAAGCTATGGGTATTATGTACTGGGAGATGCAGTAATGCCTTTTATTCAGCCAAGAACCAGGGACTGTAAGCGCCTTTAAACAGATAACGAGAACTGTGAGGCTTTGTGTACAGTCTAGTGTAGATTTCAGAGCTAAAATTTAGTAAACACTAGCTGATGCCCGTGACTTTGTCCGTGTGGTTTAAGTTTTTTCAATTACCGGGGAACTTCTCATTTTTGGAAATGGATATTGAAAGGTCCCTGGGATGTAACCTAACCATCTAAACTAATATTATACCTATATCTACTAATATTAAAAATGCGAAAGTTTGTACGGATGAATGGATATTTGTTACCATTACGCCACAACGGTTGAACAACGGATCTGAATGAATTGGCACAGAAAGGTCTGGAATAATACAGGCTACTTCATGTAACGGAAAATTAGGGAGTTCCCACGGGTTCCCAGGGGAACCAAAAAACCTTAATCCATGCGGACGAAGTCGCGGGCATCAGTTAGTCATAATATAATAAATGTGTAAGTTTGGATGTTTGTTACTACTTCACGCCGCAATGATTGAACTTATTGGGCTGAAATTTGGAACAAAGATAGCTTAAAACGTAAATGAGCATTAAGTTATCCCTGAAAATTAAGGATTTCCCACGGGAACCAAAAAATCTCAATACACGCGGACCAAGTTGCGGGCTTCAGCTAGTTAGGTAGTTGTACCTGGATTAATATTTTTTAAACCATTGTTTTGTACCTGTGTTGCACGTCCAAATACTGTAATGCATTAAATGACTTAAATGACGCCGCTTCAAAAACTACCTACAGTATAAGTTTTGATGTTTTGTTCATTGGCTACGAGTAAATTGGATGAAAGTAATAAAAAAATTATGTAATGCTTTTCAGTGCTTTTGAAGTCTGTTCACTTTTTTAAAAAGTTTTATTTTAGAAATATCTTCGAAAGATTATAAATAAAACATTTTAAATTTCAATTATTTTATTCCATCTATCCTCCTCAATATTTTCATGACATCTATCCCTAAAAAATTAGTCTGCAAAAACTGACTTTCTGCAATACCAGTAATAGTTAGGCCAACAAAAATAAGTCGTAACGTTACATGAAAGATTAAACTTTGGAATTACTCACATTAAATTAAATATTTGACCGAGCGAAGCAAAGGTCTCTGCGTCTACTTGAGAGAATTTGCACTTGTCCGTCCGTCCATCCGTCCGTCCGTCCATCCATCCGTCTGTCGGAGCCTTATAACTTCTGAATTACTGAACGTAATTACTTCAAATTTAAATATAATATGTAAACTGATGGCCTCCAGCCGAATCTGGCTTAAAAAGTTATAGAAGCGAATGCGAAGTAAAATATTTTTTATAGCGTTACATAGGGTTACGGTATATCATTTTAAAGATAATTAGGAATAGAGTACAAAAACTTTTTTTTTAATTTTTCCTCTAAAATTGACGAAATGGGGGACTTTCAAAGTGGAAATTTTCTAACGTCCAAAGATGACCTCAGAACCTTCAATTTTCTGAAAGGCTGGGTCTGAAACTTGATCAATTGTTTGAATTATATCCTGTACTTGAACAACAAATACTAAAATAAGATAAATATTATAAGGAAACGAAATTATTTAATTTTTAATGAGCTTCAGTATTTTTAACAGAACTTCAAAATTATGTCAATAGATGGCGCTCTGTAAAAGTTTATTCGTTCCTCCAATAACTCTTTAGCTCTTTTGCGTCTAATGTTAAATGTTAACTATTACAAAATATAGTTAAAAGTATCATAAGGATACCGCGAGGTCTCAGTTCGGGGCGACCCACTAGTTTAAAACTAGTGGGCCCGGCCGACGTTGTCCTGTCCTATCTTCCTCGCAATTTTTCCATATTTTCTCACCGTTTAAACCTTCCCTGTCTCGACAAACATTTCATAACCAAAATTAGCTAAATCGGCCCAGCCGTTCTCGAGTTTTACCGAGCCAAACGAATAGCAAATGAACTAGAATTTTAATTCGCTATAATCCGCTACAGTAAAGATCAGAGATTTTTCTACTGTAGCGGATTATAGCGAATTAAAATTCTAGTTCATTCACTATCATGGACTTCCGCAAAGTAACGCCTGCTTCTATTCAATAAACGAATAGCAATTGATTTTTATATGTATAGATAGATTAGAACGGTTTTTAAAAAGTAGGGCATCATCCGGACTTCAGCCTAATTGCTTCTCAGTATCTAAATAGTATCCTTTACTCTGAATGAATATGAATTTTATTAATATTTTTATTTATTTAAAACTCAACCTAGTTTAACACTGAAGCCTAGTGGTTAAGACACCCCTATGGGTTCGCGAGTTTGATGCCTGGGCACATAAAAAGTGCTTAACGCGAGCATGTCAGTGACGCAAATCCATAAGGTTTTCTCCAACCAAAAAGTGCTCAACGCGGCTAAAGAAGTTTTCACTTCAACAACTTCTTGCTAGGGTAAAAAGGGCGTATATGAGGATTGGTAGTGGTAGCAATAAGTCGAGAGGCGATAATAAATTGGAAATCCATTGGAAACAACTGAAGCCCGCAGCTGAGGTAATTTCCATTAATTGCCTTCAATTCTTTCGACGCCGACAAATGGCCATGGCATAGGGTAAAGCGTTCAGTAAACCCACTCTTTGGTGTCCTTTTTTGGATGGTGAAAATTTATTTTGAGAAACATAAATACGATTACAGTAAACACAATTTAAATAACTAAAAAACATGACTGCCCTGCCATATTTAATTCTTTTCAAAAAATGTGTAGCTAGTGTCATTCGGAAGGATAGAGGAGGACTTTAACATTCGTATTTATAAACATCTGAGCAAAGCGCTTAGTAAACGATTTTCATGTTTTTGATAGATGTTGTATAGGATTTCTGTCAAAAATCGTTACTGAAGTATATGCTGTCCAACCATTTATTTTATTTTTGATATTAGCACGCCTATGATGTTTTATAATTATTGACAGGCAACCAACGACAAAAAAACGCAGATTTTTACAAAAGTGAAGCGACGTTTCCTTTTATCCGATATTTCGTATTTCGTATATTCATCTAGTAATTACCAGTACACAACACGAGCTCTCTTGATTGTCCTTTAAGTACCACACATCTTTAGTATTGGATGGTTTCTATGACCTGCCTGGTTGATGTACACTTAGGTACTATATTGTTGTTTTTGTGGGTATGTTTATAAAACGATAAAAAAGTTTGAGCAAAAATAAATATCAATATGTCAAACCGATTATAAAGTCAATTGTTATCAAAAATCGAATCACTAAAGCATTATAACGTCATTGACTCGAGCTGCCAAAAGCTAAATAAATGATTGCACAGAGAATAATTACTTTCACTCGAGCAATGTTATACGAGTGCAAATTCACAGAGCTCAGAAAAATTATAAATGCTTACCTGAGAATCGAATCCAAGGGTAGGTTGAGCGTCAAAACTAGCAGGCTAGCACCACTTAAGTAGGTACATACACTACAAATACTACACTAGCATACAAAAGCATCTTTCGCCTTCACGCTGATAATAGATAATTATATGTAAATGAAAAAATTATGCTAATATTATAAATGCGAAAGTTTGGATGGATGGATGTATGGATGTATGGTTGGATGATTGTTACTCAATCACGCCCGAAAGGCTGAACGGATCTGTATAAAATTTGGCACAGAGATAGATCATAGTCTGGAATAACGCATTGGTTACTTTTTATCCCGGAAAATTAAACAGTTCCCGCGGGAACCGAAAAACCTCAATTCACGCGGTCGAAGTTGCGGACATTAGCTAGTTAGTTTATAAGTAGTTTGTTGATTGTATGTGTACCTAGCCTTGAAAGCTGCAGCATCCCCTAGCTTTCAAGCTTTGTGTACTGTTTGTGTTTGTGAAGTACTTACCCAGTAGGTACTATTATAGCAAGAAATTTTTCCTATTATTTATTATTCAACAAGCGATCTGCCTAGGTTTCGCACAATCCCTATCCATAAAAATATTTTTCAACTGTTTTTATTTAAATTATATTTTTAGTGTTTGGCCTTTGAAGACATATAGAATGTCTCAAACTTTCGTTTAAAAGTGTTCGAGAGGAATAAATTCATATGTTCAATAGGAAAGCTCCCAGATATTTCACCTTATTTTCATCGACTTAGAAATTTTACCAGTTTTCAAATACCTACTAAAATATCTAGCCATACCAAAGCCTTCTCGAAAAACTAGCCTATACATTCCTAAAAACCGAATGAAAATCCCTTAAGAAAGTTCTGAGATTCGCATACCTACATTTCTTCTCTTTGATTTTTTACTTTAGTACTCAAAGTTTCGTAATAATTTATGCTTAATATTTTAAATGCAAAATTTTGTCTGTATATCTAATACGCATTCACGGCCTATGGCCATGTTAAATCAAGTTTGATGAAATTTTGTACAGAGATAGGTTGCATCCTGGGGAAGCACTTATGCAACTTTTAATAATTATACTGTTTACAATTTCAGACAGCAAGGTTATATCCTAGCTTTTCAGATTTTAAAATGTAGTAATTAGGTGTTTGAACATTCAAATTGTAATAAATACCACTTTGGTGCTCTTTTTCCAACAGTGGTATTTAAACGTACGTACGTACCATAATATGTTGAAAAGAAAGTGCCAAACTGAATCACTGACATAAGACATATGGATGGACTAGTTAGATGGAACTAAAAGGGTTACCTACTGGTTTATCTATTAAATCCTAAAAAGGAAAATAGACTCGTTTAGTTTTCGTGAAACAGACATTTCGTTTTGTTTACTTGTTTTTTAAAAGTTTTCTCTATTACATAAAACAGTAAGTTTCCAGAATTCTTTTCTAGATTTATAAACCAAATTTAAAAAGGCGCGTAATTTAATTGTGTTTACTCCCGCTACACTGTTTTGCCAACAAGTTAATAAAAAGTTTATTTTGCATTCTATTTAGATACTTACTCACAAAGTCGATCCGGAACAAACACTCAAATTGCAAATACAAGTTCAATTAAGCACTGCGCCCAATACGAGTGTATCCGAACAACTATCAATTAAGTTGCTCCCGCTACACATAAGTGTCGCGCTTCGTCGAGCTTTGGCGAGCTTCTGACTATACCACGACCCCAGTGCTTCGGGCCACAGTCGGCGGAACACTAACTCTCCCTTGTTTTGTCAAGTGGTTTATATAATAAGATGTACTCATTTGATTTCGACACTTGCGTTCAGGCTGGACGTCAAATCGACAGTTAGGACCAGTTGCATGCATGGTTCACCGTTAAAGTTTAACGATTTTTTACAATTTATAGGCTTGCGCTTGACAATAGGTGATGATGCATATATTAGATGGAGCAGCAGAGTTTTTTTTTATTGAGTAGAACACACCCTCAAGCGCTAGGTCTCACTTCTTTTGAAGGTCGTCATCAAAGCGCAAATTGTATGTTTTTGCCACTTCAGCAGCTATCGGCTCCAGCGTCCGTCCTCTTTACAACTCGCCTCGCGAGCAATGTTAGTCACCCCCGTTCTCTTCCTTATCTCCACATCTAGAACTCTGTTTATTGCCTGTAAAGGGGTACCTTTCCTTCCAATTATAAAAACGCAAGGGTTGGTAAACCGTTTTTATAATTGGAAGGAAAGACCCTTCCAGGCATTCCATATTCTAGCAGTGTTTATTGACCGAGCGAAGCGAAGGTCTCTGAGTCTACTTGAGTGAATTTGCACTTGTCCGTCCGTCAGCCAGAGCCTTCTTCTGAATTAATCAATGTAATTACTTCAAATTTAAATATAATAAGTAAACCGATGATCTAAAGCGGAATATGGCTTAATAAGTTATAAAAATCTTTATTTCAGGGGGCACTCATAGAAGCGAATGCGAAGTAAAATATTTTTTAAAGCGTTACATAGAGTTGCGGTACATCATTTTAAGGATAATTAGAAATAGAGTCGAAAAATATAGTATTTTAATTTTTCCTCAAAAATTGACGAAATGGGGGGCTTTCAAAGTGGAGATTTTCTAACTCAGAACTCTCAATTTTCTGAAAGGTTCAACCTGAAACTTAATCAATTATTTGAATTATATCCTGTACTTGAACAACCAATACTAAAATTAGATTAATATTATAAGGAAACGAAATTATATAATTTTTAATGAGCTTCAGTAATTTTAACAGAACTTCACAGTGATCTCAATAGATGACGCTCTGTAAAAATGTATTCGTGTGTGCTTACAAATAATAGACATTAGCACCATCTTACGGGGAATAAAAAAATAGTCTACTGATAGCACTGATGTCTATGAACGTAAAGAGAGCGCGCATCTAGACGTGCTCGCCGCAGGAGCCGCAAGCACATAGTCATTACATTTTATATTTTTTAAATTATGAAATCGTATGCTACGTAACACCCGCTTACCCAACGAGCTGCGTTTTAGTAAAATTACAGTATTTTATCCCATATGTCAGGTATACGTGTCCCATCCACGCAAGCGGATGACGATTGACGTCATCAGATTCGGCGCGTTTTAATGCGTACGGTGCAGTGAATGTATACCGCAAGGTCTCAGTTCGGGGCGAACCACTAGTTATAAATGAGGAAGTGAATTATGTGGAGTGCAGACTGCAAGCCTTCACGATGCCTTGTGTTGTCGTATGTGATTAAATTATCTCAACCCTTCGCCGGTCCATTATAATTGAGCATGATTGCAAACTTTGGCATGGTATGGTAGAACTGCCAAAGTGCGGATTAGCCAACTTGTGATAAGGATAACACTCAGGCATGTAGGTCAGGTCAGGAATGCTTCTATGTTTCTATCTCTGTTAAAGAGAGAGATATTTGTATTAATTTTATCTTTTATCTACCAATCATAAAGATGCTCGTGCAAACTGTTTTGCTTTATATTGGAACTCAATGTTTAACGCTAACCGTAAGGTTAACCGCCTGTATAACAACTGGACCTTAATGAATATTTGGCTTGAACCCCAGGTATACCTATAACTTTTCAGAGTTATGTTTTAAGAAATTGAATATCACTTGCTTTAATGATGAAGAAACATCGTGGGTTGACCTGCATTCAAGTTATTATACTAATATTATAATTGCGAAAGTGCGTCTGTCTGTCTGTTTGTGTTTGTCTGTCTGTCCGTCTCTCTCTGTTTTCTGTCTGTTTGCTATACTTTCACAGCCCACGTATTCAGCCGATTTTGATGAAATTTGATACAGGTATAGGTTGCATCCCGGAGAAGGACATAAGCTACTTTTTTATCCTGGAAAATTAAGGAGTTCCTGAGGGAACCGAAAAACCTTAGTCCACGTGGACGAAGTCACGGGTATCATCTAGTTATTAATACATTTCTCAAAGGTGCATGAAGTCTGCCAATCTGCTGTTGGTTAGCGTAGTGGACTATGGCCATTCCCTTCTTATTCTGAGAAGAGATTCACGCTCAGTGGTGAGCCGGCAATGGGTTGAAGTGAGGGAGTCTGAACTGAAAGTACCAATAGCTCATGGGAAACGCAAATAAGGCTCAGCAACTAAGAAAAGCACAAAAAATACACACTTATTTCTGACTTCATTTATTAAGATCTTTGAATAAAATAGCTTGATATTTCAATAAGATGATGATCAACAGACTTACAGTTTAACAAAAAAACTTAAAAAGAACAACATAAATCACATTCAAGGATACATTACACTTTAGATGTAGGTATTCTAGCTTACATACTATATAAGTTTAACATTGACCCTACATATTCCAAGCAGATTTATTGTCGCAACTACGAGCCGCAAAATACATCGACACACACACATACAAACCACCACTAGCCTGGTGTCTTTTCCATTTCGGTTCATACTAAAGTATACCTTTATTATATTATTAGGAAACAGATTTAAAAAGTATTTCAACAGAAATTGCAATATATACTCGTACCCATATCTACGAGTATTCTAAAAAGTGTGTCTTTCTGTCCGTTTGTTGGTTTGGATTTTTACGAAATTTGGTACAGAGATAGATTACATCTTGAGAAAAGACTATTTCCTATCCCAGAAAATAAAAATTGGCAGTCATAAGGACTGCCGATAAAAGTGAAAATATTTTTAGAAATTTAAAATAATAATTAAAAAAATTAAAATACGACTAACTCATTCATTAAAGTTTAATAACGAATGTACTATATTTATATTTAAGACCTTTTGTCTTCGTAACAACGCGAGGTGTCGGTGACGGTGGGTAAGACGGTGTCGCGTTTCCACAAATTTACCCCCTATCAAAAAGTGCACAACGCGGATAAAGAAGTTTTCACTTCAAATTCCACATGATTTTCATAACACATTAACATAAGGATCAATATCACCTGAAACAGTCGCGTGTTAGTAGCGATGTAGAAGAAATGCTGAATAGATATTATGTGATCCCAGTGCTACTGAATCGGTTCTTTCGCGCGTTGCAAATGCGACTATGGCCCAATGTAAAGGAAAAGTTAATAATATGATCACGCTGTATGTGAAAAACTACTTATGTCATTATTTATTACACGAACCAAAGTATAACTTAGATCTTACCTACCTAGTTTTATTTTTTGGAATTATAGCTCGACATATTTTGAAGAAGAAGAAGAACTTAAATGTAGGGAGCTTACTAGAGTTATATCGAGAGGCCAATTCTGTTGTCACCATCTCTAAACTAAACTAAAATGTCTCTACCTCTATTTATATTACTATCCCTTACATAATAATAAATGCGTGAAGGGCAGCACTAGATTTAAAGCTGTCATTTTAGTTTAGATTAGAGATAGTATTAAACGGGATTGGCCACATAGTTAGTCATGCCTAGTTAAAGCTGAGATTATTCAGATTTCTGTGGTTAAATTAAAAATAGAAGTATACAAGTACTTCGGGATCCGAGATGGAATAGAAATCAGGGCCGTGTGTAGTTCTACTCTACACATATTATTAGAAAATATGTTAGTATGTAATTTTATATTATAATTGTTTTTGCAATTAATTCAGTGCTATTTATTTCGAAAAAGTATAACTACATGAAGACGTGAAATGGCGACTCTCCATTTTTTAAATTTATATAAAGATCGAGAAATATCAACTAATTAAAATGTTTATATTTCTTCTTTGTCACTACAGATAAATCATATTATTACAATATTAAGGTTTTAATTATAATTTGCATTTTAGGTATAAATTTGGTCCAGAAATTTATATAATGATTTATATATGAGGTGTTAAAAGGTGTTATAGAAAAAATATACGTATACTAATTTTATTCCCATTAATAAAATAAAATATACAAACCATTAGAAATAAAAAATGCAAAATTAAGTTCTATGAGTAACGGAGAATCACCCGCATAATACGCACTAACATACGCATACATGATAGCATAACAATTAACATATTCACAGGACCAACTTAATAAGTACATTTGGTAAAATTAAGCAAGGTACAGTATATATCTCACAGTTCTTCAAAAATGCTTAAAATAAGGTACAAATTATTATTATACAAATAAAAGTTATTAAAAAGTTATTAATTATTAAATTAAGTAGGTATATCGTGCTCAAATTATCTAAAATTACAAGTTGGTTTTTGGTAATTGACTGTACACTTTTATTTATTGAGTTTACTGAGAAATTATTTATCATTTTA
This sequence comes from Erebia palarica, assembly GCA_964035005.1. Lineage (NCBI taxonomy): Eukaryota > Metazoa > Arthropoda > Insecta > Lepidoptera > Nymphalidae > Erebia > Erebia palarica. The sequence continues at coordinate 20,984,943 of OZ035986.1, forward strand.
TCAATACATTCTCAGTACTTACACTAACCCGGAATTAGAAAGTTTCCCGTGATTCATCCCTTGCTCCGGAGAGCACGCAAAACCGTCAACACTTAGACTGATCTCTCTCAGTTCGTTTTGGGTTGATATCCCATCGGACTTTGAGTATAGAGAGTACGCCTGTGTTAGTTCATAGAACCGGTAGACGTGGGAGTCCAAATGTGCTTGAATAATGACTTAGCATCGGAAAGCGCAACATTGGGAGTACCCCCTGGATCCAGGCGATACAAGACCTTGGCATGTGGAAAATAACACATGTCAATCTGTTTATACCTATTGGTTGACGACGCGTAATGAAGTTTTCTAATACGTACTTAAATAATAATAAACGCCTGGAAAATCGGAGAGAAGGAAATTTACTGTTAAGATACTTAGTTCTTTATACGTTCCTTGGAAAAGTTTGTTTTCTTACACGTGTTAGAGCATAGTAAAGAATCAATAGAAAGAAACAAACAGTATGGAAACAAGAGGATAAGTTACGAGTACTATTTGTAATGTGCAAACATGCGGCGGAAAATTACGATGACGTCACCAATCGGGGTTAGCTGGTATGAACTGTAAGCCTGGGAATGTTTTTAAATACTACAAGCTAGGCCTTGATAACGATCGCACCTAAGAGATGCAATGTAAGGAGGCGGGCTAACCTGCTTGGGGTATGCCGGTAGGATGGTAACTAGCGACCGTGGAAGCCTCATATTAGAATTACTTTTTCTTGCCAAAAGTATTAGAAATTCGGCTGTTTAAATGGGAAATTCAATAGTTTTCTATTGAAAATGGATTTGTAGATAAATAATTTAAGAAGGACGGTCATGGCCTATGGCAAGCCGTCACCCTAATATTCTTTCTAAAAGCACTGAAACCTTTATAATATTTATAAAAAGTGATGATATACACTCGCTACATTTAAGATCTTATTTTTACATAAGTAAGTAGGTACCTAACATTAAGTATATTTATAAATTAAAAAACATCTACATATGTATAAGCATGATAACGCGTTTGAACGCTAACTAAGTACTACAAGGCTTACCGCGAACTGTGGTATTGGTGGTGGTGGATTTTGGTAGGTACCATCCATCCATCCACAATATCCCATTGATGTCCCACAGCTGGGCACAGGCCTCCACTCTCATAGGAGAGAGGGAATTAGAGCTTAGACCCACCATGCAACTCCAATGCAGATTGGCGAGCTTTAACAACTATCACCATGCTAGTGATAATAACCGGGACAGGCGGCTTAAAACTCTCCGAGGCACGTGAGTGAAACACCGCCAACCTCCACCTCCGGGCTGGTACTGAGAATTTCTTAACTGAAAAACCCAATACCTAACAATTCTTATGCTAGATCGGAAATCGGACCTCGTGATCCGCAGTCGACCATGACCATGAGTCGCTAGACCAACGAGGCAGTTTCGTGGCTTTTTAGGTACAATCATAATAAAAAATTGCAAGCAAAGGAAACTTGGTTTCTACTTGGCTTCATTCTTGGACTTGGCGAGGTTCCGGGTAAGACGTTAGGAAACATCTATTGTACCTTAAATAAAACTGAAATGCTGAAACGCTCGGGGTCACAGCTTTTCCGGTTACTACTTAATTACTCCAGACTCCGGTTGTATCGAATTTTCAGACCTATCGGGCTATAAGTGTGAGGAATAGAGAGTGCACGGTGCACCTGTATTTGCGGACACGTCACTTGTGCACTATAATATCTCCCGCTGGGGCCGAAATTCGGTCGGGAGGACGTTATTGTTTATGCCCGGTATTAACCCGCAGGCTGAGTGGGAGTTTTTTTACGTATTCGATCGCGATAACTTTAAATACTATTTATATAAAATCAGTCTACTCCCACAATCAAAACACCAGGGATATTTCGCAAAAAATTAGGAATGCTTGATCGTCATAGTATTAAGAGATCGTCCGAAAGACCAGGCTGCAATCTATAGAGATTACTTTGTCTCATACTTTACACCACGAATTTCCATCGGACTACCCTCGGCATGGTCCAAGATCCCGCGACGGTCAGACCTTCGTTATTTTATTAAAGCTGAAAGTTTTTCTCTGTATGTCTCTAATAGAGGTATAAACGATCCCCGAGTATGAAGTTTGGATCGCGGTTGCTTTGGAAGGTATCAGGTAGAAAAGGTGGCACCTCAAATTCGTTAAAGTATTAAGCTCCGTTTTTTATATTTTTCTTTGAAATAATATAAGAAATCACGGTGTCCATTGTCAGACACTTAGTATGATTGCAACCCCCTGTCAGAGTCTCTTAAATTATAAAACAACATGCTATCCGGATTGACCTGGAGAGATCATATTAAGGCAAAACGAGATCAGGTCAACTGGAAATTTCGTGAGCTATACTGGTTGATAGGCAGACAGTTCTCATTAAGCTTTTAAAATAAGGTCGTCATATACAAAAGCATCATTAAATCGGTGTGGACGTATGGTATCCAGCTGTGGGGTTCACCAAGCCACTCAAACATAGAAAACTCCAGCGTTTTCAAAACAGTGCCTTAAAGGTCATAAGCATTACACCCTGGTTCATCAAAAATTCGGAAGTGCACGAATATACTGAAATCCCCACTGTGAGAAAGGAAATAGAAAGGTCACTCGGTGCCTATAAACAGAGACATGAGTGTCATAAAAATTACTTAACAGTGCAACTTATGGATGTCAGTGACAGCATGTACCTATAACTAATAACGATTAATTGTAGTCGTATCTTTGAAGGGATATAACATCATTGGATGTGCAAGCCTAAACTTCCAACTACATAAATACCACAGATCTCTTTATAGTTCTAGGTCTGATCGCAGATGGCCAAAAGCGGGAATAAAAAAATAAAATTGGGATGACTGGTTTTGTCACCCGAGGGCAGCGGAGGGCATGGCATTGCACACGCCAAGTCGAGCTCTGATTGTCTTGTCCTCAAAGGGGATACATTCAATTAAGCGGTTGCCCACCGAACCGTCTCGTATTAACTATAATGTATAAGCAAAGTCATAGTAATCTCTATAGCAGTTAGCCTTAACTCTCTCTCAAATAGTGCAACTAGATGATGCCTACGATTTAGTCCATGCGGATTCAGGTTATTGTAAATTTCGTGGATATTTCTCTTTATAATTATAAAAACTAGCCTATATCGCGCTCCGTCTTTAATAATATTATATCCATGCAAGAAATCACGCCAATCAATTAATTATGGACGAACGAAAATACAAACACATTTTCGCATTTATTATATGGATAGGAAAGGTTTCACAGCGGATGAAATGAGTTAAACAACAAAGTGTACAACTTCTGGTGAAATAAAATGAAATATAAAATTATTTGTACAATAGCGTTTGCAAAAGTTCCCTAAGTAATTTCACAATCTTTTTTGAAAAGGTTTCTTTCAAAATGTACAAAAAAATATATTTTATAAGTATTTTGAAAATCTTGTAAGAAAATAGCCCATTAATTGCTAGATTTTTGTAAAATGAATTATACGATACAAGCTCAGGTTTGAAGGGAGGGATCATTACACAACACATAGGTTTCATTAACCACATCAATAGGGACTTACGACGTTAAAATTCAAAGAAAATTTGCCACACGAGTAATTTTAAATTGTTCAGTCAGAAGAAAAATAATTTTAGAGCTTTTTATATTCATTTAACAAAATGATATTTGCCTGTATAAATACGTTTATAGTAAAAAGATAAAAAAAGTCAAAACATATCGAATTCCGTGCAGAATTTTAACTTCTTACTGATTTTTTTAAAAAAGTATATTAAAAAAAAAAACAGTGGGCCCGGTAGACATTATCCTGCCCTGAACCTAGAACCCAATTGCAGCGCTAGAATCCAATTATAAATAAACCAGTCCTGGACCCACTCAAATACACACAAAAAATACCATTTAAATCGGCCCAACCGTTCTTGAGTTTTAGGGAGACAAACGAACAGTAATTGATTTATATATATATATATATATATATATATATATTGATTTATATATATATATATAGGTATAGGGTAGCGCTTGGCTGCAATCAGACCTGCTTGCAAGTGGTAATACAGCATAAGGTGGAGCCGCACTTGCCTAGAAGCCTGTTCACTCTTGATCAATTACAAAAGAGAAAAAAGTAGCATTATATAATAGAGCCTTGCCTGGTGCGAGACTTCGACCGTGGCTAGTTATCACCCTACCACGCAAAGACGTAAAGAATGGGTTTAATATAACTGCCATACTCCAACAGGTTAGTCCGCTACCATCTTAGATTGCATCATAGTAAGTGATTACCATCAGATGAGATAGCAGTGAAGGGCTAACTTGTATTGGCATAAAAAAGTATTGTACCATGTCAAGATGATCCACTTGACTCGAAGTAGGGTATGTTTACGTTGACTCACACGCTGCACTTTTAAAATGGACTAATTATTACTCGTACAATAACGTAACATCGATAGGCTTAGCGCGAGTTAGAAAATCTCCATAATGATGATAGATTTCAAATCAATATGACGTTAGATTGAAATTGATCCAAAGTTTGCTAAATCCTTTGTTTTAAAGTCGTAGAATCAATTAAAATATCGAACCCTTTCAAGATAACCTACCTTAAACTCATTTCCGTGGAGAGCATTATCACACATTGTCATCAGGGGCTGCATATTACAGTTAACTGATTGCTACAGTGTAACGGTCGTAATTCTCTGTCGCTATTGACTTAAATAGCAATTGTCACACGAACAGTCACAACAATTATTATTGAGATTGTAGATATTGTTGTATTTTGCTATATTTCTTTATTGTAAGATTTTGCTTGATGCGCTGATTGTAGATGAATGGATGAACTTCTCGGAAACATTCGTCCTTTTAATCGAAATCTATCAACGTTGTTGCAACGCGCACGCGTAGTGCAATTCGCATTAAGGGAAATATTGTAGGAGAACCACGCCTGCACTCACATGTTACACCCACGGAGTATAATATTAAGTATATTATGTAACGCTCCATATTGCAAGATATACCTAGGCTTACGCTTGACGACAATCATGGCTTGTGGAAAGCAACGATGAAGTCCTTTCTGAGATGAAAAATTGGCTCTTGGACGAAGCTGATACGAACATTTACAAAATGTGGCATATTTTCCTTAAACACATATATTATATTTTATAATTACAGAACATTTAGAAATATGCAATTGAACATCAAATATTTGAACTACTTCTCTACAGTAAGTTTTTTTCTAACTTATCCTATTAAAATTCAAATTATCTAATTAAAAATATACAATAAATTCACGATCCACATTTAATCTAATTAACACTTTAAGTTTTAAAGATTTTTACTACTAAAACTTCATGATTGAGGACAAGAGAATTTATATGTAAGTAGCCCGTTTCCATGGCCTTCCAGTTCTGTGGATTTTAGGGCGAAAACACTCACTAAGGACAAAGATTTTGCTTTGTGGCGGACAAGATGTCCACGCGCATTCTTTTCCATGGAGCCATAGAGTAAAGACCATAAACGTAGAATATTATTAAGACTCGTATATCTCATACGACATGCTGTCCTGTCAGCAGTGTGTTTTCGCCCTATCTGGAACTTACATTTCTAATTTCATTTTAACATTTTCATTTAGTAAATCTATAAAGGAAGCTGGATGTGGAGCTCAATACCTTGGGCCATTGGGTGAATCGGTGAATAAAGATGGCCACCGAACAATTAGAACTGTTTTCTTTAATTTTCAAGAGTTTCTACAGAATATTTTTTTGTTGAAGCTTTTTTGCTTTCACTATGCGTATGCATAAAACTTAAAAGTGTTTTTTTTTAATTAAAAATTTTAGAAAATTTACTGGAAAACCTACTACTCCAGCGGCCCTTAAAAAAATCGGTTAAAGAGGTATATCTTGGAACAAAATAATGTTCATGACACTTTGGTGAACCGGTCAAAAAAGATGGTTACCGAACAACACACGAACATTAAAATAACTGAACCTCATAAATTTTCGATAATGTGGTGTGACGAATTGGTGAACCCGCAGCCAATCAGTACACTAGTATTGTAGATAAATGTATATAACTATAATATAATCGGAAGCAGTTTCATTATATACATATAACTATAGTATACTTAGTTACTTTGTAAGTTTCTACCCTGTCTTTAAGGGCACACAATAAAACCTCTCCCGATTTCGGCTGAACATCAAACAAGGAATTCGTATTTATACTTTTGTTAAGGTTAATTTATGTTTTTAGTCCAACGCTTTTTCTTTATATTCTTTTCATAGGTGCAAGGTCAGAGTTCTTTTTATATGACGGCATAATATGTAGTCATATATTATGCAGAATTCTGGAAGGTAAAGAGCTATTTTTCTAAGTATCCATCAGTTCTTTACATGAAACATTTTGAGTAGGCCGCCCCATTGGAAATAATGCTGGATGATGATTCTTCTTTGACGCCTACTGGAACAATAGGAAAGGTGAATTTGTATGGTTTTATATGCGAAACCGGATAGTTTACATAACTTGGGTTTGCTTGGGATAACAATGTAGGATCCAGGACTTTTAGCATACGACATGACAAATTTAATGATAACAACCGGTACCGGCAGCTTAAGACCTCCCATTATTATTATTAAGAATTATTATGGTCATTGTTTTATGTTTGTCCGCCACACTGTGGGATACTACAAGTATTCTATATTGTAACACCTTTTTGTACTGGATTCACAAATCATTAAATGAATATGAATATAGGTATGACTTCCACCTTTCATCTTTGAACTATTCTTCGAATATTCATGAAATTTACATGAGACCTACCCAAAAGTATATATAAGTTTTCCTTAAACCAAACCTGAACCAAAATATGATCTTCAATATTATGAGATAGAATTATAGAGTAACGTCGACGTAACTTTCATCCTCTATCCCGAAGAAAGTCTATTATTTTTCGGGATAAAAATTAAACCCTGATTAAATTATATTAACCTAGTGCATTAGCTATAAATATACTTTTTTATTATTTACTAATACATTACAATATTACAATAATAGTGTTTAAAAAAACATGGTGTGAACATAAACTATGCAAGTTTTACCGCACACTATGCGCCGCCGCCACCGTCGACTATCAGTACTTATATTATATTAAACTATAGTAATAATCAATCAATAAATTATACCTACACTAGCGGCACGCTATGATGGCCGGTTTGACACATTACAATAGTGATGTGGAATGTCAATTTATTCTCGAACAAAAAACAATTAAGTTTTGTTTTTGTACCTGATTAAATAGGTTTAATAAAACAAAAATGTATATGTTTATTTAATTTATTTGAACGAACTGAATATTTGAACGAAAATGAATATACATACTTTATATGCACACAAGAAACATATGAATACAAAAGATACCAAAAAAGGTGCCACAAAAGGCCATAATTAATCAGATTCGTCCATACTACTATTTTCACTGTCGTCACTGCTATCATCACATACATTAATAATTATATGTTCGTTTTCTATAATATTATCTATTTTCACATCTCTTTCATAATCTTCCCTTATTAATTTAACAGTTCTATTCACAACCTTTTCCCAGTCTCCTTTAGTCACATGTTCACAAGCTTCTTCTAATAATTTTAGCATTTTTTTTGTGGTAAATGGGGGTTCTGTATTGTGTCTTGCAGCATATCCCTTAATTTGAGCCCACACCAACTCAATCGCATTATACTCACAATGGTAAGGCGGTAACCGTATAACTCTGTGCCCATGTTCTAATGCTATTTCGTCAATGACGTATCGGATCTTGGTTGGTTTGTTTTCTTTTAAAAGACGTACTAATTCCGCTTTTAACATATTCATGTTTGCATCTACGCCATTTTTACGAAGCCATGCGACGATATCAGCTTTCTTTTGGGATTGGGCAGGTGGCTTTTCAATTTGCATCGAGTGGTATGGGGCGTTGTCCATAATTATAATAGATGGTTCAGGGAGGCTACACAACATTGAGGTAAACCATTCAGTAAACTTTTCTCCATTCATGTCTTCATGATAGTCTCCAGTGGTTTTTGACGCAAAAGCCATGAGAGAACCTTCGACAAACCCGTTGATGGTTCCGGCGTGACAAATTATAAGTCGCGATCCTTTTCCTACAGGAACTTTGGAAGTAGATGCTGCTGTGTCATCGTTCCAAGAACGGCCTACAGTATGGTTAGCATTAAGCCATGTTTCATCCAAGAACACAACATTTTGCCAATTTTTGATTTCTTTCACTTGCCGTAAAAAAGTATACCTTGCCATCGCTATATCAAATCTTTCCATCAATATTTTGCGTTTGTTACATTTTTTGTATCGAAATCCAATGGTCTTCAAAATCTTCGTTAAAGAACTTTCCCCACCGAAGAATAATCCAGCTTCCTTCAGTGAATGCACCAACTTTTTTCTTGTTGGATACTCCTTCTGTAAATAGTAGCCGTAAACATGTCTTCGGATAGCATCGGCATCAAAGGTATCGATGCCTACGACTGGTTTTGCTCGTTTTCTCTTTTTTGGTGTGTGAAGTTTATTTTCTTCTGTGCCAGTCTCGCCATATTTTTTTTTAGTTATCCGTCTAACAGTTCGTTGTCCAATATTAAGCGCATCAGCTACGCGTTCAACCACTGACGTTATAGGTAAAATTGGCCCTCCATTTTGAGCTTCACGATCGAAATAGTTACGAAGGCGTATTACGAACTCACGTGTCTGACTATTTAGAACAGTTCTCTGCGTACGTTCGGTCATATCGACGAAATCCACAACAAAGGGCTTGAACAGAGTCCAAATTAACGAGCAAGGGTCAACAGTAATGCAGTATCAATATTTGAAATCCAAAGCCAGGTCAAAACTATATCACAATCGCATTGCACTGACAGTTTATACTTTTCGAAGCAACGTCAATTCGAAACTGCTTTGTTTTGCATTGAGCATTGACGCGAGTTTGCCGGAGGTAGTAGTTGTGCTAGCCAGCGATCCTATGTGACGATCGTATTAGATTCCATTTTTAAAAATTTATTGATATTTTTTTGCGATTTCAGAGGTTTGTCCACATAGTGAAAATTGTTCATATTCACAAGTACATTCACCCCTTAAATGGTGCAAACTGATTTTTCTACACTTGTATACATTTAAGAAATCAATTTAATAAATAAATTTTGAGTCCTAAACCTAAAACTACATTCGAAAAAATTTATGAATCTCTGCACATCACTATCGTCAATAAAGTAATACAATTATTTCCTTCAAAGTCGTTATCAATTAATACGGAACTTCATGAGAAACTACATTCGATAAAATTTATGAATCTCTGCACATCACTATCGTCAATAAAGTAATACAATTATTTCCTTCAAAGTCGTTATCAATTAATACGGAACTTCATGAGCGGACAAACGTCAAACCGGCCATCATAGCGTGCCGCTAGTTTACACACAATAAATGAATATACTTTTAAAATTTTTAAAAAGTTGCATTCAAATCTATTAAGTAGCTTCAGTTCGATACTTAAACAAAATATGAACAGGTAAAAATTTGAAGAATACCTATTTGTAAATTCCCATCTCCTCATCATTGCGTGTAATGTAGGCAATAAAAATAAAAAATAATGTATTTGCAATACTTACAGATACAGTATTAGTTTAAGACGTAGGCATAGATTGGTACTAGATGTTTATTCATATAGGTATGTATCTATGTATTCATATAGGGATTCAGATTCCGTACCTTCAGGCCAGAATGTAAATCGGCCAGCTGCGTCTGAGGAGGTGACGGCATCGTGTCGGCGAGATGGTGAAAAGCTGCTAGTGGGAACATAGCCAGCGTTTGGGCTTGGCGATCCACCTGTAAACAAAGGAGGCTTTCAAAATTTAGAGTGTACAGACTACAGTCCCATGAACTTATCTGGCCAGGTGGCCAAAATTTTAACAAATTTTTATGACTTCAGTTTTTAGTGTACATTTTGTTAAGAGTAAATTCAACATGAATGTTTAATTAATAATACTAGCGAATGCACGCGACTTCGTCTGCGTGGTTTGAGGTTTTTTGATTCCAGCGGGAACTCTTTAGTTTTCCGAGATAAAAAGTAGCCTATGTCCTATTCCAGTCTATAATCTATCTCTGTGCCAAAGGACTTGACCGGTGGAACTATGGTAGCTTGCCTAGGTGTCAAAAATCAATGTTCAGCAATGATTTCTTTATTATTGTAATTGTAATATTTCACTGTTTTCAGATAAAAAAGTTTCAGGAGTCTGAAGGCTCGGAAAACTGCGAAAATGAACAAAAAAAGTTTCACCAAAAGATTGCTTTCCCACACTAGATGGCGCTATTTATTGTTTTGAGCGAGTCCAAAAAAATATTTTCAAGTATTATTTCTTTATTATTGTAATTGTTATATTTTATAGTTTTCAGATAAAAAAGTTTCAGGAGTCTGAAGGCTCTGAAAACTGAGAAAATAAATTAAAAAAGTTTCACCAACAACTGCTTTCCCACACTAGATGGCGCTATGTATTGTGGTGAGTCTAGAAAATATTTTTTGTTAACAAGTTCAACTATTCGACCACAGATGGCAGCATATGCAATGTGAAAGGGTGTTCCAGTTTAACTATTCGACCACAGATGGCGGCATATGCAATGTGAAAGGGCGTTCCTTTAAACGCAGTATTTCAAAATGCTTTGTTCGATCAATTAGTTTGAGATTTGTCAAAAAATAAAAATAATTATAAACAAAACATACATTTCCTTTTCTATACTATTTAATTGATCAAAAATAAATCATTCATAATATAATGACTAAGGTACTTAAATGGTATTCATGTAGGGTTACAAGATTATTATTAGGCATGGATATAATGGAACGTCAAAATGGAGTAGTGCTTAAAGAGGAAAGCGGACGCTCAAGATTTAAACAATAAACGTACTGTTTTTTTTTGTCATTTGAACCCTGATCTTATTTGGAGTAATAACTCCATAATAATTTCGTTTTGAATTTTTAAGCCTTACTGTAAAAACGGAAATCCTGTGCATTATCCCGAATCGGAGGGCAATTACTGGTCATGTCCTTTCAGCCAGTTCCGTTCGGCCGTTAACAAACATCCATACATCCATTCATCCAAACTTTGGTATTTATAATATTAGATTTAAATTAATTAATTAAAATATTTAAAAAGTTTGTCTTTTATTTTTTATTGTAATATTTAACAAATCACTAAATATGATAACAGCTATAAACTGTCAATGGGGTTTATTGGTAAGTTTGTGTGACTGTTGCGCTGGCCCCACACGATGGCACCAGCGTTGGCTCACATGCTACTTTTCAACTATCTGGATCGAAAATTTACTGCCCCAATACTCATGCCAATGTTGAGACCAATGCTAATAACTCGATGCTCACATTCAACGAGTAAAGCATTGAAGCCAGCGCTATAGCCAACTTGTGGAGCCGGGGCAGATTATCTGTTCATCTATCATGGTTCACAATTGAAGGTTCTTAATATCAGGAACCTTTATAAAGGTACCCACTCCCGTTGTATTATTATTCACGACTAAGCGATAGAGGTCGCTACGTTGCTGGAAAAGCTTGATTCCGGGAAACTGACGAAAACGCCTACTGAGCAACGCAACCAATTTTCTTTAGTGTTTCGCACATTTACTACAGATGGCGTCTCAAACTGGTTTAATAAGAAATAATTATAATCTACACCAATGTTGTAAATGTAGAAGTTTGGATGGATGGATGCTTTGCACGCAATTATTGCACGCATGAAAGTCATGAAGCATAAGCCGATTCTGAAATTATAACAAAAAAATATTTGCTATGCTACGGAAGTCAGATCAAAATCCTTGCTGTATTAAAATTCTAGACCGGTAGTATATATATACTATAACATACAAACGGATACCCGGTGTGTGCTACTACACTCAAAAAGAAAAAAACATCTTCGCATTATTGCCTTTCTAATGAAACCGGTTTGGGGCACATCGGTTGGATGGTTTCAAATTTTATAACGGGTATAGGTCGAAACAATTTTTGTGTTTATATGTGAGAATAATGAAAAGAAAGAGAATTTACCGTCAGGCCAGAATGCGAAGCGTGATACGGCCGCGTCTGAAGACGTGACGTTGTCATGATGCCGTCCAGGGGAGAAGCTACCGGGAGCAGCATACAGCATGGAGCCAGGACTCGAGGATCCGTCTGTAAACAGGAGAGTGAGGGTGTTTAAGGTTGTTATATAATAAGAATAGTTATACAGTACGAAGAGAAATGTTGATAATTAACACACTGAATTCTAATATTGTTCGATTTATTACTTAATATTGAATTTGACAATGATACAAAGATGATAATTTAAAAATAATAAAGTAATTGTGATCAAACGTTTTCTTTCTCAGCCGTATTCGTATTATATCGCATATCGGCGCGAACAGAGGTGTTAGTTTAATCCAGGTGCTTCGACCTGCCGTGTTCCTTCAAAACTATAATATAAGGGGCTATTCAAGGAGTGAATAAGAATATTCCTAAATTCTCTCTTCTATAAAACTCTAATACTAGTTAATTTTATTCCACTACAAGTGAGCCCTTGACTGGCATCTCGCCTGATGGAGTGTGACGATGAAGTCTAAAACGGTAGCAAGATAACCTGATAGGGGCACAGCAGTTTAATTAAACCCTTACCCCTAATCGGCTTCTGCTCGTAATCGTACCGGAACGCTCAATCGATTGGTAGCACGTCTACACCGCGACGGTAGGGTGGAAACTAGCCAGTAGCCACAGCTGAAGCTGCCCACCGGACCAGAGAAAATTTAGTTGTTATTAATTTCCAAGTATCATCTAACGTAACTCTTGCGTAGTATCTATATATAAAAATCAATTTCTGTTCATTTGTCTCACTAAAACTCGAGAACGGCTGGGCCAATTTAGATGGATTTCTTGAGTGTATTTGACATTATTGGACCCGGTAGGGCAGGACTACGTCTGCCGGGCCCACTAGTAGTTAATAAAAAGAATACGTATCTTACCTAAAGGTACATTAATAGCGCTGTAAGTGTTCATCGGCATAGGCTGCATGTTCTGTAGCTGATTCTGGAGCTGAAACAGAAAAAAAAAAACATATAGATGGCGTTAGTAGTTACACTTCTACCATAGAAATAGGAATGTGATTATTACTAATGACTTCTACATAAACTTATTTACTGGGGTTTGTATATTTATGTACTTCCATTACCTTTAATAAGCCTCGCTATTTTTGTGGCAAACTTTTTCCTCTGCGAATCATAATGAGCGTATATATTATAATGATATATATAATAATAAATAATGATGCGAGTCTTAGACGCATGGGTTAAGTATGTCAAAAAAGAAAATGTTGCGGTTCTTTTAATCGAACTACAAGTTAGCCCTTGGCTGAGATTTCACCTGATGGTATGTGATGATGCAGTCTAAGAAGATAGCGGGCTAACCTGTTAGGGGTACGGCAGTCATATTAAACCCATACCTACTTCTGATCGGTTTCTACACGGCATAGTACCGGAACGCTAAATCGCTTGGCAGTACATCTTCTTTCGGTTTTTACCCATCTACAGCAAAGCCAAAAGGAAGGTTATGATTTTCAATCTATGTCTGTATCTATGTAGGTAAGTTCCACAGTAATGGCTTAACTACTGTGCCGATTTTAGTGTCAATCGGTTCGTAATTAAGATCCGGATATCTGCTACCTTTTACATTAACAAAATCGATTTTACATCTAAAATAGTAATGTTCTCTGTATTTTTTCCGTAGTCGACTCTACTGTTTGTTAAGCTTTCAATGTTGAGTCTTTGTCCCAATTAGTAAACATAAAAGTATAACTTTTAGGAATTATAATTAAAGGTTGTCTCAATTATAATTTATCAGTATAATCTGGTACGTATTAGGTAAGTACTATTTTATAGTCGAATAGAATCACGGCTTTGTTAATTCCAGATTTAAAACGCCATATCAAATCCACATTATTTTCATGGCGGCTATCAAATTCAGATTAAATGTTTATTGGCGTATCAACAGGCTATAAAAGTGCAATGGTTGCAATTTGGAGTTAACGCTATACCAGCACATTTTGCTATGTAATATTATACACTGGACTTACTACCATCGCTTAAAGCAGTATTATTTGAAAATTGTCGTTTTATAAGACGTACCTTGACGCTCCTAAAATAAGGATTATAATTCTGAAACAAAAGCGCCGTCAAGATTAAAATAATACTGTTTAAAAGCGGTGGTAGTGTGCCCCCGATCGTGTAACAGAGTAGGTATCAACTGGATGAGGTCATGACCTAGATAGGTTTAGAATTTTAGATATGGCAGTAGGTAAGCGGTGATAGCCTAGCGCTTAAGAAGTCTGACTTCCTATTCGGGTGGTCGGAGGCTTGAACCCCGCGCACGCACCTATAATTTGTCCGTTTAAAGAAATTAACTATCACTTGCTACAACTGTGAAGGAAATCATCGTTAGGAAACCTTCATGAACGAGAGTTCTTCAATATTGTTCTCAAAGGTATGTGAAATCAGCCAATCTGCACTTGACAAGCATGGTGGACTATGAACAAACCCGAATTTCAGCTACGGTAGCCGATTACCTCAAAGTAACATTAGCCAGTACCACTTACTTGGCCTTACAGCTGGTGTGTAATGAAGGGGTTCACTGGGGACGCCTGGTGCGGCAGTGAGGGGAGCACCCTGGTGGACTACGGTCCTTGCTCTCGCATCCACGGCTGTAGGCTAGACTAGCGGTCGACTGAGTGAGGCAGGACTGGTATTATAAAGAACATAGCGAGGACCACATACCAGTCGTTGTAGCTGGTGTGTAGTAAAGGGGTTCACTGGGGATGCCTGGTGCGGCAGTGAAGGGGAGCACCCTTGTGCACTGCGGCCAATGTTCCCGCATCCACTGCTGTCCGCCAGACTCGCGCACGACTAGATGAGCCAGGACTAGTACTATGAAGAACATAGCTAGTACTCAATACCTGTCCTTGCAGCTGGTGTGTAGTGAAGGGGTTCACTGGGGACGCCTGGTGCGGCAGTGAGGGGGAGCACCCTGGTGGACTGCGGCCCATGTTTCCGCACCCACTGCTGTAGGCTAGGCCCGCGGTCGATTGGGTTAGCCAGGGACTAGAAAACAAATCTTCCCTGGTACATAATATAAAATAAAGAATCCATAACTACTATAATCATAATTAGATAAATTCAAAAGTCGGCCTGTCTATTTTGCTGTTAATAAACAAGGGCCGACTGTTTTATTGTATTTCATGAAATTTATATTTATTTAGTTAGGTACCTTCTTTTGCAGGAAAATCAAAGATTTGCCACGTGATTTCTCTAAAACCTAAATCTAAGTGGATGAAGTCACGAGCCTCATCCAGAACGGTGTTTTAATATGTATTATTTTCTAACATGGCTAACTCATATTTTTTGTTGGAGTATGCCTCACGAATGTTAGTTTAACCCGACTGGGGCCATCGCTATACTGCCAATGCCATATTTGTTTCATTATTGTTGACTTTCGTATTTTACAATTATAATCCTTATTTTAAGCACGTCAAGGTACGTAATATCTGAACTCTAATTTTGAGTAATATTGCTTAAGTATTGCTAAAAGCGCTGGCAGTTATTTTATTATTATTAATATTTTTATTTTATTATATTTACTAGGGATTCTGTTATTTTATGATTTTCCCTATTCATGAATTTGGTGACGCAACGCAATTAAATAAATATAAGACTACTAGATGATGATAAGTTAGTACGCGGGGCACTCATTAATTTTCCGGGATAAAAAGGTACCAAATTTCGTGAAAATCGTTTGAAAAATATGGGCCGCGAAAGCGTAACAGATAGACAGACATGAGATAGTCAGATGGGCGGACTCTCCTTTCGTATTTAAAATATTAAGTATAGATTCGCAACGCATATTTCGCGTTTGATATACCTATACACAAGATATAACGGGAGTTCAAATACCAAAAAACAAAAACACTAGTCATCGCATCAATAGTATCTGCAGGGCTAAGTGAAGGCAACTCCTCCTTTCAAATTAACCGACCAATCACGCACAAAGCCGTGAATGCTCCTTGCCCAATAAAAGATCACGTCTTACAGCAAAAGGATGAAACAATGCGGCTAATTTTGTTGTACGATACCACAAGTTGGCGCGGCTGTTCACCAGTCACCACAGTGTACAAAAAAATGCACTATTTTAACTTCCAGTAAGTAGAACTACTTTTTATCACTTTAGGCATTTAATTAATAACTTACTGTTTAATATTTTGTATGGGTATATTACTTTAGACCATTAAACAAATACACTTTCGCGTAAGTACTTATTACGATGCGAAAGTGTGTATTTGTTGATTGTTATTTTAAGGCGCTTATAGCAATAGACCCGAATGATTTTGTACATGGATAAGGATATACTTATAAGGGCTCTCCAGCAAATATTAGTCGTTTCCGGTGCAGAAATCACAGCGATTGGACAGTGGACCGGAGAGTGGGATTGACTTGGTAAAACCACGTGAACGAAATCGGAATATCTAGTTTTAATATAACTTACATGTTATCTAGTTTTTATATTTCTAGTTTGATGTACACAATATAAGCTTTACTTTTACCGTACACCAAAGCTGTCGACACTAGGTTATATAATGACTTAGACTTGCAAAATTACAAAGGTTCACAGTTATAATTTGGCCTCTAATTATGTAAACATATCTTTCCTTTACAAGTTTACACCAAGTTATGATAAATGTTTAATCGAAAAGTATAATAGGTATCATAACGACATTTCGACCGCTATGCGACCGTTATCTCTCTCTAGACTCATACGTCCTCATAATCTGTTGTCAAGTGGCCGGATGACCTTAAGTCAGTAATAATGTCATAGCTTACACCACCTGCTACCCTATTACATAAGACCTGCATCAATCATTGTTACAATCTCAATTGTGTGGATCAATTTATGGTGTTCTTGCTGCGACAATATATTTTGGCCAATAGCGAAAGAATACTCTTTCGCTATTGGCCAAAACATACTGTCGCAGAAAATCAGAGGTGATTGCGTACGTTGCTTTGTAGCAATCATTTATACACAAATATTGTATGGTGTCGTTGAACGCCCATTTATATAAGAACATAAGATTTTTTCCTCTACTCTATAAAAAATAAAAATGAAAAATAGATTCAAACCTGCGACATCTTACTAACGCCACGACCGCTATGTCACTAAAGACCTATACCACCAAAGAGAGAAATTTTCATGTTGGTTAGGAGCCATAAGATGTCCCATGTAACTTGAACATTAAATTTTACCAGTGAGATCATTAAAGCTTATCACTCGGGTGTTAAATGTGTGTCGTGCGTTTGTTTAATAAACATACGAATAATAAACGTAAATATTTTCGTTATTAATTAATTAGTTGTAACAAGTCACCGACGCTTAACGACCATTACCTCGGACATGTACACAAAGTTAACTGTTTAGATTCTACTAATTTATGTTGTATTCGATAGCATAAATAAATTGAGATTACGATAAATAAATAAACATATAAGTTCCTAACTACTTAACTAATGTAACCTACCCACTCAATTAATAAATATGGCGAAAAATAGTTCGTAGGCATTTTTCTATTCGTACCAAACTCAATATTATATATCTAGATTTTTTTTTTGTGAATTTACGCTAAATTTTCCTGCCTTCATCAGGGCAAGTAATATTTTCTAAATTTTATACCAACATTCTTGATACATACTAATAAATGTGAAAGTATCCGTCTGTCTGCTACACGTTCCCGGCCCATCTTCCAATTTTGATGAAATTAGGTCCAGACTATAGAGGTAGCTTGCATGATGTATCCCGCGGAAGCATAGGCTATTTTTTATCCCGGAAAATTAAGGAGTTCCCGCGGAAATCAAAAAAACTTTAATCCATGCGGACGAAGTCGCGGGCATCAACTAGTTTAATTACTTTACATTTTGAAATGATGTAGGTAGACCTCCGAGCTCTACATCGAACTCTACAGCAAAAATGTTGAGTCATAACTCATGGTTGAGTCAACAAAAACGGTTCGGTGTTAGGAGTAACCCGGGGTTTTATTACGTAAAAATATCTGCTACGGTGTGACGATCGCTATCACCTCTGATTGGTTAACACGCTTTTGTTGTTTAATACTACTCAATATTACTTTTGAGTTGGTATTATATATTTTTCCTATTATTACTCCAAATGACAGTATGACGTCACGTACCGTGACGTTCCTAGAGTAAGGATTATAATTCCAAATAAGGTTTTCTCGAGATGTTATTCCAGACCAATGCCTACTTGAATTGTTCCGATTTCACTTAAGCAAAGATATGTTTCTTTATTTGCACAACAAAGTCGCGGATTCAAAAAAAAACTTACGTGTCATATCTCGGATAAGAAGGTGGATATGGGGAACTGGATCCGAAGTAATTCCTCGGGCCCAGTTGAATCGACTGCATGTGAGGGTGCTGGACATGGGCCATGTGGTAGCCATCACCGAAGATCGCCTTGGAATACGGCGTGGAGCGGAAGGGCCTCTTCATTCTCCGCCGCCGCCTATAGTTGCCGTTCTCGAACATATCGCCACATTGAGGATCTAGAATAAGTATATTCTCACCACAAAAACAAAAGAAAAAACTAGAATAACTTGGCCTATATTTGCCATGACTTTCAAATCGTAACACGCCTGGTTAAAGAAATGAAGATCCTGTAAGATCTTGACTGACTTCTATGAGGTTTATCTATAGACACTGGATTTTTAACATTAAATCATGCATATTATACGATTTCTATGTATTCAAGGGTTGCTAATAACAAGGAACCTTAATACTTTTCTCCAAAAAAAAAATGGACAAAAATCATCAGCAATTCGCAAATATTACTACGCTTGATATGACCATTCGCTTTGCTAAAATATTATAATCGTAAAAGTAAATTCAAACAATCGCAGATTCGCAAGCACAATAGATCGTTGAGCGTGTGCAAAAATTTTGTCAATTAACTAAAATATTCTTTCAAGTAAATACTTTTTGTAAGCTGCAGTTTTAGTTCACTCAAAAATAATGTTCTACACTCGAGGATAGCCTTTAGTCGTGATGTTGTATTAAGATGATGGGCACAATTTCGCAGTTCGGCATGATAAAGTTTTCAGAGTTCAACTTACCAAGTGTCCAGTAGTTTCCCTTCCTGTCTCCGCCACCTTCCCTTGGCACTTTGATGAAGCATTCGTTCAAGCTCAGGTTATGTCTGATGGAGTTCTGCCAACCTTTCTTATTCTTCTCATAGTATGGGAACTCTTTAGTGATATAAGAGTATATTTCACTCAAGGTGGCACGTTTAGTTTGGCTGTGCTGTATAGCCATAGTTATGAGAGCCACATAGGAGTATGGAGGCTTAGTCAGGTTTGGTGACGTGGGTGTGGTGGACTGAGGCTTCATTTCTGATGAGCTGCCAGGACTGGCTGGCGCTGAAGACTTTGGTTTAATCTTTGTTTCGTTGCTGTAAACAAAAGGATATTAGTTTGTTTTAACTTCGTAAGGCCACGGCTAAACTGGCCTTCAACATCCGTTACAAAATTATGTTTATTCATTTATTTCGGACTAGATGATGCCCGCGACTTCGTCTACGTGAATTAAGTTTTTTCATTCCCGCTTTAGTTTTCCGGGATAAAAAGCCTATGTCCTTCTCCGGGAGATAACCTATCCTTGTACCAAATTTCATCAAAATCAGTTTAACAGGTGAGGCATGAAAGCGTGGCAGATAGACAGACGGACCGGCAGACACACTTTCGCATTTATAATAGGTATCAGTATGGATACCAAGTAATCGCTAATTTCTAACTGCAGTTCGCTGAAATTCTATGTTTTTGACTAGTTCTTGGAGATTTCACAGGTACTATTTATGCTTAGAATTACACTTTTTATCAATAATTAGAGAACTTCAAGTTTTATGAACAATAGAGGAAAAGGTCTTACTTATTGGAATTAGCACTTTCATCTCTGGGTAGAGGCGGAAGTGATAGCGTCTGATACACCCGTGATAGTTCCTCATCACCTTTTATCGTCTGATTGGAGGTATCAGGGCCATTGTCCTGGATGCATAACCGGCTGTCGTACGACGAACCTGGGGGCAAGAGGTAGTTGTTTTACAAGATTTTATTTAACTTGCAATGTTTGTCGGTTTGTTTAGGTCAAATGTTGCAACTGAATTTTTAAATAGTTTTTCTCAGCCGATTGAGCTGTGCATGTACTCGTTTAGTTTGCATGACAATGGCTACGTTATTAAGTGACGTCATTCTAAAACAAATTGCTAAATCCCGCAAAGATTAGTTATTTTTATGCACCCTCATGATATTGATTTCAATTAAAAGGGTTTGCTAAGAACTAAAAATAAAAATACTTATCATGATATAAAAGTTAAATATTTAGTTTTACTAAATGTTTGGTTGTGAAATACTCCATTCTGAAGGAAAACCGCCGAGTGGAGTTGGTTCCACAACTTGCCCTTGAGGGAACAGAGCCGTTTTTAGGGTTCTCTAGTCAACAAGGAACCGTTATAGTTTCGCCATGTTCGTCCGTCCGATTTAGCGTTTCGGTACGACGCAGTGTAAAAAGCGATTAGAGGTATAAGTTTAATATTACTGCCGGTACCCCTAACAGCTTAGCCCGCTACCATCTTAGGTTGCATCATTACTTACCACCATTTGAGATCGCAGCTAAAATCTAAATTCTAGTGGAATAAAAAAAATTGGCAGTCATAAGTACTGCCGATAGAAGTGAAAACTTTATATTTAATCTAAAAATTAATAAATAAACATAATAATAATAATAATTTCAAATATAAACCTTAAAACGAAAGCATTAAAGTTTAATTACGAATGTACTATATTTATATTTAAGACCTTTTGCATTAAGAAGAATCGATCTCGCGTATTCCACATTTTTACCCCCTATGAAAAAGTGCTCAACGCGCCTAAAGAAGTTTTCACATTAAAAATCTTTGTTAGTAGTACAGTTACAAAGAGCCTGAGCCCTGAACGTTAGTTGTTTACTCTACCAGTCGACGAACCAAGTGTTTCCGAGAATCCCATATTGGGAGGCACGTACGCTGGAGATTGGCGAAATCTCGGACGTTGTATTAGGTACTTGAATTACATACCTACCTGAAACCGTAGCATATAAATTGCATTCCGCTGATCTTGCTTATTAAATACAATGTTTCGGCAAGTTGGCCTCTTTTTCCAGCGGCTAATTAATCAAATTGTTAATTGTAGTTTTATTAAATATGCGATGTTTGTGAGATGGTGATTAAAGAAAAGCCCCAGCTGAGCTTGTTGTGGGCTCTTCTCAGGCTAGGGCGCGTCTGGAATCCTCGGACATTTAGTTTTAACTAAGTATATAAAAGATAATGGTCATAATTAATAACGATATCTAACTTTTAAGATACCGTAATTATAATTTATTTTATTTAAAACGTTTTTTAGAGTCTAGTTTTTAGAGTCAGTAAATCAACCAGTCTATATGGTACACTCTAAACTTCAACGTCAATAAAATGTAGGACGTGATGGTAACTGGTTGGTAAATGAAGCGGTGATAGCCTAGTGGTTTAGACACCTCAATACCGATCTCCTAAAAGCAGTGGCGTGCACAGCTTTTGAAGCTAGGGTAGGCATTAGTTAGTCAAAGACGTATTTTCATTTGGGTAAACAGTGCTTTTATGCCTCTATGAACTGCACGCCACTGCCTAAAAGGGGTCTGGGGTTCGATCCACGGGTACGAACTTCTAACTTTTCGGACATAGATATCACTTGCTTCAAATGGTGAAGGAATACATTGTGAGGAAACCTGTATACCCGAGAGTCTTCATTATGTTCTCGAATGTGTGTGAAGTCTGCAATCTGCATTGAGCCAGCGTGGTGGACTATGGCCAATCCCTTCTCATTCCGAGAGGAGATTCATGCTCGGTGACTTGAGTCGGCGTTGGGTTGTAATGACTATGGTAAGTGGTAATAAGCTGGCATGTAAGAACTAAAACTACGAATCAGGGTGGAACGTAATGTCTTTTCGCGCTAGTGTGTGCAATTTTATTCAAATTACAGTTACGTAATTTTTTTTGTCCTTAAAGTTATTTTTAGTACCTATTTCTTCTACTTTATGAAAGCAAATAATTGATCGAATTATTTTCGAAGCCATTGATTTCGGTGCTCTTTTGCCAACGGAATTTTATTGATGCCTCTGCTATGGCTGTCCTGAGGGTGGGGATCGATGAACTCCTCTTCATTATATGAGATAGTGTTACAATGTCAATCTTTAATTAGTTCTCGTATTAATTCTCATACATAGGCTTACGTTCAAGGAATGCGCCGGACAGTCGCCGTGGCGAAGTCCGCACCGCCTCGAGTTCGCAGCGCACAGGCATTGTGTCGTTCAACAATGCGTATTTATAAAACATTAAAACCCGTATCGATCGTGAAATTAATAACAAATAACAATTGTGAAACGCTGGTTCTGGGCCGTGTGCGAATTGCCCGGGTTGAGTAACGCCTAACAGATTTTCAGCCTTATTGGAATCGTTACGTGTAACTTACGAGTTACCAGTTAATAATACTTAGTTACCTACTCTACCTTACAAACTCTAGCTAGAGATAAGGGTATATGTAGTATGTAACTATGTAGGTATAGACTATAGATATATACGAAGAGGGCTCTCAGGCGGTCGTTACTTACTTACATACTAGTTAAGTAGTTACTAGTAAAGTGTTTGTCCATCGATCATGTCGCAATGGAGCAAGGGATATACATTTTCGTATGTACTTTTAGTTAAGGACCCAGAAAATACCATTAATGACCTATATATGCCTAGTTAAAGACCTGCCAAACTGTTAGATGAAAAGTAACTTCCGAAAATACATTGCAATGTGAAATTATATGGCCTACTTCCTATACAAAATATTGGCAATAAAAAGTACTGATATCAAAAGTAAAAAAAAAAAAAATTAAAAATTAAAAATGTCGCCAAGTCAGGTTAATTCACTTTTTAAATTGAACCTTGCAACTTTTTCGAATTCTCCCATCATCATACGAAATTTCAACGTTCTACGTACCCGAGAAGTGCTTCATAATTTTGATGAGTGAGTTAGTTAGTAGGTAGTGTACCGTTTAATGTAATTTTTGAACTTCTTTATTTCAAGTACCATTTAAATACATACTCTGATACTAGAAATTGTGTCCATCAAAATTGGCTTATTATTTGTGAGTATCGTAGGCTATTGGTACCAGAATTTTCAAAATCGGTTCAGTAGATCCAAAGATTACCCCCTACCACCTCACAAACTCAGAAACTTTTCCTCTTTGTAATATTAAGTATAGATAATATAAATTAAAATAAAATAATGAGCTTAACCAGTGTTTCAAATGTCGTTATGTTACTATGACACGGACCAAAACGCGAGGGGTAAAAACAGCGTGAAATGTTTCGTGTAAACTGTATGCATTAGGCCAGAACTGGAGCACTACCTCGCGCTTCAAAAAACCTCGCGAAAACAAAAGAGTTCCAAGGGATGTTTAAGAAATAAACAAATGATTTATTTATATGAATATGTGAAATGAGATGTTTGTCATTAATTAGAAAGCCGCAACATATACAGTCAGGTAACCCTGACGTACAAATATTTTTCTTACATAACATTTTACAATTATTTCATAATTACACAAAACCATTTTAAATAACGAAGGAAGAATTCTTGATAAACATTGCAAAGTACCCGCTTCTTTACATATATTTTTTATCAACCTATGGTCTAATAAATTTTAAAAATATTCAAACATATACATAATATATATCATCACATCATACACATATATATAATCTATTAAATTTTAAAAATATACATACATATTATCTATGCCAGCATTACTTGGATTCATAATGCAATAACATAATTTAGTCTAATTTATCCTTAAATTTATTTTGGTTTTGCGCTGAAGCGAAGCGAAACCAAAATAAATGTATGAATTTATCCTAATTCCAATTCTTAGATTGTAAAAATTCGCCAATTGAATAAAATAAATTTTACGCCAATCATTTTCAATGCAATTTTGATTTTATTTTGTGACAATAAAGTAATAGATTTCGGAATCGCATTGAGGTCGTTTACGCACATCGCACTACAGTTCTTTAAACAATTAGATGTCCAGGGTGCCTTATTAAATACTAGTCTTTCCCTATTTCTTGTTCCTCGTAAAAATCTAATCCACGTGGACGTATACGATTCGAAAAGATAATGTCTTACTACTATTATAAATGCGAAATTCTGGATGGATATATGGATGTTTGTTACTCAATCACGCCCCAACGGCTGAACGGATCTGGCTGAAATTTGGCAGAGAGATAGATAATAGTCTGGAATAGCGCATGTGCTACTTTTTATCCCGGAAAATTAAAGAGTTCCCGCGGGAACCAAAAAACCTCGAACCGCGCAGACGAAGTCGCGGGCATTCGCTAGTAAAGAGAATAAAGGCCCCTGTAGGTAACCTAAGACTGATAATTACAAGAAATAATATAGGTACGGGGCCTCAATTAATATAAACAAGACGAGGTTACGAGAGGTCGGGTCAAATTCTGCCTGCGGCCCAAAGTAACCAAGCATTGCATAGTCGATCGAATTACCATCGACGAAGCGTACTTAGTAAGAACGACTACAGAGACTATATAGTGTTTATACACTATTGCGTCCTTCACTCCATAGTATAAAACAAAGTCGCTTCCCGCTTTCATCCCTACGTACGATCTTTAAAACTACGCAACTGATTTTGATGCGGTTTTTTTAATAGATAGTGTGGTTCAAGAGGAATGTGTATATGTTTAATAAATGCTTAATATAGTAAAGAAACACTGATAATTTTAGAGGTTTGTAATGTGAATTCGTAAATAAACACATTTTTTTGCGCTTACATTGCAAACGCTGGCTGAACCGTACGAGATAGATCAAAGCAATGTAGGTACTACAGTATTGTACGCCTTAAAAAGGTCTCCAAAAAATCCGCGATATTGTATGTCTATCTCTTAGGGATAACCCACTATGACCATTTTATATCCTTTACTTTTTACGAGAAATAATGACTTCTTTACGAAGCGATTTTAAGCAATACAGCATTAATCCTTATCCAATTAAGTAGGTACCTTTAAATAGTTGGTGCATTTAATATAGATCAATATGGCGCTTTACAGCATGTAATTTAAATGAATAGTTTGTTACAACTAGTTTGATTGTTGTTTGACCTAAGTTTTTCTTTCAGATTTTCAATCCTCTCACGGTTTAACAACACGCAGTAATTCATGCATATTAGCCATGTTGTATGATCAAATGATACCATGCACAATTTGATGACGCTTCAAATAGCTGCAATGTTGATTTCCGCCAAGCACGAGTAGGTACAATAATTAAATGCCTTTAAGTATTAATTCATATTTTCCAGGCAGAAAAAAAGATAAGTATTAAAAGTTGATAACATATCTAGAACTGGCTTATGCCCGCGACTTCGTCCGCGTGGACTACACAAATTTCAAACCCCTATTTTACCCCTTACGGGTTGAATTTTTATAAATCCTTCCATAAAGAATGTCTACGTTATAAAAGCTATCTGTATGTCAAATTTCAGCCCGATTCGTCCAGTGGCAAGCCTAAACCTTAACCTGCTGCATTCGAGTGAAATTTCTGAAACATTGGATTTAGTAGTTACTATTTCTCGAAAATTTCTGCAATACTGGATTTAGTAGTTACTGTTTCTCGAAAGTATAAGAACCTAAGTAAAGAGTCTAGATAAAAGTTTTCATGACTCTAACTTGTGAAATGGCAGACTTTCTTACAAATTTTCTTCTTCTATACTATAACCCCAAATTCAAGGTACCTAGTAAGATGCATACTTTGAGCTTTTTTCTGTTGATGACCGTGACTTTGTCCGCGTGGATTTTGGTTTTTTGGTTCCCGTGGAAACTCCTTAATTTTCTGGGACAAAATGTATCTGTCCGGATAAGTCTGTAAGTAAAAGTCTGGATTAACCTATGTGCTAATCCGGACTATAATCTATCTCAGTACCAAATTTCTTGCAGATCCGTTCAGCCGTTCTGGCGTGATTGAGTAACAAACATCCATCCACACCTCCATCCATCCATCAATCCAAACTTCCGCATTTATAATATTAGTATAGAAGTATACATTGAACCCTAAGCCCAAATATTGAGCAAAATAAATAAAATTTTCAAAGAAGAATTCTCAATCCAATATCACTACAGTTTAAAGTTTAACCCCTACTCCCAAGCCTCGTACTATTACCTATTCTATGGTTTTACGCAGCAAAAGCTAATATTATAACCACGAATGCCCCGGCTTTGATGATAATATGTAACCATGTATTAGTCTTTAGTCGGGACAGTCTTTATTTTATGTGAATTTCGTAGTTGACGGTAAATTAAGAAAGAATGCAAGAATTTTTATTATTTGAGAGATATCAACTAAAAAATATACATTTATTAATAATATAATGTTGTCTAATACCCGCTACTTCGTCCGCATTTATTAAGGTTTTATAATGCCCACGGGAGCTTTTGAATTTTCCGGAATGAAAAGAAAACAGACAGATAGACAGACACAGTTTCGCACTTATAATATTAGTATGGATTTTATCCTGTGGTAACAACAAAGTCTTAACACATTCATGTATGAGAGTTTTAAAAGCAGGTATTTTAAAAATTATAAAGTCAAACTATTTGTGCGATAGTGTACAGTTTGTTTACAAAAGTAATTTTGTTTCATGTTTTTAATAAAATATGAATTCCTTGATTATTATTTAATGGGCATGGGCATTTCGCTATTGTAAAAATCCTCTCAATCTATAGAGTACAGATACTCGTATTAGGTGAAATATTGTTCAAATATGAAATGATTTTTATTTTTATTATCCAATGGATAGTACTAGACATTATAACATATTACTGTTTGTTTTGTAAGACTTACAGGTCATAATAAAAAAAAATTAAAAACACGACTGCCCTGCCAAATAACCAACTA
Source organism: Erebia palarica (assembly GCA_964035005.1). Classification (NCBI taxonomy): domain Eukaryota; kingdom Metazoa; phylum Arthropoda; class Insecta; order Lepidoptera; family Nymphalidae; genus Erebia; species Erebia palarica. Next base: position 21,012,128 of record OZ035986.1, read on the forward strand.
AAAAGTTAAAAATCTAAATTAAACTAGAATTAGAATCTTATTCACGTTTTTATTTAATGATATTTTTTGTGAATCACTGGATATTGAACTATAGTATTACATATTTTCGAATCTACTCATCATTTTCTAGATGATGATTATATAGTTAATCTTAATTTCGTTTTTTTTTTCAATTTTAGTTTTTAATGCGGGACCGTGGTCACTCCATAAATTTTTTTTTAATTTTACAAGCCTATGTCACCCGGAATAAGCTAGAGATTCTGACAATACCTCATTTATCAAAATCAGTACTGGCGTATAGAAGTTATTGTGGAATATACATACATACATACATAGGTAAATGAACCCGGAAAACAATATACTTGGACTTGAATATTTGGACCCTGTTGCATAGGTCGCATCTCCGAAATACCGACAGACAAACAAAAATAGTAAGTATCTATAAAAAAACTGTAGCCCGAATACGAAAATTTTTAAAGATTCGTTTGACACCTTATTCATCAAAATCGCTTCAGTAGCTCAGGCGCTACGATGGAGCACACATACATATATACATACAGAGACAGCTAAAATCATTCGCTTCCTTTGGCTTTGCCGTAGTCGGGTAATAATCGACGTACTAGTATTTATCTCGGTATGTACCTACTATCATAAATACAGATCATGCTATTCGGATGACATCATTCTATCCTTTTCTCTGGAGTGACTGTAATCATAAGAGTAAAAGAAATAAATTTTAAGTATCCTAATAGCATTTGGATGGGCTTGTATAACTTACTTTATATTTAAACAAGATTTCTAAATTTATAAGTATGGACAGCCTTCAAAATTTATAAGGTTAAGCAATCGTTTGTCAATAAATTTTGCGCTCGGCATTTGGATGGTTGGGGGTTCGATCCCCGGAACGCACCTCTTAAATTTCAGAGCTATGTCAGTTTTATGAAATTAAAAGATATCACTTGCATTATTATGTACGCCAATCTGGTCTTGCCTGGTGCAAGGTTTCGGCCGTGTCACTAAGCGATTTAGCGTTGCGGTACGAAACCGATTATATGGGTTTAATATAACTGCCATCAACTGCCACTAACTGCCATTAAATATAACAGGTTAGCCCGCTACCATCTTAAACTACATCATCACTTACCATCAGATGGGACCGCAGTCAAGGGCTAACTTTTACTTGATAAAAAAAATCCGCACTTGGCCAGTGTGGAGGAATGGCAAAACCCTTCTTGTTCTCCCGTTGGCAAAACCGTTCTCGTGCGACTATCTAATTCAAACATCTCACTTTCAAGTATCATTTCTTTGTTTCTCATGCTCTAGTTAGAGTCTGTAAATTTGAATCCGGGACCGTTCCTTAAACGTAGCCACCCTATTCCGCCATGAACTTGAAACGCATATACTTATTTACGACCGTGCATTGTTCATTCACTATAAGTTGATTGTCGATATAAAGTGTCAGCGGTGCCGGAAACTCATTGATAGGTTTAATAGGACTGAAAATAGTGGGTTTGATTCCCTGGGCGAATTGCCCCACCGTTAATGCCGTCCGGTGCGCGGTTGATGCAGTAAAATCTGAAGCTATTTTCAGGCTTGATCCTTGAGAGTTACTGGTTTTAGATTGCACGTCATGAGTCTAAAGGCGAAAACACACTACGGACAGGAATGGAGAACACTTCCACGCGAAACTTCCACTGTTACTTAGTGGAGACTGGTTTTGTCCAGTCGCGGTAGTCTGTGCGGCTTGATAGCCGAACTAGTCAACTTTTTTTGTGATTATTAAATAGAGGACCTGACAAAAGACGTTACAACTTATATCCACGATTTCTGTTAATTTTATGTTTGAGAACCATTTTAAATAATCGATTTTAAGGAAAAATGGCAGCTAGAACTGTGACGGCATCAAAAGTAAACGCACTTTTTTACTTTAATGTATAATTTAAAATGGTTAACAAACATAAAATTCTGGAGACGTGGATATTACGTCCTTTGGTAGGTCTTCTATTTAATAATCACTAAAATTTATTGTTGATCTATGCAACATCCCAATTGTAGTGGCATTCCACAACAATTCAGTGGCTCATAGCAACGGGATGTAATATTTTGATGTATGGGCGAAAGTTTAACATGCGTATTTTGCATCGTCAGTAGCAAGTGCAAATATTTCTGGTTTGAATTGCAATGTAATCATATTATTCATCGAACGAATAGGGGTGCCACCTTAACTATTATGCACTAGTAAACGATGCACGATGTCCGTGTCTTTGTCCGCGTTGTCTTAGGTTTTTCATTTCTTTAATCTAGACTTACTCAAGTAGCTTATAATTTAAGTATGGATTTTGAAAAAAAAAAAGCAGGATAGCTCGCTACCTTCGTAGACAGCATCATCACTCGTTAATCCCTTTCCAGGGCTAACTTGTAAGTTGTAATGTAATAAAAGATCTTGCTCAAATATGATTTTGAAGTAAAGACTACTTAGACTTCTTAAAAGAGCATAAATTGTTTAAAAATATGTGTCTTTTCAACTTGCAGAATCATTTGATAAATCAGAGCTTATTCGAATACACGTGCTGTCTACTCCAAATGATAAATGATTTATTTATTTCATGTAGGACAACTTGTGTTACTTATGAAACGGTAAGACTCTACCACCGGTTCGGAAAGCTGATTTTACTGAGAAGAACCGGCAAGAAACTCAGCAGTTGCTCTTTTCATAGAAAAGAAAAGGTTACAATATGTAGAGAACACAACACATACGTTACAAGTATTTCACTGACTTGTGGGTCACTGGATGCGAGGTCGTTTGCTTCCATGCAACTTTGTCATTAATAAAATCATCGATAGTGTAATAACCTCGACTTAACAAATGCTGTTTAACTCTATGTAATGGCAAATCCAGAAACTCTTTGGGGACCATATTATAAAAGCGTACGCTCGACCCCACAAAGGATTTCTGCACCTTGCGCACACGATTCAATCGAGTTTACAACACATCAATACCAGACACCAGTGCATTACAAATTACCTAACCTAAAATCGCTCGCCTAATCCTTCGCTCGTGAATTGAAATGCCAGAGGCTCGCAAAGGAACAATATTTTGACTGTGCCATAAATTACAAACATTTCCATACCAGATGCGAAGTGCTTCGAGCACTTCGCTTCGCTATTGGATTTTTCTAAGATTATTAAAATTGTTGTTGTCTAGGTACAAGTACAAAATATTTCCTACCACTACCACTATAGCCCATTAACGTCCCACTGCTGGGCACAGGCCTCCACTCTCATAGGAGAGAGGGAATTAGAGCTTAGACCCACCACGCTGCTCCAATGCGGGGGTGAAACACCGCCAACTTCCTAACTCCGGGCTAGTACTGGGAATTTTTAATCAGAAAAACCCGATACTTAATTATGGCCCGACCCAGGACTCGAACCCGGGACCTCGTCGGCCGCAGTCAAACATACTAACCACTAAACTAACGAGGCAGTTAATAATAATAACTCCTAACAAAATATTTCCTATTAAGAAAATATTAAGCGTTTTAGAGGCAAGCAAGTTTTTATTGTTTCACTTGAATATCGAAGATAAACCTGTAAAGGAATATTCATAGATAGATAGATAGATAGAAAAACTCCCTATTGCTACACAAGACATAAAAATACATAGGAAAAAAGAAAACAAAACAAAGTGCGCAAGAGCGGTCTTATCACTAAAACTGATCTCCTCCAGACAACCCATAAAGCCATACAATATACTACATAAACATTAGATACTAATAATACATAAATAATTTTATGAATACATATAAAACTAAATATATACCTATAAACCTACATACACAATACTTTAATATTCTACAGCATACTATTACTAGTTATGTAATAATCGTTTAAACGACTCTTGATGCCTTTACAGTTAAAGAAAATAATATTATTACCTTAGTATAAAAACTATAAACAGTCTGGACGTCACACTATATGAGGAACTTTTGAAAATCTTATGCTTGCTCCTAAAGTTTTTTAGTTTTAACAAACTGAAAACTTTTATTAAATAAGGCCAACTTCGGCTACCAAAATTCTTTTTCTTTCGAAACAATGAAGATTTAAAGAAATTTCAATTTTACTCATTTTGATACACAACCTACAAATGGAAAATAATTTAAACTAGTAAAAATTTTCCTACCACATTAACCTTGATTCTCCTACCTATATGGTTTCCGCCATACTATCCCAAGCCCAACCTGCTACTAAACAAAGCGTGTGGTTTCGTTGGACACCCACTTACTGAAATAATTGCATACATGTCTCTCTCCATCAATACTGTAGTTCGACGTATTTTTGTCACGTACGATTTTTCCAGGCCAAACCTCTTTTAATCGCGCCAATAATAACTATGTTCTAAAACATTGTAGGAATTCTTAATTAGTTGACAGCCCTAATAATTACGGATATATATATTTCCACAGAAAAAGGAATTTCCCATGAAATTGCTTATTATTTTGCTTTACCCGCTTCATTATGGAAATATGGAATGATGCTGAAATGATATTTGTTGATCGAATATCGATGTTTAAAGCTTTTAGTCGATTGTTTGTTCAGTTTGATTTAGCATTCATTGCTATTTTATCAAATTGGTGCAAATAATGCCGGTAAAACGTGATAATCAACTAAGAAAAGCAGTACGTAGTATTAGGGGTAGAATTCTCATGTAGGTCCTATTAAATATTATAAATGCAAAAGTTTTTTTTATATACATAATAATATATTACAGACTAGCACTTGGCTGCAATCAGACTAGCTGGAAGTAGTGATGCAGCCTAAGGTAGAGCGCACTTGTCTCGAAGATGACTACTTACTCTTGAATTGAATATACTAATATTATAAGCGGATGGAAAAACGGAAGCCGGAAGGGCATTCTGTAACCTAGCGGATAAGTATATTTGTTTGTTGGCCTTTCCTTCAATCAAGCTGCATCGGAGCAACAGATTGACGTTGTTAGATACATCTATGGTGTATCCATAAAATAAGAAAAAACCGGTTAAAAATTTGCCTGCATCATTGTACTAGGAACCGAAAACTGCTTGTCGTATCGTTATGAAACTTTGCAAATGTAATACCGGTGATAATCTAAACTCAATATTATAAAGAGGAAAGATTTGTTTGATTGTTTATTTGTTTGTAGTTGATAAACTCAAAAACTATCCAACCGATTACAAAAATTCTTTCACTTATAAAAGCTACTTGATCAGCGAGTAACATAGGTAAATTTTATTTTCAAAAAAATTTCAAGAAAATTGCAATAATATAAATGAAGTCGGAAATAATCGTCTCATCTGAGAGCTTCCGTGGAGTGCGCTGCTTAAATAGCCAAAGTTACACGAAACCAATGTATGGTGGAATTGTTCCTCTCAAAAAGTTCTACACAAAGTCCGCGATAGCTCAAATCTATCTTTTAAGGTTGTCTCGTAATAACCATTTTTTCAATAAGCTTTTTTCTTTGGAGAGAATTTTTGGAGTATATCTCCTCTAGAATCGATTTTCGTATATATAAGCCCGGGGTATGAAAATTTATAGGGAGTTAAATCAAACTTTCTTGTTCTTCTTGTTGACTTTATGTTTCCATGGTAATACTTGTTTATGTTTCCATGACTATGTAATGTATTTTGATGAATATAAATTATGTAATTAATATTAATAAATGTAATAAATATGAAAGCATGCTTTCAGTAATATTTAAAATGCTTTCATTTACCCTCATTTACTAATCTATATATTTTATAATCGCTCGTAAAGAGTAAACTCCAGTGGTGAGTTAGAGCTGACACACACGATTTTTTTTCTTCATTTATATATTCTTTATTTAATTTTTGTATCCTAATTATTAAAGGTAATGTAGCTTCTTAAAAAAATTCTGTGGTATTTCCTAAGATATTCATCTAAATTAAATAGTGTAAACGGCCAATTTGATTCAAAATAAATACTTTTGATGACTACGTGTTTATTTAGGACACCTTGGCAAATAAAGCGTTATTTTAGACTTTTGACAATCATATCAATGGTTATTGTGAGTCAACCTTATGAAAGATACAAGTTCGCGCGCGAGTCGAATGCACAGTTAATGTATGTGTCACCATACATTTAAGAGAGGATTAACTATTCCACCTTGCATTGTTTTCGTGCTTGAATTATGTTTTATAAATAAAATAAGAAGGATCGATCAAGCTAAAGTAATACTATCCAATTGATTAGCATCACTTGAGAAATATACCAGAAGAAAATAAATTCTGATTTCATTGGTACCCTACAATAAATGGAAATAGAAAATACTCGCGAAAAGCTTTTATATTCAAATAAACATGCTCAAAGAGCTCTTGTAACGTTAAGTATTTGTACTACTGCACTGGTTTGAAGTATAAAATTTCATCGAAGACGCCTTTTCATTTCTAATAAATAAAAAGGCGTATGGTGGAATTGTTCCTCTTAAAAAGGTCTACAGAAAAGTGCGCGATGGCATATAACTATATCTTTTAAGGATATAGCTTACCATTTTAAAGTTTAAAAAAATGGTCGCATATAATGTGGTAATTGGGAAACTATTTTCATCGATACTATATTAATTCTTGCCAAATTAAATACGTTAATTACCTCAAGCATTTCATGCACATAATAGTTGTCCTTTACACCATACAATTTTTAATAATATTTTAGGTTTATCGGAATATTAAAACTATGTTCTGACGAAATAAATGCTACCCGTGCGAAGCCGGGCGGGTCGCTAGTATTATAATAATTTAGTTCCATCAAGCTGATCTTGGTGATCTCGGTGATAGCTTAGTGGTTAAGATACCCAACCTCCTGTACGGGGTCGCGGGTTCGATCCCCGGGCACGTACCTCTAACTTTTCGAAGTTATGTGCGTTTTAAGAAATTAAATACCACTTGCAACTGTGAAGGAAAACATCGTGAGGAAACCTGCATACCCGAGAGTTCTTAATAATGTTCTCGAAGCCGTGTAAAGTCTGCCAATTAGCACAATCTCTTGGGAACTCTATCATTTTTTGTGATTAAAGGTAGCCAATGTTCTTCGACTGTTTTTTTTACTGCGAGATAGGTCTGCGCTTTACGGCAGTCATGCTTAATACATTGTCATGATGAGGTCTGGGTTGGAGCGCCATCGCCCCGAAGATGCCTAGTCACTCTTGCTCTGGAGGTACTTAAGTTATACGTGGCAAGGAATTTAAACTGCGAAATACTAAAATTGGTCAAAAAAACAACCCGTGAAAGTTTGGAATAAATCCTTATAGAAGCCTTATTATTTCAATATAGGCAGGTAGGTATTAGCTAGGTAAAATTGTCTTGTACAATCGTCCATCGCATACCGCAGAGCCATGTTTACTTTACCACATCCATGTACGGTGGCCGATGACATCACCATTCGGCCGATAACCATACCTAAGTGTTATGTAGTAGTTACCCTTCCTACGAGTAACATTTATAAGTATTGCAGGATTACAAAAAAATTAATACAATTCATTGTTTTCTTCACGTGCGGTTTTAGTGAACAATGAAAGTTCTTAGAATCAAATAGGACTACTTAGGAATAAATTAGAATTTTAGTTATTGTTTATCTAGCGATATGCCCTGGCTTCGCACGGGTAGCAGTAATAATAATAATAGTAATTACCCAATATAGACAGTGGGCAGTGGGCAGGTTTTATATTTTAATATTACATCGTAAGAACAATTTTTATCTTAATTAGATATGAATAAAGATGAATTACATGTTTATTTTGATAAGGATTAATACAATGTCTGTAGAAACCGCTTTTTTTCCGAAAAAATGTAATCCTTCCCCAATATGTAAATATTCCTCGATATTAACAGGCTACTGGAATATCCGTAACTCGGTACTCGTTCCCATTTGTACGTGATTAGTTCCGGCCCGCTTTACGATCCGACAGCCTCAATAGGAGTGCTTTGATTAAAACATATGCAGTGAAAATTAATACTTGCCTTTGTACGACTTTCCGTACTATAGCCATTATAATAACCTAATCCCGTCACCACCACCACTCCAGCCTATTAACGTCCCACTGCTGGGCACAGGCCTCCACTCTCATAGGAGAGAGGGAATTAGGAGCTTAGACCCACCACGCGGCTCCAATGCGGGTTGGCGGGCTTTAACGACTATTATCATGTTCGTGATAATAACCGGGACCGACGGCTTAACGTGCTCTCCGAGGCACGGGGGTGCAACACCGCCAACTTCCAACTCCGGGCTGGCAGTGAGAATTTCTTAATTGAAAAACCCAATACCTAACAATTTTTATGCCCGAGCGGGAATTGAACCCAGGACCTCGTGATCCACAGTCGACTCCGCTAACCGCTAGACCAACGAGGTAATAACCTAATACTAAATGGTTATTCATGTACAAATAGGAACGGATGGCGATCCAATAGACTGCTAAGTCTGAAAAATACACAGCACGAGAGGAAATGTTAGCGACGCGACTAATTTTTATTATTTACTAGATGATTCCCGCGACTTCGTCCGCGTGGACTAAGTTTTTTCGATTCCCGGAGGAACTCCTTAATTTTCCGGGATAAAAAGTAGCCTATCAAAAGTATCCCTCCCCGAGATATAACCTATCCCTGTACCTTTCATCAAAATCAGTTGAATAGGTGGGCCGTGAAAGCATAGCAGACAGACAGACACGCTTTCGCATTTATAATATTAGTATGGATTAGACAACACTGACAGCGTTTTGCACTTGCGTGTTATTTTGACGTTTTTGTCAACTCAAGTCAATTTTCGAAGCATGATTTAGAGTCTATGCAAACGGCGTATTTTATATGTTCATGAAACTCGCGTTTTCTGCGCGTTTTCAGTTCAAAGGCTGCGTCTGCGTTTGCGTTAGGATCGCGTTTGTATCGCTTCGTCTACGCGTATTAAATGTATCGCCGTGTGCTCTTAAGTCTGACGCATTGTCCTAGGAGCGACGGGAGCGACGCGACGTAACGCGACGCAATATAAAATCACAAACTTACTTACGCGACAACGTAGGCCATGCCAAAAATTATATCATATTTATACATAGATACATATCGTATATATATGTCACCGTAAGATTGTAAAAACCGTTAGATTATAATTTAACTCGCGAAATTCTAAACTGTCGAAAGATTAGAATTTATCGCATTATTTTCCGGTAGGTTGTAATCTGATAAGTTTTTAAACCCGAAAACTGCTTGATTGTTTATGTCGAACCCTAACCTAACCTACAAGAAAGAGACAAGAAAACGTAAATAAAATGAATATTTCAAAAATTTACACTCAGAACATTGAACAGTTTACAATCTTTCGACAGTTTAGAATTTCGCGAGGTTTTTACAATCTTACGGTGACATATACATATATTCGATTAATATTTGCATGTACGTGTTGTTTGTTGCTTCTTTTGCTCTGGACCTGAATTTTTATGTGATTGTTTTTTTTTTTGCTAGCTTTAGATTTGTAGTATAGTGGTATATGGGAATGTTATTATTGTTTATTCATTCGGTTGAATGTGACGCCACCCGGGTCACAGCTGAAAATCAGCGCCCTGCACAAACCGTGCAAACGCAAATTTTGATGCAGGGCAAAAGCTGAGCTGTACACCCATTCTGGGTGGTGTCACAGACAAGCATAATTTTAGATACAATAGTATAAGAATTGACTGTTTTTTTGTGACACCATCGATGAATAAATATATTTTCTTTCTTTCTATCCATGCGAAGGGTCCAGTAGTGTTTAATCTGTGGTTTGATATAACTGTCGCGCCGCGTCGTACTCTATCGCATGGTCGCGTCGGTCGCTCACCTAGGATAACGGGTTAATTCATGGTTTAACATCATACTGTAGATTAATGATGGGTATGTAGGAACGAACCATGATAAAACTTATATCGTGGTACGTATACTTACCCGATATGAATTTATACATATTATCTTCCAAGTGAGCGTATAGCGAGCAAACGTGCAGGTGCGTCACCTGATGTTAAGTGATTACCGCCGCTTATGTACATTTGCAGCTCCAGAGCAACTGCATTTCTGTAATTGTCCATTTATCACTACATAGTATAAAACAAAGTCGCTTCCCGCTATCTGTCCCTATGAAAGCTTAGATCTTTAAAACTACGCAACGGATTTTTATGTGTTTTTTTTTTAAATAGGTAGAGTGATTCAAGAGGAATGTTTGTATGTATAATACATGCATAATATAGTAGAGAAACACTGATAATTTTAGAGGTTTGTATTGTGATGTCGTGGATAAACACATTTTTTTGCGCTTACATTGCAAACGCTGGGTGAACCCTAGAAATAGATCAAAATAATGTACTAATATTGTACAGCTTAAAAAGATCTACAGAAAAGTCTGCGATAGTATATGTTTATATTTTAGGGATAACCCAAAATAACCATTTTTATCCTTTACTTTTTACGAGAAATAATGACTTTTTTACGAAGCGATTTTAAGCAATACAGCATTAATCCTTTAAATGAATATTTTCGAAGATATTACAGATTTAAATTACAGGGACATAGCGGTTGCGATAAAGACATTCTGTAGTATATTTTTAATCAGCATCGGGTCGTTAGTGAACAATAAAATGAAGTATGACATTCGCAGGATTGCTCCTGCGAATGTCCTTGCCATTGTCATTGTAAATTTGTTCTTGTCATTGTAATTGCTCCTGCTTGCTTGCGCAAGCCTTCCGTACTATCGCCTTAATACATTAGTTTTCAAGCCTTAGGTTAGGCTAGCTAGCTTTAAGTTCTAGTGTATTAAATTCAATAAATGTTTAAAAAGCCTTTATCGAAAAATAAATGAATTTAAAAAAAACATATTTCATAGTCTATAAACCGCAATGATGAGGTCTAGGTTGGAACTTGGTACTTGTACCGCATAATATTCTAATTTATGACTCTTTGGATCAATAGATGTCTTTGCATACTGTTTAGTCTTAGTTCGTAGTTTTAATGTCTTTCATAATTCCGTTCTTTTGTGTGCAATAAAGATTTAATAATAATAATAATAATAATAATCATAATAATAATAATAATAATAATAATAATAATAATAATAATAATAATAATAATAATAATCGAACATCAGGACCCTCTCTGAAGCTGAATCGTACCGGTATCTGGGTATGTCGCAATCGTTGGGGGTAAATGAGGCGGACATGAAACAGTCTGTTTGCGAGGCCTTTTTTGGCCGTCTGACAAAAATATGTAAAAGTTTTTTGTCAGGTGCCAATAAGGTTCGAGCCTATAACGGCTGGGTTGTGCCTGTCCTCATGTACACCTTTGGCGTGCTCAGATGGACTCAGACTGAACTTGACGCCCTGGATAGAAAAGTCCGCACAACTATGACACTCTATCGCATGCACCACCCGAAGTCGTCTGTGATGAGATTGTATATCCCCCGGAAATGTGGTGGTCGAGGCGTGTTAAGCGTCAAGACCATGCATAACCGGGAGATAGCCAATCTCAGAACATACTTCGAGATGAAGAGCGAGTCGCCCATGCATAGAGAGGTCGTAGAATGTGATAAAGGACTCACTCCCCTATCCTTAGCCAAAATCGAGTGGCAGGCGCCGAAGGTACTTAGCACCTCTGACCGGGAGACCGTATGGAAGGAGAAGGAGTTGCATGGACGCTTTTTTAAAGCTCTTAATGAGCCACACGTTGATAAAAAAGCGTCCGTGCAATGGCTGCGCTTCGGTGACCTCTTTGGGGAAACCGAAGGTTTTGTCTGTGCGATACAGGATCAGGTAGTTAAGACGCGGAACTACCGAAAGTACATTCTGAAGGATGGAACTCACGACATCTGTCGAGCCTGTCGCCATCCCGGTGAGTCACTCAGACATGTGCTTTCGGGATGTTCGGCGCTTGCTAACACTGAGTATCTGCACAGACACAACCAAGCGGCCAAAATCCTTCACCAGGAGCTTGCAACCTGTCGCCCTGACCCCCGGCCGTCTGGTCTCCCCTGCCGGGGTGTAATCCTCCGCCCGCTACAACTATTTATTTGTGTATTTGTGTATGTAAGTTTATTAACTTATATTTATTTACGTAAGTTTATTATAACTCTTTAGGCCATATGTGTATTTATTTTATTTTGTATGCGGGCGTGAGAGCTAAATTTATGTCGATAATAATAATAATAATAATAATAATAACAGCTGTGCTCAATACATAAATGTAATTGTATAGCGAATTAAGCTGCTTATTCCTTGGATAAATTCAAATAAATGTACAACAATCTGACATTTGTCCCTTTTTACCCGTAATTGCTAATTAGGTTATGCCCTTAGGCTTTGCAGAGGTCCATCTAAATTAACATAAGATTCAGAATGCCTCGAAATAAAATTGACCTTTGGTGCGATCACTTAAAGTTTATTTTTCTTCGTCAAAATGATATCTCACCCTAATGAACGTTTCACTCATCGACATAGAATGATTACTCATAGTTTATTTATCACGGAAAGTTATTTGTAAATACTGAATACGAATACCTTTCCAAAAAATATTTGATAAAAAATCCATACTTATATTATAAATGCGAAAGTGTGTCTACCTGCCCTTCTGTTTGTCTGTTTGTCTGCTACGTTTTCACGACCCATTTGTTGAACCGATTCGGATGAAATTTGGTACAGGGATACGTTGTATCCGGGGGATGGACATAGGCCACTTTTTATCCCGGAAAATTATAGAGTTCCCGCGGGTATCAAAAAACCTTAATCCACGCGGACGAAGTCACGGGCATCATCTAATACTTAATATACTTAACCATTCTAAATAAGGGTTACCTACAATCCTACCACCAGGTAACCCCTAAAATAGCTACTAGGAAAGTTGATCAAGGCAAGAACAGCTCTATCTCTGAATATAAGCAATTAGGCACTAAAAGTATGTGAATACTACAGAGCACTAAGTATGGAGAAGATGTTTTTAAACCTTAAATAATATTTTCAAAATACTGAAAAATAACAGTTTATTGATTTTAAAAAATTTGAACCATAGTTGATTAATTCCACGAAAGAGTTGTATTAATTGCAACTTGACGGATTTTCGTACAGTAATAATTGGGATAATAACAATGGATGAAGTCCTAGTATAAAGTTACATAGCCTTGGTAATAAAATATTATGTAGTAATAATATTACCTTATTATTAAACTGAAATTTCACGAACTGTGGTTGATAGTGGTACGTATGGTTTTTATGTCTGTAAAGCATAAAATATTATGTCAGGTAAATAATATTGTTATGACTGCATAAAAGGCTAGATTGTGTTGATGGTTCCGTCGTTGTGGCGTGAAAAATCAATAATCAATCAATACTTGTTGAAATAGGTAAGTAGCATAAGTTGTTAAATTTTTTTAGAAACACTATTCCATACCGCTAGGCGTACAAATATTGGCCTTAATAAGTAGGTGTGGATCAATTTAACATCACAAACTTACTAGGAAACATTAGTATTATTTTTTACCTAAAATTTAACAAGTAAGGAATATCAAAGACTCAAACGCAGAAACTTACAAACAAACTCATCCGCACGTATTTAAGTTTTTTGAAAATCCTTTGGCGTCTCCATTGTCAAGCGGCGGACAAACATGCTCAATTTTGCATTTATAATAATATATTAAGTACGTTCCTAAGGAACCTTTAAGCAGCCTTATACGCCTACTAATAGAGTGCATAAATGTTTATACTTATTGATATTTAATGCGTGGCAAAGTTTAAAACAGCTTAAAGCAATAATCGATTTGACATCGACATTAATCGATTTCACCCTTTGTATCGTCACCTACGGGTACGAACTACGATCTCGTAAAATCGATTACTTGCGATATCAAATCGATTATTATTCATTTACGATTGCTTTATCATTGTAGTATGTTACTTGCAATAATACATGCGTGAAAGCACGTAAAATGGTTTATTTGTTAAGGTAAAATAAAGTTCTAAATGACGTAACTTATTGTCCCTAAAATAAGGATTATAATTCTGAAACAAGGGCGTCAACGATATTTAAATAAAATTGCATAAAGCGTCTAGCGATGCTAGTAAGACCCCATCATAGAGTAGGTACCAGTGCAATGTGCAGCACGCGATCTGCTCCGCCTGGCCTCCCGCTTCTTTGTAATTAGTTAACTAAAAAAACTTGGTTAAAGCATTACCACAATAATCCTTTGATAAGGTCGCAGTTGCTACTGCTAGCTCATAATCAAAATAATAGGCCTATTACACCGCACTTTTCACCGGGCCCTGTGGAAAGGGTTGGCTTGGGCGTTAGTTTTGGCGTCGCTATTACACTGCACTTACCACCGGGCCCTACCTCAGTCTGAAGAGAACGTCAAGAGAGTTGGACGTGTATCTTAGTGTTTATTATCGTTCACTGATTATGGCACCCGTGCTATCGAAGCAAAAAAGTAGTATCCATACTAATATTATAAACTAGATGATTCCCGCGAATTTGTCCGCGTGGATTGCGTTTATAATATTAGTATGAATGCGTAAGTGTGTCTGTTTATCTGCTACGATTTCAAGTCCCATCTATTCTAACAATTTTGATGAAATTTGGTACAGCGGTATGTTACGTCCCGAAGAAGGACCCCATAATATTTTTTGGTTCCCGCGGGAACTAAAAAACCTCAATGCACGCGGGCTAAGTCACGTGCAGTAGTCATATAATATAGTAAATTATTATACTCTTCTATAGTATAGTTCATATTATAGTCTTTATGCTTTTTTCTCCATAAATAAAGCATTTCTTTGTACTTGTCTATCAGAACAACAAGACTTCTTTTTTTTTAGCACACAATATATTGACAAAATGCACGCGAGAGCCATAGAGACAAATACTCTCTAAGCTGGTCATGCGACGACTGAGGTCCCTAACCGCCCTAAATGTTATTACACTACCCGGTCTGCAGAGCGATCCAGCGGTTAGGCAGACCGGGACCACCCGTTCTCCCTATTTAGGGACCCTTCCTCCCTGAACACTACACTGAATTTGCTAAAGGGTCCCTGTGAAAAGTGCGGTGTAATAGGACTTTAAGAATCTAAAGACCGGAGGTATTCAATAATCGTTTGAGTCTGTCAGAAACACTGCCTTTCAAACGTCAAAATACTCGTATTTAAGCAAATGTTACCAATTTGGCGTTCCCGCCAACGAACTAATAGACTGAAATGGACGAATGAACAGTCGTGGTCAGAAAATATTTATCATCTTTAGGACCCATCTGTGTCAGGTCGTTAGGTGGTTGATTAGACTATAAAATAATACTTTATTCTCGTAAAATATGAAGTAAACTATGTTAAAAATGATGCATGAAAGACATTCAATCAGTATTTACCTTCAAAAACCGCTGCTACTCAATGAATGGGTTATGAGCACTCACTCAAAATTGACTCCTTAGACGCCGATTGCAGGAAGACTGATTATTTAAAAACCATGGTAGCAGTCTTACAGTATAGTAATATACATAGTTATAGTTATTATAATGTTGAAATACCTAAAAAATCCAATAAAATTTTCTGCAATAGTATTAACTATTTTTATAATTTCTGAGCAAAACAGCGCACGTCAATGGAAATTCCAGATATAGCCAAATTTGAGACTTTTATTTAAAAATAATTAAAATCATCTGGTTGAGTTAATAAATTCATCAACAAATCAAAAATACATAAAATAATCTATCTAATTATGGGTAAATCAATGATCTATCTAATAAGGCTTCTTTGTTATCTTAAATCATATGTTATAGAATCAGGTGAGGACATGGTAAAATCACACATTTATTTTTGTTAATAATGCTGTAGGTAAATTATTATATTGATTCACATAAATTTAATAATTAGCGACGTAAAAACGTAAAATATGTTGGGATCAGCATAATCTAAATGTGAGAAAAAAAAACCGAAAGTTTGTGGACAGGACATAAAACACATGTACCTACAGTTTTATAAAAATACGCCCATATTTTGATTAGTGACTGCAATCTGCTAAGTACACGAACAAATATTTAAATTTCAAGTTAATGATAATTATTACTATGCCAGTTGGTAAGTTCATCCTTTTATAAAATACATGAAATCCGCAGCTTCGTTTAAAAAATGTACAATTAAAAATTGGATTCACTCTATTAAGCCTGACATACGACAACAATTTTGCATAGCAGGACGACCCACTAAGGACACGTCAAAATATTATGATATCGTGATTCGATAGCAATTTGGTCTCATGTGGTTTAACCTATAATTGGGAACTCGCATCGGGAAATGCAGCTTTGGAAGATCCCCCACTACACATACGTACGCAATTATTTATGAGTCTACTTGGGTGGGTTGGCACTATTTTGTCCGTCTGTCCGTCCGTCAACCAATGACTATAATTACCTACCTCCAATATACTACCTACTACCACAAATATTACGTAAATCGATGCCCTAAAGTAGTACATAGTTTCTTAGTTTAATATGATTTGTGAGATGGGAATAATTAAAAAAAACCCTGGCTGTGGGCTCTTCTGAGACCAGGACGCATTTCGAACCCCCGTAGTTTTAGTTTTAGGATACTATACTGCGTAACTGATTTTCACCATAGTGTTTTATAAGTATTGGACGTCAATAAGTGTACAGTGTACCTCATTTGAATAAATGAATATTGATTAATGCATTGAAAGCCGAAAATTATGTAAAAAGTTATAAAAATCCTCATTTTCTTTAGTAATTTTATTTGCTCACTTAACAACAATTTTTTTTGTTAAGTAGCGTATGAAGTAGCATGTTTTGGCAATTTTCAATTTATTTGTCACCGTTTAGGTCATAATAGAATAAATGAAAATATGTAAAAGCATAAGTAAAATATCACAAGCGAATATGAAAGAAAAGCAAGATCTTAGTTCAGGTACGCACTATAGTATCTAGTCTCTCTGAGTCTACTTGAGTGAATTTGCACTTGCCCGTCCGTCCGACCGTCCGTCCGTCTGTCAGAGCCTTATAACCTCTAAATAACTGAACGTAATTACTTCAAATTCAAATAAAATATGTAAACCGATGGCCTCCAGCCGAATATGGCTTAAAAAGTTATAAAAATCTTTATTTCAGGGGGGCTCTCATAGAAGCGAATGCGAAGTAAAATATTTCTTATAGTGTTATATAAGGTTGCGGTATATCATTTTAAAGATAATTAGGAATAGAGTCCAACTTTTTTTTTAAATTTTTCCCATAAAATTGACGAAATGGGGGGCTTTCAAAGTGGAGATTTTCTAACGTCCAAAGTTGGCCTCAGAACTCTCAATTTTCTGAAAGGCTGAGCCTGAAACTTGATCAATTATTTGAATTATATTCTGTACTTGAACAACAAATATTAAAATTAGATAAATATTATAAGGAAACGACATTATTTAATTTTTTATGAGCTTCAGTTTTTTTTAACAGAACTTCACAATGATGTCAATAGTAGCGCTCTGTAAAAGTTTATTCGTTTCTCCATCTCTTTAGCTCTTTTGCGTCTAATGTTAAAAGTTAACTATTACAATATAAATAGTTAAAACTATCTTATGGATACCGCGAGGTCTCAGTTCGGGGCAAACCACTAGTATTGTAATATATTCTGTGGTTCGGGGCGAACTAGTTATTTACATTTTCAGCTCAGATCCCTTTAACGAAGTGTCAGGGGTATGCTAGGGGCACAAGCTACTGCCTAAAGCAATTAATAACATCAGCGTTCACGTAATAACAAAACGTCATGTCCACCTCACACCTGTTATCTAACGCTTATAGTACCTAGAAACTTCAATATTAAGCATTATTGTTCAAGAGAACAATTACCCTTTGTACAAGCTATCGTACATTATCGATACACCCGGCGATATTCTCACATGTTACACTATTTTGTCTTATTGCTAGAGCCGGAAAGGCGATAATGCACGTGAAATTCAACTTCCTATGTGGTACACCGTACGTTAGGTGATTTTCGGTCTCCTATTCCACTTTTAAAGCTGCTCGCTACAAATGCCCCTTTGTTTCGATTACTTGTTAAAAACTGAGGCTGAGTGTAATAAATTATTTGATAAAAATATATCTTATGCGACAAAGTTATCCATAGGATCCAGAAATCATTACTCATTATTCATGTTGGGCATTTGCTATTACTTAAATAACTGCGTCACTATTACTGGACCTAAAAAATATAAAATACTGAATACAAAAATCTAAGTACCCAATTATTTTGCGACTGGTTATAAATCTGGTCATTTTCGTTGCGTCAGCTCCGTAGAATCTACTTTCCGAACTGGATCAGAATAAAATAATCTTTACTAATATTGTATAAACTAGGTAGGTAATGCCCACAAGCGCAACTTCGTCCGTGTGGACTAATTTTTTTTTATTTCAATGGGAAATCTTTCATTTTCCGGGATAAAAAGTAGCTATTGTGCAATCTCACCTGGTGGTAAGTGATGTTGCAGTCTAAGATGGTGGCGTGCTGACCTCTTGGGCTTATGGCAGTTATATTAAACCCATACCCCCTATCGTTTACTACACGGATAGGGGGTATGGTTACTACACGGAACGCTAAACGGCTTGGCGGTACGTCTTTGCCGGTAGGGTGGTAACTACTAACCAGCCACCGCCGAAGATTATATATGAATTATAAATTCCCGAATTGACCCTGACGGGGAACGCACCCGGGACCTCCCACTTATAAGACCACAGCGCTCATTACTGCGCCACGGAGCTCGTTTAACTATATTCCCATATCTCAGGGACGGATACTATATTTCTAGGTATGGATTACAATAGCCCCAGGGGGGGACAAAGGGGAACCTTGTTCAACTAATTGATCGAATATTGAGTTACCTTCTCGAGGTAATGGGGCACTGTAGTCTGTTTTTAGATCCCCTAGTTTTACTCCTATATCGAAATAAAGCGAAAAGCGGACCCCCATTTATGCTTCGCTCGGATGTAATTTCAAATTATCTGCATGCGAACTCTCTTTTATTTTTGATCAGCTAAGGGCGGATAAACAAATTACTTTAAAGCCGGCAACGCATTGGCGGATTCTCTGCTGCAAATGTTCATGGTCGGCGGTAATATCAAATTAAATTTTATTTTCAAAAAAATAAAGATCCGAAAATTGCAATATTGTGAACTATATGATGCCCGTAACTTCATACGCGTGGATAAAGGTTTTTGATTTCCGCGGGAATTTTCCGGGATAAAAAGTAGCATATGTGAATGTTCTGTTCATGTTCTTCTTCCCTGGAACACGACCTATCCCTGTACCAAATTTCAATAATAGAATAGATAAAATACACTTTATTATATAATACTTGTTTGTTTTAATGCCAGCCATTGACTAATACAGGTTCTATGAGTGCCCACTATTTCGGTAAAATATGGCTGGACGAATAGGCCAAAACATTCAAACCCCTCTGATCGTTTATTTACTTACCTGTATGAGGCAGGTTTATGGAACATAAGCTGGATGCCAATGAGTAGGTAGGCTCATCTTTCGGCTTGAGCAACTCGTGGGTCGATACAGCGTGTATTGACAGCTCCTGGAGAGAAAATGCCGGTATAGTAATTATAGTTATTTTGTTCAACAAGATAGCAAAGTTTTTTTTGTTGTGAATCCCTGGATTGAATCCCAAGCGAGCAAAGGATTCGATTCTAAGTTAGAACACAAAATAGGTAATAGAATCGTGAGTGTAGTGAGGGGCACAAGAAAAAAAACTTTGCAATTGTGTGATACATAAGTACAACTTTTCACTTCAATAGCGAGAAAATACGAATTGATTCCGAATCTTTCGTGGACAGTGTGAATAAGATGCCCAATCCACAGCGTTCTAAATTCAAAATTGTTTTGCTCACTGCTTTGAGCACATTGATGTAGAATATTCTATTTCAATGTTTGAGCATTATAGACGCGTTTTTCGAGCTAGAGAGTTGAAAAAGTAAAATATACTGTACAATACTTTTGGCACGTAAATTTGCTCTTACTTCACCCCATTAAAACTATAAAATAGACTTTTACCACTTTAGGTCGATAAAAATATTGCCGCAAAGAAATTAGTCCACAAAGCCGTGCAGTAGTATAAATTTTTGCACCAGTGAGGTATCATAACGGCCGCCATACAATACATCAGCTGTTTCCACCACCTATGTCAATATGTTTTAAGTACTTAGTACTTATATCAAAAAAACCAAGTAGTTAGTACGAATAATTGGGTATTTGACAACTGTTCAAATAAATTGTTTTTTAGAGATTATGAAACTGAGGATCTCCCAAAAGTCGTAATATTCACGTCCCCTGTTCGTTTTATGTTGAATAACTATTTTAAACTATCGATTAAATTAAAAAAGTGCGTCGAACTTTGATAACGTCACTATACAATATTTCATACTAAGCAAGCGTTTGAAAAAAAGAAAAAAGGTGCTGATTTGACTAGTTGTCAAATACCCAATTATTATTATTAAAAACTCTTTTCTTATTTTCTTTCTTATTTCTCATACATGACCGTACTTACTAAAAATGGCAACTACTTTTTGACTGTAGAATCTGTTCAACAAGTCAGTTTAGATAAAATAGGTAATTTTTGAAGAAAATCGCATTGTGACAACACCATTATTTGTAGTCAAGTACTTTCAAAGAGTTGGACATTTTTTATCATTGTTATTCACATTTGTTCATCGATGAGTCTTTCTCAGAGTTGCTGTAAACTTTTTTTCAATTATGTACATTGTAATTTATCCATGTAAACTGACCTATTGAACAAACTACTCACAAATGTAAAACGTGGTATTATTTACGAGCGCAAAACTTTCGGCGCTAACTATATCAGTAAAGTTTGCGTCTCAGGTGTAATTTTTGTAGTACTACACTTGTGGCTTAAATAACGATTACAACTGATCAGCCGTTGCTTCGCATAAATTTTACATGCCTATTACACGAATAATGGCGGATTTTCCTACTGACTTCTATCCTCTCGAGGCTTGTTTGTGGGCATTGCAAAAAGTCTGTAAAACGTAGGTAGCCGAAAGGCTCGATAATATTATATTTCAAAACTAGCTGATGCTCGCGACTTCGTCCGCGTTGATTGAGATTTTTTGGTCACCCCGAAAACTCTTTAATCTTCCGGGATAAAAAGTAGCCATATGTGCTATTCCAGACTATAATCTATCTCTGTGCCAAATTTTATCCTAGATCTTTTCTGCCGTGGTAGTGTGATTGAGTAACAAACATCCATCATTCATCATACAATATTAGTATTGATAATAATTGTATGTACAAATTGCGAAATGGCGAACCTTCATCCAAACCAACATGCAATTTTGGGTTTTCGTAGTTTCCGTAGTTTCCACGTCGGGACTAAACCCATAAGCCTAGTATAGTAATATAGGGAAGGCAGTTGGCATCGATTAAACCTCTTTATACAGACCTAGTTTTGCGTTTAAAAAAATAATGATACGTCTTGAGACGTCAGATTAATTAAACCAGATATACCCATTTATACGCGCTTCTTTCCAATTAGCTACGGAATCGTCGGGGCGAATCTGACTCTTATTTGGGCAGTAGATTTATCGATCGAATAATATAAATAAAATATTCGATTCTAAAAAAATCGCGGTCATTAAAAGTCGTACTTGTGGCTATAAATAGGGCAATGATGGTGTGCCACGCGTGTCACAGAAACAAGTGTAGTCCCACAAACATAACTGACCTTGTGACCAAAATTGGAACTAATTTTTATGCCTGTTTATTTTTTTTTAAATTTTATATTTCATTTATACTAGCGACACTGTCACCGGGTCAGATAAGTTTGTCGATCTATATAAAACCCTTGACCCTTATTACGTAAAAATGATTGGTACAGTGTAACGAGCGCAATCACATGGCACTCATCTCTGATCAAAGAATCAGGAATATTATAAACTAGATGATGCCCAAAACATCGTCTGGATTAAAGTTTTTAGTTCCCGCGGATTAACTTTCAGTATTAACTCTCAAAATGGGACAATATTATGGATGTGCTAACGTTAATTCCATTAACGTTAGCATGGTACATTCCTACATGAATTGAAGCAATGTACCACCTCCTTCAATTTATCATTACTTTAGTGGCTAGTCTTCCTCGTGGTACATTCTTCAAGTCAAAGTTTCCACTATGAAAGCGGTTAAGCCAAAAACGCACTGTGCAACAACGCGTTTCATCGCTCGCTCGGTTAAGGCGACTGTGGGCAGCGCGACCATTTTAAAAAATAAATTAAATTGGGATAAGCTATCCTTAAAAGACATCTGCCATCGCGGACTGTGCTGCAGAACAATAAAAGAGGAACAATTCCACCATACACGAAAATAACATACTTGTGTTGTTTGTAAATCATTGTCTGTATTTTTATATTATCTCAAAGGACAGCGTTTTCGGTGAAAGCTTCCTGTCGGTTTGATTTTATCCGGCATCTTCAATAATAAACGTCGTCATATTTTAACCAATTTACACAAAAAAAGGAATTATACTACTGAAACTTTTGGTGAAAAACGTATGAAAATCGGTAGTTTTGTGTTTATCGCGTTTAGACAGACGCGGCAGGGGTCCTTTGTTTTATAATATGTAGTGATAGTGGTAGAACTTGGACCAAAATAAAAACTGAGTACCTACATCTGTATCTTAATAAATATTTGTTATTTACCTACCAGTGTGTTAATAGTGTGAGCGAAAGGAGCGAAACATCGCTGTTTGCGTTTATTGGATTATAAACTCGTCACTAAGTTCAAATTGTCAAATGAAAACTTTTGTCTTAAAATTGGAACAAATTTTTATATTTATAGGTACCATATAGCGACGCTGTCACTGGGTCAGATAAGTTTGTGGTACTGTCAATTTTGAAAATACCCTAATCCCTCTGTGACCTTATTGCTGGTCAAACTGCATATGTCGTTCCTTGTTACATTGAGAAGTTGCCGAAAATGGGGAAATAATATTATTGGTTCCGAAAAACTAATACCGTTGCAGCGGCCTATGGTTAACTACAATACTAAGAAAGCTACGTTAAAATGAGTTACCGAAAAACAATCACAGAATATACCGATAGTGTATTTAGCAAACAAACGAGCTAGTTCAAATTACAGTTATTATACGAAATAAAAACTTTACTTCCGAATCATAAACTAAACTTCCGAAATTAATACTAACTCACCGAAAACACATATTCTGCTAAAAAAACATTTTAAGCGAACTGTAAAAACCAGCTTAATTAAAAGGGTAGTATCTCAGTTTTTATGAAAATAACTATTCTGTTCGGCACGCTTCGTTTGAGCTTCAGATTTCCCGAAACAAAATTGCACAAAATTTCGGTACAAAAGCAATTTTACTAATAGTAAAAAACAATTTTACTTTTAGTAATAGTACAACGCTAAGTAAACGTAACTTGCAAATGGCATTTGTTTACTGTTACACGCGAAACCGCAACAGGTGTCGCGTGGTAACAATCTTACTAATATTATTATATGTATGGATGTATGGATGTATGGATGTATGAATGTATGGATGTATGGATTTTTGTTACTCAATCATGCTCCAACGGCTGAACGGATCTGGCTGAAATTTACCACAGAGATAGATTATAGTCTGAAATAGCACAAGCTTTTTATCCCGGAAAATTAAAAAGTTCCTGCGGGAACCAAAAAACCTCAAACCACGCAGACGAAGTCGCGGGCATTCGCTAGTATTTTATATAAAATGAGGGTTTCTCCTAAAAAGTAATCAGCACACTCGACTCCACTTGTCTTCCTTACGACTAGAGTGTAAAGCGCAGCGAGTCTTCTGGCGTATCCCATCCTTTTTTTTACATTTACATTTTTATGGGCACACAATGATCGTGCCGGTGAAGTGCCACAACCGAATTGTAGGCATATTTCTTCATGAAGTGGACTATAATAAAATAGCAGTAGACGTCTATAAGTTCACGACGATAAGGTACGTTGACGATTTCGGGACTGTTTTCCCTATTACCAAGTACGAACTTCATGCTCCTTGACCAATATTATCTTTATATAGATACAACAGAAATGGCCTGCCAACACGGCTGGGTATAAAGCAATACGAATTTTTCGGAATGGGAATTTTTCTGGAGTGTCACGATGCAACTAATAAACATCACCCGTGAATCGGAGAAAATGAATCGATCTCGCTCCGATGTGCACGAGTTCGGAATTGTATCTCTTTCTTGCTAATAGCCGGCTGACAAACATGTATCAGTGGTTAATAGGTGCATGGGCAGCTGTTGCGAACAAATCAGATCGATATAGCTGACTCTGTCAAAAAGCGTACGCGAGTGGCGCGAGCGATGTGATCCGAGCGATTTAATAGTTATACACGACAAACAGCTGTCCTGGCTTTGATCGAGTGAATTTGTAAACAATTAATAAGGGAGTAATATTTTAAATATCAACTTAACACATATTTTCCTTATGTTTTCTAGAACAAATATCGGTCACGGCAGCTATCTGAAAAATAGCCCCCGACATATTATGGAAGTAACGGGATACCAATTTAGATTAGATCAGACCTGTAAAAGTTGTTCACGGCTCGGCTGGACTGATTTTCTTGAATCATAGCTAAGTTTTCGATCAAGATACCTTTCGAGCAAAAAAAATCAAAATCAAAATCGATTAATCCATTTGGGAGCTAATAAGAAATACACAGATACACATATAAACACATAGATACACACGTCAAACTTACAACACTCCTCCTACAAAATGAGGTTAAAAACCGCAATACTTCACTGGCCGGACCTGAGAATCAATTCTAGGCCCTCGTTAGTCGAAGTCTAAAATGCTAAGCAGTAGATCTGCAATGAGGAATGAATTTTGTATTATTTCAAAACGCCAGAAGCTTTTGTCTTGTGCAGTATTTTTCAAGCATATAGTGAGGAGGGTCGACTTCTTCATTCAAGAGAGAAAGCATCCCACGTATTCAAAAATAGATATCGTTGTGTATTTATTGGCCATCCTCAAATTCGATTTAATATGAACATTAGAAAAATATCGTGAGCACGTGTCTCGATGTCGTAGATCGAAGCGAAGTCGGCGGGCGATACCAAGCTTAGAGTTGCAGTTTGAAGCGGTGAGAGATATCAGCTTTTTGTTTAGACGCCGGGCTGCCTATTCGGTTGTCGGAGCTTCGATCGAAGCCCTGACAAAAAGCCAACCCCAAGACACGCGCCTCTAAAGCGCAGGCTAGACGTTAATTGTTATATTGTGGTCCATCGTTTATTTACCAAACATACCACGTATATTACGTTATAACATGTTACGTGGCCGGAATATATGTATATATTATGTGACCTTACAGATTTTATCATACTTTAACAACTTTTAACTTATCTGCGTAAATATCACAAGTGCTTTGACGGTGAAGGACAACTCTTGAGAAAAATGCCCGAGAGTTCTTCAAAATGCTCTCAAAGGTTTGGAGGTAGAAAGTCTGCACTTGGTCAGCGTGGTGGACTATGGGCAAACTCTTCTCATTCTGAAAGGAGACTCGTGCTCAGTATTAAACCAGTAATGGATTGTACCTACTGTTGATTTTTGATCTCTAACTCATTGTATTACTCATTGCTGAGGGTGTTGACCAATGGGAATAAAGTACCTATTACTACTAGAAAGAGTGAGAGAGAAAGTGACATTTGAGTTTTGAGTTTTTTAGTTAAACAGATGGAACGTGCAAAAGTAACAGACAATCAGACAGACACACTTCGCATTAAAAATATTAAGATTGGTGTAAAAAAAATTCATTACATTGGAAACGGTGACGAAGCGAGTGTGAATCGTGGGCATAGGATTAAACGAAAATAACATTGTAATTAATGGCCGATTTCGAACCCACAATCACGAAACGAATTTGAGGATTTCAACTGAAAGTTCGGAAAAGTCTGAACGATAGTTATAATAATATCTTGATATAAATATTTAATTTTTAAAAACATGCAACCAATAGGTATGTTTATTGACTTTTTAGTTTGTTTACCCCCTTAAGGGTTATGGTTGTACTTTCAAAAATCCTTTTTAGCGGATACCTAGTCATAATAGCTATCTGTACTGTATTTCTAATTTCAGTCCGATCCATACAGTGGTGCTTTAAGATGTGGGGAAAAATTGCGGAACCGGCAGGACCTCTCTGGGTATCGCGCCCGGAACGCTTTTGACCGCTAAGCCACGGTTCACTTACACGTCAGTGCTGAAAGATATATTAACGTGACTGTTTATGCCATCTAGTATATTAAGCATATATTATATCGCTATTCTATAGAAGTGTGAGAAGCACCATAATAAAATTACAAAAAGCTTGTATCCTGCTACCTTTTAAACATTATTATTTAAATTATTATTATTTATATTATTTATTGACTTTTCAGGTTCGCGAGGATCTCAAAACACCAAAATTGACCTACTTATTTCGAAGTGCACACCAATTTAAACCTAGGCAGATATTCTAAGCAGCAATCACAGTTTATTGCAGGAGACAAATCACTGCTACTACTAAGTTGTCAGTATATTTCTGTTCTCGCATCGTAGAGTGAAATGTTTTGGCATCGGCATTACCTAGGTGTCGCTTTTATTAAGTGCTTAGTGTGTGCTTAGCTTTTTTTTAATTTGAATTGAGAATTAGTCTTAGCTCGGTTGGATTTAGGTACCTGCCTAAGCTTTTAATCACTAAACAACTTAGGTATATAAAAACACACATTGTTTTTAAACGTTTTAACCCAACGTCAGCCTGCTACTACTACTACTATTGGGCATTGGTTTCTTTTAAGAAACGGTTAAGCAATTGTCCACTATGCTCGCCATGTTTCTGCGGATTCGCAGACTTTTGGGAAAATTACAGAGAGCTCTCAGCTATGCAGGATTCCTCATGATTTTTCTTTACTTTTTCTTTCCGGTTCTGAAAAGGATCAGCCTGATTATCCAGCGCGGAAATGCAGCCGGCATTCTTTGCCACCGCGGTGAATTGTCGTGCAAGAAGCTTTTGGCTCTAATGCTGAGATCTATAGAGCATACTGGGACTTGACACAGACTTTACTCAGAGTTAAAACGAGATGAACTTATGTGAGTAACATAAATCTGTCTAGTTATAACCATGTCTAGAGTCTATGCTTAATTAAAGTGCGCTCTATAGATCTCAGCATAAGTCTCCCAGTGTCGGAATCGGAACTTATTATACATAACTCTTGATGAGAGAGACATGTTTGCATATTATGCATCTATCTCTCTCTACGTCGTATTCCTTATTGCTGAGGGTGGTGACCCCATTTCATTAATCACATAATGGCAGGAGTTTCCTTGGGAAATGCGGTGGGTACCCAGGTCCTTCCGCATACGATTCGACTAATAGTTATATTTCAGCTCTCAGGTTACTAACGATTATGATCAGATATAGTGATAAAAAATGAAAAGGCCAAATTCAGACTTCCAAATTCGGCCACTCATCCACTCACTCGACCCAGTGACCGACTTGGGTCAATGTTGCTTAAAAATCGCAAACAACTGATATGCGTTGTCGCAACTAGGCCACTCATCCCTCACTTATATTATGCATATCATCATAATAATATTTACATTACATTTGAATCGTCACGATAATCTCCTCTACACCGAAAAAAATCATAAATTTCAGCACAAAGTAGAGATCTACTAAGGAGATCCTCAAAAACTTAATGATTGAGTGCAGCAGTTACACATTTTGAACACACATGTGCATTATAAAAGTTATAGTAATACGTTTAAACCAATCTTTTGAGTTTGTGTACAAGTAGCCACATTGTGCAAAGCATACTTATATAAACTTACTTTTTTTTAGCTTTGCGCTATCCGTGCATGGTCCCGGACGAAAATAAATCTGGCCTGACAGCACGGCGTCATGGAAACACGCGTTGCTATTTCACGGGCCATTTTATTTATAATTGAATCAAATAATCAAATTATTTACTTATTCATATTATTCAAGCTTTTATTTATGAACTCGCGAATGTGAACTCGCCATCCTCGCATAAAAGATAAAGTTTTTCAAGAGAGTTTTTAAGAGGATGGCTCGTGTATTTCTATATATATATTACTATATGTACTTGTGTGTGTATATATATATATATATATATGTGCCCGCGACTTCTCAATTCCCGCGGGAGCTCTTTAATTTTCCGGGATAAAAGTAGCCTATGTCCTTCCCTGGGATATAAACTATCCCTGTAGCAAATTTCATCAAAATCGGTTGAACAGTTGGGCCATAAAGCGTAGCGAACAGCCAGACACACCTTCGCATTTATTTTTATTTAGTGTGGATATGGACTTTTTGTATTTTTATTTTGAATTATTAAAAGAAACTTGCAATTGTTGTATGTTTGTTTGTACCTGAATTTTAAAACAGCTATCCACTTGAAACCGATTGAGCTGAAATTTCGCATACGTTTTGGATGTCAATTCATGGTAAGCTGTGACTTCATTCTAAATCCAATATGGCGGAGTCACAAAGGTAGCGGACTAATTATTTTTTATGATCGTATCATACTAATATTATAAATGCGTAAGTGTGTTTGTTGTTGGTCTATTGGATTGTGCTTCAATCACGCCGCAACGGAGCAACGGATCGACGTGATTTTTGGCATAGGTATAGTTGAGGACCTGGAGAGAGACATAGACTTCTTTTTATAAGGGTTTAAGGGTTTTCTGAGAAGAATACGCAAAATAACGTCACAAATAAAAGCTTATTTTTAAAAATGTTCTTTTAACTATTAATTTATTTTAATAGGTAGGTACTGCAAGTACCTATTAAATTATTTAATAAAGTGAAATTAATACAATTGTGAATGCATTGCAGTTCTGATGCTTGGTAGATTCCTTTGGATTAGTAGTAGACTAATTTGGCGATTCATAAGCACTTTTCACGTAAAATCTGCAGAAAATCTCAAGTAAATCAAATGAATCAAAGTGTCGAAAACGAATGAGTGAAATTTTAATTTCGCAATTGTACCTAATTACAATTTTAATTTACGACCACACCCAATTACAATTTTGTAATAGTAGAGAATCGATTTTGATCGATTCCAAGGGCAGGCAAAGCCAAAGCCTAAGTAAGTACATGTAAAAAAAACAATTTTGATCTCGATTTTGATCTTAACTTCTTTAGTAGCAATTAAAAATGGCAACAAAGCCAACTGGCTCGTGAAATAGGTCCATTGTAGAGTTTAGTTACTTGGAACAAGGTACGGAGCGGAAACCTGGCAAAGCAGTTTTTTAACGTTTGACTTTTCAAATAATGGTTATAAGATCGAGTTTCGGACAGAGTGTAGGTCTAAGGCCATTGAAATAGCGGTACGGGCTCAGAGTTTGGAGAGTAATACTTCAAGTAACGTTAACTGGCAAAACTGTACGGAAGATGAGCAGAGAGCTTGGAAACAGCTATTCTCGGAGTACGTGATCAAATCAAATGAGGAGACCCGTAGGAGAATCTGAATTGCTGACATAGCTGGACGAGTCGCGTCTTGCGAAGTTGAATTGTCAATGGGTGGGGCACATTGTTTGTTTGAAAAGATGCGCCTAGAAAGGATAATAAACAAACTCACATTCATGTTCTGAAACTAGATAAAACGGGACCTGCTGGTCCCGCGTTATGTAATTTTTTAACTTTGGCGACATTTTGAATCCACGATGATGCCTAGCCACAAAAGCCTAGCAAATAGCTAGGTCATAATTTCGACCTCAGTATTAGACTTCAGAATTGCCAATATTTTTGATAGGAACTTGGCCATAATATTACACATTATAATGTTTTTTTTTCTTGGATTAGATCTATCTCGATTCCGCGACACGTCCGCTTGACCCTGGCAGCTCGTTTCATGGCCCCTAGCTGAACAAGCGGAGGAGTTGAATACGTGTGTAAAAATGTGCCAGAGGGCCACCCACGAACCGCACAATTGCACGAACGCCGCGTGCCACGTGCACGGCCACCTAAAAGCTTTGCAGACGCTTAGAATATTACACCTGAGGGTAATATTCCTACCATCGCTTAAAGCAGCAAACCTGTTGTAAGTTTAAAATTATTAAAAATAATTTTATTAAATTATGTAACTAAAAATTTATGCGTTTCGCAATTTTTCCTTTATCTGTGCTATAAGACGTTGCTTCGTACAAATTTCAGGATTCTGAGTGCACTCGACCCCTGTAGGTTTACCCTGGTTAGGTAGTACCCTGTAGGTTTGGTTTCCCTTGCAAGTGTCAAAAATTTGCAACATAAACGGCTGTAACTTTTGATTGCGCTGGCTTAGAAGTTTGATTTTTTCACAGCTCTAAGGGACAGTAGACCTGAGTATTTGGTATGAATTTCAGCTTGATAGCTCCATGCGTTCCTGAGCAGAAGGGTCTTGACAGACAGACGGACGGACGACAAAGTAATCTTATAAGTGTTCCGTTTTTTTCCTTTTGAGGTACGGAACCCTAAAAAAGTATTAGTAGCATTTTATCTATCGTCATCACTATCATTTTTAACCCATAGCCGGCTCACCACTGAGCAAGAATCTCCTCTCGGAATGAAAAGGATTTGGCCATAGTCCACCACGCTGGTCAATTGCGGATTAACAGACTTCACACACCTTTGAGAACTCCCGTGCATGCAAGCTTCCTCACGATGTTTTCCTTCACCGTGTGAAGAGATATCACTTTATCTTTCCCAGGCTCGAGGATGAAACTTTTTAACTCCGGCCTAATAAGTACCTATTGAGTTTCTTGACTAAAACCTCAATAACTAACCACATTGGCCCAACCTGGGTATCAAACCCAGGACTCCCTCATTCGCTGTCCAACATGCTAACCACTACAACAACTGAGAGGTCATACACCAGGGGGGTCGCCATCTTGGTCACACATTTCGCGAGATTACTGCTGATTAATTGTTTTTTATGGATGCAATTGCAATTTAAGTACACCTGTGCAACACAGGGATCATATTTCAAATGATGATCGTACAGAAATCTACAATTCAATCCTACATTTTTAATGCCAGTTCCATAGATTTATTTTGGTTTCGCTATGGCCAGTTCTTCAATCACGCGCCGCAGAAATAATTAAAAACCTGAACAAGACAAGGACTTTTTGATGTTGAAAATAAAACCTGCATTTTAAAATACCAAAATTTTATCAAAGAATACTTTGCTTTGCTTTTTACTTTTTGAAAAGAGTACTGCTGAGTTTCTTTCCGGCTCTTCTCAGTAGAATCTTCTTTCTGAACCGGGTGTAGAGTCAATACAAGCGTTATTATAAGAGTTAACTGTACTAAAAATGAGTTTTCAAAGCGTAATTTTTTAAATCCATATTTAGAAATCAGCTATACTTAAATTATTTATTTTTAACGAGGTTATGCCTAGACAACTTCATCGGCGTAAAGGACGATGTTTGTTTTACTAATCAAGTGATATTAAATTGCACACTATTCCGAAAAGTTATAGGGGGCATATACGTACTACCATCGCTTTTATTGTTTTGATGTTGCTGACGTTCATGTTTTAGAATCCTTATTTTGGGGGTGTGAAGTTACGTGACATAAATTTGTCTTTTTAAATAATACTGAATTAGGCGATGGTAGTAACCCCCCTAGTGCGTGCCCTAGATTTGGACCCGTAACTGCATTGTACTATTACCTATTCTGTGCCGCAAACCCGAATATAAAGTTGAAATCCTAACCACTAGACTATCAGTATATTATGTATTTTGTAAATGCTGCCCTTGAATACATAACCGACAGTGACCTAAAAACATATTCCACTTCACGCGAAAAAAGCATACCTATGCATTTCGCAATACATAAGAATATGACCCAGATCAAATACAACTTAACGGTAAATAGGTACTTTACTAATTATGACAGTTAAGAGTTCCGTATCAAAATGATAAAAGAAGCCCTGAGCCCTCTTTCAAACGAGCGTCTTACACCGGGCATTGACGTTATTTTTCCATTCCTATATGGAAAATCTCGTATCATTAGTGTTACGATCTTATTGGTTGTGATTGGCGCAATTAATTGTAATATCTGGGTGACCAGTATTTTTTTTTGGCAAATCGCGTTTTTGGACATTATATTTAATTAATATAACTTATATTATATTTAAATTAAAAAAAAGAGAAAAAATCCGGGGTCTTCTAGTTTCGGGACCGGCCTGTTTTCCACCTGACCCTGAGCTATTTTAAACTTGTATGTAGTGGCGAAATTTTTATAAAATAAAACTATCCTGAAAACACGGATAAAACGACATTTTATAAAAATGAATCCTAGCTAGATCGATTTACCTATCGCCCCCGAAACCCTCCGCAGACTAAATTTCATGAAAATCGTTCGAGCCGCTTCCGAGATTCAGATTATACATAGGTATGTGGGATTTCAGCTATTTAGGGAAGATTGTTAACAAATCAGGTGTTTGTGGGTGTGACAATAATTTTTACGTAATAAAATCCCTATAAATTCTAATAATTTGACGGAATTACTGAGTAAAATCTGCTATAACTTCATTCTTTATAATGAAGGAAACCAGTTGTTTTACGGGATAAAACATACTATAATATATATTAACACAGAATAGGTACATGATGTTCACCCAGTAGTGTATTGTTCTTATGCGTTGAATATATTAAGTATACTTATTGAAGTAGTATAAAATTAAGACTTTAAATAGGAAAGAGTTTTATAATAATATTATAATACAGAGACTCAACAAGACATGGACAAGGCACAAAAATGACAGTGACATTAAATGAAACTGATGTTTGAGATAACAATTTCCACAGACTGTATATATGTCACCGCAAAATTGCAAAAACTGTTAGATTGTAATATAACTAGCGTAATTATAAACTGTCGACAGATCGACAATTTAACGCATTATTTTTCGGTAGATTGTGATCTGTTAGGTATATTAACCCGAATAAACCTAACTACCTGGTTATTTATGTTGAACCCTAACTTAACCTCTAAGAAAGAGACAAGAAAACGAAAATTCAATGAATATTTCAAAAATTGTCACTCAGAACATTGAACGGTTCACAATCTGTCGACAATTTACAATTTCGCTAGTTAGATTACAATCTAACGGTTTTTGCAATCTTACGGTGACATATTAAAGTAATTATGCATATTACTACGTCCAATAATTTCACCGTGACGCCTTGTACAGTACCTAGTACCTATCTACGGAACCCTTGTTCGGAGAGTCTGACCCTTACTTGGCTGGTTTTATTCATTCGATGAAAGAATTTTCTTTCGCACAACACAGCATTTGCTACGACACGGTAATTTTATAGAAAACATACTAAAATCACGTTTTTACTTCACTGCAATGAAGTGCTCTATGTCCAAGTACCTAACATTTTTTGAAAGCGTAAGTTCTGTCGGTGGTCTTTCTTAACAAGGATTTTCATAGGTCAAAGGTCATTTTCGTCTTGCTCAAAGGCCTTATTTAGGAAAAATCAAATGTATTTTGGTGTTAAAAAGAATGTTCATTAGTTTTCCTCTTGCTCGAAGGCCTTATTTAGGAAAAATGAAATGTCTTTTGGTGTTAAAAAGGATTTTCATTAGTTTTCGTCTTGCTCAAAGGCCTTATTTAGAAGAAAGATCTAACCAAAAAACCGACTTCCAAAGCCACAGTAAAGTAAAAAAACAATTTTGATTTCTACACACTATGTTGAAGTCGGGCGAGCCTGATGCGTCAACTTTGCTTATCTTTGTTATACCCGCCCGGAAGTTTTTATTATTTAATTTTTAGTGTCAGGATTTTTTATGGGACCACCTCGAGAGCTTCCTCTGAGAACTGAAAGAAAATATTTTCAAATCGGTTCAGAAACCATGGTGATATGCACCAACATACTATAAAAAAATATCTTAAGTCGGTTAAAAAAACAATTATGTTTTTTGGACTTAAAAAGGATTTTCATTGGTTTTCATCTTGCTCAAATGCCATTATTTAGATTTTTTTTACAGAAAATAGGTTTAGAATCTCTAGGTTAATACAAAATCTTTTAGGGCTCGGGCAAAAAGTTATAACAACGTTAGCTTTACATCGTGACTTAAAATTAAATGAAGTCAAATTTATTATGTATAAATTAATATCGTCGTTTATTAATAAAGAAAATAATGGGGATATTTTTTTCATATGTTTGGTATCACTAGACTAAAGATCATCCTTGGTGCCATACTACCACCGCTGTAAGCAGTATTATTTTAAAATGACAGATTTAGATGGCATACCTTAACCTCTCTAAAATAAGGATTATATTTCTGTAACAAAAGCGACAACAATATTGAATTAATACCGCTTTAAGCGATAGTACTAAGGCCCCAGATACATCCCAGATAACAATACTTCATTCGGCTAATTCGGTGTTATAGGTTCATGTCAGCGTGTTTACATGTGTTACAACGGTATAATATGTGGCGTCTAAGCCATTGTTATAAGTCTGTGATACATGTACTATCACACATCACAGCCCCATATTAACGAGGTACAGCTGTAAACATTAGCCGCTATATGCAGATACGAAACTAGTTTTACATTGCGACTTAAATGTCGAGCTGATAAAATTAAACGACTGATAACCACTAGATTGAACGCAACTGTATTTTTCGTTACTGATTGAACGATACTTATATAGTTGAAGCCAAATTAGAAAGGAAATTATGGAAGTTTTAAATAAGATTAAAGAATATTATAATAGATCCAAATAAAATAAAATCCATTCGTGTTGGTGCCCAGAATGATACTACTGAACTCAGACTGGACTAAGTAAGTACTAACCATGTAGCTGATTTATTTTATATCAATAACGCGCTTAGAATATACAACGCGGTTGTTTAACTGACGCTTAAAGGTTTTGAAGTAAGAACGTAAGTATTTACGATTTATGAAAACGTGTGTATTTGATATACTTTACTGATGCCCGTGACTTTGTTCGCGTGGATTAAGGTTTTTCGATTCCCGCGGCAACTCTCTAATTTTTCGGAATAAAAAATAGCCTATTGTCCTTCTTGTATATTCCTTATTGTATATGTCCTTCCCCATGTAACAACCTACCTCTATACCAATTTCGTCAAAATAGATTAAAAAGATGGGCCTGGAAAGCGTAGCAGACAGACAGATAGACAAACAGACGGATAGACAGACAGACGTAACTTCGCAGTTATACTAATTATTGACCGAGCGAAGTGAAGGTCTCTGAGTCTACTTGAGTGAATTTGCACTTGTTCAACCGTCCGTCTGTCCGTCCGTCCGTCCGTCCGTCCATCTGTCAGAGCCTTATAACTTCTGAATTACTAACGTAATTACTTCAAATTTAAATATAATACCAATGGCCTCCAGCCGAATATGGCTTAATTGAATTATATCCTGTACTTGAAAAACAAATACTAAAATAACATAAATATTATAAGGAAACGAAAGTATTTAATTTGTAATGAGCTTCCGTATTTTTAACAGAACTTCACAATGATGTCAATAGATGGCGCTCTGTAAAAGTTTATTCGTTTCTCCAATAACTCTTTAGCTTTTTTGCGTCTCATGTTAAAAGTTAACTATTACAAGATATACTTATAACTATATAATGGATACCGGGAGGTCTCAGTTCGGGGCGAACCACTAGTTATATGATGTGTCACGTGTTGTTGTCGTAGTGTAAACGCGTCCCGAAGTGCCGGACCGATCTCATTCAATCACCGTGTGAATGCATCCTCTAATCTTGATCCCTGTCCATTGAAACATATCTGCACCTGAGGGGTAAATACTAATGAACATACGCCAGGTCTGGTGAAATTAGTAAATTATGTTATTGTAAGTAAATACCTGCTAACTTGATACGCACTGATCAATCGGACAACTGGTTTACAACTATGACATAAATACAATTTTAATGCGTATTTTTTTACTTTATTCCATATTATTATTATTTTATTAATCCGAAAGTGTGTCTGTCTGTCTGCTACGCTTTAACGGTCCATCTTTTCAACAGATTTTTACGAAATACTTTACAACAACATGGGTATGTCCTTTCCCGAGATTTGACCTACCCGTAGTAGGCTACTTTTTATTCCGGAAAATTAAGAAGTTCCCACGGGAATCTAAAACACTTAATCCATGCGGACGAAGTCGCGGGTATCATCTAGTTCAATATAAAAAATTACAAGACTTCAGAATTCCGTCTAGCTGATATGTAAAGCATTAACAGTTAACATATAAGTATAATTTCAAGTTATCCCTGGACTGTGCACAGCAAACAATGAGGCCGGATAGATCATTTTACAAAGACACCGCCCTATATATGACTATGAAATTTATAGTTAGAATTCCATATAGAGAGGCGAGGGTAGGAGGGACCGTGGAAACGTCATTAGCCTTATAAACATGAATAGGTCAAGATGACTTCAATGGATCTACTGAAGTGAAAATATTTTGCATAATATTTAGAGGTGCAAAATTATGAATAAGTCTTGGGCATGCAGGTCTCACGATGTTAATAAGCAAGTGATATTTAATTTATAAAACCACATATCTCTGAAAAATCTGCGGTGCGTGCCCGGGGATCCAACGCTAACCACCGGGAAAGAAAGCCGGGCGCCTGAACCGCCTGTCCAATCGACTAGGCCACTAAGCTAACAGTATCACCGTTTCATTAGGTGATGGGATACAATGAGAATATCAAAAGTACCATATTCTTGTTCGCCTGTATGCGTAATTTAATCAGAGTCCGATAAGTTTGGCTCGCAATGGCACATTTAAAAATGCATTGCTCCTACATTTGTCACAGCCTTGCTCGAATTACAATAGCGTCATTTGACCCGCCCGCGTGCCAGCCAGCTGACTTATACGATATTTAGGGTTGCCGTCATTTATATAAAATATTGTCGTCGTTTGAGCAAGGAAATCAACATAGCTCAATGAATTACAAAGCTGAAACCGAGACTATACTTCCGCACCGGGAAGTGTAGTTTTGGTACGTCTATTTAAGCAGATAGATAGATAGATGGACTCTTTATTGCACACACTTAAAAACAATAACAATAAAGAAAAGCTTAAAAGATAAACCAGAAGGGTGCAAAGGCGGTCTTATTGCTAAAGCAATCTCTTCCAGACAACCTTTGGGGAGAGGAGATTATAAAACAAGAGCGCGGGATAGTGCAACAACTAAATATTAAAATATGTAATATATATGTACATACATGCATACATCCATACATATAAACATATAAACATATATACATATATATATATATATACATACATACATACATACATACATACATACATACATACATACATACATACATACATACATACATACATACATACATACATACATACAAAGATACATATAAACATAAATACTAAATAATTCGAAATAAAATATAGACTAGTGAATTAATTGCTACCTGATAGGAAATGTTTATGCAAGCGACTTCTGAAGATAGAGAGATTGACGATCTCAAGCAAGTCGATAGGAGCCGCTGGCTGCAAGCGGCACGACTGTGTTCTTTGGAGATCTACACAAGGTATTTACTCAGAATACGGAATAGCACAGCTGTAGTATTCATTGAATTTCAATCGGTCAAAACGGTGATTGATTTATGTCTTCTATACTATAACATAATACTAGTGGTTCGCCCCGAACTGAGTTTAGTTACTTTTAACATTAGACGCAAAAGAGCTAAAGAGTTATTGGAGAAACGAATAAACTTTTACAGAGCGCCATCTATTGACATCATTGTGAAGGTCTGTTAAAAATACTGAAGCTCATTAAAAATTAAATAATTTCGTTTACTTATAATATTTATCTAATTTTAGTATTTGTTGTTCAAGTACAGGATATAATTCAAATGATTGATCAAGTTTCAGGCTCAAGTTTTCAGAAAATTAAGAGTTCTGACTACTTCAACTTTGAACGTTAGAAAATCTTCACTTTGAAAGCCCCCCATTTAGTCCATTTTAGGGGAAAAATTAAAAAAAAAAAATTTTAGTGCTCTATTCTTAAATTTCTTTAAAATGATATACTGCAACCCTATGTAACGCTATAAAAAAATATTTTACTTCGCATTCGCTTCTATGAGAGCCCCCCCTGAAATAAAGATTTTTATAATTTTTTAAGCCATATTCGGCTGGAGGACATTGGTTTACATATTATATTTCAATTCGAAGTAATTACGTTCATTAATTCAGAAGTTATAAGGCTCTGACAGACAGACGGACGGACGGACAAGTGCAAATTCACTCAAGTAGACTCAGAGACTCGTTTCGCTCGGTCAATTATAAATGCGAAAGTTTGGATGTATGGTTGGATGTTTGTTACTCAATATAACGGATCTGGATTAAATTTGGCACAGAGATAGATTATTGTCTGTAATAACACATAGGTAGGCTACTTTTTATACAGGAAAACTAAGTAGTTCCCGCGGGAATCAAAAAACCTCAAATCACGCGGGCGTAGTCGCGGGCATCAGCTAGTTGTTGGAATCTGAATGGAATTTAAGTGTACGGACACGAAATTAGTGAGGGCGACCGCGGGATGACGCGAATAGTCGGAGAGCTGGCTGAATTTTAATAAAATATTTTTGAAGAGGTCTGGTAGTACTTTATAACCGACAAAAACGTCTGGGTGTTTTTTTCGAATTTTATAGGTACTAAATTTAAAGAAAAAAAAATCAACTTGCCAAAAAATATTTTTGGTTTATGTATTGATATTAATAAGGTATAAGATTCGTAAAAGATCCGTCAAAAAAGAAACGTATACGGATACGGATATCCGGCACATCACCAGTAGCTACTAAGTAAAGTTCATCGCGCAGAACTGTAGCGCACGCAAAAACCAATGCATTACTCGCATACTGAAGCGTTAACAAATTCAGCCGAATGAATTTTACATGATTTCAGACAACACTTATTCAGCTCAATTCAGCTGTTGTCTGTACGAAACTGGTGTTTATTTGGATTATGGAGATGCTTAGGCGTCCACTCACCTGCGTAATGATGATTGATAAAAAAATATTGATTGATTTATATGTTGATGACGTTTGGTGAAAAGTTTACTGAAACTAAACTCGCCGGCATATTTAGCGGAACATAGAAAAAAGGTTTGATATCAGTATCATATAAGGTTGCTGGCTGGTTTATATACGTCATTTAATTTAAAAAGAAATATTTTCAAATTAAGAAAACAACTGAACATCACCTTATCTGGAGCGAACTTCGAGTATTTCTTCCTTCTGAGTTTGATTTGAAATTTCATTGAAATACTGTTTTTTGTTAGTTTTTTTTAATCGCGTATCTTTCTGGAGTTGATGAATTATGCCTGACTTAGCCCCAACGGAGATTGCCAGGGCACTCGAAATGCGAAGAAATGGTCAAACCTACAGAGTGATATCCAGAGATCTTCGTCGACCAGTTTCAACGATCCATCGCAGTATCCAACGGTTCAGGGAGACCGGTACTTATGTGAGAAGAGCTGGACAAGGCAGAAAAAGACGCACTCCGAGTAGGGATGATCGTTTCATTCGGCTTCGTATACGTAGGAACCCCCGTTTGACGGCCGTCCAAGCCCGACATGAGTTAGAAGCAGTGCGGGGTGTAACCGTAAGTGAGCGTACGGTACGAAGAAGGCTCGAAGAAGCTGGTTTGGGTTCATTTGTGCCCGCCAAGGCTCCAAGGCTCGAGGTAAATCATCGTAGAAACAGGTTAACTTTTGCTCAGGAACATCGACTTTGGACCAATGGAGTAAGGTATTGTTTAGTGATGAGTGCAGAATTCTCTTAAATCAAATTGACGGCAGGCAAAGAATATACGGACGCAAAGGAGAACGATACATTCAGACAAATTTTGAAACTACAGTTGCATACGGTGGTGGATCATTAATGGTTTGGGCGGGCATTTGTTTGGGAGTTCGTACAGACTTGGTAGTGAATGACAGAGGGAGTCTGACTGCAAACCGCTATATCAGAGAAGTTTTAGAAGAAAATGCCGTACCGTTTGCCCCATATATCGGTGAAGATTTTGTTTTTATGCAGGATAATGCTCGGCCGCATACCGCTCGGGTAACTCAAGCTTATCTTAATGATATGAATATCACTGTTATGGAGTGGCCGGCGAGATCACCGG
Source organism: Erebia palarica (assembly GCA_964035005.1). Classification (NCBI taxonomy): domain Eukaryota; kingdom Metazoa; phylum Arthropoda; class Insecta; order Lepidoptera; family Nymphalidae; genus Erebia; species Erebia palarica. The sequence goes on from OZ035986.1 coordinate 21,052,355, forward strand.
ATATGAACCCAATAGAGCACGTTTGGAACTTGCTGAAAAGAAAAGTTAAGTCCAGAATTCCAGCTCCTGCCAACGTGGGAGAACTGCGAATCGCCGTAGTTGAGGAATGGCGGAGACTATCCCGGGAGACCATCGATAACATCATTCTCAGTATGCCTAGATGGGTAGAAACTTTAATAAGATCACGTGGAGGAAATACGCGATATTAATCACCATTTTTCTAATTTAATTAATTGTTATTTTAATATTAAATTTCACTTTTCCCGGTTACATGAAAAGTTCAAAAATGTACCATTTTTTACAAATAGCCTTTACTCGCAAAATCTGTTCTTAATGTGATCAAATGTCATTACGGCAAAACACGTCTGCTTATTTCACGACTTCGTCCGCTGGGATTAAGGTTCCTAAAAATCCTATTGGAAGCTATACTTAGCATATCATGTCCTTCCGGGAATGCAACCTGTGTATGTATCTTTCGTCAAAATGGTCAACAGATTGGCTGACAAAAAGACAGAAAGGCAGACTCGCTTTTATAATAATAAAGAACCCCGCTATATCGTTCAACACCCGAGCAAACATGCTAACCATAAAAACTGAACAGCTTATATTTCTTCAACGTCGCAATATTTCATCAAATCGACACCAAATTCGAATCCGTAAGAACAAAGGCTTGCTTGATTAGGAATCGTTCGAGTTTTTAGGGTTCCGTAATCACCAAGGAACCATGTCCGTCTGACCGCGGCTTAGCTCAGACACTATTAGTTCTAGAAAACTGTTATTTGGCATGGGTATACATGTTAATTACGCCGACTGAGTGGTAAAATAAAATTTAAAAAATATGTTAGGGGATGATTTTTTTATTCTCGTCTATCGCATTGTTTGTTAGGTCGTCGTTTTCGTTGCATAGGTCATTCAAAAATAGTGCGGGTGTGGGAAAACCATTTTTTGATTCAGGGATGTTTGCAAAATATTAAGCTTTAAAGTGCTCATTTAAAGGTAAATAAAGTAAGGAACCGTAATCTATGATTTTAAAAAAATCTACTTATAAAGTATTAAAAAGTTTTCTCTGGCGGAAAAAAAAACTCATACACCGGACCGACCGACCGACTATCGACTTCGTTATAGGATAATAAACTGGCCCAACAGGACATCAGTCTCCTCTGCCGCGGACATATTTGATAATGAACGTTTGCGTGATGCAGACGTTTATTATACTGGCCAGTCCCTAACTCCCTACATTGTGTGTTCCGAAATTAATTAAATGTAGTTTGATGCTTTTTCGTTTGTGCACTCTCAACAGATATCTAAAGTAATTGATCTAAAATTTGTGACATCATTTTCCGCAGACAACAAAACACATAAATGGTAAATAAGATGTGGTAACAGTTAATTAAAAAAATATACCTAATAAAATACTTGTGCGCTGTGATAAATTTGGATACAATAGATAATTACAAAATACCGGACAAATGCAAGTTTATTCTGCACAATCAGTGTTCCGTATTTAAAAAATCTGCTTGACGCAAAACAAAATTTAAGAAATAAACATTTTTGTGTATGATTTAGGACTATATAGGATGTTCTAACGCGTATCATGTATCCACATGCGAAAGTGTGTTAGTCTGTCTGTCTGCTACGCTTTCACGGCCCAGAAAGCAGTATATTGTAATTTGTAACGTTATACCATAACTTCGTCCACGTGGAGTTAAGCTTTTAGGTTTCCGTACTAAACAAGGAACCCTTATGGTTTCGCCATGTCCGTCGAGCCGCCCATCCATGGCAGTAGTTTGTGTATATAACGAAGTTACAAGGCTTTACAAGTTAACGATGGTTAACGAGTAATAGTCGACTTATAAAATGTTCGGAATATTGTAAATGAGAAATTTTCTTTGATAAAAGTACCCTATTTCACTCTCCGGGATTTTAAATCCATGCTAAAAATAACTACGTTCCGTTGTTCTGATGCATTTCATATAAAGAAAAACCTACATAAGTATCGCATTTATAAGTAACAAGCTGCATCACCACTTGCAAGCAAGTCTAATTGCAGATAAGCGCTGGCCTATATATAAAAAAAAACAATCCTATAAACCAACAAACCAATAAACCGCAAACAAACACACTTTCGCATTTATAATATTAGTATGTAAGTAAGTAGGAAAATGCAATTGTAAGAGAACTGTTCCTTTTATGCGCGACTACAGGCAAACCGAAAGGTAGGGTTATGATTTTAATAGTCTATGTTTATATGTTTGTATTTATGTATCTTCCACCGTCGCGCCTAAACTACTGAACAATTTTGACGAATGCAGTCTCAAACGATTCGTTAACTATGGTCCGGGTGATATGGCTACATATAAGGATGTTACATCTAAAAAGTTTTTCTTTTTCGTGTTAGAGTTTTTAATTGAATTTTCAGTGGATACGGGACACAAAAAATTGTTATTCAGCATACGCCGTATAAATAGTCGCTATCATATTGACAATCTGTCGGTCGTCAGAAGATGAACCGGTGTCACGGACACCCGATAATACCCACTGACATCGCGTTAATAGCTTCGATTTTCTTAAATTGTCACACGTTGTTTTAGAACTGGCGAAAACTACACACTTTAGTTGATCGTAAAGTTCTAGCCCCACTACAGATGCACGGAGCGGTAAATATTCTTTGTATGGGGCTACACAGTGTCCGTACCGCTTAGCAATTTCCCACTCATCAACCTTTTGCAGTGGAAGTCCTGTGGGAATTTAAAAAAATATTACTAATATATTTAGAATATATAATTATATATATAATTATATATATTATATATAATTATATATATATATATAAATACTATAATTATATTTAGAATTCACGGGCATCATCTAGTTTTCAATAGCCAAACGTTAATGTGATTTTATGAAGACTCGGCTTTTCGATATTCTGTTGAAGGATGAAAGATCAATATCCCATAATATTCAGGGTGGTCCTCTGACCACCTCCGTCTCCATCTCCACCACATGACCATCTCAGATATATCACGGCCACTGGCTGCACCTCACCTGAGGCTGCATATCTACTTACTTTTTAATTATTATTATATGAGAACCTCGATGGAGTTCTCATAATTGTGCCTTTTAGGGTGGAGGCCCTGGGCACATGAGACTAGAAAGCTTGCTGGTTAACTTAAAAAAATAGAATCTAGACTTTCCAAAAGCTGAAGAAATATGTTTTTAATTTAGATTTTAGTTTGTTTTGAGTTGTATTACCGCAAATTTGGTATACGGTACAAGTACCTCAAGCTAGCTAGGTAATTGATATTGGAATAATCATTACCAAAATCAAACACAATAACCACACAGTCCAATCATAAACCTATCACTAAATTGCGCTGATGCGGTTGTTACAACTATTTACTGGTTGTTAATGATGTTTTATTAGTAGCTCAAACTAGCTGATGCCCGCGACTTCGTCCGCGTGGGAGGTTTTGTGGTTCCCGCGAGAACACTTCAATTTTCCGGAATAAAAAGTAGCATAGCTGTCATCTTAGACTATAATCTATCTCTGTGTCAAATTTCATCCAGAACCGTTCAGCGTGCGTGATTGAGTAATAAATATCCATCCATACATCCATCTATCCAAACAATCGCATTTATAAGCCCGCTACAATGTTAGACGGCATCATCATTTGACATTAGGTGAGATCGCGAGTCATAGGGCTAACTTGTATTGGAACAAAAAAAGGCGAGTGGAGTCTTTGGACACCCCGTAAGAACAAAGCTACGTAATCGCTATTCTAAAAAAAATATGTTCAAAGTAGTTTAGGTCAGCGAGTCCTCAATGAAAATCCCGATCGAATGTAATGAAACGTCTTTCAGATTAATGATACGCTTTATTATTTTGCAAGAATAAAAGTCAAGCAAACAAGGTCGATGATGTAACGACTTAACGCCGAGGAGATAAGACGGGTTCACTTGATAGCCACTGACCACGTCACGGAGCTTATAGACCGTTATTATTATATTGGTTATTATTGTATCCATTCTTATATTATAAATGCGAAAATGTGTCCGTCTGTTTGCTACGCTTTCACGGCTCATCTTTTCAACCGATTTTGATGAAATTTTGAATAGATATAGGTTTTATCCCGGGAAATGACAGGCTACTGGAAAATTAAGGAGTTCGTGCGGGAATAAAAAAACTTAATTTACGCGGACAAAATAGCGGGCCTTATCTTGTTATATTAAGCGGAGATAGCGTAGTGGTTTAGGCGCACGAGCTCCTATATGAGGTCCCAATTTCGATTCCCGGATCTCTAACTTTTCGGATTTATGTGAGTTTTAAGAAATTAGATATCACTTGCTTCAAACGGTGAAGGAAAACATCGTGATGAAACCTGCATGCCTGAGAGTTCTTCATAATGTTCTCGAATGTGTACGAAGTATGCCAATCCGCACTTGGTCGTCGTGGTGGACTGTGGCCTAACCCCTGTCATTCCGAAAGGAGAGCCGTGCTCAGTAGTGAGCCGGCATTGGGTTGAAGTGATGATGATGATTAGATAATATTTTAATATTATATAGGTCTCATTTTATTTTAATTTTATTTAGAATAGATTTAAAAACATTCACTGACACATTACTAAAAATAAAAATCATCACATAAATCAAGCTGAGAAATAAATTGTAGATAGAAGGGAGATGATGCTTACTATGAAAACAAGTAAATTAATAAGATTAATTTTAACTTAAGCCTTAATTATTACTTTGAGATCGGCTGAATTTACTTTTCGCGCTGGGTTTCTATACCTCTTGTGGACTGACTCAGGGAGAAATAAGCAATTGGTGTCTAGCACAGAAAAGTGTTCATTACAATATTGAAGTCTTGATTGAACTAATTAAAAGCGGGAACTTATAATTAATTTGATTACAAATATACGGCTCCAGTTCTAAGTGTGCGGTTATTATTTATATTGCTTAATCAAAACTATAGAGATTATTTGTCAAATTGAGCATAAATGCCGCTAATTGTTTTAAAAACAAATAACATTATTGTAATGCCACGAGAGCCCATGGAAAGGCTTTAGAGTGTGCTTTAAAACAGTTGTAGTATGCTTGTACGGCCTCCGCCCATTTCCGAGTTTTTTTAGAGCCTATAATCGGTTCGACTTCACTTAAACATAATTTCTAAGAGAATTCTAAACATTACCCATAATATAATGGGGAATGCACAGTAGCACAATTTAGGCCTCCCGTATTATAACTAGCAGCTTTTGACAAACATCTCCATACAACTTCCTGTGGACTCTCGGTTCACGTTATGAAATTGTTTCAAACGGTATAATAATTTCACTCAGAGGATGAAAACTGATAAACTCCAACATAGTCTAGGCAATAAAGCTAGTCGACCCCAACAATAATTCCTCAGGCGACGAAACTTTAGAACATTATAAAGTAGGTATCATGATTTAAACGTATATTATAAATATCCAATAAAAAAATCAGAAATGAAGTAAGGGTTTTTATGCTATACCTAATTGTTAAAACAGGAAGGTACATTATCGCGTAAACGCAGTTTAGGTTTGATAGTAAAATCGGTTTAAATATCGACGTTCTGCATGATTATTTCGTTTGATATTTTGATATTTCGGTTCTGAGTGTAAATATACTACCTACTATTATTTAAAAAAAAAAACTAGAAAATATTCAGTCATAAATATTAAGTTTTAGGTATAAATACCTAACATCCGGAAGGATTTTTTGTTGGATATTTTTGTATAAGTATTGGCTAATACCATACTGCAACCCTGCCAAGTTTCAACGACTGAGGATTTAATGCGGGGGTCTCCATACAACAAACCGTCCCATTGCCTAATTTAAACAGTTATATGTATGTTTATGGGGCACTTTTAGTTTATATCCTCGAAGCATTTCAATAGCTGGATGAATTTTAATCAATGAAGTATCTTAGTCGTACGATAACGGCGAAGTTTCGCCAAGCGATTTAGAGTTCCGGTACGATGCCGCATAGAAACCGATTAGAGGTAGGTATAGGTTTAATATAATTGCAGTACCCATAACATGTTAGCCAGCTACCATCGTAGGCTGGATGCAAATAGGCAGCGTTCCGCAGCTATGTTTTCGGTGACCGTCAGCAAATTACGCCCACCCGCCCAAGTTAACGGACCACGGCTACATGACCGTGAAACGCTAACTTGTTTGAGATGTTGCGGATCCGCTAAAGACACTTGCGGATCGACCACGTTTTCCGCTCGCCACCAAATACATTTCATACAAAATGTACGGCGCCAGCGTATTGCAACCGCGAATCCGCTTGCGTCCCGCTGCCCACCGAAAATACAGCCTTAGATCACATCATGACATTACCATGAAGTAACATCGCAGTCAATGGCTAGCTTAACTTAGCCACTTAGCCAGCAAAGTAAAGTGAAATGGGTATAAAAGTCAAAACGATTGAATTTCTCAGCTTGGCAGGCCCCGAGTCGAATCGCTGCAGTAACCGAACGCCCCGAGTTTAAATCACTTATTTTTTTCACTGTTTATTGTTTTTGCCACAAAACGGATTTATTGTTAAATGCATATTTGTTCCCAGTCTTTTATAGTCTTGACACATTAGCACGTTCTCGGGTGCAAGCTTAGTTTTGTAAAAAAAAAATACATTCAAAAGTTTAACGTGATAATCTGAACTGTACTTTTTGTGAGTATAGATATGGTTTTGTTCAAAGATATGTGAATTTACAAAATTGACTTAGCCTACTTAGAATCTAATTTCATGAGATTTGTGTCACCTAAAATACGTCTTCCTTAACGTAACGTAAAAATGATTGCTATACGATTAAAGTTATCACCGTGGATTCGTAAACACTCTTTCTCTAAATTCCATTGTCGCAGCCAGAACACTATATATTCAGCCAATCATTACAGTTGAGACTGCAACCATGATGGATGCAATTTTTACATAATTGTCTTCACTCTACCATTGCCATCGGTCAGAAAAACAAATTGAGAAAAGTGTGCGATAGTCATAATTCTTGTTCAAGCGATGCACAGCATAATCACAATGTATCCACTACCCATATAATCATACTAACATTATAAATACGAAAGTATGTTTATTTGTTGGTTTGTCTTTCAATCATGCCGCAATGGAGCAACGGATCGACGTAATTTTTGGCATGGGTATAGTTGAGGACCTTGTGAGTAACTTAGACTTTTAACCCGGAAAATTATGGAGTTGCCCCGGGAAAAAACTTAAGCCACGTGAACGAAGTCGCGGCCATCGTCTATTATTAAAATAGTACTGCTTTAAGCGATGGTAGTATGGCCCCAGGTAAGCAAATGTGTTTTTTTATCCACTACAAGTTATTCCTTGACTGCGATCTCACCTGATGGTAAGTGATGATACAGTCTAAGATAGTAGCGGGCTAACCTGTTAGGGGCATGGCAGTTATATTAAACCCATGCCCCTATTTGGTTTCTACACGGCATCGTACCGGAACGCGTAATCGCTTGGCGGCACGTCTTTGCCGGTAGGGTGGTAACTAGCCACGGCCGAAGCTTCCCACCAGGCCAGACCAGGGAAAATTCAGAAATTATAAAATTCCCAAATTGACCCTGCCGGGGATCGAACCCAGGACCTCCGCACGTTAAGACGCGCTACACACTGCGCCATGGAGGGAGGAGGAGGTAATGTATTTACTGTTGAATTTTGTAATTTCACTAAAATAATTATTGTTGTACCTAGACCTATATACCACTCAACAATTTCAGCTCACTCGCTTTCAAGGAAAGCTGGAAGTTTCTATTCGAGAGATAAGCTTTACCTTTGACCAATTATTTTCTGTAAGTTAACTAATAATATTATAATTGGATTGATGGATGGATGTATGGATGGATGGCATAGGCTATTTTTTATCACGGAAAATTAAAGAATTACCGAGGGAACCAAGAAACCTCAATCCACGCGGAAGAAGTCGCGAGCATCAGCTAGCATGGCTTACCGTCGGGTGAAGCTGTGTGTGCGCATAGATCTGCATCCGGCGCGGGTCCCCATACACGCTGGCCGGCATCTCGTTCATGTCGTAGCCGTCAGAGGGGTCGGGAGTCAAGCGTGCGCCCCCGTAGGCCTGCACGCCAGCTCCATCGGCTTGGGCCACTGGAAGAAACGTCTGTGCTATTCAATTCATTTATTTTTCGATTTAGGCTTGTATTGTAAGCTCTTGCGAATGTCAATAAATAAAATTACAAGATAACAATTAAAAATAAATTCCATCACGTTTTTTACTTTGTTTAAGTAATCGACGTTCAAACAGTATACTGTGTAGGTACCAATTTTAATTAAATATTATTTATACTTTGATTTGATTCAAATTATAAAATAACAATTTTGAACTGGATTAAAATAATTAATAATTTAAAACTATACAAAATACGACCTAAAATTAATAAGTAAATAAATTATTAATAGTCATGAAAAATCAATCTTCAAATTGTGTTATGAGATTATCTTCATCATTTTATGAACCTAATCCAAGCTTATCTATCATCTACATTATCATCGATCCTGTAATATGCATTACTTTGAAATGTATTCCTTGAATTAATGATCTGCAGGTATTTGTTACTATAAGTCAATATGACCTCCATGCAGGGCTTCCAGATCGCAATAAGTGAAAATACAGTAGTAGTAAATACAGTAATTTTAATTAACTCTAACTAGAAAACGCAGAATTTTTCGTTTTTCGAATATATACCTAATAGAAATAAGTTACTAAGTTGGTATTCTACAATAATTAAGGAAAATCAGGGTAAAATCTCTGTTTTAAATAAATTTAAAATGGTGATTGAGGTTAATATTTTCATTAAAAGCCCTAAGGAGATACATTTGAATGAATAAAGCAATATATTTTATAGGAAATAATTGTATAAAATCGGAGAATACACGGCTGTCTTTTTTTCCCACCAATTTTCTCGAGTTTCTAGAATTAGACAGAGAATCATTCCGCTTGATGATCGCCTAACTTCAATTCGAAGAAGGCTCACGACGGTGATGAATGGTGATGGTTGATGATTAATTTAACCTACTTAGGAGTTCACTTCGGTTCTGGGGGTTTACTTATTAAATAATTGAAAGAAACACTTAATACTGTTAGCTTCGGAAAACATCAGCCTTGCACTCATACCTAGGTTTTTAAAATTAGAATAGAATAGAAAAGATTTTTTTTTTCAAATAAAATTTTACAAATGCTTTTGCACCGTCAAATGGGCGGTGGCTTTGTTTGGCTATCGCCTATCTATGAAGCTCCTATTTTTTAAGGAATTTCACCCCAAAAGGACAATACAGGTTTTATTCTTTGTTCAATCTACGAGTAAGTAAAGGTGGAAACACGCTATTAAAACGCGACCTGTGAAATGATAATTCATAAGAACCTACTCGTAAATGTGTCTTCAGGCCGTGAAAATCAGACCTTTAGTACAAATAAGTACAAAATCTTTTGATAAAGATATAATTGAATATTTATATATTCGAATGATTGTAAGTAGTTTTCTACATAGTACGGTGTAAGAAAGATGAGCAAATTACAATCAGCCTTTCGATGGCGTGCAAAATATAAAAAAAATAGCTAAATCTGTAATAACCGTAATTAGCATAACTATTAAAGTTGCTAAACCACTTGCAAACTTTTTACACTTTAAAATTTTTAAGGTATTTTTGTTACATAATTAGTACATAATACTGGAGTCGCTGGATCCAGACGGTGCAAGACCGTGGCTTGTAGAGGACCCTACAGGAGACCTATGACGATATCTATACTTTGATTTAATTTTAATTTTGAAACTGGATTAAAATAATTAATATTAAGTAGTAGTATTCAGGTGCCAGCGGAGGGTGATATGCCCATACAAACGTAATACCACAATAATTTGTAATTCGAGAATATTTCCACCATATTATGCGATTAATAAGATTGAACTTGTATTTATCTAGGTCACTGGATAATAATGTTTTAAAAGTACTTTCCCAAAATTAAATGTAAGCGCATTGCGTTTTGCATGTTTTACGACATAAATGACATGTTTTCTCCTTATTTGTTTCTTATTAAAACCAACGATGTCTTACGTACTAATTGATTAGGAACTTAGCCTATATTGTCAAGTTACAGAATAACAACACGTAGTTAAAAACACAACAAATTTTCATTCATCATTTTTAGTATTTACGGAACAAAACTTTAACGTATAACACATTCTAGATTTCTTCGTATCGCAATCGTAAACAACAAACGCACGAAAAATACCATATTATCTTGCCATCCACAAAGCTAGTTTAGCAAATTTAAAGACTTGGATGGACACAAAGCCTAATGGCAGCGAAAATATCTAAACGTTAGACTGATCGCATAGGTATATGCGATGAGGAGCATATGCAAAAGTATTAAAGGTTCATAAATATCTCATTCTTTATCCGCTATGTAGTAGATTGCTAATTATGAACCGAATGCACACATAAAATGAAGTGCTTGATTTATATTATAATATTATACCAATTCTTTTAAACTTATCCCCATTTAAAACACATATAGTGGATCAAAACTTATGACACTGCGTCGAACAGGAATTCATGACAGTACAACAGCATGACTTGTTACACTATTAATGTAGATGGTATATGTCCATGTCTCGAAGTGTAAAGTAACCAGTATGGTGTAGGTATACAAACATACGAGGCAAGTGCGCGGCAGCAACATACGGCGTTTGCAGGACACAATTCTGCCGCGTCCTAAGGACTCGAGGACTATTAATATACCTACGAATATTATATGCGCGGCAGCTGACGTCTATTAACAGTAAAGAATACTGCGGCCGACAGCAAGATTATGACCTACCGCCTTTAAGTTGGCCACACCTTTAGGCACGCTTCCGTCGCATATTTTGTAAGTCCAAGCATTTATTGCTGTACTGGGTTTCAGGTGTAGACAAAAAAATGCTGAATTATTTTTGTGTTCAAATTGGCATTTGACTCGCATTACCGACTAAGCAACTAGAAGAGCTTCTGACATTTTTACATTCATCAGCTTTTTTAAGTAGATAGAGTTACCAATACCTAGATTGTATTCACGAAGTTTGTGATGAATGAATTTTAAAATGCTTAGGCCTATTACACTGCACTTTTCACAGGGACCCTTACACTTGAATCAGTGTATCCGCGAGGAATGGTGGCAAGACTTGCCACCATTCCACGCAGATGCTCTGGAATGATTTAATAGTCGGTAATTAGTTAAGGCCAGCTAGCTTTAGTTTAATTATTGTTTTTTTTTTCAATAAATGATTTAAAAAAAATAAGTATAATTTAATAATTCATTGGAGCTCTACTTAGTGAGATTATAGTGGAAAAATATCTAAATATATAATTTATTCCGATTAAACATTGATTATATACCATCAACAACAGAGATTTAAATCAATTAAAGACATAGTGCTTAAATCGTACGTATAAAACTAATCCTAGGTATACAATATATCTACCTAATTCTTTTTTGCTAGGTAGGAACAAATAAAAATAAGCCATAATCATAGAAATTAGAAACCCAAGCGCTGATCATTTTCTATAAGACGTGTAAGACTTTCCGCACTGCATCCAATCTTAATACAAGAATTCCCGGTCTGAAATACCTAGCCGTAGTACTATTTATTTGAGGATTGCGCACTAGATCCGGATTTTCGGATTCGGAAACGAAATTCATTCATATTCAGAATTTCAGATTATTCTAGGTTTTTCAAAAATCCATAGGAATTCATTGACTGTCCAGCATAAAAATCCTTTATGATGCTCTGAGATGCAAGCTATTATAACTACCTATCTGTACCAAATTTCTCTAAAATCTGTTGAGACGATAAACTGTGAAAACGTAACAGACAGAAACTCTGTCGCTTTTATAGGTCTTATAATCGTACTTATAATCCCTTTTACTAAAGAAAAGTCTACACGTAAGTATACGTCTTCGTTTTCTATAAAATAAATAAAAGACACGAAACTTTAACGAGCGAAACTGAAACAATAAAATATAAAATTATATTGCCAACGCCTAACAAAGCAATCATTGGCTTAAGACATGTTAATGGGGCAATAACACCGCCTGAGAGCGACATAAAAGTTTTAAAACACTGTGAAACACTAATTTCAGTTGTAGCATGACTTACCCACTTTTAATGAGATCACTTCACTGGGAAATCCTAAAACTTGTAAGGAATCCACGTTAAAAACTGATTAAAATTTGAATGTCATCACTGAATACACTAAAAGTCCAGATCTGCACTTTTCAAAGTTTGTAAAGACTCATCTGTGAATTTGGAAACGCGTTGGGCGGGCGGACGTATCATACGTGTTGACGCGACGAACGTATACCGTTAAAAGCGGCTGAGAGCGCAACTGAGTAGACGTGCGCCGATACTGTGCACCAAGCTGACTGTTCGACAAGCTTACGTGAGTAACGACTCACAAGATTACGACGAGATTTTATGAAAAAAAAAGTCTTATACACCTAACCTCAGGTTTATTAAGACTTTTAACTAGTAGGTAATCTTTACGTTTTCATAGATCATCGTACGTTTTCTTGGCTAAGGAAAACGTAATCGTGGTCGAAGCTCGAGTGGGGAAAGGCGAGGCGTCATTGGCTGAAGCAAGTGATCAGAGGCCAATAGCGGCGAAAGGAGGAGTCGCTATGCATCGCCACGAAATTCGGCAAGACATGTTGCCTCCCTTGTTTCTAATCTTTAAGGCCATTCCGCGAAATTGGGGACCCAATTTACAGCCGCTTGAAAGGCAACCATTGCAGGGTACCATTACAGGGTAAGGGATCATTGTATACGATGACAGTATACCTAATATTTCCCTTTTCCTGTACTATTATGTATTCTTTGCTTTCAGTTTAAAAGAAAAAACTGACCGACTGCATCGATCGATGTCGACTGTGACGTTGACTCAAATTGTCAGTCTAGAATTTTAGGTTTAGATCTGAGTTGATAGTGGTCTAAGTGAAGCGGCGATAGCCTAGTGGTTAAGACACCCGACCTCCATTACTTGGTCACGGTTTCGATTCCCGGGCATGCACATCCAACTTTTCGAAGTTATGTGCGTTTTAAGAACTTAAATATCACTTGCCTCAAGCTGTGAAGAAAAACGTCGGGAGGGAAATCTGCATGCCCGAGAGTACTTCATAATGATCTCGAAGTGTGTGAAGCTGCCAATCCGCACTTGGCTAGTATGGTGGACTATGGCCAACCCCTTCTCATTATGAGAGGAGGCTCGTGCTCAGTAGTGTGTCGGCAATGGGTTGATAAGGGAGAGAAAGAGGTCTAAGCTCCGTCTAATTAATATCCACATAAGTAATATATCTACTGAATTTTAATTAATAATGAATTGAAATATTTATTTCATAAAAGATAAGTAGCTTGTATCTCTTATTATAGTATTATGCCAGGACTCTACCACCAGTAATAATTTTATAAACTCCACACAGTAAAACAGGCTATTAAAAACATCGATATATATGTAGGCACGAGAGTGTGTAGGGCAATTTCATAGAAAAAAATTGGGCATCCGACCTGTAAAGCGCGCTCTACACCTGTTTAAGCTTATCTTTGTCCCCGCCATAGCGCTGTCCCGCTTTTCAAACTAGATGGCGTTTTAGTAAAATAATAGGCCTATTACACCGCACTTTTCACAGGGACCCTTACAGAAATTCAGTGTAGTGTAATAAGTTTCAGGGAGGGTTTCCCTGTTAAGGGAGAACGGGCGGTCCCGGTCTGCCTGACTGCCTGATCGCTCTGCAGACCGAGTAGTGTAGTAACATTCCGGGCGGTTAGGGACCTCAGTTGTCGCACGAACAGCTTAGAGAGTATTTGTCTCTATGGCTCGCGCGTGCATTTTGTCAATATATTGTGTGCTAAAGAAAAAGAAGTTTTGTTGTTCTGATAGACAATATGTACAAAGAAATGCCTTCTTTATGGAGAAAATAGCATAAAGACTATATGAACTACACTATAGAACAGTATAATAATTTACTATACTATATGAATTACTGCCCGTGACTTCGCCCGCGTGTATTGAGGTTTTTTGGTTCCCGCGGGAACTCTTTAATTTTCCGGAATAAAAAGTAGTCCTTCTCCGGGACGTAACCTACCGCTGTACCAAATCTCATCAAAATTGTTAGAATAGATGGGACTTGAAATCGTAGCAGATAGACAGACTTTCGCATCCATACTAATATTATAACCGAGATACACGCGGACAAAGTCGCATTAATCATCTACTTTATAATATTAGTATGGATACTACTTTTTTGCTTCGATAGCATGGGTGCCATAATCAGTGAAAGATAATAAACATACTAAGATACACGTCCAACTCTCTTGACGTTCTCTTCAGACTGAGTTAGGGCCCGGTGGTAAGTGCAGTGTAATAGCGACACCAAAACTAGCGGCCACGCCAACCCTTTCCTCAGGGTCCGGTGAAAATTGTGGTGTAATAGCCCTATAAGTCCAAATTCTTTGTTAGACGGGGCCCGTCTATATAAATCGAGGTCGTTGATTAAAAATGAATATCAGGATATGCTTATATAAGGGACCCTTACATTTCAATCAGTGTAGTGTAATAACAGTTAGGGAGTAAGGGTCCCTAACTAGATCCTTATTGCAGTGTAATAAGCGACTCTATACTATACTATATATTGCACTCTAACGAGAAGCCACGCCCATCCTTACCTCAGGGCCCTGTGGAAAGTGCAGTGTAATAGGCCTATAACTAAGATCCCTGAAAGAAATGAGAGGTAAATTTTTTTTTGTGGGGATTGTATTGTTTACAAATAAATTGAATATCGATAAAATTAAAATTTCATATAACTCTTACTGTTTCTCATTCTGAGGGGTAGAGAGATAAAATTGACAAGTTAGATTCTATATATAATATTGCCGAACTCGTTTTAGACTGTAGCGATGATAATCTAGTGATTAAGATCTCCCGATCTCCAATCCCCGATACGTCAATATTAAAAATCAATAACTGATTTACTACTATATAGTACTAGTATATTCCTTGGCTGCTAGACTGTAGCGATAATAATCTAGCGATTAAGACACATCTCGGATATGGTGTCGCGTGTTCCAAAATTACTGTGTATATTTAAGTGGTTTTTGGTCCCTTCATTGTAGTTATTGTGTATCATTTTAACTAATGTTTTACAATTGTTTCAGTTTTCCAAAAAGTCTTGAGTTAAGGCTGAAATGGCTAAATGCCATTAACCCAACCCAACAATTTCAACCCCATGAATGCAAGCAAAATATGTAGTTATCATTTTACGGAGAACGATATTAATTATTATTACATCAATTTTAAAATCAGTCTACTTTTATTATTCATATCATCACATTCAGTAACATTTTTTCCATATTATCTAGGAATTCCAACTTATATTATGAAACAGTATTGTTTGTAAGATTCACATAAACTAATAATATAAATCTATACTAACACATATTATAAACGCGAAGTTGGGATGTATGGATGATGTTGTTAATCATGCCTAAACTGGTCTGTATGAAATTTGGGACAAAGATAGATTATAGTCTGGAATATCATGCCAGCTAGTTTTTATTCCGGAAAATTCAAGAGTTACCGCGGGAACCAAAACCCTCAATTCACGCGGACGTAGTCGCGGGCATCAGCTAGTTCATTAGAAAATAATTAAGTACAAGATTGTTTACATTTCGTAAGTTACTCATAATATGCGTGACTTACGTGAGTAAAACTTACAAGTGTAATTGGCCTATGGATTATTAGCTCTTTACCCAGCCGGTCGGTGTAACCATCTCGCGTATAACCATCTTTTCAACTCATTGCAGGCTCACTGTTAAGGACGAGACTTCAGTCTCCTCTCTGACTTGGGTTTAGCCATATAGTTCCCTTCGCTGGACCTTCCGTTCTTAGCAGACTTCATACTCCATTGAGAATAGTATTGAGAACTCTCGGGCATGCAGGTTTCGTCGCAAATGTTTTCCTCGCTATTACAGTTGAATATTTAATTTGTTAAAGCGCATATAACTCCGAAAAAAATTAGAAGTGTGAAATAAATTTTAATTTTAATTTTATCGATATTCAATTTATTTGTAAACAATACAATCCCCACACTATCTATATATACACTCCAAACAAAAAGTAATGAAATAATCCAAATTTTTGGGGGCAGCGCAAAAATTTACGTGTAATGGATTCAGTAAAGAAGAAACTAAGCTTTAATTAGTCGAAATAACTTAAAATAGTAGCCACAAAAAGAAAAACTAGGCGACTTTGTTACTCACCTTTGAAATGAAATTCCTGGGCGTTTTACTATTATTATTACGGCCCCCACAACTGAGCACTTCACCATAGTCGATTACATAAAACTAAGCAAAAATACATGAAAATATTCAAAAATCAGGTAATTATTCACAACTGACACAGCGGTAGTACAACAGACGCCATTTATAGTTGGCAAAAAATTGGCTTCAATAGCTTAATTTGATGACGTCATATGACAATTGCGCGACACCTTCACGCAATAACATAATACACCTGTCTCGTTCTAATAACGTAGCTTTTAGTAAGTAAGAAAAGTCAAACCATAGTTTTACATGTTTTAATAACATAATGCATCGTATAACTATAATAGAGTAAAATGCAACATATCCTCTCCTATATATAAAATCAAAGGACTGCCGATAGAAGTGAAAACTTTTTTTTTGTAATTAAAAAATATATACGTTATTAACAAAAAGAAAATCTTAAAACATTTGCACAAAATACTAAATAAGAGTTACAACTAAACAAACAAAATACATAAACCTTACAAAGTTACCCATAGCGTGTCGCAGGCCTTACACGTACAACACTCAAGTCTTATCCAACTAACTTTATAGTTTCTAAACGATCTGAGGCCCAATTGTCTAAGCCAATCGTATTCATTTGACAGACAGTTTGATTCATAACATAAATAACTCGAACATTTTTAAGAGTACAAACAAGCGTTTTAACGTGCAAGCATCTATGACCTCCATAAACAGGTCGAATTATACGTTTGACAGACAATTACGTTTACGATTTCCTTACAATTTACTTATTCGGGGGGCTGATATACTAATGCCAAACGTAAATGTCAATTACGTGGTCATAACACTAAGTCCTAAAATATATAATAATGAAAATATTTCAAATATAAACCTTAAAACCATCGTATTAAAGTTTAATTACGAATGTACTATAATATAATATTTAAGACCTTTTGTCTTCCTAACAACGCAAGGTGGCGAGATGTCGCCCACGGTACTTATACGTACACAGCACTTAATAAATAAACCATAAATTTAATGAATTAAAGTTTAATTACGAATGTACTATATTATTATACTTAAGACCTTTTGTCTTAAGAAGAATGGTGTCGGTCTCGCGTATTCACTTTTTACCCCCTACCAAAAAGTGCTCAACGCGCCTAAAGAAGTTTTCGCTTCAAAAGATCGCTGTTGTCAGCATATAATATATTCCAACTTTAAGTGACTGCGCTATGTAATATTTTTGTCTTAAATAATATGGTAATCATTTATTTTGTAGTAAGTACATTTTATTTAAAAGTAGCTGATGCCCGCGACGTGCGATTCCGTCCGCGTTGAGCAAGTTGCTAACCGTCTAACCTGTTAGGGGTATGGCCACAGATATGTAAATTATAATACCTAGATACTTCGTATGGGCTAGTTATGTTAAACCTATAGGTACCTACTTACCCCAAATTGGTTTTTGCACATCATCGTACCAGAACGCAATGGCAGCACGTCTTTGCCGGTAGGGCGGTATTATTATCATCCGGCGGGATCGAACCCGGAACCTCCAACGTTAAAACAACAGCGCTTACCACTGCGCTAAGGGACCTCATTAGTCTTAGGTTTAATAGTTTTTATCAGATAATTATCATCATCATCATCATCATCCACTGATGGACATAGGCCTCTTTCATGTAGCGCCAACGTGCTCGTTCCTCGGCTTTTCGCATCCAATCGATGCCAGACTTCCTTCGGATATCATCGCTCCACCTTGCTGGGGGTGCCTTACGCTCCGTATTAATTATGTCCTATTATTAGCTAACTAGATGATGCCAGCGACTTTAACCGCGTGGATGAAGATTTTTTTCTTTTCCCTGCGGGAAATTTTAATTTTACCGGATAAAAAGTAGCCTTTGTCCTTCCCCGGGATACAACCAATTTCTATATCAATGAGAATCATTTATAAAGAGGGGTTGTGAAATAGTAGGAGACAGACGAGACACACGTTCGCATTTATTAATTAGTATGCAATTTTTTTCACTCAAACCTGCACCTACCTAACTTATAGGCCTTTTACACAGCAATAAGGACAAAACTATGGACCCTTACTCCCAAAATCTTATTACACTACACTGATTCAAGTGTAAGGGTCCCTGTGAAAAGTGAAAGAAAGAAAGAAAGAAAAAACATTTATTTCCAAATTGTGCCATACATAAAGAGGTAGATCACCCCTGCACCTCAACTATCTAAACAAGATCTATAATCTAAACAACAATTGATGAGGTGCAGAGATGAACTATATCACACAACCCAAAAAATGGCCCAGGCTCAGCATAATGCTGTATGTTCAGTGCAAGCACTAACCATACAGCGCTGATTTTCAGCCCGAACTCTGTTTCGGGTGACACCACGGAAAAAAACTTAAAAAACGACTTATAGTAATAGCAAATCTATCTAATTATTTAACTATCAAATTAAAGTGCTACACATCTAAAAAAACGACTACAAATGTTCTTTAGTACTACATACAATTCTCATATCTATGCAATAAAATTAACTATTATACTACTAATAGGTACTATACTACTATATACCTTATTATAATTATTATTATTACATATATTTACTATATAAATAATTAATATAGAAATAAGTATATATGATATATATATATATATATATACATTTACATTTATATAAGTGTAAATTGATGATTAAACGCAATACATATTTAATATATATAATATTTAAATTATTCAGCATTAAATATTAAAAAGCTAAAGAATAGAGTACTCTGCCACATGATCTTGAAATTCTACCTGTTTCTCCAGAAGGATTTTTTTTCAATTTGAATTTAAACGAAACCTTGCTTTTAAATTCCTTATTGGTGGGGGGATATTATTCCAACATTTTGTGGTAGAATAAGTAAAAGAGCCTCTAAAAGCGGCCGTGCGATGGAATGGAATATGGAGCCGATTACGACAGCTACGAAGACGGTCTGTCTCTCCATCACCCACCCACTTAAGTTTATGGACTGGGTAAAAAAAGGCTTACCCAGCTTAATTACTCCGAAAAGCAACCCATCTCATTTTTAATAAATTATGATTGTTCAAATGGGGGTGACGTGACTTCGCGGAGGAATAGGAAAGCAAAAACGAGCACAAGCGTTCTGCACGCGTTGAATAAGACGTTTGGTTCTACTTAGCAGCCGTGGTCCATACACAACGTCTGCATAATTTAGCTTAGAGAGTACTAAAGACTCCACCAACTGAATACTAAGTTCTTGAGAGAGATACTTACGAACTTTGTATAGAATCTTTAGTCAATAAAAGCAATTTCGCACCCGCTCCGCAATATGGTCTTCAAATCTTAGATTAGAGTCCATGAGTAGACACAAATTACGCGCCAGGAACACTCGCTCTAAGTGATCACCTCTTATACTAACTGCTTGACCCTGCATATTAACTTTACCTACTGGATTTGGAGTTCCAAACAAAATGTATTTAGATTTAGTAGGATTCAGAACAAGAGAATTGCGATCTGACCACTCGGCAATACGATTAAGATCACCGTTAACTTGACTAACAGCAGTTTGGAACTCCTGAGGCTTAAAAGTATAATACAACTGCAAGTCATCTGCATAAAGATGGTACTTGCAGTTTTTAAATTGCTGAACCACATCAGCAGCATATAGTATAAAGAGCAGCGGTCCCAACACAGAGCCCTGTGGAACACCTCTGGACACTACAGCAGTAGCTGAAACGAATCTCCTTCCGTCCTGATGTACTACTTCCACAAACTGAGTTCTGCTAGATAGATAACTATCGAACCATTTAACAGCATCAATGCCGAATCCATAATAGGATAACTTAGACAATGAGAGCGTAACATTGATGCTGTCAAATGCTCTAGAAAAATCAAGAAGAAACAACAAGGTACACAATCCAGAATCTTGTGCCACAAAAATATTATCAGTGACGTCTAAAAGGCCCGTCACAGTGCTACGTCCTGCCCTAAAACCCGACTGTAAATGCGGCAAAATCGAGTTCTTCTCAAGGTATGATGACACCTGCGAGAATACAATTTTCTCTAATATTTTAGAACAACACGGTAAAATACTTATTGGTCTAAGATCTTTAGGGGTGACGGGTTCAGGAATTTTCTTAATCGGACGAACTAAAGCGATCTTCCAGTCACTTGGAAAAAAACAGAGGTTGCTACAGAGGTGTTAATAATGCCCTTTATAGTGGCCAGGCTTTGAAGAAGCGTCATCAAGAGCATATCTAAGGTAATTTTATCTGTTCCCTCGGCATTCGAGTGGAACTGTCTGAGTGTTTTTAATATCTCGGCATCAGTAATAGTTCCGAGGGAGAAGTTACTGTTATACAGTTTATTAAACTCGGGTTATAAAATTAAAATAGGTTAATTGTGAAAAAGAAAACTGGCTTGAACCATTTCAATGTGCATTTATCGCCTCTGCGTCTGTGAAGTGCGCTGGCAATTGATCGGATACTTTCGGGAGAACAGTATATCAAATTTTGCCACAGCACTTTAGGGTATTTAATTTTACAATTTATGTCATATTCAAAATTTTTTATTCTCATTATGAATAGCCTCAAATACTAAGAGCTTGTACTGTTTATAATAAAGTTTGTTTGAAAGAGACTTATCGCTTAGATCTAAGTGCAGTGTAATAGGCCTATTAGATACCCTTAACTACTATATAATTTCTCATTTTTACCGAAAATTGTTATTTGTTATTTTATGAAGTGTTTATTTGATATTATATTAAAAACTCATTTGTGCCTGATATGAAAGAAAATTTGTGCAACACTCTCCTCGGATTTTCTTTGCGGCGGATATACTCGTATCTTGATTTCATTTAAAATAATGTTTTTTATTTATCAATTCGGAAAGCTTTTAGTATTTTTCGTTGTTCAAATGATTGGAGATATTATCTACATTATTATTTATAACTAGATGATGCCCGCAACTTCGTCCGCGTGGATTAAGTATTTCAATTCCCGCGGGAACTCCTTAATTTTCCGGAATAACAAGTAGTCTGTGTCCTTCCCTGGGATTCAACCTATCCCTGTACCAAATTTCATCAAAATCGGTTGTACAGATCATTTTTTTTTATTCCCGCGGGAACTCTTAAATTTTCCGGGATAAAAAGTAGTCTATGTCCTTCCCCGGGATACAAACTATCCCTGTACCAAATTTCATCAAAATCGGTTGAACAGATGGGCAGTGAAAGCGTAGCAGACAGACAGACAGACACATTTTTGCATTTATAATATTAGTGTGGATAGTATGGACTAAACTAGCTGATGCCCGCGACTTCGTCCGCGTGGATTAGGGTTTTTCTGGTTCCCGCAGGAACTCCTTAATTTTCCGGGATAAATGTGCTAAATGGGGTAAATATGTGCTATTCCAGACTATAATCTATCTCTGTACCAAATTTCATCCAAATCCGTTCAGCCTTTCCGGCGTAATTGAGTAACAAACATCCATCCAACTTTGGCATTTATAATATTAGGTATAGATGATGCCCGCGACTTCATCCGCGTGGACAACGGTTTTTTGATTCCCGCTGGAACTCTTTATTTATAATTAGATCCTAGGTCACTCTCCAAGGCCTAAGCTATAATCACGTCGACCTGTTGCTCCGCTGTGGCGTGATTGAAGCATAAAGCAACAAACAAACACACTTTCGCTTTTTATTATTAGTGTTACATTAAAGATGTTTTGGAGATGCATACTCATTGTGTAATTAAACTCAGTATACAAACTCAGCGCGGTGGGTAACTCTAATTTTGATAATAGTGATAAGTACGTAGTGATTATATTCAGCCTGCTCGAGTAACGAGTTCAGAGTTGCCCAGAGTGCTTTTAACTTTTAATTCTTATCAAAGATTAGAAATTACGTTGTGTATCAGTATAAGTATCGCCTCATCGATTTTCAAAAATTCCAGCGAAGCCAAGGCACTGTAAAATCGGCTAACTTTACAAATGTGAAATTGAAACTTCGAAAAACTCTTTTCCCACACCCACAATATTTTTGAACGATCTATCTGACGATATCCCACAATAGACGAGAAAGAATGATTTACTCCCACTTTACGTGAAGGATGGATTACCTAACTACTTACTTACTACCTACCCTAAAAAATCAAAATTTATTTTACCACTTAGTCGGTGTGATTAATAAAATTATGTTTACCCATGGCAAATAACAGCTTTATAGTAATAAACAGTCTCTGAGCTAAGCCGCGGATAGACGGACGGACGAAAATGGCGAAGTTTTATGGGTTCCTGGTTGCAGGAACCCTAAAATTGGAATTTTAATTTAATATTAATAACTAGGTAGAGTCTGCTCGTAATATTATATTTATCGTTGTAGTTTTCTTTAATCGTCAATTTATTATTTTGCCGTAGCAGTTTTATATTATAATTATTATAACTTAAAAATATATTATTCAAAATACGCGCCTTTCGTTTCCCGCCAAAAAACCACTTGACCTCGAAATCATACTGGGACGTACAAGTCTATTTGATGAGGCAAAGTAAAACATGTAAACAAATATGGCGTCAGATCACGTGATTATTATTGTCATTGGACATAATATAGTGATGAAACATTGACAGACTAGTTGTGACTGAACGATTGAATGAATACATTCTGAAATCGATTAACACATACAGTCGCTTCTACGGACTGATGCTGAGATCTTTAGAGCGTACTTTGACTTTACTTAGAGTTAAAACGAGATGGATTTATGTGAGTAACATAAATCTATCTCCTTTTAACCATGTCTTAAGTCTAAGCAAAGTCAAAGTTCTCTCTATAGATCTCACACTGAATGATAAGAGCAGGTTTAGTCGATTGTAAATCGATTTTCATAATATATAAGCCCGGGTATGAAATTTATGGGGAGTGAATTCAAACTTTCTCCGTTACGTTATGTAAATGTTTCCATTGCAACACTTGATTATGTTTCCATGACTATGTAATGTATTTTGATGAATATATAAATTATATAATTAATATAAATTAATGTATCAGCATGCTTTCAGTAATATAAAACATGCGCTCATTTACCCTCATTTATTTTATAATCGTTCGTAAAGAGTAAACTCCAGTCGTACGTCGGAGGCACAATTTTTTTTATAATGTACGTACTTGATCACTATCACTACAGCCCATTAACGTCCCACAGCTGGGCACAGTCATCCACTCTCATAGGAGAGAGGAAATTAGAACTAGACCCACTACGCTGCTCCAATGCGGGTTGGCGGACTTTAACGACTACATAGGATGTGGTAATCGATTTTCGATTTTTACAATCGACTAAACCCGCTCCTATCATTCAGTCTATGGTGCACTTTTCATGTCGCATCTCTATGAAATCATTCTATTTCTATATGTCAAACACCCATTAAGTCATTAGTCTTTGTTTTTATTTTGGGATTTTTGCTAGATAATTGATAAATTATTAGCTTCAAAATTATTAGCTTGAATTGAATTATTTTTGCGTATAATAAGAACTTTAAAGGTTTTACTTCAGAAAATAAGACGTTTGTGAGTGATTTGTGAAATACAACAGTGAAAATATTGTTAGCACAGTTGAAATGTCGTGACTGGTATGTTTTATTTACATTTTTACTCTGCCCCTTCAAATAGACTTTAAATAAATTATTTATTGGTCTGTTATCTATCTCTGTGGCAAAATTTTTGGTGGTCTGTGGCAAAAGGTAAGAACCAGTGTGACCAGATTTAGCAGAATTCTGTTAACTAAATGTTGCTTATCATTGTGTATTGCAAGGAGAAAAACATAATTACTTTTCTAATTTAGGCACCTCTAATTACTTTGCAGGCGTTGGCGGTCAGCTGTGTTGAATGTATAAGTGTAATAAAAATCTAAAGAATTGGACTACGATCAGACTGGTTTTAAAATCAACCTTTTTCTACAACCCTACTGACCTAATCAGGCACTATAAGAGCGTATGCTCTTGTAGTTAACAATAATTTTACGGTGTCTGTCTTATCTGGTGGGAAGATTCGGCCGTGCAAGATATTTACTTTACCTCCCCACCGACAATACACGTACCGCCAAGTGATTCAGCTATTTAGTTTAATAATAACACTACCATACCTAGCTCACTACCATTTAAATTGCATCAAATTATTCAGTATGCATTTTTCAAAAAAGTTTGTAGATGCAGTGTTCAGGCTAGGCAGTTATCAGGATCATCAATTTAAACCTGGTCACACTGGCAACACAGACCACTGTGGCATGCACCGACCAGAAAAAGAAGGTGGCATGTGAAGTGTATGCAGTGAGGTTCAAGTGAGGTTCAGTGAGGTTTCTGTCAGTTCCTGTTCTGTGGCACCGATGGTGAGCAAAGACAAAGAGTATTAGAAATAATAATGTGAGTGTTACAGGTTTAAAATTTATCCACAGGGATAAAACTTTTAAACACTTTTTATGAGCAAAAGCATGCGGTGATATTGGTCATTAATTATTAGTTAAATTGGTCATTATTTATTAGTTAAATTTCCTATTTCAAACTAACGTAATCAAATTTTATTTTATTTTGGGGTTTTGTTTCTCCATTCATTTGGCTATTCCTTTAAATACGTTAGATTATAGGTAAGTAAAAAACTGTAGAACAGTTAATTTATGTAAGAACCCGATGGTGCCCACGACCTTAGAATTTAGAAATATCCCATTGATGAGAATTGTTTAATTTTCTGTGACAAAAATTCATGTTTTCCATGAAATGTAACCTACCCAAAACTACACAATATTATATTCTCTGTACCAAAATTGTTTTGCACTTCCTAATTAACATAATATAAATTAGATAGAGCGTTTTAACATGTTGCTAACTTGGTACCATTTTATTTCAGTTTAAATAATCAGTGTAATAACTATTGAGAGTTAAAGCGAAGTTTGATTAAGCAGGCATGTCAATCAAGATTGTATGATCCACATGCATTCATGAATAGGTACTTAACATATTAAATTTTTTGAGATTTTTATGAGGATTACCTTTATCAGAATGCCCTTAACAGGGCATTCTGATAAAGGTAGAATTACGTAAGGTAGAGTATAAGGGTAGAATTTTTCAAACAAATTGACGCTGGGCAATGGGAGAGGGTTTACTTACCATTGTTATGAGTAAGAACCTACCTATATGTTTTGCTACCACAATTAAGTATCATTACAAAATTTTGTGACTCTTGACTGGTCTTGGTGAAACGCAGCGCAAAAGTAGTTTATTTTCTAGAGCTAAAAACAAAGTTTTCTTAAAGGATTTTTAAATATCAGCAACTACTACCAATATTAATAATATCATGATGTACATCTTTATTACCATGTAAAGGTATTCTTGGTATGTTACTCTTTCATCTATTAGCTTTCCTACTAGATTCCTGTTACTTAGTCCATTCCTGAAAGGAATTCTCTCTTCAAACTCTTTTATTCACTGTGATAAAAAGTAAAATTTTATTTTCCAAGATGCAAACAAGTTGTCTCTTCAACTAATTTAGTTAAAATTGATTACATATATCACATACACATAAATGTTTATATGTTACTGTAAAATTGTAAAAACCGTTAGATTATAATATAATGGTTTCTATCTTGCAAGATAGTAAATTTTCGAAAGATTGTGAACCGTTCAATGTTCTGAGTAATAATTTATGAAATATTTATTGTATTTACGTTTTCTTGTCTCCTTCTTGTACAATTTGTGAATGCAGAATAAATATATGTGTCATTGGCATTCAACTTGCGTGCAAACTATAGGTTAGGTCTTTACATAAATATTTAGGTAGTGCCCGACCTCCTATTGGTTTAACATACCTAATAGATTACAATTTACCAAAAAATAATGGGTTAACTCATAAGCAGTATGTTACAGTTCACAATCTGTCGACAGTTTATAATCTATCGAGGTAAAAAGCGTTAGATTACAATCTAACGGTTTTTACAATTTTACAGTGACATATATATTCATAAAGTGGATCGACGCCCTTACAAATCACAGACCCGGCTCCCTTGACAGTTGTAGTACCTATAGCTGAATGGTACCCTCACCTATTGTCGAGAGTGGCAGGAAACTGCATACTAATTTGACAATAGAGTGCCCGAATAGTTATCTAGGCGCCTCTGTCAAATTACTGGTAGGAAATAATGTTTCTCCTTTGACTGTGCAGATATACTTACCATAAAAAAGGTAACAGTCAGATAATTTGTAGATGTAGTTATTATGTATTGTGGCAGATGTATTTTATTCAAAGTAATCCTGTTTATTTTGCAGAAACAATGTTGCCTTCAAAAATGAATGTAAACAAGAAGCTCCTGCCTATTAAGGGACATTTTTTCTTATTCAATGCAGGTGAGTGAATTAATGCCATAACTGTGATTTCATATTAGATTTTCAAGGTTTCAGATAATAAGGAGGACCAGCTGGCGTGCAGTTCATAAAGGTATAATACAGTGGTGTGCACAGAGTTTGAAGCTGGGGTAGGCATTAGTTGGTCAGTATACCTATTTAATAGCTGCTTTGATTTTAAATACGCAATGACGCATTTCCATTTGGGTAAGCATTGCTTTTATGCCTGTATGAACTGCACGCCATTGCATAATAGCAGTGTTTATGTAAAAATACCTCAATGCTCATTTTTCATCAAGACAGTCAGTAAACAGGTAACCTGACTCACTAATGCTTACCTTAGCTTCAAACACTGTACAGGTCACTGCAAAAAACTTAATGTATAAGTTTGCAATTTCGCGAGTTTATAATCTAACGGTTTTTACAATCTTACGGTGACATATATAAAGTATGTATAAGCAGTGTAGTAGAAAGTTAAGAAGTGTTTTAAAAATAAACTATACCTAAGTAGTTAATAAAATATAACATTCACATAATGTTTTTGGCAATTTCAATCATCTACATGGTAAGTACTGTTTTAGAATAAAACAAATAAAATCATACTTTTTGAAGTCTTTGAAAAATATTTGAATCAAGGAAATTTTAGCCAATATGGAGTAGGTACAGGGTTCTCCTGGTTACAGGATTTAGATTGTAGACTCTTGGATTTAACTGTTATTGTCAGTAGTTGAGATTGTAATCACAGGGGCCACCAATATGCCGTCTTTGAGGCAAAAATGAGATATAAAATAAGATAATAAAAAGTTACATTTGCAGATTACAATTTAAAACAACATCTTTTTATACTAAATGCAAGATAAGAAATACATGTATATAAGGAAGTACATTTCTTATCTTAACAACCATATAAATCATAATTTACAAATTATAAACTGTGTTCTGTAATGGTTCTGTATGATTTACCCATGTAACATAGTTTCTTATCTCAATTTTACCATTGCAAGTGCCGAATCATTATCTGTATTCTGGGTGGCCCTAATAGTAAATAGAATAAGAATTATTTTCAAAAAACCGCACCACACTGGCGCCGACCTGGAAACTAGTGTAAAGCAATCACTGATGTAAACAAATTTGCATTGATACATATTAGTATGGAAAATAAGTAACTTCTGAGCAAAATTTCATGCTTCTAGTATCAATGTAAGAATTCAATTGACTGCATAGTAAAGATGAATAAATAAGTTTCTTTTAATCTAGGTACTGCACCTCTAGTACCCTACCTATCAACGTATGCAAGACAACTAGGATTTTCTTC
This sequence comes from Erebia palarica, assembly GCA_964035005.1. Lineage (NCBI taxonomy): Eukaryota > Metazoa > Arthropoda > Insecta > Lepidoptera > Nymphalidae > Erebia > Erebia palarica. Next base: position 21,080,421 of record OZ035986.1, read on the forward strand.
GAGCACAGTGGGTTTGATTTACACAGTACTGCCAATATTTGGCCTTGTTGCCAAGCCACTGTTTGGTGTCATCGCTGATAGGTATGTATTGTATAAAGGTACATTGGATACCTTTTTATTTAATGCAGAATTGGCTTAAACTTGACGACATTCATGCCTATTGCACAGTCGTCGCCCATACAAATTATAGAACCGGAGCCATGACATAACACCTACAACAAGACCTAGAAGCGCTGTATTCTCACCTATGATTGAGAGAGGTAGGGAACTGCATACTTGACATTAGAGTGACAGAATTTTGTATTGACAATTCAACCAGTTTTCTGCATCCAATGCTGCCCATTATGGTGGAAATGTTCTCTTAAGTTTAATTAAAATAGATATATTTATTTCAGATATCAGATATTGTAAATAGTATTATAAAATCCAAGGCAATAAGCAACAGTATTTATTAGATAAAGATAACCTCAGATAAGCTCAATAGGGTATATAGTTTGACGAATGCGCCGTAAAAGCACCTTGATGCCGTAAATTCTCGTAAAAGGCTAGTTGGTGTTCCTCTCGCACACATGGCCAGTATGATCGTTTTTTCGTACATCTATTGATGGTAGCAAAAGGAACTATATGTCTGACCAATAAAGTTGGTCTTTAGTTTATATTTAAACCATAGTAAGCACTCCCAATATATTTCCTCTATGCATTGCAAGAAAGCAATGGATCAACTTGATATTTTGCATGGATGTTGACCTGAAGATTTGTTACAAGAGGGCTACTTTGTACGCGAAAATAAGTAATGAAAAGTACCTTATTTGATACCCTGGAACAAATTATGAGTAATTTTTTTTTTATTATCTAGCTCTTTCCTTTAGCAGAGCCTCAATATATATTATTATGCTTAATTTCAGGTTCAAAATCCAGAAATCACTATTCATATTATTCCAAATAGTGACCATACTAAGTTTCTCTGCGATATACTTCATACCATCGGACAGTGGTTCCACAGTGACTGTTGAACTAGACTGCGGCGACGGCGGGACGGTGCTAAGAGGCTGCTATAACTCTGCAGAGCAGATTGACAGGTGCAAAGTCGCCTCGCTGGGCAGTCAGACCTCCAATGCTGTGTGTAAGGTATTACACGTGTTACATACTTCATTTCAGTAAGTGGTTCTACAGTGACTGTTGAACTAGACTGCGGCGAAAGCGGGACGGTACTAAGAGGCTGCTATAACTCTGCAGAGCAGATTGACAAGTGCAAAGTCGCCTCGCTGGGCAGTCAGACCTCCAATGCTGTGTGTAAGGTATTACAATTACAAGTGTTATCTTATACTTCATAATATCATAAGTGGTTCCACAGTGTGTGTTGAACTAGACTGTGGCGAAAGCGGGATAGTGTAAGAAGCTGTAATAACTCTGCAGAGCAGATTGACAAGTGCAAAGTTTCCTCGCTGGGTAGTCACACCTCCAATGCTGGTCCAATGCTGGTGTATCCCTGGCAGGGCCACTTTGGGAATTTATAACTTCTGAAATTTATCTGAGGTGGGAGACGTTGACAGGGTTTTGTAAAAATGCTTGTACAAACAGATTATGGGTATGGGTTTAATAGAACTGCCATACCCCTAGGTTAGCCACTAGTCATCTACCATCTTAGATTGCATCATTACTTAGGTACAGTCCCACCGACTTATCTGGCCCGGTGGCTAAATTAGGAAGTAATTTTTATGACAGCCCGCCAACCCGTATTCGAGCAGCGTCTAGGCTCTGTAAGCTAAGTGGGTCTAAGCTCTGATCCCCACTCTCCTATGAGAGTGGAGGCTTGTGCTCAGCTGTGGAACGTTAATGGGTTGTAGTGGTTTAGTTTAATTTTTAATATTTATTAGCAACACCTAATGTGATAACAGCAACTCTGTACATATCAGATGAGATTGCAGTCTAGGGCTAGATTCTATTGGAATTATAAAAACTTACCTATATTTTGTTTTACAGCTGAGCTGTGATATGACGTCGCCAAAGATGTGGCAAACTGTTTGCGAGCATTGGCACATACCCCAATATTGTTACAGCAACAGAAACAATATAGAATACACTTCGTTTATAAGTAATGTGACCACGAAAGACTCTTGCGTGTATATGTCTTCGAATAATGTGACGCTTGATGGTAAGTTACTGGTTGTAATAGAGGGAATAAAGGTACAATCTGGGGGTAATACTAACATCGCTTAAAAGCCGTATTATTTTAATATTGCTAACGTTCGTGTTTTAGAATTGTAATCCTTATTTTAGGGCCGTAAAGGCATGTAACATAAAGCTGTCATTTTGAAATAATACTACTTTAAGTGATGGTAGTAACTAGAGTTGTAACGGAACCTCGCCTCCGTCTCCGTAAGTGCGGAACTTACGCAAGAAATCGTATCTCCTCTTCCGCATCCGCCCTCGCCGGTTTTTTGCGGAGTTGTAACGGAGGTTTATTTACGTTGACCTACAATGCGAGAGGTACAAATCTAAGCTGGTGACCTCAGTTACAACATTACAATAAGCCAAAAAGCAATCGTCCCTAAAAGAATCCTCAAAATAAATTAATGTGGGATTCCCACCCTGAAGCACAGAAAATAGACGATGTGATCGGAGAACAGGGGGCTTAAAGCCTAGATAAACGGCAGACTGCAAACAACAAACCGCAAATCGCAGCTACAAATCATATAATAAAATATTGCGCTTGGATTTAATTTCATAAAACCAGTGATCACTTGTGATCTGCTGCGGCGATCTGTGGTGTGTTGTGCAGTTTGCCGTCCACCTCCGATTAACTTACCTAGCTCTAATAGTGGTAATAGCCTACTGGTTCAGACGCCGGTCACCTATTCTGGTGGTTGGGGATCTGTGGCCCAATCGTCTTAGCAAGTCATCTGACAGCTTAAAACGTATTACTCAAACTGTTAAAGGAGTAACATGTGAACATGCTTTTTGATGTGCAGGCTCTCTCTTTGAACTCCTTCAACAGGTGCATTTGTCTGTATGACAAATGATTACGATTAAGATTTCCTTACACAATTGGGGGATTTTTAGAGATACATGCATTTTAAGAAATTAAATATCAGTTGGTAACGAAATCATCGTAAGAAAACTTGTATGCCTGAAAGTTCTCCATAATAGTCTCATATGTCTGCCAATACGCTTTTGGGCAGAGGCACTTCTCTTCTAAGAGAAGACTCGACGTGTAGTGGGTCGTGGATGGCTTGAGATAACAACATTGAGTGATGAAGTTTCCCTCTCTCAAACTTTCTATCATTATCATTGATTGTAAAAGTCTTAGTATTACTTCTGACAAATGTGACCAAGTTTTATAATGAAATAACGAACATGCTAAGGACATATTTTTTAAAGTGAAAACTTCATTAGCCGCTTTGAACATGGTAGGGGTTTATGGTAGGGGGTAAACTTGTGGATTCGCGTCACCGACATGCTCTTAATATACCTACTACATTTGAATTTACACTTTAATGCCTTAGTGTTGAGGTTTATAAGTTTATTAGGTTTTTTATTTACAAAAAAAATCGTTTTCACTTCTATAGGCAGTCCCTATTTTTATTGTAATGTTAGTAGTAGTTTTTGATAGAGAAAAATGGCGTGAAAGCACTTAGTACTGTACTGTAGTTTTCGGCATTTTTCTTCGAGTGAACAAAACTTAGGTTACTGCAACACCTTATGGTAACATTTTAATGCAATATGGCATTCCCTATTCTTTGGTTCCGATGCATTAGGTTCTTTCAGGGTTTTCCTACAAACCAAGCTGCCGGCTCGGTACAGGCTATGTTGATATTAACGAGCCATGTTCACTCAATTGTACCAATCAACATTTAGCAAAATTGATTGGCCCAAACAAGGCTAATATGACGTGCTTGGACAAAACGCTCAATTACCGCCTGTGTGATTATAATGCTCAGGATTTAGCCAATGCGACTGGTGACTTAGCCAAATGTCAGGTATGTATTTTTTGTCTTGCTTTTAACCATGTTTTATCCATACTGATATTATAAAGTGTCTGTCCGCTACGCTTTCACGGCTTATCCGTTGAACCGATTTTAAAGAAATATGCTCATGAAACATTTGTGCCATGGGTATCAATGGTAGGTTGTATCCCGGGGAAGGACATAGGCAACTTTTTACTTCCCTGCTTCCATACTAATATTATAATGATTGGATTCTCATCTAATAGTGATGATGTAGTCCAACCCGTTGTCCTACGTTAGCGACAAATGTGACATCGCGACTCGATACGACACGACGCGACAGTATCAAACACTAGCTGACTCTTCACAATCGCGTTTACTCGCTCTAGTCTACGTTGTCGCGTAGACAAGTTTGCCGTATCGCATCGCGTCGCTTCTGTAGCTCACCTAGGACAACTGGTAAGATGCAAGCGGACTAAACAGGAATAGATACTTACTTAAAACTGAATTGAAATGATTTATTTCATATACACATTGTAAATTATTCTTAAGTTTTTTATTGTTACCTATCCTCGGAAGCAGTGGCGTGCAGTTCATAGACGCACAAAAGTACTGCTTACCCAAATGGAAATACCTCAATGCTCATTTTTCATCAAAACAGCTAGTAAATAGGTATTTTGACTAACTAATGCCTACCCTAGCTTCAAAAGCTGTGCACGCCACTGCTCGGAAGGAAGTGGTTTCCACGATACAGGGAATCCTAGTGTGGAAACCACTGCCCCAATAGTTTTAACCGAAAATATTGTAATGTTTTTCAATAATAAATAAATGAAATTAAATTAAAAATGAATATAGGACAACTCTTGTCACTTATGAGTTATGATATATCAAGACTATCACCGGTTCAGAAGATTCTACTGAAAAGAAGCATTCTGTGACAAAAAGAAACACAGTTTAGTCCCTTTTTATAGAGAAAAATTTGATAATGTAGCCAATTCTGTATAACACAAACTCTAAACTAATATTTCATCTGTAAATCTAGTTCTGTCCCTTTCTGCGGGGAGTAATATGAAAGTGTTGGCAATGTATTTATTGCTGTCGTTATGATTTATAGTTTAGTTTAGAGATTATGTGCAACAGAATAAACCTCAATATGTATGTAGATAACGTAAATACAGAACATGCACATTACGTAATTTAAGAAGTATAAACATAAGACTAACTCGTGGGCAGCGAAACCAATTGCTTCTTTGCTATTGAGAAAATCATCAATATAATTTCTTATATATTCAGTCATATTTCTTAAAAATCTGTTAATTTTTACAAAATTTAAAAATACCTATTCAATGAGCTATAAATAATTAGGAATACAATAAATATTTTGTTTTCCAGGCATCTTGCGACCTTAACCCTAAAACACCATGGCGGTTGATGGAAATTTGCGAGGGCTGGGACGCAGACGTTGCCAAAATTTGCCGCCCCAAAACCAAGGATGGGGAAACTTTCCCTGCCAGTCTGTCTTTCGATGGCACCATACTGCTAACTACCACTATAGCTGAGCATAAGTGTGTTTATATACAGCTTAACCACATCCAAATGGAGGATGGTGAGTCTTTACCACATTTTTTAAAATAGTTTTTTTAAACTATCTTGTCCATTTGAATATCTTTTAAAATAGGGATGATGACAACTCAATCAAATCAGCAACTGTTTATGAAACTTAAAAACACAGTTCTAGTATGGAAGTTGTATGAAATTCACAGTTTGACGTCATCAAATTTCAACGCACTTTTTTTCTTTGATCTATATTTTAAAATGGTTATCAAACTTAAAACTAACCGAGGATATGAATTTCAGGACTTTTGGAAGACCCTCTGCTTAATAATCAGTTACAAATAATTTATTTTTGATATAGGCATCATTTATTTTGGATTTTGAAGTACAAGACATGACGCACACAATCGAGCGGTGTCCTATTTCATCAATGACATCAGGTTATCTGAAAGAGATCGCTATTTAGCGATAAGGCCGCCTTATTGTACCTACGTTTTGCGTTTTCATATTTGTTGTCTGTTTATTTTGTGCTTTTACAGTACAATTAAGAATATACATACATACATTTACATACATAAGATGATCTGCAAGTTTTGAGAGATCATTATTTGAACACTATAAATCCAATAACTTTAATAGTTCAAAATATGCTTTTTGGGTTTTTGATCTAAATTTATTAAGTGAGTGAAACAAAATTTACTTTATGACTCCTTCACTATTTTTGTATTTCGATTACAGGTTCTATACATTATCCGTTTTGCGAATCAAAAGCTGCCTATCAAATGAACGCAGAGATGTTTCATTCAACGTGCAACGTCAGTTGTGATAATGAAATAGTATGTACTTTTCAGTTTCCCATTATCTATGTTTCTTGCCTCACTCATCATTTTCTCTCTACATTAAATTCCTCATTGATGTGGCTTTTTACCACTTTCCATTATGCATTTAATGTTTGAGGATTTTTTGAGATAATTTTACCACCCGCGGTCCACGCACAGCGGACGCATGCGTCCAAGAGCGGAAAATAATCCCAGAACAAAAGGGAGAGACCAACAACAATGTTGTTGATGGTATTAGCGGTGAAACCATAGTAAAATGTGGTAAAGTAAATTAAGGACGGTAACAACCCAGCCGCATAGATAATTTGCATTCCGGGAAGGACATAAGCTACTTTTTATCCCAAAAAAACAGTTTCCACTGGATTTTTCTAAAACAAAAACTAAATCCACGCGGACAAAGTCGCAGGTATCCCACTAGTTTATAATTTAGTATGATATTATAACAGTTGAGGAGGTACGTTTTCCCTCCCAGTTGTTCGACGGAGTATGCACTATGCAGTTTCCTGTCACACCCATAGGTGAAAGTACTCTTACCTCTAGGGGTGAGATCTATAGAGCGAACTTTTACTTGGCTTAGACTTAAGATATTGTTAAAATGAGATAAATTTATGTTACTCACTTAAGTCCATCTCAAAGTACGCTCTATAGATCTCAGCCTAGGTGCTACAACTGTAATGGTAACCGGGTCTGTCATTTTCGTCATAGGCGTCGACCCACTGTATGACTATACTTCTTGGGCGAATTAACTACGGGACGCGTGATATCGCCCATATTCGCCTTACCCCGCGAACTGTTCCAGAAGAATGACAAGGCACTCTCCCCTCGCCCTGCAAAAGTTAGTCGAACGTGATTTCATACATTATTCTTACGTTTACCCCGTATTGTTTACGTATCCCGTGTTTATTTCATCCAAGCTTTAGTTGTAATATTAGTTTGGGTTATACTAAGGTTTTACAAAATCGTTTTAGGTGAACGAACTGTTCAAATCTGCATCAGAGAGTCACAGCGAAGAAGAAACACAGTACACTAAACAGTTTTGGTTGTTCTTCCTACTCATGATCATCAGCTGGGTCGGGCAAGCGGTGGTCGTGACTTTCGCCGATGCTATATGCTTCAATCTTTTGGGTGAGATACTTAACTCGTAACTGCAAGCTAGAAATATATTACTCTGACGCGTCAAATGCATGATAGCAACGATAGTAAATGTATGAGACATATAGAGAACGGCTATGATTCGCATCTTATTAATTAGATAGATACTTTTATATTTTTTTTTTTAGGTTAAGTAACTACTAAGATAGAAAAAAGTTTTGTATTACTAGCAAAAAACATGAGTCAATGGTACTTGAAATTAAATTTTATTTATTTATTTATAAGTTATTAACTGATGTTTTTGGTTCTCGCGGAGACTCTTTAATTTCCGGGATAAAAAGTAGCCTATAATATGTTATTCCAGACTATAATCTGTCTCTATGCCAAATTTCATCCAGATCTGTTCAGCCCTTCTGGCGTAATTCAGTAACTAACATCCATCCATCTATAGTATTGGATTGGTATTTTCATGAATAAGCAAATAAATAATTTTCAGGTACAAAAATTTCGCTGTACGGCAAACAAAGGCTCTGGGGCTCAGTCGGCTTCGGAATATTTTCTCTCGTCACTGGAGTATTGATAGATGTTTTCAGTGAAGGAGTCGTCAAAAATTACACAGTCGCTTTCATACTGATGTTTGTTTTCATGACTGGGGACGTGATCGTATCGTGCTATTTAAAGGTAAGCTGTATACAGTCCCACAATCTTATCTGACACTAGTGAAAATAAAAACAAAAACTAAACAGTCAAAAAATTTTTCCAATTTGGGCCACCGGGCCAGATAAGTTGCAATCTTACGGTGACATATATACCACGGATTAAAGATTTAGTTATACCTAAGATACTTCGTTTTAAGCTAGATATGTGTCTGTGCCTACGCTTTTAATTATTTCTCACTAGATGATTCCCGCGACTTCGTCCGCGTTGATTAAGATTTTTTTCATTCCCGCGGGATTCCAACGTATGTTCTTTCCCCAAACACACTTTCGCATTTATAATATTAGTATGGGTTGTTAATATTTGTTATGAAGTAATATTTCTTTGGTTATGTCCTATTATCACTAACATGATAATAGTCCCACCAACCCGCATTGGAGCAGCGTGGCGGGTCTAAGCTCTAATTCCCTCTCTCCTATGAGAGTGGAGGCCTGTGCCCAGCAGTGGGACGTTAATGGGTTACAGTGGTGGTGGTGGTGGTTATGTCCTACTGATATCGTACAACGGCACGTTAAAGTGCGGAAACCCGCCTACTAGGAGTAAAGAAAGAAAGAAGTCCTACTGTTGTTCATTATTGGATCCATGTTAATATGTTATTTAGTGTACTTTATTTGTTTGTTTGTCTGTCAATATTACATTGCCACAGAGCAATGGATTTTTTGCATGAATATAGTTGAAGCCTCGGAGAGTAACTAAAACTATCTTTTCTCTGGAAAATTAAAGATTTCTCATCGGATATTTAAAACCTTAATCCGCACAGAAATATAGATGATGAATGTCTTTCAGGTCGTATTTTATTTGTGCAATGATTTTTGTCTGCCATCTAGAAGCTAATCGATTATGGAGTAAAGATTACGTAATGGTTAATTTTCAGGTTGATTCAACAAAAATGTCCATAAACATCTTATCGGATGTAGGCAGCCTTCTAACTTCGTTGCCTACTTTCGTCTTTATGTTGTGGACGATCGCCGTCGGCCTCTGTACGGGGCTTATCTGGCAGTTTCTGTTCTGGCATATCGAGGATATAGCTGGCTTGTCGTGCGAAGGAGGGGAATATGTGAAGACTTTGCAAGGGATGGTCAGCGCTATACAGATGTTCGGTGGAGAGATACCTTTCATGTTTGTTTCTGGTATGTTACTCTATACAGTGTTAATTGTTGGTCATCTGCAATAATTTCAAGGGTGGTTAAGAATCGATATTATATAATCGGTTAGAATCGATAGTAAATTTCATATAAAAAAAATACAATTTTATTTTTAAGTTTTTTCAATCATTTTTCCACTAAAATACATAATGCGTGGACACCTCCACGTCACTGCAAGATTAAATGTCTAAGTGCACGTGTCCTTGTGATAAGTACCAACGTACCTAATACCGATTTGAAGAGTGCGTAGCGTATCCTTGCGGTTTTATGCATTGGGATTTTTGTGGAATACTTTTTAACGGCTATAACTTCAAAACTACCATGATTTGACATAATATTGAATATGTAATTTTTTCAATACTTAAAATGTCTATCAATCTTAAATTTAAAAAATTGCAGTTCGTCGAAATGTAACTGTATAAATGCACTATCTTTGATTTTTGAATTTCCGAATCTTTTTGATTTTCCAGGGTAAAAAGTAGTATATCCATGCAACAATTATGACTACAGAACTCGTATGCCTGTTTTGACCCGCACTTTCCTTTCTTTTTTGTTTTGCTTGACCAGATTTTCCCCAATTCCAGGTTACCTTCTGCGAAAGTTCGGTCACATAAACACTATGAGCCTCGTGCTGTTAGCGTTCGGTCTCCGTTTCATGCTGTACTCCATAGTGACCAACCCATGGTGGATATTACCCATTGAGATGTTTCAAGGCATAACGTTTGGAATGTTCTACCCTACTATGACGTCATATGCCACGGTTGTGTCACCGCCTGGCACCGAAACTACTGTACAGGTAAGATAACATATCATTAGGTGCATACTAACTACACTTTAAATAAATAAAAGTTTATTGAACAACACTACAATTTATTATACTTAGCCTAACTAACTTTGACAACTTATTTGTGCGTGTGGCGGATGCACCAGTCTTAGTAAGTCATAATTTCAGGATCAACACAGAGTAGATTCTGAATTTCGCCACATGCACAGATAAAATGGAAAGGAATTTGTTTTAAATTTATTTAGCTCTTAAAATGTACAATCCATGCTAATATAATAAATGCGAAAGTGTCTGTCTGTCTGTCTGCTACGCTTTGATGGATCATCTTATCAACCATCACCATCTTTTTTTATTTATGAAATTTGGTATAGAGATGGGCTGTATCCCGGGGAAGGACATAAGCTACTTTTTATCCTTGAAAATTAAAGAGTTCTTGCGGGAATAAAAAAGAGAAGTCGTGGGCATCATCTTAATAATTAATATTAATATTTATTACCATTGGGTTAGATCGATTAGATTTCTCCCTACTTCAAAAATTGATCACTGTGTGAGTAAAATCATGATAAAAGCACTTTCTAAGAGCTTCATACGCATTACAATACTGTTCAGTATAGTGCGAGACAAAAGGTAGATAGCGCCATCTAGGGGCTGACTTTATCTTAGTGATTCATTGGGGCTGATTCTGTTGTACACTTGTTATCTCTAAATGAAATTAAAATGACAGCATTAAAAAAATACTGCTAACCCTTTCATAATATTGCCTGCGGAAAAGGACAGAACTAGATTTAAAGCTCTCATTTTAGTTTAGTTAAGAGATTGTGTTATACAGAATTGGCCTCATCATCCTAGATTTCGACTTCCACTCTCAATTAAGTCCCCCCGGTTGTACCTGTTTATGCCAACCATATTTAATGTTTTATTACTTTACGTCTATGCAATTCCCCGAGGAAGGACATAGGCTAACTTTATCCCGGAAAATTAAGGAGTTCCCGCGGGAATCAAAAAAACTTTATCAACGCGGACGAAGTCGTGGGCATCATCTAGTACTTAAAAGGCTGACGAACGCCGCTCGCAACTTCTATTCAACACGCAAATCTAAATTTGGCGGTATATTGCTATCTCTATTTGGCTGATGACACATGATCGCGTGCAAGTGCGATAGCAATATAAGTGCTCTGAATTTGTTATACATTTAGTCTTGTTTCGTAAATACCAAAAATGATGAATGAAAACTTGTTGTGTTTTTAACTTCGTGTATATTCTGTAACTTGACAATGTAGGCTATGTTCCTGATCAATTAGTACGTAAGATATCGTTCGTTTTAATATGAAACAAATAAGAAGGAAACATGTCATGAAAGTATTTTGAAAAAATAAATATCCAGGGACCTAGATAAATACAAGTTCAATATTATTAATCGCATAATATGGTGGAAATATTCTCGAATTACAAACTATTTCGGTGTTACGTTTGTATGGGCAATTCACCCTCCGGTGGCACCTTAATAATTGACCGAGCGAAGCGAAGGTCTCTGAGTCTACTTGAGTGAATTTGCACTTGTCCGTCAACCGCCAAAAAGAATTGGCAACCCTATCTGTCCGTCTGTCAGAGCCTTATAACTTCTGAATTACTGAACGTAATTACTTCAAATGTAATATGTAAACCTATGGCCTCCAGCCGAATATAAAAATCTAAGTACTATAAGTTATAAAAATCTTTATTTCAGGCGGGTGCTCATAGAAGCGAATGCGAAGTAAAATATTTTTTATAGCGTTACATAGAGTTGCGGTATATCATTTTAAAGATAATTAAGAATAGAGTCCAAAAATATATATATTTTTAAATTTTCGCCTAAAATTGACGAAATGAGAAACTTTCAAAGTGAAGATTTTCTAACGACCAAAGTTGTAGTAATCAGAACTCTCAATTTTCTAAAAAGCTGAGCCTGAAACTTGATCAATTATTTGAATTATATCCTGTACTTGAACAACAAATACTAAAATTAGATAAATTATGAGGAAACGAAATTATTTAATTTTTAATGAGCTTAAGTATTTTTAACAGAACTTCACAAGGATGTCAATAGATGGCGCTCTGTAAAAGTTTATTTGTTTCTCCATTAACTTTTTAGCTCATTTGCGTCTAATGTTAAAAGTTAACTATTACAATCTGTTAAAACTATCTTATGGATGCCGCGAGGTCTCAGTAAATATTATAAGGAAACGAAATTATTTAATTTTTAATGAGCTTCAGTATTTTTAACTGAACTTTACAATTATGTCAATATATGGCGCTCTGTAAAAGTTTATTCGTTTCAAGTGCTTACAAATAAAAGACGTTTGCACCATCTTACGTGGAATAAAAAAATAGTCTACTGATAGTACTGATAATTCATAATTCGTTTATTGTACATGGTACATTATAAATTATTACAGATATTACAATAACTGACTGATGTCTATGAACGTAAAGATGAGCGCGCATCTAGACACGCCCACCGCATGAGCCGCAAGCACACAGTCATCACATTTTATATTTTTTTTTATTATGAAATCGTATCGGTGCAGTGAGGACGATGCGGGAGGCGCGAATGATCTTATTCTTATTCGTTTCAAGATCGGTTGCCGAGCGCACGTATTTGCAATTTTTGATGTAGGCAGTACTGCTCGAAACCATGAAAACCAACTGCGGCTCATGAGGTACGTCTAGGTGCGCATTCACCTTTAAATCTTAAGATGTATTTTAGGTTAGCTTATTAATACCATCTTGCGTCGAGAAGTGGTGGTAATTGTTAACTAATCTAATTCATTGTTATTTTATGTTTGTTCATTATGCCTACTAAATTTAGAACTAATAATATCTTTAGATCGCGATATCTTGCAATGTATTACTAATGCAAACTGATTATTTCCGCCGCCTTGCGTTGAGTAGTAGTACTGATATTTAAGCTATAAAATAACACATAGATATCAAGTTAGCGCATGTAGTTTTTAACCAAGTATAATTATTAATTATATACTGAAACTATCATAAGATACCGCGAGGTCTCAGTTCGGGGCGATCCACTAGTTAATATAAATTACCATAGGGTTAGATCGATTAGATTTCTCCCTACTTCAAAAATTGATCACTGTGTGAGTAAAATCATGATAAAAGCACTTTCTATGAGCTTCATACGCATTACAATACTGTTCTGAATAGTGCGAGACAAAAGGTACATAGCGCCATCTATAGGGGATGGCTTAATCTTTGTGATTCATTATCCTAGATTTCAACTTCCACTCTCAATTAAGTCCCCCCGTACCGTTTTATTCCAAACATATTTAATTTTTTATTACTGTACGTCTATGCAATTCCCCGGGGAAAGACATAGGTTACTTTTCCTCGGAAAATTAAGGAATTTCCGCGGGAATCAAAAAAGCTTAATATACGTCGTAGTCGAAGTCGAATATACGTCGAAGTCGTGTTCATCATCTAGTAATATAAAAAAACTAATTTTAGTTTTGGGATGAATGAAGGGTATAGAACCGAGATATATGTCAGTCTTGGTTGTTACTTGGTCGTGTGACGTATGAATTAAAACGTTTGCCATTCTAGCAAAAACTACTCGAGCGGAAAAGTGTACTTCTATCCTAATTTCACATCGTTATCTACCGCTACTATCACAGACTGCATCATCACTTACCACCAGGTGAGATCGCGGTCAAAGACTAACCTGTAGCGGAATAAAAAAAGTCTTCAATATTTCAGGGTCTAGTGGGTGCAGTATTTGAAGGCGTGGGTACATCGCTGGGCAGTTTCATTGGCGGCCGCCTGTACACTGCATACGGCGGCTGGAACACATTCCAATACTTCGGAATAGGCGCCTTTATCGCATGCGCCTTGCACATACTGGCCCAATACGCGCTGCGAGACAGGAATACGCACATCAATTTGAGTCAAGGTAAACTTGAGACTGAGTAACTCTTAAGGGACAGCATGCACCGAGCGCGGCGAGTGGGGTCGAGGCGCGGAGAGCTTTAACTGTATTTATACTTATTCTATACTAATATTATATATGCGAAAGTGTGTCTGTCTGTCTGTCTGCTGCGCTTTCACGGCTCATCTATTCAACCGATTTAATTGGAATTTTGTACAAGGTTAGATTGTATTTCGGGGAAGGACTACTTTTTACTAAAAATTCGGTGATCAAAAAATCTTATTCCACTCGGACAAAGTCGCGCGCATCTCTTGTTCTTAACTTTTTACTATATTATCATGCCCGCGACTTCGTTCACTCCTTAATTTACCGGGATAAAAATTAGTCTATGACGGCACGTTATTTACATCACAATCGGTTGAAAATATAGGCCGTTAAAGCGTAGCAAACAGACAGACACACCTTAACGTATATATTATTCGTATGCATAATAACAAACTATAGAAGCCACGCCTCGGCGTCACTCCACTCCGTCTTGCGATTGTTGAATTAAGCTAAGAGTGGAAAGTGGAATAACAAAACCGCGATGCTATTAGGATCGTGAGCCATTGACGTCAATTACTTACTTATAAAACATGATGGTGATGGTGTGATGGATCAGTCACGGTATCTGAAAACTAAAACCATGACAAAAATAAATTATTTCTAACTGATTATTATTATTAACTAAAGGGTCTTCTAAAAGACCTAAAATTTACATCCTCGGTTAGTTTTAAATTTGATAACCATTTTAGACTAAAGATTAAAGAAAAAAAGTGCGGTAAAATATGATGACGTCACAACAGCTATGTATTTCCAACAAACTGCCATACTAGAAGCGCATTTTTAAGTTTGATAAAGAGTTGCTGATTGAGTTGTCATCATCCCTATTCCGTTATTAAAAGTAGAAAATTCTCGCGAAGCGTGCGAGTTCGCAGATTTTGAAGGTGTGGCGTCTTTTACGTTTTTACCCTAAACGGTATAGGTATACACGACATACTGCAATATAGCTATCAATCAACAACTTGTTAGCTACTAATATATTTTGAAGGTGTTTTATTATAAGTAATAATATTGTTGCTTACTGCCATGTATATCATGTTGTTATGTATTCACTCATGTATAGTCCGCGCGCGAGGTCCGAGGAATCGGGGGCTGAGGTAGTGTTTCATAATTAATTCAATGCACGCGCACAGATACTAAAGATGTGTCTAGTATCGACAACGTAATATCGACTAAATCACAACTCTATCTCATTACGTCAACATTCCTTAAGATTCCTCGGACCTCGCGCACGGACTGTATTTCCTTGTGAAATTTTGCTTGCATATAAAATGTAAGAACAAATTACTTAAAATGTAACTGGCTGTGTTTATTTTATATTTAAGCTGCAGGAACTGTGACGCAATATAATATCGAATACTAGCTCATGCCCGTTACTTTGTCCGAGTGGAATAAGTTTTTTTTAATCCCAAGGGAACTCCTTAAGTTTGCGTAATAAATATCGAATACTAGCTCATGCCCGTTACTTTGTCCGAGTGGAATAAGTTTTTTTTTTATCCCAAGGGAACTCCTTAAGTTTGCGTAAAAAATGTCACTCTCCAGGACCTCAACAATAACCATGAAAAAAAATCATGTCGATACATTGCTCTTTCAGGGCGTGATTGCAGGACAAATCAACAAACAAATACACTTTCGCATCATATTAATATTATAAATGCGAAAGTGTGTTTGTTTGTTGATTTATTGGTTTGTTGGTTTATCCTTCAATCAAGCCGCAACAGAGCAACGGGTCGACGTGATTTTTAGCACAGGTGTAGTCGAGGAATTAGATAGTGACAGTTATATCCCAGAAAATTAAGGAGTTCCCGCTGGAATTAAAAAAACTAAATCCACGCGGACGAAGGCGCGGGCTTCAGCTAGGTTATAATATAAGTATGATTATAAGTTGCAGTATTTGAAGGTGTTAAGTTTTTATCTTTTAGTATTTTACAACTTAAGTATAATAATTATGACCCATATACACGAAACACTTGACTTTTCAATTATAATTAAAGCCTAAGCAGTTCATAACAAAATAGTATAGTCGGATTTCTAATTCAATGAAGTTTTACGTAGGTAGCCTGGGTTCCCAGTTTCTTGATAAAATTAAATAATTTTGTAATAAAGAGGAATATCACGGATTCTTTACGATGAGTATTTATGGATAAGATATAATAAAGAGTAAATCCAAAAATATAGGTTTTATTTCAATTTAAAAATGACTAAAACGTTAATTTACTATTTGGAAAGTTGATACTTTGTTTCGAAATACCTCAATAAAAATATGTCTTTAGCCACATAGGGAACGCTCTTGTAGGTCATATACTAATTATAAATAAAGAATGGACATCCAAAACATTTTTTACCTTAAAATAATTTTAAATAAATTACGTGAATATGTACTTATAAAATATATATTAGCCAGTAGGTATGTACAAGTTTGGAGTTTACTTTGTATGAAAATGCCACTGTGAATAAATAAAAAATTTAATATTTGACTTGCTAATTAATTATCAAAAATGTTATGTTATTGAAATGTTTTTGCTGTTATTACAATAATAAAGGTATTTAGGCAAACTATACTTATACTGTGCTCAACCTTTTTGGGTTGTGACTTTTGTATTCTGCATTAAATATAGTATACTATTTATTTTTAATACAAAAATTAGATTTAGAACACTCCTATTGTGAGATTTATTTAGATTTTGTAGAAAAATGTCTAAAATGAAATTAATAATTTCGACCACGCCTTTTTTGTTATTACAAAATAACATATTTCAGAAAGTTTGTTGCAATCCGAAAAAATATGAAGTTCGAACAAATTAGATCAAAATAATAATTATTATATACTTAGGTACTTCGTTTTTATTCCACTATAAAGTTATTCTTTACAAGTTCCTTATATCCAGTATTATTTTACATTAGTCTTGTAATGTGTACTATAGAAATATATTTGATTGGTCATTTACAAGGCAAAATGTGTTTGATTTCGACACCTGATTCCGCTTTTGTTAAAAATTTGGTTTAAATTTATTTGAGGTACAGTTTTATCATTTTTATCTTAGATACAAATAACCGATTTATGTATGCAGACTACGAAAAATAAATATAGTATTCGTAGTAGTTAAAAAGAGTTAATATATTAATTATCTTTTAAGTATAACTTCTCTGCTAACTATTGAAAACTTACATCTACAACTTGTTAAAAACTCAATACTACTTACATCAACCAAGAAAGAATAATTATAAAGATGGAAGTTCCAGTCAATTTTCTCATATCTGCGTGTTAGTAAACACTAGTCGATCGATGACCTGTCTAGTATCTGCATGTCGCATGGTGTAAATCAATTTTAAAGAAGCTAATTTAAAATTATTCTTGTATGATTTTTTCATCAGAATTTTGAAACGTCACATATTTATATTTACGTTTATAAATATGTTTTTTTTAAATTCATTATAGGCTTACGTTTGACCACAATCACACCTGATGGGAAGTGATGATGCGGCCTAAGATGGAACGCGCTTGCCTAGAAGATGCCTATTCACTCTTGATTTAAAGATACCCGGATTGTAATTGGCGGGAAACACAGTTTTAGGTAGAGTATTCCAGACCCTAGCCATGCGAATAAGGAATAAAGACGTAAAGCGCTTCGTGCGTGTGGGTGGAACGTTGACGACATAGGGGTGGAAACTCGCACGCTGTCTTGCGGTACGATGGTAGAAAGGTGAAGGAGGTACAAGATCGAACAGATCCTGAGCACACTCACCGAAATATATCCTATAGCATACCGATAGGCCAGCCATCTTACGGCGGTGAAATAAAGTTTGAAGTTTTGCCAGAATAGGTGAATCTTCGCCTATCAATCTCCTAGCCCGACGATCTACGGCATCAAGAGCCGCCAGCTGATACCTAGCAGAGCCATCATAAAGGTGACTGCAGTACTCCATGCACGACCGAACTTAGGCTTGGTATAGTGTAACCAGTTGGCGTGGCGTGAAGTACTGCTTGACCTTGTTAAGTATACCGAGTTTTTTGGCGGCTGTCCTGGCTTTCGCTTCGATAGACCTCCCGAAGTTAATGTTGGCCGTGACGTCGAGGCCTAGGAGATCAATGTGATCGGTAATGGGTAAGGATACATCCCGGAAAGTGGGAGTCAAGACGAAAGGACTCCGTTTCGCTGTGAGCAGACACGCCTGCGTTTTGGTGGCGTTAAACTTCACCAAATTGGCAACACCCCAATCTGAAACGAATTTCACGGTAGAGTTCAACCGCTCAACCATCGCCTCTCTGAGTTCATTGGTATCTGAACTACTTACGCGTGGACTGGATATATATCTCTCCGTTACAGTGCTGTGGTCTGCGTACCCAAGGATTCCGGGTTGCAACAGATCATTGATATGTAACAGAAATAGTGTAGCGGAGAGAACAGACCCTTGAGGAACACCGGCATTAATTTCCATAAAATCAGACGAGCAGCCATCAATGACTACTCTGAAGGATCGCTCACTCAAGAAA
Organism: Erebia palarica; assembly: GCA_964035005.1. Classification (NCBI taxonomy): domain Eukaryota; kingdom Metazoa; phylum Arthropoda; class Insecta; order Lepidoptera; family Nymphalidae; genus Erebia; species Erebia palarica. The sequence continues at coordinate 21,099,015 of OZ035986.1, forward strand.
TCGGATATCCAGTTACACAAGCTCGGCGGGAGACTAAATGCTGGAAGCTTGGAAAGAAGGCTGTCATGCCAAACTCGGTCGAAAGCCTTTGAGATGTCGAGAGATATAGCAAGAGCTTCTCCGTGTTTCTCTATTGCTTCACCCCATACATGGGTGGCTTACACGAGTAGATCACCAGCGGACCGCTTTTGACGAAACCCGTATTGGCGGTCTGAAAGTAGATCATGTTAAGCATAACGAACAGAAGGAACTCATAAATTATGTCATTAATATTAGGTCCTTACATATGAAATTGGCGTTTTTTCGTACTGGCTCAAATATCTCCTCTTCGGTTAGGAATTTCAATTTCAAATTTATACAGCTATTTACTCATGCTTTAGTGTTCTGAAAACTTCTGATTCATTTGTTTTTCTCTTTTGGATTTTTATTTGCGTCACTCAGTTTACAAAATGGAAAACTTGAAATATCGCGTTATTTACGAGTACGAGTTCCATCGCGGCAACAGCGCTGCAGAAACGGCTCGAAGGATTAATGATGTGTATTGCGGTGGTGTCGCAGGCTATTGTGGAAGCGGATCCATCGCAAACCACGTCCGAGCTAGCTGCAGGCTGCGAGTGCGGTGTTAGTGATAAATCCACTAATTCAATTAATTACAAATTAAATAACTAATTAAATTTAATTTTAATCCACTTGAAGCAAATTGGGAAAGTGAATAAGCTTAAAAGTTGGGTACCTCATGAATTGAGTGCAGCAAACCAGCAAACACGCGTCGACTGCTGCGTTACATTGCTCAACCGGCACAATAATGAAGGTATTTTAAAGAATCACGGAAGATCAACACTGTATCCTAACAGGTATAGCACATGATGAGTGAAGACCATTTTGGGGATCAAGTCTCATTTCGCCATTTTTTCTTCTTATTAAGCCCTTTTTTGTCTTTTATCCCTGAATAAAGATTTATTTCTCTCTTTGAACCCTGGCGAACCAGCCAAATCCTGACCCAAGCGAAAATTGACTCAAAAAAAATTACTTGTAAGCGTTTGGTGGACTAGTGCCGGTGTGGTTCACTACAGCTTTCTTAAATCTGGCCAGACGATTACGGCGGATATCTTTTGTCAGCAACTGCAAACCATGATGGAAAAGCTAGCTGCTAAACAATCGAGGCTGGTCAATCGCTCTAGGCCACTGTTGCTTCAGGACAACGCTAGACCACACTGCACAACAGACGGCTACCAAATTAAAGGAGCTTCAATTGGAATGTCTAAGACATCCAACGTACTCCCCGGACCTTGTTCCAACAGATTGCCATTTTTTTCGAAATTTGGATAACTTCTTGCAAGGGAAAAATTCACTCCGATGGGGCAGTCCAAAGCGCCTTTAAAGATTTTATTGATTCCCGTCCGAATGTTTTTTTTAGTGAAGGGATCAATGAAATGAATGAACAAAAGTGCATAGATAGCAATGGTAGATACTTTGATTAAATAAATATATTATATATTTTTAAAAAATCGGCTTTATATTCCTCCCTTACAAATCACCAATTTCATTTGTAAGGATCTAGTTTGACATGAACCTTGTAGTATGTATTACATTTCATGAAGAAAGTTTACCAGTGTGAATCATGAATGTATATTTTGCCAAGAATAATGAAGCAAGTACATTCCAATCTTATTTGTCTGTATGCTTTTTTGTTAATTAAACATTTTGTGTGCGTCAATCTTATGTTTTTACACTATATATAATATTATATATTCTTTGATATTTGTTATGTTTGAATCAATGTTTTGCAAATCACTCTGGACGTGACTATTATGAAGAAGTATAATTGCTAGGGTTACTTTTGTCAATATTGTAAGCATTCATTCATCAAGTTACTTCATTTATTCATTCAAGCATTTTAAGTCTACGCATAGCATGCAGACAAACATGGAAACATCGATTTGATACCATATTTTTTATCATCATAATATTGCTTCTTTTTTTTTGTCATAGTAGTTAGTTAGTCACTCTGACAAAAGTTATCGTATGCACTTTTTGCACGTTATGTCGACATCTCTTAAACGGCTGTCTCTTGGTGCGTGTTTTTTAATATACTAGCGCTTAGTTGCAATCTGACTTCCTGAAGTCAACGTTGCGCTGCGTATTTTAATTGCGTTGCAGTGTGACGTAACGCAGTGTTTGGACAGAGCATACTACCTATTCAATAGTATTTAAAATCTGCGTTCATACGCACCAAGGAAGGTATACCGGCATAGTAGCATGTAGAATTAAGAAGAATGTTTGAATAAAAAAAATGATCTGAATAATAATACCATTGCATTGATTTCAGGTTATACATCTATAATAAAATATGGCCAAGAAAACGATGCAGTTTATATATTGGAAGATATAGATGGAGCCAGCTAGCGTTCCTAGAAGTTTAGTATATAAATATTTGTTAAATATAGATAATACTGTAATAACTATTTATTATTATTTGGGAATTTAAGTAAGATTAGATTATATTTAGGAGAATTGAAAATGGTTGTTTTAATACCTCCAAAATTTTATAATTTAAGAGGGTCACATCAGCGGTTTCATGTGAGTTTATCCAACTTAGTTTTAAGTTCAAAGTATTATTGACAATTATTGATCCCGCTAAAACTAGGCCTCATTTATTTGCATCCGTCCTGTCGTCTATGCTATTGTGTTCTAAGCTTTATTTTTAAAGTACTTACCTACTTACTTTTTTTTTAAATAGATCAATAGTATAGTTAAATGTAATTTTAATATGAAGTTATATGTTTTATTTTCATGTCTACTGAGTACGTCAATCTAGATTCATATTGAATGTAGCTAGTAAATATATAGTAATAGTTGCTTCTTGCAATCTTGCCTTCTCGATGTATGGTCTGGACTCTGGCCAGAAATTTAAAAACGTTGCCATGTTGCGGAAAAAATTGAACTAATTTTCATATGACTATTACTAGAGAAACGCAATAGTGGCGCCTCCAAATAGGTTTTTTATTTTCCTAGTCAGGCTATACTTCATTATGTATTTAATAAATACAAATAGTATAATAATAGTACATTATTGCAAAGGCTGGGAAATAGGCAATTGCTGGTCGAGTATGAGTTTGAAGGCCGAGCCGAGGACTTCACTAATACGATAAAGGCAATTGCCATTTCCGCCGAGGCATATATAGTGCTTTTCTCAAAAGAATGCAGGGAAATAAAACATACCTTTTATGTTATACATTAAATTTAATTTACCTTTGTCGCTAAATATATATCATCTGGGGCTTTAATTAAAAATTGCTTTATGTTATCGCCAGTAAAAATTTTCGATTTCTTGCTTTTGAATCCGGTCGATTGTCGTTTAAGAAAAGTAGTTAAGTTCCCATAATTTTTCAACTTAATGCCGTTTTTAACATGAACTGTACATTTCAGCATGGAATAAATTGCCTATAATGTAGATGGCTTTTTAGTTTTAGCAATCTCATTAATATACGCCAAAAATACTGTTTCGGAGAAAACGTTCACTTTTTTCTCGTTTTTCCAACTCAAAAAATTTTCATATACTTTCATGTATTTTTCTTTGGACTTCGCTGGAAGCAGGTTGTCCATTGTCAATTTGGCTTCTGATCTTAAATCTGGTGGAGTACAATCAATCTCCATTTCACTCTCTGAACCGTTGGAACTCATTTTACTTATTATTAAATTTATATTTATTATGTATGTAAAAATAAGTGCCGACGAACTCGCAAAGCTAGGAGCTAGGGAGCGGCAAACTGGACCTGAGCCTGTGTGCGGCATACCTAGGAGCCTAGCCAACCTTACCCTGTTGACCTACTGCTATTATGAAACACTCATTCGCTGGCGAGATCTTCCAGGAATGAAACACTCCAAAGCGCTAGTGAAATCCTTCAATAAGAAGGCCGCCGCAGAGGCACTAGCGCTTAGTAGGAAAAACTTGTGCATACTAGCGCGGGCACTGACGGGGCATTGTGGGCTGAACAGACACATGTTCAACCTAAAGCTCCGAGAAACAGATGTGTGCAGGCTCTGCTCTGGGGCTGAGGAAACGCCTTTGCACCTTATCTGCTACTGCCCCGCTCTAATGCACAAACGTAACCTCCTCTTAGGGAAACACTCCGTAGACCCTGAGGAGGCAAAGAATATCCCGGCCAAAAAGCTGCTGCTGTTCCTAGCAGCAAGCAGTATTGGCCAGGAACTTTAGATAGTGGCGATCACAATAGATCGGCAACGGTCAAAGTGATACTGGGCCTCGCTACCGAGCCCTGCAAAGCCGCATCAACATGAAGAAGAAGAAGATGTATGTAAATAACAAATCAAGACGAATTTTCAGCTTTGCCGCCAATTTTTTTTTTATCATCTGTGCCGACAGGCAAACGCATTTATGGCTATACAGCCACCAATTTGTACTAAGCAAAGAGACTATGGTATGCCAAGAATGACAAAAGAGATCCGATCAAAGAGTATTTAATAACCCCAGCACGCCGTTTCATACAACATTGCAGGAGCGTTGTAATGTTCTAAATTCAAAAAACGCTCCTGCAATGGATTTGATTTTCTTTGTCTGAAAATTCGATACTTCGCGTGTTCTTTTTTCGAAAATAATGACAATATTTCCATGCATGTTTGAGAAAATACTATTTTATTATACATTTGTAACACAAATTATTGCTCATGTTCATGTTGTGTACAAAATATTATATTTTTAACCGTTTTCCAAAAAAGGAGGAGGTTCTCAATTCGGCGCGTATTCAGTTTTATATTTAAGTATTGTTTTCAAATAATTAAATGACATTTAGCTTATTGCTAGTTTTATTTTATTACTTAATCAAATAATATATTGCATTGGAAATGATATGCTTGGATTTAAATATAAATACTAAAACTGCACTAATCTGTCAGCTTTCATTAGAAAGACTACCAGAAATATTGAGGCGTAGTGCTCAATCTCTAAACTAAAATGAAAGCATTAAATATATTGCTAATCCTTTTTAAGAGGACAGAATTAGGTTTAGAGCTTAATTTTAGTTTAGTCTAAAGGTTTTGTTCAAAATATGAATCAGCCCCATTAGTCTAGGCAATAAAGCTTGTTGACCCAAACAATAATTCCTCAGGCGGCGAAACTTTACAGTATGATAAAGTATCATGAGTTATAATACGTATATTATAAATTTCCAATAAAAATCAGAAAGGAAGTAAGGTTTTTTATGCTATAGCCAATTGTTAAAGCAGGAAGGTACATTGCCGCGTAAACGCAGTTTAGATTTGATAAAATCGGTTTAAATATCGATGTTTTGCATGATTATTTCATTTGATATTTCGGTTTGAAGTGTAAATATAATAGTTACCTGAATAATAATTATTTTAAAAAGAAATTGAGAAAATATTCAATCAAAAATATTAAGTCCTAAGGATAAATACCTAGCTTCCAGATGTTTTTTTTTGTGGATATTTTTGTGTAACTTTTAGATCATCCAATACTAAAATCTAACCAAGTTTCATCATAGACTGGGGATTTAATGTGGGGGTCCATACTACGGACCGCCCCATTGCCTAGACTACATTACCCAATCTCTAGTGCTATAAACCACATTATAAAACTCATTTTAGCTTTCTAGGTCATGGCTCTGGCTGGACCACGCTGGGCGCTAATGAGTCAGTCGGTGATTGAGACTTGAGAGTCAAAAGTTTTCTCTTTAAATGTTGAGATTATATCATTTGAGATTACTAATAACATACACAAAATGCCATTTAGCAAATAGGTATCTGATTATTTGTGTCGAACCCTAACCTAACCTACATGAAAGAGACAAGTTAACGTAAATACCTTTTTAAATACAATGATATTTCAAAAATTTACACTCAGAACATTGAACGGTTCACAATCTGTCGACAGTTTACAATCTATCGAGAAAAAAGCGTTAGAATACAATCTGACGGTTTTTGCAATTTTACGGTGACATGATCAAAGCTATGTTGTGGAAAGCATTGATTATTGGAAAGAAGGTGGAAAGTGTTGTGAGTTGTTCTCTTAGATCAATTACCTCTAGATGGAGTGATGGTCTGCTCGGTCGTGAGACAGCCAATATTCAAGTACATTATATAAATTGTCTTTGAGAGGTATATAATAAAATGTTGCCATATTCATAATTTACTCCCAAAGTGGTGACTACTGTCAGCATAGGAAATAAATAAATAAAGTTTTATGCGACAATATATTATGATAAAATAGTATCAATAATTAATAGTATCACGCGAATGTTTAAATAAATACCTACTTGTGTAGTTTCACGTATTATTTTATCTGAACTTACATGTTAAAAAAAATCGAAACCATAAAATGTTAGTAACATACCTACATACTAATTTACCCTAAACTTTTCTTGATATTATTCCGTACGTTTAATTGCCATTCAAATTTGTAGAATACTAGATGACAAACGTTTCAAAGTATTACAGTATTAGAGATAATATATTGCATGATACACATAATATTACAAAGGTGGTAAAAGATAAATAAACAAGTGTATTACCATCGTCTAGGCGTTCCATACTTAAAAACAATCTACCAAATCACGGTAATAATTAATTAGATAAATAGGTGAACAATTAAGAAAAATCTATGAATTCTATTCTATGTATGAACTGAACCTGAAATTGAAAGTAAATATCGATAAATTAATATTAAACACTTGTTAAGAGTCAAAGAAATATTGCAAAATAATAATAGGCATGATGACAGTATCCAAGAATCAATGAAATTATGAATTTATCTAATGAAATAGGATTCATGGATTATAAAAAACTTATTCATTTTTCAATTTCGAGTGAGATTGTTATTTATTTTGATAAAATAAATTTATAAAATACTGCAATCTGCCATATTGTATAAAACACCACTGAAGCGAATGACGCCACAATTGTTTTCGAGCTTTGACAATCGGCAAGCAATCTCTATAAGTACAGGTGTTTTAAATGTTTATCAAGTATTTTCGTGTTTTTTGTTTCCCAAAGATCATTTCCATAATCTAGTTTTGTTTTATCGAATCCAAAATCAAGAAATTAAAAATCGTTACCCCTGGATCAAGGATTTACCAAAGCTACTAACTAGCTATAATTTGTTGATGCTGGGTGAGTATCTTGCATCAAACAAAGACTTTTGTGCAGCAGAATTTCGCAACGTCAAAACTTCCATGTAAATACAATAAAAACATAATAATTTATAGGTCCTAAACCCGTAAAATCTGCTATTTTATATACTAAGCACTTCATGATAGTTATTAGAGGTTATGAAATGAATTATTAATTTTTTTTAACTATATAATTATTAGCGGTGATTGCCTAGTAACTATGACGTCTGCCTCCTATTCGGTGCGTCTGGGGTTCGATTCTTGGCACGCATCTCTAACTTTTTGCAGTTATTTGTGCTATATGCAAAATAGCATCACTACTCGTAGTATAAAATAAAGTCGCTTCCCGCTGTCTGTCCCTATGTATGCTTAGATCTTTAAAACTACGCATCGGATTTTGATGCGGTTTTTTTTAATAGATAGAGTGATTCAAGAGGAAGATTTATAATATGTACTTTTTATCCCGGAAAATTATGGAGTTCCTGCGGGAACCAAAAAACCTCAATCCACGTGGACGAAGTCGCAGGCATCCACTAGTATTAGAATAAAGCAAAAACTTATGTCAAGTGATCTTCGCAGAAATAAATAGTAGAATTTAGCCCTATAGGATCTCACCGTGCAAGATTAAGCCACTTAGATCGCATTGTTTTTTTAAGTGGGGCGTGAATAAATAACTTGTTTGGAGTTAATTTTGATGTGTTATCACACTGGGGGACCGCACACGACTTACACACTTTAGAATTCATGTTATTCACACAAAATATCTAAATTGCTGTACGAAGACTTATTGTTTACTGCATACAGTACATTAGAGTACCTTGGTAAAACAATAGTGACGTCACAAACGACGCCATGACACCCGCGAACGTTTTGGCGTGATTTTTAAAATTTAAATTTCAAATGCCAATTTTATCTACTAAACCTTATTTTTCTGCTGAAGAAGGATATTTTTTCGAAATAGCAGATACTTGCGAACATAATCTGACCATTTTTCAAAATCAGTCATCATGCCTATTATTACAGTCAACCATGTCAATGTATTTGCATAAACCCAGCAGATAATTTAGCAAGCCGTCATTGAAAAATTCATATAGGCTGTGTAGGTTTTGCTTATTAACCAATTCTTTAAGACTCGCTTGAATTTAGGTAAATGAAGTACTTTGATGCCCAGCGGGCAAATTCTTATAAACTCGTATGGCCATAATGTATGCACTTCAACGGAAAATATTAGAATTACGTTAACTTTAATTCACATTTCCCCTTGAATATAACTTTTGACAAACAAAAACAGATTTTTTTATGTAAAATAAGGCCAGAAAAGTTGGTGGGACTGTAAAGTGAAATTGGGATTAAATAATATAAAGATTTTTAAAACTTTTAAAGCCATATTCAGCTCTTGGGAAATGAAATTATAAAGTTTTTAATTAGCTTAAGTATTTTTAACAGAACTTCACAAGAATGTCAATATATGGCGCTCTGTAAAAGTTTATTCATTTCTACAATAACTCTGTAGCTCTTTTGCATCTAATATTAATTATTTAACTATTACAATTTATATTTAAAACTATCTTATGGATACCGCGAGGTCTTAGTTCGGGGCGAACCACTAGAAACATTAGTAAGATTAGTAGGGATTATTGAAGGAATTTCGATTTGGGTCCAGGCAACACTTAACAACGATATACTCAATTTACAAACTTTTTTACTATGAAAATTAGAAAAAATAGGCCCTATTTCTTTCATTTACTTGAGTAAACATATGATTATAGTTACTATAATTTAAAGATCCAAAGATTTAATATATCACTAAATCAAGATTTTGAGCACTTACTTGTGAAATGTAATTTCATCGATTTTTCTTTCGCTATGGCTTTTACTGCCACTCACCATTGCGCAATAGCATAACGAACCCAAAATTTCACGTACGCTTCCACCTACAAATGTTATAATAATATATCAAAAACTTTGACTACCAAACTAACCTCCAATGTACTTATGCTTTATATATGTTTGTGTGTAAACTGGTTACGTCAAAATAGCGATTGGCAAGCAAAAAAATAACACACGCCACCGGAGACAAAAAATTATTCACCTACCTTAAATAAAGGTACCTTTCTTAAAAGGGAATTAAGCAAAGCATAATGCCCTATAGCTATCTCGTTTTAGTATTGATAGAGTCTGGCTAACGAAAGTAGAGACTGGAAAAGAGCGGCAAATTTAAAAATTGTTAGTATGGCAAACTCAAAATTAGTGTGACAGACCTGGAGTAACCTAATTTGATACTTTAGAATTATTTTTCTTATTTTTGTTGAAACCGATTGCATACTAAAAAACCTACCACCTGCCTGAATGAAAAAACAACAATATTCAATAATAATTTATTTTAGTCACTATAGTCAAAATCTGAATCCAAAGCTTCTATCTGCAAAGATTCATCAGAGTCACTGGTGTCACTATTTCCAACGTTGATTATGAAACTTTCTAAATTTTCTTCAGTAATTCTATCTCTTTCTTTGTATTTAATTTCAATATGCATGACATGATCACACATTTTCTTCCAATCCTCTGATGTAATGCTTTCAAACGACTCTTTAATCATTCTTTCTAACTCTACTGTAGTCAAGGCTACATTTTTACTTGCCACTTTACGTTTAGCCAAACTCCATACAAGCTCAGTAGGATTTAAATCACAGTGGTAGGGAGGAAGTCTCAAAACCTCATGACCATTCTGCTTTAAAAGTTCATCAGCTTTGTATACTGGGTCTGGTTTGTGCTGCTTTACAAAACATAGCAGCTCTGCCTTTGTGTGGTAATCTTCATACCGGATATCATTGAAAGTAAGCCATTCTCTTATCTCATTTTTCAGATTTTGTGTTGTTGGAGCTTTATTAACAATGACGGAATGATAACTTGCATTATCCATTACTATTACACTCTGCTCATTTAAATTGGGTATGAGCTTTTCTTGTAACCATTTATTGAAATTTGCAGCATTCATGTCATGGTGGTAGTCCGCCATTGTCGATTTTGTGCTAAAAACTAACAATGAGTTTGGCACAGGACCTTTCTCTGATCCAGCATGTACAATTATGTACCTTTTTCCCGTTGAAATATTTTCAATTGCACCACTCGTAGATGGACCTTGCCAAGACTTCTTGGGCTTATAGTTTTTGTGGACATAGGTTTCATCTAAATAAATAATTGGCTTTCCTTCTGAACGTTTCAAAGCTATGGTTCGTAAAAAACGATGTCTCCAGGCAGATATGTCATAACGTTCAATTAATATTGAACGTTCATTCTTGTTTTTCTTAAATTCATAACCATTAGCTAGTAGTATGCGGCGAAGAGTTTCCCGACATCCATTAAATCCTATGCTTTCTTTTAATTCCATTAACAGTGTCCTCAATGTAGGAACTTGTTTTCTGACAATATAAAAATCATTGATTTTGTTGCAAATAGCATCTATGTCGAAACTATCTAAGTTAGACACTGTGGGTTTATGGGGCCGTTTTTTTCCTGGGGTTTTTTTCACACACCATCATTTAGCGCACCTTCCTTTTTTATTCTTTTTAAAGTTGCAACACTTACTCCTGTAAAGAATGATTAAACAACGATTAGGTACAGTATTGACAATAGCAAATTATATTATTATTATACATTATATTTCTTGTGTATAAATCTTGTGCTTAGTAAAAAATTACCAGTAATTGAAGCTATTTCTTCCAAGTACTGATTCTGGGTTCTCATCCTGTCATTCTGCTCTAAATCAGTAAGTTTTTCAATAGTTCTCACTATTTCATCGACTCCTGCTACATCCTCCAGATTTTCTGTCAAAGAAAATAATTTGTGTTACAAATTAATAAATGTAACATTTACTTACCTACCACAACCAATGAAAAATAACCATTTAATTGGAAGTTGCATTTAGTAGGTATTATTAAGGTGTTTAATGAAATGTATAATGAATGTGGATGAAAATAGAGATATAGATTTTAAAAAGAGAAATATACAAACAAAGTATCAAAATAATGCATCATACTGACTTAAAAAATCTAACACAACACGTAAACAATCTTGTTTTTGTTTGAATTTTGCATCTTTCTCTCGTTGTTTTTCTTCAAATTTGGAAATCATGCAAAACAACATCTTCCGCACTCCACTTTTAATTGTTTTATTCATTCTTAAACGCGTAAATGCTCGTAAACAAGATCACAATTAATCACTGCAAATCACCGACAACCACAGACAACCGCCATCTTGTTAGGGCAAAATGTAGTTGAGTATTGCCATATAAAAAGTTTGCAAATAATTCGAGTCTACTTTCGTTAGCCAGACTCTAGTTTGGAATATGGAGCCATCTTGAGGGTATTGATCTGAGGTTGTTCTACTCTTGTCAGGAGGAGCATAAAGTATTGTGCTGATTCTGTGGTCTCTAGTGGTCTGTGTTGAAGGACGCAAAAAGAGTTTCTTTAAACGAGTTTTTAGTCGGTGTTTTTAGTATCCATATCCTATACTCATAAATATATATAGGCACAAGATGGCTCTCGTCGGTATCCATGGCTAATCCAATCCGCTAAACCCAAACTATTAAATTTAACCACAACTTATAAAATCACTATTATTGTTATTCCAACTAAATAAAGAATTAGAATTGCGCCAGATAAAACGATTCGCCATCAATGCGACGCTCCGTCAGTGACAACTTTTAAAAAAACATCACTCTTGTCTGACGTCTGTTAATTGTCTATGATATCAGCGAATGTCATGTTTCACTCCATTTGCGCTGAGATTTGCGCCGTCATTTAAACTATCAAAGATCATAGTATATGTTACTTGTCTCTGGTTTTTAGTAGGAAGTAATCTGTGGGTGCAAAGTAAAGTGAAATTTTTCAACTGCTGAAAAAGCACAAAAAAGAGTCACTCAATAACACCGTTTTGATAATACATCTCAGTAAACTAAATGGACGGCCAGTGAAAAAAAATTCCATCGCAACTCCGAAGTGATAAATCTATGGCGTATATTGTTTCGCAACATGAGAATTATTTTACAAATATTCGCCAAAAAATAGTCGGAGTAAGATGTAATCGAAATTTCAGAAGATCCAAGCATGGGTTCTAGATTACGGTAATCATTAACCTTTTTATTGCCATCTAACGCTTTTCCTTATAGGTTTCGTAAGCTGATATATATAAACTATAAACTGCCAAATCATCTAACCTGAAACTAATTCTCATCTGCTCGGATTTCGTTTCGTCACTGCCGTAGGTTTATTTTATTTTGTCTTTATCATCACTGGATGCTCTTTTATAACAGTCATTTCCTGTGGTCAAACAAGTGACAATGTTCCACACATACATTTGCTTTGTTTATGTGATAACTCCCCCTTTTGCTGTGTTATTATCAAGTTATTACGTGTTTATTTGATGAACTGTTCTGTGCTGTGTTAGTGTTATAGGGAGCTTGTGGCATCAGGGGTTTTGCATACCCTTTGATTTCATAAATTGTAATAGGGGTTAGTGTATAAGTTCTAAGAAATGCCATGTTATATTTGCCGCTTATATGAACAGTTTTCAGACCAGGTAAGTATTTTGATTTATGATCAATAATCTAAAACATAAATGTACCACATAACATACTACATACATAGGTGTAACTTTACATTGACAAACTGTAGAACACCACTTGCCCCTAGAACTCAATACTCAATTGTTTGATTGGACTCTTCCTTTGTACTTAGTATTTCTTACCACTGTCCCTCATATAATATGATGAAAATGATTTGCTTACAGTCCCACAATCTTATCTGACCAGATGGCCAAAATTGGAACAAATTTTTATGCCTGTTTAGTTTTTGTTTTTATTTTATCTATACTATCTATATTAATATTATAAATGCGAAAGTTTGGATGGATGGATGTATGGATGGATGTTTGTTACTGAATCAAACCAGAACAGCTGAATGGATCTGGATGAAAATTGGCACAGAGATAGATTATAGTCTGGAATAGTACATAGGTTACTTTTTATCTTGGAAAATTAAAGAGTTCCCTGGGAACCAAAAAACCTCAAACTAGGTTGCGGACTAGACAAAGTTGCGGGCATCAGCTAGATTTTCATAAATATGATGCTTTCGGCAAGTCAGATAAGTTTGTCGGCCTATTTGTAACCCATCATGAAATGTACTAGAATTTTACCTACACAGTTGGTTACAATCTTTTGATGAATGGTGTTCTTCTAGTGACAATGGACTTAGACTTTGAACAGCCAATAGTAAAAGCCAGTTGAAGCTATTGTTATAATGTTACAATCAATTTAGGCTTTGCTTATGTGGATACTGGGACTTAGACATATTGTTTTGCAAAGTAAGCTAGTGCCTTTTCTAAAGATAGATATGTTTAAAAACTAGCAACCAGCTGTTGCTCTCAATTTAATCATTGGAATGATGCATTTATTCAGGAAAAAGTACTTCACTTTCCAGATTTATATGCAAAATATTTCATCAATTCACTGTTGAATTTTAATATGTTTGAAGTACAACTCAATAAAACAATTAAAAAAAAAATTGCCAAGGGAATGCTGATAGAAGTGAAAACTTATATCACTTAGAATTTTAATCTTAAAATTTGAGACCTTTTGTCTTCGTAACAACGCAAACATGCCGGCGCGCAGCATGTCGGTGACGCGAAAACACATGTCTACCCCCTACCAAAAAATGCTCAATGCGGCTGAAGGAGTTTTCACTTCAAATACATAAGTGTATTTATAATTTAAATAATAATAGTAGGGTTGTTGACAACAATCTTTCGAATATCCACTATTGGGACTTGATGTTATACATTCTTTTATTTATGTCTCTTTTACTGTAAGTACTGCTACAATACAACACTATGATTTTCTAACACTAAAATAAGTAATTGCCTTCAACACCACTTATTGTGAGCACTTAGTTGTTAACCTCTATTAGGAACAGGCTAGCATTTGATTGCAATACTATTGAGTCTATACAACCATCAATCTAGAATCTAAAATCATCAATCATAATAATTGAAATATATTTGTGAAGATCTGTGTGTTATTGACGTATCTTTACATAACTCATAATCAATCTGAACCTTGCCAATCACAAGGCAAACCAAATGTATGGCGAGGGCTTCAATCTTCACTTCAATCTTGTTGCAAACAAATGCGATAATGAAGCAAATTTCTATGACTGTGACAAGATTCTAGCGCCACCATACACCATTCAAGCAACACGCATTCTGTTTGCCTTGCGTTCGACAAAGCCTTGGCTTTCTTTATCGGCCCAGTTGCATGAAAGGTGCAGTTTAACTTAGGTTACATAAGTTAGGATTTATTAAAATTCCAAAACTTAACCTTTCAACTTATCATAAAGCTTTTGAAAACTAATTTGCTATTAGTGATTGCTGCCCAATTGTGTGAGGAAATCGTAATGATATGAGAGCTTCATTACTCAAATGGCTTAAGGAGTTCATACATGCTTTTTGAATTGCAGGCATCTATGAACTCCATAAACAAGTAACTAGAATTATCCGTTTGACAAATGATTTTGATTTCCATACACAATTGGGGGGCTGATGCAGGAGCACTTCAGCTGTTGTCATCTTATTGCTTTTGAGTTGCACAAACTTATGCTCCTCCACTTGTATCTATTGTAGTGTTGTGGGAGCACATCACTTCAGTTGTCTGCTTTTTATACGACTGCTTGAAAAAAGGAGTATATTGTTTTCAGTGTTATTGGTTCATGTATGTGTGTATGTATGTATGTGAGTTTGTATATTCCACTATAACTTCTATACACCTGAACCGATTTTGATAAATGTGGTATTGTTAGAATCCCTAGCTTATTCCGGGTGACACAGGCTAGTAAAATTTAAAAAAAATTGATGGGGTGACTGGTCCCACATTAAAGACTAAAGTTGAAAAAAAATTTGAAAATAAGATTAACTATATTTAATCATCATCTAGAAAATGATAAGTAGATTCCAAAAATATATAACACTTTAGTTCAATTACCAGTGATTCACAAAAAATATCATTTAATAAAAATGTGATTAAGATTCTATATTTAAACTAGATTAATTTAGATTTTTAACTTTTTAGTTCGTTTTTTGGGTCGTGTTTTTTATTTTTTTTAATTATGGCTTGTATTGTATATCCTCTAACCGGTTTTCGTTCCCCCTGGCCCTACCAACACACTCTGTTACACCTTCATTTTTAGGGATGTGGTCCAAGAGCTTTAGAACTTTGCTATTTATTGCTGGTCAAAATTTAATGCCAAACATTGCATAATTTTTGCAAGTGGATGTCTGTAATGCGAGTGGATCTTATTGCAAGCATACATTACATAGGCACAGTAGCCACTCTGATTAGTCACACCAAGGTCATTCAAATCAATAGTAATGTAAGAATAATATGATGTTTACTGTTCATTAAGTTTTTCTTGTTTTTTAAATTCCACCGGGAACTCCCTAATTTTTCGGGATAATATATAACCTATATCCCTCCCGCTTTCTTTTAAAAGTTTCCTCTGCCCTAAGGTTGCCTGGAAAAGATCGCTGTTTAAGCGATAAGGCCGCCTGTTGTGCCGTATCTATTAATATTATTGTTTTTGTCTTTTCAATTCTTTGTGTACAATAAAGTATATTTTACTTTTTTTTTATATATGATACTCACAAATAATGTGGCTTTCTATTGGTACCAGAATTTTCAAAATCGGTTAAATAGATCCAGAGATTACCTCCAACAACGTCACAAACTCACAAACTCGCAAACTTTAACTCTGTATAATATTAGTATAGATATATTGAAAAATACTTGTCAAATGTGTTCACATAAGAGGTTCTGTAGTCATACTAGTTAATAAAAACATTGAAAGTTATTATTTCGTTAACAGTAGTTGTTTTTCCAATGACTAAGAAAGCTAATTTTTTAATGCTGAGTGGGGGCCTTTTCATCTTGTGCCATGTGGGGGCAAAAGCAATAGCTTAATTTTAAAGTTTGATTTTATATACGACACAGGATGAATAAATGACTTTTCCTTCTTTATTCTTTCTTTCAAAACCATCGATGATTAAAGCCTGTGCCTCCATATTAAGAAATATAACTTGCTTCCAGGATACTTATAGCGCTGCCCTTAGATTCTCTTCGGTAGTTATGTACCTATTCAACAAATTTAGTAAATATATATTTTTAAATATTATAAATGCGAAAGTGTGTCTGTCTGTCTGCTACTCTTTCACGGCCTAACTACTCAACCGATTTTGATGGAATTTGGTACAGAGATAGGTTACATCCCGGAAAATTTATGAGTTCCCGCGGGAATCAAAAAATATCAATCCACGCGGATTGTCGCTTGCATCATCTAGTTATAAGTCTAGTACCCCGCAGGCAGTGGCGTGCACAGGGCTTGAAGCTAGGGTAGGCATGAGTTGTCAGAATACCTGTTTACTGACTGTTATAATAAAAATTAGCATTGATTGATTGAAATAGCAGTGCTTTTATGCCTCTATGAACTGCACGCCACTGCCCGCAGGATAGTAGGTATATTATACTAGAGGTCACCCGCGACTTCGTACGCGTACAATTTCTGATTTCCTGATGTGATTATGAAATTTTCCCGCTGCAAAAAGCCTATCAATAGAGGCTTTATATAGCTTAAGCAGGTTTTATTATGTAAAACTAATAACCTAAAAGCAGAATTTCATGTCTATACTTCAATATCATAGAACTTTTAAGTGACATTCTAACCCCATTGCACCCCTTTTGGGCTGGATTTTCATTAAATTGCTTAAAACTAAGTAATAACTTGAAGGCCAATTTTCAAATCTCTAACTTCAAAAACTTAAGACCTTCATGTAAGCTGCCAACCCCCATTTCAGCCCCTTTGGGGCGAATTCTACACCATAGAAAAAACCTACCTTCCAAATTTCAAATCTGTATGATTTATAGTTCCTGAGATATATCGTGATTAGTCAGTGAGTGAGTGAATGAGTGGTATATATATATATATATATATGTCACCGTAAGATTGTAAAAACCGTTAGATTATAATCTAATTCGCGAAATTGCAAACTGTCGAAAGTTTACAATTTAACGCACTATTTTTCGGTAGATTGTAATCTGTTAGGTATATTAACCCGAAGAACCTAAGTGCTCGGTCTGCGGCCGGGCACTACCTGATCATTTATGTCGAACCCTAACCTAACCTACAAGAAAAAGACAAGAAAACGTAAATACAATAAGTATTTCAAAAATTTACACTCAGAACATTGAACAGTTCACAATCTTTCGACAGTTTACAATGTCGCGAGTTAGATTATAATCTAACGGTTTTTACAATTTTACGGTGACATATATACAGGATGGTCCAAATAGTGACGTCTAAAGAAAAAAAGATACATTCTTCTTACCTAGACCTATCGGAAAATACATGGTAATGTCTACAGGAACTCTTCGATAGAGTATGTAAAAATAATTATTTTCCAGATGAACTATAAGACCCATAATGATGCTAAGTGCTAAGAAGTCTGTCGAGTTTGTTTCAATTTGCTGTAATTTTCTCGTACTAGGTCACTCTAGGTCATTTTTATGAACTGAAGCTGGGTCCTTACTATTTTAAAATTCACAGTTTCATGAATTTATTTATTTTTGTTACAGAGATACCGTTCGCTTCCTGTTTGAATTGTTCTGTGAAGTATCCCCCGGTGATCATGTAAGGGATCCATACATTGTGAGAAAATATCCAGATGCTTATAAAAACGAGGAGGAGTTAAAAAACATACCCAAGTTTACATTCCCATGCCAGTTTGAGAAGTAAGTGTTCCATTGTTATACTCCGTCATTTATTGTTGTCTTAAAGTGTGACATATCTCGTTTCTATACTCAATCTATCTATTATTTGTTGATAAGTATTTAAATAAAAGCGCCCTTAGTGCTTTTAACTCTTAGGCCAAATGGAATGGTTTATTTCATTGAAGTGAAGGTACATATGTCAGAGGGGGCTCCGAGATCGCTTAACTATGAATTGTTGCCTCCCTTGCAACTTATGCTTCCCTTCCCATAGACCCATTGCAGGCTCACTACTGAGCACGAGTCTCTTCTCGGAATGGAAGGGTTTGGCCAAAGTTCACCACTCTGGCCATGCGCGGATTGGCGACTTCTTCCTATCTTTCTTATTCTTTCTTCACTGTTTGAAGTGAGACATATTTAATTAAAACGCACATAACTTTAAAAGGTTAGCAGTGCGTTCCCGGTGATCGAACTCGCAACCCGATAATATGGGCTGTCTAAACTACTAAGCTACTGCCGCTTCAATGTAGTCGTTTACACGTTTGTAATTAAGTTATACTTTATGTGTTGTCTTAATCTTAATGTTTTTGTTTTTCCAGCACATATGTCCAGCATTATTCCTTCGTGCTAACATCTGTAGACTCTAAGTACACGTTTTGTTTTTGTCGATACGACCCGAAGGCGAACACGGCACTCGTCTTGCTATCACATCTACCATGGCACGATATATTTTACAAGTGGGTATATAATTGTTTAGCGTTCTGGTACTGTAATGCGTAAATACTTATAAAAATGTGGTAGATGATTAAGAACCAGAACATTTGAATTTTGAATAAAGATTTACCGCTAAGCGATTTAGCGTTTGACTGTGTAGCGACTGTATTTTACCAATTAATGTATTTCAATCGGATTTAAATTATTTTTATAAAACTTATCCCTGGGTTACAGTTCCAGTCAGCGCCATTGCAAGTTTAGATATTGCTTTGCGAAAATATCATGCATAATATACCAAAGCTAAACGTATCTTAATTTTAATCATATCCTTATTATATGTATTTAATGAAAATATTTGCTTGTGAATTCGTCTACGGCTACACGAATTATTTTGTCAAAACCCTTTGATGATGCGAGCTATCTCCGTGCCAAACATCTAGTTCGATTGAGCTAGTAGTAAAAATAGAATAGATAGTTAATTGTTTCTAATTATAATATTACGGACTAGCTAATGCCTGGCATGCGTTGCAATGCGACTTGTAATGTCTTCCCGCAAGTGGGACACTACTGTACAAAGTGTAAACTTAAACGTATAACTTCCTCCTATAATATATAATATATAATAGATACCTTCAAATCAAGAGTGAATAGGCATCTTCTAGTAAACGCGCTCCACCTTAGGCTGCATCACCACTTGCAAGCAACTCTGATTGCAGCCAAGCGCTAGCCTATATATTTATTTAAAAAAACTGAACAAACGAAAGTACGTCATTTATACAATAATATTATGTATGGATAAAGACATTATTCTTTATCTAACTGAAATGACAAGATGAAATTAATAACTAATGTATTTGAAGCTGTAATATTCAAGATAAGACTAAGTTAAGTTATTGTAAGTTGTGTTTTACTTGTATGTGTAAATTACTAAACATAAACAGTCAGGCACGCATGTAACAGCAAGGAACAGTCTTGTAAGGCACGTATTGTTTGCAAATGTTAGTTGTGTAAGGGTGGAGTTCACCGACTTTTAAAACGGCTGATTATCAGATAAACGACTGATTAAATAGTCGTTTATCACATTTTGATGTTTGAATTTTTGCGTTAGTGTCATTTTTAGGCTCGTTTTCAGGTTATTTGTTATTTAATTGATAGAAAGAGTACCTACCTAGTGTCTGTGTTTTAAAAGTAAAGTAATTTTAAAAAACTCTGTGTTGTTGTATTTTAACAGTAACTCTGAAAGAATGCGCTTCTCGTCGCTTATGAAATTGGGAGTGCGCTTGTTTTGGTCATCCATATTTACTAAATATTAATAAAACTGAACGCACAAATCCTAGACTCGCAATTATAAATAATTCACAGATGCTTCCCTGCGTCATAAATAATTACGTTTTTCTGGTCCCAATTATTATTAGTATCACACAATCCTAAACATCTGATCGATGAGCAACGTAGAAAGAAAATTCCTATTTCTTTCTCTGACTAGGGAGCAAAACAATGGACGGCATGATCCACTATTACCTGCCCAAATGTAGAACTACAGCGTTGTTTATACTCCTCAATAGTGTCGTTGTACTTTTCAAGTTGACAGCATTTTATCTTACGCCACTACAAAAAAATGTCGCAGTGCGTCAGGTTGAATAGATAAGACAATGGGACTACGCAAATGCTTTGGCTTTTATCATTCGTTCAGTTAGGGTCATTTTGTTGTGAACGCTTGGTTATCGCCTGATTTATTGATCGTGCTTTAAAATAATGTCGTGAACAGTAAATATTGAAACGGTTGTTTAAACAATGTTGAGGGATTAATCAGCCGAATACCTAAACATCGGTTAAGTAGTAGTCGGCGCACTCCATCCTAAGTAGCTTAATGAAATTAACTATATATAAATTTACAAGTGTAATTGAGGCCTAAGACAATAACTTAACCCACCCTTTTCTGTTACTGTTACTTTACTGCTACCTCAACCTTATAACACGCTACCTTATGAAAAAGGTTTTTATGTAACTTTTTGTGTACTTGCAATTCCTGCGAATTCATTGCCTTTGCAAATAGTATAATGCATTTCGAAGAAAGTTATAAAAGGAGTATTATTACATTATAAATCGCAAATCTAAATTCCTTCGTATACTCTACTTGCCCTATTTCTTGCTACGCCAACTGCGCCCCAAATTGTTCTGAAGTTTTATATTGAAACTAGTTGAATAACTAACCTGACCTTTTTTAATTTCCGGAGAACTCCTTAATTTTCCGGGATAAAAATAAGGTTATGTACCAATGTAGGATTCTTCCCCGGAATGTACCCTACCTCGATACACATCAAAATCGGTTGAAAGGATAGGCCGTTAAAGCGTGTCAGACAGACAGATAGATATACTTTCGCAGTCATATTATTAGTACGGATAATAATATTTTTATTAAAACCTAATTCAAAAAAGCGAAAAATATGTTGCTTCCAACAGAAACAGTTAAGCGACGTAATAGTTACAGCGATTTAGTTTATTTAAGAGATCGTGAGCAAAGTAATGAGCAACATTGGTGCTTATTTGGTGTTTCTTTATACCTTATACAAGGTGTAAGGTAATTACGATAACACCCGCGCCTACCCATGTTAGATGGTGTATAGATATATTCGAAAAATGACATGAGACGTGTAGCTCATATCCTGGGGGAGTTATGAACTCTTCAAAATATTAGCATAAATGTTCAGGTGGCATCCCTTAAAATAGCTGATTCAATATAATGAACTGCGAACAATACGACGCATGTTAAGCTTCGTTGCCAGCGCGAGCGTTGCGATAAAATCCAGTAGCGATACTAAAGTAATCATTATTCGACATGAATGAAATTCTCAAAATAAAAGCCCAGCTAGAACTCACGTATTGTTGTAAAAAAAATGCCCAACTAGATTCGGACTTCGTAAGTCTAAGTCAGTCCCTTATCCTTAGTTTATAAACCGCCTTTCTTTGAGATTAATGTCTCGACTTACTTCGTTGAACTTTTGATCAATAAGTAATTATTCTGTGTAGTTTGTTTTTTCAATGATTTGTAAATTGTAATGAATTGCCAAAATGCATAGCGAAACAATAACAATAATTATTATCGCTTGTAGTATAGTTCTGGCTTTAGGTTTAGAAGGAACAAAGGAGTCCATGTTAATCTCCACAGGGTTGCCAAAATTTATTTTCCAAAATTAACTAATTAATTTTGTAGGGAAGTTTTTGATAATTTATTTTGACTTTTTAACTCTGCCATAGTGTTTATAACGTCAAAATTGCATGGGTAGCCACCGGTATGTTATATATACCTTACACCTTGTATAAATTTCACAGTGCTATCCTGCCCAATTTCGTTATATATATATTCTAAAATATACTTATAAAGCATTCTACATTGCAGGTTACTAAATTGCATAGCGAATCTACTGAACAGTCCAGAGAGGGGGGAGCTGACATCGTTTTTGGAAGCATGCAGAATAAGGCCACCCATGTCCGGGCACACGTTGAAAGTTTCGTACAATGCTGGGCACAATGTGTTCACTTGCCAGAGCCCGGATAACGAGTTACCGAGTATACCTGAAAATGTAGGTGCCTACCATCATCATAAGATTCCGCCATCGCTTTACATACGTTAACATTTTTATAATATCATCACCACATCATTACTTAAGGGTGCGTTTCCACCAGAGATGTGCTACATTGCCAAGCTACGGATGTGTTTCAATCCCACCAATAGCAGCACTTGATCTAAAATCTAGTGATCTAAGTTATGAAAATCTAGTGCTCCTATTGATGGGTTTGCTACACATCTATATCTTAGAGAGATATGAGAACATTCTAAAGAACTCTCAAGCATGCAGTTTTCTTTCACCCTTAAAGCAAGTGATATTTAAATATTTGCATTTTAAACCCTGTTAGGGCACAGCAAGTACATACATTAATTAATATAACAAAATTGAAATTAAAATACGTTACATTAAGTTATACTCGCCCTTACACATTATCTGTTACTGACCTGACCTTGCATGCACAGACGTAGCCTCCTCCTAGGGCATTTAGTGAACCAGGCAGAGGAAAAAATATCTTGGCCTCGGCCCACATACGTAAGTCCATCACAATGCCTAGTTGTGGCCAAGGCATCTATAGTACTTTTCTCAAATAATGCGCGGAAATTAAAACTAAGTAGAACCTAGACAGAACTTTTTATTTAAAAAAAAATTTGTTTCGATTTTGGCGGTAACAAGTTTTCTATTACGGCTCTTGCCGCCTCTTGGATTTCAGATGGCGTTAAAGTAAGTTCACCACACTCATAGTCTTCACTTGAACTCATTTTGTCAAATACATTTCAAAATCAATGACGAGCAACGAACAACAATAATTTTTCCCGCGTTAAAGTGTTCATTTGTTTTTTTTCAATAAACAGCTTTCTATTTGCAAGTATTAAATCGAAACACTCGATAACTATTTTAATCATACTTTATTAGCAATTTACACACAAACACTGTACAGCCATTGCTTCACATCCCAACATAGATTATTATATCCCGCCATTACATCCCGCTCTCCCTCTCTACCGCTCCAACCGCCCGTCACGGTCGAGGGCGCTGTAGAGGAAATCAGACCATAGATGGACCATAGATAGATCCGCCAATTTCAGTCTAACAGTTCGGCCATCCTGCCTTTACTTCGCCCTCGAAGTTTACACCCGTCACACTTTGAACACTTAATTAATTGAACTCACGGTGATTGCTGATGCTACTCTGTCCATAGTCGTATTGACATTGGTCCTTATCGTATAAGGCTACACTTAAGGCACTGACTTCATAAACCTTCAAGTTCAGTTCCAGATAGCAATATTATATTTGAGGTTACAAGAGCATCAGTCTTCATCGCTTTTTTTTTCATATTACAAGACATCATCTAATAAGTAAGTACGGATTTATCACCCAAGACACAGCTCATCATATTAGGTATTCTAGATAAGTTGACTCTGATGGATTTGAGTGCGGCAACATTATGAGCGGTGAGCCCCACGGGCAAGAAGCAATCACATGAGTGATGCGGTCAACGTACATGAGCTCCATGTGTAACTTACTAGTAATTCACCATCTACTCAGAATCCGACAGGATATTCATCCCAGCCCCAGGGGCGCTAGTGTCCACACTTGAAAGTATATAATATAAGCCCCAAAGGCAGCTTGTGTCCATTCTTGCAGAGGTATAATTTCACAGCCCCGAGGGCAAAGCCTTTCTCAGCTTTGAAGCATTTCCAATAGACCTGACATTAACTTGCGTCAGCTCCGAGAGTAGTATTATTTATCTCAGCCCAGAAGGCAATGTATCCCTCAACCCCGAAGGCAGGTGTCTCTAAGCCATGTAGGCAATGAATATCGGCCCCGTGGTCAAGATATGTCCGCCCCGAAGGCGAGGTATGTCGGCCCCGAAGGCAAGGTGCGTTAGCCCCGAAGGCAAGGTACATTAGCCCCGAAGGCAAGGTGCGTTAGCCCCGAAGGCAAGGTGCATTAGCCCCGAAGGCGAGGTATGTCGGCCCCGAAGGCAAGGTGCGTTAGCCCCGAAGGCAAGGTACATTAGCCCCGAAGGCAAGGTGCGTTAGCCCCGAAGGCAAGGTGCGTTAGCCCCGAAGGCAAGTGCGTTAGCCCCGAAGGCAAGTGCGTCAGCCCCGAAGGCAAGTGCGTCAGCCCCGAAGGCAAGTGCGTTGGCCCCGAAGGCAAGTGCGTTAGCCCCGAAGGCAAGTGCGTTGGCCCGAAGGCAAGTGCGTTAGCCCCGAAGGCAAGTGCGTCAGCCCCGAAGGCAAGTGCGTTGGCCCCGAAGGCAAGTGCGTTAGCCCCGAAGGCAAGTGCGTTGGCCCCGAAGGCAAGTCCGTTGGCCCCGAAGGCAAGTCCGTTGGCCCCGAAGGCAAGGCGACACCCACAACGGCCAACTGCCCCTTTACTGAAAGGTAATTTAAATTATACTGAAGGCAGTCTGTGTGAAGTAGCCCCGCAGGCATGTGCTGTAACACATACTATAAATCCTCAGGCATGTGGTGTAAAACATGACGAAGCCCCGAAGGCATGTGATGATAGCTATAGAATTACTCCTCAGACATGTTCCATCAGCGGTGTGCCCTGCAAGCTGATCCGTACGCAGTAGGCATACGCTATACGTACTGCAGCCCCCTAAGGTATGCGCTCTGTTGCCCCAGAGGCTTGTGCTATAATTTGCATTGGAGCCCCTTAAGACATGTGTTCTGTAGCCCCTCAGGCATGTTGGATTATCTGCACTGTAGCCCCTTTAGGCTTGTTCTGAAACTGACCAGTAGCCCCGCAGGCATATGCATGAATTGGCACTGAAGCCCCTTAGGCGTGTTTTACCACTGTGCCATAGGCCCCTGTTAGGCATTTTCCTGAAACTGATCTGCCACCCTGCAAGTCTATGCATTAGTTTGTACTGAAGCCCCTAAGGCATGTTACATTTACTGTTCTGTATTCTGTACTGTTCTGCTGTGCAGCCCTGCCGGCATTTGCGTTAATTTAAATGGAAGCCCCTTAGGCATGTGGCACTTACAGTAAGTATACCCCACTTTAGGTATTTAGCTAAACTGATCCATGGCCCTGCAGGCATATTTGTTTCTATTTTCTTTTTATCTTAACAAAAATCAAACCAAAATATTACAAATGAGTCACTCCCAAAATACTGTTATTTTCTCACATTATACAGCCTGTTCATCTCAACCATATGAATTATTTGCAATATTATCATTACCGGTTCACCAGTACCATTGTTATTCAAGGTGCAGGTTAGGCAACCAGCATAATTATATTATAATATGCCACTAGCTTTTGGTCTTCGCCATAGCATAAGACCTCACTAAAAATCAAGAATTAATTAGTTAATCACACCTGTAAAATTAAAAATAATATTATTATCTCTTCAACACCTCGGCTATCTTAACAAGCATTAGCCAGTACATAGCACCATAAATCATGCTACACCAAGCACAATCACTGATGTGATATCTCCTCTTCAGTATCTCCTCATAATGAGAAGTCAAATGCAGGTCATATTATGGTCATGTGCTCTACCAGGCCAATAAGCACACCACTCCAAACAGCCACTGTGAAATACTTGAGACAGTCACACTTATTAAATACCAACTTCAGTTGAACCGGGTCTCAAAACCAGTCATATCATCCCTGCAGATTTCCTATTATTTCAATTTTATTCTTTGCTTTATTTCAGTTCACATTTTACTAAACATCTATACACCTGAACTAATGTATCAATGCCACACAATCTTTTATAATATACTCAGTTATATTATTGTTGTAACCCCTCAAACACCCTATTTATACTAGACGGCTATTCTTTTATCCACTATTTTAACTGAGTATCCATTCCCTCCACAAATGCAATTTTCACTTGTAAGGACCTTTGTCGGGTTATGCTTGCTTTAATGGAATGTATCATATTACCGTTACCCTTAACCTCTGTTCATATAAATAACATCATATAATTCAATAACTCTCAGAATAAATTGAATATTCACTCTCAATTTAAGTACAAGATTATCAATGAAACTAAATCCCAACTGAATAGGTTAGTAAACCCCTCTCCAATAAGTTACTTATTACTTATACCATGTTATGTAGTCGACCAACTACTATCCTTTTAGTGCTAACTTATATGTTTGAAGACCTAGGTAGCTTCCATGTTATGAACCACCTACCAATGTAATTCACTATGATTTTCATATAAAACTTACTTAAATGTAAGTAAATACTACCTGTACATACCTTTATAAACCTTTAATCATTTCTCTCAATTATATAGGTATTTTATCTAACTCATTTCATGTACCTAAACACAGTACTAGGTGTATCTGAATGCAAATGGTAAACTTACCTAGTCCCCAGATAGGATTAGATAACACATAGTATACAACCTTATTTACGTTTGGTAATTTGTATGCAAGTACTTGATAAGTACCTACTAATCCATTGAATACATCTTTTTAAGTTTTCCATGCCACTTTTCCAAAGCAATTCCGATTGCAAAAATGTACCTACTTAGGTACGCATCCTCGGCTCTTGATACAAATTAAGTACATAAGACCATTTCACAGGACGAAATAGTTGTTTGTCTAATAGGCACATTCTCATATGATTCTCTTCGTGTTTCTTTCATGATGAAGAATCATTAATTCAACTTTTCCTTTTGTTACACATATTGCGTCGCGGCATCAACAAATGCACTAAGTACCTACTATTACTTTACTCTGAATTCACATCACTTCTATGATCGGGCCGATAATTAATTATTTGGCGCGTGAAAGTCCATCTCACTTCTGAATCTATTAAATCGAAACACTCGATAACTATTTTAATCATACTTTATTAGCAATTTACACACAAACACTGTACAGCCATTGCTTCACATCCCAACATAGATTATTATATCCCGCCATTACATCCCGCTCTCCCTCTCTACCGCTCCAATCGCCCGTCACGGTCGAGGGCGCTGTAGAGGAAATCAGACCATAGATGGACCATAGATAGATCCGCCAATTTCAGTCTAACACAAGGTAGTTCGAAATTTAAATAAAACCTTTGATAACCTCCTTGGTTGCCATGTTTCGGAGTAAAAGATCGTTTCATTTTTAAATTACACGACAAATATGAATTTTCTATGTAATTTATTTGGCCGCTAAACCAGATACCCAGAACCAGATATGGATTTTCATACAGCTTTTGCCGGCCGCTGCTCGCATGTATTTGGCCAGTATGGCAATTTCGATTTATCTCGAAGAAGGTTGTCAAAATAATGCTCAAATATCCAAGCATGTTTGAAAAAATATTATAGTGATTTAACTATCAATTTATTTCATTTCCAGTGCAACCTAACGGAGTACTTTAGTGCTATGGACACGAAATGTATGGCCGGTCTATGGGCAGCCTTACTCCACGAGCGGCGGATAGCGATAGTTGCATCTAAACCGTCTCGTTTATCGGCGTGCGTACAAGCAGCTAATGCGACTCTGTTCCCGATGTCATGGCAGCATATATTCATCCCGATACTGCCTAAACATTTGGTTGATTATCTGCTGGCCCCCATGCCTTTTCTTATTGGAGTTCCTAGATGTGTTATGGAGGTGAGTTTAAGTAACTTTTAATAGTTAACTACTTGTGCCTTGTTGTACACTATAATATCTCCTGCACTCCTCTATAGGGACTTATGCCCACATACAACGAATTTGGGTCGCCTGAATGTTACGGCTCCCTGCAACTCTCTTGATGTTGGTCTCTTGAAATTCGTTCAGTTGAACCTAAGTATTAAAAAACTAAGTATTAAAAACTAATTTTAAAAATGTCTCTGTACAGACGGTGAGAATGTCAGAGATAGGCGACGTCGTAGTGTTGGATGTGGACGCAAACGAACTTAGATCACCCTTCCACGACTTGGAGAGTCTTCCGCAAGATATGGTAAGAGTTAAACATTCAGTTAGTGACATTCATTTTGATACACAAATATTCTTGGTTAGCTGTTCTATTTGCTAACAGAGAGCCAGAATATCTTTCTATGAAAAATGATGATTTTTGGTATGGTTTTGTCGGTTACTAGAATTAAAACTTAAAGTAGTATGAAAACTTGTTTCTTAAGCGGGGTTTCTACCGCGAGTTGAGCGAGCGGCGTTCGGACTTCCTTTTACTTGCAAAGGAAAGCTTCAAAATGAGCAACCTAGCGAGCAAAATGAGTAAAAAAAAATGACAAAATGAGCTTGTTTATTGAGGCAACTGTCAAAACAATTTATTATTGGAAGTGTAAACCTATTGTGTCTACGCAGATTCCGTTCCTCTTAGCCATTTTCCGCTAGTTATCCTTTTGCGGTGGAAACCTCGATTCAGTATAAAGTAGGAGTTCGAACCATAAATTTAAATACGTAAAATTTGGGAATATATTGCAGGTATCGAGTTTAAAAAAGGCTCTAAGCGACAAGAATGCGTTAGGAGACGCAGTGTCGAGGGCGTTTCTGCGAGCGCTCGTGTGCTTGATTGGCGGCTATAGAGATGCTATCAGGTGAGTTGGTATTGTGTTATCATCATCGTAATTATAACCCATTGCTGGCTTTGCACATCTTTGAAATGAAATGAAGTTTATTTTCTAATTATGGGTGGTTACCAAAGTTCATAAAATTTAAGAGGCCCTGCATATTTTACTGATATTTCAGCATGAAAATATTTATAACAAATAGAATGTAAAGGTATATTACAAAGTTATAAAACTTTGTAATTCTAAAGTAAATTCTTTGAGAATAATATCTGGATGACCGCTCGGTATTTTTTGTGGTAAATCGTGTTTTTTGGAAATTATATTTAAATAATAAATAATATTTTATTTTTTAAAAATAAATTATTATATTATATTTTAAAAATAAATTATTATATTATATTTTAAAAAAAGGGGGATACAAATCGGATTGGAGACTCTGGACTCGAACCGGGGTCTACTGGTTTTCGAACACCTGAGCTATAATAACCTTGTAGATGGTGGCGAAATTTATCTTCTAATGATATTGTAGCAGTTTTTCATTGCCAGAAAACACAGATAAAACTACATTTACTAAAAATGAATTCTAACTAGATCGATTTATCGCCCCCGAAACCCTCATCATAAAATTTCATGAAAATCGTTTGAGCCGTTTCCGAGATTCTGATTATTATATCTTATCTTACTAATATTATAAATGCGAAAGTTTGGATGGATGTATGGATGTTTGTTACTCAATCACGCCCCAACGGCGGAACGGATCTGGCTGAAATTTGGCACAGAGATAGATTATAGTCTGGAATAGCACATAGGCTACTTTTTATCCCTGATATGATAGACGATTCGTATACCATCCATTATATGCACAACAATGTACAGAAGTGCATTATTATATGCAGTTACTGTAGTACTAGAATTAAATTTATTTCAATGGGATAATGGTCGGGGGACTGTGTATCACAGCCCATTAAAGTTAACTACTACATAAAGCACTTCCTTCATTCCTTGAAGCGTTGCGTTCAATGCTTTATGGAACGACTAGCTGATGCTCGCGACTTCGTCCGCGTGGATTTAGATTTCTGAGCACCCTTGAGATTTCCTTCGATTTCGTGAGATTTTGCTAGTATGTGAATTCAACTTTATGAAAGCTGGCGAATCGAATCGCAATAATTCAGCACCTATATAATAATATAACTACTGTGAAACTGCATCTAATATAGCATTCAATGTTGCCATTGACAAACTCTTATAAAAGTTTGCTGGCGCTACTATTTACTAACACGAGATAATACTAGTTGGTGGAAAAAATTGTATGACAATTTTTTGTTGCAGGAGATGAAATAAACATGGTCCTAAGTACCTTATATAAAACCTCACTGCAATATTGAAGTGTCAGTTATATCAATTGGCACAAGTACACAACATAACACGACATATTCTATATAACTATTTTGTATTGAGTAATGTACATTGCGTTTGAACTCTTGAACTTAGCATACAACTGTTTTGATATTCTAAAATATTTCTATTTCTGTTTTATAAATTATAATACTTATACCTAGTATGTTTATTGCATATATTGATATTTAAGAATATCGTTTATCAAAATCTATAACTGCTGGATTAAGTTTGTTTGCTCATATTATTTTATATTATATATTTCAGTGTATAATTAATATAAAATTAATATGCTATATATTTGTTTAACATTATTTATAAACATTATCGGTATTTTTTCTGCAGTGCTAAGTTTGATGTGAAGAAGCAGTTTGTTATTTTCTGTGAACATGTGTACATGGGACGATATGTCCGACACATACTATATATTTCTATGTATAATTTTTTTCGCTATGTTACTGCATCTCGTGTTATATCTATATGTGTTTTGTATTGTCTTGTACATGCAGAATCGAGAAAGGCCAACAGATAACATTCAAATCGGAAGTCTTTGTTAGAACGAGGAAGAATATGCAACCGTTCTTGCGAAAAATACTACAGTCGCAGATTTTTCAACAGGTGAGAATGAAAACATTTTTTTAATGAGATTATGAAATGAGTCAGCGTAGAAACCGATTAGAGTTATGGGCTTAATATGGCCCGCTATCCCGACCCACATCCATCGTCTGTGTGTGTTGCGCTTTATAATATCATGTCTATTCGACCATAATAAAAAATTTATACCTGAATAATTATTTTCTTTTTAACTCGGCTAGAACTTGAAATTAATATTTATGTAATAAGGAACTTCGTTCCTGTCTGGTTTGGTACCACACTTTTTTTTTATAAATATTGAACCAATTTCCGAGCAAGTGGTAGTGAAGATATTTGAATTTGAAGAGATGTTATACAACAGTATTATTTGTCCCATAGTTCATAGACGAAAGGCTGGAACTCCTCAACTCGGGGCGCGGATTCAATGACGAGTTCGAAGTGGAATGCAACCACTACGCCGAAAAGCTCAGTACGGGCAGTGGGCAGAGACTCAAGCAGCAGTACCGCGAGTGGGCAAAAACAGTCAAGAAAGAGGGCGGAGCCTTCTTCAAGAATGTAAAAGATAAGGTAACTGCATGCATTGAGTATTTTTGAAGTAGATTTTTAGGCGCGGCTTGAGAGTACCAACTGTTTTTTTGGCGTATCACCGCCAAACAGAACTGCTATTCTGGCACCACCATCTGCCATTGTAGGGTTTTAAAGTACCAAGTAGTTAGTAGTTTCAAGTTATGATAAAAAAAACCTATCCTGGCTCAATTTCAACAAAAAAAAAATGGAATCCAACATTTGTTTTGTGAAAGAACTTGAAATTTATTTCGCTATATTCCGCCACAGTAGGTAAATCTATGTGGGTACTGTGTATCTTGCATAGAGTGTATCTTTACAATCGTGCATTGTTGAGTCAACATATCCTGAAGATGCTCCGGTGTCGGAGTGAAACGTACGTTGAGAATAATTTGGAAGATTTATGTGGTGTGGTGAATATTGCAAGATACACAGTATCTTGCATAGATTTACCTACTGAGGCGGAATATAGCGAATTAAATTTCAAGTTCTTTCACTATCATGGACTTCCGCAAAGTAACGTCTGCTTCTATCCAAAATTTGTTTTGCTTTACCCGCGCGTACAGATTTCTCGCTCAAATACTTATTTTTTTTAATACTACCACAGTCTCAGGTCCGACGTATATCCAGGAAGTGGAGTAATATCAATCTTAATGTACTTTGAATTAAGTTCGAAATTAGTTTAATAAAGATATAACCCAGAGGAGACTCAAGGTATGCGAGAAGCGATGCCGTCGCCTTTAAGCCAATATTTGCTCTAAGAAAATAAAAATAATAGTTAGAAAATTGTAAGTGCTGTTACAAGAGGTAGATGATATAAAAAATGCTTCGCTATTGATCACTAAGTTGCATGCTGTAAGTACGTGGGTTTTCTTTTGGCTTAAAATGTTAATATTTGCAGGCGAATCCCGCAGTACAATCGGCTGTAAAATCGGTGAGTCTACCTTCCCATGTCAACGGCCATGCCTTTTCGACGTACTTTCATGTTTTCGTTTTTTTCGCTATTCACTACTTCGGGGAACATGTTACACTTATTAATCCTTTATCCCTTACTATTATAATTAAGTAAAATTATGAACACTTTAATTTTCAAAGATCTATAATTAATCTACTGCTGCCACTTTATATTAATGTTTAAAAATAAATGTTTTATGCGCAGGCAAACTAATATAAAATAAAAATTTCATTTTATTGTCAAAAAGTACTTAAATATAATTGGAATGTATCTCAAATTACGTAAAGCTTATCAGTACCATATTCCATTCTATGGCAACACGAAAAAAAAATCGCCAGGGCTAAGAAATATACTATAAGCGTTGTGTTTAATTTCATTCTTAAAAAATATTTCCAAGTAAATCCATTGGATATAAATTATGATAATACATATTTTATAGAATTGAGTCCTAACAGCAACTTACATAGCTTGGTCTAGTTGGTCTTACACCCATGCCCATAGTCCCTTTATTTTTTATTTTGTGTATATAAATAGGTTTATTTTAGCTTTTATATTATAAATATTTCATTGATACTGTTTTCTAATACTTGTTAAAATATTTTTGTAAAATATACAATATTTCCCTACCTTTTATTTATTATTTTTACTTAATAATATAATGCTCACTATTTGGAACTGCTTGAAAATATTTACGTAAAACATTCAAACTCTCGTTAAACTTTCATTATGAACAATGGATAATGAGGATTTTTTAAAGTATTTACCAAATAATCGAATCAATTGGCTAAAACTTTAACACAGCTAACGGATATTATTACGTATTATATTTTTTATGTCAATAGATTTCAAAAATTGACACCACTTTTGTTAAAAATTCAGAATGGCGATCGGACTATAGGCAAATAATCTTCTAACCCTTTAATTAATACGAAGCTGGGTAACTGTCATACTTTGAGTCGCTTAAGCATTACTTAAGGAAATCCTTAGTATACATTTTGTATTGAAATATGTACTAAGGATTTCCTCAAGTAATGCATAAGTGACTCTTAGTGCGGCATTGAGACAAATAAATTAAAGTAGTTAATACTTTCCACTAAGTAGTGAACGACGTGAAAAATAAAGCTGTTTAAATTGCAATCTGCAAAGGGTTTCTTTTTCCTGTATTTACTGCATGCATTTCTTTTATTGTGGTCCATATTTATTATTTTACAGATAGCATGCATTATTTCTATTATCTACTTTACGTCCCTTAAATTTCGTCTTTATTATATCTCTCTTTTAATGTATAAAGGTAGAATTAAATTTGTCAGCACCGATTCGCATTCCATTCATTGAAAATGCCCACTTCGTGTGAAGAGGTTTTGACGACCTCCGTGGCGCAGTGTTGAGCGCCGTTGTCTTAACGTGCGGAGGTCCCGGGTTCGATCCCCGGCAGGGTCAATTTGGGATTTTATAATTTCTGAATTTTCCCTGGTCTGATCTGGTGGGAGGGAGGCTTCGGCCGTTACCACCCTACCGGCAAAGCCGTGCCGCCAAGCGATTTAGCATTCCGTTATGATGCCGTGTAGAAACCGAATAGGGGAATGGGTTTGATATAACTGCCATGCCCCTGACAGGTTAGCCCGCTACCATCTTAGACTGCATCATCACTTACCATCAGGTGAGATCGCAGTCAAGGGATAACTTGTAGTGGATAAAAAAAGATGCGTATTGCGTACGGATCGGCTAGGAGAATAGGGTATTTGACAATTAGTCGAATCTGCAACTTTTTCAAACGTATGTAGTTTTTAAGGGAACTATCAAACATAAAACTATCACAATATTTTTTATTGACAGGCAACAGCCTATTAAGATGTGTTCGTATCTTTATACAAAATAGCGATTAATTATAATATAATCGACAAAATGCGAATCGGTGCTAACTAATGTGATTTCATCCTTATTTTGCTAATTTGGTTGTACATAATCTCTTAAAAGTAATTTATATTTCACTGTTGGGAATATTGTACTGAAGATCGCAGTAGTTTTAACTGACAATTGATTTCGGTAAGGATCGAAAATGAAACGATAAAGATGAAATTTTAATGTGCACTTAAATTGTTATTGCTTCAAGGGATGGAATAAAATATATTTATCCTTCAATTTCTTATGTTTTGTAAGGTATCGGTTTAAAATATTTATAGAGCTGCCTCAAGTTCTTGTGCATTAGTCTGATCCAAATCCTATAATATAAAATGCTATTTTAACACTACTGTATAACCGGGATCCTTATTTTCTCGTATGTATTTGTATTGTGCATGAATGCTCTGAAAATGCTTTCATCGTGTAACCAATGTAGAGTTTCAGGAATTTCATAAGCAAAGTTTCGCAAGCGTCAATTAAATAGAGGCGAAATTAAAGTTTGTCTCAAATACGCTGTCTGAACTCTCTCTGTCTTGTCTGTAGCATTAGTGTACAGTCAGTGAGGTCCAAAAGCTCAGCTTTGTATATGTGTGAAAATTATAAAGACCAGCACACCACACCGGTGAAAACTGTGCGCGGTTTCGTCACTTTATTGTCTGTGTGCGAATCCATACTCTACTACAATAATCGCGCTACGCTTACGCTTTTTAGCAACTGTTGAGTTTCTTGCCAGCTCTCAACTTTCCGGACCGGTGGTAGAGTCTGACCGACTTATCATAGTTGGCACAAGTTGTCGTCCGTGGAAAATAAATAAATGATTTCATTTCATTTCTTTGGGCCGTAGGAAACCGAAGCTTTCGGATCGGTATACGCAGTATACGCTACGCATATATGTGGTATAGTGATTTGTAAACTAGTACTCACGCTAGACGAGTTACTTGGTACTTATGTTATTCGCATAGAAACAAAATGGAAATGTACATCTGGGTCGGTTATTCTTATCGGGCTTTAATAAATTTTGTTGATTCTCATCAGAATCTGTTTAGTTGATTTTTCCTTTATTAATAACCATTTATTTTAAGGCTAAGACTGGCATAAGGGTCTTCAAGTTATAATTGTACACCTAACGAGGTTACTTTTCCCAGTTTGGAATTTAAATAGCTTGACTGTTGAAAAAAACATTTGAATTTGAATTTGAATATGAATGGAAATATCATGTCTGTCATACGAACTTTAATCTTGGGGGTGAAATTTCCAAAAATACTTTCTTATTGAGTGCTTAGGCACGTCATAAACAAGCCTACCTTCAAAGTGTCGAGTCTTACCCCAGCGGCTGTACGTACAAATCAGTCAATCAGTTTTCCAGGACAACTATTTTTACAATGTAATAGATTTCAAAACTTTAAAAATAATCCTTCCGTGTAATTGAAACGTCCTGTTTTGTCTAATAGGTCCGACAAGGCGGTAAGAATATGAAGTCAGCTGTGAGAGGATTAAAGAACAAGATGCCCAAGACGGGGTCAAGGCCATCCTCCATAAACACTACGGATGACAGCAGGTAACTTTCCGTACTTCAGCTTTAAGTTCCCCTTTCCAGCCAAAAGAAAGCGCAGCGTTGGCAGACATCCCGATAAGCCTGGTTTCCACCGCGAGCGGAGCGGGCCGCGTACGGACTCCGTTTAACTCGCAGCGGAAAATTACATACAAGCACTTCACTAAAAGAGATAGCGGAAAGGACTGAGCGCGCAAATGATATCCAATAAATTTTTATATTGCAGGAAAGAGCCACCCGTTCTATTTCTAAACTTGGATCACGCGAATCACTTCGTGAACAATTTAAAGAGATTGGTGTTCTTACGGTGCTTCACAATATATACACAATAATATGGTCTTTGTTAGGCAGAACATTAATCTTTATGAGCAAATAGGTGATACTCATAATCGATGTAATAAAACCGACATAAGTTAATAACAGCGTCATATCATGTGCGCAAGGTGCAGAAATACTTTGTGGGGTCGAGTGTACGCTTTTATAACATGGTTCCAAAAGAGTTTCTGGATTTGCCATAGATAGAGATACATAAATTTTATGACTGTGTTAAACAGCATTTGTTAAGTCAAGGTACGATCACGAGGACGAAATACGATCGATGACTTTCGAATGACAAAGTTGCATGGAACCAACTTGCCTCGCATCCAGCGACCCACAAGTCAGTGTAATACTTGAAACGTAACGTGTGTGTTGTATTGTTTACTTATTGTAAGCTTTTTCTTTTTTAAGAAAAGAACAACTGCTGAGTTTCTTGCCGGCTCTTCAGTAGAATAAATTTTCCGAACCGGTGGTAAAGTCTTAACTTATCATAAGTGACACAAGTTGTCCTATGTGAAATAATTAAATCAAAAAATCTAACAAAAATAATTATTCATCAAAAAGAGGTTAAACAATCAGCGAGCATTAATTAAAAAGACCAAAGTTTTTCAAAGACCCCCACTTGTTGGATATTTCATCCATCATATTGATTTTGTTCCATTTAACGATGACCATAATAACAAATCGATTGACACCTCATTCAGCAAAACTGGCTCAATAGTTTAGGTGCTATATGTAAGTACAACTAAAACTATACTATATATTATTGGTTGTTTTTTTTTCAAATGGTTTTTCGAACAAAACTAACAGGGTACGTGGATATTACGAGTTTTGGGAGATCCTAAAAATTATTAAATATTTGTATTCGATTTAGGGACCAACAAAGCCGGAGACATCCAGGCTGACTCTGTGACCATTAGCCAACATCTAATCGAGCTCAGGCCGCATCACTTCCTTCTTGGTCGGCGTCAACCTGTGTGTCAAACGGTGGGACTGCACCAGGAGAATATTACCGGTGTCGATAACGTGTTCACTGTTCTCCCCTGGCTCGAAAATGTCTCGATTAATAATTCCCCTCTGTTCATCGGTTAACGATGTCGCCTCATCGTCCCGCAGAACATTGAGCGACGCACACAGAAAGAGACACATGTTCGAACGAAGATTAAATATGGATAAAAAATTGATACCAAGCAAACTTTCACTATTGTTTGACTCAGGAAAAATTATAAACGGAACTATTCTAGTTCTATCGTGCAGTGTCACCTCTACCTCCGTCGTCAATACATCCATGTGCCTACTTACACCGGCCGCCAACCTAACAACTTGATTCGAAGGCTTTAATGCTTGTCCCTTATTGCGAAGGAGAGCGTAAAGTGACCCGCGACGCAACCTTTAGCTGCTGAATCCACGAGCGCGGTGCCACATTTTCCTAACAATGATATTCTTCATATAGGACGTCGGTTAAATATACCACTAGAGGTAGCACAAATATCGTTACTAAAAGTAGCACAATTATCATTTATAGCATAATTGAATTGTAATAAAAATCCCCTGTAGCATTTACAGGGTTACCTTTTTCCGCAGTAGACGTGGGCAAAAACACATAGGATGAGTCGCGCCCGCCGCCTGCAACCTTCGCCCGCGTTCCGGAACACGATATGTTACGACCTGTGCGGCCGGCGGCGGTGAACGTTTCTCGATCGCCCATGGGCGATACGCAGTCCGCGCGGACAGAATAAAACGTTTCCTCACCGATATTAGCATTACAGCTTCTACAATGCGCTTTGTAACACGAATAACATTTAAATTCACTTGGTGACTTACTTTTCATAGCTAACTTTTCGCAGTTAGCTTTATTATACGATCTGCAGAATAACTTAACTTCATTCATTGGCGCATTATTTGACGTGGGAACGAACCGGGCGGTCGCGTCTCTTGTAGAATCTCGCTGCTGAGTTAGTGAATTATTCGCCGACTGTAAACTTGGAGATGTCGAAAGAGTGTTTTGACCCTTATTTGTACTGGTTTTATTTACCACTTTTACAGCAGATTCAAGGAGCGATTCCTCGATACTTCTTGCTCTTTTGAGTAAGTCTTCGAAGGAATTTATCATATCCCGATCTATACGTTTTCTCACGCGTCTGTCCAGTAAGCCAAATATCATATCCAACTCGACCTTTTCGGTTAAATCTCCTCTAGGTAGTTTGAAAAAAAGCGATCTTGCTTTTGCTACGAACAAATCGGTATTGTCATCACCTTGCGTTAATGCAAAAAGGTCCTTATAGATTCTAAACGGTGGACGTTGCTCTCCAAAAGCGTATCTCAACTTAGCGTGAGCGTTGCTCCAGGTCTTGGTTTGTGTCTTTTAGTCCACTCCACCAAAGACCTCCCGAATCTGTCAGCATTGAGAGTCCTCTAACTGCATTCTCATCAGAGACCTAAGAGCAAGCCCTGTACATCTCCACAGCATCGATGGAACTTTCCACCTGCTCGCTGGCGGCACCACAGAATCTGGCTGTGCAGTGCGAATAATGGGCAGGCGGGCCGCTTAGAGCGGCGGCGGACGTAAAAGGTTCGATGGGCGTCAAAGTTCTTACTTCACTTCGTCTTCTACAAAAATCAACATGCGACTGTTTTAAGGACTACAATAACATTTGCAGCTGGTTCTGACAATTGTTGATTGAATTATCCATTCTTGCATCTTCCCCGGCAATCTCGCCGCGGGCGCGGCGGCCCCGACTTTGATCTGTCGTATTTGACATAGCCGCGTTGCACTACCGTGGAACGAACTTACGCGCGAACTACTTCGCCGAACAGTTTCGATATGTAGCGCGAGAAACACGAACTAGAACTGCCGTTGAAACCGCGTTGGGCGCCAGTATGGGCTGTGGTTTGTAGTCAATAGTTAAACTCGGATACACGAATTGACGGTTTGAAGCTTTTATTCTGCTCACACGAGCCGGCACAAAACAAAATCCCAGAAAAAATGGGAAA
Organism: Erebia palarica; assembly: GCA_964035005.1. Taxonomy (NCBI): domain Eukaryota; kingdom Metazoa; phylum Arthropoda; class Insecta; order Lepidoptera; family Nymphalidae; genus Erebia; species Erebia palarica. The sequence continues at coordinate 21,138,008 of OZ035986.1, forward strand.
TCGAGGCACGCGATGTGCACGTCTGACCGGGAACAAGTTCGATAGGGAACTAACTTGCCAACCGTCACTTCGTCGTGCACGCAGTTGGTGTCTTCCAGGAACTCGCGCATGCGAGGTAAGCCTAAGGTCTAAACAGAAGATAAGGGCATGGGCCACACTCTACATCCACTACTTTAATAATCACAAAAAAATAAATTATTTGAAAAGTTATCAAATACCCAATTATTGCTATCGATTATGTTATTGATTCTTAACTAAGGTTTCCCATGACGAGAGAGTAACGTTAGTGACTTGTCCCCAGGTTATCATGCGGCTCAGCGACGCCCGTGTCTTCAGACTCTTCGGACTCGACCCCCTCCCGCGACATTCCCCCCCGGGAGCCTCCCCCTTCCCTCCCGCTAGACCTCCTCACTGAAATGGAGTTCCTCCTCAACAAGCGACGCGATAGCCTCCCCGGGAACACGCACAATTCCGATATCAGCCTCGCGGATAGAGCTGTGAGTGATTAATCAACTACTTGTTAACGTTTCTTCTTTCTCTTGTTATTCTCTTATCGCTTACACCGTGCTATGACCGTCCGTCATATTTATGATATGATGATGATATATGATAGGTGATAAAATATTTAGTAATAATAATTAATTAGCGATCTGCACGATCATAACCGAAATAGCTATAGGCTGGAGGCCCTTTCGCTTCTCAATAAAGTGTGGCGGTCATTCGTGGGAAGGAGCGTACTGTTTCATAATTAAAGTCCAGAGTATATTTTGTACTTGCTTTTAATAATAAAAAAGGTCTATTAATAGTATGCTCCTTAAAAACGAATATTCATAGTCGACAGACAACGAAAACGAAAGTGGTAAAAGAGCGTGAATTTGACATCCAGCAATGTTGCTCCCTCTTTTACTTAATATAATTCTTATAAGATATTGCGGTCATGGCACGGGCTGGTGTATAGACGGAAAGCTTTAACCGTCATTTCGCAAATACAGACAGTGCCAAACTTATTAAGCACTTTGAGACTAACAAGGCTCTAGAAGGCTTAGCACCAGATTTGTCATAATTACCACAATCTCAATAATTTGCTGATTTTGTGATGATTATAGCATTTTAAGTGTTAGCCAATCGGTAGTAATTGCGACCATACTAGCTCATCAAACATTGGTGTTAAGGTCCTGAATGTTTGGCGCAGTCTATGCACTGTATGCTCGTTGTGCTTCTGTCTTAGTGTTTATTCATCAAATCATTACATTGGAGCTTCGCACACACAATCACATCATTAACTCGTCTCTACAAAAATCAGTAGGCTTATACAGTCCGAGAGGTGTGAGCTGACTGAGCATTTGTGTGAGAGTAAGCAGTTTTAAACGAATATCGGTACGCGTGGGATTGATTGGGTATGGTAAGAATTTTTAGGTTTGCGATTACACAATTTGAGTAATGCGTAAGAATAGAATCAAGCCTGTTCTCTACTCGATTTGAGTCGAGTTGTCAGACCATAATAAACCAACATCAATTAAGAACACGTTCTCAAGTATCGGTCAATTTATGCTTTAGACGGATTAGAACCTGTTCTTAGCTGAAATCGATTTATTGATACAGGCATTGATACGGAAGCCATCAACTTCCATTAAGCGGCCCTTTAGATAATAACTTGATAATTTCTTATAGAAAAGAGCAACTGTTAAGTTTCTTGCCGGCTCATCTTAGTAACATCTTCTATCCGAAGCAGTGATAGTGTTACAACAAAACATGTCCTGCGTGAAAAAAACTTTCAGTTTCCGTTTCTTTGCGTCTTTCGAAACTGGTATTTCAAATTAATCGCCCCTACTCACACTGTAGTATTCTATACAATCTGTTGGGTCTCCAAATCAAGTTTCAAGTCATCGCAATCTAAATTGAACGGTGTATAACTTGTACTTCAAACAATAAATTTGGAATTTTACATACATTTTTATAAGTATCCGATATTATTTTCACAAGTGTGTGTGAAGCTCAGTATTATGTACATTGATTGTTTGAAAGAAATCGACTGGTTTTAGTGTACCTTTACAGTCACTAAAAATCAGTAGAGACCAAATTGTCTCTCTTTTTGTCCATATCTCGTTTCTAAAGTTATGCAAAAAGGATTTAATGAAGTGTCTTTTTGAATTTCCTTTTCTGATGTTTTTTTTTTATAAATTCTGTTCTTAATAATTTTGTTGTTTTGTACAGCATGTTTCATATATTATGAATACTGTTTAAAAATAAACGCTGTTCACATTTGAGCAAAATAATCGACTTAACTCTTAACATTTGCTTGTAATTAAATGTTGTGTATCTATCTCTTCCCTGTCTCTTTTGTTAATCATATACTGGTGAAGGGTTTTCTTGAAGTAATCATGCACTGGACCTCCAAACTCTTGCGCATAGATCTCTATCGCATAAAAAGCACTGATTTGAATGATACAATATATTAAACACTCGTCCTCAGTAGCACCACTTCTAAATCTGAGTTTTTTAAAATAAAAACTAAGTATGTGTTCATTGTATCGCAATCCTTGCTATTATAGAGCTAGTCACTGCAAGAATTGCGATTGTTACACTGATTACATTGTGTTTAAGTTGCACCTTTAGTAGTAAAACTTCTTTAGGCGCGACTTGCAAGCATCTCGGATCTTTTTTCGTATTTAAAATGGCCGTTTTATCGGTGTTTTAAAGTACCAAGAAGTTCGAAGAACTGTTTTTATTTAGTAACTGCTTTATGATGATTTATGATTATTAAACCTTCTGGTGGTAAAACATATTTTCAAAGTTTTGTCACAACGGACCTCGCGTAATGGCGACTTATTTTATTGTCGCATTGTTCAAAAAGGCATTTCATTTCAATCATTAGTAGCTTTTAATGTTAGCATGTTGAATATCACAAATGTCTCTAATAATAAGCGTACATGCACGCCGCATGTACTAGTACGCTCAATAGGGGCACCGTAGCACATTATCAACTTTTTATTTGCAGAAAACACTCACACCCTGCCCCCCGCCCCGGTTACCTGCACGTCCCCACCCTCCCCTCCGCTACCCTATCATATCGACGAGGAAACTGGTCGATATATCCGATGCGCCCGCGCCTCCCCCGAGGGCCATACCGGCGCCATCCACGACCAACTTTGTAACCAACATCACAAAGAACGATGCCAGTGCTATCGACGATTTTCATACAAGCACGATAAGGTTTACTGAAGGAAACGACAAGGCCAAGCTCAAGCTAACGCTATCCTCCAACCAAAGGTCACAGCCTTCCAATGGTTCGATAAAACCAACGTTGGCGCCCAAGGTGGGCCCAAAACCTAACCAAGACAGACCGAGACCACGGCCAATCCACAAAGGCAGAAGCCAAGAGGTAATTTTGATATGTGCTATTATTGTCATATCGATATTGTATGTTTACCTTAAACAGATGATTGCATAATACTATATCCCTTGACTTTAAAACTCTAAGAGTGGATTGCGTTTGCACTAACCTTAAATATTATATTGATATAATGCAAAGCATAATAATTAGTAATACGCAAAACGTAATTATATGTTTATTTATTGAAAGTTAAATTAACTTATTGTTAATTAATTATTTATAGTTAGAATAACTAACATTTTCCTACATACTTTTTGCCTTTGGTCTACCGTACGCCATGCAATGCAAAATAATTTATTTATTTAACTAAATATAAATACGGTGTCAAAGGTTTCATTTAATAAATTATTAATTGTTTGATTTCGCATCAAACTGATGAGTGATGATAAGAACATATGATATTGTCTTAAGTAAGTAGCTAGAAACGAAAAAAATAAACTAAACATATTTCGTAATCTAGGTAAAATATAATAGTTATATACAATTTAAACGAGGTATCGCTATATCAATATTTTTTACACTATTAGTTTTAAATACAAGGGCAGGAACATACTATTGACACCAAACGCTAGCCCATTGAACGCTGAGTGTAATGATTTAATATTCAAGTGAAATAGTAGTATTTTCTATGACACTCTATAATTTATGTAGGTATAGTAAAAGCTAAAGCTATCGCAGAAACTTCGCGAAGAAACAATAAGTATGAGTTGTTCATTAACTTATTAAATAAAAAACGTTGTTCATGTATCCATACATTTTTTTTTAATTTGCCTCCATTTTTCACGCTTAGCCTTAAATATTCGAACTATACAATTTTGTTTTTCACTTGTATAATTGACTTCCATTTTTCACTCTCACCTTAAATTATACAGACTATACAGTTTGGTTCATCAGTTGTATAATCTGCTTCCACTTTTCACTCTCATCTTAAAATAGACAGACTATACAATTTGGTGCTTTACTTATATAATCTGCCCTTATTGTTTTACTCTCACCTTTACTTAAGGAGACTATAATTTGGTTCTTCACATGTATAATCGGGCTCCGTTTTTCACTCTCAGCCTTAATTTTGCGTAGTACAATACTTTAATACTTTTAATACTTTATATATTCCTTATTCACTCATATCAAAATTTCATTTATAGTTCCCAATAAAAACATTATTTTAGTCGTGCAATAGGGCCTCTGCGAGATGCGACGTTTTTACGTTCTACGCTGAGAAAAAACAGATTAATTATTCACGTGTTTAGTGAGCTATAACGGTGACGGAAAATACTACAGTTTGATTTGACTCATCACGCGTCTATCATCGGTCGCTTCACGTGTAATTGGTCTGTATCCGTCTTCAATTAATACAACGAATCACGGCCCTAATCACCTCGCTTATAAAACACTTATCATTTTGTTTTGGAATGCGTGTTTGGAATGTTTTTAGTATATATTGTATTTGTCATTTTTTTCCAGTATTCCCACTAGTTGAAGGTATTTAAAATATCTTGTTTATTGAAGGTCCTATGCTTATATGGCCCTACAAAAATAATAATAATGTCAAGTCGTACTGCTTCTAATTAAACCTTGATTACAAATGAGTGAGCGGGATAGAGTAAAATATAACAAGAAAACAAACAAAAATGCAACAATACATTTTCATTTACAAGACGTTTCTATTCATTCAAACTTTTTCAGTTTGAAAGACCTGAGCGGCCTATAGAAATCACCCTATGGCAGCTTTATAAAGCGCTTGGCATTAAATATTTATAATATTAAAATTATTTAAGTAGGTTAAATTAGAAGCTGGAAAGCTGTTAATTAAACCGTAGTGAATAAAATAGGACCGATTTTTCAATCGACAGAACATTAGGTGAACAATAACGTTAATTTTTGGCAATTTCTGTACTGTTTTCTGCCTCAATCTCACTCGTCTTGATTTTCTGGCGATCGATAAATCTGGTCATAATTGAAGTAAAACTTAAGAGAATTATTAAGTTTTCGGTATAAACCTGTGATATTCTGAAATTACTTTTTTTTTTACAAAATTATACGTTTCGGATAGGATAATTATATTAGAAATAAGCTAGTCTGATCAAATTGACAGTTGTTGATGTTAATAAAAGGAATTAGCTATAGTTTATAATATATAAAGCATAATATTTCGCATAAGTATCTAGTTAGCACTTAGGTATAGCTATCGTATTTTTAATATAAAAGCTCATACATATTATAATATTAACCGGTGCAGGCACGGAAATGCTTCCGAGGGTACAAATATACATAGCTACAAGACCAGATATATACGTGAAAAATATAATCCGGTCTTTGCAGTCGTGCAGTCGGGAAAAAGAAAAAAAACCGGTCAAATGCGATTCAGACTCACGCACAAAGGGTTCCGTACCACCACACAATGTAAATTATTTTAGTTAATAACAAGAAAGATGTCATAACAACACGTAATCAGCCATGTAATAACTGGCTTTCGTATGGCGCTAAACGGGTAGCGCTTATACAAACAATTCCCTATGAATACGGAACTACGATTTTCGGATTTTTTCCAATACTTGTGCTTTTAAAAATAATGCGAAAGGAGTTCTCTCCCTGCATATTATTATCTAAACTGTTTATTCTCATCGCACCCAATCAGGTGCTTTAGGTTTATTTATTATAGGTTTTAAAAATAAGTGGCTCCTAGGGCTGTATGAGAATTTATGGTCGGATTAGGTACGTAATTTGAAGTTATAGCTTTTCATATGGCTTGTGTCATATTATTTACTAACATTTTTGTCTATACACATAATATACCTATTACCTATATGAAATACATTATTTGCAAAATTTGTTTTGCATAGTTTCATAGAGGAGGCTCTATGCAGTACCGTTGAAAAGTACCTACTATGCTACATCAGTGCAAAATTTTGTCAATATTGAATTATGTTAGGTTTGGGTAAGGCCGTGAAAACCACATATTATAGAGGTTTTGAGCTATGTTTTAAATCGTAGTCAGTCAGCAATTAATCCATAAATATACTACATTATTTATATTGCTCAACTTTTCTTTTAGCTCTGTCATTAGAAATTTATAGTTTTCGTTTGATGAATTCTTGTAGATATATTTTTATTTTACTACAATAAAAAGCAGTACGATTTGGCATTTACTATTTTGTATTACGGTTCCTATAAAATCCAAGGCTAGTGGGAATACGATCTGATTCATTATTTGTATTGTGATATTCTGTATATATTAGATTTTACTACAAGACTTGCACAGACTGTAAAACTCGACGCATGTATACGCACTTAGTATTAAAGTTTACTTAACTGGTACAGCTAACTACAGTTAATGTTTGAGACGAGTTCAATCCAGTTCGTGGAGGGCGGTAGGTAAAGGTTATTTGCTCAACTTTTGACTTTGACGACCTTTGATATTAATCTTTACAATATATGGATTTTAGCTGGACTGAAAGTTGGAATTCAAATAATATAATATCAGTGATTGTTTTCTCTATAAAATGGAGCAGTACTTAAATGTTTGATATGGCAGTATTAAACAATTAATGTTATTTACGAATTGCACAAGTTATTATATAAGTCGGCTGGTACTTTTTGTGCAATAAATAAATCATAAATATATATAGGTAAAATGATTATATATTTTTATTACTTTATATAATAAACTTGAATTGCATAAGAAGACAGGTATATTCTTTTACAATACTGTAAAATTAAAGTTGTCAATCGCTTAATGATATTATATTATAAAATTGCATAATGTAAATTTCACCCTGAGTTATATACTTACCACAATAAAAGAAATTATTACAATGTAATTTAACTTTTTCTTTGTTAATTAATTCCACTAAGAACTACTAAAACCCTTACCGATGTTTGATCCTAGTTTTGCAACATTTCTCTATGCGTACCGTGATATCGTACAAAAAAAATAACATTTTTGAAGTTATATAATTTTATTTTCAAAAGCGGACACGAACACCACGTTCGAGGACGTCTTAGTCTAAAGATTACACACAATTTGTAAAACCGTTACGTAACTATTAAAATCGAATTCTAGTTTCAGTCTTTGCAATCAGAAGTAATTTACAATGATGGGTATTTACAAAAAATATTATCAATGATTAATATTGACGATATTTTACAAAAATAGCGCATATAATTTGTTGTTAAATCCGTTGCTAGTTGCTAGTTTATCCCATGTTTATAGAATTTGTGTCCCTCATCCCTGTAATATGTGTTTGAGTTTGTGTGTCACTTTTAAACTAATTTTAATAAACCTGATGAGTGACATCATATTTTTTATCCTCGATTGCAGGTTTTTGCGTGGAAACTTCTCTCTGTAGTTAATGTGTAGATAGATAGAAATAGGTTTGGAGTAAGGTTTTTCCGGGTAAGCTTCGATCACTGCAGTATCACACAGTGAGACCGCAGTCAAGGGCTAAAGTGCCATCGAATTAAAAATAAAGGATCATCGCTTACTGCAGTGGCAAGTTTGCATAGGTTGTTTTACACCGGATTATACACAGGCCATCATTGTGGCATGCCACAGGGTCGCATAGTGTAATACTCAAACGACAAGTGGCATAGATTATCCTTATCCATACTGTAATATTCCATCTCTACATGATGTTATTTCGGCACAAAATATACCGCAGCATGCTGCGACAAAATCAATGTGTTCATTGATTGTAGAATGTCGCATGTTTATTCTTGCTCCGGGGTAAAACGGCCTTAACTCAAAAACCTACAGCTCAGGCTATTTTTAATATTTTATTAATCGTTTTGCACCATTTTCTAAAGTGTTTATTAAAATCAGTACGATAACAATCGTTAGGTTTTCAAGGCAGTAGCTTTATTCACAAATAAATATTAACAGAGGAGTTTGATCCAAATTCGCTAACTCAGCATTGCCTAACTGAAACATAACCTGCCTAACTAAAGGGGCTTGACTTAAAAACGCACGTAATTCAATTACCTACATTGAAAGTAGATTTTTTATTTAACTGATTGATCACTGTTATTTATGATACTTGGATAAGTAGACAACTAAATTTTTGGCTAAAGTACGCAGCTAGTATGGATCACTAATCGTGCGATCGAATTTCGCATTTGATCGTTTTTTTTACAGACACTGTCAAATTACTTGACATGGGAAATAAGAAACGGAGAGAGTATTTATTTTTGACAGGCATTTATCGTTTGTTTATTTTAAAACCGTCCTTCGCCCGGGTAACGATGTCTTGGTAAGTCAGTTTTTGAAATTTAAGCAAAATAAATATAGTTTTTTGTCGCCTTTTACTTTGTTTAGTTAGTTTAATCATAGTTTTTTTTTACATTTATTTAAAAAACGACTTATTATATCCCGCGACTTCGTTGTCATGATCGATGGCATCCAGAGATAGAAGTAGCAAAAGTCAAAATCCAAGAAATGGGATCCTTCTGAGAATTATTCCGCTGGTAAATAACGCTAGATAATCTGACTAAAATTTTCCCCATAGCCGCACCGACTTAACAATTCTAGTCCACTTTTCAGTTACCGGTACGATGAGAAAGTTGCATAATTAGGAACGCGGGTCGTGTCGTCGTTTCTAAACCACCTACTTCTTTTTCAGTCGTGTGGACCGGATCTCATAAAATTGGATGATTCGCCCACAAACCTCGAGGATTTCGATCCCCTTAAATATCGGGACAAGAGTGAGAATTTCGACCCCATAAAGCCCTCGACGGATAGCGCTTTACTGCACGAATATGGACTAGACTTCAGCCAGTTCGGCTTGTCAGATTTCTCTGCTAGTTCAAGCGCGCAACAGGAGTCTTCGGTAGTTCCAAAGGGTTGGACTACGTTTAACTAGAACAATGTTAAAGCAGGGATCTAGTGGCATGACTTTGAATACGCTAATGTCGTTGATATCGTCGGGCGCAGCATCCGTGATTAGTTTGCTGTCATATCATGTGATACTCTACCTCCCGCATTGGTGGCAACGCATACAGTTTGCCGCACAAACAAATCCTTTCTAAGGCGAGTGGAAGAGCATGCATGGGCATCCTCATTCACTCATGCGCTGAAATTAATCTCAGTGGCTGTATCAAGAATATGTAAATGCTCATCTCTCAAAACTGACTTTTATTATTATTCGTCAGTGCGAGATATTTGTGCGATTTCTGTGTCTAAGATGCTCAATTCACGTTGTAAAAGTATTTACGTCCTTCAATCCATCAAATTTCGGCGTCATCCGTCATAGGTCACATTTCGCTTAAATTATCTCCAAAATCAAGTTTTTTAAAAGTAGGTACCTCTCGTTATTATACTGCTTTTGTGGTATGTATTCCAGAATTAGGAATAAGTAGTGACATTATAGACCTTGAAATATATAATATTTTTTTTTTAAAAAAAAAGGTCACGGATGCTCTGAAAGGTTAGTGTAAATTTTACTCCCAATTTTAATTTATTCATTATTTTATTAATTCCTCACAACAATATATGATGGCAGCTTTTATTGATATGGCTCTGAGTCCGCAGTCCTATTCAGTATCTCAACGGTTTTATTTGTAAACTGCGAAGTGTCCTTGAATAATTGCGTTACAGGTGTGCAATACCTATCGGTGTCTACCACCGCGGTACAGTGCTTATCATGTTATCTCTGTAGGTTTATTTCGTTACCTGAGTTTTCTTAGTGTAGAACAAGGGTCTGCTGGTCTATCGGAGATTTTGTCAATCACAGTTTTTTTTCAATTCAAGCGCAGAAAACGCACAAAGTGTGAATGCATTATCGTGCTAAATATATATAAGCCAATCGTTTATCATAATAAATTTATATCTTTAATCGCAATGTCAGTGGGCTGTGAGTGTCGATACTTTAGAGTTAAAGCAGGTTTCACGGAATCCGATCTGATGACCTATTGCGTATCTCAGCGGGCATTTAATTTATTTGTACCTTATGCAAAGTGTCCCATGGTTTTATGAAAATATCATAAGATGTAAACTATAGAAAAGGCAGTACATTTCAATACTTCTCTTGAATATCAGATCGGATTAACTGAAGACTCTGAAAGGCTTAGTTCATGTTGGATACTTTTATCGGCGTCGTATTATCATTTGTGAATGAGATAGATCGCTGGATCTATACGATCTGTTTACTATGTAGTTTCTATGGGTTGGTAATTTTGCATAAAACGAGTAATATTAATTAAACTATTGGTGTTGTATATTGTATAGTCACCATAATATGGTTCAAGTTGATACAAGTTTAGCAACCACACGTGAGACAAAATGAGTACTCATGTCGAGCAGCAAGACCATTGACGTGAGCTGCAAGCGCAAATATGGCCTTATCATGAAGATTTCGGACCGTAGTATTTTGTTTGTGTTTAAATGTATATTTAATAATCATTGCTCAACAGTGTGGATACAAAACAGTAACCGAGTCCGAAAGCTGTACCTAAATGCAATAAATCTGTAAAATGCGAGATAAAATTAAATTCTTCATATGAATTGGCGCAGTCGCTAGAACGTCGACTCAAAGTATCGAATATGCGTCGAGCCTTAGCGTGCCTATCAACGGAAGTGGATTTGAGTGTATGTGCTCAGCAGTCCAATCTGATTGGATAAAAAAATATATGATAAATTATCACGTGATCTCTGTAATATTTCATTGGTCGCTTAAGCACATATTCGCACCGTTCCGCTTTACTTGATAGGTCCCCTTAAGAATGTTAATTGTACAGTAAATTTGAAAATACGCTTTTCTACTAGTATCTAGATTAAATGTTATTTATTTTGCAAAGTGCGTTAGTAGATTTTCTATTACATTGTACATAATGTTACATATCATTGTAAGCTGTATATAATTGGTGATTATTTTATTTTATTATATGATAATAAATATTGTAAATTATGAACGTTTATAGTTTAGTGCAATTGGTTCTTCCTTTTTGTTATTGTTTTGTTACTTATATGATGAACTGTCTTTGTTTTGTCTTAATCTCGAATTTTAATCATTTGTAACTTTAAGCTATGCTTTATGCTCGGAAAATTGGCAAAATTATTGTACCTATAGTTTTTCTTTTTATTGTACCTATTGGCATATTTCAACAAACTAAATTTGAAAAGCTTAACATGCATTATATTAATTTACACACTTAAGAGCGAAACTCATGCTTATTTACAAACATGAGTTTAGTAATTTCGAGCCAGAAATAATATATGAGCAAAATTTATTGAGATGAATTTGAGATTATTTAATTTTAATTAAAATATAGTTTAAAAACCATGACTATTTTTATGTAATGTAATCAACCTATTTCATATTTAACAAGAGATGAGATTTAAAATTAACTTGAATACTCATTGGTTTTTTACTTATTAAATGACCATCTAAATTACATTTTTTGAGCATTAAGCAAAGTTTAAAGAGTCGTCACATCCAACGTGGTACGGTAGCGTCGTGTGACTGAGACTTGACGAAGTATTAAAAAAAAATGCTTTTTTTATATTAATTCAATGTAATAAAATCGAAGTACAATTAGCTGTTTTTAGATTTAGATAAATAATCTTATACTTACATTTTGAATTATAATTATTTTAATAAAACAATAAATTATAATAAAAAATCTATTTTTGTAAGGTATTGAACGTGGAAGGTAGAATAAAAACGAATTTGAGAATGTATTAAAACTGAGCTTCCAGCTAAGTGGCAACATTATGGTATAATATCTCCTTGATATTGGTATACTTCCGGTGTCATGGCAATACTAGTACACAAGCAACGCCATTTTCGCGCAATTAAAACGTACAGCAAATGGAATATATTTATAGAATTTTTATTATACTAGTTAAGTGAAGCATGACACTTTATCTACTACATGTAACATGACTATCTCCCTTCTTCTAGTGACGATACCTTTGGTTTTAAATGTGGAAGTTTTCAAATTATTTGTTTTTTTTTTTCAAATTAACTTAGTATTTACCTTTAATTCGTCGAGAAGAGCCAGCAAGAAACTCGGTGGTGGCTCATTTAAACAAAATCAAAAATTATTAATCAGTAGATAGGATCTAAAGTCAGAAAAATCTTGAATGTGCAGAAATATTTTATGAGTATTTTTGACGCGACTAAGTGTGACGATAAAGGATAAGAATTTGAATTCATATTCATTCATTTCATGATGAAAAAGCCTATGACCTCGGAAGTATAGTTTATGAAGATCTCAAGCTACGTAATAACTTATCTTTAATAAGCTGTTTACATTTGCATTTCTCTTCGCACAAACTTCAATGTTAAATAGTAAAGTAAACCTGACTGCAAAATTGCAGTTTTTAATTTTAATTCGATCGACCGATTGCCCAAATCCGTGTCGTCGTGCAGTTTCTAGTAAGGGCACGCAGTAGGAACTGCAGTCCGAATGTTAACTATCTGTCTGTACACACAGGGTAAACTCGCACTGGCAATTTCGCGCATGTTTTTGACGGTTTATAATCCGCGTTCTGAACGCTTGCCAACGCACGGTGCAGTGTATAAAATTTCTCTACATTTTGGTCCGTTTCTAATTACTTTCAATGCACAAAATAGTTTTTTTCTTTACACATGATACATTTTCCGCGCTTACTATGCTATTTTATTATGTGACCAGTTGTACCGTTAAGCGTTTTATTGTTTGACGGTATGTTATTGCGTTGTATATGAACGTGTTTAAACAGCGAGGTCCTAGTATAACTGTTAATGTAAGCTATCATGTGCAAATTCTTGTGTAAAGCTCGAAACAAGTACAACGTGGCTCCTATATGTTTTATCATCTAATTAATGCATTGAACTGTATAACGCATCCGAGACTCTGTCGCTCGATACGGGCTTTGTAATTAAGTTCAGTCAGCGTGTGATGAAGAGAGCTAGTATGCTATCTATGATTAAGCCACATATGCGGCGATCCAAAAAATAGAGTTACCGACATAGCTCAACGGGTTGCGAAGCTAAAGTACAAGGCACATACTTTAAAGAACCGATAGACATGGGAGTCCCAATTAAGCGAGTCGCAGGCAACCGTTGGATCCTGCGGCGCAAGACCGCGAAAGTGCCTCGTTTCACTGTCGTGACGTCACATGCCTATTTATTTCATATGTGACGTCAACTTGCTCAATTACCTTCGAACCATGCTGCAGGCGCCCGCTGTGTATGTTTAAAGCTTAATTTGCCTATTTGTAAAAAGAATATTAACACAAAAGTATGCAGTTTCAGGCGAACAACAGCTAATGCCAATTGGTTTTTCTTTTACTGCCGTATCGTTTCGGAGGTTGGCAACTATTAGGGCTATCTACACCTTGAACGTTCCTGCGTGGAGTGAAGATCAGATACCATTACCGTACCATTAGCATGAGCCAAGATGTTCTTCGGTTAGGTGGTCTTCTCCAGCCTTTGCTTTGAATTGTGAGTTGAAGGAGGTATTTGTTATTTCTAATAATAAGACCAAATTCTGTACGGTCTTAACGATTTAAATGAAAGTGAAAATATTTATTCAACTCAATAAAGATAGTTAATAGCAATTTATCTTCATAGTACCGATCGATGGGGATGAGACTCTGTCGCAGCAATCCTAACAGAAAATATGTGGTGCAATTGCTTGAAGTAGCGATCTCGGAATGTTATTTACTTTATAGGAGTGAGTCCTAGAGTATTTAACACTTCACTCGGTTAAATCCTAGTGATTAAACGTTCCGGTACTGTACCGTATTTTTATGTGGAAATTCTAATTTAAACAAAACGGATAAGCAAAATGACAGTAGGACAGCGTTTCAAGCCAGGATAAGCATTAGTTAGATATGTAGGATCCATTACTCGTATGTCATAATCCTGATTAGGCCAAAAGTGTAGGTGGGTAAGCAGTCAAATTAAGCAGATTTTCACGCCACTGCAACATGAGTTTCATAAACTGTCATCGTTTCAATCTTTTCCATGCGAAGTTGTCACTTACAGACAGATTAAAATGCCAATCAGCATCCGCAGGCCGAGTGGTTTTTTTACGTATTCGATCGCGACAACGTTAATTACCATTTAAATGGAATTTATCGAGCGCCAGCTGTCAAGCGCTTGACAATTCCATATACAAATCGTTGTAAGCTTTGATGGAAGGCGATATATCGCAGTGCATAATTTATCGAAATAAAGACAGAAAAACTATATCGATTGGCAATATTTAATTTAGATTATTATAGACGGTACTATATTTTATATTTAAATACAAAAAGAACTTTATGTACACAATTTTGGACTTTGCTATCATTCCAACGTTTTATTTTATACAATGATTTTTTAATGTTTTGTAATCAAATTATAAGAAATGTATTCTAATTAACTATAAATGTATGGATATTATTTATTAAAAAAAACATGTTTCATTGTTTATGTACATCAAATAAAAACACCATGTGTATAAAAATCGACTGACATGATTTAAATTAATACATTGTACCTAATACTCATTATTTCTTTTATTTTGCTCCAAAATATATCTTCCTGCCTTACTTAATATTCCTCATTGCTAAGGGTTATGATTATCATAATGCGCCGGATCCTCCCGCATACTACTGAACTTGCAAGTTGTAGGCTAAAGAAAGCGGTGGTTTCTTCACAGACATAGAAGGCTACAATATTATATTATTAAATTCATTGTAGATTAGGTGATTATTTAATTTCACGTTTTTATATGGTACGCCCAGAGCAAAACAAATCATCTATTCCATACCTTCCCCCCAGGGCTCGTGCATTAGTTTGCCCCTCGACTGTAATTTTCATCTCGCTGCGCTTGAAGCATGAACAAGACATAATTAACAAAATTAAAAAACACGACTGCCCTGTCAAAAACAAGTTAAAAAGTTAAAATTCTAAATTAATCTAGATAAATTAGAATATTATTCACAATTTTATTAAATGTATATTTTTGTGAATCACTGAATATTGAACTATAATACTGAATATTGAATATATAATGTTATATATTTTTGGAATCTACTCATCATTTTCTAGATGATGATTATATAGTCATTACATAATCTTATTTTCGAATTATTTTTTTCAACTTTAGTCTTTAATGCGGGACCATGGTCACCCCATCAATTTTATTAAAATTTTACTAGCCTATGTCATCCGGAATAAGCTAGGGATTCTAACGATATGTCATTTATCAAAATCGGTTCAGGCTTATAGAAGTTATGGTGGAATATACAAACTCACATACATACATGAACCCTGAAAACAATATACTCCTTTTTTCAGGCAGTCGTATAATAACTATATGGTTCATAATTATAGCAAAAGAGGACGCTACGCTTGAGTGAGTTTCGCCTTAGGCAAACAACTATTTTGCAAAACATTAAACTCATGTCTTAATAATTTCTGAAACTAGATCAATTAGGTAACCAATTATACCTACTGCAAAACTTTTTCTATATGAACTGACTACGGGAAAATTCTCTCCGAAGCCTAGTCGAATGAAAAACAATCAAAGTTGCTTCGCTAAAAGTTCGAACACCGCATTTTATAATATACGACAACACTGAGGCCCGTATTAATAAACCTACATCCTACAAGAGCGGTCAACCTTAAGATCGGTCTTAAGCTATATGGACCAATTTATGAAAACGTGTTATTGGCTAGTGTCGGTTTATTAATACAGGCTTTAGGGCAGTATTAATACGATACGAGCAGGGCAAATTAATAAGTAGGTCCACGAGGGCGTACGCCCCTTAGGAGTTTATAGAACTGCTCGCATACTGTCGACCACGGCTACTAACCGAGAAGAAAGATGTCGCAATCGGATCGTATCTCCTAAAGTGGCCTGCCGAAAACATGGCATTGAAAACTTGGAAAAGTAGCTAATGACTAAAGACAGAAAGAAATAATAAAGCCTACGCTTCTAAGTTGAGGGGCGGGAAGTGATCCATATTACCTATTAAGTTATTTTATAACTTCATTCATCGTAATATAACGCGTTATTAAAAATTTTAAGTACCTACTTAGGTATTAGGTATAATTCGTTTATATTCGAATTTATTACTTAGATACCGTTCGCGCGCGAGTTGAATGCAGATTAAATGTATGTGTCGCCATACATTTTACTATATGTAGTTTACTTATATGGCTAGGTAGTGGGTACTCGTAAGTATAAAATTTGAAATTGGATGGATGCCACCGCGGCTAACACTTCGTTACAAAGGGGGAAATATCGGACTTGACTGGGTATATACGAATGTAGGTCCTACCTACTTACGGGATAAGTCAATCGGTCGGAGACCAGGCTTTTGGTTCTAGGACGGTATCAGGCGTAGGCGGCATTTGGCTCTCTCGTCAGCAGTAGAAAGAGCGTGGGAGGGAAATTGTTGAATGAACAAAAGAGCATGATAATATTACAAAAGGATTTTAATTAGGTTGGTAACTTCAGTGACTTAAACAATTAAGTGTAAGTACGTACATACGAAGCAGGCGTGTACCGACGACAATGTAACGCCCGTGGGTTTCGAAACGGGAAAAATATTCGGCTAGAGGAGGGTCTTCGGCGAACAATCCTCGGATGCTAGCTTTGATCTCGCCTCACGCACTGACGGAACTCACGTGTCGCGTGGGTGTTGGGCTTGTGTTGGGCAATAACTCTTGTAGCAAAACACTTTTAAGGCTTCGTTAAATGGCAGGTGAAATTAACACTGACTTCACTGCCTACGCTAAAGTTAAGTAACAAAGTTGGATATAACAAAAAACGTTGAATCAAATGTTGGGGACGTCATCGCGCGTGATTAATATTTAGTTTCCTGCAGGAGATTATATCCGGAATGGTTGAGCTGTTAGACCGTTTGAAAGTACGCAGTACAGCGCAAACTCGCGAGCGCACGTGGCTTCGATGCTGGTTGTTTCACCTAGCATCGTGTAAGAAAGGATAGACTCATAGATGAGCAAATCACATAACTAGCCTTTTAACCGACTTCCGAAAAAGGATCAGGTTCTCAATTCGGCGCGTATTTTTTTTAATGTAGGTCGTTGCTTAATTATGCACTCCGTGGTTTGCAGAACCGATTTGTTTTTTTTTTTCAGTCGTTACAGGAAAGAGAGAGAGAATTCTGACTCCAAATTCTCAACCCTGACACTAAAAATTTAAAAATCAGAATTCTTTCCAAAATACCGACTTCCAAAGCCACTGTAAAGTAAACAATAATTTTGATTTCTACACACTATGTTGAAGTCGGGCCCGCCCGACTTCAACATAGTGTGTAGAAATCAAAATTATTGTACTTAACAAGGATAAGCAAATTTGACGCATCAGGCTCACCCGACTACAACATAGTGTGTAGAAATCAAAATTATTGTTTACTTTAACGTGGCTTTGGAAGTCGGTTACTTTACTTTTTACCGGTCATTCAGTCATTCGGAAGTCTAGGTAATTTCCCTACTCAGGGACTGAAAAACAGATTCATAAAGGTTCCAGAAATATAAGTGTTACAGAATGAAAGGGTGACAGAATCGAAGCTGTAGTCCTTTTGAATTTGTTTTTAATTCTGTTAACCCGAAACAAGTTTATATTTCTGTAACAGAAACGAATCTGTACCAGAAATGAAAGTGTTTTACAGTGTAACCGAAATAGCGACGTTGCCAAATTTACTGTTGACGCGTATTCAAATCTGAATCTAAGGGAAAATCACCGATGGTTGCATTTTTTTTAAGAAAAACATGGCCATGTTGTCTCAGAGTATGTAAAGTCCAAATGAGAAGAACACGTTGTCAAACCGTGCAGTTTATTAGGGCATGTACCTATAAGGGTTACAGAAACACTTATTAACTGAAATACAGATTACAAATACTGAGTTACAGATTGATTGGGTTACTGTATCGTTTCTGGTGCCGTTAAAAGTGTTTTTGTTTTATTACAGTTTCAAAAAACAGTGTTTAAACCCCTTATTCGGTTACGGTTTCAGTTCTTATCCCTACTCAGTGGCTGCGAAGTATCAGGGGCAAGATGGGGTATGACCTAGATCTGACAATAACACAATATCAGTCGATTTTGATTGCTTATCAACGTTGAATCAAGTCGGTAAGTGGATTGGTGACCGAATTTGGAAGCCTGAATTTATTTTTTTGCTAAGCCGTCGGTCCCGGCTGTTATCACTAACATCTGATAATAATCGTTAAAAACTTAAGATTTAAAATGGTAGGTACGTAGGTACTCTTAGTCGAGTAGTATAATATCATTATTATCCCAAGAAAACCCCTGTTATTATGTGATTAATGGAATAGGTTTACGACCCTCAGTTATAAGGAATACGATGCACAGCCAGAGATAGAGGGGAAAAGTATCTCCAAGCTGGCAGAGAGGTACAAAATTGAGTCATTATACATACTCGTAGTTCAAAATTAGGTACTACTTACCTATGCAACTTGGAGGTGGTATGTAATTTGTATCGGCGTGAAACCACTGTAAGGATAATATGAGGTACCCAGTATAGATATCACTAGGTAACTACGACTAACTATTATATTATTATGGTTCCGGTCTATACTATGGTTGGTCTCCGAAGAAACGTAAACAAGTCAAAGCTGATTTTCAAGCAACCCTTTGATCCGGCACCATTGATCGTCTGAAAATATTGGCATCGAAATATTTTTTTACAGTTGCATGTAGTTAACTACAAATCATTTATTTAGCAGTCGCAAGGAGCCGCCGCGCTGGATCCAGGCGAAAACCGTGTCGTGCAGAAATCCCTCCAAGAGTTCTATGCCCAGCCGTGGACGCCTAATTCTTTTCTGCATCGAGCATTTTAAAAGGGATAGCATTCCATTTAGACATGTTACTGGTAGCATACGAGGTAATCTGAACCCGGTGTCCTGAATTGAGATAGATATACCTATATCTAAATTTTTTAGGGAAATTTACCGTATGAGCTGATGGACTAGTGTGTGGACGCTCAGGCAGGTTTACCTAGCTTAATAATTACTCTAGCTTAGTACTTATTAATTACAGTAAAATAATACGTAAGTGAAGCGGTGATAGCCTCACTAGACTATCACCGCTTCACTGTTAAGACACATATCGGTTGTCCTATACGGAGTCGCTGGTTCGATCCCCTGGCACTCACCTCCAACTTTTCAAAGTTCTGTGCCTTTTAAGAAATTAAATATCACTCTTCAAACTGTGATGGCATAAGTAAACATCGTGAGGAAACCTGCATGCCCGAGACTTCTTCATTATTCTCTTGAATATGTGTAAAATCTGTCAATCCGCACTTGGCCAGCGTAGTGGC
This sequence comes from Erebia palarica, assembly GCA_964035005.1. Classification (NCBI taxonomy): domain Eukaryota; kingdom Metazoa; phylum Arthropoda; class Insecta; order Lepidoptera; family Nymphalidae; genus Erebia; species Erebia palarica. Next base: position 21,157,681 of record OZ035986.1, read on the forward strand.
TAAACCATTCTCATTCCGAGGGGAGTCGTGCTCGTGCTCAATAGTGAGCCAGTAATGGGTTGATAAGATGAATAGGTACGTATAGCCGTAGTTCTTTTCGCTATCAAGGAAACGTGATAAACATTAGGTAAGTCAGAAAACATCACGTTATAAATTCCATTGTTACGCCATTTCGTTGGTACAAACAAGGAGATTAGGGAGGTGTTGCTAATTAACAAATTGTTTGGCAAACAATTCGGCTTCGTGAAGGCGGCAGTAGGTACCTATTCACTTCACAATTGGCTCGTGAACCGGTCGATAATGGCGGACTTGAGGGTGCTTACCGTTTTTTTGTTACTGTCGTGCTTTGCTGATAATATAGTGAGTATTAACTTTATACCGTTTTAAGGCTCCGTATTGAGAAAATGTGGCCAATTGTGTATTAAAAAATGACAGCTTTAAATCTAGTTTTGTTACTTTTACAGGGAGTATTATGAAAGGATTAGCAATATTTTAAATGATGTCATTTTAGTTTAGAGACTGTGCACTACAGAATCAGTCCGTTATAGAGAATGTCCGTTATTTAGCCGAGTGGTAGATTCAAAACATGACGACGTAGCTTAAGCTATGCACATGTATGTCCTATCCATACTTAATAGATATTATAAAAGCGAAAGTCCGTCTTTTTTTTGTCCGCTACAAGTTAGACCTTGACTGCGATCTCTACCTATGTGATGATAAAAGTGATGATGCAGTCTAAGATGGTAGCAGCCAACTTGTTAGGGGCATGGCAGATACAAGAAACCCATGCTCCTAATCGGTTTCTACACGGCATCGTAACGGAAGGCTAAATCGCTTGGCGGCACGTCGTTGCCGGTAGGGTGGTAACTAGCCACGGCCGAAGCCTCCCACCAAGCCAGACCCCATAAAATTCAGAAATTATAAATTCCCAAATTGACTGCCAGGAATCGAACCTGGGAACCACGATAAGACAACAGCGCTCAATACTGCGCCAGGGAGGTCTGTCTGTCTGCTTTAAAGGTCCGCCTTAAAGATCCATCTTTTCAACCGATTTTCATGAAATATATTTTTATATTGTTTAATAAAAGTTTATAACACTTTTTATCCCGAAATTAAAAAGTTCCTGCGAGAAAAAATAAACCTACTTAACGCGAACTAAGTCTCGGGCAACATCTGTATGAAATAAACAAATTGAGTATTGAGCGGTCGATATGTTGAGACTTGAGTGTAAGTAATATTTTGGGTGGTTGGACTCGGGGCTTCTATGTCAGTGCTTCCAATTGTGATATCCGTCTAAGAAATAAATATCACTTGCTTTAACGGTGAAGGAAACCGTTAGGAAACATACATATCCGAGAGGCAAGAGTTTTTCATTATGTCTTCAATAGTGTGTGAAACTGCCAATGCCAAATTTGGACAGCGTGGTGGACTTGGCAAAACCTTTCTCAATGTAAAAGGAAACTCATGCTCAGTAGTGAGTTAGCAATGGGTTGAAATAAGATTGAACTGATGATGATAGTCATTGAGAAAACATCATCACCTATACGTAAAGGATAAAGACGTGGCGCCAAGCGATTAAGCGTTCCGGTACGATGCCGTGTAGAAACCGATTAGGGTATGGGTTTAATATAACTGCCATACCCCTAACTGGTTAGCCCGCTACTATCTTAGACTGCATCATCACTTACCATGAGGTGAGATCGCACTCAAGGGCTAACTTTTAGTGGATAAAAAAAGAGTGTCCCCATAGTAAATTTCATCAAATTCAGTTGAACAGATGGGCCGTGAAAGCGTAACAGACAGACAGACACACTTTCGCATTTATATTATTAGTATGAAGTAAGTAGCAAGTTATTCTTCTTTAATTAATTAGTAAATTATCATGTTACGGGAAGTATCCTTGGGCTATAATATTTTAAGTGTGAGATATAGAGTTACAACAGTCAATTGTAAACAAATACCAATTAGCTAGGTACAGTTATGGTACTCGGTACGGGACGGATAATATTGAACTGTTCAGAGCAGGGGCATACTGCCACCGCTTGAAGCAGCATTATTTTAATATTGTTGACGCTCTTCTTTCAGATTTATAATTTTTATTTTAGGGACGTCAAGATACCTACGTTTTATACCTACCTAAAATTTTCTTCTCACATCTAGCGATTGTTGCATGCTCCCTTGAGCCAATAGGGATGATGACAACACAATCAAATCAGCAACTCTAACAAACTTAAAAACGCACTTCTAGTATGGAAGCTGTATGAAATTCCCAATTGTTACGTCATCAACTTTTTTTTCTTTAATCTATATTATAAAATGGTAAAACCAACCGAGGATGTGAATTTTAGGTCTTTCTGAAGACCCTTTATTTAATAATCAGTTAGAAATAATTTATTTTTGATATAGGCATCATCCCTATTGTTAAGGCAAAAATATAATTGCTAGAGAAAAGTGTAACGATCGCAATCACTGCTCATTGAGAGACTCATCCGATTTCGCCATTCGCAAATCCATAGCCCTAGCCATAATACCATAATCGCAACTATAGCTGATATGTTCAAAAATGAATCTTATTCACTTTTCATTCCAACGAAGAACCTAGTTCCCCAACTCAATCGAATGCATCTAACCCGAGTGGAAACAATTAATTGAACTTTTAACGAATTCGGTACGTTAGAGTTCTTAACTCTAATGAGTTTAGTAACTTTAACGGTAGTCCAATATTAAGTATTTGTACGTACTTTTAAGTGAAAAGCATTCAAAATTCGCTCGCCCTCGGTTACAGAATAATATAATATCTCCCGGGGTGAGGTTGGCCGACGTGGTCATTGAAAAAAAAATTAGAGATGATGTCTACGTCAGAAATCAATTATTCTTACTGATTATTAAAAAGAGAGTCTTCCAGAAGACCTAAAATTCTGATCCTCGGTTAATTTTAAGTTTGTATGTCAAACTATCGATTAAAGAAAAAAATTGGGTTAAAATTTGGTTACGTCACAACAGGCTTTATGTATTCCATACAAACTTCCATACTAAGAGCGCGTTTTTAACAGCTAAGATAAAGAGTTGCTGATTGGATTGAGTTTTCACCAAACCTATTGAAAATATCTTCGAAGCAAGCTAGTCAGAGGCAGGAGTTAATCAGCCAAGTTACTTACCTATTCAGTTGATTAGATAAACTCTGAAAACTCGTCTAAGTAGCTACGTCTCTGCGTATTCATATTTGGCTCTACGAAATTAACTTTTGTCTCTTTCGTACTTAGGTAATTGGTAGCTATACAACGTATCCACACATTACAGCAATTTGATATGCTTATTAACTCGTATTGCGTTGTCTTGTGAAGGAAAATAATATGAAAAACATTGTATGAGGGAACCTCCATGCCGAAGAGTTCTTCAGTATGTTCCCAAAAGTGCGTGAAATCTGCCAACAAACACTTGGGCACTATCTCACTGGACTAAATTATTTATTTACTACCCGGTTTCTTATCCTGAGCTTAGATCCCGATTGCAATGCCACCTATCGGATCCAAATAAATCATTTGATTTATTTATATTTCTGAGGACAACTTGCGCCTCTTATAGTCAAGGTTCAAGACTCTACCACCGGTTCGTAAAAATGATTGACAATCATCAAAATCGGTCTAGCCATTTGCGAGACTATTTTCAGTTGTACTGCAGTTGATTTTTATTTGTACGAATAAATGAGTAAATGGCCTCCCAAAAAGGCAAGTTGTCGGATAATTAAAACTTTGACTTAGAATTGGTACATAGTAAATACATACCAATAAATTGTTTTACCTTAGTGTACCTAAATGTGGTGCTACCTAAATAGGTTCATTCTGTACAATGTCTATTGTACCCAACGCCCTCAATTTACATAGGTGGGCCCTGTCAAACAAAGAATGTGGACCTATTTTACTAACGCCATCTAGTCTGAAAAGCGGGACAGCGCTATGGCGGGGTCAAGGACAGGGCTATACAGGTTAAGAGCGTGATCTAAAGGTTGGACGCCCAATATTTTTCTATGAAAGGGCCCATCTAGTACCTATATCGACAGTTTGCAATTTAGATTATAATCTAACGGTTTTTACAATCTTACGGTGACATATTTATCGATAATTGTACCTGGTGTCGATTAGGACGCATAATGTCCCGTTCGCATAACGAGTCATCCCATCGCAGTCCTGCGTGGCCGAGCACGGTCTATCTAAATATATCTATACTAATATTATAAATGCGAAAGTTGGGATAGAGAATGGATGGATCGATGTTTGATACTCAATCACACCAGAACGGCTGAACGGATCTGCATGAAATTTGATGCAGAGATAGATCATAGTCTGGAATGGCGCATAGGCTACTTTTTATCCCAGGAAATTAAGGAGTCCCCGAAGGAACCAAATAAACTTCAATCCACGCGGACAAAGTTGTGTGCATCAGCTAGTTAATAATATAATCTATCCATAAATGGCATACAATAATAATTACCACGCCACTTTGCCTCTGAAACTTTAAATTTGACTTAGTATTACGCACCACATCAGCGTTGATTGCCTCGTTGGTCTAGTGGTTAGCATGCTCGACCCCGGGCCGGGCAATTTTTAGGTAAGTATTGTGGTTTTCTGACAAGAAATTCTCAGTATTACCCCTTGTCTCGAAGAACACGTAAAGCCGTCGGCCCTGCTCCTGAATGATTTCCAGTCATTTCAGATTTGCCCCATCGGGCTCAGAGAGTAAAGAGTAAACCTGTGCCACGCACACACGTCGTGTGCTCTTTAATACATCCCGCGCAGCTGGCTAATCTTGGATTCGCCATCTCCCGCACAGATGACTAATCTTGAGTTGGCCTTGTCGGGATGACATTATAATATATTCTAATATTAAAAATGCGAAAGTTTGGATGGATTCGTTTGATAATTACTCAATCATGCCAGAACGATTGAACGAATCTGGATGAAAATTGGCACAGCAATAGATTATAGTCTGGAATAACACATACCTAGCATTATTTTTACCGGAAAATTAAAGAGTTACCGCGAAGTAACCGTAAAGGCGGAGCCGGAAGATTTCAATCCACGCGGACAAAGTAGATGTAGTCGCGGGCATCAACTAGTTATATATATGCTCACTTCTTTTACAGACGTCCAAAATAGTCCTACCTCATAAACTACGTTATTTGGAGAACATGCTGAACGCGGAGGTGATAGCGAAAGCGGCAAAGATCCGGCAGCGAATGGAAGCGAATCCCAATAACCAGGAAAGCGAAAAGAGCTGGCCATACATCCTAGCGAAGTACCAAGCCGACGACAAGAGACTAGCGCCCGCGTATGCATACGACAGCCTGTACGCGAGAAGAATACCTAATCTTTAATTAAGTAGCATGAGAACTAACCTATACTTGTACCTACTGTAGCTTAAGAAAAATGAACAGTTAACTAACTACCTACCTGATCTTTAATTTTGTTGCATAAAGGGACTGACTCCATTCCACTGACTAATAGTATAAACATAAGTAGGTATATTATATTATTCTTATGAAATAAATCAACTTATTAACCTAACCTTCCTGATTTTTAATTTTGTTGCATATTAAAAACTTGCAAAATTGCAAACAAAAAAAATGTGTGTGTCAGTTCCGACCTAAAATTCTACTTCAATGGTTCCGACGTACGACTGTATTTAATAGGCCTATTACACCGCACTTTTCACAGGGACCCTTACGCCGATTCAGTGTAGTGTAATAAGATTCAGGGAGGAAGGGTCCCTGATTAGGGAGAACGGGTGGTCCCAGTATGCCTAACTGCCTGATCGCTTTGCAGACCGGGTAGTGTAATAACATTCAGGGCGCTAGGGACCTCACTAGTCGCACGACCAGCTTAGAGAGTATTTGTCTCTATGGCTCGCGAGTGCATTTTGTCAATATATCGTGTGTTAAAGAAAAATAAGTTTTGTTGTTCTGATAGACATGTACAAAGAAATGTCTTATTTATGGAGAAAATAGCATAAATACTATATGAACTATACTATAGAATATAGAAGAGTATAGTAATTTACTATACTATATGAACTACTGCCCGTGACTTCGCCCGCGTGTATTGAGGTTTTTTGGTTCCCGCGGGAACTCTTTAATTTTCCGGAATAAAAAGTAGCCTATGTCCTTCTCCAGGACGTAACCTACCGCTGTACCAAATTTCATCAAAATTGTTAGAATAGATGGGACTTGAAATCGTAGCAGATAGACAGACACACTTTCGCCGCATCCATACTAATATTATAAACGCGATCCACGCGGACAAAGTCGCGGGAATCATCTAGTTTATAATATTAGTATGGATACTACTTTTTTTGCTTCGATAGCATGGGTGCCATAATCAGTGAACGATAATAAACATACTAAGATACACGTCCAACTCCCTTGACGTTCTCTTCAGACTGAGTTAGGGTCCGGTGGTAAGTGCAGTGTAATAGCGACGCCAAAACTTAACGCCCACGCCAACCCTTCCAACAGGGCCCGGTGAAAAGTGCGGTGTAATAGGCCTATTATTCCTTACGAACGAATAGTGTTACCATGGAAACATAAACAAGTGTTACTATGGAAACATAATCTTAACGGTAACTAACTTATCGGACAAAGTTGGATTTTACTCCCCATAAATTTTGATACCCCGGGCTTATATATGAAAAAAATCGATTCATAAGGAGTAAACTCATCCGAAAATTGCTCAATGAAAATTTTTCATTGCCGGTTTATACGTAAAAATTTAAAATCCAAAAAATATCCATCATTCTATATTTTTTTCAAAAATTACCTTTTTATGCAATGTGAAAAATTTCTCCATCAGTTATTTTATTAGCATGATTACAATATTTTTCCCTATCAACTATCAAAATATCCAATAAAATAATCAAGTGCATTAAAAATTAAAAACATTTTATAAAGGAATATTTTGTATTTAAAAGTTCAAGAGTACAAGGTACGAATTTGATATTAGAATGCCAGAAATTCTGCCAGTTTCCTCAGTTACGTGCGTCTTAAAAACTTCCGGTGCAGTCCATTGTCTGATTCTTTCTTTGTTGTGTATGTGTGTTGTTCTATCACGTGTTTTTTTTTTCGTTGAACGTGCGATTTCTAATCCGAAAAAGAGGCGCGTAACTGCGTCACGTGTTGGGTCATGGATCATTTATTTTACCGTCGTGCCCAATTTTCCTGTACTAAATTAGATAATAACTGCATTTGAAGATAATATTCAGATTTTAAAAAAATACTTTGTACCAAGAAGTAAAGTCTGCTATGATATTATTCAGAAAATATTATTAACTAGATTATGCCCGCGAATTCGTCCGCGTGGATTAAGGTTTGGTGATATCCGCTCTCTCTTTAATTTTCCGGGAACAAATTTCAGACAGATAGACAGACATACAAACAAGCTTGTTCATCTTCTATATATATATATATATATATATATATATATATATATATTTATTATTTTATTCATTTAAATAATATGTACAGCACCATCGAAGACTATGTAATAATTAATTATTATCTATACATATACAATTATTTGTCCTTACTGACTGACAGGTCTATTAGCGCACTAAGCCGCTGGGGTTAGAAACTTAAAATTTTGAGGGTTAGCAAGTTTGTATGAAACTCCGTCATTTCTCAAGTTATTCCGTAAAACTTGGTATTTGAGCTACCGGTTTTAAATAAAGAAATACATGTTTCACCGTTTTAGAAAATTCTACCCCCAAAAGGGGGAAATAGGGGATGAAAGTTTGTATGAAAGTCCTTCATTTCTCAAGATATTTTTCAAGTTATATCAACGAAACTTATATTATTAATGGGTATTTTGGCTTTCGTTTAAATATAAAGAAGTAGCTACTAGTTCTATAATTTTTGAAAATTTTACCCCCAACGGGGTTAAATAGGGGATAAAAGTTTGTATGGAAATTACGTCATTCTAAAAGCTAGAAGCTTAAAACTTATTTTTTAAGGCTTTTTGATTAGATATAATTAAATACGACATTAAGAGTTTGCAAAAATATTACCCTAAAGGGGGTAAAAACAGGGGATGTAAGTTTTTGTGTGATGACGTCGGCAAAAAAGCTTACGGCCCAGAGAATAAAAATATAGAACAAAATACAGAGAATTACGGAGTCATTACAAAATATGAAATAATTAGCATAAAAAATTCAAAATACTGCCGAAAGTCACTATTCCATACGAAGGGCAGCTTGTTTAAACTAAGTGTAGTGAATGGGCCACCTCCTCAGCCTGTGCCACAGCATAGGTATGTACCTAACTTACCGCAGCGCTGATTTTCAGGAGAGGCTCGAGGGATGATTGTTGTAATGATACTTAGGTTTTGTACGTGCACTTTTGTTATCTGCGTACTAGAAGTCCCTAAAAGGGTCGCGAGTTCAAGGTGGGTAAGTTTAATACTTCTATACATAATCCACATAAAGAAACATCGCTACTAAAGTGGGCTAAGCCGTTCTATACGTTTCGACTAAGAAGAGAGCAAAATTCTTCGCTTTTACGCAAAATGAAATGAAACTGTAATTGTCTTTATTTTTTATCATAATTACCCCATGAGACCCCAGTAGCTTTATATAAAACCGTAAATAATCATTATTGTAGTCACAATTAGTTTTGATTGGCTGATTTTGTTAAGCGCACAGAGAGAGACCAATCAGAAAGTATTGCGTTCGTTACATTGGGGCAATTGTAATTCCGCTATTGCCCAAAAATCTATTATCGCACTTAGAATACCACGTAAATTCAGCCATTTACAACATTGAATGCTGTAGGTTTTACATAATAGGTCTACGGATTCGTTGATCTTCCTATTCTCAATAATGAGTAATGACATTGTACCTAACATGCCAAATATGTACTCGAATATCGAACGGTTAAAGATTCAATACTTACCTACTTTTCAGTTTATAAAAGCACTGGTATGTGAAATAATCGGGGGAAATAAGGCTGGTGTTATTTGAATCGCATAGCACTTCTGGTCTCGTAAGCTCGTATACGGCGGCGTACCGTCATTCGCAAGTCAGTCGTAGCCGTAACCAGAGGGTGCCACGCGCCTTCCCTTAGCCGAAACTTCGCGTCGATATACAAACGGCACCTCCGCCTTGTCTCATTACAGAAAGGTCAAACCGTAAACGTTTGTAGAGCAAGAACACGCCGAATAATCTCAGTTTATATCGCCAGCTTTATTCTAAACCTTTATGTTATTAACCCGGACTTTGTAAGGAAGTTTGTGACCGCGTAAATCATGTGAGTCACTAGGTACTACGAACATCGCTTTTGATTAAGAAAAGGTAAGTTCTATGTGTGTTTGCCAGGCGAAGATATTATACTGTGCGTGTTTTGGCGATTGATCTAATTTACCTGACCCTTAATTTTTTATGCCATTTTTTCTTTACCTTTTCGAGTTTATTTTATTATACTTAATGCTCTATGATAGGTACGTTTTACTTTTCAACTTGTTTTAAGTGTATATTGTATTTTGTTTAATTATTCTAATTACATCTTAAGTTTATGTATTTTAAATATTGCCAGCAAAAATATTTTTGTTTTTTTAAGGACCGAATGCGAAAAGAGAATACTTAATTTTAAATATAGAATTTAAATATTAATAAATATCAGTTGTAAATGAAGAATTAGGTCCTACTAATTTCCTAAACATATTTTATCTGCTTGTTTATTATTATTAAACTCTGATTTGTACCACACATAACAAGATTAAATTATAGAAAACGTAAAATAAAACAAAGAAGTACAAAGGGCGGCCTTATTGATAAGTATGTAGCAATTTCTTCCAGGCGACCATAGTAGGAGAACATAATGAAACCAGACTGCAGGTGGCGCAAAATTATACTAATACTACATAACAATACATAGACAACTATATTCAAATATCTTAATACATACAATGCATACATATATTATAAACTAACATATATAATACATAGGTATATATTTATATATACACATATCAATATGAACTTAAATATACAATTACATACTATACACACATATACTTACAATAAACTAAAGTTGTCTTCAATTTGTAATTCAATTTGTTAAGAGTTTTTGTCCGATTGAATAAGCTGTATGCCCATTGATATTTATTTATTTATATATATCCCATTGCTTATTTATTAAAGGATTAGCTAAAAAAGACAACATCTAATTCTCTAAGTAGTTAATAGCGTGGTACCTACGAAACGCAGATTTTTCTTCTTTAATAATATGATGAAGTTTATTTAATTTATGATTTGGTCGCTACATTACGTACTTATTACCTTCAAAGAAAAAATAATGATATTTTCAATATTTTTTTAACAAAACTTTTAGGTTCCTTTGTTTTTATTCGTTGCAAGCTTAACTTGGCGTCTAAACTTTGAAGCTCGATAAAGTTTCAGTGATTTGTCTATTTAATAAATGACAGTGATTAATGATTATAGTTACTCAGGTTTTGTAGGAAACTTATAAAGTATCCAAAATAAGAATAGGAAAGCCAGCTTTATCTGTCACGTAAAAATTACGGGTTTCAAAGTTTAGGCAATATTAAAAGACTGTAATGCACTGCAAGCAATCTCTACCAAGCAACTATGGGATAGAGAGGAAGTAATGGTAATAAAACGTAAAATCGAGTCCGTACTAATATTATAAATGTGAAATTATATGTTTGTCTGTCGGTCTGCCATGCTTTCTCTCATCTCATCTCATCTCAACAAACGGTTTTAACGGGATTTCGAGGACAATGAAGGGAAAGGACAAATTCTACATTTTATCCCGGAAAATCCTGCGGGTTGTTGATTAAATCTTAATCCATACAGACGGTCTTATCTAGTAGGTACATGATATAAACTATTGACATCATTGTAAAGTTCTGTAAAAAATACTAAAGCTCATTAAACATTTTCGTTTCGTTATAATATTTATCTAATTTTAGTATTTGTTGTTCAAGTACAGGATATAATTCAAACAATTGATCAAATTTCAGGCTCAGCCTTTCAGAAAATTGAGAGTTCTGAGGTCAACTTTGGGCGTTAGAAAATCTCCACTTTGAAAGCCCCCCATTTCGTCAATTTTAGGGGAAAAATCAAAAAAATATATTTTTGGACTCTATTTCTAATTATCTTTAAAATGATATACCGCAATTCAATGTAACGCTATAAAAAATATTTTACTTCGCCCCCAGAAATTAAGATTTTTATAACTTTTTAAGCCATATTCGGCTGGAGGTCATAGGTTTACATATTATATTTAAATTTGAAGTAATTACGTTCAGTAATTCAGAAGTTTTAAGGCTCTGACAGACGGATGGATAGGGTTGCCAACTTTTTTTGTCAAAAAACGTCCCAACGTTTTTGTTCAAATTTTCCAAATACTTTATTTTTTTCCTATCCAAACCATAAAATAGTTTGGATAGGAAAAAAAGTTTTTGGAAGAAAATAAAGTATTTTTCAAAATTTATGTTTTTATGTCAGAATGTCACCTGTCCTGTCACATTCACAACACCTCATCTGACATCTAACATTTCGTTTAGTAATTATAAATCATTTCCATCATCCGTTTTAACTTACGTGTACCGTTAAATAGTTAAGCACCCATATTGAGTATTTTATTTTACGCATCACAGTAAAGGTTGAAAATAAAGAATTTTCACATACATTTGTGTGCAAAAGTATAAAGTATAATTACCAAAAATAAAATATGATACGTTTATATAAAGTATGGTTGGCAACCCTAGGACGGACAAGTGCAAATTCACTCAAGTAGACTCCGAGACCTTCGATTCGTTCGGTCAATGAATAAAACTTATGTAATTTTATAAAAATAAATACTGGGGCTCGTCCACGGCAAATGCTAAATCGCTGCCCATTATCACGACCTACCCATTTTATAATGCGAAGTTGGTTTGTTCTACAGTCTGCTTTTCGAACCGTTGGTAGAGTCGAATTTCATAAGACACATTCGTTGTCGTGCACGAGACACCACAAAACATTTCATTTCATTCACGCCACAAGAGCAATGGATTGACGTGATTTTTTTATGGATTTGTAACCCACAGACTATAGAGTGACTAGATTACTTTTATCCCTGAAAATCAAAGGTTGTAAAAGGATTGTTAAGAACCTGAATACATGTAGACGAGGTCGCCGAATTCATTTAGTCGTTATTAATTTTAAAGAATTGACCCTGCCGTGCTTGGCTGGAAATGTAAATTTTTTTTCAATGTGGAGTTTCTACGATAAGCGTAGAATCTAGACCTGAAATGCAAAGTCGTAAATTTCTTAATCCACTGTTTGAGCTGCACGTTAATTGCATTATGTCAGTCAGTCAGTTCATCCTTTAAAGCTACGAGCACATTGTGGCGGGCTGCATCGCGAAAACTCCGATCATTGCGATCCGTCAACTAAGTATTTTTAATACCAGCAGTTTAAATTGAAGTCTACTTCATCCTATCCTGTACAACGCATTTTGCTATGCAAGCCTTTGTAGCTTTTGAACTTGCCAACTATCCATGTACAGTTTTAGTTTTGTTTTCAGTGAGTCTGTTAGCACTAGATACTAAATACTTAGCTATTTTTCTTCAAATCTTCTAAAGTGCTGAAAAAAAAACCGGTGTCTTCAGTTTAAAAATGATGGAATACATTACAGTGCCTTTGTGGACATAAAATCTGGAAGAAAATGCTCTGACTTAAGAAATGGTATAGATGAAATAAGGGACCATAATATTAGAATAAAATAACACCATGTAAATCCAAATGTGCAATAAATGAATGATTGATTGATTGATAGAATATAATATATTAAGAAACCAACTATGGTAACACTATCCCTTTTTACCCGACTCCGGAACGCACAGGGTTATGTGTTCATCAGTCTATATAATAAGTTTGTTTGGTCCTTACAGGACAGCTACAGCCTAAACGCGTTTAGGAACCGATTTTGATGATTTTTTCGTAAAAATATGATGAAAAAGTCCAATTATCCCTTTATCAAATGTAGAGCTGCAAGCCATCATCTCATCCTATTCGGTGCTCCCTTGTCTTTTGCTACTGCCTCAACATTTATATACAGAAATCACACGTTTATAGCGCTCATAGCGCTGTGTAGTTGCAGGTTCTTTGCGTCCCTAATACTTTACATACGCCAATACATTAAAACGCCGCGAACGTCGTTTGCTCATGTAGCTACAGCGCGTTGTCAAAATAGCCTTTATGTACACACTGGAGCTCACATTATCCTGCTTACCAATATTAAATAAAACATATTTGAAAGTAAACAACAGACTTTCAATGTCGACGGTAGACAATACGTTAGGGGTGAACGCGCGCTTGAAGTCGGAAAATAGCAATTGAACTTCATCCATATTTCAGTCAACTATGAGGCAAAGAGCTCTTGCTGTGTTCCATTAGTCTACGAAAGAAAGGTTCATGTCCGTTAAGTATGATTTAGCATTCTCGAATGCGTATGACTCAATGTTAGAAAAGAACGTCCATTTACTATGTACCTAGCAAATGGACGTTCAAAGGAAACTATTTCAAATTTTGTACCATAAAAGTTAATAATTTCGAATATCTTTCATACGTTTGGGGGAATCTGTATAGGTACTTAAAAAGAAGTATATTTATTTTCATGAAGTTTGTTGGGATAAAGCGACATAACTTGCAAATGAAAAAACTTTTAATCTTTTAAAATATCTGTATCTTGCGAATGCGTTATCTTTTTATAAGTTACTTGATTCATATTCCTGCTAAAATTACAATTGTGAAAGTGTGTCTGTTTGTCAATAAACTTTTCAAGGTACATCTGCTTAAAATATTTTGACGAAGTTTGGTACAGTTTGGTACATGGGTTGCATCCCGGATATAGATTATTATGTATTGCCGGATATAATTATAATAAGAATATTGTATTAGTATGTAAGACATGACAGCTATAAATAAATGACAAAAAAATAAATGACTAAATGACCATGTTTATCCTAGAAAATCAAAATGCCACTGCTGAGTAAATTACCTACAGTATAGTTCGCCATATTGCGCATTATAAGAAAATTTCATGTGTCTTGTAGTAAGTTATCTATAAAGTTTGTGAGTTTGTGATGTCGTAGGGGGTAATATCTGGCTTTACTGAACCGTTTCTGAAAATTCTGGTACCTACAGAAAGCCAAATTATTTGTGAGTGTCATAGGGTATTATCCCGAAAAATTAGGGAGTCCCGTGGGAATGGGAAAAACTTATTTCACGCGGACGAAGTCGCGGGCGAGTCTGCTAGTATCTTGTATTTTGTATGCGCGTGTCTGATAAGACACTAGAAAAAAATCTTGTAATATGCAAGGTCTCATAAAATAACCATTACAACTGAATTGCTTACAAAGACATTTCTTATAAGACAACAAATTTTCTTATAATGCGCAATACGCCTACGGATAACTGCTATACGACTTCCATGGCTAGCCCACTGCCATTTAAAACTGCATTTTTGTCACTAGCCACGATTAGATCTCAGTGAAAGGCTACCTTCTAATTAATACTGAAGAGAGACAAACGGGCAGACAGACACACACTTTCACATATTTAATATTAAGTATCGATATGGATGTAAAAACATAAATCAGATAGGCACGGAAGGTGTAGAGTGGAATAAAAGAACGAAGAAAGTACCTACCTTTTTCAGCCATTCCTACACAGTATCTACACGTACAAAGGCCATTGTCCAGCCTATTATTCACTATCCGTAAACAGTACTTATTTGTTTGTATAGCTTAGCGTTTCCTATATATTCGAGTAATAACCTGATGTAGTTTTACTGCGGGCACCTTATTATATTTACTGAAGTTAATAATCTATATTATAGAATGAACAAGTGCAAGCGAAACGTAATGGTTTAAATAGGTAACAACAATTAGTATTATAAGGGCGCGTTTCCACCAGACCCGATCCGATGATGCGGGGTATCTCCCGCGCACACGGCTAATCTCTGTGGAGATTGGTCGGTCGGTAGGACAAAGGTAGGACATTATTATATCTCAGAATTTGTATATCAATGGTCCGCAGGAACAATGATCAACGGGGGGGAAAATTCCTCAGGAATTAATTTCCTTTGAACGTTCGTTCCCACTTTGACTTTCTTTTTTTATCGATGTTTATCTTGTTCGTACTTGACTGCAATCTACAAAGAGAAGGCCTGTGGAAAATTGTGCTTGCCAGTTTACGGAATTTTGTCCGCGTACTTACACATGAAGTGATAGCCTATTGAGGTAAAGAAACCCGACCTCCGGGGTCCGGGGTCGCGGATTCGATCTCCGGGTACGCACTTCCAACCATTCGAAGCTAAGTGCTTTTTAAGAAATTAAATGTCACTTGAAAAAAAAGCATCGTATGGAAAGAGCTGCACGACTGAGAGTTCTTCATAATGTTCTCGAAGGTGTGTGATGTCTGCCAATCCGTACTTGGCCAGCGTGGTGGACTGTGGCCAACCCTTTCTAATTCCGATACGCGACTCGTGCTCAGTAGTGAGCCGACAATGGGTTGACAAGAGAGAGAGAGAGAGAGAGAGAGAGACTTGCACATTACCGCTCTATGCCCAGAGAGTTGATCTCCTTTCGCGTGGTCGAAGAGGTTCGATCTCGGACCCAAGTTTGTGCGTTTTAAATCAAATATCACTTGCTACAACGGTAAAGGAAAGCATCGTGAGTAAACTGCATGCCCGAGAGTTTTTCATAATGTTCTCGAAGGTGTGTGGAGTCAAATACTTCTTCTTTTTTTTCTACGAAATTGAAAAACATACTCCATTCTTTGATACTATTATTAATTGCCTACAATAAAATGGAAAATCCCTTATTGTTCCGACATAATTCTCAAGTGTGTGGAGTCTGACGATCCTTTCCTCTGTCCTTGTTTTACTACGACATTAAAAAACATTTTCCATCTATCGATACTATTATTAATTGCCTATAATAAAACGGAAAATCGCTTATTATTCCGAAAAATGAAAATGAATACTTTTTTAAATATAATTTTCAATACTGGCCGTCCGCTAATAAACCAAAAATATACCAAAATTAATATTATGATGCAGGCTCGAATTACAAAGACCAACAGCAGTTTCAATCGTTTTGTAGAAAAATAATGAATCACGTCGTATTGGTGATTTTCAGCAGCAGTCGCGTTGAAGTTTTCTCACAGTTTATTGTTATTATTATTGTTATTGTTTACAAGTATGTGTTTCTTGATTTGGTGTACAATCTAAGCTAATATTATAAATCGAAAGTGTGTCTGTCTGTCTCTTAAGCTTTCACGCCCATCCATCAGGCCCATCGGATTTTGATGAAATTTGGTGTAGAGATACTCGTAGGTTGCATCACAAGGAACATCGTCCGCGTAGATTTACAACCTACTTTTGAGATCCCAAATAAAAGACAGCATGACCATTTCAATTTGACATGGGCTAATTGCTATTATGGCTTTAATTTAATTTGCCGGGAACCGAACCCGGGCTCTGCCACTTTCAGACCACAGCGCTCACCCCTGCGCCAGTAAGGTCATCACATATAATTAAACTTACGTAATTTTGTTTACGATGTTCCCGCAAGACAAGTTTTCCCGGACATAAAGGTTTCCTGTTTCTCAAACAAAGTTAAGCTCATTTTCGTCGGAAATATTATCTTCAGCATATCTATATTTTATACCCTTAACTAGATACTAATATTATAAATGCGAAAGTTTGGATGGACCATCCATCCATCCAAATTTTCGCATGTTTGTTACTCAATCACGCCAGAATGACTGAACGGATCTGGATGAAATTTAGCACAGAGATAGATTATAGTCTCGAATACCACATGGTATATAGGTAATAGGGACCAGAAAAATTTGGGCAACCTAGGTGTTGCATATTCTGTATGTTGTATGCTTTCCATTGGAATTTCGTTCATTTGACAAGCAAGTCAGTGAAATTTTAATAATAAATTATTTTTAATAATTTTTAGCCTTTTTTAATTAATAGCCTGGGCCACATTTTTTATGGCAACCCTATTTTGGTATATATGTTCAGTAACATTGTTTTTGATAAAATATAACTAATTTTCATCCGGTAAGCAGATGAGGGAAGGTAGCTCTTACTTGGGATCCTCTACTATTTGAAGTTGACCGCAAGACGCGTCGCAATAGCATATAATCGCGCGCAGTAGATATGGAATGGACTTTGACAGTTCGGGTGAGAGCTGCGCAAACAAGCACTCGTATGTTCAGCTCATACACAAGTATTTGATTAGCACTAATTATATTAAATAACCAACATCAGCTAAGAACAGGTTCTCAAGTATCAGTCAATCTCGACTGCCTCGTCTAGTGGTTAGCATGTTCAAGTGCGGCCGACGAGGTCCCGGGTTCTAGTCCCGGGTCGGGCTATAACGAGTACTTAAGTATTGGGTTTTCCTGACAAGAAATTCTCAGTACTAACTAGCCCGGAGTTAGGAAGATTTCGTAGTTTTACCCCCTTGCCTCCCAGAGCACGTTAAGCCGTCGGTCCAGCGCCTGATCTTTCTCTGGTCGTGTTGGACTTTCCATCCCATCGGGTTATTAGAGTGAAGGAACAGAGAGTGCCTACCTATGTTTGTGCACACACTTGTAAACTATAATATCTCGCGCGAAAATAGCTCATCTCTATGGATATAGGCCGCCGTGGCCGAAATTCGGTCGGGAGTACACATTATTACGACCGGTCTAAGCCAAAGATGATTGGCCGATACTTGAGAGACTATTCTTAGCTGATGTAGGTTTATTAATTTCTTATCAGTCTCATGTTTCCGATGATGTCTACAAATGAAATATTCAATGTTCACAATACGATAAGGGTGAATTCTGAATAATGGAAGTAATATTTTCGAAGCCATTATATTTATGACATGCGTATTGTTTTGAGAGACGTGGTGTGGTGAATGCGGGGGGAATCTACTCCCTTCCTTATTTACGATTTGGTAATATTACTGTCTGAATTATAGAGTAGGGACCTACTTTCATTTTGCTCGCTTTGTACTCGGTTTCTCTTTTAAACAGAATTGGGAATCCGCTTATTATTGTGATTTTTTGCTATTGTTGGTTGTTTTTAATATCTGTGATATTGGTTTTGTAATTACGTGATAAAATATACCCATCCGTACCAGTGGCGAGCAGTTTATAGAGACATAAAAACACAACTTGCCCAAATGGAAACGTCAATGCTCATTTTTCATATCTATAACCTGTGCACGCCACTGATCCGTACTATACTAATGCCATACACAATAATACAATATCTTCGTAATGCTATCCACCACTACCACCACTACAGCCCATTAACGTCCCACTACTAGGCACAGGCCTCCACAATCTCATAGGAGAGAGTGAATTAGAGCTTAGACCTACAACGCTGCTCCAATGCGGGTTGACGGGCTTTAACGACTATTATCATGATAGTGATAATAGCCGGCACCGACGGCTTAACGTGCTTTCCGAGGCACGAGGATGAAACACCGCCAACTTCCTAACTCCGGGCTAGGACTGAGAATTTCTAATCAGAAAAACCCAATACTCAATTATGGCCCGACCCGGGACTCGAACCCGGAACCTCGTCGGCCGCAGTCGAACATGCCAACCACAGGACCAACGATTCAGTCAAATAAACCGTAATGCTATATACCTAAAATAATACAATATGATGCGACTTTGTCCGCGTGGATTAGGTTTTTTTGATTCCCGTGGGATTCTTTAATTTTCCGGGATAAAAAAGAGCCTATGTCCGATGTCTTGACAGTGTAACGATCGCAATCCAAATTCAAATTCATATTCAAATGTTTTTTTTAAATATAACTTTAAGAGTAATTTTTAATCGATCGAATTTTTAAGATTTTAGAATAAAACACAAGAGCCGTTTGCAAAAATTGTAAAAGTTATAAACAATTTACTGAACAAAAATGTGTCTAACTAATATAAAAAAAATCTTATAGTCTAGACTTTAAGAATATATTAGATTATATTTGCGTAGTTTTGTAAGCTTTTGGAAATAAATTGAAATTGAAACATTCTTCCGCTGTTGGCCAAAATCCATTGACGCGACAAGGCTACCATAAATTCAGCCAATTCCACATATTGAGACTGTAACAATGATTGATGCAAGTGCCTAATCGAGCTGCAGGACAAAGACAACACCTAAATCCGCGCGAATAAAAACAAGGGCGTCATCTACAGTGCAAAATAAAAAGGTATGCACTACAAGTTTTATTGAGAAGCGTGGAACGTACTGCAAATATTTTAACGTAAACTGATAGGTTGAACGTGTTCTACTTCTAGACACTTACTACGGTATTACCTACGTAGTACATAAATACGTAAGCTATTATCAGATTAAGCTTTGGTACCTTTCGAGCGTGTAAATCTTTTAATGCTGGGTTGAGACAGCAAAAATCAAACTTCTTTTCATTGGTTGACGAGCAAACAAGCGTAGAAAGATGATGTTTTGCTGCGGTGTGAAAGCATTGCTTACCGCACTAAGGTCTGAAAAGTTAGAAGTGCGTGTCTAGGTTCTGGGATCGAACCCCGGATGTCCCTCTACCACTCGGCTATTACCGCTTTATAATACTTCAACTCTACATTCTTGTAATACGATTGTAGTCGTTTCAACCGCTAAACGTCCACTGCTGGACGAAGGTCTCCTGCGTGGATCCCCACAGGACACGGCCTTGTGCCGATTGCTTCCAGTTGACTTCCACGGTCTTGTGCCGATTGATTGGCTCCCAGCTACTCGCTCGAGATCGTTTGGTTTATGGTTTTATATTTGTTTTTCCACATAAGAATAGAAATTCCATGGGGGAAGCATGGGGAAGCAGCTATAGTATTGAAGGAAATGTCCAGTATCGCTAGCTCATGAACGCTCAGCCCAAACGCTTGTACATAGAAAGCTGAAATTTTATCTATCAAACACACAGCTCAAACCGTTGAGCGGATCCGACTGAAATAAGGCATACAGATAGCTAATATGACGTAAGAAAGGAGTTTTGAAAATACAACCCGTAAGGGATTGAATAGGGGGTTTAAATTTGTATGAAATCAAACCTTCAATAAAAATAATATGCAAACAAAGTAACGTAAGAATACCGCATTGTTGAGAGTGTGGTAGAAGTGTTGTAATAATATATTAATCGACCCATTTTCTGTCATAGTAAGTATAGTCCGCGCGCCAGCTCTGAGGTATCGGGGGCTGAAGTAGCGGGCGGGTGCGCCCCATGCCCCATCCGTCGCTTCACACCCCGCACACTCCCATACTAGTGCCGAACGTGACGCGAGAGTACGCTTTATCGAGTCCTGTTTTTAATTTTGTAATAGCAGGTTTATATTGTACTATAAATAGTACAATACTTGAAAGTTGCTTTGCCGGTGCAAATAGCTGTTTAATTTTTAAAGTCCTTAAATTACTGATTATTCTGTTTGTGACAGATTAAATAGATTTTATGTTTATTTTGTACAGTTCATTATATTGAAATTTTATGATACAATTTGTTTTTTTCCTTTTGCACTTTTCTTATAATATCTTCTTAGATTTATTATTTCATAATTAATTCAATGCACGCGCACAGATACCAAAGATGTGTTAGTATCGATAACGTAACGTAATCACAACTCTATCTCATTATGTCAACATTCCTTCAAAATCCTCGGACCTCGCGCGCGAACTGTACTTGCTGTGGTAAGGGGCATTGTAGGTCACAGTGTAAGAATCATACGTAGATAGGAAAGAGTTTTTAAGTTTTTTTCCCGGTTCCCGTGGGAATCCCTTAACTTTAAATTTCATAAAAAATAATTGAAAAATTCGGTTGAACAGACAAGCCGTTAAAGCGAAGCATCTCACTAATATTATAAGCGCGAAAGTATGTCTGTGTGTCTGTCTGCAATACTTTAACGGTCCGTCTGTTTGCAATGCTTTAAGGGCCCGTCGTTCAACCGATTTTGTATACAGATCGTATATAAAATCAAAATTGTAGTACGACGTAGACGCAGATCGGTGTGTCAACTGCTGACTTTGATCCGACCAACGTCTCGGGCTACGTCCGCAAGACCTGTTTCCTCCGATCTTACAAGTGACCATATGTTTTTCAATTCTTCCATGAAAAGTAATCGAAGGTCCTATGCCGACAGATACTGGAAAAACAGCATCTATTATAATTAATTCTTACTAAGCTGTATTTAAGGGATTTCATGTCTGATTTGTGTAGGCTGTGGTGTGACATAGTGAGCTTAAGTAGGACAGTGTTAACAGAAATCGAAAGGGATGGAGAGGCTCACTAAGGGAACATCAAAAAGAAATTGTTCGACTGACAAGTTTTAGCCGATAGGTATCGTAGCTTTCATGTTATTCGATATTTTTATTCCTACACCAGTTTCAATTGACGACTCGGGATTTTATCGATCTCAGATTACAAAGCTGACCCGCCCGCTTTCGGTGAAAGTTCCTAAATACTTTCTGAAGGGAGGAAGGAGGTCTTCGTTTATGGAACGGAATCTTAAATTTTCATTCTCAGTCATTCTTTATTTTTTATTAGCAGATGACCGCGAATTCGTCCGCGTGAAATAACTTTTTTAAATTCCCACGGGAACTCCTTAATTTTTCGGGTTAATATATAGCCAATGATACTTTGAAATAATGTGGTTTTCTATTGGTACCAGAATTATCAAAATCACAATAAATTATCGGTGAAACATCGCCAACTTCCAAACTCCGGGCTAGTACTGAGAATTTCTTGTCAGAAAAACCCAATACTAGTTATGGCCCGACCCGGGTCTCGAATCCGGGACCTCGTCAGCCGCAGTCGAACATGCTAACCACTAGACCAATGAGGCAGTTACTTACATCATATGTACTAATACTATAAATGCGAAAGTGTGTCTGTTTGTTGTTTTGTCCTTCTGTCACGCCACAACTAAGCTAACGAATCGCCTTGATTTTTTGTATGGGTATAAGTGAGGAATTGGCTTCGTTTTCAAATAGTTTCCCCCTGGATTTTTATGCCCAAATCCACGCGGGTTCATGGGCATTAGCGCATGTGCGCATAATAAGTCCATACGACCTACGTTTCACTACGTCTGTCCCTAGCTTACTTCGCTTCGTAAACCTGCCTGCATTCAAGTTTCTAGGCCCAGTAGTTTGAGCTGTACTTCTGCTAGTCCTTTTATCCTTTTGATTGTAAATCATATAAGATACATCATACATATTATGAGTTGTACCTACCTGCACTTGGTAACACCATAGCTTAAGACGACACGGGAGAGCTTTTTCCCCATACAATCTAAAGTTTGTTTTCTCCGTGCATAATTACAATCTATATGTGTACATGCCATGTTCCTAGGTTTTGCTTCCTTTCTTCGATAAATTAATAATTTTAAGAATATGGAATCTTCAATAATTGCAATAAATTTCCCAGTAGTCGCGTCATCATATTATATTTCGCAAATAAATTTGATGAATATAATTAAAAAAAAACATACCGATATAGACTGAGTCCTTCTTAAATAATTCTTGAATATAAAGTTTAAATCGGTTCTATTTCGGTGGAGGAAACAGAAAAATATGAGAGTAAAAATTCGACTGTTTTTCATAGGTTCGTGTATCGGTCCAAGCTGCAGTTGTCCCTATCAAGTTTTATGGAAGCAGCGCGACGGCAATATAATTGTTCAATACCTATTCTCAAAGTTTCCCGTTCATGCCATATCCTCTTAAGTATTTATATTCTTACGCCTTGGTGCCCAAAAAAATGATAGAACCGGCTACAATGACAATTCATAAGCACATGTAAAAAGTCTATTTGAATAAAAGATATTTGTATTTGTATTTGTAATTGTAGTACGTATATAGAGGTGGGGATAGAGAGAGCTGCATGCTTTGACATTAGAGTAACAGAATTGCTTATTGAAAACTTACTGTTTCCCGCGACTCCGTCCGCGTGGATTGAGGTGTTTTAGGGGTACGAAAAATAGATAGTAGCCGATTTTACGACCTAGTGAATATGCATATAAAATTTCATAAATATCGGTCAAGACGCTTCGGAGGAGTATGGTAACTAACATTGTGACACGAGAGTTTTATATATAAGATAAGATTTGATGCCAGTTTCCTCCCTCACGTCACAACCCTGTTATCCTAGACTGTTTAGACGCCTCCATCGAACGACTGGTAGGAAATAACGTCATCTCCTCAGATTGTACCGCACTGTAGGTATAGTTCGCACACGAGTTAAATGCAGAGTAAATGTATGGTGACACATACATTTACTCTGCATTCAACTCGCGCGCGAACTGTAGTACGTACATTGGGTAAAACTATTACTGTGCTCTTACGCATATAATTCAATAAAATGTTTTCAAAAGACCACGCCGTTAAAAATATAAAATATATGACTATTGGTTATTTTAGGGCAAATTTATGACAGCACGTCCGAAACCCAAACAAAACAGTGTCATGACGTATTCCGATGATCGTAATTACGAGAGAAAAGTTCAATATGGTACGCGCTGTAAATTCCTAATTTAAGATAACCCTGACCGTGGTTTGGTAAGTATACTAAAGCGCTAAATCCACAGCTAACATTCTTAAGTTCTCATGTTTAGCCTTAAAGGCTAAGTTCTAACTAGTACTACTTACAAGTAGTTCTAAAGAACCACAGTCTGTGTGTCCGAGACACACCTTATTCTATCTGGTTTGAACTCTTATTTGCTTAGTCAAGTCTGGGTAAATCAGATTAGGCACTGTCTATCGATCTTTAAAGTTCATGAAAAGGTTGCTTAATTGACTTACCCATAGTACATGAACTGAACCCTATGATTCAGTTCATTCATATTCTCCATTATCCATATCCATTCCGTAAGAACTCATAGATGATACTATATGAAGATAAACATAGGTAAAAAGTAAATAAACTAAATACAAAATGAGAAACCTTAATTTATAATTTCTGATTTTTCTCTCAGGTCAGGCCTGTACGTCATAAAGTAAGTCACACTAATTTTGTGATTTTTGACCCCTTCTCAGTTGTTGTCACAGTTGGTCACACTTGTGAGATTTGCAATTTTATATCTAGAAATAATTAGATTAAAACAGCACTTCTGAAATTAATTTTATTTCCATTACAGATACAGATTGAGTCGGAAATATTTTTAAGTTTTTCGTTAATAGTTAAAATTTTTCATTTTATATTTGATTTTGAAATGTGACGTCACGAAACTTAGGACCCCTCCCACCCTTTGTCACACAATGTCACACTTGGTCGACCCGTGTGACTTACTTTATGGATGATCCCTTACCACTGTGCCGGTAAAGACGTACCGCCACGTGATTTAGCGTTCCGATACGATACCGCATAGAAACCGACTAGGGGTATGGGTTCATTAAAACTGCCATATCCCTTAAAGGTAAGCCCGCTACCATCTTAGACTGCATAATCACTCACGACCAGGCGAGATCGCAGTCTAACTTATAGTCAGGGCTAACTTATAGTGGAATAAAAAAGGAGTTCAATATTAATATAATAATTATTAATTTTTTATACCATTCAATGAGTTTTCTCTAAGTAATATTTATCTATTCTCAATTTATGTATAATGGTATTATTTAATTTGCAAACTATTAATATGGTTTGATCATTTTATCTCAATCAATACTTAAGTTATCTATCTTATATTTTTTTTTGGACATTTATCATAATTGCAGTTATTATATGGCATATTAAATTATCCCAGATCGATGCGAGTATTTGCTAGAGAGTGCTAGTTACTGTTATACTGGAATATCAAAGAGGGCATTGAAAATCCCAGGGGATCCCAGAGATTTTCAAAACATAAATCCACGAAAACAAAATCGGAAGCATTGTGGCCTGTGTGATTTAAATCTAGTTCTGTCTCTTTCCGCAGGAAGTATAAAAAAGTAGTAAAGGTTCAGCAATATTTTTCATGCTGTCGTTTTAGTTTAGTTTAGAGATTGTGCACTACAGAATCCGCTCCATTATCTGACATTATATATTTATAGAATCCGTTAGCCCATTTAAAGTATAGCAGTAAAGTCTTTCCCACAAATTACGGCATACTAATTCTGAAATACCACAAAGAGCTTTAAATACCAATTTGTATAGCCCATGACCCCACACATTCACGTAACCGCCGAAGTTTCGATACAATTCGGCGAGTTTGCACGGTTGCCTCTTCAATGTGGCGTGAAATGAAAGATCCCAAGTTAACCGACTATTTTTGTACCTAGGTAAATAAGGACCGTTTGCTCTTAGTCCCTTGCCTAATGGCCTCTATGAATTTTGCAAACGATTGCGATCTACCTAACTACTATAAATGTTTGTTAGCGGGTGAATAGCAATCTAATCATTTATAAGGAAAAGGTGACTTGATAGATATCAACACCTACTTCAATTGAATGGATCGAGTTCGCGAGGATTTTTAGTATCTCTCTCTTCGGTCGGTCGTTCAAGATCGTGGTCCTGGCCAGATCCTAACCACGAACGGATTATTTGTTTCCATTGGCTTCTGTTGGTAGCCAGTCTCACTAAAGTATGAAAGTTCGACTCGCATTGGTCATACCACCTACAGTTTGCACGCGAGTTGAATGCAGAACAAATGTATGATGACACATACATTTACTCGTGCGCGAACTCGTGTTGGTGAGCGGCCTCTCGCTCTTTTGCCCTCAGTGTTGCCCGGGACAATAAGCTTCTCGAGACTGTTGTTTCATTTTGACCGACATGCCTCGATTCCTCCACAACCCAGTTAATTGTATCATTGCGTTTTTTGCCATTGCGTCTCTTTATTTCTGGGGACACAACTACCAGCGGCTGGCGCTTGGTGTGAACGCGGCCTCTCGCGTACGCAATTTTCTTGATTAGAACTTCCACGGGCATCTATTAAACATATAAATCTAACACGTTACAGCTTGTAGATAGCGAAATTGCGTGTCCTACGTATAGGTATGTCACCGTAAGATTGTAAAAACCGTTAGATTATAATCTAACCCGCGAAAATGTAAACTGTCGGCAGATTACAATTTAACGCATTATTTTTCGGTAGATTGTAATCTGTTAAATATATAAACCCGATAAAACCTAAGTGCACTACTTCATTATTTATGTCGAACCCTAACCTAACCTACAAGAAAGACACAAGAAAACGTAAATACAATTAGTATTTCAAAAATTGACTCTCAGAACATTGAACGGTTCACAATCTGCCGACAGTTTACAATTTTGCGAGTTACATTATAATCTAACGGTTTTTACAATCTTACGGTGACATATACATTATTTGAATCGGCTTAAGCCGATGATCCACTATAGTGATAAAATTCTGTGTTATTTCTTAAGATACTAGTGGTTCGTCCCGAAGGTCTCACCGCGAGGTCTCAGACCTCGCGGTATCCATAAGATAGTTTAAACTATATATTGTAAAAGTTAACTTTTAACATTAGACGCAAAATAGACGCAAAAGAGATAAAAAGTCATTGGAGAACGAATACAGTTTTTCAGAGCGCCATCTATTGACATCATTGTGAAGTTCTGTTAATGTACTGAAGCTCATTAAAAATTAAATACTTTCGTTTCCTTATAATATTTATCTAATTTTAGTATTTGTTGTTCAAGTATAGGATGTAATTCAAATTATTGATCAAGTTTCAGGGTCAGCCTTTCAGAAAATTGAGAGTTCTGAGGTCAACTTTGGACGATAGAAAATCTCTACTTTGATGAAAGCCTCCCATTTCGTCAATTTAAAAATATATATTTTTGAACTGTATTCCTAATTATCTTTAAAATGATATACCGCGACCTTATTTAACGATATAAAAATATTTTACTTCGTATTCGCTTCTATGAGAGCCCTCCTGAAATAAAGATATGTCAACCTAATAAAATATAATTTGCTTAATGTGATATTGCTGACTTTTTTAGAATTTTTGAAAGGAACTATTTCCTCGTGCATTGTTTTCTATAATAAGAAGATTGTTATCTCTCTGGATATCGATCAAACTAAAGCAATAGGTATAATGCAATTGACTAGCATCCTTGCTAGGTATCACTTGAGCAATTTATCTGAAGGAAATAAAATCTCATTTTATTGGTAGCCTACGATAAATGGAAATAGAAAATACTCGCAGAATGATTTTATATTCATATAAATGTATTATAATAATGTTAATATTATATGTATTACCAGAGCACTTGTAACGTCAAGTACTCGTATTGCACTGGTTCGGAGTAAAAAAAAAACATTGAGAACGCTGCCTAATCCTTGTAATTTATAACAAAGCAATGTATAGTGAAATTGTTCCTCAGTTCAGTGGTAATTGGAAAACTATTTTGGCCGATACGATATTAATTCTTCTTAAATTAAATGCCTTAGTAACATATATTATATAATATATATTTCATGCACTTATAATTGTCCTTTACACCATACAATTTAAAAAAATATTTTAGAAGTTATCGCAATATTAAAACTATCCCGTGACAAAATAAATGCCACTCGTGCGAAGCCGGGCCAGGTCACTAGTGTAGAATTTAATTTAGTACATACGCAATACGTAATACTTACACTGGTTTGTGAGCTGCTAAAAGAGAAGCCGATTGCTTCAGATTGTCATTATGGGCATACTAGTTTTTTACTCCCATTTATTTGTACACATTTTTATAAAATTATTTCTAAACACGCTTTAGATAATTATATAAAAATACTATACAAAACATATTTAAAAATAATCCTATAATACTTCTACCCATTGCGGGGCCTTAAAGACCCAAGCAGCCGGTGGTCAGGGCTCCAGAGAGAGGAACTTCCTCACAATTCGCGCCGTCTCAAGGATAACCGCCTTCTGTATCCGACCCTTAATCAAGCAATCAAGCGAAAGCTTCTTGAGGTGTTGATTGAAACTTTTCGGAATAAGACCGTTAACTGATACAACCATCACAATAATCGTTGAGTCAACATTCCACATGGCGGTAACCTTGTGAGCAAGGTCCAAGTATTTCTATAATTATTATGTTGTATTAAATTAACGCTACGTCTATGCATTGAAGCAACAAACCCTAGCCTTATTAAAACGTTCCACGCCAGATATCTGCTTAATCTAATTAACAATATTATGAACATCATCCGAACACATAACTAATTATATGATTTCTGCAGTTAACGACTTCGGAGCGAAGTAATTAGTACACTGACGCATACTAAGAGCAATCGTATTATACTATCTCACTCACTGTGACGTGATTTTTATGTATTTTTATAGACTTAATATATTTAATTTGGTATTTTTTATAGTTGCGTCATGGTTGATTCGCTGTATCGCATTGAGCAACTAAATTAATGACATCGATGTAGACTAATCGTTTTTCATTCATTTGTTTCGGAACGTAGCATGATTCATTGTACTATTACGTATTCTGTGGTATTAGGCCCGGACTCCACCAGAGCGGAGGCGAAACGAGAGGAGAGGAGATTTATTTTATTTTTTATTATTATATTTTATGATTTAAACAACCAATAGAATTTCGTTATTCCCGCATCTCGTCTCCGTTCTGCTTCAGGATAACACTGAGCGGAGATGTATCATATTTGTATGGCACGATCGATGCGGAGATGTGAGTTGTGTCTGAGCTGAGCGGCGGTACAAAGAGGAGATGTGAGCTGTCCCTTGCAAGCTGGCGACGGCGCGTAGCGGAGACGAGAAGAGATGTGAGCGGCATGCGGTGAACGGCTTCGCTAGTTCCGTTTTTGTAATAGTTACATGGATGAGACGCCTGCCTTTCAAGTCAGATCGCGCTAAACTGTGCGTTCATCTTGACATCCAATGCTCGGCGCACGCAGCTCAGTTCCGCTCCAGCCAGCAGACATCTCCGTTTTAGCTAGTACACATCTTCGCTCCAGTCTAGCCAGTACGCATCTCCGCACAGCTTCGGTGGATACACACTAGCTGAAAAACCTCATTCTCGTCTCCGCTTCGGACATCTCCGTACATCTCCGCTCTGGTGGAGTCGGGGCCTCACAACAGAAAGTTAAACTTCGAGGTATTTCTTTGCGGGCTACACCAATTATACTTTTGAATCTCGCTTTCTCATTTTTATCAACATTTTAATGTCTCTGTGTATTGTGTGTAGCAGGTAACAGTAACTGGCTTTATGAAATATATATTTCCACATTTGAAACCGGATATGGAATTGCGGAGGCAGGATCCGTTTGCGGTGAAATGCGCTCGACCGTCTCACAGGAAGCTGCTGTAATTTCGCAGGAAGTTATACACTGAGTGGAAAATGTAAAGGCCGTAGCTCACTTATACAATACCGCTTTCGCTAGACACCCTTACGGCTCCGCCTCAAATAACACTTCCTGCACGCTGGCGCTGACAACTATGAGACAGATCTCGTTCCACGCACGATCTGCTAATTTAGTCTTAGCCTCGTACTCTGTAGTTACACTTTACAGTGATAGCGTATAAAATAGCAAACAGCGCGTGGACTGCTTGCTTGAAGCTTGCGGCAAGCAATATCTAAACCATTTAGTGAATACATTGCGGCAAGCTCGCCACGCCCATAATATTTGATCACTGATTTTTCTGATGTGCGGCAGCGGTGCGGTACAAATGGGCTATTAACCTTAAAGCTTCAGCAATACGGACTGGGGCATATTCTGTTCGCGATGCGGGAAATCATGATTAATTAAACTAAAAATATAAAAATAATAAATAAATATATAAAGGCGGTTCCGTGCCTCTATCAGGATTGTCAGCCATAGCGTCTAGTGGATAAAGACCAAGGACAGTACTACAAATGATAGCTTCACATACAATTTGTATGATATCTTCTTTATAATAATTTCATAACGAATCAATGAAATTATGGTGTCACTAATTAGGAATCTACTCATCATTTTCTACATGATGAGTAGATTCCAAAAATATATAACACTATAGTTCAATATTTAGTGATTCACAAAAAAATATCATTTAATAAAAAATTTGAATAAGATTCCAAAGGCTTTATATGCAAATCGCTTCTTATGGAGGTAAACTCCAAGAATAATATGGCAGGGCAGTCGTATTTTTTAATTCGTTAAATTAATTTCACTTGTTAACTTTAATCGATTGTTTAAAATATTTATTCAGCATAAAACTTTCAGGGGACGTGAATATTACGACTTTTGGGAGATTCTCTATTTAATAATGACTAAAAATAATTTATTGGAATAGTAGTCAAATACCTAATTTAAAAAGAGGGCGATGCGCCGTCATATATAGAAACAGCTTTATTTTACTTTTATAATTTTTTGTATTTAATCTAATAGAACTTGATTAAACTGACGAATTTTATACTGCGTGTAAAAGTAAGTATATTATCTAATATTGATAAGGTTAAAAAGGATGTTGAAAATTTAAATTTCGAAGGGGTAGTTAATAATGATTGTCTTGGTAGGAGGGAATAAGGAATGTCTTATTTTCGTACTTTGGAAATTTACCTTACCAAAAACACACAAACACAGTTCACAATTGTTTCTAAAATTAGTCGTTTGGGCAAAGCGCGTGGGTCATTCGATCATCCGATCACGGCTGACGGGATTAGACGGTGATTGCGTTTGTTTCGTGCCATATCCTTCTATCAATATCCTGTGGGCTTACTATTTTGCTTAAAACACTATTATTTTAAAATGACAGTTTTATATGACGTACCTTGACGTCCCTAAAATAGGATTATAATTCTGAAACATGAGGGTCAACAATATTAAGATAATGATAACTGCTTAAAGCGATGGTAGTATACCTGCGGACCCAATACTCATTACGTCGACCCTAACAATTCGGATAAGTAAAGGTCTGTACACACAATACGCAGGAATAGACCCCGTCGAGGTTCATGTTCACATTTACAGTGTATTCTAACCATTCAGAATGGAGCTATCAATCACGACGAATGTTCATTCCTTTCCCATCCATCCGTACTAAACTCCACATACTTAAATACATTACACACACACACACACAACTAAGCGCGAATGTTAACAGAAACCCTTCCGATTACGCCTCGCTGGGATTGGATAGTAATTTAGTTTGTCACGTACTATAAAGTTTGTTCACACGATACACGGAAAACTTCGAGTGTAAACACGAACTTTACAAAATTTAATTCGGTGGAACGAAATTTTTGACTTAATATCAAGATTCTAGGGGTCAATGGATATAGAGGTAAGCTTAGAACTCGAAACGTGCATTCAAAAAGAACCACGAGAAACTCATTATATTTTGTTAAAATGTATTGCGAATAACATCGATAAATATTTGCGATATCAAGAGTCCTTGTGTACAGCTTCATACAAATTGCTGGCCTAGCTCATTGGATTTGTTAATTACTTCTTTGCGCGGGCTTCGAGCATGCCCCTACCCGTATTGTATCGCTTTTGGTCTAAAGAGTTGAACAGACTAAATATTACATACAAGTTCTGTGTGATTAGTGTGAGGTGTAAAATCTCACACTACTAATACAGAATTACAACGTTGTCCGAATTTGTGCGTCGAAACCAAATAACGTCACTGTAAAAGCTTAGTCAATGAAGTCTGTTTAAAAAAAATTGAAATGTTACAATAACACAAATAGCTTAGATAGGCTAATCTTATTCCTAGGCTAGGTTCTGACATTTGTGCCGTACGATCGTGTTATGCGGCGATCCTTTCATGAAACGATTACCTACAAGTGCAGTGAATGTTCTACTACGATCAGCTACGAAGCTACGTCACTGCAGCGTAGAGCTAGCTACGCGTGCTACGCATTGTAGACCTAAGTTGTAGACACTTTAAAAGTGACAATTTTGGCAGCTATGCCATTTGCATAGTTCTGCTTCATTCAGTCTCATTTTTGGCCATAGAGGTATAATTATACTCTATTCTTGGCCTTCACTATTGCTATACACCTTCAATAATTTTTCAAAATTATCACCCTAAAATAGACAAACCATACGTATTTGATAGATACCTGTCATCAGCTAAGAACAGGTTCTGAAGTATGGGTCATAAGCATAGATTTAAGAACGTGTTTTTATCTTTTATGTTGTTGTTGGTTTATTAATACGGGCCTTAGATAAAGTAGGTATGTTTGTATATAAATGGTTTCCATAGTCTAGTGATCTATAGGTACAGCTAAGCACGAACCTCCTTTTAGAATGTGCGTTTTATGAAATTAAATATCACATGCTTCAAACGGTGAAGGAAAAATATCGCGAGTTCTTCATAATGTTCTCGAATGTGTGTGTAATCTGCCAATTTGCACTTGGCCAGCGTGGTGGACTATAAACGAAATTTTCTCATTCCATCTCCATGATGTTACTGTAAGCTCATATAATATAATAGGTAAGTATTTACGGTACAACGGTTAAGTACTTACTGAATCGCGATGTGTGTTTCGGGCCTAGTTCATAAATGTGAAAACCATTTATCGTTTGATCTCCTTAAATCTCATAAAGCTCTTTGTTTTTACCTTTTACTTACTTCTATACGAATTTACGCACAGCAAATTTTTATTCACGATAAATCAGATATCATTTTGCTATTTTGCGACGGCGGAGCAGGTATAATAAATATTCGGTTATGTATTATGGAATATATATGGATAATAGCCAGCGGCTCATTCACGTTGAATATAAATAAAATCAGTATCAATATCATTTTAATTTACATCGCCGTTTTAAAATATGAGTTTTTAATAAATAGATACGCTAGATGATGCGCCTGGTATCATTCGGTTGGTTTACAATCAGGTTAAAAATGGATGATTTTTTGAGATAAAATCTTTCTTTCTTTATAAAATCTCCGTAATGCAAGCTACTTTTATTCCGCGACTTTGTTGCGCATGACTGCGGTCGCACATGGTAAGCGACGTGGTAACATGATGATTACGGTATCACCTGGTGGTGTAAGATAGAGCAGTCTAAGATGGTAGCGGGCTGACCTGTTGAGAGCATGGCAGTTATTATATCATCCCCTAATTGGTTTCTACGCAGCATCGAATCCACGCGGACGAAGTTGCGGGCATGATAACGTCAATTATAATTGACCCTGCCGGGGATCAAACCTGGTACGTCCCACAGCGCTCACCACTGTGTCAGGGAGATCTTTAAAGCTAATTGCCAAGTTATTTAAATCAAAATCGGTAAAACAGATGACTAGCGAAAAATAACAGGCTGACTTTCGCATTCGTAATTCACTTGACTAGATGATTCTTTTTTTCAATTTTGTTTTTTGTTTAAATAGGTTTAAACTGCGAGGGTACTCTATGATATCCATTTCCAGGCAATCCAAGCTGTATCTGTACGAAATTGGGTCATGCACCGTGAATAAAAACAGACCGACAGACAGTTACACTGTCTGATTATATCATAATATCAATAAGGTTAGTATTATAGACAGTAGAATGTATTTCTACTACCTCATTCAGAATTCTGTAGTATCTAATATCTATGGAATATGTGCTACCTATCGCATAAAAAATCTCCCTAAGCGAAAAATTTATCCGTCAAGCGCTTGTAATTGGCTATTTTCAACCCCCTAGCTATTTCCTGCCTCATAAAATGAATGCGACATGCTGCAGGCCGAGAGGCGTAAGCTTAGTGAGAAGTTAGTAAGCTTTGCATTTGTGTGATTGCAACCGATCGTGTCAGCGACTGTGCCCTGAATCCGTCTCTGAGTGAGAAGGATGTAAACCATAGTCAACCACGCTGGCTAAGTGCGGATTGGTAGACTTCACACACCATCGAGAACACCATGAAGAACTCTCGGGCATGTAATTTTCCTTACGATGCATCCCTTCACCGTATAAAGCAAGATATATTTTAATTCTTAAAACGCACATAACTTTAAAAAGTTCGAGATGCCCGGGGATCGAACTCGCCACCCCGTACAGGAGGCTGAGTGTCTTAACCGCTAGGCTATTGACGCTTTTGTTTCGGTAGCCTCAGCGCATATTGGGAGGTTCAGAGACCTTTTAAGAACGCATCAACACACCTAACTCCAAAAGGTTCCTGCTATTTGAACCCGCGAATATGAAGCCGACGTCTCAACTACTAGGCTTTCGCTATACTGAATAAATTTAACTTCATATCTCCGGGCGATTATTGAGAATTTGTTGACGGAAAAACGGAAAAAAACAATAATAACTTCTTAATCTTTACCCGAACCGGGCTAAGCCTTTACTTCTTTTAAAAGTTAACTTTTTGACGACCTCCCTGGTGCAGTTTTGAGCGCTGTGGGACGTACCAGGTTTGAAAAATTTAGCAGGGTCAATTATAATTGACGAGATCATGCCCGCGACTTCGTCCGCGTGGATTAAATTTTTTGTATTCCAGCGGGAACTCCTTGTCTTAGCGTGGGAGCTCCCGGGTTCGGGATAATATGGACATTTATAATTTCTGTATTTTCTCTGGTCTAACCTTGTGGGAGGTCTCGGGTTGTTGCTAGTTACCACTTACCAACCTACCGGCAAAGACTAATTTGCGGTGGATAAAAACAAAGCTGAAAAATATAGCCACTCTAGCCACTAGTCTAGCCAGTAGTAATACCTACCTACTTGCCTAGCAACTTTATTGAAAACTGATCTCCCAACTTTACAGTAGTTGCAAACTACCTATTGACTCTCGCGAAGTATCGAAAACTTTACGGGCAATTCGAACTTTGTGAACGGATCCTTAAAAGTACTAACTTATTAAATATTAAAACTTCTTCTATTTGACATTTCGTTCACTCCATAACAATGTTTAATAAAAAGCTTATGTGTTATAATAAACTCGTAATAATAATCAAGAAAATGTTTTTTTCATTCACAGAAATTGCTAAGCTATAAGCGAAAACAAAGGATTCATTTTCAATGTTTTCCGTGTCAAGGCTATTTTTAGTACACTTTGATAATGCGATTTCACATCTATGCGTTAAGACATAGAGTGCAAAATAAGGTTTTCTTTATGTAAGGCAATTGTAAAAAGACTAGTACTCACTGTATGACCGGCATGTCTTACTTGGTAAAGCGAAGTACCTTTTCTCTGATTTTTGAGTTCCAGCACTTATCTTAATAATAAGTAATCACACAACTTAGCCCACGATCATTTTACCCAATATCATCAATTACCACTAGATCAAATCTTTGAAACGTGCCCCAAATTACTCTTGATTCCACCATGCTGGCCAAGTGCGGATTGGCAGACAACACACACCTTTGATGAAAATAAAAAATACGTACTGCGATCCGAATCACGGACCTCTCGAATAGGATGCCGAAGTCTTAAGTTAAGACTCCTAATCACTATGCTATCACCGCTCACAAGGCAAATTTTTAACCCGGCCCCTGTTGCTGTTCAGTCGAGTTATCACATAACAGTGAGTGCCCACCTTTAGAAGCAATTTTCGTAAAGAATACTGTTGTATTGTTTTAAGAAAAGGCCTGTATTGTACGTTTCATTTTCTTTCCCTAACAATGTTTTGGTATAGTTGAAAATTTAACAAAAAAAAAATATCATTTAGAGCGTTACTACAATTGCTGACATTATTATTTCAAAGTGTCAGTTTTATGTCAGGTATCTTTACGTCCCAAAATAAGGATTATAATTTTAAAACACGAACGACATCAATGTTAAAACAATACGGCTTTAAGCGATGGTAGTATGCCCACTGATGGGATTGTTGTTATCACAGATAACAACATTTTAGATTCCCTTCTTTTATTTATTTAAAAAAATATTTGAAACATCATCATATTTCAATTGAATTAAAATCAATTATCATGTAATGTTTTTTTTTAAATTAGCTACAAGGTAATCTCATCTGGTGGTATCTGATGATGCAGTCTAAGATGATAGCGGGCTAACCCGTTGGGGATATGTAATATTAAACTTAGGTCCTACCCTTAATCGATTTCTACATGGAACCGGACCGGATAAATATCGCTAGTTAAATTTTTAAATGAAAAAGAATGAGGTTCCCATAAATAACTTAGTTAAAAAAAATTTAAAAAATGAAAAGTTGAAAAATGTAAGCAAAATATTATACCTATTACATCTATTTACATAAAAAAGTGAATCCCTATTCGCCTTTCTCGCGCCATAACTTGAGAACTACTTCGTTTATTAATTTGACCGATTTCATTAATAATTTTTTTAAGTTTTGTAATACTTTGTATAAGTTTTATACGAAAAGAAAAATTAAAAAAATTGCGCATAGAATTTGGAAATTTCATAAAACTTTGCGTGTTTGATAGTTCACGCCAGAACGGCCGAACTGATTTGGATGAAATTTGGCACAGACTAGACTAGATTATAGTCTGGAATAAATCATAGGCAAAATTAAAGAGTTCTTGCGGTAACCGAAAAACATTTATAATGCAGTTGTACCTGATAGTATTAATATTCTTGTCTGTGACACCACCAAGATTGGATGTCAGCTCAATGCTGCTTGCGTGCAAAAACATCGACTTGAAATACACGTTGAGTTTATTTAAACTTTTTTGGAGAACTAAAACGTCCCTGTGAGGGACGAGTGGCATAGTTGTGACAACGCATGTCAGTCTATTGCGTTTCTAAAACAATGTTGACCCATGATCCCCCGTGTCTCGGAGAGCATGTTAAATCGTCGGTCCCGGTTATTATCACTTACATCTATTAATAATCGTTACAAAAACCTAAGAGTTTAACACTAATACAAGTCGCATGCGGAAGGAAGTGGGAACCCACCGCATTATTATCCCAAGAAAACTCCTACCGTTATGTGATTAGTGGAGAGGGGTCAAGTCCCTCAGTAATGAGGAATACAACGCAAAGAGAGAGAGTAACGGTCCCTGTATGTATGTTGTTTTACTAACGAGCCGATTTTGATGAATGAGATGTCAATCGATTATTATGGTTCGGATGACATATCGATCCAGAAAATTGGGGCCCTCTGAACATTTTTCGTGGTTGAGTTACGGTTTTCTTAATTAATAAGAATTAATAAGTGAATTTTGAAGGTTAAAGTGACTTCACCCAGGCTTCACACGACTGGTCATAAATACGAATTGTTCGAAACACTCTCTCGGTCTCCCTAGCAAACTCTATTTAGGTAGAGGGTGTCGAGCTGTACAGGTAGGCTCGAGCGTGCGTGAAATGTTTACACGAAAATGACGACCGGTGTAAGGGTTGCCAAATATTTGTGTTCCTATTTAGTGATGGTGATTTTTTTCAAATTATAAATTACTAGATGATGCCAGCGACTTCGTCCGCGTAGATTAAGTTTTTTGTTTCCCCTGGAAATCTTTGATATTGGGGGATAAAAAACCTATGTCCTTCCCCAGGATACAATCTATCTCCGTATCAAATTTCATCGAAATCGGTTGAACAGATGGGCCGTGAAAGCGTAGTAGACAGACAGACAGACACACTATCGCATTTATAATATAAGTATGGATAAGTATGGTTTCTACTTTGGGTTAAAATTAGACTTGGCGGGAAAAAATGGTCATGACTTCATTGAAATTGATTCTAGATCTATTTAAATCAGAATTTTTAGAGTAGAGTGGAGTACTCTCTCACAATAATTTTAAAAACCACGAATCAAATATTTATCAGAGCCGAAATACACTACAATGGCCAGCACAGATCTGCATGACACGACGAGACGTGTATCGGAGCATACGTGCATACGGAGCTTTGGGCTAAGGTTATATTATCATGTCCTGTTACTTGTCAGTAGCATGATTTATCATGCTTAACATTTTTAAAAAGTTGGCAAGTCTAGCATGGATCATCAAAGGCTTATTTTACCCAACTGAGGGATTAGTAGGTACTAAACTGTGGCTATTTCGCTTCGATAGTCGTAGCATAAATGTCCGAATGTAAATTCGTAGAACGATCGATTGTGGTAACAATGCTACTACTTAGAGTGATGGCTTCGAGCCATTTAGTCTCGCCTCGCTATTTAGACTAGCTTTGGCCTGCATTTCGCGTGGATTCAGCCCTATAATTCAAAACTCCAGTTTCTGTATGATGCTCCGTTATATTATAATGTAGGTAGCCATTGTCTCTTTCCAGGGTTTTAACTTTATCAAAGTTTATCAATGCAAAAAAAACACATCGACCCGTTGCTTCATTGCACAAACCAACAAACAAACAAACTTTCGCATTTATAAATGGAATGAATTCTAAAAGGAAATCTTCAACACAAATCTTTTATTTTACATGATCTCTCTTCCGCTAGTAGGTACTTACTGTTCTGTTTGCCCGGCGAGTTACTCGTAGGTACATCCAGTTAGGCTATGAGAGTAAAGGAATAGAGAGTGCCAAAATATCTCCCACGCAGATGGCGCATCTTTATGTTGTTTGGCCGCTGTACTAAATTATAATATATCTACGGCGCCCGGTAAACAGGCACTAAAGTTCACTATCCGGGATCAATCAATAGTTATCAAACTTAAAATTAACCTAGGATGTGAATTTTAGGCCTTTTGGAAGACTCTCTATTTATTATAATAATCTGTCAACGACCTCATTTTACATAGACGGGCCCTGTCAAACAAAGAATGTGGGCGTATTTTTAGTAACGCAATCTAGCCTGAAAAGCGGATACTTCCTTGCAACATATGCGCCATCTTGAATGACAGCTTGAAAAAGTATGACTCGGTCATAGAATAGACATAGGAGCCGGTCATAAACATTTTATGTAATTGTTTTAATTTTATTCAAATACACCTTATCTGGATCGAACTTCGAGTATTTCTTCCTTCTGAGTTTGATTTAAAATTTCATTGAAATACTGTTTTTTGTTAGTTTTTTTTAATTGCGTATCTTTTTGGAGTTGATGACTAAATTATGCCTGACTTAGCCCCAACGGAGATTGCCAGGGCACTCGAAATGCGAAGAAATGGTCAAACCTACAGAGTGATATCCAGAGATCTTCGTCGACCAGTTTCAACGATCCATCGCAGTATCCAACGGTTCAGGGAGACCGGTACTTATGTGAGAAGAGCAGGACAAGGCAGAAAAAGACGCACTTCGAGTAGGGATGATCGTTTCATTCGGCTTCGTGTACGTAGGAACCCCCGTTTGACGGCCGTCCAAGCCCAACATGAGTTTGAAGCAGTGCGGGGTGTAACCGTAAGTGAGCGTACGGTACGAAGAAGGCTCGAAAAAGCTGGTTTGGGTTCATTTGTGCCCGCCAAGGCTCCAAGGCTCGAGGTAAATCATCGTAGAAACAGGTTAACTTTTGCTCAGGAACATCGACTTTGGAACGCGGACCAATGGAGTAAGGTATTGTTTAGTGATGAGTGCAGAATTCTCTTAAATCAAATTGACGGCAGGCAAAGAATATACAGACGCAAAGGAAAACGATACATTCAGACAAATTTTGAAACTACAGTTGCATACGGTGGTGGATCAATAATGGTTTGGGCGGGCATTTGTTTGGGAGTTCGCACAGACTTGATAGTGATTGACAGAGGGAGTCTAGACCGCTATATCAGAGAAGTTTTAGAAGAAAATGTCGTACCGTTTGCCCCATATATCGGTGAAGATTTTGTTTTTATGCAGGATAATGCTCGGCCGCACACCGCTCGGGTAACTCAAGCTTATCTTAATGATATGAATATCACTGTTATGGAGTGACCGGCGAGATCACCGGATATGAACCCAATAGAGCACGTTTGGGACTTGCTGAAAAGAAAAGTTAAGTCCAGAATTCCAGCTCCTGCCAACGTGGGAGAACTGCGAATCGCCGTAGTTGAGGAATGGCGGAGACTATCCCAGGAGACCTTCGATAGCATCATTCTCAGTATGCCTAGACGGGTAGAAACTTTAATAAGAGCACGTGGAGGAAATACGCGATATTAATCACCATTTTTCTAATTTAATTAATTGTTATTTTAATATTAAATTTCACTTTTCCCGGTTACATGAAAAGTTCAAAAATGTACCATTTTTCACAACTAGCCTTTACTCGCAAAATCTGTTCTTAATGTGATCTCATTTTAAGTAAAACAAATGAAACTTGAAATAACAAAAGAAGTGTAGTAAGTAGATTTTAAAATTAAACCATACTTTTTTAATTATGGACCTTTTTTTTATGTTCCGCTAAATATGCCGGCGAGTTTATATATATTTATTATATATGTCACCGTAAGATTGTAAAAACCGTTAGATTATAATCTAACCCGCGAAATTCTAAACTGTCGAAAGATTACAATTTAACGCATTATTTTCCGGTAGATTATAATCTGATAGGTATTTAAACCTAAGTGTCCGGTCTGCGGCCGGGCACTACTTGGTTATTTATGTCGAACCCTAACCTAACCTACAAGAAAGAGACAAGAAAACGTAAATAAAATGAATACTTCAAAAATTGACACTCAGAACATTGAACAGTTTACAATCTTTCGACAGTTTAGAATTTCGCGAGTTAGATTATAATCTAACGGTTTTTATAATCTTACGGTGACATTTATATATAAATAATGTATTTATTGGAAATGTAAAATTGTGAATTGAAATACATACCTTAAAATAAAAAGTATACAGTGCCAAACTAATAAGACTGATATTAACTTTAAAACAAATTATCTACACGACAAGCGACCGTGGCAGCGCTACGACGGGGACAAAGACAGGCTTATGACAATTGTGGAACGTGCTCTGCAAGTCGGACGCCCAACATTTTTCTATGAAACGGCCTATCTAGTACCTACATATATATCGATGTAATCAGTGAAATAATTTATTTGTAACATAAATATCCTCCCTTACTGTACGTGCTATTGTATCTTAGGATATTCATTGTCGCCTCCCAGCTCCCTCTAACTCCGGACTTGGTCCTACTGAGAACTGCTCGCCGAAAAAACCCAATACCTATTTTTGGACAGACGTGATAACCACTAGGCCGCAGACGGTTGGCCTTAACGAGTACCTAAATCATACGAATGAGCAGCCATTTTACATGCTCCGCCGCACACTATTTATACACATCGTGAAAACCTGTGCTCGTTATTGCTATGTAGGAAATGTGAATGTCCGACCCTTCCACAACGTTCTGTACATTGATTAATGAAGAATGGACGTTCTGTTTTTGTGAAGATGAGCCGACATCACACACATTTTCATTTAAAGATCAGTTCAATCCAAAGTCCATCCCTTTATTTATTGTGACAGTGGTACCATTTTCATGGTGAACGCTTGAATTTAAAAATATTAGGTTGAATTAGGCAATTAGGCATGTACCCATAGAACACTCGAATTTATAAAAGAAATGTATGTGTAAGGTAACAATCAATATAGGTAATACTAGCTGATGCCCGCGACTTCGTCCGCGTGGATTGAGGTTTTTTGGTTCCCGCGGGAAGTCTTTAATTTTTCGGGATAAAAAGTAGCCTGTGTTATTCCAGACTATAATCTTTCTCTGTGCCAAATTTCATCCAGATCAGTTCAGACGTTCTGGCGTGATTGATTAACA
The DNA here is from genome assembly GCA_964035005.1 of Erebia palarica. Classification (NCBI taxonomy): domain Eukaryota; kingdom Metazoa; phylum Arthropoda; class Insecta; order Lepidoptera; family Nymphalidae; genus Erebia; species Erebia palarica. The sequence goes on from OZ035986.1 coordinate 21,199,232, forward strand.
AACATCCATTTGAGGTTTTTTGGTTCCCGCGGGAACTCTTTAATTTACCGGGATAAAACGTAGCCTATGTGTTATTCCAGACTATAAGCTATCCCTGTGCCAAATGACATTGTCCAAATTCGCCTAAGAATCAACAAGGAATTGAAACATAAAGTAAATCTTAATTTATTTTGTACCTTCAATGTTAATAACTAGAATTTAACGGACACTTCTAAATAATAATAATGAAAAAAATGGGAATTTAATCGATTTTCTATCCTTTCTCTACTAAAACAGTTTAAAGCGTCTAGATGACACGAGAAGGAAGAATAATATAGAAAATGGCTCTCTTAACGATACGAGCAGGAAACACATATATGTCTTAGTGTGCGAGTGACATAAAACGCCATCTTTTCCATTTTGTTAGTGTTGAGATTGACAAAGACATTATTTTATAGGGATGGCAAAGGTAAAAACGATAATAAAATCGATATTTTAAGCAGTACCGATAATTATTATCGAGTGAAAATATCGACTAACTTAATTTACCGACTTTATAGTATGGCTGTACCTGGTTTACTTTTCGTGACAATTGTGTGGTAACTATTCTTGGAAAAATATAAAATAAAATAGTGTAGTTCGAGAAAGCTGAGCTCCTTATAAAAAACGGCCATCCAGGTGGTTTATATTACCATATAATTATAATGTAAACCACCTGGGAGCTAATTAAATAACCTGTGTATCTTGTGTCAACTCTAAATTAATTAACTAACATTCAAAATCTAACCTCAAAATCAAAAATATTATCGCCAATAAATAAATTCACTGAAGTGTCCGTTGTTTAAATCTACTTTCAATGGTATTTATGTGTTATTTTGAATCGGATAATGTATGTTTTATGACTGTTGGTTCTTAGGCGAACTTTGTATGGGCGATGGTCAATGTCCTTTCATCAAGATCCGTTCAGCCGTTCTGGCGTGGAAGAGTAACAAACATCCATACATCCATACAAACTTTCGCGTTTATAATATTAATAAGGATAAGGATTTACTATTGAAATGCAATGATTAAAATGTGCTGAGTAGTCTTGTGCGAAACGCATGTGGAACAATTGTAACTCGATTCAATTCGACACTGATTCTATTGTATACTTTGAATGTATATAATTACTAACTTAGATTCAATTAAAATAAAAAAAATATGTTACTATATTTAAGCTGCGTTGCTACTTCAAGTCAACGTGGTTACAATGAAATTACGTTATCTAAAGTGCAGCGCCATCCACATTAACGCTGAACAAACTCTGATAACGATGACATTCGATTACAAACGCCAAGATAATGGAGTCGAGAAGTATGTGTATATAGATGATTGGAGGAAAAGTGGATTTTTATACCACTTCTATCAACAGAAGCTTTCCCGAGCTTCGAGAAGCTTGTCCAAAGTTCCAGAGTGCTATGGAGATTAAAGTCTTTATTTTATTTTATTTATTTATCATAATGCAGTCTAGCCCATAGTATGAAACACATACAATACAATACTTATCAAATAATATTAATAAAATGAAATTTATTATTTAGTTAAAATTTTAATGTATCTGGTTTATTATTTTGTTAAATTAATTTGTTAATGTAACGTTATAGTCAATACTAAATATTATATTTGTTTGTTTGTTTGTCTGTAATGGATAAACTCAAAAACCACTCAACCAATTTTAAAAATTCGTTCACCTATAGAAAGCTACATTATCAGCGAGTAACATAAGCTATATTTTATTTTCAAAAAGTAAGAGATCCTTACGAAAATTATAATAATGTGACCTAAGTCGGAAAAAATCGTCTCTTCTGAGAGCTTACGTGGCGTGCGCTGCGTAAATAGTTAAAGTTACACGAAAATAATGTATGGTGGAATTGTTCTTCTCAAAAAGTTAAAAAAAAATCCTCGATGTCTTATATCTATCTTTTAAGGTTAACTCACTATAACCATTTTTATGCTTTTAAAATTTTGTCTAAAGCAATGTTTTACTTGCGAAGGTGTTTTTCCCGACATAGTGTTAATCCTTATCAAAATAAATATATTAGTCATCTCAAGTATTTAATTAAGATAAAAATTGACCTTTATTCCATTTAATTTAGATTAATATTGTATGAGATATCATATAAATAATGTAACGTGCAAGGGAAAAAGGTGCGACTGCGGTTGGCGCTCAGATTAAATACCTATAATAATCTGAGGGCAGTGGCAGGTGTGGTAAGGACGGGGCGTACTCTTACAATGTAATATTAAAATGTGAAATATTGGGTATAGACTGTTAAGATTATAAGTGCTCCCCGTGTGAAGCCGGAGCGGATCGCAAGTTGTCAATAAAATTCTAAATAAGAAAAAAAAAAAGATGTATCAAAACAAAAGTTTCTTAAGGAAGGGATTTTCCTTCACTTCCATAAAGCGACGGTACAAATTGCCCTCAGGCCAACATGCTTTGAATGTGCGTATTGCTTCAAGCATATATAATATAAATGATTGTAGGCTAGGCGTGTTGCAATTAAATATGTATCCGAGAAATGCTCATTAATTAACATGGGCCTTTTAAGAAAGCTTTGTGACACGGGTGGGTGGACGTGTGCTATGCTCAGAGATTCTCTACGATATTATATTAGAAGTCTGGAGATCCGTAAAGGAACTAAAGAGACTGACATAGTAGCAAAGCTATAGTGATTTTCTATAATCTATAAGAACCTTATAAATTTTGGAACATCTCAGTACCACTCTGGCGTCTAGGTATTTAAATCTTGTGGACTGTCTTTTCTCGTATGGAAAATGTTGTTTATCTATGCACGGTTTGCTAAAATTTATGTAACTGTTCATTTAGTTGATTTGTGTTAATGGGCTAGAATTATAAACTCGCATTAGGATACGCAGCGTAGACAGACCCCCACTAAGTGGTTGGACAACATCAAAAACAGTCACAGGGCATCAATGGGGAGGGACACTGCCAATTTATCCTGCTAGGTGTCCCATCGTCGCTGGTGTTGTTTACCTGTCAAACTCCATATATTTTTTACGCGGTAGTTTAATTATCTTAGATTAACTCATTAGAATGCCTAAATGTTGTGCATTCAAATGTGATAATAAATGCGCACACCGTTTTCCTGCTGATGAGGAAAGAAGAAGACTATGATACAAAGCCTTGCGCACAAAAAAATTGGAAACCTAGTTCATCGGCTAGGTTATGTAGCGCTCACTCTAGAACTGACAATTTTTATATCGAGAGCACAAACATTGGTTTTGTACCCAGATTCAATCCAAATAGGACGCTCAATTACCTCAAATATATACGCAAATAAAACTGACAGTTACCAGCGAGGGTGGCGCTATTCGAGATTAGCTTTGCCTGTCCCTCCCCATTGATCCAGGTGGCCCAAGACAGCGTGTGGATGTCCCTACAAGAAACCAATATCGAATAGTGGATGTATATCGTATTATTCAGAATGGCCATTTGCGTGACCGTGACCGACATGCTCGCGATCATAAAAATATACTACATTCAAAATTAACCTTTAATGCCTTAGTGTTAAGGTTTATATTTTAATAATTGTAATTTAAAATCATTTTCGCTTCTATCAGCAGTCTCTATAACTGCCAATTTTATTTATCAGAATTTTTAAGAGTCGTTGAGTAAAAGTTTATAATTAGATATTACATGTTTGTTATGAGTTGTTTTAATGAAGTTATAACGCAACGCACTTACGTTTAAACGTAGGTGGCCCTTTCTATTTCTTTTTATTTTTTGAGCTTCGATTATCTTTGTTGGTCATAAGTCCCCTTAAAATATGTGCGCGCAGCAATTCTTTCCGGTATTGGGAATCTAAAGTGTTGGGAAACTAAGTTTGACCCATAAACGTATTTGACCCGGTACTAGATATGACAAATAAAATTTAAAAACAACAACCTATCAGGCATAAAAAATAGTTCCAATTTTCGCCACCGGGTTAGATAAGTTTGACGGACGGGCTGTTTATGTTTAAACATAGGTACTAAAATTCTACATCAATGGTTTAAACCTACCCTAAAATTACGCTTCAATCTTCATACAAGAGTAGGAAATAATAATTGTTTTGCGTCAAAACCAAAAGTGACTCTTGATTTTTTAGCCGTGACTGAGCACAAAACAATATTATTCTTCCCGTTAGCGATCGCATGTGTATTTATACAACGCCGAAACAATTTTTACTGCCAGTTATAGCTTTTCGCACATCATAGTTTAACTTTGTTGAGTACTCAAAATGCGGATGAAATTATCAGTTTGCACCAAAAACGTTTTCAGGGTTTAGTAGTAAAATAAGGAACCCATACGGCGTGGTCGTTCGGTCCCGCTGTCCGTCTGTCTGTGCAAACTACAGCCATTTAAAAAATAAACTATAAGAGCCTTAGATTCCTTTCCACCAGAGATGCGCTAGGTTGCTAAGCTACGGATGTGTACAAACCCAGCAAGAGGAGCGTTTGATAGTTTTTAGCGTTATCTAGCCATCTTAAAAGCTATGAAAATCAAGAGCGGATCCCTGGTGGAAAGGAACCCTTTAAATTAAAAATATTTAATTCGCTGTTTAAGCTGTAATAGCTACATTATTTAAAGATTGCTCTGATATTTCAGTTTTAGAAAAAAAAATTTTTGGGTAGCTAATGTCAGACAGAATATTAAAAGTGGAGGACTGAAAAAATGTCCTGAGAAATACATTACGGACACAGCATTATTGCCCAGCAAACAAAAAGTTTTTTATGGGACTCGCCCCCGTCTGTCCGCATACCTCTGCCCCGCTATTGGTCCAGACGGCTTAGCATGCACACAAAGAGATATCTAGCTACGAGAGAGAAAGAGATGTTGTCGTTCCCGGCTTATTTCTCGTTTATCCTACATGCACAAAATCCAGTTTAATACGAGAAAAAAATAGTCGGAATGTACCACAGATAAGAAATATGATATTACTTTTGAAGTAACGAGACAAGTTACATTATGTGTTACCATGTTAGCTTCGGTAGACAAATAGAGATAACGCCAGAAAATGAGTAAACATAATTAATAGTTGTGCGCTTGATAGGCCTTCTAAAAAAAAAAAATCTTTCATCGGCCCCGGCGTGGTCGTTTAACGGGGCAGATGAAACCTTTTCACTCAGATCAAGTGTCATTTGCCCCGGTAAGTTAACGCTATTGAACGGAAATTCCGAAAAAGGTTTTTGGAACGAAGTTCCATAAGGGACGATGCGGAGGGGTACCAATAAAAAAATGACCGTAACGTATAGTTTATTCAAAATTAAACCTTAACACTAAAGCATTAAAGTTTAATTTTTTATTTAGTATATTTATATTTAAAACGTTTTGTCTTCTTAACAACGCGAGCATGTGTATTCGCGGCGTCATCGACATGCATGGCGACATGCATGTCGATGACGCCGCGAATCCACATTTTTATCCCCTACCAAAAATTGCTCAACTTGGCTAAAGAAGTTTTCACATCAAAAATCAAAATAAAAAATGTATACTTACCTGAATAATTATTTTATTTTTACCTCGACTAGAACTTGTAATTAATATTTATGTAATGAGGAACTTTGTCCCCTCACACCACACGTATTTTTTGTTTTTACCTATAAATGAAAGTTTGTTTACATAAATAATAATGAACTTTTAATATGTTGATTAGCACAGACTGCAAAATAATTATCATCGTTTATCCCCTACAAAACGGGTGTTTAGTGCGGCTGTGTTAAATGGTCCACAATCGGGCTAAATTGACGGTCGTTTAGTAACGTACCGAAATAACTCCAACAGTTCGACGATGATTGACCCCACTAAAACATAACTAATCAAACTTTAAAATTGGAAAACTTTTCAGAAACCAATAACGTACCGGGAATGGTTTATTAGATTTGTTAAAAAATGTCCGATGGAACTTGTTATTAACATTTAACACGGCTTCTCTTTACGGCCAAAACATAAACATACTACATATTATTATTTACAAGTATCAATTTTATTTTTACAAGCTTGTATGTGTGTATAGGTCAAATTCTGGGACTGAACTTTAAAACAGTTGTCCCCAACAGATTGAGCTGAAATGTTGCATAGGTACACGTGTAGTTTGGATGTCATTCGAACTAAGTACCGAGTTAATTAGTACTCCTATGTCATAGGGAACTTTGTGATCGGTGACGTGCCTAAAATATTGTATCGCGTGTCATTTTTGGCACGCGTGCCCGGTGCCCATGGTTCGCCATCCCTGCCCTATGATATGGGTAAGAGTGACCAGTACGAAAAGTAACATGACACGTACCACTAAATTTAATATGGCGTACAATAAAAGCTCGTGTTTAAAAATGATTTTAATGATTTAATTTAGTTGTTATATTTTTGACTATTCATATTTAGCTTCAGATTTCTTTGAAATTCAGACTATTATTAGTATATATATAGTATTTTTTTTTTTTTTAATCCCAATATGGTATATTTTAATGTTTTTATGGAAATAATACAATAGAACTTAATGCTAGCTAGCCTAACCTAATTACTATATAAATCATGCCCACGTGGAATGGTGGCAAGAATGCTGGCTGCATTTCCGCGCTGGATCAGCCAGGCTGATCCTTTGCGCAAAAAATTAGCCAGCCCTTCTGTCACCAGATGAGGCAATTAACCGCGGTGAAATATCTCGCAAAAAATTTTTGGCACTAAGACTCCACGGCCCAAGGGTCTCCACGACAAACGGAACAAATATGTAACTCTCTATGAGAGAGGCATACTTCCGCCGCTTGCCGGTTTCAGCCTTTTCTGCTGCGGCTCCCGGCCTTGATGCTGTCTCCCTGATATGACACGGAGCCAATGTGTCTACGCATGTTGCGTCCCACATTAGCGCCCGTCCCCGTTCCCAGGGAACCAGCGTCAATCCATCAGGTCTCTTGCCATCATCCCGACTAATCCCTGCCGGCTCAATGAGCGCAGGAATATCTATGGTGGCAAGAGCCCTTTTGATCGTATCATTGAGAGAGCCATGCCGAAAAAGCCTACCAGCGCTCCTTTGGTCCGTGAATTCCAAATTTATCGACCTCTTTTCCACACGGACATCTGTGCTCGAAGCACAGGGGTGTTCCCAATCTGAGACCTAGAGCCACACGAAAACTTTCATTATCTAAAAGAGTGCCGAGATTTTTCGATGGCAAGGCATGAAGCCAATACCCGGATTCTTTTTCAGATAAGGCTAGAAGCCTTGCTCGATCTCTTTCACTTGTAAGATTTTGAACCAAATTTGTATGTGTCAGCCGAACCAACGGCACATCCCAAAGTTTTTGTGTGAAACATTCCTTCGGGATATCGTCATTGGGACACCTGACCTTCCAACTCTCTAAGGCCTCTGTGGCATAGGTCAGTGAAACTGAATTAGAATTAAGAATCTGAGAACTAAGCTCTTTTATACTATGCACAGAGGACAGAAAAGCCGGAAGAGCAACACTGGAAATTTTTCTCACGCCGATGCCACCATACTTGACCGGTAAAGTAGCTTGATTCCAGGACTGATCATCAAAAGATAAATTTAGAATTTTTTCTAGCGTATCTCTTAAGGTGGCATCCATGATATCGAGTAGTCCAGGAAATTTCCAAATTGGGCTCGCACGGAGAATATAAATTAATTTAGGTACAAAAAGGCAATATTTTAGGATCGAAAATGCAATGTGAGAATTTAGAGCGCCCAATTTGTCAGAATGTGCCGAAAATGTTCTGACTTTTTTGTCCAAGATTGGACGTATGGCTTCGTTAAAAAGAGGAGCACCAAGAAGACAAAGTGAATGTTTATCAAGAATCTTAAAAGGAGTAGACAAGAATTAGGAGTATACCATCATTAACTTTCTAAACGAATTGGTTTGTCCAGTCGTTTCCTCCTTTCACAAGCAAATCATAGATAGCAAAAAATAAGCAAGAATGAAATGGAAAATATTATGTTAAACTCATTTATTAAACTTTTAAGCTCTAAAACCATCCCGCATAATATCAAGGTAAGAACAGTTCTTTGACTCGTTCTCATTTGTATCAGAAGTAACCTATTCTTCACCAAAAATCTCTCCAAAACTAAATATATGAGACAAGTGGAGTTTCTTTAACCATTTAGGTACGGTACCCTAAATCTTTTCAATCCTGGCGCAGTCGGATAAAATAAACCCTGAGTATTGAGGTAACTGCCTCGTTGGTCTAGTGGTTAGCATGTTCGACTGCGGCCGACGAGGTCTCGGGTTCAAGTTCCGGGTCGGGCCATAATATTAATTATTGGGTTCTTCTGACTAGAAAATCTCAGTACTAACCCGGAGTTAGGAAGTTGGCGATGTTTCACCCCCGTGCCTCGGAGATCACGTTAAACCGTCGGTCCCGGTTATTATCACTAATATAATAGTCGTTGAAGCCTGCCAACCAGCTTTGGATATTTTGGCATAGGGTGGTGGGTCTAAGCTCTAATTCTACTATTTGGGTTTTTATACGACTGCCTAAAAAAAGGAGTATATTGTTTTCAGGGTTCACGTATGTATGTATATATGTATGTATGTATGTATGTATGTATGTGAGTTTGTATATTCAACCATAACTTCTATACGCCTGAACCGATTTTGATAAATGAGGTATAATTAGAATCCCTCGCTTATTTAGGGTAACATAGGCTAGTAAAATTTAAAAAAAAATTGATGGGGTGAACATAGTCCCGCATTAAAAACTAAATTTGAAAAAAAATATTCGAAAATAAGATTAAATATATAATCATCATCTAGAAAATGATGAGTAGATTCCAAAAATATATAATACTCTAGTTCAATATCCAGTGATTCACAAAAAAAATATCATTTAATAAAAATGGGAATAAGATTCTAATTTAACTAGAATAATTTATATTTTTTTGTTAGTTTTTTGGCAGGGCAGTCGTGTTTTTTATTTTTTTTAATTATGACTTGTAGTAGTGGTGGTGGTGTATTAAGGTATTCGTCATATGTGTGAGTATGTATCTAGAAGAGGAATAAGTTTTTAGGTAGGTCGATAGGTAATATAGGTTTCATACTATAGATAGGTAGCATAACTAACTATATGGCTTTATTTCCTATCGTGAAATAGTTTTTAAACTTTCAGAGTTTGAACAGGAAATATTTGAATAGCTACGTTGCTCCAACTTTTAAACTCCCGGTGCAAAAACGGGGCAATTTTTTGCTCTTATTCCTATTATTTTTCTCTTACTTTTACTTACCTATTATTTTTACTCTCATTTTATGATCGACATGGCAAAGCGGTACTAAAAGCACTGTTTCTAATTGTGTTAACCGAAATTTTTTAATTATAAGTTTTTAATAAAGTTGTAGATTAGATTCTTTTCAGTTTTATTTAGGAAAGAGGTTTTCGTATTTTCAAATAAACACTGTAGATGGTATACGACTTGCAGTGGAAATAAGTTCGACATTACAACACAAACTACAATTAAAATATATCGGTTTTATAATATGTTTTCCATATCGTCCACAGGAGAAGTCAAGGCTCAAAGATGCCGATCATCCAATCATGCTGCTGTTGGCGAAGCCTTCGCAAAGGCTGCTACGCTTCGGCCTTCTATACTATGGTAGGTATCTATGAATAGTTTGTTAATGGTACTAATAAATAATTAAAATTGAAATTGAAAAAATGCTTTACTACGTGTTGCCCGCCAGTTAGTCCGCGTGAAATAAGTTTTTTCATTCCCGCGAGAACTCCGGGATAAAAGTAACCTATTTCGTTACAACGGGTACAAAGTTCCCTGGGATACAACCTATTTATGTACCAAATTTCATCAAAATCGAGTAATCAGATGAGCCGTGAAAACATATCAGATAAACAGACAGACAGACGGACGGACAGACGAAACACACTTTCGCATTTATGATATTAGTATGGATTGTACAACATAAACAAAACACGAATTAAGAAAAACTATATAATAGGCGGCTTTATTGCTAACAAGCGATCTATTCCAATTTCCAGGCAACCTAGAAAAGGAATTCATAAGAGAAAATTAAAATAAAGGTGCACAAAGTTGCCAAGTTATAATAGTTCCTCCTTGCCGAACTTCGGCCACAGCGGCCTATCTGCATAGAGATTAGCCATCTGCGTGGGAGATATCATAGTGCACTATAAGCAAGTGTACGCGAAAACACAGATGCACTATCTTTTACCTTACTTCCATAAGCCCATGGGACGGAAAAGAGATTAGCCGCTGGACTGAAAGACAAGACCGACAGTAGGCCCGACTCAAAAAACTTTAGAGATTTCCTTGGGATAATAACCAGTCTACCTGGTAAGCCTCGCTCACTTATCTTAAACGGCTTCGATTTAAGTGGTTACTGGTTAGGTCAATAAGCGATTCAATAAAATTTGTAGTAATTTAGTATAACTAAGAGCATAAAGTGCCCAAAGTACTAAATTAAATGATTTAAAAAGTGCTATGTGGTTTAAATTGGGAATTGGTACCTGGTACCTCATATAAGTAAGAATAGGCTGGAGACTAAGTGTCAAATAACAGCACTAGTACAATTCTTATGTCATAGTATTTCTACGAGCACATACTGGAGTAGACGACTAACATATAAGTGTTAAAACAAAACAGACTTTCAAAGCCTGGCACTGCATAAAAGCCTGGAGCGAGTACCTGTCACCTTACTGTATTGCATTATGTGCATTGTTTTGCATCTCTCTAACCTAGTTATTTATGGTCTCCATGAGATTCCGGAAAAATGTTATAAATAAATTCCAATGAGAGAATATTTTTTATTTCCAGTCTAAATATTTTAAAGATCCCGCTGGAGTTTTGAAAAAAAGTTCAATAAAAGACGATTGTCCAGCGTATTTTCAGCAGATGAGTCGATTACTTTGACTTCCTTCTTCTTCTTCTTTGTATAGGCATCTTGTAGGTAAGCGCAGCTTAGGCTGCATCACCACTTGCTAGGTGTGGCCCGGCCCTAAATATCAGATAATATCTAAGTAACATGGATGTCGAACAAACTCGGAACGGAGACTATCCCGCCAGACTATTACGGCTTTCTTATTTTTCTTTTGTAATCATCCATCAATGCGGGCGCCTGGGCGGGCTGACGAAATATTACGTTTTCTTTTAACCTGATTATATCCATGTCTAAATTGTTTTTAGTACAGAATACATTTTGACGACCTCCTGGCCCAGTAAACGCTAGGACCTTATAAGGGGGCCGATACCGGGCTTTGGACCCGTAATTTGTCATAAAGCGAAAAATACGTTTTTAAAATAAAAATTCCTTACTATTTTAGGCTATTTCTGCCTCTTCTTTCGGTACATTAAGCGCAAGTTCGGCCCCAAGGTCCTCTAGTCGCACCCTTCGTCGCAGAAACAAATTTCATCTTCACCACCTTAATGCCCGGTCTTCTTCCAACTCCCGTTATTCCAGTTCTTCACTGCCACAAATTATGGAATCAGTTTCTATCTTCAGTGTTCCCTCATGAGTCATGATTAAAATATGCGGTTCTTCAAAGAGCGGAAAAAAAATTGACAAAAAAAAAGAACTAGCTAAATAACTTAGATAATTAAGAAAAATTTGCAGATTTTTTTTTCTTGCTGTTTCCAAATAAAAGTAAAAAAGTAAAGTAGCATATTATTATTACTGCCTACTTTGGAAAATATTCCTATCGATTGTAGCCTATCATGTATCTATCACAGAATAAATTAATTATTAATTTTCCTGATTTCATACTTACACGTACGTACGTTGACGTTCAAATCATGTTTTATTCAAAATGCAATTTCAGCCCAGAATTACCAAGTTCTGACTGACTTCATACCCAACTAATAACCCGGCTTAGTCATTTAGATATCTGCTAATTGGTGGTACTGGTTGATGCTACTACTAATATTATAAATGTCAACAAGCGTTTATCTGTCTGTCTGCTGCATTTTCACGGCCCATCCGTTCATCCAATTTTGACGAAATTTGGCATGGAAGTTGTATCCTGTAGAAAGACGCAGGATACTTTTCTATCTCGGAAAATCTAAAGAGTTTCAAAACAGGAAAGCCTATTTCCATCACTAGGATGCAAGTTATCTATGAATTATGTCGATATGAAAAGGTAGCGAACAGACCAAAATATTCCAAATATAGCTTTTTAATATAAATTGATTAATACCTTCATCATATAAAAACCTTAGATAATTTTGCAACTTCAAAAGAAAATTTTCAACAAATAATCCAATGCCCTAAGTTATAAATCTATCTGCTTACATCTAGATAAAATGTAATGCAGAAAATACTATAAGCATAAAATATTCTGCTGATAGAACAAATTTTACGATTTTTAGAGCAAGAGCATTGATTTTTTGATTTAAAAACCAAAGATACACAATTTGTGAGAAACGTCACTTACCATCAGGTGAGATTCCAGTCAAGGGCTGACTTGTAGTGGCGTAAAAAAAGAACGTAAACTGACACAGTCTTCGAGTATGACGACCTCACCGAAACAATGGATTCTGCTGGGCTAATGGAACCCTGAATATTCATAAACATGTATGTACCTAAGCCAATCAACTTTGGGGACTTACCATCGCTTAAAACAGTATTATTCTAGAATTGCAGTTTTATATGTCGTACCTTGACATCCCTAAAAGCCGTAAGAAGTCCGTACGAGAGACTTATATCCAGCAATATGATACATTTCTGATCTGAACTGCTAGGAACTGTGGAACACCCTCCCAGTGCAAGTGTTTCCTGCCACGTATAACTTAGGTACCTTCAAGGCAAGAATGAATAGGCATCTTCTAGGCAAGCGCATTCAAACCTAGACCTCATCATTGCTTTGCACTATGCATGATTGTCGTCAAGCGCAAGCCTATCTCACAATCAAAAAAAAGTCTATTGCTTGCAGACGGCGACGACGACGCTCGGAACTTCTCAAGACTGCAGTCAATTACTTAGCTTACAATCGATTGCAATTTTGTATCCTATCATATTATCTCGGGCGAGGAGATAAACACTATCAATAACGGTCCGTCCCAATAACATTAGCTTGGAACACGAGGACAATAGACTTCCTATTTAGAATCAATCTCACTTAATTTTTCTATAAAAGGTTTTAAATTCCTAATAGATCCTAAGAGATCGCATAATAGCATGACGATTTCAAGGAATTTATTATACGAATTTTTCAGGGAACTAATAAAGTCTCATCTTTTTGAAAGCTTACTGCTCTAAGACCGCAAGCACACTGAGAGCAAAAACACGTCGCGGTAGTAAGTGCAGCTCCTCATAAATCAAAGTTAAACAACGCAACGTGTGTATTTCCTATTGCCGCTATAACATCAAATAAAAAAATATTAAATTGAATTAAAAATATACCTTTCGAGTGCGAGTCCAACTCGCAATTGGGATAACAGACAGACAGACCGATAGAAAGATATACACCCTTTCGTATGTATAATAATACATATAGTTGTGGTTTAATTACACAAAACGCTCGTATAGTGAGTGCTATCAGGGTGCAGTACAATGATGCTTACCGCATCCTGATGAAACTACCGCGATTCTGTAGTGCGTCGAACATGTTTGCATCGGCAAGAATACCTGACTTCTTTGCTGTACTTCGCTCGAGACTTGCTTCCTTTTCGGAGCGATTACGTCGATCGAATAATGAGATTCTCAGAACAATGTGTGACTACTTGGATATCGCCATCTTCCGGCATTGCCTGACGCAGCATCGCAGTGCGAATCTATATATATAAAAAACAATTGCTGTTCGTTTGTCTCGCTAAAACTCGACAAAGGCTGGGCCGATTTAGATGGAATTGTTTGTGTGTTTGAGTGGATCCAGGGCTGGTTTATATTCATAATTGGAGCCGGTAGGAGGCGCTGCAATCGGATTCTAGGGGTGCAGGGCAGGACAACGTCTGCCGGGCCCACTAGTCAGAAATAAAGATAGAAAGGGAACAATATGTTATTGTTCGTATTTTTGGTTTTATTTTATTTATTTGTATTATGGATTTAAGTACTTAGATTTTGTATCTTGTATTTTACAATACGAGTATTTTTGTATTTTGTATTTTTGTAGTTACGATATGGGTACTTGGCCTGAAATATAACATTTATTATTTTGGTTTAACTTATTAATTCTCTTCATTAAATGATGGTGAAAATAACTATGCACGAGCCGGAGCCACGATTAGGGTTACCTACTCCTGTGTTAAAAACTTACGTACTAAGCGGCATGTATTTAAGATTACGGCCTTTTGTAGAAGCAAATAGGTTTTGCAATTAATATTTAGTGCTTTCAAACTATTATGCAGTGTTTTAGGGATGACTCCTGTAGATGAAATGATCACAGGGACAGTTCTGGTGCTGTTCACTTTCCACTGGGTTTTAATTTCTATAGATAAGTCAGTGTATTTTGCAATCTTTTCTGTGTATGTAGAAGCTAAATTGTGTGTATTACAGATAGCAATATCTATTAGGAGAACTGAATTATTTTGTTTATCTAGTATAATTATATCGGGTCTATTATAATATGGTTATGGTTTTATCAGTCACTATGGTTCTATCCCAATAAACTCTGTAGCTGTTGTTCTCCAGAACTGACTGTGGCTGGTATTTATAGTACGGTACTTTTTCTTCTATTAATTTATACTGATACGCTAGATTTTGGTGGATTATGGCTGCAAATTGATCGTGGCGATGTTTGTAGTCTGTCTGTGCTATGGATTTGCATGCACCGGTTTAATGCTGTATAGTTTCTGTACTGCTATGGCATCGTCTACATGTATCGACAACGTTTGGATTACGGATAATATGTTTCTCGTAGTTTTTTGTATCAATAACTTGATCTTGGATGGCAAGCATGAAGTTTCAGGGAATAGATTGCCTCGTTTAAGCCGTTCGACGCTTCGGTGTCTACATGTTGTTGCTTTAAATCGCAGCGGTGTCTTCCGTGTAGAGACATCTGGGTCCATGCTTGTATTTTGTCTTTATTGTCAGATAAACGCTCACTTGCTTGGGTGTTTCTGTCTAGTAAGTTAAGGGGTGTTAAGTTTTTATCAGATGTTACTATTAATTTATTTAGTACAGAATCCTCTGCTCGGTCATGAAAGAATTTTGATGTGATAGTGATGTTATTTGCCTATTATGTAGATTTGCTGTCTATTATTCCCCTGCCCCCCTCTTCTCTAGTAAGTGTTAATCGTTCTGTGCATGAACGTGGGTGATGCTTTCGGTGTTTAGTCATGGTTGTGTTAATAATGCGTTGGAGTTTTTTCAGATCAGTTTGTGACCATTTTATTATTCCGAATGAGTATGTTAGTATCGGGATAGCGTAAGAATTGATGGCTTTTGTGGTGGTACGGGAGTTTAATTGTGTTTTAAGTACTGAGTTGAGTCTGTGTTTGAATTTGCGAGTGAAATCTTTTTTTGTGTCATTTTGACGAATTTGTCTATCTTGTTGGAAGCCTAGATATTTATATGACTCGTTTTGATCTAGTTCATCCATCTTTTCACCTGTGATTAGGACGTAGTCATTTAACTGTAGTTTACCCTGTTTAAATGTTTTGCATTTATCGATGCCAAATTCCATGTGTATATCTCTGGCAAAATTTTGAGTTATGTCTGCGAGTTTGTGTAGGGAAGTTACATTGTTACTGTATAGTTATGTCATCCATGTAAAGGAGGTGGGAGAGTATTGGCTGATCGTTTGTCATATTTGACTCAGAGTTAACTCTATTTAAGAAGTGTGACAGAGGATTTGGTGCAAGGCAAAACCAGAGAGGGCTGAGTGCGTCTCCTTGGAATATTCTTCTTCTAATTGGTATTTCCTCAGTTTCTGTAGTGTTTGTTCCTTTTCCTACTTTAAGCTTAGTTCTCCAGTATTGCATTGTATACGAGAGTAAAGTTATTAGTGTGGGGTGAATCTTGTAGAGGTGTAAAGTTTGAACTAACTAACTATGCGGTACTGAATCGAAAGCCTTACGGTAATCTATGTACATCATGCAGATATCCTGTTTTCGCCCGTGAGCTTTTTTCATTGTAACGGAATCTATAATAAGCTGCTACAGCCTTGGCTTCCGGCATCCTTTCTGTTCCGGGGCAAGAATATCATGATAGTTCAAGAACTTGTGATATGTTTATCTATAAGATTGGTTATACAAGCTGTAAGTATTTTGTATATGGTTTATAAGCACGTTATTGGTCAGTATTTGGCTGGATTTTGTGTATCGCTGGTGTCTTTTGGAATTAAAAAAGTTGTTCCTTGTGTTATGTGTATTGGCATTGAACTTGGATTTTGAATAAATATATTTAAATGGTTGTGTAAAAGAGGATGTGTAGTGGTAAATTTTTTGTACCAATAATTGTGGATATGATCTGAACCTGGTGTCTTCCAATTATGAGTATTTTTTAGTACATTTAAGAATATGTCTACCGGGATATTCTCATATGTCATTTGTGCAGTATTTATTTAGTTGCGTGATTCAGTAGCAAGCCATTCGGCTTGTTCATTGTGTTGCATTGGGTTAGCCCAAATACCTGGCCAATAATCTTTTAACTGTTCAAGAGATGGTAAGGGTCGTGGTAGAACAGTGTCTGATGTGTGTTGTGTGTTACTAGTATTTTGATTTAGATGTCTGTAAAATAACTTTCCATTATCCCTAAATTGTGTATTTTGCTTTATCCTCTGAGCGCAACTCTCATATCTCCTTAGTCTGCTACTTGTACTGATAACCTCTGTTTTAAGCTATCTAGATATTGTTCGTTAGTTAGGTTTGGTTCTTCATTCCGTGAGTGAATTTTGTATTTATCTTTTATAGTTGCTTTTTGTGCCAACAATCTATTGCTTCTATTTCCTCTGATGTACTGAGTTAATCTAGCGATGCTTTTATAAGGGATTCTTTCTTTTTCTGCAACCTTTTTTGCCATGGTGGTGTATGTGTTTTATTTTTATTCACTGATGGGCTAATCTGTGTATCTTTTATGTTGACACCATTGCAGATAGCTGCAGTATATGCCGCGCAGTAAATTAATGTTTGGGTTATGATGAAATCATGATCAGTTGAGGTGTGTTGTGGCAATATATTTTTATCAATGCAACTTACGATATGGGCTAATTGTTTTGAAGTGTTCTATTTGGGAATAAATGGTCATTGGATTGGGTCACTGTTTTTAAATTTTTCATTTGTTGTTTCATAGGTCGATCGTATTTTTAAATTTAAATCCTCTGTAGTTTGCACATACTGCCGTGTTTCGTTGTTTGTGTTAGGCCCACTCTCAGTCTGATTAAGAGTTAGGCTACAGTCATCGTCGTTTGGTGTTATTTGAACTAATTGTGTGAGGTGTGTACCATCGTTATAGTTAGTTGGAAGGGTTATAAGTGTCTGTTCTACTTCATCTCGGATGTCTTGTATTCGTTTTACTGTTAAACGCCTATTTTGAACAATAAATCGTCTTTGATCTGCAATCCGTTGCTCAGATACGTGAGATATTCGTGAGAATCGTGATGTTATGGCGGCATGTAAAGGTCCTCGGTAAGCTGATTTATTTGATTCGTATTGGGTAATTTTAAAATACTCTCGTATAATGGCTTCATTAATGTCATCGGTCCAGCGGATTCTTGAAGTCAGTCCACTTATATCAGGCTGGACAGGAGTTTTGTTGATACAGAATCATTTACTACGTCTTTTTTAAAATCATCTATGATTTGTTGGGGTAAAAGTTTTCTTCTTATAATGGCCCTCCTTTGGTCACCAATCCTTTGTTTTGAAACATCAAAGTTTTTGAATTTATCTGTAAATTGTTTATGTAGTAAATCTAAGTGACAAGGTTTGGATTCTAATTCGCTAAATATAAGATATGTGCGCCATATGAATTCGTTCATTTCAACAGTCCACTTTTCTCGCGCCTTGTTATGGCCATTGGTGGGTGCAGTAATTGTGGCAGGTGCGATCTGCACAACATCCTCTAGGCCAGATGAGCTAGATGATGAGGAACTTGGTCTATCCTGTACTTTGAATGGACTTGGTGATGTAGCTGGTGAGTTGAATAAACTTTGTGTGGATGACGGAGACGACGGCAATTTCAGATTTTGTTGTCTTGAAGTTTCGGCAACATTTTCTGTATTTTGAATAGAGCTACGTGTCGCTTTTCTAGATCTCAAATAGTATTTTGAGGTATGTATGTTCGTAATTTCCTTTTCATTTTTCCTCTCAATAGCAGTTTCGGAGTCCTTAAGTTTGTTGGTATCGCAAGTCGTTTGATGGTTTAAGGTTTAAGACCGCCACCCGGAGATTCTTCTTTCCCCTGGCCCCTCGAGGCGCCTCCTTACCATCATCAGTGTCCCTCTCGGAGTCGCCGGGCACTTGGGGATGTGCTATAGGTTTTATCTTCATAGGTTAAACTGGACTTAATAACCCATCGTACATGTCCAAAACACGTGGGTGTGTAGTAGACTTAACTACCAAGTTAAGCCCTATAGGCGCTGCCTTTGGTGCACTCATCTTGCAAACAATCCAATCAATTCCCATTAAAAGTGAATCCATACACTTAGAATAAGAATCGATCAAACCATTTGCAAGTGACACTCTTCCGCCGCCGCCCTAAGCCGACATCCTGACTATTGCCAGCTGTTCTGCTTCGCCTCATTAGGACACATCCTTGTCCTCGAGCCTAGGCAGCTTGGCTTGGTCGATATCCCGCTACCATCGGTCGCCAACACCTCGTTTGTTTGCCAGCAGGGGGTACCACGGGCAAGGTGAGGTTGACGTTTGGAGTGCTGAGATGGGGGCACACTCCCTTACCCCCCCTTATTATTAATTTTATTATATTACAATGGATTAGAAATGTTAGTTATGGAACAGAAATGGGACACGATGCAATTACTGAAGCAATAGCAAGTATATATGTTTGAAACCCAAGATAGATGAAGATAGTTATTACTATAGCATATGAACCTGCACTAATTCGCTCGTAATGAGAAATGCGCAATGTACCGGAAAGACTTGAACACAATCACACACGACGCGCGACGCTACCGACCGACGCAAGGCATGGCATCCACCATACCGATCGGAGGTATCAGATTATTGATAGATGACGCGAAAAAATTATCATTTTACAAAAAAATATCGCGTCTAGCACCAGACTTCATACGTAAGTAGGTGTAGATAGGTTGGCTGTGTACTATTCTAAATGAGACAACACAGATCAATGGCCTTACTTGAGATGAGCACAATGAGTCATAAGGCGTCTGGATTATGGATGGATAGACATCGAAAAGATGATTCTGCCTTCTGCCCCAAAGCGGTGAGATACAATTTATTAATCAATTCATTACAAATTACACACGCGTACGCGCGAAGTTAGTGGAGTCACTGGCTCTACGGTTAGCGTAAAGCGTTGCTGCCGTTACGATTTTTATCTGCTCAAGCCTTAAGGTAATCACATTTCGTAGTAGGACTTAACTAGCCGCATAGAAGCTTTAAAGCTTGCCATCCAATTACGCCTTGCATGATTTGATAATGTACCTACTAGGCTGATTAAGGCCCACTTGCAGGTACGCCAGGTTACGTAACCGTAACCTGAGTTAAAACCCAGGAATGAATTGGGGAATTTGACAGAACTTTTATACGAATTCTGTCAAAATAACTGCTTATTCCGGGTTAAAAGGATAACCCGGTGTTTCTGCAAGTACACGACTGCTAAAATTGTAAGGTTAAGCAAGCAAGGCAACTGCTAGGTTTGTTGTGGTGGGTGTAAAGTAGGTAAAATTTATGTATATTATAATTATTAAGAATAATTAGTTACTTACTTAATAATTTATAAATTACTAGCTGATGCCCGCGACTCCGTCCGCGTGGAATGAGGTATTTTAAGGGTATAAAAAATAGATAGTAGCCGATTCTCAGACCTACATAAAAATCGGTCAAGCCGTTTCGGAGGAGTATGGTAACTAACATTGTGACATGAGAATTTTGTATATAAGAATTATTATATTGGTTTAAATTTTTTTTTATTCTCTTCATTAAATGAAATTGAAAATCATAACTGAGCTCGGGTCGGAGCCACGTGCATAATTAGGATTACCTACTCCCGTTTTAAAAACTAACGTACTAAGCGGCATGTATTTAAGATTACGGTCTTTTGTAGAAGCCCATAGGTTTTGCAATTAATATTTAGTGCTTTCAAACTATTATGAAGTGTTATAGGGATAACTCCTGTAAATGAAACAATCACAGGGACAGTTTTGGTGCTGTTCACTTTCCACTGGGTTTTTATTTCTAGCACCTGGATGACCAAGCTCTGCTCGGTTTTTTTTTTTTGGTAAATCGTGTTCTTTGTAAATTATATTTAAATACGAATTTAACGTCAACAGTGGCCACATTTGGTAGATCTTGTTCTAAATACAGATTCTCTTGTTCCAGGCCTACTTCTCAGTGACCATCGTAACGATGGGCCACTTCATCGAGGTGGAGCAACGCTATCTCAGCGGAGACATGACGGAGCCTGAGTCAGAGAGCTTCCTCGAACCAGAGAAGATAACGCCTAGTAAGTGTGCACTTCATTTGCCGTGCAAACCATTCGTCTCATATCATCATTACCATGATGAGAATGTACACCTTATTACTATTTCTGTTATGTAAATAAATTAAAAGTGTACCTATATGGCATTCAAAGGTTTTATGTGATGTAAACTAAATTTAGGATATTGGAGTAATAAAAACTTAAATACCAGGCATTAATTTATACACAAAGAAGGAAACAAAATACAAAAAAAATTAGGTTAAGGACCATCGCGAGAGTGTACATATTTTATCGTGCAAACCATTCATCATCATCATATCATCATTACCATCATCATATTAATACCACTGCTAGCCCATTACTTAGTAAAATTATCCTGTCAGAATAATTAATCAGTAGGTTTTTGGCCGTAGCCCACAACGCCTAGTTCGGATTGGCATTACATTGTTGGGGAAAATATGGAAAAATCTCAGGAATGCAGGTTTCCTCACGATTTTTACTTCGCTGTTATAGCAAGTAATATTAATTAATAGCTTATAGAAACCATAGAAGTTGTTAAGAAGAAATTTGTGTGTCCGGAACGAACCCCGGACCCCGATTTCGTCCGTCCGAAGGCCGACGTCTTTAAATGGTAGAATAGGCTTTTGCTTGGTAATAATCATGCCTGTAGAAACTAATGAGTAGGTCTTAGCCACAATGCTATCTCCGATCTCTATTACTGACACAGTGAGCGAATTTAAGTCACACATAAAACATCAAAATAAATTAGATATTAGTACAGGAAAATAACCTTTCACGACGGTATTACATGAATTCACCCTAATTGATACGCACCAAGCGACATTTTATACATCTTTTATACCTATTACCATATTATCGCAGCTTAAGTATATTTTCATCCAGTGGTTTGACGACCATATAAATGACAGATCCAGCTACCATGACAGTTGTAGCGTCTAGAGGTACGGTACTATCACCTACGAGTATGATCCATAAAGGTAGGAAACTGCATACTTTGACAAAAAAAAAAAGGTATTGAAATTTCTGCCTTCCTCCTTAACGTCCCTGTTACCCCGTAGCGTTGCTATGGCACCGTCGACCGATCGACTGGTAGGTTAGAACGTATCTAAAATCTACATGATACCTACCCATTTGAATGTCGTTTCACTAATTTTCAAAATGGTCCATCAATCTAGCTAATGCTCGAGGGCGTGGCGCCATTACAGCTGTTTGCTGGAATCAGTGATTTTTACGGCACTACTTCAGCCAGAGAGTTCTCACATTTGTAGAGTCGATAAATTATATAAAATAGTTCACAGTTCGTAAACTTGCAATGACTGATGGTGCACCATTGTCTAAACAGGTCCAGCGCAAATTGGGATCTTCCTTTTCACCTATATCAATGCCCACCTATGCCCATACATCATAGCGATTATTGAATATAGAAGATCGCCTAAAATACTTAATGCCTACGTCCCCTGTGTTTTATATTTGTCCATTTTAAAATAGACTGATTAAAAAAGTGCATAAAACTTTGATGGCGTCACGAACAAGAATTTCATACCAAATCCCATACAAGGCACGCTTAGTGAAGTTTAAAAAAAGTTGCTGATTTGACTATTCAAATACTCAATTTATCATAATATGCCCTTTGGACGTCCTCTGTTGAACGTAGGCTTTCCCTAGTGATCACGGTCACACGATGGGCTAAATGAGGAAAGCTGAGGATATACCTCTGCAGCCTTCCCCATAGTCGCTTTTCTACCTGTTGAAATCGACCTTAGGGGCGACGCTATAGTGCATCCCTAATTCTATATATAATATATAAAAATCAATTGCTGTCCGTTAGTCCCGCTAAAACTCGAGAACGGCTTGACCGATTTTGATGAAATTTTTTGTGCATGATTGGGTGGGTCCAGCGAAGGTTTAAACGGTGAGAAAATATGGAAAAATTAAAAAGTTCCCATGGGAACCAAAAAACCTTAATCCACGCGTACGAACTGGCGGGCATCAGCTAGTAATCATATAAATTATTATTATTCGGTACGAGTACATAATAAATTCCATAATACATAGATCAATTGTTTGTTATAGACATACCCTTTATTATTTTAAGTAGGTCTCTACAAAAACTGCGTTGCTCTCACTGCTCTAGTGATATTTACTCTATGTCTAGCTCGGTTTTAGTGGCCTTGGTACTTGGAATTCAGTTTATCGTGTCTGACCATTAGACCCCGTTATCTCGTCGCATTGACAGCTCGATAGGGTAGGTAAGGGCTAAGATGGCACACCTTAGAATGTGTGGTTTTGAAATTTAAATAAAGTTAATTGTTGTAGAGCAATTTTGTAAAGGGTCAAGGCAGAATACTGAAGGTCGAGTCATGTCGTGATGTCGCTCGTGTCAATGTGAAATTGAATGAAAGAAAGACGAAAATATAGATCTGGCATAGCCTTTTAAAAAATACTTGTTACCAGTGCTATTAAATGCTAAGATTGGACAAGGATCCACTGTCTCCATCCACTACTGACTATCCTTAGCTATACTTTTAATATTATAAATGCGAAAGTGTGTTTTTTGTTGGTTTGTTCTATAGTTACAGAGCAACTCTCGAGGCGATATGGATTTAATGTAACTGCCATAACCTTAACAGGTTAGCCCGCTTTCATGTTAGAATGAAACATCAAATACCACCAGATATAAGTTCGCAGTCAAGAGCTAACTTGCTATGGCATTCCGAACCATTATGCACATAGGCACTTGACGATTCAAGTTTATAAAAATAAAAATCTTTGAATTTTTTACCAATATATTATTTAGAATGGATAGACAAGAATGCCTAATATAATGAATAATTCACAAATACGGAGATTTTTTTACACGTAGATTAAAGATAGTTGTAAAAGATTTAGTTCATAATATTATTATTATGATTAAGAAAGTTTTTCTTTGTCTGTAATGTACGTTTTTGTCACAGACACGCAAATGGATGAAGATTGGGATTATATATGTAAGTGCTTCCTTTCATTATACGTAGTTACATTATAGTAGTGACTGGTCGAGTGTCGCTCTCTTACAAGGTTATCATACGGACGTCACATTCAGTTAGTTAGGTAGGTTGCAAATAATAATGTTAACAACTAAATGATGCCCGAGACTTCGCCACAGTTTCAGGTTTTGTGGTCCCGTGAGAGCTCTTTGATTTTCTGGGATAAAAATCTTACCCGGTGATTAAATAAATCTATCTCTGTACCAAATTTTGTCAAAATCGGTTGAACATTTTGGTTGTGAGGGCGTAGCAGACAGGCACACTTTCGCATTTATAATATTTGTATGGATGTATCCACAAATCTCTCTCCTCTGTATGGATGAATAAATTTTTCAGGTCAATGAATAACGTTCTACGCAACTAATGAACAAGAGTAAATACCTGTATACACAATATATCATCTAAACGATGCGGTGTAGAAATCGATTGGGTTACCAGGTTTAATATAATAGTCGTGCTCCTAACAGATTACAGGGTTTTTTTACTTATATGCAGAAAGATAATTAAATCTATTTTTTGTTGTAAAACTATCCCAAAAAATAAAAAAATAAACATGTCTTCTACAACTTAAATGTACACGGGAAATATCTATTAGCTAGTTTAATATATCTAAATAAAGAAAAAATTGTGGTACAAAAGTACATTTGACGTCAAAGATCAGTTTTTTCGTATCTGCCTCCACTCACAAAATTACATTATTGAACCTTGACCATTGAATCCATCTCCCAATAATACCCTCAAATAAGCACCCAAAAAAAAAAAAACACCCGAGGGTGGGTTTTCTTAGGCTTTGAATAGACTGCGCGTGACGGCTGGAACGCATCACACAGCGTTTGAATTAATATTATGGATGTCCGTGTCAACTAGCTTTTTCTTATTCCACTACAAGTTAGCCCTTGACTGCGTAAACGTCGGAAGCGGCCTAATCTGTTAGGGGTACAGCAGATAAATGAAACCCATACCCCTAATCGTTTTCTACGCGGCAACGTACCGAAACGCTTCTTTGGCGGTACTTACATCAGCTTCTCCGGTACGTTTTCACGCCCCATCGGTTAAACCGATTTTGGAAAAATTTTGTACAGAGACTTTTATCACGAAAATCAAAGAGTTCCAACGGGATTTAAAAATAAAATGCACGTGGACGAAGACGCAGACATCATCTTGTTTTCACGCATAGTATTGTTTTACGAGATTTTATGATAATCCGGACGCCTGGATAAGTTTCACGACCCTTAGCAATGTGCAATTCTTACTAAAAAAATAATGTCCTTCCGACCGAATTTCGGCCACCGCGGCGGCCAATCTCCAGAGATTAGCCATCTGCGCGCGGAAGATATAGTGAACAAGTGTGTGCTCAAACACAGGTGTTCCTTTACCGCAGGGCCGATGGCTTTACATGCTCTCCGAGGCACGGGGTCAGACACCGCCAACTTCCTAACTTCGGGCTAGTACAAATAATTTTATGTCGATATACGACTAGCGATCCGCCCCGGCTTCGCACGGGTAGCACTTATAATCCTAAAAGTCTATACCCAATATTGCCAGTGGGCAGTGGGCAAGTTTTACATTTTAATATTACATTGTAAGAGTACGCCCCGTCCTCACCACACCTGTCACAGCCGCCAGCCCTCAAATAGGCATGATGACTGATTTTGAAAAATGGTCAGATTTTGTTCGGAAGTATCTACTATTTCGAAAAAATATCTTATTTCAGCAGAAAAATAAGGTTTAGTAGATAAAATTGGCATTTGAAATTTAAATTTTAAAAATCATGCCAAAACGCTCGCTCGCTCGCCCGCTCATGGCGTCGTTTGTGACGTCACTATTGTTTTTACCAATGTACTCTATTGTACTGTGTGCAGTAAACAAGTGGTAAACAATAAGTCTTCGTACAGCAATTTAGATATTTTGTGTGAATAATATGAATTCTAAAGCGTGTAAGTCGTTTGCGGTCTCCCAGTGTGATAACACATCAAAATGAACTCCAAACAAGTTATTTATTCACGCGCCACTTAAAAAAATAATGCAATCTAAGTGGCTTAATCTTGCACGGCGAGATCCTACAGCTTTAGGGCTAAATTCTACTATTTATTTCTGCGAAAATCACTTGACGTAAGTTTTTGCTTTATTCTAATACTAGCTGATGCCCGCGACTTCGTCCGCGTGGATTGTGGATTTTTGGTTCCCGCGGGAACTCCTTAATTTTCCGGGATAACAAGTACATATAAATCTTGCTCTTGAATCACTCTATCTATTAAAAAAACCGCATCAAAATCCGATGCGTAGTTTTAAAGATCTAAGCATACATAGGGACAGATAGCGGGAAGCGACTTTGTTTTATACTATGTAGTGATGCTGTTTTGCATATAGCACAAATAACTGCAAAAAGTTAGAGATGCGTGCCAAGAATCGAACCTCAGACGCACCGAACCATACAGACAGACGTCATAGTTACTAGGCAATCACCGCTCATATATAGTTTTAAAAAACAACATTTCATTAAAATAACCTCTAATAACTATCATGAGGTGCTATATAAAATAGCAGATTTTACGGGTTTAGGACCTATAAATTATTATGTTATTATAGTATTACATGGAGTTTTGACGTTGCGAAATTCTGTTGAACGAAAGTCTTTGTTTGATGTAAGATACCCAGCATCAACAAATCAATCCTGGGCCAACTAGAGCTAGTAGCTTTGGTAAATCCTTGATCCCTGATGGCTAAAGATTTTTTATTTCTTGATTTAGGATTCGGTAAAACAAAACTAGATTATGGAAATGATCTAGTTAGGTTATAATCTAACGGTTTTTACAATCTTACGGTGACATATATAATCTGATCTCGGAAATGGCTAAAACGATTTTCATGAAATTTAGCATGCAAGGGGTTTCGGGGGCGATAAATCAGTCAAGCTAGGATTCATTTTTAGAAAACTTCGTTTTATCCGTGTTTTGAGGCAATGTAAAACTGCTACAATATAATTCCAATACGAAGGTAAATTTCGCTAGCGTCTACAAGGTTATAATAGCTCAGATAGGAAATTGTGCGGTCCAAAAACCAGAAGCCTCGGTTCGATTCCAGGTGTCACCAGTCGGATTATTTTTTCCCGTTTTTTCAAGTTCCTTCTTTTATGAGAAAAACTATTATTGGGAGCCCAATAGCACTCGTGATTTTTTATTTAAATAACCAGTTCATATTTTTTTATTATTATGTCGGTAAGATCGATAAATATTATTCTTATTTCTTCAGTATGTAATTTGTATTTAAATTTAATTCCATTCCAAAAAAACACTATTTACCAAAAAAAAATACCGAGCACTGCTTGGTCACCCAGGTACTTATTTTTAATATACAAGTTTATTGCATACAAAAGAACAGTTACAAAGGATATATGATATACTACACTATAATATGCTATATACAATGTAGCAAGGTGATAATAACCGGGTGATTGTAAAATCTAAAACGTGAATATTCAACAATATTTTATGTATTAATGGTGCTTCTAGCGTCCGACTACAAATTTCAATAGAAAATCTTGCTATTCTTTTTTGAATTTACGAGTATACAGTAAATCTTCAAAAACTGGTAGAGTACCTACTGGAACTGGTAGAGAGGTACTCTATCAGCTTAAGTAACTTTAGTTTTAAGTATCACACAATCATTAATTATTCATATCCACTTATGTTAGTAAATTAGGTACGTTGGAGCGTTCTTAAATTTTAAAGTACGTTTCAGTATCCATACTAATATTATAAATGCCAAAGTGTGTCTGCCTTTCCGCAACGCTTTAACGGCCCATCTTTTCAACCGATTATGATTAAGTTTGGTAAATAGGTTACATCCCGGGGAAGGACATAGGCGGCTTTTTATTCCGGAAAATTAAGGCGTTCCCTCGAGAATTATTTAATCCACGCGAACGAAGTCGCGGGCATCATGTAATGATATACTCGTATATATGTCACCGTAAGATTGTAAAAACCGTTAGATTATAATTTATAGCGCGAAATTGTAAACTGTCGAAAGATTGTGAACCGTTCAATGTTCTGAGTGTCAATTTTTGAAATATTCATTGTATTTACGTTTTCTTGTCTATTTTTTGTAGGTAAGGTTAGGGTGCGACATAAATAATCAGGCCACTTAGGTTCTATCGGGTTAATATACCTAACAGATTACAATTTACCGAAAAATAATGTCATTGTAATCTTTCCACTGTTTGCAATTTCGCGAGTTAGATTATAATCTAACGGTTTTTACAATCATAAAATAAAAATAGGTTTATCTCTATTTCCCTTATGATTACAGTGACTCGAAACAAAAGGATAGATTTATTATTGTCAACCTATTAACATTTGGATGTAACAGTATTTACACTATTAATTTATTAAAATGGATCTTCTCTTTCTCATTCACTTGCTTCCACGTCTCATAACTACAGTAAAAATAACTCACAAAAATTCTTAAATGAATTGCACGCTCGTTATTCCCCGTGCAGTTAAAATGTTGTATCCGGTTAAAGAACCTTACTTGACACATTTCCGCCGTAGCGCTTTCCGTGAAAATCACGTGTTCATTATGTCTACTATGAGATTTTACTTTTCGCGAACCTTAAGCTCGCTGGTCCAGTCGTTAGCATGTTCGACTGCGGCCGACCCGGGTTCGAGTTCAGAGTTGGGCCATTATAAAGTAATGTGTTTTTATGACTACAATTTCTCAGTACTAGCCCGGAGTTAGGAAGCCGTTGGTCGCGGTTATTATCACTAACATGATAATAGTCGTTAAAGTCGCCAACCCGCATTGGAGCAGCGTGGTGGGTCTAAGCTCTAATACCCTCTCTCCAATGAGAGTGGAGGCCTGTGCCCAGCAGTGGGACGTTAATGGGCTGTAGTGTAGTGGTGGAGTGGCTTCTCGTACATGAAACCGCAGCTCTCGTATGTATTGAATACACATTGAATACACTAGCTTTAGGTCCGACCTCATGTAGGCGGAGCCTTAATATCATTCGAACGTCTCAACATTTTGGTGTTAAAGTAAAATGGACCATGATCACCGTGTTTTAAAACACAAGTTAGTCCCCACATCTGAAGCCAGCTCACCCGAAACCATGGTAAATTATAATCGTTGATACTTAATTTTTACAAGGATGATAATTTTTCTAGCGAATTCTAATAAGTAACGTGCAAAAGTTGCGTCGCATAAAAAAACTATCTATATTTATAGAATAAGAATGAAAATTAAAAAAAGCTTAATATAACTGTGTAAAAATTAACATATGCCCGCTCGTTTTGCCCAATGGCCACGCAGCTAATGTAAAACCACCCTTAATCTCGCATTACCACAGGCATTACACTGTTTTCGAGTTTAAATGTGACAAAGCTGGGACAAATTCTAGCTTGAAGTTATATTCAAACTTCAAAGACTCGTTTTCCGCTTTAAGAGAGTTCTTATGAGCGTTAAATGTGTTAGACGAAATTCTTTTTATACGACTGCTTGAAAAAAGGAGTATATATTGTTTTCAGAGTTCATGTATGTATGTATGTATATATGTATGTGTGTTTGTATATTCCACCATAACTTCTATACGCCTGAACCGATTTTGATTAATGAGGTATCTTTAAATACCCTAGCATATTCCGGGTGACATAGGCTAGTAAATTTTTTAAAAAAGTTATGTGGTGACAATGGTCCCACATTAAAGACGAAAGTTGAAATAAAATATTCGAAAATAAGATTAACTATGATGATTATACATCATCTAGAAAATGATGAGTAGATTTCAAAAATATATAGCACTATAGTTCAATATCCAGTGATTCACAAAAAAATATTATATAATAAAAATGTGAATAAGATTCTAATATAACTAGATTAATTTAGATTTTTAACTTTTTATTTAGTTTTTTGGCAGGGCAGTCGTTTTTTAATTTTTTTAATTATGACTTGTTCCTTGTTTTACTGTATTTCATGACGTGCGACTATATGACTGTCCGGCATTTATTTTATTTCACTACAAGTTAACCCTTGACTGCGATCTCAACTGTTAGTACGTATCTGATGATGCAGTTTAAGATATAGTTCGCGCGCGAGTTGAATGCAGAGCAAATATATGGTGACACATTTACTTTGCATTCAACTCGCGGGCGAACTGTAGTAGCTAGCTATAGGAGTAGTAAAGTAGTAGCTATTAGGGTTATGGTAGTTATATTAAGTCCATACCCCCAAATGGCTTGTACACGGTATCGTACCGAAACGCTAAATCGCTTAGCGGCATATCTTTGCCGGTAGTGTCACGGCCAGAGAAAAATTCAGAAATGAAAAATTCTCCAAATTGATCCTGCCGGGTATCGAACCCATAACCTCCCACTAGCAAGACCACACTAGCGCTCAATACTGCGCCATGGTGGTTGTCGTATTGTTGAGATTTTATTTATGTACCTGGAAAATACTAAAATCCCATCAAAAACATAAATGTAAAATGAGAGCCAAGTTCAAAATTGTGATATATATGCCTTGGTTGTTGACTTCAGCGACAAAAGAAGTGAGATCTAAATGGGTGCCAAGTTCAATGGTCAGTCCTGCAATTTATTTATAACAACATATAATATTTTATAACAACTTAAAATATCATTTCTTCTTATAACTTAGTATAAAATGTTGAAGACTAAGGCTTTGGCTTGGCTAGTTTCCATATACGAATTATTATTAAGTAGGTACCTAAAAGTACAGTTTCTACCAGCAAGCCAAATTTTCGGAAGAATAAAATAAGAACTTACAGCTTTACAACTTGTGAAGGCTATAATTCATATATGAAAACTAGCCAAGCCAAAGCCTTAGTCTTCAACATTTTATACTAAGTTATAAGAAGAAATGATATTTTAAGTTGTTATAAAATATTATATGTTGTTATAAATAAATTGCAGTACTGACCATTGAACTTGGCACCCATTTAGATCTCACTTCTTTTGTCGCTGAAGTCAACAACCAAGGCATATATATCACAATTTTGAACTTGGCTCTCATTTTACATTTATGTTTTTGATGGGATATCATTACTTTTTGTACAGAAATTATTGAACTCAATCTCAAACTCAAAACATATTTATTCAAAATATGTACCTACAAAGTACACCTTCTGAACGTCATGCTTACAGAGCATAAGACGTGATGGTGATAATAACTACGGTATCTTAAAACTAAAGCTACGAGGGTTTCAAACGTGCCCTGGTCTGAGAAGAGCCCGCAATAAACTCAGCTGTGTTTTTTTTATTATCTCCATCTCACAAATATTCAAAATTATATATATGTACTTATAATATAACATTACATAATCAGCCGCTGTAACAATTCATACCCATGCCTTGCTATCATTAAAATAATCCTTTACACTGTAATTGGACTTTTCTATTAGTTTAGTTTACGTTTTACATTAGTAGGTACTTATTATTCGGTGTAAGGTCAGTGTGTCATCCACCAGTAATTCTATTGTACGACTCATTGTACAAGATAATTAAAGACGAGAATTCTCAAGAAAAATATATAGTGTACCTAGAGTTACACTGACATTGACAGATTACATCTATGGTCAGACTACCTCTACAGCACATTTCTACATCTCATCAATTTTGATTGCAAAAGTTCAAAATCAAAAGTTTTTAGTGAAACATTGAAAACAAGCACGGTAAACAGTCGATATCACTAAAACCACTATAAACAATGAATACAAATCACAATGACTGACGGCTTGAACTGACGACTTCAAATACGTTTCTTCTTCTTTTCTGTCAATGACGTTTCGTTGCACAAAATGCATGAATACGAAGGTAAGGTTTTAATGCAACTATATTATTATTCATTATTATTTACATTAAAATAATAATTATGTGTCATTTTCAATAGTTAACAACACAAAATAACGAATTTAAACAAAGACCTGATTTATGTAATCGGAGTTTTATTTTACTTAACAACTCTTGTTTTATTTAGTTGTGCATGCACTATGCGTAGAATGTAATGCAAGTTGCCGCAGGAAGTGGACGACGGAGTTACTACCACCGCTTAAAGCAGTATTGTTTCAAAATAACGGTTGAATGTCACGTACTTTGACGTCCTTAAAATAATGATTATAACACTACAACATAAACGTCAACAATATTAAAATAATACGGCTTTAAGCAATGGTAGTATGCCCCGTGTCAGAGTTTTGATCTATACCTAGGTAGAGCATAAAAATGACGATTTTTGTACGTTTATATCTAAATAACCATTTGAGGTGTGCTTATGAAATTTGGAGCACATATGTATCGCACGGGTCTCAATATATGCGCCAAATTTGACATGTTTATGTGAAATAGTTTTTGAGTTATGAGGGGGTCAAAAGTGGCTCCAAATGGTTCGTGTAATATTACACACGGTGCTGCTCGCCAGTTTTTTTTAACTTTGGCTGGACACGCTTCCGCGTGTCTTGATATTCCATATCTATAAAATTACTAAAAGGGGCTATACTACCAACGCATAAAGCAATACTTATGCAATATTACGCAAAGTGACAGTTGATGTCACGTACTTTGACGTTCCTAAAACACGGAGTATAATTCTAAAACACGAAATTCA
This sequence comes from Erebia palarica, assembly GCA_964035005.1. Taxonomy (NCBI): domain Eukaryota; kingdom Metazoa; phylum Arthropoda; class Insecta; order Lepidoptera; family Nymphalidae; genus Erebia; species Erebia palarica. The sequence goes on from OZ035986.1 coordinate 21,231,436, forward strand.
GCAATAATGGCCAAATAAGGCCAGATGATATCTCATGGGTGACCTATTGATGATGCAGTCTAAGATACAGCAGGCTAACCTAGTATGATGGGAGATTAGATTTAAATGAGGGTAGAAAATTATCATAGAAGAAGTCTACACACTGCTGACTACACACTTAGATTACCACCAGGCTATCTACCACACGCCTACGGAGAACCTTGGAGTACTTCGGACACATTGTCCGCAGAAACTCTAACAACCTGAAGAAACTGCTGCTAACGGGCAAAGTGGAAGGAAAGAGGCCAAGAAGACGTAGCGTCGGGCCGACCAAATAAGCACCACACTCGGCACACCGGTCCACGTTGCTCTGCACCATGCCACGGACAGACCAAGTTGGCGTAACATGGTGAAAGAAAAGATACTCCGTGGCAAGGATCACGACCCTTAGCAGTGAGGATGACGATGCATGGAGGACACACTTAGGCTGAAGATCTGTACCTAAGTGTGATCTAATTATGAATATACGTAAAAACATTATCACGTCATTGATCAATCATTTTATTGGTCTGCTGAACACTTCTCCGCCTCACATCACTGCGCTCTGTTTCAATGAGCAGGCAGTCTTATCACTTATGTAGTCAAAATTCAACGGATAAATTAAGATTTTTTAAGTGAAATTTTCTTTAGCCGCGTTGAGCAATTTTTGGCAGAGGATAAAAATGTGGATTCGCGTGACCGACATGCTGGCGAACAGCGACATGCTTGCCTTGTTACGCAGACAAAAGGTCTTAAATATAAATATACTATATTCCAAATTAAACTTCAATGCTTTTATGTTACAAAGTTATAAAAAAATCTTTATTTGAGATAGTTTACAATTTCGCGAGTTAGATTATAATCTAACGGTTTTTACAATCTTACGGTGACATATAAAAAAAATTAAAATATAAACCTCAAGCCATATTTGGCTGGAGGTTTCGGTTTACATATTATATTTAAATTTGAAGTAATTACGTTTAGTAATTCAGAATTTATAAGGCTCTGACAGACGGACGGATAGGGTTGCCAACTTTTTTTGATAAAGAAAACGTTGGCAACCCAACGTTTTTTTTTCAAATTTTATGTTTTTATATCAGAATTTCACCTGTCCTGTCACATTCACAACACCTCATCTGACATCTAACATTTCGCTCAGTAATTATAGATAGTTTCCATTATCCGTTTTAACTTATGTGTACCGTTAAATAGTTAAGTACCCAAAGTGAATATTTTGTTTTACGCATCACAGTTATGGTTGAAAATAAATTATTTTCACATACTTTATTTGTATACAAAAGTGTAAAGTATAATTACCAAAAATAAAGTAGGATACGTTTTTATAAAGTATGGTTGGCAACCCTAGGACGGACGGACAAGTGCAAATTCACTCAAGTAGACTCAGAGACCTTCGCTTAGCTCGGTCAATTATAGTATAATAGTATATTATAGTATAAGTATGGATTTACGTATTACTTTCAAAGCCGTGAAACCCTCGATATGTGACCGGTTTTTTTATTTTTGTTCCAGTTACCGTTTCGCTCAACATAACTTTGCTGGCGTGCAGTACTTTGGGTCTCGTCGCATGCGTTTTGTTGGTGCTTGGAGTTTACAAGGTAATCAATAAGTATTAAGATTATCAATCTGAAAGTAATTTGGATGTTTGAAAGTTTGTATGTTCATTAGGTCTAGCTGCCTATACAACCCTGCCAGCCCTGCTCTATACAACCTCATACAAAGAATACTTGCCTCTACGTGCCGCGCCTCTATAGTGGGGCTAGATCTTAAACCGATGTGGCTGAAACTTGGAATGAAGATAGCTTTATTTTATAGCCTACATTTAGTCGAGGGCCTCAACAAGTATTATATGAATGCGAAAGCGTATCTGTCTACCTGAAACGCTTTTGAGGGCCATTACCTCAATAGATTACGACGAAACTTTGTGCTGGGATAGGTTGCATCCCGAAGAAGGACATACACCTGTTTTTCGTTTCATCCCGGAAAATGAGAAACCACGGGTATTTAAAGAACCAATATCCACGCGTACGTTAACCAACATACGTTATGGGCATTATCTGTTGATAATAAATTAGTAACGGGCGCTACCGCACCTCGGTCGTCGTATTTCATTTTATTTGTGCTATCTCTGAATTCGCACAGGAAATCAGGGAGCATGCTTAACTGCAGTTATTAAACATTATCTAAATACGAAATTTCATGCAAATTGTATGAGCCGTTGCCGGGGAACCATCCCTAGGTTCCGCGGGAAACAATGGATCTCACCTATTTAGATAAACCAAGAAAGTAAATTATTTGCATACTGTATGTATTCTGTAATTCCGTATACTTGTTTGGAATAAAGATTTATACAATTAAGTAAAATTATAATCCACATACAAAATTGTATCCAAATAGGTAAAGCTGCTTTCCACAAACTACAAAGCCATAATATACTCATTGTATATTGTGTTGTAGTTTGTGGAAGGTTATTTAAAAAAAATTATCAACCTTAAAACCTAATCCAGGATGTGAATTTTAGGGCTTTTGGAATACCCTCCAATTTAATAATCAGTAAGAAATAATTTATTTTTGACATAGGCATTAATCCTATTACACTGTGCTACTATAATATTAACCTACTAACTTTATATATAATTGGACGTTTCGGCTGATATTTTATAGGAAATCAATCAAAATTTCAAATTGATTCATATAGTAGGTTATACTACAGAAAAGGTAATCTTAAAAGTTTGGTTTGGATGGATTATACGATAACGAAGTTGGAAAACTGGGCCCTATGGAAGTTTAATTAAATTTAAATTGTTCTAGGATATAAAGTTCATGCTACTCCCGTGGATCTTCTCTATGGGCTTGGAGACGCTGGTGGAGGTCGTCAACCTCGTCTACTTATTCTACTTGCAGACGGTAAGTTTATTTAAATACTTTGGTGAGATATTCATATTCTAAATGAGAAAGTGACAATAATTTACATCTAAGTAAATAGGTACTTATTAAAAAATTATATGTCCAGTAACTGCCCTCCGATTCGGGACAATGTGCAGGATTTCCGTTTTTACAGTGAGGTTTTAAAATTAAAACCGAAATTACTATGGTTTTATTATTCCGAATAAGGTCAAGGTTAAAATGTAAAAGAAAACAATACGTTTATTGTTGAAATCTTGAGCGTCCGCTTTCCTCTATAAGCACTACTCCATTTTGATGTTCCGTTTTTTCCGTGCCTAATGAACCCTACATGAATACCATTTAAGTACTATATTATCACTACATTAAATATATATTTTTTGAAAATTTTGATTGAAATGCGCTTTAGTACTGAACCTTTTTTATATATAGAGCATCATTGTTTATACTATAGTCTGATTTATACGTAAATTTTATAGTATATAATATCTGTAACTAATTTAGGTAGTATAATTTATAAATTAGTGTGGTCTGTGGTAGTGTGGTCTGTGGTAGTAGTGTGTGTCTGTGGTTAACGTCGTGGGTAGCAGACTTATAATAATATCATTGGTGGGTAGCATGCTGACTGCTGAGGATGTTTACCAAATGCTTACATTATAAATACTTATTGATTGTTAATGCACTCCTTGCTACTTTTTGTTGACCTCAATAAAATAAATAATTAAGGTAAAATAACCAGTGCGGAACTAGCGCGGGTCAGCTAATTTACTATAGAATAGTACAGATAAGACCCTCTCACAGACTTTTCTAGCCCGTGACAATGCGTTTTCGATTTCTGTAATTACAGCAAACTGCAATTAGTGTTTCCGTAATAAAAGCAACTACAAGCATCTGTAACTCAATTTATGTATTTCGTGGAGCGAAAATAACATTGCGATTGTGCGATAACAAGAAAATAACAGTTAATAGCGAAAAAAAAATATGTAAAAAAAAGTCGCCTGGCGCTCCGGTTCTTGATTAATCGCGGCTTATTCATTGAAATCTTTTAAAATTCACGCCAAAGGGAGGTCTTCCTAATTTTACAGGAATATTCTTTTATATTTTCCCTACAAAGTATTTTTTCCTCATTTTTCAATCGGACAGTTTCTATAGACACTGGTTTGAACTTTCCGTTGATATATCAGTTATTAAAATTTTTAGTTTTTATATACAGAACTAGAAGATTCCCGCATCTCCATCCGCGTGGACTAAGCTCTTACGATTCCCGCGGGAACTCTTTAATTTTTCGGGACAAATTTTATCACAAGCGGTTGAATAGCCGGGCCGTGAAAGCCTAGCAGGCAGACAGACAGACCCTTTCACATTTATAATAATAGTATGCATCTTGGCAACCGAACTTTTCGCTTGGTGATGATAATAAAATAAAATGTAAAATGTTGATTTCAAAAATATCCTTAGAGCTGTATTACGACATAAACTATCCCATTATAGTCATCTTCAACTGATTTACGCCAATCGCTAGATATAAAATAGATAAAATAAATAGATAGAAATTCCACACGCCGCGTTCTTGCTATCGCCTCAATACAACAGTTAATTGTGATTTGTTACTAGCATGATGTCTTCCGTGCACTAAGTCTTCGAAGTCAGTTTACGAAGTCTGCCAACGCAGCGTTTTTTGTGCGAGGTAGCCATTCCATGATCTTGATACCCCCAAACTATGCATCTTCGAACTATGGGGAACATCAACTTCGCAACCCGGCCGTTGATCTCTGTTATCAGCCATATTAGTTTCTCTAGCAATTCGGATCCCCCCATTATGATTTGATCCCATAGAGAAACTTCCAGCAAAGCTTTCTCTAGCGCCCGCTGGATGACCGCTTTCTTATGAGGCTCATATCATCTGCTGTCATCTGTCAGGTAACATGTATTTATCAGAGAGTTATTTTCAGAATTTTATCTCGAGAACTTTGTCCCAACTCCCACCTCCTCATACATTACATACCAATTACATATATGTACATATAAATAATATTTATTTTAATCAACCGCAATCAGCAATCAGGTCGTTCCCCTCCGTGAAATGAAGACGATACGTGCTTCTATTACCGCACGTGTCGTTGTGCTGGAACGTCACGGAAATAGGTAAATAATATCTAAAAGTCAACCTTCTCGATCAATATTGATCGTGGTCCTGTAGCCCTATTCCGTAATCAATCATTGTTTCAATCTCAATTGTTGTGGTTGGCTGACTTTATGGTAACCTTGCTGTGACATTGGATTTGGCCAGTAACAATAGAGTGTGATGCCAATTGATGACGCAGCTTTCGATAGTGTCCTTAGCCCTGGGATTTTCTTTTTGTACAAATATTTCCTCCATAATTATAGTAGTTGCTCAATATTTTGAATACCTTAATAAGATCGCCAATAAACTGTCTGATTTAACAATTCTGCAGCAGTAATGCAGCCCTATAGCGTCTCTCAATATCGCACTTTGTTACTCTAGTATAAAAAAGCCTTTTGAAAAGTTACAAAGTTAAGTTAAAGTTAGTTCCTCGGTTTATTTTTCCGCAAGACTGAGCTTTACTCTGTTTGAATTTTATTCAAAAACAAAATGCACGGTTTAACTGTGAGTTAGATTGGTTATGTTCGGAGTTCCAAACAAATGTTTCATTCAATTTCTCATTGGAGAGAATTGTATTGTTTTTCGTGTGATCAGAGTTCAAAACGGTGCACGGTATTTTATATCCATTCCATCCATCCATCCATAAATTAAAAACCATTGTATAAAATTGAAATAGCTCTGCAGGACATACCATATATAAATACAGTATTAAAGTATGCGCAGAACCTATGTGTACAGTATAAAAACTGACGTTATTCATCGGGCCGTACACTAAATATGGCCGGAAAACTTCCCGCGGAAACCTAAAAACCTAAATCCATGCGGACGAAGTCGCGGGCATCAGCTAGTCTGTATCTTTGTTTTGTACCAGTGCCGAATAAATTCTTTTTCTTTCTTTCTTTCGAAAGTCTATCTGTCTGTCGGTTTCCTTTTGGCGGCCGACCGGTCCGGCTGATTTTGAGGAAATTTGGTACAGACATAGGTATCCTAGAGAAGGATACCTTTTTTTATGCAAGAAAATTTCCCACGGGATTTTAATTACACAAACGAAGAAGTTCACAGCGCCCCGTTTGTTGGCCTGTATCAAATAATATGCTAATTCAATCCGTGAATATGTATGACGTGTGTGGGGTAGTTATAAAAGATGAAAAGCTTCACAAGGCAGAAATTATACCACTTAATATTCCGCAAGTGGTTACGGAGTCGGGATGTCGTCCCATGTGGTTACACACGAGTTCAAAGTTGACACATGGCGATGATCTGACCACATGCTTACAAAATAGTCTCATTTTCGTATGTGGTTTCGATCGATACTTGAGAACGTGTTCTTAATTTAGCATGACGTGTTTATTTCATCCAAGTATATAACCTAATCTTATCTTATCTCATATATATATATATATATATATATATATATATATATATATATATATATATATATATATATATATATATATACCAGACTATACCAGACTATATATATATATATGTATATAGTCTGGTAGATAAGCACCATCCACCTTTAGTCATAGAACTAAAACTTAATATAACTTCATTGTCGGGAATTAAAAAAGTCACAAAAATATAATTTTTACAAGTGCGACTATGAAAATACTAAGAAAGATTTAAAGAATATAAACTGGATAACTTAACCTCGAGTGACGTCGATGCAAATCTTCAAATTTTTTATGATATTTTAAATGAAATTATACATAAACATACTCTATTAACTAAAAACGATTCTCATCAATATCCAGTCTGGTTTGATAATGCTCTGAAATGTTGCTTAGAGGAAAAACACAAATATCATAAAAAGTATAAAAAATTCGGAAACCCGCGGGACTACGATACATTTTATCTACTTCGGCTGAGAAGTAAGCTTGATGGATGCATGTTACACAGATTTCTTAGACTCCGTGGAATACTCACTTTTAAATAACACCAGCAAAAAATACTCTCAAACAAACACGATTCCTCAAACTATCAACTATGGTTATTTGTCATCCTCGGATACTAAAGAGATCTGTGAATTGTTTGCAAAATATTTCAGCTCTGTTTTTGAAAACGTTACGGACATTGATACAAGTTTATACCCACCGATCGTCTCCAACAAAGAAACTACTTTGTGCAATATTCGTGTCACTGCTCGTGACATATATCACCGACTTAAAAAACTGGACTCAAATAAAGGGGCTGGGCCGGATAAAATTCCTCCCTTATTTATTAAAACCTGTGCCAGTGATCTATGCGTCCCACTGAGTATCATATTTAATCAGTCGCTTCAGTCAGGTGTGTTTCCTAAATTATGGAAAACAGCTTATATTATACCCATCTTTAAATCTGGGGACCGGTCGCGCTGTTAAAACTACCGTATATAATTCTGTGTTTCAAAGATTTTAGAGTCGATTTATACGATAGTATTTATCATCATGTTTCTGCTATTATAACACCTAAACAACATGGCTTCATTAGAAATCGTTCAACTACGACAAATTCATTAGAATATAAAAATTATATTTTCAGGTCATTTGCCAGACAAGGTCAAATAGACACAATTTACACCGACTTCTCCAAGGGTTTCATAAGGTCAACCATATTATTCTATGTCATAAACTTGGCGCTTATGGTATTTGTGGCACTAATAACCATTAAAGGGCACGTATCGTCGCTAAAAATTATCACGTCAGGAGTGCCACAAGGCTTTCTCCTGGTGCCACTCTTCTTTAACGTATTCGTCAATGATCTCGTCGACAGATTGAATTGCGAGAGCCTGTTTTACGTTGATGATCTCAAGATCTTCAAGTCGATCAACAGCATTAACGATGCCCTATGCCTCCAAACGGACTTGAATGCTGTTGCTAATTGGTGCTCTGAAAATCACATGAGCCTCAATATTGATAAATGTTTTGTGGTTAGTTTTACTCAACGTAAATCTAAGAATATTGGATTTAACTATTCTTTTAAAGGGCAAACGCTCACAAGAAAAACGTCAGCAAAAGATCTCGGTGTTATATTCGATAATAAATTGTCATTTAGAGATCATTATGAATAAATCATTATTGCCAAATGCAACAAATTGGTAGGGTTTATCTTTAGATCTACAAGAAGTTTTAAAAAACCATCTAGTTCGATAAATCTTTATCAAACCATGGTCCGGAGTATTATGGAATATAACCTATAATATAATCACGGAGATCATGTTATAGATGCAGTTCATTGCGATCGCTTAGAAAGCGTACAAAAAAATGTTTTAAGAGTTTTATCTTTTCGGTATCATTTCGGTCACAGACGCACACCCTACCAAGATAGACGTACACATTTCGCGATGCAAACTTTGGAATTCCGTCGAAAGTATTCTTATTTGATCATTTTACAAGAGTATTCATTCCAACATCAATTCTCCCGTTTTACTCTCACTGATCCAGAGAGAAATCCTAAGCCTTTCACCGTTAGTGCTCACAAAAATAATACTTAATTCTATAATCCCATTATTCGTATGTACCGCCTATATAATGAACTCGTCTTAATTAACCGTAATATTGAAATTTTCTAAACTTATTTAAAAACAAATTCATATTTTTTCCGACTTTATAATCAAGCATCTTTTTATTATTATTATTCTTGACTTTTTATATCTTCATAACGGTAATTATTTTAAAGTTGACTTAAATTTTGACAATTGTATACATTTTAAAACTGCACTCTAATTTTTTTACTTTTGAGTAATATTCATGTACCTCCTAGTAACTATACCTCTTATTGTTATTTTAATATAACATATTGTATTTTCTAAATAATGTTGTTTACATAAGTAGGGTTGTTGTCTGGATCATTTTTTTTTATTTCATGTATTTTGACAATGTTTCGGTGGCAACCTGTTTTGTCTACCTTTGCAATAAAAAAAATATATATATAATATAAAAGCGAAAGGTCACTCACTGATTCATCACGATATCTCAGGGACTATAAAGCATACAGATTTGAAATTTGGAAGATAGGTCCTTTCTATGGTGTAGGCGTCAGCTAAGAAACGGTTTTGAGAAAATTCACTCCTAATGGGTTGAAATAGGGGTTGGAAGTTTGTAGGAAAGTCCTTTATTTTTGAAGTTAAAGACATGAAAATTCTCAATTAGGTTAATAGTTATAAATAATAAAATCCGATATAAGCAATTTTACGAAAATTCACTCCAAAGAGGGTGTAATGGGGGTTGTAAGTTTGTATGAAAGTCCTACGTGTTTGAAGTTAAAATCGGTGTTTAGGTTATTAAATTTAAATAAATAATAACCTGCGTAAGCAATTTTACCCCAAAAATCTACCCCAAAAGGAGTGAATTACATGAGAGTTTTAAGTTTTTGATGTTAGAGACTTGAAAATCGGGATTTCGTTTATTAATTTTTAATTATAGTAACTTGTATAATCAATCAATCAACAATAAATCGAAAATGCACCCTAAAGGATGTGAAATTGGGGTTGGAAGCTTGCATGTAGGTTATAAGTTTTTTAAATCAGCATTAAGGTTACTTATTAGTTTTAGCCGCTATATGTACCTAGGCTTTAAGAAGCGGGAAAATCTCACAGGAAATGAGAAATTGTACGCGGACGAAGTCGCGGGCGGCGTCTAGTATATATATATATATGCATATATATATATATGAAAATGAATTGCTGTTCGTTAGTCTCGCTAAAACTCAGACACGGCTTGAGTCTTGACCGATTTTGATGAATTTTTTGTTTGAGTGAGTCCTGGGATGGTTTATAATCACAATTGATTGGGATCCGTTAGGGGGCGCTGCAATCGGGGGCAGGACAATTGCCGGGTCCACTAGTACAAATATAAAATATAAACTGTGTTTGCTTGCCAATGATAAAAATTACGGACATTTACACATAAATTATACTATATATATAGCTCAATATACTATATTCTTTCAGAAAGAAAATGGCGAAAACAGCTAGTAGTTTTCCTCGCCTATTTTTCTGCCACAATTCAATGAATAAGTGAGTGGTTTTAGGGCTATTATGTAATTCAAGAAGCTAATATTTATAGTACTCCAAAATAAGTAAGCATGAAATACCAAAGCGATTAGTGCCACGTTAAGTATTCTTGGGAATAAGCTTTCATGTTGAAGACTTAAATAAGTTAGTAGCTAAGTTGACGACGACGTTTGAAATGCCACTTGTTTTCATCTAGTACCATTGAGAACCTCCTCCTTTATTTAAGTCAGTTAAAGAAATATTTTTATACTATCAGGCCTGTGTGTATGCCTGGCCTTCAGCCAGTGAATGCCAGGCATACACACACACAGCACAGACGTTGTACATAAAGTTACACTCTCGGACTATGAATATTATTATTAAAAGTTGTAAACTGACCTTTCAAATTAATGTAACTTAAAAAAACAACTATATCGGTGAAATGACATTTTGAAAAGACAGCTTTAATTAAATTACGAGTATATTATATTGAGTGTTTAACGAGTATAACGAGTATATTATACCGAACACTGAAAGTTTTAAAATTAGAAAAAAATTAGTAGAAAAATGGCACTTTCTATAAGTAGTGATTTTTAAATTTGTTTAAGCCACTCCCTGGTTAGTAATAATTCAGATCAGTAATTATTCTCAAAACATAAAAATTTTACCCTTCCAAATAAAGGGTGAAAATAAAGAAAATTATACGAAGCCGACCTCGCTGGCGGGGATTAAAAAAAACATAGTGAATTAATCTCATTTATACTGTGTTATTATTCTCTCAATAATATTTTTATATGTTTACTTTATAACTTTTACCTTGTTCGTGGGGCTGGGTTGTTAATTTGTTATTTCTTTCTTGTCAACCGAGTTATGGCCGATTTACGACGTTTGTATGCCTACAATATTGGCAAAACGATTCTTTGTGTGTTATTTGTATCCGTCATGATATTGAGTGTGTTCAGTCCGTCAATGTTCTGCTGGGGCGTAATTGAAGGACAAACAACACTTTCGCATTTATAATATTAAGTTTGCAGTATGAAGTATATGATATGATACGTATTTTTCGTAATATGAAGTGATATAGGTATTATGTCTTGTTTAACTGCAGGATATCAATTTTATAGCAGTTAGTTCTCAAAGCAGTATCATTCTCAAAGTCAAAGTTCATTTTATTCTACTAAAACTCAGAAACGGATTGACCGATTTGGATGTAATTTTGTGTGTGTTTGAGTGGGTCCTCGGGATGTTTATATTCATAACTAGCGGATACCAGGCATGTGCTAGTACTCAAAAAAAAGAAAAACAATATAGTGGTCTAAAACCATCTTCGCACTATTGCCTTTCTAATGGAACCTTTATTATCTAAACTAATATTATAAAGAGGAAAGATTTGTTTGTTTGTAATGAAACTAACTCAAAAAACTAATCAACCGATTTTGAAATTCTTTCACTTATAAAAAACTACTTTATCAGCGAGTTACTTAGAGTATACTTTATTTAAAAAAATTAGAGATCCATACGAAAATTGCAATAATATGAATGAAGTCGAAAAATATCGTAAATTCTGAGTGCTTCCATGGTGTGCGCTGCGTATATAGTAAAAGTTACACGAAAATAATGTATGGTGGAATGGGGTCTCTTAAAAAGTTCTAAAAAAAAGACCGCGATAGCATTTATCTATCTTTTAAGTTTGTATCACAATAACCATTTTTATGATTGAAAAATTTTGTCTGGTTTGACCTGATGTGCTGTCCAGTGCCGACTGGCTATATTATTGGGTATGGACTATAAGATATGCTACCCGTGCGAAGCCGGGGCGGACCACTAGTCTATACTATTATTATAAAGAAGTAAAGTTTATGACGTTGTAGCCTGTAGGGGGTAACCCTGGATCTACTGAACCGATTTTGAAAATTCTGGTACCAATAGAAAGCCACATTATTTGTGAGTGTCTAAGCTATATATTATCCCAAAAAATTAGGGAGTTCCCGTGGGAATTTAAAAAACTTATTTCACGCGGACGAAGTGGCGGGCAAGTCTGCTAGTATACTATATAGATAGATTGGACCCGGCGCTGCAATCGCGTATCGCCCACTGAATATAATAAAAATGGTGCACAGACAGACAGACTACCAAATGATTCTATACGGCATTCGCTTTTATCATCTGCCGTTCAAATATAGACCAGCCTCACAAACAGAAGATATAAATAAAATAACAAGGCGAAAATAATACGCGCCAAATTTATCTTATTCTTCGTGAAAACTATTAAAATAGGTCGAAAGATTGAAATCTTGAATTAATTTGCTGCACTGAAAATGCTCGTAATATAGTCCGCATAATCTAACAATGTTGGCGAAAATGGACTCAAAGCCTTATTAAAACGAAACATCAGAAAAGTTGGACAGTTGTGACTTGTGACAGACAGACGTTTTGAGCCTTGACATATTAGGTACTACCGAGTATTTTGCTGATTCTTCTCAGTAGGAATGGTTTTCCGAAACAATGGTAGATTCACTCAACGATTCAAAAACACTTGTCAAAGTCGACTTGAATAAAAAAAAATTACTTGAGTTTGACTAGCTTTTGCCCGCAACTTCGCTCATGTTAATTTCGTTTTTCATACAAATTTTACCCTCCTAGGGGTTGAATTTACAAAAATCCTATCTTAGCGGATGCCTACGTCTTAAAAGCTATCGGATTGCCAAATTGCAGTGCAATCCATCCAGTGGTTCGAGTTGTGCGTTCATATAATATCAGTCAATCAGTCAGTCTCATTTTCCTTTTAGAAGATCCCTTCTTCCCTTTTTCCCGCATGTAGGAAGGTAAGTACTTAGTGACACTAAATTGTATGCGGTTGCCATTCCGTAACCTAAAAGAAACCATGAGCTCCAAATCCATATATTAAAGGTTCATATTACTTTGACGCTGATGTGATTCCACGCTCAATACCATTGATGTAGAATTTTAGTGCCTCAATACGATCAATCGAATTTGCAATGTAAAAACTTAGTAAGCATACCGTTGAAGTATCTTGTGAGATAAGTAGTAGTGTATGAGATAATACCATTAGAATACGAAGGTAAATTTCGCCAACATCTACAAGGTATGTATAATAGCTCAGGTGGGGAATCGGGCGGTCCCGAAACTTGACGACCCCGGTTTGAGATGTCTCGACCAATGCGATTATTTTTTCCCCGTTTTTTCAAGTTCCTTCTTTTGTGAAAAACACTATTATTGGGAGGCCAATTGCACTCGTGATTTTTTATTTAAATAACCAGTTAATATTTTCTTATTATTATGTCGGTAAGATCGAAAAAGATTATTCATATTTCATCAGTATGTAATTTGTATTTAAATAAAAGGTCTTGAAATTGACCTAATGATAAATCTATGAAATATTGTAAGGGCGGGACATAAAGTCGATTTTTTAAAAATATAATATATTTATTTAATCAAAGTATGTACCATTGCTATCTATGTACTTTTGCCATCTCATAGGTAGTTCATTGATCCCTTTACTAAAAAACCATTCGGACGGGAATCAATCTTCAATCAAAATCTTTGAAGGCGCTTTGGACTGCCCCATCGAAGTTGAATTTTTTCCCTTGCAAGAAGTTATCCAAATTTCGAAGAAAATGGTAATCTGTTGGAGCAAAGTCCGGGGAGTACGGTGGATGTCTTAGACATTCCAATTGAAGCTCCTCTAATTTGGTAGCCGTCTGTTGTGCAGTGTGTGGTCTAGCGTTGTCCTGAAGCAGCAGTGGCCTAGAGCGATTGACGAGCCACAGTTGTTTAGCAGCTAGCTTTTCCATCGTGGTTTACAGTTGCTGACAATAGACATCCGCCGTAATCGTCTGGCCAGATTTAAGAAAGCTGTAGTGCACGACACCAGCACTAGTCCACCAAACGCTCACAAGTAATTTTTTTTGAGTCAATTTTCGCTTGGGGATTTGGCTGGTTCGCCAGGGTTCAGTCATTGCGATTAGCATTTCCGATTATCGTACAGGATCCACTTTTCATCACAGGTAATAATGCGATTTAAAATCCCTTCATTATTGTGCCGATTGAGTAATGTAACGCAGCAGTCGAAGCGGGTTTGTCGGTTTGCTGCACTCAATTCATGAGGTACCCACCTTTCAAGCTTTTTCACCTTCCAAATTTGCTTCAAGTGGATTAAAACAGTTTTATCACTAACACCGCAACCTGCAGCTAGCTCGGACGTGGTTTCCGATGGATCCGCTTCCACAATAGCTTTCAATTCTTCATTATCAACTTTGGTCTCCAGCCGTCCACGGAGCTTGTTCTGCAGGTCGAAATTTCCAGAACGAAAACATTGGAATCAAAAACGCACTGTGTTTTCTTTTGCAAGACCGCCGCCATACACACCATTAATACTTCGAGCCTTTTCTGCAGCACTGGTACCACGATGGAACTCGTACTCGTAAATAACGCGATATTTCAAGTTTTCCATTTTGTAAACTGAGTGACGCAAAGAAAAAACCAAAAAGAAGAAAAAAACAAATGAATAGGGGTTTTGGTACCAATGGTAGAGTCTTGACATTTAATAAGTGGCGCAAGTTGTTCTACGTGAAATCAAATAGTTAAATGTAACGTTTTCATCAGAAGGTCATCAATCGGAAGGTCTATAGTAAATTGAGCTTGAACATGTGAGGTACGTACAGTTTTTGTGTAACAGGCCGTAAATAATAAATGAACCTAAATGCAAAAGGAATATACCTCATTCGATATACAGTCCAATTACTCGCAACGGAAACCTTCGGGCCCTCAATTCATTTACTTGTCACCTACTTGAACCCTAATGTTTTAGTTTGCGGGATATACTTACATAGGTAGGTATTGGATCTCATACATAACAGCAAATTTGTATGATACCCGCCTGACTTCATTCCGGTAATATTTCTTACTTCTCGGGGTCGATTTTGCCATCAATGGCCCCTAAAAACCTCTTAGGGTTGTAGAAGACAGGGTCGTTGTCGTCGTCGTCCACTGCTGGACGAAGGTCTCCTGCATGGATCGCCCCAGGGTACGGTCTTGTGCCGCTTGTTTCCAGCGATACATAGTTAGTTCGTAGAACCGATAGGCGTTGGGGTCCCAAAGTGCTTGAATGGTGGCCTCGCACTGGGAAGCGCCGCATTGCACGACCCCCCACTAGGTGGACAGACGATCTCAAGCGTGCAGAAGTCAGGGTACATTTTATCAAATTTTTTATTATGAACTTCATGATTCCCGCGGTTTCGCCCGCGTGGATTGAGTTCAGTTCAGTCCCGCGAGAACTCCTTAATTTTCCGGGGTAAAACATAGCTATAAGTTTCTGGGTAGCCCCGGGAATCAACCTATCAATATAAAAAATTTCAATCAAAATTGTTTGAAAAGATGGGTCTTAAAAGCTTCTTCACTTTCACATTTATAGTATTAGTAATTATGAATGAATATGATTTTGTTATATATTATTATACTATATATATTTCACACACTCATTTTATTATATATTATAATATTATAAATATTTCACACCAAGGAGATTTGCTTATTTTTATAACATTGGTGAAAGACTAACTTGCACTTTTTATTTTCCTTTGAAAGTAAATATAAACCTAAATTATGTTACCGCCGCGCCGTTGCGAAGTTAAATAGCAAAGTTATATATCTTGTTTGACTAACTCGGTATCTCACTTTTATGAAGCCAAATAGCTTGGGTCTTTACGGGGAATATTTAAGGGTCTGGCGAAAGTCAACAAACTTGGGTATTCTTGTAATACGAATTTGCATTTCTGTACAAGGGCGAAGACTATTCTGTAATATTACAAACTAACTGATCCGTACCCGCTCAGATATTTTTTTCATTCGCCCACGATAACTAAAGTAGGCATTGTGATCGACACATATAATGTCCGCGACTTCGTCTGCGTGGATTTAGTTTGCCACGGGAACTCCTCACTTTTCCGGAATAAAGAGTAATGATGTCTTTCCCCGGAATATAACCTATCTTTGTACCACATCAAATTCAGTTGGAAAGATAGGTTGTTAAAGCGTAGCAAAAACACAGACTTATTCTTAGGACATCTGCAAAGAGGAGCCCAATTCTCACTTCCAAGACTAGTTTTGGAAGGAAGGATTGCAGGCAAAACAGCTCCTGATCGCCAGTCTTTGGCCTTTGGCAAGTGGTTGAACGATATATGGGGATGGACAGGGCTTAGTCATTCAAGGCTAAAATATGCGGCTCAAACTAGAGAAGATCTTCGAGTGATGACCGTCAAACTTCGTTTTGAAGAAGGCACGCCGTGATGATGAAAGAAACAGACAGACAGACTTTCGCATCTGTAATATTAGTATGGATTAGTATAAATAAGAGACAAAATCTATATCGGTATTGAGTCTTAACTTAAATATTATTGATTAGTACCATTACATTTCCCACTCACGAAATTCGCAAATTAGTATTATTTAATTTGTTTTTGTATTATTTTTAGTATAATAGCTAAAGTGATTATGTTCTTACAGGATGTCTAACGACACTACACGACTTGTTTTTTTAAACTCACTCTATTATACACTCTAGCTCACCGATCTTCATGCGTTTGTAACATGATGGATGTGTTTTAATATGAATTTCTCTCTTGTTTCAGCTCAACTTCAATCCAATAACATCGTTTTTATTCACATTGGACTTTTTCATCATCGTGTTAAACGTGAGTATTTTCTTTTTTAGGTTTCCTTAATAAGACAAGGAACCGGTGTAGGTATCGTAACCATAGTAATAATATCGTCCGGTGCATTTTTCTGCATGTTTGTGCGTCCGTGTGCCGCAGCCAATTTTAAAACCAAATAGAAACCATAATAAAGTACTATAATACTAAAAGTTACTATAATACTTTACTAATACTATAATAATAATACTTTTGCGACACAATTGTCGCAAAAATAAAAAAAAACATTCCAGGGTACTAACATGTAAGACGACAACCGAAACAAGTGAAATTAATTTAACGAATTAAAAAATACGACTGCCCTGCCATATTATTTTTAGAGTTTACCTCCTTAAGAAGCGATTTACATATGTAGACTTTGGAATCTTATTCACTTTTTTATGAAATGTTTTTTTTGTGAATCACTAAATATAGGACTAGGTATAGTGTTATATATTTTTGGAATCTACTCATAATTTTCTAGATGATGATTATATAGTTAATCTTCGTTTCGATTTTTTTTTTCAATTTTGGTCTTTAATGCGGGACCATGGTCACCCCATCAATTTTTTTAAAAAAATTACTAGCCTATGTCACCCGGAATAGGCTAGGGATTCTAACGATACCTCATTTATCAAAATCGGTTCAGGCGTAAAGAGGTTATGGTGGAATATACAAACTCACATACATACATACATACATACATACATACATACATACATACATACATACATACATGAACCCTGAAAACAATATACTCCTTTTTTCAGGCAGTCGTATAAAAAGGTTTACCCACTCGATTGCTACCTAGCTGAATGCGATACAATCTTTTATAGGATATTTGTTACGCCTTCATTGAACCGATTGAACTGGGAATGGATATACCCTGAATAACACACAGACTATATTTTATCAGGGAAAATTCAGAAGTTCCCGCAGATATTATAATTACTATAACCGAATCAATGCGAAGTCACGGGCACCATATATGTAGTTTGAAATAACTATACTTTCTATAACTATACGTCAAGGTTTTTAGCCACTTACACTACGGAACCCCGGGTTATGCGTGATTTGTGACGTGACTTTATTTAGACCAATGGTTAAGACTAGAAAGAATAAGCCAGAGCTAAAAGTTTTAGAATTCTTTAGGTTTTAATAATCCAGATTTTATTTCAAGAAAAATAGAATTCAGATTAAGAAAAACATAAACAGTACAATTATGAAGGTGTTTTTAAATTCACGTACAACAAGATAGATCTCAGGGTTAATCCAGATTTAGAAATTTATCATAAACAGTTGAAATAGGAAGGTATTTTAAAATTGAAGTGCAGCACTCTGCCCGAGGAGGGAGGGTTTTGCATGCATATAAGTAATGAACATTTGCTCACTTTAGAGTTATTAAATTTAAATATGTTTATGTTAATAACTGGCGAACTATTTTGAAAACTCTTATCTTGGCGATGGATGATCAATATGTATGATGCCTAAGTAAAAACTAAATATTATTTCTTACCGATTATTAAATAGAGGGTCTTCCAAAATACCTAAAATTTACATACTCGGTTGGTTTATAGTTTGTTTTAATTTTGATAACTATTTTAAAGTAGGTAGGTACAGATTAAAGAAAAAGTGTTTTGAAATTTGATGACGTCATAACTATGTACACGTATTTCATGCAAACTTTCTTACTAGAAGTGCGTTTTTAAGTTTGAAAAAGAGTTGCTGATTTGATTGAGATGCCATCATCCCTATTATGCCCAGCGGGGCGACCGGCGACTAAAAATGACAGCTACAGTGTAACGATCGCAATCACCTCTGATTGGTTACCACTCTTCCACTATTGGACAAAATCTATTGACGCAGCAAGAATACCATAAAGTCAGCCAATCACAACAATTGATACTGTAACAATGATTGATGCAGAAGTTACACAATCGCACTGCCGGTGGCTTTGGCCCCGTAACATTCTTTTGCTTCATCCCTCATGCCCTCAGATTGCAGTAATTTAGAGATTTGGGGGCAAACGAACAAATTATACAGGCGGGGCCGAAAACACTTGTTGGCCTAGCAACGAACTTTAAGACCTAAATCGGTAATTGAATGAGACTTAGCAGGTCCTAATTTGGTATTTCTTATTTCTCTGTGTATTGGAGCCTATCCCGTTTTTAAAACATACTCGGTTTCCTATCACAATATTAAGGGATAGGCCCAGTTTATTTTTTCTATAAAAATTACATTTTAAACTTCAATAGGCGAAATAATGTGTTAGCCACCAAATCAAGGTAAGTAAGAATGATGATGATTACTATTGATATTATTCCTCATTCTAAGAGATACTATTCATTTGCGCCGGGTACTGGGTGCGATTTGGGCCATCTCTTTTATTTGTTTGTATAAAATATAATTAAACAGGCGTACAAAATATAATAGAAAATGCTCAGCGAGATTTTAGACAAGAAAAACAAATTAATGTTGAATCTAATTAATCATTTTATTAATTGAACGAACTTGGGATCTCGGCGGGAAAACAAAGACTTCAAAATTTTAACGAAGAATAATGTGACTTTCTCAAATATCACTCGCTTAAGATTGTTATCCACGGACACTGATAAGCGATGATAAAACTATTGTTACCAAAGCCGCTAAGTTTAAGTATGGGTAAGTGTAGCGGTTTTACACGATTTGTAAATTAAATTGACAGCACAAAATCTAGCGTTGTCCTTTTGAACTAGGAGTATTGTTTTAAAACATTTTAATTTTGAATTTATAATTTTGTATAACGAAAAATGTAGAGGAATACAAGGTGTTTTCACCATTTTTTGTCTATCAAGAACCGTACGTGTATTACAACAAATATATCTAAAATACCCGTAGTTTTATTGCCAATGGGGTTACAATGTTGTACATAATCTGTAAACTAAAGAAAACTACAGCATTAAACATATTGCTGACCCTTTCTTAATATTCTCTGCGGAAAGGGACAGTACTAAATTTAAAGCTGTTATTTTAGTTTAGTTTAAAGATTGTGTTAAACAGAATCGGCCACTTTGACGAGGTTTGTCTAAATTAATCAAAAGTATAATGAAACTTCTAAAATCATTCAAAATGTGAAAGATATAATGTTTAAAATATGCGAGAGAGAAACTTAGGTTATGGTGCCGCCTTAACATACGACAAATAACGTTGCGGAATGTACGTGATATTTGCTTACGTAATTTCAAATGACTCAGGGAGTTCGCCCACCCAGCCACATTATTGTTTGGGTAAAACAATCGCGCTATGTCGGTTTAACACAATGTCTAAACTTTACTAATATTATAGGTCTAAAAGTTGTGCTGTCTGTTATACTACTTTCACTGTGAGAAAGCTCTATAGTATCCCACAGGTCTTGAGTGTTATTATACAAATATACCTTCTACATAAATATCGCATGTAAAAAGTTGCGAGAATAAACTAGCAATAAATTATGCTAACAAGAAATAGCAAGCATTAAGTAAGCACATTTCAATTTAGTCGTGTTTATGTACAACCAATTCTCACAGTTTCATCTCACTTGGTTGGGTGTTATCAGTTTTTCCACTTCATTACAAGATATGGCTGTCTGAAAACAACTGTTTGGTTTGGCGGCCATTTAAGACTTTTGAACATATACTAAGTACTATGTGCCACGCCTTTTTCATAGAGGCTTTCCCGAGATAGAAACTCATAATTGTCCTACAAGATTATGGATTGAAAGTATTAATAATATAGGCTTTTGTTAAAATCTACTACATAAAGGACTATTCTCCTCATTCGCAGTGGCGGACTGAAAGCCAGAGAGGGTGGTACACGGACCCCGGATTAAAAGGGGCCTCTGAATGATGAAAAATCTCAAATCCCGCATATACATTATTCAAAAAGACACGGTTGGAGCGCTTAGGATCGTTTCTTGAAATTTTTTTTTTCACTACTCTGTCGGGCGATCATTCGATGTTGAGAATGAGTAGAATTTTTGGAAAAAAGATTGACGATCAGCTTCTCTAAAATTAATAAAACAGTTTCGCGCTAGCTCTGCTCGCGCTGATGAGTAGTCCGCAAAATATTCAATTCTCAGTTAGTTTACAATACTAGGAAGGATTTATTCTGCTGTCTGTTCTCATTATTCGAATCCTTTAGCCAATAAAACCGCAATAAAATACTTTATTAAAGAAACCGGGGGCCTCGTTGAGTAAGCCCGCCCCTGGCTTAGTCGGTCACTGCTCATTTGACTCATTAAAGTAACTTGAAAGGCTTAAAGAGGTCGAATTAATTGAGGTAGGGTCTAAATATTCGAAGCTCAAAAATAACATCCCTAAGAGAGCCAACTCACTAAAGACCGGATAGGATAAATCTGCGTCTGCTAGTAACGTTTTATGACCTCTTTGACGCAGTGGTGAGCGCTGTGGTCGTATATGTGGGACGTCCCGGGTTCGACGCCCGGTAAGGTTCAATTCGGGAAATTTATAATTTCTGATTTTTTCTGGTCTGGTCTCCAGGCTTCGACCGTGGCTAGTTACCATCCTACCGGCAGAGACGTACCGGAAAGCGATTTGGAGATACAGTACGATGCCATGCATACATGGCTAACCTGTTAGGGGTATGGGTACTTGCCATACCCCTAACAGGTTAGCCCGCTACCAGCTTAGACGCGTAGGTACCATCAGGTGAGATTGCAGTCAAGGGCTAACTTGTACTGGCGTAAAAAAAGTCCGTGTCAGCGGGAATGAGGTTTTGTCTTATCGTGGAAGTGTGTGTGGGTGTAGCATACTTTCCGTATGTTTTGTCGCGATAGCGTGTGCGACTTCATTTATAGATGTCACTGACGAAACATGCGGGTCTTCGTGTGTTTTACTAACTTTAATGATCGAAGCACGGGGAAGGGGTATCCTACAGTTTAGAGTATAGAAAAGGTTAACAAAGAACAAAAACATCTTAAGCTTTGCACGGCGCTTGACGTTCTCGAGTAACCTTTTCTTTTCTATGAAAAGAGCAACTGCTGAGTTTCTTGCCGGCTCTTCTCAGTAGAATCATCTTTCCGAACCGGTGGTAGAGTATTAACGTTTCATAAGTGACACAAGTTGTCCTACATGAAATAAATAAATCACTTATCATTTATCATTTAACGTTTTCACTCGTACCACGATTTTATTAGTAGTTTTTTTTAAATAAATATGCTTCGTTGTAATTGAGGAGGAAATCAAGTCTATAGGGTACTTTCCGTTGACATACAATCATGAAATTAAGCAAGTAGCAAGGTTTCATGGCACAAGTATTGGAAAGAATCCGAAAAGCGATTAAATTACTATACCGTACTCATAGGGTGTCAAATTGTGTCAGGCGATACCAGTTTAGCGCTATATTAAGCCGGTTATTCCACAGCTGATTACGTGTTGTTATGACAACTTTCTTGTTATTTACTAAAATAATTTATATTGTGTGGTAGTACGGAACCCTTTGTGCGCGGGTCTTTTTTTAAGTAAGGAAAGACAGATTATCGGTAAAGGTGAGCAGCGAAAGCGTCGCGACGCGATACGTGATGGAAAATGACATTTCTGTACGTGACAACTAACAACGTATATTTTGTAGTTTCAGCAGCAGTAGTTTCGTCGCGTTGTCTATTTTATCTCCGGTGTAGGACACCCGTAAGCAGCCATACTTTTGTATCGTGTAAAGTAAAAAGAGTAAGCTCTACCGCTGCTCTTAAAAAGTCAAAGAAGAACTACATAAGTACTTAATTAATCTAATTAGCTACATTAGTAATCTCATGATGATGTACAAAAGTGCGGTGGTTGAGCACAAAAGTTCTGCCCGTGACACTTTTGCGGTGTTTCACAAAGAACTCGGGTAAAAAGCGGTTTCCGCAGCCAATCTCTTAGCTCAGGGAGATTGCGACTTTACAATTGAAAGAGAAAGGGGATGCTTGTATATTTTTTATTTAGATAATGAAGCTATTTCCGAGCAAGTAGGAGAAAAACTATGTATTTTTTGCTCGTAGGGTTGCGTGTTCTTTACCGCTATTAAAACTATATACAGTAGACAATGTATACTCTTGGGAGACAAAAATATCACTCATATTTTTTGCACCAGAGCGGTAATATAATCGCCGCCATACAGCATACCATTTCGCGCTCTACCGCTACCCTCGAAAAGTCAAAGTTGATCCCAAAATGAATATTTTGGTAAAAATTAACTATAAATATAAGTATTGGCAGACTACAATATAATATTGTAAAACATTTGACGATTTCCCGGCGCAATAGTGAGAGCTGTGGTCTTATAGGAGCCATTCAAAGTACCGACCTTGAACTATCTCCGATTGCCATGTCGCGGTCGGAGGAAATAAAGAAGGAACACATAAAAAAAGTAGAATTTAAAAAATAGCCATTAGGTGACCCGTGTAGCTGCCTGTGCAACTGTAGGCAGGGTTTACAATAAAGAGTGTGTGAATTAATTCAGTCAGTTCAGCCTATCATCCGCTCGGCCAGACCGCGGCAGTTTAATTAAAACTCGCTTCGCTCACGTGGAACAATTTCTCCGCGCGATTGTAAAATAATATTGCTATTTTGTACGTCGTCTCAAACACGTATTTTCTCATAATCTATTTCGATAGGTAATCATGTAGACATGATTCTATTTTAAGAAATATCAAATACTACCTGCAGTGAAAATCTAGAATGGAAAATGACTAGACGGTCCATAAATGGCTCCATATATTAAGAATTTCGTTACGATCCGTCGTTAGTCGTGCATCAAAGCTGGGTTTTAATTGGGTTATCTGCAGTTAAGTTAAACTACTGGGAATAAATTCCCAGTAGTTCTACGGTTGATCTAATCTTTTTAACTCCATATAAAGTCCAACCCAATTCATTAGAAAGGTCATAGTTACTGTCAGGTAGCTCGTATGTAAATTTTATGAAGAATACACAGAAGAAATGTTCAGAGATTGATGGCAAAATTCCTCGATATTCGATGGATAACAGCAAATCCCAGTTTTTTTCACTCAGATATCTGAGTGAAAAAAACACTCGTGTGAAGCCGGGTCGGGCCATCTAATAATATAAATATGTATGCCGATATTAATATAAAGTAGCTGTTCGAGCGTGCCGTGCTTTTATTACACTTTATATTTAAATAGCTTCCCAGTTTATGACACCTTCGAGCTATAAAAACGAATGGTATCATAAAATTCATTCGATGCATTCCCAAATTTAATAAATAAGAAATGGGTTGGAATGTCCTACATATTTATCTAAGTACTTTATTTTATTTCCTAGTTTTATATTACACTAAACTGAGCACCATTATTCCTATTTTACATAACATCAGAGCCTCCATTATAGGACGATTCACACCGTCTCACAACGTGCCGCATCGGATCGCACCGCGGCGCATTAATTTACATGTAATGCGACAAATTAAATTAAAGTGTCTACACTTACGTATTTTTACTAAAGTTCATAGTTGCATGATGGAACACGTATACCAAGGAACACATTCGGCTACTTTCGCCTGCTATCGTATGCCGCCGTATGTCCATGCAAATATGGACTTTAATAGGTACGTATATGTAAATACTTCATTCTCCTTTGCATAATTAAATACTTACCGCATGTTAAATGAGAAGCGGTGCGATTCAATGCGGCGCGTTTGATGTGACTCATACCTTATTTGGAATCGTTTAAATTTTTCTTCAAACAAACAGATGACAGTTTTAGGAATAGAAAAAATATTATTAACAGCCTTCTATCCACTAGATGTCTTAACTACTTGGCTATCACTCTTTCTTAATGTACTTAGTGGATTTCATTTTAGTTCAGTTCAAAGATTGGGTACAGTTGAATTATTAGCATTTTACAATGTCATTAAAAATCACAGCTAAAGACATTTCACGTTTTATTGCTTCAGAAATTATTACTGGTATTGTGACGACTTAACTAATGTACACCATCGCCCGTAACGTTATACAGCTCGTAAAAAACTTGAACAGGAACGAAGAATATTATTATATAATATCACAAAACACTGAATATTACCAATCTCTAAAAAATATTTAAGGTGTACACTGAAAACCAGCGATGCAGCCTGCTGCAGCATGATGCTAGGCATCTTGAGAGAACTTTTTGATAATTTCCCAGATAAAAAGAAGGACATAGGACAAAGGATATTAGGCTTCACAAATTAGATAGAACAGATCGGCCATATAGAGATACAGACAGAAAAACAAAGCTACTAAATAATAAACACACTATCGCAATTATAATATTAATTTGGATCATAATAATATAACGGTTCTTCCTTCTTGCCGGTTCTTCTCAGTAGAATTTTCTTTCCGAACCGGTGAACGGTCGTAGAGTCTTGACATTTCTTAAGTGGCACAAGTTGTCCTACGTGAAATAAATAAATCATTTATCATATGAAAGGTGGTACAAGTCTACATAGAAATACCATCATATTTGTCAACCTTTATCCGTGTATATCTTCAAAACTACAATATTTTCATAAAATACAAACCACAAACACAAACATTAAGCATATAGTAAACTTACTATACTCACACTATGAATATAACTTACTATATTCATAGTAAACTTACTATCAGTGTCGCTACTTATCAGCACTGCAAATGCCCTGAATACTTGTATTTAGGGAATGCCCTAGCCTCTCACACGGCATTGCTAATGTGCACTGCCAAGTGAGAGGCTAGGGCATTAGACTTTCAAATACAAATACGGGCAGTTTTAGTCCGAAATAGTTTTAACCGTGTTATACAGTTTAAACGGGTTTGCTTAACTGTGACATTAATTTCTTTGCGCGTTCGTTCTATTAGAGTAAACGATTCTATGTGGTCTCGCGGATCGTTAAGACTATTGACTATATTGATTATAATATTACAAATGCGAAAGTTTGGATGGATGGATGGATGTTTGTCACTCAAGCACGCCAGAACGGCTGAACGGATCGGGATGAAATTTGGTACAGTCTAGAATAACAGAGCTAATTATATCCCGGAAAATTAAAGAATTCCCGTGAGAACCAAAAGACCCTCAATCCATGCGGACGAAGTCGCGGGCATCAGCTAGTTTTATATATTAAACAGATTCATTTCCTAATGTTAGGTTTGAGGCATTGGCATTATCGCATTCGTTTGTAAGTAAAATTTGGGTACTAAAATTCTACATCAATGGATATTTATTAAAATATTTTAAGGCACTTTAAAAATACTAAAATATTAAAATAGAAAGTTTAAATAGTATGCTTCCTATTTCCCTGTTTTGTATATCTAAGTATACGGGGCATTTGGTGCTATAAGGGCCCGTCACCATCGTCAAGTCAAGCAGTAATGTTAGAAATCTTGACAATACTCCTATACAAAATTTGTCAAAACTAAAACATCAAATTTATCCGATAGATAAGGTTCACTTGATGATTGTGAAACTGGCCCCAAGTATTAAAAATACTTAATAAGTTATAAGAAAATTAAAACTCCCGTAACAGGATACAGAGCAATTTCCGCAGATTAGATCTGCGGAAATTGCTCACAACCCTTAATCAACAAGATCAGGGGACCCTAAAGTATATAATATTATATTATACCTCTATACAGGGGACATACTGCCAACGCTTAAAACCATATTATTTCATTACTGTTGGCCCTCGTGTTTTAGAATTATAACCCTTATTTTAGGAACGTCATTTTGAATAATATTGCTTAAGTATTGCTTTAAGCGTAGACATATGGCCCTAAAGTGGATGATCTTCAAACGGCTGATATTTTCTTGAATCACAGCTAATAACACTCTCGATCAAGTGACCTATTAAACAAAAAAAAACGAAATCAAAGTCGGTTCATCCATTGGGAGCTTCGATGCCACAGACAGATCATAGATTTATGATTTATATGACACTCACACTTACTGATGCTCATAGACAAAAATTGAATAAGATATAGATTTATATATAAAAGATATAAAAGATCGCTGGATGTACCCCGTTTTTTTCATAAACAAAAACAATGGTTAAAACATAATAATTGCAGTTATTTAATTGGTATTTGACAATTAGTCAACATTAGCAACTTTTAAAATAGCATTTTAATGATATTTAAGTGTTGTCACTTTTTTTACTTTAATCGATAGTTTTCAATAGTATCAGACACAAAATTAACAGGGTACGTCAGTATTATTTTCGTATAATGTCTTTGGGCAGATCCTCCATTTAATAATAATCACTAAATAATAATTTATTTTTGCCAAAATATAGGCATAACTTCATAAAGCCTTCAATCCAATCGCGTGCTAAGCTAAACATTGAGTGCGAACTAAGCGACTAAGCCAACTTAAAGTTTATTTGAAAACTAAAGTAAAGTACATTCATGATATTCATAATATTCAGAGACTTGAAGCTGCGCTAAAACTGCTGAACAGGGATTATATACATACTAGATAATAGTCTTATATAGAGAATAAGATTTTTATTCCCAACTAATACCCACATGGGACCCCTTCATTTTCCGGGATGAAAAGCATATTATATGAATCTAGGTATGTACCTACCTACTGTTTAAATACTGTCGTTTATGAAACAAGAGAAGCGCTCAAATATAACGTTTCTTGTATAGTGCCGGCCCCTTTATTTTTTATTATTTGTTGTCACATTGGCAATAGTATACCTATAGTATATAGTAATAATAAGTACAGTCTCTGTGTCAAAATTTCAACTGTCTACTTATTACGGTTCATAAGATAAAGCCCGCTGATTTACGGGAGGGCGGACGAAACCCTATAGAATAAAATAAAACATCAGACAAAATATGGCCAATAATCATTTTAAACATGGCCCCATTGTCACCGTTTGGGTATGATTTGGGTACTGAACGCTGAAAAATAATGAAACATCCGACAACATAAGTCCAATAATAATTTCAAATATGGCCCCCATTGGCAACCTTTGGGTAAAAAATAATGAAACATCGGACAACTTAGTATAATAATAATTTTAATAATTGACTAATAATCATTTGTTATAAGAGCCACCAGAGATGTTCTACGTTTCTAAGATAAGGACGTGTTACAATTTTTACCAATGGGAGCGCTTGATTTTCTTGGAGCTATGAAAGTCAAGCGCTCCTATTAGTGGGCTTGACTCACAGCTGTAGCTCAGCAAAGTAGCACATTTCTTGTGGACATGCACTCTATTGCCTAGTTTCGTAAAATTGCTCATGTAAGCAATAAGGCCGCCTTTTCATGCGTAGTTTTAACTTTTAATGTGCAAAAAGTATTCATCTATGTATCTATCTAAAAAGGAGCCCCAAGGTTTATCTTTTGATCAGTATATCAATGTTATCAAGGGATAATTAAACCAATAAATGCAAACGCACGAACTGCAACTAAAAAGCTCTCATTACTGGGATCATACTACCATCGCTTAAAGCCGTATTGTTTTAATATTGTTGACGTTCGTATTTTAGAATTATAATGCTTTTTTTAGGGACGTCAAGGTACGTGACATCAAACTGTAATTTTGAAGTAATACTGCTACAAGCGATGGTAGTAATCCCCCTGATGGCTTTAAGCCAATTAGCCACAGATAATGACGTAAATGACGTATGGAGGCTCGAAACCATTGAACCAAAAATTGCTATGCTTCGAATTTGAAAAGGGAGCAAGAAGAGTGCTTAGAGAATTCAGTGCGATTTTAACTCTTAGATGTCCAAGCGTCTCATACATGAGTATGTGACCTGCCCCCTATACTCTAACTCAGTGGCTATAAAAAAGGAAAGTCCCTGACTTAGATTTAATATCTATTACAGGTTTGCTGTGAAAAAATAAAAATGACATTTCTTACCAAAACTTCAATAGATAAAAGATATATATGTCAGTGGCCTTCATTTTTATATAGAGTTAAAGAGTAGGGCTATTATTGTCTTAAGTGAGCGATATAAAGCGTCGCGATGCAACACGACGCGATACAACTCGTACTCGCAAGGAGTCTGTGTTGCAAGGAGTCTTCTATTATCTTGTGCACACAACTTTGACTTTTCTTAGTTAGGTTAGGTTAGGTTAAAGGCGAGTTCTGTTGAACACCATCTCTAAACCATAGACTTATTTATTTATTTGCTCTACACTAAACTAAAATAACAGCTCTATTTATATTGCTATCCTTTTCATAATTGTTCCTGCGGAAAGATTTAGATTTAGAGCCTATCATTTTATTTTAGAGAATGTGTCATACAGAATTGGCCAAATTGTGCGAAGTTGTCAACGCCCAAAACCTCAAACCACTAATGCTGTCGAGCGAGGAAGCATGGCAATGCTATAGGTAAACTCTTAGGGCAATAATGATGCGAAGAGAAGGGAAGGAAAGAGAGGAAAAAAAAAAGCATGGAGTAAGAACTAGAAAGCAAATCGTAATCATTTGACAGCTTAAAACGTATTACTCGAACTGTTCAAGGAGTTCATAAACACACGTCCTTAAACAGGTCGAATTATCCATTTGACAAACGATTACGATTACGATTTCATTACACAATAGGGGGGCGCCTCCTCAGTCGATATACTCGATGCTATTTTAAACGATCGATCTATCACCACCCACCGGGCCACCGCAGTTAGATCGTTTTACCATGGATATTTATGTTCAATTAAAATCATATACTTCCAGCAATGACGTTTGGGTAAAATTCAGTCCTATTCTAAGTTTGAACTCGTCGCTTTGATTAAGCGCGACGCCTGTCAAAGCTTGTAAATATTGTATGTGATAAAAATAATAGCGGGCCAGTGCCGTAGCGTGTATTTCTTCAACCAACTCAAAATTTGCCGCCCCCAACCCTATTTTTGCAACTAGGTAAAAAATCGGTGATAATCCTGTGATTGGTATCCTGTTGGTTCAACCCTAACTCCCAACTCTCTAATCCTGAATCTGTACTAAGGATTAAGGAAATTAATAGGAATTTAGGGATTTAGGAAAGGGTTTAGGAAATTTTAATTTTGAATTGATGTAGTAGGTCCCAAGCAACGACCTTATAGTTGTACTTTCAGTCCTAACTCCACAACCCAGATGCCGCAGGTACTGCACTCCGATGCCGTGGGGATTTAGAACTGTTGGTGAATTGATAAGTATAGCAGGGACGCCATTTAACTTTTGAATACACAGTTATTCCACTTGTCCTATTGACTTTAAATTTTGTGTAAATAAGTTCCTATGAGGTACCGATGGCTTCCGTTTCCGGTTGTCTTAGAACGAACACTTATTGTAAAACTGCTCGCGACGAATATTTCGAAAAGTACAAAAATAACAAAATATTAACGAAGAATACAAGTGCAGGTTGCAAATTTTCACCATTAAAAGCATCACACAACATAAAATTTCCAAGTAAGAACATTATATTTGGCCATTTTGAAACTTTCAAAATCAAACAACGGCAAAAAATGGAACGGAATGCTACCCAAGATAGGGAAAGAGAAGAAAAGGTAGACCATTCCGAAGGTGGGAAGATGACCTAAAAATAACAGGTGGAACACAGTGGAAAAGAAAAACTTACGACCGTGAAATATGAAAGCGTCAATGCTAAGAAGCAAGACAACATTATCGTTGTCTTTGTTACTATATAATATAGCTATATATAGTAATTAATAAACTTTTTAGTATAGTTTGTAATTCTAGATATAAGTTTAAATTGTGTAAAATTTAAATAATCTTATCTTATGAGGTCCCGATGACAGTACAGACTTTATTTGATCTGATGACTATGATGTCACCCGGGGCCATGGTTCCCTTTGCCCACCCACCCACGCTACGCTACTGCAGCGGACCAAAGTATGCTCGAGGCTCGCAAAAGTAAATATTGTCGCAGGCAATCGACAGTATCTATTTCTGGTTTGCATTGTAAATGATTAATTATAGCTCCCTATCCAAGGGGTGAGTCGACCTAGTTGTGACAGTGATTTAAGGGTTCCGGAGTCCTTAGTGTCGTCAAATCCGTCTTATCCGTTTATGTTTTCGTCATGTTCCATAAACCTTTGAGCTTTCCAAATAAAGTAATACAATAAACAAACGGGGATTGCGACTTTGCTTTACTCAGGTAAATTTATACTTAATATTAACATAAAAGCCAAGAAAAGTATAGATTGAAAACTGAAGTTTGGCATTTTTGTTCAAATTCGAATACATTTTTATTAAAATCTCACTTTTATGAATTCAACCGTTCAACGGAATAAATTGCTGACGTACAATTGGCCAAGAGCCAGGATCAGACGACCGTTTTCATTGACTTAATATTCGCAATTACCATTAAACCTGAATATACCTAATATATTATATGAATACATCCATACTAATAGGTGCTAATATATATTTAAATGTGAAAGTGTAACTGTCTTTCTGTCTGCTACGCTTTCACAGACCATCTTTTTCACCAATTTTGAACGAATTTTGGTATAGAAACAGGTAGGTGCAAGGAAACAAGCTAGCTGAGGTCCTGTGGGCCCTATTTAAGGGAGCCAATTAGTTAAGTTCTGTAATTTTTATGTATACTATGATTTGTATTACTTTGATGATATCTTTTGTTTCTAAGTAAGTTTAGTTTATATTAAGCATGAATGGTGTTGGTTGGTCGAATCAAATAAAATATAAAACGCAGCCTACCTTACCGCGCTAAATAGCCAAAGTTATATTAAATATTGACCGAAGTTATTTCTACACCTCCGGTCTCCTGGCATGGACTCCTTGAGACTTATATTGCCTATGAAGTTCGTAAGTGCGACTGCGGATGACGAGATAGTATTTCTGATAAAAAAAATCTCCAAAAAATCCGGATTTTTTGTATTTTCTGTCACATCGGGCTATCTAGAGGGAGGAAATAGGAGGTCAGGAAGGTGAAGTAAGGAAGGAGGGAAGGTACCTTGTTATCATCAGATGTTGGAAGATCACCAACTCTTTTGTAGTATAGAAGTCTAGTTAGTCTAGAAGGAATGTGAGAAACTTAAGTGATACCCATTAACGATCACATGGACGACGTGTATTTTTTTTGTAAAAATTATGAGTAATAGTTTTTTAACTTATCTCAAAAAAAAAACATAAAATTATCTTCTGTTGTGAGCAATTAAATAAGTAATACTACTAAAACGTACTTCTGTGTCTGAGGTTTCTTAAATTATTATATTTTGCTCAAAATTTATGAACTCAATCTGAATCGAGATCAATGATTTTGACCGCAAATCGTGGATCAGCGCCCAGAGTGCCTAGTGGGAGATTTTCTTCCCATTCTATCACGACAACTTTATGGTTTGTCTGAGGCACTTATCTAATTTAGGATGATAATTTTGATAGATGAGACGTGTATAGTAATAGTGAAGGACAAGAGCGAGACGGACAGAAGCAGTACTATGCAAACAGCATAGACTGCCAAATTTATCATCCTAAATTAGACAAGCATAACTATTATTTGTATGGAATTTTCAAGCACTTAACAGTGCATTACTATTATTATAAACTAGATGATGTCCGCAACTTCGTCCACGAGGATTCAGTTTTTTTATTCCCGGAACTCTTTAATTTTCCGAGTCAAAAAGTAGCCTGTGTCCTTCCCCGTGATACAATCCCTGTACCAAATTTCATCAAAATCGGTTGAAAAGATGGGCCGTGAAGGCGTAGCAGACAGACACACTTTCGCATCCATACTAATATTATAAATGCGAAAGTGTGTCTGCCTGTAAACTTGTATATCTAGAAGGATGCGGGCATTGTCTATATGAATGACAATGTTGTCGCCATGGTAAGGCCAGGATTACACTTGTAAGATTTACTCACGTTTATGTCACGTATACGAGTAACTTACGCAATGTAGTTAAGTCGCGTATCGTATGCAAAATTGAGTTACGTAAGTTACTTACATGCTCTAATTACGTAATAACTTACAAGTATAATCGTGGTCAAATAAGTATATAAAAAAACTCCCACTCTGCCTGCTGGATGCTAGACTTCCCAAGAGCTGCGTTCCAGACTTTTTTTCGTTGTAGCCCTGACTTTCAAACTAGATAAACTAGTTCAGAAAGCTCACAAAGGCAAATAAAAATACATTTAAATATCTTCACGGTGTTGACCTATGTCATATTGTGTTAATAAAAGGGCATTTCAAGTTATAAAAGTTATATTTAGATGGAAATCTAATTATGCCTAACTTTTCTCTTCGATCTATTTTCATATTGCGTTTGATCCTGAAGGATACGAGATAATACGTGATCTGTAAGAAGAAGTATTATGTATAGAATAATGACGTCAATCGTTAGAACAAAGGTGAATAGAGGTCGTTTGATCTAAAACTGAACGCGTCACATTAAGGTCCTATATTATACGTTTATTTTTATTCCACTACAAGTTAAATCTCACCTGAGGGTACGTGATAATATAGTTTAAGATCATAAGTAGGTAAGGCAGCATCAGTTTATATAATCGGTTCCTACAGAGAATCGTACCGGAACGCCATATCGCTTGGCGGTAAGTGATTGTACCGGCAAAGACGTACCGCCTCGCGATATAGCGTTTCGATAAATAATGGAGTGGTAACTAGCCACAGCCGAATCCTACCCAACTAAACCAGAGAAAATTCAGATATTATAAATTCCCAAAATGACCCTGCCACGGATCAAACCCGGGGCTTCCCGCTTATAAGTAATTAAATAGCCCTCGCCACTGCGCCAGGGTTAATATGAACCAGCAATAAAATTCACGAGTGAAAACAAGCATCCTATAACGCGCTCATTGTCCCATAATCTCGTGGGAGCACTCCGGGACCGTTTTATGGCGGTGCTGTAAAATGGCGGATAATATAAGCCCCTGATTATTCAACCATCGGAAGCAGCCGTTTACCATTCCATCACAATGGAATTGCAATCTCGTCCGAAAAATTTATTCAAGAATAAGATGCATCATCAATGCTTAGGTTAGTTATGTATTTACACATTGATGTAATTATATGTAAATTATATTTTTCAAAAGAGCAACCACGGAGTTTCATGCTGGTTCTTCTCGCTAGGAATGGTATTTCGAACCAGTGGTAGATTCACTCGAGGATTCAAAAGCTTTTGTAAAAGTTTATTTTATTTGAATAAAAACATTTGAGTTTGAGTTGGATGTTGCCAACTACTCCAACCGCGTGGCTATGCTTAGGTATTAAAAATCCCGGGGTAAAGCGGGCCAGGACCAACGGCGTTCCAGGCATAATAGCCAGCAATCTTGACTGCTGCTTTTTATTGCTGTAGGGTTTCAGCTGGTACAGACATCATGTAGTAACGGTTTACTTAGTCGGTAAATGACTAGTTATAATTTAAGTAAAATAGATACCTTAATAATACCTCTATGAGTCTATAGTTACACCAAATAAACTTCTATTTATTTATTTATTTAAAAGGTTAATGAGCGGAACGCACTTTATGTTGTCAAAGTCAACAAGTCAAAGTTTAAGTAAGTATACATTTCCACTAACCAGTGTTGACAGATGCCGAGTTCTGGGACATATTGATGATAATCGGGATAAAACACTCATTTTTGTATTTTTTTAAAGATTTAATAATAATTAATTCTAAAATTATATGAAAAATGTATATATAAATAAATCAGCTATCTTGTCACGTAATTTGTTTTGCTTTAAATTCACTGCAGCAAACTGGAAAAGCTGCAGTAAGCTACGTTCAGAAACTGACGACTATCGGTACTTTTCCCTTAGCTTATTCCCGTCACTTCTACGTCACCTGTCACCCCGCCGTCGCTCGTTTCGTGCCCGTTCCCATACAAAGTCATACATTTGATTCCGTCGCCGTCGCCCCGCTGTCGCTATCGCTCCGCCGCCGCTAGTTTTGTATCTGACACCTTAATGAGCATGCTTATTTTGACTCTCTTTGAACTATTTTTGCTCGCTCGCTTTGCTCAGGGTGCTAACCGAAACCCTGTTCGCTAATTTTGATTAAAACCGAGCGGAGCAGATATAAGATCAATAGACCAATCTGATTATTGTTAGATGACATGATAATTTTATGATGTATTTTTTAATTGAAAACTTCTTTAGTCGCGTTGAGCAATTTTTGGTAGGGGGTAAAGATGTGGAATACGCGAGACCGACCGCGAGACCGACACCGTTCTTGAATAGGTCTTAAGACAAAAGACTTTATTGCCTTAGTTTTAAGGTTTACATTAATAATTGCTGTGGAACCGAGACCGACACCTTGACCGCGTTGTTAGTCTTAAATATGGTACATTCGTAATCAAACTTTAATGCCTTAGATAGGTATTTAGTATAGGTCGAAGCGCTCTAATCCGTTCGTCTCCGCTTCAGCCAAAACGCACCCTAACTCTCTGATTTTCCGGAATAAAAGTAGTATATTCCCCATGCAAAAAACACGTCGATCAGTGGCGTGCAGTTCATAGAGGTACAAAAGCACTGCTTACCCAAATGGAAATACCTCAATGCTCATTTTTCATCAAAACAGATAATAAATAGGTATTTTGACTAACTAATGCCTACCCTAGCTTCAAAAGCTGTGCACGCCACTGACGTCGATCCATAGTGTTGCTCTGTTGCGGCTTTATTGAAGAACCAACCAGAAAACACATTCTTATTTATATTAGTACTAGCTTCTGCCTGCGGTTTCGCTCACTTTAGGTTCGATTTTCATACTAATTTCAAAACCCTATTTTACTCCCTTATGTGTTGCATTTCCAACAATCCTTTCTTCATGCATTCCTACGTCATAATCCATCGAGTGGTTTGAGCAGTGCATTGATAGATCAGTCAGTCAATCAGTCAGTCAGTCACCTTTTTCTGCTATATTGTATTTATAAGACAGACGAAGAAGAAGTATGGATGATAGCTTATTTCTCGCAAAGAACAGCCTAGCAGCTCAAAGTGGGGAAGACACCATTACTCTTACTATGCTACGTATGCCATAGGTTTAGGAAGTAATGAGCCCCACAGTGACAGTTTTACGAGTTGAATTTCACAGCCCCAGCAAGATAATAGGGTCGGAGGCTGGGCTGTGTAAATTTTGGAACAACGGTATGGAGCTCACATATGCAATTACACTAAACCAGTCGAATCAATAATTAGTATAGTCGATGAATAAATTGAGGAATCTTAATATACAAAAACAAAGTCGGGTTTGTCCGAACACTTATATAACTCTAAAAAGGATGAACGGATCTGGATGAAATTTGGCAGAGGGATAGATTATAGCCTGAAATAACACATAGGTTACTTTTTATCCCGGAAAATTAAAGAGTTCTCGCGGAAGCAAAAACCTCATTCCACGCGGACGAAGTCGCGAGTATTAGCTAGTTTCATATATAAAACTGTATAAAGTGCTGTTTATTTACCGCTCTGTATTTACTACTATTGCGAATGCTATCATTTTGGTTATTGAAAAGAGTAACTGCCGAGTTTTTTCCTGGCTCGACTCAACAAAACTACTTTCCGAACCGGTAGTAAAGTTACTATGTCCTATAGGTACATGAAATAACTACATTCTAGTTTGAGTTTAAATAAAAGCAAAAATAGTCTTTGTTTCTGATTATTTATTATTTTTGGTGTAATTAAAGATGGATTTATCCGTACTTTACCAGTATTATAGG
This sequence comes from Erebia palarica, assembly GCA_964035005.1. Lineage (NCBI taxonomy): Eukaryota > Metazoa > Arthropoda > Insecta > Lepidoptera > Nymphalidae > Erebia > Erebia palarica. The sequence goes on from OZ035986.1 coordinate 21,267,827, forward strand.
TTCATTTCTTTGACCAAGCGGTCTACTCAGAAACGTTTGCGCGTAGCGTCTCTCTTTGTTGAAAGCTAAGTCTCGAAGCTTTTAGCTTTATTTTAATAAACGTAAAATGATTCGTACGGGCTCCCGGGCCTTCAATGTCATAAAGATCGTCCTTTTTTGATGAAACAGGCCCGCTTAATGGCGGCAATTTGTCAAAAGGACCGACACAAATGAAGGCCCCTTGAAAACGAACAATACATATAAATCGAGTAATAGACAAGTAGCAAGTTGCGATTCAGCGGTCTATTAGGCTATACAAGACCGACGTTATTGAATTATTATATTTATGCCAGAGTTTTATTATCACACAAGTTATAGCTTGACTGCAATCTTCCCTTTAATAGATGGAAGCGGGCCAACCGGTTAGGTATATGGCAGTTATATTAAACCCATACCCCTAAACAGGTACCTACTAAAATTCCACATCAATGCCCTAAACGGTTCTAATATTCCAGATCATGATCAATTATTTGGAAACTCATAATTTCGGATTTCGCAGTCCATGGCGCAGCGTTGAGCGCTGTTGTCTTATCGGAGGTCCCGGGTTCGATGCCCGGCAGGTTCAATTTGATTTATCGCCCCCGAAACCTCCGGCACACTAAATTTCATGAAAATCGATCGAGCCGTTTCCGAGATTCAGATTATATATTTAATATATACAAGAATTGTTCGTTTAAAGGTATTAGAGATATAGATAATTAGCTTTTATAAGGAGATTACTTTTAATGGAATTTAAAAACCTGTATAAAGGCTAGCAGCAAAATCATTATGAGTTCAGGAATTGTGATATCGCTGAAATGTTACAAGGCTTCAGTCTAAGACAGCTGATGCAGTAATCGGCCTTGAATAGGACTAAATAAAATAAATAATAAATAAATAAATAAAATCTTTATTTGGAATTACCATACACAGTGAAGGTACAAACACAAACTTAGTAGTAAAGAATTAAACAAATAAAATAACTTACGAACTAGACGGTGACAAAATAACTCCAAAAAGGGCAACGGCTCAGCGTGATGCTGATAAGGTGGACCTTAAATTATTACTATATAAGGTCTAGCCCCACTACAGGTGCACGGCGCGGCGCGACACGTAGCAGCAAATAATATTCTTTGTATGAGTTTGTATGGAACCGGGCCCACTAGATCGACGCGGCAGATGATGCACTGCGACATAATTGTACAAATAATACTTGCCGCTACGTGCCGCGCCTCTGTAGTGGAGCTAGACCTTAACAGAGCAAGGGAACGTTACCATCTCCCTCCCTTATGCGAATAGGCTCGAAAGAGTTTAACTGAGAAATCGATATGTATGCGTAAAACCTGGACTTCCTCCGTTTCAAACTCTATTCTAATTGGGTAGAGTTTAAAATTAATTAGCTCGGAATATTAAACATTACGGAATAGCACAAATCGGGGTTTGTTAATCTTGGACCAAAATTGAATCTCTAACCTTAATCATGAGAATATGTTTATTTCATATTAGGCATGCATATGTTGTGTGTTTGTTGATTGGCGATAACCGGAGTTCGATCCTTGGGCACGTACTTACCTCTAATTTCGGATTTAGTTTTGTGTCCTTTGTGCAATTAAATATTAAGCGCTTAGCTTAAACGATAAATGAAAACATCGTGAGAAAACCTGCATGTCTTATACATAATGTTCTCAATGGTGTGTAAAGTCTTTCGATCCGCACTTGGCCAGTGTGGTGGACTATGGCGAAACCCTTCCCATTCTGAGAAGAGCCGGTAATGCGCTGGATTTTGTTTTGACGACCTCCCTGGCGCAGTGTTGAGCGCTGTTGTCTTAACGTGTGTCCCGGGTTGGATCCCCGGCAGGGCCAAGTTGGGAATTTATTATTTCTGAATTTGCCCTGGTCAGGCCTGGTGGGAAGCTTCGGCCGTGGCTAGACGTTCCCCCAAGCGATTTAGCGTTCCGGTTCGATGCCGTGTAAAAACTGATTAGGGGTATGTATGGGTTTAATTCAACTGCCATGCAGGTGAGATCGCAGTCAACAGTTAACTTGTAGTTGATAAAAACAAATGTGATGATGTGTATGTTGTTATGTATGATAATCCTTTTATTATTGTTGGCAGATCTACGCTATGGTTTGCGTGATTTCGCAGTTCCAAGAATATCTAGAAGGACGAGGGACCGCTGCATTCGACTACTCCGATAGAGTAAGTAACTTTATACCAAACTAGCTGATGCCTGCGATTTCGTCCATGTGGAATAAGTTTTTTTAATGCTTATGGGAACTTCTTAATTTTCCGGGATAAAAAGTTTATGTCACTCACCAGTTCCACGTCCTCAACTAAGCCCATGCAATTGAAGGACGAAGCAACAAAGTAACAAAGACACTTTCGCATTTATAATATTATTCGGCCCTCAACTATGTTCACACTAAGTTTTGGCGACTTCCCTGGTGGTGAGCAGTGTGGTCATAAAATAGGAGGCCCCAGGTGTATTCTCGGCAGGGGCAATTTGGAAAATTATAGTTTTTGAGTTTTGGACTGGTCTGGTGGGAGGCTTCGGCTGTACCTAGTTACCACCGGCAAAGGCCGGTAGGGTGGTAACTATCGCCAAGGTATCGCCAAGCAATTAAGCGTTCCAGAACGATGCCGGTCAAATGTAACTGTCGTACCCCTACAGGTTAGCCCGATACGATGATCGATCGAGGATCAGAGAAGCGACGAGAAGAGACCAAAATAAGAGGCCAAATCTCTGACTATAACAGAGCTGATCAATATACCATATGGACAGCCTACGATCGGTACAAAATTGATTGATTAACAAGTCGAAAGGGACCAGTCGCTATGTCATGGCAGATATCTGGCGAGGCAATTTAGAATAGAACATTTTTTTTTCATCCATTACAAGTTACCCGTTTACTGCGATCTCATCTGGTGGTAAGTAATAATGCAGTCTATGATGTAAGCGGGATAAACTGTTAGTGTATATTCCTAGTCGATTCGATTCCTAGTCTTTCCTAAAGAAACGGGTTGTCTGGAGGAGATCATTTTGATAAGATCGCCCTTGCGTACGCGTTGTTTTCTGTTTTTTGTTTATAATAATTCTATGTCATGTGTAGCAATAAAGACTTTATGTATCTATCACCACTGCGCCAGGGAGGTCGTCAAAAAAATAGAAAGATTTTCTACAGTAAAAAAAGTGCTCGTAAATGTGCTCTTATACTTCACTGCTCCTAAAATAACAAAGTAGACTTTCACAACCCCAGTTAAAGTATTACCGTACAGGTGGTACAATCCAAAGGTGTACACATAGCGTATCTCTTTCTCTCTTATCAAGTTATTTAAGTCACCGTAAAATTGTAACTGTAATTGACCTTTGAGGCGGTGGTGATCGTGCGTACTGTGCTGGGAAAGGGCACCATCCATGACGAAGTCCCACATGCGATCGTCGCCGTGACACGGCATACCACCCGCTGTACGTACTACACCGACGATAACACGGATGCGACGCGATCGCGGATTTCGTCTTCAATGCGGAAAAAGCAAAACCCATTGAGATCAGGGATCATAATATAAAGATGGCTATTCGTGACGGGAATGCAGCGGTGGCGAAAAAATTATTAAAAAGTAGCTTAGAATAAAATGTGAATTATTTGTATTGTATTGTAGTATTGTAATGCTAAAAATATAATTGTCAAATGTGAAAAAAAAATACTACCATCAAAATAGAATGTTACTTCCGGAACAAACAAAAATATCTATATAAAGATAAATACATATATTAAAAAGAAATAATACTGAAGAAGATAAAATAGTAGTAATTTAGACATAAGTAAGTGTGTAGATATATGTAGTAAATAGAAAAATGTGTTGATTTATGTGAGTTGTGTGTAAAAATTTTTCGTTTTCATTAAATGAAATATAATAAAATTAACAAAATAAAAAAAGGCACGGACCACGAGTCTGTGGAGTGTCAATTCATTAATTAAAAAAAAAAAACTACCGAAAAATAATGCGTTAAATTAAATTGTATGCAGTATATTACGGTACATAATCTTTCGACAGTTTCCAATCTCGCGAGATAGATTATAATATAAAGGTATTTACAATTTTTAATCTATCATGCCTTATTCATGCGCAATAGATTTCGTTAGTAAGCAATACATAATTCACAGCCAGATAGGACGAAAAATCCACCAAGACCAGAGTTCAGGCTCAGAACCGACGTCTTAACAAGCTCTCTGAGGCACGGGGATAAAAACAACAATAACTTCCTTACACTGTGATGAACTTACTGACTGTGTTTGTACTATGTTTGTTACTGTGACTCGTAATTACTTGACAGAAAAAAAACAATACTAAAATCATGGCCCAATACTGGACTTGTTCCTGAGATTTTTAGCTTAGCTCTTGTGTAGATCGCCGATACTACGCCGACTGATCCAGTAATTAATATAATAATATCTGATAGTATTCGCTAAAGCCGGTTGATTAACAAAGTTGATTGATTAACATGTCCAAAGCGATCAGTCGCCATGTCGTTGCTGATATTGCTGACGAAACAATTTGCACATCGTCGTACGTTTATGATAATGTTTCGTTACATAACAATATCAAAAGTTATGTTGTGACTGGCTATAAACAATTCTGGCTGACTGTAATAATTTAATCGTCATCGCGATCACTGAGCACTAGTCTCCTTTCAAAATGAGACATAGAAAAGTTGTTTAAAAATTGGGTATTTGACAACTAGTCAAATCAGAAACTTTTTTAAACGTCAAATCTCGTGCTAGATTTCGTATAAAATTGTGTACTGTGACGTCATCAAAGTTCGACGCACTTTTTATTTTAATCGATAGTTTAAATTGGAACAGGGACGTTGATATTTACGTACGACTTTTGGGATATCCTCTATTTAATAATCACCAAAAAAAGATTAGACTAGCAGTCAAATACCCAATTTTATGTTGCTGAATGATCTTCGTCATCTTTAACGGATACGTCCACTGTTGAACATAGGTGAACTATGTTTTCATTCTAAAACGAAACCTGAAGGCCAAGTGGGTGTTTTTAGGTATTTGATCAAGCGCCAGCTGCCAAGCGATAGACAATTCCATACAAATCTTAGTTAGCGTTGTCGTGATCGAATGGGAAGAAAAGCTCCCCAGGCACTCTGTGCTCAGTAGTGGGTCGGGAATGAATTGAAGATGGTGATTATAAACCACCAAATATTCAAACTTGTATAAGGCTCTCAAACTCATCATGTGAACTCTATATCACCCACATTCTCATGAATAAATTATTATTTATTTGATTTATTTAAACAAAGCAATCTTCTCACAGTTAGCAGTGGTACAGTACACTGCCACCGCCCAGCAGACCACCACCACCAGTTCAGCGCCGAGTGGCCGTCGCCGCTCCGCTCCACGCCCGATGCCCAGTCGCTGCGACCCTGAGGACTTCTCTGAAGCACCCACCAGGGTGCATAATATACGTAAGTAAAAAGTCCTCTCTTGCTTGCTTCCATGTCACTATATCTACCCATTGTGGGCCCAGTACTGCACGGACCTCTTAATAAGAAAAAGATATATTTGCCTGATGAGAAGCTTCAGCCGTGGCTAGTTGCCATCGAACCGGTAAAGGCGTACAGCCAAGCAATTTAGAATACCGGTACTATGCCGTGTAGAAACCAATTGGGTTTAATATAACTGCCATACCCCCAACAGGTTAGCCCGCTACCATCTTAGACTTCTTCACTCTTCATTTACTATCAGGTGAGATTGCAGTCAAGGGCTAACTTGTAGTGGCGTAAAAAAAAGGTTTTGGATATTATACTCCATCGTGCTTTACAAGTGCAAATAGACAGACTTTAGGAACATTATTGAGAACTCTTAGGTTTGAGGTTTTCCTCAACATGACTGGTAAACTTATACATCCCTTAGGTTTGGTGCCGTCGCGTCGTCAACTGCTGCCGTCCTTTGCTGGACGTAGGTCTCTTAATGAGACTCAGACACGCCGCAGTCTTGCTGCCTGTATCCAGCAGTTCCATGTGATTCTAACAATACCAGAAAAACACATTTGAATTACTTCAACAGTGCAAATAACGTGAATACGGCACAATGTAAATCCATTTAAGGTTATAAATTATACCTTTCTCTTTGATATTTTTTTCTTTTCTTCCCCCGTCCGATTTAATCATTAGGGAATAAAACCTCGAGAAATATAACATGTGACTGTGTTTACTGACAGTTAGTTATTTTGCACAATACCACAGTTCACGACAACACTTTGTCCAATTTCGTTTTATTAACCGAATTTATAAAAGGAGGTTTATAATTATATATACATATATAATTATATATACATATATAATTATAAACGTGTATATATGTATAATTGGAACTATTATATATAATATGTGAATATCCACATATGTGAGAATTCGTCAAAATTCGTCAAACAACATCACAATCGGTTGAACAGATGGGCTGAGAAAGCGTAGTAGACAAACAGACATATAGACACACTTTCGCTTTGATAATATTAGTATGGATACTATAATGTATAAAACAAATTTAACTAATGTCCCACAACAATTTCAACTCTACTAGCTATTTCTAGACGAGTATATAGTCGACATTCTGAAACAAAAATAAAGAGAGAAACAAAAATAACGTACCTACATTGAATATTAAATAGCCTACTATGTTATACCACAGACTGAGATAAGTTTTTAGTTTATGGTTATTACTTATCTGCTAGATAAAAACGGCTTTTCGCACTGAGAAAGAACTTGTATAAATGTTGATTAGCAACTTCAAATGTTCGAAGTTGTGCTTACAGGACTTACAGCCTCGCTAGAGACGCGTGCTTCTAGTACCGTCTACTTTCGTTTTCACTTCAAGGACATTACGAACTTTTGTTGTACCTAATAATACTGCGCTACATTTTACCACTATGAATATAGGACTCTAGGGATGTATTAGAACTAACACATTTTGCAATGCTTGATGAAGATCAAAGTTGGCCCGTTGGCCTTATACAAAAGTAGTAGTTGTATATGTTTTTTTTTTATGGAGTAACTAGCCGATGACCGCGCGCGTGGATTGAGCTTTATTGGTTTGCGCGGAAACTCCTAACTGTTATTCCAGATATAATCTATCTCTGTGCCAAATTTCATCCAGATCCGTTCAGCAGTCGTGGCGTGATTGAGTAACAAACACCCATCCATCCATCCTAACTTACGCATTTATAATTATATTAGTATAGATTACTCTTTATTTGTTCACCACAATATACTAGTGGTTCGCCCCGAACTGAGACCTCGCAGTATCCATAAGATAGTTTTAACTATAATAGGTATATTGAAATAGTTAACTTTTAACAAAGGAGCTAAAGAGTTATTGGAGAAACGAATAAACTTTTACAGAGCGCCATCTATTGACATTATTGTGAAGTTCTGTTGAAAATACTGAAGCTCATTAAAAATTAAAAATTTTCGTTCCCATAAAATATTTATCTTATTTTAGTATTTGTCGTTCAAGTAAATGACAAATTACACAGGTTCAAATAATTGATCAAGTTGTAGGCTCAACCTTTCAGAAAATTGAGAGTTCTGAGGTCAACTTTGGACGTTAGAAAATCTCCACTTTGAAAGCCCCCCATTTCGTCAATTTTAGGGAAAAATTAAAAAAAAAAATTTTTGGACTCTATTCTTAATTATCTTTAAAATGATATACCGCAACCTTATGTAACTATAAAAATATTTTACTACGCATTCGCTTCTATGAGAGCCCCCTTGAAATAAAGATTTTTGTATTTTTTTAAGTCGGCTGGAGGCCATCGGTTTACATATTATAGTTAAATTTGAAGTAATTACGTTACAAGGCTCTGACAGACGGCCGAACGGACGTACGGAGAAGTGCAAATTCACTCAAGTAGCCTCAGAGACCTTCGCTTTGCTCGGTCAAATATAACAAAGTACACAAATATAAAGAAAATGCCAAGAAGAAGGAAGTAGAATACAAAAGGCTGCCTTATCGCTTCAGTAGCGATCTCTGCCAGAAAACCTTAGCATAAAACTTTATTACAACAAAATACACAGCAACATAGTTAATAAAGAGAAAAAATTCTTCAAAAGGTAAACTAAGGGGTATGATATTATGTTTAAAGATTTTTCTGTGCAGATAATTTTTTTATTGTGTTTTGAGATGCGTCAATGGTTGTTTATAGGTCTTGCAAACAACATAGTTAGTTATATTATTTACTAGCTAATGGCCGCGACTTAGTTCTGGCGTGATTCAGTAACAAACATCTATCCATCCATCCATACTTTTGCATTTATAGTATTAGTATAGATTGTCCTGGCGCTTCTATAACTTGACCATGAGTTTAATGCTCAAGTTAGCACTGGAGGCACCGGGCAAATACTAAGGTACTTTAAAGAGCATACTTCACAGTCATACTATGTGTTGTTTTCTTTAAATTATTGCGCTAGGGTGCAAAGGCAACCTTATCACTGAAGTGATCTGCTAAGCGTATAGCCTCCTATACCTTCCACGTAATTACATAATCATCATCATCGTCACCCATCATTCATTATAACCCATTTCCTCTCACAATGAGAAGAGTTTTTGGTCATACTACACCACGCTGGCCAAGTGCTTATCAGCAGCTTCGCACACCCTTGAAAACATTATGAAGAGCTCTCGGGTTTATTTTTTCCCCCCTTTATTTTCAAGTTCCTTCTTTTGTGAGAAAAACTATTTTCGGGAGCCCAATTGCACTCGTGATTTGTTATTTAGACCAGTTCATCTTTTTTATTATTATGTCGCTATTTCATCGGTATGTAATTTTTTTTTTAAACATAAATTCCAAAAAACACGATTTACCAAAAAAATACCGAGCAAAGCTAAAAAAAATACCCCACCCGATCACCCAGGTACTACCCCAATTATTCGAGATAAACTAAAGTTTCACACCCGCGTACAAAATAAATAGATATGAGGCCAAAAAGGGCTTTAATACACTTACGTAAATACGGATGAATAAACTTTACAGATACAAATAAAATATAGTTGCAGCGGGCGGAGGATTACACCCCGGCAGGGAAGACCAAACGGCCGGGGGTCAGGGGGACAAGGTTGAGAAACCGGCAGATAATCCCTAGTCGAGACTATCCCTAGATCCTGACTGCGAGCGAACTATCACGGATATTATTATTATTATTTTAGGAACATAGTATGAATTAATCCACCGCTGGTTTTCACCTTTTCTCACAAACCATTAACACGCGCCACTCTCGGATTCTTATTTACCCACCAATCCCGATTCCCGTAAATCGACGCGTCCTGATAAGAGACTTCTAACGATAACAAGACATTCGACAAATAACCTGTCACGGTGCACTTAACTCCACAAATATAGCGGAAACGCCGTACATTAATTTGTTACGGCCCATATTTTTAACCGATTTTGACGAAATTTGATACAGAAATAGGTTGCATGCCTGGATGCAACGCCCTCTTTTGCCCACGTTTAAGTGACCAAGCACTGAAACTGTAACCAGAATAAATTATTTTAAGACTATTTTTTGAAACTGATAAAGAAGAAACACTTCTATAATTTTTAAATGTAAGCAGATTCAATGCTGTAAAAGATCAGTTTAAACGAGATACCGGAGTTTCATATGTTCAATAATAATTATTTTATTTAAATATAAATCAGGAGGTTTTAGTCCGTGTGTCACCGAGAACATTTCGGTGAAGTCGGGCATGTCGAATGGCAGCAATGAGGATTTCCTCCTACCCAGAAAAAAAACCAGGATAAAGTGTGTCCCCGAGATGCCACTTATCACTGTACCAAATTTCGTCCGAATCGGTTGAATAGATGATTTGTGAAAGCTTAGTAGATAGACAGACACACTTTCATATTTATTATATTACTGGTGGGGGGTGCAGTATAAGAATACCTAACATAAAAAAATACACCGCTTTTTTATGAATCGGTTGGTAAATCTAAATCTAAACTAATATAATAAAGAGGAAAGATTTGGTTGTTAGTAACGGATAAAGTCAAAAACTCCTTAACCGATTTTAAAAATATTATATTCTCAAAAAGTTGGAGATTCTTACGAAAATAATTGCAATAATGTGGACCAAGTCGGAAAAAATTGTCTCTTCTGAGAGCTTACGTGGCGTGCGCTGCGTAAATAGTTAAAGTTACACGAAAACTATGTATGGTGGAATTGTTCCTCTCAAAAAGTTCTAAAAGTCCGCGATAGCATATATATTATCTATCTTTTAAGGTTGACTCACAATAACCACAACTTTTATGATTTTCTAATTTGGTCTAAACCCATGTTTTACTTGCGAAGGTGTTTTTACCGACATAGTCATATTAATCCTTATTAAAATAAATATATTAGTCATTTCAATTATTTCATTAAGATAAAATTGTACTTTACACCATTTAATTTAGATGAATATCTTATGAGATATCATAGAAATAATGTAACGCGCAAGGGAAAATGGCGAGACTGCGGCTGGCGCTCAAAGTAAATACCTATAATTTGAAGGCTGGTGGCTGTGGCAGGTATGGTGAGGACGGGTGTACTCTTAAAATGTAATTTTACTGGCTACACTGGCTATATTGGATAGGTATAGACTATTAGGATTATTAGTGCTACCCGTGCGAAGCCGGGGCGGATCGCTAGTAATCGATAATTTTGTGTCTTAAAGCATAAATATTAAATAAACAATATTAAATGAGAAACGCAAATAGGTACACAATAATCCGATTACCAGAATTATAATTCAACCCGAAATGTACCTACCGTAGAGTTTAAATTTTCCGCAGCCTACACGTTTTAACACTTACGAGCGACCGGGTCGTCCGTGTTTGAAAATAAAATGCGGTTTATTTTCAGCGGAAAGTGTTATACATGTGGCTATCTCTATTAAATACTAACTTTACCGCCTGACTTCAGCGGAAGTCAAACAAGCCGAAAAAAACTTATATTATTTAGGTACTAGCCGATGCCCGCGACTTATCTGCGTGATATAAGTTTTTCAATTCCCACGGGAACTCTCTGATTTTCCGGGATATCTCCAGGTCCTTAATTGTTTCCATGCAAAAAATCACGCTTTTGCAGCGTGATTGAAGGACAAACAAACACACTTTCGCATTTATAATATTATTATGATATCCGGGGCACATATTGCAAAAGAACGTTAGCTATTAGGAGTGATGGAATGGCAGCTTAGCATCAAAAAGCGCAACGTTGCGTTGGTAGATTCTCCACTATACCCTGACAATAACTATCAACCGTCGAATCCCTAAGAGCTGTTTGATCTAGGAGGGGCAAGACGCATTGGCGTTTCCATGGACGTCCACGATATCCATAAATGAATATGACTGACTGACTGTACACCACTGCCCACTGGGTAAGTATGGAGTGGTGATTTAGCATGTAGGCCCCTATAACATATAACTCGCGTTATGACTGTTACCATAAGATTGTAAAAACCGTTAGATTGTATTCTAAAGCTTTTATCTTTTACAATTTTACGGTGACATAACCAACTAGTTGATGCATGGATGATGCCCACTACTTCGTACGCGTATTCCGTAACTATTATGAAATACTATTATAATATTTTGAAATACCCTCGGAAGCTCTTTGATTTTCAATAAAAGCAATGCAACTTCTCTCTGTACCAAATTTCGACAAACTCGATATAACCGTGGGCTGTGTAAGCGTAACAGACAGACAGACTCACTTTAGCATTTTTAAGCTACCTCAATGTACTTATTAAAAATGAAAAAGTATGGATTATTATAAAAAAATCTACCCCTGTGATAATAATTATGGTTCAAAATTTTACCAAAATGTCGCCAAAGTAAACACAAAATGATTTCGTAAGGGCTTTATCAACAAGTCCAACCCAATTTACTTAATTTAAAAAATACAAAAATACACAATAAAATCTCATTATTACTGTTATTAGCCTCCACCATCACCACCACTACAGCCCATTAACGTCCCACTGCTGGGCACAGGTCTCCAGTCTCATAGGAGAGTAGAGGCCTCTTCCTCCATCAGGCCTCTCATCCTCTCATCCATCAGGTTTCAATAATCCCGCACCCGCAGGGCTATATTGCTATATTCCGAATAGTTCTTATTGGCTGATTTTATGGGGTTCATACTTAATATTATAATTACGAAATTGTGTCTGTCTATCTGTCTGCTACGCTTTAACATCCCATCTTCCAAATAGATTTTTATGAGATAGGTTGAATCCCAAGGAAGAGTCTAGGCTACTTACTTTGTATCCCAGGACCAATACCTCTACGTTTTTTTTTTAATTCAATCGTCAATTGTTCTTAATAAGTACTTAGCTTTGAATAAATGGCAAAAGTAAGAACATAAGAGGGGCTTATTTTTTGCTGTAAAATCGTCAACCCGGCTGGCCCAGCTTTGGTCCAGCAGCGGATGATGAGGTCCAGTTACAAGTTCTTAGTGATACAAGCTTTGAATAAATAGCAAAATTAAAATCTGAAGAAGAGCTAAAAACCTTTTCTTTTACTTTTTTGTTCTCCAAGGAGTTTAAAGCCGTCAACCCGGTTGGCTCAGGCGCAGTGATTGCGGTTGGTCTTCTACTTGGTGCCAAGTTTCAACAGCCACATCTTTGCCACTGTGGTGGGCTAGTGGACGCGTATGGCCATCACGGGCTTCCTTGTATTAAAAATGCCGGTCGTCTTTCTTGTCATGCTTCCCTGAACGACATCATTCGTAAGAGACCTACCAACCGCTAAAGTGCCAGCAGTTTTAGAACCTAACTAGCTGATGCCCGCGACCTCGTCCGCGTGGTCTAAGTATTTTTATTTATTCCCGCGGGAACTCCTTAATTTTCCGGGATAAAAAGTAGCCTAGTCACTCCATGTCCTCAACTATACCCATGCCAAAAATCACGTCTATCCATTGCTCCGCTGCGGCGTGATTGAAGGACAAACCAATAAACAAACACATTTATAATATTAGTATGATAGCTTCGCGCAGTAATCGTAAGAGACCCGACGGGATGACTCTTGTCCCTTGGAGCCAAGGAAGGTCGCATGTTTGGGATGCCACACGCGTGGATACGCTGGCGTTGTCCCACTTGCAGGCGACCTCCATAACGGCGGGGGCGGCGGCCACTAATGCAGAAAGAGCCAAGAGGCGCAAATATGAAATTATAGAAAATAATTTCATTCTTGTGCCTTTTGGTGTTGAAACCCTGGGGTCTTGGGGTTAAGTTGCTAGATCCTTTTTTAAGGATCTATCTTCACGTCTTATAGAGTTCACAGGTTACTGGAGGGCTGGAAGTTACCTCAGCCAACATAATATAAGTTTGGCTATTTAGCGGGGTAACGCAGCCAGCGTTCTGGGCACATTGCCTCAATGTAGCGGTATAGATGATATTTTTAATGTTTAGTTTTTAGATTTTAATGTATCTTGTATAATATTATTTTGTTATTGTAACGTTATTTGTATTAATAATAAATAAGTTTTCGAGTGCTCATCTCTTGATTTTGACTCGAAAATAGAACCTCATGATCTGCAGTATTTTTAGTTGTCATGTTAGGATAGGCTAAGGGCTGGAATCTAGAGCCGAGAATCCAGTGAGTGTTTTAGCCTTTAAAAATGTGTGCCATTATGCATGATTTCGCCTTATTTTATCCTCGATCGTTTGATATGATCGTGTGTTGATCTGAAACCTCTGAAACGTGACTCGAGGCATCTATCTGTTATGCAAGCATTTCGGCATGTACAATTTTCATACCTAGCCCTCAGGCAATATCGATGTTCATATTAAAAGGCAGGGAGGTTCTCAAGCTAGAGCCTCTAAAACTCTACCTTTAAGCCTTTAGTACTCTTGAAAATATCTTCATTTAGGATCTTATCTTTCAGGGAAGCGCTTAACATATTGCACCATATGTTAGCTCACTGTGATAAATATTTAGGTACGTTTTAACTTAAAACTATCCATACCTCATGCCTGATGCGGGTCTTCTTGTCATTATGTGAATTGGCATATAGCGCCATATTGTTAAGGCTCTTGCCACCATCGATTGTTCGCGTTCAAGGAACGCAGTTTCCTTGAGCTGTTAGGTATTATTCAGGATGGTGAAAAGATGGATTGACGCTGGTTTCCTGGATATGGTGATGAGCTATTACGTGGGGTACAACGTGTTTTATACAGTGGCCCATATATATCAGAAGCCTCGGCACAAATGGCTTATACTAGTAAGCGACGCAAGAATGCCTCTCTTATATTATTCCAGAGTTAAATACCAATTTGTTCTGTTCAAAGTGGAGATCTTAGAGACATGGAGTCTTAGTCTTACGCTAATAAAATCTTACAAAAAAAACACTGGCCTAAAATGCCTCATCTGACAACAAAAGGGGTGGCTCAATTGTTACGCATGAGCCTCATTGTTCTTTGCGGAAATTATTTGTAAATCAGGTTAAGCATATGTTTCCTCGTAAAATATTATAACATGAGGTTAATACCATCTTTGTACAAAGAAATGAGGGCGTTTATTACGTTTGATGTATAAGTCTTCATCTCTATCTCGCATATATCTCTATGTCAAAAGGTATTTGGTGCGAAGGGTATTTCTCGTTGCTTCAATCTAATATTGGATTCATACGGACAAGCAGATGCCTGCGACGTCCACGTCAAGTTTATTTAACTCCCACGGGAACTCCTTAATTTTCCGGGATAAAAATTACCTATGTCACTCTCCAGATCCTCAAATATACCCATGCAACGTCAATCCGTTGCGCTGTTGCGGCGTGATTGAAGAACAAACCAACGAACAAACACAATTTTGCATTTATAATAATATTATAGTAAGTGTTAGTATGATTTTCTAATATTCCAAGCAATGGTTCTAACACACGTTTACTGTACCTAACTCATAAGAAGTGCAAACGAAGTCCCGATTTCGGGTCAGATTCGCACGCCGATGAGGATTCCGTAGCTTTACAATTTCTAAAAAAATTACCAGCCAAGTGCGAGTCGGACTCGCGCACCGAGGGTTCCGTATAAACCTATAGTAAGTTTAAAATTATTTTAGAAAAAAATTATATGATGTTACTAAAAATGTATGCTTTACGCAATTTTTCCTTTATCTGTGCTATGAGACGTTACTTCGTACCAAATTTCATGATTCTGAGTTCACGGGAAAACTAAGTGAATAAAAAAAAATTATAAAACTGGGAAAAAAACTCGTAAGGGAATCAAAGCCCTGTAGGTTTTGATTCCCTTATGAGTGTCGAAAATTTGTAGCATAAACGGCTGTATCTTTTGATTGTGTTGGCTTAGAAGTTTGATTTTTTCACAGCTCCAAGGTACAGTAGACCTGAGTATTTACCTGGTATATACCTATCTCTCAGGCTGTGGCACGGGCTGAGGAGGTGGCCCATTGGCCGCACGTTTAATAATTTAACTTTAATTTGTATTTGTATAAGTTTAGTTATGCTAAGTATTGTAGTGCTGGTCAATAAACTTTAATTAATTTATTTATTTGATATGAATCAGCTTGATACCTCCCATGCGTTCCTGAGAAAAAGGGCCTTGACAGACAGACGGACGGACGGCGAAGAGATCCTATATAGGTTCCGTTTTTTCTTTTTCAGGTACGGAACCCTAAAAACGGTGCATGTTACTCTAATTTTGCCGGTAAATAATAATTAAACTTTTTTCAATTACCTACTTCTAATTATTTCAGATGTTTCGCTTCGCAAACTTCATCAATAAGGGAATAATTTCCATGTAAAATTATACTAAGGTGCTAAAATTAAAACAAAACAATGTTGAAACAAACTTTTAGTTGAGTAGCAAGCTATTCGTGAAGATCGCCACATTAATAAATGAATAACACCATTATTGGAAGGAGTGGTCTTCAGGAATGAGAAATGCGACACACAGAGAGAGAATGGGAGAGAATAATATTAAAATTGTGTTTCGTTGTCACCGCAGCAATGCGAGCGGTATTCGTACAATCCATGTCAACCCAAAGTAGAATAATTCGATCAGCGTTTGAATACATTCTGAAGGTTTATTGAGTTTAAAGAGACTAATCTGGACTTTATATACAAAATTGTAGCGATTTTTGACTTGCATGAAATGGCGATATTCAGTGATACACAATTCCACAAATACCAATTCCTCAAGTACATATTTTTATAACTTTTTTTGTAATCTTCGGCTTGAGATCATCAGTCTACATTTCATTTAAGAATTATAAGTAAGTGGCAATTATTTAAATAGCCACACGAGGGCCCGATAGGCGGGTCCTCTAAATTTGCAGGTAAGGTAAGTGGAAAGGTGGCAATTAAACTAATTCTTCCAGTGGAGTAACAACGTATAATTCTTGAAATTCGGTTTTATACCTATATCCATAAAGTAAATAGACGACATTCAAAGATTCATCGACTATCAAAAACTAAACGACAGACAATAGTCCTTACGCCTTTTTTACACTACAAAACATAGTTGGCCGTGATTTACACACATTACACATACGTATTGGCCGCCTACGCAAATTGGCGTTGACAGGAAGTTATAAGGCTTTGACAGACGGACGGATGGACGGACAAGTGCCAATTCATCCAAGTTTGACGACCTCCCTGGTAGTGTTGGGCGCTGTAGTCTAGACGTGGGAAGTCCCGGGTTTGATTCCCGGCGGGGTCAATTTGGGAATTTATAATTGCTGAATTTTCTCTGGTCTAGTCTGGTGGGAGGTATCGGCCGTGGCTAGTTACCATCCTACGGGCAAAGACGTACCGCCAAGCAATTTAGCGTTCCGGTACGATGCCATGTAGAAGCTGACTAGGGGTACGGGTTTTTAACTGCCATACCTCTAACAGGTTAGCCCGCTACCATCTTAGACTGCACTTACCATCAGATGAGATCGCAGTCAAGGGCTAACTAACTAAGTAGTAAAATAAAAAATAAACAATCATTCTGAGTCCAGAGACCTTCGTTCTGCTAATTCAACTAAAATCTAGATGATGCCCAGTGCTCACCACTTCATCCGCACGGATTATGTTTAATATTTTATTCCCGCTGGAACTCCTTAACATTCCAGGATAAAAAGTATCCATTATTCCACTAAACCTATTTATATAACAAATTTAATCAAAATCTGTTGAATTTATGGGTCATGAAAGCGCAGCAAACAAACACACTTGCGTACGTATAATTTCAGTATGGATATAAAAAATAAAATACAAATTAATAAGATTTATCTTTATATCTTTGTCTTATAAAAGTTAAGCAATACGAAATCCCTTTGGATAGGTATACATAGTTCAACAAAACCAACTTGTTTGCTCAGTTTCTGAGAACTGCGTGGCATTTGAAGAATCTGACTCAATCTAAACTTGAATGTACCAGAGTCACTTGGTTCTAAAAAAATTCGAGGCTTAGATATCTCACTATAGTGATAGACACTGTATGTTTATGCACAGCGTGAGTATACATCCAGTGGTTTGACACTTATACCAATGACAGAAAGGTTGTATATCTCTCTCAACCTTTTAGCCATCAATTCACTTTTCCGTGATTTTTTTTCCGTGGTTCTAAACCATACTAATATTATTTTTGCGAAAGTGTGTCTGTCTGTCTGTATGTCTGCTACGCTTTCACAGCCCATGATTTCAACCGATCCCGGGAAAGGACATAAGCTACTTTTAGCCTGGAAAATTAAAGAGGGCCCGTGGTTATCAAATAAACTTATACCACGCGGTCGAAGTCGCCGGCGTCAGGTAGTGGCTTATAATCGTTATAAATAAAATTGTCTCGTAAATAAAGAAACGCTGATAGCCTAGTGGTTAAAACACCTTCAATCCCGATGGCTAGTCGGGGTTTCGACCCCCGGGTGCGAACCTCTAACAGATCTATGTGCGTTTTAAGAATTTAAGCGTTATTAAAACGGTGAAGGAAAATTTAGAAATCTAGCATGCCTGAGAGTTCTTCATAATCTTCTCAAAGATTTGGGAAGTCTGCTAATCCGCATTTGGCTAAGTCTTCTCATTAGGAGAAGAGACTAGTGCTAAGTTGTGAGCAGGCAATGGGTTTAAATGATGATGTTTTATTTATTTATTTATTTATAGACCAGCGCTTGGCTGCAATCTTGCTGGCAAGTACTGATGCAGTCTAAGGTGGAGCGCGTTTGCTAGAAGATGATTATTCACTCTCGATTTCAAGATACCAATATGAAAAGCGGAGGGAAAAACGGAAGCCGGAAAGGCGTTTATCCATATCCTAACGGTTCGAATTAGAAACGAGGAAGAAAATTGCTTCATACACGTCCGTGGAATTTTAACTACATATGTAAACGGATTATAATTATTGTTTGCAGCTTCCATGCTCTCAAAAGCAACCCGATCGGCGATCAAGAAACACGTGCAGTTTCCTGACGAACAAAGCTGCATCGAAGAAGCAACTGAGGCGCCTGGAAATGAGGTGAAAGCAGGTAAGCGTGCTTTATGTATTTTGTCTATGGCAACGAGAAAAAAACCGGCCAAGTGCGAGTTGGACCCGCCGAGGGTTGCGTACCTTGAAGGTACTCGGTTTAATTATTCGACCTATATAATATAATGAAGACGGTGCTACGTTATTAGTTATTTATGCAACAGTTGTGTAATAAGGGGTATTAAAACACGAATGTGGGTTTATCACACGACGCGAAGCGGAGTGTGATAATAGTGTCATATGAGTGTTTTAATACCTAATTATCAACAGTTGCATACAAGACTTTATCTACACTCATAATATGAATCCTCTATAACAGATTCTGAAATAGTTAGCTTACTGCTATCATTAAAACATCCAGTCCTAGTAACCTAATATCATCCATTACTGAGTATATACAAATAAACTAAGTATTAATGTAGTAGTAATTAACATTTAGTTATTTATTGTAGTAGTAATTAACATTTTGTATAGTGCAATTATTAAAATTCACTTTAATGTTGGAAGGTCCTGATCCCGATGTACTCGGCGGAATATTTACATTTACTACTTCACTATTTTTATTTTCTATGGAATTCGAAATTAAATTCGACACGTGGATTTTGTTGGTTATAGCGTCATTAATGTAGTCCTCTGCAACAGATGTAGACTTCCATCCGCCGGGCCGTTTTAAACTTGTTATGTCTCCTCCGGTATCTACTAATATTGTGGCAGATGTTCTGCGAAAGCAATGTGCTGTATACAACTCAGGATTAGGAAGTTGTAAATAGTTAGCAATTTTCAAGCAAAAAACTTGATCGCTAATTTTTTTGTTAACAAAACAATAAAAAAACGAAGAAAAATGGCGGGGAAAATTCTAATAACCTACTTTTTTTACAGCGCGCGGCGTTCTGGTAGTGAAACGCGCGTGTATGACAATGTTCTTTTTTTGAAATTCGTAAAGATGTTCTTTTTTTGTAATTAATACAGATACCACGCATCGAGCAGATGTGGCTGTCTATTGAGTAATAGGCCTATTACACTGCACTTACCACAGGGCCCTGAGGTAAGGGTGGGCGTGGCCGCTAGTTGGAGCGTCGCTTATTACACAGAAATAAGGATCAAATTAGGGACCCTTTCTCCCTAAACTTTATTACACTACACTGATTCAAATGTAAGGGTCCCTGTGATAAGTGCAGTGTAATAGGCCTATAAACCCTTTGCGCATAAGGGATCGAAAAAAAAAAACAAAGGAGTGTTGTTATGAAATTCAATACAACATTACATCACCCGTTTTGATGATGTTATGGTTATTAGGACATTGGGTGTTTTAATGTTGGCAATAAGCTAACTGTTTCAGAACCTGTTATAGAGGATTTATAGCATGGGAGTAGATAAATAATATAAATTTGTATCAACTCAAATTATTTGACATTTTTCACTTTGCAATCTTCGGAAATAAAGAGGAGGACGAGGCATTTGTTGTCATTTTTCACCATAAGTCAAAAACTATAATATAATACTTGTTTGTTTATAAATACACAATTACTAACCCATACTAATATTATAAATGCGAAAGTGGATCTGTGTGTCTGTCTGCTAGGCTTTCACGGCCCATCTGTTCAACCGAGTTTGATGAAATCTGGTACAGGGATATATTGTATCCCATGGACATGGGCTACTTTTTATCCCGGAAAATTCAAAGGTTCCCGCGGGAATCAAAATAATTATCTGTTGAACCGATTTAATTGAAATTTGATACGGGGATAGGTATACAACCTACCCGGGGAAGGGCATAGGCTACTTTTTATCCCGCGGGAATCCTAAACCTTAATCCACGCGGACGAAGTCGTGGGCATTATCTAGTTTATAATAAATGGATTAATAACTGGCTCATGCCAGCTAAATACAGATTTTATGAGTGGTAATTTTTTCACAAACAAAAAAATTGCAGGACGTTAGGTAGGCCAGGCTCCATGCTAAAATATTCAAACCCTTTCAAGTCTGTACCTAATAGTTACCTACTATAATATGGAAAATGTGACCGGACAGACCGGAAGGGTTGCTAACCTCCCTTTTAGGTATGCAACCCTAAAAACGGTGACTACCTATTTCTGTACCATTTTGTTAGTACCATCTAAAGCCTACGTATTTTGAAAGAAAATGCCCACGATTAGCTGAGCTGATGATGATAATGAACAAACGTCTGACGTAATGGAAATACATCAACAAATATTCAATACTCAATACTCATTTATTCAATATAGCTACACTGTAGGTACACTTAGTGACGTTAAAAATTAATTACTTATAAAACATGATGGTGATAATTGTTTACGGTATCTTAAAACTAAAGCTACGAGGGTTCCGAACGCGCCCTGTTCTTCATATTCTATTCATGTTTTACAGCCTTGAATTTTCTATTGCGGATGGTGTCTCACTGAAAATCCTATTCAAATATTTGTCACAGCCCTAGCCACTTTCATTGGCAAATATATACGAAACAATTACCCGTTTGAATTCGTACTGCTTATAGCATTCATAACATCATGTGACACTTTCCCGCCACAAATAGCGTCAATAGCTTTTCAATAGCGTAATACCACAGAATAGTTTATAGGTAATCGTCCGCAAATTGGCTTACAACAACTTGGCAAACAGATTTTCGTTTCAATTCGATTTGAATATGACAATTTTTCTGGCGCATTTTTGAAGTGAAGTTTTAGACGCGTTGAGCACTTTTTGGTGGGAGGTAAACTTGTGGATTCGCGTCACCGACATGCTCACGTTGTTATACGAAGAAAAAAAGGTTTTAAATATAAATATACTAATACATTCATAATTAAACTTTAACACCTTAGTTTGAAGGTTTATATTTTAAATATTTATTATTTTTTGAAGTGAAAACTTCTTTAGCCGCGTTGAGCACTTTTTGGTAGGGGTAAACTTGTGAATTCGCGTGACCGTCACCGACATGGTCGCGTTGTTACGAAGGTCTTAAATATAAATACACTACATTCGTAATAAAACTTTAATGCCTTTGTTTTAAGGTTTAAATTTAAATTTCTTTTTTAATTAAAAAATATATATATTCATTCTATCGGCAGTCCCTATGACTGCCATTTTTTTTTGTTTGGATCGATTCCCGGCCTCTATTTGAGATCTTCATAGATTTAGGATTACCTATTGTAGCGCAGCGGAGACCAATCCTAAATCTAGGGAGAACTTCTGATTTTGTAGTTCTATAGTTTGTCTTATTTAGGATGAAAATTTTGACAGATGAGAGGTGTATAGCAATATTGCAGGACAAGAGGTGAGACAGACTGAAGCTTACTATGTAAATGGCATCTGCCAAAATAATCATTTTTCAGTTATATATGATGTACCTTGATGTATAATAAAATTGATCTAAAATAAGGATTTGCATTATGTGATACAGGGCAAAAGCTGTACTGTACATCCACCCTATGTGGGTGGCAGTTGGGTGGTGTCACAGACAAACATGATGTTATTAGATATGCTATTGTATTACAAGTGAAACTTTCTTTCTTCTCCGTTCACATTGCCGGTACTTAGTTGTATGATGACAATTTAGCGTTTCTGTACAACCAGCCCCATCCCAGGTGAGGTTACTACCAACTAAGACTGGAGACAACTAAGAAGATTGATTTTAAATACATAATAATAATACATGATACATTAGCATATCACTCTTAAGTAACAGAGATATTATAAATTGCTACCACAGTCAAAAATACCACACATTTAAACACTCTTGTTGTCGAACAACCAACGAAAATACTTCCTTATCATCCTAGGATCTAACCTATGTTAAGTGCAGATGCATCAAACAATCTAAGATGGAAGCGGACTAACCAAGGTAGGGCGTAGGAGTTTCTTTTTCCAGGTATCGTGGAATTTTCGCACAAAAAATTGCCGGTAAAGTTAGTAAAGCCGCGGGTAAATCCACGCCTAAGTCGAAAAATTCCTTCGTTTTCTGAAATCGCGGCTCTAGCGATATGACAGCTCTATGGTTTAGGGGCTTTCTTCACGTTATACTGGAGATCCGACCGAGGTCGCTCACGATGGCAATAGACTAAAAATAGACAATTCATGCAGGGGTTGCCTCCAACCATGCTTCGTTGATTTTCACCTTTCATCGCGTATGACATTGTATAGGTAAGTATCTAGAATGCACTACAGTTAAAGTTGCACGAGGTTCATGGAATTCACGAAATAATAAAAATCTACGGTAGAACCTGTGTTAGTCATAGTCACATCCTCTGCAAGAGCCCGGGGTTCGAATCCCAGGAACCTCTATTTAATGAGTCTTTCATAAAGGTGAAGAAAAAGTAATACACTATGTTGAAACTTGCATGAAAACTCTCAGTTCTTCATAATATTCACAAAGGTGTGCGCATTCTGCCAATCCGCACTTGGCCGCAATGGCACTAATTATGTCTGTTCCAATAGGTATGATCTATGTTTTCAATTTCTTTGACGTCTGATCACGTCATCTTATCTGCCACTTGACCAATAGTAGATATTCTCATCATTATTGTTCGAATTCCAGATGAGATTACGTTTCGTTAATGAAGTAGATCTAGTAGAAAATAGATCGGCCCTTTTGGAGCAGAGGACCTATATAATAGATCCATTGTTTATGTTAGTCAGTCGCCCTCTCAATTCATATGATCAATAATAATTAATAATGGATAATTCGTACGTGTGTATGTAGTAGGTAGTGAGCGGATTTTTACAAACGGATACGGATCCAAACTTTCGTATTGATAATATATATATTTATAGTATAGATAAACTATAATTTATAATCTTTATAACTAAACTAAACTTCAGGAATAGCATACGTATAATTAAGGTATAGTATAGTAGGTATAGTAAAGTAACATATTATGTTTAGAAGTTTAGGGTATTGTTTTAATATTGTCGACGTTCGGGTTTTGGTCATCAATAACTACAAAAGGCTTTGTCCTGAGTGACCGACAGCTGACAAGTGACAACCTACAGCCCAGATAGCTGAACGTAGAAATTTGCAATTTTAAGAGAATAGCCTCGAGTTAGTTGAGCTATAGTTGCTCAACGACTCAAACAACTAAAGTAATGAATGTTTTATTTATTGTTAGGATGCGGACTTATAGGAAGGAAGAGTACAAGATATTCTTACACTACTGAAGACTTAAATAATGCTGCAAAGGCTGTCAACGATGAGGGAAAAGTGTGAATCTTTACAATGACCATTAAGTTCCAAAGACATTATTAATATTTTATTTTAAGATATAAGCTAAATATTGAAGTCTGATTTTAAACAGAAAGACTGAATCTAATTCTGAAGTTAACCTTAAAATACTTTACTGTTTTGTTGATACTAATTTCGGCTAATTATTCAAAGGAAGTTACTTTAAGTTTAGTTGTTTTTCCACTAAAAGACTAATAAAGAGTCGATTGTCAAACACATATTTTACTTCATCTGTAGTCAATATTGAACCCATGGTTTGGCTAGACATTCTTAGTGCTCAACTTGCCCTATACCCTTGCTCAACTTACCTCACCTATGGGGTACATTGAGCGTACTTGACTTTCTGCATTTAAACAGCTGTAGCTCATAAATTCGACTTGTTAAAAAAAATTACTATGGACACTTTTGCTGAGGAATAAATTACTAATCTATCAGGCTGCATAACAACTCGTTGAGACTTATTACTGAGAACCTATATTAAATTTATTTAGCTATATTTAATTAAATTTAATTGCAAGTGAAAAATTGCTCAACTAGCTCCGCCCTACCCTACCTACCCTATAATAGAGTTGTACCTACTAAGGAAGGAATTATTGAAATTCCACCCCCAAGGAGGTTATTTAAGTGGTTCAAGTTATAAGTATCCATGAAACTTGGTATTTGTGATTTAGGTGAAAAAATTAAGAATTTAATGTGTTTCACTGTTTTTTACATTTTTTTAAAAAACCTACTTCCACGCCGAAAAAGTTGTGGGCAAACGCTAGTATTTTAATTATAATCCTTATTTTTGGGACGTCAAGGTGAAGGTACATGACATAAAACTGTAATTTGAAAATAATACTGCTTTAAGCAAATGTAGTAATCCCCCAGGCTTCGTGTATTTGAGAACTTTTAGTATGTGTAAAGCCCATACCATATATAGCAGATCCCTTGTTCCATGGTAAACCCTTTTTGTATTTATAGATTACTAGTTGATGCCCGCAACGTCGTCGGCGTGGATTGTGGTTTTTTGGTTCCCGCGGAATAAAAAATAGCCTATGTGTTATTCCAGTCTATAATCTATCTCTGTGCCCAATTTTATCCAGATCCGTTCAGCCGTTCTGGCGTGATTGAGTAACAAACATCCATCCATCCATCCATACAAACTTTCGTATTTATAATATTATTATTATAATTAAAATACATTTATATAGTCGAACCCTAAGTAGTGCATGTATATAATAATATAATCCTTCTGTTTTCGAAGTCGTTTATTGCGCCGTCACGTGGTTTAATGGCTCTGAAAGCTAAAGCGCTCTTGAGAAACTATCTAACTTTACTTGATGACCCAAGTTCGCTTATTAAGATGTTTTGATGTTCAGTTACAGTTCGCGCGCGAGTTGATTGCAGAGTAAATGTATGGTGACATATACATTTACTCTGCATTCAACTCGCGCGTGAACTATATGTATCCGAGTATGTTGTTATAAAAGTAAAACTTTGATATAGGCGTGAGTTCTCGAAGTATTTTACCAAAAATTTTAGACGACCTTCCTGGCGACTGCGCCACTACTCCACTTACCACTGGGTGAAAGTCAATCGGGAGGACCCGGTTTCGATCCCTGCCAGAATCAATTCAGAAACTACTAATTTCCAATTTTCTCTTGTCTATTGTAAGATTTCGGCCGTGGTATTGTTACCACCCTACTGACCACAGATTTAGCATTCCAGTACGATGTCGTGTAAACACCGATTAGGGTAAGTAAGCACTAAGAACCGATTAGATAGGCGAGAACTAAATTAGTAGTAAATAAAAAAAAACAAACAAGTACTTTATGCGAGCCGCGTTACCTGAGCGTGGACCTGACCTGACCTAAAGGTCTAGCTCCGGACTAAAAGACTACTATAAGGCTGGGCCCACTTAAATGACGCGGCAAGCAAATGCAATGCGAGACGCGGCCCCACAAAATCTCATACAAACAATTACGTATCTGCCGATACGTGCCGCGCCGCTCCGTGCATCTGTAGTGGGCTTAGACTTAATAGGCCTATTACACTGCACTTTCTACAGGGCCCTGACGTAAGGGTGGGCCGCTAGGTTGAGCGTCGCTTATTACACAGAAAAAAGGACCAATTTAGGGACCCTTACTCCCTAATTCTTATTACACTACACTGATTCAAGTGTAAGGGTCCCTGTGACAAGTGCAGTGTAATAGGCCTATAAGGGTGCCTGTCCATTAAGCAGAGCGGAGATGTGTTGGGCCGACCAATCCAACTGTTGCTCGATGACGCGATAATTTTTTCGAGGCACCTGCCAGGAATCTGCCAGTCTGGTCTGTTAGGCACATCTTCGCTCCTCTACATCTCGCTCCGCTGCGCTTCAATGGACAGTTACTCTTAAACTGATCTTTAGCATAGATTGACCGATACTTGAGAACCTGTTCTTAGCTTTGTTCGGTTTATTAAAATATTATCTCGGGCCCTTAGTACCTACGTCATAAAAGGAGTCTATTTAACGTCAACATTTCAAAACTCTAACCCAGGACTCAAAACAAACCTTTTATGTGTATAGATTCCCGAAATGCACAAAGGATTGCCATAATGCTAGGTTTGTGTACAGGAAGTTTCTACATAAACAGCTGTTAGCCTTATTTAATATTTATGATTTAAAACTCGTAGACATACATAGTCTAGGAAATAATACATATTTAAGGTTGTTAGTGAAATTCTCATTCAGATATTTCGGGTCGTTGTCGGACTGGAGTTCAGATCGCTTCATTACAAATACCAAACTTCACTACATTCGACCCTAACCTTAATTACCAACCTGCTTACAAAATTTATTTTATCTAAAAAGTATCTAAATACTTGGACCTTGCTCGACCTGAGGATTCTGAGGAACTCTGAACATGGGTCTCAACTTAGTACGAGCATATACCATAGTCGAGCATACTTCAAATTTCGGATTGGTAGACATATTTGAAGAACGTTATGGGGAACTCTCAAGCATTCTGTTATGGTACACACTTGACGCAAAAGATATATTAAATTTAATTGCAATTAAAACGCTCCTAAGTATATATATCCGAAATGTCAATTGTACCCGGGATTTTAAACCGAAGTCGAACCTTAATACCACTACCAGTGCGCAACAACTACCTACAAGCCATAATTAAATGACGACACAACAAGTCTGCTAAGACTGTAGCATCTAAGAAGATAAGCACTTAGCTTTCTATTATATACAAAGCGTCTTATTTGTCACAGATTCCCGTGTAATCAGCTCACTATGGATGGAGCTGGAGACAGAAACCCAAGTGCCGGAGCGCTGACGGCGGCGAAGCGAGCAGTACTACCGGCCGGTGTCGCGCGCTCGCATAGAGCGGCGCAAGATGTCTGCCGCAGGCGTACCGCCCGCTGACCAGACCAAGGACTCTTACCTGTAAACGCCTCAACCCTACCTGCAAGCGTCTCGATTTTATCTGTAAGATTCTCGGCCTTGCCAAACAGTCTTGGCGCACTCGTCTTACAGAAACATACGGTGATTATAACGTAAAAATGAGACTTTCCGCGATAAATATAGACCTTCTGTAGCATCGCAGGAAATTAACGCGCTCTCGCTTAAAGCGGCCCGCCTGCTCACAAGTAGGTCTAGCATGCGCACAACGAGTACAATTATGTCTACTCATTATCTCTATTTGTCTACCGAAGCTAACATGGTTAGGTACTTGCTTCGCTTCGTCAAAAGTAGAGATAAAAGTAATATTTCTTATCTGTGGTATTTTTCTCTAGGACCTCAGGTTCTTTTTCTTGTAATATGCCGTATTTTGTGCGAGTTAGGGTAAACGAAAAATTTGCGGGCAACGACAACATCTCACTCTCTCTCTCGTCGCGAGATATCTTGTTGAGCGTATGCTGACCAAGGTCTCTTATCTGTAAGCGTTTCAACCCTAATTTTATGCCTGCACACTAAGCGCCTATGGCTTATACCCATTATATAAAAGGTTTGAATATTTATTTTATTATTTCAGAATTTTTCTCACCCCCAAAACAATTTTCAAAAATTTCACTCGAGCCAAGTCAGAGCCCGTCAGCTAGTCTAAACTCCAAAATAATTTTGTAGCTAAATAAATAATTAATTGATTGCATTGAAATCAATTGAAACATTCTGTTTTTTGTAAGACGACTATGTAGCCAAAGAGAACAGGGTAACCACTCGGAAGATAATGTAAGCTTACGAACTTAATAGAAGAAAAGGTTGTTTTTCTTACTATTTCTATTCCTTTATAAGATAAGGGTATTGATATAATAAATTCAAAGATCGTATCTCGGATTTATTTTTAACTAGATTGCGACTTAAAATGCTTAGGTTTTTAAAAATCTCCTAGCTACTCAATTTTCCAAGCTTTAAAAGTACAGTTACCGTATTCATCGGGATGCGAGCAAAGTAAGACACCATTTATCAAAAATTTACAAAATATATTATACAAGTTCTATTCATTCTACATCAAGACCTAATTGATTCAAATCAAAATTGCCAGTGCAATTTTGATTTTAATTCCCAGTGGTATTATTTAACAAAATCAATTATTGTGGATTATGTATATCAATGGATTACGTACGAAATAAGAAACAGCAGCTCAAACTGATCGGATGTCGATAATCACTCTCACATTATAGTATCAGATACCGTAAATGTACCAAATTGTAATATTTACTTAACTTCAAGCGAAAATATTATATACCTATCTTGAATTAGGAAAGTTTTATTTGCGGATATTGAGTAGTTATATTGTGCTTATGTAAACTTTGATAGAGTACACATCGGTTTCGAATACAGGACACGGTAAAATTATATCTGTACGCTTACTTAGTCTAAGTTGCGCTGCGTTCGACCATATGAGCGACATGCATTTTCACTATACCGATTACAATCTTCGAATTTACGCAAGTTATAAAATGTCAAGTTGCTTTTAGGACATTCGTTCACGTCGTGCGTCGTTGTAAACCGATATATATCCAATTGCTGGACATAGTAGGTCTCTTATACGGATTTCTACAAAGTTTGATGAGCCCTTACCTAGGGCTCGGAGACATCGGGTGGGCAACATCTTCCATAGGGCACCTTCTGTGAGGCTGGGGCCACGGCTCAGGATAAGATCAGAGGGGCGCCCGTATGCGGTATGCCCCCTAGGTCATGGCGTGAATCCACGTTGAGTGCGCGTGAGTGAAAGTCAGGCGTTCGGGTGACTTAAGCAATACGGGACCTCGTTTTCCTTGACGAAGAGCAAAACAAGCTATGCGCAGCGCATAACTTGTTTTGCTCTTAGTTTGCGTACAAATCAACAGTACAGTACAATTGAAATCGATGTGTGTGTGCTGGTTCTTCACTAAGAGTGGTAGCCTTGATAGGCATGCAGCCTATATTGCGAGCTTCCACAAAATTAACCCTCGATAGAGGCTATACGGCGACAAGTAGGTACTTACAGCAAAGCCCATGAAGCGGCCTCGCTTAGTGTGGACCCTGCTAAATACGAACTACAAACAGCGTCTAAGCGAAGGGAGTTGCGAAGGGAGTAGTTTATCATTGTATTTGCTAAAAACAACGGCAGGGATGTCTTTGCCACTGCGCGCTCGTTTGTTCAGTCAACCTTTCGCTTCTCGAACAGTAAGAAAGCACAATACCTACTGGCTTATACCCTCCACTGTCGTCCAAAGCTCCTTTTAATATATGCATACAAATAAAGGTAAGTTATAATATTATTAAACAAAATTTTCAAAAGACCAAATCTATTTGACCTAGACTCTTAGTGTAAGTTGGTTTCCTTCTCGAATTTAACTATTAGCTCGTAAAACTGTATAGTTGTAGTGTGCATAGGTATATTGTATACAACAGTCACCGAGAACTGTTAATTTTCCTTTGAAGTAGAAACGCAAAATATAACTATAGTATATATGCATAGATACCTATTTTATTTTAGTCATATTGTGTTCTAGTCAAGATAATCATTGTAACTTAATACTTACCTTTATAAAGCCTTAACAATCATTTCTTCCTTGGTTGACCTCATGGCTGATATTATGATTGCTTAATTATTGGGCCCAGTTGACCAAAAAAAGCATTTTCGACCCACACGTGTACGTATAACAAGTAAATGACTTGTCAGGAAAGATTTCTGCTAAGTATATCAGCTAATGAAAAATTGTTTTAAACTAATTATTATTTATAAATAATAGTAAGTAATAAATTATTTTTAACTATTCGTAATTATTTTGTAGTTTAGATTAAATTACAAGAAGTTTGTACCAATGATGTATGTATTAAATTATTTAGCAATAGATATAATTAATATAGTAACGCTGCATGGCAGCTCTATAAAAGATACATAATATAGAAATCGTCACAATATTATTAGTATGCAAATGCCTAACTATTTGTGTAACGAATATTTGTCAAGCGCTTGGCAGTTGGCATCTGAGGTAAAGTTTGTGAGTTTGTAACGTTATAGGGGTTAATCTCTGGATCTACTGAACCGATTTTGAAAATTCTGGTACCAATAGAAAGCCATTAGTGTGCCATTATTTGTGAGTGAATGTTATAGGCAATATATTATCCATTAGTCTAAGTATTATCCCAAAAATTAGAGAGTTCCCGTGGGAATTCAAAAAACTTAGTTATTTCACGCGGACGAAGTCGCGGGCAAGTCTGCTAGTAAATTATAAATGGTATAAAAAACTCCCACTTGGCCTGCTGTTAGACTAATATATGTCCACGGCTGGACACAGAGCGGTGTTTCGGATCTATTTACCTGTCCGAGTTCTCCAGTCCATCACCTTGTGGCCGTGACGTCGATCGGTTCAAAATCAATAAATCGAGCTGAAATAAGTAAAATTGGTAAGGTAAGGTTGGACGGAATTCCTGTAGGTATTGGCCCGGCCAATGACCCGCTAAGCAATGTCGGTAACTCTAGTTCTTCTATTGATCTTCTTATTCCAATTTAATTCCTCAAAGAAACTCCGAACGTAACTCTCTCCATTGCCCACTGAGTGACTTAAGTAAAAATAATATTGAGCCAGTACCTACTAAGATTTGACCAGCTCTTCTGACCTTTTCTGTGCAAGTAATGAGTCTCAAAGACAAAACTTGGGAGAGCCTCAATTTCCAACGCCTAAATTATTAATGAAATAAGTATGTTTGTCAATTTTTTAAGTGAAAACTTCTTTAGCCTCGTTGAGCACTTTTTGGTGGGGGGTAAACATGTGGATTCGCGTGACCGTCACCGACATGCTCGCGTTGTTACGAAGACGAAAGGTTTTAAATATAAATATACTACATTCGTAATTAAACTTTAATGCCTAAGTTTGAAGTTTTATATTTTAATTATTTAAAATATTTTGTTTTGTTCTGTTTTAAATATTTTTTTAAATTAAAATATTTAAAAAAAATATAATTAAAAAAAATTAAATATTCGTTTTCACTTCTATCGGCAGTCCTTATGACTGCCAAGTTTAATTTTAATGACTAAAAGTATCTACGGGTAAATTCCATCATAAACAACAGAAACATAAGATACGAATTGGCAAATGGATGTAATTTAAGTACCAAATAAGATTAAGTAAGTAAGTAGTTTAAGATTTCAAGGTGATGGTAAAGTAAAGAACTGAAAAATTATATAATGTATTGAATATTTACTATCAATTTATTATTATATAAAGAATAACTTTATTTATTGTGTCAAAACGGTAGTGTAAAATATAGTTATTAATATCACATATTTAGCTTGATTCAAAATTTTATCGATAATTTTATTTTTAAAGAAAACCAGTAAATGTGTTAATTAGGTACATTTAGGAATAACGTGAAAGTATAAAGCAGACCACCTAAAAAATTCATAAATAAATGCATAATTTTCTAACTTAAATTCAAGTTACTAAATAGTTAAGTTAGTTAAGACTACGCCAACATGAAATAAAGCCAATTAACAAGTTTGACGTAACATTTCAAGTATGGCGGTACGTTTTTCAATTGAAAGGCACACTTACCTAGTATATAAGTTGATGGTATCACTCAGTTGATGTATAATTAGTACCATATCACCCTCACCTCCGCATTTGCACACGCTTAAATGTGATACAGAATCTATTGAATGATATACCACTATACCCGCATACAGCATGATTAGTTTCTTAATACCTATGCTTCATAATGTTTGTAACAACTTCTTTAGAAATGAATAAAATTTAAAAGGACCATTTTGTTTTCCTGATTAATCCCTTTTTATTACCTACTTATTAGTGGCTCATAAGGTTAGTCACACACAAAAAGCACATAAAACAACCTCCTATCCGAATGAGAATGTTTTGGCTATAGACCAAGCCAAGTGCCGATTGATAGATTTCACACACCTTTGAGAACAATATGAAGAACTCTCGGCGAGCAGGTTTCCTTAAAATGTTTTCCTTCACTATAATAGCAAGTGATATTATGTGTTTAATTGCTTGGATCGCAAATAACTCATAAAAGTTACAAGTGCGTACCCGAGGATCGAACCCCCAACCATATGAGGAGGTAGAAGTGTCAAAACCACTAGGCTACAATCGCAGTTAAATTATTATTGTCGTAACAATTTGACATGTAGAATTTTCCGATTACAAAATAATATGTCGGCCCAGAAGTTTCATGAAATGCCCTATTTTTATTTAGTGAAATATCTATCATTGTATGCACAGTAAAATAATTGTCGAATTGTCAAATTGACAATTATAACTTATGAAATAGGGCCCAGTAATGGCCCCTGAGCTCAAGCACAAGCTGGCAATGACCAGTGAAAGACGAATTCCACTAGCAGCTGATAGACCATTGAAATACGTATTGGCATTATTTTATAGTACTATATCATTATGATTTTTACGTAATCGACCAGAAGAGCTGAGGATGGCCGCTGTCCCACTACGTACCACCCTGTAATACCTCCCCATTATGATTATAACAAACACTGGAACTAAATTTGTGCCTCGATCGAAAAACAAAAATGAATAATTATCATCTGTCCAATGCCCGGATTTATGAATACCATCCATAATCTTGTTTTTGATATACGGCTATAACACAAAATATTGCGTTCCGTTGTTCGATTCAGTGCCGGAAAAAGGGTGGGACGGAGGGGTTGGTACGTTCCGGGCCCCTGCCTTGGGGGGCCTCCGAACAATTAGTTATCCTCATAAGATAAATCCTAAATATTTCCAACAAGGTGCTTAAAGGTGTTTGATTCTGCGGGAATTCTTTAATTTTCCGAGATAAAAAGTACTTGTTCTTCCCTAGGATGCATTGTAATGCAACCAATGCCTATAACCAATTTCGTCAAAATTGGTTGAACAGATGGGCCGTGAAAACGTTGCAGACCGACAAGCAGGCACTCTTTCGCATTCAAATAATTATTAATACTATTTATAATCGGAAGCAATCTGAAAATCGTTTAAAAAAAAAATGGTGCTCGCTCCTCTCGCGCTCTGATAGTGCGTACATATAAAGATAAAGATTTACTTTATAATATAAATGAAATTAGATTTTTCATAATTCAACGAAAGCGGGGCCGTGAGTGGGTGATATTCGATAGTATTTCGATTCGTTTTCGAAACGAGGAATGAGTTTTTACAAAAGGTATGAGAAAATAGTATAGGTATCATGTTTGTTTTTATTATTATTATTGAGAACTAAACTGGGGGCCATTCGTATTGCCACCCAGGCCTCCAGCGGGCTCATACCTTAATCCGCCGCTGCTCGTGTTCTCGTATTGGGAAAATGAAGGACATATTATATTTTACTGAGTGTTGTTTTTGTGCTTTCACTCGTATGTTCTAAGTTAAAAGTTTTTCATCAGCTAAGTGTTACTACCAGTGCTTGGCCTGGCAAAATCGCAAAGCAACTCCTAGTACTTACTAAAATTTTATTATTTTAGTTAGAGTATTCATTTTTCGCATTTCTGCGATCTCATCTGGTGGTAAGTGATAATGCAGTTTAAGTGGTAGATGCATGGCAGTTATATTAAACCCATACCCCTATTCGGTTTCTACATGGTATCGTACCGGAACGCTAAATCGCTTGGCGGCACGTCTTTGCCGATAGCGTGGTAACTAGCCACGGCCAAAGCCTCCTACCAGGCTACACCAGGAAAATTCAGAAATTATAAATCCCAAATTGGCACTGCCGGGGATCGAACCCGGGACCTCCGCACGTTAAGACAACAACGCTACACACTACACACTACACACGGAGGTAGTCGAATACCGGAAAGATTTTTCCCGGTATTGGGATAAACTTAAAATAGGGTAGATGGAGAAATTATATTTTCTTTAAAAAATCACCAAGTATTGATTTTTAGATTTATTTGTATTTTGAGTATTGAGATGGTTATTTATGCGTTGACCTAAATCTTATGAAAATATCGTTTTCATCATACCTATTCGAAAATCGAATATTGGCTTCAGAGGATAGCGGGAGCAGAATCTAATTTTTAGGCCCATGGGACTTTTCATTTCTCTGTCCTGATTGGTCCGCATTCGTGCTTTAGTATACTGCGTTCGTCGCAGAAACCTGTCGATCGCTCGTTCCGTTCGAAATGCAAAATGTTTGAATGGCTGTTGTCTTCGATAAGTCACGTGATCAATTTGTTGATCGGATACGTCTTTACATTTTTTGAATTTCGAACGGAATTATGGCTGCTTCAAAGAGGGGAAAAATACTAGTTAACCAAAGAGATCGAACGCATAATGTATGAAGTTACCTATAACTGGCCGGTTACGTTTTGGCGGCATTGCGCGCTGAAAAAATAATAATTTATTTGTGTTTTATACTACTAAATTCAATCAATAATACGTAGAAGGTTGATAGGAGTATCTTCTGGTTGGTCCGCGTTAGTGCTTCTGATTGGTGCTTAAACGTATAGGTAATGTCCATACATAGTACGTTAATACTCCTAGCTTTTTCTCATACGTAATGATGAAAAATAGTGTGTGTCACTCGGGGCCAAATTTTTTGTTCTCGGGCGGCGTATATTGAATTCCTCGCTACGCTCAGAATTCTACTATAGATTCCTTCACTTCGCTCTGAATTCAAAATAGCGCCCTCGGGGAACAACAACTTTCTTTGGCCCCATATAACACAAATAACTATTTGTTTCATGTATGAGGTGAAAATTACACGTACCACGTAACGTTCTGAAACTCGTGCACATCATTTTTTAAACAATCTTTATTATCAAATAATCAATCTCTTATTAATATCAATCAGTATATCAACTGCACAAACAACAGTATGGTTTTTAAAATAGCTAAAACTATTTTTGGATTAATTCTTACCAAAATATATCTTATTAACCTCCATTGAACTTTGAACTTTCATTAAAAAGTATACTTGTGACGCACTTTCTCAACATATAGATCTCTCTCTCTTCCTTGAAATTGGACATATCTATCAACAATTTTGAGTGCAGAGTTCTCAACTAACGCTGGGTGGGCCTAACTAAACATATGCTTTAGAAATGATCTTAATCTTGCTCATATTCATGTTTAAGCCCACCCATTGAAAAACTGCTGAGAATGTTGAGGGTTAAACGACTATAGTAAAATATATTATAATAAATAAATTCATTTATTCCAAAACATTTAAAGTACAATTACCAATTTTAAATACATAATATTCCTAAAATAAGCAATATACAAGGCATTATATATCTAGTCCTCAGTAGTACATATGATGTATAAAAATGGATTGAGCCAGCAGCTTACCTAGGATCTTGCGATTCTGTATTAAAGCTGCCGGATCTTCTCTGCGCGGCTGAAGATTCAGCTATTAATTTGGACTATTACATTTTCTAAACTAAATAATTAATTACATTGGAGGAAATTTGAAGTGAATTTGTTAGTAATGCCTACATTTGATAACATTAGGTAGCTAAGTTATTTATTTTTCTATCAAGTAGTATATATTTTAAACGTTAGTAAACATTAAAATCCTATTATTTTTCTTATGAGTGTGAGCGGGTGCGTGTGCGTGAGTGTATGTGTGTGTGTCTGTGTGTGTATGTGTGCGTGTGTGTGTGTGAGTGTGTGTGCGTGTGTGTGTGTATGTGTGTGTGTGTATGTGTGGGTATGCTTTATGAAAAGTGTTAGCTTGTAAGTAAATAAATAAAGGGCACAATTACAGAAATTTATAAATTATTTTTCATAGAATAATTTGTTAATTTTGAAATTTATTTTAAGATTTTTAGTAATTTTTCAGTAGTTTCATAGTCGAGGGTCTGAAGCCAACTCTTAATCTTTGATTTGCAATTATAATTTGACAAAGAATGAATTTTAATTTCTTTGCTAGCTAAATCATAAAGATACTGACCCAGGAAACATTGATGTTTCTGCGCAAAACTTGTTCTCAGGCTTGGAACACCACAAATTTTATCTTGTCTTCTCTTTTGGAGATAGTTATCTTTAAATTTATTTTTAGAATGTTGTAGCATTATAGTTTTATAGACGAACAACTGCCTAACCGTCAAAACCTGACATTTTTGATATAGGTCGCGAGTTGGATGGTCGAAAGGCCTACAGGTAGCAACTTTTAGTACCAGTCTCTGCGCTCGTTCTAGTGGAAGCATGTGAGATGCACATGCTCCTCCCCATGCTGTGATACAGTATGATATAATTGATTCGCAGAGGGCACTATAAACATTTTTAAGGGTTTTCGAATCCACGATGTGTCTTATATTTTTAAAAATGGCTGACAATTTACGAACACGTTTGGTGATAGCATTTATATGTGGTTTGAAAGATAGTTTCTCATCTATAATTATTCCTAAATACTTTATTGTTTTAACTCTTTCTAAAGGGGTACAAGGACACTGCTTGCCATCTGAAATTAGACACGGGGCTGTGTGGGCGATTACTTGAATTTGATCGGTTTCAGGTTTTGGGTCACTTCGTATAGAAAAGGTGATGTATTTTGTTTTCATTGAGTTTAATGTCAATGTATTCGCGAACAGCCATCGATTAACTCTATTTATACCAGTTCGAGCGGCATCAAATACCTTGTTCCAGCTATTCGCTTTGAAAACGATAACTGTATCATCAGCAAAAGTAATTAGTTTCCCGTTCTCTAATTCCAGATTGCATAAGTCGTTAATAAACGTCAAAAACAGTGTCGGGCCAAGAATGCTACCCTGAGGAACTCCGAATTCAACATTTGTGTCGTTACTCATTATATTACCTATTTTAACGCATTGTTTTCTATTAGCCAGATAGTCACGGAAAAGTTCCAGTTGATTTCCACGGATACCAAGTCGTTCTAATTTATGTAAAAGTATGTCCCCAGAAACCGTGTCAAATGCCTTAGCTAAGTCTAGAAAAATGGCTATAACCTTATTCCTTTTGTCCAAAGCTTTGACTATATAGTCTGTTAGTTCACCGACTGCATCTGAAGTTGACCTTCCCTGTCGGAAACCAAATTGATTGTTAGATAGAAGTTTTTTTGATTCCAAATACGCAACTAATTTATTGTTTATTATTCGTTCCAAAATTTTTGACATTGTAGGTAAGATTGATATTGGGCGATAATTATTCAAGTCAAGTTTGTCTCCATTTTTATGAATAGGTATTACGATTGCCTTTTTAAATATGTTTGGAAACATGCCACTGTTTAAACTTAGATTGCAGATGTAAGTTAACGAGGAAATTAAACTATTCTTATTCATTTTAACTACATTGGCTGGAATATTATCCCAGCCAACTGAGCTATCAGTTTTTAAGCGGTCAATCTGGTTTCCAACTTCAGTTTGGTCGGTATCCAAAAAAGCAAAGGAATTAACACATGACGGCAAACTAAAGTCGGATGGAGGACTTTTAGGTATACTATGTGCATTTTTATCAGCCAGCAATTTTCCAACAGTAGCGAAATGCTCATTAATCCTATTAACTGACTCAACTTCTGAATTCGATAATTTTAATAGATCAGTTGAATTTGAATGCTTGGGTTTGTGTTGTGTTATATTATTAACAAATTGCCAAATTTTTTTAGTATTCAATCCTGTTTTTATAAATTCAGTTTTTTCATAGTCTGTTTTAACTTTTTTGATTAGTGTGTTGCAAAAATTTCTGTACCTTTTATAAGTTATTTTTAAAATTTCGTTCTCAGGGTCTTTTTAAAGTTTTCTGTGCATTTTATCCCTATTTCGGATACTACGTAGCAAACCATTAGTCATCCAAGGTTTTAGCGTAGCTTTTCGCTTGGAAATAGTCTTAACATAGGAGTTTTGATCGATCACTTTGCTAATTGTATTAACTAAAAATTTAGCTGCTGTATTACAGTCTCTCATTTGGTAAATAGGCGAAAAATCTATTGAGGATATATCGCGGGATAGGCTATCAAAATTTAACTTTCGGATAAGTTGTTGCTTAATTTCGGGTTTCAGATTTGAGTCTAATAAAAGTAGAATTGAATCATGGTCTGTAATTGAATTTTGAATAATAAGTGAAGTAGCATTTGCATTGGCTTTTAAAAATACATGGTCTAAACATGATTCATTCCTAGTTGGGTACGTGA
Organism: Erebia palarica; assembly: GCA_964035005.1. NCBI lineage: Eukaryota > Metazoa > Arthropoda > Insecta > Lepidoptera > Nymphalidae > Erebia > Erebia palarica. The sequence continues at coordinate 21,306,166 of OZ035986.1, forward strand.
AAGCTGGAAGAAGTCCGTGCAAGGCAAGTAAATTTAAGTAATTGCTAGAGTTCACGTCAGAATTATTATCAGCAATATTTATATTTATATCTCCAACGATTGCAATGTTAGTAATATAGCTTAAGGTTGACATTAACGAGTCCAGACTGCTCAAAAAGTTGTCCGCGTTTTTATTAAACGGAGGTCGGTAAATGGAAACGATTGCGGTGTCAGATCGAATTTTTATGACGAGGCAATTGGCATCCGTTAATATCGGTTCAAATACTGTACATTGCATTAAGTTACACTTAACATAAACCACCACACCATCATTTTGGTTCATATTCCTTAATGTGTAAAAACTGGTATAATCGTCGATTTTGGGCGGTGACACAACGGTTGAAAGCCAGCATTCGGTCAAGATTAAAATATCTGGTTCTACTTTTATTCGAGATAAAAGAACGCTTAAGTTTGTTATATTTTTGTTAATACTGCGAATATTTTGCACAAAAATGTTAAGGTTATTTGCCTTGGTTAGCACTAAAGATTGACAATCTTCGGGAGAACATACGTGATATGGGGCTGAAACGTCATCAATATCACTCAATAATTCACATAAATAATCACCCATTATAATACTTGAATAAGAGGGTATCCATTGAAAACTTTACAATTACCAAATTCCTGCGGCAAGCAATATACAGACCTATGGCAATATAATAAGTTCTAGTCTTCTCTGCAACAATCGTTTCCTAACTAACGTTCCAAGACCCAAGCGATAAGTAAACTGCACGTAAAGAACAAGTCATACATTGTCCATTCGCGAATAGAGTGTGCACCAATTCCACTATGTTTTGAGAATTGTTTTGTAAATAAGTAAGACGTCTGAGAGAGATTTTTTTATAGTAAAAGAGTATTAAGTGTATTTTGTAATGTGTATGTGTGAGTGTGTAACAATCATTTCTAAAATAGTATAACATTATAATATTACTTTTTATCCGAGCTAGTCACAATGCATTTTGATTTTTTATTTCCTGGAGTTGTTCCTCATTGCGAACTTGAATTAGCTGTGAGCCCTCTTCCTTCCTTAGGTAAATTCTTCCATTAACCGTCCAGCAAAATTTAAAGAATTTATTCTTATTTAGTTCTCGCGTTAGGTAAAACAGCCTTTTCATTTTTGGCGTAAGGAGTTCAGAAACATAAATTGGTTTATGCGGCCCGGCTAGCCCAAGATGACTTGTGGACAATTTTTTATCGTTCGTATGTGAATTAAATTTCTTTACAGCATGAAGAAATTTATTTCTTGCTACAGCAGTTGTGAATTCCACCATAATAGGCTTATTATTTTGTGATTTTACTGGCATACGCTGAACATTTTGAATTTGAGACGTCATGTCTGTTTTTAATATTGATGATATCGTTAGAACTTTATCCACTAAATCCTGCTGCGACTCGGAAGTTTCCGCTGGAATATTTTTTATTTCTATCTTCGTTTGAAAATTCTGTCTCGTTATCTCTTCAATTTTATTCTCTAATATATTTATTTTTGAGGAATATTCACTGCATACTTTTTCAAGACTAGTTACTTTTAAGTTTAAGTTATCATATTGTGTTGACATATAATCCAATGATTTTTCAATATCTTTATTAGTTTTTCTAATTTCACTCATTTGATTTTTTATTATATCCATATCATTTTGTATCTGTGTTAGTTTGCTGTCTTGTTCATCTTTCCATTGCTGGAGCATTGCTTTTATTTCACTGTGTAGGGTTTCCATATTTTCATTCATCATGCTTTCGTGTTTTCGCTTTTGCCGAAGTGACATGTAGGATGTGTGCTCCATTTCTAGCTCCTTTTTTGCATCCGATTCGGGACAAGAAAATCCAGTAGGTGGAGTACGAGGCATTGAAGTTAGCTAAAGTGCGGCTCAAAAGTTGCACACTTGTGTAGCGTACGGGGTATCAACATCAACGTCGCAGTAACTACGTAACGGAGTCGGCGTGGTTTACTGAAACCACTAGTTGTCTCTTTTCTTCCTCCGTCGGGTAGATTGTAAGGTTGGTAAGAATTGCGAGATGCACGAGTGACACGTTCCGTTTAACTTCTTAGCGGCACTACACTACTCCTGGTACAATCGAACTTATTTTACGGAAGGATTTCTTAATATTTATTAAAATAATTTAGGGAAAAAAAAACAAATAATCAAACAGCACGTCCGTCTAGTACGACAGTCCACAAGAGAAGGTCCAAATTGTAATATTGTGACTATTAAGAGTAATAAACGATATTTTTGTAACAAGTCGATCGAAGTCGAAGAAAACGATAATTTAGTCAAAACACAAATTAATCTAAATTTCAATAACTATTATTTAAAAGAAAATACATCATAATAAAATATGCATTAGTCATACAACGGATTTCTGAACGGTTTGAGATACAATAAAATAGAAATGCCAAGCCGCAGGGTCCTAAATTCAAACACAATTTTTTCTAATCTAGCTGTTCTTTAAACTGAGCCGAAACAAAAACATTGGCTTGTACCAAGAATTATATGCAATAATCACTGTTTCGATTATAGTTTTACCAATACCGGTATCCCGGTATTAAATATTTCAATACCGGTATTGAAATGCTTATATAGCTCGGCATTTATGTCTGTCCAAGTACAGGGTGCGTCTACAAGACCTATCCAATTGCATCGCGGGGTAAGACAGGGGGATGTTCTGTCCCCGAAACTGTTTTCTAATGCTTTGGAAGATGTCTTTAAAACGCTTGACTGGAACGGACAAGGCATTAACGTGAACGGAGAGCACATTTCACACCTCCGCTTCGCCGATGATATCGTCATCATCGCAAGTTCGCTGCAAGAGCTACAAAAGATGCTCGATAGCCTTCACGCTGCCTCCCGACGTGTCGGACTCCGGATGAACTTAGACAAGACCAAGGTCATGTTCAATGAATTGGTCGTTCGGGGGCCGATTACTGTCAACGGATCTATTCTCGAAACTGTCCAAGAATACACATACCTTGGGCAAATTTTGCAAGTAGGAAGTAACAGTTTCGAGAAAGAGATAGAACGGAGAATACAGCTGGGCTGGGCAGCATTTGGCAAACTCCATCGGGTCTTTTCGTTGCCTATACCGCAATGCCTGAAGACCAAAGTCTTCAATCAATGCGTCCTGCCAGTTATAACTTACGGTGCCGAAACGTGGACACTGACATCGAGACTAGTCGACAAACTTCAAGTTGCTCAACGTGCTATGGAAAGCGCTATGCTCGGAATTTCTTTGAGGGATAAAATCCGAAACGAAGTAATTCGCCAAAGAACCAAAGTAATCAACATAGCTCTCAAGGCTAGCACGTTGAAGTGGCAGTGGGCTAGTCCCGTTTGTCGTAGGAGCGACGGCCGTTGGAGTCGCAAGGTCCTAGAGTGGAGTCCGCGTCTCGGCAAACGGAGTGTGGGGCGCCCCCCGGCTAGGTGGAGCGACGACATCCGGAGAGTGGCTGGCATCAAGTGGATGCTAACAGCCAGGGATAGGCAAAGTTGGCGCAATCTTAAAGAGGCCTATGTCCAACAGTGGATGCATATTGGCTGACGATGACGATGATTATGATGATTGAAAACCGGCCGAAAATGTCCGGGATCCCGGTATTGGAATCTCTAGTTTCTACACGGCATCGTACCGGAACGTTAAATCACTTGGCGACACTTTTTTGTCGGTAGGGTGGTAATTAGGCACAGCAAAAACCTCCCAACTGCAACAGCATAATTCAGAGTTAAACATGAAAAAAAACATGGAGTCATGGTACACGGATCCGTTGTGATCCAGGGAGGTCGCCTAAAAACGCTGTTCGATGAGCGTAATTTGGTTGACAAAAAAAAGTTGGAAAAAAGCACTAAATAAACAGAAAAAAATACTAATAAAATATAACTCGAAAACTACCAAAAACACACATGGGGTATTTTCTGATAAGTCTAGTTACGAGGAATCCAATTTTTTTCTTTGGACGTCACTGTTTGGACCAGCCTGTATACCTAATACCGAATGTAAACCAATATTAAGGCCGACTTGCACAAAGACTCTATAGATTCAGCTAAAATCCATACTAATTGCGAAATGCGAAAGTGTGTCTGTCTGTCTGCTACGCTTTCACGGCCCATCTGTTCAACAGATTTTGATGAAATTTGGTACAGAGATAGTCTGTATCCCGTGGAAGGATAAAGGGATCAAAAAACCTCAGTCCACGCGAACGAAATCGCGGGCATCATCTAGTTTTTAATGAGTATCTACAATCACTGTTTGGCAACCACAGTATGATCTTGCTAAAAAGTGATAGCATTATATACAAAATATTACTCAATCAGTTTAAATGGTCATCATGAACAAGCAGCCCTTAAACTAACAAAATGGGTTTTTTGAGTTAAGTAGGTAGGTATAATATTATACTGCGGCCGGGTGGGCTGTGGCATGTCTCGATGTCGCATTAAGTTTCTCTGGCATAGGCGTAGATTAAATATTAGTTGCCGTAGGTAAATGGCGCTATGTACAGCAATCTCTCTGCGGCTTAAAGGAAATGGAAACCATTTCCGTTTTCGACGTTTCGGCTTCACCGAACTAAATGATATTTACATATACAGGCAGACAAGCCTGTGGCGTAGTTCGTTCTTCCCGGATGTAACATTACTGGATTGCAACAGTAACAGATTAATTATTGCTGTAAAAATTATGACCCAATATTGTGATATACCTATCAGTATTTAGTATTTATATGCCTTGCGATATTGATAGAGTAGATGATCTAATTGAATTTACAAGCTGCAACTATATGCTATCGTTAGCGACAGTAACATGAAGTTGTGTTTGCTTTGGACGATTTTAATGTTCGTTTCCTCATTTGGTTTTCGTGCCTGACTCTCCACAGATGCGGCCATTATAAGTCTCAAATATGCTGTGAAATATTATGAATACGTAAATATATGCATGCTCGATATATACAATATACTATGGCGTAAACTAGCTAGACACCCACCGAATGAATTGGTGAATCTGTGGTTTTGGTACGAAAACCAAACTAACTATGTAAAATGGGGCGACGCACTCTCTAGTGAATACTGAATACAGGTTAGAGTGTAGCGTACGTCAAGGAGGGTTGACGTATCCGTACCTGTTTAACCTTTACGTCAACGCCCATATTGGGGAGCTGAGACGTACCAAAGTCGGTTACCATATTGGTAAGATGTGCGTTAACAATCTGAGCTACGCTGACAACATGGTGCTTCTCAGCATAAAGCTACGAGCTAACATGATAGCGCGCAGATTCGCACGTTGCTCTGATGACGTGAAGGACGTTATTTAAAGCATTCTGTCAATGCTTCTACACTTGCCAGCTGTGGACAAAGTTTACCAAGAGCAACTATAACGCGCTTAAGAACTCCTTCCGCATCCTAATGAAGCACCCGCGCTTCTGCAGTGCTAAAGCCATGTTCGCTGCTGCGAGAGTCCCTGACTTCTTTACCATACTATGAGCGAGGACGGCTTCCTTCTGAACTACGCACGTTGAGAAAACAGCGCTCAATACTGCTCCAGAGAGGTCGTCAAGGTCGAGGGAGGAAGGAAACGTAGCTACCTATAACTACTAAAAGTTGCATTTCACATTGGCGTGGTTGTGTAGTTGTGGGCTTTTCTGATAGGCCACTTAGCATCAACAACAGAGCCGACCAGTAAATAAATGAAAATGAAAAATGGTAGACGATAAATTCAGGTGGTTTAAGGTTTTTTGATTCCCGCAGAGACTTTAATATTTAAGCATAAAATGAAGCCTAAATATGATAATTCAGGTTATAAGTATATTACTTACTACTGATAATTTAAATTATTATTATAATTTTCGCATTCCTCACTGCATTTTGTAATACTTATATTTTGAAATGTTTTTATCTAAAAATCTTTTGTACTAGACAGTTGTTTACATTTGTGCTATATAATACCTTATATTTGTAAGTCTCTTTGTAATATACTTTTTTTATGCATGAATGTTTTTGGTTGGTCGAACAAAAAATAAGCTTACTACCTCCCTAAATTTATACATAGTACATACAAATTTCAACCCATTGCCGCCCAACACTGGGCACGCTGGCCTAATGTGGATTGGCAGACTTAACGCACTTTTAAGAACATTTGATATATCCGAAAAGTAACATCGATAAATAAGTAGGTAATAGATGGGCCCTTTCATAGAAAAAAATTGGGCGTTCAATCTTTTCAGCACGCTCCTAACCTGTATAGCCCTGTCCTTGTCCCCGTCATAGCGCTGTCCCGCTTTCAGACATTAAAATAGGCCCACATTCTTTGTTTGACAGGGCCCTTCTATGTAAATTGAGGTCGTTGAAAAGTAAGGGATGCGTGCCTGGGATTTGGAGTAGTTCAAATGATTAGTTCAACATTTAAATAGTAGGAATTTTTTCCCGTTAGTCCCACTGCAGATATAAATTAATTTTCGGATTGGATTTCATTTAATTAATTAATTCAACCATTTATTCCCAGAAGTTCAACTCTCGATACGATTTAACTACTGGGAAAAGAAATTCCACTAATTAAACATTTGAACTAATCAGTTTATCTAGTGGGAAGTACCCGGGGTTTGAACCCAGATCTCCGAAAAGGAGGTCGAAGCCTTTAACCACTAAGTCATTCACTCAATCAGAGTAACAAATTACCATCTTGTTGGAAGCTGAATGCGAAGCCGATTGCTTCCATTCAACTTTGTGATTAGAGTTCATGTATTTATGAGCGAAAAAAGAGCGAGGTTACGTACTGTTTAAATAACCTCAGAAGGGTCAACGTTTGCTTGCGCAGTGCGTGAGGAGGTTCAAGATCAGTAATCTTGATGAAATTCGGTAGATATAGCTCGCTTGCTTAAAGAGACTACGAAGGAATACGTATCCTATACTTTTTATTCCAGAAAAACAAGGCGGAATATCCAGTAAAACAGTTTCCACGCGGTATTTAAAATATGGAGATTCGGGACACGCAGGTCTTACGCATAACAAATGCGCGTATGTAACGCTCTGTCTGCAAAAGGCATAGCGGTTATAATACAAGCAAGGGCACAGTACAGAGTGTGCTATAAAACGAAATTGGCTCGCAATCCAAAGGCTGGCCCGTGAGTTTAATGACCTCTAAAATGTTGTGGATCTTAAGGACCGTCTAGTAAAATTACGTATTCTTTTCAATACGATAGAAAATTTTGTATTCAAATTACCTTTTACGTTGATAGTGGTTAAGACGCCCGACCTACTGTACGGGGTCGCGGCTTCGATCTCCGGGCACGCACCACCAACTTTTCGTAGTTATGTACGTTTTAAGAAAATTATGAAGTTAAATAACTTGCTTCATACGGTGAAGGAAAAAATCTTCTTAATGTTCTTGAAGGGGTTTGAAGCCTGCCAATCCGCACTTGGCCAGCGTGGTGGAACCATTAAAGGGAGAACTTTTACGAAGTGCTTTAGAATCATCAAGATTCATGAATCACTTGACAATTCAAAGCACAAACATTTACTATAATAAGAAACATTTGAATTTGTAATGGAAAAATGAAAAAAAAGTCGTCAATAATAATTAAATTTACCTACATTTATTAAAATTTTCGGCATCCATATATTTAATCCTTTTTCAATGGATAATATACGTAACGAAGCAGATTATTATTATTAAAACATTAAACATTTTACATAAGATTAAAATATCTATAGGGACTACTATGCGAAAAATAAAATCTATATTAAAATGCGAAAGTTTGAATGTATGTTTCTTGCTCAATCACGCCAGAACGGCTGAACGGATTCATGAAATTTGTCTTCTTTTTAACTCGGAAAATTAAAGAGTTCCAGCAACAGGCCGGCCACACACACGAAGTCGCGAGTATCAGCTAGTATTAACAAAACAAAGGTTAATTAATTATATTTACTAAACACAATATTATACAATCATAATAATTATTAAGGTAGGGCCACTTCAAAAAGTCACTTTTGACGTGCCAAACAGTAACTGACCCTAAGCCCGCTCTTCACTAGCGCCGCGACAGACCGCGAACACTAAGAAACAAATGGTATCGGATGGTATCTAATGTTCTTTTCGGATTCTTCTAGAGGGATCTCGACGATATAACGATTATAGAAAGAGAATAGACACGAAACGCATGAAACTTGGCTAGGGGGCTGGTTACTCCGTATTACCAAGAACCGTGGTAAGGGGCCATGTTCGTAGTTAGGAGCGTGCCGTATCTCGATACCCTACGTGCTTCTTCTGAAGTACCCTAACCGATGATGGTTGATACAGGTTTTGTGTGTGTGTGTGTGTGTGTGTTTAAAGTTCATGGGATATCGCAGGACGGGTGAAGAGAAGGAATAACAAAAAAATATCGAGAGCAAAAAAATATTAAAGTGACAATACAAAGAAAAATAGGCGGCAAAATTGTAACACTTAATCTTTTACGTTGACGACGAACAAAAAATAATTCTACAGATATTGGAGTATTGGAGTGGTAAAATAAATGACTGATTAATACAGTACCCGGAAGTAAAGACTTCACACTCAGCTTTGAACTATAATAATAACCGGCTGCTTCGGCTTCGTAGAGCGTCGTCTGTCACTCATACCTACAAGAATAAGTAAGCCACAAGAATAAGTTAGCAGTTGCGTTTTTAGGAGCTAAAACTGCAATCTTAAAAAGTTACATTTGAAAGTTCCTTGTGGGCATGATTGCGTATCTATCTAATACCTTTAAACGAGCAATTCTTGTATATATGTCACCGTAAGATTGTAAAAACCGATAGATTATAATCTAACTCGCGAAATTGCAAACTGTCGATAGATTGTGAACCGTTCAATGTTCTGAGTGTCAATTTTTGAAATATTCATTGTATTTACGTTTTCTTGTCTGTATCATGTAGGTTAGGTTAGGGTTCGATATTCAGAACATTGAACGGTTCACAATATTTCGACAGTTTACAATTTCGCGAGTTAGATTATAATCTAACGGTTTTTACAATCTTGCGGTGACATATATAATCTGAATCTCGGAAACGGCTCAAATTAATTTCATGAAATTTAGTATGCAGGGTAAATTTCACCACCATCTACAAGGTTATAATAGCGCGTATGGCATACCGGGCGGTCCCGAAAGCAGAAGACCCCGGTTCGAGTCCAGATGTCTCCAGTCCGGATTATTTTTTACCCTTTTTTCCCCAAGTTCCTTCTTTTGTGAGAAATATTATTATTAAGAGCCATATTGCACTCGTGATTTTTTATTTAAGAACTGGTTATCAGTTCAAATTTATTTATTATCAAGTCGGTAATATCGAAAAATATTCATATCTCATCAGTATGTCGTATTTAAATATAATTTCCATAAAACACAACTTACCAAATAAAAATACCGAGCAAATTTCGGTCATCCAGGTACTGTTTCGTAAAGTATGAAACAGTAATCCTGTCTAAAGTAATCAAACGTAGCAGTAGAGAGATAGGTAAAGTAAGTTGTGTGCACAGTTGCGCATAGCCTGTGTAGTACTGTAAGTGACGTTCTGTCGCCGACTTGTCACGTCGCTTCGTTTGGCGTCGCTTCTGTCGCTCGCCTACGACAACGGGTGAGCGACAGAGCAACGATCCAAAACCTTCCACTAATAGGCCTATTACACTGCACTTTTCACAGGGACCCTTACACTTGAGTCAGTGTAGTGTAATAAAAATTAGGTAGGAAGGGTCCCTAAATTGGTCCTTATTGCTTTGTAATAAGCGACGCTCTATCTAGCGACCACGCCCACCCTTACCACAGGGCCCTATGGAAAGTGCAGTGTAATAGGACTGTAAGTCGAAACTGTCTTATTTAAATCTCGGTGAAGCCGCGTTTTCACAGTCGATGTGGGTAGAACGACTTAGATAATTTGACGAAGTCGTAATACTTAATTTGTGTTTAGAATTTGTTTAGACAGACATATGGCGCTGAACAAAGCCAGTTGGAAATTTTAAAATAATTGTGAGGTGTTGATGCAATAAATCGTGCTTTATTATAATAAAAAAATGTTAGTAAAGAAGGTTTGATAGTATTAAAAACAAGAACTATGGACAAGACTTAGCCATTTTCTGTCTAATTTAAAAGAAAAATTTATATACTTACAACTAAAAAGTGAGAAGGGTAATTTTGGATACAATATCTGGCCGTCAACGTACAAAGTAAAGGAGTCAGTACTTTCGGTTTATGTCTGTGGAAGTGACTTTTTAGCGTGGCCCTACTTTAGTACATAAAAATATTATCAAGTTCCTTACAACTAATACAGTTTATAAATAAAATCGATATATTAATTTAAGCCAATTTAATAATAATATCTTATATTTTGTTAATCATCCGTTTTTACTATAGTTTTGTCCTTAGTCCGTTATGAATCTCATTTAAATGTTGTATGTAAATTATTCAAATTTTAATAATAGGTTTTTATTTTATTATTTCCAAGGGTTTTAGTATAGTCAGTTTTAAATATCATATTAAGGCCCGGTGTAATCTGCCCTTTATTATAAAACTTTGAGCGATAGGTTATGAGAATTCTCACAGTGTGGAAGTTCTACTGGGCAATAAAAATCTATGGTTAACGATCTATGGTTAATGAAAATTATAAGATCCATAATGATAAGCCAAAACTACGCACCAAAATGCATTTTTAAAGCATTACCATCTTACAGTACATAATGTCTAGAATTTTATTCTTTAAACCAAAAAGGGCCACTGGTAGGGATACGGTGTTTCATTTTAAAGCTTCATAGAACCAGATCTTGTTGCGTCTATAATGTATAGTCGTAAGGTTGCGTTTCGGCTGAAGCGGAGACGAATAGAGCGCAGACGTTGCGCTTCGACCAATCGGGTTGATACGTGATATAATTGGCATGTCATCTAAAGGTCCATACATAAAACGGCAATCTTGCACAACTGGTTCTTTACCGTTTGACGTTTCATATTTGACTGATATTATGTTCGTGAGCTTAATATTCGTTCGTGAGACCTTACTAGGACGCGGCAGAATAAATATCTCATTGTCACTTGACGCTCATATGTTTAGATACACCTCAAAAATAACTTGATTGATCTATTGAACACATCTTCGCTCCGCTTCAGTGGAAACACAGCCTAACAAAGTTGATGAATTTATGATCGCAAGTTTTATGTTATAGTATGTACGCGTTAAGAAAATACTTAATCATAGTTGGCATGGCATAAATGGAGTCACTACTCCATTTATGCCATGCCAAATCCGAACAACACCATTGCAAGAAAGCAGGCAGCTTTTAGTAGCGTAAGCGTAGCTTAGTGTGCAGACAGTGATGAGTCACTATTTTCTTAACGCGGACAGCCTATAGTTTAGTAATAGAGTTTAGTTCCCGAGCTCGAGTAGCATTGGTGGTGGAACGGACAATGTCAGACAGGCGGGATGGTCCACAACACCGCAGTCTTGTCCGCTGAAGTGGACAGGAATGAGAAGTCCTCCGGGTGCCAGCGCGAAGAGATCACTTTGTCGGAGTGACGCGCGACCAAAACGCTTGGTAGCGGGCTGGTGAGGTCGCCTGGAAAGAGTACACTCGGTTGGCAACTTCTTTTATATTTCACTCATAGCAAGATTCCGCGACGATCAGACCTTCGTTATTTTATTAAAGCACAAAGTATTTTTATGTATGTCTCAAATAGAGGTATAAACGATTGCAACCCCCTGTCAGACACCCTGTTGTTTTATAATTTAAGAGTGTCTGACAGGGGGCTGCAATCGTACTAAGTGTCTGACAATGGAAAACGTGGTGTCTAATACAATTCCAAAAAATATATAAAAAAACGGAGCTTAATACTTTAACGAAATTGAGTTGACACCATTACTACCTGATACCTTTCGAAGCAACCGCGATCCAAACTTCATAGTCGGGCATCGTTTATCGTTTATCTATTAGAGACATACATAGAAAAACTTTCAGCTTTAATAAAATAACGAAGGTCTGATCGTCGCGGAATCACGGACCATCACTATTACAGTCCGATTCAAACTTTATGACTTCAAATCGACATCACCGAACATCGTGCGTTTCGATGCGCAGAATACAATATAAGGTATCAACGGGTCGGTTCAGTTGACTGTTCCTGCGCGAACCTACACTCGCGGCTAACTTCTGAAACGTCATAAAGTTTGAATCGGACTGTACCCGTTGTCCTGGGTGAGCGACAGAAGCGACGTGATATGGCGCCATAAAAAATGACAAACATGTCTACGCGACAACGTAAGCCACGTGAAGAGTCAGCTACTGTTTGATACTGTCGCGTCGCGTCGTATCGAGTCGCGGTGTCGCATTTGTCGCTCACGCAGGAGAAAGGGTAATTGTCAACTACACCACCTATCGATACTTTAGCGTTTTGATGGTGTTGTTGGCAATGAGTCTCATATTCAATTTATGATTTAATTAAAATTCTGTTTCTTTCCTTGTTCTACAAAACACAGCTGCAGTTATATTAAACCCATACACCTCTTATAGGTTTCTACACAGCATCATACTGGAACGCTAAGTCGCTTGACGGCAAATCATTGCCGCCTATAGTGTGGTAATTAATCACCGCCAAAATCTCCTACGAAATATTCAGAAATTATAAATTCCCAAATTAAATCTACTGGGGATCGCACTTGTGACACTACAGCGCTAGACAGGTAGCGCATAAGGGATGTTCGTTGATGCCAGAATAGACTGCTTCATTACAATCATGCGTAAAAGACACGAAACCTTGGTGCGGGCCAGCGCCAACGGAATTCTAATCATGGTAGCCAAGTAGGCTTGATTGCTTTTACCTGAACCCTTGCTGCAGGTTCAGCTGGTGTAGAAACCATGTAGTAATGGTTTACTTAGTTAGTTTGGTTTTAGAGTGTTTGCAACCTGAAAGAGACGTCTATTTATTTAACTAATGAACGTGTACGAGAGCAGGTGATGTGGGCTCGACGGTAACAATAGGATGATCATCCTCCGAACGGGTGTTGTGCTCGGAGAGCATTAGTCCGAACATTGAACTTTGGAAGTTGTATATAAAGCGTAATTCAGATGAAACCTCGTTATCGCGATTCAGGCTCTTCGTGTTCTTCATGCGGTTCTAGTAGTGCCATCTATTGGCTTATGTGCGAACTGCGAAGACCGTTACAAACTAGAGTTGTTCAAAACTGTTATGAATCCATAGCAAGTGACGGACTATAAACTATACTTTTAAATACGTTATGTAATAACGCGCTTGTTGTAAGCAAGCGAGTGGCCGGCAGGCGCGATAGGTCTCGCAGCACGCTAAATTTCGAACACGCAAAGATGACGTTCACTCATAACAGCGCGTTACGCGAGACTAACCACCGGCCAGCGGCAGCGCGCTACCGGCAAGCGGGCGCTGCTACAAGTGCTACGAGTCATGGCGGCTACTCACATAACACGTTATCCGCGCAATGGAACAATAGCGCGCTATGATATTGCGCTATGTGCTATATTAACCACTGATGAGGAGTAACAACCTTTTTTTTTAAACTCTTTTTTTGGGGTTTTTATTATGTATAACATGTCAACAACATCGCATCATTATTTAAATATATTTAGCAAATAGAAAAAGAAAACCTTAACGTAACTAAAACAAGAGTACCAACCTTGCACATCAGTAAGCACAACCAGGCCGTCGTACCCCGCGGTGAGCAGGTAGTAAGCGCCGGGTGAGAAGCGCACGCTGCGCACGTCGCTCGAGTGCAGACCGAAGCGCTGCAGAGGGCGCGCAGCGCGCACGTCGTGCATACTGCAGAACCCGTCCTCGTAGCCGCTCACCAGGAGTCGACCGCTCGACTCCACCGCGAGAGACGTCACTGCGGAACTCTGCCGCCAAAATAACCCCTAACTACATGCTGTTAATAGGCCTATTACACTACACTTTTACAGGAGCCTGTGGTAAGGGTGGGCGTGGCCGCTCGTTACAGCGTCGCTTATTCCCTAAATCTTATTAACTATACTGAATCAAGTATAAGGGTCCCTGTGAAAAGTGCAGTGTAATAGGCCTATAAAAACTTTGAGCAGAAAGCTTAGTGGCTTAAACCCACGTCCATGTGTTCCTAATCCTAACGCACGAAATCAAATCTAACATTTTTAAGTTATGTGCGTTTTAAGCAATTCAATAGCGACAAAGGAAATCATCATGAGGAAACCTGCCCGAGTTTCCCATGAGTGAGGCTAATTTACACTGGACCAGCGTTCTAACACCTAAGGCCACACCCTACTAATTTTGCGAGACTTGTGTACAGTAGTGAGCCGGCGATGGGTGTTATAAATATTATTGTGGTGAAAAAGAATGATCAAATACATCAGATTATTTGTCCATAGATACTCTCCGTGTGCAATCTGGTATAGATTATTTAAAGAGTAAGGGAAAGATCTTTACGAGTCTTACGGTTAAGAGAAACCCAGTATCGCACCCTTTTGGGTGCAATCATAGTCAAATAAAATGAAACATAAAATTGGTCAGAAGACATTACAGTGTCCAGCCTTACAGAAAAACCCACGTAATTAAAGTAACATTATTTACTCATCAAAAATAAAAGAAAATGGGTCAAAAGATAAAATTGTCCACGAGAAAGTAAGACAATAGGAGAGCACCATGGAGAAGAAAATACCCAAAGAACTAAAGAAGTGTTACCTTGTTGGGTATGACGTTGACGCAGCCTCCGACGCGCAAGTCCCAAAAGCGGACAGTCTTGTCCTGGCTACCGGACACGAACATTGCTCCGCCCCAGTTGTAGAGCGACAGCACGTGTCCCGAGTGTCCGGCCAGTGACTGTGGACAAGTTCAAAAATGTTCCGAACGTTGTAACAAAAGCTTAACAGGTCAAAGTAGTCCTGACTCCTGATCGAAATCTTTGATAATAATCTAGCTAAGGAAAAATCTAGTTTATCTCAAATTTTTACTCCCTTAAAAGAAAAGTTAATGTCTTTGTCTAGTGTAATTAAAGGTAGGCCACGCATGTTCCAATAACGAAAGCTTAACAAATCAAAATAGTCGTGATAACTGAAGTAAGACACTGTTAAATCTCATTTACTTTTACTCAGTTAAAATGAAAAGTGAATTCGCATCTTTTAGGAAGATAAGTTCCACCGTATGCATATCTAATCATATTATATTTTATAACGCATAATTTCAGTTCCCCTTCCAAACACGCCCTAGAAATCTGTGAAGGATTACCACAATAAACTTTCTTAATAGTCTTTGTGCTAGCAAGGTGAATCACATCTGTCCCGAAAATGCCACTTCATGACCTTGAAAAGGGTCATATTGCATAGCACAATATGTCAATATGAACCAAAACTATAGTTACCTGAAAAGGTTTCCCAGTAGCACAATCAGTCACGTAAATCTTGCAGTCTCCAGCACCGCCGCTGACCAGCAGGCTCGTTTTGTTCGACGTGTCTTCTATGAAGCAGATGTCTCTAACAGTGCCATCGTGCATCGAAAGTTCCATCTAACGGGACAAAATAAATTTCAATGAAATAGGAGTGCCAAAAACTGAATTTCTGCTACTCTTCTTAAAAATACGACATACGGAGACCAGTTTTTCCAAAAGAAAGAAGGGGGAGACTTGGTGGCCCTAATTTTCCAGCCTAGTAGTAGGAGTAATTCCCGCACTGCTTATTTCGCAACAGAATCTTTAATTGGATTTGGGGCGTTTTGCTGTCAACTGTAACATACACGATGACAGAAAGGCCGCCAAATAGCGAAATTTTATAGATAACCGATCATCGAGTGTAAACATATGATGTCACTTTATTAGCAATCATTTAGTGAGTCGATGATTTGTCTACTCTAATAGATATGAGATTAACATAGCTGTTAGTGCTAATTCGTTTAATGCAAATTGATAAATCCAAAGTTAAGACGA
Source organism: Erebia palarica (assembly GCA_964035005.1). NCBI lineage: Eukaryota > Metazoa > Arthropoda > Insecta > Lepidoptera > Nymphalidae > Erebia > Erebia palarica. The sequence continues at coordinate 21,322,119 of OZ035986.1, forward strand.
TCTACCTGGCACATCGGTGTGCGTTGGGGTATTTGAAAAACATTTGAGCACCTAAATGAGGACATCGCGTATTTAATACTAGATGATGCCCGCGACTTCATTCACAAACATTACGTTTTTTTATTTGCGGGGGAACTCCTTAATTTTCCGGGCTAAAAGTATGTCCAATCCCGGATTGTAACGAGGTAAAAGATAGGCTGTTAAAGCGTAGCAGACAGACAGAAAGACAGATAAGCAGACACACTTCCGCATTTAAAATATGGATATAGATTTTACCGACAGAACAACATTATTTGCGATAAATTTGTATCTTATCAAACTAATAATATATCATCTATGATACGTCTTATTATACATATTATGAATCTAGCTGGTTAATCAGGTGAGAAATGTGATACCATAATTATTATAGTATCACATTTCATTATTGTAAAATAGAGGAAATACAATACACCCACTCTTAGAATGATACATCTATGGATAAATTGGCTTAATGAAGACTAATAAATCTTACGTAAACTAGGTTTCCTGCTATTCCTACACATAAAGGTCTAATATTATAGGATGATATGTAAAAGGAACTACTGTCTGATGAAACTGTATCTAGAATATTAGAATGAAGATAGGGAAACTTAAGTACGGCAAAGAAACCCAGGATAAACGAAGAACAACAATATACGATAACCTGGCTGATATTGGCTAACCATAAAGCATGAAGAGAAAAAAACCTGAGTATCAATTTATTCATGAGTCTTGTCGTTGGAGGCGTAGGTCGCCGCCAAAAGAAGAACAATACAAGGGCTCACCTCTTGACCTTCCAGGTTGCACGAGTGGCTGTTGAAACGCATGAGCTTCACAGTCTTGTCGTTGGACCCGGTGGCGAGCAAGTCCCCCGCGGGGCTCCAGGCCAGGCAGTAGATGCTGCCTTTGTGATGCTTCGTCCTTTTCAGGAGCACTGTGGGTGGCGATGCGCCCTCTCTGCGAAAATTTGTTATCGTTATTCTATGCTAAAGTTTACGCTTAGACTCGATTGATCATATTATAAGCATTCGATGGTATTAGCGTCAAAGTAAAATGAAGCATAATAGCAATGATTTAAAGTCACATTAATTCAATAGGTACAACCGATTTTAATTTTGGAAACGTATATGAATGTATACACGAAATTCAGCTCCAAGTCAATCATATTAAGGTTCATTTTATTTCGAAGCTAATGTTATCGAATTATTTTACGATGAATCGAAATAAAACTAAGGGTAAGCGTAGTGGTATCCTGTTGGCAAAAAATCCCGAGCCCCCACCAGTAACTTTTCGGAGTTATGTGGACTTCAAGCAATTATAAATCATTTGCTTTAAGGATTCATGTACATGAAGCCTAACTTGCTTAGCGGCGAGGGAAAACGTCCGAAGATAGCCTATACAACCCGGCCGACAATTTGAAGAGTTTTTTTTTAAATATAGTGTTTCGCACTCAGTTATCCTCTGACAAGATGTCAGAGATCTTTTCAATGGGATTTTTGCTCCGAATAGGTGCCAGCCCACGATATTCGTGAAATGGTGACAGAACTGATAGACAATAAGTGTATGCCGGTACTTATGTTTTTCTTCCTATGGTTGTGTGACACTAGGAATTCACTATATCATTAGTCCTGAGTGTACCGTCAACTGATGACATAATAACTGTATGTACGAGTATATGCTTACAATCTATTTTTTCGTTTCTTCTATAAGGGACTTATTTAGTTTTTAATCGTCTTATGGTGAGCCGTGAGGCCGATTGGCCGATTAAGTGTAGTTATGTGGATTATAAATAGGCAGCGGGGCGGTCCGTAGTATGGAGACCACCGCATTAAATCCTCAGTCGTTGAAACTTGGCAGGGTTGTAGTATGGTATGAACCAGAACTTGTACGAAAATATCCAAAAATATATCCATGCGGAAGTTATGTATATATACTTAAAACTTAATTTTTATAACTGAATATATTATCGATTTCTTTTTAAAATAATAGTAGGTACTATATTTATACTCAAAACCGAAATATTAAACGAAGTAATCATGCAGAACATCGATATTTAAACTGATTTTATTATCTAACCTAAACCGCGTCAATGAATAATGTACCTTCCTGTTTTGTCAATTGGGTATAGCATAAAAAACCTTACTAGTTTTGGGTATGGTTAGTGATTATAATTTCTGTGCAACAAAAAACAGCGAAACACAGTCACCACCTTAACTTTTCGAATAAGAAATATTGTCATTTAATAAATCATTAAAATCGCTTCACATGCAATAATTTCATCAGACCCTAGTGCCAGTGAGTGCTTTGTGCGTCAGAGAGACAGATGCCACTCTGTAAACCGATTTACGATCCAACTCACGAATTATACTCTAAGAGCTTGCGAGATAAAATTGTTAGGCTCAGCCTGAAAGAGGCCTGAACTTTGTACTCTATGGCTCTGCGTGGTCGAGATTGAAAGACTGATCTATGGTACTCGGTAATGGCATTGCGGCTGTTTTGTGCTAATTGCCAAATTAAAGTTTATGTGGATAACCGAGTTTCCTTTTAACAAAATAAATACCATTTTCAACTTCATTTAACCTGATTGCGTCCACTGTTAGAGCGTTGGCCTTGTCTCGACGGCAAAAAAAAGATATGGCTTGCCCACTGCCACGACACTTTAGTTATGTACTACGCGCTTAAGTTACTTTTCTTTAGATATAATCATTAAACTTGGAACTATATTAAAAGCTAAATAAGTTGCACAAGTAAGGTTTATTAACTTTGTATCAAAGTTTTACCTTCAACCTTAATCACGGAGTTATGAACACTGACTTGTACGTAATTTTACCGCTTATAAGGCTAAAATGTTCATAAGAACATAGTCGCTTAACTTAAAAATATATTTGAAGATGATTAAAGAATCCATACTTAACATTATAAATGTGAATGTGTATCTGTCTATACACTTTCACGGTCCGTCTTTTTAACCGATTTTGTCCAAATTTGGTACAGCGATAGGTTACATACCAGGAAAGAACATAGGCTTTCTATCCCGGAAATCCAAAAAGGTTAAACCACGCGAACGAAGGTTGTCTGTCTGGTAGTCTGAAAATCGGCCACCGGTTTTCAGACTTGAATGTGAGTTATAGAGCCAAGTGCATATTGGTAGCATTATCATGCGGCTTCGAGAGCCGCAACCTGCGCAGTTTTGACAACCGACTGATTTGATTGATTGTAGTCTGACGAACGTATGACGTTACTGACACGTGATGATTTCTGCGCGTTTATCAGCTCTATAATCTTAGTTCAGACTACACGATAACTTAGTCAATCAAGTGTCCACCTAAGCTACAAAATTACTCGCTTAGTCAACTAAGGCTTAAAGCGTCGAGCCCACTACCAACGATTTGTAGTTCGTAGCTCTGCTTTCCATTGTAAAAACTATTTTCAACGACAAAATCGATAGAAACTCTTTATCAACTTTAACCACCTTGATTTTAGATATGACGTTGCTTAACTTCATAAGTCCTAAGGTATATCTGTCAATGAGTGACGTAGTGAAAACGTTTTGATTTGGCAGTCCTCCAACTATTTAGAGACGTGCTAAATTCTCATTTCCAATATTAGAGTTGAAATGAAGAATTACATACAAGAGATCTCTAGTTCGTTATATTGGCATGTAAAGGGTTGGACAGGACTTAAGTTAGAGAAGAAGCATTTCACGTGGTGACCGCCAAGCTTAATTTCGCAGAAGGCACACGACCCTATGATGATGATGATGATGTAGTAGTATGGTCAGTCACAGGCAGAGACTTTGCCACTACTGTCAAGCAAACCTATCGTCTAACTCTAAGGGATGCCTTAGATCATAAATATCTGTAGTTAGATGTATACGTGCCCTAAAGATGCACTCATCGTTTAAACATCCATCTTCAAGATAAACAATGCCACCACTTGATGCAGCGGGGGCGTTGGTAGTCCGATTTATGCGAGTCGACGTACGCTCCTTTATGGAATAACAAACGGTTCATACATAAACAAATTTGCACAGGTCAACGACCCCATTTGAGACTTGAGAGTCATTTAACTTTATCATTACTTAGGTACTTACCTTTATCGACCATTTAATCACAAGATGTGCAGTCCTGTACGAAATCTAATAATAAGTGTCCATTTTTATTTTATACTTATTTTTTTGTAGTGTAGGTAGCAGAAGAAAGCAGTTAGCCCTCTTGAGTTAGAAATGTAATATAACAGCATTAAAAACCTACACATTGGCTTCCTTTCTATCACAATAAAGACCCGCAATAGTTGCTATTGGATCTTTACTCATGTGCTTATTACCACGGATACTTTTTGTGCTCAAATATTAATTGGCATTACTAGTATTTTAAATTAAATCGTGATAGATGATTGAATACATTGTTCCGTATCGAAAAAGCCCAATCGAGAATAAAACGCATCGAAGTTGTATTACGCATCCATTTAGCTACGAAAGTCAAAGGACGCGAATGCAACTCCACGAAAAATCCCGTTGTCTAAGGACATACCATATTTTTTACGGTCTATGGCAGGCACGCGCCGGCACGATACATTACAGATGGGCTATTGTCAGCAGGTACCTATTACGTTAATTGCATAAAGTCACAACCCGATCGTGACAGTGGCTTGTGTTTTGTAATCGACGGTTGACTTGACGAGTTTAGTGCGAAACACTTTCTAGTTGCGTGGTAGATAGGTACGCCACTTTACATCTCATCCTCGTCATTCATTTGCACAACCACATCGCCTGCGACTTCTTGAGCGTATTATAAACACACACACGTGTATTATAAACGAACAGGTTTTGTGTAAACACTATGCGTATGGTAACACAAAACATGTTCGTTACACGAATCGCATGAATCTGTTTTAAAATCATTGATGTATTATAAATTATTACAATTCTTCAAAACAATTACACATTTATACAATTTTAAAAAATCATAAAAAATATTAATATGTAGGTAATATAAATGCGAAGTGAGTCTCTGTCCATAAAATGTGAGAAGGATAGACGACTTATTCACTGTAGGTCAAAATTATTGACGCTTTGCGAAATTACGATTCTGGATTTTGTAATAACTACATAAAACTCCGATTAAAACTTCAAAAACTTGATATTTGGAACAGTATTAGGTGTTTTTTTCTGGAGAAATTGCTTCCTTGCGTATTTCAATTTCATGACTGATTGATATAAGATAATAGTTCCAAAAAGTACTCATAGATTTGAAATAAAAAGCATCCAAAAATCACATTACTTCAACAGGTACAGATTGAAACACTTGTTCTTAACCGATTCTGATAAAATTTGGTTCAGGGAGGTCAAAATTCTTCAAGCTCGTTTTAGCTCTTGAAACATGAAATGGACAGACATACATACTTTCGCATATATATAATATTAAGCATACAAGTAGCGATATTGTATTATTATGTTGGATGAACCCAGTTATGTGGTTCGCTTATTCGCCGTTAACAATTTTATCTACAAGGAAAAATAATACGAAAACAGCATGTACATGTAGCCACCGCGAGGTAGTTGTATAGGAATTGAGAAAGGCCAAGAGGTCCAGGGTCGCTCTGTTGAGTTTTATTATGGAAACTTGACATTACCAGTCGGATTCAGCTTGCATGTTGCGTCACCAACGTGAATGTACTTAAAACACGTAATAATGGCTAAGTTTTAATGTGTGACTTCATAAAGCACAACAGCTTTAGAAAACATGTTTTTGAAAATAATAGAAGCCATTTTTCTAGGGTTCATTTCTCACCTTCTATCCTTATTTGATTACATCGAGGTAACAACTATCAACCCAACTGGTAAAGACTATAAGCTAATAGTTTTGTAATATACTTTGTTATATAGCAATGACTGTAACTTGACACAATAAGCAGTTGCGATACACGGAGATAAATAACGTTATATAATTATGTAATAAATCTTATACTCACTTGACGTCATCCCAGTTGATCTCATCCATCTTGGGGTACGTGCATATTCTTAACGTCTTGGTGTTAGAACCGACGGCGTACAGCTTGCCGTTGGGATGAAACTCTGCACATCGAACAGCTTGTAGGTCCTCCAGCATCGTAATAGGCTTGAAAGTAGGTTTGGAGCTGTCCACCTCGGCCATTGTGCTGACCGGCTTGGGCATATTCTTTTGTACAGGCTGGCCGTTTCTGACCACCTTCTGCAAAGACAGATTCCTGTTAGTACAATGACCTATGACACTCGTTTTTAATAAATGTTAATCCTTCACCTCACCGACGCTTTCGCACGCGATATAACTTTAAAGACAAAGGCAACGCACTAGCGTAATCCTCATTTTATTGCCACCGTCCTCCTATTCCTAATATTATTATATAGCCGGTAGGTACAAATTAAAAACCAGCGCTGAGCTTGTTATCAGTGCTCAATAAAGCTTTTATTTATTTATTGATATTGTGATGGTAAACGGGTAATTTTAGAAATGACCCATTCACAGTTTATCGTTTTGATACCGCATGCGAATTCTTCGGTGTACTGAAGGCGTAAAAGGATATTAAAAACTGGTGTAGGGCAATATATTGGGGTAACCTCGTGTCACATCTCTCGGGTACGTAAGGCAACGTACAAGGTGCTTCTGCATTCATTGGCCCAATATTTTATTTTTGGCTCATCTTGTACTAGGAGGAAAAATTAGCGGAAAATCACGGGCAAAACGAAAGGAACGCGTGTTTTTTCGCGCGTTTGCGACACAGACCAGTTTTGAGGGATGGCCACTTAAATATTACGGTATTGTCAATTGGCAATCGTGTAACAAAGTCGGAACGCAATTTCTGCTAGGCATGTCCTTGGCATTTCATTTCCCTTTGGCAGACTATTAAATCATGTTATTATTCCAAGATAGATGCGCCAATCATGTTTAATGGAAAGCAATGATTAAATCTAGGTAGAAGTGTGCTTGTCTTTAAGAAATGAATTCACCCTTGCCTCTTGCACGGACGCAATATTTCATGTGAATACAGGACATTAGATAGAGGCCGTCTTAATGAAGCTATGTGATAAAAATTTTCATAACGGAACAAGGACAAGGTAAAAAGTTTAATAAAAGATTGGTTCCGAGTTAGAATGGAACGCACCTATTACAGTATTTACGTCACTAGCCTGCCGCGCGTTCTATCGCTCCTTAAAAGGTACCGGTCGTTCTCTGTTTGCTTATGTCGACTTATCCAAAACGAAGCCCTGTAGATATCGATCCTTCCATTGTATTGATACTGTTAGTAGAGAATATTAAACCACTGATCTCGCCGAAAGTACGCACCATACTATTGCCTCGTTGATTGCCAATTTGACTTTAGAACGCAAGTTTTCTATTTCAAGGGCGCAAAAAAAGACCCACAGCCAGGCCTAAAAGTTATATAGTCTGTCAAAAATTCTTAATAAAAACCCGGTAGTGTGTGCCAAGAGAACGTAAAGGGGTCGGTCTTGAGTCTGAGTATTTCGACTGAAGTATAGGTTGCTGATTAGTGTCAGTTCACGTTTGAGTTGATGTTAAATCACTGTTTAGCTATATAACGACGTAGGTATTTACGTAATTTTAACCTTTTACACGATTTTTGTTCGGGAACTGCATTCTATCTTACTAATATTATAAATGCGAAAGTTTTGATGGATGTATAGATATATGGATGTATGGATGTTTGTTACTCAATCACCTCCCAACGGCAGAACGTATCTGGCTGAAATTTGGCACAGAGATAGATTATAGTCGGGAATAGCACATAGGCCCTCTATCCCGGAAAATTGAAAAGTTCCCGCGACAGCAAAAATCCTCAAACCACGCAGACGAAGTCGCGGGCATTCGCTAGAGTGTTCTAAATTTAGAGTATCTAAATTTCTTGTATTCTAAAGTTCCTGGTCAATACTGCTTACTGCTAGGAACAGCAGCAGCTGCTTGGCTGGAATGTTCTTTGCCTCCTCGGGATCCACTAGATGCTTCCCTCGGAGGAGGCTACGTTTATGCATTAAAGCGGGGCAATAGCACCTCACCGCAAAGCCTACACACATCTGTATCTCTGAGCTTTAGGATGAACATATGTCTGTTCAGTCATACATACTGTTCAGTTCAGAACTATGTCAATCAGTACACGATTTTTGTTCGGGAACTGCATTCTGTGTTTATTTCTGCAACTTAATTACTTGTATAACACTATACTTATACACACCTGCTAAGCACAACATGCATGTAAGCATGTAAGCGTGATTTGTACAGAGTAGTGTAACAATGAGTAAAACAATTATAGCGCACACTTTCTAATTCCAATCCTTCAAGCGTATCGGTTTCGAACAAAATAAGTGAAAAGTTTAATGTTGGTTACAGCCTATTTATAATTGGCAGTGTCTAGCCGGCCACCAGAGGTGAGATGATAAAAATAAAAATCATAAGACTTATAATGTTCGCTCGACCTATCGCGCACTCATTTGTTGAGACATGTGTGCGCAAACACATTAATCTAAAGATAAATAAGTAACCGCCATGCCCAGGGATCCAACGGAGGATCACCTTATTTCCGTTGGCTAAGGTGTTCAGTAGTTGCCAGCAGTTTTTAACCAGCCTCGACTTGTATACCACTGAGCTGCTTGGCTTTCCGATTGGATGTAGATTGTTTTGTTGACGGTGTTGCTTTGCAGTAGGGTTTCCCCACAGGCAAGTGGGCGAGAGCGTTTACCACAGTCAATACTCAAGTTATAAGTCAAGTTCATGACAAAACCACAGACTACGTAAAGAAGCTATGAGATTGTAAAGAAGCGATACAAAACCATCATTCGATGGGGGATAGAATTTGACATGCATTCGAATCTTTTGCGGAGTTCGTGGACCTTCGCGGCGTGAGACGTGTACAAAGGGCTTAAAGCTAGCGAGTGAAGACTTATGTTTTCACGTAGTTTTCACACGTAACGCATAAATAATTGCCGCGGTCTCTTTTTGTTGAAATCGACGCTTAATAACTTTTGTTACGTAATAAATACCTAAATATTGCGCTGTAGACCTTACTGCTTGCAGTATTATTATGATTCTAATTTGAATTCTAGTAAACACTATCAGACCGCAACTGTACGTACGAGTATGTGTCGATGCGGGGCGAGCTTAGCTATATTTTATACCTAGAGGCATAGACAATTATTAATTACCATTGAAAGTTCGTGTCATTATCTATGCGGCCCTTCATTCGCATTTCCAGATACCTTAACACCCACTAGTGTGAACTAACCGGATTATTGTCTATGACCTTTGAGGGTCTGATATGGGTCCATTATTCATATTTACATGTTACGTCATAAGCATGATCGCACACACAATAGAATTTGTGTACCGTATAAATATTGTAAATTGAATAATATTGAAGAAATAAGTAGCTAACTTCTTGTGAAAGGATGTAGACTAAAGAGTATCAGAAAAGATTTGTTAAAGTTATGGTCAAAGATTTTTGAAAAGATTAACCCGGATTCGCGCCCGTTTCCTGTGTGTTTTGCCCTTTAGACATCGTAGTGTCTTCAGTTTATCATTGGCTATCTACTAATTTTCTTCAATTTTGTACGACTTACGAACGAATACTGAAAAATATTTCAATTTATAATATAAAGAGGTAAAAAAATACTATTATTATAAAGAGGTGAAGTTTGTGAAGTTTTATCTCTGGATCTACTGAACCGATTTTATTTCTGCAGCCCTATTCTGTAACTCAGTGGTTATCAAAAATGAAAGCCACTGACTTGTATTTTTTATCCATTGAAGATTTGCTATGAAATGTTCTTTCATTTTTTCATAGTAAACCTTCAATGGACAAAATGTATATGTCAGTGGCTTTCATTTTTCGATAGCCACTGAGTTACAGAATCGGGGGGCTGATAAATTGTGGTACCAATTATTTGCACATTATTTGCGAATTTCACGGCAGTTGCCGTGGGAATTTTAAAAACTTATTTCACGCGGACGAAGTCGCGGGCATCTGCTAGTTTAAAAATAAAACCTTTATCTCTGAGCATAAGTAACGTGTATTATGGTTCAGCTCTTGGAAATTTAATTAAGTTTCATAAATACGTCCTTAGAGTACGCAATACAGCGCGAAGGAACTCGCGAGCGCAGGTGGCTTTGATGCTTGTTGTTTCATTTAACATGGTGTGGGAATGAGTAAAGCAAGCGCGTTTTTTACCTAGATAGTAAACAGGGAGGGGTTGAACAAAATTGTTTATACCAAAAAAAATACGTTATTTGAACTGATGCCGCTCGCGTAACCGCTTGCGTATCGTTCGAGGCTCATAACTTTCAAATTAATATTTTTTTACTGATTTATAATGGCCACAAGCCTAAATAATAAACAGAAAAATCGATATCATGCTTATTTTTGGGCGTACAATATCAAATAGTGAAGCAATCACCCTTCTACGTTTGTATGATCAAAGCGCTGTCCTGCGCAGCCTTAATTTCGTATTTCGGAAATATGTTTATTTGATGTCTATTAAAAATATTTAACTAATATACATTTACAGTAAAATGAGTATATATTTATTTAATATATACTCATTTTACTTTAGTACTATCTAGGTTATTTCGGTACAAAATATCTAGAGTACCTCATCATTATTAAACCGAGTCACACAAATACAGTAATTATAAGGTCTGACGCAGGTTTCTATACGAAGCAAATGTATAGAAACCTGCACGGTCATAGAGTCGAGCGTTATGTAGTAGTTTAAATTTTGTATAGAAAGCAAGCTTATGGCTCAGATTTCGAATATTTAGTTACGCAAAACACGCTTTCTTCTGACGATTGATTAAGAAAATCTCGTATTTGGAGAGAATACTGACATAATCATCAGCGAAAACGTTTATTTAACGATCGAATGAGTGTTTATTTAAACAAACGAAGACTTTAGAACATTACTTATCCTTCGAGTATATCATATCGTGGTCGTTAATTAGTACCTACTTCACTGACTCCAAGTACTAAGAAGTAAGAAATTTAATGGCGCGTAACTGTAATGTTACTGTAATGTAATAATATGTTAAATAAACTTACTATGGCAAAGAAAACGTCAATAATACTTCGCACTGCAAAGTTTAGACCACCTCCGTGGCGCAGTGTGTAGCGCTGTTGTCTTAACTGGCGGAGGTCCCGGGTTCGATCCCCGGCAGGGTCAATTTGAGAAATTATAATTTCTGAATTTTCCCTGGTCTGGCCTGGTGGGAGGTTTCGGCCGTGGCTAGTTACCACCCTACCGGCAAAGACGTGCCGCCAAGCGATTTAGCGTTTCGGTACGATGCCGTGTAGAAACCGAATAGTATGGGTTTAATATAACTGCCATACCCCTAACAGGTTAGCCCGCTACCATCTTTGACTGCATCATCACTTACCATGAGGTTAGATCGCAGTCAAAGGGCCAACTTGTAATGAATAAAAAAACGACCAAAGAAAAAACTTCAATTTATACTTTAGCACATATTCAATTACGTAGAACTAGTATGAAGGCATACTGTATTAATAGGTATATTGAGGAATTGCATCATAATTACACGAATTACTAGTAGCCGCGTAAAAGTGGATCGGATACAATCGAATTCACATTCGCATCGCAATAGTTAGGTAACAGTGAGAAAAAAGTCCAAATCACCTGGAAACCCAAATAGTTATCTACGCGTTAAGTAACAATGAGCATATTTGAATATAGCGCAAATGATGAACAAGTGTACCCGTTTATGTGAGCTATAAATATATAACGAGTATTGAATGTCCGTTACACTGTAAGTTACACAGGACGGCATGCCGCGGTCCAACGGAGCTGAACGGTGCTTGACAGCCCATCGCTTCCTCCTCACTCCACAACACACGTTATACTTTAGTCACACACAATCGCCAGAGCTTCACAAACATATATCACATCTTCACTTCGCTCAGCACCAATCAGATAATCGTGTAAATAAGGAAGCTTAGAAAGTACGCATAAATACATCTTTAATTAGCACAGATACATTTAGCATATGTACGAATTAACACAGAATCACAACAACTAGTCAGGCTATAGAAAGAAACATAATCGTAGAAATAAATCACCTCACAATGAGATCACTGTCTCTGTAGAAAGTTGTTCAATTACCTGAAAGGCACTGTTGCGTTTGGGTGGCGGCACTTGAGGAGATCTGTCTACCAGATTTTCCATAGAGTGTCTAGTTAAGTAGCTTTGCTTCTCGAAGGTTGGGTTCACTTTGTACGATGTGCGATTGAACTTGGTCGCTGGAGCGACGATTCTATTGCCGTTCTCATCGTCGTCCTCCCATTCGGTGACTACTTCGGTGCGTACATCTTCCATGGAGCGTGAGCGGCTGCAAGGGCAGGCAGGTGACGTGTTGGAATTGGAAGTATTGGGATGGGAGTTGTTGGGATGCCGGATCTGTCTCGGCCGCTCCCTGTTGACGTAAAGATCGGCATGGTTGCTGGGCGTGGGCGCACCCGCTGATCTATAGCTGGGTGACAGGAAGTAGTAATCCCTCGACTTGTTGCTGTATGCACTCATCGCCGAGAAATCCGAGTAAGTCGAGCCTTTCGAGGAGGAAGTCTTGAAGTTCCTCGGATCAATCGGATCAGGCGGTCGAAAGTAAAAGTTGGGTTGCGCTTGGCGCGAAAGCGGCGGCCATGGCCTGAACGGCGGTGCATCAACGTAAAGTGCCGGTTTCGACTTCATGGTTCCGGTGGAGCATCCGCGCAGACGGTTTCGTGCGGATGTTGGCGAGGGTACCGCGCTACTGTTGCGAGGATGGCAAGCGGCCTGCGCGTACCCACCACTACAACGATTAGCGCAACACAACGTGCGTTAGACCGAGATAGGAAGATAGAGAAAGGCGCAGCGTTCTGCTCGATCCGCTGCGAATACAAGTGAAAGGGGTAGCCTGTGCGGTCATCACGCTTAGATGGTGCGAAGGCTACGCGCGCAGATATCTCTTGATAATGTTCGCATCGTAAACTTGATTATTTATTAACGATAAACATTGTCAACTAATGCGTGTTCGGTTCGCCATAAAATTACATTTTATGCAGTAACTTTCTACGAGTTACGTTAGATTTTATAAGACTTTTTTCTGAATGAATTATCAACTTATTAAAACGTCTCGAGATGCACCTACAATGACTTGCTTTTTAATTTGTGCAATAATTATGAAAATAGAAAAGGTACAATATTTTAAAGTATGACATCGAGTCCACTTAGTTTTGCTAATTCTTCCTTAAGTGTTTTCATTACTGACGCTTACTACGATACGCTTTACTTCGATATTATATGCGCATGGTAGATACCAAAGCCAAACTTTGAGTGACGAGTACAGACTTATGATGACTTATCGGAAGTTTGCCAGACATCAATCAATACCTCTCTAGAGGCACCTCTCTAAGTCTCTACTCTCAATACCTAACTGAAGAGATATCAACACAAGAACGCATCTCATACCGTCTCGTAACTACCCGCTGACAATGACGCAACGATGTCCGCCGAACCAATTACTATTTGCATACCTACACTAGATATACGTTGCAATTCATCTCTTGCAAAACACCAAAAGTGCATTTGTAAATTTCGACCAATTATAAAAACTAAAATTTTCGTAATGTTGCATACATTGCTAGACTTTGCGTGTAAGCAATCGATCTACATAATATCGCGTGAGCATTCAAATAATAGATGACTAGTATTTCGTCACGTTAGGGATTAAACTTTCATTCCTTGTTTACGCATACCTAATAACTCACTACATTGTTAATTTCGTCAAGAAACATATTAAACTTTTGTTTGATAATAGCGTGGATTTCTCTTGCCTCTGCAATAAGCGGGACTATATTAACTTATGTAACTTATGTAACTTATAAAAATGCAAGCACCTAGTTTCATCATGCTAGGAAGCGCTGTTTTGAAGCACTTTGCTTGATTCTCTCAAAGCACTTGGAATAGTTTATTTGAATGATATATTTTAATATTAAGGAACCTCTAACCGTGTTAGGGAATCTAACTACTTATTTTTCAAAAAATTAATCTATTACGATATCAAAGTAATCTAGCACTCACAATACAGGCTTTCTGGAGCCGACTATTAACCTCTAGATTTATAACTCTACTTGGGGATCGGGATCACATTTTTGCTATCGATTTCTTTAAGTTATACTTAAATTCTAATTTAGATTAGAATTTATTAAGAACATCTTTGTCCTTAATGTTTTTAGAAGTTGTAACGGGTAACGAAGCTAGTATAAACTATAGATCTATTGGCTAAGGACCGCTGACCAGAACAGATGTGAGCTGATATTAAAACTCAAGATGCTCTTCTATTTGACTCGTAAACATAAAGAGATATATCGATCAATAAATCACGTCACTTCTTTTGGTTGCTATTTGTCAAATCAATATTTAAATTAATGCCATCATATACAGGATGTTAACTACGATTGCAATATTGCAATCAAGCTATGTGTAGCGTGCAGATAGATATGTTACATCGTACAGGGGGCATACTACCATCGCTTAAGGCAATATTGGGTTAATATTGTTGACGTTCGTGTTTGAAAATTATGATCCTTATTTTAGGGACGTCAAAGTTCGTGAGATAAAAGTGTAATTTTGAAATAATCATCATCAACCTATCGCCGAACCACCGTTCAGACTTGTGCTCAACAGTCGGCCTCTGGACTCTGTCATTCTCTATATCTGGAGTCATTGGCGTCCTTATGACCATTTCCTCTATCTGGCGGATTGAAAGACTTCACACACCTTTGAGAAAATTAGGGAGATAGATGTTTTCCTTCAACCTGGGCTTTAAGCAAATTGCTTGAAACGTACATAGCTCCGAAAACATAGAAGTGTGTACCGGAAATCGAACACTAGGCTATCACCGCTTCTTTTTATCATTACAACAGAATGGAGTGTTCTTTAAATTGAGTTAATAAGTCGAGTAAATAAGTGTAGGGTACAGTGCTAGGGCACAGTTAGATTAAAAAAATAAATTACCTAAACGGCTTCAAAGGAAGCAGCCTGTATATAACAATATATAAATAACGAAAATGTATGGTTGCGCCCACGCATCAGTTAAGATAATACCTGGTGGAAAACTCAAATATCTAATTAGCCGCCGGTAAATGCGTTGTTAGAACCCAAGGCCCCCCATATATAGATCATGACATAAACAAGTTTATGACACAAGTAACTCATCGTAAACTTAGTTCTACCCACGTGATAAAAATGATTTCATATAATTGAAATGTACTTATCTGTATACAGCCTCAGGTACTTGGTGATCACAAGAGTACTTAAATACACATCCATGCACTTCATTTATAATACTTCTAATTCTATGTCATACATAAGTTTTTTTGTATTTTTTTAATCTCTTATCTGAGTAATTTCTAAGTCTAATTTAAAAAATAAAGCATTTTTACTCTATCTCTAGTACTCTATCTGATCTAAGAGTAGTATAGTCAAAGAGATGGATGCGTATATAGGTATAAAGGAAGTGGATAGTGTGTTGACGACTGATAGAAGTGAGTTGAAGATGAAGACATGTTGCGCTGACTCCAGACAGCGTGGGTTAAAAGACCATGAAGAAATGGTAGGTCTTAAACTAATATTAGAAAAACTGTTGACCATTTCAAGTTTTTTACACTATCAACTTTACAACGCTACACTTGCTGAGAGAACGGTTTAATACATTATACAGCAAACATAATGAAAATACGAACAGTATGAAAGAACTAACATTTCCGCCGCTATTTACTGGACAAGTAGCTAAGTGAATGTGCCATTTATAGTATACGAGACCGTTGAAATAAAACACAACTTATTATTCGGTATTATACTCAAGTACAAAACGAAAATCAATTTTGTTACAAGATGCCAAGTAAGGTAGCTTCAGTCAAATGTCTTTTAACCGACTTCCAAACAAGGAGTAGGTTCTTAATTTGGTGCCTATCGTATTTTTGACGATGAGATTTTCGTTCGATTTTCGCATTAACGTATCACTTTTGCTAAATTAATTTTAATCGAATGTGTTGGAAAACATCACAACATGTATCATGAATAATATTTCAATCAGTATAACATATTATTATGTGTGATAGATAAAGGTACGGATAAAACCTTTAATTTGACGAACTGAGTGAAACGCAATTTTTTTATAGTCCAGTGATAGTACTTTATGGTAAACCGGAGTCCTAATAGTGGGATATACGCATACCGGTGGGAACACGCGTACGGATAAATTAATATTTTTATTTCGATTGGTACCAATTTTTTCAGCGTAAAACACAAAAGTCAAGGCACCACTAATGACAAAGTTTGCGATTTGCTGTGTTTATAAGGATAGAAGACAATATTAAGTATATAAATATTTGTATCGAATATTACAGTATAACACAGCCCAGTACTTTCGTCTACTTGTACAAATATTTGCGGCATTCTTACTATAGGGTTTTTCAGGCTACGGCCTATGAGTCATTGGTGAGGTCATATTGTTATGCTTTATTATGGATCAGTTATATGGTTGCGTAAATCCGAGGCCCGAGAGCCTTATTCATATAAATATTTTTGCTTATGATTCAGGGCATTTATAGCACAAACGACAAGTCTAATAATAAAATTAAGTGCAAAACGTGCATTAGTATTTTCCCGCTTTGCTTATATATAAGTCCGATTCGCTTTAAAAGTATATAAAGAGAGTATCTACCAAAATTCATTCAATCATTGATCCAAATAGTCTGTTTGTTACATGGGTCAACCGCTGAACAAAAAGCTTTCAGCTTGGAAGGGAGCAAAGAATACCCCCTATAAAAATTTTCCCGGAAAATCAAAGCTACTTAATAAACAGTAACGGAATATTCACAGACAAAAAGTCGTAAAATCAAAATAAAATTGTAGTGACGCAAAAAGAAGTTAACTCGATGCACTTTCAAAGTTCGAAACAATTGCATCCTATTGAGTAAATTGAAGTCAGGTCAAATTGAATGACTTGTGAGTTGCGACAGTAGTAGTATAAGAGTATCTTCAGAAGAGATGATACGTTCGTTTTAATAAGTTAGCTCTTTGATATATTAATTTTATCGAACAACCTTATCG
This sequence comes from Erebia palarica, assembly GCA_964035005.1. Lineage (NCBI taxonomy): Eukaryota > Metazoa > Arthropoda > Insecta > Lepidoptera > Nymphalidae > Erebia > Erebia palarica. The sequence goes on from OZ035986.1 coordinate 21,339,292, forward strand.
AAAGAAGGAATAGCATGCATAAGTTATTCGTATAAGTCAAACGATGAAGGGTTTGAAAATAAATAAAATTTGAATACCTCACTTGATCTGACCTCAACACTTCAGCAATTGTGATAATAATATTTTTTGAATTCTTTCATTTACTAGATACTGAAATATGCAAACGTCAGATGAATAAACATCGTCACACCTTTTCCTTGTTTTATCATTTGAACCCAAAAACCGTGCGTTTTATCGCGTTACTTAGTCTGAAGGATTTTTATCAAACCGATTTATATAATCGTGACTAATCTATTTACTTCGTTTGTCACAAACTACTATCTCATGGCTAATCGTCTTTAATATGCGTAGCGCTTAACCTCGGTTATGACCCAACTTTAATAAAAGCATCTTCACATGAGTCGACAAGTTGGTTGCCGAAACGTTCTATTCTGATTAACAATAGACAATAATAAAACCGGCTGTGCCAAGCTAACTAGTTAACTTAGTTGAAGATGTACGACAAAGTCGGCTACCACTTATGTTTTATTAGGAATTTAATTGGAATGTATGTCAATGGTTTGATGAACAAATTTACTTTATGCTTACATAACAGAAGCTTTCGGTGGAAAGAATTGATTATCACGGTTAATTATAATTCGTAAGATACCGAAAAATGCGGAACGAACACTTCAGTTTTATGGAACGGTTATAATAATTAGAACACGCGGACGGAGTTGAAAGACGAAGTTGCGGAAACTTCAATGAAAACGGCATTGATAAGCATGTTTAATCAGTCTGTAAATAAATTTTATTATTCCATTACATTACAGAATGTTATCTTTGGTTGCATTTATTTTAATTAAGGAGGTCAAGCGTTTAATTTATAAATTAATTAAACGTCAAGCTTGGTATGAAATAGTTTTTTTTTATTCCACTATAACTTTATATGTTAGCCGTTGACTGCGATCTCGCCTGATGGTAAGTGATGGTGCAGTCTAAGATGGTAGCGCGCTAACCTGCTAGAGGCATGGCAGTTAAGTGCAGTGCAACAGTGGCAAGAGATTATGGGAGGTATGTGATGAAAGGAGATGGTTCAGATTTGTATGGGGCGTGGGCCAAGTCTTGTACAAACAAAGTAATGAAGGTAAATAAAATACTAGACCAGTTTTTATTGATAAAATCTACGAATTCGTCGTAATTTCAGTTGTAAAATTATTAAATTTTTCCAAGTTATGGAACACTAAACATGAGTGGGTAACAATGGCGGATTCATATTTTTTGACGTTTTCAAAAGAAAAACACGTAATTTTGACAGACTGTCAGAAATGACATTTGATACATTTCGCGCCTGCTGCCTTCTCAATGGCTGAAGGTTGCCATCTTGGAAACGTATCGAAAACTTGAAATACATTTTTATTTTTTGCACGTTATTTACTTTACTGTTCTAAATTATTATACTTTTAATCCATGTATTTTCCTCTATTCATGGTAAAGTGAACAAGAGAAGCCTAAAATGTACCTTTTCCTTTATAATTGTTTACAAATTATTTACTCATCTCGAGAAGTATTTACTTACTAATGACTTTCTTTATTTACCTTTAAAGGTGCCAGAGTGAAATATAAAACTGATTTGTTAAAACAGGGTGTTTTGAAAATGCACTTCTGTTTTTATCGTTCCAGCTCGGAAAGAAAGAGAACTCAAAAGTGTTAAATGGCTGGCGATGCTAATAGACAGTTCGTACCAAACGGAAAAATCATCACGCACTTTATTTATGTCACTAAATAAAGAACTGTATCAGTATTGGCTTTCAGTATAAAATTGGACGTATGCAACAATCGTTTCCTTCCTTGTTTTCATTTTTCCGTTTGGCCTGAGCTGACCCTAATGCAACTACAGTTTTTATCCACTCTGTGCGCGGATATCATATATATTTTTGAATTAAATGACTTCTATAAAACAATATACCTACTCTAAATATTACTTTATTACTTAGATTATTTTTAATATAAATCAGTAGGTCACCTATCCATTTAGTAGCACGGAAGAAACATGCCTAACTAACACGCAATAACGCCTCGCAATCAGACCAAGACGGTTTTCTTTTTTACTATTCTACCTAATTTGTTAACTTTCTGATTTCGTGATTCGTGATTATATTTACTAAAATCTTTTAATACCGGTAAGAAACTCAAAAGTTACTTATTGAACATGAAACATTAAATAGATTAATGGCGTATAAGAGTAGATAAAACGATGTATGTAAAGCCGTAAGAATGGCCGTTTTGACTTCAAAGTTCAGAGAGTTTACTTTTAAACGATGGGCAAAACTGACTTATAGCTTCACCGGCAGAAATAGAATAAAATTCGGTTGATGATGATATTTTTTAATAATTTATAGTCAACGAAACAGCTACATACCGTTTTTGGGCAAACATTATTTTGTTCAATGTAATCTTATGTGAAAAGCACAGAATTATTTAAAAAAAAATGGAAGGGCATCCACTGTCTTTAATACCAGGACAGATCATGCATCTTGATAGCGTTACTTAGCAACTGGTTGGTAAAAATACTTAATTCGAAGGACTCACTACAATCAAATCAATCTTAGCAAAGCAAAGGAAATCTATCTGTAAAGCTATATTATTATTTGTTTGCATATTGTTGTATTATAATTAGCAAAATTCCATTATTTGATATTCTAAACATGTTGTTATGCAAACAAGGAATAACTGGTAAGATAAAGATCAATAAAAGTAACCCCTTCGGGTTATAACTTATCCCAGCAACAAATATGCAAAAACGAACTTTTGAACAGATGGACAGTGAAAGTTAAGCAGTGACTACACATTTGACAATATTTTACAATAGCAGTATGGATTCGGAATTCTGTGGTCAGAGAAATATGTAAAAACGACCATGATACCCCGGCGCTGGCCATGACCATGTTTGGCGAGACCTAGCCAACACATTCCTGGTGTTATCGCCAGCTGCGCGTAATGACAGCTGGATTGTTCTGCGAAACATTTGAGAACGAAACAACTTATGACAACTTTAATGGTAATGCAGGTGATAGACACGAGTTAGCACGCGTAATCTGGCGTTTATATATGACTCAACAGCTATTTTCGCCAGTTTGTCAGCCTAAGCCTTAAGGCTGACGTCCAACAGGCTCGCCGAATTGAATCGCTATAATTCGAAACTTACTTACTGTGAAACTGCGTAGATTAGCGGCGTGCCTAAGTGTACCAAGTCGGTTCTATACGCACGCAACATAAAAATGAGACTCGCTTCGATTCGACGCGATTCGGCTTTAGTGGACTCCGACTCTGCTCTGGTGAAATGTGATATTTAAATTATAACGCTCGCTACAAAATATGCAAGGCCATTTAGACAATCGCAGAGATATTCATGTGACATTTAAGTTATTTTTTGTGGAGCATGGCAGGTAACGTGTTCAAATACGAGTGTTAAGCGCAAAACACACAGAGAGCGGGCGCGGATCGGGCTCGGCACGGGCTTGGCACGGGTCGGGTGCGCCTGTTGATTTCCTTGTATTTATATGGACGACAGCGTCACCCGCCACGCGCCCGACTCGCGCCCGCGTTTTGTGTGATGCATCCATATGGATGGATCCATCCATGTGAAGCGAACGATTTATTTATATAAATACAAGAAATTCAACCCGACGTGCACCCGTCACGGCCCGCGTCCGACCCGCGCCCGTTCCCTGTGTGTTTTGCCCTTAAAGTATTTTGATAGAAAACTAGGTCATTAGATATCACGATATATTTTATTAATATAGTTTATAATATATATTATAGTACTCATATGTAACGGCAGTCCCGCACATTACTGGAGCGAATCAAATACCTACACGCTATTTTATCATTTATATAATCTTCTATTTTATATTTTGTGCTTTATTCCTGAGCATACTTTTAATAGATTTTTAAGAAAATAGATACATAACTAAATTATGTACATTTCAAGGAGTTATATACTATGCCAATAAATAATAACTAGTAATTACTTTGTTAATTTCTGAATAAACACTACAACTCTTTCAACCCGGAACTGCATACGGAAAATAATATGAAAGCGTAGAAGCTCAAATATTTTTATATTTTATCCAAGCAAATTTTGGTGGGATTTCTTTGAAAACCCTTTAGAAGTTTTGTAATTGTATGTAGTAGGTTTTTATTTCCTGATGGATAAGCGATACTCCAGCGATACTGTAGCGCATTGAATGGTTCTGTTCAGATATTGTTTTGATTAGTACTTACCTAGTTCTAAAATGTTTGTAGAGTGCATAGAATTAGATATTAAAATATCATCGGTAGAGTGCTATAGCGTAACTCCAGCTTTGATAGCGCACCAATTTCATGAGAATATCATCTCATCTTTGACGACCTCCGTGGCGCAGTGTGTAACGCTGTTGTCTTAAAGTGCGGAGGTACGGGTTCAATCCCCGGCGGGGTCATTTTGGGAATTTATAATTTCTGAATTTTCCCTGGTCTGGCCTGGCGAGGGCTTCGGCCGTGGCTAGTTACCACCCTACCGGCAAAGACGTGCCGCCAAGCGATTACGCGTTCCGGTACGATGCCGTGTAGAAAACGAATAGGGGTATGGGTTTAATATAACTGCCATGCCCCTAACAGGTTAGCCCGCTACCATCTCAGACTGCATCATCACTTACCATCAGGTGAGATCGCAGTCAAGGGCTAACTTGTAGTGGATAAAAAAAATTGTGTAGAGCTTTGATAGCGTACCAATTTCATGAGAATATCATCTTGCTGTGGTAAACTTTTAATTAATTTAATAAATTCAGCGATAATATTAGTCGTAATTCGCTCTCTGCGGCGTCACGGCTGCCAACCTGGAGAAATCTAAACTTAGGATCCGTTGTAGTCTAGACGTTGGCTGTATTAATTGTCGCTTATTAGCGGTAAATCGGTAATAAAAAATTATTAAAGGTAATGAATGACACATAATGAGAATAGTACTGCACCTAGTCAAATTTTCAATGTGCCAAAAATGCGTAGTGCGTATTTTATTAGGATCGTGCTACCCTGAACACAAAATAAAAAAAAAACAAGTAATTCCCATAGTTATTAACATCGTTAGTAAATAAATATTTAAATATATTGAGCACTGAAAAACTATAGTTGCGAAAGGAAGCGAACGATGAAGAGTTTCAATAGGAAGGCGTAACGCAAAGTTCTGCATTAAACATATCGATAAGTACGTAAGAAGTAATCGTAACGCTTATTAGCCATATAACAGTTCTAAAAAGATCGTTAAAACGGTTAAAATAATAGAGAATATTATCTGCGGAGAGCAATTATGCGATACTTTTAATTACAAAGAACCAAGTAGCGTGGCATGTGCGAAACAGCGAAACAATACTCGATAATAATTGAATACAAAAAAATAACACCATATTAAGTAGTCCGTATTCTTATTATGAACCGTTAAGCATATAGCTTCGCTAATCTATTTCAACAATAAAGATGGTAATTCGGTTGCAGACAATCTAAAATAATCGATATTTTCCGCACGGATCTTTAAGAACTGTTAATTTTGTGCACAAACGAATTAACTAAATTGCAGGGATAAAGAATAGTTTAGGTTTTATTAGTAGGCATTTTATATACTACTAAGTACTAGATGATGCCCGCGACTTCGTTCTCGTGGCTTTATGTTTTTTCAAATCCCGTGTAACTGACGGGTAAGGCAAAATCGCACCATAAAGATACCTTTTAAGCATTTTGGTACGGAATATACTGTTTATAAGTCACAGAAGACAGTAACAGTGCTTAAAAGATGAAAACTCAATATCTCATCGTTAGAGGGCGGACTCAAAATCGATAAAAAAGTGTGAAATATGACTCCATTACAAAAGTATGACCTCACCGGATAGCTTTTAAATTGGGCATTGTGTTTCGCAGTAAATAATACTTAAATGGTTATTATTGGTCGTTGTATATATTTATTATCAGACTTGAATGATGATGCACATTGGATCAGTCTGTTGGGCCAAAGCATTGGGCCAATGTGCAAAAATGATGTAAACGAATAAATACAAGTAGCGATGTAAAAGTTGGCCAACATATACAAAGGATTGTGCATTTTGTATAGACAACAGCTATACTGTTCGAAATAGTTACCTTATTGTGTCCGCAAGACAGTCTTTCATCAGTCACCAAGGATGAGTTACTTTTGTGTCGATCAATATCCCATGTAGACTGCCACATATCTAAAGAATCGGTTGATGATTTTTTCGTATCTATCGAACTCTTTCTTGATAGGGAGTTGAGGGAACCGACGTAGTCTCTCTTCATATCTCTTATGCCGGTACTGTTGAGGGAATCTCGCCGGTTATAGTTCACGATGTTGTTTCTTGATAGATTCGGGAATGATCCCATCGAATGCCTCTTTGCAGTGCATCTTTGAGTAGGACTGGGAGTGTCCCGTCTCGGAGGTGTTTGGGAGGGACTGTGTCGTTCTCTGCGTAGAGTGCTCGGGAATGTTGAAGGATGTTCTATGTCTCGTGCAGGCGATCCCGGTATAACGAGCGATCCCCTACGCCTGTTTACCACATTTATTATAAAAACAATAGTTTTTACTTGGAAATCAAATATTGTATAGGCCGACAACCTTTTATATTAACCCTTGCAATACGTATCCTTTTTGAAGTCCTTCCAGAAATTCATTAGGCAATTTCAACTGAACAGTACTTAGTACGGTAGTACTTTTGTAGAGACGAAATCTGTACTAATCTAAACTAAGTTTATTTATAAATGACGAGAAAGTAGAGATTTACTTCGGCTTCAAAATTCAATAGCTTCAATAGCTTCATTTCATTCAAATAGAATATCTAGGAAAACCAGTATTTAAGAGTAGTAAAATAATTCTGAAAAGTTGAATAAATAAGGGCTTACGATAAGCTTCTCATAAGAAAACATTGTCTTAGATTTAACTAAGGGTGTTAAGTGGTTAGAAATTGAAGCTAACGTATACGTTAATCGTTACGATCTTAAATCTTATAAGATCTGGTAAAGACAAAAGCTCTATTAAAATTATGACAATTTAGTTGATAAAAGCACAACGTTTATTAAACTACACTTTTTATCAAGTAGCTTAGTATAGCCAGGGTCTATATACTTATTGTCGGCCTATGCCTACCCAAATTTATAAAACCAGACCTGATAATAAGCCCGTTTGTCGGCGATACAGACTCTCTGTGTCCAGGGGTAGACTCCCTACTGTGGAGGTAAAGCGACGATCTGTATGGGGTACTACATCGGCCGTGGACGTCGCAATGTGGGTCATGCTCGATCGTGGAGCTGACTAATGGGGAATGTCGACCCTCACCCTCTAAGGTCATAGTCCCAAACATAGAGTCCAGCTGCCTCATCGTTATAGCCTTCTTTACCGCTGTCATATTCAAGACTCACTTACTTTTACACTTTGACAGCCTATAATCCTTTTTAGTTTTTTTAATTCACAAAGTAAGAATCTATGTTATAACCTTAACAGTTTACGTGCGAGTAAATCTCGTTAGCACAGAAGCATGACAAGTATATGTATGTCCTCGAAGTGTGCCGCGGTTCGACTGGACCGTGCGGACGGCATTGCGCACAGGCAGTCGCCGATGACTCACAAGGCATGCGCGCGCGCGGTGAGAACAATTATTATCCATGTCCTACAATTACACCGTAGATGTACGTAAATATGGTGACAAGGTGGTAAGTAAATAATACTCGAGTAGTGCTACTAAGCTTGAAGTATCACTCTGGTACTTTATTTTTACCACAAACTCCTCACGTTACCTTGTCCCGCGTTTTTAAAAACAAATTAGGGGAAATAAAATTATTGTTATTTTTACATAAAATAATACTATTACAAAAAACAACTAGGTACTACGTGTTATATTCAATGGCCCTGAAGTATTAAAACAAGGGTAAAACAGGTCAGCCTCTGTCTATCTCAATGGGCTAATCTCAATGACGACTGTAGAGTAATTTTCAAATTCAAGAGAGTGGATTACCTCTAAAATTTATCTGATCCATACTAATATTATGAATGCGAAAGTGTGTCTGTCTGTCTGTCTGCTACGCTTTCGGGCCTATCTGTTCAACCGATGTTGATAAAATTTGGTATAGGGATAGTTTGTATCCAGTGGAAGGACATACGCTTTTTACCTCGGAAAATTAAAGAGATCCCGCGGGAATCAAAAAATCTTAATCCACGCGGGCATCATCTAGTAATAAATAAGTCGGCCGAGGCGTGATGTTCGTAAGCGATTCAGTTGGCTAAAGTCTAGCTACTTTTGAGCTTTCCTGTCATACGCCGTTTAATATAGCGAAAGATTAATAATAATTTGAGCAAGTATTACGCTTAGTATTTGAAGGAATCTGATACTGATCTAAACTTAGGTCATCAATACATCGGTTGTGCACTTGGGGGAGAATGAAGCATTGAGCTCTGGAGTCTGAGCGGAAGCGCGAGAGGCTTATAACTGACAATTTAAGGCTCTATGGCCCGTATTAATAAACCAACATCAGCTAAGATCAGGTTCTCAATTATGTGGCGGCGGTTATTTTTTGTTTAAAACCAAAGGTCTTAAGCATTAGAGGTGGTTAATATAACACGTAGCACAATATTATAGCGCGCTATTGTCCCATAGCGCGGATAACGTATTATGAAGCCGCCATGACGCTACGGCGTTATGAATATCACGCGATCGCGTGCGGCGCCTCGTATCTCTTGTAGCGGCGCCCACCTGCCGGTAGCGCGCTGCCGCTAGACCGATGGTTAGTCGTGTAACGCGCTGTTGTGAGTGAACGTCATCCTTGCGTGTTACATAATTTAGCGCACCACGAAACTTAGCGTGCTGCAAGTCATATCGCGCCTGTCGGCCACTCACGCTTTCTTATAACAAGCGCGTTATAACGTAGCGTATTTAAAGTCATGCTAAAAATTAATATTTTAATAGTCCGTGGCGTGCTATGGATTTATAGCAGTTATGAACAACTCTATTGAGCATACATTGTAATTTGACAGATACTTCAGAACGTATTTTATCTTATGTTGGCTAATACGGGCCTATGAGAGCTTTTTTAGTCTTTTCGTACCACTTGCTCAAAAATGTGACAATCTATGCCACAAAAAGCGAACATAACAATAGTCATTTTTAATCTGTTAAAAACAGGGAAAGAAAATTGTACTGATTTCATTCATCCTCTAAGGGGAGAATGTGATTTAAATTTGGAATACCTACTTACCGAAATTTATACTGAACTACATCTGTGTTTTCACCATGGAGTTTGTATATAAAGCATTATACATCTTTTTGAAAAACGAATACGCATTTATTATGCAGTTATGATTATCAAGACACGCGGAAGCGTGTCCAGCCAAAGTTCAAAAAAACTGGCGAGCAGCACCGTGTGTAATATTACACGAACCATTTGGAGCCACTTTTGACCCCCTCATAACTCAAAAACTATTTCACATAAACATGTCAAATTTGGCGCATATATTGAGACCCGTGAGATACATATGTGCTCCAAATTTCATAAGCACACCTCAAATGGTTATTTAGATATAAACGTACAAAAATCGTCATTTTTATGATCAAAGGATAGATCAAAACTCTGACACGAGGCATGCTACCATTGCTTAAAGCCGTATTATTTTAATATTGTTGACGTTTATGTTGTAGTGTTATAATCATTATTTTAAGGACGTCAAAGTACGTGACATTCAACCGTTAGTTTGAAACAATACTGCTTTAAGCGGTGGTAGTAACTCCTTAACTATTGAAAATGACACATAATTATTATTTTAATGTAAATAATAATGAATAATAATATAGTTGCATTAAAACCTTACCTTCGTTTTCATACATTTTGTGCAACGAAACGTCATTGACAGAAAAGAAGAAGAAACGTATTTGAAGTCGTCAGTTCAAGCTGTCAGTCATTGTGATTTGTATTCATTGTTTATAGTGGTTTTAGTGATATCGACTGTTGACCGTGCTTGTTTTCAATGTTTCACAAAAAACTTTTGATTTTGAACTTTTGCAATCAAAATTGATGAGATGTAGAAATGTGCTGTAGAGGTAGTCTGACCATAGATGTAATCTGTCAATGTCAGTGTAACTCCAGGTACACTATATATTTTTCTTGAGAATTCTCGTCTTTAATTATCTTGTACAATGAGTCGTACAATAGAATTACTGGTGGGTGACACACTGACCTTACACCAAATAATAAGTACCTACTAATGTAAAACGTAAACTAAATTAATAGAAAAGTCCTATTACAGTGTAAAGGATTATTTGAATGATAGCAAGGCATGGGTATGAATTGTTACAACGGCTGATTATGTAATGTTATATTATAAGTACATATATATAATTTCAAATATTTGTGAGATGGTGATAATAAAAAAAAGCGGAGCTTATTGCGGGCTCTTCTCAGACCAGGGCACGTTTGGAACCCTCGTAGCTTTAGTTTTAAGATATCGTAGTTAATTATCACCATCACCTCTTATGCTCTGTAAGCATGACGTTCAGAAGGTGTACTTTGTAGGTACATATTTTGAATAAATATGTTTTGAGTTTGAGATTGAGTTCAATAATTTCTGTACAAAAAGTAATGATATCCCATCAAAAACATAAATGTAAAATGAGAGCCAAGTTCAAAATTGTGATATATATGCCTTGGTTGTTGACTTCAGCGACAAAAGAAGTGAGATCTAAATGGGTGCCAAGTTCAATAGTCAGTCCTGCAATTTATATATCTCATCAAAAACATAAATGTGAAATGAGAGCCAAGTGCAAAATTGTGATATATATGCCTTGGTTGTTGACTTCAGCGACAAAAGAAGTGAGATCTAAATGGGTGCCAAGTTCAATGGTCAGTCCTGAAATTTATTTATAACAACATATAATATTTTATAACAACTTAAAATATCATTTCTTCTTATAACTTAGTATAAAATGTTGAAGACTAAGGCTTTGGCTTGGCTAGTTTCCATATACGAATTATTATTAAGTAGGTACCTAAAAGTACAGTTTCTACCAGCAAACAAAATTTTCGGAAGAATAAAATAAGAACTTACAGCTTTACAACTTGTGAACGCTATAATTCGTATATGAAAACTAGCCAAGCCAAAGCCTTAGTCTTCAACATTTTATACTACGTTATAAGAAGAAATGATATTTTAAGTTGTTATAAAATATTATATGTTGTTATAAATAAATTTCAGGACTGACCATTGAACTTGGCACCCATTTAGATCTCACTTCTTTTGTCGCTGAAGTCAACAACCAAGGCATATATATCACAATTTTGCACTTGGCTCTCATTTCACATTTATGTTTTTGATGAGATATATAAATTGCAGGACTGACTATTGAACTTGGCACCCATTTAGATCTCACTTCTTTTGTCGCTGAAGTCAACAACCAAGGCATATATATCACAATTTTGAACTTGGCTCTCATTTTACATTTATGTTTTTGATGGGATTAAATAAAATTACGAAAACCGACGAGGCCGTATGAGCTTGATGCCTTTGCTTTTCCGACAAAAAAATATTAGTCTAGGAATTTGCCGTGTTTTTGTTATTTTTAATTTTTGCTTATCTCATATTATTTTGCTGCTAAAATGCTTATCTCATTTTATTTTATATTGTGTTAATTTTTTCGCAAATGGTACGAAAAGTAGAGTATTTTCCTCGGTGATAAATCTGTCTTAGCCTTGGGTGAACTTAAATCGTCACCCGCGACAGAAGACATTGCTTTATCCCCTTGGTTAATAATCTACTATTAGAAACTATAAGAAGCTGCTAGAAAGGCTATAAACTCACGGGATAGTAGATGTGTGGTCAGCGCAAGAAGGACGAGTGTAGGCGTCCGTTCAAGTTTGAGCGAAGGTCGCTAAGCGCTTGTATTTTGCCGTCATTAGATGGAAGCAGGACATAAAATTATGTATTCATTAATAACACAAACCCACACTCGATCAACAAGTCAAATATAGACATAATAATACGAGATACATCGATTTGTTTATTTCTTAGGCTGAAAACACATTTAGTCAGCACCGATTCGTTGTTATCTGTGTTGGGAGATTCGGATACAATTACGTTTATTGTGAGGCATCATATGGACTATGGACCTACTTATATTATTGTACGATAGACCAGGAGTGACATTGGTTGCTTTAAATTCCGTATATTATATAGTTACACTAAAATCAAAGTTTCTCACGGGATTTTTAAAAGCATAATTTTTTACACGCGGATGAAGTTGCGAGTTTCAACTAATAGTAAAATAATATATTGTTAAGCACCACGTCGCAGTTGGCATATTTATACGAATAGGACGGATGGATTGCGAACGCCATTGCGATCAAATGCGTTTTTACCCTTAAGAATATCTGCATTACATTATCGTAATGCATCGTTATGTCTTCTCGTCCAAGATTCTTCAGTGTCTGAAGACCAAAGTCTTCTCACAGTGCGTGTTGCCAGTGATGACATACGGTTGCGAGACTTGGTCGCTAACTATGGGCCTCATAAGAAAGTTCAGGGTCACTCAGCGGGCGATGGAGAGAGTAATGCTCGGGGTTTCTATGCGCGATCAAATCAAAAATGAGGCAGAAGAACTAAAGTAACCGACATTGCTCGATGTGTTGCGAAGCTGAAGTGGCAATGGGCGGGGCACATAGTTAGAAGAACCGATAGACGTTGGGGTCCCAAAGTGCTGGAGCGGCGACCACGCACGGGAAAGCGCAGCGTTGGCAGACCCCCTACTCGCTGGACAGACGACATTAGGAGAGTCGCAGGGAGCCGCTGGATCCAGGCGGCACAAGACCGAGGCGTGTGGAAATCCTTACAAGAGGCCTATGTCTAGCAGTGGACGTCTATTGGTTGAGGATGATGATGATGATGATGAATGCATCGTTGATTTTATACATTAATCGCGATTTTATTGATTGGAAACATACTTCCAAACTGCCTGCCTACCTGGCTGCCTGTCTGTCTGCTACGCTTTGACATCCCGATTTGGACGAACTTTGGTATAAAGATGTTGTATCCCGGTGTTAGTATGGTACTAAATAAAAGTTTGAGTTATCAATCTTACGTTAGTGTGCCATTGGTTGTCTTACGTTTGAATAGACCCTAACATTAAATTATAACAATCAGCTGATGACGTGACGATTTGTTAACAATTTCATGGTTATATAAGCTTCTGCGTCCCGACTCCTGCACATTGATACATTTAGGCCACTCCCTGGTTTTTCGGTTTAATCCATACTACTTATATTATAAATGCGAAAGTGTGTCTATCTGTCTGCATGCTACTCTTTAACGGCCCATCTGTTCAATCGATTTTGATGAAATTTGGTACAGGGGTAAGTTGTATCCCTGGGAAGGAAGGACACAGGCTAAAATTAAAGAGTTCCCGTGGGAATAGAAAAACATAATCCACGCGGAGGAATCGCGGGCATCATCTAGTGTGTAATTATTTTATTTTATTATATTTGTCAACCAAAACAGATCACAATAAATACTGATCTAACCTAAAGTCTTAACTAATAACATTTTAATCTAATCGTAATCCTACCTCAGTACATTACTATAAGGTATTACATTTACCATCTGACCGAAAACATCAATCCACCGTCGAACGATGGTGAATCGCCATTGTGGCCAATTCTGTTTAACATAATCTCTAAACTGAAATGTCAGCTTTAAATGTAGTGCTGTCCCTTTTCGCAGGGAGTATTATGAAAGGGATAGCAACATAAATAGGGCTGTCATTCTAAACTCGCCGGCATATTTAGCGGAACATAAAAAAAGGTTTGATATCAGTATCATATAAGGTTGCTGTCTGGTTTATACGTCATTTAATTTAAAAAGAAATATTTTCAAATTAAGAAACCAACTGAACATCACATTTTATGCAATTGTTTTAATTTTAATCAAATACACCTTATCTGGAGGTAACTTCGAGTATTTCTTCCTTCTGAGTTTTATTTAAAATTTCATTGTAATACTGTTTTTTTTTAGTTTTTTTTAATCGCGTATCTTTCTGGAGTTGATGACTGAATTATGCCTGACTTAGCCCCAACGGAGATTGCCAGGGCACTCGAAATGCGAAGAAATGGTCAAACCTACAGAGTGATATCCAGAGATCTTCGTCGACCAGTTTCAACGATCCATCACAGTATCCAACGGTTCAGGGAGACCGGTACTTATGTGAGAAGAGCAGGACAAGGCAGAAAAAGACGCACTTCGAGTAGGGATGATCGTTTCATTCGGCTTCGTGTACGTAGGAACCCCCGTTTGACGGCCGTCCAAGCCCGACATGAGTTAGAAGCAGTGCGGGGTGTAACCGTAAGTGAGCGTACGGTACGAAGAAGGCTCGAAGAAGCTGGTTTGGGTTCATTCGTGCCCGCTGAGGCTCCAAGGCTCGAGGTAAATCATCGTAGAAATAGGTTAACTTTTGCTCAGGAACATCGACTTTGGAACGCGGACCAATGGAGTAAGGTATTGTTTAGTGATGAGTGCAGAATTCTCTTAAATCAAATTGACGGCAGGCAAAGAATATACAGACGCAAAGGAGAACGATACATTCAGACAAATTTTGAAACTGTAGTTGCATACGGTGGTGGATCAATAATGGTTTGGACGGGCATTTGTTTGGGAGTTCGCACAGACTTGGTAGAGATTGACAGAGGGAGTCTGACTGCAGACCGCTATATCAGAGAAGTTTTAGAAGCAAATGTCGTACCGTTTGCCCCATATATCGGTGAAGATTTTGTTTTTATGCAGGATAATGCTCGGCCGCATACCGCTCGAGTAACTCAAGCTTATCTTAATGATATGAATATCACTGTTATGGAGTGGCCGGCGAGATCACCGGATATGAACCCAATAGAGCACGTTTGGGACTTGCTGAAAAGAAAAGTTAAGTCTAGAATTCCAGCTCCTGCCAACGTGGGAGAACTGCGAATCGCCGTAGTTGAGGAATGGCGGAGACTATCCCAGGAGACCATCGATAACATCATTCTCAGTATGCCTAGACAGGTAGAAACTTTAATAAGAGCACGCGGAGGAAATACGGGATATTAATCACCATTTTTCTAATTTAATTAATAGTTATTTTAATATTAAATTTCACTTTTCCCGGTTACATGAAAAGTTCAAAAATGTACCATTTTTCACAAATAGCCTTTACTCGCAAAATCTGTTCTTAATGTGATCTCATTTTAAGTAAAACAAATGAAACTTTAAATAACAAAAGAAGTGTAGTAAGTAGATTTTAAAATAAAACCATATTTTTTTAATTATGGACCTTTTTTTTTATGTTCCACTAAATATGCCGGCGAGTTTAGTTTAGTTTAGAGATGGTGTACAACACAATGGGCCTCAATATTGATATATTGAGCTACTTAGAACATCCCAACGCAAGATTAGAGATCTGTGTTATCATTTAACGATGGCAATGTAGAGGTATAAACTGCTTCAAACTTTTGAAATAGAGGGTTATTTCAGTCCTTAAATAGAGCTTAGTAATACTCAAATTATTATTTATAGAGTTCAGTTTGACAGTATTCTTTTTCGAAAATAATTCTTTTTTGAACTTAAAATTACCATTGCAAAAATTAAATTTTAATTTTAAAGTTCTAAGTTATTGTAAGTCATGAACCCAGCTTTGGTTTGTTATGAACTTATGTTCTCAGGTAAAAATAGCGATTAATTTAAGGAGCAAGATGCATTTTGAATATTTCATATTAGAGTGTCGTCTTAACGCCACCGAAACAATAAAATTTCTCCTGTTGAAGTCGGTTAAAATACCAACATTTCTATGCTTATTCTTCGATTAAGACTTACGAAAGCCACCTGACTTTCTGATATAGTAAAATAAAATTAATATAATAAGTTTACAAAACATATCGTAGGATCTGGCAAAACATATGGTAGGATCTGGAAAAACATATCGTGGTAAGGTAATAAATAGGTAGCAATTAATCAATAAAGACAATCTAAAAGTTACTCGCAAGTCACAATAATCAGGCCCACGCCTGCACAACCGCGCTGTAAATAAACGATTTAATTAACTAGTTTGACATTGGGCGCCCTTTTTATCTTTTATCTACATTTACTTAACTATCGCAATCAGGCGTTACAATTAGATAATAATCTAACTGTTCTGTTTACGTAGAAAACAATCATCCGTACTAATATTATAAACGAGATGATGCCCGCGACTTCGTATGCAAGCATTTTATGACTCTCGCGAGAACTCTTAAATTTTCTTGAATAAAAAGTCCCTAAATCTCTAATTTTTCGGGTTAATATATAGCCTATGACACTCACAAATAATGTGACTTTCTATTGGTACCAGAATTTTCAAAATC
The DNA here is from genome assembly GCA_964035005.1 of Erebia palarica. Classification (NCBI taxonomy): domain Eukaryota; kingdom Metazoa; phylum Arthropoda; class Insecta; order Lepidoptera; family Nymphalidae; genus Erebia; species Erebia palarica. The sequence continues at coordinate 21,355,714 of OZ035986.1, forward strand.
GGTTCAGTAGATCCAGAGATTACCCCCTGCAACGTCACAAACTCACAAACTTTACCTCTTTATTAATATAGATTGATAAGAACTGAAGAATTTTCTGAGAAGAAAAGCCTTACGCCTACTATCTTACTACTTCAACAATAAAAAATCGCAACCAAAAACTTTACCTATTAATACTTTCTTGCAACTCTTAACAAGACATGAAAAAGTTACAGTTTGAAACTCCTTAAGAAGTTTGTATACAAATTCGTAAGATGCTACGCAGTGCTATTATATTTTGATAGGCACCCGTCGCGGTTTATTGGTTTTACGGCGCATTGTTTTGTTCCATGAAAATTCCTTATTTCTCTCTCGTTTCAAAAATAAGCATCCGACCATTGGAACGTAACTATTATACTGCTACAACCCTCCACTATCAGAAAGGGGACTAAAATGGCACTACATTAGCATTGTTCAAAAAAAGTTAACAATGCTTTAATCAGTCACACTAAACAAATTAATAAAATGATACAACTGAACATCAATGGATACACATGCGAAGCCTTGCGGGTCGCTAGTTACTATTAATTAGAAGTCTTCATAGATCCGATGGTATGATTAAACGTCATAAAGAACGAATTCCTTGGCGCGTTCAACGGAAACCGTTCGGAAAATCACGCGCACCGACGCGAAACGTTGTTACAGTGCGCTTACATTAGGTCGGTGACCGAATGCGTTGGCCATATTCGGTTCTCAGCCTACAGCCAGTTTCCATTAGTAAAAATAGATTATGACCGAATACGGTCAAAGGAAAACTTTTCAACTAGGTCGGCCACCGCAAATGGGCTGCGATCAAATGCGGCCAACCGGATTAGTTTACAATTTACATTAGTCGGTAACCGAAAACTACCAAACCGGCACCTTGTAAACGCGCCATAGGCAAAAACTATGTCATATTTCTGCCCTAGGATTTTTATTGGATCTGAGGATTTTGGCCAGTGACGGCAGCTATATTTAACCCATATCCGAACCCAATCGATTTATATATGGCATCATACCGGAACGCTTAATCGCTTGGCTATACGTGTTTGCTAGGATGGTGGTAACTAGCCACGGCAGAAGCCTCCCACCAGAATAAAATCTTGCGTAGATTCGATCGATGTGAATACAAACTAAAACGTAAAAATGACTCACCATATTAGCAGACGCTGATGAGAGTATTCGCTCACGAGGATGCAACCGTCTGCAAAAAACAGAGCAAGCCTAAATAAGACAAAGCAGTTTAATGTAAGGCATTTGAAAAAGTAAACATCGTTTTAGTACTATACAACCCAACAGCACAAACATTATTACAGAACTGCACAAAAAAGGAGTGCAATGTTTTCAGGCTTCATGTTATGTATGTGAGTTTCTTTATTCCACCATAACTTCATAATGCCTGTACAGATTTGGATCATTGGGGTATCGTTAGAATCCTGACATTATCCCGAGTGATCTGGTAATAATATTTTTCAATTCAATGGCGGCTGTATGGTGCCATTTTCAAAACACCACCACCACCACCACCATACAATGCTACAATGATAATGATAATGCAGTTGTTTTGTAATTATGTGTACTTGTTTTACCCGTATTTTCCATCCATGACATGATCATATGACATTTTGGTTAAAATCGACTTTTATGCATTTTAGGTTTTTTGGGATTAAGGTTTTTGTAGAACATTCCATCATCCTAACTGCATTGTCACCTAATAAAAACTTTTATGTACCTACTTGGTAAATGACATTTGTATGAATAACAAAAAGGCATTAATATCTAGAAACTTATAAAATGTCACTTGGATCACTTATGTTCCAACATATCCATAATCTTTTATGAATATGATTAAAATGGTGTATGAGCGCATAAAATAATAACTTTTATGTGTACAGCTGGCGTCAATCATTTAGCCGCGTCTGAACTTTTGTATGAGACCTGCGCAAACAAGCACTCGCACCTCAGCTCAGAGACGACTATATGATTGGCGCTAACTATAACATTTTCCGATATGAAAAGTAGCCTTTCTTGCTTTCTAAAAAAAAGGAAACGACTGTCCTGACATATTGAATTTTTAAAAAAAAAAATTACCGCCGGTGTCAGGCAGGATGTAAGGATTCTAACATCCAAATCTGTTCAGGCATCCAGAACTTATGGTGGATTAAAGAATCTCACATACAGAAATACATGATTCCTGAAAACATTACAGTTGGTTTTTGCGCAGTCGTGTAAAAATCAAAGGCAAAGGCATGAAAAAAAATATATTAAGTTACCTCATAGGCGAGAAGACATCCGAAATAAACTGGACATCTTCTGGTTCAGCAATAGGTGGAGTCTTTAACGGAGTTCTGATATCATCAATCCTGAAAACAATGCTTTTTTTAGCCAGATACAAAAAAGCCCTTAACTGCGATATCATACTGAGCCCTCTCAGAATAAGAAAGGTTTGGCCATTGTCCAGTACGCTCTGAAAGTTCGCATTGGAAGACTTCACAGTACACACCTTTAAGAAAATTATAAAAAAACTCTTGGGCATGTGACTCCCCTCACAATGTTTTCCTTCACCATTAAAGCAAGTAATATTTAATTTCTTCTGAACAGCGATCTCACCAGATTGTAATTACGGCAGTCTAATATGAAAGTGGGCTAGTCTGGAAGGGATATATGGGAGCTTATACTCAATGTCAAAAGATTTTTACACAATTAAATTATTATAAGTTTTTTACAAAGCCGTCAGTCCTCCGTAGTATCATGTTTCGGTCATATTGGATTGCAGTCCTATCGGAACATGAGGGAAGAGGGTCCTGTCAGGGAACAGAGAATGCCGAGAGAGTAAAAAAATAGATGTGAAGAAAACAATCATGGTAGAAAACAACTGAAAGATTACCTAGGAGGTGTACTTGTTTTGTGTATATCAAGCTCTGGTTTCATTTGCACTACTGGTGAGTTTAACTTGAAAGGTGGATTGCTTTGCAGGTCTGCAGGCGGCTCATACCTAAAGTAAAAAAATAAAATAAATAAAAAATTTAAATTAACTTAAAAGAAAGCTTCTGAAGGAATTATTGGGGTTTAAAATACCTTAATTCGGGAAATTGGACATAAATAATTTCTGAATTTTCACAAAACGCCTTTCACAACTTACAAAGTAGATCAGGCTTTCGAGCTTTTGATGTTGATACTCCTTCAACAGCTGAAGGAGTTGTCATGTACCAAAGAAAATAAATCCACAACAAACTCAAAGCACTAACGATTGTGGCCTGATTTTCGACGAGAAGAAATTGCGCAAGTACTCATTGCACTCGCATTTTTTGGCTGCTGATACTCCTCCAGTAGCTCTCGCCTGAAGTCGCTTTCGTGTTCTAAAGGAAAGAAGTCCAGAACAAACTCAAAGCACTTACGGTTGCGGCCTGATTTCCGACGAGCAGAAATTGCGCAAGTACTCGTCGCACTCGCATTTTTTGGCTGCTGATACTCCTTCAGTAGCTCTCATCTGACGTCGCTTTCGTGTTCTAAAGAAAAGAAGTCCACAACAAACTCAATGCACTTACGGTTACGGTCTGATTTCCGACGAGCAGAAATTGCGCAAGTACTCGTCGCACTCGCATTTTTTGGCTGCTGATACTCCTTCAGTAGCTCTCACCTGACGTCGCTTTCGTGTTCTAAAGAAAAGAAGTCCACAACAAACTCAATGCACTTACGGTTGCGGCCTGATTTCGGACGAGCAGATATTGCGCAAGTACTCGTCGCACTCGCGTTGTTTTTGCTGCTGATACTCCTTCAGCAGCTCTCGCCTGAAGTCGCTGTCGCCGGTTGGTGCAGCAGCAATCACTGTGGGACGCTCAACGATGGGTGAACGTTCAGTCGCTGCAGCTGCGTATACTGGCGTCGATGTTAAAACTTTGGGTGGCCTGGAAAGAAATAAATAAATGTATAATTAAATGTATCCGTTATTTACTGTGTTTTTTTAAATTGGGTCAGTATGGGAAAATCTGAAACCATAAGAGATACAGGAAAACTGTCATAGTAACCATTAGGGCCTCTTATGAAAACTTGGGATAGTCAATTTTGAAGTTCACCCTTAAAATAAATGGAATTGACTTTTTTTGAATGCTATTCAAATCAATTATATGAAGATTATCATACAATTATAATAATCTTCATAAAATTGAGTTGAAGGAAAAAATTGGGAAAGTTTAAATTTCTTGACCATTTTTAGCTAAAAACTTATGTAATACAATATTTATCTAAAACGGTCTTGAGGGTGCAAGCTATCTCTGTAAAGTACGTCAAAATTGGTATAGCCGATGTTGACAACTTCGTGGATTCAGTAAATCAACAACACCTACATTTACTTCCTGTACTAAATGGTGCAAACTACAAAAGCGAATTATTATCAGCATAAAGAGCGATTACAAAAGTTGGAGTAATTTGGCAATATTATTAGGATTAGTATATCATATTTTACATGTTTAGTATATTATGATGTGCAAACATAAAATACACCATATTATTATAATAACTGCACAAAAATAAAAACGCTTAAAATTAAAAGAATATGAATAACACCAAACAGAGAATCATCTCTTTTTGGAAGTAGGCTAATAAGATTATCAATACATAATTAAAGAACATGTAATTGTACAGTATTTAGGTAATACCTGCGCTCTGGGGTTGTCACGGTCGAAGCACCATTGCTGATTGCTTCATTACTAATTTCAGTCGATTTATCAGTTTCCTCAATGGGCTTCAATTTATCGTTTAATCCTACACATGCAATGTTGAACTCTTCGTTGGTGGTTTGGAAAAGGTGGTCTACGGATGTGGTCATAACTTTACTGTCTTTTATAGTGGAGAGATGGAATGAAGTGGACGGGCCATAGTCGATAGCAGATAGAGCCATCAGGGCCGGATGCTTGGGGGCACCGTCGGGTAGCGGTCGCAGCGACCGCGTCATCGCGTCCGCGGCTGAACGCGGCCTTTTGAAAGGCATCGACAAGTGCGGGTAAGCCCGCGGTTTTATAGGCGTCACGAGTATGTGCTCCGTCCAAGACGTGTGCAAAGACGGCCGCACCAACTTTTCCACTGCCACATCGAGTCTCCTTTGCTCGAAGGTAATTTTGAACGTCTCTGTAGAAATAGACTCCAACCACGACATCAAACTCAAATCCTTCTCATTGAATGGAGGCACATCCAATAACTGTGAAAACACCATTTCGTTGAGATCAGGCTCTTTAGTCCCTGATGCTTTAGCGTGGCAGAAGTTCATGCACGTTTCGTATAGTAGCCCTTTTATGAGAAGCTGGATTAACCGGTCATTTTTAGCGCTTTTGAGCGCAGCACCACTCGAAGACTTCTTGTCGCACAAAAACTGCTCCACCAGAGGGTAGACCTCACGGAAACATTTTACCCTCGCGTTACTGGGGTTCCATTCCTTAAATTGCGCATCCTCTGTAATCGTAGGCAGAGTTAACAGTAAACACAATTTGGAATATTCCTCTTTAGAGGGCGCAATTTTTTCCAATTGCCCCAAAACTTTGACCACATCTTCGACGATGTCTTCGACATTGTTGAACTCTTTTATTTCTGATTTAATACACAAGAGTTCAATGAATTTGTGTCTAAGTATGGCGTAATTGAATTTATCTGCTTCAAACGCTTTTAAAGCGGTCAGAGGTTGTATGTACACTAAAACATCATCCCACTGGCCGTCTAGGATTAGCTGTCGTAAATAGAGGAGATCGTGGGAAAAGTTGCCATTGATGACACCAGTCTCGCGCTCTAGCGACAATTGACTGATATGAAGCTCCCGCGTATGCAGAAATTCTAATATTAGCTTCACCACATCTTCTTCGCCTATGTTGAGATGTAATAAGGGCAGCATCATTGACACCACCTCTTTTCGAATCTAAAACAAAAGATTTTTTTGTGCAAATTTTTAATACAAAGTATGGCGTGCTCCAGCTTATTATATATAGATGACTATCGTGCCTTAAGAACATTACTCACTGATTCAATATGGTGTGAAATACAGAGAGTTTCCTTAAGCAAATTTGATAAATTTCATGACTTTTTGGTTCCTATCTTTGTGTGTAACGATACCAAGGAGCGACCTTTAATTTTCAGCTACACAAAGCGGAAAATTCTAAAAGTCCTTTGTTTTTCAAGTTAGATAAATGAAAAATACAGTGGACGACCTCTAGTTTAATTAATATTCCAAACACAGAGAGTCGACCTACCCTACCTGTAAAAATTATTCTGTGTTAATCCAAAGCATCTGCTTTCACTCCATAACTTAGTTAAACAACAACTTGAAAATGAATCCCAACTATATTTATTACTTAACTAGCTAATGCCCGCGACTTCGTCCACTTAGATTAAGATTATTTGGTTTCAGCGGAAACTCTTTAATTTTCCTGGTAGTGTATGTGTTATTCCAGACTATAATCTATTTCGGTGCCAAATTTCATCCAGATCAATTCAGCCATTCTGGCGTGATTGAGTAACAAACATTAATCCATACATCCATCCATCTATCCAAACTTTCACATTTATAATATTAGTATAGATATTTGTCTGTTGTTTGTTGTTGATGCATTTCTTGCTTTGGTTGTGTTATTGTTGTTGGGACTTGTACAAGAGTTTTATACAAGTTCAAATGGAAAAGAAGATAAAAAAGCCACCTACATTTACAAATAAATATATTTCACTGCATTCCTACAGTACAGTATACAGAGAGGTCACAGTGTCACTTTATACATGCTTCCATACTTAATATTATAATTATATACAATGTGAATATTATATATAATAATTATATACAATGTGAAAGTATGTCTGTATTAAATCAATCTGTCTGCTACACTTAATGGCCCAACTTTTCAAGGGATTTTAATGAAATATATAATAATGGTTTGAATATTTTTGTATGGAGCCTGGCATACCTAGAGCTCCACCATTTAATTTTAAATCAATAGCTGGCATCGCATCAATATAACAAAGTATTATATAACACAAAATCTTCTAAAGAGTCAGGTTTCTACTAAAGCTGTCTGGTAGCCCCTGCATATTCCAAGATTTAAGCATTCAAAGTGGTAATGTACTTGACATTACCACTTTGAATGCTTATATCTCGGAAACGCTTATATCTCAGGCCTATAACATTTTGTCTCACATAATACATTCTTATATTATTGCCAGCTATTGATTAATACAGGTTTAACGAGTGGCCGATATTAGGGATTCTTTTCATTCTAGAAAATTATGGAGTTCCTTTGTGAATAAGAAAACACAATCACCATGAACAAAGTTGCAGGTATCACCTAGTTCTAAATGAATTCCAATTCCAACTTATTCATTTTCTTGGATTGTGTAAAATATTGTTGTTACGTGAATAAATGGAAATTGATATGAGCAACTTGTAAGTAACTGAAAAAATTATAAAGGTAAGTAGTAGTAGGAGAGTGTAGGAGAGAGAGAATAAGACTCTAAATTTAACTATTTACTTAGTATAATAATATATTAAACTAAACTTGTGTGAACCATCACGGCATGGCGGCTACTTAGGAGCAGCAGTTGAGCCAGCTATCATGCTCAGGACCCTGTTGGCTCTGGCCTGGACCCGGTCAAAAAGCTATCCTTTTTATTTATTTGATTTTTTCTTTCTTTCTTTATTTCAGTGTAGGTCAACAATATTCAAAAAGTAGTTAAATAAGTAAATAAATGAAAAAAGAGATCTGTTTAGTAAAATATGTCTGGTTGTCTGAATGTTACCATATCATAATATGGTGATTTTTATCAAAATAACTAGTGATTTTAATTGTAAAATAAAAACCAAATAATGTCAGATTATTTATTGATTGCCTGTTTGGTACTTAAAGGTAAGGCCATTTTACAACAGATGGGAATTCCTAGTTAGATCCTAAAAATTGAGGGTGAAATTTTAAAAAATTGTCCACTTGTTGAGTATCGTTAATAAAATGAAAATCAATATTTTATATAATTTTTTTGTAAAACTAAGTGCATCATGCTTGCACAATTAAGTAGGTAATGTATATGAATTTACAAGATGCAGTGACCATGGAGACAATTTCCAAAAATATGTGGTTTAATGATTTAAGTAATCGTCAAATATAAGTAAATAAAAAATGATATTAATAGCATGTTTAAATCGTTACTTTCACCTACACTATTTGACGATAATGTATGTTCTGGACGAGAGCCCGCGGTTGCATACTTAAGGAAATTATTGGTGCATCTCTGACACATGCCGCTAGGAGAAAATAAGTCTACTAACGTGAATTATAAAAACTTGAGACGACTCTACGAAAAAACGCCGGACCGTTTCTGAGCATTAATCATGAACATTTTGTGTTTTACACCCAAAACGACCGCCTACACTATGAATTTCGAGCTCCATAAAAGCCTGCACGGCCAAAAAGCATTAATTTTAAACTTTAAAATTATACAAAAGTTAAAATTATTACATAAAACAAGAGTTCTCATTAAAAATGAGATTAGTCAACCCGCAAAATAGAAAAAAATAAAACATTTTATAAGGTTTGTAAATACTATTGAAGATTTACTTACCAATTATATTTTTTATGCTGCATACAAATCCAAAATACTCAAACACAACAAATTACTCCACTTTAAAGGCATACATTATTTTTAAGAACTTTTTCATTGCGACCTAAGGCTAAGAGAAATTGGGATCTAAGAATCAAGAATGAATGAAATAGCACAGTGAATTATTAACGAAATGTGCAGTGTTGCCAAGTCTATACCGGTCCAAGTTGCCAAGTTAAGGCTAAGTAGCCAAAAATCGCCTAACTAACGTCTATTTCAAAATCATGTAGCCTATTATGGCTATTTTTTATACGTAGACTTTCCTAAATCAACCTCGTTTTTGGAGGAGGAGGCGGCTTGAAAGCAGAAATTCAGCACATAAAAAATCTGTCTTGCATTAGTTCAAAACGTGGAACTTAATATTCTACTAGTACCTGAAGAGGTAGAATAAAAATTTCATACAGAATGACCTTTAGAAAATGAAAATAATTAAAGAAAGTAAGAGGAAAGTAAGAACAATACTTAATATAATTTTATCCGTCATCCGCCAGTGTAATGACCTCTTCTATTGTCTCTATCAGCACATGCTCACCAGCAAGGGAACCAATAATAGACAGGCATTCATCAATAATTAACACGCGATTTAGGTGAATCAAAAATTGGCAGTCCTAAGGACTGCCGATAGAAGTGAAAACGTTTTTTTTTCCTTTTTTTTTAAATTAAAATTATTATAATACAAACCTTAACACAAAGGCATTAAAGCTTAATTTCGAGTAGTATATTAATGTAGTGTATTTATATGTTCGCGAGCATGTCGGTCACGGTCACGCGAATCTACATTTTACCTCATACCAAAAAGTGCTATATCAAGAGAGTGCTTTATAAAGAAGTTTTTACTTCAAAATATGTTATGCAAGTAAAACAAGCATACCAGGCGACCAATGCAACTGCATTCTTATCTTTATATCTCAAAAAATCCATCCATACTAATATTATAAATGCGAAAATGTGTCAGTTCGTCTGCCTGTCTGAAACGCTTTCATGGTTCAGCCGTTCAACCGATTTTGATGAAATTTGGTACAGGAATAGGTTTTATTCTGGGAAAGGACATAGGCTACTTTTTATCCCGGAAAATCAAGGAGTTCTCATGGGAATCAAAAAACTTAATCCACACGGACGAAGTCGCGGGCATCATCTAGTAGATTATATTTTTGTAAACCTACAAATCTAGTCTCTCTTGGACATTGTTCTCTTTCTACGAACATTTCTTACAATACAATAGCATTTAGTATACCTATGTAAAAATTTCCCTTTTACCGCCCTTTACTTTTGAAGTAGCCGAAATGACGACCAGTAGCCGCGCCGATCGCAATTTTTGGTATACTTTACACCCTTCGAGTTAGCCTAAAAGGCGGAAAATCTCTTAACTTAGCATCACAGGAAATGAGAAACTTGAAAATTAAAATTCAACAAATCCCGACTATGCGACCACAGATGATAGAATACAGATTCACAAAAACTTAAACAAAGAGTAAAAAACAAAATATTTTTGCACTCTACCACAGATTAAGGAACAATATAGGTTCCCACCCGTTCCCACCAAACTTTCCACCAAAGCTTTGATTTTAAGTTTATCATATAATCAAAGCACCAAATATTAACTATGCTGGTCTGTGGGTTTCACAAGGGTTCCCAGTGCCCACTTAGTAATTTAACTCAGTGTACTTTGATATAATTTAAGTATATTGAGGTTATGAACTATCATATTAAAATTGAAGCTTCCGGAAAGTAAAAATGGCGTATGGGCTGGTATTATCGATACTTATTTATTCGATATAAAATTATCACAAATAAAATTAATAAATAATTAAACATAATATTTTGAAAAACACTAGTATTCGTATTTTATAATGAACTAGCTGATGCCCGCGACTCCGTCCGCGTTAATAGAGGTTTTTTGGTTCCCGCGGTAATTGTCCTGAAAAAAAAACTAGCCGATGTGTTATTCCAGACTATAATTTATCTCTTCCATCCATCCATAAATCCAATATTTCGCGTTTATAATATTAGTATACATTTGTATTATCAGTTGATTGTTAACCTTACAACCAAACTATTTCATAATATTATGGAAAAAAAATGACTGAATCACGTGATACTATGAATAATGAAAATAGACTAATTTTAAAAATTATTTATTGCAGCTCTCCATTGAGCCCATTTTGAAACATTAATTGGAACTTCCACGAAGTATGCATATCTTAAACCAAAAACTGCAGTAGTTTTTCCAAAAAATGGTAATCACAATCAGAGGGCCTCTTGTTAGCCAGCGTAGTGCACTATGGCTGAACCCTTAGCTTTCCAACCGTTTTCATTCCGAGAGGAGACTCATGCATAAAATGGAGCCAGCAATGGGTTGAAGCATGAAGTATTCTGTTTTGAGAAACGTCGTTATTAGTTTTTAGACACAAATTGAGGTTAAATTCTTGCAAGGGTTGAATTGCCTATTGCCCAGGTGGTAAATTCTCTAATAGTAGAAAGAAATAACTCGCGAAATTCTAAACTGTCGAAAGACTAGAATTTAACGCATTATTTTCCGGTAGATTGTAATCTGATAAGTTTTTAAACCCGATAAAACCTAAGTGCCCGGCCTGCGGCCGGGCACTACTTGGTTGTTTATGTCGAACCCTAACCTAACAAGAAAGAGACAAGACAACGTAAGTAAAATCAATATTTCAAAAATTGACACTCAGAACATTGAACAATTTACAATCTTTCGACAGTTTAGAATTTCGCGAGTTAGATTATAATCTAACGGTTTTTACAATCTTACGGTGACATATACACTCCGAACAAAAAGTAATGTAATAATCCAAATTTTTGGGGACAGTGCAAAAATTTGCATGTTTTGGACTCAGTAAAGAAGAAACTAAGCTATAATTAGACGAAATAACTTAAAATATTCGCCACAAAAAGAAAAATAGAAGACTTTGTTACTCACTGAAATGAAATTTCTGGGCGTTTTAGATATTATTAGGACATCCCACAACTAAGCATTTCACCATAGTTGATTACATAAAAGTACAACAAAATACATGAAAATATTCACAAGACAGGTAATTAATCACAACTGAAACACCGGAAGCACAATAGACGCCATTTATAGTTGGCAAAAATTTGCTTCAATAGCTAAATTTGATGACGTCACATGATAATCGCGGGACAAGTTCACGCAATAATATAATACACCTGTCTCGTTCTAATAACGTAGCTTTTATTAAGTAAGAATAGTCAAAACATAGTTTTACATGTTTTAATAATAAAATGCATCGTACGTATGCATCTCAACTATATTTGAGTAAAATGCAACATATTATCTCTTAAATATATAAAGTGAGAAGAATATAATTATAAGAATACTAGCGACCCGCCCCGGCTTCGCACGGGTAGCACTAAGAATCATAATTATTAATCCATACACAATGTTGGCAGTGGGCACTGGGCAGAAAATCAGGTCTTACATTAAGCACTGCGATATTATTAATCTTTATAACTTATTATTATACATATTATACATAATGATGACTAAAATCTCAAATGGAAGATATTTTATCTCAAATATTATCAAAGTATTTAGAACGGCATCAGTCTCAAATCCAAAAGGGCTTCCAGTGGCAACTTTTTTTTATTTTTCACACCTAGCAACCCAAAAAAAATTACGTCAGTTTTTCTGTCAAAGTCACGCAGCGGTAAAAAGGTAAAAAGAAGAAAAGAAAAGATCGGTGTGATTTTTAATTTGAGTGGAGTTTTAGAAATTTTCTTATAAAATTAGTAATAATGGATGAAGAGGGAGAAAGTATTTTACTAGAGGATAATTATTATCAGTTACTGAATGTGTCTAAAACGGTAAATGATTTTTTTCATTTTTTTTCGTCAAATTATCATATTAATGCACCTATATTATATAACGTTGAAAGTAGAATAGAAAAATATAAAAATCATAATAATACTGTCGTTCGAGAATCCCAATATAGACCACATTATACATTTCATGTCCTATGCATAACTGTTACACAATTTCCAAGAACATTTTTAGGTTATGCCTATAATTGAAATCAAACATGCCGATTTTTCCATAAATTAATCTTTGGGCTACAAAAATATGTCAATGATGCAAACATAAATGTTAGTTTTGCTCAGTGCTATTTACTTTGCACTTGACTGTGTTTTACATGTCATCCACATATTCTTAATTTTTGTAATCATGTTTTATATATCTCTATATATATGCTCATCACATCAGCCTGTGGATGCGTGCGTCAATATACAACAAAGGACTATATCTAAGTGCAGAAATAAAACCCAGGATTTACAATCAGTTTCTGGAGCTGTGGACCTTATCAGCTATTGAACATAGTCCATCCTTTTTAATAATCACCACATTTAGCCACTACCAGGATATGGTGCCGGAGGGCTTACTACCCACTAAGTAAGAGTAGCAAGCAAAAACCAAGAGGTTAAATTAGCCCAGGCTGACCATGGACTCAACTCGAGACCCCACTTAATTTCTTACAATCTTCCTTTTTGGTAGATTTCCACACTTAATCTCGCAACTTCATTTTTTGAGCATGCAAAACTCCTCCCTGGCAAAGGTTTGTCTTGTTTGTTCTAAATTCTTTATTGCACATAGAAATACAATGTATTTACGAAGGCAAACTTAAAACCTAGCAGCTGTATTCTCTGCGTCAGATTCAGATACTTTATTCGCATAATATGTGTTCATATGAGATGGTTAATTAAGTTACAGAGTCCCCGTATATTATAATATATTTAATAGTTAAATTCATCTCCAGTTCTCTTCCAGTTAACCCTTGGAAGTGGGGACTGGGTGATAATACATACAAAGTTGTTACTCCAGTTATCAAAGCTCATTCCAGAAAGCTAGTAGTAATTGTCTTCTTGGAGTAAGCTGTATATGTCTGAGAACATACAATAGAATTGTATTTGACGACCTCCTTGTTAACGTGCTTGTCGAGTTGTCTTAACGTGTGGAGGTCCGGGTTCGATCCCCCGCAGGGTCAATTTGGGAATTTATAATTTCTGAATTTTACCTGGTCTGGCCTGGTGGGAGGCTTCGGCCGTGGCTAGTTACCACCCTACCGGCAAAGACGTCCCGCCAAGCGATTACGCATACCGGTACGATGCCGTGTAGAAACCGAATAGGGGTATGGGTTTAATATAACTGCTGTGCTCCTAACAGGTTAGCCTGCTACCATCCTAGACTGCATCATCACTTACCATCAGGTGAGATCGCAGTCAAGGGCTAACTTGTAGTGGATAAAAAAAAAAGAATTATATCTACTAGAAACTAGACCATCCAGGCACTAAAAATTGTTTGTGTCAAGTACATGTTATCACTAACAATGTTTCCACTTTATTTTCTCCAGGCTACTCCGGAAGAGATAAACAGTGCATACCGTCGCTTCTCACGAATCTTCCACCCAGACAAGCACAGCACAGATCCTAACAAACTAAAATGGGCAGAGCAAATATTCAACAAAGTAAAAGAGGCGTACGAAGTTCTCTCAGATTCACACAAAAGGGCTATATATGATACCCTCGGTAAACATAGTTTGTTATACTCAATACTATATTTTGTTTATTTCATGTAGAGCATACAGGAGTCTCTTATGATGCATCTTCTATTGACTATGATTGTGCTAAACTAAGTAAAAGTCTTTACATAATTTTAAAGATTGGCAGATTGGTAGAGCACTGTAGCAGTGAACTGGAAGTGAACAGACATAATTTAAATAAAGACTGACAGATATAATTTCAAATTTATAAAATTAGTATCACTTGTAACATTAATCATAATCTCTGAACCGAGCAACTTTAATTGACATTACTAATACATGTGATACGCAATGAAAGTATAGCTTCTTATAGGCAAATGTAGTAGGCTTTGTATGTACATTACAGGAAAAAGAGGACTTGAAGTCGATGGCTGGGAGGTGATCTTCCGGACACGTACCCCGCGGGAAATAAGGGAAGAATACGAAAGGTATGAAATATATTTAATTATGTTTGACATCAATGGTATGTGGCTCAGTCAAATTATTATAAATCTATATTAATATTATAAGTGCAAAAGTTTGGATGGATTGATGGATGGATGTTTGTAACTCAATCACGCCAGAATGGCTTAACAGACCTGTGTGAAATTTGACAACAGAGCTAGATTATAGTCTGAAATAACACATAGGCTACTTTTTATCCCGGAAAATTGCAGAGTTCCCAAGGGAACCACAAAACCTCAATCAACACGGACAAATTAACGGATACAGGCATCAGCTAGTACTTTTATTCATAACTATAAGTCATTGATGGAAGACTAATCGCATGCAAAACGCTTCTCCAGTAGGTGGATAAACAGTCTCAAAAGAGTAGCTGGGTATTGCTGGAAGCAAGCGGCACTAGACTGCAGAGATCCATGCACGAGACCTTTGTTGTTGTTATTAAAATTTCTCTACCTTAGACAAATTATGATTATTTTTTTTAGACTGAAGAGGGAACGAGAAGAGCGAAGGTTGCAACAGAGTGCAAACCCCAGAGGCACCATAACTCTTTCTATCAATGCAACTGATTTGTTTATGAAGTATTACGATGAATATGATATTTTGTGAGTATGTTGCAACCTGTTTTGGATTAACCTTTATTTAATTTCTTTTTCATACTTTAATCGCCAGTTAAATGAGTGCCACAATTACTATGTAAGGATATTCATGTGATCCAAATGCAAAACATATTTTGCAAAAACACTGTTTAATTGGATTTAATTTATAATTTTATAATTATTTTTGCAATCAATACATTTATTGGCATAAAGCCATATTGATGGGAATTTTTTTAATAACATTTTAATTAATTTTCAGGGAAGATTCAGCCATAATCCCCAGCATTGAAGTGTCTGGTATGACAATCCAGCAGTCTATAGATGCCCCAGTCACACTAAGAAACACTGTCACCTTATCAGGAAACATTTCAACACAGAATGGCACAGGTTTGTACTATTACCTTTATGGAACTTTTCGATTAATGTGTAAAGCTACCTAGGTTACCCCATATGAGGTTGGTGCTGTCATAGTGGGTGTATCTGGTTGAGTCTTTACAGATGTGATTTGAGTTTGACACTCCACCTCATTTTGTTACACAATTGAAAGATTAAGTTTCAATTTTCCACCAATGCTAAGACCACTGTCGCGTCGTGCAAATAGAGGCACGGCTATTTGACGTGACTCGACTTAGACAACGTTTAGTATCCTAGATGTGGAAGGATCTAGGATGATCGAATGACCATATTATTAGTAGCTTCTTGTAGGAAATAATTCAAAATTACATGTTTACATACTAAGTTAACTTATTTTATAGGCACAGGTTCACTAACAATGTCAAATAGACATCTTAGCTCTGAAAGAGGCTGGACCGAGTTGGAATGCGGTATAGGGAATGGGCCAGTCTTTGGGTTCAAGATATTCAGGACCATATCTAGGCTTATGTTTGTGAACTGCGGGACAGGGTTGCAGTTTACCCCTCGAGGAATTGTGCCTACTTTTGTATCAAGTAAGTTTCTGTTAGCTGTTAACATAGTGGTTTTAGACATCCGGCCTCCTATTCCCCGGGCACATACCCCTAACTTTTCGGAATTATGCGCATTTTAAGAATTTAAATATCACTTGCTCTTATAGAGAAACATCATGAGAAAACTATGCCGAGAAGTCTTTAAAATGTTTTCACAGATGTGTGAACTTGGCCAGTGTGGTGAACTATGAATTTCTACCTTCCTCATTCTAAGAGGAAACTTGCGTGCTTGAGCCGGAAATGGGTTGAAGTGATGAAGTTTTTATTTCAAAATCAAAATCGGCATCGTGGTCGTCATCTCAACCGATAGGTCTATATATTGTAGACTAGTGAACCTGAGATAATTTTAGGATGTTAAAAGGGGCCCTCAACATTATAATTGTCATATTTCCCTGCTCAGACTCTATTTTAAGATGAGATGACTGGATTTCAGTTACTGTATTAAACTTCGCTCATGTGTGATTTCCGAAAAGCGAATTCTGATAACTTCCGAATGCTTTCTCCATAATGAAAACTTCGATGCGAAATTTCAAGTTACTTAAGACTGCAGTTTAAACTATTCGTTGATGTTAGGTAATTTAATCATGTTAACGTTTTATATGTACTTATGTTTTTTCCCTCAGCAATGGCTTTACAACTAGATGCACACTCAGTAGGCTACCTAACATACAGAGCGGGAGGTCAAGGAGGCTCCTCTATGACTTCCACATATGTGAGAGACTCGGAGAAGTACCATTTGAATGCTGCAGTACAAATCGGCAACCCACACTCGTTCATATCATTCAATATTATGAGGAAGTTGCCACAGCATGACTTGAAGCTGCGACTGGCTCTTAAGTAAGTCTAGTTGTATACTGCTTTTTACTGGCAAGCGATTTTATACTATGACTCATTTATGTGAGAGGTTCTAAAAAGAAGTCCATTATATAATGTTTTTACAGATAAGTGAATTTTTACTATAGCCTGTATGCCACATCATATAGTATCATCATCAGACCAGTTCTAAGTAAAAATAAAACTTGCCCTAGCTAGCTACTAGCAGAAAGCTTCGTTCTTAAAGTAGCAAGTATTTCATTTATTTTACACAGAAAATTATGAACTCTGAACTGTTATAAAAAGCTATTGCACCTTGCGATTGAAATATTAAACATTTTTGTCGCGATTATTGAAAATAATACAATAGAACTTAATGCTAGCTAGCCTAACCTAATTAATATATAAATCATGCCCACGTGGAATGGTGGCAAGAATGCTGGCTGCATTTCCGCGCTGGAAAGCCAGGCTGATCCTTTGCGCAAAAAATGAGCCAGCCCTTCTGTCACCAGATGAGGCAATTAGCCGCGGTGAAATATCTCGCAAAAAATTTTTGGCACTAAGACTCCACGGCCCAAGGGTCTCCACGGCAAACGGAACAAATATGTAACTCTCTATGAGAGAGGCATACTTCCGCCGACTTTTCTGCTGCGGCTCCCAGCCTTGATGCTGTCTCCCTGATATGACACGGGGCCAATGTGTCTACGCATGTTGCGTCCCACATTAGCGCCAGTCCCCGTTCCCAAGGAACCAGCGTCAATCCATCAGGTCTCTTGCCATCATCCCGACTAATCCCTGCCGGCTCAATGAGCGCAGGAATATCTATGGTGGCAAGAGCCCTTTTGATCGTATCATTGAGAGAGCCATGCCGAAAAAGCCTACCAGCGCTCCTTTGACAAGAGAGTCCGTGAATTCCAAATTTATCGACCTCTTTTCCACACGGACATCGCGATTGACATTCACATTTTAAACAGTTACTACTACTTGAACTTCAAACAATATTAACAAACCCTTTGCGAATAATAGCTGCAATGCAATCATTTATGGACATATTTATGGTGAAGTGTTTGAATCATGTTATCCATGTTATTATATTTTGTAGAGATCACATGTTGGTCCTAAGCTCAGCATATTTTAGCCGTTTTATTTACGTTTTTGTCGATATGATCGAATCTATACTAATATTATAAATGCGAAAGTTTGGATATATGGATGGATGGATGTTTGTTACTCAATCACGTCAAAACTGCTGAACGGATCTGGATGAAATTTGGTACAGGTAAAGATTATAGTCTGGAATAACACATAAGCTACTTTTTATCCCGGAAAATTGATGAGTTCTCGCAGAAACTAACAAACCTTAATCCATGAAGTTGTGGGCATCAGCTACTATAATTTAAAAATTATACATAAATTGATTTTAGTTAGCTTATCTATCCTATCAGATACCTGTAATACCTGATACCTGTAAGAATCGTTTTTATTTATAGTTGTACTAATTTTTCCTGCGAATTTGTGGAGTGGTTTTAAAAAGCATTGAGGTCACATCCAATTTTTTTAAAATTATGATTTTGTGAGACCATTTTAAAATTACTTATGGCTGTAGTATTTATCCTAACTTACCTATCTCATAATTTTAGTTGTTTTAAAATTGTGAGAAAAATACATAATTAAAAACCTTATACCTTGTTCTACTAAGTTGAATAAGGTACCCACTGACATCCTACGCTGAGCTCTTTCTTCACCCATTCTGGGTGTCATAGATTACATCTGTATTAATATTTTGAAGTTGGTGTTTGTCAATAACAACTGACACCATAGGTGTGAAGCCGGATACACATGGTAACGATTTTGGTCGACGGCCTCTTGCTAGCGATGTAATATTTTCTCTGTGGACGTCAAAATCGCAGCAGCGATCGCGATGTCGCTGACGATGCGGCGATCGTTTTGCTGCAAATCTGAAATGGCGAAAGAATCATAGTCTTTTCATAATATGCTATAAGTTGCTAGCGCTAACAACATTCGTCTCCTCTCATAAGACTAAAAACTAAAAACTGGAAAAGGTTTCATGAACATCACATAAATATTTATGTCTGCTGGGAACCAAACTCTGATAGATAGCTATTCTGTGGACACAATAGGCTTAAATCGCTATCGATTCGCCGTCGATTCTAGTTGCTGCGTGTTTACCTAGCTTTATAATATTGTTTTCTTTTATCTACTGCCAAAAATTAAAGCAAAGTGAACGAATGTTTCAGATTCGGCACCTTCGGCGCGATTGCTGAATATGGGGCCGAAAAAAAGGTGTCTCAGAATAGCAGCGTGTCCGCTGCGGTCATGCTCGGCATTCCCAGCGGAGTTATGCTCAAGCTAAAGTAAGTTTTAATTCCATCTCTCTCACGGCCAGATCCTGTTCAGTCCAATTCGAACCAGTTTGGTCATTTCATATTTGGTCCGGTTCAATCCGCTCAGTCCAGTCAGATATTATGGTTCAATCTGAAACCGGCTCCGGCTAATCTGTTGCCAGTACGAATAAGTTAATGAAATAAGAAATTTTATGAATGTCTTGTTTAGGTCTCGTTCATGTTTCTCGCTAAAAGTTTTAATAAAAGAGCTTTTTAATCTATGACAACGTCAAAACTGCTGATTTGCTTGTTTTAAATCGCCGAGTTTCTTGCTACAATTCACGGTAGGAATATTCCGAACCAGTTGGAGGATTCATTTGACGATTCTAAAGCACCTGTCAAAGTTTATTTGAATAATAATTAATCAGTGTTTTAAAACTGCGTACACAGTATGCTTGCGAAAAAACCCAAGTTGCGCTTTAGAGAAACTTCACTCCAAATATTCTTTCCAGATGGTCATGTTCCTCACAAACCGTAGTGGTGCCGATACACCTGTGCGAGGAAGTAATCCCCGCGCCAGTGTTCTACGCCACAGTAGTGCCCATGGTGTCGTGGCTTATCCTGAAGAAAGCTGTGCTAGACCCCATCGCCCGGGAACGGCGCGAGAGGGAGAGACTGAGGTCTATGGAGGCCAACTTTGAGAGGTAGATGTTGATCCTCATACCTCACAAGCCATAGTGATGTTAATACACGAGTGCGAGGAAGTAATCCCCGCGCCAGTGTTCTACCCCACAGTAGTGACTTCTTGAAGAAAGCTGTGGTATACTCCATCGCCCGGGAGCGACGGAGGTCTAGTCTCCGTATCCCCGTAACCGTTTGATGTTTTTTAAAAACGACTGATCCCACCCCATCTATATATTATATTAAAAAAATCAATTGCTGTTCGTTTGTCTCGCTAAAACTCGAGAATGGCTGAGCGGATTTAGCAGATTTTGTTTTTGCAATGTCGTAGTCCAGGAAAGGTTTATACGGTGAGAAAATATGATTTTCATGGTATCTGATTTGTCTTCATCCCGAATAGCAGACTAAGATCATTGGAAATTTGACGAAAAAATGAAATAAAAAAAAATCATTTTCCCTTGATTTTCCCATACAAAATGTTCATGGGTTTCGTAACTGTCAAACATTTAATGTTCATCCCGTCGATACGGTAAACTCACCTCTCAAATTAATCAAAGAAAAACTTAAACCACGCGAACGAGTCGCGGGCATCAGCTAGTTACTAATAAACCAAGAACATATACATTTTTATTAAAGGCTACAAGAAATGCAGAGACAGGCTAGAGCAACCATCGAGTTGATGAGAGAAACATATTCTAGAATCAGAAGCGAGGAGGAAAAGAAGAAAGGACTGGTTATCATCAGAGCACTTTATGGAAAGTTGCCTGCAGGTGAGAAACTAGTAATTTTATCGTTTCGGCGCTGACTGGAATGATGATCTTAGTTTGAATCTATTTATATTTTAATCTTCAATATTTTACTAGATGATGTCCATTATATTATTGGATTATGTTTTTTTAAGGATCGAAGCCCTCTAGGAATTCTTCGCATATCTGTCACCCGCTGTCAATTGTTTTCATACACATACAACCACAGTCTACCCAGGCACACATAGAAAGGATTCAGCCTCTACCACGGGTGCACACAATATGCGATCAATTATCTCACTATGGCAGAGATAATATTATTATTTATTGATTGATAGATAGATGATACGTACGATTTCGTCTGCATTCGTTTTTATTTCGGCGGGAATTTCTCAATTTTTCGGGATAAAGTTAACTTATGTCCTTCCTCGGGATGTAACCTTACTCTATACCAACTCGGTTGAAAAAATAGGCCGTTCAAATACAGGTCTTCCAACCGACTAATTCCTGCTAACTGATTTATAGCTATAAGACTGTATAGGTAGGTATAGATAGGTGCTTATATGATAAAGGTTGAAAGAAAAGTAAATTAAATTAATAATTAAAATAATCATGGCGCTTAGTATTAGAAGTAGTTCTGCATAAATAGTTTAAAAACGGTGTAAGACAGCACTAGGAGATTCCATTTCCATCTGGGATGTGCGATGTAGACGTAGTGGTTTTAGAAGTAGTCGGCTTCTGTGTTCCATACTTCAACTAGTAATATCTGGATGACCGAGCTTTGCTCCGTATATTCTTTTTTTACTGCCTTGTTGGTCTAGTGGTTAGCATATTCGACTGCGACCTATGAGGTCCCGGGTTCGAGTCCTGGGTCGGGCCACAGGTATTGGGTTTTTCTTGCAAGAAATTCTCAGTACTTGCCCGGAGTTAGGAAGTTGGCGGTGCTTCACCCCCGTGCCTCGGAGAGCACGTAAAGCCGTCGGTCCTGCGCCTGATCTCTCTCCGGTCGTGTCGGATTTCCGTCCCATCGGGCTATGAGAGTAAAGGAACAGAGAGTGCACCTGTGTATGCGCACACACTTTTGCACTATAATATCTCCTGCGCAGTTGGCTAATCTCTCTGGAGATTGGCCGCCGTGGCCGAAATTCGGTCGGGAGGGACATTATTCTTTTTTTTAATCGTGTTTTTTGGAAAATAAATTTAAATTATAAATTATATTTTATTTTTAAAATAAAACATTGTATTATATTTAAAAAAAGGGGAAAAATAATCAGATTCAAGACTCTGGACTCGAACCGGGGTCTTCGGGTTTTGGTACAGCCCGCTTTTCCACCTGAGCTATTATAACCTTCTAAATGGTGGCGAAATATAATGTAGCAGTTTTTCATCGCCCCTAAACCCCCTGCATTTCCTATCCTCATTATGTAAAAAAACTTCGTTGCTTAGTTGAACTCCTTTCCACTAAAGCTAAGCTATGAAAATCAATTGATTCTGGTAGGTTTTTTGTGACATATATCCGTAACGTAGCATCGATGATTTTCCTAATGTTGCATAGAAACTATCGGCTTAGCATTACAGAAATTGTAAACGGTCGAAAAGAGACAAGAAAAAGTAAATTGAACGGTTCACAATCTGTCGACAGTTTACAATTTCGCTAGATAGATTACAATCTAACGGTTTTCACAATCTTACGGTGACATATACAATATACATTATGTGTGTTCATATAATTATGTATAATATATCCTACTCTTTATTATTTTCTAGGTACATTATTGTATTTTTTTTTTCTTTTTATTAACTGCCGAGTTATTGTCATATGTTCTCATAAGAATCTTCTTTTCAAGCTGGTGGTAAAGTCCCGTTGATTCATCATAAATGACACAATTAATCCTAAAAAACCTATTTCCATTCTTTATTTAGTTTTTGGTGTGAAACTTTTATAGCACTTTGGAATGGGAAATAAAACCGATATTTATTAGTATAAACTATAAAGTAATTATATTTTTGATATAAAATAAATAAAAATTGTCCTTGTAACATTTTGCCAAATTGGTGTTTATATATAACGAAATAGTTTTATGACAGCAAAAAAACGTATAAGTATAATAATATCATGACTATGAGATAGCTGCACTTTTGGTAACTATCGCCAGGAAGGCTGATTCAGTATTAGGTGGGTGTAGGGCTCTCCACTGATGATCTCTCCGATCTCCGATAGTGAAGGTCTGCCCAGAAGTCGCAGGCATCAGCTAGTTTTTCATATAATCTGCATTGAGTGCGAGTTTTATATATTTCTTAGTGGCCAGGTTGTTGTTTCCAAATATGATATCTGTCACTTTAGTTGATGGTAAAATGACAAATATTAAGGTTTGAAATAAACAATAGATACTCTGACAGGATTGCAAGAAGGGCTGCTACGTCATTCAGCAGGTACAAAACCAGCACTTTGATGATTTACGGACGTATTCGTCTGAAATTGACTAGTTTCGGGTGGCTCAATTTTTTTCAATTTTGTATATTCTATTTTATTTTATATTTTATTTAGGATTTTTCAATTAGTTTACTATTTACAAAATATTTGAACTTGTTGAGACACATCTCCTATATTTCTTCTGTGAGTTTATTATAAAACTAGTTTTTTGCTCTGTGCGTGAGCTGCTTTAGCAGCTCACGGGTTGTGATTAAAAAAAAAACGAAATGGCGCTGATTTTTTAAAACTTTGGTATCAGTTTCCTGTTTTGTAATCCCAGGGATCCTCAGATATCGATTCGGAAAAAAATCGGTAATTTAACAAAGAATTTTAAAATGGCGCTGATTTTTTAAAACTTTGGTATCAGTTTCCTGTTTTGTAATCCCTGAGAACACTAAATATCGATTTTGAACGAAATCGGTCAAGTAACAAAGAATTTCAAAATGGCGCTGATTTTTTAAAATTTTGATACCAGTTTCCTGTTTTGTAATCCCAGGGAGCCCTAAATATCGATTTTAAACGAAATCGGTCAATTTACAAAGAATTTCAAAATGGCGCTGATTTTTTAAAATTTTGATACCAGTTTCCTGTTTTGTAATCCTAAGGAGCCCCAAATATCGATTTTGAACGGAATCGGTCAATTAACAAAGAATTTCAAAATGGCACTGATTTTTTAAAATTTGGTTCCAGTTTCCTGTTTTGCAATCCCAGGAAGCACAAAACATCGATTTTGAACGAAATCGGTCACTTAACAAAGAATTTCAAAATGGCGCTGCTATTTTAAACCTTTGGTATCAGTTTCCTGTTTTGTAATCCCAGGGAACCCTAAATATCAATTATGAGTGAAACCGGTCAATTAACAAAGAATTTCAAAATGGCGCTGGTTTTTTTTAAATTTTGGTAACCGTTTCCTATTTTGTAATCCCAGGGATCCTCAGATATCGATTTTGAACGAAATCGATCAATTAACAAATAATTTCAAAATGGCGCTGATTTTTTAAAATTTTGATACCAGTTTCCTGTTTTGTAATCCCAGGGAGCCCTAAATATCGATTTTAAACGAAATCGGTCAATTTACAAAGAATTTTAAAATGGCGCTGATTTTTTTAAAATTTTGATACCAGTTTCCTGTTTTGTAACCCTAAGGAGCCCCAAATATCGATTTTGAACGGAATCTGTCAATTAACAAAGAACTTCAAAATGGCACTGATTTTGTAAAATTTGGTTCCAGTTTCCTGTTTTGCAATCCCAGGAAGCACAAAACATCGATTTTGAACGAAATCGGTCACTTAACAAAGAATTTCAAAATGGCGCTGCTATTTTAAACCTTTGGTATCAGTTTCCTGTTTTGTAATCCCAGGGAACCCTAAATATCAATTATGAGTGAAACCGGTCAATTAACAAAGAATTTCAAAATGGCGCTGGTTTTTTTTAAATTTTGGTAACCGTTTCCTATTTTGTAATCCCAGGGATCCTCAGATATCGATTTTGAACGAAATCGATCAATTAACAAATAATTTCAAAATGGCGCTGATTTTTTAAAATTTTGATACCAGTTTCCTGTTTTGTAATCCCAGGGAGCCCTAAATATCGATTTTAAACGAAATCGGTCAATTTACAAAGAATTTTAAAATGGCGCTGATTTTTTTAAAATTTTGATACCAGTTTCCTGTTTTGTAACCCTAAGGAGCCCCAAATATCGATTTTGAACGGAATCTGTCAATTAACAAAGAACTTCAAAATGGCACTGATTTTTTAAAATTTGGTTCCAGTTTCCTGTTTTGCAATCCCAGGAAGCACTAAACATCGATTTTGAACGAAATCGGTTCTGTAACAAAGAATTTCAAAATGGCGCTGATTTTTTAAAATTTTGATACCAGTTTCCTGTTTTGTAATCCCAGGAAGTCCTAAATATCGATTTTGAACCAAATCGGTCAGTTAACAAAGAATTTCAAAATGGCGCTGATTTTTACAACTTTGGTACCAGTTTCCTGTTTTGTAACCCCAGGAAGCCCTAAATATTGATTTTGAACGAAACCGCAACAATAACAAAGAATTTCAAAATGGTGCTGATTTTTTAAAATTTTGGTACCAGTATCCTATTTGGTAATCCCAGGGAGCCCTAAATATCGATTTTGAACGAAATCGGTCAATAATTAAAGAATTTAAAAATGGCGCTAATTTTTTACAATTTTGGTATCAGTTTCCTGTTTTGAAATCCCAGGGAGTCCTAAACATCTATTTTGAACGAAATCGGTCAATTAACAAAGAATTTCAAAATAATGCTGGTTTTTTTAAATTTTGGTAACAGTTTACTGTTTAGTAACCCCATGTTCGTTCAAAATATCGATTTTGAACGAAATCGGTCAATTAACAAAGATTTCGTAAATGGCGCTGATTTTTTAAAACTGGCATCAGTTTCCTGTTTTGAAATTCAAGGAAGTCCTAAATATCGATTTTGAACGAAATCGCTACAATAACAAAGAATTTCAAAATGGCGCTGAATTTTTTAAATTTTGGTACCAGTTTCCTGTTTTGCAATCCCATGGAGTCCTAAATATCGATTTTGAACGAAATCGGTCAATTAACAAAGATTTTCAAAATGGCGCTGATTTTTTAAAACTTTGGTATCAGTTTCTTGTTTTTTAATCCCAGGGATCCTCAGATATCGATTTTGAACGAAATCTGTTAATTAACAAAGAATTTCAAAATGGCGCTGATTTTGTAAAATTTTGGTACCAGTTTCCTGTCTTGTAATCCCATGGAGTACTAAATATCGATTTTGAACGAAATCGATCAATTAACAAAGAATTTCAAAATAACGCTGATTTTTTAAAACTTTGGTATCGGTTTCCTGTTTTGTAATCCCAGGGATCCTCAGATATCGATTTTGAACTAAATCTGTAAATTAACAAAGATTTTCAAAATGGCGCTGATTTTTTAAAACTTTGGTATCGGTTTCCTGTTTTGTAATCCCAGGGATCCTCAGATATCGATTTTGAACTAAATCTGTAAATTAACAAAGATTTTCAAAATGGCGCTGATTTTTTAAAATTTGGTATCAGTTTCCTGTGTTTTAATCCCAGGGATCCTCAGATATCGATTTTGAACGAAATCTGTCAATTAATAAAGAATTTCAAAATGGCGCTGATTTTTTAAAATTTTGGTAACAGTTTCCTGTTTTGTAATCCTAGGGATCGTCAGATATCGATTTTGAACGAAATCGGTTCTGTATCAAAGAATTTCAAAATGGCGCTAATTTTTTAAAATTTTGATACCAGTTTCCTGTTTTGTAATCCCAGGAAGTCCTAAATATCGATTTTGAACCAAATCGGTCAATTAACAAAGAATTTCAAAATGGCGCTGATTTTTTAAAATTTTGGTAACAGTTTCCTGTTTTGTGATCCTAGTGATCGTCAGATATCGATTTTGAACGAAATCGGTTCTGTAACAAAGAATTTCAAAATGGCGCTGATTTTTTAAAATTTTGATACCAGTTTCCTGTTTTGTAATCCCAGGAAGTCCTAAATATCGATTTTGAACCAAATCGGTCAGTTAACAAAGAATTTCAAAATGGCGCTGATTTTTACAACTTTGGTACCAGTTTCCTGTTTTGTAACCCCAGGAAGCCCTAAATATTGATTTTGAACGAAACCGCAACAATAACAAAGAATTTCAAAATGGTGCTGATTTTTTAAAATTTTGGTACCAGTATCCTATTTGGTAATCCCAGGGAGCCCTAAATATCGATTTTGAACGAAATCGGTCAATAATTAAAGAATTTAAAAATGGCGCTGATTTTTTACAATTTTGGTATCAGTTTCCTGTTTTGAAATCCCAGGGAGTCCTAAACATCTATTTTGAACGAAATCGGTCAATTAACAAAGAATTTCAAAATAATGCTGGTTTTTTTAAATTTTGGTAACAGTTTACTGTTTAGTAACCCCATGTTCGTTCAAAATATCGATTTTGAACGAAATCGGTCAATTAACAAAGATTTCGTAAATGGCGCTGATTTTTTAAAACTGGCATCAGTTTCCTGTTTTGAAATTCAAGGAAGTCCTAAATATCGATTTTGAACGAAATCGCTACAATAACAAAGAATTTCAAAATGGCGCTGAATTTTTTAAATTTTGGTACCAGTTTCCTGTTTTGCAATCCCATGGAGTCCTAAATATCGATTTTGAACGAAATCGGTCAATTAACAAAGATTTTCAAAATGGCGCTGATTTTTTAAAACTTTGGTATCAGTTTCTTGTTTTTTAATCCCAGGGATCCTCAGATATCGATTTTGAACGAAATCTGTTAATTAACAAAGAATTTCAAAATGGCGCTGATTTTGTAAAATTTTGGTACCAGTTTCCTGTCTTGTAATCCCATGGAGTACTAAATATCGATTTTGAACGAAATCGATCAATTAACAAAGAATTTCAAAATGGCGCTGATTTTTTAAAACTTTGGTATCGGTTTCCTGTTTTGTAATCCCAGGGATCCTCAGATATCGATTTTGAACTAAATCTGTAAATTAACAAAGATTTTCAAAATGGCGCTGATTTTTTAAAACTTTGGTATCGGTTTCCTGTTTTGTAATCCCAGGGATCCTCAGATATCGATTTTGAACTAAATCTGTAAATTAACAAAGATTTTCAAAATGGCGCTGATTTTTTAAAATTTGGTATCAGTTTCCTGTGTTTTAATCCCAGGGATCCTCAGATATCGATTTTGAACGAAATCTGTCAATTAACAAAGAATTTCAAAATGGCGCTGATTTTTTAAAATTTTGGTAACAGTTTCCTGTTTTGTAATCCTAGGGATCGTCAGATATCGATTTTGAACGAAATCGGTTCTGTATCAAAGAATTTCAAAATGGCGCTAATTTTTTAAAATTTTGATACCAGTTTCCTGTTTTGTAATCCCAGGAAGTCCTAAATATCGATTTTGAACCAAATCGGTCAATTAACAAAGAATTTCAAAATGGCGCAGATTTTTTATAATTTTCGTATCAGTTTCCTGTTTTGTAATCCCAGGGAGCCCTAAATATCGATTTTGAACGAAATCCGTCAATTATGAAAGAATTTCAAAATGGCGCTGATTTTTAAAAACTTTGTTATCAGCTTCCTGTTTAGTAATCCCAGGGAGCCCCGTCGTGGGTAAAACGCAACCGTATCAAAATCTTGCATAGTTCTACACTAATTGTAGTCAATTCAATATTCGCCATATAATTTGGTATGAAAAAAAAAATCCGCCATCTTGAATTTTTTTTAACAAAGAATTTCAAAATGGCGTTGATTTTTTAAATTCTGGTACCAGTTTCCTGTTTTGTGATCCCAGGGAGTCCTGAATATCGATTTTGAATAAAATCGGTCAATTAACACAGAATTTCAAAATGGCGCTGATTTTTTAAAATTTTGGTAACAGTTTCCTGTTTTGTGATCCTAGTGATCGTCAGATATCGATTTTGAACGAAATCGGTTCTGTAACAAAGAATTTCAAAATGGCGCTGATTTTTTAAAATTTTGATACCAGTTTCCTGTTTTGTAATCCCAGGAAGTCCTAAATATCGATTTTGAACCAAATCGGTCAGTTAACAAAGAATTTCAAAATGGCGCTGATTTTTACAACTTTGGTACCAGTTTCCTGTTTTGTAACCCCAGGAAGCCCTAAATATTGATTTTGAACGAAACCGCAACAATAACAAAGAATTTCAAAATGGCGCTGATTTTTACAACTTTGGTACCAGTTTCCTGTTTTGTAACCCCAGGAAGCCCTAAATATTGATTTTGAACGAAACCGCAACAATAACAAAGAATTTCAAAATGGCGCTGATTTTTTAAAATTTTGGTACCAGTATCCTATTTGGTAATCCCAGGGAGCCCTAAATATCGATTTTGAACGAAATCGGTCAATAATTAAAGAATTTCAAAATGGCGCTGATTTTTAAAAACTTTGATATCAGCTTCCTGTTTTGTAATCCCAGGGAGCCCCGTCGTGGGTAAAACGGAACCGTATCAAAATCTTGCATAGTTATATGCATACTATACACTAATTGTAGTCAATTCAATATTCGACATTTAATTTGGTATGAAAAAAAATATTCCGCCATCTTGAATTTTTTTTCATTTTGCTAAATAGACATCCTCGTCCTGATCATCTCTTGCCAAGAAACCACACTTCCGTCTCTTATAAATAAATAAATTCCAGTGTTGCCAGACCTCGGCAACGAAAATACCTAAATGTTATTCGTACAAGTGGGACACGTGGTTGCTCGTACTCGAATTTTGCAAAAAATGCGTATTTCAATTTTTTAATTTTTGGGGTAAATCTTGAAATTTTCCCGAGAAATGGGGTAATTTTTTTTCCCCAATCCATACCTCGAGTCTGTACACACAATCTCCCCGTAGAAGTCGAAACGCTCCGACGTTGCCAACTGCGAGAAATTTGAATTTTAAAATTGCGTTTTTTCGTAACTCAAACCGAACGGCCGCCGTGACAGCCGCCATCTTGAATATTTAAAAACCACCCCCATTCTGTCAAAATACAGGATAATTGTAGGCGGAAATAGAAAAAAAAATTATGCTCGACCACGCCGTTACGGATCTGTGGAGCCGCGGTTCGAGGTCGAAAAATCAAAAATTTTAAAACACTACAGCTCGGCCGCCATCTTGTTTTTCCAATTTTTTCCACTTTTTCTGTTGACCGTTTCCTAATTTCTTCAATCATTGCGAATTGCAACGAAATCCGTTGGAAAACAACAGAGTTACAAGAATCACGTCGGCCGCCATCTTGTTTTTCCGAAATGTCATAATTTTTTCCTACTCGACTCCCGCACTCGAACTCATCTCCCGTATATCATTTTATCGTTTTCTGTCTCTTTCTAGGAGAACAATGATGTCAATGAGTGAGTCAGTGAGTGAGTGGTAATAAATAATAATAAATAATAATAATAATAATATATATAATAATAATATAATAATAATAAAGGCATACTGTTACCGACAACTGAATAACTAATTTTACAAAGTCAGGAAGCGGGTCTAAATTCTCATATTTTCTTGTATGGTCATTTTTTTCTTTCTTGAATTTATTGATGTTTTTATGCACATACCTATACTAAATCCATAATATCCGTAATCCATACTATTATTATAAACGTGAAAGTATGATTGTTAGTCTGCTATGCTTTCACGACTCATCCGTTCATCCGATTTTAATGAAATTTAGTACAGGAGTAAGTTGTATCCCGGGCAAGGACATAGGTTAGGTACTAATTTTTATCCTGGAAAATTAAAGAGTTTCCGCGGGAATTAAAAATCCACGCGGACGAAATCGCGGGCATCATCTAGTTTTCAATTATGTATTGGTCGATAAAAAATTATAACAATTATTAATTTATTAGTAATTTAGCCGAATAATTATTTTATTAAAATGGCAATAAAAGAAAAATTATGTATTGATCGTGGACCGTCATAATTTCAACTTCTTTGAATTTAGTTTTGTATATGGCACGAACAGTCCTTTTCTGCAAGACGAAAACAGAATGGCAGACATAATACTGTGAAAGTAACCAAAATATACCACTCTCGCAGTTTCTAAATCTGTCAAGTGGCGAATCTTTCTAAAATGGTTCTGTTCTTTCTAGAACTGAGTCTGTTCGATAAGTCATCTATATGATGGCCCCATTGGAGTTTAGCATCTTACGTTTTTCCGAGAAAAACATCTGTATCCACTAAATCTAATTCCTCATGATCAAGTTGTACAGTGGGTTTTCCCTGTTTTATCATTATATTATTATCATTTGTAGGTAGAGTGTCCATAAGTGGATGTAAAAGGATGCTCTACGCAAAACATTCAATAAAGGTCGAGTATAGATGAATGGAATGAAGGGGCGACGCTTCATTCAATTCATCTATACTCGACCTTTATTTCGCTGCCTAAAATCGATATTTCGCCAGTTACCTCCTTCGGATGACTGTTTTAATAGAAAAAAATCTACAGAACCAAAATACCTATTCAAAGTTAGTTCAATCTGTAGTAGTGGAGTGTGTGCACGGAACAGGCAAAATAAGACAAGAGAATAAAATACCGTTTTGGGTTCAGTAAATAATAAAATAACCACCAATTACAAATATAATAAATTTAAATATTTTCAAAATAAATATTTTATATACAGAAATCGTCCAGTTACATTTTTTTATACGTATATTGATCGATGATTAGTTTTGTTCGATGGTAGTGGATTCATTAAAGTTTGTGTACGGATACTAACAGTGACAGACGTCATTTCAGAAGCAAGGGAACGCAACCTCCCGCTTTGAGAGCCCGGAGGCGTATGGAATCTGACTGCCGAATTTCATGAATATATAACAAAATTTTGAGATGCGCGCCCGTACTAAATCTGTATGAAAAATTCGTGGTGTAAAAATGAGGAATGTTTGGAACCAGATTGTATAAAAACTTTAAGTTGTATTGAAAATATTATTTATTTAAAGTGTTCTTTGATCTTTTACGATTAATTTGAAATAACTTTTGTTTAAATCATATCTCAAATTAAATCACAATAGTCGTAAAGCGATAACGCCTTTTTTGAGATTTCCATGAATTTCCCGATAATTTTCTGCTGTTACTATACGACTTTTTGACCACTTTTTTTAATTACGTCATACTCCATTTAACTGAGTAGCGAATGGTATTTATTTGGTAATGAAATTTTAATTTTTACTATCCTAAAAAGTGGTAAAAGAAAACCATGTTTTGAGTACATCCAGCCTTAATGCATGCGGGAACTCCTGATTTTCCTGGATAAATAGTAGCTTACGTCCTTCCCCGGAATACAACCTATCTGTGTACCAAATATCAAAATCGATTGAACAGATGGTTCGTGAAAGCGTAGCAGACAGACAGACACAATTTCGCATTAATAATACTACCTGATGCCCACGACTTCGTCCGCGTGGTTTGAGATTTTTGGTTCCGCGGGAATTATTTAATTTTCCGGGATAAAAAGTATCTTTGTGCCAAATTTCATCCAGATCCTTCAGCCGTTCTGGCGTGATTGAGTAACAAACATCCTTCCAACCATCCATCCAAACTTTAGCATTTTTAATATTAGTATAGATATAGATTAAAGCCATATTATTAGATTTAAGCCATTGCTGCACAGCACACGGGTGAAACAAGGTGAAACGGTCATAAAATTAAAGAATTGAATTGGATGTTATAATTTTGTTTCATCATAGTGCCAGAATTGGTTAATTTCGCCTTTTACCGATTATACGACCGATACGTTAATTTTTTTAGTCGAATTCGATTAAGCATTTTTTATTTTTTAATCCATAGGTGCGACAGCCCACGAAATAGGTTCAGAACCGACTGGCGACTCTGCGACTCCCGACAGCCCGCTGCCTTACGCGGAGGTGATAGACGTCACCATACCAGTGCAGTGCCTCATCAAAGACTCGCGGCTCGAACTATTGGAAGCTAGCAAGGTCATATTTTCTGCACGTTTTTGAAGTAAAACTTCTTTACGCACGCTTGACTTGGGGAGTAAGCTGGTGAATGCGTGACGAAAAGTGTGATTAGGCGAGGTGAACGGGAAGATGATCGGGAGATATAACTTAGTGAAGATAGAAAGAGAGAGTTACGTTTCGTATATTACTGCAGGGGCAAGAAAGAGAGGTGCGAGCACACATTTTGTTTCTCTCTTTCTCTCGTAGCCTATTAATAAGTTTTACTTCAGTCGTGTGGTCTAAAGCACTTGTTTTTTGTTGATTTTTCTTGCTAAGATGCTCCCGAAATAGGCTCATAACAAACTGACGCAGTGCAGTGCACCATCAAGGACATAACTTTTAAGGTTTACTTTTCTGCATAATATTGAAAAACTTTGGTTTAACAACAAATAAAAAATTTATCATCAAAATCTTATCAATACTGGGATTGGCCAAATTTGTTACAGTATAATGGGACTTTACCAATTATTAAAAATGCCTTGGGGCTACAATTACACTTGTAAGTTGCGTATCGTATGCAAATGTTATGTAAGTTACTTACGTGCTCTACTCGCGTAAAACTTGGAAGTGTAATCATGGCTCTCCAAGTCACCAAGTCTTCTATAAATACCGAGCGAATGTTTTTGTGTAGTGTTTGTCAAAGTGATAAATCACGTCCCAAACATTCCCCAAGAGCTGTATCCACAGGATACCGTGTGTCACGAAAATTGGTGGCCAACGGGTTGGCCAACATTGATACCCGGCTTGAAGGGGCGCGAACACTTAGGTTACCCGGCCGCCATAAGAGGTTATCAGTGTTTTAAATCAACCCTGTATATAGTCCCACAAACTTATCTGAACCGGTGACAGCATCGCTAGTATATATTTATTAAAAGTAAAATAAAAACAAAAACTTACCATGCATAAAAATTAGTTTCAGTTTTGGCCACCGGGTCAGATAAGTCCACGGTCCCGGGTTCGAGTCCCGGGTCGGGCCATAATTGAGTGTTGGGGTTTTCTGACTAGATACTCTCAGTACTAGCCCGGAGTTAGGAAGTTGTCGGTGTTTCACCCCCGTGCCTCGAGAGCACGTTAAGCCGTCGGACCCGGTTATTATCACTAATGTGATAATAGTTTTTAAAGCCCGCCAACCCGCATTGGAGCAGCGTGTTGGGTGCTAAGCTCTAATTCCCTCTCTCCTATGAGAGTGGAGGCCTGTGCCCAGCAGTGGGACGTTAATGGGCTGTAGTGGGGGTCAGATAAGTTTGTGGGACTATACTCGCAGTGCTATAACGAAGCTGTGTGGTTGTCCCCAGTCGGAGCTGCCCGGGTTCTA
Organism: Erebia palarica; assembly: GCA_964035005.1. Taxonomy (NCBI): domain Eukaryota; kingdom Metazoa; phylum Arthropoda; class Insecta; order Lepidoptera; family Nymphalidae; genus Erebia; species Erebia palarica. The sequence goes on from OZ035986.1 coordinate 21,389,814, forward strand.
CGACCCGTGCGTGGGCGATGACAAGCACCTCACGATCCAGTACTGGTTCCACGGCAGCCTGCACTGTTGCACCGTCGCCGACTCGCAGGCTCTGGTGCTGCCGCGCAACAGTGAGTATACAATAGGGATGATGCCTATATAAACAAGTCAACAAAAAAAAATAAAAACACGACTGTCCTGCCAAAAAACGAACTCAAAAGTTAAAAATCTAAATTAATCTAGTTATATAGAAACTTATTCACATTTTTTTTTGTGGCCATAAAACTGGTAACAATCATTTGTATTAAATGATTTTTTTTGTGAACCACTGGATATTGAACTATAGTGTTATATACATATTTTTGGAATCTACTCAACATTTTCTATATGATGATTATATGTATAGTTAATCTTATTTTCGAATCTTTTTTCAACTTTAGGCTTAAATTCGGGACCATCGTCACCCCATCAATTTGTTTTAAATTTTACTAGCCTGTGTCACCCGGAATAATTTAGGGATTCTAACGATACCTCATTTATCAAAATCAGTTTAGGCGTACAGAAGTTATGGTGGAATATACAAACTCACATACACACATACATACATACATGAACCCTGAAAACAATATACTCCTTTTTTCAGGCGGTTGTATAAAAATAAATTATTTCTAACTGATTATTAAATAGAGGCTTGGTTAGTTTTAAGTTTGATAACTATTTTATAATATAAATTACAGAAAAAAAGTGTGTTGAAATTTGATGACGTCACAATTGCGAATTTCATACAACTTCCATACTAGATGAGCGTTTTTAAGTATGATAAAGAGTAGATTGAGGTGTCATCATACCTATTTCGACGACCTCCCTGGCGCAGTGTTGACATGTCTTAACGTGTGGAGGTCCCGGATTCGATCACTGGTCATTTTGGAAATTTATAATTTCTGAATTTTTCCTGGTCTGGCCTGGTGGAAGGCTTCGGCCGTGGCTAGTTACCACCCTAACAGCAAAAACGTGCGCCAAGCGATTTAGCGTTCCGGTACGATGCCGTGTAGAAACCGATTAGGGGTATGGGTTTAATATAACGGCCATACCTCTAATAGGTTAGCCCGCTACCATATCAGACCGCATCATCTCGGCTACTGTACGCCAACCTTTAGCAATGACAGTTTGTTGCCAGAACCGTTTGACATTATTTAAAAATATTTTTTATTTGCAGATCATCGAATAAAGAATAGATCCTGAAGGCTAAAGTCGAGGCGCAAATAAGCTGAGGCGGCGCCGCTCACAACTTAGTGTTACGAAAACGTGAATACACATCGCTAGACTATATTAATTAAATTGATATAATGCTACTTTGCTTGTACCTACACACCATCTCTAAACTCTAAGTTGACTGATGTAATGGAGAACACCGGAACATTTTTCAACCCATTGTCTACTAATTACTTAGCGCGAGTCTCTTCTGAAAATGAAAAGGGTTTGGCCATGACCCACCACGCTGGTCGAGTGTGGATAGGCAGACTTCACACACTTAAAACCATTATGAAGAACCCACGGGTGTGTAGGATTCTTTACGATGTTTTCCGTCACTGTTTAATTAAAGCAAGTTATATATTGATTATCTTTAATATATAACTTGCTTTATATATCTTAAGTGCGTGCCTGGGCATCGAACTAAAGAGGTCTAAACTTTAAACCATTAATCACCGCTATAGTTTTTGACACCGACCTTTTAAAATGTTGCATCTAAATAGGTCTAATATCAAAGCTTACCACATACATTACAGTAATCTTTATTTCAGTTAAATCCTTGCAGTATTACTAAAATTATAATAAATAGATCAATTTACTGTCCAGAAATATTCCAATTACTGTAAATTATGACTGCTAGAAGATTTTAACACCGACTTATAGTGAACTAGATGATGCCTGCGACTTCGTCCGCTTATGTTAAGTATTTTTTCCCGCGGGAACTCCTTAATTTTCCGGGATAAAAGTAGCCTATGTCTGTACCAAATTTCATCGAAATCGCTTGAAAAGATGAGCGTAGCAGACAGTCATACAGACACTTTCGCATTAATAGTATTAGTATGGATTTTTAAAGGCATCCGCGCTCCCTAATTACTTATTACTACATAAATATCTACTCGTTTTTGAAGCGTAGGAGTAAGAACAAAAAAATAAGATGCCCTTACGTTGTGTGACGCCACATTCGTTTGCGATTCGGACAAACACTTCGAGCAGAAAAGCGTACTTCGATCTTCATCTTGTATTTTTTTTAATAGATCATTTTGGTATCTTTTGAAAATGGTCAGACCCAATTTAATGTTGTTCTTTAACGCAGGCAACATTAGTTGTATTTTATACTCAGTAAATTTAGTTTAGAGATTATTTGCAACCAAATTAGCACATTTTTGGGTAAAAAATACTCGAAAGTTCTTGAGCATGCGGACGTTTTTTTTTAACTAGAGCACAAACGAAAGTTGACTTTTATTTTAATATTGACCGATCAACTAATTGCATATTATTTTTTAGTCCATTTTCCGTTCAGTTTCGGTAAGTATTAAAATAAGAATCAACTAGTTAACAAATGTAACAAATCATTATACTATCTTTTGGGGAACGCAAAGACAAATGTTTGTATGCAACTTGAAAATACTACAAATCGAAATGAATAGACTGAGCCCGTGTCGCGTTCTATAGAGTTGCATCGGATGTTTAAATAATGTTTATTACCCTTATTTCATAGCGGTTCTATTTCGCAGTCGTTTGAACCTGAGGAAGTTTTATTTTAATTTGTGTTCTATTTGAGATCATTGTTGCATACCATTCGAAAAGCATGTATGAACTTTTAACTATAAATAACTACCGGTTTAACACGTGTTTTGTCGGAAAAGTGCCCAATTAGTTTCGAGTACGTCTGGGGCCCTTATTCATGAGATTGTTAGCGCGACGCCACACACAGTAGACTAAACAGTGAGTTTAACCGTTAGTTGTTTATAGTTAAAACGTCACGATAGTTTGATGAATAATCTTCTTGAACAGTATGATTACAATTCTTTTAGACATTGGGGCCTTTATATATAATTTCAGGTTGAGGTGTCCTGTTCTCTATATAAAAATCTACATGAGAGTCCTGGCTTGGCAGCTTTTGAATTTCAATAATAATAGTTATAAAAATATGATTTTATTGGTATAAAAAACCGTTAACATTCCAAAGGTTGGGAAAAGTTTGCGGAGGTATAAGGTATACTAACATGTTCAATTCCTTGTTCGCTTAGGTCATGTGGTTAATTCTGATGTACACAAACTCTCAACTGTCAGGTCTTAATTTATTGCTATCGCAATCGTATGCCTCCGACTTTATATCAATAAGTAATTTTTCATTGTATAACAAAATGTAAATCCATAATAGCCCTTGTTCTTTATTACTATCCCTTTCATAATGCTCGTTGCATTGGGTTATCTTGGGTAGGTTTAGTTTCGGGACTGTCAGTTTGGTTTGTAAATTGTGTAAGTACAATAGAATTGGCCACAGTAAATAGTTTGCAAATCGACAAAGAAAAAAAAATGTAAACCAGCCCCAAATTCCTTTTGAATATCTAATTAATGCAATAAAATCTTTAGGGAGGTAGCTTGCAAGTAAAGACAGTTCGAAAAGTATACTTATTGCAATTTCTAAACTACAATAATTTCATAATGATATTATGCTATATTGCCTTTTGCCTGATCACAGAAAGCAAGAATCGCGAATCGCGACAGTTTTCAAACTGTCTTAAATATATTTTGATACCTATTCTTGTCAGTATTGTCTGCGTAATGAAAAACGACCTCTGATATTGTGGGGGAATTTTCGCTGGTGGTACAGTGTACACATATCATTAACTCGAGTCTTGAGCTGGCCGCGCATTGGCTACTAGCCTGAATAATCGGGCAAGCACCAAAGTTGTGATAGTAACATTGTGACAATTTATATTATTTATTTGTATACTACAAAATTACCCTGATTGCCATATTTGCAATAAATTGTATGCCTTAAATATTGGTATGTGAAGTTTGTTGTTGTTTATTCAATTGTTATCATATCTAAACAAAGAAAAAATATGAAAATTACATGCCTCAATTAAAAAAAGGTTGATTGAGCCTGGATGAGATCGCTACGTGGCGACAAGGCCGCCAAATTGTGTGCTTACTTTGTTTTTTGTAATGCTTGCTATATTTTATTCATTCTTTCATTCATTATTTGACACTTCAAATATCAGCTTTAAGTAATCTAAGGTTACCTCGTAAGTACATACTGCGCATGTATCTATAAATTAAATCGAATTGGTACCTATATGCGGATACAAAGTTGAGGATTGTATTACATACTCTGTATGACATCATATTATACAGATGTTTTAAGATAACAGTAGCATGCTATCCTTTTATCTCGAGTGACTGTTATGATAAGAGGAAAAGAGTTAAATCTATTTTTATTATCGTATTATAGCATTTCTGGATCGGGTTATATAACTAACTACAGGACATATTTGTACAATATGTTTGGCCGGAGCTGGGGTCATACTGCCAACTCTTAAAGCAATATTGTTTCATTATTGTTGACTTTCGTGTTTTAGAATTATTATAAAATCCTTATTTTAGGAACGTCTCAAGGTATGTGACATCAAACTGTAATTTTGAGTAATACTGCTTAAGTATTGCTTTAAGCGTTGGCAGTATGCCCCCTGGCCATCGGCTACTGGAATGTCGGCCACTGTACGCCTCACATGGCAAAAATGACTTGATTAGCTGAATAATGATTGTAACGAATCGATGTTATCTAATACTTATGTTTTGTTATGATTTGAACATAACATTACAATTATGCACCTAATACTAATTAGATTTAGTCGTTTCGTTGTTGTTAATGAAATATTAAAATGGTATATTTAGATGTAGCTAATGTGTTTATTTTGGCCCAAGTCCAATGTAATAAAGCATGTTGTTTCTTTTATTTTTGTTTTTATTATAAACTAGATGATGCCCGCGACTTTGTCCGCGTGAATTAAGGTTTTTGATTAATTTTCCGGGATAAAAAGTTAGTTACCTATGTCCTTCCTGGGATATGAAGCAAAAGTGGGGCATGATACTCACATAACGCCTCGTCACTTTGGGATACTAGTTACAAAAATACTTTTTATTGCTAATACTATTTTCAAAGGCGTTTCTCGTTAAATTTATGAGATATTTATTACTAAAAATATAGTAAGTTTGATATTTCAAGAAGCCGCTTCTGCTTCTGTGTATTTGATATTTATGGGTATGTGCTGCAGAAACACGATTGGCTACAATTTCTTTGGAAAATACTTGTATGATACAATTTAATTTTTAAAATTAATTGATTTTAAAAATAATATTGTAGACTAGCTGATACCCGCGACTTTGTCCGCGTAGAATAAGTTTTTAATTCCCATGGGGACTCGTTAACTTTTCGGGATAAAAGTAGTCACTCTCCAGATCCTCGACTATACCCATGCAAAAATCACGTCGATCCGTTGTTGCGTTGCGGCATCATTGAAGGACAAACCAACAAACAAATAAATTTCGTTTTGACTCGGCTCTCCGAGTCTAGGAAACGATCAGTCAGCAGTCTTCAGCCTTTATGTGGACCAGATAAGACCAGACCAGTGTGTTGCATATTTAAAGTAGATATCCTAGAGGTAGAGCCGGCCAAGGCTGGAAAGCAATGATGAGGACTAGGTATTCCATGAAAACTGGCTCAATTCGTATAAAATAAGAATAGACGAGTCAAAACAGGTTCAGCGCAGGCAACCGAGACGCCTATAGCACCAGGAGTCCACGATTTCCGCATATTTGCGAATTGAAATGGTGATTGTGACTGCGAATAATAATTAAGTAGGCAAATAGATCTACCTCACACGCCTTAAAAATGCAGTCCTGTAGACCTTGTGAAGCGGTGGTGGTCTAGTGGTTAAGACGGGCGTCCTATTGGGGGAGTCAAGGATTCGAATCCCTCTAACTTTTCATTTTATATGAAACTAGCTGGTGCCTGCGATTTCGTCCGCGTGGATTGAGGTTAATTGGTTCCCACGGGAACTTTTTCATGTCGATAAAAAGAAGCTTTTGTGTTATTCAAGACTATAAATCTATCTCTGTCCCAAAGTTCATCCAGATCTGTTCAGCTGTTCTGGCGTGATTGAGTAACAAACATCTATCCATGCAAACTTTCGCATTTATAATATTTCTATAGATTAATATTACTTCTCCCTTAAGCGGTGAAGAAGAACATTGTGAAGAACCAGCGTTAAGTAGATCCTCGGCAGAGTAAATTTGGAAATTTCTCTAGTCTGGTATGTACGAAGCTCCTGGTAATCCATTCACTCTCAGAGCGGCCGTGAGCACCCCGAAGTGTCGTCTTTGAAGGCAAATGAGATTCGCTTCATGCGCATTCGCTACAAATACCGTCCAGGGCTGACTTTTTTCGGTCTATCGCAAGGACCTTTCTCGCCCTCTGATGCAGTGACGTAGCTAGGCGTGGGCGATGCGGCCGCTCGCCTGGCACCAAAGCGGTCACGCGCGTAGCCATGTAACTAAATCCCGTATCAAAAAACCGACATCAGTTACAAAGAAGTTTTCAAGTCTAGGTTAATCTATGCTTCAGGCCGGACATTGACCGAGATCAATACGGTGTGCCTAACTGATGTCGGCTTATTAATACGAGCCTAAGAGTAGCTAGTATGATTAGTACCCTAAATTCAGTTGCCGCGATTTGATTGGTTTAACATTCAGATTTCAGAACGAAACGTGTATGGGCCTGTGGTTTTTTCAGTGAACGTTTGAATAGGACCTTACTGATGCGACTTCGCACAAGATTAGTCCACGCTACGCCATTGCTCTGATGCCTTCTACTAAGCCTTGCAACACGGGAAAGGAAGGCTTTTTCTTGTGCATGGGACCTCACTAATGCGACTTCGTCCTTAGATAAGTCTATGCTGCGCCATTGCTCAGAATTGCCCTCTACTTAGCCTTGCACAACAAAACGCTCGATGGAGTCATCCAGGTGTCAGCTTTGCTTTTAAATTTGAATTGAATTTATAGAAAAGTTAAAAAATTAAATATTTATTGACGAAGGTTTAATTAAATTGATATTTGACTCATTCGATGTATTTCATTCGGTTCGTTCTTTAGCGGATATACGCCATATTGGGATAATTTGCATAAAAATACGAATATTTTGACGATTGGAAGTCAGTCTGTTACCGACAGACTCTGAAATTATTGAATACTTTTGTGTTTAGATCGCAATTTGATTTAGAGCTTAACGATAGCAATCGTGGCCGGATCAAATGAATATTAAGTAAGTAAGTAATTATTTCATATTCCTTACATATGAAATTGCCGTTTTGTCGTGCTGGCCACTTTGATCTCAAATATCTCCTCTTTGGTTAGGAATTTCAATTTCAAATTTATACAGCTATTTACTCATGCTTTTGTGTTTTGAAAACCCCTATTCATTTGTTTTTTCCTCTTTTGGGTTTTTCTTTGCGTCACTCAGTTTACAAAATGGAAAACTTGAAATATCGCGTTATTTACGAGTTCCATCGTGGTACCAGTGCTGCAAAAATGGCTCGAAGGATAAATGATGTGTATGGCGGCGGTGTCGCAAAAGAAAACACAGTGCGTTTTTGATTCCAACGTTTTCGTTCTGGAAATTTCGACCTGCAGAACAAGCCCCGTGGACGGCCGGAGACCAAAGTTGATAATGAAGAATTGAAGGCTATTGTGGAAGCGGATCCATCGCAAACCACGTCCGAGCTAGCTGCAGGTTGCGGTATTAGTGATAAAACTGTTTTAATCCACTTGAAGCAAATTGGGAAGGTGAAAAAGCTTGAAAGGTGGGTATCTCATGAATTGAGTGCAGCAAACCGACAAACGCGCGTCGACTGCTGCGTTACATTACTCAACCGGCACAATAATGAAGGGATTTTAAATCGAATTTTTACCTGTGATGAAAAGTGGATCCTGTACGATAATCGGAAATGTTAATCGCAATGACTGAACCCTGGCGAACCAGCCAAATCCTGCCCCAAGCGAAAATTGACTCAAAAAAAATTACTTGTGAGCGTTTGGTGGACTAATGCCGGTGTCGTTCACTATAGCTTTCTTAAATCTGGCCAGACGATTACTGCGGATGTATATTATCAACAACTGCAAACCATAATGGAAAAGCTAGCTGTTAAACAACCGAGGCTCGTCAATCGCTCTAGGCCACTGCTGCTTCAGGACAACGCTAGACCACACACTGTACAACAGACGGCTACCAAATTAGAGGAGCTTCAATTGGAATGTCTAAGACATCCACCGTGCTCCCCGGACTTTGCTCCAACAGATTACCATTTTTTTCGAAATTTGGATAACTTCTTGCAAGGGAAAAAATTCAACTCCGATGGGGCAGTCCAAAGCGCCTTCAAAGATTTTATTGATTCCCGTCCGAATGTTTTTTTTAGTAAAGGGATCAATGAACTACCTATGAGATGGCAAAAGTACATAGATAGCAATGGTACATACTTTGATTAAATAAATATATTATATTTTTAAAAAATCGACTTTATGTCCCTCCCTTACAAAACGGCAATTTCATAGGTAAAGACCTATTATTTTCTTTAGAGTTTAATCAAGTTTTTACAATAAATCTCTCGTGAAATCGCTACACGTTGTGACCATTCGCTCGTGTATGTTTTAAAGAGAGTACAAATATATTTAAAAGCAATTTAATAATTATTCACCCACTTCTGGAATTATGCTTACACAGGTAACTATCATTGATCCGAGGCTGAAACCTTGGTATCTATTTCGCAATGATTACAGTGAGGTGCCGAACCTATCATAATAATGATATTATGATCCTTAATATCCACAATACACCCGGAATGGTTTTATCGTCCATTGTTCCTATTACTAGAGGCTTTATCATTATTATTATATTTTGAGAAGTCCTTAAATCGATGTGCAAAAACGATTAAGAATTGAACTGATGTATATCGTATATTCATAACGAATATCGATTTATTGGTCCACGAATAAAAACTTTGAGAACAGAAACTAACTTTGTAAACTCTACCTATTTATAAAACCAAAGCGCACATCGCTGCACAAGCGAGGTCGTCTAAGTTCAAAGGTTTTATCCTGAACCATCCTAGGCGCTAGACCTGCCTATAAAGTAGGTAAAGCCGTAAGTAAGAACCGTGAGTAGAGTTGTCGATATCCTAGGCTCAGCGGGAGGCCCTGAGTTCGATCTCTGAAAGGAGGATGGCGAAAATGCATGTAATTTGGGACCCACTGAAAAGGGTAGCGTTCATCATGGAAACTTAGTAATAATTGTAGAACGTAACAAAACTTAAGAAAAAAGCAAATAATAAGTAAGTCTAAAAATGTGGGAGAAAAAAGATACACCTAAAAGTAGAATATAACCTAAAAATTATTAATCAAAAACTATTTCTATCAATAATTTGTATCAGTATTAGTATGAATGAGTAGGTAGGTACTTATGCCTAGTTATAATTAGGTAGGTATTTATGTCTGCGAGAATTCCGCAGTAATTCTACTCACACCATATTTCTAAATAACTCTTTATCTGCTAAGATTTTTCTTATCTTTTATCAAATTGAGTAAAAATAATATCAAAATAGATCTCTTTTGCACCACTGATACCTCTATGCAGATTCTGGCCAAAGGATTCTTCGACACCTATAGCCCAAGTTGAAGTGATTCGCTGATCAATAACTGAGATTGTTTTCCCATTCTATAGCCTGATCTTCCTTACATTAAGCGTTTTATTCCTCTATATACTTTGATTAACACTTGCATTAAGTACTTATTTACTTTTCCTATGAGAGCTTTTTTTCTTTCTCTTATAACCAAATCCATGAGAAGGAAGTCGCGGGCATCAGCTAGTGTCATATAAGTAGTGATCACTGATACTGATAAAATCATTTACATAAAAATTAAAAAGTATCGATACGATTAGGTATCGATACTTTTAAAGTACTCGTGTTAGTATCACAAGACGATAGTAATATTAAGAATACTCATTCCAGTAGGTATCGATGATACATCGATGGTGTCGGAACATCCCTACAAAAATAAAAAATAATGACAATTGTTGTCATGTCAACAAAATGTCTATCTATGTCAATTGCGTTCCATTAGTGCAAGATGACTTATTTTTTAATAAATTATAATAATTTCTTTCTTTCTTTTGAATCCCGTATCTCAGTCTCAATATTTTTTTATATAAACATCATATACACATATGATTATAAATAATATAAACTTGTACTTGAACGATGCCTCCTTAATTTTTAAATTATGTGGGTCCAATTTCGCCATTGTTCTTTGGGAATTCATGATTTTGGAATTTTCTTACTAATAAACTGTTGTTGTTGTAACAAACGAAGTTGCGTCCCGGTATCTGAGGACGTATCACCGAGGTAATTTTACGTAAAGTAGCTCCAGCCTGAAGACTGAAACAGTAACCGAAATAAGTACACTGTTTTTTGAAACTGTTATAGAACAAAAACACTTCTAACAGAAACGATACTGTAACCCAATCAATCTGTAACCGTTTATTTCTGTTAATAAGTGTTTTCATCTGTAACCCTAATAGGTAGTTGCCCTAACAAATTGCACGGTGTGACAACACGGTCTTGTCACTTCATTGGACTCTACACACACTGACATTAGCCATGTTTTTCTTAAAACAATTGCAACCATCGGTGCTTTCAACTTAGGTTCAAATTTGAATACGCGTCAGCAGTAAATTTGACAACGTCACTATTCCGGTTACACTTTAAAACAGTGTTTCACACTTTCATTTCAGTTACAGATTCATTTCTGGTACAGAAATATAAGTTTTTTGGGTTAACAGATTTAAAAACACATTGAAAACGGTTACAGATTTGATTCTATTATCAATTCAACCTGTTACAGTTATAATTCTGTAACCTTTATGAATCTGTATTTTAGTCCCTGCTCCGGCCAGTTTAGGCTTTTCAATTCAGACCCACTCAGTCGAACAACCAACACACACAAGGAAATAGGTAATAACTTATTTCATTCTGGTATCTTATGACGTAGGAAAAATTGCAGTAACCGATCGTACTATTTAGTTGGTCTGGTGGGAGACTTCGGCTATGGCTAGTTAGTACAAGTACCGGCAAAGTAATGCCGCCAGGCTATTTAGCGTTCCTACGATACCGAGTAAAAATCGAGTACCGAGTAAAGATTAGGGGCATCTATGGGTTCAATAATATATCTTCCATACTCCCAACAGGTAAGCCCGCTTCTATCTTAGATGTATCATCATTCATCATATACCATCAGGTGAGATCGCAGTCATGGGCTAACTTTTAGTGGATAAAAAAGCCGCACCACGATTACTCGCTTAGAGCCGGGCTATACATATTGTTTCATTATTGTTTGTATTTTCGTGTTTTGGAATTAATAATCCTTATTTTAGGAATGTGATATCAAACTGTCATTTTGAATAAAGTATTGCTATGAGCGTTGGCCGTGTGGCCCCTGTATATTTTTATGCCCCATTATTTTCTTTGGTTGCCTTACAGTTACAGTTTCATCAGTACACGTAAGAGCATATTATCACACATCACACCCAGAGAGCACATGGCGTATTTTTTACGTGTAAATGATGCCATACAAGCGCAATTCAAGCGATCGCAGCGATCAAACAACCTTTGTACCGCACTAGGGATGATGCCTTTGTCAAAAATAAATTATTTTATACTGATTATTAGATTGAGTGTCTGCCAAAAGACCTAAAATTCACATATTTTGTTGTATTAGTTTTAAGTTTAATAACCATTTTAAACTATCGTGAAAAAAGTGCGTTGAAATTTGATGACGCCAGAACTATTTATTTCATACTACGTACGTATTAATCGCGCGTTTTTCATTTTGTTAAGGAGTTGCTGATTTGACTGAGTTGTAATCATCCCCATTCTGGCGTGCGTTTCTATCGATACAAACGCGCAAATACGTCGATACAGATGCCTTGTGAACGCACGTTCGACCCATTTAGGTACATGCGAAAGATTGTGCAGCTATTGTAACGCGCTTAGGTAGCACAACGTGATCCAGACGACATTAATTGTGTCAATGTCACTTGTCACCGTTTCTGCAGCACTGGTGCCACGATGGAACTCGTACTTGTAAATAACGCGATATTTCAAGTTTTCCATTTTGTAAACTGAGTGACGCAAAGAAAAACCAAAAGAATTAGGGTTTTCAAAACACAAAAGCATGAGGAAATAGCTGTTTATATTTGAAATTGAAATTTAACCAAAGAAGAGATATTTGAGATCAAAGTGGCCAGTACGATAAAACGCCTGAGAAATAGTTTTACGCACTGTCTAAATCAGCTCTTTATTGTATTAGTAGGAGACCCCGTATAAGAAATTTATACCCTCATCTGTTATTTATTTGTGATAAGAAATAAATGATAGATAACATGCTCATTGACATAGTTATCGTGAATAGATTGCCTAGTTAAATTGCGTACGGATAAGATCTATATCTATATATATTAAATCGATAAGGGATCAATGCACAGCCTAAACCGCTGGGGTTAGAAACATGAAATTTTGACAGTAAACCTACTGTCATAATTTCATGTTTAATCGACAATACTTGAGAAATGACTGACTTTCATACAAACTTTCACCCCTTATTTCACCGCCTTAGGGATGGAATTTTGAAAAATCCCTACTTAGTGAGCGCCTACGTCACAAAAGAAACCTACTGTAAAAATTTCAAGTTTCTAACCCCAGCGGTTTAGGCATTGATCACTTATCGATTTAATATATATAGATATAGATCTTATCCGTACGCAATTTAACAAGGCAACCTATTCACGATATGTGAATGAGTAGGTATGTTATCATCCATTTATTTCTTATCATAAATAAATAATAGATGAGGGTACAAATTTCTTATACGGGATCTCCTATTAATACAATAAAGAGCTGATTTAGACAGTGTGTAAAACTATTTCTCAGTCTAGAATATGCACCAATTATTTGGCAAAATGTGTCAGACATAATAATTCTATTTCCATGCAACTATTGGTTGTTTTTTGTTTTCTGTGCATTCTATTTGTATTTTGTATTTGTTAAATTGTCAGAAAGCCTTCGAGTTGGGTTAGGTTAGAAGCTGCGCTGCGCTCCCACCCCAGCCGTCGTACAGGTTATTACATAGTACATATTATATCTGTATTATTATATATGTATGCAGTAACCTCTATACAAAGGCAACAATCTGCTTTTTGGTCAACCTGCGCAAGACACTAATGTCCGTGAAAAGAGAGTTGCCTGCGCTTAGAAAATACGTCGTGTGCATAAGCTCTCAAACGGAGATGTTTATTAATATAACACAACTCCGCCGATTTCCAGAACATACATTGACTGTTAATTTTAAAACGGAGATCTGTTTCCGAGTATGAGGTATTATGGTTTTTCACGGTAGCTTCCAACTACTTTGTTCAGTATCCTCAGTACGAGTTTGTACATCTCGACAACGATGATAGAGTTCGATTATCGTTCGAGTTTGTCAATACGTACTAGCAATAAGCACTGCTAGCGACAGTTTCCAAACAGAGGCCCAATTGTCTAAGCCAATCGTATTCATTTGACAGCTTATAACGTATAACTCGAACTTTTTAAGGAGTACATACATGCCTTTTGACGTGAAAGCATCTATGAACTTCTTAAACCGGTCGAATTATACGTTTGACAGACTATTACGATTACGATTTCCTTACATAATCGGGGGGCAGAAACAGTAAAGAATTCAAATACATTTACAATAATATAATCTTTGTTAGGCAGAACATTAATCTTTATAAGCAAATAGGTGATACTCACAATCGATATACATACTAGAAACCTGCGTATCGTGTGCGCAAGGTGCAGAAATTTTTTGTGGAGTCGAGTGTACGCTTTTATAATATGGTTCCCAAAGAGTTTCTGAATTTGCCATTACATAGATTTAAAGACTGCGTTAAAGAGCATTTGTTAAGTCGAGGTTATTACACTATCGATGATTATATTGATGACATAGAACAGTTGCATGGAAGCAACCGGCCTCGCATACAATTACCTGTGGGTCATTGGATGCGAGGCCGGTTACCGGAGTCAGTGTAATACTTGTAACGTATGTGTTGTATTGTCTACTTATTGTAACCTTTTCTTTTTTAAGAAAAGAGAAACTGCTGAGGTTCTTGTCGGCTCTTCTCAGTAGAATCATCATTCCGAACCGGTGGTAGAGTCTTAACGTTTCATAAGTGACACAAGTTGTCCTAAATGCAATAAATAAATCATTTATCTTTTGCAAGATTTTTTAAATTCAGAGACAAGTCATCATTTATTTGCGATCTCACGTGGTGGTAATTGATGATTGAGTTTAAGATGGAAGCGGGATAACGTGGAAGGCGTGTGACAGTTAAAACCGGTATAATAATATTATTTCATACGGACGAAGTTGCGGGCGTCAGGTAGAAGATACATGACCCCAAAAAGTACAGGTTGCCCCGAATTAGAAAACCAGACCCCCGGAAAACAGATAGGGGAGTCTAAGCCATTAGACTTTGACCACTATCTAGGCTCTACGCCTCCTTATACCTAGGTTTACTAGCTGATGCCCGTGACTTCGTCCGCGTGGTTTAAGCTCTTTTAATTCCAGCAGGAACTCCTTAATTTTCCGGAATATAAAGTAGCCTATGTCACTCTCCAGGTAAAAAATCGATCATCGATCAGCGCTCTGTTACGGCGTGATTGTAGGACAAACCAATACATACACACTTTTGCATTTATAATATTAATATGTGACGCTATAGTATTTCTATCCTCGAAAACTATAGACGTTATTGAGATATGCAATCTCGCACTAGGCGTGTTGTTTTCTGAAGAAAAACTCTGAAGTATTCATCTAAATAACACTTCACTTGCGACAAACTTATATTGCGTGACTAATGTGTTTGTCTTTATTTCAGTTAATCAGTCATAAACTGTAATTACTGTATTTTTCCAGGATAACTTCTTATCCGACTACGGGATGACTTCAAATGCAGTCCATGTACCTACTTCTTACATGATCATTACACATATGTAAATCTAACAAATAAAGATCAGCTATCAGAACTGAGCTGCGGTATGAAACATTGACGACCTCCGTGGCGCAGTGTTGAGCGCTGTTGTCTTAACGTGCGGAAGTCCCGGGTTCGATCCCCAGCAGGAATTTAGGGTGAATATTCCCTGGTCTGTTCAACTTAGTAACTAGTATTTATAATCATGAAAATTGTATCGGTTGATACAAGTATAAATTAATAAAAAATTGGTCAAGATCGAGTAGGACTCACACACGAATACTGTACCGTCGTACAAGATTTAACAACAAACGCTGTTTTAATTATGTATACATTCAAAAAAAGGCAATTAATCCTAAAAAGTAGCCTATGTCCCGCGCGGAAGACGCGGAGGAATTCTCGGGCATCATTTAGTAATTAGTATCATAATATACACAGATCATTTATTTATATAGACCACGAGTCAAGACTGACCGTGGAAACTACAACAACATCAAAACGGTGGGATCGACGGCTATAGGTATACAGGTTTATTGGCGATGTTTCAAGTGATTGAAAAAGAGCCCTATTAAGTAACACCTGCATAAATCATTGTTACAATCTCAATTATTTGATTGGCTGAACTTATGGTATTCTTGCTGCGACTATAAATTCGGGCCAATAGTTGAAAAGTATTTAGCTTGAATGGACGGACCCACCGACGTGCAAAGACGTGATTTTTTAATCTTATTTTTTGCTTGTATCGTCTAAGAAAGTGGTTAGACTTTCTTGAAAATATAAGTAGTGGTATATTATTATAATTTATACGAAATATTAGCCTTATTTTGGGATACTTTTCTAGGAAGTTCCTCTTGCTTAATCGGGCCGCTGAGTGTTGGGTGATAGGGTATAGTTGGTTGGTATATATTTCAGTTTTTTTATGGTCGGAGGCCTGGCACACACGATGTCGCCGGAAAGGCTTATTTACCCTACTGCAGCAGGAAATGTTATTAGTGCTTAATGTTCTTTAGTTAGTTAAATAAGTTCACGATTTGAAGAGTTAATCAAAGTGCAGCCCTGGCATCTACATGCATGGGGAAAGAGGTAGGTTTTACTAGATGCTTCCAATCTCCACGGTTTGAAGGGGTTTTAGTCCTGGTGTTATCAGAGAAGGGACGTTTACTCCTACTAATGAACGAGGGTTTTTAGATAGTTTAAATTTTCATAGTTTTAAGGAATATAAGGCAAGACATCCGCAAGAAAGGGATAGGTATTTAGTATTTACCCCTTTACCAGAAGGACGTTTTTTAGCAATGAAGGAATTTTAGCTGTGGCCTCTGCAGGGAGGGAGTATTTACATCACAAGGAGAGTATAAGATGTTTCAATTTTCACGGTATGAAGGGATTTTAGCCCTGATGTCCGCAGACAAGGGGTTGTTCTTAAGATGTTTAAAATTTTTGTTTGAACAGACACAAGAAGGATTTTTAGATGTTTCTAATTTTCACAGTTTGAAGGGATTTAGCCTTCGCGTAACACATAACATTTACACCAGAAGGGTATTATGAGATATTTTAAATCTACCGTGTGAAGCGATTTTCAGGCGTATGGAAAATATTTACACCAGAATGAGGTTTTTCAATTGTCACGGATGAAAGAGATTTTAGCCCTGGTGTCCGCAGGGGTGTTGATGTTCATGGAATGTTTACAATTTTCCCGGTTAAAAGCGATTTTCAGACTTTTCGGTCCTCGCATCCCTGGCGTCTTTTAAATTTTCGCGATTTAAAGGGATTGTGTGTGGAAAGTGATTTGGCAATGGTGTCCTCAGGGATGCTGAGGGATATTTTTAATTTTCCCGTTTCGAAGCGGTTCTCCAGCCTCTCGGCGCTCGCAGCTCTGGCGTCGGCAGATTGCACCGGGGTGCTCTGCGCTGGCGCAGCCACATAAAGCGCCCCCGCGCCGCGCGGCCTTCAGTCTCACCAGCGTTCCGCGCCCGCCAACACGCTCGCGAGACACCCACTTGCGCGCCGCACCGCCACCACATAACACGCGAGTAACTCGGTACCACTCGCCAGTAAGCCAGTAAAGTGACACGGACACCCGCGCCCTTTCTCTCACGCGCTCGGACCGTGCTCCAAGACGTGAATACTAACATCGCTAAGCTAAACCGGACTGCTTGCACATCACTAAGAGCTATCTACTATCACAAAGGGTGAGTGTCTAAGTGAATATTTTATTTTTCACCAGCGATAGCGAATTCGCTCCGCGAGTTTCTTGAATTCTTTGGAGAGCTGGTCTCGGTGACTTTCCAAAACTCGTACCTATGCCTACATTGTTACTAGTTCCTTGGATTTCTCACGTTGTCGTTTCGCGCGGCCCTTCCCTTGTTTAAGGTGAACAGCTTGGAGTTCGGACGTTATTTGTAAATATCGTACGCAAATTTTTGTGTTATTTTGTTTTCATCTAAAGTTTTGAACGCTCAATATAGATGTCACAGTGAAAAGCGACTGGCGATTCGACGCGAATGTATGATTCTTTTGTTCGCTCTTAACTTACGACAGGTATGAAAATATACAAAAACGTTATTCTTGTCTAAAACCAACTGAGTAAGTATAGCTCGCAACGTCGCGTTGGGTAATAATGAAAAACGTTAATGCTTGAACGAAGCGCTGAATGCTGATTTGGTGATAAGGCAACCTCGAAAATATTAACTTCGAAGTTCTGAGGTATGTACCAATCTTAGGTAAGTATATAAGTTTTTTGTAATTAATTGTCAGTTACTTAACTAAGCACTTCATACTTAATTTCTTTAAAATTTCCTTTATGTATACCTATACTTACTTCTCTTTGTGCATTGTGCTGCGTTGGCACTTGGCACTTTTGTAAATAAGAAAAACCTATAATATTATATCATAATAAATTAACCAATCTCGAGATAAACGAAAGGCAGACTTGATCCATAAACCAGGATATATACTTATTCCATAACCATATAGAGACAGGTATACTTATATTAAATTGATATTTTAGTTAGGTAATATTAAACTTGAGAGTGTATCTGTCTAATTGTTACTTTTTCACGGTTTAAGTACCAAATAAATAATTGGTTCATTTAAAAATACTCTCGCTCTACTCCTCTACTCTAATACTCTTTGGCTTTCCTGCATAATACTGAAAAGACACTATTGTAGATTTTCAGCTCTGGGTTTTTAGTAACTAGGACCTATGCCCGATCTATGCCCAGTGCGCCAGCCGCACATTCTGTAATGTACCTTTAGCGCAGCTAATATAAATATTTTTATTTTTGTATGAAAAATATTATTTAATTAGATTTTTCATAAATCCCTTTGTCCAGTCCCCTGGATGCAAGTTATCTATCTCCATAGACGTAACGTTAAAAAATCCGTGCCAAATTTTGACAACATCGGTCGTGACAAGGTAGTAATGTCGCTTTCTAATTAACAATACCTAATAAGGAGTTTCGCAAATTTTCAGATTTACCTCATGATCAATTTTCCCAGAAATTTTTATATACATCGAAATCTATTCTGGCATTTAGAAGTTATGGTGAAATAAAGAAACTCACATACATACACCCTGAAAACATCACTCTCCTTTTTTCAGGCATTCGTGTTAAAATTGTGCCTTCAAACTTACCTACCTAGATAAAATAGAGTTTTTGTATGGGCCCGCATGCTTAGCATAGTTTCCGTGGTGGTTACTTTATATCAGAAGGCAATTGACGTGGAATATTCTAGATTTTTCAGTCTATGCAATTCGAAATATTTTTACGATACAAAATAACTACTGATAGTATCAACAGTACGTGCTTCTGATTGAGTTAGGTATTACACCTAGTTACTTTCCGATAGCGTTATTTGGTAATTACAACGGATAATATATTGCAACTCTACATGATGGAAAATAATAAGTACATTAATTATATTTACTAGCGAGAGAGACCGCCTGCAGCTTTGCTTTTATTATACGATTACAAGTTAGTCCTTGACTGCGATCTTATCTAATGAAATGAAATTTAAATGATGGTGTAGTTTAAGATGGTCGCTGATTAAACTTAAGATGGTAGGTGTACACCGTATGGCGGATATTAGCTATATTATTAAAACCCATACCCCTAATCGGTTTTTACACGGCTTCGTACCGGAACGCTAAACGCTCGCTTGGCGGCACTACCATGGCAGTAACTAGTCACGGCCGAAGCCTCCCAGGCCGAACAGACTAGAGATAATTCAGAAATTATAAATTCCCAAATTGACCCTGCCGGGGAACGAATCCGGGACTTCCCGGAATCGTTGGAAAAAAACGAATCTTGGTTTTAGTCTGCTGAACTCTTGCGAGAAAGGATATAACTAAATAAATTAATGACTAAATAGGTATGAATTATGTGCCATTTTATCCCGGGAAATCAAAGAATTCCTTTTTCAAAAACCTAAAACCACGCCGACGAAGTCACGGGCATCATCTAGTTAGAAATAATCTTATTTGGTAAACAATTATTAATTGAACGATGAATAGTTTGACTAATTGCTGTTTTTATCATTTCAACCACATGAAGTTATCGAAATGTAGACCTGTTGCTTAGTAAATAAAACATAACTTATTTTATCTACTTGATAGTTTACTTGTGGTAATGGCTATAAAAATTGGTATTGTAGATATGGTAAAACAAAAATTGAATGAACCATACCACCACAAACTTTATTAAATGTAAAATCTAAATATATAAATTAAAAGGTGACTGACTGACTGATCTATCTATGCGCAGCTCAAACCACTGGACGGATCTGGCTGTTTGGGATAAGTACATCTTTTATAACATAGGTATCCCCTAAGAAAGGATTAGCAAAAGCTAGTTTACAATATAAAATTCGAGATCGCTAGGTAGAAAGTAATAAAGAGCGAATCTAAACTTGATACATAAATAAATCTTTTAATAAAAATAAAAATACTTAAATTACAACGCATTAAGTAATAAGATTGTTATTCTAATGCCTTTAACAAACACTTTTATTGTTATTCTAATATTCATCTCCTTCTATAAAAGCTTTTTTTACTCCATTGTTGGACATAGATTATCAAAATAGTATCCGAGCGAAGTCGGGGTGGATCAGCTAGTACCTACATTTACTTATCATAATAGTACGTTTTTTTTTATCTTCTACAAGTTAGCCCTTGACAGCGATCTCACCTGATGGTAAGTGATGATGCAGTCTAAGATTGTAGCTGGCTAACCTATTAGGGGCATGGCAGTTATATTAAACCCATACCCCTATTCGGTTTCTACACGGCACCGTACCGGAACGCAAAATCGCTTGGCGACACGACTTTGCCGGTAGGGTGGTAACTAGCCACCTCCGAAGCCTCCCACCAGGCCAGACCAGGGAAAATTCACAAATTATATACTCCCAAATTGATCCTGCCGGAGATCGAACCCGGGACCTCCGGACGTTAAGACAACAGCGCTACACACTGCGCCACGGAGGTCGTACCATAGAATTATTATATTTATTAGCGTAACTTGGTCTGTATTACATTATTTTCTTGCAGGAAAATTAATTATGTTTTATTTTTAATCTCAAGCTTAGGGCATCCTCAAGTGCAGTGCACGCCCCTCTTCCCGGTGTATCCCTCCTCCAAGTTTTCCCGGCAAGCAATCATACTAATATTATAAATGCGATGTGTTAATGCGATATAATGTGTTTTGTTGGTTTGTCCGTGATCTACGTTGCAATAGATGATTATTTGCATAGGTATAGTTAGGTTAGGTTAGGCTTTTTATCTCGGAGAATAAAGGAGCTTCCGTTGGAGTTTAAAAAAAAAACTACGCGGACGAAGTCACGGGCATTAGCTAGTATTTACCTAATACGTCATACAAAAAATTATGAATACCTATTACTTACAATATCT
Organism: Erebia palarica; assembly: GCA_964035005.1. Taxonomy (NCBI): domain Eukaryota; kingdom Metazoa; phylum Arthropoda; class Insecta; order Lepidoptera; family Nymphalidae; genus Erebia; species Erebia palarica. Next base: position 21,410,858 of record OZ035986.1, read on the forward strand.
GTTTTGCCTCGCCGTAATTGGGTAGTCTTCGGTGGGTAAAAACGTCGTTTTTGGCCGCGCAGGTTGTACTTAATGTTTCCAGCTTCACGGTGTTTGGACTCCAACACTGAGATGATGTCATCTTCAGCGGTCATCTTGAATCTTTTAATTATAGTTTAGTTTTTAACTCACGTAGAAACATGAAAACATAACCTTAAAACTTAAAGCTGGCCTGACCTAAATTATTACCTATGTACGAACCTAAACTATCATTGACTAATTCCATGGGTACATCATGCCGGCGTAGAATGGTTGCAAGAATGCTGACTGCATTTCCGTGTTGGACAGCCAGCCTTGATCCTTTGCGCAAATAAAAAGATTTCGTACTCAAATAAGACACCTTCCTGTAAAATTCACAAAACCCTGACTTGAAAAGTATCAACAATTTCAGGATTTTTAACGCGTGGGTAACCCATGATTGGCCACAAAGGCACTATGTGCCTAGGTTTACTATAGTAAACAAAGGGCAATAAGGCCTCATAAAAAACGGAAAAACCACAAGACATTACGAAAGTTGGCTAATGATATTCTTGAGGACGTTGTGTTTGATAATTTCCAGTTATTTTCTATCAGATTTACGTGTACCTATTTAACCTGTGCAAAAGTCCTGTCCTCCATATCTTCGTTCCTATAAGGTAAAGTTACAGCAATGGTAACTATCATATTACCTCTTAATGGTTAACACTTTCGCTATAGGCTCAAAGATCCAGTGCAGCAGGAAGCACACAATGGATTTAACAAATCACAATAACACACGCAAGAAAGTAATTTTCTAATCAGACAAACGATTATACTGAAGTTCTAATAAATACGAGAAGATTTCTAATGAGCACAGTTAATATGTCTAGTTGAAAGATAAGTTTAACGCGCAGTTCAAAAGAACCTAATCCGGATCTAACTAGTTCGATCTGATTATTGTACAGACTAATTTAAAAGCATCTATAGACTTGCCAATCACTGAAACCAATTTCAATCGGTAATCGGCAGTGGCACTTGCTTTGTATTGTGTCAGATTTTCCATAATAACTGTCCTTTACGCTTTCTGCATAGCTCACCTGTTCAACTGATTTTGATGTAATTAAGTACAGAAATAGGTTGTATGCCGGGGAAGGACAAAAACTACTTTTTATATAGGAAATTAAAGGTTTCCTGCGGGAGTAAAAACCCTAAGTCAGGCGGTCGAACCCGCGGAAACCTTCTAGTTGCTTGTAATATGATTATGTAAGCAAACCGTCACGAATCACAATATAATATTACACTGTTTTTAAAGAATGAAATATAGTACAATTAAACAATAGTAGTAGTAGTAGTATAGTAGGTAGGTATAACAGAAATAGTATCTAGCTCAAGTTCCTGGCCCCCAAAATAGGATTCCCTGTGCTATGGGAAGCCAGTCCTTCGCCGTACCTTCAACTATAATAAATAATTGTTTATAACTAAGTAATCAATGTACGTATATTAAGGTTAATACTTACAAGATAAATAGAAAAACAAAAACAGTGTCTAGCTAAGTTTTTGGCCCCCAAACTAGGACTCCCTGTGCTATGGGAAGCCAGAGAATATTAGGGTTCCAAATTAACAGCAAATTGTTGTCGCGTCTGTTGAATGCTTTATAGAATATAAGCTGTATAGGAAGGTAGACGGGTTGCATAACTATATTGTGTTAACATGCACCGTGATTGGATTAAGCGGCATTTTTATGCGGTGATTAATTAAGTCATTCACGATTTGATATAATTCTCCGTTGCCTCTAACATCAATGTAATTCAGTGGTTCGGATAAGTTGCGACAGCGCAAATCATCGGTATTCCAAGCAGGTAGTATTACATCGTAGATTTAACTGTAACTATTTAAATAACCGTTAGCCTATATAAGTATTAAAAAAAACTGTAAACTCTATCACTCTACTCATACAGTGATAGAGTTTACAGTTTTAGTAGTCTCAACTACCCGGCCCTTAGTTCTGCCTCGGAGAGCACATAAATTAACCCGCCAAAGATTCAGATTCAAAATTCAGTCATCCACCTGCAATTTACATCTGTTACTTGAAACTTGTAAAACATGTTATTTTTTATTCCGCGACACGCTGAGAGTGCGACGAATACCTACCTACTTAGGTACGCATTATCCGCTCGTCGGAAGTCGGCGCAGCCAGAGTTTGTTTTTGAGTTATTTTTCTTAAATAAAATTAGGCAATTAAAACTCAACTAAGAAATAAACTAAAATATGAATTAAAAACTAATTTTAGTATACTTTTTTATACTCCACTACAAGTTAGCCCTTGACTGCGATCGCATTTGGTGGTGAGTTTTAAAGGGAATGAACTAGAAGTTTAATTCGCTATAATCCGACTCGACAATGCACGATTGTGAAGATGTGAAGTACATCTTCACAATCGTGCATTGTCTACTGTAGCGGATTATAGCGAATTAAACTTCTAGTTCATTCACTATCTTGGACTTCCGCAAAGTAACGCCTGCTTCTATTCAATAGTTTTAAAGGGATACGGCAGTTGTATTATACCCATGTACGGCATGTACCGGAACTCGGAAGGCTTAAATCGCTTGGCGGCATGTCTTAAGGTAACTAAGGCTGATGCCTCCCACTAGATCAGAGAAAATTTAAAAATTATAAATTGACGCTGCCGGGGATCGGACCCGGGCCCTCCCGCTTATAAGACATCTTACAGCGCTCACCACTGCGCCAACTGTACTTGTACCAAAATAGACTTTGGCTTGATTTTCGCAATTTTGTCATAGTTACGGAACGATGAACTCTGATGGAGAAGGTTGCAAGCGTTTATTTATCCGTCACCAGAAATGTATGGAAACTAGAAATTGTTATAATTCCTAGGAAATGTTAAATCGACAGTTAAAGCTCAGCGAAGTGATATTCAATTGCATGAAACGCACATAGCTTCGAAAAGTAAGGGATTCGTGCCTGATATACGAACCCCGTTCTACAGGAGGTCGAAATCTTGAATCGCTATAGGCTGTCACCGCTGGGGTGATTGCCCAGTGCGCCAATTTACAAGGAGAAAGTAATTATTTGATGCGTTCTTTGACAAACTGCCACCTGGATTATGCCACTTATTCTTAAAATATGCACACAACAGTACAATTTACGAAACCACGCAACTTTTCAGGCTAAGTAAATTTGCTTTGAATGAAACCCTGCAATTTGATAAAAAAGCTATGCTTGCAGTATAATATTTATCACTCGAGATATCCTAATGCTATTACCTTATGTAAAATGGGGAGATCCGTAGAAGAGCATCGGTCATACTCGCAGCTTGGAATAAATGGCAATGGGCGGGGCAAATAACTCGTAGAACCGATAGGCATTGGGTTTCCAAGGTGCTTGAATGACGTCCTTGCGTCAAAAAATCGGATGCCTACTCCACTAAATATGTACGGGCAATCTCTAGCGAGTAATCAAAATCGTGTTCTCGTATTCTATTGAGATCTATGCAGGAAACCTTCGTCCAACAGTTGAGGTCAATCGGTCGAGATGACGACTATATACCCATAGAGGCTGCTATGTGTGATATAGCTGCATTTGATACAGTTTAGGTGATCTTAATCAAGTGATTTTCATGACATTGTAAATCTTAGTGTACCTAGTTGGCCGAACCGGTATTTGAAACGGATTCAGCGATAATAAGCGAAACCGGTTCGCCAGTTTAGCGAGCTGATGGTATTCAATTTTAAAGATAGCTTACACAGATTGGGTCAGTCACTTTACTAACCAAATAAAACTTAAGAAAATTTAATTTTTTATACAAATTTCGTCCTGACAAAATAACAAATACAAAAACAATAAATTATCCAATTTGGTGCAGTCGTTCGTAAGTTATGCGCGTACATACATTTCGGCGATACATTTTTATTTTCTCCCATGTATTCCCACCAAAAGGTTGTTGGTAAGGAATTTTTTTGTATAAGGTCCTTTACATGACCTTATTTGATGTTAATTCACAACACTACCTATCATTACTGTTGAGGTAGGTAGGTGTTTCTTTAATTAGCATACATGTATTTACTTTCAAATATATTTTAAGATATTTAGGGCTAATTTTTCAATCGTCAGATAAAGTTTATCGGAGGAATAAATTTGACGTTTTATCAGGTTTTGTATTGAAGATCCGTCAAAGCGCCAAATTTATTCCTCCGATAAACTTTATCTGACGATTGAACAATTACCCCTTAGAGGGTTTTAGGTACGACTGTTTTGATATAATGATTATGATTTATTTCGTGTAGGACAACTTGTGTCACTTATGATACGTCAAGTCAAGTACCACCGGTTCAGAAAGATGATTCTACTGCGAAAAGCCAGTAAGAAACTCAGCAGTTGCTCTTTTCTCAAAAAGATGTTTTTTAGAAAAGTAAACAATACAACACATGGGTACATTACGTAACAAGTATTACACTGACTTGTGGGCTTCTGGATGCGAGGCCGGTTGCTTCCATGCAACTTTGTCAGAAAATTATCGATAGCATAATAACCTCGACTTAAAAAATGCTGTTTAACACAGTCTTTAAATTTATTTCTGAATACAAACGCCTCATTTTGTGTCACCGGCGTCATAACTATAAACTTAGATTTGGCAACTTGAATGCACTTGATATAGCCAGACTAGCAGTCAAGGTTTTGAATACCAACCAATTACATACCTACAAAATAATTCAGCCGTTCCAAATATTGCGAAATGCAACAACCACTATTACAGATCTTTGCGACATTCTCAAGCGATATTTAGTAGGATTTGTAGGTAGGTATATATCAACGTCGGTTTTTCTAGGACAATTTGTTAACATAAATTGGTTTGCTTTCAAAGTAGTTTATTTACTTAGTTGTTAAAACGGTTCGTAGACCCTTTGAATGAGCGCGTACAAAGTATGTTTCAAAATAAACACATTTATTTTAAATACAATAAAAATTATTTCCAAAAAACCGACTTCCAAAGCCACTTTAAAATAATTTTGATTTCTACACACTATGTTGAAGTCGTTCGAGCCTGACGAACTTTGCATATGTTTTTTATAGTCGTCCGACTTCAACATAGTGTGTAGAAATCAAAATTATTTTTTACTTTACAGTAGTGGCTTTGGAAGTCTTTTTTTTGGAAAGAATTTTTATTTTTAACATATAGGTGTACCTACGTATTATGTATTAGTTCAAACTTCTATGTTGAAGTCCATGCTCGGTGCCTTTATTATCAACTCACCATCAATAGATTCTCAATTCCCACGGCTGTGATGAGCCGGCGACGGTGATGGAGTGCAGTACCCTGCAGCATCAGGGTTGAGGAGTTAGGATTTGGGGTACTGAGTTTGTTTAGTCCCATGACTGGAGTCCGCTTTTTTTAAATATCGTATGACGATTCATTGATGCATACTTCACCCGACGTTTGAATGAAAAATGATTAGCTAAAATGCAACAAGGGCAAAGTCTACTAAGGTCTAAAACTAAAAACTAAGTCTAATAAAACACTAATCGAAAAGAGTAAAAAAAACCTTCTTCAAAGTGTAGGTAATGACAAAAATATCAACGCAGGTACCAGGCCATCATAAAAGAAAACAACTTCTCGTTTCCGCGATCATTAATGGTAAACAAGACGTCTTGTCTGTCTTTGGGACACGCAAAAGCTGACCAACTTTTAGAGACATACAACCGCACACTATCGATACTAAAGATTCTGATTCACTTTTACCTGTTGCGAAAAATGTTAAAGTAGCATTTTTTTAACCATATTTTAGTACTGTAAAATTTTAGTATGCTGCCTATGATTGCCAAAATAATAACCCAATCAATCAACCAATTACCTGCTAAATGCTATAGTGTTATATAAAACAGATTTAAATTTCATCACATCATTTTTAGGGAATGTCCCAATAGTACCTTCTTTAGAAACGATTTTGATATAAAAGCCCGGGGTATGTAAATTTATGGGGAGTATAATCATATTTTTTCCTTTACGTTATTGACTCTGTTTTCATGGTAACCCTTGTATATTTTTCCATAACTATTTAATGTATTTTGATGAATATAAATTATATAATATATAATTAAAATAAATAAATGTATCAAGCATGATTTCAGCAATATAAAAAAGGCGTTCATTTACCCTCATTTTCTAATCTATATATTTTCTAATTGTTCGTAAAGAGTAAACTCCAGTCGTACGTCGGACTCGGAGCTGACATACACAATTTTTTTAAATAGGTAATTATGTCGTATGAGGCATATCTTCAGCGTGCCATTAGTAATATCATTTAAAAAGTATAAAAATTAATGAGCAAGCTATGATTTGTATTAATTTAGCACGATGATTCTAGCAGATGCCATTTGCATAGTACTGCTGCCGTCGGTCTCGCTCTAATTCTTCACAATTGCTATATATCTCATTTGTCAAAATTATCATTCTAATTCATTGATGTAGAATTTTAGTACCTCTAAATTATACAAACCGCAAGTGTCGCGGTCGACCTAAACAGTTTTGCAACCGCGCGGAATACAGAAAGACAGAATATGTCACTGGTTGCCAATTAGATCTATTTCGTTGACCCGCTGACTATAGCTGTTACAACCGTTACGTGGAACCTTATCGATTTTGTGCAGCATAAATCGAGATTTTAAATTGCTAGCTTTCCTCCTTACCCTCGGTCATTTTTGCCTGAGCGAAAGCGATGATTATATCTTTAAAAAGTAGAAAAGTAAAAGAAAGAAGTAAAGTAAAGAAGTAAATGGTTTTTGTTTAAGAATCACACGAAATATCTTTTAAAAACCGACTTCCTAAGTCACTGTAAAATACCAAAATATAACTTTGGTTTCTGCACACTGTTAAAGTTGAGCGACCGTGACACGTCTATTATGTGTAGCTTTTTTTGCCCACCCGACTTCAACATAGTGTATAGAAACCATAATTATTTTTCGTATATAGATCGATTCAGAAATCAGAAATCGGTGTTCTGTATACATAAAAACATACGCGCCGAATAAGGAATCTCCTCCTTTTTGGAAAACGGTTAAGTAGTAACAAACCGATGGAAAAACTTTCATATTAAAGTTGTTAGCGTAGATTATATTATATTTTTCGTTGCGAAAGGCAACATCGATGTCACAGTGCTAGCGATTCTCTGACAATAACAAATTCTTACGACAGAATAAATTCTATAATATAAATTTATTATTAGATATGTATTTCCTGCTTCCAATCTTATTATAATTTGGCAATTTTGATTTGTATGTATAAAGCTAATCATAATTCGCCTATGTCTATTTATTCGCTTATAACTCCTAAACCGTGAGTGATTTCTACTATACAATTCAACTGAAAGTGGACGTGGGGAATCGACCTTGTGTTTTAATTTAAATAAATACAGAAGTTATTGCTTGAAATACCCAAATTCGTATTACGACGATAACAATAATAAAACCTAATAGTTGGGGTTTTTTTATTTAATTTCAAACGCATATTATGTATACCTATTACCTACTAACACATTCAAATTTTTCATTCATTTATACATAAAAAATTGAAAGTTTTATTACATGTAGGAAAAATTGTGTGACTTAACCATATTATAAAAGCGAAAGTGTATCTGTCTGTCTGTGTGTCCGTTTGTCTGTCTGCTACGCTTTCACGGCCCTGTTCAACCGATTTTGATGAAATTTGGTACAGACGTAGGTTACATCCCGGGGAATGATATAGGCGTTTTATCCTAGAAGACGTTGCCCAGTGAATCAAAAAAGCTTTATCCACGCAGACGAAGTCGCGGGCATCGTTGAGTAATAATATAAGTAAATCGGTTCTCCACCACCGGTTTGGAAATCAGAAAACAGATTCATTCATTCACTTCGGTCTGCATCTGACAAAGGTGGGATCAGTCAACTAGCATAAAATATTTTCGTTCTTATCAAGATAAACTTGAAAAGATTTTTCATGTAAATTGTAAAGTAATGTATTCTGGCAAGAGATAAGTAGGTAGGTACGGTAATTAAATGTTAATGACTGGTTGTCGGTGCCTACCGCTCATTAGCCTTATCGGTTAATTACCTAAATAACAAAATATAGGGCTCTCGGACAGACTCTGAGCGAAAATGAAACTAAAATCTTGGAATTATATCTATACTTGTATTATAAATGCTCAATCACCCCAGAACGGCTGAACGGCTGATATTTGGCACAGAGTGAGATTATAGTCTGGAATAACACATAGGCTATTTTTTACCCCAGAAAATTAAAGAGTTCTCGCGGCAATAAAAACCTCAATCCACGCGGACGAAGTCGCGGGCATCAGCTAATCTAAAATATTTCTAAATCCAAAACAATAAATGCAACAAAACACTTTACAGCTGTTACAGTTTAACTGCTTTTGAACACGACTTCGACGTAATATTCGATAATTTCTTAATTTCTAACTCTTATCTTACCCCTTTAGGGGTTAAATTTCCAAAAATCACCTAATGTGGTGGCCTTTAAAGACTATTAGCATGTTAGTGGTAATAACCGGGACCTCATCGGCTGCAGTCGAACCTGCTAATCACTAGACCAACGAGGCAGTTAATAATAGATATATCAAGATGAAAGATCAAGATATTAATTTATGGTCATTTCGATGGTTAAAAAAAGTTCAACGTTTTGATTGACTCATCGCAGAGTTTCCACATGTTTACTATGGAACCCTAAAAATCAGAGCATCAGCTGATATAACGTGTTTTCTGTGAACGAATGTGTGCATCGTCGCGCGTTGATGTCGAATTTATGTAGTTAGATAATTACTTCGAGTGGAGATAATTGTAATAATTTACGTTGGTAGGTTATTTCTGTAAATATTTTATTTGTTCTATTGTGTTGTTTAGGTTGTGTATGACTTAATTTTTGTTCATTGACATATTTATGTGCCTAATATGTATACTGGTCGTAGTTATAAATAGTTTCTCTGAGAGCGAAATAAAAAGAAGCAATTAAGTATATAGCTATTAAATCTCGTTTTTGAGAAAAACAATTATATTATAAAGTTTACAAACGAAAACTACGTCTTATTTGATCACATACTTTTATTACACGGACATACTTTCATTACAAGCAACCGCCCGTGGATTCAATCCCGATTGTTTTAAAAAAATCCAGACAACTTTTCTACATAGTACCTAATGGAAAGCTCTTTACAAAAAGTTTGTACTAGACTTGAATGAGTATGAGAGAGTGAGTCAAAACTCATGACTATATTTTTCTTCTTCGTCTTCCTGTTCTTATCTGACGTTGTGTGAGGTCAGCACAACATGTCTTCTTCCGCTCGCTTCTGTTATCCTTCAATGATTTATCCACCCCTTTTACACGTATATCCCACGTAGAACTTTCACACAATCCATCCATCCTCGGTCCTCTTTTTTATTGTATGACATTATTTATAGCCACCCGTGCAAAGTCGTCATTCAACTACGCAACTAAACGCTCGTCAAATAGAAGATCGTTTATTATCAATCTTAAAGAGCAATATCTATCTATAATAATAAGCTATTCGGACTGAGTTTGATCAAGCGGTGCAGATTTAGCCTGAGCACTTTCTAATTTGCGAGACACATTCATGCGAAACGAGGGACAAGGCCCAAGTGTCGGGTCGAATATTTTACATACTTTCGTGTTTGACTCGGACTTTATCGCCTCGTTTGATTACCGGTTAGGTCAAAACTCCAACATATTACTTATACCTAAATATTTAACTACTTACTTATAACTACTTAGACCTGAATATTTGACAAAGTTTTGGAATTAATATTTTTTACGATGTCAGATTGGTTTGTTGGTTGATATGAAAAGAAAGTTTTTATAATATGAGTCACTCTGTTAAAGCTTTTATTGTTTATATTTTTCCATTAACAATCATACATTCTCTATGCAAAAACACAAATAATTTCATAAAATGTATATTCATTTCAGTTACTTTTTTTTCGGTGAGAGTGTGGAGGATGGGTCTGAATAAAACAATGAACAAATATTGAGGTTACCGCTGATTTCAAGTGGCGCCAATAAAAAACAAGAAGATCTTACAAGTGGCACTCTCGCACTAATAGGGTTCCGTATATTATTATGTTTTACATATCATTCATATTTTCAAGTAGGTATCTACCGATAACAGTAATCTACAATAATAAGTCATAAATTATTAAAACATTTTTGAAAACAAGCTCTTATCCTCCGGCATATTGAATTTAGTGTGACGTCATTTTATTTTTCGTATTCTTCCCAACAATCACTTTTAATTGATACCTATACAATGGAGGTGCATAAAAATAACTAGTAAGCCATCTTTGGGTTTCCGCCATATTGGTCTCTTAGCGGACCATGCATTGTTATCCAAACTGAACATGACGTATGCAAATTTTCAGCTCAATCGGTTTGGTATAACTTTTTTAAAATTCAGTTGCAAGATTTGACCTAAACAAACCCACAATCAATGCCCAAATTAATTAAAAGCTTGTAAAAAACTTCCAATAAAACAACGTGCACCAAAGACAACTTATCTCTACTGGAGAGATAACAATGTCGGTTACTCTAGTTCTTCTATCTACTTCGAATAAATATCTTTTGAATTCAAGTTCTCAAAGCATATTATGATTCAATGATCATCTTATTCTTGTTCATCCTAAAATGCCATTGTCCATCGTGGCACTGTTAATTACTTATGTGGTACGGAACCCTAATGATATCGACACTTGGGGTACAAAGTAATCAATAAGGCGACACGTACAACGGGATCACGATCTGGGTCGGTCCGTAATGATGTATCATTGCGATTATTTTTGCGAGACTGGTTCTTCGTGATGCGTGTTTGGCGTGTCCTTTACCTTACGACCTCGAATTTCCATGTAAAATAATGAAGCGATGATTTTTATCTCTCAATGTTTGTTCATCGGTACACTATAATTTTACTAATATTATAATTATGTGAATGTTTGTATGTTTGTTACTCCTGCACGCCACAATAACTAAACAGATTTGGCTGGGAATGCAAATAGTTTATCAGTCTCGGACATTACGTAGTATAAGCTATTTTAGGCATTAGTAATGGCAAAAGTGGGTTCAGTTTTGATAATTAAACGATGGCATAACAATTTAACGATATATTCTGAGAAAGTAAAAACAATCCCACTAATTTATTATTATAGATCATTCAATCTCGTACGAAGAACGTACGAGATTGAATGATCTATAATATTTTTCGTCAAACTTTGTCAATATTTTATCTAAAAAAATCGGCCATACTTAGAAATAGACAGCTATTAATATAACCATAACTAGAGCCATAGGATGTCTACATGGTAACTTTCGTTTTCCTTATAATGCAAGCCAAGCGACAGGACACGTTAACTGCAAACGAAAATCGCTATTAGTGCTAAAGTTTTAAAGATAAAAATCGCTTGTAATAGTATTTGAAATGTCTTGTGAAGCAATAAATGTTTTACGTGTAAAGACTTAGCTTAGAAATTAGCGAGCATTAGGATTAGCACTTTTTTATCTGAAGAGCCTAGTGCACATTGGTGCACGCACTTGGCGGATGTATACTTTACTCGACCTGCCACCTTGAGATAGCGCTGCCTAAATTGTCCACGCGATGTGAAGTATTTGAATTGCCTAATTTGCCTTTAAAGGACATTGTCCAAATTCGCCAAAGAATCAACAAAGAATTGAAACATACAGTAAATCTTAATTTATTTTTAATAACTAGAATTTAACGGACACTTCTAAATAATAATAATGAAAAAAATGGGAATTTAATAGATTTTCTATCCTTTCCCTTTCCTCGAAACCTCAAATCAAAGTAAGAGTAAGAACTAAAACAGTTTAAAGCGTTTAAATGACACGAGAAGGCAGAATATTATTGAAAATGGCTCTCTTAACGATACGGGCAGGAAACACATATATTTTGTCTTAGTGTGCGAGTGAGATAAAACGCCATCTTTTCCATTTTGTTAGTGTTGAGATTGACAAAGACATTATTTTATAGGGATGGCAATGGTAAAAACGATAAAAAAAAAACTATATTTTAAGCAGTACCGATAATTATTATCGAGTGAAAATATCGACTAACTTAATTTATCGACTGTTACGAAAAGTAAACCAGGTACAGCCATACTATGGCTGTACCTGGTTTACTTTAACTGGAAAAAAATTAGTGTAGTTCGAGAAAGCTGAGCTCCGTATAAAAAACGGCCATCCAGGTGGTTTATATTACCATATAATTATAATGTAAACCACCTGGGAGCTAAATAAATGACCTGTGTATCTTGTGTCAACTCTAAATTAATTAACTAACATTCAAAATCTAACCTCAAAATCAAAAATATTATCGTCAATAAATAAATTCTCTGAAGTGTCCGTTGTTTAAATCTACTTTCAATGGTATTTATGTGTTACTTTGAATCGGATAATGTATGTTTTATGACTGTTGGTTCTTAGGCGAACTTTGTATGGGCGATGGTCAATGTCCTTTAGTTATAATTTCCGCCAAAGAGATTTTCTCCTGACAAAAACAAATTAGCATTTTAATAGCGATTGACCACTTAGTTAATATTTTGATGTTATAATAGTATTTTCTAACAAACTCAAGAATGCAGCCTTGGTGACCTCATATTCTGAGCTATAAATTACGCAAGCGATCTTCATCTTTTAAGCATTAAGTCGGATCAGGAGCGTCTTAATTCGTCCAGTAAAAGTACATACCTAGCGCAAAAAAATTGTGAAATTCCATTTAAAATAAGACGGTACCTAATAATTATGTAAAGCATTACTAAGCTAAATAAATAAATAAATAAGCTAAATATAGGGAAGTGTCGACGAACCATTATTGACCTATTGACGGAAATATATAATAACCTGTCCGCAATATTATTGTTCTTCATCCAAATATTTTCAAATCAAGCCAGATAGCTTGCACAGACGTTGAGAAACTAATGAAACTTGTTTGCTACGATTTCAATATTTTAACGAAATTTATTACAGAGATAAAGAATATAGAATAGATAGAATATTACATTATTAATCAAAGAAAACTTTTACCATCATTTGATTAATGGAAAATGGGCACGACCCTTAGTAAAGAGAAATACGACGCAAAGAGAGGTAGCATCCCGGGGAAGGCAGACAACTTAATCCCGGAAAATCAGCGTTATCACGGAATATTTCAAAAACCTAAATCCACGTGGGCGAAGTCGTGGGAAACGTCTAGTATATAATATTAGTTTTCTTGCTGTATGAGTGACTTGTTGGAAATCCGCAATATACAGTTGGTAAAAGAAGATACCAATTCTATTATGAGAATTCATCACATTATTATATTATATTATTACATCATCAGATTATACCATATGAGAATTTTGTGGTTATGTCGAAATTCGGCCTCAGTGCCCAATCTCCAGAGAGATTGGCTATCTGTGCGGGAGATAGGTATTATGGTGTTCAAGTGTGTGCGCAAACACAAGTGCACTCTCTATTCCCTTACTTTCATAGCCTTAAGGGACGAAAGAGCTTTTTTTTATCCACTACATGTTAGCCCTTGACTGCGATCTCACCTGATGGTAAGTGATGATGCAGTCTAAGATGGTAGCGGGCTAACATCGGACGGCTTTACATGCTCTCCGAGGCTGGTTAAACACCGCCAACTTCCTAATTCCGGGCTAGCAGGTACTGAGAATAGTAACAAACATCCATCCATCTGTCCAAATTTTTGCATTTATAATATCAGTATAGATTCTAAGACCAAGAAACCTTTGAGGTTCTTGTCTACGACAGAATATCTGCGCTAAGCGTAAGGCCAATAACTCCTAAGTAGACCGAGTTTTGTCTTCTAGAACGTTATTAACCGGAATAAAGAAGTTACAACTCGGCCAAAATGCGCATTGAGTATGTTGCAACTACATAATATTACTTATATTTTATCCTTTTTTAAATAATAGCTGATGCCCATGACTTAGTCCGTGCTGAATAAGTTTTTTTAAAATTTCCTTAGGAGCTCCTTAAATTGATAAATGTAGTCACTTTCCAGGTCCTCAACTATGCCCATGCAAAAATCACGCCGATCCGTTGCTGTATTGCGGCGTGATTGAAGAACAATCACACTTTCGCATTTATAATATTAGTATGACATGATAATATGATTGGTAGCTGTGTTGATGACTAATAATTATTTTATATATACTATATATAGCTCGATTACCACTCACCACACGCGACTTCGTCCGCGTGAAATATCCAGAGATTACCCCCTACCACGTCACAAACTCACAAACTCTACCTCTTTTAATATTAGTATAGATGTAATTAGGTACTAGATGATGACTGCTCGTGGATTACGTTTTTTTAAATATCGTGAGACCTCTTTCCTATGTAACTCTCGAGGTAGGTTAACTATATTCATGCGAATAATCGTCTGAAAAATATACGATTAAGTATGCCACGGCTTAGCCGCCCACCAGTCCATATCATAGTTGTGGAACTGTGGGCGGTGATGGAACCGCCCACAAGTCTACAACTTTGTCTGTGCTTTACTGGTAAATTCGGGCAACCAAGCGATTTTTGCGTACAGCCCCCCTAAATCAGTGGCTATAAAGAAATTAAAGCCAATTACATACATTTTTATCCATTGCTATGAAAATATGTAACGGTTTTGTCAGTGGCTTTCATTTTTTGATAGCCACTGAGTTAGAGAATATGCCTGCAGTTGTCATGCCACGTATAGACTGATTAGAGGTATGGGTTCAATATAACTGCTATGCCCTATCAGGTTAGCCCGCTACTACCTTCTTCCACCTGCTCCTTTATCTACTAAGTAGGTACTACCAGGTTGGATCGCACCTAAGGGCTAAATTGAAATAGAATAAAAAATCTTTAATTGAATAGTTATTATATCCTCGCTATCAACTTAATTGATACTAGCCTGAAAACATCTGTTTCCAATAGCCATTGGTACGGTGCCACAGAATTTAAAATAAAGTAAAAGAACTGAATTTCTGTAATTATAGTGGAATATGTACTTTATCTGCCTCGTTGGTCTAGTGGTTGGCATGTTCGACTGCGGCCGACGGGGTCCCGAGTTCGTGTCCCGGGTCGGGCTATAACTAGTATTGGGTTTTTCTGACTAGAAATGCTCAGTACTAGCCGGGAGTTAGGAAGTTGGCGGTGTTTCACCCCCGTGCCTTGGAGAGCACGTTAAGCCGTCGGTCCCGGTTATGATCACTAACATGATAATAGTCTTTAAAGCCCGCATTGGAGCTCTCTCTCATGAGAGTGGAGGCCTGTGCCCAGCAATGGGACGTTAATGGGTAGTGGTGGTGGATAGGTACTTTATATACTAAATTGCTCATACAAAAATAACATGAAAGAATAACGCTCAAAACATATCTATGGGATCCAACGACTAAAAATTTTATATGAATACGTCTGAATACGATATGCCAGTAGAGTACTATTAACGCACTAGGTATGCGCAGTACAATCCCTCGCTCCTTTTGTAACATTATCATCTCATCTATCGCCATCCCTCCATCTGTAGAAGGTTCAGGCACGATGTCGTCCCATAACAAGAAAGGATTTTTGTTATAGTCCAACCCAGGCAAGCCAGATTACATACATCTTCGAGAAAATTATGAAAAACACTCAAGCATGAAGGTATCCTCATGTTTTGCTTCACCGCTAAAGCGAGCAATTTAAATGCTAAAAATAGCCGGGTGATTAGCTCCGATAAGTGAAGAAGTTAGTAAGAAGTGGGTGTCCGAGGATTGAATGGTCGACCACCTAAATGCCGACGTCTGAGTCAATAGGTTATCAATATAACCGTTTTAAAAAAAAAATTGGCATTTCGATATCTGTTTTGAATTCTTTGGTATTACCGTACCCGAGGTATGTGGTTCACCTCGCGTGCGCTATGAATCGTGGCGAGTTTATTTACGTTTTCTCATACTTTGTTTGTTAAAAAGAAGAAATCCTCCGGCTCATGGCTATAAAATATTTTAATATGTAACCGTAATCAGGTGCTAATAATTATTCTTTAAAAACCAGATAAAATGATTATTATATCTAATTGCTAGCAATATAAATAAATAACCAATGTCTACCTCGTCAACTCTACTCTATGGAAACCCTATCCAAGTAAATATAATAAGGCCCAGCTTCAACCAGAGCAGACAGGCGGGTAGATGTAAAATATTCAAACCCCTTTACGAGTTGACTCGTCCAAAATTGTTACAGTACTTAGAATTTGTAAAGCAGTAACTCTACCATAAACCATTGACTCTACTCGTGTATATATAGCCTACTAGCTGATGCCAGCGATTTCGTCCGCGTGAATTGAGGTTTTTTGGTTCCGACTACCACGAAAAAGCCTTTTCACCTTTTTGCGACTTAAAATATGAAGATTAGACATTATGCTGTCGCTGACTTTTTTGTAGGCATTATCAAGCTCTATAACTTTCCTCTAGAACTCAATCATATCTCTCATCGTTAAGGCAGCGTTCGTAAGATACGTTTTCGTTCGCCCGTTTTTTCTCCGACTTGCTTTGCATATCAGACTACCACGATTTTTTTTTTCATTTGTCGGTTTAAACTAGTTAAATTCAAACATTAATTACAAATACTTTGCGTAGTATTAAAATTATGATCATTTATAAACACCAAGGTGCTAGTTTTTGGGGTGTCCCCCACTCAAGTTTCTTGATGTTATTTAGCGATTCTGAAAACTTTTTTATATGGGAAGCATAGAGCTTATGGTATTATGTGAAAGAATTCTGGGTCACCTATCGTTGTTTATAAATTAAGACTTAAGCTTATTAAAGTACAGTTTGGTTTTGTTTTAATTGTAAAAAGTGGTAGGAGCCGGACATGTCGGTTTTGTCTCGGTTAAAACTGCTATAATTGATTAATGTTTCAAAGATTTTATTAGTTTTGAATTGGCCAAAATAATTTTTTGCACACATGTGCTTTGTTCTTGAAAGTCTACTGTTTCCTAAATTATTACCTACAGAGCAATCGTATTAAGTACAGGCTTATAGAGGTCGTTGCGAGTTATAGCAATATCCGTTGAGGATTTCCGTCCTGTCTAGGAAGATCTATAATATATGTCTGCCCACTGATCAACCTGACGGAATAACCTTTCCAATTAATGATATTATCATTTTATATGTAAAATTTTACATTAAAATTCATGTAGTTTATTGGACTCCATAGAGAACATCTGGAGGTCTAATACCATCGCTTAGATCCGTATTGTTTTAATATTGCTGACATTTGTGTTTTAGAATTATGATCCTTATAAAATGGACGTCCAGGTACGTGACATAAAATTATATTATATTATTATTTTATTATGAAATATGTCTGTTTTAAGCGATTGTAGTAACCCCCATGCATGGACAAAAGGTGAATAGAGCTGAATATTGTGTTATGTGCCAAGATTTGAGAAACGATTTTTAGTTAAACGAAAAACTCGGTTACAAGTTGCTGACTTTCCTATTTAAATTAACACAGGCTATCCCGCTACCTTCTTAAACTGCCTCATCATTAAACACCAGATGAGAAAGTTGTCAAGGGCTAATTTGTAGTGGATAAGAAGCTCAAAAGCCAGTTGTTTCCATGCAAACAAAATCTAAGTATCAAGTTTCTGAGACTCTGCGTTGATCTCGATAGATCAGTCATTCAGTCAATCGGGTCAAGCTTTTTTATATGCATCGATGAATCAAAACATATTAATGCAGTATGATCAGTATTATACTTATTAGTGACCTGAATAAAAGTTAAAACACCTAGATATCTTTTTGGGTACGTAAATAATATTTACTTATGTACCCAAGAAGGTGTATATATTAAGTAGTTTCAGTTTTTCTAGTGTTTACATTTTAGAACACGATCGTGTGATATCGATTTGACCTTGACCGACATATCACTTGTAAAATACGAGTTGTATATACTCGTACTTAAGTTGGTACCCTAATTGTACATCACATGTTTTGAATATGTAGTTACTATAATTATTTCTACGGTTAGTAGAATGAGTTTGGTTACGGTGCTTTTCCACCAGAGATAGGTATGCGAGGTAGGTAGCTGAGCGGTGGGCAAGAAAACAATCCACCAATATAACTTAATTTTCCTACAAGTCTTGCGCATCTCTGGTGGAAAAAAGCTTACTCGTTCTCCTAAATCGCAAGTCTAGTATCTAATATCTTTAACATTGCGCAATGAAGAATTCGTAACACGCTGCTTTCTCGCACAACTGCGGCTAAAAAGAGCCGCACCGCTCATTTTCTTCGCACATCTCTGCACTTTCATCTAATATCACATCATCAT
Source organism: Erebia palarica (assembly GCA_964035005.1). Taxonomy (NCBI): domain Eukaryota; kingdom Metazoa; phylum Arthropoda; class Insecta; order Lepidoptera; family Nymphalidae; genus Erebia; species Erebia palarica. Next base: position 21,429,243 of record OZ035986.1, read on the forward strand.
CATCATCAATATTGCATCATCACTTCCCTCATCATAATTCACAGTCAAAGCCTGCTAACTTTTCATCAGTAAACAGAAATACATAGACTTATTAATTAGGTAGGTAACTTCTTATTAATTCTATGCGTAAATAAAAGTTTTTTTTTTGTTCATGACCGCGATCAACAGAAAAGTGATATACGTAAGCAGCAAGCAGTCCGATATCGTCTACCTATATATTGGCTCGTTATTAGCTACTACTTATATATGTGTAACTATACGATTGCTGTAGGTACAAAATATCTAGTATCTACATAAAATATACCTATTGTGAAAATTTTGGTTTCATTATCGCCTATTTTAATGCCGCGCCTTGGTTTCACTCGTAGGCTTATCTTATGTACTATTGGTACTATACAATCTGTACAAGTGTAGGTACATACATACAAACATGTACATATAGATAAATATAGTTAAAAAATTAATTTTCGATCAGGGTATGGCAGACGCCATTCCCTGGTTTTCTAGTAGGTTTTCGAGCTAAACTAAAATAGCTAACTAATAACTACTTGCTGATACCACGGCTATGTAGAGTTCATTAGTTCCTAGATAATTGCGGAGGTCACACTAGCAAAACATCATGGAAATCGGTCTAGCCGAAGGTTGTTTTCGCGGAAAGGAAACTAATCGTTCGTCCAAAACGAGCATGCATTATTTGTGACATTTAAGCCCAAGGCGAGTGCATACAATGTTATCGGCGACCTTTTGTGTGAAATAATACCTACTTTTTAGCGAAGAAATTTTATGTAACCAATTTTTTTTAAGTTGGTTTTTTAAGCTGGGTTTTCTGCGTGTTAGAACAAAAAAGTATATAAAAGTTCACGTATGTACCTATGAGAACGATTTAAAACCAGTTTGGTTGGCGAGATTATTCAAAAAATAGAGTAAGGTTATGAAAATTATGTTGGCAATACAATAAAATTTTAGAACACCTATACTAGCTACGCAAATCTTAAAATCCTTATCACAGAACACGATTTTCTCGTAAAACATACTCGGCAAGCTATAAAACAACATTTAATGCCCCTATGTTGTTTGCTTTAGCATTGAAGATTCGATGCTCTTCAGTTTACGCCTATGAGGTCAACTGCTACGCCTAATGAATATTCCAATTCAATAACATCTTCAATTTAGTCTATCCACTTCCTGCTGTAGCATTGGCCATTAAAGCTTCAACATAAATAACGTATTTCGGTAAGGGGAAACCCAATCACGCTCTGTCTATACGACCTATAGATGAAGCTACAAGACAAGTGTAATTATTTATTTTCTGATGTGGAGGAAAAGATTCTTTAAATTTTATACCTAATGGGATATTTTTTGCATCGTCGAAAAATTAAAATAGGCATGTTTAATCCATTTTTATTTACTTACTTGTACTTTACGGAGATTTACACTGTATACATACAAAGCATTCAGACAGTAACCGTACGTGAGTATTATAGAGATGCAATTTGAAAGGTATAAATATTCAAGGTACAATACAAACCGTTAAGATGGCACGGATATCATTGTGACACGGTTCAAGCTGTGATGAATTTGAGACTCAACTCTGACATTGAGCATATTATCTAGTTAGGTTTCTGACACGCATCCTGTCTTATTTATGTTTAGGGACCTTTCGCCGCACACTTTTGAGCCACACGCTCATAACCACACACAGTGGCCCGCTGCAGTGCCTAGCGAGGCAGTGCAGCGGTCGTGTACCTACTAATCGTCTTGCTTGTAATTCATGTAATTGTCTTGTGTTGTCACTAAGGTTATCACTACTGTCAGCCACAGATTAATTATTTATTTTTAAGCGCTCCCGAGCACACCTCTTATAAACAAAGTTTGATTCGTATATTTTATTTTATTTATATAAATATTGTGCTTCTTTACAGAGTAATTAATATTTAATATCGCAAAATGATTCCAAATATTTTTGTATCAGTTATATTTAAAATAGTTGCTTTTTAGTATACGATGTGGTCGGATTGACATGTTAGAGTCGGTATTAACATTTTTGTGTCCATTTTACCCAGTTTTTTTTTGTGTACATGTTAACCAGAATGGTTGGTTGTGGTACGTCTGCAAGGAGGTTTATTGTACATTTTGCAAACTCATCAAGGTTTCAATTGAAATCAATCATGCCAATAAACTTTAAGAGTTTTGTTCTGGATTCCCGTTTTGTTTTCGTGTTTGTTGCGTTTCATACGACGTTCTTATTTATGTTTGTGTAACTAGGTACTTTGTAGTACTTGTCATTATTATATTCTAATGCGAACCCTATTTTTAAGATTTTCGTATTGTAATTTTAGATAATTATATTTCATCTATTTAGCCCCAGTTAATCAAAGAGAACTCTTACTCGAAGTAGGCACACATCTTTCATCAATATACTTAGGATCAGCCTGGCTGTCCAGCGCGGAAATGCAGCCAGCATTCTTCCCGCCATTCCCCGTGGGCATGATTTATATAGTAATTAGGTTAGGCTAGCTAGCATTAAGTTCTATTGTATTATTTTCTATAAACTTATATTTAATCTAACATTTTTTTGTTCTAATATACAGTAACTAGGTTTGGTATGCGTTGCAATGCAAAAATTGCTCACCCCATTGGCATAGGTAGGTACTTCGAGCAAGTGCGAACAAAAACTGTACATAGTTTCAACTGAATCGGATTAATGATACGCAAACATATTGGTAACGAAAATACATACATAGATTTCTAATTATTAAAACCAATTTCATTATCATTCAATCGCTATATATATTATCAATAGATGATGCTTGCTACTTCGTCCGCGCCGATTAAGTTTTTTATTCCCGCGGGAACTCCTTTATTTTCCGGGTAAAAAAATAGTAAATGTCCTTTCACGTGATACAACCTATCTCTGTACCAAATTTCATCTAAATCGGTTGAAAAGATGGGCCGTTAAAGCATAGCAGGCAGACAGACAGACAACCTTTCGCATTATATGTTTTTTTATCTGACTGTCAAGTAGATATAATGTCCACATCAGAATGGACATTTGTCATTTAATTTGCAAATTAGTTTCTGTCTAAATCGATTGATGCAGTTAATTTGCTTTGTCCACTCATTGGCTAATGATTAAATGTTACTACCTTCCTGTAACCACTTAAATAGTCAGTAGTAGGTATTTCGCTGTCATCATTCATATTGTATCTATACTATCTATACTTCTGCACTAATATAATTAATGCGAAAGTTTGGATGAATGTATGGATGTTTTTACTCAATCATGCCAGAATGATTATGAGAATCTGGATGACATTTGACACAGAGATAGTTTATAGTCTGGAATAACACATAGACTACTTTCTATCCCGGAAAATTAAAGAGCTCCTGCGGGAACCAAAAACCTCAATCCACGCGAACGAAGTCGCGCGCATCAGCTAGTGTGTTATAATCCATGCAAAAATCGACCGTATAAAATAGATATCCCGATGAGAGAACGAAAGGCGATCCGTATATATATAGATATATATATATATATATATATAAATATCATAAATCAGTCTCAGATTGATCTTTGATTCAGTTGTGTTATAATAGTCGGCTTTAAAAGTGGTGACAATAGGAAAATAATATTATATCTTTAGTGATGGCCATATAAGTGGTTTTTGTTAACCTCTACAAGTTAGCCCTTGACTGCGATCTCACTTGATGGTAAGTGATCATGCAGTCTAAGATAGCTTACCCTTTAGGGGCATGTCAGTTATATTAAACCCATACCTCTATTCGGTTTCTACACGGCATCGTACTGGAACGCTAAATCGCTTGGCGGCACGTCTTTGCCGTTAGGGTGGTAACTAGCCACGGCCGAAGCTTCCCACCAGGCCAGACCAGCGAAAACTCAGAAACTATAATTTCCGAAATTGACCCTGCCAGGGATCGAACCCGGGCCCTCCTCCTTTAGTTTAGAGATTCACTTCCAAAAATAACTATATGTAGCGTATGGGGAACGAAGTCGGGGTAAGCGGTACTTATACATAAATACATAAAATTATAGCTCTCGTATTACAACCCTAATCAATAGTCATGTTATAGAAACAGAACACTTGTCACGTATTCAATGTAATTAGCATAATATTATATAGAAATTGTTTTGGAATTTCTCAATGCGTTCACATCATTAGCATTAATGCCTATGATCGGTCCACGTGTCCATTAGTATAATATGCCGAGAGGGCGTGTGAAACTGAGAAGAGGTGGTTGATAAGATTTTATATGAACAGCAAGGTAACAGGAACTTTGTAATGAAAGTGGTCCACCTCCACAAATTAGATACATATATCGCATGGTACCTATTATAATCAAAACTGGGCTATGTTGCGTGTTTCTCTTACCGGATAAAATCCGGAACGAGAACATTCTTATACAGCTAAAGTGATGGAAAGCAGATCGTCTGTCGCAGAACTGACGGTTTTTGGACATAATAATATGTATTCTGAAATGGAGACCGATAAGCGCTGCTGATGATTTCTAGCTGAGGAACAAGGGTTTGTTTGCGCGCTCTCGAATGACCATTGTATTACGCAGACTGATACATAAAGAGTATCAATTATCACAGTATAGATTACCACCCAGGCCGGTTTTGCAGAAATTGGAAGATCATTACTTCTATAATTTGATTAAACGCGGAAGGACTGCTATGGCACAACGAGTGGTGTAAGTTTTAACGGACCTCTATTTGCTGACTAGTCTACTTCTACTTATCCTAAGATTAATTACTCGGGACCACATTCCATTATACAGTGCTGAGTGCTAACTGTTATATTTGCTTCGTGTTTTTTTCTTTTGCTCTTATTTCATTTTATCATAAAAAGCAGAAATTTTGGAACGTGTTTCTGAGTTATTTGGCAATCTAGAATTGCCGTCTGTTCCGTGGATGGTTCACGGTTAATTTAATTTTTAAAGTGGAACTGCTAGGCTATTCTTCTGCCTCAATAACAATATACACTCGTTTCACTCAGTATTAACAGGTGCTGTGAATTTTTAATAAGTAAATAAATAGTGCTTCATTCAGCTTAAACACCTAGACAATTCATTGGGAACAAGCAAATACGTTTATTTTATAAGGAAATAACCACGGCACGGTCACGAATCGGATGACAGGTCAGGCAGTTTGTCCTAATTCACAAAAAACTCCAAACTACCCACTAGGTATTAGCTTGCTGACACCCCCTTGGTCTAGACTCTAGTTGCTAGTTGGAAAGTTGGCGGTGTAGCTACCCTAGGACTCAGAGCAGCACGTAAAGCCATTAGCCTTACGCCTAATCTCCCACCAGTCAAGTCGGATTTTCTAGTCGGCTAATCTTATCGAAGAATGAGGGAATCGAAATTGCACCAGTTTTTTCACACACATGTGCACTGTAATATCTCCTGCGTAGCTAGTATCTGTTCAGTTTACATTAGCCGCTGTGGCCGAAAAAGAGAACATTACTATTACCACGATCAAGAATCTCCTGAAAATTTACCACGGCATCTCGGTATAAAAGCAATAATTGCACAACATTAGTGACGTTACCATACCGGCTGTGCCCAGTACCATTCGATACAGTACATTGTCGTTCAAGCTATAAAATGCACCGTATTGAATTAAAAACCTATTTACTTTGATATTACGTCAATATTTGTAATGTGTTGCCAAGATTTATAGCTTTGTCAACATTCGATACTCGCACCGAGAATGAGTATGTCCTTGATTACAACATGTTTCTATTATGCGGGCTCTAAAAAATTCTATCTGCTGATTTCATCGTCTGTACAATTAAATTGTGTTTAATTTATTCAGCTCTGCTAATTTTTATCCTAGGCAAAATACTAAATAACTGGAAAAACCAACGTCAGCCATGATTTTTACGGTAGGCAATTTGGGACCGTGATAAAGAAAACATTGTAAAGTTTCTTTCAAACAAAATCTCATGTGTATCAATTTGTTTATTTGTGAACCCTCTTACACAAAATATATTAATTAAATACATAATATACTTGATGATGCCCAACTTCGGTGGTGTTTATTCCTGCGGGAACTCTTTAATCTTCCGGGATAAAAATTAGCATATGTCCTTCCCCGGGATACAACTATATACCTATACCAAATTTACCAGAATTTGTTAAACAGATGGGCTGTGAAAGCATAGCAGACGGACATACAGACAGACACTAACAAACAAAAAACAACACTCACAAAAAATATTAAATTTATATATATATTATACTACCTGTTTGTGAAAAAAAATCACCACCACTTAACGACCATCGTGAGAGGCACCTAATTCAGAGCAAAACCCACATTAAAAAGGTCTCTGACATCATGTCAGAGGATAACTGAGTTCGAAACATTAAAAAAAAAGACCGACACTTTCGCATTTATAATATTAGTATGGATAACTGGTTGCTATTTTTCAACCAGTGTGGTGTACAAACTTATGTAGTTATTGTATAGTTGTATATGTCACCGTAAGATTGTAAAAACCGTTAGATTATAATCCTACTCGCAAAATTGCAAACTGTCGAAAGATTACAATTTAACGCATTATTTTTCGGTAGACGACACAGGGCACCACCTGATTATATATTATGTCGAACCCTAACCTAACCTACAAGAAAGATACAATAAAACGTAAATACCATTAATATTTCAAAAATTGACACTCAGAACATTGAACGGTTTACAATCTGTCGACAGTTTACAATTTCGCGAGTTAGATTATAATCTAACGGTTTTTACAATCTTACGGTGACATATATATCGCACTTTGAGAGCTGTACGTTAGGTACGTAGGACACTGGTATCTCTTTACATATTTTGGTATATTCCCACTTGAAAATTCATTATATTATGACAAATTTAGGAATAGTTAGCGCTATCGCATAATTGAAAATCTCTTTAAATACAATATTTTTTATTTATTTTCCTTAGATTTAAAAGTTTTACTGAGAATAGACGGGACGGTTCTGTGTACGACTTCTCAGAAGTCTGATCAAACGTATTCACTTCCTAGGAGCATAATTACCTTGCATATAAGAATTCGAACAATCACTTCATGTAATTTAAAATACATATACGGTCTATATCTGAATTTTAAATTTATTTTATATTTTATTATTATTAGCTCTTGTTGATATTCATAATATAACAATATAAGTTTAAGACCTAATTTATATTTTACTAGCGAATTCCCACAGGAACTCTTTAATTTTCCGGGATAAAAAGTAGGCTATGTGCTATTCCAGACTATAATCTATCTCTGTGCCAAATTTCAGCCAGATCCGTTCAGCCGTTGGGGTGTGATTGAGTAACAAACATACATCCAAACTTTCGCATTAATATTAGTAAGATTGAAAATGGAAATAGTTTTATTTTATATAAATAAAAGTCTTTGTTATAATTAAATTGGCGTTTAAAATATTTTTGTACCTAACTCACGCTGGTTTCCCAAGATATCGTCTAAGCTACCATCTCGTTTAAAATAACGATTCATCAATAATTATATACAAAAGCATGAATATGATATTAAAATATAAACGTATATATCATAATAAATACTTACATAAAATTCAAATTAAAGCGGAAATACCCACATCTATATCCATAAAAAAACGACCTCCCTGGCGCAGTTTGAGCGCTGTTATCTTATTGTGCGGAGGCCCAGGGTTTGATCCCCGGCAGGGTCAATTTGGTAATTAAAAATTTCAAAATTTTCCCTGGTCGGCCCTGGTGGGAAGGCTTCGGCCGTAGCTAGTTATCACCCTACCGGCAAAGACGCTGCCAAGCGATTTAGCGTTCCGGACGATGTCGTGTAGAAACCGATTAGGAGTATGGGTTTAATATAACTGCCATTCGCCTAACAGGTTAGCCAGCTACCATCTTAGACTGCATCATCACTAACCATCAGGTGAGATTGCAGTCAAGGTCTAACTTGTAGTGGATTAAAAAGGAAATTAGGTGTTTATAAGCCAGCTTATACCTCCGACTTGTTGTCCGTCCGGTTGGAATAAGGTTTTTTATTTCAACGGGAACTTCTTGATTGTCCGGGATAAAAAGGAGTCCTCAACAGAAATTTACTCATGCTAAAAATCACGTCGATCCGTTGCTGTGTTGCAGCTTGATTGAAGGACAAACCAACTAACAAACACACTTTCGCTTTTAGTTTTTAATTAAGATTATAGTTTACTATCCCAATTATTAATATTAATATGTCCCCAATTATTAATTATTAATGTTATTTGAGTATTTAAAGTTTGCTTGCGCATTTATATCAATATTAGTATTGATCTCTTAGATAATACCATCTTGTATTACAAGATCAAGTTCTTTAAATAACCTGGCTCAGAAAACTACACTTTCCAGTTTCCACGCAAGCGCAGCGTTTATTTTTGTTTTATTTCTAAGTGCTTAGATACTGAATACCTAGAAACACGTCGTGCTCACCTCCATCTCATTTATAAATGCTACAAGCTTACTCGTCCCATTTTTGCGTGGGTAGGCTCAATAATTATAGTCTTAATTTATTGATGATGTGAGGGCTTACTTATGGGTTAATGCTAAACTTCGTGAGCGTTAAGTTTAACTGCTTAATTTTTCTGGATAAAAGCTAGCTTATGTCCTTGTGTCTGTACCAAACGTCAAAAACGGGTAAAAGATTGGCCGCGGAAGCGTAGCAAATATGCAAACTAACACGCTCAGAAGAAACCCCCAACAAACTCAGACGGGTATTTTTCTTTATTGTCAGTTATCACCATCTAACAAATCAAAATTTTCTTCAACTAATCAGAGCTATCAGCCCCCCGTTAGTAAGTTACGTTTTCACTTCTATCGGCAGTCCTTATGACTGCCAATTTTTTTGAGTAAGAGAATAGGGCTGTAGGGCTGTAAGAGCAACTTAATCCCAAGCTTTATTGCCATTTAAATAATCCATACTATTATTATAAATGCGAAAGTGTGTACTGCCCATCTGATTTTGATGAAATTCGGTCTCGGAAATTAAAATAGTTCCCGCGGAAATCAAAACGCCTTAATCCACGCTGAATAAGTCACGGGCATCATCTATACTAATATTATAAATGCGAAAGTTTGAATGAATGGATGGATGGATGGATGTTTGTTACTCAATTACGCCAAAACGCTGAACGGATCTGGAAGAAATTTGGCACAGAGTTGGATTATAACACAGGCTACTTTTTATCCAGGAAAATCAAAGAGTTCCCGCGGGAACCAAAAAACTTTAATCCACACGAACACAGTCGCGGGCATTAGCTAGTCTAGTATAATATTATGAACCCTTCTCAAGGGCCGTGAAAACGTAAGAGAGACACACTTTTGTATTTATAAATTGAGTATGGATATGTACTCGTATTAATGGGTTCACAGACACACGCCATGCAATGAGCAAATACTTCCTATTCTATGACACGAGACTATTACTATTAGTTACGATATGTACCTACTACCTAAAACACTAATTGGTTTGCCGCATATATGATTTACATTTAAAGACAACAACTTTCATTAAGGATGATGACAACTCAATCAAATCAGCAACTCTTTATCTAACTTAAAAACGCTCTCCTATAGTATGAAAGTTGTATGAAATTTGTAATTGTGACGTCATCAAATTTCAACGCACTTTTTTTCTTTAATCTATATTTTAAAATCGTAATCAAACTTAAAGCTAACCGAGGATGTGAATTTTAGGTCTTTTGGAAGATCCTTTAGTTAATAATTAGTTAGAAATAATTTATTTTTGATATAGCAGGCATCATCCCCATTACCAAGCTCGGACTTAAATAGGTTAGATTGACATATATACTCTTTTTGCACATAGGTAAAGTACCTAAAAAATAATAATTATATGTGAAATAATTTAATGTTAGCGATAATCTGTTTGTGTTAAAAAGCATGCGCAAACTGTAAGCTTATATCGTATCGTACTGTAGCCGTCGTGTCGTTATATGTAAAAATATGCCTGAACGGAAATTGTAAATTGTTGATTACATGCAGAACTGTAAAGTAGCACACAAATATATACACTTTTAATGGAAAATTTAAGAGTTGTAAGCGTTTCCATTTTAGACAGAGAGGACAAAACTACTGTTGATATGGTATGATGAAGGGATGTTACCTATACACATGACCAGCTTTGTTCAGTAGAGCAAGTGGAGTGGTAAATGAATGTTTGTCAAACCGCCCCCCACGATGCACACATGGTAAATCGATTTTCCTTCTCTCCTCTCGTTCTCCAGTTGATAATAATGAACTCTTATTGTAACTTTCGCGGATTTCGCAGAGGCTTTAATCACGTTTTCCACTGAAACAGGCAGATAAATGGTTAAGCAGAACGGACTATGTGTGGGCAAAATAAGTTTAAACCTGCTAGTAACAGTTTCCATAATGACTCGAAGTCATTTGGACTCTTTTTGCTCGCTCAGTCCTTTCCGCTAGCTGTTTGTTAGTGAAAGTGCTTGTATGCAGTTTTCTTCTGCGAGTTAAACGGAGTCAATAAAAAGCTCTCTCCGCTCCCAGTGGAAACAGCTGTAATTTTTCTCAAATTTCCCCATAAGCCGATCTAGATGCTAAATCTCTTCGGTGCAGTATCAATGGGCGTTGCGTGTTAGTTAGTATGCTGATTTTTCCTTAGGTAACACACGTAACGCATTCACTTGGTATGTAACTGTTATGGAAGGGGGTGACTATTTGAGCGTTGTATAGTTCGATTTGTTGTTTTACAATCCTTATGGAGATTTGATATAGGACTTATGATTTTTCGAGAGAAGTGGACCAGCGTCCTCATATACAGATATGTCGACACTACACTGTCGAGCACATTAGCCCGCTTCAGACACTTCTGTCAGTAGGCTATTCGCCAGTGGGTTGGGGTGTATTAGTAAGCGTTCCTGAGACCCCCTGCTATTTAGTAGGTATGCCTATTGATTTTCTCAATTATAGTTCGGATTTCGAGGTACTCATTTCGGTAAAACCAAGGACCATTAGCAATCGTTTTAGGGATACTATTCCTAGTTCTTTGTATCGCCAGTAAGTACTTATGTCAGATTTCCTGGCAGTAGGTAACCCATATTTGTATAAGTTGTTAGTTATTTGAACTTCTGTTTATAAAGACTATAAATTCAAGCCGCGTATATTATCATCATTACTGTAAGCACAGAATACTATGTATTACTCAAGCATAGAAGATAGTTTATATCTTCAAGTTAGATATAGGTCCTGAGTGCCCTTTGCTTGGAGTTTGCAAGTAATAATTATACGAGTTCAAAAGGTGAGGAATTTTCAAGCGCTGCGATGCGATTGCGAGATGCATTCCTCTTCCGCGGTTAATTAAGTGAGCATTGAAATAAGGGTTATTTTATCATCATACAATTATTATATTATTATACCTATCTATACACCTTAACTGTTTAAAAGGCCTTAGTGTAACTTTTTAAGTTCACGAGACTTTAAGGTAAGGTAACGTTGGGAAATGTATGGCCAAAGATAACGTTACGTAAAGTAACGTGACTAGCCGCAGCGTACACTGATACAGAATTTTAGTACCTATTCTATTTCGATGGTAGGGTAGCTATACGCCTGATATTTATTACAATAAACGTCCAGTTAACGTTTATTGTAATAAATGAAAAAAAACCTTTCGCTGAAGAATGTAGATACAAGTAAAATAAGATTTGCAATAAGAATTGCAAACATGTACCTACTGAATAAATTTTATTTCTTTTTTTACAGGTACGTTTCAAAAATATTCATGCTACAACTATAGAATTCCACCAATGAAAATCGGAGCTACAAAGGAAAATTAGTAAGACATATACCTATATTAATTTTTACAATCTTGTTTTAGAGCAATCATAGGTACGAATCTATATAATTACCATAAAAAAGTCACATTATGTTTTGTTTTGATTGTATGGATAACTCAATACCTACCTACAATTAATTTCAATGATATAGCAAATTAGTTTGTCTTTTGTTTAAATTACCTATTTGCGGTTTATGAACAGTTGGTTTGAAAAAAATTCCTTAATGATTGTCTAATTAGGTTTGAATTAACTTATGACTTTCATAATTCGTTATGAAGTGTGTAAGAGTTTCCAAACTTTCTTCGCTTGACTATCAAATATTTATAACTAGATGGTGCTCATTAATGATTTCATTGATATAAACTGGGGCGCCTATTTTAATTCGGACATTTGCTTGGGAAATGGTCTTATATAGGGATACTTTAATTACTTGACGACCTCCCTGGCGCAGTGTTGAGCGCTGTTGTCATAACGTAATAGGACCCGGGTTCGATCCCCGGCAGGGTTAAATTGGGAATTCATAAATTATGTTTTTTTTTATCCACTACAAGTTAGCCCTTGACTGCGATCTCACCTGATGGTAAGTGATAATACAGTCTAAGATGGAAGCGGGCTATAGAAATTATAAATTCCCAAACCCTGCCGGGGATCGAACACGGGAACTCCGCACGTTAAGGAAACAGCGCTCTACGCTGCGCCACGGAGGTCGTCGAATTTTCCCTGGTCTGGCCAGGTGGGAGGCTTCGGCCGTGGCTAGTTACCACCCTACCTGCTAAGACGTACCACCAAGAGATACAGCGTTCCGGTACGATGCCGTGTAGAAGCTGACTAGGGGTATAGGTTGAATATAATTGCCATACCCCTAACAGGTTAGCCAGCTACCATCTGAGACTGCATCATAACTTGTCATCAGGTCAGATCGCAGTCGCGTGAGGCTAAGTGCCGTGGATTTAAAAAAAATGTGTTTGAAATTTTTGCCTCCACACTTAACACGTCTTTACTTACCTACTAGATGTTGAGTCGGTAAAGGTTAACAATGAATTTTTGAATAATTGGTGCAGTTTAATCTGGTGCTGTGTAAAATCGCCTTAATTAGAAATGCCATTACCAATGTCGGTCAAATTGTTTCATGTAGGTATATATCACAATAAACCAAAAATCGCCAACGCATGATAATTATCATATTAATTGTGGAAACATATTGGGGAAAATTACAGTTCTATTACATTATCTTTTAAATAAGTACAACTTCTTCTTCTTCTTGCCCTTTTCCCACGTTATGTGGGGTCGGCACAACATGTTTTCTTCTTCCACTCACTTCTGTTATCCGTCAACCTCGTATTCCCCCCTTTTATACGCATATACTCTTTCACACAATCCATCCATCTTTTCTTTGATCTCCCTCTACTCTTTTTTCCTTCCACATACATATCTATCATTCTTCTCGTAATATGCCTTTCTTCCCTCCGCATTACATGCCTATACCATGCTAGCCTATTACTCCTCATCTTTTCTATCACTGGCGCTACTTTCAAACTTCCCCTTATATATTCATTCCTAATCTTATCCATTCTAGTCACATCACCCATCCATCTCAACATTCGCATATCGGTCGCATGTACTTTTCTTTCATCCATCCGTTTCACCGCCCAACATTCTGAACCATATAATCCGACACGTCTAACGACTGTCTTGTATATTTTCCATTTTAATTTAAGGGGCATTCGTGGGTCGCATATAACACCTGAGACCTGTCGCCATTTCATCCATCCCGCATTCATTCTTTTGTTCACATCTCGTACAATATTGCCGTCGTTTTGAAAGAGCAAACCGAGGTACCGGGAATCGGAACAGACCGGTAGGGATACACCATCTAAGGCAATTTCATAGAAACGAGAGGGGCCACCGAAGTCACAGAACAGATGTTCTGTCTTCGTTCGGCTGATCCTCAGGCCAACACTCTCCAATTTCTCTTGCCATTTTCCCAGTCTGCTCTGGACCTCGGAAGCCTCTTCCCCGACAAGTACAATGGCGGCAGCGAACATCATGCACCAGGGTGCCTGCTCTTGTATGTCTGATATTAGAGCATTCATTACCAGGAGAAACAATGGACTTAAATCTGATCCCTGGTGCAAACCCACTTCCACATTGAACCTATTTATAACGCCAGCTTTTGAACGAACCCTTGTGCTCGCTTCTTCACTTTCACAAGCCTCACATACTCGTACGTCTCAGGTATTCTTTTTACTTTCATAGCCCACCACAGAACTTCTCGGGGAACTCTGTCGTAAGCCTTTAAGTACAACTACTTCAGTTAATCTGTCTTCCGGTGTTCACAACTGATCACGGAATGAAAAACAGATTCATAAAGGTTACAGATATATAAGTGTTACAGTATGAAAGTGTAACAGAATCGAAGCTGTAACCCTTTTGAAGTTTTTTTAATTCTGTTAACCCGAAACACTTATATTTCTGTAACAGAAACGAATCTGTACCAGAAATAAAGGTTTTAAAGAAAAGTTTTGTTTTAAAGTGTAATCGAAATAGCGACGTTGCCAAATTTACTGTTGACGCGTATTCAAATTTGAACCTAAGTTGAAAGCACCGATGGTTGCAATTCTTTTAAGAAAAACATGGCCATGTTGCGTCAGTGTGTGTAAAGTCTAATGAAGTGAGAAGAACGCGTTGTCACACCGTGCAGTTTGTTAGGGCATGTACCTATTAGGGTTACATATAAAACACTTATTAAAAGAAATAAACGGTTAGATTGATTGGGTTACAGTGTCATTTCTGTTGTTTTATAACAGTTTCAAAAAACCATGTTTAAACCCCTTATTTCGGTTACAGTTTCAGTCCTTCAACTGACACACTCGACAATTTACAATCTCGCTAGTTGGATTATAATCTAACGGTATTTACAATTTTGGTGATATTCTGTTAGATATAATGTACCTACCTAGGGAGTAGGGGCTAGGTATTTACAGTTTACACATAATATTACAGACTACAGAGCCAATAATAAAGGGACAAAAGAAACGAAAGTTTGTGCAGCGTATTGGGAACGCATGCGCAGGCGCGGCGTTTTGCAAACATTATAGTCTAAGCCCTAGTGGATTGTTCATGTGTGTCCAGTGTGTCCAAATATAAAACGGCAAGCAACATGCGGCGTTTGCAGAGAACTATTTTGCGGCGTTCTAG
This sequence comes from Erebia palarica, assembly GCA_964035005.1. NCBI lineage: Eukaryota > Metazoa > Arthropoda > Insecta > Lepidoptera > Nymphalidae > Erebia > Erebia palarica. The sequence continues at coordinate 21,444,300 of OZ035986.1, forward strand.
TAAGGACTTGAGGTCTATAACCACGAATATAATATACAAGATTACCGCTTTATGTTTTGGCACACTTTTAGAGGAAGATGCTTGCAACCTTAAATCCTACTTTTTGGATATAGGACAACGACAGAAAATTAACGCTGCTATTTGGAACATATCCAAGTTGTGAGCAAAGCGGTTATTCTTATTACTGTTTTCTTTTCTTTAAAGATTTGTAGAAACGGGTAGTCATTTTAAAGTGATATGCTTCTTCTTAGTAGAATTTGCTTTTTAAACAAGTCGTATATTTCATACGTTGCAAAAGATCCTGGAAATTTATTGGTCAGTTGTATAAAGAGTTTTTTTTTCTAAATTTGAATAATCGCCTTATTCATCTGACTACATATATGCAGATCAGAATGTGATAGGTATAGGTATTAATACAGTTATTGCAACCGTTGAATTTTTAACAATTACAGTTTCAAAACTTCCCCCATATCTCCGACTATAACATATTTTTATCTTTTATCATACTCGCGAAGTATTTTCCTGTTGGACCTTGAAAGCCTTTTGTCCTATGCTTTTTTAAACTTTTAACTTGGGTGCAAGATGCGAACACGTTAAGATAAAACCTTTAATATTTTAGGATTTTATTTGTTTTGGCGTTATTAAACTTAGAAAATTATATTATTTATAATTAGAAGTATGATGCCGTATTGTGACCGATAAGGCGATGGGTTAATATAAATATAGCTATATATATATATATATATATATATATATATATATATATATATAGGTACCCCTAACAGTCAACAGCTGACTTGTAGTGGAATAAAGTCACTGAATAAATTAAAATAAAAAGGCTAGAAATGCGATGAATGTAATCCTTTTTACAATACTAGTCTCTGAAGTTGACCGCAAAACGCATAGCATATTTTCGCTCGTAGTACATACTTAATACATTGACTTCGACAGTTTGTATGTGCAAACAAGCACTCGCATCATAGCTCAGACACGACTTTTTGATTGGTGCGAACTTAGTAAGAATAACATAGTAAATATACCTAGTATTTTTCTTTTACATAATATGCATAAGCTCAGACGAGAATAATCAACTGAGATAGACGTGAAATATCGAAGTTGCTAGAATTTTACAGCTAAGGAGATACTTGTCACCAGATGTAACCGGGTTATGTCGTAATAGGTTCTTGGAAAAACACGAGAAGGAACTATCTTTCGCTTAAGTTTATTTGTTTCTTTCTTCCCTACTTATTTATAAAACTATTCCGATCCGTAGATCCGTAGATCTGTTGCGGCGTGAAAAATGTCATACCTTTCTAGCAATCTTTGGAAAATATTTATATTGAGAAATCGTACTCCTGCCATATGTTAAATAAAAGCACATATTGAAATATCAAACTTAGTGTATTTAAAAAAATGGCAAAAGTATCATTAAATAATTTTTTTTTAAATTAAAATTAAAAACCAACCTGACATAGGATAACTAATGGTTCGGCATCCACCACTAGAGTCCATTAACGTCCCACTGCTGGGCATAGGCCTCCACTCTCATAGGAGAGAGGGAATTAGAGCTTAGACCCACCACGCTGCTCCAATGCAGGTTGGCGGGCATTAACGACTATTATCGTGTTAGTGATAGATAATAACCGGGACCGACGGCTTAACGTGCCCTCCGAGGCACGGGGGTGAAACACCGCCAACTTCCTAACTCCGGGCTAGTACTGAGAATTTCTTATCAGAAAAACTCAACACTTAAATATGGCCCGACCCGGGACTCGAACCCAGGACCTCGTCGGTCGCAGTCGAACATGCCAACCACTAGACCTACGAGGCAGTTCTGGTGGTTCGATAGTTCGGCATCAGTTATTATTAAATACCGTGCCGTGTACAACAACCTTACATCATTGTTGAAAACACTTTTTTGACAAAATTTGTTGATTAATTAGGCAGGCCCGCAAGTAGTTTCAGCCTCGGGCCCCACAAACTTACGGTCCGCCCCTGGGTTTGAAGTTTGAATCAACCGGCCCTATAATTTAACGGGTCCTCTTTATTTCGATGCGCGCTGCAAGGCTGCTGTGGATGCGGCGCACGCGTCGCGGCGGGTGTCAACCTTGCCGCAAGGTTCTTATGGTGGACCGGTGCATACAATCGACCGTGCGCTAACATTTGACACGAACTCATCGGTTTTGACACAGTAAACAGATACAACGTCTACTGTGGTTTTGATTCCAATCGTATACTATATTATATCTCGTGTTATATCTATACTAACATTATAAAAGCGAAAGTCTGGATGGATGGTAGATGGATATTTGTTACTCAATCACGCCATAAATGCTATAATCTATCTCTGTATTTGGCACAGAGATGGATTATAGATTTGAAGAACACATAGGCTTCTTTTTATCCAGGAAAATTAAAGAGTTCCCGCGAAACCAAAAACCTCAATTCACCCGGACGAAGTAGCTGGCATCGTCTAGTAAGTAATATTTACTAATATTGTAAATGCCAAAGTGTATGTTAAGTATAACTGTCTGTAAATATTGTGTATTGTCTGCTAAGCTTTAAAATGTATGTCCCAACTTTTGAACCGATTTTAGTGAAATTTCGTACAGAGAGATTAGATTGCATCCCGGGGAAAGACAGCGTTTTATCTCTTAAAATAAAGTTCTCGCGAAAGTTGCGAGTATCATCTAGTAATGTTAAAAGCGAAAGTATGTTAAGGTAAGTAGGTAGGTAATGGTGTTAATATTTTAACTTTGTGATGGTATAAAACTAAAGCTACGAGTTTTCCAAACGAGCAGAATTATTTCAGAATGACAATTTTATGTCACGTACCTTGACATCCCTAAAATAAGGATTATAATAGTATGTAGTATAACCCCTATTCAGAAGAACCGAAGATCAACTCAGCCGTTATAATTATTTTATTGTAACTATTTCACAATATCAATCAAAAATTTAATTAGAACCACCAAAGTTATTGTTAAACAGTTTTTTATGGCACCTCTAAATATACGACATATTTGAAGAATCAATGATATAGGTACTAACTAATGAATATGTTAAGTTATTGAACCCATATTTTAAAAATATGAATGAGGCCAAAAACACTTGCGTTTGTGTTGTTTGTGTTATGATACTTGTGGCGGAGTAGTGCTGGTTGGGACGATGAGCGATTTTCACCGCCGAGGACCGAGGGTAGGGTGTCAGCGCATTGCTTATTAATTTAGGATATTTCCCTTTACTATATAGGTATGTGTGCATCATATTTGAACAGACCATCTGCGTGAGAGATTTATCTAGTTATCTAGAGGAGTCTAGAAAAGGTTTCACGTGTGATATTTATTTATAGCATAGGCCTCCGAAAATAAAAGATTTCTTTCGGACATTAATATCGTATACAGGATGATGCCTGCGATTTCTTTCGCGTGGATTTAGGTTTTTGAAAATTCTGTGGAATCCCTTTGATTTTTTTGTTATCTAAAGTATTTCGGTATAGAAAGATGATTTCTGTATCCAAATCGGTCAAACTGTAAAACAGTGAAATATAACAAACAGACCCACTTTCAAATTAATAATATTACCGATATATACCTAGGTCGCTGTTACTCGTAGTAATTTTTTTACGATATTATATCTCAATCAATTCTGTATTTTCTATCTAGTACTAATCTACCAAATTTTTATTTCTGCAATTTTCTATTTTTATAAGTCTATCGGACCTCTAAAACTATGTGACGACAGATATACACAGAGGTGATACTGTGTAATGATTTTTAAATTTGAGTTCGAGACATAAATATCAGGACCATAATATACCTTAATATCCGGGGGCTTACATCGGTTAAAGTTGCTTAAAGCATTATTATTTTAAAATTGAAATTTCATATGACGTGCCTTGACATTCCTAAAATAAAGACCGACATAATTGTGAAACGAGAGCGTCAACAATATCAAAATAATACTGCTATAAGCGTCTTTACTAATCATACTAACAGTTTAGTCCCGTATTAGACAGTCGCGTGGTTACTAGTATCCCGCAGGCTAACCGGTCACCACGGCACATACTCGCGGCACACATACCAACGCACAATCCCTTCTCAGCATATATTTTGCAAATCCGTGAGACTCGGGTGCCTTGACGCGAGATTTATTCCACACGCCCATGCACCGTATTTACCGGTTATTACATTTCATCGCAATTACCTATTAGAACGTAAGTTTTCAGTTACCTGAGGGGTTACCTACTAGTTACTACCCTCGCTAAAATCAATATTATTTTATTATTTTTGACGGGCTTGTTTCAGAATTATAATCCTTACTAGCGAATTACCGCGACTTCGTCTGCGTGGTTTGAGGTTTTTTGGTTCCCGCGGGAAACAAAAAAGCTAGCCTTTGTGCTATTCCAGACTATAATCTATCTCTGTGCCAAATTTTAGCCAGATCCGTTCAGCCATTGGGGCGTGATTGAGTAACAAACATCCATACATCCATCCAAACTTTCGTATTTATAATATTAAGTATTAAGTATAGATATAGATTCTAGGAAAGTCATTTAGAATGTAATTTTTTAAATAACAGTGCTTCGAACGATGGTAATAAGACCCCTGGGCTGGAATTCTACTTGGAAAAAGCGTTAAACTCTAGATGGAGAGAGACTGCAAGATGTTGCAGGTATGAATCCCACTCACAAAATTAGCAAATTTGTGTTTTTGTATATTTTATTACAATTTTTAATAGAATAGCAATAGCAAATAATAATAGTATGTTCTTACGGGGTGTCCACACACAGCATACAGCTTATTATGTTATAACCGGTTCACATTGTTCCAGTACACACGTTTTATAAAAGGATAAACTGACCAGCTGACTTGTCAGTGTAGTTTATACTGGGTCTAGAAACTTACGCGATGATACCTAATCTAACGTCTTCTACTCGGATGATGTGGCGTTTGAATCGCAGGCACGTACCTGTAACTTTTTGGAATTTGCAAGTAAAACAGAGTCTATAACCTGTGGCACTAGCTACTTGGTAGTCCAAAAAAATCCCGATGAGGTTGACGGCCTTAAAACAACTGTTTTGTTTAGCGGTTATTTTAAATACGATGTAACGTTCTGTGTTAGAAAGATGCATGAATTAGTTTTGTCTAAAAAACAAAAAAAAATTATCTTAAACGCAATCATAATATGTTCGCAATGTACAGTTTTAATTGATATGCATATTATAAGCTTAAAAACCGCAAGCCTTAATGTGTATGTTTTCATGATAATGTGACTAACACAATCTCTAAACTAAACTTAAATGACTATCCCTTTCTGCAGGGAGTATTATGAAAGAGATAACAATATATTTAGAGCTGTCATTTTAATGATTTTTTATAGCAGACTCAGCCACAGTCTCAAGAAAACGTAAAATAAATAAAAAACGATAGTCTAACAAATTAGGGTTAAAGGTGCATTGACTCGAACCAAGGAACTACGATATAAGGGCGTTTTGTGGATAACCAATTATCTTATTATTTGCAGAACAACCTTTATCTCGGGCTGCACGATAATACAGTGAACACAGATATTTAAACCATGTTTTAGTATTAGATAGGACAACTTGAAATCACGTCTCAATTAGTCGTACAAAGTGAAGTACTAAAACTAAACCCCGACTACTTTCGTTTCTTAAAAAGTTTTTATAAAAGGTGTCATCCTTTAAAGTATGAAGAATAAACATTAAAGCCTTAGTATTATCTTTTGTTTTTACTCTCATCCATCCATCTCTAAAGTAATTGGCACCTTAATGATAACCTTGAAGCTCGAACATAAATTATGAAACGGCTGCTCTACTTTTTAGGCAAATCTCTTCGTTCAAACAAGGCGTAAACAAAACGGAGTAAATAAAGCTAAAAAGATAATACATATGAATGGATATCATTGAATTATTGCTGTTGACATGTACCTATTATATGTGATACAAGATTTAGGACGCCAGTGCGTATATGAGGAAATTCAATATGTCACGGACCGTTGCATCTAAAAATTCCATTCGTATGGTATCGTATTCGAACGACCATCGACGACATCCCTGGTACAATGGTGAGCGCTGTGTTCTTATAAGGAGGTACTGGATTCTACTGATTAATGATTCTCAGTATTGAAGAAGGGAATTAATAATATCTAAATTATCATTTCTGGTAGAAAGCTTCGGCGGTGGCTAGTTATTATTTACCTCTATTTTTAACCGACTTCAAAAAAGGAGGAGGTTCTCAATTCGACTCTACCCATGTTTCTTTTTTGTATGTATGTTACGAGATCATTCCACAAAATATGAGTCAATTCTGATGATTCTTTTTTGTTTCGTAGATCATTCTTCAGAGGTGATCCCATGTAAATTTTATCGAAATTGATTTAGCGCTGGTTGAGAAAATTATCATTTTTTACTTTTTAGTTTAAGTTAGTACCTATAGGTATACTTAGTTTTGAAGTCGGTTTTTGTTTTTTACTTTTTAAATTATAATTATTATGTAAATATAAAGTTATATCGAGGAAGTTTCATAAGGTATCTGTATATCTGTTAGTGTTACCTTTTAACAGTCCATCTATTTAGCTGATTTTGATGACATTGGTACAAAGTTAAGTAAAATCTCGGAAATAGGTGTGTATGTTGACTTTGTACTGGAATTTAAAAAAAAACTCCGCGCATAAGAAGTCGCGGTAATCATCCAGTACCTATCTCTTAAAAGGATAAAGTAAAGAGTTCTCAATATTTACCAGCTACAAGTAGGATATATAGTTGGAAAGTAGGTTCGCGTCGAGTGTCTGTCCGTCGAGCAAACGAGTTTTATGTACCGTTTGTACACGGTTGCAGAGTCGAGTGACTATGGTGTATGGTTTTCTTCATCTTACTTTTGTCTTCTTGGGTCGTTCCCTCAACTTGTGATCCTCCAAGTTAAAACTTTCATGTTTTCATACTTTCCTTAATTAACAGCTGTGCGGATAGCATGGGAGATGGGAGTGTCGACTACTTCTCTTATCTGGTCTGAACTGACCAGCGTCAAGAGCTATTAGCACGGTGCTTAAAAGTTCTTAAAACCAGATTTCTCGTGTAGGTGCAATGTTGATTCATCGTCGCGGGCCTTAGCCATGTATATATGTCACCGTAAGATTGTAAAAACCGTAAGATTATAATCTAACTCGCGAAATTGCAAATTGTCGAAAGATTACAATTTAACGCATTATTTTCTGGTAGATTGTAATCTGATAGGTATATGAACCCGATAAAACCTAAGTGCCTGGCGTGCGGCCGAGCACTACCTGATTATTTATATCGAACCTTAACCTAACCTACAAGAAACAGACAAGAAAACGTAAATAAAATAAATATTTCAAAAATTGACACTCAGAACATTGAACGGTTCACAATCTTTCGACAGTTTACAATTTCGCGAGTTAGATTAAATCTAACGGTTTCTACAATCTTACGGTGACATATATAACTGATTTGATAATTTGGTTTATTCAAAGCCTCCACACCTCGAAGAGCACGTTTCTATCCTGGTTAATTTGTAATCTTTCAACATCGAGGTAATAGTCGATATCCCGTATTCTTATTTCAGTTTTGATATCTGGAAGCCCATGATCATTAAAATGCCAAGAAAAACTCCATTTAAATGGAATTTTAGTCAGCACTCTAACTTGTTGAGAATACGACGAGACGCGACGTAGAGAAAGATGAAAATCAGCTATGATATTATGGTTACCCTAGCGATAGTGTCTTAGACCACACGCGAGAAGGCGTCCGCTGAAGGCATCGCGGTTGCCTTTAAATAGCTAGGCTAACTCGTTACTTCAGTTATAGCTCTAATGGCGTATCTTTATTATATGTCTATCTGATGCCTCGATCGTTCACGTTGGTTAGCTAAAAATAGGTTCAGCGATTACGCCGTGAAAACTGAAAAGCAAACAAAAACCGTGTTGTGTCGTTGGACACCCCGTAAGATCAAAGCTACTGTCGCTATTATTTAAAATATATACGTATATGTATAAACTATAAATTCATAATGGATGGGTTGTCTGGAGAAGATCACTTTTAATGATGAGACCGGCCTTGCGCATTTTGTTTTCTGTCCTTTTTAAATGTTCAATTGTATATCTTTAAGAATTTATATATCTATTTATTCACGAATTTTGTCAGAGTCTATTATAATTAATGTTCCAGTTCGGATCGCCACGTTTTATCCTGCGAAAAAGGACTATGTAAAAAATAAATATTTTCGCATTCATGTGATGGGCACCCTGATACTTCCGCATACACTATTTACATAACAAATACTATAGGCAATACATAATAAGCAAGTATAAGCCAAAGTGATTAGAACATCTTATTATGTTCTTACATAAGTTATAACTCGTATTCTTCAATGGTTTTATATCATCATACATCACCATACAGTCGTAACATCAAGATAATTGTCTCAAAGTGACTTTAAAGACACATTCAAGTCCAAACCAAAACCATCAAATAAGTCAAAAAATTCTTTCCAAAAATAGACTTTTTCCGGTTTTTTGGAACGAATTTTCATTTTTAAATTTTTAGTCTACTCTTAATCCCCACGGCTTAGGAGCACAATACCCTACAGCGTGCAGCATCTTGGACTTAAGGAGTTGGGACTTGGGTTTAAGTATGACGTCCTTGCTTGACACCTACAATATGAATTCATCATAAAAAAATCCTAAATCGCTATTTTTAAGGAGTTCTGTACCCTAGAGCAGATACAGATTGAGGATTTGGAGTCAGAATTTTTTATGGGACCACCTCGCGAGCTTCCTCTAACCACTGATAAAAATATTTTCAAATCGGTTTAGAAACCACGGAGATATGCAGTAACATACATTAAAAAAAATACGCGCCGAATTGAGAACCTTCTCCTTTTTTGGAAGTCGGTTAAAAATAAGAAAAAACAGTGCGGAAATAATGCCTCTAGATATCTAAGGGCCAAAGTACACCGACGCGACAGAGTGGACTGCAAGCGAGTCTGTTTGATAACGAGTTTAACTCAACTTTATGTGCAAATAAATGACAATTTCGTTAATATGAAATTTGGTTTTTGAACCGGAACCATTTTCGAATCAGAATTTCACGCGGAATCTCTTATTTTCCGCATAAAAAGTAGCTTTAAATATGCCCATCTCAAGGAACTAGATCTAAATTGATATACCTAGCAGGGTAAGAAACACACACATAATAGTCTAGGCAGTAAAACTAGTGGACCCCAACAATAATTCCTCAGGCGACGAAACTTTGCAGTATAATAAATTAACATGAGTTAAACGTATTTTATAAATATTCAATAAGAATCAGAAAGGAAGTAAGCTTTTTTGTGATCTATCCAAATGATAAAGCAGGTAAGTACTGTACGCTGTTGCGTAAACACAATTTAGGTTTGATAATAAAATCGGGTTTAAATATCAATGTTCTGCATGATTATTTCGTTTGATATTTCGGTTTTGAGTGTAAATATACAGCCAACTATTATTTTAAAAAGAAATAGAGAATATTCAGCCATAAATATTAAGTTTTATGTATGAATACCTAACTTACGCATGTTTTTTTGATATTTTTGTATAAGTTTTGGTTCATACCATACTACAACCCTGCCAAGTTTCAACGACTGAAGATTTAATGCGGGGGTCTCCATACAACAAACCGCTCGTTGCCTACACTATAAGCAAAAAAAACTCCGCATCTTAGTTCCTCAAAATAAAGTTACTTTGCCAGTGTGTGCTACGCCTAAGACGTGTCTAATTACGTTAAAAGCCACCAAATAAATCAAAATAAGAGGAAAACCGCGGAAAACGCCCCAAGTTATTTATTTAAGAGATAGGTCCGCTCGTCAAACTGAATTACTGTGGTGTCACATTATTTTTAAACAATGAGCAGTTATCTGGTGGCCACGACCTTTTAAAATATACGGCACCTGAAACAGCGGAAAGTAAGTTAGTATCGAAAATGAATCCAAAAATATTACTATAAAAATTAATGTGTGTGTGTGTTTATATTATAACAATGCATTATAGTTTGCGTATCTCGAGAAAATGTCTTTAAAGAAAGAAAGAAATAAGGTAAAACTATTTTTAACACCAAAACACTACTGATGACTGTACTGTACAGACGGTGCTGAGCTCTGCATATCATTAAAGCTCTATGCGTGTTTTATTCATTTTTATAAATATATCAGCTATCTTTTTTATAAAGTCTGAAGAACATCAATAATAGCTTAAAATATAAAAAAGAGGAAGTGGGGAAGTACATCTGATAACTACAGTTATAATACGTGAATAAATGTATAGCCAATGACATAATAGATAACCAATTATTGTTTGAAAAACTTGCATTTATACGACACACTTTGTTTGGGAACTTTGTACAAAAATGCTGAGCTTCAGTAAGGACGCTATACTATAATCACCGTATTCAAATGCTCAATACTAACAGACGTAAAATTACGCCTCTTGCTACCGTGCTCTAAGCGTTGTTAAGTTACCAAAATAATCGTTTTTTGTTTATTTTGTGTGGTGTCATGCAGTACTTGTTGACACTTGAATATATTCTTAACTATACCGAGTACGCGCGCGAGTTGAATGCAGGGCTTTTGTATGTGTCAGCATACACTAGCTCTGCATTCAACGCATCACAACGAACTCTATATAAACTATCCATAAGATAGTTTTAACTATATGTATATTGTAATAATAGTTAACTTTTAACATTAGACGCAAAAGAGCTAAAGAGTTATTGTAGAAACGAATAAACTTTTACAGAGCGCCATCTATTGACATCATTCTGAAGTTCTGTCAAAATACAGAAGCTCAATAAAAATTAAATAATTTCGTTTCCTTATAATATTTATCTACTTTTAGTATTTGCTGTTCAAGTTTAATTCAAATTAAGTAGGTATTTGTAATTCAAATAATTGATCAAGTTTCAGGCTCAGCCTTTCAGAAAATTTAGAGTTCTGAGGTCAAGTTTGGACGTTAGAAAATCTCCATTTCGTCAATTTTAGAGGAAAAATTTAAAAAATATATTTTTGGACTCTATTTTTAAATATCTATAAAATGATATACCGCAACCCTATGTAACGCTATAAAAAATAAACTCGCCGGCATATTTAGCGGAACATAAAAAAAGGTCCATAATTAAAAAAATATGGTTTTATTTTAAAATCTACTTCCTACACTTCTTTTGTTATTTAAAGTTTCATTTGTTTTACTTAAAATGAGATCACATTAAGAACAGATTTTGCGAGTAAAGGCTATTTGTGAAAAATGGTACATTTTTGAACTTTTCATGTAACCGGGAAAAGTGAAATTTAATATTAAAATAACAATTAAATAAATTAGAAAACTGGTGATTAATATCGCGTATTTCCTCCACGTGCTCTTATTAAAGTTTCTACCCGTCTAGGCATACTGAGAATGATGTTATCGATGGTCTCCTGGGATAGTCTCCGCCATTCCTCAACTATGGCGATTCGCAGTTCTCCCACGTTGGCAGGAGCTGGAATTCTGGACTTAACTTTTCTTTTCAGCAAGTCCCAAACGTGCTCTATTGGGTTCATATCCGGTGATCTCGCCGGCCACTCCATGACAGTGATATTCATATCATTAAGATAAGCTTGAGTTACCCGAGCGGTATGCGGCCGAGCATTATCCTGCATAAAAACAAAATCTTCACCGATATATGGGGCAAACGGTACGACATTTTCTTCTAAAACTTCTCTGATATAGCGGTCTGCAGTCAGACTCCCTCTGTCTCCCAAACAAATGCCCGCCCAAACCATTATTGATCCACCGCCGTAAGCAACTGTAGTTTCAAAATTTGTGTGAATGTATCGTTCTCCTTTGCCTGCCGTCAATTTGATTTAAGAGAATTCTGCACTCATCACTAAACAATACCTTACTCCATTGGTCCGCGTTCCAAAGTCGATGTTCCTGAGCAAAAGTTAACCTGTTTCTACGATGATTTACCTCAAGCCTTGGAGCCTTGGCGGGCACAAATGAACCCAAACCAGCTTCTTCGAGCCTTCTTTGTACCGTACGCTCACTTACTTCTAACTTCTAACTCATGTCGGGCTTGGACGGCCGTCAAACGGGGGTTCCTACGTACACGAAGCCGAATGAAACGATCATCCCTACTCGAAGTGCGTCTTTTTCTGCTTTGTCCTGCTCTTCTCACATAAGTACCGGTCTCCCTGAACCGTTGGATACTGCGATGGATCGTTGAAACTGGTCGATGAAGATCTCTGGATATCACTCCGTAGGTTTGACCATTTCTTCGCATTTCGAGTGCCCTGGCAATCTCCGTTGGGGCTAAGTCAGGCATAATTATTCAGTCATCAACTCCAGAAAGAAACGCGATTAAAAAAAACTAACAAAAAACAGTATTTCAATGAAATTTTAAATCAAACTCAGAAGGAAGAAATACTTGAAGTTCGCTCCAGATAAGGTGTATTTGAATAAAATTAAAACAATTGCATAAAATGTGATGTTCAGTTGTTTTCTTAATTTGAAAATATTTCGTTTTAAATTAAATGACGTATAAACCAGCCAGCAACCTTATATGATACTGATATCAAACCTTTTTTTTATGTTCCGCTAAATATGCCGGCGAGTTTATTTTACTTCGCATTCCCTTTAATGAGAGCCCCCCTGACATAAAGATTTTTATAACTTTTTAAGCCATATTCGGCTGGAGGTCATTGGTTCACATATTATATTTAAATCTGAAGTAATTACGTTCAGTAATTCAGAAGTTATAAGGCTCAGACAGAGGGACAGAGGGACGAACAAGTGCAAATTCACTCAAGTAGACTCAGAGATCTTCGCTTCGCTCGGTCAATAATGTCCGCTACATTGTCCACGTCGATTTAGATTCAATTACGACAAAATCTAACACGTTTTGATAAAAAATTTAATTTTATATAACAGACAGACGGATAAACGTGTGTCTGTCTATCTCCTACACTTTCACATTTATATTATATGATTATACTATCGAAGTATAAATACGCGAGCCAAATTGTTGGATCGCCAAAAGCCGTGGCCCCACTGTTATGTCGCATTGTTAATGCTATTTGATTGGTAAGCCGGCGAATTACATAATTTGCCATTTGTCTCTGCGGTAAAGGTAGTGCTAAATTAACTAGCGAAAATAATCATCAGGTCCAAGGTCACAGTTGTATAAAATTGGATGCTTAATAGTTTATTGCAAGCTGTGTTATGAATTGTAATGTCGGATAAAGAATCCAGATTAATATCCAATGGAAATTATAGATGTTTTAAAATATTCCAATATATAAGTCCAACAGACAAATTTTATGTTTGCTTACTTATGTAGTTTAAGTTATTGTTACTAACAAAATATGGGCTATCAGTTTTGTAGAACTTGGCTGGATTAAAATGTTTTAATTTTTATTTATTATTATTGTTTGCGCATGGCTTGTTTTTTTAAATATTAAAGAATGTCAATATAATAAAATATAAACCGAATATTTAAATCTCAAGACCCTGATCAATTGACAAAAGCAAAATACATGATAATTAAACATTCATTATGTAGACAGAAAACGAATTCTAGATAAGATAAGATAGGAAAACTGGCTTGTTTTTGTTTTAGAACATTAATCACAACAGCTGGAAAACCTCAAAATACGGCAAACATTTAAACTGTATTTAGTGTTCCGTATTTCAAGGAAAAAACGAAATACCATAGTCGCATCGGAAATGACATAACCAGTAACTGCCCTCCGATTCAGGACAATGCGCAGGATTTCCGTTTTTATAGTAAGGTTTAAAAATTACAACCGAAATTACTATGGATTTAATATTCCGAATAAGGTCATGGATAAAATGTCTGAAAAAAAACAATACGTTTATTGTTTAAATCTTGAGTATCCGATTACCTCTTTTAGGCACTACTCCATTTTGTTCTACTCCACATTCCGTTTTATCCATGCCTAATAATAATTTTGCAACCCTACATGAATACCATTTAAGTACCTTAGTCACTATATTATGAGTGATTTATTTTTGATCAATTAAATAGTAATGAAGAGGAAATGTATGTTTTGTTTATATTTATTTTTGTTAGTTGAAAGCCTCAGTGAAACGTGTAATTGATCGAACAAAACATTCTCAAAAAACCCACGGCGTTTAAAGGAACTTAACGCCGTCGAGTAGATGAAAAAACTCGCTAACCAAAACGTTTAGCGCCATCTGTTGTCTAATAGTTGAAAAGACTCGCTATCCAAAACGTTTAACGCCATCTAGTGTGGCAGCAGTACAATGTAGCATGATTTTTAAAAGAATTACGTATTTGTTACAAATATAGTTTCATTATTCCAGTATTATCCTCATCCATGCTCGAATAATGCAAAGCTTAATTATTTTTCTGAGAAACGTGGTTAGCAATACTTACTTGAAAATTTTTTTTTAGACTCGCTAACTGGGTAACATCTAGTCTGGGAAAGCAGTTACTTGGTGAAACATTTTTATTTATTTTCTCAGCTTTCAGAGCCTTCAGACTCCTGAAACATTTTTATATGAAAACTACAAAATATAAAAATTATAATAATAAAGAAATCATTGCTGCGCATTGATTTTTGATCTCCAGGCAAGCTCCCATAGTTCCGCTGGCCATTTCCTTTATCTGCCTCGTTACAGCAACTGTTAAAGCTGAAAAGCTGAATAAAATCCATTAACATCAGCGTTATTAGGGTCGTTGATAAACATATCAGCTAATGATAAATAGCAAATCGTGTTAGTACGTCAGAAATGTCAATTTTGAAAAAAAAATTATAGTAGTTACTGATCAAACGTGACATTAAAACACAATAAAAGCAGTCTTAAGGTGTGTCCAAACAGAGCGTCAAGTGCGCGACAGCAACACGCGGCGTTTGCAGGACAAAATTCTGCCGCGTCCTTGAGTGCCGACTTGAGAAGTAAACCACGTTTCAGAATTTTTAATTGTCATTAATCATTATATATCATGGAACTGGAAGTGTGATTATTTAGTTAGTGTAAAGGCGCAAATTGGAACGCAACCATAGTGCACAGTCATTATCACTGTCAGTGTCACAAGAAAAATTAACTTGTCGAAATGTAACAATTATGTGCTGATTCGAAATGTAACAATTATGTGCTGATTCGAAATTATAACGTTTGTTGGAAATTGCAAAATCGAATATCCATTTAATCCCCACCCAAAGAAGAAGTCGCTAAAATATAACGCAAATACAAATAACGCCTGCAGCATCGTAAACAATACGCCATCAAATATTTGCAAAAAAGGTTCTGCGGGCACAGTTAGCTATCTAATATACTTGTTTTATGTGTCATTCGATTTGATCTGGGGATGAGGATCCCCAGATCAAATCGAATGACACATAAAACAAGCCAGTTTGAAAATAATTGGCATTAATATGAGTGATTTGACGATGGTAATTCAGACTGTTACAAAGACTCGAACGGTTATTGAATTACTTCGGTGTTTAGAGCTTTACTTTGATTAAGTGGTTACAGAAGCAATTGTGCCCTGATCAGATGATTATTGCCGTCAGCCTTTAGCAAAGTTTTATAATTACCTAATAAGATTAAATCTCTCGTGAAGCCACTACATGTTGTAACAGTTTGCTCGTGCAAGTTTAATCCCATCAAAAACATAAATGTAAAATGAGAGCCAAGTTCAAAATTGTTATATATATGCCTTGGTTGTTGACTTCAGCGACAAAAGAAGTGAGATCTAAATAGGTGCCAAGTTCAATGGTCAGTCCTGCAATTTATTTATCCCATCAAAAACCTAAATGTGAAATGAGAGCCAAATTTAAAATTGTGATATATATGCCTTGGTTGTTGACTTCAGCGACAAAAGAAGTGAGATCTAAATGGGTGCCAAGTTCAATGGTCAGTCCTGAAATTTATTTATAACAACATATAATATTTTATAACAACTTAAAATATCATTTCTTCTTATAACTTAGTATAAAATGTTGAAGTCTAAGGCTTTGGCTTGGCTAGTTTTCATATACGAATTATAGCCTTCACAAGTTGTAAAGCTGTAAGTTCTTATTTTATTCTTCCGAAAATTTGGCTTGCTGGTAGAAACTGTACTTTTAGGTACCTACTTAATAATACTTCGTATATGGAAACTAGCCAAGCCAAAGTCTTAGTCTTCAACATTTTATACTAAGTTATAAGAAGAAATGATATTTTAAGTTGTTATAAAATATTATATGTTGTTATAAATAAATTTCAGGACTGACCATTGAACTTGGCACCCATTTAGATCTCACTTCTTTTGTCGCTGAAGTCAACAACCAAGGCATATATATCACAATTTTGAATTTGGCTCTCATTTCACATTTAGGTTTTTGATGGGATAAATAAATTGCAGGACTGACCATTGAACTTGGCACCCATTTAGATCTCACTTCTTTTGTCGCTGAAGTCAACAACCAAGGCACATAAATAACAATTTTGAACTTGGCTCTCATTTTACATTTATGTTTTTGATGGGATATCATTACTTTTTGTACAGAAATTATTGAACTCAATCTCAAACTCTAAATATATTTATTCAAAATATGTACCTACAAAGTACATCTTCTGAACGTCATGCTTACAGAGCATAAGACGTGATGGTGATAATTAACTACGGTATCTTAAAACTAAAGCTACGAGGGTTCCAAACGTGCCCTGGTCTGAGAAGAGCCCGCAATAAACTCCGCTTTTTTTTTTATTATCACCATCTCACAAATATTTGGAATTTATATATGTACTTATAATATAACATTACATAATCAGCCGCTGTAACAATTCATACCCATGCCTTGCTATCATTCAAATAATCCTTTACACTGTAATAGGACTTTTCTATTAGTTTAGTTTACGTTTTACATTAGTAGGTACTTATTATTCGGTGTAAGGTCAGTGTGTCACCCACCAGTAATTCTATTGTACGACTCAGTGTACAAGATAATTAAAGACGAGAATTCTCAAGAAAAATATATAGTGTACCTAGAGTTACACTGACATTGACAGATTACATCTATGGTCAGACTACTTCTACAGCACATTTCTACATCTCATCAATTTTGATTGCAAAAATTCAAAATCAAAAGTTTTTAGTGAAACATTGAAAACAAGCACGGTAAACAGTCGATATCACTAAAACCACTATAAACAATGAATACAAATCACAATGACTGACAGCTTGAAATGACGACTTCAAATACGTTTCTTCTTCTTTTCTGTCAATGACGTTTCGTTGCACAAAATGCATGAGTACGAAGGTAAGGTTTTAATGCAACTATATTAATATTCATTATTATTTACATTAAAATAATAATTATGTGTCATTTTCAATAGTTAAGGAGTTACTACCACCGCTTAAAGCAGTATTGTTTCAAAATAACGGTTGAATGTCACGTACTTTGACGTCCTTAAAATAATGATTATAACACTACAAAATAAACGTCAACAATATTAAAATAATACGGCTTTAAGCAATGGTAGTATGCCCCGTGTCAGAGTTTTGATCTAGGTATACCTAGGTAGAGCATAAAAATGACGATTTTTCTACGTTTATATCTATATAACCATTTGAGGTGTGCTTATGAAATTTGGAGCACATATGTATCTCACGGGTCTCAATATATGCGCCAAATTTGACATGTTTATGTGAAATAGTTTTTGAGTTATGAGGGGGTCAAAAGTGGCTCCAAATGGTTCGTGTAATACACACGGTGCTGCTCGCCAGTTTTTTTGAACTTTGGCTGGACACGCTTCCGCGTGTCTTGATGAGAGTCCAAAAATATTAAAAAGTGTTAAATTAATACTTACATCTGGAACGACGCTTATCTATACTAATACTTACTAATATTATAAATGCGAAAGTTTGGATGGATGTATGGATGTTTGGATATATGGATGTCTGGATGTACAGATGTTTGTTACTCAATCACGCCCCAACGGTTGAACGGATCTGGCTGAAATTTAGCACAGAGATAGTTTATAGTCTGGAATAGCAAATAGGCTTTTTATACCGGAAAATTAAAGAGTTCCCGCCAAAAAACTTCAAACCACGCAGACGTAGTCGCGGGAATTCGCTAGTACACATTATAATCGTATGCAGACATCCAATAACAGCGCGGCGTTCAACGTTCATCAGCTGCGCAGGATTGCTGCTTTGTATTTAGATACACCTTTACGGACATGCACCTCTAACTTCTGGTCTGGCCAAACCTGCCAATCCCCACATGACCAGCACGGTGGACTATAGCCGAAACACTTTTAATTCTGAGAAAAGACTCGTACTCAGGAGTGGGAAGGCAATGCAATGGGGTAGAGATCATGTTGATCATAGAAAAAATAGTATTATAAGTAAGATTACTAGTGGGCCCGGCAAACGTTGTTCTGCTCTAAATCTAGAGCCTAAATTCCATCAGAATCGGTCCAGACGTTCTAAAGTGGCAATTGATTTATATATATATATATATATATATATATAGATTTATTTATTTATTACGGAACACACATTATGCTAGCACATCTCAAACTTGTCCGGTTTTATAAATAAAAGCTTCCTCTATACCTTGGAAACGACTGAATAAATTATGAGTAAATAACGGTGATAATTTATTAAGTATTTATTTAGATAAAATCGCATCGTTTATGCAAATTAAAACATAATAGTTTTCCTTAAACTGATATTTTATTTTGCATAGGCTTTTAATAATAAATTACCACTATCTAATTAACAGAGAATTTAATTATCTACTATATCATAAGTATCTATTATATCTTAGGTCTTTGCACTAGGGTCAATTGCATTATCGATGGTTATGGTTAACTTTAAATTTGCCATCTATTAAAAGCCCATAAGGTTACAAGTCAGCCCCCGATTGTGTATGGAAAACGTAATCGTTTGTCAAACGGATAATTAGATGCCGGCTCGTCAATAAGCATGTACGAACTCCATAAACAGAGTAATACCTTTAAAGCTGTCAAATGATTACGATTTGCTTAAACAATTGGGCCTCTGGACTCTTTACTGGTGACAGGTTGTTGATAGTCGTTTCGTGATTTTTAGTTGTTTCGGGATCGTTGCATGGTAAGTACCTACTGTCCCCCAGTCACACCTATAAACTCTATACGATAGAGAAAAACTCAAATAGGTATATTTCGAAACACCTACATAATCTACCAATTATTATCGGTCTTAGGTACATATTATCAAAAATAAAAATATATATTAAATAAATTAAAAAAATTGTGTGTCAGCTCCGACGCACGAGTGAAGTTTACTCTTTGCGAACGTTTATAAAATATATAGATTAGGGTAATTGTACGCATTTTTTATACCTATTACTGAAAGCATGCTTGATACATTTATTTATATTAATTATATAATTTATGTTATGTAAATAAACTCGCCGGCATATTTAGCGGAACATAAAAAAAAGGTTTGATATCAGTATCATATAAGGTTGCTGGCTGGTTTATACGTCATTTAATTTAAAAAGAAATATTTTCAAATTAAGAAAACAACTGAACATCACATTTTATGCAATTGTTTTAATTTTATTCAAATACACCTTATCTGGAGCGAACTTCGAGTATTTCTTCCTTCTGAGTTTGATTTAAAATTTCATTGAAATATTGTTTTTTGTTAGTTTTTTTTAATCGCGTATCTTTCTGGAGTTGATGACTGAATTATGCCTGACTTAGCCCCAACGGAGATTGCCAGGGCACTCGAAATGCGAAGAAATGGTCAAACCTACAGAGTGATATCCAGAGATCTTCGTCGACCAGTTTCAACGATACGTCGCAGTATCCAACGGTTCAGGGAGACCGGTACTTATGTGAGAAGAGCAGGACAAAGCAGAAAAAGACGCACTTCGAGTAGGGATGATCGTTTCATTCGGCTTCGTGTACGTAGGAACCCCCGTTTGACGGCCGTCCAAGCCCGACATGAGTTAGAAGCAGTGCGGGGTGTAACCGTAAGTGAGCGTACGGTACAAAGAAGGCTCGAAGAAGCTGGTTTGGGTTCATTTGTGCCCGCCAAGGCTCCAAGGCTCGAGGTAAATCATCGTTGAAACAGGTTAACTTTTGCTCAGGAACATCGACTTTGGAACGCGGACCAATGGAGTAAGGTATTGTTTAGTGATGAGTGCAGAATTCTCTTAAATCAAATTGACGGCAGGCAAAGGAGAACGATACGTTCAGACAAATTTTAAAACTACAGTTGCTTACGGCGGTGGATCAATAATGGTTTGGGCGGGCATTTGTTTGGGAGTTCGCACAGACTTGGTAGTGATTGACAGAGGGAGTCTGACTGCAGACCGCTATATCAGAGAAGTTTTAGAAGAAAATGTCGTACCGTTTGCCCCATATATCGGTGAAGATTTTGTTTTTATGCAGGATAATGCTCGGCCGCATACCGCTCGGATAACTCAAGCTTATCTTAATGATATGAATATCACTGTTATGGAGTGGCCGGCGAGATCACCGGATATGAACCCAATAGAGCACGTTTGGGACTTGCTGAAAAGAAAAGTTAAGTTCAGAATTCCAGCTCCTGCCAACGTGGGAGAACTGCGAATCGCCGTAGTTGAGGAATGGCGGAGACTATCCCAGGAGACCATCGATAATATCTTTCTCAGTATGCCTAGACGGGTAGAAACTTTAATAAGAGCACGTGGAGGAAATACGCGATATTAATCACCATTTTTATAATTTAATTAATTGTTATTTTAATATTAAATTTCACTTTTCCCGGTTACATGAAAAGTTTAAAGATGTACCATTTTTCACAAATAGCCTTTACTCGCAAAATGTGTTCTTAATGTGATCTCATTTTAAGTAAAACAAATGAAACTTTAAATAGGTAACAAAAGAAGTGTAGTAAGTAGATTTTAAAATAAAACCATATTTTTTTAATTATGGACCTTTTTTTCATGTTCCGCTAAATATGCCGGCGAGGTATATTATAGTCATGGAAACATAAACAAGTGTTACCATGCAAACATAAAGTCAATAACGTAACGGAGAAAGTTTGATTTTACTCCCCATAAATTCTTCATACCCCGGTCTTATACATATATAAGTGTATATATGAAAATCGACTCTAGGAGGTAAACTTCAATAATGAAAATAATACGAGCAGGGGCGTTTCGCGGATAGAGTATCGCTAGGTGAAGCTCGCGTTTTGTTACGTAGTAAATTCGTTTCGATTTCATTAGAATACCGCGAAGTTTTTACGAATTGACATTAGTATTCTCAGAGCGGTCGCATTACGGCCAATTTCGGCCTTATTATACCTATTTAAATCGTGAAATTGAGCAACCGGGAAAGTTGTCCCCTTAATTGCTTATTAATTTACCACTCGCGTAGTTTTGCAATGCTGTTGATATTACGCCAAAGAGCAAATTTTTTGCAATTCACACTTTTCTACAAAACTGTATATTTATGTATTTACTTTTTGTACTTGTATCTCCTAAAGAATAGCAGATAATTAACTTTCCAAATAGAAAGTTTATTTATTCGTCTTTGTATTTGCTAATCTTCACTATCGGAATATTATGTTGCCAATTTCATATCTATCAAATCAACGTAAATTAAACTGTAACGTCACGAAAATTTGTGAGTTTTTCTCATGACGTGCACTAATGTTGCCATAGACATCTTTACCATCGATTCCTCTTACCATTTCTATATATATATATATATATATATATATATATATATATATATATATATATACATATATATATGTATGTTTTTTATACCTACTATATTGCAAAACTGTAATCACTGTAATCGTTAGTATTCTCATATTCCGTGCACTCATATAAGTAAGCACTTACAAAAGCTGCTGGGTCCAGAAAAACTTGGCAGGCATGCTTGACGAATTCGACGTCACTAAGATACGTTTTGAGTGGCATAGCTGTTATTCATAAGTAAAGGAGCCGAAAAAGCCGTAAAGATCAATAATATCTTCTTTTAATATATTATATAAATCACGTGTCACGTTGTTTCTCCGCGATGGGCTCCTAAACTACTTAACCAATTTTAAATTAAATTTGCATACCGTGTGCAGTTTGATCCAACTTCAAACATAGGATAGTTTACATCTTAATTTATAGCCGCAATATTATTACCTACAAATGTTTGCGAGTCAATGGCCACTGAGGGTCGCCATATTGATTTTAGTTGGTTTTGAAAAGACAAGGCGGCAACGTCAAGTGTGTTACGTTTAAATGAATATGTATAATAATAAGTTATAAAGATTAATAATATCGCAGTGCTTAATGTAAAACCTGATTTTCTGCCCAGTGCCCACTGCCTACATTAGGTATGGATTAATAATTATGATTATTAGTGCTACCCGTGCGAAGCCGGGGCGGGTCGCTAGTTGAACAATATATTTTTTTCACCGATGTCTCCATCCTAACTAATACTAAAAATGCGAATGTGAGTTTGTTTGTTAATTGGTATAGAGTTAGTTAGGTTATGTACCGGGATAGGACATACACTACTTTTTATATCGGAAAATTAAGGAGATTCCGCGGGAATCCATAAGAACCAAGATGAAGTCGCGGGCATTAGCTAGTTATAATATAAGTACGAGTAGATGTAATAAAGTAAACATACAAATGGCAATGTCCTTTGTGAACTGAGAAGGCAAATATT
Organism: Erebia palarica; assembly: GCA_964035005.1. Classification (NCBI taxonomy): domain Eukaryota; kingdom Metazoa; phylum Arthropoda; class Insecta; order Lepidoptera; family Nymphalidae; genus Erebia; species Erebia palarica. Next base: position 21,467,040 of record OZ035986.1, read on the forward strand.
TTGCGTTCGAGTTTCATTTCCAAAGATTTCACATTTACTTTCTCCGATGTTCTGTTTTCTTTTATTGACCTCTTGCGGAAGCTCTGCCGGTGTTTGCGACCACCGCAAAAAATATTAGACAGCTCGCTTATTATGAGAAATTGTGCCTGAAAACTTTCTGTAACAGATTTATTTCTTCCGTTTTCGGGGATAAAGGGGTATAAAATTAAGCCGGCAAATTTTTTGTGGGCTCTTCTTAAACCAGGCATTTGGTACCCTCGTAGCTTTTAGTTTTAAGATACCGTTTTTGATTATCAGCATCATGTTTTATAAGTTTCGAACATCAATAAGTGTACCTACTGTGTACCTATAAATTGAATAAGTAAATAAATATTGATTGATTTAATGTAAGTATGGAGATCGCGCCTTCCGACATTCTCATCCCGATTATAAAAGTTTACCGATGTTAACCTTAATTAAGTACCTATACATTAAAAAAATAAAAAAATCCCGACTTATTGAAGTATCAGAATACCAATTTCGATTCGATCAGACCTGTGGAAGATGCTCACATCCCTTCATCAAATAGAAAAGAGCTGATGGATCTTTAAACGGCTGAACGATTTTCTTGAATCATCAAGTCACCTTTCAAACAAAAAAATTCAATCAAAATCGGTTCATCCGTTTCGGAAATACGATGCCTCAGAGAGATACACAGACTCACAGATAAACAGATACCCACGTTAAACTTATAATACCCCTCTTTTTGCGTCGGTGGTTAAAAAATAAGCATAACACGTCATAATGTTTACTGGGAACTTTCCGTAAAACAGCCATTGAGCTATGGAAAAGCTTGCTGGCCAAACAAACATGATGTGTTTCTTTAAATTTGCGTTTTGCTTTAGAGCTTTTCTATACCTAAACAACAGACACATATGACACGCTTTAAAAGTAAGGCTGTGGCTAAAAAATTCCAAAACCGAAGGCCGGAATACTCGAGGCGACCTTGCCTCTTCTTAGGTAACAAAACAACGTAAAATAAACCAATAACATATTAATGTGTTACTTTTTAAACTATAAGTTATGGCGGTCGAAATCACGATGTTGAAATTTGATAAAGCGGGGCACGGTTTAAGTAATAATAATCCAATCCCAAGCATTGTTGAGTAATCAGACATATTTTTAGCATGTTGAATACGGAGGCTAGGCAAAAGCTACACCTAGCTACCTTACTTTTCGTCGTTTCTACGGAAAGCTAACTAACTACGTTCGGGGATAAGATGGGCCTGTAAGCATAGTTGATGTGGATCGCATGGCCTTCAAGCATGCATCCTATAAAATCTGGAACGACCTGCGTCCCCCAGTACGTTTAGCGAAATCTTTGTATTCATTAAAACAAATCCATATCCATTATCCATATTTCCATACTTATATTACAAATGCAAAAGTGTGTCTGTCTATCTGCTACGTTTTGACGGTCCACCTGTTCAACAGATTTTGATGAAATTTGGGATTGGAATAGGTTGTCCCAGGGAAGAACATAGGCTACATTTTGTCTGGAGTTCCCGCTCCTTTAGATCTGACGAGTTCTAAACTCATTATGCATAAAAGGTGACCACCGAGGGAATTTTAGTACCTGCTGGTAGAAATCTCTCATCTCTAGGTTTGCTTCTTGACAACATCGAAAACTAAAGGAACTCCTAGCCTATCTGTAAGTCCATGTCACTTTTTTTTTCAGATTTCAGAGGCAACTTCTAGAGGCATTTTCGCATCATTAGGTTATTAAAGGACCTTTAATTTTTGAGCACCAAAATCATTCAACTTTCGTAGGTATAACAAGAGTTGAATTTCCGACATGAAAATAGAATTTTTTTACAGTACATTATTATTCCTAATAGGCAATCAAATCAAAATCGTTGAAATAACTCGTCTCTACGTCTTGGATGAAGTCAAAAATTCCGCTAATTTAAATAAAATTTTATCTACTTAATTGGGCAATAATTGTTCATTTTTCTACAAATAAGTAAAGTACCATTACGTTTTTTGCCATACTATTGTGTTCAATTCCCATAAATCTAAACGTTTTTTATAGTGTAACATCTCAGAATGGTAGTTTTTGCACGATATTTTTGGTTTTTTACAGTCATTATTCCGTTTGTACCGTGTAAATATACCTGCAAATTTTTGCCAAACAATGCCGGTATATCATTAATATAGGTGTAGCGGTTACCACAGTGCAAAAACTAGATGGCGCTAATTGTATCTTCACCGCAAAATAAGATAATCGACTGAAAACTTATAAGTTACCATACAAGCCTGCATCACGATATCGAAGTTTTCTGAGAATAGCGCTATATATAGACCGTTCCAACTTATAACGGTCGGACCAGAAAGGTCCCCGGGCACAACACCAGCCCGGAGGAAGATCTTCCTATTGGTGCGGACGAGTACATACCACTCACTCGTCCCACATAGGTACGTTGTCAAGGAACTAAACTTCGTGCTGCGGTGATAATACTCGATGTTAATTAATTATGGCTCAACAGATGATGCCCGCGACTTTACCTTCATAAATTTACTTCGTTTTTTTTAAGCTGTGGTCATTTTTTATTTCGCAGGCATGTTAATATCTGCCTCTATCTAAAAATGTTTCAGAAATGGTTGGAAATGCAGTTATTATTTTATGTAGGTATCGACACTTAATTTTATTATTGTTTATTTTTTTTTATAAGCTTTATTAATATTTATAATTTAATATTGAAATAAAATTTGTTGCCTTTGCAATAAGCACACATCTCTTAAGGTTGAACATAATTTATTTTATACTTCTACCATACCTTTACTACTGTTTTAATCATACTTTTGCGGGTCTAAAGTCAGTCTTCATGCCCTAGGGCCGTAATCTAGTCGATCGATCGCCCAACTAGTTGACCAACCCCATACTGTAAATATGCACAACAGAGTCTAGGCTCCAGACTGGTCGACCAAACGATCGTACCATTTGACATAAAAGTTTTTAAACCAAGGAGTATGTGTACCTGCATAAACACTGGCAACATGAAAAGCAAAAAGTTTGAAATAAAAACTTTAATTAGTCTTTTCTTTTTATTATTTATTAGACCTATGTATCCTACTTACTATGATTTGCAATAAATATCTAACCGTTACAGTTTGTTTTACTGTTATGGTAGAAGTATAAAGTAGAGTATACACCACCGGGATAAAGCAGTTTTTTTCTTGGGCGCTTGAATCCCTCACTGCACTCAGGACTCAATCTTAATTCCCTCCCTTTGGTCGGGAATTAACTGCGCTGTTTAATTTAATGTAAATTAACGCGCTCACTGCGCTCGGGAGTTAAATTTTGAGTCCTTCGTTACGTTCAGTATTCAATGTAGCGCAAGTGACATAAAACAGTGCTTTATCCCCTTGGTGTATAATCTACTATAGAATGCGGTAATACTTAGGTGTTAGATATTATATGGTAGGTATTCTAAAATTCTAATTTTCACCCAAAATTGTCGTCGACGTTTGAACCAATCTAGACGTTCTAGAATCTGGCCCCTCCTTTTGACCTAGGTCTCTTGCAATGATCCCACAATGAACACACATGACTGATGACAATATTTTACACTAGATGATGCCGGCGACTTTGTCCTCGTGGATATAGTAAAATCAAACCAATGCCGTACACTTATTGAAGTTTGTTTTTTCATTCTCGCGGAACCCCCTTTATTTTCTGGGATAAAAGGTAGCCTGTCCTTCTCCGGGCTGCAACCTATCTCTATACCCATAAAAATCTGTTGAAAGGATGAGCTGTGAAATCTTAGCAGACAGACCGATAGACAGACATACTTTCTCATATATAATATAAGGTTATGAGTTACTTGGTATGGGTTAATTTAAAGTATATTTCATGGATGTGATGATGTAAAAAGTGTTTTCTCTTTCAAATTTGACTCAGGAACTTAAATAAAACGTGTGAAATGCACAGTTAGGTAAAGACATTGTATTCTGAAGTTCTTGTCGCACATTCGTTGTTAAAGCTATTGTTGCAGTGAATTTGAATACTAAAGTTGAATACCTAAGTCTTTGAACAGTGATAACACTGCCAAATCTGGCCCTCAAGCTGGGTATCCACTATGTTCGCGGACCTCTTGCGCTCCGCGCTCCTGCAACTCCTCCACATAATGGATACGTTCGCGCTCCTGGAGCCTGCAACGGTGCTCGCTCCGCGCTCAGCGCTCCAGTCGGTGGCGGTTTTTGGGTGAACACAAAGGGGAGCTCAGCCTGTTTCTGAACGCGAGCAAAATACCACGGTTAGTGCATACGTGTAGTGTATCAAGCTCCACGCTCGGGTTTTATTTCTTACTGATTTCTTTCGTATAATTTGGTTCTACCAGAACCAAATTATACAAATATTCGAAATTAGATGATCGTGTAAGACATTTACATGAAGTCTTTATAATGGCCACTTAGTTCCTGAGATTTGAGTTCCAACACCAATGAATTCGGACGTCTTTTCTTGTTAATGTCAGATTCCCGAAAGCTTCTAGTCTTCGAGTCTTCGAGAAAATGAAATAAAAATAAAGCCACTAATGGTGACGACATGTTCGCTCAATGTTCGCAAGGGGACTGTGGAACATGCGTGTTTCTTATGGAGATGCGCATACCGTCTCCATCAGAGCGGTCGCCGATGCGCGGAGCACAATTAGTTCGCGAACATAGTGGATACCCACCCTCAGAAAACCAAGTTTGCATAAGACCATATGCAAGAGACATAATATATCTTGCAATGGACGTGTATCCTTTTAAACGACGATCGCTATATTGCATTTGATCAGCAAGTTCATTTGCAGCATTCCATCTCCAAAAGTGTTCAGCCGTTAGCAAGTCTTTGTTAAGTATTAAAGGTTCCTCGAATTACACAATGCAAATGAGCCCGCACAGGCACTTGTGCGACTATCATTAAGAGATTAGCATTTATTTTCCGCATGCAACAGCACACATATACTAATACGGTCAGAAGTGGCACTTCGAACTAATCTTCCATTAGAATTTTTTATGTGGACCTCACTGGCGCAGTGGTGAGCCCTGTGGTCTTGTAGCGGGAGGTCCCGGGTTGTGGATTTTTGATTTCTGAACTTTCTCTGGTTCGGCCGTGGCTAGTTACCAGTGGTAACTTACCACTCTATCAGAAAAGGCGGCCGCCTAAGCGATGTAGCGTTCCGTAAATGTATGTAGATTATAGCGTTAGCGCTGTGTAAAAACCGATAAGGAGTATGGGTTTAATATTCCGAACAGGTTAGCCCGCTACAATTTTAGACTGCATCATCACTTAAGCTAAGGGCTAACTAATTGCAGTCGTAGGTTCACTCGACGATTCAAAAGCATTTTAATCAGTTTATTTGAATAAAAAAATTAGTAAGTTTGAGTATGAGTGGAATAAAATAGCACTATAACCACCAGGTGAGATCAAAGGCTAAATTGTAGTGGAATAAAAAAAGGGGTTTAAATAAAAACATTTCTTTTGCCGCTTTGTTTATTAATGCCTAATGTCTTCATTACAAAGAGTGCAATTAAAACATTAAAAAAATATTGTATTTCATAGGAACGGCATATTTATTCACGACTTGTGAGTTGTGACCTTTGATGCATAATCACGAGTTGAGCTTACGGACAAAAAGTGCCCGTAAAAATATCCTCTTCCATACCATTTATACTTACTTAAAAATACTAAATATAGTAAAATTTGCAATGCAATGTTTTTGCACTTAATCTTAATTTTTAATTCTTCCGAAACAGAGAAGCACTTTTTGGTAGGGGGTAAATTTGTCGGATTTTTGAAACGGATTCGCGTGACCGACGTGCTCGCGAACACCGACATGCTCTCGTTGTTATGAAGACAAAAGGTCTTAAGTATAAATAGTACATTCGTAATTAAACTCTAATGCCTTAGTTTTAAGGTTAATAATAAATTGACGTTCTTGATATTGACAATGTAATGCGAAGAGTTGTGTCTATACCGTGATTTTTAATTCCGTGGAATTCTGACGTTCCTTGGTGATACCATATTCAAAACAGTTCCCACAATAAAAGGGTAACAAATTATAATAAAATATAAGTAATGCTATGGATTCTAAAGATGAAATTCATAACAGTGTTAACTGTTAGTTATCATTAAATTGTTAATTAATTAGTAGAGCACTATTTTAATGTCAAGTGACAAAAGTTACAAACATTTTATATTTGCATACGTAATGTGCCACGCACATATAAATAAGATTCAAAAGCAGAATCCAAATACTTATTACCGACTGATGATTGAAGTAATTAGAAAGAACAATTTTGCTAAGAAAGGATACAGAAAAATCCATCAGACAATAATACTAAACTTTTTTGTAAATAATGAATTAGTAAAATAATCATAATCGTTATCATCATCCTCGTCATCGTCAACGACACTTATAATGAAAGCGACACAGACTGTCAAGCAGATGTGGCAGATACGGCATAGTTTGTCCTTTTCTTTAATAACATGTGCTTATGTACTCGATTGCTATTTGTTTGGGGTGACATTGTTCACTCCCTCGACCAAAAGCTCCTTCACTTTCGCCATTTTATAAGTTTTATTGTTTTTTGTCACATGCCTCTTAGCTTAAGCCCAAACCAACTCAATCGGATTGAGATCACAATGGTAAGGGGGTAATCGGAGCACATTGGTCTCTCGTTCCGTTGCCATCTCGTCCACAACATATTTATTATGATTTTCTTTGCTAACTATGTCCAATAAGTTAGCCTTTAACATAGTTTCATCAAAAATTAAATTCTTTGTCGTTTTCATGCTTGAATATCATTATTTTTCCAGCCGGTTGTTCGTTATCGTTTTTCGTGAGTGGCAAGTGCAAGTAACAAGAAATTTTAACATTGAAGCTGAAAGTCGAATGACATGATCATTAATTAGGAAAAAAGATTTTTTTTGTCTTTTTAGTAAAAAGATATTACCTCTTTCGTTTGACAGGCTGATCCGAAATGTTATTAAATATCAATATTGATACAATTATGTGGGAAAACAAAGCAAAACAACTGGCCACACCTCGCATGAGTAACAACCTTTTTGAACCAAAATTTGAAAGTTTGTGGAACGACTAATATTTTTATCAATAAATTTCAATTTTAATTAGAAATTACTATTTTCGACACTTTTATGTTGATTAAGTTTTAAGTCAATTGCAAATTGAAATTTAAAGTAAATGATGACGAGGATGATGAGGATGACGACGACAATGATGATGATGATGAGTTTACTTAATATTGTAACAAGCATTGCACGCGCGGCTCGGGTCGAATACTTTCCTGCTTACACATCGACTAACCATCTCGCTCAGAGCGCTCCGAACAACGTGTCTCTGCGAAGAACAAAGCGGCGGAGCCCTATATAAGCCCGAGCGCGACAAAGATATGAATTCCAATTTATAGCTAGTCAGCGACCATACTAGCAGAAAACCGCTGCAGTCACCAATACAGTCGATTCTAGGCTCCGGAGCACGACACGACACTCACGTCTAAAACTAGGAATCTAGGATTTATCCAGATTCCGCTATTCATTATAAGCTACGAGATTGACAGCCGTTGCAGTCATCTCCGATGCTTAATCTATGGTACAATCATACGAGTAGTAACTCGACTTTGAAGTTTCTTTTACTTCTGCCCTACAATACTTAATTAGTTATAAGTAGCTGATGAATGAAATAAGTTTATTTTCATTGCCTTAAAAAAGGACCCATACTTTCATACTAATATTATCAATGCGAATGAGTGTCTGTCTGTCTGTCTGCTACGCTTTCCCGGCCCCCCTTCAACCGATTTTGATGAAATTTGGTATTGAGGTAGGTTGTATCCCGGAAAATTAAGAAGTTTCCGCGAGAATCAAAAATTCTTTATCCACGCGGAATCTATTTTGTAAATCTAATATTAGTAAGTATGGATAAAGATTATCATTATTGATTTTTGTTTCTATAATTTATCTTTTATCCTTTCTTAGAAAAGTTATTAATTCTAATAAAGGACTATTTCATTCTTTAATAAGTAATAAGTACTTATTTGGATGTTGCTTGTGACACATGATAAATTATTTATTTCAGGTAATAGGGGCAAAAAGATCAAATCAAAAATACAAAAATATTTGTGACTTCTGAACGTCACAAACGTCAGAATTCCACGGAATTAAAAATCCAAGTATAGTTCCAAAATAGAGTAAAGGTACCAATTTGGCAACTTATGACGTACCTTCTTGCTTACACGTTAAGTTTTATTCTAATAATGAAAATTTATGTACATATTTTAAAAATGACTTTTTTAAATTTAAACGTAACGAAATTTTAAATATTAAAATTCTAAGTTACATATAAGTACTTACTTTTTGCGATACGGTATTATCCTCTGGGGAAACAGTACAAATGCTCACGACCAACATTTTTTTGTACATTACAAAAAAAGTGCATCCGCATTCTAGTAAATATAAAGACTACAGACTCGTGCCTACCACACTTCAAACAATTAAAATCATGACCCTACCTTCTACCTATATATATATTCGAAATATGTAAATTCGTAAGGAAAAACATACACATTTACACCAAAAAAGAAGACAAACCTCGCCGATTCATTGAGAGACATACAAACAAATTGATTCTCCCATTCTCAAAATTAGTACTGCACAGTTCGAGTCCTTATGTAATGACAATAAAAATATATAATAATCTTCCAGATTACATAAGAAATATTGACAAAGAAAAAGAGTTTTTAAACACACTAAAAAACTATTTAATTAACAAGTGTTACTACACTATTAATGATTTCTTTAAAGATACGGACAAGCACAAATAAAATCGGTCTCCCTACTACAATGCACTGTTGTTGCAACACCCAAACTGGGTATTCATAGCTTACCTTACCTGTTATTGACTAAATGTTATATTTTAAGGAATAAGTGTACCTATGGAATTGCAATAAATAAAGAAATAGAAATAAGTTTTCACTTCTATCCCTATGACAGCCAAATATATTTTTTATTAAGAGATTATATGTGACTTCGTATACTATCCTACAAATATTATAAATTTGAAAGTTTGGATGTTTGTAAGTTTGGATATTTATTACTCCTTCACGCCGCGATGACTAAACCGATTTGGTTGAAAATTTGAATGGAGATAGCTTACGTATTACCGAATGGACAGAATATAGGCTACATTTTATGTCGGTAAATTAAATACTGCAACTCGATACGACGCGATGCGACAGCACCTATCACACTAGCTGACCCTTTCCGTGGCCTACGTTGTCGAGTAGACAAGTTTGTCATGTTCAATGGCGACGTATCGTCAAAATTTTATACCATGCGCGTTGGTGTGGTTATTATGTAAAATCTAAATAGGTACAAACTGAAAACACCGCCGTCGCATCTGATCGCATAATCTGCTCTATGTCATGTCTATATTCAACATAGCAATTACGGCGTCATAGAGATGTTATCAGCTATCACACTTATTCTGCAGTTTACCAACTCCGTGTAATAGTTTAATTTTATGCAGGATGTATTTTAAGTTGCGTGTTCTATTCAGTTTCAATATACTGAAAAGAGCTATACTCTATAAAATATAGTATACTATACGCTATAAAATATAATATACACTTATTTCATTTGGCAAAAGTGGACACCTTAATAAACGATACGATACTATAGCAGTGATAGTGCTATAGTATCGTATCGCTACTATAGTACCTAGTGCTTCCGTCTCCTATTGGGAGTTCGATTCCTAATCTAAATTCTACCCTTAACTTTTCAAAGCTAGTCGTATTTGCGTTTTAAGCATTTAGTTGGTTAAAGGCTCAAAGGTTTTAAGCAATCAAATATCACCTGCTTCAAAGGTGAAGAAAAACATGGTAAGGAAACCCAAGAGCTCTTTATGATGTTCCTATACTTGTGTGAAGTAGCTCAAGACGACAAAGTGGCAAGTGGTTAGACCAGGGATTCCCAAATTATTTTTGGCAAGAGACCCCTTTCCAAAAATGAACTGATATCTCAGTCCCCCATAGCTAAATAAAAAACTCTCTAGTTTTTTTTCCTATTGATACAAAATATTTAACAATTAAAAACTTTCCGGTTGGTTAAGTGAATAAACTTGACATCATTTTCTCATCAAAATTTAACAAAATAAATAGACATAAAATTCAGTAGGTAAATATCAAGTGTAATTAATAATTATTAAAACATATTACGTAAATTTTTTAAAATAGGTAATAAATTTTTTTTTTAAACTTTAAAAAATGGTTCGATTTTTAGACCTCGTCGACCCCCAAAATCAGTTTTCGTTTATGTCGATCCCTGGGAAACCAATATCAAACGCTTATCCCGGGGTTAGACGATATAAGGCAGTGGACATGGCTTAGTAACCCAAAGCTAAAAGATGCAACCCTTAATACAGAAGTTATATCTTTCAAGAGCCACATATATGGCACATGACGATGATAGAGCCTGCTAATCGGCACTTATGGCCAGCATGGGACACTCACGGCGCGATGGGACGCGATGGGTTGAGACAAAAATGTCAAGAAAGAAATGTTAGGTGAAAGCCAAGTACAATATGTTGAAGAGAATCTCCAAGTCATGTAAAGTTCAATCTTAGACTGTAATCTCATGCCAGCAGCCAAGATGATTCCTAGGAGCGCACTTTTGGGAAATACCAACGCGATCTTTGTCAAACATAAATCTGTTGTTTTTAATGAGTAGAAGAAAAAAAGAATTGAACCTATATTGCGACGAAAATCTTTTCGTTGCAATATAAATTCTATAAGAAGTGTATCTGTCACCGTAAGATTGTAAAAGCTGTTAGATTATAATCTAACTCGCGAAATTGTACACTGTCAACAGATTGTGAACCGTTCAATGTTCTGAGTGTCAATTTTTGAAATATTAATTGTATTTACGTTTTCTTGTGTCTTTCTTGAAGGTTAGGTTAGGGTTCGACATCTTCGATTCTATCGGGTTAATAAAGGTACCTAACAGATTACAATCTACCGAAAAATAATGTGTTAAATTGTAATATTTCGACAGTTTGCAATAGCGCGAGTTAGATTATAATCTGACGGTTTTTACAATCTTACGGTGACATATCTAAACTTCTTATAGAGGCTAGTTTTTTTAACTTTTCATTTGATGAATATTAATTTCACAGCCTCACACATTAACGTCACACTGCTGGGCACAGGCCTCCACTCTCATGTGAGAGAGGGAATTAGAGCTTAGACCCACCACGCTGCTCGAATGCGGGTTGGCAGGCTTTAACAACTATTCATATTTGACTATTATTCATATATCATGTTATGCTCTGTCCAATCATTTATTATACTGTTGGCTTGGATTCGATTTTTGATTATAATCGACTTTCTTTATGATCTACTTTAACTTTTAATCGATTTGACACTTAAATATTTCTCTTTGCTCAACATTTTTTTCTTATGTTTTAAATGACTAAGTATATTAAAAGGCATAAGTATCTATACTTCCATACTAATATTATAAATGCAAAAGTATCTGTCTGTATGCTACGCTTTCACGGCCCATCTTTTCAACCGATTTTGATGAAATTTGGTATAGGGATAGGTTGTATCCCTTGTATCCCGGAAAAATCAAAATTTTCCGCGGGAATCAAAAAATCTTAATCCATGCGGACGAAGTCGCGGGCATCATTTAGTGTGAAATAAGTTATATATATACAACATTACACTAAATGTACATGTCACCGTAAGATTGTAAAAACCGTTAGATTATAATCTAACTCGCGAAATTATAAACTGTCGAAAGATTACAATTTATCGCATTACTTTCCGGTAGATTGTAATCTGATAGGTATTTAAACCCGGTAAAACCTAAGTGCCCGGCCTGCGGCCGGGCACTACTTGATTATTTATGTCGAACCCTAACCTAACCTACAAGAAAGAATCAAGAAACCGTAAATAAAATGAATATTTCAAAAATTGAAACTCAGAACATTGAACAGTTTACAACCTTTCGACAGTTTAGAATTTCGCGAGTTATATTATAATCTAACGGTTTTTACAATCTTACGGTGACATACATAAATCCATCAGGTCATAGAAACCATCCATCGCTAAAGATGTATGGTGTTTAGCTAAGTGGAACACCGCCAACTTCCTAACTCCGGGCTAGTGCTGAGAATTTCTAGTCAGGAAACTCCAACTCTTAATAATGGCCTGACCTGGGGCTCGAACAAGGGACCTAGTCGGCCGCAGTCGAACATGCCAACGATAAGCCCCACCTCTACAAAATCGTAGAAAATAAAAAGACACACGGCATGAGCACGCGCAATGAGCACAGACTAGAAAATCCTCGATATAAACTTAATATATCTAGTAGCGGTCCCCTCTTTAGATCGATCATGATTTACAATAAAATCCCAAAAGCTATCACAAACGAAGAGACGGAAACAGCTTTCAAGCGTAAACTCAAAGACTGGCTTATAAAACAATGTTTTTACAAAGTAAAGGAATTGTTCCAAAATTAATCATAAGTGTATAAATATATTATTATCACATTATTATAACATGAAATATTTATAAGACCTCAATTGCATGACAGCGCTGTTCCTTAGACTAAGAATTGACTGTGTTTATTAAATTAATTATATTTTTATTATCATTTTGACATTGTATAACTTAAATTATTAATTTGACTACATAACTGACATGACATGGCCCATGACATATCTATTAAAAATTGACTTTTAATTATATTCATAATAGTTAAAAAATACTAACTAATATTCGAATTCAACATAACTTGTGAGATTAGACATTATTTTTATTTTTATTTTTATTAGTACATGTAGGTCGATAAATTAAAATGTAATGTGTAAGACTTAATTTAATTATAAACATCAGAGACCAGAGAGATATACCCTGTCTTGTTACATACTACACTAGCAAACGCTCGCGGCCTCGCTCCCGCGGTGTTTTATACAGTATTCTCCCTTATAACAGTCTAAGTATAACATGTTGTGATGTATAAGCTATATTTCTGTAGTTTCAGCAAAATCATCCAACTATCCCACAAACTTTCGCGTTTAAAATATTACTAGGAAGAACTTGACTTAAAAAAATTAAATCCGTGGTAGGATTTCTGACTTTAAATCAAGGAACTTAAAGCTGTTAATTAACTAAAGACTTGAACAACCCAAATAAAGCCCAAATTCGTACATCGACAGCAAACGCTTTATACGGAATTATTATAAAAATCGCTGATACTGAAGTTCGGACTTTAAGGTAACAAGGTTAACTAAATAAAACTCTACTTACTTATAACATGTTTACTTTTAAACGCATGATGCTTTAATAAAAAATTTATGCTAAATTTTTCGCCGCAAGAACATTCATAGCTATTACTTTTCTCCACTATAACTGTGTGTTCGTCTACATGCAACCTCATTTCTTCAAAACCAACACAGATCTCTCTACATAATATACATATATGTACATCGTTTGACAGTCTTATACCTCGGATACCTACAATTCGTTGAAGTTTCTTATAAGTGGGGAAATCTGGTACGAAAAATCTTTTGAAATCTTCAGAATTTTTGGTAGGTTTACTTACAACATTATCCGTGTTGGTTTTAGTTATTATTACGTCATTCGATACTAAATCTTTGATAGGTTTTAAATTGTCTGTCAAATTAGTGTCTCTTTCTATTTTAACTTTAGTTACAGTTATTTCATTTGACACTAAATCATTCACAGGATTAACATTGTCACACAAATTTGAGCTAGCGGCTACATTCTCTTTAGTTATAGTACCATCATTTATCTCAAAATCTTTATCAGTTTTAACATTTTCTGTCAAATTTGTGTTAGCAGCTTTATCAGTTGCTGTAACATCTAGGTCGCTTTTAATGACTGTCCTTAAATTGCTGCCACTCATTACTTCATCTATCATTAAATCCGAATTGGTCGACTCATTTTTCATGACATTATCTGCCATTAAATAATTATTTGCGACAGCAAAGTTTCCCATTTCTGCGCCATTGATATTGAATAATGTCATTAATTTGTTTTCACTATCTGGGTCATCCTTGACCTGATGGGACATTACATCTTCGACTGTAATTAAACTGTCATAATTTTGAGTTATTAAGTCTTTATCGATGTCTTTTTCATTATTTTCTGTTAAATTCGTATCATCCATTTCCACAGCTGTAGCACTTTCCGTTGTGATTTTCTGTTTCTTTATGCCCTTCTTTTTAATGCCCTTCGATTTATTTTTGTGCGTTATTAAAATATGATTTTGGAATGTCTCAACTCGGCTAGTTTTAAAGCAGCAAATATCACAACTGAGATAGTACGGGTGTGTTTTTAAATGTTCTGCCAGCACTTTGGTATTTTTATATTTACACAAACATATCCTACACGTTGTAACACTCTGTAAATTATGAAAATATAAGTGTGCTATCATACCGCGTACTTTGATTTTTTTCATACAGAGAACACATCTGAAAATAAAATTAAGGCTGAAACCCACAGATTGTGATTTTGTCTTTACGTGTATGTCATCGTTTTTACGTGTAGTAGAATACGTAAAAACGAAGGGGAAAATGTTAGGTATAAATTGACATATTATATGGGTCATTAGTCTCCTACTACACATAAAAACATGAACAACCACATATATCAATAAAGTAGCTGATACCCGCGACTTCGTCAGCGTGGATTGAGATTTTTTGGTTCCCGTGGGAATTTTCTGACTATAATCTATATCTGTCAAATTTCGTCCAGATCCGTTCAGCCCTTCTGGCGTGATTGAGTAATAAACAAACCATCCATCCATCCATCCAAACTTTCGCATTTTTAATCTTCTATATATATGTCACCGTCAGATTGTAAAAACCGTTAGATTATAATCTAACTCGCGAAATTGCAAACTGTCGAAAGATTACAATTTAACGCATTATTTTTCGGTAGATTGTAATGTGTTAGGTATATTAACCCGATAGAACTCCGATACCTGATTAACCTACAAGAAAGACACAAGAAAACGTAAACAAAAAACAATAACGTAAAAAACAATACCTAATACAA
The DNA here is from genome assembly GCA_964035005.1 of Erebia palarica. NCBI lineage: Eukaryota > Metazoa > Arthropoda > Insecta > Lepidoptera > Nymphalidae > Erebia > Erebia palarica. Next base: position 21,482,166 of record OZ035986.1, read on the forward strand.
TTAATATTTCAAAAATTGACACTCAGAACATTGCACGGTTCACAATCTGTCGCCAGTTTACAATTTCGCGAGTTGGATTATAATGTAACGGTTTTTACAATCTTACGGTGACATATATAAAAGCGAAATATCACTCATTCGCTGACTCACTGACTAATCACGATATCTCCAGAACTATTAAGCACACAGACTTGAAATTTGGAAGGTAGGCTTCTTCTTTGGTATAGTCTACACTGTAGACACCAGCTAAGAAACGGTTTTACGAAAATCCACCCCAAAGAGGGTAAAATGGGGGTTGTAAGTTTGCATGAAAGTCTTATGTTTTTAAAGTTAGAGACTGGAAAATCGGGATTTAGATTATTAGTTTTAAATAATAATATCCTATCTAAGCAATTTAAAATTAAAAAAAAATTGTGAATGTTACATAAAAGTTTTATGATTTAGTATAGTAGACTAGAAATGAAAATCAGCATAGGTTATTAGTTTTAAATAATAAAACCTGCATAAGTTATATAAAGCATCTATAGACAGGCTTTTCCCGCGGGAAAATTTCATAATCTCATAGGTAATCAGCAATTGTACGCGGACGAAGACGCGGGCGACTTCTATAAGTATTAGTATAGATGTCTATTTTCTGTAAGTAATACTGAGCACGTTTAGTTGTCTGACTTTAAAAAATTCTAATAAAAATAAAACTTTTTCATATAACCTGCATTGAAAGTGCGAGTTTCAAAACTAGTAAATTTCAGCAGCCCTCCTTTCAATCTTATCAGAGTATATTCTTCTTATTTTGTTTTTTTTTATTTAAGCCAAGACAGCACAATTTACTTCGCCAATGACACGTTGCTTTGAGAAAACTCGAAGGAGATGCTTCTCTATGCTTCTTTCTTGATGGAAGTTCTGGATTATTCCAGTTTGTTTCGTGATGTAATAGAAGGGTTTATGAAATTAGGATTTATACCTACAACAACACAATTAAAATCATAATATACTTACATAGATTATAACAAAAAAAATGTACAATAAATTAATATATTAAGTACTAGCTGTTAAACTTCTACTTACTGTACATAATGTTAAGTAGTGGTTCGCCCTGAACTGAGACCTCGTGGTATCCATAAGATAGTTTTATCTATATATTGTAACTAGTGTTTCGCCCTGTGCGCGAGCTGCTAAAGCAGCTCACGGGATGTGGTTAAAAGAAATTCAAAATGGCAATGATTTTTTAAAATTTTGGTACCAGTTTCCTGTTTTGTAATCCCAGGGAGGACTAAATATCGATTTTGAACGAAATCGGTCAATTAACAAAGAATTTCAAAATGGCGCTGATTAGTTAAGATTTCGGTACCAGTTCCTGTTTTGTAATCCCTGGAAAACCTAAGTATCGATTTTGAACGAAATCGGTCAATCAACAAAGAATTTCAAAATGGCGCTGATTTATTAAAACTCCGATACACTAGAGAAGAGACTACATTTGTAGTCTCTTCAATATTCGCCAAAATTTTTGGGGAAAATCTCGCAAACTACCCCAAATGTGGCAGCACTGTTTTGATATCTCGATACTGATGGTCGAGTTACACAATCGATCCATACATGTCAACTTTCCCAAATGTTGCCAACTGCCGCAAAAAGGTGATCGAAATTTTCAAAAACACAAAAATAATACAAAATGGCCGCCACCTCGTTTCACAGAAACATTTTACACAGTTTTATAATTTTCCCGTTAACTACAGGATCGGCTCCTGATGACGTTTAAATTTTTCTTCTCGCTCGCACCCAGACGAAATGATAGCCCCTGAAAAAAGACCATGTCGAAAATCACTTTTACTTTGATAAATTCCAGTGTTGCCAGACCTTGGCGACGAAAATACCCAAATGTCATTCCTACAACTGAGACACGTGGTTGCTCGTACTCGAATTTTGCAAAAAATACATATTTCGATTTATTAATTTTTGGGGTAAATATTGAAAATTTCCTGCGATATGGGATAAGGTTTTTCCCTAATCCATACCTCGAGTCTGTACACACAATCGCCTCGTAGAAGTCAAAACGCTCCGTCGTTGCCAACTGTGAGAAATTTGAATTTTAAAATTGCGTTTTTTCGTAACTCAATCCGAACGGCCGCCACCACAGCCGCCATCTTGAACTTTTAAAAACCACTCCCAAGAAAAAATATTATGCTCGCCCACGCCGTTTCGGATCTGTGGCGCCGCAGTTCGGGGTCGAAGATTCAAAAATTTTAAAACACTACCGCTCGGCCGCCATCTTGTTTTTCCAATTTTTTTCACTTTTTCTATTCATCGTTTCCTTATTTCTTCAATCATTGCGAGTTGTAACGAAATCGGTTGGAAAACAAAAGAGTTGCAAAAATCACGTCGCCCGCCATCTTGTTTTTCCGAAATGTCATTATTTTCCCCTACTCGAATCCCCCACCAGAACACATCTCCCTTACATCTTTGTATCGTTTTCTGTCTCTTTCTAGGAGAACAATTATGTCAATGAGTGAGTGAGTGAGTGGTAAACTGTGGTAATCGAGCTATACATAGTATAGTATAATAAAATAAAATAAAATAATAGTTAACTTTTTTTATTCCACGTAAGATGGTGCAAAAGTCTATTATTTGGAAGCACAAACGAATTAGTAGTTTGTGATATAGGAGCGGTAAATAGGTTTTTACATACGAGTTGACTAATGTCAGGCCGATGACGCCAGTCGAGGGCTGACCGTCGTCACGAGTATGTAGAAACCTTAACGCCCGTGTATCACACAATATTTTTCAATACATTTGTGAGAAAAGTTGAAAATAAAAGTCGAGTAAGTAGGCACTAGGTGCTCACTAGAAAATGGCTTTTCACGCCCATACTTATTTCGAGATTTTTGGCGGCTAATAAAAGCGCGATTTTTTTCTCAGATCTAAAATACCTAATTGTTGATTTAATTTTAAAATTCCACATCACATCTACCACTCATATTTATTGATAATTTATAAGAAAAATTCTGTGACTATTAACTACGGCGCGTTGTTGTAATTGCGTTTTTTTATTAAATTCATGGCTCTAGGTTTTAGTTCTTAGCTCCCAGCCTTTACTTTTTTGATTTATAAAACTTAAATCAATTTTAATAAATTATATTATTTTTATTTTATGAATTAATTTCATCAATTCTCATCTAAATGTCATTATTTTTAAGGTTTTCTACATACAAAGTCAATCTCATTATGAACCGTCTTGCAAGAAAACTTTTTATTTATAAGTAACGTGGACTAAAAAATTAAAAAAAAACTGCAAATTTACTGCACGAGGGCAGTAAATATTTACTGCACGCGGGCAGTAAATTTAACTTACAAGCCCTGTTTACTGCCTCTGTAAGTGCATTTTTCGAGCAAGTGTATTGAAAAAAAAATTACAGAGCGCCTTCTATTGACATCATTGTGAAGTTCTGTTAAAAATACTAAAGCTCATTAAAAGTTAAATAATTTCGTTTTCTTATAATATTTATCTAATTTTAGTATTTGTTGTTCAAGTACAGGATATAATTCAAATAATTGATCAAGTTTCAGGCTCAGCCTTTCAGAAACTTGAGAGTTCTGAGGCCAACTTTGGACGTTAGAAAATCTCCACTTTGAAAGCCCCCCATTTCATCAACTTAAAAAATATATATTTTTGGACTCTATTCCTAATTATCTTTAAAATGATATACCGCAACCCTATGTAACGCTATAAAAATATTTTACTTCGCATTCGCTTCTATGAGAGCCCCCCTGAAATAAAGATTTTTATAACTTTTTAAGCCTGGCTTAAAAACTTATAAAACTTTCGGCTGGGGTCCATCGGCTTATATATTATATTTAAATTTAAAGTAATTATGTTCAGTAATTCAGAAATTATAAGGCTCTGACAGACGGACGGACGGATGGACAAGTGCAAATTCACTCAAGTAGACTCAGAAACCTTCTCTTTGCTCGGTCAAAAAAAAAGTACAATAAATTAATACATTAAGTACTAGCTGATGGCCGCGACTTCGCGTGGATTGAGGTTTTTAGTTCCCGCGGGAACTCTTTAATTTTCCGGGATAAAAAGTAGCCTATGTGCTATTCCATACTATAAGCTGTCCCTGTCCAAAATTTCATCCAGATCCGTCCAGCCTATCTTGAGTTATAAGTGTTAGAAGAAACCTGACTTTGTTTTATATATTAAAAGATTAACAATTTTATTTTGTTAGACTTTATATTTACACAAAAAAATTACATAGGGAGTAAACACAAACATTAAGAGACATTCAACACTTATGGGATGGGGGATCTTAGGAGGGAGAACACAATTTGTTTATTTCAAACCTTTATAATTGTCATTTTAACCATCAACTAAAATCAAATATTATATCGTATTATTATATAGCAACTAAAATAAATAAGAAATATAATTTTAATGAAACTCGCACTTTTAATGTAGATTAAGTACCTATATGAAAAGTGAAGCGGAATGAAACACAATTTCATCTTCACGAAATCGTCTTGTTTTATCCCTATGCATACAATATACTATTTCATACAAAAATAAAAGCAATTAAGTCAACATCCCTTTATGTGCTTCCTACAACTATCATGGTCTGTAATTTGATTGAGCATATCGACCCACTGTATGACCCAATCATTTATTTCACTTTTGGCACTGATTCAATTATGAAGAAGTTTTAATCAATTTGACACATCAATATCTATTTTTTCTCAACATTGGTTAATGTTTGATAAACATACCCAAGTGTTTAAATGACTAATCTCTGTCCAATCATTTATTTTACTTTTGGCAGATGGAGACAATGATGTTCTAACGCGTTACTGATTCGATTTTTGATAACAATCGACTTTCTTTATGAAGAAGTTTTAATCAATTTAGACACTATGATATTTATCTTTGCTCAACATTTTTTTATTGTTTTATAAACATACCCAAGCATTCAAATGACTATTATTAATGTATTAAAGTATAATTTATATACAACAGTACACTAAATGTACATGAATCCGTCAGGTCATAGAAAGCATCCATTGCCAAAGATGTAGGGTGCTTAAAAGACTATCAAGAAAGCTAGTGTTGAAGCTCTGCGACTATTTTGAAAAGGAAAGTTGTACTTGTAATTACTAGATGAAGTGCTTCACTGTTGGACAAAACGATATACGCCTATGGAGTATTGCATTGTTTTGTCGATGGTTGCTTGTCAATAATTATGACACTTCATAGACGTTCATATGCCAAAAGTAAAATGAATCGTTGGACAAGGCATAAGTATATTAATGTATGTATTAAATAAAACATTTATACAAAAAAATACAGTAAATGTCCATCAACCAGGCAGTCGGCATATAAACCATCCATCTCTAAAGATGTGTGGTGCTTAGAGGACAATCAAGAGAGCTTGTGTTGAAACTTTGTGACTATTTTGAAAAGGAAATACTTACTGGTAATTATTAGATGAGTATACAAGTTATGAAATTTTGGATAAAAGGGAACATTGCCTAAATATTGTAAAAATAAAATCTGCATCTATGAGTTTGATAAATCAAAACCCAATGTTCATTTATAACTTTATTCCTCACAGCCTTAATATTATAATCTTAGAGTACCTAATTTAATTATGTTTCTACAATCATTACATCACCCCTACTTCTTTTTGTCCTACAAACTCTATAGGCAGGAAGCACATTGATTGGCCATCAAAATACCATTCTTTTTAATTAATTTATTTTATGGCCCTGGATTCAAGTTCTTTATGGCCTTATATTTGTTGCAAATGTTGTACCACAGAATATACAACTAGAAAATCATGACATGAAGTACTGAATTTATTGTTGAAGGTTGCCTTTCAATAATTATGAAACTCTATAGGTGTGCTTATGTCAAAAGTGAAATAAATAGTTGGACATATGGAGAGTGGAGAGACAGAGGGAGGGAATATGATTGAGAAAGAGGTTGAGAGACTCACCTTATAAACTGCATGTTCCTCATGTTTAAATGGGCATAACACAAATGTATATACAGATTCTGCTTATTGAAGAATATGGAGGAGCATTTGTCGCATATGAAGATCTCTCTCTCTACACGTAGACATGTCTCTGTGCTCAGCAGGTGTTCCGCTTTAATGTGCTTTACTACTGATGCCTTGTTCAGACAGTTTTTAATGCATATCTGAAATGTAACATCATCTGTCTTTCATAGATTTACAATTCAATACAGAAATATTTATTTCAATACAACAACTTTCTTTTAAATTTCAGTCCAAGTTAACAGTTGACTGAGATCTCACCTGTTGGTAAGTGATAATGTAGTCTAAGATGGTAGTGAGTTAACCTGTTAGGGGTATGGAAGTTATACTAAACTCATACTCCTACTAAACAAATCCTCCTCCTCGTTCTCATAGATTATGGGAGTATTTACGAAAACAGCAGTACTTCTAAGTTATTTTTTCCACATTGGGGCCTATTCTGTAGTGCACAATCTCAAAACAAATCAAAAATATTGCTAACCCTTTCATTATACTCCCTGTGGCAAGGGACAGAACTAGATTTAATGCTGTCATTTTAGTTTAGAGATTGAGCAGATTTTGGTTATGGTTTAGTACATGTTCCGCGGCGGACGGGGGACGGGAGGGGGGAAAGGGGAGGGGGTCTATCCCCCCCTGTAAGCCAAACTCGTCGAATCTTATTAGTTTTAAAATTTTATTTAGGAATACAGAAGGTGAAACCCTCCTAGACACCTAGAAATCTGAGTAGTGCCAAAAACATGCTCTCACTTCCTTAAGGCTCTAGGACTAATAGGCCTAGAGCCACTAATATTACACTGCACTTTTTACAGGGCCCTGTGGCAAGGGTGGGCATGGCCGCTAGTTAGAGCGTCGCTTATTACACAGCATTAAGGACCAATTTAGGGACCCTTACTTCCTATATAATATTACACTACTCTGATTGAAGTGTAAGAGAAAAGTGCAGTGTAATAGGCGAGGCCTAGTGTATAAATAGAAACTTACATAGCAATAGTCATCTCTTTGCCGCATTTCGTTCATGAAACACTTCATATAATGTACTTTACTTTTATGTAAATCCACCTCAGTTTCACTCGTCCAGCCTCCATCAGTACAGAGATCGCAGTTATACAGCTCAACACTTTCATTTTTATCATATATTCTACAAAATTTGGGTTCTATAAACACAATATCTCTTGGCGAACGGAACATTACTTACGATATATAAAACACTGTTTTGTAAGATAAATTACATTGTTAAACGCTAATGAGTATAGTTTTAATGATTTATAATTTACACAATTTTTCTGTATTTCCAAAGTGAAAATCGATAAATACAATTAAATTTGAAAGGAAAACTTGGCAAAGTCACAAGCAATAATGTTCCTTGGTCACAAGTGTCTTTGGCGACTTCTTCGGTCTCCGACTCCGAAGACTCTATGACATCTCTATGATCGTGGATCTATCCATGTTCCGAACCTGGTTCCGTAGGGCGGTTGTGTAAAACCTTTTGTAAAACCCTTCATAATAAATAAATTGTTTTGATTTGCTGAATTTATGATAATTTGGCTGCGATAATGGATTTTGACCAATAGTGGCGTGAAATTAAAGAAATACCTATCTTGCGCTTGAAAAGTATTTAAGTGGTTTTATTTTATGCAATAATTTTACAATGTTGTTGATTGTCACTCAAACCTTTGATTTTATATATAGGAGAGGATATGTTGCATTTTACTCAAAGCTATACGATGCATTTCGGTAATAATACATGTAAAACTATGATTTGACTTTTCTTACTTACTAAAAGCTACGTTATTAGAACAAGACAGGTGTATTATGTTATTGCGTGAATGTGTCGCGCAATTGTCATATGACGTCATCAAATTTAGCTATTGAAGCCAATTTTTTGTCAACTATAAATGGCGTCTGTTGTGCTTCCGGCGTGTCAGTCGTGAATAATTACCTGTTTTTGAATATTTTCATGTTGCTTAGTTTTATGTAATCAACTATGGTGAAGTGCTCAGTTGTGGGGTGTCGTAATAATAATATTGTAAAACGCCCAGGAATTTCATTTCATAAGTGAGTAACAAAGTCGTCTAGTTTTTCTTTTTGTGGCTACTATTTTAAGTTATTTCGACTAATTAAAGCTTAGTTTCTGCTTTACTGAATCCATAACACGTAAATTATTGCGCTGTCCCCAAAAATTTGGATTATTTCATTAGTTTTTGTATAGAGTGTATATACATATATAGTGCGGAGATTGTATTGTTTACAAATAAATTGAATATCGATAAAATTAAAATTTCATATAACTCTTACTGTTTCTCACTCTGAGGTGTAGAGAGATGAAATTGAACAGTCCGATTCTACTTACAATATTGCCAAACCCAATTTAGACTGTAGCGATGATAATCTAGTGACTAAGACACCCGATCTCCAATCCCCGATATGTCAATATTAAAAATCAATAACTGATTTACTACTATAAAGTACTAGTATATTCCTTGGCTGCACGAACCACTAAAGTGGCCCGCGGATATGCACAGGTTTTTTTTTCAAATGCAACTATTGTCTTTTAGGCATTCTTTCTTGATTTTCGCATTTAATCGGCTCTACCACACCATTTTTTAATTTCTGAGTAATCATTTTTGTAGCCACGACGGAACGGAGACGGTATATGTGTTTGCCCTAAGAGGTGTGCGTTAATTTGTGAACTTTGTTGTTACCATTTTCCTGGAAAACTACTGGACCGATAATAGGCATGATAACTTATTTAAAAAAAAAAAACGGAAAAATATCTTATTTCAGTAGAAAAAAAAAGGTTTGGTAGATAAAATTGGCATTTGAAATTTAAATTTTTAAAATAACGCCAAAACGCTCGCTTGTGTCATGGCGTCGTTTGTGACGTCACTATTGCTTTTACCAATGTACTCTAATGTACTGTGTGCAGTAAACACTAAGTCTTCGTTCAGATATTTTGTGTGAATAATATGAATTCTAAAGTGTGTAAGTCGTGTGCGGTCCCCAGTGTGATAACTCATCAAAATTAACTCCAAGCAAGATATTCATTCATGCGCCACTTTAAAAAACAATGCGATCTAAGTAGCTTAATCTTGCACGGCGAGCTGGTGCCCGCGACTTTATCCGCGTGGATTGAGGTTTTTTGGTTCCCGCAGGAACTCTTCAATTTTCATGGATAAAAAGTACATATAAATCTTCCTCTTGAATCACTCTTTCTATTTAAAAAACCGCATCAAAATCCGATGCGTAGTTTTAAAGATCAAAGCATACATAGGGACAGACAGCGGAAAGCGACTTTGTTTTATACTATGTACCTAGTGATGCTGTTTTGCTTATAACACAAATAACTGCAAAAAGTTGAGAGATGCGTACCAAGAATCGAACCCCATACGCCCCGAATAGGAGACAGACGTCATAGAAGGCAATCACCGCTCATATTAAGTTATACGGTATAGTTTTAAAAAACAACATTTCATACCTCTAATACCTATCATGAAGTGCTTAATATATAAAATAGCAGATTTTACGGGTTTAGAACCTATAAAATATTATGTTATTATTGGATGGAAGTTTTGACGTTGCGAAATTCTGCTGAACAAAAGTCTTTGTTAGATGCAAGATAACCAGCATCAACAAATCAATCCTGGCCAAATTAGAGCTAGTAGCTTTGGTAAATTCTTGATCCATGGCTTACGATTTTTAATTTCATATCTTTGGATTCGGTAAAAGAAAACTAGATTAAGGAAATGATCTTTGGGAAACAAAAAAACACGAAAATACTTGATAAACATTTAAAACACTTGTACATATAGAGATTGTTGGTCGATTGACAAAGCTCGAAAACAATAGTGACGTCATTCGCTTCAGTGGTGTTTTATACAATATGGCGGATTGCTGTATTTCATAGTTTTATTTTATCAAAATAAATAACAATCTCACTCGAAATAGAAAAATAAATACGATTTTATATTCCATGACTCCTATTTCATTAGATAAATTCATAATTTCATTGATTCTTGGATACTGTCATCATGCTTATTATGCAGTATTTTGCATTAGATATGCATAACTTCTGAGAAGGTTCTTAGATATGTAGGACCATAGTCCATCAAGTTGAGCTGCAATCGTGATTTTTATTCTTCAATGTTACCATTTTTCTCAAAAAGTTCTGGGTCGATTGAGATGCGGTTTTTTGCATTGGATATGTATAGCTAGTGAAAAAGTTCTTAGATATATTTTATGGTCAAAGTCCACAATGCTGCGCTGCAATCTTGATTTTTTTTACTATCTGTATGCATTTTTATAAATTTTTAAAATAAATCTATTTTAAAATCAGTCTATGAAACAGTATTGTTTGAAAGGTTCACATGATCTAATAATATAAATCTATACTAACACATATTATAAACGCGAAGTTGGGATGTATGGATGATGTTGTTAATCATGCCTAAACTGATCTGTATGAAATTTGGGACAAAGATAGATTATAGTCTGGAATAACATGCCGGCTAGTTTTTATTCCGGAAAATTCAAGAGTTACCGCGGGAACCAAAAAGCCTCAATTCACGCGGACGTAATCGCGGGCATCAGCTAGTTCAGTAGAAAATACGAATATAAAATATAAATATTCGTAATTTATGTAAACTAGTGTTTTTTCAAAGTATTATGTTTAATTATTTATTCATTTTATTTGTGATAATTTTATATCGATTATACGAGTATCGATAATACCAGCCCTAACCTTAAGTTCCGCCCATACGCCATTTTTACTTACCGGAAGCTTCAATTTAAATATGATGTTTCATATCCTCTCTTATATATAAAATCAAAGACTCAAACAGAAAACAAAAGGACAAGGACACAACCATAGAATGGTGTCGAGAGGTTGCATATCCTCACAAACACGGTACTTTTTATAACTTGGACACATCTTGAACAAGTCCAATTCTTCGGCTTAGCATCTCGAGTCTTGGGCCAAATAATGGCTTCGTAAACATATCTGCCAGTTGCAGCTCCGTGGAAACCTGCTTGATATCAAATTCTCCATTCTGTATACATTCTCGAATGAAAAATGCTTCAGCTTAATATGCTTGGTTCTCTATGGAACTCATAAGGCGGATTCTCGGATAGCTTAATAGCAGACTCATTGTCAACGTAGATTGTGGGTTTTCCATTGAGTTCTATTATATCAGTCAATTCTACTAGGAGCTCTTTCAGCCATAAAGCTTCCCTCGCGGTCTCTGTTAAGGCTACAAGTTGTGCCTCTGTAGAAGAGATTGCTACCGTTGGCTGTTTCTGGCTTTTCCACATAATCGGACCAGACAATAGGAAGACCATCCCGGTCGTCGAATGACCCGTTGCTGTGTCGCCACCGTGATCAGCGTCACTGAAACATATCAGCCTTTTCTCCCGGCTTTTTATGAAGACAAGTCCTTTGTTTAATGTAACCTTCAGGTACTTCAATATTCGCTTGACCTTCATTACATCAAGCTTGGTAGTTTTTTCAAGATTCCTGGCAGCGTAACTTATACCTGGTCGCGTAGCAACCATCAGATATGCTAAACTTTCTCCCAGCATTTTCATTAGTAGAAACCACCAAACCGTCATCTACAATAGTGCAATCAAAACTTGTTCACGTAAGTAAAGACATGGATCTTTTTTGCTTTGCTTGAATCCAAAATTTATAAGGTACTCTGATATACATGCGTTCCAACAAAGAGGTGCTTGTTTGAGTCCATAGATGCTTCTTTTCAGCTTGCATACTTTTTTAGTGCCATCATTGAAGCCCTCTGGCTGCTTCATATAAGTTTCCTCTTTCATAGTACCGTTTAGAAACGCAGTAGATACGTCGAACTGTTTCAGTATCATATATTATTGAGCCGCTATTCCTAGAACAGCTCTGATGGTACTGAGGCAAGCAACAGGACTAAAAGTCTTCTGGTAGTCAACGCCTGGTTTTTGTGAAAGGCCTTTAACTACAAGCTTGGCCTTATATCGTTCGACTGTACCATTTGGATTCTTTTTTTTTGTGACCCACTTACATGGAAGTGGTTTACGATTTTTGGGGAGGTCGAGTATTTCCTAAGTCTCCATCTCATGCAGTGAATTCATTTCACTCTGCATAGCACATTTGGACTTTTCTTTGCTATTCATAGCATCTCTAAATGTTTGAGGTTCTGTCTCATTGTCCATATCCATGACTGCCAGGACATAGTCTTCAAAACGTTTTGACAGTTCAATTCGAGATCTATCACGTAGATTGTATGTCATTCGTTCTTCTAGAACATTCGCAGGTGTATCAACATTTGTGTCTGCTTCATGGATTTCAGGTGGGTCATCAAGACTTTCTCTAGTGTCATTTACTTCGAAGGTGTCGTAAAATAATTCATTATTATTCCCATTTTCAGTTTGTATAGGTGCCTCAGTAGAGCTTGCAATTACAGTGTCTTGTTCTGCTTGCTGACTACTAGTCTTTTTGTTTGTGCCTTCTAAATAAATGTCTATTTCATCCTCTTTTGTTTCATTTTCATTTGAATGTACATTACAATTGAATTCTCCGAAAGAAATGGTGCTAGAATTTTGGTTGTTATCATAAAACACATTTTTCAGAATACGGACATCTTTAGAAATAATAATTTTTTTCTTCGATGGAACATATATCCTGAAGGCTTTCGAGCGTTCCGAGAAGCCAACGAACACACCCGGAATTGCCTTTGAAGCAAATTTGTGTTCACCTTTTCCTTTCTTGAGGATGAATGCTTTGGCACCAAATACATAAAAGTGATTTGCGTATGGCTTTCTACCAACCCAGCGCTCAAATGGTGCCTGGTTTCCGATACTTTGGTTAATGCTTCGATTAGACAAGTAATTTGCAGTATAGACGGCATCTGCCCATAAACACATAGGCACATTTGATTCCAACATCATGCATCTAGCTTTTTCTACTAGGGTTCTATTTTTCCTTTCAGCGATTCCATTTTGATGCGGAGAAAAAAAAAGAGAGTGTCGTAATAAAGCCCAATTGAGCTCGCACAGCACTGCCAGTAAAAATAATTAAATACCTTCGAAATTCAATCTCTATATTTCTCTCTCCATCGCGTAACTCTTATCCCTTCAGACGCGGCGCGTGTACCTTAAGGTTGACTGCTAAATTTTTGTACTAACTATGGGCCGGTAATCGGTTGCAATGATGACGACAATTACTTACCTTTTAGTACCAACTTAAACTAAAAAAGTAAAAAACATTTGTTTTTTTATATTTTCTCAAAAAGCGCTATTTAATCAATTTCGATTAAATTTATATGGCACCACATATGAAGTATAATAATATTATATAATATACAACTAGTAACACTATAAAAAAGTAAACATACAGTCGAATTGAGAACATCCTATCTAGAATTCGGATAATAGCATATTAACGCCAACACTCTTATAAGTCATTTTATTGATAATTAATTTGAAGAGTTAGTTATTCTAGGAATGCTAAGCCACTTGAGTGACTTTCATTAACTTCGTGTTTCAACAAAGGGAGATTAACGTAACTTCGTTGACAGGTTCCTCACTTTAAAATTTGCACTTAGCAGGAACCCAACGTCTCTCTCTGTTCGGTCGTTCCTTGCTAAAGTCATGCTAAGCTCCTTGAAGTAAAGCTAAGGTCGGTGCTAAAGATCGTGATCCTGGCTAGATACTATCCTTGAACGGATTATTTGTTTCCACTAACTTCTGTTCTGGCATGGGGATAACAGTCTCGGGGAACACTGGGGGCAAAAGAGCGAGAGGCCGCTCACTACACACAACTAGGTGGTCTGAGTAACTGAGGGCGTCGAACATATCCAAATTTTATAATTGACCGAGCGAAGCGAAGGTCTCTGAGTGAATTTACACTTTTCCGTCCGTCCATCCGTCTGTCAGAGCCCTATAACTTCTGAAACACTGAACGTAATTAACTTCAAAGGAAAACGTCATACTATGTATAGAGCTTTGCCCCACTTATTAAATTTCGTTTACAAGCATGCCGTATGTAGGATTTAATAGATTTTTTATTACTGATAACTATACATATATTTTGAAGCCTCTAACACTTGCGGTTTTTTATTAAAACTAAGTTTAAGTTGCAATATTATTTTAGGTTATATGCATTTTTAATTGCTCTTGCCAAGAGATATTATGGCTTTAAAATGAAGTAGGATACTCAAATGCCTGCGTAGCTTGAGGTCTACCTGAAGTAATATGATACCTAGTTAATAAGCTTGTGCTATCTTCTCTAACGATAGAATGGTTGACTAATTGGAAATAAAACAACTGTTAGTAATCATTGATTTATTAATCTTCATATTATATATGTAATCAGTCGCTACATTATCAAGAAATACTGCCGTGGTGCATCAAAATCATTTTGATGGTAAGCCCAACATGGCAACAACATCGTCTTAGGATCCTGAATACACTCTGCTGACAATTTATGCACTTCAACGTCGTTACCCAAATCGCAAACAATGGTCATCCATGGAATATGGCGTAAAGTCGGCGAGATCGAATCAATATTATAGAAGTTTAGCAAGTTTTTGGTGAAACATTCAAAACAAGCACGGTAAACAGTCGACTTCACTGAAACCACGATAGGTATAAACAATGATCACAAATCACAATGACATTGACATCTTCAAATACGTTTCTCAATGACGTTTCATTGCACAAAATGCGTGAATGCGAAGGTAAGGTTTTAATGCAACTATTTTATTATTCATTGTTATTTACATTAAAATAATAATAATGTGTCATTTTCAATACTTAACAACACAAAATAACGAATTTAAACAAAGATCTGGAGTATCATTTATGTAACCTAATAGGAGATTTGTTTTATTTAAAAACTTAACAACTATAGTTTTATTTAGTCGTGTATGCGTAGAATGTAATGCAAATTGCCGCAAGAGAAATAGGAAGTGGACGAGGGACTTGAATTACTTTTTTTTTTACATTTTTAAATCCGCAACTTTTTTATCAATTATTATTAAATCATACGTGGTCATAAATTCCTAAAATAATTATAAAAAGTTTACATTTTGTGTAAATTATGAAAATTGGTGGGGCAAAATCGGGCATTCTCTTTTAAATATAATATGTAAACCAATGGCCTCCAGCCGAATAAGGCTTAAAATGTTATAAAAATCCTTATTTCAGGGGGGCTCTCATAAAAGCGAATGCGAAGTAAAATATTTTTTATAGCGTTACATAGGGTTGCGGTATATCATTATAAAGATAATTAGGAATAGAGTCCAAAAATATATTTTTTAAATTTTTCCACTAAAATTGACATCATCAGATTCGGCGCGTTTTAATGCGTACGGTGCAGTGAATGGATACCGCGAGGTCGCAGTTCGGGGCGAACCACTAATATAGTGAAAATGGCCACCAACAGGAGCCAATGGAAACAAATAACCCAGTGTCTAATCGGGGATTAATAGATAAATTAGTTTTATGCAGTAAATGCAGCCTGCTTTAACGGTGAAGGAAATATGTTAGAAGTGTCAAGTCTGCCCTGGTCTATGGCACGATGACTGAACTTGTAAGTTTTATTCACAACTGCCTTCTCACTCTTACTCGGACCCAGCTCGGACCTCGTAATGTCAGAGCACGCGCAATACTCATCATCGAGCACCCATACGAGTGAGCAAGTAAGCAATAGTCCTCTCTTTTTAACTCGGGACTCAACACAATGGCGTAGGATTTGAAATAAAATGTATACTTGTATAAATTAACACCTGTCGAAATATACCAGGTAAAAATTATTAAATAATTTTTATTAGTATATAGTTGTTTATATGTTTTTAATAATAAAAAATAAATCTGTATCTCTAAAATTAAAGATTAGATTGTTTTAAGCAATTATAACAAATACGCTTTTTCTACTACCTACGATTTTTTTTAATTTACCTTCATTATTAAACTTAACAACCTCCATAACTCGGTCAATTTTGACCGGAGGAAAAAGTTATAGGATCTTTTCTATGTAAAATTTTAAACTCTACATATTTTTATGAGAACTTTTATGTCTTATCTTTACCGTTTCGAGTAATTATTAATTGACTGGTATAAAATGTAAAAAGTCTTGTCACTTGTGTGTCGCGTATCGCATGCAAATGTTGGTTATGTGCAGTAGTAGGTATATTCATTGGTTAAGTGAGTGCGCTACTTACGTAAAAAGTGTAATTACGGCCTATGGCCTAAATTCTTAACTGTGAGGATACCTGTGCTTAGTAGTCGCGACTCGCGACGTTATGTTGATGACGATGATGGTCATAATGACTTGTAGGTAGTGCAATAAATACCTGACTAAACAATACTCGGTCACCGTCTTACAGTCTTATTTACAGGATTTGCACAACGACAGACAAGCGGAAACAATTAAAAAATATATATTAATGAATATAATGGATGGGAATTGCGTGACTGAGTGGTTTTCTAGTAGCCATAGTGATGTAACAATATTAGGCCAATTACGTGATTATAGATAACGATCCCTGCGTAATTTGGTATGTACCTATAATTTATTGTGTAGATTGTCAGTTGCAAATATGTCATTTCCTAATATGATATCCGGGGAGTTCACGGATTTTATGGCATGGTTCGCTAAAAAAAATCTATTCATTAGAAAAAAAATAACACTGACAACTAACTACTCATTATTTTATCTGTGTCAAACCAGTAACAACTATTAATAATACCTAATATTTTAGCTGTGTGATTCATACTTGATGCCCAACACCTGGGTATCTTAGTTTTGCATTCGTCTATGGATGTTTTTTCGAGTCAGATTTTTTAATACGAGTTTTAATAAAATGTATAATTATACTTACTAATTAGTTATTCGAGACACTAAAAATACCAATTTTTAACATAATATAAATAATAATAAAACAACCGAATTTAGCTAATCAATACAGCAATAATCGATGACTTCATCTCTACTTCAACTCAATCACAAAATGGCGAAATCCATTAGGTCATTCCAAGAAGTAATAATCTGGAGTCGTCATACAGACCGCTTAGATAAAAGATTAATCTTGTTTTATGATAGGAAGAAAGGAGGGCACGAAAACTCGATATCTGGCCAGTGAGTCATGTCACTCAAAAATATTTAGGGCTCCGTAGTCAACAAGGAACACCACCCCTCCCTCTCCGCAAACTAAACGTTTTTTTGGATACCTGAAAAAATGAATCCAACACACTTGGTTTTCATTTGCATTTAAAAATACGTTGTTTACAGTTAACCAGTATGGCTAGCATGCGCACTACGAGTAAAATTATGTCTACCCGTTATCTCTCTCTGTCTACCGAAGCTAACATGGTTACTTGTCTCGTTACGTCAAAAGTAGAGATAAAAGTAATATTTCTTATCTATGGTATTTTTCTCTACGAACCTTGACATGTTGACAATTTTTTTCTTGCCATAGACCGCATTCTGTGCATGTTAGGGTAAATGAAAAATTTGCCAGCAACGACAACATCTCTCTCTCTCGTCGCGAGATAATCTCGTTGTGCGCATGCTAAGCACACAGGGAGTGTCTTGACAAAGAGCACCTTCCGCCCCTATCTCGAAGGAGTCGTTTTGTCTTTCAGTATAAAAAAATGGCCTTTAAGTATTAACTTACAGTATTCGCAATAAGTTGCATTCAAATTCGTCCAGTAGTTTCACATAGATTAATAACCCTGTGCGTTCCGCAGTCGGGTAAAAAAACATTTGTGCGTCTGAATTGACAATAATTTATGCTTCCTCCAATTAAAAAAAAAACAAAAGAATTGTCAATTTACTTACTGGTATTTTATAGATAAATTGCGATCCTTCTTGAGCCTGCCCCGTTTTAATCGAGATTTGCAGACGTTAATATCATGCATCACAGTCCACATGACTTGGAAATACCGGGAAGCGTATATACTCATAATACATAAGCTTGCTATGGATTAATTATTATTAGAGAATAGCAATTATAGTCGTTTGATCGTCAGCGATATTTATAGAAAAAAACACTTTGATATTAGCGACATTACCAAGTAAGGGCCTGAACGGACAATCTGCAGGGAATGCAAAATCTTCTCGTTCGAAACTTCTTTCCGAGTAGTAGTCAAAACTAGACGTATTGTTATGGACATAACTGTCCCTATAATATGAGTTTAAGTTGCTTGTAAAATTGCAGTTAGGTCAACTGCTCGATAAACCACAATATATATATGGATGTTTTATTTTAATTTGTCATAGTGGCGACGTGTAGCCCTTTGACCCCACGCGGCCCTTTTAGATATATCCTTTGAATGTTTTATCAAAAGATTTCAAAAGTAAAAAAATCTTGTTATGATAGGTTCATTAAAAATCAACTATGTAGGTAGATGTCGAACCAACTTTAGTCGAGAATTAGTGAATCATAGGAAGGGTCACGACCTTCTGACCACGACCTAACACAGAATACATAATTGGTAGTAGGTATCTAAAGGTTGCTAGTTATATCATAGATTATTTTATCCCCAAAAGGTAGACAGGTGCCCTTGCCCTTACATGTGAGGCCCAAGCCTCCTTATCTGATGAGAGAGGGGCTGTGATTTTCCTCAACTCCTCATAAGGTATCCACTACACGGGCAAAGTCGTTCGCGGACCGCTGCTTTGCATTGGTAATAGGCTGGACTATTGTTTTACTATTTGTGTAAACTGTAATAGCTGTAAAGTGCTCGGTGTCTTGATTATTCTCAACCGAGTATGTAGTTAAAGCTGTAAATTTAATATTGTATAGGTACATAGATTACGAATCTGGAACTCGATGCCTGCACCTCAGGCATAACCCTCAAAACTTACAGATAACTAAAGTTGCCTTTTGCGATTACGGTTTCGTTGACCGAGCGAAGCGAAGGTCTCTGAGTCCAGTGAATTTGCACTTGTCCGTCCGTCCGTCTGTCAGAGCCTCATAACTTCTGAATCACTGAACGTAATTACTTCAAATTTAAGTTTATTACGTAAACCAATGGCCTCCTGCCGAAAATGGCTTAAAAAGTTATAAAAATCTTTATTTCAGGGAGGCTTTCATAGAAGCGAATGCGAAGTAAAATAGTTTTTATAGCGTTACATAGGGTTGTGGTATATCATTTTAAAGATAATTGACGAAATGGGGGGCTTTCAAAGTTAGAAAATCAATTATTTGAATTATATTCTGTACTTGAACAACAAATACTAAAATTAGATAAATATTATAAGAAAACGAAATTATTTAATCTTTAATGAGCTTCAGTATTTTTAACAGAACTTCTTAATGGTGTCAATAGATGACGCTCTGTAAAAGTTTATTCGTTTGTGCTTACAAATAATAGACGTTAGCACCATCTTACGTGGAATAAGAAAATAGTCTACTGATAGTACTGATGTCTATGAACGTAAAGATGAGCGCGCATCTAGACATGCTCGCCGCAGGAGCCGCAAGCGCACAGTCATCACATTTTATAATTTTTTAATTATGAAATCGTGTGCTACGTAACACCCGCTCACCGAACGAGCTGCATTTTAGTAAAATACTGTAGGTATACGTATCCCATCCACGCAAGCGGATGACGATTGACGTCATCAGATTCGGCGCGTTTTAATGCGTACAGAATGGATACCGCGAGGTCTCGGTTCGGGGCGAACCACTAGTGTTTAAGTACCAAGAATTCAGTTATATAAAACTTACATGACTGTATGTTATAATGTTAGTAGGAAAAAGTTTAAAAGATATTTATGTGGGAAGCAGGAACGCGGGAAAATCATTCGAAATAAACTATCAGATACATTTTCATTAGACACTGGATAGGCGATCAAAGGCAAACCGCGTACCGGGCAGATTGGTTCTAATTAAAATAAATACTCCGTTACATATAATACGTTCGCGCGATGTCGCCGTTACCTCGGTAGGCACTTAAACGATGCGCAGGTTACGGTCACTCCGATAATGACGCTCAGGGTCTGAATACATTCGTTCGTTCGTAGCTGTTTCATTGGTCTAGTGGTTAGCATGTTCGAGTGCGGCGCCGGGTTCGAGTTCGGGTCGGGCCATAACAAGTATTGGATTTTTCTGACAAAATATGTTAGCCCGCCCACCCGGGTTAAGAAAGTTAGCGGTGTTTCACCCTCGTGCCTCGGAAAGGACGTTAAGCCGTCGGTCCTGCGTCTGATCCCTCTCCGGTCATGTCGGATTTACCGTCCCATCGGGCTATGGCAGTAAAAGAAACAGAGAGTGTATGCGCGCCGCCGTGGCTGTAATTCGGTCAGGAAGGACATTACATTCGTTTGTAAACCGCAGTGTCTAGTGGTTCAGTCATCACGCCTGCAATGCAATTTTTTAAAAAAGGTTAAAAGTGGTCCCATTCGAAATTCTCTCCATTTTATTCATAGTCCGACGGGACGGAAAATCCTACACGATCGGAGATCGGAGAGAGATTAGGCTAATGACTATATATGCTCTTCAAATCGGGCAATTCCGATTTAAAAGTATTTACTTTAAATTTAAAAGTACTTGTGCCTTGTACTTGTCCCAATATGTATCTAACAAACTGAAATGCAGTACTCTCTAGAAACAATTAAGATCAATATCAATTGTCGAACTTGTTGGCACCGATTTAAACAAAATGTTAATGAAGAATCGGCGTCAACAAGTTGCAATAGTGTGAACTGAATATATTTTAATATGTAACCGGTTATCGCCGATCCTCGCCGACTCAATGGAGATAAACCCTTAGTCATTAAAAAGTCAACCCATGAACTGGTTAGGAATAACTTTCAGATTATCTCGTTGCCTTATATTCATTAGGCCTTTACCATCTTAAGACATACTTTTATTAGGTAATAGATAAGTAACTATTATTAATTAATGTGTGGTACAATTATTTTAAGTAGAAGGTACCTTATGTACCTTATCGTACATATTATCAATACTCAATATCAATTATTCAATATAGGTACACTGTAGGTACACTTATTGACGTTAAAAATTACTTACTTAAAACATGATGGTGACAATTGGTTACGGTATCTTAAAACTAAAGCTACGAGGGTCCCAAACGCGCCCTGGTCTGAGAAGAGTCCATAACAAACTCAGCCGGGTTTTTTTCTTTTTATTATCACCATCTCACAAATCATCTTAACTAAGGAACTATCAGAGCCATAGAACAAATCATTGCCAAGCTTCCTTGTCGTTTAAGAAGTCCTTTACATTGTAAGGACTACTTAAACGACTATTGTATCGATAGGTAGGTATGTGTATTGTGTAGGTAGATATGTACGCGCCAATAAACAAAGGCCCCCAGTTCCCTCCAGCCCTGCTATTCCCGACTACGGTAGCGGTCGCGGTCACGGCGGGACACGGGATGCTAGCAGATGACCTAAAGAAGGTGGCGGAAAGCGGGTGGATGAGCAAGGCAGAAGACCGTGTTTGGTTCCGCGTTCCTGAAAAAGCCTATGTCCAGCAGTGGATGATTGATGGATGGATGCATGTGTAGATATGTGTAGTTGAATAATAATTGACTCTAACAAAAAAATAGCACTTTGAAATTTAATATTTCGCAAATGGATCCCTGAATCGAAAAATGGTGCACCATGATTGACACACCAAATTCATCCCCACTTTACGTGTAGGAGTACCCAAAAATGATTCTTTTTCAAAATTTTATTTTACCACTTTGTCGGCGTGATTAATACGTAAGCCGTTGCTAAATAACAGCTTTCTGGTACGAATAGCCTTTGAAATAACAGATTTCTAGTACTAAGGGCCTCTAAGCTTAGCCACGGGCACACAGACAAACGGACGGACGGACATGGCGCAACTATAAAGTTCCTTACTGATTACGGAACCCTAAAAAAGAGGCTGTAGTGAAAAAGCTTTTAGCTCAAAAAAATCCCCTCGAAGTGCCAGGATTTTAAAGTTAAAACTAGTACGTTCCTAATAAGGTTTATATGTTATTAGGTGTGAATTAAACGTATATTTACTGACTCAGTGTAACTGTGTGTCGGCCTTTGGAGATTTACACAAAAACTCGAGTGTGTCGAAAGTGTTTACTTTTCACACATTGACCGCAACTAGATTTGGTATGCGTTATAATGGAACCATTAGTCTATAGGATAAAGCGAATGGAATAAACCTACAAGAAAGAAAGCATTAAAAAATATTAATTAAGAAACTTCTTTTTAAACGTCCAGATAGAGTCTACTCTTAATAATTAAACTTATAGGAAGGCAAAGGGCTGGGCCCAGGGCCCAAGATGCCTTAGGGTTAGCGCCTGGTAACATTTAGTAAGATAGCTGGCACAGGTTGTACATATTTATCTATGGCTGGCACCGTACAGTCTTCACCCTCAGACGTGCGAAATTAAGTTGTGTCTCACTTTTTGTTTTGTTTTGTTTTTAGTTATTATAGCTTAATTATATTTAAAATTACTAGATATTGATATATTATTAATGGAGCAAACTGAAAACCAGCGCCGAGTATTGCTGTCAATGAATTTATATTTATCACCATAATACAGACGACTAGTTTTAACTTATATTTGGTATAATATTACCTAAAAATACATAATATATAAGTTTATTTTCATATATTTATTATAAGAATTATATTATTTGTGTAACTGTTTATGTATTAGTATGTAGGTATTTGTTTGTATGTTTATATTAATACACCACCCGCGAGTTAATCTCCTAACTTCTCCTATTCCTAAGGTTGCGTGGCAGAGATCGCTACTAAGCGATAAGGCCGCCTTTTTGTATTCTACTTCGTTCTTTGTTTTCTATGTATTTTTTGTGTCCTATAAATGTGTGTTGTGGTGTACAAAATAAAGAGTAATAATAATAATAATAATTTAATTAATTGTTATATCTTTACGTTAACAAGAGGACGTGGATACGATTGCGGACGTGATATACTTTATTATGATTTAATTCGTGATTTTAGCATACTATGTGAAAGTCAAGAGTTTTTTATTCAACTATACTTGTAAGGTTCATATGGGAATGACTGGAAGCAAGCGGTACAAGACCGTGTTCTGTGGATATACATGCAACAGATCTTCGTTCAGCCGTGGACGTCTATACTCTATATAGGCTTAGGTATAATAAGGCTTTAGACGAAATGATTGATTGATACAGCTTTTTCGGAATAGGGGCAAATTGATTTTGGAGCCAGCTAAAATAAATAGAAGCAAAAATAAAATGAAAACGTGATTAACAATAATTCTTTTTTTCACGGGGAAACATCACGCCTAGTCAAGTAAACACAAGACAAAATGTAAGCGTTTAAGTTTTAATTTTCTTGTATATAATATTTTGTGTTTTACCAATTGTATGTGTTGAAAACTTATAGCAAAGCAGGGCAGGATGTGGTTATCGATAATTAAAATTAATAATTAATTTTTAATAAGAAAATAAATACCGTTTCTATCAATCTTAATAAATCAAAGAATCAAAAATAAACTTTATTGCAAATTGGTCTTATTCTAAATTTTTTTTTTTTTTTTTTTTTTTGAAAATAATACAATAGAACTTAATGGTAGCTAGCCTAACCTAATTACTATATAAATCATGCCCACGTGGAATGGTGGCAAGAATGCTGGCTGCATTTCCGCGCTGGACAGCCAGGCTGATCCTTTGCGCAAAAAATGAGCCAGCCCTTCTGTCACCAGATGAGGCAATTAACCGCGGTGAAATATCTCGCAAAAAATTTTTGGCACTAAGACTCCACGGCCCAAGGGTCTCCACGGCAAACGGAACAAATATGTAACTCTCTATGAGAGAGGCATACTTCCGCCGCTTGCCGGTTTCAGCCTTTTCTGCTGCGGCTCCCGGCCTTGATGCTGTCTCCCTGATATGACACGGGGCCAATGTGTCTACGCATGTTGCGTCCCACATTAGCGCCCGTCCCCGTTCCCAGGGAACCAGCGTCAATCCATCAGGTCTCTTGCCATCATCCCGACTAATCCCTGCCGGCTCAATGAGCGCAGGAATATCTATGGTGGCAAGAGCCCTTTTGATCGTATCATTGAGAGAGCCATGCCGAAAAAGCCTACCAGCGCTCCTTTGGCAAGAGAGTCCGTGAATTCCAAATTTATCGACCTCTTTTCCACACGGACATCTGTGCTCGAAGCACAGGGGTGTTCCCAATCTGAGACCTAGAGCCACACGAAAACTTTCATTATCTAAAAGAGTGCCGAGATTTTTCGATGGCAAGGCATGAAGCCAATACCCGGATTCTTTTTCAGATAAGGCTAGAAGCCTTGCTCGATCTCTTTCACTTGTAAGATTTTGAACCAAATTTGTATGTGTCAGCCGAACCAACGGCACATCCCAAAGTTTTTGTGTGAAACATTCCTTCGGGATATCGTCATTGGGACACCTGACCTTCCAACTCTCTAAGGCCTCTGTGGCATAGGTCAGTGAAACTGAATTAGAATTAAGAATCTGAGAACTAAGCTCTTTTATACTATGCACAGAGGACAGAAAAGCCGGAAGAGCAACACTGGAAATTTTTCTCACGCCGATGCCACCATACTTGACCGGTAAAGTAGCTTGATTCCAAGACTGATCATCAAAAGATAAATTTAGAATTTTTTCTAGCGTATCTCTTAAGGTGGCATCCATGATATCGAGTAGTCCAGGAAATTTCCAAATTGGGCTCGCACGGAGAATATAAATTAATTTAGGTACAAAAAGGCAATATTTTAGGATCGAAAATGCAATGTGAGAATTTAGAGCGCCCAATTTGTCAGAATGTGCCGAAAATGTTCTGACTTTTTTGTCCAAGATTGGTTGTATGGCTTCGTTAAAAAGAGGAGCACCAAGAAGACAAAGTGAATGTTTATCAAGAATCTTAATATTAGGGGCAATTTCATTAAATAATTCGGAGGCCGATGATATTCTATCTTGCGATAGCTTTTCTGTGAAAAACAGTTCACATTTGGAAAAATTTAGTTCTAAACCAATTTTGCCAAATTGCTGCTTAACATTGTTAAGATCTTTAAGAACGTCATCCACGTTGCCTCCAATGGTTCCATCGTCAAGATACCATATGTTAAATTTTGATGTTAAATTTGAGATATGGTTGTGGATCCCTAAGCTGAACAGGGCTGGACCTAAAGGATCCCCTTGCTGAACACCTACAGAGGACTTAATATCGCCATCTCCAAAAAATAATTTAGAAGCAGAGCTGTAACATTGCCAAACATACGGGTAAATTTCGGGAAGCTGTGTTGAAACTTCGTTAAGCAGAGTTGCCCTGTCCAATGAATTAAAAGCATTCTTTACGTCTACTTTCAGCAGTACCTCAACCTCGCCATTCGATAAGAAAGTACGAGCCGAATGCACCGCTGCCTCACAACCACCTTTACTGCCAAATCCAACTTGAATGGGTTGGAATTTATCCTTTAGGGTCGAAACTATGTGTCTACACGCTAATTTTGATGCCAAACGGCGAAAAGTGCAGCCAACAGCGATGGGCCGGATCCCACCGTCCTTTTTATTAAAAGCACAGAGCCTCGCGCCGTAAAGGAATGGCAAAATGGATGAATTTACCTCGCCAGATAACATAAAATTACAAAGTCTGGTAATGTCGCTCAGAAGCGCCTTGCCGGCGTCCCCAGCAGTAACACCCACAAGATCCTTTAGATGTTGTGGTGTTATGCCGTCCATGCCACCAGCAGAGCCACTGGAGAATGACATTATCGCAGCGTAAGTTTCTTCATCCTTTATCTGTAAAAATGAAACGTTTGAAGGTGGGTCTGGAAGTAAAGAGTCGGGATTTGGTAAAGGATGCTTGTCACGTAAGGCTTCTAGCGTTTCATCATTAAATGGAGCCAGCGTATCATTAGAAAACAAAATGCGGGCTGCGTTTTTAAGATCCCCATCCATAACCTTGTTTTCCACAATTTTTTTCAAATTGTAATTTTGTGTTCGAAATGAGCAGTCAGGAATTTGGAAAACGCGATCAACCGAACAATTTTTTTTCAATTTTGAACATAACGACCCGCTTTCTGATTTATCTACTGAAAAATGTTTATATGAAAACAAAAAAAGATTTTGCCAAGCCAAAAGTGAATTTGATAAGACATTTTGGATTGTATGTGATAAGGATCTAGCCAATGATATCCTCGCCCCTCGCGGAATGCGTTTTATTAAAGGAATATTTTGACTATACTTGGATAATAAAATTTCGAAGGTTACCTGGTTTTGACTTCCTGTTTGCGTTTGATCGCACATGAAATTTGGGCAAGTTAAAGGCCTTGCTGGTGGTCCGTGACATCGTGCGATATGTATATTAAGGCCTTTACGACCTTTAAACAGCCTGCCATCGCTACAGTGTGGGCATTCTATGTACTCAACTTGAGAAGCACTAGGGATCATACTTCACAACACAACAAAAGAAAAAAAAAAAAAACTAAAACACTACACAATAGCGTCTATAAGCGCGCGAAGCCCCGGCAACGGCAACCAGGAGGCCTGCAGAGCAGGCGACTGCCCGCTGAGGCCCCTGGAAACCGCGACACCGCGTGGCAACGCCTCGCTCTGAAACAAAAACTACTGTTAATATCCCATTTCAAAACACAATGAAAATAATACCACGGGGTATTTCGCGAATAAGCGCCAATTTGATGCCAATAATAATCCAAAATACCGAGCCCAATATTTATAAATAAAAATTTTGAAGCGAGCAAAATTTTTTCATTGACATCTCATTGACATTCTTATTATTATTATTATTATTCTAAATTATAACTTCCGGCAAAAGTTCACCTTACGGCATGCAACTACATGAAATAATATTTAAAATAATGATTGTATAGTAATTAAAACACATTAGTTTTACGTACAATAACTTGAAAGTTATGCTAGAGATTCTGGGCACGTGCATCAAAAAATCGTATATCTGCGTGTAAGCTGAGTGCAGGTACGCGAGGAAAAATCCACTCTCTCTCGCTCTCTATTTCTCGCTTTGCGCAGCTCTGTTGGGAAAGAGTATTTTCGAATCATCTGTCAGGAATCTTCTGTTTCAATGGACGCCTTTACACGCAGTTTGTATACGTTTGTTAGACGTCGAAACGGTAAAATTTTTAAATTTGAAGATTATTTATTTTCTGTTTTTTCAGCCGTCAACGCAAAACTCCAAAACAGTTATTAATACGGTCATTTGGTAGTTTTACCTGGAAAGTTTCTCGGGAGTTTTAAAAATTGGTGTATTTTATAGATTTGGACGTGTTCTTTCCGAATTTTCACTTTGCCACCTCCTATCATTGCCGCTCGCGCCGCCATATTGGAAAAATGCCGCTCAAAAATAGTTTTTTGACAATAACTCCTTTCGGACTAATTTTAAAATGAAAATAGTTATGTAATAAATTAAACTAGAGAAAATTTCCTACCATTTAGGTAGTAACCTTGTTTTTGTAAAAATAATAGTTTCATCGTGCGAGAGCCGCCAACCAAAACTAAAATTCACCTTCCACAGTTCAAATAAATTTGTATTGTGGGTATTTTGCGGCTCTCGTTTTTCCAATATGGCAAAGTGAAAATTTGCAAAGAACACGTCTACATCTATAAAATACACCAATTTTCAAAACTCCCGAGAAACTTTCCAGGTAATCCCCCTTTTGAGCATCAAATCTTTGAAGCGAATGTTTATTTGTTGTGTACTAATATAATGAACCTAATTATTTAACTATTATTAAAAGTTTTTCTGTCTGTTCCAATCACTCTCGGAGAGTGATTGGAACAGACAGAATTCTGAATTATGATTGGCGAAAATTGGACACTTAACTTTACAGGAAAATGTTGTGATTTAATAATTTGTTGATTCTGTTGTACAGTAAGCTACTTAAGAAAGGCCGTCACGAGATTGTTGTCCGAGTCAAAACCATTCTACATACCGAGTGAGGTCTACGTTTTGTATAACTTTATGGATCGTAGTGAAGTTAGGTACGATCTGTTAGATAACTTTTAAATATGTTAAAAGCCAAACCTCTAAGACCATTTGCTCGAGTTTATTTAGAAACTTGGGGACAGAGACAGTGCCAAAAGTTTTGGAAAGGTCAAGGAAAATTGCAACAGACTTTAATTAGTAATCAATTTTTTTTAATGTTATTAGATAGTTTTAATACTGCATCTTCGATGGACTTTCCACTACGGAATCCAAACTGGTTTTCTGATAATATATCATTGTGATTGATGTAACTCAAAATGTTTTCAAAATGAAAAACTTGACTTAAAAGAGTCCGCTACACGTCCTTCCACTACTCATCTTTCTCGCACATCTTTAGTGGAAATGCACCCTTAATATAAAACCTCTCAACGTAGCCACAGCTCATTGAAATTATATTATAATTCGATTCACCTCGACACGTTTCGTGTGGCAACGGCGCGCAAGAACTGATGATTGTCGATGAAGATTTTCTAAATGACTGTTGCAGCACAAAATAAACAGACACCCTTTCGGCACTAAGTTTCCTGCCACATAATCTTCAAGGCAAGAGTTAATGGGAATCTTCTAGGCAAACAACAAGCGTCTGATTGAAAAATTGCATAATTTTGGCCAGACTGCTCCATCAATCTTTCAACAGTTATGATTGGCGGAAATTACTGATGCAGAATCCATGGTCTAACATGGATGCATAATATGACACATGATGTCCTGGTGCTTGTAAGCAAACAATTTTTCTGGTAGGTGTAACTACACCAAAACTAAGCACATCCTATTATGATATTATTATTAAGAGGAAACTGAACTGATATCATATATAATTAAGAACTTCCCGAGTGAAGCCGATAATATAAACTTGTAAAGTACCTATAATATCTTCAGATCGTTTGAATGGATAGTAAAGTCGTTAACTTTATCAAGGTACTTAACTAATGGATGACTAACCTGTTTTGATTGTTCTATCGAGAAAAAAAGCTGTCAAGAAACTCAGTCTATGTTCTATTTAAAAGAAATAGCAATATTGTAGTTCCCTCTAAAACACTAAACTATAGGATGTGCCTATTCAAATATTCAATAGTTCTTTTGTACGATCCTCTAGAGATATTATCTTTTCTTCGAAACTACTAGATGATGCCCGCGATTTCGACCACGATTTAGATTTCTTTAATTAATCTCGTCATAAAATAAGTATTTTATTTCATGTAGGCAAACATTTATTGTGTACCTAATTTATGACACTACATCCAGTTCAGTAAAATCATTCTTCTGAGGTGAAAACTTTTCAAAATACTCAGCAGTGAGACAGTGAGTCCAGTCTCTAAGTAAAAAAATATCATTTGAAAAATATGCGGAAAATCAGGGAGTGTAACCCTACCCAAGGAGGAAATATTGCCAAAATAAAATAAGTGATAAGATAATTATTGAAATATTTAAGGATCGGTAAAATATATTTTAGATACTTCTACCCTTAAAACCTTTACTATGTTTTGTATCCGTATATTTTATGCAGAACTGAATCACTTGGCGCTACAGTTTTGCTGTTTGGGAACTAAATAATAATAATAAAAAATAACAACACTTTACTAGTTTTATCACAATAAATAATGAAATATACATATATATTAGAATTAAAAGTAAGAAATAAATTAAAATTAAACACTTTACTCGTATTATTAAATATCATAAGTACAGTTCGTGCGCAGTTCTTGTGACGCCATAATAGTACAAATATGTCGCACGTCGCTTTCTTCGCGCTTTGTGTGTGATGCAAGTCAATGTTTAATTTCATTTGATATAGATAAATGCCAATCACCAAACCGTAAATTAACAGCTTAGCGTTTTTTTCTTATCTATTTGTGTTAATCTGTATAATTTCCTGTTATTTCTTCGACATCAAATTATTTGTTCAAAAAACCGTTAGGAGATAAATAGACAGTAAAGTCATATCTCATCTTTAATAATATGTTCCACTAAAATCTATATCATGGAATATTATTACCGAGGAATTATTGGATGAGCGCGACTTTGTCCGCGTGGAATAAGTTATTTTAATTTGTCAAGGAAAGCTATTTATTTTTTCGGAATAAAAAGTAGCTTAAGTCACTCTCCGTAATTAGTTGCCGTTGCGACGTGATTGAAGGACAAACGAACAAACAAACACATTTTCGCATTTTAAATAGTAGTATGATGCAAAAGCGTGTATCTATCTGTCTGCTATGCTTTCACGGTCCATCTGCTGTTGTAGTTTTAACCTTTTAGATTTCAGTTCGGGCTCTTTACCGCTTAGCTATCGAGGCTTCGATCATGACCTTTAGAATAGAGGTCTTCTAGTGAAGATCATCATATCTAAAATGGCTTTTCCGGTAACTAGCCAAACTGAATTTGCATAGCAAATGACCCAGAGACTCGTCCTTAACTGCTAACACAAGTATTGATATAGGCGGAATCATCAGCTATTTCTATTATTTGTTTTCTTTTTCTATTATACCTGGCCGTCTATTCTATTACCATCGGCGTAAGTTCTGTAAATAAGTAGTTTTACTCTTTACAGAATATTAAAAAAAAACGATTTTTATGTTTATGATAAAATGTTTTCAAAACGCTCTTATTTTTACTGTGATCTTTTTGCTCTGATACTAGAAGCCACAAAGTTTTTTGGGAATTTCGGTAGGTAGCACCAAGTCAGCACTAAACAATTAGCTTGATGGGGCCCAAAAGGTAAATCAAACTAAAACCAAATGATACGTGTCTTATACAACCGAAATTGTTACAAAATATGAAGACTTTTGATTTTGATTGAATTCTTCCTTACAGTCTTAAATCTTATTTAAGGCTAAGGAAGAAATTATTAAATTGTAGAGGCGTGGTAGAGGTCTTTTAAATTTCAATTTCAATTTCAATTTCAATTTATTTTATTATTTACAAAAAACTTACACACTAACCACACCAATATAAATTACATTTTACTTACTAGTAAACTACACCGGAATAATTTGGCCATTTGCATGGGTGGCTGGGTCTGAATCCTAACTAGTTTGACTGTGACTAGGATTTCATGCCCACTTCCATCGCGGTTTGCGGGTCGTTCGTTTATCCAGTTTATTAGAATTTAAGATAGATACTTTACTTCACACAAATACTCCCAAAAATGCACGAAAACTTAGCAAAAACTCCACACTAAATAGAATATGCCGAAGAAATTGTATGCCTACCCGCTTTCAAAAACTGGCGCGGTCGACGACGCGAGCATTGTGTTACGTAGATATATGCGCAGTTTGCAAGAAGAGACATTGAGCGTACTTGTTACTTCGCAGAATGGCGAACCTTATTATAATGTGAATAACTTTAAGTAGTAAGTTGCTAAATAGATTTAAGATTTTAGTTAATTTCTATTATGACGTTATTACGTAGTTTATTTTAATAATATTTAATCATTGTGTTGTTGTAATGTCTCGTATTGAATTTATTTTTGTCCCACCCCGAAGGTATGGTAGGTATATTGTTGTAAATATAGTATAATATTTATATGTTTATATATATATATAAATATATATATATATATATATATATATATATATATATATATGTCGTCGTTATATGAGTTTTAGTTATAAATATATTTTAAATATTGTTTGTATTTATTAATTGTGTCTTATTAAGTTATAGATTTTTTTTTAATTATTAAATCATAATAGTTAGTAAGTTTTCAGTTTGGTCATAATCTAAGGTCATTAAGTAATTATTTAATGTTTTTTTTAGCCACTGCCTTAGTTTTATTAAATAAACTAAGAGTTTTATTTAATTTATTGTAGAGGTAAGGTCCTATAAAATTGCTTGACGTTATTATTATTATTATTATTATTATTATATACTTTATTTGTACCACCACAAAAAGTAAAAATAACAAAAATAGGAAATAAAAAAAAAACAGAAGTAGGATACAAAAGGCGGCCTTATTGCTTAGGTAGCGATCTCTACCAGGCAACCTTATGATTGTGTAGTTTATTACGTTTATTTATGCATTTGATAATTCCAGATGTAATCCAAGGTTTCAAATTTCTTTGCCTCCGTGACATTGAAAAATAGGTCGTGAACTCATTCATGGTGCTTTTAATCATATTTATGAATGTGTGGGTAGCTTCTTCCGGATCTGAGAGTTGAGTTACGACTTTCCAATCTATACTCATTAGTTTTTTAAAAACGCCATCATAGTTGATCTTTTTAAAAGATTTTTTTAAATTTTTTTTAGCCTCAGTAGCTTTATCTAATTTTAGTTTTAGAATAACAGTATCATGATCTGTAATGTCTGTTTTACACACAATTATTAATGCTTTAGACTTTGAGCTATTTTTCAGCAATATGTGGTCTAAACATGTGTCAGACCTAGTAGGGCGTGTGTGTGCGGCCATTAAACCATGAGAAGCAGCCACGTTAAGGTAATCAATGGACAAGCTAGTATCTTTCGGGGGTACGATATTAATATTCAGATCTCCAGCGATAATTATATTACTTTGATCCTTAAGTTCGTTTAGAAGGATGTCGAAGGAATTTAAAAAATTGACAACTTTTTTAAATGCACACGGTCGGTATAATCCAATTAAAGTAAGATTAGCATATAGCTGTACTGCCAAGCAGTTTGCTTCTTGTACTAGGGGCTCATAAACGCGAATAGGACTAATACTATCCCTAACATATATCACCACACCATCATTCTGGTTATAATTAGTTTTAGTGTAATATTTCTGATAACCGGTTAAGTTTGGAATGTCTGACCCATCACTATCCTTAGATAGCCAACACTCTGTCATTACAAGAATATCAAAGTTGGATGTCGCCAATCTTCTTAGTAGGACGCAAAAATTATCAATGTTTTTATGGATGCTCCGGACATTTTGTGTAATTACTGTTAAACAGCGACCATTTACCTTTTTTAAAAGTTTGGCACACATTTCAGCCTCATCAACCATATAAGGATTCGTGATATTAATTGAATAAATATCGCGAGTTAGTTCTGTAAAGTCCGCCATGTTAGGTTATATATAATATGTAAAACGTACGTACCGTACGTATATAGAGACGATTTGATAATATGGTTGATGTGAGAGCTGACTCGATCGGCATTTTCACATACTTAAATGGTTGGAGTATTTGCGGTAAGTACATTATATTAAGAGTAATTATGATAAGTTGGAGAAAGTAGATGGTATCTATCTTGTTTTGAGTGTTATATACAAAACTAATGAAGAGGAATTCAAGCCTAATTAAATTAAAGTATGAAACTACAAAGAACATAATATCATATAGTCATTGCTGGCTCTCCAGAGAGTCAAGCATGCTTATATTGTTTATGAGAAAAGCTTTATGGTTTACATCTTTTTTAAGAAAAACTTTTCCATCTTTTACCCAACAAAATTTATATTGGTTTGATTTAACAAATGTCCGCGAATGGAAGTACAGTAGTCATTTACATAAATGAAATCCTTGTTACCTTCAAAACCCAGGTGTTCCGCGTTAATTTTACACCCAGCATTGGCCAAATTATAACTTTTTACAAGTTTAAGAAGCTTCCTTTTATCTTCAACACTAGTGAATTTAACGACTACGGTATCCCTCTTCTTGTTTTTGATCCGGTAAGCAGAGCTTATCTCAATCCCTTCCAATACTACGACCTCGCACAGTTTTTTGACAGGCTTTTTAATGACTTCATCCTCCTTGTATGGAATGTTCTTAATTTCCACTGTCTTTAGTCGTTTGAGGCGCATGAGTTCTTCAATTTTCTCCTCTAAGCGCTGAACAGTCTTCGCCTGACCAGCTTCAAGTCTTGTGATTCGTTCGTCTAATTTGCTTAGGGTATCCGCATATTTAATATTTTGTGTTTCAGCTAGTTTAAGGCGATCCATAATTTCATTGAGGATCTTACTGTTGCTATCCTTGATTTATTGTCTTATTTTGTCGAGCTTTTCTTCCATATCTACCTTAAAACTTTTAATCATTTGCTTGATCTCCTCCTTAAAATCCGGCTGTTTTGAATCCCAATCTCGACGTCTTTTGATTATATTTTCATTTCTAGGGGTTTCCATTTCCTCCGGCGTTACAGTTTCCATATAATCTTCAGACATGTTAACTGGGATATTTGATGTTAAATGTCGCTTCTAGTGTAACTACGATCTATGTATTTAAATAAACTGGTTATATGAGTAAGCGAGCACACGTCCGCTCGGTGCGAGTTGCGAGTTGCGATCTCAATGATTGTATCATGGAAGCAAATCTGTGTTAGGTTTCGCTTTACTACAGGTTTTCCTTCCAAATAAGCTCTAGGTGATGTGATGTTATTTCCTGAAGTATAACTCAAAGTCCCTGTAAATAAAAGCTATCTGGATATAATAATTAGAGGATTGTATCATAAAATCTGAATCCGATTTCGCTTTACTTCCAAAAAAGCTCTAATAATTGTCATTTTCTTAAACACAGAGTTCTAGAAAAATGTGGATCATTAAAGAATCCATCTGAAAATCAAGCTGTCACTTATAAAATGAATTATTTAGATGCTTGTATAATGAAAACTATCTGTATTCGATATGGCTTTACTTCCAAAAAACTGACACTTATTTACTTCCTGATAAACTAAAAATTCCCGAAAAATGCGGACCATTAAAGAAACGATCAAACTCAAGCAGTCACTTTAAGAATGAAATGGCGTTAGTGGAATTCCTAGTAAGTAGGTAGAAGTAGTAAGAAGTCTTATCACTTGTGTCTGGGCAGGCACGTCTCCGTGGCGGAAGTGTAAAGGCAGGTTTAAAGTAAACATGCATAAAGCACGTAAGTATTATTGTTGAGGTTGTAGCGGAACTAAGTGGTGTCGTAAATTATCTCGGTGATGTTGTATCAGCGATGCGCTGGGCGTGTTGCGTTTTGTTATTGAACGTGTTCCGCGGTCGCAAGCTGCATAAGCAAACAATTAAACAGTAGGTATAAGTTTTTTATGCCATACTCGAAAATATGCGGTATTCAGGGTGTTCAATCCTCCGGCACACAATTCTAACTTTTCGTTTGTTAGGTGCGTTTTAAGTGATTAAATATCACTTCCTATAACGGTGAAGGAAAAATCGTGAAGAACCTTTTTGTACTTTATTCACAAATCAATAAATGAATATGAATAAGAAACCTGCATGCCTGAAAGTTTTCCATAATGTTCTTAAAGGTATGTGAAGTCAAGGAGTGAAATCTACCAATTCTCACAAGGTATTAGCTACTTATTATTACAAAGTATTTTATTCATGTAGTCTTTTGTGTGCAAGTGCTATTAAATAGTAGTTCATTTTGAGAATAGAGAGTGTTCAGTAGTGAAATTATGATGATGATAATGATGACTCGAAAATGATACCTATTTACTTTCGAGTCAAATATAGATATCCCATAACAATAATTTTCTCTATTAGCCATTGGGCCATAGGCAATAGGCATTGAAGTATTGACTTCAATGCCTTCAAAACCCAATGTCACAGGAAGAAAACCATAAATTCAGCCAATCACAATAATTGCGATATAAATGGCAAGGACTTGTTTGGAGCTCAACAATTACCGGGATCAAACTGCCAACGCTTAAAGCCACATCGTTTCATTATTGTTGACTTTGTGTTGTAGAATTATAATCCATATTTTAGGAACATCAAGGTCCGTGACAACAAACTCTCATTTTGAGTAATATTGCTACGCTAAGTATTGCTTTAAGCATTGGCAGTATGGTCCTTGGTTGTCAATATCATGGACCGCTTATTAAAAAACAACTGAAATATAAAATTATTTTAAGGAATGATAAAACTAGCGAAAAAATTGGTACGTAAATATGAAGCGTAAAAATTGGTTTCCATCACACTATACATCTTTTATTGATGATTTACCAAGTATTTAGGAAAAACAAAATACTTAACAATTACGGGTAATACCCGTGGAATGGACAAAAACGCGAAATATGCTGAATCTAACTTGATTAATCCAATACTTGATTCTGAACCGGCACTAGAAAATAAAAGTGACGTAACTCAAATGAATGAGTTTTTGGTTGAAAATCGTCAAAATAATGCTTCAAGTTTTTATAATGTTTTTATAAAATTTACATCTGTCTGTAAATAAGGTCTGGCTTATATAAATTGATGTAGAATTTTAGTCCCTATCTTATATCCATGACAACTAAACGCACACATAGACTAATTGTATATATTTGATGCCTTAAGACCGAAGTGAACTTACACTAATATTTTAATAATTAAAACAATAAAATTCTTTTTGCGTTTTTATGGTAAATTTGGCCTGAAATAGAAGTGCGATTGGGTACAATTTCGTCAATAAAAAAAAACTGCTCCAATTATCAAGATTCTAAGCTTACCGCACTGTAAAGAAAAGCTACAGACAAAATATCAAGTTTCAAGGCCGAATGGTTTATTTAAAAGATTATTTTGATTGATATTATAATTCATCAGAAATTCTTTTATACGTTTAGTTTTCCTTTTTTAATAGACTTAATGTTATTTATGTTTGTCATCTAGTCAATCAATCAAGGAATAATAGTTATTTCAGATGTTGCCAAAATGTGCTTATTTGTAACGAAGCACTTGAATGGGTGATATAACGCAAAAACTTAACATTTTGGATCCGGTTTCGGTTCCCATTGCTTGAATTCAGCTGCGGCCTTGACTAAAAATGCGATGCCAAAGAACGACCTCATGAGGTTCAATTGTTAAAGATGCGTACACACTGATGATATTGCGTTTCTATCAGCATAGGTTTAAAGAAAAAATGGAAAGGTAGCACATAACCACGACTACTCTACCAAGAGTGAACAAGAGGTACGAAACCAATATTTTGGGGTTTATGTTACACAGAATAAAATATATATAGGGGTTTTACGTGTTGCTAAACATATTAAATTGCAACTGACAATGCAAACCTTTAAGGCAAAATATATTATTTATTAATTTTAACACGAAGAATTAGAAGGGCTGAAGATGCATTACTTATTTTTTCTTTAATTTTAGTTTCTTAATTTCGATAAAATGTTTGCAGTTAATTTAGTTTTTATTTATCTGTTTAATTACAGGTACTAAATCATTATTTAATTATAATCAAAATCACTCTAAAATTCACGAGTAGGAATTAAAGGTCGAGGTATGGTCTATTACCGCAATTTGCTGAGCTTGCATTGAAGTGTTGCTAAACAGTGATTGATAATATGTTCCACTAAAACATTCCATAATCTAATATTATGATTATATTTTAAACGTCAGAATATAAAAATATTGCTTACAGTTACAAATAAGTACCTACTGATATTTTTTTTTGTATTGTACAGCTTGTAATAAACATCTTAAATATAAT
Organism: Erebia palarica; assembly: GCA_964035005.1. Classification (NCBI taxonomy): domain Eukaryota; kingdom Metazoa; phylum Arthropoda; class Insecta; order Lepidoptera; family Nymphalidae; genus Erebia; species Erebia palarica. Next base: position 21,519,556 of record OZ035986.1, read on the forward strand.
ATTATCTACTCATAACTGTACTGTGTTATATAACTGTTACTAAATAGTAGAGTAATAATTTACTTAAATTTTAGGAATGGTGTTTTCATAATTTCACTAAAAACAAACATTTAAATTAACTCTCTCAATGCTTAAATAATATATATAATATAAATAACTAACGGTCTAACATAGACCGTTAGTTTGATTTACTTAATAATGTTGATGATAATAATATAATATGACAGAACCATTGCGTAGGCTGTATCATCTCAATTTTAGGCGCATTCTCAATAGGATAAATATTCATTATTTATTTTAATGGTATGTACGATTCATAAATTATTCACACAATCTTAGAGAAACTTTGAAGCTAATAAGCGCGAATTGTTTTAACAATTCAAATTACAATAATATGAATTAAATAGGAAAATAAAAATAAACCTTAGAAATAAACTGAATGAATACAAACTTAGTCAGTAAAATATTTATTTAAAACTGACATAGTAATTTATTTAATTATTATACTTAATCAAACTGATACCTCCTTTTCGCCAATAATTCAATAGAGCCCAATATAAGCACTAATTTCCAGTGTCGTAAAACGATTCAGGGCTCATAATAACATATTGCCGAAATTATTAGGAGAACCCCGAGCAAAGTGAGTAGCTCATACATATAATTATAACGCATCTCTCTTGTGTATTAGGAAACGCTTAAACCGATGGAAAAACGGTGTGATAGCTGTTTTTTATTTATTTCACATTGATCGCACTTGTGTTGCAATTGGCACAAGCTGATTCTTTTTTTTTTATCAACTACAAGCTAGCCCTTGACTATTCACACCTGATCGTAAAAGGTATGGCAGTTTTATTAAACTCATATCCCTAATCGGTTTCTACACGGCAACATGCCGTTTCTTTTTTCAAGAGGTTCGTTTCTTTATTCATAATTTGCTCATATTTTTTTTTATTATCAAAATAAAAATTGATACTGTATTGGTGGTTAGCACAGCGAAAAACTACGTAGGTTTAAATTGCATGCTCTTCCGTCAACTAATGTTTAATAAATTAAATCTTCGAGTGAAGCGACTCATATATAATCATATTTATAACAATTTAATGCTATCCAAATTAGTGAAAATACATGAAAAAGCTAAAACTAAACAACCTAATGTTTAAGAAATAAGATTTTAACTTATTTAATTATCCTTAGTCAGTCCCATTCTATAATTTATATCAAGACTATTTATTAAGCGAGGGATCATATTGTATGCGCTAGTGCGCTCACCATATTTGTTCTTATCTGACAGTTGACACATCATCATCATCATTAGCCGTTAGGCATCCACTGTTGGACATAGGCCACTTTCAAGTAGCGCCACGGTGCTCTATCCTCGGCTTGTCCGACCCGTTTATTAACAGTTTTTGTTGAGATACACACCTGAAGATTTGATATAAAAATATATTGTGACTAACCCGACACAATTGGTCTTGTGTGTCTCTTAAGGGCGGCTAGTATATTCCATGATACTTCATCCGACAATAATAAATAAATCAAACGGGACGTAATAATTAGGAAAATCAAATGTGATTACATAAAGTTGTAAATAAAATAAAGTAAGTATGAAATATGAGAGTAACTGTCATTTAGCAGAATAGTTTTCACGTCTAGACGACACCCCCGATCTTGGAGATAAAGTGTCCATCTACGACATACACTGTGTACCAAATTTCGTCAAAATCGGACGAAATCGAATTTACTGTTAGTGCGTGAAAGTAAACACGAATCGTGTAGGTAGGTACTTACGCATAAAATGCTACATGCTTTTTTGCTTGCATAAATTAAATGTTTCCCCAAAACTTCACTCAGTGCCTCTGTGATATACGTACCTAATAATTTTATGATATTATATGTATTTTACTCATTAGCTTTTTAGGAACATAATAACTAAAGTTATATTATATTTATTTTAAAGGTTTAGGTGTAAAAATATTATATTATTATAATTTATCGTTCTACAGAATACAATAAATTATATATAGTATAATTTTAAGCATAAGTTACACTGTGTATTGCGAATGCGTATTTGTTGCGAGCGATTGTGTTTTGCTGTGCGTTGCGTTGCGAAGCGATGCGATGGGCGCGGCACTCACAGTGTGCTCTGGTTTGTAGCCGCCGAGTGCTGGCCTGCCACTCGCCCGGGGCCCGCTGACGAGCCGCGGGGTGTTCCACGTATCCGAGCATCCGACAAACACGTAGTACGTACAACTTACATTACCTTTTACATACAGGGTTAATTAAAAAATACTAATTACCTCTTTGTAGGACCAATCCTCAGTAAAAACAAACACATTTGTCATACAAGAATTGAAATATTATTTTTATTGGTTGTTCCAAAACTCCATTATTCAACGCGACTCTAGTTTGGCGAGCGGTGGACTAATCGTCTAATGCCTGGTAATAATACACTCCGTGTTTGAAGAGTGTGTTCAAAATTGTTTTTAGTTGCTGGAAATTCTGTTGTTGGAAATCTCCAAAATTGTTGGAAAACATGCATTTTTCAGTGCCTATTATGTTTTCCTTAAGAGGTTATTAGTATTATTCAGTTATCACCTTATAAAGAGAAACTGACCAGCCAGTTAAGATAAAATTGGCTACAGCGCAAACCACTGTATCTAGAAAATAGTTATACAAGTATGATATTTATAGGCGGACACTCGGGGATATCAGTCATGCAGATAAACTTGAAATGAAAAAATAGTATCTACTTGTTTTCATCCAAATCATAGGGGCTGTTTTCGAGAAGAGAAGAATTTACAGTACCTACCTATAGAATGAAATGATATAACCTTCTAATACTCGCTCTGTAAAGCGTCTTTTAATGCGATTATTTCGTGTCGTTATAAAATGTTAAGACTAACAATCATAATATTATTATAATTTGCAGCATTGTGTTGAATGTCTAAAGTTATGCGTTTTATAGTCAAGTGTAAACGCAGCTTTATAATGCTTTAATGTTTTATATTTGATGCGCTGTGCATAATTTGCATAAAATAATAAGTTGATCAAATTCAATTTATTATTTATAATAACCCGTGGAAGCTCTATTAAACAGGATAAAAATAAGACTAAGTATGTCTATAAAATAGGTAAATCAGCCATGTAGTTGGGCCAAGTCAACTACTCAACAATGTACAAAGCCCTTTATGTAAATTAATTAAATATGAAGTGATAACGCGAAGTAATGGGTGATAATGATCAACTTATCGTCTGTCGTAAAATATTGTCGAGATAAATTAGCACCGCGATAACATGAAGGTATACTAGATCTCGTAATGCGGCAGGCAAGTATTCGCCATTTATGAGCAAATAGTGCTAATACGGTGAACAAAAAGAAGATTTTATAAATTGGGTATTTGACTACTATTCAAATAAATTATATTTTAATGATTATTAAATAGAGGATTTCTCAAAAGTCGTAATATCCACGTCCCCTGATAGTTTTATGTTGAATAACCATTTTAAACAATCGATTAAAGTAAAAAAGTGCGTCGAACTTCAGTGACGTTACATTTCAGAATTTCATATAAATACCCAATTACAGATCTAGAATTGCTTCTTTGCGCTATGCTATTTGCAGGGAATTATTTTTAGGAAACCTCAATGCTGAGTGTCGTGACTTCTTCCCATTAATCACATAATGGCAGGGGTTTTCATGGGTTAGTAATGCGGTGGGTTCACACTCACAGGTCTTTCGGCATACTACTCGACTAAGAGCAACCGGATCGACGTAATATTTTGAATGGATGGCTTAAAGACCTAGAAAGTGATATAGGTATCTTTTTATCCCGGAAAATAAAATAATTTCCACGGTAATCCGTAAACCCATATATATATATAACCCATACCCACCCACCACCATGTAAACCCATATATATATATATATATATATATATATGATCACCCAAAACTGACAAAATCTAGTCCAAAACCAGAGGTACAAGAGTGGCGGTGTTCTGTTCTTTAAAATTATCATGTTTTTAATTGAAGAATCTTATTCTTGCTTACCCCATCTTTCTGCTGAGCCATACCTATTATAAGTTGTTCTTGAGAGTAAATTATAAATCTCACTTATAAGTCGAATTCTGAAAGACCCCATATAATTATACAAGATCAACACGCTGCTGAAGATACAGAAGACCGAGAAGAACCCAGGCTACATTGCTAAGCATTTGTGGACAAAATTATTGGAAACTGGAACCTTTTTAAGTCGTTGCAGAGTTGCCAACGCAATCCTGTCAGTGCAAAATTATACTGGACCAGACTGAAAAATTAACATCAGAAAGACAAAATCATGCCTAATACTCACGTCTCAGTCCACCTAGAAATCATTGAGACCCTTTTGAATTATTTTGTATATTTTTTGGACACATGGTTCAACTATGTAGGTCAAATTTTGAAAAATAAGTTAGCAGCTGAATCCGACTCGACTGGGACTGGGCAGCGTTCAGGACGCTTGGAGATGTATTTTTCGACGCAAGTCTTCCGACTAGACAGCGTTCAGAAAGCTTGAAGATGTATTTTTCGACATCGATATTTCGAAAAAACAATAAAGGTTGGGGTCCCAAGGTGCTGGACTGCTCCCTCACGACGTGAATGGATGAAATGTAGCAAGTCGCAGGGACTCGCTAGATTCAGCGCAAGACCAAGGCGCAGAAGTCCTTACAAAAGACTTATGTCCAGCAGTGGACGTCATCAGTTGACGGCTAAGATACAAATTAACTGCTAATTTAAGTCCCTGCCTGGTTTCTTCACCACATGTTATCTCAAAAGTCAAAACGGATTCAAGATATGCACCAAAACGACCGCTGTTGACTATTTACTCTTTTGATGTTCTATCAAAAACTACTGAATGGATTTTGATGCAAGTTTTTGTATTCACTAGGTATTACTTCAGGGCAAATTTTATAATAATTTTTATATATATAAAAATAATTTTTATATTTTTAATCTATAATTTTCTAATTTTTACAGATACTTTACTGTTTTTTTTGTATTTATATAGTTCTTTCATCCAAATTTATTTTTTTTCGATTATTTTGAATATAAAATATGTAATTGTCCAGTTATTTATAAATATTGTGCCCAAAATATTCTTAATTTCGTTATAAAATGCTTTTATTTGTGTCCTGTTGCCATTTTTGTATACTTTTTTAAATTTTAATTTTTTAAACGTCTTAATATATTGCAAATAATTCTTTAAGCTTATAATAATTAAAACCTTTCCTAAAACTAAAGAAACTTGAGAAATATCTCGCATTTATTTTTAAAATAATTCAAAAGAATCATGGTAATGATAATTCTGACATTTTTAAATTATTTAATTTAAAATTAACAGACAAATTAAAAAAAATTCAGGCTATGTATGTGAATTAAAAATACGTTTTATATCTTACGAAAAAGTTACAAGAAAATATAACGTGTATTTTAAGTGGTGATTTTTTTATGAATTAGGAAAGTTGACAGAGTGCAGAATAACAACATTATATCTTCTAAACGCTAAGGCATGTGCTTAGCCTGTTACAATAAGTTCTTCAAACACAAAAGCCTTACGTATTAAAGCTATCACGATGGATGCAGTACAAATATTATCATTGTTATGATAGTGTTTCCATCGGGTTACGTAAATTAGGAAAAAGTTGTGGGACAGACTTTAGTGCCTTGTAATTTTTTAATTTTTCGTTATTTTGTTACATATTACTTCCAATTTTATAGGTTTATTATTTGTTAACAATATATTTATTTTATATTTTTTTACTCGATAGTTTTTGAGAAAAAAAATAATGTTCCCAGCAACTTAGGCAGTGGGACAGTCATGATAGTGAGAAATTTGAGGTTTAAGATTCTTTTTAAGACTGATCTCACCTCTTTTATCTTCTTTTTCTTGATGGATGATATAGAGGATATTGTCTAGTGTCTACAGAACAAAATACATAAGCCTGAGTTAGTTCTAACATACGTTTTCCAGCTTGGGACACGCTTTTTACCACATTTCGGAGAAGCATCCATTAACACTTTTATTATGGCGTTTACCGTCCAAAAATCTTCAATATAATAAAATAATCGTATTAAGTTAAAAATATAACCTCCTATTTTTCAACTTTATTATCTATTTATATGGATGGATGGATGGATGTATGGATTGTCAGCTTTGCGTTTAAAATAGAATAGTTTTTATTTTTAAAAGATAAAGGACTGTTAATTTATTTATTGATGAAGGTTTAATTGAACTGATATTTGACTCACTCGGTGTATTTCACTCAGTCAGTTCGTTCCCAAAGCCATAATGGAATCATCATCATCACTACAGCCCATTAACGTCCCACTGCTGGGCACAGGCCTCCACTCTCATGGAAGAGAGGCAGTTAGAGCTTAGACCCACCACGCTGCTCCAATGCGAGTTGGCGGGCTTTAACGACTATTATCATGTTCGTGATAATAACCGGGACCGACGGCTTAACGTGCTCTCCGAGGCACGGGGGTGAAACACCGCCAACTTCCTAAGTCCGGGGTAGTACTGGGAATTTCTAATCCGAAAAACCCGATATTTAATTATGGCCCGACCCGGGACCCGAACCCGGGAATAACACTTAAGCTACTTTTTATCCCGAAAAATTAACAAGTTCCCGCGGGAACCAAAAAACTTCAATCCACGCGGACGTAGTCGCGGGCATCAGTTAGTAAACAAGTACATTAGAATGAATAAGATATTTTCACCCTCTCACAAGTAGATTAAGAAAATCAAATTGTGTCATTACAAAGGAACTTAATTTAATTCATAAAAAAAAAAGTGAATCTATGTACCAATATCTAATAATATTGTCGACGAATAACAAACTGGCATATTTACCTAAAAACGTTTTGACAACCATTTTTCGTTAATTGCAAATTAAACCATTTTTTGCGCCAAGTCGCTACAGTCGCTACGACTTTGATAATAAAATTTGGTACGGAGTTAAACCAGTCGTTCAAGTAGCATCATTTGCGTGATGTGATGATACAGCTACTGCGGAAATTACTGCAATTAAAAAAACAATGGCATCGTCGTGGTTTGTACAATTACTTGCCATGGTGGCTACGTTCGTAGCAAAAAGTTTACTAACTCCAACAATGTGATACAATAGGCCATTTGACCGAGCTATTGGAAAATATTCTTACATAGTTACAATAAAAAGTTATCATAACCAGATAGAATATAAACAATTGACTTACTTGCCGAAGGTGTCTTATTAAGTATAGTACCCTACTTCTTTTCAAACCAGTAGTTAAAGACATTTATTTTATTTACTAGGCTTACTAACAATCACACACACACATTACTAAAAGTAAAAAAACGTCATATAAGTAAATATAAGCTATGTGAAGTGATTACTTATAAGTAAACACAACATGGACTAAAACAAAAGCAAAAACTAATAAGGCTAAAAAATAATGATTAAAAAAATACTAGATAAATATTGTAGGTAGTTCCCACGTGATAGGATCGACCTAGACGTGAATTCTAGTGTAATCCACGGTTGTTTTCCACTGGTGGATCCAAAAAGTGGATCCTAGTGGATTGAGGGTATCTATTATGTTGATTCGTTTAAATGTAAAAAATACTTATATTTTTTACATGACCATACATTTACCGAAGATGCATATGAAAATAATGTAATAGGTAGATTTTGACTCTTGTACGGATTGTAGAACGGATTTACTTGTCTGTGGATTTTTTAAAATTCAAATAAAGTAATAGGTACATTATTTGAATTTTAAAAAATCCCTATCTATGTACCTAATTCTAGTTAGACACCTCTGTAGCAATTAAAGCATTGACGTAACACTCATTAACATTTTTGTTCGACATATTATTTAGCTAGCTACTAGAATAACAAGGCAGTTCAAAAATAATGGGTACCTAACGGCAGTGAAAACATAATAACAATACAATTCAATATTATGGTCATGCGAATTCAATTATGTCAAACGAAAAGTGAAAATGCAGTGCGATTACTATATTGATTGATCTACGCGAATGCAATACCAAACAATAAACTATTAAGAAGAGGGCAATGACTTCGCGTCGTATACGTCCGACAAGATGGTCTATGGGCTACTAGCCGATGCCCCCGACTTTGCCTGCGTTTTTTTCATTTCCACAGGAACTCTTTAATTTTCCGATATAAAAGCCTATGTCACTCTCCACGTCCGCAACTATAACCATGCAAAAAATCACATCAATCCGTTGCTCTGATGCGGCGTGATTGAAGGACAAACCAACAAACAAATAAACTTTCGTATTTATAATATTTATTTGATTTGATATATGATCAATCTGGTTTATAATAATGTGTTATGTATGGAGCTGACTAAATTGTAAAATACTAACATGCTATAATTAATTTAAAAACAAACACAACTGCGCTGCCAAAAATATTTTTATAGCCAATGTCACCCAAGATGATATTAACGATACCCCATAAACTCGTATTATCCTAATCTGTTCAGGCATTTTAGAAGTTATCGTGCATTAAAGAAACTCATTTACATATATTAGGTATATCTATCTATCTATCTATTATCTATCTATATATTATTCATGCACCCTGAAAACATTACACTCCTTACTTTGGGCAGTCGTGTAAAAGTATGCACCAAGTATATGCAAACATGCTTTATAAGGCCAAAATTTGGCCATATTGCATCAGATCATTAGTTTGAACCATATTAGTTGTGTTTACGCCACGTCTCACTTACTTGGGGTCGTCGCGATGAATATTTAGCGACACGCGTCACAGTGACGTGGAGACTGTCTGAGCACGTCACAGCTGAGGCCTAATTAGAAACAGATGAATATACTCTAGCCGTCTCAAGTTTGCTTTATTTTGAGTCTCGCACGACAAGACGTTGGAATTGCACTTTATTTTTGTGAAATTATGTTTTCATTTGAAGTTATGGCTTGGTATTGTATTTCTCAACTTTTTCAAATACAAATAATTTATTTAAGTATATTTTGCACGATTGCCAGGTACCAGGTGCCAGTTTTATAGGTGTTTCGTAGAATTTGTTAGTAACACACCCGCTATGTATGTCATATATATTAATACAGTCTAGTCTAACCAAATTATCTGGCCCTGTGGCCAAAATTGGAACTAATTTTTATGCTAGTCATTTTTCTGTTTGATATTTGTTTTTATTTTATTTTTCATATCTACTAGCAACGCTGTCACCGGGTAAGTTATGATCGTGGGACTAAAACTAGTTATTGACTTTTATGCAAATAGTCCACATGACTAACTTCATTCATAAGATAGTATTGGTTCTTCTTCATTCCTCATCAGCAGGAAAACGGTGTGCGCCTTTATTATCACATTTGCAATGCACAACATTTTGGCATTATAATGGATTAATTTTAGAAAATGAAACTATCGCGTAAAAATATATGGTATTTGACAGGTAAACAACACCAGCGACGATGCGACACCTAGCGGGATAAATTGGCAGTCCCCCCCCCCCCTTGAGGCATTAAAATTCAAACATCCTTTTTCATTTCATTTTTAAACTAAAAGCGGTATTTTGTGGTGGTCAAAATAGAAGCTGATAGCAACTAATCGAAGATTGCTTCGCATGAACCCTCTCTTCAATAACCGTGTGTTAGTAACTATAAATTACAATGGGTGGGAATTATAAAGATACCTAATAAATAATTCATTAATTATACCCATTTACTGCATAATATTTTAAGCCGAGGTATCCAAAAAAACAAATGATTTAAAAAGGCTTATTTACTTCTTTTTTATATAGAGATCGTCATATCTGAAAGTAATAAGTGTAACCATTATAAAAATTATTTTTTAAAAACAAGCTTTCGTCGTCCGCATTTTAAATTTAGTGTGACGTCATTTAATTTTTCGTATTATTCTCAGCAAACCCTTAAAATGGATTGGATACCCATATCTTGGGGATGCATAAAACATCACTAGTCACAACTTTGGTTGTCGACCACATTGGATTTAGAATGACTTTAGTCTCTTAGTTTATCATGGTTTTGTCATCCAAATTCCATGCTAAACGTGTATGCAAAATTTAAGTTCAATTAGTTGGAGATAACTGTTTTAAAATTTAGTTGCAATACTTGACCTAACCCACAAACGTTGCAAGTTAAATAAAATCTTGTAAAAATTAGTGCGCCTTCAATGAATGTGTATATAGGTACATCATGCTATGATTAAATTCCCACGGGTACTCCCTTATTTTTCGGGATAATATATAGCCTATAGGACACTCATAAATAATGTGGCTTTCTATTGGTACCAGAATTTACAAAATCGGTTCAGTAGATCCAGAGATTACCCCCTACAACGTCACAAACTCACAAACTTTACCTCTTTATAATATTAGTATAGATAAATATAAATCTAATGCTGTAAATCGTCGTATATACTAATTGAATGTATGAGGCACAAGTTGTCACATAAGCCTTTTGAGTTGAAGCAACCTTCGAAGGGGACGGCCTTGTCGGCAATAATTATAATCGCTGCGAGGAATTTAGCTTGGAGACTGTTATAGAAATCGTGACATAAATACATAAAATTCATTTGATGCTGCACAAAGGGTAAACAGTGCTGTACACATGACGAGCTTTGAGTTACTAAATTTACCTTACAATGAGCTTTATAATAAATGGTTCTACCTAACATTTTATTTCAAGTTACTTTAAGATCATCATCATTTCAACCCACTAGAGGTCCATTACCGAGCACGATTCTCCTCTCATAATGAGAAGGTTTTCCATAGTTCATCACGCTGGCCAAGTGCGGATTGGTATACTTTGCATACTTTTGAGAACATTTGAAGAATTTTGGGCATGCAAAGCCTTGCGGTGTTGCAATAGCCATCATCAGTTCGGGTGATATATGTAAACACTGAAAGGAACTACAAATAATATACAAAGGTAAAAGATTCTTCTACTGTCACCTTCTCAAACATACAGCCGAATGGACTTTCATAAAGCAAGGCGTCGCGTCGTAGCGGTCCACTTTCGCTGCACTGGCGCCGGCGCCGTCGCTGTCGTAACAAATAGTTTTTCTGCAATATGTTGCTTTTGCGAATCCTCTACTAAGCAGTGTGTAAGATAAGGCCTAGTACACATGTCCATAAGGCCACTATTATTGATTAACTATGCCATTCTGTTCGCTTTCCTGACCCCGGACCCAAACGAAATATATATTTTCAGTAATGGAAAACCAGACAAATGTTTTGTCCATGAGGTACTAAGCTAAATTCCGTTGAGCTGGTTCATAAACATTTTGGCAATTTAGGTCAGTACCCAATATAACTCCGGCGTGACTTGAAACTAAGAGCACGATTGGTGAGAAGGAAGCATTTCGCGGTTTAACTATTTTCTCATCAACATTTTAGAAAAGACCAGCCGGGTAGCAAGTTGATAAGTTTTTTGGTGCGGCCATCGCTGTGACCAGTATAAGCTACCCTTTCAAACATTCATTTGCTGCTTGAACATTATAAGCACGGCGTTGACTAGATGCGGATTGCGGGTAAAAAACGTAAATAAACGCTATTTCCAACGTTCTTAAACAGAGTTCAGTATTTAACAAGGGCAGGATCGAAATAACTTTAAATAACTATTATTTCATCTGTGGTCCTAGTGTAGAACTTCAGTTAATAGCGGGTGTTAGCGATGATGTATTAGAAATACCGATTTTCTGTTAATTAACTTCCTTAATTCTCAGAGTTATAGGTGGGTAAGGGCATTATAATTCCTCGTTTTATCTCCGAGTCGAGTACGAGGTACGAGAGTACGTCTTACGAGGTACGTATGGTTCTTATTTTCGAAATAAACTCGCCGGCATATTTAGCGGAACATAACAAAAAGGTCCATAATTTAAAAAATATGGTTTTATTTTAAAATCTACTTACTACACTTCTTTTGTTATTTAAAGTTTCATTTGTTTTACTTATAATGAGATCACACTAAGAACAGATTTTGCGAGCAAAGGCTATTTGTGAAAAATGGGTACATTTTTGAACTTTTCATGTAACCGGGAAAAGTGAAATTTAATATTAAAATAACAATTAATTAAATTAGAAAAATGGTGATTAATATCGCGTATTTCCTCCACGTGCTCTTATTAAAGTTTCTACCCGTCTAGGCATACTGAGAATGATGTTATCGATGGTCTCCTGGGATAGTCTCCGCCATTCCTCAACTACGGCGATTCGCAGTTCTCCCACGTTGGCAGGAGCTGGAATTCTGGACTTAATTTTTCTTTTCAGCAAGTCCCAAACGTGCTCTATTGGGTTCATATCCAGTGATCTCGCCGGCCACTCCATAACAGTGATATTCATATCATTAAGATAAGCTTGAGTTACCCGAGCGGTATGCGGCCGAGCATTATCCTGCATAAAAACAAAATCTTCACCGATATATGGGGCAAACGGTACGACATTTTCTTCTAAAATTTCTCTGATATAGCGGTCTGCAGTCAGACTCCCTCTGTCAATCACTACCAAGTCTGTGCGAACTCCCAAACAAATGCCCGCCCAAACCATTATTAATCCACCACCGTATGCAACTGTAGTTTCAAAATTTGTCTGAATGTATCGTTCTCCTTTGCGTCTGTATATTCTTTGCCTGCCGTCAATTTGATTTAAGAGAATTCTGCACTCATCACTAAACAATACCTTACTCCATTGGTCCGCGTTCCAAAGTCGATGTTCCTGAGCAAAAGTTAACCTGTTTCTACGATGATTTACCTCGAGCCTTGGAGCCTTGGCGGGCACAAATGAACCCAAACCAGCTTCTTCGAGCCTTCTTCGTACCGTACGCTCACTTACGGTTACACCCCGCACTGCTTCTAACTCATGTCGGGCTTGGACGGCCGTCAAGCGGGGGTTCCTACGTACACGAAGCCGAATGAAACGATCATCCCTACTCGAAGTGTGTCTTTTGCTGCCTTGTCCTGCTCTTCTCACATAAGTACCGGTCTTTCTGAACCGTTGGATACTGCGATGGATCGTTGAAACTGGTCGACGAAGATTTCTGGATATCACTCGTAGGTTTGACCATTTATTCGCATTTCGAGTGCCCTGGCAATCTCCGTTGGGGCTAAGTCAGGCATAATTCAGTCATCAACTCCAGAAAGATACGCGATTAAAAAAAATTAACAAAAAACAGTATTTCAATGAAATTTTAAATCAAACTCAGAAGGAAGAAATACTCGAAGTTCGCTCCAGATAAGGTGTATTTGAATAAAATTAAAACAATGGCATAAAATGTGATGTTCAGTTGTTTTCTTAATTTGAAAATATTTCTTTTTAAATTAAATGACGTATAAACCAGCCAGCAACCTTATATGATACTGACTGATATCAAACCTTTTTTTTATGTTCCGCTAAATATGCCGGCGAGTTTATTATATATAGTGAGTAAACAACGCGAGTTGAATGCTTGCCGCTGCCCATGAACATGATCGACGCCAGATGAACCCCCAATCGTTTGAGGCATTATTTTGTTTATCCTCCCGTGTAATAACGTCATATTGTAATAAAGGGAAAGGGAGCTGGTTCTATAATTTACTAAAAGGTAAAATAAATTACTTGGCAGAAAGCCAAGTATCTTACTGGTAGAGATTACATTTAAGAGTTAGAGTAAACCTACCGAACTCAGTATTATTCTCCATACATAGTTGGAACACCCTGTATATAAGCGTTATCTCTCTTATGGAAACTAGACAAACTGGTAAAGCGTCTTGCCTGAACTGCATTTTCTAGAAAGTAATGCGGTCTAAAAATAGAGTGATTCGCATTTAAACCCTACAAGTCAATATACCGTGTTTGAGCGAGTACATATAAATAAAATTAGTGGTTACAGGCTATGGGACGATTAGGATTAAAATTCAAATGTTGCATTTATGTTTTACATGTATTTCTTACATTTGCGGTGGAGATCCTGGAGCCACGGAGGCTTGGTAATAATATTTAACATTTAAAAGGAATTCTGCATTTTTAATATTTTATTAAATAATATATTTACCAATCTGTACGTATAACACTTTAGGGCATACGCAAATAATGCTACCAAAATCATATTATAATAATTAATAATTCAATAGTCAATAATTCATTATTCAGCATAACTACCTAATTAACTTTGGGAACTTTCACAAAGATTTTGTGCAACTAAAACTCTACTATTTATTAAATTTGTAATTTTATATTTCCTTCTTAATTATTATGAATTTATTCGTAACTGATATAAAAACTCTTGTAGAATAACTAGATAAATAATAACACCTGACTAATTTATTTAATGTACTAATATTTTTAGTCTGTAGCTAATACATGACATATAACAATAAAAAACATGGCATGTTACAATTAATGTTATCTTACCGCACATCAAATGCCAAGCTGACAAGTTAATTTAACTAATTTATGAAATAACGAAATATAATTTGTACCTACTATGAATATTTCCATAATTTCCCATAATAAATTCTTTAGAACTCGTTATACATAACTAATACCAGTATTATTATGTTTTTTGACAGTATTTGTACAGGACAGTAACAGGACTTTCGTGAGTTGGTATCTGCTAATAGTAACAGAAAATTGAGAGATTTGTTCCCATGCTTCATATATTATATAATTATACATGCAAACGTTTGTCGGTAACCTTTTTATGGTCCATCTGCTAAACCGATTTTAAAGGATACAAGGATAGTTTGCATCCCATTTAAGATAATTTAAACTCTTTATTAATTTAAAGTCAAACTTATAGCCCACCGGTTCTACTGATTCAGATTCTACTATGAAGAGTCGGGGAGAAACGGTGAGCTTGCAGAAAACGTGTGGTGTGAATAAGTTTATAAACTCGATAAAGCACGGATGAAGCCGAGGGCAAATACTAGTACCTAATTAAAATATTTAAATTCATACAAGACAGGCAATTTTCAATTTTCGCACAACCTTTATACATGATTTTACAATAATATTTACATTAAAATTAATTTATACACAAAATAATATTGTAAATATTACAACGAACCTGCGTGTAATAATTATGTAACATCCTATAGTCCGTAGCCTTGATTACAGATAATGATTACAATTATTATTATTGTGACATCTAGTGTCTACGAGATTTAACATAAGAGAAGATAAAGTGACAAATCAGATATAATTTTATGCAGTTTTTCCATACATAACGATATTTTGCTGCTTATACCTATGCAGTTCTCGTGCGCTATTGCGGAAAAATTATTGTTACACTTTTACGAATTGAGATCACAATCACCTTTGATTGGCTAACTCTCTTTCGCAGTGTTCGAAATTAGAGGTGTTAACATATCGCTAAACGGATAACGGTTAACGGCTGTAAACGGTAGTAAAATAACGTTTTTTTTTTCACAGCAGTAAAGATCATTTACTACCGTTAATCGTTATCCGTTTAACAAACGGTAGTAAAAAAGCAATGTTTTTCCACTCGCTAGTGCAGAGGAGTAAAGATTGTGTACTAATATTTTCAATCATTAGCCGTTAACCGTTTAACCATTTAGCGATATATTAACACCTCTACTCGAAATCCATTGTCACAACATAAGTAGGTACAATAAATTTAGTCATTCATAAAAATTGCGATTGATGCATCTTTTACGGAACAGGAGGAGTAAAAAAAGTGCCATAAAGATTAAATCGACTTATACAACTATGTTTTGCATAGAGATGAAGACTATAAGCGACTGCAAATATTAATTTTGCCGCAATGTCTCATCTGTTACCAGTATAAAGTTTAAATGTCTCTAAATGATTAAAATTGTCGTGACAGTGTATCGGTGTTTGTTTATTTTACTTGCAAATAACTTTGTATCTAGGAGCTCAATCTTGGTGTTGAAATATAGGGAGTTGGGTAATTCATTGAAACTTTATATGTACCTATATAAACGTTACCTATTACATGTAATCGTATCACATCTTAGTGAAAATCACAATCACATTTTCAGTCATGTAAAAAATGAACGATAAGGCTGTATAAAAAATTATACTGATAAGATAAGAAAAACTTTCTTGCTAAGACAACAGATTCCAATTATGCCCAAAAATCAATCAAGGCTCCATTTTGCATATTATGTTACCAGATTCTATATTATCCGTCATTACCCTCATCTTAGGATTAGGATTAGGAATCTGCTTATTTCAATTTGCAATATGTGCAATTTTACACTTATATATACTGAGAAATAAATTAGTTTTACACATTTCCTTTTACTCCTCTGTATACCTGCGTTTCCTAGGAATTGTATACAAATCCTAGGTTTCATACATTTTTATTGACATATGTACCTATAACCTTCCAAAATATTATATAATATAATAAGCTTGTCTCCTGCAGCCAAAATTCTGCATTTATTTTTCCTTGAGACGAGTATTAAAATATTCATGTAACTGCCTGCATACGCGGCCAGGGCGTGGCTGACTCACTCCGCGTGTCTGCTTAACATATTAAACTTTCAATGTCTAAATTTAATCCTTTAACAGCATAATTTAGTCACGACTAGCTAGACTTGGGCCTTAAAAGCTTATATTTAAAGTAACTATACCTACTTAGAAATGACTTCTTTGTTACTACTATGGTGCAATTAAAAATTACTTCTTTTACTTCGCTGGCTCAGCGACCCAAAGTATATTGACCTCTACATTAGAAGCTAATGGGCCGTTGCGGGCCGGGCGGCATCGCATCGCAAAATGCGTAATTTACACACTAGAGAGGGCCGAGCTGCTATGCAGTCGCTATCGACTGAATCTGACTACTGGGATTATTAATTCCCATTGGTCAGAGAACTCTAACCACCAATCTGACCAATCCATTTGACGGATTTTCAACTCAATTGAAAATGGTGCACACAATTATTGGTAGACGAATCTTGCAAAGACCAGCAAGTCCTTGGATGAACGGATTGGTGGTCTGACTCGCAACAATTCCACCTGAATCGCTTCTTTGAGATACGGCTCAGACTGATGCCGCCCACAAATCCTATCTTCTAAGGGCTTGCTTCTCAGGTATGCTTTTCTGTAGCGCAATGCTCTTACACTCTGTAGCAGCTAAGAGTAGCTCACAGAGTCTCGAAACTCGATGTATTTTATCAGCATTGTCTCGTGCCTTCGTCCGCGTGGTTTTAGTTCCTTGATCATGCAAAATCTTTTCAAAAAGATTTCTTCGTAGATTTACATACAAAATTTCATGTCTCTACTTTCTAAATATAGCTGTTAGAGTTTATACGTTCATATTAATATCGTAGATGTTCAACACGACTAATGAATGAAGCAGGCTTGCATGTAAGTTAAATGGTAGTGATTAGGCGCAGTGAAACACTTGTGGTGATTCCATGGAAAACAATTGTTTTATTGTTGTTTTGTTTGCACATCTGCTTGGCGTTTAGATTGATTCAAGGAACAAAAATTAACTTTGCTTTGTTCTTTCTTTGTTTTGACTTTGTCGTCTTCGTCTCCCTTCTACGTACTACGTGCATGTAGTACGTTACTCCTAACGGTGTTATGCAAGTCTGACCCCAAGATTGACGATGTCGCCGAAAAACCGGTTTTTCTACATTTATCTTCGTCTATCTGAGAATTATATGATTTGATGATGTTCATCGATTATAATAGCTATGGCCTCAATAGACAAGCTTTTCATTTAATTAAATGAAGCTTAATCGGACTTGCAGCAGCGAAGTCCTCTCAGTTTGACCTAGGTCGAGATGAGTAGGCCTCGAGGTGTGGACTGTGCATTCTTGATCTAGGGAAGCTTTCTTCACCGTGCCACCCTTTGTTGCGTCACTTTAGTGTCGACTAAAGCTTGCTGTCTTCGCTAAGGGTCTCGAGCTCTTGATTGATAAAGTATCGGTTCGCGCGAATTTGCGCGTGGTTCCCAATTATTATCAACGTACGCAATGTGGCATTCGCATCGCATTGCAATAAAAGTCTTTAAAAGTTAGCACGTATATATGCAAATATTTTTCCATGATTACACCAATCTGTCACGCCATGGTTTAATACAAAATATGATTACCTTAACCGCTTACGTTTATAATACCGCGGGCGTGTAGCTGTTAAAAAAATTGCATCCAGCTGGTAATCTAAAAAATATTTTTTTATCGCGTAATATACATAATACATATGTATATTACGCATACATATTAGTTTACAAGGATCGTCTACCTAGGTGATTGCGAACAGAAGTTGCGTGAAATCTAGCTCGTTTACGATCGTCTGGAAGAAATAAGTCATCCAAACTTTCGCATTTATAATATTAAGTAATTAAGTATTAAGTTTGCTATTGCGTGCACTAGTAATTGATTCTATAAATAAATGTAACTATATCGTGCGAGATTTGAAGCACATGGGCATATATGCATACATACATACTATTATATAAAGGGCAATGTACATGTTAATAGGCCATTTAATTTGTCAAGTCTCGGCCAGACATAAACAAGCTTGATTCATAGATGAGTGTTGAATATTGATATGGATATATTTTATAATAATTTGTTTCACTATAAATTATATAGGAGTTGTTATCTATATACTAATTAGACTTGTCCACTTGTCCTGGCAGATTGATATATCTATTAACACAGCCTGCCATATGCCTGCCTGCTCATAACTAATAATATGTTATCAGAAAATTCCAATTAACTTTTTTGACCCGGGAACTCGAACCCGGGGCGTTGAATCTACAGCCGAATTAGCCAGTTCAGTTCCACAAGTTTACAGTCGTATCGTATCATCACGCCATGTCATCTTTAATTCCTGTACCAATTAATCCGCCACGCCGGCCAGAGCTGGTTGGAACTGAATAAATCTAATGCTGGACGGTTAATCGGGATCGAATCGGTTATGGTGAGTCGTTGCCCTAAGTTTATTTTGAGCTATAATCAAGAGCAGTCGAGCCCACAGCTATTAAGTGCTAGGGGCTCATTAGTATCGCTTAAAGCTTATTTCAATATTGTTGACGCCCTTGTTTCAGAATTATAATCTTTACTAGGTCATGCACGCGACTCGTCCCGCTTCTCGTCGTGGTTTAAGTTTTTTTTCCCGCAGGAACTCCTTCATTTTCTGGCATAAAAAGTAGACAATGTCACTCTCCAGGTCTTCAACTATACCCAAGCCAAAAATCACGTCGATTCGTTGCTCCTTTGCGGCGTGATTGAAGGACAAAGCAACAAACAAACACACTTTCCCCTTTATAATAATTAGTATATTATGATTTTAGGAACGTAAAGGTACGTCGTACAGTATGCCTCATGCAAGGATCTTGTAATATTATCATATACCTTGGCCCCCTGCGTATACGGTGGTTATATACGTCATAACTCATATCATACATACGCCGGATCAATCAAGTGATGTCTTCATCATCATCAATTCAACCCATTGCTAGCTGAGTACAAGTCTCAACTAAGAATGAGAAGGCGCAATTGGCCGTCGCGGTGGACTATGGACAACATAGTCCACCGCGACGGCCAATTGCGGAGTGTCAGACATTACGCATATTTGATAACATTATAAAGAACTCTCTGGCATGCATAATTTTCCTCGCCATTTAAAGCACGTGAAATTGAAGTTCTTAGTCTTAAAACACATAGCTACAAATTGTTTGAGATTTTAAAATAGCGTTTTATAAGCTCTAAAGATCGCTCTCAAACGACCTTACCCCCCACGAGAATTGAACCCGGAACCAAGGACTCATACAGTTGATTGCCTGAACAGAAATGTCGGTACTTGTAGATTTTGTAAAAAGATAATCTTTTTCTTTGTTATTGCATACCAATTCCATGTAAATTCTTCCTCTTCGAAACTGGTTCACCAGAACCTGTTTGCGCTTATTCTACACATATCAAACACTTCGTAGTATTCTTCATAGAGACGTTTGAAAAGGTTCCTTAGCCTGAATTTTTTTTATTAGTTACTATTAACTTGACTGTTATATATTAACTAGAGGTCGCCTGCGACTTCGTCCGCGTACAATTTTTGATTTCCTATGAGATTTTCCCGCTGCAAAAAGCCTAGGTAAATATAGCGGCTAAAACTAATAAGTAATAACCTTAATGCCGATTTTAAAAATTTATAACCTACATGCAAGCTTCCAACCCCAGTTTCACACACTTAAGGGTGAATTTTCGTAAAATTGCTTACACAGGTTATTATTATTTAAAACTAATAACCTAAATCCCGGTTTTCAACTCTCTAACGCCTTGCTGCTACATATTTATTGTCGGTCACACCGGACCTTTCACAAGCTTTTCGAAACTCGGAATTTTAATGCTTGCGCAGAGACATGCGAGTAGGTATTATAATTTTTCTGATGTTTCATACGTATAGGCACAGTAAACAGATACAAAACAGATTGTATCTGTTTACTGTGGTATAAGCTTCGGGAGAGTCAATCCGCTAGCCGAAAATGTTGACTTGGCAAAAGACTTGGGCTCTTTCCGCACTGCATCCGATCCGAATCCGAAAATTCTTGATCAGAAGTAGCCGTTGTCCTATTTTTATGTAGGGTTGCGCAGTAGAATTGCACACTTCCGAATTCGAACAACTAGATCTAATGCGCAACCCTTCATTCAACCGGAGGATACCTACCTTGTTTTACTACAGATCCCTAAATCAGATCATCAAGCCTGTTTATACCGCACGAAACATGCTCTAAATTGTTTTAAAACATATTAACGACATCACCTATTGTAATATGTCTGCGAAACAAAGATCTATTCAACTCATTTTCTCATAGAAAAATTATTTCTTTATTATACATCAATCATATGAGAAAGTACCTGCTGAATCACTTAACACAATTATGTTCTGTCAATTACTTGGATCAATAAATACCTGAGTATCACACTAATAATATTAATACTGCAAAAGTGTGTTTGTTTGTCCTTCAATCACGCCACAGCAGAGCAACGGATCGACGTGATTTTTTGCATGGGTACAGTTGTAGAACTGGAGAGTGACAGGCTACTTTAATATCGGAAAATTAAGGAGTCCAAGGGAATTAAAAAAACTAATTATCTTTTTGTACTAATTTTATAAATGTGAAAGTTTGAATGTTTGTATATTTACATGTCTGTAAGTTTGGATGTGTGTCACTCCTTCGCACCACAATGATTGTACCGATTTGGCCGGGAATGCAGAAAGTTTAAACCCTAAATTAATACAACGCAAAATTTTATCCCGGAAAATTAAAGAATCGCGGGCATAATCTTTGGTGGTCTATAGTTTAACTATTAATAAATTCTTTGATTATTTTATCGTACCTGGGATTCGAACCCGAACTCGCGGAATTTGAAGCCTTACAGTTTCCTTTTGTTTTATGCACTGCGTCTTTGTATATTGTTTAACGAACAGTAAAGTTTTATGTTTGTCTTGTGGATAATTTTACTCAACCATATCATCATTCATTGTGATACTGCCGCATTCAAGCTTATTTAGAAATACAAATATTTTCATTTCAGTATTATGTAGTAGCCTGCCCTTGATAGGTAGGTACTTTTTCGCGGTAAAAATGGGCTTTCGAGTTCCTACTTTCTTTCTTCAGGGTTAGATTAGCTTATGCTTAAAAAAAAATTTAAAAGATAAAAAATCTTACGATTTTATTTTATTTTTAACGACCTACGAAATCATAGCGTCTTCACGTAAAAACTACTGAATGGAATACCATTACCTACTCCGTGACATAAAGTATGGATAATGGCCATTTTATGACTCTAGGCTCACCTGATTGAGGAAACATAAAACGTTATGTTTATGTAAAAAAATTACGAGTTTTTCATAATTTTCAGTGCTAAAAAGGCGAATGACAGATACAGCTGCATTGGGCAGACCGCTGAGCTGGTAATTAATTATACTCGTATTCGCCCTTCGAAATAATCATGATATACTAATTATTTTTGCAGTGGTGAGCAAATGGTGGAGCTAACGGGAACTATTTTAAAGATTATTCCCGGCTCATCGCGGTAGAATCTCCTTTCCAAACCGATAATTATGACACATCGTAAGTCCAAGTTGTTCTGCATCAAATTAAGACATTTCATTTCAAACAAACCGCTTTAGGTTTCAACCGCTTACAAGGTCAGATAAACTGCAGAGTAAATGTATGTTGACACATACATTTACTCTGCATTCAACTCGCACTATAGTGTTCTTTTTCTAAATAAAAGGAAAAGGTGACTGATTGACTGGCTGATCTATCGACGTACAGCTCATACTTCAAATTTGGCATACAGATGCTTTATGAACTTTAACCCCTATTACCCCTAATAAAGTAAGGATTTGAAATTTGTGTGAAAATCGAACTTAACGTGAGCGCAGCTGGGGGTAAAAGCTAGTTTTCACATAAAGTTCAAAAAAGCTCCAGGGGAAATGCTTTATCAATAATAAATCTTGTCTCGGTGATCAGACCGGTTATTGTATAGATTAACAGTTAATTGGCAGAAAACTGTATGGGTGCGAAACCAGCGGTCATGATGCTTACTGCTGTGACGCACGTGGCATGTTGTGTTTTCGATTTCCATGAAATCCTAAAAAAATAGGCAACAAAAAATCTTCCCACTTAAACACATTTTATATCTTTTAGGGCTGGTTTTCTGTCGCATAACTTTAATTCAAGCAAGCGAAATCAAATGGCACGTTTTGGGGTTATCCGAACAGAGGGGGAGGACACGATAACCCTGAAATCGGGCAACATGCTCTCTCTTCAGGTTTCTGGTCAATAAAGTCCTCACAAATAAAGTACTGCAGATCTATAGTGTGTCGTCGAGGGTGGCATTGTTATTTACTCAAGCTTAACCCGAGGTACTATCTTAAGATAGTACAAGTCTATGCACCCACGTCGACACATGCTGATGACGAAGTTGAGGCCTTATACTAACACATTGCAAAGGCTTTGGATAACACCAAAACTCACTTCATTGTTTTTATGGGAGACTTTAATGCTACGGTGGGAGTACAGGAAGACGGATCAAAAGTAGGACCACACAGTTTTGGTTTTGGTTAGAGGCAACGTCTGATGAAGTCAACCCATCGACCCAAACCATTGCAGAGTGTAAGCTCCAAACAATTTGAAATTGAGCTCAAGAATCGGTTCGAACTGTTGGAAACCACCTTTTCACCACCAATTTCGTTCCAAGTTCGGGAAGTGGGCCGCAAATACTGCCATAAGAATCCAAAAGGGCGTCTAAGCAGTGGCGTGCCTAGGGTCGAAAACCAGCAGTGTGATTCTCTAAGAAACGTCTAAGCATTGCTCGCATCGATGCTGTCTGAGATGTAACATCGAAGAGATCGACCTTGCCTGCAACGGTTGTAAATTTTGAATTCTGCAGAGGCATAACGCTCGTCGACGATCTTATCGATGAGACGAACCCTACGATGTTTGCTCAGGTGAGCTAGTGATGTCATACTATTTTTATATTGGTACCGGTAAATGCTTACGATTGACAAAATAAGCCTATTTAATGGTTTATAAATTATTGTTTTTATAATTTTACGGTTGTAATACAACATAACATTTCGAAATGTCAATTTCTTAAAGAATAAACGTTATTTAATACTTTTGTCTTCCACATAGGCAGAATGCTTATAGACTTTTGCCTATACTTTTCCGGGTGCTTTAAAAAAAACGTTATCACGCCGAGATGTCTACATCTATAATCCAAGTTAGCGAAAAGCTAAATTCTTGACCAAGGAATACTCGAAACACTTGTGACTGAAGGCAATTATTGTTTATAAATATAAAAATAGAATTGAAGTGAAACACTTAAAATTCCATGGCGATCCCCGCAATACTGAAGTGCCATGGCGACAGGCTAGTGTTCGGACTACTTGTGAAGTTGTGAGTTCATATTACATATTATGTTGTGTTGTATTTGTAAAAAGTTGTATAAAAGTGAGCACTAAAATATAATTTATCCAGTGTATATGGCAATAAGCTCCTCTTTGAATAATTGCTACATAACCTAAAAACGATGTTTATAAGTTCGCCATTAATTTCAGACCCTGTCAGCCAGATACTTATGCTGCATGCAGCACTTTGAAAAGGTGACAGAAACTAGATTGCAGTGGAGACATTGGTAAACGAATTATCATGAAATACTTATGATATAATATCAATGGAAATAATTCTAAGGAAAAAAGCAAACTTATGTTGTTAATCAGAAAGCAAAAGGTTTGTTTATCATATTTTCGTGTGGCTTATGATTTAACTTCTTCCCTATAAACATAACAAGACGTGTATTAGGACATTTTACTAAGTACTCACCTTAACTATACTTCTTTTTACCTACGGCTTCCCCGTCTGTTATTCAGACCTCCCTGGTGCAGAATTGAGCACTGTTGTCTTGACGTGGGAGGTCCCGGCTTCAATTCCCGGCAGTGTCCATTTGGAAATTTATAATTTGTGAATTTACTCTGGTCTAGTCTGGTGGGAGGCTTCGGCCGTGGCTAGTTACCACCCTAAAGGCAAAGTCGTACCGCTAAGCGATTTAGCGTTCCGGTACGATGCCATGTATAAACCGACTAGGTGAATGGGTTTAATTTAACTACCATATCTCTAACATGTTAGCCCACTACCATCTAAGACTGCATCATCACTTACTATCAGATCAGATTGCAGTTAAGGGCTAACTTGCAGTGGCATAAAAAAACCTTGTGGATTCTATTATGTGAATGTAACAATTTTAAGCGATTTTGATTCAACTTAGGTTTTCTCTAATAATTACCCAGTTTGGTTCTTTGTACTGTAAGTGCTTATTTAATGGCGGCTGTTATTATGCAAAATTGACTTGTACTTGCCGACAGTGATGAGGTCTAGATTGGAATGCCCTTGCCTAGAACATGTTGAATTAACTCTGGCATAATAAGTTGAATTAGAACATTCTCAAAATATTCCATTCCAATATTAACATATCTAATAAATACTACAATTTTTAAATACAAATGTATTAAATTAAAAAATTGTAGATCAAGCAGTGACACTGAACTGGAAACAACAAGGATTTGGAAGAATCAAAATTTTGCAGTCTGAAGAATCTAGGGTACATGTTCAGATGTGTTGGCAAAAGATTTAGGGTTCCGATACGATGCCATGCAGAAACTGATTAGGGAAAGTGGTTTAATATAACTGCTATACCTACCCCTAAAAGGTTAGCCCGCTACCATCTTAGACTGCATCATCACTTACCAGTACCATCAGGTGAGATCGCAGTCAAGGGCTAACTTGTAGTAGAAAAAAAGGCTAATTCTGTGTAAAGTTACCGTTTCATCTATTTTAATGAAGTTTGGTAGGTACATAGATATTTTGTATTCAGGAGATGGGCCAAGTTAACATGGAAAATCAAAGAGTTCCTATGAAACTTCTAGAAAACCTAAATCCACGCAGAAGAAGTCGTGGGCATCATCTAATGATATTTTACAAGCTGATGCCCGCGACTTCATTCGCGTGGTTTAAGTTTTTTTGATTCCCGCGGGAACTCCCTAACTTTCCAGGATAAAAAGGAGCCTATGTCACTCTCCAGGTCCTCAGCTATACCATGCCAAATCACGTCGATCCGTTGCTCCGTTGCGGCGTGATTGAAGGACAAACCAACAAACAAACACACTTTCGCATTTATAATATTAGTAAGTATTATTAATTGTTGGAGTGTCCTTCAATCAAGCCGCAACGGAGCAACGGTTCGGCGTCATTTTTGGCATGGGTATAGTTGAGGACCTGGAGAGTGAGCCTACTTTTTATCCCGGAAAAAGGTTGTCGCGGGAGTATATAAATGCTTAAACCATGCGGACGAAGTCGCGGGCATCAGCTAGTACTATATATATTTAATAAGGTTTTTAATAAACTCGCCGGCATATTTAGCGGAACTTAAAAAAAAGGTTTGATATCAGTATCATATAAGGTTGCTGGCTGGTTTATACGTCATTTAATTTAAAAAGAAATATTTTCAAATTAAGAAAACACCTGAACATCACATTTTATGCAATTGTTTTAATTTTATTCAAATACACCTTATCTGGAGCGAACTTCGAGTATTTCTTCCTTCTGAGTTTGATTTAAAATTTCACTGAAATACTGTTTTTTGTTAGTTTTTTTAATCGCGTATCTTTCTGGAGTTGATGACTGAATTATGCCTGACTTAGACCCCAACGGAGATTGCCAGGGCACTCGAAATGCGAAGAAATGGTCAAACCTACAGAGTGATATCCAGAGATCTTCGTCGACCAGTTTCAACGATCCATCGCAGTATCCAACGGTTCAGGGAGACCGGTACTTATGTGAGAAGAGCAGGACAAGACAGAAAAAGACGCACTTCGAGTAGGGATGATCGTTTCATTCAGCTTCGTGTACGTAGGAACCCCCGTTTGACGGCCGTCCAAGCCCGACATGAGTTAGAAGCAGTGCGGGGTGTAACCGTAAGTGAGCGTACGGTACGAAGAAGGCTCGAAGAAGCTGGTTTGGGTTCATTTGTGTCCGCCAAGGCTCCAAGGCTCGAGGTAAATCATCGTAGAAACAGGTTAACTTTTGCTCAGGAACATCGACTTTGGAACGCGGACCAATGGAGTAAAGTATTGTTTAGTGATGAGTGCAGAATTCTCTTAAATCAAATTGACGGCAGGCAAAGAATATACAGACGCAAAGGAGAACGATACATTCAGACAAATTTTGAAACTACAGTTGCATACGGTGGTGGATCAATAATGGTTTGGGCGGGCATTTGTTTGGGAGTTCGCACAGACTTGGTAGTGATTGACAGAGGGAGTCTGACTGCAGACCGCTATATCAGAGAAGTTTTAGAAGAAAATGTCGTACCGTTTGCCCCATATATCGGTGAAGATTTTGTTTTTATGCAGGATTATGCTCGGCCGCATACCGCTCGGGTAACTCAAGCTTATCTTAATGATATGCATATCACTGTTATGGAGTGGCCGGCGAGATC
The DNA here is from genome assembly GCA_964035005.1 of Erebia palarica. Classification (NCBI taxonomy): domain Eukaryota; kingdom Metazoa; phylum Arthropoda; class Insecta; order Lepidoptera; family Nymphalidae; genus Erebia; species Erebia palarica. Next base: position 21,546,588 of record OZ035986.1, read on the forward strand.
ACCGGATATGAACCCAATAGAGCACGTTTGGGACTTGCTGAAAAGAAAAGTTAAGTCCAGAATTCCAGCTCCTGCCAATGTGGGAGAACTGCGAATCGCCGTAGTTGAAGAATGGCGGAGACTATCCCAGGAGACCATCGATAACATCATTCTCAGTATGCCTAGATGGGTAGAAACTTTAATAAGAGCACGTGGAGGAAATACGCGATATTAATCACCATTTTTCTAATTTAATTAATTGTTATTTTAATAGTAAATTTCACTTTTCCCGGTTGCATGAAAAGTTCAAAAAATGTACCATTTTTCACAAATAGCCTTTACTCGCAAAATCTTTTCTTAATGTGATCTCATTTTAAGTAAAACAAATGAAACTTTAAATAATAAAAGAAGTGTAGTAAGTAGATTTTAAAATAAAACCATATTTTTTTAATTATGGACCTTTTTTTTATGTTCCGCTAAATATGCCGGCGAGTTTAGATATTAGAAATAAGAATGGATACTAGCCTAAGGATTGAAAAATAATAAAAATTGGTTTCCGAAGTTTCCTTTGTGCTATTTTTGTTTCAAACAAATATTCCTTCAACTGCCATTTCAATGTTGTTCATATTACCATCATAATGCAAAAATGCTATATCTAAATATTACGAGTTCGTAGCCTGTAGATGGTCTGAAAAATTCAAAAAAAATTGGAAAATCTTTGACTAAAAATATCGGAAAAATATTTTTAGTCAAAGATAGTAGCATTATAAGAAGTGATATAAGATAAAAGCTTGGAAGAAATAAGTAAATATATATAAGACCAATTAGAGACCAAGTCGTTATCATCAAATACTATGATGATACATCGTAAGAATATTATATAAAACTGTATAATATTCTAACGTACGTTTCTCCTTTGACTATGCTAACTGGTAATATTATAAATGCGATAGTGTATCTTTTTTATCTGGCAGCTACCTTTTCAAGACCATATGCATTTTTTTACAAACAATCTGTTTGTAAAAAAATGCATGCTACTTTTTATCACGGAAAATGAAAGAGTTCAGGCGAGAACCAAAACTCCTCAATCCACGCGGACGAAGTCTCGGACATCAGCTAGTCTTATAACGTGTTAAGGTAATAAGAAAATTCCCATTTCTCTTATTATTTTTAGTCCGAACACAATAATTTCACTATTCATCGTACGTAACATCGAAGGAAAAAGCTACAAAACATTAGCTTTTCATTTTGACACTTAAAATCGAAGGCGAAGGCGAACGATGCAGTCGAAGCCGAGTTAAAATACCTTGCAGAATATCACTTGTCATACATTTTATGTCAAACACGAGCTTCCTACATCCATCACATTCATCATGGAGCGCTAGTGTAGCAGCGACGAGTCAAAGATTACTAGAGAATCCAAAATAAGCTATATCTGATGTAATATCCAATGTGCAACTGATGTAAATCTTATTTTACCTTAGAGAATCACATAGCAGGGCAAGCCTGCTATATATTTTCTAGGATATTAAAATATAATTCACAACTTACCTAGGTAGGTACTTGTCTACTGTAAATTTGTAAAATGAAGCGCTTTGTATTACGAAAACCGAAACAACAGCCAGCTGAATTCATAATATGAGATACCTACCTATAATCACAGAATCCATACTAATATTTTAAATGCGAAAGTTTGTCTATCGGTCTGTCTGTCTATTTGTTTGTCTGTCTGTTACGCTTTCACGGCTCATCCGTTCAACCGATTTTAATGAAATTTGGTACAGGTATAGGTTGTATCCCGGGGAAGGACATAGGCTAATTTTTATCTCGGAAAATTAAAAAGTTCCTGCGGGAATCAAAAAATCTTAATAATACCCAGCGGAAGAAGTCGCGGGCATCATCTAGTAATCTATGCAATCACCAATCAAAGCAAGTTAAGTAATTTGTTTCGTACGCTGATCTTATTCAATTGCATTTTATGCATTTTACTTGCAAATTTACTTTAAAAATACTATGGTACCTAGCCTACCTTCAGGCTTTAAACTGCTTTTCGTTGTGTGGTATTCCTCAAAAGAAAAATCCGTTCACCATTCTTCAATTTTGCACACATTTTCGATACCTATATAGTTCATGAGTTGACTATGAAATACGATACGAGAACTATTATTTAATCTGAACTAATTTTTTAACGAAACATGAATATCACAAAATCTAAACGCGAATGTTAAACTTCAATGCTTCTAAACCTATTCAGTTATTCACCATTTTTTGTTTGTTTACATTTTTCCCAAAAACAAAAGTCACTGTTTCGCAAATCGCAAGGCGTCACTTATACGTACTTCACACTAATTGGCGCCACAATTTTCACGAAGTTCACTAGCTTGCCGCGAAGCCAGGATTATTGCTGCATACAAAGTTACTATATTTACGTAGAATATTTATAGTCGATTTAATCATTTCTCAGCAAGAGCGAAGAAAGAATTGAAAGCCCCATTACAAGCCAATGTGAGCGAGCGGGATGGGACATTACATCGGAACCGTAGTCTATCGGAGGATTTCGCGTCTCTACAGACACGATCGGCGCGCGGCTTCATGCTAGCGGACCACTGACCTTTAATTAGTTTTGACAGATCACTGCGCGCCAATTTTAAACTTTGTTTGCGTAAATTAGTGAAATATTCTATAATAATTTTATAATAATTGACAGTATATCTTAGAATTTCGCAATGCAAGCCCGGCTTTTTGGCTTGTACTATAAAAACGCCACTGCGTCTAAGATCTCCGACGATACCCTTAAACTTATAGAGCAGAGACGGGAGACTTTCTTAGCATTGCTTGAGTAGCATACTTTGAACAAGCGCGTCAAGAAGTGGATAAGAATCGACCTCCGGTGCTCCAGCACCCGCAATATAAAAAATGCGATCAAGCAAAATCGAGGAATTGAAAGTATTCGCTAAGCGACTTGAAAGGAGCCATATAACAAAGTTGAAGAATCCCGTTGGTAAAATTATTACAGCACAAACAGAGGTACTAGAGGAGATGGGACGCTTTTACTCACAAATATACTCTTCTAAAGCTCCAGAAGCGGCCCAGGACACGAGTGACAAACGAGTGACATTGACCTGCCAGTACACCGAGGACATCCCAAACATTGACCTTGGCGAGATGCTAATAGCCCTCAAACAACTTAAAAACAACAGAGCACCTGGCGATGCCGGCATTGCTTCAGACTTTCTGCGTGCAGGAGGTACCCCTCTCCTGGAAGAGTTAAAGGGGATCTTTAATGACGTCATAGCAAACGGAACAGCGCCAAAAGCATTTAGCAAGAGTGTGGTATCCTTTTCTTTAGGAAGGGAGACAAGAGCTTCTGAAAAACTATCGCTCGATATCACTCCTGAGTCATGTTTACAATTTTAATCACAAATCGCCTCGCCCGAAGACTAGACCATTTTCAACCTCCAGAGCAGACTGGGGTTCGAAAAGGTTAGAGCACCGTAGACCACATCCACACCTTAAAACAGATTATACAGAAGACGGAAGAGAATAATCTCCCACTCTACCTTGCTTTTGTGTACCCCGAGAAATTCTTCGACTCTATCGATACTTGAGTCACTGCAGAGATGCCAAGTCGATTGGCGATATATCGAGGGGCTGCGATATATTTACGATACTGCGTCAATGATCGTCTAAGTACATCAAACGAAACCTATCAACTTGAGAAGGGGGGTTAGACAGAGGGATGCAATATCCCCAAAACTGTTTAATAGCATTAGAGGACCTCTTCAAAACGCTGGACTAGAAAGGATGAAGCCTTAACATAAATTACGAGCACATCTCATACCTACGGTTCGCTGACGCCGTGGTCATATTGGCGGAGACTCCAGAAGATCTAGACCAGATGCTAAGCATACAGATAATGAGTAGCCTAAGTCGCTCTTCTAGACGAGTCGGTCTCGGGATAAACATGGACAAAACCAAGGTTATTTTCAATCAACATGTTACCCATAAACGTCGAAAATGTTAGTATCGAAATTGTTCCTGAATAATAAATAATAATAATATCAGTTTCTGTTAAAACTTCTGTTTCAAAATTAAGTCAGGTCTTCTCATCGTCAATACCTCAATGCCTGAAGACGAAAGTCTATAATCAGTGTGTCATTCCCGTCCTTCACTTATGGCGCTGAAACGTGGACACTAACGAAGAGCTTGATCTATAAATTTAAAGTCTCTCAGAGAGCTATGGAGAGGGCTACGTTAGAAGTTTCTCTTAAGGACATAATCCGAAATGAAGAGATCTGTAAGAGAACCAAGGTCACTGACATAGACATTAGCAAGCTGAAGTGGCAGTGGGCAGGCCATGCCTGTCGAAGGGGCGATGGCCGCTGGAGCTGGAAAGTTTTAGAGTGAAGAGCGCGTATAAGTAAGCGTCTAGGTAGATTCGTTGTATGTAATTACAACCACGTGTACAAACACGTGTGATGGAGGTGTGTTGGTTCTTTTGAAAAACTGCATCCTGATAATTATTGAATCGTTTAGCAAATGTCTTAGTGGGTATTTAAATAAATCTCGTGTTATTACTTCACATTGTACAAAGTGACAATTTTAGAGCCATTGTCATGCAATCTTGGGCAAGTAATACCTAATATATGGCTTTGATATAATCTTTTATTTCCGGTACAAAAAATGGAGTATGCATTATAATTTTATTCTTCGAAACACCAGTTGTGACAAGTAACAACCCTGTATTATTTACAGAAAACAAGTATGCTATATTCTGAGAGACTTTTATATGGTGAGCTGCTAGACGTTTTAAAGAGTTAGGCATGACTATTTGAAATCTTCTATAATACAAGCGAAAAATCACTCACTCACTAAACACGATATCTCAAGAACACTACAGCATACCAAATTGAAATTTGGAAGGCACCTCAGGCACCTTTTGAAGGTTCCTTCTATGTCGTAGACATCAGCTAAGAAACGATTTTGAGAAAATTCACTCCTAAGGGGTGACATGGGGGTAGTAAGTTTGCATGAAATTATGAAATTATAAAATTTCTAAGCAGACATGAACATCGGCATTTAAGATATTAGTTTTAAGTAATAAAAAACCTGTATAAGCAATTTTACGAAAATCCACCCTAAAGGGGATGAGTTGGGGATTGCTAGTTTGCATGAAAGTATTATATTTTTAAAGTTAGAGACATGAAAATTGGCATTAAACTTATAAGTCTTACTCTATATATAAAAGCGAAAGGTCACTGACTCATCACGATATCTCAGGAACTATAAAGCATACAGACTTGAAATTTGGAAGATAGGTTCCTTCTATGGTTTATACGACCGCTAAGAAACAGTTTTGAGAAAATTCACCCCTAAGGGGTTGAATTGGGGGTTGGAAGTTTGTGTGAAAGTCCTTTGTTTTTTAAGTTAGAGACATGAAAATTGGCAATTAAGTTAATAGCTATAAATAAAAAAAACCATATAAGCAATTTTACGAAAATCCACCCCAAAGAGGGTGTAATGGGAGCTGTAAGTTTGTATAATAAAAGTCATATATGTTTGAAGTTGACCTGAAAATCGGCATTTAGGTTATTAAATTTTAATAAATAATAACCTGCATAAGCAATTTTACGAAAATCTACCCCAATAGGGGTGCAATAGGGGGTTATAAGTTTTTAAAATCGGCATTAAGGTTATTACTTATTAGTTTTAGCCGCTATATGTATCTAGGCTTTTTGCAGCATGAAAATCTCATAGGAAATCAAAAATTGTACGCGGACGAAGTCGCGGGCGCTAGTTAATAATAAAAACTTCCACACGCTAAATAGATATAGGCCTTTTGCATCGGGGAAAATTTCATTATCTCATAGGAAATCAGAAATTGTATTCGGACGATGTGGCGGGCGACCACCATTATTCAGCAAATCATTGATAGTGTAATAACCTCGACTTAACAAATGTGTTAACACAATCTTTAACTTTATGTAATGGCAAATCTAGAAACTCTTTGAAAACCATGTTATAAAAGCGTGCACTCGACCCCACAAAGGATTTCTGCTCCTTGCGCACACAATACGACGCTGTTACTAGCTTCTATTCTAGGCGGTTTCTAGTATATCGATTGTGAGTATCACCTATTTGCTTATAAAGATTAATGTTCTGCCTAACAAAGACTATATTATTGTAGTAGCGAATGCCCGCGACTGTGTGGTTTGAGGTTTTTTGGTTCCCGCGGGAACTCTTTAATTTTCCGGGATAAAAAGTATTCCAGACTATAATCTATCTCTGTTCCAAATTTCAGCCAGATTCGTTAAACCGTTGGGGCGTGATTGAGTAACAAACATCCGTACATTCATACATCCATAAAAACTTTCGCATTTATAACATTAGTGTATGTGTAGATATGTATGGTGAAAGCACCGTAAGAACACCAATCTCTTTAAATTTTTCACGAAGTGATACGCGTGACCCGAGTTTATAAATATAACGAATGGCTCTTTTCTGCAATATAAAAATTGATTAGATATCAGCTGCTCTGTCCCACAATAAAATGCCGTACAACATAACACTGTGGAAGTAAGCAAAGTTGACAAGCCTAGTCGTTTCAATATCGGTAAACTGTCTAATTTTCTTCACCCCCCATGTATGAGCGCCCCATTGCAGTTTATTATCCAAGGTAAACCCCAAAAAACTGTGTAGATCTCCATTTTTAGTGTTTCTCTATAAATGATCATTATCATAGTTTTATCAATATTCTTTATATTAGGTAGAACGAACTCTAAGCACTTGGTTTTCTTAGCATTCAATAATAAATTATTGTCAGTAAACCAGTGTGATACGTGTAATATTGCATTGTTTACATCGTCAAAATATTCCTTGCTTCTATCCACTTTAAAAAAAAGTGATGTTTCGCCAGCAAACAATACAATGTCACAGACACTGTTGATGGTATGGTAAATCATTCATCTAAACCAAAAATAGAAAAAGACCTAAAATCAAGCCTCGTGGGACACCCATTCATGCAGTCGAGCCCTCTGACTTCACGTGGTTTACGCAAACCTTCTGAGTTCTTTCGTTTAGATAAAAAGCAATGAGATCGAGTGCAACATTTCTGATGCCAAAGTGGCTTAATTTCAGCAATAAAGTTTTGTGATCAACACAATCAGATGCCTTAGACCAGGGATTCCCAAAGCGGTCGATTTCGGTTTCCCAGGGGTCGACATAGACGAAAACTGATTTTGGGGGTCGACCAGGTTTTTCTATTTTATCCACTACATGTTAGCCCTTGACTGCGATCTCACCTGATGGTAAGTGAAGATGCAGTAAGATGGTAGCGGGCTAGCCTATTAGGGGCGTGGCAGTTATATTATACCCATACCCCTATTTGGTTTCTACACGGCATCAACCCGGAACGCTAAATCGCTTGGCGGCACGTCTTATACCGGTAGGGTGGTAACTAGCCACGGCCGAAGCCTCCAGGCCAGACTAGGGAAAATTCAGAAATTATAAATTTCCAAACCCTGCCGGGGATCGAACCCGGGATCTCCGCACGTTAAGGCAACAGCGCTCGACACTGAGGTAGTAAAAAAAATCGACCCCCAATTTTGTCAAATTTACTCACACCAAACGCAAAGCTTTTAAATTGGTAAGTATTTTGTATCAGTACGAAAAAAAACTAGAAATAGTATTTTAAAACCAATTTGGCTATGGGGTCTGAGGTATCAGTTAATCTTGGAAAAGGGGGTCTCTTGCCCAAAATAGTTTAGGAATCCCTGCCTTAGACAGATTGCAGAAGACACCAATAGCATTCTGTAAACGCTCCCAGGCATCGTATATATGTTCTAAAAGTTTTGCGCCTGCATCAGTTGTATTACGAACTTTAGTGAAGCCGGGATGCAGTAAGTTATTTGTGTTAAAGTGATTTATTAATTGGCTCAAAATATTTTTTTCAAAAACCTTACTGAGAGTGGTAATATTGAAATAGGTCTGTAATTATTAAGGTCGTTTTTATTTCCTGATTTAAATAAAGGAATGAGTTTATAATGTTTCATTAATCTATACATTCCATTATTAACTTAGCTTTTTATCACACGGTACGAATTTTCCAGGCTGGGTCCTCGCGTTTTGCCGGCACAAAAATAATTATGTTCATTGCTTTTCTTGTCTATGGCTCAACCACTGCTTCTGTTTCTTTTAGCTGGTCTTACAGACTCGACTCTTCGACTATTGGCTTGGGATATTCATAAGTTTTTGTCTCTTTCAATGGTACAATACGGCAATCTGCTACATTGAAGCAATAGCCGCTCTGTTGTGTAAAGATTCTTCTGGGTGTGGCTTGAGTTTGAGCGAGTTGTCCAATGACCCTTCACTCATGTCATGTTGTCGGTCATCTTTAACGTTCGAAAATGATACTTTTTCTTTTTAGTCTGGAGAACTGTAAGCTGCCTGTTCCGTATAAGCTGTGAGGTATATTATATGTACGTATCTATATGATTTTATCCGCGCCCTTGAGGCCATGAATACCTACCAGTTGCAACGACCAAAATAACAGTCATTCATGTCACACAATCAGTGTTTAGTATATAGTGTCAGTTTTAAAAAGTAATTACCAATCATTAGTGTTACCTATGTGTTATACATTGTGTATTTAGGGCCGATTTTCAATTCTCAGATAAACGACTGGATAACTATCGTGAGAATAAAATTAACTGACAGTTTATCAAGGGAATATAATTTTTCAATTTTTCAATCACTTTTTAATCAAGGGATAGCTTCTATGGTCTTTTCGAAGCAACTTCACACTAAATATATGCAAGCGAGATAGACACATATATCATTCAATGCATAATACTGGGAAAAGACGTTTGTTTATCGGATGACGTTTATCGCAAGAATTCATAACCTCGAATTTGCGCAATTTAAATTTCGTGTTTGTTTTGTGTTTATTTTATCTTAAACAGGTTTCCACTTATAAGTGCTTTCTTAAAAATATGGAGCAAGTAAAGGAACATGATAGTGCGTCAAACTTTCAAAAGTCTGAAGTAAACTTATTAACCTAACTTGTAACGAAATACCGGTCTATATCTATACTATACATTATAGTCCCGTTCTCGTAGTTCCCGCGGGAATCAAAAAACCTAATCCACGCGGATAAAGTAGCGGGCATCAGCTACCTAGTTGGAAAATAAAAAACAGACGTCGTGATCAACACAGAGAAAGATGCAGCGTGGAACAAGTGTGGAAAATATCCATTGTTATCCATAGGTACCTACCACTAATGACCATATATTGCGTGCAAGGAGGACACGGAATGAAAATTGATAATTCTGACTGAAAGAATAATATTATAAAAACTAGGCACATAAGTCATAGGCACCTACTAGCTATACAATATAATCTAAAAACTAGAAAACGTCATAACAAACAGGCAGATAGCCCTTTATTCGGCTCTCAAAGAAGCAGATTCGTCCGTTACAGACTTTATTCGACAGTTAACTCATATCTGTCTATTGATAAATACGAATTTGCGCTATCCATCGAATATCTACTACCTAGTCGTTTATCTGACGATTGAAAAATCGGCCCTTAGATAAGTTATTTGGTCTATAGATAAAAAAACTTAACTGACTGATATATTATCAACTTTTCTACAGTTCAAAAATAAGCTGCTGGGTTAGAGACTGGAAATATTGCACAAACAATATTGAACAATATTGGGCGGCTAGATAAGGGCGGACGTTTTAGGGTGAAGTTGAGTATGCTGCGCACCAATCGACTGGCATCCATAGGGATGTTTTTGAAAGAAAATAAAAAGAATGTCATTGGATTAATATAATTTCGGTGTATCAAGTCTCGCATGAGGCACGATAGTCGGTAAACCAAAAAGATACAAATACCTAAATTAAAGAAATATTCTTTATGTATTTTATATGCAAACGTTGAATTTTGTCTTAATTTATTGCGCACAGTGTAGGTATGCGCGAAAACAATCTTTAGTTATGCTGTCCAGGCGGTAAAATATTAGATTCGCAACCTCAGAGAATACCTCTATGATCGCAACGGTAAATGAAACGAGCTGCTCGTACAAATAGCGGTCAACACTTAAGAGTAGGTACGCCACTCGATAGCTTAAAGCTTCGAGTTTTGCACAAGAAAATGCTATTTCAATGTGCTTTTACCGGCGACACAGCGATACAAACTCAGACATTAAGATGCGCGAGGAACGTCAATTAACGGTTGTAGGTACCAACCATAGATGTTAGTATACAACATTTTAACTCAATAAAGGAAATATCTAGGAGTCTAGACGATCATTTTCCGAATTGTGCAAGCGATTACGCCTTACCGTAAAGCGTTGAAATACAATGAGTAATACTAAAATTCTACATCAATGCCGTAAAGTTCTTTTAAGCTTATTTGGCTCTAGCCCTATCTAGTAACTTACCAGGAAAAGACGTTGTAATTTTAATCGATTCAGATTTCCTCAACGATGCTGCATACAATCCGATAAGAGATTGAGGCGCGTTTCCTCCGTATGCGTGATGCGGCTGCATCGTCATTTAGAATCCTAGTCAAAGAGTATGACAAGTTATGTTCTGGAATAAGACCATACGTTTGATATTCAAGCTAGTCGCCACCGCTCCCGCTTCACCCCATGGTCATGCACACGCAGTGACGCTGCATGTAGCGGATAAGTACGGTTTTTGGACTGGCGTAACTAAATTAAATGAACACATTCGCAACGGATTCCCACGGTAGGTTTCAAGCCACTTCCTGCCAGTTCCCCGCTGTACCGTCGCTTAATAGGCTTTTGGAGGCCGCCAAATTGCCAATATTCGGAACGCTGACGCAGCATCCGGAGGTTGACTATTATTAGATAGTTCAACTCATGGAGAAGCTTAGCGAAAAATCACGTGGGATTCCCTGCAGGCCTAGTGGGAGTTTTGACCTGGTTGATCGCGTTAAAGTTAACTACCATTTATATGGATTTGTTTAAGTAAGACATTAACGCGATCGAATGGCTAAAAAATTCCCACTAACCCCTCCCTAATCGTAACGAAATACCATAATATTAGGTACCTATTCTGTGGAAATACTTATGAGCGCGCGCAATACGGTCATTAGGACTTTGCTAAGGTAGCTTCTGTGACAACAATGTTGTGAATATCGCAATGTTGCTCTCTAATTACTAGGCGGGTTGAGCTGTCATTTGGTAGTTACTCGAAGCGGACGATTTAACAGAGCGGTTCTTAAGCTTAATTGAAGTAACGAACACTTCGGAGAAAACACACATAGTGCTTAATGTGAAGCAATTATCAATTGTCCAGCCTTCATTTAGTACCGCAACCTTATTTTTGTGTGCACAATCCGTTGAGACCTTCAATACACATATTTTTCAATGTTCAGACTTATGTGGTCGCATTAGTATATAATACCAAAATTATAGTAATGCTAAGTCCCGCTATTGCTTGGTCGTATTTCTGAAAAGAGAGAAATCTGCTTAATAGATAGGATATAATCTCTGAATTAATTAAAACAAAGTCTCTATCCGCGTATGTCTAGCTTAGTTCTTCTAAACTCCCTAACAATACGGATTTTGATTTGATGCACATTATTGTATATTTTGCTTAGTTTCATAGCATTATGTCTTACGGAATCTTAATGTGCGCTAAAGCGGCAGATATTAAAAAAAATGTACTACAAAAAAGGGCAATACGTGCATTTTATAATTTAAAACCGCGTGATTCCCTGAGAGAGAAATTTAAAGAAATTGGTATTCTAACTGTAGCCTAGCAATATATTTACAGTAATATAATTTTTGTAAAACAGTACATCCATATTTACAAAAAAAAACGATCTGCACGACAGGCAAACTAGAGACCGTAATAGGCTCGTGACTCCATCGCTCCGCCTCATAAAAGTCAGAAGGTCATTCGTGGGAATCAGCAAAAATAAAAATAAAATTCTATAATAAAATTCCACAACCTATTTTAAACTTGAAAATACACAAATTTAAAAAATCCATTAAAAGTATGCTGCTGAAAAAAGCTTAATAACTGTTGAAGATTATGTAAATGATAGAGGAGCATGAGTTGATCACTCCAGCAATACTTTAACTTTTACAGTTACTTATGTAAACATTGATACTAGCTGATGCCCGCGACTCCGTCCGCGTGGATTGAGGCATTTTAGGGGTATGAAAAATAGATAGTAGCCGATTCTCAGACCTCCTGAATGTAGTTATAAAATTTCATAAAAATTGGTCAAGCCGTTTCAGTGGAGTATGGTAACTAACATTGTGATACGAGAATTTTATACTCGTTTAAGGAGATAATAATTGTAAATGAAATTTTTTTTTTAAAAGAGCAACCACCGAGTTTCTTGCTGGTTCTTCTTGGGAGGAATGACATTCCGAATCAGTGGTAGATTCACTTGACGATTCAAAAGTACTTGTAAAAGTTTATTTGAATAAAAAACATTTGAATTTATCATTTCAACTCCTGGAATGTTAGTTCAATCGGGATAAGGGATGAAAGTTTTTGTCGATGTCGCTTACTTGATAATTTCATCAAATCTGATCTCATTCTTTATTGTTTACAAAGTTACACCACATGTAATACTGGTCAGAGGCCCAATTGCCAATCGTATTCATTCGACAGCTCATAACGTATAACTCGAACTTTTTATGGAGTACATACATACGTTTTGACGTGCAAGCATCTTTGACCTCCTTAAACAAGTCGAATTATACGTTTGACAACGATTACGATTAGGATTTCCTTACACAATCGGGGGGCTGGTTCAGGTAGAACCGATGTAATAAATTTACTTTTTTTTGATTTGTTTGTGAGTTATTTAGTGAAAACTAAACATAGGGGAAAACTTCCCCGGCCGGCCGTAGCAATACTTTAACTGAAGTCGACATTGGGCTTGCTATTTTGGACGATGCTCTCTATATTATAATTCTCACAAAAATTATAATATACCTACCTATTTGCAGTCTATCTATATCCCTGCTTTAGCGTACCTCGAGAACATGGAAAAATTTCGAGTAAGTATCGAAATCCTATTAAGACGTTAAATGGACGTAGCAGACCTATTTTAGAAATAATGACAGGATAAGCCACTTGTGCCAAAATTATGATAAACGTACCACCCACGTATGTACGTACTTGTCTAACCTAAGTTCCATAAGACTGGATTTATCTCATCTCAAATATTTATCAAAATCTCAAGCACAATCAATGTCACATTTTCATTTAAGAAAATTATTATTATAACATCGCGAGGATAGGACATCTTGCCACTGTATTTTATATTGATAAATAAAATTAAATAACTTTTGTTTTTTCATTGCAAATTTTTACTTTAATCAATAGTTCAAAATTAATAACAAACTTAGTAGACGTACAACAGTAGGCGTGGATATTTATATAACTTTTGGCAGGTCCTCTTAGATATTAGGTATAATAATAGGTAGGTACCTAATCTCTAAAAAAAATATTATATTTTATTATAATATTTTACAATTTTTATTAAAAACAATATTACTATGGTATTTACAATAACGTAACAATGACAAATTAATTTAACAAAATAATATTATATACGATATTTTAAAATCTAAATTACAAACTAAAAACTGAACATTAAAAATATACTTATGTTTGATATTAATGGTAAATATCAATCTACGATTTTGTGTGCTGTGCTAGAATTCGTCACCACTTTTTTGCTGTTTTGCCATCAGTTTTACTGGCGTAGTTTTTTCCATCTTTAATTTTCTCTCTTTTTCACCTTGCCATACTTTTAAATAACATTGCTATCTTCCTGTAATACGGATTCCTATAAGAAGTGCTCTAGTGAATGAAGTTATCATATCCTAAAAGATGATGTCGCATCTGTCTCATTTTATTTTCGATGCTTTAACCTGTCTAGTGGATATAGTATAAACCTAGATTAAGTAAAATTTTAAACCAAACATTAAAAAATATAAGTACCTATGAGGAAAGATGGTGTTGTACTTATTAGAGGAAGCCCGCCGTGTTGAAACTCGAGCGTAGTTATTCTATTCGAGTACACATCCAAAACCTACAGCCATTCAATGTTCCATTGTGTAACTTAATATGTATGGACGTCGATGTTGTCACATTGGTAACGATGTGTTGTCACCTTTTGTCGATTACCAGTTTGTTTGCGCTTTAGTTTGTAAACGCGGGGGACAATAGTAATGCGACTAGTACCTACTGTGGAAAATTCTGGGAAACTTCTAATATACATATATTCATGTAATGTGAGCGCATTTTGTTCGAAGGCTGACAAAAAAACGCGTGACGGTCAAACAACTGAAACTCCGTGGTTTCAAAAACCTAGCGAAACAAGCTGGATCAGTTTCTTGAATTATTTAAAGAATAGATTTTTAAACATAATCCATAATCCGGGATAAACTAACAGACATTTTCTTTAACAGGGCAAAAGGAGAAAACGCTATGACTGCGACGCACGGCGGCGGCGGTGAAGACCACCGGCCGGATAAGGATTCAGTATATACCATCAAGACAGGCTTCAAGAACGACGGCTACCAGCACGAGAGGGACTCGAACGATGACATCGTCAAACCACCGCCTCTGCCCATGGAGGACGACTCATACGCGTCAGGAAAAGTGAAGTTATCGAGAAACGAGAAATGGAGAATACTAAAGAACGTCGCGGCGGTAAGCTGCGCGTTCATGGTCCAGTTCACCGCCTTCCAGGGAACAGCAAACCTCCAGTCCTCGATCAACGCTGCAGACGGCCTTGGCACGGTGTCTCTAAGTTCCATTTACGCTGCACTAGTAGTTTCCTGTATTTTTGTACCTACGTTCCTTATCAAGAGGCTAACGGTGAAATGGACCTTGTGCCTGTCCATGATGTGCTACGCGCCGTATATCGCTGCGCAGTTCTACCCGAAGTTCTACACCCTGGTGCCGGCTGGAGTCATCGTCGGCCTGGGGGCAGCTCCTATGTGGACTTCTAAAGCTACATACTTGACTCAAGCGGGAAGTGTTTACGCCAAACTGACTGATCAGGCCGTAGACGGCATCATCGTACGATTCTTCGGCTTCTTCTTCCTCGCGTGGCAGACTGCCGAACTATGGGGCAACCTCATCTCCAGCTTAGGTAAGTCATCTTCATAACTTTACGAGGTAATTTCATGGACTTAACTCGTTTCTGCAGTCGTTAGTATAATTAGTTTTTACCGAAATATCCGGGTTCGTCGCTCTGATGATACAAAATGAGGTTTTTTTTTCATCTCGCAATAACCTTCTTGGTTAATTTTTATAATGTGAGTATAGTCCACTCGTTCACGCTTATGTTAGTTAAGTTTAGTTAATATGATGTATACATTGTGCTAGCCTGTAAAGAATACTATTTTGGCCACGAGTAGCAGTGAACTCTGATACCAAATAGACTAAGTCCTTAAGAAAACACTGCATTATTAGTATAAAACTATTATTTTAATCTGTGGCATACATTATTATAATAGTAATTACGTTAGGGCCCACTCGCACGAAGCCATTAAAACTGATTTAGTAAAATATTGTAATGCTTAATAATTAATGATATCCCTTTATAGCATAGCTAATGCAGTTTCCACAAAAGTGACAGCATTACAAAATTTAACTAAATCAGTTTATCAGTCCTTGTGCAAGTAGGCCTAGAGGTCTAGGAGTTGTAACTACTTACTAGTCTTCGTAAAAAATCGTTTGTCTAGAGTCTAGACCTCGCTAATGTAAACTGGAATTGTCACTTGTCAGTTTACCATCCAAATTAGTTCTAGTAACATTTACATCGTCCATAAATTATAATTATAATAACGACTAAAAAAAGGCTCATTATCATTAAAATTCATAACAGTGTTGACCTCCGATGATCTTCCATAAAAAAATTCGGTTATCCTCATGTAAATTATTCATTAAGCTATTGCCCGCCCCCAAAAAAATATGATCATCGCTGCAATCACAATTGTTGGCATTGGGTGAAGGTATGCTGTGATCGTGCATTTAAACCAATAGCAAAAGATTAATCTGAGGTGATTGCGACCATAATGGTACAATGCCACCAATGTGCGCTTGTTTTTCTCGCACAAGCAAATATTTTCGTAGAGTTTTTCTCCCGTAAACGCAAGGTGAATATGCTGCTCCCGATTTTGTTGGAATCGTACCATAGCACTGAAGCTGTCACGTCCATTGCTGCATATAAAACCATACTTCACCAATGACCAATGATCCGAAACGTTGATTTAAAAAAAATGCTATTTCAAGATACATAAACTTATTATTCTACGCGGGTATGATTTATATATAGTAATTAGGTTAGGCTAGATAGCTTTAAGTTCTATTGTACTGTTTTCAATCTAAAAAGGTACTTATATTTTTATAATAATTTCCCTATTGTTCCACAGTATTCTCCTCTGGAGTACACAGCGGGGTCACATCAAAAGATAATGTCAGCAGCGCTGTCCTAGCCTGCGGGGCCGACTTCTGCGTGATCGGAAGCGGTCACCATGACAACAGGAACCTCCACCGGCCGCCTGACAGCGAGATATATGAGATCAGTGCCATATACCTTGCCTGTGTTGTCGTCGCCGTATTGATGGTTGCCCTTCTAGTAGATCCTCTTTCAAGGTTAGTTCACATCATCATTTATAATCATCCTCTGCACCAGTAGGTATCATCGAAAAGATAGATAGATAAATTCTTTATTGCCACACAAACGTAAAGATATAAAGTAAACGCTTAAGAAGTACAGAAACAAGTCATAATTAAGAAAATTAAAAAACACGACTGCCCAGCCAAAAAACGAACTAAAATGTTAAAAATCTAAATTAATCTAGCTAAATAGAATCTTATACACATTTTTATTAAATGTTTTTTTTTGTGAATCACTGGATATTTAACTATAGTGTTTTAAATTTTTGGAATCTACTCATCATTTTCTGATGAGATGATGATTAAGTATATAGTTAATCTTATTTTCGATTTTTTTTTCAACTTTAGTCTTTAATGCGGGACCATGGGCACCCCATCAATATTTTAAAATTTTACTAGCCTATGTCACCCGGAATAAGCTAGGGATTCAACCGATACCTCATTTATCAAAATCGGTTCAGGCGTATAAAAGTTATGGTGGAATATACAAACTCACATACATACATACATACATACATACTTACAAAACCCTGAAAACAATGTACTCCTTTTTTCAGGCAGTCGTATAAAGTGCGCTAGGGCAGACCCCCCTTGCCCACTTTTAGTGATAAGACCTATCACTAAAAGTGATCTCCTCCAGACAACCCATGAAATAAAATATTTTTTATGAAATAGATTCTGAATGAATCTACTGCTAGAAAGTGGACTTTATTTATAGACTACTAGTTGATGCCCGCGACTTCGTCCGCCTGGAATAAGTTTTTTTTATTCTCACGGGATCTCCTTAGTTTACCGGGATAAGTATTAGTCTCTGTCACTCTCGGCCCCCAACTATACTCATGCAAAAAATCACGTGGTTCCGTTTTGATGCGACGTGATTGAAGGGCAAACCAACAAACAAACATACTTTCTCATTTATAATATTAGTATGATGTTCATAATATACCCTATACCTAGACTATATTCGAATATAGTCTTGAGACATACCCCTGAGACATTTTTTTTTCAAGATCGATTCAGCGACTAGGTTGTGAGAAGCTTCAGTAGTTAGTCCATGATTTGTGAAATAACGGACAGTCACTCTTTGGTATTTAGTACACCTACTTTATACTATGATACCTACCAACGACTTCGTCCTCAATTTGAGGTTTTTAAAAATATCATAGTCTGACTGCTTCTTTATCTATAAGTCTGTAAGTATTTTTTGTATTGATATAGTTAAACTATATCAATACAAAAAATCACATCGATCTTTGTCTGTGGCAACGTGATTGAAGGACAAACCCATAAATAGATACACTTTCACATTTATGATATTAGTTAGAGGGAGGAGAATAAACCTGGCAAAACATTTGGCATGCTAGTAATCTTTGAAGGTTACTAGCATGCCAAATCATAATTTGCCACGCTTACCTCTTCAATTTGAATAACAATTTTACCAGATATGCCTATTTCAACCGTAAAACACAAAGTCTCAACTGAATTATACAAAAGTCTTCCTAGATTGCTAGAAGTTTGAAGAAAAGGAACCTTGAAAATTAATTTCATGCCCATTACAAAATTGTAAAGCACTGTAAGTTGTTGACGCATCGTCGTTTTTAGAATATTTTTCAATTATTGTTAATTGACCGATTTCAACCTCACCACTTAGTTTTAAAGTATCTACAAAGTTGTAAATTTGTGTACTTATTTCATGTTTATAAAACTCAATTGGTTTGTAGGATATTGCAGTCATGCTTTGTATAGGTACATACTTGGACACGCGAATATCATCCATATAAATAGATCCCTTGAATCAATAGTTTGTAATTTGTATACCGTTCTTTGTGTTCGGACATTAATTTCGTTGTTTTGATACAATTTAATCAGTAAAATAATAAAACATTTAAAAAAAAATAACAATCAAACGGTTTCTACACGGCATCATACCGGAATGCTAAATCGTTTCGTGGCACTTACTAGGCCGAAGCACCTAAGTCCCACGGAAACTCCTTAATTTTCTGGGATAAAAGTATGTCACTCCTACAGGTCCTCAACTATTTAAAACTCATTCAAAAAGACACATTGATCCGTTGCTCTAATGCGAAATGATTGAAAGACAAGCTATCAAATATTTACATTTAATCACTTTCCCTTATAAGTAAATTATGCCTATGATTAGTAGGATTACTTGGGCATAGGTTTAATAAAATTAACATGCTCTTTTCAGGTTAGCCCGCTTCGATCTTAGACTTTTATTCTGTTCAGGTATGGTGAGAAGCAGAGAACATCGGAGGCGAACAAGTTGACAGGCATCCAACTCCTATCGGCTACGGCTTACCAACTGAAGAAACCGAACCAGCAATTGCTCATTCCGATCACACTGTGGATTGGTATGGAGCAAGCGTTTATTGGCGCTGATTATACACAAGTGAGTGTTTTCTATCTACGAAGAAATTATCCTTTTTTTATCCACAACAGGTTATCTCAGGTGCTTAGTGAAATTGCAGTCTAAGATGGTATAGCTATAGGATAACCTGATAGAAACTACAAGTATTAAGCAGAACAAGAACGCTACTATTTGAAGAGGAGTTACTGACTTCTATTCCGAGTACCTAGTGGGAGATTTTCTTCCCATTGGATTATGCTAACGTTAACTACGATTTGTATGGAAGTGTCAAGCGCTTGTCAGCTGGCGATCGGTCAATTCCATTTAATATAAACATAAAATTAGATGTCGCAATCAAATGGGAAGAAAATCTTAGTTGATGCTATCAAATACGTAATAAAAACCTCCCACTAGGTCAAGCTTAAAAAAATTATAGTCTTCTGTAAAGTTAACTCCTTCTTGATAAGTAATTAATACGATATTTTACGACGTTGATAGAATTTCAAATACAATGAGGTGAGATTAAAATGGACCTATAGATCTTTGACGCTGAGTAAACCGAAAATTTATTAGTTTAGCACATTCAAAGTCATGCTTTATTCAAAATTGGTACCTACATAGTACACTTTTTGAGAATGTATAAGATATGAACTGTGATGGTGATAATAATTAGCTACGGTATTTTTGAACTAAAGCTACGAGGGTTCCAAACGAACGTTGGTCTCAATAGACCACATTTATTTCATAAATATATCTCTATTTGTTCCAGGCTTACGTTTCGTGCGCCCTCGGCATCCGTTCCATAGGATACGTGATGATTTGCTTCGGAGTAGTGAACGCGCTGTGCTCTCTACTGTTCGGTTCAGCCATGAAGTACATCGGCCGATTCCCAATATTGGTGATGGGGGCAGCCCTCCACCTCGGCCTCATAGTTTGGCTCCTAATCTGGAGACCGAACCCTGAGTCTCCTACGACGTTCTTCGTTATCTCTGGCCTGTGGGGAGTCGGTGATGCTGTTTGGCAGACTCAAGTCAACGGTAAGTTTAGAATACGTGTTTTGGTGTTGTTTAATCTAAATATATAAAAGGAAAAGGTGACTGGCTGACTGATCTATCAACGCATAGCTCTAACCACTGGACTTTCAAGGATTTTTAAAAATTCACCTCGCCACAATTTAAAATAGGGGTTTGAATTTGTGTAGTTCACAAAGACGAAGTCGCAGGATCAAGCTAGTAGTTTAGTAGCTAGTAGCTAGCTATGTAGCCCTTACACTAGGTCAGTCGCCGCAAACATGCTACAATCGAATGCGTCCAACCGAATTACAGTTTAAAAATTAGTCGATGACCGAAAACGGCTTCAGTCGAAGACGGTCAAAACTACCTTAAGTAAACGCTTCATAACACTTGATTTTTTTCTTATCTTGCCTTCGGTGTACTACCGAAGTACTACTAACGAAGGCGAGAAGCTAGTTTTTATTAATTAATAAACCTATATTATTATAACATCTTTAAAATACTGAGTAAATTGACACGGAAAACATTAAATGTTGCTGAAGTTCACGATTTGTTTTTACGATTATATATTTTTTTAAACGAGTTTTTTTTCCCACCTAGCATTACCGCGATAAATTTTTTGTTCATTTACACAGGAATTCGTGGGATTATTTTGGCTAATAAACGACAAAAAATAAATAAATAAGCTGTATTGTTATTGTTAAATCATAGTTAAATAGGATTTTAGGATTTGACATATTTCTTTACAAACCTAAAGTAGGTAGGTAGTAGGTAACTAGTGGTTCGCCCCGAACTGAGACCTCTCGGTATGTTATGATAGTTTCAGTATATAATTAATAATTATACTTGGTTAATAACTACATGCACCAACTTGATATCTGTGTGTTATTTTATAGCTTAAATATCAGTACCTACTACTACTTTACGCAAGGTGGCTGAAATAATCAGTTTGCATTAGTGATACATTGCAAGATATCGCGATATAAAGATATAATTAGTTCTAAATTTAGTAGGTATAATGAACAAACGTAAAATATCAATGAATTAGATTAGTTCATTACTTATGAATCAACAAATATTATGTCAAAGTGAATTAGTACCACTTCTCCACACAAGATGGTAATAATAAGCTAACCTAAAATACATCGTAAGATTTAAAGGTGAACGTGCACCTAGACGTACTGCATGAGCCGCAGTTGATTCTCATGATTTCGAGCAGTATGTACCTACTACCTACATCAAAACTCGCAAATACGTGCGCTCAGGAATCGATCTTGAAAAGAGTAAGAATTAGGTCATTCGCGCCTCGCGCATCGTCCACACTGCACCGTACGACGCATTACGCCGAATCTGATGACGTCAATTGTCATCCGCTTGTGTGGATGGGATACGTATACCTACAGTATTTTACCTAAAATGCAGCTCGTTTGGTGGCGGGTGTTACGTATTTATTTATTATTTATTTAGACATCTTTATTGCACATACAAAATATACAGAATACAGTTTTAAAGCATTAATTACTAGTAAAACTAGAAATGTGCAAAGGCGGTCTTATTGCTAAAGCAATCTCTTACAGACAACCTTTGGTGAAAGGATAAATAAACGGCAGCGCAGGATGGTGCTGTATTAAAAAAAAACAAAAAAAAATAGATAAGAAATGCATACATACATAATAAAGTACATACATTTTAGACCAATAAATAGATGTAAATATATACTACTACTACACAACTACATATATAAATACATATATATATACCTATATAAATAAATATATATCATTAATATATTCTCCATTATAGAATAAAGTAAACACTAATAATTACAAAGAGATAAATAATGATTATACAAACGACTTTTGAAAATTGAGAGCGATTTGGAATGGCGGATTTCAGAAGGCAGACTATTCCACAGTATTACAAATTTGCACGTAAAGGAGCTGTCATAGTACCGCGTGTGATGGGCGGGGATGTGCAAGCGGTTGTCCTTGCACGACCGCAAGTGTTGGCGCTCAATGTTCGAGCCAAGGTAGGAAAAGCGCTGCTTTAAGTACGAAGGAGTTTGTGGATTGTAAAGGATGGAGTAGAGAAGAGAGAGCAGGTGTAGATTACGGCGGAGTCTGATAGGTAGCCACTTCAAGCGGGCTCGGAATTCTGACACATGGTCACGTATATACGACTTCATAATAAAAAATATATAAAATGTGATGACTGTGTGCTTGCGGCTCCTGCGGTAAGCATGTCTAGATTCGCGCTCATCTTTACGTTCATAGACATCAGTCAGTTATTGTAACATCTGTAATAATTTATAATGTACCATGTTCTGGACAATAAACGAATTATGAATTATCAGTACTATCAATAGAAATTTTTTTTATTCCACGTAAGATGGTGCTAACGTCTATTATTTGTAAACACTTGAAACTAATAAACTTTTACAGAGCGCCATCTATTGACATCAATACCATCATATACAGGTATATGTTTATTGTTTCTACCTACCTACTAGACAACTGATTTTGTGACACGATTGCACCAATGTATCTAAAAGCATAGCCTTATGCTGGATAAGAGTAATCTTTATTTATATATGTATATAAACCTATTATAGTAATCATATTCCTTAAAATTGAGTACAGTATTTTAAAATAATACACTAAAAATATTACTATGTTCATGTCAAAGTAATAGGGAAATAAAACTCAAAAAGTATAGGTACTTACTATAACTTATCCAAAGTAAGACATGTTTACTCGTAGAGCATAAAAATTATTCACACACAATTATATAATCACAAGCAATACTTTCATGTTACGGGCAAAGCGCGCAGTGCGTGCAAGTCCGAGCCAGACTGCGTCTACCAGACTAGTATCGGAAGTCTTCTAATCCTAAATAAATTGTAATTCTGAACGAAGAAGTATCTGTGCGATCACAGAATCGTATCCTATACGTATGTACATACGAATGCGCATTCGTATGTAGATGTACGTGTATATACTACACGTGTAGTGTACCTGTGTTTGCGCACACACATGAGTGCTATAATATCTCCCATGCAGATAACTCGCTGTAAAATGGGCGCCGTGGCCGAAATTGGGTCGGGAGGACGAGGGAGAATACGCTGGATTCTGTAGTCCTCATATGAAAGAATTAGCGGGCCTTAGAGAGAGCTATTCTCAGAATTTCTGTACTTTATCAAATAAATTCAAATTAGGCATGAGTAGAACTTGAGTAAGTAACCCACATAGTTCGACGATTCGAGAAGTGGACGGGGTACGAAGAACCGATAGACGGATACTAAAACGGCGGCATCGCACCGTATAACGCACGATAGAAGTTGACGTACGGTAAAGCAAGACCCTGCTTCCAAGCGGCGCTCAGCGGTGTTTGGAAGTCCCTGAAAGATACCTCCGCTCCGATACTCATGTTTCACACATGGGTTGCATACAAAATCTCATAATACTAGACCTAGCGGGTATACTCTATATATTATAACGGATGAACTCTTTTTATACGAGTACGTTGATATATCTGCAGTCAGCGACATTTTATATGTATAAATTCGATCAGTCGAAGTCAATTATAGTCATCCTCTCACCCGTAACATAATAAAGTAGGCATATTGAATCATGCTTCATACGGACTAGTGCAAATAATAAAAATAATGAAACTGAATAACTAATAAACAACATCTTAGAAACACGGCATGACCTCCGGGTTTCCTGTATCTTCAATTACACAAACATTGCGGTTGATAAATATTATAACATGGTTCGACTGCAATAAAAAACCCGGCCTAGTGCAAGTTGAAATCGCGCACCGCAGGGACCCGTATATAAACAATTTTATATATAAAATTTTCGTGCACAATGTTAGTTACCATACTCCTCCGAAACGGCTGGACCGATTTTTATGAAATTATATATGCATATTCAGTAGGTCTGAGAATCGGCTACTATCTATTTTTCATACCCCTAAAACACCTCAATTCACGCAGACGGAGTCGCGGGCATCAGCTAGTAATATGATAAAATTTCAATACATTGCTTCAAAAACAAAATATTTACATTATATCGACGACGTAGTCGACGATGTAGCTTAAAAATAAATAAAAAATAATATTAACAAATGAAGCCTAAGTAGTTAGGCACTTAAACAAGCAGACGTGTCTGATAGAAGGACCGACAAAGACAAACTCAACATACTTAGTTCATCTTTTACCATTTTGGTACAGAACCCTAATAACACATTGGATGTTTCATAGTTTCATACCTCCAAATCATACAGTCATTCTTCAAACTGCATCCATAATCATTTAGGCTGCACTATCACAGGTAATGAATTTACTTCCCAAAAAGCGCAATTTGGAAATTTATAAATTCCAAAGTGTCTATTGTCAAATACACGTACTGCCAAGCAATTATGCGTTACGGTACGATGCGTTGCGCCGATGCAACATCACAAAGGTGCGTATAGAATGTTGAAACCTATTAGGGCTCAAGTGTCTAAGTTACATTATCAGGATGATACAATTGAATGAGTTTTAGAGCAAACACAATAAAAGATTTAACAACAACGTAATATAAATAATTACTTAAATACCTACCTAATACCTATATTCTTATGTGTAAAAAGTACGTAACCAACAAAAAATTTCGTGCTTGTGGCCGTCACGCTAGTAAAAATTAAAAATTAATTGGCCATTCGTTGATCATTGCTTTAATTTCAGTGGTTTTTGTAACATCTCATCTATATTTAAAGTCATACATTACGATGATAAATAAATTCATTAAATGGTCAAGTGCGTAGCAAAACACGTGTTAGGTACGAAGAATGTAATAAAATCCAACTGTAAGGTTTTAATATTTTAAACAAAATTATGTATATTGTTTGTTGACCATTCTCTCTGGATCTACTTAGAGATTGTTTACAGTAACTGCACATTATCTTGGTACCCGATTTGTGGACTCTCGAAAGTTTAAAATATTTTGTTATAGGACTTTTGATACTATCTGATTTTGGTTAAATCTTATCTGTGCGATAGCACGGCAAGAAATTATCTACAGAGTTGCATAGTTCTTATTATAGTTACTAGTAACCGGCCCTAGCATTGGTCCGAGAATAGAAACCTTAATAGCCTGGCAATTTAGTCCCCACTAGTACTTACCTGGAGTACTTACATGGATGGGATTCAATTAGATCTTTATTTTCCTCAAACCTCCGTATCCAATTCAACAGCACAGATTATAGTTTCTTGGATATTAACGGAAGCTATTGATATATAATAGAAGCATAATGATTGCCATTGTTGTTTAATGGTTGCAAGTTGCTTAAAAAAAACAATAATCCTTAGGCGATCTAATCGAAAATAATGGTCGGCAATAAACTTAGGAACTGCTCTTTAAATATCTAGATGCCAAATCGATTGATTCCATACAACTTTGTCATAATAAATTATTTATTATATATTTATTATATTTATTTAAACATTGTTTAAATTTGTCCAGTGGCAAAATTGATTATACTTTCGGCACCATATTAAATATTTTTATACGGCCCACCAGAAGTTGCCCTGAATCTAGAACCCGTTAGAATTGTGAATATTAACCATCCCGGGGCCCCACCAATCACGCACAATAAATTCCGCCAAAATCGGTCGAGCCGTTTCTGAATTTTAGAGACTAACGAACAGCAATTCATTTTTAACCGATTTCTAAAACAGGAGGAGGTTTTCAGTTGGCCGCGTATTTTTTTTTTAATATATCAGATTATACCCAATTAGATCGGGGCGTTAATCTTTTATATGAAATTCTCGTGTCACAATGTTAGTTACCATACCTACTCCTCCGAAACGGCTTGACCGATTTTTATGAAATTTTATATGTATATTCAGTAGGTCTCAGAATCGGCTACTATCTATTTTTCATACCCCTAAAACACCTCAATCCGCGTGGACGGAGTCACGGGCATCAGCTAGTAATTTATATAACGACGGTTTCCTAGATGGTTTCTGACTAGTAATTTTGCAAAAGCAATTTTTTGTGTCCCCTTTTTGTTAAGGGATTGGTATTTTACTACTAAGTACTAAAGATTAATACTTTGTCTCACGAAGGCTATAATATTATTGTATCAATCTCTATACTAAAAAAAGACAGATCTAAATTTATTGCTATCCTTTTCATATTGATTTCAGCGGAAAATTATTTAACAAGATTCGTCTAATTCAGAGTTAGTGTTCAACAGAATTATAGTCTGCAGTGTTGTTCTCATCTCAATTTCGACACGAGCATCGATAATAGTAGTTTGTTATAACAAAATGATAGAGCAATTATTAACTAAATAGCTGATGCCCGCGACATTGAGGAGGAGAGATTTTAGGTTCCCGCGGGAACCTAAAATTTTCCGTTTGTATTTTCCGGGATAAAATGTTTAGCTTATGTGTAGGATTAACATCGGGAACCTAAAATTTTCCGTATGTATTTTCCAGGATAAATTTTTTAGCCTATGTGTTATTCCAGACTATAATCTACCTGAACCAAAATAAGCCAAATTTCTGTCGTTCTGACATGATTGAGTAACAAACATCATCCATCCATCCATCCAAACTTTTTTATTTATTAATTAGGTTTATGTATGATGGTGTGCGTGTAACCCGTAAGGTAATTATTATCGAAGAGTCGATAAAAACGTGCTTACGAAACCGCACGTGACTATTGCTAGCTTAGATATCGAAGTGGCGAAAATCTCTATGGCTTACCTTAAAACACTTGACTGAGAAATAATAACAGGTAGGTACACAACAGTACACACAGCTTTAAGCAATATTATTTTATTTAAAACTATCAGGGGACGTGGATATTACGACAGGAGATCCTCTATTTAATAATCACTAATTTTAATTATTTATTGGAATAGTAGTCCAATACCCAATTCCTTTCCCTCCTTATTTTAGGAACGTCAAGGTACGTGACATCATACTGTCATTTTGAATAATATTGCTTAAGTATTGCTCTAAGCGTTGGCAGTATGGCCCTTGTATGGCCCCTGTTGGAAATTTTAAGGAAACAGTATTATCACAGGTAATATCTTAAACTACACTGTTGGAATCCTCACCATCATCATCATCATAATATTAGGCTACTTTTTAGCCTTTTTAGGTATTATCCTTACTACAAGTATGCTCGCAGAAAGTGAAGGGTTCGGGCTATAGTCCACCACGCTGGCTTAGTGCGGTATGACAGCCTTCACAAGTTCATATACCTTTGATGCTTTGAGAGCATAATGAGGAACTCTTGGGCAAGCAGGTTTCATAGCGATATTTTCCCTGTGGTCCTACTTCCTACGGAGTTTAATGATGAATTGAGGAGTTTTCAATTTTCATATTCATTAAATATTAATACAAAAGTACCTATATAATGGCAACAAACAGTTTCCATTTGTACCCCAACGGAGGCCAACATCTGGCCACTTGACAGCTGAATAAATAAAAGCTCTATAAAGGTGCTATAAGGGTTGTATCATTGTTGCAGGGTTGTACGGCGTGCTGTTTAGGCGCAACAAAGAAGCCGCATTCTCTAACTACAGGCTATGGGAGAGCGCGGGCTTCGTTATCGCCTACGCCTATTCCACCCACCTTTGTGCCAGAATGAAGCTCTACGTACTAATGGTAGCCCTGCTCATTGGAGTTGTGGGGTACATCATTGTTGAGATATTGCACAAGAGAAAGGTGAGAGAGATATGGAACATCCTATAATATTTTTCATTTGTTTTTGGTTAACATTTAATCTGCTTATATTTTTAACTCACTACTAGTTAGCCCTTGACTGTGATCTTACCTGATGATGCAGTCCAAAATGGTAGCGGGCTAACCTATTAAACTCATACCCTAATCGTTTTCTAGGTACACGGAATCGCACCGGAACACTAAATCCAAGATCCACCTCCCACCAGATCAGACCCAATTCCTAAATTCATAAATTGACACTACCGGGGATTTAACCCGGCAGCGACGACAGACGACAGACGACAGCGCTCACAACTGCGCCAGGGAAGTTGTCTCAACGTTTTTGAAGAAGATGATGCTCACGAAATCTTTAAAAAAAATCATGCTAGAGATAAAAAAATTAAAGATGGACTAGAAATGAGCTGTCGATTTTCAAACCACTGAACGCCTACACCTTTCATATATTATTTTTTGCACCTTGATGCCACAAATATAACTTACAAAGACACACAGTTACACACGTTCAACTTATAACACCCCTCACCCTTGCGGCGTGGGTGAAAAATATGTACAAAAAAAGTTCCCTCAGCGCGAAGCCGCTGCAGCAAGCTTCCGTTGTATAAATCTTTATATGTATATTTTGTTTAATCGTATGTTGTGTGTGGCAATAAAGAATCTATTTATCTATCAACAACATTCTCTATTTAATTATTAATTACTCAAATAATACTTGTTATGACTAGGTACTAAACACTGTTAAAAAAAACCTCCACCGGTGGAATCAGAAAGTCGTGAGCTATGGTTTAAGGATATGGACATATGTAGAGGTAGATAGAGGTATATTCCACACGTGGAAAAACACACGCCAATTTTATCATAATGTGAATTCCCTCTCCTATGAGAGTGGAGGCCTGTGCCCAGCAGTGGGACGTTAATAGGCAGTAGTGGTGGTGGTGGATGAAAATATGACGCTAGTCGCACAGATAAGGCATTCTAAATTCTAATAAATAAGTAAAAATTCGCCATTGAGGTTTATTAATTATGTATATTTCTAATTTACAGGCCCTCCGTCTAAAGGCAATTGCTGAGAACCCGGTGGAAGCGGCCGAAGCCGCCAAGCAGCCGCCAGAAGAGGACGATGAGAAGGATGACATCGATGACGACCTCATCATCACACATCTGTAAGCACCCAGCGGTCGACAATCCAGCGCCTTAAAGCGCCAGAAAATTTGCCATACCCATTTCTTAGGTACAAAATCTCGAGTTATTTGCTCGAATTTAATCTATTCAGGGCCGATTT
Organism: Erebia palarica; assembly: GCA_964035005.1. NCBI lineage: Eukaryota > Metazoa > Arthropoda > Insecta > Lepidoptera > Nymphalidae > Erebia > Erebia palarica. The sequence continues at coordinate 21,575,662 of OZ035986.1, forward strand.
TTCAATCGCCAAATGTTTTACTTAGGATCAAATTTCACTTTTTGACAGGTTATATATTAAATGGTGCTGAATCGTTTGTATACAATATCTTAACTCCCAATGAGTTTAAAGAGTTAAATAATGCATATGTCACCATAAGATTGTAAAAACCGTTAGATTATAATCTAACTCGCGGAATTGTAAACTGTCGAAAGATTGTGAACCGTTCAATGTTCTGAGTGTCAATTTTTGAAATATTCGTTGTATTTACGTTTTCTTGACTGTTTCATGTAAGTTAGGTTAGGGTGTGACATAAATAATCAGGTAGTGCTCGGCTGCAGGCCGGGCACTCAGGTTCTATAGGGTTAATAAAATAAACAGATTACAATCTAATGGAAAATAATGCGTTAAATTGTAATCTTTCGACACTTTGCGATTTCGCGAGTTAGATTATAATCTAACGGTTTTTACAATCTTACGGTGACACATACATTGATAGGTCTAGAGTAGTGCTATCCTTTTCTGCGACGGTTGTAGAAGTTAACCACTTACGAGATAACTGAATAAACGCCAATGTCAAATTTATTCCTCAGTAAAGTTATACTTAATAACAAAAAGTTAAACAAGACGTATCACAGATGGCTTAATTGGCGTTATTACATTACATGAATCTGTCAGGTTTGTGGTAAGACCGTAAAAGTTTATTTGGTGATTGAAAAATGATGCGAGTATGTATCCAATAGTTAATAGGCTTCATATTAAGAAGCATTATCATAGTGTAATAATTTATGTTGAGGTTATTTAAAGGATTAACCTCAACCATAATATTTATTATATAAGGTTCAGCTCTTGTGTAACTTTTTAAATTAATGTTAACTAAGTATGCCAAGTAAGGTAGGTAAACCCTACGAGAAAACGTCGTGATAAAATATCTTATTTAAATTTTGGCAGATTAGGGCACTATCATCGTAACCTTAAAAGTTACAAGTGTCAAAACTACGAATTTAGAAAGCGTCTGCATAAAGATAATCATGGCAAAATGTGGGAAATCAAGACTTTAAAAGATACATTTCATTTTTCGATGTTTTGGGTGTAAGTACCTATATGTTACCGATATAGGCAAGGGATACATTTGGTGGAAAATCGTGCGAAACATTTGCGAGCGGAAATTCTCTTTGGCATTTCATCCGCGTTGATGTGAGGCGACTCTAAGATTTAAATAATATGTTACATTGCAGTGGAGCCCTGTAAGCGGAATGCTGCGTGCGTTGTTCCACTAGGTGATCCTAATCTTACATAGTCCTAAAATTCAATTTACGGCATCTATTTAAGAAATAGACGTTAATCCTCAATTTCAAATGTATTTTTTTATTTAATGAATGAAATACAACAGCATAAAAATTGACATTTAAACCAAGGTTACTAATTTTAAGATCCGTCATATTATTAGTAATTATAGCAACAGACTTTTATTAATTCTTTGGATTGGTTGTAGACATTTATATGCCTATATACAGTACATGCCTACCTACATATTATAATCATATTGTTTTAAACCAATAATTCTTTAAATTTAAAGGTGGATGATTATAATAATTATAATTTAGGAAAACAAAATTGCAGTCCACTTAACTTTTGTTAAAGTTATTGAGACTGTTTAATAAAGAAAATGCAGGGCGTAATTTTATTTTGAAATAAGTATCTATCACTGTCTATGGACATTTTTTACAGTGCAGAAACGAGTAACAAGTATAAAGATTTCTATCGAATGGGGCCTTTTGAAACATCGATCTGCTGCTGTCTGCATTCTAAATCGCGCTCCCATTCACTGTTACACTTTGAATGCCTCAACAAACTGTACAAGTTTAATAACATGCCGTTCTTGGCGACAAAAACGTGTCTAAGGCCACTCGCTGACGGCACGACATTTTGTCACACCATATACTGGTGTGCAAAATGTCGTGCAATCCACGTCAAATTAATAGTGCTTTTCACCTGTCAGTGCCATTGACATAATTGAATAATTCAAATTAAGAATTATGTTTTAGTAGGTTTTCATAAAAGATAAAGAATCGAAAGCAATTCATACTGGATGCTAGTATATATGTTGCTAATGGTCAGAATTTGACAGACTACTTAAAAATTTATATAAAAAATTACGGCGAAAAGTTTGAGTTTCGACAATCTGTAGCTCTATTCCAAAAAAGATGCGTCATTGTTACAATCTCAAATGTTGTGATTGGCTGAGTTTTTGATATTCTCCCTGGGATTAGCCAATAGCGATTGACGTTTTGACAGTCAGAGGTGATTGCAATCATACTTTTTACCGCAATAGGGTCCCTGTCTGCTTCTATCAAAACGAAACTATGTTCTGAAACAAATATTCATTAGTGTAATGTTACCCTAATAGGTCAAATAGCCCCTGAGCTAAGAATACCGTTATATTTATCTGTCAAGATTTAATTATGGACAGTCGTTTTTGTTGGCTACAAAAAACTTGCAGACGTTTAGCTGATAGCATGATTTGCCACAGGTATCATTTTGATTCATTATTCTATTAAGAGTTCAAAAAAATAAATTGAAATAGGATCGTCAGAAAAAAAGTTTTAGGCTAAGTTCAAACTAACTAATAAATTTTGCAAGCGGAGAAAATGGATGAACATTTTCTTCCACACTAGTGGTCTGAATATTCAGTTTTTATGTACGCACCGTATTTTGTTTCAAACAAGGATAATATTATTAAAATCCGTCGTTTATCATCATCATGAAAATTATATATATTTTTAGGAGACTATATTTTCATGTAACTATCATGTACCTATAGTTATCATCATGAAATCTATTAAGCACATTTTAAATTACAAACTTTATTCAACTATAACAAAACACTTAAGCATATTCTGAAAAACAAAACAGCTCTGAATATTATTCAGAGCTGTTTTGTTTTTCAGTTTATTTTATATTATACACTTAAAAGGCAACGCGACCAGCAGGTCTATTCCCAAACTCAGTGGCTATAAAATATTTAAGCCACTGACATAATATATTTTTTTATCTAATTGAAGGTTTGCTATGAAATAAGAATGACCTTTTCGTAACGAACCTTCAATGGAAAAGAAATATATGCCAGAGGCTTTAATTTTTTGATAGCTACTGAGTTAGAAAATATGATAAAATAGGTAAGACTGAAAAAGAAGGGCGAAATTAAAGACATATAAACGTCACTATTTAAGGTGACAAGCTGAGGGAGATTCACCTTTCTTATTTCGTATATTTTTATACAATAATTAAAAAGATTTTGATGTAGCTTGAAACAAAAATATTTGTGTTTATTGAACTAAGCATTCATCGATTTAATGATTTCATCGTTTTGCAATTTTGTCTTTGTTCTGTTCAAAAACAATTTCCGTCCTACATATACTTACATTATTTATGAAACAAAAATCGTCAATAAAATCTTATAACAAAAATATCAAACTGAGTTTGTAGTTACTAGGTATTTGCTGTTTTATGGACGTATTAAAATCAAACGAAACCCATGAGAATTAAAATGTTTTTTTAATTATTAGGTATATAAGTACGTATTTTAGGTATAAAGATTTATATATATTTCATAGTTTTAACTTTAACCATCGGTTTTTTATGTTTTATTATATAATTATGATTAGAAAATATTAAAATATTATATGACCACCTAAATTATACTATTCGTACAAAAATAAGCAATGTGTTATCGTGGTTATAAAAATATATAATTTTTATTATAAATATTACATAATATTAAAAAAAAAAGAGAATTTTTTATCAATTATGCGTGTTTTAGTGTTATTTTTATGTACGTAGTAATTATCGAGGCAGCAAATTCACTATAATATGGAACTTAGATCAAATAAATTAATATTTTATTGATAAGATTATAAATATTTAGAGATTAAGCTAGTAATATATTTTGTGACTGTTTTAAAAACTATATTTGTAACCAATATCCATAATATATTTGCCAGTTATTGTAATTGAAAAATATCAAACTTAAACTTAAGTCAATGATAGCTAGTAATTGCACAATGCATTTGCAATTATTGCCGTGGTAAATTTGACAACTGTACGTATAATCTAACGGTCTTATTCATAAAAAGATATAGAAGCTTTATTAGCTTGTTATAAGCAAATTCTCAAAAAACATTATTCATAAACGTTCAATAGTGCTATATCGCTCTATAATTATTCAATAGCGGCTCTATAACTTATAACATGGTGGACCCTACTATAAACCCTTATTAAAGAACAAGATGGCAGTCTTGTCCTCACACAGCTGATAATTTGATTGTGAGTTTTGAAGTGAGATGTCAGTGAGGTTATTTTATTGCGTATAAAAAGTGAAATTGCAACATTGTAAAAGTTCATATTTTATTTTTTATTCATAACAAGATATCACAATGCAAGCTCTGCAAGCTATAGCCGCCATTGAGTACATTGAAAACCCTCTACGTCGTCGTCAGAAGCTGACGTATCAGAAGAGATATGACCCGTTTTCTTTGCCGGATCTCGACTTCAAACGCTTAGCCAGTTCTCACTTCTGTCTCTCTTTTTAGCCATTTTTAAAGTTGTTTCTGTTTCCATATTTTCCATTAAAATATGTAAATAAACAAACAAAACTTCGCAATCAAACCCAGATGACAGATTCGTAGTCAACTCAGTGAGACATAGATCGGATTAACAAATGTCACACATGCGTTACTTTTTTATTCACGGAGCGTAGAGTCCAGTATTTTTGCCATTTTATCTATAAATTTGTCAGTACGACAACTTAATAAAGCGAAACCAACCTATAGCGAGAATTTAGTTGTGAGAGGTTTATTGGATCTTTATGAATAAAGAAAGTTATGAAACGTTTAATAGGCCTAATGAGCATTTTAGCTAATGAACATTGTAAACCTATAATAAGGGATTTTTATGAATAAGACTGTAAGTATTTACATTCCAAATTCTATTCATCGTAATCGTTCGAATCGATCACATTAGCATCAACGTAAAATGAACCTTACCATTTCAATGTTAAAGAGCTCAATTTCGTGTATGCGTCACACAGCCAGCACTCCAAATAGAAATGTTCGAAATTAAAATCTGCGTACTGACTTTCTGACTCTATTTGGGCCCATTTTACTTTAACGCCAATGTGATTTAACGCTAGATTACGATGCAATGACTTATATGAATACACGATGAATAACTTAGACCAACGGGTTAAACTCGGTTCAATTCGGAACAGTTTCGCTTATAATTTTTCAATTATTTCCAAAAAAAATCATTACCACATTAATTTATTTATTCTCCTTTTGATGTTCTTTACATATTTTAATATTATTATTAGTTTATGATAAACTTTTGATCTGATAATAATTATTATAGATTAATATATTAGTAAATGTGTAACTAAAGAATTTGTACAATTTTTATGATGACAAAATAATATGCGCAGGTTAAAAAAATATAGGTAATATTATTTACTTGATATATTATTGAAATGTACATATTGGAAAGTTTCAACCTTATGATCACTCCATATAAATTACTCATAAATATTTATTTATACAAAAAACAACTGCGATAAAATATTTTTTTATATAATAACAACAAACTTGCAAAATTTTATCATGAGGGAATTAAACAAGTAAATAATGAAATAGGTTTTTACAAAAAAAAAACATTCGTTATTATTGTGTTGCATAAATTTGTGAAATAAAAATATATAATATGTGTTTTTCAAATGTTTAACGGCGGATACATTAACACAGGAAAAATAAGTATGTAAACATGCAACCCGACCCGATTTTAAGAGCGAAATCACACTAGGGACCAGATGTGTTACAAAGTTCTACGTGAAACGTTAACGATGGAGGGAGGGAATTCGAAGTATCACAGAATTCATAATTAGTATAGAAGCGGTCAAGGAGTGGTCGCCACGCAGATCGGACGATCACTGTATGTAATTGTAAAAACAGCCATATTCGTAAAGCGTTACGTTACAGTTTAATTAGGCGAATTAATTATTATTGTATGTGTGGGCAGCCCCCCCTATTATCTACCTCAGTGGTAATATCAAGAAATGTAAGCCATTGATATTCTATATTTTTTATCCATGAAGGTTTGCTATGAAACACTGTAATTTTTATTTCATAACAAACCTTCAATGGATAAAAAATATCAGTCAGTGGCTTATAGAATAAGGCGACAAATCAGTGCGACAAATCTCAGCGTTATTCAGGGACGCTGTGTAACAAATACATAATCACCTCTCAGCCTCGATGATCAGTGTGAGAAGAAAAAAGGCCATAGATTTCTGTGCCGCGACGTCGTGCGTTATGTTGTGTCAATTGTGTGACATCGGGACGGGTAGCGTGTGGTCAATATATTTCCGCCCTAAAGCCGCGTTTCCATTATGCAAATCCTTGAGTGCACTTGCACGATAGGTTTTCACTTACAAGTGGTTTGCGCTAGCGAGTTGATCGTGAGTTTTTTTATTACTTGCATTATACTAGTGCAAGTTTCGATCACTAGTTACTTACTTGCAGGCTTATGTTTCAACTATTCACGCTGCATGCAACTTGCCTGCAAAACAATTGCACAGTGGAAAGGCGGCTTTATTGTTGTAGGGTAAAAAACCACGTGATAACATTATAGCTGTAAAGTAAGTGTATTTTATAATTATTATTGTAAATTAAATCAATCATAGTTATTAGGTAATTGTAAGGCTATTATATCGTTAAAATATATACAATACACTGTTGTTATCTAATAACATTTTTGAATTAGATTATGTAGTTTAGTAATATACTAATTAATTATAATATTACTTATATGAATTTGTGATGAAAATAAACACTAAGTTGTTTGGTCAATATTTTGTATTATTTATTAATGAAAAAATAACCTTTCCCTCAATCCTTTCCCTAACAGTTATTATGGGCCGATGCGCTGTTTTTTTTTATTTGAGCCATGATTATTCACCTCAGCGCCTAGTGGGAGATTTTCTTCCCATTCGATCGCGACAACGTTATATTTGAATGGAATTGTTAAGCGCTTGACAGCTGGCTCGATCTATCCATACTAATATTATAAATGCGGAAGTAACTCTGTCTGTCTATGTGTTTCTCAATCACGCCTAAACTACAAAACCGATTTAAATGGCATTTGGTACAGAGATAGTCTAGAGCCTGAGAAAGGACATAGGCCCGGAAAATTCAAGTTTTCGCGGAAATACATAAAATGTCTCTTCAACAGATTTTGATGAAATTTGGTATAAGGATAGTTTGTATCCAGGGAAAAGACATAGGCTTCTTCTTATCCCGGAAAATTCTAGAGTTCCCGCGGGAATCAAAAAACCTTAATCCACGCGGACGCGGAGTCGCGGGCATCATCTAGTTCCATATAAATGGTAGGTAATTAACGTTGTCGCGATCGAATACGCGAAACTCTCACTCGACTCGCTGATGACTAGTAGGTATACCTACGATTAATCTAAAATATCGAAGCGGACCTTATTACCTGCTCTAAATTAATTTTATCACAGGTTTTAGATACTGTGATAAAATAAATTCGATAATATCGACTTGAATATAATACCTACTAATTTAATATGTGTAGGGAGAGTCTGGGAGAGTATACCCGCCTTCCACTAAAATGCTCATAAATCTTTCTATACAACAAATCGCTATTTTCTATAAATTGTATCTTATGCAGCATTAGCTATATTTGCTCTTAATAAAGATTGATACATCATTAGTAGTTTATGAGTAGTTAAAGATTCCTACCAAAGTGACATTTGGCTAATATCTCCCGCCTGGGTGGGAGACTATAAACCCTCTCATTAGGGATCCTGTACCCGGGTTTAAAAATAGGCAAAATAATCATTACAAATTATAATTCTATAAAGAAATTTGATCACATAATTTAATCAAAATATGGCACATAGTATAGTAAATGAGAACGCGAGGAAGGTGCTTTGTATGTCTTTGAGACACATAGGTGAGGCATTAACTATTTAGTATCACATATTAGTACATTACTGCAGCGGCCAGTAAAACCTACAATGAACGAACGTGTAAATGTGGGCCGTAGCGAAACCGAGGCACACATACGTAAGTCCATCAATGCTTAGTTGTGGCCAAGGCGTGTATAGTACTTTTCTCAAATAATGCGCAGAAATTAAAACTAAGTAGTTAGACGGAACTTTCTAATTAAAAATACAGTTATAAAATGTACCATTTTTGAAATTTAAAGTGGATTTTCCCGGGATTATGTTGGTTTGGGATAATTCTAACGAGGTCGAAGTTTGTTGTATAGTAGTCTCTTCAGTGTGATTCTGTATTTCAAACCTTTGATGGGAGGTTGATGGTCGAGATTGGATACTTTCGTTGATTTTACGTGTAATGCTACTTTTATTTTCAATCGATTCTTCTATGTAGCTTTCAGCTACGTCAGACTTCCATCCGCCAAGTCTTTTAAGTGTAATTAAATTCGCACCGGTGTCAGCAAGAAGAGTCGCTGACGATCCACGTAAGCAATGCCCAGTTTAATATTCCGGATTTGGCAAGTTTAAATAGGTAGTAATTGCCTTTGGCATTGCGGCAACTTTGTGTTTTCAAATTACTTGCTTTGTGCATTTGTTATTTTTGTAATTTAGAAAAAATTGGTCTGATTTTACATCAGTAGGACGTAGCGGTATGTACTTTTGTACGATTTCTACTGATTCATCTCTGATAAAAAAGTGCAGTCAATCTTGGTTTTAGTATCACGTAGAGTTACAATTATCACATCTTTGTGATTTTCTACGTCTTTTATAGTAATATTTGTAATTTCGTTACATCGGTATGCACCGAAATGCCGAAAATAAAAATAACCTGCAACAAAAATAAAGGACGTTATAGCTTACTTCACAAAGGTAATTTTCCTTTGCAGATACATTCTGTCTGGTGCTTCAAACAAAAACATTTGACTTTTTACATTTGTATCCATCCGACTGTCTTTTGAGCATTGAAGTCAGGTCTGCATACTGTTTTAAATTCACGTTATGTTTCATTAAAACTGTACATTTTAGCATTGAATAGATGACCTATAGCATTGTCGGCTTAACTTTCTTGGCGAGTTCGCCGAAATAAGCCAAAAAAACGTTTTCGAATAGGTATTTCGATTTTCTTTCATTCTTCCATTGAACACAATTTTCATAAGTTTTCAAATGTTTTTCTTTCGATTTTGACGGTATCAAGTTACGGCACTTGCCGCCTCTTGAATTTCAGGTGGCGTTAAAGTAACTTCATCACACTCATTGTCTTCACTTGAACTCATTTTGTCAAATACATTTCAAAATCAATGACGAACAACGAACAACAATAATTTTTCCCGCGTTAAAGTGTTCATTTGTTTTTTTTTTCAATAAACAGCTTTCTATTTGCAAGCTAGTTTAAATAAAAACTTTGATAAGTTACCTCCTTGGTTTCCATGTTTCGGAGTAAAAGATCGTTCCATTTTTAAATTACACGACAGATATTAATTTACTATGTAATTTATTTGTCCGCTAAACCACGACAGATATGGATTTTCATACAACTTTTGCCGGCCGTTGCTCGCATGTATTTGGCCAGTACAGCAATTTAGATTTATCTCGAAGAAGGTTGTCAAAATAATGCTCAAATTTCCAAGCATGTTTGAGACATATTTCTTAACATTACAATACATACTTACTTTTATAAAAGTGATTGTTTATAAACTTATAATTAGAAACCTTTTTTAACAAAAACTATATATTTATATAAAGCAACGATATTAATTACAACTTTCACATACAACAGTAATACTATAAAAGTTATTTCAGTCTGTCTACAACAATATCTTAACATTTATCAATATCTCATCAACCTGGAGAAAAATATAAGATAACTTATGTACCTTTATAGCAACAATAATAGTCGGAACCTATTCTATTACTGACAGATCTAAATTGCTTCTGTTTCTAGTTGTTTCTTTTTTTTTATTTGAAGGGAATTTTGGATTAATATATGAATTAAAATATAAAAAAATATTATTACGGGAGAAACCACGGGAGAGATTACCCTGGGTAAAGTCTCCTCCCGACGCCAGGGTAATGTCTCCCACCCCACGCCAAGCTGTCCGTTAATACATTTTTATAAAAAACTATGACACTTAAAGCTGTCTGCCGTAAATGTTACTAGGATATATATAAATGAAATGCTGGAATCTATTTACATTAAGCAGCAGAAATCAAATATCGAACATTGAAAAATTACTTACGTACACGAAAATTCGTTGTCACTTCTCACTCCTAAACCAAACTGCCGATCGCAATGGCGTCGCATGTGCGAGGTGGCAGGCTGCGCCTATGGAGTCTAAAAACAGTGATATCGTCACAATATCTAGTTCCACAAAGATTCTATGAGCAGTGGCTATTGTCTCCCACCTGCTAAACTATCCAGGACTCCCCCTACTTAATATACAATTTCTTAAATTTTGTAATTTTGATTGTTTTGATTAAACTCTCTTTCAGTGAATTTTCAATAAAAATATTTTTTACCATTCGATATTAATCTAATGATGTCTTAGATTAATATCGAATGGTAAAAAATATTGCATCGAATTCAGAAACGTCAGTCGATAGTCCCACAAACTTAACTGACCCGGTGGCCAAAATTGGAACTAAATTTTAAGCCTGCTTTTTTCATAGATACTAGCGACTCTGTCCCCGGGTCAGATAAATTTGTCGGACTATACTCTCTCGTATAACACCGCAAGACAATACGGCGCTCACCCTGTTTTTTCTTTAAACACCGTTAAATTGGATGTGTCAGGGTATAAGTATTATTACTTAGGTACACTCATGTTTTATCCATGTTTATCAGTCTGGTGGCCATGGCCGAATTTTGTGCAGGATATACAGATACCTACATATAGGTACCTATATAAATGAGAATTTGATAAAATTGGCAATACGTAGATAGTTTCGCGCCTTGATGAGTTACCTATATTCTGCTATGGTTTTTTTTATCTTCTATCTATCTTTTAATAATAATTACACAGTCTAAGGAGTTAGGAGATACGTTCTTTCCTACCAGTCGTTCGTAGTTCGTGGGAGGCGTCGAGAGTCCAGAACTGTAGACAAAGCAACGCTGCGGGGTGACAGTGACGTGACGCAATAAACTGGCAAAATTTTCAATACAAAGTTCTGTAACTCTTATGTCAAGTAATGTGTATGCAGTTTCCTACTTCTCTCATCGAAGGAAGAATATTTACGTAGGGTAGGTCTGTGTGTAACAGTAACCGTGTAGCCTGGTCTGTCATTTTTATGGGCGTGGATCCACTGTATGAATATATATTTACGCTGTGTTAGTAACTAATTCGGCTGTCTAATCTAAAAGAATAAACCCACAGCCTATGAACTTAAAACTTTTGGTAGTAATTAGTAAGTTCCTTTTATGACGTAGGCGCTCACTACGAAAGGAATTTAAAAAATTCTACCAATAGGCATTGAATGTTTACACAAAGATTGTGATTTTTCGAATTAAATCGATGAAATTTTTTATTTACCTACAGTTTTGGTTGAAAATGAGAGGACACATGATCTAAGTTTTCATTAATTCCACTCAGCAAAGCATGATCAGGTCATATTTAATACAAACCTTCAACTAATGTATCATAATCGATGCATGTTTCCGAAATTAAAGTGGGCGGTCATCACGCGAATAGGTTCTCTGAATGAAGTCGCTTCTTCTCTTCTCACACTAATACTCATATTGAGATTCAGATTTGAGCTCCATTCTATTTAAAACATAGGCGCAAGTATGAAATTATAGAAAATAATTTTATTTTGTTGCCTTTTGGTCGTGGGGTGAAGATGCTAGATCCTTTTTTAAGAATCCATTTTCTCGTCTCACAGAGTCCACAGGTGACCGGTGGGCTGGCAGTTACCTCGGCCAACATATAAGTTTGGCTATTCAGCGGGGTAACGCAGCCAGTGTTCTGGGCACATTGCGTTATTACAGCGGCATATATGATATTTTAATGTTTAGTTTTTAATTTAGATTTTAATTTGTTAATATGATTGATGATTACTTTTCATATTTGAATAAATAAATTTAGTATTAAGACAAAAAAAAAACATAGGCTATTGAACTTTTTCTTCACATATGTATTCAGTCCTTTTTGCTTAAATAGCAGGAAAACTTACCCAATAATATTTTCTTACTGAGAAACTGAGGATCTTAGTAACAAAATATGGCTTTTGATTTAGTAGAGCAATAAATTGAAAAGCCAATATATTGCAAATAAATGACGATAAGTACCTACAGGATTTCTTGTTAATAAAAAAGGTACATAAAATAGAATTGGTGTAGGTACATACTAAATCTGCTTTTAATACTTTGAATAAGACTTCTATTGAGCTTCTAATATACGTCATACTTGCGTGCATATTCAAAATAAGATTTGAATCCACCATTACTTATATAACATTACCGTAAAAATAGCTAAAGTGCCATTTAAGCTATAGTTTTACTTAATACAAGTTATTATAGTAATAGCCGCGTCAGGGTTTCTTCCGGGCCTCAAGGAACCCTTAAAGAGTTACTTTGTTGTCCGTCCGTCTGTCTGTCTGTCTATCAACCAGATTTTTCTCGGAAACGCGTGGAGGTATCACTATCAAGTTGAAATTAATATCAAATATTTGGTCCACGGTCCCTATTGGAGGTTTAAAAACGTCAAACTTCTGGCACTGCAATCAAAATATACGGCCGTTTATGCCGCATATCTAAACTAATATTATAAAGAGGAAAGATTCGTTTGTTTGTTTGTTTGTAATGAATAAACTCAAAAACTACTAAACCGAATTTAAAAAATATTTCACTAACAGAAAGCTACTTTATCAGCGAGTAACATGGACTATATTTTATTTAGAGATCCCTACGAAAATTGCAATAATGTAATGAAGTCAGAAAAAATCGTCTCATCTGAGAGCTTTTGTGGCGTGCGTTACGTAAATAGTAAAAGTTACACGAAAACAATGTTTGATGGAATTGTTCCTCTCAAAAAGTTTTTAAAAAATCCGCAATAGCATGTGTCTATCTTTTAAGGTTGTCCCACAATAACCATTTTTATGATTATATAATTTAGTCTAAAACAAAGCTTAACTTTCAAAGGTGTTTTACTGACATTTTATTAATCCTTATTAAAATAATATATTTGGTCATCTCAAGTATTTAATATAGACCAAATTTGCCCCTTACACCATTTAGTTCAGATGAATATCTTGAAAAATATCATAGAAATAAAGTAACGGCGAGGGTGGGGCGCGGCCGGCAGTGCGGAGATATCGCAATGCTAATGTAAAACCAAACCTGATGCGCTGCCCAGTGCCGACCGGCTATTATTGGGTATGAACTATTATGATGATAACCCGTGCGAAGCCGGGGAGGTCAGCTAGTTATAAGTATTTTGACACTCACCAATAACTAAATCAAATACTAAAAGATACTTCCCGTTGATCTAGAATCATGAAATTTGGCAAGAAGTAAGGTTTCACAGCACAAGTATAGAGAAAAATCCGAAAATCGATAATTAGGGTTCCGTACTCATAGGGTCTCGAATCGTTTATAAGGCGCTACCGCCGCTAGCTTAGTTTAGCGCCATACGTAAGTCAGTTATTTCACAGCTGATTACATGTTGTAATGACACCTTTAGTATTATTTACTAAATAGAATAAAATATTTTAAATAATTTATATTGTGTGGTGGTACGAAACCCTTTATAGTACTAAGTTGAGATTTAACATTACATTTTATCCATAGCCTATGTCCTTCCCCGGGGTTCAGGAGGCGGATTGAACAGATGGGCCTAAAAGCATAGTAGCCTGACCAACAAACAGAAATATTTTCTCGTATATAATATTAGATACAAAGAAAGATTTCCGATTAACTAAAGTCAAATACCTCTAACAATCGATCATTGCTCTAATAATGTTATCCGTAAAGGATACTGGATTACTGTAACATTTACCTACAAGAGATTACGGCAAATTTGGCGCACGAGGCATCAGATATGGATAACAATGGGCTAAAAGTAATGATTTGAGCCAAGACCCTCGCTGACATAATGCTTTCTGTCTAAAATTCTAGTGGTTCGCCCCGAACTGAGACCTCGCGGTATCCATAAGATAGTTTCAGTGAATAATAATTATTAATTATACTTGGTTAAAAACTACATGCGCCAACTTGATATCTATGTGTTATTTTATAGCTTAAATATCGGTACTACTATTCAACGCAAGGTGGCGGTAATAATCAGTTTGCATTAATAATACATTGCAAGATATAAAGAAATTAGTTAGTAGTTATAATGAACAAACGTAAAATAACAATGAATTAGATTAGTTAACAATTACCTAAGAATCAACAAATATTATGTCAAAGTAAATTAGTACCACTTCTCGACGCAAGATGGTATTAATAAGCTAACCTAATTTTACATCGTAAGATTTAAAGGTGTACGCGCACCTAGACGTACCGCATGAGCCGCAATTGGTTCTTATGGTTTCGAGCAGTACTACCTACATCAAAACTCGCAAATACGTGCACTCAGGAATTGAATCTTGAAACGAATAAGAATTAGGTCATTCGCGCCTCCCGCATCGTCCTCACTGCACCGTACGCATTAAAACGCGCTGAATCTGATGTCGTCAATCGTCATCCGCTTGCGTGGATGGGATACGTATACCTATACGTATACGTATACGTATACGTATACCAGTATTTTACTAAAATGCAGCTCGTTCGGTGAGCGGGTGTTACGTAGCATAAGATTTCATAATAAAAAAATATGTGATGACTGTGTGCTTGCGGTACCTGCGGCCAGCATGTCTAGATGCGCGCTCACCTTTACGATCATAGACATCAGTACTATCAGTAGACTATTTTTTATTCTATGTAAGATGGTGCTAACGTCTATTATTTGTAAGCAAAAACAAATAAACTTTTACAAAGCGCCATCTATTGACATCATTGTGAAGTTCTGGTAAAAAACTGAAGCTCTATAAAAATTTAATAATTTCATTTCCATAAAATATTTATCTAATTTTAGTATTTGTTGTTCAAGTACAGGATATAATTCAAATAACTGATCAAGTTTTAGGCTCAGCCTGTTAGGAAATTGAGAGTTCTGAGGTAAATTTTGGACGTTAGAAAATCTCCACTTTGAAAGCCCCCCATTTCGTAATTATCTTAAAGATTAAATAAAGAAATAAAGACTTTTATAACTTTTTAAGCCATATTCGGCTGGAGGCCATCGGTTTACATATTATATTTAAACTTGAAGTAATTACGTTCAGAAGTTATAAGGCTCTGACTGACGGACGGATAGGATTGCCAACTTTTTTTACAAAAAAAACGTTAGCAGCCCAACCTTTTTTTTCAAATTTTCCGATTACTTTGGTTTGTTTAAGAAAAAAATAATGTATTTGTAAGAAAAAAGTATTTTTCAAATTTTATTTTTTTATGTCAGAATGTCACCTGTCCTGTCACTTTCACAACACCACATCTGACATCTAACATTTCGTTCAGTAATTAAAAATCGTTTCCATCATCTGTTTTAACTTATGTGTACCATTAAATAGTTAAGTACCCCATAATGAGTATTTTGTTTTACGCATCACAGTAAAGGTTGAATAAAGTATTTTCACATACATTATTTGTATGCAAAAGTATAGAGTATAATTACCAAAAATAAAGTAGGATACGTTTTTATAAAGTATGGTTGGCAACCCTAGGACGGACGGACAAGTGCAAATTCACTCAAGTAGACTCAGAGACCTTCGCTTCGCTCGGTCAACTATTTGCAGCGCCAGAAGAACCCAGTTGCCAGGTCTTGAGTCTGTAGTATGTAGAAACTAGAAACTGCTTTCCTAATTTTCGATGCCAGAATAGACCTGGCATGTAAAGGCACCCAGGGAAGAATGATGCAAGTGCTAGGAAGAGAGAACAGGGAAAATGGTATCAGTTCAATCACCCTGTTAGAACGAGTGTTCTATACCTATAGAGTGAACTATACAGAGTTCTATAGTCTCTATTTGTAGCGTCAATAAAACAGTCATAGTTCTTCGATACGATGCTGTATGTAGGGAGTAGAGACATCGAATGTATGAGCGAGCGAAGCAATTTTACAAGTAAAAATAAGAAAACGAGCAATGTTCACTTCAAAATGAATGCAAGAGCTCAAAAAATAAAGTGATTTTTCGCAGCAAATCTGCGGTTTATAAGGATAAGAAGTATAATAATATACCAGTATATATAACCGTGTAAGCGACGATTAGCTAAGTAGTACTTACGCGCCTAGTGGTGAAGTTAGTCACACAAGGCACATCGCCACGCGCTGTCGTCTCGATTGTTTTGATTGTTTCATACATCAGTGGTATACAAGTGGTGAAGTAACGATGGTTGCAAATGGTGTTGTTGCGAATGGGGGAGGAAGACATCGGGTTGAGCCTGTATCCAATGTCGCAGTGTTGAACAACAGGACAATAGCAGCGTCTCTGCCGCCCTCGCACATAGAGACAATCAACGTCACTAAGTCATCTAAAGTACACGTTGGTACAAAAGTTGTCTCTATTACCCAGAATGTTCAAAACAAGGAAATGCTTAAAGGTAAATCGCAGGCGCATGCCTTTGTCCTTTCCTAGGGCGGCGATCCCAGTACTCAGTACAGTACAGTTACGCTGTCAATATTGACGAAGCAAACACAACTAAGTCAAAATGTTGCAGTTTGATAATGTATAATGAACTAAACTTTATTCCCCACATAGTAAACTGCATGTCTATAATCCAATTACCTACAATTATTATTAATTATTTCATTTTATATATTTACTAGCGGTCGCCCGCGACTTCGTCCGCGTACAATTTCTGATTTCCTATGAGATTTTTCCGCTGCAAAAAGCCTAGGTACATATAGCGGCTAAAACTACTAATTAATAACCTTAATGTCGATTTTAAAAACTACATGCATGTTTCCGACCCCAATTTCACACGCTTTAGGGTGGATTTTCGTAAAATTGCTTACGCAGGTTATTATTATTTAAACTTTTCCCGATTTTCAAGCCTCTAACTTCAAAAACAAAGGACTTTCATACAAACTTACAGCCCCCATTTCACCCTCTTCGCGGTGATTTTTTGTATAATTGATGATACTGGTAGGTATAATTTAAAACTAATAACCTAAATCCCGATGTTCAAGTCTCTAACTTAAAAACTTAAAACCCTCATGTAAGTTTCCAAGCCCTATTGCACCCCTATTGGGGTAGATCTTCGTAAAATTGCTAATGCAGGTTATTGTTTATTTAAATTTAATAACATAAACGCCGATTTTCAGGTCTTATTTCAAACACATAGGACTTTCATACAAACTTACAACCCCCATTACACCCTCTTTGGGGTGAATTTTCTCAAAACCGTTTCTTAGCCGTCTACACCATAGAAGGAACCTTTTTTCCAAATTTCAAGTCTGTATGCTGAAACAATGACCTTTCGCTTTTATGTATATATGTATATATATGGATATATTTTTTATTTATATTTTTTTAATTTTTTCATGAGACGATTGATGAACACAAAAATAATTTATACTAGCGTTGTAGCTTGCGTTTATATAACAAAAGAAAATACATATATATAATATATACATTTTAATAGGTAAGTACACTAAGTATACAAAATATGTAAATATTTATATTGTGAATAATGTTTATTTATCTAGGTATATAACAGCAATATAAATAAATGTGTTGAAGTGCATTTATATGATCGTACAAGTGCCAAGACGAAGCGCGCGCGTCGCGTCGCGTCGCTTCGTGCGTCTCGTCGTGTCGGTGGTACGAGTATTAGTAGGCCGAGATGTAATGGACATGTAAATGCATCATTACGGAGCACAGCGCACAGCGAATTGACACTATAAATGCCATTTATTACATATTAGTGGTGGCCTGCGACTTCGTCCGCGTACTATTTCTGATTTCCTAGGAGATTATGAAATTTTCCCGCTGCAAAAGGCCTATACATAGAGGCATTCCCTATCTAATACATAGCATACTGGCTGATGCCCGCGAATTCGTCCGCGTGGTGTGTTTTTTGATTCCCGTGGGAACTCCTTAATTTTCCGGGATAAAAAGTAGCATATGTCACTCTCCAAGTCCTCAACCCACTTACCATACCCATGCCAAAAATCACGTCGATCCGTTGCTCCTTTGCGGCGTGATTGAAGAAAAAACCAACAAACAAACACACATTCGCATTTATATTCTTAGTATGATGTATAGATATATTTTGACATTATATAGGATAGGGTGAAACTGTTTACATATTGATAAGCGTGCAATGCTAACTTATTTCCAGTGTGATCTATCCACTTTGAGTAAATATTAGTTCTTTGAACCATACCGTTTTGCATTTTTTTTTCGGGTTTCTCTCTGTGATAACTGATAGATTATGTGTAACATTGAGAATATGGTTGAAATTTTAAAACTTTTTTTCTTTTTTTATTTGACTGCGATCTCACCTGATGGTAAGTGATGATGCAGTCTAAAATGGTAGCGGCCTAACCTGTTAGGGGTATGGCAGTTATATTAAACTCATACCCCTATTCGGTTTGTACACGGCATCGCACCGGAACGCTAAATCGCTTGGCGGCACGTCTTTACCGGTAGGGTGGTAACTGTCCACGGCCGAAAAATTCAGAAATTATAAATTTCCAAACCCTGCCGGGGATCGAACCCGGAACCTTATTAATTAAATTATTAAGGGAATTAGATGTATGTATGTTACCTATTATATAGTTACTTACATTATATTCAATGGTTTATTTTTATTGTAATTAACGACCGGGAGCCTGAAATTCTTCAGCATATTGGACCTACCAGGGATCTAGGATCTAGGTGGCAGACGTGCTCGAAAATTTACAGAAAACCAATACGACTTTTTTTTTTATCGGTTGAAAGGATGGGCCTTTAAAGTGTTGCAGACAGGAACATATTCATATTTATAGTAAGTTTTAATACGAACTATTCGTTCGATCATATTATGTGATCATTTCGGTTTTCGGCTCACAATAAGATCCCATGGTCAAGCCGGCAACAGAAATTATTTACCAAGAAAACATTATTATCGAAACGATTTCATGCAATCGTACTTCTCAGAAACTTGGATAAGATGTTAATAATGTACTGTATACCTATTCTTATAAGCTTGATCTTGATCTCTAAATAGTCTAAAATTGTATACTATCGGGAGATCCAGTTGAGTTGGTGATTTTACGTATACAAATTAGCGCGCCAATCGCCAATATTGTCAGGATTTTCCTCGTTTATGACTCGTGGCAACAGCTTCACCGAGCATATTTTAATTATTTGTTACCATAGTTAGATGATAAAACTACCATTTAGCTGACTATCTCGTCAGTATTGAACAGAAGACTTATTTCGACCGATAGATATAATGTTCGATTTTTAATTTAGATGAATTATTTATCTATGTAATCTATACTGATATTATGAATGCGAAAGTTTGGATGGAAGGATGGATGGATGGATGGATGGATGGATGGATGGATAGATGGATGGATTGAACATGGAATTTACTCAATTAGGCCAGAACGGCTGAACGGATCAGCTGGACGGGCAAAGATAGATTATAGCCTGGCAAAACACATCCTCAATCCACGCGGACAAAGTCGCGAGCATCAGCTAGTTTATAATTCGCTCTTCCATACTTACCTACGCATTATGGTAAGGGTGCCGATATACCGATTAACCTATCACCCATTAATGTAGCTTGTATCTTGTACCCAAAGCCGGCCCACGGCAGTGCACTACAGCATTGATTTGTCACTAAGCAATACCTAGCATTAAAAAAATTACAGCATAAATGGATGGCCTGCGCCCACGCTTGCTACGTCAGCCTCACCAACTTCCTTCAGGGCTCCTTTGCGAGCTTCTTGCTTTACAAAATCACTCTAGGTAACAGAGTAACATTTTAAAATAGGTTTATTAATTGTTAGACTTCTGTGTTTTTGAATAATGATGAAATAAATAAAACTACCGTTACCACCCATAGGAACCGTACTTATAATGTTATTATTAAACAAAGCTAGCAAAGCTAAAATCTGAAATAATTAAGTATCTAACTAGTATAGTTTAAAAAAACCCTTTTATGCAATCCTTTTTAACATAGTTTTGCGTTCCTAAATAAAAGCCTCTAAGTTCCTCAATTGTTTTCCAAGCTACGGAACCCATAGTGGGACTCGCACTTGACTGGAGTTTATGCCTACTGTAAACTGTAGCCATTTATAGTATGGTATGCGTATTGCATATACTCAGGATATTATGATAACTAGCTATCTTTGTCTATCTGCCTAATTCTCGTGCGATTGATTGTTTTGATATCCACTTTTACTTGTGCCTGCCATCTTTATCTGAATAGTAAGATTACTTTTTTTGTTAACAATAACATAAGTATCTCATCCGGTTGATAAAAATTGTCCAAGTAATTTTGTTCTGGCCTTCTTCTTACGCCAGAACGCGTTTACGACCCTCGCTGCTTTAATTTTAGGACACATCACCCGTACTAGTTAGTTTTCATTTATTGACCAGTTCAAGTTGGATAGCGAACTCCGAAAAAAAAGACTTGCATTGATAAACAAGTAGACGAGCTGCCAAATTACAAAATTGCGCTTAAAAATGCGGCACACAATATTTGCACTTTGAGTTTTTTGTATCCGCATCAGACCGACGGATAACAATGACGAGGAAACCTTGGTATACAACTACAAATTCGTCATTGCCATTGGTCTGTGCTATACCTATATGGATGGTTCACAATCTTTATTCACAATAAGTACATTTTCCAATGTCGTGTGGTTGTAAGGAAGAATTTTCTTTACCAATAATGGTTTTCACTTGTTTCAGGCCGTTTACTAGGCCTCGAACTGGTATCGTCGAAGCGCGCACGAAGGCTTCGCTGCAGCGTCGCCGTATTCGTGTGTTGGGCATTTCTAGTGGTGTCAGGCCTGGTCATCTACCTCGTATATATGGCGTTACCTAAACAAACACGAATTGACATAGGTAAATACACATTTCATAAATAAGATGAGAACAAAGAATAATTTTTGGAAATTCTACCTCTGAGGAGAAATAATATTGTGCAATTTTTTTTAATTCCTTATTATTTATTATTTCCCTTAGAGGAAATATTTAAAGAACAATGTGCACTACAACTTCAATTCTTGAAACTGAAAATGAACTAATACTGAAAAAAGGCGGAAAACTTTAACAATCTAATATTTAAAAAATGTGTTAATTTGCCGTTGCAGTACTATGTATTTTATATCTCATACCTATTGAGAGACCACAAGCGTGCCTCATATCGAATTATTCTTTCCAAGGTTTAAATGAAACTTGGTACCTGCGCCGAGACGAGTGGATGGCGTTGCCCTCATTCGGCGAAGAGTTCCTGAGGCTGCCACTCGGCTACGTCGTCATCGGCCATTCCGCCTCCAACTACTGCAACCAACGTTACAGATGCATTGAGCAAATGCGTGCCATCCAGATAGCACATTTTCATCGCACCTTTCCAGACATTGGGCCAAATTTTTTAGTTGGCGGGAATGGATATATATTCGAAGGGAGAGGTGCGAATGTTTTCGGGGCAATGGTGACCTCGTGGAACAGAAGGAGTATATCCATTATGTTTTTAGGGAACTACGTTTATAATAGAACCGATGACGCTCAAATCAATCATACAAATATTCTACTCGATACATTGGTGAATGACGGTGTGTTACAACCTGACTACGTCTTGTACGGCCAGTGTCAGTTGATACCTTTAACGGTACCACCTGGGCCCCACTTGATGGCTGAAATGAAGCGTTTTCCTCACTGGAACGACTCTGGAGTAGAGGGCTGCCTAACGGGATGAAGGACAGGTGGTGTTTTGTGCGAACTGTTGTCAAGCCTGTATGCCCGCTCTGGTCAAGCAACAGACACCGAGGCATACAGCGCTGTTCTCATATTATCTTGACGTTCATACTCAAAATATCCTGTGGGATATTTAGTTAGTAATAGTTTTCTAATCTGGCATACATATTGTGTGGATGAACAAGAATTAGTATCGGAAATTGCATCTAAAAAAAGTCATAAATAGAAAAATTAAAAAACACGACACGGCCAAAAAACGAACTAAATAGTTAAAAATCTAAATTAATCTAGTTGGAATCTTATTCACATTATTATTAAATGATATTTTTTGTGCATCACTGGATATTGAACTATAGTGTTATATTTTTTTGGAATCTACTCATCATTTTCTAGATGATGATTATAATATGTATATATATATAATCTTATTTTTTTTTTTAACTTTAGTCTTTAATGCGGGACCATGGTCACCTAATCAACTTTTTTAAAATTTTACTAGCCTGTGTCACCCGGAATAAGAGATTCTAACGATACCTCATTTATCAAAATCGGTTCAGGCGTATAGAAGTTATGGTGGAATATACAAACTCACATACATACATAGATACATACATACATACATAAATAAATACATACGTACATACGTACATGAAACCTGAAAACAATATACTCCTTTTTTCAGGCAGTCGTATAATTATTATGATATTAGTCGGAGACTATGAATTATATCGAACTGTCATATTAAAAACAATTCCTATAAAAGTCGTAACGATCTGTCTTTTATGGATATAAATCTGTCACCGTAAGATTGTAAAAACCGTTAGATTATAATCTAACTCGCGAAATTGTAAACTGTCGAAAGATTGACCGTTCAATGTTCTTAGTGTCAATTTTTGAAATATTCATTGTATTCACGTTTTCTTGTCTGTTTCTTGTAGGTTAGGTTAGGGTTCGACATAAATAATCAGGTACTGCCCGGCCTGCGTTAGGTTTAGGTTTTATCGGGTTAAATACCTAACAGATTACAATTTACCGAAAAATAATGCGTTAAATTGTAATCTTTCGACAGTTTACAATTTCGCGAGTTAGATTATAATCTAACGGTTTTTACAATCTTACGGTGACATAAACAAAAGTAAAATAAGAAAATTTATAGTAATTACCTTCTGTAAGTAGTTAAAGAGATTATTTTTGAAATATAACCAATTTTTTCCATACTATATCTACCTACCTAATAATAAAATACTTTTCAATTTCATAGCTTAGTTCCAGATTATACATACATATTATGATAGATATCAGACACCGAAATACAAGATAATATAATATAATCTCAATGCCAAATTTCTTTTCAACTAAACGGATAAGCCCAGCCATAAAAAGCTAACAGACAGACACACTTTCGCATTTATAACATTAGTATGGACTATCAACTGAATTCTCAATTTACAAAAAGTTTAGCTAATTAAGTATTTGTCAGTGCGTATGAATGTAGCTTAAAATTTTAGTTAAATAAATAATTAATATATGTTGTTTCTTTGCTCGTCTTGGCAAGGGCACTGCCATGCCTCGTGATATTAGACGATTTTGTATTGTGAAGCTATGGCTATTAAAATAATTTCATTATTACTTACTATAATCATTTCTTTTGATTTTCCTGCTTTTTAAGGTTCCGTATCTCATGAACCGTCTTAGGAAGTAGACAGAAACATAAGAAAGTACTAGACTGAAAGATTTAACGACATCAGAATTACGCTGGTCTCAAAATTTTACTTTTTGTGTGCCTATTGATTAAATGCTATATTTTTAGACTAATTTGGGGTCACTGTATAGTGAATACGAAAACACATTTTGCCTTGATGTAGCGCTAAAAAAATAAAAATATGCGTACTAGTAAAGAACTTGACTATATGTAAATATTTAGAGAACAATAACATAGTATTAATTTATAATTTATAATAATATAATCAAAAACTTTAAAATACTGAATAGTTTTAATTTCTTTTCTGACCATAGATTGTTAAGAGCTGAAATAATTTTGAAACCGCAAAGAAAAACAAGACAAAACTACTCAAATTGCACTACAACAGCGTTTGGAAAACAGGAAAGTCTATTAATCAACACAGAACTACAACAATGGAAAAAAGAAAATAACTTCCCTAAACCAATAGATGATATAAATGAGATACAGGAAAACTATAATAACTTTGAAGAAAAACTTAAATCCATACAAAGATCTATTACCCAGAAATCGACCAATAAAAAAGATATACCAAAATGCGTAATTGAATTATTGGAACGGCGAAAAATTTTAATAAAAAATAGAAAGAAGAACAGGAAAGAGATCAATGAAATCAGCAAGAAAATAAATAGACACTCCCGGCAAAAGAAACGAGAAAAGAGAGCAAAACTTATACAAAAATATATTGAGTCATCCGGTGCTATCAAAAAAGCATACAGAGAATTAGATAGAAAAACACAATGGATACCCAAAGTTCAAAACAAAGAAAAGAGACATGTCAGTCATAGAGAAGAGATTCTATCAATAGCTACATCATTTTACGAAAACCTATATAAATCTAGCCAAAATACTAACGAACACATTTGTCTAAATAAAGAAGATGAACCGATACCAAAAATCCTACCAGAGGAAGTCTCAAATGCTTTAACATCACAAAAAAACAATAAATCACCAGGCGAAGATGGATTCACCATTGAGTTTCTTAAATCGGCAGAACCTTCAATTAGTGACATTCTATGCACAATTTTCAACGTAGTCTTAGATAGCGAATACATACCCACGCAATGGTCTCGCTCAGTAATAAAATTATTACATAAAAAAGGGGATAGAAGTGACATTAACAATTATCGTCCCATTAGTTTGAGTTCCAATATATATAAAATATTTTCTAAAATAATCCTTAAAAGAATAGAGAAGAGACTAGATGAAAATCAGCCCTTAGAGCAAGCTGGCTTTCGAGCCAGTTTTTCAACTATTGATCACATACATACGCTTAACCAAATAATTGAAAAATATAATGAATACAATAAAACAATATACGTTATATTTATTGACTACTCTAAAGCTTTTGATAGTCTGGAACATGATCAAATCTGGAAGGCACTGTTAGAACAAGGGATCTCTACAAAATATATACGTATAATAAAAAATATATATTTGAATAGTTATGCCAAAATTAAATTAGAAAGTGAAGGAAAATGGTTTAAATTATCTAAAGGAGTCAAACAAGGAGACCCTTTATCACCAAAGATATTTAATGCAGTGCTGGAAAACGTCTTTAGAAAATTAAATTGGAAAGAAAATGGGATAAAAATAGATGGCAAATACCTAAATAATTTGAGATTTGCGGACGACCTTGTATTACTTTCTGAGGACCCTGTCGCGTTGGAATCAATGTTAAATGAATTACTAGAGGAAAGCAAAAAAGTAGGCCTAGAGATGAACGTACAGAAAACCAAGGCAATGACTAACAGCATACAGGAATGTATTAAAGCTAATAACATGGAAGTAGAATATGTTGAGGACTATATTTATCTCGGAGAAAGTGTGTCAACAAAAGACTCGATGAATAAGAAAGTCGAACGGCGAACTACAAATGCGTGGAGTAGGTACTGGATGCTAAAAGAAGTGATGAAATCCAAAGAAATGCCGATGAAACATAAACAAAAAGTATTTGACACCTGTGTACTGCCTATACTAACATACGGTAGCCAAACCTGGGCATTAACGAATAAATTAGAGCAGAAGCTAGCAATATGCCAGCGGGCGATGGAACGAAGTATGATGCATATAAGAAGATCCGATAAAATAACTAATGAAAACCTAAGAAAAGAAACCAAAATAGTAGATGTCCGAGGAAAAATCAGAAAACTAAAGTGGAAATGGGCCGGACATGTTTGTAGGCATAAACAAGATAGGTGGGCAAAGAGGGTAACAGAATGGTATCCCAGAGATGGAAAAAGATCGAGAGGAAGACAAAGAATAAGATGGAGTGATGATTTTGTGAAATTGATGGGAGCAACTTGGCAAAGAGTAGCACAAGATAGAAAGACATGGAAACGACTGGAGGAGGCCTTCGTCCAAAGGGCGTACTGAAAATTAATCACAGTATAATTAGCTTAGACATTAAGTAGTAGAATAGGTTTTGTTATAAGTAATACTATATATACTATTTAAGATAGATGTAAGTTAAAATAGTGAATGTAAATAATTTAATTTTGTAGATTTTCAGTAAATAAAGGCTATATTATTATTATTATTATTAACATAGTATTATTATCCCAAGAAAACTCCTACCATTATGGGATTAATGGAAAGGGATCACAACCCTCAGTAATGAGGAATGCGCAGAGAGAGAGAGAGAGGACAAAGAAACTTGATTTAGTTATTATTATATTTGAACTTTTTACGTGAACTGAAAATTTTGAAACATTACAAAATATTTTGCTTGTAATAAAAATCTTCAAATAAGCAGAGTATTGACTCTGATATTATATTATCGATAGCGACAAAAATATTATCGTTGTCGTTAATATAATAATATCTTGGTAGAGTTGTGCACCATGTTCGTCACTAACATCATTGCAGTTTAGTAGAAAGAAAAATCAAGATGAGATAGAAGAAGATAAATTTTAGGGGCATCACTATTCACAACCCAACTATTAATATGTTGATAAATTCTGTTTAACATTTTTTTACTATTTTTTAATATTGGACATAATTGACTATTTAATATATTTTACGTGACATAGGGTAAACTGTAGCTTTTACCCAAAAAATGGCCAAAAATGTAAAAGCTTGTAAAATTTTACGTTACAACCGGCAAACCAGTGGCATGCAGTTCATAGCTGAGGTGCATTTTTCATCAAAACAGCTAGTAAATAGGTATTTTGACCAACGAATGCCTACCCTAGCCTCAAAACCTGTGCAAGCCACTGCGGTAAACAAAACAGAGGCAGCATTAAGCTTTTAACAAAATCTATGCGATAAATCACTAAATATTGAACGAACAGCGTTAATCTAAACTAATACCTATTATATAGAGCAAAGATTTTAAATTAACAAAAGAGCTTAGAAATTCGAATTTTAAATTGGATATTTTGATTCAACGAGTGAAACACTTATCTTTGTTCTATCTAACTTCGTCATGCAAAAAGGCTATTTTGGTGTATACCAGTGCTATTTATACTTAGTAATGGCTCACCTACACGCAGGTAAGTTCAATTGCTTACAAACATAGAAGATACAATCATACAATAATCACCACCACCACCTCTACGTCCATTAACGTCCCATTGCTGGGCACAGGCCTTCACTCTCATACGAGACCGAGAAAGGGAATTAGAGCTAAGACCCACCACGCTGTTTCAATGAGGGTTGGCGGGCTTTAACGAGTATTACCATGTTCGTGATCATAACCGGGACCGACGTGCTCTCCGAGGCATGGGGGTGAAGCGCCGCCCACTTCCTAACTCCGGGCTAGTACCTACTGAGAATTTCTGGTCAGAAAAACCCAAAACTTAATCATGGCCCGACCCGGGACTCGAACCTCGTCGGCCGCAGTCGAACATGCTAACCACTAGACCAACGAGGCAGTTATAATACAATAATACAAAACACAAAATATAATACAATTTATAATGAATCAGTCGGATAGCACTGGGTTTTCACGCCTGACGTCGTGTTATTTACTTAACACTTTACATCATTGCTTAAAACAAAATATATTAATTTGGAAGGAATACCACAATCCTAATGAATTGAGAATAGTTAAAAACTGTAAACCATCCTCCACCACTCTCAGGTATATAGGTTTACCCGTGTTTTTTTTAATCCACTAAAAGTTAACCTTTGACTGCGATCTCACCTGGTGATAAGGGATGATGCAGTTTAAGATAGTAGCATACTAACCTCTCAGGTGTATGGCAGACGTAATTATTAAACCCATACTTACCACTAATCGATTTCTACACGGCCGGCGTCGTACTGGAACGCTAAACAGCTTAGTCACTCGATTTTACCGGTAGGGTTAAGGGTGGTAAACTGATAACTAGCCAAAGGCGAAGCCTCCCAGACCAGACCAGAACAAAAACAGAAATTATAATTTTTCTAATTGATCTTGCCTTGCGCTGCGATGGAGGTGCTTAAACGACGAACTTTGGTCCTCCGCAGGCAAAATTCCCTCGTCTACGCAAGCTCTCAGACAGTACAGTGTGTATCATGAAATATTATGTCATTTCTAGAGCTTCCGTTGCCGCTGTACCTGTGGAACATAGTAAAAAACAGTTCTCGGACAGAAAGGCTAACCTGCACCGCGGCACTCATCGCGCTGCTAGTCTGCATCTCTCTCATTGGCTACTTCTCCGTCAAAAGCAGCAAAGCAGGCAAAATTTGGGATAAACGTAAGTAACTTTTACTAAACTAAAGACGATGTTTCTAAGGTGGCATAAGTAAAGCATAAGTACTAGGTACCTATTAGAAACTGAAATGTTTAACTGGCTTTGCCCTAACAGCTAACTTTAATACTATAAATGCGAAAGAGTATTTGTTGATTAGTCCTTCAATCACGCCACAATAGAGCAACGCATCTACCGTCGACGTGATATTTTGCATGGGTATAGCTGAGTAGGCTACTTTTTATCCCGGAAAATCATGGGGTTCCCGAAGAAATTAAAAAAAAATTAAACTACGCGGGCATCAGCTAGTCTAGTGACTAGTATAGATACTTATTTTGCAGTGTTAAGTCTGACGATAGGTACTTGTATCGCTAGAGACTATAGACTACATATATGGAGACTAGACGTCATACATACGACGTCTAGACGTCTTCATCGGAAGATATTTTAAACTCGTACAAAATTATATCTTGCGTATCTCCAAGCTGACAGGATTTCAGTTAGAAAATCAGTCATTCTAACCTGGGAGGTGTACATACCAGGGATGTTATGGATATGAAACGGATCTAGATACGGACACGGATAGATAGGTATAGGAATAAAAACTATTATACCGGTTTCAGATACGGTTACGGATAATCAATTATTTCGGGATATCCATTAGGTACTTTCGGTTACGGATATTAGAATTTTAGTTTTAGAGCGCGGCTAGCGTGTCAGCTCGGCCGGGCTAAAACAAAATCCTGCCAAAATATGTCTGATTTTCTTTCCGAAACTCTTCGAAACTTTTGTATCGGATTCGGTTGCGGTTACAGAGCTCGGTATGGTTAAGGTGTAGGTAGATGCAGTAGTAGGTGAGCCCGTGGTCTGCAATTCGATACACAATAACGATAATATTAAACTTATTGAGCATAAATATACCTACGTATAATATTAAACGAAATATCTAATACGTACAGAGACCGGGGACGACTTGTTATAGGTACTTATCTACCGCAGTAGGGTCAGTATAAGGTCACGCGTAATCTCAATGTTTGCCTACCTAATCTATCTAAGTATTGAGTTCAGTTCTGTTCAATTATTCATCCGCTTCATCATCATCAACCTATGGCCGGTCCACTACTGAGCACAGCTATTCTCACAGAATAAGATGATCTTAAACCATAGTCCACCTCGCTGACTATATCGCTTTTAGGTTAACTATAGCCACTAAAATCCTTATGCCAAAAGCCACTAGTATTTTTTATATCTTTTTATTTTTTTGGATATATCTATTTGTAAGGTACCTATTATATTATGATAGGAACTTTGATTTAAATTAATTTTATTGTAACTAGTGGTTCGCCCCGAACTGAAACCTCGCGGTATCCATAAGATAGTTTTAACTATATATTTGTTATAGTTAACTTTTAACATTAGACGCAAAACAGCTAAAGAGTTATTGGTGAAACGAATAAACTTTTACAGAGCGCTATCTATTGACATCATTGTGAAGTTCTGTTAAAATACTGTAGCTCATTAAATATTAAATAATTTCGTTTCCTTATAATATTTATCTTATTTTAGTATTTGTTGTTCAAGTACAGGATATAATTGAAATAATTGATCAAGTTTCAGGCTCAACCTTTCAGAAAATAGAGAGTTCTGAGGTCATCTTTGGACGTTAGAAATTCTCCACTTTAAAAGCCCCCCATTTCGTTAATTTTAGGGGAAAAATTAAAAAAAAAATTTTTTTACTCTATTACTACTTATCTTTAGATGATAAACCGCAACCCTATGTAACGCTATAAAATATTTTTCTCAAACATGCATGGAAATATTGTCATTATTTTCGAAAAAAGAACACGCGAAGTATCGAATTTTCGGACAAAGAAAATCAAATCCATTGCAGGAGCGTTTTTTGAATTTGGAAGATTGCAAGGCTCCGGCAATGTTGTATAAAACGGCGTGCTGGGGCTATTAAATACTCTTTGATCGGATCTCTTGTCATTCTTGGCATACCATAGTAGAGACACAGTAAACAGATACAAACAGTAGTGAAACTACCTAGAAACGCTCGAAACAGCTCACTCACACAAGCATGCGCATCGACGAGACTTCTAAGCAGTCGTCGCGAGGCCGTCAGTAGTGAGTGCCGCGTCATGACGAGTGGTCACGTTTATGTCTATTTCCGCGATCTTTTTAAAAATGCCAGGAGTGTATTGCGTAGTATACGGCTGTTTGAACTCTGCTGAACTATCGTTTTTTAAATTCGTTGAAAATCGATATTTGGGGCTCCCTGGCGCCACAGAACAGGAAACTGGTACCACAATTTTAAAAAGTCAGCGCCATTTTGAATGTTTTTATTATTGAACCGATTTCGTTCAAAATCGACATCTGAGGATCCCTAGGATCACAAAACAGGAAACTGTTACCAACATTTTATTAAATCAGCGCCATTTTGAAATTCTTAAATTGATTTAATTAGGGAATTACAGACCGCTTTAAATAGTCACAATGTTTACATACGAAGTTTTAAACAAAACTTAGAACTTCAGATAACTTCAAGTTAATTATTCACTCAGACCGTACATCACAAACAGAACACCGAGGCAGATATAATGCTCCAACTGTAAATCTATCTACCAGTCTATCTACCCGTGCGAAGCCGATATATATTGGGGCGGGTCAGCTATCAAAAACTGCTGGACCGATTTTAATAAAACTTTCACTTTTAGAATACTTAATCATCCAGAAGAACCTAGCTACCTATTTATTATCCCGATATCCTCACGGGATCAAGATCTACGCGAGTGGTTAGTTATAATTTTCTATCTGTTTTAAATGCGCAATTCTGAAATAACAGCTATAGAAATGAAAATTTATATTGATTACTAAAAGTACTTTCTTACATTACAAGTATTAATTTTAATTAATTTACATTTAAGTAAAGATAGTACATAATATGAAAAAACCTGTAATTTGTTCACTTTGTATTTTTCACGATAAAATTACAAATCTAAATTGCACCCGTACGAAACCGGGGCGGACCGCTAGTCAAAAATAAAGGTATTTTTTATGCAATGTTTTTTTAATTACTAGGTATCACACGCATTTTTGGGGTTGAAATGCGGTACGCTTCAACCCGAAAATGCATGACAAACATCCGAAAACAGAGCTCATGAGCCCAGCCGCGGATCGCGTACACTCCCGTCAAAACATGTAAAAGGTTACGCCATAATGATAAGTTAGTGACCTACAAAAAAAACAAAGATCTACAAGTTATTGTGTGTCAATATTAAACTGTTTTCCCTATTTTAAACTATCAAGATTAACCGACGCCAATAGATACTTATTTAATTTGTATTCGTAAACTAGCTATTTCAATTCGATTAATTGATCACTACAGAACATAGAATGTTTTAATTAACAAAAACAAAATTAAACCATAAAACATTAAAAGTGACAACCCTATTGCTTCAATGGAGCGTAGGTAAATAATTTATCAACTTGGCTTAGTTTCCATACTGCTTGTATCTGTTTACTGTGGTAGAGACAAGTTAAGTACCATAGACTCTTTGCTTAGTACAAATTGGTGACTGTATAGCCATAAATGCGTTTGCCTGTCGGACCAGAGGATAAAAAAAAAATTGGCGGCAAAGCTGAAAATTCGTCTTGATTTGTTATTTATATACTTAATAAATATAAATTTAATAATAAGTAATATGAGTTCCAACGGTTCAGAGAGTGAAATGGAGATTGATTGTACTCCACCAGATTTAAGGTCAGAAGCCAAATTGGCAATGGAATACCTGCTTCCAGCGAAGTCCAAAGAAAAATACATGAAAGTATATGAAAATTTTATGAGTTGGAAAAACGTGAAAAAAGTGACATTTTCTCCGAAACAATATTTTTGGCGTATTTTAATGAGATTGCTAAAACTAAAAAGCCATCACATTATGGGCAATTCATTCCATGCTGAAATGTACAGTTCATGTTAAAAACGGCATTAACTTGAAAAATTATGGGAACTTAACTACTTTTCTTAAACTAAAATCGACCGGATGCAAAAGCAAGAAATCGAAAAATTTTAGTGGCGTAAACATAAAGCAATTTTTAATTAAAGCCACCACTGCATTGCCCACCTGCAAACCTCATCAGAAGTTCAACAAACAAACATAAATGTACCGGGGAAATCAATAACATTTTCTTTTAGTAATTGCCCCAATATATCTAATGTAACTTTTAATATTAGTTAAATTTAATGTATAACATAAAAAGTAGGTTTTATTTCCCTGCATTCTTTTGAGAAAAGTACTATATATGCCTCGGCGGAAATGGCAATTGCCTATTTCCCAGCCTTTGCAATAATGTACTATTATTTCGCATTCGCTTCTATGAGAGCCCCCAAGAAATAAAGATTTTTATAACTTTTTAAGCCATGTTCGGCTGGAGGCCATCGGTTCACATATTATATTTAAATTTGAGGTAATTACGTTCAAGTAATTCAGAAGTTATACGGCTCTGACAGACGGACGGATGGACGGACAAGTGCAAATTCACTCAAGTAGACTCAGAGTCCTTCGCTTCGCTCGGTCAAAAACTTAAAAACATAGCAGCCAGGTATATAATACAAATGTCTATTTCCAGTCAATAATTTTAATTATGAAATCATAATATTAGGAACACAATAATTGAAGAACGCGATGTCAAAATAATTCCAGGTTATCTACAAATTACTAGGAATTAAAAAAGCCTTTCCTTTGTGTATATTTCGAAAGCCTAGTTTATATAGATAAGAGTTAGCATTTAATAACAGCCATTATCAACACAAAAAAAAAATACGATAAGAATTTCGCTTGTTGATAAAAATTTCCTACATACTAGATAATAATATTATTATCTCCTGTAACGTGATACGCTCCGAACCGAACCGAACCGATGTGGATGGCCCCATGGAGCAAGTATTATATTATACGCGCGACATAATACATGTATCATATCCGTGGGAGTTTTATTTTTTACTTACTTGATCGCGTTGAACCATTTGTTTAACATTGATCGAACGCCAGCTGTCGCTTGTCAGCGCTTGACAATTAACTTAAGCGTTTTTCATGTCAACTCCGAAATAAGCTTATCAAAAGGACACAGCATCAAAAAATTAAACTAAATCACTTTAGGCAGCGTTGTGCAAGTCGGCTTTACTGCTTCGGTTGTCGAACATGTTCGACTGCGGCCGACGAGGTCCCGGGTTCGAGTCCCGGGTAGGGCCAATAATTAAGTGTTGGGTTCCTGACTAGAAATTCTCAGTACTAGCCCGGAGTAAGGAAGTTGGCGGTAGTTCACCCCCATGCCTCGGAGAGTACGTTAAGCCGTCAGTCCCGGTTATTATCACTGACATGACAATAGTCGTTAAAGTCCGCCAACCCGCATTGGAACAGCGTGGTGGGTCTAAGCTCTAATTCCACTCTCCCGAGAGTGGAGGCCTGTGGCCCAACAGTGGGACGTTGATGGGCTGTAATGGTGGTGCAAGTCGACTTTGAGATGAGTTGAATTGTCCCCAGCATCTGACGAATGGAACATAACCCGGGACATGTGGCTCGCGCAGCCCTACGATGAGGATCCGATCGCAGAGAACATGTCGCCCGTGATGCTGGTCATCATCCAGCACACAGTCAGTTCCCAGTGCACCGGCTACAAGCAGTGCGCTGAAGAAGTGAAGACCATACAGGGCTACTACATTAAGGACAAGGGATATGATATACCGTAAGTGCTTTCATTTTAACTTAGGAGTTAACTTATTTTGTTAACGTGGTGAGTAGATTCATAAAATATAAATAATTGTGGTATTGCATGCATGACGCTTTATGAATATATATAGATATTTACCCACGACGGAACGGAGACGGTATATATATATGTGTTTGCCCTAACAGTTTCTGCGTTTGTTTGTCTGTGCACTTTTTGTTACCATTTTCCTGGAAAGCCGACCGATAATATAATAATATGAGGTTTTTTACATTAGATATGCATTACTTCTGAGAAGGTTCTTACATGTTTAGGACCATAGTCCAACAAGCTGCGCGGCAAGCGTGATTTTAATTTTTCAATATGTTACCATTTTTCTAAAAAGTACTGGGCTGATAGAGATGCGGTTTTTTGCATTAGATAGGTATATATTTAGCTAGTTCTTAGACGGTTCTTAGATATATTTTAAGGTCAAAGTCCTCCACACTGCGCTGCAACTGTGATTTTTATATTTTCTACTATTAGTTTTTCTGAAAAACTACTATGCTGATTTCAGTGCGGTTTATTGTTTCAGATATGTTTAGCTTCTGAGAAGTTTCTTAGATATTTTTTACTAAATTTTCTCTGGTCTGGACAGATTGGAGGCTACGGTCGTGGCCAAGCGAAAGTCGATTTGAATTGGATTTCGGAGATTTGTTTCTGTGAGTGGACAGGTATATAATTGAGATCCTCGTTTAGGCAAAATATGATTCATAAGAAGTGCATTATTCGTTTTGCAGATACAACTTCCTCATAGGTAACGACGGACGCGTGTACGAAGGTCGAGGGTGGAACATCGAGGGTGCTCACACTATGTACTACAATCGCTGCTCGCTTGGCGTCGGATTTATTGGTACTTAAGTGAAATACCATATTTATACTTGACGCCAACCGAATAGTCGTCTCTGAACTGAGGTGCGAGTGCTTGTTTGCGCAGTTCTCATACAGACTGTCGAAGTCAACGTACCCGATACTTACCTACTACCCGCGAAAAATTTTTTTTTGCGACCGTCTTGCGGCCAACTTCAGACACGACTAGGTATTTAATTGCCGCCTTTTATTGTCCCCCCATTTCTTGCTGATTTCTCAAAAACTATCCTA
Organism: Erebia palarica; assembly: GCA_964035005.1. Classification (NCBI taxonomy): domain Eukaryota; kingdom Metazoa; phylum Arthropoda; class Insecta; order Lepidoptera; family Nymphalidae; genus Erebia; species Erebia palarica. The sequence goes on from OZ035986.1 coordinate 21,610,943, forward strand.
GCTTGAAACCTCGTTATAATTTTTTTATAAAGTTAACACAAACTTCTATCAACTCAGGTTGATAGGATTTTTTAATTCTTTTTTTATTCATTCATAGATATGTTTGTGGGATTATTACTGACAGAAAGGAATAAAATTATCATTTTACAGGTGACTACAGAGAGGAGATACCTAACCACGCGCGTGTGACTGCATTGCAGTTGAACCGGACCAGGATGATGTTTGACGAAGGGGTCAGACGTGGATTTCTTCGACCAGACTTCCAGGTATAATATTAATTACGTTAATTATGGAGAAAGTACTACTAATGCCCGCAACTTCCTCCGGGTGGACTTAAGTTTTTGTGATGCTGTGGAAACTCTTTGATTTTTCCGGGATAAAAAATTACCTAAGTCCTTTCCTGAGATGCAATCGATCCCTTTATAAAATTTTGTTAAAATCCGTTGATCCGAACATGGACCGTGAAAGAGTAGGTAGCAGATAGACGGACACACTTTCGCATTTGTGATATCTTTTATATATATAAAAATCAATTGCTGTTCGTTTGTCTCGCTAAAGCTCGAGAACGGCTGGGCCGATGTTTTTCGTAGTCCAGGGAAGGTTTAAACGGTGAGAAAATATGTATAAATTGCGAGAAAGATCGGGCAGGACGTCTGCCGGGCCCACTAGGACGACGACCACGACCTTCACCGATCTGTTTACCAGATCTACTTTTTATTTTTATTTAATACTAGATAAATACGCCTAAAGTAAGTTGCCTATCAAAACCGGTCCAGGCTATTTTTAAATTAATTAATAAATAGGCTACTAATTTTAGGCGTAGGTATTTATCTCGTATTAAATATAAATAAAAAGTAGGTTTCATCTAGTAAACAGATCGGTAAAGGTAATTGTATATCCAGCTCTTATACCATGTCGTAGCTTACTCGGGATTAATGATGCTGATTGCACTAATTCTATCAGCGGGTAGAAGTTACTACCTAATTCTATCAGCGGGGTAAATAACTCAGTAACTCATGCAGAAGATGATCCATTTTACTTCTTCCAGGTCGTCGGCGCGAAGGATCTCAAGAGTACAGCGAGCCCTGGCTCCAACCTCTACAGCGCAATAAAACAGTGGGACAACTATGACCATCAAAACAGATTCGCGAACATGAACTGTGAACAGATACAGGAAAAATATGGGAATGTAGAACTTTAGGGTCAAATGTGGAATGTTTATTTTAGGGGCAATAATATCACAAGTTTAAGATAGGGATACAACTTTACAACTATTCATTTTGTAAGCTAGGTAGGTATAGATAGGGTATAGTATACAGGGTAAATATAGGGTTAAGGCACTGCTAATGGCGCGATTTATACCTACGAAGTTTAGTAGAGGCCAGATCTTGGTTGACAGAAAAAACAGGGTTGGCCTTGCGCGCACAATACTCCAAACAACTGATAGACGTCCACAGCTGGACCATGGTCTTCTGTAGGGCCTTGCACCGCATTACAGCGGCTCCATTTCACTCGTAGTCAAATCCATACTATTAAGTATAAATGCGAAAGTGTGAATTTTTTGTATTCTCGCAAGAACGCTTTAATTTTTCGGGTATATATATTATATTCCAGGTATATATAAATAGTTTCGTCTCCAGAATCCAAGCTATCGTAATTCCCGTCTGAATCGATAGGCCTTGAAAAGGTTAATAGTACCTACACACACTTTCGCATTTAATATTAGTATGGATAATTATTCCTCTTAGATTAGATTAAATTTGATTACCTATAATTAAGGCCAAAGTTCGATAATATCCAGGGCCGTCTTTAACCTATTGGAGGCCCTGGGCACATTAAGATAGTGGGCCCCTATGAATTTAACATAGGACTTTTTTGTTAAAACAGGCATAAGGAGTAGATAAGCAATATTCTAAATTTATTCAACTGTCATAATAAACACTTTCTTCTTTTCTTTCTTGAATATCGCAGGAACTAAGGGGCCCCATCGATTGCGGGGCCCTGGGCACGTGCCCAGAGTGCCAAGCGGGAAAGAGGGGCCTAATAATATATTTTCGGGGATTCCTTCGAGATAACTAATCCGGCATTTTATACTTTTATTTCTCGTCCCTGGTATCAAAACCGTAGATCAAGTATCTACCATGTACACACTTTCATAAAAAAAGCTTATGTTTTTTTTGCCTTTTAGATTTTATAGATTACTCTCTGTTAATTCAGGATGATAATTGTGACAGCTTATGCCCATGAACTTTCGTATTTTTATGAAGTGACACTTCTTTAGCACCGTTGTGATTTAAATATTCGATGATACGAAAAAGCGACACCAAAAAGAGACAAAAATATTCATAAATAGGACTTAGCCTGCGAGAGAATGGGATCCTTTCGAAGTTATATTACTAGTTATACTACACACACTTATTTTTAAAATATTCTACAGACGTTAATGTCGTACTTATAGATGTAAGGCCATTTAAAAACCAATTAAACCAATCCGTTTAAAACGAAAAAACGGTTTTAAACGGTTGGTGACTATGATTTTCTTTTATAACTACATTTTCTAGATTTTACCGAGGTAGGGTATAACGGAGTACCTATAAACTGTCTAAAGATTTTTTTAATATGCGATATACTGATATTGATATACTTAGCGAGTTTAGTTCTAGTTGGTCCGTCCGACCAAGCGTAGGTATTACCTATCTAAGTTATAAAAACTCTGTTGATAAGTTTAAAACTCTGTGTTAGTAAATAAACATTTTTTAATTGTTTACAAACTATATAAATATGGTGAGATGGTTGCCGTGCTCATGACGAAGCCTGGTTTGACGTTCTCACACAAAGAAGAGTAACGGGGCATACCACCGGCTCTCAAATTTGCGACGACAGGTTCAGCAGCAAAATGTGTGGCTTAAGTGTCGCTCGCGTTTCGGCTTGTTTAGCCAGGAAAACGTATCGCTTAAACAGTGCATAAATCGTCTGTAAAGACGTAGATACCAACGATGAAGGCGCTGCGCAAATGAAGACTTTTGTTTTGTGTCCGGATATAAGCAATGTATTTTATATTCATACAATCAATCTAAGACCTCTAAACGAGCAATTCTTGAATTTATATATGTCACCGTAAGATTGTAAAAACCGTTAGATTAAAATCTAACTCGCGAAATTCTAAACTGTCGAAAGATTAGAATTTAACGCATTATGTTCCGGTAGATTGTAATCTGATAGGTACTTAAACCCGATAAAACCTAATCTAACTCGCGAAATTCTAAACTGTCGAAAGATTGTAAACGGTTAAATCTTCTGAGTGTCAATTTTTGAAATATTTATTGTATTTACGTTTTCTTGTCTGTTTCTTGTAGATTAGGTTAGGGTTCGACATAAACAATCAGCTATGCGATTCTCTTAAGTAAAATAAAATTTACATCGGTTGCACATCGGATGTTTCATCAGTTGTAGCGCATTTTGGATTCTCTAGTTACCTTCGACTCATCGCTGCTACACTAGCGCTTCATGAGCGACTGTGATGGATGTAGGAAGCTCGTGTTCGACATAAAATGTATGGCAAGTGATATTCTGCAAGGTATTTTAACTCATCTTCGACTACATCGTACGCCTTCGCCTTCGATTTTAAGTGTCAAAATGAAAAGCCAATTTTTTGTAGCTTTTTCCTTCGATGTACGCACGATGAATAGAGAAATTATTGTGTTCGGACTAAAAATAATAAAACAAATGGGAATTTTCTTATACCTTATCACGTTATAAGACTAGCTGATGCCCGCGACTTCATCCGCGTGGATTGAGGTTTTTTGGATCCCGCCTGAACTCTTTCATTTTCTGAGATAAAAAGTAGCCTATTGTTATTCCAGACTTTTACCTCTGTGCCAAATTTTATCCAGATCCGTTCAGCCGTTCTGGCGTGATTGAGTAACAAATCCATCCAAACAAAAAAAAAACATCCATCCATGCATCCATCCAAAATTTTGCATTTAATAACTAAATTCATCCAAGCTTGCATCTCATAGCAATTCTTATAATGCTACAAATATTTTTCCAATATTTCCAGTCAAAGATTTCAGAATTTTTCAGGCCACCAAATTCATAATATTTATAGCATTTTTGCATTATGATGTTTATATGAACAACATTGAAATGGCAGTTGAAGGAATATTTGTTTGAAACAAAAATAGCACAAAGGAAACTTCGGAAACCAATTTTTATTATTTTTCAATCCTTAGGCTAGTATCCATTCTTATTTCTAATATCTATTAAAAACCTTATTAAATATATATAGCTGATGCCCGCGACTTCGTCCGCGTGGTTTAAGTAAGCCTCACTCTCCAGGTCCTCAACTATACCCATGCCAAACATGACGTCGAACCGTTGCTCCGTTGCGGCGTGATTGAAGGACAAACCAATGAATCATACTAATATTATAAATGCGAAAGTGTTTGTTTGTTGGTTTGTCCTTCAATCACACCGCTACGGATCGATGTGATTTTTGGCATGGGTATAGTTGAGGACCTGAAGTGACACAGGCTTTTTATTCTGGAAAATTAAGGAGTTCCCGCTGGAATAAAAAAAACTTAAATCACGCGGACTAAGTCGCAGGCATCAGCTACTCGTAGTTAAATATCATTAGATAATGCCCACGACTTCTCCTGCGTGGATTTAGATTTTTTAGAAGTTCCATAGGAACTTTTTGATTTTCCATGTTAACTTTGCCCATCTCCTGAATATAAATTACCTATGTAACTGCCAAACTTCATTAAAATAGGTGAAACAGTAACTTTACATAGAATTAGCCTTTTTATTCCACAAGTTAGCCCTTGACTGCGATCTCACCTGGTGGTACTGGTAAGTGATGATGTAGTCTAAGATGGTAGCGGGCTAACCTTTTACGGGTAGGTATATTAGTTATATTAAACCAATTTCCCTAATCAGTTTCTGCATGGCATCGTACCGGTACGCTAAATCTTTTGCCAACACATCTGAACATGTATCCTAGGTTCTTCAGACTGCAAAATTTTGATTCTTCCAAATCCTTGTTGTTTCCAGTCCAGTGTCCCTGCTTGATCTGGAATTTTTTAATTTAATACATATATTTAAAAATTGTAGTATGCATTAGACATGTTAATATTAAATTGAATATTTTGAAAATGCTCTAATTCAACTTATTATGTCAGAGTTAATTCAACATGTTATAGGCAATAAAAGGCAAGGGCATTCCAACATAGACCAAAATCGCTCAAAATTGTTACATACATATAATAGAACCCACATTTTTTTTATGCCACTGCAAGTTAGCCCTTGACTGCAATCTGACCAGATGGTAAGTGATGATGCAGTCTAGATGGTAGTGGGCTAACCTGTTAGGGGTATGGCAGTTAAATTAAACCCATACTCTTAGTCAGTTTCGACATGGCATCGTACCGGAACGCTAAATCGCTTTGCGGTACGTCTTTGCCTTTAGTGTGGTAACTAGCCACGCCCGAAGCCTCCCACCAGACCAGACCAGAGTAAATTCAGAAATATTAGTTCAGACCCAGCCGGGAATCGAACTTGGGATATCTCGAGTGAAGACAACAGCGCTCAACTCTGCACCAGAGCGATCTGAATATCAGACGGGGAAGTCGCAGGTAAAAACTAGTACGCAGGTAAAACCTTAATTATAGGTAAGTACTTAGTAAAGTTTCCTATAATACGTCTTGTTATGTTTATAGGGAAGAAGTTAAATCATAAGCCATAAGAAAATATAGTGTACAAACCCTTTGTTTACTGCTTAACAACATTAGCTTGCTTTGTTTTCTTGGAATAACTACCATTGATATTCAAACAGTGGCATCAACTTTTGATATGTATAATTATATCATAAGCCTTTCATGATTGTTCGGTTACCAATGTCCCCACTGAAATCTAGTTTCTGTGACCTTTTCAAAGTGCTGCATGCAGCATAAGTATATTGCCAGGGTCTGAAATTAATGACGAACAAACATTGTTTTAGGTTATGTAGCAATTATTCAAAGAGGAGCTTATTGCTTTATAAACTGGTAAATGATATTTTAGTGCTTTTACTGCTCACTTATTACAAATATAACACAACATATTATGTAATATGAACTCACAACTTCACAAGTAGTCCGAACATCCTGTCCCTGTCGCCATGGTACTTCAGTATTGCGAGGATCGCCATGGAATTTTAAGTGTTTCACTTCGATTCTATTTTTATACTTATAAACAATGTTTGCCTTCACAGTCACAAGTGTTTCGAGTATTCCTTGGTCAAGAATTTAGTTTTTCGCTAAGTTGGATTGTAGATGTAGACATCTCGCCAGTGTGATAACGTTTTTTTAAAAGCACCCGGTAAAGTATAGGCAAAAGTCTATAAGCATTCTGCCTATGTCAAAGACAAAAGTATTAAATAATGATTATTCTTTAAGAAATTGACATTTCGAAATGTAATTTTGTATTACAACAGTAAAATTATAAAAACAATAATTTATAAACCATTAAATAGACTTATTTTGTCAATCGTAAGCATTTACCGGTACCAATGTAAAAATAGTATGACATCACTGGCTCCCTGAGAAAACATCGTAGGGTTCGTCTCATCGATAAGATCGTCGACGAGCGTTATGCCTTTGCAGAATGCAAAATTTACAACCGTTGCAGGCAATGTCGATATCTTCGATGTTACATCTCAGACCGCATCGATGCGAGCAATGCTTAGACGTTTCTTAGAGAATCACACTGTAGGTAGTGCCCGGCCATGATCTAACGTTTTTACAATCTTACGGTGACATATATAACAGCTCATTTGGGAAATGGGGCGGACCCAAAAACACAAAAACCCCTGTTCGAGTCCAGATGTTTCCAGTCCGATTATTTTTTCCCCTTTTTTCAAGTTCCTTTTGTGAGAAAAACTATTATTAGGAGCCCAATTGCACTCGTGCCTTTTTATTTAAATAACCAGTTCATATATTTATTAATATTATGTTGGTAAGATCGAAAAATATTATTCATATTTCATCAGTATGTAATTCGTATTTAAATATAATTTCCAAAAACACTATTTAAAAAAAAATACCGGTCATCCAGGTACTATGAAATTAACCAACAACTGCGCAAACGTAGACATTGGTGCCGTGTCCAGTTGCTTCCACGTCACACAAAGTTTGCGCAGCGCCTTCGTTAAAATTTAGGAGCACTAACACATAAGGCAGCTTACACAAGGGCATTTAGACTTAGTTTTTTTTAATGCTTTTTGACCAGAGTATATTGCGGTTGCCAAAAAGTGAACGCATTCAATTCTTTTAGAATTAACAAAATCAATTTCAAAGTCCTTGTGCAAGTGAGCTTTAATGTCGAGGTCTATTAAAGCGCACTTTAAACTTCACTAATATCCAACTTTACTTTTTACTTTACAGTTTAGAGACTAAAATTCAGAGTCAAAACTAGACAGATTTTTTCTGTGATAATTAGTCTTTAGTCCGAGCATAGTTTAAGGATGCTCTATAGATTTCAGCCTAAAAAGTTTTGGCCTGGGTTCTATTTGCACCATATTGGTGAGACCTGTCGCTTTAATAGGTATAAGGGCCGATTTTTCAATTGTCAGAAAAAGTTTATTGGAGGAATAAATTTGACGCTTTGACGGATTTGCAATACAAAACCTGTCAAAACGTCAAATTTATTCCTCCGACAAACTTTATCTGACGATTGAAAAATTAGCCCTAAGACAGACAAGTCTTCCAAGACTATGTTTGACCAACAAAGTACTGTAACTATAAGAGAGAAGATAATAAATACTCATTTCTTGTATTCTGAGCCTTGGTTCTGAAAAGACTGGCAGCCTTGGTTAGCGGTTGTTTATGTCTTGGTAGTTATGTTGTCTTCTTGTCGAATACCAAATTACTGATGACAGAAAAAGAGGTCAGTGTTTAGCTTAGCTTAAAAATTCACCCACCAATTTTCACTTGGAAGGCCGTTTTCAGTGTATTTTCATGGTACAACAATAGTTTTATTTTTATTACAATAAAGTGAAAAATGTATGTCAGCGTTTTAAGTTAATTAGATATCTTTTCTTTATTCTGGATTTTTATTTACAAAAAAATTACATACTTATTTTCAACTAGTTAATGCCCACGACTTCGTCCGCGTGGATTAATTTTCCGGGATAAAATGTAGCCTATGTGTTATTCCAGAATATAATCTATGACTGTGCCGAATTTCATCGCGATCCGTTTAGCCGTTCTGGCGTGATTGAGTAACAAACATCCACATCCATACATCCATCCATCCATCCAAACTTTTGCATTTATAATATTAAGTATCGATTAACAAGGTTCATGGTAAACCTTAAATAATTAAGAAAGTAAGTAGTGTAGATATAAATAACCCAATCCGGATGATACTAGGAGTCACTGTAATGTTGTCATTCTAATAGCATCTAGATTGGATAGTATAATTATATATTATCAATATTCATTTGTACCAGAGTCTGCGAAAATCTGAACATCGAACAAACAAAGGTTTGTACAACTGGCAGATTTTTAAGAGCGTTTAGTCCTTTTTACGTAAACATATCTCGCTTACTTGGTTGATAATATATGCCCCTATTTCGTCTAGGTTTCCTGTTGAGATAAGTATATTTTAATTTCGCAAGGTTTAAGCTTTGAAAGCCTGGCTAGACCAGGGGGCTAAGATAAATTTGGCTTTAACACTAGCGTTTCATCATCGATCCCATTAAGATTTTAAATGAGATTTAAAATCTTATACTGAAACCTTCAGAAGTCAAGAAAATAAATAGAAAACCTTCAAATGATATAGTGACATCGTTTATTAGTAAATGTTTCATAACTTTATTGCAATCGTATAGCTATAAATATGGCGTGGCAAACAGTTGGTCGACTGCAGCCAGCGTAGTACATATACTTTAGAAACAGACGTATCACAAAATGTTGAACCGCAAGATTACCAAACTCGACTGTTCATTGTCAAATAGATCTCAGAACAAACGGTATCCACCAGGGGTGTCACTGACAAAAATGTTTTGCTAACGACATCATCTATGTATTGGATAACACAATTGACGAAAATATATTATATCGAGTTAGTTTAACCATGTTTTGGTTTTTTAATTTAATATAATCAATGATATCATGTATTTTTAATATGGAGTCTTTAACAGATCTTTTTGCCAACCACACCCATGGGCTATCGCTTGTCGCTGACAACGAACGCTCGTAAATATCCGAGACGACGTTTGGGCAGCGGTTAGAGTATACCGAGACGACTATAAAAACAGTGAAACTTTGATGACTGGGGATCTTTGTCTTTAACTTTTTGAAACGAACGTTAAGTTATTTATAAAAAAATATATATTATACTACGACTTCAGAAGTCTGAGAAGCTAAGTCCATACTATAACTTCCTAAGATTTTTATTTAAAAAATTAAAAACTCTTTAGGCGTGGCGTGAGTGTCAACAACTACACGTCATTTTGCGAGCGATGCGTTATATGTCACCGTAAATTTGCAAAAACCGTCAGATTGCAATCTAACGCTTTTTATATCGACAGATTGTGAACCGTTCTGTTGTGATGTTCTGAGTGTCAATTTTTGCAATATTCATTGTATTTACGTTTTCTTGTCTCCTTCTTGTAGGTTAGGTTAGGGTTCGACATAAAGAACAAGGTAGGGCACTTAGGTTCTATCGGGTTTATATACCTAACAGATTACAATCAACCAAAAAATAATGCGTTCATTTATACACTTTCGACAGTTTACAATCTCGCTAGAAAGATTACAATCTAACGATTTTCACAATATTACGGTGACATATACATTGAAAGTATATCAGGTTTATTCGTGTTCTTTTTTTGTAAGCTGTTACTACCGCAATAGTTCGTACATCGTTCTTTATCTCTATTTCTGGTGCGTATGAACGTGACGCATACACGTTGCGTACGCACCACGTTTAACTTATTCAACTCGATTCAACTTTATTCAGCTAAACGAATGTGTATGCATGATGCATCATAGAAGTTACGCATACGTTTAGCTAAGGGTTGAATAAGTGTACCTTACAAGTACCTTAGTGGTTATCAAGTATAACACGCAGTACGTTGTGCGCACCAAACAACGTGAGACTTTGTATTCCAATAGGCCTGTGTCTTAAAATTGCGCAGCAAGGAATCCTAAGTTTTACTCTTTATATCACTAATCGCTGCCAAAACCTCGACCGGAAAACCGTAAGACGCCCCACAACGGCGGAAATATGAGACTCAAGTCGAAGGATTAATTTAATCACAATCGTCAAAAAATGTACAAGGACATAACACATAAGGACATTAACATTTGGCATAAATTACTCATCTTATGCCTCCACTCCACGTTGACCCGACTAGCCCAGCTCGCGCACTTCGTCGGTTTCTACGTCTGCTTGTTATCAACTGGCATTGGATCCAACGTGTAGTGGACGCATAACGGACACACATCGAACTAATCAACTCAAAATAAAAAATAAATCTTAATATAGTTCCAAAGTTTTGTATTTCTGAAAAAGAATCAGCTGTTTTTTTCGTTTCGATAACGACAATTTACACAATTCATCACCTCGAGGTTCTTTTAGGCACTGCTTGAAAAGTTATTTTAAGGAGGTCCACACTATTCTATGCAATTCAAGCCCACGCTGCCGCGGGATTATTTACTCGAGCATGCTATACATTTCAATTAATATTTCATACAGTTTACATCACGATTATATTTCCATACCAATTAAAATCACTTGTTTTTTTATATATTTTATTTCATTTAGTATCATCTTGAAGTAAAGTCTCGAGTAGTTACTTCGTGATTAGTGTTAATCAGCAAGTAAAAGCTACAAGCAAATTGTATCGTATTCACAATACAAAACAAAGTCCCGAATAACAGTTTGAGGGTTAATTAAATGATCTTCAAAATGTATTCAAACATTCGTCAATAGCGGCTGTTAAACGTGGCCATCTGTTGCCGGTTAGCGGGCTGACACCACAGAAACAATAGAAACAGCCGCACGTGTGAGAAAGGACCAAGTGGCTACTATTATTTATATTCCATACCTATGTAAATAAGTAGGTAAGTTCTGAAATTAGGTATACCCAACTATGTTTTGTAGGTTTACCTTTACAAAAATAATTAAAAGTGAAACTATCACTCACCTTTGCGTTTTAGGCATAATTTTATGTTTTTAATAAAATTTTAGACGAAATGTAGCAAAATGATCAGTTTCATTAAGATCGGCAAAATAATCAACACGAATTTTCGGAATTGTTCTTACTAGTACTGAAGAAATCTCTAATTCATCTAGTTAATGATCGATCAACTAAATTTATTTTAACAGTCATTTTGATAGGCAGGTCGGTACTTGATGTTTATGGTACTTATTGATTATATGGATGATACTTATTGGTTAGATGAAGCTGCAAGTTACAGGCTTATTTAACCGTCGGTTAGTGCTACTCAGCTATTGTGAAATACACATTCACTGTTACTCGTGACTTTAACCGGCAAATAGCCTACTCGAGACTTTACTTGAAGATGGTGAATAAAGCCCTTAGTAATACATCCAATAAATTATTATAATAATTTGATGTTATATTATACTCTTTAAATCTTGTATTTCAAAATAATCATTATTTTATTCAGGTCGATCGGATATCATTGTATTTCTGAAAATCTATGATAATTATATTCTCGAAGTATGTAACACATAGGTACTTCGAAAATATAATCACTTTTTTTAAATATGTTAATTTATTCAAAAGCCCGAAATAATAAACGACCGTCATAATATGAGTTATATTAACTGGCAAATTGGCAATCAGTATCAAATTATACTCAATAATTTTACGTTAAGCATTAACAAAATAGGTAACAAAAGTCCGTCCGCGGCAACGTGATATTATCGAAAATATTTCAGATCCCACAAGAAATAGAAGTCTTATTATATACATCAATAACGTATAAGTTATAATCGCCGGCGTAAACGATTACGACTAGTAGGTACATATACCTAATGTCGGAATAACAAGTGTTATTCCGGCATAAGAGAGTATCCACACAAAACCGCGCAGTAACAGCAAAGGAAACTTCTTCCTTCTATTGACACGCCTTAATTTAAAACTACGGGCATACTGACATGTCAGTACTTAGTCATATTGGATCAAAACACAAGTGTAGAGTTATTTGATATCACACAGGTTATAACTTATAAGTTCAACAAAGGCACCGGATTATAGATTATTGTTTGCGATCACAGCCTCTTTACGCGGTTCATGCGGTTGCCCCAATGGCACTGCACGGTTTTGTGTGGAAAGAGTCACATAGGTTTTCACCTATACCCGAACGATCCGGGAAATAATTCGTTTTCAACACTACAACATCAAATATCCTGATTATTATTATATAGTTTTTTCCACTATTATCTATATGGTTACATGGGCGTATATATGATACAAGCGAAAAAAGTATGCGGAATTAAGCGTACAAGCATATGACGTTTGTTCAAAATTCCTTTCTCTTTGGAATCATTCATAAATAATAATTACTAAAAACTTTTATTTTAATTTAATATTTCTCACAATAGACGTCTGAGTGTTAGAACGTCGCAATATGCTAAGTCGATGGGAAATGCTTTGCTTAACAGTTAGTGTTACTATAGGTAAGTTTTATAATAAATCTCTAAAAAAATAGATAAATAATATTTTCTTAATACAAGTAAATAAATAAAAATCTAAGAATAAATGTGATGTATGCTTTGTGGTAATTTCTTTATTTTATCTGTATTTCGACAAAAATGAGTTGACAAATCGTTAATTTGTTTTTATATGAAAAATTAATTTGCGACGTTCTTAGACCCAAAGGTAATCAAATGTTTTGGTATATTATGTTAACAATAATTATTTTAAAATAGTATTATAAGCATTACATTAAATTAACCGATCCAAACCTTTTATAATAATTGTAACAGTTCTCTTCAAATTGAAGCAATTAATTAAAGGAAATTTAATAGCGATACCAATATGAACATATTTTATTTATGAATTATTTTAGAAGAATTATAATTTAGCTTTTCTTTCGTGGAAGATAATGGTTATGAAGCATCGTTCACGCCCAACATTGATTCGTGTATGGAATTTAAAAGGTTTTTACACGTAGGAGAGAAGAAATTAGCACGAGAAATTGCATGGACGGAGTGTGAAGGTCGTTTAAAGTTTTTATAGAAGTCACAAACTGCCAGGACAACAGGTTCTTCTTAATAACTGATCGACGCTCACCAATAAATAAACAGAGTAATCCATCCAGTTCTTTTCGTTATTTTTTGACAAAAATAACCTTAAGCCATGACTTTTTACCACTGTCACACATGGCACGAGACTGCCGCGGGCTATTGCTACAGTCATTATTTTAGGCCACCAAAAATGACACATGAAAAAATTTCCCGTCGAGAGTAGTCTGTTCGACAAAGATAATATAATATAGACAAGACAATTGACGCCGTCTGTCTGTTGGTCATGGTTGTGCTATTTGAGACGAGACTATGAGGCCCTACTGAAGATGATGGGATGATATAATGGTGATAAATCGGATGTACAAGTTCTTGAGAAAGCCACTTGTCATGTGTTCAATTAGTGCACTCCTGTTCACAAAAAGGCACTATATTTTACAAAAATTAAAATACGTTTAGTCCGACTGACGCGACGCTTCAATATTAATTGTAACATAAAAGAGAAGAATAAATAAATAAATTAGATATATAAGTTCCGATTACATTATATTTCATTATGATGCGTATAGCACACTGGATTTTCAGTTTATGTCAATGTCAAAGGTCTAATACATTGTTGCCAAATACATTTTAGGATTTGATACAAATTATAATGGTTTACGTATGACATTCAACACCACAATTTTGAAACGTACCTCTAATTAAATTAATCTAATACCAATATCATTATTGCAATAAATATTATCTCAGTCTTTGGTTCCATTCCAGTACATAGCATTACTTTAAGACTGTGCGCTCGTACCCTTAGTACGCGTTGGCAAGCCTCAGATTTCTGTTATCGCAACGCTATAAGATCAGTGTAAAATGGACCTAAATTACCTGGTTTTAAATTACCTGGTCTAGTCACCGTAAGATTGTAAAATCCCTTAGATTATAATCTAACTCGCGAAATTGTATTTAATTCATATGCTTATATTATAAATGCGAAAGTGTCTGTCTGTCTGCTACGCTTTCACGGCCCAACTACTCAACCGATTTTGATGAAATTTGGTACAGAGATAGGTTACATCCCGGGGAAGGACATAAGCTACTTATTATCCTGGAAAATTAAAGAGTTCCCACCGGAAACAAAAAACATCAATACACTCGGACGAAGTCGCGGTCTTCAGATGGAATGACAAAATTGATCATTAAAACATTTTATCTAAACTCGAAATCAATCATCTTTGTTGAGATGAGCTAACTCGTACTAAGCTCACAAGTCACAGAATATGAAAATGCAACCTTGCACCCGCACTATACAGTTACACGCAAAACATTTGATGCGTGCAACGCATGCGGTGCGACCATAATACGTGCGATCAAATGCTCTATTCCGATTACAATTAATATCTAAATATAAATCTTTGTTCGGTAAATATTTATTTATGTTCCAAGAGCCGTGTAACCATTTGTTCGGAGTTTATACACTGGTTCGAATGTGTTCGAAGAACTAGTGGGAGTACCTCTAGCGATCAGATCACGTTACATAAAGATCGGCCGTGATACATTCAGAAGCATAATGTCAAATGAATACCAAAACTTGCTCTGAAATTAATAAAAGACTTTTTTAAAGCACCATAATGCTTCATAATTTATATTGCACATTAAATTTCTCAAATCACAGATTTCCTAATAACATTTAAAATATAATAGTATTTTTGAAACAATAATTTATATCTGTTTTAAAATGTATATGCAAGTTTTCATTTGAAATGAATTGGTACATCTGGCAAATTTTTATAAGATATGCTCCGAACCATTTCATAAGTTACTCAGATAGAGATGTGGATAGAACGCTTACATAAAATGGAAATTTATTAGTCAGTAGAAAAGTTATATTCTTAGTATCTAAGTGGAATTAACAAAGGAAAAGCCTTCAAACCGGTAATACTACGTCTACCAGCAACATTATAAATGCAGAAATAATGAAATAGTCTACTAAAAGTAGGACTATTCAGGAAATAGATGTTTATGCTAAATGTTGTAAAATATCAGTGTTTTGCTCATCATCACCAACGCATTCGCCTGCGATAAGGAAACAATAGTCACTTCTATGTATAGGGGTTAACTGTTCCCGTACCGCGTCTAAATGCGTCAGTATGCTAAAAGCGTAAATTTCAATTTACGCAATTTTCAGCCGCACAAAAATACATTATGGAGTGACAAAATACTTTTCACCCTTATTTAAGATAATGTGATAATCCTATTATAATATAATTAAAAATACTCTATAATTCTAGATATCAATTGACATAATATGCCTCTGAAACACATATATCGGAACCATATATTATTAGCTTGTCGACGGAATGGTTGCGGAATTTTGAACAACGTGTATGCGAAAAAGAACCTCATACATAAGTAATATAAAAAAGAAAAACGTTTGCAACTCAAACAAACTCGGTAAACATTTGATATGTTTATTTGCTCATTTATAAACCTATAATTTAGCGAAGATTTAATAAAAGTTTTCACAGAACCTTTATCCTTTCTTATATTCTTTTTAGTGCTCCATGTACAAAATATAGAGTCAGGGAACACTTCTCATACAACAAATGAATAGTTTAAGAACTATCAACAAAACAATTTTCTAAACGCTGCTAAAGGATCAAATTCAGTCTCTCAAGAATACAAAATGACGATTGGGGTAAACTATACAACGGAAGGCACTCCTAACGTTATCTTCGTACGTTTCTAACGCCTTCAGCACACAGACGCATTCGTACACGGTTTGTACGCAATGTAGGTATATTAAGTTCTGTATAAGTCAATTTCGTTAAACGCAAGTGATCAATGACTGATGTAACTGAGTATTATTCAGATATTGATCAGTCAACGCATTAGATGAAAGGATTATCCACTTGCACTGACATAATTTATTGTATATGATATAGAGGCGAGGCAACAAATAAAGCCGTTAATCTTTACACTACCACTTGCGAAAGCGTCGGTGTGCTAAGTGTGTTGTACCCACTTTGCAGTGTAACACCAATACCATAAACAAACAACAAAATGAAACCACATCACGCGACATCCATAGACTAGTTTGTTCAACAAAATTATTTATAAATTCTATACTTAAACATTCCATTCCGTTCATTAAGGCGGTTACACACTTGTCAGTAGCTACCACAAAAGCATGCCAGATACTAGCAACTGTAAGCTACGCTTGTCTGTAGACACATTCAAACTATGAATATAGGACTGAATTTCTCCCATGAATTATGATTAAATATTTCAATTATATTTTTATAATAAATTTTGCAGTACTCTTACAAATATAAATACTATAAAAGATCTTGTTATGTACGCGAATGATTTTTCTTGCAAAATGTAATTTCCAAGTAGATATAGGTCAGCTCTATTCTCAGTTCCATGTAAGAAGTGTGTTATAAGCTAGTATGCTAATGCTAGAAGTCTGTCATTTCATCTATAAAAGCCCGTTTAGTAAAAGGAAGCGTAAGGAAGGAGAAAAGAAAAGAAAATACTAAAGGAAATCAGTTGCCGCACTTTAGGTACAATTCATTTGGTTCACACATGGATCAATGGAATAGGAGATCTTGTATTTCGAGTCATGTTTACTGTTTTGACAAAGAATGCCATTGTCATGCCAGCTTACCAGTGTCTTGCATGTCAACTACAGACATGTGTATCACCACCTTTACACCGCACAGTGACCTCTATAATAGCACGGTGCCGCAGTTGATATAGTTTACCTTTCCTTGAATTTAAATCAAACTTAGGATGTTTACCTACATAGCAGTAAAATAGCTTTGTTTTTTTTTCAGGCCTTATTGTGTCGATATTTAATCTCACTCGCCCAATTGCTCTGAAAACATGAAAAGGATTTAATTAACTTGACGAAATAGAATCAAACTGCCCCACCCCGGTGCATAGAAAAAGTATAAAAATACTATAATTAATTTTCATTTTATGTATGTTAAAATATTAAGTAGATCTTGGCTTAGAGACTGGAATTAATACAGAACCTTCAAAATTCTTCACACCAGATCATAACTTCTTTTTGATTTTCGTAATGGCGAAGTTACATGGAACCAGTGGCGAGCAGGTCATACAGGTATAAGGTAGGCACTGCTTATCTTTGTAAATTATACCCCTTTCAAAATATTGAAAATACAACTAATTCTAAGCCCACTTCTTCAAATAACTACATTGTTCCCGCACGGCGTAACTCGCGTCAGGTAAGCGACAACCGATGAACGCCATCTATCGCTAGAAGAGATCGCGCGAAGCCGAAAAGCTTGCGAAATATCTGCTTCTTTTGCGCGTCATCGTCATATTCGCGTCATTCATTCATGATTCCGAGTAGAATCATGAATGAATTACGCGCAAAAGAAGCAGAGCTTATTGTCTTGTGATTGGTCGAACACCAGGGTGAACCCTGCCGATCGAAGATGACCAATCAATGAATCACAAGCCGTCTACGGGTATTTTCCGATGCGCTCGAAAGTAAAAACAAACGAAGGTTTTATTTTCTAAAATCCTAATAAGTAGCTTGATTCCTTATAACTATCAACTCATTTAAATTAAATTTAATTTATTCAGATTGTTTCCTTAAATTTAAGTACGTTTTTATATCTTTAAAAAATATTTAGACCGAAAAATGTACGTAATGTTTTCGTAACTGAATTCAATAAAATAAACAAAAACTAGTCCGATTAAAAAAAATAAACATTTAATAGCTCTACAATAGGAAATGAGGATATTATTTGTTAATTTAATTAGTAAAACTCGTAAAGAAAATTAAAGATTCTTTCTTTGTTAACTTTTAATTGCAAGTGATTTTTGACTTAATTATTTATAGACAGTAACTTTTTTACGCCATATATGTACTCTAGTAATTGTATCCTTTCGTACCGGTGTACAGTGTTTTAATTTAATGTGAATTATAAAGTTTTTGCCGAAATAAGTAAGTGAAGTAATTAAAAAGCATTCGGATTTGTGACTTACAAAGTTTGTGTAAAGGTTTATTCATAGAACGTACTAAATTATTATTTCGAAAATGAAAAATTATTCGTGTGATTATTAAGCAATAATGCATCGGCCTTTTTAAAGGCCGCTTCGGATATCATTTATGTGATTTGTTACGTAATTATCAGTCACTTATTTAAATGTCAGAGGTGGTTCTTGCGGCATGTGGCATGGCGAGCTGTCTTTAATATCGTACGTCGTCGGTTAGGTACTTGTGTTACTGAGAGACAGGTATGTGCTTTTATTTTATTTCATAATGAAAAGAAATGTCTTGACTCACGCTCTGACTCGTCAACGCCTAACCTTTGGGTTAGGCGTTGACGAGTCAGAGCGTGAGTCCTTGGACCTAGAAATGTGAATAATGTAGACTAGGAATACCGAATAAGGCTACTTACCATTTTAAATTCACACTTATTATGTGGTCGTATTCTATAATATAGTTAACCGCCGAAACTTTGCAACCTAATGTATGCCGTAGATAGGTATACGAGCACTGCGTGCCCTAGTGCTTACCCTAAGCCAAAACCCTGTGCACGCCACTGCATGGAACCAAACAGTTTTGCATCAAGCAGGTCACAAATCAGTGTTTTACTAATTACATATACATGTACATGATTTTTACTATGTACATGAGATCTAAACATTTTTCCTTTTTAAAAAAAAAGAGCTACTGCTGAGTTTCTAGCTGGTTCTTCTCAGTGGAATCAGCTATCTGAACTGGAGGTAGAGTCCTGACATATAAGTGGTACAAGTATTCCTACAGTGGGTTGATGCCCATACAAATGACAGACAGCTACCATGACTGTTGTAGCACCTAGAGGTAAGGTATCTTTAACCATAGGTTGACTTTGGAAATTGCATACTAATTTTAAATGAAAGTGAAACAATTTTGTATTGTAAAAGTTTGAAAATACTGCTAGTTTCATCCGACACGCCACAGCGACGCGTTGCTGTCTATATGCCTCGCCAAACGACGAGTAGGTTGGACGAAGGAGCGATAAGAAAGAACGTATTTCCTAAGACTGTTGTACTATTGTGGGAAACACCTATATTCAGTCAAACTTATCTAGCCCAGTGGGGATAAAATTGGATCTAATTTTATATGCCTGATGGGCGCCAATGTAACACGACGATTAAAGTTAATAAGTCGTTTCACTAATAATTACAATGGGTGACTTTATAACGCGATGATACCCTTGATCGCGGAGTGAGACACAACTTAATATCGCACGTCTGAGGTTGAAAACTGTACGGTGCCAATTGACTAACTTACTGAATGTCGCCAGGCGCTAGGGCAGGTACCTGGATAATTGGGCTGTCCCCCGCACCCCTTGAGTAAACCCCTTTGCCTTCCTACATAGTGTCTTTTTTAATTTTATTTTTCTATCTATATAGCTATATAGCTACTACTACTAGCGACGCTGTCACCGGTTCAAATAAGTTTGTGGGATTATAAAGTGTGTGCAACGCACCGGCTAGCGGCCGCCGTGGACGGAAGCCGCGGCTGCCGTCGGGCCCGCGCGGCGTCCGCGCGATCACCACGCGCGGCGCCGCCGCATCCTCCAGAGACGCTGTGCGCAGCCGCGCCAGCAGCCGCTCCGGCCGTTCGCACCGCGGCTTCACTGCTTTGCTGCTGGAATGTTTAGATGGTTAATCGGCATGATGACAGTAACCAAGAATCAATCAAATTATGAATTTATCTAATGAAATAGGATTCATGGATTTTAAAAAAACCTATTTATTTTTCTATTTCAAATCTTCTTCTTCCTGCCCTTGACCCACGCTACGTGGGATCGGCACAACATATTTTCTTCTTCCATTCACTTCTGTTATCCGTCAATCTATCATTCACCCCTTTTATACGCATATCCTCTTTCACACAATCCATTCATATTTTCTTTGGTCTCCCTCTACTCTTTTTTCCTTCCACATGCATATCTATAATTCTTCTCGTAATATGCCTGTCATCCCTCCGCATTACATGCCCATACCATGCTAGCCTATTACTCCTCATCTTTTCTATCAATGGCGCTACTTTCAGACTTCCCCTTATACATATATTCATTCCTAATCTTATCCATTCTAGTCACACCACACATCCATCTCAACATTCGCATTTCAGTCGCATGTACTTTTCTTTCATCCGTCCCTTTCACCGCCCAACATTCAGAACCACACAATGCGACAGGTCTAACGACTGTCTTTTAAATTCCTATTTCGAATGAGATTGCTATTTATTTTGATAAAATATAACTACAAAATACAGCAATCCACCATATTGGATTAAACACCAAGAAGCGAATGGCGTCACAATTGTTTGTTTTCGAGCTTTGACAATCGCACTAATGTTTACTGCACACTGCACAGAGTACACTGGTAAAAACAATAGTGACGTCACAAACGGCGCCATGACACAGGCGGGCGTTTTGGCGCGAATTTTAAAATTTAAATTTCAAATGGCAATTCTATCTACCAAACCTACAAATATATTATTTCTGCAGAAAAAATATATTTTTTCGAAATAGTAGATACTTCCGAACATAATCTGACCATTTCTCAAAATCAGTCATCATGCCTATTAATAAGGAGACTTGTGGTCAATAGTGTAAGCATAATTCCAAAAGTGGGTAATAATCTAATTCCTTTTAATATTTTTGCACTCTCATTTGAACTTACACAAGTAAATGTTTACAACATGTAGAGGTTCCATGAGAGATTTAATGTAATCATATTCTGATTTTTTATTCCGTGGAATTCTGACAATTGTCATTGTCAGTTGTCACAAACATTTTTCAGTGCCTTTTTTGATTTAAGACTCAGGTTTTTAAGGTTAAAAAATACTGAATGAAGTAAATTGGTCTATATGTATACACATTATATATATTTTATGTATTACCGGAAATAAATAATTTATCATTTGTCAGAAGTAAAATCCAAATAATTACTTAGTAGTACAGACTGAAAGAATCCTCCTTTATTAAAAAGAAAAACTATGCTAAGAAATGATAAATGAGAAACGAAAAAAATAACAACCAATAATGGTAAACTTTATCCATATTTACTAATATAAAATAGATTATGGTTTTTTGATTTCCGCGGAAACTCCTTAACATTCCGGGATAAAAACAAATGGGCCATGAAAGCGTAGCAGACAGACAGAGAGACACACTTTCGCATTTATAATATTTTGTTAGTATGGAAGTATAAATAAGTTAATGAAAAAAAGCTTATTCCACGCGGACGAAGTCCTGGGCATCAGCTAGTTGTAAATAATTAAGTATCAAAATCATCATGATCATCATCGTCGTCGTCGTCGTCGTCATCGTCGTCGTCGTCATCCTCATAATCATCCTCGTCATCCAGAGACACTGTCAATCAAATGGGCAATACGGCATATTCTTCATTTCCATTATCTATGCACTATTGCCATTTGTTTGGGGTGACGTTAGCTCCCTCAAAAAAAATCTCTTTCACTTCCGCCATTTTGTATTTTGCAACATCTAAATTGCAATCAAATCTTGAGCCCAAACCAACTCAGTTGGAGTATCTACTGATCCCTTGTTCTGCTGCCAACTCCTCCACGACATTTTTATTATATGTATGTTTTTCTTTGCTATGTTCAATAAATTTTAACTTCAACTTGCAAATTGGCTTAATACATAGTCAACATAAGTGTCGAAAATAATAATTTCTAATTTTCAGTTAAAAAGGTTTGTTATTCATGCATGGGTGTGGTCATTTATTTTGCTTTGTTCTCCCACGTTAATTGTTTAATTTTGATATTTAATAACATTTAACGGATCAGCCGGGCAATACAAAGAGGTAAAGGCACGATGCTAATTATAGCGCCAGTGTCTTTAGCATCGTGCCCACGAATGATCAATTCGATGGTGTAATTTTTTTGTAAAAGTAGAATATTATGTAGTTTTTAATTATTTGTTATTGTTTTACTTAGGGTAAATAACTATTCTTATTATTTACTAGCTGATATCCGCGACTTCGCCCGCGCGGAATGAAGTTTTTTTAATTCCCGCGGGAACTCTTTAAATTTCCGGGCCTATGTCCTTCCCGGGGATACAAACTATCTCTGTACCGAATTTCATAAAAATCGGTTGAACGGATGGGCCGTGAAATGGTAGCAGACAGACACACTTTCGCATTTATTATATTAGTATGAATCCAAATATGGCCATCCTGCCAATAAACTAACCAATCATTCATTTTACTTTTGGCAGTTCGATTCAATGTTTTAAAGCTTTACTGATTCGATTTTTCTTTATGAAGAAGTTTTAATCGATTTGATACATTGATATTTATCTTGGCTCAACATTTTTTGTTTTATGAAATTACCCAAGCGTTTAAATGTCTAAGTATATGCATGTATTAAAATAAATCATTTATGAAAAACAGTACAGCAAATGTACATGAATCAGTCAGGTCATAGAAACCACCCATCGCCAAAGATGCATGGTGCCTATGAGACAATCAAGATAGCTTGCGTTACAGCTTCATGACTATTTTGATAGAATCCTGAGTCTATGAAGTATTGCCTGTTTTGTCTATGATTGCCTGTTAATTATTATGAAACTTTATGTGCGTGCTTATGTCAAAAGTAAAGTAATGGTTGGACTGAATATAATATCAATTAAATTAAATTCAATTCAACAATGAAGTTAATTTCTAAAAATTCTACTTTAATTTACAATGTAAATCTGAAAGTTGTGAGCGGGCGGGGTTGAAATGATAATGATAATGAGTTATTAAATTAATTGAATGGTTCGTGAAAATGTTTGTGTACTTACGCAACTTTAACGACATTGCACGCGGACGACTTGCCGTTCCTAGGGTTGGTGAGCATCACAAATTCCACCGAGTCGCCGGGCTGTAGGTCCACAGGGTTGCCGCGAACCTCAGACATGTGGAAGAATAGCCGCCTCGAGTCCTCCGATTCTACAGACAGGAAGCCGAAGCCGCCTGCCGAAGGAAACCCATCAATCAATGAACAATATGAAATGTTCTCACTCATTCAGACTAGCTCATCTACGCCCAGCCCAATTCTTCGACGTAGAAAGGAGAGCAGTAATATAGCGCCCGCCATGCAAACCCACAGCTGTTTCGATACCGCCATCTTCGTTGAGGTAAATTATAGTACCTACACTAGCGGCACGCTATGATGGCCGGTTTGACACATTACAATAGTGATGTGGAATGTCAATTTATTCTCGAACAAAAAACAATTAAGTTTTGTTTTTGTACCTGATTAAATAGGTTTAATAAAACAAAAATGTATATGTTTATTTAATTTATTTGAACGAACTGAATATTTGAACGAAAATGAATATACATACTTTATATGCACACAAGAAACATATGAATACAAAAGATACCAAAAAAGGTGCCACAAAAGGCCATAATTAATCAGATTCGTCCATACTACTATTTTCACTGTCGTCACTGCTATCATCACATACATTAATAATTATATGTTCGTTTTCTATAATATTATCTATTTTCACATCTCTTTCATAATCTTCCCTTATTAATTTAACAGTTCTATTCACAACCTTTTCCCAGTCTCCTTTAGTCACATGTTCACAAGCTTCTTCTAATAATTTTAGCATTTTTTTTGTGGTAAATGGGGGTTCTGTATTGTGTCTTGCAGCATATCCCTTAATTTGAGCCCACACCAACTCAATCGCATTATACTCACAATGGTAAGGCGGTAACCGTATAACTCTGTGCCCATGTTCTAATGCTATTTCGTCAATGACGTATCGGATCTTGGTTGGTTTGTTTTCTTTTAAAAGACGTACTAATTCCGCTTTTAACATATTCATGTTTGCATCTACGCCATTTTTACGAAGCCATGCGACGATATCAGCTTTCTTTTGGGATTGGGCAGGTGGCTTGTCAATTTGCATCGAGTGGTATGGGGCGTTGTCCATAATTATAATAGATGGTTCAGGGAGGCTACACAACATTGAGGTAAACCATTCAGTAAACTTTTCTCCATTCATGTCTTCATGATAGTCTCCAGTGGTTTTTGACGCAAAAGCCATGAGAGAACCTTCGACAAACCCGTTGATGGTTCCGGCGTGACAAATTATAAGTCGCGATCCTTTTCCTACAGGAACTTTGGAAGTAGATGCTGCTGTGTCATCGTTCCAAGAACGGCCTACAGTATGGTTAGCATTAAGCCATGTTTCATCCAAGAACACAACATTTTGCCAATTTTTGATTTCTTTCACTTGCCGTAAAAAAGTATACCTTGCCATCGCTATATCAAATCTTTCCATCAATATTTTGCGTTTGTTACATTTTTTGTATCGAAATCCAATGGTCTTCAAAATCTTCGTTAAAGAACTTTCCCCACCGAAGAATAATCCAGCTTCCTTCAGTGAATGCACCAACTTTTTTCTTGTTGGATACTCCTTCTGTAAATAGTAGCCGTAAACATGTCTTCGGATAGCATCGGCATCAAAGCTATCGATGCCTACGACTGGTTTTGCTCGTTTTCTCTTTTTTGGTGTGTGAAGTTTATTTTCTTCTGTGCCAGTCTCGCCATATTTTTTTTAGTTATCCGTCTAACAGTTCGTTGTCCAATATTAAGCGCATCAGCTACGCGTTCAACCACTGACGTTATAGGTAAAATTGGCCCTCCATTTTGAGCTTCACGATCGAAATAGTTACGAAGGCGTATTACGAACTCACGTGTCTGACTATTTAGAACAGTTCTCTGCGTACGTTCGGTCATATCGACGAAATCCACAACAAAGGGCTTGAACAGAGTCCAAATTAACGAGCAAGGGTCAACAGTAATGCAGTATCAATATTTGAAATCCAAAGCCAGGTCAAAACTATATCACAATCGCATTGCACTGACAGTTTATACTTTTCGAAGCAACGTCAATTCGAAACTGACGACTTGACGCGAGTTTGCCGGAGGTAGTAGTTGTGCTAGCCAGCGATCCTATGTGACGATCGTATTAGATTCCATTTTTAAAAATTTATTGATATTTTTTTGCGATTTCAGAGGTTTGTCCACATAGTGAAAATTGTTCATATTCACAAGTACATTCACCCCTTAAATGGTGCAAACTGATTTTTCTACACTTGTATACATTTAAGAAATCAATTTAATAAATAAATTTTGAGTCCTAAACCTAAAACTACATTCGATAAAATTTATGAATCTCTGCACATCACTATCGTCAATAAAGTAATACAATTATTTCCTTCAAAGTCGTTATCAATTAATACGGAACTTCATGAGAAACTACATTCGATAAAATTTATGAATCTCTGCACATCACTATCGTCAATAAAGTAATACAATTATTTCCTTCAAAGTCGTTATCAATTAATACGGAACTTCATGAGCGGACAAACGTCAAACCGGCCATCATAGCGTGCCGCTAGTTTAGTGGCTAGTACAATAAGATATTAAAAACTCCTTTCTTACTAATAACACAACATGACTACCTTTCGTTAACATCAAGATTGGAATCTCGCGCTTTTTATTTTGTAAGTAAAGAAAATGTTTTATTTCTTATTTTTGCAAATTTTACTCTCAAATCTACTGTATTATACACGTTCGCATTGACAATAAACTCTTGAAGCCATTTATTATCCTCCTGTAATATTCAGGTATTAAAGTTTGCATTTGCGCCTCGAGTGTAATTTTCATCATACTGCACATGTACCATACAAATAAATAAAGCCTTCATTAAGACATTTCTAAATATTAACTAAACTCGCCGGCATATTTAGCGGAACATAAAAAAAAGGTCCATAATTAAAAATATATGGTTTTATTTTAAAATCTACTTACTACACTTCTTTTGTTATTTAAAGATTCATTTGTTTTACTTAAAATGAGATCACATTAAGTTGTTGACTGCAGACCGCTATATTAGAGAAGTTTTAGAAGAAAATGTCGTACCGTTTGCCCCATATATCGGTGAAGATTTTGTTTTTATGCAGGATAATGCTCGGCCGCATACCGCTCGGGTAACTCAAGCTTATCTTAATGATATGAATATCACTGTTATGGAGTGGCCGGCGAGATCACTGGATATGAACCCAATAGAGCACGTTTGGGACTTGCTGAAAAGAAAAGTTAAGTCCAGAATTCCAGCTCCTGCCAACGTGGGAGAACTGCGAATCGCCGTAGTTGAGGAATGGCGGAGACTATCCCAGGAGACCATCGATAACATCATTCTCAGTATGCCTAGACGGGTAGAAACTTTAATAAGAGCACGTGGAGGAAATACGCGATATTAATCACCATTTTTCTAATTTAATTAATTGTTATTTTAATATTAAATTTCACTTTTCCCGGTTACATGAAAAGTTCAAAAATGTTCCATTTTTCACAAATAGCCTTTAAATCTGTTCTTAGTGTGATCTCATTATAAGTAAAACAAATGAAACTTTAAATAACAAAAGAAGTGTAGTAAGTAGATTTTAAAATAAAACCATATTTTTTTAATTATGGACCTTTTTTTTATGTTCCGCTAAATATGCCGGCGAGTTTATTATTATCCTGCACTGCCTCGACAACCCCGTCCTATTGCCTGATGGCAAAGGCTTCCTCCAACATTTTCCACGCCTCTGTCTCTAGCCATTCGGGACCATAGCCAGCTGCCACTACTCGAATATCGTCTATCCATCTTTGCATTGGTCTACCCCTTTTCCTCTTAAATGACCCGTGTACCAATTCATTACTTCTTTGCTCCATGTAGCATATAATATAACTATATTACCTTTAATAGCGTCGACAGTGGCGCGTCGCTTCTTGCGGATAGGCACGATATTTGTGGCGCGGCCTTCCTGGTCTGCCTGGAAGGTGACCGGGTCGCCCACTTGCAGAATCTCGCGCTTGACGGCCAGCCCCATTATGCCGAATTCGTATGACATTCCACCGCCCACTTGGATGAGGCCTGGTGACCAGAGAAGAATATAGCGTTAATTTAACGTCAATCGCGGTAATAGCAACGTCACCCTACCTAAGTTTGACCGCGTCACGAAAAGTCCCGCGGGAATTAGTGGAACTATTCAATTTGACATTCATTAAATTGTATAAACATACGACTGCAACACAGACGCTACAACTACAACATGAAATATAAAAGTACAAATATAGATGTGCATACATTTTGTGACTTAAATGTATTCCTACAAAGCTATCACCTCTCTTCATGTATTTATTTCTTTATGAGGGTAGAACCAGAAAGAGAAGACTCTAAATGTGCATTACAGAGCAATTATGTGGCGCTTACAATATCATTATTATAAAAATTACTGTCAGAAAAAGAATTACAGATTTTCAGTTGGTGGGAAGTGGGAACGCTTCCAAATAGTTCAAAAACAAGTTTTATTCTTTGCATATATTGTTTCAAGTATCCTTAATTTTATAATTTTTTCACAGGACCATATTATTATTTACACCTTCATTGAGTACACACCTTGTTGTTCGTTAGTTCACTTTTCATTTACCTTTTCGCAGATTCAGATACCTGGTTCGGGGGCAATTCAAATTCAAAATGTTTTTTTTTTCAAAGAATCGTCGAGTGGATTTACCACTGGTTCGGAATGCCTTTCTACCGAAAAGAACCAGCAAGAAACTATGTGGTTCCTCATTTGAAAAAATGAATTTACAATTTCAATGTGAAGATACATAAGTACCCGCTGTGAAGCGAGTCTAATCCATGCTCTTTTGTCACTTACGAAATCTTCCACAGTAAGCTAAGCTAAGTATAAGCTTTACTTAGGAGCACATTTTAAATGGATTTCTTAAACTTGTGTAAAAGCAAGTTTCTAATAGGTTGTGGATTTTTTTTATAGAATAGAATGCTCATTCCGAGACTTTCTTGAGGCGGAGCAATGGAGTCATGAGCCTATGGCGGTTTCTAGTTGGCCTATCGTGCAGATCGCATATTCTTTTGTAATTCTGCAGGTGCTGCTTTACGAAGATTAAATTACTGTAAATATATTGCGAGGCTATTGAGAATACCTATTTCCTTGAATTTCTCTCTAAGGGATTCACGTGGTTTTAAATTATAAATTCCACGTATTGCCCTTTTTTATAAAACTTTTTTTTTATATCTGCCGCTTTAGCCCACAACAAGATTCCATAAGACATAATACTATGAATATAAGCAAAATATACAATCTTTGCAGTCTCAACGTCTGTTAACCGCCGAATCTTTCTGACAGCGTAATCAGGAGAGCTGAGTTTAGCTAGATTTGATATATGGTTGCCCCGCCCCATTGAAGCTTAACATCTAAGGTCCCAAGAACATGGTGGCCTCTTCTATTTTAAACACATCATTGTTTACCACTAGATTAATGTTACGTGTATTCTTGGTATTGGGCAGTGCGAACTCAACACACTTAGTTTTTTTTGCATTTAAAAGTTGTTTACAGTAAACCAGTGAGTGACCTGAGAAATGACACTATTTACGTCTAAATCATCCTTATTTCTATCGACTTTTAAAATGAAAGCCGTGTGAGTTATCAGCAAATAGCACAATATCGCAAGTTTCATGGACGAAATATGGTAAATCATTTATATTTACCAAGAAAAGGGACACCCATTAACGAGGCTGATGAGGATGATTTTATATTGTTTACACATACCGTCTGAATACGGTCACTAGGATATGATGCAATGAGGCTAAGTGCAGTGTCTTTGAAAATTAAATAGCAGAGCTACGCCAATATGACTGAGGTTACCTGCATGCATTCTTGCATTTATCTATCGAGGATAATTAACTCCAATCTTTTGCGGCGCATACTCGTGAGCTCATACTTGAAAGCTTGGTTTGGTCTGGGTTAATAGGCATGATGACTGATTTTGAAAAATGGTCACATTATGTTCGGAAGTATCTACTATTTCGAAAAAATATCTTATTTCAGCAGAAAAATAAGGTTTAGTAGATAAAATTGGCATTTGAAATTTAAATTTTAAAAATCACGCCAAAACGTTCGCGGGTGTCATGGCGTCGTTTGTGACGTCACTATAGCTTTTACCAATGTACTCTAATGTACTGTGTGCAGTAAACAATAAGTCTTCGTACAGCAATTTAGATATTTTGTGTGAATAACATGAATTCTAAAGTGTGTAAGTCGTGTGCGGTCCCCCAGTGTGATAACACATCAAAATTAACTCCAAACAAGTTATTTATTCACGCCCCACTTAAAAAAACAATGCGATCTAAGTGGCTTAATCTTGCACGGCGAGATCCTATAGGGCTAAATTCTACTATTTATTTCTGCGAAGATCACATTGACGTAAGTTTTTGCTTTATTCTAATACTAGCTGGTGCCCGGGACTTTCTCCGCGTGGATTGAAGTTTTATGGTTCCCGCGGGAACTCCTTAATTTTCCTGGATAAAAAGTATATATAAATCTTCCTCTTGAATCACTCTATCTATTAAAAAACCGCATTAAAATCCGATGCGTAGTTTTAAAGATCTAAGCATACATAGCGACAGACAGCGGGAAGCGACTTTGTTTTATACTATGTAGTGATTCCGAATAGGAGGCAAACGTCATAGAAGGCAATCACCGCTCATATTAAGTTATACGGTATAGTTTTAAAAAACAACATTTCATACCTCTAATACCTATCATGAAGTGCTTAATAAATAAAATAGCAGATTTTACGGGTTTAGAACCTATAAATTATTATGCTATTATTGTACTTACATAGAAGTTTTGACGTTCCGAAATTCTGCTGAACAAAAGTCTTTGTTTGATGTAAGATACCCAGCATCAACAAATCAATCCTGGGCAAATTAGAGCTAGTAGCCTTGGTAAATCCTTGATCAATGGCTAACGATTTTTAATTTCTTAACTTTGGATTCGGCAAGACAAAACTAGATTAAGGAAATGATCTTTGGGAAACAAAAAAAACACGAAAATACTTGATAAACATTTAAAACGCCTGTACTTATAGAGATTGTTGGTCGATTGTCAAAGCTCGAAAACGATAGTGACGTCATTCGCTTCAGTGGTGTTTTATACAATATGGCGGATTGCTGTATTTCATAGTTTTATTTTATCAAAATAAATAACAATCTCACTCGAAATAGAAAAATAAATACGTTTTTTATATTCCATGAATCCTATTTCATTAGATAAATTCATAATTTCATTGATTCTTGGATACTGTCATCATGCCTATTCTCGTATTGGTGCCATGCAACGCCAGCATGGAAAGAAGGGGATCGAAGAACGCGACCGAACGCCTACGAGAAATGAGGAGTACGACGACAAAAGACACATACCTGAATACTTAGCTTGGTCTGGGTTGAGAGCGCGCAGGGTTCTTGTGACAGTTCCGTGCAGCACAGGCTCTAGCGGCTTAGCGACTGGGATCGAGCCTCGCGGCAGAACGCGTACGAACTCAGCGCTCGCGCAGCCGCCGCCTGAGCCGATAGCGCGTCCCAAAGTGTACTCCACCTCAGTACCCAACTCGAGGCCATCTGGATTGCCTTCCAGGTTGCTGTAATGGGAAATTTAGCGCTCAATGCTACAGGTTTGCGCTGATATTTTAAATGAGAAGTCCTGGCTGTAAATGTGTTTGGTCTTGTCGTGGTTAGTTCCTAAACTGCCGACTATTTAGAAATTCAGTACGTTGCCGCGTAGGAAGGACCTGTTAAGGGTATTGACTTTATATAACTGCCATATCTCTCACTACCACCCCAGACTGCATCATCACTTACCATATATATGAGGACTAATTCAAGGGCTTACTTATTATTACAGAAATATATCCTACACAGACATGCGACATCATAAATATTGGCATAAAAAAAATTATTCAACTCTCAAAGCTTTTATTAATCAACTAGCGGTCGCCCGCGACTTCGTCCGCGTACAATTTCTGATTTCCTATGATATTTACCTGCTGCAAAAGGCCTACTTATAGCAGCTATAGCATCAGCAGGTTTTTATTATTTAAGACTAATAAGTCCTTAAATAACCTTCATGCAAGCGTTCAACCCGTATTTCACGCCCTTTGGGGTGGACAATCGTAAAATTGCTTATGCAGCAATTTATGCAATTACTTAAAACCGATAACCTAAATCCCGATTTTCAAGTCTCTAACTTCAAAAACACAGGACTTTCTTACAAAGGTACAACCCCCATTTCACCCTCCGTGGGGTAGATTTTCCTAAAATTGTTTATGCAGTTTATTATTACTTAAAACTAATAACCTTTATGCCGATATTCAAATATCTAACTTCAAAAACTTACAACCCTCATGTAAGCTTCCAACCCCCCTTTCACCCTCTTTGGGGTGAATTTTCGTAAAATTGCTCATACAGGTTATTATAACTTAAAACTAATAACCTAAATCCCGATTCTCAAGTTTCTAACTTCAAAAACTGGGAGCCCTTATGTAAGCTTCCAACCCCCATTACACCCTCTTTGGGGTGAATTTTCGTAAAATTGCTTATATGGGTTTTTATTATTTATAACTATTAACTTAATTGCCAATTTTCATGTCTCTAACTTTGTCAAAAACAAAGGATTTTCATACAAACTTCCAACCCCCATTTCAACCCCTTAGGGGTGAATTTTCTCAAAACCGTTTCTTAGCTGCCGTCTACACCATAGAAGGGACCTATCTTTCAAATTTCAAGTCTGTGTGCTTTATAGTTTCTGAGATATCGTGATGAATCAGTGACCTTTAGCTTTTAAATAAATATAGATTTCATATTACAAAGTATTCGTATTCGCTATAGGCTATTAAACAGCGTACTATTGGCACAATATATCAATGAAATAACATTCTTGAAGTAATTTGATTTCGCAATGGTTTCTTCAATATAAAGTTTATTCAAAAGCAGAAAACCAATCACATAAATAAGTGCATGCGCAAATTAGAACTGATAAAGTGCACACCTCGGAATACGCAAAATATATGTATCCATAACAATGCTTATACATAATCGTAAATCCAAAAAAGAGGCAAAGTAGCATGAAAAAAATGGGCATTTGCTTATAAATTTTATAAAATTGCGAATGAGTTTTATGAATAAAAACATCAGTTATAGATTTTTTTTTAATTAAAATAGATAAAGAAACAATAGAAAAGCAGAAATATTTAGCAGCATAAATAATTATTTTTATCTAATAAAGATAACGCAACACAAATAAGTAAAAATCACTCATTCTATAATGCTAAAGATGGAACGAGCAGCAGATGAGCAGTGCAAACAAGGAATATATAACAAAAAAACTAAAAAAAATAACTGAACAAAAGAATATATTGCAAAGACTTACACAGAAGTAAAATTTCATTTGCAAAAGCACTGTTATAAATTTCGCAGAGCAGACTGATTTGCAAGTGAAGATAGATGGGTTTTTGGACACTGTTAAGGACCTTCTCTGGGAAACAGTTTAATTCAATATGCATGGGCATATTGAATTATAGTGAATTATAATACCCATGCCAAAAATATTTATCAATACAGTCGAGGATTGGAGACGTCTAGATGTAGTAATTGCGTGCTTAGGCTACTTATATACCCAAAAAGGAATTCTACAGTAATGAAAACGCCCTAACAACGCGCAAGAAGTCGCAAGCATCAGCTAATAGCTATTTATTTTTTTGCAAACTGAAACTGAACTTATCCTTAGCTATTACCATAAACATTTGATTTTATGATTGTTACAAACCTAAGATTTGAAATGGACCTCTCAACTGAGGAAACTTTGTGATTAATGGTATGGGGGTCAAGACCCTCAAAAATGGAACACGACGCAGAGACAGATCATAAAAAAAGATTTTTTGGTTCAAATAAACGTTTTTGGTTAACAAATAAATGCTTTTCAATCATCAAGTGAGTGATGTCATGGCGTTCCTATAGACAAGAAGCAGCAAGAAACAAGATAGTTGATCTTTTTTTAAACAAAACTTATATACCAAATACAATAATAACACAAAAATCGTGAAAAAATTGTGAATGAAAATAAATGTGTACTGAATAGCAATAAGACAATACAATATGAATATCAATAATAATTAATGACAGTTGCCTTAACAATAACGTAGTTGCACAAGCGTCCAAGCTCTTAAAGTATTTTAAAGAAGTTGGAAATCAAAATGCATGAAGTATGTATACCTGAAGTGGAAGAAGACCTCCTTGTTGTGGTCGGCTGTCTCAATGAAGCCGAAGCCGTCCTTGAGCGCAGCGATGAAGCCTTTGAGCGCAGGCCGAGCGCCGGCCACGCCGCCGCCAGACCCGTTGGTGAGGCTGTGCTGCGTCTGCACGCTCATCGCAACCAGCTCCTTTGTGCGCTTCACCTGGATACAAACAGACCTGTTACAATCGCTATTTTTTATTTTTTACATTATCCACAGTAAGATAGCGTAAGCAGCAGAGCTGAGTTTGCCAGCAAGATCTTGCCATCAACCGACTTGAGAAAATTCATTATTTACGACGTCACAATGGTAGCAATTCTGTAATTTAACATCTCTAAACTAAACTAAATTTTAAAATCGCTAATTTAGTTTTTCTATCTCCATATGCTATTCTGTAAATGCCTTCGCTTAAATTTAGAATGTCTAAAATTCTCTCTAAGCAGAAGTCTAATTTGAATTGCGAGTGTTACCATAAAGAGAAACAAAAATTGCACGAATTTGTCTTTGTTTTTTGCACAATAATCGTCATAAAACTTTTTGTGACTAAAATCGCATGAAATGACTTTTTAAACGAAAAAAAATTACTTTGCTTTAATAAAATTGATGTTCCTTACACCAGCTACGTAATAAACTGCCAAAAAGAGACATTTTGATGATTCTACATAAACAGATTCCTAGTTCCATGATGCTACTACATACTACCTCTATGGCTGTCAGTTGTCACTTGTCGATCGTGGCCTTTGGTACATAACTTCTTTTTCTGGTCGGTGGTACTTATCTTGTTTGTTGTTGTTTGTTTTCATTTAGATTTTCGAGGGTTTTCAAAATCTTTGAATGAATCCCCAAGCCCGTAAAAGAGTGAATTAAAAGCAAATGTAACTGCTAGTACAGAAATTCCACCCTAAAAATTAAGTTAAAACCTAGGCGTAGAATAACAAGTCTCGATGGACGTCCCCAGCCACCATGGTGAATTACTTGGTGGCAAGCGTATGAAAGTAAAAGGCTACTAAAGGAAGCAATTGGTAGTAACTGCATCGGAAACTATGGCTGCTGCAACGACAGATTTCCAGGGAGTTGGATCACCGGCTTTCGTCTATCTTCCGTTCTGATTCCGAAACACAAAGTGAAGTCCAGTGTTTGTGAACCACCTAAACCTCCTCCTCCTAACTGGCGTGTGGATCTCTTCAAGTCTAGGCCAGTCAGATTAATTGTCACGAAAAAAGTAGATTTACCGAAATAGAGCGAGCTAACCTAACCTACAATCTGCGCGGATCTGTGTCGTTTAGATTAAGATCCTTTTATCACCTTAAGTGGCACGTAAGGCTTATTAAGAATAAAATACCTGTGTGGCTTAGAATCATATTAGTTTTATTTGAAACCCCCCTGCATAGACTAGGACCCACTAAATAAGTAAATCCTGTGTTCACACAGGAATGTACAACGAAGTGCTTGAAGTCTAGTAGTCGTAACTTTAGTTTTAATATACCGTAACTAATTATCACCATCATGTTTTATATGTAAGTAATGGACTTCAATATGTGTACCTATAGTGTACCTAAATTCAATTAGTGTACCTAGACCCAGGCACTCTATTACAATAATTATTAATAACTAGCTGATGACCGCGACTATGTCTAACATTACATGTAATAGCTATATTATAGTTGATGTTTAGGTTTTAGGGGATGTACCTTTAAGTTGTGAGATCTGTAGAACAAACTTTTACTTTGCTTAGACTTAAGATGCTCTATAGATCTCAGCATAAGTATGTCTGTATGATTGGACCTTCGAATTAAACAATTTTTATCAAATTTAGTACATAGGTAGGTAGGCGTACATCCTGGAAATGTAATAAAATCGCCGGCATATTTAGCGGAATATAAAAAAGGTACATAATAAAAAAAATATGGTTTTATTTTAAAATCTACTTACTACACTTCTTTTGTTATTTAAAGTTTCATTTGTTTTACTTAAAATGAGATCACATTAAGAACAGATTTTGCGAGTAAAGGCTATTTGTGAAAAATGGTACATTTTTGAACTTTTCATGTAACCGGGAAAAGTGAAATTTAATATTAAAATAACAATTAATTAAATTAGAAAAATGGTGATTAATATCGCGTATTTCCTCCACGTGCTCTTATTAAAGTTTCTACCCGTCTAGGCATACTGAGAATGATGTTATCGATGGTCTCCTGGGATAGTCTCCGCCATTCCTCAACTACGGCGATTCGCAGTTCTCCCACGTTGGCAGGAGCTGGAATACTGGACTTAACTTTTCTTTTCAGCAAGTCCCAAACGTGCTCTATTGGGTTCACATCCGGTGATCTCGCCGGCCACTCCATAACAGTGATATTCATATCATTAAGATAAGCTTGAGTTACCCGAGCGGTATGCGGCCGAGCATTATCCTGCATAAAAACAAAATCTTCACCGATATATGGGGCAAACGGTACGACATTTTCTTCTAAAACTTCTCTGATATAGCGGTCTGCAGTCAGACTCTCTCTGTCAATCACTACCAGGTCTGTGGGAACTCCCAAACAAATGCCCGCCCAAACCATTATTGATCCACCACCGTATGCAACTGTAGTTTCAAAATTTGTCTGAATGTATCGTTCTCCTTTGCGTCTGTATATTCTTTGCCTGCCGTCAATTTGATTTAAGAGAATTCTGCACTCATCACTAAACAATACCTTACTCCATTGGTCCGCGTTCCAAAGTCGATGTTCCTGAGCAAAAGTTAACCTGTTTCTACGATGATTTACCTCGAGCCTTGGAACCTTGGCGGGCACAAATGAACCCAAACCAGCTTCTTCGAGCCTTCTTCGTACCGTACGCTCACTTACGGTTACGCCCCGCACTGCTTCTAACTCATGTCGGGCTTGGACGGCCGTCAACCGGGGGTTCCAACGTACACGAAGCCGAATGAAACGATCATCCCTACTCGAAGTGAGTCTTTTTCTGCCTTGTCCTGCTCTTCTCACATAAGAACCGGTCTCCCTGAACCGTTGGATACTGCGATGGATCGTTGAAACTGGTCGACGAAGATCTCTGGATATCACTCTGTAGGTTTGACCATTTCTTGGCATTTCGAGTGCCCTGGCAATCTCCGTTGGGGCTAAGTCAGGCATAATTCAGACATCAACTCCAGAAAGATACGCAATTTAAAAAAACTAACAAAAAACAGTATTTCAATGAAATTTTAAATCAAACTCAGAAGGAAGATATACTCGAAGTTCGCTCCAGATAAGGTGTATTTGAATAAAATTAAAACAATTGCATAAAATGTGATGTTCAGTTGTTTTCTTAATTTGAAAATATTTCTTTTTAAATTAAATGACGTATAAACCAGCCAACAACCTTATATGATACTGATATCCAACCTTTTTCTTATGTTCCGCTAAATATGCCGGCGAGTTTAGTTTTTAGGTTTATTCTGTCTTTCTTTTTTATGTTTATCATACTTCTCTCAATACTATATTGACAAGTTTCCAGTTACAGTGAGTATGCTTTCGTAAGTGACCAAGTTTGGCATCCGTAAGCATCAAATACTTTTTGCTTTGCAATTACTGGAAATTCTTCACTTTTCATAATTTCCTATAAAGACCACTATCGTTTCCATGCGAATTATTCTTTGGTTAACTTTTTTAGTCATTTGATTGTGAGGAGAGATAACTTGTCTCAGGTACACATCATCTCCATCATATTCTATTGGTTTGTTATTAACTTTTATGTAATTTGGTCTCCATTTGGCATCAATTTAGTTTCTCTGTAAGTATTCATAGTTCCTACCACAGCACTCTATTTTTCGAGTTGTTTTAACATTTATCACTAAATTCGATCCCAATTGCACCTAATAATGCATAGAAATTACACTTGAAATATATAACGCAAATAACTTTTTGTGAAAATTCGTATTTATTTTGCTTTATTCCGCTTCTCTACTCTTAGCGGCCACCTTCCGAGGTCCTGTCTAAAATTAGAGAAAATTATTTAATTTTAGTTTGACGTTTCTTATTTTTGACGTTTAGAACGTCAACCAGAATAGCATTTCGCTATTTTATCGCTAAATTGAATAGTTAGAGCTATCAGGCATAATTTTTGGTTAGACCTGTCAAATATGTGTGTAGTCAGAATAGCAGACGTCTCTAAGTCTAATTTAAGAGATTTTAAATTTAGAGAAATGCACAGAGAATTGGCACCAATATCGCTATTATTTTGGGCGAAATATGGTAAACTAGCTGATGCCCCCGACTACGTCCGCTTGGATTGAGTTTTCTTGGTTCCCGCGGGGACCTCTTAATTTTCTAGGACAAAAAGTAGCTTAAGTGTTATTCCAGACTATAATCTACCTCTGTGCCAAATTTCATCCAAATCCGTTTAGCCGTTGGGGCGTGGTTGTGTTACAAACAGCCATCCATACATCCATCCAAAATTTCGCATTTATAATATTATAGTATAGATAAAAGAGAAATATGGTAGACCTGGAATAGAGCTCATATCAAAACTCAAACCCATATTTTTTTATTCAAATAAACTTATTAAAAGTGCTTTTAAATCGTCGAGTGAATCTACCAGTGGTTCGGAATACCACTACCAAGAACAAGCAAGAAACTTAGTGGTGGCTCTTTTTCAAAGAGCCTTGAGGAACACCCATAGTGAGGCTGATCTGGATGACTGCACATCGCTGACACAAACTGTTTGAATGTGATTACAGAAAGGAGGAGCGCAGTGTCTTTTGATTATATCTATAATAAAAACGTCTTTTGTTCAACACAATAAAGGTCTTAGACAAATTACAGAAAACACTAACAGCATTCTGTGATTCTCCCAAGCATTGAATAAATGCTTTAACAACATAGCGCC
The DNA here is from genome assembly GCA_964035005.1 of Erebia palarica. Taxonomy (NCBI): domain Eukaryota; kingdom Metazoa; phylum Arthropoda; class Insecta; order Lepidoptera; family Nymphalidae; genus Erebia; species Erebia palarica. Next base: position 21,649,266 of record OZ035986.1, read on the forward strand.
TGCTTCAGTTGTTGATTGACCTTACCATACTGCAAAGAGGTGAAGAATTTTTAGGATTTAAGTGCTGAAGCAGTTGCTTGAGCATAATTTTTTCAAATATCTTGCGGAGTGTTCGCCTGTGCGCAGAACTAGGCACTAATTAACTATAGTAAAGTAGATGGTATCCGCGACCCGAGTTTTTCTTCCGCAGGAACAACTTCTTTTCAGGGATAAAAAGTACCCTTTGTCCTTAGCCGGGATACAACTTATCTCTATACCAAGTTTCATCAAAAAAAGGTTGTAAGGATGGTCCGTTAAAGCTTAGCAGATAGGCATACAAACAGAGAGACAGATAGACAAACTTTTGCATTTATAATATTAGTATGGATAGTGGAGCCCAAACCTGATAAATATCGAAGATAACTTTGTCGCCGACTCGCGGTAACATTTTGGACTCGCATTTCTTGGCGGTATATGAGATGGACTTTTTCACGTTGTTGATTTGGCAACTTATTACTCCATTTTCCTGAAACAATGCAAATAAAACCTTTATATAACTTTGATCTTGTCTCTGATATTTAACTTACGGTATGGATTGAATTCTGCTACTCCCAGACCTCGAAGAAATTTGGTGGTTGATCTTTTAAAAATGTCAAAAATTACAATAATTATAATGATTTAGATACACAAGTAATTTTAGCCCCAAGCATAGCTGGAGCGAGTCAAATCCACACTCTTTTATCCTTTACATAATCTTAATAATATAATAAGCTTTTCTAAAGGAGCATACTTTTAATGGGCTTGTTAAACTTGTGTGTGTTTTTAAAGTTTGTGAGATTGTGGAATTTTATTATAGTCATAGTATATAACTCATTGAAGTCAAGTGGAAAGGTTACGAAGCGATAACTAGATGAAGCCCTTCATCAAAGTATTGAAATGTAATTATAACTGTAATAAATGGAAAAAATTACTCCTCTTTGTTTTTGCTTCAAATTAATAACAAAATAGTAGCTCAACCTGCCTGGCATCATCGCGTAACAATTGCTCCATATACCAAAAATACTACCGATGTTTGAAGTTCCCTCGCAGGCCTTAATACGGACAGAAAAATTATTGAAATTTTATAAATTTGAAATAATTATAAAAAAAAGTATAAAAATTGAATGATTATAAATTTGAATCCATACAAATATTATAAATGCGAAAGTGTGTCTGTCTGTCTGCTACGCTTTCACCGCCCACCCAACCGATTGTGATGAAATTTGGCACAGGGTGGCATGGTATCACGGGGAAGGACATAGGCTACTTTTTATCCCGGAAAATTAAAGAGTTCCCGCGGGAATAAAAAAATCTTAATCCACGCGGACAAAGTCGCGGGAATCATCTAGTAGGTAAATAAATAAATATGCGCAACTTTGTACACGAGTTCATTATCGTGCTGACCTGTTTCATTATATTTCAAGGTCTTAGTTATTGATCACAATCAGTTTATTCATCAGTGGGGTTTTACTGTGGGTGAAACAGACCCTAAAATAATAAATGGATGAATGATAAATGGAACGTATTTTCGTAATTGTATCTTAATAATTTGGACATCCTTGAACTGAAATGATGACCAGGTCCCTTTTCAAATGTGTATAAAACCATCGAAATATTACGCATAGAAGGTTAGTAGTCGCGCGCGGAGTGTAACCGTTTTATAGTAGCCTTTATAGGCTACGTACGCCTGTCGGCGCGTTAGTGTTCCAGACCGTGTTGTAGAACGATGAGCTCGCGCAATTAATTAAAAAAATGACGTACTGTGCAGTTATAGGGTACCACAACTCATCACACCATCACCAGAAACATTTAAAGATTCCATTCCACGGGTAAGTACTTTCAAACATCTTATATTCTTCACATAAACATTATTCGAAACATTATAATGAATTGTCAATATAATAGACGCCATTACAATGAAATGTTGTTAGCTATGGTAGAAATATTTTACCCCATATTTAATATTTCGCAGTCTAAGTACCTACTTGTCTTTAATCCCAAATCACATTAATACAATTATGTATCATTAGGGTGACTAAATGACACGCCTCGAAAGCATACGCTTCGGAGAAAACTAGCCAAAAAGATCTTTTTTTACGCAGAGTAAAAAAATTAGGGCATTGCAACAGAAAGTTTCGTTGCTTAAAGAAAAAAAAATTGTTTGCGAAGAATCTTAGTGAACTTGCAAGAGCAAAGATTTACAGATAGTGATAATTCGATATTTTATAATTAGTAGTTGTTCAAAATTTATTTCTTGTTGATTAGATTCTAGATTTTTATAACGAAACTTCGAAAAGATTATTACTTATGACTGAATAATTATTTTCACAATTTAATTAAACTCGTCAAGTGCATGTCAAGACACCCATGGAGGTGTTTTCATAGTCATGCTAGTTTTGATGGTTAATGTTTCGTAAAAGATGTTTACCTCATAATGATTATAAATACATTTGAAAATAAGTTTTCAACAAGTTACTCGAATAGGGAAGGGAATAAACTAAAAATTACTTCGACTACTCCTTTCTAATATCAGGAGATACTTTATATCTAAACTAATATTATAAAGAGAAAAGGTTTGTTTGATTTTTTGAATGTTTAATTATGAAAGGAAAGGTATAAAATGTTTTAATAGCTATTAATCAAAATTATTTACTAAGTATTAGTTTTTAAGTTATTTTATAGTTTTTTATTATTTTAATACAATTTCAAGATTAAATTTAATTTTTTACTTACCCAAACCCATGTCGTTATAATTCAAAGACTCAAAACTTATTCTGAGTGAAGATTTAGGTAACTTATAACACTTACTGGGCATTATCTGAATGCCACCTTAACATACGAATATTATGAATGCAAAAGTGTCTGCCCGTCTATTTTTTTGCTACATTTTCACGGCGCACGGAGTGTTTAACCGATTATGATGAAATTTGGTACAGAGATAGGTAGGGCCTGGGAAAGGACAGGCAATTTTTCAATCAAGAAACGAGTTCCCATAGGAATCCGTAAACCCTAATCCAAGCGGACGTAGTTGTGGGCATCACCTAGTAATCAATGACTAATGAAAAAGACAACTAACATGATTATCTGACACTTATTCATTCGTTTCATAATTCAAAACACAACCTAGCTTTTACCTATCCAATTTCCCTACTTTTTGGGGAAAATGCAATTTACTTGCAACATTATTCGCACGCTTGTGTGCGTGTCGTCGAGCGTAAATACACGACGCTCACGCACACATAGTGCTATAAAGTGTTACGCGTTAGAGAGGTCCGGTTGTATGAAACTATCGGTCTTGGCGTTATTAGTCTAAGTATAAAACCATTTTTACCAGCTACAGCTGTATTGTATCGTGTATTGTGAGAGCAAGTCTTCATGGACGAGTCTTCCCCCTTGACCGCGATCTCAACTGATGATAAATAAGTAACGATATAGTCTGAGATGAAAATGCGCAAATCTAGATGAGATACATCCGCACCCGACCCTTTCATTATGATCGTCCAACCATCTGCGTCTTTCATGGCAATAGCAAAAATTAGACCCTCTCAGTAAAGGAAGATTTCAATTTAAAAGTACCGTGGATCAGCGACGATAAAATAATACACGACACACAAAACAATATGTCAAATTGAAAAGCGTTCCTTTTTTTAAGTCTGTAAAAACAGAAGAACAGTGTACTGCACCCAATGTGAGAATCTGGAACGATGAAATAGTTAGGTAGGCATAGCCCTCGACACTCGCCACGTGACCTACTTTACTTATTATTTGACATCAAAAAATTTAACATACAGATTGCAATAATATTGAAACGCATACGTCATACAAAAAGTGGAAGTCAAAACAATATCGGAGCATCCCGGTCAATCCGATTGCCGGTGGAAAATGAAACGTTCGGAAATGTATGCGTTAACGCATACATTACTACTACTCAATCAATCAACGTATAACTGAGTCATTTTCATATTTTTTGGGCATTTGGGGAAAATTTCATGTCGTCAAATTTCAAACAAGAAAATAAGTGGCAATAAGTGCCTTACATGTTATTGCAACATTATTATCTGCAGAAAAACTATCATCCTTCATGAATTCATTAATAAACACGTCTTATTTTCTTTTAAATATTCCTTTATTTTTCAAATGTCGATTTTACTTCTTCATAAAACATACATAAAATATTTCTCATTCCCTGCCCTTTGCAAGTTCAAACTGATTTTTCACTTTAAAAAATCTAAAATCTAAAACGAATGAGTATATGTCAACAAAGCAACGGATCGGAATTTTTGTATGGGTAATGTGTATAATTGAGGACCTGGAAAGTGGCCTAGGCCTTTTATCACGGAAAATTAGGGAGTTCCTGTGGGAATTTTAAAAAAAATATTCCACGCGTACAAAGTCGCGGGCATCAGCTAGTTTATAATATTAGTATGATGATTAAATTTGACAGTATTATTTTTTGTTCAGTTACATATGGTTAATCTTTTTGCTATAATCCGTCAAAACATACAAAATTTCTGTGGTAAGTACCAAACTTTGACCTTGCATAACATCATTATAGTACCTAAACCTCAAGCTACTTATGTATTTATAACTAAAGCAAAAATGGGAATGTAAGAGTATTTCTTTGGTGTAAAACCAATAATGTACACTAAGTTCTAAAGTTACAATTTGGTTACTTTGGTATCGTATACAACAGTTTGATAACGACCCACAAAATTTGAAAATTACTCAACTACTCAGACAATAGGTGAATGCATGACATGCACTTCCCAAGATAGCCACCGGCAAAATGACTGACGTACGCTGATGATTGAAAATCGGTAATAAACGTCGGCGAAATTATCGGTCCGATTATTATCGGCCCTTAAAAAAGTCTGACGGGAGTAACGGCCCTTAACCAAACTTTCACACATATCGAATTATTCAATTTTTTTTAAAGTTTCCGCTACTAAGATGAAAAAACCGGCAGGCGACAGATAGAATCTTGAAATATCAGAGCTGAGGCTGAAGGTAAAATATCCTGCAAAGTGAAATTCCGTGCATCATAAGCTTAGATTGGCTTCACTCACCTTTGAGAACTCTCAGGCATGCAACCTGCATCAGTGATACTTTACTGTCAAAGGAAGTCAAATTTAACTGCTTAAAAACGCAATTGCTCCGAAAAGTTCAATAAAAGACAGAAGTGTACCACAAAAGTAACAAAAGTACACAAGGCTAATAGGCCTATTGCACTGCACTTTTCACAGGGACCCTTACAATCGAATCAGTGTAGTGTAATAAGATTTAGGGTGGAAGGGTCCCTAGATTGGTCCTTATTGCTACGTAATAAGCGGCGCTCTAATTAGCGGTCAGGCCTCCCTTACCACCGGGCCCTAAAAAGTGCAGTGTAATAGGCCTATAACTCACCGCGAGCGAGTTCCTGGTGGGGCTAGTATTGACCGCGCTGTAGGGGGGCGCCTCTTTGGAGACGACGCCCCGCACCCCGCGCTCCAACAGCGTTTCGAACTGCACCGTACCGGCTGGGAGATGCTTGATGCGGATTGCGGTCTGACGCGTGTTCATGTTCGAGAATGTCGTCACTGGATCCACCGTGAACTCCACCTGACAACATAACCTTTTGACAAGGAAGCTTGGCAATAGGCATGATGACAGTAACCAAGAATAAATGAAATTATGAATTTATCTAATGAAATAGCATTCATGGATTATAAAATAACGTATTTATTTTTCTATTTCGAGTGAGATTGCTATTTATTTTATAATTGAAAATAATACAATAGAACTTAATTCTAGCTAGCCTAACCTAATTACTATATATAATCATGCCCACGTGGAATGGTGGCAAGAAAGCTGGCTGCATTTCCGCGCTGGACAGCCAGGCTGATCCTTTGCGCAAAAAATGAGCCAGCCCTTCTGTCACCAGATGAGGCAATTGATATATTTATTTTGATAAAATGAAACTATAACATACAGCAATCCGCCATAATGGATTAAACACCAAGAAGCGAATGACGTCACAATTGTTTGTTTTCGAGCTTTGGCAATCACACTATTGCTTACTGCACACTGCACAGAGTACATTGGTAAAAACAATAGTGACGTCACAAACGACGCCATGACACCGGCTAGCGTTTTGGCGTGAATTTAAAAATTTGAATTTCAAATGCCAATTTTATCTACTAAACCTTATTTTTCTGCTGAAATATCTTTTCGAACTAGTAGATACTTACGAACATAATCTGACCATTTTTCAAAATCAGTCATCATGCCTATTGTATTTCTTATTTATTTTAGTTGCTAGGGTGTTGTTTACAAATATACTTATATCTGTCAGTTTAGTTGATGGTTAAAATGTCAATTTCATGCCTATTGATCTAATTAATGGCTCTGATAGTTCCTTAGTTAAGATGATTTGTGAAATGGTGATAATGAATAAAATGACCCGGCCGAGTTTCTTGTGAGCTCTTCTCAGACCAGGGCGCGTTTAGAACTCTCGCAGCTTTAGTTTGAAGATACCGTTACTGATTATCACCTTTATATTTTATAAATAAGTGGCCGTCAATAAGTGTAGTATACCTATCTAAATTGAATAAACATTATTTGAGTTTGAGTTTGACACTGTAGGCTGGGTAGTAAAAAAAGTACCCGGTACCCTGGCTGCCGCACAGCACGCAAGCTGCTAATTTCATCTTTTTGCTGAACCTACCGAAACAATTAAGAATAACATGTTTTAATAGGGATGTTTTAATATATCAAAAATAAATTCTTTCTAACTGATTATTAAATAGACGGTCTTCCAAAAGACCTGAAATTCACATCCTCTGTTAGTTTCAGGTATGATAACCATTTAATAAAAAAGTTTGAATAAAAAAAGTGCGTTAAAGTTTTATGAGGTCACAACGATGAATTTCATACAAATTCCTTACTAAAAGTGCGTTTTTAAGTTTGATAACAATTGCTGATTTGATTAAGTTGTCATCATACCTATTGTACACATATCATAGTGAGGTGTTGCATACCTCGTCACCAACGCTGAGCTCCTGGCCTAGACGTAGCACCTCGTGGAACTGGAACAGCATCCGCTGCTCGCGCTCTACGCAGCGTATGAAGCCGAAGTCCTCCCGCAACATACACACCACGCCTTGCTCTCTCCTAACACAACAAGGTACTTTAAAATACTAGAAAATACGCTTCACCAATTCTACCTTTAGGTACGTGCTCTCCGAGACAAAGGGGTTAAAAACTGCCAACTCCCTAACACCGGGCTAATATTCAGAATATCTTCAGACCCAATACTTTCATGGCCCCACCCGGAACTTGAAACCGGGGCCTCGTTACCAATATCGAACATGCAAGCCATGATTACACTTGTAAGTTGTAATCACGTAAGTCGCTTACATGATTAATTTACGAAAGTTAAACGGTAAGTCGCTTATCGTATGCAAATGTTAGTTAAGCAAGTCTTAGACATATTTTAACAGAGCAGTTAAAGGACGACAGTGACATTGAGAGGGAAAGGAGGGCACTCTCGATTCGATGCAATATGCTGGCACGTAGATTTGGCAAGTGCAGTAAGGCTGTTAAAATAACCCTATTTAACGCCTACTGTCAGTGCTTTTATACGTGCCAGCTATGGACTAACTTTTTGAGAAAATCATACACTGCAATACGAGTGCAATATATCGATGCATTCCGAATTCTCATGGGGCTGCCGCGGTATTGCAGTGCTTCTACAATGTTTGCCGAAGCGAGAGTGCCCGACTTCTATTGTATTGTGAGAGCTCGTGTAGCGTCTTTCTGGGAAAGGCTTCAGAGCTCTAGCAATCGAATCCTCAAGGTCATCTGTGAGGGTCCTAGCCCTATTTTTGACTATTAGCTGTCTGTGCACCGTGACAAGAACCGAAAGTAGTAAGTACCTGTGACCTGCGACATCTGAAATGAGCTTTTTTAACCATTTCAGTTAGCCGTAAGTTTGAATGTTTTATATAACTGTATTTTTTATTGATTTATTTGATACTGGGTTTTATGCCTTTAAATAAAAACTTATTATTATTATTATTAGTAAAACCTACATGTGTAATTGCGGCCTTAGACTCGTCATAGGGACAGTTCGTTATTTATTGGAGTTATCGAACTAAGATCTGTAACACTCGATATAAGACCTTGTGAGTATATCAATGTTACCTCTCTCCAGAGACGTTGAACGACTCGTCGAGCAGCGAGATGTTGGTGGCGCGCTTGAGTTGGTCACGCCGGTCCGTGGCCACCTGGAACTGCACCCAGTCACCGTGGCGCAGTGTGAACTCGCCGCACTGGTCCTTATCGCCGAAAGGCACCTGCGCTCACACACCACTACAGTCAGACATCAGTTCATCATCAACTCGTCGGGTATGGGGCCAAGCCCAGGTCCTAGATGAGCGACAGAAACGACACCACGTCGCGATACTACACCATAGAAAACAGACTTATATCTACACGACAACGTCTGTCATTTTTCTCTATGGCGTCGCATCGCGTGGCAACGCAACGCGTGGCGTCACTTCTGTCGTCTCACCTAGGACAACGGTTCATCTAGGACACGGAGCAAGCGCGGCTCTCCTCTCAAAATGAGAACGGCTTTTCGGTACTATGTGCGTTTTAAGCAACTAAATATCACTTGCTGCACGGCTGAGAGTTCGCTTCAATGTTCTCCGAGGTGTGCCAAGTCCGCACATCCACACTTGGCCCCTCAACTTACTAGTGTAAATACTAATCCCATCAAAAACATAAATGTGAAATGAGAGCCAAGTTCAAAATTGTGATATACCTATATGCCTTGGTTGTTGACTTCAGCGACAAAAGAAGTGAGATCTAAATGGGTGTCAAGTTCAATGGTCAGTCCTGAAATTTATTTATAACAACATATAATATTTTATAGCAACTTAAAATATCATTTCTTCTTATAACTTAGTATAAAATGTGGAAGACTAAGGCTTTGAAAAAAATATCATGAGACGTGTAGCTCATATCCTTGGGGAGTTATGAGGACTTCAAAATTTTTGCATAAATGTTCAGGTGGCATCCCTTAAAACAGCTGATTCAATACCAATGAACTGCGAATAATACCGTATCTTAAGCCTCGTTGCCAGCGCGAGCGTTGCGATAAAATCCAATAGCGATGCTAAGTAATCATTATTCGGCATGAAATAAAATTCTCAAAGTAAAAGCCCGGCTAGAACTCACGTATTTTTGTAAAAAAATGCCCGACTAGTTTCGGACTTCGTAAGTCAAATTCAGCCCCTTATCCTTATTTTATAAGCCGCCTTTCTCTGTGATTAATTTCTCGACTTACTTCGTTGAAGTTTTGATCAATAATTAATTATTCTGAGTAGTTTGTTTTTTGAATGATTTGTAAATTGTAATGAATTGCCAAATTGCATAACGATACAATAATAATAATTAATATTATCGCTTGTAGTACAGTTCCGACTTTAGGTACAAAAGACACCGCCACTGGTGCATTTACGTAAGTAAACTTAATCGAGATACCAGGAAATTATGACTATTAAAGAGATTCAAGTAACCTATTAAATCATTTTAATTCACGAGGTGGGTCCCGTATTTTTCAATTTTAACTAGTTGCTAATGTTTCTAATGGTCTTTGGTAGTACTTTGATCGGCTGCGGGTCTTGGGGTTCCAGATTCGATCGTCAGCCATCAAATCATTAGAATTTGAGTTTTTCTGCCAAGAAATTTTTATTACCAACGAGAAAAGAAACCCGTTCTTCGGTCGATTGAAGAATTTTTCTCCACGATGCTACGGTGGTCCCAGTTATTATCACTTATCAGTACTTAACCTGAAGTCCAAATAATCGTTAGAACCCACCAACCCGCATTGGAGCAGCGTGGAAGGTTAGTTTCTACATCTCTCATGAAAGATTAGGCCTGCAGTGCTCAGTGATGGATTAATTGGTGAACAAAAATCCCTTCAACTCCTACGCAAATTACAATATTTTTTTGATAGCTAGTAAGTACTAAGTTTCTTCGTGACTAAAGATATTTTCATAATTGCAATTATCTTGCAATGGAACCCTAATAATTCGGCCATATTGTCGTAGGGCGGAGTTTAGACGTATTCGTGTGTACGTACATGTAGGTATTGTCGGTAAATTAAAAAAGCCGAGCTGACGGGCGACGTCCGACGGAAACGCATGGAACAAAGTAGATTTTTAGAAAATAAATTTTTGATAGTGTTTTCTTTTCGGAATTTTACCCTAACTTGGGGGAAAAACATAACACAAATTAAACAAGAATTTTACAGAACGACTTTGGGTAAAATTGTAATGCTCTGTTTAAATTGTTAGGTACATAGCTAAAATAATGAAAATGAAAATATTTATTTCAGCTTAACTGTAAAGTAAAGTTATTACAAAGAAAAAGTAAAGTAAAGTTACAAAGAAAATTGTAAAATAAAGTTTACCGACTTTTACATCGTACGTAAAAAAATCTGTTTAAAAAGTCCAACTTACTTACAACAAATAGTAAACTTGCCAAATTTAGAAATTTAGAATTTTTTTAGGGTTTATAAAGGATATTTTTTAATAAGTAGGGTAAAATCAAAATCGTGACTGGAAACCCTGTTTTTGAAACGTATTATTTTATTAGTTTTTCGAGATTTCAACAGTTGCGCGTAAACTGTCACGGTGGCAAGTACCTAAGTGACAATGAGTTATTCAAATTCAGACTATTTTATGATACGCAGTGGAGTGCAATAGTAGTGAAGAAATGCGCCAAAGAATCCTGGATGCATTTCAGACAGTAACACCCCAAATTGCTTACTCGTGTGATGTGCTCAGTGCTGCGCAGATTGGAATTGTGCACAGAAAAAGCGGGTTCACACATTGAACCCTTTCTGTGAGCAAGCTTACATTTTTTGCTGTATGACCTGTGTCGTACGTGTGTGTGTGTGTATGTATGTGTGTGTGTGTATGTGTGTGTGTGTGTGCATGATCTACGAGGTGTGAGCTGTGCTACTGTCATCTTTCATCAGGATGCTGGTATCTGGATCCCTTTTACGAGTAAGTAGGTAGTACTAGTAGTTAGAAGTACATGCTAAGAAAGTAGGTAGTAGGTTCGCGGTGGCTACAGTGGTGACACCGCGGTGTCACCACTGTAGCCACCGCCACCACTACACACCACGCCGCCAGGACTCTGCGCAGCACACTCTTAAAGAATGCCCTGTCTGGGAACCTGAACGTCGTGTCCTAGTCAGCCACGTGGGAAGTGATCTCTCTCCAACGGCTGCGATAGCGGCCATGGTGTCGGAGGTCGGAGCAAGGAGGGCAGTGGTCTCCTTCTGTGAAACCGTAATGGTTAAGAAGGAGGCCGCTGAGCGAGCCCGTCAGCGAGCTGATCCCGCTCGGAGACGAGGACATTGTTGTGGCGCTGGCCACCACACCGATCCAACAACTCAATAGTCCCAGTCTAAGGGACATCAGAGTCAGGAGCGGCCTGGAGTGGGGGCTCCAGTCGTTTCACCCTTGGACGACCCTTGCCCTTGACCTTGCCCTTGGTAGTCGGCAGCTCGGTTGTGGCCAACACAGCGCTGAGGGTGACTACCAAGGAGACTTTAGTGAGTAAAAATCTCACATAACCTGATTTCTCCCCCAAGAAACCAGGTATCTTTTAAAGATTTCCCTCCCGATACCAAAAAAAACGTAGTACTAACTAGTAACTGTTTATTATGTAGTTAGGTATCTAGTGGTAGGTATAAGTATTCAAGTATTCGTAATTTGGTGTAGGTACAACTTACCAAAAAATATCATTCATTTTGCACAGTCGGCCCGCGGCGCGAGCGGCGGCATCTATCTACCTATCAAAGGCGCGGTGTTTACAAAGAGGATACCGCGTGTTAGTAGGTAGCGTCCATCCGTTCTAGCATGTACCAGGTTTACATAAAATTTTAAGAGATTGTCTGTAGTGAGAAGTTGATTTGGAGAGCATTTTGTATTTTTATTAAATATGATGAACTAGCGTACCTACATGTAATGCGTCTGAGTGACCAGTGGTTTACAAGTTTGGTTGCGAATCTCGTAGTCTGGGTTCGATTTCGATTTCGGTCCTATTTCGGTCATAACATTTTTAGGTTTGAGTCTTATGTACAGAATTTCTCATAAGTACCCGGCACCAACAAATGGCACCTAGGAAATAAGTAGTGATTAAGAGCTAAAATTAGACCTTGTAAGCTCAGAAGTATGTATTAAACATCCATGCTTCCATGCTGCTCCATTTTAACCCGCGTTTGGTGGGTTTAGCGACAAATAGGTAGGATAGGGTCTCGTTACTAGTGATAGACGGCTTAACATGTTCTACGAGGAACGGGAGTAGGTAGGTAATCAACGCCAATTTCGTTACTAACTCAGGTAGGTACTTACCTACTGAGAATTCCTAGTCAATAGTCAAGATATGAACCGACCCGGGAATCGAACACAAGACCTCGTTATCATCAATGACAACACTACTAGACAGTAAATACCGTCTTCGTCAGCTGGGCGACCGCGTATCTCTGACAGCTACAGTGTAACGATCGCAATCAGCTCTGATTGGATAACACTCTTCCACTATTGGACAAAATCCATTGACGCAGCAAGAATACCATAAATTCAGCCAATCACAACAATTGATACTGTAACAATGATTGATGCAGAAGATACGCCGTCGCCCTGCTGGGTCAGGTCGTCAGTGACACCAAAGTTGCGCGGCGGCATTCGGACAACAAAAGTTCGTCGACTTAGTCGTTTGTACTAGGGCAATAAAAATTGATGTTGCGTAAGTTATGTATTACGTAATAATAATAGGTATGAGGTTGTTAATCGCCACAGGGTTGCCAAAATTTATTTTCCTTAATTAACTAATTAATTTTGTGTGAAAGTTTTAGATAATTAATTTTGAATTTTTAACACCGCCATAGTGTTTATAACGTCAAAATTGCATGGGTAGCCGCCGGTATGTTATACCATTTACCTTACACCTTGTATATCACAATTTTGAACTTGGCTCTCATTTTACATTTATGTTTTTGATGGGATATCATTACTTTTTGTCTGTCATTACTGAATGTCACGTACTTTGACGTCCTTAAAATAATGATTATAACACTACAACATAAACGTCAACAATATTAAAATAATACGGCTTTAAGCAATGGTAGTATGCCCCGTGTCAGAGTTTTGATCTATACCTAGGTAGAGCATAAAAATGACGATTTTTGTACGTTTATATCTAAATAACCATTTGAGGTGTGCTTATGAAATTTGGAGCACATATGTATCTCACGGGTCTCAATATATGCGCCAAATTTGACATGTTTATGTGAAATAGTTTTTGAGTTATGAGGGGGTCAAAAGTGGCTCCAAATGGTTCGTGTAATATTACACACGGTGCTGCTCGCCAGTTTTTTTTAACTTTGGCTGGACACGCTTCCGCGTGTCTTGAACTAACGAAATGTAAACAGTCTTGTAATTACTTACGTATCGTTTAAAAATCTGTTAGATTTTTAGGTTACGAACGCTCTCACGCAAAAACTTACAAGTGTAACTGTGAACATTATCTAAGAGGACTATGCTACTTAGAAGGTAGCATAGTCGTTTTTGATAATGCTCATTACTCGTTACATAAAAGGCTCAATTTCCGAAGTCCGAACAACCAATTACGGGTCATCGATTCAGTAAGCGTGCGCATGACATATTGACGGCTGGCTTGGCTTCATGCAACACTTCTACAAAATAGAATTTTATGCTTTAAGTTGATATTTTCCGGCTGAGTTTGTTGTGGGCTCTTCAAGACCAACAGCCCTTTTCTCTAACTATCAAAAAATGAAAGTCCACTGACTATTATATATTGTATACATTCAATGGATATAAAATGTGTCAGTGGCTTTTATTTTTTGATAGCCACTGAGTAAGAGAATAAGGGGGCAGGGCGCGACTGGAGCTTTACTTTTTAGATACCGTCATTAATTATATATTGACTATAACGTTTTATTTAATTGTACGTGTACCAATTTTGAATAAATATCATGATTGATAGATTGATATGTTCTTATAAAAAAGTGGTTAAGTGCGAGACTGGCCTCGCTTTGTTCTTACAGAGATGAAGTTCCAAATAAATATGGGAATTATATTAATACTAGCTGATGCCCGCGACTACGTCCGCGTGGATTGAGGTTTTTTAGTTCCCGCGGGAACTCCTTAATTTTCCGGGATAAAAGGTAGCCTATGTGTTATTTCAGACTATAATCTATCCCTGTGCCAAATTTCATCCATATCTGTTCAGCCGTTCGGGCGTGATTAAGTAACAAACATCCATACATCCATCCAAACTTTCGCATTTATAATATTAGTGTAGATCTCTTTGAGTACGTCGCCAGAGCAACTAGTTGGCTCAGTAAGGTTAAACAGTTCGACGCTTTGAGTTATATCCAGACCGAATCAAAAATAGAAATGTAATTTTCGTAATTATTTCCGCAAAGATTTTGATAGCAACTGTCGAGAGAAATTTCGTTACCAACGAGAGATTAACTTCGTTATTTTTCGAAGTTATTTTTTCGTCGATACAGCCCATTTAATATAATTGGCACGTAATCTGTGTAAGGGTGGAAGCAGATAGAAGGTAAGAGGTTTCGAAATGATTTTATTCAGCATACTTTAATTGAAATGATAAAATAAGAGGAAAATAAATAATAAAAATATCTTCTCATTTTTATTTCAAGTGAAGAATTGACTTAGGCTTAATGAAGGCTATTATAATTTCATGTCAAGAACACCGTTTCAGAAATCAGGACTATCATGAAGAAGCTTCCATCAATCTTTTCTACAATCTAAATCACATATCATATACAAATCAAATAATTATGGTAAAAACCATAATAAGAGGACAGGTTTAACTGTGAACACCAGGCAGAAAGAGATAGTATATGGAATTGAAGGTGGATATGGTCTCAACTGGAACTGCAGTTAACAAACTAATCTTATCTTACTAATATTATAAATGCGAAAGTTTGGATGGATGTATGGATGTATGGATGTTTGTTACCCAATCACGCCCCAACGGCTGAATGGATCTGGCTGAAATTTGGTACAGAGATAGATTATAGTCAGGAATAGCACATTGGCTACTTTTTATCCTGGAAAATTAAGGCGTTCCCGCGGGAACCAAAAAACCTCGATCCACGCAGACGAAGTCGCGGGCATTAGCTAGTAACAGATATATAAAAAACCTTTAACTTTTTTAAAGTCTAATTTAAAATGCTCCCTACTCGGTGGACGGACGACATCAGACGGGTCGCAGAGATAGCCGCTGGATCCAGGCGGCGCAAATCCGTGGCGTGTGGAAATCCCTACAAGACACCTATGTCCAACAGTCTATCGGTTGACGACGACAACGAGGCGCACAAACAGACAGACAAATATAGCGATTGTTATATACTATTTAGAGAAGATATTAATAGAGAGCTCACCTCGACTTCAGAGTGGTCAGCCGCGCGGTATCGTATCCGACCCGGCAGCGGGTCGTTCTGTGCGATGCGGATCATACTCCCGCGCTCTAGCGGCTTCAGCACTTGCCCGCGCATGATCTCGGGGCTAACATCCTCGAATACCACAGAGCCGCTGGGTAGCTTTGTGATGTTGCACGCCACTTCTTTGCCCTGGGAGAAACACATCTCTTGAAAATATCACTTTTTAAATCGAAACTAAAATTATAAACAGAAAAGATTAATTTAATTAAATTTTAATTAAATGTTAAACGTAAAAGTTTTTTTAAATTTTGTTTAAACCCACAAGACTATTTAACCGATTTTAAAAATTCTTTCACGAATAGAAATTTAAACTATATTATAATGTTATAAATGCGAATGTGAGTTTGTTTGTTACGCTGTCACGGCCTGTGTTTTCAACTGACAGTGATGAAATTTGGGTACAGACAGTTTGGTACAGGTAGGTTGTGTCTCGGGGAAGGACAAATGCTTTATATGCTGGAAAATTAAGGAGTAGGATTCAATTTAAAAAAAATTAAACCACGCGGATGAAATTGCGGGCATCAGTTTTCTGAATAATAGCCATTTCATAAAATTTACAGTAACAAAGGCGAATTACGCAGAACGTGTTAACGTTTAATTAACAAGTAATGAAACAATACACTATTAAATCGTATTTTACGTTGCGAGCACCACAGCTTAGCGCGAGCATACAGTGAGAACTACTCTCTAGCGGAAACAATTTTCGCCGGCATGTTTAATAAACATTACTCATAGTCCAGTCATTTGGTAGTTTTATTTGGAAAGTTTTCCGGGAGTTTTGTATTATATAAAATTGGTAATTTCATAGATTTTGACGTGCCCTTTTCGAGTTTTTACTTTGCCGCCTCGTATCTTTGCCGCGCGCGTCGCCATATTGGAAAAATACACACACAATACAAATTTATTTAAACTGTGAGCACCAAATGACTGGGCAAATACTGGACACCAAAAACTGAAAGCTGTAATAGTTGATAAAATTATTATAAAAGTATTGGACAAAGGAAAGTTTTAGTTGGAAAGTTTTAATACACAGTGGAAACGATAAATGGACTAATAGGGTATTTTTCTCAATCCATTTTATAAATGCATCTGTCTGTTTCGCGGCGCATCCAAGCAATTTTTTAAAATTTTTGTATACAAAAGGAAAATTATCACGTGGAACGGACTTGGGCTTTTTATCGGAAAAACAGAGCTCCATAGGGATTTTTATTAATAACCCTAAATCCACACAAAAGAAGTCGCGGGAACCATCTAGGAGTATTAAACTATGCATCATCAGCAATGCATCGTTTCAACGGATATCGGAACAATAAACTGCTCAGCGCCATGCGGCAGGGCATTGCCGGATTGGTAACTAGACAACGTCGAAGCGCCACAGTAGATCAGACCTTAGCCAATTATTGACAAATGAAAAAGGTTTTAAATTAACCGGCCACAACCGCCACTTCAATCCATTATCGCCTCATAACAGCGAGTCTCCTCTCACAGAATTAGAAAAGTTTGGCCTAGTCCACCAAACCGGCCAAGTGCGAACATGTCTCGGGCATGCAGGTTTCTTCGCGATGTTTACCTTCACCGTTAAAGAAAGTCATATTTAATTTCTTAAAACGCACATAACTTCCAAAAGTTAGAGGTTGGCTAATTAGAGGTTCGAACCCCAACAGCCCGAAATAGGCAGTCGGGCGTCTACACTACTAGACTTTCACTGCTACATTAAATTAATCCATCCTGACTATATGTTCGCTAAGCTGTGCTGAACACTGCGCGAATAATATGATGGTTCATTATAATGAGCTGAGCATCGCTCGGGCGGTCATAACATTCATTTCTCATGTACAATTAATTCAATATATTGGTAATTATTATTATAAGGTATTCGTTTAATTTTGTGTAAATTTACGAGAATGACCAGTCGGAAAATTGTTCAGATAGAAATGAATACGTGTATGATATTATTGAAATATACATTATTATAATAACACCGGAACTAATTAATTGGGTGACGAAAAAAAATGGTGATAGCCTAATTAGTCTAGGCAATGAGGCGGTTCGTTGTATGGAGACCCCCGCATTAAATCCTCAGTCAATGAAACTTGGCTAAGTTTTAGTACTTATTGGATAATTCAAAACGCAAAAATATTCACCACAAAAAACATCCGGAAGTTAGGTATTTATTCCTAAAACTTAATATTTTATGACTGAATATTTTTTCGATTTCCTTTTAAAATAATAGTAGGTATTTAGACTCAAAACCGAAATATCAAATGAAATAATCATGCAGAACATTGATATTTAAACCGATTTTATTGTCAAATCTAAACTGCGTTTACGCGATAATTTACCTTCCTCCTTTAACAATTGGGTATAGCATAAAAAACCATACTTCCTTTCTAAATTTTTGTTGGATATTTATAATATACTACGTTTAACTCATGATACTTTATCATACTATAAAGATTCGCCGCCTGAGGAATTATTGTTGGGGTCAACTAGCTTTATTGCCTAGACTATAATGGTTAATAGTTCAGCCTCCTATTCAGGGGGATCGGGGTTCAAATATCGGGCACGCATTTATCGGAATTGTTTCAAGCAATTAGTTGTTTTAAAGAGATTTGTGCCCGCAAATTCGTCCGCGTGGATTAAACTTTTTTGATTCCCGCGGGAACTTTAATTTTGCGGGATAAAAAGTAGCCTATGTCCTTCCCGGGATAATCGTCAAAATCGACTGAAAAGATAGGCAGATAGACAGATAGAAAGACAGACACACTTTCGCATTTATAATATTAGTATGGATTAAGTAAGAAAGGATCATACACATAATATAGATATTAATAGCTCTAATCGAAGGCCTTATCATGTAAAAGTGATCGCTACCAGACAATTATGTAGCATAGGATAAATAATGATCATTGAGTAATGAACACGTGTGTATGTGACATTGCCTCGATTGGATGGGATAATTAAAATGAACACAAAGGCTTATTCAAATTTCAATCAATAAGGCTACATTCAAATTAACTAGTACTTTCATTAACACAAAACCACGTTGTTTGCTGCAGGCTGTGTTTAGCGTCTACCAAAATTGATTTTCAGGTAGGTACGCCGGACCGACGGATAGGGTTATTACTTATTAGGGTGCGTTTCCACCAGAGATGTACTACGTTACTAAGCAAAGGATGTGTGTTGTCAAACCCACCAATAGCCGCGCTAGATTTCACATCTGGCAATCTCAACCATGAAAAACAAGCGCTCCTATATTAGTGGGTTTGACACACATCCTTATCTTAGCAACGTAGCACAACTCTGGTGGAAAGGCAGCTTTATGGTCCGGTCGAACGCATCACAGCAAATAGCCGTAGGGTATGCGGTTGCATATAGGTATAACGGGGGCTTTGATTTACTTATTTCGGGAAGAGCAAAGCAACCATTTTGTTATTTTTACCATTTGCGAGAAATATGGCCTGCGGGATAATTCAATATGAAAAGAACCTGATTTTGTAAGATAATGCTTAGTGGAAATTGAAAAGCAATAATGAAGTCTTGGTCAGGTACATTTATGTATACTAAGGAAACTGCCACAAACAAAATAATTTGACCGAAAATTTCTGTATTTTGACTGAAATTCAATGCCCATCGTCTAAGTTGGTTATCAGAGCTAGATAATTAGGAGTTTTTCTGTTATATATGTCACCGTAAGATTGTAAAAACCGTTAGATTATAATCTAACTCGCGAAATTGTAAACTGTCGAAAGATTGTGAACCGAATGTTTTGAGTGCCAATTTTTGAAATATTCATTGTATTTACGTTTTCTTGTCTGTTTATTGTAGGTTAGGTTAGGGTTCGACATTAATAATCAGGCCGCAGGCCGGGCATTTAGGTTCTATCGGGTTAATATACCTAACATATTACAATCTACCGAAAAATAATGCGTTAAACTGTAATCTTTCGACAGTTTACAATTTTGCTAGATAGATTACAATCTAACGGTTTTCACTAACTTACGGTGACATATACAATGATGTACAACTGAACCGCATATTAGCGTCTGATAAAAAAAAGATTGCCGTTGCCAGTACTAAAATATTTTTTTTAATCACACTATGAGCCTTTCAAAGTTTCTATTTTTTATATTTATTTATTTACTATATGTACTCGTAATATTCTTCTATGCCAATGACGTTCGCAAAAAAGGCGGCCACCGAAAATCAGCGTTGGGGCACCTGGTACCTCAGATGTGCGACATTATAGTGGTTTCGTGTCTGAGAGGCCCGGAGTTCCAAAACAAGCTGAGTGGCTTACCTGTCTGTTGCAATGCTGTACAATACAGTGATGATTGTGCAAATGTCTAAAAGAGATCGATGAAGGGTTACTACGTAATGTCGGGTATCATATGAAACGGAATTTCCACCTTCTAAAATTTGTTTTTCATTACTTCAAATACATATACAATTCCTTCGAAACTTGGAAGATTTTTACCCCTTCGTTAATTAGTAGCTTGAATTGTCACTACTATAACGAAAGGGTAAAAAATCTTCCAAGTTTTATTATTTGCGCGAGTTGGCCAGTTTTATTCTTGCACTACGTTTGTACTAGGATCTTAAAAAGTAAAATAGCTTACATTTCTCGTCTGAATAATGAACTCGACGTCGTCGCCCAGAGAGAGCTCCTCTTTGACCTTGGCCTCGGAATAATGGAAGAATATCTCCTTGACAACGTCCGCGCGTTCTATGAATCCAAAGTTCTCTTTCTTGGAGCAAACCACGCCGTGGTACTTCACCGGATGCGCAGGGTTTTCAAAGCGTACGTGGCATGCCCCAAGGGTGCCTCTGGAAAAACACGGCTCGTTAATTCCTGCGAGTAGACCGAAGCAAACAGGACAGATGTAGGAACGATACCAGACAGACAAAATTAATACCCCTCCATAGTATGTATAGACAACCCGCTATGCGAAGCAAGTATTGAGAGCGACGAGAAATCGGTACATACTCGTATGTAAGTATCCGACCAATGTGAAGCCTACAATGGCTCCCCAGCTTATAACACGGGATAAGCTCCTGCACTGAACAAATGTCGGTAAAAGTATTTCTTCAACCATGATTGGGACTAAATAATATTTTGTCATTTAGGCAATTTAAACTTAAATTTAAACAATATCGAAGTTTTACAATGAAATATTTAGCGTTTATGTACTTTTTCTCCAATTTTGAATGTTACTGTCTTACGTATCTTGACAAAAAAGTGGCATAACTACAACTAATGTCCCCAGCAACACTTCCTTGCCACGAGGATTCGAGAAAGCTGCACCAAGAGATAACTAGCAAGTACAACGCATGGACAACGTCTAGATGTGAAAATATACTACCATTTACGAAATAAGTTTTTGACAAATAGCTTGACTACCGAACCATATGCGTGTTCTAACACGTACTTGACCAGTCATTTTGATTTATATATGGAGGGTAACATAAGCTATAGAGTTACTTAGTAAATAACGCCAAACTGTAAAATAACACTGCAAAATTCGTTGTTTTGATTCCCCCTACCTCCCTAGGGTGGCGTCTCGTCGAGGGGCGCACGTACTGCATAACTACTCGTACCTAACATACCTATGTTAGCTCAAATAATGGGGATGAAAGCCATCGAATTTTATCGAACGTAATATACTACGAAAAACTGAAAAATTTAAAATGTTAATTGTTTTATCGGGTATTTGACTACTAATCAAATAAATTATTTTTAGTGATTATTAAATAAAGGCTCTCCCAAAAGTCGTAATATCAACGGCCTGTTAGTTTTATGTTGAATGACCATTAAAAACTATCGATCAAAGTAAAAAAGTGCGTCGTACTATGATGAAGTCACAATTTAAAATTTCATACAAACTATAATAAGCACGCGTTTTTGGGGGTTTAAAAAAAATTACTTGTATTAAGTTATTAGTTATAAATAATTAACACCTATATAAGCAATTTTATGAAAATCAACCCCAAAAGAGGTGAAATGAGGATTAAAAGCTTACATGAGGGCAGTGGCGTGCAGTTCATAGAGGCATAAAAGCACGGCTTACCCAAATGGAAATAAGTCAAAGTTCATTTTCATTATATCACTCAGTAAATAAGTATTCTGACTATCTCATGCCTACCCTAGCTCCAAGCCCTGTGCACGCCACTGCATGAGGGTTCCAAGTCTTTGAAGTTAGTGGCTTGAAAATCGGGATTTAGGTACTAGTTTTAAGTTATGATATACTGTATAAGCAATTTTACAATAATCTACCCTACAGAGGGTGAAATGGGGGTTCAAAATTTTTATGACATCTCATGTTTTTGTAGTCAGAATCTAGAAAATCGGGATTTAGGTTATTACTTTTAAAATATAATAACCTGTATAAGCAATTTTACGAAAATGTACCCCAAAGAGGGTGAAATGGGGGTGGAAAATTTGTATGAAAGTTCTATGTGTTTGAAGTTAAAGACTTGAAAATCGGGATTTAGGTTATTAGTTTTAAATAATTTTAGCCTGTGTAAGCAGTTTTACGAAAATTCACACCAAAGGGGGTGAAATTGAGGTTGGAAGCTTGCATGAAGGTTCTAAGTTTTCGAAATCGGCATTAATGTCAAGTAAAGCAAAAACCTGCCAAAGCTATATAGCCGCTATAAGTAGGCCTTTTGCAGCGGGAAAATCTCATAAGAAATCTAAAACTGTACGCGGTCGAAGTCGCGGGCGACCTCTAGTTTTTGATATAAGTAATTAACAAATGTTTAGAATATTTGGTATTGGATTTGGATTTAGTATTTTTGCTAATAGGATTATTATCAAGAAAAATATTGGAAATATCAGCGCTGTTATCGATCAAAATTTGAAAATATAAAACCTGGTAGGTTTCATTTCTGAACTGTTTTGCTTCCCATGATGCAACTAAAATTTACAATAATGCAAATGTAACTTGAAGCTACTGAGATTGATGTGAAGCAGGAAAGGAGAACTGTACAATCTAGCATTTTTGAAAGACCGAGCAGCCTCGGTAACCCAACTATACCAGCTAAGGGATTAAAACATTATTGGACCTTACCTTTGGTTGGTTGCAATTTGAAAGCTCACAGCATCGCCGGTACGCAGGGTGACATTTCCTTCGACATCGTCCTTCGTATAGGGCAGGAAGAAACATTCGCCTCTATTCTCATACGAGATTCTGCCAGTGTTGTCTCCAGAGCCTTCGCCCTTGACCTCTGTTGTCACGACTCCGGTGACCCGGGCTTCACTCAACACTACCTCGGGAGCTATTTTTGTGACAGTGGAAGCGATCGGTTTGCCCGTGCGACGGTCGTAGGTCATCTCGAACTCGACAGGGTCGCCTATCTTCAAGTGGTCAATGTTGCCACCAAATTGGCTGAAGTGGAAGAACAAGCGAGCCTGCCTCTCACAGCATTGTATAAAGCCATAGGAATGCTAAAAGTGAAATTTTATTTGTAAAAACAATTTAAAGCAAAATGATACATCAATAGAAATTAAGGGCATCCTTTAAAAAGCTGATATAATAATTATTATGCTACTATGTTAAAATCCAGTACCATATTTATTAAGTTAAACTTAAGATTTCTTCATTGGTCTGCTTTATCATGTTTGCAAATATCCCTATTTATTAAACAGTATTAAATAACACAAACCGAAAGCAGTAAAAATTTGTTACTACTAAAGTTACTATATATTTTGTTGATAGAAATATCAGATTTTTCTGTAATCTAGCAAATAAAAGTAGCCCACTTTGGATAATATCCTTTGGGAAAATTTGATTTTACTTACAAGTAACTTTTCAATGATCCCTGTTTCCCTTATAGGTGGATGGTTCATTGAATCATACTGAGGTGTATTGTTGGTGGAACTGGAAGAATACACTCCAACTGAGTCACCCATGGGGCATGCGTCCAGGTTGTAATTGCCAAGGGTGAACCTATTACTGCCATTTGACTTGCTCATGTTATTGAAATTGTCTCTCGGAGAGCTAGGGTACTCGCTGCTGAAAGTACCTATGGACAAAATTGCAATCCATACTATCCATACTTCATATTATAAAAATACTGTGTATGTCACAAAAAAATGTGTCACATTTCACACACAGAAATTGCTTGCATCATGCTTGCAGATGGACATGGGATATTTTATCCTACATTGGATATATTAGAAAATCAATATTCTAGAAAATATGTTGCAGGCATCAACAACTACAATATTATAAATCATTGACATGATATTTGTTATTATATATAATTTTTATTACGTTTTTAGTGTCAGCATTCAGTAGAGCCTAGTAATTATAGAGCAATAAGTCTGGTAATTATGTACAGTCAGTTAGGATATACAGTTAAAATAACATTGAAAGGACTACTATACTATAATGTACCTATGCAATCTATGCAATTTAATTATTTATTTGATTTATTATAATTAGGTCACAAAAGCCTATTTATTTTTATAACCAACTAGTGGGCCCAGCAGATGTTGTCCTGCCCTATCTTTCTTGCAATTTTTCCATATTTTCTCACCGTTTAAACCTTCCCTGGACTACGACAAACATTTTAAAACCAAAATCAGCTAGATCGGCCCAGCCGTTCTCGAGTTTTAGCAAGACAAATGAACATCATTTGATTTTTAAATATTATATAACCAATGTAATAAGGAATAAAAAAAACTTATGCCACACAAACGAAGTCGCAAGCATCCACTAGACGCAGGGATTCCCAAACTATTTTGGGCAACAGACCCCTTTTTCAAAATGAACTGATACTTAGTCAAATTACTTTAAAAATCAGTTTTTTTCTTATTGATACAAATTACTTACCAATGTAAAAACTTTGGGATTGGTTAAGTGAGTAAACTTGACATAATTATCTTATCAAAATTTAACAAAATAACTAGGCATAAAATTCAATAAATATTAATAATTATTATGAATACAAATTACGTAAAAATAATTGTTTTTTGAAAATAAAACATTAAATTAGGGGGCAATTTTTAGGCCTCATTGACCCCCAAAATCACCTTTTTGTTTATTATCGACCCCTGGAAAACCGAAAACAACCCCAAGGGGTCTATATCAACCACTTTGGGAATCCCTGCACTAGAGGTTTATATCCTCAATTGGACCCAGTAGGGGGTACTACAATTAAGATCCAGGTTCAGGGCAGAATAATGGCTGCTGGGTCTCCCTAAAATACAACACTTTAAAAAGCTATTAAATTGTCATTCAAAAGTACATTCTTTATAACCTAAGTTAAAAACAACATTTCACAGAATCTGTTACAGCCACATTATTTAACATACTTTTAAAACATTGACCATTATCCCATGAATTGTTCGGCATTCAAATTGGAATTCTAAATTAAACAAAAACAGTGTTTATACCAACAGTAATTTTCAAAAGGCTCCTTCATGAGAATACATATATTCATTTTTCTTGAAAAGTAGCAAGCTACTATCTAATACATTATTTTAACAGTACCAACTGTTTAATTACCAGAAAAGTGATTTAGGTTTTGAGATTATGTTTCTGAAACATATGCTAAGAAAAGCTTATAGACAACTTACCATTTCGATAAACTTGTTTGGCTTGCATATTTGATTGCTGGAGATCTAAAATATCTTGTAAAGTGGATGGGTGTGAATCTGGCGGCTGGAACATTTTCCACTGAGGATTGCTTGACATTTTGACAGTATTTCTCTTTGTATATAAGTCAAAAATCTCAGTATTATGTATCAATATATTATCACAGAAAAAAGTGTGTATGGTGTCAAAGCTCCCTTTCTAATGAGAGTGCAAGTCAACTATTCAAAATCACATTTTTATCTTTGCAGTCTATTACACTTTTTAGCCACAGGAGGTCCACTGATTTTAACACCAAAGTAACACTTGTGTTGCAAAACAAAACTACTTATGAGTAAACTACACTAGATCCTCAGATGTCTTCAATGCTTGCTGAATCGGAGCTCAAGTGTGCACAGCGTTATTAGTGTTGGTCTGGCTGGTTGCTGGTACTCACAACTACCTACTGTAAACATCACTATGATTAGTTATTATTTCACTTTGACTTAGGTACACACTAACACATACTATCAAAATGTTGTGCAGTCAAATGGATACAGTAATTGATAAACTTCGGTAATTATTATTTGAAACAAAGTCAAGCTATTTAAGAAACAGTATCCGCGGGCCAGAATAAAACAGAGCGTTTTAAAACTTGGAATAAGTATAGTTAGAACAACATTACGAGCTTCACAACACAGCACTTCTGATAGCGTATTCTCGAGCACCAACTAGCTCGCTCGGACGTTGTGTACGTACTGTTCAAATGTAATCTACTCACTACTGTCCCGACTCCCGAGTCCCGATCACCGACACAAAATCTAATCAAAAATTGAACCGTGAGAACTAGACGTCTAGCGCACGAAATGTTTAACCGTTCTTTTATTGTAATGATCATAAATTACGTGCGATCCTAATTTTACGAGAAGAATTACCACAAAACATCGCATCGGAATATCGTCCCACATTTTATTATTGATAGGTATATAGGTAGGTATCGGCCCGACCCGACGACGAAGTGCAAAATCGTAACTATTCGTAACACTACAGCCCGACAGATATCGACTTATGAAAGCCAAATTCTATGGCACATATGATCTAGCTGACCCTTATTCGTTTTAAGAAAATATAATGAAATCATCGAGGGGGTGCTTAAATACATTCAATAAAATTATCAAATCTCACCACGACACAGCACAGCACTGACGACATACCGCCATATTGAATGTCAACATAATCGCGCCTTTGATGCCCATACAAACAAATTTGAATTTTGTTACAAATATGATTTATTTTACTGCTTTATTAGTTACAGGATTGGCACTGATTAAATTGATTTAAATTAATGTAAACAATTTTTTGAAATTTTGTGCTTGTTTTTGTCTAAATGCGAAAATCAATCATACATTTGTTTTTCTCTGTTTTACGGCTAATGGTTATAAAAAAAGTTTTGTAGGTGGTCTCTTATCTCTTTAATGTCAGAGACACTGAGAGACACAAACTCAGAAAGGAGAACTTATTAAAGTTGTATCATGTATGTATTTTAAACTATAAACTTTACTATATGATTTTAATTAATAAGTTTTAAATCAAGTAAATAAATTAGCTGTATGGCAACGTGTGGCAATAATGTTTACTGTTTTTTCCTCAGGTTTGTATCTATGGATAGAGAAGACATTATAATAATAATACCACGAGTGAGCGAAGTAAGTATATACGCTAATGCCAAGGAGTGACAAAGCGAGGATTTTTTTCAAGGTCCTGCTCTGAGTATCAAATTTTTTGTGCTGGGCACAATCGACAAATGTGCCCAACAAAAAGTACCTATCATTTTTGTTATTCGCACTTATTCGTACGAAATCCGAATTTGCCCAAGTGATGTGACAACAGCTGTGCTCCGCACTGTGCTCGTAGTTCTCAAAAATTTTGACCTGATTAATACGGATAAAAACCGTTTATATTAAACTAGATGATGCCCGCGACGGTGTTTTGATTCCCGCGGGAACTCTTTCCGGGATAAAAGTAGCCTATGTCCTTCCCCTGGATACAAACTATCCCTGTACCAAATTTAATCAAAATCTATTGGAGACATTTTTTTATTCCCGCGGGAACTCTCGAATTTTCCGGTATAAAAACAAGTCACATGGCGCATTCAAGAAGCTTGTCACTTTTCCGAAATTCTATTTATCATATCAATGAAAAAAAACAGTATCAAATCATTTTTAATCAATTTATCATTTAATAAATTGAGAGTTATTAATGTCATTCTTTAAAATGACAATTTATTTATTATTCACTACGATACAAAAAATCCAAATGAACGGTTGAAGTTTTAGTTTTTACCCTGTTTCTATGAGAAAACAACAAACGGAATGGTTGCAGAATGCTCTGTAGTATGCGAGTAAGTAACCGGCAAATTAATCGGACGTTCGGTAATTCTTATTCAAGTTGTTGTGAATAGTATTTATCGAATCAAAACGAACGATTCGAATAACAACGTCGGCTCAGCTCAGCCTCGACATCGGTAATTTCACTGACGATACGGTTATTCCGAATTGAAAATATAATTATTTATAAAAACGGTTAATAAAATACAGAAAAGAAGCCGTGACCTGCAAACTTGCGATTAACTGAGAATGGCTACGGCAAAATACACTCAACTACAATACGAACTGATTCTTGAAACACTATGATGCTAGTAGTTACAATCTAGTTCGAGAAAGTATCGCCAACTACTTACAATTTTACACTAAAATAATATCGAATGTTTTTTCATTCCTAGATATATGTGCTAGGCAATCTATCCCAGCAACTCCACCATGTCGCCAAAGGCCTCAACATCAGGCCCGTAGCGAATGTACGAGTTAAACGATATATGTCACACGATAAATAATGACCTAACTACCTCGTTATTAAACACGCGTAATACAAAAATCAAATTGATGAGGTTGATAACTGACAAACTTATCGTGGGGGAAAGTTTCTCCAGCAACTGATCGTGGGGACAGCCCCACCCAGTGGCCTCCAACCTCCCATTACAGCCACCCCATAACCTCATAACCGGTTTTTCCTACCCATTCGCCGACCGGTAGCTGACGGCTTTAAAGTAAGGTGAATAAGGCCACGGGTCTACGTGAGCAGGCCAACAAGAGTTGGATTCTGATATGGTGAACTGATATTCGTGGTACCTAACCGGGTGACGCCAACGCATCAAACCATCCCGGTTTTTCCTGCTCACTCGCCGACCGTGAGCTACCGGCTTTCAAAATATTATCTGAATAGACACCACCGGGTCTACATGGACAGGCCAACCACCACTTGGGTTGGATTCGGATTCCCTACCTGTCTTTTGACACGCAAGACAGGACGATACTCGGATTTCAGCCGAAAATGTACTCGGAAAAGGAGACAGTACAGACGCGTAGCAATTTCGTATTTTCAGTGCGTCACTACCGGCGCAAGAGTTACCTGTTGATAAGCCCTATCTGTTACTATGCGCGTATATATCTACCTGCAATATCTTACTTCGCATTCGCGACTACCTATCCGTGTGCCAAATTTCATCAAAATCGGTTGAAAAGGTGGGCCATGAAAGCGTAGCAGACAGACTTACACACTTTCGTATTTATAAGATTATTAAATGTATGGATTATTGTAATAGATAATAAAAGACTAATTTAATAATGACCATAATATTTATTCATTTATGTCGCTTTTACTTTTGTACGTTAAGAGAGGCAAAAAATCGACCGTGCGCGCTTGTCCATTTGAAAAGAATTTGAATTTGGGTCCTGGCAAATCAAACTTTTTTACTATAAAAAATAGGTCTTTTTTTCTTCATTTACTTGAGTAAACATTAGTCACACATGATAATATATCAAAAACTTTGACTCTGTAACTAACCTCCAATGTACCTAAGCTTTATTTAAGTTTGTGTGTCAACTGGTTACGTCAAAATAGCGATTGCCAAGCAAAATTTAACACGCTGACGGGGACAAAAAAGTATTCACTTACCTTTCTTATAAGGGCATTAAGCCTTAGAGCTATCTCGTTATTATAGCATTGAAAGTTTGGTATATGGATCCATCTTGAGATTATTGATCTAAGAAACATAGGTATTTAGCTAGCAACATTGGTTTAGGTATCTGTCCCTTACGGTGCATTACTTACTCACAGAGTGCATATAAACCGGTAGTAAATCTATATGTCACCGTAAGATAGTAAAAACCGTTAGATTATAATCTAACTTTGTGAACCGTTCAATGTTCTGAGTGTAAACTAACATTCGCGCATGGCTTCTTAAAATAAAGTATTTTGTATCATATTTATTAAAAAACAAAACCAATTAATAAACAGAAAATCACAGGATACTACAGACTCTAAAATATTATTTGGTTATATAGGTAACACAGTAAAATTTGGAAGACTGCGATGTCGCTTTAAATTGATAAATTACTACATCATTACCATAGATATTCAAATTAGTCGGTTTATAAGTAGTTCTGCATCACCAAAATGTCAATAATTATTCAGCACTTGTCTCTGATTCAGCGTTCATGACTAGTAATCTGTGGTTTGCGACCCATTGATATGTGATTGATACATTCCTGAAAAAGCTTACGCGAAGCCAGCTCTAAAGACTAAAACAATTACGATCCGGATATTTTTGGATGTGATATTGCGACAATTCTTAGCCGGTAGGGCTGCTGAGATTGATCTTCAGGTTATGTGTCAAGCGGGTGAGGCAGTGTGGTATAATGTATATTTTTATCCATTTTTGTCAGATTCAATTGGATTCGATATTCGAAAGGTTCGGAATACTGTGTTGTAATTGGGATGAAGAAGTAACGAATTGAAATAATAGATACCCGTTACTTAGGTTTTATTGCAAATTTAAATACAGCATTTTATCATCCTAGTAAATAATATTATGATGATTGATGGATTGAAACATCAATCTATTTTAAATATCGAATCATCACATTCTCCCCGCTTAAAAACTAGCTTACGTAATTTCAGTTTGACCGTTTCCCTGTGGATTATAAGGTGTTGTGTAGCTTGTTGCTATTCCTTTGCTGTGCAGGAATTGTTTTAACTCTTCTGATGTAAAAGAAGTACCTCGGTCCGAGTGAACGTAAGTTGGCATTCCAAAAATCGAAAAAAGTTCAACGAGTTTCTTTTTTATTGTTTCAGCGCTGAGATCCGCACAAGGAAATGCAAAAGGGAATCTTGAATGTGAATGAACTAGAAGTTTAATTCGCTATAATCCACTACAGTAGACAAATCTGTGTGGTACAGTGCGTGTCTTGCACCTGCAGCATGCGACACCCACCACCCAGCAATTCGCACAGGCACAACACCACACCACACAAATCCTCCAAATCACTCTCAACGTACGTTTCACTCCGACACCAGAGCATCTTCAGGAGATGTTGACTCGACAATGCACGATTGTGAAGACTGACTTCACAATGGGTAAAAGTAACTTGGAGGGAGAGGGAGGGGGTAGGGTCGGAGGGTTATAAGTAGTGGGAGAGGAAGGGAAAGAAAGGAAAACGCCAGACTATGTATAGAGCTTTGCCCCACTTATTAATTTTCGTTTACAAGCATGCAGTATGTAGGATTTAATAGATTTTTTATTACTGATAACTATACATGTATTTTGAAGCCTCTAACACTTGCGGTTTTTTATTGAAACTAAGTTTAAGTTGCAATATTATTTTAGGTTATATGCATTTTTAATTGTGAAATAAGTAAAAAAGTGCTGTGTATCGTTACAATGCTCTTGCCAAGAGATATGGCTTTAAAATCAAGTAGGATACTCAAATGCCTGCGTATCTTGAGGTCTACCTGAAGTAATATGATACCTAGTTAATAAGCTTGTGCTATCTTCTCTAACGATAGAATGGTTGACTAATTGGAAATAAAACAACTGTTAGTAATCATTGATTAATCTTCATATTAAATATGTAATCAGTCGCTACATTATCAAGAAATACTGCTGTGGTGCATCAATATCATTTTGATGGTAAGCTCAACATGGCAACAACATGTCTTATGATCCTGTTTACACTCCAGTGACAATTTATGCACCTCAACGTCGTTACCCAAATCGCAAACAATGGTCATCCATGGAATATAGCGTAAAGTCGGCGAGATCTAATCAATATTATAGAAGTTCTAGCAAGTTTTTGGTGAAACATTCAAAACAAGCACGGTAAACAGTCGACTTCACTGAAACCACGATATAAACAATAATCACAAATCACAATGACATTGACATCTTCATATATGTATGTCAATGGCGTTTCATTGCACAAAATGCGTGAATGCAAAGGTAAGGTTTTAATGCAACTATTTTATTATTCATTGTTATTTACATTCAAATAATAATGTGTCATTTTCAATAATTAACAACACAAAATAACGAATTTAAACAAAGATCTGTAGTATGATTTAAGTAACTAATAGGAGTTTTGTTTTATTTAAAAACTTAACAACTGTAGTTTTATTTAGTCGTGTATGCGTAGAATGTAATGCAAATTGCCGCAAGAGAAATAGGAAGTGGACGAGGGACTTGAATTACTTTATTTTAACATTTTTAAATCTGCAACTTTTTTATCAAGAATTATTAAATCATACGTGGTCATAAATTCCTAAGATAATTTTAAAAAGTTTACATTTTGTGTAAATTATGAAAATTGGTGGGGCAAAATCTGGCATTCTCTTTTTATTAGTTTCCGAGATATTAATTTTTAAAATTTTTGAGGTTAGTTTTACCGAAATTCCTGCTTAAACTCATAGTTAAGCTGATAGAGAATGGGTTAAAGTAGCTTGGAGGGAGGGAGAGGCAGTGGGTGGGGGCGGAGGGGTATAGGTAGTGGAAGAGGGAGGGAAAGAGTGTTTTAGGTAGTGGGAGAGGTTAATTTCTTAATTAGAATGCGGTACGCCAGAAGACATGCTTCTGGCTTCGCGTTTAAAAAAACACTAGGGGTAGGGCAGACAAGACTGAGTGGAGTCGGGGTGTGCCGATTCGGTTTTGTGTATCATATGCTCAAGTACATCACGCAAGTGGCTCATTAGAGTCTAACACTTGCACTTCTCTTGACGAAACGCTAGAAGATGGTGACAACGAAGAGGCCTGAGGCTTCGAAGACGCCATGGCACTCATAGTCAGCAGTTAGGAGTATAAAAAATAAAAATGTTCTAAAAACAATTATAAAAAAAAACAAAAATGTGCCAACTAAACGTCAATTAGTCTGTAATCTATGGCAAATGTCGTAAGAAATAGTGAAAAGTGGTAAAAATAAAAATAAATATTTTTAGAAAAGTATTAAAATTTGGAGTAAAATATTTTAGTGCAAGGCTTACCATATCAAAGTCTTTCTGTAAAAAAAATATGAACGTCCAACTCAGCGGGCAGTAAACTATAGCTGAGCCTGAGCCACGATCAGTAAATCAGGCAATAACCAACACAGCAAAATTACCCGAACTGAGCAAATGATAAAAGTCAAAGCATTTGCGTAGGCACTGCAAGATTTCAACAGATAAGGATAAAATTTGGCACAGGGATATATATTAATCTGGAATAATAGATAGGCTTTTTTTAGTCTTGGAAAATTAAGGAGACCAAAAACCTCAATACATGCAGAAAAAGTCACAGGCATCAGCTAGTATTATCCATACCATTGAATGTAAGGGTTTTCTCTGGATTATAAAGTGATAAACTGCCAGATAGACCCAATAGAAACTTCATTAATACTTGAATATGACTTGTTAGTTTGTTTATTAACATCACACAATAATATCTATGTAATGGTTTAATACTGTACTGTGTAGAATACTGTTTATCCATTTCTTGAAGTGGGATAAATTAAGAGCAATCATTGGTAAAAACTTCTGTTGTCTTTCTCCCCATGTAAAAATACCAAAAGCAGTGGAACCATTTGGGTCTACTATGATAGCTCCATGTCCTGAAACAAAAATGTAATGCCAATTTGTAAGGCTCTGAATTTAAATCTGCATCTGCATATCCCTTTAAATAAATGCTGTCTATCAGTCCATCAAAAGTACATTAACATACATTCTTTATTCCTTTTTATCTTTATAAATGAAGCCTATAAAATGCTAGATGTCAGGGTCTTCCAGCATTTCAGGGTAATTAAATATCAAGTACAAACTTCTATGTGAAAATATCAAGTACAAATAAATTCTCAGAAGCCGGAATCCCAAACTGATGTACATGTTGTACATATACATGTATATGGCATTATATCAGTGCTATATTTTTGGAACTAACTTTCATAGGGGACCGCTAGCCGGCAAAAAACGTCCGTAACGAAAATGCATGGAGTAAGATTTTTATGTATAGTTTATTCGAAATTAAACCTTAACACTAAAGCATCAAAGTTTAATTTCGAATGTAGTATATTTATATTACGAGAACAAAACGAAGGCAAAAAGTCATGCTCGCGTTGTTTTTCTTTTAACCTCGACTAGAACTTTAAATTAATATTTATGTATTAAGGAACTTCGCTCCTATCAGAGGCCCAATTGTCCAAGCCAATCGTAATCATTTGACAGTTCATAACGTATAACTCGAACTTTATAGGGAGTACATACATGCGGTTTGACATGCAGGCATCTATGACCTCCATAGATAGGTCGAATTATACGTTTGACAGACGATTACGATTACGATTTCCTTACATAATCGGGGGGCTGGTGTCCCACGACACCACACGTTTTTTTTTTCAAATTTTAAATATTAGCTAGATTCGGGAATAATCTATGTATGCCTTTATTTTTAAATCTTCTATTTAATATATAGAAGATTTAAAAATAAAAAATTAGTAAGTGACCTTTCGCTTTTATATATATTATATAAAAGCGAAAGGTCACTCACTAATTCATCACGATATCTCAGGAACTATAAAGTATACAGATTTGATATTTGGAAGATAGGTTCCTTCTATGGTGTAGACGTCAGCTAAGAAACGGTTTTGAGAAAATTCACCCCTAAGGGGTTGAAATGGGGGTTGGAAGTTTGTATGCAGGTTATAAGTTTTTTAAATCGGCATTAAGGTTATTACTTATTAGTTTTAGCCGCTTGTGTAGTTACCTAGGCTTTTTGCAGAGGGAAAATCTCATAGTAAATCAGAAATTGTATGCGAACGAAGTCGCGGGCGACCTCTAGTTCTTAGTAAAAAAATATTTAGAATGCATTCCTTTACCTAAAGTTGTGTTAGTTTTCTTTTTCAATACAATACAAAATTCATATGGTCTGAGTTCTATAATTGAAGCAACAAAGGATGTACAGTTTTGCATTGCCATTGCTCGAACACTGTATGCATCTATTTTGTTATTGTCACCTGAAAAATTTTACTCCAAGCTGCACTCAGAGCGCCAAATCAATACTTAAGAAACTCCTTAGTACTTAATAGATTTTGTATTGAAATTGATACTAAGTTTTAAGTAATGAATAAGCAACACTGATTTCGGCAGTTGTGATATACTTAATATGAATTTTAAATTTATCACAAATAAAGTCTACATAATTATATGTCCAGATAGGTGGTGTTTGGAATTAAAGAATAATATCACCTTTGGAACCATGATCCCAGCTTATAATTTTAATTTTTTTTGTCTCCATTTCACTATAGTTATCATTTATTTCAGGAACTGAAAAGGAACAATTCAGGGTTGATTCACAAAAAGCCTAAGCAACAATCTTAAGTTTTACACAGCATTGTCAAAGCCTTTTCTATCGTCATCTCACAATATCACTCAATATCAATCAAAACATTCATTCCTATCTCCCAAGCATGCTTGTCATTTCAATGCTGCTTTCGCTAAAGGAGTTTTGAAGTCTAATAAGTAGCAGAACTTACTTACACATCAACATTCACAATATTTTACATATAATAATATATATGTAAAATATTGTAAATAAATGATAAAAAAATTATAAGATTTGTAGTTAATTACTTACTTTAGGTAACTTAGGTTCTATCCGGTTAATATACCTACCTAACAGATTACAATCTATCGAAAAATAATGCGTTAAATTGTAATCTTTCGGCAGTTTACAATCTCGCTAGTTATAGATTACAATGGTTTTAACGGTTTTCACAATCTTATGGTGACATATATATACATTTTATATTACGAAAGAACATATTTAAAAATTAAATATGTTATTTCGTAAAAGAAACAAGAGGGCCGTTCAAAATATGTTATATATTTTATTAATATCATATAATTGTTGTAATAGTGCCAATAGAAACACACACTGAATTTTTTAACTGTTTATAGGTAAACCGTTCAGGAGATACCTACAGCTCACTGACAGACAGAAACGTTCAGCAGAGGCTCCCTTTAGTGTTTAGATTTTCATAATTTCAATGTTTTCACAGAATTTTCAAAAAAATCTAAATCCTCTTAATCACACTCACAGGCATCTTCTAGTACCACTATAATAATGAGTGATGTTTCAATTTACAGGGAATTATGGAAGGAGAAAGTATTTTGAAACTTCAATAAATCAGTTTAAGATAAAGTATGCGCAAGTTGCAAAACAACAAGGTAAATATACCAGGATTTTCTCATTTTTCCTTGTAGTATTACATTATTTGCCAAGATTGCTATCGTCAAGCTCTAAACCAAATTGCTATCTAAACACAAAAGTATATAAAAATCGCTGAGTCTGCCTGCAGCAAACTGATTTACCATCATCAAAACACTCGTATTTATACTAACTCATTTCAATATGGCGTCGGTATCCGCAGATTAAATCGAATGACATGAAACGAGTCAAATTGACGGATATTATACTTCCTGTTTCATGAGATATAATAACAAACAGTAATAATGCTAACAATATAGTATGTAACGCTCGATAAGAGAGACATACTTCTGCCGCTTGCCGGTATTCCTCTCGACCTTTCTTGTGACAAAAACCACATACAAGATATTCCAACTGCAGACTTACTGCAGCAGCAATGTTCCTAATTGCTGTTCTCTACATCGTGGCTCCCAAATCCAACCCCAATTTAACAGTTATTACTTACTTTTATACCCCGTAATTCTTGAACCTTGGCCGTGCTGGAGCAGTCCTATGTTATTTGTAAACGTATCTCTATTGAAATGTGGATGCACGACGCTCCTTAGTATTTTTGTTCCTGTAATGATTAGTTTATGACAAAAATGTATAGCCATTCTATTCTAAGTATTATCATTTTATATTGAAATGAAGCCGTCACATAAAGCTTGAGAAAATTGAAAGGAAGCTCTAGGTCCTGAAATAATAAATCGACATCTCCTAGGTGGCAAGTATCTGTCAATCTATGCATAATCTCAAGTATCAGTCACCTGTTCTTAGCTGATAGTGATGTTGCATTATTATTATGGAACTAGGTTCAGTTTAACATGAAACATTGAAAAAATTTCATAGTACCCTCATGATCAAAAGCATATTTGATCCTCCAATCATACAAAAGGTGTGATAATTCGGGATCAGAACGTATAGCCACACAATGTCCTGAACTGATTGACCAGTACTCTGTTATGAGGAAGGTATTACAAATATGTCTTCTTTTTGTCCCAGTGACATAATATAATATTCCAACTGGAAACTCGTCTAAGCCATACTCTGTAATTATATTAAACTAATAGCGATTTCTTGGTTCGATACAATCTTTAAACTAAATAAAGCCGCTTCGTCAATGGCCAGCATTATGAAATGAAGTGAAATGTTTGTGCGACTTATTGACCGAGCGAAGCGAAGGTCTCCGAGTCTACTTGAGTGAATTTGCACTTGTCCGTCCGTCCGTCCGTCAGAGCCTTATAACTTCTGAATTATTGAACGTAATTACTTCAAATTTAAATATAATATGTAAATTATGATGATGTATGATTATGATTATGATGGCCGATCCAGTCGAATATGGCTTTAAAAGTTATAAAAATATTTATTTCACGGGGGTTCTCATAGAAGCGAATGCGAAGTAAAATATTTTTTGTCGCGGTATATTATTTTAAAGATAATTAGAAATAAAGTAATTTTTTTTATCCCCTAAATTTGACGATATGGTGGGCTTTCAAAGTGAAGATTTTCTAACGTCCAAAGTTGACCGGAACTCTCAATTTTCTGAAAGGCTGAGCCTGAAACTTGATCAATTATTTGAATTATATACTGTACTTGAACAACAAATACTAAAATAAGACAATTATTATAGGGAACCGAAATTATTTAATTTTTAATGAACTTCAGTAATTTTAACAGAACTTCACAATGATGTCAATAGATGGCGCTCTGTATAAGTTTATTCGTTTCTCCAATAACTCTTTACGTCTTTTGCGACTAATGTTAAAAGTTAACTATTACAAAATATAGGTAAAGCTATCTTATGGGTACCGCGAGGTCTCAGTTCGTGGCGAACCACTAGTGATATATGAGTACCTGTTGGTAGAAAGGTGCGCCTCGTTTCAAAAGCACTACTGGAACCACTATGATCAACTACAAATATATGTATCAAATATACTAAAAGTAAAACTATTATAACGCCAATAGTTAGCACTAAATGGGCTAGGATACACTTCTCCCCTCTCGTAAATTTCGGACTTGTTTCGGGGCCATTAGGTTCGTTCATGTTTAACATTTTGTCGAATTTTAGACCTACTAGATTTCAATCTCAATTCTCAAAAGAAAACGTGTGTGTTGCCGCCTCCAAATAAAAGTGAATGACGCGGACATTTCCATGCATTTTCCAATTTCCATACTAAAAACAATAAATTAAAATATACGATAATAATCGTATAAGTTATGCGATGCCTCCAGGGGACTGTTGGGACTGTCATAACGTGGACAAATATTAGTTGCTGTGCAGCTTTGTAGGCTAATAGCGATACAAAAATTACTGCTCTGTTACTCTTGCTACTCTTAATAGTTTTTTAATAGATGCGAAGTAAAAACAAATTTACTGGCAAATTTATTTGTAAATTAAATTACTGATCGATAACCAGTTTGCTTGAAAGTTGAAACCTCATCTCATATAAAAATAATTTGTCTGTTTTTTTTACACAAGACAGCTCATCTGCGCTGAAGAAAATTATCTAAGATTTTTTTTGAGAAACATATTTTTCAAGTGGACATTGTGACAGAAATTAGTTGGTATGTTCACGCTACACAGGCCAATGTTGGAAAGTGCTTCAGTGTAAAAAGGGAGTAAATTAGCTTTAGTTTTGTGATACCGTAGTTAATTATCACATCACGTGAGTACACAATTCATAATAATATAATCTGTCTTAACTAAGAACAGAACGCCAAATTACCTATAAGGGACTAAAGTCTGATATCAACCAACAAAATGGGCGTAATTCAGCTTTGTTTGTACTAACCTGGCGCTTGTCTAGAGTGGGGTCTCCTAAATATCAAATAGAATTATCACTGGGCCTTTATCGCGGGTCTAATTATTTCATTAATTTAAACAATACAGGACTTATTAACGAAGATGTAAGATAATTAGTGTCAATGAATGTCAGTGCTAGTACTTTATGTCCCTGATTACTGTGTGCTTACTATTTAAAAACGTATTTTTGTCAAAAGTATGCTTGTTTATCGAATTTACAGCTATACTAAGGACCTTACTCGCCAGTGGCGCCAACTAGTGAGCATAAAAACGGTAGCCCTCATTGCTGATTGTCAAATAGTACACTAACCTCGCAATCCGGTGATGTGGAGATTTTTGCATCCGTTTGCAGCACAGCAGAATCTCAGTAATTTTCTTGTCTTGGGGGCCCCCTGTTCTTTCCTGATGAAAACACTTTACAATTCACCGTTATTTCTGTCCGAGCTAATTTTCTTCCGAATTAATTAATATTTTCACAACACAAGTTTTTACTACACTGATCAAATTGGCTACCCGAAGTTTGGCCGACCACTTTGGGAATCCCTGGTCTAGTCCATACAGCCTATTCAGTTTATTCCATGCCATTTTACACTCTCACCTCACTTGACAGGCTCGAAAAAAGGCATGACAAAGATCTATTAGCCCATACAGCCTATTCAGTCATAATTTTTTTTTATTCAATGCCATTTTGCACTCGCAACTCCAGTGGCGGGGCAAGACTTAAATTTGATGTGGGCAAGATACATTTTGCGACCCCCTGATGGATGACGCAAGAGGACGGATTTTGTTGAGAGAAAAAAAAATTAAATACTCTAATTTTTATTCATAAAAATGCAAACTTCTTCATTGTAATTAACTTATATTATATAATATACCTCAACTAACAGTAAACAATTGTAGAAACAGTTTTTTTTTTTAGCCTTGCTTAACTGCCTTAATAACTGTGTCGTAATCCAGATTAGATCCTTACTTAATATTATAAACGCAAAAGTTTGTAAGTATGGATGGATGTATGGATGTTTGTTACTCTTTCACGCCAGAATGGCTGAACGATTATAGTCTGGAATAACACATAGGCTTTTTATCACGGAAAATTGAAGAGATCCCGCAAGAACCAAAAAACCTCAATCCAAGCGGACGAACTCGCGGGCATCAGCTAGTTCTATATATTCCTCAATAGATAAAACTGACAAAGCCGTAAGTCTTTCCTGACCCATTGTACAGCTTAAATAATTTTTAGTAATTTTGAAGAACTTTCAGCTGAGGCTGAACTTATGGTAAGACCCGGATATACAATGACCTTCACCGATCTGTTTACCAGATGAAACCTACTTTTTATTTTTATTTAATACTAGAAAAATACACCTAAAATAAGTTACTTATCAAAATCCGGTCCAGGATATTTTTAAATTAATTAATTTTAATTAATTTTTCTTAGACAAGTTTATTATATCCAATGCTATGAAATGCCATCGCGTTTGTTATGAAATTACCTATACTTTAATAAATAACTCAAGCGGTTACTTGAGTAACTACACAAATAGGATTCGGATTACTGGTACTGTTAACAAAATTCGAATGACAAAATAAATATTCGGGTAAATTTCTTTTTCTTTTTCAGATAAGTATTGAAGCAGCTGTTTCACATCTTTAGTGAAGTAAATTTGGGACCATGTAATTCTTCATAAAATTCGTAATTTTGATTTTATGGTTAAGCTAACTAGCCATTTGCAATTTTTTATAGACTTTCATTAGTAGTGAGATGTGAGTATTAAAATCAGGTGAAATAATAGACATGATGACTGATTTTGAAAAGTGGTCAGATTATGTTCGGAAGTATCTACTATTTCGCAGAAATATCTTATTTCAGTAGAAAAAAAAGGTTTGGTAGATAAAATTGGCATTTGAAATTTCAATTTTAAAAATAACGCCAAAACGCTCACGGGTGTCATGGCGTCGTTTGTGACGTCACTATTGCTTTTACTATCAATGTACTCTAATGTACTGTGTGCAGTAAACACTAAGTCTTCGTACAGGAATTTAGATATTTTGTGTGAATAATATAAATTCTAAAGTGTGTAAGTCGTGTGTGGTCTCCCAGTGTGATAACACATAAAAAATTAACTCCAAGCAAGTTATTTATTCATGCGCCACTTTAAAAAACAATGCGATCTAAGTAGCTTAATCTTGCACGGCGAGCTGGTGCCCGCGTCTTTGTCCGCGTGGATTGAGGTTTTTTGGTTCCCGCGGGAACTCCTTAATTTTCCTAGATAAAAATACATATAAATCTTCCTCTTGAATCACTCTTTCTATTATAAAAAACCGCATCAAAATCCGATGCGTAGTTTTAAAGATCTAAGCATACATAGGGACAGACAGCGGGAAGCGACTTTGTTTTATACTATGTACCTAGTGATGCTGTTTTGCTCATAACACAAATAACTACAAAAAGTTGAGAGATGCGTACCAAGAATCGAACCCCATACGCCCCGAATAGGACGCAGACGTCATAGAAGGCAATCACCGCTCATATTAAGTTATACGGTATAGTTTTAAAAAACAACATTTCATACCTCTAATACCTATCATGAAGTGCTTAATATATAAAATAGCAGATTTTACGGGTTTAGAACCTATAAAATATTATGTTATTATTGGATGGAAGTTTTGACGTTGCGAAATTGTGCTGAACAAAAGTCTTTGTTAGATGCAAGATAACCAGCATCAACAAATCAATCCTGGGCAAATTAGAGCTAGTAGCTTTGGTAAATCCTTGATCCATGGCTAATTTTTAATTTCATATCTTTGGATTCGGTAAAAGAAAACTAGATTAAGGAAATGATCTTTGGGAAACAAAAAACCACGAAAATACTTGATAAACATTAAAAACACCTGTACATATAGAGATTTTTGGTCGATTGTCAAAGCTCGAAAACAATAGTGACGTCATTCGCTTCAGTGGTGTTTTATACAATATGGCGGATTGCTGTATTTCATAGTTTTATTTTATCAAAATAAATAACAATCTCACTCGAAATAGAAAAATTTATAATTTCATTGATTCTTGGATACTGTCATCATGCCTATTATTATATCTTCTACGAAAACAATTACAAAGTTTTCAAACTCGGGACCGTAAAACAAAAGATCGACTATGCT
Source organism: Erebia palarica (assembly GCA_964035005.1). NCBI lineage: Eukaryota > Metazoa > Arthropoda > Insecta > Lepidoptera > Nymphalidae > Erebia > Erebia palarica. The sequence continues at coordinate 21,690,983 of OZ035986.1, forward strand.
GAGTGGAAGGAGCGTTCGTTAACCCGAAAGTCATGGTTATAAAACGCAAAGTACGCAGTTGCAATAGGTATTTGCCAGAATGCTTTGCATTGGTCGATTCTTGACAAATATTTCGCATTTTTAAGGTTGTCTATTGTGATACTTGACGTTTTATTACATTATTTATTAATCAATAGCTGATCTTTGACGTTGACTTTGTACCAAGAGAATGTAATGAAAGAGGTTTGAATATTATTTTAGTTAAGGTTCGCCTAACCATCCATTTTTTTCGAAATAGTGGCCTCTCGCAAAGCTTCAATCAATCAACAGCTATCCTAGCCTAGAATATATTATATATAGCCTATCCATACTACTATAAAACATGGAAACCTTAATTTGTAGTGATTTACTATAAGATTTTATTCTTGCTGCAAGCTGCACTGCTCTGCTGCCAATGTATTGAGAGCAAAAGAGTCTCGGCCAGTCAAAATTGACTGAAGTGTGAACGTCACTCATTTGTGTAATGAAATCGGCGGATATCAAACTCTATCATCTTTCACAAAGCTCTTTTGAATAGTTAAATGAATCTACCTGTAGCGGTTACCAAAATGTACCATGATCGCGCTAATTGTAACTACATCACAGGATAATCGACTGAAAACTTAAAGCTTACTTACAAGTCAGCCCCCCGATTATGTAAGGAAATCGTAATCGTAATCATCTGTCAAACGTATAATTCGACCTGTTTATAAATAAATATTAAGAAAATAATTTAATCGTTGGTTTCATTTCAAACAACACGATCTTTTCAACTTAATCTCTGAACAATCGGCCTAGGCAGTGGTGAGCGCTGTTGTGTAATAATGGGGGTCCCGGATTCTAATCCTGGCAGGGTCAATTTGGGAATTCATAATTTCTGAATTTTCCCTTTTCTAGTCTGGTAAAGAAGCATAAGAAATCAATTCATGATTTTCACGATTATGAAATGAAGTGACATAAATAGTGCTATAAATCATAAATAAAGTGGTTTAAATTATATATCAGATAATTATCTATAATTTATAAATATTGTTGTATTTTGCTGTTTGAATAAAAATATTTGTACCTATTGATTTTCCAATAAGCTGGTAAATATAAGACTATCGATATATTTTTTGTCGCACAGCGGGAAGCCCATGTGCTGCGGTAACTGATACTATGTACTTAGAACTGTGTACAGTTGACCTTCAGCCAGCTAATAAGAAATGCCATTATTACTTGGTCCCCGCCTGAAAGTGGTGAGATGTGTTTCAAAGCAAAAATAAGGCTCAATAAGCTCTCAATAGGTTTACTACTCGGTGCTTGAAATATACTAAAATATACTATATATATATATATATATACTATGCTATAGATGCCCACTTTTTTCCCAATGAATTTACTACCTACTGTGATTTGAGTCGTTTAGTCTGGACTCTGATTGCAGCACAATGTTTTTGTTGGTACACTGCAGCCACGAAAAATCAATACCTATGCGCAACGCAATAATGCAATTGGTAACCCTATTCAGTTCGAAACAAAAATATCTTTAGCGTTAGAAATTAGAATATTTTAAACTCTAGCACCGATCTGATCTACCCATAGGTGAGAAACTAAATATTTTATATCAGTAGGTATTATATCCGTTTATTCTGATAATATGTACTAAACTAAAGTGTACGTAAATATAACTACTTCATTGCGACATTTTTAGAAAAAGTACATCCACATGGAAAAAGATAAGGAAATCGTGTAGTTTTATACCCACCGCTCAGATTTGTGATTTCTGATTTTCTAAAATACTTCTAATTTTTTGTTGTAGGTAATCTTTCAAAAGTACACTCACCTGAATTTTGGTATTGTTAGACCTGTGCAAATGACTAAACTTGCCGGGTCACCTACATCTACTTACTAGTAATCTCAGTCTTGTCTCTAGCACTAGTCAGATTAATAATGGCTGATCCCCAGCCCCAGGACAAAGACGAGGACATTGAAGTGGTCCCTGTCAGAGAAATGACCATGGGATATATAGGAGTGATAATAATTTTGGTGGCCATATGGTTGTTACTTTACAATAATTTAGGGCCGCCTGAACGTTGGAGACAGCGAGGGGGATAATAAATGAGAACGAAGATACGAAAATTGTATTTTTAGTTCTTCAGGGTTACTCAGTCCCATCGCGTAAAGCATTATTAGTTATTTCAAATCAGTGCTACTTTACAATGAAGCAGTTAAAAAATAAATTATAGGTAATATGAATAGATTTAGTATGTATTTAACGTACCTACGTAATATGTTATGATTTACCTACCGCTCATTTATAAAAATACTGTCCTAGCTAAAGATAGGAAAAATACTGTGAAGATTATATAAATTGTTGAAAAAATCCTTTTTATTTTGCACCGCAAAACTTAGTTTGCAAAGGTTTATGGCTTATTCCTCAAAAACTAACCTAGCTAGAAAGTTCGTTATGTTTTTCTTTTTATGTTAACATAAACTTCTATCAACTCTAATGTATTTCAGATTTTCCATTTGCATGTATTTTAGTTTCTAGAAGTTGAAATTGTTAAGCTAAGAAGAGAGCGATGAAGATCTTATACTTAACTAAAATAAAAGCAAGCAACAAAAAACTTTAAACATTTAATTCTAGGGCCCTAAGTATATTTTCAATTTAGACCACAATTTAAACAGGGTTCCTACACAATCGGTCCAAATATTTTTTCAGTTAAACGTTACTCGGAGATTGAGAAACAGGCACAAACAGAGAAATACCTAATAGTTATTTGTGTTATATGGGGCCAGAAAATTTTTGTTCCCCGAGGGCGCTGTTCTGATTGGTCCGCGTTCGTACTTCTGATTGGTGCTTAAACGTATGAGTAATGTCCATACATAGTACGTTGATACTCCTAGCTTTTTCTCATACGTAATGATGATAATGATGAAAAATAGTGTGTCACTCGGGGCCAAATTTTTTGTTCTCGGACGGCGTATATTGAACTCCTCGCTACGCTCAGGTTTCTACTTTAGAATCCTTCACTTCGCTTTGAATTCAAAAAAGCGCCCTCGGGGATCAAAAATTTTCTTTGGCCCCATATAACACAAATAACTATTATAATTCTATCAACCAAAAAGGATCATATTTGGACGAGCGAAGCGAAGGTCTCTAAGTCTACTTGAGTGAATTCGCATTTGTCCGTCCTAGGGTTGCCAAAAAAAATTGTCCGTCTGTCAGAGCCTTATAACTTCTGAATTACTGGACATAATTACTTCAAATTTAAATATAATTTGTAAACCGATGGCCTTCAGCCGAATATGGCTTAAAAAGTTATAAAAATTTTTATTTCAGGGGGGCTCTCATAGAAGCGAATGCGAAGTAAAATATTTTTATAGCGTTACATAGGGTTGCGGTATAACATTTTAAAGATAATTAAGATTATAGTAAAAAAATATTTTTTTTTTTAAAATCCCCTTAAATTGACGAAATGGGGGTCTTTCAAAGTGGAGATTTTCTGACGTCCAAAGTTGAACTCAGAACTCTCAATTTTTTGAAAGGTTGAGTCTGAGACTATATCAATTATTTGAATTATATCCTGTACTTGAATAACAAATACTAAAATTAGATAAATAATTATATGGAAACGAAATTATTTAATTTTTAATGAGCTTCAGCATTTTATCAGAACTTCACAATGATGTCAATAGATGGCGCTCTGTAAAAGTTTATTCGTTTGTGCTTACAATTAAAAGACGTTAGCACCTTCTTACGTGGAATAGAAACATACCGCGAGGTCTCAGTTCGGGGCGAACCACTACTTTATTATTGTTAGTACATGTAATTTATTTCTGAGATTATGATTGGATATGATATTCCTAGGAGATTATGAAATTTTTTCGCTGAAAAAGGCCTACTTATAGAGGCTATTTCTTAATAAAAACTTGGACTTTCATACTTCAATGGTCTGAGTGTCAATTTTTGAAATATTAATTGTATAATTGCGTTTTCTTGTGTCTTTCTTGTAGATTAGGTTAGGGTTCGACATAATATTTAATCAGGTAGTACCCAGCCGCAGGCCGGGCACCTAGGTTGTACAACTACATAATCAAACTTATTATCCTTTGATTAGGTATCAAAGAACATGACATTCGCTGATATCATAGACAATTATCAGACGTCGGACAAGAGTGATGTTTTTTTAATAAGTTGTCACTCTGTGGGAGCGTCGCTTTGGTGGGTAGCGTGGCGGTAAACCCAACTTTTTTGCCGCTGGCACACCGCTTTCAAGACGAATCGTTTTTATCTGGCGCAATTCTAAGTCTTTGTTTAATTGTAATAATAATTAGTAATTTTATAACTCGTGGTTTAATTGAATAGATTTTGTTTAGTTGAACGTATTAAGCAATGGATAACGACGAGAGCCATCCTGTACCTGTATATATGTCACCGTAAAATTGTAAAAACCGTTAGATTATAATCTAACGCATTATTTTCCGGTAGATTGTAATCTGATAGGTGTAAAAACCCGATAAAACCTAAGTGCCCTGGACTGCCTACCTACCTGATTATTTATGTCGAACCCTAACCTTACCTACAAGAAGGAGACAAAAAAACGTAAATACAATGTATATGTCCCCGTAAGATTGTAAAAACCGTTAGATTATAATCTAACTCGCAAAATTCTAAACTGTCGAAAGATTGTAAACTGTTCAATGTTCTGAGTTTCAATTTTTGAAATATTCATTTTATTTACGTTTTCTTCTCTTTCTTGTAGGTTAGGTTAGGGTTAGACATAAATAATCAAGTAGTATTAGGTTTTATCGGGTTTAAATAGCTATCAGATTACAATCTACCGGAAAATAATGCGTTAAATTCTAATCTTTCGACAGTTTAGAATTTCGCGAGTTAGATTATAATCTAACGGTTTTTACGATCTTACGGTGACTTAGTTAGATGGTATCTATTCACATTTACTCTGCATACAACTCGCGCTTGTCTATGCTTGCACCTACTACAGAATTATTCTGTTCATCAGCTGTTCATATTCTATTTGGTTTTATAATCTGTGATAGTATACTATTCAGAGACAAGTTAAGATACTATTGATCAGAGACAATGAATGCTATTGATTGATGATATAATCTATAAACCAGCATCTGAGAAACCTGTGAGAAACTAGCAAACCTTGTCTTGTCTCTGCTTAGTGCTTGATAATTATGTTACTTGTCTCTGTTGATAATGCTTACCAAATTGGCCTACTTATTCCTATTCCCGTATTCATCATATTTTCCATCCTATATTATCAGACAACAGTGTCAATTAATTAACAGTGAATAATTCATTCTGTGACTAAAAATACTCAAAGTGCCGTTCTTTTCACCAACAGCTAATCAGTATTCCAAGATGAATAAAGATAAACGAGAACCCGAATATCCTGCTGAGTTGGAGTCCCAGTTCATACTTCGCCTGCCAGAGGAGCCTGCAAAAGCGCTTAGAGGACTACTCAAGTCCGGCGACAGTCTCAAGAATCGGCTCACGATTCAAATAGAGAACGACATGCGAAACGGCGAGGTGCGATTAGACCATTGGTTGATGCATGCGAAGATCATCGATCTGCCCACAATCGTAGAGTCCCTGAAGACCATAGACAACAAGAGCTTCTACAAGACGGCGGATATATGCCAGATGATGGTCTGCAAGGAGGAGCCGGACCAGACGCCGTCGGAGGAGGAGGCTCCAGCAAAGCACAAGAAAAAGGATCCCTACAAAGTCGACAAAAAGTTCCTATGGCCGCACGGCATCACCCCGCCTACTAAGAATGTTAGGAAACGCCGCTTCCGGAAAACTTTGAAGAAGAAGTATGTAGAGGCCCCTGAAATTGAGAAGGAGGTGAAGAGATTGCTGCGTGCAGACAACGAAGCTTGCCAGCTGTCGTGGGAAGTGATCAAGGAAGAAGATGAACCACACTCAAAATCAGAAGCCACACCAACAGCTCCCACTAAACCTGAGAAGAAGACAAAGGCTGAACGTGTTAACAAAAAGGAGAGAGAACCTAAGCCCAGTGTATCAAACCAAGGCTCTTCATCCAATGTTGTGGATATATTTGGTGGAGCAGTGAGCGACAGTGATAATGAGGATGATCCTAGGACTGGGGTGATGGAAGAAACTCACATGTCTCCTTACGACACCCGTCTGTCCGACATGGGCTCCATGATGGGCACAAGTGATATACACAAGCGAGATACTTATGCCATGGAGTTTGAATCCCAGATGTTTCATGCTCAGCCGATACCTAAAAAGAAATCCAATAAACGCCGTTCTTCAACTGTCACTTGTACTGTAACTCGAAGCAGTGGGTTATCTTCAGAGGAAGATGTGGACTATATGTCTCGTGATAAAGACAATATGTCTCTAAGGATTGAGCAGTTGCGGACTGAGTTGGAGGAGCTAAAGCAGCGGAGGCAGAGGACCCAGCATGAAATTGCTGGTATGGAAAATGTGGCGCTGAAGCAGCGCTTCCAAGACATCTTGCATACTCTGAACCAGGACGTCATGTACAAGGAGATGGAGTACCAGGGCCTCATCACATTGCAGAACTCTGACGATATATGAGGAACGTATTGCATGTAAGTAGAGGAGTCTTGACTGTGCTCCCCTATTTACATGTTCAAGAGTAACTAAACTATTGGTTTTGCTTAAATTATGTCCTTAAAGAGCTTGATTGAGATTGAGAGCGTGATTCTATCACAGCTGTAAAAGTGATGTGACTAACTATATCTGAGAAAGTGAGTGAAAGAAGCTCAGATATATATGCCTACATCCATGGAAAGAGAAGGCACATTTGTCATTCCAACGAAGCTATACTTTAAGCCTGAGGAGTGGGATAAGAGGCAATGGTTGTGATGTGTGGTAGAGGAGCTGGTGCAGCATAGCCCCTTGTCATTTCTATAATATTTCATACAAAATGTATGCAAGGGACGTCAGGTATACAGAGGCGGCGACTCGTGAACACTGCTTTCTTACTTCCAAGGCTACACCTACTGCCTACCTCTGCCGCGCCACTCGTATATATCCCGCGCCTAAGGACTGTAGTAAAATATTGTAAAACTTGGCTAACTTATTTGTGCATTTGTAAAAATTCGCTACAATTCTGTATTGTTTTTTAATACCTAGTTGCATATCCATATGCCACACATACACACATAATAACACACACAAGTTTGCCAAGCTTTAAGTCATTTTTAAGAATAAATCTTTTTCCCAGGATAATTGAGAAGGATTTAAGTATCAAATGTAATTTGTAAGTATCAGACCTTTAATCCTAAGAACGTAGGAACTTTATTTTTAAAAAAAAAATTGGTGTTTGTTTTGGGAAATTGATATTATTTTAAGAAGTAATATTATACAAATAAAATTTACCAGCATTAGGTATTTTTCTGATCTAAAGTATGTTGATGATGTTTGATTGATTGTTTTTTTTACATATATTAGAAAACATAAGAAAGAAATTACTATTCCTTAGATTAAGTAGATAATAATTAGAGGCATTATTTATAATTTTTATATACCTACTTACGTATATTATTTAATATTTCCAGAGTATATTTTTGTTATAAAATTTTCTTAAGAAACATGAAATCAATTTTATTTGTAGGAATATGACTTAGGGTATGGATGATATTGTGTTATCCATAATGTACAACCAGCACCAATATTATTTTTTACTCTTGCTGTCTCCAATTGTAATTAGGGTCCCACACATCTATCGACGCGGAACCAGCTTGAACTGGTCAGAAAAAGCTTTATATACTTATATGAAAGAGTGAGAAAAACGTCGCCTGCCTCGGGGACCCGACGCGACGGCTTTTTGTCGCGTTTTCACTTTTATGCCATATGAATAAAGCTCACATAAAACTTTCTGACCAGCTCAAATCGTTCCGCGTCGATTGGTTTGGTGAAACCCTTATTGTGCCTCAGTCTGTCTAAATCATACAGGTAAAAAAAGAAAAATTGTTGATTTGAAAATGTGTTTAAATTACTGGAAATATTAATTAAGCCAATGTATAGAATTCCTTGCCAGTTTTGTTAAAGAATTTCATACAATACCGGACTGGCAGATTTTGGCAGCTGTAAAATAGTATACCTACATTTCCTAGGCATGCATATGGCAAGTGTTTTAAATAATACCAACTGTAGATTTAGCCAGTAGACATGTTTCATTACATAATTTATATGCACACTAGCTGATAACCGCGACTTAGTCTGCGTGGGATAAGTTTTTTGGTTCTCACGGGAACTTGACATAGGCTACTTTTTCCGGTATGAAAAGCGGCAGCCTTGTCACTCTCCAGGTTCTCAACTATACCCATGCAAAAAATCACGTCAATCCGTTGCTCTGTGTTGCAGCGTGATTAAAGGACAAACCAACAAACAATCACACTTTCGTATTTATAATATTAGTATGATTTTACAACGTTAGTTTTAGTTTAAGCAAAAACCGAAACACGTATCGAATATTTTCACTTGAATATTTATACAAAATTACAATATTTTTTGTTCAAAACTAAAAAGTTAAGACGGCGGAAAGACGGCGCGCGCTGTGACGCGTTCCGCGGCGCGGATAGGTAGATAATAGGTAAGTTCAGCGCGTGAGTGTTTGTAAGAGTATGTCATTATCACAATTGCGCTATTACATTTCATTAATTGTTTACACAGTAATTTACAATACGGCGGTTAGAGGGTGGAACTGGCCATTTTCCGTTAGCCGTTGTATGAACGGCAAGCATGGGCGCCTCAAACTCCTACACGTAGACACACTGTCACCACATACCGTCAATGGTTGCACCATTTGCGTGTGTTGCACATTCGTAAATACTAAAATTCATTTTCTCATACGATAGCTGTAATAGGAGCAAGCGATTGCGTGAATTTGCATGTTAAACCTACCCATAAGCAAGCTTCTGGACGACTGACGCCGCGCGCGAATGTGTCCAAACTTGCAAGATTTTAAAATATTTTTTGGACGAAATATAACACGGTGCAAAATTTTTTGCATTAGATTCTGTTGCTGATTCCGAACAAACTACTTTCAGGTTTTGCTTATACTAAAACTAACGTTGTATAGCAAAAAAGTCCAAGTGTCAAACAAAAAAATACAAAAATTCAGTACCTAGAGTAGCTATTGATATTTCCGTGAAGGTTTTTACATCTGCTTTTTAACATAATATTATATACAAGTATTAGGTAAGTATATGTTACATATCGGGATCTCTAGGGTGTGAAACATTAATGTTATAAACATTGATTTAACTTAATAATATATACTTAGTGTGAGTATATTCAATCTATTTTTAAATATTACGTATTATTACGCCAATATTAGGATATATTTTTAACCCACATTGGGTAAATAAAAATACACGTTTAAATAGATGTGGGTACTTGTACTTATAATAGGTTACCTATCTAAGAGACAAGAATCTGATTAGAATTACAACAAAATCAATATTATACAAAAGTATAATTAACGTGAATTTATCAAAATAAATGCATTATGTTACTTAATGTTTGCGTAGCAGGAACATCTAATAAGTGTATTTGTAGTAGAATAAATATTGTGTCAATATTCGTCTATTTATTCTGTGAGAACTATTCCATTAATATGTAAGTATCGTAAAGATAATAAATTATAATAATGATAATGATAGTTCTATATATAGGCATTGTTCTTATGTGTGTAATATGCAATTTTGTAGTTTGATATCGTTATTTATCTCAGAATTTGTAAAAGTTACCACCTTAATATTTGTAATGATACTTCGAACTTTATCTTGTATTACGTGTTTTAAATTGGTGAAAATTTTCTCGATAAAAATGTAATAAATAATAATGTCTATATATTTATTACCTACATATCATAAATCCTATCATAAATAAAGTATCTAGATACAGTAAAACCTTTTTTTTCACTTTTATCTCCGTCGCATCACTTGCATAAATTTAACTATATAGGGCCAAAGCGTAAAGATGCACCGGAGTGGAGAGTAAGGACCATAGATACATATGTACAAGCAAGGACATACGTTTGAAATAAGTATGCTGGAAAAAAGTAGTGATAGTCAATAGACTCGAAGAACGAGAGGCGCACCGCTTCTTTGTTTGTAAATAGGCATAAAGCTCAGTTTGAGGTGTCAAGTTCCAGTTTAATTCTACCCGTGCACTTCTCTCTCCAGTCGCATTGGATTATCGTTTAAGTCACCGTACGATTGTGAAAACCGTTAGATTGTAATCAATCTAGCGAAATTGTTATTATTATTTTTATTATTATGTCGTTAAGATCGAAATTATCATTCATATTTGATCATTGTGTAATTCCTATCTAAATATAATTTCCAAACAACACGATTTTAAAAAAAACCGCAAGCAAAACCCGCCTCAGGGAAAAGCGCGTGACAGCTGGTGTGAATAAAACTACAAAAATGAAATTGCAGACACACTTATTTAATTAAGTCTAAAAAAATCTCAATATGTAGATATAATTATTTATTACACAAAACATTTATAAAATCATCAATAAAGAGTGAAGCACAAAATATACGTTTCACGATTTTGGCACCACTTTTGTGAACAGCACACAGCACAGATGAGAAAAAACCTTAGAGTATATACAAATCTAGATAAATCAACCTATAATAATGAACCGTATTGTCAATTAAGCAATACCCTACATGACGCGTGTTCTTGGTATACAAGTGAAATTAATAAAATGAATTAAAAAATACGACTGCCCTGCCATATTATTTTTGGAGTTTACCTCCTTATGAAGCGATTTGCATATATAGCCTCTGGAATCTTATTCACATTTTTATATTTAGTGTTAAAAATATATAAAAAAATAAATATTTATAGTGTTATATATTTTTGGAATCTACTCATCATTTTCTAGATGATGAATATATATTTAATCTTATTTTCGTTTTTTTTTCAATTTTGGTCTTTAATGCGGGACCATGGTCTAACCATCAATTTTTTTTAAATTTTACTAGCCTATGTCACCCAAAATAAGCTAGGGATTCTAACGATACCTCATTTAACAAAATTGGTTCAGGCGTATAGAAGTTATGGTGGAATATACAAACTCACATACATACATACATACATACATGAACCCTGAAAACAATATACTCCTTTTTTCAGGCAGTCGTATTTTTGGTCTTTAATGCGGGACCATGGTCACCCCATCAATTTTTTTAAAAAATTTACTAGCCTATGTCACCCAAAATAAGCTAGGGATTCTAACGATACCTCATTTAACAAAATTGGTTCAGGCGTATGGTGGAATATACAAACTCACATACATACATACATACATGAACCCTGAAAACAATATACTCCTTTTTTCAGGCAGTCGTATAATAAATCAATATCCGATCATACAAAATGCTCGTATTATACGCCTTGATTGATAGAGATAGAGATCGCATCTCATAGTGTAGAAGGGACGCAAATATGGTTCTGCAGTTTACTTATTAGTATTTAAACACTCATGAATAACATCGTCAAGTGTTAGTTTAGTTAGGCGCTAAAAGTATAGTCCCACAAACTTCCTTGGCCCGGTGCCAAAAATTGGAACTAATGTTTATGCCTGTTAAGTTTTTATTTTATTTTTCATATATACTAGGTCAGATAAGTTTTCGGGACTTTAACTTGGCTATGATCAACAGTTACAAAAGCACTTTAGTATCTTTGTGTTGACCACAATAGATATTGGTTGACGTTTGGCATGAGTGAAAACACTTTATAAGGAGCAGTAATACATCTCTTAGTAAAGACTTTTACATACTCATACAAGAATTTAACATAAACAAACACAAAGCGAATATATAGCATCGTAGATAAAAAGCAAGATAAATTCTAGCGAAAACAACATGTCAGTTTAATTATTAGAGTAACATTATATTATTATTATATAATTTCTGTAATAAATAAATTATTTTAGTTATTTTAAGAAGGCAATATATGCTTTTTTTACAAATTTTATATTAGATACCAATAACATATAGCTCAGAGCAAAAAATATACATGTTTACATTCAATTTATCAAAGTAATCATGTATAAAATTAAAGCATTTCAAGCTGGATTTTAATAAATACTTTACCTAATCTATCCTATTTTCTATAACATCTCCGCCTATCTAGACATGTATACAAGCTAAGTAAAAAACAATCTACTGTCTATGGTTCAATACATAACGCTACATGTTGCATTGTGATTTTGACCCCATTCCACATGGTTTAGTCAAGAAACGAATACCAATAATAATTAACAACACCACTATGACTAACATGTATTTTATTTACTACTCTATCTAGTAAAGACGTATGTTAAAGGCTAAAGGAACAGGAAGCTAAAAGAGAATACTATTTCAGATAAGTAAGGTTCAGATAAGTAACGCAATGTGGTTCCGTGCTGACTTCGACAATACGTGGAAGTTGTTTCAGCCTATGCAGACTGAAGTTCTTATGAGATTTTCCTCCATCGAAGAAAATTAGGATGCGATTTGCCTGACTCATTCTAGCTTTCTAGATGTTAGATACAATTTTCAACAGTATAAAGTTATAAAAGAGACAGTTCGGTCATTTTATGGGGCTTGGACTGGTCTTGTACCAGTAGTGAAAAGAAAGAAAATAAAGTTTTAAACCAGCTTAGTTTAAGCTCCTAAGTCGTCCTAATTTCGCCAAAGTATAGTCCCACGAACATATCTTTTCCGGTGAGAGCTTCGCTAGTATATATTAAAAATAAAATAAAAACAAAACCTAAACAGTCATAAAAATCCAATTTTGGCCGCCAGCCCAGATAAGTTTGTGGGACTATACTGCCATCTCGATGGCTAAAGGGCGCCATCTTGGAAACATATTATCGAAAAGCTTGAAGACAATTTTTATTTTTTGCAAGTTACCTAGATAATTTGCTATTCTAATTTATTTTATTTTCAATACAATATATGTATTTCCTTCTATTCATGATAAAGTGTACAAGACTATGCCGGAAATGAACCTTCTCTTTTGGATACTTGTAAATGTACCAAAATTTTATGGGGATTTCAAGCATGACGTTTCCCCGTTAGTTAATCTATGCACTGAATGAACAATGTACCTACTTTTAGGTATATGAGTGTGTGATAAAGTATAAAATATATCCAAATCAAGACGCAAATTCCAGTAGCGTTATGTTTTCACCGTCAAGAGTTGCTATAAAGGTAAACTATTCTGAAGGGTGATATTTTAGGGAGTGGTCAGTGAAGCGAAAGCTGGAAATATTAGGCCAATTTTACTAGTGACGGCACGTGCTTTGCTTTTTACTCGAGGGAACTTCTGTGCAAAATTTAAGCTTCCTAGGTCCAAGGGCTGGGTGTTAACGAATCTGTCAGTGAGTGAGACAGTCAGGACTTTTCTTTTATTGTATGAGATTATTTACCTGTCACCCCGGAACACAAGTTATTTCTTAAAATTCCTTCATATACGTTACGTAAAATGTTTTTTGAAGGGTAAGGCACAAAATTCGACACCATTAAAAAAAAATTAAAAAGACGCGCCGAATTGAGAACCTCCTTTTTTGGAAGTTAAAAACATTTATATAATATATTTTATTTATATGATAATATTGAATAGTAAGTCGTCCTGATGAAATGCTCAGTGTGGTTGGGCAGCGTTGGGCGCCGGCGGGGCCGGAGCCTGCGGTTGTACGTTCGCAACCACTTGCGGTTGCGCTGGTTGCGCTTGCGATTGGGCTGGTTGGTTTTGTACCGGGGGCTGTGCTGGGATCACGTTAGCGTTCGGTTGCTGGTTCGGTATCGGTTGAGCTTGTGGTTGAGCCTGCGGGGGTTGCTGCCCTTGTGGCTGGCCTTGGTATTGCGGTTGCCCCTGGTACTGCGGCTGAACTTGTTGTTGTCCTTGATATTGTGGCTGACCTTGCGGTAGTCCTTGATACTGTGGCTGACCTTGCGGTTGTCCCTGGTACTGTTGCTGACCTTGCGGTTGTCCCTGGTACTGTTGCTGACCTTGCGGTTGTCCCTGATACTGTTGCTGACCTTGCGGTTGTCCCTGGTACTGTTGCTGACCTTGCGGTTGTCCTTGCGGTTGTCCATGGAACTGCGTTTGTCCTACTTGGCCGGGGTGCGGTTGGTACCCCTGGGGCGGAGGTCCCGGGTGGGGCTGGCCGGGTTGCTGGAACTGTTGTTGGTAGGCATGCAGCTGTTGTAACGCCTGATTTATCTGATGTTGAGCGCCGGGGACGGGGCGACCGTGGGCGTCTACCTGTGGTTACAATAATTCATTCAATCGCTAATATTAATTTAATGACTAGCTGATTCAACCCAGCTCCTCTCGGATGGAATTTCTGAATTTTGTCAAGCGAGGACCTATAATAATAGATTGTTCACCAAAGGACTAAAATTACCCTTTTCACGCTATAGAGTAGAGAGAATGGCTTTTAGTTTCGTAGTAAACGCTCTGCTATTCACTTGGACTGCGAGAAAATAAAATAATGACTTTTAATTATTTCTTTGCCTTTCTGTTACATTTTCATATTAGGAGTAAGTTCTTTATTTTCAATTGATGATATACAAATAAAGAGTGACATTCGCTTTACCCTATGCCTTTATTTACACTTTACCTTGTATTACGTATTGTGCATCGAAATTCGACATAGATTAATTAAACATCCATATAAATAAACGTAATAATTACAACACAAAATCTAGAGATTTAATTTAACAGCAATCCGCAATAGGTACCAACTTTATTTTTCTCCTTATTGTTAACAAGAATGCCGTACCCCTAACAAGTTAGCCCGCTCCCATCTTAGACTGCATCATCACTTACCACCAGGTGAGATCGCAGTCAAGGGCTAACTTGCAGTGGAATTAAAAAAAATAATGAATTAAAAAATACAGTAAGTACCATAGACATGGAGCTGTAGGTTACGATGGGTAACATTAACACATTGACGCACACAAATGACAGACCTGACTACCATCATACCATGACAGTTTTAGCAGTCCTAAATGTACGGTACTGCATAAAAGACATTAGAGTAATAGAATTTTGTATTATAAAAAATATGCTAGTTTTAATTAGATGCCTCCGTTGAACGACTGGTAAGAAAGAATCTCCTTAGAATGTGTCTGTAACATTAGTTTGGGCTGTTAAAATTAACCATAGACTATAAGTTTTTACTACCCATTTACCTATAACTTAAAAGGATTCCAATTATTAAAAAAAATACTGTAATCCCTGGAGGCTTTAGTCCGCCTACGCTAAGCTATAATGATATCTATGGAATAGAAGCAGGCGTTACTTTGCGGAAGTCCATGATAATGAATGAACTAGAAGTTTAATTCGCTATACTCCGCTGCAGTAGACAGTCTGCAGCATGCGACACCCACCAACCAGCAATTCGCACAGGCACAGCACCACACAAATCCTCCAAATCACTCTCAACGTACGTTTCACTCCGACACCGGACCATCTTGATGTTGACTCGACCATGCACGATTGTAAAGTGACTATCTTATCGAATGTTCCGGCTTATATACCTTTTCGGCATGACTCATACTGAAGCCCCGCCCCCTCCCCTATTACTGTATAAATTGAGTAAAGGTGAATTTGATACATTTATTAAACCTTTTATTAAGTATTGTGTTTTTTTTAAGTATTGTAGTGCTGGTCAATAAACATTTATTTATTTATTTATTATATATGAATGGTTATTGCCCACCTCATGTCCACTGTTCAAAAGATGTTTAGCGAAGTGGGACCATTGTGGTTGATCGTTCCTATAAGCAGACATATGGTTCTTATAGCGCGACTTAAAATTGCGCCCAGTTTGATCAACATATGTGGCACCACATTCAGGACACTCAAACTTATAAACACCTGATTTTTAATGATTCTTTAATTTATCTTTCCCGTTGCAAATCCTCCGAAGTGTATTATTTGTCCTAAGCGCGACATTCACATCATGTGATCTGAGCGTCTTTGCAATGCGCTCATATATATCCAAAAAAACCAAAGGTCCAAAAAAACGTCAAATTATAAGTTTTTTAATTATATTAAATAATATTCATATAGACTCCGCGTTTTAAGCATTAAAACTCGTGCCTATGAATACAGGAATTAAAAATGGCGGCGATAATCATTTGCTCTCACTAGCGCAGCATGCACAGGTAATGTGTGCGGGTATGAGGGTGAGTTTTAATATACTAATTGTTATGTTATTGTTATATAGTCCTTTAGTCCTTTTAAGACTGGACTACAAATGAAACGCCCTTTGACCCGGCGTCATTGAGGTTGGGATGACCAGTGTGTTTAAGGATGCAAATATTTTATTACGTACGCGAGCGGCTTTGCTATTCTTCTCAGTAGCTAGAGCCAACGCTGTGTTATAAACGTTTCCGAAAAGAAATGAGTCCAGCGGTGACCGCGCTGGGAGCTAAACGTGCTTATTTTTCAAAAGGGTAAATATAACCCATCCTCAAAATTAACGTAATAAGATTTCGTATGAGGAATCTCAATTTTGTTAATTTATTGAGAGTAAGTAAAAGTTTATAAATATTTTTTTTGTTCTTTGCTTACGGTACACGGGTGTTTCACGTACTAGATACCTTGTTTACGTAGGCACAAAACCATACTATTATAAAAAAATATTGATTGAATGTATGTCTTAGTTTCGATTCATAAAAAAAATATATACGCGCCGAATTGAGAAAGTCGTTTTAAGAAATCGGACAAAAGATATTCTTCCATTAGTATAATTAATCTAACACGGGTAGGAACACTTACCAAGCCGCGTTGCTGTAAGTAGTGCAGTTCTTCTAAACGCCTGCGCTCGTAAGCTTCGTATTCAGCCTGTGTATAGATTTGGTTGTCATCTATGGGTTTCCAGCCTGAAACAGGTAGTTAGATTTCAAATTGTACCTTGATTGACCATACGTAAGGGCCTTTATCAAAAATTTTGCTTAACGATTTTTGGGAGCTTCCTATGAGAAACTATATTATAAATATGACACTTCTAAGTGCTTTTTGGGTCTATAAATCCGTCAGGAAATAGTATTATATTATAGGAATAACAGTAGTTATTCCTATAATAGAATACTATTTCTAATATTAGGAATTCCTTCAATAGTTAAAAATACTCTATACTAGGCGCGGCGAACCTTGATCCCTATGACACTGACAGCTAATGTCACTATATAACATTGTAGTGGCGTCATCATTAAATTGGGATCATATTGGGGGCGTCTAAAAATGCCATTTATAAATTTTACGTAGCTTTATACCATTAGTAATGATATTCCGTTGATATTTTTAACAATTCTTAACATTTACAAGAAGATATCTCAATCTGAATTTATGTTTACGTCCTGCAAAACTTACATCGTGTGACGTTTATCGACTAGGGCGGCAAGTATCAATAAAAAAATGTCGGTAATGGAAACGAGTGCACAATTTTTTTCCATACTCACATATCTAAAAATATCCTATAATACTATTATTACCTACAATAACAACCAAAGACACGACCCATCACTAACACGAACTGTCATAGTCGCGCGTCGTAGTGACCGACCAAATAGTGTGGCTATATCTAAAAATATCCTTTAATATTATTATAACCTACAATAACAACCAAAGACACGACTCATCACTAACACGAACTGTCCTAGGGATCAAGGTTCGCCGCGCCGAGTATAAATAATATCTAGAATTAGATGATGACCGCAACTTCATCTGGTCAGAAAAAAGAGCCTATGTCATGTTTGAACTGCCGAATACTTAAATATGGCGGCAGGGACACACAGGTTAGGCAACTGAGAGGTAATATAACTATATACAGGCATGATTGTCGTCGAGTGAAAGTATATTCTGTTATAAAATAATACTAAAACTCACCATCATCTTGGTTAAACTCCGCGCGCTGGGTCTCCATCATAAATTCGTTGAAGTCAATCAGTCCGTCTCTATTTTTGTCGTTCTCTGTGAACACATGCTCTCTCATTCGCTCCATCTCCTCAGCTCGCTCGCGCAAGTCCTTGTTAGGCCCTCCAGGAGTGTATATCTTATCCAGTTCCTTTATGAAAAGGGCCTTCACCTCCTCTGGGTCCCATACACCGTTACCGTCCACATCTGTTAAGTGAATGTGCGCTTTAATTATTCTGGACGTCACGTTATCGTGGACGTCTTCGATTTTACCGTTGACGTCAACGTCCACAGCAAAAATGTATTACGTGGACGTGCACGTTAATACATTTATAGTTCATGGAAATTGTAAAGCGTCTTCATATAATAAGTTAATATTTTGCTTGGAATTGTATGTTATAAACTAATTTACCTTAATCTTTTACGCTCAAAATGCTAAATCGTGTTCACATAAAGTATTTTATGTTAGCCTGTAAGTTTCATGTTGTAAAATTCTTTTTGAAACAATAATCATCTTAAACTCAATTTCCATACATTTTACGATGACACAGGGAAGTAAAATAGACGTCCAAGGAATCTTAAGGAGTTAGAACGTAATAAGATAGAGTTACATAGTATATTACGTTATCGATACTAACATATATTTAGTATATGCGCGCGTGCATTGAATTAATTATTAAATAATTCTATGAGGATATTAAGTGTAATAAGGAAGAAAAACCAAATTGTACCATAAAATATAATTATAAAGAACTGTACAAAATGAACGTAAAACCTAATTAAACTAGCGGCACGCTATGATGGCCGGTTTGACGTTTGTCCGCTCATGAAGTTCCGTATTAATTGATAACGACTTTGAAGGAAATAATTGTATTACTTTATTGACGATAGTGATGTGCAGAGATTCATAAATTTTATCGAATGTAGTTTCTCATGAAGTTCCGTATTAATTGATAACGACTTTGAAGGAAATAATTGTATTACTTTATTGACGATAGTGATGTGCAGAGATTCATAAATTTTATCGAGTGTAGTTTTAGGTTTAGGACTCAAAATTTATTTATTAAATTGATTTCTTAAATGTATACAAGTGTAGAAAAATCAGTTTGCACCATTTAAGGGGTGAATGTACTTGTGAATATGAACAATTTTCACTATGTGGACAAACCTCTGAAATCGCAAAAAAATATCAATAAATTTTTAAAAATGGAATCTAATACGATCGTCACATAGGATCGCTGGCTAGCACAACTACTACCTCCGGCAAACTCGCGTCAATTCTCAATGCAAAACAAAGCAGTTTCGAATTGACGTTGCTTCGAAAAGTATAAACTGTCAGTGCAATGCGATTGTGATATAGTTTTGACCTGGCTTTGGATTTCAAATATTGATACTGCATTACTGTTGACCCTTGCTCGTTAATTTGGACTCTGTTCAAGCCCTTTGTTGTGGATTTCGTCGATATGACCGAACGTACGCAGAGAACTGTTCTAAATAGTCAGACACATGAGTTCGTAATACGCCTTCGTAACTATTTCGATCGTGAAGCTCAAAATGGAGGGCCAATTTTACCTATAACGTCAGTGGTTGAACGCGTAGCTGATGCGCTTAATATTGGACAACGAACTGTTAGACGGATAACTAAAAAAAAATATGGCGAGACTGGCACAGAAGAAAATAAACTTCACACACCAAAAAAGAGAAAACGAGCAAAACCAGTCGTAGGCATCGATAGCTTTGATGCCGATGCTATCCGAAGACATGTTTACGGCTACTATTTACAGAAGGAGTATCCAACAAGAAAAAAGTTGGTGCATTCACTGAAGGAAGCTGGATTATTCTTCGGTGGGGAAAGTTCTTTAACGAAGATTTTGAAGACCATTGGATTTCGATACAAAAAATGTAACAAACGCAAAATATTGATGGAAAGATTTGATATAGCGATGGCAAGGTATACTTTTTTACGGCAAGTGAAAGAAATCAAAAATTGGCAAAATGTTGTGTTCTTGGATGAAACATGGCTTAATGCTAACCATACTGTAGGCCGTTCTTGGAACGATGACACAGCAGCATCTACTTCCAAAGTTCCTGTAGGAAAAGGATCGCGACTTATAATTTGTCACGCCGGAACCATCAACGGGTTTGTCGAAGGTTCTCTCATGGCTTTTGCGTCAAAAACCACTGGAGACTATCATGAAGACATGAATGGAGAAAAGTTTACTGAATGGTTTACCTCAATGTTGTGTAGCCTCCCTGAACCATCTATTATAATTATGGACAACGCCCCATACCACTCGATGCAAATTGACAAGCCACCTGCCCAATCCCAAAAGAAAGCTGATATCGTCGCATGGCTTCGTAAAAATGGCGTAGATGCAAACATGAATATGTTAAAAGCGGAATTAGTACGTCTTTTAAAAGAAAACAAACCAACCAAGATCCGATACGTCATTGACGAAATAGCATTAGAACATGGGCACAGAGTTATACGGTTACCGCCTTACCATTGTGAGTATAATGCGATTGAGTTGGTGTGGGCTCAAATTAAGGGATATGCTGCAAGACACAATACAGAACCCCCATTTACCACAAAAAAAATGCTAAAATTATTAGAAGAAGCTTGTGAACATGTGACTAAAGGAGACTGGGAAAAGGTTGTGAATAGAACTGTTAAATTAATAAGGGAAGATTATGAAAGAGATGTGAAAATAGATAATATTATAGAAAACGAACATATAATTATTAATGTATGTGATGATAGCAGTGACGACAGTGAAAATAGTAGTATGGACGAATCTGATTAATTATGGCCTTTTGTGGCACCTTTTTTGGTATCTTTTGTATTCATATGTTTCTTGTGTGCATATAAAGTATGTATATTCATTTTCGTTCAAATATTCAGTTCATTCAAATAAATTAAATAAACATATACATTTTTGTTTTATTAAACCTATTTAATCAGGTACAAAAACAAAACTTAATTGTTTTTTGTTCGAGAATAAATTGACATTCCACATCACTATTGTAATGTGTCAAACCGGCCATCATAGCGTGCCGCTAGTTTAATCTGTCGCAAACAGAATAATCAGTAATCAATGACATAAATATATGCCAAGAAATTTCGTGCGAGTAAACATGATCTCTAATTTGATACCCTTTATTTTTATTTTTGGTTTTTGTTCTAGAACGAGAAAAATGGAAAAGAATCTTCGTTTCTTGTTGTTTTACTCTGAAATGATTAACCATAGAGTGAAGCAACTTTTTAAAACAAAGATACTGGTTAAATTGTTTATTTTTCTGAGCTTTTATTTTTAAATAGGGGGTCATTTTTTGTTATTGTTTTTGTTTTTTTTTTGTAAAGCATAAAGAAGAGCGATAACCTTATTAACTTTAATCTATTGCTTTATTTCGTAACGAGTTGAATGACGTACTGTGTTTACGTAGCTCGAACAAGTAATACGAGATATAAATATTTATTTCTCAAAAATGCTTGGAAATTTGAGCATTATTTTGACAACATTCTTCGAGATAAATCGAAATTGCCGTACTTGGCAAATACATGCGAGCAACGGGCCGGAAAATGTTGTATGAAAATCCATATCTGTCGTGGTTTAGCGGCCAAATAAATTACATAGTAAATTCATATCTGTCGTGTAATTAAAAATGGAACGATCTTTTACTTCGAAACATGGCAACTAAGGAGGTAACTGATCAAAGGTTTTATTTAAATTTCGAACCAGCTTGCAAATAGAAATCTGACGTTAGAAGTTATTATAACAAGTTGTAATTAAAAAAATTAAAAATACGACCGCCCTGCCAAATAACAAACTAAGAAAAAACTAAATTAATCTAGTTAAATTAGAATCTCATTCACATTTTTATTAAATGATATTTGTTACAATAACAACAATATACACGTATCGTGAAATAAAATTAACCATAAAACAAACAACGCATGTAACTAACTACTTACTATATAAATATGGAATGCAAACAGTACAAACAGGATACTAACACATAATGAACTCAACAAAAATTGCACCATGCATCATGTTCTTTTGGTCATGATCTTACTATGCAATATGGTCTACCGTTAATGATCTTACCATGCAGCATTTTCTACTGGACATTACTGTATTTTGCATGTTTTACCGTGCATGACCTTACCATGCAGCATGAAAAACACCTTCGGGTCGAAATCACTGTCCATGCGATCAGCCCCCCTCCACACGTCTAGCAGATGGCCCCGGGCGCCCGGGTGGTGGAGCTGCCACAAACAAACCAGCGTTAGCGGACCCCACTTACCATGCATCATGAAGAAAGCTCGGGGGTCAAACTGCTGGTCCATGTGGTCTTGCTTCTCCCAGACCTCCTCTAGCTGCGGCTTGGACCCCGGGTGGTGCAGCTGCATCATTGCATTCATAGTTCCGCATTAATAAACCGATAACAAGCTAAGAGCACATCCTCAAGTATTGGCCAATCTTTGCTTTTGACCCACACTTGAGTACCTTTTCTTAGCTGATGTTGGTTCATCAACATGGGCCATTGTCAACAATAGTTAAAAGACTTAAAACTCCATTTTTAACCGCAGACATAAGACGGGTGTTATAAGTTTGATAGCTTTGTCTGTGTCACTGCAGAGCGCAAACGAATTGATTGATTTAAATGCAGTATTTTTATTCAGTTTATCTGAGATGTTTCGGGGCTATGTTTGATGAAAATCTGTTCAGCAATTTAACTATTATCAGCACTTTTCCCAGGCTATACAATAAGATATCTTTATTTGAGTTGTTGTAATGTATGAGAGGGTATTTTTATTAGTCATTTTTTTCAGAAATTGCATGAATTACTTTACTTTTTTTAAATCACTCTTTGGTAGCGATTTCACCTGATGATATGCAGTCTAAAATAGAAACGAGCTAATCTGAAAGAGATACGGACGTTTAATCACGCCAGCTGTTAGTTCAAAGTGCTAATTGCTATTGCTTTAAACGTATTGCCACTAGTACAAAAAACAAACTATCGACAGACTAATGAAATTAACAGACAGCCAGTAAGACACACTCAGTCTTTCACATCTTTCAAATTTGTATGAGAGTATAGATAAAGGAAACAAATATACCGGCTGGTGGTGCTTCTTGGCGTCTTCTTCCTTCTTGAGGTTCTCTTCATACTCTTTCTTTTGTGTCTCATCCAAATTCTCAAGCTTTTGATGTTTCTCAAATTCCTTCTCCATTTCATACTCCTGAAAAATATTATATTAATCATTTTAATTATTTACCTAAACAAAGAGTCCAAAACGATGCAACGAGCTTGAGAAGGATAAATGCACCGTGAAAGAGATGGAATTATTCAATGTTCGCCGCAACAGTAAGAAAAGGTCGAGTTTTAAAAATAAACTGTGATAATTAAAATAATACTTTCACATAATATTTTTTTAATATTTAATTGTTTTCATAGTTAATACTGGAAAACTCTTTACTGTTTCTGAATAAACCAAAACATAATATCTAAACCTTGAAGCATTCTTTGATACTGAATACCCATGCCATGTTTCTGTCAAATATTAGATCCTTACATATGAAATTGGCGTTTTGTCGTATTGGCTTACTCTTTGGACTCTTTGGTTAGGAGTTTCAATTTTAAATTTATACAGCTATTTACTCATGCTTTTGTGTTTTGAAAATCCCTAATTCCTTTGTTTTTTCCTCTTTTGGTTTATTCTTTGCGTCACTCAGTTTACGAAATAGAAAACTTGAAATATATCGCGTTATTTACGAGTACAAGTATTATCGCGGCACCAGTGCTGCAGAAACGGCTCGAAGGATTCACGATGTGTATGGTGGCGGTGTCCCAAATGAAAACACAGTGCGTTTTTGGTTACAACGTTTTCGTTCTGGAAATTTCGATCTGCAGAACAAGCCCCGTCGACGGCCGGAGACCAAAGTTGATAATGAAGAATTGAAGGCTATTGTGGAAGCGGATCCATCGCAAACCACGTCCGAGCTAGCTGCAGGCTGCGGTGTTAGTGATAAAAAACTGTTTTAATCGGCACAATAATGAAGCGATTTTAAATCGAATTATTACCTGATGATGAAAAGTGGATCCTGTACGATAATCGAAAACGCTCATCGCAATGGCTGAACCTTGGCGAACCAGCCAAATCCTGCCCCAAGCGAAAATTGACTCAAAAAAAAATTACTTGTGAGCGTTTGGTGGACTAGTGCCGGTGTGATTCACTACAGCTTTATTAAATCTGGCCAGACGATTACGGCGGCTATTGTCAGCAACTGCAAACCGTGTTGGAAAAGCTAGCTGCTAAACAACCGAGGCTGGTCAATCGCTCTAGGCCATTGCTGCTTCAGGACAACGCTAGACCACACACTGCACAACAGACGGCTACCAAATTAGAGGAGTATCAATTCACCTTACTCCCCCGACCTTGCTCCAACAGATTACCATTTTTTTCGAAATTTGCATAGCTTCTTGCAAGGGAAAAAATTCAACTCCGATGGACCAATCCAAAGCGCCTTCAAAAATTTAATTGATTGTTTTAATTGATAAAAAGAGAGAGAGAGATAAAGAGAGAGAGAATGAACTACCTATGAGATGGCAAAACTGCATAGACAGCAATGGTATATACTTTGATTTTATAAATAATATATTATATATGTATTTAAAAAAACATCGACTTTGTAATATATGTAAGGACCTAATAATAAAAGATTAAATACCCGAAAAGAACTACTGAAATATGAAATATTTATATTCGCAAAAAAGAATCATATGGCTTGTTAATTCAATTGAGATACATATGAGAGGCATCGATCAACATAAAAGATGTGTGAAAATACATAAGCGCTCAAAGAGTCAACATGTTTCCTGGCGCAGTGTTGAGCGCTGTTGTCTTAACGTGGGAGGTCCCGGGTCCGAGCCCCGGCAGGATCAATTTGGGCTCAAAGACGTGCCGGCAAGCTATTTAACAGGTTAGCCCGCTAGCATCTTAGACTGCGTCATCTTGCCATCAGATTGCAATCAAGCGTCAACATGTGGTGGTTAAAAAAAAAAGAAAAAAAATGTCAGTCATAGATAGGGACTGCCGACAGAAGTGAAAACGAATTTATTTGATTTTTTTTATAAAAAAAATTTAAATATGATCATTTACACTAAGGCATTAAAGTTTAATTTCGAATGTAGTATATTTATATATACGACCTTTTGTCTTCGTAACAACGCGAGCATGTCGGTCACGCGAATCCACATTTTTACCCCCTACCAAAAAGTACTCAACGCGGCTAAAGAAGTTTTCACTTCAAAAATTTAAGTGGATTTTAATAACTCCTGTATCACGCAATGTTACAAACCTTGAAGTTCTCCCTGCGTTTTTTGTCGGCCGCCTCCAGGTCCGCTGTAGTCTTCTGGATGAGTTTCTTAAGATCGTCAATCTCAAACGTGTGTGGATTGTCGTGGTCTAGATGTTCATTCGAAGGCACTTTGCCCTCGATGTTGAGATCGTTAGTCAATTCATACTGCTGAAAGTTGAAAAGTAAAACAAATTACTATTGGCATAATCGAAGATACGTTCTCTCGTACCAGTCATTTAACGGCGGCGTGACAAGGATTCGACCCACTGTATGAATAAATACTTACGCTGTGATATTGGCTTATGAATACTTTCAATGGCCGCTCCAAGTCGATGCATGCTATTTCAATGAACATTTACTGGCCATACGCAATAGCGAGATGAGAAGAGCAAGGACTCGACCCACTGTATGAATAAATACTTACGCTGTGATATTGGCTTATGAATACTTTCAATGGCCGCTCCAAGTCGATGCATGCTATTTCAATGAACATTTACTGGCCATACGCAATAGCGAGATGAGAAGAGTACTATATTGTCAAGAAACATCACAACAACAATGACAACAACTTAACAAAGTTTCAACTCATTCGGATGAACGATGCGCGAACGCTTTAGTAATGAACATCATTTAAACTAATATTATAAATGCGAAAGTGTGTTGTTTTGTTGGTTGGCCTTCAATGGGGGCTACCGCGTTTAAATTCGCCGCTAGAGGCGCTAGTGTAGAAATGTCAAATAGGTAATATCACTGGATCTTTATCGCGGGTCTAAATAATTCAATAATTAGCAATACCGGATTCATTAATGAAGATGTCAGATACCTGTCAATGAATGTCAGTGCTCTGCGCTTAGAAAGCCGAGCTAACAAAAAAAAGTGCAAAATTAAGTGGGTTGAAAGAAGAATTCAAAAGTTAGTACATTATGTCCCTGGTTCCTGTGTGTTTAGAATTTAAAAACGTATTTTTTGTGAAAAGTATGCTTGTTTACCGAATTTACACCTATACTAAGGACCTTACTCACAAGTGGCGCCAACTAGTGAGCATACAAACGGTATCGGATCGACGGGATTTTTTGCATGGGTACATTTGAGGAGTGAAAAATTACATAGACTTATTTTTATCCCGGAAAAGAAAGGAGTTCCTTTGCAAATTAAAAAACATATGCCACGCGGATGAAGTCGCGGGCATAAGTTACGAAATCCTTCGAAATATACACGTAGTAGAAGATGCTCTCTCGCTAGCTCGATTTCGTTCGCGGACATTGTTTTGGAAATTGGTTTAGGAAAAATCCTTCGGTAAATTTTTGATTTTCCTGGATAAAAAGCCTGGTTCTTGAATCTTTCCCTGTATGAAATTTCGTATAAATCGGTTGGAAAGTTGGCCAGTGTAGCAGACAGACAAACTTTCGCATTTAAAATATTAGTAGGGATAGGGTAACGTTATGAAGATTTCATTTCTATCGAAGCTGGAAAAAGATTACCTGAATGTTTTTTTTTATATAATAGCGAGGAATTCCCATTGGGGATAGTAATTAAATATTCTGCGGTAAATTCCATGATTCGTGGAATTGTCAATAATAGGGAAAACCTACAGAGCAATGTATGCGAACTCAAAGTGTTATTTTTTACGCTTATCAGTTCGTGCGTCATGATAATTATTATTAACATGTGATGATTATTGATAGCATTTTAATTAATTAATCATCTTCGTGGTAATGCGATAAGTAATAATTTGTTTGAATTATTATTGAATAGATACGGCCAATGACTACTTTCACGTGGATTTAGATTTTTGATAAAATATTTGCGAACTGCTTTTCCGGGATAAAAAAAGTTTGCATATTATGTCCATCTCTAAACTAAATTTCATCAATAACTGGGTTAAACGGTTCGGCCGTCAAAAGATAATGGATAGGTAAACAGGCAGACAGACGCACTTTCTCATTATTAGTATGAATTTACAATTCCGTACTAAACTGGAAGAGTATTAACTCTTATAGTATGACAAATTTGCGGAATCGATATGTCACCGTAAGATTGTAAAAACCGCTAGATTATAATCTAACTCGCGAAATTCTAAACTGTCGAAAGATTAGAATTTAACGCATTATTTTCCGGTAGATTGTAATCTGATAGGTATTTAAACCCGATAAAACCTAAGTGCCCCTTAATTGTAAAAACCGTTAGATTATAATCTAACTCGTGAAATTCTAAACTGTCGAAAGATTGTAAACTGTTCAATGTTCTGAGTATCAATTTTTGAAATATTCATTTTATTTACGTTTTCTTGACTCTTTCTTGTAGGTTAGGTTAGGGTTCGACATAAATAACCAAGCATGCTTGGTTATTAGCATTTCTCGAGTTAGATTATAATCTGACGGTTTTTACAATCTTACGGTGACATATATATTAAGGCACTGTGAGTTCACGAGATCAAAATATAGGCGCGCGTGATATCGAGCAAGCGCATGTCGCAAAAAATGCAAGAAATCATTTGTAAAAAAAAAATACTGTTCAATACAAACTAATCCGAAAATATATGTATGATTTAGAAATATAAATTTTATCTTAAATTCCTAGAGCAAATTATTGGTTTCTTTAAGGCGAAAAGTTGCTTTAAAAGGTAAACTAAGAGGTCTATGTTTAAAATAAATTTTAATGCAGAGATTTTTTTTTGTTTTGTGATGCGTCAATGGCTACTTAAAGGTCTTAGCACCAAATTATTTTTACAATCATACATTATGTCACCGTTTGATGGATATACTGCTTTAAACGATTCCGTTTTGCTGATTTTACGCTATCACAGGGCCTCAAGTAACATTTGCAAACGATACGCGAATTACAAGAAATTTCGTAACTTACTCACTCATGTAAGCGTAATACGTATGTAGGTAAGTTCTTAGGCAAATTTTTTATCCCGGAATAACAATTTTTGAACTCTATCTCACGAGCAACAACTGTCTATTACAATAATAAACGTACAAACCTTAGTAGCGAGATGTCGTAAGCGCTCTAGCTCGCGCCGCTTTATCTCGTCGAGGCGAGTTCTAACGTTGTGATGCACAAAATCCAGCTGCTCTGCGATTTTTCCCGACTGCCAACACAATCACATTTATTACACACTTTGCACAATCAAAGAAGATTCTTTTCCAGCCAGTCGTTCGACCTAGACATGTTCGACCTGCACTTATAGGGTGCCAGGGACGTGACGATGGAAACTCGGCAGAATCAATACAAAATTCTGTCAATCTATATAGTGTCAAATTAGTATTTATTACCAATTGAGACTGTAACAATGATTGATGCAGATTTAAAATAATCACCCTGCAGATTATTGATCGATGACGCGATAATATTGTACCAAGACATCTGTCAAGAATCTTATGGCAGCAAGGCAGTCAGTGTGGGGGAGTGTGAACTTACCCTCACATCCTCTTCATCAGCCTTCTCGAGCCGCTCGCGGAAGTCTGGGTCGCTCTCCAGCGCTTGCACTACCTCCTTCAAGTATCTGTGATACTCGGTGTACTCCGCCTGTAAGGGATATTAAACGTCAAGCCATTCGTACACGCAGACCATTCCTACAGCTATCCAGTGATGTCTGTCTCAAGATTAAAAAAATAAGGTTTATTCGTAATAGTCACTGGCGCGCATATGATTTGCGTCAGAATCGCGTCATTTGCGCGTAGAAAATACGCCGTGTGCATGAACCCTTACATGTAGATTTTTTACCAAAGAAAAGATTAATTTCTGATATTCGACCCAAGCCACGTCGGGCAGGTTAGCGAGTATACATTTTGAAGGATAGCAGTTCGTAAAATTCTCAAAGATAGCTAGTTACGTCTTGAATAAGTTATTAAATCCAGTTTCATAAGAGTGAGTACTTGGTCATTACATTTTACAGTAACAGCCTTCAATTTCAATTCAATCCAGTTTTTAAAAGGTTGTAAGACTTACGTACATGAACTCAATATTATAATAACACAGTACAAACACAAAATAATTAAATCACTGAGTACACAGTGCAAGCAGTCTGTTTCAAGGTCATGAATGAATTTGGACAAAACTAGCAATTGCCTTAAGGCAAAAGATTGACGACCTCCCTGAAGCAGTGTCGAACGCAGTAGTTTTGTAAGTGGGAGGCCTCGTGGTTGATCCTCAGCTGGGTTTTGACTAGGGCTTCATATACCGGACTTTTTTCGTCCGTTTTCAATACCGGTATTGAAATGTCTAATACCGAAATTCCGGTATTGGTGACAGTATATACGAAACAGTGACTATTGCATATACTTCTTGGTACATGCCACTGTTTTTTTCCGGCTAAGTTTAAAACTTGTATCTTAAGCACATTAGCTTGATAAGAGCACTTTTATTGCTTGAAGAAAAGTCATTTTTGATCACTGATTTTTGACACTATTTTCTTCTAAAAAAATAACTACTGAATTTTTAATTAATTTGTTTGACTAAACTATGCATTTATATGAGTAAAAAAATGGCATTTATTCATTGAATTTAAGCAGAGAAGTGCTCTTTTGGAGTTAATTTGGTGAAAAAATATTTTTATGGAAAAACTGTTTTTTTTATGGAGCAGTTTCCTTTAGAAAAGACTAGTTATAAGTTAAAAACAATCTATCTAATTTTAAGTTTCCCAATACCGGAAATACAATACAATCCCGGGATCCCAGTATTGAAAAAAATCTTTCCGGTATTAATACTGGTATTGAAAAAAACCAGTATTCGAAAGCCCTAGCATTGACCTATGGACCCATATGGGAATTTATGATTTCTGAATTTTTTTGGTCTGGCCTGGCAAGATGTTTTGGCCCAGCGCTGTTGTGGTTCCGGCTTCATGGGTGGGCATGTGTTTATTATAACTGTCATTTCCCTAACAGGTTACCCCTCTACCATCCTAGATTGCATCATGGAATTGGAAATCCATGTGAGATTGCAGTCAAAGGCTAACTTACAGTGGAATTAAAAAAACCTGGTCTTACTCCTTGACAACACAACAACAGGCACTTCCTTTCACAATGGTACATGAATGAAGTTCAAATAAAATCACTAAGGGATAGGATACAAATTTTGCTCTTAATGTAAAATTATAACATACATTACAATATATATAAATTTTCGCCATATCCAGTCATCCAATCATACCAATATTTTAATGCGAAAGTAGGTAAAAAAGATCACAAAGATCAAAGATCTTGGAAGGGATATTTCTAAAAGCTAAATCCAACCAGGTAAGGTCACAGGTTTAGGTGAACTTGTTTAGTTATAAATCTATATAGATTATTACATCTTTATTTATCTCTAGTGCTGTGCCAAGGATACAAAGATATTAAAATATACTTTATAATGATTTCAAAGCTAAGAATTTTTCACTTTAAAAATCACATTAATTCTGGTAAAATTGCAAAAATTTTCCACAGGTATGGAATCTACATTTAACTATAGAATCAGGAATGTAATAATACACAGAAAAACAACAAAATACTTAATGCCATATTATGAATGCAAAAGTCTGTGTCTGTTAAAAAAAAATTCACAGCCCATCTTTTCAACCGATTTTGGCGATATTAGGTATAGAGGTTACACCACACAAAATTAAGGATTTCCCGTGGTGGGAATCAATAACCTTAATCCATGTGTTCGAAGTCACTGGAATTATCTAGTCTTACTATGTGACAAGTTTCACGAATACACAAACATAGCCTCCACCTAGGGAAACTCTTAGTAACTACACCCAGAGGAGGTGCAAGAATCTGCTGCTGTTTTTGGCAGCAAATAGTATTGGTCAGGATGGTAGTGATCACAAAAGATTGGCAAAGATCAAAGTGGTACTGGGACTCCAGAAACAAAGCTTAGCCACCTCTCGAAGATGAAGAACAAGTGTCACACTTACCAGATCATCCACAACCTCACTGTCCTGGTCTTTCTTGTCATGTGACACTGGGGGTGCATATGCACTGTGGAGGATGGCTATCAGGAACAGCACTCGGTAGAACCGCCTCATGGTTCCTGAAAAATACAAGTATACAATTGTGCACTCCATCTATGCGAGTATATGAAGGCTAGAGGGAGGGTTGTAGGTAGCAGGGGGGCTTTGTTGAGAAAGATGGTACAAGATAAGCCTCTGGCTCCCACGGGCCCCGCTGCACTGGCAGTACCAATCAGAGATGGTAAATAATTTAACTTTACTCAAATTTTTTATTGGACAGCACATTTTGACATGAATTAATGTCAAATTGTAAAATAATGATGCCATATTTATGGTGATAGTGATTTGAATGTGGTTCAGTTGTGTCATGTGAATGAGACAATAAACAAGTTCCTGTTCTCTATTGTTTAAATAGAGCCATTGACTCGTGTTTGACACATTTCTACAGTTACCCGTGTCAACTGTACCTAGTGAGTGAGGTGATTGATATTATTATTTATCTTTTTGTCCCCAGCACTATTTATTTTTCATAAAAAATTTGGTGGCACTGAAAACATGCACGAAACATGGTTGTGCAATTTAAAATTCTGCAATTTAAACCGTATATTGAGGTGCACCAAAAACATCATTAATTGGACTATGCATCGGAAACTACGAACAAATTAATGGTCCTTTAATTATCACCCTGGTTGTGTCAGATTGTCATTCCACTGGACTGTGAGAGTGAGCACACAAACAATTACAACACACCAACTTAATCGTCTAAAATTTTTGGCATTTACTTTCGCTATTTAAGTAAAACTTTATTACTGCCTGACACATGGAAAGTACCGAACCGAAACTAACACCACTGCCATAAATACCGTACCGAAACTAACACCACTGCCAAAACATACGAGATTAATCACGATATAATCATAAACAATATGATGATACGATTTGAAATCATGTTGAAATATAAAAAAATATTTGTGCATGTTCCGATAAATTTACATACCTCAAATTCACTGTGAAATGGCTATAAATCTCGATTATGACTTGATCAAGACGTCTAATATGTATTTATAATCCAATAAACTTTGTAGATATAAATTTTGGCACTCTTTTCACAAAATCACATCACAAGCGAACTGCGGGATCCGAATCACCGTCCGAATCTGAGACAAGTAACATAATATGTCCGTATGTCCGAATGAACGGACACATCACACAGAAGCAGAGACAAGTTAGCTCAAAAGAATGAAAAGATTTTAATGCTTTTTGATGCTTTGCTTTTTGACTTTTGGATGACGTGTCCTCCTTTTTTTTATTAACTAGGTTTACGGCTCTGGGATCTAGCTCTTCTGAGCCTGACGTGTCCCTTGATAGGAATACATGCCCACACATTTAACGCCACAATAGACATGGACGTACCTTCAGGCTTGATTTTCCAGCCTTGAATTCAAGCCCTTTATGGCCTTACGCTAGAAGTAAACTACTATATTTTTGATAGTTTCTAAGCTATATTGTAATTTCTTTTATTTATATTATTGTTTTGTTTATAATATCTTATTATGTGTTGTGATTAATTATTGATAGGTAGAAAATGTCAAAAGGCCAGAATCCGGTGCCGTGTAATCTCATACAATGTTGATTTTTGTCGATGGTGTAAAAAATTAATAGGAAAAAATGGCGGGAAAGCACAACACGAGTTTGTCAATAGCATTATCACATGTCACATAAATAAGTTCATCCTGGAAAACTAAGAGTTCCCGCAGGAACCAAAAAACCTCAATCCACGTGGACGTAGTCGCGGGCATCAGCTAGTATCAAATATCATGCGAAAGTTTGGATGGATGTTTGTTACTCAATCAGGCCCGAACGGCAGAACGGATCTGGACGAATTTTGGCACAGCGAAAAATTATAGTCTTGAATAACACCTACCTACTTTCTATCCCGAAAAATAAGAATTCCCATGGGAACCAAAAACCTTTAATGCATGTTTGTTACTCAATCCCGCCAGAACGGCTGAACGGATCCTGATTGAAATTTGGCACAGAGATAATCTATATCTGCAGAGCGACCGCGTATTCTGCATCAATACAGTATAAATTTTTGTGATTGGCTGAATTTATGGTATTCTTGCTGCGTCAATGGATTTTGTCCAATAGTGGAAGAGTGTTATCCATTAGAAGGTGATTTCGATCGTTACACTGTAGCTGTCAGAGATACGCGTTCGCCCAGCAGGTCTGGATTAACAAATAGGAATAAAGATATTTTAATTTCCTCAAAAAGAACAAAGTTCACTTAAAAAAATGCTTAAAAATTAATGCCTAAAGTAACAAGGTGACCTACATAAAAAAATAAAATGTAAATTAATGTTATCATATAATATTACTGTACTATTTAATAATTAATTAATAAATAACAAGGTGACCTACATACTAATCTTATTATTGCACTTCACGCTGAAAATGCTTATGTAATTTTTTCTTAAAGATTTTTCATTAAAGACTTCATTTGGTAAATCATTGTACAGTGCCTACTCCTTCAAACTGCATAGTTTTTGAACCTTATGTTTTGGTCCTGGCTTTTGGTACCTAATTGTAATTTATGTTTGTTTCTTGTATAATGTATACTTAGACTATATTTCGATGAATGTATATGTGATTTCTTTTTAAAAGTAATTTGTATGTGAATCGAATTTGAAATAATTTTGCTCACTAACTTGCATGTTTTGTATTTGTAAAGTTGATATATAGATAATGTATTAGTATTTTTATAAAGATCTTAGTTGGGAAGCGATAATCAAGTTGGAATAAAGTTATTAGCAGTTTGTTTTGGGATATTTGCTGATCTTGTAAATTAGTAGGTATTAGACGCACTTCCCCATATCTCTATTAAATATTCGAGTAGAGGCTTAGCTAAAGAATTGTAAATAATAGATCGTACTTTAGGCGGTATACATCGTGTAGATCTGCGCAAAGTCCCTGTTAAAGATGAGAGTTTTGACTCTAGGTATTCTAAATGAGCTCGCCATGTTAATTTAGAATCCAAAACTAAAGCAAGATATTTTTCGGTATCTGATTGTTTCAGTTCTTGGTTATTTATTATTAAAGGATCGAATTTAGGAACAATTTTGTTTTATGCAGTAAAAAGCATATACCCAGGTTTTAGAAACATTTATAGTGAGTAAGTTATACTGAAATCATTCATTTATCGTATTAAGATCAGATTGTGCATCCGATATAATCTCATGAATCGAATCTCCAAAATAGAATAAACATGTATCATCAGCATATATAATGATACTTCTCCAGTCAAGCTCCAGGTTGCCAATATCATTTAGGTATGTAGATCAAAAATAATAGAGGACCCAGGATGGACCCCTGGGGCATACCACAAACGATATCACATGGATTGCTTTTAAAATTTTCGATTTTAACTATTTGTTTCCTACTTGATAAATACGATTCGAGAATCTTAAAAGCTGATCCCGATAAACCAATGCTTTGTAATTTATTAAGCAAGATAGTGTGTGAGACGGTGTCGAAAGCCTTTTTTAAAGCAATGAATATACCTACAGCTATCTTCTTCTGGTCAATATTAGATTTTAGTTTCGTAATTAGATCGATTGTTCCCGAGAGAGTATTAGATTTAGCACGAAAGCCATACTGACCTTTATACAAAAAGTTAAATTCTGTTAGATAATTATTTAAACGTACATATAAAATCTGCTCAAATACTTTAGAGAAGGGTAGGACCGATATTTCCCAGGGTCAGATTTAGAGCCAGCTTTGTGAATAGGGCTTACCTTAGCGACTTTTAAGTTGTCTGGTAACACGCCATCTCTCAGACATTTGTTTATACATAAAAATAAATTTTCACATATTAGGTCATTAATATATTTAATTGCTTTAAGTGTTATACCATCTACACCTGAATTTGCATTAGTATTTAAGTTTTTAATTATTGTTTGTATTTCATCTTTTGTACATATTTTAAATTCTGAAAGAGATTTTCGTGTGGGGGAGTTTGTGTGTGAAATGTGTGCTGTATTATTATGATATTTCTGTGGTATTTCGTTTGCCAAAATTGTACCTATTGAAGAAAAGTAGTTATGAAAAGTTTCACATATTTCTGCTTCATCTGTAATGGTTTCACCGTTTACTGTAAGTTTAGGGGGAGCACTACTACATTTTGATTTATTATCTGCAAAAGTATAAATAAGATTCCACATTTTTTAGGTTTGTTGTAACATTTAGTGAAAGCGTTATAGTAAAATGTGTCCTTTGTGTCCCTAATATTTAGTATCTACATCCAACTTTATTTCTTATGTTATTAAAATCATTCCTTAATACAATATTATCGCTATCTTGTTTTAGATTTCTCCACATTAGATTACGGTTTTATATTTCATCTAGCGCCACCGCAGTCTAGGGGATACCTGCTTGTTTATCCAGTCATCTTTGGGTAGATTTTGTATTTTATATTTAATGAGTTTGTGGTTCTCTATACTGTTTTTGATGAAACTTTCCTATCAGCTATAATCGTGATCTAGCATCTGTAGTTAAGTTATTTTCGGCCATATCCTTGTAGTTTCTCATAATTTATTGCTTCATATTTTGTTTTCTTTTTGGGTTCCATTTATATTTTTTAAATTCACATTAAATTTGTTTATGATCTGATAAAGGTGAATCTAATAAAGCCATATGAAAATTATTGTTAGTATTTGTACAGACATGGTCTAGAATCGCTTTTGATGTTTCTGTTTCTCTAGTACAATATTGTATGTTTATTTCATTAAGTATTTTATATCCTGTCTCTTGGAGTATGTACTTATATTTCGTGGTGCATCGATCTCTATTTAAAATATTTAAATTAAAATCGCCAAAAACTATGGATCTTTTCATTTGTTCTAACTGCGTCGAATAAATATCAAAAAGTTTTTAATATTAGATCAAGGTGGTCTGTAAATAAGTCCAACATTTAGACCACATTTTTCTAAATAGATCCGTAGAAAGTTATTTCCGTCGATATACTTTTCTTCAGTAAGTGTGTAGGATAGATCATTGTGCACGTATGTATATGGGCACTCCACCACCAATACCTACAGTCAGTCCTCTAGTTATAAATTGTGTGAATAATTTAGAATATTTAACATATTTGCGTCGGTATCCGATTTTATCCAGGTCTCCGTTAGTAATATTAGATGTATAGTGTATTTAAAGGATTTAATGATGCATTTTAGCTCTTCAAATTTGCCTGATTTTAATAAACTTCTAACATTTGCATAAAAGAATTTTAGTGAGGATGAAGTCATTATTACTTTGCCATAATCATGCGTAATCCGCCCCCCGATTGTGTAAGAATTGTCGATCAAATCGTCTAAGTTCGGCGTCAAAGTAAAATAAACCATAATATTATCGATTTAGAGCTCAATTTCGTGTACTCAATCTTATACGTTTAGGTATGTACGATACCATAAACGTATGAGAATGGATGCACGAAATTAAGCTCTAATTCAATGCTGTTATGGTTTATTTTACTTTGACGCCGAACTTAGACGATTGGATCGGCAATTCTTACATAATCGCACCTCTGATATGTAAGTTGTTCGAGTTCGGTTCTGACACTACATGCCGTTTTTTGAAAATACTTTTGTAATTTTTGGTATTCCGTTCGAGTATTTAATACCTAAGTCTGTTTCACCCCTTGGCTGGCGTTCAGCAAGTTCATTCTTCAAATTCTGTATATATTTTTGCTGTGCGGGTGTTGGATTTTTAGTGTTCGTTAATGTACGGTTACGTAATATATAGTTTGCAGGCTCCTGAGAATCAAAACATACCTTTATATTCCGATTTTTATCTGGTAGGTATAAATTTACCTAGTCGGAAAATTATTTTCGGCTGTGAGCAGTTTTCATAGATAGTTGTAATTATTTTAGTAACCTGTTGGATATCACGTTCGCGTCGATTTCGAGGATTTTTATCATGTAATTCAGGTATATCCGCAAGTATATTTTT
Source organism: Erebia palarica (assembly GCA_964035005.1). Lineage (NCBI taxonomy): Eukaryota > Metazoa > Arthropoda > Insecta > Lepidoptera > Nymphalidae > Erebia > Erebia palarica. Next base: position 21,728,262 of record OZ035986.1, read on the forward strand.
TTGCCGGTTGCACCCACAGAGTACATTATATATACTGGTATAGAGTTGCTACTCGACTATCCATGTACAGCGACATCTATCGGGAAGTTGTCCAACTAAAATATGTATATATACATAACCATAGCACAATGTTAAAGTACTATATATTACAAAGTGTATTGTATAATAATTTATCTTAATTATTACAAGATCACCTAATTCTGCAACTATAGAATTATGTGACCTTGTAATAATTAAGATAAATTAATAAACGATAAACACAAACTGTAAAGATGTTCAGATGTTAGTAAATGAAACGCATGTTGATTATTTCCTCTTATATTCTCAATTACAAAAATATACATAAAGTATAACAATTATTCCACAGTTTCATGTTTTTCACATCGTACACACATAATACACACTCTATTAAATATAGTTTCACATTGTAACGAATTTATCAAAAAAATAATAATTTTGTTTTATGCACCCGGCATCCGGCATGCCAGAAAACGTCAATGTCAATGTCGAATTTCAAACTTTAAAATGGCGGCTGTGCACGTTTGGAAATTAAAACACAAATGTTTCATTAAACTTCTGACTCATTCCACTAAACTTAATTTATAACAGATAAATCTTTATAAATTATCTAAGATAACTCATATTCTGCTCAAAAAAAAAGTTTTATATATTAAAAGCTTTGTGTTTATATAAATGGCAAAATCATTAATTTATCTAAAATATAAGCTTCTGAACGAACACTTAGTTCAGCGCCATCACAGACCCTGATCACAGACTTTTAAGTATACATACTTTCAGTACAAGATAAGCGCCATGAGCGCCATCCTTTAGGGAGTTGTGGAACTAACATCCCCATACAACAGAAAAATGTTCTAAGTGCAAAGGCCCTGGTTGCACCGATCTTGTATTTCCAGGGTAATGGTTTCGTAGCTAAGCGGCAGCGGATTTGCGGGTGAAGGTGGAGTGGTAACATTTTCATGTGAATGAATATCATTCTCAAGCTGGGTAAGTAATTTTTTCCTGTATTCTTGAATTTTGCCGTCTCATATTTTCCAATTCACTTCTCATAACGTGATGTTCCGTAATTAAACATTCGGTTGAATTTTTTATTTCTTGTATTTCCTGCTTAATTTCGTTGATTTCTTGACAAATTCTGTTATTGTTTTTATTTTGAGGCACTAATATTTTGAAAAAAGGACTGTATTTCACTACGTAATTTATTCAATTCTTCTATATAAATGGCAGCAGAGTTATTTTCACGTCCTTTTCTTCTTTGTGTTATGTTTTCTTGCTCCCGGGAAGTACCGCGCATCTCAAGCGCGGAATCGCTACGGCTCATGGAGTTCCCGCTTTACGCTAGTGGTAGGAAACTCATTCTTAGATAACGTTAGGTGAGCAAGTCGGGCGAGCGGCTCAGAGCGAGATAAAAAATAGATCAATGTTAATGTTTTCACTGCCACATAAGGTTCACTTTGATTAACACAATAAATAGGTACGTAAAAATTATTATTTAGAAATAATCAGTTGTACACGTCTACTCGTAACAACGGTCGGTCGATCACATAGGCTACTTTTTATCCCGGAAAACTAAGGAGTTCCCGCGGGAACCAAAAAACCTCAAACCATGCGGATATAGTCGCGGGCATCAGCTAGTTTATTTATATCTAATCAAAAGCCTAGAAATAAATTTCAAGCTTCTAGCTTTAAAAATGACGTAATTTCCATACAAACTTTCATCCCCTATTTCAACCTCTTACAGCCCTTTTTCGCATTAAAAAGTAGCCTATGTCCTTTCTCAGGCTTTAGACTATCTCTGTACCAAATTTCATTAGATGTGATTGCGTAACACACAGACAGACTGAGTTACTTTCGCATTTCTAATATTAACTAAATAAAGTATGGATGAAAGATTAAAGACATGAATTATTAATGTTCTATTGAATAGCAATGGTACTGCAAGTTGTATTGAGCTGTAAGTACACTTCTATGCTTTCTTGCAGTGAGTTTACTACACTTTAAAGTAAAATTTAGCAATGTCCTAATCGATAATAATCATAACTTTGTTGCTAAGATTAAGAGGGCACAACCTAAATAAAGAAAACAGCCAAACTATATTAAGTATTCAATTTATTATTGCATACAAAATGAGTACAAATAGATTGTACACCTTAAAAATATACCTAATCATAATAATACTATATTCTAGACAGAGACTCCAAGTAGACAGGCACTTGACCTAAATTGCAAATGAGTATACATACAAAACATATATGTATACTTTTGCAAACAGTACAATACAGTATCAAATAGTATATGCAATTGCATCTCAGGTCCTTATTATAAAAAACTCCAACCTGATGTCTTAGTCAACATGTAAAATGAATAGTTCTATGCTGGAGTATTTTATTCTAAGTTTAATAAAATGTTCAATATAAAAATATATAGCTTTTTATCACAAATTTTCGAGGTTTAAGTTGGAATGTAGTCAGTTAAGCACCTATTTAAGAAGCCGGCGATCGCTGCTCGCAACTTGTATATTGCTATCTCTATTTGGCTGATGACACATCAACGCGTGCAAGCGCGATAGCAATATGAGCGTTCAGAATTTGTTATACTTAGCCTTGTTCCGCGAATACCAAAAATGATAAATGAAAACTTGTTGTGTTTTTAACTTCGTGTTGTTATTCTGTAACTTGACAATATAGGCTATGTTTCTGATCAATTAGTACGTGAGATATCGTTGGTTTTAATAAGAAACAAATATGGATAAAACATGACACTTATGTCGTAAAAACATGCAAAACGCAATACGCTTACATTTAATTTTGGAAAAGTATTTTAAAAACATAATTATCCAGGGACCTAGATAAATACAAGTTCAATTTTAATAATCGCATAATATGGTGGAAATATTCTCGAATTACAAATTATTTTGGTATTACGTTTGTATGGGCAATTCACTCTCCGCTGGCACCTTAAATAACAGTGAGTTGATACTTACCTGTATCTTAATTAGCTTATGAAAATCCTAATAGTAAAGATCTGGTGAAAATACATTTAATTAGTATTAAAATGTAATCTAACAGAACCAGCTGTGAACAAACAGGCAAGCCAATATCAAGTCAAATTAATAGTTGTTAAAATTTTATGAGTTAAGTAGTAACATTCCAATTAATTATAATATTATTGCACCAAAATAAAAACATTAATTATTATAGAAAACTAATCGTGATGACTTGCATATCTGAGTCAACAGCCAGATATACAATAGCATCTAAATTATACAAAAAGTAACCCTCTACTGATAAGCTGTCTTTGCAACAGATAAAAATTTGATATTCCAAAACTTGTTTAGACACTTGTTTTAATTATTGTATAGATATGTTTGCTTCATTGATAATCATCGGATATAATATTTATCGGCTACTTTTATTTTTAAATTTAGTACATAAACAGAGAATAAAGTGATTGGTTGAATCTACACTATGCAAGCAAACTACCACTATTGAGAAGCAATGTGAGATTTCATAGTAATGATTTTAAAATAATATGGTAAGTCTGAAGAATATTTTGTTTTAACTAAAATAAGCTGTCATGAGTTCTAACCTGTGTAGGGGGATAATTTCATAATGTTATATATGGCTATACTTAAATACAGTGTAAACTCTCACAAATCCTTAAACTCTTATTTTAATACTTGCTCTATCATAATTTTTTTGTGTATATTGCATGGTTGAAGTAAAACTAAATGCACATGGTTGTTTTAAAAACATTACCCTCTTTCTGATCCAGTTGGGCAAAAGTTGGTCAGCAAAAGGTTTAAGTCATAATAGTTCTCTTGTTTAAGTACATACAAAGTAGTTAATCTATGGCACTTGATACTATCTCAATATGGCAATTTGAAATACCTGTTAAGTTTGAGTTATGGTCAGTGAACTCCTGTTAACCAAAAATATTGTTACCTAATGGTAACATCACTGTTCCACTAATCTTGTATTTTTCATTGGGCATGTGAATCATTACATCATTTATTAAGATGTTAACTTGGTTTGCTATTTAGTTACTTTATTACAGTTATGATTACATTATGTAAGTTTATATTAAGTTTATTTTTTTATTGTACTGAGCTTGGTCTACTCTTAAAATATTATGATGAAAAGATTTACACTGTATATTAAATATCATCCGTCTAATGGTTAACATGCCGAACTACAAAAAAAGATTTTTCTGGAGAGATTTAAAGATAAGAATTGTTCCTGGAAATCAGGGCTTTTACGTATCTTTTCAAGCAAGTGCATAACAGTTTATTAGTATTGCAATTAAATGAGCAATGATAAAAAAGTACCCTTACTCTTTTTGAACTACAGTGTATTAAAATTCACCACTTAGGTTAATAGATGGTTGTGTTAATTTGATGTTTTTATAAACTGTATTATTTTCGAATTGGAAAGTTTACTTTTAGGGCTTTTAGAGCTTCCTGTGTCGATAATACCTCTAAAATTACTAATGGCAAAGATTTGCCATTATATCACAGTGTACCTACAAAGAAAACCTGAATTTTGGTATATTTAAGTCAAAGCTGCCAAAACGGCAGATTGGCAAGTTTACCATTGGACCAATATTTTAATAACACGGGAATAATATAATTATGTAAAGATATGGGCCAGATGTTTCCATGTTATAACTATTTCATATTAATCAACACCTGAGCAGTCAACACAATGAGGGAAAGACCGTATATTATACATTGTGTGTGTTGTAAAATAGACAAACAGTATTTTGATCTCCCTAACTCTCTAAATATCCCTAAACGTAAAAGTTAGTTTCATGAACTTTGACATACAGTTGAAATTAAGCTAAAATTGAGTAAACCCTGGTCAGTGTTTTCTGCACCTTAGACTAAGAGAGTTGTCTTTTTTCAGTACAAATAGCGATGGCAGTGACCACTTTACATGAGGATGCAGTCACAGCATTGCAGGGTATAGTAGAGGCAGGTGAGGCCGCAACCCTCCTCACTCGGGGAATTTGCACTCAGAGCACGCTTATGTGGTGACGGCGCACGTAGCCAAACACTGTCCACTTTGTCTTCAAGTTTATCCTTTGACTCTCCTTCACTGGCCTCCTTTCCTGTACGAGCCTCGCTTCCAATGCTTTTGTTGTCCATGTCATTAGTGGATTGCTGAAATTTAATGTTCTAATTGACACCAGCAACTTCATTCTCTTGGATTTTGATCTTTCAAAAATCTTGTGGGAACACTAATTTTCCAGGATGAAAAGCCTATATAGATGGGATACAAACTTTCTCCCAACCAAATTTTGTCAAAATCACAAATTTAAACAGATGGGTCTCATGTTATAGCCAGAAGTTAGCATGGTAGGTTACAGATGAATATACAGACAGACAGTCAAATCTATAAAAATAATATGTATGATGGTAGATGTAGACAGTAGTTTGTAATTTCTCTCCAGGCTTCTAGCATTCTGCAGGACCCCACAAATATCAGTATTTTCACTCCTATAATAAACTCGCCGGCATATTTAGCGGAACATAAAAAAAAGGTCCATAATTAAAAAAATATGGTTTTATTTTAAAATCTACTTACTACATTTCTTTTGATAAACAAAGTTTCATTTGTTTTACTTAAAATGAGATCACATTAAGAACAGATTTTGCGAGTAAAGGCTATTTGTGAAAAATTGTACATTTTTGAACTTTTCATGTAACTGGGAAAAGTGAAATTTAATATTAAAATAACAATTAATTCAATTAGAAAAATGGTGATTAATATCGCGTATTTCCTCCACGTGCTCTTATTAAAGTTTCTACCCGTCTAGGCATACTGAGGATGATGTTAACGATGGTCTCCTGGGATAGTCTCCGCCATTCCTCAACTACGGCGATTCGCAGTTCTCCCACGTTGGCAGGAGCTGGAATTCTGGACTTAACTCTTCTTTTCAGCAAGTCCCAAACGTGCTCTATTGGGTTCATATCCGGTGATCTCGCCGGCCACTCCATAACAGTGATATTCATATCATTAAGATAAGCTTGAGTTACCCGAGCGGTATGCGGCCGAGCATTATCCTGCATAAAAACAAAATCTTCACCGATATATGGGGCAAACGGTACGACATTTTCTTCTAAAACTTCTCTAATATAGCGGTCTGCAGTCAGACTCCCTCTGTCAATCACTACCAAGTCTGTGCGAACTCCCAAACAAATGACCGCCAAAACCATTATTGATCCACCACCATATGCAACTGTAGTTTCAAAATTTTTCTGAATGTATCGTTCTCCTTTGCGTCTGTATATTCTTTGCCTGCCGTCAATTTGATTTAAGAGAATTCTGCACTCATCACTAAACAATACCTTACTCCATTGGTCCGCGTTCCAAAGTCGATGTTCCTGAGCAAAAGTTAACTTGTTTCTACGATGATTTACCTCGAGCCTTGGAGCCTTGGCGGGCACAAATGAACCCAAACCAGCTTCTTCGAGCCTTCTTTGTACCGTACGCTCACTTACGGTTACACCCCGCACAGCTTCTATTCTTTCATTTTGTTTTTATGGAGGATAATGCTCGGCCGCATACCGCTCGGGTAACTCAAGCTTATCTTAATGATATGAATATCACTGTTATGGAGTGGCCGGCGAGATCACCGGATATGAACCCAATAGAGCACGTTTGGGACTTGCTGAAAAGAAAAGTTAAGTCCAGAATTCCAGCTCCTGCCAACGTGGGAGAACTGCGAATCGCCGTAGTTGAGGAATGGCGGAGACTATCCCAGGAGACCATCGATAACATAATTCTCAGTATGCCTAGACGGGTAGAAACTTTAATAAGAGCACGTGGAGGAAATACGCAATATTAATCACCATTTTTCTAATTTAATTAATTGTTATTTTAATATTAAATTTCACTTTTCCCGGTTACATGAAAAGTTCAAAAATGTACCATTTTTCACAAATAGCCTTTACTCGCAAAATCTGTTCCTAATGTGATCTCATTTTAAGTAAAACAAATGAAACTTTATATAACAAAAGAAGTGTAGCAAGTAGATTTTAAAATAAAACCATATTTTTTAAATTATGGACCTTTTTTTTATGTTCCGCTAAATATGCTGATAAATATGCCGGCGAGTTTATATTAAAAAATTGAAAATTTATCTCCTGATATTATGAAGAAGTCTCCATGAGATCAGGTGCAAAGAGCTAAGGATTTTGCTTTAAACTTGAATTTTATAAGATACTAGTGGTCACACGCGACTTCGTCCTCATAAAATTTATGATTTCCAATGAGATTTTCCCACTGCAAAATGCTTAGGTACATGTAGCGGCTAAAACTAATGAGTAATAACCGTAATGCCGATTTTAAAACCTTATAACCTACATGCAAGCTTCCAACCCCAATTTCACACCTTCTAGGGTAGATTTTCAAAAATTGCTTACACAGGTTATTATTGTTTAAAACTAATAACCTACATTCCGATTTTCAAGCCTCTAACTTCAAACACAAAGGACTTTCATACAAACTTACAGCCCAGCAGATTATTATTTATTAAAATTTAATAACCTAAATGCTGATTTTCAAGTCTCTATCTTCAAAGACTTTAATACAAAAAACTTACAACCCCCATTACACCCTTTGGGGTGAATTTTCGTAAAATTGCTTATATGGGTTTTTATTACATATAACTATTAACTTAATTGCCAATTTTCATGTCTCTAACTTCAAAAACAAAGGACTTACATACAAACTTCCAATCCCCATTTCAACGCCTTAGGGGTGAATTTTCTCAAAACCATTTCTTAGCTGATCTTTACACCATTGAAGGAACCTATCTTCAAAATTTCAAGTCTGTATGCTTTATAGTTCCTGAGATATCCTGATGAATCAGTGACCTTTCGCTTTTATATATATATAACGGAAATGATCAATACTTGCTACCTGGTCATCTTCCTTGTCCGAGTTCAAGAGGTCGCCAGACCTCCTGCTGAGCGGAGCGGGCAGCCCGGACAGCTCTGCCACTGCATCAGCGCTCGCCCACTCTCTGTGTCCAGAATGCTCTGGAGCTAACAGTGTTTCATCATCCTTGTCCTTCAACTGAGTCTCATGATTGGACGAATCTCCCGACATACTAAAAAACACGATGATACTTATTACTGATAATGGAATATGGAATTCTTAAGTTTGAAACATGAAGTATTTTCAATACACGGCTGACGTGCGAAAAATTCAATCACGTTTCGACTGACCAGTGATCATATTTCGCACAGTATATAGGTACGTGTCACACGCCAATTAAATTATGAAAACAATAGTCACTCATATGCAGTCTGAATTAGGTAGTTTCGTATTTCAGCGCAATGGGCACAATCACCTTGCTAACGCGACGGTTTTCTTGTGGGTATGTGCTTGTTGTTGTTCGACAACTGATAGACGACGCCATTTATTTATGATTTTTTCAAAATTATAGTTTTCCTGCATTTTGGTAATCTGGCTGTTAAACACAAAAAACTGACCAAGAAGTTTTCTATGTAAAGTTGAACATTAATTACTGTTACAAACTACAAAGTTTACTTGAAATGAATTTGATAAACCTACTGAATGGAAGACATAAGACGCTTCATTGATAAAGTTCACGGGTTTTAACTTATATTTATGTTATACAATACATTATTTATAGCTTTTTTTTAAAGACCTACCTTTTCAACTTTCAAGTTTGTTTTTCTTTAATTTCATATGACATGACATTTGATGACATTTGGAATAGGCATATATTTTTTTTAAATTACAGGCTTTGTATGGCTCTGGGTTCTAGCCTAGCCCTTTTAAGCCAAACATAGAGTTTGCAATTTCGCGAGTTATATTATAACCTAACGGTTTTTACAATCTTACGGTGACTTAGATATGTCACCGTAAGATTGTAAAAACCGTTAGATTATAATCTAACTCGCGAAATTCTAAACTGTCGAAAGATTAGAATTTAACGCATTATTTTCCGGTAGATTGTAATCTGATAGCTATTTAAACCCGATAAAACCTAAGTGATTATTTATGTCTAACCCTAACCTAACCTACAAGAAAGAGACAAGAAAACGTAAATAAAATGAATATTTCAAAAATTGACACTCAGAACATTGAACAGTTTACAATCTTTCGACAGTTTAGAATTTCGCGAGTTAGATTATAATCTAACGGTTTTTACAATCTTACGGTGACAGATATAATCAAAGGTTTAGAAGCCAAACCATAAACGGTCAAAATGACATGACGGGTTATATTATTCTATGATAATGATCACGAAGGTCTAAATAAAGTAGACGGAGTGCGAACTATATAATATAAAATATTTGAACTTTGAAGCCAATCCCATATTTTATCGCTATCCCACTTCAACTGTCTAGCGAAATCGAAAGCTCCGACACCATTGGTGTCTGACGCTCTAATTTGCTAGTCGAAGTAGGATAGCGTTATGTAGGTATTTGCTTCAAGTAGAGATTATGAGTAAGCACTCCAGTCTTTACCTAAGTATAGATTTGTGGTCATGACCCTGGAGGAAATATTACAAAAGCTTAGAAAAGCACATGGTAAGCACTCCAAAGCAATCTTATAAGTATGGATCTGTCCCAAACCGAATCAGCACAATCCGAATCTACGTAGTCTAGTCTTGTCTGCCCTAATTACCCCAAGAGTGTTTTTGGAAAGCGCTAAGGCAGTCTTCAGCCGTAGCCAAGAACCATAACAGAGTAGTAATCCATTTTACATCTACTTTGTACCTATCTTTTACTGCGGCGACGCCTACAGACTGTCGAATTTTTTTTACAGGTTTCATTATTTATTAGAATGAGAAAAAAAACAGGGCCATTTTTGTTTAATTTTTTTCAAACCGTAAAGAAGAGAGTTAACCTTTTATCTTTATTACGATTTGAATGACGTACTGTGTTTACATAGCTCGTACAAGTAATACGAGATATAAATATTTATATTTTCGTGGCCCGCAGCCGGCCGCGAATTTCGACATAACCCACGGGAGCACCCACGTGACCTCCGCAGATCCTCCCCGATATTTTTATAATGGCGTGTCAGGCGAACCCTGTGATATGTTACGGTCAAACATCTGGTAGACAAATTAACAAATCATGTTTTCTGTTCACATTAATAAACCGACATTGTTTACCATCTTGCGGCTCTGCCATGTCAGAGATACACGTTCGCCAGAATGAGGTGCTACAAGTGCTCCGCAACCTGGATGTGAATAAAGCAATTGGTCCAGATGGAATACCAGCAATGGTTTTGAAGACCTGTTCTCTCGAGTTGTCTCCAGTTCTGACACGCTTGTTCTCTCTCCCTTAAGTCTGCAAAGGTCCCTAAGGCTTGGAAAATTGCGAATGTACAGCCAGTTCCAAAAAAAGGGCAGCCGTGCCGACCCGGTCAACTACAGCAATCACCTCCATGCTTTGCAAAAGTTTGGAGCGTGTTCTGAACAACAGGCTACTGGCATACCTCGAAGAAAATGACCTCCTGTAGGACCAACAGTACGGATTTCAGCGTAATCGATCCACAGAGGATCTTTAAGTGTATGCCACGCACATCTGGGGTGAGGCCATCGATAGGTATGGTGAAGCACTAGCTGTTTCACTAGACGTCTCGAAGGCTTTCGACCGGGTCTGGCATGAAAGCCTTTTGAGCAAGCTTCCAGCCTATGGCTTTTCCGGCTGGTAATCGGACTTCCTGAGTGGACGATCATTTCAAGTAGTCATTGATGGCTCCTCATCTGATCTCATGGCGATCAATGCCAGTGTCCCTCAGGGATCAGTTCTCTCTGCAACGCTTTTTTTGCTGCACATAAACGACATGCTAAAACCCGGTAGATTTGGGTATACAGATGACAGCACCGTTACAGAGAGATACATATACGGTCCCCGTGCCAGTGGAACTGAGATTCTTAAGCACAGAGAGACTTTGGTAGAACGAGTCAACTTGACTTTGAAGGAGGTGTGCGACTGGGGTGACGCCAATCACGTGAAGTTTAACGCTACCAAAACGCAAGCGTCTATTCACCGCGAAACGGAGTTCATTCCCACTCGCTCCAACTTTCCGAAATATATCCGTTCCAATTACCGACAATGTCGAGCTCCTCGGTATCAACATATCGTCCAACCTCAACTTTGGACAATGCATCGAATCTAAAGCAAAAACAGCTGGCAAGAAACTTGGCATCCTCAACAAAGTCAAGCGGTACTTCACGCCGGAACAGTTTCTTATCCTGTACCAAGCACAAGTTCGATTGTACATGGAGTACTGCAACCATTTATGGGATGGCTTTCCCAAGTACCAGCTTGATGCATTGGATTCGGTGGATCGTCGTGCCAGGAGACTTATTGGTAACAAAGCGCTGGTCAGTTCGAAGCTGAAAAGCTTAGAACATGAAAGTTGCCTGTCTGTCGGTATTCTACAGGATATATTTCGGAGAGTGTGCTCAAGAACTATTCGATCTGGTTCCACCGTCACCTTATTATTATACACCCAGGTCAAGGTCTGCAGTCGAAATTCCACGGGCTCGTACGAAGCGATTTGCTTCCTCGTTTCTAATTAAAACCGCTAGGATATGGAATGCCCTTCCAGCTTCCATTTTCTCCTCCTCTTTTAATATAGGTACCTTCAAATCAAGAGTGAATAGGCATCTTATAGGCAAGTGCGCTCCATCTTAGGCCGCATCACCACTTGCAAGCAAGTTTGATTGCAGCCAAGCGCTGGCCTACATAATAAAAAAAAAAAACATCAGCTAAGAACAGATTCATGTAGATACTTATTGGACTAACTACTTATGCTTTAAGCATAGATACGCTGCGCTCCAGCAGCGGAGACCAATCCTAAATACCAATAAGGCTATAAGACCGTCATAACAATTGATTGACGATACTCATTAACTACCTATTGATATTCGACATTTAATATTTTAATAAGTTGTTATTATACTAACATGAGCCCTAGCACAGAATATAATAATGTATTGAGGTATTAATGTTGAAGCTAATTGCTTCAATACATACTCGGATAGTACCTAAGTACTAAGTTTCTTGTTCAGAGATCTTGCGGTTCGCCAAAGTCTACTTTTAGAAAAATTAAGTTAAAATAAAAGTTAAAATATCATGGGATAGGGATATGATTTCAGTGTCATTACAACTTACAATTTATACATAGACGGTGATCTATCTCCTCGAGAGTAATCATTTTTGTTGGGATTGTACACTTTATCTATATGATACTTATTTATTTTTCGACGTGGTATCCATATGACTCCGATTCTAGCAGAAGACTTGTGAGGTTGTGCTGTTTTATAGCTCGGGGCCGAAGAGGCCTTGCTGGTCGAGACGCCCAAGAGTCTTCCTCCAGTTGGAAAGCTCGACCCGACCTTTGCATTCTTTCCTAAATTGCCGATTTCAGTCTTGCGTCCAACGCGCGCCTTATTCATTTCAACTTTGACTGTTTAGAAACCTAAAACGAGAGAAAAATTAATACATGAGTGCTGTAAAAGTTACTACTTTTAAGTAGTTATTATGTAGCAGGCACTTAAATAAATTGAATGTAAGTATTTAGTTTATGTTATTTAATACTAGATGCCTGCGACTTCGTCCTCGTGGAATAAGTTTTTTAAAATTAATCCTTATTTCCTCCGGGAGTTTTATAAGTAGCCTATGTCACTCTCCAGGGACCTCAACTATATCCATGCAAAAATCAAGAAGAACAAACAAACACACTTTCGCGTTTATACTGTTAAGTATGATAGTAAAGCTTTAATGTGAAGCGACCAATCTTTTTGTCGTCTGTCTGCATGCTACGTTTTCATGGCCCATCCGCTCAATCCGATTTTGACGAAATTTGCCACAGAGATAAGTTACTCCTCGGAGAAGGTGATAAGCTACTTTTTATCCCGGAAAATAAGAAATTTCCCGCGAATTTTCCAAAAACTTAAGCCATCCGGGTAAAATCACTGGCGGCATCTACTTATTATATAAAAAAAAGGATTTCCGGTATTTTACCGGTTTCCCTATAGAGTATAGAATAGATGATTCTAATATGGCTTTATTTAAAAAGTAACGTTTAACGGTTGCTACTTCTCTCATCTGTGGTTGCTACCATACAGTTAAGACGTGATGATTGAGGAAGCAGAACCTAATAACAACATAACTACCTAGTTATTAGTAAGTTATTGACGGTATGCATGGCGGCACACATGGAGAACACGTGTATTTATAAAAAGGTATGTTCAAAGTTCAAACCAGTGCATTACATACTCTATGGTTCAATCTTTATTAAATAACTTTATATATTTGTATTTATGTAGGTATGTTAACCATAGCGCCTCCTCTCATGAGAAAAACTACTGTAGGAAGATCCATTAATCTTCTATTGACATAATAAATTGATGATATATTATTATGTTTGATAAGTTATCAAGCAACTGGCACTGCTCCGATACATTGATTTATTTGTATTTGCTACACAAATAATAATAATATCAAGACTATCTGAAGTTATCTCGCAAAAGGACAGCTTCTCGGAAACAGTGCAAGACAGGAAACTAAATATGTTGTCTATTTCGTCGAAAGTGTTGTATACGTCTTCTTTCTAATCAATCAGAGGACCAATCTCTCGGAAAGGAAATCTCTAAGGAAAATACGGGACCCTTATAGGATCACTTTGTTGTCCGTCCGTCTGTGTGTCAAGACCCTTTTTCTCAGGAACGCATGGAGTTAACAAGCTGAAATTCATATCTAATACTCAGGTCTACTGCCCCTTGGAGCTGTGAAAAAAACAAACTTCTGAGCCAACGCAATCAATAGATACAACCGTTTATGCTGCAAATTTTCGAAACTCGCAAGGAATCAAAACCTACAGGGTACTTTCCGTGAACTCAGAATCTTGAAATTTGGTACGAAGCAACGTCCTATAGCACAGATAAAGGAAAAATAGCGAAAAGCATAAATTTTTAGTTACATCATATAGTCAAAATATTTTTATGCAAATTTTCGACACTCGCAAGGGAATCAAAAACTAAAGGGTACTTCCCGTGAACTCAGAATTTTGAAATTTGGTCGAAGCACAGATAAAGCAAAAAATGCGAAAAGCATAAATTTTTAGTTACATCACAAAATAAATATTTTTAATAATTTTAAACTTACTACAGGTTTGTACGGAACCCTCGGTGTGCGAGTCCGACTCGCACTTGGCCGTTTTTTTTACATCATTATGCAGCTAAGCTGTGTGTGATCTCTTTAAAATATAATAGCGGTAACACCTAGAGATTTGAAAGTGTTTTCTTTATACAACTGATTTTATGTAATTTTAGGAAACATTATAATAAATAAAGCAGAATTCATAATTTTTACAGCCACAAGTAACACGGTACCTCTACCAAAGCCAAACAAGGGCGTTTCCCCTTGGATCATCCAACAAATTCAACTAGGTCCTGCTATACTAGTAGGACCTAAGTAGGTAAATCAGCCAACCTATCAATAAGTATTCATATTTGTGGTCTCTATGTGTAAAAGTAATTACTGGACACCAGTAGAGATTATTGTAATAGGTAATTAAGAGCCAAATTTCACCCAGATCCGTTCAGCCGTTCTGACGTGATTGAGTAACAAACATCCGTCTATACATACATCCTTCCAAACTTTCGCGTTTATAGTATTAGTATAAGTAATAAGTATTACATATTTTTTTTACTTTTGTAAGAAATAATGAGGAACGTATTTTTCTTTAGCTTTCCTATTTATGTGAGCGCGGCGTTTAGGGGCCTAAAATCTACGCCACACTTATCCAGAGCTATAGATATAACTAATCTTCAGATGATATACTTATCTACCAAAATCGATTTGATCAGTTTGAAATTTGATTCCCTGGGTGATTTATCCAAATATCAATGAATAACCATCAAGACATCAATTCAAAAATAAACAGGTGGTACAAAAACCCGTATAATTATGACGCCACAGCGGCAATAGGTAAGAGCAAAATCAAAATATAGTTGGTTTAAAATATACCTAGTTATTATTTAACGATATGAAGATTTTTTAATTTTTTTTTATTATTTTGATAAAATTATTTATCAAAATAATAAGCGAGATACATATGAGTTGTCATTATTTTCAAAAGGCTGAATAATCAGGTAGATTATGAGGTTCTGCCATTTGTTTTGGGACAAATTATTCGCAAAGTTAACGCGTAAAATATTAGTCTGCTGAGATAATATAAGACTATAGCGGTATTTTATATAGAATTGGGTACAAGCGAAATACGCGACGAGTTCATGAATACAAAATACTATCGTTAGTAGTGTTTGCCGCCATTTGTTCGAGACTTATTTAGTGCGTATTTCCACAACAGTAGAGCAATATTGCAAATTCTTTTAAAAAGATGTTTCCATCCTGTGAGATAGGGGTTTCTTGTCGAGAAAAAGTAAAACCCAATTTAATAAAAATTATTAGGAGTTAAAAAATATTAGGATAAAAATTATTAGGTGGTTTAACCGTCTTTAGAAGTACTTACTGATATCGATATCTTTAATAATAAGTTGTTCACGACAAGTCAAACGGTAAATCACTGGCGCGTACGAGTGTATTCTACTTGAACGAGTCCGTGCATACGCGTTTCGCGAGGCAAGGTCCAACCGAAACTGGTAAACATAACTGGCTCCAATCACTTCCACTATTCATGGAGCTAAAGTTTCTATCAAGCGAAAGTGATATGTCAACGATAAATTTTAAGGCATAATATAGCGTGGGGTGTTTCTGCCGATTTGTTCATTTGGTGAGTTGTAATACCTATATACTTTCGTATAAAATTTGTGCAAGTATTTCCTTACGTCATCCTTAACGAACCTTAATAACCATCTGGATGTTGTCGAGGGTCAACATAAATCTTACATAGTATCAGCATTTTATTCCTATGTAGTATGTACCTACTAGCGTACCCTAATAATACGTGATAATACTTACCTATCGGATTTGTCCATGATTTGTCTTTTACTCTTAATATACCTACCTATTTTATGAAATAATTTTGGTGTCGTTTGGCTGAGAAGTTGTTGTTCTAGATTTTTCCAAAGTCAAAAAATCCAAATTCTACCTATCTTAAACCCCAGAATACTGTTCAAACTTTAACTGAGAAGACTGTAAATTAATACTACTAACCCCCAGAAATTGATTTAAGAAGTCTAACTGACCCAAGCTAAAATCATGCTCAACCGTAGAGCTCTGCTGCGACATGATTGAAGGACAAACCAACAAATATTTTCGCATATAAGTACCTATAATATTAGTATGATGAAATATGATTAGTAGGTATGATATCTTAATAGAAAAAAAAACTCATGATAGGTACCTATCATAAGTTTATATAATATTTTTGAATGACTTTCTGAAGTTGCTAAAACTGGTTTTACTTTGCGGTATTATGCAGCGGTCTTTTGAGGTGACTAACACTATGCGAGTATGATACTCGGTTATTTAGATCATTTTGGTAATAAAGTTTCGTAAATCGTACCTAATGAATTTAAACAAGATACGAATATCGATTGGCTTCGATCGATAGGGTAGAGTCGGATAACAATCGTAACTATCCCCAGCCGAGGCCTCCCACCAGAGAAAATTCAGAAATTATAAATTCCCAAAATGGCCCTGCCGAGGATCAAACCCGACGTTATGACAATGGCGCTCACCACTGCGCCAGGGAGTTCGTCAAATACGAAAATTAGTCATTGATGTAGAATTTAAGTAGGTATGCAGAGTGATAATAATAATAGGTCGGGGAAAGTCTTTTCGTATTTTGAATGTATAAAATTGACGAAAAATCTCTTTGGTTGTTTTATTTTTATCTGCCTAGTTTTAATATAAATAAATATAGGACTAAGAAAAATAAAAATAAAAAGTAAAAAACCCCGCCAAAATGAGTGAATCTAACGAAGAAATTCGATACATTCTGAAGTTTTATTACAAAAAAGAGAAAAATGTGACACAAACTGCGACACTATATATAATAGTTAACTTTTAACATTAGACGCAAAAGAGCTAAAGAGTTATTGGAGAAACGAATAAACTTTTACAGAGCGCCATCTATTGACATCATTGTGAAATTCTGTTAAAAATACTGAAGCTCCTTAAAAATTAAATAATTTCGTTTCCTTATAATATTTACCTAATTTTAGTATTTGTTCAAACAACAAACACAGGATATAATTCAAATAATTCCTTAAGTTTCAGGCTCAGCCTTTCAGAAAATTGATAGTTCTGAGGTCAACTTTGGAGTTAGAAAATCTCCACTTTGAAAGCCGCCATTTCGTCAATTTTAAGGGCACAATAAAAAAAAATTGTACTTTATTTCTAATTATCTTTAAAATGATATACCGCAACCCTATATATCGCTATAAAAATATTTTACTTCGCATTCGCTTCTATAATAACCCCCCTGAAATAAAGATTTTTATAACTTTTTGTGCCATATTCGGCTGGAGGCCATCGGTTTACATATTATATTTAAATTTTAAGTAATTACGTTCAGTAACTCAGAAGTTATAAGGCTCTGACGGACTGACGGACGGGCAAGTGCAAATTCACTCAAGTAGACTCAGAGACCTAGCTTCGCTCGGTCAATAAAGTCGATGTCATTTTTGAAAAGTGGAGCAAGATCGGCATTCTTATTAGTAGTTACGACATAGTCGAGAACTGAGGATTGACCACAAAACAGTTTTGACCCATTTGAAAAAGTCTGGCTACACAAAAGAGCTCAATATTTGGGTGACACACGCTCACTAATGAAACGTAATGAAACGAAACCATTTTTGAAAAGATTGATCACTGATGATGAAAAGTGGATCACTTACGACAAGAACGTGCCAAAAATATCATGGTCAAAAGTCAAGATCCACAGACTGCAGCGAAACCCGGATTAACACGCAATAAGGTGAAGCTGTGTGTATGGTGGGATTGAAAGGGAATCGTTCATTATGAGCTTTTATCGCCGCACCGGCCAAAATCATCGATTCGGATCTCTACTAGCAACAATTAGAGAGAATCAAGCTAGAAGTTGAGAAAAAAGCTTTCAAAATTCTGAAGTTTGGTTGTGAAGTGTTAATGCATCCACCATAATATAGTCCTGACCTTGCACCCTCAGATTTTCATCTGTTTCGGTCTCTCCAGAATTCTTTAGGTAGTGTTAGGTTAACATCAAGAGAGGACTGTCAAAACTATTTATTGCATTTTTTGATCAAAAATCCCAACATTTCTACAGCAACGGGGTTATGTCACTAACTATAAGATGGCAAGTTATCGAACAAAATGGCACATAATTAAATATAATAATATAATTAAATGTAATTAAAGTTTGACAACTATATCACTAGCTGATGCCCGCAGCTTGACCGCGTTTAATAAGTTTTTTATTTCCCACGTGAACTCCATAATTTTTCAGAGTAAAAAGTAGTCTAGGACATTTTCCAGGTTTTCAACTATACCCATGGAAAAAATCACGTGGACCCCTTGCTCTGATATTGAAGGACGAACCAACAAACAAACACATTTTTGCATTTATAATAATACAAGATGATGCTCGCGACTTCATCCGCGTGGATTAAGATTTTTGTTCTCGCGGGAACTCCTTAATTTTCCGGGACAGAAGTAGCCTATGTCCTTCCCCGGGATGCAACCCACCTCTGTACCAAATTTCGTAAAAATCGGTTGAAAAGAGGTATGGGAAAGTGTAACAGATTGATACACTTTCGCATTTATAATATTATAAGTATGCATTAAGCTGTACAGCTGTAAAGCTGTACTATTAGCACATAATAGGTAGATAATAAATAGTACAGCTGTGCTATTACCTATTTTGTGCTACAGCAGCTGTTATAGAGGTAATTTAAAGTCGCTTACCTGAATGTTCACCACTCCATACTACATATTGGTTACATACTTATTGGTTCGTTTATTAGTTCTGTCTTGTGATTTGTGCGGTCGTTGTTTTTCATGCACAAGTTATTAGTTACTAGATGATGATGATGATAAGGAGATTCCTGCGGAATCTCCTTAATTTTCTGATATAAAAAGTTACTTATACCTATCTTTAACCGGGACACCATACCTTATCTACAGAGATAAGGATACCAAATAATAGAAGGTACCAAATCATCAAAATCGGTAGAACAGGTGGGCCGAGAAAACGTAACAGACAGACACACTTTCTCATTTATAATATTAAAATGGGTTCGAGTTTATCTGTAGAGTCCATTGATTTAGAATTTTAGTAATGGCAGAGTCGCTGCGTATCTTGTAGTGTCTCTCTCGCTGACTTACTCCTATTAATAGGAGCGGTTGATATTCATAGCTTGGATCAATAGATCAAGCGCTCCTATTGGTAGATTTGATACAAGTCATCCGTAGATTAGCAACGTAGCACATCTCTGGTGTAAAAGCACTCTTATCGCAATCTAAGGAGATACAAAAAATACGTTCTTTTCTACCTTATAAGTTCTTCCTTAGTCATTGAGGCAGAACAACGGGAAGGTTGACACTTTGTCATCCTGTCACTGACAAGGGTAAGACAGAGGGACGTGTCCACAAAATTTTCAAGTACGAAGTTTCATTCTAGCACAAAGTTTTTAGGATGCAGCTTGGAGGCTTAGATGTAGGTATATCTAAGTGTGGCCTACAATTTGTATCGGCATCTATCCACTTAGTAATTTCCTACTAGTAGTGTGCCCGAAGGGATTTCCTATCGGCAACATCTGGAACTATCCTCTTGAAAGTTTATTATTTGGTTTATCTGCTCTGCCTATGAGCAAGAAAATCATGTCTTATCGACAAAGCATAGGGTAGGAGCATGAATTTTCCCTCATCGGACGTCCACCAGGGGACAGGGGAATTTAGTAGTATTTAGAATTTAGAAATACGACCAAACTTTCAGTGGTTTCAGCATACTACCTACTGTGGCAGACAGACGGACTGTTAAAGATAATA
This sequence comes from Erebia palarica, assembly GCA_964035005.1. Classification (NCBI taxonomy): domain Eukaryota; kingdom Metazoa; phylum Arthropoda; class Insecta; order Lepidoptera; family Nymphalidae; genus Erebia; species Erebia palarica. Next base: position 21,748,276 of record OZ035986.1, read on the forward strand.
TCTATAATAAAACTACCTCCAATTGAAATTTTTAAAAACACGGAACCGTCGTCACAGTTTTACTATAAGTAGTTATGTTTATACATATGAAAAAATTATTTCCAAAAAACCGACTTCCAAAGCCACTGTAAAGTAAAAAATAATTTTGATTTCTACACTATGTTGAAGTCGGGCGGTTATAACAAGGATAAGCAATGATGACGAATTAGACTCGCCCAACTTCAATATAGTGTGTAGAAATCAAAAATATTTTTACTTTGGAAGTCGGTTTTTGGAAAGAATTTTTATTTTCAACTTTTTAATGTCAGACTGCCTCGTTGGTCCAGTGGTTGGCATGTTCGACTGCGGCCGACGAGGTCCCGGGTTCGAGTCCCGGGTCGGGCCATAATCGAGTATTGGGGTTTTCTGTAGCGAAATTCTCAGTCCTAGCCCGGAGTTAGGAAGTTGGCGGTGTTTCACCCCCGTGCCTCGGAGAGCACGTTACGCCGCCGGTCCCGGCTATTATCACTATCATGATAATAGTCGTAAAAGCCCGCTAACCCGCATTGGAGCAGTGTGGTGGGTCTAAGCTCTAATTCCCTCTCTCCTATGAGAGTGTGGATTCCTGTGCCCAGCAGTGGGACGTTATTGGGCTGTAGTGGAGAGTCAGTGTTGAGGATTTGGAGTAAAAACTTCCTCTAACGACTGAAAAAATAATTCAAATCGGTTTAGAAATCACGAAGTTATGCACCGACATACATTAAAAAAAAACGCTACGAATTGAGAACCTTCTCTTTTTTTGGAAGTCGGTTAAAAAATAAAACCACCACATTCATATTTTATATATATTTCTAATCTGTTAAATTAAATCTTATTTTAACTAACCGAAGAACACAAAATATCAGTATCAAATAATCAGTCAATTATTACAAGCACTCAATTTATACCTAATAATGTTGAATTATTTTTCATTAACAATAGGTAGGTACTTAGTCTCTTCTCGCAGAAATGCGTAAGCGACGCGTTCAGAAATTGAGCACGGTGGCAAATAGTCGAGATGATTACGACTAACAATTGTGATGCACGTTATAAGTTAAGATCATCTAAATTGTGGGCAAAACGCAGCGCTTTCGTCAACATGTTTCTCCGAAAAGTTTATTGCCATAAATAACGTAAACAAACTAAGGGCAGAACAGGACAAAACGACCGCGTCGTAGGGCAAACAGGTTTTGTCCTGTCGCGGTGTGTACAATTATGCTTGCGACTTATTTCGCGTTTTAGGTTCCTAAAATCCTGTGGAAACTGTGATTTTCTGGTTTGAATCTCACAGTACGTCTTCTGTACCACTACAAAGTTGGGCCACGATAAATGGGGTCGTGACCTGTCGCCCCACCGGCTTGCCCCACCAGGGCGAGGGGTAGTGGCTCCATTCATCGTGGTTGGTATTATGGTTGGAATACAGTGGAATACAAAAAAATAATCATTTTTTTTCAATCGCCAACTATAAAAAGCACCTTGAATCAAATAACTACACGGTAGTATGTTTGTAGACCGACCGACTTTCGCATTTATACTAGCGAAGTAACGTTCCCGCGACCAAGGTATTTTCAAAATCCCGTAGTAACTTGTAACTCTTTGTATTAGGTATACGAGGGATATTGCCTATCCATCCTCGAGATTCAAGTTATCTCGTCAAAATCAGTTAAGCTCCTGATGGATGGTCCGTGAAAACATAGAAGAACCGTAGAAGCAATACCTATACATAGGGAGATAGGCACACTTTCGCGTTAATACTCAAATACTTATATTACTAGTAGTATGGATTAGCATTTATTAATAATAATCGGTTCTAAAAATACTCTTCGGTACACTTTAACAACAGTAGAAATACTGCGCGGGTTATTTAGCCCCGGCAGGCCGGATGCAGTACCACAGAATAGGTACATGTAGTACCTACGTAGCAGTAGGTACATGACAGTATATTAGATGTTAGAATCTGTCATCCTGGGTCCTGGGGGCCTTTTGTACGTGTACCTACTTGTCCACAAATGACCGTTTATCTATCAATAGTCGAGCAATGATCATAGTATGGCACTGTTTATTCGTTAGTCACAATCACGCTATCTTCTTAACCTACAAAAAATAGTAGAATTAACCCTTAATTATTAATTATTATGGGTTATTTTATCAGAATGTTTGGACTTAATGAGACATCACAATTTTTTTTTTGTAGTTATAGTTATTTCTTTAGTAAATACGTAAAGTATAATAGTCCAAAGGTGACGTGCGCTTTATACTGTTACTCCACCCCATTAACGTATAAAAAACGTACGTTAATGTTCTAAAAAGTGAGATTGCGTGGTAGTAAAATCAATCTAAAATATCAATCTTATAATATTTGGTCTAATATTCCGTAACGTAATATCTTAAAAAATTCTTAATTAAACGTAGGCAAATTTTACAAAACAAACTAATCTAGAAATGCAACGATCTCACTTCCTATAGAATTACAATATACTAATGCTGCGATCACACTCCGCGGTTGCCAACGGTTCACAGCGGAAAGGAATCAACTATTAAAAATTAATAATTACCTAGTTAATTAAGCCACTAGAAATCTATAAACGGTAAACTGTGAACACAATTAATGTGTAAATTAGTAGTACATTGTTTGGTCCCAAATTGTAGCTTCAGATAATTTTCGTCCAGTACATAGTATTGGACCCAACTGAAGGTCGTAAATGCCTGGTACAATTACCAAAATTCCAGGCGCAAACCGCAATACTTATCTAGTGCAACGATGACAATTTATGTAAGTTCGATCGTGCATGGAGTACTGCAGCCATTTATGGGATGGCTCTGCCAAGTACCAGCTTGATGCATTGGATTCGGTGGATCGTCGCGCCAGGAGACTTATTGGTAACAAAGCGCTGGTCAGTTCGAAGCTGCAAAGCTTAGAACATCGGCGAAAAGTTGCCTGTCTGTCGGTATTCTACAGGATATATTTTGGAGAGTGTGCTCAGGAACTATTCGATCTGGTTCCTCCATCACCTTTTTATTATCGAACCGCAAGGCATCGACAAGGTCTGCACCCTTACGCAGTCGAAATTCCGCGGGCTCGTACGAAGCGATTTGCTTCCTCGTTTCTAATTAGAACCGCTAGGATATGGAATGCCCTTCCGGCTTCCGTTTTCCCCACCTCTTTTAATATAGGTACCTTCAAATCAAGAGTGAATAGGCATCTTCTAGGAAAGCGCGCTCCACCTTGGGCTGCATCACCACTTTAAGCAAGTCTGATTGCAGCCAAGCGCTGGCCTATATAATTAAAAAAAAAAAAAAAACCCATAGCAGGTAACAAGGTCTTCACAAAAGCGAAGGCCATGTATTTTATAGTAATTAGATAAAAATAGTTTTGCAGGACAAGTGGGAGTTTTTACGTATTCGATCGCAACAAAGTTGACTACCATTTATATGGAATTGGTCGAGCGCCAGCGCTGTCAAGCGCTTGGAAGGAAATCTCCCACTAGGCACTCTGAAATTCGATTTAGTGTTAGTGAATATTAGGCTAGTTATTACTGTTCATCTTGAAGTATGAATGAAGCTTCTTAATTATAATTAAGAAGCTTCATTCATTCTTCAAATCTTTAAAAGTAGCAAACATAAAATTAATATAATATAGCAGACGGCTTAACGTAACACGTTCGTAGTGTTACGTTAAGGCCCGCTGTATTGATTATACGAAAGTTTACATTGACTTGTGATATCATTGTGCCTTGGTTCATTTCTTCTTTTGTTGGTCAGTGATCAGCAAACACGGGGTTTTAAAATGCTTAGCTGTAAAAATGGACTAAGTGCATTTGACAATATCGAGGCACTTTAGGTGCTTTTTTACAAGCAAGCGCTTAAATTGACCGACGTCAGCCGCCTTTATAAATTAACTGAAATACATATGGTCTATTTCGTAAAAGCGGAATCAATCGCTGATATAATCGAAGTTAAATTAGTTGTGATTTTAAGAATGTATCATGTGTAATTTCCTGCGACAAAAGTTACTGTAACGATCGCAATCATTCTTTCACCACTAACAATGATTGATGCAGGTTTTACATTTATTTAGGCTATAGACTACAAAGGTAATTGCGATTGCGACACTATTAATATATCTGTCATATTACCGTATTTGTCTTTCGCGTAGCGAGTTTCCTATACGCGGTACCTATACGACCACTATGGTGGTTGTGGTTAGGCATCACAAAAGTGTGTGTGTATTCGCGAGGATCCTGCGCCTCGCAAAGCGCGGCAGCAGACGGCGCCTTTTCTTGCCACCGGGTGGCGTTGGCGGCGGAATTGGGCGACAGTGTGCGTCTGCTTCCTCCAAGCCCGATACGAAGCCGCTCTCAGGTCGCGAGCCGGCCACCGTTGGGGGCAGCAGCGAAAACCATCGATCGATCTTTGCACTCGAAGACAACTGAAAAACCAACGTAGGTACATTAAACATTTAAATATGCTCGACAAATATTCTGGGCTTGCACTTGTGTACAATAACATCAAATGGTACTACATGATACATCATATAACATGACTATTCACGATTTGTTTTACTTAAAGGCGTTTTTATAAAAATAACGCTTATTTCGCCTGTAAGTTCGTCGCTCGTTTAGCAACACCCAGGGGACACGTGCAGGAGGGAGGTAGAAGGTAGTTCCTGCGGACGTGAGCGACGGGGCTTCCCCCAAATCGATCTTGGATCATAATAGAATCTTAAAATGTAGAGGTACAATTTTTCAGATACCTAAGTAATGATGACTACAAAATCATTCGCAAACACGAAGAATTACTTAGTACCTATCTACATTCTTCATCCCAGTTTCGCTTAATTTTCGTTTCTTCCAGTGACGGTACGCAGCCACGTTTCGATTGCTTTATTTATTACTGAACGAAATCTGTCATCTGTGTAGGGACCTCAAGACTGTCCAATCAGAAATAAGGAGGATGATAAGAAATGATAACTAATGATCTGTAGGAACTACTAGTAATTGTTCGTCCCTAAGACTGATGAAAAATTTCAATCCTTGCAAGATCACGCGACTTGTTTGGTTTTTCAAATAGTTGCCAAGATTGATGTAGAATTTTAGTATGGTTGCCAATGATTGGCTTAGGTCTCCTGCATGGACCTCCTGGCATGTGCTGTTTGCGTCAAGTGTTTCTAACCTACGCACTAGAGATTACCTATTCTGTGCTAGATATTGACTATCCTATCCATATCATAGTGGGGAGTCGTCTAACGCTTTCCGACAAGAAGCTGCTTGTGACCCTGTCGGACATCAGTCGGTTTTTCGAACAATGCGCCCCGCCCATTACCACTTCAGCTTCGAGACATTAGATTGGAATAATGAATTGATAGACCTATCTACGGTGAAATATTTGCGTGATAATAATACTTCGTCTGACAATGCGTTGGCAGGTTGATTGAGTGTTCATCTCGATGATAAAGCGACAGAATAATATCGATCGGTTGCCCAACCCCGGCTCATGACCTTCACATGCTTTGATAGAGGTGTTGGTAATATGCTAACATCATCTCATGTCATCGCCGGAGTACTATAATTGAGTACTGGTTTACGTACTAATCTGCCATGCTTGCCAAGTGTAGATTGACAAACTCCATTGTCTTTTGAGACTATCAGATATGTCGTAGGCATAATGGTTTCGTCGGTAAGCCAGACCAGAAAAAAAATCAAAAATTATAAATTCCCAAACTGACCCCTCGCCTAAATTTACATTCTTTATAAGACGACAGCGCCACATCTTAGACTGCATCACTATTTACCATCAGGTGAGATTGGAGTCAAGGGCTAACTTGTAGTTGATAAAAAAAGACCACAGCGCACAACACGGCGCTAGGAAGGTCTTCCAAATACTTACAAACTCTACACCATTGGACTAAGCTGTCTGGTCTCCGTGGAGATCTAGCGAAGGACCGTTTTCCATCTAGCAGAGGACGCAATCAGGCAGATAATCGTCGTCGTTTACCGATAGACGTCCACTGCTGGACATAGGTCTCTTGTAAAGACTTGCGCATGGCACGGTCTTATACGCCGCCAGGAATCCAGCGGCTCCCTGTGACTCCTTTGATTTCGTCAGGGGGTCAAAGTTTGGGCGTCTGAAAACGCTACGAATTCCAATGCGAGATTGACATTTCCATTGGAGGTAGACATTCCCATTGGAGGTAGAACATCAGTACCATGCCATTCCAGCACTTTGGCGGCTGCTAAAAATCTCCGGCAGAGATTCCGCTGCTAACCACGACGATCTATTTACACAGGGTAAATAATACAACAGTAATCGACATTTTATATCTATTTTTGTCAAATTTTATTCATCCATTAATATGTCTGCTGCAGTAACATTGACTAAACATTTAACAGATAGGTATTCGGTACTTACTTCATAAACATGTATTTTTTTTGGAAATGGGTACATCGAGGTACCTAATAGAACATTTATATTATAACATTTGATTTTTAAAGAACAACTTTACCTACTCAGATGCTATCGTCAAAAATAATGAATACGTCTACTTTTGACAATAAGTCGCTAAAATACCTAGTTGATCGAAACATTGTGGTTTCATTGGCCATTGGTAAGTCAAAAAGTGAAAATATGTCTTTAGTTTATTAATTTAATATTGCATTAAGAATTGACAATTTATACGTGATCTTTGTTTTATCGTTAATAACTGCGATTTTAAACCGACTTCAAAAAAGAGGTTTCGACCTGTATTTAGTATGTAGGTACTATATTTGTAAACGATTTTCTCGGATAATAATGGATCGATTTAATGTTTTAGTTAATTCAGATAATCGATCATTAGATATTACTAAGATCGATCGATTATGAAGATAAGATACTTCTACACGTTTTCTGGATGATTTAACATTTAAGGTGCGTAAGTACCTAAATTAGAGCGTTTTTAGATATATTTTTTTATAAAACGATTAATTTTGTCATAATGATAGGTACCATGGCCTGACCATTGTCACCTCAACTAGGTTTAGGAAGGAAGTTTCATTAGACTAGGTATCGGTACAGCATTATATTTTTTACAACATAGGTACTTAAAGAATTACTCTATCAATTTACGCAGTAAAACTACGAAAGGTTTATTTTTTGTAAAAAGTAAGTAGGTACGTTGAAAGTTTCAAATCCCGACCTGTACAACTATTTTAAAATACGGGTTTTATTAAGTGTTTCAAACGATTGCAAGGATCCACATTGTGTATCTCTAATTTCGCCTCACCGTTCCCAAAAATTCTATATGCCAACTAATTACAACAGATATTTTGTTGCTAAAAGATTCAGGGTTTCTATATTTTATCGATTAAATCCCATTACTGTTTCTAAGTATGTATTCCTACTATAATAGTCAGCTTCTAAATCAGCTCGTCAGCAGCAACAATCTAAAATAAGATATTTTAAAAGAATTGAAGAACCTACTTATTTTTTGGAAGAATAAGTTTCCATTGTTGTATTTTTAAAATTTATAGTCTAGCGCTTGGCTGCAATCAGACTTGCTGGTAGTAGTGATGAAGCCTAAGGCCTAAGCCGCGTTCTAACGCGTTTGCCAAGTTCTTGTTTCTCGGAAGAAATTTCTGATAAATTATGTTGATGTTTGAGGAGAAACTTACTGATAAATATAAATAAATTAAGTACCTACTACTAAGTATGATATGGAATTTACGTCTACGTAAAAAAACAGGTAGATAAAGTATAAAATTCAAAAATGATAGATCTAGCGCATATGGCGTTTTTAAAAATAAGTGTACAATGTACTTACAATGGTATAAAATTTTAGGCATAATACAAAACAACAATAAACATCGATATGGTTCAGTTTATGTTGAATCATTATAGTTAGATACAAAATTAAGTACAGTTTCGATATGATGAAAAGATATGTTGGGGGGACGGGGCACAAACTTAATCAACTTAAAATATTTTGGACTAGATTAGGTAGGTACATTTGATATGTAAAAGAGGTTACTATCTAGGTATAAACTACAGACTACGATTTAAGCGCAGTTAGAAGGCAGTATACCTATTCCATGCCCACGATCAAGCAGATATAGCTCTTACTTCGGATGGCGCCATGCTGCTTCGCATTTTGGCTTTAATTTCATCATGTTCATCCATCATTGGATAGAAGGTTTGGCACATTCATAGTCTCGATTCTTCACAGCTCTCTTTATTAAAACATCGAAGTTTTTACACCGTTTTAAACGGAAATAATTGAAGGATAAAGTTATTATTAAACTTAAAAACATTAGGTAACTGGACTCAATTCGTCTATTGGATTAATTTACTTCGTGGTGTGCCTCGTCCATTGCGATCGCAGGGCGGTCATCATTTCGCTTCTATTCGGTACTTTTTCGCTGGTGGAGCGCGTGATGGGGGCGGCCGGTGCTGGTATTGATCCCGGCACCTGAAGCGTGGTACTGGGAGGTGCAGCCAGGCGTGCGTTGGGGGCAGGCGTGTGTTCGGCGAGGCCAGCAGCGCTACTCGATGGGCTGACGGGCACAATGAGCCGCACGCGGCCGTCTTCGCCAGTCGCTGTGAGAGTTCCGTTATGCGACAGTGGCATAATGAAAGGGACGGCCTCGTCGCTCGAGCTATCGGGCGAGGAGTCTTTAGACGTTGTGGGCTGACTGGTGCTGCACAGCGAATTCTGCGAGTGGCCCAAGCTCATCGCCTGCGCGACACCGCCCAGCTCGTCACTTGAACTAAACTTGTCACACTGTTGACGTAGAAGACTTGCCAGATCGGAGTTGCTGCAGTGATGGCTGAGGGGTGGGATGTGCGGGAACGCTTTGCAGTTTTGATAGAAATGCTTGTTCATGCTCGGTCGCTCTGTGCCGTTAGGGAAGGCCATGTCTCGAAACTTCGATACCAAGTAGTTCTGGATCTGGTTATTCGTCATGTTTCCTAAGCTAGGCGACGAGCCAGGTGGGTCTAGTTTGTCTTCCGCGGTCGCGTCAAGGCGGCAGTTGGACAGATCGATGTTGTTGTTTTCGACGTTCTGGTTAAGTTGGTTACTCTGAGCGATGAACTCGATTAGAGCGTCGCCATTAAAGGGTCGACAATTTCCGTTACAGAGGGAGCCGGTTTCCGCGCCGCCGGCTTCGCTCGTTCCGGCCGCCGCTCTCATCTGCGCGGAGCATCAATTATTAATGGTGTTGTTGTAATTGCTAGTTCAGCTAACATCAAAAGCAACACTTCACATCTAAGCATTTAAACAAACGAGTAATAATTTTAATACTCATTCCTTAAGCTTGCCAAACAAACTATGTATGTAACAAAACTCATGCGACGCAAAAAGCAACAAAAGTACTTCTTTTCAACCATCCGTTAAACACCATTTTGCAAAATATAGACTATGGTGTAAATAATCGGATTGAAAGGAAGAATTTAGGTAATTTAAACAAAACAGCGATTATTGTGTAGCAATAATCGGGAGTAAGCCGAGACCCGCATAGTGTCGACATTCACTGATCCATTGATAAAATAAAACTGATCTTTATTCTAAAGTAAATCACTAAAAATAATAATTACATACCTCCAATGATGCTTTACATCATACGTGCTCAATAGCATACCTCTTTGAATATAAGTATTAAAATTTTAATAAATAATTCTTTGATTGTCTTGTCCGATTAACATTAAAAGCTTGGTGGAGTGAGTGAGTGATAAAATGCACAGTGGTATAAAACTGTATAAAGTAAAGTTGACAGAAACTAGCCGTATTCATTCAGTACTTACTTGTACCATAAACTCAATTTAAACCGTGCATAGCGAACGATAATAACATTAATGTTTTGGAAATAGAAAGTTTTTTTTTATTCCGTTAAGTAAACCTTTCCAGCTGTTAAGTAGTGATTTTGAACTGTCAAGTAAATTTACAAGTCAAGTACATCACAGTGCTGACACTGTGAGGTACCAGTCGGCAGCAAGAAAGTCGGTGGTTCCTCTTTGCAAAATTTTGAATTCAAAAGAACTATAGTCCCGCTTATTGCTGCGGCGAGTAAATAATCGTTTGCTAAACCGTTCGTTTGTTTTGGTACCATCGGCATTAATCGCTGTTTTTGTATCGACACAACAAAATTAACTCGTATTAAAAAACCATTCATACAAGCAAACAAAAAGGAATCTGCAGAAAATGGTGGTGTACAGATAAACATCGAGATTCGGTATTTGTTTTAAATTTAGGTATGTTATTATTATGAATATATCTAATATATATATATATATATATATATATAAGAAGGAAATGGTTTGAAGAAAGAAATGAATGATTGCGCTCTATATCAACAGTAGATGGGTAAAGATTAATATAATAAATTCGAATAATTGCGTCGACGAACACGCCTCTAGCAACCAGTATTGAGAATTCAAAACTGAGCATGGCGATAAACGCATATAGAATAATAGTAGTTAGTGCTGTAACGGAACCTGTTCATGTACAATGACGTATGTGATAATTGATATATTAGTCTGTGGTAACGTTGAAACCCCACGATCTTAACGCTATTATTATATTATATAATGTCTTGTTTATAGAAGCGACCCTTTGAAAATGTAGAAGGAAATTAATGTTAATTGTTGAATATGTATATCTATAGTTGTTGGACAATTAATTAAGAATATCAAATAATTAATATGCATGTGTATTAATCGCCCGAGTTCACCAAACAAAAGGTTATGGGCCAAGCAGTCAGTTCTAAAAATTAGTTTCTTGCCACTGTGGCTCGGTGGTATTTGCAACTAGTTTTAACAATTAAAACTAGTTCATTTCACAAGTGTACCGTGATAGTAGCAATTGTCTGTTGAGTTGATAATGGTTATTTGAATGTCTATGCCATCAACATAATATTACCTACGATCTAGCAACATAAATGATATAACGTCACAATTTCATGAAGTAGTCACCATAGCGACGTCACCGTTACATTCATGACATAGTGATCTATTCATAATTATTCAATTATTTTATTAAATGATACTTTCTACGGTATGGGCACGACAATATATAACGTACAGCGGTGAGAGACTACAGGACATACGCACATCACAAAGAACAACCATGCAATAAAAAAATTTAAATATATTTTTTTAAAATATATTGTACACACCTGCGGCAACAGTGTCAGTTGCTGAGCGCTGATTGGCCGGCTGATTCCCTTCTCTTTGTCTTGCAGGTGTGCAACGAGAGCGGCAATGTGTTCCAGCAACTCCTTATTGTGGACCAGCAGTTGATGAGTGCGAGCCTGCAACATTTTTAATTTAATTTTAGCAGCCACATTCGTTGACATTAATGTAAGGAAAGGGAATGTAAGGTCAAATTCAAATGCCATTTTTGACCTATTTTATCACGGGGCAGTATCAATTATTCTTAAATTTTCTTCATTTCTTTGGTTTTATTAGGTATGTTTGCACAGGGACACAATATACATAGTGCAAGCCGACTCCTGATGCAAAGTCAGAGAGTCAGGTTACCACTCGCCTGATCATAGTTACTGTTCAGTTAGTATCTGTCGGAATCTTGCAGTTGTAATAAGTTGCATAATGCATAATGCAATTTATTACAACTGCAGCTGTTGATGACTATAGTACCAACTATAATTATACTGTCTGTCAAATATTAAGTTTTTTTAGCAGCACATTCACAAGGAGGGACGTACACATAAATTTTGTTGTGAAACAGTTGCGACTAATCGCACGTGAGTTGCGCAACAGTCGCAGCTTTTCATAAGACTCACTTGGGCCTCGCACCGCGCCGCTTGCTCCGCCGCGAGCTGATCGCGCATCAGCAACAGTTGCGCGACCGCTGCGTGCGTCTGCTGCGCCTGCTGCTCGAGCCGCTCACGCAGTAGTTGCATATGATGCTGCGCGCTGAGGGGCGTCGCCGTTTCACCCTCCGACAAGTTGCTGGTGTCCACTTTGGTGACGCATTCCGGCAGCTCCGGGAGATTGATACTTGGCACTGGTTTGGAGACCTGAAACAACCATATTTTGTGTTGTATCAGTTTCATAATTAAGATTAAATCTCAAAGTAAAGACTCTACGTGTTGGATCTATTTCAGGCGTTGTATTGAGTACGGTAAACACATATTTTATGTTAACATGTAAAACCGTAAAATAAAAGAAAGAACAGGTTCCCCCTACAGTGTTCTGTGGAGGCGGAAAGACAATCTTCATCATAGTTGGAAATTCATGTAAATAAAAAATCAGACAGGAGCAAACTTTTCGGTGAAATTAATTTTGACTGGACTGGACCACTAGACTCTCTAGATCGGCTGGGCTCTATGTGGACTTGTCCAGTTAGGATACAGGAGAATTTCTTGTTTTTCAGAAAAAAACAATACTTAATAGTAATCGAACCCTGCAGGAGCTCTTCATCCAGAGTCGAACACTACGTACATACATAGTAGGTACTATCGTATGTGTATAGCGTCCCCAAACGATTTCGATTCCGATCACAATAGCCATTGATGTTTATGAAAAGTAATGTTTGTTAATCGATAAACTTCGCACTATGCGATGTTGTTGGAATCGACAGAAACGGTTTGGAGTAAGTTTAGAGTGATTTTCTAAGAACTGCCAATTTCAGATTAAGGGGAATCGATCATAAGTAGATCATCATTTTCCTATCGCATATAGCATGATGATGTTATATGACTGAGAGTATGCGTTAAGTATATAGCCGGAACTAGTTCAATCGCCTCCGCTTGGTTTGGATAAATACTTTGGAAAAACTTCTAGAGAAGACGTGTTGGCGCGTATTTTTTTTGAAGAAACTGACAAATACCGGCCTGATGTTCATGTTGGCGTGGTTGTTGGGCGAATTTTTCTTACTTCGAAATACATGTTGTGTGAACTATTGGAGCCAGCGTTGGGACCAATGTGTGGAATCGGCCCTAAGCTACTTAACATAATGACACGGCTCCATATGTCCCATTTAAGACGAGGGAAGAATGGTGAGGAGAACAGGGGTGTACTACCATAGCTTAGCATTATTCTTTTAATATTGTTAACGCTCATGTTTAAGGATTATTATAATCCTTATTTTAGGGACGTCAAGGTACGTCATATTATAAAACTGCAATTTCAAAATAATACTGCATTAAGCGATGGTAGTAAGCCCCCATAACTGGTACCATATCAACGCGCGTTATGAAACAGAACAGTATCTTCTATTCTCTACAGTACTCCTTTTCCAGAACTTGACTGCCTCGCTGCTCTGTCCTTGTGTGAAATGGGCATTACGAACGCGCCTGCGGTGAATTTGCATTGAACACCCCTTTCAAAATATTTTCAAACAAACATCGAATCACTTTATTCCATGCGTACAACTCGACTTTAGTGCAGCTCTCTAATCTAAACAATCGTGAATTTTATTCGGATTTCAAAAGCGCTCTGGTACTTCTCCTGATCTCTCCATCTCTGATTCCCATGTGTACTATACTATTGCACTAGGTATTAAGTCTATGTATTGTATTGAGTCTAGCGTTATGCAATTTTGAAATTGGCTAACGAGCGTAATTGGGTCGGAGTAGTATTATTATATCAAGAACATTATTCTTAATCATGTTATAAAACATGCTTCAAATTAATGAAATGAAAAGCAGCCGCAGCCAGTGGGATACAATTGCTGCGGGGACTCAAGCAGCCGGTGGTCAGGGCTCTAGAGAGTGGCTACATAAGAAACCTGTATATGCCCGAGAATTCTTAAAAAATCTTGGAAATGCGAAGTCTGCCAATTCGCACTACGGCCAAACAAACCCTTTTCATTTTAACCTTTCAACCCTATCTCAGAGACGAGACTCATGCTCAGTGAGCCAATAATGGATTGAAAATATGTCGTATCGCGTCGATGTCGTGTCGTATTGTGAATAAGAGCAAGCTACTGCACGCGTCATAATGCGTACGTCGAAGAGCCTAGAGTAGTAATACTCCGACAGAGCGATGATATTAATATTATAGTTTTGATTTATCGGCTCGTTTCTCAGACTCGATGTGGGTGAGAGATCATTACCGATTCTATTTCGAAACTGCCGATATTGTTTCTATTTTTATTATTTTGATAGCGTCATGAAAGATGAACGTGTTACGTGATTTTTTATGTGGCATTAGTAATGCTTTAGCTACTCGCACATTAATTTAATTCACTACCATAAACTTGGAATAACAACGATAATTGTAATACGTTTATGTTTATTACCTTAGTACCAACCTACTAGAAACATAATTTCTACTCTTTTTAGGTTTTATACCAAAATGGTTACAAAAACGGAATGATGCGACTTAGTTCGACCGTCTAGTTGTCTGTACCAGCTCAGTATTTTAGTACCTACCAAAGTTCAAACGATATATAGGCTTAATATTTGGAATAGTTTTGCTATTATGCTTACCCAACCTTTTATACAAATGAAATAATTCAAAAATATAGTTTTTCAAAAGGTTGGAGTTTTTTGACAATCACAATCATTACTCGACTATAATTATTATCTCCGTCATTATTGACGATTGTGTTATTACGAAAGGCCTAATAAGAATGGTTCGTTATTTATCCATTGGTCAATACTATGTGAAACCCCTACAATTTCTAGATTTAGCTCGCACGGAGAAACAAACTCGATACCTACAAGGGTGCCCCTCCTCGTTTAGTTCGTTTTGTTTTAAAATGATAGTATTTTGTGGCGTTGTTGTAAGTAGTGATTAGTGTTTGGTTAATCTAATGAAACACGAAGTTCGGTTTCGATGTTTTCGGCCACGGCTGGCGCTACAAGTGTCTGAGATTACAATTCGTGGCCTTGTGATTAGGCACTGAAAAACAGATTCAGAAATTTATGTGTTACAGAATGTAAGTGTAACAGAATCGAAGCTGTAACCCTTTTGAATGTGTTTTCAATTCTGTTAACCCGAAACACTTATATTTCTGTAACAGAAATGAATCTGTACCAGAATTAAAGGGTTTTAAAGTGTAACCGAAATAGCGACGTTGCCAAATTTACTTTATATATATATATTAATTTATATTAATTGTTTTAAAAAAAACATGGCCATGTTGTGTCACTTTGTGTAAAGTCCAATAATGTGAGAAGAACGCGTTGTCACACCGTGCAATTTATTTAGGGCATGTGCCTATTAGGGTTATAGATAAAAACACTTATTAACAGAAATAAAAGGTTACAGATTGATTGGGTTACAGTATCGTTTCTGTTTCCGTTTTAAGTGTTTCTGTTTTAAAACTTTTTCACAAACAACCTCTTATTTCGGTTACTGTTTTTTGTTGTCCTTCCTACTTGTGATAAGCAACTCCGCGAAATGCAATGTGCTATCGTAGTTACTATGTTTGCTAATATGCTTCGCTAGAAGCGTTCGCTTTGTGTACTACTATTATTTATTAAGCATAAAATTCGAGCGTACTAATTTCTTTTCTATGTTTGTCCCGGGGAAGTAAATAATATACTTTTTAGGCCGAAAAATTAAAGAGTTCCCACAAAATCATAAACCTTAATCCACGCGGACGAAAATGTGGGCATCATCAAGTGTTAAATAAAATATTAAGTTCAAAATCAAATTCATAGTGGGATGTTTTTAATAGTAAACATTTATGTTTTTAAAAATTAATATAAATATATATATCCATCTTTTGCGACATGCATTTAACCCCCGCGCGCCTGCATTTTGATATCGTCAACTGAGAGATCCCTATGTCAAAATAAAGATTAATAAAATAAAGAATAGGAGTTTAAAATATTTTATAATATAAAAATCTAGGCTGAAATATTCGCAATACGTTGCAATTTGCAAAGCTCTTATTGTGTTTTATAGGATTCCACTGCAAAACGACGCTGGGTATTGTAGGATTAGTGGTTAGTTGCTGAAAATTCGCATCAGTCTGAACGAGCTCTTACTTCGCATAGCAAGCGATGCACAGTATTTACATAATAAGGCCTGCTCTACACTGACGCGCAAACCGCAGGGCGAAAGTCCACGAACTTCGAGTAGCATTAGTTTGGCTGCCAAATTCAGCTTCCTATCCAATATCAGTTTTGTCGTGAAACCAGTTATCGGATCGGGTGCTTTCCAAAGCCATCTACGACACCATTTAAGTGATTATTTCGTGGACTTTGCGTTTTATCGCGTGTAGAGAGGGCATAAGTGTCGAGATTTTCCAATTTGAAATTCCCTTCTTTTGGCGAAACTAGAAAGCAGTCGCAATAGTTAGTATTGGTAAATTTCATCTCAATATAATAAACGTTGTTTCATTATTCAATCTACCTAAACCGTCGATACGTTTACAGTCCATATTTTGTTAGGAAATATCATAAAATTTTGTCAATTAACAACATTGTTAAGTAATTCATCAACAAATCACTTCTGTTACCGAAACCACTGCAGTGTCAGAAGTGGGACTTGGGAGCCATAACATAAGTATACCATAATACGTACAACACATGAAAGTTGGAATCCGAATTTTAATTTAGAAGACTCTAGGTTACCGATAGCATTAAGTAGCTTTATAATTATTAGAATACATAGTCGTAAAAATAGTACAGTTACAATTTAACATACTAGCATCTTATCTTATTATATTTATTAAACATCGAATGTAAAAGCGCTTGTTGAACGTATCCCGTTTAAAAGCACCAGATACCGGTCCAGCGACTATTTATTGGACTTTTTTCAGGTGCATGTAATTCATTATAGCCTACACAAAACTGCAAGCCCGGTAAAAACGGTTCGCTGTCTGGTAAAAAAAAGGTAGTCAATAAGCGCTTATAACCTTTGAATTCACAAATAAAATTATATGCAGAGACTTACCTGTGCGGAGCGCTTTCCTTCTTTCTGCGGCGGCGGTAGCGGCGGCGGTGGCAGTAAGTCCAAGTGCTTGGTCCGAGGTGTAGCGCGCGACTCTTCTGCAACCCTCGACGCGGACGCGCTGGCTGGCTCCGACGAACCGCACTCCGAAGCGGCTTCTGATGATCAAATTGCACTTACGTCGAATAACTTATATTATACACTAAGTAATGTGGCTAATTCTTTTGTAAGATCACGATCACCGAACTAAACTATTTTGACGCGACTAAACCTAGGGCTGCCCCTTTTCGCAAGTAGTGTCTATTGTCTAAGTGCTGTCATTTTAGTTTAATTTAGAGATTCTGTGACTGATTTAGCCACACGGCTAAAAAGATAAACTAGCTGTTAAACGTTGGCCTCCTATGACAACATTAAATTTATAGATAATACTAGCCGAAGCCCGCGACTCCGTCCGCGTGGATTGAGGTGTTTTAGGGGTATGAAAAATAGATAGTAGCCGATTCACAGAACTACTGAATATGCATATAAAATTTCATAAAAATCGGTTATTATGTTATGTTTCAGAGATCCCGTTCATTTAAAAAGCTTTGATGCGACATGAATCTGTATGATGCTCTGAAGGCAGCAATACAATTATTGTTTTTCTCAGGTGTGACGAAACTAAAAAGACATGTAAAGAGATGGCGCTAAGAATATGGACCGACCCGACCCTTTGTAGGAGGCGACGTTTAGGAGAATAGGTGACCTCACTCTTTGCATGCCCCAAAAAGCGCAATAAAAGTATCTGCAAAATGAACTATTCGACGATGACTGCCGACCTTTACGTGAGAGGCTTAGAGGACACTTTTGATAGCTGAGGAAAGTTCCAGAAAACGGCCTGCGTGCACGTGTACCATGCCTCCCTACTCAGCTCATTCAGCGAGATATATAAACTCAAGTCCTCGGAGTAGAGTTAAAAGTTGTACAGTTACAGAGTTATAGAGTTATTACCATTCTACAATCAATCTCCAATCGACTGAAGCTCTCATCCGCGTCGCGTAGAAGCTACAATTCGCTTCACACTTCGCACCCGTAATTAATCGTAATTAATTGTAATTAATCAATATCAATCGAGAAAATATAAAAGTGATATCAAATAATTGTAACATTTAATAAATCAGTAAACGTCATCAAGAAAAGAAGATTTTTATTTCGTTGGGGAAACCTTCCCTGACTGGTGACAGCGGCCACGCAACCACAACTGGTGGCTGCGGTGTACCATCACTGGTGACTGCGGCCTACCATAACTCAAGCATGATTTCAGTAATATAAAAAATACGTTCATTTACCCTCATTTATTAATTTATATATTTTATAACAATCGTTCGTAAAGAGTAAACTCTAGTCGTGCGTTGGAGCTGACACACACAATTTTTTCTACGCATTCAATCGCGGCAGCGTGAACTACAATTTATATGGAATTGATCGAAAGCTAGCTGACTAGCTAAAAAAAAATTTGGCAGTCATTTTTAAATATTTTCTTTAATTATATGTTTTTTTTTAGTTAAAATTTTTAAAATATAAACCATAACACTAAGGTAAGTATTAAAGTTTAATTTCGAATGAACTATATTTATATGTTCGCGAGCATGTCGGTCACGCGAATCTACATTTTTACCTCCTACCAAAAAGTACTCAACGCGCCTAAAGTTAAAGTTTTCCCTTCAAAATATGTTTGTTTTAATAAAAATATTGCTCAGAGATTTTTTTATTTTTACCAAAAAATAACATTATACATTATAAAATCTAATTGGAAATCTGTTGAAATATTACTAAACACAATTTTTAAGTATCACTTGGAAAATGTTTTCATCTGTAACATGCAGTTTCCGACTGTTCAAAATATAAATTAAATTTTTATGCCTATGTACTGTAAATCTTTTTGTTATATATTTAACCAATAAAACGATCAGAATAATAATTATAAATCAACGTGTCTAACTGCAAATGGTTTTCACTCGCTCGAAATAACGTAAAGAGTAAAGACGTATCTACTTTAAATATTTACTTCATATTAAGAGAAACAGAGAAAAAGGTATAAGAGTATACCTACTTAGCATACGGTGGTGTGTTAAGGTGGTGGAGGAGTTTTATTATTTCGACGGAGTTTTGATTATTAAGTATAGAATAGGCTTGACAACAACTATGTTTATTAAAAAGCAATGATGAGGTCCAAGTTGGAGCGCGCTTGCGTAGAAAATGCCTATTCACTGTTGCCTTGAAGGTATCTACTTAAGTTTTACCTTCGTGGCAGGAAATACAGTCGCTGGAAGGGCATTCCACCCTTAGCGGTTCGTATCAGAAACGTAGCGTATTGAACGGTTTTCACAATCTTACGGTGACTATATTTATAATCTAACTCACGACATTGTAAACTGTCGAAAGATTACAATTGAATGCATTATTTTTCGGTAGATTGTAATCCTTTAGGTATATTAACCCGATAGAACCTAATAAGAATCGGTTAGTGCCCTAACTGATTATTTATATCGAACCATAACTTAACCTACAAGAAAGAGACACTAAAACGTAAATACAATGAATATTTCATAAATTGACACTCAGAACATTGAACGGTTCACAATCAGTCGACAGTTCACAATCTATCGAGCTAACAAGCGTTAGATTGCAATCTGACGGTTTTTGCAATTTTACGTTGCATATACATATACAGGGTTGAAGAAACGAACGGGCCACGGAGGAAAGTTCTTCAATATTGACGATATGAAATTTCCTTTATTTTTTAAAAGCGTACTTGGTAGATTTCGTCCGTTACGGACAAAGAACAAAATAGCTTATAAACGTAACAAACACCGTATAGGTATAATATTAGTACGGAACGGATAAGAATATCAACTACGAGTTACGAACAAAATAAGCAAACTGTAATGTAACTGAAGGAGGTAATTTCGTTCTGCAGCGAACTTGTTTCACGTAATACCGCTCCACTCGGGAACGAGCTTCCCATATTGTCTAGACCCTAGACTCTAACAGCTTCGTTGTATACTTAATGTAATTTGACCTGCTTCATAGCCAATATTTACGTTTCATATATTTTATACACATTTTATATATATTTTTCTGGTGTTTAAGTCAACAAAAATTAAAATAGTTTGTAAGTGCCTGCAACCTTGGAGCAACTTTAGCGAGTTATTAGGTTTTTACAAATAAGACACCTGTATTAAGTTCTATCTTGGCTGCACAACGCCATACCTATTGTTTTTACAAGAAAAACAATAGGTATGGCGGACGATACGGCGTCGCGTCGGTACGGAGTGTTTGCAGGTGGTGAAATTGGAATCACCAATGTTCAGCCCTATGTTGAAATACTGTAGGATCATCGTCGATAATTGAGTCAAATTAAGCCAATCGCCATAATTGTGATTGTAACATTGAAGCAAGATCAGTAACCTTATTAAGTAAAACCTGCATCAATAATTGGTACAGTTTCAATTTTTGAGATAGGCTGAATTTTTATGGTCTTCTTGCTGCGACAGTGGATTTCGGCAAGTCACTGAAAAGTGTTAAGCATGGACGTAGTTTGATACGTCCATAATGATTAATGATGTGTCATTTGTGATACGTTAAGACTCTAACACTTGTTCGGAAAACTGATTCTACTAAGAAGAGCTGACAAGAAATTCAGCAGTTTATCTTTTCTTAAAAAAGAAAAAGGTAACAATAAGTAAACAATACAACACATACGTTACGTTTCAAGTATTACACTGACTTGTGGGTCACTGGATGCGAGGCCGGTTACATAGTGTTATCCAATCAGTGGTGATTGCGATCGTTACAGTGTCGCAATAGTTTTTACGTAATTTAAGACCCTGGGTGCACTGACAACGAAAAGTTATAACACAGTGGCGTCATATCGGCTGTAAATTTATGACGTTGCTGCTCGAAGCGGCCGTTGCGCGTCGGATGTCATAAACCGGCACATAAAGGCTAATTATAATCCGCCCACGACGTAGCTGTTAGTTAAGATGTGGCTGTGAAATATAAACAGCTGTCCAGGTGGTTGGCATTGCGATGTTTCTACGTCTCGTGGCGACCCGTGCTGATCGGATTGCACACTCCATACCAGCCACACGGCCGATTTTTTTTTACTCCACTACGAGGTAGCCCTTAAAACTGCGATCTAATCTGGTGGTAAGCGATGATGCATGATCGGTTTCTACACGGCATCGTACTGGAACGCTAAATCGCTTGGAGGCACGTATTTGCAAGTATGGTGGTAGCTAGGTTACTAGGGTTACAGAGAAAATACAGAAATTTTAAATTCCTAAAGTTTCGAACTCAGGGACCTACCACTTATAAGACCATAGGGCTCACCACTGCATCAGGGAGATCGTCAAAACTAAGCTAAGCTGTTAGCTATGATGTGGCTGTATAAACAGCCGCCTGGGTGGTTAACATTCCACAACGATATTTCCAGGCCTCGTGGCGCTCCGTAGGTACGGCTCGTGCATTCCGCACCACCCGCACGGCCGCACGCGCCGCTCTGGCCGTAGGACAGCAGTCTCACCAAATACTATTCATACCGACCGGTATAATATTATTCATACTATTCATACATAGAGGTCCATATAGAACTCCTTTTTTGAAGGCGCGATAGAAAGCGAAACTACTCGGCACGAATCAGTCCGGCTTTACGACGCTACGCTAGATGACCGTTCCCTGAGCGAAAAGGTTAAACGAAGCTTCCGAGACTATTACTTCATTTTTGACTCTACGCCATCACGCGTTTGGATTCCTGACATAAAGCAAAATATATATTATTGAAGATATTTACTAACATAAGATACTTGTTTCAGCATAAAGAAATGAAGTTCAAGAATGGAATACATTCCCTGCGATTAAGAAAAATAACGATGGTGTCAGAGACGAGGTTATAAAAGGATGCGTGCGCATCTGCTGCGGACTACATTGTCACCCGTCGTTGCGTATCGTTCTTGTGTGATTTTATTTTCTCGCTGTAATATTTTTATTGTTCATGGTAATAAATGAGTCAGGTGAGCTTTTACGTCTTTCTTCTTCAAGTATCCTCTAGAAATTTGCAAGATCAGAAGTGGGATTCGGTATCAACGTGATGCCTAATCCTACCGGCTATTCTGATTCTATAATTCTATACTTGAGGAAGGAAGGCAAGAATGCCTGATTGTGATCGCGTGAATGAGGTAGAACTCGCCTTAATGGTTGTTTGAAGCATGAGGTGGATGCGATACTAGTTCGCGTGAGGTGCTTTGAAAAGTCAGACAGCTACGCGTAATATCACCATCGTCTGATAGGCCTGCGTTGTTGGAAAAACCTTCGTCATGTTCTATGAGTCGGCGGTTGAGTTGCAGCCGCTGGGTGCACCATACAGGGGTCAAATGTCGGGTGTTGAATCGGAATGTGTTGTGACGCAAATGCGCTGTCCACAGTAACGGTTCGTTGATGTTATTCATTCGATTAGCACGGCAGGGAGGTCTAGGGAACATTTCTTTGTTTCGAGCTTTGATCCCAGTTCGCATAATATTGAAAATTGGTGTGAGGATAGATCACGCTAAAGCACGATTTTGGGTGCCTTTTCTGTTTACAGGGAGATGCAAAGACGTGGTTTGCAATCTTTGTGTTCTAAGATGCCGGATATGCAATCATTTTGTTTGAGGTAACGAGTAAGAGTTCGGATAGTTACAGCACATATGTTGATTATGCTTGTCGTTCACTTCTTCATTTGCGTATAGTGAGAGGGCTCAGTGTTGGGTAATTGATGTTTTGAAAAACTGGATTGCAGTCTAATTGTCGTTGCCGTGTAACCTGAAGATGTAAACATTAGGTGCTCAGGTTCTTATTCTGTTCTGCGCATATCAGCAATGACATATTGTCATGTCGTGTCAGTTATTTGTCTACTTGTGTTTATTTTATCTTAACGACCTCCGTGGCGCAGTGTGTAGCGCTGTTGTCTTAACGTGCGGAGGTCCCGGGTTCAATCCCCGGCAGGGTCAATTTGGGAATTTATAATTTCTGAATTTTCCCTGGTCTGGCCTGGTGGGAGGCTTCGGCCGTGGTTAGTTACCACCCTACCGGCAAAGACGTGTCGCCAAGCGATTACGCGTTCCGGTACGATGCCGTGTAGAAACCAAATAGGGGTATGGGTTTAATATAACTGCCATGTCCCTAACAGGTTAGCCCGCTACCATCTTAGACTGCATCATCACTTACCATCAGGTGAGATCGCAGTCAAGGGCTATCTTGTAGCGAATAAAAAAAAAAAAAAAAATTACTTTTGTGTAAAATTATTTGAAGTTTGACCTGTTAATTTTTGGTCGTTTTGTGATCTTGTTAAAGCTGTGTACGTAGAATAAAGTCTGGTTTGTTTGTTCGTATTTCTTTCACAGATAAAGGACCATACTGTTCACATTTATAAAGAGCACCAAAAAGTAACATTCCTACTTTTTCACATTTAGAGAATGTTGTTCAAGTTAGTTTCGTTCGATGAATATGTTACGAAGTTATTACTCGTGTGATATGGCTTGTAAAAGTATTCAGAACCTGTGACAGACGTGTGTGGTGTGGTCATTATCTGTTCTATGTCTCTCTCGTATTCGGCGCTCAACACGGCGTGAGGCGTTCTGGACGCGCCAGGCAGCGCACTTGCCTGCTGAGCCGAGCTGCGCGTCTACATGTAGCGCAGGGCTGCCCGCTTGCCTGTTGAGCCGAGCTGCGCGTCTAAATGTCGCGCAGGGCTGCACGCTTGCCTGTTGAGCCGAGCTGCGCGTCTACAAGTCGCGCAGGGCTGCGCGCTTGCCTGATGAGCCGAGCTGCGCGTCTACATGTCGCGCAGGGCTGCGCGCTTGCCTGCTGCTGCGCGTCTGCTGGTCGCGCAGGGCTGCACGCTTGCCTGTTGAGCCGAGCTGCGCGTTACATGTCGCGCAGGGCTGCGCGCTTGCCTGATGAGCCGAGCTGCGCGTCTATATGTCGCGCAGGGCTGCGCGCTTGCCTGTTGCTGCGCGTCTGCTGGTCGCGCAGGGCTGCGCGCTTGCCTGTTGAGCTGAGCTGCACGTCTACATGTCGCGCAGGGCTGCGCGCTTGCCTGCTGCTGCGCGTCTGCTGGTCGCGCAGGGTTGCACGCTTGCCTGCTGCTGCGCGTCTGCTAGTCGCGCAGGGCTGCGCGCTTGTCTGCTGCTGCGCGTCTGCTGGTCGCCTGCTGGTCGGGCAGGGTTGTGCGCTTGCCTGCTGCTGCGTGTCTGCTGGTCGCGCAGGGCTGCGCGCTTGTCTGCTGCTGCGCGTCTGCAGGTCGCGCAGAGCTGCGCGCTTGCCTGCTGCTGCGCGTCTGCTGGTCGCGCAGGGTTGCGCGCTTGCCTGCTGAGACAAGCTGCGCGTTTACATGTCGCGCAGGGCTGAGCGCTCGCCTAGTGCGCGAGACTTCACGCTCGCCTGCCGCGCTGCGAGGCGTGACACTGTGTTTTCGCTAGTCACACTGGGAGGTGTGACGCTACGTGACTAACTGCGTGCAGGGATGCGGTGACTGATGTGGTTTCAGGTTTGGCCGAGCGCACTATTTGTTTGGGCTAAGTTATGCAAACGTCGCGCCTATGTCTAATGCCATGAAGTTGCTCTTTATACTTTTCTCAACGATACCGGAACGAGTCAAGCTAACGTCGCGCCTCTGTCTAACCAGGCTAAGTTATGCTAACGTCGGGCTTAATGACTTAGGCCTGTGCTGTCTGTACACTCTGGGCAGAAAAGCTAACGTCGGGCCTCTATCTTGCCGTACTAAGTTATTGCGAACGTCGGGCCTATGACTTAGATGTGTACTCTTCATCGTATCGGGCGGACAAGCTAAAGTCGTGCGACTGTCTTGCCGGGCTAAGTCATGCTAACGTCGTGCTTAATGACTTTAGCCCAAGTTGTTCTAACACTGCTTACCAGATGGGTATAACGTTGTGCCACTGTCACAAGACAGTGGCACAACGTCATTAAGCACGACGTTAGCATGACCTACCACGACAACGTGGTAGGTCATGCTAACGTCTTGCTTAATGACTTAACCAGTGGCCGTAACGTTTCGAATTTTATTTATACGTCTAACATGTCTTCTGAAATTTGAAGCGTTGTATTCGATAATGGCCGTAAAAAGATATGTGAAGTTTGTTGTTTTATGTGCGCAGATGCAGACAAGGACATGAGATGATCTTCTGGGTTGCCAGCAACCAACAACGTTCTATGGTGCCGAGGCCTGCAGGTGCTTCTGTTACGCCTGCCATTTAAGAGCTTCAAGATCCTGGTCTGCTGCGGACTACATTGTCACCCGTCGTTGCGTATCGTTCTTGTGTGATTTTATTTTCTCGCTGTAATATTTTTATTGTTCATGTTAATAAATGTGCCAGGAGAGCTTTTACGTCTTTCTTCTTCAAGTATCCTCTAGAAATTTGCAAGAACTAATGATGAATACATTTGAAGAATAAATGACTTCCCTTTTATAAATTACATTTTACGATAATTTAACATTCACTTTATTAGTATGTAGTCCTTCAGGCGAAGTGCTCATTCATCAAACGTCATCTCATTTCCCTCCAACCCAGATGTTTCTCGCGGAGTCGGAGTCGCGGACAGTGTGATTTGGCTAAAAAGTCATAATTAAAAAAATTAAAAAACACGACTGCACTGCCAAAAAAGCAACTTAACGAAAAAGTTAAAAATCTAAATTAATCCAGTGAAATAGTATGTCACATTTTTATTAAATTATATTTCTTTTTGAATCACTGGATATTGAACTATAGTGTTATATATACTTTTGGAATCTACTCATCATTTTCTACATGATGATTATATATTTAATCTTATTTTCGAATATTTTTTTTCAATTTTGGTCTTTAATGCGGGACCATGGTCAACCCATAAATTTTTTAAAAAAATTACTAGCCTGTCACCCGGAATAAGCTGGGGATTCTAACTATCTTAAACTTATCAAAATCGGTTCAGGAGTATAGAAGTTATGGTGGAATATACAAACTCACATACATACGTACATACATACATGAACCCTGAAAACAATATACTCCTTTTTTCAGTCAGTCGTATAAAAAAGGACCTGCTCGAAACCAATAAGTAATAAGTCTATGCTCGAAACCCCGTTTACGTGCTGTCATCTCTAGTACAACATCATCTGTCAACCACACTGCAACCTACAATATTCGTTCACTCTGACAGTCGGATGTGTCGACCGTACGTAGTAACTAGTACCTAATCTGTGGTCGACCGTCGACGCGCGTCGCGATATAATATTGTGTGCCTAGCGGTGAAACAAGACGATTTCAGACGAGGGCGATTCACTCAGGCGCGAGGGCTGGCATTACCCGAATTCTGTACTCGTGTTTCATTCCGCCACAAACACATTCTATTTTTCATATAATCTGCATTGAAAGTGCAATTTGTATTAAAATAGGCATGATGCCAGTATCCAAGAATCAATGAAATTATGAATTTATGTAATGAAATAGGATTCATGGATTATAAAAAACTTATTTATTTTTCTATTTCGAGTGAGATTGTTATTTATTTTGATAAAATAAAACTATAAAATACAGCAATCCGCCATATTGTATAAAACACCACTGAAGCGTATGACGTCACAATTTATTTCGAGCTTTGACAATCGGCAAACAATCTCTATAAGTACAGGGCGGTTACTATCAACATTTAGAAAACCATTATGAAACGGGAACATCTTGTTTCAATGTGTAAGTAATCTTACTGAGAAAGCTACCATGACCGCACAAAAGTATTATGGTTCTACTCTTGCTTACATGATGGACAGAACGAATGAAACTCTAAAATTGTCTATTCCTTGCTTTCAGAGTAAGCGAGATGTAGCTATATAAATTTTTGTAGCGCTATCTCGTCTGCATCACGTTTTATTTCATGCATAAAATAACAGTGTTGATACATTTTTTACTAAATATTATACCTTTATAAAGTGCAACAATTAACAAAAAGTTTATTAATATTATGTAACAATTTGAAACCAAATAATAATTGTTTGTTTGCTCTTTGTTTCCTTATCGTTGTGTAAAACGAATCGGTTGTTTTAAATGTCAATTGTCAAGCAAGGCACGTAAATAAATAATAGTTTTATAACTTTTTTGAATTATATGTCGGGCCTCGAGTAAGTATAATTATTGTGGCGCTACGCGCGATGATCGAACAGTATTTGTGATGCAGCAGTGCACTTAATGCAGTGCATTTCAAGTGGTTTCTGTTGGTTTGCAGCAGATGTCGAAGAAAAATAAACAAAAATATTATGTTCAAAATATAAATGATTTTATTGAGATAAACTTTTACAAGTGCTTTTGAATCGTTGATTGAATCTAACACTGGCTTGTTATGCTATTTCTTCTAAGAAGAACCAGCAAGAAACTCGGCGATTGCTCTTATGAAAAAATTATAAATTTTAATTTAGTAACTGCAAAACTAAGCATAGCTGAAGCAAGTCAAACCCAAGTGCTTTTATCATTTAAATAACCTTCAACAGTATTAATAATGATAAAAAATAATAAGCTTTTTTGATTTTCTTACTTTTATTTATATGGAAACAAGTTTGATATGAATTAAACAATCTATAATACCTAAATGTTTGTTATGAAATAGAATTAAGTATTATGTTTATTTTCAGAACAATAAATGCATGCCATCTTGCCCGGAGTTGTTGAATAAGGGCATTCCGATAGGGGCATATTTCGCGTGCAAACATGCAAATTCGTATAATGTGCCTCAGGCCAGTCTAGCGCTGCATCCAATATTGGAATCATTGCTTTTTCTCAATGGATATCCTTAGTCACCTGAAATTTTAAATTATAGTTTAAATCAGTTTATGTTATGCCAAATATAACTGAATTAATTATTGTGAATTTAAAGATAACTGTTATATAATAAATATATTTATTTTTACATACATTACTTTGCCATTTGAATTATTTTAATTCTTCAATACTTTTATACTAATATTATAAATGCGAAAGTTTAGATGGATGGATGGCTGGATGTTTGTTACTCAATCGCGTCAGAACGGCTGAACGGATCTTGATGAAATTTGGAACAGAGATAGATAATAGTCTGGAATAACACAAAGGCTACTTTTTATCCTGGAAAATTAAAGAGTTCCTGCGAGAACCAAAAAACCTTCATCCACGCGGACGAAGTCGCGGGCATGAGATAGTTACTAATAACGGTTGTAACCCTACTATCTTAGACTGCATCATCGCTTATCATTAGGTGAGATCGCAGTCATCGCAAACCTTTCGTATTCGTCGTCGTCGTCTCAACCGAAAAACGTCCACTGCTGAACTGCTGTCTCCTGCATGGATCTCCACAAGGCACGGTGTTGTGCCGCTTGCTTCCAGCTACACACTTGAGATCGTCTGTCCACTTAGTGGGGTGCTTTCCATAGTGAGGCCGCCATTCAAGCACCTTGCGAACCAAACGTCCGTCGGTTCTTCGAAATTGGTATTAAATTAGGTATCTGCAGGCTCCTCATTTCTGATTTGAGCATGTAGGAATACTCCAAGTATACTGCCCTTCACCCAGGGGTGCCTGATTTTTCAATTTAATACCATTTGGAAAATTATATAACTCACTTTCATAAAGTTATATCTCATTAACTTAGTTTAATCCATTAGAATATTCACTTGGAAAACCTCACAATTTCTTATTTATTTGTTTATAAAGTCATTCCGTTGTTGATCCGTCGCAAGAAAGTAACTTTTTTATGATTGCTAAATTTGACGTAAATCCTACGTAAAACAATAATGCTAGCTCTCAAAAAACACTTGATGGTACGAATTGAGTGAATGATTTGCTTAATGACGTCACAAAATTGCTTAGGAAACAATGTTCTAATAAGCTTACTTTTGGGCACGTCATGGTAGGTTTTGGCGAAACAATATCAAAATAATAGTGCTTTAAACAGTGGCAGTAACCCCCCAGGTGTTTTAAATGTTTATCAAGTATTTTTGTATGTTTTTTTGTTTCCTTAAGATCATTTCCATAATCTAGCTTTGTTTTACCGAATCCAAAATCAAGAAAATAAAAATCGTTAGCCACGGATCAAGGATTTACCAAAGCTACTAGCTCTAATTTGCCCAGGATTGATTTGTTGATGTTGGTTGAGTATCTTGCATCAAACAAAGACTTTTGTTTAGCAGAATTTCGCAACGTCAAAACTTCCATGTAAGTACAATAATAACATAATAATATATAGGTCCTAAACCCGTAAAATCTGCTATTTTATATATTAAGCACTTACTGGTACTTAGTTATTAGAGGTTATGTTAATTAAATGTTGTTTTTTAAAATTATACCGTTTATCTTAATATGAGCGGTGATTGCCTAGTAAATATGACGTCTGCCTCCTATTCGGTGCGTCTGGGGTTCGATTCTTGGCACGCATCTAACTTTTTGCAGTTATTTGTGCTATGAGCAAAACATCATCACTACATAGTATAAAACAAAGTCGCTTCCCGCTGTCTGTCCCTATGTATGCTTAGATCTTTAAAACTACGCATCGGATTTTGATGCGGTTTTTTAATAGATAGAATGATTCAAGAGGAAGATTTATATGGACTTTTTATCCCGGAAAATTAAGGAGTTCCTGCGGGAATGTCGCGGGCATCAGCTAGTATTAGAATAAAGCAAAAACTTACGTCAAGTGATCTTCGCAGAAATAAATAGCAGAATTTAGATAAATAACTTGTTTGGAGTTAATTTTGATGTGCTATCACATTGGGGGACCGCACACGACTTACACACTTTAGAATTCATATTATTCACACAAAATATCCAAATTGTTGTACGAAGACTTATTGTTTACTGCACGCAGTACATTAGAGTACATTGGTAAAAACAGTAGTGACGTCACAAACGACGCCATGACAGCCGCGAGCGTTTTGGCGTGATTTTTAAAATTTAAATTTCAAATGCCAATTTTATCTACTAAACCTTATTTTTCTGCTGAAATAAGATATTTTTTCGATATAGTAGATACTTCCGAACATAATCTGTCCTTTTTTCAAAATCAGTCATCATGCCTATTGTATTTCTTATTTATTTTAGTTGCTAGGGTGTTGTTTACAAATATACTTATATCTGTCAGTTTAGTTGATGGTTAAAATGTCAATTTTAAAGGTTTGAAATTAACAAAAGATATAATAATAATTGACAGTATTGAAAGGAGGGCGGCTACGTCATTCAGCGGGTAGAAAACCATCCGCCTGCCCTAGGGTAGATAATTATGGTGTTCTATCTGCTAAATGACGTATTCGTCTAAAATTGACTAGTTTCGGGTGGCTCAGTAGGCATTGAAACTCGCATTTTCAATGCAGGTTACATGAAAAACTCTTTACAGTAGCTGTAGCACATATCTGCTTTAACACCGCTCAAGCACCGCCTTATTAGTTTTAAATTATCATTTTATGATATGCAAAACAGAAGCGAAACTGCCTGTTCTAACGCAATCTCAGCAAATCCCCCATGTCCTTAGCCCATCTTCGCCGCATAAAGACAGTAAAACCACATACACGTGAGTACCATCACTTGGGTGTTGAAAACAGATGCATTAAATCTCAAGTCAAATATAGAACTGGCAGTATTGCTGTTGTGTCGCAACTTGTAATTCAGCGACGTTTCGCTAAGCAGAACATGTAGCGAATTTGCTACGTGGAGGCCTGCCACAAATTAGCTAATTATGAACTATAAGAAGTAATGAAATGCGGATGACATGCAATACTGAAGACTATATTGCTTGGCAGTCGCATTGTAAAGTGTGACCAGCAAGGT
Source organism: Erebia palarica (assembly GCA_964035005.1). Lineage (NCBI taxonomy): Eukaryota > Metazoa > Arthropoda > Insecta > Lepidoptera > Nymphalidae > Erebia > Erebia palarica. The sequence goes on from OZ035986.1 coordinate 21,778,993, forward strand.
GTACGTCACGCTTCTCGAGAGACATCACGGAAATTCACGCGAAATTGTCCGAAATCTTCATAATTTTTTTTGTCGTCGTTGTGAGAAATCTGTCAATATCGGAAGACGTCGCTCTGTTCTTTGGAACCACGCGTCGTAAGCCACTTTTACCCTCAACACGGCCTTAGAGTTGGTTCCGCCGCATTTGAGGCAGTTTCTGAGGTGCCAGTATTAGCTACTACGATGATTGGTAGACATGCTGCCTAAACTCAAAGCTCCAAACAATGTTGACCAATCGCGTTTAACTTTGATTTTGTGTCCACACAGTCGTGTAGGTACTTCATTTGTCTCAGCTTTTGTTGCGAGACTTAGATACTTCTCGGAGAAAATTATCATAGAACCATCATTGACTAACATTTTATGAAATCGCAACGCTGCCAAAACTTGCACTGCGTGATACATACATTCGCAAAGCGGAACACCAGAAAAATACAAGAAACAAAATATTTACGTAACTTTATCGGTGAGGCCAATTCTGTTGTACACCATCTCTAAACTAAAATGTTAACCCTATTTATATTGTTATCCCTTTCATAATACTCCCTGTGAAGAGGCAGCACAAGATTTAGGGCTTCATTTTAGTTTAGTTTAGAGATTATGTTAAACTTATTGGCTACATTATGTAGGTACATATGGGGTACATTTTTCTCGTTAATGTCCGTGTGAAATATATTCTGTATGAAAAATGGTACAGCTGCAGCACTACCAGAGGATTCGTGAGAAACGACCATTAGTCAAACATCTCTAAACATGCCTGTGAGAAAATGTTTTTAAAACTCAAAGGAGATTTGTAGAATTCGATTCGTCGAGCAGTCAATTAATACGAGTGACTGCACTCGAGATGACGAGTTAATTGCCTGTCTGCAGTTGTCTGACGCTCGTCAGCGTGATGGTCTAGGCTCGTAAATGGACGTATGACTACTGGGAAAGTAAGGCCGCAAATACATTTAAGGATACACTTTCAACTTAAGGAGAGTGCGTAACATACGTTAGGCGACTTAAATTTCGTAAGCTATTCATGTAAGCGACTTACGTGAGCACAAATTACAAGTGTAATCTTGGCCTTAGACTTATTTGCGGACGCTTACAAAATACGGTTTGCGGAGTTTGTTGCATTTAGTAACTTTGCGACATTCTCACGCAAATTACTGGATAAATTAGTGTCAACAGTGAAATGAGTTTGGCTAATTTTAAACATTATTGACAGTCGGTGAATAATTTCGATTGGAATATCGATCAGCCACGAGACCGCTCGGTTGGTGTGGACGCGCAGCGGGGTTGCTCGTGCGCAAACCAAACATGAACAGTGGCGTGCGCAGGGTTTAAGCTAGGGTAGGCATAAGTTAGTCAAAATACCTATTTACTGACTGTCATAATGAAAAATGAGTATTGACGTATTTCCATTTGGGTAAGCTGTGCTTTTGTGCTTCTATGAACTGCACGCCACTGGACATGAAGTACTTACCCTAAACAAATAAAGAAAAAAAAATGAAATAGTCGGTGAACAGACCTTTGGCCGGCGCTGGGTTGCTGGCGTGGTCTTCGGCAGGCTGTTCGTCGGGCGCTGAGGAGGTGGACGGCGCGGGGTCGCGAGGGTTGGCCTGCATCTTGTGGCACACTTCGAAGGCCTGGCCCACGGTGCGAACGATTTTCATGGCCTGGCTCTGTAAAACACGAAAAAGAACTTGAAAATCTTTTTCAGGCTTATTTATATAAATATACATTTTTAGTGTTCAACCAATGGTCGATTTCTGGCCGAGGCCCAAAGCCGAAGTCACGATGAATTGGCTATCACCACAACATTTGGTCGAAGCCAAAACCGAAGCTTGAACTGACAGACCCACTTCCCCATTTATTATCCATAATAATGAAATGCGAAAGTGTATCTTTCTCTACGCTTTCACAGCCAATCTGTTCCAACTATTTTGATGGGTATACTCAATAATACTCAATAACAAAAACCTAAATCCACGCGGACAAAGTCAGGGGCATCATCTACTATTAAAATATTTTAACAAAATTCATGAAAATATAGGTAGCTATACCGATAAGTAAGTCATGATTTTATAAAGATAATATTATTTAAATATTTTCCTTAGCACTTAAGTAAAAGCTTCCCGTTCGGCAGCCGGCACTTATCTTAGGTCAAACGAATTCCCGAGGGAGACTCGACTGATACGGATCTAAGTTACTTTGTTCCCATTAATCTTAATTAACGGTGATAAATTTGCGTATTTGATAACAGCATGTTAAGGCTGCGCGATTGTGACAGACGCGGACGGCGTCAATAGTTATTTGTGTTATATGGGGCCAAAGAAAATTTTTGTTCCCCGAGGGCGATATTTTGAATTCAGAGCGAAGTGAAGGATTCATATGTAGAATCCTTCACTTCGCTCTGAATTCACGCCCGAAAGCAAAAAATTTGGCCTCGAGTGACACACACTATTTTTCATCATTACGTATGAGAAAAAGCTAGGAGTATCAAAGTACTATGTATGGACATTACAGCACGATTAAGCACCAATCAGAAGCACGAACGCGGACCAACCAGAAGATACTCCTATCAACCTTCTATGTATAGACATTATCCCATCAAAAACATAAAGGTAAAATGAGAGCCAAGTTCAAAATAGTGATATATATGCCTTGGTTGTTGACTTCAGCGACAAAAGAAGTGAGATCTAAATGGGTGCCAAGTTCAATGGTCAGTCCTGAAATTTATTTATAACAACATATAATATTTTATAACAACTTAAAATATCATTTCTTCTTATAACTTAGTATAAATTGTTGAAGACTAAGGCTTTGGCTTGGCTAGCGTTCACAAGTTGTAAAGCTGTAAGTTCTTATTTTATTCTTCCGAAAATTTGGCTTGCTGGTAGAAACTGTACTTTTAGGTACCTACTTAATAATAATTCGTATATGGAAACTAGCCAAGCCAAAGCCTTAGTCTTCAACATTTTATACTAAGTTATAAGAAGAAATGATATTTTAAGTTGTTATAAAATATTATATGTTGTTATAAATAAATTTCAGGACTGACCATTGAACTTGGCACCCATTTAGATCTCACTTCTTTTGTCGCTGAAGTCAACAACCAAGGCATATATATCACAATTTTGAATTTGGCTCTCATTTCACATTTATGTTTTTGATGGGATAAATAAATTGCAGGACTGACCATTGAACTTGGCACCCATTTAGATCTCACTTCTTTTGTCGCTGAAGTCAACAACCAAGGCATATATATCACAATTTTGAACTTGGCTCTCATTTTACATTTATGTTTTTGATGGGATATCATAACTTTTTGTACAGAAATTATTGAACTCAATCTCAAACTCAAAACATATTTATTCAAAATATGTACCTACAAAGTACACCTTCTGAACGTCATGTTTACAGAGCATAAGACGTGATGGTGATAATTAACTACGATATCTTAAAACTAAAGCTACGAGGGTTCCAAACGTGCCCTGGTCTGAGAAGATCCCGCAATAAACTCCGCTTTTTTTTTGTTATCACCATCTCACAAATATTTGAAATTATATATATGTACTTATAATATAACATTACATAATCAGCCGCTGTAACAATTCATACCCATGCCTTGCTATCATTCAAATAATCCTTTACACTGTAATAGGACTTTTCTATTAGTTTAGTTTACGTTTTACATTAGTAGGTACTTATTATTCGGTGTAAGGTCAGTGTGTCACCCACCAGTAATTCTATTGTACGAGTTATTGTACAAGATAATTAAAGACGAGAATTCTCAAGAAAAATATATAGTATACCTAGAGTTACACTGACATTGACAGATTACATCTATGGTCAGACTACCTCTACAGCACATTTCTACATCTCATCAATTTTGATTGCAAAAGTTCAAAATCGAAAGTTTTTTGTGAAACATTGAAAACAAGCACGATAAACAGTCGATATCACTAAAACCACTATAAACAATGAATACAAATCACAATGACTGACAGCTTGAACTGACGACTTCAAATACGTTTCTTCTTCTTTTCTGTCAATGACGTTTCGTTGCACAAAATGTATGAATACGAAGGTAAGGTTTTAATGCAACTATATTATTATTCATTATTATTTACATTAAAATAATAATTATGTGTCATTTTCAATAGTTAAGGAGTTACTACCACCGCTTAAAGCAGTATTGTTTCAAAATAACGGTTGAATGTGACGTACTTTGACGTCCTTAAAATAATGATTATAACACTACAACATAAACGTCAACAATATTAAAATAATACGGCTTTAAGCAATGGTAGTATGCCCCGTGTTAGAGTTTTGATCTATACCTAGGTAGATCATAAAAATGACGATTTTTGTACGTTTATATCTAAATAACCATTTGAGGTGTGTTTATGAAATTTGGAGCACATATGTATCTCACGGGTCTCAATATATGCGCCAAATTTGACATGTTTATGTGAAATAGTTTTTGAGTTATGAAGGGGTCAAAAGTGGCTCCAAATGGTTCGTGTAATATTACACACGGTGCTGCTCGCCAGTTTTTTTGAACTTTGGCTGGACACGCTTCCGCGTGTCTTGATTTAGGCGTTCAATTAAAGTTTAAATAAAAAAAAATTAAGACGTATATCCGATCAACAAATTGATCACGTGACTTATCGAAGACAACAGCCATTCAAACATTTTTGGATTTCGAACGGAACGAGCGATCGACAGGTTTCTGCGACGAACGCAGTATACTAAAGCACGAACGCGGACCAATCAGAACAGAGAAATGAAAAGTCCCATGGGCCTAAAAATTACATTTTGCTCCCGCTATCCTCTGAAGCCAATATTCGTTTTTCGAATAGGTATGATGAAAAATAAATGATAATTGCTGCTTCGTTCATCATCATTAATATTTCAACCGATTGCTGGCACACGACTGAGCACGAGTCTCTTCTCAGAATTAGAGGGGCTTAGTCGTAATCCACCACGATGGCCAGCTACGAATCGGCACACTTCACATACCTTCGAGAACATTTCGAAAAGTATAAATTTAGGTTATAATAATGTTTCTCATAGCTTTACTTACAAATGGGCTAGACCGTGACCTTAATAGGGTACTAACTGTTATTGGTGCTTTATATATGCATAATCAAAGCTTTATAATATATAAAAAAAATTGCCAGTCCTAGGGACTGCCGATAGAAGTGAAAACAAGAAAGTTTTTTTAAATTTAAATTTTAATTATAATTATTAAAATATAAACCTTAACACTAAGGCATTAACGTTTAATTTCGAAAGTAGTATATTTATATGTTCGCGAGCATGCCGGTCACGCGAGCATGTCGGTCACGGTCAATCTACATTTTTACCCCCTACCAAAAAGTGCTCAACGCGCCTAAAGAAGTTTTCACTTCAAAACATTTTGAAGAACTCTCAGATATGCAGGTTTCCTAACGATGTTAATAGGGCTTTAAACGCACAAAACTCAGAGGTAAGAGGTATCGAACCGGGGATCGAACCCACGAGCACCCGAATAAGAGGCCGGGCGTTTAAACCACAAGGGTTTAAATTAACAAGCAAACCCAAATAGTCACTTAGACTCTAGAGGCGTTGATAGTCCCTTACACTTATATGGCCCGGTGTCCAAAACTGGAACGAACTTTTATACCTGTTAAGTTTTTGTTTTTATTTTTCATAGATAGCGACGCTGTCACCGGGTCAGATATATTTGTCGGACAAAAGTCAATTCCGATTTACAACAGTCAAAAGCAGATTCACCGCAAATATTGGGAAAATGCTTTTCTATTTCCCGTTATTATGTTGGTAAATAGAAGTCTAACGAGCGCGCATGTTAGCGATTGACGTGTTTCACGTGAATAGAAGAATATTATATTTATAGTTTTATGGTACGGGAACGGTGCGCTGATAAATGATGTAAGTACGCTTTCAGAAAGGTTAAGTAAGCGTCGCCAGTGGGGTACGACGTGATAAATACACGAACCCCATACTCCGTGTTCGCGTGTAAACTAGCCACGATGGATTACGATTAGCGGGCTGCTTTTAGGGTACCGTCGTAAAAAAATAATCCCATCTAGTTTCGTCTCAATCGTCGTATTTGCGCATACATGGCACAAGAGGCGGAGTACGTTATAGTCGTGATTGTGATGTCCAGCCCCTAAGGGAAGAGAGTGATTAGTAAAGAATTTGTAGGGAACCAAGGAGGCGCCCCGGGAAAACGCCAAGAACAAGTATCAATCGAACGGGTGCCCTCTCGCAATTCGGCCCATATAATTGCGAGTTTGGTGGGGCCATAGGAGGTGGTGGGTTGAACCCCATGCGCTGTGTTTGTGTTGCTAATCATGAAGGATCACAATTAGCGGGGTCATTTTTAGGATTCCATCGTAAATAGAGGCGATGATAATAATAGACGTTGGCCCGTTGGGTTCCTAAGATGCTGGGATGGTTACTTCGCACTAGTAAGCACAGCCTATGTTTGAGCTCAATAACACACAATGATCAAGGATTTGAGTGATCTTAGGGTGTCCCGGGCCTCGATGCTTTATGTTGAACGTTTCGGGGACGATTGATGCTCCGTACAATTTCACAAACGATAAATTTACGCGTGGGGGCATGACATGGTCGATTTATATTCCGCAATTGCGTTATTCACGTAATTTTCACCCTCCGAGCCGTCGGGCATCCATTTGATCTATCAGTTTAATTAAACTCAAATTTTTCATTTAGTTTTTTTAACGGTTGGTATGGGGATCTAAAGAGACCGAAACGCGGCGATAAAACGCAACTTCATCTGCTGGGCAGCACGTATAGTCACTAGCCAAAATATAAATTAATGAGAAAGTGTGTATGCTTGTTGCTTTAGTCCTTCAATCATGCCGCATCGAAGCAACGGATCGACGTGATTTTTTGTATGGGTATAGTTGAGGACTTTGCCAGTGAAATACTTTTGACCCTGGAAAAAAGAGTTCCCACGGGAAAAAAAAGTACCTACATCAACGTGGACGACGTCATTACGTAGTACATATGTCGTTTACGTACTCTGCAGTCCCGCAGATCTCTAAATATATATTTTAAATTTAAATTTATAAATCATTGAAAATCAATGCATTAACTTCTCACATTCTCATTAACACCTTTCAATTTTCTCAATCCACTACAATTCGATCAAACTACTGTAGCATGTTTAATAGCAATTTTGCCTCTTTCCATTCCATCGGCTACAGCTTTTTTAATCGAATGATCTTCTTCGAGCATCGAACTTTTTGTTTCAGGGCCTTTGTATCGGAGGATGCAATTAACTTCTGATACGAGATACAATTTGCAAGAAGATTACTTTGCAGTATCTAATCCAGAAAAAAAAGTTATGTAGAGATCGATGTATGTAGTAGGTAAATTCGCTTCTTAAATCCTAAAATTAAACCATCCGGTAAGGATGTGGCAGTAGTAGTATCACAGAATAGGGAATAGTACGTTGGTAATATTATACTTATCGGTTTCTACGCTAGTTTTTTCACTCCCATAAAATAATGTAAAGAAATAAAAATACGGTACAGCCTAAGTAACAAATGTTTGAAGAAAATAAATTCTTTCACTGAAATAACTCAACAAAAATTTCGAGAGAAAAGATTTTATAATCTGCGGCATACTTGAGAGCATTGAAGTGAAGGAACGCCTTTCGTGGGCGAAAACAATTTTCCAGCCTGCAGGTTAAGGGTACAAATTGATCGTTCTATATAATGTGATTGCCTGCAGCCTGTTTAAGAAAAACTGATCAAATGCGTGATAGAAAACACATTAGGCAGGCTTCGGCAGTCATGCTATTCGACAGAAGGACTGGACGTACCTTATCTAGTTATGTTCCTCGTTTACTTTAGTAAAAAGAGGTTTTGAAACCCAAACCCATTGGGAAAACCTGATTATTTTATCCAAATAATATTTTATTTTAAACACCCTGCGTACTTTCGGATTGGGAAAACCGACAGCAGATTTTTGCGTGGATCGTTTTAAAATTTTGAGTCACAATCTTCTTAAAATACTCCCTTTTAGCATTAATTCATATTCATAAAAAAATATTCACAGATTTCGGAGTCCCCGCAAGAATCGAGGCATTGAAAATGAATAAAAATGTCTGAAATAAAAATCTCTTCAAAATTTTTCAAAAATTTATTGACCTATTTTCAAAATTCCAACTCGAATGCACTTCTCTTTCAAAATTCCAAAAAAGTTACCAGCCGATTTTCAAAATTCAAACGCAAACACGTGTTTCGATAAATTCCTCAACTCATGGTACTATTCCCAATTCGATCCTCTCAAATTCCTCGGATCTATGGCCAAAAATACGTCTCAGGCGATTTGCATCTGATAACCATTTTCAATATTAAAATCGTTGTTTATTTTACTTTCTCGAAATTTAATTGAAAAGTAGAGTGTTTACCTCGGGACTAAAAGCCATTCTACTCGATTCTATAGCCTCCTGAGCGTAGAGAGGCTGAAATCGTATCTCGTATGAAATGGCTTGTTTTAGTCCCTTGATGAACAATTTACTATTATTTTATCTAAAGAATGTCATTGAGTAGGTAAGCCAGAATAGTTATTGCGACGCGACTTATGACTTCTCAGTGCCCCTCGACAATGAATACCTACTATTGGCTGATCGCACATAAATATCTGCCTGAAATAATCAGAATGGAGCTTGGCCAATCTACCGAGACGGATACGAATCCACTATCCATCGTGGCTAATGTGTAAGTTGTAACATGACGTCATAGTGTATAAGTGTGACGCTATCACAGTTTAATAGCTCTCCAGCCGTTCTCAGTTTACTTCTAAAGTCCCGTAAGCCAACCAATCCGTGCTCAGACTCGCCTGGTATGGAAATTTCCTGATTTTCTAAGTTAAAAACATGATACCTAGGTACACTGATAGCCAGGTTACCCAAGCAAAGTTTTACCAAGTCTGTATAATTCTTACGCTATTGACACAAAATTAACAGTTTTCGCAGTCCCCGCAAGAATCGGAGCATTGAATGAATACAACAATTTACGAAAAAAATCTGAAATAAAAATCTCTTCAAAATTTTTCAACAATTTATTAGCCGATTTTTAAAATTTCAACTCGAATGCACTTCTCGCCTGCATCCGCATCTTTTAGCACCATTACCATGACGATCGGTCAATAATCATAGAAGCTACATCACTGTTTATATACGGAAATACCCGTTTTTCTACAATTCCAAATCTAAAGGGACCACCGACAGGTCACAATTATTAACCTATGTTCCAAATTTTTTCGCCATTTTCTAGCTATACTAATACCCTAGGACGGTTTTTTTTATTATTTCTTAAGTCTGATTTTTCCAGAAATATTTACAATTTAGTAAACAAACACCTCCCAAAAACCCGACTTTTTTATATTTTTCAAAATTCCAAAAAAAGTTGTCAGCCGATTTTCAAAATTTAAACGCTTACATGTGTCTCGATAAATTCCTCAACTTTTGGTACTATTTTCATCTCGATCCTCTCGAAATCCTTGGAGCTATGGCCAAAAATACGTCTCAGTCGATTTGCATCTGACAACCATTTTCAATGGTAAAGCCTGCTGGCACTCCTACAGAATAAGAGATTATTGATTGGCGATTTGACGTCATTACAAATTGTGGTGGCTCATAATTAAACTTCCTTGCTATTGACTATAATAATTGTTGTATATAAATGTGGCGTATACTAAAGTAATAGAAAGCAATAAAGGTTTTTTTGATTCACGCGGGATTTCTTAAACTTTCCATGATAAAATGTAGTCCTTTTTCAGTGTCAGGTTATAAGCAAGCATTTCACATTTTATCTAAATTAGTACAGTAGTTGTGGCGTGAAAGACTAACATCCACAATCCACATGTAGAAACTTACAAACTCCAAACCTTTCTCATTTAGGTATAATATTAGTAGAAAATAGGAATTCAATTTTCTTCGTCTTTCCAGAAATAGTTTTCTGCAATAGTGTATGTAGCATTCAGCAATACAATAATCATCAAAATGTTCCCAAGTTTGACCCACCGATATTAGGGATGACGATATGTGAATGGATGGGCTAGAAGGGACATCCGATACGGGTGTGGATAAAAGCTTTCGTACGTGTCTCTGAAAGAAGGCGATAAACGAACTTTACGACCCTTGCACACGGGGGTGTATACCTTCTAGTAAAATACCTTCACCATTCTACAGTTGAAAAGTACTCTTACAGTGAAAGGGCATTGAAAGAGTTCATAAGTTCAATACATTGCAAGTCTCGTATCGTACTTCGGGTTACATTCAACTATGGTGCACAATAGGGTACGTGTTAAGGTGTATCAAAGGTTTGAATGATTTTTACAGTCTTCCCCGCGTATCACCTAATATACAAGGTGGCAAAGACCAGCCGACATGGAGGAAAAGTACATTAAATATTAAAACTATTAAATTTCGTGATCGAATGGAAAGAAGACTCGCACTAGGCACTCAGATGTCTCTCCGGCAAAAACATTTTAATATTAAGTAGAACCTGGATGACCGAGCTATGTTCGGTATTTTTTGTTTTGCTAAATATTGTGTTTTTTGGAAATTATATTTTAATACGAATTACGTACTGATGAAATATAAATAACATTTTGGATCTTACCGACAATCAACATAATAATAAAAAAATATGAACTGGTTATTTAAATAAAAAATCATGAGTGTATTTAATTTAACAGTTTATTAGAAACAAGTAAAAACTTGAAAAAAGGGAAAAAAATAATCGGACTGGAGACATCTAGACTCGAACTGGGGTCTCGGAACCGCCCGATCTCCCACCTGAGCTATTATAAACTCGCAGATGGTGGCGAAATTTACCTTCGTATTCTAATGATATTGTAGCAGTCTTTCATTGCCTGAAAACACGGATAAAACGACATTTTCTAAAAAGCCTTACAAGATCGATTTATCGCCCCCGAAACCGCGTGCATACTAAATTTCATGAAAATCGTTTGAGCCGTTTCCGATATTCAGATTTTACAAGAATTGCTCGTTTATAGGTGTTAGATTATATCATAGGTGTACCTCACCTGTTATGTCGGATTGTCGTCTCAGCGGACTATGAGAGGTATAGAGTCTGCAACGTACTGTAACGTCTAAGCGCCATGCAGATGGCTACATATTTCGGGGAGATTGACCTCCGTACCCGAAATTAGTCTGAGATGACATTATAATTCTTGTATCTACTATATTTCCTTCGTCTACTTACTCTTAATTCAAACTTCCTAATCTCCCAGTCTCCCGCCCGTCACACGTTGTAATGAAGCGCAACTCGAGTACCTATTCATGAGAATTTTCTCGTAAGCCGCGAATAACGTATGAGTCTGTCTTCATATTCATCCGTTCTTTACGAGTTGTACCAAAAGCTCGCTGCCGAGTGTGTTTGTTTATTGGTTTGTCCTTTAATCACGCCGCAATAGAGCAACGAATAGACGATATTATTGCATGAGTATACCCATAGAGTTAATATTATAGAAGGTATACCCATGAAAAAAATCCCGACGTCAAGGATCCACCCAGTTGTATGATTTGGTATTGTCAGTGCCGGATAAAGCCAGAGCGGGACAAATGTGAAGGAGAAGCCTTTGAATTTGATTACCAATAAATAGGACGTAAATAATATAATATTAGGGGATTCCCCCTGCATTGTGGTCTTGCCAACTTGCAGCATAATAGTGTAACTATCCAGTGACAGTATTGCCAGCGCCCAATTTGAGAATAGCTACTAGTTATGCGGTAGGCTGATAATTTTTTGATTCATAGTTTTTTTTGGATCGCGTGGTCCGCAGCATTTGCTGCCTCCTGCTTTAAGGCTAATCCGGATTGTGAAAACATTTTGATTTATTTTTTATATATAATATCTAATACTATAAATGCAAAAGTTTGGATGGAATGATGAATGGATGTTTTTTACTCAATCACATGCCAGAAAGGTTGAACAGTTCTGGATGAAATTCGGCGCAGAAATAGACTATAGTCTGGAATAAAACTTAAGCTATTTTTTATCTCGGAATATTAAAGATTCCCCGTGGGAACCAAAAATGCTAAATCCACGCGGAAAAGTTGGCTAAAAGTCGCGGGCATCAGCCAGTATGTTCATCTTTAGAATACCATTAATTCAAATATTCTAAGCGGATAGAAGGCATTAACCGATTAAAATTGGTTGTAATTTAGTTATCTAATAGGTAGTGAAATGAGTTTGTGGATTCATTCAGAAATTTTCGCTTTTCGACAGAATAAACAAACGGAAAGACGCTACCTAAGGATTATTTTCACAAAAAGGCGGGTAAAAGCTAATGGGTGCTTGAGGCAAATATTTTATTCGAGTCATTGGGTCGAAGGCTGTGCTCATACGGTGGTTTTTTTACATTTTCCAACTCACATTTCAAGCATGCGATATGTAGAAAGTCTCAAGTCTAAACAGTAAACTGAAGCGGATCAAGTCAACATTGTTGCCGATTCTGTTATTGCATACAACAGAATCTCTAAAGTGGTAGCTCTAAATATTTTTGTAGCCCTTTCCACATGGAGTATTATGAAGGGAATATCAATACTTTAGTTTAGTCATGTGTAATTTAGAAATGTGTAATCTAAATCTAATTAAAATCTGTACATCTCAGCAGTTCACAATATGTACTTGTCCCTTCCATATAATCTACGAACAGGGATAGCACTAGATTTTACCATAGCCTTGCCTAATTAGGTCACTAGACTTTATCCGATATAATAGACAATGACAGCTCTAAATATGTTGCTATCCCTTTATACAGGGAGCATTATGAAAGTGATAATAAGATTAGTATTATTTGGAGCTATTTTTCCAGTTTAGAAGTCTGTGTAATCTGAATTAGCCACACTGTCCATTATTTATACCCTATACTTAATACTATATTAGAAATGCGAAAGCATGGATGGATGGATGTTTGTTACCTACTCAATCCCGCCAGAACGGCTGAACGGATCTGCATGAAATTTGGCACAGAGATAGATTATAGTCTGGAATAGCACATAGGCTACTTTTATCTTGGATAATTGAGGAGTTCCCGCGGGAACCAAAAAACTGAATCCATTCATCCATCTATCCAAACTTTCGTGTTTATAATATTAGTATAGATTTCTATTTTTTCTGTTTTACTCAGTACAGTTACGTCCGATCTGGCCCTTAGTACGACGCCTAAGGGCCAGACCGATGCGGTGACGATATCTCGCCGGCAGCATTCTAAGAGCGAAAACGTGGGTACTTGCTCGAACAATAATAATAATAATAATAATTAAAGACCGGGGTTTCTATGGGCATAGATTGACAATATTTGAGATCCTGTACTAGCTGATATCGCACTATTAATACGGGCCTAAGGTAAGTAACTACTTGAGTAAAGATCTCTACCCAAGGGCTATAAACTTTGCGCGGTAATATTAACAAACACATCCAAAAGTTATTTAATTTCATGTCAGCCAACTTTTGCCCTATTGTTTTATTTGCAAAAGTAATTAGGTATATTTGGCTGAAAATATTCTTAAAATGAATTAATATCATACCTACTAATTTTATAAATGCGCAAGTATGTTTGTTTGTTGGTTGGTCCTTCAATCACGCTGCAACAGAGCAACGGTACACCCGTTGCTCTGTTGCAGCGTGATTGCATGCGCGCATTGTTGAGGACCTAGTTAGACATAGGCTATTTTTTATCCCGGAAAATTAAAAAAATGCCGTGGGAATCAGAAAATGCCATTATAATTGCGAAAGTGTGTCTGTCTGCCTTTCCGACTGTTAGTTTTACACGGTCTGATTTGAAAAACGAATTTGCACTGAAATACTCGTAGCTTGCATCTCAAAGATAAACTTAGACAATTTTTGATCCCGGTATATCTAAGGATTCCCTGGGGATTTAAAAGTCACTTAAATCGCCTTAACTCGCAAAGTCGTGGACATCACCTACTTAAGTATTTATAAATGTAGTACACCTGACGCCTGTGCACGATGTTAGTTAAATGTACAGGTTATATTATTTTATTAGCTTTATTTTGAGATTGTTATCGCACGAAGTTGCCTCAAAAGTTCAGTGGCATTCCGGATTCGAACCTCTGTCATCTTGTTTATAACGTAACTTTTTTCCAAATGAGCTACATGGCTAAAATCCACATTAATAATATTATAAATTCGAAAGTGTGCCTTTTTAACCGATTTTGATGAAATTTGGTATATAGGTAGGTTGCATCCCGGGGAAGGACATAAGCTTCTCTATGGCTTTTAGGGAAACCTAAAGGTTTTTATGCCAGAATATTAAGGAGCTCCCGCGTGAATAAAATAAAATAAATTAATTTTGGCGTACATATTGCCAAAAATAACTGTTCCAAAATGCATTATAGTATTATAGCTTTTAGTTTTAAACCTAAAATATTAATATTAGTATGTAGTGTCTATCTTATTCTAGAAAAACTAAATTGCTTGCCACGTAACCCGTGATTTGTTGTCACCAAAGGTTGTCTGGGAGAGATCGCTTTAGCGATAAGACTGCCTTTGCACGCTTCACTACGATTAAGCCTCTCTTTTTGTAATTATATGTTTATAATTATTTCTTGTGTGCAATAAAGAATACAATAATAATATTAATAAAACAATTTTGTATGGCGTATGTATGTAAAAGCCTATGAATTAATAATTTTACTTCTCCGACGCTTTTATAATCTGATTTTATTTGGTGAGCGAGCAATGGTAGTCCATTTGGGTGCGTCGAAATAAATCAATAGTAAACGTTGTTCCATTACAAATGTTTAGGTATACGTAGGCGTAAAGTATAAAGGAGTTTGTTTGGAAGACGCATCACACGATATGTTCAAATATCAGACGAACACAAAAAACAGTCAAGCGCGAGCATACTCGCGCACAAAGGGTTCCGTACCACCACACAAAATGAACTAGGTATTAAAATTCTACATCAATTACTGTTTTAGTAATTACTAAATAACAAGATAGACGCCAAAGCAACAAGTAACCAGCTGTGAAATAAGTGTAGAGCCTGAAAAAACATACGATATTCTGTCAAATTTCATGATTCTAGGTCAAAATACTCAAAATATGCAATTTGAATGGGCGTATTTTTTGCGTTAACATAGAACCTTAATTTTTTTACAGTTCCAAGGCGCCATACAAACTTGATACCTTCGTGCATTCCTTAGAAAAAAGGAGTTGACAGACAGACCACGAAGCGATCCTATAAGGCTTCCTTTTTTTTCTTTTGAGGCACCGAACCCTAAAAATTACTGATCACACTGATTCAGTTCTCTATAAAATCTTATCTTCGGTATAATAATTGTTCCTTCTAATATGAAAAATTGTTAGTCATAGGTACTGCCGATAGAAGTGAAAACGAAGGATTTTTTTTAATTAAAATTATTTCAATATAAACCATAATACTAAGGCATTAAAGTTTAATTTCGAACTATATTTATATGCATGTATGTACGCATGTCGGTCTTTTGTCGGACTTTTCAATATAAATTACCAAAACTGCTCAACGCGCCTAAAGAAGTTTTCACTTCAAAAATGTTTCTCCGTCTATACACTACCTATACATTCGTGAATTCCTCATACAAACTCAGTTCAAACTCTGTACAGTTGTTAGGACTTGTCGGAAGGTTCCTGGCATATTACCACTACCAGCGGTGCGACCACATCTGAGCACGAGTCTCCTCTTGGAATGAGAACGCCATAGTCCACCACATTGCCCAAGTGCGGCTTGGCAGCTTCACACACCTTGGAGAACAAGGACTCTCGGCATAAATGTTTCCTCACGGATTTTTTCCTTCATCGTTTAAAGTAGATAAGTGATAATTTATTTCTTAAAACGCACATATAACTTCGAAAAGTTAGTTGAGGTTACTTAAGTTAGAAAAGTTACTTTATTTAGCTTTGAGTTCTGATACCTTGGGTTGACACTGAATCATTCCCTAAAGAGAAAAGCGATGGGCTGTTTTCCTAGAATCATGGTTTGAAAACATGCCGTCTATTAAAGACGAGGTTTTAGTGACAGCACTCGAGCAGCTAATGCTTCTATCCATCTTAAAATACCATACGATTACGCGAACTAACGAAACGACAGAGGAAGAAGTTAATTAAGTTATGATAAAAAAAAACAACAAAACTAAAGTTCATTTGTCGAACGACCGCTTTTCTGTGGGTACACTCGTTGACAACGGTCGGTTATCAATTAATCACGTGACACTCGCACACAAAGAGCGCTACGCTTTATTGTCATAAATGACGTGAGATAACGACGACTGGTGAGCGAGGAAGCTCCCGAACTTTTGTTCGTGTCAAAAGTTCAGAGTCATCGTCTTCAAGATATTTTAAAGAGAAAACTCCCTCATTCATTTGCTGACGTCGACGTGAATATATAATAGATAACAATGAGTGAATATTACAAAAGTGAATACTACTAACAGCAGAGCCAACAAAGTGAACTCTAGAATAAAATGTTAAATATTATGATTGGAAGAAAATAATAATAAAGTATGGTTTAAAGAAAGAAAGAAAAAATAAGTATAAGTACTAAAAGTAAGTAAGTAGCAGATTTTATATTGTGAATAATTTATTTTTATGATATAAAATATATTTTTGATTTAGTAGTGATTCATATTTGTTAATGGTAGGTATAAGTTTCATAGTTTGCAAGCAATAATTTCGATAATCGCAAGGTAATCGTCACAGCTTCAGTGCTAGGTTCGCACTCCGCAAGCATCGCGAGTTGGAGCGTAATCCTAATCTTACGGTGACTTCGCTTTGTTTCTCTATGTAAGCTCTCGCGTGTTGATCTGGAAGGTAAACTGAAGTTCGCTAGTGAATTAATGATAGCGAGTCTCAGTTTCGAGTACGTAATTCACACTTTGGCGGCAGTTCCAAAATATCTCGCGCAAACATTGCTGGTTTACTAGACTATTACAAAGCGGGTCAAACACGCCACGGTACGGACATAATATATCTTAAAGCGAAGCTTCTAAAAGCTCGAGCAATTGATTTATTAAACTTGTAAGTAAAATTATTTTATTATTGAACCGATTCCAAGTTTGATAATTCATTCGAGTGGATTTGGTTTTTAAAAACTCGTTTATTGATTTTCCAAATAAAAAGGAGTTAGTCTGTCAAGGGGATGTAAGCTATCTGCGAAACATTTTGTCAAAATCATTTAAATGGAAGGGCCGATCCAGGTAACTGATCGACAGACAGACAGTTCGATCGTTCATGAACTACGCATATTGCTATAGCAATATAGCTATGGAAATATATCTCGATGTACAAATATAGTGGAGATGTTTGAACGTCATCGTCGCATTTTCAACCGGGCCGGGCGGCGGCCGGCGGGCCGGGTGGATCTCATTGCAGCAGGCATAAATAATAAATGACGGACGACGGAAGCGTCGCCCTTGGCAGAAAACTGTATCGCACCTAATATACGCTATAACTGGAAGAGTTGCGAAAGGTAGAGACCCTCGTAGATGTCGTTGGTAGAAACACTCGATCTCCTGGTTCCTTTGGTAGCCTTTATGTTAAATGACACTACATCGTTTAGCGTAACGTGACACGACTTCGAAGGCTACCAGACAACAGCGAAGATACCAGCATTTTATCGCTTTAAAACCGGATAAACTAATGGAGAAGTTTCATGATGTTGTGATTATCATATTTAATGCAACGGAAGTAAAATATAGATTAAAACTAATAAATCAGTATTTTTTTAATACATCATTAAATTACTAAGAAATAAATTATTTAATAAGTTTAATTATTTAATGTACACCGATTGCTGTATCTTACTCGAGTGAGAAATTTTGTGAGTGAGTTTTTACCTAGCTGAGATTTAATAGCAAGAAAAGATTACAATTATTTTGCTATAATCCGCCAACTGTTGGCGGATTATAGCAAAACAATTGTAATCTTTTCTTGCTAAATCATGAACTTACGCAAAGTAACGCTTGATTCTATCCAATATTTGAGATTTAATTCTTCAAAATTATCTTTACACACAAATGAGTGCTTTTAATTTAATTAAGACACGTTAAGCCCGGAGTTAGGAAGTTGGCGGTGTTTCACCCCCGTGCCTCGGAGAGCACGTTAAGCCGTCGGTCCCGGTTATTATCACTAACATGATAATAGTCGTTAAAAGCCCGCCAACCCGCATTGGAGCAGCGTGGTGGGTCTAAGCTCTAATTCCCTCTATCCTATGAGAGTGGAGGCCTGTGCCCAGCAGTGGGACGTTAATAGGCTGTAGTGAATAGAAAAGTCCATTTCTTTCTCTTATTTGACTTTATAAAGTCGATTGTTAAGGTCGTGTGACGTCACACGACCGTAATGCAAGCGCAACTTTAAAGTTCCATAACTTTTTCATTTGTTGAGATATTTTAATGATTCTTTCATATTTTTGTTTTATTTTATCTTAATGTTCATAATAAATGAAAAAAGTGGAAACTTCTCCGTTGACTGGCAACAAACTGATCGACAACGTACAGCTTGAACAGCATGGTTCAGAAGCTCGCTTGAGATATAGAGTATGTCTCTCTATAACGTAGACCTCCAATGCATTTTAAATTTCAACGGATTTTTTTTAAGAAAAGCAATCCATGTGGACTATCTCGATCTCTATTTTTTCTACGTGATCTACGTTTGAAACCAGCCGCATTTTATATAAAGTGGAAACGTATTTAAGTTACTCCGAGGATTTATTTTTGAAACTATGATAATTCATATTCTGGGTTCTGACTTCTGACACAGAATATATTAAAATAGTAAGTAACTACTTGTGAATGCTTTGAAAAGCACTCAAAATGTACACCCCACTCCAACAAGCGATTTTATGGTTCTGTCAGCAGCAACGTCAGCAATTATTAATAAATAAGGTAGCAGAATTGGAAACGCAATATTTGCCTAGAGAGCAGCAAATAAACACATCTTCGTAAGCTAGATAATTTAATGAGTTTGCAAAATAGATAGTCCATACATAAATTCAATGGATAACAATAACTCACACTCAATCAGTGAAATAGTTTAGGTAGTAGACCATTTTAGTAATCCGTATAAAATTTAGGTAGGTACCAGTAACTAATTTCACTCAAATTGATTGAAATACATGTACCTACCGTAAGATATTTGTTTTCAGAGTCGACACAAGATGAAAGAAACGATAAATCATGTTATGTAGAAATATCTTTCTTTGATTCATGTACTTAAATTACAAAACAAAATGTGATGAGAATATTTATGCGACTTTTCTTATTACGTTGTATACCTTATTGTAACTACAGTATTTCAATTAAGTAGTAAATTTTCTTATTGAATTAAAGGACCCAATGTCGTAACACCAATTGTCATATATATTATTATTACCTAGTGAAACCTGTCTATATACTCTACAATAGCTGTCAAAACTCACCTCCAAATCAGAATCCAAACCATCCAAACTCGAATGCATTTCCGAACGAATAGGGAGCTTGTTAGGCCTTCTATGTAGGCTGTTGATGCCCATCAGTTTGCTGGAGCGTCCTAAAGTAGCGCTCGCACTTCCTACGATTTCAGGTTCACGGAACGAGAGCTTCTTCCTAGGTCTATCGCTCACGTCGGTTTCGACTTCACGTCTCTCTACTACAGGAATAACAAGTCGTGATGGAACACACACGTCATCGGAGGAGTCGAACTGCCTTAGGAGGGTCGCCTCTTTCGGGTGAAGCTCCTTGTAGTTTACAGAGTGGAAGTCCATTTCGTCTTCATAACGCTTCATGGCACCGACCGATAGCGGTCGGGGTCTTGGAACTGTATGATCGCGAGGGTCATCGACGCGACTCCTGCGTTTTATTTTCCGATCGAACTCCGGTTCCGATCTACTACTCTTCAGCCTCGCCTTCTTCTCTGATGGCTTCCGCTGCGGCTCTTGCTTAGACTTGACTAACGAGACGAGAGTGCTTCTAGCTTTGAGCAGAACTTCGGAAGGCAGGCTCTTCAGATCGCTTCGTCGGTGCTTCTCGTGATCTTTGTGGTTCGACATCGTTGGCACATCTACTACTCTGTCAGTTCTGAATTCAGAATATATTTTCTAATATCGCGTCTCGTTTCTCGAAACAATGAATTCTTGGTGTCACTTTATTCTTAGTATTTGGGCTGGGGAACTATGACAAAGAGTATGAAAAATCTAATAGCATTCAATATTAACAATCACCATTTTCGCGTAATTTATAAGAAAACTAGACACTTGTAGGGGCTAAGCAATCGCACTCATAAATTTTTATGTTATGTCAGTCGGATTCAGGCTTTTAAGGTTCTTTGTTTCATTGGATAACCAGAAGAGTTAAGTGATCGAAAGGAATGATTCGCGCTCGGGAATAAATCGGACCGTGATGCGGCTCGCTCCCCAAACTCCACGATTGAACTGTTTGAAGAGAGAGACTGGAGACTGGAGTGCGCCGGCAGCAGCGTGGTCATGCGAGCCCGCAAATAAACACATGCGCGTGCGCCTACCGCGACCGACGCGACGACCGAGCTCTCCGGAATAATGTCCAAAATGCCCGCATTACAAATGCGTTTTACTTGCAAACAATACTATATTTATTCTAAACTTGCACGGGAACTCTTTTTGGCCTCCTTCTCTTTCCTCCTTTTATGGACTTCTCCTTGGTATCAATCATTGTGCTATTACAAAATTGGGAAGAAACAATTTCGACGAAAAACTCATTAGGTAACCAAACGGATGAATACGGTTAAACTGTCAGCTTTTGAGAAATTCAACTCAATACTTCTCGCTGTCGATACCTCAATGCCTGAAAATGATAGTTTTCAATGAATGAGTCCTTCCCGTCCTTATAAAGGGCAGTGAAAAGTGGACCCTGACAAATTGCTGGATACAGTAGAGTTGCTATGCGAGCTTTGTACTGGTCTTATATGTTAGGACATTCGGAGTTTCCTTGAAGGATAAGATTCGATAGGACAAAGATCGCGTGGACTACACAAGAGGACATGCTTGCATGCATGCGTGAATAGTGATGTACATTGTAGTCGAAAAGTCATAAATCATAGAAGATAATGGAACATAAAGAGAATGACGGGAACTGGCTAGATGAGGATGGCTGAGGACTGGGTATGGCGTCAACTCATTGGCAAAAGCCTATGCCAGACGATCTTAAAGGATGATAATGAGGGCATTACGTAAATCAACTTTAGAAAATGCAGCTTTGAATTGATCTGGTAATTTCTAGGTACCTTTCCCAAATTATTGACGTAAGTGTTTGCGAAACGAAATCACGGTAAAAGCTCAAAAGACGATCATCTGTTGACCCAATCGCGAAATATTCCAATCTCATAATTTACGCGAACTGTGCAGGAGTTTATTTTGATAGCGCTCAAAATAACATCGCTTATTATACAAAAGTTATTTAAATAGTTCCAGATGATTGATTATAACGTAAATATAATATCGTTAATAATTATGGGCAGTCTAGAATATAAATAGACTACTACGCTAACTATTTTAATGAATTTATTACCTTTTTTATTCAGATACGAGATAGGCCTTGACTGCAATCTTGCCTAATGCCTTATATGGTGTTATTCGTGAACTGATGGTGAAGCTAAGATGAAACCGAACAACTCTTGAATGTGTTCTTAGTTCATAATAAACTATTATGGTGCTTATACCACGTTAGTATCGACCGAGCCAGGACGATAAATCCCTTGGTGGCAGTTGGCACGTCTTTTAAAACTCTTAACTCTAGAAAAGAGATGATTATCTTCAAACAGCTGATCAGATTTTCATTTTATTGAATCTTAGCTAAAAACACTCTCGATTAAGTCACCTTTCGAACAAAAACAAACTAAAGCAAAATCGGTAAATCCGTTTGGGAGATATGATGCTACAGATAGATAAACACGTTTAATACAAATATCCCTCTGTTTTCGTCGGAGGTTAAAAAATAGAACAGCCCCGAAGAGATTGCCGTAAAGTAGGCACAGACTAGTCAACACGATCCAACAGTGTATTTTACCACGTATTTACTCAGCGCGCTACGAGATCGTAATTGTAATTGATGATAAAAGTCGAGTGCGTAGAGAAATACAAGATTTATGTTGCACGTAAACAAGCGCTTGCGGAGCCTTGAGAGATATCGCGTAAACAAAGCCGACGCGGGATTGCTCTGTTAATCTGTCAATTTGTATGGATGATCGAGTCTTGGGACACGCTCGTGTTATCGGCTGCCTCGTTGGTCTAAGGCCGAGCGTGCACTTGCAAGAAACTTGCACAATTCTATGCAGAACTACGTGTTGCGAGCGACATCGTCCACGTGGACTATGGTTTTCGAAATCCCATGGCGAATCATGCGCAAGGTGTAATGTAAGGTGTGAAGATGATTATGAATATACCTACCATTATGATGATCAAATCTCAAGTCTTTATCCTTTTACACGATATTAAATGATAAATGATTTATTTATTTCACGTAAGACAACGTGTCTCTTATGATACTTCAAGCAAAACTCTACCACCGGTTCGAAAAGCTGTTCTACTGAAAAGAGACGTCAAGAAACTCAGCAGTTGCTCTTTTCTTAAAAAGAAAAATATTACAATAAGTAAAAAATGCAACACATAAGTTACGTTACAAGTATTATACTGACTTGTGGGCTACTGAAACTCTGTCATTAAGAAAATCATCGAGAGTATAACAACCCAGGCTAAACAAATGCTGTTTAACACAGTATCTAAATTTATGCAATGGCAAATCCAGAAACTCCTTGGGAACCATGTTATAAAAGCGAACACTCGACGCCAGAAAGGACGTGGAGTCTCAAACTCTCAACGGTTTCTATGGTCTCCCGTTACTCTACGCCTACGGCCTAAACGGATGTCGCCCTCTTATATTCAGACATATAAACGTTTCAGTTAAATATTATATCTATTATAATATTATGATTTATGAATAGGGTTATGATCCTCTGCAACAATGAATATGTATCGGTCGGAATTTAGGGGACCATATCTACTATACTTAGTCCGAAAAACTTATCTGACAGCGTCGCTAGTATATATGAAAAATAAATAACTAAACAAGTATAAAAATTAGTTCCTATTTTGGCCACCGGGTCAGATAAGTTTGTGGGACTACTAAATACGAACGTACTTGAAGTCATGTTACATACCTATTTCCAAAGAAATCTGAAGAATTGCGTATGAACGTGATTTATGCTCAATAAAAACCGTCGTTTCATATCAGACAGATACATAAGCAGGTGGTATTTAGGAATTGACCAATTTAACTCCGGCATCGCGCGTCGGTCGTCGCTCGGCAGTCGGCCGTCATGCTTTGATCCGAATTTTATTATCGCCCTCGTGACTAGTAAATACTCGTAGGTAAATATGCACGCCAATCATGAAAAAACTGCTTAGGGCGAAAACACACAACGGATAAAAGAATAATTGTTTGGCGGACAAATTTCGCCTTCATAATTGTCAAAATTACCTACCTTGTAAAAACCTACATGTTAGTAGGTTTTTTCAGAGCTAGAGCTTACCAAAAGACAAAATAATATTAATTTACATAGTTTAAGTCCGACCGTCTCCTTACGAAAACTAGAGAGAAAGCACGCTTGCGACTGGACAGGGCAAACCTTCTGCGAGAAACGTCAACGCGAACTTGAAGCCTTTTTACATGCTTTAATTTAACTTTCTATGTTAGTGGTTTTGTTTAGGCCAAATGTTGCAACTAAATTTTAAACCTACAGATTGAGCTGAAATATTGCATAAATAAGTAGGTACATTTATAATATTAGATACTTTCGCATTTATTATAAAAGATTAAAAATATATAACGAAATAATTATAATCTTCTCTTTACAAACGAATGTCCCTTCCTACTGCGTCAGCGATCGTAAATCTTCTATTATTAAACTGCTTCATTTTTAGGGTTCCGTAGTCAACAAACCCTAAAAAAAGAATAAAAAAAACACTAAATCGTTTTCGAAAATGGTTACCTTATTAAAAACTTAGGGGTAACTCGCCCCCTTAGGGGTAGAATTTTAAAAAGCTGTGACACGCATACTTCTTTATTTTTTACCGAAAGCCAAAATTCCTAGTTGATATAACTTGAGAATATGTTGAGAAATGAAGGACTTTCATATAAATTTTCATCCCCTATTTCACCCTTTCGGGGGTGGTAATTTCAAAAACTATGAAACACGTTGTTATGACTGCAAGCCTGCCCAGTGTGGACAAACCCTTGACCTTAGAAGAAGGAGCCCATGAGCTGCTAATAGGTCAAAGGTCACTGGGTCAGGGGCCTCTAAATGTTGAACTCACGGTGTCTGGGGTAGGTGAACTAAATATCCAGTAATTAGTACACTAGTCACATACCTTCTAAGCCCCATCTGACTCTTAATAGCCCAAGAGGGGGTGGGGTGGGGTGTGTGTGTTTGTGAAAGTGGTGAGAAAATTTTGATCCTCCTGCTTAGGTTGTCGCCTGGCGCCTGCTGGCCATGGCACCCTTCACTGTCACTTCACACTTTTAAAGTTATCTAGGCACAATCTACACTAGAAATACTCCTTGCCACGCGGCAAATTAAAGGGGGGGGGGGGGGGGTTGAAAAAACGTATGTTATCAACAGCGGTAGTGACAATTAATGCTACACAAGACCGGAATACGTACAATTATTATACTGACTACTAACTACTAAAACTTGTTTTTTGTCTCGAATCTATCCGAATACCACGCCTGTCTTTAAAAAGGCGTGAATACACGTGAAGTTATATCTTCATTTTTAACCGGTGTCTCATATTCCAAGTTTCATGGATATAACTTGAGAAATGACGGACTTTCATACAAACTTTCACCCCCTATTTCATCCCCTTAGGGGTGGAATTTAGAAAAATCCTTCCTTAGAGAGCGCCTACGTCACAAAAGAATCGTCAAAATGTTTAACTTTCTAACCCCAGCGGCTGTGCGTTCATCCCTTAACGATTTATATATATATATGTATGAAAATACGTTTTTCAAGCTATAGCCTATAGCCATGAAACTTGGTATTGGGCTTCCGATTTAAATTGATGAAATACGGATTTCACAGTTTTTGAACAATTTTTTCCCTAAGAACGTCAAATAGAGAGTTTGTCTTTCAATCAAGCCGCAACAGAGCAACGGATCGACGTGACTTTTTGCATGGGTATAGTTGAAGTACCAGGAGAGTGACAGACTTTTTTTATACTGGAAAATTAAGGAGTGCCTGTGCGAATTAAAAAACTTATGTCACATATTGTTAGTGTGCTATAACCGATTCTTGATTCACGGATCTTAAACAGATAACTTTTGTTAGAGTCAAGTGTCCGTCACCCCCCTCTGCCAGCTAAACGGTTGTTTTAGGATATGTGAAAAAAATCATTGCTGTAGTTTAAATATATCGAAGTTAAAAAGGAAAACTATCCCAGGTAAGTAGACTTTACAAGTCGGAGAGTAATTCGATCAACTTATAAAACTGTTCGCAACGTATTGTGACGGGCAACTATACGGAGCCGCGTGGCCGACACGCACTTGGCCGGTTTTTTCTTTATGATATAAATATAACTGATACGATCTCTGGGTTACCTGGAAATGTCACGTGGATCCACGTGACGTATTACTGCTACGTGTGTATACCTACAGCTGCTAAGCGTAAACAGTTTGCATAGAAGTCGGCATGGAATGCATGGATATTGGATACAATACATATTATTAATAAACTGCCTCGCTGGTGCAGTGCTTAGCATGTTGGTCTGCGGATGTTCTTGGCTTCGATGTTTGGGTCTATCTCTATACCAACATCGCTTCAACACCTCAGTGCCTAGTGAAGGATTTTCTTTTCATTCGATCGCAACAAAGACGATAATTACGACTTGTATGGAAATTTCAAGCGCTTGGTGACAGATGACAGCTGGCGCTCGATCAACTCCATACAAATCGAAGTTAAATTTAACGCGATCGAGTAAAAAAACTCCCACTCGGCCCTCTGATGGGTCGTTTTTTTAAATAATGCGTGAACGTGATGATGCTGTCTAATACTTAAGGCTAGCCTGATAAAGGTATAACAGCAATATGTATTATTAAACCTTTACTGGTTTGGTGACAACTAGCAACGGCCGAAGCATCCCACCAGACAGACATACAAAATACACTTTCGCATTTATGTATAACTAGTGGTTCGCCCCGAACTTAGACCTCGCGGTATCCATAAGATAGTTTTAACTATATATTGTAATATTTAACTTTTAACATTAGACGCAAAAGAGCTAAAGAGATGATGGAGAAACCAATAAACTTTTACAAAGCGCTATCTATTGACATCATTGTGAAGTTCTGCTAAAAATACTGAAGCTCATTAAAAATTAAATAATTTCGTTTCCTTATAATATTTATCTAATTTTAGTTTTTGTTCAAGTACAGGATATAATTCAAATAATTGATCAAGTTTCAGGCTCAGCCTTTAAGAAAATTGAGAGTTCTGAGGTTAACTTATGACGTAAGAAAATCTCAACTTTCGTCAATTATAAGGGGAAAATTAAATAAAAATATTTTTGGACTCTATTCCTAATTATCTTTAAAATGATATACTGCAACCCTATGTAACGCTATAATAATATTTTACTTCGCGTTCGCCTCTATGAGAGCCCCCTTGAAATAAAGATTTTTATAACTTTTCAAGCCATATTCGGCTGGAGGCCATCGGTTTGCACATTATATTTAAATTTGAAGTAATTACGTTCAGTAATTCAGACGTTATAAGGCTCTGACAGACGGACGGACGGACGGACGGACAAGTGCAAATTCACTCAAATAGAATCAAAGACCTTCGCTTCGCTCTGTCAATTATGATATTAGTATCAAATTCAAAAATTATATTTAAACAAAATAAAAAGCTTGGGGTGAAATACGAATAATTTAGCATAATCAACACCAAAGACAAGGATTTTTCCCTTAATAAAAACGTCAACCTTTAGTCTTGACAACGCTGAGGGCTACGCAAAGCGTAAAATGTGATAATAGCAATACGCTTAGTCAAAACTTTTACGTTGCAAATTCGATTACTCGTAATCGAGCATTCGATCACATTAGCGTCAAAGTAAAATGAACCTCCAACTGCATTTTTATTTCAACATTCGTTGAATCGTTTCGAAATTAAAATCA
The DNA here is from genome assembly GCA_964035005.1 of Erebia palarica. Classification (NCBI taxonomy): domain Eukaryota; kingdom Metazoa; phylum Arthropoda; class Insecta; order Lepidoptera; family Nymphalidae; genus Erebia; species Erebia palarica. Next base: position 21,806,270 of record OZ035986.1, read on the forward strand.
TCAGACCACGTCATGACAAGATACGGAAATGACGCCTAAAGTTAAAACATAAGTGACTTTCTGGAGCTCTTTTTCAACGCTCGAAACAGTTTCTAAGACATGTCTTTTCTATTTATTATGCAGTTTTTAACTTTTTCTTATGCTTATAATATTACATATATTATTGAGTAAATACATTATATTAAAATAAAAATAAAATAAAAATAAAAATAGCCTTTATTTCCGAAAGCATGCGATTAAATAAACATTACATTAATACATTTTTACGTCTTATAGGATACTTTTAGTAGTGTTTTTACTAAAACTATGCTGTACATAAATACATTATGGTATGAATGCTAAAATATTTTGATACTTTTCTGATTATGCACGATAAGGTAATGACTTACTCATTTTAAAAGATTCAAAAAGTTATTTATAAATGCTGCGTTTTTTCACAGAATAAGTAATAATACTGGTTTTTCTCCTGTTTTTACCCAGAGGCCAGAATATTTTAATACCTTTAACCCAACTCTAACTAAAATTGATGGCCGGACCCATTAATTATTGTAAATGTCGCGATCTGGCGTCGCGTCGCCGAGAATTGTGGTCGTCAAAGGCTTTTCAAGAAGTTGATTCCTGTTGAGTTGTTTTACGAGTAAAAGCAATGGACGTGAGGATTGGCGTTGTTTTGCCATTTCAGTGAAATTATTGCTTTAAGGCTCTTTTCACACGTCTTTGTACCATTAGCGTAGGACTACGTCTGCGTGGAGTAGGTATAAGGTTTTATAAATACTCCGTGGAGATAATTCTATGTCCGAGATTGTGTTCCTGTCGGACTATGAAAGGTCACAATCAGACAGATAGAAAGACACGCCGAGATCTGGGTTAAATATTTTTGCTCACTACATTAAGTAAGTTGCCTATATTTTTAGAGTATTTTAAGAAATTTAAGTTACTTTATCTTTATCTATCGCATTAGGTGTACCTGTAAGGATATACTTAGGTTCTGTGCTAATAAAAAAAACTCCTAAGTACTTGCTCGGCTTTGGCTCTTACCTGGCCGCTAGTAGAGCTCGATGAGGAAATCAGATCATTTCAATATGACACCCATACGATGTTTAGCGCGTGTTAAGGTAAGTCAACGCCATCATAAATCGTAAGCCATTTGCAAAATTGTGGCTAATATTCATCTGCTATAACCCATACTTAGAAACTTCCCGTACACAATCTATACTCTCAGAGACAACGTCCGTGCAGAAAAGCTTTCTTAACAATCTATTTAGATTATTTCCTCGCAAATTAGAGAAAAGTACTACACAAGTATAGGCCGACATAGCAATTCAGGTTACTTAAAAAGTGCTACGCTTCGCTTCGTCCTTCCAATTAGTCAGTCGTAAATTGCTTTATTTCCGGACTCGGTAGTAAGGTACTATCACGTGGCCCAACCCGATACCAGATCGGTTTTAATGTGAAAACGCTCTATACAGTGATTGATTTATAAAGTCGGCAGTGAAGTGAAAGATTGATTATGCTTGTAGCCATTGAGTTTATTGCTACAGCTACAAGGGGCTCAGGAAGAGCAAAATTAATGTCTGAAGCGATGGGCGACGAGGAATCTATAAAAAAAAATATTACCGTTTCTTTGTTTAAGCGTGTATCACTCAGAATCACGGTGCTACTTATTAGAAAATCAACAGAATCTCTAGGGTAGAATTGGGACTCCTAAAATAGGAACGTCTCTACATATTCATTGTTAGTTTATAATTTACAGCTGGCGAATATTTTTCCAGAAAATTGGACTTTAATAGTGATCATTTAGTTTCTAATATTAGAGACGGATGAAAACCTTTAGGAAGGAGTTTCAACACTTACCTTCTTGGCGCTTTTAAAGACATTGCACTTGAAGACATCAGTGGCGCCATCGCGGGCTATATACGAGAAGATGTTGAGATCAGCGCTGTCGTGCGACACGTAGAAGATGCGATATATGGGGTGGTGCATGATCTCAATGCATTCCGGTGCAGTCTTTTTGCCGCGGCTGAAGAAACGAGACCGTTTTTTCTGAAATGAAAACGTCGAGTAAAAAACACGCTTTCGATACGTACGCAATATGAAACTATTTCAGCACAGAATAGAAAGGTGAATTTATTTCATAATCACACAATATGAGCAACTTAATAACATTTAAAGCCTTACATCTAAGATAATTATAACTAGCGGATACCCGGCGGAAAAAAAGCCATCTTCGAACCGGTTTGGGGCACATCGGTTGGATAGTCTCAAAGTCTATAACAGACATATTAGGTACAAACATTTTTGTGTTTTATATATACCTAACTACCTATCTTTGAAACTGAATTATAGTATATATTATATATAATATGTTATACAATATTGTTTTATTAATGTTTATTATTGGTTTATGTATTAGTATGTAGCTATTCGAATGTATGTATGTTATAGGATGTCACTCCCTGCAATGCTTTTTTTTATTTTTTCCTATCCCTAAGGTTGCCTGGTAGAGATCGCTAGTAAGCGATAAGGCCGCTTTTTGTATCATGTCTTTGTTTCTATCTATATTCTTTTTGTTTTTGTTATCTTTATGGTGGTACTAATGAAGAGTATATAATAATAAAAATACCTACAGAGTAATGTAGTAGAATAAGGAACAATATAGGTATTATTGCGCATTTGTTTTTTTTCGCACTAGTTAGAACTGTGTCTCGGAAATAATAACTATTAAGTACTTGCCTAAGAAGAAATTGTCTCAATAAACGGACAGAATAACTGATAGTTGATTAACATATGAGAATACGGGGTCTTTGAGTCATGAAATCATTATGTTGCCATCGGTTCTTTATTTATGTGCGCCAAATCTTAATATATAAAGAAAAGTAATTAGTAACTCACTGACTGAATTATCAACGCCCTGCACAAAGCCTTGGAAAAATTTGTATGGAGATTCCCTTTATTAGTAGTAGTAGTAGTAATAGTATAAGTCTTTATTGCATCTTAACATATAGGTACAAAGTTATGCATACAATACAGAAGACAGGAAACTGTGGTAATGCGCAAAGGCGACCTTATCACTAAAGTGATCTTTTAAAGGCAATTCGAGCGTACAAAGCTGATGACACGCACACACACTATTAGGCCTAAATTACATTTTTAACCTCCAGCTTGCTGGTCCGATGACCTAAAGAGGGTAGCGGGAAGCGGGTGGATGAGGAAGGCGGAGGTCCGTGTTTGGTGGCGCGCTCTCGGAAAGTTCTATGTCCAGCCGTGGACGCATACAGGCTGATGGACGTGTGTCATTACGTACCAGTGGTAGATTCACTCGACGATTCAAAAGAACTTGTAATAAGCTTATTTGAATAAAAAAATATGCGCTTGAGATTGAGTTTGGTTGACATTTTTGTTTGTCTCACAATAAGTCACTAATATTTGGCTGGATATTTTTTTTATTCCACAGGAATGAAGCTGAATGCGGTCACTATGAAAAGGTTCATATAATAAGTACGTCTGGAAAATCAAAATATTGGAAAATGTAAAAGAATAAAACTATAAATATTTTCTCTGAAGAAAATTCTGAACAACTAGTTAATACAAGACTTTCTACCGCACAGCTATCCATCTTTCGATTTCATGTGTTGTATTTGTTCTTTACTGAGTTGTTCCTAATCTTTTAAAGCCGGCTGCATATTATCAGAAAACTAAAACTTCGCAGTTCATGCTGGAAAACCTGCATTTAAAGCGATAGCTCAACGGTCAAGGAGTTGTAGTTCCCTCTTGTAGTTCAGACTGCATCTTACACCACCGACCGAAATGACCCACCTGACAAAAGACATCCCAAACACGTCCTTAACGACCCTGCTGACCAAATCGCTATCGACAATGCTCCCTATATGGTAGGGCCACACACAAGCACCAGCCTATCAGAGCGTCTTTGCCGGTGAAAACGAGGACCCCGATATCTTACGTCACCCGGACGTGCTCTTAACCCACGGCCTCGGGGGGCGTGTGGACTAATCTAGTCCAACCGATTTCCCATTCGGCCCAACGTCATCCTAAGTCGAAGTCCGAGCCTCATAAGAGGCGCCCTTAGGAAGACATTGCCCCCCCCCCCCCCCCCCCCGCCCCCCGGTGTCATGTGTCTCTGGGCTCTTTTCTCTCGGCGACGCCTAGCGCTCAACCAACCCAACCCATCCCTCCGGTGACGCCGTAGCAGCCAGTAGAGCCTATGCAGCATACTCAATCCGAAAGAAAAGGTCAAGGAGTTGGCTGCTGGAATCACAAAGGTTGGCGGTTCAAGCACATCCACACTTACTCTTGTCGACCCTACCAGAACAGAGATAGCTCGCATCCTGGAGACGGACACAGACTACTTTCTACTCACACATAGTTTCCAAGGGGTAAAAAATACCTTAATCCACGTGGAAGGAGTTGCGGGCATCAGCCAATCTATTGTATTTCTGTATAATATATTGATTTTGGTTAAAACGAGTAAGTACGTCAACAGGTAAGTACATGTGTTAATATTCCAAAGAGGCAATTAATCTGATGCAAGTTGAGTTGGAACCGTTCGTATTATCTGCACGACCGACATACATCGACTCTACAGCTCTACTGACAGCACCTATACACCATGTATAAAGCAATCAGGAGCGCTCCCGCGGGCTTCGAGCTTTTGATGTTGTATTAGCACGCGTGAAATATTCCAATAATTGCTAATTTGAAATTCATGTTTATTTTGAGCCTAATGTGGACTGTATTGGTAGTTTACATGATATTATAATATACGAGTATATTGGATACAACAATTGTTATAGGTGATGCAACAATTTTATTTGTACCCTTAATTTTATTAACGGTGATAACTTATAGCCCAGTGGTCAAGTAATGGGCGGTCCGTAGTACAGTCTCTGGGTACACCGTCCATTTCGTTCTGAGACTTGTAGTATGATTTTCAATTTTATCTTTTCCGTTTTGAGTAGTACAAATAAAAGATGATTTAAAATAAGGAACTGACTGGCTAACCTATCAACAGTGCAATTAAAATCGCTTAGTCTAGTTAATCAGCTTGGGATTTTAGCTTGAATTATCTTATGAAAACGTGGGCTTATGAAGGTATATTGAGAGTGTCCAAATTAATGGATAACAGGGTTGCCTGGAACTCAAGGATAGGTCACCTCGTAAAGGCCTCGGGTTCCAATCTAACGTGATTACTGGTTCTCACGGGAAAGCCGATAACGGGATTATCTTCGGGAATGCATTCCCAGGACCGGAGATTACGCCGACAGAGTGATCATTCCCCATCTAGTCTATAAATTGTTCCTCCCGTCAGCCTGTCTATAAGTTGTTCTTAAAAATCATTAAGTATCTTGCTCATAGGTTCGGCGGCTTTCAGCCTCCCGAACAAGCCGGGTTCCGAAAAAGTTTACTATGCAGCAGGTTATTCAGAGTAAGTATTAACCGGCCATTTTTCTTAGCGTTTGACGATTGGAAAAAGTCTTCAAATCGGTGGAAACTTGGGCATTGAGCGCTGCAGAGATGTTGGATAGACATACCGATGTATGTCCAAGTGTTGACGTGCTTGGACGAATACCACCGTAAACGTCTCCATGTTAGTTAGGTTGCATTGGCAAACCAATCACAGTGGAGACTGTAACCGGAAAATTTCCAGTAAAAAATGATGATGAAACTCACAAAATCCGAGCGTTATGAATCTTTCTTTAGAAAGTTTAGAACCTCAGGCTGCTCGGCCTTAATCAAGAGAAAAGTTACCGCCAATTGACAATATTATGTTCACCCCTAACCCTCCCGCCGCGAGCGAGGTAGTTATTGAATATAGATTGGGAAGCCGCAAAAGTTTTCAATTATATCTCTTATAGGGTGCCCATTTGACTCCATAGTATAACAGGATATTTTCTTTAATATCATCAGTCATAATCATTGCTTGCGGACCCTCTAGGTGCACGGACGACATGAAGCGAGTAGTGATTCCCTTGATATCGTCGGCTTACCAGTGGGCAGCCGCTGGTTTATGCACGACTGCGGCCTGAAAGTTTAGACTACAAGGACTTAGGTATTTCAAACAGCGAACTTGAATTCGGTTGACAACGATGACGTATTGAACGTACTATTACCTATTCTGTGATATTATTCATGATTTAAATGAAATAAAACGTCGCGCCAACTCTCCGTTCACTTGCTCTCCGATTGTCTTATCTTGTAGTCTATATTTAAGCGAAACACCACTCATTCACTCACTCACTGACTAATCACAATATCTGAGGATCTGTAAGGCATACAAACTTGAAAATTTGAAAGGTTCCTTCTATGGCGTAGACATCAGATAAGAAACAATTGGCAATTAAGCTATTAATTGTAAATAATAAAAAGCTATATAAACAATTTTACGAAAATCTACCCCAAAAGGGGTGAAGTGGTGGTTGGAAGCTTACATGAGGGTTCTAAGCTTTTGAAGTTACAGACTTGAAAATCGGCATTTAGGTTATTACTTTTAAAATAATCATAACATTAAGCAACTTTACAAAAGTCCACCCCAAAGAGGGTGAAATAGGGGTTAAAAGTTTATATGAAAGTCCTACGTTTTTCAAAGTTAGAGACTAAAAAATCGGGATTTAGGTTATTAGTTTTAAATAATAAAAAACTGCACAAGCTATATAAAAACTCTATAGATAGGCTTTTTGCAGCGGGAAAATTTCATAATCTAGTATTGTTAACATGTTGTGTCAATCTCGTATAGCGTGGGATAAGGATTAAGGTCAGGAAGGAACCTATATCCTTCCCCGGGGTGTAACCTATATACCAAATTCATCAAAATCGGTTGAAATTATGGGCCGTTAAAGCGTAGCAGACAGACAGACAGACGGATACTAACAACATGAAATATACCCTCATCTGTTATTTATTTGTGATATGAATTAAATGATAGATAACATACTCATTGACATATCGTGAATAGGTTGCCTAGATAAATTACGTACGGATAAGATCTATATCTATATATATTAAATCGTTAAGGGATCAACGCACAGCCTAAACCGCTGGGGTTAGAAACTTGAAATTTTGAAGGAATTATGAAATTCCTTCATTTCTACGCTTATACGCTTTCACGGCCCATCTGTTCTACCGATTTTGATGAAATTTGGTATAGGGATTGGATGTATCCCAGGGAAGGACCTAGGCGAGAGTTCAAATACGACTCAGGATCCGAGTGGCTTGATGCCATGGCACACGGATTTCTCACTCACGGCATGATGCCAAATTACTAAATGCTGTGGATTATGGTGGGAATTTCCGTGGGTTGGTATCACGCCAAAATCAGACATACAGATACACTCACGATCAAACTTAGGTTGTACTTCCTATTTATCACAAAAGTCCCCAATATTACCCACCTACGACTAGCGTCTTGCAGCAATGCAGAATTTAAAAATGGCAAACCTTTCACCCTAAAAACATTATGTCGTAGGGTTCAAATTAGATACTAATACGATAGAGCACCTGATTTGATGACATTTTTGTCCTGACACGAGACTTAGAGTTCAAAGTGGAATCAGGGGTGCCTGAATTTTTCATACGGCTCAAACGCACGGTGTATTTTGTGAAAGGATTTTTGTTTTGCTTCACGGCTATGCGTTGCAAACGTTTAGATGTCTTTAACAAAAATCAATATTTCATAATTATATCTAGTATACGGTGCTCGTGATTTCAGCACATTTAGATTTAGAGTTTTCCGGGATAAAAAGTAACCTAAAACCATTCTTCAATTCGTTAAATATATCCATGCAAAAATCACGTCGATCTATTGCAGCGTGATAACAAATCAACAAACAAACACTGTATAATATTAGTGGGGATTCATCACCTATATTACATTGCTATGTTGCTTTTTGGGGTTCCGCAGTCAACAAGGAAAGATATATATTATATCCTATAATACATATATATATCTAAATATGTTTAAATATTTTTTATATATTAATTCGGTTTCACTTCTATCGGCAGTCCCTGCCAATTTATTTTTAATAGAGAATCTTTAATGATCTGACAGGAACGTTCAAACCGACAGACAACCCAAACACCTTTTATAATGCCGTATTCAAACGAGAAGTTTTATTTACTTACAAGATCCAATACAATATTATGCGAACAAACTCGTAGTTCCGATAAGTTCGTGACCAAGCATTATTCAAAACTATTACTAATTTCAGGTTGATAGTTACCGTAATATGGAAGTGTGCCAGATTGACGGAAACACCGCACTATAAGGGTAAGTTTTTTAACAAATTGGTACCGAGCCTATAAATACAATTTCTCAAAACAAGATCATTCCATTAACAAATGATTGTGATGACGAGCTGTTTGCACTAAACGATTGCTCAATAAAACCGCAATTTGCCCTCGATGGCACTGAAGTATTTGACCACTGAAACTATATTATAACGTGACTAGATTTTAAACTTTATTTATATAGTAAGTAACTTTGTTGATACTAATATTATAAATGAGAAAGTGTATCAGCTGGTTGCTAAGCTTTCACGACCCATCTTTTCAACCGATTTTGATGAAATTTGGTATAAAGATAGATTGTATCCCGGGGAAGGACATAGGCATGGTTGTTTTATCCCGAACAATTAAGATGTTCCCTCTGGAATAAAAAAAACCTCATCCACGCGAAGTCGCGGGCATCATCTAGAATAGGTATATATAACGGATGGTTGGGACGGATAGTATGGATAGGAACTGCGGGTGCCGGACATAATCATGTGTTGGGTTTTTCTGACAAGTGATACTCAGTACTAAACCGGAGTAAGGAAGTTGGCGTTGTTTCGTCCCCGTGCCTCGGATAGCACGTAAAGCCGTCGGGCCTGGACTGATTTCTCTTTACGCCCTTCGCCTTGAACTCGTATTGCGATAGTATCACGAGGAGGAAGAAGAAGAAGAATAAAGCCTCACCTGGTCGGCGACCCTGTTAGTCCGCGTTGTGACGCGCACACCGTCAACGGATACGTCCACGGTCACCTTGCGTTTCTTCACGGTATTTATATCACGAGGAAGAAGAAGAATGAAGCCTCACCTGGTTGGCGCCGCCGTTGGTCCGCGTGGTGACACGCACGCCGTCCACGGATACGTTCACGGTCACCTTGCGTTTCTTCACGGTATTTATATCACGAGGAAGAAGAAGAATGAAGCCTCACCTGGTTGGCGCCGCCGTTGGTCCGCGTGGTGACGCGCACGCCGTCCACGGATACGTTCACGGTCACCTGTTTACTATTCAAAAATTTTATGAAGCTTTTAACGAGTTTTACGAAATATTGGTCACATTCTATAAACTTTGTTTTCCGCTTATTAAAATAATAAAATATAAAATAAATATTTCTAATACGAAAATCAAATGGCTGACCAAAAGAATTAAAAGCTCATGCTAGACAAAGAGGAAGTTGAGGTATCAATATTATAAGTGTAAAAGACCCACGAACAAAAGCAAATTCTACAAGTATTCGAAAATTCTTAACAGTTGTATAGACCTGGCTCAGAGGTGCAATAATGCTAGATATATTCTGAACTCAAAAAATAAGTGCAAAGCTTCATGGAATGTGATTAAAAATAAAAATAATTCTAATTCGAAAAGCGTAGAACAAATTAAATATCAAAATAAAATTATAAATAACCCAACTCAAATTGCTAATATTATATTCAATGACCATTTTATAACTACTGACATTAAGAATCAAAATTTAGTAAATAAAGCTCTTGTACATAAATTGGAACATAATAATTCAAGTATTTTCCTGACACCGGCTGATGAAATAGAGATAATGACAGCAATCAAGTCACTTAATAATTCAAATTCAACCGGCTATGATGAAATATCAACAAAGGTAATAAAAGAATGTGCAAAGGAACTAGCTCCAGTCTTAGCCTACTTAATAAATCTGTCTTTTGAAGAAGGTAAGTTCCCATCAAACTTAAAAAAGTCAATAGTAACGCCTTTATTCAAAGCAGGAGATAAAAAGCATGTTAACAATTACCGGCCAATCACATTAATTCCTATTATGTCAAAAGTATTTGAGAAGATCATGCACAAGCATCTCACATCTTTTCTGTCGAAACATCATATCATTTTGAAGGAACAAAATGGTTTCCAAAAAGGGAAATCAACAACATTAGCAGGTTTTACTCTAATCACGGAATTATCTGAATGCATGGACAAGAAAATACCGGTAACATCGGTGTTTTTTGATATGAGCAAGGCTTTTGACAACGATTGTCACGAAAAGCTCTTGGACAAATGTGATAAATATGGTATTCGAGGACAAGCGAATGAGTGGCTTAAAAGTTATCTTTCAAACCGCACTCAATATGTTGAAATTACTAACGTAAACGATAAACAAGAAGTTCTATCTTATCGCTCAGAACTTAGGAGTAATCCAAAAGGTGTACCGCAGGGAAGTGTACTGGGTCCACTTCTATTCATAATTTACATAAACGACTTACCCAGCATAACTTCTTATAATTATACACTTTTTGCCGATGACATCTCGATTGTAATTAAATGTAATAGTGAATTGACTTATAATGCAGAAATTAATAATACAATAAAGGACACCATTGAATGGCTAACTGAAAATAATTTGACTGTAAATATTAAAAAAACTATGTTTATGCAGTATTATAACAAGAATGGTAAGGGGAAAAATATACACGTTAACTATGATAATGAGAATATTAAAGAAGCGCAACTTGTGAAATTTCTTGGTATTACTTTAGACAGCAACTTATCATGGAAGGCGCATATTGATAAAATTAACAAAAAAATTAATCAATATGTATATGTTCTTAGGCGACTATCTAAAACAGTAAGTGAGAATGTTGGGATATTTTAATTTATAAGAAAAAATTATCAGTAAAGAGAAAAACTTGGACGTCCTGTTTGAGATATATATTTGAAGTAAGAGAAAGTCATCAAACGTAAAAAAACAATAGATTTAAAAAAAGAATAAGAATATATTTAAATATAAACAATTTAGTTTACGGCCAGTTCCAACATCCCCCTTTAAACTAAATTGTCTTACAAAAAAAAATATTAACATAACGTAGGTACTAAGACACAGGAACAAAAAAAAAAACTAACTAAGACCTAAACTACCTATAATTCTACTAGTTGCGATAGGCCCAAGTGGTTTGGTAAGAATATCTGCGGGTGTATCACAACTTTTCATATAGTCTAAAATAATTGTATTATTACTAACTTTTTCTCGTATAAAATGAAAACGAGTGTCAATATGCTTCGTCCTGCTATGGTGCACAGGATTGTGAGCTAAGTTTAGAGCACTCTGACTATCTGACAATATCTTAATTGTATATATCTTACCAGTAATATCCTCTATAAATTTACGTAAGTAACAGGCTTCTTTAGTTGCTGCAGTAAGAGCCATGTACTCAGCTTCAGTGGATGACAGAGCAACAGTTGGTTGTTTCTTTGATTCCCAAGACACTGGTCCACCAGCTAACTTAAAGACATAGCCCGTGTAAGACTTTCTGTTAATTGGACAATTTGCCCAATCAGCATCTGCATACCCTGTTAACGGCTTTCCAGTTTTCCTGTATATTAAGGAATACTCCAGTGTACCCTTTAGGTATTGAAGAATCCTTTTTGCTGCTTTCCAATGTTCCGTTGAAAAACACGTATTAAATTGGCTTAAGTAGCTCGTTGCAAATATTATATCAGGACGAGTATTGACTGCCAAGAACATAAGGCATCCTATTAGATTTCTGTAAGGCAGCAGCAATGACTCACCACTAAAGTTTCGTTCTAATTTGCTGTGAGCTAAAGGAGTACTAGCCGACTTACATTCACTCATATTAAATTCGTCCAATATGGACAATATATAATTCGATTGACTAATTTTTATGTAATCTTGATTTCTATCTATTTGTAAACCTAAATATGACTTCAAATTGCCAAGATCTTTCAAACTAAAATATTTTGACAAATCATTTTTAACAATGTCAAACGTCACGTCAGAATTATAAAAGACAATTATGTCATCCACGTAGACACCCAGAATAACAAGTTCATCACCAAAAAGTTTTGTATATACACAAGGCTCAGAAGAAGTTCCTATAAAACCTATTTTTGAAAGGACTTCATTCAATTTTTTGTTCCAAGCACGAGGTGCCTGTTTGAGACCATATAGAGATTTTCGAAGTCTGCAAACCCTGTTTTCTTGGCCTTTCACTGAAAAACCAAGAGGTTGTTCCATAAATACTTCTTCTTCCAAATCTCCATAAAGAAATGCTGTGTCAACATCCAGATGTCTCATTTTGAGATCTTCTTCTGCTGCCAATGCAAACAAAGTACGCAGGGAAGAATGACGAATCACAGGCGCAAACGTCTCATGATAATCTATATCTCTTGTTTGATGAAAACCTTTGACCACTAGCCTTGCCTTATACTTGGTTATATTACCATAAGCATCCTTCTTATGCTTATAAACCCATTTACAGGGAATAACTTTTTTATTTGATCTGTCTACTAACTCCCAGGTATTTAACTTCATTAGTGAATTGTATTCATCAGTCATTGCTAAAACCCATTTTTTACCATCTTCTGAATGTATAGCTTCAGAATAGTTTGTTGGTTCACCTGAATCAACATCAGTAGAGGCCTGATAAGTTAAATATTCAGGTGGCTTTCTATTTCTAGATGGGTATCTGGGTTCATTACTTACTTGCGTTTGTTCAGAACAAGAAGACTCTTTATCCATGTTCACAGGAACAGATGATTCTCCTTCTGGACTACAACAATCAACACAATCATAAAATTTATCATCACCAGTTTCAATATGTTCTTCGAATAGTAATACTGACTCCATATTTTGAACTATAGGCTCTGATGCATTTTCCTTTAAAGGTGTAAAACAATTCTCAAAAAAACTTGCATCTCTTGACTTAATAATGCGTCTTGGATTTGCAGGATCCCGAAAAACATAAGTATTAGGATCTTCTGAGTAACCTACGAAAATTGCTTCCTCTGCTTTTAAATCTAGTTTCCTTCTTTGACATGAAGGTACATGAACTAGAGCTCTACATCCAAATACCCTTAAGTGACTTAGATCACTTTTCCGACCACTCCACTTATCATAAGGTATTTTGCCATTCAAAGTTCGATGAGGGGACCTATTTTTCAAATAAACTGCGACTTGGAAAGCATCTTGCCAGTATGATTTAGGTAGTGAGCTTTCGGCCAACATTGATCTCGCCTTCTCTGTTATTGTACGATTAGTACGTTCAGCAACTCCATTTTGCTGTGGGCTATAAGGCGTTGTTACTTGGTGCTCAATTCCATTCGAAGAAAGATAATCAGAAAACTCTTTATTTACATATTCTTTTCCTCCATCGGTTCTAAGAGCCTTTATTTGAAAACCTACTTGTTTTTCAACTAGAGCTCGAAATAATAAAAATTTATTCTTTACCTCAGTTTTAGAAGATATAAAATAAGCAAAAATCTTGCGAGTATAATCATCTACAAAAGTTAAAACATAAACGTTTCCTTGAAAAGATGTCGTGGACATTGGTCCGCATAAATCACTATGGATTAGTTCTAAAGGTGATGACGCCTTATTATACGCTACATTTTTAAACGGTTTTCTAGCTTGTTTACCTTTTACACAAGCGATGCAACTATTTTTATCAACCTTAGTAAAATCTACTCCTACCTGATGATTCTTCAATTGATTCATACCTATGCGACATAAGTGTCCTAACCGTTTATGCCAGAGCTGATACTTGCTCAGACAGTCAGAGTGCACCTCGTACGCAATATTTTCACTATTTATCTTAGGTGGAATATTAACAGTACCATCAACTATGTACAGTCCACCACAGGGCGAAGCATGAAGAACAGAATCACCTGAAATACAAAAGGTATCATTTTTATAAAAACTACATCCGCTTTTGTCAAAAACACATACAAAACCTTTATCAATAACTTTCTGTACTGATAGTAAATTAGCCTTTAAATCTGGTACTAGGGCAACATCGCTTATTGTTTTTATTACATCACCAGGTGTTTTAATAGAAATATTTCCTATTCCACAACATTTAACGCTCTCACCATTTGCAACAGTTATATTTCCAGTATTTATTGACCTAAAGTCCCGAAACCAATCTTCTCTGAAAGTCATATGTTTTGTAGCCCCAGAATCTACGTACCAAACATCCTTATTGGAACAGTTAGCAGTAAGTGCTGTGACCGAAGCTGTGACCTCATTTGCTACATTTATTATGCCTTTATTACGTCGTTGAGGGCAATCCGGGCGTTTATGCCCTGGCACGTTACATTCATAGCAAATAATCATTTTATTTAATTTGGATTTCATTCCTTTGGCCTGGAAAACTGCATTTGTTGGTGTGATGTCATTTTTAGACATTTCATTTAATAGTTTTGTCTTAACCAAATCGGAAGTGATTTCTATATTGCAGTTTTCCAGTGCCATGATCAATGGCTCATATTTAGTTGTTAGCCCTCCCAGTAATATAGCTGCAATTGATTTATCTTCGATAACTTTTCCTATGTCAGCTAGGTCTTGTGACGTAGACAGAACTGCATCTATATATTGTTCAATATTTTCAAAGTCTGAAAGACTTAATCTATAAAGCTTTCGCTCCAAGGCTAGCCTTCGGCCCAAACCTTTATCTTCAAAAGCTGCCTTCAGGGCCTCCCAGGCTTCGGCTGCAGTTTTTGCACGTCTAACATGTGTAATTGCTACACCGTCTAGTGTTAAGCATATCTTTGCCAGAGCCTTAGCGTCATTCCTTACCTTAATAGATGCAGTGGTCGTATCTCCTTCTGGATATCCATCAATAGGAAACCATAGGTCCTCATGTTGCAAATAATTTCGCATTTTAAATTTCCAAGTAGGATATCCTTCTCTATTTTTGAGACTAAAAGGAGGAACTGACGACGAATGTAACATCTTATTACCACTTATATCTCCGCTTGCTTGCGACATTTTTGAAGGAAAAAAAAAAAAAATATCAAAAGAAAAATGAATTTTCTTATTCGCAACAAATAAAGCAACAATGGACAATTAACACCACTTTTCACTTATATTTTTCCCAAGATCCTTCGTGCTGATAACGTGTTGGGATATTTTAATTTATAAGAAAAAATTATCAGTAAAGAGAAAAACTTGGACGTCCTGTTTGAGATATATATTTGAAGTAAGAGAAAGTCATCAAACGTAAAAAAACAATAGATTTAAAAAAAGAATAAGAATATATTTAAATATAAACAATTTAGTTTACGGCCAGTTCCAACAGAGAAAACAGCACTTATGGCTTATCATGCATTCGTAGTTTCATCCTTAAGATATGGACTGGTCATATGGGGCAACTCTGTAGATATAAAACGTTTATTCATTGGGCAGAAGAAATGTGTCAGGGCAGTTTGCGGAGTCGGTCCTTTTCTTGTCGCCCTCTATTCAAAAATTTGAAAATTCTCTCGTTACCATTCTTGTACATTTATGAGATAAGCATATTCGTTCGAAAACATATGTCTGATTTCTACACAAAAAAAGGCCAGGTAAAATTTAACTCGAGGTATCCAAACAGACTCATAATACCCTCATCTAAAACTGCAAATTTCAGCCGGAATTGCTTTAGTATGTCTGTTAAAATATATAACAAATTGCCTAATGAGTTTAAGGATTTACCATTGAATGCTTTTAAAAGAAGGCTGCATCAATGGTTAATAAATAAGTGTTTCTACTGTCTCGATGAATTTTTTAATGAAAATTAATTATTACAATTTTTTTTTTCTAATATTTTTGACATTTAATTTTTATTTTTTGACAATTCTACAATTTTTAAGACATTTTAGAAAAACAAATGTATTTAAATTCTAATAAGAAATGATAAATTAATGGTATATGAGATCTGACATATTTACTAATTTATGTTTTATACGATTTTAATATATTATAAGTACTTGGACTAACTCAATGCTGTCTTAGAAATAATTATATAAATTTTGGATAATGCTATTAACCTAATGATTTATAGATTGTATTACTTAGTTACTTTGTAAATTTTCATGTCAGCAATGACGAAACATGTTTGATCTTTCTTTTAGTTTGTCATCTTAATTGTACAATGTTTCTTGCAAATAAAAAATTGAAATTGAAATTGAAATTGACCTTGCGTTTCTTCACGGTATTTATATCACGAGGAAGAAGAAGAATGACGCCTCACCTGGTTGGCGCCGCCGTTGGTCCGCGTGGTGACGCGCACGCCGTCCACGGATACGTCCACGGTCACCTTGCGTTTCTTCACGGTATTTATATCACGAGGAAGAAGAAGAATGAAGCCTCACCTGGTTGGCGCCGCCGTTGGTCCGCGTGGTGACGCGCACGCCGTCCACGGATACGTCCACGGTCACCTTGCGCTTCTTCACGCCTCTCGCCTTGAACTCGTACTGCGAACAAGTAAATCAGCATCATCATCATGGCACATTTTACACGCAAAAACAATACATTAGCGACTAGTGCAATATTTGTCTTCAGATTTTCTCATCCCAACAGCGTTTTCGTTCAAAGTGGAGAAATTTTCAATTTAGGACATCTACGTCGACTTTGAAAAAGTTGAATTCACAAAATGTTTTTCCTTTGCCGATTTCAGTAGGAAATTTTCAGTTTTCCGATTCGGTTGGTAATCAGAATCAGTAGTACTAAATGAAAAGATCTCCCTTTTGGAAGGAAACGTTTTTGGGAGGAAAGATCGCAAGAAAAGTGCGTATATTATGTATACTTAGCTTTGAAGCATATCTACATATATGCCTCCAGGCTCCAGCATAATCATCTGTCTACGAGCTATCCGATGAGCGTAATCCAAGATTTTAACTATTTATATAACTTTAAACTTAAAAAATCAGATTTTTCACTCGAGCAATGTAATTCCTCGCAAATTGCTGTTAGCTATATTTACTCGCGGCAATCCGCTTCCGCAGTGGCTGGGCTAACTTCCGACTTTATCTAATTATTCGGCTTTTATCCGGCTTTTATGGATTCGAGTAGCACTTAATTATATTGACACCGAGTTATACTTCTCGTCGTACTGTCGCAAAATAAAAAGTTAAATTCGAGGCTGCCAACGAAAATAAATATGATGCATGGGTTCTCATTGCTACACACCATATTTTTATTATAAAATGATCGTTATACGTTCGAGAGCTGGCGACGAATTTCGGGAAGGTCCTTTTGGATAGCTGAAATTGTTAAAATATATTATTTCGTCAATTGGCAAATCCAGTCCTGCCAGTCTGGTAGAGAGTTTGTGGTTATTTCGCTACGGCGCAGCTTATAACATTTGAAAAAAAATAACATTTTTTTTTTTGAACTTCATTTAAAACAACCATTAATTTAGTACTTATACAATTCGAATATAAAGTATGTATTACTTGATCTCCTCAAAAATATTTGATTAAAATTCCCAAAAAATATACTTTTGGCAATCTGAAATTTTAATTACGTTACACGTATTTTTTGAGTAATTTCAATAATAACTGCAAATCGCCAGACAAATTTTGCGGTTTTAAACAATTCGCACACGTGAATAAAGTTTTCAAATGAGTACGACAAAAAAGTCTTATAGGTGCGACAAAGATAGCATAGATAATCGAGGCATGCCGGCAACTGATGGGGGCCCAGTTCCTCGCGCTGTGATTGGTTATTGAGATACTGCATGTTTCGAGTAGTATAGTTCTGACTCTGCGTTCACAACTGAGTATTTTAGAGTAGTTTATTTTTTTTCAACATGATGCTTCATCAAAGCTGTGAAATGTCGATAACATTGTGAATGATGACCGTCTGTCTTGCTCACATTTTCTGGCAGTATCACATCACTAAACTTTAAATTATTGTCTTTGCGAATTTTTTAAAAGGTTTTGCAATTTTTAAATTTTTCCTTAATTAAGTACAATGATCTTATCACTACTTTCTTTTACAAATAACACAATTTAAATGTCTTTTATCTATCGTAATTTGTCTGTACATAACCTTATAATTAATAGATATTATGCAAATTATTACAGCACTGATCTAAATTCTAACTATATACACAGATATTTACATTGTCATATACAAGTAGCCCAAATAGTGACGTCCAAAGAAAAAATTTAGATTCCTCATACCTAGGCCTATCAGAAAATACCCCATGTATGTTTATCGATTATTGATAGTTTTCGAGTTATAATTTTTTTATGTGTTTCATGAGATTTCTGAGGGAGTGAGTCTTAAATTTTATTTATTTTTATTTAAACGTGAAAAGTTTACGTCCGACAGAAGTAGAGACGAATTTTCAACTAAAGATTAAAAATACTTATACCTGTCTACATCACTTCCGACTAATTTCAAAAACTTTTGGGGTTCCTAAGCTTCACTTTAGTTAAAAAAATTGGTACTTTAGGGGGCATTATTGTGAGAAATCGGACTTCAAATGTCGTAAGGCGATAATTTCTGACCTTAAAATTTGATTCTTGAAATTGAATTTTGCCTTTTTTTGACAATAACACATAGACTACTATTTATCGTGGAAAATTAAAGAATTCCAAAAAACCTCAATACATGCGGATGAAGTCGCGGGCATTAGCTAGTTTAGTAATATTAGTGTTGATGCATTTCAGATTCTGAACTGCATCAACTTCAGAATGAGACTAACATGAAAGAGGTAGTGAGTATTTACTATATACTATAGACTATTTACGTAACTACACTGGTATTAGGTGTATAACTGTTTAGATGCAGGTCTTTTCTAAAATAATCATATTTCTTTCCAAAGCTTTCAGTCTTTACCAAAACGTCAACTTATGAAACGAATATATTTATAGATACGACCGTTTCGCAATGTACTAAATAAACGGAAAAGCAAATTAAATACGTCGAGACTCTGTAGAAAATGAAGCCCATGTTTTCTGAAATCTAGTAAATATTAATTACTTCCTAGAAACAAGACTGTTTGGAGTATAATTTCATTTAGTTCCACGTAATTTTAGTACATTTTTTGTCAGTTTGTCTATGTAGTTTCCAATTAAAATATATTACGAAAATTAAAAGCATACTTGGTTATTAAAAGTACAATTTATATAGCTGCAGAGCTTTTACTCTCTTAAGTAAGTGCCTACGAATCGACCTAGACTAAAAATATTATTTTAGCTAAAAAGCCAGTGTGCCTTTTCACTGGTTATTCTATTGTGAAAGGTAAAAGCCCGAACGGCGAGTTTTAATTTCCTGGCAAATACGCTTTGAAGAGGGAATAACTTTAAATAGAAATTAAATTTTTCAGCTTTTCGTTCTATATGAATTTCGGTCATTGGAATCAAATCGTCGTTGTCTCAGCCGCTTGACGTCGACAGTTGTGCGAAGGTAAGACTGATTTATATGCTTGGCAAAACAGTAAGCATACGGTTATTTATTTTTAGTGACGGGCTAATTCCAATAATATTGTGATTGCAGAACAGTTGATTGTTGCGGCACCGAATTATAATTAATAGTTATAATGGGCAACGTGACCATATTGGCGCTATTGCTTTCCTGAATTACCAGGTTAAGTCTTAGGCTAAAGCCAGCTCTCGGATCACATGTGTAACACTACTAAATTTAACACTATATTTAAATATATACCACACTATGGCTCTATGTCGCGTACTATCCGAGTTATTTTGTATTCTGTGGTTATCTAATCATGTCGTCTATGGTTATTGTGCCAGTCGGTCGCCGCCATTTCTTTTAAAATTTAGATTAGAACGAGTCCTGCTGTAGAAGGGTGCGTGAGACTATTGAATATTTTTAAAACTGAGATTTATTTGATTTATAGAGATATTATTGATAAGCTTAACTATTAGAAAGATTATAAAAGTGATACCACATTGTAAATTCATACGAATTTCATAAATATTGAATAACGAGAGTAACTTGTGAAAAACCTACCAGCTATTAAGAATAATGTCAGAATAAACAGTTTGATTTTGCAATTGTATTCTAATGATTTCATTTTAATTGACCCTTTTTGAGATGCCGTATCATCTCAGAAGTGGGATTGCTTAACAATTGTAATCTATAGGTGATGTTGATATTAGATTCGATTACATGGATTTTAAGGATTTTCATTTCATTTCACAAATTAAGTAACATATGGATATGTAATACTTAAGCGTAATTTATATATATATCTAAGTAAGTACCAATTTTCGTAAAAATCGGTTAAATTGGTGGACAGACAGATTAACAGCTCAATATATCAATATATGGTAATATAGGTATGACATTTATTATGGATTGAATAACTTAAATTTATTATAACACTTTTTTCGTATACCCGTATTTGCCACCGCTAAATGACAATGATGCAAAAGCTTTGTCAAGCACGTTAACCACAGGGGATTATACTGCCATTTAAAGCTATTGTGTATATAAACGCTAAAATTCTTGTATTGTGTATATAAACGTTACAAGCGAAACCTTCAAAATGGGGGCGATATTTCACGCCACTTCCGCTAGCGCCTTCAGAGACAATCTCGCATGTCAACACTCAAGGTGCGCGGGAAATCGTGCAAAATAATTGGACATGAAATTGGGCTGACTTCTTTGAGCTGACATGACGCAGTGCGCCTCTCCGTTACTAAAGCTCTGAGTCAGGTGACTCGGGTCGTTTGAATAATCCTCAGTATCCTATTATTTGTATATGGGCGGGATACAAGTGCGAAGAACTAATAATTTCGAAGTACCTGTCACTCAAATTGCATATTATGCCCTAACGGGGTGACATTTCAATTATTATTGTACAATAGTAAGTTCATGTTAAATGCAAATAAATGAATCTGAATCTGTCCTAAGGCGCTTTTTTAACGGCAACGTAAATCACAACGTTAGGTAGACGGACGTTTCAAGCACATGGTCGTGCCATGTGGGGATCGATGCAGGAGACCTTTTTCCAGTAGGTAGTGGACGTCTATCGTTTGAGACGATGACGATTATTTGGATTTTATTTTTGACGAGATTGTTACTCAACGTTGACATACTTACCTACCTAATAATACCCCGACCGGATATCGGCCAATCTTCACTAAAGAGATTTGCGACAAAGGTAACGGTGTAAAGGCGACACACCACCTTGAGGTACGCCAGCCGATATTTCACACCGAGAAGAAAACTTATCTTCACTGACAAGAGTGTTATCGAGAGTGGGAAATCTGTAAGGCCAATTTTCACGATGTGGAAATCCAAGCCAGCCATGATCCAATGCCTTAAGTCATTGGCGTCATATTTTGATCGTAAGTACGTAGAACTCCCACACCTATCGTAGCGTAAATGAGAAATGAAGTCATTTCACGCCTTAACTTGGGTCAACCGACTTAAATCAAATGACTTATTGTCAATGGCGAGCTGTACCGAGATGGTGTTTTTTTACGTATTGGATCGTGACCACGTTAACTAACATTTATATGGAATTGATCAAGCGCAAGCTGTCAAGTGCTACACAATACCACGTAGTTAACTTTTTCGAAATCGATGCACAAGGCACTCTGTAAGGTCAGGTTTGTTTGACCCAGCAGCCAGTGTCCTTAATTAGTCTTTAATTAATTAAAAATAAAGGCTACTCACTCGAACACGGCGCATGGCAGCAACAATCTCCACTCGGCTCGTCGGGCGAGGCACGTCCATCGTTCCGATATACTGCAAAAAATTGTTGAAAATTAAAAATTACGGAACCGGCATGCAAGAAGAGATTGTATGGCGAATCAAAATTCAAATTTTTTCATTTAATTAAACTTTACAAGTACTTCTGAATCTTAAAGTGAATCTATCTCTAGTTCGCAATGCCATTCCTACCGAGAAGAACTAGCAAGAAATTTGGGCGTAGCTATTTAGAAAAAAAAATTACAATAATAATAGATAAAGCTTAGATAGTAATATGTTACCGGATATGTTTAGTATACAATGAATGACGAGAAAAATCGATAAAAAATTTATGAAATAGATTTTAAAACACACAATATATCCTAGAAATAATTGTAACACACACCACAGCCTTCTAACCAAAGGAAGGTAAGGATTTCTGGGTGCAATTTTACACATATTTTACAAAGAGAAATAAATAGTTTCACACGTTTCCTAAATCGTCTGTATACATTTCCTAGATATACAAATCCTAGGTTTCATACATGTCCGGTGACTAATACATAATTGGTAAGCATACATATTGCACCATGAGCGTGTTGACCACTGCGCTAGGCCACGGTTCTTAGGAGTAAAGATATACCACGTGCGTCAGTACCTATAATAAGCGTAATTCTTGTGAAGGCAGAGTAGTAAGCAATACTTTTCTGCTCACTAAACTTTAGTTCGCTGCCCTGCTCTTGTGTGAATTGACCAAAATGCCAATTTCCAATTTCACTCGAGGCCAGAGATGTGAGACAGAGTAGTGAGCAGAGCAGTACTGCTACCAAATGAACGTGCGTGTTAACAGAACAGTTTTCTTCTGTTCCAGAACGCGCCTTCACTACACATGGTGGCAGAAGTAAATGCTAAATGAAGTATACACTGTTTGCACTGCTGCAGTGATTTCATACGAGCACAGAACAGTGTGACAGTGAATATAACTATTGCTATGGTCGATATACAGCGAGGCACACACCTAATCGCACGCAAGGAGAAGTAATTTTCCGTCAGTTTCCGCTGCGGAAGTGAGCGGCTGATTGTAGATTGCTTCACGAGCCCAGAATCGTGAATCCATTTATGAGGGATGACATTCAATGTATACTGAAAGAGGAATGATTTTGTTGCGACTTTTTACTGACCGAAAGGTCAGTAAAATATCGATAAAAGGCCACGATATACATAAAACTGTAGTTATTTAGCGCTTATTAAATGTATATGTCACCATACATAATGAGTGAGATGAGCGGTTTAGACATCCAAACTCTAATACAAAGTCTGTCAATACGCACTTGACCAACCTTGGTGCCTTTACTTGGTATTCCATGTGCATTTATTCTATCTATACTTATAATAACGCAGTGGGCTATGTGTGGTGGGAGCTGTCCCGGGTTCGATCCCCAGCTTCTCACGGTGTGAACCCAATCTTACGGTGACATATATAATTCTACTGTACGCGTGTATGTCACTGAACTCCTCCTAAGCGGCGGGACCGATTTCAATGTTTTTTTTTTATACGTTTGGATGGCGCTGCAGTCGGTATCATCACAGTAAACAGATCTGTTTACTGTGGTATCATGCAACAACGTCTATCGGGTCCGCTAGTATATCTTAATAATTACAAAAACTGCATTTTATCCAGAAAATGTTCACAATATACATAATTATACAGTTCCTCTGTTTCACAATCAACTTAATAATATTATTAAACTTGAGCTCATAGAATTAAATGCAATGGCGGAGGAAATGCCTTTGAACGAAACTTATTATAATGGTCTTATCTTTTTAATAAACCAGCTGCTCCTCCCTTTTACACAAAAGTGAATTATGCATCTGGAAACTTAATTAAACGAAATATAGCTGTAGCGAAATCCGAGGCGCCGAGGCCTCGTTAGCGCGTGAAGTACCTAGAATAAGGGTGCCTTTCCATCAGAGCTGTGCTAAGTTGCTCGATCAAATCAAATATTTTATTCAAAGTAGTAACTAAATTGAATAATATTCGAAAACTAGTCAAATCAATTATTTTTTATTGCTATGCTCGCGACTTCGTCTGTGTGGAATAAGTGTTTTCAATTTCCGAGGTAACTCCTTAATATTCCGGGATAAAAAGTAGTCTGTGTCACTATCCAGGTCATCAATTATACCCATGCAAAAGATCCGTTACTCTGTTGCGGCAAGATTGAAGAACAAACCAGCAAAACACACACTTAATAAGATATTTTAGAAAGTAGGTAGGCAATTAGAAAAGCAAAAAACCTTTAGTTATAATATTTTTTTTAATTATATAGGCCAGCGCTTGACTGCAAATAAATAAATAAGCTACTTATCGTTGCGTCAGCTGCAAAGCAGACTTTCTGACATACTTTTATCCCCTATTTCTACCCTTTGGGGGTAGATTTTTCAAAAACTACGAAACACGTATTTATTAATTCTAAACCGGTAGCCAAAATATCCAGTTAAATAGATATAACTTCAAAAATGTAAAAGTTTCACCACCCATTTCACGCTTGAATTTTGAAAAACACTTTCATAGTAGAAACCTACTCTTCACAAAGAACATACTCTCCAAATTTCATGTCACTAGGACCAACGGCTTAGGCTGTGCGTTGATATATTAGTCAGTCAGTCAGTAAAGACTTTGTATTTTATATGGGTTTTAATTGTGGGGGTTCAATACAGGTACGAAATATTATCTATTGCTCTGGGAATGTTTCCCTTTTATTACAAGCTCAGAGAATCTAGTTCCGATAAATGTATCCCATTACGATAGGATCCAATATTGTCACATTATAATAAACTTCCCCCGGGCAATAAAATACAGTTATTTTCTACTTACAAAGGCCTCCGCCCGACGATGGAGTTTTTTTATTTTCTTACCTCAAAGGCATTTTTTGCTTTAAAACTACTACGTTTTACGTTTACGTTTTTTGCTTTAAAACAATTACGTTATTATACTATCGATAATTAGCACTTATTTCGTGTAATGTTTATTTAGAAAAAGTTAATCAAATAAGTTCTAATTGGATTTCTGCCCTGCTTTTTTCCAATATTTTTATAATTAGGCATTTCTTTAAAATAGACGACAAGGTTTTTCAAACCAAATTCCTGTAAATATTCTCTAATAGTTAAAATTTTCGCCTCACTGATCTCTCTCAGAACAACAACCGCGCATTTAATAACATTATTTACGAAAATAATTTTCGTAGAAGTGCGTGCCCTACCGTCGTTGTTTAAAAAGCTTTTCCGTAATCACCAAGAAAAAAATGTGATCACATCTAATACAGTCTGTCTCTACACTAGATAACTTTTAATGAGATGTAAGTGCTATTAAAAAGTTTAAACACTGCCAGACACGTTTTAAACGAAAATACTTTTTTATAGCTAGTATTTGCTACATTTTTCTAACAGCGGGCCCATAACCGTGTTAACATTGACTATGTTTGCAGTGCTCGCAATCAAGTACGGTGTTGCACCATGCACGATACTAGAAGCCAAAAAATTTGTTCCAGTTAAACAAAAATTTACACCTAGAATCTCTACCTTTTCGGAGTTATGTGTCAGAAATTAAATATCAGTACCTGGGTGACCCAGCTGTGCTCGGTATTCTTTTTGGTAAATCGTGTTTTTTGGAAATTATATTTAAATACTGAAGAAATATGAATAATATTTTTCGATCTTACCGACATAATAAAAAAATATGAACTGGTTATTTCAATAAAAATTCACGACTGCAATTGTTCTCCCAATAATAGTTTTTCTCACAAAAGAAAAAAAGGGGGAAAAATAATGGGACTGGAAACATCTGGACTCGAACCGGGGTCTTCTGTTTTTGGGTCCGTCCCATTTCCCAAATGAGCTGTTATATTTAGCCTTGTAGGTGATGGCGAAATTTACCTTCGTATTCTAATGATAATGTAGCAGTTTTCACTGAAAATACGGATAAAACGACATTTTCTAAAAATGAATCCTAGCTAGATCGATTTATCGCCCCCGAAACCCCCTGCATACTATTTTGATTGATTTAGATTATATATATAGGTATATATATATACAAGAATTGCTCGTTTAAAGGTATTAGATGATATTTTACGGCGAAGGATAAAATTGTTGGGATTGCATGCCCGATCGTTCTTCATTAATGTTCCCAAAGGTGTAGTCTCAGTAGTCAGTCAGCCGGCAATGGGTTGAAATGATGATGATGATGTACCCAACATTCGCACAGCAAGATCCAAGCGGACAAAGTTGTTGGGATCGTGTAGTGTAGTAAGGGAGCTTCCAAAAGTTACCTTGCCACCAAAATATACTTCGAAAGATTTCTTACCTGTAACAAAAGGGAAAAAGCTGCATTAAGAAAGAAACGGAACAGGGAATCAGCTAGTTCAATTGAGTCTGCTAGTATAGTTAAATTTAGATTAAATTTGGCACAAAGTTTTTCTTCTTAACCAAGAAAACCATTGATCCATGGGCATTTTCTTAAACCTAAAACTATGCGGACATAGTCATGAGTATCATAATATTATATTGGCTCTTATACGTATTTAGACAAGGCCCTGTTGACGACAGGATATTGTTATAATAGAAGATATTGTTTCATAATATTGTTATTGTTTCATGACATAGTTCCCTGTATGACATAATTGCAGATTGCAACAATATATCGTATAGATGCAACGCTACTGAGCCGAGCTGCTGGCTGCAAGCAGCTATCTGGGGCACAATAGGTCTAATATCTGCGGCTTGTAGCTAACATTTCTATATGGTACTATGTATCTTGCTTGTTTATGTGTTTGTTATGTAACTGCCTTGTTTGACTAGTTCTCAATATCTGCTCGGAATTAGGAAGTATAATAGCTCTCCCTAACGGAAAAAGGACACCTGGACTACTGAGAAGAAAGTGGTTTGAGTTGACAATATAGGGGATTGAACTCGAAATAAGTACCCGGAAATAAACAAAATGGCATATGACAATATATATGCAAGATTATTCTTCCGGGACCGTACCCTCCACAACCTCCTAAACAGGAACAGGAGGCCGATCATCTAAGCCTATCACCACTTTTTGAGAATAAAAATACATAATGTATATTATGTGCGATAAAACGATTCCAGCCTCCAAATTCATGGCCCATCACGCACGACTTGCGTCCTTAATGGTACTTTCCTCGCTGTCGTAAAAGCCTTTTTGTACGCCTGTCTTTGACTTTTGGGTACATTGACTAGATTTTGTTCTTTGTTTCCAGGGTACTTTTTCTGATTACCGTAAAAAGCTACCCCAGCTTTTAAGGGTTCCGTACGCAAGGGGTAAAACGGAACTGAAAAATAAGCCGTGTGGTGTCGTTGGACACCCCAAATGTTGTTTTTATTAAAAGCATTATTAAAAGTACA
This sequence comes from Erebia palarica, assembly GCA_964035005.1. Classification (NCBI taxonomy): domain Eukaryota; kingdom Metazoa; phylum Arthropoda; class Insecta; order Lepidoptera; family Nymphalidae; genus Erebia; species Erebia palarica. The sequence goes on from OZ035986.1 coordinate 21,833,383, forward strand.
AGCAAACGTGTGTCCGAATTAGAGTCTGCAACATCTTGCTTGACGCGGCTCCTATCCAAATGAATCTGTGAAAACTTCTTAGAAGTGTTCAAACTGTTCAACAATAGATAAAATAATTACATACAGGAAGGTACTCTGTGCCTCTCCATCTAAGGTTCAAAAGAACGACGATCATTATTTGCAGCCTCAGATGAGAATTGAAGCCTGACCAGTAATACCTACCACTGAACAAGGAACTTGCTTATAGGTGCTATAGTAATACCGTATACAGAATAAGAATAATACCATATAAAGAAAAATAAAAACATAAATTTAATAAAACAATAAATTAATTACTAAATATTTATATTATAAACTTTTAAGGGGTTTCGTGTTCCGGATGCAGGTGTTAGTTAGCCAGTTGTTTCCGTAAAGGTTGAATATTTCTTACGATCAGATTAGTCAACCGTTGGAAAATAATTGTGTTTCCTTTTAAGTATATTGAATATAGCGATTGATTCATTAAAACAATGTTTAACTTGCGTACACGACCATCACACGTACGAATAGACGACCACTCGTTTGGTATGCACTATTCACTGTCCAACCCCTTCACTTAAGACCACGATTATACACTTGTAAGTTTTTACGTAAGTAACTAACATTTGCACACGATACGCGGCTTATAAGACTGTTTACATATCGTAAGTTACTCATATTGACGTTTTCAATAATAGAATAAGTGCATTTAAAAAATACATTTAATTGTATGAAATAGTATTTGTAATTTAGTAATATATTTTATTGTCTTTAAATTGCATTGTTGTTCATACTTTGCTAATCAATTTTATAAATTCTATTATACTTAATTTCTCTGATTTGTATTTCTAACTTTAAACACTTAGATATTTCCATAATCATTTATTCACTAGTCTTTTAAATTTAGTATATATTTTGTGTATAAGTCATGATGTGTGCACATTTTTTGGGTTTTAACTTAGAACCAATCCAGACATTTAATACTTACCTACCTGAAATGTTGTAGTTATTTCCTGTTTTGTGTACCATATAACCAATAAAGAAATATAAGTGACTAACGAGAGTATAACTTACAACTGTAATGGTTGCCAAAGGTCTAGATCTTACACTTGTAAGTTTTTAGATATGTAGCGTACTATAAGTAATTTACTTAAGTAACATTTGCATACAATATGCGACTTAGAAGACAGTTTCCATATCACACACAGTTTCACTCATACACAGGGTGGCCCAAATAGTAACGTCCAAAAAAAATATAGATTCCTATCCTACCTAGACGTATCAGAAAATACCCCAACTTTCAGCGATTTTTAAAGTTTTCTCGTGAGATTTCTGGGGAAGTGAGTGTTACTTTTAGTGCTTTTTCCGAACATTTTTTGTGAGTATGCTTGCTATGAAGTGTGCTGCTTTGCTTAAAGTAATTACCATCATAACATTAACCCAAGTGGGAACATTTTTGGTCGAAGACAAAAGTTTACGTTCGACAGAAGTAGAGATGAATTTTCAACTCAAGATTAAAAATACTTAAACCCGTCCACGTTACTTATGACTAATTTCAATAACTTTTGGAATTCCTAAGCTACCCTTATAATATTTAAAAATTTTGGTACTTTACGGGGCATTATTATGTGGAATCGGACTTCAAATGTGGTAAGGCGGTAATTTCTGAACTTGAAATTTGATTCTTAAAATTGAGTTTTGCCTATTTTTGACTATTTTATGGCTAATTGCAGTAGGAAATTATTGAATTTAAGTATTTTGTACAAAAATTATCGATATTTTTCGATTAAGTGTTGATGTCACATAACGGTTATGTGAAAGTTATTTTGATTTTTTTAGTCTTTTTCAGTCAGTAGGCCAAAAAAACCGAATTGCAGCCAGTTAGGTACTAAAACAGCATTATCTTATTATCCTTCTGTCAATAAAGTATAAATTTTCTGCACCTACAAGCTTTTTTCCTGTATTTGTCGGCAGTATTGTAAAGTATTGCGGCCAAAAACAGGTAAAAAAACTTATCTTAACTTAAAAATACTTATCATTGAACATACATGGGGTATTTTCTGATAGGTACTAGGTATGAGGAATCTAATTTTTTTCTTTGGACGTCACTATTTGGGCCACCTGCCAGCGACTTAAGTGAGTAATACTTAAAAAATAAATACAAATGTTAGCGTCGTCGCCTGATTGTAAGTGATGATGCAGTCTAAGATGGTAGCGGGCTAACCTCTTCGGGATATATTAACTAATCGGTTTCTACACGACATCGTGCCAGAACGCTAAATCGCTTGGAGGCATGTCTTTTCCGGTAGGGTGGTAAATAGCCACGGCCGAAGCCTCCGAAGGCCAAACCAGGGAAAATTCAGAAATTATAAATTTCCAAATTGACCCTGCCGGGGATTGAACCCGGGACCTCAGCACGTTAAGACAACAGCACTCACCACTGCGCCAGGGTGTCGTTGAAACATACAATTTTTCATTATAATCGTAATTAATTAAAAGTAATTAACACTTTTGGGAATAAAATTATACCAAATAGCCAAATTGAACATACTAAAATACTACATCAATGAAATTAAATCGTATTAATATTTATGTTTGTTTCTTGGTTTGTCCTTCAATCACGCTACGACAGAGCAACGGATCGATGTTATTTTTTGCATGGGCATAGTTGAGAGCCTGAAGACATAGGCTACTGTTTTTCAGGGAAAATTAAGGCGTCTCTGTGGGGATTAAAAACTTATTTCACGCGGATGAAGTCGCGGGCATCAGCTATAGTAGATTCATATTATTTCCGCTACGACTGTGCCATGGTGCCATTCGATTATGCCGAACCTTCGATACGGAATAGGCATGATGACTGATTTTGAAAAATGGTCAGATTATGCTCGGAAGTATCTACTATTTCGAGTAAATATATTATTTTAAAATTCACGCCAAAACGCTCGCCGGTGTCATGGCGCCGTTTGTGACGTCACTATTGTTTTGCCAATGTACCTACTCGGTGCAGTGTGCAGTAAACAATAGTGCGATTGTCAAAGCTCGAAAACAAACAATTGCGACGTCATTCGCTTCTTGGTGTTTAATCCAATATGGCGGATTGCTGTATTTTATAGTTTAATTTTATCAAAATAAATAGCAATCTCACTCGAAATAGAAAAATAAATACGTTTTTTATAATCCATGAATCCTATTTCATTTGATAAATTCATAATTTCATTGATTCTTGGTTACTGTCATCATGCCTATTGTCATATTGGAAATCCTCGATTGATTCTAATACACTCTTCATAGTGCAAAAGAAGTGCATTAGAAGTTTTCTTCTTATAAAACTAATCAATTCATGCAGATAAATTGATCTGAACTATTGCCTCAGGAAATAAATTCATAGCAGCATAATTGATCGCAGTGGCATAGGAATTCGAGCCATCAGCCACATTCAAATTCCATCGGGTGCCTGAGGAATGAGGTCGGTATTACCAAGGCTGATATCAATTATCTGTACTTCTTCTATATTAATATTATAAATGCGAAAGTTTGGTCGGTAGGATGGATGTTTGTTACTCAATCACGCCAGAACGACTGAACGGATCCGGATGAAATTTGGCACAGAGATAGATTTATTATACTTAGTCCGGAATAACCTGGAACTTAAAAACTAAATCCACGCGGAAGTATATAGGTATGGTTTAATTACCATGCATATTAACACAATAATAATACTCGAATGACCAATCAGCCTATGATATTCTATTAATACCTAATATAAATCAATATCATTGTTCGTACGAATACAGTTAATTTAGTTCACAAAAATTCGGGACTGGACTTCTTCCACACCCACCGCTCGCTCCAGCTCGCAAAAAGGATAAAACTATTATTGGAAAGTCGATAACCTTATTTTTTATTGTTTTATGTGTATTGTAGTCCTATTGAAATGTCATTTTTGTTGTGATGTGCGTATAATACTTATGTGTTTTTCGTGTGATATGTATTAATATTTAAAATTGTCTGCTCTGACGGCATTACTTTACGCAAAGTATGGCATAGGGACCGGTTATCATCGACTCTCGCTGGCCAAATGCGCATCGGCAGACTTCACACACCATCGAGAACATTATATGAAGCACTCTCGAGCACGCATATTTCCTCACGATGTTTTCCTTCACCATTTGATATGAGTGATACAATTTAATTTCTTAAAACGCACATAACTTCGAAAATAATAAGTTGTGTGCCCGGGGGTCGTACCCACGACCCCCTACACATTTCGGGCGTCTTTTTTACTGGGCTACCACCACTTGCATTGAATGGTCCCTAGATTATAATAAAGAAATCTCGGACACAAAAGAGGCGAAAGGTGGTACCGCCTTCGTGTTGTTTTGAAAGAATAATTAAGAATTTAGTTGTAAAGTTTGATCCCGTATTCAAAATAAACTTTAACTGCACTGATCGAGATATAAGACCCTAGGCTTATTGGATCTCCATTCTCAAAACCTTAGAAATTCTTCAGATGTTTGATGCATTTCGGCCACGGTAGGCAATCTCCATTACAGAGGTTTACCATCTGTGCGCGGGAGAAATTATAATGCACAAGTGTGGGTGCAAACACCGGTGCAATCTCTATTCACTCACTCTCATACCCCGATGGAACGGAAAATCCGACAAGTTCGAAGGGTTATTAGCTCTATGAGAAACGTGGGTGAAACATCTGACTCCAGTTTAGTACTGAGAATTTATTGGCAGAAAGAGATACTAACCTCGATCCGGGAATTAATCGAAACCCAGTTGAACATGCTAGAGTCCAGAGCAACGAAGTTGCTAAGTCTCTCGAAATAAAATCAGAGACAAACTCGTTATGGTAACTTATCGACTCCCGATTTTAATCTTTCCTCCAACGGCTATTTGGAGTGAGGACGCAAAGGCGAGTCTGAGAACTGAAACGAGGAAGTACGGTTGCGGCTAGAACTTTGCTCTTCTCCTAATATTAAAAGTTTTCCAACAAAAGGTAAAGTGAAAAACTGGGATCGGTCATTTTATTTCATCCGCTATTGCTTTCCGTTGAAAGGGATTCTCAATTAGCATGAAAATAATGACCGTCTAGCGTTATTTAGGGTAGAAAGCGACGCTTACGCATTACTCCGAGAAATATTGAAAGAAAGAAAGCAAAAGTTTATTCATATTAAGTTTAGTTAACAAATTTTTCGAGAAAAAATTAATGGTGTTAAAAGCGGTGAGCTCGGTATCCTATTCGGAGGGTACTAAGTTCAATTCACGGGCACGCACCTTTATTTTTTCGGAGTAAGGTATGAGTTAGGTATGTGTGTTTCTAGCAATTAAACTAAACTAAACTAAATTAATTCACTTATTTTAGTCTATGACAGAAAACACCGTGGAAACAACTTCATACCCAAGAAAGTGTGTCTGTCTCTCTGCTACGATTTCACGGCCCAACTATCTAGATAAACGATTGTCCACGATTTTTAAGAACACCAAGGTTTCTGTTTTGTATACCGGAAGATTAAAGAGTTCCCGTGGGAATCAACAAACCTTCATCCACGCGGACGAAGTAGCGGGCGTCATCTAGTCATTTGTAAGACGTAAAAAATTTCTTGTCAAAATGTACGCACAACTATTACTTAAGAGGCCGGTGATAGCCGCTCGCAATTTCTATTCAACCCGCAAATATAAATTTGCCGGTATATTGCTATCTCTATTTAGCTGATGACACATGATCGCGTGCAAACGCGATAGCAATATGAGCGTACAGAATTTGTTATACGTTTAGTCTTGTTCCGTAAATACCAAAAATGATGAATGATAACTTGTTGTGTTTTTCACTTCGTGTTGTTATTCGGGAACTTGACAATATAGGCTATGCTCCTGATCAATTAGTACGTAAGATATCGTTGGTTTTAATATGATACAAATAAGGAGAAAACATGTCATTTAAGTCGTAAAAATATGTAAAACGCTATGCGCTTACATTACATTTTGGGAAAGTATTTTGAAAACATAATTATCCAGGGCTCTAGATAAATACAAGTTCAATCTTAATAATCGCATAGTATGCTGGAAATATTCTCGAATTACGAATTATTCTGGTATTACGTTTGTATGGGCAATTCACCCTCCGCTGGCACCTTAATACATCAATGCGCACAACACTTGAAAGGAGCTTTGTCAGTTGTGCTAACCGAAATGTACAGTAATCAAATTGGCGCTAACCACTGCACGAGAGATTCGTTCCGTGTGACGACTGACGAGCTTAACGATATTATGGGGAGGGAAGCACTTTACAGCACTCAATTCACAAAACGTGTCCCGTGTTACATCGTAATGCACCTATTCATACAGTGGGTCGACGCCTAATGTATGAATGTACGTCGACAAATAATGAATTTAAAAGCAGATATAAAAGCACTGCTTACTCTATTTAAAAAAAACCCATGCTTAGTTTTCCTCATGCTCAGCCTGAAAATAGGTATCTACCTAACCAATGCCTACCCTGGCTTCGAATACTGTGCACGCCACCACACCATGACAGTTTTAGCACATATTTAGGTATGTGCTATAATAATGTCAAGGTACTGGTGCTCTCACGTATGGTTGAGAGCGTCGAGAGAGGTAGGAAACTGCATACGAATTAATCATCAGAGTGACAGAATTTTGTATCGAAAATTCTGGCAATTTCTTCCCATGATGTGTGTCCTATCACCCCGCATCGTTGCTGTGTTTGATGCCGCTATCCTACTTTGAACGATTTGTAGGAAGGAACACGTCGTTTCTCTTTAGACTGTGCGAGTGACTAGCACACGCTAGGGGCTTTTTGTTTCCAGTGTATCCTATCATTTTCCCATATCTCTAACTCACTCACTTCAACCGATTGAAACGATTTTAAGCACTATGCCACGCTGCAGTGGTATTGATGAGGATTTACTGTTTTTTTTTTTTTTATCCACTACAAGTTAAGAAACCTTGACTTGACTTGATCTCACCTGATGGTAAGTGATGATGCAGAGTATGATGGTAGTGGGCTAACCGGTTAGGTTCAGGGCAGTTATAAAATTAACCCATACCCCTAATCGGTTCCTACATGACATAGTACCACGGCCACAGTCTTCCACCAAGCAAAGTTAAGTATAGTTAATTTTAATTAATTATTATTAATTTAATTACAATCTCAAAATCTCAAAGTGACTTGCTATCTACCGTTGTAAGCAGAAATGTGTCTGATGGCCTGTCTGCTTCCTTTTTAAAAGTTCAATGGATGAACCGATCTTGAAGAGATGGCACAGACATACTTAGTTTGCACCCCAGGGAATTTAGAAACTTTTTATCTCGGAAAACCAAAAAGTTACCAGGGCATTAAAACTTGACATCCACGAGGACGAAGTACCAAATAGTATCTTTTTTTTAAATTTATAGACTAGCGCTTGGCGCAATCAGACTTACTGGCAAGTAGTAAGTAATAAGTAAGTAATAGATGCAGTTTCTGGCGGAGGGCGCTTGCCTAGAAGATGCCTATTCACTCTTGATTTGAAGATACCAATATTAGCTGAGGGAAAAACGGAAGCTGGAAGGGCGGTATTGGCATTCTATAAATTACTAGCCGATGCCCGTGACTCCGTCCGCGTGGATTGAGGTGTTTTACAGGTCTCCTAGTGTGAGGTCCACAGCTAAGCATATAAGGGGTACATGAATTAAACCAGAAATTTTTGTTAGTTTTAAGATTTTACTAGTTTGTTAATGTGCACCTTGTTACCTTTAAAAATTTTTTGGAAATAAAGTATTTTGTATTTTTTTTGTATTTTTGTATTGTATGAAAAATACATAGTAGCCGATTCTCAGAGCTACTGAATATGCATATCAAATTTCATAAAAATCGGTCTAGCCGTTTCGGAAGAGTAAGGTAACTAACATTGTGATACGAAGATTTTATTGACCAAGCGAAGCGAAGGTTTCTGAGTCTACTTGAGTGAATTCGCACTTGTCCATCCGTCCGTCCGTCTCTCAGAGCCTGAACTATATATAACTTCTGAATTACTGAACGTAATTACTTCAAATTTAAATATAATAAGTAAACCGATGGCTTCCAGCCGAATATGGCTTAAAAAGTTATAAAAATCTATATTTCAGGTGGGCTCTCATAGAAGCGAATGCGAAGTAAAATATTTTTTATAGCTTTATATAGGGTTGCGGTATATCATTTTAAAAATAAATAGGAATAGAGTCAAAAAAAATGTTTTTATTTTTCCCCTAAAATTGACGAAATGGGGGGCTTTCAAAGTGGAGATTTTCTAATATCCAAAGTTGACCATTATATCCTGTACGTGAACAAATACTAAAATTAGATAAATTCAATAAGGAAACGAAATTATGTAATTTTTAATGAGCTTCAGTATTTTTAACAGAACTTCACAATGATGTCAATAGATGTAAAAGCACTCTGTAAAAGTTTATTCGTTTCTCCAATAACTCTTTAGCTCTTTTGCGTCTTATGTTGAAAGTTTACTATTACAATATATAGATAAAACCATCTTGCATACCGCGAGGTCTCCTAGTATATAACAATATCCCATCACAGACATGACCGGTTAACATGGACCTAATTTGCATGTGATGCGAACTCTACCAAATCATTTGCATGATGTCGCTCTCACACTTAAATGCCTAGCCGCTACGCATCCAGTATCCAGGCTATCTATTATAAACCTAGTAATGTCCGCTACACCGTATTCCGGCCACGTTGATCAATCTCGACAAAAATTTGCCAGTTAGGCGCGTGCAAGACATTGTAATGCAAATGTGTGTGAAAAAACACATAATATGCACTATTCACACACCCTCATTGTTCGATGGGATCATATTATATTATTACGGACTAGTTGATATCCGCGACTTCGTCCACTTGAAATACGTTTTTTTAATTCTCACGGGAACTTCTTAATTTTCCGAGATAATGCTTATGTCAATCGCCGCTTCAGTACTGAGCACGAGTCTCTTCTCGGAATGAGAAGGGTTTGGTAGAATGAAGTTCACCACGCTGGCCAAGTGCAGATTAATAGACTTCACACACTTTTGAGAAAATTATGAATAATTCTCAGGCATACAGGTTTCCTCACGAAGCCTTCCTTCATCACGGAAGCGTTTTTTTTTAAATGCACATAACTCCAAACAGTTATTAGTGTGTGCCCGAGACTCGAACTCCCAACCACCGGAAGCCGGTCGTCTAGACCACTAGACTATGACCGTTATGGTAACAGCAATAGCTAACTTAGATTAAATAATTATTTTTACTTGCTTTAGATCCGATAGCAACAATGGCCAATTTTTCAATACATTCTGTGGAATGTATTTAATGGATCCAACCTGTGCAAGTACTGGGTATAGCTGAACAAAGTCTTAGTACTTAACACTTAGCTCTGTTCCGATGCCTGCTAATAATCTGGAATTATGTGGTTCGAAGTTTCAACTAGTTCCTTGCAAGTTGCACGGACGATGGGGTCTCAGTAGCTTCACAACCGCATGGTTCCTGGTTTGATTAATTATTTACTGGTCAAGTTTTATTCACAATTTTGTACAAATACACAGATAATCTTAATTCTTATAATTAAACTTTGTAGAAAATGATCTGTAGAACGTACGGTGTATTTCGTCCAAACCTGTAGGAAGTCGTGAAAGCCTAGTGGTCCAGATACTAGGTCGCGGGTTCGATCCCCGTAACTCTAACTCGTTGGAATTATGTGTGTGTTAATAAATTAAATATCACTTGCTTCGAACGAGGAAAGCCGAAAGTTTTTCATAATGTTCTGGATGCGAGATCTGCCAATCGCACTTGGCCAAACTCTTTTCCAAATTAAGCGATATGGCCAAATTCTCATTCCGAGTGGAGACTTGTGCCCGTAGTAAGCCTGCAAAGGGTTTTAGAGAGAGAAAGAAAAGTACGTTAAGTAGTTTTGTTATATGCTGTATCATCTAACAATGTATAGGTAGAAGTAAACTCAGACAGACATTTTCATGCAAAATTGCTATTCCGGATAATATTATTTTTATCACCAAGGCGCACAATGGTCTCCTGTCGTTTATGGCTGGATAAGGATTTTATATTTACATTTCCAAAGGACCTTGGTGATCATATTGCCCTCACCAATTGTACACGCTGCTCTTGAAATATTCAGGGAGCGTCTCCAAATAAACACTATCAATCGAATTTGACGAAATCTGAAAGGTTCACAGTTCGAACCCCGAAAAATAGGAAGAAAGACATAAATGTTTGGAGGATAAAAAACTGCGTAACTCACTTTTACATAGAATATAGATCCGCACACAATAGCACGACTGGACAAAACGTCTTTCCCCTACTACGCAGTTGTTTTGCGCAGATGTTTAATTCTGTCCAGTCCCTCTTGGCACTTTTTATTTTTACTTACACTTCCTAATAAATTTTTACTTAGAATTTTATTATCTACAATAAGTGACATCATTTTTGTAAGACAAAACGTTTATAACACATAAAACAGAGCGATACACAGACTAGATATATCAATAGGTTCATGATTCCTTCACACCGCCTCAAGAAAGTCCAAAAGCCGTTCATTGGCATGAGCGTACCTAACTTTTCTTTTATAATAAAATTCCACAAACCATTTTAGCTATATTTTTGATTATTTTGAAAAGAGCAATTGCCGCCGAATTTATTGCTCGTGTATTTGAATTTCTATGTAGAAATGTCATTCCGAACCAGAGGTAGATTCACTTGAGGATTCAAAAATACCTGTAATATTTGAATAAAAAGGATTTGATTTGCTGGGTAAAGGAGAAAGACCCTAAATGATTAGCTATTGAATTTGGAGGACCAGGCGTGAAGGATCGATGTGGAGTTATTTTTTAATACCGTCGCGTATGCAATAAACGTGTAGTAGATGTAACATTTCGCCTGCTAGGGTCGTTTGCGTTTACGACTCATAAATACCGTAAAATATATTGATAATAATATTACCTTATGATCAAGTTTATGGCAGTCCTGACTTATTTCCCTGAATTTATTAGGTGAAGACTATAATGTAGTAGGTGTAGGTAGGTACATCAAAAAAATACAGCTTACCAGTTTTTTCCTGTGAAAGCACCCACTCGGTAATCACAGATCCAAATCTGTTTTTTTTAATTAAAAGAACCACGATGTTGTCAGTAAAACCTGGAGAATACATAGGCTAAGGAGTTGCCGTGGGAAAAAACTGTTCCACGTGAAAGAAGTCGCGGGCATCAGCTAGTTGTTTCATATTTTAGGAGCTATTCTTACGAAAGTAAACCTGGAGTTTTACATTAACCTTTTACATTGGATGCTTTAAATTCAATTAAGAAATGAGAAAGTATTAGGTCAATTTTCTGGAACGTTGAGGAAGAAAATTACAAACTGTAATAAAACCTTCTAGAGAAAACAATTTAATACAATGAAGTTCGTTGTTTGAGTACATCGTATGAACGTACATACATTTCATAAATGAAAAACCATTTTTTTATGTATGTAATGTATACCTATACCCGTCATGCATAGAAAGCTCATAGAAAAAGTAGTTACGCGTTGTTCTTTAGTGCCATGTTTCGTGATGTTCCAGAAACCTTTGCACCGAAATCTAGGTCAGATATGACAGAGATTACCCAAAGTTCAGATTGTTTTATATACAGACGTAGGAAAAAGTATAACGACAGACGAAAAATTCGCAAATCAAACTCAAATTTATACAAATGTTTTCTATTGGAATATTTATTTCAAGCTGAAAAGATGCCCATTCAGCCTTGATTTGAAGTTTTTTTTATCCATTACAAGTTAGCCTTTGACTGCGATCTCACCTGATGGTAAATGATGATTCAGTCTAAGATGGAAGCGGGCTAACCTGTTAGGGGCGTGGTAGTAATATTAAACCCCTGCTCCTATTCGGTTTCTATACGGCATCGTACCGGAACGCTAAATCGCTTGGCAGCACGTCTTTGCCGGTAAGGTAGTACTAGCTACGGCCGAAGCCTCCCACCAGGCGAGCTAGTTTGAAGAAGGCAGGTAATAATATTACACAGTGGAGAGAAAATCGTTAACCATAGTCCCACCAACTTATCTGGCTCGGTGGCCAAAATTGGAACTAATTATACTAAAATTATAAATAGTGTGTGTGTGTTTATTTGTTTGATTTGTCCTTCAACCACGCCGCAACAAAGCAACGGATTGACATGATTTTAGTTGAGGACCTGAGACCTGCATGGATATAGTTGAGGACCTAGAGAATGATATATGCTGTTCTTTATCCCGGATAAGTAAGGAATTCACATGGGAATAAAAAAAACTTTTTCCACGCGGACGAAGTCGCAGGCATCAGCTAGTATTTAATATTTACTAGCGACGCTGTCACCGGGTCAGTTGAGTTTGAGGGACTAGTTGTAAGTGCGTCATCACATTTGATGTAGCGATAATCTTGCTTCAAATAAGTATTAAGCAACTCTTGCTAAATATTTGCCAGTCGGAGCAATAGTCGCATTTCCCAGTGCACCGCGGCCAAATACTTTCGGGACACTAATTGTCGATCGAAAATCACGTTGACCGCACAAACCCGTGCGCCCAGTGTAGACGCGGCTGTTTGTAGGGTTACTAATGCCGTACTATTTATTACCTATTCTGTATTCCTACTTATCACAACGACAAATGTGTGTGTCAAAGCGATTTTTCACTTAAATAAGAATGAGCTTTAGAGTTGAAACTAAACTTTGTTTTAAAAACGTTTACACTGAATACACAAATGAATGAACTATTTAAATTATGATTTTTAAAATATTCAGCACTTCCTGAAAATACAAATCCAGTGTTGAATACGTAACACATTCAATAGGTATAATTAGGTTACTTATTAAACAGGTTTCAGGAGAATCCTTCCATCACAGATGATCATTCATCATTATCATATAAAAGTGACCACTTTTATAAATAAATAAATTATGATTTATTTCCAAAAAAATTGTACAATTTTTGATGATAAAAAATATCAATGAGAGGCCACTAAATCAACAGTGTGCAAATTTAAGGTAGGTATTTAGGTAATTTTTGAATTAAATTATAAGTAGGTGTTTACTATGTTTCAAACAAAATTGTTTTTATTATTTATTATTGCGTAATAATCCAAATATTGCTATTTTTACTGAATCAGGAGAACATACATATCCTGAAAACTCGCCACTCACGCATAAGCCTTCGATAGCTCAGTTGGTAGAGCGGTGGACTGTAGAGGGCTCTCTGAGACATCCATAGGTCGCTGGTTCGAATCCGGCTCGAAGGATATATCCTTTTTTCATTTATATACACATTATTTTCTATCTAAATGCTAATAAAAATAATTTAATAATATTATTATGAACATTGAAATAATAATATGACGGTTTTTACAGCAAGATATCCAATTGGATACAATAATGTTACAATAAATATTTTTAATTTTTCGGTACTCCTAAAAGTTTAAATAAAGTAAAAGCGGATCAGCAACGCAGTTTAAGGGTAAATATTAGGGGTAATGACCTAAGCAGAGTATTTCAGGCGCGCAATTTGGGTCTACTTATGGACTCAAACCTGAGATTTGAGGCCCATGTAGCGGAAAATGTTCGTAATAGCTTCTACCGACTGAAGATACTCTATAAAATTAGGAAATATCTCTCCCAAGAATTACGCATTCAATTGGTGGAAGCATTAGTACTATCAAAGTTGAACTACGCCGATGTCGTATTTGGGCCTCGTCTCTTGTGCAGAACAAAGCGGATTATTCAACGCGTGCAAAATGCCTGTGCGCGTTTTTGTTTCGACATCCCTCCGAGAAACCACGTTACTCCTTTTCTAAATAGCCATCAGTTATTAAAAATGAGGTCTAGGAGGAAACTACATCTTTCTGGTCTGCTTTTCGGAATTTTTAAAATGGGAAAACCTTTATACCTCATTAATAAACTTAACTGGGTAGGCGACGGCGAAGTGGATCGCCTTAGAAGTGTGCGCAGGAATCGTCTTTGTGTGCCATTTCATCGTACAGCCGCATTTCGTGGTTCTTTTACATACTCCGCCACTAAATGTTGGAATAATATACCACCACCGATAAAGGATCTTAAAAACAAGTATTCTTTTAAACTACAACTTAAAAAATTTCTCCTCAGCAAACAATTAGAATTCCAGGATCATGTGGCGGAGTTTTCTTTTCTTTAGATTTACAATATTATGATGTTTTTTATTTATTTTAAATGTTTCTGGTTGTAAATAGTCCCATAAATTTTGTATGTTCTGTTTATTTATTTATATTTGTTTGGTTTTACTTTTATTTTTAACTGGCCTCATGATTTAATTAGAATTATTATTATTATTATTTTTAATAGATCTAAGTATAGTTAGAATAATTGATTAAGTAGTAATAATTAGTAGATATAGTTAAGAAGCCGTGGCGTCACCTGGAGTAGGGCTCCAGCTGAAAATCAGCGCAGAATGCCTTTGTATATTTTATTGCAAGGCTTTCTGCATTATGCTGAGCTGATGCCTTCTTTCAGGTTGTGCCACACACGACAAGTGTTGTCAGGGTGCCTCTAGGACTTGGCCATGAGTTTAATGCTCAAGTGCTGGAGGCGCCATGGTAGCATTTACCTTAAGGTATTGTAATGTGTGGCACAATGGTGAGAATAAATAGATTTTCTTTCTTTCTTTCTTTCTAATATATAGGAAACACACTAGTTGTTGCCCGCGACTTCCATGAGCCAGCCCACGTGGAAAATACTCCAATCTCTTCCAATATTTTTACCTAAGTATGATTATGATCAGTTATAGAGAGTAGAGACAATCAAACCGTTCAAGATAAAAATAAACTATAATAATTACATAACATCAGCCAGTTTTTCCTTTTATAAGTACCTGGGTGACCGAGATGTGCTCGGTATTTTTTTTGGTAAATCGTGTTTTTGTAAATTATATTTAAATACAAATTACATACTGAAGAAATATCTTACCGACAATAATAAAAAAAATATGAACTGGTTATTTAAATAAAAAATCACGAGTGCAATTTGGCTCCCACTTATAGTTTTCCTTCCAAAAGAAGGAACTTGGAAAAAAAGGGAAAAATAAATAATAATCGGATATAATATATACGGAATAAATATAATCGGACTGGTGACATCTGGACTCGAACCGAGCCTTCTGATTAAAGGACCGCCCAATCTCCCATCTGAGCTATCATAACCTTGTAGATGACAGATCGATTTATCGCCCCCGAAACCAAAAAACATACAATATTTCATGAAAATAGTTTAGGCCGTTTCCGAGATTCAGATATATATATATATATAAATATATATATATACAAGAATTGCTCGTATAAAGGTATTAGATAACATAATATTATAATAGCACTCAGCCATCGATTTAGGTTCCATGTATATGGGTGCGACCGAGCTTCGCTCGGATACATGGTGTTTTTAAGTTCTTTCCACTGAAACTAAGTGATACCTATCCTGGTAGTCAATCTTGGCACTAGCTGGGTAGGTGTTTTTCAATAAAATACATTTACCTAAATAATAAACAATATCACTGATTAGGGGTAGGATAGGTTTGATATAACTGCCTAACAGGTTTGCCCGCTACCTTAGACTACATCATCAATTCATCATCCACCACCTGATGATATTGCAGTCATGGGTGAACTTGTACTTAGTGCCCCGGAAATAAAGATCTTATACGGAATTTCTACAATTAAAAGTTTTTCGGAGCACGATCAAAGATATTTCGGTCTTTCGATTTGAGAAAAAAGCCAATTTGAGTATATATTTTAATATATAATATTACTATTTAAATATAAATGAATATTGCGTGATGGCCACGAGAATAGTACACGTTGATGACTAAAAGAAAATATAAAATAAAAGGGATAATTAGCACAGGAAAAAAACATTTTTCAAAGACGTAGGTACCCACTAGGTAGGACATCGTCACTTACCATCCTGCAAAGAAAATCCAAAAAAACTTTCGCTGCGTATAATATCACTCAGGAAGCAATGTCTAACCTATTGTATAACATACGAGATGTAACCTATTGTACCTCTTGTACCGCTGAGTTAATGTATTTACCAGACAATGCTGCTGCAGTGCATTCCAATTGGATTTCAGACGCTAACTTAATTCGCAGATTCGCTTTAGCTTTACAGAAGCACAAAATGTATTATACTAGCTGATTTCCGTGGTTTCGCTTGGCTTGATTTTCTAAAAATTACTATAGAACGTCTGGAATATCTGCTCAATATGTCGTTTGCTTATGTGTCGTCGATGTTTTGTCCTGTCGTGGTAGTGTGTGCGGATCCATATATAGTGTTAGCATTATTACTATTTGTCATTATATCTCATGAAACAAGAAGTATAATATTAATTGTCAATTTGACTCGTTTCATGTCATTAGATTTAATCTGGGGATACGGATGCCATGAAAATTGTTAGTATAAATGCGAGTGTTTTGACGATGGTAATTCAGTCTTTTGCAGGCAGACTCAGCGATTATTGAATACTTTTGTGTTTACATCGCAATTTTGTTTAGAGCTTAACGATAGAAATCGTGGCCAGACCAAACGAATATTGTCTTTACAGAAGTTAAGTTAAGTTTAGCTAACTTTTATCTTATTACATTAAATCTCTCGTGGAACTGCTACACGTTGTGACCATTCGCAAGTGCGAGTTCCAAATGAGAGTACAAATATATTAAAAGTTTTTATACCTACTTCTGGATTGTCCCTTACAATAGTGCGGATAAATTTGAGTGAAGCGGACTTTTTATTAGTTATAATTTTTCCTCCCTATTCCTTTATTACAAGTCCTTTTGTGCAAGTCCTTTAGTAGGGGTCTACGTGAGGTCTACGCGGGTTCTACGTTATTGATGAGACATGCAAAAACTGACTGGTTTTAGGATTTTGATATCAGTCAGATTATTCTTGGAGATTATTACACAAACTACCTAAACACAATACAATATAAAACCTACTATTGCTGGTCGGTCTTCGCTTTCGTTACCGGCCCACTTGCATCCTGTATTGGTATACAGGTTAGCACTAATTTTTCATTGATTTAGGTTTTTAAAGATCCTGCTGTGTGATAATCATTTTGAGCTAAAGATACGTAGATACTTAAGTCAATCAGAATCTCCATTCGTATTATATAATACGCTATAAATTATATAGATTATCCAGTTAAGATCAAAGAAGAAAGAAGCCTTCATCGATACCCCACTTGCCATAGTCTATTGACTTTTATTTTTTATTTGTTATTAATTTATTAAGGCTTCTGGAGGGCGCCATTTTGTATTTTCATCTATTTAGCTTTTACAGTGACACTCATAATCTACTGGTGCAAGAATTATTAAAATTCGTCCACGCGTTTAGGCTGTAGCTGTCCTGCAAGGAACAAACAAACTTTTTATAATATTTAGACTGATGAATACATAACCCTGTGCATTCCGCAGTCGGGTAAAAAACCAGGATAGCTCCTGTACCTTTCCTTTACTTCTTTATTGAACCGAAAAATAGTATGAATAGTTTTTGAACTCTATGTTATTTATATAATTTAGGATATACCTACTTGTGCCACAATGATATTTTATATATATATCATCTACAATTCTAATCCTGTAGGCAACTGAAAGCCGACCAATTCCTTGCAATTGTATATCACAGGGATATTCTGTACTTATGTGCTGTCCAAGACATTCCAAACAGATCTTTTTCTGCTAGATTTAGCAAGAAATCGGGGACCTCGTCTTCGCTAACGAAGGTTGTTGTAGTGTGTTACCTAGTCCTACTTAATAGGGGAGCATTGTCAGTTCGTTTGGTCCTATTGAGTTGCTTAGGCGACACAGGTCACGGTGTAATCCTTTATCGATAGGAGCAAGGCAGTCATTAAGGTGGACATATAGGCTCATTTGCTACCTCGCACAGTCGCACTCCAATGCCGTAAGTTGTCTACAAATTCTGGAGCTTTTAATTAAATATTCAGTTTTCTTCTTGGTTTATATAACTACTAGGAGATTCCCGTGACTTCGTTCGCGTGGATTAAAATTTTGTTTCTCCCGGGAACTCTTTAATTTACGGGATTATAAATGGCCTATGTCCTTCCTCGGGATACAATCTACCCCTGTACCATATTTCATCAAAATCGGTTGAGCAGAGCAGGCCGTGAAAGCGTAGCAGACAGACAGACAGATGGATAGACAGACATACTTTTGCATTTATAATATTAGTATCGATTAGCTATGCGGCCCCAGTTTTACTCGAGCAGGAAACGGTTCGAAATCTTATTTTTAGCTGATTATATTTTAAAGAAAATCTTCATGCAATATCATAAGTTACGGTACCCAGCACGGCGTTTTAAAATTTACGATAATAATATTTGCGAGTTCTTTCTTTAAATGATTTCGTGCATATTAACATTTATATGTTAGTTACTAGCTGAGGCCGCGACTCCGTCCGCGTGGATTGAGGTGTTTTAGGGGTATGAAAAATAGATATTAGCCGATTCTCAAACCTACCCGAATATGCATATAAAATTTCATAAAAATCGGTCAAGCCGTTTCGGAGGAGTACTTATGGTAACTAGCATTGTGACACGAGAATTTTATATATAAGACTAGCTGATGCCCGCGACTCCGTTCGCGTGGATTTAGGTGTTTTAGGGGTATGAAAAATAGATGGTAGCCGATTCTCAGACCTACTGAATATGCATATCAAATTTCATAGAAAACGGTCGAGAAGTTTCGGAGGAGTATGGTAACTAACAATATGACACGAGAATTTTATTTATAAGATAATATGCGAGCATCCAAGTCAAACGTAGTTTAGCTACACCTAACCCTACCTAAATATATAAACAGATTTTTTGAAATTCATTTATTATTACGTAGCTATAAAGAGACAAGTTATAAAAACTCGTAGCTTTGGAATTCTTTTCGCATTTAAATGAGTTGTTTATTCTACGTACTAAGCCGTTTAAATAAAAGCCATTTGCTCCACAACATAGCAACAATATTTCTGGTCCGGTGCTTGTAAGAGAAATTCATTGGTAATGAATCAGGCCAAGTGCGAGTCGCACTCGCGCAATAAGGGTCTCGTACTATCGGACACAATTAAGCACTATAGATTTTCTTAATACTTTCGTAAAAGAAACGAGAGAGGTGTTGAAATATCACATTTCTTGCATGAAGAGGTAAAATAAGAGGAGGCCTCTTATTTTTAATTTTGTCGCGTTAATTTTTTGTTATAGTGGCAAAATAATACACTGTGTAACTTTCAACTATCAGCCTATTTTGGTTCATGACGGGTTCGGGTGGACGGGCAGAGGCACGGATAGTCCCGTTAGCACGCTTTGTGTATGGAACCCTAAAAATGCAAGTGCATCTGATATGAATGTTTTAGTGTGGAGTGAGATAGAAAATTTTAAAAAGTCGGGTTTTTTAGAGGTGTTTATTTACTTAAACGTACATATTTCTAAAAAAAACAACTTATGAAAAAAAGAAAAAAAACCTAGGGTATTAGTGTAGTTACAAAATGGCATTTTTTTTTGAAAATCAGTTAATAATTGTGATCTATAGGTGGTCCCTTTAGATTTGGAATGTTAGAAAAACGGGTATTTCCGTATATAAAAAGTGATGTAGCTGCTATGGTTATTGACCGCTCGTCATGGTAATGGTGATAAAAGATGCAGATGCAGGCGAGAAGTGCATTCGAGTTAGAATTTTGAAATTTTACTAAATTTTTGAATAATTTTGAAGAAGAGATTTTAACTTAAGAATCAACAAAAGCCGGAGTGATTATTGACCGATCGCGTATTTCCGTTTGCGTGTTCAATGGAAGGCAACATTGTCTCGAACCCTGCACGGTTTTGATGTGCTAACTCTCTATTCAAACTCGTGTTCAATATAAGGAACTCGTCCTCCAATCACGCACGGGTTTGCAACCGAAGTTTTCTTTCAAGTTGCGTTTTCGTGTTCAATTCATGGCGATTAATCCGACAACGCTGTGCAGCACGAGAGTTTAGGAGCATTGACGACGGTATTTTATGGTGAATTTCATGCTATAAAAGTGTCATAATATTTTAAAAAAATGTAGATCTCTCCCAATACCGAATCAGCCCTACAGTGTTTTTGTAAAGCGCGAAGCCAGAAGCTCGCGAAAAAGGAAGCCGAATGAAGCGACCCTACGAGGCCGAGTAGAGCGAAGGGGAGAGGTGGCGAGCGAGCGAGCCAGTGACCTCCGTAGCGAAACAAAGGTCGAGTAGGTGAAGCTGAATGAAGGGGCGACAAAACGAGTCTTTTGGCGTAGCCCATCCATTTTATATCTTCATTTTTATACATCGTTATAAGTTTATAACCTATAAAAGATAAAATTTTTGGGTTAAGGTATTGTCTATTCATCAAACACCTCACATCAAAGCAACACGGATTCCGTGCATCAAGGCAAAAACTGTCATCTATTGAACACGGAAATAAATATGCCTATCATTGCGCAAACCCTTGCGCGATTGGAGGACTCGTGCCTCGAATTGAACACGAGTTTGAAACGAAGATAGCGTAACAAACCCGTGCGGGTTTCGAGGAAGTACTTCCTTCTATTGAACACGCAAACGTAATGTAATCGTCATGGTAATGTTGTTAAAAGATGTCTTGTGAGTAATGTAGTTGTGTAATGTTAGGGAAGTATATCTCAATAAAAATTTCTTATTATTCAATTCAAGTAATGTGTTAATCAAAATATTTTTTTTTTTTTTCGGAAATTTTTGTATTCATTTTCAATGCTCTGATTCTTGCGGGGGACTGCGAAATCTGTGAATTTTTATCAGGTGCCAATAAGGTTCGAGCCTATAACGGCTGGGTTATGCCCGTCCTCATGTAAACCTTTGGCGTGCTCAGATGGACTGAACTTGACGCCCTGGATAGAAAATTCCGCACGACTATGACACTCTATCGCATGCACCACCCGAAATCGTCTGTGATGAGATTGTATATCCCCCGGAAATGTGGTGGTCGAGACGTATTAACCTGCCTAAAGAAGTTTTCACTTCAAAACACTGGTGGGTGGCTAAGGATGCGGCTGGTTACCATCCGGCAAGGACATACATACCGCCTAACAATGGTTTAGCATTCCAGTACGATGATACGTAGGAACAACAAACTGATTAGGGGTATGGGTAGTTGCAGATAATTATGTGTTTACTGCCTTACTAGATTAAGCTGCTATCTACTTAGCCTGCATCTTCATTTACCAAGTTCACCAAGTCCCAGTACCAGTTAAGAGCTATCTTGTAGTAGTTTATTAATTAAATTAATTAATTTACTTACTTAAATTATTATATTATTTAAGTTAATTAATATTATTATTTCTAATTTAATTTAAGATAGTAAAAAAACTTGTAGTGGCATAAAGAAGCAGACAAACTCATAGGCTAAAGCTAGTAACTGGGTAATATGAAAGCGTATCTCTACGGTATAGGAAGCCTGGGTTTATCTAATTTAATAGAGTCCCAAAATTTAGTGTGGCTAGTGTCCGTAAAGGCACCGTTCTTCGCAATGGCTCGGGCACAATGGAGCTATTCAGACGCTCACAATAACCGCATCCTTCCCTCAGCTCCCTGTCGACTTTACACCGATCGAGGAGGGATTGCTTATTGTTCATTATGAGCTAGCGGTGGGTACCCATCTTCATGATACTTGTATGACGCGTTTCGAACAAAATAAATGTACTATTGTACACTTAAAAATTATGCATATTTTATTCAAACTTTCTGAGGCTCCAGTGAAACTTTGATCGTAGCATCTATGGCGCCCGATACATAGTCTTTCTGGATCGCGATACGTCAATACTCTCCTGTACATAATCAATCTGGTTCGCAATCATTGATCGCAAACCTCGGATCGCAATTCTGCCCCCCGATTATGTAAGGAAATCGTAATCGTAATCGTCTGTCATACGTATAATTCGACCTGTTTAAGGAGGTTATAGATGCTTGCACGTCACACTTGCTCGAACTTTTTAAGGAGAACATACATGTGTTTACATGTATGTTCTCCTTAAAAAGTTCGAGTTATACGTTATGAATTGTCAAGTGAATACGATTGGCTTAGACAATTGGCTAATTACTATGTATTACAATTGACTATGTACTGGTTACTACCATCGTAAGGATACCAAGGACGTATTGTTTGAAATTGTTGACGTTTATGTTTTAGCATTTTTCTTTCTCACTTTCGCATTTATAATATTGGACTGCCTCGTCGGTCTAGTGGTTGGCATGTTCGACTGCGGCCGAGGCTATTATATACTATTATTACTTTTTCGTAATAATATTATGTATTACTATCTCGTATTTTCGTAATAATAATATTGTCTTGCTATCTCAGATGGAATACTACTATCGTTTAAAGCCGTATTGTTTTAAATATTGTCGACGTTCATGTTTTAGAATATTAAAATATAATCCTTATATTAGAGATGTCAAGGTACGTGACATAAAACTGTCATATTTCAATAATACTGCTTTAAGCTATGGAAGTAACCTTCAGGTAACTTTTCGGATGCCAAGAAGATTTAATGAGTTGTCTTTATAATCCTGTACTAAACTATTTTTGACGATCTAGAAACTTAGAAATAGAAATAGTAGGTAAAAATACCGACTTAGGAATTAATTCGTATAAAAATAAAGTAATTCAATGACAACATATTTAAGATAAAAGCTCGGATTTGGCCAAGTTTTCCTAAAAGGAGTATTGAAGTTTTGTATAAGGTTGAGGGAGCTGGAGGAAGGACTGATGGAGTCGGGGTAATCCCGACTTAGGAACATCAACTATAATGTGTTTCACCTTCCAGTAAAGTTGTCGCCCACTGTACTCTTGACTTTACACCGAGTAACTTTTGTAACTGAGTAACCGTTTGTTAACTGCCTCGTTGGTCTAGTTAGACAATGTTCGACCCGAGAGTCAGAGTAAACAATGTCATCCACAGTCGAACATGTTCTAATTGCATTTTTCGGCCGTTCGATCGTTTATTCAATCGTCAGGTATTTAAATCAAAATATCTAAATATATAAAAGGAAAAGGTGACTGACTGACTAACTGACCTCGCACAACTCAAACCACTAGAGGGATCGGGCTGTTTGGCATACAGATAGCTGTTATGACGTAGGCACTAGGCACCCGCTAAGAAAGGATTTTTGAAAATTATTAAGTGATATAGGGCTTTGAATTTTTTATGAAAATAGATCCTAACATGAGCGTTGCCGCGGGCAATAGCTAAAGCACTAGTTTTAACTATTGCCCGTCGCCATAATCAGCCACATTTTCCTTTTATACCTACACTGGTACACACTACACTGGTATAAGTCTATTTCCCGCGGCCTACCTTAACCTAATTTAATCAATAGACCAAAACATAAGTACAAAGCGTATCAAAATGTTAACATTTTAGTCAAATAGAAATTATATGTCACTTTATTCACGCAAGAGAGAAAGCGTTTGCCTGATTTATCTTCGGAAAACTTTTAGCCAAAACTTTACAATTGATGTGTTGATGGATGGCTGTAGAACCGACAATTTGAAATTAATTGGTGTTGCCGTGTCTTGAACCGGTAACAAGTTACAAAACAAGTGGCCCGAACTTTATCATAGGATGGTATACCTTCGTTGGGGGTGAACCACTGGTATCCATACCTCCATACTCGTATAAAATGCGAATGCGAATACTTAATGCGAAAGTCTGTTTGCCTATCTTTCTGCTACGCTTTGAAGGCGCTGTTTAATCGATTTTGACGAAATTTTTTACAGACTTATAGCATCCAGGAAAAGGACACAGTTAATTATTCAGTATTTAAGTTATTTCTGAAAATCAAAGAGTACCCACGAGATTTTTCAAAACCTAAATCCACGTTTTCACAAACGTGGTTTTAGGACTTAGGAGGTTGACTCCTAAGTCCTACACATCATAGCAGGCACCTAGTGTCATAGGCGACACAATATAAAGTGGAGAGCAACCTTTATAAGAAAAGCGTACAAAAACATTTCCGAATATATGAATTTATTTTCTCCACCTTCTTAACGAGCCATCTCAATTCTCATCCGAGTTTTTTTATGGCTAAAATTGGGCACCGAGAATGTAATTTCTTTACATTGAAACTCGGGTAACTCTTTATTACTTTTTGAGATATAATATGCGGTGCGAAAGGATGGATTTTGGCGCTAGTACTCGTATGTGCTCCTAATTAAGTGTATCTCTTTCTTCTTAAATTTTTTTTTTACATTGAGTTCGTAAAGTTACTAATTTCAGACTTGTGTGGAGATTGGGTGCTGTGGTGAGAATTCGGGCGGATACGGTCGGGTCGGTGTTCAGATTTTTCTTGAAAATTATATAGTAAAACATATAGTGTACGAGACATATCTGCATAGAATGTTGGCAATAATGCAAGCTGTATGAACAACCAAGCTGATTCTCAAAGAGATGTTTAATTGATACATTGATTGGCACAGCTTTGCAAGTGAAACAGTAATTTATTGCGGCTTCCCATTATCATAAGACAGTGAGTTTTGATCAAAGAACAATTACTTCATTTGAAAGCCAAATTTATTTGGTATTTCGGTTGACTTAGATCATAATACTGCGACTATGAATGAAAGCTAACTAAAACTAACTATCACAAAATGAGAACGCAGTCTTAGATTGATTACAATATTGTCAAGGACTGCATATTATGTAATTTGTCGCCATTGACATTGATGACAAAATCCATACTAATATTAAACATTGGAAAGTGTGTCTGCCTGTCTGCTACGCTTTAGTGGCCCATGTTTTCAGCTGATTTAAATGAAATTTGGTATAGGGCATATCTTGGGGAAATATAAAGGACTTTCATTCAATTTTCATCCCCTAATTTCCGCCCTTTGGGAGTAGAATTTGCAAGAATGGTGAAGCAGGTATTTCTTTATTTTTAACCGAAAGCCAAAATACCAAGTGTTGTTGATATAACTTGATAAATAAAAGGACTTTCATACAAATATATTAATACGAAACTGTCTTTGTTTGTCGGTTCCTCCTTCAATCACATTGACCTGGAAAATTCCACGCGGACGAAGTCGCAGGCACCAGCTAGTTAATTATATTTTTATTATGGTACAGCAGTAACGAATAACTATCATACTACGGAACGAGTCATTAAATGCAAGTGCGCAATTGAAAGCGTATTGCGTCTTAAAAATAAATCAAATTCCCCAAACCTTGTGGCTTGCCATGTCGACCCTCATGCTCACATGACATATTTATACTGACGAGACAGGTGACATTCGAGCGCGAATTAATAACGTCCAGAGCCATCTGCTGGGAATCAATCGAGGCTCATAGCTCAGCGCATAGCATAGGGGTACATTTCACCCCACCCTCCTCTCGCGACACCTGCCTCCCTGCGAGATGAAACCTGTAGCAGAGGTGCAAACAGTAGCAAATCACTATCGCCAAAACAACCGCGTGACGCGTCGTTTAAATTTCAATACCTCATAATTTCAAATAAGAACGGGTTCGCTCAACGTGAACTAAGGTATATGTAATCCGGAACCCTCTAATTCCGAACTGTAATTTTCCAGGATAAAATGTATGATTTATAACATTTAGGTACATATCCAAAGTGAGCATAAACGTATCTTTTGATTGCGTTGACTTAGTAACTTGATTTTTTTACAGCTCCAAGGGACCGTATACCTAAGTACCTCCTTGATAAAGCGTTCCTGAGAATGACAGACAGACATACAGATAGACAGGCAGACGGACAACGAAGTGATCCTATAAGAGTTTCTTTTTTGCCCTCTTGAGGTAACCGGCTAAAAAGACCGGCTAATTGCGAGTCTGACTCGCACACGAAGGGTTTCGTACCATCTTACAAGTTTTATTTATTAAACTATTTAAATACATTCATAAAAGAATCAAGAGAGGTGCTTCGAGCCCTTTATTTTTTGTTTTATTTACCTATCTAGGTATTTAATTTTATTATTTGTTGTTAAAAGCAGCGGCAATAGACAACGGGCGTCAAATTATGACAACGACGGTGACGCCAAATACTTGCGTGACAAGTAGACAGGTAGACGTTGGAGGGAAATGACGTTTTGTCATTTCCCTAGCTAGTGTCTGCGGCTCAATGCGGGTGACATTTCTCTCTCTCTGCGTCGTATTCCTCATTGCTGAGGGTCGTTACCCCTTTCCATTAATCACTTAACTACAGAGGTTTTCTTGGTCCTTAGTTTTTTTGCCCGTGCTATAACGTCGGCGTTGGATTTAACGCTTATAACAGATTGTAGATAATGTAAAATGTCTGAATCGGGTCAAAGTTGAATACTGGCCTTTATCTTACAATACCTACTTAAACAGGCATATTATAATATATTATTACTTCTGAAGAACGTAAGTATTTAAATAATTAATTTTACGGCCCTGGATTCAAGTCCATGCTTAAATACGACAAACAGAAAAATGGTGGCATGTAACCACCATTTTTCAATTCTCGTGACACCCAAAACGTGCAGCAACTTAAAAAAAGTAGTCGACCTTGTTTTTATATAACATGAAACCCGATGTCCATGTTCGGAAAGCTTCCAGATCCAAACCAGTTCTGACGTCATTTAAGCAATAAAAGTCCTTTCTAAGATATAAAGTGGAAGGATCTGAGAATCCACCGCATTATCCCAATTGCTCCTACCATTTTGTGATTAATCCAAAGAGATCACGACCCTCAGCAATGAGGAAAATCATTCCCTATCATTTAGTATTATTATGGTTTACGCCGCTGCAGGTTAGATCATATTTTTAATAGGTAATAAGTATTATATAAATGGGGATGTGTTTCTGTTTGTCAACTGTTCAACAGATTCACACAGAATCTGTTGAACAGAGTCTGTGAACAGTAAAAAATAAGCTTACATCTAGAGTGAAGAGTGCGTAAAAGTAGGTAAACGTAGTTTGGGGATGCCCCCCAGCACGACGGGTCGACGGTATATATAGAAGTGGCGGGAAGTGGCTAGATGAGTAAGGCTGAGGTACGCGCTGGGAGCCGGACAAGTTTGTGGCGGCGCTATTTTTTTACACCACTACAAGTTAGCCCTTGACTGCAACCTCACCTGATGGTAAGTCATGATGCTGTCTAAGATGGTAGCGGGCTAACCTGTTAGGGGCATGGTAGTTATATTAAACGTATCCCCCTATTCGATTTCTTTTCGATTATTGGCTTATATGTTCAGCAGTGGACGTCCACAAGCTGAAATAATGATGAGGCTTACCTTAGCATGGAAAGTGATGCCGTACTCGAAGGCTTCCTCGGGGTGTAGAGGCACGCGCGTATCGTAGTCATCGTTGGGCACGAGGTTGTAGCGCTTGGTGGACGGCATGCTGCGGCGCGGGCGCCAGCGCAGCAGCCGCGCGGGCCCGCGCTTCCACGCCCCCGTCTTCAACACCACGCGGATGTAGCGAACTTTACGCGTCTTCCTAAACATCGGGGCGCATTGCCCGCGAGCCGGTCTCGAGAGCCGGTGCTGGACTAGCAATCACCTGCAACGAAATCAATAATAAGTATCATCATCCACCATCACCACCTCTACCATTGTCATGTCATGTACATACCTGTGCCCATCAACGTCCCACTGATGGGCACAGGCCTCCGCTCTCATTTGAGAGAGGGAATCAGAGCTTTGACCCACCATGCTGCTCAAATGTGGGTTGGTGGGCTTTAACGACTATTATCATGTTAGTGATAATAACCGGGACCGACGGCTTAACATGCTCTCCGAGGCACGGGGGTGAAACACCGCCAACTTTCGAACTCAGGTCTAGTAATGAGAATTTCTAGTCAGAAAACCCCAATACTTATTATGGCCCGACCCGCGACCTCGTCGGCCGCAGTCGAATATAGTAACCACTAGACCAACGAGGCAGTTAATACTAATCAATAATCATACTAATATAATAATTGCGAAAGTGTTTGTTTATTGGCTTTTCCGTCCAATCACGCCGCAACAAAGCAACGAATTTATGTGACTTTTTGTTGGAGATCCATAGGCTACTTTTTATCCCGGAAAATTCAAGAGTTCCGGTGGGATTGAAAAAGACTTATTGCAGGTTTAGTCAATCTATATAATATTGGCAAATTTTTTGTCCACTACATGGGATATCACCTGGAGGATGTTGCGTTCGGGGTATGCCAGTTTTATTAAACCCATGAACTAGGAAAGTCGGTTTCTACACAGCATTGGATCGGAACGTTAAATCACTTTCTTCTTTCTGTTGTCATTGCTAGTAAGGTAAACTAGCGGCACGCTATGATGGCCGGTTTGACGTTTGTCCGCTCATGAAGTTCCGTATTAATTGATAACGACTTTGAAGGAAATAATTGTATTACTTTATTGACGATAGTGATGTGCAGAGATTCATAAATTTTATCGAATGTAGTTTTAGGTTTAGGACTCAAAATTTATTTATTAAATTGATTTCTTAAATGTATACAAGTGTAGAAAAATCAGTTTGCACCATTTAAGGGGTGAATGTACTTGTGAATATGAACAATTTTCACTATGTGGACAAACCTCTGAAATCGCAAAAAAATATCAATAAATTTTTAAAAATGGAATCTAATACGATCGTCACATAGGATCGCTGGCTAGCACAACTACTACCTCCGGCAAACTCGCGTCAATGCTCAATGCAAAACAAAGCAGTTTCGAATTGACGTTGCTTCGAAAAGTATAAACTGTCAGTGCAATGCGATTGTGATATAGTTTTATTATTATTATTATTATTATTATTATTACTCTTTATTTTGTACACCACAACACATAAAAAGTACACAAAAAATACATAGAAAACAAAGAACTAAGTAGTATACAAAAAGGCGGCCTTATCGCTTAGTAGCGATCTCTGCCAGGCAACCTTAGGAATAGGAGAAGTAAGGAGATTAACTCGCGGGTGGTGTATCATTATAAACATACAAACAAATACCTACATACTAATACATAAACTGTTACACAAATAATATAATACTTATAATAAATATATGAAAATAAACTAATATATATTATGTATTTTTAGTAATATCATACTAAATAAAAGTTTAAACTAGTCGTCTGCATTATGGTGATAAATAGAAACTCTTAACAGATTTTTTAAATATTTCCAGTGACTTTGATTTTCGTATGTTTAATGGGAGAGCATTCCATAATAAAACAGTTTGCACTAGTTTTGACCTGGCTTTGGATTTCAAATATTGATACTGCATTACTGTTGACCCTTGCTCGTTAATTTGGACTCTGTTCAAGCCCTTTGTTGTGGATTTCGTCGATATGACCGAACGTACGCAGAGAACTGTTCTAAATAGTCAGACACGTGAGTTCGTAATACGCCTTCGTAACTATTTCGATCGTGAAGCTCAAAATGGAGGGCCAATTTTACCTATAACGTCAGTGGTTGAACGCGTAGCTGATGCGCTTAATATTGGACAACGAACTGTTAGACGGATAACTAAAAAAAAATATGGCGAGACTGGCACAGAAGAAAATAAACTTCACACACCAAAAAAGAGAAAACGAGCAAAACCAGTCGTAGGCATCGATAGCTTTGATACCGATGCTATCCGAAGACATGTTTACGGCTACTATTTACAGAAGGAGTATCCAACAAGAAAAAAGTTGGTGCATTCACTGAAGGAAGCTGGATTATTCTTCGGTGGGGAAAGTTCTTTAACGAAGATTTTGAAGACCATTGGATTTCGATACAAAAAATGTAACAAACGCAAAATATTGATGGAAAGATTTGATATAGCGATGGCAAGGTATACTTTTTTACGGCAAGTGAAAGAAATCAAAAATTGGCAAAATGTTGTGTTCTTGGATGAAACATGGCTTAATGCTAACCATACTGTAGGCCGTTCTTGGAACGATGACACAGCAGCATCTACTTCCAAAGTTCCTGTAGGAAAAGGATCGCGACTTATAATTTGTCACGCCGGAACCATCAACGGGTTTGTCGAAGGTTCTCTCATGGCTTTTGCGTCAAAAACCACTGGAGACTATCATGAAGACATGAATGGAGAAAAGTTTACTGAATGGTTTACCTCAATGTTGTGTAGCCTCCCTGAACCATCTATTATAATTATGGACAACGCCCCATACCACTCGATGCAAATTGACAAGCCACCTGCCCAATCCCAAAAGAAAGCTGATATCGTCGCATGGCTTCGTAAAAATGGCGTAGATGCAAACATGAATATGTTAAAAGCGGAATTAGTACGTCTTTTAAAAGAAAACAAACCAACCAAGATCCGATACGTCATTGACGAAATAGCATTAGAACATGGGCACAGAGTTATACGGTTACCGCCTTACCATTGTGAGTATAATGCGATTGAGTTGGTGTGGGCTCAAATTAAGGGATATGCTGCAAGACACAATACAGAACCCCCATTTACCACAAAAAAAATGCTAAAATTATTAGAAGAAGCTTGTGAACATGTGACTAAAGGAGACTGGGAAAAGGTTGTGAATAGAACTGTTAAATTAATAAGGGAAGATTATGAAAGAGATGTGAAAATAGATAATATTATAGAAAACGAACATATAATTATTAATGTATGTGATGATAGCAGTGACGACAGTGAAAATAGTAGTATGGACGAATCTGATTAATTATGGCCTTTTGTGGCACCTTTTTTGGTATCTTTTGTATTCTTATGTTTCTTGTGTGCATATAAAGTATGTATATTCATTTTCGTTCAAATATTCAGTTCGTTCAAATAAATTAAATAAACATATACATTTTTGTTTTATTAAACCTATTTAATCAGGTACAAAAACAAAACTTAATTGTTTTTTGTTCGAGAATAAATTGACATTCCACATCACTATTGTAATGTGTCAAACCGGCCATCATAGCGTGCCGCTAGTGTAGTGAATAGCCACCACCGAAGCCTCACACTGGACCAAACAAAAGTTAGTGAAGAGTGTTATTTCCACAAATATCTTTTAGTTAATAGCTCTTTTTAACATCTAACTCTAGGAATAGAATAGAATAATCGTTTTGTTGTAAATACATCATGACCAATTATTACGAACTCAAATCCAGTCTAATCTCGTAAATTAAAGGTAGGTATGTCGTACCTACTTCGGAAAATCTAGTACTCGTCCTCGTCGTAAAACGTAGACGGTAGAAAGAATTAGGTTAGGATATATTTTTATTTTAGAAATATAAAACATATTCACAAAAATACACAATTTACTCAAAACGTATAATTATTGCATTTAGAAAATAGTAAATTTATAAAATTTTATTCACGTTTAAAACATTTTAACAAAATATGAAGAAGATGTCGTTTCGCTCCAATCTAATTATTCAATAATGATTAATATTCCGCCAGTCCTTGTTAAAACTTTTATCAGAAGGTATTCTCATCGACTGTCCCAATAGGGCTAGTATGCGCAAAACGAGTAAAATTATGTGTATCCGTTATCTCTATTTGTCTACCGAAACTAACATGGTCACACATATGACTTGTCTCGTTACGTCAAAAGTAGAGATAAAAGTAATATTTCTTATCTGTGGTATTTTTCTGTACAAACCCTTACATGTCGAACATTTTTTTCTTGTAATATAACGGATTTTGTTCACGTTAGGGTAAACGAGAAATTAGCCGGCATCGACAACATCTCTCTCACTCGTCGCGAGAAATCTCGTTGTGCGCATGCTAAGCCTGCAGAGAGTTACTATCAAGTAATAGTAGATACATTTTTTGGAGTACTTACGCCCGCAGGTAAGTCCCTTACATGAGTAGGTAAGCACCTTACGAAATATAAACATTTCATCCGTATCGTTTGCACATGCACTTATTAATGTAAGCTACTTGCATAGTGTAATTCCGGACTATAATTGTATTGTCAGCACGTACCTACTATGTATGCACAGTGCACGGGCACAGAATATGTTATGATTTATATTTACTTATCAACATAAGATATACTTATAGAAAAACGCGAAAAAAATATTAGAGGTTTTTCACAATACCTATATCAGGTAAAAGTTGAGAAATTATTGATTAATGTTGATGATGTCCACCCCTTTGATACCTCAGGCTTTACTCATTATGTGTGAGTAAAAGACTACTTTATTATTGCACTGATCGCCATTTAAATGCTGTAATAAGAATTGTCAGATTTAGTAAGGGTTAACAAATATTTAAAAACCAATTGACAAAGAGACTATAGAAATTAGGATGTGCTGCGGATTTTTCTCAATAATTTAGGATAAAAGATTCTCCAACTAGAACGAAGAATTGTAAGATATGTTTCAACGTATGTAGAAACAGAAAAATATTCAACTAGACAGAATTAGAGTTTGTTTCGCTTCACATAATATGCCAGTAATGGGGTCCAATCATCTCCGAGAGCTCGTGGACTTTGAACTGTCGAACAATGCACTGCGGATTTTCCTCAATAATTTACAAAAGCGAAAGATAGAAACATACTAGAAGGACAGAAAAAGACCTAATACATAGTAAGATACATCCCAATATAGGCAGAAAGAGAAAAAGATTCAACTAGATAGAATTTTAAGCTAATCGGGCGAAATTTACTATCGACGTTGCGTACTGTATTCGTTTGTTTCGCTTAGCATATATACTAATAATGGGGTCCCATTATTCCTGAGATCCCATGGCCCAGGTAAATAGTGTTACAACGCACTGCGATTTTCCTCAATAATTTAAGAAAATTAAAGATAGAAACATGCTGGAACGACAGAAAAAGACCTGATTGATATGGTACGTTCCAACGTAGACGGAAAGAGAAAAATATTCAAGAATTAGAAGCTAGTCGGGCGAAATGCATTCTCGTAACGTATTCTATTTGTACGGTAACGTTTGTATCGCTTCACATATACCAGTAATGGGATCCATTATCTCCGGGAGCCGCTGGCCACAGTTTAATTGGTCGTACAATTCATTTCTAAAAGCGCCTGCTAAATCTTTTGTGTAGGTTTTGCTTTAATCGTTTTGTTGGAGATTACAAATTGGGGCTTGGCTACGATTTCACCTAAAATGCTAAAATTTAGAAACGCACTAAGTATTTACCATTTATCTTTAATAGCTAAATTACGTACACAGTCTAAATATATACGTTCTTTTCTACGCAGTCGTTAAGAACATATCTCACCAATTGACGGCTTACTGCTGAGCATGAGTCTCCTCTCAGAATTAGGAGAACTTAAGACTTTAGTCCATAGTCCACCATGCTGGTCAACTGTATATTGGCAGAATTCACACTTTTTTGAGTGTTCTCAATGATGATGAATCATGAAGTTTCATGAAGAACAATCGGGCATGCAGGTTTATTCTTATTAAGTTTGACCGTTTGAGAAACCGATAGCAGCAGTTATATTAAACCCATACCCCTCGGTTTGATATAACTGCTGAACCAGATCAGTCCCCTACCATCTTTAATAGATCGCATCATCACTTCCTATCAGGTGAGATTGCAGTCAAGGGCTAACTTGTGGAGGTATTAAAAAAAAGCGTCTTAAAATGCTTTTAGCTTCGAAAAGTTGGAAGTGCGGGCCCGGGGATCGAAACCCCGACCACCAAAATAAAAAGCCGGGCGTCTAACCCACTAGGGCTACGTATGACTGCTTCGCTTAATATACATCACATATGGAATCAAAGGGAATTTCTGAAGGCCGTTGTTTGTTTTCATTCCCGTTTCACATTTAGGGGTTCCGAGGCGCGGTCTCGTTACTGACGACATTCAAAGGAACAAAGATAATAATACATTTATGCGGGGACCTCGAAACAACATTTTATATTAGCTTTGTGACGTTTTGAACAAACATTTTGAAGATTAAGGTAGCTTGAGCGCTTAATAATTTTGGATTCAGGTTTTGCAAACAATTTTACGTTTACATTTTACCCGACTGAGGTTAAACAATGAACAACGTAACAGTCTGTGTAGTGCGCGTGTGTAAAAACACCTCCAGCTTTTATTTGCTAGAACGGCTATTTATATTATCAGTCTTTTAAAAATTTCGCGAGAACTGTTCAATTTCACTCTCAGAAGAGTTCACTCTCGGTCTATAGCTATATGATATGTATGCTTGTATAGCTTTATTATAAAATTCGAAATTCAAATGTATTTTATACAAATTAACTTTTACAAGTGCTTTTGAATCGTTAAGTGAATCTACCACTAGTTCGGAATGCCATTCCTACCGAGAAGTAGCAAGAAAATCGGCGGTTGCTCTTTTAAAATAAAAAAAATAATTTACAATTTTATTAATGTATATGTCACCGTAAGATTGTATAAACCGTTAGATTATAATCTAACTCGCGAAATTGCAAACTGTCGAAAGATTACAATTCAACGCATTATTTTCGGTAGATTGTAATCTGTTAGGTATATTAACCCGATAAAACCTAAGTGCCCGGCCGCACCCTAACCTAACCTACAAGAAACAGACAAGAATACGTAAATACAATGAATATTTCAAAAATTGATACTCAGAACATTGAACGGTTCACAATCTTTCGTCAGTTTACAATTTCGCGAGTTAGATTATAATCTAACGGTTTTTACAATCTTACGGTGACATATACATATGTAACCGCTGTCCTTACATTGCTGAAGCGAGTCAAATCCATGCTCTTTTGTTCTTTGCGGATTCTTCAACAGTATAATAAGCTTTTCTCAGAAGCATACTTTTAATGGATTTCTTTTACTTGTGTAAAAACAATTTGACGATTTGTGGAATTTTATTATAAAATAGAATGCTCATTTCCACGAACGACCTTCGGACTTTCTTGAGGCGGAGCGATGGAGTCACGAGCTTATTGCGGCCTCTAGTTTGCCTATCATGCAGATCGCATATTTTTTTGTAATTGTGAATGTTCTGTTTTACGAAGATTAAATTACTGTAAATTTATTGCGAGGCTACTGTTAGAATACATATTTCCTTAAATTTCTCTCTAAGGGATTCGCGCGGTTTTAAATTATAAATTGCACGTATTCCCCTTTTTTGTAATACAAAATTTTTTTGAATGTCTTCCACTTTACCCCATAGTAACATTCCGATATAATACTATGAAAGTAAGCAAAATATACAATTCTTGCAGTTTCAACGTCAGTAAACTGTCGAATCTTTCTGACAGCGTAAGCAGTAGAGCTGAGTTTGCCAGCCAGAGTTGATATATGGGTGCCCCATTGAAGCTTTGAATCTAAGGTCACCCCCAGGAACACAGTAGTCTCTTCTATTTTAAAAATATCATTATTTACAGTTAAATTTTTGTTTTAACTGTAAATAATGATATTTTAAATCTTGGACTTGGAGGATTTGGTATTTGGCTATGCGAATTCGATACACTTGGTTTTCTTGACAATTTTACAATCACTGAAGATGTTGTCAATACTTGCAGTTATCCGTGTAGGTTCAACAAAAATATTGTCTAAATTGTAACTTTTAAATAAATTAAGTAATCTGTCAGAAAGAGAGGTGCTAAGCAAAATATCTATGTTAAAGTCTCCACGTATTAATATTTGTTTCTTTGACCTACATATCCGTTTTAGGGCCTCCTCCATTACATCCTCAAACATTAAAAAGTCGCCTAATATCGCTCCAGCTCAATACACGACAGCTCAATAGTGCGTTCAACAGAAAGATTAAAAATATCTTTTCTTTCCTTACAATTATTATTACTACGAGTCATACTTAAAGACCCTCCGCGTATAGCCTTCTTTCTTGAGAACGCACTTGACAACGAGTAATTCTTATGATTAAGAATGAATTGGTAACTATTGAGCCAATGCTCCGTAAGATATATTATAATATGTATTCTCGTATAGCTATATAATATGTGACTGCCTTGTGGCTCTAGTGGTTAGTGGTTACCATGTTCCACTGCGGCTGACGAGGTTCCAGGTTCGATTCCTTGGTCGGTCATAATTAAGTATTCCTTTCCTGACAAGAAATTCTCATTACTAACCCAGAGTTAGGAATTTGACGATGTGTCACCGTGTGTCACCCCCGTGCCTCGGAGTGCACTTTAAGTCGTCGGTCCTGCGTCCGATCTCTCCCCGGTCGTGTCGGATTTTCCGTCCCATCAGGCTACGAGAGTGAAATATGTGTATATATTGCAATATGTGGTTGCGCACACACTAATTGTGAACAATATCTCCCGCGCAGAGGGCTAATCTCTATAGAGATTGGCCGCCGTAGCCGAAATTCGGTCGGGAGGGATAAAAACTCATTGATCCGTTGCAGCATAAGCAACTGCAAGCCAAACAAACACACTACTGCATTTTTAATATTATGTAGGATATAAAGCTGTGTTGATGGCCTAATCAATAGAGTGTCAACTGTCAATCTATTGGGAGTGAACGAACGAGGGTCTCTTCATACACTTAGTAGCTAATGGGCCCCCTAAAAGCTTTGATCGATGAGCGAGCCATGAGCTAGCACGACTTATCTAAGGCCTGCTTGCAGAAACGTTAGGTTATCTTTTTAACCCTGAGTTAGCTGCTACTCGTAGCTGAACATTGATGTAGAATTTCTAGCTGAACATTGATGTAGAATTTTAGTGAGCTGAATAAAACTCGTACTTAGAATTCGTATAAAACTTCTTTCAAAATTTCAAATTTATACCTGGGTTAAACTTAACCCGGCGTTGCGTCTTTGCAAGCGACCCTAAGGAAATATGTTATTTTCTACAATTTAAACGACGGAGATGTTTAGATAGTTTCTCCCAAATGGCCAAATTATTACGTAAGTTCTATGCTATTCTATGTTATGTTTATAGTAATTATGTTTCGTGGTTTATTTGTTATTTGTATTATGCATTAAATTGAAATTGAAAAGATAAAGCAACGATGCTAGGTGACAGAGGCAAGACGGAGAGGGTATCCCAAGATGGCAGAATTTTTGGTACAAAATTCTTCGTGAGCCTGGCTCGCGCGTGTTTTGAATTGAAATGAAATGATTTATTTCACGTAGGACAACTTGGGTCACTTACGAAATGTCATGATTGTACTAACAGTTCGGAAAAAAGATTCTATTGAGAAGAACCGGCAAGAAACTCAGCAGAGTTTTAAGAGTGGAACACACTATGAGCCGGAAAGGACAAAACTTTCGCGTCGAAGAGGATAGAGGAACAACATTTCATCAGGTTGCTTAGTATGCGCGCTCCTGAAACGTGACTATTTTGACGTGTCCGTAGTTTATTTTTGTCCTAATTTATAACTTCTGCGAGAGTATTTATATCGGTATTGCGATCTCACGTTGCGTATACACCGTTATTGAAGGTTGAGGCTTACCACAAACTAACCGAAACTAATTAATTAATTAATTTTCAATATCAATATTATTGAAATAGATTACCTACTATTTTGAAACAAATTATTATGCCTGTTTAGATTTTGTTTTATTTTTCATATTTACTAGCGACGCTGTCACCGTGTCTGATAAGTTTGTAGGGTTATACTTTTCATACTTATCAAATTGAAACGATTTTTTATTCAAATAAACTTTTACAAGTGCTTTTGAATTGTTGAGAGAATCCATCGCTGGTTCTGAATGCTTGGATTACTGGCTCCGAACACGAAGGCCAAAGTTTCAATATGTTTTGTTTGCGAAGATAATACAATAAATCCATTAGAACTTTTCAATATTAATATCTGTCCGGTGTCGTGAAATACAATCGGACGTTAGGGCTTTTTATTAGCAGACCGAGTTTTTGTTTGATGAAAGAAACTTCCAAGCGAAGGAGCTGACATCCCCGATTGAGGTTTAAACTTTCAATGAGAGGGAACTTTGCTAATTGCAAACGATTCCCTCAAACGTTCTTTGTTGCGGCTGTGTACACTTGCTATTCGTGTTATGGTCATGATTCGCGAGCGATCTTACAAAAGAATTGTTCTAATGTTTACGGTCAAGCACAGCAAAATCATTTTCTTCAACGAAAATGCTAGATTAGTTTTATTAAAAGTAGGTGTGTATATTTTTATGTAAGCCTATGCTATTAATACTTTTTGCAGTATTCGTTGGTTTGTTAGTTTTCCAGTAAAGGTCAATAATTTAGAAATAACTGTTTCAGAAAACCAAGCAAACGTCTATGAAATGTTTTCTATACCCAAGCAAACGCGTCCTTAAAAAAATTTCATAGTACTTATCTCATAAAAATCGTAATATATCAAAACTAATAAAGGCTATTTCAGAAAGTGGATGTCCGTGAAAAGAAAACAGAAAATCAACGTTACTAAGTAAGATACTTATGGGCGAAATAGAAAAAAAAACATTCACTATAGAGGCATAAACACTTAGATTGTAAGTTCTAACATAGAAACGACCACAAAAGTTGTTTTATAAATAAAAAATTGAATAAAATGTAGTAAATTAGTTTTAGAGGAAATTATTTCGGCCGTAGATTGAGCACGTTGTTTAGGCTGTCACCTGTCACCAGCACCCCGAGCTCGCCAAAAATATGCCCTTTAATTACAGCTAAATGACTGGGAGTCACTCGTTTGTAATGAAAGTAGGTACGACCTCTCGGCTTGGAGGTGTGGAGGCTCTTGGTTTTTATGGATCCGTAGTTTAAAAAAATCCCTCGGCTATGTGATGCGACAAATTCAGTCTTTACTAAGTCAAGTATAACATAATGCTACTAGATGATGTCCGCGCATTAGTCCGCGTGATGAAGTGTTTTTATTCCCACGGTTACGGTCGGTCCTTCCCCGGAATAGAACCTGTTTAAATACAGAATTTCGCCAGACTCGGTTAAAAAGATGGGCCGTGAAAGCGTAGCAGACAGAAAGACACACTTTCGTATTTATAATATTAAGAATGGAATGGAATTATTATAATAGGTATGATAGGGCTCCATTTTAGAATATATATTTCTTTTTGGCACGATAGAACGTGGGGATCAGGCCTGGAAATGTCATTTGTCACAAATTTCAAAGCCCACAGTAAAATAGCCAGAAAAGAGCCGCCTCTCCGCAGGTTCGAATCGCACTCATGAAATCGCTAATTTGTAATTTTTAATTACGTTCATAAGAATTGAATTTAAGAATAATAACAAGGGGTGTTAGACCCCTTGCTATTATTCTTAAATTGATTTTGATGTATTTTGCCTCATGATTATTGATTTAAAAAAATGTGTGTGTCAACTCCGACGCACGACTGGAGTGGACTCTTTACGAACGATTATAAAATATATAGATTAGTAAGTGAGGGTAAATGAACGCATTTTTTATATTACTGAAAGCATTTATTTATATTAATTTTATAATTTATATTCATCAAAATACATTACATAGTCATGGAAACATAAACAAGTATTACCATGGAAACATAAAAGTAATAACGTAACGGAAAAAAGTAAACTTCAAAAACCAGAACAATACCATTTACGAAGTGAGCGTGCATATATTTTGTTGACGCTCACATGCAAAATACATCGTCATATTTTGTCATTTAGTCACCGGCTATTGAATTCAATGGCAAAACTCTTATCCGATCAAAACCGAAAACAATCAAAACTGTGAAACACAGTGACAGTTAGTGAGGCGTTCAGTCTTATAAAATTTGAGAATTGATACCATCTCTATAGTATAATTTTTTATTACACAAAAATTTTTGACGTTTCCAGTGCTACCAGATTTTTATGAAAAATAATTAGTGCTGGGTACAAAAAAGATTAATAATATGAATCTCCTCACTCACTAGGTACAGTAGTCACGGATTTAAACTATAGAAACGTGTCAAACATGTGAATCTATGGCTCGATCTAAAAAATAGAGAAGCAGGAACTGGTTCATCGACTTATTCACATGACACAGCTGAGCCATATCATATCACTATCACCTTAATTATTGGCATCATTATTTTAAAATTTGACATTATGTATCAAAACGTGTTGTCTTATTAAAAAATCGAGTATAGATCTATTGAAACGTTTTCCAGTGTCACATTAATTGGTTGGTAACAATACTACTACAGTCTACAGCCCAATAACATCCCAATGCTGGGCACAAGCCCCCACTTATAAAGGAGAGAGGGAATTAGAGCTAAGATTCACCACGCTACTCCAATGCAAAGCGGGCTGGCGGGCAAGGTAACAATATGTCCCGCAAATTGGGAGAACTTAAAATTCATAACGGACCCGCAAGCAAAAGGCTACAGAATTGTGCGAATAATTCTGTTTATTTACAAAATCCTGTGAAACTTTTAACGAGGGACCTTACGTGGGACGCTTTACCACCCATTGCCTTAATATGTCCTATTATAGTGTACAACTCTGGAAAGGTTGTTTGTTCTATAAGCTTAGTTTTATTCCATGTTCAGTTAGCCATAGACGTGAATTTAAGGGCAGTTCACAGTTTAATTAAACCCTACTAAATTATAATTCGGCACAATTAAAGAACTTAAGAAGATTGCTCAAGATCGGGAGGCATTTCCCCTAATGACCGCAAAACTTCATGGCCTCTGATGATGAAGACTAAAGCTATAGCCGTCGTTACCAGAGTGCCTTGTGGGAGATTTTCTTCCCATTCGATTGCGCAACGTCTAAGATTTGCATGGAATCGTCAAGCGCTTAATGAAAGATGACAGCTAGCGCTCGATCAATTCCATATAAATGGTAGTTAATGTCTACGCGATCGCGTACCTAAGTAAAAAATCTCCCACTGGGACCTCAGTTAAAATGTGTAACATATCCTAAGAATCGAAATATCGTCCTCTTAGTTTAGTCGTAGATTAAGCGGATGGAACCTAGCGGGAAAGAGGTGCTACCAACCGAGTTAGCGTTCTGGCATTTAAAAACTGACCTAACACAATCACATCTTCTTAGCCCACTATCTTCTTAGAATGCATCATCACATACCATGGTGAGGTCGCAGTCAAGGGCTAACTTGTAGTGGATAAATATATTTTTAAAATTATTGGTTAGAGCTTGGCTGTAATCGGCACACGTGACACACGTCACTTATTCAGCCTTTTAAGGGCAAAACCACATTACGGACAAAAAAACATTCACATTTATGAATGAAGCATGAAGCTCGCTCACTTAGCGAAAGAACAAAATTTCGGTCCGGTTCATACTTCATAGTGACTTTTCGTTCTAAAAAGATTAACATCTGAGTTTATTGATGGCACTTCTCAATAGACTGATTCCCGAACCGTTGTTTATAGATTTGACTTTTTATAAGCAGCCCAAGTTGTTCTAAAAGTTGTCCACATGAAATAATGACATATCATTTGTTGTATAGTAATCTCGTGCAACTTTTAACGAGGGCTGCGGTAGGCCGCGCCAGCTTAAATCGCTGTCAAAGTGCAAACATGAGTAGCCGGAGAGCTGACGACAAAAAAAGGCAAGTTTTTGTAATGGCCCGTAATTAAATATAATTTAGTATTGAGGGTGTACATGAGTCAGCAATTCAGTACCCATTCGCAAGGTCAGGTAACGGAACATGTTGTATGAAAATTGTAGAGCATGTTGTGCTCTACAAGTGCTTTGTATTTTTGTCGCCAACTCTTGGACTAGAACATTTTGTGATGGAGAGAATGAGGCCCTTGAATGAGCTAACTTAGTCTACGCCCTTCATAATATTATTGAGAGTTCACCGCTTTCTAGCGAAAGGCTTACTCTGTCATGGGTGTTAAAATCCATATCCATAATAATCTTACATTTAAATGCGAAAGTGTTTCTATCTGTCTGCTACGCTTTAACTGCGCATTTTATCTACCGATTTCGATGAAATTTGGTACAGGGATGGGATGTATCCCGAACTAAGGCAATTTTTATCCCGGAAAATTCAGGAGTTCCCGTGGTAATCACAAACCTTGATCCACGCAGACGAAGTCGCGGGCATCATCTAGTTAGTATTGAAGGCTTACCCTATCATGGGTATTAAAATCCATACACAATTATTAGAACATACGAATTGAATGCAGAGTAAATGTATGTGTTACCATACATTTACTCTGCACTCAACTCGCGCACGATCTATATAGTTATTTTTGGCAAACGCGGGGACCTAGCCTGAAAACATCCTATGTAACAAAAAGCGATTAACTACTTCTCTCCCTCCAGTATAGATGGAGAGACAGGGTGGAAGTGCGGCCTGTATGTTCTAACACTTCTATGTAGGTCTCTGCCGCTCAGCGGGAAAAAGCCGCATCGTAAAAATTTGCGAAATTATATTCATAAGGGGTGTCCAACGAAACCACGTCTTGCTATAAATGCGTAAGTAACTGTGTTTGTTGCATTTCCACACCTATATCGCTGAATCGTTAGTGACGGAATGAAGGCTTGTATCCTGGAAATTAGCATTGTATCTTTTTATCCCGGAAAATCAGAGCTCCCAAGGTATTTAAAAAAATATAATATTACTTGCTGATACCCGCGCCTTCGGCCGCGTGGTTGAGGTTTTTTTGCTTTCCGCGGGAACTCTTTAATGTCCGGGATCTACTAGTGAATGCCCGTGAATTCGTCCGCGTGGATGGAGGTATTTCGGTTCCCGCGGGAACTCTTTAATTTCCCGGGATAAAAAGTAGCCTATGTGTTATTCCAGACTATAATCTATCTCTGTGCCGAATTTCATTCAAATCCATTCAGCCGTTGGGGCGTGATTGAGTAACAAACATTCATCTACACATCCATACATCCATCCAAACTTTCGTATTTAGGTATAATATTAGTATAGATCTGCTGCACTCCAAGTCGCTTAATCAGTACTTAAGGGAGTCCTGTAAGTAATGATTGTAAGGAGGAGAGGAATGCGGCAGATATAGTGATAAACTGATGCCCGCTATTTTATGGATTTATAATATTAATATCTTTTAAATTACTTATGCAACTCCTAAGGGAGTCTCTTAAGTAATGATTAAGCCAGCCTGAGTACGGCGGTTAATCTTTTAGCGGCATATCGGTAAGTCTTTGTGTAACTTTAGAAGTTCCTGTCCGTTAGAACTTAAT
Organism: Erebia palarica; assembly: GCA_964035005.1. Classification (NCBI taxonomy): domain Eukaryota; kingdom Metazoa; phylum Arthropoda; class Insecta; order Lepidoptera; family Nymphalidae; genus Erebia; species Erebia palarica. The sequence goes on from OZ035986.1 coordinate 21,876,458, forward strand.
TAGTAGAGACATAAAGGTTGTATCAGAAAAGCCGCGAGAAACATGGCGGTAAACTAGGTCGTATATCCTCGGACCAAAACTGGAATGCGCATACAACTTTTTTTAAAAGTATAATAATTAATGCTGATCACTTAACATAGTTATTCTATGTACCTATTATGAAATGAAAACAACGCCAACGCCTCCAACGCCTGGCATGTATTTAATTTTCAGCCTAATATTATTAAACTCCATGGTCCTTATATCCTTTTATATATTAAAAAAATAAAGGATTAAATGCATCATCAATATTGATTTTGAGATAGATCGCCGTGCCCGAAGAATAATTGGCGATCTATCACTTACGCAGGCGAAATTGCTCAGTCTAAAACACCGACGCATTGTCGCCTGCTTATCGGTTTTTATCGGATATACCATGGGGAGTGTGCTCAGGAACTACACAACCTTGTTCCTCCTTCTCCGTTCTACCACAGAACAGCGAGAAACCGTCAGCGTTGGCACCCTTATAGGTGGTCGACGTCCAATTTGTACGCACGAAGCGTTTTTGATCGACGTTTCTGATACGAACCGCTAGGGTGTGGGGCACCCTCCCAACGCACGTGTTTTCTACCACTTATAACTTAAGCACCTTCACGGCAAGAGTGAATAGGCATCTTCTAGGCATGGCATTTCGCGTTCCAACCTAGACCTCATCACTGCTTTGCACTATGCATGATTGTCGCCAGGCGCAAGCCTTACTCGCAAAAAAAAATGGTTGCTCGTGCTTAGATCGCATCCAATGTTTTCCCGTAACAATAATTATACTTCATTCTAAACTAAAAGAAAACTTGAGCTAGCTTTTTAAGAAACTTTAATTAATTTTCTATTTAAAAATTAAGAGGATGAAGTCGCGGGCATCTTCTAGTCATTAATAAATGATTACTTTCATTGCTGCCTGTGCGTTCGTTCAAAGTATAATACAAATTCAGGCATTCAGTATTCAATTCCAATTGGAAAAGGGATTATTAATAATAAAACGTGGTCATTTCCAACAAACTCATTGAAGCTTCATATTATTTTTATATTGAATTTATGTTTTTTTACCAGATTACAGCAAAGGCAAATAAGGGACAGCATTTTGACAACATATATTATATAAATATTTATGTATATTTCCGCGTGGACTAAATTTTAATATTCTTGCGGGAACTCATTAGGTTTCCGGGATAAAGCGGAATGTCTTTCCTTGGGATGGAACCTACATTTATTCCAAATTTGAAAATTAGTTGATGAGATGGGCCGTGAAAGCGTAGCGTACATACAGACAGATAGACAGACACACTATTGCATTTATTAAGAAGTCAAGGGCACCCTTTTCAGGGCCTACTGTCAGTGTTTCTACACTTGTCAGTTATGGTACCGGTACAAAAGGATGTCCTTCAACACCATAAGGGTGCAGTACAATAATGCATACCGGATCCTTATGAAGCTTCCCAGATATTGCAGCGCGTCGGGCATGTTTGCCGAGGCGGGAATGCCCGATTTCTTTGCTGTTATCAGAGCGCGTATATCTTCCTTTTGGGAGAGATTGCGTAGCTCTGGTAACGGCATCCTCCAGGTGGTGGGTCAGGACTTGCATAGTCCAATGATGACTCATTGGGCTGCATCGAATTCGATGCATCGAAATCCTAATAAGAATTAGTTAAGGGATACTGTTATACCTATTGTGTACAGTGTTATTTTAAATATTTTATTTTATACTAGCTGACGCCCGCGACTTCGTCCGCGTGGGTTGGATTGTTTTTAATTATACGAGATAGAAAGTATCCTACGTGTTATTGGCTATTGCAGACTATAATCTATCTCTGTGCAAAGTTCATCTAGGTCCATTTAGCCGTAATGGCGTGATTGAGTAACAAACATCCGTTTGAGATTTTTTGGTTCCCGCGGGAACTCTTTAATTTTCCGGGATAAAACGAAGCCTACGTGTTATTTCAGACTACGATCTATCTCTGTGCTAAATTTCATCAAATCAATCCGTTCAGCCGTTCAGGTGTGATTGAGCGTCACTCGTTCGTGTGGCATAAGTTTTTTTTCAATTCCCACAGCACTTCATTATTTTCCGGGATGCCTATGCCACTGTCCAGATCCTCAACTATACCCATGCAAAAAATTACGTTAATCTGTTGCGGCCTGATTGGAGGACTAACTATGTATTACACGTCCTTAGGGATAAAATTTACAAAAAAATGTGAATCAGGTATTTCTCCATTTCAAACCAAAATTCCAAAAAACCCAACCAAGTTACCAAAGAATACCTAGTTTAATGGCTCTAACTTAAAAATTAATGACAGATTTTCTTACAAACTTTCAACCCCTATTTTACCCTTGTGGGAGTTGAATTTTGAAGAACTGTGAGACACGTACTTCTTTATTTATTACCGAAAGTTAAAACACTAAGCTTCGTTGATATAACTTGAAACTTGACATGAAGGACTTCCATATACAAACTTTCAACCCCTATTTTACCCTTTTCCGGGTCGAATTTTGTGATACATGTATTTCTTCATTTTTAACTCGCAGTTTAAATACCAAGTTTCATGGCTATAACTTGAGAAATGAAGGACTTTCATTAAAAACTTTCAACCCCTATTTTACCCTTTTGGGGGTTGAATTCTGAAAAACTATGACACACGTACTTGTTTATTTTTTACCAAAAGCCAAAATACTAAGCTTCGTTGATATAACTTGACCAATATCCTGTGAAATGAAGGCCTTACATACCAACTTTCATCCCCTATTTCATCCCTTTAAAGATCGAATTTTCAAAAACTGTGAAACACGTATTTCTTCATTTTTAATTCGCAGTTTATGTACCAAGTTTCATGGCTATAACTTGAGAAATGTAGGACTTTCAAACAAACTTTCAACCTCCATTTCACCCCTTAAGGGATCTAATTTTCAAAACCTGTGAAACACGTATTTCTTCATTTTTGACCCGCTGTTTATATACCAAGTTTCATGGCTATAACTTGAGAAATGTAGGACTTTCAAACAAATTTTCAACCCCTATTTCACCCCTTTAAGGATCGAATTTTCAAAAACTGTGAAACATGTATTTCTTCATTTTTAACCCGTAGTTTATATACGAAGTTTCATGACTATAACTTCAGAAATTAAGGACTTTCATCCAAACTTTCAACCCCTATTTAACCTTTTGCGGGTTGAATTTTGAAAAACTTTTACATACGTACTTCTTAATTTTTCACCAAAAGCCGAAACCCTAAGCTTCCTAGATGAAATTTGAGCAATATCTTGAGAAATGTAGGACTTTCAAACAAACTTTCAACCCCTATTTCACCCCTTTAGGGATTGAATTTTCAAAAACTGTGAAACACGTATTTCTTCATTTTTAACCCGCTGTTTATATACCAAGTTTCATGGCTATAACCTGAGAAATGTAGGACTTTCAAACAAATTTTCAACCCCTATTTCACCCCTTTAGGGATTGAATTTTCAAAAACTGTGAAACACGTATTTCTTCATTTTTTACCAAAAGCCGAAAAACTAAGCTTCTTTGATTTATCTTGAGAAATGAAGGCCCTACATACCAACTTTCATCCCCTGTGTCATCCCTTTAAAGATCGAATTTTTAAAAACTGTGAAATATGTATTTCTTCATTTTTAATTCGAAGTTTTTGTACCAAGTTTCATGGCTATAACTTGAGAAATGAAGGACTTTCATACAAACTTTCAACCCCTATTTTACCCCTTTGAGGGTTGAATTTTGAAAAACTGTGACATACCTACTTCTTTATTTTTTACCATTAGCCGAAAAACTAAGCTCCGTTGATATAACTTGAACAATATCCTGTGAAATGAAGGCCTTAAATACCAACTTTCATCCCCTATTTCACCCCTTTAAGGATCGAATTTTCAAAAATTGTGAAACATGTATTTCTTCATTTTTAACCCGCAGTTTATATACCAAGTTTCATGGCTATAACTTGAGAAATGAAGGACTTTGATACAAACTTTTAACCCCTATTTAAACCTTTTGGGGGTTGAATTTTGAAAAACGTGACATACGTACTTCTTAATTTTTTACCAAAAGCCGAAACACTAAGCTTCGTAGATATAACTTGTAAAATATCTTGAGACATGAAGGCATTTCATACCAACTTTCATCCCCTATTTCACCCCTTTGGGGGTCGAATTTTCAAAAACTGTGAAATATGTATGTGGCGTCTTAATCTGTGTCTGCTTTTATAATTATTCATTGTTTTGCAGATATAGTCTATGTCCCCACAATTGTCAAGTGTCACTCTAGCTAATAATTATAATTGTTGAATGTCACTCTGGATATTAATTATTAAAGGAACTTTTCAAAGTGATGGGTTTTTGATTGGACAGAGCCCTCCTTACCCATAAATGGTGACCCCGACGTGATATTGAAACACGTTGAATAGTTCCATAATACGAACATCTGAGTGTTGGGTGCATCCTCCGTGTGCTTGCGTGGTGTTCCTGTGTGATGCCCGAGGCCTGTACCCTACTGCCTTGTGTGCCACTAACCGCCCGAGGCCTGTACCATACTGCCTTGTGTTCAACTAACCGCCCGAGGCCCGTACCATCCTACCGTGTGCGCAACTAACCGCCCGAGGCCTGTACTACACTGCCTTGTTGCCGGTGCCTGTCTACAGGAGGTGATGGTTTCACCGCTTGTGCGTGTGTGTGCCAGGTTTGTGTTTGGAAAGTGTAGTTAGTTAGTGTTTACAGCGGGTAAAATAAATTTTAAGTTATTATATTTTTATGTTATTTTGTCAATATTAACATTTACTTACTAGTTTTTTTGTTGTATATTTGTATTTCTGTTCATTTAGCTTCTTAGTTTAACTTATATTCGTAATATGGCTGAGGAACAACTACACAATAGAATTAAGGAACCGCAAAAACAATTAACTGATTTACAGTCTTTACCAGCTACCGCTACAGTGAATGGCATAGCTGTTAAGCTTCCCACATTTTGGCAGGACAAACCTGTAATTTGGTTTGCTCAGGCCGAAGCGCAGTTTGAAATAGCAGGGATCAAACAGGATTCAACTAGGTATGGCTATGTCTTATCCATGCTGGATGCGAGGATGGCTGAGGAGGTTGAGGATGTAATTGCGAATCCTCCAGCTGAAAATAAATATGATCATTTAAAGCGAGAGCTCATTGCTCGATTCTCTGCTTCAAAAGAGCAGCGAGTAAGAAAACTTTTGAGTGAAGTACAGCTGGGGGATCGTAAACCCTCTGCATTTCTCAGGCACCTGCGTTCCCTTGCAGGTTCAAACTGCAGCGATGAGGGTATTATAAGGGAACTGTGGATGAGGAGGTTGCCTCAAGAAGTGCAAAGAATTTTAATGGCACGATGCGATTTGCCACTAGAGAAAATTGCTGAAATTGCAGACGCAATCGTTGAGGCACCCTCATCATCCAGCCAGCCCAGCTCTGTTAACGCAGCTTCTTCAGCAACCACGGAGCTGCAAATGATAAAGAAACAGATGGACGAGCTCATGAAAAGAATGGACGAGTTATGCAGTCGGCCTAGGTCGAGGTCAAAGTCGAGGTCGAGCCAACAACAGAGGTCGGGTTCCCGCTCTGGTCCGCGGATGTGCTGGTACCACAAAAGGTTTGCTAGCAAAGCAAGCCGGTGTATCAGTCCATGTTCATGGACCCCAGATTCGGGAAACGGGACAAGCAATCAGTAGTGGCGCCTGCTGATTGCGATCCTGTCTCACGCCGGTTGTTTATTACAGATGCTCAGACAAATATCAAATACTTGATTGATACAGGCTCTGACCTCTGCTGTTTTCCATTAAGGATGCTTAAGGGCCCGGCCACACTGACGAACTTTGATGTGCGAGCAGCAAATGGTACCTCTATAAATACCTATGGGACCATTTGCCTGCATTTAAATCTGGGCTTGCGCAGGGACTTTAAATGGAACTTTGTTGTGGCAGATGTGGGCATGCCGATTATCGGCGCTGACTTTCTTGCTCACTATCATCTTTTACAAGATGGCCGCATTGGCAAACTGATAGATGCTACTACAAATATTTCCACCAAAGCCACTATTGCAGATATTGCTCAGCCCAGCGTTAAGACTGTCATTTCAGGAAGTTCATCTTATTTGGAAGTACTTAAGGAATTTCCTGATATAACACGTCCACCAGGCATGCATAGGGAAATTAAGCACAGCACTGTGCATCATATTTTGACATCCGAAGGTCCACCCGTAGCATGCCGTCCACGTAGGCTTGCAGGCCAGAAGTTGCAGATCGCAAAGAAAGAATTTGAAGAGATGGTTAGTTGCGGCACGGTGCGCCCTTCTACTAGCCCATGGTCCTCGCCACTACACTTGGCCAAGAAAGGTCAGGATGGCTGGCGGCCGTGCGGCGACTACCGCGCTTTAAACGCTCGTACCATCCCTGACCGATACCCCGTTCGTCATATTGGGGACTTTAGTCAGGATTTGGCTGGTTACACGGTATTTAGCACCGTGGACCTAGTCAAGGCATACCAGCAAATTCCCGTTCATCAGGATGATATTCCTAAAACTGCCATTACCACGCCATTCGGGTTATTTGAGTTCCCCTTTATGACGTTCGGGCTTCGAAATGCGGGACAAACCTTTCAAAGATTCATAGATGAGGTTGTGCGAGGCCTCTCTTTTTGTTTCCCCTACGTGGACGACATTCTGGTGTTCTCCCGAACTCCTGAGGAGCACGCTGAACACCTGCGTATACTTTTCAAACGGCTATCACAATATGGGGTAGTTATTAACCCATCAAAATGTGTGTTTGGCTCTGACGAGGTGACATTTTTAGGCCATCATATCTCCAAGGATGGAACTCGCCCGCCAACCGAGAGAATTGAAGCCCTGCGGATTTTTCCTTTACCGAAAACGGTTGAAGGCCTCCGCCGATTCCTTGGCATGGTAAACTTTTACCGCCGATTTCTCCCGAAGGCAGCTGAGTTACAAGCACCGCTCATTAATATTTTGGCGGATTCTAAACTCAAAGGCGCAAAACCCGTTCCTTGAACACCCGAAACAGAAGTGGCATTCCAAAAATGCAAAGATCATCTGGTTAACGTCACTCTTTTGGCTCATCCTGACAACACTGCGCCACTTGGGTTGTTTACTGACGCTTCTTCGTCTCATGTCGGTGCTTGTCTCCAACAGCGTGTTGGAGATGATTGGCAACCTCTTGCGTTTTTTTGTAAGAAGCTCACGGAACGGAAAGCGGCGTGGCCCGCTTACTATCGTGAGTTGCTCGCGGTCTACGAGGCTGTCCAACATTTTCGGCATGTTTTGGAGGCTCAGCATGTTACAATTTACACTGACCATAAGCCCCTGATCTATGCTTTCACTCAGAGACGCGAAAAGCTGCCTCCACCGCAGTTAAACCAACTTACATTTATCTCCCAATTCACCACAGACATTGTGCATGTAAAGGGAGCAGATAATGTAGTAGCCGACGCTATGTCGCGCGTGGAGGCAGTCCATTTGGAGGAGGATTTTGCTGCCCTCGCAAAAGAACAAGAGACCGATCTCGATTTACAGGAGGCTATCAAAAACTCCTCCCTTACGCTGGAGAAGGTGTTTATTCCGCAAAAAGATTGTCGGAATTGGTCTCGTTTTTGCACTGCTTGCCAGCGAACCAAAATTAGCCGACATACGTCGTCCCCTATAGGCGATTTCGCCTGTCCTTCCAAGCGATTTCGCCATATCCATATCGATATCATTGGACCTCTCCCGCCCAGCAAGGGTTATCAATATTGCCTCACTGCCGTGGATAGATTTTCTCGGTGGCAATGGTTGGCATAACTGCGGAGGAGGTTGCCGAAACCTTTTTCCGTGAATGGATCGCTCATTTTGGCGTCCCTAAGCTCCTGACAACAGACCAGGGTAGACAGTTTGAATCCAGCTTGTTTCAATCCCTCATGCAGCTTTGCTCTGTAAAACGCGTTCGTACCACGAGTTATCACCCGTGTGCAAACGGGTTAGTAGAGCAGATGCATAGAACCCTTAAGGCTGCCCTGATGTGTCAACAAGACACGTGGGCAAATGCTCTTCCGGTTGTCTTACTAGGGATGCGTGCAGCTTTAAAAGAAGACATGCAGGCTTCTGCCGCCGAAATGGTGTACGGGGAACCCCTGTGCCTTCCCGGCGAATTTCTAGCACCAGCACCAAGAGATGATCTCAACGATGATCCTTCCAGGTTTATTACACAGCTGAGACAGTACATGACACGTCTTCGCCCAACGCCGGTATCAAGGCACGGGCAGAGGTCATCTTTCGTTTTCAAAGATCTTCCAACATCCACCCACGTCTGGCTGAGGGACGACACTGTTCGACCTTCACTGAGGCCACCTTATAACGGTCCGTATAAGGTGGTTCGCAGGAGTGAGAAGACCTTCACTATTTTAGTAGGTCTGAAAGAAGTCACGGTAAGTGTCGACCGCCTGAAACCAGCATATATCGACACCGAAATGTCTGAGGCAAAACCAGCTGACAAAAAGGTTCCAGATGTCAGTGAGGAACAGCTTCCAGCTGCCAGCTGCCATTCATTCACGGCTCGGTCTGGTAGAACTGTGAAATTTAAAACTCCATTTAACATGTGACTTTTTTGTTTAGTATTAAGAACTTAAGTAGTTTTATTTAGATTTAAAATTTTGTAATGTTTTACCAATATTTTTTTTTTCACTCCGTAGGGGGTGATGTGGCGTCATAGTCTGTGTCTGCTTTTATAATTATTCATTGTTTTGCAGATATAGTCTATGTCCCCACAATTGTCAAGTGTCACTCTAGCTAATAATTATAATTGTTGAATGTCACTCTGGATATTAATTATTATAGGAACTTTTCAAAGTGATGGGTTTTTGATTGGACAGAGCCCCCTTACCCATAATGTATTTCTTGATTTTTAACTCGCATCTCATATACAAAGTTTCATGGCTATAGCTGTCATAAAAAAATTCAACCCCTATTTTACCACTTTAGGGGTTGAATTTTGAAAAACTGCGACACACGTAATTATTTAATTTGTATCGAAAGCCGAAATACCAAGTTTCGTTTATATAACTTGAGAATATCTTGAGAAATGAAGGACTTTCATGCAAACTCTCCTCCCCTATTTCAACCCTTCGGGGTTAGAATTTTTAAAAACTGTGAAACACGTATTTCTTCATTTTTAACCAGTAGCTCATTTACCAAGTGTCATGGATATAACTTGAGAAATGACGGACTTTCATACAAACGTTCACCCCCTAGTTCACCCCCTTAGGGGTGGAATTTTGTAAAATCCTTTCTTAGTGAGCGCCTGCGTCATAAAAGAAACCTACTGTCAAAATTTCAAGTTTCTAACCCCAGCGGTTTAGGCTGTGCGTTGATCCCTTAACGATTTTATATATATATTAGATAGATTAGATTAGATTAGATTATCTTATTTTATTTATTTTAATTTCATTTAATTTTCTCTTCTTGTTTTTTTTTGGGTTTTTACCTTAATAAGGAATTATTTATTTATTATTTATAATATAAGTATGGATAGCATGGACATTTTCCATGGCCCAACGTATCTCCTAAACTACTCGGCTACTATGCCGAATTAGAAGAATCAGGTGTCAATCTATTTTTTTATGGTTCAGATGATAAATGGGCTATATGTTAATGAACAAAATCGTTATGACGGATTTTGTTTTACATCCAAAACTAGGGATCTCTGATATTTTAGCAAAGTCAGCTTACAGTTTTTTAAATTAATACCTTCCACTACAGCCCATTAACTTCCCACTGCTGGGCACTGGCATCCACTCTCGTAGAAGAGAAGGAATTAGAGCTAAGACCCACCACTGCTACAATGCGGATTGGCGGGCTATTCGGTCTTCTTACTGCTTATTAATTGATTAGCCGCCCCGTCCCGACTTGACTCAGATGAAATGCTTGGTAACTCGCGCTATGCGAGCATTTACATCGATACAATTAATGCAACGATCTGCTTTTTTCAAACTGAAAACGAGCCTTGTCTGCGCGTAGAAAATACGATTTGTGCATTTGATGAAGAATTTTAGATGCCATGTGAATAGGCTCTAAAGTCTCGGCCTAACAGATAGTTCTGATGCCTAATAGTCTAAGCCAATCGTATTCATTTGACAGCCCATGCGTTTTGACGTGCAAGCATATATGACCTCCTTAAACCGGTCGAATTATACGTTTGACAGACGATTACGATTTCCTGACATAATCGGGGGGCTGATTTTTAACCGCGGGTGCTAGTTAGTTATATAACAAAATATGTATGATATAAGACCACATTGATCGTTAATTATTCACCGCACTTTGGCCATCCGAATCCAATATAGACAAGTTGAAGGCCACTGGAGCGCAAGAAATAGGTAGATATCTATTTTACATATTAGCGCGATGTGAATAGGTGATCGACATTTATTAGTTTCACATAGAAAAACTTTCAGCTTTAAAATAACGAAGGTCTGATCGTTACGTGATCTTGGACCATACGTATAATATGTCAAAACGACGTTCTGGTTATATAATCACGTCAAACTGAACGGATCTGGATGAAAGGACATTGTCCAAATCCGCCTAAGAATCAACAAGGAATTGAAACATACAGTAAATCTTAATTTATTTCGTACGTTTAATTTTAATAACTAGAATTTAACGGACACTCCTAAATAATAATAATGAAAAAAATGGGATTTTAATTGATTTTAAACCTCAAATCACCGCTTGAGCGCTGGAAACTGTAATGTATGGGTGAAATGAATGTCATAATTGGAGGGTAGTCATTTAATTACTTAGTGATTGTAACTTGTTTTTCGGTTGTTAGAACATTAAATGGAGTTTGCATAGACGCGTCGTTTTTTATTTTATCGCAAATATTTCAGTGGCGACGAGGACGGGATCCGTTAAAAAGTGTTGTGTTGCTCAGTTTTGGTTTTGTGTTTTGTTTACGTTTATGTTTTATAATGTCGATCGGTAAAATATCGGAAATCAAAGTGGGAACAGACAACTGGCGGTTATATGCCGAACGGTTAGAACAGTATTTCCTAGTTAATAAAAAAAACCTACATTAATTACCGTGATGGGTGCAGAGTGCTATGAACTTCTGGTAAATTTTACTAAGGCCTACCGATTGGTTATGAGCTTGGAAGCGGCGGAGAAAGATGCGGCAATTGTTGATGGGTCTTCAAGGTTACCTAGTGGTAAAGAAAATACAGCAGAGTGCCAGGCTATAACAGGCACGTCGCAGAGAAAGTCGGGCTTCGAATCGGAAGCTGCTAGCCGCGGAGGACGTCGCCCACGATATGTCGGCCAGGGGCAAAATGCGCGAGGGGCAGCCAGACTCGTCGCGGCGCAAGGAGTGTACCAGCGGCTTCGGATCACACACGGTCGGACCAGTGTCGGGTGTGTGGACTTGTGGAGTTACACTTGCCGGGTCTGTAATCGCCAGGGGCATTTACGGAGGGTCTGCCCTAACCTGGCAGAGCAGCACTGTGTAGATGTGCACAGTCCTGCCAGCATAGGAGCAGATACCAGTGAGGACAGTGACGAGGTAATGATAACAAATTTAAACAGTTTGTCGATACAGCAGTGTAAGCCTATTATGATCGGATTAAATGTAAACGGAGTTAATCTATCCATGGAATGCGATACAGGCAGTGCCGTATCTTGTATTAGTTATGATGTTTATATGCAGTTATTCAATAATTTAGAGTTACGCATAAGTCAACTGCGTTCAAGGTACTATACAGGCGAGTGTGTGTCACCAATAGGAATGTTAACGCCGCTCGTGAAATATAAGGAAAAAGAAAAATATTTAGATTTGTACGTAATAAGAGGTGGTAAAACAAATCTACTAGGTAGACAGTGGCTAATGGAACTTAATATTAAGTTACCCGATTTTGAGTGTAAAAAATTTCAGTTCCAGATACTGTAACGTGTTCGCGGACGGCTTGGGGCGATTCACCGGCGGCCTGGTGAGCATCCGCCTGCGAGCGGACGCGCGGCCCGTGTTCATGCGCGCGCGACCTCTGGCGTACGCACTGCGTGAACCGGTGGAGCGCGCGCTTGAACAGCTGGTGAGTGACGGCATCCTCACCCCCGTTGACCGCTCCGACTGGGCCACTCCGATCGTGCCAGTAATTAAGAAAGACGGTAGCATTCGGATCTGCGCCGATTATAAGTTGACTTTAAATAGGAATATTGAAGTCGATCGCTTTCCGCTGCCTCGCGTGGAAGATCTGCTAACACGCTTACACGGGGGCGAGCGCTTTAGTAAAATCGACCTATCACAGGCGTACACTCAGTTTGAACTTGACGAATCAAAACGATGCACAGTGATTAACACTCATAAAGGGTTATTCATGTATAACAGATTAGTTTACGGGTTATCATCAAGTCCAGGAATTTTTCAGAAGAGATTAGAATCTTTATTTGCCGATTTATCCCATGTAGGCGTGTTCCTAGATGATATAATAATAACAGGTAAAGACAAGACCGAACATATAGCTAATCTACATAAGGTTTTTAATAGGTTGCAGGCGTATGGTTTACGTGTAAAGAAAGAAAAATGTGTATTTTTCTCGGAATCAATTAATTACTTGGGGTATGTTATTAGTAAGAAGGGAGTCCACACTTGCCCTGTCAAAATTAAGGCTATTATCAACACACCAGCACCCACAAATGTGTCCGAGCTAAGAGCGTTTATAGGCATGGTAATGTACTATAGCAAGTTTATTAAAAATATTAGTGCGGTTTTGGCACCCCTTTACAATTGATTGCGTGGGGGCGTTAAGTTCGTTTGGTGTAGGGAATGTGAGAAGGCATTCGAAGACATTAAACGACTGCTAGGGTCAAGTGACGTATTGATACACTATTCGCCGGAACTCCCACTCGTCCTGACGGTAGATGCAAGCTGCTTGGGAGTGGGAGCCGTGATATCTCACCTCACGCCAGAAGGGGAGCGTCCGATAGCATTTGCATCGCGAACCTTAACTGCGGCGGAACGCGCGTATGCCCAGATTGACAGGGAAGCACTTGCTATAGTGTATGGAATTAAAAAATTTCATCAGTACCTATATGGTAGACACTTCACACTAAGAACAGATCATAAGCCCCTGACATACATCTTTGGTGATAAATCGGGTATACCGGTAATGGCCGCATCCCGCTTACAACGCTGGGCAGTGCTCCTTTCAGGGTATAATTACAAAATTGAGTTTGTCACTTCAAATAAAAATTGTGCAGACGCGCTATCACGGCTTCCTCAAATGAAAGAAAAATTAGCAACTAGGAAAGAATTAACGTACCTGAATTTTGTTGAAATTTTTTTGCCCGTAAATAACGATCAGGTTAGGAGTATGACGGCCAAGGATACCATTTTGGGTAGGATTTTATTATACGTCCAATCTGGTTGGCCGACGGTGTGCACAGATGAAGTGGTGAAACCATATTTTATGAGACGCCATGAATTATATCTCGATCGCGGTTGCATTATGTGGGGGTACAGGGTAGTGATACCACAAGTTTTGCGTGGTAATATTCTGAAACAGTTGCACGTGAGCCACATGGGAGTTGTAAAAACTAAAGCACTCGCCCGTAGTTATGTTTGGTGGCCGGGTATAGATAGTGACATTGAAAGGCTGTGTAAAGAGTGTGAGACGTGCGCGAGCGAGGCATCGGCGCCACCACGCGCACCCCCGCGTCCTTGGCCCTATGAGCCGGAGGCCTGGAGTAGAATACATGTTGATTTCTTGGGTCCGTTCAAAGGTAGGACTTTTTTTGTAATAATCGATTCAAGTACAAAATGGCTAGAATTTTTTGAGATGTCACGTACAAATGCTCTCGCAGTTATCAAATGTCTCAGTGCCACTTTTGCTCGTTTTGGGCTGCCCAAGGAGGTGGTCTCAGACCGAGGGCCGCCTTTTACCAGTGTTGAACTTAAAAATTTCTTAACTGGCAATGGAATTCATCAGTCCTTTTCTCCAGTCTATCACCCTGCATCTAATGGAGCCGCAGAAAACGCGGTGAAACTGTGTAAGCGTGCTATTAAAAAGGCCTATAGAGATAAGGTAGATGTAGATGTGGCATTACAGACGTTTTTACTTGCCTATAGAAATAGCGTTCACAGTAGCACCGGGGACAGCCCAGCAATGTTGCTTCAACGTCGTTCCTTAAGATCGAGATTAGATTTATTACGACCTGTTAGGGGACAGGAGTCTCGAGTTCTTAAAGCACAACAGAAACAGGTAGAGAATTCGGGTGGCGTTCCGCGACAAGTTGCAGACGGGGAAGACGTTTGGGCTAGGGCTTACGGGGGAAATGATAAATGGGTTAAAAGTAAAGTAATTAGGAGAGAAGACGCTCGGAGATACCAGTTAGATGCGGGTGAGGGTAGAATAGTGCAAAGGCATATCGACCAGATTAGGCGCAGATCCAGGTTACCCGACATTGCTTGTCCGTTGCCTGTGGAGGAAGTGGTCAGGAGTCAAAATGAGGGTGAGGAAGCAGTTGCGGAGCCAGTTGTGGTATCGAAGGCAAATACCCCAGAAAAAACTGAGTCAGAAGAAACAGTTGGTGGAGCTAATACTCCTAGAACACAGAAACATACGGTGTCCACGCCATCGGCACCACAGCCCGCACCCCAACATCGCTCAAAAAGAATTAGGAAGCCGGTTATAAGATTCGGAATAGAATAAGGCGTGAATCAATTTAAAAGAACGTAATTTAAGAAGGGAGGTGTAATGTATGGGTGAAATGAATGTCAGAATTGGAGGGTTGTCATTTAATTACTTAGTGATTTCAGAAACGTCAAGTAAGAGTAAGAACTAAAACTGTTTAAAGCGTTTAGATGACACGAGAAGGACGAATAATATTGAAAATGGCTGTCTTAACGATACGAGCAGGAAACAAATATATTTTGACATAGTGTGCGAGTGAGATAAAACGCCATCTTTTCCATTTTGTTAGTGTTGAGATTGACAAAAACATTATTGTATAGGGATCGCAAAGGTAAAAACGATTAAAATATCGATATTTTATGCAGTACCGATAATTATTATCGAGTGAAAATATCGACTAACTTTATTTTTTGACTGTATAGTATGGCTGTACCTGGTTTACTTTTTGTGACAATTGTGTGGTTACTATTCTTGAAAATAAAAAGTGTACTTTGAGAAAGCTGAGCTCCGTATAAAAAACGGCCATCCTGGTAGTTTATATCACCATATAATATAAACCACCTGGGAGCTAATTGAATAACCTGTATATCTTGTGTCAACTCTAAATTAACTAACATTCAAAATCTAACCTCAAAATCAAAAATATTATCGGTTATAAATAAATTCTCTGAAGTGTCCGTTGTTTAGATCTTCTTTCAATGGTATTTATGTGTTATTTTGAATTCGACAATGTATGTTTTATGACTGTTGATTCTTAGGCGAACTTTGTATGGGCGATGGTCAATGTCCTTTGGCACTGAGATGGATTATAGTCTGGTAAGGCTAGGCTAGGCTACTTTTAATCCAGGGAAAATTGAAGAAATCCTGCGGTAGCACAAAAACCACAATCCACGCGGACGAAGTCACGGGCATCAGCTAGTGATTAAACAGTTAAAGATCGCTTGGTTTTGTATCAGGTTAGCAAGACAGAAACACATTCATGGAATCACAAAATCACCGATTACGATGCTAAATATTGGGTTTGCTCTAATTCTGAAACTTTTCCCAATATAACGAACAAATTTCTGCCACTGCAGCCAATCTCCACAGAGATTAGAAATCATAGCGGGAAAATTTGTAGTGCACAGGTGTGTGCGCAAACACAGCTGCGCTTTCTATTTCATTACACTCAGAGCAGGGTGGGACGGACCAACACAACCGGAGAAAGATCAGACGCAGGACTAACGGCTGTACGTACGAGGTACGGGGCTGATTACAACATCAACGTCCCAATACAGAGACTAGCTATTACTTATAGAGAATTTAAATCAATCAATCAATAATTATTTATTCAAATTAGGTACACTGTACAGTGTACACTTATTGGTTTCCAATTACTTATAAATCATGATGGTGATAATCACTTACGGTGTCTTAAAACTAAACCTACGAGGGTTCCAAACGCGCCCTGGTCTGAGAGGTTTCAGCCGGGTTTCTTCAGTTTATTGGCAGAACTGAGGTTCAATACGACACGATACTTATGGCATGACCCGAGAATCGAAACTCGTTACCAGCAGTCGAACATCCTAACCACTAGACCTCGTAATATAGGGTAATACCTAGTAAAGACAGTGTTGTAATAAACGGGAACGCAGCGAAATTGAAAATACCGCAACAGTCAACAAGTGATACGAAAATCTAATGCTGTTTCACAGCACAAAGCTAAAGCGACGCGTAAAACTATCTGTCATCAAGCTAATATTGGCATTCTACCTGGAGCCTCATTACGTAAATACGTACTAGCCACCTGCTGCTAGTACAGATCGCTGCTTCACTCCCGTGGGAATATAACTCAGCCTTGTTCCTTCTCTACATTATAATGTGATCACGGCACGTCTTTGCCGGTAGGTTAGTAACTAGCCATACAGCTGGAGCCTCCAATCAGACAAGACGAGACAATTTAGAAATTTAAAAATGTCAAATAGTCTCTGCCAGAGAACAAATCCGGGTCCTTTTACTCACAAGACCACAGCTCTCACAACAGCGCCATGGAGCTCATCAAACCTGCTAGAATCGATACAATAAGTCGCCAATCGCCACTTAGGTATTTAATATACATCCTATGAAACTGTGTCGATTAGCGGCATGCCGAAGTGCGCCAGCTGTCGAGCTTTTCTCTTTATATAAGCTACTCATACGGAACAAATCGTCAGTTGACTTAATTGCCAATTTTGAGTTATATGTACTACGTAAATACCACCACCACTACTACACACCATTAGCGTTCCACTGCTGGGTACAGGCCTCCACTCTCATAGGAGAGAGGGAACTAGAGCTTAGACCCACCACACTACTCCAATGCGTGTTGGCGGGCTTTAACGACTATTATCATGTTAATGATAATAACCGGGCACCGATGGCTTAACGTGCTCTTCGAGGCACGGGGGTGAAACACCGCCAACTTCCTAAATCCGGGCTAGTACTGAGAATATTTAGTCAGAAAACCCAATACTTAATTATGGCCCAACTCGGGACTTGAACCCAGGACATCGTCGGCCGCAGTCAAACATGCTAACCACTAGACGAACGAGGCACGGAACATATTATGCGACTTCGATTCAATTCGACGCGATTCGTCTGTAGGCGACTCCACGCTTTAATTGCACTTTACTAAATTACCTCTACTGTAACATACCTACTTCAATATTATTTGAGCATCAACTTTTTTACTAATTTCTTTTCCAGCGAGAGCCAGAGCAGGTGGTGCGAGGTCAACAACCCCTGAAGGTCACAGACAGGAAGTGCGGTCTGAGTTGTTGGGAAATGCAGCTACATTCACGACGACATGAATAATTATAATGTATAACTCGTAGGGCTCCTTTTTATTCACTACACGATAGCCCTTGACTGCGATCTCACCTGGTGAAAAGTAATGATGCAGTCTAAGATGGTAGCGAGCTATCCTGTTAGGGGTATGGCAGTTATAATAAACCCATTAATCGGTTTCTGCACGGCATGAAGCCTACAACCAGACCGACCAGAGAAAATAAAGAAATTACAAACTGATCCTGCCGGCGATCGAACTCGGGACTACAGCATTCACCACTGCGCCAGGGAGTTCTTCAAAACATGAATTAGATTTGGAACTCGTAAGGTTAGTAGAGTATAGTAATACGATTTATTTTTGAAAATTAACTAAACAAGTACGTTTAAAATCACTAATGATCTGTGAGTTTATTATTTGTTATGTACCTACCTCGTTAAAATTATATAGTTACTAGATGATGCCCGCGACTTCGTCCGCGTGGATTAAGTTTTTTCAATTCCTGCGGGAACTCCTTAATTTTCCGGGATAAAAAGTAGCCTATGTCCTTTCCGGGATACAAACTATCCCTGTACGAAATATCATCAAAATTGGTTGAACGGATGGGCCGTGAAAGCGTAGCAGACAGACAGACAGACACACTTTCGCATTTATAATATTACTGAAATACTACTAAAATACATATCTATACTTTATATTACAAAGTGTGTCTGTCAGTATGTCTACTTTAATCGTTTTTAACGAATTAATCAAAAGAGATAGCTCGCATCCCGGAGGCCAATAATATAGGCTAATTTTATCCTGGAAAATCAAGAATTTCCAAAAGCGCGTATGAATTCGTGGGCATCATTGTACCTAAGTACCTGATATAAGACTGTATTTATATTATACCTCAACAATATTCTACCCAGATTTTTATTTAGCCAAGGATCTTATGAAAATAAATTAGAATGTTTGAGTAGAGAGCAGCCATTATATTAGATAATACATTCCAAGAAAAAGGAAATTTTGTTTTTTATTTCCTTTTCGCATTCTAGTAGCAAAGACTTAAATGTCACGGGACTTTATAAAATTATTAGCTACTCGTAGCTGACACTTCTTCAGGGGGGTGGAATTTAAAAAAAAAAAATTTTTATCCACGACAATTTAGCCTTTGACTGCGCTCTCACCTGATGGTGAGTGATGATGCAGAAGATAGCGGGCTAAACTGGCATGGCAGTTATATTAAACCCATACCCCTATTCGGTTTCTACACGGCATCGTACCGGAACGCTAAATTGCTTGGCGGCACGTCTTTGCCGGTAGGGTGGTAACTAGCCACGGCCGAAGCCTCCCACCAGGCCAGACCGGGGAAATTCTGAAATTATAAATTCCCAAATTGACCCTGCCAGAGATCGAACCCGGGACCTCCACACGTTAATACAAAAGCTCTACACACTGCGCCAAGGAGGTCGTCAAATCTAAAATAGGTAGGTAGTCCTCATATTAAATCTATGGTAATCGACAGAGCTAGGTCTGTGAGTCCACTTGGGTGAACATTATTCATTATCCTTATAATCTTTGCAACACATCTTAGCGTCAAGCAATTTAGCTTTATATTTCTTTTTTTACGCCTTTGCAAGTTAGCCCTTGACCACAATCTCACCTGATAGTAAGTGACGAAGCAGTCTACGACGGTAGCGGGCTAACCTTTTGGAATGATGCCAGTTACCTAATACAGGTTTTATGAGTTTTATTTCGAGCAAAAATAAAAAATACCGGAGCTATAGGTAGGACAGGCTGCATACAAAAATATCTAAACCTATTTCTAATCTCTTACGGCTGGTTTTGGCTGTGCGTGAAATCATCATCATCATCACTTTTACCAGTTGCCGACTCACTACTAGTACTGAGCACGACTATATTCTCAGAATAAGAAGGGTTTGGCTGCAGTCCACCATGCTGGCCCAGTGCGGACTGGTAGACTTTACGAATTAATAAAATTATGCTGGTTCCTTCTCGATGTCTTCTTTCACCCTTTGTATGTCTAAGCACACAATGGGGCAAATAAAACACTAACTTTAGAAATTAGTGGCTTTGGTGGCTAGTGGATGGAAAACGAATGACAATATTCATAATAAAGTCAAGTAGTGTTGACAAACGCCTGTTATATTTTTTATTGCAATTATTGCATTCGACAAACTAGTATTCCTAAGTGACGGAGCGTCATCGCCAAAACACAGGCAGCAATAGGTAAACTGTCGATAGATTGTGAACCGTTCAATGTTCTGAGTGTAATTTTTTGAAATATTCATTGTATTTACGTTTTCTTGTCTTTTACTTGTAGGTTAGGTTAGGGCTCGATATACTACCTACCTGATTATTAATGTTAGGTTGTTTAGGTTTTGGTGTTTGGTTTTTTCGGGTTAATATACCTACCTAACAGATTACAATCTACCGAAAAATAATCCGATAAATTGTAATCTTTTGATAGTTTACAATTTCGGTAGTTAGATTACAATCTAACGTTTTCTACAATTTCACGGTGACATAAGGTAAGGTAAATAATGTGTGTTTTAAATAATTAGTAATCACTTGCTTCAATCGGTGAAGGAAAACATCGTGAGGGAACCTGCACGCCCGAGAGTTCTTCATACTGTTCTCGTGGGTGTGTGAAGTCTGCCAATCCGCACTTGGCGCAACTGCCTAATTTTTTTAAGGGATTTAAAGTAGCCTTGTATTATTCCAGACTGCACTCTGTGCCAAATTTCATCTAGACCCGTTCAGCCGTTCTGGCGTGTTTGAGTAATAAACATTCTTCCATCCAAACTTTATTAGCATTTATACCTAATAATAAATTAGTACAGAAGTAAGATAGACATCTTTTAATATCTAGGTATATAAAACAAAGTCGGGTTTTTTTGAACACTTATAACTCTAGTACGGCTGGACGGATCTAGATGTTGGCACAGAGACAAATTATAGACTTTTTATCCCGGAAAATTAAAGACTTCCCACGGGAACTAAAAAACCTCAATCCGCAGATGAAGTCGCGGGCATCAGCCCGCGTAGGTACATAAATAGTACTCGTAACTAACTAACGTACCTACAAAGGAAGTTCATTATGTAGCTCGAGTCGCGGTCGTCGCCATCATAAACTTCCCAATAGTAAAAAAGTAATGTAAACTATTTATTATTCAATGCATAATCTCGAGAAGCCGCGCGTAGTTCCGTGGGCCATTGTGGTCGACTGCCCACGTGCTTTATCGCTGAGCTCTATACATAGCACCCTAGACATAGGAAATGAACTTGGTATGCTAAGCGGAAAAGCGTACTTACAGAATTTTTGTTTTACGACTTTTTGTTTTGAGGCGTCGATACCATATTTATATAGTACTAGCGAATGCACGCGACTTCGTCTGCGTGGTTTGAGGTTTTTTGGTTCCCGCGGGAACTTTTTAATTTTCCGGGATAAAAAGTAGCCTATGGGCTATTCCAGACTATAATCTATCTCTGTGCCAAATTTAAGCCAGATCCGTTCAGCTGTTGGGGCGTGATTGAGTAGCAAACATCCATACATCCATACATCCATCCAAACTTTCGCATTTATAATATTAGTATAGATAGACTAGATGATGACCGCGACTTCGTTCGCCGTCAGAGCGTAACAGACAGAAAGGCACACTTTCATTCATATATTTATAATATCAAGTCTGGATAGTAATACCAAGTGTAGGTATATGTATAGGTGTAACATAAACACATGGTATTTATGTTACATATGTAAACGTAGAATTTGTATGTTCTAAGACTAAAGGGTACTTTCATAAATATATTATATGTATTTTTTTAAATGTCAGCGCCGCGGCCACATTTAGTCGTGCGACACGCACGTGCTTGCGCAGTAATTCGTTAGTTTGGTATTGCTCTTACAATGCAATAGGAAATGAACTTGATGGGCTAAGTTCATGGGCCCCGCGTTGCGTAACCGGTTGCGTATTGTGTGTTCTAGTTAGAGACGTGAGGGCTTGGGCACACAACGCGCTGTGCGGCTACGCGTGATAAGTGGTTTCTTGAATGGCCTGACCGAATATCAGTCTCGATGGCCAATCTCAGAGAGAACTAGCTAACTACCAACCCAGGAGATATTATAATGTATTAGTGTGTCACACACAGATTCACTATTCACACAGCAATACTATGATAAAAAGAAGAAGAGAATTAAGAGAAGAAGAGGGATCACTATTTTCTACCATGAGAAATACGATGCCGAGAGAGACATTGGGACATTTTGTAGCAGTATGTTTGTCCAACTCTTTAGTACGTCTTGCTCGCGTTTAGATGCTTTACGACCATACTGGCAAGTTTTTGTGGCCAGCTGATCGAAGCTGAGGATTGAAGCTCAGAGTTCTGTTCTATGATCAATGTAACCTTTCTAGTAAACTACCTAACTCTGAAGTCTAGACCGCTGTCTATGGAGTCGACGTCGATGATTTAAAACTAAAGTGGCGAGTTTTGTAGACAATTTTACAGTTGAAGATGTGTGTTCCAAAATGGATAGGATAGGATTTCTATACACAGCAGAAATTTGCTGCGTCATCACGTCGGTAGATAAACGCAATTTGATTGGTCAATCGTGCCCTACCTAAGAAACCGAGAACGTTGTCTGTGGGTCGATGCCTGAAAATACTTTACGATCGTTGGTAAGTTTAATGACATGTGGGGAGATTAAACGGGATGGGGTATTAAACTGTCTCTTGCTATACGTGTAGGTGCGTCTATACGAGTGTGAACGCAAATTGCAGCTTGACAAACCTAACTGTGCGTGTGGCGGTGGCGCCACTGTCTATTAATCTACATTTTGAGGATCGATATTAACAGTGGATTTTTTAGTTCCTAATTAGACTAAACGCACACATAAGCTTGTCAGAGTGTTGAATAGGTATGTGGACGCAACTGTGTTCTAATCGGAACTTGCTCTTAGAGATATTTTTTATTCAACTAAGTATTTGAACTATTGACTGCAATCTCAACTGGTGGTAAGAGTTGACGCAATCTAAGATAGTAGTCAAGTGGGCAAACATGGGGGTATGGCATTTAGTTATGTTAAACCCACATCCCCTAATCGGTTTCTTTAGTGGCATTGTAGGCCGCTAAATCACTTGGCGGTATCTCCATGCAGTTAATGTGGTAACTAGTCACAGCCAAAGCCTCCCGCTAGACCGACCAGACATAATTTAGAAATCATAATTTCAAAAATTACTTCTACCTGGGATTGAACCCGGGACCTCCCACTAATGAAAACACAGCGCTCAACTCACTGCACCGTCTACTCTTTAAAAATATATTGATAAATAAGAATAATGGCAAGCCTGAAAAAAAAAGAAAATTGGCTCTCCTTTTCTAAATCTAACAAGGTAAAGGTAAAATAAAGTCTGAAAACTTTTCCTCTTTATGCCAGTCAATAAGTTTCTCTTTTTATGTAGGTACAAGTACAAACATTTTCGATAAACTTATTATGGACTGTCACATACCTTTCTAGTATTTAGGACATCCAATTATTAGCAGGAAGCGTACAGGTCAAATCATTAGATCTAGAAGTTTATGTTACATAGGCCTTATAACGTATACCCCTGCAAAGAAAGGTTTAAAAATGTGCTACGAGATGTTTAAAACCACGCAGATGACGTCGCTGGCATCAGTTAGTTTCGAGGTATATTCAAAATAAAGATATTCATTTATTGATTTGTGAATACAGTACAAAAAGGTGTTACAATATAGAAAACCTCTTGTGTCCTATCATAGTGTGGGCGTTCAAATGTGTTTTAAGATATGACCATAATAATATTAATAAGTATAATGGTAGGTTGAATGCGGTCAATTTAAATTTTACATTTTCCTTTCAATTTTTAAAATTTCGAAAGTCCAGTAATTTGGTTCTAACATCTTTGGACCATTAAGTCCTGTAATTTATGTGGGAACGAGCAGCCTACTGGTCGATTGCGATTGTTCAGCAACGTTACCAAAGGCGATAACTGAATAGGTGACCGAAGTTGGGATTTTGGTTTTCTCCCTGCTTCGGAGAGAAGTAGAAAATGTTGAATCTAGTCCAGGTTCTTTTTACTAGCACCTTATACTATCAGTTGAAATAGTACGCTGCAGAAGTATCTAGGTACATAGAAAGTTAGAAACCCTACTTATTCACCTTCACTTTAGGCTGCATCACTATTTACCAGCAAGACTAATTGCAGCTAAAAAAATATATCTAGAAAACCTCTACTATTGCGATGAATGGAAATGGGTCACGGCCAGACCACAAACGATGACCCAGAGAAGAAAGAATAAGGTGGGGACCACTTCCGCAAACTTCTAAAAATGATCTCTCTTGCGAAGCTATGGATTATGGCATTTATTGAAAGTTCCAAACGTACAGGCCCTTAAACTTCATGACGTATAAAAGCCAACATTCGTTTTTACCGAACGGCCATTCGATAGTTTACAGGGGCATTAACAACGGGTACTACTGCCCGGCCGTGCCCGTGAAAAGCCTGAAACTTTTCGTTACCCGACAGTAGATGGTTTTTTAGAGCATAGTTCTTTAAGGCACGAAGAAACTGTTCTGGAAAAATGTTACGTGACAAAGAAGTAATTAAAAGACATTAAAAGACTAGTAATTAAAATACTTAAATAATTAAATTAATGTAATTATTTTAGTTCTCACTAACGTCGCCGTTGACCGACTGTATGAAATACTCTTCTGTGGCAGTAGGTCTAGGTATCTATCGTTAATTTAGGTTGGCAGGGAAAAAACAATGTTATATCATTGTTTTTTATTAATTTACGCGTGTAAATTGGCCTCAATAGACACGGCTTCTACGCGCTGCTTAAGGAGCCTCATATTTTTCTAGCAAAACTCGTGGGTTTTCTCCAAACCCCATAAATAAAGAGATCGAGATCTAAATTTTTTGAGATCTTTATTGGGGCTTGGTTTTTAATGATAATTATTTATTACCTTAAAATTTGTGTGTTCGCTAGTAAGAAGGAGGAATTTGCGATTTTAAATTGATTTGCGATTGGTTATTTTACATTACTAAAAGATTTTGTTAAAAAACAATTCTTACCAGCTTTGGTCAACTCATGTTTCCAGATACAAATCACGGAAGTGATCTTCAACTATTCCACGGTTGAGCAGCATCGCCTTAAGTAGACTTGCTTCAAATAATTTAATTATAGCAATTTATGAGCTTTCCGTGTCAGAAGTTGGAAGTGAAATGAGGAGTGAATTATATTGTGAATAACAGAGAACAGCGAACGGGCTTCCATAAATAATATTATAAACTTTGACTGGGATGGAATATTATAAATTATAGTATTTACTGGAGATTTCGCCCCGTAGAACACACGACATCTTTAAATATATGCGTCACTAGCGAATGCCCGTGAATTCGTCTGCGTGGTTTGAGGTTTTTTTGGTTCCCGCAGGAACTCTATAATTTTCCGGGATGAAAAGTAGCCTGTGTTTAAGTGCTATTCCAGACTGCAATCTATCTCTGTGCCAAATTTCAGCCAGCAGATCCGTTCAGCCGTTGGGGGCTTGGGGCATGATTGAGTAACAAACATCCATACATCCATACATCTATCCAAACTTTCGCATTTATAATATTTATGCATCATATTACGAAGTGTTTTCTTGTGCCATAATTCTATAGTAATTCAGTGTTTGTAACATGTCATGTAAGCCTAGTTGTTACAACGTATGTCAGTCGATTTTTAAGCAATGTTAACTTAAAAATAAAACTTGGCTTGGAAATAAAAGACACTTTCAAGTAATAACGTTCACTTGTATCTTTTACCCTTTTTGCGTTTCCATATTTACATGTTATGGTAGAGTACCATTATTTGATTATAAGTTGACCCGCCCGGCTTCAATCGGGTGTAATTCTACAAAATAATTCAAATATTTCCATTGAAAAATAACAAACTAGAAGATAGAGTTAGAATCAGTCAGAGGTAACTGCTAACATCAAATTGCAGCTGTAGAACGTCAATGTTGCAAGCAGTCAGGTTGAAGCTATTGAATATCGCACGTCCTAGTAGAAACATCTCTTTGATTGCGAAGATCCGATTTACTCCGGAGAAAAGGCTGAATTTAATCTTCGTCGATCAAACGCAATCTGGCGAGATCGTTTTTATACGTGTAGTGTAACCTACAGGGGGTTACTTTCATCGCTTGAAGCAGTATTATTTTTAAATTGACGTTTTAAATGACGTACCTTGACGTCCCAAAAATAAGCATTATATATATGAAACAAGAGCGCCAGCAAGATTTAAATAATACTGCTTTAAGCGACGGTAGTAACCCCCAAAGCATGGGACGAGCATAGGCTATCGATAGCAAATTACGATGTCTTGAAAAGTATCCGTAATTCCGCAATAAAGATTCCGCAATAATGTTGCTATGATAACAAAGTAATCATTTTTTATTTAAATAACCAGTTCAAATTTCGTTATTATTATGTCGGTAATATCGAAAAATATTATTCATATCTCATCAGTATGTCGTATTTAAATATAATTTCCATAAAACACAATTTACCAAATAAACTTGATTCAGTGCAGTGTAATAAGATTTAGGGAGAAAGGGTCCCTAATTCGGTCCTTATTGCTGTGTAATAAGCGACGTCAAAAAGGCCACGCCCACCCTTTCCACACGGCCCTTTGATAAGTGCAGTGTAATAGGCCTATTAGGCCCGCTTGCAGAAACGCCGGGTAACACCCAAGAATAAATTTGAAATTTTGACAGAAGTTTTATACGAATTCTGTCAAAGTAGCAGTTACCTCTTATAAGGATAACCCAGCTTTTCTGCATTATTATTATTATATTACTACTATCTATGTACCGATACGTAGATATTTTGTAACGCTTTTGAAACGGATGTCCAATTTTGAATCAGTTTTTTTTATTCAAAGGCAGGTTTAATCAAAATGATTCCTATATGTTTGATAAACATCTGTTGAGCCGTCAGGAGCTCCAGTCAAAGGTCAAAACTCAAAACGCGATAGAATCTAAACGATCCGTCAAAGTTCGCCTCTCATCTACCCGAAAACTCAAAAGGGCGAAGGAATATTAATAAGCTCAGTTTTTCTTTCATGAATTTAAACTTCGTTTATACAAAAGTTCTTACACAGCTTTTTGTCTGCTAAGTACCGAAAATAACCGTCATGAAACTTGTACGCAATATAAAAATCCCATAGACGTTTTATCACGGCCTGTTAATAGAAAAAAACCCTCGAAGGCGGCCAAGTTTCCTTCAAGTTCTCTATCCTGTATCTGTTCAGAGATAGAGCACGAAAATATTTCTCTAGGGGGAGTAAATTACTAATTTTAGTGGCCACGGTGGAAAAATATCTACTTGAAGCGAAAATATAAACCGACCTTCAAAATAAAGACGCACGAGGGACTTTGTTTCAAAATATTACATAATATTTTCAAATATCCTTGATCTTCGACTCCGCTTGCCTTTATTTTAGGTGATATATATAAATATAAAGTGATATATAAGTAAGAATCAACGAATGCCTAAACAATGTTTTGTAAGACCTGTATATATAGTAATGACAGAGGTTTTATTATGTATAATCCCTTAATGTGCGCAGCGCCTTTTATAAAAATTACCGCCCTTATGTAAAACTAGGTAATCCGCGACTTCGTCCACGCGGATGAAGTTTATTTTCCACGGGAACTCATTATTTCGGGATAAAAACAAGCCTATGTCCTTCCACGAGTGACGGGATACAGCCTATCTGTGTACCCATCAAAATTGGTTGAAAAGATGGGCTGTGCGAGCTTGAGAGCATATCAGATTGATGGGCCACCTGTCACATCCTTGTTATATAACAAATTGTTAAAGTGTCAAGAGATAGACAGACACACTTTTGCATTTATTATCTCAGTACTCAATAGTTATCTACATACCTACTATACACACATAAACACACTTATGCATTTATTATCTCAGTAGTTATCTAATAACCTACTGAGATAATAAATGCAAAAGTGTGTGTGTATCAAATAAGAAAGGAAGAATGGTTGAAGGAGAATATCCCGTTGTGTAAACATTTTTTTAATCTCGAAAGCACTTAGTATTAGGCGAAATATTGTAGAGTAATTTAGGAATCAATCTGATAACGATTTGCCTAAGTAAAGAGATCTTTTTCCAATTTCCATTAAATCCGAGTTTCGAATTTCACCCGAGCTGTGTTGACCGTGAGCTTACCCCTTAATATAGCTATATCGAATCTCATTTTGTTTAAGCTTTGGAGGTCAAGGGTATATAATGTACAAGCTTATCCGACCCATATTTCACAATTTATAAATAAACCAATAAATAATAAAATTCTGCACAAAGAATAACAAATTTAAGCGCAATGAACACATAAATAAATAATAAAAGTAGGCGAAACTAATAAAAGTAAAAAAGGTCTCCGACCACCATGTCGGCCCCTCTTAGAGCAAGAGGTATTAAAAAAAAAAAGCTTATCCGACCTATCTTTGCACGGGTGGTCTTAGCTTAGGTATAGCCTTTATTTATGTTTAAAATTAATTATAATTTTATAATTAAGTATTAAAATCAATTTACGTTAGCCCGCTTCCATCTTTGAATGCATCATCACTTA
This sequence comes from Erebia palarica, assembly GCA_964035005.1. Classification (NCBI taxonomy): domain Eukaryota; kingdom Metazoa; phylum Arthropoda; class Insecta; order Lepidoptera; family Nymphalidae; genus Erebia; species Erebia palarica. Next base: position 21,904,647 of record OZ035986.1, read on the forward strand.
CCAGGTGAGATCGCAGTCAAGGGTCAACTTGTAGTGGAATTTAAAATAAAGTGCATAATGGGGTGGTATTTTTTGTGTCGGGGATGTACACGATATACTGTGTATATGTTGTATTTAGAACTTACCTTTACATTGTAAAGGTAAGTTCTAAATATTGATATAATTCAAATCTAGATGGTTTTTCACTGAACCACCAAAACTGTATTCAGTTAATATTTTGATAATAAATTAGAAAAAAAGACTATTTTTTGTAACCCTAATGCCACCACCACCACCATTACAGCCCTTTAACTACCCACTACTGGGCACAGGCCTCCACTCTCAATTTGAGCTTAGATCCACCACGCTGCTCCAATGCCGGTTGGTTAAGGATTATTATCATGTTAGTGATAATAGCCGGAACCGACGGCTTAACGTGCTCTCCGAGGCACGAGGATGTAACACCGCCAACTTCCTAACTCCGGGCTGGGAATTTCTAGTCAGAAAAACCCAAAACTTAATTATGGAACCCGAGGAGTTCTGTCCGCTATCTCCGATGTTTTGAACTGATCTCCACGAAAGCTAATAAAACTATATCATTATATTTTATTTTTAGAAATTCACATCAGACCGACCTTTACAGCTATAAAGACAGAAAAAGACTATTATTTATTCTTTACAGCTTCATAAAGAATAAATAATAGTCCAAATATGGAAGGATGGAAGTCTGATATCCTCCAAAAATCATTCATGTCAGTTGTATTATGGTAAATATTAGCAAAATAAGGGCGAAGCCAAGGCAAAACTGACAAATAAACCGATAATCTAAAGAGCGTCGAGCAAGAAAAGGAAACTAAAAGCGCCGGACCGTTCTGTAAATATCGTAAAGACTGTTTTACGTCTCTCATCTAAGTTTATTGCTAGTGTTTATTTCGTCACAACAAAACAATTAACATTCAACCCTCCTCCCCTACCCTCGCAGCTAGCCCATACCACTACGTCAGTTTCATTGCGTAATCCTTTTGTTTCCCTTCTTTTTTATTTAATGTTTTTGTACGAACATTTGAATAAAGTTCAAACTGATGCGAAATCCGTTTTAGGCCTTGTAGGATAATTTGTTTGTTTTTAAAGCTTCTGCCAGCTTTTAGGGATCCCACGTGAAATAATTAGCTGCCTACCATATACCATTGCTGATATATTTAATAAAAATATTTTTTCTGTCTCGAGAAAGCTCGGATTTATTTTACAGGTTCTTGGATACAGCTTTGCTTACTTGCGACAGTACTTATATAGTTTTAGCAACTTTGACTTGACCCTATAGCAACTGGATAGATGATCCACTGCCTGAACCCACTGTAGAAGTTCTGGTTTGGTATCTTCCTTTACTCATAGCTGTTGTAAGGAGCACCAAATTCTTATCTTAATATCCCCAGTGGCCCCATTATGCAAGTAATCCGACTAGTGTTACCACTTATGATTTTACAATACTGTAACTTGGACACAGACAGCGAGGCATAAACTATCTCCGGATTGCTCAGCGTGCTATGTGAAGATCTTTACTAGGGATAAAGTCTGAAACGTAGTAATTCGCTAAGTAATCGACGTAGCTCTCAAGACTATAGCTGAAGTAACTGTGGGCTGGTAACATTTGTCGGTGCCCGATAGCCGCTGGAATCTTCAAATAGAGCGGAGGGCGCCCCCAGTACCCCTATTCAGTAGCTATTAAAAAATTAAAGCCACTGACATATTTTTTTATCCATTATAGGAAAGTATGTATTAATGGTGACTTGGCGGCTATCAATGAATGGAATAAGTGCTATGGTCTGAAAGTAAATCCTTCTATGTCACAGGCTATTATTATTGGTGGTCATGGCATGATTTCCAGAGTTAACTGGGATAACCTTCAGTCAGTTTAATTAAATAGCATTATTATTCCTTATAGTTCTACCGTCAAAAAACTTGGTGTACATTTGGATACTACTTTCTCTTGGTCTCATCATTTAAAAGAAGTCAGTAGGAAAACTTTTGCAGCCATGGGTTCACTAAGGCGTCTGCGTTCTTTTCTTCCTATTCCTACTAAGATTATGTTAGCACAATCCCTACTGCTCTCCATTCTCGATTATGCGGACGCAAGCTATCTTGATTTAACTGAGGACCAACTAAATAAACTGGAGCGAATTCAAAATTTAGTTATTAGGTTTATATTTGGTTTGCGCAAATATGACTATGTCTCCGAATTTCATTCAAAGCTCAAGTGGTTACCCATTAGATTTCGCCGGGATCTTCATATTGTTTCTCTTCTGTACTGTGTATTGTTCAATCCCTTGACTCCTGGTCATTTAAAGGATAAGTTTAAATATCTCGGGCATGATAGACCAGATATTGTCCTCCGGTCGGCCGGTTAACTTATTCTTAAGGTGCCTACGCATCGGACTAAATATTTCCAAAGTTCATTCGCACTCAGGGCCACTAGTCTATGGAATGAACTTCCCTCACATATTCATCGTACTAAAACCCTTAGTAAGTTTAAAATTGACGTTAAAAGTTATTACATATCTCTTTGTTATCATAGGTAACGACATATTTATTGTTTTCTATCTAAAAGTACTTATTTATGTATTTATTGGTATATATATGTCTATTATTATTATTTTGTATATATTAGTTTATCAAAATATGCCCCTCTAAAATATGTACCTCCCTTTATCTTCTTTTTCATTTTCTCCCTATCGTTAAGGTTGTCTCGAAGAGATCGCTGCTGATCGCTGTTAAGACCGCCTTATAGTACCTACTTATAGTTGTTTTCTTGTTTGTAACATGTTGTTTTTGTATATTCGTGGTGTACAATAAAGTACATACATACATATATATGTCATGTTTGTCATTATTGACAGCAGCGGCTATTTAGAGCTAGTTATAGAATATGGGGGTAGGCTACATGGAGCGATGAAATTCGGAGAGTGGCTTTATTTAATGGATGCAAACAGCCAAAGAAACGCAACAGTTAAACTCGCTCTTGGAATAATGGAAAGGGTCACAGCTCCCTGGTCCGAGAGAGACCCAGTGGATGTATGGAGTTTTTAAGGCTATAGAATATTAATGCTCTTGGTTATTAGCGAACCCGTTACAGTTATAACCCGGGGGTGCGAGCTTGAAAGTCTACCTACCCTACCTACCACTTATCGATGACTGTGGTACAAGTGAGAGACTCAGGGAGTATCTTTTTCTATACCTGGTTACGATTACACTTCTAAGTTTTACTCACAATAGTCGCGTATAAGTAGCTTACGAAATGTCGAGTCGAGTCGTCGTGTCGCGTATCGTATGCAAACGTATGTTAGTTAAGTAAGTAACTTACGTGCTCACGTAAATACTTGCAAGTTTAATCGTGGCCTTACATAATATTTCATATCTTGTGTTATGGACGGGAGCTTCGTGCCACGCGCTACGCCCACGGAGACTGACGCTGATTGGTCGACCGCCGATGCCCCCGCTCCCCGCTGCACCCTCACCCCCGCGATCGCCTTATCTCTCGCTTGGCACGACCGTATGCGGTTGCCGAGTGGGAGAATTAGGTATAAGATCATGTTTGAACTGCATAGAATCACTTCGTCTACAACTCCCGACCTGTGAAGACCAAGTAACAAGAACCCTGCGAACCATTGTGAACATTGTAAATAGAACCTAGATCATTATGAACATTGTGAACAAGTAAATACAGTCCACTGAACCGAACCGAGGGATTTTAGTTTGAATCCCGCCCTCACATCTTGCAAACAGACTAAGGATCACTTTCCAGCATATTGTGATGTCTTAGCACAGATTAGGTAATAGTACAGTTGTCAATGTTCATCTTCGGGGCATAATACGTTACCGTCAAATAAAAGCTCTTTCCTTCATCAAGTTTAACACTTTTGTTATTCGAATCAAATTGCAGCAGACAACTAACTAGACAAAATATAAATTTAAAGGAATGTTGAAAAGGACATGACCAGTAATTGCCCTCCGATTCGGGACAACGTGCAGGATTTCCGTTTTTACAGTAAGGTTTAAAAATTCAAAACGAAATTATTATGGATTTATTATTCCAAATAAGGTCAGGGTTCAAATGACAAAAAAAAAACAGTACGTTTATTGTTTAAATCTTGAGCGTCCGCTTTCCTCTTTAAGCACTACTCCATTTTGACGTTCCATTATATCCATGCCTAATAATAATCTTGTAACCCTACATGAATACCATTTATTAGGTACCTTAGTCATTATATTAAGAATGATTTATTTTTGATCAATTAAATAGTAATGAAAAGGTATATGTATGTAGGTAAATGTATGTTTTGTTTATAATTATTTTTATTTTTTGACAAGTCTCAAACTAAAAGATCGAACGAAGCATTTTGAAATACTGCGTTTAAAGGAACGCCCTTTCACATTGCATATGCTGCCATCTGTGGTCGAATGGTTAAACTTGTTAACCAAAAGTAGTGAGCAATACTTAAAAATATTTTCTATACTCACCACAATAACTAGCGCCATCTAGTGTGGGAAAGCAGTTTTTGGTGAAACTTTTTTTATTTATTTTCTCAGTTTTCAGAGCCTTCAGACTCCTGAAACTTTTTTATTTGAAAACTATAAAATATAACAATTACAATAATAAAGAAATAATACTTGAAAATATTTTTTTAGACTCGCTCAACACAATAAATAGCGCCATCTAATGTGGGAAAGCAGACTTTTGGTGAAACTTTTTTTGTTCATTTTCGCAGTTTTCCGAGCCTTCAGACTCCTGAAACTTTTTTATCTGAAAACAGTGAAATATTACAATTACAATAATAAAGAAATCATTGCTGCACATTGATTTTGACACCTAGGCAAGCTGCTATAGTTCCACCGGTCAAGTCCTTTAAAAATTTACTCGCAATGTCATTTATACTTTGTCCAATTGACACTGGACCGTGGTAAATTAATGCAAAGTTGTAAATGATATTAAACACAAAAGTGATTACATTATATTGAATGTATAAACACAATCGATTGAGTTGTTTTTGAATGTTTTCTTTTCTCTTACAACTTGCGCCAGCATCCTGATGACTAAGCAACTAAGATATTTCCTGATGCAAATTTTATCGGAATTTTGTATAAGCCTTAGAATGATGACGTGTGCTTTTCGGTCTCGGCTATACACGACTGCCCAAAAAAAGGAGTGTAATGTTTTTAGAGTTCATGTTTGTATGTAATAAATAAATGTATGTAGATGTCACCGTAAGATTGTAAAAACCGTTAGATTATAATCTAACTCGCGAAATTCTAAACTGTCGAAAGATTACAATTTAACGCATTATTTTCCGGTAGATTGTAATCTGATAGGTATTTAAACCCGATAAAACCTAAGTGCCCGGCCTGAAGCCACTACAGGCACTACCTGTTAATTTATGTCGCCCTAACCTAACCTACAAGAAAGAGACAAGAAAACGTAAATAAAATGGATATTTCAAAAATTTAAACTCAGAACATTGAACAGTTTACAATCTTTCGACAGTTTAGAATTTCGCGAGTTAGATTATAATCTAACGGTTTTTACAATCTTACGGTGACATTTATACAAGTATTATGTGATTTTCTTTTTTCCACATCATCCCGAGTGACAGAGGCTATAAATATTTGGAAAAAATTCAATTTGACGCCTTTATGGTGCCATTTTCAAAACGGCACCATACAATTATGTATATGAAGTCGTGCTTTTAATTTTTTTTCGTTATTTTATTACTAATCAACAAGACTAAACTTTGAGCGTATCGAGCATTAATTTTGGTAAATTGTTAAAAAGTGCTAGCTAATCAACGTCCATCTAGTGGGGGGACATCCAACGCTGCGCTTTCCGTTTCCTTTATGGATCATACAGATTCAATGCTAACAGATATTAAATCTTCTTATTTTAAAATTTCCTGAATTTGATTTTTTCGTAAAAATTAAAAGTGTACCGTTTATACAAGTTCAACGACCACAGCTCTCATGGTCTGATGCATCTCCAATCAATGACTAATCGGGTACAGCAAGCATCGCGGTTAATCTGGACTCATGAGAAAGTAGCTCTAATAATAAAACTCTGATAGAGGTCACTTTTGCTTGGTATTACTGATGACAGTGGAGAAGCCCTAATTTTTCGATTTTAGTAGTTTTTATTTTTTCCAAGAAAATGCGTAAATTACTCAGAGAGATAACTTCGAATTGCCTGAATTTTTATCCAATTAATCTTCTGTTAAAGTGCAGTAATTTAAGTGAATAAGTAGTAAGTAGCTTTAAATGAAAACTTGGCCAAAGGCTATATCAAGTCCCGAGTTTAATACTTCATATAAAAGCACAAACAAATTATACACGTACCTACGCATGACCGCAGTGGGCGTATTTGAGCGTATGATAGGTAAAATAATCGACTTTATGAATTTTATCGCGAAGATTTTATTTTGAAATTAAAAATACGTTAACTTTCATATTTCAATATGTAATTTGTGCTAAAAAAAATCGGTTCAAAGACAATGTCAACAAAAAAGGTAGCACATAGTAGTAGCATGAAAGAACCCGATTGGGGGTGTAATATAACCGCCATAGGTTAGTCCACTAGCATCTTTCGACTGCAAGAGTCTGCTACAGCCGATGTGTTGCAACGATGATGACGATAATGAATGAACCCAAATGGACTCGCAGACCTAGCCCTGTCGATTACTATAGATTGTATTAAGTAATAAAATCCTCGGAATGAGACGAGCTCATCTCATCCTGAGAGGAGTCTTGTGCTTAGTAGCCGGCAGTAGGTCGATAAGAGAGAGAGAGAGTAAATAACTTCCTATAGATATTTCTTTTATCATTCAAGATTGAGTGCACATGTAGCAGAGTGCTTCACAGGCCTTCCACATCAGCATGCGATTACGCGATGCATCATGTTACGACTCGTGTCTCATGAACCATGAGTCATCGAATCATCACATCTGAGTCACGCTCGTAACTTCGCGTGGAATGACACTTCTGTCACTTTGTGTTCTTCCCGACTGAAATTCAGCAAGATTTGAGCCAAGGCAGCCTATCTCAAAAGGATATCGTTCACTCTGATACTATAACTCAATCAACAAAAGTCCCACCAACTTATGTGGCCCGGTCTTAAGCAAATTCCTAGTTCCATGGGCCAGGTGGCCAATATTGGAACAAATTATGCATGTTTAATTGTTGTTTTTATTTAGTTTTTTATTTATATTAGCGACGCTGTCACCGGGTCTGATAAGTTTGTAGAACATACATTTGGTCTATACGCCGACCAGATCAAAAGATAATAAGTGTGCTAGTTTGTGGGCCAGTATAGGTGTACATATTTTCGAACTCTCCCCCAAAAAAGAAAACAATAGTGCCTTTCTGTAGCCATGATGTGCCATTCGTAGCTTAGCAAGAAAGCACATCTCTGGTAGAAAGGTACTTACCATATGGTGGCAAAGTTTAGTTGCGAGTGGTTATGCCTATTCGAGAAATTGACCTTGAATTTGAAAGTGAATTTTGGTCAATAGGGTGGGTGACCGACTTCGCTGGCCGAGTCCTCCGTGCCTCAGAAAGAAGTAAGCCGATACGATGCGATTACGCGTATAAAAATTACCCGTAAAGTAAGTAGGTAGGGTCCAGGTCAGTGCGCTTCTATCTAAGAATAAATATATTAAGTCAAGTAATGTGACTATCTTGTTATAATTTTGAAGTTATACTTCTTTTGGCGCGTGAGGGAAAAATTATCAGAGTGAATTTTTACGATGCGCGCGCACACCGACACCCAGCGTCAAACGTCGACACCCATCCTGACGTTAGTTGGTCAACAATAAGTCTTGCAGAAAAAGGCCTACCAACGAAATAAAAATAAATACATTTATTGTATGTTGGGTGAGAGCTGATAACTATACAAAAACCTGATAACCTACAAAAGTACACACACTTTTTTTCAATAAGTTTTCAATGCAATAGCACTTTCAAAAGTCGCGACGAAAGTAAGCTAAGAGAATGTTCAAACACTTATGTTCTTTGATCAAGTAAAAGTGATAATTATGCGCATGTCTAGGTCATGGAGTCTCGTGGAAAGCTAAATGTAGGCAACCTGCACAGACAAACCGTCTAACTTCGCACTTCTCTTCACTACTGTTATTCTTCCTACAAGAGCTAAACTTAGTTCAATGGCGTCATTAAAAAAAAAAAAGTTTTGTGCAGTTGTTGTTGGCACTTGCGTTATTTTTTTTAATACCTCCACCTGCAGTGTAGGTACGAAAGGTAGTATTAGATTCAAATCCGTGCATCAGATAATAAATCATCGATTTTTGACAGATCACTTTAAATGTACCTACCACTTTAAATAATGTCCCCTCTCGAATGTAAGGGCTTGAATATTTTACAGACAAGATAATGCCCTCGACTTTTCCCTCATAATGATTCCCACGGTCCCGCATTAATGACTAAAGTTGAATTTATTTTTCGAAAATAAGATTAACTATAATCCTCATCATCTAGAAAATGATGAGTAGATACCAAAAATATATTACACTATAGTTCAATATCCAGTGATTCACAAAAAAATATTATTTAATAAAAATATAAATAAGATTCTAATTTAGCTAGATCAATTTAGAATTTTAACTTTTTAGTTCGTTTTTTTTGGCAGGGCAATCGTGTTTTTTAATTTTGTTAATTATGACTTGTTCTGTTTCTGCAGTGGCAGGCGCCTGATGGTGCAGTGCGGAGATATATCGCAGTGCTAATGTAAAACCTGAAGTGCTGCCCAGTGCCGGCTGGCTATTATTGGGCATGGAATATTATGATGATAAGTGCTATCCATGCGAAGCCGGAGCGGATCGCTAGTGTAATACAAATACAATGCATATTTCACATGTAAAAAGGAGCTTTCGAGAGAATAAGTTTTACCTCTGTCCAATTTATATTTTTCACATGTATGTATCACCAAACTGCCTTGTAGGTCTAGTGGTTAGCATCTTCGACTGCGGCTGATGAGTTCTCTGGTTCTGGTAAGTATTGGGTTTTTCTGACTAGAAATTCTCAGTACGAGCCCGGAGTTAGGAAGTTGGCGGTGCTTCACCCCCTTGCCTCGGAGAGCACGTCAGTCCCGGTTATTATCACTAATATGATAACAGTTGTTAAAGAGCAACGTGGTGGATCTAAGCTCTAATTCCCTCTCTCCTATGAGAGTCGAGGCCTTTGCCCAGCAGTGGGAGGTTAATCGAGATGTAGTGATAGTGGTGGTGGTGGTGGTGGTAGTATCACAAAAATAAAATGGGAAAACTACTTTCGAATTAAACGTGTGCGAGTGATTTAAAAGAGTACAGAGAAAAAGAAATATATATTTATCGAGCAATTTATCGGAGACGAAAGACAAAATTGGGCAGATAAAAGGGCCGAAATGGGCGGCTCTTTGATAAGGGGTGACAGATCTCCCTTAATTCCGATGTGGTGATCTCCAAGTCAATAGAGACCTTAGGACTCTCGACAATCAATCACTCACGAAAATTCACTTTAACTCGGAAAGATAACTTCGCAGTTTGGGATCACTTGGGACCAAAATTCACCCATTCGGTAACTGGATGGGTGACCGAATTTGCAGGTTCAAATTTGACCTTTTCGTTCCCTCCATACCTCGGGGAGCACATTAAGCCGTCGGTTCTGGTTATTATCACTTACATCTGATAATAACCGTTACAAATCCTAAGAGTTAAGTTACTCTTAGTCTAGTTGTATGCGGAAAGAACTGGGAAGCCACCGCATTACTATCCCAAGCAAACCCCTACCATTATGTGATTAACGGAAAGAGGTTGCGAACCTTATGAGGAATATGACGTAGACAGAGGGGCGAAATTAAGGGCCGAAACACAATAGGGACACAGGAAAAAACGTCCGCCTGGACGTCTACTTCAGAACGGAACGATAAAAGTGAATGAGTGTGATTTCGTCCTAAATCGGAACTTTTGATCATACACCAGGTGATGAGAATATGAGGTGATATTATTTCGGGACTTTCATCTCAAAAACAACTTTACTTTTAGTAGTAAACATGGAACCTTTATAATGTCGTCCACGCCGTCTGTCTGCCTGTCTATCCATCATAGCCTGCAAGCCAGCCAGCAACTGATTTAGTAAAATTTTGTATCTTTTAAATGCCAAAGTTTCCAAAAAGAGTAGCATTAAAATATTTAAATAAATCATTTTAAGAGTTTATGTGCAAGTGGACCTTGAAAATCAAGTAGAGCTGTAAGTTAAAATAATATATTAAAATTTTCAGGTTAACTCCAAAACATGAAAAGCGAGAGCCGCAGAAAAAATATTGGTGTAATTATTAGTCTAAGGGTGTAATTATAAGGTACTTAGGTATTTTAACATCGTTGGCGACGACGATTATAGTTCATTATTATCTTGAATTCTATAGAAAAAACGATTAAGTTACAGAGAAATCATTGACTTTAATTTCTCATTTGCAGATAATATTCAGACATGTAACTAATATCAAATCGACCGTAGATTTATTAAAGTAAAGGGTTTGGAGACAGCGTGAGCGTTGGTGAAGGTATCTTCAATGAATAATTGTTCTTTTCGCTTTAGGAATTATCTACGCAAAAGGTAGAATTATTTGATAAAATATTGTTTTAAGCACTTGAACAACGCTATAGGCTACAACAAACAGAACACGTAACGACGAAGTTTACAAAGTTGACACAAGAACTTTTTGCGCCGTTATCTTCATTGCTAAGGGTCCTTAGTTCCTTGCCTCTTGCCATGACCAACCAATGAAAATAAGCTAAGGATCTCCTAAAATAAACCCTCTTCTTTCTTCTCTCATGGTATAAAATAATGCGGTTGACTCCCAATTTCTTCTCCATAATAAGATTCGACTAAAAGTTAGTAAAAATAAAAAATATCGAAAACCTGTACCTAAGTACCGTGCGGCCTATATCTTTGTCCTTTACTCATAATGTGTAGATGCGTCAGCTTAGCTAAGCATGATAGATGGGCTAACAAGGTTACAAATGAGAAATTATGCGACACGTTGATTCAAACTTTTGCAGCTGACAAGATGAGAAAAGTCGCATATCTGGGGCACGCGCTTAGATCATACCAAGTAGGTATGTAACTTTTACTTAATCTGTAACTTAGGCACGAGAAATACAAGCTTATACCATGATGATGATAAAAGCACCCCTAATCGGTTTCTATACGGCATCGTAGCGGTACGCTATCGGTTGGCGAGTCTAAGCCTCTAACTAGCCACGGTCAAAGCCTCCCACCAGACCAGACCAAAGAAAATTCAGAAATTATAAATGCCCTTACCCAAAACCTAATCTTACCTTAGCTTAGCTTAGTCTTAGCTTAGCAATCCTACATGCAGCACATAACAGAGGCAGTAGGTGTACAAAGGCGACTGACTGAAGGTTTAAGCCACACTGTTATATTAAAGAGATCTTAAAAAGCAATACGCCACTACGATCGGATAGCTTCTCGTATGAACCGAGCATGGGCCCAGAATGTCATGGCATCGCCCTGGGTGCCGATAGCATCATCCTGCGACCGCGACTGGAATATACAATTATGTAGATTCGACGGCTCGCTTCCGTATCGCATACAAACTGAGCATTAACACTGTATCTGGTAACGAGCCTTTATGTTCCTGTGAATCATATTTTTTAACCGACAACACTAGCATCTAATATTAACATAATATCAATAAACTAGACGATGCGCGTTCACGTGGATTCTAAAAACCCCGGCGGTATTCTTTAATTTTCTGGGACCGAAAGTGGCCTATGACATGCTTCAGGTAAAAAATAACTAACCAAGCAAATATTCACGTCCCACAAACAAACATACTTTCCCATCTTTAATATTGGATATAATATATTATTAATGAGCGCGTGTGTCGATTCATCGGTTCCCTTAAAATTATCAAACATATCGTAGACTTTGATATGAAATGAAATGAAATAAAATGAAATGAAATGAAATGATTTACTTATTTCATGTAGGACAACTTGTGTCACTTATGAAACGTTAAGACTCGACCACCGGTTCGGAAAACTGATTCTACTGAGAAGAACCGGCAAGAATCTCAGCAGTTGCTCTTTTCATAGAAAAGAAAAGGTTACAATATGTAGACAACACAACACATACGTTACAAGTAATACGCTGACTTGTGGGTCACTGGATGCGAGGCCGGATGCTTCCATGTAACTTTGTCGTTAATAAAATCATCGATAGTGTAATAACCTCGACTTAACAAATGCTGTTTGACACAGTCTTTAAATCTATGTAATGGCAAATCCAGAAACTCTTTGGGAACCATATTATAAAAGCGTACACTCGACCCCACAAAGGATTTCTGCACCTCGCGCACACGATACGACGCTGTTACTAGCTTATGGCTGTTTCTAGTGTATCGATTGTGAGTATCACCTATTTTCTTGTAAAGATTAATGTTCTGCCTAACAAAGACTATATTATTGTATATGTATTGCGAAGGCACCGTAAGAACACCAATCTCTTTAAATTTTTCACGAAGTGATACGCGTGATCCGAGTTTATAAATAGAACGGATGGCTCTTTTCTGCAATATAAAAAAAGATAAAGGTAGGGCTTTAGCACAATCTAGAAAATAATGATTAAAAAATACTTATCCTCGTAACCGATATATTTAAACTGTCGCAGGACGCGATTGCTACTCGCAGTTAACTTTTTTTATTAATCAACCTCAGTTTTTTTTTCTCAAAACAGGTAAAGAAAGGCGCCCAATATCCAATTCAGAATAGAAACCTTTTCTATAATTAATTAGTATCTCAGGTAGGCAGTTGAAGGGCATAGACATGACAATCCCACCTCCTACCCATGTCATAAGCTTGTTTGCACATAGTGATTTTTTGAATACATCAGCTATGCTCTGCTCTGCTGCAGTAGAAATGCAGCCCTAGCGCTATCCTGGAACGCTGTCAATAAAGAAACAAGTGTCTTACAACACTTAACCGAACAAGAACAAGAGTAAACCGAAACAATGAGATCATGCAAATGTACCAATCTCCAAATACCACAGGGATCACCCGAAACATTTCATTATAAATCACATGCCTCTTTCTCTCTGGGTAAAAAACGTGTTTCGACCTAATTTTGGTTTCAGTCTAGGCCGGAAACTACGGCCTAAACTGAAACAACATTCGCGGGGTATCGCGCTGCGATCGGATATGTTCGGTGCACTGAGCTGCCAACGACGAAACGTCATTATTTTCCCGACAAAAACATAAAATTTTATGGAAGTTTTGTTTTCGTTCAAAATTGAGACTGGAGCCGAAATTCGTTTCCGATTTCCGTAACGTTATTATTTTATGACTGTTCATCATCTTTAAGTAGTCTAATAAACCACAATACACAATAGACTAGACGCAATATTCAGTAAGGGATGTATAGCGTACTGAAATTGTCTCATGTTTTACCTTTGAAATAAAATAAGTTTTGCCTGTACAAAGCCTACAGGCAAAACTTATTCTTCTCCTTATTTGTTCTTTCCATCAAGTAGGCAAGAGTAAAACCATATTACTTTTGTTCAGCCATGGTAGCTTTCTCAGTTATATTACAAAGAGATTGGATCTAGATGTTCCTGTATCATAATGGTTTTCTAAATGATGATAGTAACCGCACAGGCTGTCACTAAAAAGTGGTTAAATTAAATTGTACGTCAAGGAAGCCCGTAGGTACTCTCGTAACCTTTGAACCACTCGTAACGAAGTCGAGCCGTTACGAGTTGCGACGCTCGCCCAATTCTGCGTCACTAACTTGCCCTCGATCAATTTGTTCGCACAAATACAGAGATGGGCTCTCCAAACTTTATTACGAACTACTCCAAAGCCAAACAAAACACTTAAAAGCTTGCTCGCGACAGCCTGGTGACACAAGGGCTTCGCACACATTCATCCAACGACTACTTGACGCACATTTGCCGCGTACCGGCTAAAGCTGGCCGACTTACCACGTTTGGAATTTGGAACCCACGTAGCGAATCCCACGACTTCGTCTGCGTGGTTTGAGGTTTTTGGTTCCCGCGGGAACACTTTAATTTTCCGGGATAAAAAGTAGCATATGTGCTATTCCAGACTATAATCTATCTCTCTGCCAAATATCAGCTAGATCTGTTCAGCCGTTGGGGCGAGATTGAGTAACAAACATCCATACATCCATCCTAACTTTCGCATTTATGAAATTTCATGATAATTATGATTTTATGATTATGATTTATGAGTTATTACTTAGTAAGTTAAAACCAATTATTTTACTTCTAGGGTACCTTAATGTGATGAAATATAGAGCGGTCTTCGACTTTGTTCAGGCACAGAACATAACATCCACCACTACAGCCTATTAACGTCCCACTGCTGGGCACAAGCCTTCACTCTCCAGGAAAGAGGGAATTAGATCTTAGACCCACTACGCTGCTCCAATGCTGGTTGGCGGGCGGGGTAGTGGTAATAACATAATATTTATCATTTACTAGATGACCTGACCGGCTAGGCATGGGTGGGTTTACCCTATGTTTTACTAAGAACGTTAAAACTTGAAATTCAACATTTCTGGCTAAAGATTACACTGATCCATCATACATAAGTCCATCTTATTTATTTAACATCATTTTAACTCTGTAAGTAATAATACGCTCTATAGAATAAAGATATCTCAGCAATAGCAGAGTGAAAGGCTTGTAAAAGCTTGAATTTTGATACGCTTGCAATTTTAAGCTTTATTAACGATATTTTTTTTTGTAATTTCTTCATGTGGATTTTCGAATACAATTGGTTTTTAAATCGTTTAAGAATGTTCAACTTTTCAGACTGTGAGTAAAGCAAGAACCTGAACACACTCTACAAGTTACAAGGGTCCTACAGATATAAGAATAACAATGTAGGCATAACTCAGGTATAACCACGAGTATGTCAAACATCGTAGTTACCTCGACAAAAGTCGTTACACAAAACCACGTAAATACTTTTCTTTTATATTCCCTCACATTTTTACCTACATTTGCGGTGTTGATAAAACTTCTCGATTTTGAATTCCGTCCATGTTCCTCCAAACAAGGAAAACACGGAAAGAAATCGCTTCAGTAATTTATCGCGATGCCTGAACGATCTTTCGTGACGATTGTTTCGGGATTTGTTTCGAATTTTTCAGATATCACCACTAGCTTACTGTCATCGGCTTCGCCCATGGAATAAGTATCCATTTTAACATTATTAGCTTTGCTTTTAGTATGGATAGTGATAGCAGAATCGGTGACCCACATGAGGTCAGCGATTCTGCCGTTTTTAAAAATAGTGGCGAGCTCATTTCTCCGATATATATAATAAAAACTTAAAAGGAGGTTCCAGCCCCAATGTGATTCAATTGTTTTGTGAACTAAAATCAAAAATAATTTTTAAGTTTATTAAAAATATTGTTTACGGATCAAGTAGT
Organism: Erebia palarica; assembly: GCA_964035005.1. NCBI lineage: Eukaryota > Metazoa > Arthropoda > Insecta > Lepidoptera > Nymphalidae > Erebia > Erebia palarica. Next base: position 21,920,136 of record OZ035986.1, read on the forward strand.
TAACTTGAATTACTGATTACATCGGTGGTCAATCGTCTTTATTAGATTGAGCGAGCAAAATATGACAAATAAAAATAAATTTGGACTTCACTTTTTAGTACAAAACTAAACTACTCCGCTAAACTGTTCTTTGCCTCCACTCCGAGACAGCACTACCTTGCTCTAGCCAGCTCACGTCTCAGCTACGCATTGGTGAAAATAGCCTGCCCACTACGCTGCTCGTCTATGCATATATAAGATATATATTATGCTCTTGTCCGCTTTGCTTAATTAGTGGAAACTGGAAACCGGCTTTACAATAAAACAGCATAATAGTCTATTTTTAGAAATAACTGTTTAAATAGGTTACACATGTAAGATGAATCCTCAGAAGTTTCACAACCCCTGGGGGAACGACCCTAGGGTGAACCAGCTAATTAAAATTACGTATTATAATATGCCTACTTCAAGAGCAAAACTTGTATACGAGGGCTGATCAAAAAATACACGGAATATTTTAATTTCGAAGACAATTACGGCATTGTGAGAGCCCATTTTTTTCATATGTGGGTACACTATTTATAAATTATTATGTCAATTTTCGGCAGATACATTAGGAATACCTTTTTTTTGTGATCGGTTTTTAAGATACTTCCTAAGTCTAAATGACAGAGCAAAGAATTTGCATTACCTTTTGTGTAAAAACAAAATAAAATGTAAAATTTAATGTTTAACACTGCCTATGGACAATCTGCGACAAATATATCAGCCGTTTACTATTGGTATAAATTTTCAAAGACGGCCGTGAAGACTTTGAAGATGATGAGAGGAAAGGGCGGCCAAGAACATCAACTACTGATGACATCATCCACAAAATCAAAGAAATTGTGCTTTTCTTCGAACCTCTATTGGAGATCTGGCAGAGGAAGTTGGTGTCTCATACAGATCTTTATATGACTCTGATATCACAAATATCTGCAGTACAGAATTGTAGAAGAACAACTCGTTCAGGTTGCACCATGATAACGCGCCCGCTTTCACCTCGCGTTTTGTTCGGGATTTTTGTACAAAAACCAAATCGCATGAATGCCTCAGCTACCATATTCCCTGAACTTGGTGCGACTTTTTCCTGTTTCCAAAAATAAAGAGAAATATGAAGACCGAATCGCTGAAGGAACTCAAGGTCATTTCAAAAAGTGCGTTCCAGAAATGTTTTGAAGATTGGAAAAACGCTGGTAGAAGTACATTATATCCGACGGTGATTACTTTGAAGGGTATTATATTAATACTCAGGAGTAATAAAGATTTTTTTAATTATCCACAATTTCCGGGTATTTTTTTATCAGAGTATGTATTATAAATATTTAAACAATGATCCGCCCTGGTTGTTTCGGATGTACTAATCCATAGACAATTAAGTGACGCGCAATGTGATGATGCGCAAATAGAAAGAGAAAAAGTTTTAAATTTGCTTGGACTCAGTATCGATAATATTCTTCTGAATAATATTTTTAAAATATGTATAAAAATTTGTTTAAGATGTAGTTAAAGTTAAAATATTAAGTATAAAATATTAGTTTACTGTAATCATCCAGTTACAGTTTTATTACGAGCTTGTATCAACTCATCAAACAACAACCAATTGGGTTACAATAAACGTTTTTCCAGTTAGATATTTACTATTAGTGAAAGAAGTTTTCTTTTATGAAGTAATTTAGTACAGAGACAAGAGCTAACTTGTAGACTAACTAGTCTACAAGTCAGCTCTTGGCTACTGGGGCGGCGACAATTGATTTTGGCGAATAGCAAAATAGTGTTAACCAATGATGTGATTGCGATCGTTACTCTATTGCAATTATTTTACTGTAACAGAGCCCGTGGATTATTCAGTTTTGTTCGGTTTTGTGAGATAAAGATAAACGTCTCCGTTGTTAAGTTATTCAAACATTTCATTTTCATTAAAGCTTCGCAGAAATAAGAAAGATAAGGTGCTTCGGTACTTAAAAAAAAAAAGAAAAACATCTGATTTCTCAAAATACTACCCCAAGGTATTTGCTTTTTTTAAACTTAAATAGCCTTTGAATCAGAGGGATTATCAAACAGGCATCCACTTATGAACAAGCCTAGGTAAGTACTTACTAATACTCATTCCATAATATGGGAATTTCTACTGCCGATATCATGGTCCACAGGGAGCTTTAATCTGTCCACTGAGTTGTTCAATGTTGGAAAACAGCTGTTACGGTTATTTACTTAATAGAATTGACTTTTTGGTAAATCGATGGTTATTAGGTATAACCAGGGCCAACTATTATACTCAACAGGTAATCAATTAATTTTTAACATGTAGGACATACAGGTGTCTCTTATGTTACGGCATATTTTGACTCTGCCACCGGTTCGGAAAATAGATTTTATGTCAATATTTGATGGGTTCTAGCGATACAAACTAGTACCACTTTGTATCGCTAGTGCCCTTGATATTAATTATGCAGTGTTTTAATTATTTGATTTTCCAGGACAAATAGTAGCCTATTTCATTCTTCAGGTTTTAAAGTACATACCCATAGTACATAAGTAAGTAAGTACATACCCATACATAAAGTATATACCCATAGGACAAGTCAACAAACACACTTTCCCATCTATATGTCACCGTAAGATTGTAAAAACCGTTAGATTATTATATAACTCGAGAAATTGTAAACTGTCGACACATTGTGAACCGTTCAATGTTCTGCGTGTCAATTTTTGAAATATTAATTGTCTCATTTGTGTTTCTTGTAGGTTAGGTTAGGGTTCGACATAATATATAACCAGGTAGGCCTGCGTCCGGGCACTTAGGTTTTACCGGGTTAATATACCTAACTGATTACAATCTACCGAAAAATAATGCGTTAAATTGTAACCTTTCGACAGTTTGCAATTTCGCGAGTTAGATTATAATCTAACGGTTTTTACAATCTTACGGTGCCACATATACCATAAATATCTATACTACTAATAATTTATATTATTTAATAATAGTATAGAAGCAATGTCGCATTTATAAAAATGCGACAGTGCTTCTATCTGTCTATCAGCTACGCTTTGACGGTCTATCTTTCCAACCGATTTTGATTAAATTTGGTACAGAGATAGGTTGCATCCCGGGGAAGGAGTGAAATACATACATTTTATTCCGGGAAATTAAGGAGTTCCCGCTGGAACAAAAAAAAACTAATCAACGCGGAAGAATTCGCGGTCACCATCTTGTATTAATAAGCAGGGTACAGGATTGCATTTCGCTTTGCAAAAAGAGCAAGTACTAAGATTTTATAGGTTTTTCTCAGTAGAATCTTCTTCCGATTTGTTGGTAGAATCATATCATATTTAAATAAGTAATACACGTTAACCTGCATCTGTAATTCAAGGTAGATTTAGTTGCAGATTGACATCACATGAAAAGTTTATTACTTAATATTATATTTGAATAATTTTTAGGAACATTCTGTTCGATTCATTGGTAGTTTCATACGTTTGTTTGTTTCATTTTTCAATGTCCATGGCAATGACTTCGCCTGCCTCATTACTGCGGGTCGTGACCTCTTTTTATTTGTAACTTTATCGTGGAAGTTTAGGCCCCACAACATCTTTTGTAAAATAATATTAAAATCGTTCCTTCGGCATTTATTATGACCTAGAGATAATATGTTTCTGCGAATTCACATGTAGGTTTGATATATGTACGGTCGACGTCGAATGTCCATAATATAGAATAAGCAAACAAGATGGCTTGTTAGTCAAAAAGTCACCCTCAAACTTACATAAATAATACTAGCTGATGCCCGCGACTTCGTCCGCGTGGATTGAGGGTTTTTGGTTTCCGCGGGAACTCTTTAATTTTCCGGGATAAAAGTAGTGTATTCCAGACTATACTCCATCTCTTTCTGGCCTGAAAGAGTAACAAATATACATACATCCATACTTACAAACTTTAGCGTTTATAATAGTAGTAAGGATTCATCTTGTAGGCTAAAATTGTTGACAATTTGTGGCAATAATCTAAGTACTATTGAATAGGAATGGTTTAAACCGGATGGTGTTAAATTAAATATATATGTTTTTATCCACTACAAGTTAGCCCTTGACTGCGATCTCACCTGATGGTAAGTGATGATGCAGTCTAAGATGGTAGCGGGCTAACCTGTAAGGGGCATGGCAGTTATATTAAACCCATAACCCTATTTGCTTTCTACGCGGCATCGTACCGGAACGCGAAATGGCTTGGCGGGACGTCTTTGCTGGTAGGGTGGTAACTAGCCACGGAGGGCGTCAAAACGGACAAATTATGTTTGTGTGGATGAGTGATTCAGATTGCTTGCACACAGTTGTAGGAGCTAAGCTATGCATGGACTTTTGACGTCGACTGTACCTTGAATGCCAAACATGATACATGAATACCTATGAGTAGAAATACGAGTACAATCGCGCACAGTATTGTAGTATTCTAGTCATCTAGTGAATATAAATTCTCAAACAATTACCAAAGAGAGATTCAGAAGTTAATGGAAACGTCTAAGCTCGAGACTGCGCTGGGAAAGCAACGTTTACCCGAATCTGGAACTGGATGAATAAAGCATTCAGTATCTACTTTCCTCCTTTTTGCATTAAAGTAGTTTATTTTTTTATTTAGAAGAGCAGCCGCCGAGTTTCTCGCAGCTTATTCTCGGTAGGGCATTTCGTACCTGTTGTGAATTTAGATGTCACGATGTGTGTCTGTCTGTCCACTAACTTTTAAGGCCACTCAGTTTAACAGACATAGCTTGTATTGTATTTATCCCGGGGATGGACATGAATACCTGTTTCTTAACGCGGGCCATAAGAATCCCATATTTTTTAATGAAATCTAAATGTTGACGTAAGGGACTGTTTTACAATGGTCGTAATTATAAAATCTTTATCAAACAAAGACTTTAGATTTACAATGAATGTAGTAAGTATATATTTAGTAATAAGTGCACCTGGTGCAATATCATTTTGTATGAGTCACTCTGCATCATCTAATGCAATGGTAAAGGCTAATAAACAAAGGTTTTAGTCATAATATAATCTGCTGTAACTATTGCCCGTAGCTACAATGTCGACGGCCCTTTCAAAGTGCATTCCTCTCCGTACCAATCATCCCAAGAATGTACCTACATAATAATTATTAGTTTCGTCGTATATTTATTAAGTATTAGTCGTTTATTTAAATCAGTAAGGTAATCTAGGTCCTCAACGTACCTATAAAGTTATTTAAAGTAATTCTTTAAACTTTAAAATTTCTCTTCGAGATAAGCTTTAGCGATCTGCTCGTCCATGTAGCCATTAACTTAGGTATTTTATTTACCTTCCAGAAGTTTACCAAAATACTTAAAAAGTAGTGGCTATAATAAGTACCTACCTACTTAATTAGTTTATCCAACAAAATTTAACATGTATGTGCTTGGAATGAAAACACATCCGACTCAAAATGTATGAGATGCGAGTAATATTGTGTAAGTTTCTCGAGCACCTAATTGGACTCCACTATAACGTGTAACAAGAAACCAACGACAAACAGACAATAAGTGCGTGTTGTGAGACCCCGGACTGGACCCAGTTCCTTGAAATTAAACGTTTATAAACCGAGCCTTTGTTGACTGGCGTGCGGCGAGGAGTGGCGTGAGCTTTGTGGAAGCCGCGAGAATGCAACTTTATAACGAAATAGTCATTCCGAGCAACCGATCGGCCCACTCGCGACTCCCTAACAGGCTCTAAGGTTAGGTTATTTCAGCTTTTCCTGCAATATTTATCCAGTAATGTCCATTTCACTTACCGATTTATTGAGAACTTTGGGTAACCATGACTGGAGCTACTGGTATGCACGTCGAAAACTTTTAAAAGTTTCGTCCAAGTTTTCACGGGCACGTTAAAGTTTGGAGATCCGAGCGCGGGCCGTCTCGGGTTACCGGGGGAGGTTGGAAGTGAATCTTGTTTCGTAATACCTAGATGTTTTTTGTTAGTGTAGAGGAACAGGTTTCTGAGTGAGCTTGTAAGTTTAGCGCGACGCGACGAGGGCGCGCGTTTGGCGACAGGGGGCGACGCGCGGTGCGAGCCGAGGGCCGACTACGACTGCCGAGTGCCGAGCGGGCGCCCGCCGAGGCTCGAGACTCGTCACTCGAGCCTCCAAGTGTCGGAATCCTCCGGCTTGGTTGTCGGAGCCCGCGGACACACGGACGCGGTGGCGGGAGCGGAACGGCAACGTCGCCCGCGCCTTAGTCGCTAGGGTTCACGAAGCCTAGCGGCTTAGCTGTGCCTCTAGCTACAGACAGGACCGACTTCCACTGGTTCCAACACGGCCATAGAGTAACATTTGTAACACATTACCTACTCGAGGGTACATAGTTTAAAGAAGCGTTGGGGGGTGCTGGAATGGGGCTTTGATGAATAACATCAAACGAGTAGTAAGGAGCTGCTGGATCCAGGCAGGCGGCACGATCTGATCTGAAGAGCTGTGGACGTCTATCGGTTAACAAAGAAGAAGAATGATGATTGATAATATTGTTGGAAATAAGAGACTGCTGGTGGTTCTTATATCGGAATACTTCTAGACTACGATTTCACCGATAAGAAAAAGTTCATTTTCAGAATGTTAATCTAATCTAACACTTAATCTACTCTGATATCAGGAGCAAAGACATTATAATACTATTTATTTAAAGACATTATCGATATGATCAGAAAATATAATTAAAAACAACCAACAGTGCAATAGAAATGGGTTAACTTACAAACTTATTCCTCACTTGGTTGGACGGAAGTCGGTGTGGAAGTCGGTCGCCTTTGTATCGCGTAGCCCATGCCTCGGTAGGCCACCGACGGCGGGGTTATGATTGTTTCGTCATCTGTTATCTGCTCCCGCAGGCATACTTAGTTTCCTGCAGCACAGTACAGTCAGTATTTGGTCAGGCGGGTAATGGGCAAAGTAACCTTACAATTGTTAAAGCAAACTTCGGTACACCTGCGGGTAACTTTGCTTCGAATAAACTGCAAAAAAAAAACGATGTTCAGAAATACCATGTAGAGTCATTAATTTACCAACTCTACTATTTTAAAAAAAATTTGAAATTTCAAAAGCTTTGAATTTTCATAATCCACCCAAATTGACTCAGAGACAAAGCTTTATTTCGAAATGCATGTAACCAGTGAGCTATAGCGGCTTGACTGGGAGATGTCCAGCTAATCCCGGGCCGAGCTTTAATTTCGGCTGAAGGGAGATCGGGTGAAGTAGACACGTTTTCGCTCTTACCGTCGAGTGCGACCCTCTTTCTTCGCTAAAAAACTGCCCAAATAGCCATTTAACTTCCCTAACACGTTGTTTCATTTATATTAAATCCTAAATAAGATCCTGGTGCGTTTCCCATTTTCACTGAAGAATCTTAAATTCAATTTGACAATTTTACGTGAAACGTGTTGCGTATTTGCTAAATTACAAATCCAAAAAAGTATAAAATAAAATAATATTATACACTGAGCATTTATAGTGAAAACTTGCCTACCCACGCCAGCCAATACTTATATTATAGTGTTTCTGACTTTCTGTCTATAAAAATTTCATAATTTACAACTTATTTTTTCAACCGATTTTGACGAAACTTATTACATATAGCGAACGCCCGCGACTTCGTCTGCGTGGTTTGAGGTTTTTGGTTCACGCGGGAACTCTTTAATTTTCCGGGATAAACAGTAGCCTATGTGCTATTCCAGACTATAATCTATCTCTGTGCCAAATTTCAGCCAGATTCGTTCAGCCGTTGGGGCGTGATTGAGTCACAAACATCCATACATCCATCCAAACTTTCGCATTTATAATATTAGTAAGGAGTAAGATAATATAAGATATATTAAGATAAGTTGCATTCTGATGAAGGACATAGGATCATTTTATCCTGAGAGTAGAGTTCCCCGTAGATTTTTAAGCCTGAATCCACGAGGATGAAAACATTTTCCAGTGTTCAGTAGCACTTGACCGCAATGCAATCAACAGTGGTATTGATTCGCAAATTAATTCACAAATATAACACACTTCTTTTGCGTCGGTAGTCAAAAAATCATAACTAAAATAAAAATAATAATCTCAGGCGTCTAGTTTTTTAACTGTACTGGACTGCCATAGAGATTAATAAGCGTGTATAACACCCCTCTTTTGCGTCGGTGATCAAAAATCATAACTAAAATAAAAATTATAATATAATTTAACTGTACTGGACTGCCATAGAGATTAAATGATTACTTATTAGGTATATCAAACAACAATACAAACTAATATGCCCAAAACTCTGACGCTATTACCTCGAAGGGCTATTCAACGAGGGCCGTTGGGCTAAATAATTTGGTCACCCAGAGTCTCAAACGCAACGCAACTATAAAAACGTAGTCCTCAGTAGGTACCTAATGGCTAAGTATTTTCGTCATTTATCTCACGTAGGACAACTTGAGTCACTTTTGATACTTACACACACTTATAGAATATTTACTACCGCCGGAACCTATTGCGGCGGCAGTAAATTTTAATAAAGTTTGTTAATATATTCTACTATGCCAATGACGTTCGCAAAAAGGCGGCCACTGAAAATGAGCGTTGGGGCACCTGGTACCTCAGATGTGCGACATCATAGTGGTTTCATCATAGTGGTGGTAGAGTCATGACACATCCTATGCGAAACAAGTTGTGCTACGTGAAATAAATAAATCATTTATCATGTACCGTTTATAATTGATTATTGCAAATTTATCGTTAGTTGCTAGTTTTGTGAGTAAAACTTACAAGTGTAGTTAATTGTGGCCTGATACAGTTTTTGTATTTAGATGACTATAAAGGTAGGTACTTATTATATCTACAACAGAAGAAATATCTGCAAAACTCCACATAATATAATTATCTCTCATTTGTACACAAGGGGAATAGAAGTGACTATTACTACGTTCTACGTACGTACTACATTATCTCCCATAATACTAGGTACTAGGGGAGATAATGTCGCTGTCTCCTTCGTGGAACTTATTCCTACCAGGGCGGCTATACAGTCGTGTAAGCCTGGAAAAACTTACCTTGTCGAATAAAATATAAAAGACTAGAGACCGCCCGCGGGTTCGCTTTTGTGGCAATTTCTAATCCGGCTATTATATTCCTTCGTTTCGCCTTTTTAGACGCTTCAGCCTGACTAGACTTCGCTTTGACTGACTAGTCCGTCAGTGAGTGATTACTATAAGCTATTAGAGAGAGATTATGTAACACTTAGCTACAACATGAGCAACCACGTGTTTGGATCAAAAGCGATTACTTTGCCATTACGGAGGAATTAATTTGCGAATAGAATACCACTGTTGATTGCATTGCGGTCAAGTGCTACTGAACACTGGAAAATGTTTTCATCCTCGTGGATTCAGGCTTAAAAATCTACGGGGAACTCTACTCTCAGGATAAAATGATCCTATGTCCTTCATCAGAATGCAACTTATCTTAATAAGTATATCTTATATTATCTTACTCCTTACTAATATTATAAATGCGAAAGTTTGGATGGATGTATGGATGTTTGTGACTCAATCACGCCCCAACGGCTGAACGAATCTGGCTGAAATTTGGCACAGAGATAGATTATAGTCTGGAATAGCACATACGCTACTGTTTATCCCGGAAAATTAAAGTGTTCCCGCGTGAACCAAAAACCTCAAACCACGCAGACGAAGTTGCGGGCGTTCGCTATATGTAATAAGTTTCGTCAAAATCGGTTGAAAAAATAAGTTGTAAATTATGAAATTTTTATAGACAGAAAGTCAGAAACACTATAATATAAGTATTGGCTGGCGTGGGTAGGCAAGTTTTCACTATAAATGCTCAGTGTATAATATTATTTTATTTTATACTTTTTTGGATTTGTAATTTAGCAAATACGCAACACGTTTCACGTAAAATTGTCAAATTGAATTTAAGATTCTTCAGTCAAAATGGGAAACGCACCAGGATCTTATTTAGGATTTAATATAAATGAAACAACGTGTTAGGGAAGTTAGATGGCTATTTGGGCAGTTTTTTAGCGAAGAAAGAGGGTCGCACTCGACGGTAAGAGCGAAAACGTGTCTACTTCACCCGATCTCCCTTCAGCCGAAATTAAAGCTCGGCCCGGGATTAGCTGGACATCTCCCAGTCAAGCCGCTATAGCTCACTGGTTAGATGCATTTCGAAATAAAGCTTTGTTAGTCTCCAATTCCATAAGAACAGAGCGAGGTTCGAACTAAACTAAAGAAACTATACGTGTTGGAGGAAAAGCCACCAAAAGTATTACTTACTTCATTGTCCTAAAAGGGCATAAAGGAGCGAGTGCTTTGTACCTAGTACAATACATACAATAGGTATATTGCGAGGGTCGTGAGCGAGACGGTGTAACTAAGCTAGACTATCAGGCAAATGGCAGTGGTCAGTGGCAAAGTGTCAGCTAAGCTTCCGCGCATCGCTCAGTTTCCTCACACTTCTTTGGAGAAACTTTTTACGCACGGAAGTAATAACGGAAAATAGCTTCCGATGATTCATTTATTTTTTATATCAGAAAATAATATTTATGTCTTTTACAGAAGGCTGTAATTAATTTTGACATTGAAGTATCATCGGTCAATCTATGGTAAAGGCCTGTGGTATAGGCCGGCCAGCATAGATTGACTGAAACTTCATCACCTCTTTTTAGCTAATGTCGGTTTATTAATACAGACCTAGGAGTCGTAGTATCGGTGTCCTTCCATAATTGTTCACTCCCCCTCCCCCTCCCGCGGACATCCGAGCGGGTGGGTAATGGAGCGTGATAAATATCTCCCACACCTGCATAGGGCTATCTTGTGTGAGCGAGTACTAGTTACCTAGTTTCACCCTTTGTAAAATAATAAGGTATAGCTGGGAAAGGTGTGGCAGGTCTATAATATAATCCTATTTACCCCTGCTTGGTTTCCTCGCGGCATTGTGCCGTAAGGTTGTATCCTCTAGCAACAGCTGACCTGAAGAGGCTAAGATGAGTTAATGTAACGGGGCACTACGTATATACTCTGTCCGGAATCGGATCCGACGACCTATCCCTATTCATAAGACCATTGCGCTTGTGAATGTCAAATAAGCAGATTCCGTGTTCCATGGTCAAGACATTAATAAGCAGATTCCTTGTTCTATGTTCAAAACCTTATGATCTGCCACCGCTCACCAGACATTTTGCAATTCAAACTGCTCCCAGCTACACTCGTCAACTTTCTCAAAGTGACCGCAAATACTGTTAGTTTAATTATTGCGACTAATATTTCCACAGGAGCCGTAGATAAGGGCCGGGCATAGCTGTACAATTGCCAAGACGAGCAAACGAACAACATACGCTCTCGTACCCAGAGTGCATCGGCATCAGCACTTAAGACGTACCCACTACCCAGGCTCCTTGTTAGTCGCAATGGAAGGCATTTTTTTACAATTCGTCTTTCAATACTCTCATCACTATTGGTCAAATGGCACATAAGATGACATGATCAGACGTTACAAAGTTGAAAAAATATAGCACATCTCTATTGGAACAGACTCTAAATGCCAGCTTTCAACATGTTAAGGAGTTAAAAGCCCGTCAAAATAGAAAACACCTCGGATCAAGTAGGTATTATTATAATATACATCACAATACTTGACCTTTCAAAGATAATACTTTTAAAATACCTATTCCGCAGCGACAATTAACTATGAAAAGAGCTATTTTTATACGACTGCCTGAAAAAAGGAGTATATTGTTTTCAGGGTTAATGTATGTATGTATGTATGTGACTTTGTATATTCCACCACAACTTCTATAAGTACGCCTGAACCGATTTTGATAAATGAGGTATCGTTAGAATCCCTAGCTTATTCCGAGTGACATAGGCTAGTAATATTTAAAAAAATATTTATGGGGTGACCATGGTCCCGCATTAAAGACTAAAGTTGGAAAAAAATATTCGAAAATAAGATTAACTACATAATCATATCTAGAAAACGATGAGTAGATTCCAAAATTAAATAACACTATAGTTCAATTATCCAGTGATTCACAAAAAAATATCATTTAATAAAAATACGATTAAGATTCTAATTTAACTAGATTAATTTAGATATTTAACTTTTTAGTACGTTTTTTGACAGGCCAGTCGTGTTTTTTATTTTTTTTAATTATGACTTGTTTATCATAATACTGAACAACTTGCTTTTTATTTTTGTCTAAAGGCCTCGCTGTTGTACAAGATATTAATATCCTTTGAGTTTAAGTTTCTCATTTGAAGAGCGACATAAGTTCTTGTCTATGTTACCGTAAAATTGTAAAAACCGTTAGATTATAATCTAACCAGCGAGATTGTAAACTGTCGAAAGATTGTGAACCGTTCAATGTATGTAAATATTCATTGTATTTACGTTTTCTTGTCTCTTTCTTGTAGGTTAGGTTAGGGTTCGACATAAATTAACAGGTAGTGTCTGTAGTGGCTTCAGGCCGGGCACTTAGGTTTTTTCGGGTTGATATACTTAACATATTACAATCTACCGAAAAATAATGCGTTAAATTGTAATCTTTCGACAGTTTACAATCTCGCTAGTTAGATTATAATCTAACGATTTTTACAATTTTACGGTGACATCTACATTATAAAAATAATAGACAATGCCCGCGAATTCGTCCGCGTGGATTAAGGTTTTTTGATTCCCGGGGATCATTTTAATTTTCTGGGATAAAAAGTAGCTTAAGGGTCCTTATACAATCAGGCCGCAGCCAACTTTAGGTATATAACTCGCCACACTACAGCATATATCTGTACGCATATATAGCACTACGCTCTACGCTCGATTTTATAGCCAACTAATCAATTTTGTAACTTGAAATATTTGATTATTTATTTACTACATATTATTATCTATGCCTCCGCGCCACATTATTATAGTAAATACTAGCAGACGCACCCCTGCTTCGCTCGGGTGAAATTTTTAAAAATTCCTTGGAGGTCGAATTTCCAAAAATCCTGAAACACGTGTTTATCCCTATAGTAAAAATCTGTAGGTATTTAACTCGCCACAATACAAAATATTTCTGCAAGCACGTATACTCTACTCTAGAAACGTTCGAAACAGCTCACTCACACAAACATGCGCATCGACATTGCCGTCAGTAGTGATTGCCGCGTCATGACGAGTGGTCACGTATAAATCTATTTCCGCGATCTTTTTAAAAATGCAAGGAGTGTATTGCGTAGTATACGGCTGTTTGAACTCTGCTTCAACAAAACCGGAACTATCGTTTTTTAAATTCATTCTAAATCGATATTTCGGGCTCCCTGGGAACAAAAAACAGGAAACTGGTAACAAATTTAAAAAAAATCTCTGTTATTGTACCGATTTCGTTCAAAATCGATATCTGACGATCCCTGGGATCACAAAACAGGAAAATGGTACCAAAATTTAAAAAAAGTCAGCGCCATTTTGAAATTCTTTATTATCGTACTGATTTCGTTCAAAATCGATATCTGACGATCCCTGGGATCACAAAACAGGAAACTGGTACCAAAATTTAAAAAAATTCAGCGCCATTTTGAAATTCTTTATTATCGTACCGATTTCGTTCAAAATCGATATCTGGGGTTCTCTGGGATCACAAAACCGGAAACTGGTACCAAACTTTAAAAAAGTCAGCGCCATTTTGAAATTCTTTATTATCGTACCGATTTCGTTCAAAATCGATATCTGGGGTTCTCTGGGATCACAAAACCGGAAACTGGTACCAAACTTTAAAAAAGTCAGCGCCATTTTGAAATTCTTTGTTATCGTACCGATTTCGTTCAAAATCGATATCTGGGGTTCCCTGGGATCACAAAATAGGAAACTTTTACCAGAATTTTAAAAAAGTCAGCGCCATTTTGAAATTCTCTGTTACTGTACCGATTTCGTTCAAAATCGATATCTGGGGTTCCCTAGGATCACAAAATATGAAAATTTTACCAGAATTAAAAAAAGTCAGCGCCATTTTGAAATTCTTTGTTATTGTACCGATTTCGTTCAAAATCGATATCTGGGGTTCCCTAGGATCACAAATTATGAAACTTTTACCAGAATTATAAAAAAGTCAGCGCCATTTTGAAATTCTCTGTTATTGTACCGATTTCGTTCAAAATCGATATCTGAGGATGGCTTAGACCACAAAACAGGAAACTGTTACCAAAATTTTAAAAACTCAGCGCCATTTTGAAATTCTCTGTTATTGTACCGATTTCGTTCAAAATCGATATCTGAGGATCGCTTAGACCACAAAACAGGAAACTGTTACCAAAATTTGTGATCCCAGGGACCGTCAGATATCGCTTTTGAACGAAATCGGTACAATAACAAAGAATTTCAAAATGGCGCTGAGTTTTTAAAATTTTGGTAACAGTTTCCTGTTTTGTGGTCTAAGCGATCCTCAGATATCGATTTTGAACGAAATCGGTACAATAACAGAGAATTTCAAAATGGCGCTGACTTTTTTATAATTCTGGTAAAAGTTTCATAATTTGTGATCCTAGGGAACCCCAGATATCGATTTTGTACGAAATCGGTACAATAACAGAGAATTTAAAAATGGCGCTCACTTTTTTAAAATTCTGGTAAAAGTTTCCTGTTTTGTGATCCCAGAGAACCCCAGATATCGATTTTGAACGAAATCGGTACGATAACAAAGAATTTCAAAATGGCGCTGACTTTTTAAAATTTTGGTAACAGTTTTCTGTTTTGTGGTCTTAGGGATCCTCAGATATCGATTTTGAACGAAATCGGTACGATAACAAAGAATTTCAAAATGGCGCTGACTTTTTTTAAATTTTGGTACCAGTTTCCTGCTTTGTGATCCCAGGGACCGTCAGATATCGCTTTTGAACGAAATCGGTACAATAACAAAGAATTTCAAAATGGCGCTGAGTTTTTAAAATTTTGGTAACAGTTTCCTGTTTTGTGGTCTAAGCCATCCTCAGATATCGATTTTGAACGAAATCGGTACAATAACAGAGAATTTCAAAATGGCGCTGACTTTTTTATAATTCTGGTAAAAGTTTCATAATTTGTGATCCTAGGGAACCCCAGATATCGATTTTGAACGAAATCGGTACAATAACAGAGAATTTAAAAATGGCGCTCACTTTTTTAAAATTCTGGTAAAAGTTTCCTGTTTTGTGATCCCAGAGAACCCCAGATATCGATTTTGAACGAAATCGGTACGATAACAAAGAATTTCAAAATGGCGCTGACTTTTTTTAAATTTTGGTACCAGTTTCCTGTTTTGTGATCCCAGGGATCGTCAGATATCGCTTTTGAACGAAATCGGTACAATAACAAAGAATTTCAAAATGGCGCTGAGTTTTTAAAATTTTGGTAACAGTTTCCTGTTTTGTGGTCTAAGCCATCCTCAGATATCGATTTTGAACGAAATCGGTACAATAACAGAGAATTTCAAAATGGCGCTGACTTTTTTATAATTCTGGTAAAAGTTTCATAATTTGTGATCCTAGGGAACCCCAGATATCGATTTTGAACGAAATCGGTACAATAACAGAGAATTTAAAAATGGCGCTCACTTTTTTAAAATTCTGGTAAAAGTTTCCTGTTTTGTGATCCCAGAGAACCCCAGATATCGATTTTGAACGAAATCGGTACGATAACAAAGAATTTCAAAATGGCGCTGACTTTTTTTAAATTTTGGTACCAGTTTCCTGTTTTGTGATCCCAGGGATCGTCAGATATCGCTTTTGAACGAAATCGGTACAATAACAAAGAATTTCAAAATGGCGCTGAGTTTTTAAAATTTTGGTAACAGTTTCCTGTTTTGTGGTCTAAGGGATCCTCAGATATCGATTTTGCACGAAATCGGTACAATAACAGAGAATTTCAAAATGGCGCTGACTTTTTTTTAATTCTGGTAAGTTTCCTATTTTGTGATCCCAGGGAACCCCAGATATCGATTTTGAACGAAATCGGTACGATAACAAAGAATTTCAAAATGGCGCTGACTTTTTTTTAATTTTGGGTAAAGTTTTCTGTTCAGTGATCCCAGGGAACACCAGATATCGATTTTGAACGAAATCAGGACGATAAAAAAGAATTTCAAAATGGCGCTTACCGTATTAAAATTATTGGGAAAAAGTTTGTTAGTAGGATTGTTCTTCAATCACGCCGTAACAGACTAACGTATTGACCTAATTTTTTGCATAGGTATAGTTGGCTATAATAATAATTGAGTGTAGTTAAGGGCTCTGGAGTGTCATAGACTTCAATTAATACATTCATACATACATCCAACATACATACACACTCACACACACACGCATAGGCATACATAGACTCCTAATCTCGTACCCTTTCCTTTTGGCTTTGCTGTAATCGGGTAAAAAAAAGGGTAATTGAGAACTTTCTTCTTTGTGTCGTAAACAATATCAAGTTTTATCGAGCGCAGTATACAACACGGTGTTAATTTTGTCGTAATAAATTTCATGCAAAAAAGCGATACACCCACCCGTTCACGAGCGCATCTCAGCGCGTACTGAGCGCCAAACGCCAAGCGGCCGGCTTCTTTCCATAGAAAATGTATGAAGAATTTTTTGTGTTGACACATAAATGACAAAGTATTTATTTGTATGCATAATGTTCCAGCATTTGGGTAGAGGACTATATAAGCCCCACTCTTTTGTTATTTTCAAGTTAAAATATGTAGCTGATCTAGCTTTATGGGTTCCTATCCAGACCCCATTTTTCGTCATTTTCAGCAGTTCTTGCGTTCGTAGAAACGTATTTATTCCGAAAATTTGTATGGGAGTGTGCATTTTTTATGGGGTCTAACTAGAGATGAATACATTACCTTTAATTTAATACCATAATATCCCAACAGCTGTTATTCCATTTATCTATAAATGGTACTTGAAAAAGTATGATATCTGTATAAGGGGCCTTAAGTCCTTCTCCGGTATACAACCTATCCCTGTACCAAATCTCATCAAAACCGGTTGAACAGATTAACCGTAAAGGCGTAGCAGACAGACGGACAGACAGACACACTTTCGTATCAATGATATGGATTATGAAGCTGGCTGGATTATTTAGGCTGATTACTTTAGTGATTGAGTCAGTACTTTTCTCTTTATTGGTGGTAGAGTCACGACATTTCATATGTGGCACAAGTTGCACTACGTGAAATGTGAAATAATTTCATTTCATTTACTGGATGAATTTGCACGTCCCCTTTACTGTCCGTCTATCTGCATGCATGATATAACCATTTTATCCCGAAACTTTTTTTATCCGCTACAAGTTATCCCTTGACTGCGATCTCATCGGGTAGTGATTGTGATGACTGATGATGCAGTATAAGATGGTGGTGGGCTAACTTTTTGGGGGTATGGCTGTTAAATAAAATTCACCCCCTAATCGGTTTCTACAGGACGTTGTTAGTAACTAGGCACAGCTGAGGCCTCCCACCAAACATTTACCTATTATTGGATAGAAATCGTGCATTTAGCAAGAAAAGATCAAGACACGCGGAAGCGTGTCCAGCCAAAGTTCAAAAAAACTGGCGAGCAGCACCGTGTGTAATATTACACGAACCATTTGGAGCCACTATTGACCCCCTCATAACTCAAAAACTATTTCACATAAACATGTCAAATTTGGCGCATATATTGAGACTCGTGAGATACATATTATGTGCTCCAAATTTCATAAGCACACCTCAAATGGTTATTTAGATATAAACGTACAAAAATCGTCATTTTTATGCTCTACCTAGGTATAGATCAAAACTCTGACACGGGGCATACTACCATTGCTTAAAGCCGTATTATTTTAATATTGTTGACGTTTTGTTATGTTGTAGTGTTATAATCATTATTTTAAGGACGTCAAAGTACGTGACATTCAATCGTTATTTTGAAACAATACTGCTTTAAGCGGTGGTAGTAACTCCTTAACTATTGAAAATGACACATAATTATTATTTTAATGTAAATAATAATGAATAATAATATAGTTGCATTAAAACCTTACCTTCGTATTCATGCATTTTGTGCAACGAAACGTCATTGGCAGAAAAGAAGAAGAAACGTATTTGAAGTCGTCAGTTCAAGCTTTCAGTCATTGTGATTTGTATTCATTGTTTATAGTGGTTTTAGTGATATGGACTGTTTACCGTGCTTGTTTTCAATGTTTAACTAAAAACTTTTGATTTTGAACTTTTGCAATCAAAATTGATGAGATGTAGAAATGTGCTGTAGAGGTAGTCTGACCATAGATGTAATCTGTCAATGTCAGTGTAACTCTAGGTACACTATATATTTTTCTTGAGAATTCTCGTCTTTAAATATCTTGTACAATAAGTCGTACAATAGAATTACTGGTGGGTGACACACTGACCTTACACCGAATAATAAGTACCTACTAATGTAAAACGTAAACTAAACTAATAGAAAAGTCCTATTACAGTGTAAAGGATTATTTGAATAATAGCAAGGCATGGGTATGAATTGTTACAGCGGCTGATTATGTAATGTTATATTATAAGTACATTTAAATAATTTCAAATATTTGTGAGATGGTGATAATAAAAAAAAAGCGGAGTTTATTGCGGGCTCTTCTCAGACCAGGGCACGTTTGGAACCCTCGTAGCTTTAGTTTTATGATACCGTAGTTAATTATCACCATCACGTCTTATGCTCTGTAAGCATGACGTTCAGAAGGTGTACTTTGTAGGTACATATTTTGAATAAATATGTTTTGAGTTTGAGATTGAGTTCAATAATTTCTGTACAAAAAGTAATGATATCCCATCAAAAACATAAATGTAAAATGAGAGCCAAGTTCAAAATTGTGATATATATGCCTTGGTTGTTGACTTCAGCGACAAAAGAAGTGAGATCTAAATGGGTGCCAAGTTCAATGGTCAGTCCTGAAATTTATTTATAACAACATATAATATTTTATAACAACCTAAAATATCATTTCTTCTTATAACTTAGTATAAAATGTTGAAGACTAAGGCTTTGGCTTGGCTAGTTTCCATATACCAATTATTATTAAGTAGGTACCTAAATGTACAGTTTCTACCAGCAAGCCAAATTTTCGGAAGAATAAAATAAGAACTTACAGCTTTACAACTTGTGAAGGCTATAATTCATATATGAAAACTAGCCAAGCCAAAGCCTTAGTCTTCAACATTTTATACTAAGTTATAAGAAGAAATGATATTTTAAGTTGGTTTAAAATATTATATGTTGTTATAAATAAATTTCAGGACTGACCATTGAACTTGGCACCCATTTAGATCTCACTTCACAAAAGAAGTGATTCTTTTGTCGCTGAAGTCAACAACCAAGGCATATAAATCACAATTTTGAACTTGGCTCTCATTTTACATTTATGTTTTTGATGGGATTACAATTATTTTGTTATAATCCGCCAACAGAAAAAATTCTGCATGTAATTTTTTCTGTTGGCGGATTAAAGCAAATTAATTGTAATCTTTTCTTGCTAAATCATGAACTTCCGCAAAGTAACGCCTGATTCTATCCAAATCGTGCATTGTCGAGTCAACATCTCCTGAAGATGCTCCGGTAGCGGAGTGAAACGTACGTTGAGCGTAGTTTGGAAGAATTCTGTGGTGTGATGAATATCGCGGACTGTAAGTGCAGGATACACACCGTACCACATAGATTTACCTATTGTCGCGGATTATAGTGAATTAAACTTCTAGTTCCTTCATTTACCTATTGTTCGGATGGCTCCAGATATCGATGTGAAATGTACTATAGTACTATTTAACTAATATCTTTGTATGTGTAACCTAGGGATGAGCCAAATGTGGGCGTATAGTTAAGAGTTCGTAGGCGCAAATGGGCGGTCAGCCTCGGATCACAAAACCCTAAAGTGCTCGCTAATCCCTTTTACTAATTTCAGGTTATTTTTAGACTCGAAAAAACACGTCACCCGAAAATAATGTTAAACTTCTGACACAGTTATCAGCCCTGCGATAGGTTAAAGGTAGGGCGAAAACATACTCGATAAGATACTAACTAATTGGCATAGAACCATTACGACCCGAAGTCCTCAGGCTTAATGGGACACGCCAAAACCACTGACTAAATATCCTAATAATATACCTATACTAGGTACCTACTAGGTTAACATTTATTTTTAATTCCTACGTGAAATCCTTAAATTTCTGGGATAAAATGTAGGCATTGTCACTTTCTAGGTTCTCAGTTATACCGATGCAAAATATCACGTCGATCCGTTGCTCCGTTGCAGTGTGATTGAAGGACAAAGAAACACACTTACGTATTTATATTATTAGTAAACATAATAATGAAAAAAATTACAGAATAAGTATCCTGCTTCCAAATTATAAACGTGGAAGTTTATGTAATTATACTTACCCACGGACGCTTATTTGCAAAAACTTCGCTACCTAATTGTATTCCTACTTGGGGCTCTATTAGGGAAGAATTTGTGTTTGCATTGTAACAATCGCAATGACACCTGCCCCCCGATTGTGTAAGAATTGCCGATCCAATCGTCAAAGTTCGGCGTCAAAGTAAAATAAACCATAACATCATTAATTTAGAGCTCAATTTCGTGTATCGATTCTCATACGTTCAGGTATGTATGATGCCATAAACGTATGAGAATGGATACACAAAATTGAGCCCTAATACAATGTCTTATGGTTTATTTTACTTTGACGCCGAACTTTGACGATTGGATCGGCAATTCATACATAATCGCACCTCTGATTGGCTGATACGCTTTCAGTATTGAATAATATTCACTGTCGCAGCAAGAATAAGTTCTACGAAATATGTGCCATTGCCACATAAGCTTGGCGCCTCTTCGAGCTATGTCAGTTACTCCGG
This sequence comes from Erebia palarica, assembly GCA_964035005.1. Taxonomy (NCBI): domain Eukaryota; kingdom Metazoa; phylum Arthropoda; class Insecta; order Lepidoptera; family Nymphalidae; genus Erebia; species Erebia palarica. Next base: position 21,941,082 of record OZ035986.1, read on the forward strand.
TTATTCTACGGATCTCCTCATTACTGATTTGATGATCACGGATATTCCAAGCATAGCTTTCTCCATCGCCCCTTGAGTGACCCAGAGCCTTCTTATCAGGCCATAGTAAGCGACCACGTATTCATTTCATCCAATTAAAAAGTACGCCTACCTTTTATTTTTCCAAGAAATTTTTAAGGGATTATGGTTAGTATGTAACTGTGCCTCGGGGAATGACGGCTTATAAGCCCATGAAACAAATAGGTACCCCATGAACACCTTTTCATATCTACCACATAGCACTGACAGATACAAACTCTATAAAGTGGGACAAATCTGACGTGGCTGGGTCCTGGGGAGATATTGAGCATTATCGACACCTTTACGTTTGACTCGCTTGATCTCGTCCAAGTCCATCAACCCAGTGGGGGTCTGCTAACGCTGATCTTTCTAGTAAAAGTTCGGAACCATATAAGTTCCCTACTGAGCGCTCAGGGCATTTAGTACCTAGTTGCTCATTTCACGGTAGATATCACTCCACAATTTTTTTTATTCCACTACACGTTAGCCCTTGACTGCGATCTCACTGCATCGGTTTCGGACTGGTTTCTAATCGGCATCGTACCGGAACGCTAAATCGCTAATCGCTAATCGCTTTGCTGGTAGGGTTGGGACTAAGCACAGCCAAAGCCTCCCACAAGACCAGCCCCCCGATTGTGTAAGAATTGTCGATCAAATCGTCTAAGTTCGGCGTCAAAGTAAAATAAACCATAACATTATCGATTTAGAGCTCAATTTCGTGTACTCATTCTTATACGTTTTGGTATGTACGATACCATAAACGTATGAGAATGGATACACGAAATTGAGCTCTAATCCAATGATGTAATGGTTTATTTTACTTGACGCCGAACTTAGACGATTGGATCGGCAATTCTTACATGATTGCACCTCTGACTAGAGAAAATTAAAAAATTATAAATTTCCAAATTGACCCTGCCGGGAATTGAACCCTATACCTCCCAAGTTAAAACAACAGCGCTCAACACAGCGCCAGGGAGGTTCTCAAATATGCCACTGGCTTCAGCCGCGGCGGGTAACCCCGTAGCGTGGTGTGGATTTGTGAATCCATACTCTGGAACTAGTAAATTCGTGACATAGGCAAGTAGCTTCAGCTTCGGGGTCTCGAACGACTGCAGTGAAGTAGTAGACGATTCTAAGCAATCTGTAGCTCTAGATAACCCTGCTGAGCCTAATTAGAGGTGGGGGATCACCCTCTCTGGAACGAGCCTATAATGGGCGTCACACAAGAGAGGCACCGGTGCGCGGCGTATGTTTTAAAGAGTTCCCGGGGCTTCCCCTCATTGTAAGATGAGGACGGTCACCGAGGGGGTTTTAGTGGGTAGAGATCCCAGATAATCCGACCCCTCCTCCATGTGGTCGGGTATCTCTGGAAGATTTTCCCTCCGTTAACAATAAAAGCTACCACCGCTTATATTGCAGAAACGGCCGTCCATACATACAGAATTAATTGCACAATTGCATCGATAAGAGATGTATATGGTGGTAAAATTGAACGCAACGAGCTTCGGACATCTGTGCTCATCGAATGCACTGGAGTCTGGAGTGTTTTATTAACCTATTCATTCATCCGAAGAGTGCCGCCTGCCGGGTGGCGCGGCATGAATATGACAGACGACTTTAGTGGAGTGTCCGATAATTAAAAGGCTCTTCAATGCACTATGGTTTTACAGCGTTTAAAGCAAAAGTTTGATTTTAATTTTTAATTTTATTTATTTCTCTATTTTCGTAATTCTCGCAACCGAGAAATCAGAAGGTTCCTCTCGCCCACTATTTTGGGAGTACATAGATTAGATTATCGGGGGATACGGACACGGTAGTACTTTCGCCAAGTCGAGCAAAGAAACAACAAGGGTATGGCCGTACCATATTCTTCTCGGACCAACTCATTTAATCTTTAACATTGATAAGCTAAGTTTTTCGATAAAGTTTAAGCTTCAAGCAAACGAACGTCTTATTTTTTCGGTTCTACTATAAACAACATACCCACCAAAAGTCGAAGTGGATAAGTCTCTATATATGTAGAGATTTGATCTAAAATTGAGGTTAGCGAAGCGTCGGAAAGTTTTGAAAACAATATAATTATGTATTCATTTTTCAAGCATATAAATGTCACCATTTGATAGTAATACACTGCTTAAAAAACTCCGTTTTGCTGATCTTGGTTCTGCAAGATTCACGAGGCAGGTAGGTAGGTAGAAACCTTTATTGAATTAAAAACTTTTTATGTTATTTCATCAAAATATATTTTGTGGTAGAAAGTGGGTCGTCACTAAAAAGCTCGGATAATCATGTTGCAAAAATTATTACTAAAAATTAAAAGCACTCTACAGTACTCATACAGACACGAGTGAAATATTTTAGTGAACCAAAGTGAAGTTCTAAAATAATTTCATCTGCATTTTAATGAGATATTTTAATTATAGTGGATTTGCAGTTTACATTTCAGTACTGATATTTTGAATACAGGGGTAGATTCACTGACGATTTAAAAGAGTTCATTTGAATAAAAAATCTCTTGACTTTGACATTGACTTTAGCTCAGCACGGTCAAAGTACCTTAGGGCACGTCTGCACTGCACCAGGCAAACTGAGTATCCCTCGGAACAATAATTAGAGTCTGCCCTTAGCTGCTCGATACACTGAGCTCGTACTTATACTTAGTAATTTAAAAAAAAATGTTTGAACGTTTTTTTTCGTGCTGAATATACTCTATACTTAATATAACGCATTATGTAGTGCGTCCGCCTTTATATGAAAACATTACACGGCCGGTTGCGTGGGAATTTCGAAAATTTTGGCCTTATTCCATTTCTACATTACCAAGGGAACCTCTGTCAAAAATTTCTACTCTTGGTCCAAGAGTTTGGGCTAGGCATTATTGAGTGATTCCTACGAGATCAAATCAGAAATGGACCGTAGGAGAACCAGAGTCACCGATATAGCTCGAAGAACCCGCTAGCTGACCTAGTTGACCCCGAACTGGGATTCGCAGTGTTGGACGACTCCCCACTAGGTGGATGGACGACATCAAGCGAGACGTAGAGAGTCACTGAAACCAAGCGGCGCAAGGCCGTGGCTTGTAGAAGACCCTACAAGATGTTCTATATCCAGCAGTGGACGTCTATCGGTTGACAATAATTCATTCATTCATTCATAATTGACGATTCATAAGTCACCCCAGGGGAGGACCTCACTCCAGTGAAAGGATCATTGATTCTCCGCCGTGTCGCAATAGCTTTTATTGAATTGTCTGCTTAACGAGCAGATATTACGCGAAAACAGTTATTACAATTCAGAATTTAAGGTCCCGTACAAATTAGTAACAATAGAAACGCTTAGATATTATGGTGGACTCATCGGCTGCAAAAAAAATAACGCTTACTTCCGTAAGAACAATAATGGCTTGAAATTTCGAGGGTTTCCTAGTGCTCAGATTGGTAGTTAGATTAGGTACGTTCGACAGAAGTAGAGACGAATTTTCAACTTAAGATTAAAAATACTTACACCTGTCTACGTCACTTCTGGCGAATTTAAAAACCTTTTGGGGTTCCTAAGCTTCCCTTATTAGTTAAAAAATTTGGTACTTTAGGGGGCGTTATTGTGAGAAGTTGGACTCTTAAAATTGAATTAAGCCTATTTTGACAATTTTATGGCTAATTGCAGTAGGAATTTTTGAATTTAAGTATTTTCTACAAAAATAATCGATATTTTTCGAGTAACTGACATCAAGGTTACTTAAAAGGTTATTTGGATTTTTTTAGTTTTTTACAGTCAGTAGGCCAAAAAATCCGATTTGCACCCGGTTAGGTACTAAAATAGCTTTATCATAAATCCTTCTGTCAATAAAGTATAGCTTTTCCGCACCTACAAACTTTTTTCCTTTTTTTGTCGGCAGCATTGTAAAGTATTGCTACAAGTATTGTACAAAGTTGCACGTCATAGCAAGCATGTTTACAAAAATAATAAAAACACTGAATAAAAAGAAAAAAAATCTATCACTCACTCCCTCAGAGATATCTTACGATAAAAAATTATAACTCGAAAACTACCAAAAATCGCTGAACATATATGGGATATTTTTGATAGGTCTAGGTAGGAGGAATCTTAATTTTTTCTTTGGACGTCACTATTTGGGCCACCCAGTATATTTATATTCTGTTTAAACCATATCAATGCAAAATAATCACGTGGAAAATCACCCAATGCTTCAGGCCAATGAATGCTATGACTATGGGTCACTTGTTAGAAACTGATTTATAAATATTTTAAAACTGTTACTTTTAGGGGGATTTATTTCTTGAGAATATTGTGGCTAAAAAATATATAAATATAACAGAAATAATAAAAGAAAGAATAGGTATGGAGGTTGGAGGGATTCGAACGCAACGTTAGTAAAAAATAATAAATATATTATATTATATAAAAGTTCGTTTTTTAGACCAACGCACTATCTTTAACTTTAATAAAATATATAAGAGTCCTTGTGCAAGTGGACCTAAACCTGATACCCGGCAGGGTTTATAGGCCTATTACACTGCACTTTTCACAGGGCCCTATGGAAAAGATCAAATTAGGGACCTTAATCCCTAAATCTTATTACACTACACTGATCAAGGTATAAGGGTCCCTTGCAAAAGTACAGTGTAATAGGTCTATTAGTTTCCTTCCGACTTATGCTCAGTGGCGCCACCGCAGGCCGTGGCGCAGGCCTGCTGCGTGTGGAAGCGATTGTGGTTGCCGCCGCAGCCGCTGTAGGAGAAACCCCGGCAGCGGCGCACCGTCATGTCGAAGTACCATCTGCAAAACGATAACTCTGGCAACCGACTGAGTAACTATTTAGATTTAATGTAATATATACGGTAATAAATTGAAATATTTTTTTAGTTTTTGTGGTTATTGAAGTCGGTTTTTATGTATTTTTTTCATTTCACAGTTTTTAGTGGTCACGTAGGTATTATAATAATATGCTATAAATTGTCTGGTTAAAAAACTACTGTTTACTAAGCTATTACACTGATCGCGAGCAATGTACCTACTCTTATTCATTGAGGAGTTTCGTTCTACATGTCCAAAGATATTCATCAGATCTTCACCAATTTTAGGAGTTCCCGTGGGAATAAAGAAAATTAAACCACGCGGACGAAGTTGCGGGCTTCAGCTATTAAAATATATAAATACATGACGACACTTTCGCATTTATAATATTATATAGTATAGTATATCTAACTATAGTAACTATAGTGTGCATGTTTATGTAAGTATATTTTATACTTTTGTTATTTTTTATTTTTCTTTTATGTTCACCCACATAAGCTCTATAGACCCAGTGTCACCAGCTTTGTACGCTCGGGTTGTCTTTAAAATATCACTTTAGTGATAAGGCCGGCCGCCTTTGCGCATTACCACAGATTCCTGTCTTCTGTTTTATATGCATAATTTTGTACTACTACTAGTAATATGATAAATCGAAATTCTGTTAGGTATCTGCAACTCCAACTATAAACATTGTTATTTAATGTCATCGTACCTTGGGTGATAGCCATTGCAATGTCCAAAGTCGAATTGCAACCGGCAAAATATTCTAGGCGGAAGGTCTGAAGGCACGGGGCTAGCGCCCACATCTGCGGGAAACAGGGAAACAGGACTAGCAACCATTTTAATTATTATCTATACCAATGTATAAAACTTGGACGGTTATTACCTATTTCCTTAACGATAGTCTTTTCCAAAAACGGCATAGGAAACTGCGTAATGATTTAATGATATTTATCACATATGGTGCGAATCAATTTTTGTCGGTTCTTGCTTTTCATGTAGGAGGCGCCTACTTTTTTAATAGATAATTTTTGTAAACTTTTGTGTTCAGCGATGATCGGATACTTTAGCTCAAGCCAATCCCAAAATCCCAAAATGATCTTCAACAGTCCGAAATAGATAATGCTTGCTGCTTATCACGCTAACGGACGGACTGACGTAAACGTTTAGACGGTTTAGTTTATTATTAATATGGCTGATATGGACTGGACGAGCCCTAAAATTGACAAGTCGTACCTCGACAAGTATTGTGGCAGTCTGATAATGTGGTGAAGGCGTTCAGATTGTACGGACAACTTCCGATGGAGGATGACTTGCAGTCTTCTAATTTTATGTCGTAGTAGAATCTGCAAAAAAGTTTGAATTAGAACCCAAATTGATTGTCATCAAAGTGGTCATCCTAATCTATAATTTCGCTCCGGCTGAATTTCGGCCACGGCGGCCTATCTCCAGAGAGATTAGCCATCTGCGCAAGTGTGTGCTCATACACAGGTGCACTCTCTGTTCGATGGTATGGAAAATCCAACACAAACGGAGAGAGATCTGGCACTAGACAGACGGTTTTACGTGCTCTCCGAGGCACGGGGGTAAAACACCGCCAACTTCCTAACTCCGCTAGTACTGAGAATTTAATTTCAGAAAAACTCCATTACTTGTTATGGCCCAAAACCGAGACTTGAAACCGGGACCTCGTACGTCGCAAACGAACACACTAACCACTAGAACAACGAGGCAGTCATCCTACAAATACATTAATATTAACATATTAATACTTACTTTGGCTGTAACCGTCCAGTGCCCTCACAATCAAAACCATTTGTTTGAAATTTACAGGTTATTGATGGATCCAGATACATGAAATGAACTGCTAAAATGTTATAATACTTAATTTCAATTATGTATTCAAATTTTTTTTATCTTCCCGCGACTTCGTCGGCGTGGAATAAGATTTTTTTAATTCTACACTATTCTCAAATATATTTTTTTCAATTACCACGGGGACTCCTTAATTTTTCGAGATAAAAAGTATCTTAAATCCAATCCGTTGCTCTGTTACAGCGTGATTGAAGGACAAACCACAAAACAAACACACTTTCACATTTATATACAGAACGGTTCCCACAGAGTGATTTAGCCAACCTGCATCAAAAGCAGTGGTTGAAAAACTTACATTCAGGCATTGTAGTATAATTGAGATCGTTTTTTATATCAAAGCATAATACATGCAATACAAAAAGGTATCCCAATAACCAGCCCAGCATTTTAATTTGTCATCGATCGCTATGAAGTTAAAAACAACATGGAGGTTATTACTCATAAAGTTTATTGGAGTTTCATCGCCGTGACATTTGATATTATCCAAGGGTGATAAAAAGTGCATTATTTTTTAGAAGTACGATTCGCTAGAGCGCCTACGTCTTCTATAGCTTTTTTAAGGTATACTTTTTCGAACTCTGGGGTTATGGATTTCTGTACATTTTGTAGGATCCATTGCAGCATCCACTTCTGCTGGATTCTGGCGGTCGCGCGGTAAAGTTTTACGTGGTAGTCCATGCGCCCCGTCACGGCGCGGAAGGCACGTAAGCAACGCTCGCGGAACTCTGCCTCGAGCTGCATCGCGATGTTCTCCTTCTTAGCGTCCATCAAGAGCTTCTGGCCCTCAGCACTCCGCTGAGCTTCTTTCGCATCCTTGATAACTTTTTCGAAAATGCTCATCTCATCTTTTCTATGCTTCTCCAGTGCAGCAGCGAAGTCATCTACGTCCTTGTCCAGGGATTTGGCAAGTTCAGGCCCGAGTTTCGTGGCGGCCAGATACATCATCGGTATGATGGACAGGGCGCTGTAGTACTCGTGTTCCATCACGTATATTTCCTTACTGAATAGATAGTTGGCAACCACTATGCCGAAAACGTAAGGGCCAGTTACGCCCGTTTTCGAATGGAAGAACAGGAACCATTCGTCAGGTATGAATCCCATGCGAACTTTCCCAGGTTTTTCGGCCCGTTTCAGCGTTGCCCCGGAAGAGCCCTTATCAAAGCCGCAAGCCGGTGTTGTCTTCTGGTGCCGCGTGGGGCACGTTACCGTGTGTGCTAATATCAGCGACGGTGCAAATTGTTTAGGACGTGATAACTTAGAAATACTTTGAATAATCATTTTGATTATGATTTTAGGTACGAATAACCCTTAAGAGGACAATACAACGCAATTCTTCGCAATATTAAATGTCTTTACTTTATAAAATGGACTTGATATATTCATACGGTTGTCAGTGTCATTTATGTTTTTTTGAGTCATAGACAATCCTAGATCAACGCCCTATTATACCATCTTTATGTTTAATACATCTTTATTCATATATTATTATTATTCTTTTATTATTTATTGAAAAGTTGAAAACCCATTCAGAAAACTCTTTTTTGAACCCGCTTTGCTATTTTGTAATTTCTTCATGAGAAATCCTTTCTGATGTAATCATGAACTCCGTGAAATCCATTCAGCAGACTTTGCACAAGATGAGCGATAGTTCAAAGATTAGCGCTTTAAAACTTCTCCTTACTACTATAATTAATTTGGCTGTTATTTTTTATATAATCTTCATGGATGTTTATAAGAACTTACAGATGTTATAGGTTCATGATTGTGTTGCGAAAAATAAAACAGGTTAATCTTCAATAATTATTATTTTATTAAAAAATCTAGCGTTATCATAATATTACTTCATAATATAAATGAGATTATACGAGGGAGGATCATATGAATTACCTAAAAAGTACCAAAAGTCTAAATTATTGTACTGGTTTATTATTATTAAAATAACATTGATAGCGAATAAGCAATATATTTACTATAAGCTTTGTTGTTTCTTCTATAATGAAGCATGACTGTGCTACATGTGTGATATTATTATGCCTATCTGTCGTTAGGGTAGGCAATCAACAACAACAAATTTAAGATCAATCGTACAAGTATTCGAACTTTATAGCACTTTCTAAGTTTTCATTGAATACATAAATTAAAAATTGTTAAAACACTGACAAATTACATTGGAATATATCTAACTACATGTAATTAGATTGAGATGTGTAATGGCCAGTAGTTAGTGGCCGATGGTTTGTGGCCGATGGCGAATGATCTAGAGGCGGTACTTGGCAGCGCGCAGGATGGGGTATTTATCTCCGGTGCAGAGGCCGCGGAAATCGTCCATGGACAGGTCGACGATGGACACTCCACCGAGAGCCTTAGACCTGCGGGCAGAAGAGATTAGATGGATAACGGATAACTCTCATCCACAGATTTTTTTGTGTTCTGTGCTCTCATCCCTTGACTATCAGTAACTACTGTAGGGTACCTACTATATTTTATATAACGCGAACTGAAATTTATTTTAGCAAATAGAAAATTATATAATGTAACGATAATTATTGTCAGTAATTGTTGTAAGATTAATGTCGAATCAAAACGGTTCCAAGGTCTGGGATGACCAGCTGAAATGGTACAACATCTTAACCGCGAAATCATCTTTAGGACCGTCCTATTTTTACTTTTCCTTAGGAAAAGTGACTTTCGGTGTTAGATACGACAAGCATTATCTGCCATTATGGTATAATAATAATAGAAGGAATCAGTCGATGCCCACTCCACCGATCGACCTTCGATGCTCTGATGTCGATTAATCGATTTCTATCCGTAGATCAGTTCAGTCTAAAGCTCACATATAACTGCCATACTACTACCAGATTATAGCCCGCTACCAACCTCAGTTCGAGTGAGATATCAGTCAAGGGCTAACTTATGCATCAATAAGTATAATGGAAAAAGGCTTACTTGGCATACTGCGCCTTCTGTCCGGCCGTGTCCGGATCCTCGTAGCTCACCCACAGGCCACCTTCGCCGCTGTCGTCCGGCAGACGGAAGGCATAAGTTCCTGGACACAAACAGTTTCTTAATACACCTCTTTCAATAGATGCAACATACTGGTGCAGAAAAAGCATGGTGACTTCTACATTCTACATACATGGTGCAGAGTGCGAGTTACAAATAAGGCCCAGCTTCCACCAGAGCGGAGAACAGCAGAGCTATTCAGCGGACCAAGATTATTGAAAGAATTATCACGTCATTTTCAATAATCTGATGGATACCGGGCCTAACGGGTAACGACTTACGAGTGCTAGTAACATACTCTATATACTACATTTCTATTATATCATATTATATACTATAAATATAAATTTATACTTACTATATTATAATATTGAAAGTTTAAACTCAGAGAGCTCGAAAATAGCTTTAAAAAATAAAATTCTTTAACTGAGCTATCAAATACTTATATATATTTTTTAATTGCTATAACATATAATATAATGTGCCTAAATGCTCATTTGGCTGATGCACGTCTATTGATTCGATAAAATAAGTCCGTTCTCACTGTGTGCAAATTATTCCGTCGTTTTACTAATGTTAATACCGTCACCGTGCCCTTACAAAAAGAAACAATAAGGCCCACATGCACAAGAACAATTAAACTGATTTAGAATAGTGCTGCCACTTTTTGGCAATCGCATTATGCTCTTGGTAAAAAGTGACAGCATTACAAATTTTAACTTAGTTTAAATGGCCTTGTGCTAGTTGGCCCAAATATACGGCATCCGAGTGCAATCTACAAAAGCCTGTAACCAAAAGCCAAAAGCTGTTCTGAAGTACCAACCAAAAAAATCTCCATCCTTCGTTAAGCCCATGTCTGAAAAGTTAAATGTAGCAGCTATACTCAAGTTTATTTACACTTTTGCAGTATTTTAAGGCAGAGTCCGCCAAGCAAGCCCATATCGTTTAAGTGAAATAAATATCGATCTGTGCTGCAGTTTTAGTAATAACTCAAAATGGTTGATGAGAACTGAAATTCCAATTACGGAAAAAATAACAGGATGTGGAAAATGCACTGCAGAGACGTAGACAGAAGAAGTATAAGTAATATAGAAATTAAAAACGGAAGTGATGCTAATTTAATGAGTGAAAATAAAGGTTCGATGCACCAAAGTAGTTTTCACTTTCGTTTGCGAACGTAGCGCACTCAGTTTTGCTCCCAAAATGGATGCAAAAAAAGCCTCGAAGATTGGACATACGTATGATACCTTGAATGGAGCAAATTCACCTGAGGCGTCATAGCTCCAAGCGTGCATAGCAAAGACTTACGAGATATTATAAATGAAAGCTCAACCACCACTCAACTACTTATCATTTATCAAACTTTATAAGTAAATGAGTCACTCAAACCAAATTGCTCAAGCTTAAAATAAAATACTTAATCCAGTATTTCCAATAGGTACCATATTACTTATAAGTCTCACCGAAACGCTTGCTGGGGTCGGTGACCTTCCTGAGATGAGGCCGCATGCCCTTCTGGTGGTTAGGGTTGATGAGCTTGGCGCATATTTCCGGGTAGCTCAATATTCCCTCGGTTTTGGTGTAGGGTCCTTTGGGAACGCAGAGAAATTTTTTTATACATAAATCATAGCTAACACAGGTTGCTCATTAACAATACAGAGTTAGTTATATTCTATTAACACAATAATCATTCTAAATGCTTTTAATTCTTATGCATTTGGACACACCTGGGTGGACACCCTGGCGTTTTAAAGAACTTTCAAAATGTTTTAAAGTCCAAAAGCTGGCAGCTACCATCCAAAAATAAGTATGACCATCCGAACGGGTGATAGCGCCAGCTTCAATTTTATAATATTATTTTATAATTTACTAATATAATATTATGCTAGACCCTAGACTAGATGGCGCCTGCAACATCGTCCGTGCAGATTTAGGTTTTCAAAATCCCGGGGAACATTTTGATTTGCCGGTATAAAAGTAGCCTTTGACATTCTCCAGGTCCTTAACTACAGCCATGTAAAAAGTCACGTCGATCCGTAGCACTATTGCGGCGTAATTTTAGGTCAAACCAACAAACATACTACGACGACGACTTCATCCGCGTGGTTTAAGTTTTTTTTATTCCCACGGGAACAACGTCATTTTCCGGGATAAAAAATAGCCTATGTCACTCTCCGGTCGTCCACTATACCCATGCCAACAATCACGTCGATCCGGCGATGCTACGGCGAGAATGAAGGACAAACCAACAAACAAACACACTTTCGCATTTATAATATTAATACGATACTGATCAAATCTCTCAAATCTGCATGTCTCACCAGCTTCGCCGGCCTCGTTAGCGTGCAGAGGTGGAACTCCTGAGATTTCCGAATCTGAGTCGAGCTTCCATGTGACTCCGTGTGTGGCGATACCCAGGATGATCTTGTGGCTAGGCGCACCAGCTGACAACCTACAACGATTATAGTAATTAGATCCGATCTGAGACCCGAATGATTATTGAAAACTTCAGAGGCTCGATTGTCTAAAAATAATCGTACAGTTCCACAAACTTATCTGAACCGGTGACAGCGTCACTAGTATCTTTTAAAAGTAATATAAAAATTAAAACTACACACCGGGGCCAAAATTGGATAATTTCTGGTAAGTTCGTGGGACTGTAATCATTAGAGAGCTTAAAACGTATTACTCGAACTGTTTAAGGGATCCATGCATGGTGTTCGATTTGTAAACTCCTTAAAGATTAACCGGTTACTGAAAGACCAATGACGACGCCCAATTCGTGTGTATATTTAATAATAAATTCGCCAGATATGACTAGATTGTTGTTACATTGAGTACGGCGGTACTCACTGTACGTAGGTAACAATCTAGTCAATATTAGGTGACTGATGTTACTGAATACCATCATTGGTATTCAGTAACAGCGAAAAAAAAAGTTTTGGTTACCAGTAGTTGATGGCAGCGTCGGCGTTCAGGAGGTCGTTGCGGTTTTGCGGTTTGTATATGGGCGCGGTGTAGTCGGCCTCCTTAGGGTTGCGAGCCGCCGTGTGGAAGTCGAAGGGCTCCACATTCACGAAGTCTACCAGGTTGATGATCGCAGGCACGTCGTAGTATACTGAGAACAGAGACAGGATATCAACCATTTCTCAACCCTTGCTAGATAGAAGTACTACCGATGATTTATCCAGGGTTCCATATGCATTCGCTATTGTGGTGTAGAAAGTAACGATTCGATAACTTTACCATCAGTATCATCTCAGGACAACGCACACAATGCTGGACAAGTGTGACAACGAACCTAAGAGAAAATTATGAAAATGCCTCGCGGATCTCACGATGTTTTCCTTCTCCGTGTAAAACAAACAATATTTAAACCCGACCTACTACCCGACTAGGAAGCTCGACGTCCGTCCTAATCCACTAGGCTACCACCGCTGTTACCTTCAAAAATATGGCTAATTGCTACATTTTTGTATGCCTTGCCACTTTGGGCCACGATTACACAAGTAAGTTTTACTTACGTAAGTCTCTTAATTGAGTAACTTACGATATGTAAAAATTCTTGTAAGTTTTTAGTAACTGTAAGAGTTTTCTATTATACTCTCATTCTAAAACCAATCCTTATCATTATAGCAATCCTCACTGGTGGAGTTAACGTTGGGCAGCACGGTGATGCCGAGTTGCATGTTGGGTTTCAAGTTGAGGGCCGCCTTCAGCTCCCGCACGAGCGCGGTGAAGCCTTCACGGTGCTCCGCCTCCTTGTCGTCTACGGGTGTGGTGCCGAACGCCTTCTTGATTCCGTGCCAGATGGAGCCTGGGTAACATGCCGAGCGAAAATATTGTCAGATTCTTGTTTTTAAAATTAACATAAACTTTTAGCACAATAGTAATTATAGGTAGATTCTGTGCAATACCTTAGTTTACATGGGTAAATTACGAGGTAAATGAAAAATAGTTTATAGTAACACTGTAAAAGAATCATCGATTAATCAAACAAATGGTAAGAACAGTCCAACTCTTCAAAAGTACTTCACAGCAATTATTATTGGTATCGTCAGAATGCGACTTAAATTTTTTTTATAAATTTTCTATGTATATTGACTTGAACATAGTCTACCAACTAAATTCTAGAAGTTTGTGTTAATTTTTAGAAATGAGTACCACGTAGAATAGAGCAGTAGATAGAGAGAATTATGTAAAAAGAAAGAATACTGCGTGAGAAGTAGGTAACACGAGTGAGCCCTGTGGTTTTGTTAGTGGGGGGATCCAGGTTCGATCTCCGGCAGGGTCAATTTGGGAATTTATAGTTTCTGAATTATGGTCTGGTCTGGTTTGGTGGGATGCTTTGGTCATGGCTAGTTTGCGAAATCTGACAACGGTGCGGCACTTATTATGCCACATACATTATTAACACTCCAAGTGACCCTGCTGATCGCACCCGGGAACTCCTGTAAGACAACAGCTCTCATCACTGCGCTAGGGATTAGGGAGGTCGTCAAAGTAATATAAATGGTTTACCTAAAGTACCGCGGATCTTCTTAGGCTTGATTCTGGCAAACTGCCACGCGAGGTCGATACCATCGAAGCCGTGCTGCTCTGCCAGAAGTACTCCAGAGTTGACGAACGCGGTGCGCGCTTGGGGCGACTCTAGCTGTAATACGATTAGTACTTAGGGCAAAAACACACGAACAGGACAGGAACAATGCAGAATTTAAAAATTTTTAAAATACGACTGCCCTGCCAAAAAACTAACTAAAAAGTTAAATATCTAAATTAATCTAGTTAAGAATCGGTTTAGAGATTGGTTCACTTATGATTTAGATATCATTTTGGTAAATCTTCATCGAAACCAGCGCGGTTTACCGATTATTTGAAAATAAGTTACAAATGGGCGCCAAATGCATTTCTCGCATGGAGCGCCTAAATGGTCGATGACGGGCCCAATTCAATTCAATTCAATATCATTTATTCAGTATAGGTTATTGATGTAGAATTTTAGTATTTTTGTAATAGAAGTTAGTTTTACATAATGCTGTTAAAGTAGTAAAGTTGAAGTAAAAATAAACTATATTTTATCAGAATGTACGTGGTTTACGTACCAAAACAGAGGTGTTTCGACTTAATGTTCTTAATCACGACTACGACCTCATTTTAATCACCGAATCGTGGTTAACTGATGGTATTTATGACCGTGAAATCTGTGACGACCGATATGACGTGCTTCGATGTGATCGAAACCCGGAGACATCCTCTAAAAAAAAGGGAGGCGGAGTCTTATTATGTGCACGTAAAGAGTTACATATACAGTTACATCAGGAGTGGGCCTGCTCTGGCGTCGAATCTCTTTGGGCTACTATACCTGCTCACTATCTGAAAGTTCGAGGAAGTCGTAATATTCACATCGGGCTTATATACGCACCGCCCGATAACCTCTTATCTGCTCGTCTTGAATCAATCACTTCTCGCCTTGCTGAGCTTGTTGCCAAGTACCCTAACGATTACATTATACTAGCGGGCGATTTCAATCTACCAAATGTAACGTGGTCTGATTTTGGACCTACCATCCACAAACGTGGAGCAGTGGAGTTACATAAGGCCTTTACGAATATCTTAGATATATGTAATTTATCAGGACTAAAACAACAGAATACTGTGCGAAACTGTAAGCAAAACACCCTAGATCTATTGTTCAGTAACATTGATTTTAGCGTAACCTACTGCTCAAGCCCTCTAGTCCCAGAAGACATTTTTCATCCATGTCTTCAATTCAATCTTTCTAGTCTGCTTTTCCGTAATGCTCGTCAAAAACCTGTAAAAAAACCCAACTTCTTCCAAGGAGACTACGTCAAAATCAACGAGTACTTGTCCAAGATCAATTGGCACGAGGCACTATTATCTAACTCAATGAACGGTGTAGTTGAAATTTTTTACTCCATTCTAAAGGAAGCCATTAAGAAATTCGTTCCGGTAAAAGTCAAGTATAAATCTAACTTTCCAGTATGGTACTCCAAATCTTTAATTCACATAGTGAAAGATAAGCTTCAAAAGCATAAGCAGTGGAAAGTTCACCAAAATCCCCGTGATTACGATGAGTTTGCTATTCTAAGGACCAGACAAAAACTAATTCAAGACAAGTGTTACACCTCTTACACACAAAGAATGCAAACTTATATTCTCAAAGACCCTAAGCTTCTTTTCTCTTTCACTAAATCCCTAAGAAATAATAAAAATGGATATCCCACCAAGCTAACATTAGGCAATACAGTTTATACTGATGAAGCCTCTGCATGTAACGGTTTCAGTGAGTATTTTGAGAGTGTATTTGTGAAACCAGCAAACTCGTACGACGTGTCAAATCTCTCCAATTCGAACTACAAAGAATCTATTTGTAAAATCATCATTGACGAGGATAATTTACTTAAATTTCTCAAAACTCTAAAAACTAATAAGGGAGCCGGCAGTGACGGTATCCCACCAATTTTTCTAAGCAAGTGTGCTAAAAATCTGGCTAAACCACTATCGATCATTTTTAACCTCTCCTTAAACGTCTACTGCAGTTTCCCAGATATCTGGAAAGAGGCATTAATAGTACCCATTCATAAAAGTGGATCAAGAACCCAAATAGAGAACTATCGACCTATCTCTATTCTCAACGTGATGAGCAAGTTGTTCGAATCAGTTGTTTACTCACACATTTCCCCAATTATCTCTAGATCTATCCCTAGCGAGCAGCACGGCTTTATGAAACATCGTTCCACGGTTACAAACTTAGCGGTCTTCACGGACTACGTTTTGCGGGGCATGGATGAGAGGTGCCAGGTTGACGTGATTTACACTGATTTCGAAAAAGCTTTCGACCGTGTGGATCACGTGATCCTGCTTCATAAGCTAAGCATCATAGGAATAAATGGCAACTTACTCCGATGGCTGACTTCGTATATTAAAAACCGTATGCAGGCAGTAGTAACGGGCAGTGCTAGAAGCGATTTTATAACTATACCATCAGGCGTACCCCAGGGGTCTATCCTCGGTCCCCTTTTATATAATGCATATCTTTTCGATATTGATAGCTGTTTTAGCCACGCAAAACATCTTATGTACGCTGACGATAAGAAAATCTTCTTTAAAATCCGTTCTCTTGCTGATTGTCTTCTGCTACAAGAAGACTTAAATGCTCTGGCTGAATATTATATCCGGAACAGAATCATTGTCAATGTTAAAAAATGCCACCATATAACACTATCTCGTAAAACTATTTCAATTAATTTTGATTATAAAATCAACGGTGTTAACATTGCTAAAGTCACAACCGTGAAAGACCTGGGTATTAAAATCGACGCAAAATTATCAATGAATGAGCATGTTGAAGCCATGGCGGACAGAGCCTACAAACAACTCGGCTTCATTAAGCGAGTCACTCGTACTTTCAATAATATTGAATGCATAAAAGCTCTGTATTTTGCTTATGTTCGTAGTCTTCTTGAATATTCATGTAACATATGGTCACCCCATTACCTTATACATACTCAAAGACTCGAGTCAATACAAAAGCAATTTCTGAGGTACCTGGCTTTTAAGGAATTCAAAACATTTAACAGTTACAAAGAAGCCTGTACTCATTACAAAATAGACTCCCTGGAACTAAGAAGAAACCAAAGTGACATGCTACTGCTACAAGCTATCTTGACTGGCCAAATTGACTGTCCTGGCCTGCTGTCAGCTTTCTCATTAAACGCATCCTCTTTTAGGCCCCGAAAACCCAAGCTTCTATGTGTCCCAAAATCAAACACAAACTACGCCCAAAACTCTGTAATTATACGCTTATCGCGAACCTACAATAAAGTTTACTCCGATCTTGACCTTTTCCATCTTTCTAAAACGCAACTGAAAAATGCAATTATTAAATTACATCGGAAATAGTATTTATATTTAGTATACAAGCACATCCCTCATAACACACATACATACCCGCACGCACACACAACCACACCCACACCCACACACACATATATACACATACCCGCACACCCCCACGCGCTTGCACTTGTTTACCTTTATGTAAATACCTACCTATTTATTTTAAATAATTTAAAAATTTTGTAATCTTTTTGGCCTTATTTTAGTTTTAAGAGTTATCTGTAAATTATTATGTAAAAACGCTGTTGATTACAGGAAAATAAACAAAAAAATAAAAAAATAAACCTTTCTCGATAAAATCTCGCCGTTTCTACATCTGTCAACTGCCAAATCGTTTTAACCGCATATGCAGCAGAACTAAGTCTGCTCGATACATTAATGGAGAATTTTATTTACTCATTATATTTCAATGGCTCGACAAGTTATGTGATGACCTGTAGTTTTAGTCCTTTTAGTTTGTGTCCTGTAGTCTTAAGCAGACAAAACTTTATACGATTTATTTAGGTACACTTCTGGTGATTGGATGGGATGGCAGAATAAGCTATTATTACTATGTTTTATAACAACAGCTATAAAAAAACAAGTTTCATCTATTAGTCGTTTCGTAACAACATGCGTCTGCCCCTGATATTTTTTATTAATATTATGATATATGCGATAGCCTATAACTACAAGCCTCGACTACTCAGCGATGTAAAGGGAGCACTGTAATCTTTAGGTCGTGGGATCAAACAGTTCAAATAGCTTGGTAGTCAAGCATCTATAGCATTAGTAGGAATACGTACATTCACGGTGCAACCTATTGTCACCGTGGGGTTGGGCCTTGGAGACTGGAGGAGAGCGCTCTTAAAACTTGGTTACATCATCAGCTACTCTAGCATGACTAAAGTTCTGACACAGATATCGCCCGCGCGGCAGAGGGCGACTTAAGCTGTATACTGACCCCACCCCATCCTAGTGTGAACACAAAAATAAATGGAACTTATAGTGTCCCACAAACTTATCTGACCCGGTGACAGCGTCGCTAGTACATATGAAAAATAAAATAAAAAAGAAAAATTAACAGGCATAAAAATTCATTCCAATTTTGGCCACCGGGCCAGATAAGTCGGTGCGACCATACGTGCCTACGGCATTACTGCAGAATTCACTCGCGTTGCAAGATCGCGACCTTGCATTTGCCAGAGTTTTATGGCAGTTACAGTGCACTGTCATCAGATGTACATCACGTCGCCGCATTCGATGGAACGCATTTGGAACGTGACTTCAGAATTTTAGAAGTTGACAAAATTTTAAATCAATATGTCAAGCTAGAAAATCTAATAAAATAATTGGAAGCACAGAAATAGGAATCTGCTTATTACTAAGCATCATTAATTTTTGTGAAGTTTATTGTAAGAATTTAGCAAGTAAAGTAATAGGGATGATGACAACTCAATCAAATCAGCAACTCTTTATCAAACTTAAAAACGTGCTTCTAGTATGGAAGTTGTATGAAGTTCACAATAGTGACGTCATTAAATTTCAACGTAAACGTTCTTTAATCTATATTTTTAAATGGTTAACAAACTTAAAACTAACCGAGGATGTGAATTTTAGGTCTTTTGGAAGACCCTTTATTTAATAATCAGTTAGAAATAATTTATTTTTGACATAGGCATCATCCCTATTGGTATTATGAACTCATTCAAAAGAAAGTCTTTCCGTTTCCTGTCAACCAAGCATTCGCAAAATTTGTGGTGTTTGCAAGTTTATGTTTACGGTAGCAAATATAATGTTATGGTTTGTTATGACCCATTTTGACACCATTTGACTCTTGGTTGGGCAGATAATGACGCCCTTTCCCTCCATTTTCCCACTATGCTAACGTGCGGGACTTTATCACGCTAGGGCGGCAGTTGGGATGGTCAGTCGGTCGAGTGAGTTCAAATTAAAAAAAAATGAGGTTTATAACTCACCAGTAGATTGTACTTCTGTTCGTCTTCCTTGTCGGCATCGCCGCCGATGGACAGCAGCACTTTGAGACCAGGGTACTTGCTCTTGAAGCTGGTGATGGCACGGTAGTTGGCGTGGTTCCTATCTACATCGAGGTTCTCGTTGAGCGATATAGCCTTGTAGGTGTCAGGCTGGACGCCCGCGTAGCCGTACACCAGGTGCGTGCAGAAAGACAGCGCGGGGTCCAAGTCCAGGGGCAGCATGCGCGCTTGAGCTGGATAAATGCATCCCTCAACTATATTACATATGTTATACTTCTTATCGCTACATTATACAGGATAAAAACTTATTTCAAAAATAGATTCATTCAGCCAGTCGCATACCTATTATTGAAAAATGACTGTCAAAATCTTTCCGTCCCACTCACTCGGCAAACATCAGAAACTAAACTCGCCGGCATATTTAGCGGAACATAAAAAAAAGGTTTGATCAGTATCATATAAGGTTGCTGGCTGGTTTATACGTCATTTAATTTAAAAAAAAAAATTTCAAACTAAGAAAACAACTGAACATCACATTTTATGCAATTGTTTTAATTTTATTCAAATACACCTTATCTGGAGCGAACTTCGAGTATTTCTTCCTTCTGAGTTTGATTTAAAATTTCATTGAAATACTGTTTTTTGTTAGTTTTTTTTAATCGCGTATCTTTCTGGAGTTGAATTGAAGACTGAATTATGCCTGACTTAGCCCCAACGGAAATTGCCAGGGCACTCGAAATGCGAAGAAATGGTCAAACCTACAGAGTGATATCCAGAGATCTTCGTCGACCAGTTTCAACGATCCATCGCAGTATCCAACGGTTCAGGGAGACCGGTACTTATGTGAGAAGAGCAGGATAAGGCAGAAAAAGACGCACTTCGAGTAGGGATGATGGTTTCATTCGGCTTCGTGTACGTAGGAACCCCCGTTTGACGGCCGTCCAAGCCCGACATGAGTTAGAAGCAGTGCGGGGTGTAACCGTAAGTGAACGTACGGTACGAAGAAGGCTCGAAGAAGCTGGTTTGGGTTCATTTGTGCCCGTCAAGGCTCCAAGGCTCGAGGTAAATCATCGTAGAAACAGGTTAACTTTTGCTCAGGAACATCGACTTTGGAACGCGGACCAATGGAGTAAGGTATTGTTTAGTGATGAGTGCAGAATTCTCTTAAATCAAATTGACGGCAGGCAAAGAATATAAAGACGCAAAGGAGAACGATACATTCAGACAAATTTTGAAACTACAGTTACATACGGTGGTGGATCAATAATGGTTTGGGCGGGCATTTGTTTGGGAGTTCACACAGACTTGGTAGTGATTGACAGAGGGAGTCTGACTGCAGACCCCTATATCAGAGAAGTTTTAGAAGAAAATGTCGTACCGTTTGCCCCATATATCGGTGAAGATTTTGTTTTTATGCAGGATAATGCTCGGCCGCATACGGCTCGGGTAACTCAAGCTTATCTTAATGATATGAATATCACTGTTATGGAGTGGCCCCCGAGATCACCAGATATGAACCCAATAGAGCACGTTTGGGACTTGCTGAAAAGAAAAGTTAAGTCCAGAATTCCAGATCCTGCCAACGTGGGAGAACTGCGAATCGCCGTAGTTGAGGAATGGCGGAGACTATCCCAGGAGACCATCGATAACATCATTCTCAGTATGCCTAGACGGTTAGAAACTTTAATAAGAGCACGTGGAGGAAATACGCGATATTAATCACCATTTTTCTAATTTAATTAATTGTTATTTTAATATTAAATTTCACTTTTCCCGGTTACATGAAAAGTTCAAAAATGTACCATTTTTCACTAATAGCCTTTACTCGCAAATCTATCCTTAATGTGATCTCATTTTAAGTAAAACAAATGAAACTTTAAATAACAAAAGAAGTGTAGTAAATAGATTTTAAAATAAAACCATATTTTTTTAAGTAGGGACCTTTTTTTTATGTTCCGCTAAATATGCCGGCGAGTTTATTTAAGAAACATTCTGACAGTCTGCGGCAGGGTACCGTACAAAATCTAAGAGCCTCGGCGCGCATACATTTATGCCTGCATACAATTTCTAATTGTATGCAGCTGGCCTAAGGGTCTGTACACACTGCACGGCAAGATGTTCGAGCAGTTTTCATTGGTAATATGAACTCAATCAGAACTTTAAAAAAATACTGCTTTACTACAGCTAATTCTGCAGTAAAAAGCAAGCAAGAAACCCCAATATTTGAACCCGGGAAACGAACTAGGGATACCGTAATCCGCAACAGAATTCGTCACTAGGCCAACAAGTCATTCAAACCAATCAAAACGAGACCGAGACTTATAAATGTACGTAGGCGAATTTGTGGCCGCCGCAACACCGCTATTACATATTAACTTCATATTAACCACTTAAACGGTAGGTACACGCTGAACCCTGACAGCCGTTGTAACCATATCTCCTGCCAGCGCAATATAGCTCTTGTCTCATATTGTTTATAAAGGTCACATACGGACTGGAATGACGTAATCGTATTCGAGCAAGATTATCTTCAGGTTAAGGCCAGTCGAAATTGCACAAAACAGTTTTCTCGATCATTCATACCAATCTCAATAACGATGAGGATACAGTTATCTGTTATATGAGTAAAAAATAGGGTTAGCAAGGGCAACTGTAGAACAACTAGGTATACATATATCTATATCGGTACCACTATTATCGGTACTCCCTCCTACAGTAAAAGTATTTCATAAAATCCATATATTCCATATATATCCAAAGGCTAGGCTTTTTATCATGCATATAAAAGAGTTCAACGGTATTTTTAATGGGAAACCAAATATTGTTATATATAAACCTATATTATAACTATTGTTATATAGGTTTCCCTTTCTTTACGATGCATTCTTCATTGTTGAGGGCCTTGACTGGTCATCTCCATTTACATAATGATAGGGGTTCCTTGGAATAATAATGCAGGGGTTACCAGATTCTGACGGTATATTGTAAAAGTATAAATATAGATATTTTAAAGGTAGTTTACTTTATGACAGTTTAAAAATTTAGTTTAAGTAGGTATGTAGGTATACTTATTATTTACGTACAAAAAAAAATATTCACTCTAAAAACGATATGAGTAGGTAGGTAGGTAAATCATCATTATCACCATTACAACCCATTTTCACTACTGCACACGAGTCTCCTCAGAATGAGAAGGATTTGGCCGTAGTCCACCACGTTAACTAAGTACGGATCGGCAGAGCTCACACAACCTTGAGAACATTAAGAACTCCCGGGCATGCAGTTTTCCTCACGATGTTTTGCTTCACCATTTGAAGCAAGTGATATTTAAATTTCAGAACACACTTAACTCTAAAAAGTTTGAGGAGCGTGCCCGAGGATCGAACCTGCGACCCCATAATATATATTCCCGTGTACTTAGTCGTAAGTCGTGTAGGCTATCACCGCTTCGTTACTGTTATCGGTAAAAATATACTGTCAGTGAATATGGCGATTTAAGAAGCAAGAATAATTAGTTAATCATCATTTCTAACAAACAAAGAACTTCTACTTACTTCATCAACCATTACGTATGGCAAATTAAAATACATGATACCTACCGAATAATTACTAATGATGTGTTTTATATTATTTAATCATGCACCTAATAATAATTAGCATTGGAAAAAACCTTTAAAGAATATTCAGTCTTATGATTTGCAAATCAACCTAATGATTTGTTGACTCTATTTATAATATTATTGTTAGTAGCTACTTACTAGCTAATTTGTTGGCTGTTTGTTAAATCGATATCCTTACTAATATAATAAATGCGAAAGTGTGTCTGTCTGTCTGCTACGCTTTCACGGCCCATCTGTTCAACCGATTTGGATCAAATTTGGTACAGGGATAGGTTGTATCCCAGGAGAGGACATAGGCTACTTTTTATCCCGGAAAATTCAAGAGTTACCGCGGGAATCAAAAAACATTAATCCACGCGGACGAAGCCGCGAGCATCATCTAGTAATATTATATATGTATATGTCACCGTAAGATTGTAAAAACCGTTAGATTATAATCTAACTCGCGAAATTGCAAACTGTCGAAAGATTACAATTTAACGCATTATTTTTCGGTAAATTGTAATCTGTTAGTTTTATTAACCCGATAAAACCTAACCTAACCTTGATTATTTATGTCGAACCCTAACCTAACATACAAGAAACAGACAAGAAAACGTAAATACAATGAATATTTCAAAAATTGACAATCAAAACATATAACGGTTCACCATCTTTCGACAGTTTATAATTTCGTGAGTTAGATTATAATCTAACGGTTTTTTGCAATCTTACGGTGACTTATATACAATTTATTAGAGTTTAACGGCCTACTTGCTATTTATGTAGGTACATAAGTATAGACGCTGCTTACCGAACAAGCTCCCAAAGCAAACACATTTATTGTTTATTCAGTTAATTGATACCATTTCCCGGTACTATCCTCGCCTGTATGTTATTCCACACGAGATTCACATTTATTACGCCTTTTACATATTATATGCTCAGCTGATTGACCTTCACGAGTCGTAAGACAACGACACTATTTTTTTTGTTTAGAATTTCAAACAAGTCCTCTAAATGCTAACACTAAATGCGAATGCTATGCTGACTAACGAATATAAGCTTTGATTTTGTTCCGCTTACAACTTAGCCCTACTGTGATCTCATGGACCTAGTAAGTAATATTACAAAAATATAATGTTTATTGAATTAAAAAAGTTTATATTCAATTGAAAAGTTTGATACAGATTTAGTGAACGATCTAGACTAGTTTAACACATACTTAGGTGTATGCGACTGGAACAAACAAACAACGTCATCTATTCCAATTTAGAATATTGAACCTGCTTACTGAGTCACTTAAGTGAGAAGCTACTAATTTCCTACATCCATGCTTATATTATGTGTACTCCATTATGATCTAGCCATTACGGTATGTATCTTTCTCAGAAATTATAATTATTACAATTTATCTTAATTATACCCGACGGGTTCTCAAAATGTCATAAAGTTATAATTTTCCAAGAATTACAATCTTATTTGTTTCGGTTTATCTCTCAAAGCGGTGACTCGCCGATATCCAGGTCACAATATACCTAATAAATGTGTATATATCTATTATAATAATTGACATAAATTATCTCGCAGCATTGTTACTAATTAGAAATGACGCTCTTATCGGTCAGTGGTCGAATCCTGTAAACAACGCATTACGGGTTGACTGGGAAAAAACCTATTAAGGTTTTACCTATCACAAAATACGGTTTTATACCTACGTTTGGGCCATACAATCCATATTTAAAAATGTGTCTGTTTTTTTATAAGCTTGCATTTGGCTGCAATCAAACTGGCAAGTGATGTGGCAGCCTAAGTTGGAGCACTCGTTTAAAGAAAATAGATTTATACTGTGCAAGAATTCCGACCTTTATAATAAATCAACACGATATGAATCAGAGACCCTACACACCGTCACTCAATGTCGCCGATCCGTCGTGGGTAAAAACTACATAAGACCATTGTATCAAATACACATAATATGGTTTAGTTGCTTAGGTAATACAATCGAAATGTTGTATGTTATAGGTATCTTCTACGGTTATGTACTTAATATATGTAATAGACGCGGTCGAACAAATAGCCTATTCACTGATAAGAGGAAAACTCTACATTACTCACTACAATGAATCAGATCTCCACTTTGGCCTTCGACTGTTTTTGTCGGCCTAAGCTTACCAGCACTATGAATCATAACTACCTACTTCTTGTTTTTTCTGGTTGTAAAAAGAAAGACTTAATGTGCACCGTGTGACAAATTATATCTGCCCATCCGTTACAGGCCACAGCTGCTTATTTCACAGACTACAGTGTAGTATCCGACTGAAGCTTCGACATCGGCCACCTTCGGCCAAACCTTCTGCTTCGGCCATAATAGCACATAATAGGCCGAAGTTTTGGCCGAAGCCGAATGCCACTAATAAGTGCCGCAGTTGAACGAACCGTTGCGAACTGTTGCGCGAGCGCGTTATATCATAATTTTCTATGTGTTATTATTATTATTATTATATTCACTTTTAGTCCATTTTGAACTGTATTTCTCAGGGCTATGAAACTTTCGGTTTCGGCTTCGGTCAGAAATCGTAGTTCGGTCCGCACTAGTAGGTAGCAACTAATGATATTGACAATTTCTTGTGGAGTACTTGCTAAAGATTTACCATGTGGCAATTTACAAATGAAAGTATTATAACCTACGATTGCTTGCTTGGTTGCTTGCTTTTGTAGTGCTTAATAGTGAAGAACAGGAGTCCTCTCGTGAACAAATCGCAAAGATTTGACCGTGGCTAAATGCTATTTGTATCGCATAAAAAAAAACAATGCTAAGTTGTATACATGTTACGGGCTAAGTCTGAACAGTACGCAATGCTGATACTACCCGGAACTGAGGCACAAAGCCTTGAGCAGATGCCTCGTATATAGATTAATTTCCTTCAAAATAAATGAGGAAAAAGTATTACCTACACTGACCTTACTGAGTGTATTTGAAAAAAAATCGGATCGTCTACTTTGTCAAAGATGTGGATCTAACACACTCCTTTAGCGCAGACAACAGCTAGGCAAACGGGATACTCTGAATCTTGAAGCATCTCAACTTCTCAGTAGGTACTAAGCAATCAGTCCGTCGTCTCAGCATTTAAAGCAAAGGCGAAATTCACGGGTAATAATTTAAAAGTAAAAAAAAAATCTTTTCAAAAACCGACTTATAAAGCCACTGTAAAGTAAAAAAAATAATTTGATCTCTAGCCTCTATTTTGAGCCTGACACGTCAACTTTGCTTATCAAGACACGCGGAAGCGTGTCCAGCCAAAGTTCAAAAAAACTGGCGAGCAGCACCGTGTGTAATATTACACGAACCATTTGGAGCCACTTTTGACCCCCTCATAACTCAAAAACTATTTCACATAAACATGTCAAATTTGGCGCATATATTGAGACCCGTGAGATACATATGTGCTCCAAATTTCATAAGCACACCTCAAATGGTTATTTAGATATAAACGTACAAAAATCGTCATTTTTATGATCAAAGGTATAGATCAAAACTCTGACACGAGGCATGCTACCATTGCTTAAAGCCGTATTATTTTAATATTGTTGACGTTTATGTTGTAGTGTTATAATCATTATTTTAAGGACGTCAAAGTACGTGACATTCAACAGTTAGTTTGAAACAATACTGCTTTAAGCGGTGGTAGTAACTCCTTAACTATTGAAAATGACACATAATTATTATTTTAATGTAAATAATAATGAATAATAATATAGTTGCATTAAAACCTTACCTTCGTATTCATACATTTTGTGCAACGAAACGTCATTGACAGAAAAGAAGAAGAAACGTATTTGAAGTCGTCAGTTCAAGCTGTCAGTCATTGTGATTTGTATTCATTGTTTATAGTGGTTTTAGTGATATCGACTGTTTATCGTGCTTATTTTCAATGTTTCACAAAAAACTTTTGATTTTGAACTTTTGCAATCAAAATTGATGAGATGTAGAAATGTGCTGAAGAGGTAGTCTGACCATAGATGTAATCTGTCAATGTCAGTGTAACTCTAGGTACACTATATATTTTTCTTGAGAATTCTCGTCTTTAATTATCTTGTACAATGAGTCGTACAATAGAATTACTGGTGGGTGACACACTGACCTTACACCAAATAATAAGTACCTACTAATGTAAAACGTAAACTAAACTAATAGAAAAGTCCTATTACAGTGTAAAGGATTATTTGAATGATAGCAAGGCATGGGTATGAATTGTTACAACGGCTGATTATGTAATGTTATATTATAAGTACATATATATAATTTCAAATATTTGTGAGATGGTGATAATAAAAAAAATGCGGAGTTTATTGCGGGCTCTTCTCAGACCAGGGCACGTTTGGAACCCTCGTAGCTTTAGTTTTAAGATATCGTAGTTAATTATCACCATCACGTCTTATGCTCTGTAAGTATGACGTTCAGAAGGTGTACTTTGTAGGTACATATTTTGAATAAATATGTTTTGAGTTTGAGATTGAGTTCAATAATTTCTGTACAAAAAGTAATGATATCCCATCAAAAACATAAATGTAAAATGAGAGCCAAGTTCAAAATTGTGATATATATGCCTTGGTTGTTGACTTCAGCGACAAAAGAAGTGAGATCTAAATGGGTGCCAAGTTCAATGGTCAGTCCTGCAATTTATATATCCCATCAAAAACATAAATGTGAAATGAGAGCCAAATTCAAAATTGTGATATATATGCCTTGGTTGTTGACTTCAGCGACAAAAGAAGTGAGATCTAAATGGGTGCCAAGTTCAATGGTCAGTCCTGAAATTTATTTATAACAACATATAATATTTTATAACAACTTAAAATATCATTTCTTCTTATAACTTAGTATAAAATATTGAAGACTAAGGCTTTGGCTTGGCTAGTTTCCATATACGAATTATTATTAAGTAGGTACCTAAAAGTACAGTTTCTACCAGCAAGCCAAATTTTCGGAAGAATAAAATAAGAACTTACAGCTTTACAACTTGTGAACGCTATAATTCGTATATGAAAACTAGCCAAGCCAAAGCCTTAGTCTTCAACATTTTATACTAAGTTATAAGAAGAAATGATATTTTAAGTTGTTATAAAATATTATATGTTGTTATAAATAAATTTCAGGACTGACCATTGAACTTGGCACCCATTTAGATCTCACTTCTTTTGTCGCTGAAGTCAACAACCAAGGCATATATATCACAATTTTGAATTTGGCTCTCATTTCACATTTATGTTTTTGATGGGATATATAAATTGCAGGACTGACCATTGAACTTGCCACCCATTTAGATCTCACTTCTTTTGTCGCTGAAGTCAACAACCAAGGCATATATATCACAATTTTGAACTTGGCTCTCATTTTACATTTATGTTTTTGATGGGATCTTTATTATACCCGACCGACTTCAACATAGTGTATTGAAATCAAAATTATTTTTTACTTTACAGTGGCTTTGGAAGTCGGTTTTCTGAAAATAATTTTATTTTTTATTTTTTAGTGTACTCCTTCAAAAAGTCCATGCTCGGTGCCTACAATATCAATTCGCCATCCAGTTTCAAAATCCCTGTGGATTAAGAGTCCAGTGCAGTACCCTACATCATCAGGATTGAGGGTTTGGTGTCTAATTTTTTTATGGGACCACACAAGTTTTTTTTTTAATCGGTTCAGAAACCTCGGAGAAATCGATATATACAATATAAAAAAAGATGCGCCGAATTGAGAACCTTTTTTGGAAGTCGGTTAAAAATATAATGGCGCAACCTGTGAAATAAGCCATAGGACGCAACTCTTTCAAAGGTCTAATCCTAAAATACCCGGGTAATAGGAACATCCAGAAGCCCGCTAACTTCGTACATAACATGGGAAACTAGCACTAGATTCTATTGTTGTAGACAACAATTTTAAACAAGGTTAATTCAAAATAATATACTTAAGTATTGCATAATTGAATCTGAGGTGCGATTGTGTAAGAATTGCCGATCAAATCGTCAAAGTATGTATGTACGATACACTAAACGGATGTGAATGGATACACGAAATTGAGCTCTAATTCAATGCCGTAATGGTTTATTTTACTTTGACGCCGAACTTTGAAGATTTGATCGGGGACCTTTTAGACAATCGGGGGGCTGGTTTTGATCATAGAGTTACGATACTATGGTTTGTGGTTGCACCATAAAAATATTTTTTCACCACATTAACTCCAAAAGAGCACTTTTCTGCTTAAATTCAATGAAGAAATGCCATTTTTTACTCGTATAGATACATAGTTTAGTCAAAACACAAATTGATTAAAAATTCAATAGTTATTTTATAAAACAAAATAAATCATAATAAAATATTGCATTCGATAAAAAACAGATTTCTGACCGTTTCGTGAGTCAATAAAATAGAAATGCCAAGCCACAGGGTTCTAAATTCAAACAATAATTTTTCC
The DNA here is from genome assembly GCA_964035005.1 of Erebia palarica. Classification (NCBI taxonomy): domain Eukaryota; kingdom Metazoa; phylum Arthropoda; class Insecta; order Lepidoptera; family Nymphalidae; genus Erebia; species Erebia palarica. Next base: position 21,970,812 of record OZ035986.1, read on the forward strand.
CTCTGAGTGATCAAAAATGACTTTTCTTCAATGGTTTTAAGCAATAAAAGTGATCTTAATGAGCTAATGTGCTTAGGATACAAATTTTAAACATAGCCGAATTAAAACAGTGGCATGTACCAAGAAATATATGCAATAGTCACTGTTTCGTGTATAGTGTCACGAATACCGGTATCCCGGTATTAGACATTTCAATACCGGTATTGAAAACGAACGAAAAAAGTCCGGGATCCCGGTATTGGAAGCCCTAGGTCCTACCAAGATCTCTGTGTAGAAATAATACAGAATTGGAATTCGCAAAAATCGATCGTGAACGTGCGATTGTTTCGATTTATTGTAGTCCTAGTATAAAAAAGAAACACAGATGTAACCACCTTTGAAACTATTTTACTTCGCAGTCGCCATTTTGTTCAAACCACAAAGAGAAAGAGTAGGGCAAAAATCTGAAACCAACGGTCTTCGCACACACAATGACGTAATCTCATTTGAGAAAGTGCAAAGAAGTCCGATATGGATATAAAGTTATAGCTAAAAAACTAGCGTACCTACTTAATTTCTAACTCATTCAATAATAAATAAAGTATAAATAGAGTAATTTAAAACTAAACACCTACCTAGCACAGTGCATACCTATTTAAAAAAACATGAGCTGAAAATGAAAGGTAAAGCCCAGCCATCAATTAGCAGACAAATACCAAAAAAAAAAAATCCCTAAAGTATTTTTATAACTCCGTCCTATTACATCATATATCTATACTATGACTATCGATTCCTGTTAAAAAATAAAAAAATCCGTTTAAATCCTTTAAAACTTTTGATCCAATTTTTTTCTTTAAGGAAATACAATCGCAACGAAAAATTAGTAGGTACTCACATTCTCGGACATAGCTTTTGCTGTCATAGTAGCAGATGACTTTGCTCTGCGAAACCGGCGTGGCAGCCGCGACGGCCAGTAGCGCCGCGAGCGCGACCAGGCTCTTCATCATGCTGATGATTGTTGTCCTGAAAGCTGTGGGCTAAGTCGGTAGGCTGCGTGCGAGCGCCTCGGAGTGAGCTCGACGAATGATCCGCGAGCGAGCGCTGCTGGCGAAGTCACCACGGCCGCAGCAGCGAAGGTCAAAGATTAGTATTTAATGTCGATGTTTACATTGCGATATAGCGCTGATGCTGACCGGTACGCGGGTCACGTCGACTATTATCAAATGAAATAATTAGAAATAACTTTTCATATTTCTTGAACCTGTTGGCTGTTACTACATCATTGGATAATAATATAGTAGGTAGGTAAGTACAGAAACAAAAGCATATTTTTCGAGAAGGATGATTACTTAGGTAAGTACTCGATGGCTACAAAAATAATGGATAAGCCGGATATTTCTTATATATGTCATCGTAAGATTGTAAAAACCGTTAGATTATAATCTAAGTCACGAAATAGTAAACTGTCGGCAGATTGTGAACCGTTCAACGTTCTCACTGTAAATTTTTGAAATATTAATTGTATTTACGTTTATTACGTTTCTTGTGTCTTTCTTGTAGGTTAGGTCAGGGTTCGACATAAATCAAGTAGTGCCCGGCCCCAGGCCGGGCACTTAGGTTCTATCGGGTTAATATACCTAATAGATTACAATCTACCGAAAAATAATGCCTTAAATTGTAATCATTCGACAGTTTGCAATTTCGCGAGTTAGATTATAATGTAACGGTTTTTACAATCTTACGGTGGCATGTAAATAATTTGCATAAAGCAAGGTCTCACAGTCGCAGCACAAGTACTTACTTGATATAGGAAAAATCCGAAAATCGATAAAAAGTGAGTGAGTGAGTTATTTTGAAGCATATTGTTAAGACACCTTTCTTGCTATTTACTAAAAGAATTTATATTAAGGGATGGTAGGTACTGAACCTATTGTGACCGGTTTTTTACGGTTTTAATTTACGTACCCATAAGTTTCACGCCTTCAGTACTTGGACGAATCTTCAGTATCAATTCAATATCTTTCCTGAATCCCTATGGTTAAGGAGTCCTGTGCCCTTTAACATCAGCAGGGCGACCGCGTATCTTTTGCATCAATCATTGTTACAGTATCAATTGTTGTGATTGGCTGAATTTATGGTATTCTTGCTGCGTCAATGGATTTTGTCCAATAGTGGAAGAGTGTTATCCAATCAGAATCGATTGCGACCGTTACACTGTAGCTGTCAGAGATACGCGGTCGCCCTGCAGGATTGAGGTATTGACACTACGACTTCAATCGTGTAGTCGTTGATTAATACTTAATTACTATAATCAATTCCTGCCTCGTTGGTCTAGCGGTTAGCATAGTCTGCGGTCTTGGGTTCGATTCCCGGTTGGGCATGAAAATCTTTAGGTCAAGAGGGTTTTTCAGTTAAGAAATTCTCAGTGCTAGCCCTGAGTTGGAAGTTGGCAGTGAATCTGCATTTCTCATGCTATAGAATCAATCGAGTAGAGTGGCTTTTATTCCCATCCAACACTACTTTTCACTTCGATTGTGAGGAAATAAAATAAATAACGATTTTTAATTATTTCTATTTTAAAATAGAAAAAAGTTTCTTTAAATTTTTTCCAAGAAGTTATTTCAAAAATGGATCATGTCTATAGTTTATTATAGTATTTATTTATTTCATACAGGGTTCGACGCTCATAAAAATGACAGACCTGATATCATACCATGACAGTTTCAGCAGTCTTCTTCTTCTTCTCTTGGTTTATGGCTTTGAGTAGTGCCAAGCCAGCACAATGCACACCGCCAGTGTCGAGTAACTTGAGGGAGGCACGAAGGAGATTGGTCGGTTATAGAGTGCCAAAATTACTGAAAACATTCTGTAATAAAAGGCATATCTATATACTTACCCTAAAGAAACAAACACAAATATAAATGAAAAGAAAATAGGGATTTACTAACTATAATATGTAGGTACAAATTACAATTTGAGTTTGTTAATTTTAAACTTTTTACAAAGATACTTATCTTATGGGCTATAGGCTAACATTTAGACATAGGTACTCAACATTCAAGGTACGGGGAACTTTAGGGGGAAGAACGTCGTATAATTTAAAGGGAAGTTTAGGACAGGAGATGAGAATGTGAGAGACCGATCCCTCGTCCAGTCCACACTCACACAGGGAGCTGTCACGCACTCTTATTTTTGCCAAGTGTACGGGGGTGACAAATTATGTGACAAATTGGAAGACGACTGACAGTCCTCTATAGATGTATGAAAGAGCTTTCGAAAGAGAAATTTGTATTAGAAAAATTCTGATAATATGTCACGCCCCTGTCACCCCGCATCATAGGAGATCTCTGCACTGTTGGTAACTATCGCCAGGAAGGCTGATTCAGTATTAGGTGGGTATAGAGCTCTCCACTGAAGACGATAGTGATGGACTGCCCGCATGCTGATGGGCCTTTTACTAGATATGGCCGCTCAAAGACGTTTTATGGTTACGCAAAATGAACCATAATTATGATTTTCTTTAACTTGACTTCAGTAACTAAGCAACTACGTTTTCACGACATAATAGATTAATTTATTCGACAATACATTATTAAGTACTTACAGATACTCGTAAATAATATTATAGAATTATAAGTAATAATTTCGAAGCACCCCTGTCACTCAAACTGCATATGCCCTAACGGGGTGGCATGTCAATTTTTGTATTGTTCATGTTAAATGCAAATAAATGAATCTGAATCTGAACCATATCTAGGAAGGCTGATACTTGTACAATATTAAAGGATGCGCAGTACCTATGTAAACAGTATAAAAACTAACGCTATTCATCGGGCCCTTCACTAGATATCACCCCTTAAAGACGTGATAAACTTACAAACTAGAAATACTTAATTATTAGCAATTATTAGATCGCCACGTTGCTTGTTATTTGTCAATGCATGTCCGTTGTAAATGACATTACCATTGTAGCTTATTGAAGTTATATTTTCGGAGGAATGCTCTGATATGTTAGTCACGTTTCGCGACATAAAGATAACTATGTATACATTAGCATACAGTTTTCAAAAAATTGCACAAAATGTAGCAATTAACCATCCAGTTTTTTCCTAATTGTTTAGCTACATACTTACTTACTTGTTAAAGTTATATATTAAAGTTTAATTACAAATGTACCTACTATATTTATGACCTTTTGTATTCGTAACAACGCGAGGTGTCAGTCTCGGTTACACATCACTTTTAAATATAACAATTCTAATAAACTAATTCTTCTTTTTTTATACAACACCAAATATTAAATATTGAATGTTTGTTTGTTTTTTAATGTTTTAATGTTTTTTAATTTTTTTAATTATGACTTGCTTGCTGAGTTAGACTTTATTTATTCAAATTTGAAAAGCAATCATTAATCATATTAACAAATTAAAATCTAAATTAAATCTAAATTAAAAACTAAACATTAAAAATATCATCTATGCCGCTGCAATAAGGCAATGTGCCCAGAATACTGGCTGCGTTACCCCGCTGAATAGCCAAACTTATAAGTTGGCCGAAGTAACTACCAGCCCTCCGGTCACCTGTGGACTCTGTGAGACGAGAAGATAGATCCTTAAAAAAGGATCTAGCATCTTCGCCCTACGACCCATGGTTTCAACACCAAAAGGCACAAAAATGAAATTATTTTCTATAATTTCATACTTGCGCCTCTTTCTGCATTAGTGGCCGCCGCCCCCGCCCTCATGGAGGTGGGACAGCGCCAGCGTATCCACGTATGTGGCATCCCAAACAAGCGACCTTCCTTGCTTCCACGGAACAAGAGTCATCCCGTCAGGTCTCTTACCTCACTGCACGCTAAGCACTGCACGCTAAGACTTACTGGCCTTAGGCTCTAACACTGCAGGCACTTTAGCGGTGGCAAGAGAGCTACGCATGATGTCGTTCTGGGAAGCAATTTAGTAACAATAATAACGGTTAAGTAGAAGATTGAAATCGTTCTATTCTTGAACACGAAATATTATTGTTTTAATGTGGCCACTTCTCTCCCGATTTTGCGAATACCCATGGTATGTAATTAAGTTACTAAAAACTAAAATATAATAATTATGTATATAATAAAAAAGTATATAAATAAACTAATATTATAAATGCGAAAGTTTGGATGGATGGATGTATAGATGTATGGATTTATGGACGTTTGTTACTCAATCACGCCCCAACGGTTGAACGGATCTGGCTGAAATTTGGCACAGAGATAGATTATAGTCTGGAATAGCACATACGCTAGGTGTTGTCCCGAAAAATTAATCCCGAGTTCCCGCGGGAACCAAAAACCTCAAACCACGTAGACGAAGTCGCGGGCATTCGCTAGTATGCCATTATGGGAAAGTTAGGATTGAAGTTAAACAAACCCAATGTAATTTATGAATATTATATATTGAAAGTTGCTTAATTCAATTTAGGTTACAAAAGTCTATTGGTATATTATGATAAACGATTTAAAACACTGTGTAAGGACTATGGACGTTACAATAAGTTTATTAATTAATTGATTGGTATCGAGTGAATTAGCCGGACAAGTTGCGTGTACGCGGCCTCCCTGCGTAGGGGTTCAAGATTCACTGACTGGAACGCCCGGGAGAATCCCGACCGAAAGCGAGTCGGAACGGACATTCCCGAGGGTTCAGTAGGTCTCGTGGGACTTCGCCACACCATATTTAACATTTTTCTGCCAGATGTGGCTACTATAAATAACTACTTTTTAAGTATAAACTATATTTATCTACTATAAAAGTATTTGAACAAGATGCAGTTTTTTAGTTAAAGCAACACTGCGTAATTTTTCAAAATCATTTCAACCATGTCGACTAGATGGCGCTAGTATGTTTGTTCGAAACTCAGAATAAATACCTTTATTCTGAGGTTTGAAGACAACATAGCATGGGTAGTAGGCAGTACGTGGGCCTCACGTGCGCAATACCTTTGGCAGCTTGTTTATGTATATTTTGGCAGTACTTACTTTATGGTAGGAAAGAACGAATCTTTGTACACCTACTTACCTTTTCTTACATATTAAAAGCTACGTTATTAGAACGAGACAGGTGTATTATATTATTGCGTGAACGTGTCGCGCAATTATCACGTGACGTCATCAAATTTAGCTATTGAAGCCAGTTTTTTGCCAACTATAAACGGCGTCTGTTGTGCTTCCGGTGTTTCAGTTGTTTTGTGAATATTTTCATGTATTTTTTTTGTACTTTTATGTAATCAACTATGGTGAAGTGCTCAGTTGTGGGATGTCATAATAATAATAATGTAAAACGCCCAGGAATTTCATTTCATAGGTGAGTAACAAAGTCGTCTATTTTTTCTTTAACAATATGTACCAAATTTACATATTGTTCCAGACCTTTGATAATATATATTGAGAAGGATATGAAACATCATATTTAAATTGAAGCTTCCGGTAAGTAAAAATGGCGTGTGGGCGGAGCTTAAGCTGGAGGTTAGGGCTGGTATATACTAATATAATCGTAATAAGTTTATTTTCATATATTTATTATAAGTATTATATTATTTGTGTAACAGTTTATGTATTAGTATGTAGGTATTTGTTTGTATGTTTATATTGATACACCACCCGCGAGTTAATCTCCTTACTTCTCCTATTCCTAAGGTTGCCTGGCAGAGATCGCTACTAAGCGATAAGGCCGCCTTTTTGTATACTACTTAGTTCTTTGTTTTCTATGTATTTTTTGTGTACTTTTTATGTGTGTTGTGGTGTACAAAATAAAGAGTAATAATAATAATAATAATCGATATAAAATTAATGAATAATTAAGCATATTATTTTGATTTACACTAGTACTCGTATTTTATAATGAACTAGCTGATGCCCACGACTCCGTCTGCGTGAATTGAGGTTTTTTGGTTCCCGCGGTAATTTTCCGGGAAAAAAAATAGCCGATGTGTTATTACTTCCATCCATCCAAAAATCCAATATTTCGCGTTTATAATATTAGTTTAAATGATATGACCAGTAACTGCCCTCCGATTCGGGACAATGTGCAGGATTTCCGTTTTTACAGTAAGGTTTAAAAATTAAAACCGAAATTACTATGGATTTATTATTCCGAATAAGGTCAAGGTTAAAATGTCTAAAAAAACAATACGTTTATCGTTTAAATCTTGAGCGTCTAGTTTCCTCTTTAAGCACTACTCCATTTTGTTCTACTCCACGTTCCGTTTTATCCATGCCTTATAATAATCTTGTAAAAATAATCTAACCCTACATTTGAGTACCTTAGTACACTATATTATGAGTGATTTATTTTTAATCAATTAAATAGTACTGAAAAGGAAATGTATGTTTTGTTCATAAATATTTTTGTTAGATGACAAGCCTCAATGAAACGTGTAATTGATCGAACAAAGCATTTTCAAATAACCACTGCGTTTAAAGGAACGTAACGCCCTCTGGCATTACATGTCAGCCATCTGTGGTCGAGTAGTTGAAATAACTCGCTAAACAAAACTTTTAGCGCCATCTGTTGTCGAATAGTTGAAAAGACTCGCCAACCAAAACGTTTAGCACCATCTAGTGTGGCAGCAGTACAATGTAGCGTGATTTTTAAAGGAATTACATAATTCTTGCAAATATAGTTTTATTATTCCACTATAATCCTCATCCATGCCCAAATAATACAAAGCTTAATTATTTTCCTGAGAAACGTGGTTAGCAATACTTGAAAATATTTTTTAGACTCGCTAACCACAACAACTAACGCCATCGAGTCTAGGAAAGCAGTTATTTGGTGAAACATTTTTTATTTATTTCCTCAGTTTTTGTGTGAAAACTATAGAATATAAAAATTACAATATTAAAGAAATCATTGCTGCACATTGATTTTAGATCTCTAATCAAGCTCCCATTCCCATAGTTCCACTGGACATTTCCTTTATATTATCAGTTGAATGTAAACCTTACAAACAAAAATGTTTCATAATATTAGTTGGAATATCTAGATAGTATGGAAAAATGTTGCTGAATGACGAGATAATAATATGAATAATAAACATAGACTGATTTTAAAAATTATTTTTTGCAGTTCTCCTTTGTGCCCATAAATTTGAAACATTAATTAGAACTTCTAAGAAGTATGCATATCTAATATAACCAAAAAAAGCAGTAGTTTTTCATAAAAATGGTAATCACGATCGGAGGGCCTCTTGTTGGCCAGCGTAGTGGACTATGGCCCTTAGCATTCCAACAGGAGGCTCCTACTCAGTAGTGGGTGCTGGCTAGGTGAAATGATGAGTAAAAATATAATTATGCTGCAACGCCCCCGTGTTGGCCAGCGTGGTGGACTATGGCCAAACTATGAATTTTCATTCCGAGACTCATGCTTAAATTGGAGCCTGCAATAGGTTGAAGTATCAAGTATTCTGTTTTGAGAAACATCGTTATTAGTTTCTGGACACAAATTGAGGTTCAATTCTTGCTAGGGTTGAATTGCCTGTTGGCCAGGTGGTAAATTCTGCAATAAGAAAGAAATAGTAAAATTTTATTATTTGGATTACTTAGAGAAAAGCATTATTGAGAAGTTTACATTATTGTTTTTATCTCATCAAAAACATAAATGTAAAATGAGAGACAAGTTCAAAATTGTGATTTAAATGCCTTGGTTGTTGACTTCAGCGACAAAAGAAGTGAGATCTAAATGGGTGCCAAGTTCAATGGTCAGTCCTGCAATTTATTTATCCCATCAAAAACATAAATGTGAAATGAGAGCCAAATTCAAAATTGTGATATATATGCCTTGGTTGTTGACTTCAGCGACAAAAGAAGTGAGATCTAAATGGGTGCCAAGTTCAATGGTCAGTCCTGAAATTTATTTATAACAACATATAATATTTTATAACAACTTAAAATATCATTTCTTCTTATAACTTAGTATAAAATGTTGAAGACTAAGGCTTTGGCTTGGCTAGTTTTCATATTGTTATAAATAAATTGCAGGACTGACCATTGAACTTGGCACCCATTTAGATCTCACTTCTTTTGTCGCTGAAGTCAACAACCAAGGCATATATATCACAATTTTGAACTTGGCTCTCATTTTACATTTATGTTTTTGATGAGATATCATTACTTTTTGTACAGAAATTATTGAACTCAATCTCAAACTCAAAACATATTTATCCAAAATATGTACCTACAAAGTACACCTTCTGAACGTCATGCTTACAGAGCATAAGACGTGATGGTGATAATTAACTACGATATCTTAAAACTAAAGCTACGAGGGTTCCAAACGTGCCCTGGTCTGAGAAGAGCCCGCAATAAACTCCGCTTTTTTTTTATTATCACCATCTCACAAATATTTGAAATTATATATATGTACTTATAATATAACATTACATAATCAGCCGCTGTAACAATTCATACCCATGCCTTGCTATCATTCAAATAATCCTTTACACTGTAATAGGACTTTTCTATTAGTTTAGTTTACGTTTTACATTAGTAGGTACTTATTATTCGGTGTAAGGTCAGTGTGTCACCCACCAGTAATTCTATTGTACGACTCATTGTACAAGATAATTAAAGACGAGAATTCTCAAGAAAAATATATAGTATACCTAGAGTTACACTGTCATTGACAGATTACATCTATGGTCAGACTACCTCTACAGCACATTTCTACATCTCATCAATTTTGATTGCAAAAGTTCAAAATCAAAAGTTTTTTGTGAAACATTGAAAACAAGCACGGTAAACAGTCGATATCACTAAAACCACTATAAACAATGAATACAAATCACAATGACTGACAGCTTGAACTGACGACTTCAAATACGTTTCTTCTTCTTTTCTGTCAATGACGTTTCGTTGCACAAAATGTATGAATACGAAGGTAAGGTTTTAATGCAACTATATTATTATTCATTATTATTTACATTAAAATAATAATTATGTGTCATTTTCAATAGTTAAGGAGTTACTACCACCGCTTAAAGCAGTATTGTTTCAAAATAACGGTTGAATGTCACGTACTTTGACGTCCTTAAAATAATGATTATAACACTACAACATAAACGTCAACAATATTAAAATAATACGGCTTTAAGCAATGGTAGTATGCCCCGTGTCAGAGTTTTGATCTATACCTAGGTAGATCATAAAAATGACGATTTTTTTACGTTTATATCTAAATAACCATTTGAGGTGTGCTTATGAAATTTGGAGCACATATGTATCTCACGGGTCTCAATATATGCGCCAAATTTGACATGTTTATGTGAAATATTTTTTGAGTTATGAGGGGGTCAAAAGTGGCTCCAAATGGTTCGTGTAATATTACACACGGTGCTGCTCGCCAGTTTTTTTTAACTTTGGCTGGACACGCTTCCGCGTGTCTTGATTATTCATCACAAACAAGAATATTGAGTAAAGATTCTTACTCGTATACGTAGAAATGGGCAGGCATCATGTTTGAAACGCTGTTGGCTTAGAGTGTCATTCCCATTGAAATGATGACTACATATTCTGCTTCCTTTTGTAGGTTTCTACTTAAGTCTGTTTACAGCATTCAGCCATCTTAGCCATCTTAATTCATGATATTATGGGAATCTGAAACAATTGTAAAACATAAGTTAAAATGATACCCAATAACTGCAATGAAGGGACCAAAAACCAATGTACCTACCTGTAATTTTCGAATACGAGACACCATACCGGAGATCGGGTGTCTTAATCACTAGGTTATCATTACTACAGCCTAAAATGAGTTTGGCAATATTATAAGTAGAAGCCGACTGTTTAATTTCATCTCTCTACCCCTCAGAGTGAGAAACAGTAAGAGTGATATGAAGTTTTAATTGTATCCATATTCAATTTATTTGTAAACAATACAATCCTCTCACTATATAAACACTCCAACAAAAAGTAATGAAATAATCCAAATTTTTGGGGACAGCGCAAAAATTGACGTGTTTTGGATTCAGTAAAGAAGAAACTAAGCTATAATTAGACGAAATAACTTAAAATATTCGCCATAAAAAGAAAAACTAGACGACTTTGTTACTCACATAAGAAATGAAATTCCTGGGCGTTTTACATTATTATTATTATGACATCCCACAACTGAGTACTACACCATAGTTGATTACATAAAAGTACAACAAAATACATGAAATATTCACAAAACAGGTAATTATTCACAACTGAAACACCGGAAGCACAACAGACGCCATTTGTAGGTAGCAAAAAATTGGCTTCAATAGCTAAATTTGATGACGTCATATGACAATTGCGCGACACGATCACGTAATAATATAATACACCTGTCTCGTTCTAATAACGTAGCTTTTAGTAAAAGTCAAAACATAGTTTTACATGTTTTAATAATAAAATGCATCGTATTACTATAATTGAGTAAAATGCAACATATCCTCTCTTATACATAAATATGTCAACGTAAGATTGTAAAAACCGTTAGATTATAATCTAACTCGCGTAATTGCAAACTATCGAAAGATTACAATTTAACGTATTATTTTCCGGTAGATTGTAATCTGATATGTATTTAAACCCGACAAAAAAAAGCAAGTAGTGCCCCGCCGCAGGCCGTGCACTACTTGATTATTTATGTCGAACCCTAACCTAACCTACAAGAAAGAGACAAGAAAACGTAAATGCAATGAATATTTCAAAAATTGACACTCAGAACATTGAACAGTTCATAATCTTTCGACAGTTTACAATTTCGCGAGCTAGATTATAATCTAACGGTTTTTACAATCTTACGGTGACATATATAATCAAAGCTACAGACTGTGTCTGTGATACTTGTCTCGATAGGATAGAATCCAGAGTCATAAACCAGTTAAATAATATAAAACAATTGTCTCGATAGGGCGATTGTGTAAAACCTGCTGGGTGACCGCGTATCTCTGACAGCTACAGTGTAACGATCGCAATCACCTCTGATTGGATAACACTCTACCACTATTGGACAAAATCCATTGACGCAGCAAGAATACCATAAATTCAGCCAATCACATCAATTGATACTGTAACAATGAATGATGCAGAAGATACGCGGTTGCCCTGCTGCATCAATCATTGTTACAGTATTATTTGTTGTGATTGGCTGAATTTGGTATTCTTGCTGCGTTAATGGATTTTGTCGAAGAGTGTTGTCCAATCAGGAATGTGATTGTTACATTGTATCTACCAGTTTTAGCCGGTCGCCCTGCAGGGCGACCGCGTATCTTCTGCATCAATCATTGTTACAGTATCAATTGTTGTGATTGGCTGAATTTATGGTATTCTTGCTGCGTCAATGGATTTTGTCCAATAGTTGAAGAGTGTTATCCAATCGGAGGTGATTGCGATCGTTACACTGTAGCTGTCAGAGATACGCGGTCGCCCAGCTGCTGCTGTTTTTATAGTTTTAGACCGAATTTTTCGAATTCAGTAATCTATTCTTCTTAAATATCTGTAGTTGCGCCTATCACATGTGTTAACTACTTTAATTAATCAGTTAATTACTTAATTATTTCAATAAGGCTAATTTTAAATAAGTAAAAACTGAACATGTGGCACCAACAAATTTGGAAGGTCGGTATTGCTCAAATGAATGTTCGGTTTATATATTCGATCAAGTCAAACTAATTCTAAAGCCAGTATGATTTATTTGACTCATAATTAGATTATAAATAAATTCCAATAAGTACATCAACCGGCATGCACATAGGCGGCCTAAGTTTTGATTATGGACGAACTTTTCGAGTAGGTTGACTAACTTTGGTGTGCGCCACTAAACATGGTCTTGCGTCTTCTTTCCCTTCTTTCTTTCCTCCGCCAGGCCTTGAGGTCATTGGTTTGGCGGACTGGAGTTTGCCTTGTACAATACAGCTGATAACTGTAAAAAACTCATTTAATACTTACTTACAGCTCTTAATTGTTATAAATACCTAGTCTGGCCATAAGTTCTGTTACAAATTAAAATGCATTTTTGTACATATTTATTCAAGTCTGGGCATTAATCAGAAAATGATATTATTGAAATGGGCACCTTTAGCTTAAATAGAGGCCTTTTGCCATCCTGCCACGAATCTATGGAATTACGCACTGTTTCTATCGTAAATTTAGCTACTGCTTGCTCTAAAGATTGCATAAGTATGAGACTCGATGTTGGCATGCCATTTAGAGCAGGCCATGTCATCTAAAACTGATCATAACTTGTAGTCCAAGGGGTTCAGATTTGGTATAGACGAGAGCCAATCTGCAGCTCTGATAAAGTCCAGAACTTTTAACTTCGAGCCGAGCTTGGTTAGTTCGTGTTTTGCAACCAGGTTCAGAGTCTTGTTAGAAAGTCCATAGTACATTTTTAAAAAGAGTATTGCCGAGACGTTCACAACAAGATTTAAGACGGTCTCTTGATGCATTTTGGCTGAAGATTTTAATCCTTATTCACAAAAATGAAGCTTTTTGACTCCTTGATAAGACACCCTCCAGCAAACCATGACTAGTGCAGGAAGATGACCATGTTACACCTTTATAACCACTTGCGAAGCTTTCTTAGAGCTATGAGTGTACACTTTAACACTTTGCTTGTTATGATGCTCATCTATCGAGAACAATTTTTCATCAGTAAAAAGGATATTTCTGTGCCGTTCACCCGCGTATTGGGATGGTAAGCGTTGTGATCGATCCACTCTCCTTACCTGTAGGGAATGATTTAGGGAGTCGGGAGTCTTCATTTCTCGCGATACAATTTTTTGTTTCCTCATGGGGTTTCTGTGAATTCTTAACAGCATTAACAGCCTTTGTAGTATTAACAGTATATGGCCGCCCCGATCTTATATGATCTTTTACAGTTGAAGTTTTGGTATATCTGTTGATAGTACGATAAACGACCGTAGGGCTGGTACCAAGCATTTGAAGCGTCTTGAAAATGACTGATGGCTCCATACCCACTTTGTGCAAGGCAATCACTGCAATTCTGTTTTCTTTAAAGCCCCATCACATATTTTAATCTAATATTAACCTCAAAAAAATATGCAAAATAACAGCCAATCAATCGAAGTTTCAAACATAATTAACATGTGCCAAATTTGAAGTCGGTAAAATATAAAATTCAAATGTTATTAATTTGTAACAGAACTTATAGCCAGACTAGTTAATTGCTACACAACACATGTTCCTTTCAGATTTTAATGCTGATGTTTTTATGTATACAAGTATCAACACAAGTTAAAAGGCAAAAAACTTCAGTTATATCTGACATCAGTGATATCAAAGAGTTCAAAAAGTTGTTAAGATCAAAAACTAATATTTTAGTACTCTATGTGAATAACCAAAAGTCATCACAGAATGTATCAGATGTTTTTAAAGAAGCTGCTGATAATATGAAGGGACAAGCAACATTGGTCATAATTGACTGCAGTAGCAGGTTTGTGAATTGCAATAATTGAATTGCAATTGTTTGCATTTCCCATTACATTATAATTTTAGCAGCTAAAAAGCCAAATTATAAATGCAAAAGTGTTTGTAAATTATCAAAGAAATCACATGGGATCTTTAGAAATGAAATCCACGCAGATTAAGTTGCATCATTTATTCATTTATCATACATCACACCAACATGCATACATGCTGATCTCATCTCATACTTACCATAGGTACTGATCTAATCTATAATTGCTTTTTAGTGAAGGCAAAAAGCTTTGCAAAAAGCTTAAGGTATCACCTGACAAGCCATATAGTATCAAGCATTATAAAGATGGGGACTTCCACAAGGATTATGACAGAGGGGTTACTGTTAGTGCAATGGTAAATTTTCTCAGAGACCCTACAGGTGATCTGCCCTGGGAAGAGGACCCGCAAGCAACTGACATCATGCATCTTTTAGATGGCGAGGTTTGTCTAGATATAACATCATATGAACAGAACCCGTGCTACAATTGTTAAGTGCAAGTGCGGCTTAACATGCTTTCAGAGGCACGGGGGTGAAATACCGGAATGTTCCTAAGTCCGGGCCAGTTCTGAGAATTTCTTGTTAGAAAAACCCAATACTTGTTATGGCCCGACCCGGGACCTCGTCAGCCGCTGTCGAACATGCTAACCAATGAGGCAGTTAATAGTCCATTGACTATTAAAGTGATACAACTGAACTACAACACATTTCTTTCAAATAACTTTAATTTGTAACTGTTTTGTCACAATTTGTTTTTTTTTAAACTTGTTTGTTTTATTTAGTAAAAAAATTTATTTTACAAACAGTATTTATTTGTTCAAAAATTAAAATGCACATAAGCAGCTCTGAAAAGCTTGATTTAAACCCCATTCCTCAAATAAGAACCAGAAGTTATTAAGAAGTTATTGCTACATGATAGTTTACTGATTGACAAATAAATACTTGTGATTAATATTTTATTTAGAATCATTGACACAAGGACTTAAAAACATATATACAAATGATAATCCCACAAAAGTAAAAACTGCGTTTCAGTGATAATCGCTCGGCTCAAACATTGAACTGTGTTTCAGGTTAGATCATAAACAATGGTACTTAATGGTTACAAAAAGTATACTAAATTATTAATGTTAAGTTACACCTGTTTACAAAATAGCTCAGATATCTAATAAACAAAATTTTAGAGATTTACTTATCAATTATTTAAATTTACTTAGTTGCTTGCTATACAAAACATGGTCAAGTGGAACAGCTGTGCAAGCTCAAGCTATATATTTTAAAATAATTGAAGAGTGTTTTGTGGTGTGTGCATGTGCGTGTGTGTATGTGTGTGACTAAGTGTGAGTATGTATGCGTGTATGTGTGCGGGTTTGTAGTGTATGTCTGAGTGTGTGAGTAAGAATTATTTACAAGACCAAGACCTTACAAGTTGATTCATCTTATGAAAGAGTTAAAAGCCATTCAATATATTTCTTTTTGCATTTCAGAGAAGTCAAGTCAACTTTTCGAACCAGTGGTAGTCTTACTGTTCTTATGTGACACAAGTTGTCCTATATGAAATAAATAAATCATTTACCATCTATTATTTATTGATCAAGGGTTTTGATTGTACAGTGAACAACTTTAGTGGTAATAATGACAACTCGTAATAGCAGTCCGGCGAGATTAGAATTGCATACCATAAAAGATCATCATTTTATGTTACAATCATTAGGATTATTAGACAGTTCAGAGTATTTACTAGTGTGTTTTCAGAGTGTTTGTGTTTAGTTAAAACCTTTTTCACAGGCTTTGAATAAGTTTCTGAAGAAAGGAATAGCAACTTACAAAAGATCAATGGTTATGTTCTATGCTCCATGGTGTGGATACTGCAAAACCCTAAAACCAGACTACGTAGCTGCTGCTGGTGATTTAAAGGTACTCTTGAACCAATTCAATGTTTGTTTGTTTCTATCCTACTCCAGGAGAATGTCTTTAGAACTGGTATGCATCTAATCATCCCTATATTGTTGTTTAAAGTTTGGTTGACCTTATAAGAAAATTCAGGGTCACTCAGTAGGCGATGGAGAGATCTATGTTCAGATTTCTCTACATGATCAAATCAGAAATAAGATTATGTAGAAGAACTAAAGTAACAACAATGCTCAAGGCAAAGCTGAAGTGGCAATCGGCAGGGCTCATATTTCGAAGAGCTGGGTATAGGTAGATGTTGGATTACCCAAAGTGTTGGAATGGCGACCCTGCATTGAAAAGAGCAGCATTGACAGTATTTATTGTATCGGATCATTAAAATAAACTTCCTCTACATAGATACGTAATATGAAGTACAAAATAAATTGGATATGAATATCGATGTGAATAATAATTGCAGGGTGATGCTATACTAGCTGCCATTGATGTGTCAAAGCCGGGAAATTCTAAGATAAGGCAATTGTATAATATCACTGGATTCCCAACACTTCTGTTTTTCGAGTAAGTACAGTAACAGATTTTTGGGCAATTGAAATCTTAATTAAATTGATGATTAAGTCTCTTCTATGAATTCTGTAATCTGCCTATAAGTTACAATTGACTTACAAATGTTGTATTGTGTTTCAAACTTTAAAAAATCACTGATTTTGTCTTGGAGAGTGAAACCACGCCAGAGACAAGAACATTCAAACACCTTGCGAAACGTCCTCGTCAAAGGGCGATGAAGTTTTGTCTTTTCGCCTAGGAAAAATATATGTATGAAAAGAAAAGGTGACTAACTGAGTGATCTTTCAACATTAGCTCATACCACTGGATGTATTGGGCTGAAGTTGGGCATATAGTTAGCTTTTATGATATAAACATCCACTAAGAAAGGATTTTTTGAAAATTCTACTCTGAAAGGGTTGAAAGGGTTTGAAATTCCATTTAACATGAGCAAAGCATGGCAAAAAGCTAGTGTAACATAAAAAGCAAATAAAATTGAATGACCATTTGCCGGCAGTCTGTCTTCTGTCTGATTGTTAAAATTGTGTTTTCTTGCAGAAAAGGCCAGTACCGTTTCCCCTACAATGGTGATAACAAACGACAAGCTATAGTAGATTTCATGAAGGACCCATCTTCACTGCTACAGAAGAGGAAGGAGGTGGTCGATGACAGTTGGTCAGAGGACACGGATGTGGTGCATTTGACAGGTATGGTATGCTTAAATTATATAACATACACGTGATTTGTTAGCGTTGATAACCTAGAGATGACTTCAGCCAAAGTGAAAGATTAAGTCTCCTATTCAGTCATCCAATGTTGTAACTCTGGGGACACCTTTACATTTTTGGCATTACGTGCTTTATAGACATTTAGGACATAGGATTAGTTCAAGAAGCTGGAAAACAAGCGCAAATGATAGAGATAGATGGAGAAATGCTCTGGAGCAGTTCCGCGCCTACAAAGGGCTGTTAGGCGCTACAGTGTGTAAGTAACTAATCTACTGTTGTCAAAATTGGTTGAAAAGATAGGTTGTGAAAATGTAGCAGGCAGACAGACACTCTATCACATTATTTTATAATGCCTATTTTTTTTCTTATAAAACCTATAAGATAATTTTCTCCTTTTCTTCTTGGTTGACAATAATTGACATTGACACCTCTTGAAGTATTTATATGAATGTTTAGATCGCTTGATATTTTTTATATTATTATATTAAAATATTATTTAGGTGATGTAGTTCCATAATATTATTAATTCAAAAAGTATGTTTATAAAGTTCTTTATTTGTTTATTGCGAAGATTTGAAGGTATTTTTTTTATGATGCATTCAATATTTCATCTTTATGAAAAATCTTTTTGCTGTCACAATCTCAGGATGTTACTCAGAACGTAGTATATTATTATCCATTTGCTTCTCATAGATTTAGGATTGGTCTCCGCAGTGGAGACCAATCCTAAATCTATGTTGCTCCTATACAAGTACCAGTCATCAGACTCCTGTTTGTATTTATTGGCTTTGAGAAATACTTATTATTAATTTACTAACTAATGAGTTTTGAAGTACAAAATTCTAACATAACTTAAATGACTCATCAATCATCATCATTTCAATCCATTGCCGGCTCACTACCGAGCACGAGTCTCCTCCTCATTGAGAATGGTTTGACCGTAGTCCACCACGCAGGATAAGTGCGGATTGGCAGACTTCACATACCTTCCAGAGAATTTGAAAAACTCGGTCATGCAGGTTTCCTCACGATTTATAACAAGTGATAATTAATTTCTTAAAACCCACATAGCTCTAAAAAGTTAGAAGTACGTCCCGGGGATTGAAGCCCCGACCACCAGAATAGGAAGCTGGGTATCTAAGTCACTACTAAGTTAGACTTTGAAATCTCTGCTGTTGAATTAGTTGACAGAGTGAAGCGAAGGTCTCTGAGTCTACTTGAGTGAATTTGCACTTGTCCGTCCGTCCGTCTGTCAGAGCCTTATAACTTCTGAATTACTGAACGTAATTACTTCAAATTTAAATATAATATGTAAACCGATGACCTCCAGCCGAATATTGCTTAAAAATTTATAAAAATCTTTATTTCAGAGGGGCTCTCATAGAAGCGAATGCGAAGTAAAATATTTTTTATAGCGTTACATAGGGTTGCGGTATATCATTTTAAAGATAATTAGGAATAAGTATAGTACAAGAATTTTTTTTTTTTTTAATTTTTCCCCTAAAATTGACGAAATGGGAGGCTTTCAAAGTCGTCGTCCGAACGTCCAAAGTTGACGTCAGAACTCAATTTTCTGAAAAGCTGAGCCTGAAACTTGATCAATTATTCGAAATATTATATCCTGTACTTGAACAACAAATAATAAAATTAGATAAATATTATAAGGAAACGAAATTATTTAATTTTTAATGAACTTCAGTATTTTAAACAGAACTTCACAATGATGTCAATAGATGGCGCTCTGAAAAAGTTTATTCGTTTCTCCAATAACTCTTTTGCTCTTTTGCGTCTAATGTTAAAAGTTCACTATTACAATATATAGTCAAAACTATCTTATGGATACCGCGAGGTCTCAGTTCGGGGCGGACCACTAGTTATAGGCACTAATGCTCTTTGTGTGGGATGTTAAGTGTAACTGCTCATCCACACTACAAACGGAAGATCTTCCTCCGGTTGCTATGGTCCCCAGGGACCCTTCAATCGTTGTAAGTTGTATGGATTATATTTAGCGCTATACTCAGACAACTATGATATCGCGAACCGTATGATACGATTATAGCCATCTAGTTATCACAGTGTTAATCGCTACATTTTGTCCTTCTAGCGGATACATTTGATAGCGTGCTTGCGAAGGCGGATAACGCATTGGTCGTGTTCTACGCGCCCTGGTGTGGACACTGCAAACGTATCAAACCGGAGTTTGAGAAGGCCGCTGCTAGGATCAAAGATCAAAAGGTAATCATAATACCATATGGAACCCTCGTAGCTTTAGTTTTTAGATACAGTCGTTAATTATAGCCATCACGTCTTATACTTTGTTTATAAAGTGTACCGTGTAGGTACTAGGTACCAATTTTCAAAAAACTTATTTTTTCTACGACTAATATTTAATGTGCTGACTTGGAGTAGGTACAGCTTTTTCTTAAAACTGAAATTGATGACCTCCTTGTCGCGTGGTGAGCGATGTGGTTTTATAAGTGAGATGCAGAGTATGCAGGAGCAATTCGGGAATTTCTAAATCAGTACTAGTCTGGTCTGGTGGAGGGCCCGTGGCTATTTATCTGCTGGCTAAGACCCAACGCAAAGCGATGTAGCACACCTATGTTGGATTGCATCATCTCTTACCACCAGCTGAGATCGCAGTCGAGGGCTATCTTGTGGTGGAATAAAAAAAATTGTTATAAAACCTGCTAATGAAACAAAAGCATGAAGTTTTCTTTCTAGGCATCCGGGTTTAATTCCGGTGGAATCTCATGGATTTTCCAGGATAAAAAGTAGCCTTTGTTCTTCCCGAGGATAAAATTTATCTATGTAACAAACGTCAAAATTGGTTGAAAAGATGTCTGTGAAAGCGTAGCCGAAAGACACAAATAGGCAGACACATTTTTGCATATTTGTATGCAATAACCCATATGGAACCAAATGTTAGTAACAAGCACTCAGTGATCATAAAGAAAACACAGCACGAGTACTGGAACTATTGTTTATAAAGTTTATATGATAATATTTAATGTTTTCACAAATTACAGTGACTACTTTCTTAAATCACTTTAGTATCGCGACTCCAAAAGGTCTTTCGGCGATTTTCTCAGGGCCTAAGCTTTGTTGCTGATCAAGTACAGCAGGCAGAAACGAATATATATATATATATATGGATTAAAGGCTGCAGTTCTTTTTTTTTATTAACTGGCTTTACGGCTCTGGGTTCCAGGCCTTCTGAGCCTCCTGCAGTTCATTTGATTGTGTTTGTACAGATAAACGGTCTGTTAGCTGCCGTGGACGCGACCAAGCAGCCGGAGCTGGCGTCACGGTTCGGTGTGAAGGGATACCCGACGCTCAAGTACTTCAGCAAAGGAGAGTTCAAGTACGATGCGGGCCATGCGCGTCAGGAGCAACAGATTATCGATTTCATTAAGGTAAGTTTTGAAGTGATAACGTCTTATAAATCGATGAACACCGGCTGCACGCACGAAAGTGTCACGTTCCGCCTGAGCCGGATCGTGCACGTGAGAGCGCGGAACAAGCGATAGAGAGGCACGATCGGCCCAAGCGTTGGCTTGTGACACATTTATCTCTCTTCTCGCGTGACGCATAACTAGTCACTAGTTATGCTACTGGAACGCCGCCACGCGAGCTTCTTCGAGAACTTCTAGTTATCACGTAAAACTATAGTCCGACCTGTGGGCCCGTAGCCTACAAGGCTACCTAGGAATTCCTCAGGCTTCAAGATATCCACCGGGGCACAATGTTGCCTCGCTCCCAATGTTGTTTTTATTGACGATCATAAAGTGTACAGTGTATCGGCAGTGGCGTGCAGTTCATAGAGGCACAAAAGTACTGCTTGCCTAACCTAAATGGAAATGCGTCAATGCTCATTTTTCATCAAAACAGCTAGTAAATAGGTATTCTAACTGACTATTGCCTACCCCAGCTTAAAACCCTGTGCACACCAATGTGTATCGAGTTAGAATAGATGTTTTCATTGATCGATTGGCGTAGTCTCCACAAGAGCCGCCCCCGCCGCCGCCGCCCGAGAAGCCCTGGAGCGAGGAGGAGAGCGCCGTGCGCCACCTCGACGCCGCGACCTTCAGAAACACGCTGCGGAAGATCAAGCACGCCGTCGTTATGTTCTACGCACCCTGTGAGTGCTGTCTGTCACCGTAAAATTGTAAAAACCGTTAGATTATAATCTAACTCGCGTATTTGCAAACTGTCGAAAGATTACAATTTAACGTATTGTTTTCCGGTAGATTGTAATCTGATAGGTATGTAAACCTGATAAAACCCAAGTGGCCACTACCTCATTATTTATGTCGAACCCTAACCTAACCTACAAGAAAGAGACGAAAAAACTTCAAAAATTGACACTCAGAACATTGAACAGTTCACAATCTTTCGACAGTTTACAATTTCGCGAGTTAGAACTAACGGTTTTTACAATCTTACGGTGACATATCCATATCCTTACTAATATTATAAATGCGAAAGTGTGTCTGTCTATCTGTCTGCTACGCTTTCACGGCCCATCAGTTCAACCGATTTTGATGAAATTTGGTACAGGGGTAGGTTGTATCCCGGGGAAGGACATAGGCTTCTTTCGGGACTTTTTGTCCCGGATAATTCAAGAGTCCCCGCGAGAAACAACAAAAATATCCGTTCAACCGATTTTGATGAAATTTGGTACAGAGATAGGTTGTATCCCGGGAAAATCAAGAGTCCCGCGGGAATCAAAAATCTTTATCCACGCGGACGAAGTCATAGTTGCTTACATACGTTTGACGCCGACGACGACGTCGACTTTGCGTCCAGCGACCCATAGGATACAATATTGTGAATGAACTAGAAGTTTAATTCGCTATAATCCACGCACTGTACCACACAGATTTGTCTCTTTGTGTAGCGGATTATAGCGAATTAAACTTCTAGTTCATTCACTATCATGGACTTCCGCAAAGTAATGTCTGCTTCTATTCAATAGGATGCAATATCTTACAATACTGTATATTATCTTGTTTTTTAAAAAGAGTTTCTTGCCGGCTCTTCTCAGTAGAACTTCCGAACCGGTGGTAGAATTAAAACTTGACGTAACAGAAGGGACACTTGTATGCCTTACATGTTATAAATAAATTGAGTATTGGGTGAGTGATATATATTCATTATAACTATAAATATATCACCGGTTGCAGCTCACGTGTTTTGTCGGAAAGCTCCCGACTAGTTTCCAACCCATCCGGCCCGAACCGGAACCCGAACCCATTGTCGTTCAGGCGCGCGGACAGGCTCATGAATTAGGGTCCCGGTCGGATTCGAAACTAGTCGGGCACTTTCCGACAAAACACGTGAGTTATAATCGGTGACATATTTATAGTTATAATGGTTATAGAACTTGATAAAGGTCTGGCTGTCCTGTTGACCCCTATTACTACCACTGGTCGTTAAGGGTTTTTGTATCCTATTGATTGACGCCTTAGTACAACTGTAGAATTCTCAGTTTTTCTACACACGCTAAGATTTATCTAAAGAGTTAAATTTTATATATTGTAGCCTGGGTATAACTGTATTGTAGCCTGTTTTATTTGGAAGGGAGCGTGTTTTTTAAATGGCCGATTTTAAAATATCAGGGTGCGGACACTGCAAGAGTACAAAGCCCGAATTCACAGAAGCGGCAGAACAATTTGCTGATGAACTGATGGTGGCTTTCGCCGCCGTTGACTGTACCACACAGCAAGAGCTATGTTCCAACTACGATGTCAAAGGATACCCAACGCTCAAGTACTTTAGCTACTTCGATAAACTTGTGCAAGACTATAGTGGAGGAAGAAAGGTAACAAACACGTCTTTTTTTAATTACAAAATAGACTTTCGATTGACGATAAAAGCAGTACTTTTTTATACTGTGGGAATTCAGAAAATGTCCTTACTTGTCCCTACATTATAAATGAAATACCTGTGCAAAATTCTAGCTTTCTAGGTCCAAGGGTTTGGGCTGGGTGTTGATAAGTCAGAAAGTAACTGAACGAGTCAGGCGTTCAAGACTTTTATTTATGTAGAAATCTAATACATGATGTGGTGGTGGGAACTTTTCGATTTCCTGAACTAAAAAGTTTTCAATTATTTTTTCTTTTTGTGTTATAAACTATTATCAGTATATGCGGAATAATTGAGTCTTTCAGTGTTTTCACAACCAAATTGTTCAACCGATTAGGTTGCATCGCGGGGACCGACAGGTTACTTTTTAAGTTAAATATTTCTCATGGGACTTCTCGCCGGTATCATGATGTATTATTTGTATATGTCACCATAAAATTGCAAAATCCGTCCGATTGCAATCTAACGCTTTTTATCTCGATAGATTGTAAACTGTCGACAAATTGTGAATGTTTCTATGTCGGAGTGTCAATTTTTGAAATTTCATTGTATTTACATTTTCTTGTCTCTTTCTTGTAGGTTAGGTTAGGGTTCGACATAAATAATCAGGAAGTGCCTAAGGCACTTAGTTTCTATCGGGTTAATATACATAACAGATTAATAATCTAACGAAAAATGTGTTAAATTGTAATCTTTCGACAGTGTACAATCTCGCTAGATAGATTACAATCTCTTTAGAAAACCGTTGTTTTCACAATCTTACGGTGACATATATACTTTTCTAATGTCGAAAGTGCTGTAATAATGGCACACCCGTACTTGGAAGCGTAGCTTAGGAAGACGCCCCACTCGGTGGACAGATGACATCAAAATCATTGCAGGGAGTCGCTGGAAGTCCTTGCAAGGAGTATGTAGTTACATACAACGACCTCAATTTACATAGAATCCCTGTCAAATGAAGAATGTGGACCTATTTTTACTAACGCCACCTTGTCTGAAAAGCGGGTCAGCGCCCCCAAAACCCCCCCTATGGTGGGGACAAGGACAGGGCTATACAGATTAGGAGTGTGCTCTAAAGGTTGGACGCGCAATTATTTTCTATGAAAGGCCCCATCTAGTACCTATATATATATCGACGGTTACATATGTCCAGCAGTTGACGTCTATCGGTCGTCGACGAAGACGAATGGCGCTTGAAGTCGGTGTTTTGAAAATAACTTGTTTCACAGAAAGCGGACTTCGTATCGTTCATACACAGTCAAATGGGTGAACAGAGAGCTAAGCAAAGCGCGAAAAGCAACCAGGACGCTGGTTTTGGTGTGAACGTGCAACTGGCCGGAGATAGCGACTTCCAAGACATCATCGCCTCTGCCAACCCGACCTTTGTTATGTTTTATGCAGTGTGTAAGTACCCCCTATACAATCAAATCAAAAGTTTTTTAAAATATAAATAAATTTTTACAATATTCTGTTTGATGAATTGATTAGTTAGTAAATTACAGAATTAATTTATTCTCCATGCCTTAAAAATAATGTTGAATGCCGTACTTAGTTATATTTTCGTAGGCAAATTAAGCGACGTAATATATTTATTCATAAACTTACGTTTTATTCGATTTTTCCAAGCATGTTACAAGTTTGGGTTGGGTTTACAATGGGCGCTAAAATTTGTTTGGGAACTATGTTACTAACGCAAAAATTCAACTTAGTACATACGCTGTCTAATAAGTGTCTTGTTATTCACTTTCAGGGTGTGGACATTGTTCCACAGTCAAACCAGCCTACAGTCGTCTGGCTACCACTCTTAAGAACGACAACATTCCTATAAGAGCGATAGCAGTTGAAGCATCTGACAATCCAAAAGTGGCAGACTTTGCTGGCATACAAACACTACCGACTTTCATAATATACGCGAACGGAAAACACTTGGCCAACTACGAGGGTGATAGATCTACTGAAGACATGCTTAACTTCTGCAAATCATATTTGAAGGTAAAAGACGAGTTGTGATATATCAGCCATGTTTGGATCCTTAATTAATTTACGTTAGTCACATATCAATCACAGTTTACGTAAATGAAAGTTTTTAATTTTTATTGTTTTGTATTAGTTGTGGTATCGATATATATATAGTGTACACCATACACCACATATTATGATGATTTTTCTTTATCATTTTTTTGTTATTATCTTAATGTGAGTATACAGGCTTAATATAAATCAGGCTTTGTTAGAATCTGGTATGTATAATATGAAATATGAATAAATAATTAAACAACACGACTGCCCTGCCAAAAAAACTAACTAAAAAGTTGAAAATCAAAATCTACTTAAATTAGAATCTTTTTCACATTTTTATTAAATGATGTTTTTTTGTGAATCACTGGATACTGAACTATAGTGTTATATATTTTTGGAATCTACGCATCATTTTCTAGATGATGATTATATAGTTAATCTTATTTTCGGTTTATTTTTCAACTTTAGTCTTTAATGCGGGACCATGGTCACCCCATCAATTTTTTTTTTTAATTTTACTAGCCTATGCTAGTAAAATTAAAAAAAAAATTGATGCCTTAGCCTATTCCGGGTGGAATAACCTAGGGATTGTAATGATACCTCATTTATCAAAATCGGTTCAGACGTATAGAAGTTATGGTGGAATATACAAACTCACATACATACATACATGAACCCTGAAAACAATATACTCCTTTTTTCAGGCAGTCGTAACAAAAATATGAACTGGTTATTAAAATAAAAAATCGCGAGCGTTCCTAATAAAAGGTTATAATAGCTCAGATGGGAAATTGGGCGGTACAAAAACCAGAAGACCCCGGTTCGAGTCCAGATGTCTCCAGGCCGATTGTTTTTTTCCCTTTTTTTCCAAGTTCCTTCATTTGTGAGAAAAACTGTTGGGAGCCCAATTTCACTTGTGAGTTTTTATTTAAATAACCAGTTCATATTTTTGTATTATTATGTGGGTAAGATCGAAAAATATTATTCATATTTCATCAGTATGTAATTTGTACTTAAATATAATTGCCAAAAAACACGATTTACAAAAAAAAATACTGAGCACAGCTGGACCCACCCAGGTACCGATTATTATTTTTAGAGTGTATTTGTGTTCTCTGTAAACTTCGGGTCTGAATGTATTTTAGACACTAAATTTATGAAATATAAACTAATATCTATATGCCATGATTTATGTCCGCTGATATCAAAGTTTATATTTTCATATAAATCTAAATACAGATTTAAGAAAATATATATATTAATTAATTAGTATTATTTTTAAAATTTCATATCAACGTAATATTTATATACGTAAATTTTTCACTTCATTTATGTTTTAGTTTCACTAAATGCTATATTATTGTTCAGTTATTAAATATAAAACTATGTCTAAAAATATTTTTATTATATTTTTAAGGTTAGTCAATCCGATTCTATCAAAATAATATAATTATTGCTCAAATCTATTAACTGACTACTGAATAATACATTTAATGTAGTGTATTTGCAATTTATATGGTTTTATCGTTACTATTTACAACTATTATATTGAAATAATATTATTTTTGCATTTAATTTTGTACATCTATTATTTATGTTACATAAATTTGATTTGTTGCAGCATTTTCTAAGGACATGTACGATAATAATACTAAATGTTAGGTAACGTCTTTCCATGTAGATTTAAATAATCTTATATATAAAGTTCTCGTCTCACAATGTCAGTTACCATACTTCTCCGAAGCGGCTTGACCGGGTTTTATGAAATTTTATATACAGATTCAGCAGGTCTGAGAATCGGCTACTATCTATTTTTCATACCCCTAAAACACCTCAATCCACGCGGACGGAGTCGCGGGCATCAGTTAGTTTTTAGTATAATTATATTTATAGAAACTGACCTATTTAGCATTGGTCAAAGGGTCAACGAGCACTTTGCATTGATATACTTGTAGGAGTAATATTACTATATATACTATTTGCTATTTACAACAGTTGCATATCCAAGTTACAAAGACGTTGCACATATCGACAACGCTAAGGGTTAAACCAGATGATATATTATGCTACATTGCTAAGCTACGGATGTATGTCAAACCCACACGGCTTGATTTTCGTAGCTTAAATTGCTAGCAAGCGTTTCTATTGGTGGGTTTGACACTCATTCCTGGTGGGAGGCTTCAGCCGTGGCTAGTTACCAAGCGATTTTGCGTTCCGGTACGATGCCGTATACAACCTCCTAGGGGTATAAGTTTAATAAAACTGCCATACTCTTAACAGGTTAGCCCACTACCATCTTAGACAGCTTGCAACTCGCTTGCCATCAGGAGAGATCGCAGTCAAGGGCTAACTTGTAGTGGAATAAACCGGTCAAGTGCGAGTCGGACTCGCGCACCGAGGGCTCCGTACAAACCTGTAGTAAGTTTAAAATTATTAAAAATATTTTTATTATATGATGTAACTAAAAATTAATGCTTTTCGCAATTTTTCTTTTATCTGTGCTATAAGCAGTGGCGTGCTGTTCGTAGAAGCATAAAAGCACCGCTTACCCAAATGGAAATAGGTCAATGCTCATTTTTCATTAAAACAGCCAGTTAATAAGTATTCTGACTAACTTATGCCTACCCTAGCTTCAAAACCTATGCACACCACTGGCTATAAGACGTTGGTTTCAAGATTCCGAGTTCACGGGAAGTACCCTGTAGGTTTTGATTCCCTTACGAGTGTCGAAAATTTGCAGCATGCAACGGCTGTATCTTTTGATTGCGTAGGCCTAGAAGTTTGTTTTTTTCACAGCTCCAAGGGATGGTAGACCTGAGTATTTGATATGAATTTCAGCTTGATACCTCAATGCGTTCCTGCGAAAAAGGGTGTTGACACAGACGGACGGACAACAAAGTGATCCTATAAGGGTTCCGTTTTTTCCTTTTGAGGTACGGAACCCTTATAAAACAATAATCTTAGTAGTAGTAGTAGCCAGTAGCAACGTAGCACACCTCTGGGGAAAGCGTATCCTAAGGCCCGGTATCCAGCAGAGCAGAGATGTGTTTTGCAGGTCAATCAGATATTTAAATAATCTGATTTAAATGACTTTATAACTTTTTCACGCTATCAATCAGTAATCTCGTAGGTCCTCTCTAGGCTCTACTCAACCTTAGTCTATACTGGGCCTAATACTTTTAGATACACGTCAAGTAACTTGGATATAAACTCACTTATTTTAAAGTTTGAGTTTGTCATTTCATCTACAGCCAGCGCTCCAAGCGAAAATTAAATTATTGTTTTACTCAATAACCAAATTTTAAGGAGAAATGTCAAGCCACATCCTTCTTAAATGCAAACACAAAATTGTGACATGCCTATAGAACACTTTTTGGAACGAACTTCCTTATGGGACGATGCGGAGGGGTACCCTAGCCTGCAAAAAACGTCCGTAACGAAAATGCGTAGAGTAAGATTTTCATTTCAGTAAGAGTTTATTCAAAATTAAGCCCTAATTAACGTTTAATTTTGAATGTAGTATTTTTATATTTAAGACCTTTTGTCTTCGTTACAATGCGAGCATGTCGATGACGCCGCGAATCCACATTTTTACCCCCTACCAAAAAGTGCTCAACGCGGCTAAAGAAGTTTTCACTTCAATAATCATAATAAAAAAGTTACACCTGATAATTTGTTACCTCGACTAGAACTTGAAATTAATATTTATGTAATAAGGAACTTTGTTCCTACTGGTGTCCCAGGACACCACACGTTTTTTATATTATTCTAGACTGATTCTATTGGCATTACCTAGGATTTAACAAATTATCAAATTATTGTATCAATACAAAGTTGCTCGGTTTTCTAGACCCTACTTATTATAAAGACTAGCCTAATATATTATTATTATACAGCGGTTATATAGTTATTAAATATATAAATGCATTTAAATACCTAGAATTCAAATAATAATACCTAATATATTTAGAAACATTTGTTTAGTTCATATTCAATATTATTGTAACATTTAATATTTATACTGCGATGGTGTAATGTAAACTAGCAAAACTAGCAAATAGAAAGTAACAATTATTTATTAGGTATATTCTTCTACTAAAAATTTCCGAATTTTTATGTATATTTTAAGAATAAATGAAATTGCTGGTTCATAAGATGAGTTTTCACTCACATACATGTTTGACTTTTTGATCAAACAAATTAGAATGTCGGAACATCTTTGTCAAACTTGTTTAGTGTGGAGGTTCAGATTATTATTAAGAGTCCCTAACCTTGTTATAAAAACTGAATTAATGTAAAGGGGAATTTCCAAAACAAGTCAAGTCAGCTGTATTCAACGTCGCTCAATTTTAATAAAACGGGTGCATAATAACTAGTTATGTGCAGTTTTATACAATACTGCATTTGTGTCTTAAAAATCGAAACAATAAATTCTTGGTTAGATAATAATTAATTAGTCGTAATGTCAAGTGATTATCAATGGTGTTTCAGTCCAGTAATTTAGGTCCAGTGTCACATATTTTGTTAATGAATTTTGGGCATTCTCTTTTGAAAGGATATTTAAGTAATATTAGTTACAAAATAAATAATTCCAGGCTGTTTGTACTTACTTATACTTTTTGCTCTCATCATGTTTGTTAGCAATACAATTTTAATTTACCTTCTTGCAGGCATAAGGTTCTACTGTGACTTGCGTTTTTCATAGCATAGCATGTTCTGGTAAGAGCTGTTCAAAGATCACAACAAATTAGACTATAGAGTAAACGCCTTTTATTTCTAGTTACAGCCATTGATAATAAAATTAATTTTCATCAAGGATACGTGTTTAGGTAACCGTAGATTAATTATTTATATTATATAATTAATTAAATTATGTCTATTGGTTTTAATCGGAACACGTGTCCGATCTAGGATGTTGGTCCGTGTAGTAAACATGTACTTTAAAATATGATTGCTTTTTCCACTAACCTTTTGTCGACGTTATAGGCAAATCGTTTAAAACAGCATAGGACGCAATAAATTGCACTCTACTGATTTTTTGGGATGTTGTTAGAGAGATCAGATACCAATTACCAATAATGTTAAAAACCTGAAAATAGGCTGATTAGCTGCAGGCTGTTAGGCTGATGCTGTACTTGATTGATTTGATTTGAACTTGATTTAAGCCTTTCCGCCGTAGTTGTCCTACATTGCTAAGCCAAGCAATGGGATTGCTTGATCTAACATCTAGCGCTCTAATCTATTAAAATCGAGCTTTCCTATTGGTGTTTTTGACACAAATCCGTATCTTAGCGACGTTGCACATCTCTGGTGGAAACCATTTATTATTCATTTATTTATTCTAACGACATTAAAAAAGTATGTGTGTGCAATTCACACAGGCAATGGCGGCAACATCCGTTTCATCGAATTTTCAAGTCAGAACGATTTTAAAGAAGTTTCTCTTCAAAAATAGTACAGTGCAATTCATTGCGATTAAACGCGATTTTTATGTGTACGGTGTCTGGTGTAGTTATAAAGGAGAATGACCAAAAGGGGCTGTTGTTGCGTCTTAATGAAATTAACGGTAAAACATTGGAAATATACTCAGGATTATATATTAAGTCATTAAGTCATTAAGATATTCGATGGGAGTTTGGAGTAATCTGACTTTTAAGTTTTGAGGTTAAGATTGGCAATTGTTGGGTATTCTTTAGCCATTTAGCTAATAATAACATATCGACATGCAGGATTCCAAAATACGTAAATAAATAAATATAATATAGATAACTATTTTATTCTTAGCTAATGTGTGTGCACAGTGGAAGTCTAGTTGATGGCGATATAATTTAGGTAGGTACTTAAGTAATATTCAAGAAAAATATTTTCTGTAGGCATTGTGCATTATTCAAGAAATACTTGATTAAATCGTGAAAAATACCATAGGGCACGTAATCGCTGCAACATGGTGTGTAGATAGTCAAAGACGCCATATCCATAAATCTGTTGTCAAGGAAGAAGACTCGACTAAGGTCTGGTAGTTTCTTAAAACTTTAGGGGTTGGAAAGGCAAAATAAAATGTAGATACTGCTAATCTTGATTTAAATAAGCTCAATAGGCAATTTTCCTCTTCTGCTACTTTGGATATAAATGCGAAACATAACACTATTAATCAACTTTTTGCTGAGCCAACCCCAGACTTTCCTTCTTTTTTCTTTAGCCAATTTACCATCAGTGATATTGTGAAGAATATTAAAGCCATCACATCTGATGCAATTGGATCTGATTGCATTAGTCGTAAAATGATCCTCCCTATCCTTGATATCTTAGCTCCCATCATTACTGACATCTTTAACTATTCCATTAACTCCAGTGATTTTCCCTCATACTGGAAAGAAGCACAAATTATTCCTCTCCCAAAGAAATCTAATCCGACATATGCGGATTACCGACCCATATCCATCCTTCCCTTTTTATCTAAAGCACTCGAACGTCTTGTGCATCAACAGCTTAGTAAATTTTTTTCCAATCATAACTTACTAAATCCTTTCCAGTCTGGTTTCCGTCCTGGTCATAGTACGACTACTGTTTTAGTTAAAATCAGCGATGCCATACGGTTGGGTATAAATAACCAACAAGTTACAGTATTGACATTGCTTGACTTTAGTAATGCTTTCAATACTGTGGACTTTGATGTTCTACTCGCCGTGCTAAGTTCTCATAACATATCTCCTGGGGTAGTTGGCTGGTTTCATAGTTACTTGCATGGGCGCCGGCAGCGTGTACGAGTTCAAGATTCATTTTCTGAATGGTCGACTGTTAAGGCTGGTGTCCCGCAAGGTGGCGTATTGTCTCCTCTATTGTTCTCTATCTTCATCAACTCGATTTGCTCCCACATTACTTCTCCCTACCACCTGTATGCAGACGATTTACAAATCTACTCCCAATGTAAGGTAGCGGATCTAACTGATACAATTAGGTTGGTCAATGAAAATCTTTTACGCATTTCTAATTGGAGTAACTCGTTTGGGCTTAAAGTTAATCCAAAGAAGACCCAAGTTACAATCATTGGGAGTTCAAAATTAATTTCCCGAATAACTTTGTCGCAGCTTCCACCAGTCATATTCGACGGGACTCTTATCCCCTACAGTGACAAAGTAAAAAATTTGGGCATTATCTTTGACCAAACATTATCTTGGATGCCGCAAATGAGTGAGCTAAGTAGAAAGATGTTTGGTGCAATTGGTTCTCTACGTAGATTGCATAACGTCCTTCCCATTCCTACCAAAATTGCGCTGGCTCAGTCTGCTCTTCTACGGATCCTTGACTATGTGGACACTTGTTATCTTGATCTCACTGAGGAGCAACTAAATAAACTTGAGCGGCTTCAAAATTACTGCATAAGGTTCATATTTGGCTTGCGAAAGTATGACCACGTTTCCGAGTTCCGCCGTAAACTCAAGTGGCTCCCGATTCGCCTTCGCAGGAATACTCACATTCTTCACCTTCTTTACTGCATTCTGTTCAATCCCATCACACCTCACTACTTAAAAGATCGATTTAAGTATATATGTAATTTACACTCTTTTTCCCTCCGTTCTCATAATAATCTTTTATTAAGTACTCCTAGATACTCAACTTCCTTCTATCAAAATTCTTTTACGGTAACTGCTATACGGCTTTGGGACGTTCTCCCTCTGGATATTAAGCTATCTCAATCTCTTCCTATCTTCAAAAATAAATTGAAACAACATTATCTATCATTATAATCTATTTATTCATCTGCCGTCTATTATCTATTACATCTACACTTTGTATATATATATATATATTTTTTACATAGTTATTATGTCTCAGTACACCCCTCCCGCTTTCTTTTGAAAGTTTCCTCTGCCCTAAGGTTGCCTGGAAGAGTTCGCTGTTTAAGCGATAAGGCCGCCTGTTGTACCGTATCTATTAATATTATTGTTTTTGTCTTTTCAATTCTTTGTGTACAATAAAGTATATTTTACTTTTACTTTACTTTAAAATAATAAATCTACCATTACTCTAGACTCTACCTAGTTCAGAACTAGGTACATGAGTTCTGGTCAGCTTGGGGCCTTCGGTCATGGTTATCTATAACCCTACCGGCAAAACCAAGGACTGCCAAGCGATTTAGCGTTCTGGTTCGATCCCGTGTACCTAGAAACCGATTTGGTGTTTATTGTAAGTACCTAGCTGTTAAGTACACTTGAAGTACCCTTCTTATTAGCCTACTACCATCTTAGGCTTCACCATTAAATACCACCAGGTTGAATCGCAGTCATGAGCTGACTTGTGACAGAATCAAAAAACAAGAGTAACTGACATATTTAAGAAATACTAAAAAATACACAAACACAGTTGATCCAGTTTGTTTATTTTCAAACAATTATATTTTTAAATTACTGGTAAAATATGTGTGGCTCGCCAGCATCAATATGTTCCTAATTAACATTGGTCAAGGTTCAAGTAAAAGGAATAGCTACCTCCTAATAAAATGAGACACTAATGTGGGGTCTTTTTTATCGCTGGAAAAATGCTTTGACGTATACTGCACTAAGTAATATGGGACTCACTCCAGAATACCCACTAAAAACGGAACGCATCTGCAATGTAATTAATTAAAATATATCACTTACGCTGAACTAAAATCGTGTGGAAAGTTGAAACTATGCCTGAGAGTTCTATAATCATAAAATACTCTAATATGTCTGCCAAGAAGAAATTGGCCAGCTTGGAGGAATATATTATAGCTTAAATCCTTCTCATTCTGAGAAGATCCTCGTGAGTCGTGCTTAGTAGTAAGACTAGTGGGTCGCCGATGAGTTGATGACGAATACATAATGAAATGAATGAATGGAATGATTAATACATAATGTGGTTATATTACATTGTCTCGTAAACTCTGACATGAAGGCCTCCCGTCATACAAGTGTAAAATATTGATTGATATTTTATAACTGGCTTTTTTGTTACCCACTACAAGTTAGCCCCTGACTGACCTGATGGTAAGTGATGATGCAGTCTAAGATGGTAGCGGGCTAACATGTTAGGGTCATGGCAGTTATATTAAACCCATACCCCTATTCGGTTTCTACATAAACTATTAATATTTCCTTTATCTAATTTTAAAGTAATTGTCGTCATTATTGCAACCGATTTCCGGCCCATAGTAATAACAAGAATTTAGATGTCAACCCTAAGGCTTCACGCGCCACGTCTGAAGGGATACGAGTTACGCGATAGAAAGAGATATATAGAGGTAGATATTTAATTATTTTCACTCGCAGCGCTGTGCGAGCTGAATTGGGCTTTATTACGACCTAACCTGAGTCGCTGATTGTTGTTGTTGATTGTTAAAAGGTCTTCGCGGAGTAACTTTTCTGTACAAAGTACTATTCCCTATTCTGTGACATTACCTACATAAATTATACCGCCATCAACCAGACTTCCACTGTGATTAGCTAAGAATAAAATAATTATCTATTTTAACTATATTTATTTGCGTATTTCGGAACCCTGCATGTCGATAAATATATTATTAGCTAAATGACTACAGAATACCTATAAATTTTTTTTTTTAAATTGGCAATTTTATTGCCAAGCAAAACGACGGATGCTTACACTATAATTCAAGGCGTGTTAGAATTCCCGTACCTGTTACTATTTTCTTAACATGAACAAGCCATCATTCTAAATAATAATTAATAGTTCGTTTTTGAACTTGCATGTAGCTTTCATTTTATTAAATTTAGTTATTATCAATTTGTTTTCATCAAACAGAGCTTTTACCCGTGGTCCCATTGATTTGACTAATTGATGACCACGGGGACAATGGCTGTGCATTTCGACTCTATTGTCCTAAAATATATTTTGCTTTCAGCTGTACGTATAGGAATAATACGAAAAATAGCGAACTCTATTATCTACTCAACAATAAAAGCATGTAATATTTCGCAACAAATACTTAAGAACTAACTAATAAATTATACATTTTGCATAAATTGAATTTGAAATGTTTTATTTAGTCCCATATAAGAGTTTCTAACTAGTTATCATGACTAGGAGATTCAAGTAAGTCAGCACAAGCGATAGTCTCCACTTTCGCCAAATTAACTGGATTTTGTGAAAATGGAGACCCTGTGACCAGTGACCCTATTATTTAAATACTTGCTAGCTAGCTAGCTAGCGTGGCTAGTCCTGGTGAGATGCTTCGGCCGTGGCTAGTTACCACCCTACCGGCAAAGACGTGCCGCCAAGCGATTACGCGTTCCGGTACAATGCCGTGTAGAAACCAAATAGGGGTATGGGCTTAATATAACTGCCATGCCCCTAACAGGTTAGCCCGCTACCATCTTAGACTGCATCATCACTTATCATCAGGTGAGATCGCAGTCAAGGATTAACTTGTAGTGGATAAAAAAAATGCAATGAAAGTTTTAGTGTCATATCGTTTGTACTTTCGTGGTTCTACTCCTTTATTTAACTACCATAAAGCCTCGTATTAGGTGACAAAAAATGACCTACGACTCGTTGCGGGACATCCACTATTTAGGGAATACGAGGCCGTAAAGTCTGCATCATACATTCGTAGTTTTAGCGGCAGCCCAGTACAAAATCGAGTACCCGAAACGAACTTCTGACTATGAATATGGCCGGCCTTAGATTGGCTAGTTACATACTACACTAGAGCAGGGATTCCCAAACTATTTTGGGCAAGAGACCCCTTTTCCAAAATGATGAGAACTGATACTGATGAGAAAAATCTCTAGTTTTTTTCCTATTGATACAAAATACTTACCGATTTAAAAACTTTGCGGTTTTTTTTGTGAGAAAACTTGACATCATTTTTTCATCAAAATTTAATTAAATAAATAGACATAAAATTCAGTAAAATATGAAGTGTAATAATTAATAAATTATAAATACAAATTACATAAAAATAAGCTGGTATTTTATTGAGGTTATTTTTTGATAAAAACATTACAATTGGGGTCGATTTTTAGACGTCGTCGATCCCCAAAATCGGTTTTCGTTTATGTCGACCCCCGGGAAACTGAAATCGACTCCAAGGGGTCGATATCGACCACTTTGGGAATCGCTGCTCTAGAGCATAGGGTCTGACTTGTTGTAAAAGGTGAGCGACGATAGCGACGCGGCGCAACGCCATACGACTGCATAGAAAATGTCATTATTTAGGCGTCAATTACGAACGTTCATTCGACTCGATACTTACTACACGACATTACAGTAGCTGTAATGTCGTGTAGTAAGTATCAAGTCGCGTTTGTTGCTTAGTAGTAGGACAATGCCTGAGTCGTCTTGTAGCCGAATACTGACTACGGGTTTTAAAAATATAAACAACTAATAATTAGCAAATAATATGTTCAGATGGTTTACAATACACTTTGTAACAAACGTAAGAAGAAGTAAAACCCAGTATTGCGCCAGCCACCACGTCTTCCCAATGGTGATGATTGTCGTAGCAACGACTTACACCAATCAATGTAGCCAGTGCAAGAGGCAGCAAACTGAATATCTCCACCCTTAAGTTCATACATGCACTCTTTAGTTTCCTGTTCAACCATAAACTCAAGAAACCGAGAGAGCAAAAGGCGGCGCTGGTATGTCCACTGGGAAAAGACTTCCTTCCTTCGATAACATCCTGATCACTTCCTATACAGTAAAGTTGTTTAGACACTATTCCAAATGGATAACAGCGATAGAAAAAATCCGGTCGAGGTCGCAACACTACTATTTTTAATAGTTCTGTAATATTCACATTCACCAGTAATGATAAACTCCACCCCAATAATGCTTCGGTAGTCTCTAAATAGTTCCAGACCAATATGAGTGGTGAAGAAAATATAAGAAACGGCACAAATAGAACTGACAGTATCATAGCCCAAGGCGGCACATATGAATCCTTTCTAGGCCTTTTATAAACATCCAGCATTTCTTCCGCGGTTATAACCGTAGCCTGCGGTTGAAACTTTAAATGCATCGATATCATAGCAAGCAAAAGCGCCGCACGTAAGAGAATTTCAGTGAAGAAGTTTGGCAGAACCAGAGCATGCCGAATATTTCGCTCCAAGAATTGGTAGCAGGATATCACGAAGTCCATAGCATAATCTTCAGATACAAGTAGGTACATAAACTTATCAGCAGTTTTTCATATTTTCATAGCCATTGATTTTTATTTGTTTCCCAATTCCTTAGAATGAACTTATATTTCATATAATTATTAGACCATTTTTATTTTGAAGCGAAAATGCCAAAATAAACATCTGAGTCAAAAATCGTAGACGGAGAAGACGAAGACGTCTTTATAGTGAAGGTTTTCTAAGTATATAAAAAAATAGTTTTATAGCAAAAATAGGAATGAAATTCCAGAAGAAGATAATAATAGTACCTAGATAGTATTTACCTACCGACCTGACGATATCGAGTATCAACGAGCTCAACAAAATGATTGTACACTATAGTCTAGGCATTGGGGCGGTCCGTTGTATGGAATTCTCATGTAGAATGAAATAATCATGTAGAACATCGATATTTAAACCGATTTTACTATCAGATCTCTAAACTGCGTTTACGCGATAATGTACCTACCTACCTTCCCGCTTGAACATTTAGGCATAGCATAAAAAACCTTACTTCCTTTATGATTTTTTATTGGATATTTATAATATACGTATAACTTATGATACTTTATCATACTATAAAGTTTCATCGCCTGAGGAATTATTGTTGGGGTCAGCTAGCTTTATTGCCCAGACTACCTACTAGGGCCGTAGAAATTATTCACGCACGCCTAAATAGTCGGTGAAATAACGACCAACGATAACGTCCAATATGCATCCAATTGATGTGTTTTTCTCACTGTACCTATATTATGTACTGTATAGTAAGGGTAGGTACCTACTATCTATACAGTAGATAATAGATACCCTTATTTCCATGGATTTTCTATATACCTACCAACTTTGCATGTAAACGTCAAGTAAACACATTGGAGGCGGGTTTATTCTAAGTTCTGACGTCATCTACGGAAATTAACAAATCCGCCCGAGCGTAGTCCTACCACTACGGGTATAGAGTATCAGGCACTAGGGTAAAGATAAACGTTTGCTTTTGTATTCACCCGTATACGGTATACTATGTAGTTTATACTAGACTAGAAAGCTGTGTCCCGACAGGAAGTAGCCCAGAACCAGTTTAGCCTACCGCCCGCTAATTGAAGCAAAAACGAGGTACCTACCACTGCATACATTCGTTCTAATAAATTACATCATAAAATTTTCCTACGCTCCGCCATGAGATTTAATAACATAGACAATAAACTGGTTTCAGCAAACTTAATAGAATTGTTCAGGAGTCGTTGATTTTTGTTAGTTGTTGCACTCTTGTATACACTAGTCCTGAATAATATCGGTATGTGTTACCGCTTGCAAGCTCTTCATGGTCGTAAACCGATACGCATCCATTGCCAGACATATATAATATGTATATAGTCTCTTGAAGGGGCTTCCACATACCGCGGTCTAGCGCCGCGCCGCCTGGCACCAACGGCTCCCTTTATGTCATCCGTCCACCTAGAAGGAGTACACTATACTTTCCAGTGCGATATCGCCAGCGAGTGCTGTTAAATAGACACCCTACGAATAGGATCAACGTACATATTATAGGATATACATGTTAGGGTCTCATACAGTCGCAACAGGAATATTATTGTGCGGTAGGTAAGCTACCGGTTCCTACTAGTCTACTTAATCCGGTCTGAGCATCTGTACCTAACCGACTTTAATTAAATCCAATTAGATGATACAGCGCGTATGATAATAATAATTGTTGCCACTCGGTCATCGTAATGTAGGCGCAGGGCACTATGACATAACACTCTACCCACGGACTCTACCTCTCTAAAAAAGTGAATGTGCGCACACGCACGTAATCGGCGAAATAATTGTTATTTGTGTCAAAATCTCATCGAACTCACACACCCGATGATTTGATAAACAACAGTTAAATTGAACATGTTAACGAATCAGGTGATTTTGTATTCGTTGCGAAAATACGATTTAAAATTGGGATTCTAAATCGGAAAACTAAATTATAAACCAAAAAACCAAAAGTAATATAGGGTGTCCAGAATCCTTGCTGTGTACCCGCTGAATAGCTTAACTTATTCATGTAGACCGAGGGTAACTTCTAGCCCGGTCAGCCACAATTGATGTTTTTATGCGAAACTAGCCTTTTGCTCTTTCTAAACTTAAAAGCATTCGCAGTTCGTACCTAAAATAATTTTAAAAAACGACTGAATTTGGCGTAGTACAGTCTGTAGTAAATAGTTATTGTTACGTGATTCATTGACCATTCATATTGTAGAACACGAAATAAAAAATTGATATGAAAAATAGAGAAACAAATGTTTTGATACAAACGTGGTCACGGTTATTTTAAATTCGTTCATAACACTAGCCGATTAAGATCTTGATCAATGCCTAGGTGTAGGTAGGTTCTTAATGCAATGGATATGTCACCGTAAGATTATAAAAACCGTTAGATTATAATCTAACTCGCGAAATTGTAAACTGTCGAAAGATTGTAAACCGTTCAATGTTCTGAGTGTCAATTTTTGAAATATTCATTATATTTACGTTTGCTTGTCTGTTTCTTGTAGGTTAGGTTAGGGTTAGACATAAATAATCAGGTAGTTCAGGTTTTATCGGGTTAATATAACTATCAGATTACAATTTACCGAAAAATAATGCGTTAAATTGTAATCTTTCGACAATTTTTAATTTCGCGAGTTAGATTATAATCTAACGGTTTTTACAATCTTACGGTTTTTACAATCTTACGGTGACAGATATAAGAAATTATTATGATTTCTAGAGTATCAAAATAAATCAGACTTTTCAAACTATAAGGTAGAATGAGAGTAGAAGATTAATTTTATTTTTATACATACTTACAATACATATCTATTCTTTAGCCAATGTTCCATCTTTTCTTAACATTCACATCTAATCATTGTTGGACCATCGGGTTCCGTTGGTTTAATTACATAGATAGATACTAGATAGGTTCTAACTTATAATACAGTAGGGAATCTGAATATTTCATTACAACTCCGATCGGATGGAATGCTAGTCGGAAGCGATGGTGGAATGAGTGGTCATGAACTAAACTCGTGCCAATTGTTACTATAACTTTTTACTTAAGTATTTAGATTGTAATCTGAAGCAGTTAGATAAACCTACTTATTGCCTACCGAAGCAGTAAGTACCTAATATTTCTGTTACGTTGATCTTTTTGCCCGACTAACGGACATATGTTTTCAGAAGTCATTATTGAATATAGGAGTATCTTTCGGTCTATTGGTTTAGTTGCCATTAGCATACAATATTTTCAGTATGCATTATTTACGTCAATTTTATTTATGTAACGTCATTGAAAATCCAATATGATGATCAAGATAAACTGAAATACGTTATGAATAACGCATCCGATATTATCGACCAAAGTTAAGTTAAATTGATGTATAAAGTTAAGCCTCCATTTTTCGTGACGTTGATATTGAGTTATCTACACTTCTAGGAGCATAGGTATATATCTACCTACACTTAGATACGCTGTTTTTACGGACACTTAAATTCTCTCACAGTTAGATCGAGGCATGTTTTTATAGGTATATCTACTCATCTAGAAAACAAAAAAATATGTATGTAAGTAGTAAATGCGGGGAGGTTACTTATGTAACTTTATAGGTATAGTATTGTCATTGCGTAAAGACGTAGTCCTTACTTAACAGAAATAGCATGTAGCAGGCATAGATTTAGGATTGGTCTCCAATCCTAAATCCTAAATATGGTAGCGGGTACTTAATTTGCGTAAATGCCTGGAGAATTTAACTCAAAATGTGAGACTTCGGCCCAAACGTTACAATCGTGCATGTAGAGTCAACGTCTCTTGAAGATGCTCCGGTGTCGGAGTGAAACGTACGTTGAGATTAATTTGGAAGAGTAATTGTGGTGTTAATTGCTTACTGGGCGGTGAGTATCGCAAGCTACACGCTGTGCCACATTCCCTGCTTTGGGGTATTTTAGCGAATTTAACTTCTAGTTCCTTCATCCCCTCGTCATTGACTTAACAACGTCAATATTTTTGGCAGTTTCTGTAGTCATAGTACTTCTTAAAATAATCTGGCCTTCCGAACGGGAGGTAGAGTTTGTGCTAGAGTTCTGTTTTAATATCTTATCATACTAGGGATGATAACAATTTAATCAAATCATCAACTATGTATCAAACTTATGAACGCGCTTCTTATGGAACTTTGTATGATATAAATAGTCGTGACGTCATCAAATTTCAACGCACTGATTTCTTTAATCCATACTACTATAGGTAGTTTTAAAAAGTTATAAAACTTAAAACTAACAGAGGATGTAAATTTTAGGTCTTTTGGAAGACCCTCTATTTAATTATCAGTAAGAAATAATTTACTTTTGACATACCTACGCATCATCTATTGGCACACGTCCTACATTCAATTATTATAAACCACCGCTAAAGTGCTTACAGATCGCTAAAATGCGGTGATAGCCTCGTGGCTTAGACATCCGACCTCCTTTACGCGGTCGCGGGTACGATACCCGGGCTCTAACTTTTCATAGATAAGTATCTATGAAGGAAAATATCGTGAGGAAACCTGCATGCCCAAGAGTTCTTCATAATGTTCTCGCAGGTAGGTGAAGTCTGGCAATCCGCACTTGGTCAGCGTGGTGAGCTATGGCTAAACCCTTATT
The DNA here is from genome assembly GCA_964035005.1 of Erebia palarica. Lineage (NCBI taxonomy): Eukaryota > Metazoa > Arthropoda > Insecta > Lepidoptera > Nymphalidae > Erebia > Erebia palarica. The sequence goes on from OZ035986.1 coordinate 22,013,163, forward strand.
ACCCTTACCTTATTCAATTAATAATCATTTGAAAATTATTAAATATTTTCAGACCACGACTTGGTGGTAATTTAATTGGTGCCTCAGAAACTACTATGCCTATTTTAAAATTTGGTTTCTAGATAAGTAAATGTTTTACTTTTAAGTTTATCAAAATCTCAGGAGGCATCTCAAACTTTCCGCGGAAATGAGAACCACGGTTTCCCGGAGACGACTTTAAACGATTAGCATAATACTTTGTATACTTAGGTAGTTTTAGGTAGATAATCTTTATTCTATAATTCAGGGATAACTTTATTCAAATCTATAGACACCGTGATAAGCTCAGTCAATTATGTTTTAATTGCGGTGAGAATTTTTAGTAAAGGTAGCATTTGTTTGAAAGCAGCGTCCATGAATAATCACTTACCCGTGTCTTATGTAAAACCTACATGCATTTTTTGGAATTTTGGAAGTTACCTGCAATCGCACCTGGATCACCATTTGAATATTGAAGCCTGGTGGTAAGTGACATGTAAAGATAGAAAGGGGCTAATCTGGTAAGGGGATGCCATTTAAACCTTACCCCTTGGTCCCAACGCTACATCGTATCGGCAAATCGTTGCCGGTAGGGTGTCAAACAGCCACAGTTGAAGCCTCTAACCGGATAAAACTACTTAATCAATTTTCCATATGATAATAAACTATCTTAAGGTCCATACCGCGAGGTCTAAGTTCGGGGCGAACCACTAGTTTTAGACATGGCTAGTAACACTCTGGATTATTGATCTCTCTACAAAAATAACTAAATCAAAATCGGATCATCAGTTTGGAAACTACGATACATAGACAGATACACAAATACACAGATATACACGTTTAACTTATAACACCTCCGTTTCCGTCGGAGGTTAAAAATAATGTTGCCAACAACTTGGAAGCGACAAATGAAAGCTATCACATCAGAAACTCATGAGAGGTACATTTTTATCAACATTTCCTAGACTGAAGCATCATTATGGGCTTATATAACACAGATTAGTCGTGCTGGTATTGTTATAGTGTGTGAGAGTTTGATTGATAAGAGCGGTCATTTCATTCGCTACAAAATTAGCATTTGACTGCGATCCAGTGGCGAAATATCCATATAACACGATACCCATCGGCTTCTCTTTCGGAAATGCCATCCATGCCTACCTAGTATACCTAGTATACTACCTTTATTGAACACACTATTATTTCTATAAATATTTTAAATCCTTTCACAAGTTAAAATTACTACACGTGAACACACAATAGTACTATGAAAAAATTCTCGCATAACTATAAAAAATTCTCAGATTTCGCAGTCCCCGCAAGAATCGGAGCATTGAAAATGAATACAAATTTTTCAAAAATGTATTGACCGATTTTCAAAATTCTAACTCGAATGCACTTCTCGCCTACATCCGCATACTTTAACACCATTACCATGACGATCGGTCAATAATCATAGAAGCTACATCACTTTTTATACGACTGCCAGAAAAAAGGAGTATATTGTTTTCAGGGTTCATGTACATATGTATGTATGTGAGTTTGTATATTCCACCATAACTTCAATATGCCTGAACCGATTTTGATAAATGAGGTATCGTTAGAATCCCTAACTTATTCCGGGTGACATAGGCTAGGAATTTTTTTTAAAAAATTGATGGGGTGACTATGATTGATGGGGGGGGGGGGGTCCCGCATTAAAGACCAAAATTGAAAAAAAAAATCGAAAATAAGATTAACTATATAATCATCATCTAGAAAATGATGAGTAGATTCCAAAAATATATAACACTATAGTTCAATATTTAGTTATTCACAAAAAAATATCATTTAATAAAAAATGTGAATAAGATTTCAAAGGCTATAAGCAAATCGCTTCTATAAGGAGGTAAACTCCAAAAATAATATGGCAGGGCAGTCGTATTTTTTAATTCGTTAAAATAATTTCACTTGTTCTATACAGAAATACCCGTTTTTCTACAATTCGAAATCTAAAGGGATCACCTACAAACAATTATTAACAACTATTATTTACAATTATTAACCGATTTTCAAAATTTTTTCACCATTTAAACTATACTATCAGTAATCGAGGATAGTATACTCCAGACCAATTTTCAGCCTCGGCAACCTATGTGAAAGTGTGTCTATCTTTCTGCCCGTCTGTCTGTCTGCTACTTACGTTCTGACATTTCAACAGATTTTTACGTTTAATACTTAGGTACAGAGATAGTTTGCATCCCAGGGAATGTCTGACTACTTTGAGCTACTTTTTATGTTAGGCGGCTTTTTTTGTTAATTAGGTTAGGCTAGTTAGCATTAAGTTCTATTGTATTACTTTTTATGTCAGAAATCAAAGACTTCTTACAGGATTTTTAAAAATACATGCGAACGAAGTCGTTGCAATTGGCATCATCTAGTTAATAATATCAGAAGGGGTTTTATCACGTCTTATTTTTTGAACTTGTAATTATTTTATTTTGTAAGTACAAGGTACGAGATGCTTAGTTTGCTTTAACTCGCAAAACAGACTAAACTATGAGGTACAGCGTGTAGCTTGCGATATGCACCGCCCAATGAGCCAGCAGTTCGCACCGCCACAACACCACACCACACACTGCACGTTCTACCACATAGATTTGTCTGTTTTGGCCCTGTATTGGCGTATTATGGAGAACTAGATGACTAGATGGCCCGCGACTTTGTCCGCGTGGATTGAGGTTTTTTAATTCCCACGGGAACTCTTTAATTTTCTGGGATAAAACGGGTGTAATCTACCACTATACCGAATTTCATCCAAATCGGTTGAACAGATGGGCCGTGAAAGCGTAGCAGACAGACAGACAGATAGACAGACAGACACACTTTCGCATTTATAATATTAGTATTGAAGTATGGATATGGATTAAGCTTCTTGATTATCATGAACATCCGCAAAGTAACGCCTGCTTTAATCCAATATATAACTCAGGTGATCCAATATTTACATCACTTTAATAAATATATCTCCTTTATCTATTTATCAGGTATTTACCTCTTAGTTTAACTAAGCCGGTGTGGAGACCCAAATAGGCGATTTTCTCATCACCTAGGTTCTGCACACCAATATGTGAACGACTTGATGTACGGCGCAAATGCCCGTTACGTTTAAGACCTAGATGATCTTTTGAACCCAATCATTTTGCTGTGTTAATAGTGTAAACAAAGTCGATTTACATTTTCAATAAATTTTGCCGCGCGAAGTAGGGGTGCACATTCACTGTAATATAAAAGGCCCGGTTTATTGTATCTCTCCAAGAGTTCAAGCGTTCAGCGGTGGAAGGAGCTTCCATACGTCATGGCTTATCGTTTTGCCGTGAGTAGTTTATTCTACTTTAAGCATGTGGTTGTGTTTTTAATGTAAATCTAGTGATAATATAAAAAGATTACAGTGCTATTCACTTATATTTCTTTTTATAACTTTTTTGAAAGTTTTATTAAAATTATTAGTGCTTAATTAAAATTTTTAATGAACTGTTAAAGTGTTGTGCATATTTTTATTTTTGTTCATTAATATTAGCATGTAACTTTATTACGCAAAAGTATTCAAATAACGATTAAAAGTTAAATTGGTATCGACTATGTAAAGGTCATACATAGCCCCATCATGTCCTTTAGTTACATAATCCGGAACTACCATGCCAGACATTCGCAAAGTGCAAGTTGTTCTGACCGCTTTCGGTTTCATCAAAGCTCCGGGCCTTAAGCTCGAGGACACAGTTACGCAACGGTTTGACTAACACGCTGTATATGTTGTATTTCAGCTAAGCTGTTTCCTACTGGCTAGCGTTGGCATCTGCACCGCGACTTTTGGTGGAACTGAACAGTTAGTATTTTCATGTTCCTTTACAACGACCTCATCTACAGATGCATCTTTAAATTCCTATCCCAGCGGTTTTGAATCATTTATTTATACGTGAGACACTGCTTCATCGCGGAACCGCAAGAACAACTGTGGATGAAGTTATCTGTTTGAGATTTCTATTAAAGTGTTTCTCACGCGTCTCTCGTATTGTGGTACATTGTGAAAAGCTATTGTGTGTAACCCTTATAATTTTCATATCTGACCCTGCATTGCGATCTATTGTGGCTGCGGTTTCTCATGATTATATCAATGCACCTGACTATCATAAAGTTTTTGCGATGATGGAAATGCGACGCGAAAGCTCTTCCGTGTTTGTTAATGTAGTATTTTTGTTGCAGTGTTCATATTAGAGTGCACATACCTGAAGAGCATCATGACGATCACGGACACGGAGGTGGCGGCGGGGGTGGCGGAGGCGGAGGCGGCGGGTACGGAGGCCATGGCGGAGGATTAGCTGACCATCTTCATGGAGGCTTTGTTGATCATCTGAAGGAGCATGATCATGGAGGAGGCGGTTTTGGAGGCGGATTCGGCGGTGGATTTGGAGGTGGACACGGAGGAGGCGGAAGTGGCCATGATTTCGGCGGAGGCCATGACTTTGGCGGTGGTCATGACTTTGGCGGCGGTGGTGGCGGTGGTTATGGTGGTGGTCACGACGGAGGATTCGGAGGAGGCCATGACTTCGGCGGTGACCATGGAGGTGGCGGCGGCGGTGGTTTTGGAGGAGGCCATGACTTCGGCGGTGGCCATGGAGGTGGCGGCGGCGGTGGTTTTGGAGGAGGCCATGATATCGGTGGTGGCTATGACTTAGGAGGCCATGGAGGTTACGATCTTGGCGGAGGTGGTGGACATGGCGGTGGTATTGGAGGAGGATTTGGCGGAGGTCATGGCGGTGGATATGGCGGTGGTCATGGCGGAGATTTCAGCGGACACGACTCAGGTCTTGGCGGCGGTCACGGCGGAGGTTTTGGAGGACATGATGGTGGATTCGGCGGTGGGCACGGCGGAGGATTTGGAGGACACGACTCAGGATTCGGAGGTGGTCACGGCGGTGGTTTCGGCGGTGGTCATAGTGACGATATAGGTGGGGGGCATGACTCAGGATTTGGCGGTGGTTTTGGCGGTGGTCATGGAGGTGGCTTCGGTGGATACGGAGGCGGTCACGATGACCACGGTGGCGGATCAAGCCACGGATTTTCCGGTGGCGACAGTTATGCGTCTGCTTTGTCTGGAGGTCACGGCGGAGGTTTTGGAGGAGGCCACGGTGGAGGTCTTGGAGGAGGCCATGGAGTCGATACTTATGCTGTCGTGAGTGTGGAAACTCTTGGAGGCGGCGGTGGCAGCGGAGGTGGCCATGGAGGGTACTCAGGGGGAGGTGGCGGTGGCGGATTCGGCGGTGGTCACGGTCATGGATCTGGAGGCTTTGGCGGTGGCCACGGAGATAGCTATAGCATAGGAGGATCCGGTGGCCATGAGGGAGGTCATGGCGGAGGTCATGGTGGATTCAGTTTATCAGACTTGAGCCATGGAAGCCACGGGGGAGGTTTCGGTGACAGTTATACGAACGCGATAGGGTCGGGCCACGGCGGTGGTCCCTACCACAAAAGAAAATGAATACATCAAAAAATATATCAACTCAATTGATTTTGATTGATTGTATCGAGCCAACTAAGTCATGTTCACTGGTAAAGTGCGGTGTGTTCCAGTATTAAGTACAATTTGTTGTAAATAAGTGAATAGCTTTAAGTTTTTGTTATGTTTTTAATTATAATGTTTTTATTTAAAGCCTTTTATTTTTTTTCTACAGTATTCTCTATTCACAATTTTCAACAACCATCCCGTAGTGGGATAGTTTTTGAAAAAATAGAGCAAAATTGTACCTCGTTAAACTATAGAATAATCTAAACATACTGGTTAGAAGTTGAATTATTAACAAATTGGCTACAATAAAAGAGTTAAACGCGAAAGCAATGCAGCCTTTGGTGGAATAGTCTTGCCTTTAAATAGGATTTTTAGTATTTATAAATACATACTATAACAAAATTATTATTGATGTCTATACAAATATTTGATGACCTCTATCTATAGTTATAAATACAGTGATTGTGATCGCACGTAAGAACACGTAAAAACGACGAGTTATTCAAAAAAAATTTTATGGGGGTTGCTTACTAAATCAATGCACAGATGTTATCAAAATTATCTGTAACCGATCATAGGTACCTTTATAATAAGAAAGAGATACCTACTCAACTATTACGTATACTCTCGTTGTACCGTGTATACGCTATACTTACAGCCCATAGGCCATCATTAGCTGTTCAGTTTAACTATCAGATAGTTAGGTCCCTAAGATACCATGTGTTAAGCAAAAGTTTTTGTTTTACAACTCACGATTCACGAGCCTCTTTCCACTATTTTACTTAGGAATTTGTGGGAAGTCGAACCGATGTTTAAGACGGGCTTTGAAAGTAATCTATAGGTCCATTAATTATCTATTTCTGGGCAATGAATATAATTAATATTATGACATTTTCTTGACGCATTATACCTACACGTGATAAAGGTACATACATTATAATTAGAACTTTATAAGTTTTCGGAGAGTGACATCCTGGGGGCTACTAACAAAGTTTAAAGCAATATGACAGTTTTATGTCACATACCTTGACAGTTCTAAAATATGGATAATAATTCTAAATCAAAAACGTCATCAATACTAAAACAGTATGGCTTTAAGCGATGGTAGTATGACCCCTGGTATAATAAGACGCTTTTCCGGTTTATCGTTAAAGCAAGAATCTTGTAAATTCAGTGAGTAATTAATTGATTAAAGGTGTAATTATTACAACTACGACTACATTTAATGCTTATCAGTCAAGTCTAGACCACATAAATAATTGAAAATTTATACTTATCAGTGTTCAGAACTAATTTATACCTAGGTATCTATACGTTTAATTGCCACTCATAGCTGAAAGTTTGCTCTAGTACCAATATGTTGGTAGTATTCGCCAGCATTCGACGTTGTAGAACTACTGTAGGATTGTTATACTATGGTCTTGCTGTACAACCTTTAAACGCAGACGTTACGGATATGAAATGAGATGAAGATAATAGTGTTTATGTAATTGTTACGTGAAAGTAACGGACAGACGTAGAAACATAATGCGGTCATCGTGATAATTGCCAGAGAGCAATTATTAAAACATATTTCTTTTTAAAAACATTAGATGATGCCGCTTAATTTATGATAACGACTTTTAATTAATGCTTGACTTTGTCTGCGAATAGTAAATATTGGCGTTAATTTTAGTAGTGTGTTGATAGGTATATATTCTTTAAGTATCTATATACCTATCTGAGTATTCATACTAAGTAATATTATTAATGCTAAAGTGTGCCTGTCTTTCTGATACGCTTTCCCGGTCCATCTTAAACAGAAATTTGGTACAGAGGTAGGTTTCATCTCGGGGAAGGAGATAGGCCTTTTATCCCTGAAAATTAAGGAGATCCCACGGGAATCGAAAATTCTTATACTACGTGGACGCAGTCGAGGGCATCGTAGAAGAAAAAAATCATTTATTTGCCAGTTCTGCCGTACATCATCTAGTTTTTTTTAATATTTCAAGATAGAATTGCGCTTGATTGTCTATAATCTGATTAGTCTGCTGATTAGTCATCAAAACTCCGCTCCGCTTAAGTGGACAAGTTTAGTTTAGACCCTTAAGAGCCTTTATACCTACCTACGTAGTACCTACTCTGTGCGTACTCTATATGTACGATACGTACGTTCTTTTCCAGTGTGACGCGTTGGAAGAAAATGATTTCAGTATGCAGTTCAGAGGGCTTACTATACTATAGGAGTAAGTATTATTTTTAAATGTCGTAAAAAAGTATTAAATGACGTGCCATTAAAATAAGGATTATAATTGTGTCAATAATATTAAAATAACTGCTTTATGGGATGATATCGATTGATACTAAGTAGTTTATATCTAGATAACATATTTATATTGACTACGTACCTCCTTTTTACATACGGTACCTACGTAAGTTTTAGTAAATAAAATTGTCGGTTTCGTTTGCTTACATAGGTACATTTCTCGTTTAATAACCACTAAAGTAGTTGGACTAGTTACACTGCACAACAAAACAAAAGAAAGTTAAAGAGATTCTCACAAGATTAGGAAGAATTTGCTTATTAAATAACTTTGGATATTCAAACCAGCGTACTTAGGCATATTCTCATTACAATTCTGAGTATCCAACTTCGATTCCTGGTTGGTTAAGAATATGTAGGTACTCGTAGTATGTATGTTTCCACTGAGCTGAAGTTCTTTTTATTTTACCTATTTCAACTTAGCCATTGACTGTGAGGTCACCTTTGGTAAGTGGAGAGTAGCTATCTTCAAAGCTCTTATATCGTGAATTAATTTAGTATTAATAATAAACTACATTTTACTATGGAAAATTAAAGATTTCCCGCGGTAACTAATAAAGACTCAATCCACGCGGACGAAGTCACTAATCATTTACTAAGTAATTATTGTAAGTATTGTACATAAATTTAATGATAGTTTAAGATACAAGAATAATTCTAATTTAAATTTTAGTTTGGCGATCTTCTTACGCGTGAGGCTGGTAAAAAAACACTGAACCTGATCTAAAAAAGATCATTGCATTAAATGCTTGCAGCATAAGCCGTAGGTATTTTAGAGCGCTTTTTTCTGACATCAACAGCTATAATACAATATATTTACCAGAAACCACCATGGGTGTAAAGCGTAATCTACACCATAGTGGTTTTTTGCGATTTGTTCCAAGTTGGAAGCTCTTTTCCAGCTTAGACTTCAGTGTCGGACATGGCCTCATTGTCATCAAAATAAAATACAATAAAAAAAAAGTAATGACTAACTCACTAGCACTCACGGACTGACTCATCCACCCATGACCGAAACCTTTGACATAGCAAGCTGAAAATTTGCAAGGAAATTAAAATAGGCAAGTAATAAAATAAAATAGTTTTCCAAAGAGTTCAAAGCTACAAGTGGTCGCTCGTAAAAAAATAAAACCGCAAGCAAGTGTTTACAACTCAAGTGCATGCTTAGATAGCTTACATAACAACTTGAACTTACACTCCTGCGCTTGATTGCGCAACTGACGCCAGGCCGTTCACTTTACGTCCGACATGTGCCGATCCTATGGACGACGAAAGATCATAAGGAAAGTTGAATCCCGCTTCCTATTTTATGTGTACGTACGGTAAATTTTGACTTAATATACGCTAAGTACGCGAAGGACCATTGGCTACTTCACGTATCTAGTTGAAAGTTAATAAAACTCATAAAAATGGAACTGACATAAAATACACTGAAAAGCAATAACTATAATATAAATTACTTTCAATCTTTACTCTTAGCCCATAATTAACTAAAAGTTTTGGAGATGGCACCCGATCAAACAGGCAGTAGGAATACTTATCTACTAATTATTTAGATATTATATCTTTATATTATCATATAATACGGTTTATTTATCTAGATCATTCAATGACTCTTTGACATGTACGTATGCAGTAACGTCCAGGGCAATATGAGTCCGAAAAGGAATTTTGGAGTCCGAAATTGGGTATCTTCAATCTTCACCAGTACAAAAATATTATCAAAAAAGTATTGATCAATCTTCAAAAAAATGGGTAGGATTGAAATTTACAACAAAACAAATAATGATATTTCCTACAGATTATTTTATTTAAATCCATATAAAGCTTAAGATTTCAAATAAAATGCACCATTACTCATAATTGGTCTATTTACATAAAATCGAAATCTTTAGTTTTAAATAATAAATTACTTCACAACGCAACGCGGGACTTGTTTGAGTTTTAAATTATCACTGACACTGACAGTTCACTTTTATTTACAATAACCACTATCCTAGACCTAACTAAATAATAGATAGACTATTAAATTTTATCACCATATTTTAATTTTCCAACCGTGTTGTCTTGGTCGTGAGATCGATTAGAACTTTGACTCTGAAAAGACTTACTGCGATTATCCCTTACTGAAGTTTGTCGTTCTTTGTCTTTTGGTTCCGTTTCCCTGTATGTACGACTTTTTCTTGCGTCTTTGGTTTTTGGAGATTCAGTTGGCGAAGTTTCTGTATTTGCTGTAGTAAACGGAACGGTAGTCGTTGGAGCCGTTGGTGCCTCAGCGTACTGATAGTTATTGTTAGAAGAATCAGGCATAGTTAGTTGGTCACCATTCATATTTCTTCCAGTTAATAATGAAAAAATCTGCTCAACATCTGATGGATCTTTGGGAGCTCCTGAATTGTTAATTTGATCTTGATCAAATTGATCCATATCCAATGCGGTTGGGACATTATCGTCATCAATATTACCGCCATCTGCCGTGTGATCCACATTCCATGTTATTTGATTCTGACCTCCAAAGCTTATATTCTGAGTAGAAATTGATTTCTTTTTTCCATTTCTCCCCTGATGATCATATCCTGAGTCATTTTTGTCTTCAGATCTATAAGCATTGGATGAAGATGCGTAAGTATCGTACTCGAAATTATTTGTGTAGGTATCTTTGAAATTTGCAAAAGGATCTCGGAACTTTGTTAAGCTTTCAGGGGAAGACGCTGTGCCTGAATATCTCTTTGGTTTGTATTCGTGTAAGACTGTATTGGATATCTCAAAAGGAGCCGGAACACTGGCTTGCTCTGAGCGGAAATCGTTAGAGTTGCCAAAGTAAGAGGGTACAGAATTACGGGGTTTTTTATGTATTTCTTTATATCCAAAATTTGGAATAGGCCGATACTCATCTCCGACTACGTCACCTGCGGTATTAAATGTCGGCACAGTGGGTCTTGGAACTTTTCTTGGTCTACTATTAGATGAATATATACTTTCATAGTAAGAAAAGTCAGTAGGCACTGGTTTTGTTAGCTTTTTTACTTTTTGTGAATCTTTGTTTTTATATTTTTTCTGAGTGCCACTGATTCTCAGACCCTGGCTATTATACGAAACCTTTGGGGGCTGGGCCAAAGTCTCTTTATTTAATTCAAGATCGGCAGGAATCTCACCATGGTCGTGGAAAATATGGTCATGCGTAACATCGCGTGGATTGTACGCGGCATATTCAAAGTTGTTTGGATTTGCCACTGCCAGCCCAGCAAACGGATGTGATGGTAAGGCGACTAATGTCTGAGCACCTTTAAAAGGAATTAAGTGTTGATGTATTGCTGACATTCCAGTGAGAGGATCAACACCAACAACACCAGCTAGCTTAGCTCCTTGGTCATATATAACTTTATGTATATGTTCTTCACTGTAGTGGTGTATATGTTCTGTATCTCCGTCCACAATTTTTTCGATGCGTGGCGGTTTCTTAACTTTTCTTAGTGTACCGGCGCCATCGACGTCCGAATAGAACTGTTCATGAAAATATGTAACTGGAAGTTCCCCTTCAATGGAGCTGTGGGGTTGAGGTTTACTACGTACAACAACCCTTTTAGGTTTACCTTTTCTTAAAACTTTTTTATGAGGCGTTTCAATTAATTTAATGAGTTTTAATCTCTTTGGAGGATGACTAGAATGAGCCGCTGCGGGTGATGCGTACACCGATGGAGAGTATTCCACTGGGTCAGCGGCTACGTCGTAATCTACTTCTTCGATATCGTTGGGTGATGGCCCGTAGTATCCTCGGGCGTGGTAGAGTGGCAGCAGCTGCGATGCGCCAGGCGAGTTGATAGGAAGCCGCGGTTGCGTCTCATCGTAGAGATTCACCGAGTTGTAAGGAACGATATTGGCCACAGCCGGCAATATATTCGACGGTACCGCCACTGCGCCCTCGCCGCTCGGCATGTACGCCGGGGCATACTGCGAGGTAGCAGGGTGGTTCGTTATGTAAATCTTCTTATGGTGGTGTATATGCTTCACTTTCTGTGGTAGATGTATGCGAATCTTTTTCCTGCAACAAAACAAAATTAGTGATGGTAGATAATACCGTAAATGTATCCGTTCGAGCGCAAAGCGACAAAACGTGGTTCAGTACAATCATTAGATCATTTATGCCCACAATTATTATTATAAGGAAATCATTATTTCATCGAAGTAGCGTCATCATCATTCGCATGCAAGCTTCGCTAGTTTTGTAATAGTTCCGTCTAATGTCAACGGCACGCGTGTGGCTTTCCCTCTCGACCGTGTCGCGACGGTGCTTGCTACCCTGTCCGTCCGTCACACTTGATATACAACTTACAATTAAATTCCGCCTCATTATTTTTTACAGTTCTATCTACGAGGATGGTAAGTGCTTACTGATACTTTCTAAATCAATGTATTATTATGCGCCTAGTAAGCACCTCAGTTATAGCTTGGCGGTATCAATTTGTGGCAATACAAAAGCGCATCAGCACCATGGGTAATGTTGATATTTCTTGCAATCGCGTGGCAGAGGAAGTATAAAATAATAAACAATCAAACTTCGCATACTTTCCTTTTAGCTCTATACAAATTTTCTAGAAGACAACAGTTATTATCTGTTTATAACGATTCTTTCCTAACAAATAATGTATCATAATATTTTAGAGAGGTTTTTTTACAAAATTATTTAAAAAAAACTTACTTAGGTCCATCTGCATGTACTGATGTGAAAACAACAGCTACAAGAAGAGTGAACTGTAAAAATACAAAAGGTTGGTTAGGATATTAATCATATCTATTCGTCACCAATTTTTCACAACAATTAATTGATCGATCAATATGTATCAATACTTTTATGAGAATAAACACATGATGTTATGTTTTATTTTAAGTCCGTAATACTTCATCCATACAAATATTATAAATGCGAAAGTAACTCTGTCTGTATGTGTGTTACGCTATCACGCCTGAACGAATGAACCGATTAAAATGAAATTTGGTACAGAGATTCAAGATTTACCGCGGGAATAAAAAAAAATGTCTCTTCAACCGATTTTGATGAAATTTGGTATAGGGATAGTTTGTATCCAGGGGAAGGACATAGGCTACTTTTTAATTCCGGAAAATTCAAGAGTTCCCGCGGGAATCAAAAAATTGTCTCTTCTGTTGAAGAGACAATTTTTTGGTTTTTTAACAAATCTGTTGATTTTGATGAAATTTGGTATAGGGATAGTTGTTATCCAGGGGAAGGACATAGGCTACTTTTCATCAAGGAAAATTAAAGAGCGGGATCCAAAAAACCTCAATCCACGCAGACGTAGTCGCGGGCATCAGCTAGTTTATTTATAAAATAGGAGTGAAAGTTTGTATGGTAAATAATAATAATATTATTATGATAATTATTATATCAAAGGGTAGGGTGTGTTACTAACGCGACCTACGTATGAGGCCGTTAAATGATACCTATTTATTTTTTTGCTAAATGATATTTACTGTATATATATATGGGATATATATACTAAATTCATCATAGTGGCATAATTTATACATGAAAAAATAAATATTTTGCCTGAATCATTTTGATAGCAATTTGTATGTTATCGTTCTTTAGAATTGTAAATACAAAGGCACAGAATAACATTTTTTGATTTTAATATCAAGAATTGGAGTTTCAATTCAATGTCAACCATTTAGAATATTCTATAACTCTTTTGATGCAGCTTCTTGAATAAGATCTAAGATGCGACGTAAGTTTTAGTGATTAACTAAGACTACAAAGATATTTCCTACGTCTTTAATTAGTATTTTAGCATAACTTATATCTATTTCAAATGAATGGACTGATCTACTTTCAATAACAGTACAATGATAAAAAGTATATTCCTATTATTGTAAAATATACTGTAATGTTTGCTTTATTAGTTATTGCTCAGTTCAGATGGTAAGGCACAGCTAAGAAACTCATTGCTACAAAGTGCCAATTGTTTACCACCTCACTATCAAATAAAGAGTTTTCAGGTCTTAAGTATGAACTTTTTGAAAATAAAAGGATTAAGGAATGTATATTCAATTAATTTTATTTTCAATTAAACCAGTGGTTGGTGTCATATTAAATCTATCTATCTACCTCTGAATTCCGGTAACTATTTTAGGTAGGTAATTGTTAAAAAAACAAATGTAGATATCAAATGAGGTAAATAAATGAATTAGTATTTTTAATTGAACATAGGTAAAGGTTTGTTACGTTACTATTATTTAACGTTTTTCGTTTAAGTACAAATAGATAAAAAATGAGCCAAATACTTTGCAGGAAATCAAATCTCAAACTTTTTTCATCATATTAAAGTAACATCACCTCTAACCCAAAACTTTCAAGCATAGGTAATTGCACTTTTTTATCCATTTCACTAGCACGAAATTGTGATGAATCACTGAGTACACTAAACAGTCCGAAAGCACTTATCACTATCACATAAAATGATCACCATTGATACCGACCAATTTCAACCAATCCATGTCTCCGCTGTCGTTCGGCGAGGGCCGAATATTATATTTTTGTTTATTTATTTATATTTATTTATTATTTAGTACTGTCTTCGATAGTCGACCGTGCAGGTCCTCTGGCTCGTATGATAATTGGCGGCGATGCGCGTGTCCATTTATAACATTCATTTTCACGCCTGAAAGATTACAGTTTACAGTGTGCGTATTATGATCTTGGGGTATGAAGTCAAATTATCCTTTTATCAAACTGTAAAAATATCACTGCCTATGAGAGTTAATTACCATATATCTACATACATTATATTGAGGTGCTCGTATGGAGTTATTATACAGGTATATAGTTGAAAGAGCTGACTAAAGACTTGTACCACACTAGTGCAACGCATGGATGTCCATCGGTCACCGAAAAAGATCATGCTTGATGAACGGACATTTATCGATAGGTCAAAGCTGCATTGAATGGATCAAGGTGACTGCGATTCAACAGCCATTAGTTTCAGCCAAAAAATGGAGGACGTATTCAAAAGATAGAGAGAAAGAAGTAGTCTGGAGCGGACCCAGCACCAAAAAGGGCTATAGCGACCAGGACGATAGTGACGATGATAGCCACGGTCTCGGCAATGGCCGCATTAAAAATAATAATGGCCTCAACGACTGTTAAACAAGAGTACTTAGCAGTATCTCTTTTTTTAAATCAGTTATCTAACCCTGGTTCTGCTTTTCAACTGACTTCAAAAAAAGGAGGAGAAGGTTCTCAATTCGACTGTATATTTTTTTGTATGTTTGTTACGTGATTACGAATCAATTTTGAAGATTCTTTTTTTGTTTGATAGGTGGTCCCATATAAGTTTGGTGAAGATCTGATGAATCTCTTCGGCCATGGAGAACGGAACTCCTCAATGGATGAGAGTAAATTGCTCGCGATCAGTGTAGTAGCTTAATAAACAGTAGGTTTGTACCAGAAATATTTTAATACGTGACCACTAAAATTGTGAAAAAAAAAATCGACTTCAATAACCAACCACAAACACTAAAAAAATATTTTAATTTACTACCGAATAATAATAAATATTACAATATCTGGGTGACCGAGGTTTGCTCTCTATTTTTATTGGTAAATTTTGGATAAAATCGGACTTATTTATTTTTGTTTTTTTTTAATTTTCAATTATATTGATAAACGATTAGGTCACAAAAACGCGCATGCAATACGAGGGTCGACAATTTAGTTTGACGGTCTAGACCATATGTAAAGAAAATATGTTTTTAAGCGCCAGGCTAATACCATCTCAAACAAAGAGACGTCCACTGCTCCACGAAGATCTTCTGCAAGAAGTCTTGTGAAGTCTTGTGCCACTTACTTCCAGCGACTCCTATTCAAACTTAAAACATTTGAGATTCCCCTGGCCAACTAGGGTAAGGGAGATCTTGCTTTCTTAGCTTGAGTCTTTCAGGTGCAATTACCCTAGCGCCAGTCGGTTCTTCGAACGCTCGCTCGCCCGCTCATTGCTATACTTTATCTTTAGGACTCTTTGAGCTAAGTATACCGATTCTATGAAAATCAGAAACGAGTATAAAATAAGAGATTATTAGGGTTTGTCACGTATCTGGTTTGATCACGACTTTTGAGCACTGTCATTGCAAGCCTCAAACGATATTTCGGAGCCGAAAGTCAGGAATGGCAACACGCAGTTTACGAAAATTTATTGAAGAATTTTGGACTATTAGATGTCACTAATTACTACATTAGCAAAAAGTATTACCTACACTGAATTTTTTTTTCTTTTTTTTTTAAATTGAAAATAATACAATAGAACTTAATGCTAGCTAGCCTAACCTAATTACTATATAAATCATGCCCACGTAGAATGGTGGCAAGAATGCAGCTGGCTGCATTTCCGCGCTGGACAGGCAGGCTGATCCTTTGCGCAAAAAATGAGCCAGCCCTTCTGTCACCACATGAGGCAATTAACCGCGGTGAAATATCTCGCAAAAAATTGTTGGCACTAAGACTCCACGGCAGTCGACACTGACTTGTAGGCTGCTTAATGTCAATTCCCTGTTGTCCCTTCAACTTATCATTCATCAATTGTATGAACAATTGTAAAACATCAATTTTTACAATTGTTTGTTCATCATAAATATACTGTTTCAAAATCGCCCTCTTAGTTGAATCAATTGGAAAGGATTTGGACGCCAAAAAAATATAAGCATGAACCTCAGAAATGAGGGATACGATGGATGCAGATACACCACCACCACTATAGCCCAACTGCTGGGCACAGACCCCCACTCGAGAGGGAATTAGAGCTTGGACCCACCACGCTGCTCCAATGCGGGTTGGCGGGCTTTAACGACTATTATCATGTCAGTGATAATAACCGGGACCGACAGCTTAACGTGCTCTCCGAGGCACGGGGGTGAAACACCGCCAACTTCCTAACTCCGGGCTAGCACTGAGAATTTCTAGTCAGAAAAATTCACTACTTGTTATGGCCCGACCCGGGAATCGAACCCGGGACCTCGTCGGCCGCAGTCGAACATGCCAACCACTAAACCAACGAGGCAGTTACATAGCAGATGCAGATACAATTACTAGGTTACGCCCGCGACTTCGTCCGCGTGAAATGAGGGTTTTTTGGTTCCCGCGGGAGCGCTTTAATTTTACGGGATAAAAAGTAGCCTATGTGTTATTTCATACTATAATCTATCTCTGTGCCAAATTTCATCCAGATCCGTTTAGCCGTTGCGTTGGGGCGTGATTGAGTAACAAACATCCGTCCATACATCCAAACTATCGCATTTATAATATTATTATAGATTATTATGTCTGCTACGCTTTCGAGCCATCTCTTCAACCGATATCGACGAAATGTTTATCCCGGAAGATAAAAAATTTCGGACCCTGGGATTTTCAAAACCTAAATTCATACGAAGGAATTCGCGGGCGTTATCTAGTTAGTAATTTCCGGAAACAGCTTGTTCTGTTCAAAGATTGAGAATGTGTCACCGTAAGATTGTAAAAACAGTTAGATTATAATCGAATTCGCAAAATCGCAAAGTGTCGAAAGATTACAATTTAACGCATTATTTTCCGGTAGATTGTAACCTGTTAGGTTTATGTCGAACCCTAACCTAACCTACATAAAACAGACAAGAAAACGTAAACACAATGAATATTTCAAAAATTTACACTCAGAACGTTGAACGGTTCACAATCTTTCGACAGTTTACAATGTCGCGACTAAAATTATAATCTAACGGTTTTTACAATCTTACGGTGACATATGCCCGATGAAGCGAAGTGGCAACCCTACGTGTCAATGAGGATGCGGTGGACCGTGGATCGCGTGCGAACTTTATGCGTATGAGCTTCTAATTAGGTACCTACGTATCGTATCGCATTCATCTTTCTTGTCTGCCCTAATCGACTCCTTTATCTCAGATATTTAAGTTGATCATTTTTGGTTCGCACAGAACTAAGACTCCCACTTCCTACCTACATTTTGGCCAGTGAAAAGTACTTAAATTTTTTAAATCTTTGAGTGATAAAAAGAATGTTTATTTTAGACCTTGGTTCGTCAGTGTGAGCATTCACAGTATATTTGTTTTAAATAACGATACTTATATTATATCTAAAGTTACAGTTATTGATGAGGGTTTTTAGATAGAGCCCAATATGCTCTAAAACAGCACTTTGATTTTATTGTTTTAATATATAATATATATATATAATAGTTTAATAGGCTACTAGCTTGGCTGCAATCAGACTTGCTTGCAAGTGGTGATTAAACCCAAATCGACAATATTTGAATTGGTTAATGTATTGTGCTCTGAGTAAAAAGTTTTTTTGTCAATTAAACGAACATTTAAAACGCACTCGAGTTGAATGTAGTCGGGGCCTGAGGTGACGGGCGGGAGCATCTTCCTCCCCCGTCCGCTCTCACCCCCGCGAATAGTGTTTTCAAGTGCTGTCTTTGACATCTATCATACGATATACATACCCCCTTTGACTACGGAGCGACAGTCTAACTGCCTTTGACAGTTACCGAGTAACTGCGGATCGACAGTCTGAAGGCGTCGTCACAAGCCGTTAAACGGCCGCTCCGCAGATGAGGGGTAACGATATGTTTGGGAATTAATTTCAAATTATTTACTAACTCGATTCCTTTGAAATTTTTGTTTATGCGAATAGGATAGACAAGGACAGAGTATGAATTTTTTGGAGACCCTAATCTATGACATGAATTTATGGGTAGAAATTTCGTGCGAGTGAAACACGAAATGTAAGGTGATACCCTTTATTTTTTATTTTTGGTTTTTGTTCTTGAAATAGACAAATGGAACAGAATCTTTGGCTCTTGTTGTTTTACTCTGGAATGACTAATCATAGAGTCAAATAACCTTTTTAAACAAAGATACAGGTTATATTGTTTATTTTATTGAGGTTCCATTTTCAAAAACGGGGTCATTTTTTGTTGTTGTTTTTGTTATTTTTTTGTGTAAACCCATAGAAGTGCGATAACCTTTATAACTTTAATCTATAGCTATGTTTCGTAATGATTTGAATGACGTACTGTGTGTTTACGTAGCTCGTACAAGTGATACGATATGATTTAAATAAACATGCCCGGCCGGCGAAATTCGACACCGCCACTTGAGATCTTGAAATTGCACTTCAGATCGGCGCAGATCCGCGGTAACCTAATAAAATGGCGCGCCAGACGAATACGGAGTGATTTGTATATTAAAGTTGTTGTTACAACCGTTTATTTTCACATTAACGCTATGATGTCAATATTAACGTGTCAAATCAGAGTTGGAATACCTAATTGTTTTCTTGCTCATACTACCTAGGTTAAGTAAGTTGACATTTCCTAGATAATACGGAGTAAATGGATACGGATAATACGGAGTACGGGAATTTTTGTCTAACGGCCAAGCAATCGCTAGAGTAGAGAAAATAGGTTGAGTTGATGGTGGTGGTGGTGATGGTGGACTGTTCCAAAACCGAATCAGCATAACCCGACTCAACGTAGTCTTGTTTGGCCTAACCCTAGAGTATTTTTGTAAAGTGTGAACCGAGAAGCTCGCGAAGAAGGTCCTGAATGAAGCGAGGTGAAGCTGAATGAAGGGGCGACGAAGTGAGTCGTCTGGTGTAGCCCATCCTTTTTACTTCTACATTTTTATGGACACATTAGACGTTTGATCATAATATAATCAATTAATTAGGTGATCATTCTTGATGAAAACTATGACCATTCAATGATATACTTAATTATTTCATGAAATTATCAATTAAGTTACATGATTATTATGTCTGCGATTTAACAGTGGAGGGGCCGTTAATGCTATTCCTAGATTAAGTTCTTAAATCATCTCATTGACGAATTTCGAGCGAAACCGTTTATATGTCGGCATTCCTAGGAAATACTGATAATACATACACTTTAATCGAACGCTTGTAGCTTGTTTGTCGCTTAATGATCAAGTTGCTTTCCACGTAATTTAAAAAAAATTACTGATTTAAGAAGTTCAGTAACAAAAAACGTGTTTTTATTCATCGTCACTCACGCGAAATGGTGAAAAAAGCTTTGGATATGTGTACTGAAGAAAGGCAAAATAACCTTTTGACCTTGCCTTTAACGGCAGACTGAGTCGATATACCGGAGTATCAAAAAGAACGTTATCTGTAATACAAAAACAAGCTTACGAAGAACGAAAAGTTCCTTACCACTTCGTTCTTCGTGAAAAAGATGATTTTAATCGTAGTGTAATTCACAGAACTATAGATGATTTTTTATCTGATTAAAACAATCGTCCCTATCTACTTGTCCGAATGATTTTATTTTCTTTACTTAGGAAATGAAGTAAATTTTGGACTTTATTATTGTATTTCAATCAATATTTTAAATGTTCTTAAAATAATACAACCACTGCTTGTTTTTCGATATCGATATGACTGTCAGTAATAAGGTCAACGCACTAGCACATTCCTAAGCTCTGCATTCAATTCAGGTGCAAACAATATGTAATACTAGGAATGGTTTTTTTATACCTGCTACCTACAAAAAAAATCTAAATCATCAAGTAGATCGCAGAATTTTCACGAAAATGTATGTCGAGAATGTGCTGAAAATTAAGCATTTACGGATATTTTTCGTCTACGAAACGTCTACTAACTCAGAGCATAATGGAATTAAATGATAAATGATAAATGATTTATTTATTTTATGTAGGACAACTTGTGCCACTTATGAAACGTTAAGACTCTACCATCGGTTCGGAAAACTGATTCTACTGAGAAGAGCCGGCAAGAAACTCAGCAGTTGCTCTTTTCATAGAAAAGAAAAGGTTACAATATGTAGACAACACAACACATACGTTACAAGTATTACACTGACTTGTGGGTCACTGGATGCGAGGCCGGTTGCTTCCATGCAAGTTTGTCATTAATAAAACCATCGATAGTGTAATAACCTCAACTTAACAAATGCTGCTTAACACAATTTCTTTAAATCTATGTAATGAAGAAACTCTTTGGGAACCATATTATAAAAGCGTACACTCGACCCCACAAAGGATTTCTGCACTTTGCGCACACGATACGACGCTGTTACTAGCTTAAGGCGGTTTATACGCGTGATCCGAGTTTATAAATAGAACGGATGGCTCTTTTCTGCAATATAAAAATGGATTGGATATCAGCTGCTCTGCCCCACAATAAAATGCCGTACGACACGACACTGTGGAAGAAAGCAAAGTAGACAAGCCTAGCCGTTTCAATATCGGTAAACTGACTAATTTTCCTGACAGTAAAAGCAGCCGAGCTAAGTTTTCGCGCTAGTGTCTCTATATGAGCGCCTCATTGAAGCTTATTATCCAACGTCACCCCCAAGAAAACTGTGGAGTTCTCCATTTTTAGTGCTTCTCCATTTATCATAATAGTTTTATCAATATTCTTTACATTAGGTAGGACAAATTCTAAGCACTTGGTTTTCTTAGCATTCAATAACAAATTATTGACAGTAAACCAGTGTGAAACGTGTGATATTGCATTGTTTACAGCGTCAAAATTGCTCTTGCTTCTATCCACTTTAAAAATAAGTGATGTGTCGTCAGCAAACAATACAATGTCACAGACATTGTCGGCATGGTATGGTAAATAATTTATATACACCAAAAATAGAAAAGGACCCAAGATCGAGCCTTGTGGGACAACCATTAATGCAGTTGAGCCCTCTGACTTCACGTGGTTTACGCATACCCTCTGAGTTCTATCGTTTAGGTAAGGAAAAAGCAATGAGATCGAGTGCAACATTTCTGATGCCATAGTAGCTTAATTTCAGCAATAAAGTTTTACGATCAACACAATCAAATGCCTTGGACAGATCACAGAAGACACCAATACCATTCTGTGAACGCTCCCAGGCATCGTATATATGTATTAAAAGTTTAGCGCCCGCATCAGTTGTATTACGACCCCTACAGCTCGGGATGCAGCAAGTTATTAATGTTAAAGTGATTTATTAATAGGCTCAAAATAATTTTTTCAAAAACCTTACTGAGAGTTGGTAAAATTAAAATAGGTCTGTAATTATTAGGGTCGTTTTTATTTCCTGATTTAAATAAGGGAATGAGTTTACCATGTTTCATTAAACTCAGGAAGGTGCCTAAGTCTACACAATCGTTAAAAATTAGAGCTAAGAAAGGGGCAATGTCGCTTATTATGTTAGATATGATTTTCACAGACATATCCCATAGGTCACCAATATTTTTTTAGTTTACTAACTTACTTAAGTTTCTTATAATATCTATAGCAGTGATGTGTCTAAATTCAAATGAGACATTGCACTCTTTTACATTGTCCTTTAATATACTCTGAGCTGCGGTGGGTGAGGAGTTTTGTGAGTCGGCCAACAAAATAGGAACATCCTGGAAAAACTTTTCGTAAGTTTTGGCAACCTCTTTATCAGTCGTTATTTAATTATTATCAATGACAATCTCGTAGTTTTGACATCACGAGATTTAGTTTTATCAGATTCGTCATTTACTATGTTCCAAGTGGTTTTTATTTTGTTATCCGACTTCACAATTCTCTCTTTAATATGTAGTGCCTTAGCATGAATAAAAAAAATTTTGAAGGTCTTTGGGTAGGTTTTCACGCGTTCAACAAAACTGGGAGACCGGTTGTATTGTTTTTCATCGTGTAACTCGTACAACTTGTCTCAACTTTTGTAAATACCTATAGTAGCCCAACCACTGAACTTTAATTTGTCACTTATTTCTATTTGCTTAAAATTTAATACTTTATTAAATTCATTGTCTATTGTCTTGAAGACACTAGTATAGATGCTGTCTGGATGACCCTTTTTATACGTGAGTGCAGGAAGTTTGGCGGAAATTTGATCTTTAAACCGCGGTACCTTATTTGAACCTTATTTGAACACTGGCATTTATTCACTAGCGAGTCTAATCGTTCAATATTATAATTACCTATGGCTAACAGCTCATCGGCAGCCAGAATGTGTTCACTGATCTGTTTCTGTGGCAGCTCATACTGGGAAGTAATAGTTCTTAATGAACTTTCCAACTTTAATATCTCATTGTTTAGGCTATGAATGTTAGATTCATATTACTCTGTCATTTCTTGCAATGAGGAACAAGTTAAATTCAGCTTATTTAATAAATCGGACCGCTCTTTACTCAGTACAATGTTTTGAGCACTTGCCTTTTGTGATTTAATTATTTTTTTTGTTTTTGTAATAAACTTGCCAATTTTTATGTATTTTTGTATTTTGTGTTTTTCTGTGACTATTTATGCAAATATTGAGTTCTTTATGTGGTTTAATTTGGGCACATGGACTGTCACACGTAAGATCAATGGTCACAACCGGTGCCGCAGAGGATGAAGATGAAGCAAGCAGTTCATCATACAGTTTGTTGTTTTGTTGCCTTTCGCAACTTTCTATTTGTGACTGAAGGTCATCAATTATTTTATGAGATCTGCTCAATTCATCCTCCAAAAAAGAGATTCTTCCCAAGGTCTCTTCATAGGTCTGAATACACGGATTGAATAAGCCAACTGCCGCCTGAAGTTGGTCTCGCTCCTCTAGCACAGGAATATGGGCGCTGTGCAGGCTGGCCAGTTCAGCCTTCAGCTGTGTATTCTTTGTAATGATGACTCTCAGTTCAACTTCATTGTCCTCTTGTTCTTTTAGAAGCTGTGTATTTAATTGTTTCAGCGTTTTAATTTCTTGTAGGGCATTTTTAAGTTTCTGTTGCTCCTCTAAAGCTGCTGCCCGTCTGGTTTGCACGGTTGGAGTCATTTTACCATGGCTACACCTGAAACACACCAGTTTTATATGTAAGAGAAGAGAAATTGAGAGTTTAGAGAACAGACAGAGGGAGGGATACAAAAAGAATCAGATATAATAGACAAGACAAGGAAGATAAGCTTGTATTCATTTGGTATGTAAGTAGGTAGGTTACAAGATATTTAGGCACAAATTTTTTACACAAATGGGACTTTATGTATTTTTAATTCTGGACAATTTGTGAGATAACTTTGTCTGACTTATTCACTGCCAATGTTGTACTTATATGTTTCTTTGTTAAGAAGTATAGTATTATGTGTAGTATTAGATTTGTCTGGGGCAATCCAGCTTATTCTCCAGCTTTACTTCCACAAATAAGTCAAGTAAAGTGAGAAAAGTCTTTGCATGAGTGTGAGGATGGACGTTTCTCGAAATTGTCGAGAATGTACGAGTAGCGTGTAAGGTGTATCAGATTTTTGAAATATATCTATTAGTGTGCGGTAATAATTAGGCTAATAGTAATGGGTGTCAAAGAAATAAAAGCAACACTCCCCGGGATTTTGTCGTTGATTTATGAATCACGCCAGTCGCCATCCGACAGGTACTTACTTTTGTCTCAGCCTCGAAGTCTATGTTCCAATGATGGAGAAGTAACTTTTTATTTATTACAATTTACACTTATATTTAAACTATTTTACAGCAGAACTTAGCCGTATTTTAAACTAAATATAATAAAAAAATTAAAATCGGAACCCAATTAATAAATTAACCGTGAATATAATATCAATCAACAATTTGAAATAATGAGTAGGATAAATCCTCTTCTAACAGTTTTTAAGTGTTAAGAATATAAATGTTCGGTAAGACGTTCCAAAATCTATGGTTTGGAAGTTAAATTAAAAAATAAAGGCCCGAGAGACCTAATTTTATCGGTGTTTTTTGCTGAATCTTTGAGATTTTCAAAGAGTGAGTGCTGCTCTAACAACAAATAATGAAAATAAAATAAAGTTACAATTGGGGTTACCCATACAATAAACTTGTATTTAAAGTGTACATAGTGTTAAATCTTGTACGATGGTTCGGAGCCCTTCGAATGCGAGTACGACTCCCACTTGGCCAGTTTATTTTCTTATCATTATCCTCATCCCACAATACCATTCACTTAGAACTAGAGCAGTATTGTTAAATCAATAAATAAAGCAGTAAATTAGTGTCATAACAGCTTGTTAGTGTATCGTTATTCAATATAATTTCCGTTTTGATGTTACGTTTATGTTGCACTGCCGATCATTTCGGAAGTGTTTATTAATGCAATATTCTGAAACAATTTGAAGCCTATCATGCGCAAATTGAAAAGTGTAATGTTACGCAAGAATAGGATACTTAATATACTTTCATTATATTGGAGCTCCTAGAAAATTTTCCTATAAGACCTAGTGGCCGATCCCAATATACTTAATTGGAGAGACTTGTAACTTGACTTGGTTACTAACATGAATTAAATAGTATATTTGCTTAAATTTTGTAATACTGTCACTTTTAGACGCCGATGCCTATTTTTTTAACTATATCATTTTTAAGTGTATATAAAATGTATTCATACACATAGGTAATTATACTGGTAACATCATAATATTATATGCCTAAGGCAACGAGGAAAAGTTATAAACAGATACTCGTAGTACAAATTACATTTGATGTTATTAATTTCTTCCTACTTTCTAGCGATAAGCTTCATATTGGATCTTGTAAATTCTCGTTTCCCACCCGTGGTTAAGATGCCTCGTTGGTATGGTGGTTAATTAGTTTGACTGCAGATGACGAGGTCCTAGGTTCAATTCCCGGGTCGGGCAAAAAATAGTATCCTTACTTAATATTATAAACGCGAAGGTTTGTATGGATGTATAGATGTTTGTTACGCTTTCACGCCAGAACGGATGAACAGATCTGGATGAAATGTGGCATAGAGATACATTATAGTCTGAAATAACACATATGCTACTTTTTGTCCCGGGAAATTGAAGAGATCCCGCGGGAACCAAATAACCTCAATCCAAGCGGACGAAGTCGCGGGCATCAGCTAGTTAGTATGTTAATTAATGTATTTGGATATTCTATCAAGAAATGAAAAGTACTGTCCCGGAGTTAGAAGGTTAGAGGCGTTTCACCCCCGTGCCACACGTGAAAGCACGGGTAGCCATCGGCTTAGTCTCTTGCGGTCGTGTCTGATTGCCATTTCATCTAGCTATGAGTGTAAGAGAATAGAGAGCTGTGCACCTGTGTTTGCGCACATACTTATCTGTGCACTTATGCACTTTATAATATCTCCGCATCATTGATGTAGAATTTTAGTATCATCAAACCACGCGGGCAATAGCGGGCATTATCTTGTAGTATTTATTATAAATACGAAAGTTTGTATGGATGGATATTAGTTACTCAATAATGCCCGAATTATAGTTTGAAATAAAATATATTATGCTACTTTTTTCCCGGAAAACTAGAGTTCCCGCGAAAACCAAAAACCTCAATCCACACGGACGAAATCGCGGGAAATAAATAAATATAATACTTGTTTTATTGATGCCACAGTTTACAAAAGTAAGACTTAGGTCTCATGAATAGGTTAACCTGTGCTATGTGTATATATGGCTTCAGTGACCTAATCCATAACTATAACATCCATACCTATCCATATCGGCGATTTAAGTCCAGTGTATCAAATAATTCTCACGGGTGTCTTGATAAACCTAAATCCGCGCGGACGAAGTCGCGGGCATAATTTAGTACTTATACACGTTTGGTTGTGCATTAATAAAAAGATAAAGATTTTCAATGGCGTCGAAGGACCGTCACCGAAGCGTGATAGACGCTGGGGGTTTAGTGCCATCACTTAATCGCAGACTTATTGTAGTATTGTTTACGCTCTTGTTTCAATATTATAATCTTTATTTTAGGGACATCAAGGTGCGTCATATAAAATTGACATTTTAAAATAATACTACTTCAAGCGACGGTGGTATGCCCCCTGGTCGAGGAAGATAACAATTTAATAGACGCTTGTTGTATGGGTAATAAAACGGTTCGGAAATTGGAACAATTACCCCGCTTACGGCCTCGTAACATTTTAATAGCGGCTCCATTTTGTGTGGGAACGGAGGGCCTTTAGTTACACAAGGTTGTCTGTAATTATTGGTATTGAACACGTAAATAGGGAAGATGTGTATCGGTCCTATCTACACCCCTGTTTTATGTAGCCCTTTTATGGAAGTCCTGCATCAGTCATAGCCATTGTTAGTCTCAATTGTTGGAATTGTTTTTTTTTTTGGTATCGACAATAGATTTTTAATTGAAGTGCGTTAACCAATCAGAGGTGATTGCGATTGTTACGCTGTAGGAAACATTTTTACGTCATAAATCCCCAAATCGCACGTCGTCGTAGAAACTAATCTCAGCCCCACCCCAACCCCAAGAGAATCATGCATTCTAGCATGAGTCTCTTCTACCAATCGTTATTTCAGGTTTTTTCTACCAGGCACTTACCCCCAAAATGTGGAACCAACTGCCACCTGCTGCGTTCCCTTAAAATTACAATATGGGTAATTAAGATGCGCGAAGAGGCACGTGATTGGCACTGAGCATGATCTCTGTCCATCACTTTCTCTCTAAGCTGTCATAAGTTCTCATCAAGCTCACAGGGCGAAATCTGAACTCTGGTCTGGTGGGAGGCTTCGCTCGTGGTAAACACGTGCCGTCAAGCGATCTAGCGTTCCACTTTGATGCCGGAATGATTAGGGGTAACAAGTTCGCCCGCTGCCATCTTAGTCTGTGTCATCACTGATGAGTCAAGGGCTAACTTATAGGGGATAAAAAATACGACTGCAGATATTAGCTAGTTTCAAACTTGGTATAGTTTCGAGCTCACGGTGCGAAAACAAACTAGGGACGGGACAAATGTCCGCCCAAACGTTCGCGTCGGTGTGTTACAATGTTTTGTACTGTCCAGTTCCTAGTGTGGTTTCGCTCCAAGCGACTATGCTTCAGAGCCGTATGTCATCGTTGGCAACAGTGACAACACGCGCTAGGTCCAAATAATGGCTCTTGATAAAGTGCGTCGTTAGTTATAATGCCAATATAAAGTATTTCGTTCCCAAAGCCCAGCTATTTCGGTCGAATTAATAAATCACTTTCGCCTGCATTTCCCTGATCGCGCGCATTTTCATAAGTTTCACCGTCCGCGTGGCGGGTAGGAAACAAATCGGCCGCACGCACACCTCCATCGCACCGCAGGCTTAGCGCGCATCAATGTACACATAAAACAAGCAATTTAACACTTCTAAATGATGCCCGCGATATCGTCCGCGTAGATTTAAGTATTAAAACTGAGGGAACTCTTTGTTTTTCCGTGATAAGAATTCCGGCCTATATCACTCTCCAATCCAATACACACAAAAAAAGCAAACTAACACAGTTTAGCACTTTTTAGGGTTCATTACCTCAAAAGGAAAAAACGGAACCCTTATAGGATCACATTGCTGTCCGTCCGTCTGTCTGTCAAGACCCTTCTTCTCAGGAACGCATGGAGGTATCAAGCTGAAATTCATATCAAATACTCTACTGTCCTTTGGAGATGTGAAAAAATCAAACTTCTAAGCCAACGCAATCAAAAGATACAGCCGTTTATGCTGCAAATTTTCGACAATCGCAAGGGAATCAAAATCTACAGAGAACTTCCCGTGAACTCAGAATCTTGAAATTTGGTACGAAGCAACGTCTTATAGCACAGATAAAGGAAAAATTGCGAAATGCATAAATTTTTAGTAACATCATATAATAAAAATATTTTTAATAATTTTAAACTTAAGTGGTTTGTACGGAACCCTCGGTGCGCGAGTCCGACTCGCACATGGCCGGTTTTTTTTATATATTAGTACGGATTAGAATAGAATGGTCTACAATACATAAAATATCATTAGCTACCTTAATATTTTTAATACATAAATCATACTCATGTGAAATGATGATACTGATATTAAAATGGACGATTCAAGAGGACTTGGAAAAGTTTATTCGAATTTTGAATGCATTTCCGCTCTGAATGGCTGATCATTTGCGCAAAAAGTCAAGTAAGTAATATTATAATTGTAAAAGTTTGGTTGTCTGTCTGTCTGCTACGATATTTTATGGCTCAATCGATATTGATGAAAGTTGTACAGAGATAGGTTGCATCTCGAAAAAGACGCTTAGACTACTTTGTATCTCGGGAAATCGAAGTTTCCACAGGCCTATGAAAACATTAGTTTTTCCGGTACCTATTACAAGTTTGATTTACAAAAACGTAGTGGCAGGGTTTCCATACAGACCTCATACAAAATTTCATCAAAATCGGCTTAGCGGATGGGCCCCGTACCTAAACAGGGAGAATGACAGAAACATAAATAATATTAGTGTGGATTTCGGAGTAGTTGATCTTACCTAGATCCTCTTTTATGTTTCTCGGATATATATTTTAAAGAACGTGGTGTTGTATTACTAACTGTTCCGTCCCGTTTGAAAAAAGAATGAGCGCCTAGCCCAAGATCTATCATATTGGTATGCTGCAACGATGTACTGCGTTGTTTCTTATACCTACTTAAATGAATGTTATGATTGTAGGACATGCTTTGTATTTTAACACGTTATACACGTATAAGAAAACAATATACTTTTTCATTTCTTATTGCTAAATTAGAATATTGTTACGAACGGTCAGAAATGAAAGACTTAAATTTATATACACAATCAACAGCAACTTTTATTTCACTTTCACAATAATTTACAACACATCACTTCAAAAATACACAGTATAATAATGTATAATAATGCCCGAGCACGGCTCGATGTCCGTGTTTTATACGTAGCCACCTCTCCTCTCATCTCCCCTCCTCTCATCTCCTCACCTCTCCTCTCCTCACCTCTCCTCTCCTCTCCCCACTCCTCCTACTCACTGCTACCCCTCACTCTCGCTCCCCGCTCCTCGCTCGTTACAGTCGGCCATCCTGCAACAATTGCCCCGCAATTGGCGAGACAACAATCAAAACTTTAGCTCTCTGATACATCAATTAGATCATCTCCTTAACACTACTGGTATCGCTGCAATCATCCCAACCCACCGTTCATCATCCCAACCCACCGTTCATCATCCCAACAGCCAACCCGCCATTCATCACCCCAACGAGACACATTACTGTCCATCTTTCAAGCGACTATCTCGCTGTTCATTGCCTAAGCAACATCCTCACTATTCAGTGTCTAAGTGACCACCTCGCTGATCAGGCAACCCATTTCTCACACAGTGTAACTTGCCAGCACTATAGATACACGCAACTAATCTTTTACCTACTTTTACTTCTGCTCGAATAAGAATCTAGCTCAGGGCTCTAGGGACATAGGAGAATGGGAGTGAATATAAACCATCTCTTGTGCGAATGTCCATTTAAGTGCGATTAGAGTTTAAATTATTAAGATGACACCTGTGATAAAACTTGTAGGCTACACAATACGCTAAATTTAATTACCCTTCTTATCAGCGTTACGATTGAATGTTAAAATTCACCAATAAGCCCACGCAGCAGCTACACAACAAGGATTTGAGCTCTCTCTTTAATTAAGGAACAATCAACGTCAAAATCAAGCCAAAATGAAAACTGTTCACCAAATTAAGCGATCACCCCGCTGATATGACAGGCCTCTCACTGCATAAGTCCACGAAGCGATTAAGCGCGTCAGATGCGCTGACCGGCTGCGTGCACCTTGCCACGATGTCAAGCAACGTGATGCCAAGGCATGAAATGAAATAAAACGAAATAATTAATTTCACGTAGGAAAACTTGTGCCTTTTATGAAATGTCATGACTCTACTTCAATAAGGAACTGACTCTACTAGAATTCTTTATTCAAAACAAAGGTAGGATTAGCAGTTAAGTTAGTCTGTCAAACAGCACCGAAAGAAACGTTAAAATTATCAGTCAGGGATATCCCTTGCCCAGCATCTGACAAAACGAAATTTGGCGTCTGTATATCAAGTCAACCTTTATTCAAATACCTCCAATTTAAATCAACCCAAATAAAGTAGCTCATCGAACGACACTCAAACAAAAATCTCTTAACACACCTAAGTCAAATGAAACGAACCAAGGTTCATCACCTTGCGAAGCTCCCCAATGTGACGTATATCCCACCACAAACACACTCACTGTAAACCTCCATCTGATCACCAGAACACTCACAACCTCCATCCTACGACCACAATTGACAACCTGTATCCGGCCGTCGACCTAACCAAACCAAACATCTCCATCCGTTACTCACACTCAAGAGCAACGCAATCCACAAAAGCCACAAAACAGCAACATACCAAGGAAAGAAATAAGCTTTGCTAGGCAACTCATAAAACTAGGTAACAGAGACGTCATCACCCGGGTCACCATTCAGATCACTATCCAAGTCCTGTCTATTGTATTTCAAGTCAGGTACCTTACGAAGCTTCAATAATAACAGAGCTCAAGTTAGACACCCGTCTCCTGGTAAAACCACTCATAACTCTATAGGGTCCAATTAAATTCACCCAATTGCAAGAAACATCTTGGTTGTGATCTGGATCAAGCCTTGAAAAGCTCCTACTGATCCAAAATAAAACAACAGTCACCCAATTCACAATCCATCAAAGGAAACATTCAGCACTTGGCCCAACGGCCACACGCAGCTAGTAGCGACCATCTCTCCTCCAAACACCTGCATCCCCATGGGGACTCTAGCCACACCGTGCAATCAACTGCAGTCTTATCAGAGACCCGGGCTACCCCAGGCCAAAACAGTAATCTCCTCGAGACCCGAGCAACACCATGCCACCAACTGTAGTCTCTTCAGAGACCCAGGCTACACCACACAATCGGACGCTCATTACACCGATACAGAGGCCGAACGCGACACGTCTGCAGCTACACCCATCCAAATGTGCACGCCTAAACATCTTCATCAACCTGTTCATCGCAATCAAACTCCAAGAGAACTTCACATTCAGGTACATTCGGAGCTGTCGGGAGCGCACTTGCAACTATGATCACCAGTCAAAGAACTCAAAACATCCGTCACCATCAAGAACTTCAAATAATTTATAAGGTCCCCAAACCCAGGATCCAGCAAAGTCCACCCTATCACAAATCTGAATCCCAAGCAAGCTCTGGTACACCTGCTCAAGCATCACAACAGCGACAATAATGACTTAAAGCACCTTTCAAATCCCCGCATAGCAACCACACAAGGCAACCACCATACTGCGGTAAGATCATTGGTCAGATTAACCCCAAACAGTCATTGTTCACACACCATCAAACACCATGGCAACACTCGCGCCACGCACGCTGCACGACCGACACACGAACCACACAGCGAACCACACCAGCTCACAGTCACCAACTCACGACAGACACCCACCCACAAACACTTGGAAAAGGCATCGCGCCGGCCAGGCGATAAGAAAACCGGGCGCACGACACAAACCAATGACCCGAAGGTCAGAAAGAAAACCACTCAGATTCACCATTCTTACTACGACGCAGCCCCGCTTCTAAAATTATAACGGAAACACCTACACGCCGCGAGGATAGTAACGGGAGCTTTAATCAATGTAATCAGATTATTCATAATGAATCTATCCACTTTAAACTGTCAACGAAAACACTGAACACTGAACATAGAATCACCGGGAAACATCTTTCCATGTAACACAATACGCTTAAATGACCGTTGTAATGTGGGTAGCATAATAATTAACAACCAACACGCATCTATGTAATGCATTACAAAGCAAACAAATCCAAAGTACCTTAGTAACCTAGTAGTAGGTAGGGCGCTCCTTTGTTACGCTGGACGACTGCGCTTCGTCAGCACGTATACCGCGCGTCTCAACTTCCATAGAAGATCCAATTCCGACTATACTCGCCGCCTTCGTATACCTAACATCGGAACGAACGGACATACCTATCTTACATTTCTGTTCAATATTATTATGTAAACTACTTTATTATATCCATAAACACCAAAAAGGACTTCATTATTCCTGAATCTGCTTCGGGACATCCGCCCTTTATAACTCCTTAGTAAATAGTTTCAAACGTAATAACAAATTTACACAAAATAAAAAATATGGAACGGACTCACAGTTTTCACTTCGCGATTGCGTCGACACACCAGGCCACATGCCCAAAACAATACGATACCGGTGGTGGCATTCTTATAAGCAGCGCCCACGTAAGGCGCTACGCGACCGCATGGCGTGCTGCTAGGCAGCATCATGCCGCGGGAAGCATCAGCAGGCGGGCTGTACACCGCCAGAGCCCGACCACGCTCACCAACGATACATTTCACATGAAACAAAGAAATAAATTAGCACGCGAAGGTATTCTGCAAATAAATTAGCCCGCGATGGTACCCTGCACATAGTATGATTGGCTCGTGGGGTTCGATTCCTATAAGTCTTGCTGGGTAACGTGATTTACTTTGTGGCAGTATGCCGAAAAAACAGAAAACCACTAACCCGATACACAGAAACTAAACAGAACATAGATTCTCTAAATGTGGGTAGGTTAATTCCCTTAATGCTCCCAACTACAATATCTCTAAAATGCGTCTCGCCTAAATCTTTTGGTGAACTGGCAAAGCAATCTGAATGTGATATCAATAAATCGATAAAATCACACCGCTTGGGTACCAATATTCCCCACATCTATTTCACCTAGTGACTACCCAGCGACTATACCTACAACTTGTTTATCTTACTCTACTCTCCTCATTAACAAAAAGAATCGCTTACCTCTGGTATCTCTGTACACTGCTCTGCAATAGTGTCCTGTCTCATTACAGCTAAATCAAACAGGTTTTTGCAAACTGTTATCCTTGTCGCTGGAACTTACTCGTGATGTCAACTACTGTCGAATTACCTCAGGTTCTATCTGATTTTCGCATCTTCTTCGACCTCACATACGTTCCTGTTTTTCTCCGTTTCCTTGTGAGATTTTTGTGGGGCTTATTCATCCCACTTCTGACTGTTACGAACGGTCAGAAATGAAAGACTTAAATTTATATACACAATCAACAGCAACTTTTATTTCACTTTCACAATAATTTACAACACATCACTTCAAAAATACACAGTATAATAATGTATAATAATGCCCGAGCACGGCTCGATGTCCGTGTTTTATACGTAGCCACCTCTCCTCTCATCTCCCCTCCTCTCATCTCCTCACCTCTCCTCTCCTCACCTCTCCTCTCCTCTCCCCACTCCTCCTACTCACTGCTACCCCTCACTCTCGCTCCCCGCTCCTCGCTCGTTACAATATTATTGTGTTTAATTGAAAGGAGTTTTTAACCTCAAGTTCCTCATTCAACCTCATTGTAAGTAACGAAAGTGACTTGAGCATTGAAGTAACTTCAGTCATTAATAATTACTAATTATAATTTGAAAAGTTGCACTAGAGACCTAGACATCTAGTCCATCTGGTCTAGATCTCTAACAAAGATCTCCACAAAAGACAGTCGACATCGGCTAGTCGGCCCCCAATGTCTTGCTTTTTAAGGTCGTACTTCCACTTTATTGGAAGGTTTCTCAACAATGCGTTAAATATACGAACTTGATGAAACAATGAAAACACTTGTCCCATAAAATGTCGTCGTCTTCTCCAGCCGATACAATTCCGCTGCTGGATATAGTTCTCTTGCCACAAGCAGCGGACTCGATCTAGTGGTTCCCTGAAACTCACTTATCGTTCTTCCACCTAATAAACTTTTTACTAGAACTGCACTTTCCGGTATAGGGTCACCATTCGAACTCTTTAGGACCCCAACATCTAACGGATCTTCGAACTGTGAATTTGAACATATCGCTATTACTATTTAGACATAAAACTACGTCAAAAGATATGCTAGTAGTTCCCTGGCTATTGCGCTGTTTTGCTGGCGGGTAACTAATTACACGGTAGCAAAGCAACGATGAAAG
Source organism: Erebia palarica (assembly GCA_964035005.1). Lineage (NCBI taxonomy): Eukaryota > Metazoa > Arthropoda > Insecta > Lepidoptera > Nymphalidae > Erebia > Erebia palarica. The sequence continues at coordinate 22,047,881 of OZ035986.1, forward strand.
AAAATAGACGGCTATTATTCATGATTAATTAGGTAATAATAGGTATCAGGCCAAAAAACTCTTGCAAAAATATAATCCGTTTTTAAGGCAACGGTAGAGTGCCACTATTAATTGAAAGTATAGAAACTTCATCTTCGTCAGCCTGTAATAGGGCATAATATTAACTCCTACAATAGACTATAGGCTTATGAGTGGATTATAGGCTTTCCCTATTGAGCTCCACCACACCCGAAGCAAAAAGGGTGAGGCCTTTTTTCATCCCGCCACTTCCGTTCATGATCTTTATATCGTCAGTCTATATCGTGCTGAAGGGCGCCAAATAGTACGCTTATTTGTTAGCTTATCTAGATAACCTATTGCTCCAGAGATATGGCCTAGACATTGCCTCTTCAACTTACAAAATAGGGTTTGGTGGTTTATTCGTCCAAGTTTGCGCTACGTACTTTAATGGTTTGCGTTATGCCTTAAAAACTTAAGGGGTTAAGAAGGCCGAATGACCTTGACGAAACGCAGACCAGCGGGACTTTTGCCGACGGTAATGCCGTATAGCGGCCACGCCCGGAACTACGCAAACTAGGCCAAAGACTATAGAGCTTAGTTAACAGAGGGAACAAGTGCTATTTTATGGGATAATGCCTATATTTATGTTTGCGCATAAATATCATAGGTCACAAATACGTAAACTTTCTTTAATACCTACCTTTAGCTTTACCTAGAAACCTTGCCATGAAATGTTCGATATCATATCCGATACTAAATATTGTTTGCGCTTGTAGTAGGCACAGATTTAGGTATAGGTACAAGTAATATTTCGTATTGGATCAATGCTAAAATGTAGGTAGTTCAAGTTAGTGTTGCAGAACTATCGATAGTTGACATCAAGCTAAAAGTTTTGAAACGTGCTACCTCCAACGAGGGATGAGTGGGGTACAGGGAGAGGAGATAGAGAATCAGGTACTAACTGCTCACAATAAACCCCACTTGCCGGAGCTGCGTAGTTTTTTTGTGAGTTTACTCCTTTAGAATCAATTTTCATATGTATGAGCCTGTGGTATGAAAATTTATGTGCAGTACTACGTCATGCGCAGCTCTCAGCACAGAGTCACTTAAAAAAAAGTCAGCGCCATTTTGAAATTCTTTGTTAAATAACCGATTTCGTTCAAAATTGATATTTACGGCTTTCTGGGATCACAAAACAAGAAACTGTTACCAAAATTTAAAAAAGTCGGTGCCATTTTGAAATTCTTTGTTAATTGACCGATTTCGTTAAAAATCGATATTTACGGCTTTCAGCACGGCTAGCATGCGCACTACGAGTAAAATTATGTCTACCGAAGCTCAAATGGTTACTTGTCTCGTTACGTCAAAAGTAGGTATAAAAGTAATATTTCTAATCTGTGGTATTTTTCTCTACGAGCCTTTACATGTCGACTACTTTTTTCTTGTAATAAACTGCATTTTGTGCATGTTAGGGTAAATGAAAAATTTGCCGGCAACGACAATATCTCTCTCTCTCGTCGCGAGATAATCTCGTTGTGCGCATGCTAGACCTACTGGGATCACAAAACAGGAAACTCTTACCAAAATTTAACAAAGTTAGCGCCATTTTGAAATTCATGTTGTTATTATGTTTCCATGACTATGTAATGTATTTTGATGAATATAAAATATATGGTAATTAATTTATGATGATAGCCACGGAGTTAGAGAATAGGAGCGCAGTTGTTCCCAGCTTGTCATCACGAATTTCGAGTCCATATTATGATATTATCGATAAGGTTGTCTGGAAGAGATCGCTGGTTAGCGATAAGACCGCCTTATTGTACCTACATCTTAAGTTTTCATGTTTGTTCTTTTTCTTTTGTGTTTTTTGTGGTGTACAATAAAGAATATATATACATACATACGTACATATTATACACGCTGAAATTATAATGCTTGCTTTTCCGCAGTCTCTCAGTCGCAGACAAAATGATTTTGTCTCGGTAGCATAATCGATTTACTAAAACAAAAGTTGTTAGAATTCAAAAATGGCACATTTACATCTGAGAAAGACAGACAGAAAGACACACTTACGCACACATTATAATTATTATTAGTATGTATTTTAGTTATTAGTAGCATTAATATTATTAGTAAGTAATTTTGCATTAAAATTATTATAATCTATTCCGTCGGGTCGGAGGAAAAAAATCAAAACAACCATTACATTGTGCAAGTTATTTATTCAAATTAAAGCTTATTAGCTTTTAAAACAATCAAAATTTAAGTAGCGAGTGCAGGTAGGTTGTTCCTCATCAAAATCATCTTGATTTGAATTTTTACAATCACTTGTCACTACAGAACTTTATTTAGTCTTTGCACACTTAAAAAATTAAATTCTTTAAAAAAAATATTTACACCTACTAATTTACAGATAAATACTGAACTAAGTATTTCTAAAATTTTAAATATGTACAAATGAGTATAAACCCTTCAAAATCGAAAATTAACTTTAAAAAATTCGCTCCGACACCGAGGTGCAGTCCACCTTCGACAATGTCCCGAAACGGACTGCCGAAGGGCTCGCGGGTGTTTACAGGGCGACGGAGCAGCCACGTTCTAACTAATATACTTAAATTTCGGCGGAAAATTACTTTACACGAATGTTATAGGGAGTAAAAATGAAACTCGCCGTTAAAATTATTGTAATTTTTAAGACCTATTTTTGTGTGCAAGAACTAATTAAAAAGCTTGTGCCGTTTTGCAGAACATTTTCAAAGTATGACAAAAGTACTCTTTGGGGATTTTTTTCTGAAAGAGGGTTTGAAAAATGTAAACATTTTTTACAGTAGAAATGTTTATTAAGCCTATATCTTCCGTTACATATTTTTTCTTTACGGATGCAACTATCAGTTATTAAGACAATTTGACTTAAACATCCTAATACTGAGGCAGTTTGTCATCTCTTAAAGCCTTAACAGTAACTGTAAATGTAGATTTATACTACATAAACACTCTACATACAAAAAAAATATATGTGTGTCTCTTTATAACGTCAAATTAAGTCTGATTCCAGCTATCATCGATACGTGGAGTTCATTCATTGACCGCGCATTCCCGAGTTTTAACCTTTTAACGGTCGGCCACTTATTATGAGAGATAATATTCAAACTAAGATAAAAATAAAATGAGTCGATCAAGTTTAAACTTGACCAACGTTCAGTGGGTTCTTTAGATTAAATCTATTAAAAATGCTATATTGGTTAGCAGTTAAAGGTTTGACAAGTGTAAAACGTGCATCTAAGCTCTGATAAGTTAGAGGTGCGTGCCCGGGGATAGAACCCGTGACCACCCGAAAAGTAGGTAGGGTGTCAAAACCGCTATATCGCTAACCGTTAAACGGTAGGTGATACTGCTTCAGTGGCCGAGTCGGGAGAATATTATTATTATTGACCGAGCGAAGCGAAGGTCTCTGAGTCTACTTGAGTAAATTTGCACTTGTCCGTCCATCCGTCCGTCTGTCAGAGCCTTATAACTTCTTAATTACTGAACGTAATTACTTCAAATTTAAATATAATATGTAAACCAAAGGCTTCCAGCCGAATATGGCTTAAAGTTATAAAAATCTTTATTTCAGGGGGCTCTCATAGAAGCGAATGCGAAGTAAAATATTTTTTAAAGCGTTATACAGGGTTGTGGTATATCATTTTAAAGATAATTAGGAATTTTTCCCCTAAAATTGACGAAATGGGGGCCTTTCAAAGTGGGGATTTTCTAACGTCGAAAGTTGACCTCAGTACTCTCAATTTCCTGAAAAATTTTGATCAATTATTTAAATTATATCCTGTACTTGAACAACAAATACTAAAATTAGATAAATATTTTAAGGAAATGAAATTATTTCATTTTTAATAAGCTTCAGTATTTTTAACAGAAGTTCACAATTATGTCAATAGATGGTGCTCTGTAAAAGTTTATTCGTTACTCCAATAACTCTTTAGCTCTTTTGCGTCTAATATAAAAAGATAACTATTACAATATATAGTTAAAACTATCTTTTGGATACCGCGAGGTCTCAGTTCGGGGCGAACCACTCACTAGTTATTTTTTGTTTTAATTTTTATTCCACAAGGACAAGTACACATTGTACCAAGGAACCGCGGAGGCGGGTCAGCCACAGCGGACACTCGAGTAGCCACCAACGAGGAGCATCAATCTAAACTCATGCTAAAGCCCACCGATACACTTCACAGTTTTTTACTCTTTCTGATTATTAGGGCACGTTAAAATCTTCAACAGTTGTTCCCAAACTTACACCTTTGACGGTTATTTTGTTAGATTTCATCATAAAGCTATTACTCCTACTTCCATGATAAAATATTAAATGGGACAGCCGCGTGACAGCCCAAGGAACGGCAGAAAATTAAAGGCTAAAGAACAATGGCGAGCTTGGACCCACATAATTTAAAAATTAAGGAGGCATCGTTCAAGTACGAGTTTATATTAATTATAATCATATGTATAAATGATGTTTACATAAAAAATATTGAGACTCTGAGATACGGGATTCAAAAGAAAGAAATTATTATAATTTATAAAAAAATAAGTCATCTTGCACTACCGGAACGCAATTGACACAGATAGACATTTTGTTGACATGACAACACTTGTCATTATTTTTTATTTTTGTAGGAATGTTCTGACACCATCGATGTATCATAGATACCTACTGAAATGAATATTCTTAATATTACTATCGTCTTGTGATACTAACACAAGTACTTTAAATGTATCGATACCTAATCGTATCGATACTTTTTAATTTTTATGTAAATGATTTTATCAGTATCAGTGATCACTACTTATATGCCACTAGCTGATGCCCGCGACTTCCTTTTCATGGATTTGGTTATAAGAGAAAGAAAAAAGCTCTCATAGGAAAAGTAAATAAGTACTTAATGCAAGTGTTAATCAAAGTATATAGAGGAATGAAACGCTTAATGTAAGGAAGATCAGGCTATAGAATGGGAAAACAATCTGAATTATTGGTCAGCGAACCACTTCAACTTGGGCTAAAGGTGTCGAAGAATTCACTGGCCAGAATCCGCATAGAGGTACCAGTGGTGCAAAAGAGATCTATTTTGATATTATTGTTACTCAATTTGTTAAAAGATTAGAAAGATCTAAGCAGATAAGAGTTATTCCGAAATATGGTGTGATTAGAATTATTGCGGAATTCTCGCAGACATAAGTACCTACCTAATTATAACTAGGCATAAGTACCTACCTACTCATTCATACAGATACTGATACAAATTATTGATTGAACAATAGCCCTTTCCCGTAGTAATAGTTTTTGATTAATAATTTTTAGGTTATATTCTACTTTTAGGTGTATCTATTTTCTCCCACATTTTTAGACTTACTTACTATTTGCTTTTTTCTTAGTTTTGTTACGTTCTACAATTATTAATAAGTTTCCATGATGAACGGGTTTCCTTTTCAGTGGTTCCCAAAATACATGCCGCCATCCTCCTTTGGACCTCCAAAGTCGTCAAAAGATTCTCAATCATTCTCTTATTACTTTACCTGCCAATTTGCTGCCTGGATTTAAGTACTTTATTAATTATTTTTAAAAATTGATTTTGCGGGAACAAATAGTCTATGTGACTCTCCAGATCCTCAACTATAACCATGCAAAATCCGTTAGTCTATTTCGGCGTGATTGAAGTAGAAACAAACACACTTTCGTTTTTTTAATATTAGTATGATAACATAAACTTTGAGGAGCTGTGCGTATTAGAAGAGAACTCCTTAAGATTTATTATATACAAGGGAGGAAGGGCCGAGCGTGTAGCGGTATATATTAGAAAGTCGGCTTATCTAAGTATTTTTTGTGTTACGGTAAATCAGGCCCTCAAACGGGCCCCGGGCGGAATCGACCGGTCCCTCCTTAGTAGATCCACCATATACAAAGTAGACAAACCAGGATAGGGGCTTTGAAACACTTACGACTTGTCTATTATTATTAGTATGCCTCCGCCACCTGCATGGATAATTTTGCCAAGCAACGGGTAATAAGGTGCTATCAATATATCATACTAATATTATAAAGTTTGTTTGTTGGTTTGTCCTTCAATCACGCTTTAACGGCGCAACAGATTGACGTGTTTTTTTGCATGGGTATGTTTGATGACCTGCAGAGTGATATAGGCCACTTTTTATCCCGGAAAAACAAACAGTTCCTGTGGGATTGTACGCTCTTTTTCTCGCATTCGTTCTTAAATTAGGCGGCAATGGCACAATGGATCGACGTGATTTTTGCATGGGTATATTTGAGGACCTGAAAAGTGATATAGTATGCTCTTTTTCTCGAATTTGTTCTTCAATCTTCATGGCGCTCCGTTACGCCGTTCCGTCTTGTAAGTTGTTCTCATTAAATAAATGCCGCCGAAATAGATTGCCGATAGAAGTGAAAACGAATATTTCAATTAATTAAAAAAAATAAAAACTAAAATTCCAGTCACAGGGACAGCCGATAGAAGTGAAAATTGATACTTTTTTTTAATTTATAATAATTAAAACGTAAGCCTTAAAACTAAGGCATTAAAGTCGGTGTTCGCGATCATGTCGGTGTTCGCAAGCATGTCGCTGTTCGCGAGAAATGTAATACCGAGGTGTCGGTGACGTGAATCCACAAGTTTCACCCCTACCAAAGCAACGCGAGCATGTCGGAGCAAGTTGCCGGTGACGCGAATACACAAGTTTACCCCCAAACAAAAACTGCTCAACGCGGCTAAAGTTTTCATTTCAAAAATTGACTATTTTTATACGACTGCCTGATAAAAGAAGTATATTGTTTTCAGGGTTCATGTATGTACGTATGTATGTATGTATGTATGTATGTGAGTTTATATATTCCACCACAACTTCTATACGCCTGAACCGATTTTGATAAATGAGGTATCGTTAGAATCCCTAGCTTATTCCGGGGGGCATAGGCTTGTAAAATAAAAAAATATTGATGGGGTGACCATGGTCCCGCATTAAAGACTAAAGTTGAAAAAAAAATCGAAAATAAGATTAACTATATAATCATCATCTAGAAAATGACGAGTAGATTCCAAAAATATATCACACTAAAGTTCAATATCCAGTGATTCACAAAAAAATACCGTTTAATAAAAATGTGAATAAGATTCTAATTTAACTAGATTAATTTAGATTTTTAACTTTTTAGTTCGTTTTTTGGCAGGGAAGTCGTGTTTTTTAATTTTTTAAATTATGACTTGTTCACATAAAACACAATTATTGTTCCCTAGAGCCACAAGAGCGAAGCCGCGGGTAATAGCTAGTTGAATTGTAATTTAGGATTATTCCGAGGAAACTATGATGTAGATATGCACCCTGCTCTGCGTGACTAAACGCACGACATCCTGAGATGGAGATGCGCAATATATACGTGTTTACCTATGAATGATTTAATGCGATACATTTAATGTATTGACCGGGTTTAAATTTTAATTGTCAACAATTTTATTTTCAGTTCTAGGAATTAGGAGATCAAATTAGATAAAAGAACTAAAATACCGGCTATATTTAGTATAGCCGGTATAGTGGGGCCAGAAATTCTGTTCATCAGTGGCATGGACGCCATGTTGAAATTATAACCATAAATACGAGTGTTTTTACATCCGAAATTCAGTCTTCCTCGTGGGGGGATGCAGCGACTTTTGAATATTTTGATGTATAGGTTCGAATTCGATTTAGAAGAGGTTGCGATAGCAATCGCGCCCTAAGGAAATGAATATTGTGACGAGTATTATAATAATATTAAATTATTAACTACTTAACTATAAAGATTCCTTCGTGAGGCTTCAATACGTTGTAATAATATACTTGTGCAAAAATATAAAAAAAATTTTAGAACTCCCTATCTCTAGAGCGACGTTTATGCTTAATATGTAACATAAATTATTAAAAACTTTTTTTAACAGATTTTCTGATACTAACAGCTGTTCAATAATTATTGCCATCTAGCATGGGCGGCAACATTCTCTTAAAGTGAATGTAGTATAAATGTTGTGGTTGAATATTATCAGTTCCCTACTTAGCTGAAATACCAGCCATCTGCAATCGCATTGCATAGAAATGCCTCTAGATGGAGCTTATATTGTAATTTAACTCGACGAATAGAAAGTATTGCCATTTGCAGTAATACCATGATAATGTATACGGTACCAGGATTCGATAAAATTAGGAAAACATTGTGAGGGAAGTTGTATGATGGAAGCTTATGTTGCTATATACTTGGTCGAAATGGGTTTATTGGATGACAGCAATAGAAAGTCAGAAACTATCTCCTCTATTATTTAATTGGATATTGGGGCTGATTCTGTAGTGCACAATCTCTAAACTAAACTAAAATTAGAGCATTATAAATATTGCTAACCCTTTCATAATACTCCCTACGGAAAGGGACAGAACTAGATTTAAAGCTGCCATTTTAGTTTAGTTTAGAGATGTTACATTACAGAATCGGCACCATTGAGTACCTACCTATAATTATAAAAATTAAGGCTTATCATTTAGCTATCTAAGGTATCAAACCTTTATTGCTGTCTACACTGCTAAACAATCGATACTATAAATATTCAAAAATTCCCTTAATAAGATAAAAAACTTCTTGATCCAACTTAAATTTCATAATCCGGTTATTGAGCAGGCCGTTACGGAGCTGCCCATTCGACAAATGGTTACCGAAGGCGGTTAGGCAGTCGTGGTTAATTAATTGAAATAGTCAGTGAAGATGGGATGTCATAATTCTAAATGTCTCCATTTACATCCGGTATTACGGGTCTTGGTGGGATGCCACCCATATCGAAACTTTTAAGAATGTTACTTCCAATCTCCCTTTAAAAGCTTTAAACTAGTTACGCTCTATTTTACAAGACAGAATTTCTGGACAATTCTATTTTCTCATTTCAATCTTTTACTAAAATAATTATTGTAATCTACATAAACACATATCTTTTGCCGTGCAAGTCTTGTAAAATCTGGAAAATGGCTGGAACGTTTTTGATGTTTTTTTTCAAACACACGTTTGCGCGGATCCTAGAATGGTTTAGGATAACAGTTGGACCCGGTGGGTCATGCTGAAATCGGGTTTTAGGTTCGAAGTATAGGGCTCTTGTAGGGTCTTACACAAGCCACTACTACCTGTGTCTATTTAACTTTACTGTGTGTATTTTTTAATTTGTAGTAGGCGTAAAAACACACACACGGTATTGTTAAATAAAAGCTTCATAAGAACTCAACGCTTGCTGCTCGATCTATTAAGCGCCTCAGTCATGTCCTCATTGTTAAGAAATACATAATATAATAGTACATTAATATAGGCATGTGAAAGTATAGTATACTTATGTAATTGCAATATTTACGCAACTGGAATTTTATTTTTTCGTTTCATGATTTGACGCGCTTCCTCGATTAAATCATTTGAAAGTCGATGGTAAAATGAGTTTACTGTCCAAGACAGATTTGTTTCATAGGTTTTCATATGATTACTTGCTGTTGCCCGCGACTCCGTCCGCGTGGATTGAGGTGTTGTAGGGGTATGAAAAATAGATAGTAGATGATTCTCAGACCTACATATAAAATTTCATAAAAATCGGTCAAGCCGTTTCGGAGGAGTATGGTAACTAACATTGTGACACGAGAATTTTATATATAAGATTTATTCTGCTCTTTTAACGGGGTTTTAATGTAAGCTTTTTTCCTTTATAACACCGGTTTATTTCGTTGACCTCTCTGGCACAGTGATAATTAGCTAAACGCCGTTGTCATATTATATATGGTGGGAAGCTCAGTGTTCTGGCAGGGGAACTCCCTATCAATACATAAATTCTATTGTATTATAAAATATGTTGTCTGTTTGTCACTCACTACATATCTAAATAATAATGTTTTAACATCCAAGTTCATCCAGATAGATGTCTACATGAATTCCCATGGAATTCCCGTGTGACATCTCCAATAAAGTTGAAAGACATAGAAAGAGGTAGGTACTGATGTTGAAAACTGCCTAGTAACTAAAACAATAATAATTTGATAGCCGTTCGTTGCTCTCGGGGCATACTACCATCGCTTAAAGCCGTATTGTTTTAATATTGTTGACGTTCGCATTCAAGGTACGACATATTAAACTGTCATTTTGAAATAATACTGTTTTAAGCGATGGCAGTAACCCCCTTGTTGTCATTAGAGAAACGAGTGCGTATCTTCATTGACCTTGCATATAGGAAACTCTTTCTAGTTGACTGCTTTCTTCATGGTTCACTGATTGTATCAACTTTCATGACACCTGACGTAGGATCAAAATAAATGTAGGGGTCTTTATTCGCTTTATATGGTATACGCGGTATACGGTATGGGTATACATTATGTACTTGAAATTTCTAACTATGGACTCAAAACTTTTTAAGATTTTTTTTAAATCAAATATTTTTAAGATATTACGCGATTATTTATCACTACATATTATTAAAAAGTCCCTCTACCCCGACTGTCTGAACGCGATAAACTCAAAACTACTGAACTGATTTTCATACGGTTTCGAGGTCACGAGGAGGATTTATGTGTATAATTCATTATGTTTTGTGTAAATTGTTTGAAATATAACGATGATTGTTGGAGATGTCGGAAATAATTATTCACTTTCATCTAAAACAAAACCCGACTTCAAAACTATACCTACAAGTACCAAATTAAACCAAAAAGTAAAAAACGTTATCTGAGTATATATTTTGTTTTCTGTTGATCTTCTCAAAGAACTCAATTTTGATAAAATTCATATAGGATCACCTCTGAAGTATATTAAATAAAAAAAAACATCAAAATTGATTGAATTGATTCATAATTGGCGGAATGTCGCGTAACATACACAAAAAAACATACAGTCGAATTAAGAACCTCTCCCTTTTTTTGAGAAGTCTGTTAAAAATCAAGCCGACTGGAAGCTGTCATCGAAAACGCTGCCTAATCCCCTTGAGATATAACTAAACAATGTATAGTGGAATTGTTCATCCTTTATAGGTCTACAGAAAAGTTCGAAGAATCGCTATTACTCATATTTATTATATAATAAACATATAATTACATAATTATTATATTTTATCGTTGACAGCTTAAGACTTTTTGAGAACTTTTCGTGCTTTGATTTGTGAACGTGTTGATACTCTATTCATATTTAAGGAAAAAATTAAGGCCAATGATTTCTAATGATGCGCTATTTATTTTAAAAGGACGGTTCGTTCGTACTGGCATAGAAAAGACTTCAACGCGTGTCCTAAATGAGCACAGTAACATTTAACAGTACTGTTATATCTTAATGTGCTCATTATAATACCTTACAACCATGTTATTTTCTTCGAATTTTCTTCCGCAACGGTGAAATAAAATAGTTTGACATGTGCAATAAGCGTAAAATAATATACCTAATGTTATGAATAAAATAATATACTTAACCGATAATTATGTCGTATATTATACATTTCTTTTGTTAGTATTATGTATTATAAGAGCTTAGAAATTCAAAATATATCTGTCTGTCTGCCTTTTCATGGCTTATCAATTTAACAAATATTAACTAAAGGTACAGGGATGGTTTACATCCCCATTACTTGCTCCTTTTTATCCCGGGAAATGGAAGAGTTCCCACGGTATTTTTTAACTCCTATATGCAGGTGGCAAAGTCGCGGGCATCTTCTAGTTCACTATATATATGGTGGGTTTATTTTAAGTAATTTTCTAACACATATGAACGAAATAGTTCTGCTCTACGTTCCTGATTCGAACCGCCAGGATTTAGAAATACCCTTCCGCACGTATTCCTTTATTGCATGTATACCCTGCCACGTATAACTTAAGTACCTTCTATAGGCAAACGCGTTCCAACCTAGACCTGAACATTGCCATTATTGTTGTCAAGCGCAAACCTACCTTGCATTAAGAAAAAGAATCATCCCATGGTCATCAGACACGATTTTTTTTATTTATGTCGTGTGCTTGGAAATGTTGCATGCGTCAAATGATTAATTGGACCATTTGAAGTTAAAAATTAATAAGACCAAATATTTTAACAATAGATGTACATGAAAATATTTATTATATATCAGTATACAAGTACCTACTGAACAAACTGATCTATTTTAATGTTTTTTTTCTCATTAGTTTAATAGTTACCTAAGATTACATAAAAAAATACAAGAAATGTAATGCCAAACAAAATGCAATTTAACAAATGAAAAACATAACTTTTCATTAGACTTGCATTCATTGAGAAAAAAGTAAGAGTAATTCAGTCGATACACATGGTATAAAATGCAGGTCACATTAGCTCAGCGGATTTTTCACTTTCAGCTGACAAGTGCGGAACCATTCTCTTTCTACAATTCTTTTTATTTTTCCTCTAGGTTTTGCCCATGAGTACACTTTTGTTTATTTATATATATGCACTTTCAGCATATATATGGAGTTGTATGTTTTTTATATAAGGAAGGAATGTTGGAGATTCAACACCAAAATACCTTAAATTGAAAGAAAATTTATTTAAAACCCAATTTGGGTTTAAAGGGGAAAATTTGAACGACAAACCGTTATTTTTACAAGCTATTTATGCATATATTTGTATGCTGATAAACCGATTGAGCTGAAATTTGGAACACGTAATACGTAACTTCAGAGACTATGCAATAATATCGTAGGTACCTACGATAGAGGTGATTTCGTTTTGGTGATAGGAGATGGCCATAGGAACTCTTCAACTTCTTGACCTAGCGCCGGGCTTGGGCTAGTTGGATTTGTCTTGACAAGTTCTTAGATTTATTGATATATAATGATGTTCGACGCCTTAAAATATTTTCAATTATTATAATTCTCACAATAGTTGGTTTTTTAAAATTACACTTGAACAACAAAGTCGGGTCGGTTAAAATAGTTAACGATAAGAAAATTCCCTCTCTGGCGTAATGGTGACAATTTTTTACCCAAATAAAAGGCTTTGGTTTGTCTGATAAAATAATATGATCTGTAGCTACTAGCTTATGTTGAATTATTCAGAGTCTTACTTAAAGATTTCAATACAAAATCTATAATTATGAGGAGTTATTTAAGTAATGATTAAGTTACTTTGAGCAAGGCACTTAATATAATTAAATGAATTTTCATGTATTTTTGGAACAGCCAAGTGATTACTGATACTACCTCGTAAGTATACAATATACTTTATATATTCATAAATAACGTATATCTATAGACTGTGCGCTAATAAATTGGCTTTCTGATAAGATACATGCAAATTATAGTTTAAGACGGTAATTACTTTAGTGGGAAGCACATAAAATAGTATTGTGTGGGAAATTGGGAGGTCCAAAAACCAGAAGACCCTGGTTCGAGTCCTGATGTCTCCAGACCGATTTTTTTTCCGTCCGTCCGTCCGTTGAAAAACTATTATTGGGAGCCCAATTGCACTCGTGATTTTTTATTGAAATAACCACCTCATATTATTTTATTATTATGTAGGTAAGATCCAACAATATTATTCATATTTCATTAGTATGTAATTTGTATTTAAGTATAATTTCCAAAAAAACACGATTTACCAAAAAAAAAATACCGAGCTCGTTCACCCAGGTACTGAAATACTTTAAAGTTGGTTTGACCCGTAATAAATAATATAATTGACAATAATTGTGATTATATCTACCTAGATCACGATAAACTTTCCACTTTAACTGTGCTTTGATATAAATTTTCACAAAATAAAACATAAAACATTACATACATACAAATGAATATACAACTACGGACTTTTGTGCCTTCGGGTTTTATTTTCAATTATCTATCGAAAATTTATGCAAAATTCCAACCATAACAAGTTCCACTGTTATCTTAAAGGCTTCTAAAATAAAGCTGAAAATTCATTGGTCATTTTTAAATGCGGATCAGATCGAAGGTGCTGAGAAGCAGTGTCGCGAAACGCGACCACGTTGCGATATAAAAGGAAGTTTTGTTTAAATTTCTTTATCACACACCGGCTAACTGTACCAGAGATTGGTTGGTCTCCCCTTCATAATGTCCGCAAGACTTTTGGTGAGTGGACGATCATCTTTACAAGTAATATTCGAATATTAAAATGTGTGTGCGCGTTCTTTGCTTATTCGAACTAAATATGTGTTGTGACGTCATAAAAAACTTAAGACATCCGAATAAGAATGGTTGTTAAAGAGATAGAGTGAGAGTGCCTGGGTTAGCGATTTACAAAAAAACTGACAAAACGATCTTACTTAGCTGTATTCATTAATGCCTTTAATTTTCTATAATTAGTGATGCACAATGATACAATGATCTGGGATTCTGCATAAAAAGTACCAAGCGACATCATGTGAACATGTTCCGAAACCATTTTATTGTTTGTTTACCTTTCTCAATACCATATATTACATTGTAAACTGATTTTTTTAACTACTAGGTAACGAATAAATTTGACATTTTATTGGATATCCTTAACTACAAACCGCCAAACTTCAAGTGAAAGACTAAGAATATGGTAAATCAAACTATTAAATAAAATAATCCAAATTCCAATATTTATTTATTTATTTATTTATATATTTAGTACCAAACTTAAAAAACTAAACATAAATATATAAAAGACATTTATTACAAGGGCAATATTATTTGCCTTGATTTAAACAGAGTAAAAAATTATCGTACCGTAAGTGTTTCTGTTTTCATTGAATAATGTTCATTGGACGTAGTAATTCATGAAACTAAAGTTACACACGGAATATACCTCTTATTCCCGTGTAATAAAAGCTTCAATAATGCGGTTCGACTGACTCTACGATAATATCATGGCAGACCGGATTTGACGATCGCAATAGAGCAAGCACAGACTATAGACAAACTAATTTTCTCTCCAACCCTAAAGTGTTAAAGCTGAACTCTCTCACTGTCACTCTCACTCAACTTCTGCCAGAAAACTTCCAGAAAACAAAATGTTTAATCATATTATCTTTATTGTAAAATCAGTATAAACAGCAATATTACCACCTAATACATAATTTCTTTAAAATCATAGAAATATTATTTTATAATGTTTAAAAGACCACAACGGTGTGGGTAAAATTAACCAAATTTACCTCAATGTTTTGAGTCCAATATCCTTTTCAAATTGGTAGGTGGTTTTATACTAAAAATCTTTTTTACTGTAATACTGTTTTGTATGAAACTTTCTCAAGTAATGGCTGCGTAATTCTGTCTTACCTCGACTTACGTCTGCGTTCTATAAAATGAAAACATTTATTTCTTTTTCTTTGAGATATCGAATACGTCTGTTTAACAAAAAAGCATAAATAAAAGTAGAGTGAGAGGCTAAACATGGTCGACTTTTTGTTTTCGTTTTGGTTGAAAGTGAATCATTGTGTTACAACATCAAATTCGAGGTACTTTAAATTACTATGATGATTGCCGGCTTTACATCGACATGGAGACATTCTTTTCTTTCATTCTTTTGTATTACATTTAGAAAGTTTAGAATTTATCTACCTGATCCGCTTCACACTGATGGAATTTCAAAATTTCTTTGGGGATGGAGTTTCGAAAAATTCTGAGACACACGTATCAAAATCCTAAATAAATCAATTCTCATAGATATAATTAGCAAAACAGTGGATGTTTATGCAAATTTTTATCCCCTAATTATAACTACCTTAAGGTTGACATTCACTCCCTAACTGCATAACTCCCTTGGGGTTGGAAGTCCCAAAAATCCTGAATCATATATTTTATCTTTTTATCCTAGCCAGGAAAAATATTGTTATAAGCGCGTGCTATTAATGTATAAATAGTTGGTGTCATTAATTACAATATTTTATTTTTTGATGTTGCGAAAACTATAGCCCCTGCGAATTTGCTTACTGGGTTTTTTATTTAAGTGACATATTGCTTTGCAAATTTTATGTGAAATTAACTGACCCTTCCACAGAATTAGTACTTAACTACCTACTTATTTGCTATAACGTACCGCCCTTAGAAAAGAAAACCCCATCGCAGTTAGAAATCCTTCATTCCAAGTGTCAAGACCTGGTGGTTTGAGCTGTAGGCGTTTAAATATGCCAGTGAGAGTTCCTCCGTTCAAGTATATGTAGATAAACAGACTCGCTACTTTTTTGTGCTCAGAACTTTTTTCCCTCGTGGAACTAAAATAATATTGTTCCACTATTTATACCTTGATTGAAATTTGCAAACACCGGAATATCAGTCGTGAGGATGGCTTCAAACTAACATGCATAATATTATGTAAACAAGGAGATCGTTATACAAAACCTTAAATTAATTAGGAACGTTGTGAGCGTCGAACGTATAACGTTTAGAAGCGCTGTACTCGGTGATAATCAATTTCATGTAGGTCTTTATAGGCCGACTACGCCTGTCGTCACGTTAGTGCTGAAGTTCGAATCTTAGTTTAATACTTATGTACCTATTCTGTGGTAATACGACGAACTCATAGAGTATTATTAAAAAAATTACGTACTATGTTGTGAAGTGTCATAATTCATCACATCATTAAAAACATCTCTACCGAACCACTTACATTCATCGTTTCGAGCGGAAAGTTAGAAATTCCTGTTCTAAGCGTTATTGTTGTAAGTGTATTTTACCGCGATTTTCGTACAGCTCCTGCTAAAACGAGAAAGCGAGCACTTTGGTACCTACTTACTAGGTAGCTCCAAATGAAGCTCTCTTAGCATCGCAGATCCATCGTGATCACCAGCCATCAACTAGGTCGAAATATGGACAGTCGAAGAAATCGTCTTATCTATTACCGTCGTTTACCCGTGCTCCCATCGGGTTGCCCATTGCACCACGGGTATTATTTTTTAGTAGTGATGAGGTTTACTTATTAAGAAGCTCTCTTTTGAAGTTTTAACCGACTGCCAGGAAGGAGGATGTTTTCAATTCTTTGTTCGTACTCGTCATTACGATATAATGTAACGATGTTTTTTTTGTTTTCAGTTGGTGTTGGTTTGCGTCGCCGAGCTGTCGTCGCTAATCATGGCCGACGGTGGCGGTGGTCACAAGAAGGTGATAATCCACGTTCCAGTGTTCGTGAAACATCACCACCATAAGCATACCATCGTGAAGCATGTGCACCATAAGAGTGGCGGAGGTGGTGGTGGTGATGATCACTATGAAGTCCTTGGTTACACGTACGGTGAACCTAAAGCAGCTCCGCATTTTGGAGCAGGTGAGTAATCAAACCATCGAGTCACCATTGCCTCGTACACAGACGATCTGGATGATGATCTAGAACGACTGTGTACGGGCCGCCATTCTGTATACCGATCGGATAGTGAATCAAACAGTTGTAAATCAATCAAGGCACCCCGTATCCGTTATTCTTAAAAAAACGAGTCTTACATCGAGTGGGTATCCTCGTCAATTATAAACTCACCCTGGAGTATAGTTACCGTTATATAGTTAGTTTCCCTATGGTGAATAAATCAAAAAAAAAATATTAAGTTTTCTTAAGAGCTTCTGATTCAAAAACTCCGAAATAATTCCATGGTCTAAGATCCCGCATAAGAAATTTATACCCTCATCTGTTATGTATTTGTGATAAGAAATAAATGATAGATAACATACTCATTGAAATATCGTGAATATGCCTAGTTAAATTGCGTACGGATATGATCTATATCTATATAATTATAAAATCGTTAATGTGACTGTACACCCCGATATTTTAGACATTAGAGAACGAGGGAGCAACTTACTTAAAAAAGAAAAAAAAACATGTCCAATTTATTAAGCGTGAAGCATCTTCATAGTAATTTGCTCAGAACTGTGGTGCTTCTAGTATATTAACGGGGGATTGTATAGCTATAAGGAAGATAATCGATTTTTTAAATATATTTTTATCTTGGTGAAAAATAGTTCCAGTATTATTCTGATGGGTTTAATGAACAGGGGGCATACTATACCACCGCTTAAAGCAGTTGAAGCCCCCAGTGCACTCAAAATACGTTGGATGTCAGATTTAGTACCTAAGTTAGATTTAGTAAGTTTATAAAAATAAATGGATTTTTTCCAGGCCACGGATGGGGTGCAGCGGAAGAAAGCTATGGCCACGACTCTCCTGTGAGCTTCGAAGGCGGAGAGCACGGCAGTTACTCCCTAAGTGGCGAAGGACATGGCTACTAACCCATTGACTGAACAGCTTATTAGTGAAATTACAGTATTAATTAAGTATTTAAAACGTAGATATCTTGTACATAGTGCTCAGAGATCCTTTAAAGGAAATTGTGAAGATATTTGTAAAAATTGATGTTTAGAAGATGGAACATGTAAGATGATGAAGGTGACGTGAAATACCAAAACGCCAAAACCCACTGCGGTCCCTTGCAGCTATATCTAGTTTAATAGATACAACTTCAGCAAAATAATTATTTTAATCTAGCACTTCTTAGAAATTTCTTACGGAGTCTCGGGGCGTTGGAATTTCTCTTTGTCCAACGAATACCTTTCTGCTTAACGAGCATATATCGACCTCTACAAGATACAAAAAGTCTTTCTATTTGTATCCAGTACTGGTAGCAGATTTTACATATGTGTAAAGAACAGACTTATGCGGTGCTATAGCCCAACGCATGAGTAGACATTCGATTAAAAAGACGAAACCTTAATAAAAACCTTAATAAATGATAGGAAAGCGTCTTGTGATAGTAAGCAGTCACATTTATTTGTAGGTACTCATAAATTCCTCACAGCCACATAAATGTCCACGGAAAATATGGGACGCATTTTTTATCTAATAAATTTAAAACAATACTACAAGATAATATATCAAGGGCTATTGAAAGTTTACAACAACGTGTTGTTCCTTTAACCGATAGTAATATTTTTAATACTGACTATAAATTACAGTAATCTCAGCTGTAAATCAGGAGGCTATTAAATTTCTTTATACACTTCACCTTAAGAAGGAATAGTATCAGAACTTTTTTAACAAACGTTAGTGGTAAGGCTCAGACTAATAACGTTTGCTATTGGGAAAACCCTGAAGAAGTTTTAAAGGGTTAATTTTTCGAAAGTTAAACAATGTTATTTATTACTGAGTAGCAATTAAGTAATTCCAGTTCTTTTACTTACACGCAAAATTTATTCATCAAAGTTTATTTGGTAAACTGATGCATCATGTTAATACTTACTTAAAACGAAATTGAATTAATGATTCGTAGGAGCTGAGGTCCGTCGTACAACATTTAAATGTTGAAAATTCATTGAAATAGAATGAGTAATACTAAAATTCTACAACAATATGAAAATTATGACGTTTTGTTGACATTTGTTAACTATTATTATAAGAACATATTGTGAAGTGCGTAAAACTAGAGTTATTTATTTTATAGTTTTGGGATGAAAATACGTGATATTTTATTTTAATTTCTGTTCTCTTTTATAACGATTTAAACCTGTTGTGATCACCTATCTTAAGTGACCACGGTTGATAATTATATTTTAAGTATATTTTATCTGTGTTTGATTTATTTCGCCAAAACTGCAAACTTGCTACTAAGTAATTATCGTTTTGAAAGCATATAATACACTACTTTTTATACAAGACGTGCTCGAAGATTTCTATATCCACAAAGGTTTTTAATGTGCGTAAATTGGTGTGTGATCTTGCTATAAAGCCTCAGCCTTCCAGTTAATTCCCGCCACCCTCTTTATACCGTCGGTCCATCGGGCTGGAGGGCGCCCCACACTGCGCTTACTTGTACGCGGTCTCTACTCCAGAAATTTTCGGCTCCAGCGATCATCGCTCCCATATCTTCATTTCGAATCCTGTCTTTAAGAAAAACATCTAACAGGAAGAAAGAAGTCCTAGAAACTCTAAAGAGTTCTCTCTAAAGGATCTTTTTAGACTTTCTGTATCAATCCTTTTGTAAGTGTTCACGTTCAGCCCCGTAAGTGAGGACCATATTAAATTGGGGATAAAACGCGAGCATTTTATTTCCAGGCATTTTTACTCTGTAATATGTTTTCACTCTTAACACTTTATAGCTCTAAAGCGCACAACTTACATTTCGGTCGCGTTTTGTTTGTCGCATGCAGTCTAAAATAATACTGCTAACAGAAAGCTAATTGTACCTAAAGGAAAATGGCGACATTTCTTGTAATCCAACGAAAACAATCTGCCAATCGTTTAGAATAACTTGGGAATATTACACTTCTTGCTGTTAACTTCTCAGATGACACTTTCCTATTCTTATGTCATTCCATTTATTATTTTCCGTTTCCTATGGTGATGTGAGAACTGAGGAAAAGCGTGTAGATGTTAAATTCATATTTCATTTATTCATTCATTCATATGTTCAGAACCCATATTATCTCTATTAAAATAAGCGCTGCAAGAGCAGCAATAAATGCTGGGTCCGTTTATAGAGTATGCAGCGATAGCTGATGCAAAAGTGTGTCTGTCTGCTTGTCATTTACCTTTTCATAGTCCATCCACTTAACAGTTCTGACGAAATTTTGTACTTTTTACTTTCTTCTTCTTGGCTTCAATTCTAGTGTTACATAATTCGGACCTAATTACTGTATCAACACTGTATCATGTACAACAATACTAATGTTATCGTTACGTAATCGTTTTCACATTTAAAAGCAACTACCTAAGTTAATCTATCCTAGATCTCTTTGCTACGCACTAGTATGCAATAGGAAGTAAAGTTGGAATAAAACAAAACACATTGTTATGAGATACTAAGGTAACCGTGCAGTGAATTGGGAAAAGATTACTCTTTACTTCCTGATATAGTTTGGAAATAAATAGAATATAGATATATATAAAATGCAGCCACTCAATAAACAATTACATGGAACGCTTGAAAGTGGGACTGAATCTTTGTGGTCAGAGATATTTCCCCTAAGAAGCAAACATAAATATTATCTACTACAATAACCCAACTCTAGGAGGTTCCGAAAGTAAGCCAAACGCTTTGGGGTGGGGTCTCCATAGCTTGGTTCACTTTAAATAAGGTAAGAAACCTTATAAAAAATCACAAAATTTTCTAAATTTCTGTTTTCAATCGTTTTTGAATTGTTCGCTTCTGAAACTCCCTTATTTGCGATAATTTATCTATCTACTCAACTCTCCAGATAATATGCATTGTGCCTAAGTCTGCCTTGCCTTTAGGTATGAAGGCCAATAATTACTAGGTATTATTAATTATATCGTAGGACTCGAATATAAAGGAATTTTAAAAAAACACAAATTCAGATTTTCGGGAGATTTAAATTTAAAAGGATTTTTTAGAGCGAATTTTTGACGGCAGGTTCAGGGGGCCATATTGTGGTGGGTCTTTAGAAGGCAAGAACGCTCAAATTTTCCGAAGAGGTAAACCAAGCGCCGGGAAGTTTACCTTTGCGCCTGAATTACCTTAAATTTAGAGATCTTTTATTTATCTTAAACTAGATGATGTCCGCGTAGATTAAGTTTTTTAATTCCCGCAGGAACTCCTTAATTTACCGGGATAAAAAGTAGCCCTGTACCAAATTTCATTAAAATCGGTTGAACAGGTGGGCCGTGAAAGCGTAGCAGACAGACAGATGGACAGACAGAGAGAAACACTTTCGCATTTATAATATTAGTATGGATTGAAAAAACTGTTGGTAAATATTTAACTCATATAGACTGTATATTTATTTCCTTTGATAATAATTTCTTTCATAAGACCAAAATTTTATCACTGGCTACTACCAAAACACATAAATAGAAAAAAGTCATAGAGTGCGTCGCTCGAGTTTCAATATACCTTTTTTTGCGTGGTTACTTTTGTAGATAATAGTAAAAACAGATGGTTTATTTTTGGACTTACATAATATTGGAATTAGGCCGTGTCCAATCCAATGTAATGGACTTTTCGGTAGCGATTGTCTTATAATGACATAATTGTTTTCAAATATCGTCGCGTTTGTTGTTGTTTTTAAGTCGATGCTCTAAATACAGTTCATAGAACCAGTTTAATGGTGTCTCTCCTCGGGGAGGGCCAGACAATAAATATCAATTAACGTCAACAATTATACCTAAACCACTACCAATATATTTATACTTAAAAACTTTGTTGTATACTTTACCTACTTACAATTACGAATAAGGATAATGAATCTGGAAAGTAACCTATCGATATACCTAACTTACTCTAGCGTACTCTACATGTATCGTATTGGTAAGTTCAAAGTCGACAAATATGTTTCTACTTATTCAATGAAGGATCAAAGGTGAAACAATAGTTAAAATGGCAATACAAAAATGATACCATAATTATAATAGTATTTACCGAATGTTGATAGTTGTATTTTTATTCGGCTTTTTTATCAAACCCATTTTGTGTATTTTCAATATTGTTAACCAATTTGGATAGGTAGGTATTACCAAGTGAGTGAGTGTGTTCGTTCGTTGGTTTATCCATCAAATACGCCGCAAAGCCAATGGGGTAACGAATCGACACGATTAAACGCGGATGTGTTCGCGGGCATCATCTAGATAATATAATATAACAATAGTCAAAAGCACATCTTCGCGTATATTTCTAAAATAACTAATTCGGTGTACACAATAATTGTCAACTTGAATAATCCAAATAAAAACTACATTGAATGTGTGAGTATAAATGGAAATAAATTATATTTATTTGAACACACCTATATTATGTTACACAATCGTAAAAAGTTTATATATTTTTATGTAAAATGTTTTTTTATTGAAAACTATACAATAGAACTAAAAGCTAGCTAGCCTAACTTATTTACTACGAGTATATAAATCATACCCGCGTGAAATGTTGGCAAACTGGCTGGCTTTGCGCAAAAAATGAGCCAGCCCTTCTGTCACCAGATCAGGCAATCAACCTCTCATCAATCAATCATACTTATGTAAAATTGAAATAATTGTACATACGTATAATTGCAATGCTCTATTGACTCCGTATTCGTAATAAACATAATTAAGTACGGATTATAACATATTATAATAATAATTATTACAGATGGCATAAAATATAACTTAAAATATGTTCTAATCCTAAAATTAACCTATAAATTATTTGTTAAATTAATTTTGGTAAAATTATCGTAAGTAGCTTATATTATTTTTTTATCCTAAGAGTTCGGATTGCATACTTCTCTGTTCTCTCTATTATATATATTCACGTATGTTTATCATTTATCAGGTTTAATGGTGGTACAAAACAAACAGTACAAGTATTTATTAAGTTCAAATTATCTTTACTCAGCATACCTACTTATTATATTGCTGCGTATGTTAGGACACAGTGCAGTATTTAAAAATGTGAAAAAGTCAGTCATAAAAATATAAACTTATATATAAGTAAGATTGTAAAAACCGTTAGATTATAATCTAACTCGCGAAATTGTAAACTGTCGAAAGATTGTAAACTGTTCAATGTTCTGAGTGTAAATTTTTGAAATATTCATTTTATTTACGTTTTCTTGTCTCTTTCTTGTACGTTAGGTTAGGGTTCGACATAAATAATCAAGTAGTTGATTATCTATGATATTAGGTTTTATCGGGTTTAAATAACTATCAGATTACAATCTACCGGAAAATAATGCGTTAAATGCTTTCGACAGTTTAGAATTTCGCGAGTTAGATTATAATCTAACGGTTTTTACAATCTTACGGTGACATATACATAACTTTACTTTACTTGTATGTCAAGGTATTTAAATAGTTGTTGATTCAATGCAGTAGTTATATATGAACCGATGTGTAAATTTTCATAGTATCCATAACGTTTAACGTTTCTATTAAATATTCACTGACACATCTTTTAAATTATATTTTATTGGGAGTTGTTCCAACTTTGGTTCACGGCAGCTTCACGGCATTTATTACTTTAATATGCAACTGTCTCTATACCCCCAGTATTAAAAGCGTGTTGTAAGCCAGCTTCTCTTGAGAAACTAACAGGAGTATCATCTTGTTCGGCTTCAGCAAAAGATAAAATTGAAGAACCACTTAAATCGTTACCTATAACAGAATTATCACTATTTTCGTACCCTGTTACGTCGTGGTATGACTGTTGAACTCTTGGGGTAGACTGTGCCGATTGGCTTTGGATTTTAAAATCTTCGAGGTTGGCATACGAAGGCTGTGGTTGAGCTTTAGCAAATGGATCAGTATTGGGTGACTGATTCGAATTAGAATGGCTAATATCTGAAAAAGGATAGCTCTGTTCAGCCGCATTTCTCACATGTCCGAATGACCCCGGATATGACTCAGACAGAGAATTGACAGAAGTAAATACGTCTTCTTCACTTCCGTCACCTTGTTCGGTCACTTGGTAACCTGTTGATCCGGTATTTAAAGCTCCAGGTAAAGAATCGAATACTTTAACTTGTTGTACTGTATGCACAACTCCATGTACTTGAGGGGTTGGTATGTTAGGGACTGATGGTAAGATGGAGCTATAATCACTTCCGAATGATGGACTCGGTGGTGCGTAATTTATCGTTGGAGGATCATAGTTAATTGAGGGTGGATCATAGCTTGGTACATCGTGGTGCTTGTAACTGTGGTGACCATCGTAACCGGAATGAGAATGATGTCCAGAATGCCCATGTTTCCCGTGATGCCCATGTTTTCCATGATTTCCATGAATATTTTTACCAACGCTTGTATGTCCTTTGGAAACAGCATGCGACGAACTTTTCGAATGATGATGAGTGTGATGATACTTTGGAGGCCCATGCTTTATGATTGGCTTGTGATGATGATGGTGGTGGTGGTGATGCTCCTTCTTCGGCTCGAGATGATGGTGATGAATTGTGATCACCTTCGTGTGATGATTATGGTGAACGAACTCTGGGACGTGTAACTTGACATGATCACTGGAAAATAAAAAAAATTGTTTCAACTATAAGTTAGTTACTTAAAGCATGTAACACTAATTAGTAAGTATATTGTTAATCATAATAAATTATTTATTTATATCACTTTGATATGCATAACTTATATATGGTTTTTTAGTAAATTCGCTTCGTCAGTAACAGTCAAATATATAAGAGTTCATTTTATAAAATATAGCTATTTTTCATACGCATCATCACAATATCAAACTACCTATATAATTTAAATAATAGATTTTGGGTACAACCTAGATATTTTTAATTGGTTAAAATAATGAGGGGAAATTACTCACTGATGGCTTTCATCGTGACCACCCGCGTCGCTGTCCACAAACAACACTACTAGAACCAATATGTACTTTATGTAATCCATTATTCACTGCAACTGTCTTTGCTTTGATTACGATACCTAAATTTTAATTACAAATCATTTACATGAATTATCGAAAAAAGCAGTACCACATTTTGTTACGTTCCGCCTATTTCAAACTTTTCTGAAGTATTGTTTGATCACTTTTCAACAGCTCCCGCACTGCTTTCCGATCTGGATTGAACAACAAAATATTGTGAGATGACCATTTATCTTATTTCACTTAAATAAACCCGTAATGTCGACAAAAAGACAACAATTGCATACATCGCTGCGGCAACTTAAAATATTTTGAACATAGAAATTCACTCTAAAATCGCTTGAATGGTTTTAACTGTAAGACTCTTATTTCCATCCACTTATTTAGCTCGTAAGAAGTAATAGGCAAGGTGTACAAAAATTCTATTTCGCTACCGTTCCAAAACAACGCATTCGATAAGGCCTTTGACTGGATGCCGTAACCGTGTTGCATATTAAAGTTATTGGATTGCATGCGGCCGGCAAATTGGTTCCGTAAAAAATTGTATCTCAGTTTTTATAAATTTAAGCTTTTAGTTTAACATTTACGCCTAAAAACTTCTTGCCTGATCGAGTCAGAATAAAAAAGTTTAGGTTCCATCGTCGTCCGTCACCGTTAATTATTTTAGAAGTAAAGTGGGATATACAAGTGTCTATCGTAAATTACCACATTTATAACGCAGGGTGCCAGTTATGTTCTTTCCAGTATCACAGCCTGCAGGGATAGGTTCACTGAGGTCACGCTTAGCAGAAAGCTAAGTGTTGGTGGCTACGATGGACCTAGCCAAGGCAAATACAAAAATTTTTAAACTAACGAAACTGTTCCAAAACACATAAGTCTTTACCCATGTTTTGAATTTACATCCATAGAATATCATACGTTTTGCTGATAGAATAATCGAAGTGTTTAACAGATTTTAGCAAGTCATGACTAACATGATGGACAGCATGATGGACCGTATGATCCAACTTATCAAGACCCTCGTAGCTAAATAAGATAGGTATTCTGCGAGTGGTAACATGGAATGCAAATGGACTAAGAGAACGCCGGCTTGAACTCGAAGTGTTTTTAAACACTGAAGATATTGATATAGCACTAATCTCTGAAACAAGGATAACAGCCAAAACGTACATATCAATGAAAAATTACCAAGTGTATACTACAAACCACCCATCCGGAAATACACATGGTGGAACAGCAATATTAATAAAGCAACACATAAAGCACTTTGAGCTTGAAGCCTTCTGTACAGAAAAAATCCAGGCAACCTCAATTAAAATCCAAAATGACAACATAGAGACCGCCTTATCAGCTATCTACTGTGCACGCAGGGACGCTATCACTGCTTGTGACTTCGAAACATATTTCATAACACTTGGCCCAAGATTCATATGTGGCGGAGACTGGAATTCCAAACATACGTTCTGGGGGTCAAGATTAATGACATCTAGGGGACGTCAGCTATTTCAAACAATGCAAAACTTATCACTGGAACACGCATCATCTTGTGCCCCAACATACTGGCCAACCGACCAAAATAAAACCCCAGATCTGCTGGATTTTTATATTACAAAGGGGATAAACAAAAATTACCTAAAAGTCGAATCGTGCGTAGATTTATCATCAGATCATACTCCAGTAATTCTAAATTATAGTTGTAAAGCACTTCTAGTTAAACCTAGCCCAAGACTATACAAAAGGAAAACAAATTGGGAGCTATATCAAAATATTATCTCTTCCGAGGTTGACCTAAAAATACCCCTAAAAACAGAGCTGGATGTTGAAGAAAACATTGAAAAACTTAATATTCTTATACATAGAGCAGCACACGAGTCCACTCCACCTCTCAAAGAAACTGAAGTAAGGGTAAAAACGTACCCAAAACAAATAAGAGAACAAGTCACCAAACGACGCAACCTTAGAAAAACTTGGCACCACAGAAGATACCCAAGCGATAAAAAAGCATTTAACGATGCTTCTGAGGAGCTGAAACAGCTTATAAAAACGTATACAAATGACGACTTACAAAACTACCTATCTGACTGATGCAAGAGGAGACACTCTGGCAGGAGTGCTGGATCAACTAGGTCTTCATATACTCAACGTCGGAACTGTTCCAACTTTCGACACGATAAGGGGGGGTAGATCTTTTAGCAGCTTTGTGGACATAACAGCATGCACCGAGGGTATTCTCGACCTGGTGGAGGACTGGACAGTCATACAGGGCATGACGAGCTCGGATCACAACGGCATCGCATTCAAAATAAAATTAAAAAAAGGAAAAGGGATCAACATACATAGAACTACTAGGAAATACAACACAAAAAAACTAAATTGGAGTCAGTTCCATGAGGACATGGCCCACCTAAAAATCGAACGCAGTATAGACAAAACAAATATACAAAATATCACTAATATCAAACATCTAGAAAACACAGTAGAAACATACACACACATAATACGAACAACATGCAAAAAACATATACCATTTATAAAAACTAACAATAAACTTACCTTGCCGTGGTGGTCCGAAGAACTCGATGAGCTCAAGCTCAGGCGGGAAGTTAACACTAGGAGAAGGAGAATACGAAACGCTGCGCCGACACGAAGGGGCCGAGTAGTAGATGAATACCTGGAAAAAAAGAAGAATATGAGAACAGGGCAAAAGAAACACAGGTCCACAGTTGGAAGGAGTTCTGTGGTAAGCAGGACAAGGAGGGAATGTGGGAGGGTATTTATAGGGTGATTGGTCGAACAACTAAAAGAAAGGAAGATATCCCTTTAAAAGTAAATGGCACCACACTCACCGCAAAAGAGTCCGTCAAATTGCTGGCTGACACTTTTTACCCGGAGGACCTCGGAAGCCAGGATAATGCCGACCATGTAGAGATAAGAAAAGCCGCTCACCAGGTAAATGGACCGAGCCATGATAGCACGCATGACCCGCCATTTATCCTGGAGGAACTCAAAAACTCTGTGGAAAGCTTCAATCCCAAGAAGGCCCCGGGTGAAGACGGACTGACCGCGGACATATGCAGCCGGGTTATAGCACGGGACCCGGAGACATTCTTGGCGCTCGCCAACAAATGCCTCGAGCTGGGCAGTTTCCCGACCATCTGGAAACGAGCAGCAGTTGTCGTATTAAAGAAACCAGCCAAGGAGGATCTGAGAAACCCAAAATCATACAGACCGATCGGACTGCTGCCTGTAATGGGGAAGATCCTTGAAAAATTGATGGTCGGTAGGCTGAAATAGCACCTATTGCCAAAAATGAGCACCCGCCAATACGGCTTTGTGCCACAGAGGAGCACCGAGGACTCCCTCTATGACCTTATGCGATACGTTCGGAACAAGCTGAACTTAAAAAAACTTGTAACGATGATATCGCTGGACATAGAGGGAGCCTTCGACAGCGCCTGGTGGCCAGCCATTAAGCTTCGACTGGTAGAAGAGGCCTGCCCAGTCAACATACGTAGACTAATCAATAACTATCTACACGAGAGGAGCGTAAATGTGCGGTATGCTGGCGAGCAATATAGCAAGTCAACCAACATAGGGTGTGTGCAGGGATCCATAGGGGGACCCATACTATGGAATCTCTTACTGGACCCTCTGCTAAAAGGCCTAGAGGAGAGGGGCGAGTACTGTCAGGCGTTCGCCGATGACATTGTTTTGATTTTCGATGGGGATACTGCGCAGGAAATACAGAGACAAGCCAACGCTGCCCTCGCCTATGTTCAGGACTGGGGTGTCCGAAATAAGCTTACATTCGCGTCCCAAAAGACAAATGCAATGCTGATCACGAGAAAGCTAAAATACGACACGTCACTCCTGAGCATGGGAGGAGTTCCCATAAATATGACCAAGGAAATCAAAATCCTTGGTCTTACCATCGATAGCTCCCTGACTTTTAACACACACATTGCTAATATCTGCAAAAAAGTATCAAATATCTACAGGCAGCTGTCGAGAGCGGCAAAGATCAGTTGGGGCTTACACCCGGAAATAATCCGGATGATATACACGGCAGTAGTAGAACCCATTATACTGTACGCGGCGGGCGCTTGGGCGCCAGCAGCGTGAAAGCTTGGAGTTAGAAAGCAGCTGAACGGCGTGCAGCGCGGATTCGCACAAAAAATCAGCAAGGCATACCGAACGGTCTCCCTAAACGCCGCATTGCTACTGGCTGGGATCCTCCCACTCGATTTTCGCATACGAGAGGCAGCAGCCCTGTATGAGGCGAGGAGGGGGGTACCCCGGCCGGAGCTGGCGGGCAGGGAGGTCGAGCGGAGGGCCAACTACGCAGAGAACGGCCACCCAGCAACCCATATGAGCCTCAAGTTCATAAGCCTGGTAGAGCAAGAAGATGTCGACAATAACAACAGTCAAGCGGTGCGTATTTTTACGGATGACAGCAAAATTGAAAACAAAGTCGGAGCCTCACTGTCCCTTTGGAATGAAGAGGCAGAGATTAAGTCTGTTAAATTAAAGCTGCCATCCTACAGTACAATCTACCAGGCTGAACTGTTAGCCATATACAGAGCACCGGCGGAGGCTCTCAAGAGCACCAAGCCAAGCATCGGAATATACAGTGATTCCAGATCCGCGCTGGAAGCCGTGGTTTGTTACAACTCGTTCCACCGACTAGCAGTTGAGGCCCGGAAGAACCTGGAGCGGGCTCTTGCCCAGAGCAAAGTTGTCACTTTGTTCTGGATAAAAGCCCACGCTGGCCTCGCTGGGAATGAACGCGCCGATGAGCTGGCGAAAAGCGCTGCCCTTTACTCAAAAAAGCGTCCCGACTACGATCTGTGCCCGGTCTCATTTGTCAAGGGCCAAATCCGCAAGGAATCCCTTGACGAATGGAACCGGAGATATAGGTCAGGCGAAACGGCCGGAACAACTAAAACCTTCTTCCCGGATGCGGTTGAAGCGCATAGAACAAGCCATAAAATCACTCTGGACAATGTTACCACCCAGCTGCTAACGGGGCATGGCGGCTTTGGGGAGTACTTACACAGATTCAAATGCAAAGACAATCCAGGCTGTGTCTGCGACCCAAACTGTAACGAAACAGTATTACACATACTAATTGAGTGCCCGCAGCACGACAAAGCAAGAGAAAATCTAAAACAGGAAATTCAAATGAATCTGTGTAAGGACTCCCTGGCCAATATATTAAAAAATAATAAAACTAGAAATATAGTCATAGATAAAAATAAAACGTAATCTATAAGTTAGCGTGTATAATATAGATCAATATTTACTCTGTATTATTAGAATATAGGAACAAAATATAGATAGTGAACACATAGTGAAATAGAATGTAAAAAAAAACTTAGCACGGACAACGAACGAACATGATAAATGAAATATAAAATAGATAGAATATGAAATAGGAAAATGTAAACAGTGAAAAAATTAGAAAGAAGGCAAATTAGAAGAGGCATCAACCTAACCGAATTAAAAAAAAAAAAAAAACTACCTATCTGGACTAACACCTACATCAAGTATTGATTACTCCTTATGGAAAGCCACCAGAAAAATGAAGTGTCCTAGCACACATATCCCGCCGATTAAAAAGCGAAATGGAACCTGGGCTAGATCTAACCTAGAGAAAGCAACGGAATATGGAGACTATTTGGAAACCGTTTTTAAATCGCATGACAGCTTAGATAACGATCACTGCAACGAAATACGTTCTTATCTCCAAACCCACTCCAAATGTGTCTTCCACTAAAAAGCTGTTCTCCAAAGGAAGTATTAAAATCAATACAATGCCTTAAAGGGAAAAAAGCACCTGGATACGATCAAATAGATGACACCTTATTAAAAAAACTGCCACATAAAGGTCTCATGCTGCTGGTCATTCTATTTAACGCTTGCATCCAGCTAGGTCATTTCCCAAGTCAGTGGAAAATTACACAAGTCGCTATGGTACCAAAGCCTGGAAAACCACCACAAGAAGCGTCATCATACCGACCGATAAGCTTGCTACCGGTGATCGGAAAAGTATTTGAAAGAATTTTACTTAACCGGCTCACACACCAGCTACAAGAGGTGATTCCAAGTCACCAATTCGGTTTCCACTCCAAACAACACCGTTGAGCAGATACACCGCCTTGTGGATGTAATCAGCAGAACCTTAGAAAACAAGCAATACTGCTCTGCTGTCTTTATAGACATTGGGCAGGCTTTTGATAAGGTTTGGCACGAAGGCCTTCTTTACAAAGCGAAGAAACTCCTACCACACTCTTTTTACCGACTACTTGAATCGTATCTTCACAAAAGGTGTTACGAAGTACGACGAAACATCACCATTATACGAAATAAAGTCAGGAGTTCCTTAGGAAAGCATCTGGGACCTGTGTTGTATCTTTTGTTTACTGCTGACCTGCCCACAGAGAATAGTACTACGACAGCTACATACGCAGATGATACAGCAATATTATCTGTACATAAAAACCCAGACATTGCCTCGTTGAATCTACAAAACCATCTAAACGCTGTAGAAGGGTGGCTCACAAAATGTATTAAAGCAAACCAGAGCAAGTCCACTTATGTTACCTTCACTCTCTGCAAAAAGACATGTCCGCCAGTGAAACTATGACGAAGAGCTACCTCAAGCAGAAGACGCAAAATATCTGGGCATGCATCTCGACAGACGACTCACTTGGCGAAAGCATATCTGGACTAAACGCAAACATCTCGACATGAAGCTACGAAGTCTGTACTGGCTTATTGGCAAGAAATCACAGCTTACCTCCACCAGCAAGATAGTCATCTACAAAGCAATAATAAAACCCATATGGACCTACGGTATTCAGCTTTGGGGTACAGCCAGCATAAGCAATATTGAAATCCTCGAAAGATTTCAAAACAAGGCTTTGAGAATTATGTTCAACATCTCGCCATACATAAGCAACAATAACATTCAAAAGGATCTCAACATCAAAACCGTCAGAGAAGAAATTGAGGCAAATAGTAAAAAATATCAGGAGCAACTCGCGGTTCATGTCAACGACCCGGCATATAAATTGGAGGGAGAAGGCAGCCTCCGATTCTGCCGATTGAAACGAAATAGTGTCTCGGATCTGCCCCGTAGATTCTTTAGCAAATAGGTAATTCCGCAAGTGGACGGATACGTAGCTCTAAAATACAAATCCGCCACCCACAACCGCACGGCTCAATGTTGCAAGACAGATTGCCGAGATACAGAATGAGACAAAGGAAAAAAGAATAATCTGAGTCAAAAACACAGAAGAAAAGCTAATAAGATTCCTTGTCCTGTGGTCACAAATGTTGTGTTCCGCAGGGTGGTGCTTTTCGGTTCTCCTTTCCTCCATATTCATTCAACTCTATCACTTCTGTATTTTTTTCCTTCTATCATTTCTAGGCTGAAAATCTACAAATATATATATATATATATAATAATTATTATGTTTTAGCCTCTATAGATAATATCGCTGCTGCTATTGCCACTTTGAACTCCGACCTGACGCGAATCTGTGATTGGTGTAAATCGTATGTCCTCTCGGTTAACCCCATTCAATCTCAAGGCATTATTTTTTTTAACCCCAAATTGTTGGTTAGGTTAAATAATGTACTTCTTATTCGCTTCGATGGGGTGCTACTGCCGCTGTGATGAAGATAAGGACCTAGGTCTGTTGTTGGACAGTTTACTCTCATGGAGGGCGCAAGTGGCTGAAGTGAGTCGCAAGACTTTTGCTACAATTGGATATCAAAAAGTCGTTTGAAGAATTTTTACCTATATCCGTAGTTATATAGTAAGTCATTTTATGTCTATTTTATTTATTTCTTAATATATAATATTTATATATTATTCATATTTATATAATAATATTTAATTATAAACGTATATGTCGCATTAACGGCGGCCTATGTCAGAAAAGACGTGTGACGAGTCGGGAAAGCGAGTCTCATTTTTCTTTTTGAATCAGCAGAACCGCTGACCTTTAGTAGGTCACCATCTCTGCTGTCACTATCTACAGTACTAGAACTGATATCAAAAGAAAGTGCCATCCAAATGATGCACTGAAATTTATTATCGAAAAGCAGAACAAGATAACATCCATGACCGATCTTGACAATATAACCACCGCAAATGCAGATACGTCACAGATTGCAACTAAAGGTTATTATTTGAATGAATGGCTTTAATCACTGATTTTAATAGTTGCCTAGTCTATCACTGGCATTTGCGATCACTAAATAAATAGACTACCTACAAATGCAATTCATAGAAACACTTCGCTGCTATAAGACGTAGGCGGTAGATTGTAATAGTAATTAATGCTTCTAATGGTTAATCCATCACTGACTTGCAAAAGCCTTACTATTGTCACAATTAAGGAAATCTCTAATAGCAAAAGTGATCAAATTAAAAAGGTACTACGATTACTACCATACGTGGGTAGGTACGTAGGTAGTTTAATAATAATAAAGAACACGCACTTATTAACCTCACAACTTGAAATCTTTAAATACTTTAAAGAAACACCGATTTAAATATTTAAACTCAAATGGTGTTATTGAATAGAAGCAGGCGTTACTTTGCGGAAGTCCATGATAGTGAATGAACTAGAAGTTTAATTCGCTATAATCCGCTACAGTAGACAAATCTGTGTGGTACAGCGCGTGTCTTTCACCTGCAGCATGCGACACCCACCACCCAGCAATTCGCACAGGCACAACACCATCCATTGTGACTTCACAATCGTGCATTGTCGAGTCAACATCTCCTGAAGATGCTCCGGTGTCGGAGTGAAACGTACGTTGAGAGTGATTTGGAGGATTTGTGTGGTGTGGTGTTGTGCGGTGTTGTGCCTGTGCGAATTGCTGGGTGGTGGGTGTCGCATGCTGCAGGTGAAAGACACGCGCTGTACCACACAGATTTGTCTACTGTAGCGGATTATAGCGAATTAAACTTCTAGTTCATTCACTCTCAAATGGTGTTTATTCAAATGATCAAATTAATCTACCACCAGCTCGGAAGACTACTCTCACCGAGTTTTAGCTGGCGAGAAACTCGGCGGTAGCTCTTTTTAAAAGGTTTGACAATAATTCTTACAATATTAACTTAGTTTACGATATTCAAGATCGAAACCGATTCACAAATATTTATCACAACTCTAAGATTATTTAAACAAAGTTTATTTTCAACTACATTCAAACTAAATTCTAGCAAAACCTAGGAACACAATTTTAGGTGTTAAATCAAATAGAAATTGGTCTTACAACCTTTCGCTTACCAGAGCTCGAACATTAATGAATCTTAATCTTCCAGTGCAACATTTAAGTGCACTTTCGCGCCACCACTCGGCAGCTCGCGGCGTTACAATAGCCGACTCGCTCCGATTGGCGGAACGATAGAGCGGATAAACAATTGAAACTCTTATTATTAACAAATCACTTAACTTCAGTGTAAAACGAACTGAACTAGCTTCTAAAATTATGAAAACTATTTACAATTATTAAACAGCAAAATCACTGCACAAAATAAATAGTAAACAATCAAGTAGGTACTTGCGGCCAAGACCTCAGTTCCATCCATAAACAATTCTTTAAATCTCACGCTGTTAGAAAATTAATAAACTTTAACAATAAACTGCTAATATTATTATTCACATCGGATTACGGGCTCGAAGCTCTTCCGGCTTCTCCCACGATACATATGTATATTTAAACTCATGTACGTATGTATGTTTTGTATGGAGGTAGTATTGTATGTATTTGATATATAGATTGTATTTGTAGTTTGCGCACCATCCCGTTTTTAATCTCTTCATCTGTCTCCAAAGGTTGTCTGGAAGAGACAAGGCGAAGCGATTAGGCGATAAGACCGCCTTTGCATACTGTGTTGTCTTGTAAAACTACGACTAGTTTTATTGTCTTTTTTTGGTCCGTGTACTTGTGTGCAATATAGATTTAAATAAACAATAATAAATAAATGTATTTAACGTTTTTACAGAAATAATAATATTGAATACACCATCTAATATGTGACTATAATTTGTCAAGTTAAATTTTGCATAAGTACTTAACTTTTCCACGCTAGCGAATAAAATAGCGCACAGATTTTGAACACTAAAGCTTTTCCGAGCTAGTGAGATGAAATAGTATTTTGCTTTTGAGTGAGGCATTTTGCCTCACACAAAGGCAAAAGGTGAGGCGAAAAACAGGCGAGACCACTCGAAAAATAATCTGACCTAATTTCAATTAGGTACCTAAACTCTACCTTCTTTAAATATATACGATTTGCATATTATGAAGATGAAAAATAGTTTTCCATTTTTATTAGTATCCATGATAGCAAATAAACGTTTGTATATCGAAAATTTAAGAATGGTGCATTAAGATTATCTCTTCCATCTTAATAGAAACCTATTTTACTCACAATTTTGTAAACCCGATAGGATAAATGATAAATGATAAATGATAAGTGATAAGTGATAAATGATTTATTTATTTCATGTAGGACAACATGTGTTACTTATGAAACGTTGAGACACTACCACCGGTTCTGAAAGATAATTCTACTGAGAAGAGCCGGCAAGAAACTCAGCAGTTGCTCTTTTCATAGAAAAGAAAAGGTTACAATATGTATACTTATATCCGATTTTGTCCCTCTAAATGTAAGCAGTCCCTGCGCATACTATTCAAGTTATGTAGGCGTCATAGAGATTGGTAAATGTTTCAAATCTGATTTCCCATTAGATTTTATTTGACCGTTACGTTCCGTCCTGACCAGATTTATTGGTTTCCCTCGAGAACCTGCGATAGTACTAGCATTATAAACATGTAGAGAATTAAGCCATCCTTCATTCGTTTGACCAATTATTATGGTAATAGGTGGAAATAAAACTAATCCTGTGATACATACCGTAGATTACATTTGGGCTGGAGGTTTCAAAGGTAGTCAAACTAGCCGCCCCGATAGCGCACGTGTGGGCTTTACCTATAAGATATACTCAGCGAAGAACTACAGATAAGAACGCGGTCTTAAGTATCGGTCAATCTATGCTTGAGAATAATTAAGGACCTGTTCTTCGCTGATACACTACTCAACATTATCGCAACTTTGCTATGACAGATGCGCAGAATTGTAAATATTAATAAATAAATAAAAAATGTTTAACTCGGACAGCTAAAGAATATATAGAGTGTATATAGAGTGTGAGGTTAGTAACAATAAAAACATAAAGCACTTTAAATCTATATCTTTATACATAAAATCGTTTGTCCTGACTGACTGTCTGGTAGCTATCAACGCCCAGCCTAAACTGATGGGGTTAGAGACTAAAGATTGTATGAAAGTCCTTCAATATAGACTTTCAATTTCAGCATCGTCTGCAATGATGTCTCATAGTAGGTACTTTAAGCACATAAAGCCATAGGCCCATTGTTTGCCCGACACATCCATGACGCATTTTTTTTTTTTAAAATATAGCCTTAAAAACTGAAAAAGAGCAGCGCTAGACCGTAGTTGTTGTGGGGTTCTTTGGGGGAAGCCCATGTCTATTAATATGCGTCTTATAGCTGAAATGATGATAATGATAAAGGTAAAAACATGTGCGAGGGCGGCATTTTTCAGTTTTTGCCCCACCTCGAAAAATTCAAGATCCGGCGCTGCTTAGGGGATATCCTAGTAGTAAGATACCGTGAATAGTTGGAAGCCTCTCTAGGATCGTCTTTTTAATATTAAGCAATGAAAATATTCGTGCTCGCTTTGTTCGTGTTTTCAATAGATGGATTCAAATCGGTTGAAAACCATGAATGATATTTTATCCTACAAAACATCAATCCCGGAATCCAGCACAGTTCCGGTAAGGTAACTAATATTTTCCTGTTTACTTTCATTATTCCAGTCCCGTCGCCCGTCCAATCACCAAAAAAACGAGGGGTCAGTGATGCCACCACAGCCCTCTAGCAGCAGTCTAGCCCTTGGTAGGCTTCATAATATTATGTAAATGTCTTAATACAATTTTGACCCTTTTTTGATTGAAAAATCAGTCGCAAGATATTATAACGGCGGTAAATATGAATGAGAAGATATATTCGATGCGAGGATTATTATCCTCGCATCATAATTATTCTCATTTTGTTTATAAACTAAGGGAATATGAGAATTCGCAGCAGTAATTTCAATACAAAAGAAATTATATTCTGCAAAATATAGAACTATTAAATTCTTTTTTCCTTAGTAGAATTTCCCATTGCGCAATGTATTTTCAGCACAACAAGATTACTAAAATAAAACAATAGCCTTTTAATTTATTATTATTATTTATTTTGGTATTTATACTTACGATTATCGATAAAATTAAAACAATTAAGCACTTATGTTTCATCTAAGTTACATTTGAAGATGTGTTTTTTTTTTATTTACGTCCTAAGTATATTATTATTGTCATTTATTATTACATTAAATTATCAAATCATTCATAATTAAAATTTGTTAAGGTGGACACAATAGATTTGGTTGCAAATATTAACAATAATCAGTAGGTCACATACACGCAGTAGTCTGTAGGTAGGGACAGCATACACCTAAATTATATCATTATATAAAAATAATAGTAGGTACCTATATAAATAAAAATAATAAATATCATGAGTCTTTGGTAAATTAGAGATAACTTATAAATCCATACCTCCATACTTATTTTAATATTATAAATGCGAAAGTACCTTCGTCTGTATGTGTGTTATCCAATCACGCCTAAACTACTGAACCGATTTAAATGAATTTTGGTACAGAGATAGTCTAGAGCCTGATAAAGGACATAGGCTACTTTTTAATACGAAAAAAGGGCTGTAAGAGGTTGAAATAGGGGATGAAAGTTTGTATGGAAATTACGTCATTTTTAAAGCTAGAAGCTTGAAACTTATTTTTTAGGCTTTTGATTCGATATAAATAAATATGACATTCAAAGTTTGTAAAAATTTTACCCTAATCAATACAATTATTATTATAAATGTGAAAGTATCTCTGTTTGTCTGCGTGGTACAGAGTTGTAAGGGGTTGAAATAGGGGATGAAAGTAGATGACATCGGTCATCAACATCAAAAAAGCTTACGGCCCTGAAAATAAAAGTATATAGTAGATACTATACACTTTTATACTATACTTTTTATTTTCTGTGTGTATGTTCTGTGTTTTTGCTCTCCTACTGACTTCATCTTTACTATATTACTATAATATTGTAAATGTGAAAGTTTGGATGGATAGATAGATGTCTGTTACTCAATCACGCCACAACGACTGAATGGGATGATATTTGGCACAGATATAGATTATAGTCTGCACTAATAAATAGTATGCTACTTTTTATCCCGCAAAATTAGAGTTCCCGCGGGAACCAGAAAACCTCTATCGCGGACGAAATCGCGGGCAACAGCTAGTAAAAAATAAACATATCAAACACATAATTTTCATGTAAAATACTTATTTTGTACAATTAGTTTGGCTTGTTTTCCCTTGGTCTAATCAGAGAGACTTTGAATATAAGATGCCTGTAGACGATCAAACTTGTTTGCCAATTGCCATACTACATTTCCCTCAAGAGTTAAAACCAGAGACTGATCTTCTTACATAAAGAATGTCAACACTATACCTAATAATATAGCTAATATCAACTAATGACAGTCAAACATTCATCGGCTCTTATAAGTTAAAATATTGATAAGTGTACTCTCACAAGCAAATAAGTTTGGTCGTTTAAAGGAACTTTTAACTTAAAAGTTAGTTTATTCGAACAAACTTGCAAGAGTGGGGTCTGAATCATGTTCAACAGGTTGCGCCGATGTTACCTGAAACAATTTAAAATAACTATTAGAATTAACACCTTATTTACTCATTCTACGTCTATAATGTAAGCCAATGGGACGAGAGACCTAGTTGCGACAACGCATATCAGTCGATTGCCATTGTTAAGCAAAGGGACCTAATTTGGAAGTCCAAATTTGGCGTTTTCCTTTCCTCCGAACCTCGGAGAGCACGTTAAGCCGCCGGCCTCGGTTATTATCACTAACATCTGATAATATCGTTATCGATACGATAACCTATGAGTTGAAATAGTACTCTTAGTCGAGTCCTGAAGAATGCGGAACGCATTATTATCCCCTGAAAACCCCTGCCATTATGTGATTAATGGAATGAGGTCACGACCTTCAGCAATGAGGAATACGACGCAGAGAAAGATAATCTAAGCCAATAAAATCGTTCACACGGCTAAAACTGTGTAGCTTCGCCTTCTTCAGTACCTCCAAGCAACATCAGAATGGTTCTATTCTCAACGTACTTGAGGTACTTCAAAAAATCAATATAAATGATGTTTAAATACAGATGTATAATTACGTATACAAATGTATGATGTAATATTTAATAATTGATTTTGTATTAGACCCAGTCAAAAAGCTATAGAAGCTCGAACAACTTTTGATGAAACTATGTTACCGCTTCGTAGCGTAGCGCATACGTGGTGTAGTTATTTTTTTTTTTAATTAAATAATTACCTTAAATATCCTCTGTAAGGAAAAATAAGTAACTACTGAACACAAAAAGCGAGGGCTCACAAGGAACCCAATCATAAATAATTTTATTATGCCTGTATGACACACAACTGGCCAGCTATTTGTTTATACAAAAACATCTGGATACGGCAATTTTTTACAAAACGTCTTATTACTTATTAGTGGATGGAACTTAATTATTTTTATTAGATTTAGGTTTAAATAAAAGCTTAATACGTACAAAGTACGCCAAAGTTTTGTCATCACGCCTGAACAGCGGGATGTTTAGGCGTTTCGGTATCCCAGGTATATCCCGAGGCAGGCTTTTGAGTTCCAGGGGCAGGTTCAGTGGCCTATCGGGCAAGAATTCCGGGATTCCGATCGCTGATACCGGTTGATTATGCGATTTTATCACCGGCTCATCGAGGTGCATATGGTGATAGTGTTCATGCTCGTCCGCTGAAGGCAAATGGTCGAAGTGTTCCAAGGAATCATATGGTTCGAGGTGGTCCAAGTGGTCGTGATGGGTATGGTGGTGGTGCACTGTCTTGTATACTGTGTGCGTGTGTTTGATCTTCTTCACTTTGTATGGTACGTGAATGACCACTTTCTTAGTTCGTCTGAAATATAAAAATTGATTATCATAAATTGTATATGTGACTAATAGATAGATGATGTCCGTGGCTTAGTGCGCGTGAATTTTAATATCTAAAGCTTTTTAATAATCCCCCGGGAATTCTTCAGTTTTTCATGTCCATTTCTTGCGCACCTTTGCCTTATTTCATCCAGCTTGCCAATTTGTTTACACCGCTGGACCGCGAAAAAGTAATAAACAGACACTTTTCGCAATAATAATATAATAAATATTATAGATTATGGGCTGGATTAGTATGGAATGGATTGTCATTTATTTAATACCTATACATCCTTTTTGTGAAATTCCATAGAAATTATCTACGATTAAGCATTACATTATTGTTACGTGACTATCTTACAAAAAACTATAACAATTCAAGATAAAATACTAGTTCCGTTTAGGCACGGACATACACAACGCGCAGCATCAGCACTGCGTGACTTCCTGAGTTCTAATTAACAAATTATTCATGCAAAGATCTAGCTGACCCGCCCTTGGTTGCTTGGGTGGAATTTCTAAAAATACACTTTTTTCTAATGGCCAAAATCCAGCAGCAAAAATATATATTTTTATATTATTTCAAAATTGGTTTTTATTATGCGCTTTAGAAAAAAATCAAGAAATATATTATTGCGTTTCAAGATTTTTGGTAAATTATTAATAGAAATTCCACCCAAGTAAGCAATAGCAGGTCAGCTAGATCTTTACATGAATAATTGATTAATTAGAACTCTGGAAGTCACGCAGTGCTG
The DNA here is from genome assembly GCA_964035005.1 of Erebia palarica. NCBI lineage: Eukaryota > Metazoa > Arthropoda > Insecta > Lepidoptera > Nymphalidae > Erebia > Erebia palarica. Next base: position 22,089,172 of record OZ035986.1, read on the forward strand.
ATACTGCGCGTTGTGTATGTCCGTGCCTTAACGGAAGTAGAATTTTATCTTGGATTAAAGCCCTGTAGATAGGTCTACATGAGTTCGAGCGCATTAAATGGAACGTTCTGCCGTGTAGTTCCGTCGTGCATCGTTGCATTCGCACTTAGTTTGTCCAAGCCTTTATCATATCGATAGAACTGCTAATAATAGTTCTATTAGATAATGGTTCTAAGTTCTAACCTTCCTAGTTATTGCACGCTATGTTTTTTTCTTCCTATTAGGTAATAAAGAATTAAGCGATTGAAAGCTATCACTACCCAGAGGGTATAGTAGGCATGAAACCATTAACTTAATACAAAACAAACGTGAATTGTAATTTTTTAGTTTTAGTCGAACTTTGTGCAATCAATGGTTTCACTATCAATAGGAACATTTCACGAGGATGTTTTAAAATCATCAACAACCCAGTCGGCCTGTAACCTAACACGGATCTCCTCTCAGAATGAACAGGGTTAGATCATATATAATATGTAATGTAAATAATGTGTGCATACTTCACCACGCTGGCAAAGATCGGATTGGAAAAACATCACACATCGCTGAGAACATGAATTTTAGACTCATATGCATGAAGATTTTTTCCTTCACCGTCATAGCGGATGATATTTTATTTCTTAAAACGCACATATTTAACTCTGAAAAGTTAAAGATGCCTCTCTCTCTGGGGAACCAAACCCAGATCCCCAAATAGGAGGTCGAAATATTAATCACTATCGTAAACAAAAACCTCTAAGTATAAAAAGAGATTACTTTTATATGGAGCTGCATAGACTATCGTGAAAGCACGAAACGTGTTTCCCATATTGGTACGACGCGTCCTTTCGCGCGGACCTGTTCCTAGTGTGTTTTCATCCTAATCAATGAGACAAGTGACAAAAAGTTAAATTTAATGCTATTCCACTTACCCTTCTGTATTTGTGACGAGTATGGCTAGCAAGACCGCAAGGCAAAAAAGTAGCTGTGGATAAAAAAAACAACGTTGAAATGAAATTCATATTCTATTATTAGTTTTTAAGTAAAGACCTACTCTTTATTATTTTAAAATTTAATATAATAGGTCTACTCTAAGGGTAAATTAATTTTTAAAAGACTTCATAATTAAAAAAAAAACTTTGTACTTAATAATAGACAATATTATTTTCTCCTGTACATTATTAAGTAAAACAACTATCTAAAACCCTCTGCCCGAGGATTCAAGTTGAATTTCTGGTTGTTAAATAATCTTAGTCAACGATATTGAGAATTTGCCTGTATGAAAAATATCAAAAGATTACTTGATTCACTTAGCGACAGCTGTACTACCAGTTAACTAGTAATTATTATAGGAAAGTACATGTACTAATATTTTAGCTGATCCCCAAGGATATTAAGAGTAGCTATTAGGGCATTAAACGGTTCTGTGGAAATGCGCTGTAGATTGGCTACTACAAATTTAGTATTAGTAACTATTAATGTACAAGCCTTGTGATATTTTTTTGAAGCACCGACTTTGGGTTCGACTGACTAGCCAACCTAGCTAGCTCTCGACTCGCATTCAACTAAGTATTGTAGAGTAGTTAGTAGTCTAGGCAAGTTGACCCCAACAATAATTCCTCAGGCGATGAAACTTTATAGTATTATAAAGTATGTTATACATATGTTATACGTATATTATATATATGCAATAAAAAATCATAAAGGAAGTAAGGTTTTTTTATGCTATGGCCCATTGTTAAAGCAGGAAGGTATATTATCGCGTAAATACAGTTTAGATTTGATAGTAAAATTGGTTTAAATATCGATGTTCTGCATGATTATTTCATTTGATATTCCGGTTTTTAGTGTAAATATACTACCTACTATTATTTTAAAAAGAATGGTGAGTAAATATTAAGTTTTAAGTATAAATACCTAACTTCCGGAGGTTTTTTGTTGGATATTTTTGTGTAAGTTTTGGATCATCTAATACTAAAACCCAGCCAAGTTTCATCAACTGAGGATTTAATGCGGGGGTCTCCATACAACGGACCGCCCCATTGCCTAGACTATAGAGACTTCTAGACTAGAGAGGGTATTATAGATACTTCGTTGAAGTATCGAGAGCATACATACAAAGTTTCAATTAAATCGGTTGACTATACGCGAAAGCTTAGGTAACGATCAGATGGATATAATAAGCTCACACGCGAAAATTATTTCTATAGCACATAATTTAGCTTGCTGTACAATAAAATGTCAACACGCTATTGAAGGCACACATTCGTAAATATTAAAAAGAAACCATGTTGGTGATATTATATTATAATAATTATAAATGCGAAAGTTTGGATGTATGTATGGATATATTGATGTATGGATGTTTGTTACTCAATCACGCCCCAACAGCAGAACGGATCTGGCTGAAATTTGGCTCAGAGATAGATCTGGAATAGCACATAGGCTTTTTATCCCGGAAAATTAAAGAGTTCCCGCGGGAACCAAAACACTTCACACCACGCAGACGAAGTCGCGGGCATTCGCTAGTATTATAATATAATATAATATTATCTAGTGTACTATACAAGATGATACCCGAGACTAAGAAGTGCGGATTTAGGATTTTAACAATTCTGGGAGAATTCACTAATTTTCCGTCATAAATAGTATTGCTGCAGGTCCTTGCTAAACTTCATGTTCATTCGTTGCTCCATTGCAAATCAACCACTGAAAATACTTTCTACATATTATATCATTACTAGATGATGCCCGCGACTCCGTCCGCGTGGATTGAGGTGTTTTAGGGGTATGAAAAATAGATAGTAGCCGATTCTCAGACCTACTGAATATGCATATAAAATTTCATAAAAATCGGTTAAGCCGTTTCGGAGGAGTATGGTAACTAACATTGTGACACGAGAATTTATTATTAATTATTATTTAATATACTATATTATATAATATTTTATATAAAAATCACTATACACCAGAGTAATTAATAGAAATACCAAAGAGTGAGCAATAGTATATAAGATAGTATTGTTTAAAGGATTGAAGGAAAAATACGTACCACGGATCGGCAATCCATAATCAAGAATCTATTGTTATCGAAACAATGTGATGGAAAACACTTTTCAAGCAAAAAAGCTCTTATGAGAGCGCAAATTATTAATCACGTATGATTGAAAATGAAGTGCTTACACGCGTGAACACAGAGCGATAATGAAAGCCGATTCAATTGTTATAACTCATATATACCACACACGGTTACATCCAGGTGATTCTATCCCTCATTAGAAACTTTTCCCCACATCTACCCATCTCTTTTGCTAATTCGACGCGGTTTTTTTTGGCATTTTTCTCATCAGCATTTTATTTATTTCCGCAGAAATTCTAATCTTTCAAAAACATGGAATCCACGCGATATTCGGCAGTGGGAATAATTCCAGAAACGCTTTTAAAGTTCCATAACTGTCTAATCGAAAAACATCGAACGAAACCTTAAAAACAAAAATAATTCTCGCATACCTACTTATATTTTGTGAGTGATGGTTACTTAGTCTCTAGATTTGGATGAAATATTTCGATCATAATTTTACTTTGTAACTTTATTCGGATATGTGTCATCCCGGAGTTCCCGCGGGAATAATTCCGAGGAAGAACCACGCAGGGCGAAACTTGGTCGGGCTCAGGTACTTAGTAGTACTTATTAGATGAAAATTTGATAGGTAAAAGATCGTACATGATAATTGATAATCAACTTAATTTATTTAAATAAATTATTTATTCTTCTTATATTAACAAATACGGTGCACTCCATAGACTTAGGTACATATACATATACCGAGCCACTTTCGCATGTTTTCTTTTTTACATGTCGATATTCATAACAGGTTTTTTCTTTGCATACATAGCTTGCTCTAGTATCCCTTGTTGTTGCTAAAAATAAAAAATAAACATTATCCTCTCATATAATGTAGGTAGCCAACACGGTCTTACGCCGCTGGAGACAAGACCGACTTCTGTTGAAATCCTTGCAGAAGACCTTCTTCCAACAGTGGATATTTATCGGTTAAAATAACAGCGACGACGTAGTAACCAAGGTTTTAACAAATGCAGAAGGGTAGAGGATGCCATTACAAAACCCAGCATTTTTCATACATTTCGAAGTTTGCAAAAGCTCTAAAACTCGTGGCTTAATATTGCAACTTTGTTCCATACTAATGGAATTTTAAGAATAAAAGAAAGCAAATAAGTACTTATGTGAATAAAAAAAAAATCACTAACTTTTGTACTTTGGAAGTGTTTCCACAAGCCATACCGCAATTCCCAGTCTTCGAAAAATAACATCGGCTTGTTATGATATGTACGTTTATTATATTTCTTATAAGTTTTTAATAAAGGAGGGTTCAATTGGGGTGCAACCTTCGCCCGTCTTGATATTATTTCGTTCACGTACCTGTACAGATCAGGGGCTTTATGCACCCAACATATAAGAGACATTATGGCTAGAACAATAGCATGCAACCAGTATCGGCTCTTATCAGGTAGCTTTTTAGCTGTGATTGCAAAGTCTTGTATAGTCATTGCCAAGCACGAAGCTGCTGCCGCTGTCAAGCCGCAAGGAACTTCGAGGATAGTGCATGCTATTAATGAATACATAGTCTTTAAGTTGATCAAGCTATAATAGTGACTCTGGGCGACTTTGAATAAGAAATCGTGGAATTGTTCTCTATACTGGCGCATGAATAATTTATCGTTGCTGTCGTATTCGCCTATTTTAAGTGGCACCTAAAATCATTAAGGAAACTTAACTTATTAGTTGTCAAAATTTTTGTGGTTAGGTGTCAAAATTTGACTTTACCTAACAAGTCTATTTACGCTACACATTGGTTAGGATGAATTGGAATTCGGAAAAGAGTTGTAGCTCCAGCACAAAATGGTAAGGAAATCTTCTAGAGCTGAAGCCATCGAAAGTTTAGCACTATTGATGACAGATTTATGAAGAAGCAAGAGTTTTTAACCACGAAAACGAATTTTGCTAATTTTTTATGAAATATTAGTTAGCAATCCAAGAACAGGATACTATGATATCGTTGGTGTACTAGGCTAGGTATAATTTTTTCTATAAAATTTAGGTACCTGAGAAAAGTCATAATATATAGTGGGTATCAACAAGTTCGCTGCGTTTTTCTGTCTGTCCAGTAAACCGACTAAAAGTGTGCAGCCAACGAGACTGTAAACTCCATTTGGTGAACCGACAAAATTCGGCAAAATCTCATTCAGTACGCTTTCATTCAAACACTCACTGAATAAACCAACTTTGTACAGCTGAGCAGCATACTCTATCAATGAAGAGAACTCTAGAATTTCATCGTTACTCATCGTCACCATTGAGAACCAGTTTAGCATAGTTGTTATTATCGTCAAACGATGGCTGTTTTCCGCTCTTTCGAATATTCTCCGCAAACACACGTCAAGCCCTCTCTTCAGATATCGGTACGATGAAAATGTCTCAGCACCCTTCGAAATACTGCACGTAAAGAAATCTAGAAGACGTGTGATAAATGGTAATAGCTTATGTTTATTAATAATCCAATTATCACTTTTCAGCAATTCGTAGAAGACTCGCATACGATGCCGTGCTGATTTGACATCGCTAAAAACCACGCAGTGTATATCCGTCAGCATTAGGTTGTACAAGGTTATCTTTCCCCTACTATAATAAAGTATCACTTCTAATATTTGAGTGACAAAATTCTCAAACGGCCAAAGGGATATTCGTGAGAAAAAATCGAGCGTGATACGAATAACGTGCTCATTATTTTCAGGTTGCAGCAAGTTCATGGTCTCTTGGAAAGTCACTTCGGCTTGCTTGAACAGTTTCTTGTCACATCGAAACAAGTTCCTGCCTTTAAGCATATTGAGCTTTACTCGCATTCCAAAGAAGTAAACCAACGTCAAAGAGCATTTTACTACCCCTTCGAAATCACTGTCTTGTAAACTTCGTCGGTTTGAATACTTAAATATGTACTTGAGGTTTTTCATTGCTTTTACTTTGTTACTGTAGAACATATCGTTCAGATCTATGGGGTAATAAAGGTTATGCAGGTGGGTTATTTTGTCTTGCAGCTCACTACCTTTAAGTGCGTCCGTTATCGGTGGTAGAAACATTTTGGACTTACCTACAGTAAGACTCCTTATTATACTTAATATAATAGTTTTACTCGATTTGTAATTTAATTACGCCAGAAAATAAAACATTTCCTATTCAGCTTTTGACAAAAATTTGACGTGTCTTTTGATTTCTTTGTATGACATCCATAAATATATAGAAAATAATTATAGACGCCAGTAAGACGTTCCTAACACTATGAGAAAACAAATAATAAATCACTAATGAACATTTTTTATAAAAAAAATCGTTTGTAATACAAAGTATATAATATATTTTATCAATCTAATCTAATATATATATAAAATCGTTAAGGGATCAACGCACAGCCTAAACCGCTGGGGTTATTAACTTGAAATTTTGACAGTAGGTACCTTTGGTGACGTAGGCGCTCACTAAGGAAGGATTTTTCAAAATTCTACCCCTAAGGTGGTGAAATAGGGGGTGAGAGTTTGTATGAAAGTCCGTCATTTCTCAAGTTATATCCATGAAACTTGGTATACGATCTACTGGTTGAAAATGAAGAAATACGTGTTTCACAATTTTAAAAATTCTAAGCCCGAAGGGTTGAAATAGGGGATGAGAGTTTGCATGAAAGTCCTTCATTTCTCAAGATATTCTAAAGTTATATAAACGAAACTTGGTATTTCGGCTTTCGATAAAAATTTAAGAATTACGTGTGTCGCAGTTTTTCAAAATTCAACCCCTAAAGTGGTAAAATAGGGGTTGAATTTTTTTATGACAGCTATAGCCATGAAACTTGGTATATGAGCTGCGAGTTAAAAATCAAGAAATATTCATTTTACAGTTTTTGAAAATTCTACCCCCAAAGGGGTGAAATAGGGGATAAAAGTTGGTATGAAATGCCTTCATTTCTCAAGATATTTTACAAGTTATATCAACGAAACTTGGTATTTTGGCTAACGGTAAAAAGTAAAGAAGTACGTGTGTCACAGTTTTTCAAACTTTTACGCTTAAGAAGCTTAGTGTTTCGGCTTTTGGTAAAAAATGAAGAAGTACGTATGACACAGTTTTTCAAAATTCAACCCCCAAAAGGTTTAAATAGGGGTTGAAAGTTTGTATGAAAGTCCTTCATTTCTCAAGTTATAGCCATGAAACTTGGTACATAAACTGCGGGTTAAAAAAGAAGAAATACGTATATCACAATTTTTGAAAATTCGATCTTTAAAGGGGTGAAATAGGGGATGAAAGTTGGTATGTAGGGCCTTCATTTCTCAAGATATGGCTAAAGATAAATCAAAGAAGCTTAGTTTTTCGGCTTTTGATAAAAAATAAAGAAATACGTGTTTCACAGTTTTTGAAAATTCGATCTCTAAAGGGGTGAAATAGGGGTTGAAAGTTTGTTTGAAAGTCCTACATTTCTCAAGTTATAGCCATGAAACTCAATATATAAACAGCGGGTTAAAAATTAAGAAATACGTGTATCACAAATTTTCAAAATTCAACCCGCAAAAGGGTAAAATAGGGGTTGAAAGTTTGTATATGAAAGTCCTTCATTTCTCAAAATATTGCTCAACTTATATCAACGAAGCTTAGTGTGTTGACTTTCGGTAAAAAATAAAGAAGTACGTGTCTCACAGTTCTTCAAAATTCAACTCTCAAAAGGGTAAAGTAGGGGTTGTAAGTTTGTAAGAAAGTCTGTCATTTATTTTTAAGTTAGAGCCATTAAACTAGGTATTTTTTGGTAACTTGGTTGGGTTTTTTGGAATTTTGGTTTGAAATGGAGAAATACCTGATTCACATTTTCTTGTAAATTTTATGCCCAAGGACGTGTAATAGATAGTTAGTCCTCCAATCACGCCGCAACAGATTAATGTAATTTTTTGCATGGGTATAGTTGAGGATCTGGATAGTGGCGGCATAGGCTACTTTTCATCCCGGAAAATGATGAAGTGCTGTGGGAATTGAAAAAATACTTATACCACACGAACGAGTGACGCTCAATCACACCAGAACGGCTGAACGGATTGATTTGATAAAATTTGGCACAGAGATAGATCGTAGTCTGAAATAACACGTAGGCTTCTTTTTATCCCGGAAAATTAAAGAGTTCCCGCGGGAACCAAAAAATGTCAAATGTATGTTTGTTACTCAATCACGCCATTACGGCTAAATGGACCTAGATGAACTTTGCACAGAGATAGATTATAGTCTGCAATAGCCAATAACACATAGGCTACTTTCTATCCCGTATAATTAAAAACAATTCAATCCACGCGGACGAAGTCGCGGGCATCAACTAGTTAAATATATAAATATTACAAATGCGTAAAAAAGTTTTGATAAATGGATGTATGGCTGGATGTTTGTTACCCAATCACGTCAGAACGGCTGAACGTTTGGATGAAATTTGGCACAGAGATAGATTATAGTCTGGAGTAACACATAGGCTACTTTTTATCCCGGAAAATTAAATAGTACCCGCGGGAACCGAAAAACCTCAATTCACACGGACGAAGTCGCGGTCATTAGCTAGTATTTTTTATGTAAGCAATATCATGCTTGAAGATATTCAAACAATTTTCGCCCAATTATAGGAATAGGCTATTATAGCTTGGATCGTAGGATAGGACGTGGTCGTTTATGGTGTCCAGGTATCGATCTATCTTCTACCAAGGATGTTTTATTTCATCATCATCAACATCATCATCATCATCATCATCATCAGCCAATATGCATCCACTGCTGGACATAGGCCTCTTTAAGATTGCGCCAACTTTGCCTATCCTTGGCTGTTAGCATCCACTTGATGCCAGCCACTCTCCGGATGTCGTCGCTCCACCTAGCCCGGGGGTGCACCATGTTTTATTTATGGATGTACAATTATTAGTCCCACGGATTTATTATTTGAGCATGAGTGTATAACACCCATTTTCAATATTACGTACATAGAACTTGGACATACAATATATGTATTTAAGTTACGAAAGTTCTTATACAAAAGCGCCTCGAGCCATCGTGCGAATTGAAGTTGTAGGCCTTAAAATAATAAGAATGTAAAGTATGCCCTAAATTATAAGCTGTTACACTATGTGCTTCAAATTGAATCATTATCTAGAACACAATGACTTTCATAAGTGACGCAACTTCCTCAGTTTCCGGCTGCCAGCCGCGTTCGTTCGTGCAAACAAAACAAGCAATGCGCGCTCCGACCATGTATTACTGTAATAACTATAGCGATAAGGCTTCAACAGTCTAGTTTCCTACTGACTTACGACCGAATACTGAGACATACTTTCCCAACATAGGTAACATGTAGGTACAACCAAATCGCTGGGTCTTTTCCCGAAGGTCTGTATACACATCAGATATAGCATTAAGGTAGTCTTTATCGTAGACCACCATCAGTCAGAAATAAAATTGAAAAATTTCAACGGGTTCCTTTACAAGCTATCCACGCGAAGTGAACAAGCTACATTAAGCTACATTAATTAAAAATATCAGTAAAATAAAAATAAATTTTCATACTTATTTATTATCCAAAAATAAACGACCACACTTACTAAATCTATCAGTCTTAAATAGATATAAATAATGGAGGGAAATAAATTATTACATAAATACTCGCAATGAGATAGTTTACAATATTGTCAAGCCCAAAAAGCGAGCTTGCTAGAGACGTTGCGATTACTCATTCGGATTTGCTCGAATATACTTCAAAGTTAAGTATTTACGCATGTGGAGACTTAGCCTAAGGGCCTAAGACCAAAAGTACGACTGTAGATCGCGCGAGAGAAACGACATCTGACAGGATTTTTACACAAAAGGTGCGCGTACAAGTGTTTGATTCAATGAACTGTGCGAACCAATTCACATTAAGCACATTGCGAAGAAACGCGCTTTGATGGGAACCTATAAAATATATGGTTCCTTATAATATAACTTCTACGAGTTGAACACGCTACGCTCGTACAATTAGTGTGTATTTAGGCTTTAAGAAATTTAGATTACTGTTGAGACGTTGTTTTTTGATTATCCGCGACCGGCAATTGCTGTGGCACGGAGTAGGTTTGAGGGTACGCTTGCGCGACATAAGGTCCTGGACCCACTTGTTCTTGGAGTTTCTCCGCTTCTTCTGGGGCCACGGGACACATACAGGGTACCAGTTGAACATGCTGTAGCGACACTGGTGTTAAACTGGCCCCCGCGGGCACGCTTATAGGGATGGGCGCCATATTCTGTTGGACTATCTCAGGCTGCTGGTACTGTTGCGGTATCTGGTATAGCTTCCTCGACTCGTAGGGGTACATGTATTGGTATCTGTAAGGTGTTACCGGCTGCACCCAATTCCTTGACGAGGTTTGGCTTCTGTAACAATGGATACACTTTTTTAGTCATTTTTATTCGCGGATGATTCTGAGAATATTTTAAAGTTATGTCTAAAAGGAGAGTCTGACAATTTCCGTAGTGACACTTATAAATACGTTTTATTTAGAGCGAAAACATGGCGAAAAGAATGTGGGCGTCGGAAGGGAACAACATTATGAAAGTGAGTTATACGGAAGTTTTCCGAAATAAAGTAATTTTCCGTAGGGTTTAATACACGATTTCAGAACTAGAGCAGGTATGTAGTTTAATACCATATTTTTTAACAATTTAACAGCGACAAAAATCTCCTCCTCCTTAAGATGCATCCATATCATAGAACATGTTTTTTTAAAACAATGTTATTTTACATGATGAATCATCTAAACGCACCATAAAGACAACTAATCGTTTTGTTTTATGTAACTTACATAACGCACTACCTACTGATCATGTACAATATTACCTATATATATTATACAATACGAAGATATACTGAAAAGAATACTAATAGCAAATATTATAATACGTATATATGTTATAAATATTTTTACAGTTTGTTTTTGCTGATTACGGTATGTAAAGGAAGCGTGATCACATAATTCGCATACATTTCCATCGCAAGCAAATATCAGACATGAATTTCGCAATAGCATTTTAATTATTTTAACATAAGCAAAAATAAATATATATATATATATATATATATATATATATATGAATATAAATATTTCTTTATATGTTTTAGTTGTATGTATTTAGAATAGTTAGGACAAGGTTAGTGTGAAAGATGTTTGATTTTTTTTTCGAAAAAGTGAAAAATTTGGGTTAAAAAATCTACATATAACAAAAACTAAGTGAGTGAGGCGGAAGATAGAAGGGAAGTTTATAAAAATATTGACAGAATTAACAGACTGACGTTCAGTTGTTCAATTTTATATATTCCCGGAAAAAAAGCAGTTCCCAATGGAACTTGAAAAAACCTAAATCCATGCGGACGACGTCGCGGGCATCAGCAGTTATGTATAAATAAAAGATGCCAATTATTTATTAGACCGGCCGAGTTTAGAAGAAAAATTTGATGGTATATGAAATACTGATAATTATTCAAAACCTAAGTGAATTCCTATACTAAACACCGATACCAGGTGTCCTATAGATTAGCGTCCCTTGTGCATCACCAAAAGGTCGCGTGCAGTTATGATAACCCTGACGTTTTAGACCCTGTGACACTCTCAAGTCTTCGTACCTTCGTAACATACTTTCACTTGAAAACACACTTTTTTAGTTGCTTTTGATCCCATCTGAGTGTTGAAGTGTTCTATCTTAAGAAACAATCTTTATTTATATAAACTGAGCTTTAACTTTAATAACACTTAACATACGGCATTTGTATGTATCGACATAATGTATTAGGGTAATCTGTTTTAATTCTCTCATATCAGCCATATTGAATATGAAAGTGACTGACTTTGAATTATTTGCGCCGTGTTTACGCCAGACAATATTTTTATCCTTAAATTTTTTCGTCCTAAATTCAAGTAACCTTATTGTGCTTGTACTAAAGACCTTGGCATATATTAGGATCGGGATTTATCGTGGTCCACACAAATTAAAGAGCTGAGTAGGAAAACATTTTTTGCAATGAGCTCATTGCGTCGTCTTCGTTCTGTTTTGCCAGCCAAAGTTATGTTAGCACATTCTCTCCTACTTTCCATTCTCGATTATGCAGACGCAAGCTATCTTAATTTGACAGAGGACCAACTAAACAAACTTGAGCGACTCCAAAATCTTGCTATTCGGTTCATATTCGGCCTTCGTAAATATGACCACGTATCTGAATTTCGTCAAATGCTCGAGTGGCTTCCTATCCGCCGTCGCCGGGATCTTCATATTCTCTCACTTCTGTAACGTGTGCTATTTGACCCAACAACTCCCTCTTACCTGAAGGTAAAGTATAAATTTCTGGGAGATCAGTCCAAAATACGAACAACCCGAAAATTAACTTTATGCATACCATCGCATAAGACAAAGTTTTGTACGCAGTCTTTCACAGTGCAAGCTTATTATGGAATGCTCTCCCATTAAACATACGACAATCAAAGTCACTGGAAATATTTAAACATCTGTTAAGAATTTCTATTTATCACCATAATACAGACGACTAGTTTTAACTTTTATTTAGTATACTATTACTTGAACTAAAAATACATAATATATATTAGTTTATTTTCATATATTTACTATAAGTATTATATTATTTGTGTAACTGTTTATGTATTAGTATGTAGGTATTTGTTTGTATGTTTATATTAATACACCACCCGCGAGTTAATCTCCTAGCTTCTATTCCTAAGGTTGCCTGGCAGATATCGCTACTAAGCGATAAGGCCGCCTTTTTGTATTCTACTTCGTTCTTTGTTTTCTATGTATTTTTTGTGTCCTTTATATGTGTTGTGGTGTACAAAATAAAGAGTAATAATAATAATAATAATAAACAAATAATTATTTAGTGAATACGTACCCGGAATCTGAACCCCATTTGAGGAAAAAGGCCTCCGAAGGCGCACTGATTGCTATACTCAGGAGGAGGCAAATCTGTAAATAAAACATTTATTTCATTAGTATAAATAGAAGGTACCTTCATTCTGCAGTAACTGATAGGAGAAAACTGCCGATTTCACGTAAAAAATTATTTGAATACAAACATTTTAATTTGAATAAGCTCTTTTTGACTGAAAGGGAAATCTTTCGGAAAATTCTGGGGCCATCCAGACACGAGAACGTTTGATGAAGACACAGGAAAAACTAAGAAGTTGAAGACCACGTAGCCGAACCCAATGTAATTTGGCATACTGAATCGGCGACAGTCCGGCAGGCTTAGACACCTGCGGAGGATCTAGAGAAGATTGTGCTGTGAAGATTAAGAGGATTTAATAGGAAAACAGTTGGATAACCCAGGTATTGCTTATTTCAAGAAGTATATTAACCTGCAAGCTTTCTAAATACCCATATTGGCATGAAGCAGCGCAATGCAGGAAAGATTGGATCCTCTTTGGGTCATTGAGCCAGCTCTTATCGGGAATATGGCGACCGTATTTTATTATTTTCCCTCACTCTCTCAGTATTACATGACGACAAACCACCATGACTCGAATAACACAAACTAACTTCGGGCTGCTGCTCTTTTCGGCCCGACACGGAACTCGAACCCAGGGCCTCACAAGCCGTAGCCGAATAAGCTCGCTACAAGACCAATGAGGCAATGTAACAACACCGTTATAACAACGAACAAACTGTACAAAAAATCCTGTAAACAGTGCATACGTAGGTACGTCATTAATATTATTATTATTATCTAACATCTACTGACCCTATGTATAAGCCTGCCATTATTATGAGAAGTTAAATGCCGTGATTATTTACACATCACTCCAGGGAGCCCTTTCCAACTAGAATTTTAATAGTTATGCAATGATTAATGACTGTCTATAACTTAAATCATCATTATTAATGAAACGTTTCATAATTATTTGAACAGACAAACAAACTAAATGCATCTTGTTCAACTTCTTTTTTTAAAAAATTATATAGGCCAGCGCTTGGCTGCAATCAGACTTGCTTGCAAGTGGTGATGTAGCCTAAGGTGGAGCGCGCTTGCCTAAAAGATGCCTATTCTATCCCGTTAAAACATCTAAAGGTATAATAATTGTTTGGGATATTGTTTTTATAAACGACGCTAGGCTTTTTTAAGGATCTATAAAATTATATTCAGGAAAAGCTTACGTCCCAGATGGACATAGGCTACTTTTAATCCCACAAAATGTTATCACGGTTTTTATGGACATTTTTCTTCACCGTTACAGAAATGCACATAAGAGGCAAAGGCTTTACGCAGTATCTTAATTGACGATATAATAACCCTCTTAGCTAATGTATTTTACTTAATAAATGTTTCTTTCATGGTCATGTAAATATATGAACGGAATATAAAAGATCTACAAGCAAAACATATTATCATGTCTTTTCTCTGTCTAAAGTGTGATGAAATTTGTTTCCATAAAACGTGATAAAGATCGATATTCGACAAATTAAACATCACAGTGTCTAATAAAGTTTTGTTAACATTATTAGTTCAATATTGAAGATCGAAAGGGGTCGGTCGGCGGCTGTTACTGTGAAAAAACAAACTAGTGATGTCCATTGTGAGTAGTGACTACAAGATACTTTAAATTCGACTGGCGCGTGCTTAACAGACTTTTTTCAGGATTTTGCATATGACCCATGTTGATTAGATCGTAATATTTTATAAAACCTATGTTGGAAGCCTACTTGGTATTTTAGCTATAGCTTTTTGCCGTCGCAAATAAAAATATTTAAAATTAGTAAAATATGATTGGTGAAATTTTTTGTAAGAATATGTGGGCACCAAAGTGTGATACAGGTTAGGTATAAAACGATTGATCTTAACTATGCATCGAATGTACCTAATTTTTAAATTCAATTCTCGACTAGATGTGTTAGCATATCGCTAAACGGTTAAACGGTCAACGGCTGTAAACGGTAGTATTAGAAACAATGTTTTTTTTTCACAGGAGTAAAGATCGTTTACTACCGTTAACCGCTAACCGTTTAACAAACGATAGTAAAAACAGCAATGTTTTTTTTCACTCGCTAATGCACACTAGTAAAGATTATTTACTAATATTTTCAACCATAAGCCGTTAAACGTTTAACAGTTTAACGACATGCTAACACCTCTATTCTCGACCACTTCCAAATGTCTGAATAAATTAAAATTATGCAAACATATTACTTATTTAAAAAACTGTTTACAATACTATTTCCCTGAAAAGGCTTGAGGTATCAAAAGCGTTTTTCATTAGTTTTTTGAAAATAAGATTTTTTTTAATTCACTTCACGAAAAATTATTTCTCGTGCAAAGTCTATTCGACGACACCGGGGACATCACTCAAAGAACTTTTATAGCAACGCAATCACTTGCCTCTTCCAGCATCCCATTTAGCGGCTATAAAGCCATGTAAATTGAAATTTGAACAACAATGGATAATCGTTAATGGAAAAGTAAACATTGAAGATCGATAACTCAACAATACAAGTAGGATTGATTTGTTATTCGGAGATGTTAGTCGGATTGCGTCAATAGGATTTTGTTTATTTGCTTAGATTTTTTTAATTAAGTTCGGATAGGATGGTAACAATAGGCACGTCATTCATTTTTTTATACATCAGACCTTGATTTTTTATTTTACTTTAAGGAACTTCATTAGAAAACCCTCAGTGCGCTTCAGGACTACCTGTACAGGTTTCAAAAATCTTCGTACAGTAACACAAGAATAACATAGGTACACAATAATATTATTACATAAAAAACAATACATAAAAATAATGAATAAGTCGCAATTAATATTTAAAAAATACAAAAATCTTGAAATACCCAAGGAGATTTCTTTCAAAACTAGCACAAACTTACCGCTGTATTTTTTTGCCGCAGCATATTGCACTGTTTTACCTAAATACTATCAAACAAGGGCACGTGTAGCCCTAACGACACCTATCTCGTAACTAAAG
The DNA here is from genome assembly GCA_964035005.1 of Erebia palarica. Lineage (NCBI taxonomy): Eukaryota > Metazoa > Arthropoda > Insecta > Lepidoptera > Nymphalidae > Erebia > Erebia palarica. The sequence goes on from OZ035986.1 coordinate 22,105,262, forward strand.
TCTACCAAAATGGGAATATGAAATTAATCCAACAATTCCCCACTTTTATCGGAACGTAGATGCACGTACCCAAACCGACCGCAGAATGACCGATCCCAGGGGACCAGTCGTTTTTTATACACGATTTCAGAAACATTCCGTCCCTAAAAAGCCGGTCCCCGGCCCCTGCATGTAGTATAATAATAATCTTATTAACTTATCTACACTCCTATCTTTACTTAGAACGTACCGTTATATTCGCCCGAATTTAAAAAGGAGTTACGTAGACACTGGCCACTTAAGATAATTTCACACTTTTTTATGGGGTCAGCTAAGTGTTTGTACATAGGGTGAAATGAAGGGAAAGGTTTGACCGGCGCTCGGTCTGGTGCGCCCGTAATGGCATGGGAAGGATGCGGCGGGCGGTCGTGTCGAATCGAGACGGCTCTATTACCAGCCGCCTTGCTTCGGCGGATTCGTGACTCGTCATGTTTCCCGACGCGTGAAATCCTAAATGGGTGCAGCGTCAACATTCACAATACAACAACAAAAAGTCCCTACGGTGCCGTGGTTGCCTAATTGCCTCTGATTGATATTTTACTGAGGGTCTTCATTACGTTTTTTTGACCGTTTCCGCTGCGGCGCGGGATAGTTCACTTCGAAATTTACCGAGGATGCCAAAATGAAAACTATGTAGGCTCATAAAAAGGAACATCGCCTCCATCTAATTCTAGGTACCTAGGTATCTACATAAGATACGACAATGGCTGAAATTATTATTAACAACTTATTCATCTGCAGCTGCTTTTGCGTTAATTAACGAATATAAGAAAGTTATTTAGCATGAGTAAACCTATGACATACGTAGGTAGTTATAGTTAGCGCGCGAGTTAAATGCAGAGTAAATGTATGGTGGTAACTGCCTTTTTGGTATTGTGGTTAGCACGTTTGACTGCGGCCGACGAGGTCCCGGGTTCGAGTCCCGGGTCGGGCCATAATTAAGTATCGGGTTTTTCGGATTAGAAATTCCCAGTACTAGCCCGGAGTTAGGAAGTTGGCGGTGTTTCACCCCCGTGCCTCGGAGAGCACGTTGAGCCGTCGGTCCCGGTTATTATCACTAACATGATAATAGTCGTTAAAGCCCGCCAACCCGCATTGGAGCAGCGTAGTGGGTCTAAACTCTAACTCCCTCTTTCCTATGAGCGTGGAGGCCTGTGCCCAGCAGTGGGACGTTAATGGGCTGTAGTGAAATGTATGGTGACACACACATTTACTCTGCATTCAACTCGTGCGCGAATTATAGCTACACAGTACATACTACTTTTAAATCAAATCAAATCAAATATTCATTTATTTAAATTAGGTACACTGTAGATACATTTTTTGACGTCAAATCCATACTAATATTATGAATGCGAAAGTGTGTCCATCTGTCTGCTACGCTTTCACGGCCCATCTGTACCGATTTTTATGAAATTTAGTACACGGATAGTTTGAATATAGGCTACTTTTTATCCCAGAAAATTAAAGAGTTCCCACGGGTATCAAAAAATCTTAATCCAAGCGGACAAAGTCGCAGGCTTCTGCTAGTTACTTATAAAACGTGATGGTGATAATCAGTTACGGTATCTTAAAACTAAAGCTACGTAGGGTTCCAAACGCGCCCTGGTCTGAGAAGAGCCCACAAAAACTCAGCCGGGTTTATTTTTTTAAATAATCACCATCTCAAGGAACTATCAGAGCCATTAGAGCAAAATATTGCCAAATAATAAAATCAGTGTACAAAGTATTTTAGGAGCAAATCAAATGCCACATGTATGTACAAATCGAATGCGTTCTCTATTGATGGTGACACATACATTTGCTCTGCATTCAACTCGTGAGCGAACTATACCTAGTCCAAAACCGAGACGTCTACGCACTGCGATTGAATTAACGGGCAGGACCAGACGTGCATAACGTCAGCATCGGAGGGAAACACGTCTGCTAGTCTGGATAGGTCCAAAATGTGTAAAATAAAAGTGCGATACGCGGACCTTTTGTCCGACAAACTAAACGTTCTTATCAGTAGAAAATTTTCAATCTATAAAACCGGCCGCCCGCCCAACCTTTTTCGCCCAAATTTTTCCTAAAACCAATGAAAATGGAGCAATACAACTTAAATTCACCGTAAAAGTTCTCCATATTGAAAGAATAATGTGTGGTCCACTTGTTTCCGCGACATACCTACCTACTTTTATAACCCCAAATGGCGTCAACGAGGTTAAGGACAGATGTATAGGCCATTGTGCTCTTTATTTCTCGAACTTCTCAGTAACTGGCCGTATAACTAACAGATAACAAATAAGGGCCATTAGCGACAGTGACTATGATACATACCGGCTATCAAAAATAATGGATGGCCCGCACTAAGAGCTTGTGGCTGCTATCGTTTACCCATACTACCGATGTATCCACGAATAAAGTCGTCGTCCTTTGCAAGGGTCAATTTGGTTTTCTTGTATCCAGCAGTCTGTTTAGGATTGTCCGTCCACCTCGGTGGGGATCTTTCAACATTTCGTTTTCCGGTGTATGGTGGTCATCGACCTGTAATAATTAGGTACATGTTACCCATGATTTCCACTTCACATTAGCGACTCAAAGAACTAGTGTGTTAATCTGGTTGTCCCATTGCAGATCTCATTTCTCATGTAATCCATCTGACGCATATAACTTAGATACCTTCAAGGCTAAAGTGAATAGGCATTTTCTAGGCAACCGCGTTCCAACCTAGACCTCATCAAGCGCCAGCCTATCTCACAATGAAAAATTAAAAAAAAAAAACAGAAAAAGAAACCGAGCATGGCTCTCACCATCGCCCGTTGACACTGTGTCTCCCTATCACAACTATGGTCAGTTATATAATTATATATCCATACTATAGTATATACCATCCATACTAATATCCGTACTAATGTTATAAATGCGAAAGTGTGTCTGTCTGTCTATCACGGCTCATCCTATACTTACAGCGAGTAAGCGGCAGCGTTGGCGTATCCTTGTGCGGTTGACGTCCAATCTGCTCGCACGATTTGGTTTTGCTCTGCGTTTCTGATACGAACCGCTGTGGTGTGGAATACCCTTCGAGCGCACGTGTATCCTGTCTCGTATTACTTATATACTTGCAAGGCAAGAGTGAATAGACCTCTACCTACTAGGCAAGCACGATCTAACCTGAACCTCATCATTTCTTTGCACTAAGCATGATTGAAGTCAAGCAAAAGCCTATTTTGCAAAAATGTAATTCAAGCAGAGGAAGCCGCGGGCATCACCCAGTTTAGTAATATATTTCCCATTTCCACTCCAACTAAGCGTACGCATAAGCGTGAAGTAAAAACTGCAAGTGATGGAGATTAAGTAAACCAGTTACCTACCTTTGAGATTTCAGTCCGAACTCTCTTTACGTATGCATAGCGTACCTAGATCCATGTTCTGAAAAGCTGTGCATGTTTTATACTGGATAGCGGCCCGTCCCGGCTTCGCACGGGTAGACATAAATAGGTATTTAAGTTATAAGCATGCTAATTAAAACGACCATTAATCACTAAATTAGAAAAAAATTGTATGCTTATTTTAAAGCCTCCCTGTACACAACGTTGGCTGTGGTATTTGTAGGTGGCAACAAAACGTATTGATTTTCAGGAGATCCTACTCGAGAAAGTGCCACATACAATTGCCCGTGGGAAAAGCACTCTTTTCTTAAGTCGATACCAACTATGGAAAAAGTTTGTCCCTGGGATTTATTTATTGTTAGGGCAAAGGATATTTTTAAAGGGAACTGTAACCTTTTAAAAGATATGGGCAAATCAGTTGGTATCATCGGGATCCGCGGAACTACCTAGTTCATAATGGTGCACCCCCTTCTCCCGCACTGCCCCTCTCACGAAGAGTTAGTTACTCGATGCGCTGCGTGGCGGCCGCCGCCGGCATGTATTTTTATTTTAATTTCATGATATCTTTTGAATGAAATGTCCGATTTCAATAATTCAAAAAGGAATCATCAGGTATTGAGACAGTCTTGAATATTAAATTATTTATTTGGATAAAAATTTATAAATGGTATGGATAACACGGTCTGATTTTGATCGGCATTTCTATCAATTTGTTAAATATAAAAAAGTAGTTATAGTGACGTAATTACAATAGTTAGATACCTACATGGTCTCGCGAAGTTTTTTGTAGATATTGATATATTCTATAATATTGTCGAACATTTTTTTGTCCTATCATTAATACTCTTCGCAGCGTATGCGATGAAAGACATTTTATGGCTAATTTTTTTACACCTTCGGTTGGTTTTAATAGGAATTTCTAAAGATTTCTATAGTAATCTAGTACTAAATATAGCCTATGTTACTCAGTGATAATGTAGCTTTCTAATGAAAAAAGAATTATTAAAATCGGTCCAGTACTTTTTGAGTTTATTCGTTACATACAAAAATACAAAATACAAATCTTTCCTCTTTATAATATTAGTGTAGATAGGTAACGAATAAGTGCACAAATCACTATCCAGCTCTTCCACTATAGAATATCTTTATAAGCGATAAACCCAAAAACCAGCCGTCAGGGCACCAAGAAACCCTTTTACCAGCCCTTTACAGTTATGATGACATTCCTAACCTTCAAAATGAGACAAACAACCTAATGACCAATTTATGAGCCTACTTGCTTCTCTACTTTGCATGGGAAAACGATTAAAATGTCAACGGCTTTAATAAATGTTATAGAATTTACATTAAAAATCGTGAGTGCATAGTTTGGTAGTGAACGTCGCGCGTCGTTTAAATAATGCTGTATTCGGATTATTGTTTTGGACCACACACGAGATTATTTTGAGTAAATTTTTTAGACTGCCCAAAAATGGAGGACTCAAGTTTTCAGGGTTCACATGTGAGTTTCTTTAATCCCCCATAACTTAGGTATAATGGCTGGACAGATTTAGGTGTATGGGGGGTATCTTTAGAATCCTAATATCCTCCCGAGTGACACTGGCTATAAATTTATTGAATAAAATAAATCAATACGGCAGAGTGTTTCTTTGAAGTGAAAACTTCTTTAGCCGCGTTGAGCACTTTTTGGTAGGGGGTAAACTTGTGGATTTGCTCCTCCACCTCGGACACCTCGCTCCGACATGCTCGCGAACACCGACATGCTCGCGTTGTTACGAAGACAAAAGGTCCTAAATATAAATATACTACATTCGTAATTAAACTGTAATACCTTAGTTTTAAGATTTATATTTTTATTTTATGTTGTACTTATTGTATTTGTATTATAAATAAAATATTTAAATATTCTTTTTCACTTCTACTATTTATTTTTTTAACTACGTTCACTTGATCCACTACCAGTTAGCCCCTGACTGCGGTGGAGGTAACTGAACACAGTCTAAGATGGTCAGCGATGGTGGCTCAACTGTAGGTAAGTAGTACTACACTGTGTAACCAGTATATATCTCCTTTGTTACACGCTGCTAGCAGGGTATTCTTACGAAGGCCAAGCTTTTGCTACTAAAGGTACTACGTTTCTTCTTCTTCTTCGTCGTAACACTCTTGACAGAATGGTCGTGGTCATCACGAAGTGACGGCTTTAGTGGCAGATGTAATGCGCCTCACGAGCATCTCCACTTCTCCCTGCTGGCCAACAGCCTGGTGCACTCTTGCAATGAACCGCTAACAGCAGACTTAATTTGGTCGGTCCATCGCATGAACGACCTTCCTCGCCCTCTGGTGGCCTCCTCCACCTTGCCCTCCACGACGACGCGCTCAATGGAGTCATTCACACGACGGGAGACGTTTACTAAAGCAGAATCTAAATAATTCGATATTTTTTTGTCAATCGCACTGTTAAACCCGCTAAAGTAGCACTAGCTCGATCAACTGGACTAACGACTGAATTACTGCTGTACATACTAGATGAAGAAATCAACCAAATTGAAATCATAATAAAACGTACTCAAGTTATAGGCTAGATAGTTATTTCAATTACTAATTACTACTACTATAGTTCGCGCGCGAGTTGAATGCAGAGTAAATGTATGGTGACACATACATTTACTCTGCATCCCATGTCCCATAAATCATCTTAAACGGGTCGATTGCACCCCAAGTGGTTTAGGTGAAATTGCCACTATGGGTTGGATCTCTACCACTATTTCTATCTTCTACCATTTACTAATAACCATAATTATGGATGTAAGAATACTGACTTCTGCCACTAAAATTGCTAAAGACTAGTATGGATTTTCGATTAAGTATTTGGCAATGTTATCATAATATGGCACTTCGAAGTCGGTCAAAAGTCCCATGTTGAAAGTTGAACTTAATAATAATCCTCAGTTAGGTATAAACACAGTAAACAGATTCAACCAGTATGGAAACTAAGCCTCGTTGATAAAATAATTACCTACGCTCCATTGAAGCAATAGGGTTGTCACTTTTAATGTTTCATGGTTTAATTTTGTTTTTGTTAATTAAAACATTCTATGTTCTGTAGTGATAAATTAAACGCATTGAAATAGCTAGTTTACGAATAAAACTTAAATAAGTATCTCATGGCGTCGGTTAATCTCAATAGTTTAAAATACGGAAAACAGTTTAATATTGACACACAACAACTTGTAGATCTTTGTTTTTTTTGTAGGTCACTAACTTATCATTATGGCGTAACCTTTTACAAGTTTTGGCGGGAGCGTACGCGAGCCGCGGCTGGGCGCGCGGAAGGCGCTGCAGGTGGCGCGCGGGCAGGGCTCATGAGCTCTGTTTTCAGGTGTTTGTCACGCATTTTCGGGTTGAACCGTACCGTGTTTCAACCCCAAAAATACCTAGTAATTAAAAAACATTACATAAAAAATACCTTTTTTCTTGACTAGTGGTCCGCCCCGGCTTCCCACGGATGCAATTTAGATTTATAGTTTTATCGTGAAAAAAACAAAGTAAACAATTTACAGATTTTTCATATTATGTACTATCTTTACTTATATGTAAATTAATTAAAATTAGTACATTGTGACTATTTAAAGCGGTCTGTAATTCCCTAGTTAAATCAATTTTAGAATTTTGAAATGACACTGATTTTTTTAAATTTTGGTAACAGTTTCCTGTTTTGTGATCCTAGGGATCCTCAGGTATCGATTTTGAACGAAATCGGTTAAATAACAAAGTATTTTAAAATGGCGCTGATTTTTTAAAATTTTGGTAACAGTTTCCTGTTTTGTGATCCTAGAGATCCTCAGGTATCGATTTTGAACGAAATCGGTTCAATAACAAAGAATTTCAAAATGGCGCTGAATATTTAAAATTTTGGTAACAGTTTCCTGTTTTGTGATCCTAGGGATCCTCAGGTATCGATTTTGAACGAATTTAAAAAACGATAGTTCCGGTTTTGTTGAAGCAGAGTTCAAACAGCCATATGCTACGCAATACACTCTTAGCATTTTTAAAAAGATCGCCGAAATAGACACTCGTCATGACGCGGCACGTGGCGGCACTCACTACTGACGGCATCGCGACGACCGCTTAGGGGTCTCGTCGATGCGCATGTTTGTGTGAGTGAGCTGTTTCGAGCGTTTCTAGGTAGTTTCACTACTGTTTGTATCTGTTTACTGTGGTATAAATTTGCTATAAACTAAATTTGCTATATTTTAGGTGAGCAAGTTTAGAGAGAACGATAACTTTCTTTCTTACAACTGACTCTGTATAGTCTCATCTTATCAACCCATTGCCGGCTCAATACTGAGCACGGAATAAGAAAGGTTTGGCCATAGTCCACCACGCTTGCCAAGAGCGGGTTGGCAGACTTTCGAGAACAAAAACTTGAATCAAGTGATAATGAATTTCTTAAAACGCAGATAAATTCGAAAAATTTAAGGTTCATGCCCGGGGATTGAACCCGGGACCCCGTACAGTTAAAAAACAGTGTGAAAGGAGTTCTAAATCTTCACTCAAAAATAAAACAACAAATCATAAAAATAAAAATGTTATATTACCAACAAAACTATTCATCATCATCGTCAAAGTTGAAGCGCCTCATTCCGTCGAATCTGAACCCGTATGCGGCTGCATTTTTCACGTCTACTAGCGCCGGGTTGCGGTGCTTAAAGAAACTGCCATGCCCATGCGCAGGCCGCGACGACCCGTTCGGTATGTTGTGCGTCTTGCGCGGATAAAACGCCTCAAACTGCCCGTTAGATGGCAGCACGTTCTTCAATTCAGCATCTTCAGGATCGTAGGCACACACAGATGCCGCCAGCATCATTAACAAACAAACAACCCGCAGCCACATCTAAAACAAAACCAATCTAATAACACTTTCTAAAAAAAAAAGCTACGTAGTTTCTAGAAATAACGTACCGTGACGGTCGATGCAAATGAAGTGAGCTTAGTTCTAAGGCCTTAATGTTGATCGTTGCGTAATAATGCGACAGGTCGATTCGTCGGTCGGTCACCTTGACGGGGCACGACAGGCTAAACCTAACAGCGCGTCTGACTTGCTGCGATGTTCCAATGCGGCACTTTCCTTTTACGTCACTTTATTATAGAGCAAAAACAAGCCCACCATGTGAATTCAATAGTTGCAACTGGCAAATAGTTACCACACACATACATTTACTCTGGCTGCTACCACACACATACATTTTGCTGACTATACTACACTGTAATGTCTGAAAGTCCTAAAATCTCTTAGAATTTATAATTTTTAATATAAAATGACACCTATCAATACAAGCATGTAAATCATTCGATTATAATTATTCGCTTTCACCTAAAACAAAAACCGACTTCAAAATTATACCTATAAGTACCAACTTAACTAAAAAGTATAAATAAAAAACATTTATCTGGGTAAATATTTTGCTTTTGTTGATTTTCTCAAAAATCTATTTCAATCAAATTTATGTGGGACCACCTATGAAGTATGATCTACCAAACAAAAAAAGAATCATCAAAATTGATTCATAACAAAATAAGAGACAACCACCACCACCACCACCACCACCACCACCAAATAAGAGACTGATTAAATTTAAAGTGTATGTATTTCTTGCTTAAGTAAGCATTCACGAAACAAAGTTAAGTTATAATATTTTATGGTAGTTACACTAATAGATAAAATATACATTTGCTTATAAATATTTTTACACATAAATGTCTAGATAATTTGTTGCTCAGACCAATATACTTAAATATCTAATTCTTTAGGTTTCACAAAATCAAATGGTACTTTGTGACTAATAAAAAAGAATTCTAAGCTTCGCTGCCAAGCCATGTCATAGCTTCAACGTTTCAGAGCTTTAAAACACAACCCGGGACTGAAAAACAGATTCATAAAGATTACAGAAATATAAGCGTTACAGAATAAAAGTGTAACAGAATAGAAGCTGTAACCTGTGATAAAAACAGAAGCCACGAAATTCAGATGGCGAACTTTGACTGAACATAATATTCGACGATCGGCTAATAATTTCCAATTATTTGCTGCACGAATCGTTTATTCTTCATATTGTTTTGGGTCTCCAACTCTCCACATTGGCACCTTATTGGCACCGACTCCAAAAATATTGTTATAGAAGTACATAAACTTTTCTAAATAAAATATATTCGGTAATATTTTTTTAGTGTTTGTGGTTATTGAAGTCGGTTTTAATTAATTAAAAAAAATATTTTACAATTTTTAGTGGTTACGGCTACTAGATGATGCCCGCGACTTCGTCCGCGTGGAATAAGGTTTTTGATTCCCGCGGGAATTCTTGAATATTCCGGGATAAAAAGGTAGCATATCTTTCCCCGGGATACAACCTATCTCTGTACCAAATTTAATCAATATCGGTTGCACAGATGGGCCGTGAAAACGTAGCAGACAGACAGACCGACAGGACACACTTTCGCATTTATTATATTAGTATGGATGTCTGGTTAAAAACCTACAGTTTACAAAGCTATTACACTTATCGCGAGCAATTTACTCTTATCCATTGAGGAGTTCCGATATCCATGTCCGAAGATATGATCTGAGTCACGTATTAAAATAATATGCTATGTCTGGTTAAAAACCTACTATTTACTAAGCTATTACACTGATCCGAGCAATGTACTCTTATCCATTGAGGAATTCCGTACGCCATGTCCGAAGATATATTCATCAGATCTTCACCAAATTTATATAGGACCACGTCTGAAGTATCATCTATCAAACAAAAAAGAATCATCAAAATTGATTCCTAATTGGCGGTTGTGCACAATATAACTGAAACAGATACAAACCACAAAACATATTTATGTTAATTTTATGTTCGGTAGGCAAGCTGTTACAAAAATATCTACAAAAATATAGTGAAAACGAACTAAGTGACGATCTATGACTCAAACAATATAGGTATAGACAGTGTTTTTAATTGTGGTTTGGTAGTGTGTTCTTAGTTCTGTGTCATCTGTGTCATCATCTGTAGGCTGTACTTAAGTCTCTAATATTTTTTACAAAACCACTAATAGGCAGCGAGCTTAAAACCAATGTCATCCTTAACCATTATACTACCCTTAATTCTAATATACCCCTTTTAAAATGCTGCTAACAGACACAGTAAGTCACCTCTCTGTTTAATTCACACACACTAGTGTTACTGGTAACATAACGACATAATCAAACATTTGTCAGTAAGATGACAAACTATGTTTTAGCATTTGAATAGGGTAAATATAACATAATGGTATATAATTTACAGTGATGTTCGATTTCATCATAGAACAACACTTACAAAACTACTTATTATATTACGGCATCTACAGGAATATAACCTATTAAATTAATGATTGAGATAATAATACTTATGCTGAACCGAACAGTCAGGTAGTTCTCACTATTGGGGCCGAAAAAAATAACTCATTGCTGCTATATGAAGTATCTACTATCAAGGGTAGTGACTCCAAATCTAAAGCAAAGGTTGTACTAGCAATAAAATTATGAGGACTCTTTCTCTAAGGACGATCAGTGCCATAATACTCTAAGTAACCAATTGGCTAATTAGCTAAAGAATTCAACCTCTAACAACCGGTTTTATCGAAACGCCAATAAGTTTTAAGCAAACCTATAAATATTTAGTGTTCATGTTATTGAGGTATGAATTAGGTTGTACCTAATTCATACCTCAAAAAACAAAAAGGCAAATATTAAAATTTAAGAAGCATCAAATTATAAATCGCACAATTATAATTATAAGTTACAACAAAAAGTGTCACGCAAATGGTTAAGTGCGTGTTAAATGTGACATACATCATTTATATGAGATGGCATAACATGAGATTAATAAATAGCTATAGGCGTAGTGGAAAGATACATCACAGATAAATTATTATATCCATTGCTATAAGAATTTAACAACAATTATTAATGTAGAAGTATACAATACAATCTATCGCAGCATAAGACACTTCTTTTGTAGCTTATCCATACTAATATTATAAATGCGAAAGTGTGTCTGTCTGTCCGTTTGTCTGTCTGTCTGCTACGCTTTCACGGCCCATCTGTTCAACCGATTTTGATGAAATTTGGTATGGAATAGTTTGTATCCCGGGCAAGGACATAGGCTTCTTTTTATCCCGGAAAATTAAAGAAATCCCCCGGGAATCAAAACTCTTAATCCACGCGGACGATGTCGCGGGAATCATCTAGTTTGAAAATATACAATTAATGTTTTAGAGTGGTCACACACGGCCTACTTGAAGCAGTCATTCAAATTCAAATAATTTAATTTCAGGTAGCACAACCCCTATTAAATACAACCAACTACGTCCAACATGTCAAAATAGAAATTACAAAATAAGATTATTAAATTAAATTCTAAAATTTGAATTACACAATGTCATTATTCAATTATTACACAAATATATAATTTCATAAAAAATATATAAAATCCCTTCCACCGTCCAAGATGATTGCGTCCAGTCCCTAGTACTTTCTCTCCGGCACTGGTACTGCGACTGTTACATTACTCGTGAATAACCGCTTCAAGGTGTCCCTGCTTTGCATAAATATAATCTTCCTCTCAGAGATTTAAATTCAAGATGGAGGCCTGCCTACATTGCGCGCAATCAGAACATTTTAAGTACAACAGTGTTATACTTAAAACTCATTAGGTATTATGATTGACAATGAACGCAGGCATACCAAATGTTATAGTTAAGGTAAACGAGATGTAACAATTCTTCTTTCGTTTATATTGTAGGTAATAACTAACAATTTAAGTAAAAATATTGGGCATCACTTGTCAAGTAATTTCTCTTTTATTAAATCTTTTTACATAACGTGTTGGGCCTATACAGGACTTAAATCTCTGCGTCTCTTCATTGTTACACAAGAGACCGATAGTGCAGTCGCGATCGCTCCGAGTGGTCGAGCAGTCTAGCAGTTGCATGAGGAGGGTTGCTCAAGATACTGTATGGCTTTGAATATCGCAGGGGAACAAGGCTGCGATTATAACTCCGTAACTAATTTTTTGATATTAAGCATGCACATAGCGTATATGACATTTTCAAGTATTATTTAGGGTCCCCATAGTAACAGTTTAAATATATATATAAATATATATGTTACCGTAAGATTGTAAAAATCGTTAGATTATAATCTAACTCGCGAAATTGTAAACTGTCGAAAGATTGTGAACCGTTCAATGTTCTGAGTGTCAATTTTTGAAGTTTTCATTGTATTTCCGTTTTCTTGTCTGTTTATCTTGTAGGTTAGGTTAGGGTTCGACATAAATGACCAGGTAGGTTAGGTTCTATTGGGTTAATATACCTAACAGATTACAATCTACCTAAACATAATGCGTTAAATTGTAATCTTTCGACAGTTTGCAATTTCGCGAGTTAGGTTATAATCTAATGGTTTTTACAGTCTTACTTACGGTGACATATATAATATCTTTATTTAAAACACTGTGTACAATAAGGCATTGATAAATAGGCTTCGTTACATTTTAATACGTAATTTAGATGCTATTTGAGAATTGTAACCATGTGTTACTCCACATAACATTATTTAAATTCTGATGGCAGGTCTTTAACTTTACTTCCGAATAAAACTAAACATCAAAAAGCAACGATACGTGACGAATGAAAACAGCGGAAACCACTAGGACAGTACTACCTCACTCAATTCCAATATAATTAATCTAAGCTACTTTTAAACTAAACTTGTATGCTTGAATCTTAACTCGACCTAAATAAATTTTTCTATAGTGGAAGATCCCTAGTCTAAACTACCTATTAATAATACTCGCGTCATTTGCTTTTGTAGTTTAAAAATATCAGTGAATTTAATTTTAATATATTTTATAATAAGAACCTATAAAAGCCCATAACAATAAAAAGGTAGGTCTTGTGACTCTCTCGGTTAATACTATCCGCATTGGTGCACGTCTATATCCACTGGCGGTGGAACTACGAATGCGCTTTTATAATATCTAACGTGACAATATGGACGATATCGCTTAGACGTCCACGGCATCACGATACCACGGAGAATTAAAAAGTATGGAAATGTCACCGTAAGATTGTAAAAACCGTTAGATTATAATCTAACTCGCGAAATTCTAAACTGTCGAAAGATTGTAAACTGTCAATGTTCTGAGTTTCAATTTTTGAAATATTCATTTTATTTACGTTTTCTTGTCCTTTCTTGTAGGTTAGGTTAGGGTTCGACATAAATAACCAAGTAGTGCCCGGCCGCAGGCCGGGCACTTAGGTTTTATCGGGTTTAAATACCTATCAGATTACAATCTACCGGAAAATAATGCGTTAAATTGTAATCTTTCGATAGTTTAGAATTTCGCGAGTTAGATTATAATCTAACGGTTTTTACAATCTTACGGTGACAGAAATATATTAAGAAGACGCTTTTAAATTTTCATACACGATAACGTTTCTTAGGCAAGTAGACATCATCATTGCTTTGTATTGAGCATGATTGTCGTCAAGCGCGAGCCTATTCTGCAATTGTAAAAGTAAACGCTGCAACGTGCGTGCAAAAGTGATACATTTTAGCTGTGACGTTGTTGACGTCAACGCAGGTAAAATGTGACTCGCAGAATTATAAAAGCACACACATTTGAAGCACCACATTCTTCTTACATATTATATGTCGGCGCTAAGGGGTTATTAACCTCATTCAGCGGCGTCAAGAAAACCTAGATTTCAATAATTAACCGTTTTTCTTAAGCTGTTTGAATCACAAATTAAACATTTCTTTGTTAATCGATGATTATTACCCTCAATATGATTTTGTAAACATAATTTAGACATTAGCAAACAATTTGCAAAAGATGATTGTACAAGCATGCTTTGATATAAATACGGGCGGCCGACGCCTCGGTGGGCATTCTTGCCCGAGGTGTCGGACCGTTCGGACGTCAGAAAATTGTCATAATAAAAGTGAAGTCCGACAAGTTGTGTTTTGATTACTATGAGTGAAAGTGTTGAAGATTGTGACGTCAGCAATGCTGACGTCACCTTTACTAAAAATACATCCGTGGGCCTTGAGCCGTCATATATATTCTTTAGATTAATTTCACGTCAAAACAGCGCCAATAAACATAGATGACAGTATACTGCGTTCCGTTTTAAACAGCAACCAGTATAGCTAATTATAAAGGAACGGCTTCGCAGTAAACTAAATTGACGACACACCTTACAGTGCTCGCTGTGCATTACGGAACATACCCTATATTGACGTAAAAAAATTGTGGCATATTTAAGAAACTTAATATTTAGAAAGTTCAGAAAAATTTAATAATATAAAAGTTACTTGAAAACGCTTATTTTTTAAGGATATGTTTGACTATTTTGTTATGACACTTGGTGATCCGAAAATACAAAATTATAGTATGATTGTGATTGGCTCACAGCCTCAACGAATATAATGACGTCAAGGCCAATCACAAGTCGTTTTTTTTACTTTCAAAAATTTCACTATTTTATATTAATAATTACAAAAAAAATGCAATTGTTAATAAAAAAATATTTGAATATACTTTAAATGTATTATTCATTCATTTGTATATAAATTTGTGGCAAAAAAATCAATGCAACTTCTCTATTGCGATGTTACTATGTTGAAAATAAATTAATTTTTCATCCAAAATTCACTCTATTGTTTGTCGATGAGAACAAAGTATTTCAAGTCATTCGTATTATTTTGTGTTAATGAGTGACTCGTTCAAATGGAGGTATATATTGCAACAGGTATAAAAACGAATAGGAAATAAAAAAAATTCAATCATTTTCATGTAGCTTCTGATCATTAAAAAACAGATCAATAGTAAAATTTAAAAAAATTAAACGATAAATCAAGATTGTTCATTTTTAACCTAAGTAAATTGTTGATAACAAAGTGAAAAATATCAATTTTTAAATTTTTACAACAGGCATCCTTTCCAAAATAGCTCCAAAAAAGGAAAAGAATCTCAGATTTGTTATTTAACAATTATCGTACTTGCAATGTTCATGTTCAAGTAGGAAAAAAATATTAGTTAACTAATGCATAAATAATAGAAAGATCTCGATAAAAAAAATATTGACCGCGGGTTATAGTTCATTTATCTATCCAATAGATGCCCGAATTTTTTCAATTGTTGATTTTCATATATAGAAGGTTTAAAATATAATTATATTTATTCATTAAAGGTCCAACGTGGGCGGGGCTTACGTAAGCCAGAGTCCTGGTTTTGACCGTATTTTCAACCCTCTGGGAAATTATAAATATTGGTCCTACAGTTCCGGGAAGCAGAACTTTTTTTGGAAACTTTCCTCCTCTTTTTTCAAAAATGAAAAATGTCAAATAGTTTTTGAGATATTTGCAAGAAGCCTAACCCATTTATTTTAATCAGTCAATTGTAATTAACTTTTGCAATTTTTGCAAGCGGGTCTTGAATTTTGTTGGAAAATCACCGCAATTCCGAACCGAATCACGCCTCGTTCATATTTTTCGGAGGCGGAGAGAAAAGTTTGACCCAAAAAGTACTTGTTGACTAGACTATTAATTCATAATTAATTTTTGTATTAAAATATCCTTATAGCTATGATTAGCTATCTCTCCAATGATATTATAATGGGTTCAGTAGTTACTTATTATATTTTACAGGCGACGAAATATATTTTACGGTTCTAGGCGAAGTTCTTTATAAGAAACAAATACCTATGTTTATTGTATATTTACCAAAAATGTGGTGGTAGATTTATTAAAAAGCGTCAAAAAGGCCCAAGTTACTAACAATGCACATCTAAAGATAAAAATAACCGTTATTTTAAAAGATGTTCTGATTACATATTTACATACTACATGTTCTAATTATAGTTTATTTGTTAATTCATACTAAGTCTATAATAACTTTTTATTAAATGCAGCGTCGAAACTATATTAATATAATAATTTTATGTAATAAATTGCTGCCGTGATCTAAGTTACACATATTTAGGTATAGTGCATCTCTTTCATTCCATTTCAGTAAGAAAATACTGAATATTTTAAAACAGCAACGTGTGTACTTCATGTGGAGCGAAATGTTGCGCGACATTTGTTTCCTGGTGTAGATTTGATATTTTAATCTCGATCTTCGTTAGAGAAACTATAGAAACGTTGAACTAACTGTCTTTATAGACAGTTTTAGTTCAACCGTAGTAGATATAAATTGACAGAATTGAGTAACGGTATCCTTTTCCTAATCTACTGGAAATTAAAGTAATGTATAATTTTGATTAGTTTTAGTTCACTCGAATGGTTCTTCTAAGGAATATAAAAATATTTTTGCAATTAACGTTAATAACAGTTCGTGAGCTACAAAGTTATCTTAATAAAATTGACGAAAATGGATTAAAATGTAAGGATTACGGATATAATAGCGAAAACCCAACACATAAATAATCTATAAAAAAATATATATTTATATCATATTTGTAAATAATTCCCAGCAAAAATCAAGAAAGTATCTGCGTAAAACGAGAAAGCGTTGTTTGGAACGTCGGTATTCTTAGTAGAAAAATAAATAATTTATCCATATAGCAAAAGGAACGTACCTAAAGCGTAGATTATTAACATTATTATAAAGGTTCATTATGTCCAAACATAAAGCGTCTATCTTGCGCAGCTACCACGCGCCGAATCCCGCGCTGATGTTGGACGTCTGCCGCGCATATTATATTCGTGGGTAGTCCTTTAGTCCTCACTAGGAGGCGGCAGAATAGGGATGATGCCTATATCAAAAATAAATTATTTCTAACTGATTATTAAATAGAGGGACTTCCAAAAGACCTAAAATTCACATCCTCGGTTAGTTTTAAGTTTGAAAACAATTTTATAATATAGATTAGCAAAATATAACAATTTTAAGAAAAAAAAGTGCGTTGAAATTTGATGACGTCACAGTTGTGAATTTCATACAACTTTCATACTAGAAGAACGTTTTTAAGTTTGATAATCCACTACAGCCCATTAATATCCCACTGCTGGGCACAGGCCTCCACTCTCATGAGAGAGAGGGAATTAGAGCTTAGACCCACCACGCTGCTCCAATGCGGGTTGGCGGACTTTAGCGACTATTATCATGTTAGTTATAATAACCGGGACCGACGGCTTAACGTGCTCTCCGAGGCACGGGGTGAAACACCGCCAACTTCCTAACTCCGGGCTAGCACTGAGAATTTCTAGTCAGAAAAATCCACTACTTGTTATGGCCCGACCCGGGAATCGAACCCGGGACCTCGTCGGCCGCAGTCGAACATGCCAACCACTAGACCAACGAGGCAGTTAAGTTTGATAAAGAGTTGCTGATTTGATTGAGTTGTCATCATCCCTATTGTGTCCTGCAAACGCCAAGTGTTCCTCGCGCGCACTTGCGGCTCTACGTTTGGACAAACGAGATCGTATCACATCGTTCACTGTACCTTTAACTCTAATCTATAGCCAAAAATCGCCAGCTTTTAACTCCAATTAGCGCAGTATGTTAGACCTAGCCCATATAAATATGCGTTTCAACCAATAATAAGTCGGGCTCACATGGAAAGATGGATTTTGATAGCGTTATACAAGAATATTTCCGAAGATTATACTAGCGAACTTAAAAAGTAACTAATACATATTTTATGATTGCTATAAAAAAAATCCATAAATAAATAATTATTAAGAATTATTTTGTGTTTCCCCTTACACGATTTTACTATCTGTAAAAAATTGCATTGTGATCATAACATTTCAATACATACTTTTTGTGTATAATTTGATATCTAAAACGTTGATTAAATTTATTTAAATACTTAAATAACATAGGTACATTTTGTGATTTGAACTTTTAGCAAAACAATTCATTCAATTTTCGTATGAAATAACCAATTATCGCCAGATTATGGCACTTGAAAACTGGAAACCTAAATATAATTTAAGTTTACTCTCTTTACGGTTACGTATAGCCTAATCCAGGTGCTATCAGGATAGTAAAAATGGGTTTATCTCTTTTCCTCTTATGTCTTCAGTCACTCGAGAGAAAGGGATGAAGAATAAGGATTTTTTATTTGCATAATATACGTCGCACAATTTGGTTGAAGTTGCAGTGTATTTGCCATGCAAGGCGTGCAAAATTAATTATAATTATTACTAATATTTACCAGAAAAAAAAATATTTTCAATCCGAGGACGAATTTGATTACATATGCGTGTTGTCATGCAGTTGAAGTTTTTTGGACTAAGCATATTTTTATGTTGGACAGTAACCTGTCTGTCCTTATGTCTGGTTACTTATGAGGATAGAACGCGGTCATCCTAATAGCATCTGGATATAATAGTTTAAATGTTCCTTCATTTACCAAAAACGCATCCATCTAAATGTAAATCGTAATTAATCGATAAGTTTCTTTGTGGCGCTGTTATTTATAAAAAAAAACAATGTAGAATGTTTGACAACATTGCTAGATAACTCATCGCCAAATACGTTTCGGCCGTAAGTTTGCGCATCTGTCGTTTTATTTAAATTCAATTTAAAAAAACACCAAACAGACTTATTTGCAACTAGCTTATGTGCGGCATGCGTGGTAATGCCTCTTTTGATTAAATCACTCGCGCACAACTTACTTTGATGACACTATGACAGAAACTTTCACGCAAGTGTCAAGGACAACTGTACAAAATACCAACTCAATCGGTTGAATGATACGCGAAAGCGAAAAAATCACTTTGAAATTAGCTCTTGGCATATAACACACATATAAACTCGCCGGCATATTTAGCGGAACATAAAAAAAAGGTTTGATATCAGTATCATATAAGGTAGCTGGCTGGTTTATACGTCATTTAATTTAAAAAGAAATATTTTCAAATTAAGAAAACAACTGAACATCTGAATTGTTTTAATTTTATTCAAATACACCTTATCTGGAGCGAACTTCGAGTATTTCTCCCTTCTGAGTTTGATTTAAAATTTCATTGAAATACTGTTTTTTTTGTTAGTTTTTTTTAATCGCGTATCTTTCTGGAGTTGATGACTGAATTATGCCTGACTTAGCCCCAACGGAGATTGCCAGGGCACTCGAAATGCGAAGAAATGGTCAAACCTACCGAGTGATATCTAGAGATCTTCGTCGACCACTTTCAACGATCCATCGCAGTATCCAACGGTTCAGGGAGACCGGTACTTATGTGAGAAGAGCAGGACACGGCAGAAAAAGACGCACTTCGAGTAGGGATGATCGTTTCATTCGGCTTCGTGTACGTAGGAACCCCCGTTCGACGGCCGTCCAAGCCCATGAGTTAGAAGCAGTGCGGGGTGTAACCGTAAGTGAGCGTACGGTACGAAAAAGGCTCGAAGAAGCTGGTTTGGGTTCATTTGTGCCCGCCAAGGCTCCAAGGCTCGAGGTAAATCATCGTAGAAACAGGTTAACTTTTGCTCAGGAACATCGACTTTGGAACGGGGACCAATGGAGTAAGGTATTGTTTAGTGATGAGTGCAGAATTCTCTTAAATCAAATTGACGGCAGGCAAAGAATATACAGACGCAAAGGAGAACGATACATTCAGACAAATTTTGAAACTATAGTTGCATACGGTGGTGGATCAATAATGGTTTGGGCGGGCATTTGTTTGGGAGTTCGCACAGACTTGGTAGTGATTGACAGAGGGAGTCTGACTGCAGACCGCTATATCAGAGCAGTTTTAGAAGAAAATGTCGTACCGTTTGCCCCATATATCGGTGAAGATTTTGTTTTTATGCAGGATAATGCTCGGCCGCATACCGCTCGGGTAACTCAAGCTTATCTTAATTATATGAATATCACTGTTATGGAGTGGCCGGCGAGATCACCGGATATGAACCCAATAGAGCACGTTTGGGACTTGCTGAAAAGAAAAGTTAAGTCCAGAATTCCAGCTCCTGCCAACGTGGGAGAACTGCGAATCGCCGTAGTTGAGGAATGGCGGAGACTATCCCAGGAGACCATCGATAACATCATTCTCAGTATCTCTAGACGGATAGAAACTTTAATAAGAGCACGTGGAGGAAATACGCGATATTAATCACCATTTTTCTAATTTAATTAATTGTTATTTTAATATTAAATTTCACTTTTCCCGGTTACATGAAAAGTTCAAAAATGTACCATTTTCTTAATGTGATCTCATTATAAGTAAAACAAATTAAACTTTAAATAACAAAAGAAGTGTAGTAAGTAGATTTTAAAATAAAACCATATTTTTTTAATTAAGGACCTTTTTTTTATGTTCCGCTAAATATGCCGGCGAGTTTATAATAATATTTTGAGATTTGAGTGTTCCTTTTGTACTAAAAATAAGTCTACTTCCAAGTTTATGCCGATTTTTTGACTAAATTTCGAGTGTTTTTCCCCTCCTAAATCTGTATATTATGTATACCAATTGTTAATATAAAACATACATTCAATGCATAAAAATATATAATAGTATACCCCCAGATATATAAAAACAATTTTTTATTTTTCTTACTTCTAGGGAACATCTTATTACATCTATAATGCTTAGTGCTTTTAATATGGTCATAACATTGTACAATTTTATTATTTGAAATTTGTTTCAAAATGATTCTGATCAAATCCGTGAGTTGCATATCGACGGAATACATCATTAAACAAACAAAAAATACTAATTTTAATGTAGTATGTTTTACAACAATTTTATTATAATTGAATGATTTTTTAAAGTCTAGCGAAAAATATGAAAAAAAATGCAAATGAATAAATTATTTATAAATTAAATAAATAAATAGTACATTTTCTTATACAAACCATATAAAATGATACTTCACATGTCGATATTGGTAGTTTTTAGTAGGTTTTAGAAGAAAATCGTATTTATTTGACAGCTTATTTTTTAGTTCCAGTACAAATTAGGCCATAAATGCGATCTCACCTGATGATATGTGATGGTGCAGTCTAAGATGGTAGCGGGCTAACCTATTAGGGGTATGACAGTTATATTAAACCTAAACCCCTAATTGGTTTCTACATGGCATCGTACTGGAACGCTAACTATATTACGTGCAAAATACTCTACAATAAGAATCATAAGTTCTAGTCACTGATTCCAGTCACTGCCATCGTGTATTTTGAGCACTAGCGCCAGTAACCCGATCGATGTAAATAAGACTTAACTTAATCTACCGTTCAACACAACATACACATCAGTCTGTTTTATATGACAAAACTTAAACGAAATAAATTACACCCGAATATACAAATAGGAGATATTGCTTAAATTTTATGACAACTATTGCCGTAGTGAGATGATTGACTGAGGCTCTCCTGTGGTGCAAAATTCTATTCGGAATATCAACTGTATGGTACTGAATTTCAGAAATTCAGTAAGATACGAGAATATGATATTTGCGAGTATAATACTTATATGTGAGGTGTAGTACAAAATATACGAACTGTAGCTTTAGAACGACTCTGCACATCTCAACAACGACAAAGTAAAATGGACTTAAGCAAGTAAGCATTTAAACTCCGAATTCTTTAGCCCTAAGCGGAAACTGTAAAAATAAAATTATTAGTACTTAATAGACGACTTTAAAACCAAGGGTGTTAGGTCAATTTTACTCTGGTTACTTATTTCGATACTCGGAATGTACAGCGTTCGTGTTGTTAATATATGCAAACTCGTACTTGCATAAAAATTCATTATTTTTTATTAACTCTCAAGAACACTTTTGGTTAAGATTTGTACTTTATAGTTAATATGAACTGACTGCAGGACCGAATCACACATGTTGAGACCCGCTCAAGTATTAAAAGGCAGTTTTAAACAAAACATATGTTGCTTTTTATATACGGTAATTTAATTATTACCCTTTATAATAATTATAATTAATCAAAGGGTGCCCTGTTTAGGAGAGCCTTCCCGTCTTTATTAGCAAAGCTTGATACCCCTAGGTAAACTCTATTTTATTTAGCTTACTTAAAACTTAAATTGCTATACTAGGCGCTTGATGCATTCATAGCGCTAACAATAACACCGTGACAAGTGAATAAAATCTATAGCCTCCGGATGAAGAAAAGAACGAAGAGTTTTTTTTATGTAAGCTAAGGAAAAATAGATCTTATGTCTTACTTAATAAAAAGTCCGTACACTTAGACACTGTATAGATAACTCTCGAGCTTAGTTTTCGGTGATGGTTGGGTGAAAGGAGAGAACCATAGGATAGAAAACCGTCCGAATACTGACTGTATGCTCTTCCATCGAGATTTTCGGACCCATCTTGCTTGCTCCTTCTTCAGTTGTTCAATGCCCTGAAAAATATAATATGTGACTAATTTGTAACAGTGATGCCCTAATGACTAAGACATTCGCCTTCTAGCCAGGGGTTTGCCGTTCAATCCCTGGGATCGTTATGTGCGTTTAAGCAATTATTAAATATCGCTATAAGGGTGAAAGAAAATATCCTAAGAAAATCTGTATGCTTGAGAGTTCTCCATAAAGTTCTCAAAGGTAATCATGAGAAAAATCTATATGCCTGAGAGTTCTCCATAAAGTCCTGAAAGATGATCGTGATAAAATCTGTATGCCTGAGAGTTCTCCATAAAGTCCTCATAGGTTATCGTGAGAAAATCTGTATGCCTGAGAGTTCTCCATAAAGTCTTCATAGGTTATCGTGATAAAATCTGTATGTCTGAGAGTTCTCCATAAAGTCTTCATAGGTTATCGTGAGAAAATCTGTATGCCTGAGAGTTCTCCATAAAGTCCTCAAAGGTGATCGTGAGAAAATCCGTATGCCTGAGAGTTTTCCATAAAGTTCTGAAAGGTGATCGTGACAAAATCTGTATGCCTGAGAGTTATCAAAGGTGTGGGAAGTCAGGGTACAGACTACTACGTAAACCATTATGTCTAAGACTTTTCTCGGTAGTTGGTAGGGACTATTTCACGACAGACTCAGTTGTATCAGAAAATATTGCAAATAAGTGAGGCCCTGTCCTACGTCAGCGACAAACGCGACAACGCGACTCGATGCGACCGTATCAAACAGTAGCTGAGGTATGAAACAATTTTAACTACAAAAACACAGCGATCTTCACGATAGGCAGACTAGAAATCGCAAAAAGCTCGTGACTCCTTTGCTTTGCCTCAAGAAAGTCCGAAAGTCATTCGTTGGAATGACCGTATTCTATAATAGAACTCCACAATAAATTTTAGACATAGTTAGAAGTTGGTAATTTTCTATGCAGTCGCGCGTCGCGTCGCATCGCGCCGAGCTTTCGTCGCTCGTCTAGGACAACGGGTCAAGGGGGCAAAGCAAACTCACCGTTTCGTCGTTCCATATCGCGTGCAATTGCGTCCCTAGCATCACAAGGGTGAATATCGCGAATAGCAGTGCTTCAGCGATCAAAAACAGAAGTAAGACAACGGTCGCCGGTGGAGAGTACGTGCTGCAATCGCGCCATTCATGCCGAATGCATGTCACGAACTGGTACACAGACAGTGTTAGCGAGTGAATCGATATGGCTGCTATGTAGAACTGTAAGACAAATAAAGTCACTGTCAAATTTAACCTTGGTCACTGTACACTTTTTGGACGTCAGTAGTCAGATCTTACTGTTCAATAGAGAAGTTGCATGGTTTATATTTTTATCTTTATGGAAAGTTTACAATCAATTGTTAAAAAAATATTATTAATATTTTTTTAACAATTGATTTTTCATATAATTTTACAATTAACAATGGTTTTTCTTGGAAAATTAATTATATTTAGAAATTTCCGAAAATATATCATTTAATAATATGAAAGTAACTACTTCTTTAACTTGAAAACGCTTATTTTTTAAGGTTATGTATGACTATTTTGTTATGACACATGGTGATCCGAATATCCATACTTCCATACTAACTTTATAAATGCGAAAGTGTGTCTGTCGGTCTGTCCGTCTGGCTGTCTATCGGGGGCATTTAGGTTCTATCGGGTTAATATACCTAACAGATTATAATCTAACGGTTTTTACAATCGGTGACATATATAAATTTGTGGCAAAAAAAATAATGCAACTTCTCTATTGTGATGTTACTATGTTGAAAATTAATTAATTTTTCATCCAAAATTCATAGAGTAGTAAGAATTCATACGTAGAATCGAAAAACTTGCTTTGCGCGGTCCAATAATTAATCCTTATTAATTATTAGTAGGTCCATCCGAAGATTACAATTAAAAAACAAGATACGTACACAGGTATAAATTATTAATATCTTGTTTTTTAAAAAGAGCAACTGCTGAGTTTCTTGGTAGAGTCAAAACATGATATAACATAAGAGACACCTGTATGTCCTACATGTCATAAATAAATTGAGTTTGAGTTTGAGATGGTTAAAGTAAGTAATCACAATTGTCAGATTTACTCCTCCACCGCAGTTGCACGAGGATGCATGTGGAAGAGCAGTGTGGCCTCTAACAGGTAACTTCATTTATTTACTATGGGGTAAATAAATGCGGAGGCAGCGTTGCCTCACTCAAGCATCTCGCATACAAATTCAAAAAATACAAACTGAGATGCACACTTTTGGTTTGTCATGTCACACGAGCCGTTAAGAAAAACTATAAGGAACAATGTAAAAACTCACCGTAAACAGAACAAAGTACTTCTGATTGTTCTCGCCTACACAGTTATTGACCCATGGGCAATGGTGGTCCATCTTTCTTATACACCGCTGGCACACCGAGCAATGGTGGGCTCTTTCTGGTTTGATGCTGCAGCATTTTGTACATTTGAATATCACTTGACCCTCCCGGAAGCTCATCTGTTTTATCATCTCTTTGGTTGCATTGCCCTTTGGTACTGCACCCTAAGATAAGATAATTTATTATGCCAAATTGTGGGTATGAACAGATTTATTTAACAAATTTATACAATAAAAAGGAAAGCCCTAATAGGCCTATTACACTGCACTTTTCACAGGGACCCTTAAACTTGAATCAGTGTAGTATAATAAGATTTAGGGAGTAAGGGTCCCTAATTTGGTCCTTAATGCTGTGTATTAAGCGACGCTGTAAGGGCCCTGTAAAAAGTGCAGTGTAATAGGCCTATAAATTAATCACTGACTGGTTCATCAAGGCCCGAGAAGTTTTTGTAGTGAAGGTATTCCTTATTAGGAAGGATCTTATTAGATCCTAGTTTTCAAAATTTCTACATGAGCAAAACCGGGGTCGCTAGTCAAATGATAGGGAGTTTCCTATGTCAAAAATAATAAATTGAATGTGTAAGTGTATAACTTAGTTATGTTGCGGTTTAAATAATGGAATAACATCATGAAGAAGCTTGCATGCCCAAAAATTCTCCATAAACTTCACAAAGGTGTGTGAGTTCTACCAATATAAGTTCAGCTGTCGAGCAATGAACACAGGATGCTGACATTCGTTCACATTTTTAATGTTACTATGAATTTGTATAGATAGTATGGATCAGATTGTGAGCATCAGTAAGTGATTTAGCACCGATTTCTTCAGAAATAGGAAGCTTGTATAAGGATCGCTGCAAAATCTGGTTTTCGCGTCTGGTTTCTCGATACGATTACCAAATCAAG
Organism: Erebia palarica; assembly: GCA_964035005.1. Classification (NCBI taxonomy): domain Eukaryota; kingdom Metazoa; phylum Arthropoda; class Insecta; order Lepidoptera; family Nymphalidae; genus Erebia; species Erebia palarica. Next base: position 22,131,353 of record OZ035986.1, read on the forward strand.
GCACGGTGTCAATTCCACACGAAACACTATTGTATTGTTTGCTGACGACACATCACTTATTTTTAAAGTGGATAGAAGTAAGGACAATTTTGACGATGTAAACAATGCAATATCACACGTATCACACTGGTTTACTGTGTACTGGTAACCAAGTGCTTAGAATTTGTTCTACCTAATGTAAAGAATATTGATAAAACTATTATGATAAATGGAGAAGCACTAAAAATGGAGAACTCCACAGTTTTCTTTGGGGTGACCTGGGATAATAAGCTTCAATGGGGCGCTCATATAGAGACACTAGCGCGAAAACTTACCTCGGCTGCTTTTGCTCTCAGGAAAGTTAGACAGTTTACCGATATTTAAACGGCTAGGCTTGTCTACTTTGCTTACTTCCACAGGGTCAAGTCGTACGGCATTTTATTGTAGGGCAGAGCAGCTGATATCCAATCCATTTTTATATTGCAGAAAAGAGCCATCCGTTCTATTTATAAACCCGGATCACGCGTATCACTTTGTGAAAAATTTAAAGAGATTGGTGTTCTTACGGTGCCTTCGCAATACATATACAATAATATAGTCTTTGTTAGGCAGAACATTAATCTTTACGAGTAAGCAGGTGATACTCACAATCGATACACTAGAAACCGCCTTATGGTAGTAACAGAGTCGTATCGTGTGCGCAAGGTGCAGAAATCCTTCGTGGGGTCGAGTGTACGCTTTTATAATATGGTTCCCAAAGAGTTTCTGGATTTGCCATTACTTAGATTTTAAGACTGTGTTAAACAGCATTTGTTAAGTCGAGGTTATTACACTATCGATGATTTTTTTAACGACAAAGTTGCATGGAAGCAACCGGTCTCGCATCCAGTGACTCACAAGTCAGTGTAATACTTGTAACGTATGTGTTGTGTTGTCTACATATTGTAACCTTTTCTTTTCTATGAAAAGAGCACCTGCTGAGTTTCTTGCCGGTTCTTCTCAGTAGAATCATCTTTCCGAACCGGTGGTAGTCTTAACGTTTCATAAGTGATGCAAGTTGTCCTACATGAAATAAATAAATCATTTATCATTTATCATTTGAAAGAACAATTCGCCGCACACTCACAATTTTACCGATACAGTTAAAAACCTAATGTCCGGTCATATGCACGGCCGATGCGGCTTAACGGTCTAATAACCGAATCCTTATACGAAATCAGGTCCCTAACAAGTGCGGCGGCTCTAAAAGAAAGAAACTTACGGGATCCGTAAACATAGTCCGCAAATGAGATGCAAAAGCGAGAAAAGCTAAGCTCTGGAAGATGATTATGTTGATGTAACTGTATATCGGATATGTTGATATGCCGGGCACAAGCATAACCATCATCACGACGAATTCCGCGTACAGTATCAGCAACCATGTTAGGAGTGCGCAGATTATTCCACATATGTCCTGGAAAGAAATAATGTTTGAGAGCATTTGTAGAAATCTACTTCTCTACTGTAGATCGTATGGAATAAATTTCCAATCCGTGTTGGCTTTGTTTGGTAACTGATATCAATATCTGATGACATATACCATCGATCAATGACATATTAAACAAATTTAATTTTTAAAATCTCTCAAATAAACTCAATATGTCTTTACTCCTTGGCCCACTCTGGTAGTAAATATTCCTTTGAATAAGAAGAAATATTCTATGTCTATGGTCTAATCAAGGTCTGCTAAGTTTTAGCACAGTGTGTTCTTATATCTTGATTTTGGTCATACTCTGTCTAATCAGTTGTCCAGCACTATGTTGCACAAATGTTTCTATTGGTAGACATGCACTAGGTTCAAAGAGTATCAAGAGCTGAAAATATTTTATTTTATTTAGATATCTTTGTAGCGGTTACCACAGTGCAAAAACTAGATGGCGCTAATTGTATCTTCACCGCAAAATAAGATAATCGACTGAAAACTTATAAGTTACCATACAAGCCTGCATCACGATATCGAAGTTTTCTGAGAATAGCGCTATATATAGACCGTTCCAACTTATAACGGTCGGACCAGAAAAGTCCCCGGGCACAACACCAGCCCGGAGGAAGATCTTCCTATTGGTGCGGACGAGTACATACCACTCACTCGTCCCACAGTGGTGACCCCGACGTGATGAACACGCAACCTTCACTCACCCAGCAAATCCGCTACATCGTCATTGTCACGTACTGAACCTACCGTCGCCGATGCACAGCGTCTAGCCCAGCCGCCTAGCTCAAGCGCTAGCACAGCCGCCTGCTGAGTGGTCAGCACAGCCGCTTCACACACAGCCGCCAGCTTTCACCGCCAGCACAGCCGCTCGCCCAGCGCCAGCTCAGCCGCCAGAACAGCCGCCAGCTTCCGATGCAACGCCAACCAACGCTACGTCACACTTATACGACTTCCAGTCTCGAAGGGGAGTAATGTAGCGGTTACCACAGTGCAAAAACTAGATGGCGCTAATTGTATCTTCACCGCAAAATAAGATAATCGACTGAAAACTTATAAGTTACCATACAAGCCTGCATCACGATATCGAAGTTTTCTGAGAATAGCGCTATATATAGACCGTTCCAACTTATAACGGTCGGACCAGAAAGGTCCCCGGGCACAACACCAGCCCGGAGGAAGATCTTCCTATTGGTGCGGACGAGTACATACCACTCACTCGTCCCACATCTTCATTGAAAATAATTATGTAGGTACAAATGTGCTGTAGACGATTTTGGTGGATCAAACCACTTGATTTACGGTATATTTATAACAAAAAATTATACCATATACCTAGCTACAGTTATCAGACTGCAGCTTTTTGGAATAGAAGCTTCGAATATTTGCTATTGACAAAGCCTTGAATAGCTTCTGGGTATTATTATAGGCAAATCAATATCTCCATATGCCTTGGATCACATGATTAACTACGTTTAACTACACAGTTACATGTCACACAGGGAAATGTTCACACAGGGAAATGTTCAAACTATTAAAATGCCTTGTGGGGTCACATACATTACATCAGTTACCCACTGACGTCACGGTAGACTGAAGCTCACGTCAGTGGGTAGATATAATACACCTATTCCGGAGCCCGACAGACGTCGTCCTGCCCTAAACATAGAAGCCGATTGCTGCACCTCCTACCGGCGCTAATTGTGTATATGTCACCGTAAGATCGTAAAAACCGTTAGATTATAATCTAACTCGCGAAATCGCAAAATGTCGAAAGATTACAATTTTACGCATTATTTTCCGGTAGATTGTAATCTCTTAGATTTATTAACCCGATAGAAATTACCTGATTATTTATGTCGAACCCTAACCTAACCTACATAAAACTGACAAGAAAACGTAAATACAATGAATATTTCAAAAATTGACACTCAGAATATTGAACGGTTCACAATCTTTCGACAGTTTATAATTTCGCGAGTTAGATTATAATCTAACGGCTTTTACAATCTTACGGTGAATTATATAAACCATCCCGGTACCCACTCAAAAACCACATAAAATTCTATCAAAATCGGTCCAGTTGTTCTGAAGAGATTCGAGCAATTGATTTTTGACAATTGTGGCGCCCCGATCAGGGTTTTCATTTTCCTAATCAAGCTTTACCTACCTTTATACACCATGCTTTGCCACCGCAACATCTGTTATGCATATCGCGATCCGGTCGGGTCAGGACCATGCACTCCGGATCTATCTGATACTGGCTTTCCATGTCATCTTCATCTGAGCTGTCATAGAATTCTCGTATCATTGAGTTTTGTCTGAAGAAAAATGTAGACTATTATTATTATTTATTTATTTATTTAGATATCTTTATTGCACACACAAAATATACAATATGCAGTTAAAAAGCAGTAGTTAGACTACATAGAAATGTGCAAAGGCAGTCTTATTGCTAAAGCAATCTTAATCAATAAATCAAATTAACAAGTAATACCTACATAATAAAGTACAATAAAGTACATAAATTTTAGACCAATAAATAGATATAAATATACCTATATAAATATATAAATAAATATAATTCTATTATATATACTCAATAATAGAATAAAGTATACGCCAATAATATTAGATAGATAGAAATAAATTAATTAGCTTCATCACTCAACTAGCCTAATGGAGACCAGAAAGCTGAAACATGTTTTTATTTAGGACTTCATCCACTAAAATCAAAGGGAAATAATATACTTAATATAAGAGGTAGCGCCTTCAATGGAAGGACAGCCTCACATTCTCTTATAGCTCTTGCAGCTATGATATGAAGGGAAAAAAGTAAAATGAAATTATACTTGTTCAACCAATATTTTGTTCAGTACACTTTAAATTGTATAAGGCATGTTGATAATATAGTTATGAACTTAAAAATTTGAAGACTGACTTTCCTGCCCACATTACACACACTATGATCTGCCGAGGTTAGTATGTAACAATGAATGCGCAGATAACATTACCTCCTACTTACATATTTTATTAGGTACTACTAGATACCTAACAGTCTAGAAGAAATTCTTACAACACATAAACTTATGATACTTCTATGGAAAGTAGGACAATGCCAACATCACAGAGGAAGTGGTTGTATAATTGATCAGATTTGTGTACTGGCCAGTGACCTAGGTCCCTATTACATTAAAATTATGGCTCTACAATGTAACTATCGCATCGCATTTTCGCTATTTGCCAAAATCTATTGTCAGAAGAATATTATCATAAAACTCGCCCATATTTGTTATGGTTTCATGTCAAGAAATATTTGAAAAAATCCCATTTCGCCTTGCAGCATACAAGTAATAAATTAATCAACTCAAGCTTTACTTTTTTAAGCACATACTTGAAAAAAAAATGGAGTCACAACACATGCACTCACCGGCTTCACCCACCAGTGTGTGCTGAGGATTACCTCAAACATAGGTAAACACCTACACACCTGCTTGCACCAGTGAGTGCAAAGGTTACTTATATACCCCATGCACCCACCAAACAGTAAATAATTTCTCAAAAATAATTATGTCCTTATGTTTATTATGAAACCTCTCAAATGTTTTCTGACATGCACTTGACCATAATCCTAATTCTCCCAGGATTACCCTGAATTCATATTAATGATAAATAAACAAACTAAACCAAAGTGAACAGATCTTTCAAATTTTCGCATTATGGTATTCTTTCTATTTTGAATGTCATAATGAATTGATGAAAAATACTAGAATCTCATAGTTGCACGTAACATGGGACAATTCGCATCTGCTTTGCTAAAGGGTGTAATTTTCAGGTTGCAAACAACATACCTAAGTTGTTTAGTAAAAGAAAATGATTAATGCATAAAATTATTCACAATATATAAATTACAGGTGGCAGCATATACAAGTACTTCAAGTAACAAGAAAAAATCATTAAAAAATGAAACAAGTTTTAATTGATGACTAAATTATGATTTTCACAGAGAGCACTTGCAATCAACACTTGCTTTGGTTTTTGGATTATGTCTAGCTCTCTTGGCTATCCCATGACAGAAAGGAGATGGTATATACATGTAATTGGCCCTAAAAGGGTGTGCATTTTTATTTTCGCTTTAAATTTGAATAATTCTATGTAAATTAAATTCACACCAGAGGTCTCACACAGAGCAGATGCCTGCGTCCAAGTGCAGAAAAGCCCAGTGCTTTGTTTTATGCTTTTTAACTATAAGAAGTATATAACAACAAGTTATATTGAGTAAATTATACCAAAAATATGAAAAAGTATTACATAATGTTAGCATGCAAGCTTAACAATATTTAAGTAATAAGTAAGTATAAAGTTACTTAACAAATAAATAAATTTTCATATGATGAGCTTTAAAGAATTAAGTAGGGTACCTGTTCACTATAATCATTATAAATTCTCACTGCTTTACTATCATACATACTATTTATATTACACATATATCTTGTCATACAATAATATTTCTTGTCATACAATAATTCTATTGTTTGTATTACGTGATACACGTTCAAAATTTCCTATTTTGAAGGAGAACAAAATTACACAGAGGAGTGAACACTGTCCCTCATCCTAACTGCTGCCCTTAAGAACAGCTTATAGTTATTTTAATTCAAGCTTTCCCTTTTTCGGGATTCCCTACCTCAAGAGGAAAAAAGGAACCCCTATAGTATCACTTCATTGTCCTTCTGTCTATCTGTCAACTCACTTTTTCTCGGGTACGCGTGGAGGTATCAAGTTGAAATCAATATCAAATACTTAGGTGCATAGTAACAGGTGGGGCTGTAAAAAGCAAGTTCCTAAGTTGGCACTACTTTGGTACTTCCCCTTGATCTTGAACCATGAAATTTGGCAAGAAGCAAGGTCTCACAACACAAGTATAGGAAAACACCAAAAATTGGTAGGTATTTAGGGTTCCATACTCATAGGGTTTTGAATTGTTTGTTGACATAAGCCAGTTATTTCTCAACTGATTATGTGTTGTTATGACATCTTGTTATCTACTAAAAGTTTTTTTTTTATTATATAGGCCAGCGCTTAGCTGCAATCAGACTTAATTGCAAGTGGCGATTCAGCCTAAGGTGGAGCGCATTTGCCTAGAAGATGCCTATTCACTCTTGATTTCATATAATGTGGTGGTACAGAACCCGTGCGCAAGTCTGACTCTCACTTGACTGTTTTTTTTTAATTTTTGTTGGTTTCCTTTCAATTTATAATTAGTAAAACATAAATGAAGTGATGCAAATTATTATAGTTCTATCAGGCATGTGATAAAAGTAGTTGCCAAGGATCATTCAAGAGAAAATTAATCACTAATGAAATGAAATGCATAGAAACTCTGTGACACATTGTAAAATTAGGGTTAGCAAACTTAAATTAAAAACAAAATACTCACCTGTTAGTATTTTACTGTACCTTGTGAAATCTAGTTAGAAAGATCACTCAGAAACTAATGACTACAAGGATACACTAGGTAACAACAAAAGACGTTCATTGTATATACAGTACTCACCGAATGAATTCTTATAAAAAATATGAATCGAAACTTGGCGAGGGTCAAGGTTTATATACAAGACCTTTTGCAAGGTTCATATTTTGTCAGACTTGGTTCGAAAAATATAAAACAAGTTTCTTTTTTATTAAATCTCCTCACTTTTCTTTTGGAGACAAATCCATTCAAAATCAATAAAATGAAACGAAATTACGAATCACCCGATCACTGTTCACTCGGCACTCGGCAGTCGACAAGTCGTCACACAGAATAAAGTTTTCCTCTTTTACATATTTCATTTATTACCGATGAAAGTTTGATTATTTACTTACTGGATAAACTGAACATTAATTTGTATGAAGTTAAATTTTTAGTAAAACTAAAATATGACATAAACTACGGATGTGGGTAAGAATAGATAACAACCATAGAGATAATATAAAGGTCTTTGATTATATATTATGTCATCGTAAGATTGTAAAAACCGTTAGATTAAAATCTAACTCACGAAATTGTAAACTTAGGTTTTATCGGGTTTAATTACCTATCAGTTTTTTTTTTTTTTTTGTGAAACAATACAATAGAACTTAATGCTAGCTAGCCTAACCTAATTACTATATAAATCATGCCCACGTGGAATGGTGGCAAGAATGCTGGCTGCATTTCCGCGCTGGACAGCCAGGCTGATCCTTTGCGCAAAAAATGAGCCAGCCCTTCTGTCACCAGATGAGGCCATTAACCGCGGTGAAATATCTCGCAAAAAATTTTTGGCACTAAGACTCCACGGCCCAAGGGTCTCCACGGCAAACGGAACAAATATGTAACTCTCTATGAGAGAGGCATACTTCCGCCGCTTGCCGGTTTCAGCCTTTTCTGCTGCGGCTCCCGGCCTTGATGCTGTCTCCCTGATATGACACGGGGCCAATGTGTCTACGCATGTTGCGTCCCACATTAGCGCCCGTCCCCGTCCCCAGGGAACCAGCGTCAATCCATCAGGTCTCTTGCCATCATCCCGACTAATCCCTGCCGGCTCAATGAGCGCAGGAATATCTATGGATATCAGATTACAATCTACCGGAAAATAATTCATTAAACTGTAATCTTCCGACAGTTTGCAATTTCGCGAGTTAGATTATAATCTAACAGTTTTTACAATCTTACGGTGACATTACATATATAACAGAGGATATGTTGCATTTTACTCAATTACGATGCATTTTATTATTAAAACATGTAAAACTTTGGTTTGACTTTCCTTACTTACTAAAAGCTACGTTATTAGAACGAGACAGGTGTATGTTATTGCGTGAACGTGTCGCGCAATTGTCATATGACGTCATCAAATTTAGCTATTGAAGCCAATTTTTTGCCAACTATAAATGGCGTCTGTTGTACTTCCGGTGCTCAGTTGCGGGATGTCATAATAATAATAATGTAAAACGCCCAGGAATTTCATTTCATAGGTGAGTAAAAAAGTCATCTAGTTTTTCTTTTTGTGGCGAATATTATAAGTTATTTCGCCTAATTATAGCTTACTTTCTTCTTCACTGCATCCAAAACACGTCAATTTTTGCGCTGTCCCCAAAAATTTGGATTATTTCATTTCTTTTTTTTGGAGTGTATATATTATAGTGTGGGGATTGTATTGTTTACAAATAAATTGAATATCGATAAAATTAAAACTTCATATCACTCTTACTGTTTCTCACTCTGAGGGGTAGAGATTTGAAATTAAAAAGTCAGCTTCTACTTATAATATTGCCGAACTCATTTTAGGCTGCAGCGATGATAACCTAGTGATTAAGACACCCGATCTCAGGTATGGTGTCTCGTATTCGAAAATTATAGTGTCTCTTTAAGTGGTTTTGGTCCCTTCTTTGCTGTTACTGTGTATCATTTTAAATAACGTTTTACAATTATTGTTTTAAATATCATGAATTACGGCTAAGATGGCTGAATGCTATAAATAAACCTGAGTACAAGCCTACAAAAGAATGATACTCTAAACCGCCAGCGTTTCAAACATGATGCCTGCCCATTTCTACGTATACCAGTAAGAACCTTTACTCAATATTCTTGTCTGTGATGAATAATAAAAACAATAATGTATACTTCTCAATAATTCTTATAACTAGTCCAAATAATAAAATTTTACTATTTATTTCTTAATGCAGAATTTACCACCTGGGCAACAGGCAATTCAACCCTTGCAAGAATTGAACCTCAATTTGTGTTCAGAAACTAATAACGATGTTTCTCAAAACAGAATACTTCATACTTCAACCTATTGCAGGCTCCAATTTAAGCATGAGTCTCCTCCCGTAATGAAAACGGATTAGCCATAGCCATGATTATATTTTTACTCATCATTTCACCCAGCCAGCGCCCACTACTGAGTTCAGGGTTCAGCCAAAGTCCACTATGCTGGCCCACAAGAGGCCCTCCGATCGTGATTACCATTTTTTTGAAAACCTACAGCTGTTTTTGGTTCTAAATATCCATACTTCTTAGAAGTTCTAATTAATGTTTCAAATTTATGGGCACAAAGGAGAGCTGCAATAAATAATTTTTAAAATTAGTCTATTTTTATTGTTCATATTATTACGTCATTCAGTAACATTTTTTCCATAATATCTAGATATTCCAACTAATATTATGAAACAGTTTTGTTTGTAAGGTTTACGTTGAACTGATAATATAAATTTATACTTATATTATAAACGCGAAATATTGGATTTATGGATGGATGGAAGAGATAGATTATAGTCTGGAATAACACATCGGCTAGTTTTTTTCCAGAAAATTACCGCGGGAACCAAAAAACCTCAATTCACGCGGACGGAGTCATGGGCATCAGCTAGTTCATTAAAAAATACGAAAACTAGTGTTTCTCATTCGCTTCAATTTAAATATGATGTTTCATATCCTCTCCTATAAATAAAATCAACAGACACATCCCTGTCCAAACCTATGATCCATACTCTATATGATTTTATATACTAAGTTTGTATGTGTTACGTTAGTATAATCAAAGATGTGCTATGACGGTTGAGACCAGTAGTAAATATGTTCCTTGGTTGAGACAGTTATAATCATAGAGTATATACCTAAAGGATATGCAACATCATATTAGGTCCTTACATAAGAAATTGGCGTTTTGTAAGGGAGTAACATAAAGTCGATTTTTTAAAAATATAATATATCTATTTAATCAAAGTATGTTATTATTACTTTTATTATTCATATCATCAATATGAATAATAAAAGTAGACTGATTTTAAAATTGATTTATTTCGAAAATTTATAAAAATGCATACAGATAGTAAAATAAATCACGATTGCAGTGCAGCGTTGTGGACTTTGACCATAAAATATATCTAAGAACTTTCTCACAAGCTATACATATCCAATGCAAAAAACAGCATCTCAATCGGCCCAGTACTTTTTTAGAAAAACGGTAACATTGAAGAATAAAAATAACGATTGCAGCTCAACTTGATGGACTATGGTCCTACATATCTGAGAACCTTCTCAGAAGTTATGCATATCTAATGCAAAAAACCGCATAATTATCGGTCCAGTAGATTTCCAGGAAAATGGTAACAACAAAGTGCACAAACTAACGCACACCTCTTAGGGCAAACACATAAACCGTCCCCGTTCCGTCGTGGGTACAAAAATGATTACTCAGAAATTAAAAAATGGTGTGATAGAGCCGATTAAATGCGAAAATCAAGTAAGAATGCATAAAAAGACAATATTTGCATTAGAAAAAAAACCTGTGCATATCCGTGAGACACTTTAGTGGTCCGCGCAGCCAAGGAATATACTAGTACTAGGTATATAGTGGTATATCAGTTATTGATTTTTAATATTGACGTATCGAGGATTGGAGATCGGGTGTCTTAATCACTAGATTATCATCGCTATAGCCTAAAATGAGTTTGGCAATATTATAAGTAGAATCTGACTGTTCAATTTCATCTCCCTACCCTTCAGAGTGAGAAACAGCAAGAGTTATATGAAATTTGAATTTTATCGATATTCAATTTATTTGTATACAATACAATCCCCGCACTATATATACACTCTATACAAAAAGTAATGAAATAATCCAAAATTTTGAGGACAGCGTAAATAAGAAACTAAGCTATAATTAGTCGAAATAACTTAAAATAGTAGCCACAAAAAGAAAAACTAGACGACTTTGTTACTCACCTATGAAATGAAATTCCTGGGCATTTTACAATATTATTATTACGACACCCCACAACTGAGCACTTCACCATAGTTGATTACATAAAACTAAGCAAAAACACATGAAAATATTCAAAAAACAGGTAATTATTCACAATTGACACACCGGAAGCACAACAAACGCCATTTATAGTTGACAAAAATTTGGCTTCAATAGTTAAATTTGATGACGTTATATGACAATTGCGCGACACGTTCACGCAATAACATAATACACCTGCCTCGTTCTAATAACGTAGCTTTTAGTAAATAAGAAAAGTCAAATCGTAGTTTTACATGTTTTATTAACAAAATGCATCGTATTGAGTAAAATGCAACATATCCTCTCCTTATAAAATCAAAGGATGCGTCTAAATGTAATTTTAGTTACTAGTTCGAGCAAAGGTGACGAGTTTATTATTTCCTATAATTTATCTGACTAACTTCTCTGCTGATAGAATAGTATAAACAATGTTCATCATAATTCTTAAGTACAGTGTAATAGGCCTATAAGGCCTATTACACTGCACTTTTCACAGGGACCCTTCCATATAATCAGTTTATTGTATTATGATTTAGGAATCAAGGGTCCCTATATAGGTCCATATTACTGTGGAAAAAGCGACTCTAAATAGCAACCACGCCCACCCTTTACACAGGGCCCTGTAAAATGTGCAATGTATTTAAGCTTAATACCTGTATGTCACCGTAAGATTGTAAAAACCGTTAGATCATAATCTAACTCGCGAAATTCTAAACTGTCGAAAGATTGTAAACTGTTCAATGTTCTGAGTGTCAATTTTTGAAATATTCATTTTATTTACGTTTTCTTGTCTCTTTCTTGTAGGTTAGGTTAGGGTTCGGCATAAACAATCAAGTAGTGCCCGGCCACAGGCCGGGCACTACTTTAGGTTTTATCGGGTTTAAAAACTTATCAGATTACAATCTACCGGAAAATAATGCGTTAAATTCTAATCTTTCGACAGTTTAGAATTTCGCGAGTTAGATTATAATCTAACGGTTTTTACAATCTTACGGTGACATATCCACTGTATTATCGTGTAGAAAAATGTGGTATAAAATGTATAAAATATATTCTAACTATTTCTATGAATTAGTTTAATCTTCCTCTTTCCGAACGCTTGCCACATGGATCAATGTTATGGTGATGGGTGACAAATGACATAACCTCTTGTAATGTCATTTTCAATCTGATTTTCATCTCGTCAATAATTTGTCAAATGTTAGTTCGAAGGGTAATAGTTTCAAATTGATTATTTCGAATTCTGCCTATTATTTATTGATTAAGTACCTAGCAAAATAGCTAAATTTGTTCAATTATAAACGTATTAAGCTAGTCTGTATCATTTAGGTTAATACAAGATTTTTTTTCTATAATTTAACTTGAACGTTTACATAAGTTATCCTACTTGATTTCACTTCTCTTAGCAATCTTCAGCTCAAGTCGGAATCAAAAATCCTCATGGCACCGGTAAGATCTAAAGCAGCTACGTATTATAGAAACGATATTCAATATCCATCTCAATATATGTAATAAAATGCAGTCCACAAACCTAGTTGTATACCTATAGGTAATAGGGAGAATGCATAAATAATGACTAGGAGTAATGAAATCAATAGTTCTCATAGGCTATACAGGTAGCTTACCTCTAGTTAGTACCATAGACATCATAGTTGTCTCCTTGCTCTATTTATACACAGGACACAAAATATTAAAATAAGGTATTTTATAACATTAATTAGAGTCTGAATATGATGAAAACCATTTGAATAATTAGTAGATAGATACATTTGTCATACTGATATGGACAAATTTGTTGTTATTTAAGTTCATTCATAATTTGGGCCTTTTGTAAAGAATCTTGTTAAAATTATTGATGCTGCCAAGCTATATGAGACAACCCTATTACAGTTTCTATGATACTGTAAACTTTAATAGATATATGATGCAAATCCACATTTTTGTGCTAAATCCCTTCATATACTAATCCTGATCTCATTAAATTTTAATTGTGATGCTTGTTTGGACCAATTCAAAAAATCATATCCTATAAATAAAGTCTACACCTGCAAGGAGTAAATCAGATTATGTATTGTAAATCAGATTTTGGTAGTACTTCATTTTGATTAATGAGTTAAATCAAGAATTCAATGATTATCTCCAAAAACCAAGATTTAATGTTCATCATTGCAGGTATTGATTTGGGTGCTTAAAGTATTCAGGGGCCACACTACCATCGCTTAAAGCCATATTAATGAAAGAACTAGAAGTTTAATTTGCTATAATCTGCCAAAGTAGGTAAATCTATGTGGTACAGTGTGTATCTTGCAATTTTAGCTTGTGATATTCACCACACCACACAAACCTTCCAAATTATTCTCCACATACATTTCACTCTGATACAGGAGCATCTTCAGATGTTGACTTGACAATGCACAATTGTAAAGTTTACAATGCACTATTATAGTTTGAACATTTTGAAGTAATACTGATTTAAGAGATGGTAGTAATCCCCCCAGCTATACATTTAAGATGGCACGAAAAGTGAGAATGTAGAAAGGACAGATATTTGTATGTACTGTTATAATGTTCTCTAATGATTTATAACCACAGCAAATAAGTAAAAACTGATTTTAAGAAACATTAATTCATTAAGAAACCATGGCATTTCCATTCCACTCCTCTATGTTTATGTGGCTATGGAGGTCCAGAAGTCCTTATGATTATGACCAATCTATGATAGCCACCATCTTAAATATCTCACCTTTACTGTTGCCAGTGCACATTCTTTTCTTTTACTAGAATAAAAGAATGGCAAGTGGCAAGTGCTGATTTCCATTCCATATCATTCTGATGCATTATTTATACCCTTTTATAGCAGAGCGGGACTCACATTCGTTGAGGAATAATTGTTTAACTAACCATTAGTACCAAGGTTTTAAACACTAACTCACTAACTATGTTTAAGAGCAGGCCACGCAAGGTACGTGTTTGCTAATTAACCCATTTTTTTGTAGAAAAACGGGCTGAAACCAAACCCTTTTTGTAGAAATCTAACTTATAATATACTCTGAATTACTGCATGTGTGTTGTGAATTTTGTGACTGCTGATACTTATTTAATTGTAGCCTCTGTGATAATTAACTGTGGTATCTTAAAACTTAAGCTAGTATTTTATATATACTTTATTGTTATCCACAGAAAGGCAAAGTGCCTACCAAGGGCGCTAAACAGATTCTGACAGAGAATGCAGCAACAGTTAGCTTCTACCGCAACATGACTCTAGGAGCTGGGGCGACATACAGTCTTGTAACTCTCTTATTCTACTATGAGACTATATCTGCCGGAATCTTAGTAAGTGTCCATTTTAATATTATAAATAAGAAAGACATATGCATTTATCTTCTATCTTTACAGGGTGGCCCAAATAGTGACGTCCAATGAAAAATATTTGATTTGTCGTACTACTAGTACCAGGCCTATCAGAAAATACTCCATGTACTTTTATCTTTTTTCTAAACATGCTTGCTATGAAGTCTGATAGGTCTTGGTATGAGGTATCAAATTTTTTTCTTTGGACGTCACTATTTGGACCAGCCTGTATTGGTGAAGAAAACGTGAGGAAATGTGCATGCCTGAGAGTTCTCCTTATTGTTCACAATAATACTTTATAGTCAATACACACTTGTCCAGTGTGATGGCCTAACCCTTTTAATTTTTAGAGACAATGCTCTGTTGCTCTTTGATGGCCCATGTTTTCATCTTTCAATCAAAAACCCTTGATCCACGCGGACAAAGTCACAGGCATCATCTAGTAAATCATAAATCCTCAAATATCCCTATAGGGATATGGGTACTTTAATTATACCATATTACAGAACTTACAATTATGCCAGATATCTTGTTAAAGTAGTTATAGTAGTAAGCAATTGTTTCATTTATTTTAGTTCAAACATTTCCTTAATTCCTTATTGTATGTTTTACGTTGCTGCTGTCATATAGGTTGCCTAGTGCAGCAGTAAAAGCTTTGTTTTTTAATTGTATTGAATGATGTATTAATGTGTAAAACTGTATTTTATTACATTTTAATTACTGTGCATCATGTTGCATACGTTTTTTTATTTAGTAAATAATCAAATTATATATATGGTTTGTAATTGCTTTCAGTTTCTGAATGCCTTCGTTTTCGGCATCTACACTTTGTGCTATCAAACCTTGCTGTACATTAGTCGGCCAAATTTTGATGAACACAGCCAAGTTCTAAACCCCGGCATAGACTTGAACATGGAAGGTGGAATGGGCGAGTAAGTAACTTTCATTATTATTATTATTATTTACATAAATATTTTCCATAATATTTAAATGTAATTTTAGCTCTCGGGATTCACAGAGGTTCCAAGAAAAAGCTGTGGGGCTTTCTGTAAAGATCTTATTCTTTGACTTTTCTTTCTAGATCTGGTATCCTTCAATTGTAGAGTACCATGTTGACTAATTATGCTCTTTTAGGAGAAACTGGTTAGACCACTGACATCGGGATACTAGGTGCTTGTCTTGTCAACAACAAGCTCTGATCGGAAAAGAAGACCACAACAAACCTTGCTCCATTAGCATATTTAAAATTTATTTAGAAGTGCAGAAGTGTCCCAATCTCAGCAAGCCACTCTGCCGACCTCCAGAGTAGACAAAAAAATGGAAGCCCCAGCCATTGCCCCAGACTTGACGTTCCCACTCCACACAGTGATGAGAGTAGTGGTCTTATTAGTAGAAGGTCCTGAGTTCGAACCCCGGCAAGGTTAATTCGGGACATAATTTCGGAATTTCCTCATGTCGGAAGCTTCGGCCGTGGCTAGTTACCATACGGTCATCAAAAACGAGCCGCCAAGCAATCTAGCATTCTGGTACCGTGTACAAATTTTTAGGGATATGGGTTTAATATAACTGCCGTACCCCTAACAACTTAGCCCGCTTCCATCTTGGACTGCATCATCACTTACCAGTTACCAATAGGGCTTACCGGTTAGGGGTTACCGGTTTTTTTCAATATCGGTATTAATACCGGAAAGATATTTTTCAATACCAGGGTCCGTATTGGTAAAAACGTAAATATAGATAGATTGTTTTTTACTTAAAATAAGTCTTTTCTGAAGTAAACTGCACCATAAAAAACAGTTTTTCCATAAAAAATATTTTGCACCACATTAACTCCAAAAGAGCACGTTTCTGCTTAAATTCAATGAATAAATGGCATTTTTTCACTCGTAAAAATACATAGTTTAGTCAAAATACAAATTAATAAAAAATTCAAACATTAATTTTTCCCTCTGAGTGATCAAAAATGACTTTACTTCACTGGTTTTAAGCAATAAAGGTGCTCTTATTGAGCTAATGTGCAGATACAAGTTCGGCTAAGTTTAAGCCGAATAAAAACAATGGCATGTACCAAGAAATACATCCAAAAGTCAATGTTTCGTTTATAGTGTCATTTTCAATACCGGTATTGAAAACGGACGAAAAAAGTCCGGGATCCCGGTATTAGCCAATACCGGGATCCCGGTATTGGAAGCCCTAGTTACCACCATGCGAGCAATCGCGGATGCGATCGTGGAAGGAAAAAAAGACTGATGTCCAAGATATCTGTATTACCTTCCAAACACCTGTAACGACGTTACTTCGACATTTAATTAATTCACATTTATTTTTCAGACACGTGAAGGACGTCATAATATTGTTCGCGATCACCCAGTTCCTCGCTATCTTCTCTAACTACTTTTGGCTGCTGTTACTCTTCCTGCCACTCAGGGCGTTCTGGCTTCTGTGGACCAACATTCTTGGGCCGTGGTTCTTCCAAGAAGCACCAATTGAGACAGAACTTGACGAGAAGAAGAAGAGGAAACTGGAAAGGAGAATGAACAGACATTATTAGTAGAATAGTTCATATCAGCGATACAATATTTTACGCATACTTCCGTAAGAACGATTTAAATGCAAATGTATACACTTGAATGGCATATGTAATCGCCTAATGGCGTATAGTAATGGCATACGTAAATATGGCTCGAGTAATCGAGCAGTTGATGACAACTGGCTATTAAGATTTAGTTTTATTGGTAACAAAAGTAACACGTATTGTTATGTACATGTCACTGTAAAATTGCAAAAACCGTTACATTGTAATCTAACTACCGAAATCTAACGGTTTTTGCAATCTTACGGTGACATAAACATGATATTACGCTTCATAATTGAAATTATCTTTCGCTAAAGGCATCAGTGATGTGTGCATTTATTGCCAGTTTGCTATCCACCGATTCAAACTTTATGATTGGTCATCAAGATCATCGAAGATTATGCGTCTCGATGCACAGAGTACAGTATTAGGTATTAGATTCAGTTATCTATACCTGCGCGAAGCTACATTCGCGGCTAACTTCCGAGACGTCATAAAATTTTAATGAGCCCGCACAAACAACTTGAGGCAAGCAGTTATGAACTTTGCGACTGTATGAGTTGAACTGCCCCTGAGTGGCCGCTCTCAGCCATTCATGTTCAACTAATTTTTGGGAGAAACTAGAGAGCGAACAATTTATAGCATTATTAGCGAACTTCTAGAAGAGGGGGAGGGGCCGGGGAGGGGGTTCGCATTCTTCATTTTTATTATTGTTATTTGCTGTTATCGTGATTACTTTAATTTTGTTTTTTGACATTAAACCATTATTATTTTTATACAAATGAAGTCCACAAAACAAATAAGAATCTTATTCACTGGTAACGTAAAAAGCATTTACCAATTTTGTGCTATTTCTTAAAGTTTTTGTCTTTGAGCCCTGAAGTTAATTCAATTCAATGAAGACTATGTCAAGCTACAAATTAAGCTGTCTAGGTTAGTATTAAAAGGGGTGGTAATAGCAACAACAGTGGTCAAATATTGCGTATAATAAATCGTTCTACCTTCAACATGCATTAACAAGTTTTGTTAGTTTTATTATTGTATTATTTTGCTGACTCTAAATTATACTTTACATTGATATATTTTTTAAATTTATGCAAAAACATATTAATTATTACCTAATAGTTAATATATACTTTAGATATTAAGTGAATAATATGTTGTCTTAATAAATTTAAAGTCAAGTAATCATTATTACATAAATGTTTGAACTACATAAGTACTATATAAAATCTGTTATTCATAATAAACATTTATCATCAGTTTATTATGGGTAAGTTCTGTTACTGCCCGCAAGGAGCGCTACTTAAAGGTTTTATTAGCACAACGTTGCATACAAACCTGACCCGTCTATCGGGGTTCAACAGCGTTAAAGTAAATGGTACCTTAATTATGTTGCGAACTACTAGTCGGGCCCAAATTCATATCCTTTCTGTACTGATTGAATGTATACGCAAACTGAATCAAATGCGTTCATAAATGTTATTTTATAATTTAGCGTAAGTAATTATTTTTATTCTGTATCAGTTTACATTTTATTGTGGGTAGATGATTGCTCTTTGGGTAAAACGGATTCCGCAGTTTATGCAAATTGCAACTGTAAAGTGAAAATTAGTAGGTATACTTTTTAAGTATAAATAAAGTTTACATTTTCGTTAAAATTTTAATTTATTTTTAACTTACCTGACCCTATTAAGTAACATTTTTATATTTTTTATTGCATTCACAATTTTTGTTTTTAATAACAATGATATTTTTTTTAAATACATAATATATTACTTTATTGTAATCTTAGTGTGTAGTTCTATTTATCTCAAAGTATTATACAATATACCGTAGAATATCTCTTGTATGTGAAATCTATACTAATATACTAGATAGGTGCCTACTCATAATATAATAAACTCGCCGGCATATTTAGCGGAACATAAAAAAAAGGTCCATAATTAAAAAAATATGGTTTTATTTTAAAATCTACTTACTACACTTCTTTTGTTATTTAAAGTTTCATTTGTTTTACTTAAAATAAGATCACATTAAGAACAGATTTTGCGAGTAAAGGCTATTTGTGAAAAATGGTACATTTTTGAACTTTTCATGTAACCGGGAAAAGTGAAATTTAATATCAAAATAACAATTAATTAAATTAGAAAAATGGTGATTAATATCGCGTATTTCCTCCACGTGCTCTTATTAAAGTTTGTACCCGTCTAGGCATACTGAGAATGATGTTATCGATGGTCTCCTGGGATAGTCTCCGCCATTCCTCAACTTCGGCGATTCGCAGTTCTCCCACGTTGGCAGGAGCTGTAATTCTGGACTTAACTTTTCTTTTCAGCAAGTCCCAAACGTGCTCTATTGGGTTCATATCCGGTGATCTCGCCGCCCACTCCATAACAGTGATATTCATATCTTTAAGATAAGCTTGAGTTACCCGAGTCGTATGTGGCCGAACATTATCCTGCATAAAAACAAAATCTTCACCGATATATGGGGCAAACGGTACGACATTTTCTTCTAAAACTTCTCTGATATAGCGGTCTGCAGTCAGACTCCCTCTGTCGATCACTACCAAGTCTGTGCGAACTCCCAAACAAATGCCCGCCCAAACCATTCTTGATCCACCACCGTATGCAATACTGTAGTTCCAAAATTTGTCTGAATGTATCGTTCTCCTTTGCGTCTGTATATTCTTTGCCTGCCGTCAATTTGATTTAAGAGAATTCTGCACTCATCACTAAACAATACCTTACTCCATTGGTCCGCGTTCCAAAGTCGATGTTCCTGAGCAAAAGTTAACCTGTTTCTACGATGATTTACCTCGAGCCTTGGAGCCTTGGCGGGCACAAATGAACCCAAACCAGCTTCTTCGAGCCTTCTTCGTACCGCACGCTCACTTACGGTTACACCCCGCACTGCTTCTATTCAGATTTCATTTTGTTATGCAGGATAATGCTCGGCCCCATACCGCTCGGGTAACTCAAGCTTATCTTAATGATGTGAATATCACTGTTATGGAGTGGCCGGCGAGATCACCGGATATGAACCCAATATAGCACGTTTGGGACTTGCTGAAGGAAAGTGCCTAGCAGAGTCCCCGCAGTGGCTAGGCCAGATATCTTAAATGATTATTGTATACCACAGAAACTCCGTTTATCACCAGACATTTTATTTTCGATAACATATTTAAATCATGACAACCAAAACACAACAAGTCACTATGTGACAGATTACGAATAATAGCCAGTAATAGTCTACAAGAAGTATCAACCTCCAACACGCACCCTTAATCTGTCACATGTGTACGCACCCTTAAGACTAGCAAGTGTACCTACATCCACACTTAAATTGCACCAAGTCACAAGTACCAAAACATGCACAAGTGTGTATGCACCTTTGTACACGAGTGTACACAAATACATTGTACTCGACTGTTCCCATATCTACACCTTACATAAAACCATGGAAAATAAACAAAACAGAGGTTACACCATTATAAAAACCTAAACATATTTGTACAATACAAATACAACATATCAAAAACTTAAGTTATACCACTTTCACTACCCGCCCTCTTAATGGGTAATCTCGCTAAAGCTAACTTTATCTTGGGGCCTGACAGAGACTTTGTCAACATATCTGCCAGCATTTCTTGTGAAGACACATATTGTGCCTCTACCGCCTCATTGGATATCGCTTCGCGAACAAAGTGAAACCTAATATCGATATGTTTCGTCCTATTATGGTTCATCTTGTTTCTCGCAATATGATGTGCAGATTGATTGTCATTATAAATGACTACAGGTTTGTCGCAACTATCATTTACTAAACTCTTTAACTCCTCAAATAAATCGCTTCCTTTGAAGCTTGGCTAAGACCTATGTACTCTGCCTCTGTAGAGGACAGAGCAACACACCTTTGCTTGCGACTCTCCCACGTTATTAAACTATCGCCTAACATAAACATTAGACCCGTAAAGGATTTCCTATCATATGACCCACCCCAATCCGCATCCACGTAGCCAATAAGTTTTAATCTACCTGACTTTCGGAAAGTAAGCGCAAAATCAGACGTCCCTTTTAAATATCTTAACACCCGTTTAGCACACTTAAAGTGAATTTCATCGTAACACGAATTAAACTGTGATAGAACGCTAACGGCATGCGCGATACCTGGCCTACTATTTTGGGCTAAATAGTTCAGACATCCTACCAGATTCTGATATGGCAACCTACAACCGGCATCAGAAGCCCCTTACCATCGCTATCTCGCTTAATCTTAAAGACCCATTTGCATTGTATCGGCTTCTTGTCACTTGGTAAGTCGACTAGCGTCCAGGTCTGGTTCTCCTTCAACGATTGCAGCTCATCGTTCATGGCCTTCTGCCATAGCTCACGATCAGGCCTAGCTAGCGCCTGCTCTACAGTCGTCGGATCGCCGTTAATTGCCGCAAGAGCGTTGATGCACGTACTTGAATAGTCGATCGGCTTCCGTGTACGCAGGTTGTATCTCGGCTCGATACACGTCTCAACACTCGGCTCAGTACTCATTCCAGCGTTTTCAGTACTCACTTCTGAATTCGTAGCGGATTCGGTACTTCCTATATCTGCATCCTGAAAATCATCTTCACTGTTCGAGTGAACATCAGGAGCTACATCCAATATCGCAGATTCAGTTCGTTCCTCCTCTATGGACAAAGGAACAACTGCGTTCTTCGTCACATTCGTACCATCACCAGGAAACACGTTTTACAAGAACTTAACATCTCTAGCAATAGTTATCTTGCCAGTCTGTAGATTTATCAGTCGGTAACCTTTCGTAAGCTCACAGTAGCCAACAAAAATCAAACCTTCAGTCTTCATGTCGAGCTTTTGCCTTTTCTGCTTCGGTTTCAATGCAAACGCCAAACATCCGAACACTTTTAAATGACTCAAATTTACTTTCTTACCACACCAAAATTCTTCAGGTACTTTATTCGTGACCGCCTTTGAAGGGCTTCGATTCTTCAAATATACCGCGGTACATACTGCCTCAGCCCAAAACTTCTTGCTTAGATTCGCCTCACAAAGCAACGTCCTTGCTTTTTCAATGATTGATCTGTTCGCCCTTTCAGCTACGCCATTTTGTTTGGGTGTATACGGAACCGTCGTTTGGTGCTTTATACCAGCTGACTTGAACAATCTGTCGAAGGCATGGTTACAAAATTCAGTACCATTGTCAGATCTGAGGCATTTTATCAACTTACCAGTCTCTTTCTCTACTTCCGCCTTATACTTACAAAATGTGTCGAAAGTCTGACTCTTATTTCTTAAGAAATAAACGTGCGTCTTGCGCGTGTAATCGTCGATAAACAGCAACATGTATACAGAACCAGCAAACGATGGCTCTTCCATTGGACCGCAGATATCCGTGTGTACTAACTCAAGAATCTGTTTTGCTCGTGTGCCTTTGTTTTTGAACGGGCTTTTACATGTCTTACCTTTTATGCATGGAATACATGGCTCAATGCTTTGTTTAGTGTCGAATTTCATACCAGTTACCAAATCTCTCAATATCAGCATGTTATTTTGTCCTAAATGCGCCAATCTTCTGTGCGATAAGTTTGACAGAGGTTCATTTGACAATGTAGCGTTGACGTAGTTACGTTTTCATTCAACTTGAAAATTCCGTCAACTTCATTGCACGTCGCAACTATTTGTCCGGTTTTATTCCTGATAGTGCAACCTCCTTTGCCAAAATTAACCGCGAAATCATTCTTAACAAGATCGCTCACTGATATCAAGTTCAAAGATAAACGAGGAACATGTAGAACATTTTTCAATGTGAAATCTTTACTTTCGCTAACTTTTGGCATAGCATTTCCTCTACCTTCAACTGGTATTTCATCTCCATTGGCTACTTTAATTGTCAAGTTACCCTTAACTTTCTGATAGTTACATAACTTTTTCGCATCGTAAGTCATATGGGTCGAGCATCCACTATCTACATACCAATCGCTTTTGACCTTGGTATCCGTCGTACTCATGCACACATTGACTATACCGGCATTCAGCTTCTTACACTCAGCTGCCTTGTTTCCTTCTTTGTGGCATTTGAAGCACTTGCGCACTGGTTTACGAGCATTGTTTTTGGGTGCCTTATTCTGTTTAGAGGCAAGGGCTTGCTCACCAGCTCCAGCTCCAGCTGTTTCAGCTTGTCTATTAGCCTCCTGCAGCAGTTTAGTTTTAATCTGCTCTAAGCTAATATCCTTTCCACTATTATCCACTGCCATTATCATCGGGTTGTAGTCTGATGTTAATCCGGCTAGCAAAATGGAAATGATCCAATCGTCTGAGACTTTCGCGTCTATTGCAGCCAATTGTTGTGCTATGGATAGTACCTTTGAGACGTATTTCTCCATACTCGGAAAGTTTTCCAACTTACATGACCATAATTGACGCTGCAGTGATATACGTCTACCCCAGCCTTTATCTTCGTATGCACCATACAGCTTGTGTCATACCTCATGCGCGGTCTTCAAATTGTAGACATTCGAAAAACATGAAGGCTCCAACAGTAGACACATGGTAGTACGCGCCTGTCGATCAGCATCTTTGAGTTCTGCAGTGACTTCCTTGGCTTCTACAGCCACCCACCAGTTTTTACATTCCAGGTAGTTTTGGACTTGGAACTTCCAAACCGCGAAGTCATCTGCACCCACAAGCTTCCTTATTCCAAAAATGGAACCTGACGAGCTCTGGTCATCCGTCATCATCGAAAGTGCGTATTTCCCAATTTTACAATTAACGATATCTGCAATTATCTGGGTCCTGGGCCCATAACCTGAAGGAAAGTGCCTAGCAGAGTCCCCGCAGTGGCTAGGCCAGATATCTTAAATGATTATTGTATACCACAGAAACTCCGTTTATCACCAGACATTTTATTTTCGATAACATATTTAAATCATGACAACCAAAACACAACAAGTCACTATGTGACAGATTACGAATAATAGCCAGTAATAGTCTACAAGAAGTATCAACCTCCAACACTTGCTGAAAAGAAAAGTTAAGTCCAGAATTCCAGCTCCTGCCAACGTGGGAGAACTGCGAATCGCCGTAGTTGAGGAATGGCGGAGACTATCCCAGGAGACCATCGATAACATCATTCTCAGTATGCCTAGACGGGTACAAACTTTAATAAGAGCACGTGGAGGAAATACGCGATATTAATCACCATTTTTCTAATTTAATTAATTGTTATTTTGATATTAAATTTCACTTTTCCCGGTTACATGAAAAGTTCAAAAATGTACCATTTTTCACAAATAGCCTTTACTCGCAAAATCTGTTCATAATGTGATCTCATTTTAAGTAAAACAAATGAAACTTTAAATAACAAAAGAAGTGTAGTAATAGATTTTAAAATAAAACCATATTTTTTTAATTATGGACCTTTTTTTTATGTTCCGCTAAATATGCCGGCGAGTTTAGATAGGTACCTACTCATAATATGTTCAGCAGACTTATTTTATTGATGTCTTATCTTAAGGCATATATAGGTGGAATTTAACCAATCTATCTATAATTTATCGATAAGTTACACTGAAGCGTTGTTATTTGTAAAAAGTTATAATATGGTATCTTTAGGGTTCCGTAGTCAACAGGGAACCCTTATAGTTTCATCATGTCCGCCCATCCGTCAGTCTGTCTGACTACTAGACAGCAGTAATTTGACATAGCTGAGTATGTACATATTAAAATCATTCCGACAAAGTGGTAAATTTTTTTAAGGTACTTCCCCTACGCTTAAACTGGGGATGATTTTTTTTCGTCTATCCCGTAGTTGGGCGTCATTGGATAGATCGTTCAATAAAATATTGTGGGTGTGGGAACATCATTTTTCGTTTCAGGAATCCGTTCCCGAAATATTTAAAAATTTTTGCTAAGCTAAACGGTTGTAGTATACCGAAATTAAAAGGAAATCTTTTGATCCATGGAAAGTGACTGACTCTCATGATACTATTTTAAAAAAAATATTCTACAAAACATATAATATAAAAATCAGCCATAAGTTAAGTAACTCTTATTTTTAGTTACCTTTGTTACCCGGTACCTGCCCAGGTGTCACAAAGTGAGCTCCACAATCACGCAGGTATTCAAAGAACTTGTGACGCTACTGAGAACCTAAGGTTTCATCTATGTGAAAATAAGTTATGCCTGTTCGCTCTGGGAACTTGGACTATTCTGACGTGTGTGAATTGCACACACATTTATTTTTATTTTAAAAAGCTATTAAATTAGCTACACCTGTAACTAGCTAACTATGTAAACAGATCTTGGAATTAGTCAAATATACCTATAACCATCTTCTCACTGTCGTATAGATGCTGCAAATGTATATTGTAATACCAACGCGATGGCAACACAATAATTTGGTTCCATTGATGGAACCAGAACTTTTAATTACCTACCTACTTCTAATACTTAAGTAATAAATGCAAACAAACACAAAACTGCGACGTCGCATCGTAGAAATTACGACCTCGCACAACGCATCGCAAGATCTTGCGAATTGAATTACGTCGAGCATTTTCTAATACTCATTTCTTTTTTTTATAATAACACCAGTGCGCAAATCATTTGCGCACTGGTGGACGATCGTTGAAAAAATGGTCACCCGAACCTTGGAAGGAAGATGCCTTGCCGTACGAAATCGCATCGAAGCAATTCGCGTCGCAGCGCAGTTTTCTGCGTTAATTGACATCGCGCCGAAATGCAGTTTTGCGTTTGTACCCATATAATATTATGATAAGTTTTTTGTGTTTGCACCCTAACTGAGATTTGACGAGTCCATTTTAAATTAACGGTAGAATTGATGAAGCGGTTTTTTTTAACTCGACGTAATTACCTTAGATACTGTAAGACACAAATAAGTAGCTCATAAGTACCTACTTTTTTTACTTACCTAAGTAGCCTATTTTATTAACCGACTTCCAAAAAGAGGAGGTTCTCAACTCGGCACGTACTTTTTTTTTTAAATGTAAGTATGTCGGTGCATATCTCCGTGGTTTCTAAACTGATTTGAAAATTATTATTTTTCAGTGGTTAGCGGTCCCATAACATATTCTGACTCCAAATCCTCAATCCTGATTCTGTAGATGTACCGTACTGAAATCCTCAAAACTTGGGAGTTAGGACATTTTGATGATGAATTCAAATAGTAGGTATAAAGTCACGTGTATACGATTCAACTCTGAGTCCCAACTCCTCAACCCTGATGCTGCAGGGTACAGTACGAGTTTTTAATTGTGAATACATATTGTAGGTGTCAAGCAACGACTTCATACTTAAACCTAAATCCCAACACCTCAACTCTGATGCTGCTGGGTACTGCACTCCTAAGCCGTGGAGATTTAGAGTAGGTACACTAAAAAGTTAAAAATAAAAATTCTTTCCAAAATACCGACTCCCAAAGCCACTGTAAAGTAAAAAATAATTTTGATTTCATCACACTTATTTATTTATGTTGAAGTCGGGCGTGTATAACAAAGATAGGCAAAGTTGACACAGGATCACCCGACTTCAAGATAGTGTAGAAATCAAAATTATTTTTTATTTTAGTGTCTTGGAAGTCGGTTTTTAGAAAGATTTTTTTTAATTTTATCTGAAAGCCTAGGCAAAAGTTTGTTTGACAATTAATCATGTAGGGTTCCATGTTCGGAAGTACAGGGTCTGACAAAATCTTAAAGTATCTTAATGATGTCTAGGTACGTAGGTACTATTTATACACGTAAGAACGAGAGAAGACGCACAAGAATAGGAAAGCGGCTAAGGAAACTTAGGTATTTATTTTTGCCTTAACTTTGTAAAAAATATTTCATTAATATTACCTATAATAAGTACATTCTTTCATAATCATTATAAGGTATGTATCTTATTTTAATAAAGCCACTGAAATGTATCGTCGTTTTAATGTGGTTTAGTTTACAAATTAACTTTTTAAAAGTTACTTTTAATAAATGAAAATGAAACTAGAAGTACTAGGGTAATCATTAGGGGTAGGTAGGTAGTTTAATAAAATTGCCATACCCTTGGCAAGCCCGCATTCAAGATCGCTGTCAAGGGTTAGGTAGGTACCTATCTTACCATGTGAAATATATGGGCAACTTGAAAGGAATAAGAAATCCTTGCATGAAACCAGCCCCGGATCTTCATTTTTTTTGAGGCGGGGCAAAAACTGAAAAATGCCGCCCTCGCCTTTGATTCTCATGTTTACAATTATTTTTATATTTGCTATTTTTTAATTAAAAAACTGATTTTCAGTTTATTTTTAATTAAAATTCAATTTTTTTTTCTATCTGGCCAATTTTTGTCCAGCAGGTAGGTACCTATATCAAATTATTGATTTTTTGCTGACTTTTCTTATTTTTTCTGTTTCTATTAGTGATAGAAACTTCTAGTTTGCTCCAGTTTTTCTACATACATACTAATTTTATGTGATAACTTCTCAATAGATATTTTAAATACCAACTTATTTCTTTATTTAAAAAAATTGCAAAAAATTCTTTTAAACTTAATGTGTAGTTTTTAATTTAGATCTTAATATATTTCGTAGTTTTAAGTTGAAAAATATTGATCTTTATCTGCATTTCATCTAGCGCTCCGCCCCGGTTTCGCACGTGTAGCACTAATCATCATAATAGTTCATACCCAATAATAGCCAGTCGACATTGGGTAGCAGTCAGCACATCAGGCTTTACATTAGCACTGTGGTATCTCCGCCCGGCCGGCCGCCCCTATTTCTGTTGCGCGTGAATTTATTTCTATGATATCTTCTAAGATATTCATCAGAATGAAATGGTGTAAAGAGTGAATTGGGTTAATATTAAATACTTGAGATGACCAACCATTTTATTTTGATAAGGGTTAAAACAATGTCAGTAAAAACACCTTCGAAAGTAAAGCTTTGTTGTAAATTATAAAATCTTAAAAATGGTTATTGTGAGGCAACCTTAAAAGATAGCTTAAAAGATGCTATCGGGGTTTTTTTAGAACTTTTTGAGGGGAACAATTCCACATTACATTGTTTTCGTGTAACTTTTACTATTTACGCAGCGCACGCCACAAAAGCTCTCAGATGAGAGGAGTTTTTCCGACTTCATTCATATTATTGCAATTTTCGTAAGGATCTCCAATTTTTTGTAAATAGAAAATAGCCTATGTTACTCGCTGATAAAGTAGCTATCTTTATAAGTAGTTAGTAGCTAGTTTATCCATTACAAACAAACAAACAAATCTTTCCTCTTTATATATAGTCTCGCGAAAGCGAAAAATATTTTATTTTATATTATTGTCCAAGTACTGGACGTCTCAGTGGTCAAAGTTAATGATGACTTGTGTGCGCCCGGGGTAAGGGTGCCGCCCGGGGCATGGGCCCCGGCTTGCCCCCCCTTAGATCCGGGGCTGCATGAAACAACTCCCCCACTAATATTTTGCAAACAGTGCTCTAATTTTCGACCTCCTTTTATCATTGCCATTACCTACTCTCGTTAAACTCAAGGACGAAAAAGTAATACATTGCGAGTATTGGGAATCCTTTCGAAAAGGGACTATTTATACATGTCCGTTGGGTTCACGCTATTTCTCTCCGGTAGATTTTCGAACACGAATCAACTTTTAGTGAAAAAATTAATAATTATTGCAGCGACAAACTGAACTTTAAAAATAAGGTATCAGCTAGAGCGGTGACATGACAGGTGTCTACACTATAACTACAAATTAAACAACTGTTTTTAAAACGGCAGTGACACAGATCTTTTATTAGGGAACCCGCAAAAGCTGCCTGCAAACTGTTAAGTTACAGAGTAAGTAACAAACACAAAACCTCTAAAGGCAAAGGCGTAGATGAAGTCTTCGTTTACTCGTAAATAAAAAGGAGCAGTTACGAAATCGAATGTATAGATATAATATAGATACTAATTCTACTTAGCAAATACTAAGTAATTCGTAATCTCAGCGACCAAGTGTGTACGATCTCACGAGAGTAAGCGAATGGGAGCATGTGAAAGGGTGTTTCTGGGAACTGGTTGATCAACACCCACAGTCGCGAAAAATTTTGAAGGTCATCCGGCCGCCATGATTAATATGCCTACCTACCTCGAAGTATTTCCTTATTGTTATGTAGTAAAGTAATTGGCGAAGGAAAAATATTCAGTCTACAATTTATCCAAACCCATACCCATAGTATTAGGTATAGCTAACGTCAAACGGAATTTTCGAAAACCTTACCTAAGACTTAACAATATATATACAGTACCTGAAAATCTTAATAATTAATCAATTGCCAAATGTATATGTCACCGTTAAATTGCAAAAACCGTCAGATTGCAATCTATCGCTTTTTATCTCGATAGATTGTAAACTGTCGACAGATTGTGAACCGTTCATTGTTCTGAGTGTCCATTTTTGAAATATTCATTGTATTTACGTCTTTTTGTCTCTTTCTTGTAGGTTAGGTTTAGGGCTCAACATAAATAACCAGGTAGTGCCCGGCCTGTGGCCGGTTCTGGGGCCGGTATTAGGTTCTTTCAGGTTAATATACCTAACAGATTACAATCTACCGAAAAATAATGCGTTAAATTGTACTCTTTCGACAGTTTACAATTTCGCTAGATAGATTACAATCTAACGGTTTTCACAATCTTACGGTGACATATAAACAAGCGCATCACTTTTAACGGCTAGACTTAGTTCAATGGGCTGCACAGAACATTAGAACAGTGGTAAGCAGATTTCCTGTTCTGTGATGGGCTGGACCGATTCAGCTGGAATCGGTCCTGGATCTGAAATCGGGATGATTTATATTTACAAATGGAACCGGTAGAGCGCGCTACAAGCGCGTTATATTTGCAAATATTAATACTGTCATATACATAAATATACTGCGTATGCATATCTATGCATATAATAAAACACTTAACATTGCATAACCACCATAAATGACTAACATAAACAATGATCATCCTTTTGTCGATTACCTTGGGGAGACATATTTGCCAATTTGCGGAAACGTAAAAAAATAATAAAAATTGTCAGTTTGAAAAAGAAATATCCAAATTATAACATTCCTTGTAGGTAGGTAAGTAGGAAAATGAATAAATTACATATCGTGTTTTTAAGAAGAGGTTCTGTTTCAATAGCTGTGGGGTTAAGCGGCAGATAGGTACTTACCTACCAATTGGGTAATTAATATCTGCAATTAATTAGGTATTTATTGCTGTTTCTTCTCAGTTGGACGGGAATTCCGAATCATTGGCTCTCTTAGTTTCAACTACTACCACTTTGTATCTGTTTACTGTGCTACTACAGAGCACGAGCCTCCTCTCGGACTGAGAAGTCAGAAGAAGGATTTAACCATAGTCCACCACTCAAGCGAAGGGTGGATTGGCAGCTTCACACAACTTTGAGTACATTATAAAGAACTCTTGAGCATGCAGTCTCAGGATGTTTTCCGTGACCGTTTACCTACCAAGCGATATCACACCTACCTATTTTATTATCAATGCAACTCAGAATCCGTGGTATCACTTGTAAAAAGCCATGTCTAGTACAAATGGATATTTTATCCTACTTCTAAGGCTAACCAGTGCCAGACTTTACCAAGTTCACTAAAGCATTAAATTAAGGCAGGTATTATTACGAATTTTCCGAAATTGAAGGAATATGGTTCTCCGAGAATATCCGAGGATGTGTAGCGAGAAATGTATAGTTATAGTTATTATGTAATGCTTGCAGATGATAACTTACTTGAGCTTATTAAACAAAGCTAAGCTACTTGTGTGGTGTACCTACTATCTATTTACTGACAACCTTCGATACCACCACTATGTGCATCCCGCATATCATATCTTCCCTGGTGGAAATGAAGAATCAAGAAATTAAGATATGTTTCCCTTGTTTCCCACATATTCAAATGCGTAAAAAATGATGCCTAGCCAAAAAAAGCCTAGCTGAAAGAACTTGGTCGTAATCTTGATCTCAGAACTTTAAATGGCCAATATTTTTTATAGAAAGTTGGCCGTATAATTTCGCAATATAATATTTTTCTGGGACAATGATATTCTTTAAGCCTTTATTAACCGTATTATACTAGCGAATGCTCGCAACTTCGTCTGCGTGGTTTGAGGTTTTTTTGTTCCCGCGGGAACTCCTTCATTTTCCGGGATAAAAAGCAGCCTTTGAGCTATTCCAGACTATAATCTATCTCTGTGCCAAATTTCAGCCAGATCCGTTCAACCGTTGGGGCGTGATTGAGTAACAAACATCCATACATCCATACATCCATTCAAAATTTCGCATTTATAATATTAGTAAGATTAGGAATGTATATTTTAAACGTATTCCACTAGTTGGTAGCCTACTAGTAGGTACTACAGTAGGTACTTAGTATCTACATAGATCCCTTCATGCCCATGAAGGGATCGGAAGAAGTCTCACTTTAAGGGTTCCTTTTTAACTTTTTTGGTACGGAACCTTAAAAAGTGATATGATAAATGTGATTATGTCTTGCCTCACTACCGTGGTATATTGCTCGATGTGTCCATCATGGAATAGAAGACGCCAGCGCAGCCGGACTGGTTCCATTACTTGGTTGTACGTGGTTGAGTGAGCCGGCTCTTGACAGCAACTGGATTTCGTGCACGTATCAGTAAGTACTTTCTTTTTTTAGGTCAATTATTTAATAAGTACACATAAGTGTAATAAAAATACTAGCTGATTAGTAACTAATTAAAAATAAATTGCGTTTTTTTAAAATAGTTTGCGTCCATTTTCTAATTTATAATTCATGAAAAATTAAAAAGGTAAAGTAGTTTGAATTTCGATGAATTTTCAAAAAATACCTAGGTTTAAATTATTGTATAATTTTTAAATTTTTATTTAAAAATTTAAGGAATAATAGAATATTTCTGTTTCTCTAATTTACGGCATTGTCCTCGTCCATCGGTGTTTGGAAAACCAAGCTTTTCTAAGTTCTAATGAATTAATGCTATTCTGCCCTCTAATAAAATACCCTACAAGCGTAAAAATTAATAGAGTAATTTGCGGCTGTAATTTATCCAACACACATAAACTTAATGAGTAATTTTAATTTTTTAGATCATTAGAATGTACTTATTAAGTAATTAATTAATTAGTTATTAATAATTAAGTAATATCATTAAATTAAAACATACCATTTAACTATTGGATTGATCATTGATGTAGAATTTTAGTACCTATACTATTTCGATGGGATCGATGGATTCTGCACTAAATTGTGTTGCTTGCATGTTATTAATGTATTGAGTGGTTAAAACAAACTCAAATATTGGAAAATTCTGAATCACGTATTTCTATATTTTCAACCAGAAGCCCAAATCATGGATTATACCTAACTTGAAAAATGACGAACTTTAATTTAAACTTTCATTGATAACCACAACGGAAAGGAGACGATTAATGCTTTTTCCGCTATATTAAGGTTGTTTGTTTTTTGATACCTGAAAAACTACTGAGCCGATTTTAATGTGTTTTATGCATGGATAGGCTCTTTTTATAAAATAGAGATTCCGAGTTTTCATGTACCTACTTTGAACTTAAAGGCCCTAACCTATCTATTTGTATACATATATAGGTACATCGAAATAATAAAAGCCAATATGTCCAAGAGCGAGCGTAACGATAGCCGTAGGCGTTCCCGCTTACCTACAGTGTAATTTTTCCTAGCTTTATGTAAAAGTGATTCTGCAACAGCCGGCTGTTTACATTACGAAAAATCACGCATTACCTAACTAAACCAAATTCGTGAATGACTCTTGATATACGGGTGACCCACACATCTAGCGGTGACAAATCTCGAATCCGAAATACCTTACCAATAGATTTAAGTACTTACATAATGCGAATATTTATTGCTTTGTTTGTTTGTCCTTCAATCACGTCGGAACTGACCAACTTATTTCTTAGTGGGAGCAACTATGAACGTGAGCTTTTGCGTGACAAATACGCAAACTCACATAAACATTTGTGTTTCTGACTGGGAAATGTAGAAAAAGGTATTATATTAGCAACAACTTCAGTTAATTATGCACCTTATGATTAACACAGAGCTACATAACGATTAGAAAATATTAATTTTTAATACGTTCTGTCATCAGAGAAAAGGTAGGAATAACCTTTGTTTGTTTGTCCTTCAATCACGTCGGAACTGACCAACTTATTTCTTAGTGGGAGAAACTATGAATATGAGCTTTTGCGTGAGAGATCTGGAAAGTGACACCTTTAATAATTATTATATAGTAACATATAAAAATCATTGTGATAATGTGGCTAATATGTGACAATCTTCATAGGGTGTCGAATTGTTTGTTAGGCGCTTCCAGATTAACGCCATAAGTAAGCCAGTTATATACCTAATTACCTATTGTTATAACATATTTTTTGTTATCTACTAAAACAATTTATAGTGTGTGGTGGTATGGAACCTTTTGTGTACGAGTTTGACACGTACTTGACCGGGTTTTCGTGTCGGATTAGGTTAGGTTAAAATTTTACTTAAGTAAGTACCTACTTAATGTAAACATATTGTTTGTTAAATATGATCTTATTATTATATAATATTAATGTTATGATCTTAAATCTTTATAAAATCGACAATGTACTAGTTAGTAGTTACTGTATGGTATTGTAGACCTTCCTATGTAGCTACATATTAATTATCATAACACATCTTCATGATACCTATTGGACAGTAAGGATGTATAAAATCTAGTGTTTTATATTACCGGTATAACAAGTAGATGCCTACTGCCGTACATAAATTATTCGCGCAATCTTATCTTTTGTACGTGAAGCTTTTTTTGTTCGTAATAAATGCATGCGACATTAAAATGTCAAACCAATTGAAGTGGAATGTTTTCGAAGTTCCTTATTTCCATATAAGGAACATTTATAGATTACTATCACGGTATTTACTTAGATACCTAGAGCTGTAGATCTCAAAACTCACTTTCTCTCACTCACTCAATTTTCACTTTCTTCGAACGAGATGTTTTGTGTTGTCGCTTAGTAAGTATGCACGCTCAGAAACGCAGACGTGACTTATGTCCAGTCTGGATCTCATTGTGATTTTGCTCTAAGCATTTCATGCGTGATGCAACTTGATTTTGGCTCTTTTAAGTTAAATCTCTCACTACAGGCCAGGGGACATACTACTACTACTAACATCGCTCAAAGCCGTATTGTTTTAATATTGTTGACGTTAGTGTTTTTAAATAAAAATTATAATCCTTATATTTTAGGGACGTCAAGGTACGTGACATATAAGTGTCATAAATATAATCATGAATAAATATATTAGGAACCCCCGATTGGGAAAATGGTTTTTCTGAGAAAAGCTTTCATTTTTAATCATCACGAATTTCAAGCGGATATATTATAACGACGGAACGAAATCATGCTTTAGGTAAATTCAAAGCTGGATTCAGTGATTTCAAGACCTTAGCTAAAGCAAAATTTGTTCAACAGTCAATACTAGGTGAAGCCCGTAACTTCGCCCACGATCCCGTGGGATCTCTTCCGAGATTCTCTTTCTCGTGGGATTTTTCGGGATAAGAGGTAGCATATCTTGGTCTCGATGCAACGTATCTGAATACCGAATTTGAAAAAAGATCTTTGATATAGGTTTTCTTATTCGTTGGTTTTCTTAACCATCTAGCATCTATAAATAGATCTACCCACGATGTACCTAATTGTATAGACAAGCAAACGTTATACGTGTGTTGATTTCATGCCTATTCAGAATATTCATTTAGCATGTGTATTCGAAATGGGGCTATTATTTCACAGATACTTAATAATTAGATATTTTTTTACGTCAGGGTATTGCCGCTTGACCATGGTCACCAAACCGGTTTTAAAAGTCACTCATTTTATTCAAATAAAATTAATTGCATTCTGTAAAACTTTACGTAATTTGTAGATAACCAAAAGCTATTATTTAGATATACTTATGTAGGCCTATGAATATATCTATAAAATTTTAATTCCCAGTGCCATTTTCCATTTTATTCTCTCCACGTGTATTTATTATAACTTTATTTCTTAATCCCAGGAAAATCAAAGGTTTTAAAAAGAAAGCATTCTAAAGGATGCAAGTTTGTGCTATTAAAATATCGGGGCGGTGAAATAACGACAAAGTAGACAGACGAACTTTCACATTTACTTAAAATATTGATTTTGGTATGTGCGTTTCGCTACGTCAGCAATGAGCGTTTATATATTTTCACTAGATGATGTCCGTGACTTCGTTCGCATAGATTAAGGTTGTTTTGATTTCCAGTCCTTATCATGTAAGCCTCGAAATAAACTTATCAAAAACTACAGCAAAGCAAAATCCATACTAATATTATAAATGCGGAAGTGTGTCGTCCGTCTGTCTGTCTGCCTAACTGCTACTGTAAAGAAATATACCACAGATATAAGAAATATTACTTTTATCTCTTCTTTTGACGTAAAGAGACAAGTAACCATGTTAGCTTCCGTTGACAAATAGAGATAACGGGTAGGCATAATTTTACTCGTTGTGCGCGTGCTAGCCCTACGGGATGCGTAAGTTATCTCTGCCCAAGATCTCGTCAACAATAAATTGACAGGCAAACAGACATATTTAACAGTGCTATTAGTATGGTTACGGATGTACTTATTCTGCAAAGTTAAGTAGTCAGTATCTATCAATTAAAACTTTCGTATATCTAGACTAGCGCTATTCCGTGAGCCCCGATGGAAATTTCTGCAATACGGTTCGCGTGAAGATAGCTTAGGTTCTGTACACTCGATTGTTTGTTATTCTTGATTGCAGAAGTAAAGTAAACACTAAGTAATAGCAGCAAAGCGACATTGATTCTATACCCAGGGATGGCGAACCAATGGCACGCGTGCCAAAAATGGCACGCGACATAATATTTTCGGCCCGTCACCGATCACAAAATTAACTATGCACTAAGAATTATTGAAAAAATTAAAAAACACGAGTGCCCCACCAAAAAACGAACTAAAAAGTTAAAAATCTAAATTAATCTAGTTAAATAGAATCTAATTCACATTTTTATTAAATGATATTTTTTTGTGAATCACTGGATATTGAACTATAGTTAATCATATTTACGAATATTTTTTTCAACTTTAGTCTTTAATGCGGGACCATGGTCACCCGATCAATTTTTTTTAATTTTACTAGCCTATGTCACCCGGAATAAGCTAGGGATTCCAACGATACCTCATTTATCAAAATCGGTTCAGGCGTATAAAAGTTATGGTGGAATATACAAACTCACATACATACAAACCCTGAAAACAATATACTCCTTTTTTCAGGCAGTCGTATAAAAAGAAACCCTAATATAAGTAATATTTGTCATCTAATCTGCAACAACAGAAGTCACACTAATTTTACTTTAATTTAAATAACGCGTATATGTAATTGAGACATTGTAAAATGTATTTTTTTGTAGTAAATTTAAAGAGTGGTAGTATTTATTATTATTTTCCCAATAATTGACCGAGCGAAGCGAAGGTCTCCGAGTCTACTTGAGTGGATTTGCACTCGTCCATCCTAGGGTTGCCAAACAAAATTGACCGTCTGTCAGAGCCTTATAACTTCTGAATTACTGAACGTAATTACTTCAAATTTAAATATAATATGTAAACCGATGGCTTCCAGTCGAATATGGCTTAAAAAGTTATAAAAAATATTTTTTATTTATTCGTTTGTGCTTACAATTAATAGACGTTAGCACCATCTTACGTGGAATAAAAAAGTTAACTATTACAATATATAGTTAAAACTATCTTATGGATACCGCGAGGTCTCAGTTCGAGGCGAACCACTAGTCATAAAGTCAAAATTATTTGATGGCACGTCTATGACCTCATTAAACTTTTATTTAGAAAAAATGGCACGTTGATTCATAAAGGTTCGCCTACCCCGCCCTAGGGGGATTTTCTTCCAGTTCCAGTCTTTGATTACTTTTCGTTGTTTACTGTTGATTGCTACTGCTATTTGTAGATTGTTAATGAAACAGGCTGAAAAACTCAATCTAGATTCTAGGTATTCAATTTGTTTATTTGTTTAGTAGGACATTCATAGGCAGCCTTATAACATATTGTTATAATGCTCATGAGTAGGCAGTAACACAAGTAAAACTGTGGTAGGAAGGTCGTGCGTGCGGGTAATGGTATTTCCAATAGATAGAGCTAAAGACTGATTATAAATAATTACTAGAATAGGTATGATGCTCGCGACTTTGTCCGCGTGGATTAGGATTTTTGATGCCCGCGGGAACTTTTAACCGGGATAAAAAGTAGATGTCCTTCCCCGGGATACAACCTATCCCTATACTTCATCAAAATCGGTCGAAAAGATGGGCCGATAAATCGTAGCAGGCAGAGATAGACACACTTTCGCATTTATAATATTAGTATGAAAGGTATGAAGGTAGGTTGCATATCGGGGAAGGACATATGCTACTTTTTAAGCGACTTCTAAAAAACGAGGAGGTTCTCAATTCGGCGCGTATTTTTATCGGAAAATAAAGGTGTTCCCCCGGTAATTAAAAAACTTTAACTGAGAAGCATATCAAACTTGTTAATTTATTTAATCCTTTCACCTAAAATATTTTAACTGATGACGATAGAGTGGATGGCAGCAGGCAGCTAGAAGAATGAATATACTTATCTATCTAAGTAATAGACCCAGTGGCGTGCACAGGGCTTGAAGCTAGGGTAGGCATGAAATAGTCAGAATACTTATTTACTGAATGATATAATGAAAATGGACATTGACTTATTTCCATTTGGGTAAGCAGTGCTTTTATGCCTCTACATTTGCATTGCCAGACTTTAGTGTAAACAACAACGGGTTAAAGCTTTAGTTAGATTAGACAACGCCATGTATTTTTATCAGATGAGGTCATCAAGTCTGGTAACATTTGTCGTGTCATTTTAATTTTTTATGATCCTAAAATTCTATACTTGTTTACAATCTTTATGTTTGTGTGGCAATAAAGAATTTAGCTGTCTATCTATCTATCGCTTGCACTAACATCTCTATGACTGGCACACCACTGGTGATACAAACACATACAAATAAACAGACATTAGATACAATTTAACAGATAACTAGGTA
Organism: Erebia palarica; assembly: GCA_964035005.1. NCBI lineage: Eukaryota > Metazoa > Arthropoda > Insecta > Lepidoptera > Nymphalidae > Erebia > Erebia palarica. Next base: position 22,169,748 of record OZ035986.1, read on the forward strand.
GCTAGTTACTGGGTTTCGCTGAAGGGCGCATCTGACGCACAAGTATTCGTTTACATTCTGTTATGATATTCTACACCGACATAATATCTTTTAGCCTTGTTATTGTAGCAATTACATGTATGAAACTAAGTAGGTACATACCTGTAGCAATGTTAAATCAAGCGGATCATAGCTTGTGTACTGACTACTGAGCATCGATAAATACACTTGATAGGTAGGTTAATCTGTTGGCCGCGAATCTATCCACGCGAGTAAGTTTTTAAAAAAACCCGCGGAAACTCTTTGATTTTCTTAATTATCCTAAATATTATGAGTTATGACGTACCTACATTTGTCAATCTCCGGCACCAATACAGAAAACGGAGTCTGTTGTGTGTACCATTATGTTGGGTCGGATGTTAGAGTCTGAAGTGGATATACCTAATATTAGTACGAATTGTGTCATGGTATTTAAAATCTTATATATAGTGGTGCAATTTAACATCAGTACTCATATATTTACTATAGCACGTGACACTTATCAGTTCAAATTAATCTATACAAGACCGATTTTCATAATGCCAAGTAAACCATGAAAATTTGAGCGCCAAATTAGTATCTCATTGGTATATGTACTTATGGGCTATTTACTGATTACAACTTAAAAAGCTGGGGTATAAGGAACTAAGACGTTCACAGTTTTTATTGCAGGAATCGTTCAATGGGTTATAAAAGAAGAAAAAAACCGCTGAGTGATATTAAATTAGAGGGTGGAAATTGAAGATAGGGGAGAAAAAGCACCCCTTTTGGATTGTTTGGAAATTTCGATATATTGTATATAAAACTTTTTGTAGAATAAAATTTCCCATCGGAATAGCATTTTTTAAATATTAAAAAAAACATGGCAAAACAGTCGAACCAAACTTGAAAATAGACAAAATTCTGATTTTTTGAGTTTTAATTGCATTTTCGCCTGTCTCTTTTTTTCGGGCAGAACCATTGCTCAAAATAAAAAACGAGATTAAATTTGGATTAAGGGCTGAAATATTGTTTTGATTAAAAATTTACTGAGATATGGCCTTATTAGTTACATATTAATTTAAAGAAATGCCTATTCCTATCTCAGCCTAAAAAAATAAATACAGGTGAAAAACCAAAAAAACTCAAAAAATCAAAATTTATCTCGGCTTTTTTTTTCAAGTTTGTTTCGACTGATTTGGCATGGTTTTTTTTAATATTTGAAAAGAAGTATTTCGATGTAAAATTTGATTTTCTGCAAAAAGTTTTATACACAATACTAGTAGGCCCGTCTGACGATGTCCTGCCCTGAACCTAGAACCCGATTGCAGAGCCCCCTACCGGGTCCAATTATGAATATAAACCAGCCCTGGATCCACTCAAACACACACAAAACACATCTAAGTCTATCCAGCCGTTCTCGAGTTTTAGCGAGACAAATATCAAAATTTTGCTTTGTTTACGAAATATATTGAAAAAACTAAAAGGGGTGCTTTTTCACCCTTATCTTTCCACCCTCGCCCGTTTTTTTTCTTTTATAACCCATTGAACGATTCCTGCAATAAAATTCCATGAACGTCTTAGTTCCCTTTTTATCCTTACTATCTCATAAATATAAAATTCTCGTGTCACAATGTTAGTTACCATACTCCTAAGAAACGGCTTGACCGATTTTTATGAAATTTTATATGCATATTCAGTAGGTCTGAGAATCGGCTACTATGTATTTTTCATACCCTCAAAACACCTCAATCCACACGCGAACGGACTCGCGGACATCAGCTAGTCTTACTTCTTACTGGATGTATGTATGGATGTATGGATATATGGATGTATGGATGTATCTATGTTTGTTTCTCAATCACGCCCCAACGGCTGAACGGATCTTGCTGAAATTTGGCACAGAGATAGATTATAGTCTGGAATAGCACATAGGCTACTTTTTATCCCGGAAAATTAAAGAGTTCCCGCGGGAACCAAAAACCTCAAACCAAGCAGACGAAGTCGCGGGCATTCGCTAGTAATATTATAAACGCGAAATTTTGTAAATATGGATGTATGGATGTTTGTTACTCTTTCACGCCAAAACGTCTGAACGGATCCGGATGAAATTTGGCACAGAGATAGATTATAGTCTGGAATAACACATAGGCTACATTTTATCCCGGAAAATTAAAAAGTTCCCGCGGAACCAAATAACCTCAATCCACGCGGACACGGGTATGCTATAATCAATAGCCTATTATGGGACAAAGTAACAAACATCCATCACACGATGATTTAAGACGTGACTTTCCCAGAACACGAAAGAGTCGAAGATTATTTAAAATTATTAACTTTGTTGATAGTGAACTTAAATCAAACCTCCATTGGATGCGATTAAAATTTTAAGCTCAGACTCTCCAATCCGGGCACATGAAAAAGGAAGATGCTATCTATCTTATACTAAGTGCGCAAAATATCCTACGGCCATTTTCAGTAGGCACCTACATATGACAGCTCTATAAACATATTATTATTATTATTATGCTAGTGTAGTACCTACTTATGTTATGCTATTTAGTATAGCCCTTGAGCCTCTTGAAAGCGTAATAAATACATTAGCTTACACGTGAACTCTATCAAGGCTAGAGCAATGCTATAGACCAAGGCTAGAGTTAATGTGGTTGATAGAGACATGAATGAGGAATGAGAACATTATTGATTGGTCTAAAAATTTCTTCCTATAACCTTTTGAAAACTCCGTCATTCGATGTCTAGAAATGAACACCTTCACGCGTTCCCAAAGATAGAGCATAATGTATCAGTTTCTTATAATTTTATTCAACGCAATATTAGCTACAAGTCTAATTTGTCAGGAAGTATTACAAATGCCTGAAAGTAAAAGGCTCAATTTGTATGAATTGCAGACTTTGCAACCTAAAGAAGTTGCCGATTGCCTTACCCACTTGGGAAGGCAAGAAATGAAGGCCGATGAAGCCGAATTTATATGGAACTCCTTAATCAAGTTCTTTAAAGGCATTGCAAATATGCCCGAAGAAGTGCTTGCAGTACTTCATTATGTAACAGTTGCTGTACAACCGGAAGATTATGTTAATATAACTATGGGAAACATTGATGTCATACGAAACTTCGGTAACGATTATGGGCTTAATGACGAACAACTTGAGGCTATAGCTGAACGAGTTCGCGAGGACTTTGGAGCTAAAGAGCCAGAAGACTATACTTTCTACGACTTGGAAGCTTTGAAACAAATCTTGTGTGCATTTAATAGAAGTGAGATAGAGAGGATTCGTCCTAAAGCTTATAAAGAAGCAGCCGGCATCATAGGAAAGCTGAGGAACTGTAATCGTGATATTATGCAGGGTTTCGCTCAATTGACAACTCAGAAAGGTGCTTTTGGTTCGCCGTCACAATGGACGAACGCAACACTGCAGACAGTGGGCGCTGTAGCTGAATACTTGCCAAACGATGTCCTAACCAGACTGAAAATTAGACTCGGTAGAAATTCTTTGACTGTAAAAAATAAGTAGACTAGACATGGATCATTCCGGAGATGACTGTATTTAGAGATAAAATTTCACATAGCTAATTAATATATATGGATTTACTCCTTTCCTCCCCGTAAAATGAGCCTAATATCCTATAACCCGAGTATCTCCAGATTATAACTAAGTAATTACTAGGCTGAAGTTTATAAAAAACCCGTGGGATTTTTCTTTACTTTCTGACACAAAAGCAACCTAGATGTCCAACCAGGGATGCAAGTTGTATTCCTGCCCCCGTGCCCTAATTTAGACAGCATGATACACCGTATGTAAGGATTTGTTTTATAGTTGTAGCTCTATAGGAAGTAATTTTATGGGCAGTAGTTATACGTCCATAAGTTTATTTGTATGTATAATTCTTCCTTTTTTATGATTATGAGTTTAATTCTAACGCGAGTCATTACTTTTATAACTATCTGAGTAAACCGTGTTTTATTATACCTATTTACTACTAAGTTTAATTGTTTGTTAGCAGCTTTAATAATAATCACCTTCATAAATCATAATCTGTCTATTAAATCGTTATGTTAGATACCTATGTACCTACTCGTACCTAACAACATTTACGTAATTAAAGTTAACATAACGTTATATACCTGGGAAACTCACAAACATAAACTATTATATAATATATTTTTAATGGTTAAAACATACTATTATTTCTTTTTAATGTTTTTTGTGGCAATAAAGCATTTTTTATCCATCTATGTTATAACTTCGTAGAACATAAGTATGTCCGAGCGTTCTGTGTACCTACTCTACCTACTCAGAATTATGTCCTACCCTTTTTATAAATTCTTAATTTTATCGATGTTTTGTATACACTTAAACTTACCACCACTCCTCAACCTCAACTCGGATTCCATTTTTATTAAAAATCAACTTGGAACCCTGAGCTTTTATCATCACCTGCTTACTTTGAATATGAAAGTTAAAACGATTCAGACGACGAAGCGTCGACGAAGATACCGTTGTTTCGAAGTCAATTATTATGATTATACTAGCGGCACGCTATGATGGCCGGTTTGACGTTTGTCCGCTCATGAAGTTCCGTATTAATTGATAACGACTTTGAAGGAAATAATTGTATTACTTTATTGACGATAGTGATGTGCAGAGATTCATAAATTTTATCGAATGTAGTTTTAGGTTTAGGACTCAAAATTTATTTATTAAATTGATTTCTTAAATGTATACAAGTGTAGAAAAATCAGTTTGCACCATTTAAGGGGTGAATGTACTTGTGAATATGAACAATTTTCACTATGTGGACAAACCTCTGAAATCGCAAAAAAATATCAATAAATTTTTAAAAATGGAATCTAATACGATCGTCACATAGGATCGCTGGCTAGCACAACTACTACCTCCGGCAAACTCGCGTCAATGCTCAATGCAAAACAAAGCAGTTTCGAATTGACGTTGCTTCGAAAAGTATAAACTGTCAGTGCAATGCGATTGTGATATAGTTTTGACCTGGCTTTGGATTTCAAATATTGATACTGCATTACTGTTGACCCTTGCTCGTTAATTTGGACTCTGTTCAAGCCCTTTGTTGTGGATTTCGTCGATATGACCGAACGTACGCAGAGAACTGTTCTAAATAGTCAGACACGTGAGTTCGTAATACGCCTTCGTAACTATTTCGATCGTGAAGCTCAAAATGGAGGGCCAATTTTACCTATAACGTCAGTGGTTGAACGCGTAGCTGATGCGCTTAATATTGGACAACGAACTGTTAGACGGATAACTAAAAAAAAATATGGCGAGACTGGCACAGAAGAAAATAAACTTCACACACCAAAAAAGAGAAAACGAGCAAAACCAGTCGTAGGCATCGATAGCTTTGATGCCGATGCTATCCGAAGACATGTTTACGGCTACTATTTACAGAAGGAGTATCCAACAAGAAAAAAGTTGGTGCATTCACTGAAGGAAGCTGGATTATTCTTCGGTGGGGAAAGTTCTTTAACGAAGATTTTGAAGACCATTGGATTTCGATACAAAAAATGTAACAAACGCAAAATATTGATGGAAAGATTTGATATAGCGATGGCAAGGTATACTTTTTTACGGCAAGTGAAAGAAATCAAAAATTGGCAAAATGTTGTGTTCTTGGATGAAACATGGCTTAATGCTAACCATACTGTAGGCCGTTCTTGGAACGATGACACAGCAGCATCTACTTCCAAAGTTCCTGTAGGAAAAGGATCGCGACTTATAATTTGTCACGCCGGAACCATCAACGGGTTTGTCGAAGGTTCTCTCATGGCTTTTGCGTCAAAAACCACTGGAGACTATCATGAAGACATGAATGGAGAAAAGTTTACTGAATGGTTTACCTCAATGTTGTGTAGCCTCCCTGAACCATCTATTATAATTATGGACAACGCCCCATACCACTCGATGCAAATTGACAAGCCACCTGCCCAATCCCAAAAGAAAGCTGATATCGTCGCATGGCTTCGTAAAAATGGCGTAGATGCAAACATGAATATGTTAAAAGCGGAATTAGTACGTCTTTTAAAAGAAAACAAACCAACCAAGATCCGATACGTCATTGACGAAATAGCATTAGAACATGGGCACAGAGTTATACGGTTACCGCCTTACCATTGTGAGTATAATGCGATTGAGTTGGTGTGGGCTCAAATTAAGGGATATGCTGCAAGACACAATACAGAACCCCCATTTACCACAAAAAAAATGCTAAAATTATTAGAAGAAGCTTGTGAACATGTGACTAAAGGAGACTGGGAAAAGGTTGTGAATAGAACTGTTAAATTAATAAGGGAAGATTATGAAAGAGATGTGAAAATAGATAATATTATAGAAAACGAACATATAATTATTAATGTATGTGATGATAGCAGTGACGACAGTGAAAATAGTAGTATGGACGAATCTGATTAATTATGGCCTTTTGTGGCACCTTTTTTGGTATCTTTTGTATTCATATGTTTCTTGTGTGCATATAAAGTATGTATATTCATTTTCGTTCAAATATTCAGTTCGTTCAAATAAATTAAATAAACATATACATTTTTGTTTTATTAAACCTATTTAATCAGGTACAAAAACAAAACTTAATTGTTTTTTGTTCGAGAATAAATTGACATTCCACATCACTATTGTAATGTGTCAAACCGGCCATCATAGCGTGCCGCTAGTGTAATGTCAAAAAAATATTGATTTTCGGGATTTTATGAAATCTTAATAACCATATTAGGAGTTTAATAAAATCAGAATCAAGTCACAGACGTAAGAAAGAGATTTATTACGATTTTCCCCTTAAGATAAATAGATATGACCATTAAAAGTTTAAGGGCAACCACACCATATCAGGGTCTAAAGTAATCGGCCGTTAATACGAATTATGAATTATTATTACCCATCTGCATACCGCCCGTACTTTTCAATAGCTTCTTGAGCTTACATTATAGGTACAATAATTTAGTAAAGCGTTTTTTTTAGTTTTTATAATAAATAAATGTCCTCCCGACCGAATATCGGCCACGGCGGCCTATTTAAAGAGAGATTAGCCATCTGCGCGGGAGATTTTATAATGCACCAGTCTGTGCGCATACACAGGTTCACTCTCTGTTCCTTTACCTTCATAGCCCGATGGGACTGAAAATCCGACACGACCGGAGATACATCAGGCGCAGGACCTTTTTTTGTAAACTATAAGGACATCACAATCGCAGTTTTCTTTGTTATCGCATGAAGGGTAAATTGGCATTATGTAGACCGTTTTGAAATTGTCTAATGCCGAAACAATGGACACGAGGAAGAGTAATACAAAAGGCAAGGTAAATTATTATACTTGGGCAATCTCTTAATTGGAAACGTCATGTGCGTGTGGGATCCAAAATCGTTTCATTCTTTCAAATAACAAACAAGCGTAGCGTCTTTTCAACTTTCATTGTTAAGTAACAACATTAGTAAATTTACTGGAGCATATGTACCTAGTTAGGTAAAATTGTATACAATTGCTATGTCGTGCACGTAATTGCCGCCTTCAGCCGAAAAGATGTCCTCCGCTGGACAAACGTCTCTCGTCGTCGTAAAACGTCTAACTGGTGCTCTTGTAGGGACTGCCTGTGTGCAGCGGCTACCTGTGACTCATTTTTTAAATTTATAGACTAGCATTTGGCTGCAATCAGACTTGCTGGCAAGTAGTGATTTATGTCATCTGTTCATGTAATGGGGTGATCGCCATCGCCGTGATTTCCTGTGCAAGCTCTATTGGATCAAAAATCTGACGGTTGACTTATGTATTTCGTGCAACTACCGTTCTAGTTTCACAACCTTGAGCTATGTCATTGTCATTTCTAGGAATCTTTTCCTCCTTTCTGATTTACTTGGCAACGTTCTACGTTTGTCTTCTTGTCTATGTAGAGGATGCAATGAAAAAGGTGTTATGGAATCTTTAAGAGCCTGCAGAAAAAGTTCTCCGAACAGTACTTGCTGCAAGTGACGACATAATGTAGCTACGAAACGTGGCCGATATCTATAATACGAATACTCATAGTCACTTAGCGATCAATAGCCACGTCGGACTATTTGTACAACTGAAACTAGGATATCCGTTATCGTTAGCCATCTAACTGATCTATGTTTTGCCTGAAATCCTTTATCGACGAACATTATTCTAGATAGATTGTAACTGAACTTGCACGAAAAGTCTAACTTCGCAAGGAAGCTTGAGGCGACTCTTTTTATGGTGGAGATTTTGGTGTCGAAATCTTAGACAAATAGAGAATTTAAAATAACGACAAAAGGTATCAAGGGTGAAATTGCATACCACTCATTGTACACGACAAAACGCACAATTCAAATCAATATTTATGTTAATAAAGTGCGTATATTAATACGCACTGCACAAGATGAAATCTAAATCGGGTGAAATTTCAAAACAGACAAAGTACAAACCAGTTTTGATTGGCAGCAATATGATTATGATGGCTCATTTTTAAAATGCAACAGCAATAGCAACGATGAAACGACCTCGATACGATAACAATATCTACTATCGTACGTAATATCTCTTCTTGCACATATTTTTTATTTACATATTTTTACAATGGAGGTTAGGGTCGAAGGACAGGACAGCTATTTAAACCTATACCCCTTCATCGTTCTGTCGTTTCTCGTTTCATACCGGAACGCTAAATCGCTAGGCGATAAAGGACATTGACCAAATTCGCCTAAGAATCAACACACGTTTGAAATATACAGTAATTCTTAGCTTAATTTATAGTCTTTATTCCAAATATCAGAATTTAACGGACACTTCAAATTAATTAAAAAATAAGTAAATGGGTATTAAATTGATTACTATACGTTTCCGTCGCTGGATTATTAACCACAGATCAATAACTTAAGTTTTAAATAATATACTATACCACCGCTTGAGCGCTAGATCTGTATCGTAAGAAACAAAATAAATGCTGCTTAAAGTGCTAAGTGCGCTAGTATTCGGAATCTCGCAACGCCATCTATTGAAAGTACAATAATTTAATATTTTTAACGCCATCTGTAATGTTTTTGATGAACTACGGCGAATCTTGTCTTATCTACATACTGTTTACAGCTCTATTACAAATGGATAGAGATGATATTAATTTGTTCAAGTAGATTGATCGTGAATGCTGAAATAAACTCAAAATTGAAAATATTTTTGGTAATAAGTAATTTTCTTTCAAGTGTCCGTAGTTTTAATCTGCTCTCAAGTATAAAAAGGTATTAATTTGAACCCAGTAATCAATGTTTTATGACGGTTGGTTCTTAGGCGAACTTTGTATGGGGACAGAACAATGTCCTTTTCCGGTAGCGTCCAAAGCTTTTATATAATATTATACCTATATACATACACGTAGTACCTAAGTGACCTAGGTTTTTTTTTGTAAATTGTGTGTTTTGGAAATTATATTTAAATACAAATTACATACTGATGAAATATAAATAATATTTTTCGATCTTACCGACAATAAAATAATATGAACTGGTTATAAAATAATAAAAATCACGAGTGCATTCGGGCTCCCAATAACAGTTTTTCTTGAATAAGAAAAAATAATCGAACTGGAGACATCTGGACAATTTCCCACCTGAGCTATTATAACCTTGTAGTTGGCGGCGAAAACCTTCGTATCCTAATGATATTGAAGCAGTTTTCATTGCCTGCCATTGACTTACCAAAATTGCTGTTGCCTGCAAACACGGATAAAACGACATTTTCTAAAAATGAATCTTAGTTAGATCGATTTATCGCCCCCGAAACTCCCTGCATACTAAATTTCATGAAATCGTTTTAACCGTTTCCGAAATTCAGATTATTGACCGAGCGAAGTGAAGGTCTCTGAGTCTACTTGAGTGAATTTGCACTTGTCCGTCCGTCCGTCCGTCAGAGCCTTATAACTTCTGAATTACTGAACGTGATTACTTCAAATTTAAATAGAATATGTACTTAAACCGATGGCCTCCAGCCGAATATGGCTTAAAAAGTTATTAAAAATCTTTATTTCAGGGGGGCTCTAATAGAAGCGAAGTAAAATAGTTTTTATAGCGTTACATAGGGTTGCGTTATAATTAAGAATAGAGTCCAAAAAAAATTTTTTTTTCAATTTTTCCCCTAAGTTGAAGAAATGGGGGGCTTTCAAAGTGGAAATTTCAAACGTCCAAAGTTGACCTCAGAACTTTCAATTTTCTGAAAGGCTGAGCCTAAAACTTGATCAATTATTTGAATTATATCCTGTACTTTTTTTCAATTCAATTCAATTCAATTTATTTGTTTTTCCTTGAACTTAACAACAAATACTAAAATTAAATAAATACTATATGAAAACGAAATTATTTAATTTTTAATGAGCTTCATTATTTTTAACAGATCTTCACAATGATGTCAATAGATGGCGCTCTGTAAAAGTGTCGTTTTTCCAATAACTCTAGCTCTTTTGAGTCTAATGTTAAAAGTTAACTATTATACTATATATCTAGTGGCTCGCCCCGAACTGAGACCTCGCGATATCCATAAGATAGTTAGTCTCAGTGCGTGGTGAACCACTAGTATATATATATATATATATATGTCACCGTAAGATTGTAAAAACCGTTAAATAATAATCTAACTCGCTAAATTGCAAACTGTCGAAAGATTACAATTTAACGCATTATTTTTCGGTAGATTGTAATCACTAATCTGTTAGGTATATTAACCCGATAGAACTTAAGGGCTATCTATTAACTAACTACCTGATTACCTATGTCGAACCCTAACCTAACCTACAAGAAAGACACAATAAAACGTAAATACAATTAATATTTCAAAAATTGACACTCAGAACGTTGAACGGTTCATAATCTGTCGACAGTTTACAATTTCGCGTGTTAGATTATAATCTAACGGTTTTTACAATCTTACGGTGACATATACAAGAATGGCTCGTTTTTAATATAGATGTAATAGAGTACCTACTGCAAATGTTGTAGCTTGTAATTTAATAATGGTGCTTAAGTGTCAGCCGTAAACCTACTTACCTCGTATTAACCTTGGTGGGAAATCAACACTAGGCTCTAGACTTTAGAGATCTAGGCTTCGGTCGAAACCTTGGTCAACATTGGCGGTCAGGTCTTAAGTTCTATTTTTAGATTTTTTACTTTGTGTATGTTTTGCACAACCAACTTCACCCTCGTCTGAAATCGTCTTGTCTCCCCCCTAGGCACACAAATACTATTAAACTGTGAACAATTAGTGCCAACTAAGTAGGTAGATACGTAACCTAATCAACGAGGACTAACATACATACAGAAACATGTTGGTTGCTAAATCTGTTGTAACTCTTCGCAATGTGTACCTATCAATTACAATAAGGTTACAATTTTTTGAAGCTTTATTATCAGTTTCGGGTTTATGGTCTATCATATCCCCGGTAAAGAAAACGGAACATAGGTACACTTTGCAGTATGTCAATCTTATTTTTTCTCGGAAATTAAACGGTTTGAAGAAGCCAGCTATAAAGTATTATTTTTATTATTATTTATTTATTTTCACAGTCATTATTTCGTAAAGAAATAGATTTCTAGTAAAACTTCATAAAAATAACCCGACATTTCAACGACGCACTCGTGCAAAATATGTAAGCACGTATTTTGATTTTATTAGCAAATCTTAAAATAATTTTTGATTTTGTTCCCAGATAAAAAAATAAAATAAGATGACAACTGCGAGCGTTTTGCTCACAGTGAGCACTACGTGGGGCGCGAACAGCGATATATGCGACAAGGATGAGAGAGTCGGCAGATCGATGAGGAATGTAGCAGCTGTAGCTGCAAGGGAACTACGAGAAACGCCATCTACAAAGGACCAGGCTTTACGAATCATGAGAGAATGGATTGAACAGAACACCGACATCAAAAATGTCAGAACTGGTATGTTTACGTAACTAACTCGTATCATACGTCAGTACTATTATATTATTCTGTGGTATCATTGAGTTAAAGTACCGCCGAGTTTCTTGCTGGTTTCTTGCTCAGTAACTAAATGTAAATGTAAATGAAATTCCGAAGCAGTGGTAGATTCACTCGAAAGAAAGCACTTTTATTAAGTTTATTTAAAATATGAGTTTGAGTGAGTTTGAGTTTTACTTATCGGTTGTTATTTTCACTCGTATTTCACACCCTAATGGAAATTCTATTCCCATTAGGGTGTAATGCATGGTGACACATACAAAAGCTCTGCATTCAATAATTAACTTAGTTACTATAACGCGCGTACTATAGTTAATTTAGTTACTAATTATGACAATTAAACTAGTCGTTCATCATATATTTTCCTGTTTTACCAATGAAAATATAATATTTTATGTAGCTGTATGAATATTAAATAGCTTTTTAGTGCTGACAATCGTACTATGATTAATCTTAAGATATTTATTTAAATTAGATATTGTCATTGATTAAGTTTACCATATTATACTTTATTTATAAATATAAAAAATTATTTACAGTATATTGCTTTGAACATCATCGTGAGGGAACATGCATGCCTAAGTTCTTACAATGTTCTCAAAAACCTACGTGAAGTCTGAAATTATATTTTGAGTTTTTTTAGATGAATCATTCCTGCTACGCTTCCTCCGACATAAGAAATACAGCATCCCGATGGCACAGCAGACTTTGTTGAAGTACCTCAGCCTAAGGAAATACTATCCCAGCATCTTTACCAAGTTAGATAGCGAAGATCCCACACTTAACGAAATTATTAGCAGCGGGTAAATATAAAAAAAAATGCTTTAGCATTAATATAGCTTTTGCACCCTTCTGTGCCTACTTACTTACCTACAGTCTTTTATCTAGTCTGTTTAGCCAGCTCTATACTCCGCCCTGCATAATTATCGTGTAGAAAAACGTGTCGGATACTCAGAATTACTGCTAAAGAACTACTACTAAAACAAGCCGCAAAACCATCAAAATTTTAGTTTCGCGGCATTTGCGACGCGAGACGCGGGAAAATGGGAACACATAATTTTACTCGTGCGCACGCTGGCCTTGCAGAATGCTGTGTTTAGTCAGTACTTATTACTTCCTTAATTGTGCAGGCGTGGTATATTAGATAGCTGGCCAAGACGATGACGACCTCCGTGGCCCAGTGTGTAGCGCTGTTGTCTTAACGTGCGGAGGTCCCGGGTTCAATCCCCGTCAGGTTCAACTTGGGAATTTATAATTTCTGAATCTTCCCTGGTCTGGCCTGGTTCAGCCGTGGCTGGTTACCACCCTACCGGCAAAGACGTGCCGCCAAGTGATTTCGCGTTCCGGTACGATGCCGTGTAGAAACCGAATAGGGCTATGGGTTTAATGTAACTGCCATGCCCCTAATACGTTAGCCCGCTAACATCTTAGACTGCATCATCACCTACCATCAGGTGAGATCGCAGTCAAGGGCTAACTTGTAGTGGTTAAAAAAAAAAAGGCCCAATAAGTTTGTTGTAAGATGTACCTATCATCAGGAACTATCAGAGCTCTTAGAGTAAATTATTGCCAAGCTTCCTTGTCATTTAATGTCCTTTACATGGTAATAGGATTTTTATTGAGTTTACGTTTTACATTAACTTTGAACTTATTCAGAGACATCTTCCACATGTCTCATGGGAGCTTATTGTAGAAGCGTAAACTGTTTCTAACAAATGAATCGCTACTTTTAAGACCTTGAACATATTTCCCGATTTGCGAATCTTGGATTTTATTTCCGGTTGAGTCAGTTTAGGAGAAGACCTTTTGCAAACTTATGGCTGTGTGGTGTGATTTGTGGCAGTTTTTGGTCATACTTAGTTACTTGGTCATATACGAGGTCGCACCACCAAAACTAAATGTGGCCTGAACCTTGACACTTACGTATACTTAAGTATGTATTTAGATGATGCTACTTCAACGGCGTGGATTAGAGTTCTTGGAAAATCTTGTGGAAGTTTCCTGCAGGGTAGCATGCGCACGAGTAAAATTAAGTCTAGGTACCCATTTTCTCGCGTTATCTCTATTTGTCTACCTAAGCTAATATGATTACACATACGACTTGTCCCGTTACGTCAAAAGTAGAGATAAAAGTAATATTTCCTCTCTGTGGTATTTTTCTCTACAAACCCTTAATTGCAGACTATTTCTCGTAATATACCGGATTTTGTGCATGTTAGGGTAAACGAGAAATTAACCGGCAACGATATGATTGCTCTCTCTCGTCGCTAGATATCTCGTTGCGCGCGCGCTAAGCCTGCCCCCCGGTTGTGTAACGAAATCGTAATTGTAACCGTTTGTCAAATTCGACCTGTTTATGGAGTTCATAGATGCCTCCATGTCAAAAAGCATGTATGAACTCCTTAAACAGTTCAAGTAATACGTTTTAAGCTATCAAATGATTACGATTTTGCTTAGACAATTGAGCCTCTGTTCTCCGGGATACATTCTTTCTTTGTACAAATTTTCGTCGAAATATGTTAAACAGGTAGAACAAACAAAAAGACAGATTCGTAATTATAAATATTAGTATGGATATGGGATCGGAGGAGAAGGAGGAGTTGTCAAGATAATTAATAATTTAAGATAACTTATATTTGCCGTTGCTGTCTTTGGTTTAGAGTTAAACCCGTTATTTTTCAACCCTGTGCGATAGAATCTTATATTTCCCGGAGAAAAAGGTTCCTATTTTCTAAGCTAAATTTTAGAATTTCAATTAGTAACTAATACGGATCTTTACGGATTTTGTTTGAGACTGGTAAATAACATTTATCGAAAACAATACCTACAATAGAACTTAAAGCTAGGTAGCCTAACTCAATTACTATATAAATCATGCCCGCGTGGAATGGTGGCAAGACTGCTGGCTGCATTTCCGCGCTGGAAAGCCAGTCTGATCCTTTGCGCAAAAAATGAGCCAGCCCTTCACCAGATGAGGCAATCAACTATGAAGAGGAAAAACACTAAGACTCCACGGCCCCAGGGTCTCTACGGCAAAGGGAACAAATATGTAACTCTTTAATAGAGGCATACTTTCGCCGTTTGCCGGTTTCAGCCTTTTCTGCTGCGGGCCCCGGCCCTGATGCTGTCTCCGTGATATGACACGGGGCCAAAGTTTCTACGCAAGTTGTGGAGAGTAGGATTTTTATTGTTCGATTATTTATACGCCTACACTAATCTCCAACGGAGAAATACGCCTCAATTTGCAAAAATAAACCCACTAACATAGTTACAAAACCAGGCATCCGTGTTAAGCAAATAATTGCCCGATTTACACGTCTTTTTAATTATTTTATATACGCACTTTATACCTAACTTACCTTTGTTAGGAACGCGCAACTCGTTCAATACTAGCCTTTGTGTGAATGTGATACGATCCATAAAGGCGTTAAACTTATATCTGTATACGTAGAATTAGTGCGATACGTATCATTAGTTATTCGAAAGTTCTTAAGCACAGCCTTGAACTCCTATAGCGTTGCGTGTGTGTTATATAAATGAAATTTTCTTCAAGTATAATTATGTTTGAATTTGCATGAGAATTTCCTAATTTCAAGGTACATAGCGGTTTCGCCGGTCCGCGACAGCAAGGGTCGCCGGGTCATAGTTTACAACATGGGTAAGATACTCTACGAAGCCACTAGATAGTAGTAGTAATCACCTGCTATACTAGACGAATTACATAAGCTATGCTATGTGACCAACTTTGTTTGGTGAAGGGCGCGTGCGAATGTTTACTTTCTGCTGTGCTATTGACTTTGACACTTTGAGTTTTGACTTTAAGTGCGTGTTTATGTTAAAGAGCGGGCGCGGTCGCTGTTTCACTTTTTAGCTTTAAGTTATACTTAGAGTGAAACATAAGCAAAAGTGATATTTTTGCGAGAGTTTGCTAATTAATATGAACACGCACTAGAAATTTATACACTCAACTAACTTAAGCGGCCCGGTGGCTAAAATTTGAACTTATTTTTATGCCAGTTTAGTTTTTATTATTTTATTTTTTATAGATATGTTTGTGGGATTTGTTTGATTTTCCTGTGTGTGGTTTTCA
Source organism: Erebia palarica (assembly GCA_964035005.1). Lineage (NCBI taxonomy): Eukaryota > Metazoa > Arthropoda > Insecta > Lepidoptera > Nymphalidae > Erebia > Erebia palarica. The sequence goes on from OZ035986.1 coordinate 22,185,855, forward strand.
TTAATTGAATTTAAATTTGTTGAAGTATGTAATAAGGTTGAGTTTCAGTTGCTGCCAAAATAAGGCCGCCGCATCTCATGTACCTATTCCCATAGAGGCTAATATACCTAGTGATCTCATAAAATTGTATAAGATGTGCGTAACCTGAAGTGGTATAATACTAGCTATGTGATGTTCATGTCTCCGTAAGATTGTAAAAACTGTTAGATTTTAATCTAACTCGCGAAATTCTAAACTGTCGAAAGTTTAAAATTTAACGCATTATTTTCCGGTAGATTGTAATCTGATAGGTATTTAAACCCTATAAAACCTAAGTGCCCGGCCTGCGGCCGAGCACTACTTGATTGTTTATGTCGAACCCTAACCTGACCTATAAGTAAGAGACAAGAAAACGTAAATAAAATGAATATTTCAAAAATTGACACTCAGAACATTGAACAGTTTACAATCTTTCGATAGTTTAGAATTTCGCGAGTTAGATTATAATCTAACGGTTTTTACAATCTTACGGTGACATACATACGTGTATCTATGGTCCAAAACATAGATACGCGTATATAGGTATAACAAACGTTTCCGCTTGAGCTCACATGATAGCTATGTCAGTATAGTATGGCGAAATCGCAATAAAGCGATTTCATGCTAATAATGTGATAATGCGTTTGTTAAATAAAAGTTACATAATATGTTTTTGATCTAACGTTGATCTAACGTTTGATACCTATAATCGTAAATAAATAGATACCTGAGCAATATTTTGCATTATTTTGGCATACCTACACGAGTAACTTGACTCTTGAGCAGTTTAACAATGAACGATCGGTCAACTGTTGATCTCAACTGCATTAGGACAGTTGTTATGAACTGCTCTAGCTCGGTTACGGACGTGTAGGGCTATTAATGAAATATTATAGTTCTCTCGGTCGGTAATGAACTCATGACTGCTAATTTGCTAAAGCAATTGTCCGCCCGTTGTGCGTAGCCCTACCACCTCTTGCGGTATTGACTACTGATTTTTGAAGAAATTTCGATGTATTCGGATTTTTTATGAAATAGATATGTACCTACCTATATAAAAAAATATTCCTCCCTTTGCAAGGCAAAAATGTGAAAGAGGGTCAAGAAATTTTTCGCAATGTATACCAGATATATTTCTGTAAAGAATGTAAACGTGTTAATTGCAGGGTGTTTGACTCTCGTACTCTCCGCAGGTAAATTCGACGCAGTCAAGTTCAACTGTTGGGACATGTGCCGTGCACACATAATAGTGTACGAGGCTCTCATGGAGGATTCTACGGATCAAATCTTCGGCTTCACACACGTTGGCGATGGAAGCGGTTCTAGCACTGCTCACGTCACCTCATGGAACCCTATTGACTTCGCTCGCCTCTTGAAATGGGGAGAGGTGAGTTTTGAAAACGTCTCATTTTTGAAGCGAAGCTTTTACCGTTCTTTGACATAGGGTCATCAGTTCATCACTCATCACCATGCCATAGTTCATTCGAATTCATGAACGACCGCATGCCTTAAAACGCACCCCAATAGCTGAGCAATCCACGTGGGTGAATTCCGAAGGTCATTATTATTAAGGTTTTTCGATTCCCGCGGGAACTCCTTAATTATCAAGGCTAAAAATAGTCTATGTCCTTCCCGGGGCTACAACCTACCTCTGAACCAAATTTGACTAAAATCGGTTGAAAAGATGGGCCGTTAGAGCGTAGATGACGACCAGACACACTTATGGATTTAAAATTACTTAGTTTGGATTTATTTGTATTACGAATATAGTACACGCGAACTGTACGTAACTACCTACATTGGCAGAACATCGACCTAAAATACACTATGGCAACAAGCTGAATTACGAGAATTTCGTAACAAGTTCCGACGTCAGAAAAAGAGGTTTTTTAATGTTTATTATAATATCGATCAGCCATCTTCGTGGCAATTATCGGTGTGTCACGACAAGATGAGCCCCCGTGGCATCTTTACCCTTATTTGTAACTTTGTGGAGGCCTTAACCTTATTTTTTTGTTGAATAAAATGTCTGTCTGTATACCGATTAAATAAATAGTGGGCTAGTAATAAGTTAAGTAGGTACATAGTTGTGCTGAAATAATGCCATAATCAAAATTTTGTTCAACCACTTTTTTTCGAAAATCCTGTGCTTTTTTTTTTGGTATGGTGCTTTAACCTCTAAGTTTGTTTCGACCAACTTTGCATTTAGTAGGACCTGGACGCTGGGATGACATACCTAGGAGAGGATTTTTAAAACTTATATCCGCGCAATCATCCATATTATTTTAATAGTTGACCCACTTCGGCTTTAGGAACCTATCCCACCTGTGTCAGACCTTCCTCGGTATAGCCTCGTCCTCCATCGCCCTTGAGTTCTGTATAATTCAGATTAGGTATTCTAGTTATCATGGTCACGGTTCCAATAGATTACCGACGAACAATGTACCTATCGAACTGTTTCATGCTCGATTGAATAAGGATGAACCAACTTTTCCAGTTTCCTCATTTTATCATATTTACATTTTTACCGCATTAGGTAAACTATTTCAGGCACATCCTTTCATTATTATGTTTAAAAAATAGAAGTTTATATCTACTAGGTACCTACTCATTATGGTAGTAGGTATTACTAGACTGTATCTTAGTCCATAATAATATATATATAAAGTAGTAAATATTATAAGCGAAAGTTGTCTGTCCGTCTCGTACGCTTTAACAGCTCATTTGTTAAACCCGAAGAAGGACTAACTAACTATTTATCCCGGAAAATCCAAGAGTTTTCACGGGATTTTTCAAGGACCTTAATCTATGCGAACGATGTCGCGGGCATTATCCAGTGGGCCTTATTATTACCTCACCTATTTAATAAATTAAACTTGTGCAAGGCTTTGCTGCAAGGTTTTAATCGAGACTACAGGCTATATCCTGCTCAGAACGAGATTCTAGCATCGCTAGCTAGCATCCCATGACACATGGATGGGCACTATTATATGTCCAGAGGCCGTAGGTGCCTTTTTGTGTGAAGTTAATCGGTCATAATTGGTCGCAAAGCCTAAAAAATCGAAAGAGATATCCTAGGTATTGCGTGCTTGTATCTTTGAATAAGTTATTAATATGTTTGTAGAATCTATTACCTATTCTGTGGTAGAACACAAGGCTTTACGTAATGTTGCGTGTTAAAAAAATTGCCTACTAACCCATATCATGAACCCTTGGCATTTGGCTAAACGAAAGTTACAAATTCACTCGAGCTTATCGCGATAAGCTCAATCACAGTAAACAGATACAACTCAATGTTGGGCCACTATTGATTTTGACAGGCTTGAGTAGGTACTTGAGAAAGAAAGTTTACTTATATTTCACGTCACTAGTCACTACCTACTTAATAAATAAATACCAACTTATGTGACTCGCATGGAATTAATAAGTAGACCTACCTACCTAGGCTGTCTATGGTACTTAGCTTGTAATCTTATGATTTATGTTCTTGAAAAACTTATGCATTTTAACCTGCCCCTTTAGCTAGAAATATGTTGATGACCTTTGCGTGGGCGTAGTGGTGAACGATGTTGGGTAGTTGGTAATTGGCTAGCCTGTTAGGGGTTCTTACCGTTATTAAAGTAAAGTAAAACCATCCCCTACCCTAGTACATACGTAGAAATTGTCTAACATAAAGACAGACAAGCAACCTAGGTAGCTAAACCAAGTACCCACCTAGGACAATCTTCGACCCCATGTCGAATGAAAAAAGGGAGGAAGACATTAAAAAAACCACACCCCAATAGTCTTCTACACGACATTGTATCGGAGCGCTAAATAGCTTGACAGCATGACTTTGCCGGTACCACCGGTGGTAGCTGCCAAGTCCCACCATAATCTCAAATTGACCCTGCCGCGGGAGTCGAACCCGGGATCTCGCATAATAGGATTAGGACCACAGGCCACAGCGCTAACCACTGCACCAGGAAGGTCGTTAAATATAATAAGAATAAGTACGTTTTTACTGTTGTTTTAGCAATCGATGCCGATGCGTCACAAGGAGTTCCAGCTAGTTAACGTGCCAAGCGCCCTCAAGTACATCATCGACTTCGCTACCAGCAAGGTCTCCCATAAAATGAGTGAGAGATTGCATGTAAGTCATTTCCGGTCTAGGTGTAAACCTTTGGTACAGGACACGTTAAACATCATTGGATGTTTAACGCGTCCTTTTGGTCGTCCTTTCACTACAAAATCCTCATTTCAGACTTGGTAACTATATGCTGAGACAAAATACCACACACCTTGCAATGCTCTGTTAGAACAAATCTACTTTTGCTATTCTATTTTTAAAAAAAACAAATATACCTAAATTCGCGAATTTCGTGAGACGGATTCGAATCTGCGACATCTTGACGTGGATCTTTTGCGTATATTTATATATATATACCCAGTACGCACAGGTACTCCCCCCCCCCCCCCCCCCAACCCGATTTCAATAATAATAACTTATCTAAGCAATGTTACGAAAATTCACACCAAAGAGGGTGAAATGGGGGTTGAAACTTGAAAGTATGTATGAAAGTCCTATATTTTTGAAGAAGAGGCATGAAAATCGGCATTTAGGTTATTACTTTTAAATAAAAAAAACTTGCATAAGCTATATAGCCACTTTAAGTAGGCCTTTTGCAGCGGGAAAATCCCATAAGAAATTTCAAATTGTACGCGGACGAAGCCACGGGCGACCTCTAGTATAGTAATATAGGACGGATGGTCGGAGGGACATATAGCGCAACTGTAAGAGATCCTTGTTGACTACGGAACTCTAAAAAAGCCGCCAAAGCAACAAATAGTACCTACCTACTTAATTAATAACATAAAACGCTTATAACTCGAAAATGTTAAAGAGTTGAACCCTGTACCTTCTATTCTAGGAAACGGGGCGGTTCGTTGTATGGAGACCCCAGCATTAAATCCTCAGTCATTGAAACTTGGCAGCGGTGTAGTATGATATGAACCAAAACTTATACAAAAATATCCAAAAAAAAATCAATTCGGAAGTTAGGTATCTATTTAAGTAAGTATACCTAAAACTTAATATTTATGACTGAATATTTTCTCAATTTCTTTTTAATGTAATAGAAGGTAGTATATTAACACTCAAAACCGAAATATCAATAGAAATAATCATGCAGAACATCGACAAGTAAACCGATTTTATTATGAAACCTAAAGTGCGTTTACGCGATACTGTACCTACATTCCTGCTTTAACAACTGGGTATAGCATAAAAACCCTTACTTCCTTTCTGATTTTTTATTCGATATTTATAAAATACGTTTATCTCAAGATACTTTATCAAACGGTAAAGTTTAGTCGCCTGAGGAATTATTGTTGGGGTCCACTAGCTTTATAGCCTAGCCTAACCTAGCCTAGACTATTCCGAATAGGCCAAAATAAGTGTTAACAGACTGCTAGGCATCACCGCTCTTGATAAGGGTGACGTTTGATTATTTTGATTCGGGAAACAGAGTCCCAAAAAGGAAATCGCAAAATAAGTAATCTAAATCAACATGGACGAAAGCTGCCATTAAATAAGAAACCTAGTTTTATAAGGTATGGCCCATGAGGCTTTCGAGGTAATTGACCTCGAAAGCCTCATGGGCCTTGGAAATGTTACGAAATTGCAATGTGACGAAATTATAATCGTACCCAATATATTATGTCTTATTATGCGGAACTGGAGTAGATTTTATCTCAAATAAATTATAATATAGAACTCTCGGAGGCATGCAAGTTTCCTCACGATACATATAATATTGTGCCTATTCCTTCACCGTTAAAACAAGTGTTACAAATACCTGACTTACAAAAATTTAGGGACCTAAGCGAGAAAATCGTTGAGAATTGAGAATAAGTACTTCAATGAATAAGCGCCGACCACCGCATAAGCGGTGATGATGAGTGGTGGTGACATTCGGCATCCTGTAGTAGGTGGTTGGGAGTTCAATCATCGGGTACGCACTTCTAACAATCATCAACAAAACGATTTGTTTCTAGATTCACACAAACACCAAGAACCTCCAAAGCAACGTGGACGTATCCTGCCTGCCGACAGCTTATGGAGGCCACATACCACTGCAAGACATGATCAAGTACACTAATGACTTGTTGGCTGAGAAAAGGAAACACATTCTCGCGCTCGACGACATGGAAATCCTGAGCACCAAGGGAATCGTGTCCACGAGGAGACCCGGGAACGCATTGAAAGGGGACGATGTGTCAGTTGAGGGTAGTTTTAGAAAATTGGAGATAGACTAACTGTGATCGCCCTGAATTTGTTTTAGCTTAAAACTGTTAAGCATTTATAGATATTTGTCTAGTTTTATATTTAAGTTAACTGTGCCTCAACAAGGGATTGAGTGTCCAAGTTAATAATGTGGCATCTAGATGCATAGTATTAAAAAAAATTGGCACGGCAAGGTGATGTCGATTTCATCCTAAGGTCATACAGCCTTGTATCTACGTCTTGAAAACATTTCCGAGCGTCGGGGTAGGTAGGTATCTGACGAATTCTGCCTCTGGGACTCGGTATCCTAATAGTCTATGATAATATTATCATGATCAATGGTTTGGTTTGGTAGTTGGTTCAATATTAGCAAATTCATTGTTCTATAAGAATCTCAACTTTTATAAAAGAAATACCTTTCAATAAAAGTGGAGGCACAGTAAACAGGTGGAGGTTACCGCTTCGACGGCATGCCCAAGAATGGGAAGTAGGTACCTATAGTCTCTATTACCTAAATAACAAGTAGGTATTCAAACGTAAGCCAAGTTAGCGGTGATTGCTGAAAACCGGTTTTAGTATTATTTTTCTTTGGTTTCATTTTCAATTAATTTACGAACAGATTTATTTAGCTTCAGTTTCGTACCTAGGTATATCTGTTTTTCGGATTTATTAATTACGGAACCGCTGCTGTACCTATGTAACTTTGGACATACTTGGTAGGTACATACATTATAACTAATAAGTCCTACAGCTACTGTATTAATTATTTGAATTCCAGTGTACGTTAGTACATTATACCTCAATGATTCCAGCTTCTAACTCTTCAATACGGTTACTATACAATAACTTACTGATCGTCACCTAGATCACGAATGACGAGAGTCGAGACCCATTGAGAGGGTCAATCCAAATATTTTGCCTACCTGTAGAGAATAATTCTATAAAATAGAAGAAATCAAGAAAAGTGCGGTAAGTACCGATACTCTATGTTTTTTTCCTTAGCTGATACCCCTAATAGGTTAGCCTGCTACCATATTAGACTGCATAATCACTTACCACCAGGTGAGATCGCAGTCATTACTAAAAATATAACGTCTATGTAAAGCCTCGTGTAAGCACGTTTTCTCAGAGATGTTTTCTGCGATTTTGTTTACCTTCTTGCTCAGCTAAGGAAAAATAGATTATGGTGCTCTGTCGTATTTAGCTAAAATTAAGCCTGACTGTGTTTTGTTACTTTTAGGGAATAGGTCTTCCTATTTCTTTAGGTAATTCTTATTGACTTTAAAAAAGCTGTTTAGATTAATTACTTTTGCATTCATGTGATACAAAACTGTTGAGAATTGAGAATAAGTACTTCTAGACGTGTAGGTTTATAGTCTAGGCAATAAAGCTAGTGGACCCCAACAATAATTCCTCAGGCGATGATTCCCAAAGTGGTCCTGGGTTCCTGGGAAACCGATATCGACCTCTTGGGTTCCATATCGGTTTCCCAGGGGTCGACATAAACGAAAACTGATTTTGGGGTTCGACGAGGTCATATGTTTTTTTAATGTTTTTTTCAAAAAATAATGACCTATTTTTATATATGACCTATTTTATTTTTACGTAATTTGTATTAATAATTATTAATTACACGTGATATTTACTGAATTTTATGTATATTTAATTTCTTAAAGGACATTGTTCAGTCCCCATACAAAGTTCGCCTAAGAACCAACCGTCATAAAACATTGATTACTGGGTTCAAATTAATACGTTTTTATACTTGAGAGCAGATTAATACTACGGACACTTGCTAAAAATTACTAATTACCAAAAATATTTTCAATTTTGAGATTATTTCAGCTATCACGATTAATCTGCTTGAACAAATAAATATCATCTTTATCCATTTGTTATAGAGCTGTAAACAGTATCAAGATCAGACAAGATTCGCCATAGTTCATCAAAAACATTACAGATGGCGGTATTAATAAGGATGCAGGTATCGACATAGTTCATCGAGAACTTCACAGATGGCGTTAAAAATATTAAATTATTGTACTTTCAATAGATGGCGCACCGAGATTCAGAATACTAGCGCACTCAGCACTTTAAGCAGCTTTTATCTTGTTTCTTACGATACGGATCTAGCGCTCAAGCGGTTGTATTGTATATTACTTTAACCTGTAAGTTATTGATCTATGGTTAATAATTCAGAAACGGAAACGTATAGTAATCAATTTTATACCCATTTATTAATTTTCTAATTAATTTGAAGTGTCCGCTAAATTCTAATATTTGGAATAAAGGCTATAAAATAACCTAAGAATTACTGTATATTTCAAACGTTTGTTGATTCTTAGGCGAATTTGGTCAATATCCTTTTGAGGAGAAAATTATGTCAACTTTACTCACATAATCAACAGCAAAGTTTTAAACAGTAACCGAAATAAACACTGTTTTTTGAAACTGTTACAAAAAAGAAACACTTCGGAAACAGGAACGATACTGTAACAAAATTAATCCGTAACCGTTTATTTCTGGTAAACCTAGTGTCAGAGATCAAGGGTTTTCATCTGTAACCCTAATAGGCACATACCCTTACGAACTGCATGGTGTGACAACGCGTTCTTCTCACTTCATTGGACTTTACACACACTGACACCACATGACCATGTTTTTCTTAAAGCAATTGTAACTAACCATCGATGCATTCTTATTAGGTTACCTAACCTTAGGTTCAAATTTGAATACGCGTCAACAGTAGGTAAATTTGGCAACGTTGCTATTTCGGTTTCACTTTAAAACCCTTTATTTCTGCTACAGATTCTTTTCTGTTACACTATCATTTTGTAACACTTATATTTCTGTAACCTTTATGAATCTGTTTTTCAGTCCCTGCCTAGACTATTAATAATATTTATAAACAAGAATACAATGTTATATATGTAGCCTATTCATATAAACGGTATATTAGTAAATACCTATTCAGATATTTTATGGCACTTATAAATATACCGAAATTAAAGTTTTAATGGAATAAAGTTGTTTTACTTGTTGTGTTTTCCTAGTTATGGTAAAGTTCTATTCGCTCTTGTAGGTTACAAACTGTGGTTATAAAGTTACAAATGTTTTTTATTTACAAGTAGGTAGGTATGTAAATTTAACTATGATCGAAAAATAATTATTATATCATCCATGCAAATAGGAAAAAGCTCAGTGGGAAGAAAAATACCTATTTTAATTTAACACAGAAATGTTCTTGAATGTACGTGAAAATGCGCGCGATTTTGACATTCTGCTATGTCGCGCATTGTATGTCCAAGCCTCTAATATTAGCTATATCGCAAAGCTTCATATGATATTATGAAAGCATTGATCATTTTCACAATTTAATAATAAAGGTTTTCTGGGAGAGATCGCTTTAGGCGTTAAGTTTGATCACCTTAGCATGTTAATTAACTACTGTTTTTACTGTCGAAACTAATATTATAAAGAGGAAAGATTTGTTTGTTTGCAATGGATAAACACAAAAACTACCTAATCAACCTATTTTAAAAATTCTTTCACCTATAGAAAGCTACATTATCAGCGAGTAGGTAACATAGGCTGTAATTTAATCCAAAAACATTAGAGATCGTCACGAAAATTCAATAATGTGAAGTAAGTTGGAAAAAATCGTCTCTTCTGAGAGGTTAAATCGCTTGCCCTGCTTAAATAGTTAAAGTTACACGAAAACAATGTATGGTGGATTTGTTCCTCTTAATATTTTCTAAAAAAAAAAGTTTTGCATATTATATCTATCTATTAAGGTTCTTATTATACATCTATTACGGTTGACTCACAATAAACATTTTTATGATTTTCCAATTTGGTCTAAACTATTGCTTTACTTGCGAAGGTGTTTTACCGGCATAGTACCTATTAATCCATATCAAAATAAATGTTAGTCATCTCAAGTATTTAATTAAGATAAAAATTGTCCTTTACGCCATTTAATTTAGATGAATATCTAATGAGATATCATAGAAATAAAGTAAGTAAAGTAAAATAAAGTGCACGAGAAAATGGCCACAAAGGCCCAATGCCCACTGGCAATATTGGTTAGGTATAGATTATTATAATTATTATTAGTGCTACCCGTGCGAAGCCAGGGCGGATCGCTAGCAGGATCGGGGCGGGGCGAAATGTGCAATTATGAATTCAATTGTAAGTACGTAATATATTATTATTATTACATAAGTTTTACGTTTAAATATCTTGACATACTTAATTACTTAAAATATCTTTGAAAAGTAAGTATTTATGTAAACGCGTCGACAAATATTGACATGTAATAGGGTACTTATCTACTTGTAAAGCAAAAAGTGGAACGTTAATTACGCAAATTTTAAATATCAGCACCTACCTATACCTACTATAGAGAAAGTATGTTATTAGGTACCTACCTAATAACGACCATAAAACACACGAATGTATAAAATTAATGTAAGGCAACAATATTCTTGATGACACGAAAGAGCGGTGCGCGTCTTCGTGGTTTAAACTATCTGTAGAAGCGATACATTGCTACAAGCAATATTTTTCTTCATAACAGTTTTCTAATTATCGATTCAAATCACTCGGTAGGCATAAGTGAAAAGATTTTTCCACTCATCCCTATCAGTAGGGATAGGTGGAAAAAAATCCACTCTTACCCTCCGGAGGGTTGGTACGTTGAGAGACTAGTGGAACCAGCCTAACCGCTAGTACCTAATCTATTTTAATCTATTTCATTAAATTATTAATGATATATATTTTTGAACCACGCTCTTCACTCGTTTTTCAATAAAAGGGTGCCTCTCCATTGAAGAGGAGCAGAGCAGTGGTGTACCAAACGGATTGATGATCGATGAAGCGATAATTTTTTCGAGTCAGTAATTAATCTGACTGGCCATTTTGGGTCATTTAAATAAAACTACAAGCGTTACAAACTAATTCTTTGTTTTATTGAGATATGTTTTGACTTATTACTTAATAGTCCACACCAGAGATGAACATTTTCACTAGTGCTAAAATGATGGTAACCATCGTTACTCGATAACAAGGATAGATTTCGAGTATTGAAACAGTGTGACGTCTGAGCAAATTAGTAAAATTGAAGTCTAAGTTTTGTGTTAAAGTACCTAACTAATTGTGGAAATGTCCCATGCGCCGTGCTTAGTATCATTCATTGTAGCGACTAGTTTAGACCTTTTAAAAATCACTTATGGTAAAATAAATTGACCATTATTTTCTCGGATAGGGATCGTACTAGTGCACGCCGACCTTATGACCTACAAGTCTAAAAATAAAAGTATTTCGAGTATTGACTTCACACTCATATTTTGCTTATCTAACACCATTAATGGGCAAAAATGTGATGACACAATATAATTATTATGACTGCATTTTTATCTTTGTCTTTTCACTTCTTAATGCCTAATATCACATATCATTATATTAATAAGAGCTTAAATACTGAGAAAATTTCAACAAAAACGCTAAACAAACAATATTTCATTAATCAACAAGTTTGTCTGTTAAACCCATTGGAAATAACTCTTAGAGCAGCCATAAGCCTACCTTGAAGCCTTGGAGTTGGTACCAAAACAAATGCGAGATGAACGTCGAGCAACGAATTAGTTTTTATTATACGACTGCCTGAAAAAAGGAGTATTCAGGGTTTATGTATGTATGTATGTATGTAGTTTGTATATTGAGGTATCGTTAGAATCCCTTATTCCGGGTGACATAGGCTAGTAAAATTTAAAAAAAAATGATTGGGTGACCCTGGCCCGCATTGAAGACTAAAGTTGAAAAAAATATTCAAAAATAAGATTAACTATATAATCATCATCTAGAAAATGATGAGTAGATTCCAAAAATATATAACACTATAGTTCAATATTCAGTGATTCATAAAAAAATATCATTTATTGTTTTTAACTTTTTAGTTCGCTTTTTGGCAGGGCAGACGTGTTTTTTAATTATTTTAATCATAGCTTGTTTAAATCTGGCTAGTCGATCTGTACTAGTCCAATTCAAATCATTTATTATTTGATTTGTATTAATTAGCTCTTACGAAGGTCAAGAAACAAGGAAAGCAGTTAAGTAAAAAATCATTATGTACACAAAAAATGTCTCAGAAACTGTCCACTGCCACTGAGTTATTCAGATTTCTGCGACTCAGTTCGCCTGCTCTAAGTTTTATTACGCTCAATGGTTATGCCAAATACTGATACCAAATACGGACTGAAACAGTAACCGAACTAAGGGGTATAAACACTGTTTTTTGAAACTGATTTCAAACAGAAACAGAAACGATACTGTAACCCACTTAATCTGTAACCGTTTATTTCTGCTAATAAGTGTTTTTATCTGTAACCCTAATAGGTACATGCCCTAACAAACGGCACGGTGTGACAACGCGTTCTTCTCACTTCATTGGATTTTACACACACTGACACAACATGGCCATGTTTTTCTTATAACAATTGCAACCATCGGGGCTTTCACCTTAGGTTCAAATTTGAATACGCGTCAACAGTAAATTTGGTAACGTCGCTACTTCGGTTACACTTTAAAACACTTTAAAACCCTTTATTTCTGGTACATTCATTTCTGTTACAGAAATATAACTGTTTAAGGTTAACAGAATTAAAAGCACATTCAAAAGGGTTACAGCTTCGATTCTGTTACACCTTTATTCTGTAACCTTTATGAATCTGTTTTTCAGTCCCTGATGCCAAACAAGAAGACTTTAAGACCCGCGTGTCTGGCCAATGTGTACGGACCCCCTTAGCGTATTTGGCACAACATCTGTACACTTCATCTAAATTTTTACATTGCAAATTCGATTGATCGTTCGGTCACATTGGCATCAAAGTAAAATGGACCTAAAGGCTCTTTGTTTAAAGCCACGTTCCAGTCTGGAGCGCTGGCTGTGAATACGAAATTGAGCCCTAAGTCCATTAACTTAAGGTTCCTTTTCCATTGACTTTTCCTCATGTGCTTCCTTTTGCTAATGTGATCGAAAGCTCGAATACGATCAATCAAATTTGCAATGTTTTTACATTACTTAGACTAAGCGTACTGGCACTATGTTTTTAGGGTTATAAAGTAATCGTAACAAAAGAGGTTGTACAACCTCAGAATAAGCCGACTTATCTAACTGGGAACTTTGTAAAAAGGACGGCAATTAAGATTTCTGTACAACCTTATTTAGTGTCTAGTTAACTTGAAACCAATTTAACTATCAAAACAAAAAGATAAACATAATATATTAAATCTTATAACATATAAATATTTATTCAAAAAAGGTAAAAAAAATAGCAAATTCTAGCACGATTAACTAGATGACAGTTCTAGTCATAGGCTTAAAATTACTATCAAAAACAAAAAAGGGTGACGTACATACAGTATGCTATACCTTTTGTAGGTGTAACATGTACGAGTATGTATGGATGACCAAAATTCTTAGCTAGTCAAAAAAAAGTAGCAATATTTAAAAATAAGCAGTTTAAAAATATATACCTAGTTCTACTTGTAGCAACCAAGTAAAAAAAAATCTATATGCGGCTTTAATAAGGCCTTTTCGTGTTGTTGTTGTAACTTATCGTGAGTTCTTCAAGAGCCGATACGAAAAGCATTGATATGCAAAAGCATATTAATATGCAAAATTTAACTCAAGAACATTTATTGGATTGGTTCAAGTAGACCTAGGACGTCTAAGAACAAAAAAGGGAACCCTTAAATAAATCAAACCGTTAAATAAAAACTAAATAAATCACAAAAGTACTCTTACACTAAACAATTCTTTGTGTCCTTAGGCTGAAGTTAAAATTTACTCATATAAGTCGCTTACATGAGTGACTCACATATTGCAAGTCTCGTATCGTTACATATGTACAGTTCGCGCCACCATAAATTCACTCTGCATTCAACTCGCGAGCGAACTATACGTTACCTAAAATAAAAACTTGCAAGTGTAGTTGCGACCTTACCGTATAAAATTTGATTTTATATTATGTAGGTAGTACAAATTATATGATATGGCATGTGTAGAAGATAACAGAAATGAATTATTTACACTGACTACACATTTAGTTCTGTAAGACTAAAAGGAATGTGCCCATACAAACGAAGTATTATTTTTATTTAAATAATCACCAATCAAACTCGATATCTTGTAACGCTATCTAATGTCTGTTGTGGTTTGTCAGATTTCCGTAAAAAATGTAACTTTAAAGTTACACACGTTCAGAGATTTACATTTCTTATTATTATCGTAGAAAATAATAGATTTAAGATATCTTGGTGCATGGGCCGTGAAATGGTACGGACAGACGGACACCCTAATTTGGCACTTTTATAAGTATGAATTAATAATTCAATAATCAGATTGATCTAAGCACTGCGCGATTGGATGCACTGTGAGAATTCATAATTAAGATTACTAGGGATCTTTTGTAATTTATATCCTGTATCCTATACTTAATACTAGATGATGCCCGCGACTTCATCCGCGAAGAATATTTTTTTTTTTTTTTTTCGCGGTGACTCCTTATTTTACTGGGATAAAAAGTAGCCTACGTCCTTTCCATGGACGGAGCCTATCTCTATACCAAATTTCATCAAAATCAGTTGAAAAGATGGGCCGGTAAAGCGTAGTAAACAGACAGACGGACAGACAGACTGGATTATAAATGCCTTCTAAATCTGTCTGTCTGATACACTTTCACGGTCCATCTGCTTAACCTATTTTGACGAAATTTGGTAAAATTTCGAATACAATTTTCGAATGAATGGACTTTTTTAAAATACATGTGTATATGTCACCGTAAAATTGCAAAAACCGTTAGATTGTAATCTAAATAGTTGAACGGTTCACAATCTGTCGACAGTTTACAATTTGGCTAGTTAGATTACAATATAACGGTTTTTGCAATTTTATATATATATATATATATATATATATATATATATATAGTCAAACATAAGGGTTGCAAACTTACCTTTATGGTATGCAACCCTAAAAAGATAAATTATAGTGTGTAAAGAAAACCTGACCGTATATCTTTCCATTGTGGAGAGTCTTTAAACTTATCATACAGGTCGCCTCTTATAGTATAATTTTTAACCAGAAGATCTTTCTTCAAAAAATCTCTGATCAAATTTTGTGCCATTACTACTTCTTCGATAGGTGGAGCCACATTACTAAAATTACCTGTAATAAGAATAAAATAACATGACATTTCTATCATCAATCTCTATATTATATATATTATTGAAGATATTTACTAACATAAGATACTTGTTTCAGGATGAAACTTAAGAATGGAATACATTCCCTGCGATTAAGAAAAATAATGATGGTGTCAGAGACGAGGTTATAAAAGGATGCGTGCGCATCTGCTGCGGACTACATTGTCACCCGTCGTTGCGTGTCGTTCTTGTGTGATTTTATTTTCTCGCTGTAATTTTTTTATTGTTCATGTTAATAAATGAGTCAGGAGAGCTTTTACGTCTTTCTTCTTCAAGTATCTTCTAGAAATTTGCAAGATCAGAAGTGGGATTCGGTATCAACGTGATGCCTAATCCTACCGGCTATTCTGATTCTATAATTCTATACTTGAGGAAGGAAGGCAAGAATGCCTGATTGTGATCGCGTAAATGTCGTAGAACTGGTCATAATGGTTGTTTGAAGCATGAGGTGGACGCGATACTAGTTCGCGTCAGGTGCTTTGAAAAGTCAGACAGCTACGCCTAATATCACCATCGCCTGATAGGCGTGCGTTGTTGGAAAAACCTCCGTCATGTTCTATGAGCCGGCGGTCATGTTGCAGCTGCTGGGTGCGCCATACAGGGGTCAAATGTTGGGTGTTGAATCGGAATGTGTTGTAAGTGACGCGAATGCGGATATGCAATCATTTTGTTTGAAGTAACGAGTAAGAGTTCAGATAGTTACAGCACATATGTTGACTATGCTTATCGTTCACTTCTTCGTTTACGAATAGTTAGAGGGCTCAGTGTTGGGTAATTGATGTTTTGAAAAACTGGATTGCAGTCTAATTGTCATCGTTGCCTGGTTGCCGTGTAAACTGAAGATGTGAACATTAGGTGTTCAGGTTCTTATTCTGTTCTGCGCATATCAGCCATGACATATTGTCATGTCATGTCAGTTATTTGTCTACTTGTGTTTATTTACTTTCGTGTAAAATTATTTGAAGTTTGACCTGTTAATTTTTGGCCGTTTTGTAATCTTGTTAAAGTTGTGTACGTAGAATAAAGTCTGGCTTGTTTGTTCGTATTTCTTTCACAGATAAAGGACCGCTGATACTGCTCACATTTATAAAGAGCACCAAAAATAACAGTTCTACTTTTTCACATTTAGAGAATGTTGTTCAAGTAAGTTCCGTTCAATGATTATGTTACGAAGTTATTACTCGAAATGTGGCTCATGTGATATGGCTTGTAAAGGTATTCAGAACTTGTGACAGACGTGTGTGGTGTGGTCATTATCTGTTCTATTTCTCTTTCGTATTCGGCGCTCAACACGGCGTGAGGCGTTCTGGACGCGCAAGTCTGCGCGCTCGCCTGCTGAGCCGAGCTGCGCGTCTGCATGTCGCGCAGGGCTGCGCGTTTGCCTGCTGCGCCGAGCTGCGCGTCTATACGTCGCGCAGGGCTGCGCGCTTGCCTGCTGCGCCGTGCTGCGCGTCTACATGTCGCGCAGGGCTGCGCGCTTGCCTGCTGCTGCGCGTCTGCTGGTCGCGCAGGGCTGCGCGCTTGTCTGCTGAGCCAAGCTGCGCGTCCACATGTCGCGCAGGGCTGCGCGCTTGCCTGCTGCGCCGAGCTGCGCGTCTAAACGTCGCGCAGGGCTGCGCGCTTGCCTGCTGCTGCGCGTCTGCTGGTCGCGCAGGGCTGCGCGCTTGTCTGCCGAGCCAAGCTGCGCGTCTACATGTCGCGCAGGGCTGCGCGCTTGCCTGCTGCTGCGCGTCTGCTGGTCTCGCAGGGCTGCGCGCTCGCCTGCTGCGCCGAGCTGCGCGTCTAAACGTCGCACAGGGCTGCGCGCTTGCCTGCTGCTGCGCGTCTGCTGGTCGCGCAGGGCTGCGCGCTTGTCTGCTGAGCCAAGCTGCGCGTCTACATGTCGCGCAGGGCTGCGCGCTTGCCTGCTGCGCCGAGCTGCGCGTCTAAACGTCGCGCAGGGCTGCGCGCTTGCCTGCTCCTGCGCGTCTGCTGGTCGCGCAGGGCTGCGCGCTTGCCTGCTGCTGCGCGTCTGCTGGTCGCGCAGGGCTGCGCGCTTGCCTGCTGCTCCGCGTCTGCTGGTCGCGCAGAGCTGCGCGCTTGTCTGCTGAGCCAAGCTGCGCGTCTACATGTCGCGCAGGGCTGCGCGCTTGCCTGCTGAGCCGAGCTGCGCGTCTGCATGTCGCGCAGGGCTGCGCGTTTGCCTGCTGCGCCGAGCTGCGCGTCTATACGTCGCGCAGGGCTGCGCGCTTGCCTGCTGCGCCGTGCTGCGCGTCTACATGTCGCGCAGGGCTGCGCGCTTGCCTGCTGCTGCGCGTCTGCTGGTCGCGCAGGGCTGCGCGCTTGCCTGCTGCTGCGCGTCTGCTGGTCGCGCAGGGCTGCGCGCTTGTCTGCTGAGCCAAGCTGCGCGTCCACATGTCGCGCAGGGCTGCGCGCTTGCCTGCTGCGCCGAGCTGCGCGTCTAAACGTCGCGCAGGGCTGCGCGCTTGCCTGCTGCTGCGCGTCTGCTGGACGCGCAGGGCTGCGCGCTTGCCTGCTGCTGCGCGTCTGCTGGTCGCGCAGGGCTGCGCGCTTGTCTGCTGAGCCAAGCTGCGCGTCTACATGTCGCGCAGGGCTGCGCGCTTGCCTGCTGCTGCGCGTCTGCTGGTCTCGCAGGGCTGCGCGCTCGCCTGCTGCGCCGAGCTGCGCGTCTAAACGTCGCGCAGGGCTGCGCGCTTGTCTGCTGAGCCAAGCTGCGCGTCTACATGTCGCGCAGGGCTGCTCGCTTGCCTGCTGCTGCGCGTCTGCTGGTCGCGCAGGGCTGCGCGCTTGCCTGCTGCTGCGCGTCTGCTGGTCGCGCAGGGCTGCGCGCTCGCCTGCTGAGCCAAGCTGCGCGTCTACATGTCGCGCAGGGCTGCGCGCTTGCCTGCTGCTGCGCGTCTGCTGGTCGCGCAGGGCTGCGCGCTCGCCTGCTGCGCCGAGCTGCGCGTCTAAACGTCACGCAGGGCTGCGCGCTTGCCTGCTGCTGCGCGTCTGCTGGTCGCGCAGGGCTGCGCGCTTGTCTGCTGAGCCAAGCTGCGCGTCTACATGTCGCGCAGGGCTGCGCGCTTGCCTGCTGCGCCGAGCTGCGCGTCTAAACGTCGCGCAGGGCTGCGCGCTTGCCTGCTGCTGCGCGTCTGCTGGTCGCGCAGGGCTGCGCGCTTGTCTGCTGAGCCAAGCTGCGCGTCTACATGTCGCGCAGGGCTGCGCGCTTGCCTGCTGCGCCGAGCTGCGCGTCTAAACGTCGCGCAGGGCTGCGCGCTTGCCTGCTGCTGCGCGTCTGCTGGTCGCGCAGGGCTGCGCGCTCGCCTGCTGCTGCGCGTCTGCTGGTCGCGCAGGGCTGCGCGCTCGCCTGCTGAGCCAAGCTGCGCGTCTACATGTCGCGCAGGGCTGCGCGCTTGCCTGCTGCTGCGCGTCTGCTGGTCGCGCAGGGCTGCGCGCTCGCCTGCTGAGCCAAGCTGCGCGTCTACATGTCGCGCAGGGCTGCGCGCTCGCCTGCTGAGCCAAGCTGCGCGTCTTTATGTCGCGCAGGGCTGCGCGCTTGCCTGCTGCTGCGCGTCTGCTGGTCGCGCAGGGCTGCGCGCTCGCCTGCTGAGCCAAGCTGCGCGTCTACATGTCGCGCAGGGCTGCGCGCTTGCCTGCTGCTGCGCGTCTGCTGGTCGCGCAGGGCTGCGCGCTCGCCTGCTGAGCCAAGCTGCGCGTCTACAAGTCGCGCAGGGCTGCGCGCTTGCCTGCTGCTGCGGTTCTGCTGGTCGCGCAGGGCTGCGCGCTTGCCTGCTGCTGCGCGTCTGCTGGTCGTGCAGGGCTGCGCGCTCGCCTGCTGAGCCAAGCTGCGCATCTACATGTCGCGCAGGGCTGCGCGCTTGCCTGCTGCGCCGAGCTGCGCGTCTACATGTCTTGCAGGGCTGCGCGCTTGCCTGCTGCTGCACGTCTGCTGGTCGCGCAGGGCTGCGCGCTCGCCTGCTGAGCCAAGCTGCGCGTCTACATGTCGCGCAGGGCTGCGCGCTTGCCTGCTGCGCCGAGCTGCGCGTCTACATGTCGCGCAGGGCTGCGCGCTTGCCTGCTGCTGCACGTCTGCTGGTCGCGCAGGGCTGCGCGCTCGCCTGCTGAGCCAAGCTGCGCGTCTACATGTCGCGCAGGGCTGCGCGCTTGCCTGCTGCGCCAAGCTGCGCGTCTATACGTCGCGCAGGGCTGCGCGCTTGCCTGCTGCTGCGCGTCTGCTGGTCGCGCAGGGCTGCGCGCTTGCCTGCTGAGCCAAGCTGCGCGTCTACATGTCGCGCAGGGCTGCGCGCTTGCCTGCTGCGCCGAGCTGCGCGTCTACTGGTCGCGCAGGGTTGCGCGCTCGCCTAATGCGCGACACTTCACGCTCGCCTGCCGCGCTGCGAGGCGTGACAAGGCGTGTTCGCTAGTCACACTGGGAGGTGTGACGCTACGCGACTAACTGCGTGCAAGGATGCGGTGACTGATGTCGTTTCAGGTTTGGCCGAGTGTACTATTTGTTTGGGCTAAGTTATGCTAACGTCGCGCCTACGTCTTATGCCATGAAGTTGCTCTTTATACTTTTCTCAACGATACCGCAACGAGACAAGCTAACGTCGCGCCTCTGTCTAACCAGGCTAAGTCATGCTAACGTCGGGCTTAATGACTTAGGCCTGTGCTGTCTGTACACTCTGGGCAGAAAAGCTAACGTCGGGCCTCTATCTTGCCGTACTAAGTTATTGCGAACGTCGTGCCTATGACTTAGATGTGTACTCTTCAAAGTATCGGGCAGACAAGCTAACGTCGTGCGACTGTCTTGCCGGGCTAAGTCATGCTAACGTCGTGCTTAATGACTTAGGCCCAAGTTGTTCTAACACTGCTTACCAGTTAGGGTAAAACGTTGTGTCACTGTCTTGTCGTGGTAGGTCATGCTAACGTCGCGCTTAATGACTTAACCAGTGGCCGTAACGTTTCGAATTTTATTTATACGCCTAACGTGTCTTCTGAAATTTGAAGCGTTGTATTCGGTAATGGCCGTAAAAAGATATGTGAAGTTTGTTGTTTTATGTGCGCAGGTGCAGACAAAGACATGAGATGATCTTCCGGGTTGCCAGCAACCAACAAGGTTCTGTGGTGCCGAGGCCTGCAGGTGCTTCTGTTAAGCCTGCCATTTAAAAGCTTCAAGATTCTGGTCTGTGTCCAACGGAGTCTAAGCAATGCCACTGCTGGACTAGAGGAGCTGAAATGAAGGAGCCCGGGGACGGTCTCGGGTTAGTCTGGCCGTATTGAAGATATTTACTAACATAAGATACTTGTTTCAGGATAAAGAAATGAAATTTAAGAATGGAATACATTCCCTGCGATTAAGAAAAATAATGATGGTGTCAGAGACGAGGTTATAAAAGGATGCGTGCGCATCTGCTGCGGACTACATTGTCACCCGTCGTTGCGTGTCGTTCTTGTGTGATTTTATTTTCTCGCTGTAATTTTTTTATTGTTCATGTTAATAAATGAGTCAGGAGAGCTTTTACGTCTTTCTTCTTCAAGTATCTTCTAGAAATTTGCAAGAATATATTATACATGCGAAAGTTTGGAAGGATGGATGGATGGATTGATGTAGAGATGGATATTTGTTACTCAATCACGCCAGACTGGCTGAACGGATCTGGATGAAATTTGGCACAGAGATAGATTATAGTCTAGAATAACACAGGCTACTTTTTATGCCGGAAAATTGAAGAGTTCCCGCAGTAATAAAAAAAAACCTCAATCCACGCGGACTAAGTCGCGGGCATCAGTTAGTATTATAATGTCTTCTCTTGAGGCTCGTACCTTTAACCTTTGAAAGTTATATATATTATTATGCATTTTAATACTATCTAGTAATTACAATGGTGAATGATTAAAAAACAGTGAGCAAACCTGCAAGCCTAGTTATCCTTTATTTTCTGTTTAAGTACTGTGTGAAGCCTGTTATACTGCATTAAGCCAGCTTAGTGGGCACTTGGTTAAACCAAGTAATACCAGTAAATATGTACTGTACTTGCAAACAAGACTATTTATATAAGTATCATACCTATAAATGCTAGGTCTAGAGGATTCAGTTCAGACTGTATTGGCGATAGCCTGGACCAGCCCAGCCCTTCATATGCAGTTCCATCGCTCGATACGAGGAAGTTGTATGGCAAGGAGTCATTTATGCCAAATTTCGCCTGCAAATATAAAAACCCTGGATTATGCCGGCAACTTCATCCGCATTATTTAACTTTTTAAATGGGTACTTCCTTTTGGAGTTTACCTCCTTTAGAATCGATTTTCATATGTAAGCCCGGGTAATGAAAATTTATGGGGAGTAAAATCAAAATTTCTCCTTTACGTTATTGACTTTATGTTTCCATGGTAACACTTGTTTATGTTTCCATGACTATGTAATGTATTTTGATGAATATAAATTACATAATTAATATAAATAAATGTATTATGCATGCTTTCAAGATGCAATTTGCAACCTATTACTGTACCAATCCTTGAACCATTGATTTTATTAATAAACAATTATTTGTCGAAATAAGTTCATCGCTTTTACCATACATTACCGTACAACATCATTAATAATTCGGTTATAAAGTTATTATGCATTAGGTTACTTGAAAAACAATATTTTATTTTAATATAAAAAAGTATGTAACTTAATTTTATTATGTGATTAATTCAATTGACAATTATTGACTTGAATATTCAATTATTTAATATAACTACATTAATTCAAACAATATTTTTTCATGTTAAATAGATAACTTGTAACTTGTACTTGTTGTTGTATCTTTTACATATTATAATTATTTTCACATCAAAGCAGTGGCAAAAAACATAGATGACAGGATGCTGGACTGCGTTCCGTTTTAAACAGTAACCAGTATAGCTAACTATAAAGGAACGGCTTCGCAGTATACTAAATTGACGTCACGCATTACAGTGCTCGCAGTGCAAATTGGAACATACCCAAAGTATCTATTTTAGTTTGTTACCTTTATTTCTCGCAACAACGGAACACAAGACTCTAAACTGCTACAATCCCTAGTGCCCGTTTCTTCTATAATCACAGTATCTGCGTGGAATGGTTTTGAAGGAATCACTGTTAAGCTTGGCTGGTCCCATTCTGACTTATTTACAGGACGCGCTGGCATTTCTACTGGTGGCAGAATGTGTTCTAAAAACAATCCAAATGTATATAAATGTATAAATTCATGAATTAGTTAAGCTAATAAAGATAATAATACAGTTAACATAAAATTTGTAGAGCTAAAAGTATAATTTTAGAATATGAATAAAAATGGTCTAAGTAAATACACGTAAGTAAATTTACTTGCATTAGTCAAAAATCAAAAGTCATAGAGTGGAAAATATTATAAATTAAACATCACTTGTTTAAAGGTAAAGGTAAAGGTAAATGTTGTGCAGAAACCTGCATACCTCAGAGTTCTTCACAACATTCAAAGGTGTGTCTCCGTTTCTGAGTGTGATTAATGAATAAATGAAATGATGAATCACTAACCTTCATTATATTGCAACACCAGCAAATAAATGCCTATACAAAGGCCCCCTAACAAAGCAGTGACTAGCAATACAACGGTTGTAATATTTGTAACCGAGGTGCCTTCGACTTGATCATTGTTGACAGCAGTAATAAGTGGAGTTTCCTCCGTTGGGTTAAAATTTCTAACAAATTCATCGTCGCTTGAAAGATTGTCGCGCGAGCCATTGCCGTAACTGAACATCATGTCAAAATCTGTAGACAAGAAAAAGTATTTTAAGTATCAAAGTCCCAGTGCATTAAAATGAAGTGGAGTTGAGCAGTCTTTTGATAATAAGTACTAATTGAACGTCAACTGTAAGAACGTTTATAGGTATAAAAGGTTGGATGAAATTGGTAAAATTAAAAACACTTGTGCGCCACCTTTAATCAAAAGTAAATAAAGTTTTCTCATTTCTGCTAAATTGGAAATATCATAGCATCAAGTGGTCTTTGACACATGAACAACTAAGACAAAGCCAATGACATTTCATAAATTTGGGCAAGAATTATTTCAATCTAGGTGTTCAAGTCTCATATTGAGAGCATTAAGCCTACTGAAATATGCATTTGATAGACAGATCTCTAAAGTGGGCACAAGAGCAGAAAGAGAACATTATGAAAAACTCTGTTTCTTGTTCTCTGTCAGGTATGCTTGTTTTCCTTCACTGTTATAGCAAGTTATAAGTCTAAGCTGCTAGTCTATCACTGCAAGATAGATGGACAGGAACAATAAATAGATAAAAAGTCCAGGAACTTTTGTTCTGTTGTGCCCTTCTTGAAGGACAAACCAACAAACAAACACACTTTGATGACTACAACTTTAGTTTGAAGTATGATTACACTGTAATCACTTAAAGCAAAGATTAAAACAAACAGATAACCATTTGATGTGCTAGAATCACGATACATCAGAGGAATATTGCAATTACTCCATAATCTGTACAGCTTAAGCTCAATCATGTTAAAAAAAACAAATTAACACATTCACACAACACCACAAACCGTAAATAACTGGATCAGTGTAAATTGATAAAGCAGAATAAAAGCTGTATCATATAGCTTGTAGATTTGATATTTAAATATCTTTCAATTACATGTGATGCAAATAGTTTATCAATAATACCTACTTTACAGTTGGTCATTCAAATCAATCAAAATATTTTAACTGCTATTATAATGATTGTATAGCACAATGTATGAATTGTCACAGTAATAATTACTTTATTTAAGCAATTACATAATATCACTTGCTTTAAAAAATAAAGGATACTATATTACTTACTATAATATTATAAATGCGAAAGTAACTCTGTCTGTCTGTGTGTTACTCAATCACGCTTAAAGTACTGAACCGATTTAAATGAAATTTGGTACAGAGATAGTCTACAGCCTGAGAAAGGACATAGACAACTTTTTATTCCAAAGAATTTAAGAGTTCCCATGGGAATAAAAAGTTGTCTCTGCAACAGATTTTGATGAAATTTGGTATAGGGGTAGTTTGTATCCAGGGGAAATACATAGGCTACTTTTTATCCCGGAAAATTAAAGTTCCCGCGGGAATTGAAAAGCCTTAATCCACACGGACAAATCTAGTTTTCTATGTTTTCAAGTGTGTTTGAAGTTTGCCAATCTAGACTTGGTCAACTAGGCCAAACCCTTTTCATTCTGAGTAGAAACTTGTGCTAAGTAGTGGGCCATTGCTGGGTTGAAATTAGGTTATTAGATATTTAAGCTCCAATAACTTTATCTTCATACCGGTGGGTTAATAGGTACTAGGTACTAATAAGATAGATAGATACATAACTTATTATCATACCAAACATAAAAATATAAAGCCAACACTTAAAAAGTACAGAAAACAAAGTCGTAAGGGTAGTCTTATTTTTAACCCATCAGTTAAAAACCTGAAAAAAGGAGCGGGACAGTGCAATATAAAACATAAACACTTTACACTACATACTAATAATACACAAATAACTACAATTTAAAAAACTGGTCAAGTGCAAGTCAGACTCCCACACAAATGGTTAAACTTTTCACCAAAGTAGTTTCAAATACAGTTAATTACTATCTGTCACTGAATAAAATAATTCATGCACTATCCACCAATCTGCACATAGTCCATCGACTGATTGCATGATAAGGCACATAAAAAATACTCATGTTAATTGCCCCAACATCACTATTAACAATATGATGGTTGATGAGAAATAATCAATATTTAACATCATTTATTGTACACACAAAGACAGAATAATATAGTAGGATATGGTTATTTTATCAACATAAGGAAGAGAAAATTAAATAATTTGACTCCATTTTGTGTTTGCATAAGTGTAGAATTTAAACAAATTGCCACTCAAGCAAGGTTTCCACTACTAAAGGGAAAGAGAGGGAAATGGGTACACCTAACAGACTTAGTCTAGACAAAATAAGTTTACACTTCCAGTGATAAAGACTATAGATTATTGCCTTAATGAGGCAAGCAAAACACCTATAAATAACTAAGTTCTGTTAATTATTTTATTTGGTGACAAGTTAAATCTTCATAGCAATCTCACCAGGGCCTTTATTACGGATTGCAGTAACACAAATAATGCTGACTACTGTGTATAACTAAATAATAGGTACAGGTCTGAGGTCATGACAAATGGATCTGAGAAATGGCCGCTAACTATTAGCCTGATAAAAAGAATCAGGGTCACTCAGCGGGCGATGGAGGGCTATGCTGGAAGTATCCCTATGTGAACAAATCAGTGACGCGGAGATCGATAGGTGAACCAGAGTCACCAAGTTAGTATAAACTCGAATAGTTGCGAAAGGTGGCGATGGGCGGGGTACATAATTTGAAGGACTGGTAGACATTGCGGTCAATAGGTGCTAGTTGCAGGCAGCCGCTGGGTTCAGGCGGCACAAGACTGCGGCATGTAGATGTCCCTAAAACGAGACCTAAGTCCAGCAGTAAATTTATATCGGTTAACGAAAACAACGACGACGATTTAAAGGTATGTACAGTTTAGTTGGGTAAATAACTACCTACTTATTTTCAATTTCTCGGCCCAGTCTGTGAATGGCACAGAAATAAAGACAAAGAACCTGTTTACCTTTTTGAGTTGAAGGTACTTACCAAATTCTGAGTTCAGTGATTGCATGGCATTTAGACAACTCGCTTCTCATTTTATCACCCTAATTGTAGTAGGTACCTGTTTATAAAATAGCTTACTTAGCATTCAAACTATATACACAAAATAAAAGTTGGTGCGATCCGGTGCGATCCACAACACAAATTAATAAAAGCCATAAACATAGAACCAAGGAGCCAAGAGCCAAGGACCCACAAGGTACCTTTGTTATGCTTTGATTTTATTATTAATGTGTTCATCCAACTAATCTATTGATCCATACTAATATTATAAATGTGAAAGTGTGTGTGTGTGCTACACTTTCACAGACTATCTGTTTAACCAATTTTGATGAAATTTGGTAGGACAAAAGCATTGGCTTTCATTCCTTGGCTTGGCATTCCAGTGGCTATAGGAGAGGATATAAAAAAGAGGATATGTTGCATTTTTCTCAATATAGATAAACGATGCATTTTATCATTAAAACATGTAAAACTATGTTTTGACTTTTCTTACTTAATTTAAGCTACGTTACAAGAACGAGACAGGTGTATTATATTATTGCGTGAACGTATCGCGCAATTGTCATATGACGGAGCAAAGGCGAACTTCCAATCAATAGTATTGAGATTTTTTTTATTATGTACATGTGTGAAAAAAATATATTTTGACAAAGCGTCGAATACGAAGCTCTCAGAAGCAAGAATTTTATTTAATGAAGCTAGAAAAAAAAGATATTTCGTTTTAAAGTATTTTAAGCTATGTGATAATGTCACTTTTAAAAATGTCAAAACTCCGATAAAACAGATCACAGAATGATCGGAGATATAGGTTTACAGCTTTTTACTTTTTATTCTGAGTGTAGTCTTTAGGAAAACCACGATATATATTAATTATAACAGTACCAGATGATCGCGACCTTTGATTATAAGATCGCGACTTGTTGGCGTGTAATAGGTTTCAAATCCCGTAGAAACTGTTAATTATTTAAAAAGAGCAACCACCGAGTTTCTTGCTGGTTCTTCTCGGTAGGAATGTCATTCCGAACCAGTGGTAGATTCACTTGATGATTCAAAAGTATTTGTAAAAGTTTATTTGAATAAAAAACCTATGAATTAGAATTAGACTTACCGGGATAAAAAGTACCTATATAGCTTATTTCCCTAAAGGGATGCAACCTATCTCTGTGCAAGTTTCATCAAAATCGGTTAAATAGATGGTGTGTGCAAGTGTAGCAGAATATAAAGAAATCAAAAATACTTGCAGTCCTTATATTTTTGTGAATCTAATTTATGAGAATAATGATATTTTGTCTACAACAATTACTTTACATTTTACAATTAATACTTGCAGTTCTGTGAATTTGGGATTTTATGTTTACAAGGATCAAAATAATCTACCAATTTAGATTTATTCTAGCCACTAGGTAGATCATATATAAAAATTGTAACACTAAACTGAGAAACGGGAACTAAATAATCAATAAAGATCCCCTAAATATTTTATTTTTTTACCTAGCTTCAATTAAATAAGGTGCATACTTGATAAAATGTAAAAAAATAAGCAAATTCCTTTCGTCTTTACCTTACTTGTGTACAATCAAGATGTGATCAGTACTAAATTCGCCATTGCTCTTTAGCAATTGAAGCCAATTTTTTGCTAAATACAAATGGCGTCTGTTTTGGTTCCGGTGTTTCAGTTGTGAATAATTACCTATTTTGTGAATATTTTCATGTATTTTGTTATATTTTTATGTAATCAACTATGGTGTAGTGCTAGTTGTGGGAATTCATAATAATAAAAATGTAAAACGCCCACGAATTTCATTTGATAGGTTCGTAACAAAGTCGTCTAGTTTTTCTTTTTGTGGCGAATAATATAAGTTATTTCGTCTAATTAAGGCTTAGTTTCTTCTTACTGAATCCAAAACACGTAAATTTTTACGCTGTCCCCAAAGATTTGGTTTATTTCATTACTATTTGTTTGGAGTGTATAATATATAGTGTGGGGATTGTATTGTTTACAATTAAATTGAATATCGATAAAATTAAAACTTCATATCACTCTTCCTGTTTCTCACTCTGAGGGGTAGAGAGATGAAATTAAACAAACAAGTTCTACTTATAATATTGCCAAACCCATTTTAGGCTGCAGCGATGATAACCTAGTGATTAAGACACCCGATCTCCGGTATGGTGTCTCGTATTCGAAAATTACAGAGTCTATATAAGTGGTTTTTGGTCCCTTCCTTACAGTTATTGTGTATCATTCTACTAATGTTTTCAAATTGTTTCAGATTCCCAAAATATCATGAATAAAGGCTAAGATGGCAGAATGCTATAAACAGACCTGAGTACAAGCCTACAAAAGGAAACAGAATATGTAGTCATCATTTCAATAGGAATGACACTCTAAACCGCCAGTGTCTCAAACACGATGCCTGCCCATTTCTACGTATACCAAGTAAGAATCTTTATTCAATATTCTTGTGTGTGATGAATAATAAAAACAATAATGTAAACTTCTCAATAATGCTTTTCTCTAAACCACATCATAAAATTTTAGTAAGTATTTCTTTCTTATTACAGAATTTAGCACCTGGGCAACAGGCAATTCAACCCTTGCAAGAATTGAACCTCAATTTGTGTGCAGAAACTAATAACGATGTTTCTCAAAGCAGAATACTTCATACTTCAACTCACACAGCCAGCGCCCACTACAGAGTAGGAGCCTCCTGTTGGAGTGCTAAGGGTTCAGCCATAGTCCACTACGCTGGCCAACAAGAGGCCCTCCAATTACTATTTTTTTGAAAAACTGCTGCTGGTTTTGGTTTTAGATATGCATACTTCTTAGAATTTCTAATTAATGTTTCAAATTTATGGGCACAAAGGAAAACTGCAATACTTAATTAATTTTTAAAATCAGTCTATTTTTATTATTCATATTATTATAGTCATTCAGTAACATTTTTCCATAATATCTAAATATTCCAACTAATATTATGAAACAGTTTTGTTTGTAAGGTTTAAGTACATTGAACTGATAATATAAATTTATAATAATATTATAAACGCGAAATATTGGATTTATGGATGGATGGAAGATGGATTATAGTCTTGAATAACACATCGGCTAGTTTTTCTTCCGCAAAATTACCGCGGGAACCAAAAAACCTCAATTCACGCGGACGGAGTCGCGGGCATCAGCTAGTTCATTATAAAATAAGAATACTAGTGTTTTTCTAAATATTATGTTTAATTTTATTATTTCTTAATTTTATTCGTGATAATTTTATATCGATTATATAAGTATCCTATACCAGTAGTAAGTATTATAAGTAAGTATTATATACCAGCCACTAAGCCCCCAGCTTAAGCTCCGCCCATGCGCCAGTTTTACTTACCAGAAGCTTCAATTTAAATATATAGTATCAAAGAACTGTTTGCAATTGATAGCCTCGAAAAGCAATAGTCCAGAGACGCAAAAAGAGCCTGACAATTTAAAAGAAAATGTTGTCATTCTCATTGTCAATGTCAATTTAAACACGCGACAGCTCACGCCTCACATGCCAGAGACAAGTAACCAGAGACAAGTAACCAGAGACAAGTAACATATAGGATACAAGTAACATACTCACATGCGAATTTTCTTTTTCTGGTCGGTGATGCGAATCACGAATGTAAACACCATAAAAAATTAATTAAAGTAGCTGTTTATCCTTTCTAGGTCAAACACACACCAAGATGTGTTCTAAAGGAGCCAAAATAGCAGATCTTTTCACAAAAACCATTGCAACAACTAAATGTTTTGATCATAACCTAAAAAAGGTAACCTCAATAGGAGACCTATTACACATTTATATCATTATGACCGATGATAATTAATTAATGCCGGCAAAGGTATTGCCGGCATTTATTATTATTTATAATATACTTTGTTAGTACTTAGTAGGGGTCTGTTCTTTGTAATCTACGAAGTAGCGAAATCCTACATGATCCTATAATCTCTAGGTACAGCAGTTTTATCCAGATCAGCTGATCCACCTATACCTACCTGATGTTACTCTTTATATTATATTATCAATAATACACCTAATCCCACTGCTGTGATCTCTTCATGGAATAGAGGTATGTCATGATGTGAAGAGACTATCTTGAAGGATTATCTCTTTAAATTGTGGGCTACATACATAATATCTATTTATATTATTTTATCATATAAAATCGTACTACACAAATATAACACTATCTCATATATATTTAAACATTCATATTATTATATTATAATGATATACATATACATTATACACTAATAGAATATGTACATAATTAACATCAATACACACTTAACAATCATAATATTTGTTCAACAAACAGACAGCAAGTTTTATTCACTAGCGGAGTCAAAAGAGTAATGTCTTCATATTAGCTAACGATGCACCAATGCGAGTTTAGCATTATACGAAAACTGTCACTACGGTCGCGCTATTTACTACCATCCTACCAATTTTCCCTAGCATCCAATAAGCAGTGATCCACCATTGATTGTCGCGTAATGTAAGTTGTTGCACTGCTATTTTACCTCTTGAACACGAAAGAAAAGGGTGACTCGCCCACCATAGTACTCCCTTAAAATTTCATCAAAACTGGATACTTCTTCTTAATCATAGTTTATATTAAGCCTGCAACATGGTCAGCAGAAATGTAGGGCTTATAAAATCAGAGAATATGGGAACTCTTTTATTTTCCAGCATATAATTTTATGACATTACTTAGATTAAGTAGTATGATTATACCTATTCATGCCTTATAATTTATTTAGGTAAAAACAAATCCTTTTTGTAGGTCAAAGTGGTATGCTGTGATAAGGGAAGGATGGTGACAGAGTTCCAAGTTGGTCCGGAGCATCTCAACCAAAGAGGCACTCTACACGGGGGCTTCATTGCACACTTAGTAGATGCTGTGTCCACGTATGCACTCACTGCAAATGACAACATTGATACCAGGGGAGTCTCGATTGACCTGAACATCAGGTACTTTCATAAATTTTACTTTCTGAAAATTAGAGATTGCTGAGAGTTTCTTTCTCATTCTTCTCAGTAGGAATGGTAATTTGAATTGAATCAGTGGTTGATTCACTTTACAATTTGAACGTGCTGCTAATAGCTTATTTTGAAATGAAACTTTGTGGTGAAAGACAATGATCAAGTCTATGTTGGATTAATTATCGGTCTTTACTAGATATCATTACTGCACATTCAAAAACCTAACTAATAAAGATTTATAATAATTAATAAGTGTAGGATTGGATTTCCCCCATACTATAGCTGGAAATACTAAGACATATAAATTACAATTACTTCTCATACAATAAAAAGAAGAGTCCTGACCTACTGACTGACTCATCTCCACCCAGCCCATACCGGTGGACCTAGTTATAAAGCTGAAATTTTGCACAGAGGTTCTCTTTACAATTCAAAATTCCTACAGGAGCAAAACTGCGGTCACTTACTGATTTTATTTTTAGCTAGTTATCCCTTGACTGCAACTACAATTTCACCTAGTAGTAATGGATGATGCAGAGGAAGATGATAGCGAGCTAACCTGTTAGGTGTATAGCAGTTATGTTAAACCCATACCCCTAATGACCCTGCCAGGGATTGAACCAGGGTCCCCCATAAGACCGCCAGGGCCCACCACTGTGACATGGAGGTTGTCTAAATCCAGTCCAATAATATAAATTGTATTTCAGTTACATGAGCGCAGCAAAGGAAGGTGATAATATAGAAGTTGAGGCAGTTACCAGAAAGTTAGGCAAGAAGATAGCATTTCTTGAAGTTGAAGTCAGAAACAAAGACAAAAATCAGGTTCTCGCTACAGGGAGACACACAAAGTATGTTGGTGTTTAAAATAGTGCCGGTCTTTAAATTAGATTTTTGTTAGAAGTTAAAAATTAAAATTCTTTCCAAAAAACTGACTTCCAAAACCACTATAAAGTAAAAAATAATTTTGATTTCTACACACTATGTTGAAGTCGGGCAGGAATAACAAATATAAGCAAAATTGACGCATCAGGTGTACAAATCAAAATTATTTTTTACTTTACAGTGGCTTTGAAAGTCAGTTTTTTGGAAGGAATTTTTATTTTGTAAGAAGTGACGTATTACTAAATTTTTTTACCAATTTATTTAACATATTGTGCACAAACGAATTATTCATTGTTTAGACAAAGTCCTAACAGAATCTAAATGACAGGTTGCTGTCCTTTATTAGAATTTTTTTTAAATCTTATACGGCACCATCATTTACCACCAGCAGCCCGATTCTGTAACTCAGTGGTTATCAAAAAATTAAAGCCACTGACTTATATTTTTTATCCATTGAAGATTTACTAGGAAATGTTCTTTAATTTTTTCATAGTAAACCCTCAATGGACAAAATATATATGTCAGTGGCTTTCATTTTTCGATAGCCACTGAGTTACAGAATAGGGGAGCTGGTGAGGGACTATAGGTCACAGTCAAGGGCTAACTTGTAGTGGATTTAAAATAAAGTCTAAAATATTACATTTTATGTAAAAAATAGTTAATTCTGAACTAGTGTTCAATAATAATACTATATAATATCCCATCTGAGTACAAATTTAACTTGTCTGTTCCTTCTGCGAAATTTAAAAAAGTAATAAGACTGCTCTTCGTAGGTTTGTAGACAATTTTGTATCTGTAGATAATTTAAATAAGCTATGATTATTAGTTTTTACATTATTTTATTGTTATCTAGTTAATTGTTTGATTTTTTATTAAATTTGTAAGTAAGTTTAAATCAGCAAAGCCATTGTAACCATCAATAAAATATATTTTATTTGAAAATACATAACTATTTCTATTCTTCCTAACTTCCTATTTTTGAATTCAAGGATTATCTTTTGAACAAGATACAATATGAAATAGTTCTCTGGATTGGTGTGGATGAATTACCTTCATTAAAGTTTTATCAAAATCGGTTTCATCATCATCATCCTCTACCGATACGTCCACTGTTGGACATAGCCAACGCCACACGTCGCCTGAATCCAGCGGCTCCCAACGACTCTTGATGTCGTGCGTCCAGCGAGTAGGGGGTCTGTCAACGCTGAAAGTGCGTGGTCGTCACTCCAGCACTTTGGGACCCCAACGTCTATCTATATTCTTCTAATTATGTGCCCCGCCCATTGCCACTTCAGCTTCGCAACACGTCGAGCAATGTCGGTTACTTTAGTTCTTCTGCGGATCGCTTCATTTTTGATTTGATCGCGCGAAGAAACCCCGAGCATTGCTCTCTCTGAGCTTAAGCCCGGACTCCACCAGAGCGGAGATGTGCGGAGATGTCTGAAGCGGCGACGAGAAGAGATGTTTTTCAGCTAGGATGTATCCACCGAAGCTGTGTGGAGATGCGTGCTGGCTAGACTGGATCGGAGATTGAAATGTATGAGACGTAATGAAACAACCGATAGTCGGGACGACCCATTTATTACTGGTTAAACAGAGCATTGTAGGTGCATAGATAGGTAGTTACATATAATAAGAGGCGCAAGACACATCATTCCTCCACACTTAGTTTTTGAAACCTGACAACAATGAATGAATGAACATTAGACAATTATTAAACTTAAATTAATAAAAAAAATATTATCTACGTAAAGTACTATATAAATTTATTTTTTATAGTCCAAGTTTTCAAACACCTTTTTTCTTTGTCGTTTTCGACCTGAGAGTGCGAGTGATGGTGATTGCGGCTCGTGCGCATGCTCACGCGACACAGGTGACGCGGAAGGTTCGTCCGGCAACACGGCCGCTGCATTATGTTCCTTGGCCGCTGCGCTTGTAGATTCAGCGGTTCTTCCTCACACTCTCCTTCCTCACAATCACCCCATACTTCACCATTACCATCGTCCGCCACACATTCACTCGTCGTCGGCGTCGCTCGAAGCTCGAGCGACGCAATTCCCTTTTCCACCGCCTGCTCGTCAGTGCTTTTGGTGTTCGCGGGTGTTAAGCACCGTTTATCATTCGCACTGCTTCTTGCGTGGCGGAGAAAATAATTGATAAGACTCGCTTTCAACCTTCTCTTTTCCGGTATATTTAATTATTTGATCCACGTGCCTAATAACCCAAATTTCAAGATCGTGGATAAAATTATATGCTTACATTTTATTTCCTATCTTTGCTTTTGGATCCCAACTGCCAAGTTTCCTTCCGTCCACTGTACCCCCTGGCCCAAACAACGTCTCCGATGTTAAAATACATTTTTCCGGGGACCGCTTGTAAATCTCGACGAGTTTTACTCGTAGGTAGAATTAGGTCGAGGCGAGATCGCAGATTTCTACCAAACATTAACTTGGCCGGTGTTTCGCCCGTGGTACAGTGTACAATATTTCTATAATTAAATAAATAGCCTAATAATAATTCGTGAGACTGTTGAATCGAAGAACTGTCTTTTAAAATACATTTTAAATTTTTTTTACATGTTCTGAGTTCTCGGCTTGACCGTTACTGGGCGGATGATAATTTAAGGGTGTCGTCATAACTCATATATTTTATGCCGTTACTTGAACACAAGCTCATAAACTCGTTCGAGATAATTTAAAAATCATAATCGGATATTAGCACTTCCGGGAGACCAAAAGAGGAAAAAATATTCTTTAATTTCCCAATTAAAGCTTTCGTCGACGTACCATTTTTCATATAAAGGCATTCAACCCATTTGCTAAACGAATCGACCACTATTAGATTATGTCACCGTAAGATTGTAAAAACCGTTAGATTATAATCTAACTCGCGAAATTGTAAACTGTCAAAAGATTGTGAACCGTGCAATGTTCTGAGTGTAAATTTTTGAAATATTCATTGTATTTACGTTTTCTTGTCTGTTTCATGTAGGTTAGGGTTCGACATAAATAACCAGGTAGTGCCCGGCCTGCGGCAGTTCTATCGGGTTAATAAACCTAACAGATTACAATCTACCGGAAAATAATGCGTTAAATATGATTTGGTGATAGAAATAAAACACAAAGTAATTTTTTTTATTTTATTTTTTGCAAAAAAACATCAATAGAGAAGCTTTTACAAGTAGCAGTAATCACAATCATTTGGATGATTGGGCATTTGATAGAAATACATCTTCATAAATACACTCGCCGGCATATTTAGCGGAACATAAAAAAAAGGTCCATAATTAAAAAAATATGGTTTTATTTTAAAATCTACTTACTACACTTCTTTTGTTATTTAAAGTTTCATTTGTTTTACTTAAAATGAGATCACATTAAGAACAGATTTTGCGAGTAAAGGCTATTTGTGAAAAATGGTACATTTTTGAACTTTTCATGTAACCGGGAAAAGTGAAATTTAATATTAAAATAACAATTAATTTTTAGAAAAAAATTAATTAGAAAAATGGTGATTAATATCGCGTATTTCCTCCACGTGCTCTTATTAAAGTTTCTACCCGTCTAGGCATACTGAGAATGATGTTATCGATGGTCTCCTGGGATAGTCTCCGCCATTCCTCAACTACGGCGATTCACAGTTCTCCCACGTCGGCAGGAGCTGGAATTCTGGACTTAATTTTTCTTTTCAGCAAGTCCCAAACGTGCTCTATTGGGTTCATATCCGGTGATCTCGCCGGCCACTCCATAACAGTGATATTCATATCATTAAGATAAGCTTGAGTTACCCGAGCGGTATGCGGCCGAGCATTATCCTGCATAAAAACAAAATGAAAGAATAGAAGCAGTACGGGGTGTAACCGTAAGTGAGCGTACGGTACGAAGAAGGCTCGAAGAAGCTGGTTTGGGTTCATTTGTGCGCGCCAAAGCTCCAAGGCTCGAGGTAAATCATCGTAGAAACAGGTTAACTTTTGCTCAGGAACATCGACTTTGGAACGCGGACCAATGGAGTAAGGTAATGTTTAGTGATGAGTGCAGAATTCTCTTAAATCAAATTGACGGCAGGCAAAGAATATACAGACGCAAAGGAGAACGATGCATTCAGACAAATTTTTAAACTACAGTTGCATACGGTGGTGGATCAATAATGGTTTGGCCGGGCATTTGTTTGGGAGTTCGCACAGACTTGGTAGTGATTGACAGAGGGAGTCTGACTGCAGACCGCTATATCAGAGTAGTTTTAGAAGAAAATGTCGTACCGTTTGCCCCATATATCGGTGAAGATTTTGTTTTTATGCAGGATAATGCTCGGCCGCATACCGCTCGGGTAACTCAAGCTTATCTTAATGATATGAATATCACTGTTGTGGAGTGGCCGGCGAGATCACCGGATATGAACCCAATAGAGCACGTTTGGGACTTGCTGAAAAGAAAAGTTAAGTCCAGAATTCCAGCTCCTGCCAACGTGGGAGAACTGCGAATCGCCGTAGTTGAGGAATGGCGGAGACTATCCCAGGAGACCATCGTTAACATCATTCTCAGTATGTCTAGACGGGTAGAAACTTTAATAAGAGCACGTGGAGGAAATACGCGATATTAATCACCATTTTTCTAATTTAATTAATTGTTATTTTGATATTAAATTTCACTTTTCCCGGTTACATGAAAAGTTCAAAAATGTACCATTTTTCACAAATAGCCTTCACTCGCAAAATCTGTTCTTAATGTGATCTCATTTTAAGTACAACAAATGAAACTTTAAATAACAAAAGAAGTGTAGTAAGTAGATTTTAAAATAAAACCATATTTTTTTAATTATGGACCTTTTTTTTATGTTCCGCTAAATATGCCGGCGAGTTTATAATATGTTTTTTTAAGTTTAAAGCCCCTAGCCGTACTTTTTTATCAGACTTGGGGCCACAAAAAGTTGAGAAGAAAAGAGTAATTAATCATGTATATTGAAAAAAGAATATTTGATTTGATTACTTTATATTATATTTTACATGTTGATTCCGACCGCAAATATAATACGACGGCTGCAGCTGTTGACAGGACCGATGACAACTGCAAGGTAGGACGTCACACTGAATGCGCGCGTACGTCGTTTTGTAAGGAAAGTAGCTGTATTAGACATGGTAAAATACAGCGTGTAACGCTGATATCGTTAGGATATAAATCAGTAATGTCCTCCTGATTTAATTTCGACCACGGCGAAAAACTAACGATGACTAGCCCAGTATTCAGGAGATTTTGTAATTCACAGCTCTTTATCTACTCATTTATAGTCTGACGAGGTGGCACGGGGGTATATCATCTCCAACTTCTCAACTTCGGACTGCTCATAAGAATTTCTTGACAAGAACCCAATAAATTTTTGGTATGACCGGATTTCGAACCCAGGACTTGATTTACTATCTTACCAGGACTATGATTCACAGTCAATTATGCTAAGCCCACCACTTGAGCCACGAAGCAGTTTCAGGATATATTGTGCATTTGGCAATGGACTCCCATCATAAGCTCTGTGGTAGGGTACTAGCACAGCTTCCATACATGTTTCTAGCTTACAAACAATGCTGGCCGCTACTACTTGGAAAGCCGAGAGGTTTTTTATGTTCTCAACTAGGTGTTTTAAATCTGCCAATGCGCTTGGTTAGCGTGGTGGCCTGTGGCCAAGACCTTCTATGGAAGTGACCCGTGCTCAGTAGTAGGTAGGCCAGCGATGCATTGGGTTGTAATGATGAAAAAATTACGATGATTATGAAGTTGTTTGGGGCATCCACAAGTGCGATTTCTACTATTTAAAATTTTCTTTTCACAACATAAAATAATAGACCAAGATGTAATAGCCCCGTTACCTAAGCTTTTAATAAATAACCAACTAACATAAGAACGAGGCACATTGCGGCAAAACAGCGACGCGACCAGTCTTTTCTGTTGCAACTTCATTAGGTATGTACTTTACGTTATGAAGACACAATGTGATTTGTTCATGAAGACAAGAAAACGTATGTCATATTCTGTTGAATAAATACCACACGTGGCCTAGTTAGGTAGGTACATTTAGCAGGTTAGGTATTTAATGAAAAAAATGAAAGTAAGATATTCAGTATTTTCTTTGCAAAAGACG
Organism: Erebia palarica; assembly: GCA_964035005.1. Lineage (NCBI taxonomy): Eukaryota > Metazoa > Arthropoda > Insecta > Lepidoptera > Nymphalidae > Erebia > Erebia palarica. Next base: position 22,224,134 of record OZ035986.1, read on the forward strand.
GGTGGCGTCGCTTTACATCTGTGTGCCTTGTATGTTTAGGTAGGTACTACCGCTAAGTGCTACATAATATTATCTTTAAAGTAATGAAATAAATATTCTCTCTAAACCTTTTTTATACATAATTAGAGATTCTAATATTAATTTTAAAATATTGTATATTTTAAATAAGCAATAAAATTAATTGATTTACGCTTCCAGCACACCAACGCCGCCGCGCCGCGTTGGTAGCTATAGATAGAGGTTTAGATTATGTATTCGTTTCGAGTTAATGCGTCAGTGTGCTGAAGGCTTTAAGGGTAGAAATTAGAATAAAACGGTTCATATGTATTTTACATCACATTAAATGAAGCACTTCTAATTTTTCAATCTATTTTTCACACCAGATTTCTTGGTGTTAATGACTACGAATGATAGGTAAACAACCATCCGTAGTCTCACACTTAAAATCCTTAATTAATAGTGGGAATCGCCTTATTAAGGGCCTGTTCACTGTAGCGGATCGGTAGACGTGTTCAGCAGACCAATCAAATATTGATATAGGTAATGACGTGATTTGGCGTCCTAACTTCATTAGGTACAGTTAGATCTTATAATAAGCCAATCAAAGAAGCTTACCTATAATTGAACATCGATCAAAATTAAATGAAGTTAGCGCTTCGCCTACGGTTTACTAGGTTGTGTTGAGAGTTCAGATGGACCTAATGATCTAACTCCATATCACCACTCCGTTTCAGTGGGCAGGCATTACATTTCGCTGAAAGGATTTTATTTTATGCTAATGCGTGGCTAGTCATAATTCCATCTCGATCCAATAAGCTGCAAATAAATAATTCACGATAATGGACATTTAGGGCCAGTTCAGAAAATGCGGTTAACGCGCGTGTTAATAAACGCGTTCATTGTATCTGCACGTTTATCTTGCAGATATTTATAGGCGCTGTGAAACCCAAGGTGACACACAATAATATCTAGCATTAGTCTTACGAAACGTGTGGTAACACCTATTTGTAAATGAACCCTCTAGCAGATCGTAAGCGATTATAAGAAGAGTTTTACCGTAACACGGGTCTATTTTTCAACGGTTAACAGCCTAGCGAATTTACAATCCCCTTGGACACATTTGGACGAACTTTAACCAAATTTTCCACATTTTCCTTGTAGGTAAAATAGAATTTGTGCGGTCGGCGCGAAAACCACCATGTCTGCACTAGCCTTCAATAAACTTGTCTAGGTTCAGATTATAGCAAAGTTCTGTTCTCAATCAAAAAAGCAGTATCGTAAAAGGAGCTCTTTATAGGGTTATGTTTGTTTATCATTGACAGGATAGGATAACAGGTAGCAGGGCGCAAGGAGAAGCCACATTTTAATATCCTGTAGACTGAAAGATATTTAAAAAATACTCGTACTTCACAAGCTACCATAATATTTTAGCCTGACTAGCTTAGTCTAGCGGAGATGGTTTTCTTATCAATTAAGAACTTGCAATAATCTGAACTTGAGCCTTAACATTAAGTACCTACATGATATTATTACAATCAAAATGGCACGAGCCTACACATCGATCGACTATTTCTAATAAATGCCTTTCGGTCAATTCACGCGTAAATATAAATACCTACTCCGCTTCGCAATGACACCGCTTAGTTAAAATCTGCTTACGTAATGCCTTTAGCACACCAAAACGCTGCAAACTGTGGCCTGTGGCAGGGAGACTGTAGCTAATCAAAACCACAAATTGACCTATGGTGATAGACCATACATGTACAGACATGTCATACATATAATGTGTCATGCGATGATGTGATGTATAATATGTGGTGCGTTGCATCTTGCTATACTTATCAGCCTGTGATTCCCATTATTGCTTGTGTCGCTAAGATGCCTAACTTTGTTCACAAAAAGCTGTAGTACTACTTTGCTAATTTGTAGACTTATCGGAAAAAATTACCGCGGCAAATCATAGTGACCAAAATTCTAAAATAGGTACTTAGGTGTGTAAAAATAATCCTCATGAGACCATGAAGTTATAACTAAGTGCAAAATTATGTATATGCAAGCTTAATCTTTTGATATCTATTATTTTTCATTTAATAGGAACAAACAACAAGGTGTAAAAAGTTTACTTCTTTTGAAAGCGAAATTTGCCGGTCACTATAGTGAGAGATTCGTTGTATCGTTATCTGTCGTCAGTCCCTACCTCCGTTCGCGGTTCGCGGCCTCTGTGTGCTAAAGGATCAAACGCATGTCAATGGAAAATGTATTACCGACTATCAGTATTGCAAGCTAACGCAAACAAAAGTGGGATTGATTGTCACCGAGCCCTAGGCTATTCCGAGCAATTTACATTGAATGTTTGGAATTTAACAGTTTCGATCTGTATGGAACACCGTTTGGAAACCATTATTTATTTTTTATTTTCACGCAATAGTATCTTTTTAGTATTAGATATTAGTTATTTGTATCTAGGTACCTTTATCAAAAAGTTTTTTTAGGTAACTGGGTAGATTAGTACTGAACATTGTGTCACGTTTCTTCATTTCACAGATAACGGTCTACTGTTTTAGGTAGAATGTAGGTAGGTATGCTATAATATTTTTTATGTAGGTTTACGTGGGTTCCAGTTTTTTGTAGTAGTTTAGCTAGGTCATAAAATATATTATAAACAGTTACCTAGGATTAAAAGGTTGTTGTTGCAAATTGCAAATACTTAGTTGCAAGAGAATATAGCATCGGAATCCTGACAGCGGTTTTTGCGTTGTGCATTGCGATGCGGCATTTTGTGGCCTACGCTAGGCTTAAATAATGAAAATGATGAATATCGGTGTTATGGATATGTCACCGTAAAATTGCAAAAATGTCAGATTGCAATCTTAAGCTTTTTTCTCGTAAGATTTTAAACTGTCGACAGATTGTGAACCGTTCAATGTTCTAAGTGTCAATTTTTGAAATATTCATTGTATTTACGTTTTCTTGTCTCTTTCTTGTAGGTTAGGTTAGGTTTCAACATAAGTAATCAGGTACAGGCACTTAGGTTCTATCGGGTTAATATACCTAACAGATTACAATCTACCGAAAAATAATGCGTTAAATTGTAATCTTTCGACAGTTTACAATTTCGCTACATAGATTAGGTACAATGTAACGGTTTATACAATCTTACGGTGATAGATATTATGTTTGATTAATTAATCGCTTGATTGTTTAATAAGTAATGAGCGTCATCCAAACAATCCAACGACTAGGAGTGTCGCGTGGTTTAATACGAGTAGATAAATAAATTAAGTATTATTAGAAATTTATTTATAGTTAAGTAGGTAGGTATATGAAAATTGTAGCAAATTCTGTGATGGTCTAGGCATAAAACTAAGACACATAAAAAAAGAATGTAATTAGATTCGTTTGACCTAGGTAAATTTATCTACATCACGCTAGTTTGATTTAGTCACGATTAGACACTAACTAATTTCGAATTACTTTTGTATGAGAATAGCTTTGAGATTGTATCTATATAAAGTTGCATTGATATAGCGTACCTAAGTTTGGCGTTTATAATAGGAAATGGATATCAAAGGAATTGGATGCCAGAACAGATAATAACGACTGATACCTGTATAGTTTTTAAAGCATTATGGTGAAATAAACAAACAGATCCTGTCCTGTCGCATCCTAAGTCATAACCAAGGGTCAGTAGTCAGTACAATATAGACCCAAGGGAAATCCTCGCGCACTTTTTTGATGTCACTGAATCTATATTAATAATATTATAAAGAGGTAAAGTTTTTGAGTTTGTGATCTCTGGATCTACTGAACCGATTTCGAAAATTCTAGTACTTACCAATATAAAGTTGTTATTTGTACCCACGTTATTTGTGAGTGTCATAGTCGGGTATTAACCCGAAAAATTAGGGAGTTCCCGTGGGTATCTAAAACTTATTTCACGCGGACGAAGTCGCGGGAATCTGCTAGTTTTAAATAACTCTATCAGCTGGCATTAGGTAAGTATAAAATTCGAAGCAGACGAAAATCTCTTTCTTTCTTGTTTTTTGCTACGAATTTTAAATCAGTTAGGTCTGAATTGACCCTAAGGGATAATTTTTTACTAGTTTTATGAACAGCTTGGTTTTTTAATTTGGCACTATCGGGGAAATCGTTAGTCAAGATTGCCGTTCTAAAGTAGTGCCTTTTTTTTAAATGTGCCATAGGTGATTTTTATCGATCCACTACTTAATGTGCAACGGAGTGTACCTTTATTGCGAAGGCGTATAAATGGCCGCGCATTGTTTTTTTGTCAACCTTCCCTTTTGCGGACTGCAGGTAAGGTCCTATAGGTACAACCATCTAACTGTACCTGGTACCCAACACCCTGGTAACTTTGTATTTTATGGAATATATATATACCCACCTTATATATATAAGGTGGGTATATATATATTATGTGTATGTATGAATACACCGATATTCGATACATAGCTAACACTAAGTTATAATAATTTAGAGCGTGTGACTCTTTATTTCAAATTAAATGTTTATTTTCAAGAATTTAGATACGCGTAATTTACCATTCCACAATGGAGCAAAGTGGACACTAACCTTGTGTTCTCTATATAGGTATGATGAGATATCAAATATCGATATTTTTAAAGGATTTCATCCCTCATAAACTAACTCGTGTAAACTACATGGGACAACACCAATACATTAAAAGTACGACTATAACATGAATAAATACGATCAAAAGTTATCTAATTATAGCCATCTAAGTAACTACCTATTACGTACGTATTACATAATAAGTATACCTAAGCGCATTTTCCTTTTATAAATAAGCCGTGAGTTTTCCTTAACATTTAAAGATATAAGTAGATTTAGAAAATATCTAAATAATTTAATCTTGTCTAGATACCGTGAGCGTTATTTAATTTTCAGTTTTCAGACAATAATTTTCAGATAAAGATCTTTCGCGCTTATTTTAATTGCATCACCTAAAACGGGTTACATTTGTGATAATTAGAATACTGTGAACACAGAGAGATGGTTCAGGACCAATGGCTATACGTGCTTAACGGGGCACGGTGCCTATGTAGGCTGTTGCCTACATAGGCACACAGCACACTCTATATAGGTATTCCAACTCCAGGTTAGCACTGACAATAAACCACTAAATATCTAGTTAAATTCTTATTTTATTTATTCATGCGTTATGCGACCAATACCTATAATCGCGTTACTTTTAAGCGTTCACATAATATTATAGAAAACTTGAAAAATACTCAGACTGATCATTTCTAAATCTATTCATAATTCGTGTCACAAACCCCGCACAATTCAATTTAGGACGGACCCTTTCAACCTGTGCTTTCGACCTTTCTCTCTATACGAACATTCTTACTTCATTGTTGACTTACGAAAAGAACAGTTCTATTCTACCTAAAAGGTTAAAAGTTAGTATTACGGTGAAACTAGAAATTGGCGAGTGACTTTTTTTATATTATTCTTTTCAAAAATAATGGCACACAAAACAATAGTATGGCACGTCAAACTAATTAAATCAATTAGAAGAAATGACGATCGAATTCTTAAGTCTATATAACTTTTCTAATATGGTTAAGACTAGATATAATAGGTTTATAATCTAGACATATAACACCGAGACTTTTTATAACTGTAATTATGTATGTAAAATTTATTCTAACATGTACTGATCTACTTTATATGAAAACATCTATTTTTTTATTAACTTATCGTGGTAGGTAATTGTATTATAATTATAGGCGTAATATTATACAAAACCCTGCATGGATGCAGGTTATAAATTAAATGTATAAAAAGAATAAGTATTTTTAAAAGATAATATTTAAAAAAAACTATAAATTGATCTGGAGCATAAAATATGTTGACAAGAGGCATATACCTAATATATGGTATGAGGATAGAATGTGCTTAAAAATAATATAGACTTAGTTATAACAGTGCATAAGTATAAAAATTATATGTATTTAAAAATTGAGAGTAATTTGGAATTAAAATCAACTCTTAATTAGTTGGACCACATACAGAAGATTTAAAGCTATCTTGAAGAGTTATTAAGTAGGCATTAAAATATATAGGTACATATTATTAGGTTCTTAAAGTGTAAAGATGTTTTTTTCGTAGAATTATATTATTCGTATTTTCTTAAATAATGACTTACATCAAAACAAGTATATATTTTTATTTTTTTAAGTTTTTATGCTTTTTTTTTGATTTTTTATTTTTTAAACATTGAAAATAATACACACATCAAGATTTAGTTGTAATTTGTAAGTGTCTTTATACCTTCGAGTCGATTCGAGTCAGACACATTTTTAAGCATACAGTTTATCATTTACAGTTTTTGAAATTCAATCGTTATTTAATTAAACCTTCCGGCAAGTATTTTCTAAACGTATAATTTTTTTCTTTAATTGCTCAATGGTGTTCGTCATTTCATTGTTTATTAAATCTTCCAGTACATCTAATCTATGTGATTCTTCAAACTTTAGAATGTCATAAGCATCAGCGTTATTTGAAAGATCTCTGCGTACACGATTGGTTCTAATACTGTAGCTATCTTCACCGCACGACTCACAATCCATCCAGTAACGTAAATCAATCGATGGCAAATCCTCACAAGACATGAGCCCATCCTGTACTTCAGGGAGTAAAAATACGTTTTCGTTGATTGTATCAATATTATCACCGTTATCACACAAAACACGAGCTAAGTTTGCTTTTTTAATTTGTCTTAGCTGTTGAGGCTTGAAAGTAGAGGGGTTTTCGTACCAAAAGCGATCTCCATCGCGTAACCGCCGAAATTGTTCTATCAAAAGACAACGAAACAGTGGTCCTACTTTACCGCCTTCTACTTGGTCTTCTAGAATACCCCCGACCCAAACATCAATATTGTGTACAGATCCATAAAGTTCCCTTAGTTTATCCCGTACACTCTTATCCGAAATCTCACCTGCTAAGTCCTCAAAATCATTTACTTCAGTCATGTTGCAAACCTGTCGCCATTTTGTATATGATGGAATAGCATGATCTCTACCTCTTTGGATATTTATAGCAGCTAAATCCAAAGCAACGGCGTGTGCTGTATGGAACAACTTCTCGGTCAGCTCCGTATTAAGATTCTGTGTAGATGTTTTCAATTTAGCGGGCGTTGTAAACATTCCTCTGAGCAAAGGGTCAACACCACCTTCGTCGACTAACCGCCATGGAGAAAAGAATGCGTTGCGTAAAAGTAAATGACCTTGTGGTATCGGTTCAAAGTTTTCATCGTAACGATGTAGAATGGGGTTAATTATCGAATGTCCAAATCTTAAAGCAGCAGTAGCAAATACGTTTGATACAGAAGGGTTAATTTGGGTGTCATATTCTTCGTATTTACCTAACTGAGAGTAACCTTCGGGGCCGAGAATGAGCGGTAACCAATGAACATAAGTGATAACCTGCATTTGAGCTCCAATAATTTTTCTAGCTTCTTGATATACTTTGTCACCATCCCAGAAAGGATTCAGAGCTTTCAACTTATTAGCTATTCTATTGTGTTCTCGCATCCAAATCGTGTGCATTGCGGCAAGACCGATCTGTTCATTGGCTCTAATGTCGCCCGCAACAAAACAGCTGCGAGTGCTTTCCTCAAGATTACGTCTGCAATCCATGGCATTCAAGCCAGTAGTCGGTAAAAGAGGTTTTTTCCCAGGAAATTGCGCTCCAACTCGTAGAGTTCCATTTTCATTTGTTAAATCTCGTAAATCTTCGGCAACAGTTTTTTCAAAGCCATAAACTTGAGAGGCATCAATAAAAGAGGTGAGTTGATTTATTTGTTCTCTCGGTTGAAGTCGACCAAAAACTACTGACGTCATGCCGGAACCACAGACTGCACTCGTTCGGACAAAATCAATACAACGGCGATTAGTTATTCGAGGATCATTTTCGGGAACATCAATTGGGAAACACGGAGCTGCATAGTCGCAAGTCTTCTTGCAATCAACACCGTCCCACGTTTGGGAACTGACAGATGGTAAAGCGTGGTCTAAATCATGATCCAACCACTGACCCCATTGCATAGTCATATGAGTAATCTCAACATCTTCTGATATCTCAGTTGTACTTATAATAGACACAGATATTAGTCGTGCACTTGGTAAGGTATATCCATTATATTTTATGTGTTTATTCCATCCCGTGGGCTGACTAAATCCATTTTCATAGATGGGAAAAAGTATTCTGCGAAAAGCGGTCAGCGACGTACCCCAAGTTGGGTAATCAAAATTATTGCAGCTACCATCTATGCTACGGTATTTGTTGTGATAACACATATCTGAACAGTCTTTGGTTTCCCTATGTGCTACACAGCCAGACAATTGACCTAATACTTCTAAGTGTTTTGGAGATAAGATGTTTTCATAGGTAAAAGGATGGACTGATGTTATTTTTGAACCAGATTGAATAAATTGTTGTACTTTATCTAAAGCTCTCTCATAAATTTCGGCAGCACGTGCTACTTCTCTTGCTGGTGCATTAGGAAATCTGGTCATTCTGTAAAGATCGTGATAGTTGACACTAGAACTTTTGTTATTAAATAGCTGCTCTATGGTTCTTGCAATTGCTTGGTCCACATCTCGTGTTGCCTCGGTAAGGGCTATATTGATATATGCATCACCTGGTAAGATATGATCTTTGACAGTTAAAAATAAGGAAGCAGTATCGCGACCATACTCATTAAAAACAGTACATTCATAGTGACCGGCATCAGTAAGTGTGACATTATTGATAATTAAACTACCAATCAGAGCTATTGTCATCCTGTCATTAGTTGTTACACGATTACCATCTTTTCGCCATTCAACAGTAGCCGGTGGATCACTTTCATATTCACACGGCATTTGCACCGAAGTTTCTTTAAAAGCATCAGTATCTTCCGGCCGCAAGACTATTTTAGGTGGGACAATTTGGAAATTTTCTACTTTCAAGATTGCAGATATTTCAGTAAGACCTTCAGAGTTTTCAGCCCTGCAGTGATATAAACCTGCATCATCTTCAGTTGCCTCTATTATAGTCAAATTTTTATTATCATCTCGCAGTAGTATATTTTCACTGGGAGGCAAGACCATGGTGTTCCTATACCAAGTTATAATAGGTTTAGGCACTCCTCTGGCTGTACACATGAAATGAGCAGTTTCGCCTTGAGAAATAGTTTGATCCATCGGAACAGTCATAAAGGCGGGAGCGACTGAAAAGGAAATACACTAATTAAAAATAAATTGTCAATGGCAATACTAATGAAAGTAAAAAATACGATGTTATTATAACAATGATGTATAATGTACAATTTCATTTCGATGGGTTATAGCCATGGTATAAAGTTATAATTTAATTTTATATACCCATGACTTCTAGATTGACGGAAGCCGTTATTTTTCCATTAAAATTCTCTGCTTGACACGTATACAGTCCTGCGTCCTCGTGTTGTATGTTTTCAATAATTATGGATCCGTTGTGTTGCATAGAAATTCTTTCGCTGAGTAAAATTCTTTCTCCGTTATAGTACCAAGAGATGTGGGGACTTGGGTTTCCTTTAGCCACACAATCAAATCGAGCACTAGGTGCATTGATCTTTACAACCAATTTTCTCGGTAGTATTGTAAATACTGGATATCCTAAAATGAATGAAATAATAATTATTGTATATAACTTTTCGCCTCGAATGTGCTAATTATCTAATATCAGCAATTAATATTATTTTAAAATAGTACCAACCATTGTCATTCGGTTTACTTTGAACGATCATTCTGGCTGGCCTTGACCGAGCTTCTCCGGCTGGATTCTTTGCACTACACTCAAACACACCGACGACGTTCTCATCTGCTCTATGCACCATCAGTGTGCCATTACCCATTACTTCGTATCGAGATTTATCATCAGGTAATGCTGCTGAATCACGGAACCAAAGGATCTCAGGTTCCGGTTCGCCAGTTGCGGCACATGTGAACATAGCGTCTTCCCCAAAATTAACTATTACATCTTCAGGATCAGATGCAATCTCAGGCCGTCCTGTAAAGTACAACACATTTGGTGAATCCTGCCTATTTATGTTTTCACCTTATTAAGAGCCTGTAAATATAGTAGGCAATTGAAGCTACAAATACGTATGTATAGGCACATTTAAGTAATTATAGTTCATGTGAATAGAACATAGTAAAATAAATTCGAAACTAAAGAAACGATTAAGGCAATGCAACACAAAAATTACGAATTCTAAGTTTTGGACCACATTCTAACTTTCGTCTTTGACTGTATCATCAGTTACCACCGAGTATGATTTAACCAAGCATGGCTTACTTATCAATGTATAAAATAAAACAAATATCCTTACGGCAATGGAAGTCTTTCTCTTTCATAGTAGCAAGGGACGTCCCCGTGGCAGCAGCAGGCTCGTAGCAAGTAGCAGCAATGCTCATGTCGCCATGCTCAGCGAGCATTCGAACGAACCAGAGCATAGCACAATCACAGACCAGAGCGTTGCTGTCTAAACGCAGCTTATGTAATTTCGGCATTCCACGGAACGAACCAGGGGGGATCGTTTTGAGGTTATTGTTGTGTAGATATCTAGAACAACAAGTAATAATAGGTAATAAAAGACAGACAAGACCAACCAAAAGAGCCCAAACTCGATGGGGTTGCGACATTTTACTACAGTTTCCATAACCGCCTTCCAGTTCCAGGAAGCCGCCGTCTGGCTCCCACATCTCACCTTGTGTATCATCTAGGACCAGAATTCTTGTGAAGGCAAATCAAACGAGCCCAAACTCGATGGGATTACGTCATTTTATTACAGAGTTCCCATAGCCACTTTCTTTAATATTGCAGTGATGGATTTAAATAGGATACATGCAAAATTTCAGCTCAATCGGAAACCGGTTCAAATAAATTTGTATTGTGGGTGTTTTACAAGAAGAAAAATATAACATCACTAGATTTAGCCATGACAATCTGATTTAGTTATAAGATCTTGTAAAACACCCACAATACAAATTTATTTAAACTGTGGAAGGTGAATTTAGATTTTTTTTTGCGGCGCTTGTACGCTGAAACTATTGATTCTACGAAAAATGATTGGTAGGAAATGTTTTCTAGTTTAATTTATCACATAAGTATATTCATTGTAAAATTAGTCCGAAAGGAGTTATTATCAAAAACTGTTTGACAATAACTGAAATATTATACTTGGGCGCCATTTGTCCAATATGGCGGCGCGAGCGGCAAAGATACGAGGTGGCAAAGTGAAAATTCGGATAGAGCACGTCAACATGTATAAAATACTTACACCAATTTTTAAAACTCCCGAGAAATTTTCCAGATAAAACTACCAAATGACTGGACTAACAGGTCAAACTAAATAAAAGCTTGTAATATCTATGTTAAGCGATAACGCGCCATAAACAGCCGAAGCGCAGCTCTGTTTCTGGTAAAAGCACAAGCAGAGCTTTACTTTCGACTTTATAGTCTTTACCGTGTTTTCTTTCAAGATTATAAAGCGGTACGCTTAGTCCTAAGTTTTTACATTGCAAATTCGATTGATCGTAATCGAGCATTCAATTCCATTAGCGTCAAAGTAAAATGAACCTTAAGAGCATTAATATGCATTCAAAGTCAGCGCTCCAAATGATGCGATTCGAAATTAATATCGGTGTACTGAATTTACATGACTCTAAATCAAGAACTTTTGGTTTCATTTCACAACGCCAGTGATTGCGATATCAACCTAATTTACAACGTGAAAACTTGAATAAGCGTACCTTTTTTTTAACCACTACAAGTTAGCCCTTGACTGCGATAAGGTACTACCTACAGGTATCCAAAAAGTTTTGGGTGACTTACAATCGTTCGAGTCGCGGCAGGTTGGAGAAAGTTTCCGGTTGAATCTGATGTATCTCGTTAACATGTAGGTACCTGGAAAAGGATAATAATAGTATTATCGTGCAATTTTTTTTAAAACACTTAACTATTACGGGTTCTGCAGACTTCGCGGACAACATTTACTTCGGCGCCAGCCGACGCTACGTATAAAGTAAAATGCAAATAGCATTTTCGTGTTGCTCCTAAAGTTAGTAAAAGAGTACCTACTTAAAACCTCGCTACGTCATCGTTACGACACGACTACCACAAAACTTTTCCCTGACTCGTAATAAGAAGGCATAAATTAGTTACGCCGACACTGCGCGATGTAGTAACATAACCATCCGAAAATTCATAAAGTTGCAGTCAAACTGTGGTTAAATGACGCGCAACTTTCCGTGCGAATACCGCGCGGCAGCCGCTCGTTTTCCCCGCTGACGTGTCAAGTAATGGGGCGTATGAAATAATATTACTATTTATGCAATAACATTCAAATTCTTCCCAAAAACAACAATCCACGAGCTCGCCGTGATGCCGCCTCTCCTACGCGCATTCCATTCTTCTACGGCTAAACACTAGATAAATGATAAAATGATAAATGACTTGTGGGTCACTGGATGCGAGGCCGGTTGCTTTCATGCAACTTTGTCATTAATAAAATCATCGATAGTGTAATAACCTCAACTTAACAAATGCTGTTTAACACAGTCTTTAAATCTATGTAATGACAAATCCAGAAACACTTTGGGAACCATATTATAAAAGCGTACACTCGACCCCACAAAGGATTTCTGCACCTTGCGCACACGATACGACGCTTTTACTAGCGGCGGTTTGTAGTATATCGATTGTGAGTATCACCTATTATTTGCATATAAATATTACTGTTCTGCCTAATTATTGTGAAGGCACTGTAAGAACACCAATCTCTTTAAAAAAATTCCCGAAGTGATACGCGTGATCCGAGTTTATAAATAGAACGGATGACTCTTTTCTGCAATACAAAAATTGATTAGACATCAGCTGCTTTGCCCCACAATAAAATGCCTTACGACACGACACTGTGCTCAATGAAACACAAAATATGTATAATAATTAATATAATTTACCCCTTTGGGGGTAGAATTTTGAAAAACTGTGACAAATGTACTTCTTTATTTTTTACCGAAAGCCAAAATACCAAGTTTCGTTACATAACTTGAAAAATATCTTGAGAAATGAAGGCCTTTCATCCCAACTTTCATCCCCTATTTCACCCCTTAGGGGCCCAAATTTTCAAAACCTGTGTAAAACGGCTCATTTTCAACTCGCAGCTTAAATACCAGGTTTCATGGCTCCAACTTGAAAAACGACGGACTTTCATACAAACTTTCAACCCCTATTTTACCTCTTCGGGGGTAGAATTTCGAAAAACCCTTTTTTAGTGGATACCTAGTCTTCACAAAGAACACACTCCAAATTTTATGTTTCTAGGACCAGGTTTAGGCTGTGCGTTGATATTTAAGTCAGTCAGTCAGGACTTTGATTTTATATTATATATGTCACCGTAAGATTGTAAAAACCGTTAGATAATAATCTAAGTAGGTTAGGGTTCGACATATACAACCAGGTAGTGCCAGGCCGGAGGCCCGAATGCCCGCGACTTCGTCTGGGTGGTTTGAGGGTTTTTGGTTCCCGCGGGAACTCTTTAATTTTCCGGTATAAAAAGTAGCCTATGTGCTATTCCAGTCTATAATCTATCTCCGTGCCAAATTTCAGCCAGATCCGTTTAGCCGTTGGGGCGTGATTGAGTAACAAACATCCATACATCCTTACAACCATCCAAACTTTCGCATTTATAATAATATTAAGAAACATGACTTGTGAACGAAATTTTACTAATAAATTGACTATTGACTATTGACTATAGACTATTAATATGGATATAAGGACGAGTCGCCCGCCGTTTAGACATGAGAGCGGGGATTTTTATCGATCATATCTCGACGCATCAGACGCTTTGCAGCGCGACTCCGCTGCTGACCATCAGTTCACATTGTAACTGATTAAGGACATACTTTGATTTCCCTACCTATTTTTATTAATAATGATTGATGGTAACTTAATATATAAAACTGAAATGGTAGTTATTATACATCGATGGTAGGTATGTATTGAACTTTTGTACCTAATTGTTATCAGAAATTATAATAGATAATAATAGATAATAATAGCTGTTGTTTTTTTTTACCGTAGTTCGAGTCTAATGAACGCGGCCTAGACTGCAAAACCAAAATCATACGACTGCTTTCACTGAATACATATGCATTTACAGAGTAATTTAAATGTCATGTGAACATAAATTCATTCAAAGGGCGGTATAGCTTCTTTGGCAAGGGAATATGACTAGCAAATAAATGCGAATTGGCAGAGAATTCTGAATATGCTTTCAGTAAATAGAATGGGAGCTGATGGCCGAAAAAATAAAATCAAATACTCGCGTGCACAAAGCTGTACTTTTTCACTTTTTTGTCCAAAAATACTGATTTTAGAGTGGCGACGGCGCCACTCTAACTAACCCTATTCAAATGCTTTACACACAGTCTAAATTTTCACATCTGAATAACTAATTTTGTACAGAGATAGATAAAAGCTACCTAGCTTTTATAGCGTATAATTCCTGTTAAAATAACTAAATCTAGCCAGTGGCGTGCCTTGGGTCCAAAACCAGGTCAAGCCTGCTATATATTTTCTAGGATATTAAAATCTAATTCACAACTTACCTAGGTAGGTGCCTGTCTACTGTAAATTTGTGAACCGAAACAACAACCAGCTGAATTCATAATACCTATTAGATACCTACCTGTAATCACAGAATCTGTCTATCTGTTTGTCTGTCTGCTACGCTTTCACGGCTCATCCGTTCAACCGATTTTTATGAAATTTGGTACAGGTTCAGGTTGTATTCAGGGAAGGACACAGACTACTTTTTATCCCGGAAAATTAAAGATTTACTGCGAGAATCACAAAATCTTAATAATACCCGACGGAAGAAATCGCGGGCATCATCTAGTAATCTATGGAATCACCAATCAAAGCAAGTTACGAGTAAGTAATTTGTTTCTTCTCTAAAATCTTATTAAATTGTAATCTTATTAAATTGTATTTTATGCATTTTACTTGCAAATTTACTTTAGAAATAATATGGTACCTAGCCTACCTTCAGGCTTCAATTTTTTTTCGTAGCGTGGTATTCTCCTCAAAAGCAAAATACGTTCACCATTCTTCAATTTTGCACACATTTTCGATATATAGTTAATGATTTTACTATGAGATACGATACGAGAACTTATTTTTCATCTGAACTCATTTTTTATCGAAACATGAATATCACAAAATCTAAACGCGAGTGTTAAACTTCAATGCTTCTAAACCTATTCAGTTAATCACCATTGCTTGTTTGTTTACATTTTACCCAAAAACAGAACTCACTGTTCGCAAATCGCAAGGCTTCACTTATACGTACTTCACACTAATTGGCGCCACAATTCTCACGAAGTTCGCTAGCTTGCCGCGAAGCCAGGATTATTGCTGCATACAAAGTTACTATATTTACTTACAATATTTATAGTCGATTTAATCATTTCTCAGCAAGAGCGAAAATAGAATTGAAAGCCCCATTACAAGTCAATGTGAGCGAGCGGGATGGGACATTATATTGATGATGAAGATGGGATATTTTATAATAATTTTATTATTGACAGTATCTTAGGATTTCGCAACGCAAGCCCGGCTTTTTGGCTTGTACTATAAAAACGCCACTGAATCTAGCGGAAAAAAGTCACTGTAATTTTCTAGTACTATTTAATGCGAAAGTGCGTCTGTCTGCTAGATACATTTTCTCGGGGTAAGCGCACAGATCTTGACTTAAATCCATATCCTAGCTTAAAGATAACTGGCCCGAGAACGGACTCTTTAAGTTAATCCTGGAAAATCAAAGAGTTCCCATGAAAGTTTAAAAATCTTATACCTACCATTGCGGACGATGTCGATTGCAATAAGTCTGAATCTGGCGGTCAGGGAGGTTTTAGAGGTCATATATCTACTCCTACACGTTGGGATCTCAAAGTGCTAGAATGGCGACCCCGCACTTGGAAGCGCAGCGTTGGCAGAACCCATAGTCGCACGGAGTCGCTGGATCCAGACAGCGCAAGACCGCGGCGTGTTGAAGTTGCTACTAAAGATTAAGACATAATATGTCCAGCAGTAGAAGTCTGTCGGATAGGTATCTACTTGTAAATAAAAGGGAAGAGGGACTCCATACGTAGTTACAAGATAGTTTTTGCCACCAACTCTCGACCTATAAGGATCTACACATGATGCCTTTAAAGCCTTTGAGTTTCATGCACAGCTGTAAACTGTTTTCAATTTCTCCAAAGTAATAAGGTGCAACACACTCATGCACGGACAACGGAGTGGAACGGATAACGGAGTCGATGCGCAGCGTGTAGTTTTATAATAAGTGGAACAACTTTATTTCATTCTTTGTTTGAATAATAATTCAAACAAAGAAAAACAAATACAATTTTAAATACATCAAATTTTGACTTTCAGGCCATGCTTGTTGTAGGAGCGACGGCCGTTGAAACCGAAAAGTTGTAGAGTGGAGTGGAGAGCCTCCTATTTTCGTTAAATGTCTCCGTTAGTAGTGTCTCCAGACTGCATCTGGCTTCATTCGAGTGGGATTTTTGAAAAGTGTCGAGAAGGAAGAATTTCTGATAAAATCTATCCTTTGCACGTATTCCTAAGCCAAAACCAAATACTTTTTTTAATTTAATTTAATTTATTGCATCAATCTATGTTACAGTAAAGGTCTTAGCTAATAATATAAAGGCATCTACATACTAATTCATGGTTGTGACTTAAAAATTGACGGGATTTCCATTCACCATTTGCGATGGTATTTTGGAAAATCGCGAAACGCAGAAGAAATCTAATGTCAAAATTTCAAGGCTGTCAATCAGGCCAAGTTCATTCGGTTTCATGTGCGTCGGACCCAAGATTTATAATACATCTACTTCGGACCTCACAAGTTCAAAATTTGTCAGTTATGCAAATAAAATTTTCTTTATTGCATTCCCGCACCTGAAATTGTATCCTACTTAAATTCAACTGTCCGTCCTCCGTTTAAAATTCGAGTTATCACTTATAAAAGGAAGTAGGTATTATGTTTTCATTGCGATAAGTGATAACAACTTAGGTAACTTTAGTATACTTTTACCTGTTATGGTTAAAATTGGTATATAATCAACCTATTGGAATATACTAAACTTAAGGAAGAATCTAATGTCGAATTTCTCCCATGCGCCAGTGATTCTGCGATTTTCTATCTACTGTCGTGGCCGATTGCAGTCCCATCCCGTAGTAAATAGTGTATATTGTGAGCCTAGGGATGAAATAAGACCCTTCGACTTCGAAACACGGGTGTCAACCGAGACAAGACTTCGGATGATGCCGCCTCTCGCTTCGCTCAGACAGGCAACTTAACCCTCGTCTGTAATCGTGTTTCTTTTCCGCGTCACACACTTTTTTTTTCAAATAATCCGCATTAAAAGTGCGAGTTTTATTAAAATTGTATTTCGTATTTATTTTAGTTGCAAAAATATTGTTAACTGTCAGTTTAGTTGATGGTTATAAAGGTTTGAAAAAATAAAACAGAAACGATCGGTTTCTGCCCGCTGAATAAGGACTGAAACAGTAACCGAAATAAGTGTTTTAAACACTGTTTTTTGAAGTTGCTATAGAACAAAAACACTTATAACAGAAACAGAAACGATAAACGATCTGTAACCGTTTATTTCTGTTAATAAGTGTTTTTATTTATAACTTAACAGATAACAAATTGCACGGTGTGACAACGCGGTCTTCTCACATCATTGGACTTTACACACATACTGACACAACATTGGCCATGTTTTTCATCACCACCAGTGCTTTCACCTAAGGTTCAAATTTGAATAAGCGTCAACAGTAAATTTGGCAACGTCGCTATTCTGGTTACACTTTAAAACAGTGTTAAAAACTTTCATTTCTGTTACATATTCATTTCTGTTACAGAAATATAAGTGTTTTGGGTTAACAGATTTAAAAACTCATTGTAAATGGTTACAGATTTTATTCTGTTATCAATTCAACCTGTAACACTTATAATTCTGTAACCTTTATGAATCTGTTTTTCAGTCCCTGCCGCTGAATGACGTATTCGTCTGAAATTGACGACCGGTGGCTCAACAGGCATTGAAATTCACACTTTCAATGCAGGTTATATGAAAACTAAGTGAAGTCTATGGTCCCATCGGAATTTGTGAGTGAGCTAATAGATAATTCACCTATGTTTGCGCACGTACCTACTGATAAAATATTTACTATGCACTAAAATTTGTCTGCGTGAGAGCTCAAGTTATTGATTTTTAACAACAATCAACTTTATTTTTATGAAGAAGGTTTAATTGATTTGACACATTTTATTTTTGCTCAACATTATATATTGTTTATAAAACATGACTTTTTATTATTTAAAATAAATAATTTATGTACAGTAAAAGTATATGTCAACGTAAGATTGTAAAAACCGTTAGATTATAATCTAACTCGCGAAATTGCAAACTGTCGAAAGATTTTTGCAATTTTTTTTTGACAATTTAACGCATTATTTTTGGTAAATTGTAATCTGTTAGGTAGGTATATTAACCCGCTAGAACCTAAGCACTACGGCACTACTTGATTGTTTATGTCTAACCCAAACCTACAAGAAAGACACAAGAAAACGTAAATACAATTAATATTTAAAAAATTGACACTCAGAACATTGAATGGTTCACAATCCGTGAACAGTTTACAATTTCGCGCGTTAGATTATAATCTAAGGGTTTTTAAAATCTTACGGTGACATATGTTTTTATATTATTTGGCAACATCAATCAGGCAGGTCATATAAACCATCCATCGCCAAAGATGTGTGGTTCTTATCGGACAATCTAGAAACCTTGTGTTGCAGCTTCGAGACTATTTTGAAAAGGACAGTCGTACTGGTAATTACTCGATGAGTATACAATTTACGATATATTGGATAAAAGGGCACGTCGCTTCACTGGGTAGTTACTAGGTATTGTAAAAAACATCTGCGTCTATTAAGTGTTGAATTTTTTGTCGACGGTTGCCTGTCAATAATTATGAAACTTCGTACGCGTGCTTATGTCAAAAGTTAAATAAATACTTGTGCAGATATAAACAGAATATTGCAGACGACGTGAACATCATTGAACGACGTAAACGTAATTTTTCCAGTAATCTGATAACCATCCAATAAACATGTTTCCACTCTTCTCTGCTCTTGTGGATATTGCGCCCAATTCTGTGATATATCTACGCCTAATATCTACATATCCATGCCTAATAATTATGGCAGTTGTTTTATTGATTTACAGTAGGTACATTTTGCTATTTTCCTCTGTTAATTAATAATAATCGGAATTGTAAATATAGACGTGTGACTTACAAAACAGCGAGTCAGTGACATCATTAGAGTGGACAGTATAAGGCCGTTAAGGCTGACACAAACAGGACGCGACTTCTTGAAGAATGTTTTTATTGGATGTTACTGCTTGACTGTGAACTATAAAATGCACCATCACTTTACCACCAGGATGACATTTCAGGCGAAGATTGTAGCGGGCTAGCTTGAAAGGGCTATGACAATTTTAAATAAAACCCATACCACTCATTGGTTTCGTGCTTACACGACAGCTCTGCAACTAGCCACGGCCGAAACCTCCACCTAAATTAGTTTACTGCGAATGCGCAGCCAGCGTCAGGTTAGGCATGGCCATATCCATTGTGTGAGTTCATCTTGCCTTTGGCGCAACTGACATGCTGCGGTACTCGCTCATCGCTTGAGTTTCCTCCGTGTTTGTTTACTAGTATATCAATTCAATGTTACATGTTCAATGTTCAATGTTACAGGTTGTAACAAAAAGTTTCGGTACCACTACACTATGGCTGAATGTGTCGGCCCTTAACAATCGCCGTCATCACGCATCGCGCGCCCCTGTCGTGCATTGTCTGTTTCAAGCTTGTGTGGGGCTAGGTAGCAACAACAAATAGGCACAATTATGCTTTAGCTAAAAGCAGTTGTATATCGAAGTAAAAAAATAGCCTGAGTAAGGTATAAATCGGTGCAAACTAGTTTGGATGTATTTATAGGTTCCGTCTTAGCTTCGTCTTTATAGGTTGTATAAAGCTTCGTCTGTCTGTTACAGCAAAAATAAGTTGTGATGCTTTAAACGTGTCTATGGCACGAGTGTGAAACACCGCCAAATTCTCGAACTCCGGGCTATAATACTGAGAATTTCTTGTCAGAAAAACACACCCGACGACCCATGATTCGAACCTAGTGCCTCGTCATCCGCAGGCGAACTTGCTAACTACGAAACCAATGAGGGAGTATGTTTTTTTTACTTTATTCAGAACAAATTGGCCCTTGACTGCGATCTTACCTGATGGTAAGTGATGATGCAGTCTAAGATGGTAGCGGGCTAACCTGTTAGGGACATTGCAGATTCATTAAACCCATACCCCTACTCGGTTTCTACACGGCAGCGTACTGGCACGCTAAATTGCTTGGCGGCACGTCTTTGCCCGTAGGGTGGTAACTAGCCACGGCCGAAGCCTTCCAGGCCAGGCCAGACCAGGGAAAATTCAGAAATTATAAATTGTCTCTGCCGGGGATCGAACAACGTCAATACTACGCCAGGGAGGTCGTCAATAGATAGTCGTATGTTACGACATGAGTCATTAGTACAGAGTGTTTGATGCATCTCCGAGCGCGATCCTATTTTAGTCCGGTCATCAGTGATCAGATTAATTAGTGAACATGAACGCAACCACTCTCCTACTAATCACACGTTCTAAACAATACACGTATTTTAGCTGGTGTTTGTCAATTTTCGAAACACCGGCGTTCCCAGATTTGCCGAGGTTCGATTTATTATATTTGGCCAACTAAGGGTTTCTAAGTTTTGTCAATCTACTGTTCCCATCTAACAGGTTGTCCCGGTTCAATCAAAAGCGCAATAGGTATAGTTCGCACTTTGTACGAGGAATATAAGAATTAAAGGCGCAGTGTTTTATTTTTTACCCACGAGATGATATATCGGAGACGGTATAATTCACTATAATTATGCGTTTGCCCTAAGAGGTTGTGCGTTTGATTGTTTGTTTGTGCACTTTTTGTTACCATTTTCCTGGAAAACTACTGCACCGATTAATTTGCGGTTTTTAGCATTAGCTATGTATGGCTTGTGAGAAGATTCTTAGATATATTTTAAGGCCAAAGTCTACTACGCTGCGCTGCAATCTTGATTTGCATATCTAAAACCAAAAGTCTGAGAAGTTCTAATTATTGTTTC
Source organism: Erebia palarica (assembly GCA_964035005.1). Lineage (NCBI taxonomy): Eukaryota > Metazoa > Arthropoda > Insecta > Lepidoptera > Nymphalidae > Erebia > Erebia palarica. Next base: position 22,245,502 of record OZ035986.1, read on the forward strand.
AAATTTATAGGCACCAAGGAGCGCTACAGTTCGTCGTGGGCTTAGAAAATAAATAAATTTTATTACTTGTTATAGCTAAAACTCAGCTATATTTCTTTACAGCGACTGCAAGCTTTATTTGAATTAAATTAATGTCATTTGTCAACCAAACGAAAACATGAAAAAGTAACGAAAGCGGTATTATGCATTATAATTTTAAATAAGCTATACGTTTTAGCTCCACTAAGCTCTGTGAGTGTGCGTTGCGCTATAGAAGTACTTATACAAGTATAAAATAGAAACACTCTGCTGTCAGGAGTTCCTAAAATCGTCTATAAAATCTTAATGTGCTACTGTTTAGAATTTTGAGTTCACCATTAAACATAGGTATAGGTAGATTGAAGTCACATTAAATATGTTAATGGGTATTTGCAATTTTTCATAAACGGACGAACGAGAGATTTTAATAGACCAGAATATTGATAAACCAGAATATTGATAAACCTAAATGTAATAGTTTAAATTTAAACCAAAATTTAAGTAGGTAAGTATATATCCATAGTTGGTCGACGGCGACGCCTATACAAATGGTAGACCTGGCTACCAAAGCGATCGCGGTATGATACTCTTACTGAGAGAGGTAGGATACCTTAGAATTAGATAATACAGTAAGTTTAGTATTATCCTCTATGTATGAAACTGTGTGACAATAGAGTTACAGAATTTTGAATTGAAAATCCTGCCCGTTTCCTCCGTCACGTCCTTGTCACCGCTCAGCGTAGCTGTCTACATGTCTCCGTCGAACGACTGTTGGGAAATAGTTAATGACGTTTAGTATCTAATGCGCCTATGGAGACCCGGCTGGGCAAAACTTCAGCGATGGCGAGGAACGACGTTTTGTCTTATCGCCTAATGTACGCGCTCTAAGTCTTAGTCCGATCCCTAGGTTGTTTTCGCCCTAAAATACATAATTTGGTAGGTACTTACAATTGCTCCAAATGTTCCATGCCATGGAATACATCAGACTCGATATGCTGGATGTGGTTCCGGTAGAGGTATAGGTATTTGAGGCGACGCAACCCGTGGAAAGCGCCCGACCGAAGTTCCCTCAACTGGTTGTCGTTGAGTAGGAGCGAGCGCAGCCGATGTAAGCGACTCAACACACCAGGTGCAATATCGTATATACGATTAAAGCGCACGTCTCTGCAAAAAAAGAAAAACACATTACAATGTCAGTTCTGTAGGCGTGGGTGCGTGGAGTGATAGCCTAGTGGTTTAGAGTTAGACACCCAGCTTCCTATTCGGGTGGACAGATTCGAAGCCCTGCAGACACGCAGCTCTAACTTTTACTAGTTATGTGCATTTTAATCAATTACATATAACTCGCTGTATATAATATAACGGTGAACGAAAACATCGAGAGGAAACCTGCATACCCGAAAGTTCAGTCTTAATGTTCTAAAAGTGTGTATCTGTAATATGTCTGTGTGTGTTCTTTTCAGTGGTAGATTCACTCGACTATTCAAAAGCACTTGTCAAAGTCAACTTGAATAAAAAAAGATTTGTATTAGAATTAGAATTTGTAAAGTCTGCAAATCCGCATTTTGTCAGCCTAGTAGACAATAGCCAATCTCTGCTCATTCTGAGAGAAGATTCGGGCAGTAGTGAGTAATTAATGATGAATGCGACTGAACTTCGCTCGGCGTCTTCAGTTTGATTGGTATCACCCTTACCGTCGAGGACCGTAGAAGGTTTATTACTTAGGTGTCTAGGTAAACTTAGAAAGTAACATACAAATCGCACCCCCAGAGTCGCATGAGTCGTGTTACTTTGAATTTAGTTATTAATATGATTGGAAAGAGCGACTAAAGTTACATACCTATTCTAAATTTTTTTCAGATTTTCCTCATTAAAATTGACGTTTTTATGCGAGAAATTATAATTTACGTCGTTTAACAATTAATTAGTAAATAACGGAATATGTGAATCAACGCGAAAATTTATTTCTGAACTAAATTTCATAAAAACGATTGAAAAGATAAATCATGAAATCGTAGCACATAGACAGAAACACTTTCGCATTTATAATACTTGTAGGTATTGCTACGTAATAATATAGCACCTAATCCATACGACCAAGGAACCAGCTAACCAGAGGCCCAATTGTCTAAGCCAATCGTATTCATTTGACAGTTCATAACGTATAACTCGAACTTTATAAGGAGTACCTAAATGCGTTTTGACGTGCAAGCATCTATGACCTCCTTAAACAGGTCGAATTATACGTTTGACAGACGTGTACGATTACGATTTCCTTACATAATAGGGGGGCAGAACGTCATAAGGAATTATGGAACCAGCATCACCTGTTCAGTCGTATTCTCTCAAAACTAAATGAGAGGCTATACAAATTACAAAATAACTAGGTATGTAGTCAAAAGCCGGTAAAGCTTCGTTTCCACTAGTGCTGCAAATGAGCGTCGATATCTAATCCCTTTGAGCTCAAAGCAAGCAAAGCAAAGCTTTGCAATATGGCATCTTGCCGCTTTTAAGTACTTATCAATACTTAAACCTAATCATAGATTTAGGATTGGTCTCCGCTGCGCTTCGCAATCCTTAATCTATGCTTGGGATGAAATTTTTGGTCGATTTCCAAACTCGGTGAAATCTGAACCGATTTTGATAATTCTTTTAATAAAATGTATTTTTTATTCTTTTACAAAAGCTACAGCTACTATCAGGTCTTACCGACTTGGGTCAACGTTGCTTAACAATCGCAATCGACTGATTTGCGCTGTCACAGAAAGGCCACTCGTCCCTCCATATTATATATAATGATGCCATATTTAAGGTAATAGTGATGTGATGTGAGGAGGATGTGCTGTCAAGAGGATGTGAGGTAGAGGGTTCAGTTGTGTCGTGTGAATGAGTCAATGAACCAGTTCCTGCTTCTATATTCACAATGTTTGACACGTTTCTATAGCTACCCGTGGTGAGTACTGTACCTAATGAGTGAGATGATTCATATTACCAATCTTTTTTGTCCCCAGCACTACCTACGAGTATTTATTTTTCATAAAAACCTGGTAGCACTGAGAACGTTAAAAAAATTTGTTTAATTTTTTAATCAAACAACATTGTACTACTTAAAATTAATCGAGCATGCCATGACACTACTGTGATGAGTAGTGGAGTCATGAGTAGACTAGCGTGGTGGACTACTTCAAATCCACTCTCCATTTATTCCGTTCCATCTCTTCTCATTTTGAGAGGAGACTCGTTCTCGGCATTGAGCCGGCATGAAATATAAACTTCTTTTTGTATCTTAGTAGTAAATGTGATAAGAAAAATGAGTAGTTAGTTGAAGCTTGTCTAGTCACAAAGTAGATAGTTGAAGCAGAAGCAAGAAAGAACATCGATGCAGTATGCAAATGGATTTTCATCGAGTCCAAAGCTTTTATAAACTTAAAGTAAAGTACAGAGCTTTGTTCTCTATTTACTTTTCACATCACATTTTTCCCCTTGACTACTGAAAGGACACGGTTCAGATTTGTATAATTACTTGTGCCAGTAGTGAAAATAAAGAAAATAAGATTTTAAACCAGTTTTGATTGTTTAAATCTTCCACGATTAGAAACAGTAAACATAAGTACCTGACTGAGTCGGATTCATATTTTGACGTTTTTTGTCAAGTGTTAAATATTATGAGGAATTATGACAGTGACTCACGTCACTTGTCAGAAATGGCATTTAACACATTTCGCGCCTTAGAAACGCATCGAAATAAGACTACACGTACACCAAGAATGAACCTTCTCCTTTAATCCGTACTGATATTATTTATATTTATTTATTTATTTATTTATTTAAGGACATCCAACAGGTCACGTCACAATAGAATAACAGGAAAAAATAAAGCTAGTTAAAAGAATAATATGCATTATTGTAAACCCACTTAGAGGCTGCCACAGCTTGCAATATACTATTAAAAACACACTATGGGTCGGAGAAAAAAGAAATAAAAGAGGAAAAGATAAAGAATAAAATAAAAAATAAGCTAACTAATAATAATTAACTTAAATTAGCTGTGACAAGATCCAGCAAGCCATAGCAGACAGCTAACCGGATCTAGGTCCGTTACACAACAAAAAAATACAAACAAAATAAACAATTGAATGATAAGAATATTATAACAATACAAATTATAGCTTTTACTTATAATACAGGACTGATTATGATGTAAGCAGAACAATAAATCACTATAACACAAGTTAAAAGTTAAAAATAGATTCGTTACGATATTGACATGTAAAGTAATCCGTTAACTTCTTTCTAAACTTAGGGAGGTTATCGCCAATAGGCATGATGACAGTAACCATGAATCAATGAAATTATGAATTTAAATAATGAAATAGGATTCATGGATTATAAAAAACGTATTTATTTTTCTATTTCGAGTGAGATTGCTATTTATTTTGATAAAATAATACTATAAAATACATCAATCCGCCGTATTGGATTAAACGCCAAGAAGCGGATGACGTCACAATTGTTTGTTTCGAGCTTTGACAATCACACCATTGTTTACTGCACACTGCACAGAGTACATTGGTAAAAACAATAGTGACGTCACAAACGACGCCATGACACCGGCTAGCGTTTTGGCGTGAAATTTAAAATTTAAATTTCAAATGCCAATTTTATCTACCAAACCTTTCTGCTGAAATAAGATATTTTTTCGAAATAGTGGATACTTCCGAACATAATCTGACCATTTTTCAAAATCAGTCATCATGCCTATTATATCAATGTCTATTTCCTTGCTTATTTCGTTGTAAAACGTCAACATTCTCTTAATAGGCGATGAATTCCCTAAGTTAGTTTTAGAGAAACCAGATTTGAATGGCAAGTAGTTCTTAACTCGACTGTACGGCCTAGGTCGCACAGAAATTCTATTTAGTAAATTAGATGCATCAAGGGTTTCGTTCAGTAATTTATGTAGAAAACATAAATCTTTCTACGATCCGAAAGGGTCAATAAATTGTAGTGTTGCAATCTGGAATAATAACTAGAGTTTTTAGAGTTATTATGAAACAACTTATCTCCAAAACAAACATGGTGCAAGAAGCGCTTTTGTATACGTTCTATCCTCATAGAATGTACATTATAGTGAGGATTCCAGGCAACAGAACCATACTCCAGAATACTCCTCGTCAGCGCATTAAACAACAGAATTTTTACAGCTACGTTACTAACATATCAAGACACGCGGAAGCGTGTCCAGCCAAAGTTCAAAAAAACTGGCGAGCAGCACCGTGTGTAATATTACACGAACCATTTGGAGCCACTTTTGACCCCCTCATAACTCAAAAACTATTTCACATAAACATGTCAAATTTGGCGCATATATTGAGACCCGTGAGATACATATGTGCTCCAAATTTCATAAGCACACCTCAAATGGTTATTTAGATATAAACGTACAAAAATCGTCATTTTTATGATCAAAGGTATAGATCAAAACTCTGACACGAGGCATGCTACCATTGCTTAAAGCCGTATTATTTTAATATTGTTGACGTTTATGTTGTAGTGTTATAATCATTATTTTAAGGACGTCAAAGTACGTGACATTCAACCGTTAGTTTGAAACAATACTGCTTTAAGCGGTGGTAGTAACTCCTTAACTATTGAAAATGACACATAATTATTATTTGAATGTAAATAATAATGAATAATAATATAGTTGCATTAAAACCTTACCTTCGTATTCATACATTTTGTGCAACGAAACGTCATTGACAGAAAAGAAGAAGAAACGTATTTGAAGGCGTCAGTTCAAGCTGTCAGTCATTGTGATTTGTATTCATTGTTTATAGTGGTTTTAGTGATATCGACTGTTTACCGTGCTTGTTTTCAATGTTTCACAAAAAACTTTTGATTTTGAACTTTTGCAATCAAAATTGATGAGATGTAGAAATGTGCTGTAGAGGTAGTCTGACCATAGATGTAATCTGTCAATGTCAGTGTAACTCTAGGTACACTATATATTTTTCTTGAGAATTCTCGTCTTTAATTATCTTGTACAATGAGTCGTACAATAGAATTACTGGTGGGTGACACACTGACCTTACACCAAATAATAAGTACCTACTAATGTAAAACGTAAACTAAACTAATAGGAAAGTCCTATTACAGTGTAAAGGATTATTTGAATGATAGCAAGGCATGGGTATGAATTGTTACAACGGCTGATTATGTAATGTTATATTATAAGTACATATATATAATTTCAAATATTTGTGAGATGGTGATAATAAAAAAAAAGCGGAGTTTATTGCGGGCTCTTCTCAGACCAGGGCACGTTTGGAACCCTCGTAGCTTTAGTTTTAAGATATCGAAGTTAATTATCACCATCACGTCTTATGCTCTGTAAGCATGACGTTCAGAAGGTGTACTTTGTAGGTACATATTTTGAATAAATATGTTTTGAGTTTGAGATTGAGTTCAATAATTTCTGTACAAAAAGTAATGATATCCCATCAAAAACATAAATGTAAAATGAGAGCCAAGTTCAAAATTGTGATATACAGGGTTACAGGAAAAGTCGACCTAGATCCGTTAAGGGCGTGTAGTACACATCATTTCTGAATGATTTCACTATGGAACCCCCCATCCTAAACTTAACCGTTTTCGAGATATTCGAGTTTTAATTTTTTTTATGAAAATGCCCAATTTTTCGGCTATTGAATTGAATATTTTGAATTTTTTTGACTCTTATGATTATTTTTTTGGTTTTTTACATGAAGAATGAGATGCTTAATGACCTCAATGACTAAAATTGCACGTAAGTTAACTAAATAGGTCATTGTAGACGATCGAAACTTAAGAAAATAAGTACAAATTATAAAAAAATATTTTTCTTTTCTGGATATCTCAAAAAATTATTATGGCACTTGCTCTGCAGATGTGCTTAAAAACATCTACATTTTATCAGCTATCCAACGAGGTATAATAACCTAGGGTTGTATTTAAACTCATAGAAAAAAACATAGTTGAAAAGGTTCAGGTAGTAGGTCTAACGGGTCCCTCGGCTATTGTCCTTCAAGTTAATCCGGTGCGTGTGAGCGAGACAACTTACGATTTATGCAGGTGAGAGTGAGAAAAATAATGTGCAAAAACAAGTTTGGGGATACAACATGGCCATTGTTTTGTATTTGGTCGTTTGTTTGCTTGCCATCCATTTTAGTCTGCTCATGCGATTCGTCCATGGTAGATGCGAATTATTGTGCTTTCGGATTCCCACACGACTTGGCTTTGTTTCTGGACTGATTTTTCTAACTGTGACTACTGTGCTTGTTTACTGGACTCTGATTTGTGCTTGTGATACTGGACTGTTGAAAATGGCAACATACTCGAACGAAGAATATGCGGCTATGCTTATTTGCTACGGATGCTGCAATTGCGTGTCCGCACAAGCTCGGACTGAGTACATGCGACGCTATCCCGACCGCCGAGTACCTGATGTGAGCGTTTTCGACGGAGTTTACCGACGACTTCGTGAAACTGGCTCTGTTTCGCGACGACGTACGGACTTAGGAAGACCACGTGTCATTGATGACGACGAGGAACAAGACAACGAAATCGTAGAACGGTTCAGAAGAGACCCAACCACTTCGACCAATATTGTTGCCCGTGAACTGGGCCTAACTCAGTGGAAAGTGTGGTTTACGGTTCATACGGCAGGCCTGTATCCATACCACTACACGCCGGTACATGTAATTGAAGAAGGAGATCCCGCGAGACGCATGGACTTCATTTTTTGAGATATCCAGAAAAGAAAAATATTTTTTTATAATTTGTACTTATTTTCTTAAGTTTCGATCGTCTACAATGAACTATTTAGTTAACTTACGTGCAATTTTAGTCATTGAGGTCATTAAGCATCTCATTCTTCATGTAAAAAACCAAAAAAATAATCATAAGAGTCAAAAAAATTCAAAAAATTCAATTCAATAGCCGAAAAATTGGGCATTTTCATAAAAAAAATTAAAACTCGAATATCTCGAAAACGGTTAAGTTTAGGATGGGGGGTTCCATAGTGAAATCATTCAGAAATGATGTGTACTACACGCCCTTAATGGATCTAGGTCGACTTTTCCTGTAACCCTGTATATGCCTTGGTTGTTGACTTCAGCGACAAAAGAAGTGAGATCTAAATGGGTGCCAAGTTCAATGGTCAGTCCTGCAATTTATATATCCCATCAAAAACATAAATGTGAAATGAGAGCCAAATTCAAAATTGTGATATATATGCCTTGGTTGTTGACTTCAGCGACAAAAGAAGTGAGATCTAAATGGGTGCCAAGTTCAATGGTCAGTCCTGAAATTTATTTATAACAACATATAATATTTTATAACAACTTAAAATATCATTTCTTCTTATAACTTAGTATAAAATGTTGAAGACTAAGGCTTTGGCTTGGCTAGTTTCCATATACGAATTATTATTAAGTAGGTACCTAAAAGTACAGTTTCTACCAGCAAGCCAAATTTTCGGAAGAATAAAATAAGAACTTACAGCTTTACAACTTGTGAACGCTATAATTCGTATATGAAAACTAGCCAAGCCAAAGCCTTAGTCTTCAACATTTTATACTAAGTTATAAGAAGAAATTATATTTTAAGTTGTTATAAAATATTATATGTTGTTATAAATAAATTTCAGGACTGACCATTGAACTTGGCACCCATTTAGATCTCACTTCTTTTGTCGCTGAAGTCAACAACCAAGGCATATATATCACAATTTTGAACTTGGCTCTCATTTTACATTTATGTTTTTGATGGGATATATATTATTATAAATGCGAAAGTAACTCTGTCTGTCTGTGTGTTACGCAATCACGCCTAAACTACTAGGTACACCGATTTAAATAAAATTTGGTACAGAAATAGTCCCCAAAGGACGCTACTGTTTAATGCGAAAAAAGGTATAAGGGGTAAAAATAGGGGATGAAAGTGTTTCTGTGATGACGGCAGCAAGCTTACGGCCCAGAAAATAAATATATGTATAGAAAAAAATACAGAGAATTACGGAGTTATTACAAAAAGGTGAAACTGAAATTAACGCAAGTAAGAAACTTGCCAAGCGCCGCGGCCCACGCACCATACCCCATGAGCACTGTGCCGCCGCCGCGACATACACAATGAGCGCTGCGCCGCCGCCGCGACATACACATGAGCGCTGCGCCGCCGCCGCGACATACACAATGAGCGCTGCGCCGCCGCCGCGACATACACATGAGCGCTGCGCCGCCGCCGCGACATACACAATGAGCGCTGCGCCGCCGCCGCGACGCGTCAGTGAGCGTGGCGTGACGCGGCGCGGCGTAGGTGGCATGTATGTAAATGTACTTTTCTAAAAAATGATATGAAATGTACACATTTCATACCCTGTAAATGAGTTCGAAAGTTAAACTTCCCGGCCTAGGCCAGTAAAGAATGTATGTATTTTCATTACATATCATAAGTTTGAATTTGGAATCTTTCCTCCTGAATATCTTGTAACTTGTTATAATGTTCTTTGGCCTAAATAGTTTAAATTTGGAACTCTACCGTATTACGCGTTCAGCACTCACAGCGCAAAAAAAATATTAAATTAAAAGTATAATATTTCTTAAGTAGGTTGCTTTTTCATTTACTTTCTTTTAATTACATAATATAATATATTTAAAAAAAGGTCACTCGTTTAATTTTTTAGAAAAGCACTATACACACCTCGACCGGGAGAGCATTTCTGGTCTCGTATATAGCCGTATAGTCTAACTAACGCTCGACCAGAAAACGCGTACTTCCCGGTCTCGCGATGTAATGTACTATAAATAAGCTATTTACACTAAAATACTGTAAATAGCTTATGTTAATGTATGTATATGTTTTATTTGCAAAATAGGTAAATTAGCCTAAAAAAATAAAAATGCTGCCAAAATCACTATTTTCCTCGCCGACGAAGTCGCAGGCACAGCTAGTATGTTATAAAGCTTAGCATATAAACAGCAATGTATTTTCCTACGTTTCATTTTTATAGGTCACTTACCAATATTTTACTGTATTGTTAACAATACATTAGCTCGTAAAATTGCTCTTACTTCACCGCTAATAAAACTATAAAGTATCTAGACTTTGCCGCTCGTGCGCGATAAGAATATTACCACACAGTTATGAGCCTACAAAACTGGGCGGTAACATTCATTTTTGCACTAGTGCAGCGACATGTTGCGCGCCATTCAAAACATCAGCTGTTTGATGCCGTATTTAGGACAAAATATTAACAGTAGGTTGTGATATAAGAGCGGTAAGTAGATTTTTACTTACGAGTTGACTCATGTCAGCCCGATGGCGCCAGGCGAGGGCTGACCATCGTCACGAGTTTGTTAAAACCTTAACGCCCGTGTATCACACAATATTTTTTAATAAATTTGTGAGAAAACTTAAAATAAAAGTCGAGTAGGTACTAGGTACTCACTAGAAAATGGTTTTTCACGCCCATACTTATTTTGAGAGTTGTTGTAATTACGTTTTTTCTTGGCTTCATGGCTCTAGGTTCTAGCTCTTAATTCCCAGCCTGAACTATTCAGCCTTTACTTTTTTAATTTATAAAACAAAATGTTATTATTTTTTAGGGTTTCTACGTACAAAGTCAATATAATTATGAACCTTCTATGCAAGAAACCTTTTTATTTAGAAGTAAAATGGACTTACGAGGGCAGTAAATTTATAGATCGGAAGCTAGAGTAATAAAAAAAATGCATATTGAGCCGCGCCGCGGCCTCATCGGTGCCGCAATATGCGATATTTTTACAATTACACTAGATGTATATAGAAGAGTAAAGAGAAAAAGAAAATCAAGAAAGAATGCCTAAAAAGACAATAGTAGCATTTGAAAAACAAACCTGTGCATATCCGCGGGCCACTTTAATGGTCCGCGCAGCCAAGGAATATACTAGTACTATATAGTAGTAAATCTGTTATTGATTTTTAATATTGACGTATCGGGGATTGGAGATCGGGTGTCTTAATCACTAGATTATCATCGCTACAGTCTAAAATTATTTTGGTAATATTATAAGTAGAATCTGACTGTTCAATTTCATCTCTCAACCCCTCAGAGTGAGAAACAGTAAGAGTTATATGAAATTTAAATTCTATCGATATTCAATTTATTTGTAAACAATACAATCCCCGCACTCTATACAAAAACGAATGAAATAATCCAAATATTCAGTAAAGAAGAAACTAAGCTATAATTAGTCGAAACAACTTAAAATAGTAGCCACAAAAAGAAAACATTTACGACTTTGTTACTCACCTATGAAATGAAATTCCTGGGCGTTTTACAATATTATTATTACGACACCCCACAACTGAACTGTTGATTACATAAAACTAAGCAAAACACATGAAAATATTCAAAAAACAGGTAGGTAATTATTCACATTTGACACACCGGAAGCACAACAGACGCCATTTATAGTTGGCAAAAAATTGCCTTCAATAGCTAAATTTGATGACGTCATATGACAATTGCGCGACAGGTTCACGCAATAACATAATACACATATCTCGTTCTTATAACGTAGATTTTAGTAAGTAAGAAAAGTCAAATCATAGTTTTACATGTTTTATTAACAAAATGCATCGTATAACTATAATTGAGTAAAATACAACATATCCTCTCCTATATATAAAATCAAAGGCACATACACATACAAATTTGTTCCGTTTGCCGTGGAGACTCTGGAGCCGTGGAGTCTTAGTCAAACCAAACATTTTTTGCGAGATAGTTGACTGCGGTTAATTGCCTCATATGGTGACGGAAGGGCTGGCTCATTGTTTGCAGCTAGTAAGTATTCAAAGCGAAATACGTCATTCAGCGGGTAGAAAGTGATGGTTTTCTACCCGCTGAATGACGTATTCGCCTGAAATTGACTAGTTTCAGGTGGCTCAACAGGCATTGAAACTCGCTTGCTCAATGTAGGTTATTTGAAAATTATATTTAAAAAATCACGAAAAAATTTACCGAGAGTTAAAAAAAAATAAGTAATATGGTACGGTAGTAATTACATTAGGAAAGAAACCGACATTGTGCAAATATTTTTATCTTATTTAGTCCGGTCAAAATAGACATTTCAAATTACAAAACCTCCGACAGAGCTGAATTTTGCTAGAGACCTTGGGTACACCAGTAAAAAATAAAGTCCCAAAAGTCCCCATCAATCCCATGTGTACTAAAAAAGTAAATTCATTTAATGAGTAATAATACTATTTTTTTTTATTGGTCGCCATTAACTGCTTGAACGACACAGCAACACTAAAGCTACTTCAGTCGATGGCGTTGTTAAACAAAACTAAGCCAATGTGTGTTTGGTTTGAGGTGAGACCAAGAAAAAATATCTTTATTTACTTATTACTATTAGTATGTAATTCGTATTTAAATATCATTTCCAAAAAACACAAAAGGAATTACCGAGCAAAGCTCAGCCAGGTACTACCTATAATAAGTACACTACTGCAGTTAGAATTATAGTTAATATTTGCAATAAATATTATACTAGAAGTAAAACTAACTAACCCTAAACTTTAGTGTCCGTTCCCGTCTATGGAACAAGGCAACCAGTAATTCAAAGGGAATAATGATATCCCAGGTACTAACGAGGAATCAATTTGCCTATTATTCGATGTAACGACGATTCTGTAAAGGTGCTTACATTAAAACAAGCGAAAGCCTCCCCTCTATTTTAAATTATTTTAGTCTAAACAGAGATAGAGCATTATTTCGTTGTTCTGTCTGCATTCGTGATATGGAATATTCTAAGAATGCTCGCTCACTTGATGTAAACGGCACTAGAGGGTGTGAATAGTTGTAAGCGTTATTTTGTGTTCGGTCACTCGCTCCTCGATGCGGAATCTTCAAAGCGTTCCTGTGTTTTAGACTTCATGGCATACGTCATACTTATCGTAATGATGGATTGGCCTCTAACGCCATTCTGTAAAATTTTGGAATTGACCATTTTCTTCTTGTTTTTCATAGCCGTCATTGTTTAACCGACAGTATCCAGTATCCTTCATTGCACATAATTTGTGAGACCCCACCCACCAACGTGAAACCGACCAAGAAGGAAGAGTTCTACTTTTCTTTTTAAGCTTTTGAAAAGTACTATTGAAGCACTATGGAATCAACCACAAAATTGACACGAACGAGCAATGAGAATTTGTTAAGCTGATCTAAACATCTCTAGCATCTCTATAAGTGAATATCTTAAAGATATCTCTATAATGTCTCTATATGTCGGAGAGCACGTCATTCGCCAGTCTACTATTTGGGAGACAATTGAATAGACATTATATACATGTGCTTGAGCACAATATACTTGAATCTCGCGGCTCGCCTGCGTAGTTGGCTAGTCTCCGAATGATACTGATAATGATATGATAATGATGATGTCTACGAAATCCATGCAAATAAATGATCTGATTGATTGATTTCCACTAAAACGAACACGACATGTGGATAAAACGAAACCTGATTGATTATTTACAAAACATCTCCTCGTCTTCCTGCTCCGCCCCCCTTTAGTTGAAAGTTTGGAACCCGCTTTCCGCTTTACTAAGTTATTTCGTACCTCGTAGTTTCCGTATATCTATGTTACTTCGTAGTACGAAGTTACTCGCTATCCTCACAGAAACGTTAAAGTTAGTATAGGTACCTATATCATAAACTAATTATTGTATTCAATGTATATTATATATTCAACAATCAGTTGTACTGAATTCGATTACTTATGATATCTTTGACTGCTCAATATTTACTCCGCTCCTCTATTCTCTACATCAGTGGTTATCAAAAAATCAAAGCCATTGTCATATATTATGATTTAAGGTTTGCTATAAAATAAAAAATAATATTTCAAAGCAAAACTGCAATGGATAAAAAATATAATCTGTCAGTGGCTTTCATTTTTTGATAGCCACTGAGTTAGAGTAGGTGTACAGGGATGTTTATTGTCAAATGCTCAATTGCACGTGTTCTCCAATAATAAAAAAATATTACTTATTCTAATTCACTCATTTTTAAAAGATATTCATAAGTTATATGCAATTTGCAAACCAAAAAACGAGGCAAAATTTTCTGAATTTTAACTTGATTGGTTTATGAAGTGAAAACTTCTTTAGGCGCGTTGAGCACTTTTTGTTAGGGGGCAAAATTGTAGATTCGCGTGACCGACGAACAACGACATGCTCGCAAACATATAAATATACACCATTCGAAATTAAACTTAATGCCGTAATGTTAAGGTTTATATTTTAATATTTTTAATTAAAATATAAATAAAAAATATTAAAGAAAAAAAATAGTTTTCACTTCTATCAGACAATTTATTTAACTAAGCAATGTTACTCTATCTGATTGAGTACAATAAGTAGAGAATTCCATGGGCATTGCATAGCGCAAGACAATGTCTGCACAAAGTTTGTCACTTTATGTCACCTTTAATTATTATTAGAACACAATAACTCATTCAAAACATCACCATGTTTGTATAACATCATCTGGACGCACCTTTAGTTCTTGAAGCGAAATACAAACCAAACAGTCTTTGTCTTTTACTTAACGTCCAAGTTTCTTTGAAAAGCTTCAGTTTAATTTAGATTTAACCGATTCGGGAGACCGTGAATACTATCTACAGAGGAACATTGCAGTTCCTAAGGTCCTCAAGGCATCTGCGATATTTTAAATGAATACTTTCACGAGAGATCAGAGATTTGCAATTCTTTTTTGCGAATAAAATTAATTATGAATAAAATAAAATACTGAAGCACCTTTGTCTAGAAAATAAACTGATTTCAAAAATGAGTTTAGCTCATAGTGGTTTTAATGAAACAAGATAAAAAGGCTTATGACTACAGAAATAATAATAGTGAATAAGGTTTTTTGTCACTTTGTATATTTTAAAGTTGTACTACTTATATTCATATTTTTGAAATCAGAATTGTCTCCTCTTCCTTCCTTTCCTCCTCTTTTTGATACTCGTTACATACATAAATTTTTTTTTAGATCCCAACTTTTTAGGATATTATGTTTTTTTTTTAAACTTCTTTCCAAACAACCAACCTCCAAAGCCACTGTAAATTTAAAAAAAAAATTGATTTCTACACACTATGTTGAAGTCGGGCGGGTATAACAAAGATAAGCAATGTTGGCGCATCAGCTCACCCGACTTCAACATGTATAGAATGTAGCTTATGTTACCCGGACTATAATAAAGAACCGATAGAAGCTTTGTTCATCAAAATCGGCACTATTTCGGCCCAGTATTTTAGGCACTACGGTGGAACATACATAAATACAAACATATACATACATAGGCAGCTAAAATCATTACCCTTCTTTTCGTAAAAGTGTAATATAATAAAGTAAATACCTATAGTAGCTGTGCTCTATCCAAGAATTATATAAGAGGAATCTACTCAAAGAGAAAATCCACCTTCCTAAAAAAAAAAATATAACCTTATTGGGCTTATTTGGGCTTAAAAGGCGTGTAAACTTTGTACTGATCACTACTTAGTATTTGCTCCTATTAGTGAAATTATAAATGCAAAAGTGTGTTTATTTAATATTTTGCTGTTTTGTCCTTCAATCACGCCGCGGCTAGCAAAGGTTTGACGTAATTGGTGCATGGATATACATATGATCTAATTAAAGCTAGCCTAACTAACTGTATCCCAGAAACTTCAAGAGTTTCCACGGTATTTTGATTAAGCCTTAATCCGCACCGATTACGTCGCGTCCATTAGCCCATATATAGACACTTATCTCGTGTCTTTGTATTTGCAATAAGTACCTATGCAAGTGCATCCAACTAGAAACTCGCTAGAATTTGTTCTACCAATAAACTAAATAACTTAAGTAGTTCTAGGGAAGACAAAAGCGTTTTTCGGTTATAAGTAACAATTTAATAAGGCATGTTTTTACTTGGAAATAGTTTTTGTACATTTAGTCTTCAGAGACTAAAACTATGATAGCTCAACCTTACCAAGATTTTGGTTACTTAATACCTGTAATCTCTTCTATTCCATAAACAAAGTCGTCATCCGCAATCCACAATATTGTCTGAGTATTTACTTTAGACCATTGAAATAGGGATGTACGGATAGAAACGCGCGTGTGCCAGTATAATACCGATATCAATTTCAATACAAAGGTATCGTCGATATCGATATCTATATAATTTCCAGTTATTAAAATTTATATTAAAAGTAAGAAACTAGTAAAACGAGCTAAACAAGTCGATAATCTACCTAACGAAATAAACATTAGGCGTTGGGATTCCCCGAACTTAATTAATTAGCTCTGCATTTACTTCAAGACACGCGGAAGCGTGTCCAGCCAAAGTTCAAAAAAACTGGCGAGCAGCACCGTGTGTAATATTACACGAACCATTTGGAGCCACTATTGACCCCCTCATAACTCAAAAACTATTTCACATAAACATGTCAAATTTGGCGCATATATTGAGACCCGTGAGATACATATGTGCTCCAAATTTCATAAGCACACCTCAAATGGTTATTTAGATATAAACGTACAAAAATCGTCATTTTTATGATCAAAGGTATAGATCAAAACTCTGACACGAGGCATGCTACCATTGCTTAAAGCCGTATTATTTTAATATTGTTGACGTTTATGTTGTAGTGTTATAATCATTATTTTAAGGACGTCAAAGTACGTGACATTCAACCGTTAGTTTGAAACAATACTGCTTTAAGCGGTGGTAGTAACTCCTTAACTATTGAAAATGACACATAATTATTATTTTAATGTAAATAATAATGAATAATAATATAGTTGCATTAAAACCTTACCTTCGTATTCATACATTTTGTGCAACGAAACGTCATTGACAGAAAAGAAGAAGAAACGTATTTGAAGTCGTCAGTTCAAGCTGTCAGTCATTGTGATTTGTATTCATTGTTTATAGTGGTTTTAGTGATATCGACTGTTTACCGTGCTTGTTTTCAATGCTTCACAAAAAACTTTTGATTTTGAACTTTTGCAATCAAAATTGATGAGATGTAGAAATGTGCTGTAGAGGTAGTCTGACCATAGATGTAATCTGTCAATGTCAGTGTAACTCTAGGTACACTATATATTTTTCTTGAGAATTCTCGTCTTTAATTATCTTGTACAATGAGTCGTACAATAGAATTACTGGTGGGTGACACACTGACCTTACACTAAATAATAAGTACCTACTAATGTAAAACGTAAACTAAACTAATAGAAAAGTCCTATTACAGTGTAAAGGATTATTTGAATGATAGCAAGGCATGGGTATGAATTGTTACAACGGCTGATTATGTAATGTTATATTATAAGTACATATATATAATTTCAAATATTAGTGAGATGGTGATAATAAAAAAAAAGCGGAGTTTATTGCGGGCTCTTCTCAGACCAGGGCACGTTTGGAACCCTCGTAGCTTTAGTTTTAAGATATCGTAGTTAATTATCACCATCACGTCTTATGCTCTGTAAGCATGAAGTTCAGAAGGTGTACTTTGTAGGTACATATTTTGAATAAATATGTTTTGAGTTTGAGATTGAGTTCAATAATTTCTGTACAAAAAGTAATGATATCCCATCAAAAACATAAATGTAAAATGAGAGCCAAGTTCAAAATTGTGATATATATGCCTTGGTTGTTGACTTCAGCGACAAAAGAAGTGAGATCTAAATGGGTGCCAAGTTCAATGGTCAGTCCTGCAATTTATATATCCCATCAAAAACATAAATGTGAAATGAGATCCAAATTCAAAATTGTGATATATATGCCTTGGTTGTTGACTTCAGCGACAAAAGAAGTGAGATCTAAATGGGTGCCAAGTTCAATGGTCAGTCCTGAAATTTATTTATAACAACATATAATATTTTATAACAACTTAAAATATCATTTCTTCTTATAACTTAGTATAAAATGTTGAAGACTAAGGCTTTGGCTTGGCTAGTTTCCATATTCGAATTATTATTAAGTAGGTACCTAAAAGTACAGTTTCTACCAGCAAGCCAAATTTTCGGAAGAATAAAATAAGAACTTACAGCTTTACAACTTGTGAACGCTATAATTCGTATATGAAAACTAGCCAAGCCAAAGACTTAGTCTTCAACATTTTATACTAAGTTATAAGAAGAAATGATATTTTAAGTTGTTATAAAATATTATATGTTGTTATAAATAAATTTCAGGACTGACCATTGAACTTGGCACCCATTTAGATCTCACTTCTTTTGTCGCTGAAGTCAACAACCAAGGCATATATATCACAATTTTGAATTTGGCTCTCATTTCACATTTATGTTTTTGATGGGATATATAAATTGCAGGACTGACCATTGAACTTGGCACCCATTTAGATCTCACTTCTTTTGTCGCTGAAGTCAACAACCAAGGCATATATATCACAATTTTGAACTTGGCTCTCATTTTACATTTATGTTTTTGATGGGATTAGATTTTACTCTAACCGCTTCACGCATTTACTTGCCTCGTAAGATTCCACTTGTAAACAGAAGGAGATTTTTAAGGCGCGTTAATTTAAATGTGAGTAAGTAATATAAAAACTGGCATCCACTAGGCAGGCTACCATAAAGATATGTAGGTATATTTACTATATTATTAAAGTTCTTCGTGGAGTCTTTACGCATAGAGTATGGAACAAATGCGACTCGATTCGATTCGTCGCGATTTTTTTTCGTTGTTATTGGGCTGTTGTCGAGCCAAATCGTATATGTATGTACTTTTTATAAAGCATGTCTCAGTAGATTAATATACTCGATCCCAATATATCGAAAAAATTGAAATATCACCGAAAATATAACGAAATCGGTAGGTATCGGATACGTCCCTAATTTAATTTTCTAAATTTTTTAATGGATTTCGCATAGACCAAGTTAAAACTAATATTAGATTAAATAATGGTATGATTTATATGGTATGATTATATAATAATCATAATCAGAAACATAAATCATCAGAAACTGCAGTGAGAGAGATAAAATTTAAAAAGACGCCGCGAGCCTCCAGATCACGGTCTAATTGATATTAAACGACGAACCAATCAAAGCTTGCATCACGGAGACGGGTATTAATTAATCCCGGAAAAAGATTTTAGTTTCACAGAAAAATTTCCTATTTCAGCTTTTTAAAAATAAATGTATGCTGGTTTTGATATTTTGTGATAGGCAAATATTAGTATCTACGAGAAATTAAAACTTGTTTAGTGCACTTTGATCAAGTGGAAACGTAACTTGAAATTGAAAATTACTTTTTGCAAACAAGCTTGCATACGCACTCAATATTTTTTTTCCACATTATGTAAGTTAACTCAGAGATAACTACTAAATGTATCTATCACAAAATATCAAAACCAGCATACATTTATTTTTAAAAAGCTGAAATAGTAAATTTTTCTGTGAAACTACTATAAAATAGATTGAAAATTATTAATTACTTATTGAATCAAAATCTATTGCCTGCCTAGCCGACGTATGCAATGACGTCAAAATATGGCCGAAAGTTTGTCCTATTCTTATTTTGAACACATTAGCGCTAAAAACACTGTCACTGATAGGGCAGGACAAAAGGTTAGTAGGTACGATACGTCAGCGCACGCATATCTTTATATACAAAAGGGAAATAGCACTCATTCACTGATCACTGACTAATCACGATATCTCAGGAACTATAAAGCATACAGACTTGAAATTTGAAAGGTAGTTTTCTTCTATGGTGTAGAGGTCAGCTAAGAAACGGTTTTGAGAAAATTCACCCCTAAGGGGATTGAAATGTGGGTTGGAAGTTTGTATGCATGTTCTTTGATTTTGAATTAAGACACATGAAAATCTACCCCAAAAAGGGTGAAAAGGGGGTTGGAAGCTTACATGAGGGCTCCAAGTTTTTGAAGTTTGAATGGTTTAAATAATAAAATCCTGCATAAGTTATCTAAAACCTCAATAGATAGGCTTCCCAAAATTTCAGAATCTCATAGGTAATCAGCAATTGATGTACGCGGACGACCTCTAGTGGATTTATATGGAGCTGCATAGACCTTCCTGGCACGGCAAAACGTTTTTCCCATACGTTGCGGGCGTTTCGCACTGACCTTTTGTCATGACATCCTGTCAATATAAGTTTTACCAGTCAATAGGCACTGTGCTAAAAATATAACGCTTGTATAATTCCCTTAGCTTCCTCTGATTTAAAATGAATTAATGATATTACCCTGAGAGGCTGTACCTATTGCGATTTGCGTCGGACTCTATAAGAACTTGATTAGTTAACCACTAACTGCCTCGTTGGTCTAGGGGTTAGCATGTTCGACTGCAGCTGACGTGGTCCCGCGTTCGAGCCCAGGGCCGGGCCATAACAATTATTGGGTTTTTGTAACAAGAAATTCTCACTACTAGCCCGGAGTTAGGAACTTGGCGGCAATTCACCCCCGTGCCTCGGAGAGCACGTTAAGCCTTCGGTCTTGCGCCTGATCTCTCTCCGATCGTGTCGGATTTTCCGTCCCATCGGGCTATGATAGTAAAGGAACAGAGAGTGCACCTGTGTTCGCGCATTACAGTTGCGCACTATTATATCTCTCGCACAGATGGCTAATCTCTCTGGAGATTGGCCGCCGTGGCCGAAACTCGGTCGGGAGGACATTATTAATTAAACACTTCAGTTACAGATTGCACTTATCATTTTACACGCATATGGTATTTAGATCACTGCTAAGTGCATCAAAGTCTATATCTACAATTAAATAAGTATATTAGGTCATGAGTCATGACTACGACCACTATGCTCTAATACCTACTTGCAGCCAATCCCATTTATCACTATTCTACTTCAACTGCCGAGCGAAAGCGAGAATTACAGAATTCGAACGCAGGAAATATTATCCATCAATCAATCAATCATTTCTTCAATTTAGGCACACTATAGGTACACATATTGACGTCCATTACTTACACATAAAACATGATGGTGATAATTAGTTACGGTGTCTTAAAACTAAAGTTACGAGGTTTCCAAACGCGCCCTGTAATGGCTAGCATGCGCACTACGACTAAAATTATGTCTACCCGTTATCTCTCTCTGTCTACCGAAGCTAACATGGTTACTTGTCTCGTTACGTCAAAAGTAATATTTCTTATCTGTGGTATTTTTCTGTACGAACATTACATTATTTTTCTGTAAGAAAAAAAATGGTCGACATGTAAGACTATTTTTTTCTTGTAATATACCGCATTTTGTGCATGTTAGGGTAACTGAAAATTTTGCCCGCAACATCTCTCTCTCTCGTCGCGAGATAAACTCGTTGTGTGCATGCTAAGCACACTGGTCTGGGAAGAGCCCAAAACAAACTCAGCCGGGGTTTCTTTTTCATTATCCATCCCACAAATGAATGAAGAACGAAGCCATGGCAAAAACTTATTCTATTTATGAATTAATATAATTTGTGTCTATGAATTATGAAGTAACAATTAAATAATATTAGGTACTTACATATGAAATTAAGGGAGGAACATACCTAAAGTCGATTTTTTAGAAATATAATATATTTATTTAATCAAAATATGTACCATTGCTATCTATGCACTTTTGCCATCTCATAGGTAGCTCATTGATCCCTTTACTAAAAAAACTATTCGGACGGGAATCAATAAAATCTTTGAAGGCGCTTTGGACTGCCCCATCGGAGTTGAATTTTTTCCCTTGCAGGAAGTTATACAAATTTCGAAAAAATGGTAATCTGTTGGAGCAAGGTCCGGGCAGTTCGGTGGATGTCTTAAACATTCCAATTGAAGCTCCTCTAATTTGGTAGCCGTCTGTTGTGCAGTGTGTGGTCTAGCGTTGTCCTGAAGCAGCAATGGCCTAGAGCGATTGACCAGCCTCGGTTGTTTAGCATCATGGTTTGCAGTTGCTGACAAAAGACATTCGCTGTAATCGTTTGGCCAACCATTGCAATGAGCGTTTCCGATTCTCGTACAGGATCCACTTTTCATCACAGATCATAATTCTATTTAAAATTCCTTCATTATTTATTGTGCCGGTTGAGTAATGTAACGCAGCAGTCGACCCGCGTTTGTCGGTTTGCTGCACTCAATACATGAGGTACCCACCTTTCAAGCTTTTTCACCTTCCCAATTAGCTTCAATTGGATTAAAACAGTTTTATCACTAACATCGCAGCCTGCAGCTAGCTCGGACGTGGTTTGCGATGGATCCGCTTCCACAATAGCCTTCAATTCTTCATTATCAACTTTGGTCTCCGGCCGTCCACGGAGCTTGTTCTGCAGGTTGAAATTTCCAGAAAGAAAACGTTGGGACCAAAAACGCACTGTGTTTTCTTTTGCGATACCGCCACCATACATATCATTAAGCCTTCGAGCCGTTTCTGCAACACTGTTGCCACGATGGAACTCGTACTCGTAACTAACTCGATAGGTATTTCAAGTTTTCCATTTTGTAAACTGAGTGACGCAAAGAAAAAACCAAAAGAGTAAAAAACTAATGAATTAGGATTTTCAAAACACATATGCATGAGTAAATAGCTGTATAAATTTGAAATTGAAATTCCAAACCAAAGAGGAGATCAAAGTGGCTAGTAAGACAAAAAGCCAATTTCATATGTAAGGACCTAATAGGTACTTCACATTCGATGCGGACAACGGACGTCGCGGGCATTGGTTTCAGAAAACTGAAGTTGCAAAAAGAAAAATAAAAAGCTCCTTGTTACATAACATTCCGTAGCATACATACAATACTAGCTCATGCCCGCAACTTTGTCCGCGTACATTATAAGCTTTTTTTTCCACGGGAATTCCTTACTTTACCGGGATAAAAAGTCACATAGCCTATGTCACTCTCCAGGACCTCGACTATGCTGCAAAAATCACGTCGATCCGTTGCTTTGTTGCGGCGTGATTGAGGGACAAATCAACAAACAAACACACTTTCGCATTTATAATATTGGTATGAAAGTATGATAATAATGTCTTCCCGACCGAATTTCGGCCACGGCGGCCAATCTCCAGAGAGATTAGCCATCTGCGCGGGAGATATTATAGTGCACAAGTGTGTGCGCATACACAGGTGCACTCTCTGTTCCTTTACTCTCATAGCCCGATGGGACGGAAATCCGACACGACCGGAGAGAGATCAGGCGCAGGACCGACGGCTTTACGTGCTCTCCGAGGCACGGGGGTGAAACACCGCCAACTTCCCAACTCCGGGCTAGTACTGAGAATTTCTTGCCCGAAAAACCCAATACTTGTTATGGCCCGACCCGGGACTCGAACCCGGGACCTCGTCGGTCGCAGTCGAACATGCTAACCACTAGACCAACGAGGCAGTAAAAAAAGTATGATAGTCCTCAGCTGAAGCACCGAATTGATAACTTCATCACATTAAAAATTACAATCAATTCATTACCCATTCCTTTCCAATTCATTCCATTCCCAATAGGGTAACCAGCTTTAAAATTGGATTCCTGACCAAACAGTCTCATAACGTACCTGACTACTTACCTACGTTTGGCCTCAAAGCTCACATATAATATTAATTAACAAATAAAATAATATTAATAGATACGGCACAACAGGCGGCTTTATCGCTTAAACAGCGATCTCTTCCAGGCAACCTTAGGGCAGAGGAAACTTTTAAAAGAAAGCGGGCGGGGTGTACTGAGACATAATATTAATAAATAAATATATTAAAACATATATAATATGATATTTATATATATATTTAAAGGATAAATACAAAGTGTAGATGTTGTTTCAGTTTAGTTTTGAAGATAGGAAGAGATTGAGATAGCTTAATTATCCTAAGGGAGAACGTTCCAAAGCCGTATATCAGTTACGGTAAAAGAATTTTGAAAGAAGGCAGTTGAGTGACTAGGAGTACTTAATAAAAGATTACTTTGAGAACGGAGCGAAAAAGAGTGTAAATTACAAATATAATTAAATCGATCTTTTAAGTAGTGAGCTGTGAGGTGTGATGGGATTGAACAGAATGCAGTAAAGAAGGTGAAGAATGTGAGTATTCCTGCGAAGGCGAATCGGGAGCCACTTCAGTTTACAGTGGAACTCGGAAACGTGGTCATACTTTCGCAAGCCAAATATGAACCTTATGCAGTAATTTTGAAGCCGCTCAAATTTATTTAGTTGCTCCTCAGTGAGATCAAGATAACAAGTGTCCTGCAGTCAAGGATCAGTAGAAGAAGAGACTGAGCCAGCGCAATTTTGGTAGGAATGGGAAAGACGTTATGCAATCTACGTAGAAAACCTATTGCACCAATCATCTTTCTACTTAGTTCACTCATTTGCGGCATCCAAGATAATGTTTGGTCAAAGATAATGCCCAAATTTTTACTTTGTCACTGTAGGGGATAAGAGTCAATATTATTTATATATTGACTTTTTATTATAAAAAGAACCTTACCCCGTTAAATTATTGTGTTCGTTAACATCCATCCAACGTATAACCATTTTATATTCATATAATTTCTAAACCCAGCAGTTCGAGCTGTACGTTGACGTCAGACAGTTTTCCCTTTCATATTACAGAGTAACGATCGACGTGATTTTAACATGTGTGTACCTACTGAAGGACCTGGAATGTGGCATAGGCTTTTATCTTCCACTACACTTACCACACAAAAATCACGTCATCTTATCGATCCTTTAATTTAATCTGTTGTGGCGTAATTGAAAGACCAACAAACAAACCGCTTAAGGTAAGAATTTTATTGTAATTATTAAATTTTTCAATTATCCATTGAAATATTACGTTTAAAGGTGGTCTGACAGATGCCTGAAAGTCCTGACAAGTACTGACAAATCCTCAACGTCTGGTAATTGTATCTCCCGATGAGTAATAATTAATATAATTAAATGATCTTCTGAAACAGGAGTTTTAATTTCGCCAGCAATTTCTGCGATAATTATGCTCGCTTGGTAAGTTAAATTAAAAAGGTAGATGAACTTACCAAGCTACACTTTTAATTTTTGAAAAATGATTTAATGAAATTACATTGTTTACCTGCTGTTGCGAATAAACTAATGTTGCTTATAATTAACCTACGAGTACCACGTTCATTATGTGTTTTTTGTTGTCCACTACAAGTTAGCCCTTGACTGCGATCTCACCTGATGGTAAGTGATGATGCAGTCTAAGCTGGTAGCGGGCTAACCTGGGCGTGGCAGTTATATTAAACCCATACCCCTATTCGGTTTCTAAACGGCGACGTACCGGAACGCTAAATCGCTTGGTGGCACGTCTTTGCCGGTAGGGTGGTAACTAGCCACGGCCGACGCCTCCCACCAGGCCAGACCAGGGAAAATTCAGAAATTATAAATTCCCAAATCGGTCAATTTGGGAATTTATAATTTGGTGCCGGTGATCGAACCCGGGACCTCCGCACGTTAAGACAACAGCGCTATACACTGCGCCACGGAGGTCGTCAAGTAGTAAGAAGTGTTATTTAATATTGAACACGCTGTTATTAGCTTGACCTCTATGATGTAATATGTATGCATGTATGTTTGTATGTTTAAAGTAGTGTAATTCAATTTTCGCCTTTGAGCATTTACGGCTCTTTCAGACATTCAAATTGTTTGCGCACACATTTAAATAGGTATCTACTAACTACTAACTTTCAATAAACATTATTTGCATGACTATAATAATAAAGTACTATTAAGTTAATATCTACTGAATACCTACTAAGGCTCTGTTAAAAGATTTTCAAAAATTTTAGCTACTTTTTATACTTAGTTCACGTAATATATGTACCTACCTACTAAGCGTATTTTTTGACTGTTTACCAATAAAATACCTACATAATTAAAGCTTTAACTTTGTAATTGTGCATTGCATCAAACTGTGATTTAACAGTTAATACCTGCTAAACCTTTAATGGTCTAGTTACAGGTAGCAATAACGGGATTAAATTGCGTACTACCTATAATTTATTGCGTTCAGATGATAAGGGCTGTACCTATTATACCTAACTCCCGTGCATATCCATTTCAATGCAGGGAATTTTCTAAAATCCCCTCCTAACTGACAATATAACGAAAATTAGCAGGTAAGTTTAACACGTTGGGGCAATTAAAGCTAAAATAGTGGGTAATTTCCGCGCAGCAAAGTTTAGAGCCGATTACGGATGGACGAGCGGATTAGGAAAGCTTCTTGTGGAAGGCTGAGGTTGGGAAAATTAAATGTTAGGCTGGGTTCACATCAAACGTGTCATCACCTTTTTTTTTTTAACTACTCTAGTTAGCCCTTGACTGCGATCTCACCTGATGGTAAGTGATGATGCAGTCTAGGATGGTAGCGGGCTAACCTGTTAGAGGTATGGCAGATATATTAAAGCCATCCTTTAATCGGTTTCTACACGGCATCGTACCGGAACGCTAAATCACTTGGCGGTACGTCTATGCCGGTAGGGTGGTAACTAGCAGCGGCAACGCCTCCCACCAGGCCAGACCAGAGAAAATTCAGAAATTATAAATTCCCAAATTGACCCTGCTGGGGATGGAACCCGGGACCTTCCACGTTAAGGCAACAACGATCAACACTGCGCCACGGAGGTCGTCAGCGAGCGAAGCGAGTGAGCGAATCTATCAAGAAGGTTCGGTCTGAACGTAATACAAAGCTGTAAGCTGCGTAAAGTTCGCTCTGATTTGGTGTGAACACGAAACGCGGCCTTACCACTAAACCTAAAGTGATACGCAGTTAATATTATTATAAATGTGAACGTGTGATTGTTTGTTCTTAAATCACTCCACAAGCAATGGAGCAAAGGATCCATGTGATATATTTTGCATGGGGATTTGAGGAGTGACATATTTCGGGTACTTTTTATTCCGGAAAACCAAGAGTTCCCCCAAGATTTTAAACCTAAAGCTGTGTTCTCATCAAACGGACCACACTTTGACATAGCGTCTAAGGCGCCACTGGTGTTTAACAAAAGAGTCTGGTTTACGTTCTCACTGCATGCGTACGCCGCGCGACTATTTTTCATACAATAGGAATGATGACAACTCACTTCAATCAGCAACTCTTTATCAAACTTAAAAACGCGCTTCTAGTATGACATCTTCAACGCACTTTTTGCTTTAATCTTGTTGTTTAAAGTAGTTATCAAAATTAAAACTAACCGAGAATGTGAATTTTTAGTCTTTTGGAAGACCCTCATTTAATAATCAGTAAGAAACAGTTTATTTTTGACACAGGTATCATCCCTAATCGGTCGTCAAGAGTAAGCGACTACGCATAGTGTAATAGCTGGTAAAAGCGAATCTTAGGTTCGTTGTCAACGAAAAGTGCAATATACATATGAAAAATAGCAAATTGCGTAACGTCCGCTCACTATCAGCGGCGGTCAATGCGTTTGGTGTGTATACTCCCTAAATACACGTGGATGACGTCGAGGGCATCATCACTTACTAGTAAATGTATGTTTCAGCATACATATACTATGCATTCAACTCGCGCGCGAACTATATCTACACATAGATGTAATAATTGTAAATTATTTTTTCAAAAGAGCAACCACCAAGTTTCTTACTGGGTCTTCTCGGTAGGAACGGCGTTCCGAACCAGTGGTAGATTCACTCGACTATTCAAAGCACTTGTTAAAATTATACTTGGATAAAAGTATTTGATTTAATTATAGGGTCGAATCACGGACAACACGTAAAGACAGCTTCGATAATTGTGCTCCTGGTTAATATTATTGAGCAGGTTATACTGATTTCAAATTTTATTGATAAGTACAGTTTGCGATTATCAATAAAATTTGAATAGCAATTTGCGGTTTATATCGTGGATTATTATAACGTAAACATATTAATAATTCCTGATATGATTACCTCTGTTAATGTACCTAATGGTTATTTTATATTACCTACATACAGGGCAAAATACAGGCAAAATACATGCCTTGCTTTAATTGAAATATAAATTTAAAAATACCGTATCGCAAGTAATTAAAATACAAAATATCTAGTAATAAGGTATTTGAAATATAAAATACAAAATACAGTATTTTAGCTATTTTTAATTGAAACACGAAATACAAATTACTAAATAAGTATCAAGACCAGCACGGGCTGAAAAGTAGAGGAAAACACGTACATTTTTTTGCGTTTTGTTGGCCAATTTTGACGTAAACTCATAGCGTACAGTATACATAACACGTTGAAGCCTCAAGTATTTGAAATACGAATTACAAATTACATTTTATGAACGTAATTGAAATACAAATACCAAATACGTATTTGCATTTCAATTACGTATTTAAATTACAAGTAATTCAAATACTGCCCAACCCTGCCTACATACCCACTAGATTCATTATAATAGATTTGGCAGATTGAATGCTTTGTTGGTCTAATTCTTAACATGTTCGACTAGTATGGATGCGAAGTAGTATGGAACTGAAAACTGACTGACATCTCAACTTGAACAGGCAAGTTGAGATGTCAGTCAGTTTTCCGTTTATATATACCTTCTTCTTCTTCTTTTTCTCGCGTCGCTTCCTCAACTTTGAGGATCGCGGCTCCCTCGAGATGTTACAGCCTTTACGATGTTTCGCTATCTCCATTATATATACGTACTAATATTATAAATGCGAAAGTGAAATTGATGAAATTTGGTAGAGTGGTAGGTATCCCCGGACATAGACTACCTAATTAGGGATTTTCGAAAACTTAAATCCACGCGGACGGAGCACCATCATATAAATGTCTAAATTCTAGTTAGGTATAGTAGTAGTAGCAGTAGTAATTATTGTAGAAATTCTATAGTGGTGGTTCTATACGTGGGTGGTCGATTGTAGAGTATTGAGTTATCTCATGTGGCACAAGTTGTCCTACGTGAAATAAATGAAGACATATAAAACAGCTGACTTATCTTATTTAAATTTATTACGCACGACAAAAAAAGTAACCGCAATTTTTTGAGAATATTATAAGTTTTCTTTGAATTCATAAAAAGTGTATCTAGCGTTATGAGCAGCAAGATTATGAAACACTGAGGTAGAATGCAAAATACATAATTAATCGTGAATCACATCAAATTTAAAACCTTATTGGTTTTAAATTTTTTATTTTAATTTATTTGTGACGTAAAACTATAGTTATTTTAAAAAAATATTTTATTTTTTATAAGTTAGTTGGCTACCTGCCATCTGCAAAATATCAGATCAGTCGGCTTACTACCATCGCATACAGCAGTATGATTTTAAATAATGGTCTGGCTAGTGGGAAAGTTTCTTCCCATTCGGTAGCGACGTTAACTACGATTTGTATGGAATTGTGAAATGCTTGACAGCTGGCACTCGATCAATTCCATTTAATAAATAGTAGTTATCGTGATCGAATTCGAAAGAAAACTCCCACTCGGCCTGGGGACTGCGGGTCGTCGCGCGCCGCTTGGGCCGTAGTAGTGTGTCCTAGAGCAGCCAAATTGAAATATTATTTTGATAATTTTTGTATGATTTTTTTTTGTTTAATACTCAGGATTTTGAATAGTTGTATAACAAAAGTTGTTCAATATTACGTACAGAAGCTAACCTTAAAAGAGATTAGGTATTTTAAAATTAAAACTGTATAGTTTTATCGTCTGTTTGCCTGTCCATCTGTGCGTTGTTTGTAAGTATTCCTTGTCTGGTAATACTGCCATTTTAAAAATCAAATATGAGATCAACTATAGAAAAAAACCCGGATGGGATTTGAACCTAGGACATCTTAGACTAAATCCAATAAGTATGAATTTAGTATAATCATTATGGGATAACCATTAAAATACCTACATTACAATCTCGAGAACAAATGAATCGTATACATACCTACCTACCTCTATTTACGTGTAAGAAATAGTAATAATGTGAAAGTTCTTGTGTTTGTCATATTATATGGAAATTGTTAGTGTACTAAATAAATAAAATAAAATAAAATACATCACCGCAGCTACTAGCTACCAACTTTAAGTATTCTTACTACTTAATTATAATAACATTTTTGATATTCTTCCGTAATTAGGTTAAAAATAAAATATATGAACGCTGCACCAACCGTCCTACCGGCAATGTCAAACAAGTCTAGTCGCGTTCCGGTACGATGCCTAAAGCAAATACCACAGTCGTCCTATTCTTAAAAAAACTGTATGCTGCTTATGCGTCGTTGAGCTCGCCGTCGAAACAAATTGTAATCATATTATACTGTATCTACATTAATTCATATTTGCTATAAAAATTCTTAGCTAGAAAATCCAAACACTAAGTATACTAGTTTCTAGTGTGTAAGATTAGCACGAACATATTATGAGTGATGATAGATAGTTTAGATGTCGGCCTCCTATTCGGGTGGTTGGGGATTAGATCCTGCGAAACTTTTTACTTCTTAGAGTTATCGAGAGGCAACCTGAACGCCTGTAAGTTCATTTATTTCTCCATAATATTCTCAAAGTTGTGTAATGTC
This sequence comes from Erebia palarica, assembly GCA_964035005.1. Taxonomy (NCBI): domain Eukaryota; kingdom Metazoa; phylum Arthropoda; class Insecta; order Lepidoptera; family Nymphalidae; genus Erebia; species Erebia palarica. Next base: position 22,276,087 of record OZ035986.1, read on the forward strand.
TGCCAATCCGCTGGTGATGGTGGACTATGGCCTAAGCCCTTCTCATTCTGAGAAGAGACTCACGCTAAGCAGTGCGCCAGAGTTGATGATGATGATGATGATGTTTGGGACGCGCTATCAAATATAAAATTATTATTACATTTTTGGCAGGTTCTCTATTTGATATCTAAAAATATTTTATTTTTGACATAGGCAATAAATATCCCAATTGCTCAGAACTCATGAGTTGGTTGAATGCATTGCTGCGTCAGCGTTGAAAGACTTGAGAGTGAAACGGTGTACTTAGATAATAACAATGCCACAGCTCCACCGTACAAGCTACGAATGCCCCATGGCTATTCCACAATTCACGGTAGCTAGAATTTACGTCACAATTTTGCGCCCCACGGTTATTTCGATGTTTGTTTTTTTGGAACGGAAAATATGGAAACAACTGAACTTTTCTAATATATTTTATTCAGCGTGGACATTTTATTACAAACAGTGGATATAGGATTTGCCAGCCAAATAGCAGGAAGGCTTGTAATGTTTTTTAATTTTTAACATTTTTACCCTAGAAAAATTGTGATGCCTGTGGCATGTGCAATGTACTAGATGCTCTGGCGTGCCTAAATACACTTCGTAATAAAAATAAATAATGTGAATAAAGTTAATTGAACAGCTGTCCGTAACATGAATAATAAGTTCCGTGGACTTACATGAGACAATTTTAAAATACATTGATTGTAAGGCCCACATGCACAAGGACTCTTAAATTAATTTAGTTAAATATTATGATGCTGTCCCTTTTTGGCAACTACAACATGCATTTGTCAAAAAGGGACAGCGTTACAAAATTTAACTAAATCAGTATAAATGTCCTTGTGCAAGCGGCCCTAAATAAGTAAAACATAAATGCAAAGACGAGCGAAATCATTCCAATCTTGAAAACGTGTCGGTCTTGTACATGCTTGTAGTTAGTAAGAAAAGAGCTTTTAGTATAATTGACAAAGATGGTGACATCGAAACAGCTGTGGTTTTGTATTTAACTGTGCGGTATTTTTATCGCTCAAGGTTGGGAAATGTCTATATTATATTTTTAAAAGCGACATAAGGGAAAGTTTACGAGCAATTAATAGGGTTCAGTACCTCAAAAGGCAAAAAAGAACCCTTAAAGGATCACTTTGTTGTTCGTCTGTCTGTCCGTCTGTATGTTTGTCTGTCTGTCTTTCTCTCAACCACCTTTTTCTCGAAAACGCGTGGAGGTATCCAGTTGAGATTAATATCAAATACTTAGGTCTACCGTCCCTTGCAGTTGTAATATAATCAAGTTTTTAAGTCAACGCAATCAAAAGATAAGGCCATTTATGCCGCATATTTTGCATAAACGCTGCCTATATATATCAAAACCTATAGACTACTTCCCGTCCACCTAGAATCATGAAACTTGGCAAGAAGCAAGGTCTCAAAGCTTACATTTCGAATTGTATAGCAAACAATTCGAAAACCGATAATTAGGGTTCTGTACTCATAGGGTCTTGAATTGTTTGTCAGGTGCTATACCAGTTTATAGCGCCATACGTAGCCAGTTATAACAACAGCTGATTACGGATTGCTAAGACTTTCTTGTTATTTACTATAATAATTTATAATTTGGTTTTGGTACGGAACCCTTTGTGCACGGGTTTGACTCGCACTTGACCGGTTTTATTCTATATATAGAAACAATTTTCGAGCAAGTAGGAGAATAATAAATTACTATGTCACGTTCGACTGAATTTTTCGCGGAGAGCTTTCGAAACTGCAGTTGAAAGTTTCCAACTTAGTTGTATCCAGATAATGAACACTTGAGAATCTTTGCAAGTTTCATCATTAGTAAACTCGGTAATAGAAGCACCCACCGTCGCTTTTCTGACGAAAGGACCTAACTGACATTTAGTAAATTGTTCAGGACAAGCTTTTTTCGGTTTCACGCTCAACTATTTTGTCCACAGCTTGCTCAAATAAAGCTATTTTAGAATTTAAAAATTATTTTTATAATCTGTGAATCAAGGCCTTTTTGAAGGTATAGATTGTCTTGTTTAAATGCGCTTATTTTTTTAGATAAAATTATTATAAACTTACGCCAATTCGTAAGAACTTTGTATTTCTGAAAAATGGATTACCAGATACGACCGACAGTATTTACTGCTTACATAAATCACATTAAATTCAAAATAAACTTGTTTTTTACTTCCCAGAGCATAAGTTTTACTTTTCACATTTCTTTTGTGTCTCTTACACAAATTCTGCATATACGTACAATAAACTAATAATAGGTAACATAAAAAAATATGGTCAGCGATTAGATCTTAATCATTAACTTAAATGCCCTATTTTTGGGAATGCGTGCGAGGTATCACATTGAAATTAATATTAAATACTTAGATCTACGGTCCCCTGGAGCTGTAAAAAAATCAAGCTTCTAAGTCAACACGATCAAAAGCTACGGTCGTTTATACCGCAAATTATTTACTATGCATATTTTGACACTCGCCAAAAAATCAAAACCTTATGTTGTTACTTTCCGCTAAGCTAGAATGATGAAAGTTAGCAAGAAGCAAGGTTTTGCTCACAGCGTGCTCACAGCACGGATATAGGAAAAAATCCGAAAATCGTTAATTAGGATTCCGTATTCATAGGGTGTCAAAATGTTTGTCATGCGCTACCAGTTTAGCACCGTTGTAAGCCAGTTATTTCACAACTGATTAATTGTTGTTATGACAACTTCATTGCTATTTACTAAAAGAATTGTATTTAGTGGTGGTACGGAACCCTTTGTGCGTGGAGTCTGATTCGCACTTGACCAGTTTTTGTGAATTATAGGACTTTTGAAACCAATATATGTTTGGCCAATATAGGCCATAAATATCAATTAGCGATGGCCACTTTTTTCACCGGATCACCAAAGAGTCTGAATGATAATAAAGATAGCAATATATAATTATAGATTCGTCCTATTTTGGATTTTATTTTTGCCTAAGGGTTTATAATTTTTTTGGTTATTTATTTTGAACACTATTGGTTAAAGCCTAAGGTATTCCTTCCCAATCAAAATGCAGAAGTCAGTGAAAAACACGTTTTTTTTCAATATGAAATGACGTTTTTTCAGTTACGTCACTTAGTATGATTTCCTCTTTGATATTAAAACGTCGATAACACTGATCGATAGAGAATCAAAAGTACATTATTATGATGTATTTAGTGCAGTTACGTCAAAAGTGCCAGATAGGTCCTTTCGGCAGAAAAGCGACGCCATGTGGAAGCTACAAGCACCAAATGCGGTGGAATTGCACACACCAATCATGTAAAATTTTATTTAATAGGGATGATGCCTACTATATCAAAACTTAATTATTTCTACCTGATTATTAAATAGAGGGTCTTCAAAAAGACCAAAAATTCACACTCGCTTAGTTTTCAGTTGGATAACCATTTCATAACATGGATTAAAGACAAAAATTGCTCCAATGCAGGTTGGCGGGCTTTAACGACTATTATCATGTTAGTGATAATAACCGGGACCGACGGCTTAACGTGCTCTCCGAGGTGAAACACCGCCAACTTCCTTACTCCAGGCCAGTACTGAGAGTTTCTGGACAGAAAAACCCAACACTTATTATGGCCCGACCCGGGACTCGAACCCGGGACCTCGTCAGCCGCAGTCAAACATGCTGGTTGACGACCTCCGTGGCGCAGTGTTGAGCGCTGTTGTCTTAACGTTTGGAGGTCCCAGATTCGATCCCCGGCGGGTCTATTTGGGAATTTATAATTTCAGAATTTTCCCTGGTCTGGGCTGGTGAGAGGCTTCGGCCGCGGCTAGTTACCACCCTACCGGCAAAGACGTGCCGCGAAGTTATTTAACGTTCCGGTACGATGCCGTGTAGAAACCTGTGTAGGGGCTTGGGTTTTAGTATAACTGCCATGCCATAACAGGCTAGCCCGCTACCATCTACCGCTACATCATCACTTACGATCAGGTGAGATCGGGGCTAGCTTGTAGTGGATATAAAAAAAATCCTAACAACTAGATCAACGAGGCAGTTTAAACGCTTTGGGCATGGAATCCAAAAACGCGAGATAGTAGAAATAGCGCGAAGTTGCTGCAGCGTTCTTGACACTTGTTTACTTTGTGAGAGTACAGTTAAGTGGACGGTACGCTTAGTCTAAGTTTTTAAATTGCAAATTAGATTGATCGTAGTGAGCGTAAGAACACATTATTTTCAAAGTAAAATGAACTGAACTACATTGATTTAGCGCCCAATTTCATCAATTCACAGACAGCGCCCCAAACGATACATTTCGAAATTAAAATCAGTTGTACTAAATTTGTGACTTTAAATTAAGAGCCATCTATCCGTATCCATTTTACTTTGATGCAAATGGGATCATCAGTCGAATTTGCAATGTAAAAAGACTTAGACTAAACGTACTGGTAACTGCGAAAGGCTTTTAAGATGAGTTATAGGGACGTTGTGAACTAAATGTCTATAAAAACTATGAAACGCAGTAAGGACACACTGTCGTTGGAGGGGAACTTCGTTTTGCCCTATGATCTATCGCCACAGAATACATAATATTATATCGCCCTGTCCGCGTTCCATATAAAAAAAGTGACACGGACATTTCACGCTTTCGGACCTTTCGTCTTTTCCGTCCTCTTTTACATTTCGAGATAATTAGTTACATTTTAAGTGTTGCATGTTTTTTCCATTTCATAAACAGTGTCGTGCCTCAATCGATATTGACGAAAAGATCTAAAAAATAATTGATAATAATATGGTTGGCTTTTTTTATCGACCAGATTTGGCATACAGAAAAAATATCGAAAGTTTAAAATCACTGAGCTGATACTAACACTTTACTTATACTTCTAAGAATGATTTCGATTATTATGATATGTGTGTTGAATGTCCTATGTCCCCCGAGTGGGGCAGAGGGCGTCTACAGTGTTGCGCCATCTCGAGCGGTTGCTACACCCTTGACCTCATCCCACGTCATCTCTATCCTCACGATCTCCGCCAGAACCGTACGCCGCCAAGTCTGTTTGGATCGACCACTTTTTCCCTGAGGCTTCCTATCGAGAGCTAGCCTCGCGACATTGCCTGGCTCCCTACGTCGAGAGTGGCCGATCCAGTCCCATTTGCGTCGTTTAATCTGTTAAAAATCGGCAGAATCAGACATCGACAGAAATCAGCACCCTCCAAGTTACATACTCGTACGTTTCGTGTATATTCTTCTCTTTCTACATATAATCGTTAACGCTTTAGCGAAAACGATTAAAAACCGTAATCATAGACTTTTATTTTCATTCCGCTAAAGCGTTAACGATTATAGAAAGAGAATAGACACGAAATATGCGTAATTTGGGTTAAAAGTAGGGGAGCAGTTTACTTCACCGTTGTGACTTTTTGGAGCAAGATCTTAAATTAGGTACTAGAATAAAATAAAAACTCTGTTAAAGATTCCATCCCCGGGTGTGGATGTTGATCGCCGAATTTGAATGATAGATTGGCACACATGAAAAGCTCTATTGCATTGTCAGAAGCTCCGGTCTGCTATATAAGTGAAGAGGTCCTGAGGAGAGGAAAAATAATTAGTTTTCATGAACAGAAAAAGCCACAGGTCATGATTTTGACATATTATTTTATTTTTACTTCATTAACATAATATTTTTATATACGTAGAAAATATATAGTAGGTATTGCGAGTGATGCGTGATATGCTTTTGACAGACGTGTTTGGGAGACATAAAATATTTCTCTACATAAGCCATTGATGTGGAATTTTAGTACCTATACATAAAAACACTTTTCACACTTTTTAAATGACTGACGGACTGGAGGAGACTATAACGGTTCCTTGTTTTATACGGGACCCTAATAAGCAATCAACAGTCGTTACATAAATATTTGTAGAGGCAATGCATTTCACAGCTTCGTTTCACCCGCGCCACACCAACGTCGCAACTCGCACTTTATTCATGTTTGCAGACTCCCACACAAACACCCCTTTTAGATAGGCGTTAGAGTTGATGCCAGAAAATATTTAATCATTAGCGCACGTGGCAAAGGTTGGTATAATGTTAATGAAGCCCACGTTTTATTTTATTGCTATAATAATACTTATAGACAGCTAGCTTAACCTAATGTGTAATGGTGTTATAATAATGCTGACTGCATTGGCGCGCTGAATAGCCAGTTTGATTCTTTGCGCAAAAATGAGCCAACCCTTCTGTCATTAGATGAGACAAACAACCGCGTAAAATGTTTCGTAGAAATACTCTGTGGCCCCAGGGTCTACACAGCAAATGATTGATTGATCAACGAACATACTTCTGGCCTGATCTTCTAAATTTAATGGCCGAAACTGGCATGCGACCAGTTTCAGCCATTAAATTTGAACAGTTAGATAGATAGATAGATAAATTATTTATGGCTATAAATAATTTATCTATCTATCTATAATTTATAACATGTTTATAATTAAGTTATTTCAATGTTATTTACACATAACATAAAAATTACTCAATTATAAACAAAAAACAGAACAAAACGCGTGCGCAAATGCGGTCTTATCACTAAAAGTGATCTTCTCCATACAACCCATTTCTAAGCAACTTTAAAAAGGAGCGGGAAAGTTCAACTATAATAATAAACATGCAATAATAATATACTACTTAAACTATACATACTAATAATACATAAATAACTAAATATAAATAAATATAAACTCATATACATAAATCTACATACAAAAGAAAATACTTAAATATTCTGTAGCATATTAGAAAGGTCCTTTACACCTCTCTCAAAATTTTTTAAAGACTGACTGCTTAATGTCGCTCAGCAATTCATGCCAAAGCAGTACAGCCATAACTGTGAATGATTTACCATATATGCCCCTGTATGACTAAACAACAACGTGAACAGTTTGAGATATGTGGAGCAAACCCGCGCTTCCCGACTAAGATGCCGAAGTGATATCTGATAACCAGTATACTTAATTTTAAGTATATATTTTTGTATATTTCTTGCAATGTATTTATTTTACTACCTAACTTAAATTCTTTATTCAAGCCATTTACATTTTTGCTTAGTTATCATACTTCAGTATAGGTAATATTACTTCTTACTAAATATGTTTCTTCTTTCCCCTCTCTTCATATTATAGGCACTGTGTTTCAACCCAGTCCCCACTACCAAAGGTTAACTGAAAGAGAATACCTCTAGGTATTAAGATCGCCTTTGTACATTGTATTTTATGTGCAATAAAGACTTTATAACAAACAAACAGTTATATTGTTCGAAACTCTATTTCCTTTAAATCTTAACGTTGAGCTCACTTAAATTGCCTTAATAACCAGTACCCTATAGATCTATTTTAATAAAGCGTCCTGAAATTCCCAACTCAATTCGAAGCGCTAGTCTACTCCATAACTTGGATAACTAACCAATATCATATTATTTCGGATATCAATCAACCGTAGTTGGTACATTCATGGAGTTGTCAGTATATTAATTAATCTAATGTGTTAAACCTACATACCTAATATTAGGTATATCTTCTGCAGATAATGTTATTATACTTTTTTATACTATTCTCAGAAAAAAACACTAATTAGAGATCCCCTACTAAATTATGGGAAGACTGATAAACAGGGAAAACAGACTTGACAAACCCATCAACAGCTCAAGTCGATAGGTCTAAACTCTAGAATCTCGAAAATGAAAAAGGAAGGTTTCTCTATACTATCCTTTCTCGATAGACTTTCTCGATATGCACGCGTTATCGCATGCGTTATGGAAATCTGCTGCACATCTAATGCATTTACCTACTAAGTATCAACTAATGAAAATGGTCGCCCAAAAAATACATATTATTATTTTCATACGACTGCCTGAAAAAAGGAGTATATTGTTTTCAGGGTTCATGTATGTATGTATGTATGTATGTATGTATGTGAGTTTGTATATTCCACCATTACTTCTATACGCCTGAACCGATTTTGATAAATGAAGTATCGTAAGAATCCCTAGCTTACTCCGGGTGACATAGGCTAGTAAAATTTAAAAAAAAAAATTGATGGGGTGACCATGGTCCCGCATTAAAGACCAAAATTTAAAAAAAATTGAAAATAAGATAATCTATATAATCATCATCTAGAAAATGATGAGTAGATTCCAAAAATATATAACACTATAGTTCAATATTTAGTGATTCAGAAATAATATCATTTAATAAATGTGAATAAGATTCCAAAGGCTATATACCTATGCAAATCGCTTCTTATGGAGGTAAACTCCAAAAATAATATGGCAGGGCAGGCGTATTTTTTAATTCGTTAAATTAATTTTTAAATAAATATTTTTAGAAGTCTCGTGGACTCCGAATGCGTTATTTCCACTTAATAGGCAATTATATCCATCGACAAGTCCGTCCACCGATGTGAAATGGTTCCTAGTAAATATGAGAATGGCCTGATAATTGCATGCGTTTTAGAACTTACCAGAAACCTGAATGCTACCCTATGATGCTACCCAATTAAAATGAACCTTGGAGCCTGCATAACAATATTCTGAATTTATAGTACGCCCACAGCTTGCCGCTTGACGGCATGTCAGATACATAGGTACCTACACGACGTCACGGAATAGGGAATCTGCTGCTTATTAACATCGAAATGTAGAGGAAATGTATTTACGAAGTGAAATTGATGACTAATTTACTTCAATAGGGTTGTTATTGGATTGATAAAGCTGAATTTGATATTTAGTTAATCAGAATGATATACAATTAGTTTATACTGTGTAGGTTTGTCATTTGCGCGTAGTGTAATACACTAATACCTACCCGCTGCGTGCAGTCCAGAACATTAGAAACGCAAAGTTTTCGTACGTCCCTTTCAAGGCACTAGTCCTACCCGATTCCGAGATAATATTATGTACAGATTTTAAAAAAATTAAGAAAATGAAACATACGTTTTTAATAGGTCATGCTGCTGTTATACGAGAGTTCTTCTTGGGTTCGAATCGGTAAAGATGTCCTCATGAGTACATTGTAGCATTATACGCTACCTTATAGTTTTTTATTATGATAAAATATCCGAACACGATAATTTAATCTGTTACACCAAAAATCATATCAAAAAGTATCCGAACGCGTCGATTGACAGCAAAGAGCCGCTGTGAAATTGCAACAGCGACCCTCTCACTTACACTCACTTGGGAGATGATATAGGCATCTCACTCCCCTCTTGATAAATGCGAAGTTCGCGGCTTTTAAAAAAACCGATAATCGATCGAGATTTTTCACTCTCTCTCTGGCTCGGACCGTGAAGGAGGAGACACGCGTGACCAGTTCGAGCATCACGGCATGTGATCTTTTTTTCTATCGCCGCCATGGCGGTTAGTGATTTTATTATATCCCTTTAATGGGAGGCCATCCGGCCATCTCTTAATATTTAGCTGACCTTTTTTTAACAATGGGTTTCAGCCTCCATTTTTGCTAATTATATTTCCGTATTTTTTACTCCCAATTCTCCCCCCCGCGGGCTATACTCTCCCCTTTAGTGGTCATCCGTTGTTCTTTGCTATATTCAATTGTAAAGCATAATTAAGGTAATACCTAAGAAGTGAAACCAGTGATAAAGCCTAACACAAATAGGCAGTGAATTGTGAACGTGGTGTACAATGGGTCGTGCGACGAGATTAGTGCCTGGGGCGCACGCGTCACGAAGGGCGTGTCCCCGCGAATCTGGTACCATCATTCTGGACAATGAACGTTAAGACGGTATAATTTTTAAACTAGCTTTATTCCTAGGTTAGAACCATTTCTGAAGAACACTCATTAAATTCCAATGTTATTACTAATGACTCTTTGATTATGATACTCCCCTACTGTGTTCCTACCCATTGCTGACTGCGAGAACGCGCCTATAGCTCGGTACGGTCTTGATCCAGAAGTCCGACTCTAGACCGGCTGATCGATCCGAGGAATTTGTGGCGTAAGTATGGGTTATCGGTAAGCTCTGCAAGATACCTAGATTACGCCCGCCTTTTTTTTCTCTTTATTTCAGTCCCACTCCGCCTGGCCAGCGAGCCCCACGGAGTCACTGCTCATAGCACGTTAACATAGCTGTCTCCCTCGCACTGGCGTTTCAAACCAGTGGTTACTCCTTTACCCATCTCTCTCTTTTCCAACGTTACAATATGTTCCAACGTTACAATATGTCCAACGTTACAATATGGCGCCCGAAAAAATAGCATAGGTGACGCACTCGCACTCAGTATTCGGTACAAAGGGGCAATAAATTATTTGTTATGTCACATTCCACAGCTTAATTGTCTTTGACATTTCAGAATTGTTGTCAGACTGTCAGATTATTTACACGTCAAATGTCAATCATCAAAACTGTCAATTTATTGTTATTATACAGAGTTTGTCTTAGATTATTGATAATATTTAACAGTATTTCTAACTTTAAATCGTTTAAATAAAATTTGTTTTGTTGAAATTCACATACCTAAGTTCAAAATATCACTTGGTTGTAAACAAAAAAACTATAAGTTTCACCGGACAACTCTGACAACTGATTGTGTACACATAAATTGTTTTATAATCATTATTTTCAACTGTTCATGTGATTCTACAGCAAACCTGTCAAAATTGTTCGAACGACAGGAGCGGATACGCATTTTTCAAGTAAGTAATTAGATTTAATTACTATTTACCATCAGAAATTGTTCACTCCAACCATTATTTTCCTTTGGTGTATAGCAAGTAAATGCGGAATCCAAACAAAGCGTGGAACTCACATAATGCTTAGGTTAATTACAGATATAAACAACTTATAGTTTAAGTGTGTAGCCTAAGTAACAACCTGTAAAGCAAGAACAGACAGACAGGAATAAACATGAATCCGGAAGTAACCACAAAGGGTAGCTCTCCCGTAAATTTAGAGTCCGTCATATCACCGGTACCCAAACCGGATGTAGGAGTTGTTTCATCGGTCTTCATCGACATGCAAGAAAATTATGTAAATACCAACCCCAGGGGTCCACAGCCAAATTTAGCCACAACCCAGTTGACGTACTCCACACTCGGAGCAGCCCGTACTTCCATTCTAGATCCAACAGCTTACCAGCCAGTCTTGGAAGCAGCAGGTACTTCCACACAATACAATGACTTACACAGCACAATGAATCCTATTTCAAAACCGGAACTAAAACCGATCATATACAACATGCTTTATCTACTCACTATTATAGGTAAATCATACCGAACACTCCACTATTCACTTAATATATAGACTAACAATCATAAATGTTAGATCAATTTATAACACTAGTACATACTATTATGCAAACTATAATAACAAACAAAATAGATATCTTGATATAGAATAAACTATACACATATCAGCACATACTATGATATGAAGTTACTTACATAAAAACTTAAATTCAAAAGTAAAATCATTCTACAATAGATTGCTACAATATATAAAGTTATTACATAATACCTACACTATAGATAATAGAAATCTAAGTTATTTACTTCTATTCCAAACCAACTCTTTAAGTTGCTGATTTTATAATAATTAAAAGTGAATGTCCAAATAAGAACATCACACCCAATATAAAGGAGACAGCTCAAATTTATGACAATTTTTTTTTTCTCGTTTTTACTTCTTAGATGTTGAAACCAAACATAAATACACATAAAGTAAGCAATAATACATAGTTCAATACAGCATAACAGTTTTTGACAAGTTGTTTGTTTTGTTTTCTCACCTAATAGGAAATATTTACATTTTCTTATCTTATTACTAAGCTATTGAAGCAACATTACCTACCAAGGTCCAGACTACAATATATAGTCTAAGCAAACACTATGCATGCAGGACCGTAGGACGATATACTGTGCACTAAGTTGCGAAGCCAAGGGACTACATGCATAGCCCCGATATATATATATAATTTATAGATTAATGCTCATATCTAGGAGTGGATGTATAGCATAGGAGCTTACCTAGCTCAAATATGTTGAATATTTTATCTTTCCCAAACAATGAATTAGGGATATTCTCTACTCTGAATGGACTCATAGCACAAGAGCCACTCAGTAATCAAAAAACATATATTGATATCAAAAGTCACTAGTATTTTTTAATTTATTACCTAACCCACTGGGTAAGAACTATCCACAGGATAACTTTTAATATACCTATTTTGGTCTAGCAGTTTAGTAGCTAATCATAGTACAAACAGCAGACCCTAGGTCATCTATAAATCTTATTTTTGAAAAAGGCACAACAGATACCTTAACCATGTGTTGGGTAAAGCAGCCTTATTTAAGTATTGTTTTCTACTACAGTTAGCAAGACAATATCAGTTCACAATCTGATCTTTTAGTTTAAAAGTCAGTAATTTTTATGAATGCAAAGAAAATAGCTAATTTTCTTTTCTTTTCCCCCACCTACTTGGGAGGAAATTTTTTATAGATTTGATTTATAGTCCAAGAGACAGTATTTTTTAGACATAACGGTTTAAAACTTTACTTTATTCCTTACCTATTTGGAAGGATATCCTAAATGAACATAGGAATAGTCAAAGAGCTGATCACATTATAGGATCGCATCTTTATCAACTAGCATAGGAGCATCTCAAAGGTAAATTTTTTTTCTTAGAAAACAAATGTTTTACCTCACAACATACCACGACTCAACCATAACACAACACTAAGGTTCCATTTCAATGAACAATGGCTAACCAACATAGTGTAAACACAGGTTATAGTTAGACACTAGATAACTATAACTAGATTACTAGATAAATAAAACAAAAAATTAGGATTAATAGTAGGATAGTTTATTTAATTGTTAGATATTAAGCAACATTAGCCTAGTAAACACTAACACTTAGTTAACATTAAACAAATAACTCAAACCAGCTGGTATAGGCTAAGAGCAGGTCGAAAGCGTGACGTATGCAAGTATAGAATAAATGAGTTTCAAAATTAAGGCCAAAACATTTTAGGACACAATCCGGCAGTGAATTAGGTTAACTTAGATGTAATACGCTAACAAAACAATACTAACATATACTATAACACACCAACATTTATTATCTACAAGTTTAGAAATAATTTAAGTTTAAGTATAAGATTTTTTTTCCGGGTTGCCACTTCTGTGGAGACAACTGGGTTGTCTCTTTCCTGAAAAAGCGGGTATTGTAGCATTATACGCTACCTTATAGTTTTTTATTATGATAAAATATCCGAACACGATAATTTAATCTGTTACACCAAAAATCATATCAAAAAGTATCCGAACGCGTCGATTGACAGCAAAGAGCCGCTGTGAAATTGCAACAGCGACCCTCTCACTTACACTCACTTGGGAGATGATATAGGCATCTCACTCCCCTCTTGATAAATGCGAAGTTCGCGGCTTTTAAAAAAACCGATAATCGATCGAGATTTTTCACTCTCTCTCTGGCTCGGACCGTGAAGACACGCGTGACCAGTTCGAGCATCACGGCATGTGATCTTTTTTTCTATCGCCGCCATGGCGGTTAGTGATTTTATTATATCCCTTTAATGGGAGGCCATCCGGCCATCTCTTAATATTTAGCTGACCTTTTTTTAACAATGGGTTTCAGCCTCCATTTTTGCTAATTATATTTCCGTATTTTTTACTCCCAATTCTCCCCCCCGCGGGCTATACTCTCCCCTTTAGTGGTCATCCGTTGTTCTTTGCTATATTCAATTGTAAAGCATAATTAAGGTAATACCTAAGAAGTTAAACCAGTGATAAAGCCTAACACAAATAGGCAGTGAATTGTGAACGTGGTGTACAATGGGTCGTGCGCAAGGGGGCGCCGGCCATTACAACTGCATCGTCTTCCGACGAGATTAGTGCCTGGGGCGCACGCGTCACGAAGGGCGTGTCCCCGCGAATCTGGTACCATCATTCTGGACAATGAACGTTAAGACGGTATAATTTTTAAACTAGCTTTATTCCTAGGTTAGAACCATTTCTGAAGAACACTCATTAAATTCCAATGTTATTACTAATGACTCTTTGATTATGATACTCCCCTACTGTGTTCCTACCCATTGCTGACTGCGAGAACGCGCCTATAGCTCGGTACGGTCTTGATCCAGAAGTCCGACTCTAGACCGGCTGATCGATCCGAGGAATTTGTGGCGTAAGTATGGGTTATCGGTAAGCTCTGCAAGATACCTAGATTACGCCCGCCTTTTTTTTCTCTTTATTTCAGTCCCACTCCGCCTGGCCAGCGAGCCCCACGGAGTCACTGCTCATAGCACGTTAACATAGCTGTCTCCCTCGCACTGGCGTTTCAAACCAGTGGTTACTCCTTTACCCATCTCTCTCTTTTCCAACGTTACAATATGTTCCAACGTTACAACATCTTTACCGATTCTCGTATATCGCGTAACAATTTCAGGCACGATCGTGTACAATCAACAGCGAAAATTGCTGCGGAAATAAAATTTCTTGCCAGTTTAATATCTTTGTCACAACAGCCGTGTAAGTGGAACATATAACAACAAAATATGTTAGCTTAGGTACTAGGTGCAGCTTCATTTTAAATGTTAGATAATATGTTATGAGTTAACTTTGTCAGCTATCATATCGTAGCCAACAAGACTTAATTTAAAATTAAAACAGCCCGACACGTGAAAATGAGTTGAGTTTTTGTAAATCTAAATATTGTCATAATATTTGTGGAACAAAAACTGGATTTCAAGATTTTAAGAATAATATCATACCGAAATTACGGACAGAAAATGGACACCTCTTTAAAAGAAACACAGATTTCGCAGTCCCCGCAAGAATCGGAGCTTTAAAAATGAATACAAATTATTTATGAGAAAAAAATTATTTTATTTTGAATAACCTATTAAAAGTTGAATAATAAGACATTTTTATTGAGATTTACTTGCCTAAAATTACACAACTGCATTGCATACTTACAAGGCATCTTTTAACACCATTACCATGACAATCGATCAGCGTATATTGCGTTTGCGCACCCGCACGGGTTTGTTACGACTCGTTTCAAACTCGGGCTCAATTCGAGGCACGAGTCCTCCAATCGCGCACGGGTTTGCGCCCTGATATGCGTATTTATTTTCGTGTTCAAAAGAAGGCAGTATTTGCCTTGATGCAAATACTGCCGTTTCCTTGTTTGTTTGATGTGAGGTGTTTGATGAATAGGCAACAAAACTCAAAATAAATATTTTTTGTAGGTTATAAACTTATAACGATGACGAAACTGTAGATGTAAAATGAATGGGCTTCGCTAGAAGACTCGTATCGTCGCCCCTTCATTCAGCATCACCTGCTTGACCTTCGTTTCGCTACGGAGGTCGCCGGCTCGCGTCGCTCGCCACTTCCCCCCTTCGCTCTACTCGGCCTCGTAGGCTCGCTTTACTCAGGACCTCCTTCGCGAGCTTCTAGTTTGGCGCTTTACAAAAACACTCTAGGGGCAGGGCAGACAAGACTACCTGGAGTCGGGTTGTGCTGATTCGGTTTTAGGAGCGATCTTCATTTTTTAATAATATTATGACCCTTTTCTAGCATGAAATTCACCATAAAATACCGTCGCCGACGCTCCCAAACTCCCGTGCTGCACAGCGTTGTCGAATTGATCGCCATGAATTGAACACGCGTTTGGAAGAAAATTTCGGTTGAAAACCCGTGCGCGATTGGATGACGAGTTCCTTATATTGAACACGAGTTTGAATAGAGAGTTAGCACATCAAACTCATGCGGGGTTCGAGGCAATGCTGCCTTCTATTGAACACGCAAACGTAAATACGCGATCGGTCAATAATCATTCCAGCTTATGTTGATTCTTTAAAAAATTAAAATCTTTTTAAAAAAAATTCAAAATTTATTATTCAATTTTCAAAATTCCAACTCAAATGCACTTCTTGCCTACATCCGTATCTTTTAACACCATTACCATGACGATCGGTCAATAATCATAGAAGCTACATCACTTTTTATATACAGAAATATCCGTTTTCTACCATTCCAAATTTAAAGGGACCACCCAGGTCACAATTATCAAACGATTTTCAAAAAAAATGCACCGTTTTTTAGACACATACTTACCCCATATTTACTTAAAAAATGAAACCCATTCTTTCATTTTTTATTAAGTCGGCTTTTATCTGAAATATTTTCAATTTACTAAACAAACACCCCCTAAAAACTCGACTTTTTTCATTTTTCCAAATTCTAAGAAGTTACCGGCCGATTTTCAAAATTTAAACGCTCATACGTGTCTCGATAAATTCCTCAACTTTTAGTACTATTCCCATCTCGATCTTTCTGAAATACTCGGAACTTGGAACGAGAAATTATTCAGTTCAAAATATTAAGCTTTTTGTACTTTACCTAACTTCCGGAGGTTTTTTTTGTGGATATTTTTGTGTAAGTTTTGGATCATCCAATACTAAAACCCTGCCATGTTTCATCGACTGAGGATTTAATGTGGGGGTCTCCATACAACAGACAAAATATCAGGTGTCTAGGGTATACCATCGTTACATGGTAACGAATAATATCTTTATGACTATGGCGAAGTAGTGAACATTCGTACCTTTAGCACGCATTGAATATGTTGGTAGATTTCGATTATAGAAAACTATAACGTTAAAGCATGCTACACAGTTGACTTAACATAAATGGCAATTAGTGATCATGAATTGTGAATGCCTCAGCAATATTGAAAACCCAACCGAGCGTTAAATGACCTTAGTCTTTGTTAGGTTAAAGAGCGCCGGCATTTTCGACCTGAACATACATACAATCATACATACATACAATCGATATAATTAATACGCCTATTCGATTAAACTTTTGAATCTGTACGTACTTTATACCTATGTTCTAGTCAAGCCAAATACCTCCGTACCTCGTTTGCCACGTTTGAATATTATATAAATTCATTAAAGGTCACAGACAGACACGCTTTCGCTTATTTTATAATGTTAGTACTGATAAGTGACACACTCGCATATTAAAACTAGTAATAAATAAAATTCGACCTCCCTGGCGCAGTGTTGAGCGCTGTTGCCTTTACGTCCCTGGTTCGATTCCCGGTAGGGTCAATTTGGGAATTTATAATTTCTGAATTTTCCGTGGCTGGGAGGATTCGGCCGTAGCTAGTTATCACCCTGCCGGCAAAGACGTGCCGCCAAGCGATATAGCGTTCCGGTACGATGCCGTGTAGAAACCGAATAGGGGTATGTGTTTAATATAACTGCCATGCCCCTAACAGGCGAGTCCTCTACCATCTTAGACTGCATCATCACTTAACATCAGGTGAGATCACAGTCAAAGGATAAGTGGTAGTGGATTTAAAAAAAAAATCAATACGCATGAGAGTTTATTTTACTCTAAGCATGTATTAATCGCTCTTCACTTTGTAGGCAGGCTTAATTAGTACGTGACGTTACATCTGGTGAATTAGGTACTTTTGTTTCTCACGCTTTCGTGTTGTAACGACTGCCTGAAAAAAGGAGTGTTCATGTATGTGTGTATGTGTGTGAGTTTGTATATTCCACCATAACTTCTATACGCCTGAACCGATTTAGATAAATGAGGTGTCGTTAGAATTCCTAGCTTATTCCGGGTGACATAGGCTAGTAAAATTAAAAAAAAAACTGATGGGGTGACCATGTTCTTGCATTAAAGACTAAAGTTGAAAAAAAAAATTAAAAATTAGATACTATAACTATATAATCATCATCTAGAAAATGATGAGTAGATTCGAAAAATATATAACACTATAGTTCAATATCCAGTGATTCACAAAAAAATATCATTTAATAAAAATGTGAATAAGATTCTTTTTAACCAGATTAATTTAGATTTTTAAATTTTTAGTTCGTTTTTTGGCAGGACAGTCGTGTTTTTTAATTATTTTCTTCCAAACACAACTCTTATTTTTAAGTGTAACTCTATTTATTGATAGTTCTACTGAGAGCAAATCTTTCTAACGCGGGTAAACAACACTAAAATTCACGCTTTATAATATTATTTTATTATGTTCAGATCATGGCGTTTGAGGTACCCATAAGAGTGATTAGTATTGAGGAGGTAGCTTATGTAGATATGCTGCGGGAGCTGGAATCACCCATTGTTTTGATGAACATAATATTATAATATTATTATTCAGCTACATAATATATAAGCTGGTTTTCAATGCAAACATAGCGACATGATACAAATACAAATGCTTTTATTTTGCTAAATGTGCGTACAAATATTAGGACGTAAATTGAATTATTACTTCGAGACTCATTTTGCCAAGTAACAGGCGTGCAAAATGGGTAGTAAGTAAGTAATGAAAACTAAAACAACAGCATGGTATACGACTACAAAATAAATGTACTTTAATATGGGTAAATTTCACCAATACCTAAGAGTACAGTCTAGAATTTAGGAACGTCGACCAATACTCTAGAGTCGAGTGTTGGACTTTGACGATTGATATGCGAACGCCGCTTTCCAACTCCGGGTATTTTTTCAGCTAAGTACCTAGAAACGAATTTACGGTGGATATTTTCTCAAGGAGACATGGAACATTTTATTTCACTTCCGTTGGGAAATCTCTTTCGGAAATGTACACATTCTAGGAAATAAAATTTCAAGTGTGTTTACAAAGATACAATGAACATCATAAGGTGTTTGTAAAAAATGAACATCACATAATATATAATACATAGTATACCTACTTGTCACTTATTTTATTATGCTCCGAAGTTAACATGGTTTACTTTGTTTGCCTTCCACTGCGAAATCTCCGTAGAAATATGAAACATAGATACGAATCTAAATATTTTGAGGAGTTTATGCGAATTGTCAAACGAGGCACAACTAACAAACAAGTCATAATTAAAAAAATTAAAAAACACGACTGCCCTGCCAAAACACGAACTAAAAAGTTAAAAATCTAAATTAATGTAGTGTAAGGGAAGAATGTTGTTTTAAAAATAGTAATAATCCGCTAACTCTAGTTAAATAAGAATCTTATTCACATTTTTATTAAATGATATTTTTTTGTGATTCACTGGATATTGAACTATAGTGTTATATAGTTTTGGAATCTACTCATCATTTTCTAGATGATGATTATATAGTCAATCTTATTTTCGATTTTTTTTTTCAACTTTAGTCTTTAATGCGGGACCATGGTCACCCCATCAATTTTTTATATTTTTACTAGCCTATGTCACCCGGAATAAACTAGGGATTCTAACGATACCTCATTTATCAAAATCGGTTCAGGCGTATAGAAGTTTTAGTGGAATATACAAACTCACATACATACATACATGAACCCTGAAAACAATATACTCCTTTTTTCAGGCAGTCGCATAAAAAAGATAACGACCACGACCGGTCTGCCAAGACTAGCGCAGAAAAGGAAAAGAGCTCCCGAAATGTCTACAAAGGTAGGTTATTTTCTTATTTACTAAATTATTACTAAATGTACCTATTGCTAGCTGCCAAATTAATAAAAAGGACATTAAATTGATTATTTATCGAGCCGTAATATTCTAGAACTATGTACTTACAAAAACACGACTCTGAAGAGCGTCTTTGGGTTATAAACAAAGTGTGTTACCTATTAAAAGGGATTTTTTTATAAATTTTTAATTGATAATATAAGTTAAGAAGTTTATATAAGAGTACAGATAGGTACTCGAAGGTTTTATCGGAATATTTGTGTCGAAAATAGGTGTACAGAATCTATAGAATATAAAGGTTCGTTTATATTGGTCGATTATTTAGTTGACAGACTCGATATACAATATGCAAATACTCAACATTAAGGCAGGCAATTAAACAAAACGCAGGTGTTTTAAAAGTCTCTTGCAACTCGAATGCATTATCGACCAGTAAAAGTTCCCTTACTTCGGGAGCTACTAAGAAATCTTCTGAGGCCGCTGGCCGGGCCTCAAAACCAAGAGAAGTACCTTAGCGAACCGTCTAAATAAATTATCATTGAATAAATGGGTATTGACTGCTGCTTGCCTTGTGGCATGCATAGATATTCCCTATCGACCTATGAAAATATTCCCTGAATACGGCAAGGTCTTAGGCATGCGTTTTGGAAATTTTGCTTGGAGTTGCTATAGGTATGTAGCTATGTTTCTAATAATATTATAATACGACCTTTGGGTTTTGTATCTATAGAAAAATATTATCGATACAGATATTACAGATATATATTTATTTCTCCAAATAAAATATTCAACATTTTACATGTTATTATAGTTAATTTAGAATAGAATATATTTATTTGCATGATTGTAAGTAGGTACATAGTACGGTGTTACAAAGTACAGGTCTAATATAATGAGCAAATTACAATCAGCCATACAATGGCGTGCAACATACCTACTTAAAACTAATAGATTGAGAAAGAAAGGACTAAAATACTGTGTAGGTTTACAAAAAAATTACATATTTTGATTTACAAAAAATGACGGTTTCCGGTAAGTATACATTTTTCCTCCAACATTACAAGTACAAGGAATCGAATGTTACGAACAAGTGATTACAAAGGACATTGACCAAATTCGCCTAAGAATCAACACACGTTTGAAATATACAGTAATTCTTAGCTTAATTTATAGTCTTTATTCCAAATATCAGAATTTAACGGACACTTCAAATTAATTAAAAAATAAGTAAATGGGTATTAAATTGATTACTATACGTTTCCGTCGCTGGATTATTAACCACAGATCAATAACTTAAGTTTTAAATAATATACTATACCACTGCTTGAGCGCTAGATCTGTATCGTAAGAAACAAAATAAATGCTGCTTAAAGTGCTAAGTGCTAGTATTCGGAATCTCGCAACGCCATCTATTGAAAGTACAATAATTTAATATTTTTAACGCCATCTGTAATGTTTTTGATGAACTACGGCGAATCTTGTCTTATCTACATACTGTTTACAGCTCTATTACAAATGGATAGAGATGATATTAATTTGTTCAAGTAGATTGATCGTGAATGCTGAAATAAACTCAAAATTGAAAATATTTTTGGTAATAAGTAATTTTCTTTCAAGTGTCCGTAGTTTTAATCTGCTCTCAAGTATAAAAAGGTATTAATTTGAACCCAGTAATCAATGTTTTATGACGGTTGGTTCTTAGGCGAACTTTGTATGGGGACAGAACAATGTCCTTTCTGTACTACATTTTTCTACTTTCCGATTCTTGGTAACAAATTGTGCTTCTGCAGTTGCAAATTTTGACTGGTCCATATTTCACACGAGCGACGTGACGCGGAAAGGTTTTCGGTTCCAATTAGTTTTGAACGAAAAATTCAATGGGACTTTGAATGACTCCGTAAATAATAGTTTGCGTCGCACCGACAACATTTTCGCTGTGATTTCATAAATAAAAGAATAGATAGGTACTAAATAAAAAAACCTGGGTAATCCCAGGTTTTTTAAACATTTTATTTATTTTATTGAAAACTTGTATTTGTCAGCGTATAGCTGAATAATTATATTTTTAAAGTGGTGTACTCCCACATATACCTGTAATAGCACCAGGCGCTCTGCAGGGTTGTTCGCCGCAACAAAACAGAATCCACAAGCGTGATGCTACCTTCAGTAATAGTATGTTAGTTAAAATACAGCGCACAAACCACCATGGGTAGTAGGATATTGTTTAAATGTATCCTATTAACCATGGTAGGTTGTTTGAACGTAGCGAACGTCATAAGTCATCATCTTTGAGTAGATCGCTAGGTAAAATCAGACATACTGTAGACAATAGAAATGCACACGAAGTGCACTGCGCACAGAAAGCAAGCTTTCTGGTTCAACAACAAACCAACCCCATCTGAACGTCCAACTGGTACAAGAACTAGGACGTCAAGACAGAACCAGCCGTGCTGAGCCATCGCCGAAGCGAGTAATTTATATTCCGCAGAGCCCAACTCAACCTGCGATAGTAATATGTGATGATAATACGTGTAAGTATGTTGTATTTTGTATGAATATAAATCCACCATAGGTAGATCAAGTATTGTCGAAAGCTATCCAAGTCAGGTTCACGAAGCACAAGTACCAAAGCTCCCTAGCATTAGACAGCAACCAACAATGTAGTGCATTCGAGATGTTTTATTGAATATAAATAAATATTAATTTCATGTATCGCCCCTTTCGCCACCAGAACAATCGACCATAAGAGCAAACATAGCTTTTGAAATGAGAGTCAACCGGCTTCGTTCTCACAACATACCGAGTTCTCGTTTCCCGAGCGGCCAGAATGCCGGATATCTTTTTTGTTGAATTCAAGATCGTCCCTCATCTAGTTCATAATATATAATAATATTCTATTATTGTTTTAATATAATTTTATTATGATATATATTTAAAATATTTTTAATATAAATTATTATTCACTGCATAGTAAAGTACGTATAGTTACACTTCGTTCAATCCAATTCATCAATTAATAAATACGTTTTAAATGACATTATTTATTGATAAAAACCGCACCTTTTTGTTTTTTTATTTCGTTCCTATACATATTTTAATAACTAAAGTACGTATACTGATTGAACAGGTTTATGTCAAAAGCCATTATTAATTCAAAGTAAGTAGCATTATTTACTCAATTAATTGAACGTCAATTATTATTGTTGAATGTAATTATAATTATTAATACGTTTGAGCTCTAACAATATATTCAAGTTAGACTGTTTTTTATACGACTACCTGAAAAAAGGAGTATATTGTTTTCAGGGTTCATGTATGTATGTGTGTGTGTGTATGTATGTATGTATGAATGTATGTATGTATGTGTGTGAGTTTGTATATTCCACCATAACTTCTATACGCCTGAACCGATTTTGATAAATGAGGTATCGTTAGAATGCCTAGCTTATTCCGAGTGACACAGGCTAGTAAAATTTAAGAAAAAAATGGTCCCGCATTAAAGACAAAAGTTGAAAAAAAATAATTAATAGATATTAATATAATATTAATATAATCGTCATCAAGAAAATGATGAGTAGATTCCAACAATATATAACACTATATAGTTCAATATCCAGTGATTCACAAAAAATATCATTTAATAAAAATGTGAATAAGATTCTAATTCAACATGATTAATTTAGATTTGAACTTTTTAGTTCGTTTTTAGGCAGGGCACTCGTGTTTTTTATTTTTTTTAATTATGACTTGTTTACTTATTCGAGCATTCGGGAATTGAACATGTGTCGTCAGTGATCTGTCAGTAAGCGTTTGATAATCCCATACAAATCGTAGAACTAAGCTACACTAGATTAAAAAGGTGATAATTTGGATAGAAGCAGGCGTTAATGAAGAAACTAGAAGTTTAATTCGCTATAATCCGCCACAGAGGGTTTATGTGGTGTGGTAAATATCGAGGGCACCAAGTTCAAGATACGCACTGTACCACATAGATTTGATTTCTTTGGCGAACTATAGCGAATTAAACTTCTGGTTTCTTCAAGGTAATAATTATTAATCTTCGCAAACATCTCGATTTTTCGATTTCAAAAAATATTAACTGACCTTAATTGCACTATAAATTAGTATCGAATGAAAATATGGAATTAAACAAGTCAAACGAAGTACTAAAGCCTATACTTTAGAAAGATAATTATTCATCTTACAGGAACTCGTTGAAAGCCGCACAAGCGCGTTTTATTCACAAGATTCCTACCTACTTTGGAACAGCTCCTTCCGATTTTCTCCAAACAAATTAATTTCTCCTTTTTATTTCGCCCCGAAGTTTCATCGTTTCACTAGTTGAGAATTTCGAGGCAAGTCGCTCTGTAACGGTGTCTTCATACTACTTAATTATCTACGAGTACGGAACTTTATTCTTTATTGCGAAAATACTGCACGGATCATTGTTACAATGTCAATAATGTTATTCATTATTATTGGCTCAATTAATGCGCCTGATGCTGCGACAATAGATTACAACCATAAGTGAAAGTGTCAATCGGGCCTAGTGTCATCAATCATCATCATCATCATGCAGAGTGTCCTCCCAGAATGAAACACATTTGGCTATAGCCGATCATTTAGGATATAGCTTATCAGACAATTATGAAGAACTCACGGGCATGCAGGTTTCCTCAATATATTTTGCTTTCACCGTTAGAGGCCAGAGCAAGCTATATTAAGTTACTTAAAAAGCTCATAACTCATAAAAGTTAGAACTTAGAAGTGCGTGCCTGAGGATGCTATCACCGATCACCCGAACCGGTGGAGAGAATTTCTAACAGCTTTACGCTCAGTCTTGACAATTACAAGGCATAAAACTATGATTATGTTTGAATATCAAAAATCTTCCGGACAGTAAACCGAAGAAGTCGTGAGAGACAGCTTTCAACCTATGGTTTAATGATGGAGCAGGAGGATGGACTCAGTGATAATCACCTGTTGTCCTAGGTGCACGACGAAAGCGACGCGTCGTACGATACGACACGACTCCATAGAAAATAACAAACTTATGTACGCGACAACGTATTTATAAGTAGGCAACGTGAAGGTTCAGCTTGTTCCTGTCCGTCACGTCGCATTACCGCGTTTGTCGGAGTTAGATACATTAGATATACCTAATAATAGACCTAGTCATTGGATAGATGTCTAACATAAATAGAGGCAGTAAGCTAAGAATAGAACCGGCTGGAACAGAAGCTCTTGACTATGTCAAAACGGAAACGGTCTAAATCCAAACCACAGATAGACATCGAAAACCCATTGAAATGATTGAGTGAATCGAACATTGCAAATACACATCCGCAATTCATAATTTGTCATGTAGATATCTGCCGTTCTACGATCGTACATTTTAGTGGGAAAATGGAAACGGTAGTGCAATAGTTCGTATTTGTGGAACGTGTGCAAATAGGAAATCCATGTTTTCGAAAATCGTCCACTTCTGCTTACATTGATTCGCCCACGCTCAAAATTAGTACTGCACAACTCGAGTCCCGTGATCTGTGGTAATGACAAAAACATTACATAAAAAAGAAAAAGAGTTTAAAAACATATTTAATCAACAAGTGTTACTACACTAGTAATGATTACCATTGAAACCATTGAGTACCATTGAAAATGGTTATCAGATGCAAATCGCCTGAGACGTATTTTTGGCCATAGCTCCGAGGATTTTAGGAGGATCGTGATGGGAATAGTACCAAGAGTTGAGGAATTTATCGAGACACGTGATAGCGTTTGAATTTTAAAAATAGGCTGGTAACTATTTTGGTATTTTGAAAAATTTAAAAAATTATGGGTTTTTTGGGGGGTGTTTGTTTACTAAAATGTAAATATTTCGGAAAACCCCGACTTAAGAAAAAATTTAAAAAAAGGTTCCTAGGGTATTAGTTTGGGTGTAAAATGGCGATTTTTGTTCTGAAAATCGGTTAATAATTGTGACCTTGTAGGTCGTGTGGTGGGAATTGGAATAGTAGAAAAACGGATATTTCCGTATATAAAAAGTGATGTAGGTTCTATGATTATTGTCCGATCATCATGGTAATAGTGTTAAAAGATGCGGATGCAGGCGAGAAGTGCATTCGAGTTAGAAATTTGAAAATCGGTTAGTAAAGTTTTGAAAAATTTTGAAGAGTTTTTTATTTTTTTACGAATCAACAAAAGCTGCAGTGATTATTGACCGAGCGCGTATTTCCGTTTGCGTGTTCAATAGAAGGCAGCATTACCTCGAACGTCGCATGGGTTTGAACTCACTATTCAAACTCGTGTTCAATTCAAGGCGATCAATCCGACAACGCTGTGCAGTACGGGAGTTGGGGAGCGTTGGCGACGGTATTTTATGGTGAATTTCATGCTATAAAAGGGTCATAATATTATTAAAAAATGTAGATCCGAATCAGCACAACCCGATTCCACCTAGTCTTGTCTGCCTTACCCCTAGTAAAGACCGAAGCCAGAAGCTCGCGAAGGAGGTCCTGAATGAACCTGGCGATGACGACCTCTGGAGCGAAACGAAGGTCGAGTAGGTGAAGCTGAAGTAGGTGAAGTAGGTGCTATTCCAGACACACCTACCTTTGTGCCAAATTTCAGTCAGATCCTTTATCCTTCAATTCATCCATACATCCATCCAAACTTTCGCGAAGATAAAAATTAAAATTTTTAGGTTTTTTGCCTATTTATCAAACACCTCACATCAAACAAACACGGATTCCGTGCATCAAAGCAAATACTGCCTTCCATTTGACACGCAAATAAATACGCCTATTAGGGCGCAAAGACACGGAGCACAGGGAGCACGAGGTTGAAAGGAAGTTAGCGTAACAAACCCGTGCGGGTGTCGAGGAAGTACTTCGTTCTATTGAACGCGCAAACGTAAATACGTTGACCGATCGTCATGGTAAAATATGCCTTGTAAGTAATATAGTTGTGTAATTTTAGGCAAGTAAATCTCTTCTTATTCAACTTAATTATGTATTCAAAATAAAATATTTTTTTTTTTGTAAATTATTGTATTCATTTTCAATGCTCCGATTCTTGCGGGGACTGCGAAATCTGTGATTTCTTAATGATACGGATAAACACAAATAAAATCGGTCTCCCTACTACAATACACTGTAGTTTGCTACACCCAAACGATATCCATAGCCTATCTTACCTATTATTGATTAAATCTGATATTTTGAGGAATAAGTGTACTATGGAATTGCAATTAATAAAGAAATTAAAATTGGGAGTTAAATAAGTTGTCTAGTGGGATTATAACTTAAAAGTAAGAAAGCCGCATTACCCAAACTTCATATGTGAGTTTGTGTTATTAAATAGGAGCACCTTATATTATTAGTTTCGCTCATAATTTTCAACGGTCTCATAAATAAAACCGGCTGCTCTGTGGATTAGGACCCACACACTCAGATCAGCTGAAAACTCATACATAATTCTATAAGTGAGTTGGTGCTGACTAAGTAATGCATTAATTATAACTATTAGAACTTGAAAAATAAATACTTTGAAAGGAGCTTAGTAGTTTTCGTTAAAAAAGAACCGTATGGGGTTACACACAATCTCTGTCTCATAAGTAAAATTAATTCATCCCTTCTGTTGTTTAATGTTGTTTAAAAAAACTTGCAACTTCCTTCCATAAATTCAATCTATTCACACAGACTTAATCACTAAGGCGAAGGCCAGACGGTCAGTATATACTGTGGTATGTGGTCCATCAGTATGACAAATACTGAAAGACCACATTCCATTGAAGGAATACACTAGACAATACAATAACGCTAGATTACACGATCAATAATTATACCACGATATTTCGTAAATTACTGATTGACCACTGTATTTTCTGAACATCTAGCCTTCGCTTTATTTACCTTTATATGTACAGTGGCGCTCAGAAAATATCTACCACCTTAAGGTTGATAATTGCAAAATCATTTGTGACTGAAAGTCGTGTGGTTTGGTTAGGGATAGATCATAGATTTTTTAACTTTATTAGTAGGTGGCAAATGTGGCAAAGATGAATCTTTCAATATTTTCAATAAATGATATTTTAACAAATGCGATGATGCTTAAGTGTCAAACGCACTTAGCTTACAAAAAAACTTATAGGAAATTAATTTTATTATAATGAAAACTTTTGATAACTTTGAAACGTAATAAATACCTTTCAATGCAAGCAGTGTTTTAAAGAATCTAATTTGAAAACTGGTAAAAATTTTCAGCCCGCGACCGTATGTAGGTTCTATATTGATTCGAATCGTATATTGCATCTTGCGAAAACATAATAATATGCTGATGCTTGCAATCCGATCAGGCTAAGAAAAATATGTATTACGTAGTAGGTAAGCATTTACGTACAGCCTTAGCCTATTTAGATATCAACTCAAATGCAATCTGACACGTATATTAAACACATATCACATAATTGTAATGACGGTACATATATATAGGTATAGTTTTAAAAAACAACACTTCATACCTCTAATACCTATCATGAAGTGCTTAATAAATAAAATAGCAGATTTTACGGGCTTAAAACCTATAAATTATTATGCTATTGTACTTACATAGAAGTTTTGACGTTGCGAAATTCTGCTGAACAAAAGTCTTTGTTTGATGTAAGATACCCAGCATCAACAAATCAATCCTGGGCAAATTAGAGCTAGTAGCTTTGGTAAATACTTGATCCATGGCTAACGATTTTTAATTTCTTAACTTTGGATTCGGTAAAACAAAACTAGATTAAGGAAATGATCTTTGGGAAACAAAAAAACACGAAAATACTTGATAAACATTTAAAACGCCTGTACTTATAGAGATTGTTGGTCGATTGTCAAAGCTCGAAAACGATAGTGACGTCATTCGCTTCAGTGGTGTTTTATACAATATGGCGGATTGCTGTATTTCATAGTTTTATTTTATCAAAATAAATAACAATCTCACTCGAAATAGAAAAATACCTAAATACGTTTTTTATATTCCATGAATCCTATTTCATTAGATAAATTCATAATTTCATTGATTCTTGAATACTGTCATCATGCCTATTGAGCGGGAGTTAGCCGACGACGCTAAGGAGACGAAATGCTGGGAGATTCTCGCAAGTCGAAGTACGAGCAATCAAGGTGAGACGCGTTCATTGAGCGCGCGAGAATTGAAATAATTATCGATTAACGCAATCATTTCTTGTATGTTTTGTGAATGGTATTCATTTCATGTTATAAAATATTTGTATATTACTTATACAGCTCTAATATATAATTGGTAAGTAACTTATTCATAATTATTTGTATTGCTGCGTAAGCTGCGCATACTTATATGAATCGCAACTGAATCTAAGTAGTATTAAATAGTAATAGTTTGAATTAATATCTATTGTCAAATTAAGGTAAATATTTTGGACAGATTATGTTTGTGGATGAGTGATTCAGATTGCTTGCACACAGCTTGCACACACTTAAGCTATGTATGGACTTTTTACGTCGACCATACATAGACACCGTACTTAAGTGGTTAGATCTATACGTATAGTCCCACAAACTTATATGACCCGGTGACAGCGTCGCTAATGTATTATGAAAAATTACATAAAAAGATAAACTAAACTAATATAAAAATTAAGTAAAGCATTATTAAGATGTCAATTTAACAGTACATATTAGTAAATTATGACTTACTAGCTGATTCCCGCGACTTTGTCCGCGTGGGTTGAGGTTGTTTGGTTCCCGCGGGAACTCCTTAATTTTCCGGGATAAGAAGAAGCTTATGTGCTATTCAGACTATAATCTTTCTCTGTGCCAAATTTCATCCAGATCCGATCAGCCATAGGGGTGTGATTGAGTAACAAACATCGATCCACACATCCATACATCCATACATACATCCATCCAAACTTCCACATTTATAATATTAGTAGGACATCATTGTGAGCTGCATTTCATGGTGTTAATCAAATTACATTCGTTCCGTCGCGCCAGGCCGATTAATGAACGCAAATGAAAGGTGCGTATAAAAATTGAGTAATACACCCCTCTAAAAACTCTCCTGCAATTTTATAGACAGTGCAATTAAACTTTACCTACTAACATGAAATAAAAGATTTTCGTACTCAAAGAGTGCCTAAGGGGCCCTATTACACAGTACTATTGCCTATTCTGTGATATTACTAATTATGGACTGGCAGATTTCATATACCTTTGAGAACATTATCAAGAACTCTCGGGCGTTCAGGTTTTCCTCACGATGTATTATATTTCTTCACTGTTTAAGTCAAGTGATGTTTAATTTCTTAAAATGCTCATAACTCCAAAAATTTTCCTTCAGAACGTGTTTCACCATTTTTGATTTTTGAAATTCAATCCCCAACGACATTAATTAGAGAGTTTATCCTCAATCACGCCGCATTAGAGCAACGGATTAACGTTATTTTTTACATGGGTATAGTTGAGTGGAGAATGATAGAATATTTTAGTCCGGAAAATTAAGGAGTGCCTGTGGGAATTAAAAAAAAACTTATATCACGCGAACTAAGTAGTATTTTTATATACCTGTCCTAACTTATTAAGAAGTGGCAGCATAAAAAAATATTTAATCAGTGTAGGCAGTGTTGTGCAGGTGTATTATGTTATGGTTAGTTTTTCATGGTTTTTAACCTTAAAGTCATAATTATAACTACTGGTTATACATAATAATTTTATATTTATTAATATTAATATTAATATTAATATTGGTTATCATAGGGTTAGATCGATTAGATTTCTCCCTACTTCAAAAATTGATCACTATATAAGTATAATAAAAGCACTTTTTTGAGCTTCATACGCATTACAATACTGTTCGGAATAGTGCAAGACAAAAAATACATAGCGATATCTCGGGGCTGACTTAGTCTTTGTGATTCATTATCCTGGATTTAAACTTCCACTCTCAATTAAGTCCCCCCGGAAGTACCTGTTTATGCCAAACATATTTAATATTTTATTACTGTACGTCTATGCAATTCTTGCAAGCTTACACAAAATATTATTATGATAGATTTATGACCTCTTATCCTTTACTTCAATACATGTAACACAGCGTAATGTGATAATATACTACTTACATAATATTACCTATTATTACCCTTGTGGTAGACCGAAGCCCATACAAATTGCAGACATCAGGTTCACCTTGAACCTAACACTTACCTGCCAACAACACCATTGTATAAAAATGTCATACAAACTGCATACTAATTATTTAGTGCTAGAATTAGTGATATCATTTGTACTGCATATTCTGCCATCTTGGAGATACAATGCTGCTGGATGCGGCCACACCGCAGCGTTCGTCTCCGTCGAATGACTGATAGGATAACAACGCATCCACCTATGTATCTCCCATGTACCCCCATAAGACTGGTATTACATTTAGTTTTCAAAGAACTAAACAGATCAGAAAAGAATTGTACAGCTCCATCGAGGTGACTATGTGATAATTTATTATTATCTATGCATATAAAAATGTTTGTCCTGACCGACTGACTGGTCTATCAACGCACAGCCTAAACCGCTGGGGTTAGAATCTTGAAATTTTGACAGTAAGATTCTTTTGTGACATAGGCAGTAGGAACTCACTAAGGAAGGATTTTTCTAAATTCCACCCCTAAGGGGATAAAAAATTAGGTTGAAAGTTTGTATGAAAATCTGTCATTTCTCAAGGTATATCCGGCTTAAAATTAAAATTAAATGGAATTAATAGAATTTGCATACGTTTTTTATTTTCAGTAAAACACCCAATCTCGCGAAACCTCGGCTAGGTCTAAAATCTCGCGAGATTGCATTCCCTACTTGTAGCCATATTGTCAAACGATGTTATTTTGTCTGTTTAATGAAGGTATAAAATGTTTTGTTCTGTATAATATCTGAACCAAGATATTTGTTTTATATGATTTATACAAGAACCCATACATTACTTTTAGAATAATCTTTATTTATGTTACATTCTAACTGTTACAGACAAAAACAATGTACACTCAGCTTTCAGCTTTCATTTCCGAATAAAATGACAAACAAAGAGAAACAAAGATAATTGTGACACACTATGAGAAAGTTCTATTCTACTAGGGGAACTGTAAACTACGGTAACTGTAGACTACGGAACCCTAAAAAACTATTCACACTCCAAAATTACTAAGCAGCTTAGAGATAAACTGAAGACGATATGTTTACAAGCCGTTGAAAAATATAATAAGATTGTGTGGTGTAATTTTAACTCTGTGAATCACGGAGGTAATTTCATAATAGAGACAGCTGCCACATTACTCTGAAACGAGTGGAGCACACACAGAGATGATGAAAGCGCGATAGCAGTGCAACGCGATAAAAACTGCATAAATATGTGCAGTTCCATTATTAATTATTACCTAAGTACCATAAAAATGTCTATATGTGGAACGAACGAAGCTAAGCTACTGCTACAACAATAACAATGTTACAGTAATAAAATATGCCTACTAAGTACATG
Source organism: Erebia palarica (assembly GCA_964035005.1). NCBI lineage: Eukaryota > Metazoa > Arthropoda > Insecta > Lepidoptera > Nymphalidae > Erebia > Erebia palarica. The sequence goes on from OZ035986.1 coordinate 22,308,169, forward strand.
TTTTTTTAATTTTTTTTTATTACTGTATATTATGTTTTTAAAGCACTGTAGGTTGGTAAGTAGGTAAACTTGGCATCATCATTTCAACCCATTGCCGGCTCACTACAGCGACTCTTTAACAGCTGAGCACAAGTCTCCTCTAAAAATGAGATGGGTTTGGCCTACCCATACTCCAATTCGCTGGCAAAGTGCGGATTCGCAAACTTCATACACTTGACCACGCTATGAAGAACTCTCGAACATGCAGGTTTCCTCACCAAGTTTTCCTTCACGATTAAATCATTTACCCATTTCTTTAAAAGTTAGAGGCGCTCTTGGCCGGGCGTTTACTAGGCTTAGGAAAAGTTCAAAATGATAGCTGAAACCACTAAGTGGGGAAATATTGTTATCGATGGCTGAAATTTTGTATGAAAGTCAATCTTTTAAGATATAGGGTACCTATCCATGAAAATTGCTACTTGAGCTTCCGAATAAAGAAATACGTGTTTGCGGATTTTCGGAAATCCTACCCAGTCACCGATTTTCAAAAACGTCCGTGCAAATCCAGAGTCAGCTAGTTAAAGGAATAAAGGGAATGATTTAAGCGAAACCAACCAACATAGGTATCACCACTAGAATATAAGTTTATGTAGTATTGTAGAAAAATATTAACATAAGATACTTGTTTCAGGATAAAGAAATGAAATTCAAGGATGGAATTCATTTCCTGCGATTAAGAAAAGTAACGATGGTGTCAGAGACGAGGTTATAAAAGGATGCGTGCGCATCTGCTGGGGACGCTCTTGCTTGTCACCCGTCGTTGCGTATCGTTCTTGTGTGATTTTATTTTCTCGCTGTAATATTTTTATTGTTCATGTTAATAAATGAGTCAGGAGAGCTTTTACGTCTTTCTTCTTCAAGTATCCTCTAGAAATTTGCAAGATCAGAAGTGGGATTCGGTATCAACGTGATGCCTAATCCTACCGGCTATTCTGATTCTATAATTCTATACTTGAGGAAGGAAGGCAAAAATGCCTGATTGTGATCGCGTAAATGTCGTAGAACTCGTCATAATGGTTGTTTGAAGCATGAGGTGGACGCGATACTAGTTCGCGTCAGGTGCTTTGAAAAGTCAAGGTACGCCTAATATCACCATCGCCTGATAGGCCTGCGTTGTTGGAAAAACCTCCGTCATGTTCTATGAGCCGGCGGTCATGTTGCAGCTGCTGGGTGCACCATACAGGGGTCAAATGTTGGGTGTTGAATCGGAATGTGTTGTAAGTGACGCGAATGCGCTGTCCACAATAACGGGTCGTTGATGTTATTCATTCGATTAACACGGCAGGGAGGTCTAGGGTATATTTCTATGTTTTGAGCTTTGATCCCAGTTTGCATAATATTGAAAATTGGTGTGAGGATAGATCGCGCTAAAGCATGATTTTGGGTATGGTGTATGAAGCTGTTTACAGGGAGATGCAAAGACGTGGTTAAATGAATGGGTGACGACAGAGCGTAGTTGCAATCTTTGTGTTCTAAGATGCCGGATATGCAATCATTTTGTTTGAAGTAACGAGTAAGAGTTCAGATAGTTACAGCACATATGTTGATTATGCTTGTCGTTCACTTCTTCGTTTGCGAATAGTGAGAGGGCTCAGTGTTGGGTAATTGATGTTTTGAAAAACTGGATTGCAGTCTAATTGTCAGCGTTGCCGTGTAACCTGAAGGTACACGTCAACGCTGACAATTAGACAATTAGGTATTCAGGTTCTTATTCTGTTCTGCGCATATCAGCCATGACATATTGTCGTGTCAGTTATTTGTCTACTCGTGTTTATTTACTTTTGTGTAAAATTTTTGGTCGTTTTGTGATCTTGTTAAAGTTGTGTACGTAGAATAAAGTCTGGTTTGTTTGTTCGTATTTCTTTCACAGATAAAGGACCGCTGATACTGCTCACATTTATAAAGAGCAACAAAAAGGAACATTTCTACTTGTTCACATTTAGAGAATGTTGTTCAAGTTAGTTTCGTTCGATGAATATGTTACGAAGTTATTACTCGAAATGTGGTTCATGTGATATGGCTTGTAAAGGTATTCAGAACCTGTGACAGACGGGTGCGGTTTGGTCATTATCTGTTCTATGTCTCTTTCGTATTCGGCGCTCAACACGGCGTGAGGCGTTCTGGACGCGCCAGGCAGCGCGCTTGCCTGCTGAGCCAAGCTGCGCGTCCACATGTCGCGCGTGGCTGCGCGCTTGCCTGCTGCGCCGAGATGCGCGTCTATACGTCGCGCAGGGCTGCGCGCTTGCCTGCTGAGCCAAGCTGCGCGTCTACATGTCGCGCGGGGCTGCGCGCTTGCCTGCTGCGCCGAGCTGCGCGTCTATACGTCGCGCAGGGCTGCGCGCTTGCCTGCTGCTGCGCGTCTGCTAGTCGCGCAGGGCTGCGCGCTTGCCTGCTGAGCCAAGCTGTGCGTCTACATGACGCGCGGGGCTGCGCGCTTGCCTGCTGCGCCGAGCTGCGCGTCTATACGTCGCGCAGGGCTGCGCGCTTGCCTGCTGCTGCGCGTCTGCTTGTCGCGCAGGGCTGCGCGCTTGCCTACTGAGCCAAGCTGCGCGTCAACATGTCGCGCGGGGCTGCGCGCTTGCCTGCTGCGCCGAGATGCGCGTCTATACGTCGCGCAGGGCTGCGCGCTTGCCTGTTGCTGCGCGTCTGCTAGTCGCGCATGGCTGCGCGCTTGCCTGCTGAGCCAAGCTGCGCGTCTACATGTCGCGCGGGGCTGAGCGCTTGCCTGCTGCGCCGAGCTGCGCGACTGTACGTCGCGCAGGGCTGCGCGCTTGCCTGCTGCTGCGCGTCTGCTAGTCGCGCAGGGCTACGCGCTTGCCTGCTGAGCCAAGCTGTGCGTCTACATGTCGCGCGGGGCTGCGCGCTTGCCTGCTGCGCCGAGCTGCGCGTCTATACGTCGCGCAGGGCTGCGCGCTTGCCTGCTGCTGCGCGTCTGCTAGTCGCGCAGGGCTGCGCGCTTGCCTGCTGAGCCAAGCTGTGCGTCTACATGACGCGCGGGGCTGCGCGCTTGCCTGCTGCGCCGAGCTGCGCGTCTATACGTCGCGCAGGGCTGCGCGCTTGCCTGCTGCGCCGAGATGCGCGTCTATACGTCGCGCAGGGCTGCGCGCTTGCCTGTTGCTGCGCGTCTGCTAGTCGCGCATGGCTGCGCGCTTGCCTGCTGAGCCAAGCTGTGCGTCTACATGTCGCGCGGGGCTGCGCGCTTGCCTGCTGCGCCGAGCTGTGCGTCTATACGTCGCGCAGGGCTGCGCGCGTGCCTGCTGCTGCGCGTCTGCTAGTCGCGCAGGGTTGCGCGCTCGCCTAGTGTGCGACACTTCACGCTCGCCTGCCGCGCTGCGAGGCGTGACACTGCGTGTTCGCTAGTCACACTGGGAGGAGTGACGCTACGCGACTAACTGCGCGCAGGGATGCGGTGACTGATGTCGTTTCAAGTTTGGCCGGGTGCACTATTTGTTTGGGCTAAGTTATGCAAACGTCGTGCCTATGTCTTATGCCATGAAGTTGCTCTTTATACTTCTCTCAACGATACCCGAACGAGACAAGCTAACATCGCGCCTCTGTCTAACCAGGCTAAGTCATGCTAACGTCGGGCTTAATGACTTAGACCTGTGCTGTCTGTACACTCTGGGCAGAAAAGCTAACGTCGGGCCTCTATCTTGCCGTACTAAGTTATTGCGAACGTCGTGCCTATGACTTAGATGTGTACTCTTCATCGTATCGGGCAGACAAGCTAACGTCGTGCGACTGTCTTGCCGGGCTAAGTCATGCTAACGTCGTGCTTAATGACTTAGGCCCAAGTTGTTCTAACACTGCTTACCAGATAGGGTAAAACGTTATGCCACTGTCTTGTCGTGATAGGTCATGCTAACGTCGCGCTTAATGACTTAACCAGTGGCAGTAACGTTTCGAATTTTATTTGTACGCCTAACGTGTCTTCTGAAATTTGAAGCGTTGTATTCGGTAATGGCCGTAAAAAGATATGTGAAGTTTGTTGTTTTATGTGCGCAGGTGCAGACAAGGACATGAGATGATCTTCCGGGCTGCCAGCAAACAACAACGTTCTGTGGTGCCGAGGCAGGTGCTTCTGTTACGCCTGCCATTTAAGAGCTTCAAGATCGTGACCTGTGTCCAACGGAGTCTAAGCAATGCCACTGCTGGACTAGAGAACCTGAAATGAAGGAGCCCGGGGACGGCCTTGGTTAAGAAAAATAACGATGGTGTCAGAGACGAGGTTATAAAAGGATGCGTGCGCATCTGCTGGGGGCGCTCTTGCTTGTCACCCGTCGTTGCGTATCATTCTTGTGTGATTTTATTTTTTCGCTGTAATATTTTTATTGTTCATGTTAATAAATGAGTCAGGAGAGCTTTTACGTCTTTCTTCTTCAAGTATCCTCTAGAAATTTGCAAGAGTAGTTTAAAAATGCTGCATTCAAGTGCATGTTATTTTCAACCATTGTTTTTTTTCGCAGAACTTTTGATTGGGATTGTGTGGGATTATTTACTCAATACTCGTATTTATTTGGCAAGAAAAACTTGCATATTTTCTAGGGAAAAATTCCGGTGTTTATAAAAGTTAATTGCTTTAAAATTTCGCATATATTCGAAACCTGAAAATTAATACTCTACCATACAACGCTATTTTCTATGAACCGCGCCAGTATGTACTTACCACGTTTAGTTTTCACAAATAATGATCTTGATTGCCACACACTAAACAAATACCAATCGTACTTACTTGGCTGCGTTATTTAGCTATTATACCCAAAATATATTTATTTATGCTACCACATCATAATCAAACTAAGATAGGTGTCGTCGTTTTACTATTAATAATAGTAAGTATATAGCCGAAAAATAAAATGTAAAAAAATTCGACTAAAATGTAAGTTGCCGAAATATAAAAATTCGAGGAAATGACAAAATAAAAACGTCAATTTATTACGAAAATTTATTTTGTTGTTATGAGTGTTACTTCTTAAGTAGGATTTTATACTTAGACTTCAATTAAGAGATAGCAAAAAGAGCTGCTGATGTTAATCAGCTGGTATTTTTAAACTGACTTCCAAAAAGGGAGGAGGTTCTCAATTTCAATGTTTTTTTTCGTATAGTATGTAGTTGTATAGTATGTAAATTCATAGTATGTATGAATTTTTGAAAAATGTATTAATGTATCTACACCGACTTCCCCGAGGTTACTGAACCGATTTGAACATGTGTTTTTTCATTGGTTAGAGGAAGCTCGCGAGGTGGTCCCATGAATTTTTGATTCCAAATGCTCAATCCTGATGCTGCAGGGTACTGCACTCCTAAGCCGCGGGAATTTTGGAACTGTTGATGGTGAATTGATATTTTAGGCACCGAGCATGGACTTTAAGAAGTAACGAGTACACGAAAAAGTTCAAAATCAAAATTCTTTTCAAAAAACCAACTTTCAAGCCACTGTAAAGTATTTCTCTAGACTATGTTGAAGATCGGCAAAGTTGACGCGTCAGGCTGGCCCGACTTCAACATCACTATGTAGAAGTCGGACGAGCCTGACGCGTCAACTTAGTAGATATCCAAATTATTTTGGAAGTAGGTTTTATAAAAGATTTTTTTTTAAGTTTCAGAAATAGGCAGTTAATACGGCAAGAGGCATATCGCATACAGCCCGCCAAAACTACAAGAGGATCAGAGAAAAAAGTAGTATTAGAGGAAAGCTAATTGACGAAGGGATATTGACGTGATTTGGAATTGACCACTACAAAATGCACTCAGACTCTGGGTTATGCTAAAGGATTTACAGCCGTATTATGCGATGCCTCTTGTATTTTAACTGCCTATGGTAGAATAAAATGTTTGACTGTTTTGAGTGTGCTTTATTACTCATATGATGTATATAAACGTTGTTGGCTTCGTTCTAGCATCAAAAGACTTCCAAGAGTAGAGTTTAATTATGACGGCTGTTCTATTTGGTGGGCAATGCCCATTGTATTTTAATATAAAAAATAATAGCAAGAAGAGCTCATTTTAAGTTTGTGAAATTTTGCTAGTTGAAGTTGACATTCATATCATCAGTAAGTACCTAGAGTCATTCTTGAATCACCATTCTGGTGTCAAACTTAGCTTACTTTTTGCTTAGAAGACAGAGCCTGGGTTTTTTACCTATGTTCAATACGCTTGGATTTTATACAGTTCGAATAACACATGTTGAACTTTTATCTGAAGTTGAGATCCATGCTGTCATATAACTTTGCTGGCTTGTTGTTTTAGTAAGATCCTAGAGTTCTATACAGTACAGAAATAATTGTCAGAAATGTCTACGTGAGCTAAACCATGGAGAGTTAGCCAGTTTCTGTGAAATAAGAATCTGCTATGGAGAGTGACAATGCAGCCATCTTTGCCTTTAAACTTTATATAGGTAGAAACATCCGCCTTCAGTTTACCAAAATCACAAACTTGTGTCATTAACTGGTTAATATTTCTCACTCGTAGTTACAAATTAAGTCATTCGCTTTTAATTAGAGCGCCAAACACCTTACTAAGGTGCTAAAAAAATACAGCTTGAACTGCCCTTTAAATTTAAATATCATGCGAGTCCTCGTTATTATTAACTCGAATAATAAGCTTGCTGGTCGCCATAAAGATTCTGGTCGATACGAAATAATATAGAATTATTATTGTTGGTACGTTATGAATGAATGAATATACTATTTGTACACCACAAAGGAAAATAAACAACAGTAAACTTAGCTAATAACAAAGTAAGTATACAATTTGGCGGCCTTATCGCTACACAGCGATCACTTCCAGGCAACAAATGGTTTAAAAGGACATAGCCACAAATACAACCGGTAGATGGTGCAGAAATAATAAAATAAATAAAAATATTTATATACATTTATTTATAATTATATAAATATATATATCTATACATATGTATATATTTGTGTGTATAGGAAGCACAAACAATTCAACTCCAGAGATTAGGTACCGACTACCTGTATGGCTTGATATGTTTTTGGATTTACATTAAGTCCATAGAATCTACACCACTCCAAAACTGAGTCAAGATCTTTATTTATTTGCTGAATGGCTGCTGATGCATTCTCAAGAGTTGCCTGGCTGAAAATTTGGAGATCATCTGCATACATGTGGTAGAGATATAGAATTAATGAAAGACGAATTGCACCCAGCCGAAAGGGTTTCTTCCATACGAATACGATGCCGACGACCACTCAGGTAACTATGAAACCAGTCAGTTGCTGATGGAGATATATTAAGAGAACGCCATTCTATGTCGTGCCAATATTATGTAATATTGCAATCCGCCGTTTGTGCAAGAGTCGATTGAAAGCATTTTTGTATTCGATGAAACAAGCAAGCTGCATAGTTCTTTATTTGCACCAGAAACTGCACTGAAAATAGCGCGTATCCTTCCCATTCCTTGTTATAATGCTAAACTGGCTATGTGACGTTCTGGAATAAAGTCGCGTCGAAGTACGTCGGCTTCTGTTTTGTTTTAATGAAAATGAGCGTATACTCAGAGTGGCTAAAAATAATACTGATCGCATGGTTCTCAGAATTCTTCGCTCTGTTTAGGAATTTGCATTTGTTAATCAATATTTTAGGTGATTAGTCAAACTCATAATTACAGAGCTCAACTAGAGTACCTATTCTTACTTTCCTCTCCGATAAGTTACGTAGGTGAACATCGATTGGCTCAGCTGATTATAGAGTTTCAGCTTTCCTCAGAACCTGTGTAATTTAGTCTTTCAAGATAGAAACTCCATTATTCAAGTCGCAAAGTAGGTCTTTACCCTTTTAGAGAATAAATCCGGGGCGTATCAGCTCGTTTTCAAAGGTATATTGCATTACAAAATCCAATCCAAAATGTTGTTGCATTAAGACGTGCAGGGCTTTTTCCCGGCTTTTCTTTGAGACAGAAAACTTGAATAGTCGTGAACTGCGGAAAAAGCCAACCTCGTATGTGTCATAAAAGGCTTCGTTGACGTGGGTAGTAGGTACAAGAATATAACTTTTAATATTTCTCTCGGAATTTAGTACGTTCTAGAGCATGTTAAGACCTCGTTATATTCTCGTTCCTGTGTGAAGTGTGAGCTGTTATTACGGCCCTTTACAGCCACTTCAGACGTTTTTTGCTGCATGCTACTTACGTGGTCGCATTTGAGTTCGTAGGTAGATACTATTGACAATTGACTTTACAGTGTACACCTACCAAATGCAACCGATTATTATGGTTGTGTACCTGAAAGGTAGGTTTGCAAGTTGCACCTACCTTTTAGGTACGCAACCCTAAACTGTTGCATTATATCTGTCCGGACATTTTTTTTAGTGTAGGTATGTTTTGCTGGCAATCCAAATACTATACAAGTACAAATATAAGTTGTCCCTAAAATATAATATATTATATAAAGAAGTAAACGATAAAGTAGAATACACAGCAAGAAGTTACACAGCACGTGTTATCGATTTGTAATAAGGAAGTCCAAAGCGTAGTGGACCATAACTAACATTCGGAGAACGAAACGCCTGGCCTGCAGTAGGCCCGTGATGGGACCGGATTGATTAAATATTTTTTATAGATTAGCGTATCTAAATCCCGTGAGAATTTTTTGACGTTAAAAAGTCTACTTATGTCCTTCTTCGGGGCTACAAATTGCAATACAATCTATCTTTGTACCTAATTTCGTTGAGTTGAACGGATGGGCCGTGACTGATGGCAGCACTTTCGCATCCATACCTACTACTAATATTAAAAATACGAAAGGATGGTTGTCTGTCTGCTACGCTTTCACGACCCATCTGTTCAACCGATTTGAAGGAATAAATTCCATCAAGTCAGTACAGAGATAGGTTGTATCTCGGGGAATGACATAGGCTTTTTATCCCAGAAAATTAAAGATTTCCCATGGGAATCAAAACCTTAATCCACGCGGTCGAAGTCGCGGGCATCATTTTATAATCATTATAAAATATAGATCACGAAAACCACAGACAACAATTTATTTATTTTTGTAGATAGCAACAATTAAACCGTCTGCTACTTTGTTTATTGAAATAAGCTATTCCGGATTTCCTTTCGAGCCCAATTAATTATACTTCACTTTTAGAAATCTGGCGAACGTAAAACTTTCGTGCTTCTATTTCGGTGCACGGCAACTACGTAACTATCAGGTACCGAACGTTAGCCAAACATTATAGTTACTACACAAGCAGACAATTAACTATAATATACCTACCTATTTACTTATAACAAAACTGTAACCGGATTATTACTGTGCATAAAATATTTCTTGAAAATTTTTGATTCGCGCTAAAACTCTGGTTTTAGTAAAAAGCAAATTCCTATATCTTTTCTTAAAAAAAACAGAACTAATATTGACTCTTTTGAGGTTTATTTAACTCAGGTTTAACTAATGGTTGGTTGCATGTAAATTTCATGAAGATCTAAATTTGATTAATTCCAAGATGGAAGGCGGAACTAATCAAGTGGCAAGGAACATAAAATCAATCGCGGTCCACATGACAGAAAAAGTACATGCTTAATCTTAACGTAACTAGTTTTTTTTAAGCCTTGTCTGCGATCTCACCTGTTGTTAAATGAGGATGCAGTCTAAATTGGTAGCGGGCGAATCTGTTATGGGTAGGGCAGTTATATTAAACCCATACCCTTAGGCGGGAATCAAAAAACTTTAGGGTGGTTTCAGACTAGCGTATTTTTTGCCGCGCATAAGTTCGTATCGGCTTACACGCTTTTTTTAACATGCACGCCATATTTTGCGCTTCAAAAATCTATAAGAAGAATGCATCAAATCATTAAAGTACCAACTTATTTTATTTAGGTACTCCATCGGTTCCGGCATTCAGCACACACGACTGAAACTAAAAAAAACAGAAATGTCTTTTTTTAAAACGTTGCCAAACTCGGAATTTAAATAATAGCTGCTCACTGTCCAGTTCCTATGTTTATAGGACAAATTTCAACTCCGCTTTGCCGAACTTTTTTTGCACAGGAAAAACATGTTCAGTGCGTTTGTAACTCTATATGTTGTTATAACATCATGTCATCCATGTTGTTTGACTCAAAATAAAATGTTAACAACGACATATTAAAAAAAAGTAACGTACGGTCGTGTTTCAATAGAGAAATTATAGCCTGAAAGACTTTTTACGGTGTTTCGTGAATTAACGATTTCCTTTAGTCGGGTTTGTCTAAGCCCAAGGATAGATTTAAGAAGTAGAGTCATCGAGATTATTTGATGCAAGTTTTGGCAGACAAGCGGGATATATAATGGCAAAAAAAGGAAAATTTAGAAAAGGTCAAAGCTCAAATTAAACTCAGGAACTTATTACCGGAAATTAAGTATATAATAGACAACCCACTCTTCATGCGCAAAGGATCGGCCTGGCTGTTAAATGCGGAAATGCAGCCAGCATTCCTGCCAGTTCCAATCTTTCCACGCGGCCACAGGGACGCGGGCCTGATTTATCTGAATTATACGGTAAATATTTACTTAATTAAGTAGGCTTACATATATTTATTGGTATTTCACATTTTCAATAAAATAAATGAATTCTATATGAAAATTTGTATGATATGTATTATGTACTTAAAAAAATGTGTCTTGTATCCCACATCGATACCGTCGAGTCAGATTGAGAAGAAACTTTCGCGGTGCGAATGACTTAATTAATTACTGGTCCAACTTGGGTATTAAACCTACTGGAATCCGAGATATAGTTTGAGCTAAACTTACGCTAACAAAGCCGAGTAAAAACCTAGATCTAATTCTAAAGGTGCATACACATCACACACAGGATTTTGTTGCCGTGACAGAGCCCCTGATCGGCTTATCGACTTTTGTGGGTTTTCACACTATCTTGCCGCGATTCGAAGGCAGGCTTACATTTCCCGAACATATTGGATCGATGCACAGAATTATGAGCTGCATAGTAGAAATTGTAATCTGTTTCCATCCAGCGGCTGCGCGTGTGGCCGTTTCTTAATAATTCATACCAAAAATTGTTACAGCCAAGAGTTAAAATGAGACATAAACACAAGCTTGCAAACGCCCCACTAGATTATCCCGTGTCTTCATCCGCGAATTGAGTGATAATTTTTTAAATCAATTTTTTAAATCCTATGACAGCCAGGGACTGAAAACAGATTCATAAAGGTTACAGAAATATAAGTGTTATAGAATGAAAGTGTAACAGAATCGAAGCTGTAATCCTTATATTTCTGTAACTGAAACGAATCTGTACCAGCAATGAAAGTGTTTTAAAGTGTAACCCAAATAGCGACGTTGCCAAACTTACTGTTGACGCGTATTCAAATTTAAACCTTAGGTGAAAGCAGCGATCGTTGTAATTGTTTTAAGAAAAACACAGCTGGACTTTACACACACTGACACAACATGGCCAATGTTGTGTCAGTGTGTGTAAAGTCTAATGAAGTGAGAAGAATGCGTTGTCACACCGTGCAGTTTGTTATGGCATGTACCTATTAGGGTTAGGTTACAGTATCATTTCTGTTTCCGTTATAAGTGTTTATGTTTTATAACAGTTTCAAAAAACAGTGTTTAAACCCCTTATTTCGGTTACTGTTTGAGTCCATAATTACAGCTCTTTTAAGTTTCCGGGAAATTAGGAGCCTATTTCCTCCCCCGGGATGTACCTAGCCTATCTCTAATCGTCGAAATCAGTTGGACGGATGGGCCGTCAAAATGTAACCGCCAGACACACTTTCACATAAATTATTTGATGGTACTCGTACATAGGTAAGTATGGATTTTAGAACTAGGGTTGGGATATATAATGTCGCCTTCTCTTGAATGGGACTTCAGGACTTGTAGATAAATGATGTCTGTTTCTACTAGTAATGTAATAAAGAGGACTAATGTGCCACCATGCATCTGCACAGTGACAAGCTGTTTTGCAACTTCTATATAATTTAATTTCTGTGGTCAATTTTCTGGAGCTTTATGACGCAGACTATATCAACAGGCGGGTGTTAATTGATTTCGCACGAACGTTAAAATTTAAGGATCTACTATTAGGTACTACTAAGCTATTATATTAGTTGGACCTGAAAATTACACCTTAATTACATGGAAATGAAAGCTAAATTTATTCACTCGCATAGTTTTCACAATAGAAAACATATATTTTTAGGAAAATGCATTTTTATAAACATAAAAAAGGAATACCTATTAGCCCGGTTGCCTATCAAAAAATGACCCGAAAATTCTTCTATATATATATATTAGCTGATGCCCGCGACTCCGTCCGCGTGAATTGAGGTGTTTTAGGTTTATGAAAAATAGGTAGTAGCTGATTCTCAGACCTACTGAATATGCATATAAAATTTCATAAAAATCGGTCAAGCCGTTTCGGAGGAGTACGGTAACTGACATTGTGACACATTTTGTGACACGACAATTTTACATATAAGACTAGCTGATGCCCGCGTCTCCGTCCGCGTGGATTGAGGTGTTTTAGGGGTATGAAAAATAGATAGCAGCCGATTCTCAGACCTACTGAAAAAATTCATAAAAATAAGATTTCATAAAAATCGTTCACGCTGTTTCGGAGGAGTTTTAACTAACATTGTGACACGAGAATTATATATATAGGATAAAAATCAATTGCTGTACGTTTGTCTCGGTAAAACTCGAGAACGGCTGGGCCGATTTAGATTTTTTTTTTATCCACTACAAGTTAGCCCTTGACTGCGATCTCACCTGATAGTAAGTGATGATGCAGTCTGAGATAGTAGCGGGCTAACCTGTTAGGGGCATGGCAGTTATATTAAACCCATACCCCTATTCGGTTTCTACACGGCATCGTACCGGAACGTGCAATCGCTTGGCGGCACGTCTTTGCCGGTAGGGTGGTAACTAGCCACGGCCGAAGCCTCCCACCAGGCCAGACCAGGATGGATTTTTATGTGTGTTTGAGTGAGTCCAGGGCTGGTTTATATTTATAATTGGACACGGTAGGGGACGCTGCAACGGGTTCTAGGTTTAGGATAGGCCAACGTCTGCCGGGCCAACTAGATTGAAATATTTTTTTAAGTATATATTTTATCTACTAATCACAGACCTGTTCGATTTAGAAAAAATATGATCTTAATCGTAAGACTTAAGTCCTCACAAATTTAAGATTATTGATAACCTCGTGAGAACTATTTTGATGATTTGATCTACTACATATGCCAAGTTTAAACCATTCAAAAGAACGCTTTAACGGTTACACCGTGACGGTAACAGAAGACACATGGCACCCCGAGGAGGGACATAGACTACGTTTTATTCCAAGAAGACAAAATGAAAGAGTTTCCAGTGATACTGGTAAAACGTAAACTAATTGAAAAATCCTATAACAATGTACAGGATTATTTAAAAGACAAAAAAAGCATGGGAATGAATTGTTCCAGTGGCTAATGAATCTAATTATTAATTATAGTTATATTAAATATACGATGATTGTGAGATGTTGATAATATAATTTAAAAAAACCAGGCTGAGTTTGTTGAGGGCTCTTCTCAGACCAGAGCGCGTTTTGAACCCTCGCAGCTTTAGTTTTAAAATACCTTTGATTATCACCATCATGTTTTATAAGTTTCGGACGTCAATAAGTGTACAATGTATCGGAATTAAATAAATACATTTGAACTTTATTTCTAAATTTACCTATACCGACCTATATTATAAGTTGACGCAGATCTGTAATAGAACCAGCCATATATATCCCTTACAATAGTATTAAGCTCGCTTGCATCTAAATGCAAACAAAGAGACTTCTCGCTTATTTTCCATTACTGTAATTGGAAAATGCCAATGAAACTGCAGGTTCATGTCTTGTTACGCGGAGCATAATATTTTGCGAAGGAAGAACCAATGATTTTGTAATGGAATTTTTAATCAAATAATGATCCTATTTTTATACGACTGCCTGGAAAAAGGAGTATATTGTTTTCAGGGTTCATGTATGTATGTATGTATGTGAGTTTATATATTCCACCACAACTTCTATAAGCCTGAACCGATTTTGATAAATGAGGTATCGTTAGAATCCTTAGCATATTTCGGGTGACATAGACTAGTAAAATTTAAAAAAATTGATGGGGTGACCATGGTCCCGCCTTAAAGACTAAAGTTGAAAAAATATATTTTAAAATAAGATTAACCATATAAAGAAAACCAATGAAACTGCAGGTCCATGTCTCGGAGCATATTATTTTGCAAAGGAAGACCAATGATTTTCTAATGGAATTATTAATCAAATAATGAACCTATTTTACTCGTTCTTTTATTGTGTGGTAGATTCACTCGACGATTCAAAAGCACTTGTCAAAGTCTACTTGAATAAAAAAGATTTGAGTTTGAGTTTGGGTACGTAAAAGGAAATGGATATTTTAGGTCTCCGTTACACTTTTACGGTTTACTTAATAGTGAAGAAGTGTGACGGAGTGATCTCAGATTGAATAATGCCTATTATCAGAGCTTATGTCTCCTTTTACGTGGCATAAGTTCTGATATTTTCAGCGTCACTAGTTTTTATTTCACTTCAATCCATGCAATAATACCGAAGCTATCTGCTCGACTGCTTTTCAATTTTAACACTTTTCTGATTTTTCCCGATAACCTTATCGCGAAAAATCAGAAAACTCAATTGAGCACCGGCTGTGAGTTAATTAAAGGGCACCCGTCTTCTGTATCGATTGACTATTGAATTGCAAGTATTTAGTTACTTTTTGATGAGGTGATTGAAGAAAAACGATGCCGCTTAACGAAATTGTACCAAAATTTGTAAAATTGGTCAAGAGGCAGTAGGCATCTTAAAGGCAAACGCGCTCCAAATGCGAAAGTGTGCCTGTCTGTCCGTCCGTCGTCTGTCTCTCTGTCTGTCTGCTACACTTTCACGGCCGATCCATTCAAATGATTTTGATGAAATTTGGTATAAGGATAGTTTGTATCCCGGGGAAGGAAGGCTACTTTTTATACCGGAAAATTAAAGAGTTCCCGCGGTATTAAAAAACATTAATGTTCAATAATTATCATCTAGTACCATAATAATTATTCCATACAAGCTGGTGTCCGCGACTTCGCCCACGTGGAATAAGTTTTCCTTAATACCCAAAGGAAGTACTCAAATTTCCGGAATAAAAAGTAGCCCATGTCACTCTACCCATGAAAAAAATCACGTCGATCCGTTGCTCTGTTGCGGTGTGATTGAAGGACAAACCAATAAACCAACAAGCAAACACGAAAGTGTGTTTGTTTGTCGCTTTATAATATTATAGTATAATTTAATTTACAAGTTCCAAATTCAATGCAGTCAATAGAATAAACTTGATATTAACTATTTATATTATGACTGCCATAATAGGCTGTCATAATACGTCTCGCTCGCTACCATCTTAGAATGTATTAATATACTAGTATGATACAGTGCAGAAATAGGTTCAATTAATTGTTCAACAACATAGCAAAGTTCTTTTTTGTTACGAGTGCCTAAGTAGTTTGAATCCCGAGTGAGCGAAGGATTCTATGATTCTCGCTGCTCTCGACTCTAAGTTAGAATCCTGAGTATAGTATTTATATCCTGGGATGTAAAGACACAAGAAACTAAAAATAAACAAAAAAAAGTTTAGCTCACTGGTTTTAAGCGGTAAAGGCGCGTTTTTCGAGCTAAAGAGGTGAAAAATATAACTATCACAAGTAGATATGTATATACTTGTTATATATATTTTTGTATTGTGAAAGTGTATATTTTTTTTTATTTGTCCTTCAATAATCAGGTAGAACTAAGATTTTAATGATTTGTCATTAAAATTTTCCTCTTGCCAGAAAAAGCAATATTTTGTAAGATGATTTGAGATTTCCTGTATATTTTGTATAACTACCTACCCATAATAATTGGAGCGAAAATTTTAGACACAATACGGACCGGATAGGAAAACCCTCGTGGGGGAAAAGACATTTTATCCTGTCGTGCTAGTGTGAACATATAAAAGCGAGCTACGCGGAAAATTTGTCTGTCAGGCCTGGCCAGCATTAGCATAGTTTGCCCGTAATGTGCTTTCACCCTTGAAGGAGCAAATGTCTCGACCGTCGGGAAATGATTGGGAATGACGAAAAATAAAAATAAGTTGTCGTAAAAGTAAGAGTCGAATTTTCCGATTCCGAATAACGTTTAACCTAAAAAACGTTTAAAAAAAACAAAACTGTAAAACATTTTATCAAAACATCGTTAACCACCTATAATACAAAAAAAACACTCAAACTGACCAAGTGATAGTCGATCACGATGTCCGAGGGTTCCGTAGCATGCTAAGAAACTTAAAGTTCGTTTAGAGATCGTCTAAAAATACAGCATTTAAAATTGGAACCGAATATGTGACTTTTTAAATGTTTACTTATTGGTGATTTTAAAAACTGTGGTATTTCGTAAGTTTTCTATTCGTTCCTTCTTTGTTTTATTATACGACTGCCTGAAAATAGGAGTATATTGTTTTCAGGGTTAATTTTCCTTATTTAAAGCAGCGATGCTTTAATGAGTCTAAGTAAAATATGATTGGTTAACACTCTTCCGCTACTGGGAAAAATCCATAGACTCAGCAAGAATACTATAAATACAGCCAATCACAAGAATTGAGACTGTAACAATTATGACTGATCTAGCTTTTACATAATTATGCTCCTGCTATTGGGTATTTGACAATTAGTAAAATCAGCATCTTTATTCCAAACGTCAAAACGCGTATTAACGGATGGTCGGTTTTTTTATCATGACGATACCTATGATAAAAAATACCTAACTAATGATAAAAACATGCAAAGACCGGACAGACATATTCGCACCATAAGGATTGCAAAACTACCTTTCAAGTACGCAACCCTAAATACCATTTGCAGATGCAATTCCAAAAAAAATCAAACTCGCACGCGTTTTTAAAAGCTTTTATTTAACTTGCAATGTATGTAACGTACTTATGTAACTATGTTTGTTCGGATGAAATCTTGCAACTCAATTTTGAAGCTGATATCTTCAACCGATTGAGCTAAAAGTTTGTATTTACGTTTAGTTTGTATGAAAATGCATGGTTGGCTGTGTGACGTCATTCTAAATCCAACATGGCGGAACGTCCAAGATGGGGGACTAGTTATTGTTTAATGCACTCCTATAATATGACTTCTAAGGATGGCGGACTAAGTTTTTTAGACTTTCCTACAATTTGCAATATTATATAATTTCCTACAATAGGTATCAAATGAAAGGGCTTGCTGTATAAACGAATGCAAGTTAAACTCCGTTACTTCAATCCGGCATTTTGGTGTACTGGGGTTTTTGGAGTCCTTGATTATAATTATGATATTGAGGTCGAATTATGACTAAAAAGTAAAAAAAAGTTAAAAGTAAAAATACTTTATTAAAAACATTAAAAACAAGCTTTTATTTAAATGCATTAAAAAGAATAAAATAAACGTTTCCTTTAAAAATTTTACTATCTACTTATACCTAACGTCATCACACAATTTATATGATATAAAGGCTTGTCGCGAGATTTACCTGTGTAGAAAATAAAATAACTTGATCTGATTGATTTTAAATTTAAATATTTTCAAACTAAGTAAATACGAGTACTTAAATCTCGCGACAAGCTTTTATATCTTATAAAATTGTGTAATCACGTTATTGATAGTAAAAGTTTTAAAGGAAAAGTTTATTTTATTCTTCTTAGCGTATTTAAATAAAAGCTTGTTTTTTAAAAAGTATTTTTACTTTTATCTTATTTAAACTTTAACTACGCATAAAAGTTACTAAGGGCTAATTGTTCAATCGTCGGATAAAGTTTATCGGAGGAATAAATGTGACGGTTTGACGGATTTTCAATACAAAACCTGTCAAAACGTCAAATTTTTTCCTCCGATAAACTTTATCTGACGATTGAAAAATTAGCCCTAAGTCAGTAAAAATGGTATAGGTAGCAATTGTAAACCTACCTGATAGTTATATAAAGAAATCATTTAAAATATCATATAGGAACCCGCCAAGAATACACTAGAACTTTTGAGAGAAACCGGTAATTTCGCGTATTTATTTTATGTTCCTTCTCTTTTTTGTAGCTCTTCTAATACAGACATATCCACAATTCATGTTTATATTGTTTTAAAATTATACTTTGTTTTATATAGTTGCCTGACTGTACAAAGATGTTTTCGAGTATGTGAAGAGAACGCGAAACATGCGCTAACTTTACCTAAAGTAAAGTACCTTAGTTAGTACCTCTCTGATAAGCAATTTTAAAGTAATAACCATGATTATGACGTCCCTCAATAAAGGTTAACATAGCATTGTAAATTGATTTAATTATCTTTTTGTCCTCTATAACATGGCGAATGTTTTTGAATTTAGCTATTACTTTACGAATCCTATTGGCCAAGGTAAGTATAACAAGATGTTCCAACGATGATAATCCCAAGGTAATATTATCAAAAGATTAGTATGTATAATTATTATCAGTTCTATTCAAGGGTGGACAGTTGTACACGGGGTGTAGTATTTAGAAGAAAAGCATGTGGGCTGTAATAAAATATATGTCTCGTGTCTGTTGTGAAGAACGAAAGAAGTTAAGGAAATAAACGGATGTGGCCGACAAACAGAAGGGCGGAAAAAGTTGGTAGCATAAGGGTTCCATTGGTACGGAGCCCTTAGTTTTTTTTAATGCAATCAGAATCCAAGTGGTTTACAAATTAAATAATAATATATATACTATAATAATAAACATTAAAACAAGTCATAATTAAAAAATTTAAAAATCACGACACCCTGCCAATAAACGAACTAAAAAGTTAAAAATCTAAATTTCACATTTTTATTAAATGATATTTCGTTGTGAATCACTGGATATTGAACTATAGTGTTATATATTTTTGGAATCTGCTCATTATTTTCTAGATGATGATTATATATATACCTTATTTTCGAAAAAAAAAATAACTTTAGTCTTTAATGCGGGTCCATGGTCACCCATCAATTTTTTTTTTAAATTTTACTAGTCTATGTCACCCGGAATAAGCTAGGGATTCTAACGATATCTCATTTATCAAAATCGGTTCAGGCGTATAGAAGTTATGGTGGAATATACAAACTCACATACATACATACATGAACCCTGAAAACAATATACTCCTTTTTTCAGTCAGTCGTATAAAAAGTCTATGCAACAAACAATTATTTATTGGTCATAAAAAAAGTTATTGAATTCAGATTAGTATGTCTTAAAATTTTACAATACATAGTATAGGCACAGACCTCTGAATAATCAATTATATATATATTTATAGTGTTATAAACATTTTTTTTTCGGAATTGCAATTACACACTGTTAAATCAAGTATGACTGATAAAACAGTATTTTTGCTAACATTTAAAAATTCAAAGATATTTAATATCTATTAAATTACATGGGCATTATTTACTATATTTTTTATGGTAGGAAGGAAGGAACACCAATACTAGTAGGTATTATATATTTACTTAGTAATTATTAAAAATATAAAATACTAGCAGACTTGCCCGCGACTTCTCGTGAAATAAGTTTTTAAAATTCCCACGGGAACTTTCTAATTTTTCGGGATAATTAGCCTATGATACTCACAAATAATATGGCTTTCTATTGGTACCAGAATTTTCAAAATCGGTTCAGTAGATCCAGAGATTACCCCCTACAACGTCTCAAAAGCTCACAAACTTTACCTCTTTATAATATTAGTATAGATACGCATATTAATTCAAGATTTTAATGAATTATTGTACCTATACTCTACTGAAATATATCTAAGAACTTAAAGAAACAACAAACCAAGTAAGTAGACTTGTAAAACTAACACAGATCAACAAAAACCTGTACACCTAATCAAAAAACAATTACAAATGAAACAAAACCACAAAACTGGACCCGGTTCAAATTTCCTGTGTAGATAAGTAGATTACTCTCGATTATTCATCACTAAAGCGCGACTGAACTTGCAACTGAGCTTTTAAAATCTAATAAAATTAGCCGTTTCGCAATGCTGGGAAACCACTAAAACATTTCGCAACGACAAATCGCACGCATGTATTTATATACGCGGCAAACTTATTTATAGACGGGAACAAAACTTTCGGCAGACATAACAAAAGTTTACTTACAGCGTGTGAGCGTCGTCCGGTGTCACCGGGATCGCCTGGAGATTTTGATGGAGGCACCGAACGGAATTTCTTACGCACTGGCATTTCGGTGGGCAGGATTGGGACAGCGCGAGAGCGAAGTTTAGGAGGAAAAGGAACTTTAAAAAGTTCCCCATTTTTCGGGATCGCGTCGCAGTAGGACGACTACGAGACTCGGGAGCCGCGATGCGAATGCGAGTCACGAATGGTCAGGACTGGAGGCGCGTTCGCGTCTGCCTTGCGCCGAACACGATGACGCCATCCTTACGACACAAGCACACCACACACCACAGCCCAGTGTCCACAGTTCACACTCATGTTACTAAGCAGTGTCCTAGCACGCAACTTAATTACAGGAAATTCAGCACAGCTTTGCCAGCGCGTAAAATATGTCTCGTGGAAATTGAAAAATCCTTTCATAAACGACTAAGATCTTATACGTAGGTATTAGGTACTCATACTCATGCTTATACCTTCGTGAAAAATCTTAAGTTACTAGATCCAGCGCAACAGCATGATAGTTGTCTGTGGCCGCCATTCGGCTTCCTATTCACGTGATTGAAGGTTCGGTCCTTGGGCTAGCACATCAAATTTTTCTGAGTCTGTGTTTTAAGTATATAAATAAAAATATCTCTTGCTTTATCGGAAAACATCACAAGGAAACCTGCACGCCCGAAAATTCTTCATAATGTTCTTGAAGGTTCTGCTAATTCGCACTTTTTCAGCCTGGTGGACTATGTCCAAACCCTTCTCTTTCTCAGTGAGGCGGTAATAAGATGATATGATGATCTATTTCGCATCCCTCCAAAGTTCAATACTTCCACCTATCTTCCTTGATGAGTACGTCTATGCTGGTAATTAAGTATGTTATTTTTGTGACCGCGCGACCAACCACAGTTCTCCGAATTCTAATCGTGTCTCGTCTAATCACTTTGGGAAAGAATACTCGTCAAAAGTCGAGACAATCATATAAGTAGATGAATGCCAGAGCTGTTTTGTTTTGGTGGTCGAGTTCAATTCAACAGAGTGGGCTACGTTGGTTCTAAGTATTTCTTTGTACTTATCGAGACATTTTTATACACTACAATTTACAAGTTAGCCCTTGACTGCGATCTCCCTGTAGTGAGTTATGATGCACTCTAAATCGATAAAATCAAAGATTTACTCACAGAAGGGCTCACCAGTTAGGGGTATAGCAGATAAAACAAACCCATAGTTACCCCTAGTCGGTTTCCGCACGGCATCGTACCCACCAGAACGCTAAATCGATTGGTAGCACGTCTTTGCTGATAGGGTAGTAACTAGCCACGGCTGAAGCCTTCCAACAGACCAGGCCAGAGAAAATTCAGAAATGATCAATACCCAAATTGAACCTGCCGGGGATCGAACTCTGGACCTCCCGCTTATATAATAAGACTACAGAGCAAATCATTGCGGCTGGGAGATCGTTTTATTTGAGTTTAGAGCGTTAATGTTAAAAGGTTTAATTGTAATGCAAAGCGTTGTAATAATGTCATTGTAATTTGTAACCCTAAACTGCGGAAGTTGTGACCCTGACTAAAAAACTCCAACTTGGCCTGCAGTTCACTACAGCTAAGTGCTAGCCAGCCCACAAAATCCATACTAATAATATGACAAATGCGAACAGGGAAAATGTCTTTAGTTAGAAGGAAACTTTAGTCTAGTCTTCAGTCTTTCCGTCTGTCGGCTCATCTTTACAACAGATTATGACGAAATTTTCATTCCGAGAAAGGAAATAGGTACACTACTTAGTTTACTTTTTGTTCTGAAAAACAAAAAGATTCCACCACCACCACCACCTTACCGACAACGATTAAAGCAATACTTATGCAATACTAGCGAATGCCCACGACTTCGTCTGCGTGGATCGAGGTTTATTGGTTCCCGCGGGATCTCCTTAGTTTTCTGGAATAAAAGGTATCCTATGTGCTTTTCCAGACTGGAATCCATCTCTGTGCCAAATTTCAGCCAGATCCGTTCTGCCGTTGGGGCGTCATTGAGTAACGAACATCCATATATCCATCCAAACTTTCGCATTAATAACATTAGTACGTTATGATAAGATTAATCAAAATGACAGTTTGATGTCACGTACCTTGACATGTCTAAAATAAGGATTATAATTCTAAAACACGAAAGTCAGCAATAATGAAACCATATGGTTCCAGGCTCAGTATGGCCCGTATGTACATGTAGGTACTTATTTACAAGGCTTACCTCAGTTGCGCTTGAAACGCGTAAGCGAGCGCATGTTTTCTAGGAAATTGTGCGATAACGTGAAGTGTATTATTAAACTACCCACTAATAAATTTATTAACGATGGAGGACGATGTTATGAGAAAAAATAGCAGGTGCAATGTTATTCAAATTTATGGTGAACGCGAATTGTGTGAAGTATAAAATAGTGAGTATAGAAATGACGTGTCAACGTCATAAAAAGTCGTTATGAGACCGCGGGAGACAGAAGATAGTAGTGAGGATGGGTTTACAACTGTGACGGGAAGAAGACAAAAGAAACATGTTAGAAGCAAGTCTGGCGAAAAAGACAGGTCGTTCGATGAAAATAATGAAAACACGGGCGATAATTATTACGATGTGAGTTTAATTGGGTTTAAATATTCTTCCGAAACAGATGGCTTTTGCAAGATTATTAAGGGACGAAAAAATTTTGAATGTGACAAAAATAAAATATGAAAGTCCATATAAAATATTTATAGAATTTAGCGAAAAAAACAAGCCGAAAAGCTTTTAAAATTAAAGAATTTAATGGATTTTTGGACCTATGAGCTCAATTTACAAATCAAGGTTATTTGTCTTACGAAATTTCTATTATGACGATGGAGCTCATTGCAATCTCAGAAGCTCTCAAGTAAGTACGTTTACGTTTCTAGCATAAGCGGGCAAAATTTTATTATCTTTTCAGATACCAACAGTGCCTTGCAACATATAGCTAGATGTTCCTCTAGATACCAGCGGATTTAGCAGAGGTCTAGCGATACCTTTCGAAATCTTGGAACATTTATATGATTTGAGACACATAAATTTGAGGTTGCAGTGGGTTCCTCCTCATATAGGTCTAAGAGGAAACGAGGAGGCTGATAAATTTGCGAAATTAGCAATAACTGTACGAAACGAGTCAGCAATTGTACCGTATTTTACAGATATCATGAATAGTTTTAAAAGGAAATGGCCAGTGGAACTATGGGAGCTTGCCTAGAGATCAAAAATCAATGTGCAGCAATGATTTCTTTAATATTGTAATTTTTATATTCTATAGTTTTCACACAAAAACGTTTCAGGAGGCTGAAGGCTCTGAAAACTGAGGAAATAAATTTAAAATGTTTCACCAAATAACTGCTTTCCCAGACTAGATGGCGCTAGTTGTTGTGGTTAGCGAGTCTAAAAAAATAGTTTCAAGTATTGCTAACCACGTTTCTCAGGTAAATAATTAAGCTTAACATTATTTGGGCATGGATCAGGATTATAGTGGAATAATAAAACTATATTTGCAAGAATTATGTAATTCCTTTAAAAATGACGCTACATTGTACTGCTGCCACACTAGATGGTGCTAAACGTTTTAGTTGGCGAGTCTTTTCAACTATTCGACAACAGATGGCGCTAAACGTTTTGTTTAGCGAGTTATTTCAACTACTCGACCACAGATGGCAGACATGTAATGCCAGAGGGCGTTACGTTCCTTTAAACGCAGTGGTTATTTGAAAATGCTTTGTTCGATCAATTACACGTTTCATTGAGACTTGTCATCTAACAAAAATAATTATAAACAAAACATACATTTCCTTTTCAGTACTATTTAATTGATTAAAAATAAATCACTCATAATATAGTGACTAAGGTACTCAAATGGTATTAATGTAGGGTTAGATTATTTTTACAAGATTATTATAAGGCATAGATAAAACGAAACGTGGAGAAGAACAAAATGGAGTAGTGCTTAAAGAGGAAATTAGACGCTCAAGATTTGAACAATAAACGTATTGTTTTTTTTAGACATTTTAACCTTGAACTTATTCGGAATAATAAATCCATAGTCATTTCGGTTTTAATTTTTAAACCTTACTGTAAAAACGGAAATCCTGCACATTGTCCCGAATCGGAGGGCAGTTACTGGTCTTATCATTTAATGTTTTGATAAATTTAAGGAATATTTTGATTTAAGAAGCAGAGAAAAGGAAATTTGGTATAAGACTGTCCAATGTCAGCCTCCTCGTTTCTCTTGGTTTGGTAATATTAGGCTAAGTAGGAAATATGTAGTGGTAGCTCATAGGTAGCGTTCTGGACATTATGCTTCTAAGAAATTCGCATATTTAATTAAAAAAGTGGATTCTGCTAATTGCGATATTTTTTTGAAGATAGATGATGTCCAGCACGTATTAGTCGAATGTAGCAAATATAACGCGCAGAGGGAGCGGAGCTCCTTATGCAGAAATATCATCTGAATAAATATGACGTAGGTAGTTTTACAAGCCTTCTCAGCCTACCATCGACAGAAGTTTTTAGATCAATTGTCGAAATATTTCTGTATAGGAAGTAATTCCTGATCAATTGTATACATATAAATTGAAGTTCGTATAAATATTTTTTTTTAATAAATTAGGTTACGATGGGGCTGACGTGTCAAAAAAATTTGATTGACGTGACAAAAGTCCTAAATAAATTTAGATTAAAAAAGGCTTTCCTATAACTATATAGTGGGTGCATTCTATGTACCCACCGTACAACATCTAAGAACGTAGTGATGTAACGAACATTCGCATACGTATTTGCATATTTTTATATATTCGTATTCGCAACGCATTCGCTAAATTTATGCGAATATTTTGCGAATATATGAACATTTGAAAAATATTAATGATATTAGGTAAATTAAACAAAAGCAGTATGATTTTTTTATGATTTTTATTTTAAAACCAATATAATTTTTATTTTTAAATTAATTGTAATCAGTCTTTGCCTAAAAATTTGGCATTGGTTTTCTATTATATTTAATCAACTTTTAATTAGACATTCCATAAAAATAAACAAACAAAAACTAATTCTTTCTTAAGCTTTTACCAGTCTGCACATAATTTTTTTTTTTAATTTAAAACAATATTCGTTTTATAAAAAAAAATATATATTAATTATCAAAAGAATATATATTCTCAATAAAACTCCTTATTGAACAAAAAATATTGTTTGACATACATTTTCATACTTACAACAACTATCGGTGATACATATTCTTAGATTTTAAGCTAAAAATAATCACCCTATTTATACGCACGCCATGTTAGCTGTCAACACAGAGACAAAGATAACTGACGCCAAATTTAAAATTGAACACTCGCATTCGCATTCGCGAATTATTTAAAATTTATATTCGTTACATCACTAGTACATAGACAGAGGTCGTTAAACGATTTGCTTATAAAAGCACTTTATTCTCGGAACAAAGTGCAAATTAAATAGTGTTGACATTTAACAATACAACTCCATTAGGCCACGTCCACACGTGAGGGTCGAATGACTCAGTCTTAAATCAGGCCCACTTAATACACTTAAACTATTTACGAGCCAAATGATAAAACGTATCTAACTACATATACTCACTGGTGCCGATTCTGATGTCCATACTATTAATATTAAAAATGCGAAAGTAAGTTTGTCTGTCTATGTGTTACGCAATCACGCCTAAACTACTAAACTGATTTAAATGAAATTTGGTATAAACATAGTCAAGAGCCTGAGAAAGGACATATGCTCCCGGAAAATTCAAGAGTTCCCGCGAAAATCAATAAAATGTTTCTTCAACAGATTTTGTTGAAGTTTGGTATAGGGGAAGTTTGTATCCCGGGGAAGGACATAGGCTACTTTTTATCCCGGAAAATTAAAGAGTTCCCGCGGGAATCATAAAACATTAATCCATTTTAACCTTAATCCACGCGGATGAAGTCGCGGGCATTATCTAGTAGCCGTGACCAATAAAAATTGCAAAATAAAAAAAAATTTAAACCGACTTGAGCCAATGAGGTGCCAATGAATGTGGAGACCCAAAACAATATGAATAATAAACGATTCGTGCAGCAAATAATTATTGGCTCCGACTCCAAAAAATATTACTATAGAACTACATTAACTTTTCTAAATCTATGTATACTACTCAAAACAAAATAGGGTCCACTTAAGCTTTTAGACTATAATCTTAACATAGATAAAATTCTGTATTTCTTATAAATTGTTATGTTTAAATTAGTGAATAAGAAACGTGAAAACACAAAATTGTTTGAAAAAAAGTAAATTTTTGTTGAATTGCAGACACAAACAAAAAAATAACAATTAGTCTACAAAATCGTAATGTTTAAACTAACACTGATTTTCATACTTTTTCATTTAGTCCTTATCCAAATCAGTATCCTCTCCCAACAGGCTTTTAGAGCATTAATCAGCTCCTGCTGGTTATTAATGCTAGTAGCTCTCCTTTAAATTTCTCTTCAACTGGTCTCATAAATGTTCCATCGGATTGTGATCCGAACTCATTGCAGGCCAGGGCTGCAGGGCAAAAGGGAAATATTGGCGTCCGCGGGAACCCTCTGGGGGCTCTGGGTGATCCAAGCTGTATGAGCGCGAGCATTGGCGTGCATAAAAACAAATCCATCACCCACCAGCTGCTGTGAAAATCTCAATGTAACTAGCAGCGGTTACAGTTCCCTCGTCAAGAATTACGAGCTCGGTTTTATCTGCTAAGCTAATTCCGCCCCATACCATCACACTTGGGCCCCCCCAGCGGTCTGTTTCGTGGATGCATGGTTCTGTGAAACGTTCGCCTGGTCTTCTCCATACCCGTACTCGTCAGTCATCATTAAAAAACTTAACTTTACACTCATCATTAAAGAGTACAGCACTCCAGTTGTCCATCATCCAGTTCAAATGCTCACTTGCGTAAATTAAACGTGCCGCACCATGATCTCTGGTAATTTTCAGACGAATAGCACGCATTCTGGATCATTGTCCATCCTCATGGAGCCGGTTTCGAATGGTTTGGTCACTGACTCGGGTACCAGTGGATTCCCGTAGTATGTTTTGTAAGAGCCGGGCGGTTAAGGTACGATCTCGACGTGAAGTTAACTGGATGTACCGGTCCTCTTGAGAGCTCGAACTCTTCCTGATCCACGTCTCCTAGCCACACTGCCTGTCTCCTGGTAGCGTTCCCACACATTCGCATGGCTCGGCGAGACACACCGAGGCGCTGAGCTACAGATCTCTGCGACTCTCCCTCCTGAAGCAAAACAACTGCTCTTGTTGCGGATTCCATGTCCATATGACGACGAAAACCAGGTATAGTGATCAAGACTAATACGGAAATTAAAGTAAACAACTAAACAAAGTGACTTTCGACAGCAATTATTTAAATTAGACTGAGAACACAAGCGATAAGGAATTTGTGCAAAGGGATGAATTTAAGCACTTCAGTTTTTTTACCACTTACTTAGGAATAAACATCGAAGTTGTCGCTTGAAACATCGTTAAAGGTTCTTAAACATGTGTCCGAAATGTTTCAATTCTTGACATTGCTAATGGTTAGTTTTAAATTATAATAACCTGTATAATCAATTTTACGAAAATTAACCCCAAAGAGGGTGAAATGGGGGCTGTAAGTTTGTATGAAAGTCCTTTGTGTTTGAAGTTAGAGGCTTGAAAATCGGGATGTAGGTTATAAGTTTTAAATAATAATAACCTGTGTAAGCAATTTTACGAAATCTACCATAAAGGGTGTGAAATTGGGGTTGGAAGCTTGCATGTAGGTTATAATTTTTTTTAATCGGCATTAAGGTTATTACTTATTAGTTTTAGCCGCTATATGTAAATAGGCTTTTCGCAGCGGGAAAATTTTATAGGAAATTAGAAATTGTACGCGGACGAATTCGCGGGCGATCGCTAGTATAATATATTCGGTACTAAATTAAAATTGTGTTTAGTGTTTGTGGTTATTGAAGTCGGTTTTAATTTCTTATTATTATTGCCTAGAAGGCGGCAAACTTAACACAAAATAAATTATAGGCGTGATAAAATACGCTAATTTGACGCTTTTTTATTCATCAGTTTCATCTAAGAAGAAATACGCAACTATGTAGCTAAACGATGCAACTACACCTACTTAAAATGTTGTTGTCATCCGAATCTGTATCATTGTCTAATTTAAACCATTTTATTTGGTAGGTTACGGTCATACAAATCATAGTGTTTTTTATAGTGAATTATTATTGTCAACCATATACCATACTCAATGAGTTATTCGATAGATTTAAAAGGCATTATCGATGATTAATGATAATTATTATCTATACTTGATATTATAAATGCGAAAGTGTATCTGTCTGTCCGTTTGCTACGCTTTCTCTGTCCATCTTTTCTACCGATTTTGACGAAATTTGGTACAAAG
This sequence comes from Erebia palarica, assembly GCA_964035005.1. NCBI lineage: Eukaryota > Metazoa > Arthropoda > Insecta > Lepidoptera > Nymphalidae > Erebia > Erebia palarica. Next base: position 22,336,895 of record OZ035986.1, read on the forward strand.
GTAGGTTGCATCCCGGTGAACTACATAGGCTACCTACTTTTTATGCCGGAAAATTAAGGAGTTCCCGCGGGAATCGAAAAACCTTAATCGCGGGCATCATCTAGTTCGTTATAAAGAGTTTTATATAACGTATCAATTAATGAAAGTATAATAATATAATTGAAGTAGGTAATAAATAGGTACTCAGGGTATGGAAAGAAGTCATATTTTTTTAATGGCCGAACACATATTTCCCGTATGTGAATAAGAAAAAACTACCTACCAAACCTCTTAACGATGACACAGACACACAGACGTAATCGTCAAACATATAACACCCCTAGCCCTACACTTGTAAGTTTAACTCACGTATGGCCATGATTACCTGCCTACACTTGTAAGTTTTACTCACGTTTGGCCATGATTACCTACCTACACTTGTTAGTTTTACTTACGTATGGTCATGATTACGTACATACACTTGTAAGTTTTACTCATGTATGGCCATGATTACCTACCTACACGTGTAAGTTTTTAACTTACATTACATAACATTTGCATACGATATGCGACTTACAAGACTGTTTACATTTGGTAAGTTACTCATATACGCGTAAACTTATAAGTATAATCATAGCCAAATTGCGTATATGTCACTGTAACATTGTGAAAACCGTTAGATTGTAATCTATCTAGCGAGATTGTAAACTGTCGAAAGATTACAATTTAACGCATTATTTTTCGGTAGATTGTAATCTGTTAGGTATTAGGTATACTTAGTATAGGCAGGTATAATATATACCAGATAGAACACAACCACAACACAACAAGAAAACGTAAATACAATGAATATTTAAAAAAAAATTACACTCAGATAATTGAACGGTTCACAATCTGTCGACAGTTTACAATCTATCGAGATAAAAAGCGTTAGATTGCAATCTGACGGTTATTGCAATTTAACGGTGACATATACATATACAAAGTAAGTAACTTACAAAATGTAAACAGTCTTGTAGGTCGCATATAATACGCAAATGTTAGAAGTAATATGAGTTTTTAGTGGGCTATACTCAGACCAGGGTGCGTTTGGAACACTCGTAGCTTTAGCTTTAAGATACTGATCATCACCATCACGTCTTATAAGTTATTTGACGTCAATAAGTGTGCAGTGTACCTAATTTGAATACATAAATATTGATTGATTGATTGATAATGTTCGCACTCTTTCACTCACCATCGGCTCACTCATAAACACCTAGCTTGGACCAAGGAAGCTGAAATTTTGCACAGTGATTTCCTTTCTAATGTATAGGTAGAAAAGAAACAAGGACTAATTCTTCAAAATTCCCACAAGAACAGTTTTAGTTTAATCTATAAAAAGCATTCCGACATTTATCTTCTACGAAGCGGAAGGAAAGAAGAGGAAGGTACTAATAACCCGATGCTCCTTAACCGGTCAACCGAGAATTGAAACAAAAATTAAATACAATTTTGTGAACTCCGCAGTTCACTGCAGATACGTACTTACTCTGCATGAAGGAAAGCATGGATGAATGAATGAAATATTCTTAATTGCATACCAAAACAAGAAACACATACCTGTAATGAAAACAATAACAATATAATGTTAGCGTTTATGAATAATAAGAGCTCATTTGACTTTAAATTGGATTGGAGAAATATCAAGTCAAGACAAAAACGTCATCATACTAAATGTGTCTTCTATAAATAAGATCGTTTGGCGGTATTTGATTCATTCTTTATCTGTTAGTGAAAGTGTAATCACTATTGTCGGCAGTAACTATTATTGGTATTCCGGGTTCAATCGCGTTACAAGTACTAGGATACACATAAAATAACTGAATGTGGAATTATACAATATGAAGCATCATCTGTGTGTATTATTTCTACAAATGTCCAAAATAGCAACGGTACAATTGGCGGCATTAGCACTATCGCTTTGAACGATTTCTACCAGGCAACCATGCTACAAAGGAAGGCAGTAAGAAAACTTCAAGGGTGTTCGTTATTTAAAAGGTAACATACTATTTCGAACCGAACAAACATTCGAAAATCGGACGCCTTTCTGGCTTCTGGTTTTCCATCCGCTTTAAATACCTTACATTGGTATCTTCAAATCAAGAGTGAATAGGTATCTTCCAGGTAAGCGGGCTTCACCTTAGTTTGCATCACTACTTCCAACAAGTCTGATTGCAGCCAAGCGCTAGTCTATTTAAATTAAAATAATAAATAAGGAAGGTGGGTAGCTACTCAGTATTTCACTACCTTACTTAGGTAGGTAGGTACTTACATTATCTGTGACTAAACCAGCAACTGTTTCGTTAGTGTAGTGCATGTGCTCGACTGCTCGTCTCGTTAGTCATAATATGCCCGACTGCGGATGACGAAGTACTAGTTACGATTCGGGCCATTATTAGGTAGATATTATTTCGACGACCTCCCTAGCGCAGTGTTGAGCGCTGTTGTTTTAACGTGGGAGGTCTCGGGTTCGATTCCCGGCACGGTCAATTTGGGATTTTATAATTTCTGAATTTTCTCTGGTCTCATCTAGTGGAAGGCTTCGGCCGTGGCTAGTTACCACCCTACCGGCAAAGACGTACCGCCAAGCGATTAAGCGTTTCGGTACGATGACGTGTAGAACCCGATTAGGGGTAAGGGTTTAATATAACTGTCATAATCGTAACAGGTTAGCCCGCTACCACCTTATACTACGTCGTCGTCATTACTTACCTTCAGGTGAGATCGCAGTCAATGGGTAACTTGGAGTGTAATAAAAAAAAATTACTCCTGTTGGTATTGATTCTCCACGTGACATTGACAAAGTGCATTATGCTGGTGTGGCACTAATAAAAGCCATTCAACAAAATAAGATGATTATTTTGTTACACACAATTTAAAAAAATACCTATTTAACTTCCCCCTTAATGAACTAGAAATTTAATTCGCCATAATCCGCCACAGTACGTAAATCTATGTGGTTACAGTGTGTATCTTGCACTTATACCTTGCAATGTTCACCACGCCACCCAAATCTTCTAAATTACGTGAAACGTATGTTGACATTTTTTTTTTCTAATTCCTTTATTAATATCATGGACTCCCGCAAAGTACGCCTGCTTCTATCCAATAAAACTTCTACTTTATTAGGATTCTAAGTCTCTTTTATATCTTAAGCTATCGATGTAGCTTATGAGCTTCGATGTTGTGTATTTTCGATGTGGCGAACGGGTCCCCTTTTGTTTTTATACGACTGCCTGAAAAAAGGAGTATATTGTTTTCAGGGTTCATGTATGTATGTATGTAGGTATGTATGTGTGTATGTGAGTTTGTATATTCCACCATAACTTCTATACGCCTGAACCGATTTTGATAAATGAGGTATCGTCAGAATCCCTAGCTTATTCCGGGTGACTTAAGCTAGTAAAATTTTTAAAAAAATTGATGGGGTGACCGTAGTCCCGCATTAAAGACCAAAATTGAAAAAAAACCGAAAATAAGATCAACTATATAATCATCATCTAGAAAATGATGAGTAGATTCCAAAAATATTTATCACTATAGTTCAATATTTAGTGATTCACAAAAAATATCATTTAATAAAAAATGTATTCCAAAGGCTATATATGCAAATCGCTTCTTATGGAGGTAAACTCCAAAAATAATATGGCAGGGCAGTCATATTTTTTAATTCGTTAAATTAATTTCACTTGTATGCTATTGAGTTGCGCCATGCAGCACAATGCGCTTCGCCAAGAGTTTCTCTTCATGTTGTGCCACAACAAACTTGTAGGTAGGTACACAATCAGCTCTAATCACGTTGCAGTACTAGATTTAGGGCTGTATTTTAGTTTAGTTTAGACTTTAGAGATTGTGATGAACAAAATTGCACAATATCTACTTTTTGTGTAGGTACCCATCGAGTGAATTCCTTCCGCTATAGGTTTTAAAAATTCCTCGGGAACTCTTCGGTTTCTCGGGGTAAAAAGTAGCTTATGTCCAGCTCCATGTCCTTCCTCTGTTGTAGCGTGATTGAAGGAAAAACAAACAAATAAGTATGAAATATGATGCGGCACTTCAGTTGCTGTATGGGCCAACTAGACTGACGAGTGGCGGAACATTATAGGAATATAATCCATACTAATATTACCAATGCGAAAGTGTGTCTGTCTGTCTGCTACGGTTTCACGGCTCACCTGTTACCAGACTTTGATGAAATTTGTTGCAGAGATAGGTGTAGCCCGGGGAAGGACATAGGCTAGTTTTTATCCCGGAAAATTATAGAGTTCCCGCGAGAATGAAAAAAACTTAATTCACGCGAATGAAGAAGCGGTTATCATTAAGTATATGAATAAACGTATAAGCTTGTGCTTACAAAAAAATTCACAGATTTCGCAGTCCCCGCAAGAATCGGAGCATTGAAAATGAATACAAAAATTTACGAAAAAAGAATTATTTTAACAAGTTTAATAATATGAAATTTTTATTGAGATTTACTTCCCTAAAATTACACGACTACATTAGGTACTTACAAGTCCTAAAACCTTTTGCCAATTTTTTTTTAATTTACTACCTAACCGATATTCAAAATTCCAACTCGAATGCACTTTGCGTCTGCGTCCTTATCGCGTTTATACGTTTGCGTGTTCAATAGAAGAAAGTGAACGCTAACTTCCTTTCAAAGTCGTGCTCAATTCGATGCATGACTCCTCCAATCGCACACGGGTTTGCGCCCTGATAGGCGTATTTATTTCCGTGTTCAATAGAAGGCAGTATTTGCCTTGATGCACGGAATCCGTGTTTGTTTGATGTGTGGTGTTTGATGAATAGGCAAGAAAACCCAAAAGAAATATTGTTAAAGGTAAACTTATAAAGATTTATAAAAATGTAGATGTAAAATGGATGGGCTACGCCAGAAGACTCGTTATGTCGCCCCTTCATTCAGCTTCATTTAATCAACCTTTGTTTCGCCGCGGAAGTCGCCGGCTCGCTTCGCTCGCCACCTCCCCTCTTCGCTCTACTCGGCCTCTCTACTTCGCTCTACTTGCTACATTTAGGACCTCCGCGAGCTTCTGGCTTCGCGCTTTACAAAAACACTCTAGGGGTAGAGCAGACAAGACTAGATGGAGTTGTGTTGTGCTGATTTGATTTTAGGAGAGATCTACATTTTTAATAGTATTATGACCCTTTTATAGCATGAAATTCACCATAAAATACCGTCGGTAACACTCGCAAACTTCCGTGCTGCACAGCGTTGTCGGATTGATCGCGTTGAATTGAACACGCGTTTGGAAGATTCGGTTGCAAATCCGTGCGTGATTGGAAGACGAGTTCCATAGAGAAATCATTTTCTTTCTCTGAAAAACTTTTGATTGTAGAAAATGAACGTCCGAAAATGTTTGATTTTCCGGGATAATTTAATGTAAATAAATAAATAAATGAAAGCTTTATTGTATCTTATTGTTAGAATTTACACAGTTAAACACTTATCAACTAAGTCCTACGCCTAAAAAAAAGTTAAATAAAATCTAACAATATACAAAGGGAAGCAAACTTTCAAAGTTTTCAGTTTGCTCCGGTTCTATTCGATTGTACAAAAAAATTGATTCTCTGCCTTATATTTAGACTATAAATAAAATAAGTATTACACAACTAACCTATAAAACAAAAAAAAAACAGACAAACATATAAGTATGGTGGTCGCTTATCTATTGTATATAACTCGTTGTATCAGCATTGTAAAGTATAAGCTGTAAGGTGCGTGGCCTGCATGTAGCCTCCCGCTTATGAAAATGTAGCAGATATATAGACTCACTTTCATATCTAATTATTATAATAAAACTTTAGTAGGTACGTATGGAATACAACAATCGTATGTGATAAAAATTCACGATAAGAAGTTTTAATTTTTTTAGTATTTCAATCTAATATCAATGATATAACTTCTTGTAAAATAAATAAATATAATAAACAAGGAAAAGTAAACTACTAAGTACAAGTTAGCCCTTGACTACAATGTTATCAGGTGGTGGGGGATGATGTTAGTACTTTAAGATGGTAGCGGGCAAATCGGCGGGCGGTTCCTTTTGGAATATGGCTGTTATATTAAACTCATACCCCTAATCAGTGATACACACACATACATTACATTTTACTATTTAGATTTAGATAAATGTATTATATTGAGAAAATACCTAACCATCAGCCAGCACAAACCCAAGATTCACCATCAGTACCCTTACTCTGAGTTTTAATCCGATTGATCGTATAAGAATTCGATGACATTAGCGTCACAGTAAAATGGACCCAAAAGCGCTTGATTTAAAGTCACAAATTCATTACAGCAGATTTAAATCTGGAAACGTATCGTGTACGTAAACGTATATGAATGCATACACGAAATTGAGCTCTATATTCATACATTTAAGTTCACTTTACTTTGACGCTAATGTCATCGAATGCTCATACGATCAATCGAATTAAAACTCAGAGTAAGGGTACAGGAATCGCCACTGGCAGATATGTTGCCCGTAGAGTTTGTTAGTAGGTACTTTCAATTGAATCCTGTGCGTATGAAGTCAGTCGGTGCAAGGCTGGAAGGGGGCTGGTAATTGGTAAAGTGTTAACCAATCATATGTGATTGGTGATACATATAAGTGTAGCAATCATTTTAACATAACAAGGCCCCAATGCAGAAGGGTATTGAGCGGAAAATGGTAAAGCTGAACGGCTTATTGCTCGCTCAGTCCTTTCCGCTACCTCTTTGTTAGTGAAAGAACATAAATGCAGTTTTTCTCTGCGTGGTGAACGGAGTCCGCACAGAGCTCACTCCGCTCACGGTGGAATCCCCGTTTTGCGAGATGCCAAATAGACCAATCAGAGGCCCAATTGCCTAAGAAAATCAATCATTTAACAGCTTAAAACGTATTACTCGAACTGTTTAAGGAGTTCATACATGCTTTTTAACGTGCAGGCATCTATAGTGTGCATCCGAGTTGAATGCACATGCAGTCGGGGCCTGAAGTGACGGCCGGGAGCATCTCCCTCCCCCGCCCGCACACCTCGCCTCTCACGCCCGCGGATAGTGTTGTCAAGTGCTGTCTTTGACATCTATCGTACGATATATGTATACGTAGTGATTTATATGTCACCGTTAAAGTTGTTAGATCCCTGTATGTTCACATTAACCCCGTGATTAACGTATCAAATCCGTTAGAGTTGGAAACTTCTTTCTTACCTTCCAAGCCTTGATATATTATAGCCACTCCCGGATCAGCTAACTCTGACTCTCGTACGGACTCTGCATTCCAACGAGGCGTCTCTACAGTAACCGTACAGACATCGCAAGCCTCCCGCGTCTGTTCGTCACAGAGTGGCCGACTGAGCGTATCAGAAGGTACGTTGAACTTACCGGGCGTATACTCCACTTGAAGATCGAATGCCTGTAGCTTCATTGCCCAGCGAACCAGTCTACGTGTAGGTGACTTAAGAGCAAGAAGCCACGAAACTTCTCGCAGGCCCACACCACTGCAAGGGCCTCCCTCTCTGTGGTCGAGTAGTTCCGTTCGGCTGCAGTGAGAAGACGACTGGCATAAGCTATCGGGCACTCTTCGTGAGCTAACTCCTCCTGGAGTAAAGCAGCGCCAAGCGCATAGCTGCTGGCATCAGTCCTCAACACGAAGGGACGGCTGTAATCTGTTTGGATAAGAATCGGAGTGGAGGCAAGTAACCGCTTAAGTTCTTTAAAAGCATGGTCCTGGGCTTCTCCCCACATCAATGCTTGGTTTTTTCTAGTAAGCATCGTTAAGGGTTGTGCGATTTTTGCGAAACCTGGAACAGTTGTTGGTGGTTTAATGTTATGTATGGCACTTACCTTAACCGGATCAGGCGAAATACCTTCTTTGAAGACACCCTGATACTGGTCAATCGGGCACTCTAAGCACATTCGCGGAAGCGCACTCCACGAAATTGCGAGAGGACTCACACCGAAGCGGATAAACAGCGTGAGGACGATCGGCCGTGAACCAGCTTTTCGAATCTATGTCTAAAAACTAGTCGTGCCTTATGTATGAAATCAATGCCAAGAAGTGTATCACTGGTACGTGAATGAGGAAAAATTAAAAAAATTAATAGGTACCACTAGGTCACTCTGGACTAACTTAACCTGTACGTCTGCAAGTTTGACCTCAAGGGTACGCACGACCCCATCCGCGAGTCTTACTGTCATTTCACTTCTCACAATTGTAAAGCCTAAAGCCAGTAATGCTACGCTTTGCGGCGGTGTCAATTAAACCGGTACCACGGCAACCTAAAATCACGATATCAAGAATAGGACGATCACCGGTACCCGTTACCCGTTCACTCGAAGCCTAAATGGTAGATGTAACTACCGAGTCCAACTGCGAACCCTGAGTTACACTACAATCATTACAAGAAAAATTGCCTCTGCGAGACAAACATTCGTAGGCACAAAAGGTATTGTTATTCTTCGACAAAATTGATCTATGACAACCAGTAGGTAAAGTAACCTTAGGTCTACGCACACTACGCGGTTGACCACTTTTACGATTATTATGACTAATATGATTATCGATATGATTATCACTATAAATATCGCACGAACTAAACGAGTTGCACTTCTCACAGTCTGCACGGATAAAACCATGTGATTTGCACCGATAAAAAGACAGCGGAGAATTATTATTAGAAACCGATTCACTTTTTTGTTTCAATCGAACGCCAGTTTGAAGTTCGTGTCCCCCACGTTTACAATATACACAGAAACTTTTACCTTTCGTGCTAGTAGTTACATTTACCGCACGCGATTCCGTATTCGTTGCCAACGTCGAAGAAGACGCGCTGCCGTTGAGACGTTTCGTTAACGTTGGCCCATCGCGCGTAGGTACGCACGGAGCGGTCGATGACACTTGCTCGACGCGGCGAGCGACGACGCCCGCGCTCGCGCTGTTTCGCGCCAAGCCGATGACGTTGGACGTTGGTACAATTCCTTCGTGAGGCAGAACTTCGTACAAAGACTCCTCAATTATTGCTCTGGTTTTCTCATATAACTCGTCTAAGGTGGACACTTTTTTCTCGTTAGACGATCTCGAATGTTTTTTCTCAACAAGCCGTAGATCATGTCTATTTGCATCTCTTCTTCAACTTTTTCAAAAAATTATTTACGAAAACAGCGTTAAATTCACTAGAACGTCGCTCGCTTATAACGCGCCAGCCCCGACTGCGTAAGCATTCCGGGAATGAGCGCGATCGTCGGTATTTTCGTCGCGCAAGTACCAAGAGTGACACAGGCCTGGTACTGTGCTGTGTTTAAGTATTGTTTAATTTGAATCAGAATAATAAGTAAAAAATATTATGCTGTAAGCTGCTAATAATTGCACGCCATATTTAGTAGTACCTACACTGTTTCAAAAATATTGTAAGTGCTCTACACGTGTATTTTTGCAATAAATAAATATCTTATCTTATGCGTTGGCAGTATGGCCCAAGTAATTTAACATTTTGAAGATTCACTCCTAATAATAATGTTCTTCCGGCCATGTTGCAAATGTTCTCTTGACCAGCGATAAACCTAAGAAGTAGGGAGGGTTTTATCGCTTACCTACAGACATATTGTATTAAACTAAGCTTTACTAATAGCGACAGACTAGCTACAAAGATACCAACAGCTACAATGAACAGCTATTCCCCTTTGTAATGGTGTCTTTACTCTATTGTTAGTAGTTTTCTGTATAACTTGATAAAGCATAATATACTGGTTAGTACATTTCGAGGGTTTATTTATTAAATCTAGCTAGGATAACCCGTAATTAATCTTACAACATTAAAGTTTTTTTTTAAATATTCAAAGTATCTTCAATGTTCATAATCGGACCTGTTACAGTTTTATTAGTCTACTAGCTGATGCCCACCGACTTCGTCCGCGTGAATTGAGGTTTTATGGTTCCCGCGGAAACTCTTTAATTTACCAGAATTAAAAGTAGCCACGTGTCCATAGTTCCAGACTATAATCTATCTCTATGCCAAATTTCATCAGGATCCGTTCTGGTGTGATTGATTAACAAACATCTATCTATCCGTCCATCCATCCAAACTTTCGCATTTTTAATATTAGTATAATATGGTCGGGGAAAAGTTTCTTCGTATTTTATATACAAACTAGAGGTCGCCCGCGACTTCGTCCGCGTACAATTTCTAATTTCCTATGAGATTTTCCCGCTGCAAAAAGCCTAGGCACATATAGCGGCTAAAACTAATAAGTATTAACCATATTTCCGATTTTAAATACTTATAACCTACATGCAAGCTTCCAACCCCAAATTCACATCCTTTAGGGTGGATTTTCGTAAAATTGCTTACACAGGTTATTATTCTTTAGAACTAGTTAACTACATCCCGATTCTCAAGCCTCTAACTTTTAACAGAAAAAACTTTCATACAAACTTATAGCCCCCATTTCACCCTCTTTGGGGTGAGTTTTCGTAAAATTGGTTATACAGGTTATTATAATTTAAAACTAATAACCTAAATCACGATTTTCAAGTCTCTAACATCAAAAACTTAAAACCCTCATGTAAGCTTCCAACCCCTATTGCACCCCTATTGGGTAGATTTTCGTAAAATTGCTTATACAGATTATTATTTATTTGAATTTAATAACCTAAATGCCGATTTTGTGGTCTCTAATTTTGAACACATAGGACTTTCATACAAACTTACAACCCCCATTACAGCTTCTTTGGGGTGAATTTTCGTAAAATCGCTTATATGGGTTTTTATTATTTATAATTATCAACTTAATTGCCGACTTTCATACAAACTTACAACCCCCATTACAACTTCTTTGGGGTGAGTTTTCGTAAAATTGCTTATATGGGTTTTTATTATTTATAATTATCAACTTAATTGCGGATTTTCATGTTTCTAACTTCAAAAACAGAGGACTTCATACAAACTTCCAACCCCCATTTCATCCCCTTAGGGGTGAATTTTTCAAAACCGTTTCTTAGCTGACGTCTACATCATAGAAGGAACCTATCTTCCAAATTTCAAGTCTGTATGCTTTATAGTTCCTGAGATATCGTGATGAATCAGTGAGTGACCTTTCGCTTTTATATTTATATATGTCATCGTAAGATTATAAAAACCGTTACATTAAAATCTAATTCGCGTAATTGTAAACTGTCGACAGATTGTGAACAGTTCAATGTTCTGAGAGTAAATTTTTGAAATATTAATTGTATTTACGTTTTCTTGTGTCGTTCTTGTAGGTTAGGTTGGGGTTGGACATATACAACCAGGTAGTGCGCGGCCGCAGGCCAGGCACTTAGGCTTTATCGGGTTTAAATACCTATCAGATTACAATCTACCGGAAAATAATGCGTTAAATTGTAATCTTTCGACAGTTTGCAATTTCGCGAGTTAGATTATAACCTAACGGTTTTTACAATCTTACGGTGACATATATACTTCTGCGAAGTTCTAATTGTTATTTCAAAGTTATAAGGTCACTAATCACTATGGAGCGCTGCAGTTCGTCGTGAGTTTATTTACAAATTTTAATGTAATTAGGTACTTGTAGTACAATATAACACGGCTATCGCTTAATTAAAAACAGGACTCGATAAAACGTACTCTCGCGTCTAGGGCGGCACTAGTATGGGAGTGTGCGGGATATGAAGCGACGGTCGGGCGCGATACGCAGGGACTGAAAAACATATTTTTATAGGTTAAAGATAATATATAAGTGTTACAGAATTAAAGTGTAACAGAAACGAATCTGTACCAGAAATGAAAGTGTTTTTAAAAAGTGTAACCGAAATAGCGACGACGAGCCTAACCTCAGGTGAAAGGACCGATGGTTGCAATTTTTTTAAGAAAAATATGGCCATGTTGTGTCAGTGTGTGTAAAGTCCAATGAAGTGAGAAGAACGCGTTGTCACACCGTGCCGTTTGTTGGGCCATTACCTATTAGGGTTACAGATAAAAACACTTATTAACAGAATTATACGGTTACAGTATCGTTTCTGTTTCCGTTATAAGTGTTTCTGTTTTACTGTTTTTTAACAGTTTCAAAAAGCAGTGTTTAAACCCCTGATTTCGGTTACTGTTTCAGTCCTTAGCGCCTAGCGGTACACATCCGTTCGCTACCTCAGCCCCCGATTCCTCGTGTGCGTACTATAGGTACCTTGATAGCAGACGGACCCTACTATTAGTAAATCCATAGCACGCTATGGACGACAAACTATAAATTTTTAGTTCGGGGTTCGATTTTCGGCAGGGTCAATTTGGTCTTGTCAGGAGGCTTCGGCCGTGGCTAGTTACCAATTTATAACTCTACTGGCAAATACGTAGAGCCAAGCGATTTATCGTACCGGACGATGCCGTGAACAAAACTTATTCGAGGGTAATAATGTGCTGAATGTAACTGCCGTACTCCTGGCAGATTACCATCTCAGGCTATGTTAGACTGCATCATCACTTTCTATCAGGTGAGATCGTAGTCAAGAGCTAACTTGTAGTGCAATAAAAAAATACTTACCCTACACCTAGAGTTGCCAGATCGGAAGACCAATATCTGCAAAAAAAATAGAAGATGTCGGGATTTTGGGGTTGTTGTCGGGAGAAATAAATATGAGAAATTAAAATGTAAAATTATAAGTGTATTTTGTAAATAACAAGGCTACAGAAAGACTTAACATTGTTGACACAAATAATTAAAATACACTTAATTTTTAGGTTGCCACATGTGGTTTGCTATGGACTTTAATGAGCCCACTAATTTGGATCCCTTAGTATTCAGAATTTACAATTATTATTTTGTAACGAGTTTTCCGAGAAGTTGTTTGTCTGGAGATTTTGAGTTTTATCGGGAGTCTGGAAATTATTTAAAATGTGGGGTGAATCCAGACGAATCCCGACCATCTGGGAACCCTACCTACACAACAGTCCACAGCTCTACATTGTAAAAATGCCTTTATACCTACTATGATTTAATTGAATCCTGATTCCTAACTGACTCACTGGCGTTACATTTTTTACTTTTATAGCGTAGTTTTTTGAAAATTCAGCTTTTGAAGTACCTCTACCTACTACTACTGAAGGTAACGTGAAATCCGTCATTTCCAAGTTTTAATAATGAAAATACGTATACTGCCCCGAAAGCAATTTAAACTTGAATCTCACTAGAGCTTGCAATAAGTTTGATGTATCAAAACTGAAGGTTTGTGTCAAACTTGCCATGGCAAGTAACACGATGGTAATACGCTTGAGGCAAGTTTCAATCAAACTTTCTAGTTTACGAGCAACAAGTTTATGCACCATTACCCTATCATACTTGCAGGTGTCTGTTTTTACCAACTTTATATAGATAGTAATTACAGATTTTAGATATATGGCAAGTAAAAAATGGTATCCATATATCTAACTATACTTATACTTGATATTATAAATACGAAAGTTTGGATGGATGGATGTATGGACGAAGTCTCGGGCATCACATGTCAGAAATATATTATACTAGCTGATGCCTAAGACTTCATCCGCGTGGATTGAGGATTTTTGATTCCCGCGGGAATTCTTTAATTTTTCGGGATAAAAAGTAGCTTATGTGTTCCACCCTATAATCTATCTTATCCAGATCCATTCAGCCATTCTGGCGTGATTGTTTAACAAACATCTATGCATCCATCCATCCAAACCATCGCATTTATAATAGTTATTAGTATAGATAAGCTAATTTTATCTCTTGCATTGCACGTCTTATCACAATTCACAATGTTGTAATAGTTAATTAGGTAGCACACAATATTTACCTCTGTTAAAGATTTCAAGTAACTTTCGGATACATGATGACCCAAATACTTGAGCTATAAACATGGAAATGAAGACATCGTTGGCCATAGGGCTTCCAATACCGGGTTCCCGGTATTAGCCAATCAAATTAGCGATCCCCGGTGGCGTGCACAGGTTTTGAAGCTAGGGTAGGCATTAGTTAGTCGGAATACCAATTTACTAGCTGTTAAGATGAAAAATTAGCATTGATGTATTTCCGTTTGGGTAAGCGGTGCCTTTATGCCTCTATGAACTGCTCGCCACTGACGATCCCGAACTTTTTTCGCCGGTTTTTAATACCGTTATTGAAATATCTAATACCGGGATACCAGTATTGGTGACACTATATACGAAACACTGACCTGACATATATTTCTTGGTACAATGTCATTGTTTTTTATTCGGCTAAGTGTAAAAATTTTAGCCTAAGAGAACGCCTTTATTGCTTATAACCTGTGATAGATAAGAGTCGTTTTTGTGTGAATTGAGAATTTCATGTTGAGTCCGTCTCAAAGACTACTTAAATATTAATTAAGCAAATTTTGGTTTCTGAATTGATATTGTGTAAGGTTTAAGAATTGGAGATTGAGAAATTTCACATTTGACAGTTTTGAAACTTAAATCTATGCTTATCTGCAAAATTGCGTTTCAGAGCGCATTTGACAGTGCTCAAAGTCCTCTTATCTTAAAGTTGAGTGCGTGATATTTAAGTAACGGATTCCGGCTTCTTAAACTATACTCACACTAAATGATGATGCATGCGACTCCGTCCATAGAATAAGGTTTTTTACTCCTGCGGGTTAACTCTTTAATTTTCCGGGATACAAATTTTCCCTGTACCAAATTTCATCAAAATCAGTGACACTTTCACATTTATAAGATTAGTATGGATTTGCGATTTCTAGTAAAGATTCTTCGTTGTCATCTTTTGACGATCTCCCTGGCGCAGTGGCGAGCGCTGTGGTCTTATTAAGGGAGTTCCTGGGTTCGATTCTCGGCAATTCGATTTGGGAATTTACAATTTCTGAATTGTGGTAGGCTTCGGTTGTGGCTAGTTACCTACTACCAACTGCCTACTGCCCTACTGGCAAAGATGTACCGCCAAGCGATTGAGCATTCCGGTACGATGCCGTCTAGACCTATGATTTTAATATAACAGCCATACCCCTAAAAAGTTAGTCTGTTACCATCTTAGACTGCATCATCACTTACCATCAGGTGAGATTGTAGTTAAGGGCTAACTTTTAGTGGAATTTAAAAAATCTTTGGAGAAGCCTGAGGTAGATCTTGATGCCTACGTGGTACAAGATGATGAACTTGTTGAAGAACAAAATGATGTTCAACCTTTGCACCAAGCTCAATTTTGCTGTAAGATCAGCATTAGTAGAAAGTTATTTTACTAATACATAACAATAAACTCCTGTATTGTAATTTTGTATCGTGTTGTAATATTTTGTTACAAATTAGGAACTCTTTGTTGGATTTTTAATTTAATTATATTTTGCAAATAACTGAGCATAATGTAACATTTCTGGGTCATAAATATACTATGATAATATCATCAGATGTGGCGAAGATTGAAGATCCACCAGGCAGCTTCACTCTTCATCTCTTGGCCCCACAGTTCATAGGCTATTGTATTTGTATTGTATTGTTTAGTTTCTACAATCCACTCAACCTTCTTTTTTTACGAGTAGAATACCCCTGTCTTTTTGCATTCTGTCGCACCTTGTAATCTGTGGAGAGAACATTTATTGATGACTTACATATAAAACACATAAATAATATGCCTTTTATCATTGATGTAGAATGTTATAGTACCTATACCCTGTTATTCAAAGAAAATACTGACATTATTCTGAGTTCGTTGCCAGTTGGTTTGTTTTGCGACTAGACAAATTTCCATTTCTAAGTAGAGTTACATGTACGAACTAACTTCTAATTGTGGCCATCTAACGTTAACCCGTGAATATTTTATTGAACCAGGAGAAAAGCTGTCCGGAATTGAAAATGATATAAAGCTTAGGTACTTACTTTGCTACGAGCGTGAGAAGGTTTTCTTTCTCCACATTAGTGAAGTTGAGAGATTTTTGCTTTTCTCTATCCATTTTATAAATAATTGTACGAATAATTATAAATAAAAACAGAAGTACGTTGGATTTCTAAAGATTTCGAAAATTTCGTAAACAGAACCTCCGTCAATTTGTCAAATCTCTGACGCTTCTTACACAATAATAAGACGTACGTTCCATTCCTCTATTGCCATTATTTAAAATCAAATGCACATCAGAGTTTTATGAGATAAAAACCTGAAATATTTGAAATTCATAATTTTCTAAATAAAATTAAAAAAAATTATTTAAGATTTTGTTTTTATGCAGGATAATGCTCGGCCGCATACCGCTCGGGTAACTCAAGCTTATCTTAATGATATGAATATCACTGTTATGGAGTGGCCGGCGAGATCACCGGATATGAACCCAATAGAGCACGTTTGGGGCTTGCTGAAAAGAAAAGTTAAGTCCAGAATTCCAGCTCCTGCCAACGTGGGAGAACTGCGAATCGCCGTAGTTGAGGAATGGCGGAGACTATCCCAGGAGACCATCGATAACATCATTCTCAGTATGCCTAGACGGGTAGAAACTTTAATAAGAGCACGTGGAAGAAATACGCGATATTAATCACCATTTTTCTAATTTAATTAATTGTTATTTTAATATTAAATTTCACTTTTCCCGGTTACATGAAAAGTTCAAAAATGTACCATTTTTCACAAATAGCCTTTACTCGCAAAATCTGTTCTTAATGTGATCTCATTTTAAGTAAAACAAATGAAACTTTAAATAACAAAAGAATTGTAGTAAGTAGATTTTAAAATAAAGCCATATTTTTTTAATTATGGACCTTTTTTATGTTCCGCTAAATATGCCGGCGAGTTTAGTTCTATTTTAAAAATCATACCATTGATACACTGTATTATATTGATATTAATAAGAAATTGATTATTTGATATATTATTAAAATTGGACTTATTTATGCTTAATTACTGCAGGCGTGCTGAATTCGATCACAATTTTACAAGAGAATAAAAATTTGTGCAAAGTTGTGCGCGCGCCAAGCCGTATTATTGCATTCCCGTGAGTAAATTGTCCTGAAAACTGCATAGCATTGATACCTACTTTTATTCGCTCTTTATGTGCTTTGTGGTGGATATTAAATCGAAAACTTTCCTTTTAAACGTAGGGGAAGACAATACGTTAATTACTGAGTCTAATTAATTTAACGAATTAAAAAATACGACTGCCCTGAAACTTAGCAGAAATAGTACATTTCGGCCGCGGGCCGAGTAATTTTTGAAGGACGAGGCTAAGCCGAGGACTTCCTAAGTAGATTTAAGTAAGAGACTGTGAATTGCTCTCTCATTTGCGAAGAAATAAATAAAACCGGCCAAGTGCGAGTTGGAATCGCGGAACCGGGGGTTGCATAACTTGGAAGGATTTGGTTAAAATAAGAACCCTAAATAATGAAGACGGTGCTAAAAATTTACAATTAATGAAGTTAAAAAATACATTACAGTATTATGTTACGGTTTACGTTTACATATAAATGTGTTATTCCAGACTATCTATCTATGATCTATCTCTGTGCCAAAAATCCAGATCCGTTCAGCCGTTCTGGCGTGATTTAGTAAGAGTTGCTCCCGGAAGATAAAACAGTTCCCGCAGGCACCTAAAAACCTCAATCCACGCGGACGAAGTCGCGGGCATCAGCTGGTGAAGTATACACATATATATACGTTTGGAACGTTTGATACAGCCTGAGCTGCTCAAGGATATTGTGATTGATGATGCGTAATTTGGGTTCCGTCCTGGTCTTTCGACAGATGCAGCTATTCTCAGTTTAAAGCATGTCGTACACATGTTTCTTGGACTTGAGCCATTTTTCGACCTGGTTAATTATGACATTTTTTGAGCGAAATTGTACAGATCTAAGTTTCCAGCGAGGTGGTGCATCTTTTGAAATACTGGTACGGAAACCAAATCAATAGTGTTAAATGGGGCGACGCGACATCTAATTCCTATAAATTAGATTGCGGAGTACGTCAGGCAGGTATTACCTCTCCGGATCTATTCAATGTTTATGTTAACTAATTTGACAGCGTAACTAAGACTAGTTACGATGACATGGTGTTGCTCAGGCCGTCTATCAAAGAACTTAGGAAGTTGCTTTCGGTCTGCGAACATTATTCCAATGCTCATGCAGCAAATCCGTCAAGGTTGTACTGTTTAACGCGTATTGCCAATGTTTCTACACTTGCCAACTTTGGACAAATTTTCTCAGAAAGTCCTACACGGCAATACGTGTGCAGTACAATGATGCTTTTCGCATTTTGATGGGTTTGCCTAGATATTGTAGTGCCTCGAGTAGTTTCGCCAAGTCGAGAGTGCCTGATTTCTATGCTGTAATGAGGAAAAGAATAGCTTCCTTTTGGGAGAGACTCCGGAAATCTCAGAACAGCATCCTCAAGATGGTTTGTAACAGTATGCCCAGCAAAATTTTTATCTATTGGCTATCTGTGCATCACAATAGCAATAGGAAATAGTTATAGCCTTAGCTAGCCTGGGAAGAGTTTTTTTTTAACATTCCTAGTTAGTTTATAAGTTTTATGTAAGTATAGGTAGGTGTCGGATAGGTATTAGTTACTTTTATTTTATTTTACTATTATATAACTGTATTGTGTGTATTGCACACTGGGTCCTTTTGCCTTTAATAAAAACTTTTAGTATATGTATTATTATTATATATTTTATTCCACTACAAGTTAGCCCTTGACTGCGATCTCACCTGATGCTAAGTGATGATGCAGTCTTAGATGTCAGCGTGCTAAGTGCTTAACTGTTAGGGGTAGGTGTTAGGTATATTAAACCCGTATATATCATGTATATGTGCCCGTATTCACTATTTAGAGGTCAAATAATAATCAAACCAAATCCTTCCAAAAATATTTAAATCAAAACAACTACCAACGTGGCTGTCGCCTAATGGGTTCAGGTGTTAGCTTCTAGAAGCAGGTAAAGGGTTCCTGCTTCTTGGTGAAAACAGTTTTTCTTGGTGGAACCGGTCGTAACATAACGTTTTAGAACCTTCAAGTTACTAGATAGACCAACAGATGACGCTGTACCTGGGATCAAATCCGAGCGCTGTACTGTGTCCTAGCCATAAACAGTAGAATACGGCCTGTGGTCCTATTAAAATATCTGGAACGAATAAAGTAAACTAGATGATACCCGCGACTTTGTCCGCGTGGATTGATGTTTTTTAATTGTCGCGGGAACGCTTCAATTTTCCAAGATAAGTAGCATGTCCTTTCCCCGGGATGTAAACTATCTCTGTACCAAATTTCATCAAAATCGATTGAGTAGTTGGGCCGTGAAAGCGTAGCAGACAGACAGTCAGACAGACAGACAGTCAGACGGACAGACAGACACACTTTGGCATTTATAATATTAGTATGGATACTAGATGATGCCCGCAACATCGTCCCCGCGGGAACTCTAATTTTCCCGAATAAAAAGTATGTACCCTGCCTATTGTAGTGTCATTTCAGACTATAATCTATCTCCGTGCCAAATTTCATCCAGATCCGTTCAGCCGTTTTCGCGTGATTGAGTAACAAAAGTCCATCCATCTAAACATTCGCATTTATACCTATAATATTAGTACTTAATATGTCTGGAACTACCTATTAAATACAGAGGACCTACTTGCAAGCATTCACAATCATAAATACTAGAATCACAGTAAACAAATGTAGGTATCTGTTTACTGTGCTAGAATTGTTGGTAACAAGCAGATTCCGCGTTCTGTGCCTATATACACCAACAAACACCTAAGAGCGTTTCCAAGAGTTAGATGGATCCGATATGTACCGAAATGTAGATACTTACTTGCCCTTCTAGTAATACATTTCATTCATACATTTTACTTGAAATCGATATCGATTCGATCGGCATATGCCTACGAGGGAGAATCAAAAAGTTCTTGGAATCTATATAAAAAAATTCAGCAATAATATTTTATTTTTCTACATAATGCCCCTCTAATGCAATTCATTTAGAATAACGCGTTTTTAAATTTTTTTATACCTTCCGAAAAACACTTTTTCTTGACTCTCGAAAAACTCCTCTACAGCATCCATAACAGCGTCGTCATCTCGTTGTCATCATGAAATTTAGTTCCACGAATATGCTCTTTTCATTTTGGGAATAAGTGAAAATCACGAGGGATTAAGTCCGAAGAATATGGTGGATGATCAAGGAGATTGAAGCCCGCACCGTGGATTGCGTTAAGTATAACTTCCGACCAATGAGCAGGAGCGTTATCGTGAAAAAACAACACGCCCAACGACAGCTTTCGACGACATTTTTCTTTAATTGCTTCTAGCACTTTCTGGATTAGGTAAAGCATAATAGGGTCCAGTCTTCGTTTGGTCTTTTGGCATGTAATCAATAAAGAGAATTCCTTCACTATCCCAGAACAATGAGGCCAAAACTTTGCGGCCAAAGCGGTGGGAGCAACTCGAAATTTCTTTATGCATGGAGAGAATGGTCGTTTCCAAGACTCGCTATGTCTCATAGTTTCAGGATCGATATGGTGAACTCACGTTTCATACATGGTAGCAAGACGATCACAAAATTTCTCCGAATTACGCTGGAACATTTCGAGAATACGCTTAAAAAATTCCAAACATCGCTTTTTGTTTTCGTTGGTTAACATTCATGACACCCGTCTCGCCGACACATTTCTGAACCCCAGTGAATCAATTAAGATGAATTGAATGTTACCAAATGATATCTTTAGGATCTCAGCTAATTGTTGTATGGTTATTCTTCTGTCGTCCAAAACCAGATTCTCAACCTTTTTGACATTGTCTACCGTAATGGAGGTTGAAGGGCGGCCAGAACGCGGGTCATCTTTACAGCTTAATCTACATCTTTTAAATTCAGCCACCCAGTATGCAAACGGTTGCATACCCTATTCTACGGAGAATAGGGTACAACATCATCCCCTAATGTCTGCTGAATGTCCAGAAAAAATTCCATCGTGGACATTTTTTTCAGGAAGAGATACCTACTTTATCACCGCACGTAACTCACTTTTCTCCATACTTTAACGTTTTTAGCAACTCGTTGCACAGAATAATAATTAAGAGTTCAAGCGACACTCGGCATAAATATTGTGTGATTGACACTATTTAAAAAGAATATCGAACTAAACTCGCCGGCATATTTAGCGGAACATAAAAAAAAAGGTCCATAATTAAAAAAATATGGTTTTATTTTAAAATCTACTTACTACACTTCTTTTGTTATTTAAAGTTTCATTTGTTTTACTTAAAATGAGATCACATTAAGAACAAATTTTGCGAGAAAAGGCTATTTGTGAAAAATGGTACATTTTTGAACTTTTCATGTAACCGGGAAAAGTGATATTTAATATTAAAATAACAATTAATTAAATTAGAAAAATGGTGATTAATATCGCGTATTTCCTCCACGTGCTCTTATTAAAGTTTCTACCCGTCTAGGCATACTGAGAATGATGTTATCGATGGTCTCCTGGGATAGTCTCCGCCATTCCTCAACTACGGCGATTCGCAGTTCTCCCACGTTGGCAGGAGCTGGAATTCTGGACTTAACTTTTCTTTTCAGCAAGTCCCAAACATGCTCTATTGGGTTCATATCCGGTGATCTCGCCATCCACTCCATAACAGTGATATTCATATCATTAAGATAAGCTTGAGTTACCCGAGCGGTATGCGGCCGAGCATTATCCTGCATAAAAACAAAATGAAAGAATAGAAGCAGTGCGGGGTGTAACCGTAAGTGAGCGTACGGGTACGAAGAAGGCTCGAAGAAGCTGGTTTGGGTTCATTTGTGCCCGCCAAGGCTCCAAGGCTCGAGGTAAATCATCGTAGAAACAGGTTAACTTTTGCTCAGGAACATCGACTTTGGAACGCGGACCAATGGAGTAAGGTATTGTTTAGTGACGAGTGCAGAATACTCTTAAATCAAATTGACGGCAGGCAAAGAATATACAGACGCAAAGGAGAACGATACATTCAGACAAATTTTGAAACTACAGTTGCATAAGGTGGTAGATCAATAATGGTTTGGGCGGGCATTTGTTTGGGAGTTCGCACAGACTTGGTAGTGATTGACAGAGGGAGTCTGACTGCAGACCGCTATATCAGAGAAGTTTTAGAAGTTTTCTTCTAAAACTTCTCTGATACCTTGATCTTGTCTACCTTGATCTTGTCTACCTCTGATCTTGTCGTACCGTTTGCCCCATATATCGGTGAAGATTTTGTTTTTATGCAGGATAATGCTCGGCCGCATACCGCTCGGGTAACTCAAGCTTATCTTAATGATATGAATATCACTGTTATGGAGTGGCCGGCGAGATCACCGGATATGAACCCAATAGAGCATGTTTGGGACTTGCTGAAAAGAAAAGTTAAGTGCAGAATTCCAGCTCCTGCCAACGTGGGAGAACTGCGAATCGCCGTAGTTGAGCAATGGCGGAGACTATCCCAGGAGACCATCGATAACATCATTCTCAGTATGCCTAGACGGGTAGAAACTTTAATAAGAGCACGTGGAAGAAATACGCGATATTAATCACCATTTTTCTAATTTAATTAATTGTTATTTTAATATTAAATTTCACTTTTCTCGGTTACATGAAAAGTTCAAAAATGTACCATTTTTCACAAATAGCCTTTACTCGCAAAATCTGTTCTTAATGTGATCTCATTTTAAGTAAAACAAATGAAACTTTAAATAACAAAAGAAGTGTAGTAAGTAGATTTTAAAATAAAACCATATTTTTTTAATTATGGACCTTTTTTTTATGTTCCGCTGAATATGCCGGCGAGTTTATTTCTAAAAACATTGCATATATATGAGCTTCTAAAAACTTTTTGATTCACCTGGGTAACTAGTGGTTCGCTCCAAGTAAAGACTGTCCTACCTATAATTTCAGACCTACCAAAAGATGTATAACTTTTTTTCACATCATTTTGTTTTTATATTTTTTTATTCTACCAGAAACAAGGAAAATTGTCGACGTTTTAGTGCCCATCTATGAACACAACTGTTAAGAAATCCATAGAAGAAATGGTTCTGTAAACAACCGAATATCGTATTACGACGCTGTTGCAATATGTTGCGTCTGGCCCGTGAAGGTCCGGTGACTTAACAAGTATTATAGTCCAAGATCCCAGAGCGATCAGACATAACTTATTTTCACATAAATGAAACATTAGGTTCGCAGTAGCGTCTCATGAACTTTGAATACCTGCGTGCTTGTGGGGCTCGCCTTGTGACACCTAGAGAGGTTCCAGCTATGAAAGGTAACTAAAAATAAGAGTTACTTATCTTAAATTTATATGGCTAATTTTAATATATGTTTTGTAGAATATTAATCTAAATTACTATCATAAGTGTCACTTTCCATGGACCAAAACTTTTGTCAGACGCTCTAAAGCTCGAGAATAATACGACACATCACACATGTATAGTGTATACTATAAATAGCAAATTAATATTGCAGAACTTTTGTTAATAAAAATACCTGTGTTTTTTATTCTAAATTAAATCTTTAGTTAAAAAGTAACTATGTACTTAAATTTTACACGGAACGGAGTGTCCACCTTTTTACCCCCTACCAAGTGCTCAACGCGCTTAGTTTTCACTTCATTAAAAATATTTAAAATATAAACCTTAAAACTAAGGTATTAAAGTTCTATTACGAATGTACTATAATACTTAAGATCTTTTGTCTTAAAAAGAACGGTACTATTAACCTTTTTATTTTGGGCTCCATTTGTAAAATATTTAAAGTATATGTTACCTTTTACCTAAACATTTAATTTAGAATAAAAAAGCAGTTCATCTTGTTTGTCTATGGTCCTAAAACATATCTAAGAACCTTGCCAGAGGTTATGATTATCTAATGCAAAAACCGTACATTAATTGGTCCAGTAGTTTTCCAGGAAAATGGTAACAAAAAAGTGCACAAACATACAAACACACAACCTCTTAGGGCAAACACATATACCGTTTCCGTTTCGTCGAGGGTAAAAATAAACTAGTCCAGTCATTTTTGGTAGTTTTACCTGGAAAGTTTCTCGAGTTTTGAAAATTGGTGTATTTTATAGATTTTGACATATTCTTACCGAATTTTCACTTTGCCACCTCTTTCATCATCTTTCATCGTTGCCGTTCACGCCGCGATATTAGAAAGATGGGGCCCAAACCGCCCGCCCAACAGTTTTTTGACAAATAACTCCTTTCACTCATTTTACAATGAAAATAGTTATGTAATAAATTAAACTAGAGAAAATTTCCTAAAATTTTTGTAGTGACGTTTCTTTTTTATAAAATCAATAGTTTCATCAACAATTAAAATACACTAATAAGTATGCTCTAAAAGTTGAGGTCTCAGTTTTCTAAGAATAATTAAATCGAATAATAGGGCTAGGTTTTTGTCAGTAAATAAAATAATTCCTGCGCAGAACTGTAGCTGGATGAACATAAGTAAGTCATCCTAACTAAAGGCCCTGCAGAATTTTTCGTTTATTAGATATATATTTTAATATCGATAGAATGTTACAAAGAAATTCTTAAAGAGAATTGTTTCCACTGAAAGCTCAGTAAGTTGTATAATTATATTAAACGGTACATTTATGGCGAACCATTACTATCTATCGAATATTACTTAGAATTATATATTGACACATTAATTGAGAAAATAACCATACGTCGTATCAATGAATATTAAGAAAGAAAAACATCATTACAATATTATAAATTTAACATCCATCGTTTCACTGAGAATCGATTACACATTAATAGAAAATACATGCAACAGACGCGCCAAACCTTATTTATATTTAATTTGTATTACAGCACTAACTTACAACTTAAATTGAGTCATCATCGAATAAATTTGAATTTGATTACATTTATATTTAAGCTAGGTAGTGAGACAATAAAGAATCATTCGCTTCGAGCTTTCGCTCGGCGCCTTTCGATAAAGACCTATCTTCCGATTGTACCGTCTTCTTTACTGTCCCATGGCGGAACTCGACGCGACGTCTACAGTGCGCCGAGCCAAGTGCCTTAGCTCTTCCTAATACTAAATCTAGTTGCAACCGTGCGCGGCGCGTGAAACGAGACATGCCGATCGGGCGAGGGTGCTCGTGTTGCTGACAGAGGGCTGGATGTCGGGTGTCCCACTGAAACATGCTCCGCGATCGGCGACCGGTATCGACGGTAGCCCCAATTACACCTATCTTCCTATGTTCCTATCATTTAGTAAGGACCGCGTGCGAGTCCGTGGTACGTCGCGTGGCGTGACCATCAACGTTCTATTCTAACATCTCTAATCTTATCTCTTACATTCGAGGCTAATGGCAGTGATGGTCAGCAGTTGTCGGGAGGGACGTAGCCGTCGACCTTACCCCAAAAAATTCCAAATCAAATATCTTAACGTCAACTCAAACGTCTGAACTAATAACCACCGCGACCGATTACATAGTCGATTATCTAGCAGCGATGTAACGAATATCGATTATCAACATCCGCAAATACGAAAATAATATTATGATGCTCCAGATATTTTTTTTACGATTTCATTAAAAAATGTAAGTTACATAATTCGAATGAAAATTATTACAAATTTTTGGCGGACGTCATTACTTTTTTACATGATTGATGATGTTTTAAAATGACAATTTATTAATAAAACGTTTGATGATGTTTTAAAATGACAATTTATTAATAAAACGTTTTGATGATGGTGCTTCGAGTTTAAATAATATAAGCCGCGTGCTAATGGTAACCAAATAATATTGTGTACACGGACGCTATAACATTCGTCACATCGCCCTGACCCTTACAGCTAACGAGACTCGGTGGACGGTCACGAGCTATCTACAGTTATACTAATCTCCTAAACCTAATATCATTTAGTGCTCCGTACCAAGTCTCTGCGGACCGGGGAAAACGGAACACTTATTATGATATCTACTCTTTGTGAACATCGTTAGACTTGATCAAATTTACATATTCTATTAACCTAGTATAAGATATAAGAAATTTGAAGGTGTTAAATGGTATCGGAGCTAGAGGGGACGAGGGTCCTTCAACTAGCGAACGACCTGGCATCTACAACATCGAGCAGTATTCTTCTTATTGTAGGGGTGTACAACTTGACGCGTAAGATACGTATGAACACAACTCATATACGTAGAAAGTAGACTTATATAAAAATGAACGCGCCTTCATTGTGTTTAGGCTCATGTGCAAAATAGATGTAAAGCAATACACACAAACCGGACGTCGTCATTGGTTCATTCACTGGTTATTTAGCATGCGTGCATTTGTACAGCCGGATCTGTTTGCCGGCTAATGCATAAATGACGCGAATTAGTGAGGCATGTTCAGTTTTAGATAAGACCACCTTCTACACTAAGCCCGGCACACCGTATTTCATTGGTATTAGACTTGTGCGTTTGTATGTTGCATGTATGTGCTGCAATCACTTATCTCCCCCCCCCCCCCATCCTAATGATATTCCAGACATTTCACACACGTTGTGCGTGGCCTCGGCTAAATTTGCGATTTCTCGGGAGAAATAAACGTAAAAAAGTCGTGCAAGACCAAAAATGGCACTCCCGCCTCTTACCTGCATACCCTGAAAAATCAAGACAGGTATTTCGTCGACGTCCATCGAAAAAGGGCGTTGGACGCCGGTGAAAACGTTTCCACACCCCAAAACTGCTATACAGGCCTGACGACTGTAGTAACTAAAACCGTAACGTGATCAAATAGGAATGTACTCGAATCTGTATCAGCTACAGACATGAAGACAAGCCTGTTTCAGTATAAAAATAATATAATCAAATGAATTAATGAATATTCACAAATAATAATTAATGGCAATAATAAGTACTATGTTAGTAAAATAAGATTATGGAATGAATTATAAAATCATAAAAACAGTGTCGTGTGTATTCGTGAAACCAAAATGCAATATAAAATAATAACTTAAAATAATGATGGTGATGATGATTATGACCCTTGATGATGTAGGACCCTTGATGACGTAGGTGGCGAGTGGGGGGAGAGTGTCTCGAGTCGGTCATAAAAAGGTCATTTATGCACAAGGTATTAAGGGTGAAATCGTCGTCATTTGCTTCGGCCGAAGCGACGCGACAGCCTTCACCCTTAATGAATGAATTAATACCGTATACACAAGACTTTGCTGACTGGCTCAAGCCGGTTTCGCGTCGATATATTTAGAGAGACCCTCATGGACGCAGATAGTTCGCTAGAGGCGCGACTACGGCGAGTATATTGCTGCGGCGCGGACCGACACATGGACAATATAATTGTTATATTATTTAAATTGAATATACCTTAACCTTAACAATTAATACATTATCAAAACATTACCGTCTATGAATACACATTAACATGAAAAAACAGTCTTCCAGGCGTTTTCGTTTTATCAAAAATTTGTAAATTGTAAATTCTTCTTTTTTTTTCAATTTGTAAAAAAAACAATAGAGTACAAGAGTCTCAAAAAAGTCTAAACACGTGGCGCCGGGAAAGAAGTCCGCTGTCGACGCTTGGGGTTACCTCCCAATTTTATCTAAAACCTCAGCCAATTTTTGGTATCGATTACACTAGTCTTAATCAAATATAATAATTTCACAACTTCAAGATGTACGAATCTGTCATATTATAGTAATTAAATGAATTTGATTATATTTAATCCTTAACTATATAATATCCTCATAAATAAGTTAATGTACGTATTTATTCTACTCGATGGATTAAAGGTTAAAAGTCATGAAAAGCTCCCTAGCTAAAACTTAATACATTCGGCGGTTTGCGATGATTCACGGATGTCAATATTAAATGTTTTATTCCTTTAATGATGTAATTAATTATTATAATAATATCAATAATTATAGTTTATTCGAATAGGTGATTATCAGTACCTTAACATACGAATTATACTTATTTGATATTTAAAAAATATATATTAAATTGGATAAAGTAATTAAATATAAGTAAATTATATAACTAACAGCTACAAGAAGCGTTCAAAACATCTATCAACACGGAATAATGACGGTACAATTGGGTTTAACGAATTCACCACATCGATTTTATCTAATTATCTAACATATGAAAAATATAAAGTGCAATTTAACATAAAGCTTTAGGCCCGTAACAACAATATATACATCCAATACATTCAATGATCGTTTAACTAATTATATATTAGATAAAATATAGCAGGCAAATAAAGACGAGTTATATAAGTATGATAACCACTTAAATAAAGCCAAACACACGACAAAAGAAACTTTGTCCTTCATACATCAATTACTTTTTTAGTAAAGTTCTTTTTCTTTCCAAATCTCAATAAATATTAAAAATTATTATTTCTTGCAATAAAATATTTCCAATTTTACCCAGATTCGGTAGTGTGGGAAAATATATCGATTTTATTACAAAAAATGTGATTGAATGATAATGATTAGGGAATGACGATGAGTTTGTATGATTTTATTAGCAATGATCTCTCTCTCTCTCTCTTTTATCGCTTAGTTTATAAGCAATAAATTTAATAATTCTAATTCGGTAGATCTAGGTATATTACCAAATATTAACAATGGGCGAATAATAGTCTCTTCCGGTTAGGTTCTTTCCGTTAACATTAAAGGCGGTAACAAACAATGTATGACTTAAAAAAAAAGATCGTCACACATTGTTAACGTTAAATTGAAGAAACACACCAGGGGCTCACCCTAGTGTGTTTCTTCAAGTTAACGTTAACTTGACTTTATCTGGTATGTAGTGTTTTTCCGTATTCGACTACAACCTTTCGGTCACCGATTTACGTATACTGTAACGGGCCGCATTCGATCCCGTTTGCGGTGATCAACCTAGTATAAAAGTTGTTTCATTAGATCGGTGATCGAAAGCGTTACACAATGCAGCATTCGGTTAACGAATGTGGCATTTTTTGACGCATGTAATGAAAATAGGCCAATTCAGTTAAGGAATCCGCGGCCGACACATCGGTCACCGACCAAAACAGGCCATTCGTTAGTGGATGCAGTTTTTATGAACGTGTGCTGAAAATCAAATTGAGAACATGCTATAAGGGGTGATGGTGATGAAAATGAAATGGTGGTTGTATAAAATATACTTATCAAGATGAAGAAAGTAAAACAACTCATATAAAATAACCAAGATAAGAACTTTACAGAAAAACTGCACTGGTAACCTGATTGCTGTGCAGGTTCAATATAATTTTAATGGTAATATTAAAATATAGTATATCATTCTGGCACCTCAATAGGGTAGGAAGCGGACTGAAATACGAAAAGAAAGGGAAATATTTCAGATGGTTTGATGATGCTGATATATAAACTTTAAACATACCTACTGAGAATGTGATAATAATTGTGTTTATGGTAATAATTAATTTTTAAAGGCTATTTTGAACCGAACGGTGAACGGCTTTGATTCCGGTGAAAACGGCCTTAAAGAATATTAAGCATATCATTAAGCTCCGAGCCAAGCTTAGAGCTTATGGTAGGAGTTAGTAGGACGACAGTTCACAGAGTGAATGATTTGAACCTACAGCCTTTCGTAATTTAGTCCACCAACTACACCATGGAGGCCTAAATGTATATGTCACCGTAAAATTGTTAAAACCGTTAGACTGTAATGTAACGCTTTTATCTCGATACATTGTAAACTGTCGACAGATTGTAAACCGTTCAATGTTCTGAGTTTCAATTTTTCAAATATTCATTATATTTACGTTTTCTTGTCTCTTGTAGATTAGGTTAGGGTTCGACAAAAACAATCGGGTTAATATACCTAACAGACTACAATCTACCGAAAAATAATGCGTTAAATTGTAATATTTCGACAGTTCACAATCTCGCGAGATAGATAATAATCTAACGGTGACATATATATGTATATTAATTCAAAGATTAATAATTTAATAAATTAATGATATACATGTGGCTTTCATAACATAAGAATAGGTTAATAATTCATATAAATTATAATATGATTGTTTCGATGTTACTAACGAACATGATATTTTTTTGTAATAAATTGTGTTACGGGCTTAAAAGAATATAAAGACGTTCTCGTCAAATGAATGAACGGGAAAGACAAATGGATTTACACGCTTACAATACTATATAGATTGTATTCGAGTTCGACTCTTAACGTATAAACAAATTGCAAAATTACTATAGTGCAGAAAGTTGGTGGAAGATTGAATGATTGCGTCGTCTCCCAATTTTGTACTGCAAAATTTAAGATTAGTTATAATTAATGCAATTTGAGACAATTTAGAAAAATTTATAATTTAATATTCTGTTATTAAACATAGAACTTGTTACTTGGTGAAGGCTCTTTCGAGCGCGTTCCGTACATTTTTTTAAACATAATCAAACTGACGAATCATTCGCGCTTTGCCACCAGCTTCCTAAGGGCTGTTTCAGATTAGCGTAGTTTTGCGCGTATAAATTCGGCATAAGTGCCGAAAAAGCCACATTTTGCGCTTCAAAAAATCGAATGCGCGCACATGCGCTTATTCCGGCTTGTTCGCTCGAGCCCGTAGGTCATTCAATAGTAGTAGTCACTAGTATTCGTGATTATAAGCGCGACAACGCTCGTATGAGTTGCGCGTGCTGAAATGGGCGCGCTTCTGCGCGCCTTCTAAAAACGAGCTTGTACGCGCAGAATAAACCGCTAATCTGAAAACACCCTAAGTATCGTTATGGTAGCCTATAAAGTGGATTGACCGGGTTCCACTGTAGTGCTTACTTCTCCTTCTCCTTTTCTTTTTCTTTCTCCATCTCTTTTTCCTTCTCTTCAGGCTCTTTCTCTAGCTCTTTCTCTTTTTCGTCGCCCTATAAAGAAGAGATATAAAGCTAAAAAAGATTTCATATACCGCTTGAACGGGTTTTCAAATATACGTATACTATGATAATAATGTTCCGGTCGAATTTCGGAAGCCAATTAACGGAAACTAGACACTGGAAACATTGTAAACACAGTAAATATCTATATATAAAAGCGAAAGTCACTCACTGATTCATCACGATATCTCAGGAACTATAAAGCATACAACTTGAAATTTGGAAGATAGGTTCCTTCTATGGTGCAGACGTCAGCTAAGAAACGGTTTTGAGAAAATTCACCCTTAAGGGGTTCAAATGGGGGTTGGCACTTTGTATGAAAGTCCTATGTGTTTGAAGTTAGAGACCTGAAAATCGGCATTTAGGTTATTAAATTTAAATAAATAATAACCTGCATAAGCAATTTTACGAAAATCTACCCCAATAGGGGTGCAATAGGGGTTGGAAGCTTACATGAGGGCTTTAAGTTTTTGATGTTAGAGATTTGAAAATCGGGATTTAGGTTATTGGTTTTAAATTTTAATAACCTGTATAATCAATTTTACGAAAATTCACCCCAAAAAGGGTGAAATTGGGGTTGGAAGCTTGCATGTAGGTAGCATTAATGTTATTACTTATTAGTTTTTGCCGCTATATGTACCTAAGCTTTTTGCAGCGGGAAAATCTCATAGGAAATCAGAAGTTGTACGCGGACGAAGTCGCGGGCGACCTCTATCATCTTAATATATAAAACCAAGTCGGGTTTGTTCGAACACTTATAACCTCTAGAACGGCTGGACCGGTTTTCATGGTTTTTGATTTGTTGTATTTGTCTCCGTCCAGAAAAACATTGGAAAATTGACGAAAATTGCGGGCATCAGCTAGTTCTTGTATAAAAGTATTTAAGCAAACGCAAGCCCTATAGTAGTTTCTTCAACAGGTTTATCTGTTAAGGAAGCAGGGCGCTTCTTTATTCAGTATAGTAGTCTACTGAGAACGAGTCTCCTCTCAGAATGAGAAAGGTTTGGCCATAGTCCACCGCTCTGGCCAAGTGCGGATTCTGCCAATCCGCACTTGGTTGATGTTTCTCAAGATGTTTTCCGTCACCATTTATGGCGCGGTGGTCGAACCAGCGACCCCGTACAGAGGATAATAGTGTTATTTTTGGTCTTACCTTGCCCTTCTCAGGCTCATCTGAGAGCGGTTGCTTCTCAGCGGGTCCCGTGCCCTCTTTGACCTCCTTTTCCTTCTTCGCCGGTGCAGGAGGCACCTCGCGCGCACATATCTCGTACCAGTCTGGGAACGCGCGCTCCTTCATGCGCGAGACCAGCCCAACGAGGTTTGGGAACGACTCGTTCAGGGAATCGCGCAACGCGTGTTGCACTTCCTTGTCGATGAAATACAATTGCGCGAGGTTCGCGAATGCGACGACATCCAGCTGTTGACATAAATAATTATTTTATTAGTGACTGCCCGCGGCTTTGATTTCGCGGGAATTTCGAAAAATATTTAGTATTTTTCTTTTTTTATTACAGAATAGGCTTGCGATTGATGACAATCATGCTTATGAAAAGCAATGATGAGGTCTAGGTCTCAGAGCACTTGCCAAGAAAATGCCTATTCACACTTGCCTTGAAGGGCAAGCCATACATGGCAGGAAACATGGACGCCGCAAGGGCGTTCCAAACCATAGCGGTTCATATCAGAAATGTTGACCAAGTTGCGGTCATCATCGCGTCCGCGTCCGCGTCCGCGTGGTAAGGTTTTTGATTCCCGTGGGAACTCCTTTATTTACCGGGATAAAAAGTAGGCTATGTCCTTCCCCGGGAAGAACCCTACCTCTGTACAAATTTTAAAAATCAGTTAGGCCGGGAAAGCGTAGCAGACTGACAGACAGACACACTTCCATATTTAAAATATTAAGTATGTTGATAAGTTTAGAAAGTTAGAAAATTATTACCAGATAATTTTCTCACGTTGATGTTTTAATGTAGGGGTAACATCTTTCGTTTAGTGAAGACTTTAAATAATCACTAATGAGTCTAAACTTTACAATTTAGTAAGGAAAACCAGGAGACTCTACCGCATCTAATGCAACTATTAAGAACTAGCTGATGCCCGCCTGGTAATAATCCCACGGGAACTCCTCAATTTTCCGGAATAAAAGTTAGGGTATGTCCGTCACCGAGAGGTACCCTACGTCTGTGAGTCAGTACCAGTTTTCTTCAAAATCGGTTGAAAAGATGGGTGGGGAAGCATAGCATTCAGACAGATAGACAGACAGACACATTCTCGCATTTATAATATTAAAAAAAGTATGGATTAACATCCGTAATAGTTAGTTGCACGGTGCGCCGTTTGATAGGAATAACACAAAATAATTGCTATAAAATGAATATGAAATATTACATTTTACTGTTAGGCCTTCAGGTTTCCTATCACATAAACAATTATCCAAAATATAATTTCTTGTTATTTCTCATTATAACATGTAACTACTATGGAGAGTAAGGCTCCCCATCTCGAAGTAAACAGAGTCGATTATAGGCTATTGAAAATAACTTAAAAAACGGGGCAATAAGGAACTAAGACGTTCACGGTTTTATTTTGCAAGAATCGTTCAATGGATTATAAAAAAAGAAAAAACCGCGGAGTGCTATTAAATTAGATGGTGGAAATTGAAAATAGGGGTGAAAAAGCTTTTGGGGCTTTCAATATATCTCATAAACAAAGCAAAATTACGATATATTATATATAAAACTTGATGTAAAGAATCAAATTTCCTATCGGAATAGCATTATTCAAAAATAAAAAAATCCATGCCTAAACAGTCCAAACAAATTTGAAAAAAATACCAATATTTCAATGTTTTTGAGATTTTTTGCTTTTTCGCCTATATTTTTTTGTGCTGAGATAGGTTTGCTTTAGATAAAATAAGTAGACTAGTGGTTCGCCCCGAAATGAGACCTCGCGTCCATAACATAGTTTTAACTATATATTGTAATAGTTTAACTTTTAACACAGACGCAAAAGAGCTAAAGAGAAAAAGAAAAAAAAATGAAAGAAACGAATAAACTTTTACAGAGCGTCATCTACTGGCATCATTGTGAAGTTCTGTTACAAATACTGAAGCTCATTGCAAATTAAATAATTTCGTTTCCTCATAATATTTAACTTATTTTAGTATTTGTTGTCAAGGTACAGGATATAATTCAAATAATTGATCAAGTTTCAGCCTTTCAGAAAATTGAGAGTTCTGTGGTCAATTTTGGACGTTAGAAAATCTCCACTTTGAAAGCTCCTCATTTCGTCAATTAAAGGGGAAAAAAATATATTTTTGTACTCTATTTCTTATTATCTTTAAAATGATATACCGCAACCCTATGTAACGCTATAAAAATATTTTACTTCGCATTCGTTTCTATGAGAGCCCCCCTGAAACAAAGATATTTTTATATTTTTTTAAGCTATATTCGGCTGGCTATACCGATGGCCGGTATATATATTATATTTAAATTGGAAGTAATTACGTTCAGTAATTCAGAAGTTATAAGGCTCTGACAGACGGACGGACGGACGGGCAAGTGCAAATTCACTCAAGTAGACTTAGAGACCTTCGCTCCGCTCGGTCAATTAAATTTCCTTCAAAATGCGGGGCTGAAATATTTTTTTGATTAAAAATTGACAGATATGGCCATTGGAACCTGGCTTTTGTCCGCGTGGATTGAGGTTTTTTGGCTCCCGCGGGAACGGGATAAAAAGTAGCCTATGTGTTATTCCGGACTATAATCTATCTCTGTGCAAAATTTCATCTAGATCCGAAAAACCTTTGGGGCGTAATTGAGTAACAAACATCCATACATCCATCCAAACTTTCGCATTTATAATATTTAATATTAATTTGATAAGTATAGTTTATTTTGAAGTCATCCCAAAAAGCCCTCCCTTTATTATAAAACCTAATTATTCCCGATAGAAAACTCGTACTAGTTTTTGTACCTATTTCTTGCTGCCATGACTTTGAGAGGCGCCGACTTCCAATGTCCTAGCGTACACGCGGGTCATGACCTAGTCGACCTCGCCCGGGTAATGCTAGACACGGTCGCCGGCCCCGGCAATAAGCATGAAACCCGGGCAAGAATTGATTTCTTATCAGCGCTTTTTGCTTGTATCTACCTACATGTTACGATTAGGGTATACTTCTTAACAAGACGTAGATACCGTCTACGTTATTATATTTACCTCAAGTAGATTTTGTTATGTAGAGTTGAATATTAGTATCACTAAGGCCGCAATTGCACTCGTGAGTTTTAGCGTAAGTGGCTTACATAACTTTGTATACAATGCGCGACTTACAATACCGTTTTCATTTCGTAAGTTACTCATATAAGCAATTTACATGCGTACAACTTGCAAGTGTAATCCTGCTGTGCGACCGCGTATCTCTGACAGCTATAGTGTAACGTTCGCAATCACCTCTGATTGGTACACTCTTGTACTATTGGACAAAATCCATTGACGCAGCAAGAATACCATAAATTCAGCCAATCACAACAATTGATACTGTAACAATGATTGATGCAGAAGATACGCGGTCGCCCTGATGGCTTAAAGTAAATTGGCAGGTATATTCTTTATTGCTTTCTTTCGATGTAACAATAGTTGTAGATAGACATAACTTGTAGGAATACATATTATACAATTTAATTTATTTACTGGCTATTTTGCTAAAGCTGTACTGGTGCTAGAACTCTCAGAATGAACAGGGTTTGGCCATAGTTCACCCCGCTGGCCAGATTCGGATTGGATGACTTCGGCACATTATAGAAAACTCAGGCTCAGGTTACCACAAGACATTTTCCTTCACCGTTATATCAAGTGATATTTAAATGTATAAAACAAGCTTTAAATTTTCGAAAAGTTAGAGCTACACCTATTTATCGACCATTATTACGTAAGTGTAACGTACTCTTTTGTACGCTCTATGACCTCAAACCAGGGTGCCTTTGAGGCCCTCGTAGCTTAAGTGTTAGATATCGTAATTAATAATCACCATCACGTCTTATACTTTGTATTATTGACTTCCAAAAAGTGTTCCTATTTTTAATTAAGTCTATTCTGATACCGATATTATGAAGCCCTGTTCTATTGTCACCTGCCTCGGCGGTGTAGTAGTTAGCATGTCCCGGGTTCGAGTCCCGGGTCGGGCCATAATTAAGTATCGGGTTTTACTGATTAGAAATTCCCAGTACTAGCCCAGAGTTAGGAAGTTGGCGGTGTTTCACCCCCGTACCTCGGAGAGCACGTTAAGCCGTCGGTCCCGGTTATTATCACTAACATGATAATAGTCGTTAAAGCCCGCCAACCCGAATGCAGCCTGGACGACCTAAGCTCTAATTCCCTCTCTCCTATGAGAGTGGAGGCCTGTGCCCAGCAGTGGGACGTTAATGGGCTGTAGTGGTGGGTGGTGGTGGTACTATTGTCATAGTCATACCACAGAATATATAATAATTCTTATATTTTTATTTAACCATTTCGCGAACTTATATCGAGTAAAAAAAGAACAGGCAAATCGGTCCTGAAAGTACGTAGATTACGAAAAAGAAAAAAATCATTAAAATCGGTCTTTTTATACGACTGTCTGAAAAAGGAGTATATTGTTTTCAGGGTTCATGTATGTATGCATGTTTTTTAATTTAATTAATTACGACTTGTGGTAGAAAATCGTTAACAACCATGGTATGTATTATGTCACCGTAACATTGAAAAACCGTTAGATTATAATCTAACTCGCGAAATTGCAAACTGACGAAAGATTACAATTTAACAATTATTTTTCGGTAGATTGTAATCTGTTAGGTATATTAACCTGATAGAACCTAAGTGCCCGGCCGCAATGTCGAACCCTAGCCTAACCTACAAGAAAGACAGAAGAAAAGTAAATACAATTAATATTTCAAAAATTGACACTCAGAACATTGAACGGTTCACAATCTGTCGACAGTTTACCATTTCACGAGTTAGATAATAATCTAACGGTTTTTATAATCTTACGTTGACTTGATCGAATACAGAACATCCTTTTTGAAGTCTGTTAAAAAACAAGCTATCGAATCTTAACAACATATTGAATCTAGTGTGACGCATTTTTTTTTTCATATGCCTCTCAGCAACCCGTTTTAATTGATACTCATATCATGGAGGTGAATAAAAAATAACTAGTCCACCATCTATATGAGTCCGCCATAGCGGACTTAGAATGTCGTAGCTTAGCTATCATGCATTGAAATCCAAACTAAACGTGTATGCAAAATTTCAGCTCAATCGGTTGGGGATAACTGTGTTAAAATCAGTTGCGAGATTTGACCTGAACATTGCATGTTAAATAACAGCTTGTAATGAAACCTTTCCCCAGAACTTTCGTAAAAGCTTCGAAGTTTATAAAGTCCGTACAGTAATTAATTTTCTAGGGACTTTTTAGGGCTTCGCTCGGATGCTCATTACCATGGCCAAAAAAGTTTCATAAGTATAGTGTAAACAACTTCTTTTATTATGTTACGTAAAAAAGCTTCCGATGATAGGCGTAAGACCCAAGCACACGTCTCCCAACTGTATTATGTGTTCGCGGCATTCACGAATCCATACTGAGAATTATCAATGCGAAAGTTTGTCTATCACCTATGCTTTAAGAACCCATTTTTTAAACCAACGTTGATGAAATTTGATATAGAGATAGGTTGTACCCCGGGGAAGGACATAGAATATGTCTAATAAGACATAGAAAACTAAAAGCTTTGTCAACGCAAGCATCATCATCGCGGGCATCATCTAGTTTGGTATAAAACGCGCCTTATACGACGTGTAATCAATCGATTAGTCATACATTATACGACTGAGTAGACGTGGAAATATCGGAATCAATAGAGAAAGCAGCATAAAGTGTCAATTTATAAATGGTGTAAACTGTACTCGTACAAAGGCATTTGAGATCGGTTATTGCCCCCGGCTGGAGGGGGGAGGGGGGTGGTGTCGCCCGTGAATGCAACCTTAAATAGTATAATATGTCTAACGTCGCTTTTTCTTTTCCGTCGCAAAATCACAGACCCACAGGATTATCAAAAACCTGCAGCCACACAAACAAAGTCGGACAAAGCATCATCCAAAGAGACAACAGGCAGTGAGCCAGTGAGCTAGGTGAGCGCTCAGGTCTTATAAGTTCCAAGTTTGTTCCTCGGCAGGGCCAATTTGGGAATTTATAATGTCAGAATTTTCTCTGTACTAGTTTCGATCGTGGCTAGTTACCACCCTTCCGGCAAAGACGTGCCACCAAGCGATTTAGCGTTCTGGTGCGATGCCGTGTAGAAATTGATTAGAAGGGTGTGGGTTCATTGGGTGACTGCGATCTCACCAGGTAATCGCAGTCAAGGGCACACTTGCAGTGGAATAAAAAATTACGTACAGAACCAACAGTCCTACCAAGATATTTTGACACATCACACAAACTAGGACCTAGTTTTCTGTGCACTATCCATCTTGTATAATTCGTGAAGTTTCTTTATGAGGTAGTTACTTACAAAAGTTGGGCCATCTCCGAAGAACTGGGCAAATCTCCCGCGAACTGAAGTATCAGATTTGACCCAGCTATCTGTATTGAAAAATGAACTATATGCGGTACTCACAAGAGTTGGTTCATCCCCGAAGAAGTACGGCTTATCGGAGAGCAGGTCTGACAGCACGCGCAGATCGTTCTTGCCGAACTCGATGATCTCTTCTTGGCTGTGAACGCCGATGCCGTGCGCCTTTGCCTTTTTCATTCCCTGAAAAGCAATTAAAATATATTAAATGTTGATAGTCAGGAACTGATATTTCGTAAAATGCTGAATAACTTTGAAATTTTGAGCTTGAACGGTGGCCGCAAAAAAGGCAAACTTTAAAAATAACCATAGACACCCGAATTAAAACAAATTGCAAAGGTTTATCAAGACTTTGAAACAACAATGGATATTAAAAAGCGATAGGTACTCTGATGTCTAAAACAAATATTAAACTCAATTTCGAGAGTCGAGAGAATAAACACCAAAAGTTAAATTATAAACGATAAAACACGGGGATATTGAATTTAAACCGACGGCCGCTAATTGAAAATATGAGCTACGACCACTAACCATAATGAACATTTCGCTATCACGGTCGGGAATCTACTAGGTTAATATCAACAGGTGCTGGGATATTTAACTACCGGCGGTGGCAACATGGCGACTGCAGACGCCATGGAGAAAGGGGGGTGAGTGCGCCAGTTGAGGACGACGCTCCTGTATGCTACGCGAAGGGGGAAACCGCTTCTATCTACCTATCTACACTGGAAAACTATCCCAGACGGCGGGGCTGCGAGGGATGCTATAATCAAAATGGTGGAAGCAATTTAAAATGGTTGGCCAGTCTATATTTAAAGCAAATAGAAAACCATTTCCTCAACAAAATAAGTAGTGTTGGTTCAAATAAATGTAGACAAAGGTGATTTTCAATTTAATTCATTTTGACATGACAGCAAAATTACAAATGAAAGCAAAAAGCTTTGTTCCGTAGCATGTCCATTTTGATTGAATAAAATATTAAATTACTAGCTGATGCTCGAGACTCCGTCAGCGTGATTGTAGTTTGTTTTAATTCCCCCGGGAACTCCGTAATTTTCCGGGATAAAAGTATCCTTTTTCACGCTCCAGATTCTTAACTATATCCATGCAAAATCCAAGTCAATCCGATGCGGTGTAATTGAAGAACAAACTAACAAAGAAACTGATTAACATCACCTACTAGAACGCACATTAAACAGAGAATGTATTCCTATTGTCTCTCTGAAACGCGTGGGCGCTATCCGTATCGCGTTCATACTTCGTAATATCACTGCAACAAGATACTCGGTTAATGATTGGATGATCAAGCTTACCTTACGGCCAGAGTTGAACTTGTAACAGAAGTTGAGAATCGGTATTGGGAGGCGGGTATTTAGCGCGTTCTGTAGATTCATCTGGTACCCCTTCAGTACGCTGTCGGGATATTTGGCGCGCCACCAGAAAATCACCCAAGAGAGATGGTTCTCGATCATGGAGATCATAGCGTGCGTTACCACTCGCTGATCGGTGGAAAGACCTGCGAAAGTTAGTTTGAAAATAGCTCACAAATTCGGCGGGATGCGTTCAGTGAATGCACATGCGCGACGTCCCCCAGGTAGACAGGGGTATCTAGGGTGGTTGGTCGGTCGTTCACCTAGCAACTGGAATTCCCAGATATTCATATTGATTTATTCTGAACCTAGCACTTAGGTCATTCGCCTAGTTTCAAAGGGGAACTACATATCAAATGGTTTTTGTATGATCAAAATATTATACAAGGCAAGATCAAGAAGGCAAGCAAACGAAGGCCTGGTCGTAAATTTTGATTTAAGATTATATTTTCAGAGCCACAACCAGTGGTCCAACGTGATAATATAAAGGTCACTATTGAGAGCGGCGCTGAACAAAATGCAGTTAGTAAGTAAAAGAGTTTAAACAAAAACTAAGCATGTTAACATCACTTACTTTCTTGTTCGGTTAGAAATTCAGTA
This sequence comes from Erebia palarica, assembly GCA_964035005.1. Lineage (NCBI taxonomy): Eukaryota > Metazoa > Arthropoda > Insecta > Lepidoptera > Nymphalidae > Erebia > Erebia palarica. The sequence goes on from OZ035986.1 coordinate 22,377,364, forward strand.
CAATCATCCATAAAAAAGGTATTGTCTACTACTTAATGCCGACACTAACTTAAGTCAGCATACCTACCAGCATCCAAATCCTTGTTGTATTTTTCTGAGAGCTGCTTGATGATAAATGTGCTGTCAGCGATTTCTTCGCCATTCAACTCCACGAATGGCAACTGCCCCTTTTTGGAACGGAACTTCGCCTTGTGATCGACATTCTAGAACAATGATAAAAAAAAACTTCAGTTATGTTGTAATAATAGTTAATTTACCATGTGAAAGTAACGTAAATTCGTAAGAAAATAATGAGTTTATTATCTGCAGTTTTCTTAAAATTATGCAAAGCTTATCATAAGTGATGACGGCAGACATGAAACAGATATTACCAGATGCCAAAAAGAAAAGAACAAATAACAATTTCACACGACATTAAAATCTGATTAGGTACAAAAACGCATTTAAAATACATAACTGTGCCTTTGCTTTGTTACTAATTGCAATTTTCCCACATTGTAACATACATAATATACTTAGGTATTATAATTGCAGTGAAGAACAATAATGAAATACGAGTAAATTCAATTTCGAGAAAAAGACCACCACTAAACATTCGCATTGCATTTCGAAATAGGAAGCGGAATTTTAAACCACTTAAAACAAAAAATAAAGTTTCTTCCATAATTTGCAAGATTTCATTCCACGTAACGATACGCATGATGTTGGATTACAACTTTTGAAATTAGAGGTTTATCTCGAAAGTTTACTCATCAAGACATAGTATCATTCGCTAACAAATTATGGAAAACAAGCTGATGCCCGCGATTTCGTCCGCGTGGATTGAGATTAATTTTCCAGGATAAAAAGTAGCCTATGTGTTATTCCAGACTATCTCTGTGCCATATTTCATCCAGATACGTTCAGCCGTTCTGGCATGATTGAGTAACAAACATCTCTCCAAACTTTCGCATTTATAATATTAGTAAAGATTGAAATATCAGGATTCAGGGCACAGAAGACCTACTAATATTCTACTACGTAGGTCAATATTGACCAAAAAATGTTAACCGAAAAATATTAACTAAAACGTGGTTTTAAATCTGAGCCGCGCCGCAGAGATGTTTCTTAATGGGATACGCCAGAAGGCTCAATTCTGACTCATTAACTCGTTATAAAAATCTCACTGAGATTTCCGACCACAGCGCTGAAATGATTAAGAATGTTGGAATTGCAATTTAAAGTAAATAAATTATAATATAGCGACCTAGCAACAGGCCATCCTGGGCTACGAGCATGCGCAACTAACTTGACCTGAACCGGTGACGAGTTACATAAAAGCGCCATATAAAGTACCCCGTAAATATCAATCAATATTATATAGGAGGAGCTCAAAAAATGTATATTACACTGCGCTAGAACAAAGAAACAGGAACTCTTTCAAATGGAAATATTGTTTTGCTTTTTCTCTAAATTATAATATCAGTCGTGATATTAGTACAGCAGTGATATTATTTTTAACATTTAAGCATGTCTTTTAAATACTAATTCACAATGCGATCTAGGCGGCCTAGAGGTTTGATGCGGCCAATATGTGCTAAGACTCAGTCGATTACCATTGTCTTTATGGATAAAATTAATTTAAAACTACTCAAACCTTAAAGCGACCGATAGCTTAAGTGTTTTTTTTTATAACTATAAGTTAATTTTCTTGTTCATTGTCTCTTTCAGTACATACGGTAAGGATATTCCCACACTAGTGTCAGTGAAACAAATGGCAACGGAGAAAGGCAGAGCCAGTAGGGTTACTTGATGGTTCAAATCCTACTTGAAACTTTTTTTTTCGGAATTGTACGTCACCCTACAAAGCGGCTGATCATCATCAACATCTCATCACTTCAACCCATTGCCGGCTCACTATTGATCACGAGTGTCCTCTTAAAGTGAAAAGGATTTTGCCATAGTCCACCACGCTGACCAAGAGCAAATTGACAGACCTCACAACGTTGTGGGGTGTGGCTTAGAATACTAACTATTACTGTAGCCGCTCCCCAAGGCTAACTAATCATCGAAAGAAACGAAGGAAAAGCCAATAGAAGTGGGAATCCGCTTATAACAATCATATTTCTGTGTAGAGCCCAAAGCGGCGGGGTTGGGAGCGGAGATTGCATGGACCTCGTGGGTGGCCGGGCCGACGTCCCAGAGTATTACATAATATTGTCGACTAGATGACGCCCGCAACTTCGTCCACGTGGATGAGGGTTTATTGATTCCCGCGGGAACTCTTTAATTTTCCAGGATAAAAGTCTATGTCCTTCCCCGGGATGCAACCACTGTCTGTACCCAATTGCATCAAAAACGGTTTTATGGATGGACTGTTAAAGCGTAGCAGACATACAGACAAAAAGACAGGCACAGTTTCGAATTTATAATATTAGTATGGAAATATTAATTAGGATACTGCAGGTATCATGAATTATGATTCTTGTACAGCGATTCGCAGCATCCAGATTTATTTCATGTAAAATGTCACAGGTTATTTTATACACTTACACAGTGTTTGATGTTGTTTACTCAATGCTGTTATCAGAAAAATGATCAATGATAAAACAAAATTTTAAACATACTTCAATATTGGATAGTAGTCATAACTACCTAATTTTAAAGTATAACTGATATTAATAACGAAACACATGACAAATTGTTTTGTTATTATAAACTCGCCGGCATATTTAGCGGAACATAAAAAAGGTCCATAATTAAAGAATATGGTTTTATTTTAAAATCTACTTACATTAAAATCTACTTCTTTTGTTATTTAAAGTTTTATATATCACAGGAGTTTTAGAAGAAAATGTCGTACCTCTTGCCCCATATATCGGTGAAGATTTTGTTTTTATGCAGGATAATGCTCGGCCGCATACCGCTCGGGTAACTCAAGCTTATCTTAATGATATGAATATCACTGTTATGGAGTGGCCGGCGAGATCACCGGATATGAACCCAATAGAGCACGTTTGGGACTTGCTGAAAAGAAAAGTTAAATCCAGAATTCCAGCTCCTGCCAACGTGGGAGAACTGCGAATCGACGTAGTTGAGGAATGGCGTAGACTATCCCAGGAGACCATCGATAACATCATTCTCAGTATGCCTAGGCGGGTAGAAACTTTAATAAGAGCACGTGGAGGTAATACGCGATATTAATCACCATTTTTCTAATTTAATTAATTGTTATTTTAATATTAAATTTCACTTTTCGCGGTTACATGAAAAGTTCAAAAATGTACCATTTTTCACAAATAGCCTTTACTCGCAATATCTGTTCTTAATGTGACTCATTTTAAGTAAAACAAATGAAACTTTAAATAACAAAAGAAGTGTAGTAAGTAGATTTTAAAATTAAACCATATTTTTTTAATTATGGACCTTTTTTTATGTTCCGCTAAATATGCCGGCGAGTTTATTAATTTAACATCGGAACCTTTACTAAAACATTTTCAACAATAACGTTGAAACTCGAATTCAATCAATGGTGTCGGAATTCGCAAATCCCCTGATCTGTTATTAATATTTCACAATAAAGCCTCGCGGAATGTAAATAAAAATAACCACTTCAATTAAATTCGGCAGTCAGTTAACAGCACACACACAGCTTTACTATAAAATATGTATATAATCTATGTATTTGTATGCATGGTAAAAGTAGGCTTGCCACTATTATAAATAAACCAGGATAAACATAGGACAATTCGGATGATTGAATTTAAATCCGCCAAATTATTGATCTTCACAACAAAATAAACGTTTAAGTTTTGCAGTTTTGTTTCTCTATAATTTTATTAAAGAATTGATAACTATATGATAATAATACGTATTTTAATTATTATTACTGTATCATCCTGTACTGTATTAGGTATCATCCTAGACTATAGAAAACCGACCCAGGCCACCCTCTAATTAGGAAAAATCTGGAGAAACCCGCACGGATGGCAACCCTAGATAAGAGTCGGCTCGTAGCCATGGTGACGGGCTAGAGCGAGCTCCAGTCTGGGCGGGGAGCAGGCGGCAGCTGTATTGATTTCGTACAGAGTTCACCGGCCGGCCAAACCACCCCGGCCACCCCTCTCGTCCCACTACACCTATCACCCAACGATATCCCAGCTCTATGATTACAGCTGCTATGTACACCAAACCGAAAAATGTGATAACAGAATAGTCAGCTCAGATATAACCGATAACAACTGTCAAGGGAACGACAGGATGTGGATTAACGATTTAATGATCAAGCATTGTTTTCTATAAAAATAAAGTCTTTACAATTTCTTAACGTTAAGATTTATCTGAAATATTTATTTAATGAACCTCCTTCCTTGGGAAAATTTTGGTGAAACAAGTTAATTTTAATTTAAAATCTAAATTAATTTAATATTTGAAAATTAATTAAGTTTAATACAAAGAGTCTATTTTATCTAAACAATAATATATTTTTTTATTATAAAGCTGTATTCATTATTTGTTAGTACACTATAAGGGTTGGGTCAAATCTGTCGCTACAAGTTACACGGAACGCGATTACGATTGTAGCAAACCGCAGAAATTGTCACTTGTCCGACGTCCGAATCGCAAGCAAAACTGCTTGGTAACGCAGTGATTTGATTGTATTTCTTCCGCAATTTCGAAGAAGTACTTAGGCTTCAAGCACATAGCTGCGCGACGCGATTCATAAGGCGAAACCACAATGCTTGCTGCTTAGCTATGCTCATTCGCGTGGCAAAGAGATAGATAGATAGACAAAAACTCTTTATCGCATCTTTTTTTTAAAGAGATGGCACTATATTTTCAAATCTATGCATTAAAACAAATAGTTTCGCCGCTGTTTCGCAATTCCAACAACGCTAGTCACGGCGGTACTTTCGGCAGATAAATAGGAAGATTTCGCCGCGGAGGTGTAATAAGGGCGTCTGACAATATCGCAATTTTGTGCCAAATTCTGCGAAAAAGCGACGAAAGTTTTATTTTTATATTAAAGATTTAGGATAAGATTTCGTTCAGGATCTTAACTGAGTTATTACCTTTGAAAGAACTCTGTCAGACAAAAAATATTTTGCTAATGATAATGATTAAATTTGCCATTTCATTAATAAAAGCTCTTAGAGTTAAGGTCTTTTATTTTTCAATCCATTCATAGGGGCATCACACAGTACGCTCCGTCGAAAAATAAATCAACTGTATTTTGGTTAGGTACTATTCATCATTATTTTATATTTCGGATAAAAACGACAAAAATATACAAGGCGATAAGCCTGTTGTATACAATCTCTAAACTAAATTGACAAGTCTAATGCTGAGATCTATAGAGCGTACTTTGACTTGGCTCAGACTTTAACTTAGAGATAAAACGAGATGGCCTTATGTGAGTTATATAATTCTGTCTCGTTTTAAGTATAGTTCACTCTATAGATCTCGCAGTAAATCTATTGCTATCCTTTTCGACAGGGTGCATTATGAAAACGATAAAAATACATTTAGAGCCGTATTTTTTAATTACTTTAGTGATATTGTACAATAGTCTTAATACCATTATTAAGTATTGGGTATTTCTGACTAGAAATTCTCAGTACTAGTCCGGAGTTAGGAAGTTGGTAGTGTTTCACCCCCGTGCCTCAGAGAGTACGATAAGCCGTCGGTCCCGTTTACTATCACTAACATGATAATAGTCGTTAAAGTCCATCAACCCGCACTGGAGCAGCGTGGTGGATCTCAGCTCTAATTCCCTCTCTCCTATGAGAGTGGACGTTAATGGGTTGTAGTGGTGGTGGTGGGTACAATAGTGAATTAGCCACATTCTTGTACTTGTTTTGTTCATTACATATTTTCATTATATATTTTGCTTACAAATACTTTTCTAATAATGTTGTACCTAACTTTCTTGGAACAATTTTCGTATTATATTTTATATATTGTTAATTTAATCTTGAAAGTACCAATTTATTTCTCAGAAGGTATAAAAGAATAACAACTGTCTAGAAAATAAAATTGTTCTTTTTAACGAAAAGCAATATCATATTTTAACAAAGATCTTTTGTTAGATATTCATTATTTATCTCTCGAAGATTCTAAGCTCCATATTTTATTAGGTACTTTATGTTTGAGTGTGAAGGTACAAAGTACTTCTAGCTATACAATTTACTTACTTACTGACTTGCCACAAAGTATTATGATTATTAAAATGTTCTAAATTACGTTGAAAACCTCAATACATGAGAAGTGTAGATGTTAAAAGCAACTAGATGATGCCCGCGACTTTCTCCGCGTGGATTTCGGTTTACCCAAAATTGTATGGGAATACTTTGATTTCAATAATATAATTTAGCCTATGTCCTTTCCCGGAAGCAACCTATCTCTGTATCAAATTTCGTCAAAATCCATTTACAGGCAACGACCTATAAAACAGCTAGGTCTATGTTTACAGCTGGGCCGTGAAGACGTTGCAAACAGACAAGCTGTTTGCTTGACTGACGGAAAGACCCCCTTATCGCTGAGTTATTCAGGACTGCCATAGGATTAAGTTGTTGTATAGAAATAAAGTGAGTTCTATTTGTTCAAGAAAACAAAAATTACATTATTTCCGAAAAGCTATTTTATTTTTATTTTGTTTATTGATATACCAACAAATAGTGCACAAATAATTAATAATCTTAAAATAATACAATAATGTCTAGTTCTAATGCAATACTTAATTATAGGCATATACAGCATTAAAGATTATCCGGTCAATATACTTTTTTTTTTAAATATTTAAGTATAAAAACAAAGAATATTAAAACAAAGTTAAGGAATGAATAATAATATTATACAGTTAATTTAAATTAAATTAATAAATTAGGAACAATAAAATTAAATGATGTAATTACAATTAAATTAGATCTTATTATACAATACAGATAATTTAAAGATTGATTGAATAAAATAAAAACATTTCATCCATAAAGTTACCGTTACAGTTAATTTATTACATCGAATAAAGTTTCTTCTTAAAGCTAGATAAAGTGTCGTGAAAAATATTAATGTCAAGGTCGGTCAAATTGTTATATTAATTAATAAATCGACTAATTGGGGAGTATTTGTCAAGATTACTTTTGAAAAAGCTTGGTATAAAGGTGTTTTTTAGGGGAAATCTGGGAGGACGGCGAGGAACATGTATGCTAATCTGGTTCAGCAAGTCGGGAGAGTCTAAAGTGCAGTGGACAATTTTATACAATGCTGTTAGATCAGCCACAAGCCTTCATTTTTCAAGGGGTTGGATTTTAAAATGTTTTAGACGCGTTTCGTAGTCAGCTCTATAAGGGCAGGATTTGTCCTTAAAAGCGAGGTACCTCGTGAAGGAGCGTTGGACTCGCTCTATTCGAGCTATATGCGATTTATAGTGCAGAGTCCATGCCGAGACCACATATTCAAGGATACTCCGAGTCAGCGCGTTAAATAATGTAATGATACAATCGGTTCTCTTAAAATCAGTAGTGTTACGCTTGATGAAACCCAACGACTTCCACGATTTAGAGACTATTTGGTTCTGATGTTCCTTGAATGTTAGTTTATCATCAATCGTAACCCCGAGATCCCGAATGACTGACACCTCGTGGAGTAACTGACTATGTATACACTGACTATGTATGTTTAATTTGTTCTTTTTGCGGGTGAATTTTATGTGTGCGCATTTAGTGACATTGAGGATCATTCTATTTTTGGTACACCACTCTTGTATAGAGTTTAGATCCTCTTTTAATAGACGACTATCCTCATTTGTACTGATTTCCCGATAAAGCTTAAGATCATCAGCAAATATGGAGCATTTGCTCTAGCGAATGTTACAAGTTATATCGTTTATAAACAGGGAAAAAAGGATAGGTCCGAGATGAGATCCTTGCGGCACTCCCGACGTAGCTATAAAAGGGTTTGAGGTATAGCCCTTTAATGCTACTCGTTGAACTTTATTTGCAAGATACGATCTGCAGCCCTATTCTGTAACTCAGTGGTTATCAAAAAATTAAAGCCACTGACTTATATTTTTTATCCATTGAAGATTTGCTATGAAATGTTCTTTCATTTTTTCATAGTAAACCTTCAATGGACAAAATATATATATGTCAGTGGCTTTCATTTTTCGATAGCCACTGAGTTACAGAATAGGGGGGCTGAACCACGAGAGTAAGGGGTTATGGACTCCGTACCCACGTAGTTTTAATATTAGGAGGTTATGGTCTACTTTGTCGAAGGCACTGCTAAAGTCAGTGTATATTGAGTCCACTTGATGTCTATTGTCAACACATTTAGATATATATGAAATATAATTGACGAGATTAGAGACAGTAGACCTGTTCCGACAGAATCCATGTTGGTCAACCGATATAATATTTTTCGGGTAGTTTGAGAGAATTGGACTTTGGAGATTGGACAAAGATTTTGGAGAAAGTATTTAACAGGGATATTGGTTGATAATTTCGAACGTCGTTCTTGGCTCCTTTTTTAAATATGAGGAGAATATTGGCGGATTTCCAGACATCGGGAAAAGTAAAGGTTTCCAGAGATTTGCAGAAAATAATTTTTAAAGGCAATGTAAAATTTTTTTGGGTCTTTTTTTATAAAAATCGGTGGTATACCATCGGGTCCAGCACCCTTAATGGGGTTCAATGATTTAAGAATTTGCCAATCTCACGTTCAGATATGTGAATCTTGGAAAGAGACATCTGGGGAGAGGCTTCAACATTAGTTGGCGTCTGATTAGGAGCTGAAATGGTAAATAAAGAAGATAATTGTTTAGCAAATAGGTTACATATTATGTCTTTTCCAGAGTTTGCCGTTTTGTCATCAAGGATCATATCGGAGGGGATTTCGGAGGTAGAGCCCTTGCATTCCTTCACAAAATACCAAAACTATTTGGGCGCGCGCAAGATTGATTGTTCTGTGCCCGAAATGTAGTCGAAGTAACAGGGTTTCATTGAGGATTCAAATCAATCAAATCATAACACTAGAAACTATCGATCTACAAAAAAAATACCCGCGAGCTGGTGAAAAATTGATATTAGCCAGCTCGTAAGGAATACAGAACTAATTCGGTCTTTATATACCTACCAGTGGCGTCCACAGAGTCCAATAGATGACAGTTAGTTTAAGACGTACGTAAGAAATGTCACTTATTGTTCTTTGTCGTCAATTAAGGCATTATAGGTGAAAACGGGCATTACATATTTCATTGTACTAGCAGATCATACAGAAAAGCGAGCATTAAGTTATTGAATTATGGTACAAAGTGCTTTTATACCTCTATGAACTGTACGCCATTGCTTCCTACTTTCATCCGCAATCAAAATCAGGTATGAAGTGGACCTACTTACTATATATAAGAACCTCACCCGTTGAACTATTGACATAGCTACCCATTTCGAGCTTTATGGTTAGTTAAGTCAGAGGAAAGGGAACATTCGTCATTACAAAGTAGGTCAGGGGTCGCCGACCGATATAATAACATACTAGCCTTTGCTCTAGAATCTTGATGTCGTTCGCGTGAATTTAGTTGTATTTTTAAATTCCAAAATTTTTCGTTTTCTTTGGATCAGTCAAGTCTCATCTTAAACGATTCAGCAAATCTGGATATTAAGTTACAGGCCGAACATTCAAACTGTATGTTTGAGTGTAATTTCGCAGCGACTAGCAGTTATATCAAAATCACATAGCGCACTGTATAGAAACGGATTGCAAAATAATCGAATCTTGGATATGGAGGATCATGAGTATAGGTTCGCTTAGAAGATTCCTTAACTTCAGATTGTTTACTTAACTTCTTTTGTTCGAGATATCTGATAATCCACCGGCTCTTAGAGCAAAACTAATACTAACGCAATAATGCAATGCGTTATATCGTCCACCTATTACCATAGTCACGCGAGCGCACTGGCATAGGGAGCGTATCAACTTGAAATTCCGCAAGTGGCAATCCAATGCCTAAGATTAGCATATCTTACCGCACAGAGCTTCCTGAATCGTAAACAGGTTCCCGAGGGAGACCATGACTGTTTGCTGTACAGTTATGCCCGCTCCGCTAAACCCGGAGAACAGTTGAAAAGCAATACGCAAAAAGTTAAAGATGTCCATCTTCGGGACAAGGTAGATAGCTAAATACTTTATTGCACACATACAGAAGAAAAGAAAGAAGAATACATAAATTTAACTATAACTAGGTAACTATGCAAAGGACAAGTTCAATGACTAAAAAAGACAAACTTCAGGTGAAATAATGGATTACAGTCATGACAGATAATGCCGGGTGCCCGAATTCGGGTAACTTCATTCAGGTGCTTCGCATGCTTCTTATCGACATAGTGTGAACTGTGAATGCACAATATGGCAAATAAAACAATCAACTACTTTTAATTCCAGAACGATATTATTTTCTGAGTCATCCTCAGCCCCCAGGATTGATTAGCGGTTGCAATTTATATATTCTCGCCTTAATTATTGCTCTCAAGATATCGGATCGTCCCGAAAAGCGTCCTAAAAACACTCGATTATAACATCCCACTTGTATTCGTAGTTTGTCCTCAGATACCGGTTTTCGCGTCCAAGCATTTCAAATTCTTTCACTGCTTGAAATATGCGCTACCTTGATCAGGTACAGTTATTAAACATCCTTGTACATTAAAAGCTACATTTTGTAACCCATCTAGTTACTAGAGCTTAAGAGTTAATAAGTTGAAGTCTTGTAACCAGGAAGTCAACTGCCTGAAGTCAAAAGTCTGAAGTCTTAGCCCTCTCTAAGAGGAGACACAGGCTCAGTTGTGGACACTGGACAGCTCTTATTATAACATTATATGGTAACTTGATGTATATGACTTCGAATTTTAGGTAAGCGAACTTTGAATTCTTCGAAAAATGGATTTTGCAACCATTTCGACGAACGATTCGACTTTCTGAATTAAAAAACGTAGTTTCTTGAAATATTTATTGAGTATGTATTTTATTTCGTAATTCAGTAAAACCAATCGTTACGGAATTTAACTCCGCTTAGTAAACAGTCCGATTGTCTAAAATATAGATCGCGATTTTAATAGTATGTAAGGTATTTTTATAACAATGATATATACCTAGGTATCAATTTCCACACACGTATTTTGTTCGCTGTAGGTAGGTAATAGCAGTGCACCAAAAAGTATTGACTGTCAAATCGCAATTTGCTACATTGTTCGTATTTCGCAGTAGACTTTTTGTAATCAGTTTTTGACTGAGCAAACACTTTTAAAATTTAATTAAACAAAGGAGATGACAGAATGTATACCTAATATCTATGCTCAGTGTAAATAACTCGTGTCTTTCAGTCACAGTTACTATAGACAAGTAATTGGAACACAGCACGTTAAAAAAATCTGTGGAAAATAAGGAGTCTTTAGTATCCTCAAGAATTCGATCCTCGAAGAAATTATTATACTCAAACGGCTCAACATATTTTCATCAAACATACATAATGCAACCTTACCCATTACTAAATAATTATTAATAGTCACTTTTGTTTGAGCACTACGATACTAAACACAACAGACATATATATACCAACTCGAATGCATTTCAAAAGGTAGCCATCTATTTTACTATTTAACTCAATGCCCTAATTATAGGTTACTTTTTTTCTTATTATGTGTTACGAGAATGGCGTATGCCATAAGATATCTGCCATGGAACTAAGAATCTGCTTATTACTATTTGCCATTATTTTAAGCAAGGAAAGGCAAGGAAGTTATTTTCTATTATCACAAATAGTGCAATACGCCGACCCAGTTTTCGACGCACCGGGGTTATTCTGAGGGGTGTAAATGAAAGGAATGTCGAACGTAAATTATTGCGCTTACTTTAAACTCGAGGGAGTTTCCACCCGGCAGCCGGCATCACTTGAGAAGCGAGCTATGAAAGTCATAATGCCGTGATTTAAATAGGGCATATACATATATATTTTCTTTGGCTATATATCTTAGGCGCTGCAATATAATTTTTATTTATGTCATGTTTTATTTTTGTGTACAAAGATCTTAATTGTTATTTTAAAATACAAAGTAGCTCTGCATAGTAACTTCTTTATTAGGAGTTTTATCGCATGTTATCGTTCGGTAAACTTGACCTCACACGCGATGTTATGGACATTTTGAATTCTTTCCTAATCGCATCATTTAAAAGCAATTACACGTGCATACTTTGTATCTTTTAAGCTGGAAGAAGGAAGTTTGTGCTTTTACTCGTATTCCTCATTATAATATTTGCAATAATAAGTAAACTCGTTAGAATAACTTATGTTCAAGTACAAGATGTTTGCTTAAATTGCTCGACTGGTCTGGTAGTTAGTTCAGGTCATTCCCAATAATACAACATATTAGTTTTAAGACCCAAAATTGGGACCTAACTAGAGACCGTGTAGGGAAATACAAATACATTGGCTTCGGAGGGAAACAACTTTTAGTCCTGTTGCCTACTGTTCACGTTAGAGACAGAGTATAGTATAAAACCTAAAATATACTGCGGACCGGACAGTTTTATCTGGATGCCTACTTGCCTAGAGTGCGCGCTCCATATAGAACTGAATGACGTAGAATTTTACCGTCTTTTGCGGTCTGTACTCTGTAGTTTGTTTACGCTGGAGACTTTTTTTCCAGTAGTTTTAATTTTAAGAGTTTAACTAGGTAACAAAAAAACTTGGTAATGAAATTCAACCAAAAGTGTGATGGTTCAACCAACCAATAATGTATTTTCGAAGTTCGAAACGAACAGAATGCCTAGTGGGAGATTTTCATCCCATTCGATCGCGACAATGTTAACTACGATTTGTGTGGAACCTTCAATTGACAGCTGGTTTGGTAGTGGTAGATAACGTTGTCGTTGAATACGTTAAAAAAATTCCCACTCAACCTGCAGGTCTCCGATCAACAGATTCAGAGCTTCAAGTTACGTAACCGCTATAGTTTAGCAAACTTATCAGTGCAAGTAGCGGTGGCGCCACTGTCTATTAAATATCCAACATTTTACGATTAACATAAAGTAGATTGTTGGTTCCGAATTTCGTCACACGCACAGATACGCTTGTCTGAGTGTACACGTACATTTAGGGACGGATAGCAGCTCAGACATGATTACTGTCCCGGGCGCACCCCGGTGGGGACGGGGCCGGTTGGGCGGGGTTGGTCGATGGCCGCCGGGGTCGCGCAAGCGCCCCAGTCAGGTCGAAGCCCTCCCGGTTGCCGACCCCCGTCTATGCACCCACGTATTCGTATTTAAATTACTTGCTCGTCTATAACTACTTGACACTATACGTTTATTGCTTTTTTATCCAAAATGTATAGTTGAAAATGACACCCACGTTGACATTATTGCTTTGAGTACGGTAGCGACTAACGATTTCTTGTCTAGGTACAAATGAACAAAAATTAATTATCCTGCGAATTCTAAGCAAGGTCCTTACAAAAATATACGCTATGTCTGCCCGTCCGGCCTTCGGCCACGTAATTCACAAACTCACAAATCACAATATATTTAAATATTTAAATCTAAATATATATCTTCCAGTCACTAGTAGGTATAATGCTATGAACTTGAAAATAACATTTTTAAATAATGTTTGCCCAACTTTTGTAGGAATGGCATTACTAACAATGGTAGATTCACTTGACGATTGAAAATTTTTATCTGGTCATAAAATTGTTTGGCATAGATAAACTAGTCTCATTCTAGACTGTCTTAATTGAGCAGAGATTATTCATCGATGGGAAATGATTTGCATACAATATATTGTAATGTATACATTAAGATTAAATATCTATCTACGAGTATGTGACCATACAAGGGCTGACTAACCAAGTCAGACAATCGTTTTAGGCTGGAACAAACAAAACGCGCGACGCCAGTGCGGATAACATAGTAAAATAATTGTTAAAACTGTTTTACACTGGACTTAAAAATTAAAAATTGTTAAAACTCCTTTACCATTAAGTGAGTTGAAAAATTAATCGTTAGACTGAACCTCTAATCGCCACGTCTCTATTCAGTGTCGTGTTGTTGCCGTCGTGCATATTGTACGACCAGGACTTTAAGTTTTAATCATTGAGAGGAAGATTACTTAAGTAATTTAAGTGAGTGGGTGCCCATCCACAGAAAAAGGAATCTGCCTATTACTAAGGTGTCATTAAAAGAATTTCATTAATCAATAACCGAAACATAAAAGACGTGCTTAAAGAACAATGGCGAAATTGGACCCTATGTGGGTCCATTTAAAAATTAAGGAGGCATCGTTCAAGTACAAGTCTATATTATTTATAATCATATGTTTATATGATGTTTATATAAAAATATTGAGACTGAGATACGGGATTCAAAAGAAAGAAATTATTATAATTTATTAAAAAGTAAGTCATCTTGCACTAATGGAACGCAATTGACATAGATAGACCTTTTGTTGACATGACAACACTTGTCATTATTATTTATTTTTGTAGGGATGTTCCTACACCATCGATGTATCATCGATACCTACTGAAATGAGTATTCTTAATATTACTATCGTCTTGTGATACTAACACGAGTACTTTAAAAGTATCGATACCTAATCGTATCGATACTTTTTAATTTTTATGTAAATGATTTTATCAGTATCAGTGATCACTACTTATATGACACTAGCTGATGCCCGCGACTTCCTTCTCATGGATTTGGTTATAAGAGAAAGAAAAAAGCTCTCACAGGAAAAGTAAATAAGTACTTAATGCAAATGTTAATCAAAGTATATAAAGGAATAAAACGCTTAATGTAAGGAAGATCAGGATCATATAGAATGGGAAAACAATCAGAATTATTGGTCAGCGAATCACTTCAACTTGGGCTATAGGTGTCGAAGAATTCATTGGCCAGAATCCGCATAGAGGTACCAGTGGTGCAAAAGAGATCTATTTTGATATTATTGTTACTCAATTTGTTAAAAGATAAGAAAGATCTAAGCAGAGCCAGACCTTAGGCCTTTTCAGTGGGTCCCGAAACACATGCACTTTCGTTATTTAGAAATATGGTGTGAGTAGAATTATTGCGGAATTCTCGCAGACATAAGTACCTACCTAATTATAACTAGGCATAAGTACCTACCTACTCATTCATACTAATACTGATGCAAATTATTGATAGAAATAGTTTTTGATTAATAATTTTTAGGTACTTTTAGGTGTATCTTTTTTCTCCCACATTTTTAGACTTACTTACTATTTGCTTTTTGTTTTTTCTTAGTTTTGTTACGTTCTACAATTATTACTAAGTTTCCATGATGAACGCTACCCTTTTCAGTGGGTCCCAAAACACATGCACTTTCGCCATCCTCCTTTGCCAACAATCCTTGCCCTTAGACAGCTGTAGTGATGATAAACTGACGACTGTTGTGTAAAATTTTTATAAAAATAAGGCTCACTTTTTTTTAATGATACGTAGATACATCAAGACTACCACCAATCCTGAAAGCAAACTTGTGAGAAGAGCCAACCAAAAATAAAGATCCAAATCACCGCAAATCTCTTAACATGGGTCCAAACTCCAAAAGTAATGCGATGTCTTCTAGTGCAAAATAATAGACCCTTTCCACCAGAGATTTGCTACATTGCTAAGCTAAGGATTTGTGTCAGATCCACCAATAGGAGCGTATGATTTTCATAGTTTAGATAAAAGAAATAGGAATCTTCTACTTGCTAGTCTTCATTTGTTCTTTGGCTTATAACGCTAGAGGTTAGTTGAAGCGCTCATATTTGTAGGCTTAACACACATCCGTAGCTTATTAAAGTATCTTCTAATACCTATTAGTTCCAACTCCCATGGATCTACAAATAGGCACTATATTTACACTAATGACGTACGTTAGGAATTTACGATTCCCTCATTAAATAACCTACTCAACAAGACGCCTACGGGACAAACGCCTGCATAGAAGCTATGAGCAAAATTGCGTAACGGAATATATTCCAATTTCTAGCTCTAATAGACCCTATTACAGAAATAAAGACTGTATTTTAGAAATTCCTACCTACTATCATTAAAAAGAGGATAAAGGACGTGTGGGAAAGGCAGACAAGAAAACGCCTGAAAACAGCCATCTTTCGGACTGCAAAGACTTTACCTAAACGATTGAGCGGAGGAGGATTTTAGTCCGTAGGCCGCTGTGTAACATCCAACAAACAATGGAGTAGGGTATGCTCCTGAGCTATCCAATAAGGATTTTGCTCCCCCACAGAGAAAAAAAGACTAATACGAGCTAAACAAAGGTAGTAGGGATGATAGACTACTGGTTTCTAGACGCTCGGCTTCCGATTCGGGTGCTTAGGGGTTTCCTCGGGCACTTACTTTTCGGATTTATATAATATGCGTTTCTATAATAGTGAAGGAAAACATATCGAGGTAACCTGTTCTATGCCTGGGAGTTCTCCTGTTCTCAAAGGTGTGCGAAGCCTGCCAATCCGCACTTGGGCAGCATGGTAACTAACACTTCTCATTCTGCGAGGAGACTCTTCTTACTCAGAATGGAGCCTGTGATGGGTTGAAATGACGAGGAGATATTAACTATTTACTAACTATTGATTATCGGTACTGCGATAAGTTTTTTTTTATCCACTACAAGTTAGCCCTTGACTGCGATCTCACCTGATGGTAAGTGAAGATGCAGTCTAAGATGGTAGCGGGCTAACCTGTAAGGGGCATGGCAGTTATATTAAACCCATACCCATATTCGGTTTCTACACGGCATCGTACCAGAACGCTAAATCGCTTGGCGGCATGTCTTTTACCGGTACTGTCAACTAGCCACGGCTGAAGCCTCCCACCAGGTCAGACCAGGGAAAATTCAGAAATTATAAATTTCCAAACCCTGCCGGGGATCGAACGCGGGACCTCCGCACGTTAAGGCAACAGCGCTCAACACTGCGCCACGGAGGTCGTCAAAACAACTAACAAATCAATCGCAAATCACTCCAACTATGCGCCCGCATACATATACCTACACAGACAAGCCGTTGACCTTACTATCAACGGCGCAACAACGAAGCTCTGTGTCCGCGTTAACGTAACATTACTAATTACATAGATACCGTGCTACTTTACTTGCTACTAATAACTGAATCGGAGTTAATTTTACCAACGGACGTTAGCGATAAGTGTAAACAAAGCATCACAATGCGCTGCCGTTACTTAAACATAAGCTTTCAGCGAATCACTAAACACTGTAGGTGTGCAACTCAGTACACATTACAGCCGTAAACATAACACCATAAAGTATCCAGACTACTATTATAAATGCGAAAATGTGTTTATCTGTCTGCTACGCTTTCACAGCCCATCTTTTCAACCAATGTTGATGAAATTGTAACGTGTATGCGTAACATGTAACTTGTCCCGAAAAAGAAATAAAAAGAAACCTCATCCGCGTGGCCAAAGTCGCGGGCATCATCTACTATAATAAATTTTGTTTATATAAATGCAAAAAACATGTCCCGACTCAGTGTCCCACTGTCTGACTAATCAATGCTCATCCTTAACTTTTGGATCTAGAAAGCTCAAGTTTTGCAATACAGGTTTTCTTTATAATGTAGACAAGAAAAGTGCCGGAGTTGCAGATTTGAGTTTTTAAATAAATTTATTCACGTAGCGAAAAGCTAAGGCTAATGGGTAGGAATAATAATTTATTTAACTTACAAAATATATTTACTGCACGAAGAAATGTGTCATCACTTCTTATTAAATAAACATAAACTAGCAGTTGCCCTAGACTTCGTTCGCGTGGCATAAGTTTTTTAAATTCCCACAGGCACTCCTTAATTTTCCGGGACAAAAAGTAGCCTGTGTCACTCTCCAGGTTTTTAACTATACCCATGAAAAAAATTACTTTGATTCGTTGCTCCGTTGCGGCGTGTTTGAAGGACATTTCAGAAGGATATATATTAAACTCAAAAACTCTGTTACATTAATAGTATAATTATTGTAGTCATAAAAAAGTTCTTACTTCTTACGTTGGGACTATACATCTTCTTTTTTTATTTTTTCATTTCTCTATTAAATGCGACAATGTGTGAGGGAAGGACTAAATTAAATTCAATTGCTTTCTAATGGCTCGTAATGGAATGATTGTCCCCTTTATAGTATCAAAGAAAGGT
The DNA here is from genome assembly GCA_964035005.1 of Erebia palarica. Lineage (NCBI taxonomy): Eukaryota > Metazoa > Arthropoda > Insecta > Lepidoptera > Nymphalidae > Erebia > Erebia palarica. The sequence continues at coordinate 22,395,552 of OZ035986.1, forward strand.
TTATCGTTCCAAACCCACACTCTCGCTTGTTCATTGTTTGAGATCACCCGAATGGGCGGCAATCGGTGTCGGCTTACAATGGGTGCCTCCGCGTTGCAAGTTGCAACATGGATCGGATTACACGCTATATCGTATTATCTTTGGAAGCAATTAAAATTAAATAATTAATATCATGTAGGCGCTTATTATGAAATGCTTAACAATACAATATTTTCACATCTGACTTTCTAAACACTTCTGTAGTTCTATCATATTATAATTATTATAGTATGCTTAAGTGTGTAAAATTGCATTGTGTAAAAATAAAAGATTAAGTTACGTCCATTACAAATGCACTGGTAAAAAACGTATTCATTCATAATAATATTATAAACTAGATGATGCCGAAAGCCGTTGTCCTTCCCCGGGATACAAACTTTTCCTATACTTACCAAATTTCATCAAAATCGGTTGAACAGATGGGCCGTCAAAGCGTAGCCGACAGACAGGCACACTTTCGCATTTATAATAGTATGGAGTATGAATGCGAAAGTGTGTCTTCTTGTCTATCTGCCTGCTACACGAACGGCTTATATTTTTAAACGATTTTGATGAAACTTGGTCAAAGATAGATGGTATCCCTAGGATACCTCCCTCCTCCCGACACGTAAAGTGGGGATGAATTTTTGCAGGTACGCGAAAACCATTTTACGATTGAAAGATCCGTTCGCGAAAAATTAAGCTTTAATGTGTTAATTTTTGTTAGAGTCAAGTGCGCCCCCCTCTGCCAGTTAAACGTTCTAGGATATGTGAAAAAAATCGACAAAGGTAGTTGACCAGCTTATAAAACGCCCGCATATAGTGACGCGCCACTAAGCAAGGCGCGTGGCCCGACATGCATTTTTTAAATTGCATTAATTTTAAAAATAACAACGACGCGCTTGATGTGCTATTTCAGTCTTTCCCGTGTTATTATTTTCATTTCAATAATAATTGTTATTCAAATAAAGCTGGTTTAAAGATTATATAAAATTAGACGCTTCGGCTCGACTCTATTCTGTCGGTATGCGTTGCGACTAAGAGAGCAGGCTGCACTTTATACCACTAAGCCGTGCGGCTTGAAATGTTCAAAGATACGTGTAATTGGTCACAAGATAGGGTCCAACATTAGACAGACGGGCACTTGAGACAGGTTAATGTACCCTCAGCTCAGGCGAGCAGCGTAAGAGACTCTTTAATTAAGTGCATATTAGGGCTAACCGTTATCCAGTGATTCCCGCCATAGCTACGAGTACATATGCACTCGTCAAGCATTCATTATGACTAGGTGCCTACCAACTTAATACCCTTACCACTGCTTACAACCATTTTTTTTAATTCCACTACGAGTTAGCCCTTGACTGCGATGATCTACCCTCACCTGATGGTAAATGATAATGCTAAAAATCAATCTATACTAATACATTGTAAATGCGCAAGTTTGGATGGATGGATGGATGTATGTATATATGTATGGATGGATTGCTGTTTGTTACTTAATCACGGCCGAAAAAATCTGGATGAAAGGCACAGAGATAGGTTACAGGCTGGAATAACACATAGGCTACGTTTTATGTAAGAAAATGAAAGAGTTCCCGCGGGAACCAAGAAACCTCAATCCACGCGGACAAAGTCGCCGGCTAGTGGTGTATAACTCCATAGTACATTTTTTTAAAGGGTTAAATAAATGTTCCATTGCAAAAGGTGTACTTTGACTCAGACTACAGACCCTCCTCTGCTTTTGCATTGATTAGTTTTAACTAGCGTAGGGAATATGGATTCCGGCTTGTGAAGTCACATTGAAACAATCGGTGACGCTTTTATCACTTGCGAATTTTCATGTTACTCAGTTACCCACTAATAACTCTAGATGTATCACTAAAAAATATTGTACTTCCCCCGCATACATTCTTTCACAACTAGAAATAATTTTATAATTTATAAATGCATTGATGACTGACAGTCCATGCAAATTTAAACAAAGAAAAATGTTTTAAAAAGCGATTAAGTAAGGTGTCAGCATGATTTGCTCAAGTCTTTTTGTTCCGCTAGAAGTTAACCCTTGACTGCGAACTCACCTGGTAGTTAGTGATGCTAAGATGATAACGGGCTACTCTATTAGGGGTATTATATACCTAATACCCATCCCGTAGTCAGCTTCTATAAGGCATGGTATCGGAACGTTAAATCGCAATAAAGTCAGTATCAGAATGAATGATACATGATGCGTGCTACACATAACACAAATAGAGATGCTTAGTAACTTAAAGATCACTTAGAAGACACAAGAAAGATTTAGGAATAACATAACTGATAGAAAGTTATAACTATCACACATCGATCTTTCGATCGATCCTTATTTCATGTTTTCTGGCTTATTTGTATTTGCCTAGTTTAGGAATGTTTTAGATATCAAATACCTCAATTTAATTCAACAAACAGTGAAAATTTGATCAATCCTCACGTACATTGCCCATGATTGTTTCATAATTAGCATTTATTAGAGACACCACAAATATCCACTAAGCACGGATTAAATCCGTTTAGAACTGACTCCTTTATTTAGTTTTATAGTTCTTGACACATCGTGATTAGTCAGTCAGTTAGTGACATTTCGCTTTTATTGATATGGATTTTGGTAACAGTCATTAGTCATTACATACAATGTATAAACGCAATGGTAAAATATTTAAATATTAGAAAGTAAGTTTTTTTAATTATATATGTAACTGAAGGTTGATTATAACGAATCCTCATTCTCATAATCAAAAATAAGCTATCAATTTAATTAAGCTTTCAGAAAATTATAAAACTTTGCAGACATGGTATTGAACTCCATTAAGAACTCTTATTAGAGTCAGATTCGATAGGAAGCAACATCTATCATCATTTTCCTCAGAAAATAAACTTATAATGATTTATTAGCCCGCGACTACGCTCGCGTAGATATTTCAACGTCCTGTGACGGGACGTTGGAACTCATGGCCCGAGGGAACTAATTGATATCCAGGATAAACAGTACTCTATATAACTCCCCAAGATCCCAAACTATCCCTGTTTCGCCAACATCGGTTCGACATCGCATTAATCTCACTAATATTATAAATGCGAAAGTTTGGATGGATGTATGGATGTATAAATGTGTGGATGTATGGATGTCTGTTACTCAATCACGCCCCAACGGTTGAACGGATCTGGCTGAAATTTGGCACAGAGATAGATTATAGTCTGGAATAGCACATAAGTTACTTTTTATCCCGGAAAATTAAAGAACCAACAACCTCAAACCACGCATACTGTGAAATTAGTGTAGTGCACGCGGACGAAGTCGCGGGCAATAAGTATGGATTTTAAAATCTTTGTCCTACTTTCGATTCCCACAATCATCGCAAGCCTAGCCCTAATGAGGTTATGGCTCAGTTTAATTTACACCTATTGGGATGATTCACAAAGCTCTCGTAATAAGCGCGTTACCAATCGATTCGCTAGTGGAATTAAATAAACATACCTACATTACTGGATTTGCATAATATTTCACGCTGATCTAGTTCTTTCTGTATGTACAATGTTAGGTCAAACGTTAAGACGTTATGGACTTGTCGTGTTATCCCATCACAACGGTGTTTTTGTTTGAATTCGCTGCACACAAACAAATATAATTTTTCTTCGTACCGATAGTCGACGACGAAACTAGACGAAAGTCTCCTGCATGGATCTCTAAAGAATAATACCTTTTGTGCGGCTTGCTGCCCAGCGGCTCCTAGCTGCTTGTCAAAGAAGAGAAAATTGGCTAGGCGTCATCCGACGACACTGCGCTATGTGGTGCGAGGCCGCATTCAAGTAACTTTGTTAACTGGGACCCCAACACTTATCGACTCTTCGAACTGTGTACCCCGTTCATTGCCTCATCCGTTCTACGATTCGTCAAGCTATGTTAGTCTCCTTCTCCCACGTTTTCTTCATTTAGATTTGATGACATAGTGATACCTAGGGGATACTCGAGCATATCTTTCTTCATCACCCGCTGAGTGACATGAGCCTTGAAAGCTGAGACCCAAACCAGTAAAAGAATGTTATACCCACACACTCTATTTACAAATGTTGTCTGCCGTGTGTTATTCTTCTAATCGGTGAACTTATCTTGTCAAGTCTTTCGGAGATAGGTAAAGAACTGTACCATGTGATTAAGACTATCCCAGGAAACCGAAAGGTAAATATTATGGGATTTAAATAACTGAAACCCTCGCGGACGAATACGCGGTACTAGTTAAAAATACTTAACGAGTAGGTGCATATATTCGTATGTGTGTAGTGGTAATCAATCTAACATAATAACCATGGAAAGTTTTAAATTGATACGCTTAACTGTTCCTCTATTTGCGCTAAATATCTCTTCCCCCGTGTTCGCTACACCATCTTTCTTTTAATTAATATTTTATTGATTTTCTTGCAGATTGGTCTTGTCAGATTGTATCCTAAACATAAAGTAACTCCATGTTTGACTATTCCATATCAGGAGATTTAACTTGAGATTTAGGTTGCATTTTGAAAATATGTATATATATGTCACCGTAAGATTGTGAACTGTCGAAAGATTACAATTTAACGCATTATTTTTCGGTAGATTGTAATCTGTTAGGTATATTAACCCGATAGAACCTAAGTGCCCGGGCACTACCTGATTATAAATGTCGAACCCTAACCTAACCTACGAGAAAGACACAAGAAAACGTAAATACAATTAAAATTACAAAAATTGACACTCAGAACATTGAACGGTTTACAATCTGTCGACGGTTAAAAATTTCGCGTGTTAGATTATAATCTAACGGTTTTTACAATCTCATGGTGACATATATATATAAAATCGCTAACTAATCAACGCACAGACTAAACCGCTGGTGTTAGAAACTTGAAATATTGACAGTAGGTTCCTTTTGTGACGTAGGAGCTCACTAAGAAAGGATTTTTCCAATTTCTTAAGGGGGTGAAAGTTTATATTATGAAAGTCCGTCAGTTCTCAAGTTATATCGATTTAACTTGGTACACGAGCTACCGGTTGAAAATGGAGAAATACGTATTTCACAGTTTTTGAAAATTCTACCCCCGAAAGGGTGAAATAGGGGATGAAAGTTTGTGTGAGTCCTTAATTTCACAAGACACAACGAAACTTGGTATCTTGGCTTTCGGTAAAAAATAAAGAAGTACGTGTGTCATAGTTTTTCAAAAAACCACCCTCAAAGGGGTAAAATAGGGGTTGAAAATTTGTATGAAAGTTTTGAAACTCAGGGTTTGGGCTTTCAGTTAAATATGAACGTATTGTATTTCACCATTTCAGAATATTCGATTCTCAGGATATTTTACAAGTTATATCAAGAAAAATTGAAAGAAAGAAGAAAAATTCACAATCACCCCGCAACAGAGCAACGGGTATTTTGCACGGGTAGTTGAGGACCTGGAGAGTGAAATAGGCTACTTTATATCCTGGAAAATTAAGAAGTGCCTGTGGGAATTAAAAAAACTTATACCACGCGAACGCAGTTGCGAGCATCCGCTACTTATTTATATAGGCGTTATATAAGTCTTACCCTGTTAAACTTTCATGGTTAAGTTTGGGGTTTAAATTTTCGTTAAAAGCTACCGACCTCTTCGTACAAATACTTCTTTTGGGGTTAATTCATCTTTTCGCCTAAACTATGCAACTAGGGTAGCTTTTTTTGTAAAAGGTTGTGTACTGTGTACTACAATGATATTATCTGGCAAGCGCACAGTCAGAGTAAGTGTTATTGCGAAATTACATGATCTAAGATAGAACGTTCGAACATTACAAAACAACAGATGCCATAATAATTAAAGGAACACATTTACGAATTGATGTTACAATCACCAAATAATTCTTTAAAACAAAAGTAAAAACTGACTCAAGCATAATAAGATACGCAAAGTTGAATTCACCTATATTCAAAATTTCCTAAATCCCTATTATTAAGGAGTTCTGTAACCTGCAGTCACCTGGTTATGGTTGAGGAGTTGAGACTTGGGTTCAATCGTGTAGTTGTTGCATGGTACCTAATACCTATAAAATGAGTTCACAATTAACATAATATCCTACATCTGAATAACCCTGCTGTATTAGGATTGAGGAGATGGATACAGATTTTATAGGACCAATCTGAAGGTATTACTTTCAAATAAAAAACGACTTTTCCAAATTGCTTTATAAATGACAGAGTTCTGAGGTACATTAAAAAAATACAACCGAATTAAGAACCTACCTCCTCCTTTTTTTGAAGTCGTTTAAAAATAACAAACAATTAATGGTCGCTTGGTACGAATATTTTCACAAGAACATTCCATAACGAATACTTATATTGTTAGAATTTCTACCTCATTGTTTTTAAGGTGACTTACTTATGCGAAAGAATTTAGAAAAATTTGAAACAAAATGAAACACGAGGCAGTTAGATGAACAGAGTTAAGCTAAGAAATCTGTAAGTTACTAATAAGTAACTTTTTTAAATGTTACAGGTTTTATGTTATAATATAACCTATTTAAAAAATATGTGTTCGCTCATCCGATGGAGTTGAAACTGCGTACAGTTGTTATTGACACTACGCTATGCTGTGCTAGGCATTAGTTAGGCATAAATAAAAAAATTTTTCTTTGTCTGTTTTTGGCTGATAACATTTTTTCTACTGCCAAAAAGGAAACTTGAAAGTAAACTTTGAATATTACTTTGAACAATAGCAAAAAGCGCCGTCCTAGAATATCATAATATTATAATAGCGCTTTGATGGTTATAGTACATTATATACACATTTTCTTATCGCTTTACAGTGTAAAGGCTCGGGCAGACAAGATACAGGGTGCGCAACTTTGGCACGTTATTGCCCAATAATAAAGGCTGCGTTTTGCACGTACTAGTGTTCTAACATGTTTCATACTTTAAGCGTAGGGCCAGACGAGCGAAATTTTTTGAGTTGGGAATCGCATAATTGCTGCAGCATTCTGTTTCATATAAAAGTCCGAAACGGCCACACGACAGATAAATGATTTTCCAACCTTAACAATAGAAAGGGGGCAAACATAGCTATCATCTTATTCTGAAGTTCAAATGAAAGAACCATCAGGACCTAACTGCCCTTGTTTTTTTATTGTAGATCTTACATGCTTTGTCTGGTGTTGTTGTTAATCGTGTTGCTGTCGTCGCGAATTGTCTGACCCAGGCTTACGAAACGTCTACTTTTTGTGTAACAAAAAACGCAGAACGTTAGATGTAAGATGGTTATTTTCTCTTTGTGTCGACAATGTGAACAGTAAGGGCTCTTAGACCAGTACGATAATAATACACTCAAGTTTACAGTTTGGTAGAAACAAAAAAAGGGTAAATCGGTGTTACTATAACTGTACAACACCGTCTAATTTTTTGCTGTAATTTGTGTAGGTCCCTGGCAGTATTTATTAGTGTTTATACAAATATAAGAATCTTTGAGTAATGAAAACCGTTACTATTACCTACAGTAAAAGTGGGTAGAGCTGAACTAAGACTAGAGACTTATGTGGAGAAAAACCCAATAGTGCAGTCCAAGCTCATGCATTCAAGTGTTTATACGCGATTGGAGAAATTCACAGCAGTTAATCCAATTCATGGTTGGACCAATGAAATCAGACTAATCACTAAAAATTCTAATGAAACATCTAAAGAAAATATGAATTAAATTAATATTAATACGAAATTAAATAAACAAGAACCAGTCGAAGCGAAAGCGTGAACCGGTAAACACGATAGGAAGGGACAGATATTTGCCGCTAGTTTCCGATCGGGGCGCGCGAGTGTCACCGTTTCTTGCTTTCGTCTAGCGATCGTCCAGCGTGCGAGTACAGTTGTACTACTTTCAGTACACGTGTACCTGTATGTGTACATAATAAAATGGCATATTAACGTACTTAACAGTTACTTAGAGGTACTAAATACGTGATTTATCATGTTTTTTTTAAAACTAAGCATTTGTACTGAACGCCAATATTTAAGAGAAACATAATTTTAAAGATTGTATTGACGACTTATCAAAATAAAGATTCTACTTTAAAAAGATGGACAATGCCTGCTCTTGCCCATTGAAATCGCATTGAGTTTGCTTTCTGAGCTCAGGTAATCATAGTCAGCACGTCCAAGTAACTGCATATTTTAGAGAAGTGGCTGTGCAAACAAACGAGCCGGCTTTGCACATGTGAGCTTAGCAAAAACAAACTTCTCCGAGAGAACCTCTAATTAATTAATAATAGCATTTTAATTCATATAATTTAGCACATTTGAGAATTTGGGGTTATCACTATCAAACAGACAGAGGCAGTGAACAAACTTTACGACGAAACACTACTAGTAAACGATAAGGGAAATAGCTATGAAGCCCATAGGGATTTAGGAAGTTTCGATGTTATGAGCGAATGCAGACAAAGTCCGATTGCAATGTTATTAAACTCAGACGTAAATAGAGGGGTTTGACTTCTTTGTCGGTCTGTTCTTTTGCTAGTACATGTTATAAAGTGCTGAAAGGAAAGACCGATTTAATTTATATAGTTTTATCAGTCGAAGGTGGCCTGAACCTGGGACGGAATAGGTCTTTTTGCAGCACCAGAGGAACCGCCAATGCGTTGCCGGCTTTTGAGTGATTTGTTTATCCGCCCTTGGAAGTCCCATATGATAATCATGAGAGAACACAGAATATGAAAGCTGGTTCCATAATTTGCAGGTACGTAGCAGAAATAGTTATTAATATTTAATGATATTATATTAAATTACTAATATAATATTGACCTGATGCTGCAATTAAGACCTCGCCAACTCCTCGCCTTACTTATAGTAGATGAGTCGTCTTTGGGCTAATTGACTTGATCTCGTTGGCGTTATTACATTTACCAGGGTCTGATAATAGAAGATAGCAGGATACATTCCACATTTAAATATTTAGTGAAGAGATAAATTTAATACAATACGCAAAACCTCTACCCTAAGGTTGCCTGGAAGATAGCTGTAGTAGCAAAATAGTCTATTGTACCTACAACTCACCATTTTAATATGTTTATGTTCTTCGGTGTACAATAAACTTTACTTTCAAAAAGGCCTGAGTTTCTGAGCGTATTCACCAAACAACTTGCATATATGGGTAAAAATACAAAAGTTGGGCAACTCGCTGTCATCAGCCAATAAATACGAAAATATTAATGCACTTCGCTAAGTGACAATATATTATGAAATTCTAAAATCCTTTTTATGTATCCACTCAATTTAAATTACATACTCTAAAAGCTAATTTGTAAAATAATGCGATACATACTGAAAACATCAGTTCTTTGGCGTGGCGTGTCACAATCACAAAAACGCATAATGAAGTGGTTGTATAAAAGAATATTCCGTATTTATTGTTAATCTTATTATTTCTACATATTGTTTAGTATATGTTTAAATCATATTTCACAGATTAATTAAGAGAATCTGTAAAAAGCTATTTTTTAAAAATTAACAAACTTTGTCATTACTTTTACCCATCAGTCCTTTGTGCCAATTTAAAATTTGAAATTCCAGCAAAATATTAGCGAACTTTCATCAACTCGGTGCACAGTTTGAATGTTGGTAGTGAAGTTAGGTGCAGAGGGTGTCATATTGACTGCAGCCATTACGAGGCCAGTGCTAGCGCCGTTGTTACCGCGCGTGTTTGTGCTGATCCACTCAAGTTTTCAGTACTTTGGTGAGTCTTTATTTTCTTTAGTGGCTATGTTTTGTTTTCATTTATGCATGATTTCATGTGATTTGTATAAATATATCATCTTAATAATTAAACATATAGATAAATAATTTCGTTTCAATTATAACCTCAAATTAATGCCCAAATCATCAGTCCGCTGCCTAAACTTGCGACAAAGGACTGACGTGTTTCCAGGGAACTGATGTTCTATATATTTCAGATCTTTTTACTACTATATTAAAATATAAAATAATTTGTTTTACTCATTTCAGACGATATACATTACGCCGCCGCCTAAAAAGAAACAAAAATTATCGAGGGAAGAGGTGTTAAAAAATAAAAGAGAAGCCGAAAAAGCTCGTTTGCTGAGAATTAAAAGTGACCCAATTACATTACATACAATGACAGCGGTTACTTATGTATACATTGATATAATAATTGTAAATGAAATATTTATTTAAAAAGAGCAACCACCGAGTTTCTTGCTGGTTCTTCTCGGTAGGAATGTCATTCCGAACCAGTGGTAGCTTCACTTGACGATTCAAAAGTACTTTTAAAAGTTTATTTGAATAAAAAGACATTTGAATTTGAATTAGCAGAATACAAAGAGAAACAAAGGTTACAGTACTTAAAAATAAAGAAAAAGGTCAAAGAAAATCGATTAAACAAATGACACTTCGAGAGCAACGGATAACTAGAAAAAATTGGAAACAATATTCATTACAGTATAGGCAAAAGCTAACTTTGAACCAAAACACAAATCAACTTTTTACGTCAGAATACACCTTCATCCAGTGACGAAGAAGGGCCACCAGTGGTCCTTGTAGAGAATAGACCTGTCATCATTAACGAAGATCAAAGAGCAAAAGAAGCTAGAAGGAGAAGTCAAAGACATAGAAAAGACAGAAACAAGCAATTAAAGAAAATGAGTGCTATTATTACAAATCTTAAAACTAAATTAAATTCTGAACGTCAAAAGTATAAACGGATTAGAAGAAAGTTAAAGAAGGTCAGGAAATCTGTTGAATAAACGCCAAAAACGAGACTTGAAGAAATAAGTGAGGATGTAAATAAAAGGAAAGAATTAGTAAAGAGAGCTCTTTTTGGTGAAGTCATGAGAACTCAACTAGAAGAAAACTACGAAAAAATTAAAAGCCATAAAAAAAGGGAATTTAAACAAGCTTTATCTGGAAGTGTAGTAGAGGAATATAAACTATGGAGATTCAAAAACAAAGTAGTGACCTATAAAAAACTCGAAACAACCTCTCAAAACCAAGAACCAAGAATCGCAAAATGCAGTTGCAAAGATTGGTTGAGGAATTTTTAGAAGATAACGCCAGCCGCCATGCAGCCGGAAAGAAAGAATTTATATCTCGACGACAAATTGTTGACGAAAATGCCCAAAGTTCAATGTGATTTAATTCTTTAGAAATGTGCCTTTATTAGATTCTAAGCTATTTGTATTTGCAATTACTCTAACTTATAATAAATCTAATTTTTTCCAACGAATATGTGTTTTAATCAGTACTCTGCCACCCTCGTCAGTCCTTTGGCGATCAAATTTGAAAAAATGCAAATAACTCATTAAATAGTTAAAAAACTGACTGGCCCGGCATAGGATAGTATATTTATAAGATATTATATGCGTACAAACCAATATATGTATACATTATGGTTAAAAGTTATGTTTGCAAAATGGGGCAAAAAGTTGTCCAACTTTTGTATTTTTACCCATATTTATACGACTGCCTAAAAAAAGGAGTATATTGTTTTCAGGGTTCATGTATGTATGTATGTATGTATGTATGTATGTATGTATGTATGTATGTATGTATGTATGTATGTATGTATGTATGTGAGTTTGTATATCCCACCATTATAACTTCTATACGCCTGAACCGATTTTGATAAATGAGGTATCGTTAGAATGAATCCCTAGCTTATTCCGGGTGTAATAGGCTAGTAATTTTTTTTTAAAATTGATGGGGTGACCATGGTCCCGCATTAAAGACCAAAATTTAAAAAAAAAATAAGATTAACTATATAAACATCATCTAGAAAATGATGAGTAGATTCCAAAAATATATAACACTATAGTTCAATATTTAGTGATTCACAAAAAAAATATCATTTAATAAAAAATGTGAATAAGATTCCAAAGGCTATATATTCAAATCGCTTCTTATGGAGGTAAACTCCAAAAATAATATGGCAGAGCAGTCTAATTTTTAATTCGTTATATTAATTTCACTTGTTGTGTTGTGTGTTTATTTTACATTCATTAAAGCCCATTCATTACAAATATATTTACCTGCTTTCCGAAGTGTCTGGACAACATTACTGGGCCGGTTTCAGACTTTGATACCCTAGCACGATCGGCTCAAGCAATCGGCAATCCTATTCGACCTAATTCTATTCCTAGCATGCCTATGCGGTTTTTTGTTAATCATGATACCTAATTCATATTATGCTAGACAATTACGGTAGTTACGATAGAGGGGTTTAATCAAAATGAATATGCATAGTTAGATAATACTTGAAACTTGCCAGATTTCTCCTAGTTATTTCAAGTCAGTTTCTGATACTGCAAAGGATGCATAATGAACCTAGCTGATATCGTAAAACTTCTTGAATAAGTTGAGTTTCACAAAGTGGCAGTTCAATCACTGCCTCGTTTAAGTTCTCTATCAACTTTTCCCATCTTACCGACGCCAAACTTCTCCCGAGCATCTCCGATCAACCTTATTTAAAATTCAAAAGTTTTCTATCCAAATAAACTTTCACATGTGCTTTTTAGTTTCAAATGAATCTACTGCAGAAGTGAATCTCTTTATTAAGGATGATACCTATTTCAAAAATTAATTATTTCGTTACTGATTATTAAATAGAGGGTCTTTCAAAAGACTTAAAATTAACATCCTTGGTTAGTTTTAAGTTTGGTTATAATTTTAAAATATAGATTAAAGAAAAAAAAAGTGCTTTGAAATTTGATATATGCTATACTAGAAACGCGTTTTTAAATTTGATTAAAAGAGTTGCTGATTTGATTGAGTTGTCTACATCCCTATTGTGAGTTTGAGGTTCTACAGGCTTCATACACCTGACTAGATTATTAGCGTGTGAAAAAAAGCGATATTTCAAGTCTAGCACGCACTTTAGTCCTTGGCGAATCACGTCTCTTAAATAAATTCCGAGCAGAGCTTTTTCCATAGCGCGCTGAGAGACTTCAAGTCAACATAGTTGATGCCTCGCATCCGGGTTGTGACTATCAACGTTTTAGCTCCCTATGCCATTATTGGTAGAACACTGGAGTAGTCCGAAATATCCTAAGCCCGCCCAGCAATTTGAAGTCAGTAGACTAGTCGCGCTGTCAGTGTCCACATTTCAGCGCCGTAGATCATTGCTGGGAGGGTATTGAATGAGTCCTAAAATGTTCATAAACACCTTCGAACGGCGATAATAAAGTTGACTGAAAACGCAACACGTAGTACGCTTGGGAAAGTGCATGCCGGGGCCGCGTGACTTCATAGCTCAATGGCCAACTCACTCGGGTTTCTCGTTTCGTTGCAATACGTTTGTAGATTATGCCCCTGGTTTGAAACCCAGGAGACCATCGATAACATTATTCTCAGTATGCCTAGACGGGTAGAAACTTTAATAAGAGCAGGTGGAGGAAATACGCGATATTAATCACCATTTTTCTAATTTAATTAATTGTTATTTTAATATTAAATTTAACTTTTCCCGGTTACATGAAAAGTTCAAAAATGTACCATTTTTCACAAATAGCCTTTACTCGCAAAATCTGTTCTTAATGTGATCTCATTTTAAGTAAAACAAATGAAACTTTAAATAACAAAAGAAGTGTAGTAAGTAGATTTTAAAATAAAACCATATTTTTTTAATTATGGACCTTTTTTATATGTTCCGCTAAATATGCCGGCGAGTTTAGTATAAAGCTTAGTATATTTTGCCAGCGACGTGTGGAATTTGTTTTCAAAATGTTTTATTTGCCCAACCTATTATGAGAGTAAGTTATATGTACGAGTATATATGAATAGCAATCAAACTAGCATTCGAAGGACCTGATGTTAGGTGATTACCGCCGTCCATGAGAATTTGCAGTACCAGAGGAACCAATGCGTTGCTGGCGTTTAAAAAAATTGTTTATCTGCCCTATGAACAGCCCCATATTGAAGTTTTGACGGAAGGTGGAAGCTGGATCTAATTATGTTCAAGACACTAAGTTTAAAAAATAGTAGTAGATAACTTATTTAAAAAAACAATTGGCACTTCGTGACTAGGATGAGCAATTGGAATGCAATCGATCTTGAGCGTTCCTAATCGGGATATGTTGCGTTATCTGTATTAATATGCGTTACGGTGTATGTATGAGATATTAAAAGGTACGTGTATGTTCTGAATATGAATTGTACTCTGGATTATTAAGCTCTGACTAGACAGTGGATTATTCATCGACACTTTAATATTATAATAATTATCTATATCTACCTTACACGCACTAAGTTGTTTAACGGGTATGCAACGTGCGCAACGATTAGACAAACCAATCAATAAACGGTTAAGTAATCAAACGTTCTCCTATATAGACTTTTTGATAGAGAGGAAAATATTTAACAGTCCATATTTTAATCTTACGGGTTTTTTTGCGCGCAAAATTTTGTCTATTAGCTTTTCAGGAATGCTAAATCTATCTTGGCAAAATTTGACACAGACATAGCTTCCATACTGGTCTTAAAATAAACAGGTAAGTATGCAACATGTGCATCGATCAGTCAAATCAATCATTAAACGATTTAGTATATTCTGACAGTCCCTAGTTTAATCTTATGAGCAAAAATAAACTCGCCGGCATATTTATTTGATATCAGTATCATATAAGGTTGCTGGCTGGTTTATACGTCATTTAATTTAAAAAGACTGAACATCACATTTTATGCAATTGTTTTAATTTTATTCAAATACACCTTATCTGGAGCGAACTTCGAGTATTTCTTCCTTCTGAGTTTGATTTAAAATTTCATTGAAATACTGTTTTTTGTTAGTTTTTTTTAATCGCGTATCTTTCTGGAGTTGATGACTGAATTATGCCTGACTTAGCCCCAACGGAGATTGCCAGGGTACTCGAAATGCGAAGAAATGGTCAAACCTACAGAGTGATATCCAGAGATCTTCGTTGACCAGTTTCAACGATCCATCGCAGTATCCAACGGTTCAGGTAGACCGGTACTTATGTGAGAAGAGCAGGACAAGGCAGAATAAGAGTCACTTCGAGTAGGGATGATCGTTTCATTCGGCTTCGTGTACCTAGGAACCCCCGTTTGACGGCCGTCCAAGCCCAACATGAGTTAGAAGCAGTGCGGGGTGTAACCGTAAGGTAGCGTACGGTACGAAGAAGGCTCGAAGAAGCTGGTTTGGGTTCATTTGTGCCCGCCAAGGCTCCAAGGCTCGATTTAGTAATGAGTGCAGAATTCTCTTAAATCAAATTGACGGCAGGTAAAGAATATACAGACACAAAGGAGAACGATACATTCAGACAAATTTTGAAAGTACAGTTGCATACGGTGGTGGATCAATAATGGTTTGGGCGGGCATTTGTTTGGGAGTTCGCACAGACTTGGTAGTGATTGACAGAGGGAGTCTGACTGCAGACCGCTATATCAGAGAAGTTTTAGAAGAAAATGTCGTACCGTTTGCCCCATATATCGGTGAAGATTTTGTTTTTATGCAGGATAATGCTCGGCCGCATACCGCTCGGGCAACTCAAGCTTATCTTAATGATATGAATATCACTGTTCACTGGAGTGGCCGGCGAGATCACCGGATATGAACCCAATAGAGCACGTTTGGGACTTGCTGAAAAGAAAAGTTAAGTCCAGAATTCCAGCTCCTGCCAACGTGGGAGAACTGCGAATCGCCGTAGTTGAGGAATGGCGGAGACTATCCCAGGAGACCATCGATAACATCATTCTCAGTATGCCTAGACGGGTAGAAACTTTAATAAGAGCACGTGGAGGAAATACGCGATATTAATCACCATTTTTCTAATTTAATTAATTGTTATTTTAATATTAAATTTCACTTTTCCCGGTTACATGAAAAGTTCAAAAATGTACCATTTTTCACAAATAGCCTTTACTCGCAAAATCTGTTCTTAATGTGATCTCATTTTAAGTAAAACAGATGAAACTTTAAATAACAAAGAAAGTGTAGTAAGTAGATTTTAAAATAAAACCATATTTTTTTTATTATGGACCTTTTTTTATGTTCCGCTAAATATGCCGGCGAGTGTAGTTCGATTACCCTTCATGACGTAAATGCTCAAACAATCTGGGCAAAATTTGACGACACAGAGAGAGCTTGCATCCTGTTGATGGGAAAAACACTTTTTTTAATGGAAACTTCAAAAATATTCACACGGGATTTAAAAATATCTAAATCCAGGCATATTGCTGGAATCAGTTATACTTGTCGAGTGAATAAAAGAATTTGTTGTATAATTAAAAATGGAAATCTATACAAGCATTGTAAAAATAAAAACCCACACTGCTAGTAATCTACAGTTACAATCGTAATGCCTTCATAGTACCTAATTTGCATATGACCACGAGCAAACACCGCTAATCGGGGTTTGGATCGCGAAATACCTGATGCCTACCTACCTACCTCGTAACGGAGCCTTTTTATAATGACACATAGCCCGCGCTTTATACCATTCCATCCAAAACACACTAACAATAGACTCGACTAACCGTAAAATATATTACAGGTGTTTTACCCGCCCTAGACATGAAGGTAGGAAATTAGTATAAGTGAGCCCTACACGATAAAATGACGGAATTGAGTGTATCTGTATACTGAGATAAAGGCTTGTACAGAAACAATGCGTGACGGCGACTTTTCCACCGTCGCGGCGCTCCCGTAAGTTGGATCATATACGACGATAATGATGATAATGAAAAGTTGTCCCACCAAAGTAAGCCGAACCAAGACATTGGCAGAGGATAACTGAGCGTGAATCATTAAAAATAATTCTGCTGAAGTTCCGCTTGGTATCTGTCGAGGCCTTAAACATGCGGGTGCGCATCCGTCGTGCCTTAGCGACGTCTGAGGCCGACGCGTACGTCCCGCATTCCACCACCAAATACGTACTCACGAAACGGACACCCCGAATGGAATAATAATTTATTAATGCATCGGCTACCTTGATACAATAATACAAAAGGTTTTCTGGTGCCGCATCTTCGCAACCGTCACTTGTTATTAATATTCATCGGTTTGTTAGCTGACACATATTTTATCGTACTTATCGGCGCGCGAGGTTTTATGAACTTTCTATTTTTTATACTTTCTAAGAGCCCCGGCTTTCAATGGTTTGCGTTGCCTAAGAATCAATATTATTCTTTATCTACAATTAAATGTCGAGTAAATCCGTTCGATAAAGTAATGCCGAAATGAATACTCAAAATATCTGTCAAATAATCAATCTTGTTAGTTATAGCATTGATTAATTTAATTGTGGATCGTTAAATTCAGAAGTACCGATTATGAACTATACTTGATATTAATAGAACGACTAACAAAAGATTAATTAGTGTTTACCTCAAGTATGAACATATTTGCAAAAAGCTAAAAAAAATAATATAATATTATGTACCTACCTACTCAATCCTAGTTTTATATTTAAGCATAGAACTTATTCAAACACGAATTATGAGCCAGGGTTATATTATCTAAATTATAATATTATAAAGAGGAAAGATTTGTTTGTTTGTAATGGATAAACTCAAAACTACTCAACCGATTTTAAAAATTCTTTCACTTATAGAAAGCTTTATTTATCAGCGACTATATCTTATTTTCTAAAAATTAGAGATCCCTACGAAAATTGCAATAATGTGAATAAAGCCGGAAAAAATCGTCTCATCTGAGAGCTTTCATTGCGTGCTTAAATAGTAAAAGTTACCCGAAAACAATGTATGGTGGAATTTTCCCTCTCAAGAAGTTCTAAAGTCCGTGATAGCATATATATATATATATATATATATATATCTTTTAAGGTTGTCTCACAATAACCATTTTATGATTTTCAAATTTGGTCTAAAACAAAGCTTTACTTTCGAAGATGTTTTAACTGACATTGTATTAATCCTTATATTTAAAAAAAAAGTTTGGTGTTCTCAAGTATTTAATTATTAAAACTAAAATCGCCCTTTACACCATTTAATATAGATGAATATCTTAGAAGATATATAAATAAAGTCAGTAAATACAGTCAATTTTAATCTTTCGACAGTTTGCAATTTCGCGAGTTAGATAATAATCTAATGGTTTTTACAATCTTACGGTGACATATATGTATCTCAAAACAATTATTATTCTTGGTTATCCGAGGATGTAGTTATTCCTAATTTTAAAGACGTTTCAAAGGAATGATCTGCTTAAATATAATATTGTTATCACTCTCATTGCCCTTACTATGTTGGCCAAAAGAACGAACCTTATTGGATAATTAATAATTTATACACCTATTTTGTGGAAATAGGTACAAAGCTTGGCCCACTTAGCCGATCTATTGTCGTGGCAAGCCTAGTTAGGAACATCCTGGATGGGCCCCTAATTCATTACCAGTGGCGACTGGCGTGGAAGCCAAGGTGTTGCGTGACGGTGTCCACTAATATCTACTCAGTACCAGCCCAGTTTTATATACCCTCCGGGCGTTTGAACACGCGATTCAATTTACAATTACTAATTTCCGCCTAATTAATTATCGTTTTTTTTTTCACCAGCAGAACCTATTATGAGATTATTTTTCAATTGGGAAGGTAAACCACCTGGCTTGTTTAGATACGCTTGTCTTTTTCTATTTTTTTTGTTAAGTAGGTACCTACTTAATTGGTTTCATATCAAAAGACATGGTAGTATACTAAGTATACAATATACATACATGCCCACTGCATGTATGTATATTGTATACGTGCACAGTATTCCGGGCCAGGGTAGGCATTGGATTTTTTTATTTGGATTGAGTATGCTTCATAAACCCTACTGGCCGCTACAGGGTCACCGGGGGGCTGGGCGAGCACTAGGCGTCGCCGAGAAAAGAGCCCTAGGGCTCGATGACATCGGGGGGAAAATTGGTTAGGTTAGGTTAGGCATTTTCAGGCCGTGCATGAAGGCATTGAACTTTTATAACTAGGGTAAGCAATGCAATGTAGGGTGCCTCATGTCGTGCACGCCAATGTATACATGTCAATGGTATGGAATCATTGGAATTAATTAGTACTTATTAATTCCATAGTCCAGCCTGTGTCAATCTCCAATATCAAATCGATCCTTTGCTCTGTTAGCTTTTAAGGTGACTATCGCTAATTAAAACAGGGCGGGTTGCAATGGCGGATTAGTTCACGATACGCCTAACACGTTAATGTATCACGTAGACGTGATAATTACATGATAAATTTTATACAATATGATTTTTACGAACCTAACTTTTGTAAATTCATACCCAACAAGTATGAATAAAAAATTAAATAAAACCCCCGACATGTTACAGGATACCCATTTCATAACCTAGAAGAGCTGATGATCTTCAAACGGCTGAACCCATTTTCTTGGAACACTCTCGATGAAATCACCTTTCAAAAAAATTAAATCAAAATCTAACTTAGTAAAATCGGTTCATCCATTTGGGAGCTACAATGCCACAGACAGATATACGGATACACAGAAACAAAGATAGATAAACAAGTTTAACCTATAACTGACTTCTATCAGAGTGCACGATTCTATCTCCATTTCAATCATTTAAGACAGTCATAGTTCTCAGGCGCGGGATTCTCTAGCCCTACTGTTCTACTCTACAATCGTGTACACTGGGTTTCTACAGAATAGCTCTCACTGTTTTCCTATAGAAGCTATGCGTATCAGATGAAAGTATGTCACAAGCTAAGACGTACTTTACTTTTACCCAGACATTAGGCAGACAACTGGGAAAGGTTCGACCGCAAGCAATTGCTTTGACCACATAAAATAGTTTCTCATAAGCGCAACATTTAGTTTTGTAGAGAACAAATTTTTCTTGAAGTTTAGATAACTATTGTTCCTCACGTTATAATTCACTAGCGAACGCCCGCGACTTCGTCTGCGTGGTTTGAGGTTTTTTGGTTCCCGCGGGAACTCTTTAATTTTCCGGCATAC
The DNA here is from genome assembly GCA_964035005.1 of Erebia palarica. Classification (NCBI taxonomy): domain Eukaryota; kingdom Metazoa; phylum Arthropoda; class Insecta; order Lepidoptera; family Nymphalidae; genus Erebia; species Erebia palarica. Next base: position 22,415,538 of record OZ035986.1, read on the forward strand.
AAAGCCTACGTGCTATTACAGACTATATCTATATGTGCCAAACAGCCAGATCCGTTCAGCCGTTGGGGCGTGATTGAGTAACAAACATCTATACATCCATCCATCCAAACTTTCGCATTTATTATATTATAGTATATAGTAGTATCAAGACTCAAGACATTTCAATAAAGCAGGAGATTGATACCTACTAAGAAAGGTCTTGCTGTATTTATTTAGTTCCTCCGAAATCCATATTAATATATTAAATGCGAAACTCTGTCTGCTACGCTTTCACGGCCCATCTGTTCAACCGATTTTGATGAAATTTGGTACAGGGATAGGTTGTATCCCGGGGAAGGACATAGGCTACTTTTTATCCCGGACTCATGAGTTCCCGCGGGAATCAAAAACCTTAACCCACGCTGACGAAGTCGCGGGCATTATCTAGTACAATAATAAGTATAAAATCGAGTTTTAGTTTTTAACGTAATTATTTTTAATAACGACTTAAGTAGGTAGTATGATAGAGATCAAGAAAAATGCATAGTATTATGAGCAGTGACTATGCCAGTGTACTGCTTGCATTTGTGATGCGAATAAATTCTTGGAATATTTTTTATAATGCATGCGCAAGCGTGCAAGGCAGACACGCATTATCTAATGAATATTTTATTGACTGCGACAGCATTCACTAGTTTTTATTGACCATCTAAATTCTACCTAAATGGGTTTCGTTTTGCTATTAATGTTGCGACCAGAGCTTCAAATCATAACTACTACTGCATTCTGTTCAATCCCATCACACCTCACTACTTAAAAGATCGATTTAAGTATATATGTAACTTACACTCTTTTTCCCTCCGTTCTCAAAATAATCATTTATTAAGTACTCCGAGACACTCAACTTTCTTCTATCAAAATTCTTTTACGGTAACTGCTATACGGCTTTGGAACGTTCTCCCTTTGGATATTAAGCTATCTCAATCTCTACCTATCTCCCAAGCTAAATTGAAACAACATTATCTATCATTATAATCTATTTATTCATCTGTCGCCTATTACCTATTACATCTACACTGTGTATTTATCCTATTATTATTTTTAATTGTATTTATGTATACAATATTTATTTAACAATATTATGTCTCAGACCACCCCTCCCGCTTTCTTTTAAAAGTTTCATCTGCCCTAAGGTTGCCTGGAAGAGATCGCTGTTGAAGCGATAAGGCAGCCTGTTGTGGCGTATCTATTAATATTATTGTTTTTATCTTTTCAATTCTAGGTCTACAATAAAGTATATTTAACTTTTACTTTACTTTACTCTTCTGGCAACGTCTTCAAAGAGAACGATCATTCATTCGCGTCGCGAACTCTTTCGCATTTCGTGGCGATTCCCGTCCCGATGTAAAGGTTTCGCAATAAAATTAATGCATTGTCGATTTTGTTGTTCGCTCCAAAGGGACTGACTGACTAAACTATAAAAAGTTGCGAGTGTAAAGGATACTATGTTATTATAACGCGTACAAATTAACACAACACACGCGTGAGTGAAAAGCAGCCTGAAGATCAATTCAGTTCAAATGCTGAAGTACAAAAAAAAAGAGATATATTTGTTGCAATGCGAATATGTACCATGGATGTTTGATGTTTCAGTTTAGAAGTTAATAGAAAGTTGTTGTAGCTTGTAATCTAAACTCCAAAGTTGACATTTTGCAAACATATTAATCAAGTGCAAAGAATATTGCATTAGCGCTGACCTTAATTCAAATGGGATAAGCTTTATTTATAGCGTTGGAGAATTAACAAAAATGATTGCGGCTCATAATATACGTAATAAGTGTACAAAAGTCCGACAAAGGTATAGATCATAAAGGCATAAGGATATCTTTAGGTATATGATTTTAAACTAAGGCCTTTTGGTGTACCCAAACTCCTTATATGTATTATTTTGACTGGCGATTAGAAAAAGAAACGCATATAATACGTCTAGAGTTGAAACAAGTCAATCAGTATAGCACTAACTACTTATGTGATTTATATGTCGCCGTAAGATTGAAAAACCGTTAGATTACAATCTAACTCGCGAAATTGTAAACTGTCGAAAGATTGTGAACCGTTCAATGTTCTGAGTGTAAATTTTTTAAATATTCATTATATTTACGTTTTCTTGTAGGTTAGGTTAAGGTTCGACATTAATAATCAGGTAGTACCCGGCCAGCGGCCGGGCACTTAGGTTCTATCGGGTTAATATACCTAACAAATCTACCGAAAAATAATGCTTTAAATTGTAATCTTTCGACAGTTTGCAATTTTGCGAGTTATATTATAATCTAACGGTTTTCACAATCTTACGGTGACATATATAAATCCTTTATGATGGTGATGGACGTTTTATCAAAACATATCCCTAAATCAATTGACTGATATTCTTCCAGCGATACAAGTGAAATTGATTTGACCACGTAAACTAATTATTAACGTAATTAGGCTGTTTACGAAACCCTAGTTTGTGGTACTAAGCACTAAGGAATTCAGATTAGTAAGTCCCTCTTAAAAGGGACCAAAAATCTATAAACATAATCTTATTGTATTATGATCAAGTTTATATTTGTATAAGCCTCGTTTATATACATATATAGAATATAAATGAGTTTAAGTAAAAAGTTAGTGACGAATGATTAGATAAAATACCGTTATTTAGGTACGATAACTCCTTAGTACTTACTATGTAAGTGGATAGCAGTAGCTACTAGCTAGGTATGTCTATGCCTACTCGCGTTTGCGGTCGAGTTCATTGTTGCTTCTACTGAGGTATCAATCAACCGAGATTTCAATGGTTTCAGCGAATCGGATGTACATGAATGAATAAATGAATGAATATGCTTTTATTGTACACCAAAAAATATAATATAATAAATAATATAATATATAATATATAAATAAACATACATACAAATATATACTCACAAATAAATAAAAATACAAATAAATAAATGTAAACCTCAATATATATATATATATTGAGGACCACGGACTACGGAACGGACTATTGAGGACTACGGAAGTATTGCATGAACATATCCGTAATCCATTTGACAATTTGAATTAAATAATTATTTGACAATTAATTAAATAAAAGATGATGCCCGCGACTACTTCCGCCAATATTTGGGTTTTTCAAAATTCCGCGGGAACGCTTTGATTTTCCAGGCAGTCTGTCTGTTTCCCGGCTGAAAGCTATCTCTGTAACAAACGTCGTGAATCGTAGCACACTCGATTATAATATTAGTGTGTATTCTTCACAATCGTGCATTGTCGAGTCAACATCTATTGAAGATGCTCCGGTGTCGGAGTGAAACGTACGTTGAGAGTGATTTGGAGGATTTGTGTGGTGTGGTGTTGTGCCTGTGCAAATTGCTGGGTGGTGGGTGTCGCATGCTGCAGGTGAAAGGCACACAGATTTGTCTACTGTAGCGGATTATAGCAAATTAAACTTCTAAGTTCATTCACTATCATGGACTTCCGCAAAGTAACGCCTGCTTCTATTCAATAATATTAGTGTGGATATATTTTATAACAATAGGCAACGGTACATAAACCCAGCTTATAGCACGTAAGGGTATGTTTGCTTATTTAATAGCTTTAAACAAGACTCCATTGTCAATTTAGAAATTATAATACCGGGAGAGGGGAGGCTTACCAGGGCACCAAGCCGACCGAGGGGTGTCCCAAGATGAAGTAATACTAACGAGCATTAATTTATTCCATTGTTGCGTGGGAGTGACCAATTAAGTATATTACATGTGTGAATTAAAATAATGGATCTAATAAAACATGTCCACAAAAAACTAGGTCGTTGACCCGAACCGAATACTTATCTAATTCATTAGACCAAACATCAAACGGCTCTACGATGGAGAACTATTAATAAAACAAGCTACGAATGGACAAACGACGGCCAAAACTAAAAGACATTTTTTTCTACAGACAAATTAATGCAGGCAGTACAATTTATTTATATTTTATTTAAAATTAATGGGACATGAGGATTATTTTTTAGAAAATTATTTCGTTACTAGACTTGAATTCATTTGGGATCTTATATAAACAAAATATATGCATCTTTATTTTTCGAAATAGGCTCAGCGATTCTGATAATGAATCACGTTCACGCAAAACGAAGTCTCGGACTTATGGCAGAATTTCTATAAACACCGAAGTAGGTTGCTTGTTGCATCAACGCATCGAAAGTGTTTTATAGAGAGTTCAGTACATTTTATTAGTTGATAGCGCACACAAGGTTAGTGAGGGCAATGGCCGAAGCGAAGCCCGCCCTCGTCCCTCCGGCACACGGGTTACTTAAACCACAACATTAGTAATACAAACTATCACGCACCGTGTATGTCGGACTGAGATATCTCCCTAACACGTAGAACGCAGTAGAGCGGATTTATTGGAAATCTAGTTAGTCGAGCTTTAAAAAATAGCTTGGACCACATACATTACAGTAATTTTTATTTCACATAAATCTTTGCAGGATCACTGACGTAATGACTTTTTGTTGTGATTCATTAAGCTTTGAAATTTATATTAAGTAAGTATACCAAAACTAATTATTATTAGTATTGTAGTGAATAAAGAACGCACAAAGCGGGCTTTCGCCACTCGGTCGTATGACAACTTGCTAGATTGCTTGCGATTCTGACAAAGCTTCGAACGGAAAAGTGCACTTTCACTCGTATTACAAGATTAAATATAACACCTATTTTCATGTATTTTATTATAGATCTTTAAAAAAATTATTACGTATATTATAAATCCAGAAGTATGTTTGTTTTTTTTTTCTATAAGCAACAACGGGGCAACAAATAAAAAAAATTGGCAGTCATAGGGACTGCCGATACAAGTGAAAGCGAATATTTATTTATTTTTTAATAAAAAAATATTAAAATATAAACCTTAAAACTAAGGCATTAAAGTTTAATTACGAATGTATAATTACGAATATTTATATTTAAGACCTTTTGTCGCTGTTCGCAAGGTGTCGGTGACGCGAATCCACAAGTTTACCCCCTACCAAAATGTGCTCAACGCGGCTAAAGAAGTTTTCACTTCAATAATGTTTTTATGTACCAATTTATAAAGTATGAATATAAGTCAAGAAAATTACAGTGGAGAGAAAACACCAAAATGGCTACTTTCATAGCATCAGACTTTTGTGATTTGTCACATCTATTACTAATTATAAAGACTATATACCATTGTTATCTTAGTAATGAGATTGTTTGTGATCCGACGAAGTTACGTTTTCATCTGCCTGATGTTCAAATACTTTTGGGAGTTGGGAGCCATCAGCCAATTTTCTTAAGTCCGTTAGCGAGGGGGGAATAATTATTGTTAAATGCGTGAAAGCGGGACACGTATGTTGATCTCAACATTGAGAATACAGATTCATTTATCTGTCACTAAACATAAAGAATAACTAATCATAAAAAATGATGCCCTCCTCATCGAATTTAGTCCACGGATCTCAATTCTCAACGTAGGATGGTCATCTACGCACATGATGCTATAAGTGAGTGAGCAAACACAGGTGCAGTTTCTATTTCTTCACACTCATAATCCGATGAGACGCCCATCGGACCTGACCGGAGAAAGGTCAGGCACTGGGCCGACGGCTTTACGTGCTCTCCGAGGCACCAATGTACTAACAATTCACCACCAAATTCTGGAATGCTACTTAGAATTTCTGGACAGAAAGATCCGCTAGCTGATTTATAACCTGATCCGAGATTCGAACCCTTATATTGTACCGTAGCCGAATAGGCTAGCTACAAGATCAACGAAGAAGTTTACCAAAAACAATTACATTGTAGTAATTCCTTGAATAAAATAGGTATTACAATAAAGGTTCCGTAGCCACAAGCAAAGCTTACTCGCTTAATTTAACAGCCCTTGCGTTTAATAAAGTGACTCGTGAGCCAAGTAATTAGGCCGTGGTAACAGAATCCCCAATTCTTTGTCAAACCCATCCCGACGGGAAACACTGCACTTTTAATTACGCGCCAACAGGCAAATGAATGGTTTTTCAGCTCAGCGGGCCTATTCAGTATCTCAGTGGCTATTTAATTTTAATGAACTGCGGAAAGTGTCCAACCAATAGGTAACAGTAAACGTAACATTAAACTACGTACTACCGATTTATCAATGTATAAAAGTGTGTCTGTCTCTCTGCATGTCTGTCTGCCTGTATTTCTGCTATGTATTCACGGCCCATCTTTTTTTGGCAATTCGATTCTTAGCTTCTGGTATTAGCTACAATAAACCAGGGAACAGAGTTGACTTCGTTTTTCTGCCGCATTATGAATAATACACGAATGCGTCGACATCTGGCAACCACGCTCTGAGCAATGTGCAATGTTTTTGTTTTGTTTTTTTTCGGCCTGAACGCTTTGATGGGAGAAGAGCAAACGAGGACAGTGAAAGACTTCTCAAATTGGTACACCCGGTATTGTGGAAAAGTGCGATGAGATTAGCAATCTGATATGATAGTTAACCCAAGTCGGTACCTGGATGGGGATATGGTGAACTAGAATCATCTTCTTGCTTCGTAAATTATCAATTCATCGAATAATCTAACAACCGGGACCCAAAGACCCAGTTCATTAGAATTACTAAAGCCTAAATTCTAAACCTTTATCTACTGCTATTGCTACTACTGAACACAGGTTTTCAGATATTATGACAATCACTTTTCTTCTTGAATTTATCAATGTGTTTATGCACGTATACTAAATTTATATTGGTATTGTATCAAATATATATTGGTTGTGCACTGTTATAATATTGATTTCTTTAAATTTATCTCTTAGTGACTGTCTTGTTTGCAGCACAAAAACAGAATTAATATCTGCAGCATTACCCCATAATAATATAACATATTACATAATGCTGTGAAAGTAACCAAAATATACATATCTCGTATTTTAAAAGTTTCTATATTTGTCAACTGGCGAATCTTTTTAACCGCGTATGCAGCAGAAATAAGCCTGTTCGATAAGTCATTTATCTGATGGCTCCATTGGAGTTTAGGATCTAACGTTATACCAAGAAAAACAGCGGTATCCACTAAATCTCAATTCCTCATGAATATGATCAAGTTCTACAGTGGTCTTTACCTGTTTGACATTAGGTAATGTAAATTTTATACATTTTGTCTTTTTCGCATTGAGGAGTAGGTTATTTATTAGCTCCAAACCACTGTATCACTTTTGTGGAAGAATTGTCTCGTTACCAAAATATGGATTTCTAACTCAGCCCTGTAGATTTATATTGATCTCCCGCTTAGCTCCAACAGAGCCCCTAAATCAATGGGTCGCATAACATCACGTATACAACACCACTAGCTAGTTGTAGGGGTCTAAGAAGTTGCAACTTTCGATCAACGATAGGCCGAAACCAATAACCGAGTGGTGATAACCTATGCGTATTTGTGCACGTCGCACACGTTTCATTATTTAAATTTTGATAACACGCTTCATAATGTTATTTATCTATAGGCAGACTCGTACTTTCTAAAGGTGTAAAGACTGAAAGACACGTGGGGCGACGGAAACGTGTGTCACGTGGATTAAGGCTCAAGCGCGCCCTATACAAACAAAGATAGCTATTTTGTAGACTGCGGCATAAAAAATAACTAATGACTGTCTGTGTCGAAGTTTTGCTAGATTACAGTAAAAATATTTAGTTTCCAAGTTACACTGCGTTGATTCAAGACTGTCTGTGTCGAAGTTTTGCTAGATTACAGTAAAAATATTTAGTTTCCAAGTTACACTGCGTTGATTCAATGTTTTTTTTTAAATACAAATATTTGAATCTGCGAATCTTGAAATATTGCATAGTTATTAGTTACAAGATGAGTGATAGTTTTGATGCCACAATGAATCAGCCAATTTGGCTGCAATTTTAATGAAATTCAAAATTTTTCGCATGAAATTACCAAGGACTAGTACACTATTTGAACATAAATAAAATAAGTTTAAGACGTTTATTTATTTTAATTTTTATTCCACTACAAGTTAGCCCCTGACTGCGATCTCACCTCATGGTCATAATTAATTGTTCTTATTTTAAAACTTAAGCGTTCCAAACGCGTCCTGACCTGAGAAGAGCCTACAACTATAACCGAAATCCACGAGGACGAAGTCGCGAGCATCATCTAGTATTTCAATAAAAATCAAACAACACGTGTAATAGTATACGCTCCGAATAGCACGGGTTAACGCCAAATTTGCGATACTGTGGAAAAACGTTAGATCATTTTCTACCATTAAAGTAAGTAAATACCTTCAAAGTGCACAACGATCCAGAGACCGAGGAGGAGGGAAATAGCCATCATTATGTTTGCATACAATCAAACAGAAATAAAGAATCTAACGATATGTTTAACAAGAAAGGTAAAGTTCAATTTAAACATTGTTATGTGCACCTCTGTGTTTTGTTAACAGAGACGTCTTCACGTACCTAGTTATATACGGAATTACGGACGAATTATTATGCACAAATATTTGAGGTCGCACCATATCTAACTCATAGACGCGTGGTTAAAATACATAACTAGTTAAACCCTTGGTGGCGTAGTTGAATGGACTAGAACATCTAGCCTTCGAGTTAATGCGTAGTTATCGATACTCCAGGTAGTTAGTATTCTATGCTCCAGGTTTATTAAATCTGAAACAAACAGACCGAGGGACGACAGCGAATCCAACGCGACATCATAATTATGTTGTAAGAAAAGAAACTGTATCCTTTGTGTCATGAATAAAGGTCTTTGGTGAGTTTTGACTACGAACCTGCGGCGTAGAGATATACTGAGAGTTGAGCTCTAGAACAATGAAATAATTGTTAACAGGTTGAGCTTGAGCCGCGCCCTTGCAGTGTCACATTGTCAGTGCCACGCATAAAAAGACAGATGTACAAAAAAAACCGAATCAACGTATACGTGCTACAGTTTTTTAGATACTACATGCTTTAATATGCCTGTTCTAAACTCCCACAAACACCCACAAGTGTCACCCACAATTTGTATATGGAAATCGTAATCGTTAGTCAAACGTATAATTCGAATTGTTTAAAGAGTGCATAGATTCCTGCACGTTTTAAACCATGCATGAATTCTTTAAACAGTTCGAGTAATACATTTTAAGCTGAGAGCGGAATTTTATGTCCAGATAAATATTTCGCCAAGTTTGCCAACATACGCGGCGCGAGTGTTGAGCGAACTTTACGTTGAATATCGTGTTCGCGTTGTGCTACTTTTGTTACTTGTTTGATTCAGACTTTAAAAAAGCTGCATCAACTTAGGCTGCATCACCACTTACACACAAGTCTGATGGCAGCCAAGCGCTAGCCTATATATTATTATTTTTTTTTTAAAAACTTCGACCACAATATGATATTTTATAATCAGTTTTGTTAGTTTTAAGACTTTTACTTAAGTAAAATCTTGCTGGTTTCTTTCAGTAGGATATTTTTAAATGTTAAAGTAGTTAGGGACTTACGAAAAATACCACGTGTTTAACTTTTCGCGTAACACACTAAACCAAAACCGTTGCGAAAAACCCTAACGAAATCCACTATCAAGTTTAGAAGTTATAAGTGAATAGATACACAAATGCGGGGCATGCGCACCAGCGCGAATACTGGATCAAGCCGGAAAAACGCACCTCAAAGCGCATGCGTAGGTAGGTATTTACGAACAGAGAGCACTGTTTTTAGTATGTTCCATAGTATAAAAAGGAAACCTTGCAGTTTCGGCCAGTCCGTCTGTATGTATGTCACTTTGATTCAAAAAGAACTAAGTAGGTAGCTAAGTTAGCTTTTATAGTTTCATAATAACCATTATGTTTTACTTTCAATTTTGACTTATGAGACAGTCACTCTGCTCACGGCTATGCTTATGACTGAATGGTGGATAAGCTGATACCTGGAAAGTACTATTTAATATTCTGTGCCGATAGTCTATTCAATGTGATGACTGATATTTGCGTGAAATGGTATCACAATATCTGCCGTTAAAACTAGATCAGTAGGTACTTATGCAACACTGGTTTTTGGTCAATATAATAGACAGAGTGTTAGTCAAAGTTAAGATTTTTTCACTGAACCAATAAATTATATTGCAAAAGGGCCTGGATTGTTGATTTTTTAATTTTTATATGCAATTATGCATTAAGCAATCATGATGCTGACTTCTCAGTCAAATAGTTAATATAATTGACTGATCTGAAAATGGAATACAATAGCCCTGATTTTAAGAAAATGCAATTCCATTTGGATTTTTTGCACCATAATTATTAACTACAAATAATGATAATATCAACCTACCTTACATAGTGATTTGTTTACAACCAATATCACAATATTTAGATGGGTACAACAATGAAAAGTTATTTGAATAATTTATTAGTTATTCATGTGTTGGACATTGAATATTCATGCAATGCATTTGTTTTTATTCTGCATGAAATGAAGCCTACTGAATATCATTGTTCGCTTTTTTTATTGAAATAAACTAATAATATAAATGTTACAAAATAATATAATAAGTAGGTACTTATTATACTAAGGTATTAGGGTAGGGTAATACTAGGGGTCGTACATATAGTACGTCACACTAATTTCGTGATTTTTTGACCCCTCCCCCATCCTTATCACAGTAGGTCACATTTGTGACCCCCCCATGGATGACCCTCTATGTGTGACTATGTTATACATAAGTTTTTATAAGTAACACGCAAAATCTCTTGATAATACATCAGAACCAGCTGTCTGAAATGTACATTTATGAGTCAAATTGAAGTTTTATAGTTAACAATGGTTTTTTATTCCACTACAAATTAGCCCTTGACTGCCCTCCCACCCAGGTGGTAAGTGTTGATGCAGATGATGGTAGTGGGATAACCCAGGATAAATTACTTAAAACCCATACCCTTTACCCCTAGTGTGGAAAACTGCCCAGAAAGAAGAAAGAAAGATACCACTAGGGCAGAGTAAATCTCATTTGTTCTGTTAATCCTTTAAATTTAATAAAGTATTCAAAGGTATTTCTTCAGAAAACAAAAATAATGTCAGCTCGATCTTAATTTAAATTAAAATATCATTATCTAATTCATCAAATGACCATTTTCTTTTTTGTTGTAAGGGACAGTTGATTCAGAACTCTTATACTACTCTTTAACTGCCTTGTTAGTCTAGTGGTTAGCATGTTCGACTGCAGATGATGAGGTCCTCAGTTCGAGTCCCAGGTCGGGCCATAATTAAGTATTGGGTTTTTCTGACTAGAAATTCTCAGTACTTGCCCAGAGTTAGGAAGTTGGTATGTTTCACTGCCTTGCCTTAAAGAGAACACACATGATAATAGTCCTTAAAGCCCCACATAGGAGCAGCGTGGTGGGTCTGAGCTCTAACTCCTTCTGTCCTATGAGAGTGGAGGCCTGTGCCCAGCAATGGGACGTTAAAGGGCTGTGTGGTGTGGGTGGTGGTGGGTGGCGGTGATTCTGAAATTATAGGTGGGATATGTAAGCCTAAAAGGACAGGCACTAAATGTGCCTTGCAAATAGCAATCTTTTAAGCTCTTTGCCTAAATTGGCAGGAGCATAGATAGTTAAGAAAGGAAGCAGAGTAATGTCTGGAATTTTAAGTCATTAGCAGTGTCAGAAGTTGCCAAGTAGGTGCCTAATAATCAGCAAAAAACCTGTCAGCCCTATTTTGATCAAAGTAGGAGCAATATTTAAATAAATGAATTATATCTAATGAAACAGTAATTATTTACAAATGGTAACAGTTCGAAATCTATATTCGAGTCAAAAATTATTCAAACCTTGTTATTCAATTGAAATTCATAGGTTCCTGTAAAAAATATTTAACATGTATAAATTCGCACGCAATGGCTAATTCGCTGCAGCGGCGTTATTTAAATTAGATTCTTCTCTCCAACTTTCTTGGTAAATTGAAAAAAAACTCGTTCCATGAAAGAATATGACTCGAACAGTCTTGTTTCATTGCTGCGTAACGTTATTATATTTTTTAATTTTATTTCTATTTATTATAATATTATATGTAACGATCTGTTGAAGTTATTAACTTATACAGAGTAGTAGTACATAAACTTATGCACTTATTCAAACATGGAACGACCGATAAATACGCAAGCAAACAAAATGAGTAAAATTAATTAATGAACTTGTTAAGCTTTTTTTCAATTTGTCAGAGAAATTAATTTGTGCTTTAACAGCACTTACCTCGTATTTGATGCCAGCAAGGCGTAGCCATGTTTCAACTTTCAAGCAGTACGGGGAAGTCGACGGCAACAAAGGAGTGCGTGGAAACTGGTACAGATATACCACATCTTGCTCGAAGTTAATTTTGTGGACATTCGGCTTCGGTGGAGCCGGTTCAGCCTTTTTCTCGTCAACTTTTTCTTCGATCTTTTCTTGAGGGGCCGGCGTTTCCGCTTTTGTTTGCCCATTATCCGATGGAAGTTCCTCTTTTTGCTCCTTTTCTGCCTCCGGCACGTTATTTGTTACTTCAGTAGCCATAGTGTATGAGCAATTAACACGAGTCTTTAAAATTTCAATAATTCACGCACAAAATGTTCGTATTTGGTACAGTTTTGTTCTAATTCACCGCCACTACACAGAGTGCGATTTCAATATTACTGACTACCGCGAGAGTGCACCGCCGATAGTCAACTGAGTGAACAACTGGTTGCCGAGCAACGCTATTCACACAGAATAACTCATGTCCCATTACCCGTGCTGACGCCACATTCAAGCCACCGTTCTACAAAATGGCGGCTTGTTCCGAGATTGCTGATGCCATGATATTGCATCAAACGTTATCATGTTATTTATCATTATATTAAGAGGAAGCCTATAAAGATATTTATACTGTACGATTAACATAAATATTTGTACAATAATGTTGAACCTTATCAATATTCATAGTAAAAGTAGCTTCACTGACCGGATATTATTTTAGTGGCGGGAGCATTCGAAGTTCCACTTGCAACACTAACTACAAGTAAGTAAGATTGTAAAAACCGTTAGATTATAATCTAACTCGCGAAATTGTAAACTGTCGAAAGATTGTGAACTGTTAAATGTTCTGAGTGTCAATTTTTGAAATATTCATTGTATTTACGTTTTCTTGTCTGTTTCTTGTAGGTTAGGTTAGGGTTCGACATAAATAATCAGGTAGTTGTCATAGGTTCTATCGGGTTAATATACTTAACAGATTACAATCTACCGAAATGCGTTATACCTATTCTTATATCGTTATAATCTTTCTTTAGATTACAGTCTATCGGTTTTTACAACCTTACGGTGACATATGCACAGTAAACAGAGTCTACTGTGATATTTATGTCACCATAAGATTGTGAAAACCGTTGGATTGTAATCTGTTAGGTATATTAACCCGATAGAACCTAAGACACTACCTGGTGATTTATGTCGAACCCTAACTTATCCTGCAAGAAAGAGACAAGAAAATGTAAATACAATGAATATTTCAAAATTGACACGAACATTGAATTCACAATCTGTCAACAGTTTACAATCTATCGAGTTATAAAGGGTTAGGTTTTAGCATTTTACGGTGACATAATTTAAATATTATAATGCCTTATTACTTTCGAAAGTGTTTTCATAGTATTTGAAGAATTTATTTTTAATGGAATTAATTTCTATACTGCAGCATAGAATTAAACCGGGTCACAGTAATTATTACAGCTGTAGTACCTATGTACCTACTGTTTCTTGTCCGCTCTAGACTTTAGGGTTCTTTTTTTGCAATTTTATCATCATAAATTAAAAGGTCGTTCATCTGGGTACCTTTTTTAATTTTTTCTATCATCAAATCGAGTAGATATTTATAATCCCACCAACTTATCTGGCCCGGTGGTCAAAATTATAATCAAAATTTTTACCTACAACGGAACGGAGAGGGTATACCTAGTTATGTGTTTGCTCTAAGAGGTTGTGCGTTTGTTTGTTTGTGCACCTTTTTGTTAGGTACCACTTTCCTGGAAAACTAGGTATTGGACCGATTATATTCCTGCCCTGAACCTAGAACCCGATTGCATCGCCCCCTACCGGGTACGATTATGAATATAAACCAGCCCTGGACCCACTCAAACACACAAAAAATTCCATCAAATCGGCTAACCCGTTCTCGAGTTACAACGTACAAACCAACAGCAATTGATTTATTTATTTATATATTTAGTACCAAACTTCAAAACTAAACATACAAATTTAAAGGAGGATTTGAAGGAGGAAGGAGGAAGAGGAGGAGGAAGGAAGGATGAAAGATCAATTACATGGTCAGTAAACCGTTTACGAACCAGGATCAGTAAAACTTTGCTTAAGAACTTTGGACACGAGTTTGGACTTTGAAGTGAATAAATAGGTTATAGTTAGGTACTCAAATAATGGTTTGGATTTTCCTATTCTCTTAACCTTCTATTCTTCGACCAAAACTTTTATCCCCTATGCTGAAGGAGCCCTATTGTTTTTCGCGATAAAAAATACATAAGTAGGTAAACCCAGAGTATTAGCTATAGGTATTCCAAGTTGCATTCAAATCTTTTCAGTAGTTTCAGTGTGATGCCGTAACATGCAGGCAGAAAAATATTTATAAGAATTTTAGGGCTCTGAAGAAAAACAAATAAAATTTAACTAAATACATTTATTCAGTACAAAAAACAAACAAAAACCAAGAAATACATTCATGTATGTGTTCAATACATATAAAGTGATTTGCGATTAATCTACTTGGATAACGAAAACAAATTAAATAGTTTGGTCAGCTTATAACGTTTCGGTTTGCAATAAATTAAAAAGAGTTGCAAAACTTGATTTGAACTGATTTTAAATGGAAAAAGAAATTCTATACTTATAAATGGGAAAGTGTGTCTGTCTGTCTGTCTGTTATGCTTTCACGGCCCACCTGTTGAACCGATTTTGATGAAATATGGTACAAGGATAAGTTGTATTCCAGGGAAGGACATAGGCTAGCATCATCTAGTATTCTATATGCTTGATATATTATATATTTGCAAAATAAACAGTTACGATGCAAAATAATTACTTGGTTGGCAAGATAATACTATTCGTACTATATGGTATTGGTATACTATCTATAGGTATTTGATTTAAAGGAGTTCGCATTATAAAAATTAGCGCTTGTATTGAAAAATTGCCAATGGGCGGTCACGTGACATGGCCAGTCAATCGCGTGAGAGCATTCTCATTCGGGATAATTACTTATGAAAAATACGGACTGCACGTAAAATTAACCAGCACATTCATACATAATACATGTAAATCAAATCTAGTTTTATAAGTATTACATTTGACAAAAGGTTAGGTTAGGTTAGGGTTGAAAATTAAATTTAAACTAACTTAATTGCTGTACAAAAGATGCGCCCATCTTACGTTTAACAAATATAATTTTATTTGCCTATCACAATTAAATTATTCTGCTTACCTAAAAATTAAATTCTAGCTTCCATAGTAAAGCCCATATATTTAATTGGCTTTACAAATAATTTTAGAACTATTATGGTTTTTGCAAACCATAAACAGCCAACCAATTTCATATATTGACAGACAGAACACATTTTACTGCAAACCAAAATGGTAATATTTTGCCAACCAGTTGAATGATAGCCTAATTATTATAATTGCACAATTTTTATAATATCACAACTACCATTATAAAATCAGTTAGTCAGTTTGCTGTCAGGCGAAAATGTAAAATTATATTTAAAGGTTTAATAGTAAAATCTATATGTCACCGTAAGATGTGAAAACCGATAGATTGTAATATGTCTAGCGATATTGTAAACTATCGACAGCTTATAATTTAACGCATTATTTTTCGGTAAATTATAATGTCAGGTATATTAATCTGATAGAACCTAAGTGCCCGGCCACATAACCTACAAGGAATAGATAAGAAAACGTAAATACAATAAATATTTCAAAAATTGACAATCTTACGGTGAAATATACAATCAAAGTGATATACAGTTCGCGCTCGAGTTGGATGCAGAGTAAATTATTTGTCACCATACATTTACTCTGCATTCAACTCGCGCGCGAACTATACTTATTCAAAGAAATGTACACAAAATGTTTTTGTATAATCAAATACATAACTTTTTCTGAGTCAAATCAAAATAAATAAGTTGTTTGATAAATGTGTATAATTATATAGTTATTATATTTAGAATTTGTGTATAATCTAACTACATAGTTATCACCATTGTATTGTTGAAAAAAGCTTTATATTATATAGGTTCATCATTATCAGTATATCTAGCCCTCCTGAAAATTATGCTATTAATAAATGTTCACTTACTTAACGTCTTAAAATTTGTTCAAAAGAATATAATATGAGGTAAACAATCAAAGGGTCATATAGCATAACTCGAACCAAACCTTATGTTTTTTTAGTAACTTATGTTACATTTATCAGATTAGCCATAAAACATCCTTGAATGAAGTTGATGTAGCATCATGGTCATCTCAACCCATCGCCGATTGAGTCTTCCTCTCAGAATGTGACAAGCCGTAGTCCACCACGTTGGCCAAGTGTGGATAGGCAATACAGTGCTTATAGTAAAATTCTGTCTATTAATAGAAATATTCATAACATTATTTTTGTGATACTTACATAGTTAACAATTTCACGAAACATTTGCTTTTTATTTATCTGTAAGTAATTCATTTATTTATTTACTTATTTCATCACACTATAAAAATATTACAATTAGATTATTATTATAACAATATTAGAATGATAAAACATTATGGCGTTTCATTGTGATGATCCCTTAAGTATGTGTTCTATCAACATGCTTACAAATAATGTTCTTTCGATGTGTTCTTTACCATACTTAAATTCTTTCGTGGAAGTTTATCTAGTACAATTGAATTCCAAAACAGCCGATTAATTTCCTATACTCATTACCTTTCTTCCTTATCACATTCTTATTATTATCTATTGAAACTTGTAAATTGTAACAAATATTATATCTACAAAACATAAATAAAAATTGCATACTTGAAATGATTATTATATTTGTTTTTTACATAAATGTTAATGTTTTATATATTAAAACATAATACAATTAAAGTGATTTTTTTGTGTCTGTTTTTGATCACAATAATGAGAATTGGCCCAACATGCCATTGTTCAAGATTTGTCTAAAGCACTACTTAAAATAGTGGAAATTAACTTGTTTTGATAGTAACTTAAACTAGGCTTTATTTAGATACTTGCTACTTACTTACTAAGAAGACTTGCTATCGCTAAGCTTAGCGATAGCAAGTCTTCTCCATGTTTTGTATAAGTAAATTCCAACACTATTTCAAAACTAACTTAAACAAGTTTTAAATTGTTATCAAAAAAGACTGCCCCTTAGACCCACTTCACTAGAAAGGTAAGCGTCAGAAATTATACATACTATACTGTGTTAATATGTGTGTTAAGACATAATTATATATATGTCACCGTAAGATTGTAAAAACCGTTAGATTATAATCTAACTCGCGAAATTGTTGACATATAAAAAAATACTTTACAGTAAATCAAACTTGAATGAATAAACTAAAATTTTGTTACTTACCTAATAAAATAAATAACTTTAAAAACATTTGCATTGTTTTATAGCAAATACCAACCTTTAGATTAACTGTAACTTGCCAATATGTTTTTCACTGAATCTTTACCCTACTTATATATTTTATCAAAAAATATATTTTACTGTTTGCTCTACTACTGCATACCAAAATTTATACAAAAGATCAATCACATGTGTTAGTTTGTTTTATCAAAATAAAATTCCTGTCAAAAGACAATCATTCTTGCACTAACATGAAACATTTATTTCTCCTAGTTATCACTGATGCAGTATTCGTCATTTGGCGAATATATTTTATGGATTACATTTTGATAATTTTGTACTAATTTAATTAATTATCCTAAGTTTAACAGTATGATTATTGAATTTTATAGTCTAAAACATTTTAGTAATGGCAGCGCATTATAAAATATTCAATATTTGTCAGACAAAAACATATTACTTAAATATTTTGATACCAACAGCCAACAAATTTTTTGTTCATACTATGGATGTATTTTTAATATTATTTACAAAATAAATTTAAGGGTTTTGATTTGAGTGTTGTTGTTTATGTACAGTTAATATTCCGATTATAGATAACTACTATGTGATGTTATCAATATGCTATGGTAAATAATCCTGAACATACATATATCAGTGGCGTGCCGTAGGGTTCAAACGTAGGCAAGCCAGCCGCTGCCCAACGTATTCCTCCGTCTACTTTTACTTATGTTGTCTTGACGAGCCCAAAAAAGCAACAGAAGGCATAAGTTATTACTAGACAAAATTAAGATATGTCAGCAATGGTACACTACCATTGTGATCTAGGTACGTGCGAATTATATGATTTGATATTTCATTTGCCAATAATTGGCAGGACAAAGAAGTTTCTATGCGTTGTTATTCGGAATTACAAAAAGAAATAACGGAAATCATAAGTTTTTGGGAATTTTGATGCATTTTTATAGCACCAGTTAAATTATTTATATCATCATTACTAACGAAAAGAAGCTTGGAATACGACTGTACATTGACTTACTGTACGAATAAAAAAATATGCAACACTAACAATTAGCTTACTAGCTTACTAGTATGAGAACAACCAAAAATCCATTTAGTTTTACACGCGGATCTGTTTTAATTGCCTTTTTCGACTTTTACAAGTTTGTGCAATACACAGGTTAGGAGTAGATTTTGGTGAATTTACAAGAATTATTTTTCTGTTCAAAAGTTACATTTTACCTTATTTTCGCCAATCAATATTGGCACAAACTTCAAATAGTCACAAGGAACAATATTAATTAAATCTGAACTCATTTTGTACAAAATTAACTATTAATTTACGAATAATATTTTTTCAATAAACACTACGAAGTACATCGACTAAATTATGAAGGTCCGGATAGTCCGTATCGCGATTCCCCTAGAGGCAGCGTGGGACTTCTTAATTCAGACGTATTATTAAGCCAAGCATATATGAGCAATAGACAGCGCTATACTATCTAAAGGAATCTAAAGCGGATGATACAGACAGAATGTATGGACATGAATAAGAAAATCAAAAGCCACGTCTCCTCTCACTCACTCAACTAGGTTGTTCGTAAAACGTTCGCAAGCGCTCGGCGCCCACCGGTCGGCTTAGCAGTAATTGAAATGTCTGATTGTAGAACGCGCGAAATGTAAACATGTAATTTAAACGGATCGATTAATTACTGAGTTAATATTGAGTTTGGGTTTTCGTTTTGGGCAAACCAGGCTTTTTAACATTTATAGACGTTTCGCCACTGACATATATCACTATAGGACAGTTTAAGTTTCATTTAGAATCACTGATTACTAAGTAATCCATAGAGTGGAATGTAGTCATTCAAATCAAATTCAGATAATGGCAAGCTATCATTTGGAGTTTGAATGCTAGAGTAAAGATTCAGCTAGGTGATGCTGATTACTTCAAAAATAATTAATTAAACACTTTTGTTTATATAACACTTCATTCCACCCCACTTCATATAACAGAAATCCATTTGCATCAGTTCAAACTCGAGCTGGAGGTTCTAAGGTGCTTTCTTTAACCTTTATATACTTTCCTACTAAAGAACTTCATTCCCCTCAATTTCAGACAACAGTAATCAGAGTTTAAGCACAAGCTTGGAGGTTCTAATAGGTAATTTCTTTGATTTCTATAAACTTGACTACTCAATCCTTCAGACTACACCTACAAATCACTCAAGAGTTTAAACTCAAGCTGTAAACTATTTCTACTCATTGATTTCTTTCAATTTAGAAGACTTCCTGCTAAAACTCCCCAACACTGCATACTATAGCAAGCCGTTCCACACAGAGCATTCCACACACAGCCACAGAGTTCAACTCAAGTTACAGTAACAGCTCTGCCAGGTGATGTTGATTTCTAACACCTTTAAACACTTTGTTCTTCTATTTCACACTACAACAGGCCTTGACTCCAAGAGTTCAAACCTGAGAGGATTACATCACTTTTGTTCTAAAGTTCTTCATTTTAAATCACTTCATTGCCCTCAAATTCAGATTACAGCAAGCCGTCACACATAGTTCAAACTCGAGCTGTAGTAACTCTGCTAGGTGATGTTGATTTCTTATACGTTGAAACACTTTTACTGCTTAAACACTGGCAGGCCATAACTTGAGAGGTCAAACCAGCAGTCGTCATTAGGGTTGTAACGGAACCTCGCCTCCGCCTCCGTAAGTGCGGAACTGTCGCAAGAAGTCGTACCTCCGCTTCCGCATCCGCCTCCGCCGTTTTTTTGCGGAGTTGTAACGGAAGTTGATTTACGTTGACTTACAATTCGAGAGATACAAATCGAAGCAGGTGACATCAGTTATTACAACAAGCAAAAGGGCAACTGTTCTTAGAGGAATCCTCAAAATACATGGCACTGCACTCCAAATCCACAGAAAATGGACGATGTGATTGGAAAAATCCACCCCCGCCTCCGTCGCCGTTAACCTCCGCAAAGCCCCTTCACCTCCGCATCCGCCTCTGCTTCCGCTAAGAACGCCTCCGTTACAACCCTAGTCGTAATTACTTTAACGCTTAAACACTTTTGCTTCCAAACACTTCATTTCCCTCCACTTCAGACTACAGCAAGTTGTCACTCAGAGCTCGAACTTGAGCTCGAAGGCGTGTAGCTGAAGTAGTCGTTCTGCTAGGCAGTTATGATTTGCTCGACGTTGAGATGTGTGATGAAGCGCAGACGCATTTGTAAGGCTGGCCTCAGTTTGCGTATCACACCTTCTACTTCGTTCTTCATTGTGTCTCCGACGAACATGTATTTTATGTGATATCTGTTAGTGAGTTAAGGATATTCATACTAATACTATAAATGCGAAAGCGTGTGTGTCTGTCTGTCTGCTATGCTTTCACGGCCGTTCTCTGTTCCGTTCAACCGATTTTGATGAAATCTGGTATAGGGATAGTTAGTATCCCGGGGAAGGACCCGGGAAAAAACAGTCCCGTGCATCAGCTAGTATCCATACTAATATTATAAATACGAAAGTGTGTCTGTCTGTCTGTTACGCTTTCACGTCTATATATTCAACCGATTCTGATAAAATTTGGTACCGGAAAATTAAGGAGTTCCGACGGGAATCAAAAAACTTAATCCATGCGGACTAAGTCGCGGTTATACATAAGTAAATAGTCGTGAGACCTTAGTGAATATTATTAATGTGTTGATTATACAATAATGATTGTCCCAAGTGGGTAATCCGATGACTGATAAGCTTTTTCTATGCTTCGGAACATTTTAAGGCGTTATCGAATATATCGTTGTAATACTGAAATATCATATTAACCTATTAAAATGCTTATTGTTTTTTAACACCTGCTAAGTTCTTTACAACTTAGTTATGATACCAAAATAAAATAACATTAATTTAATAATAACATTGTGAGTGAAGGTACTAAGTGTCAAACTAAAACTGTTAACATTAGAATAGGTAGGTAATAAGTGTTGAAATCATCTGAGTTGAAAGCTGCGTCATTAGCGCCTTATTATCCAAAGAAACCCGTGAGCAATAAGTGATTATTGGTCCTAACCCTCAGGAATTAAAAATGCTCAGGCTAAAACATAAATATCGTTCAAAAAGGATACAGCAAGTCGCAGACGGGGTCAATATACTGCAAATGGGGCTGCGTTTTGTCAATGTGCGCCAACAAGTCGTACAGCGTTTTAGTGATGTCCATCACAGCCCTCGATATGTCAGAGTTGAATCGCTGGAGGTACGGCCCTACTAAGTGGCATAGGAATATCAGCTGGACCTCCGTGTGTATCTCTGGGGATAGCTTCTCTTTGACGAACCTGCAATTTTAAATGAGGAACTTATAGACCGGAATGAGGACATTGAGCTTAACTTGTATTTTCATCATCATTAACAGGTTAGCCCGCTACCATCTTAGACTTCATCATCACTTACCATCAGGTGAGATCGCAGTCAAGGGCCAACTTGTAGTAGATAAAAAAAAGAAAATCATTCATCACTAATCGGTTGAGAATAACAAAACTTTTGTGAAATACAATTACATGATCAATTTGAGACTCGCCGTTACACAAGTTTAAATATTTTTACGAAAGCCATACTCTTAAAAAAAGCATTATCCAAACGAAAATTACGATAAAAGAGCGTGGATTTGATTCGCTTCAGTAATGACTGCTGTTATAATCACACCATAATAATAGGGATGATGACAACTCAATCAAATTAGCAACTCTTTACCAAACTTAAAAACGCACTTCTAGTATGGAAGTCGTATGAAATTCACAATGGTTACGTCATCGAACTTCAACGCACTTTTTTTCTTTAAACGGTATTTAAAAATGGTTATTAAACTTAAAACTAACCGAGGATGTGAATTTTAGGTCTTTTGGAAGACCCTCTATTTAATAATCAGTTAGAAATAATTAATTTTTGATATAGGCGACATCCCTATTCTCAATAGTGCTTTTTGCACCCGTACTTAGTATTTACTCGCGTGCCTATACACAAGAGTTTTTTAATAAAGAAAAATTTGACCAAAGAATGAGTGCCAACATTTAAACTATATAAAAGAGTTTAAAAATAAAAATAATACAAACTCACGTAGGAATCTGCATGATTTGGCCAGCGCCCGCGTGATACCAAACCGCATGCGCTAACGCCAGCGTCAAACTGTATTTGTTCTCCAGCATTGCGTCATTCGTCGTACTTAAATTGAATAACTGGAACGGCGTATATGGGTACGACCATTCGATCATTTCGGTGCTCGATATCAAATCGAAAATGCGATCGTGAATGACGGTCCAATATGGATCGGGTAGCGCTGACATGATAATTCCAATCGTATTGATCCAGAATTGGATTTTCGTTGCTGGAATGACGACGAAGCCTTTTGCTATGACGTCGAGTAGACTGTTTGCGACGATATTCGGCATGACTGGTAGAGACATCAGTTCTACGCATGTCACGTATAAGCAATGAGCGGACGGGTTTGGGTATTCGTTGAACCTCCAATCTGTAGTCAGGAATGGCGAGTTGCCATTCATTGCTTTATATCTGGTTAGGGAAATTGGTGTTTTTATACGTTCTCTACTGGGGATGAGCAAGGATGTTCTATCTTAATTTTGCAATCTTAGACTAAAAGTATAATAACTTTAAAATAAATCGATCCCATTAGAAGGTTTAATACATATCCGACGCTAGCATCCTTCCACATCCCTAGTGAAATGGAAGACTTGCAAAACCAAGGATTCTTAATGGCATTAGTAAAATAACTAATTGCATAGTTCATCAAAAATTTCCGTAAGGCGTTATCACAGATAACAAATTCATCCAAATTAAGACGTTATCCCGCTTCAATAAGGTGAAATATTGACAAATTCGGTATTCACATCAACAAGACAAATGTATTCTAAATGCTCCCTGTTGATTGTGGATATGAATAAGTCAATGCGTTAGTAGGTTTAAAACAATTTCAAAAGGATACTGTCAACCATTCGGTTAGCCAAACTCAAATAGTAGTTGAGGTCCGGTGTCCAAGTTGTGGCTTCTACTTCATTACTCGACAAATAGCCCTGGAACGCCTCGGTCGTGGCCCAACCATTCGGGCGTACGTCTTTCAAGGAACCAAGCACTGCATTCACGAGTTTGCGTTTCAACAGCGGTTTGTCCCGGAGCTTAGACTCATAGTAGTGGAGTGTGTTGTATAGGAACGTTACGGGACGATCTGAAAGTACAAAATTTTGCCCGAATATTCATTAGCTGACCAACCCTAACAAAGATCAAAGAAATATCTGAAAATCCTACATCTATGTTATAGAGTAAACCAACAACGCGTGAGTCTGGGGTCTACGTTATAGAGAAAAACTACATGCTCCAGAATCTAGCTTCACTTGGTAGCTCAAGATACGTTAGTGAGGACGAATAAGTCCATCACTGGGATGAAACGGAAACTCATATATTACATAATTACAAATCTACCACCACTAAAGCCTATTAACGTCCCACTGCTAGGCACAGGCCTCCACTCTCATAGGAGAGAAGGAATTAGAGCTTAGACCCACTACGCTCCTCAAATGCGGGTTGGCGGGCTTTAACGACTATTATCATGTTAGTGATAATAGCCGGGACCGACGCCTTAACGTGCTCTCCGAGGCACGGGGGTGGAACACCGCCAACTTCCAACTCCGGCCTGGCACTGAGAATTTCGGCCGACCCTTATAGATTATTGATGATACAATTGTACAAAAGGATTGTGTTAAATAGGCTTTCCAAAGATACCTCGTCCTTGGAAACCTTATTTAATGACCTATAATTGCTTCTTTGAGACCTATTACGTAAATAATATTATGATTATAAAAATATTTGTAAAAGATTGAATTTTTTTATTCAATAAATCGAAACTGTAGCTAAATAAATGTTATTATAAAAAATATAGAGTATTTTTTAGCTTGCTAAATATATAAATAACATTTTCATACGACAGTAAATAAATAAATTGTAAACAATTCCGTAAAACAAGTGTCACCGCGCGCTTGATTTATGCTACAGCGAAGTTCGAGCCACGCGCCCGCGTTGTTCCTAGTTTTTCAAGATTTTATATTAGAAGTCCTTGTTTTACACCGGAATCATAAAAAAGGGGAGAATATTATCTTTATTTTAAATCATTATTACTTATGCACATACACTGACACATTCAGATCAAGAAAAAATGATAATTTACATAATATAGTAACTTACATAAATAGGTTGGTTTGGATTATGCTTTAAACAAATGCCTAAAACGATTTCAAACACTTCCTAAAGTCCTTTCCTCTCCAACATTATTTACGAATACGTTCACATTGAAAAAATAGGTGTTTTATATTCGAGCACACGCATTGATCTTTGGTAACTTTTTTATCATCCCCTTTTCTACCACCACCACCACCTACAAAGTTGTTTTACTCGGCATTTAAATTTAAATTTGATTCTTTTCCAATGTGACACATTCTAATCATACAAAACACCTTTGCTTATTGCTTACACAGACGCAACACGTTCGGCAGTCTTTCTTACACTGGCAAGATATGAGTTCGAGATCTTTCATGGATATTGCAGGTTTCAAATTAGTTATTGGAATTAAAATCTTGCTATCCAATCTCCAGCCACAATATTCGGGTGACGGTAAGTTTTTAATTGGGATACTCGAAGTTTTCCAAATAAAAGCCTGGTAATTTACTCGGTAGAAGTGGTGTTTTTTAACTTCTCGAGAAAGTGGTAATTTATCCAGGCTTACTTGGAAAAACTGCAGACGTTAGATCGTCAGTGATATCGAAGGCATGTAGTAATATTGTGTATTAAAACAGGTACATACCACGATCAATACGTTTTATCTGTAGATATTTCCCAGTTGCATGGATCGTCACTGCGATGCTGAGAGGTATGACGCTCGAGTTGTCCCGTGACAGCAATATCTAACTAGTAACTACATTCTTTCTTGTTAAATTATCTTCTTTGTTCTTACATATCGTTCCTCTTTCTCGTTCTTAAATATAGACAGATAAAATCGTCGTATTTATCGTGGTACTAGCTGATGCGCGCGACTTCGTCCACGTGTTTTTTTTGGTTCCGGGAACTCTTTAGTTTTCAGGGATAAAAAGCTATATGCTATTCCCGACTATAATCTATACCCGTGCCAAATTTGATGCAGATCCGTTCAACCGTTCTTCCGTGATTGAGTAACAAACATCCATCCATCCATACATACATCCATCCATCCAAACTTTCGCATCTATAATATTAGTACATATTTACCCGTTTTAGTACACAATATTGTCGTTAAACCACGAAATAAGTCTTCGATAGATAGTAAAAAACTTACCATGAAATTTGTACAAGTAGCCCAAATGCTCCAAAAGTTGCTCCAGGTTTTTGCTCACTTGCGGTATCTCGAGATACCTGTGCACTACGATGTCCATCACTGGGATAAAGCGGAGACACACGTTGCTCAAGTACACTGGTATCGGTCCACCGTATGCGCCGCTCGTCTCTTCTGGTGCGAATTTCTCTGGATATTTCCGGTGGAACGCTGAATGTCTTTCGTACCTGAAGTGTTGAATGAAGGACTTTATTCATAATCATGATTTCAGCCTGAAACTGGATAAAGACCGTCGTTTCTAATGAGTGCTTCCGCACCCGGTCCACGGCCTTTCTCATCTAGCCACTAACAGTCATCAGGAAATTTCCTCATGTGCAATGTTAAAACTTAGAAGGGTAAACACTAGACATGTCAACATCCTTAAAGAAGCTTTGCCTAAAAACATACCAATTGTTCTGTTTCCAATGCTCCGGCGAGTTCTCCTTGACGAAGTCTTGCGCCCTGTTTCTCAGCTCCGAGCCCTTCAGTAGCAGTAGCTGGATGATGTACAGACACACTTGGCTTTCGTTCCCATCGGGGTTAGGACGCAGGACCTTTGGCGAAAGTGATTGTGTATATCACCGTAAGATTGTAAAAACCGTTAGATTATAATCTAACTCGCGAAATTGTACACTGTCGAAAGATTGTGAACCGTTCAATGTTCTGAGTGTCAATTTTTGAAATATTCATTGTATTTACGTTTTCTTGTCTGTTTCATGTAGGCTAGGTTAGGGTTCGACATAATAAACCTAACAGATTACAATCTACCGGAAAATAATGCGTTAAATTGTAATCTTTCGACACTGCGATTTCGCGAGTTAGATTATAATCTAACGGTTTTTACAATCTTACGGTGACATGTACACAAAATATGGTACAGAAATCAATTATTACTATTTATTATTATAACTAGCGGGCCCGGCAGACGTTGTCCTGCCTTGAACCAATAACCCGATTGCAGCGCCCCCTACCGGGTTCAATTGTGTATATAAACCATCCCGGGATCCACACAAACGCGCACAAAAAAATCCATCTAAACCGGTTAAGCCGTTTCTGAATTTTAGTGAGACGAACGAAAAGCAATTGTTTTTTATATATATATATATATATATCACCGTAAGATTGTAAAAACCGTTAGATTATAATCTAACTCACGAAATCGCAAAGTGTCGAAAGATTACAATTTAACGCATTATTTTCCGGTAGATTGTAATCTGTTAGGTTTATTAACCCGGTAGAACCTAATATTCATTGTATTTACGTTTTCTTGTCTGTTTCTTGTAAGTTAGTTTAGGGTTCGACATAAATAACCAGGTAGTGCTCGACCGCAGGAGGGGCACTTAGGTTCTATCGTGTTAATATACCTAACAGATTACAATTTACCGAAAAATAATACGTTAAATTGTAATCTTTCGACAGTTTGCAATTTCGCGAGTTAGATTATAATCTAACGGTTTTCACAATCTAACGGTGACATATATAAGAAGATTAACACTGAGTATTATAGGCACTCATAATCAGATAACATACTCACGAGGCACAAAACGAGCCTGTCAATGGTGACGATGTTGTATTTCCATATGATATCGTTGATCGCGTCCACGCATTTGTTGATGTGCGGCCCGCCCGCTGGGTTCGTCACTTCGAATACGAGGTAGTCGCAGAATTTACGTAGATGCGCAGAAAGAGCCCGGGCACCGATTCGCTCCAGGATTCTACAATAATAAATTATTATCAGTCAAAAATTTATTCCAAACTAGATGATGTGGGCACCGACTCGCTCCAGGATTCTACAATAATAAATTATTATCAATCAAAATTTTTTTCTAAACTGGATGATGCCCGCGACTTCGTGCGCGTGGATTAAGGTTTTTGAAACCCGCGGAAACAAAAAGTGGCCTCAGTCCTTCCCCGGGATACGACCTATACCTTTTTGTATGGAAGCTGGCATAGCGACCTGCCGCCATTTTGTTTTTTTTTCAAAATCGCGGCGCACGATGATAGTGGTATGTATGGATAGAGGACATATAGACGAACAAATAATGTCAAGTAACATAGTACCCCAAAGTGTCACGTTACCGAGATATTTGGAGGTAAAGATATACATATGAGGACAACGACAATCATTAAAAATAGACTTATTACGTGTCTACAGGTGTTAGATTGTATCCAAATAATCGCTCCCAGATTGATTAATATTATTACTGTTTATTAGAAGAGAGTAGGTACATTACATACTACTCGGAGCACGAGAAAACTACTACTACAATTAATTATTTGCCTACTAAATCGCATCGCAACGCAATGAATCGGTATATTATTACACAAGGGACGTAAGTAAGCTATTACAGAACAAGATCCAATTTGGCGCCAGTGCGAGCGCAGCTCGCATAGGGCGCTAATGGATCGCGTGCACGGTGCACCCGAGATATTTAGTCACACGAGCGAGCGCAGCGAGCGAGGGTGAATATAGTTCGAGGGTGTAATAGCTACTTGCAACCGAGGTAAGCATTCTACTTTATATCATTCTTGCGAGGTAAATAAAACATTGGTAATGCAAAATGAAATTTTTATTAGCAAATTTAGAGAAAATATAGAAAAAAATGGTTACTTATTATAATTAATTATAGTAATATTGCTGCAATTATGAAAATGCTGTGATACTGGTTGACTAGGCAAGTGCACTGTTTGAATTAAGTTTTGAGATAGTGCCACACTATCTTCGTCACGTGTAGCCTCGGGCAATTTGGAAGGCCCTGGTTGCGGCTCTACATTCTTTATTGACTCAGTTATCTTGTTGCAGATTTTGGTTTTATTCTCAATAGACTCTTCTATATAACCCTCCGCGACCGTGGTGGACTTCCAACCTCCTAGTCTTTTGATACTAGTAATATTTGCACCGGTATCCGCCAAAATAGTCGCAGAAGTCCTGCGAAGACTGTGCCCGGTGTATAGCTCAGGATTTGGCAGGTTCAAGTAAGTCGCCACTTCTTTAGGGACTGCAGTTAGTTTGTTTTTGCCCATTGTCTGGCGAACGCAATGACCATTTCGAAATTCTAAAAAGAAGTCGTTTTTGGCATATCCTGTGGGTCGCTTTTCTTGATATTTTCGGACAATGTCGACGAAATCCTTGTCATTGATGACAAATGATCGATCGACTTTTGTTTTGGTGTTCTTCAGTCTTACTACGATCATGTTATCGGCCATTGTAATAGCATCTGGTGTAAGATTTTTGAGTTCTTGGGTTCTGCATGCCCCACAGACTCCCATTATCAAAGCAACCTGAAACAAAAAAAATTTAAAATGTAATAAACACGAAAATGCAATACAATAATTACCAATATTGCATAGGAAGAGCACATAGGTGCCTACTACAATTCAATGGCAACTACGTACATACCTTTGTAGCTAAAAACTTTTCATCAGGCGCGTTTTTGATGAAGTTTTGTATGTCTTGTGCTTTTCCTTTTGCTTTTTTGCTTTTATAGCCAGCGGACTGTTTCTTTAGAAAAGCAGTTAGTTTTAAATACTTGTTTATTTTTACATCATGATTAGTGTTTAAAGTTGCTTTTAGCATAGAGTAAAAACACCACAATGACGGTGGTTTGTAGCTTTTTGACAGCATATTGAAATAAGAAAGCAAAACACATTCTGCCAAAGATGTAATTCCTTTCTTTGCACGCCATTTGTTGAATTCTTCGTAAGTTTTCACGTAGCGCTCTTTGGACTTATCCGGCAAAAGGTTTTGCATAATTTTTTCTGCTTCAAGCAAACAAAAATCAGGCTCTCCTCCTTTTTCATCATCTGATGAAGTGCTTGACATTGTTGTAAATAACTTAAATCACTTTACGAACAAACTTCAAAACTTTCAGATCAAATGAAATGCCGCCATTTCCATTTTTTTTTCGTATATAGTTTTCCATTTTTTTACGGCTCTGAGTTCCAAGGAGTTTTGCATAGTTTGAAATGCATGGAAATTAAATGAAAAAAAATTAAAATAAAATGTTCAGTGTTTTTTTTTCAGTAATAAGTTTTCTTACCATTTTATACGAAAAGAGATTGTTTACCAAGGAGTTTTGCATAGCTTGAACTGTAATGTGAACATTACAATTCAAGCATAATGCGACGTAATGTTGCCTTGAATTGCAAACACCAACTTACAAGGAGACTTTCCACCATAATAATCCCTAGTTACTGAGCAAGTATGATATAAAATTCTTTTTAGTGCAGTTTCTGTACGTTAGTATTATTCCTTATTCCGTGATTGTACTTACAGCAATAAATAAATGATTCTTAACATCAATCACATGCCTTTTGTTTTATTTTTAACCAGTAGTTAGGCAGTACAATTATTTTTACTATAGTTGTTATTTTTTGGTACAAGTAGGTACTACATATCTAACTAGCTGCAATACTTACCCACTTAAAAAATGTTTTCAAGCTAAGTGACATGCGACCAACGCGACATGTCGACTGAGTTTCATTATGATGCGCTTTAGTAGATAAACAATTTATTATAGTAGTAGTTTTCTCGTACTCCTAGTAGTAAGCAATGTACCTACTCTCTTCTAATAAACAGTAATAATAATAATCAACCTGGGAACGATTATTTGGATACAATTTGACGCCTGTAGACACGTAATAAGTCTATTTTTAATGATTGTCGTTGTCCTCATATGTCTATCTTTACCTCCAATTATCTTGGGAACGTGACACTTTAGGGTACTATGTTACTTGACATTATTTGTTCGTCTTTGTGTCCTCTATCCATACATACCAATTTCATCGTGCGCCGCGATTTTGAAAAAAAAAACAAAATGGCGGCAGGTCGCTATGCCAGAAAGTTTCAATCCCCTTTCAGGGGTTAATTTTCGTAAAATTGATTATACAGGTTATTATAATTTATTTATATTTTCAAATGTAAGAGTAGTATATATATGTCACCGCAAGATTGTAAAAACCGTTAGATTATAATATAACTCGCGAAATTGCAAACTGTCGAAAGATTACAATTTAACGCATTATTTTTCGGTAGATTGTAATCTGTTAGGTATATTAACCTGATAAAACCGAAGTGCCTGCGGCCGGGCACTACCTGATTATTTATGTCGAACCCTAACCTAACCTACAAGAAACAGTCAAGAAAACGTAAATACAATGAATATTTCAAAAATTTTAACTCAGAACATTGAACGGTTCACAATCTTTCGACAGTTTACAATTTCGCGAGTTAGATTATAATCTAACGGTTTTTACAATCTTACGGTGACATATATACACTGAACACTTTGAACGTCAATAAACATAAGACGTAATAGTGATATTTATCTAAAACCGGAGCTACGAGGGTACCAAACGCGCCTTGGTCTAAGGAGAAGCCACAACAAAATTAGCTATATTTTATTCCCTATGACCCTTGAACCGTTTTTCCTAGGCTGGTACACACGAGGTAACCCAGATCCATATAAAAAAAAGTGTACAAATACGTAAGCGTGTGTTTACGTGTTTATACAAAACACGAAGCCCGAGACCAAAGTCCGTCCAAGAAAATTCGCCATATTTATGGATAACATGCCCGTAAAAATATGGTCATGCAACTCAGCCCAAGGCTTCATCATCTGCAGCACAATAATAATGAAAGATCTTTTAAAATTTTGATGACGTGAGTCGTGACTATTCATTATTTCATCAACATCCTATACTTTTTTTTAAACTTGCATATGCTAGCACTTGGCTGCAATCACACCTGCCTTAAAGTGATGTTGCAGCCTAAGGTGGAGCGCGCTTGCCTAGAAAATGCCTTTTCACTCTCGCGCGTTTTGACGTTTGAGAAAAAGTTGCTGGTTTGATAAGTTGTCAAATAGCCAATAGGGATGATGACAATTCAATCAAATCAGCAACTCTTTGTCAAACTTAAATTCACAATTGTGACGTCATCAAATTTCAACGCATTTCAATTTTTTTCTGCAATCTACATTTTAAAATAGGTATCAAACTTAAAACTTAACGAGTATTTGAGTTTTTGGTTTTCGGGAGACACTCTATTTAATAATCAGTTAGAAATAATTAATTTTTGGCATCATCTCCACTTGCTACTTTACAGTATCTACTGTCAGCCGTTACTGGTAAGGTATCGCGCTTACCTTATTCGCTATTTGCAAGCAGGTCTGATTGCAGCCAAGCCAAGTAGGCTAGCTACACATAAAAAAAAGTGTGTGTGTGCAATTCACACACGGCATAAGAGAAACTTCAGAAAAGTAGCCTACGAGATAATGAGATAAATATAACTTGTATTGTATCTTATTCTCTCGCAGGCTAAATCCTATTATGAATATGTTTGTCTCTTTTTGGTGTCGCTTTTTTGTTTAGTTTTCGGTTTATCAACCAGAGGCGGATTAAAATAAAACATAAAAAGCAAGTAACAAATCAGACTTTCCACTGCTACATTAAAACAATCAAACAGAAAATTACAAAAATGGAACGCTTTGTATATGTCACCGTAAGATTGTAAAAACCGTTAGACTATAATCTAACTCGCGAAATTATAAACTGTCGAAAGATTGTGAACCGTTGAATGTTCTGAGTGTAAATTTTTGAAATATTCATTGTATTTACGTTTGTTTTACTCACTTGAAAGCGATAGGATTGATCCTATTGGTCTCGAAGATCATTTTCCACAGTAGGCAGAGGAACAGCGGCGTGCCCGGCACCGAGAAATGTGATATGATGTCGTTGTCGTTCGCCATTGACGTCCATTTTCTATACTCCTCCTCTACGGATTTCTTGAGGAGCTGTTTGTTTTCTTTTGGGGCTGGATTCTGAACAAATTTAACCAATATAACTTAAAATATTCGAGAATTTCTTTCACATATGCTTATTTATTCATATTGTTTAATTCATAAGTTAGTAACCTGATGAAACACATCTTCAACACGATTTTTGAATTGAAACTGAAATTCATTCTTTTTTATCATGTGACTCAAACCAAGGAACTGAGACAACTACATTCCTATGCAACTGTGTTACTTAATGCCATCACCTCCAGATGGAATAATTACAAAGCGTAAAGCGTAAACAGTAAAGTTAATTATTATTAATTAATTAATTATTATTTATGACTATCTGCGACGTCGTCCACGTGTTAAGTTTAGTGTGATGAAGTTTTTTTTGTTCCCGCGGGAACTCCTTAATTTTCCGAGATAAAAAGTAGCCTATGTCTCTCTCCAGGTCCTTAGCTATACCCATTCCAAAAATCACGTCGATCCGTTGCGGCGTGATTGAAGGACAAACAAAGGCACTTTTGCATTTATATTAATACTACATAATGCCCGCGACTTCATCCGCGTGAAATGAGGTTTTTTGGTTCCCGCGGGGACTCTTTAATTTCCCGGGATAAAAAGCAGCCTATGTGTTATTCCAGACTATAATCTATCTCTGTGCCAATTTCATCCAGATCCGTTCAGCCGTGCGGGCGTGATTGACTAACAAACATCCATCCATGCATCCGTACATCCATCCATCCAAACTTTCGCATTTTTAATATATATAATTATATATAAATATATTTGATTAGTATGATTCCAAAAATTTATATAAATAAATGTTTTTAAATAACAGTAATGATATTAATGAACCTGTGAGAAAAACTCCACGAGCGCGGGTGGGAAACACTGCAGCGTATGCTGTGACCACAGATGCGGCGTGTTCGTCATGATTGTTGTGAGCAGCTCTTTGACCGCGGCACTGTCGTTACCTGCGCAATTAATAGTATTAGCACTAATAATCAGACAATTATGATTATGAGCACTAATAATCATAATTGTCTATACCCAATATAGCCAGTGGGCAGTGGGCAGGTTTTACATTTTAATGTAACATGGCAAGAGTACGCCCCGCCCTCACCACACCTGACACTGCCACCAGCCCTCAGATAAGTATTTGATCTGAGCGCCGCACCGACCGCAGTCGCGCATTTTTCACTTGCACGTTACATTTTTTCTATGATATCTCATAAGATATTCATTCTCATTAATATAATAATCATAATTAGTTGAATAATAAAGTTTGTTACATAGGTTCAAAATTAAACTTACCGACTCCCGTCATACAAATCCCTCTAGCTAGAGTGAGTACGAGCACTCTATTGAGCTCTTCACTCTCGCTGGACACGAGAGATTTGGGCTCGGAGACTCGTGACATTTGCAGTTGCACGCCAGAGCTATCCAAGCTAGTGATTAGACGTAACGCAGTACTTTCAAAACTGAAACAGAAAATTATATATGTGAATGAACTAGAAGTTTAATTCGCTATAATCCGCTACAGTAGACAAATCTGTGTGGTACAGTGCGTGTTTTTCACCTGCAGCATGCGACACCCACCACCCAGCAATTCGCACAGGCACAGCACCAAACCACACAAATCCTCCAAATCACTCTCAACGTACGTTTCACTCCGACACCGGAGCATCTTCAGGAGATGTTGACTCGACAATGCACGATTGTGAAGTGACTATCGTATCGCAAGTTCCGGCTTATATACCTTTCTGGCATGACTCAAACTGAAGCCCCGCCTCCTCCCCTATTACTGTATAAATTGAGTAAAGGTGAATTTGATACGTTTATTTGTTCATTTAGCAACTCAAATCCTTTATTACTGTGTTTAATTATTTCTAATTTTTTTAAGTACTTGATTTTAAGTACTTTTTGTATTTTATGTTTACTATGTGTTGTATCAGCAAATAAAACATATTCTATTCTATTCTATTCTAATTGCTCCCAAACGCACATTCGAAACCCTTTATTACATTTATGCAGGATTTTATATGAATGGTTATTGCCCACCTCATGTCCACTGTCCAAAAGATGTTTAGCGAAGTGGGACCTTTGTGGTTGATCGTTCCTATAAGCAGACATATGTTCCTTATAGCGCGTCTCGAAATTGCGCCCAGTTTGACCAACATATGTGGCACCACATTCAGGACACTCAAGCTTATAAACACCCGATTTTTGATGATTCTTTAATTTATCTTTCCCATTGCAATTCCGAAGTGTATTATTTGTCCTGAACGCGACATGCACATCATGTGATCTGAGCGTCTTTGTAATGCGCTCAGATATAGGTCCAAGATTGCTAGAAATTAAACGGTTACACCCTAATGAAATATCAGAATTAATTGAGTTAACGCAAATTTGTATGGAGCAGAATTATTTTAAATTGAATGATCATTTTTACCATCAAAAAGAGGGGCTAGCTATGGGTTCTCCTCTAAGCCCTCTAATGGCTGAAATGTTCATGGATAACTTTGAGAATAAACACATAGTGAATGAGAACAGTATTTTCTACTACTACAGATACGTAGATGATATAATCATATGTTGGACGGGGACAGCGAGACAACTGGATGTATTCGTTAAAAAACTTAATAGATTGCACCCAAAAATTAAGTTTAAGTCAGAATTAGAACACAGCAAATCTTTGAATTTCCTTGACTTGACTATATCCCGGGTTAATAATAAACCTGAGTTCAAAATTTATCGCAAGCCTACATTTACTGACACTACTATACCCGCATCGTCTTGTCATCCTTGGCAACATAAGCTCGCAGCATTCCATAGCTATGTACACAGGTTATTGTCCATTCCACTGTCAAAAGAGGACTATAGGAAAGAATTAGAGATGGATACAATCAGAATATTGTGAATAATATAATTATAAAACAACAGTCAGTACAAATTAGAAAAGATCTTTACATGGCTACATCGGAAACTGAGGAAATAAATTTAAAATGTTTCACCAAATAACTGCTTTCCCAGACTAGATGGCGCTAGTTGTTGTGGTTAGCGAGTCTAAAAAATATTTTCAAGTATTGCTAACCACGTTTCTTAGGAAAATAATTAAGCTTTGCATTATTTGGGCATGGATCAGGATTATAGTGGAATAATAAAACTATATTTGCAAGAATTATGTAATTCCTTTAAAAATCACGCTACATTGTACTGCTGCCACACTAGGATGGTGCTAAACGTTTCGGTTGGCGAGTCTTTTCAATTATTCGAAAACAGATAGCGCTAAACGCCCTCTGGCATTCATGTAATGCCAGAGGGCGTTACGTTCCTTTGAACGCAGTGGTTATTTGAAAATGCTTTGTTCGATCAATTACACTTTTCATTGAGGCTTGTCATCTAACAAAAATAATTATAAACAAAACATGCATTTCCTTTTCAGTACTATTTCATTGATTAAAAATAAATCACTCATAATATAGTGACTAAGGTACTTACTCAAATTGTATTAATTTAGGGTTAGATTATTTTTATAAGATTATCATAAGGCATGGATAAAACGAAACGTGGAGTAGAACAAAATAGAGTAGTGCTTAAAGAGGAAACTAGACGCTCAAGATTTAAACAATAAACGTATTGTTTTTTTAGACATTTTAACCTTGACCTTATTCGGAATAATAAATCCATAGTAATTTCGGTTTTAATTTTTAAACCTTACTGTATAAACGGAAATCCTGCACATTGCCCGAATCAGAGGGCAGTTACTGGTCATATCATTTTATGTTTTTATGTCAGAATGCAACCTGTTCTCTCACATTCCCAACACCACATCTGACATCTAACATTTCGTTCAATAAAAATCGTTTCGATCATCTGTTATAACTTATGTGTACCGTTAAATAGTTAAGTACCCATAATGAGTATTTTGTTTTACGCATC
Organism: Erebia palarica; assembly: GCA_964035005.1. Lineage (NCBI taxonomy): Eukaryota > Metazoa > Arthropoda > Insecta > Lepidoptera > Nymphalidae > Erebia > Erebia palarica. Next base: position 22,452,346 of record OZ035986.1, read on the forward strand.
ACAGTAAAGGTTGAAAATAAAGTATATTCACATACTTTATTTGTATATATGTATTTTTTTTTTTAAATGGGGGTTGGAAGATTCAATTAAAGTTCTAAGATTTTGAAGATAGACATTAAAATCAGCATTTAGGTTATTAGTTTTAAATAATAAAAACCTGCATAAGCTATACAAAGCCTCTATAGATAGGCTTTTTGCAGTGGGAAAATTTCATAATCTTATAGGAAATCCGCAATTGTACGTGAACGAAGTCGTACGTAGCTCTAGTATGTCATAAAATAACTATTATTCATGTGTGGAAAAAGCAATGTGAGTATGAAACCAAGACATAAGACTCCGGTTGGTCGTGTGACGTCATAACCTGTATTCATCCGGACAAAAACTTATTTCGTATGTCGTACTCATTTGAAATTTTTTATTCACGTCTGGGAATTGTTAAAGACAAAAATGTTTCAGGAGGCTGAAGGCTCTGAAAACTGAGGAAATAAATTTAAAATGTTTCACCAAATAACTGCTTTCCCAGACTAGATGGCGCTAGTTGTTGTGGTTAGCGAGTCTAAAAAAATATTTTCAAGTATTGCTAACCACGTTTCTTAGGAAAATAATTAAGCTTTGCATTATTTGGGCATAGATCAGGATTATAGTGGAATAATAAAACTATATTTGCAAGAATTATGTAATTCCTTTAAAAATCACGCTACATTGTACTGCTGCCACACTAGGATGGTGCTAAACGTTTTGGTTGGCGAGTCTTTTCAATTATTCGAAAACAGATGGCGCTAAACGCCCTCTGGCATTCATGTAATGCCAGAGGGCGTTACGTTCCTTTGAACGCAGTGGTTATTTGAAAATGCTTTGTTCGATCAATTACACGTTTCATTGAGGCTTGTCATCTAACAAAAATAATTATAAACAAAACATACATTTCCTTTTCAGTACTATTTCATTGATTAAAAATAAATCACTCATAATATAGTGACTAAGGTACTTACTCAAATTGTATTAATTTAGGGTTAGATTATTTTTATAAGATTATCATAAGGCATGGATAAAACGAAACGTGGAGTAGAACAAAATAGAGTAGTGCTTAAAGAGGAAACTAGACGCTCAAGATTTAAACAATAAACGTATTGTTTTTTTTAGACATTTTAACCTTGACCTTATTCGGAATAATAAATCCATAGTAATTTCGGTTTTAATTTTTAAACCTTACTGTATAAACGGAAATCCTGCACATTGTCCCGAATCAGAGGGCAGTTACTGGTCATATCATTTTATGTTTTTATGTCAGAATGCAACCTGTTCTCTCACATTCCCGACACCACATCTGACATCTAACATTTCGTTCAATAAAAATCGTTTCGATCATCTGTTATAACTTATGTGTACCGTTAAATAGTTAAGTACCCATAATGAGTATTTTGTTTTACGCATCACAGTAAAGGTTGAAAATAAAGTATATTCACATACTTTATTTGTATATATGTATTTTTTTTTTAAATGGGGGTTGGAAGGTTCAATTAAAGTTGTAAGATTTTGAACATAGACATTAAAATCAGCATTTAGGTTATTAGTTTTAAATAATAAAAACCTGCATAAGCTATACAAAGCCTCTATAGATAGGCTTTTTGCAGTGGGAAAATTTCATAATCTTATAGGAAATCCGCAATTGTACGTGAACGAAGTCGTACGTAGCTCTAGTATGTCATAGAATAACTATTATTCATGTGTGGAAAAAGCAATGTGAGTATGAAAGCAAGACATAAGACTCCGGTTGGTCGTGTGACGTCATAACCTGTATTCATCCGGACAAAAACTTATTTCGTATGTCGTACTCATTTGAAATTTTTTAATCACGTCTGGGAATTGTTAAAGACCACAATATTTGTTTGGCGATTTTTTAAGGTATTATTATTCTAATTACTCAATAAATACGTGATTAAAATTTCAGATTACTAAAAGCATATTTTTTGGAAATTTTAATAAAATATTTTTGAAGAGGTCTGGTAATACTTTATAACCGACAAAAACGTTTTTTTTTTAGAATTCTATAAGTACTAAATCTTTACAAATATTATAAATGGGAAAGTTTGGATGGATGGATACTGGATACTCAATCACGCCCCAACGGCTGTACGGATGGGAATGAAAGGACATTGTCACAGAAACTTCAGCTCAGACAATATTTTCTACAGTGGCGATATAATTTTGGAAAAAGCTGTGATAAACAAGCTAAGATCGGATCATTGCGGGCAACAGATAACTGTTTTAAGTAGTGCCAATAAAAGTAAACAAATCATCAAGTGCAGACCAATAACTAAACATAAATTGACGCGGTTTAAAGATCAAATTTCCGCCAAGCTTCCTGCACTCGAATGTAATCTCGAATGTATAATTTTCATCTTTCCCTGCCTGAAAGTAGGTATCTACATAGTGCACTACATAGACTCATAGAGGCATAAAGGTACCGCTTACCCTAGTTAAAAAGACAACCAGGAGCGTGCACTACATAGAGGCATAAAGGTACTGCTTACCCTACTTAACAAGTCATAATTAAAAAAAATAAAAAACACGACTGCCCTGCCAAAAAACTAACTAAAAAGTTAAAAATCTAAATTAATCTTGTTAAAATAGTCTTATTCACATTTTTATTAAATGATATTTTTCTGTGAATCACTGGATAATGAACTATAGTGTTATATATTTTTGGAATCTACTCATCATTTTCTAGATGATGATTATATAGTTAATCTTATTTTCGAATATTTTTTCGACTTTTTAAACGATTTTTTAAAACGATTTTATACGATTTTATTTAATACGATTTCTTAGTCTTTAATGCGGGACCATGGTCACCACATCCACTTTTTTTAATTTTACTAGTCTACGTCACCCGGAATAAGCTAAGGATTCTAACGATACCTCATTTATCAAAATCGGTCCAGGCGTATAGAAATTATGGTGGAATATACAAACTCACATACATACATACATAAATACATACATGAACCCTGAAAACAATATACTCCTTTTTTTAGGCAATCGTATAAAAATCTCAAATGTATACCTAATTTTAATCATTCCCTGCCTGAAAGTAGGTGTCAACAGCACTACATAGAGCAATGGCGTGCAGTTCATACAGGCATAAAAGCAATGCTTACCCAAATGGAGATACGTCATTGCGTATTTATCATCAAAGCAGCTATTGAATAGGTATTCTGACCAACTAATGCCTACCCCAGCTTCAAACTCTGTGCACGCCACTGATTTTTGGTGTATATGTCACCGCAAGATTGTAAAAACCGTTAGATTATAATCTAACTCGCGAAATTCTAAACTGCCGAAAGATTAGAATTTAACGCATTATTTTCCGGTAGATTGTAATCCGATAGGTATTGAAACCCGATAAAACCTAAGTGACACTACTTGATTATTTATGTCGAACCCTAACCTAACCTACAAGAAAGAGACAAGAAAACGTAAATAAAATGAATATATCAAAAATTGACACTCAGAACATTGAACAGTTTACAATCTTTCGACAGTTTAGAATTTCGCGAGTTAGATTATAATCTAACGGTTTTTACAATCTTACGGTGACATATATAAATGATTTACCATACCATGCCAACAATGTCTGTGATATTGTATTGTTTGCTGACGACACATCAGTTATTTTTAAAGTGGATAGAAGTAAGGACAATTTTGACGATGCAAACAATGCAATATCACACGTATCACACTGGTTTACTGTCAATAATTTGTTATTGAATGCTAAGAAAACCAAGTGCTTAGAATTTGTTCTACCTAATGTAAAGAATATTGACAAAACTATTATAATAAATGGAGAAGCACTAAAAATGCAGAACTCCACAGTTTTCTTGGGGGTGACCTTGGATAATAAGCTTCAATGGGGCGCTCATATAGAGATACTAGCGCGAAAACTTAGCTCGGCTGCTTTTGCTGTCAGGAAAATTAGACAGTTTACCGATATTGAAACGGCTAGACTTGTCTACTTTGCTTACTTCCACAGTGTCATGTCGTACGGCATTTTATTGTGGGGCAGAGCAGCTGAAATCCAATCCATTTTTATATTGCAGAAATTAGAGTTCCCGCGGGAACCAAAAAGCCTCTATTCACGCGGACGAAGTCGCGGGCGTTAGCCAGTTAAAAGATAAAAAGAAACAAATTGCCAAAAAATATTTTTTTGGGTTTTTTTTGCAAATGTTTGCAAATGATCGGCCAGACGGGCAGGACTGGATTCACCAATTGACGAAATTATATTTTTTCACAATTTCAGCTTGCCAAAACGAATTCATGGCCAGCTTTCCGTCTACGCCAGGCCCGTTTAAGTAATCTAAATTGCCTACAAAATATACTTCAACTCACCATGATTGGAGCTGTGTTTGGTTCGGTTGCGGGCAAGCAGCGAGCGAGTGTATGTTAGAAAGTAGTGTCACCCTATAATGGGGTTGTATGTGGTGGATCCGATATGAGAACATGTCTAGAAGGTTGTGGAATATGCCCCAAGCGTGAGACTTGAACACGTTTGGTAGGAGTTGATCTGAAAGACAAAATCATCGTGGTAATTACAGTATCCTGACTAATGCGAAAATGAGTATCCTAATAAATGATAATGTGAGTTTTTTTGTTGTGTCCTAACTCCTAAGGAAAGTCATTAGCTTTCTATCCCGGAAAGTTCAGGAGTTCCCGCGGGAATTAAAGTAAATGAAATATCAAGGTTATCAAAATTATATCATTTCTAAAAATTCAATATTAATTTTAAACATAAAGCTGACTGAAGTGAAGCATTAGCTAGCACAAGTAGAGGACTACCGGCTTATTATGCTCTCAGAGACACGGAGATAAACCACCGCCAACTTCCAAGCTCAGCAGTATCTAGCATGTGTCATGTCCCCCCCCCCCCTCCCCCCCGTACCGTCATGTTGCCCGGACGTAAAACAGTACATACTCTACACTCATAATAATACTTACTTATAAATCCTTTGATACCCAAAGACTCGATCTCCGTGTACACAAGCAGTCGACTATATGTTTCCACTAGAGCTGGGGCCATCATACTACTGCCAGGTATATTTGTCTTGTTTTGTGCCAGTTTCGCTACATGGGACACTATTGAATGTATCAACGACATCTTACAATGCAGCGTCAAACTGTCTAATATACACATAGATAGTGGCACTGTAGGTAAAGGTGTCGCAGGGTTTCCATTCGGCATAGCCTTCTGGCTGCCGAATAATGACTCTATGATTATGCCCATTGGTCGAGAGTAATATTCCTGATTGGTGGAATAAGCATTGCATAACAGAGCTATACGATAATCTGAGCCCATTATTGTTGGTGTGCTGTTCGATGTCATTAGATGCTGAAGGTATCTGGAAAGATATTTTACATATAATGAATGCAAATATTTTGTATAATATACATTACATTATATAATAATACATTGATATTTTATGCAAGATGGTGTAAAAGCGAAATAATAATAATAATAATATATCTTTGAAATATTTAGAAACAGGTTCATTTTTAACAAAATAAGTTGGAAATTCTAAAAAGTAAATCGATGAACTGTTTTTTTTTTTAATTTTGTCTCATAATGAAACTTGTATATGTAAATGGATCGGCGACACAAAATTTATTTTTAAAAATCATACATTATGACACCGTGTGCAATTAATTACAACTAAAATTTCCACTTACTCATATTGTACTTTTAAATTTTGGGGCAACGTCATGGTTTTCAGTTCGGATTCAGCCTTCTTCAGCAAATGCATCCAAATGCACACAACAGCCATTTGATGCGTGCAGTGTGCTCTGGCACAGTCAGGCACTGGTAGAGGCTCTTTCTCCGGATACAACAACTCGTAAAGTTTGATTATGGGCAAAAAATTGGAAAGTGGGTTTCTTTGTATGCTCCCGGAAATAAATTGTAGAAGAACCCACATGAGATGGTCCCGACCTTTCTTCAAATCGTGACCTATCAACTTATTATGAAGCCCCATTACAATATTGGGGAATGACGCAAATCCTATAAGTATTAAATAAATAACTTGTGATGATAGGTGAAGCCAACACCAATGGGTCGATGACATTTCATCGTCCTCATTTTCTTGTTCACTCTTCTCCATTGGCAAAATCATTAATTCGACTAGTTGGTCTTCTAAGGCAATGCACCTTTGCTTATGCTGTTTCTGAAGGCCTAACATTGAGCACATCATATCCCTTGAATAAGGTTGCTCTAGAACATGCCTCAGTAAAGCAATCTGTGGCTTTAACAACTCTTCATCATAGGGCAAATTCCCTTTGAGAGAAAACTTTAATGTGGTTGGATCTAACCGCCAAGGGTTAACTAGGTGATCTGCATATCCTGAGAATTCAACTACTGGAAGCATTTGAGTGTGGCCTATAATGGATACCATTTGTGCACAAGGTTTGAAACTTTCAACAAATAATGCTAGTAACTTTGCCAGTTTCTGTGAAAAGGAAAACATTATTTTTGTAAAAATGTCAATAAAAATAATAATAAAAATATTGATGTGATAAAAATACATACCCAATGTGGCCAGTGATTGTTATCTGGATAAGCCTTTTGAATCTCTGTGACTATGAAATATGCTGGCAGAAGGGAAGCATTGCGGTCAAAAATATATTCAATTACATTGTACAATGCTTTCATTTGGGGCAAAGTGCTTGAGTTTAATTTTACAGGCAGTGTTTGTGCCTTTTCTCTGCAGCCCTAGATGAACATATTTGGACATTTTAACACAACCATAAACCATTTATTAAACTTGTTATCTATACTATCACATAATGATAATTAATTTGGGTATATAACATTCTGCTCTAACATTATCCCATTATTTTGTCATCAATATTTTTGGATTTGATACAAGAAGTGATTGTCATAATGTCAATACTAGAAATAATAATAAACTTGCTGCTTCTAGGCTTAGTAAAATTTGCAATTCATTTGTTGGAAACAGTGTTCGCTTCTACAATAAGCTCCCAGAAGACATGTTGAAGATGTCTCTGAATAAGTTCAAAGTCAATGTAAAACATAAACTCATTGAAAAATCTTATTACCATGTAAAGGATTACTTAAACAACAAGGAAGCTTGGCAATAATTTGCTCGAATGGCTCTGATAGTTCGTAAGTTAAGACGAGTTATGAGACAGTGATAATAAAAAAACCCCTGGCTGAGTTTGTTGCGGGCTCTTCTCAGACCAGGGCGCATTCGGAACCCTCGTAGCTTAAATTTTAAGATACTGTAGCTAATTATCATCATCATGTTTTATAAGTAAGTAATTGATTGATTGATTGATAACTAATTGAAGCAAAATTTGCAAAACCAAAAAATGGTGTACTTTGATAAGCTATCAAAGTACACCATTTTTTGGTTTTGCAAATCTATAAAAAAAACATCAATTGATGAATGTTTGTAAATGCATCACTTTAGAAAGGCTGGACTAATTCTGATGGATTTTTTTTTGTGTGTGGAGTGGGTCCCGGGATGGTTTACGTTCACAATTGAACCCGGTAGGTGGCACAGAAACGGGGTTCCAGGTTCCGACAATGTCTGCCAGGCCCTTAAGAAAAAAAAAATTGCCAGTCATAGGGACTGCCGATAGAAGCGAAAACCAATATTATTTTTTTTCTTGAGTATTAAATTTTTAATATTTTTTGTTCTTTTTTTACAATTTAAAAAATGAAAATATAAAGTTTAATTACGAATGTAGAATATTTATATTTAAGACCTTTTGTTAGGTTAAGGAAAATGCGAGCATGTCGGTTTTGGTGAGCATGTCGGTCACACGAATCCATAAGTTTACCCCCTACCAAAAAGTGCTCAACGCAGCTAAAGAGGTTTTCACTTCAATACAAAAGAACATACCTTCATTATTTCTCTGACACCTTTATAGTCCACTCCACCTATAATTCTTCTGATTAAATTAAAACTTTCAATCCAATAGTCACTGTTTTTATAAACAAGCTTCTCACTAGTAAGTATACAGTCACAAAGCATTCTAAAACAAATAATTACCACTGTATTAGAAATATTTTATAATACTAATATTAATATTAATTGCTTGCCACACAGCCCGTGATTTCCCATTCCGATCAACAAAGGTTGTCTGGGGGAGATCACTTTAGCGATAAGACCGCATTTGCACACTTCACAAGTTTAAGCTTCTTTCCTTTTGTAATTAATGTTTCTATATTTCTTGTGTGCAATAAAGAATGCAATAATAATAATAATTATTATTATCATTATAGATGCAAAACTGTGTTTGCTTGTCCTTCATACATGAAAAAACAGAGCAATGAATCAACGTGATTTTTTGCATGGGTATAGTTAGTAGTTATGGGTATATGGGTACCTTTCTGTGGGAATTACAGAAAACATATTCTCTCATCTGTGCATATACCACATAGACGAAGTTGCGGGCATCAACAAATTTATGCTAGTGTCCAACTGAAGGTCATTTTCTGGCCTAAGCTAAAACCGATTAATTGGCTATTATCATATTTCATTTGTATAATTATGTTTCTGGGGTTGACCAAACATACAAAGCTCGAATGAGACACTCATATTTCCATTTTTATAATATTTTTACTGGCAAACTCAGCCCTGTTGTAAAGACAGTTAACTGGTGGAGAAGCTGTAAAATTTGTATATTTAGCTTAATATCATAGTATTGTCATAGGGAATCTTGCTGTAGGGTAAGATTTTTTTATGTTACACAAATGGGCACTACCTTAGTACCTGGCAATTATAAATTTTAACTCTTAAGTTATATCGCATAGAAATAAAATTAAAAAGAGTAACCACCAAATTTATTCATGGCTTTTCTTGGTAGGGTAAAATCTTTGGATTTTGCTTTCAATAAAATATTCCCAACCATTTGAGATGCACTTCATGAACTAGTTCTAATCTGAACTTGGAAAACATAGCCCCAAGTAACTGATAAAACGTAGGGCATCATATTAAATATTAGAAAACAAGATATGCTAACCTGGCTTGTATGATGTTTGTATTAACTAGATTCTCTAGAAGGGTCAGAAGCTGTTTTAGTTTATATCTGTTGGTAAGTACGGCGGTCAGCGTAAGGTATTGCCGGATAACAGATTCCTGCACCTCTGCACTAGTTGTAGTCAAAACGGCGGATAGCTTCTTCTGATACATCGATAACCTTTCATTCTCTTGCTCCGGCTTATGAACTAAGAAACAACTGAATGCTTCCTCAACTGTCTCCACACGCTGGAAATTAAGGCCCTGAATTGTTTAACTTAATTACTGTAAGCGACATACAATAATGACTCTATTGTATCTGTTTACAGATGACAAACTTACCAAAATTTCGTTTACAATGTTCGCTACTTGGGAATCAGCCATTGTGTATTTATTGAATAAGCCTCACAAAATAATAATAGTAGGTTTTGAGCAACATGTCTTGATAAACTAGCACATAAAGTTTAAAACTATTTAATAAAATACTCTTTAACAGATCATTTGATTTTGAAATTCTTTTGGTTTTTGTGGTAATTCTAAGAGACAAATAATGGTAATTTTGAATCCTAGGTTACTTGTCTCTGATTTTGATGATAGAGGACACCACAGGCAAGGTGTCATAGATTTAATGTTTTTAAGAAAAAGATGATTTTGGTTGCTATGACTACTTGTTATGTTGATTTCATTTGAAAACAAAAAGGCGAAATAATTCTAGAGAAACATGTTTTAATTAATCAGGCTAATATATATTATAGCTTATATTATAGGTTATGGGCCTCCGATTATACGCAAGAAAAAGAGAAAATGAGCCATCACGTCCACATAGAGCCATTAAAAAGAGAAAATTATGATACATGGAGAATCTATGCAAAAGCTCTTTTGTTAAAACTTGGCCTGTGGAACTATGTTTCTAATAAAATTATGAAGCCAACAAGCGAAGGTGATGAACTGAGTAATTATATAGAAAAAGATGGGTTAGCATTAGCCGAGTTGTTTCTCATAATATCGCCAAGCGAATTAAAGCAAGTAAAAAATTGAAAAACCAACAAAGAAATCTGGGATACGCTTGAAAATATATATTACAGTAAAGGTCCAGCTAGAAAAGCAACTTTGTTAAAAGAGTTGATACTTAGAAAAATGAAGGAAAATGACAACATAGTTGATCATCTGAACAAATTTATGGATAGTGTTGATAAACTAGCAGACATGGACATAGCCATTAATAAAGATTTATTAAGCATTATGTTGCTATATAGTTTATCCCAATCTTTCGAAAATTTTCGGATAGCCATAGAATCTAGAGATGATCTACCAGATCCAGATAATCTGAAAATAAAGATCATTGAAGAAGCAGAAGCTCGAAAAAATATGGCTAGTACAAATGATGGGAATTTAGAACAAGAAGCACTATACGGCAAACAACAAAGTCAAAACAAAAAATATAATATAAAATGTTACAAATGTAAGAAAAAAGGGCATAAATCAAATGAATACTGGTCGAAAGTAAATCAAACAAATAAGCGTAATGCGAATTATTGCGATTTAGAAGCGTGCCTAAACGCGAATGATAATAAAGAAAAAGTCATAAAATGGTGTCTTGATAGTGGCTGCACGTCACATATGACTCATGAATTGGAATGATTCCATAATATAGAATAAGATGACTATAAAAACATAAGGTTAGCTTCGGAGAACTGTACAGCACAAGTTGAAGGCCGTGGTTCAGTGAAACTTAATATTAAAAATAAACCTGATCTAAAACTAAGTGAAGCCTTGTATGTACCGTTACTGACTACGAACCTAATGTCAGTAGGAAAAATGACAGATAAAGGTGCAACAGTTTTATTTAAGCAAAGAAAAGCAACCGTAATGCGAAATGGTGAAATACTGTTAAAAGCAGAAAGAAATGAAGATGGTTTATACTATGTTAAAGAAAATTTAGAAGAAAAAACCAACTATTGTGAAGCAAACCAAATGCAACTATGGCATAGAAAGCTAGCACATCTTAATGAAGGGCAAATGCGAATAGCTCTTGACAAGAAAATTATGGAAGGCTTAGAATTTAATAAATGTGACACAGTTAAAGATTGTGAAGTCTGTGCTAAGGGTAAGGCAACAAAACTGCCATTTAATACACATAAAAATGAGCAACGGACAACTCAGAGATTAGAAATTGTGCATACTGATGTATGTGGTCCCATGAGACAGCAATCAAAGGGGGGTTCAGCATACTTCATCACATTCACAGATGATTATTCAAGATATACACGAGTATATACAATGAAAACTAAAAATGAAGCCCTATCAAAATTTAAGGAATTTAAAAATGAGGCTGAACGATTTACTAAAAATAAAATAGTATATTTGCAAAGTGACAATGGGGCAGAGTATATAAATAATAAATTTGATGAATATTTAAAAGAAAATGGCATCAAAAGGAGACTTTCCGCGCCATATACACCGGAGCAAAATGGCTTAGCAGAAAGAAAAAATAGGACATTGCTTCATAAAGCTAGATGTATGCTGATAGACGCTAATATGAAAGAAGATTTTTGGGCTGAAGCAATTAATACAGCTAACTACTTGGCAAACCGCAGTCCTTGCAGTAGTATTGATAATGCGACTCCATTTGAAAAATGGGTAATGAGAGTTCCGTCTGTGAGACATTTTCACATATTTGGAACTAAAGCATTTGTACTGAATAAAGGAAAGAAAAATGGAAAATTTGAAGCCAGAGCGACAGCTGGAATTTTTGTAGGATATTCGGAAAATCATAAGGCGTACCGGATATTTAACCCGAAAACAGACAACGTAATAATCAGTAGAGATGTCAAAGTATTAGATAAAATGTTTTATGAAAACGAAACGAAAGAAGAACAAAAACAAAAGGAAGTTGATAGCAATGAAATAGAAATTATACTTTTTCCTGAAAAACAAAATATAGAAGACAACAAAGAGTTGATAGAGAGTGAAGTTAATTAATCAGAACATGAATTGAACAACGATGAAATATTCTTAGATGCAACTACAGAAATAGATGAAATCTGTACAGATAATGAAGTAGAAGCGACTACTTCCAGTAATAAGAGACAGAGAAAACCACCAGCATGGCACGAAGACTATGAGATGGATACTGAACAATCATTCCTCTGTGAAATAGATGAGAACAGTGATGAATGGGAAGATGCAATAATAAGTGAGATTGAATCTCATCTTAAAAATAATACGTGGAAAGTTGTACACAAGAATGAAAGCAAAAATTTGATAGATAGTAAAATGATTTTGAAAAATAAGTATAATGCATTAGGAGAAATAGATCGAAGAAAGGCGCGACTTGTGGCACGTGGTTTTAATCAAAAAGAAGGTGTTGATTACATAGAAACATTAGCACCCGTTGCAAAAATGAGTACTATTAGACTACTCATCGCACATGCGATTGAAAATGACATGAAGTTATCCCAACTAGATGTGTGACCTGCATTCTTAAACGGCGATTTAGATAAACAAATTTATATGAAGATGTCGAAAAATCTCAATAAATATTTGAAAATGATAATGATACACGGAAAAGATAAGGAGTTAATAAGAAAAGCAAAAGAAATGCTATTAGACGTAAATAGAGATAAAAATAATGGGATATGTCAATTAAATAAAGCTATTTATGGATTGAAACAAGCAGGACGACAATGGTTCTTGAAGTTACATAATAAATTGTTGGAAATTGGATTTAAGAATTCCACAGCAGATCCTTGTTTATATATTTTAGAAAAAGAAGGGGAAAATCTATTTGCAAACATTTATGTGGATGACTTAATACTGGCATATAAATCAGAAAATCTATTGAAAGAAGTTAAAATGAAATTGCAAAAAGCTTTTGAATTAAGAGATATGGGTTTACTCCACCATTGCCTTGGCATACAATTCACCCATGTAGGGGGAGAAATGAGGTTGTCACAGGTGAGCTACATCGAAAAGTTGATAGAAAAATTTAACATGGGTGATTGTAAGCCAGTTTCAACGCCGATGGAAACAAGTTTAAAATTAGAGAGATTACAAAAAGAAGAAGAAATGAAAAACATACCATATCAGGCGTTGATTGGTTCTTTGATGTATCTGGCTATAGCCACACGACCAGATATTATGTTTGCTGTAAGTTATCTGAGCCAGTATAATACCTGTTATGACAAAACGCATTGGCAAGCTGCCAAAAGGGTTATACGATATTTAAAAGGGACAATTAATGTAAGCATCAGATATAGAAAAACAGGAAATGGATTAATAGGTATGGCTGGTGCTGACTGGGCGGCATGTACTATTGACCGTCGTTCATATACAGGTTATATCTTCAAGTATGGAGGTGGTCTAATCAGTTATGCTACGAAGAAGCAACGAGTTGTGGCTTTATCAACTGCAGAGGCTGAATATATGGCAATGACGGAAGCAGCAAAGGAAGCTCTACACCTAAAACAACTGTTAGAAGACATTGGAGTGGCTAAACAAACTGTGCCAATCTATAATGATAATTTGGCTGCACAGAAGTTAGCCAACAATTTGATGACTGGAAAAAGGTCCAAGCATATAAGCATAAGGGAACACTTTATAAGGGACTGTGTCCAAAAGAACCTGATATCGATCCATTACAAGGACACAGATAACATGGAGGCAGATCTTTTAACAAAGGCATTACCACAACCAAAGCTAATCAAACTGCTCCAGATGATAGGAGTCACTCAGACCTTGGGATAGACACCAAGATCATCGTGAGGGGGAGGGTCATAGATAATAGTTTTTAATGTTTTTATGAAAAAGATGATTTTGGTTGCTATGACTACTTGTTATGTTGATTTCAAGTTATTGAAAAAAAGGCGAAATAATTCTAGAGAAACATGTTTTAATTAATCAGGCAAATATATATTATAGCTTATATTATACAAGGTGGACACCACTAGAGACAAGTAACTTAGATGAATAGACCCTAGCTCACTGTGCTAGCTCAATGACCTCCAGATAGACTGATGGTCTGCTCGGTCGTGAGACAGCCATATTCAAGTACAAATACTGTCTTTGAGAGTATATAATAAAATGTTGCCATATTCATAATTTACTCCCAAAGTGGTGACTCCTATCAGATAGGATAGGAGAAATGGGGAATAAATAAATAAATAGTTTTGATTGACCAACACAATTTTTAATTATAAATATAAAATTATATTAAATCATAATAATATATTATCAATAATTAATAGTATTACGCGAATGTTTAAATAAATACCTATTTATAAAGTTTCATATTGTATTATTTTATCTGAACACATATTATGTTAAAATCGAAACCATAAAATGTTAGTAATACCAACATAATAATTTACCCAAACTTTTCTTGATATGATTCCGTACGTTTCATTGCTATTTAAAGAATGCTAGATGACATAACAAAGTATTACAGAATTAGAAATTATTTATTGCTTAATACACATAATATTACAATGGTGGTAAAAGATAAAAATACAAGTGTATTACCATCGTCATGGCGTGCAATACTAAAAATAATCGATGTAGCAAATCACGGTATTAATTATTTAGATAAATAGGTGAACAATTAAGAAAATTCTTGAAATATCGACAATACCTTCATATTTTCATATCAACTGAGCCTGAAATTGAAAATGTCCATACATTTAGATTAAGTATTATCGATAAATTAATATTAAGCACTTGTTAAGAGTCAAAGAAATATTCCACTAAAATTTTTAAAGTTAACCGTGTAAATGTATTTGCATAAACCCAGCATTTAATTTGGCTTGCCATCATTGAAAAATTCATCTAGGCTGTAATTTAATTTAATTTAATTTATTTGAACTACCAACAGAATTACAAGTAGTAGGAATACAAAATGTTGAATGGCTTAGGCAATAGGTAACAAGCAATTCAATTTATAGGTAGTTACATCATGCACATAGGAAAAGTCGTACCTATCTGACACAAGAATACATTCGGGAATTATTAATAAATAATTAAAATTACTGATACAAGACTATACCAAATTAATGAAAATAACTATCAATAATTATATAACATTCAATTTTAACTATTGTTTAAAAAAAACTGGATAAAAAGTTAAAAAAAAAAAAGTTAGATGCATAAAATTTATTCCATTTGACTTTGACTTTCTGTAGTTTTCCACAAAACAAATCAATGCATTTGTCCTTTAATGTAAATTCCCTGTATAGTCGGATTAGCCTGGGTACAAGGGAATGATGGCCAAGATTGGTTTTGTGGGTTCGATGGGTGAGCAGTGAGATAGGATACCGAGGCATCCGAGAGGGGACTTTGAAGGATATTTGGCTCAACAGTTCCGGGTTATCCATGGTACCATTTACAAGTTAATGTAAGAAAACCATGTCAAGAAAATCGTGCATTTTTCGTCTATCCGAAAGTGAGTGCAATTTAAACTTTTTTAGCCTTGAGATATATGGTAATCTTTTATCGCGTCCAATTGAGTAAAATTGTGTAAATCGCCTCTGTATACTTTCCAGACGATCCTTATGGATCTGGTAATTGGGGTTCCATATTACCGTGCCGTACTCGAGTTTGCTTCTCACTAATGTCGCAAAAAGTATTTTTTTAGTTAGACAATTTTTGAATGGTTTTGCATTTCTAAATAAGAAGCCCAACATTTTTCATGCCGATCTGCAGATATTTTCGATATGAACATTAAAGCGTAGTTTGAAATCAATGGTAATCCCTAGATCGCGGACAGATTCCAGTTTTTGGAGTGGACTGTTATTTATCGTCTATTTGCCCTCGAATAGTGAGCGTTTACGTGTAAAACTAATAGGAAATATAGGAACATTCGGTGGGATTTAAGTCCATACCATTACTTTTACACCATAAAGCAACCCTATCTATGTCATCCTGCAATAACAACGCATCATCCTGTTTTGTGATCTCCTTTGCCAATCTCAGGTCATCCGCAAAAATCAAACACTTGGAATTTAATATGCAATTAGTAATATCATTTATAAAGATATTAAATAAAAGAGGTCCCAGGATAGATCCCTGAGGCACCCCTGACAATGCACTGTATAAACGTGAACAGTGACCTTTAATTGCTACGTATGAGCATCTTTCCACTAGATATGAAGAAAGCCATGATAAGAGTGATCCACCTAGTCCAAAGGAAGCTAGTTTGGTTACCAATAATTTATGATTGACCTTGCCGAAGGCCTTCTAGAAATCTGTGTAAATTGCATCCACCTGTTTACGAGAGTCTACCGAGACTGTAACAAAGCTCATGAAATTCGCCAGATTAGTTATGGTGGATCTTGAACTTACGAAATCATGCTGTGCCTCTGAGAGCTCACGGAGAACGTTGCGTGATAATATTGGCTGTACCGAGACTCAAATACCTTCGCCAAGGTAGACAATATCGAGATAGGCCTGTAATTGGTAATATTTTCACGACCACCTTTTTCATAAACGGGTACAATTCTTGAACATTTC
Organism: Erebia palarica; assembly: GCA_964035005.1. Classification (NCBI taxonomy): domain Eukaryota; kingdom Metazoa; phylum Arthropoda; class Insecta; order Lepidoptera; family Nymphalidae; genus Erebia; species Erebia palarica. The sequence goes on from OZ035986.1 coordinate 22,468,884, forward strand.
CATAAATCTGGGAAAGCTCCAGTATGCAATGATTTGTTATATAGCATGCATACAGGTAACGATAGTGAGTTTGAACATTTTTTAATCAGCAATGGTGGAATATCATCAGGGCCAGCGCCTTTCTTTGTATCAAGTCTTTTTAATTTTATATATACTTCCTTTATAGTGAACTTAACATTGCAGAGAAAGTTGACAGAGTTGATAGATACATGAAGACTGGTATCAGGTGGATCGCCTGAATCGTAAACAGAGGCAAAATAGTCTGCAAACAAATTACACATACTGGGACCGTCAGTGGCGATCCTATCAGTAAACACCATCTTTGCTGGATATTTATTAGGCGATTGTTTTATATTTTTTAAGTGAGTCCAAAAGTATTTTGGATTTTTTGATAAATTATTTTCTATCGATAAAATATATCTATCGTAGCATTCCTTGATTAGGTTATTGCTGTCACTTCTTAAGGATTCGAATTTGAGAATATCTAATGGATTTTTGTAGATTTTTGCTTTTATCCTATACTTATTTTTAAGTTTTAACATCGAAATGAGTTTATTGCTATACCAAACAGGAAATTTGCTATTTCTGGGTTTTGTTTTTGGAACGTGTTTCTCAATAATGGATTTAAGTTTATCATAGAATAAAGTAAGCATTGCATTAACATTATCACAGTTTAGAAATAGGTCAATCCATGGAGTATTGTCTAAATCTTTTACTATAGCGTCATAGTCGGCCTTGTAAAAATTTAATTTTTCAACGACTATTTACTATAGCCACTTTATCTAATTTAACATTTACCGATAGAGGTGGGTGATGATTGTCGACTATACTAATGGGATTGAGACTTTTGTTAACTATGACTTGAGTAGAGTTAGACAGGACTAAATCAAGTAATCTTTTGTTGGTATTAAATATAGAGTTAAATTGCTTTAAATCGTGTTCTTCAATAAAGTCCACGAGGGTAGAGTCTAAACTGCAATTACAAGACGGGTGCATATAATTTAGCTCAGGTAATTGTGACCATGTCAGACTACTCATATTCAGGTCACCTATGAGGAGCACCTGATCATAGTTATTAATTATTTTGTATTTCACTTTTGATTGGTGGTGGCAGGTACACTGCGCAGATAGCAATATGTCTTTGTTTATTTTGTATAACTGCCTCCACCGTCACCCATACGTCTTCACAGTTACTCTCCCATTGCGGTACGCGGCAAGATTTAAGGTTATTTTTAACAGCAATCATGACTCCACCTCCATTTTTTATTTTGTCTATAAACTCTCCATCAAATACCCTGTCGTTGAGCCAGGTTTCTGTGAATTTTAAGATATCATAGTCATTAGATAGTATGTTAAGTTTTACCTCTCGTGTTTTACTTCGGATTCCTCTTACATTTTGGTAATATATTTTAAAATTATCGTATGTAACAAATTATTATAAGAGACTAGACATTAAAAGGGAAAATTTTAAGAATTTAATTGATCTAGCTGCTCAACATTTCTCACAACAATATGCTCAGAGTCGTCTGTTTTTCTCAGAAAGACACGTCCATTTTTGTCCAAACATATTTATAATTTAACTTCTTAGCTGTTAACCTAGCAAATGCATGTATCTTCTTCAGTTCCGGTGTCAGGTGATCTACCACGTAAACTGGTTTTTCTCGCCTCCTATTCCAATATGACTCGTATTCAGTTTCTCTTCTTTATTCTTCTTATTGAATTTGATCACTCCTGCCAAGAAGGTATCACGAATGCGTGGACTCGAGAACTTCACAATTACAGACCGCGGACGCGTATTAACAAGGTTAGTCTTTGCAATCCTGGTGCATTTGTGGATCTGAGTCTGATAGACTGCTGCCTGTCGCCTTCCCAATTTGTAAAATAACATTCGGTAAGTTTTCGGATTTGTGCTCGGGTAGGCACTGGATCTCCAAGTTACTCATTCTTGAGTGCTATTCCATGATACTTAATCGACTATTGAGATCTTTAACTGTAGATTTTAGGTATTCATTTTCTTTTTCTAGTTCTTTGACCTCCGTTAGTTTTCCTTGAATCTCTTTTTCAGGTCCTCATATTGGTTGTTTATAAAGCTCACGGAATCCTTAGTCTCATTTATGTCCTTAAACATTTCTTTTGTTTTGCTTTCTAATATTTTACTAAATTTTTTTTCCATTTTTGCCAAAAGAATGTTCATTTCTTCCTTCATGAGCTGCTTCACTTTCTCAAGGGTGAAAGATTCCTGGGCTTGTTGTTGGGTTAACGGCTGCGCGCGCCTATGCGTGATATTTGACGACAGACTTGTATCGGCGCTAGAAGATCCACGAACAAGCGTATTGGTATTATCACCAATTTTTTGCTCGTAGCGCTGATACATTCAAACGCATGATATTGCAAACTGCATGTAACGCATTTGAGTTGCTCAATAGTCACTAGATCCTTGGAGCACGCCGCACACTTTTTAACTTTTGGCAATTTGGCGTTCATCTTTTAACCCAGACGTCCTGATGCGAGCAAGGGTAAGTTACGCGTTATTGCTTTATATATTTCGCAGGCGTTTCGCAGTGACTACGGTTTAGCGCAAAATTGTTGGTGAGGGTATTAATGAAAAAAGAGTGGACCACATACGAATACTAATCACTTCATTCCAATAATCGCACTGGATTTACAAGAGTATTTTAGTGAAAATGTTTTAGTGTTATTATTAAACGTTAAACTTGAAATTTAGAATGATTTTAAGTTATTCAGATAAGATAATCGTAAACTGTGAGTCACTGTATACTTAGGTTATTGCATCACTCATAACTCGATAAGAAATAATAAATATTCCGAGATAACACTTACAACTAACGTTTATTGTTTTTATTGAAGTTTAATACCACCTTTCTTACAATAACTTCAGAGACTTGATTTTAATAACGATATGTAAACAGAACTACTTTGCACGACTTTGACGTTGATGTATTGAATGTAGATGGCTATAATGTATGCACTTGTGGACTTTTACGGAAAATTAACATTTTCTCCTTGAATATAACTGTTGATAAACAAAAACAGAACAATAAATAATAATAAGGCCAGAAAAGTAGGGGGGGAGTGAAATAGGGGTAAAATCATTTCATTCAATTATAGTGTTTTATTTAACTCCTTACTTTTCCGGGATAAAAAGTAGCCTATGTCCTTCCTGGGGATATTCCACATATCCCTGTACTAAACATCAAAATCGGTTGAAAAGGTGGGCCATGAAAGCGTAGCAGACAGACAGACAAACATAAGGATCACTCACGCCAGACCGTGCCGGGTCCGACCCGAGCGTCGGCCGTAGCACGGTCACAGAGCCGGTCCCGTGTCTGTAATTACATTACAGACGGGCCTCGACCGAGCAATTACCGTTGCGTCGTGATACAGTATACTCGTCCGAGCAAAAATAGTGTTGTAACTAGACTACAATCATGTTGAATTTTGACGATCTGGAATTAGCAGCTATTGCGATCGCTCTGGACGATGAAGAATCTTCAACTACAAGGAAATGGAGTGTGTATCCACTTTGGAGAGAGCGACAAGAGAAAGGAGAATTTGTGAATCTTTGTAAAGATTGACGTAGTTATGAAGACAAATATTGGGACTACTTTAAAATGACTAAAGAATCTTTTGACATCTTACGCATAAAAATTAATTTTGTTTGATTTCTTCACTTATTTTGACCCACAATGAAGACTTTTAGTTGGAGTCCATATATTTCCCGTCGCTCATATCATATAATGCTGGATAATTCCTCACAGCCTCAATCAAACGTTCGTTGTTCATTTTCCGACGTCAGTTCACTTGTCTAGAGCATCACTACGACTAGTCGCCGCTCGGGCGCAGCTCGGCGGCACTGTATCATGCAAAGGGCCGTGGCCGAGCCGAGGCAGGACCGAGTTGTTTCCGAGCGTTGTCCGATGCTCGGCTGTTACTCGGTTGCCGCTCAGTATAGCGTGAGTGTGTCCATACAAAATATACGTAATATTAGTTAACCGTGCTACGGCCGACGCTCGGGTCGGACCCGGCACGGTCTGGCGTGATCCTATACACATTTCCGTGTTTATAAGATTAGTATGGATTATTGTAATAGATAATAAAAGACTAATTTAATAATGACCATAATATTTATTAATTTGTGTCGCTTTTACCTTTTAACGTTAAGAGAGACAAAAAATCGGCCATGTGCGCTTGCCCGAGTAGAAGGAATTTTAATTTGGGTCCTGGCAACACTTCAAATATACTCATTTTAATAACAAACTTTTCATAACAGTTATACTATGAAAACTAGGCCCTATTTCTTTCATTTACTTGAGTAAACATTAGTTACTCATGATTATAGTTACGATAATATAAAGATCCAAAGATTAATGTGTCACTATATCAAGATTTTGACTACTTACTTGTGAAATGTAATTTCATCGATTTTCCTTTCGCTGCGGCTTTTGCAGCCTAATATACTGCAGCCCACCATTGCGCTTAACAATAGCTTAACGAACAAAAAATTTCACAAACAATTCAACCTACAAATGTTATGATAATAATAATAATAATAATAATGTCACCACTGAGTTCAGCAATTCTATCAGCATGGAGCTTGGGCTGGACAAGTGTGCGGTCTTGCATGTGGTAAGGGGGCAGGTTACTCAGTCGGCTGGGGTTTATCTCGAGCCATCGAGCATTAGGACCCTCTCCGAAGCTGAATCATACCGGTATCCGGGTATGTCGCAAACGATAGGAGTAAATGAGGCGGACGTGAAACAGTCTGTTTGCGAGGCCTTCTTTGGACGTCTGACAAAAATCTGTAAAAGTTTTTTGTCAGGCGCCAATAAGGTTCGAGCCTATAGCGGCTGGGTTATGCCCGTTCTCACGTACACCTTTGGCGTACTCAGATGGACTCAGACCGAACTTGACGCCTTGGATAGAAAAGTCCGCACGACTATGACTCTCTATCGCATGCATCACCCGAAATCGTCTGTGATGAGATTGTATATCCCCCGGAAATGTGGTGGTCGAGGCGTATTAAGCGTCAAGACCATGCATAACCGGGAGATAGCCAATCTCAGACAATACTTCGAGACGAAGAGGGAGTCACCCATGCATAGAGAGGTCATAGAATGTGATAAAGGACTCACTCCCCTATCCATAGCAAAAATCGAGTGGCAGGCTCCGGTGGTACGTACCACTTCTGACCGGGAGGCTGTATGGAAGGAGAAGCAGTTGCGCGGACGCTTTTTTAAAGCTCTTAATGAGCCACACGTCGATAAGAAAGCGTCCGTGCAATGGCTGCGCTTCGGTGACCTCTTTGGGGAAACCGAAGATTTTGTCTGTGCGATACAGGATCAGGTAGTCAAGACGCGGAACTACCGAAAGTACATTCTCAAGGATGGCACTCATGACATCTGTCGAGCCTGTCGCCATCCCGATGAGTCGCTCAGACATGTGCTTTCGGGATGTTCGGCGTTTGCTAACACTGAGAATCTGCACAGACACAACCAAACGGCCAAAATCCTTAAGCAAGAGCTTGCTCTGAAGTACGGTCTCCTGGATCAGAGGCTGCCGTACTACAAGTACACACCGGTGCCTGTACTCGAGCGTGATGGAGTCCGACTCTACTGACATCGGTCCATCATCACGGACAGGACTATTCTAGCGAATAAGCCTGACATCGTGTTGTTGGACCGAGCACAGTCGCGGGTGTTTTTGGTGGACATCACCATTCCATATGACGAGAACCTTGTGAGAGCTGAGACGGAGAAGAAACGTAAGTATCTTGATCTGGCTCACGAGGTTTCCGCCATGTGGCATGTGGGGTCCACTAAAACCATCCCAATCGTCATATCTGCGAATGGGATAATCCCAGTCAGCCTTGCTCACCATCTGAGGCGATTGGGGTTCCGTGGCAGTTCGCTCGCAGCCAGGATGCAGAAAGCGGTGTTGCTAGATTCGGCTAGGATAGTCCGCCGGTTTCTCAACCTGTCCCCCTGTCCCCCGGCCGTCTGGTCTCCCCTGCCGGGGTGTAATCCTCCGTCCGCTACAACTATTTATTTGTGTATATTTGTGTGTAAATTTATTTATTTCTATTTATTTACGTAAGTTTATTATACCACTTTTGGCCTCATATATGTATTTATTTTGTATATGTACGGATGTGAGAGTTCAATTCATGTAGATAATAATAATAATAATATATAAAAAACTTTGACTACCTAAATAACCTCCAATATACATAAGTTTGTGTGTCACTTGTTACTGATGTGACAGGCAAAAAAATTTAACACGCTGACGGGGATAAAAAAAATATATACACTTACCTTTCATTTATAGGCATTAAGCCATAGTTATCTCGTTCTAGCAATAAAACTTGAAATATGGCGCAATCTTTAGGTATTTAATCCGAGCAATATACTCACAGCAGAATGACAGGGTGAGGATGAAGGCAGGCCATAGACCTAGAATATATGAATATTTACATAGATATAGAATATTTAGCTAGATTTACTATCAGCGTACACAGTATGCGAAAGTGATAATTTAAATTAAATGTACCATATCTATCAATCCTTTTATTGCAATCATACTTTTTTTTCATATTTTGTGGGAAAACTGCTAATGCTTATTAGCTAATGCAATTATGAACTAGTTTAAAAACTTACGTGTAATTTTAATTGTATTTTATAATTTATATATACTAGTAGTTTGCCCCGACTAAGACCTCGCGGTATCCTGATAGTTTTCTAATAGACTATATAATTGACTATATAATTGTAATAGTTAACTTTTAACATTCGACGCAAAAGAGCTAAAGAGTTAATGGAGAAATGAATAAACTTTTTCAGAGCGTCATTTATTGACATCATAGTGAAGTTCTGTTAAAAATACTGTAGCTCATTGCAAATTCAATAATTTCGTTTCCTCATAATATTTATCTTATTTTAGTATTTGTTGTGCAGGTACAGGATATAATTCAAATAATTGATCAAGTTTCAGCTTTTCAGAAAATTGAGAGTTCTGTGGTCAACTTTGGACGTTAGAAAATCTCCACTTTGAAAGCCACCCATTTCGTCAATTTTAGGGGAAAATTAAAAAGAAAAAAAATTGTACTTTATTCCTTATTATCTTTAAAACGATAAACTGCAACCTAACGCTATATAAATATTTTTTAACTTTTTTATAACTTTTTAAGCCATATTCGGCTGGAGGCCATCGGTTTACTTATTATATTTAAATTTGAAGTAATTACCTTCAGTAATTTAGAAGTTATAAGGCACTGACAGACGGACGGACGGACGGACAAGTGCAAATTCACCCAAGTAGACTCAGTATATATCGTACCCTTATTGCAAAAACCGATTATCTGCATTTTTGTACCAAAATTGAGTTAAATATATCAATCGACTCCTCCAGTCACGACGAAGCTACAGGTAAAACCCATTATCTGCTACGACGCTTATTTACGGAGATAGCTAGAGCTAAAAGCAACTATCTTCAAGTATGATTTAATTATCTTCTTAAAAAAAGAACTAAGCTCATTTAAACTACTTCACATTTAGAAATGTATAGCACAAGAAACATGTAACGTATTATAACACTTTTCAGATGTAGTTGCTTGATTTATTATTATATCGATAATTATTCTGTTAAAACATATTAACTTGCGGTAACTGGTTTTAGCTTTTATGAATTAAAGTAGAATGTGCTGATGTATCTACCAGTAAAACATACTAAACAACATTAGTTGTTTTTTGCAGAAAAAATAACACCATATTTGGTTAAAATGATTGCAGATAAAAAGAACTTAGATAACTATAGCTTACTTTTACTGTATAACTGGGCTACTACGGTTTTCGAATATCTTCAGCAATTATCAATTATCTGTGTTTACTTTTTCCTTTCACTAGGTACATGCGAGACGCTTGCTAGATGAGGTGGGTAAGCTGTTCGAGCGGATCATTGCCGGTCGCCTCAGTGACCACTTGTTACATAATATTATCGGCCCTGATTTATCTGAAAGCCAGTTTGGTTTCCGGCAGAGCCCATCTACAGTGGACGCGATCCTGTCCGTTCGGACCTTTATGGAGCATTTATGGGCAGTTTCAAAGGGTGGAGTCGCATTGGCAGTGAGTTTGGACATAGTGAATGATTTCAATTCCCTACCTTGGACAGCTATTAGGGAGGGTTGACTCACCACAACGTGCCTCCATACCTGCGGGATATCATTGGGTCGTACCTTTCCAACAGATCTATGCAGTATACTGGGCGAGCTGGTCTCTTTTATACGAGGAAAATAAGTTACGGAGTTCCACAAGGTTCTGTACTGGGACCGCTCTTGTGGAATTTGGCATACGACGCTGTCCTACGTACTAGTCTCTGGTGTCAATATAATCTGCTACGCAGATGTCACTATGGTACTAGATGAAGGTGATTCTTTTGAGGGAGCGCTGAGACTTGCAGAGGTCGGTGTGTCCCGGGTAGTCTCGGAAATCCAAGTGCTGGGCCTTAGAATAGCACCTCACAAAACTGAAGCCACATGGTTATGGTATGGTTCCACAAGCTTCCCAGGCGAGTGGAACCGCCCAGTTTTTCGATTCGCGTGGGTAGTACGGACGTCCAGGTTGGCCGGTACCTCAAATACTTAGGTCTGACCTTGGACAGCCGTTGGAGCTTCGAGGAGCATTTTGAGCGCTTGATCCCTCGAATACAGAAAGTAGCAGGTGCAATGCACGGTCTGCTGCCTAATCTCGGGGGTCCGCAAGAAGGAGTCCGCCGACTATATGCGAGTGTATTGCGAACGATGGCCCTTTACGGGGCACCTGTTTGGTCGCAGAGACTATCTGGTATGCAACGTCTCAGAGCAAAAGTTAACAGCGTTCAACGCAAGATGGCGATAAGGGTCGCGCGGGGATATCGAACTATATCGTTCGAGGCCGCCACTATTCTGGCCCGCTCTCCGCCTTTGGACTAGCCGATATGGATGCAAAAGTGTATGCCGAAATCCATGATGGCCAGAGGAGTGGAGATGGGAGGTGGTAAGACGCCGATCGCACCAGTAGGCAATTGTAAGCTAGCGTACGCGCCTAGAAGAGGGAAGAAACATACGCTAGCGCACTGTTGGTACAATCCTCCCAAATTTTGAGGCCTGGCTGTAAAGAAAGAGTGGCAATATCACCTTTAGACTGACACAGGTACTAACCGGACACGGCTGTTTTTTCACCATGTGGGCAATGACCTCTCCCCAAGAGGCTGAAATAAGGGATATACTGGAAAAAGAGGAAAATTCGAGAGCAGTGGTCTCCTTCTGAGAAACCGTAACGGTTGAGAAGGAGGCTGCTGAGCAGGTCCGAGAGATAGCCGATCCCGCCAGGAGACGAAGGCGCCGAGGCGGTGCCGTTAGCCGGCCAACCCTATCCGGATGGACAGGGTTGGGCGGCTAACGGGACTACGGTTACTACGGGACTATTGGATAATAGTCCCGTAGTAATGGACCTCGAGGTCACGAGCGGCTGGGGTGGGGGCTTCAGTCGTTCCATGTTCCATGTCATAAGTGGCCTTGGGAAGATGGCAGTTTGCTGTGGCACAAGCTGCCATAGCTCATAACGAGTGCAGTTTGGGGTATGAGCACCGGGACGAGCCCAACAGGCACTGCGCTAGGGAGGCACCGATGCGTATTTTATGAGATCTCGGAGCCCCCCAATGCATGCAGATGGTGGCCACCGAGGGGGGTAATATAGCGAACGTTACTGGTTAGCCAGGAGCTGTATTGATCTTTAGTAATAAACGTTTTAACCGGCGCGTGCTTATTAAAGAGATCCAAGATTGATTTGTTAAATGAATCTACGATATTATCAATGCTATTATCATTCATGATTGCATTCCAGTTTACGCTCTCGAGGTCGAGGTTAAAGTTAAATTCTACAATATTAATGTCTTTTATAGGCATTAATATTGTAGAATTTAACAAAGACCTCGAGATTGTTTACCGTGAAGAAGTAGATTGTTTACCGTGAACCGTGACTTGAGAAATTGCAGTATTTACGTTGTCAAAGTTGTCTATCGAGTTTAAAAATCAAGGACGTATCATCAGCAAATAGTACAATATCGCAAGTGTTACGGACAAAATCTGGCAAATCGTTGATGTACAATGCCTACTCCAAAGCGTCCCTTAGCTTACAACACCGCTCAAGTCGAAAATTGGCGGTTTTCACATTTGAATGCCTTTCGATGGAGCTGCTCATTGCGCGTCTAACCATTGGTCACATGATATAGATTTCAGCCAATCAGAGCCGTAATTCGAAAAGTAGTGACAGCGCGCAAGTCGGATGGCCTCTCAACACCGCACAAGTCGTTAGTCTGTCATAGTTCCGATGGCTGTTGTGCTCAAAATCGCAATGTTACCTTAAGCATTGCTTTATTAGGTACGTTTAGCGATTGAAAAAAATATTGAGATTACTCAAAAGTACCTGAAAAAAGGCCATAGCAGTACAATAGAGTGTAAATTAAAAGGTAAAGAAATTTACCTTCCACAACAATACATGGCCATAACCAAAACCCCGCTAGGAGTGATCCTATGCCTTATGAAGCTCGTTATTTGGACTATACATTTTTTTACCGACTTTATTATTTATAAATCTATACGGCCTGAAAAAACACAGTAAAAAGACAGGTGGCCCAGTCGTCACAGATGCACGTATGCTAGAATACAGACCAAATGGCACAATTTGGTATAAAATTGGTTTTGATGACGGTTTTCAGCCGTTACCACATCGTCCTACGCCAATTAACAGCATTAAACAAATAAATCACCTGCAGAAACTGAATGCAGCTATAATACCATTTAAAAGCGTAAGTATGATGATTTGCAAGACCTAGAAAGTGTATTACCATCTAGTTGCCACTCTTTCTAAGATGACCTTCCGCACAGCAATCGCTAATAGGCCTATTACACTGCACTTTAACAGGGACCCTTACATTTAAATCAGTGTAGTGTAATAAATTCTAGGGAGTAAGGGTCCCTTAATTGGTCCTTATTGCTGTGTAATAAGCGACGCTCTAACTAGCGGCCACATCCACCCTTACCACAGGGCCCTGTAGAAAGTGCAGTGTAATAGGCCTATGAAGACTGCAACTAACTATTAGACTAGAGATTTTGAGTATTATTTTTTATTTTTATATTTTTATTACTATTATATCTTGTTTCGTTGGAGTTTATTAAAGACTATGTTTTAAATATTATTTACCAATTAAAATAAAAAAATAATAATTGCACTTACGCTCAATTGCAGATACCTCTGTTTTAACGATTGTTAATTATTCTTGAAATATTTCTTAATAAAAACTTTTCTTTGTAAATCATCTATTAATATCTTATTCCCTAACATTTTCGCAAAGAACACCGCCTTAATCTAATAAAATATCAGTCAACACAGCTCAAGTCATACAATAAAAGCCAAAATAAAGTAAATCGTCAAAATAAGTTTAAATAATTATTTCTTAACCGCTAAATAGGGTATTTAATAAATAACAACAGAAAAATTCCACCGATTTTTTAAAATAGACAGTTTTTTTCGTCTCCTGTAAAGTTGGTAAAAATGACTTATGCAGTGTTGTTAGCTAAGGGACGAAAGACGTTATACTTATTAACGAGGGCACAGATATTTAAGTCTGTGGTTGAGGGAGGTTGACATAGACTAGATAAATCAAAGATAAATCTTAAAAAAGGTCACTTGTCAGTTGTCTTAACAGTCTTTAGCAGTTCGTAGTCTATGGTTTGCGAGTGACGTTATGTATTTAGTGTTGAATGTCGTAGGAATTCGATTTCGTAGTTTTGTTAATTTTTTATATGGAATTAGAAATATTTAAGCTCGTTTTATGTTCTTGTCAAAGTTTTATACGTATCTAGTGATTTTGGCGAGATGGAGTCTCCGCCGTCGTTTTCTACGCACTCCGAAGTGCCTCCTTTGAGTGAAGACAGCGGCCTGCTGATTACGAGTGGATCGTTTTCTAGTGATTCCGCTAGTGGCTGGCATCACATCACATCCGAGGCAAGTATTATCAACAATGCGTCATAACAAAAATACTCTATATTTAGACTTTCTGTTATGTACTCTTTAGTTATAATTATTTGCAACTTTTAGCATGATTAAAATACAAAGACCCATAGAAGTTTAAATGATTAGTTTCCCACAAGGAAGTTACTTGTATAAAATTTGACTTTGTTTTTGTATGCAATTGGCTGTAAAGTTTTCAAATAACTAGGTTATAAATAGTTTCCCTGTATAGGTTAGCTCTAAAGTTCCTATCTAAAACTTTTGTTTCCCTTTTACCTGTAAAAATATTCAATAAATTTAGAATAGTACTCAAAATTATCATTATAAAACATGATATACTTTTAGTTATAGCTTACTTGAAATAATTGAGTGCACTTAAAAATTAGTCTAAAACTTTGTTTGGTCATTATTGTATTGTTTATATGTAACTTTAATTTAACTCTGAGTTTTGGTATACTGCATTTTGGGCAGTATACTTATCAAATTATTAATCAACAATTATTATTATTAGACTTACTAAATGTCAAATTTGTTCTTATGAAAATTGTACAAAACCTTAGACCAACATCATGTCAACTAGGTAATTTCATTAATTTATTAATTTAAATTTTTATTACTATTGCAAACTTGCAAAAACAATACAAAATCTTACCTAGATATGATATGCATACCAAGTAACTACTTAATTTATCAACCTATATATTACTAGATGATGCCTGCTACTTTGTCTGTGTGGACTAAGTTTTTCGATTCCTGCGTGAAGTCTTTAATTATCTGGGATGTCCTTCTCCCGGATGTAACCTACCGCTATGCCAAATTTTATCAAAATCGGTTGTATAGATGGGCCGTGAAAGCGTAGCAGACAGACAGACAGACACACACACATTTATAATATTAGTATGGATAATGGCAAATTACTATCAACACTGTAAGCAACTACATCATATACTATATTATTATTAAGTACTTAAGTATAATGAAGCTTGTCCTCCAAATTTATAGACCCTTTGATGTTCTTATATTATATTATTTTAACTGTACTTTAATTACTGAGTACCTATTTATGAGTGATAAGTTAAGTTCGCGGAATGGGAAGCAAGGGGGGTAAATTAAAATTTGCAATTATTTTTCTTTTTCTATGTAGATGAACTGCTAGCCTAATATATTTTCAGATCGTAGCTTATGCATATCATCAATAAAAAAAGATTCATTTTTGGCCTTGTAAGTAATAAACTGAAAATGCGTCCTTCACTTCTTCATCACTTCAAAAATTCTTGCCATGAAGGTCATTTTTCATATTTGAGAACAGATAATAATCGCAGGGGGCCAGGTCTGGACTATATGGTGGGTGGTTAATTATTTCGATGCCTAACTTGTGTGTAGGGCAGCCAGGGCAACGCAGCTCTTGTGAACAGGCGCATTGTTGTGCAAGAGCAAGACGTAAATTTCGTAAATTTTCCTCGTCTTTTCTCTTTGATTGCTTCCCTGAAACGCTCCAAAATTGTCGCGTAGTATTCTCCGATCATATTAACGCCCTTATCCTTATAATCGATCAGCAGGATTCCTTCAGTATCCCAGAAAACAGTCGCCATGAGTTTTCCGGCCGACTGCAACACCTTGAACTTCTTAGGCGGTGGTGTGGTGCTTGTGTTATAATGGCTTGGTGCTCGATTTTCTCCATTGTGAAGACAGTGTCTTCCTGATTAAGTTGTTTGCTTGATGATAGTTCAGAGAATAATGAGCCAATTGTAATAAAACTAGGTATTTATACTAATTGTGAATCACTCAACACGTTGACATATTAATGATACCCCTCACCCCTTTTCAACCCAGCCATTCCGGGAACTTAAAAACGCATCCTCGTATTTATTTCCATTGCTACAATTTCATGTGAAAATGACATTTCGTTCCTAATTTGGCATATTACCACATAAATACTGCAGCATGTGGTGTATGATTGACAATAAAAAATTTAAACAAACAAAAATTACTTAAGTTCTTCTTAGTACATGTACTTAATGTTTGCTATGTTTAAGGATGATTTTGGTCATATATTCAATTAAAAGCAAAATAAAATCTGATAAATATATTTTTTGTAGTAAAGTTACATTTATATTAGTATTTGTAAACCATCTGTGAAAAACACTTTTCATATAACATGCATTAAAAATGCGAGTTTAAATGCCTGTTGAGCCTAGCCCAAAGATTTAGGATTGGTGGACCAATTTTATATATATGACCGAGCCACGTGAAACTAGTAAATTTCAGATGAATACGTCAGTCAGTAGGTGTTGACGAAGCAGCCTTCCTTTCAATCCTGTCAGAGTATCTTTGGTTTATTTCAAACCTTTTTGATTGTCACTTTACCCATCGACAAAAGTGACAGTTAAGATATTTGTAAACAACCTAGCAACTAAAATAAACTAGTGGTTCGCCCCGAACTGAGACCTCGCGGTATTCATAAGATATTTTTAATTATATATTGTAATAGTTAACTTTTAACATTAGACGGAAAAGAGCTAAAGAGTTATTGAAGAAACGAATAAACTTTTACAGAGCGCCATCTATTGACATCATTGTGAAGTTCTGTTAAAAATACTGAAGCTCATTAAAAATTAAATAATTTCGTTTCCTTATAATATGTATCTTATTTTAGTATTTGTTGTTCAAGTACAGGATATAATAATTCTAATAATTGATCAAGTTTTAGGCTCATCCTTTCCAAAAATTGAGAGTTCTGTGGTCAACTTTGGACGTTAGAAAATCTCCACTTTAAAAGCCCCTCATTTTGTCAATTTTAGGGGAAAAGTTAAAAATAAAATGTTATTGGACTCTATTCCTAATTATCTTTAAAATGATATACCGCAACCCTATGTAACGCTTTAAAAAATATTTTATTCGCATTTGCTTCTATGAGAGCTCCCCTGAAATAAAGATTTTTATAACTTTTTAAGTCATATTCGGCTCGAGGCCATTGGTTTACATATTATATTTAAATTTCAACTATTTACGTTCAGTAATTAAGAAGTTATAAGGCTCTGACAGATAGACGGACGGACGGACAAGTGCAAATTCACTCAAGTAGACTCAGAAACCTTCAATAAGAAATACAATTTTAATAAAACTCGCACTTTTAATGCAGATTATAATTATGAAAAATAGTGTGTGTGTCACGGGATGAAACACGATTACAGATTTCGCGTGATGCCAGCCCTAACTTCACCCTCGTCTGAAATCGTCTTGTTTCACCCCTTAGCACACAATATACTGTTACACAAAGAAGCTTAGTGAATTTAATAATTATTTGTTTACAAAAAGTAATAAGTACTTAATATGCTATTGCAGAACATTGTGCTGAATTACGTAGGTGAAGGAATAAAATAAAACATAACCATACATATTATTCAAGATAAACTACGTAAAACCATTTTTCAAACAATAAATTACACTAAATTAACTAAAATTGCGTAAAGGCGCGGTCTTACCGATTTTTTATCCATAAAAAAGTTAAAACGTGAATATCTTTGACTATTTGAATATCTTTTGAATTTGAATGTTCTTAAGACTTTAATGTCCAACTAGCTGATGCCCGCGACTTCGTCCGTGTGGATTGAATTGTTTTTAATTGTACGGGATAGAAAGTAGCCTATGTGTTATTGGCTATTGCAGACTATTATCTATCTCTGTGCAAAGTTCATCTAGGTCCATTTAGCCGTAATGGCGTGATTGAGTAACAAACATTAATATGAGGCTTTTTGGTTCCCGCGGGACTTCTTAAATTTTTCGGGTTAAAAAGAAGCCTACGTGTTATTTCAGACTACGATCTATCTCTGTGCCAAATTTCATCAAATCAATCCATTCAGCCGTTCAGGTGTGATTGAGCGTGACTCGTTCGTGTGACATAAGTTTTTTTTCAATTCCCACAGCACTTCATTATTTTCCGCAATGAAAAGTAGCCTATGCCTCTGTCCAGATCCTCAACTATACCCATGCAAAAAATTACGTTAATCTGTTGCGTCGTGATTGGAGGACTAACTATCTATTACACGTCCTTGGGGATAAAATTTACAAAAAAATGTGAATCAGGTATTTCTCCATTTCAAACCAAAATTCCAAAAAACCCAACCAAGTTACCAAAAAATACCTAGTTTAATGGCTCTAACTAAAAATTAATGACAGACTTTCTTACAAACTTTCAACCCCTATTTTATCCTTTTGGGAGTTGAATTTTGAAGAACTGTGAGACACGTACTTCTTTATTTTTACCGAAAGTCAAAACACTAAGCTTTGTTGATATAACTTGAGCAATATTTTGAGAAATGAAGGACTTTCATATACAAAGTTTCAACCCCTATTTTACCCATTTGCGGGTTGAATTTTGAAAAATTGTGACGCACGTACTTCTTATTTTTTTACCAAAAGCCGAAACACTAAGCTTTCTAGATGTAACTTGAGCAATATCTTGAGAAATGAAGGACATTCATACAAAGTTTCAACCCCTATTTTAACCCTTCGGGGGTAAAATTTTGAAAAACTGTGACACACGTACTTCTTTATTTTTTACCGTAAGCCAAAATACCAAGTTTCGTTGATATAACTTGTAAAATATCTTGAGAAATTAAGGCATTTCATACCAACTTTCATCCCCTATTTCACCCCTTTGGGGGTCGAATTTTCAAAAACTTTGAAATACGTATTTCTTGATCACACTCAATGTCTTCTCTTGAATTTTGCCGATTGCCGATTTGTTGTACTGGCCACTTTGATCTCAAATATCTCCTCTTTGGTTAGGAATTTCAATTTCAAATTTATACAGCTATTTACTCATGCTTTTGTGTTTTGAAAACCCCTATTCATTTGTTTTTTCCTCTTTTGGTTTTTTCTTTGCGTCACTCAATTTACAAAATGGAAAACTTGAAATATCGCGTTATTTACGAGTACGAGTTCCATCGTGGCACCAGTGCTGCAGAAACGGCTCGAAGGATTAATGATGTGTATGGCGGCGGTGTCGCAAAAGAAAATACAGTGCGTTTTTGATTCCAACGTTTTCGTTCTGGAAATTTCGACCTGCAGAACAAGCCCCGTGGACGGCCGGAGACCAAAGTTGATAATGAAGAATTGAAGGCTATTGTGGAAGTGGATCCATCGCAAACCACGTCCGAGCTAGCTGCAGGTTGCGGTGTTAGTGGTAGAACTGTTTTAATCCACTTGAAGCAAATTGGGAAGATGAAAAAGCTTGAAAGGTGGGTACCTCATGAATTGAGTGTAGCAAACCGACAAACGCGCGTCGACTGCTGCGTTACATTACTCAACCGGCACAATAATGAAGGGATTTTAAATCGAATTATTACCTGTGATGAAAAGTGGATCCTGTACGATAATCGAAAACGCTAATCGCAATGACTGAACCCTGGCGAACCAGCCAAATCCTGCTCAAAGCGAAAATTGACTCAAAAAAAATTACTTGTGAGCGTTTGGAAGACTAGTGCCGGTGTCGTTCACTACAGCTTACTTTAATCTGGCCAGACGATTACGGCGGATGTCTATTGTCAGCAACTGCAAACTATGATGGAAAAGCTAGCTGCTAAACAACCGAGGCTCGTCAATCGCTCTAGACCACTGCTGCTTCAGGACAACGCTAGACCACACACTGCACAACAGACGGCTACAAAATTAGAGGAGCTTCAATTGGAATGTCTAAGACATCCACCGTACTCCCCGGACTTTGCTCCAACAGATTACCATTTTTTTCGAAATTTGGATAACTTCGTGCTAGGGAAAAAATTCAACTCCGATGGGGCAGTTCAAAGCGCCTTTAAAGATTTTATTGATTCCCGTCCAAATAGTTTTTTTAGTAAAGGGATCAATGAACTACCTATGAGATGGCAAAAGTACATAGCTAGCAATGGTACATACTTTGATTAAATAAATATATAATATTTAAAAAAAATCGACTTTATGTCCCTCCCTTACAAAAAGGCAATTTCATAGGTAAAGACCTATTAATAAGGCCAGAAAAGTTGGTGGGAAGTGAAATAGGGGTTAAATCATTTCATTCAATTACAGTGTTTTTTTAACTCCTTACTTTTCCGGGATAAAAAATAGCCTTTCTTTCCCTGGGAAATATCACATATCCCTGTACTAAACATCAAAATCGGTTGAAAAGGTGGGCCATGAAAGCGTAGCAGACAGACATACACATTTCCGTGTTTATAAGATTAGTATGGATTACTGTAATAGATAATAAAAGACTAATTTAATAAGGACCATAATATTTATTAATTTGTGTCGCTTTTACCTTTTAACGTTATGAGAGACAAAAAATCGGTCATGCGCGCTTGCCCGAGTGGAAGGAATTTTAATTTGGGTCCTGGCAACACTTCAAATATACTCATTTTAATAACAAACTTTTCTTATCAGTTATACTATAAAAATTAGGCCCTATTTCTTTCATTTACTTGAGTAAACATTAGTTACACACAATTATAGTTACGATAATATAAAGATCCAAAGATTAATGTGTCACTATATCAAGATTTTGACCACTTACTTGTGAAATATAATTTCATCGATTTTTCTTTCGCTGCGGCTTTTGCAGCCTAAAATACTGCAACCCACCATTGTGCAATAGCTTAACGAACAAAAAATTTCACAAACGATGCCACCTACAAATGTTATAGTAATAGTTCTTCTTTTCATTCGTTCACTCTTGGCAGAGTGGTCATGGTTATGATTGGGCCTTCACAGCAGCTCTTGCGATCTCTCGACTTGTGTTGGCGGCATCTCGGGAACACTCGGAGACGGATAAATTTGTGGCGGTACGGAATAATAATAATAATATAAATATAAAATAATAATAATATATCTAAAACTTGACTACTTAACCTCCAATGTAGGTACATAAGTTTGTGAGTCACTTGTTACTGGTGTGACAGGCAAAAAAATTTAACACGCTGACAGAGACGAAAAAATATATTCACTTACCTACCTTTCATTTATAGGCATTAAGCCATAAAGCTATCTCGTTCTAGCAATTAAAGTTGAAATATGGCGAAATCTTTAAGTATTTAATTTGAGTCTCAGGACCTATAATGCATATACAAACTTGAAATTTGGAAGGTAGGTTCCTACTATGGTGTAGACATCAGCTAAGAAACGGTTTTGAGAAAATTCACCCCTAAGGGATTGAAATGGGGGTTGGAAGTTTATATGAAAGTCCTTTGTTTTTGAAGTTAGATACATGAAAATTGACAGTTAAGTTTTAAATAAGTTATAATTAAAACAATTTAAAACAATTAGTTATAAATAATAAAAACCTGTATAAGCAATTTTACGAAAATCTACCCCAATAGGGGTGGAAGTAATGGGGGTTGGAAGCTTACATAATATGGGCTCCCAAGTTTTTGTAGTTAGGTTATTAGTTTTAAGTTATAATAAACTGTATAAACAATTTTAGGAAAACCCACAGAGGTTGGGTTGTAACTTTGTATGAAAGTCCTGTTCTTGAAGTAAGAAACTTGAAAATCGGGATTGAGGTTATTCAATTTAAATAATAATAACCTGTATGAGCAATTTTACGAAAATTCACCCCAAAGAGGGTGAATGTCAAAAGTCCTATGTTTTTGTAGTTAGACTTGAAAATCAGGTTTTAGGTTATTCGTTTTAAGTAGTAATAAATTGCATAAGCAGTTTTACGATTATCCACCCCGAATGGCGTGAAATAGAGGTTGAAAGCTTGCATGAAGGTTATAAGTTTTTGAAGTCAGCATTAAGGACTTATTAGTCTTAATTAATAAAGACCTGCCAATGCTATATAGCTGCTATAAGTAGGCCTTTTGCTGCGGGAAAATCTCATAGGAAATCAGAAGTTGTACGCGGACGAAGTCGCGGGCGACCGCTATATAGCATATAAATAGGTATATTATAGTTAAACTAAAATATATATATCTAAATATATACATACACATACATACCATAGAATTATATAGAATAAAGTAGTCTTCATTTTGAAAGGAAATATGTCATTAGAGCGTCCTTGAATACGCCCAGCGATTTTGACTGTCTACTTGTCAGTGTCAGTACATTCCACAATTCTATTACCTGTACAGTAAAAGAATTTTGATAAAATTTTGTTTTGTGTGCAGGCATTTTCAAGGTTCGACAAGATCTTATGTCTGATTGCACCCCAAGAAATTGAAACTTCTCCTTATGATAAGAATAACTTTTAAGGTGAAATAAAACACAGTACAGAAGAGAAAGAACATGCCTATCCCGGCGACGGCGAATAGGGAGCCACTTGAGCTGTTCACGAAATTCGGAAACGTGGTCATATTTGCGTAAGACAAATATGAACCGAATAGCAATATTTTGAAGTCGCTCAAGCTTATTAAGTTGGTCCTGGGTCAAATGAATAAAGCTTGCATCCACATAATCGAGAATAGAGAGAAGGAGAGATTGAGCATGATGTTATAAAGCCAAATTAGATGTGAAATGTTACAGAATGGTACAGATTTTTTATCTTACTACAAATATACCAAATTGGGACTTCCCCGCGCTTCACGGTGCAGAATAACTAGTTTTAAAGCCAAATTCGATTTGGAGTGTTTACAAACAAAACGTTGCTTAGCAACCAATAACAGGCAAATGTTAATAACCTATTGGAGAGTTATATATGTCACCGTAAGATTGTAAAAACCGTTAGATTATAATCTAACTTGCGAAATTCTAAACTGTCGAAAGATAACAATTTAACCCATTATTTTCCGGTAGATTGTAATCTGATAGGTATTTAAACCCGATAAAACCTAAGTGCCCTACTTGATTATTATCACTAACATGATAATAGTCGTTAATGCAGCAGCAGCGTGGTGGGTCTAAGCTCTAATTCCCCCTCTCCTATGAGAGTGGAGGCCTGTGCCCAGCAGTGGGACGTTAATAGGCTGTAGTGGTGGTGGTGGTGGATAATAAGCGGGACCGATGGCTTAACGTGCTCTCCGAGGCACGGAGGTGAAACACCGCCAACTTCCTAATTCCGGGCTGTTATTGAGAATTTCTGATCAGAAATCCCCAACACTTAATTATGGCCCGACCCGGGAATCGAACCCTGGACCTCGTCGGCCGCAGTCAAAAATGACAACCACTAGACCAACGAGACTTTGACCAATCTTAGATAATTGTATCTCATATTAGGTAACTATGTGGAATTGGACTCTGTTTATTAAAACATAATCAAAAAAATTAAAAAACACGACTGCCCTGCCAAAAAACAAACTAAAAAGTTAAAAATCTAAATTAATATAGTTAAATTAGAATCTTATTCACATTTTTATTAAATGATATATTTTTGTGAATCACTGGATATATTTTTGGTATCTACTCATCATTTTCTACATGATGCGTAGATTCTGATCGATTATATCTTATATTCGATTTTTTCTTTCAACTTTAAGACCATGGTCGCCCCATGATTTTTTTAAAAATTTTACAAGCATATGTCACCCGAAATAAGCTAGGGATTCTAACGATACCTCATTTATCAAAATCAGTTCAGGCGTATAGAAGTTATGGTGGAATATACAAAACTCACATACATACATACATACATACATACATACATACATACATACATACATACATACATACATACATACATACATACATACATACATACATACATACATACATACATACATACATACATACATACATACATACATACACACATACACACATACATACGTACATACATACATACATACATACATACATGAACCGTGAAAACAATAAACTTATTATAAAAAACGATATGCGTTTTTGGAGTATTGCATTTTTGTTGATGGTTGCTTCATAGGCGTGCTTATGTCAAAAGTAAAATAAATGGTTGGACAGATATTAATACGTGTTATACGATATGACTGAATAAAACTAGCCTACGTACGTGCTATAGTTGACGCTAATTATACTGTTAAAGACGTAAATGATCAAAGAGCATGGATTTGACTCGCTCCAGCAATGCTAAGGACAGCGGTTACTTACGAGCATGTATCTACAAATTCATGAAATTGTATTTTTTTTTTTCAAAAGAGCAACCACCGAGTTTCATGCTGGTTCTTCTCGGTAGGAATGGCATTCCGAACTAGTGGTAGATTCACTCGACGATTCAAAAGCACTCGTAAAAGTTTATTTGAATAAAAAACATTTGATTTTGCCATTTTGAATAGATGGGCCGTAGCCCGTAACAAGTTAAAATACAGCTTATTACCTACCGAACTCTATGGCATTAATAATAGTATGGCTAAGTATATTTGTGAGTTTAAGGAAACCTAATAATTTAGTTCTCTTTTCCAACGTGCTTCCTTATATTTTATTGCCAATCTGTATAATCCAGTATTCTAAAGAATATCAAGACATTCCGTTGAATACCTAAAACATTTAGGCAATATTTAAAATATTATTTATTTTATACCTTATCTAGGCATTCCATAGAACACCGAATGTTAACCGGCAAAGTATGGAACGCGAGCACAGAACCCGTATTCTTGACTAGAAGGTTAAGCGATTCTCTTATATTTACACTTATTTTAGGGTACTTAACAATATTGTATAAAACTGTAGAGCCATCCCAAAGTACCTACTTCCCGAGTCCACCTAGTCTTGTCTGCCCTCCCCCCAGTGTTTTTCGCGAATCTAGCGAATGAAGGGGCGACGAAGCGAGACTTCTGTTGTAGCCCATTCTTAAAATCTACATTTAATATAAAGCATAGTTCATGAATGATTGATATTTCACCTATTTATTTGTTTGGAATTCCTATGTTACCTTTGTAAATAATTTCTAGTCAAATTTGACTAAGTAATCCTGAGTAAAGTTGATTTCTAGTAAACAAAATACGTTTTATTTGTTCAAATTTTACACTTTACCTGATCTCATGTCATTCTATGCAATATATGCAATATCTGGGTATTACATACAATGGCTAGGAATAATATGTAATAGTAAACGATAGATTACATTTTTTAATACATTGCCTATTACATGAAATGAATAGGTAATCTATTAGGCAATTGATAATAACTTTAAAAACAAGTCAATAAGGAACTAAGACGTTCACGAGATTTTATTGCAGGAATCGTTCAATGGTTTAATAAAATAAGAAAAATCCGCGGAGTGCTATTCAATTAGAGGGTGGAAATTGAAGATAGGGGTGATAAAGCACCCTTTTAGGGGTTTTCAATATATCTCGTAAACAAAGCAAAATTTCGATATATTGTATGTAAAACTTTTTGTAGAGAATCAAATTTCCCATCGGAATAGCATTTTACAAATATTAAAAGAAAAAAAACATGCCAAAACAGCCGAAACAAACTTGAAAAAGGCAGAAATTTCGATTTTTTGAGTTTTTTTTTTGCTTTTTCGCCTGTCTCTTTTTTTGAACTGAGATAGGCATTACTGTTGATAAAAACCAGTAGATTACAGGACATTGACCAAATTCGCCTAAGAATCAACATACCTTTGTCAATCATTCTTAGCTTATTTTATAGCCTTTATTCCAAATATTAGAATTTAACGGACAGTTCAAATTAATAAAAAAATAAAAAAATGGGTATTAAATTGATTACTCTAAGTTTCAGTCTCTGGATTATTAACTACAGATCAATAACTTACAGGTTAAAATAACATACAATACCACCGCTTGAGCGCTAGATCCGTATCGTAAGAAACAAGATAAAAGCTGCTTAAAGTGCTAAGTGCGCTAGTATTCTGAATCTCGCAACGCTATCTATTGAAAGTACAATAATTTAATATTTTTAACGCCATCTGTGAAGTTCTCCATGAACTATGACGATACCTGCGTCTTTATTAATAACGCCATCTGTAATGTTTTTGATGAACTACGGCGAATCTTGTCTTATCTACATACAGTTTACAGCTCTATTACAAATGGATAAAGATGATATTTATTTGTTCAAGCAGATTGATCGTGAAAGCTGAAATAACCTCAAAATTGAAAATATTGTTGGTAATAAGTAACTTTTTAGCAAGTGTCCGTAGTTTTAAACTGCTCTCAAGTATAAAAAGATATTCATTTGAACCCAGTAATCATTGTTTTATGACGGTTGGTTCTTAGGCGAACTTTGTATGGGGACGGAACAATGTCCTTTCCTTCAAAATGCGGGGCTGAAAGATTTTATTGATTAAAAATTGACCGAGATATGGCCAAAAACCAAAAAATACGCGGAAACTAAAAAACCTCAAATGTATGTTTATTGCTCAATAACACCAGAACGGCTGAACGGATCTAGATGAAATTTGGCACAGCAATAGATTATAGTTAGGAATAAAACATATGCTACTTTTTATCCCGGAAAATTAAAGAGTTACCGTGGGAACCAAAAAACCCCCAATCCACACGGACGAAATCGCGGGCATCAACTAGTAACTTATGTTCTATACATAGAACTTTTAATTTACACGCAAATTAAAATAGATATTTGAGTTATTTATGCAGCATATTAAATAATTTCTGCTTAGCGAAATGTCTAGTTAAACTACTTAACTGTATCCTGCAACGCATTTTATTTCGTATCACATAGCTAGCATGTTATGCACTATTTCAATATTTGCGTTGTTTATTTGCGACAGTTTTCTTGCAAAGCATTATTTACTCACTGCTTTTTCTAATTCATTCATGTGTGCTTTCTGTGTGCGAATTTTATTTGTATTTTGGTTGTCTTTGTAGCAAACGATATTTTTTTTCATACTCGTATTGTAATCAAAGGAAATCAGAAACTCGTCAGAAACAGGTCGAAGTCGCGGGCGAGCACTTGTTATGTTATAAATAATTCGTTTTTAATTTTACTTGTTTATGATGTAATGACTAAATTTAGCTAAATGATCTCGTAGTTAGTACTTTATCTATCTACGATCACAAATAAAAGCCACACATCAAAGAACAACAACAATTTATCTGTGTTTATTGCTCAGCCATAATATTCTCTAAAATCTATTTTATAGTAGATAGGTGCCAAATACGATTTTTCGTGAAATTAATTACTATTTCGAAACCTACCAATAGGTAGATAATTTAAATATATGGCGAACTTTTGTTTGTAGTTTGTAGTTGTAGTAGTATGCCACCCGTATATTGGTTTACGAAGAGGAGCATTAAAACCAGGGAGCTGGTGCCAGAATCGTGCGTGTGGTAGAAGTTTAAAATAGTAAATTATGTTTATAAGACGGTATCAAAGCATAGATAAACTTCAAATGCGAAATTAGGTTAGTCGGCCCCATCTGTCATCTTTTCGCGACCAATGCGCCTTTTACTTATACGCAATTTTGTCAAAATTTCGTATAGTGACAGCATACACCTGTAAACGGCCATAAGTGTTCCGACGGGATTTTAATAAACCTAAATCCAATTGGACGAAGTCGCGAGCGTCTCCCCTAGTATAAAAACCGGTCAAGTGCGAGCCAGACTCGCGCACAAAGGAGGTTCCGCACCACCACACGATGTAAATTATTTTAGTAAACACCCTATGAGTACGGAAGACGTGATAATTCACGATTTTCGGATTTTTTCTTGTACTTATGTAAGTGCCTTGATACCTTGCCTTCCTAAATTTCATGATTCTAGGTGAACGGGAAGTACCCATATAGGTTTTGATTGATTGCATTGGCTTAGTATATTTATTTTTTTACAGCTCCAAGGGACCGTAGACTTAGATATTTTATATAAACTGGATACCTCTACGCGTTCCCAAAATAAGGTGGTTGACAGACGAACGGACTCCAAAAAATAAAAGTCGATTTTCAAGAAATGGTCGCTTACGCAATCTCTTTATCTATGACATGTAAAAGTGGAAACCGTAGGAGTCCACAAACTACCATTTTCTCAAAAAGACGTAGGTAGTTACTTAGAAACCATTTTTTTTCTCCCTGTGAGAGCCGTCATATTTCGAGTCCATAGAAATAGGTATCTTTAAAATACTGTTTAAGGATTTTTGTAAATTGCATATGAGCAAAGTTGGGCCGGGTCACCTAGTTGATAATAAAATAGTCTGCATAGGTTTTCTATGCGTTTTATCTAATAAACTCGCCGGCATATTTAGCGGAACATAAAAAAAGGTCCATAATTAAAAAAATATGGTTTTATTTTAAAATCTACTTACTACACTTCTTTTGTTATTTAAACTTTCATTTGTTTTACTTAAAATGAGATCACATTAAGAACAGATTTTGCGAATGAAGGCTATTTGTGAAAAATGCTACATTTTTGAACTTTTCATGTAACCGGGAAAAGTGAAATTTAATATTAAAATAACAATTAATTAAATTAGAAAAATGGTGATTAATATCGCGTATTTCCACGTGCTCTTACCTTAAAGTTTCTACCCGTCTAGGCATTCTGAGAATGATGTTATCGATGGTCTCCTGGGATAGTTTCCGCCATTCCTCAACTACGGCGATTCGCAGTTCTCCCACGTTGGCAGGAGCTGGAATTCTGGACTTAACTTTTCTTTTCAGCAAGTCCCAAACGTGCTCTATTGGGTTCATATCCGGTGATCTCGCCGGCCACTCCATAACAGTGATATTCATATCATTAAGATAAGCTTGAGTTACCCGAGCGGTATGCGGCCGAGCATTATCCTGCATAAAAACAAAATCTTGACCGATATATGGGGCAAACGATACGAGTATTTCTTCTAAAACTTCTCTGCAGTCAGACTCCCTCTGTCAATCACTACCAAGTCTGTGCGAACTCCCAAACTGATGCCCGCCTAAACCATTATCGATCGAGTAGTTTCAAAATTTGTCTGAATGTATCGTTCTCCTTTGCGTCTGTATATTCTTTGCCTGCCGTTAATTTGATTTAAAAGAATTCTGCACTCATCACTAAACAATACCTTACTCCATTGGTCCGCGTTCCAAAGTCGATGTTCCTGAGCAAAAGTTAACCTGTTTCTACGATGATTTACCTCGAGCCTTGGAGCCTTGGTGGGCACAAATGAACCCAAACCAGCTTCTTCGAGCCTTCTTCGTACTATACGCTCACTTACGGTTACACCCCGCACTGCTTCTAACTCATGTCGGGCTTGGACGGCCGTCAAACGGGGGTTCCTACGTACACGAAGCTGAATGAAACGATCATCCCTACTCGAAGTGCGTCTTTTTCTGCCTTGTCCTGCTCTTCTCACATAAGTACCGGTCTCCCTGAACCGTTGGATACTGCGATGGACCGTTGAAACTGGTCGACGAAGATCTCTGGATATCACTCTGTAGGTTTGACCATATCTTCGCATTTCGAGTGCCCTGGCAATCTCCGTTGGGGCTAAGTCAGGCATAATTCAGTCATCAACTCCAGAAAAATACGCGATTAAAAAAAACTAACAAAAACCAGTATTTCAATGAAATTTTAAATCAAACTCAGAAGGAAGAAACACTCATAGTTCGCTCCAGATAAGGTGTATTTGAATAAAATTAAAACAATTGCATAAAATGTGATTTCAGTAGTTTTCTTAATTTGAAAATATTTCTTTTTAAATTAAATGACGTATAAACCAGCCAGCAACCTTAAATGATACTGATATCAAACACAAGGTTCATAAATGCTGCTGTTTACACCACTTTTTTATTCTTTAAATACTGCTTTAACTGGAAACTGTCATATAGTAGGTAATTAATTTTTTTTTTTTATCCACTACAAGTTAGCCCTTGACTGTGATCTTACCTGATGGTAAGTGAAGATGCAGTCTAAGATGGTAGCGGGCTAACCTGTTAGACCGCTACCATCGACGATTTAAAGAAAACTAAAAAGAAAGATTTAAAAAGATTTTTTAAGTAGAATAGGAACATTTCAGTTTTCAGTACTTACTCTACATGAGAATACCAGTATAGGGTCGATCAATGTAGTTTCATATTACACACAGAAAATGCTGCAAGCTCTGTTGCTAGCTTATCTATGAGTCGCGTTTTGATATGCAGTTACAAGAGAGCGACTTCGATGAGCGGTCGTTGTCGCTCTGCGAATCTACGGAGACCTCCGAACGGATGTGTGAAGATTTTTTTAACACAGTGAAGAAGGGCCCAATGAAACCTGTTATCACTGCCATCGAACCCCCACCTGAATTTCAGGTAAGTTTCTTTTAAAAAATAATTTTACGCGCCATAGCTTTGAGATACTACGTTCCGCGCCAAATTTAAATTATGATTTGAGGCAGTTTCTTAAAGTTTATTACATCTTGTGATTTAATTAACCTCGGTCATTAAGTAAATTTGTTGAACGTAGAATGTAGTACGAACGTATTGATGTAAGTAGGTACTCACCTACTTCAATATTAAAATTTCTAACGGTTTTAAAATTGAGTTTACATTTGAAACCAGTGTTACTTCACTATTATTAGAAAGATATTCTCCAAATTTACTGCTACGTACACGGTATAAGTACCTAGTAGTTTAGTTTATATAATTTTTATTTAAATAAAATTGATCAAATTAAATCCACAGACTACGTTAGTGCTTACTTTTGACAGCGTATTTTAGTTAATTGACGTCCAAAGAAAAAAGAATCCTCGTACTTAGACCCATCGAAGAATACCCCATCTATGTTCAGCGATATTTGGTAGTTTTCGAGTTATATTTTTTTGTTATTCGTGAGATTTCTGAGGGAGTGAGTGATTAAGTTTATTTTAATTAAGTTAAATTTTCTGACAAAAGCAGGTAAAAATCTTGTACAGCAATACTTAACAATGCTACCGACACAAACAGGTAAAACAAACTTTTGGGAGCGGAATCTTTTGCCAGAAGGATAATAGGATAAGTGATTTATTTATTTCACGTAGGACAACTTGTGTAAAAATGATTTTTCTACTAAAAGCTGATAATTATACTAATACATAAAGCTATTTTTGTAACTGAGTGTAATTCTGTTTTATTTTCGCCTGATGACTTTTGATTATTTAATACTGTTTATTATAAAATAGAAAAAGCCATGAAAAAATTTTTTGACTAGTAAAGAAAGCTTGGAACCCCAAAAGTTTTTTAAATTAGTCGGAAGTGACGTAGACAGGTTTAAGTATTTTTAATCTTAAGTTTAAAGTTCGACTCTGCCTCTGTCGAACTTAAATTTTTCAGTTACGAACAAAAATGTTCCGACTTGTGTTAGTGTTAAGACGGTAATTATTTTATGCATAGTAAAAATGCTCAAAATAAAACTAAAAAAAAATTAATACTGTTTTTGAGTGGGCGACGGGTTGGTTTATATTCATAATTGGACCCGGTGGGGGCGCTACATTCGGGATCTAGGGTTAGGGCAGGCACAACGTCTGCCGGGCCCACTAGTTTGGAATATAGATTAATTACGTCGCCAAGTGACACGTGCTATATTGTTGCAGGATGATCCGGGCCCGACAAACATCGACACCCTGCCCGCGTTTATCGGTTCTCGAAGTAAATGTGTGGCTGTGTGCGTTCCTCCTTCTGTTGTTTTTAACAATGATAATGCAATCAGAACCAAATCGTCGAGCTTAGATATAGCAATGACCACTAGTCATATTTCCCCCTTATATCCAAGAAAGTTAAAACCGGAATCACTTTACGAACGCCGCCAGTGCTTAAATCATCGCTTCGCGAGTCCGAGACTTTTACACCTTAGCCCGTGTAGAGCCAATAGACCTTCTTCTCGAAACTCTCTCTCTTCTCGCCTGTCCAGTAGTCACAACTCCCTCGTGTCCCAGTTCCAAACTGACGATTCCAGCTTCATTACGCAAGCTATATCTCACGACACTCTGTCGGCCAAAACCTCCGACATCACCGATATGTACAATGTCCCCTTCGATAGTGATATTTACGCGGTGCCCATTGACATGGTCCACCCTAGTCACAGTAATGTAAGAGGCAAAGGCAAGAAGCCGCCGAGGAGCAATAGAAGGCGGGGCAAAAGCAGTTCGCAAAGCATAGGCAGCAGTAGTGCCGTACCCGAAAGGGTGTTCAAGTCGAAGGAGCCGAGGCATAAAGACACCAAAACGAAAAGACACAGTGTACCGAGCTCATCTTGCAAAAAGAACGTCACTGAATCCGACACTGACTCTCTGCATTTGACACTTCGTGAAATGCGAAAGTATTTGCATACGCTCTACTCGAGTTCCAGCGATTCCGAGTGTCGAAATACAATTAATAAGAAGAGCAATTCAATAATAACGAGCGTAGGCATTCACGTGCGACACACCAACCAAGACACGGGAACGGCCGTTTTCTTGAAAGAGAGCAACGAATTGCCCAGATCCGTGGAGACGAACAATAACCACAAGAAGGTGAACAAAAATGCTGTAAGCATGAACGTGAAAAACAAGAAGCACAAAGAGAATGTCCCGAAGGATAGCAACCTTATGGAAGAGAATAAAGACAAGCCGAAGAAAGGGACACAGGGTTCGAAAGTGAAAATGTCCCCAGTGCGAATGCTGTCGTTGAATTTGAAGCAAAGCTTTTGCAACTTGTTTCGGTGGCGAAGATCGAGCGACAGCGATAGTGTCGAGAGGATCGGCCGCGAGACGCCCCCTGCGGCCGTACGTAGGGCTCTGCCCCCGCTGCCGCAGTCGCCGCATCCCTCCAACTCGCGTCGCTCTGCGAACGAAGATGACACCGTCATGGACTTCGCCACGTCAATCCAGAAGGTCAAGGATGTAAGTAATTTTTTTACTAATTTACTATCCTATTTTCTTTATTCTTATTAGCAACAATTTATTTTACGATCTACCCGATAAGATCTTGCCTTGTGTTTATTTTAGTTTAAAGTTTTCTGTCATCAATTTTATTTAATCCCAATTCCCGATGTATATAGTTAGAACAAAATAAAGTAGTTAGATAAAAATTCAAGAAAATTGTTTGCTTATCAATTAATATTTAGATATGACAGTTCATTCAATAAAAAAACATATTGGCTAAAGTAACCCAATAGTAAGATCATAGTTCACGATCTGTAGGTCGACATTGGTCAAGACTAACATGTCAAAGGAAGCGGACGGTCCAGCTTGTCGCTTTTTGAAAATCTCATTTCCTCCTGGATGTATTTACGAAAGAAAGATGTCTTGAAAGTAAATTGTAAAACCGAGACAACATAGTAAATCGAGATTAAAGACACTATTATTTGCGATATAATTTCTCTATACTTACTCGTAATACAAACATAATTATTGCTACATGAGTTTTAATCGTTATCATGTATAAATGCACTCTTTCCGTTCAGAACATAATTTAAGAAATCGCAACTGACTAATTTAATTGGAATACAATAGGGTATTTAAACAAACGCTATATTCTATTATATACGAGTTTACTGGTAATTGGTTCGAACTTGGAAGACTCGTTTAAAAGCTTTCGGGCGATCCATACTCAATGCGTTATTGTTATTCCTACCATCTTACAAATAACAGGACGCTTAACTGTGCAATTGTATTCAGTAGTCAAAGACGGACTTTAATCTAAATGAAAAAAAAAGCTTCGCAGCCGATTCTAAGGGATGCAAAGTGGATTGCAGTTCAGGAGGACTGATTTATCCATACTAATATTATAAATGCGAAAGTGTGTCTGTCTGCGACACTTCCACGGTTTATGTTTTCAACTGTTTTAGACGAGTTCAGTTCAGTTCCTTCCCGGGGAAGGACATAGGCTACGCTATTTTTTATTTTTTATTCCGGAAAATTTAAAGGGCAAAACACAGGAAAGAGGGCGCGGGTCGGACGCGGGCCGGGTTGGGTGCGCGGCGGGTTGAATTCCTTGTATTTATATGGACGACAGCACACAGAACGCGGGCGCGGGTTGGGCGCGTGGGGGTGACGCGCGGGAGCCGCACCCGTCGCTTGCCACCACAGAAAGCGCGCGGGTTGCGCGGGTAGCGAGCGGGCGAATTCGTCGTAATACACGTATTCTCCGATAGGCTTTCACACTGATGCGTGTGCGGGTCGTGCGCGGCGCGTGTCGGGAGGTGGTTTTGTAGTTATTTACAAAACATAGTTCGTTTTGAAAATGGATTTGAATGAAAAAATTATAGAATGTATTCCTTAATATATTTATTTGTTATAAACCATAACAATACTGTTTTGAAAGCAAGAATATGGCAGCGGATTGATTTCAAATTTCAATCAATATGCATTTGAGCTGCCGCTGTCAAGGTTGAAGGTACGCCCGCGCCTGACCCGCCATTAACCCGCGCCCGCGTCCTGTGTGTTTTGCGCTTAAGAGTTCTCGCGGGAGTAAAGAAAATCTTAATACACGCGGACAGTGTCGATGGCGTCATCTAGTTGCTTATAAACTTTTATATTCGCTTTCAATTGCGTTAGTTCCATTGGCAATAAATGTCTTTAGGTTCTTGCACGTCAAATCATCATTGCGAATCTCGTCGCAAGTTTTTTACCGTTCTAGACGATGCGGCGACTTCATGACATGGTTTTGAGTTATAGTGCAGCTAAAAGCGTTCTGCCTATTGTTGTTAACAGAGTTACGTTTGTTTGGTTAAGTTTGTCTGTACTATCTTATCCAGATGCTATTAGGATGACAGCATTCTATCCTTTTCTCCATGAGTGACTGCAATCGTAACAGGAAAAGAGATGAACTTATTTTTTATTTCCCCTATGGTATCTGGATTAGTATGTATTATGGAGGGTAGAGGTATTCGACAATAATATTAATATTTTTAACTCTGCATACTTCAGTTCATCTACAATTGCTACATTCATATTTGCCTACACCAGCGCCACTGTGGAAGGTTTTTTAACTGTTATTTATAGCAACCACTTTTTCAACTTTTCCCCCATCAGAGATGATCCTCCTTACCTCTTCGCTCCATTGTATGTACGAATGTCCCGTCCGAATTACAATTATTTGAAATTGGGGTTTGTCCCAAGTTAAATTGGACCAACAAATTTGAAGAACTGGTGACAGAAGACTTATCTTCATATAGGTAGAGACTGTTCAATAAGGCAGTTTACATAGAAATTTTAGAAAGAGATTAAAATCGCATTCTGACGACATCAATAAGTAATTGGTCTCAAGTACTTTGAAGAGTTGGACTGTTTTTCACATATGTTTGATTAATCGATGATTCTTTCGGTGTTGCTTTATACTATTTTTCAATTACCTTGTAATTTACCCACTGACTCATTGAACAGACTCTACTTAATTATACTGTTAGCAGTATTACTGTTTGGCATTACATCTCATGAAACCGGAAGTATAATATCTATCATTCGATTTAAACTGCGGATACGGACGCCATATTGACAATAGTTAGTATAAATACGAGTAATTGAACGATGGTAATTCTTTTTCTCCTGCCGGCAGACTCAGCGGTTATTGAATACTTTTATGGTTAGATCGCATTTTGATTTAGAGCTTAACGATAGCAATCGTGGCCGGAGCAAATGAATATTATCTTTAAGTTTAGCCAATTTTTACCTAATTACGTTAAATCTCTCGTGGAACTGACCTCTACACGTTTAACCATTTATTTGTTCAAGTTCCAAATGAGAGTACAAATATATTAAGTGTCTCCTTAATACCTACTTCTGGATTGTCTCTAACAATATGTACTTATACTTAATTAATAATTCATACCATACAAATTAAAACTAAAATAAAAACATGTTATCATCTAACGGGTCGCGTAATTTTAGTTGACAAAGTATCGAAATTAACTAAGAAAAATAACAAGATTTTTTGAACTGAAAACTTCTTTAGGCGCGTTGAGCACTTTGGTAGGGCGTAAAAATGTAGATTCGCGTGACCGACATGCTCGCGAACATATAAATATACTCCATTCGAAATTAAACTTTAACGCCTTAGTGTTAAGGTTTATATTTTAATAATTTTAATTAAAATAAAAAATATTTTTTTTAATAAATTAGTTTTCACTTGTATCGGCCGTCCTCTATGACTGCCAGTTTTTTTTTTATCTTATGGATTATTCATATCTTCTACAATATTCATATGAGTTTTTTTTATAGTACGGCTGGTATTGGGGCCCGATATCTGTGGAGGCAGCCGAGAAACTTCTCTCCAACGAGCCAGACGGGTCCTTCATAGTACGCGACAGTAGCGACGATCACTACATCTTTACGCTCACCTTCAAGCTCAACGGACTGAGGCATGTCCGCATCGAACATGATCAGGGTAAGTGTAATTAATTAATTTTATAGGCAGTGTAAATTTAAAAAAAAACAGGTGCGTGTACGCGACAGTAGCGACGACCACTACATTTTTTCAATAGAACGACAACCGAGTTTTTGCTGGTTCTGCTCGGTAGGAATAGCGCTCCGAACCAGTATTAGATTCCCTCGACGATTCCAAAGCACTTTTTAAAGTATTTGAATAAAAAAACATGAGTTTGAGTTCGATGCCGTCTCGTCGGGTTCTCGTCTACTTAGATTAGCTCCGTAAGTTAGAACTGAAGAGATTTAAAATCAGGAAATTCCAGTGATAATATTTTTAAAGTTATTCATGTTTCAAAAGGTCCGCAACGAGATATTGCAAGACTTTAATTTCCAGAGCTATTTCGCTGCCGCCATTGCAGAAAATTGAAAAATGCTTCAGCTCATTTGAGTTGACTGGAAATGTTGTTTATTTTATCACGGGCATTGCGATTATCACATTGTTATGATGCGATTACATCAAAATCGTGTGTTGTCCATTTGTGCACGAATATTTTCATGTCGAGTTCGCTCAAAAAATCATTGTGAACATATTTGCTTGTGCGAGTCCAACGAGCGAAACATTCGTGCCGCACACTGATGGAATCCCACGATTACAATTTACAATCACAATGGTTGTGTGATTGGCTGAATCTCCGGGAACTACTTAATTTTCCGGGATAAAAAGTAGCCAGTTATGTCCTTCCCGGGGTGCAATCCATCTCTATACCTTTCATCAAAATCGATTGAAAATATAGGGCTTTATGGCATAGCAGACAGACATCATTTTTCGGATAGGAATGATGCTTTCGTTGGTTGTAGCATTATTATTTACGACGAAATTCTGTGTGATAAAGAATATATTAGGTAGTAGGTTAAATTTCTACCGATGCAATTATTGTAGATCTATTTCATCTCTTTTACATAGCTGAAAATAAATAACAAGTAAAACGAGAAGTTCACGGATACATCATCATATGAATAATTTTACTGTTAATACAATATTTTAAGCCCTGAATGAAAACAAATTAGTATTTTCAATTACAATGCTCCATTTTAATTAAATCTACATTACTATTACTTAAAAACTATAATAATAATATTTATATTAAATTGCGCATCAACAACGAGATTATCCGATAATTGGCCTTCCCTAACATAATATATATAGTCCAGGATCCCTGGCTATTTTTTGCACTTGATTACTATCAAGCTAATTTTCCATGAGTAGCTTCGTTTCCATGAGACACCCAACTTTTTCCTGTGCGATAATGTTCGATTGTGGTAGGTAACAGAGGTAGCTGAGATAAAATATGTTGATTTGATGATTCTAAAAAATGTATTACTAACTGGACTTTATTATGTTAAATCTTATGATAATTATCTAAATTATTCGAAAAAAAATTTGTCCTACAAAATGTATGGTTTGGTTAAAGAGTCCCCCTCTTTCCAACATGTATCTATAACGAGGTCATCAAAAATGGTTAGTAACCAACTGATTTTTTTTATATTACCTCGTTAATTTATACATAATTTAACAGTAACATTGTCCTACAAATTGCGTGGTACATTGTCCCGGTCTTCGAAGTAGAATACATATTTGAAATGAAAAAAAAAATCTGTATTTTGCTACTACAGCTGATTCTAATGGAGTAATTTGCAAGACCCCCAAATATGTGGTTATTAATGAATTACTAAAATATCAAACTAAAATAATAGATCCTCCAGAAGCAGACATTCACTTAGTTGATGAATTTTAATTATTACATACGTTGAAGAACCTTCCAAACCGTAATGGTAAAATCTCGAAGCGTACATAAAAAATTCTTACATACAATAGAAAAGAAGTACATATTATATTTGACAAGTACAAAAAACCTAGTATTAAAGATTTCGAACATGGTCTGAGAGGTGAAGGAGACACTCAGTATGACGTAATACGTAAAGACAATAATCGCTCTGCAGATTTCTGCAAATTATTGAGGAGCAACAACTTCAAAGAAAAATTTGTTGAATTTTTAATTGACGATTGGACAAGGGACGAATTTGTGCCATTGATCATAGGAAAAACTATCAAACTTAATTATGATCAATGTTACACTTATGAGATGTCTAGTGAAAATAAAATCCCATCAAAAACATAAATGTAAAATGAGAGCCAAGTTCAAAATTGTGATATATATGCCTTGGTTGTTGACTTCAGCGACAAAAGAAGTGAGATCTAAATGGGTGCCAAGTTCAATGGTCAGTCCTGCAATTTATATATCCCATCAAAAACATAAATGTGAAATGAGAGCCAAATTCAAAATTGTGATATATATGCCTTGGTTGTTGACTTCAGCGACAAAAGAAGTGAGATCTAAATGGGTGCCAAGTTCAATGGTCAGTCCTGAAATTTATTTATAACAACATATAATATTTTATAACAACTTAAAATATCATTTCTTCTTATAACTTAGTATAAAATGTTGAAGACTAAGGCTTTGGCTTGGCTAGTTTTCATATACGAATTATAGCGTTCACAAGTTGTAAAGCTGTAAGTTCTTATTTTATTCTTCCGAAAATTTGGCTTGCTGGTAGAAACTGTACTTTTAGGTACCTACTTAATAATCATTCGTATTCGTATACCACCGCTTAAAGCAGTATTGTTTCAAACTAACGGTTGAATGTCACGTACTTTGACGTCCTTAAAATAATGATTATAACACTACAACAGAAACGTCAACAATATTAAAATAATACGGCTTTAAGCAATGGTAGCATGCCTCGTGTCAGAGTTTTGATAGATCAAAACCTTTGATCATAAAAATGACGATTTTTGTACGTTTATATCTAAATAACCATTTGAGGTGTGCTTATGAAATTTGGAGCACATATGTATCTCTCGGGTCTCAATATATGCGCCAAATTTGACATGTTTATGTGAAATAGTTTTTGAGTTATGAGGGGGTCAAAAGTGGCTCCAAATGGTTCGTGTAATATTACACACGGTGCTGCTCGCCAGTTTTTTTGAACTTTGGCTGGACACGCTTCCGCGTGTCTTGATAAAAAGAGTCATTTACCTCTCTTGTTATCATGAAGAAGCTGATACCAAAATTGTATACCACATTTGTCAATTTAATAATGACCATCGTGTGCAGCTACATTGTACAGATTCTGATATACCAATAATAATGTTGGCAAATTTTAAGTATTAAAAAGATCAAATTCAAATAATTATTAATTTAAGCACGAGTAAAAAAAAATGTACTTAAATATAAATAAATTTATACCAAGCTTGGAGATCAATTAGCTTGTTCACTCGCCATATGCCATATTTTTACACGAAAAAAGAGACCTTTCAGTATTTAAAAAAAATATATTATTTTTCAAGAGGCTCAACTCTTACGAATTGAAAATACAGCATTAACAACATCGAATAAGGTAGTTCAAATTATTGAAGAGTTTGTATGTAGAATGTATTCATTAAAAACAAAAAATGATATCAATAAAGGACGGTATGAGTTATTTGAAAAAGGATATAAATCAAAAAAAGAAAATGAAGAAATTTTAAAACGAAAAATCGTAGGATATGATCCTTCCAGTTTATCACCAACAAAACAAGAATTGTTGCAACAAATTAAAAGAACTGCATTCATCTGCAATGTATGGTGTAATGCACAAATGCGGTACCCTACAGAAAAATTGCCAGAAAATTTTGGATGGACAATAATTGATGGCAATTATGAATATTATTGGTTTGATGGTCCCCAAAGTCCATCATTTGAGGAATTATCTTCTGACATACAAGGTCCACTATTAATACTATTGTTATTTATTGATTTATTACGCATTATTATATAATTTTTTAAATTTTTTCATGTTATTACAGAGTCAGATATCACAAATGAGGACAGTGCAATAAATGAAGATGACAGCGATGTAAGCAGCGAAGATTTATCTCATGAATCTGATGAAGATTAATTTTTTTTAAATACAAAGTGTAAATACAAAATTGTTTCTACCCATTTAACTAAAAAATAAAATTATTTAAATTAAAAAAAATGTTTTCACTGTATTTTATGTTACAAATAGAAATACGAGAAAATCACAATTCTTGTCGGACTAGTGATACATGCCTGTTTTTTTGTAGGACATTGTTTCATTTGGGCAGAGAATACACTAACTTATTACGTAATTTTTTGGTCCTACAGTTAGTAATGAGAAAAATGGTCTTGTGGTATTAAACATTTCTGTGTGTAGGACCGGGAGAACGTACCAAGCAATTTGTAGGACAATGTTACTGTTAACATATATAAACTAAGTAAATAAAAAAATCAGCTGGTTAGTAATCATTTTTGATGACCTCGTTATAGATACATGTTGGAAGGAGGGGGACTCTTTGACCAAACCATGACCTTGACCAAAGCATTTTGTAGGACAAATTTTTTTTCGAATAATTTAGATAATTATCATAAGATTTAACACAATAAAGTCCAGTTAGTAATACATTTTTTAGAATCATCAAATCAACATATTTTATCTCAGCTACTATAAAATTATCGCACAGGAAAAAGTTGGTTTTCATATCGTCGCTATTGAAATCTTACTAATTACTAATATTATAAATGCGAAAGTTTGGATGGATGTATGGATGAATGGATGTATGGATGTTTGTTACTCAATCACGCTCCAACGGCTGAACGGATCTGGCAGAAATTTGGCACAGAGATAGATTATAGTCTAGAGTAGCACATAGGCTACTTTTTATCCCGCAAAATTAAAGAGTTCCCGCGGAAACCTCAAACCACGCAGACGAAGTCGCGGGCATTGGCTAGTAATCAACATATTTTAGTCCAAAGCCGAAATGCGGGCGCATCACGATTGGCCTCAGAAGTGACCTTTGATGAGGCCTCTTGCAGTGGGGAAATTTCGTAATCTCATAGGCAGTCAGTTTTTTTTGTACGCGGACGAAGTTGCCGGCGACCGCTAGTCAATTAATATTAGGATTTAAGGCTTGCTGAATTATGGTGGTGTGAACAATGATTATAGACTCCGCCTATTCCCGGTCCTAGGTGCACGCCTGGGGTCCCGGGTTCGGACCCCAGGCGTGCACCTAACTTTTCGTAGTTATACACTACCTAGTTATACATACCTCTAAACTAAACTATGATGACAATACTAATTTTGTTGCTATCCCTGCGGAGAGGGATGGCACAAGATGCTGATAAATTAAGTTTTGTTTAGAGATTGTGTTCGACAGATTTAGCGACAATATTATTACTTTCTTTACCGGAAAAGGAAAACATCGTGTTGAAACCCACACGCCCAATTGATGCTTTCAAAGGTATGTGAAGTCAGCGCACGGACTTACTATTCATATATTCGCACTTGGACTATGACCTAAACTCAAAAATTTTAAGAGGAGATCCATGCAGAGGAGATGTTGATGTAATTTCATGAAAATATGAAAGGATTTTAAAAATATTGTGTAATATGTGTTAAATGAACCTATCAGGTTGTACTTCATGAGCCTTGAGCCCCGCGGTAATAAGGAATGATATCCTAAACACAGGTATCTAGTTATGAGTCAGACCTACCACCCACGCAAACGGCCAAATTATGATGTAAATTCAACTTTGATGTTTTATTTTATGTT
Organism: Erebia palarica; assembly: GCA_964035005.1. Taxonomy (NCBI): domain Eukaryota; kingdom Metazoa; phylum Arthropoda; class Insecta; order Lepidoptera; family Nymphalidae; genus Erebia; species Erebia palarica. Next base: position 22,508,763 of record OZ035986.1, read on the forward strand.
ACTATTATTTGTGGTCGTGGTTTATTTTTATTTTTCTAATTTTATTATGAATAAACGAAAATGAATAAAAAATAAAAAATTTGAATGGCGGCAACCGGACTTCGCTTACTACGCGGTCTAGTAGGCCCCGTGCGTCAAGAAGATTTGAAGAATCTTTAAATGGGACTTAAAAACAATATCCCTTAGTATAAAAGTAATTAAAAATTAAGTATTGCTTTTCTACAATCTCATTTATTGTGCTTGGCTGAATTTATGGTATGCGCACTGCAACACAGCAATCGCTTCAGCAAAGCGAAGGACTGCGATTATTACTTTGTTAATTAAATTTTTGAAAAGGGCCCCCGACTCGTTGTATTTATTTTTCTTGCTTATTTTTCTCGCCTTTCGGGAGGGTGGGCATTTCGAACCAGCGATAGAAGGATTTGATAATTCTAACGAAAAGATAATGGACACCAGAAACTATTATTTTCTAAAAAAATATATGAAATGTGCACATTTCATACCCTGTAAATGAGTTCGAAAGTTAAACTTCCCGGCCTAGTCCAGTAAAGAATGTATGTTTTTTCATTACATATCATAAGTTTGAATTTGGAATCTTTCTTCCTGAATATCTTGTTACTTGTTATAATGTTCTTTGGCCTAAATAGTTTAAAGGACTTGACCGGTGGAACTATGGCAGCTTGCCTAGGTGTCAAAAATCAATGTTCAGCAATGATTTCTTTATTATTGTAATTGTAATATTTCACTGTTTTCAGATAAAAAAGTTTCAGGAGTCTGAAGGCTCGGAAAACTGCGAAAATGAACAAAAAAGTTTCACCAAAAGACTGCTTTCCCACACTAGATGGCGCTATTTATTGTGTTAAGCGAGTCTAAAAAAATATTTTCAAGTATTATTTCTTTATTATTGTAATTGTTATATTTTATAGTTTTCAAATAAAAAAGTTTCAGGAGTCTGAAGGCTCCGAAAACTGAGAAAATAGATAAAAAAAGTTTCACCAAAAACTGCTTTCCCACACTAGATGGCGCTAGTTATTGTGGTGAGTCTAGAAAATATTTTTAAGTATTGCTCGCTACTTTTCGTTAACAAGTTCAACTATTCGACCACAGATGGCAGCATATGCAATGTGACAGGGCGTTCCTTTAAACGTAGTATTTCAAAATGCTTTGTTCGATCGATTAGTTTGAGACTTGTCAAAAAATAAAAATAATTATAAACAAAACATACATTTCCTTTTCATTACTATTTAATTGATCAAAAATAAATCATTCCTAATATAATAACTAAGGTACTTAAATGGTATTCATGTAGGGTTACAAGATTATTATTAGGCATGGATATAATGGAACGTCAAAATGGAGTAGTGCTTAAAGAGGAAAGCGGACGCTCAAGATTTAAACAATAAACGTACTGTTTTTTTTTTGTCATTTGAACCCCGACCTTATTTGGAATAATAAATCCATAATAATTTCGTTTTGAATTTTTAAACCTTACTGTAAAAACGGAAATCCTGTGCATTGTCCCGAATCGGAGGGCAATTACTGGTCATGTCCTTTGGAACTCTACCGTATTACGCGTTCAGCACTCACAGCGCAAAAAAAAAAAATTTATGTTATAATACTTATTTTTTATCTTTATAATATTGAAAGGCGGGAATTAACTACATACTTAATCGTTATAATTTATTATTTAAAAGTGACGAAATAATGAGTTCGAGTGAGAATATTATGGATTTAGATTGTTGTTTCGGTAGATTGTAATCGGTTAGGTACATTAACCCGAAAGAACCTAAGTGCCGCCGGGCACTACCTGATTATTTATGTCAAACCCTAACCTTACCTACAAGAAAGAGACAAGAAAACGTAAATACAATGAATATTTCAAAAATTGACACTCAGAACATTGAACGGTTCACAATCTGTTAACAGTTTACAATCTAGCGAGTTAAAAAGCGTTAGATTGCAATCTGACGCTTTTTGCAATTTTACGGTGACATATATAACATTCACAGCTTTTTTGTCATTAGACAATACACGCACGCGTCCCCGGCCGAACCCGCTACTACGTTCCTGCTTTTTAAGTCTGTAATATCTTTGAAAATATTCATTTAAAATACATACTGTAAAGGGCCATATTAATCTATACTAAAGGTCGCCCGCGACTTCATACGCGTACAATTTCTGATTTCCTATGATATTATGAAATATTCCCGCTGCAAAAAGCTTATCTATAGAAGCTATATATGGCTTATGAAGGACTTTATTATTTAAAATTTATAACCTAATTGACGATTTTTATATCTATAATTAAAAATCATAGAACTTTAATGTAACCTTCTAACCCTCATTGGACGCCTTTTGGGATGGATTTACGTAAAATTGCGTATACAGGTTATTTTTATTTAAAACTAATAACCTAAATCCCGAGTTTCAAGTCTCTAACTAGAAAAACATGGGACTACATAAAAATTTTCGCACCCCTACTTCACTCTCTGTGGGTTAGAGTATCGTAATTTGCGTATACCGTTTATTATAACTCAAAACTAATAACCTAAATCCCGATTTTCAAACTTCAAAAACTTGGAACCCTCATATAAGCTCCCAACCCCCATTGCACCCCTTTTGGGGTAGATTTTCTTAAAATTGCTTATACAGGTTTTTATTATTTTTAACTAATAACTTGACTGCCAATTTTCATGAGTAAACTTAAAAAACAATAGACTTTCATACAAACTTCCAACCCCCATTTCGACCCCTGAAGGGTTAACAAGTGCAGTGGCTGACAAAAGGGATGGAGGAGGTGGTCAAATTCACAAATAATTAAATCGCAAATCAGACCGAAATAAACTTCAAACTGTGAGCCAGCTTTAGTTGGCGGCCCTTTTTTTTTTTTACGCTGGGAAATGCGTTTAGGCATCCCCCCCGGAAACAGTACAGGTGAACTGTACTCTTGCCGGGGGGGTATGTGGGACTCACTGTCAGAGCAGAATACCCACTAAAACCCAGCGGACCCGTCTTCCGTCGTAGTGAGGCGGTACAGGATCACAAAAATGTATTCTACTGTATCTCCTCAACGGTCAAGGCACTATGTTTCCTCGCCTCTACGGGGTTACTTTAAGGCAAGGCCAGGTGCGCATATCGACGCCTCCTGGCCCCCTGGCGTCTTCGGCGCATCGGGTGAGCGTCGGGTGCCTCCTCTCTCTCCCGCTCAGACGCCTCCTTCAGTGAGACCACCTGCTCACAAAAGGACACCATTGCGTTCCAGCACGTCTCGCTTCCGATCATACGACTTATTACGCTCGGAAGCGAGAGGTCTCCGCCGAAAATGCACGACAATATGTGCCTCTGCGGCTCCCATGCTGCGCATTCCACAAGGGTGTGCTGCGCCGTGTCGGCTGGTGCACCACATTCGTGACAGGCAGGCGTCTCTTCACGCCTCGCAATCTGGTGCAGGTACTTACCGAAACACCCATGTCCCGTAAGTACCTGCACCAGCCGATACGTTAACGTACCGTGGCGTCTTTTAATCCAACGCTCGAGGTGAGGCTGGATCGCATCCACCGTCCATGCACCGGCAGTGGGAGACTGCAGGTCTTCCCTCCATCTAGCAATCAGAGCTGAGTAGGCCAAGGTCCTAATTCGCTCCGACTCTTCTGCTCCAGGGCGCTCACCTTGAGCTCTAGCGTCCGCCCTAAATCGGTATACTTCGGCAAGTACTTCGGCCTGAAGTTCCCAAGGAGGGTCGGCCGCCAAAAGCGTGGCAGCCGTCCAAGACACCGTTCTATATCCTCGGATCGAACGCACCGCGATGATTCTTTGCGGTGCCCGAAGAAGAACCTTATTTTTCGGCACCAAACTGTGCACCCATATGGGCGCCCCGTACAGAGCCATACTCCGCACTATTCCGGCATAGAGTCGCCGACAGGCTGAATCTGGCCCCCCTACATTGGGCAGCAGTCTTCCGAGGGCAGCAGCAGCATTTATTAGCCTTGGGGCCAGTCGCTGGAAATGTGCCCCGAAGTTCCATCGGCCGTCCAGGATCAGCCCCAGGTACTTCATGTGACCCTTTACCTCCACAGTTGCACCCTGGATGGTGATTCGTGCATCTCGAGGAGGTCCCCTGCGTGGGCCATGGAAGAGGAGGGCCTCAGTTTTGGAGACTGAAACCCTTAGGCCTAACATCCTGATCCTGTCCACCACCATGGACGTACCGATCTCAGCAAGGCGAGCTGCCTCTTCGTATGTCTCCCCCCGGGCAGTGACTAGGGTGTCATCAGCGTAGCACAACACCTTCATTCAACACCTGGGAGCAGCGGACCCCGCAGGAGCCAATCGAATCCCATGTTCCAGAGGGTCGGCCCGAGAACCGAGCCCTGCGGGACTCCGCAGCACACACGGCGCCTGTACGGTCGGCCATCGCTCCCTTCCCATAAGACATCCCTTCCCTGAAGGTACGCCTCCAACAGTCCTCTGAGATAGGGTGGCACTTCATGATACCGAAGCGCCTCCAGTAGCGTCTCAAAAGGGAGACTGTTGAAGGCATTTGTGACGTCGAGAGAGACCGCAATTATAACGTCTCCTTCCTCTACTGCTTCAGTGGATAGGCTTTTTAAGGTTCCCAGGGCATCAAGCGTTGAGCGGCCCGCCCTAAACCCAAACTGCACCTCAGATAGTCCCGGCCCCACAGACTCAAGATGCGAGGTGAGACGGGTGGCAAGAATTCTCTCGAAGAGCTTGCCCGTCTCACTAAGCAACACTATGGGCCTGTATGCCGCAGGGGAGTCCAACGGCCGACCCTCTTTCCGCAGCAGGCACAGCTTCCCATCCTTCCAGGACTTCGGGAACTGTCCAGAGCGCAGGCATTCGTCAAACAGTTCCCGAAGCCGCTCTGCCAGGTATTCAAATACAATGAACACCACTTTGCCTGGAACACCATCTGGCCCCGGTGCCGTCTTTTTTGTTCTGAGGCATTCGCGTGCACACTCCATCTCCTCTTCCGTAACAGGAGGAATATGGAGTTCCGACACGATCCTAGAAGGAGGGGCCATGACTGGGGGGGTATGACTTGGGGGGTTCGGGAACAGTCCCTCCACCAGGCGCAGCACGGCATCCGGCTGTAGGGTTTCCGTTATCGGGGCGCACTGGGCACGGAGCTTGTTCCGTGCCATACGATAGGGGCGCCCCCATGGGTCCCTGTTCAGCGTCTGCAGCAGTTCCTCGCGGGCTGCCTCCTTAGCCTGTCTGATGGCCAGTTGCAGTACCTTTTTGGCCTGGCGATAGATGTCGTGCAGTCGGCTCTCTAGGTCCGGGTCGAGCCCATTCCGTCTGCGGTTTCGGACGTATGCCCTACGAGCCCTTACACAAGCCGCGCGAAGCTCCGCGATTTCCACCGACCACCAGTACACGCAGCGGCGACGTGGCCGTCGGCGAGATTTCGGCATGGCTGCGTTGCAGATGTTCGTAAGGGCGTTGTGTAGGGAACTCGCGAGCTCCTCCACGCCAGCACCAGTACCATTGCCGGAAGACGACCACCGCTGAACAATGGCTGCCTCCTTGGCCAGCTCCCGGTCCAGCTGGCTGACGCACCACCGCGGAAAATGGCTTGATCCCCTAGGAGCGCCCGCAGACACAGAGGCACTGGAAAGCCCAAAACGGATATACCTATGATCAGAGAGGGTCTCCACATCTTCCTCCACTCTCCAGTCGAGGACTCTGCCAGCCACTGCAGGCACGGCAAAAGAAAGGTCGACAATGGATCCACCTTGTTGTCGCACACAGGTATGCACCGCTCCTTTGTTGAGAAGGGACAGACCTGAAAGCAGAGACCAGGCCTGCACAGCCCTCCCCCTCTCGTTGGTGTTAGGATTCCCCCACGCCCGAGATTTGGCGTTAAAGTCACCCAAGACAATGATGTGTCCAATTCTCGACTGCCTGATGATGGCTTCCCTAACGGAGTCAAGGAAGGTTTCAAACTCCGCCAGGCTGCGGTTGGGCGAGAAGTAGATACCCACAATGACTAATTCCCCCCATCTCGCTACTAAAAATCCTGAGCCTCTTTCTAGAGCTAAGAGGGAGGGGCCGGTACTGTTGCCCATCAGGACTGCAACCGATCCATCCAGGTCTCCTACCCAGTGGGAATGTGTGGGGATGTAGTAAGGCTCACAAGCCACGGCCAGATCAATTTTCCACTCCACCATGGACTGCAGCAAGAGATCCTGGGCGCCTGCCGAATGGTTCAGGTTCGACTGAAGGAAGCTGATATTATTGCGCGACTGATTCATGATGACATATCAGCTTCCTCTTGCGCCTCACTACGCCCAGCGCTGGTAGTAGGCTGATCCCTTGGTGCCCCCGGATCCCGGAACCTGGGAGGGTGGCAGTTTTTGCCCCCCATAATGTGACCAGCGGGTGCCCCTGCGTCCGCGCACACTGCGCATCGCATCTCTTTGGCACATTCTGCCGATTTGTGGCCATTGCCTCCGCATCTGAAGCACAAATTACCCCTATCTACCGTGGAGGGGCAGACGGGCCTTGTGTGCCCAATGCAAAGACACTTAAAGCACCGGAGGGGGCGTCGCTCAAGCACCTGAACCTGTGCTGAGCTCCATCCGACTAGGAGCTTGCCAGCGTTTGATAGCACTTTAGCCGTCTCGACGGGACAGTGCACGATTGCTGTACCCATCCCCCTAGGACCAGGCTGCACTTCTCCAACTCTAATCGACTGAGCAGAGCAATTCCCCACTCGTGCGACCGCAGAGGCCACCTTTTCTTTGGTGACCGAATCGTCGAGTCCAGTAACCCTGAGGGTCGCGGATTCGAAGGGTCGAACGACGTCAGCTACGCCGTCCAGCGCCGTCCGAAGCTTGTTTGCCAACAATTCGGCCTGCTCCTGAGTCTGATTTGGAGGCAACTCCAACAATCTGGCTCCGGTTGCAGATCGGCTAATCTTCATGCCCTCGCCTATCCCAAGCTCCTGCAAATTAACGCTCAGCTCAGCCCGCTCTATGATTTGCGCATAGGTAACACCTCTCGCTGCCGCTTCCGGCTGTAGCGTAATTATGACCGCTGTGGTATCTCGGGAGGCTAGTTTTGGCCTAGTTGATCTGGCTCGTGTAGCCGCAGGGGTGGCCGTCGGGGCTGCAGGGGGAGGAGCTTTCTTCTTCTTTCCTCCCTTCTTCACAACTGTCACCCAGTCAGTGTCAGCAGTCGCCTGAGTTCGGCTCGGGCCTGCAGAAGCCTCAGAGGTTCCAGCAGGTGGTTGGGACGCAGTAGTGTTACGGTTCTTCGATGCAGGTGGGGCTGCCGCCGATGAAACAACCGGCTGCGTTACCGGTGCCGCTTGCTTTTTGCGGTCCGACGATAACGGTGGGCGATGCACTCTTTCGGGCAAGAGCCGCTCCTCAATCCCGGCAAACCGAGCATCCAGCATGCCACCCACCGAAGAAACAATGGAAGCCCTCAGTTCCTCGATAAGATCGCCACTTAGACTGGATGTGGAAGCCTCCCTTGCATTAGCTGCCATAGACGACCTCATTTCGCTGAATTCGCGCCGGTGAGTCTTCAGCTCGGCTTTGAGGCTCTCGACCTCGCTGCGCAAGCGTTCGTTGTCGGCTCTTAGTCGACGCGTCTCTTCGGCTACGCTTCTGGCTGCCAGAGTGTCCACTACCTCCTGCAGTGTTTTGGCCGCGTCTTTCAATCGTTTTATCCAGGTGCCTTTGAGGTTACCCGACTTGCTGGCCACCTGGATGATGGATGATGTTCGCCACATTATGCCCACCGAGGGCCCGCAGCTCCTCAGCATCCATCGAGCTTGGATCCTGGTTGCATTGGACTTCGACCACTTCCTCGGGGTACGACAATGGTGTGGGCGCCCCTTTACGGTAGACCCGATCTCGTAGGTATTGATTGAACTGCACCTCACGAGCCTCCTCTTTCGCCTCCTGCAGCTTAGCTCGGGCACTAGCAATTCCAGTGCCAGTGCTGCGTCCTCTGGCCTGTGACCTGCCACGGCTGGCTGTAGCGCCGGACCTCGACGAGGCTCTGGAGCCTTCTGAATCTGACCCCGAACCGACAGAACTTGGGACTCGGAACAGAGGACTCCGAGTCCGGGAACCGTTTCTGGTTTGCTTCTTTGTTCGCTCCTCCTTTTCTCCTTCTACATCTACGTCTAGGTTTTGGTTTTTGGTTTTAGTTTTTAAGTTTTTATCCATTTGAGTCCCACGAGTATGGGGGAAATATACAGTCCATCCGAGCAGTGCCCCCTGTACCCGGATAAGCCTACTACGTCACGGGGGTCGGCCGGTACCCTGACGTGGTTCGCACTAAAGACTATACAACCCAATAGCCATGCATCCCCTCACGGTGCGCCGCCGCTTAGGATTTGGGGTAATTTTTTACCGAGGTTTTCTTCCTCACAGTCCAGCCGGTTAAGGCAAGACCGTCCCACAGCCACTGAAGTAGTGGTCCAACTACTTCCTGCTCCCCTCGACAACCACCTCCATCCCCGCCCCGAGGTCTCAGACCCCTCAGGTTCCATTCACTAGTCCCGCTACACATCCAAGGGACAAGTGAAGGGAACCACCCCCCCGCCAGGTTATTAGCCATAGCTAACAATATCCCATAAAGGGAAATTATTAGCCATGTTACCGGGGTGCACCGGCCCAAACACTGCTCTTCCCTCCGGACGTGTCAAAAGGGACTAGCAGTGCCCAGGCACACTAGGCGGCCCTAACCTAAGGAGTTTATCTGTAAAATTAAATGAAAATTTAGCGCTCGCTTCTTTTGCGCTTATGTTGTTGCCGAACAAAAATACCACATAATAAACTGCAACCTTTTGGTGAGACCAAGCCTCCGAAGGACTAAAGTCCAGATAACAATTAGTACTCGAGTATTTTGCGCCGATAATGCGAGAGTGTCAACCAATCAGGGTCAATCTACGGAAAAAATGCAACTTTCTGTAATTTAATCCATACTATTATATTAATAATGCGAAAGTGTGTCTGCGTTCGTCCGTCCGTCCGTGCGCGAAAATTCAGAAATTATAAATTCCCAAATTGCGTCTGCCGGGAATCGAACCCGAACCTTCCTCGTTAAACAGCGCTCAACACTGCGCCAAAGAGTTCGTCAAGTACTAAGCAGGTATAGGTAACAATACGTTCAGAGAAATTCTATATTTATCTAGCCAACTGTTTGTCGGGGTCGGTCAAATACAAAAATTACGAAAAAAAATCTGAATTAAAAACATCTCCTTTAATTTTTTTTAATTATTGCCCTATTTTCAAAATTCCAACTTGAGTGCACTTCTCTGATTTGCATCTGATAACTATTTTCAATGGTAAAAAACTTATTCCACGCAGACGAAGTAGCGGGCATCATCTAGTAAGCTATTTATATAGCTTACTATATGATGCCCGCGAATATTATCCAAAAAATATGTACCAAAAGTCTACTAATTAATAATATACAGGGTTACAGGAAAAGTCGACCTAGATCCGTTAAGGGCGTGTAGTACACATCATTTCTGAATGATTTCACTATGGAACCCCCCATCCTAAACTTAACCGTTTTCGAGATATTCGAGTTAATTTTTTTTTATGAAAATGCCCAATTTTTCGGCTATTGAATTGAATATTTTGAATTTTTTTGACTCTTATGATTATTTTTTTGGTTTTTTACATGAAGAATGAGATGCTTAATGACCTCAATGACTAAAATTGCACGTAAGTTAACTAAATAGTTCATTGTAGACTATCGAAACTTAAGAAAATAAGTACAAATTATAAAAAAATATTTTTCTTTTCTGGATATCTCAAAAAATTATTATGGCACTTGCTCTGCAGATGTGCTTAAAACATCTACATTTTATCAGCTATCCAACGAGGTATAACAACCTAGGGTTGTATTTAAACTCATAGAAAAAAACATAGTTGGAAAGGTTCAGGTAGTAGGTCTAACGGGTGATTGTAGTAAGCTAAATGAAACAATAAATCAGTTCAAAATAACATTTATTCACCTAATGTTTTTGAATAAATTTTTATAGTTCATGTTCTACGTGTCCACCTCTATTTCGCACACATTTTCTCATTCTTTCACGTAGTCCACTTTTCACTACACCAGTGGTTAATGTTCTTCTTATGTCGTTAGCAGCATTAATTATCCTTTCTTTGAGAACTTCCACTGACGATGTGGGGTTGGGCTCACTGTAAACGAGGCTCTTCATGTGCCCCCATACATAAAAATCCATGGGGGTCAGGTCGGGACATCTGGCTGGCCAGGGTAAAGGACCACCTCGTCCAATCCATTTGTTAGGATAGTTAGTGTCCAACCATTCCCTAACGCTTCTTCTGAAATGAGCAGGGCAGCCATCATGTTGAAACCACATGTCCCGCAGTAATTGTAATGGGAGATCATCTAGTAGGTCACCTAAGTGATCTCTTAAGAAATTTTCATAAGTTTCACCATTCAGATTGTTTGGAAGAAAGTAAGGCCCAATCAAATGGTTGGAAATGATGCCCATCCACACATTTACACTAAATCGTCGTTGTGACCCCTTTATTCTTTTCTTATTTGGATTGCCTAGTTCTTTAGGAGCCCAATAGTGTGCGTTATGGTAATTAGTAATCCCGTCCTTATCGAATTTGGATTCATCTGTCCACAATATTAATTTTAGGAAATTCGGGTCCTCGATATCTGCATTGAGCATGAATCTGCAGAAGTCCATGCGTCTCGCGGGATCTCCTTCTTCAATTACATGTACCGGCGTGTAGTGATAAGGATACAGGCCTGCCGTATTAACCGTAAACCACACTTTCCACTGAGTTAGGCCCAGTTCACGGGCAACAATATTGGTCGAAGTGGTTGGGTCTCTTCTGAACCGTTCTACGATTTCGTTGTCTTGTTCCTCGTCGTCATCAATGACACGTGGTCTTCCTAAGTCCGTACGTCGTCGCGAAACAGAGCCAGTTTCACGAAGTCGTCGGTAAACTCCGTCGAAAACGCTCACATCAGGTACTCGACGGTCGGGATAGCGTTGCATGTACTCAGTCCGAGCTTGTGCGGACACGCAATTGCAGCATCCGTAGCAAATAAGCATATCCGCATATTCTTCGTTCGAGTATGTTGCCATTTTCAACAGTCCAGTATCACAAGCACAAATCAGAGTCCAGTAAACAAGCACAGTAGTCACAGTTAGAAAAATCAGTCCAGAAACAAAGCCAAGTCGTGTGGGAATCCGAAAGCACAATAATTCGCATCTACCATGGACGAATCGCATGAGCAGACTAAAATGGATGGCAAGCAAACAAACGACCAAATACAAAACAATGGGCATGTTGTATCCCCAAACTTGTTTTTGCACATTATTTTTCTCACTCTAACCTGCATAAATCGTAAGTTGTCTCGCTCACACGCACCGGATTAACTTGAAGGACAATAGCCGAGGGACCCGTTAGACCTACTACCTGAACCTTTTCAACTATGTTTTTTTCTATGAGTTTAAATACAACCCTAGGTTATTATACCTCGTTGGGTAGCTGATAAAATGTAGATGTTTTTAAGCACATCTGCAGAGCAAGTGCCATAATAATTTTTTGAGATATCCAGAAAAGAAAAATATTTTTTTATAATTTGTACTTATTTTCTTAAGTTTCGATCGTCTACAATGACCTATTTAGTTAACTTACGTGCAATTTTAGTCATTGAGGTCATTAAGCATCTCATTCTTCATGTAAAAAACCAAAAAAATAATCATAAGAGTCAAAAAAAATCAAAATATTCAATTCAATAGCCGAAAAATTGGGCATTTTCATAAAAAAAATTAAAACTCGAATATCTCGAAAACGGTTAAGTTTAGGATGGGGGGTTCCATAGTGAAATCATTCAGAAATGATGTGTACTACACGCCCTTAACGGATCTAGGTCGACTTTTCCTGTAACCCTGTATATATATATATTAGTAGAATTTATTAAAAAATATACTACACCCAACATTATTACATTGATAAATAATAATTTTTCAAACTGAAGAATAATATGAAGATATTCAGGGATTTAGATTGACGTATGTCAGCGGGGAAGGAATTCCTTGAGATGAAATTCCATAGTTTGACGCATTTAATCGTTAATGAGTTACCATAGAATTCTGTGCGGCTGGACGGCATTTTCAGTTTATTATCGGTGCAGAAACGGAGAAAGAACCGACTATCCATACTACGGCAACGGATTTAACGGCGGTTTTATTTATCCCGGAAAATTAAGGAGATCCCGCGGGAATAACAGAAAAAACTTAATAAACGGAAACGAAGTTGCGGGCATTATCCATACTATATTAATATTATAAATGCGAAAATGTATCTGTCTGCCTGCATGCTATGCTTTAATGGCCCATCTTTTCCATCCGATTTTGATGCAATTTTATATAAAGACGTGTTGCTTCCTGGGGAAGGACATAGGCTACTTTTATCCTGGAAAATTAGGAGCTCATACGGGAATTAACAAAAAACTGAATCAACGGGAACGAATCGGTGGGCGTCATCTAGTATTACAGAATATACTCGTATTGTGACGGATCGTACTGTGTGCTGGAGATATAGCGCGATCAGTCGCAGCGACTTCCAGTAAATCGCTGCGGACGAGTAGGACCGCCGGTATTCGTCGTTGAAGTTATTGCGAACTAAGTTCAGGAGCCCTAAGGGAAATCTCGGAAAACAAAAACATAGGCGAGTTTCTAGAAAGAGAGACGAACAGCGCTGGTTGATTGAAAAAATGGTGTATACAAATATTTTGTTTCGTTAATAATATAATGCTTAATTTTATAAAATATTAAATACGTGAACAAGATAAATAATATAATGTTCTGAAGACGAATGGTCTTGCATACTGTGTAGGACTATGTCCTGCATCGTTGTGTTACAGTCTTATAAAACAAACACATTTTATGCCAAACGTCCCAAATAAATTAAGATTAAAAAAAATATGGCTTAACAAACTCAGAAACATAATGTGTACTGAATTCTATTAGTTAATATTCAAAATCAAAATAAACTACCGTTGTATTCAGATAAAGACGAACTACTCTTAACGGCTTTCCTCTGTACAGTTTGATCAATTGTTTAGAGTACCTTGGATTTCTATGAGGATTAAATTTTGCGATGCAGTGACTAGCGTGTGCTACGTTGAGATTTAGTATTTCGGGGAAAACAGTTTCCCGATAAATGGAAATCATTTCACAGTGGCTTAGGTGCTACGCACATTTGTGGGATGGAGTGAATATAGTGGAGCCACAGGAATCTGGTTTTTACAAATAACAATACTTTTGAATAAACGACTTAGTAATAAACAGACTATGCTGTAATCTATATATGTCACCGTAAGATTGTAAAAACCGTTAGATTATAATCTAACTCGCGAAATTGTATATTGTCGACAGATTGTGAACCGTTCAATGTTTTGAGTGTCAATTTTTGAAATATTAATAGTTTTTACGTTTTCTTGTCTTTCTTGTAGGTTAGGTTAGGATTCGATATATATAATCAGGTAGTGCCCGGCCGCAGGGTACTTAGGTTCTGTCTGGTAAATATACCTAACAATTTACAATGCACCGAAAAATAATGCGTTATGCGTTGTAATCTTTCGACAGTTTGCAATTTCGCTAGATTAGATCAATTAGGTTATAATCTAACGGTTTTTACAATCTTACGGTGACATAATATATATAAAAGCGAAAGGTCACTCACTGATTCAACACGATATCTCAGGAATTATAAAGTATACAGACTTGAAATTTGGAAGATAGATTCCTTCTATGGTGTAGACGGTTTTGAGAAAATTCACCCCTAAGAGGTTGGAATCTTGTATGGAAGTCCTTTGTTTTTGAAGTTAGAGACATGAAAATTGGCAATTAAGTTAATAGCTATAAATAATAAAAATCTGTTTAAGCGATTTAACAAAAATCTACCCCAATAGGGGTGAAATGGGGGTTTGAAGCTTACATAAGGGCTCCCACGTTTTGAAGTTAGAGACTTGAAAATCGGGATTTAGGTTATTAGTATTAAGTTTTAATAAACTGCAAAAATTATTTTAGGAAAATCTTCCCCACAGAGGGTGAAATGGGGGTTGTACCTTTGTATGAAAGTCCTGTGTTTTTGAAGTTAGACACTTGAAAATCTGGATTTAGGTTATTAGTTTGAAGTAATACTAAACTGCATAAGCAATTTCACGATTATCCACCCCAAAGGGCGTGAAATAGGGGTTAAAAGCTTGCATGAAGGTTAGAAGTTTTTGAAGTCAGCATTAAGGACTTATTAGTCTTAAATAATAAAAACCTTCCGATGCTATAATCTATCGATATATATCTGCTATAAGTAGGCCTTTTGCAGCGGAAAAATCTCATAGGAAATCAGAAATTGTACGCGGACGAAGTCGCGGGCGACCGCTAGTGGTATATAAAAGGAAATATTGAAATAAACAAGATATAAAATTCGATATCTGTAAGCGGGCTTACACGCTTGCGTTAAATAAATGCATCATTAAAATAATTGCAACCTCAAGTCTCTGTTCCGTCGTCGATTCAGTTGTATTGGACTATATTTCTGTCTGCAGTGAACCTTTTTTTGTATCTTATGTTTTTATTGCATTTTCTATTATCTAAACTTAATATTGTAAAAAGGAAGGATTTGTTTGTTTGTAATGGATAAACTCGAAAACTACTGAACCGATTTTAAAAAATCTTTCACCTATAGAAAGCTACATTATCAGCGAGTAACATAGGCTGCATTTTATTTTCAAAAAAAATTAGAGATCCTTTCGATAATTGCAATAATGTGAACTAAGTCGAAAAAATCATCTCTTCTGACAGCTTTCATGGCGTGCGCTGCGTAAATAGTAAAAGTTACACGAAAACAATGTATGGTGGAATTGTTCCTCTCAAATGGTTCTTAAGAAATCCGCGATAGCATATATCTATCTTTTAAGGTTATCTCACCATAACCAATTTAATGGTGAAAGAACTTGAAATTTAATTCGCTATATTCCGCCACAGTAGGTAAATCTGGCACGATTATTACTTTACAATCGTGCATTGTCGAGTCAACATCTCCTGAAGATGATCCGGTGTCGGAGTGAAACGTACGTTGAGATTAATTTGGAAGATTTATGTGGTGTGGTGAATATTGCAAGATACACACCCCACATAGATTTACCTACTGTGGCGGAAAATAGCGAATTAAATTTCAAGTTCTTTCATTATCATGGACTTCCGCAAAGTAATGCCTGCTTCTATCCAGTAACCAATTTTATGATTTTCAAAGGAGGATGGCGAGAATGCATGTATTTTGGGACCCACTGAAAAGGGTAGCGTTCATCATGGACACTTATTAATAATTGTAGAACGTAACAAAACTAAGAAAAAAGCAAACCGTAAGTAAGTCTAAAAATGTGGGAGAAAAAAGATACACCTAAAAGTAGAATATAACCTAAAAATTATTAATCAAAAACTATTACTACGGGAAGGGGCTATTGTTCTATCAATAATCTGTATCAGTATTAGTATGAATGAGTAGGTAGGTACTTATGCCTAGTTATAATTAGGTAGGTACTTATGTCTGCGAGAATTCCGCAATAATTCTACTCACACCATATTTCGAAATAACTCTTATCTGCTTAGATCTTTCTTATCTTTTAACAAATTGAGTAACAATAATATCAAAATAGATCTCTTTTGCACCACTGGTAGCTCTATGCGGAATCTGGCCAGTGAATTCTTCGATACCTATACCCCAATACAATACCTATACCACAAGACGATAGTAATATTAAGAATACTCATTTCAGTAGGTATCGATGATACATAGATGGTGTCGGAACATCCCTACAAAAATAAAAAATAATGACAAGTGTTGTCAAGTCAACAAAATGTCTATGTCAATTGCGTTCCGTTAGTGCAAGATGACTTATTTTTTAATAAATTATAATAATTTCTTTCTTTTGAATCCCGTATCTCAGAGTCTCAATATTTTTTATATAAACATCATATAAACATATGATTATAATTAATATAAACTTGTACTTGTACGATGCCTCCTTAATTTTTAAATTATATGGGTCCAAGCTCGCCATTGTTCTTTCCGGGATAAAAATTAGCACTATGTGTTATTCCAGACTACAATCTATCTCTGTGCCAGATATCATCCAGATCCGTTCAGAAGTTGGGGCGTGATCGAGTAACAAACATCAATCCATACATCCATCCATCCAAACTTTCGCGTTTATAATATTATAGTATAGTATAGTACAGATCCTTATCCAAATAAGTATGTCAGTCATCTCAAGTATTTAATTAAGATAATAATTGTCCTTTATACGATTAGATTTAGATGAATACCTTATGAGATATCATAGAAATGAAGTAACGTGCAAGGGAAAATGACGCGACTGCGGCTGGCGCTCAGATTAAATGCTTATAATTAATCTGAGGACTGGCGGCAGTGGTAGATGTGGTGAGGGCGGGGCGTACTCTTACAATATAATATTAAAATGTAAAACCTGCCCACTAGCTATATTGGGTATAGACTATTATAATTATTAGTGCTACTCGTGCGAAGCCGGGACGGGTCGCTAGTAGAGGATATTGGGAGTTAAAGTTGGTTAATATTGGGTAACACCCATACTTAAGTAGATTATCGATGCCCTTCTTTGTTAGATAATGTGGCAGTTTCTAGGGCAGCTCAAGGCCAGCCAGGCATAGAAGGGATCAGAAGAACAGTACTTATTCTATTTTGTTCATTATGTTTTCATAATGGGTGGGCATAAAAGAAAGCCACTTAGTACTCAAGTAATATCGCGCAAGTTAACTTAGTGGGGGGATGTGATAAAGATAAATCTTACATAGAAAATGACATGGGTTTAGTTACTCGTTATTTATAGATATCGATTTATTATTTGTGTGTATACAATTATTCCCAATAATAGCTCCGGTACACAGATTTACTAATTAAAATAATAATCATGCATGCTATGAAAAGGCTACCTGATACATCAACATAAATTGCTGTTGCCGAAATAGTAAACATCAATAATGTGTTATTTGAGTGAAAATTTGCTGTTGCACAATTATTTGTTTTGATTCAATTTATTTTATATTCGAATAATTGTAAAATAAATTTTACTGTATAAAGTATGATGGAACTCTTACTTTCTTGAAGTAACGTAGTGTTGCTCCGATTGCCAGTCGCCTTTGCCAAGATATTATGATGCATAATGTGAGCGCGGCTACAAGTGCTTTGTTAGTAATTACTAAATCTCAAAGTTCGCCATGAATGGAGAGAGATTAGGCGTAGAACCAGCTAGCTGTTTTACGTGCTCTGGGGAAGTACGGGGGATGTAATACCGCCGACTTCCATAACCCGGGAATTCGGCAGTAACCCCTTTTTGGACCCGGGTCCTATAGACCCGCGACCGAATTAATAAACCGACATCAACTAAGAACAGATTCTCAAGTATTGGTCAATCTATGCTTAAGACCGTTTTTTACCATAGAAAGATCGATACTTAAAGCTAAAAGGAATAATCCAATAATCAATTTGATAACTTATATTTACGATCTAATGCTTATGATTCTCAGTTCAGTAGAGTTCGAGGACGAACACTTCTGCAAGTAACTATGCTTCCAAGTTGATATAATTTGTTTTGTCGCGTTCTTTACTTCGTTTTCTTTCATTTGCCTATTCTTTACTTTTATTATATTTATTGAGGTTAACATAATATAATCATTGTGTATATAAATTTTTCTTAACAGACAATTTGAATATACTTAGCTTATTTGTCGCATAAACTACGTTATAAAAATATCATTTATATGTATATTTTCAAACTTCATTGATTTTCAGGAATATAAAGTACTCTATTTCACTGTCCAGGTTCAAACTACTTTAATCATGAAAAGAAAAAAATTCGATCCGCTCTGTAATCTACTATGGAGTGGTTGTAGGACAAACTAACACACTTTCGCATTTATAATATAGGTAGTGATTTTTATATACTGTTGTGTATTCTGATCACTGGTTAATTTTAGTTCGTTAACTTAGTCTGTAACTTTAAATTTGATAGCTAATAACTTTAATTCCAAAGCACAAAGGGAAACAATATTGTGTAAACAATAGCCTGATTCAATACCGTAGTTAGGAAATTACCTATTAGGGTAAAAGCTCTACGCCATGGAATTTCAGGTATCGTTTGTGTCTATCTTTTGCATTGAATTATTATAGTAATTTTAGTGCCTATTTTTGGGTTGTAGTTTCTATCTTTATGTCTTTAAATTCTGTAATTAAATCTAGAGAGGGCTTTGTTTTTTTGCTAATATTCAATAAATTACGCATTAGTCATTAAATAAAGTAATTAATAAGTACAAGTTTATTGTATCCTTTACTTTATTTCTTTAATTGTTGTGATAGCTATAGTATTAATCACTCTGAAAATTTCATGTTTCCTACCAATAACGGTTTAAGAGATATAGCAAAAAACGCCGAAATATCACGTTTCTTGTACTGAGGCGCCCTTTATTTTTTATTTAATTTTACAAACTATTTAGTTACACCTGTCCCGGTGTTCGTCTGTAATCAAATCTTGCATGTTATAATTGACCCACTTACCGGATTCAGATTGAGCTAAAATTTATATATTCACGTTGAGTTTGGATGACAATGCATGGTAAGCTAAGTTACATCATTCAAAATTCAATATGGCGGACTCCCAAATATGGCGAACTAGTCATCTTTTATACACCCCATGATATTAGAGGACCACCAATTAAAACCAATTACCAATTAAAAGGATTTTCTAAGAATACGAAAAATAAAATGACGTCACACTAAATACAATATAACGGACAATAGCAGCTTGTTTTTAAAAATTGTTTTTCATATTAAGTGTCTTGTATATTATTTGTTAATATTAACTGTCTAAGGAGACGAAAAGGAGATACTATATAGATACTATATAGATATAATACATTTGGTAACTCTAACAATAATTAATAAGTACTTTCCGTATGTACAGTCACGGTCAGAAAATGTTTACCACCTTAAGATTTTCAATTGCATGAACAAATCTGTGTCGGAAGGTCATTGTGTAGTTTGATTAGCCGTAGATTATAGATTTTTTAACTTTTTTAATAGGTGGCAAATGTGGCAACTAGACAGGACAGATGTAGATAACCTCTTTTAATATCTACATATATAAACATTTTAACAAATATGCGAATACTCTTATGAACTTGAACCTATGGAATGAATTTTATTATAAAAAGTAAGTATATGTAATACTCTTTTTATTGAATTCAATGTTTGAAAACTTTTGATTATTTTGAAACTTAATAAATACCTTGCTCAAGCATTATAGACCTTACTGCACGCAGTGTTCTAAAGAATCTAATTTGAAAACTGGTAAACACTTTCAGACCGCGACCGTATGTGCACATCGAGTTCACAGTTAATTTCGATGGAAATAGCCCTTTGTCATTCGACGAGGCAGCCAACGGTACCATTGAAAATTGTAAATATAACTTTCAGATTAAATATTTACTCCTAAAACTTTGCTTGCAACTGAGTGCGATAGCTATTTTAATCACGTGTCGGAGCGAATTGAACATATTTGACGTATGATATAATCCCATCAAAAACATAAATATAAAATGAGAGCCAAGTTCAAAATTGTGATATATATGCCTTGGTTGTTGACTTCAGCGACAAAAGAAGTGAGATCTAAATGGGTGCCAAGTTCAATGGTCAGTCCTGCAATTTATTTATCCCATCAAAAACATAAATGTGAAATGAGAGCCAAATTCAAAATTGTGATATATATGCCTTGGTTGTTGACTTCAGCGATAAAAGAAGTGAGATCTAAATGGGTGCCAAGTTCAATGGTCAGTCCTGAAATTTATTTATAACAACATATAATATTTTATAACAACTTAAAATATCATTTTTTCTTATAACTTAGTATAAAATGTTGAAGACTAAGGCTTTGGCTTGGCTAGTTTCCATATACGAATTATAGCGTTCACAAGTTGTAAAGCTGTAAGTTCTTATTTTATTGTAGCGGTTACCACAGTGACTAACTAGATGGCGCTAATTGTATCTTCACCGCAAAATAAGATAATCGACTGAAAACTTATAAGTTACCATACAAGCCTGCATCACGATATCGAAGTTTTCTGAGAATAGCGCTATATAGAGACCGTTCCAACTTACAACGGTCGGACCAGAAAGGTCCCCGGGCACAACACCAGCCCGGAGGAAGATCTTCCTATTGGTGCGGACGAGTACATACCACTCACTCGTCCCACATTATTCTTCCGAAAATTTGGCTTGCTGGTAGAAACTGTACTTTTAGGTACCTACTTAATAATAATAATTCGTATATGGAAACTAGCCAAGCCAAAGCCTTAGTCTTCAACATTTTATACTAAGTTATAAGAAGAAATGATATTTTAAGTTGTTATAAAATATTATATGTTAATAAATAAATTTCAGGACTGACCATTGAACTTGGCACCCATTTAGATCTCACTTCTTTTATCGCTGAAGTCAACAACCAAGGCATATATATCACAAGTTTGAATTTGGCTCTCATTTCACATTTATGTTTTTGATGGGATAAATAAATTGCAGGACTGACCATTGAACTTGGCACCCATTTAGATCTCACTTCTTTTGTCGCTGAAGTCAACAACCAAGGCATATATATCACAATTTTGAATTTGGCTCTCATTTCACATTTATGTTTTTGATGGGATAAATAAATTGCAGGACTGACCATTGAACTTGGCACCCATTTAGATCTCACTTCTTTTGTCGCTGAAGTCAACAACCAAGGCATATATATCACAATTTTGAACTTGGCTCTCATTTTACATTTATGTTTTTGATGGGATATCATTACTTTTTGTACAGAAATTATTGAACTCAATCTCAAACTCAAAACATATTTATTCAAAATATGTACCTACAAAGTACACCTTCTGAACGTCATGCTTACAGAGCATAAGACGTGATGGTGATAATTAACTACGATATCTTAAAACTAAAGCTACGAGGGTTCCAAACATGCCCTGGTCTGAGAAGAGCCCGCAATAAACTCCGCTTTTTTTTTATTATCACCATCTCACAAATATTTGAAATTATATATAATATGCACTTAAAATATAACATTACATTATCAGCCGCTATAACAATTCATACCCATGCCTTGCTATCATTCAAATAATCCTTTACACTGTAATAGGACTTTTCTATTAGTTTAGTTTACGTTTTACATTAGTAGGTACTTATTATTCGGTGTAAGGTCAGTGTGTCACCCACCAGTAATTCTATTGTACGACTCATTGTACAAGATAATTAAAGACGAGAATTCTCAAGAAAAATATATAGTATACCTAGAGTTACACTGACATTGACAGATTACATCTATGGTCAGACTACCTCTACAGCACATTTCTACATCTCATCAATTTTGATTGCAAAAGTTCAAAATCAAAAGTTTTTTGTGAAACATTGAAAACAAGCACGGTCAACAGTCGATATCACTAAAACCACTATAAACAATGAATACAAATCACAATGACTGACAGCTTGAACTGACGACTTCAAATAAGTTTCTTCTTCTTTTCTGTCAATGACGTTTCGTTGCACAAAATGTATGAATACGAAGGTAAGGTTTTAATGCAACTATATTATTATTCATTATTATTTACATTAAAATAATAATTATGTGTCATTTTCAATAGTTAAGGAGTTACTACCACCGCTTAAAGCAGTATTGTTTCAAAATAACGGTTGAATGTCACGTACTTTGACGTCCTTAAAATAATGATTATAACACTACATCATAAACGTCAACAATATTAAAATAATACGGCTTTAAGCAATGGTAGTATGCCCCGTGTCAGAGTTTTGATCTATACCTAGGTAGATCATAAAAATGACGATTTTTGTACGTTTATATCTAAATAACCATTTGAGGTGTGCTTATGAAATTTGGAGCACATATGTATCTCACGGGTCTCAATATATGCGCCAAATTTGACATGTTTATGTGAAATAGTTTTTGAGTTATGAGGGGGTCAAAAGTGGCTCCAAATGGTTCGTGTAATATTACACACGGTGCTGCTCGCCAGTTTTTTTGAACTTTGGCTGGACACGCTTCCGCGTGTCTTGATATCAGAAAAATATGAGGCAGCGGTGAGCACTGTCTCAAAGTGATAGGTCCGGGGTTTGAATCTCGATTGGGGAATTCATTTATCTTATGGTATTGTGTGACAGGAGACTTCGGTTGCAGTAATAGTTTATAACGTCACCAAACGATTATTATCATTCCGATATGATTATGAGTTCAGTAGAACCACAGTAAACAGATTACTGTGGTAGAACTGCCATTCTCGTTTCAGGTTAGATAACTTTCATTTTACGACTTAAATTAATATTGTGGGTAGTGGCGTGCCGTAGGGTTCAAACGTAGGCAAGCCAGCCGTTGCCCACCGTAATCTTCCGTCTACTTTTTTACTCATGTCTTGACGAGCTCAACAAAGCACACAGAAGGCATAAGTTAACTACTAGACAGAATTAAGTCAGCAGTGGTACACTACCAGTGTGATCTAGGTCAATTGTATGATTTGAAATTTCATTTGCCAATAATTGGAAGTTTCTATGCGTTGTTTTCCGAAATTACAAAAAGAAAATGTTTTTGGGAAACTTGATGCATTTTTATAGAACCAGTTAAATTATTTATATCATAATTTCTAACGAAAAGAAGCTTGGAATACGACTGTACATTGACTTACTGTACGAATAAAAACGTATGCAACACTAACAATTAGCTTATTAGTATGAGAACAAGCAAAAGTCCATTTAGTTTTATACCCGGATCTGTTAAATTGCCTTTTTCTACTTTTACAAGTTTGTGAAATACACAGGTCTGGAGTAGATTTTGGTGAATTTACAAGAATTATTGTTCAAAAGTTATATATTTTACCTTATTCTGGTCAATCTATATTTGCACACTCTTTAAATAGTAACAAGGAACAATATTAATCAAATCTGAACTCATTTTGTACAAAATTAACTATTAATTCACGAATAATATTATTATTTCAATAAACACTGTCACAAAAAAGCAAACGATTAAATTATGAAGGTTTAGTCCGTATCACGATTCTCCTAGAGGCAGCGTGCGACTTCTTAAATCAGACGTATTAGATAATCCAAGCATATTACAGCCATAGAAACCGCTATACTATTTATAGGAATCTATAGCAGATTATGCAGACAATATGTATGGAGATCAAAGCCACAGCCCCTCTCACTCACTCAACTAGGTTGTTCGTAAAACGTTCGCAAGCGCTCGCAGCCCCTCTCACTCACTCAACTAGGTTGTTCGTAAAACGTTCGCAAGCGCTCGGCGCCCACCGGTCGGCTTAGCAGTAATTGAAATGACAGATTGTAGAACGCGCGAAATTTAAACACGTAATTTAAACGGATCGATTAATTACTGAGTTAATATTGAGTTTGTATGTTTGGGTGTTTGTTTTGGGCAAGCCAGGCTTTTTAACATTTATAGAGGTTTCGCCACTGATATCCCAGACAAAACTTTATAATGTCAAATTATAAGTCCAATCAAAAGTATTGTCCAATTAAAGTACTGAAATAAAAATTATTTTTGTACATATTGTACTCTAAGCTTTCATTATAAATTCTTCTGTTCTGGATTTCATCTCCGAAAGTCCACGTAGTCGTAGTAGTCGTCCGTGATACGTAAGCAGCTTATTGTAGTTACATGGGAAAAATATCTAGCGAATATATTTCGGAGATGCAGGCAAAGAAAACGTATTCATTATTCACCATTTCAACCTCGCTCGCTCATTACTAAGCACGAGTCTCCTCTCATAATGAGATCGGTTTAGCCATAGTCCACTAGGCTGACCAAGTGCGGGTCGGCAGACTTCACAAACCTAGGAGAACATAATGAAGGTCTGACGATTATGTTTTCCTTCATTGTCAAATCAAGTGATATTTATTTCTTAAAACTTTGAAAAGTTAGAAATGCGTGCTCGAGGAGGGAGCCCCTGACTAGCCTAGGAAGAACGACGACCTTCCTTGGAGTTGTGAGCGCTTTGGTGTTGTCTTACAAGCGGGAGATCCTGAGTTCGATCACCGGCAGGGTTAATATCACAATAAGTCTAGTGGGGCTTTGGCCGTACCTAGTTACCACCCAACGGGCATAGATGTGCTGCCCAGCGATATAGCGTCCCGATGCGATGGCGTGTAAAAACCTATTGGCCATACCCCTTATAGATTAGTCTGCTTCTATCTTAGACTGCACCATCCCTAACTAAGTGAGATCGCAGTCACTGGCTAACTAGAAGTGGGTAAAAAAATAAGGTCGTCTAAATCATTAGGTTATCACCGTATTTTCGGAAAACTCATTAACCGCTAACACCACTGCGGCCCATTTACGCCCCACTGCTAGGCACAGGCCTCAACTCTCATAGTAGAGAGGGAGTTAGAGCTTAAACCCACCTCGCTGTTTCAATGGGGGTTTGCGGGCTAACTCATTAACAACAAGAATTATTTTCAGGTAACTTCTGCTTCGGCGGGTGCACGATGTTCAAGGCGCAGACCATAGTGGAGTTCATTGAGAACGCAGTCGAGACTTCACGGAGCGGCCGGTACCTGTTTTTCTTGAATCTGCGACCCGTGCTCGGTCCAGTGAGGGTACAGCTTCTTTACCCGGTCTCCAGGTTCAAGCGGGTGCAGAGTCTGCAACATATGTGCAGGTAAAGTACCATGCCTTTGACTTACATATCTCATGATTTTCAAGATACTTTACTTGCTTATTAACCAAGACAAACCAATTAGATTTTATAGATTTTTGGAACGAAGTTCCTTATGGGACCACGCGCAGGGGTACCTTAGCCGGCAAAAACGTCCGTAACGAAAATGCGTAGAGTATGATTTTTACGAAGACAAAAGGTCTTAAATTTAAATATACTACGTTCGAAATTAAACTTGAATGCTTTAGTGTAAAGGACTGCCTTCACTTCTATCAGCAGTCCCTATATAAAAGTAGTTTTAAACCTTTAACACTAAAGCATTGAAAGTTTAATTTTGAATGTAGTATATTTAATTTAAGTTTAATTTTGAATGTAATATGTTTTATTTAAGACATTTTGTCTTCGTAACAACGCGAGCATGTCGATGACGACACAAATGCACATTTTTACCCCGTACCAAAAAGTGCTCAACGCGGCTAAAGAAGTTTTCACTTCAAAAATCATAGTAAAAAATTTATACCTGAATAATTATTTTCTTTTTACCTCGACTAGAACTTGTAATTAATATTTATGTAATAAGGAAATTCGTTCCATCTGGTGTCCCACGACACCACACGTTTTTTTATTGACCGAGCGAAGCGAAGGTTTCTGAGTCTACTTGAGTAAATTTGCACTTGTCCGTCCGTCCGTCTGTCAGAGCCTAACTGCTGAATTACTGAACGTAATTACTTCAAATTTAAATATAATATGTAAACCGATGGCCTCCAGCCGAAAATGGCTTAAAAAGTTATAAAAATCTTTATTTCAGGGGGGCTCTCATAGAATGCGAAGTAAAATATTTTTTATAGCGTTACATAGGGTTGCGGTATATCATTTTAAAGATAATTAAGAATAAAGTCCAAAAGTAGCACCCGCTCACCGAACGAGCTGCATTTTACTAAAATACTGTAGGTATACGTATCCCATCCACGCAAGCGGATGTCGATTGACGTCATCAGATTCAGCGCGTTTTAATGCGTACGGTGCAGTGAATGGATACCGCTAGGTCTCAGTTCAGGGCGAACCACTATAGTGCTCGTGTTATGAACTGAGGCGTTCGGCCATATATGTCAAAAATAACAATAGGAATGTGCAACGCTTTGTGCCTTATCAATAAGGTACTCAGGTAGGTGACCGGCGCAAAGGCGCTGCTCGCTACCTGAGTCCGCCTTATCCCGGCGGACAAAACTACCTTCATTAGAGTTGTTACTTGTCTACGTTTAGAACCTAAAGGTAACAAGGATATGACCTCGATAACGACAGTTATCACTCTATGCAAATATAAAGAATACTAACATCTGCTACGAAAGAGAAAGACATTCAGGAGTGATTGACAAAAAACAACATTAAATTTACTAATAATGAAATAAAGAAGAACTTTAGCGAAAAGCTAAAGAGAGTAGGCCTAAAAAAAATTATTTAATTGATCAGTTGGCAAATGAACATGGTCATGAAGTGATACGAGTGCCACCATATAATTGTCAAAATAATCCTATTGAGCTCACATGGGCTCAGGTAAAAGGAAAAATTGCAGCGCTTATTGATACCTTATCAATAAGGTACTCAGGTAGGTGAGCGGCGCAAAGGCGCTGCTCGCCACCTGAGTCCGCCTTATCCCGGCGGACAAAACTACCTTCATTAGAGTTGCTACTTGTCTACGTTTAGTTCCTAAAGGTAACAAGGATATGACCTCGATAACGACAGTTATCACTCTGTGCAAATATAAAGAATACTAACATCTGCTACGAAAGAGAAAGACATTCAGGAGTGATTGACTAAAAACAACATTAAATTTACTAATAATGAAATAAAGAAGAACTTTTGCGAAAAGCTAAAGAGAGTAGGCCTAAAAAAATTATTTAATTGATCAGTTGGCAAATGAACATGGTCATGAAGTGATACGAGTGCCACCATATCATTGTCAAAATAATCCTATTGAGCTCACATGGGCTCAGGTAAAAGGAGAAATTGCAGCGCAAAACCATACTTTTAAAATAGCCGATGTAGAAGTTCTTTTCCATAGAGTAATAGAAAACGTTACCAGGGAAAACTGGGTTAAATGTGTGAAGTATGCAGAAGACCTCCAGGAAACTGATTTGGAAAAAGCTTTTTTGAGAGATCAAGGTGAGCTTTTGATTATAAATCTACAGGAAGACGATAGTGACACAGATGACTCAGATGAAGAAGATAATTTTTAGTGTGTAGTATATAATATAATATAAATTAATAAATATATATATAAATAAGAAGATACTAAAATATTTGTTAAATGTATGTTGTCGATAAATGTTTTCGATATCAACTACCTGCTGTTAACCTCATTATGATGCTTCATAAGCCCAATGAGTGCGAGCGAGATAGACTGATAAGAATGATTTATGTACGCCTCAGTTCTTAACGCGAGCACTATAGTTACATCATATGTTAGCATTATTACTGTTTTTCATTATATCTCATGAAACGGGAAGTATGATATCAGTAAATTTGACTCGTTTCACGTCATTCGATTTAATTATCGACAACAACAACAACAACAACACTACAGCCCATTAACGTCCCACTGCTGGGCACAGGCCTCCACTCTCATAGGAGAGAGGGAATTAGAGCTTAGACCCACCACGCTGCTCCAATGCGGGTTGGCGGGTTTTAACGACTATTATCATGTTAGTGATAATAACCGGGACCGACGGCTTAACGTGCTCTCCGAGGCACGGGGGTGAAACACCGCCAACTTCCTAACTCCGGGCTAGTACTGGGAATTTGTAATCCGAAAAACCCGATACTTAATTATGGCCCGACCCGGGACTCGAACCCGGGACCTCGTCGGCCGCAGTCAAACATGCGAACCACTAGACCAACGAGGCTAATTATCGACGCTGTATTGGAAATAGTTAGTATAAATACGAGTGTTTTGACGTTGGTAATTCAGTCTCCTGCCGGCAGACTCAGCGATTATTGAATACTTTTGTGTTTAGATCGCAATTTGGTTTAGAGCTTAACGATAGCAATCGTGGCCGGATCAAATGAATATTATTTTAATGTATAGCTTTTATCTAATTACATTAAATCTCTCCTGAAACCTCTATACATTTAACCATTTATTCGTGCAAGTTTCAACTGAGAGGACAAATATATTAAAAGTGTTTATTAATACCTACTTCTGGATTGTCCCTTACACATAGAAATGGTAAGCAGTTTATTTTTAATACCGATTAACGTGTTTAGGCTCATAGAACTATAGGATACGTCTCACTGACTTTAGGCTACAGACCTTATTATCAAATGTTATACGAGTATGACTTCAGAGGACGCTTCCATAGAATCGAAAAAAGCGAAAGGTCACTGGTTCATCACGATATCTCAGGAACTATAAAGCATACAGACTTGAAATTTGGAAGATAGGTTCCTTCTATGATGTAGACGGCCGCTTAGAAACGGTTTTGAGAAAATTCAACCTTAAGGGGTTGAAATGGGGGTTGGAAGTTTGTATAAAAGTAAGAATATATACCCCAAAAGGGGTGAAATGGGGTTTGGAAGCTTACATAACGGCTCCCAAGTTTATGAAGTTAGAGACTTGAAAATCGGGATTTAGATTATTAGTTTTATGTTATAATAAACTGTATAAACAAATTAAGGAAAATCTACCCCACAGAGGGTGAAATGGGAGTTGTAACTTTGTATGAAAGTCCTGTGTTTTTGAAGTTAGAGACTTTAAAATCGGGATTTAGGTTATTCGATCTAAATAATAATAACCTGTATGAGCAATTTTACGAAAATTCACCCCAAAGGGGGTGAAATGGGGGTTGGAAGCTTACATGAGGTTTTTAAGTTTTTGAAGTTAGAAAATCGGCATAAAGGTTATTAGTTTTAAGTTATAATAAATTGCATAAGCAATTTTACGTAAATCCACCCCACATAGGGTGAAATGAGGGATGACAATTTGTATGCAAGTCCTATGTTTTTGTAGTTAGAACCTTAAAAATCAGGATTTAGGTTATTAGTTTTAAGTTATAATAAACTGCATAAGCAATTTTACGTTAATCCACCCGAAAGGGCATGAAATAGGGGTTGAAAGCTTGCATGAAGGTTATAAGTTTTTGAAGTCAGCATTAAGGACTTATTAGTCTTAAATAATAAAAACCTGCTATATACCTGCTATAAGTAGGCCTTTTGCAGCGGGAAACTCTCATAGGAAATCAGAAATTGTACGCGGACAAAGTCGCGCGCGACCTCTAGTTATGAATATAAGTAACACCTGGACTAAAACAAAGTGTAACTGTGTATGTAACTTATTTATTTTTTGTTTATTAACATAACGTTGAGTGAAACGAAACATAGCTATTTGTGTTTATTTATTGGATTATAAACTGGTCACTAAGTTCAAATTGTCGATATTTTTACCCACAGCGATACAGACATGGTATATATTTGTGTTTACCATAAGGTTGTGCGTTTGTTTGTGCACTGTTTTGTTACCAATATCTTGGAAAACTACTGGACCTATTAGTATGCAGTTTTTTGCATTAGATACGGATAACTTCTGAGAAGGTTCTTAGATATGTTTTAGGACCTTAGTCCACCAAGCTGAGCTGCAATCGTGATTGTATTTTTCTGTCGTGGTTTTAATTTTTTAACTATGTTAGCGTTTTTCTGAAAAATTACTGCGCTGATTTTGTTGCGGTTTTCTTTTTTTGATATTTTTAGATCAGAATCTAAGAAGTTTCTAAGATATTTGCGATAGCCATAGTCCACTACGCTGGTCAACAAGAGGCCCTCCGATTGTGATTACCATTTTCCTGAATAACTGATACTGGATAAATACTGGACCGACAGAGTTGCGTTTTTGGTTTTAGATTTGCATAATTCTGAGAAGTTCTAATTATTGTTTCAAAGTTATAGGCACAAAGGAGCGCTGCTGTTCGTCGTGAGTTTTCTTTTGATTTTTAATTTTATAACTTGTTTAATTAACACTGTCAAACTGCACGTTTCTTTCCGTAAACTTAATTTTGTCAAATAATATTTTTGTTGACTTGAAATTATTTGAGGTTCCTAAATTAGTATATTGTGTGCCTTGGGGGGAAACAATACGATTGGAATGTCTGTTTGTTGTATATTGTATATTTGTATTATTGTATACTTGTATATTTTTTTCATATAACCTACATTGAAAGTGCGAGGTTTATTAAAATTGTGTTTACAAATATTATATCTGTCAGTTTAGATGTTGATTAAAATGCCGATTATAAAGGTTTGAAATAAACAAATGATACTCTGACAGTATTGAAGGGAGGGCTGCTTCGTCATTCAGCAGTTAGAAAATCTAACTGCCCTAGGGCAGGAAATCATTATTTTCTACCCGCTGTAGTATTTGTCTGAAATTTACTAGGTGGCTCAACAGGCATTGAATCGCGCACTTTCAATGCAGGTTAAATATAGGTATATGAAAAATCAATTAATCTCACACATCAGTAAGGAGATCCAAACTAGTGATAAACTAAATAGACACGCTTCTTTTCATGTTTATTCATTGTTCCTAAAGACGACGCTTCCTAAAAAATAAGGCGCATGATATTATGTATCATTGGGCGTTTTTCCACTGGGCGGGTATTGGTCTACACTCGGGTTTTGGAGAGTACTGACACGGACTTCAGTTGTATAACACGTAGAAACGGTCTCGACACGTTGTCGTATTTATCTACACTCTATACTAATAATATCAATGCGAAAGTTTGGATGGATGGATAGATGTTTGTTACGCAATCACTCCAGAACGCCTGAACGGATGCGGATGAAATTTAGCACAAATATGGATTATAGTCTTGAATAACGCTTAGGCTACTTTTTAAACCGCAAAATTAAAGAGTTCCCGCGGGAACGAAAAATCTCAACCCACGCGGACGAAGTCGCGGGAATCAGCTAGTTTGTTATATCTCTTACATTTAAGGCGAATATATACAACGCAGAGAAGTCGAATTTTGGGCAGTTCCAATTTTTTAAAATCTAAAAGACTTACCGTCCTATTGAAATGCCATAACGAAAGCACAAAGCGAGTCACAATCAAGGAGTACATGATGTGTTCTGTAATCTGCGGCCACAAGGAAAGTTTGAGTTTCATCGCGTCCCTTATAGTCCATTCATTTTTGATTTTTTTGCGGCAAAATTTATAACACTTTGAAACCACTGTGGTTTTATACCTATGAGTGAGTACATTAAAAAATACAACCCCCCCCCTTGTTGCTTCCCCCCCTCCCCGCCTTGAAAAGTGTGCCATTTTGCAGATTTTCTAGATTTTCAAGAAAACTATACAAGTTAGGACGAAACTGTCAAAGAGAACATTGTTCCTTAATAAATTACCTACAAAGTTCATAACGTTTATTGTGATAGGAGTTATAGTTTACAAGCTATGGTGCGTTAAATTTGACTAAAAATCGCTCAATAACATAAGCCTTAAATAAGTTTAAAAACACGTATTCTGTAATTTCTAGAAAACTATTAGATCTAGGCAAAAACTGTCAGAAGGCAAAATAAACACCATTTAATCACCTATAAAAAATATTTTGTTCATAAAGTTAGGACTAATAATTTCGCATATATAAGGTGTAAGGTAAATGGTATAACATACCGGCGGCAACCCATGCAATTTTGACGTTATAAACACTATGGCAGAGTTAAAAAGTCAAAATTAATTATCAAAAACTTCCATACAAAATTAATTAGTTCATTTTTTAAAATAAATTTTGGCAACCCTGTGGAGATTAACATTGAGTCCTTTGTTCCTTTTAAAGCCAGAACTGTACTACAAGCGATAATAATAAATATTATTGTTTCGTTATGCAATTTGGCAATAATTAAAATTTACAAATCACTGAAAAAACAAACTACACAGAATAATGATTACTTTACTATCGCTATTGGATTTTATCGCAACGCTCGCGCTGGCATCGAGGCTTAACATACGTCGTATTGTTCGGAGTTCATTATATTAAATCACATGTTTTAAGGGATGCCACCTGAACATTTATGTTAAAATTTGGAAGTCCTCTAACTCCCCCAGGATATGGGCTCTCGACATTTACACTTGAGACTTATAGGTCTCGACATTTTTCAATTATATCTATATGTTATACTAATTAATTTACACATTGTATATCCAACGTATTATGTACGAAAAAAAATGACAAAATTGTTAGAATCTATTAAAGCTGGAAAAAATCCTCCCAAGAGCAATTAATTTCATTAAATTACCTACAAAAAGTCTTATGGTTTATTTAGATAAAACCAATAGTTCAAGAAATATGAAATATTAAAAAAAACCATATATATATTTTGTAATTTTCACAGAAACTATTAGAACTAGGAAAAAAATATCACAGCAAAATGAACTTCATTAAATTATCTCCAAAATAGTTTTAAGTTTATTTTGATAAAACTAATAGTTCCGGAAATATTGCTGTCAAACTTGCATAAAACGAAACCCTTGAAAAAACCGTGATTTTTTTTGAAATTTCAAGCAAAAGTATTAGAGCTAAGAAAAAACCTGTCAGAACAAAGTCAATTCATTTATCTATAAAATAGTGTTTAGTTTATTTTGATAGGACAAATAGTTTTCGAAATATACCTTGCTGTTTTGTAAGAACCGGTGGTAGTCATATTGTGACCATTAAAATCATATTGAGTCCCGGCGCCGGCGACGGCACCGGCACCGGTGGGAGTCACCGCCGTGCCGATGCCGGCGCCGGTAAGTGGAAACACATGTCATATAATTTCACTAGCTGATGCCCGCGACTTCGTCCGCGTAGATTGAAATTTTTTGGTTCCCGCGGGAACACTTTAATTTCCCGGGATAAACGGCATCCATCCATACATCCATCCATCCAAACTTTCGCATTTATAATATATGTGTCGAGTATAGATACATTTTTACTTCCCCGGCTGACAGGCCGGTGCCGGTGCGCGCGTCGTGCCGGTGCCGTGTCTGCCAGTGGAAAAACGCCCAACTTGCAGTCCCGGCGTCGGCGACAGCACCGGTGGAAGTCATCGTCGAGCCGTTGCCGGCGTCGGTAAGTGGAAAAACGTGCTTTATAATTTCAAAAATTTTTGCTTTCCCGGCTGACGGGCCGGTGCCATGTCGGCCAGTGGAAAAACGCCCATTTACCTATTTAAAGCCAATTTGTACATTAATCTACTTTAGTAACTTCTAGTTATTAAACTAGTTGACACGCCCTTGCTTCGCTCGGTTAGAATTTTCTAAATTCCATTCTTAGTGAGAATCATTCTACCATATAGAGAAAACATAAATGCAAAATTATTATTGGTTAAAAGACCCACCGGTTTGATTCGTATGTTGATATTATATACATTATCAACCTCCCTTGCGCAACAGCTAGGGCTGTAGGCTTATAAGTGGGATGTCCTGGGCTCTGTGCCAGGATAATTTGGAAATTTCAATTTTTATCTTTGGTCTGGTTTTGTGGGAGGTTTCGGCTGCGGCTAGGCTACCTCAGGTATGTGGTAGTGATAGTAAAAACGTGTCACCAAGAGATTAAGCGTTCCGGTACGATGCCAAGAAGAATCCGATTAGGGGTATGGGCTTAATATTACTGTCATACGCCTAACACCACTAACCATAGCCCACAGTGGTGTATTAGATATACAGCTACATATTGTATATGTCACCGTAAGATTGTAAAAACCGTTAGATTATAATCTAACTCGCGAAATTATAAACTGTCGAAAGATTACAATTTATCGCATTACTTTCCGGTAGATTGTAATCTGATAGGTATTTAAACCCGATAAAACCTAAGTGATTATCTCTACTTGATTATTTATGTCGAACCCTAACCTAACCTACAAGAAAGAAACAAGAAACCGTAAATAAAATGAATATTTCAAAAATTGAAACTCAGAACATTGAACAGTTTACAATCTTTCGACAGTTTAGAAT
This sequence comes from Erebia palarica, assembly GCA_964035005.1. NCBI lineage: Eukaryota > Metazoa > Arthropoda > Insecta > Lepidoptera > Nymphalidae > Erebia > Erebia palarica. Next base: position 22,542,566 of record OZ035986.1, read on the forward strand.
TTCGCGAGTTATATTATAATCTAACGGTTTTTACAATCTTACGGTGACATATATATAGCTTATAAAATAACAGATAAAAAATAAACCCCTAAGAAATATCAAAAATACCGGGAAAATATAGAGGGGCTTCTATCTCGGGAAGAGGAATGAGAACAACTCAAAAGAGCCAATAAAAATAATTCAAATAATTCCTTCCGAATGAGTGAAAAATGAAAAATATTTTTTAAATCAGTGCACAGTTAGTCATTTGGAATGGAGGATCCTCGAATTTACACAGGAAGCTTTCCATACACAAAATTAAATGAGTACGTACCTACTACTTTATGCAACATCACTCAATATACATATTTTTCAATTCCAAAGTACGAGTACATTTCATACTTTAATAAATTTGAGAAATCGATCTTTTCATAATGAAAAAAAGGTTAGGTTTTGAAATCAGTGTGATTATGATAATCAAAGTGAGCTTTCATCATTCCCTTTATCATTGTTTCAAATTCCTTCATCATTACTTGATTCAAAATATGTATTCTTGAATAAACTGCGAAGTCTCGTTTGAATGTTTGCCAACTCTTATCAGCTTGGCGATTGGCTTCCTTCATGGGTATGGTACTGCCAAATCTCCAAATGATTTCATAACCTTTTGTGATTAATTTAGAGATTTGTGGCTTTATTGGCGGAGGAACAGTGGTAGAGTCACACGACGATCCGAAAGCACATCCAATAAGTTTATTTTAATAAAAAATATGAGTTTGAGTTTGGGCCTGGATTCCGGGTTAGCTCGAATGTTAACAATCTGGTATTTGGCTACAAGTCAAACAAATTATTTTTTAGAGATTATCAAACAGAGGATGTCAAGAGGAGGAGGACAGTTATATCAACGTCCGTTGTTAGTTTTATGTAAAACTAGCGATCCACCCCGACTACGCGCGGGTAGCACTAATAATCCTAATAGTCTATACCCAATGTAGCCAGTGGGCAATGGGCAGGTTTTACATTTTAATATTACGTTGTAAGAGTACGCCCCGTCCTCACCATACCTGCCTCAGCCGCCAGCCCTTAGACTATAGCCCTTAACCTGAGCGTCGTCGGCCGGAGTCGCGCCATTTTCCCTTGCACGTTACATTATTTCTATGATATCTAATAAAATATTAATCTAATTTAAATGGTGTAAAGGACAATTTTGACCTTATCAAAATAAATAATATATTTATTTAGATAAGGATTGATACTATGTTAGTAAAAACACCTTTGCAAGTAAAGCATTGGTTTAAACCAAATTTGAAAATCATAAAAATGGTTATTGTGAGTCAACCTTAAAAGAAAGATATTAATTAGGTCCTTACATATGAAATTGACGTTTTGTAAGGGAGGAACATAAAGTCGATTTTTTTAAAATATAATATATCTATTTAATCAAAGTATGTATCATTGTCAAAATCATCTATGCATTTTTGCCATCTCATAGGTAGATCATTGATACCTTTACTAAAAACTCACTCGGACGGGATTCAATAAAATCTTTGAAGGCACTTTGGACTGCCCCATCGGAGATGAATTTTGTTGATGATGTATCCATTGATTGTATTGATTGTACTGATTGTATTCCATTGATGAGTAATCTGTTGGAGCAAGGTCCGGGGAATACGGTGGATGTCTTAGACATGCCAATTGAAGCTCCTCTAATTTGGTAGCCGCCTGTTGTGCAGTGTGTGGTCTAGCGTTGTCCTGAAGTAGCAGTGGCATAAAGCGATTGACCAGCCTCGGTTGTTTGGCAGCTAGTTTTTCCATCATGGTTTGCAGGTGCTGACAATAGACATCCGCCATAATCGTCTAACCAGATTTAAGAAAGCTGTAGTGAACGACACCGGCACTAGTCCACCAAACGCTCACAAGTAATTTTTTTTAATCAATTTTCGCTTGGGGCAGGATTTGGCTGGTTCGCCAGGGCTCAGCCATTGCGATGAGCATTTCCGACTATCGTACAGGATCCACTTTTCATCACAGATAATAATTCGATTTAAAATCCCTTCATTATTGTGCCAGTTGAGTAATGTAAAGCAGCAGCCGACGCGCGTTTGTCGGTTTGCTGCACTCAATTCATGAGGTATATTTGAGTGGGAGATATTTGAGATCAAAGTGGCCAGTACGACAAAACGGCAATTTCATAGGTACAGACCTATTATATATCGCGGACTTTTTTTTTGAACTTTTTTAGAGGAACAATTCCTCTATACATTGTGTTTGTGTAACTTTACCTATTTAGGCAGCGCACGCCACGTTAGCTCTGAGAAGAGACGATTTTTCCGACTTCGTTGGCATTATTGCAATTTTCGTAAGGAACACTATTTTTTTTTCAAAATAAAATTTAGCCTATGTTACTCGCTGATAATGTAGCTTTCTATAGGTGAAAGAATTTTTAAAATGGGTTCAGTAGTTTTTAAGTTTATCCATTGCAAACAAATCTTTCCTCTTTATAATATTAGTTTAGCTATCAATTGATGTATAGTTTTAGTACCTAAAAAAATATAAACATAATAACTTAGATGACGTCACAATTCAGTATTTCTTACAAAATCCCATACTAAGCACGCGTTTTGAAGTTGTAATAAAAGTAGCCAATTTGGCTAGTTGTCAAATACGTAATTATATACAAAGTAATATTTTTCGAGGTACAATTTTGTAGTGAGAACCCACCGCTAAAAACGCATCGATGAGACAGAAGGCTCTCGTCTGCCAAAGGACATGACCAGACTCCTGAAACTTTTTTATCTGAAAACAGTGAAATATTACAATTACAATAATAAAGAAATCATTGCTGAACATTGATTTTTGACACCTAGGCAAGCTGCCATAGTTCCACCGGTCAAGTCCTTTCTACAAAGGGTTATTCAAACGGGTTTGGCACCGTACGTCCATGCACAAAGGGATCACAGACTTTATATACATTATGTGAACCGCTTGCTCGTTTTCACGCATTTTAACCGACTTCAAACTCGAAACTTCTCAATTTGACGTGTATATGTATTCGGACTGGTCGATGTTAGCGCCTAAAATTGTATTGGGTTGGTTGCATTGGTGAAAGCTGGCATCTTGTATAATTACATTCACTTTTGTGTCGTCATATTATAATATATTGACAATTGGAACGCTGACAAATCTATAGATGCCTCATTTATGAAAACCTATTATAAAGAGTAGTTGTAGCCAATTATGAAGTATCTGCATACACACATACACGCTACTGCCACATAGCTATAACACAGTCTAAAAAGATACGTTCTTTCCTATCAGTCGTGTTTATAGTCTAGACGGACCATCGCTGCGGGGTGAGAAGGACATAAGTACATAACGAAGGAAATTGACAGAATTTTCAGTATAAAATTCGGTCACTCTAATATCGTTTGCAGTTTCCTGCGGTCTAGAGAGTTATAGAGAGAAACCGTACCTTTAGGTGCTACAAACTGTCACGGTAACCGGGTCGTACCATTTGTATGGCCGTCGTAAAATAATATAAACTCGCCGGCATATTTAGCGGAACATAAAAAAAAGGTTTGATATCAGTATCATATAAGGTTGTTTATACGCTGGTTTATACGTCATTTAATTTAAAAAGAAATATTTTCAAATTAAGAAAACAACTGATATCACATTTTATGCAATTGTTTTAATTTTATTCAAATACACCTTATCTGGAGCGAACTTCGAGTATTTCTTCCTTCTGAGTTTGATTTAAAATTTCATTGAAATACTGTTTTTTGTTAGTTTTTTTTAATCGCGTATCTTTCTGGAGTTGATGACTGAATTATGCCTGACTTAGCCCCAACGGAGATTGCCAGGGCACTCGAAATGCGAAGAAATGGTCAAACCTACAAAGTGATATCCGGAGATCTTCGTCGACCAGTTTCAACGATCCATCGCAGTATCCAACGGTTCAGGGAGACCGGTACTTATGTGAGAAGAGCAGGACAAGGCAGAAAAAGATGCACTTCGAGTAGGGATGATCGTTTCATTCGGCTTCGTGTACGTAGGAACCCCCGTTTGACGGCCGTCCAAGCCCGACATGAGTTAGAAGCAGTGCGGGGTGTAACCGTAAGTGAGCGTACGGTACGAAGAAGGCTCGAAGAAGCTGGTTTGGGTTCATTTGTGCCCGCCAAGGCTCCAAGGCTCGAGGTAAATCATCGTAGAAACAGGTTAACTTTTGCTCAGGAACATCGACTTTGGAACGCGGACCAATGGAGTAAGGTATTGTTTAGTGATGAGTGCAGAATTCTCTTAAATCAAATTGACGGCAGGCAAAGAATATACAGACGCAAAGGAGAACGATACATTCAGACAAATTTTGAAACTACAGTTGCATACGGTGGTGGATCAATAATGGTTTGGGCGGGCATTTGTTTGGGAGTTCGCACAGACTTGGTAGTGATTGACAGAGGGAGTCTGACTGCAGACCGCTATATCAGAGATATCTTAATGATATGAATATCACTGTTATGGAGTGGCCGGCGAGATCACCGGATATGAACCCAATAGAGCGAGTTTGGGACTTGCTGAAAAGAAAAGTTAAGTCGAGAATTCCAGCTCCTGCCAACGTGGGAGAACTGCGAATCGCCGTAGTTGAGGAATGGCGGAGACTATCCCAGGAGACCATCGATAACATCATTCTCAGTATGCCTAGACGGGTAGAAACTTTAATAAGAGCACGTGGAGGAAATACGCGATATTAATCACCATTTTTCTAATTTAATTAATTGTTATTTTAATATTAAATTTCACTTTTCCCGGTTACATGAAAAGTTCAAAAATGTAAAATTTTTCACAAATAGCCTTTACTCGCAAAATCTGTTCTTAATGTGATCTCATTTTAAGTAAAACAAATGAAACTTTAAATAACAACAGAAGTGTAGTAAGTAGATTTTAAAATAAAACCATATTTTTTTAATTATGGACCTTTTTTATGTTCCGCTAAATATGCCGGCGAGTTTAGTTGTTCAAATCGGACCTACTCACACTCCCATCACTATATATTGTTTCTTTTTACAAAAAACAGAATTGATAAATTCACGAGAGTGCTCGCAATTTATATAGTTACTCTAGATACTAAAAACTTTTTGCAAAATATTGATTCAATAAAAGTTTTTTTATGTGTGTAGTTTATTACAAAGGGGTCTTTTAAACTGGTAAAATTTGAGCGACTTACATTTCAAGCAAATACCTCATAAGTTTGCGTGTGCGTTTTGTACATTTTGTGTATTGAACATTCTGCGTGCAGTAGATTTGTTTTTAACTTGATCCATTTTTCGGCCAACACATATTCCATAAATAGTCCACCAGAATCAGAAACCTCTTATTTGAAATGTTTTTTTTTTAATTAAAAGATGCGGTTCCGGATATTTTCTTTTAGATATCCGGTAAATACGGTTACGGGACTTCAAAATGTCCATCGTGTGTAATAAATGTTCAAAAGCAAGCAGTGGCGTTCGTTTTACTAACGCTGATGAAAGCGTGTAGAAGTAATGAAGTTGTAGCGGTTTGCGCTACAAATTCATTACTACGCTACGCGTAGCGCCTAGTTGGTTGCGTCTACGGTCTGCTACATCTAGCTTGAGGATCTATAGAGCTTTGACTTGGCTTATGGCGGTGTGAGTTCACGAGATCAAAATATAGGCGCGAGGGGGTGAAATCGAGCAAGCACATGTCACAAAAAATGGAAGAAATAATTTGTAAAATAATAAATATCAAGACACGCGGAAGCGTGTCCAGCCAAAGTTCAAAAAAACTGGCGAGCAGCACCGTGTGTAATATTACACGAACCATTTGGAGCCACTTTTGACCCCCTCATAACTCAAAAACTGTTTCACATAAACATGTCAAATTTGGCGCATATATTGAGACCCGTGAGATACATATGTGCTCCAAATTTCATAAGCCTTAGTCTTCAACATTTTATACTAAGTTATAAGAAGAAATGATATTTTAAGTTGTTATAAAATATTTTATGTTGTTATAAATAAATTTCAGGACTGACCATTGAACTTGGCTGTCATTTCACATTTATGTTTTTGATGGAATAAATAAATTGCAGGACTGACCATTGAACTTGGCACCCATTTAGGTCTCACTTCTTTTGTCGCTGAAGTCAACAACCAAGGCATATATTATATCACAATTTTGAACTTGGCTCTCATTTTACATTTATGTTTTTGATGGGATTTGTTTTACAATACAAATGAATCCGACAATGTGTTTGATGTAGAATTATAAATTTTATCTTATATTTCTAGAGCAATTTATTAATTTCAATAAGGAGAAAAATTGCTTTAAAAGTTAAACTAAGAGGTATGTTTAAAATAAATTTCTATGCAGTTTTTAAAAAAATTGAGTTTTGTGATGCGTTTATAGTTGCTGGAAGGTCTTGAAAACAGAACATAATTTTTACAAGAATACATTATGACACCGTTTAATGGATACACCGCTTTAAAAAAACTCCGTTTTGCTAATTTTACGCTATCACAGGGCCTTAAACTGAAGACTTAAAAGAGACAGATTTATGTCTTTAACGTAAGGACCTACGCTCTATATGTCTCAGCTTTAATTATCATATGAAATTATAATTAAGCTAGGTGTAGGGTTGAAATTATTACTCGTAACAGAAACTGCAATGATCGGTAAACTACAAAAAATATATACGCGTCGAATTGAGAACATCGGCCTTTTTGGAAGCTGGTTACGAAAAAAAAAATACACGCGTCAAGGTTTTATATCATATAAATAGATAAATTGTGTAATGACTATTGACGTCATAATATGTTGATACTCAAAATTTTAAAGGAAAGTTTATTTTATTCATTTTAGCGAATTTAAATAAAAGCTTGTTTTTAAAAGCTTTTTAATTATAATTTAGTTGTTCCTTTTTAGTAAAAGTCAGCAGTCGTATTAGCAGCAAGTCCTTTCATTTGATACCCATTTTGTAGGAAAGCATAAAAAACTTAGTCCGCCGTCCTTAGAAGTTGGCTATTTTGGATTTAGAGTGACGTCACTTTGTTTTTCGACTTATTCTCAGCAACCCCTTTCATTTGATACCCATATTGTAGGAGTGCATTAATAATAACTAGTCCGCCATCGTGGATGTTCCGCCATGTTGGATTTAGAATGACGTCACACAGGTAACCGTGCAATGTCATCTAAATTAAACGTGTATACAAAATTTCAGCTCAATCAGTTGAAGATATCTGCTTCAAAATTGAGTTGTAAGATTCTACCCACATATACATTGCAAGTTAAATAAAAGCTTTTATAAAAAATTACACTAGTCCCGTCCAACTTATCAAGCCATATCTAAGGCTAATTTCAGTCAATTTATAAATAAATAATAACCTCGCCTACATCACTCAACATCAGGTGAGATACCAGAGACTAGCTTGTATTGCAATAAAAAAACGGCCAAAGGAAAAGAGACACGAAATTAATACACTATGCTGTACAAGTATGCTGAACAATAGCAACCATCCCACAAAAAGGTTGGCAAAGTTCGACTACTGCAGCAGCCTATATACAAACGAACGTCTATTAAACATTTTGCGAGCTCATCTCCCTTCACCTGATGCCTGGTCTGGGGATAATTACGTGATATAGTGAGTATTCCGTTCTCCGTGTACTTTGTTATGCTTCGCAGTAATTTATTTGCGTTCACCTCAGTGCACTTGATAAGCTCTATTAACCTGAATATAAAACAGTTTTCGTAGTTGACCCAAAGGAATCGATCGAGGCATGCCTAATCGCTCCCATGCTCAGTGAAGTTAAAGATTGGAGCGCTCAAACCTGGGTACTCCTTGTATGGCAGTCCATATTAAAACCCATACCACTTTAAATCGCTCTGGAACACTAGACTATATACTATATTGTATATTACAGGAATTCTAATTCGAATTATTTTCAATCATGTTGAACCATCAAGTGAATCTGCCACTGGTTCGGAATGAAGGTACTTACTTCCGTTGTAGGTATACCGAAAGCAATGAGAAAATTAATTTCTATGACTTTCAGTGGGGTTCAAATTTCCGTCCAGTATTCTGTTGAACGGCGTTGAAAACATCCCAGCCTTAAGCTAATTGAAGAATCATTTCCTAAATTCATTCAACCGGAAATAGACCTCTAGAGTGGCCCTCTGCACTTGCGAGGCACAACGTCACGGTGTTGTTATTATACTCGGTTACTCGGTATTAAACACCGAGTAAATTGAAACGTAATTTTGTTCTAATAGCGTGTGCATGCGTTTTAGCAGTATATCTTATTTGTGTATTTCTTGGTGTATTTGATGTGTGTCTTAATAATTTTTAAGCAAGTTGATGTCGTCAGGTTCCCCTTAGTCTAGCGCGATATAGACTTCATCGTGTCATAATACATGAAGGAGCTACTATTATTGTAACAACATGTTACATGTGTCACTGATTCAATGAATAGACCGAAATATGTCGAGAAAAATACGAAGGTTTCTTGACAATATTAACGAATGATATCCGAATCATTCGTCCCCAATAATTAATCACTATAGAAATGAAATTGGCTCAGTAGTCCTAAAGAAGGCTTCGGTATTGAGTAGTTAGGACTCTACCGTGCCTTGCCTAAAAATCAAACGAGCATTACGTTATGATACCGCAAAATCGATTCTGTACTCTTGCAGAGAGTCTCTCAGATACATTTTAGACCGTTACAATAATACTTCAACAAAACAAATATGTGGAAACAGTTACAATGCGTTCACTTAAACAATGCAGCGAAAATACCTCATGGAAGCCGTGTACCTATGTCATATGACAGTTCCATTATACCTGTATTAATTGAATTCAGACCCATAAACATGGTTGTCATGTTGCAACATGACAACCGGGTGCTGATACCAGGATAGTATCGGTATACCGTATACCCGTGCTATTATTGTGAGTTGGTCCATATGAATTTATTTCAGTAGTGCGTTATGTCAAACCATCAGCATTAATACTTATTATTGTCCCTAAAAGTTTCTAGATACTGAAAACGTTCATTGTTTTCGTGTCTTTATTATCTTCCTCCTGCCTTAATTTATGCCATGGCGGCAAATTAAAACACAGAAGACGATGATGTATGCACAAGAAAGATATAAAGAAAAACATTTTATTCGCATGCATATGTATATTGAAATTCATACCCTAAATATCAAGCTTCCGTCGTTATCGTGCTGCTCAGTCTATAAGCGTTACCGTTGACGATAGTAAATTAACTAATTAATCGGCGATTACTATCTCATATCAATTAGACGCTTATGGTATTAAACCCAGCGCAGCGCGTCTATTTATTAATAGCTGACGTATTAGTGAGACTCATCACTATACTGAAACTGTATGTATTATCATGATACTAAACTAGCGGCACGCTATGATGGCCGGTTTGACGTTTGTCCGCTCATGAAGTTCCGTATTAATTGATAACGACTTTGAAGGAAATAATTGTATTACTTTATTGACGATAGTGATGTGCAGAGATTCATAAATTTTATCGAATGTAGTTTTAGGTTTAGGACTCAAAATTTATTTATTAAATTGATTTCTTAAATGTATACAAGTGTAGAAAAATCAGTTTGCACCATTTAAGGGGTGAATGTACTTGTGAATATGAACAATTTTCACTATGTGGACAAACCTCTGAAATCGCAAAAAAATATCAATAAATTTTTAAAAATGGAATCTAATACGATCGTCACATAGGATCGCTGGCTAGCACAACTACTACCTCCGGCAAACTCGCGTCAATGCTCAATGCAAAACAAAGCAGTTTCGAATTGACGTTGCTTCGAAAAGTATAAACTATCAGTGCAATGCGATTGTGATATAGTTTTGACCTGGCTTTGGATTTCAAATATTGATACTGCATTACTGTTGACCCTTGCTCGTTAATTTGGACTCTGTTCAAGCCCTTTGTTGTGGATTTCGTCGATATGACCGAACGTACGCAGAGAACTGTTCTAAATAGTCAGACACGTGAGTTCGTAATACGCCTTCGTAACTATTTCGATCGTGAAGCTCAAAATGGAGGGCCAATTTTACCTATAACGTCAGTGGTTGAACGCGTAGCTGATGCGCTTAATATTGGACAACGAACTGTTAGACGGATAACTAAAAAAAAATATGGCGAGACTGGCACAGAAGAAAATAAACTTCACACACCAAAAAAGAGAAAACGAGCAAAACCAGTCGTAGGCATCGATAGCTTTGATGCCGATGCTATCCGAAGACATGTTTACGGCTACTATTTACAGAAGGAGTATCCAACAAGAAAAAAGTTGGTGCATTCACTGAAGGAAGCTGGATTATTCTTCGGTGGGGAAAGTTCTTTAACGAAGATTTTGAAGACCATTGGATTTCGATACAAAAAATGTAACAAACGCAAAATATTGATGGAAAGATTTGATATAGCGATGGCAAGGTATACTTTTTTACGGCAAGTGAAAGAAATCAAAAATTGGCAAAATGTTGTGTTCTTGGATGAAACATGGCTTAATGCTAACCATACTGTAGGCCGTTCTTGGAACGATGACACAGCAGCATCTACTTCCAAAGTTCCTGTAGGAAAAGGATCGCGACTTATAATTTGTCACGCCGGAACCATCAACGGGTTCGTCGAAGGTTCTCTCATGGCTTTTGCGTCAAAAACCACTGGAGACTATCATGAAGACATGAATGGAGAAAAGTTTACTGAATGGTTTACCTCAATGTTGTGTAGCCTCCCTGAACCATCTATTATAATTATGGACAACGCCCCATACCACTCGATGCAAATTGACAAGCCACCTGCCCAATCCCAAAAGAAAGCTGATATCGTCGCATGGCTTCGTAAAAATGGCGTAGATGCAAACATGAATATGTTAAAAGCGGAATTAGTACGTCTTTTAAAAGAAAACAAACCAACCAAGATCCGATACGTCATTGACGAAATAGCATTAGAACATGGGCACAGAGTTATACGGTTACCGCCTTACCATTGTGAGTATAATGCGATTGAGTTGGTGTGGGCTCAAATTAAGGGATATGCTGCAAGACACAATACAGAACCCCCATTTACCACAAAAAAAATGCTAAAATTATTAGAAGAAGCTTGTGAACATGTGACTAAAGGAGACTGGGAAAAGGTTGTGAATAGAACTGTTAAATTAATAAGGGAAGATTATGAAAGAGATGTGAAAATAGATAATATTATAGAAAACGAACATATAATTATTAATGTATGTGATGATAGCAGTGACGACAGTGAAAATAGTAGTATGGACGAATCTGATTAATTATGGCCTTTTGTGGCACCTTTTTTGGTATCTTTTGTATTCATATGTTTCTTGTGTGCATATAAAGTATGTATATTCATTTTCGTTCAAATATTCAGTTCGTTCAAATAAATTAAATAAACATATACATTTTTGTTTTATTAAACCTATTTAATCAGGTACAAAAACAAAACTTAATTGTTTTTTGTTCGAGAATAAATTGACATTCCACATCACTATTGTAATGTGTCAAACCGGCCATCATAGCGTGCCGCTAGAGTAATATACTATAATATGTGACATGAACTATCACTATATCTAAATGTAATTTGAAAACATGGCCCTATGTTCCATAAAGAACCTCCGCAAAGTTTTCGCTTTCTAAATCCAAGGGGCGTTTTTAAAGATACCAGCTACTCGTGGACGTATATTACGCCCTTTATTGTATGTGTTGTTTCATCATTATCATCATCACGTGGACATCCACTAATGTACATATCCTTCCCTATTGAGCATCAACTCATCCAGCCACTTCCAGCTACCCTCTCTATATCGTCTGTCCATCCTACGATCCATCTATACTACGATTAGGTACTTATACGGTCTCCACTCAAGAACATTTCGGCTCCAACGGCCATCGCTTTTACGACGAGCATGACCTGCGCATTGCCACTTCAGCTTGCAAATGGTTTGGGCTATAAATTACCTTGGTTTTCCTGCGGATATCTTCATTGCGGATTCTGTCCCTCAAGGACAATATAGCCTTATCCATTTAACTTTAAACTTGTGGGTAAGGTTATTTGTCAGTGTCGACGTTTTAGCAACATTCGTGAGGACGGGTAGTACACACGGATTAAAGACTTTCGCCTTCAGACTTGACTCAATTTCTCATAAAGCTGCCCAGCCTAGTCGAATCTTCTGTTGGCTTCCTCGTAGAAATTGTTTCCACGTAATGAATGATTTGACCAATGTAAAACAATTTCTATGTCAAGTGTCAACATTTTCAGCGACAACGAACGAAGACCAAATACATTGCATATCTATAAGTTTTTCTATGCAGTGATTTTTGAGATAATTAATTAATATTTTCATAACTTTGGCTGCTCATGGTTTACGTTTAATGAATAGGAAATCATCATTCATTAGTCACAACACCCTTAAACCATTGAGCTATATTTTAAAAGCATACATGTATTAATGATTGGTAATTATTATCAGTGAGCTCCAGGAATCGACAGGCTTGTCCACCCCATGTCCATTCGGATATTCATTAGTTAATTTAAGTTAAGATCTCCTGATCGTGTACTTAGTGCATGTATTATTTGGCAGCCTTTAGCACTCTCTATTCTCTCAATGTCATAGCCCGATGGGACGGAAAATCCGAAACGACCGGAGAGATATCAGGCGCAAGACGCTGAGCTTTGGTCCTTTCCGAGGCACGGGGGTGAACCACCGCCAATTTCCTTCCGGGCTAGTACTAAGAATTTCTTGTTATGAAAACCCGATACTTAATTATGGCTCACCTGGGAATCAGACCAGGGACTTCTTCATACGTAGTCGACTACGCTAACCACTAGACCAACGACCGGAGTGAACGACTAGGCTTTGCTCAAATTTTGACATATATGTCAGGTAGAATTAGGTGGATGGTTGAATCCCTACATAGTTCGTTACACTGATATGATTGAGAGACTCATGCTTTTGATTACGTCGCTGCCGATCGCAGTCGCTCCGCAGCTGTCATCGCTCGGCCGTCGCATATTTCGTGTCTGACGCCTAAGTAATTCATTTAGCCAGGCAGGGGCAACCGAGTTTCGCTTGACACCGATCTAGATAAACTTAAACAGTTTCTACATACAAAACTATTTACATAATCGTAACATTACATGTTAAAATACATAATATGTTATTGTATAACATATATCCTACTTTAAAATAAATTACTGAAATCATAAGGTAATCTTTTGATTTCCAGGATAAAAAGCCTGCTACCAATCTCTTTACCAAATTTCGTCATAACGGTTGAACAGGTGGGCTGCGAAAACGTAGCATACACGAAACATACTCTGGCTTTTATAATATTATAGTAAGAATATAACACGTTCGCTCGTTTAAAGTATAGTATACTCTTTACCTATAGGATAGAGCCTGTACCTACAGAGTCTGTCCGGTGCTAAGGTGAGTTTTAGAACTGCCTATCAAAGAAAGTTGTTCGTGTTTGTTTAGTGCTAATTGTCATAGATTAGCATGTACTTAAGGGATGCTTCTTTTAACTGTAAGCAGGGGATCAGCTCTATTGCGCGGATATTCCTTCCAATTAGATTAAACAAGGATCCGAGATCTTAATGCCTCTTAGGGCGCATTTAATTTAGAATCACAGAGCGAAGCGCGTTGATTAGATGAATTCCTTAAAGTATCAATTGCAGCACAACTTTAAACTAAAAACTCGCAATGAATAATTTCTACCTAATTTTGAGGTCTACCGCCGTTCGTTGTGATTAACTTATATCACAAAACGTGTGTTTTACTCACGCATCTTCTTTGTATCCTGGGATTATTTTCCGCACTTGAATGTAGGCGTCCCCTGTGCGTGTTTAGTCACGTTTATACCTATGCCAAATAATATGGTTTATAATATTACTAGCAAATGCCCGCGACTTCATCTCCGTGGTTTGAGGTTTTTTGGTTCCCGCGGGAACTATTTAAATTTCCGGGATAAAAAGTAGCCTATGTGCTATTCCAGACTATAATCTATCTCTGTGCCAAATTTCTGCCAGTTTCGTTCAGCCGTTGGAGCGTGATTGACTAACAAACATCCATACATCCATACAAACTTTCGCATTTATAATATTAGTAAGATGATAATACGTAAATGAAGTTTTACTCTCAAAACTCTTTATTTACTCGATATAAATCTTTACTCGTTTATTCTAAAACATATCATATCTTGTAGCCCGTGTAACTTTCGAGACAACATATTTTATGGAGATACATGTTATTATATCTATAGTATGTTGCTTGGCTCGCGGACATGCAGAGTAGTTGTTTTGAGAATGCATTGTCTTTTTAAAACCTCCTTATATTTTAGGTCTATTTGGGAATATTTATGTGTTGATTTTCGTATTTTATCGGCACCATTTGCACCAATTTTGAATTCCAAACTTTTCATAAATTCTTATCGAATTATTTAAAACAAAATTTGGAAATCCCAAATCTAATATAAAATCCAATGTGATAAATCTTGATAATCTTGATGGCTACTTTTTCACCGGATCACCAAACGGTTGAACTTGAGTTGAGTATTAAATAATTTTATAAATTCGGAGTATTTTGGTTTTTTTTTAATTCAGTAGGTAGGGTACCTTGTTCCACCTGTTCACAAATTCGTCCAAATTTTTAAGCTTAATCATTAGTTTACTGCCACACATTTTTAATTGAAAATTTATGAGGACCGAGTATTTTGCATCAACCAGTATTTTCAGTGACCGTCTGTTTTTCGCCGGTTCACCAATTTTTGAAAAAGATTTTTTTATTTTATTATTTTTGTACAAAATATTTCTAATCTAATTATAGATATATATAGAATAAAAGATTTTCTGTTTGAGAGAGTTTCTGATAGTTTTTGAGAACACCTGGGGTACTATGGTAAATTTTCCACAGTCATAACATCTCATGTTTTTCCTGAAAAACCTATAACTTCTATTCAAACGCATAGTGAAGGCAAAAAAGTTCCATACAAAAACTTCATCTCAAGTTTTTTGTTTTTTTTTGTATGGAAACGTATTTTTTTTTGTTGGGAGGCCATATTTTTTACCGGTTCACCCAATAGCCCAAGATTTTGATAATTTTCACTTTCACAGCCATACTTCTCCGACTGATAGTTTTCGAGCATCCCATACCTCGAGATACCCTTGTTGATTTTTCACTTCCAACTCTCTCTCTATAATTTTCGCGATTTATAAATTTTGACCTGTACGCGCATGGATAGTTTGGTGAAAAAGTTTCATACAAAATTGTTCAGGAGGACTGATCATTCTATTAGGTCAAGTAGCTTCATATGACATCTGACAAACTTATTATAGATATTATCTTCACGCGCGTCTCTACAAAATTACATTAAGTGTGTTTGGTTAGTTTATTCAAAAAGGAATCTAAATTATTTCATGGAACACGTTCAAACGAAAATAAATTTTAAAAATTTCACTTCAAAAACAAACATTCCTACACTTCGATGCCTGTTAACAAAGAGGTTTTGTTTTCACTAGCCCGAATGCCCTATGCAATTAATGTCAAGTGATACGGGTGCAATTCGAACCCGAATTGGTACAGATTTTTCCCTAGTTCATTAACTAGGTATTTGAATACAATGTTTTCCAAGTAAAATCACTTCAAACACGGTTTTATTTCCATTCTAAAAACAGTCGCTGGCAGCGATGGACCTTTTAGGACTAATCTGAATGTAGTGCTAATTTCGGAACAGGTATGTATGTAAATGTATGAAGTGTTTCTGCCTCTTTCTGCGTTTATTATTTACTAGCCGATGTCCGTGACTTCGTCTGCGTGGAATAAGTTTGAAGGACGAACGGACAAACAAATAAACCCACTAACAAACATATGTATGATTTTAAATTATCTATAATTATTTTTGAGACCGATCTCTCGAGTTGTTGTTATGTGGAAACCCTGCTAGTTGTACCTATTACTTTCAAGTTCCATTATAATCAATATATTTTACACAACTTTTGCGCCATGTAGGTTATCAAAACATATCCATGACTGACACTTAATCTGGGCTCCGTTTGATTTGATAAGAAGCTACTAAGAGGTTGTTACATACACCAAATAACTAAGAAAAGTTTACTCTGCAGTCAGTCCATGATATTGACGCATATAATCGATTTCAAATCTATAGATCTGTTATCAGATTACTGAAATGTACACGTCTATTCGTCTTGATTGGATAGTATTCCAATCAAAGTAATGCTTCCAGCCGGTTATGTCACCTGTGCGGGAGTATATTGCATACTTTAAATAATAATGTCCTCCCGACTTTAATTCGGCCACGGCGGCCAATCTTCACAGATATTAGATATAATAATGCGTGGGAGATAATTATTATAGTGCATATGTGTGTTCCAAAGACAGGTCCACTCTATTCCTTTTCACTCATAGCCCAATGGGATTTCGTGCCGATGGGACGGAAAATCTGACATCGCGCATTGCACAACAATTTCAAACGAAGAAAATTTTCTAATTTTTCATGCATAAAATGTTTAAACGCTTATTTAATTTTTGAAGCAAAACTTCTTTAAAGAACGCTTGAGATTTAGGACCGACACAACATAATTTAAGCAGCCCATTGCACGTGACATCGCAACGCTTAACTTTAAATTTGCGTTGTCGCGTATTTTGAGACGTCACGAAAATAGACGTCTGAAAATTCCCTTTTATAATTGTTGTAGATATTTTGGGCCGCCATTTTTATGAAGTAGTTGATGCAAGATTAACGAGCTCTATTTATTTGTTCCTTTACTGCTACTCATTTTGAAAAAGTACTGATTCTTCACTTATTTGTTAAGCTTTACTTCTGTTGCACGTAAATGTTCACACATTTTTCTATGGTATGAACGTGACTATACCCACTGGTAGGAGTTAAATAAGGAAATTGTAAATCATACACTAAGAACATGCTACCAAACGAACCACAATTACAAGCTCTATTTAAACTACATTAAAACACACATCAACTAACAAACAACATCAATAATGAGTTTCAAACTAATTAAAAGACAGAACCACCTACGAGCATGACAATATAAAACGCGAGAACTGAGAACAATATGAATTCGAACGCTAACACAATGAAAACAAAAATAAAGTTACACAACAAAAGCCGAGTTACCGACTAGGCACCTACAATAATTTACGTCGGGACTCAGGACACGGTGGAATTTGTCGCGTAAAATGTCGATATGAAACACGTCTCTGACGCACCGATGCTCTCTATTGTCTTGAAAATTGAAATAGAAAAGGTTTGATTAGCGGCTGTTATAAGAAATATATACATGTAAACAATAATAAACTAAGCAATACTAAGCTATTATTTTGAGGTATAAATCGCGACATGGCAAATCGTGGTTAAACGGATATTTTCACGGACACTTTGTCGTGCAATTAATTATTATATTATAGGTATTTTGTATTATGTGACTCCTATTTACAATTTGTCTGCCCAAAGGCTTCTATAGCACAGCGTTATACATGTGTTGCGGTGAAGAAGCATTTGTAAACACGCTGCTAATTGACGAAATGCTTAACGTTGTTTATCATATTAGCCATATTATTCTAATAGATACATTAAACTCTCACACTCGCATACAAAATAAATACATGTAAGGCCAAAAAGAGGTATAATAAACTTACGTAAATAAATAGAGATATATAGACTTGCATACAAAAATAAATATTTGCAGCGGGCGGAGGATTACACCCCGGCAGGGGAGACCAGACGGACGGGGGTCAGGGCGTTATTATAAGTATTATTATGATGTTCATCTCTATAATATAATTGAAGTTGAAAGGTTCGATACTGCATAATCAGTTTGGATTCTGTAAGCTAATTTACAAGATCGATCGAAGGCAACTGGATAACGTTAGTATTTGACTTGCGACAATCAAATTAGTCTAGGTACTGTCGTTTGGAATCCCAGAGCTTTGAGTATGAAACGTATAATTCAGTGAGAGAGTTGCCGTGACCTCGACTATTAAACTTTATCGAAATCAATATTTATGCAAGATATTATTTTGGAAAGACTGGCAGTTAGAAGATATCTTATCTATTTCTAAAGTGATCTATTTCTATAACATTACACAACTAAATTTTAACTTACCTACTTTATCTAAACTCTTAACTTAATATTTAGACCAAATTATCGAACTAGTATCCACCTGATGTGTTCCCTTTAAAATTACAATATGGGCCTGATACACATGTTCCTCAGTCGAAAACATATAAGTTCCTCTAGTTCTGCAAATGTTTATGGGCGGCGGTAATAAAATCAGGTGATCCGCTTGCACGTTTCTTTGCTATTTATATAGTATCTTCTTTATGTATTCAATATGTTTTAAAAATATAATACTTGTAAGGATATACACAATATTGTAAACAAGTATTTGGCTGGGCCATTCTAAACAGATTAATTGTACATATCCGAAAATGTGGGTGTCTATACACAAATTTTTCCGTGCCGTTTAATGTAACATTCTTTTGAATATGAGTAATCTACTAATATTATAAAGAGGAAAAATTGGTTTGTTTGTTTGTTTGTAATGGATAAACTCAAAAACCACTGAACCGATTTTAAAAATTCTTTCACTTATAGAAACCTACTTTATCAGCGAATAACATAGGCTACATTTAATTTTTTTTTAATTTGAGATCCCTTATAATAATTCCAATAGTGTGAATTTAGCTTCCGTGGCTGCGTAAATAGTAAAAGTTACACGAAAACAATGTATCGTGGAATTGTTCCTCTCAAATGGTTCTAAAAAAAGTCCTCGATAGCATATATCTTTTATGATTTTCAAATTTAGTCTAAAACAAAGCTTAACTTTCGAAGGTGTTTTACTAACATTGTATTTCTTACCAAAATACAATGGTCAGTCATCTCAAGTATTTAATATAGACCAAGTTCACCCTTTACAGCATCTAATTCAGATGAATATAATAGAAATAAATTAACGCGCAGTAGAAATAGGGGCGGCCGCGACCTGCATATTATGTTGATATCGCAGTGCTAAGCTAATGTTAAACCTGATGTGCTGCCCAGTGTCGACTGGCTATTATTGGGTATGAACTATTATGATTTACTGCTACTCGTACGAAGCCGGGAGGGGGAGACCGCTTGTTCGTTGTATATATTCGGAAAACGGTTTAACGGCGTATAAAAGAAAACTTTTGTTACGGGCATGGGACCGTTAAATACGAATAAATGCCCTGTGAATACAGCCCGCGCGTTGCAAAGGGTTTTCCAGTTGAACTCTCTGTCACTAAATCCTCAGTAAACGTATGAATTAAGTGTTCGTGTTTCGAATTCAGCGAAAATTCGGGGACGATTCACAATGGACTGTGTCGACACAATATTAAGAGTACAGAAACATTTTATATTTTGGATATGATTATTGTACTCTCGGACGTGGAGTAGATGCTCTTATAATATGACACGTCTCTTAAAATTCGCGTCCTTTATTATATAGCCTTTATTATATGTTGATACAGTCTCTTACGCGTGGATTTAGATTTAAAAACCCTTGCAAGAGTCCATAATTTTTTGCGATAAAAAGTAACCTATATCACTTCTCCTCAATACTCCTCAATAACCGTGCACAATTTCACGTAAATCCGTTGCTCTTAAATTGTGGCTCGTTGAACGACGAACCGACAATATTTTACGCGTTTAAATAGTTCATTCACTACTTTCTCATTGCACAAAGTTTCGCGACGTAATTACATATTACGTTTTTAATGGTCTGGTTAACTCAGGCATACTTAGGCACAGTCTAGATAGATGTACCGTCTATTCTTTCAAACAGCGTTAAGCTTAAAGTTTGGTGCCAGCGTTTTAGTCTGATAAATTCAGACGTGAAGTTATCAGACTAAAACGCTGGCACCAAACTTCCAAGTAAAATGTTTTACGAACTTAAATATTTCGGCTGCTTACTTTCAGGAAGCTAAAATTCGTAATATTTAAGCTTTCAAAAATTTTGATGTGGCCTGACAATATTTTTTTTTTAAATAGACTAATGTGATGTAATAAATATGTAAAAATGAAAAGCTTATTCACAGCCTCAATTCATTTTTTATTCTAAAGCTTCGGCTTCTTTTAAAGTCCTTATTTTTTGGTGTTCACTTAAAATATGGGTGTTTTTCGGCATTATTAACAATCAGGATATGCGTTCCACATGTAAAATGCACTATCTGTAGTTAGCACGTTTAAATACGTGTAGCAGCAGGGGCGAATATATCGTATTGAGAAAGTTTATTCTAATTTCGCACTTTGGCTACAGCAGAAGGTCAGCTCTATACTGAATGCGGGAACCATGTGCGCTCCCAAAGTCGCGATCGTATGGACATCTCAATCGAATTCGCGATTGGCGGAAGTTTGAATTCGGAGATTGCCATACGAAAATTTTTTTGAGAGCAGTCGCTGGTGTTAACTTTTAGTAGGTATAGTATATAGAACCGTTTTGTGGTAGCTATATCATCGCTGCAAAAAATCGTATACGTAATCGTATAGAAGAACAGACAAAGAGTCAAAAGCTTTTATTTTAAAAACTCATTCACAGATAATTGTCGATGGTGTCGATGCATTACTAACCGGATTTTAGAAATAAAGTGTAAATCGTATTTGATGCTCGGAATCGTTACATTCCGTAGTCGTAATGGTCTGTGTAAAACGCCTGTATGTCTTGTGATGTGTGCATAATTTAATAATCGATAATGTACGTGAACAATGTAGCAACTAGGACTATATAAACCTATTATCAGAAGCTTAGGTGTTTCCACAGGGTATTTCTTACTTTGTAGACTAAGAGCCGGGTGGAAAGAAATCGTAGCTGAGGCTACAAATGGTTGTAGCGCCGAAGTAAGTAGAATGCTAAAATAATAACCATTTTCTCATATTTTCCATCCATTAGATGCTATTAATTAACGTTATACAAAATCTAAAACATACAATGTAAGTGTAATCTGAAAAGAAACATATTTTTATTTTAACCAGTGATAGATTTCTAGCAAAAACTGGACGGACCTAGTAGGTAGATTTTTTACGTATTCGATCGCGTTAAAGTTAACAGTTTTTTTTAATACTCTGGCCACGCTAAGTCTGCAGCGAACAGATTATAAATTAATATTTACGATAAATGGAAGGATTTTAAAATCTGTTGATGGAACCACAGTCTGTACTGTGAAAAAACGAATTTGATACTTGTGTTTTTAATAAGTTTTCCCAAGATAGTGTGGTAATTTTTCATTTAAAAGCACAAAAGTTGTTGAAAAAGTCATTTGTAGGGCCACAGGTACAGCAAGCTATCTCTGAGCCCAATTTCATCAAATGGGTTCAGCCGTTCTTTCTTACTTTCTCATTTATAATATTAGTATGGATATCGATACTAATATTATAAATTTTATTACTTTAGCGTCAGTATCTACAGAAGCCACTGCGAATGTCTCTAGAAATATTCAAGGACAGTCTAAAATAATTGAAAAATAAAATTGTTGATATTTTTATTTTTCATTTATCGAATTCATCATTCATCTAAATATTCTATATTCTCACATTCAACAGGGTCATAATTATATCGCATCACTATTACTATTATTCCTCCTAAATTATTCTTTATACTGACTCTCACTTGTGATGAAACAAGACGTTAATCAATTTGGATGAATGGCATATATAAGACCATCATCAAATGAACCTTTTCCAAATTCTTAAGTTTGAATGGCAGCTAGGTAATTATGATTTAAATCTTCGTATATATGCATTGCCGGGAATTAATACAAATAATAATTACTTGATAGGATGTTACTGTGATTTATAGGCGTTTATTTACTTAGTTTGTTTATTTCACATAACAAAGTTATTATTTGACAATTATAGGTCTAAACAAGAACATGCCAATGAGTATTCGAAAATATGCTATCAGGCGGTCCAATTATTAAAATGTCCTATAAATTAATATTTATGCAAAATTCAAAGTCTTTGATATAACTGTTATATAATTGTAGTTTTTGGCTAAGGTTATAATTTTATTTATTATTCCTTCACATCTCAGATTCCATACTAATATTATAAGTGCGAAAGTGTGTCAGTCTGCTACGCTTTCACGGCCCATCTTCTCAACCGATTTGAGAGTAGTTTATTTCTCGGGGAAAGACATAAGCTACTTTTTATCCCAGAAAATTAATGAGTTCGCGCGGGAATCAAAATCTTAATCCATACGGACGAAGTCGCGGGCATCATCTAGTAATTTATGTAGTTTTCATGTTTTTGGATAACTTCACATTACTTTACATAGGCTTAACCAGTAATCCAATTATATTTTGTGTACAATTAAGGCAAAAGTAAGTAATCTCTTATTTGAAGTATCACGAAATGACAGGCGTAAGAAGACAGATTATACAAAACTTCAGTGTCAAAATAAATGGGTTGTGCTCTTTATTCCATTGCAGAGTTATAATGGCCAGACTATAAATCCGTTTATTTACATTGCCAATCACAAAATTTGTAATAATTATGTTATACTAAACAGTTACAATGTAGGTACTGGTGCTTGAGCTAGGCCAGAACCTGTGTTTGAAGACACCAGGCTAATTAACCAATTATTTAAAAAAAATAAGTCGTTAAAAATCTCAACTTTTGCGAAAACATATTTATTAAATGACGCTGCGTCTAATCTATAGGAGCTCTAAAACACTATATACAACCTTGTAGAAAACTCTTAGTTCGAGATGAAGTTATATATAGCTGGATATGTTTGTTATCAAAGTGGACGCTTTAAAGGTTTACATGGAAATTGAAGCGTAAGAGAGAATAGCGTAACAGCCTCACTGCACTCCCCTGTTAACAACATCAGTCACAAATTCCATTACGGCAGCGTCCGCCTGCTCGTATGCAAATTATTTTACAGCGAAGGGCTAAACAACTTTTGCTCTAAGGCTCGTATTAATAAACCGACATATGTTAAAAACACGTTCACAGGTATCGTATCTATGCTTAAGACCGGTAATATAATTACTATCGGCAAATAATTAAGCATAGATTGATCGAAACTTGAGAACGTGTTTCAATGTCGGTTTATAAATACAGGCCTAAATTCCGTTCCATACAAGAGCAGGGTCGCTTAGTTAGGGGTAAGGGTTCAATATAACTATCGTACCCCTAATAAGTTAGCCCCATACCATCTTAGACTGCATCACTTACCGCCAGGTGAGATCGCAGTCAAGGGCTAACTTGTAAATAGGTAGAGCTGAGTATGTTTTAAAGTAAACTAAGCTCTATTTCTTTGGCATGGGTCTTTCGTCATCACAGCGGCCCAGTATTACAGGGTCATTTGAATGCGACCGCGGATCCTTTAACCCGTATCTATTCTTGCTGTAACTGCATTAAAGGCGAGAATTAATTTTAGCGAGAGAGCGCAACTCCGAAGCTGTCTCCAATCGACCATTCATTGTGAATTGACGTGATAATTAATTATCACGTTATCTATACAATCTGATTGCCCAGTTTAACAGAACATCTCCGTTCCGCTTCAGAGGACAAACGCAATTATTATCACTACACAGAGATACACTATAATCTGAACAGGTCGGTCTATCACGTTTAACTAATATAACACTCAACAACCTCCCAGGTGAGGGTAGTGGTTATAATGAAAGAGAGATTGTGCTTCGATTCCCGATTGGGGCAATTTGGAAATTCATAATTTCTAAACTGGCCTAAGTCTGGTCTGGCGAAATAAAGAAAGACAAAAAGAAGAAGAAAAAATACATATTTTGTACGAAACGAATAAAAAAAATGCGATGAGATGACATGAGATCACAGTCAACATGTCATCAAATAAAAAAACACTTTAGGATACATATTTTTATTTGCGTAGAGCCAAACTTTTATTCCCAACTGAAAATTTTTAGATTTTTCATTGGGAGTGGTGAATTTTATTTCAGTAAAAGAAGTTTAAAACAAATCCGGCACTGAAAAAACAGCACGTAAATAGAGTTTTTACCAATATACACATGGTGATATGTAGTCTGTTTTAATATTATTCGACAAATATCAGCCAAGATAATCCGTCTACCCGTTCCGAAGCTTCCTTATAATCCGCGTGAAAAATTTAAGATTCGGACAACAGTCTATTCTATTGATAAAAACTGATTCATGATTTGTTTTACACCAAACTTCTGCCCGCGTGCAATAAATATTTACTGCCCTCGTGCAGTAAATGACATTGTTCCGTCCCCATACAAAGTTCGCCTAAGAACCAACAGTCATTTAACATTGATTACTGGATTCAAATAAATACATTTTTATACTTGAGAGCAGATTAAAACAACGGACACTTGCTTAGAAATAACTTATTACCAAAAATATTTTAAATTTTGAGGTTATTTCAACTTTAACAATCAATCTGCTTGAACAAATAAATACCATCTTTATTCTATTGTAATAGAGCTGTAAACAGTATGTAAATAAGAAAAGATTCGCCGTAGTTCATCAAAAACATTACAGATGGCGTTAGATGTATTAAATTATTGTACTTTCAATAGATGGCGTTGAAAGATTCAGAATACTAGCGTACTTAGCACTTTAAGCTGCTTTTATCTTGTTTCTTACGATACGGATCTAGCGCTCAAGCGGTGGTATTGCATATTATATTAACCGGTAAGTTATTGATCTGAGATTAATAATAGAGAGACGGAAACGTATAGTAATCAATTTAATACCCATTTATTTATTTTGTAATTAATTTGAAGTGTCCATTGAATTCTAATATTTGAAATAAAGGTTATAAAATAAGCTAAAAATTACTATATATTTCAAACACGTGTTGATTCTTAGGCGAATTTGGTCAATGTCCTTTGAAGTTTTTTTTTAAAAAAATTGTAAGTCCACGTTACTTCTAAATAAAAAATTTCTTGCAAGAAGGTTCATAATGATATTGACTTTGTATGTAGAAAACCTAAAAAATAATGACATTTAGATGTGAATTGAAATTAATTCATAAAATAAAAAATTGTATTTAATATAATTAATTAAAATTGTTTTAAGTTTTATAAATCAAAAAATATAAAGGCTGAATATTCCAGGCTGGGAGCTGAAAACTAGAAACTAAAGCCACGAATCTAAAAAAAAACGCAATTACAACAACGCGCCGTCTTTCTATATTAAATCTTTAATCTGTGCGTGCTATTTTTAAAATAGTCATTGATTTCTTTTTAATAAATTATCTATAAATATGAGTGGTAGATGTGATGTGGAATTAAATCAACAATTAGGTATTTTAGATCTGAAACTACTATTGTTTTATTGATCTGAAGCCAGATATAGATTATTTATCCCTTAATAATAAGCCCAAAAACAATAGTAATTATAATAAAGTAATATCTAATACTTTTAAACGAGCGATTCTTGTATTCTTGATTCAGTCTGAATTTCGGAAGGTTTCAGGGGCGGTAAATCGACCTAGCTAGGACTCATTTTTAGAAAATGTCATTATCCATGTTTTCAGGCAATAACAAACTGCTACAATATCATGAGAATACAAAGGCAAGGTTTCGCCACCATCTACAAGGTTATATAGCTCAGTTGGGAAATGGGGCGGTCCTGAAACCAGAAGACTCCGGTTCGATTCCAGATGCCTCCAGTCCGATTATTTTTCCCTTTTTTTCAAGTTCCTTCTTTTGTGAGAAAAACTATTATTAGGAGCCCAATTGCACTCGTGATTTTTGATTTAAATAACCAGTTCATATTTTTTATTATTATTTCGGTAAGATCGAAAAATATTATTCATATTTCATCAGTATGTAATTCGTATTTAAATATAATATCCAAAAAAACACGATTTACCAAAAAAAAAATACAGAGCAAAGCTCGGTCATCCAGCCACTTTGATTTATTTTGGAAGTTATGGACTTTTGAAATATCTACTTTTTAGTTTAGAGTTTTAGATTAGGACGTACCCACAGAATATAAAAACTGCCATGTTTTTTCTTTCTTTATATATGGCACTGTTTAGTGTAGTTAAAAGTCTATCTCTGTGCTAAACACTTTTATAGTTCTAGTTTATTGAAGTGACAACTTCTTTACCGCGTTGAGCACTTTTTGGTTGGGGGTAAATTTGTGAATTCGCGTCACCGCTATGCTCCGCGCTGACATTAAATATAAATGTACTACATTCGCAATTAACTTTAATGCCTTAATTTTAAGATTTATATTTTAATTATTTTACATATGTTGTTTTTTAATTTAAATAAAAAAATTAAGAGCAAAAAAAATCGTTTCTCTTCTATCGGCAGTCCTTATGACTGTCATTTAAAAAAAATAGAAATGGCTGAGACATACAGGCAGACCGGACAAAACATTATTGATTAATTGTTCAACTACGAAACCCTAAAAACCTATCGTTTATTTGCTTTCGTTGCAAGTGGAGTGGCAAAATATGCGATGAGTTGTAAAGCCCTAGGTGCTGTTGGGCGGTTTACCAACATTATTTAATATCCACCAGCGGTAATTTTTTTAAACAGCTTAATCCGGCTTCCCGTTGGTGGGTTTAAACAATGCTTTACGGTTGATCTTTTAATTACTTTTACTGAACAGATACTTATAGAACTTAGTCGTACCAACAGTATAAAATTATGTGAATTCCAAGAATTTGTGATTTGAAGCTGCGACATCATGCTCTTTTCCCGCTGAGCTGTTCAAAAAGTTGAACACTACATTAAATGATTACAGACATGTACTCACTCTCTTTTCATCTATACTAGAGGGAGCGAGACAGAGTGTAACAGTTTTTTGTCACGTACGATTTATCCAGCATAGATCCCGGCGTTTCATCCTGCCACGAAGAAGTATGTTCTAAAAGTTAGGTACATTCAGATGATAGTTAGGTACGAGTCGGTACTATATGGTGGTCCGCTGCTCTGTCAATTCGGTATTATATCTATTTGCAACTACATAATGTTATCAATATCAGCATCAATCTACCATGAAATTACTTACGTGTTTACTGAAGCCCGATTGATATCATTGCAGGAGCGTTTTGAAATGTTTTCGCAGAGCTTACAAGCTTAACGGAGCTAGATTTACCGGTTGTTTTGAAATAGGGAATACAATACGTTCAAAGACTTAGTTTAGAATCGAAAACTTTGACTTGTATTGGGTGCCGTATTTAGTTTATGGCTTTTGTTACGCTTAATATGGCATCACTCCGTTTGATATAATAAACTCGCTCAATAGTTTGTAAGTATTCTGTGCTAGTGAATAATGTTTGTAATAGAAAGTGCTACCATATTACGGTAAACAAGTAAGGTGACAGGCGACTGCTAATGCTCAAAATTCGATTAGTTTATTTCTTATAGGACATACATGTGACTCTTAAGATATGTAATATTTAACTCTACCGCCGGTTCAGGAAGAACAGTCTACTGAGAAGAACCGCCGAGAAACTCTATCTAGCGGAGTTCCGCAAGCCGAAAAAATTGACCGTCAATTTCGTAATTTTTCTCATTACCTAGTTCAATCTATAGTCCTCTGTATACTCGTTTATAAGAACTAAGAATAGGACGGTAAATAGACTTTATCTGACAAAAATGAAGAAAAAATATCTTATTGGTACAAAAACATCACTATAAAGTATATTGAATCAATATTATGTATTTAATAAGACGAAATCGAATGACAAATATGCAGCAGGGTCAAGTGTCCAACAATGAAACAGTGGTACACAATAAAACGCTGTGATATTTCTAAAATGCTACGTTGCCTGATTGTGCATTATATCGCATTAGGACACTCTTGTGAACTCCCCGCCCTATCCCAGTTTCCATCGGTGCCATGTGGAAGATGACGTGTTTGCGGAGAATTTTTTATTTTTTCGACAAAAAGTAAATATTTTCAGCATTGTTTATAGATTTTTCATTAAATTTTGGTTGAAATTTTCATAATTTTCATGATAACCGACCATTAACGTAGATTAACGTGGAATAGATCATATGTTATAGTAGTGTTATAATTTAGTGGAAAAAATTTCAAGGTAAGTAAAATAAACCCTAGGTAGTCAACAATGAAACAGTTGCGTAATGGACACAATGAAACACTGTTTCATTGAGTACCTTATAGAATCATATTATACTTCCCGTGCAAATGAATAATTTTTGTGGCTAGAATATTAAACTCTAAAAGAAAGAAAGGTTATCAAAAATATGCTTCGAGCTATTCTAATGCACGGGCAAGGAATATTCCTCGTATTCCCGAGGAAAAATGAGAATAGATGAGAAAAGTCGCATATTTGGGGCACGTTTTCAAGCACGACAGATACGAACTCCTACTACTCATCATGATGGAGAAAATGCTGTAAAAAGAGGTGTTGGTTGCAGCAGAAAGTCTTTGCTTTACACCATACATAGAAATGGCATTCTGAACCAGTGGGACCCAAAACTCAAAAGTTTTGAGTTAAGCGGACCGGAATCGCGAGTACCGCCGAATTAATTCGCCGAAGAACAGATGGGGATATACCAAGGTGACTGCCAACCTTTGTTAATCAGAGAGGCATCCGAATAAGAAGGAATTCATGACTCCATTGAAAGCTCATCCACGGACTGGAAAGCGCAAACCAAAATAAAGTGAAATTAAGAATAAAACCTTTTTTCATTGAACTCAAGCATTTTTTGCACTACCTACTCAATAAATTTCATAAAAACGTGAGACGGAGAGTATGAATTATTATGTTTCATTGCTAAATTTGTGGTGTTTCATTGTGTACACCACACAATGATACCTTTCCTATTTTTTGGGTTGTGATTTTTTGCTGATTAATTACACATTAATCATAAAAATTATAAATGACATCCGATACCTAATAAAATTGCCTATCTACCTGTAAAAAATTAGACTTCTATCTGTAAAAACAAAAGGTTTATGAGATTTTTTGTGGTTCATTGTTGGACACTTGACCCTACTATTCTTAGTTCGAACGCTTACTATTCTTAGTGGTAATAGCCTAAATGCTTTAAGCCAGATAATTTAATGAAAAAAAAAGCTATTTGTGGTTGTATTTGTAAACTGACTCAATCAGAACCAACGGCTATCTTAAATCAATGTAAGCACTGCAGATTGAATGCAAATAATCATAGCCTTCAATTGCTCAACCCGCCTGGCTTTAAGGCAGCATTACCATCAGAGATATGCTACGTTGCTAAGTTACTGATATGTAGTTTGATTTTCATAGCATAGTTTAGCTTAGCTCTGGTGGAAAGCGGTTCAACTAAACTACGTTTTTTTACGCTTACGAATGCGCTTGAGCGAGTGGTGTAGCTTTGGAAAGTATTTAGCATCCAGCAGAGCGGAGAAGACCGGAAATGGGCGAACATGACGTGTTTAACTGCCAAATCAGATTACTAATAAATGACGTGACGAGTTTTAGACGTCATCTATCTAATATATAATCTGATTAGCTGACTCCACTCTGGTGGATGCCGGGCCTTTGTTCGAGTGGAGATATGTTCAGCAGATCTAATTATACGCAAGATCACTTCAAGTATCCGGAATCTGACCTGATTGATCTGGTCCACTTCGCTCCGCTTCAGTGGACAGAAACCTTAATCGGCTGTTGCAGTTTGCTGTATGGCCACGAACAAAAGGTTAATTTGATCAAAGGCAGGCCGGCTGATCTCGGTCGGCTAGGTCCTGCCTTGTCGATCTACGCACGTAGCAATCGTAGCATTCGTACATATATTATTACCCGTAAACATATACGTACTTACAACCAATCAATCAATCATTTATTCAATTTAGGTACACATATTGACGTCCATTACTTACATATAAAACATGATGGTGATAATTAGTTACGGTATCTTAAAACTAAAGCTACAACTCCCAGGATACCTATTATTCGCACCTGAGTTGAATGCAGAGCTTAGGAATGTGCTAGTGATGTGACCTTATTACTGACAGTCGTATCGATAAATTACAAAAACAAGCAATTGTTGTATTATTTTAAAAACATTTAATATATGGATTGAAACACAATAATAAAGTCCAAAATTTACTTCATTTTTAAATAAAGAAAATAAAATCATGCGGACAGGAAGGGACGATTGTTTTAGTCAGATAAAAGTCTTCTACAGTTCTGTGAATTACACTACGATTAAAATCATCTTTTTACGAAGAACGAAGAGCTAAGGACCTCTTCGTTCTTCGTAAGCTTCTTTTTGTATCACAGATAATGTTATTTTTAATACTCCGGTATATCGACTCGGTCTGCCGTTAAAGTTAAGGTCAAAAAGTTATTTTGCCTTTCTTCAGTACACATATCCAACGCTTTTATCGCCAATTCGCGTGCTTGGCGATGAATAGAATAAAAACACGTTTTTTTTTGTTACTGAACCTCTTAAAGGAGTCATTTTATAAATTTACATGGAAATCAACTTGATTTTTAAGCGACAAACAAGCAAAAAGCGTTCGATCAAAGAGTATATATGTGTCAGTATTCCTAGGAAATGTCGACATAAACGGTTTCGATACGTTAGAGCTCGAAATTCGTCACTGAGATGATTTAAGAACTTTACCTAAGAATACTAAACATTAACGGCCCCTCCACTATCAAATCGCGAAATCATATAACTGAATTGATCATTTCATGAAATAATTAATCAAGTATATGATTGAATGGTCATAGTTTTCATCAAGAATGATCACCTAATTAATTGATTATATTCGTCGCCCCTTCACCTTCCTTTCAGCTTCACCTCGCTTCATTCAGAACCTCCTTCGCGAGTTTCTTAGGTCACGCTTTACAAAAACACTCTAGGGGTAGGGCGAACAAGACTACGTTGAGTCAGGTTATGCTGATTTGGTTTTGGGAAAGTCCACCATCACCACCACTGACACCACCACCATCAATTCAACCTATTTTCTCAACTCTAACGAATGTTTGGCTGTTATACAAAAATTACCGCACTTCGTATTATCCGTATCCGTTTACTCCGTATTATCGAAGAAATATCAACTTACATGACCTAGGTATTATGAGCAAGAAAACAATTATTCCAACTCTAACGGATTTGATACGTTAATGTTGACTTCACAGCGTTAATGTGAACACAAACGGTTTTAACAACTTTAACATATAAATCACTCCGTCCGTATACGTATGTATATTGTACGATAGATGTCAAAGACAGCACTTGACAACACTATCCGCGGGGGTGAGGACGAACGGGGGAGGGAGATGCTCCCGCCCATCCGTCATATTATATATTATACAATGACGATCCAATTTAGGAAATGCGTTAATAATTATGATTTAATAGCTGTTGTCCGAGACGTCGTCCGCGTGGATTGAGGATTTTGGGTTTCCGCGGGGGCTCTTTCATTTTCCAAGATAAAAAGTAGCCTATGTGTTTTTCCAGACTATAATCTTCTGGCGTGATCGGGTAACAAACACCCATCCGAACTTTCGCATTTATATTTTTGTATAGATTTATGTTTCTAGAAAATGCGTAGAATTGCACCTAGAAATCCTTTGCAACCGATTGTTATGTATGTCGGTTACTGTTCGGTAACCGACATACATAACAATCGGTTCGGTTTGTTCTTCTACGGATTTGATCACGTCGAGAAACTCCAAGCATAAGTATCATATTAAGTGGAAGATAAACTTAACTTTAAAAAACATACTTCTCCTTTTCCAGGTTCGTGATACTAAAGTACGTCAGGCGCGATCTCATCAGTAGCCTGCCGCTGCCGAGGCGACTGCTAGACTACTTGAGCGCTACACACTACTACTCCGAGCTCCTGGCAGAGATTTAAAGTGCTTTGAGAGGCGAAACGTCTATTCTCGCGCCCACGCCACGCCTAAAACACCAAGAAGAATTCAGACGGCTGCTTGTCCAACGTGGAAAAGAAGATACAATATACTGTATGAAGGTTTTCACACTGCGCAGCGCACAGTTTGGATCCACGAATTAAAAGCCTATTTTTTATTATTGAAGTAAATACCTACTTACTGCTATCCCCCTTCGACTACCCGATTAAAATGTCAAACCACACTGAAAGGCAAAGAGAGGTCACTCTTTATTTCTAGTCGAAGTAGGATAGCGATATGAAGGTATTTGATTCAAATGGGAATTGTGCGCTCTTTAATTTCTAACGTGATGATATTACCATATGGAATATAACATATGGAAGAAAAGTTTATGGAAATATATGAAGACGCACACCCACGTAATACATCATTTTATACTGTAGACTTTGACGTCATCGGTAAAATCGAATACGTGGACGTCTACAATAACGTGAAGTCTATAATTATAAAAACGCACATGAGGAGTACGAACTCCGCATGTAATAGCTTCGTGTTGAAGCCAAACTCCTGACATCGTCATCGCGCTGTAGTTCTTCATGCTTCATATTGTTCATGTTCTTTGATTAGAATAACAAATCCTACAGTACACATAACGATCGTTACGCTTGATTTTAGTTTATTATCTGTCAACAAGTTTTTTGACAATGTTGTTATTTGTCAAAAAAGACCATGCAATTATGGACAAAAAGCAACGTTGTTATAACATATCTACAGATTACAGACTAGTTCGTTATTTTCGGTGGTTAGAACAACCGCAGCTGCGGTTGGACTGGGAGGTAGCTAGAGTTTAGTTTGTTTCTACTTGCGCAACGGTTCTTATTAGTTCTACTATACATAATACAATTACGCACTTTTTTGTACAAAATGCCATCTATATAGTACAGTAACAATAATAAATAACTCCTACTTTCGATTTTAAATTCGTCCACTATATCTTCATCAAAGGTTCGTTATCGTAATGAGCCTAATTTGTATAATTAATTATTATATTATTGAGAATGGTGGTTATGGTATTAGATAACATAATTTATTCTTGTTTTGGTATCGTATATGCGTCAGTTTTTCGAAGTAGCGCTTTATTTAATATGGGTTATTGTTCCGAAAGTAGTATGCTCATACACAGTAGATTTATTTAAAACATCTCTGACGTATATATTTTCTAAATGTTTACTTTTTCTGCACAAAATAACCGGTATGTTCACGGTATGCTCTCAGTAAAATATATTTTATTATCTAAAATGTTTATACATATATACAAATGTGTAGATCGTCTTTGTTTTCATAAATTTTTTGAAGGCTATGAACTAATTAACGCAGCTTATTATCGAAAAACCGGGCTTCAGTTTATCTTATACCAAACAGGCTGTGCACATAAACAGTATTATAATGTAAAATTTGCGTAAAACAATATCGATGAGAATATAAATATCGATATTTGAACAATATAATGACTTCAGCCTATTTTATTTTATATCTTAATAATTTATATCTATTTATTAATATTTATATATTGGCTTAATTAAATAAAATTGTTCATATAAAAATACATAAGTCATGTAGAAGCAGTGTGGTGGAAGTTGGGACTTGCCCTTTATTGCCGTTATATTATTTATAAATTTTTTAAGTGATGAACAAATAAAATAAATTTATGTACATATATTGTAGCGTTAGCATTCACTTGATTTCTTTTTGTACAGTTTTAATTAATGCCACTTATTTGACTTAGAAATTTGAATATTATCAAAATCTTCCCATTTTCTTGTATAATATGATTTATATTTAAATAACGTGTTAATTTATGGTTAGAGAAGTACGTGTTATTTTAAGGAAATTTTGAACTGATGAATTGATCGGAAATCCGTTTGTTCCAAGTGAATATTAGCTGTGGCTGTGGCTCACATAGAAAATTCCGTGTTTTGTCTTTTAACTGTTATATACGTTGCTTATAATTAATTTTAAGTTTCGATTCACTTAATTAATTCTTTAGTTTTTATTTTCACCAAAGATACTTTTTTTATTATAATAAATTATTAAGTTATGAACACGAATTACGATTTATTTTTGCGAAGTGTGCAATGGGGATTATCCTTGTGTTTTGAAAAACTTGTGATTATGCTAGAACTGTATGATAAATGAAAAAATTTAAATATCTAGTGTGAAACAGCTGATCGCTGTTAACGCAATCGCTTCACTGACTCGATAATGCTGAAGGGAATAGTCATTTATCACGTTCTGTTATCTGATATCTAAGTTCAGTTTTTTTAACCATGGTCGTAGAAACCAAAAGGAATGCGACTGTATAAAACGTGCAATGCATAAAAACATAATCATTAATCGAATAATGTGTTATAGAGAGTTTACATAATAATCATTACCTACTAACTTTTAAGATCTCAATGAAGGGAATATTCAAAGTTGACTTGTGAAATCTTTTACAATATTATTATGTTAAACTTTCAAGTTTTAATATATAAAGGGACAGTTATAACTGACTGAGTTGTTGCAATCTTAACAATAAAATAACATACATATCACGTTATTGTTAGTAAAGATCATTCTTTAACACAAATTATATTCTTTAATTCATTAATATAATCTGAGTGTAGTAAAGTTTTTAATGTGATGTGATATTTTTATGGCGAAACGGTTATCATAAAGAATGAGTATGATAATTATTTCGTTAATGATTTTCGCTTTAGTTAGTAAAGCGAAATTTAACATATTATCTTAAAGTCTCAAGCTATTTTTTGCTCATTTTCTCTTGATTACTCAACGTTAACAACTGGTACTTTTGGGTATCAATTAATGCAGCCATGTTTGTGACAAATTCAAAGTCACATATACAAAGTCTGAGAGGGAAAGTGTCGCTCCGACTTTTTGTTCACAGCAAAACGTAGAGCAGAAAAAACATGGTCAAGTGCATGTTAAAACACACACATGTGGGTTACCGGTGCAACGGTAATGTTGCTAAATTTATGTATTAGTGTTTTATCTATGGTCATTATATTTCCTAAAAACTATCAAAAAATCCTTACAATATTTTACATTTTTAACCAAGTTTTATCACTGTAAGGGGTAATCCAAAAAAATTACCGCTCTTGTTTTTATGTTTGTGATAACTTTCAGATTAATAGCGCTTGTAGTCTTTTTAAATTGCCTTTAAATTGGCTATGACACAGAAAGACGAATCTTTATAGTTTACATGCATGTCCACGGAACCACAAAATATAATTTTTACTTTTGATATTATACATGTTTAATGTGTCAATGTGGATGCATAAAATAAGCTGGTGCAATAAAAATTGCCTGCCTATTTTTAATTGATCATTTCTGCCTGATCATTTCCAATAATAATAAGAGCGATTAAGAATTAATTTGATTTGATTTTCCTAAAAATAGTTGATTCATGCGAATTATCTTTGTCTGTGTGATAATTGTACGGAATGTTTTCTAAATATTACCTATATACTACCTAGACCTTATAATAAAAGACAAATAATATGATACAGGGTCATATTCAAATTCTACGGAGGGTGAAATTACTCTTCGTACGCTTTGAAATTTGAATGACAATGTGAATCTGTTTGTATTAGAATATTTAAAAAAAATATTATGTATCGTTATTGCAATTCACGGGCGCGCATGATTTTTTTGTGATTATGCCTACGTGGCCATTGAACGGAGCGGACCAGACATGTGTTCAGTACACCAAAGGTACTGATGACCCGATTGGTCTATTGATAAGAAATCGGATGACATTATAATCTTATCAATATTTGATTAGTCTGATTAGTTGAAGCGCACACGTCTGCGCTCCACTCCGTTTGTCTACGCTTCAGTCAAAACGCACCCGTTCGACTCAATTGTCTAAGGAATCGTAATCATTTGAGAGCTTCAATCGTATTACTCGCATTGCTCATGGAGTTCATACACATGGCTTTTGAGGTACAGGCATCTATTAAATCCTTATACGGGTCGAATTATCCGTTTGACAAACGTTTACGATTTCGATCTCTTTACACGATCGGGGAGCAAGTACGCACACTTTAAAACGTATACAGGTACGTACAAACAAACACAACCGTTATCCACGCCACACATATTTATATACTTGTAAAGTGAGTTTCCTATGATTCCCGTTTCTAAAAAATGAATGTTTTTACTAAATGATTGTGTGTAAAATCGGTGTATTTACATATGTCTAATTTAGAATAGTTCCACGAAGATCGTTGTTAGTATTATGTATGATCAATCGTCAGTAGTGAAACGTACAAATGTCTACAATTAATACAAACTACGATGTGCTCTTATGCTCTACTCAATTACTTATATAAAGTAAGCCTTAAATTTGGTGATAGGTGCAATAATATTCTACGTTACCTTTGTAAAAGTTCTGCTGTCATACCAACAAATTGTTTTGGTGTAGGTACGGAATACCTAAGATTTTGTAAATAATGTTTAAGAGCCGACCGCCATATTTTTGACGAATTTAAATAATCTTTCTACTGTGGGAGACTATAAAAGAACACCAATTATAATAAACTATGTTTTGATCCTCATTTAATTGAGTGCATTTATAAACACATATATATGAGTGTATATATGTGTGTGTCTGGTCTGATATAAGAGTAAGATTTACATAAAAGCTAAAACACACTATGGATCGTAATGGAAGTCAACGCCATAATTGAAGTAATTTTACTATATTTAAACAATGGTCAACATATCTGCGCGAAACATCCAGGAGCAGAAAAGTAGTATTTTTCCTGTCGCGGTGGTATTAGTTTATTTGGGGGGTTTTATATTAGTTTTAATGTTTTTGTCAA
This sequence comes from Erebia palarica, assembly GCA_964035005.1. Classification (NCBI taxonomy): domain Eukaryota; kingdom Metazoa; phylum Arthropoda; class Insecta; order Lepidoptera; family Nymphalidae; genus Erebia; species Erebia palarica. The sequence goes on from OZ035986.1 coordinate 22,579,331, forward strand.
ATTGATATAAAATCTTTAATTGCTTATTTTTCAGTTTGTCATATGAGAATAGTAATTGGAGGGATTGTAACTATAAATTGTTGGGGTTTTTTGTTGTTGGTTCTTCTTCTGCTATATCAAACAAGTAATGTTTGTCCGCTAGACGCTAGATTTTCATCCGTAGTGTGTTTTCGCTCTAAGACTTTAAGGTGTAAAAGCTCGCTTGCTTGTAATACATAACACATAGTAGAAACAAAACTAGAGTAATGTCGTGTTATGTCATTCAATTATAACAGCAGAAACACCCCATTCGCTGCATTTTTTTATTAATTCTGATGGTTGGCTTAAGAACTGTATAATCATTACCATTAATAGACTGCTAATCTAGCGTAATGCATATTATCTGTATCTTACATTAATAAGCCGTTCAAATGGTAATCAAAGCTAGGATTTTTTTTCTAGTTTGTAATAGTCCTATTATTTCTACACCTTTTACTGCTGCTATTTAGGAGTAGGTTTCTTATCCTAAATAGCAGCAGTTATCAATATTATTTTTATTTGAGTGGTATAATTATTTTTCTTATAACTAAAGTAGTTTCACAATTACGGCAGAAAAAAATCAGGAATTGATTAATTTTACCGCAAACGTGGAGCATTATCTCAGCTGGATACAACGCATTGATTTGAATATGAGTACAAATAGGATTCTTGCCAAAATAGCGTAAAGTTTATTCAGTGTAGATACTTCCTTGGCGTATATATGTCACCGTAAGATTGCAAAAACCGTTAGATTGTAATCTAACTAGCGAAATTGTAAACTGTCGACAGATTGTGAACCGTTCAATGTTATGAGTGTAAATTTTTGAAATATTCATTGTATTTACGTTTTCTTGTCTCTTTCTTGTAGATTAGGTTAGCTTTCGACATAAATCATCAGGTAGTGCCCGGCCTGCGGGCGGGCATTTAAGTACTATCGGGTTAATTTACCTAACAGATTACAATCTACCGAAAAATAATGCGTTAAATTGTAATCTGTCGACAGTTAACAATTTCGCTAGTTAGATTACAATCTAACGGTTTTTGCAATCTTACGGCGACATATATATTATGTAACGTTTACCTGCGGCCCAAATTAGTATAATCAATATATTTGTAACCGAAATTAATAATCAAACTATCTGTGATATGTCGATAAGTTGCTTAGCAACGTTGTTATTTATATTTTGTCAAAAAGGACAAAATAACTTTTGACAAATAACATATCGACAGATTACAGATACATTGGTCATTAATTTCCACCGATAGAATCGATGTAAAACATCAAAAATACCTACTAAACATCTTTTGATAAATAACAATACGTAACTACATTACTAATAATTAACATGGATACCAGATGCGTATTGATTCTATTAATTTTGACCGTGATGTCTTTTTGCTATAGTTATAATAATATGCTTCTGGGCTATCAATTTCATAAGCTAAGGTATATAAAACATACAAAATACTGGTAGATATAATAATAAATTAATATTTTGCGATAAAAACATTTGTCTTATGGCATTGACAGTCCAGGGGCCATATTTAGGTACGTTTTGGCAAGGTGTGCTAAGTTGTGATTACCACGGCGATCTACGGCCGCAAATTTTTGAATAATTATCAATTTTCTGTAACTTGTTGATAAGTTACTTAGCAACGTTATTATTTGTCACAAAATAGCTTGATTTGACAAATGATGACATTACTACATACGTAACTCATCGACAGATTAGAGGTAGGACACGTGTCAAACTTATAACACACCTCTGTTTCGGGGGTTAAAAATGTAGTGTCAGTCATACTTTGCCAGAACGTATGTTTACTTATGATTAGTGTCAAGTAACATTGCTGGTGACTGTGAACTAATTTTACGATAGCATTAAGAGTTGAATGTGTTGTGATGTCTGCAGTAGAAAATAGTGTAACGTCTAATTGAGTTTTAAGAATAGCAATTAATTCAGTGAATGGCCAGGGTAGGAGCGTTAATGATATGCAACACTGTGAGGATACACATACAATAGTTGGTATTAGGCCCCAATTACACTTGTAAGTTTTTACGTCAATAACTTACATAACAACACATCTTGCAAACGATATGCGACTAATAAGTCTTTACATTTCGTACGTATGTAGCTTTTGTAAGCGACTGTCCTGAGTAAAACTTGTGAAATGGCGGCCTTAAAACCGCATATTATGTAAAGCTCAGCGCTCAATAGCATGACTAGATGGCACTGTATGGCAATTTATTCAATGGATTCCCAAGGATGATTCGGCGTTCTGCAGCATGATAAAGCCTTCCGCGCTATTCTTAAATATCCATGGTATGAATTGTACAAAATACGAGGTTTAAGGTAAAATAAGATAAATATTTAGATTTTCAGCTAGTAATCCTCTGACATGCCGTCCTGTCGGTGTAGAGAACTAATTGCACTTATTTAGCTCTATTCAGCTTCTTTTCTAGGGTTATGCATACGTATAGCTGTGTAAAGCTGAATGGACGTGTATGCGTCTCGATAGAAAACACCATTTTTTTATAAACAAAAGCTGAATCGACCTGAATTAGGGTAATTGATCTCTAAAGTCTTTCAATGGAACATCGAATACTTCGTGTCATATGAGTGATAGATGCAAAAACAAGCATAAAGAAAACGTAAATAGGTATTAGTTATTGACCTTATTTCAGAGTTCAAAAAGGCTGTGTTTGTTATTTGGAATAAAATAGTAATCTACAAATCACTGCCTACACATATTATAAGAAGCAACATTTGAGCAAGACCAAACAGGTTATTGATGGATGACGTGATATTTTTTTCATGTCATTTAAGTATATGAAATAATTACTTAACTGATTGGTCAGTTAATCACGTCTCCGCTCATCGTCGCTTTGGCGAGTATCGGGCGTTACCCCTGTTTGCACGAGATTTTTTTCCTTAGGTCGAGTTGCACGTCTCGCCGACGTTGATCGATTTCAAGTACCTATCGAAAAAATTATTCCTACATGAAATAAAACATTTAATTCAATCATTTCAAAAATATTTAATTTCCTTAACATCAGAGTAAGTTATTCGATTTGTATATTTGTTGTTGTTTGTGGGGTCTAACCCAACGCTCCAGGCGGATATTTTGTAGAACAAAGTGCGATAGTTTTGGATCCGTTGTTCCGTTTGCACCAAAACTCAAAACGTTGGGTTAAGATTTAATTCTACAGATACTCTAATTTTATCAACGTCGGAACATTAGAATCAAACAAAATAAACATTTCTGATAAAGAAAGTTTTGGAAAGCCCGAGATTATTTTAGTCATTGCAAAACTAATTATCGTGCATTCACGGTTAATATAGGTTGATTAAGATTTATTTATTTTATATTTTGTACCGACATCTATGTACATAATACATAAAGTAATTGTTAAATACATCATGACGTATTTCAAGATCTCATAAGTGAGGAAGAGTTTCGAGGAATAAATGATACTTTTTGGCCTTTATGATTCTTTGTGATTTGCAAATATTAAGTTAACTCAACCTTAAAAACTATTATAATTTAGTAAGGATGATTTTATTATAGGATGACTTAATATTTATGATAATAAAGTATTTAGAGACATTTAGGTATCTATATCGTGTGTTAAACCAACTAGAAAATCGTTCTTTATTGCCACTTTATTATTGTGTTGCTTAAAGCCTTCCATTCTGCACTCGAAACTTTACCTAAACTTACCACGAAAAAGTACATTTTATTAAATATGCCAGATAAAATATAATGCCCAGTAATGTATCTATTTATATCGAAATTAGATATATACTTAAGTTGACGTAACCCATAGTAATATTTGATACCAATTACGCTTTAAAACGTAAGTTATGAGCATATGTAGAGTGTATCTTATTCTATAGGTAGCCGGTATTCGGCGTTGCTGGACACGGAACAATTTACGCAATAATAATAATATGTGGACTGTGGAACATTATGACGACACACTTTATCATCCTCATCATCAAGTATCATAAAGTACTTAAAATCTTTGATAGATTGAAATTATATGCCACCTTGGTATTTCACCGAAGGAACTTCTTTAATTACGTAAGTATTTGCAGATTTCAGCGGGTCGTACCTACAGACTACCTACCACCACTGGATTCGAAAGGAAACGTAAAACTATTCTCTGTCACCTTATTGTTGCTCATCGGATTTATAAACGAATAACGACGTCGCACACTGAAGAAATTTTGTGAAAATCTAGACAAAAATCCATATAAATGGCGTAACGTGTTAATAATTATTGCACCACCCAAAACCTTGTCCTTCCATAAATTTGTATGTCAAAAACGACATTTGAGCGGTTTTGAATTAAAGTATATTATGTGCATGTAGGCAAGGTATATCTAACCTTGGATAAGTATTAATAAAACACAATATAATTTCTTATTGGAAAAATATACTCCATGAGCACTTATTTCCAAACGCATGTTTTCAAATCATGTATTTGTCTATGTTAAAATATAAAATAAATTGATGTCCATATAGTATGGTTTTATTTTTTACCAAGTCCGATCGTTTTGTCTAGTATTTGAAATTATTACTTCCCTGTGCGACGCCGGATTCCATGCTAGTGGTTTTTATTGATATTGATTTTTTATTGATTGGGCATTCGTAACGCCATCTACATTATATCGGCTTACATACTTTACTATAGTCCCACAAACATATCTGACCCGGTGACAGCGTCGCTAGTGTATATTTAAAATTAAAAACGAAAACAACCTTAAAAATTAGTTCCAATTTTGGCCACCGGGCCAGATAAGTTAATGGGACTATACGTAACACTGAAAGGCCTAGATGGAGTTTAGAGTTTGACGATAGATGTCGTTGTTACAATGTTTTTCAAACGAAACTTTGCTTCGCCCATCGAAATAGGAATCTGCTTAGTGGCTTCGCTAGAAAATACTGAAAACTTGCATCGAAGTATATTATCTTCAGCCATTCTTTTTAAATTTGCGTAAAGTGTGTCGTCCATTGTACCATATCAATTAATATTATAGTCGATTTACTGCCTTAAATACGGTTATATCAAAATATTTAACTATATTTTCAGTACATTTACCCGTAAGTAATAGTATTAATAAACTCTTCGAGTCTTGATACTCCGAACGAAATCGTACCTACACGGTTGAACAGATAATGAGGTCTACATTCGTTTTACTCTGCCTGCAAAGTGCAAACTAAACTAAAGTAGTTTGGCTGTTTCTGGATAAACTCCATAAGTGTGTGATCGATGAAGACGTTGGTGCGATTTCGCTGAGATATTAGAGATTCGTTATAGGGCCTTAAAGAAATATGTTATATCTAACTACATTTACAGCTACAGATGCCTTATGTAACGTGGCATGATCGTTGAGGATGTGTCATTTTATTAGTAGGTACGAAAGGACAAACTTAGTTATAAAGACTAGCGTCCACTAGGCTCGCCGAGCCGAATCAAATCGAATAGCAATATTTCGCCAACTAAGTATATATTATAAAACTGCGTCGTATACGGCGTGCCGAAGTGCGCCTAGTCTATTTTTTACAAATACGGGACAAATAAGACTCGATTTGGCTACATTCGACTCCGGGCTTTAGACAACTACATCCAAAGTTACGACTTACGACGTAACTCGAGTTCGTTTTTTCAACACATAGGATTCCGAGAGAACTTAACTTCTCGATTAAACCAACGTGAGATGTGAGTGGCCAAATCTGTCGTTTAGTTTATAAACTCGGCTCTACCGTCGTAGTCCGACACTTGAGCTATTGGCTGAAAAACGTTGCAGCAATAATATACCATCAATTCAGCGAAGAATGCAAGTAGCTGTTTTGCGATCGACTTGCAGCTTAGCGTCACTCACGTGTCACGTTTTATAAAAAACTTATACTTACTTGAACAGAGATCCTTGCTTGTGTGACTTCTCCAGTGAATAATTTAATTTGTTGAAGTACTTACTAAAAAGTAACTATTGATAAGTTATGACCCTCAAAGTACTAAATTCTGTCTAATCTGCTTGCTCAAAAACAGAAATAATTTGAAACGTAACCACGCGGATATGAGTAGGTAATTAGGTACAAAATCAAAGTACGTTTTCTATACTTCTTAACAGCAATCGGTGTACTAGTGACTTTATGGACAAGATGAAGCATTGTAGCTGATAAGCGCGCTTAATGAAGGTTCAACGAATATAAAGAAAAGAAAAGAAGGGGAAAACAAGTACCTTATATATACTTATACTTTGTTGTAACTATCTTTACCTTTAAATATAGATATATAATAAAAATATCTAAGTACCTAATTAACATTTGAAAAATCCAGCTAAGTACTCACTGAAATATCCGTTTTTCTCTTCGCCAATGTTTTCTTTTATCTCTGTATTTGAGCAGTAGGTTCAGTCCGATTCAAACTTTATGACTTCTCATCAACATCAACGAACATCGTGAATTTCCATGCTCAGAATACAATATTAGCTGCTCAGATTAGTTGTATCAGCGGGACAGTTCAGTTGACACCTGCGCGAACCTAAACTCGCGACTAGCTTCCGAGACGTCATAAAGTTTTAATCAGACTTTATGAAGATTATTTTGAGAGGACAATGTAATCATTTTTATCAGTATTTTTTACAATAAAGACATAACTACCTACATGCAATTCTGTAAGAACAACAGATATATATAGGTATCTACCGAGGTGGTTTTGACTACTAAGTTACGTACTCTTTTTTATAGTTTTTAACAGCTTCCGAGCAGATACCTACATACTAAGTAAGTCTTTGACAAAAACTGACAATGTATTTATATTTTGTGTACTTATCTAATTCTAACAGTCCCATGTTAATTATGTACAGAATTATTAGAAAAAAAACTTGGTTTGCATAATTTTGAGTCAGTAGTTAAATATTTGTTGATCTACTAACGTTATTACCTGCTAATTTGTTATCTACTATATTACCTATAATATAATATTATAATTCAAGTTGCATCGTAACGCATTTAATGCACTCTCATAAATACTAAATACTTTTAATGTAAATTAGACATTCTGTTTTATAAAACATGGAACCTGGAATAAATAAGTTCCGAGAAACACTTTCGTTTTATTAACAGTTACACAATGAGGCAAATTCTGTTGTTATATGTCACCGTAACATTGTAAAGTCCGTTAGATTATAATCTAACTCGCGAAATTGCAAACTGTCGAAAGATTACAATTTAACGCATTACCTGTTTATATAAATGTCGAACCCTAACCTAATCTACAAGACACAAGAAAACGTAAATACAATTAATATTTAAAAAATTGACACTCAGAACATTGAACGGTTCACGATCTGTCGACAGTTTACAATTTCGCGAGTTAGATTATAATCTAAAGGTTTTTACAATCTTACGGTCATATATACTTTCTTTAAACTAAACTAAAAGGAGAGCATTATGTAAATATATTGCTAATCCTTTCTCAGTACTCCCTGCGGAAAGGGACAAAACTAGATTTAAGAGCTGTCATTTTATTTAAGACTCGTTATACAGAATTGGCCACAAAATTAACTCCATCATCTTGTCCTACATTCGCTTTTCATAACTTCCATATAATCCATATTTACTATTTCCAGACCAGAGGAAATTCGGAATTTATAAATTCCCAAATCGATCATGCCGGGGATCGAACCCGGGACCCTCACTGCGCTAGAATTATAGGAAGGTTTCTCCGAAAAACGAAGAGACCGAATTTGATGAGCGCTATACTGTCTTAAACATAGGTCCCGGTTTCGGTCCCCGGCAGAGTCAATTTGGGAATTTATATTAACTGCGGTCCGGTGGGCAGCTTCGGCCGTGGCCTGATTTTAGTCAAGCGATTTAGCGTTCCGGTATTTCACCACGTACCGCCAGGGTGAGGGAATAGGGATTTATTTAAACGAGTTATGTTATTAGGTAAGTAACGACCTTACATCGTGATATACCTATGTGTCAGTATTACGGAAAATTCCAGGAATCCTACCTGTTCTGTACCTATTTTATGTTTCTAAGCTAGTAACTATTGAGGCTTACCATATTCTTTTCACCTCTCATGCTCTAAAAATATGTCATTAGAGCTTAGCGTAGGCGGGCTAAAGTTTACATTTAGCTTCTAGGGATTAAAGTATTTTTTATAATTGCAGGCGTTATTGAGTTGAGTAAATGGGTAGTAAAAAATAATAAGTAGGTAGTCTATGGATAATATCAACAGCCCAAACTAATGTCCTAGGCATAGTCTAAAGAGATTCTTTCCTACCAGTCGTTCAACGGAGACATCAAGACAAAGCAAAGCAGCGGGGTGACAGGGGCGTGACTAAGGAAACTAGCAGAAATCTTATAGTACAAAATTCTATCACTAATGTTTGCTAAAACTCTCAAGGTATGATTGTAGTCAGGTCTGTCATTTGTGTGAGCTTCGACCTACTGTATGAAATGAATAAATAATTACGCTATGTTTAAACGATCCACACAAAATCTACTTTTTATGTTCCATTTTTGAAATAATTTTCACGCAATCCACGGTTGAATGTACAATTAAGTAAGTAGTTAAGCGTCTTACTGTATTTTTTTTTTAATTTCTTGTAAACAATAAGGAGAAAAATAAAGTTGGTATTGCGAATTGTCGCGAAATCTCTAAGTAGAATTTTTGTTATAATTATTACATTTATTTCTATGGATGTTTAAGTAATCCATTTCGAATTTCGATGCACAATACAAGGTGAAAACTTAGGGTAAAGTGAATGTGACTATTCATTTGTTATTATCAACAAGTGAAAATAAATCTTATAATTAATCAATAAATCTTACTCCTAATATGAAAATGTAGGTACTTTATTTTCTCGCCATCGAAGTGAAAAGTAGAGTGTTTACCATGGGACTAACAACCATATTATACTCGATTCTATAGCATAACTCGCTACGCTCGGTAAGCTAAACATCTCGTATGAAATGGCTCGTTTTAGTTTAATATTGATGAACAATCTACTATTAAATTAGGCCCATTACCTTTTCCTTAGTCAGATACTTCCATTTATAGAAAACAACAAGAGTAGTTTATTTATGAGGTGCTCGATATCGACAGCGCATGTTCCCTGGGTTGTACCTAAGTTTAACCGTATACGAATGAATTGGGCATCATATCATAATACTTTAATTTACAAGACACAATTATAAAAAACTATGTACAAACTATTGTATAATAATCAAAGTATGTGCCATTGCTATTTATGCACTTTTGCCATCTTATAGGTACTTAGCTCATTGATCCCTTTACTAAAAACCATTCAGACGGGAATCAATAAAATCTTTGAAGGCCCTATCGGAGTTGATTTTTTTCTCTTGCAAGAAGTTCTACAAATTTCGAAAAAAATGGTAATGTCCGGGGAGTTCTTCTTCAAGTGATGTCTTAAACATTCCAATTGAAGCTCCTCTAATTTGGTAGCCGTCTGTTGTGTAGTATGTGGTCTAGCGTTGTCCTGAAGCAGCAGTGGCCTAGAGCGATTGACCAGCCTCGGTTGTTTAGCAGCTAGCTTTTCCATCATGGTTTGCAGTTGCTCAATTAGACATCCACCGTAATTGTCTGACCAGATTTAAGAAAACTGTAGTGAAAGACACTGGCACTAGTCCACCAAACGCTCACAACTAATTTTTTTTCAGTCAATTTTCGCTTGGGGCAGGATTTCGCTGATTCGCCAGGGTTCAGCCATTGCGATGAGCGTTTCCGATTATCGTACAGGATCCACTTTTCATCACAGGTAATAATTCGATTTAAAATCCCTTCATTATTGTGCCGGTTGAGTAATGTTAAGCAGCACTCGAGGCGCGTTTGTCGGTTTGATGCACTAAATTCAAGCTCCCTTCCCTTCCCAATTTGCCAATTTCCCAATTTGCTTCAAATGGATTAAAACAGTTGTATCACTAACACCGCAGCCTGCAGCTAGCTCGGACGTGGTTTGCGATGGCTCCGCTTCCACAATGGCCTTCAATTCTTTATTATCAACTTTGGTCTCCGAACGTCCACGGGGCTTGTTCTGAAGGTCGAAATTTCCAGAACGAAAACGTTGGAACCAAAAACGCACTGTGTTTTTTCGAGCGGTTTCTGCAGGTGCCACGATGGAACTCCTACTCGTAAATAACGCGATATTTCAAGATTTCCATTTTGTAAACTGAGTGACGCAAAGAAAAAGCCAAAAGAGGGAAAACAAATGAATTAGGGTTTTCAAAACACAAATGCTTGAGTAAATAGCTTTATAAGTTTGAAATTGAAATTCCTAACCAAAGAGGAGATATTTAAGATCAAAGTGGCCAGTACGACAAAACACCAATTTCTTAAGTACCTAAAGGACCTAATATTAAATTTCGGCTACGTAATATATTAAAACTCACTCACAAAATTACTCACTCGAGTAAGATACAGCAATCAGTGTACATTAAATAATTATACTTTTAAATCATCATTTATTGATGGATTTAAAAAAACACTGATTTATTAGTTATAATCTATATTTTGCTTCCGCTGTGTTAAATATGATATTCACAGCATCATGAAACTTCTCCATTACCTATTCAGTGGTCATATTATTTGAGCCAGTTATTTCAGAGCTACATTGATGTATAATTTTAATGCACAGCTGATGACGAGTTGTTATGACATATTTCTTGTTTACTAGCCTGACTCGTACTTAACCGATTTTTTTTGAGTTTCGCGTAATTTCTACTGCATAGAATGCTTTCTCATACTTAAAAGTCCGAAACTGCCATACGACGACTCAAAATGTTTCGTCGACGATGAATTTCGATCGGAGACCGGGATGATGTGAGGGAGGACTATGAAGCGTCAGCTAACATTTAGTTACTAATTATATGCGTGTATTTAGTTATTTTCTATCCGCCCGTTTGGCAGGTCAGCAGAATTTCAGTTGAAACAGTATGTATTCTGTGGCTGAACCGATTATTACGCGATTCACAACTCACAAAATTACGCTCGTTTAGCCCTAGGTATAATCAACGTCGTCGCCAACCGATGTTTACTGCTGGATATTCCTAGGTATACTTTATAATTTATAGCTGTCTTGGAGCACACACCGCGGTCATGCGCTGCCTGGACCCAGCGGCTACCTGCGATTTGCTTGGCTCAGGCCTAACAAGACGCCCAATATGGGAAAACTATATATGAATGGTGCCTAACATGGGACCAATAATTCTCTGACTCCTATTTGTAGAGCAAATCTGATGCCCAGTATAGTTTTTGTGGGTGTGAGGTTACCTACCGGTAAATATCCTCCGTAGATGGTAGGTGATCCAAATAACACACTCGCACGTTCAAAGTTATTAACTATATTGTCAATAGGAACTTTATACTATAATTATCAATAATCAATAAAAACAATTTCGCAATCACTTAGTATGGAGGGTAAATTCGCGAAGCGAATTAGATTAGATTAGATTTTAAGTTATAGATTAAGTTTATTTGTTAAGTTTTAGTGATAAGTTTTATAAATAAAATAAATAAGTTTTATATTAGTTTTGAATTAAGTTTTAGTTTTAATTTCAGTGCAGGACATAGGATCCTACACCCAGCACCAGTGATTCAGAGAATAACTGGTCCCATTTTGGGCATCATTCATTACGGTAGTGCAAACGCCGATAAGAGAGAAAATTACGTCAAATGGAAATGGCCTAATTAACACGCTAAACTGATGATAGTTAATTATGAATATTTACTTATCTACCAAGGCAAGTGTCAACTATTGGTATGTATTTCCCATATTCAAGGAGACAAGTAAGCTCACCTTATAATAAAAGCAGTTGAAACTTTAACGGAAAACCTTCAGCTGTCAATGGAGATGTCGTAATTGTCGGTAAGCCACTTTTCAACGAACATGAGTAGAAACAAAGAGGTGAACTTTGACTGTTATCGAGGATGTCTAATGACGCTTGTGGTAACGAGTGTCGACGCCCCCACGCGGTCACCCAATGAAATGTCTTAGACTGAAGGGTGAATTTCACGCCACGCCTCTTGTGGGTTTCCAACCCCATCCCAAACCGCCCCTATGGACGGCGTTTAGATCAAACCACTCGCGGTTACGTTGAGGTTTCGTGATCACTGACAATATAGACAATATATATATTGTAAGTACATACTTTTTATAACTTTTAGTGGCAATAGTAGATACCAGCTGCCGATCTACTTACCTTCGTAAAATAGTAGTGAATACGGCGACTTTCTTATATAATAAGTAGTTCTTGATGCGTTTTGACAAATGTGATAGTGCCTACCTAAGTTGAGAAAAATTCAAACTGTTAATAATAATTCCTAGAAAATTGGTACGTATCTACCTTAATTTATTATTTTTGTGATTATAATATATAAGGTCGCATTTTTTATAATACATCTAAGTCAAAATTTTGCGCTTTAACTACACGTAACGTAGGTACTTGTAGATAATATCACATTCTAAATTCGGCTTCTAACATTCTAATTCGACCTAAAATTTAAAAAAACCGACTCCAGTTTCATGGTGCCTGGTATTTTTTTGTGTAGCTAAGCGATGTACAATTTAGTTGTAATAATTGATGCAAAATATCAATTAACCCCCTAAAAGGGCGGGAATTCCAGACAACCTTTTTTAGCGAGCGCCTTGAAACGAGATTCATAAAAAACCTACGCAAACTTCAAGTTACTAATCCCAGCTGCATACTATTCAGTAATAGTCCGGTCAAATTAGACATATAAATAGTGATAACAAATACTCCGACAGAGCTGAATTTTGCTACCTTGGGTACATCAGTAGAAATTAAGTGCCAATAGTCCCGTACTAAAAAAGTTATTTAAGGTCAAGGGTCAAAATTTGCGGCTTTTTGGATTTTTCTCGAAAATAGTTAGTTTTATAAAAAATATAGTTCACTTAAAAATTGTAGATCATAAAATTATCAACAAAAAAGGTCCTAATACTTTTTTTCCTAACAATCACCATTCCCAGGATATCGCGATTCTAAAAGTTGAAGGTGTTACATTCTTACATTAAATGCACACATTTCCACACCACCTGTGAAGTGTGAGGTAGTGTACTTGGCGCGTTTTTTACCCACGACGGAATGAAGTTGGTATATGTGTTTGCCCTAAGAGGTTGTGTGTTTGTTTGTGCACTTTTTTGTTATCATTTTCCTGAAAAACTACTGAACCGATTAATGCAGAAACCGCATGTTTTTGCATTCGATATGCATGACTTATGATTAATACTGTTCTTTGACTTCAACAGTCATTTCTTCTTTTATTTCTTCTTCTTCCTCCTCTTCTTCTTACTGGATGTTCATAAATTTTTCAATTGAAGATGAATCAGTTGTCTCTTCATCGATATCACATGAATCTTCGTCTATTGGATTCAATTGAACATTCGAGCAAGACTGGCCCTGGCAATTAGTACTCATACGCTGGTGAACATAACAACCCTACCCTTCTACAGCCACATTTTGTTTACAATTGCAAAAAATAGTGTTAAGGAGTTTTTCCGGAGCAGGTGGAAGTAAAGTTGGAATCGGTTCCAAAGTATTTCCGTTAATTTCCAGCCCCTGTCTTCGGGGTTCAGTTGATTGCCTATCCATGTCTGAACTTGATAGTACACTCGATACAAGAGTTGATGAGCAGAAGCTGATGTTGGAGGAAGACAAGATAGTTGTAATTGTTTCTTATATTCCGTGTAATTTTTGTGTAATTTTTGCAAAGGTAAAATATCTATATTTGTTTGTCCATACAATCAATTTCTTTTAAGTGTATTTTCTCAGAATTGTATATAGATGGATAGATAGATTAAATCTTTATTGCACACACTTAAAAACAATAACAGTAATAACAGTAAAGAAAAGCTTATAAGATAAGACAGAAGGGTGCAAAGGCGGTCTTATTGCTAAAGCAATCTCTACCAGACAACTTTTGGGGAGAGGAGATTATAAAACAAGAGCGCGGGATAGTGCAACAACTATAAATTTAAATATATACATACAAACATACATATACGTACAAAGATAATATAAACATAAATACTAAATAATTCGAAATAAAAATAAAATATAGGACAAAGTGAATTAATTTCTACCTAATAGGAAATGTAAGCGACTTCTGAAGATAGAGAGTGACTTAGAATGTCGTATATCCGCTGGTAGGTTGTTCCACAATAACGCGGATTTACGGGTAAAAGATTTATCATAATATACTGTGCGACTGGCAGGAATGTGCAAGCGATTATCTGTACATGACCATAGGTGTTGTCGTGCGTTGTTAGAGCTAAGGAAGGAGAAACGTTGTTTGAGGTAAGAAGGAATATGAGGTGTGTATAGAATAGAGTAGAGAGTCTGATTGGGAGCCACTTCAGACGAGCTCTGTACTCGGACACGTGATCGAACTTACGCAACCCGAAGATAAATCTTATGCATAAGTTTTGAAGACGCTCGAGCTCGTTCAGCTGTTCTTCGGTTAGATCGGGGTAGGATTTGTCAGCATAGTCTAGAATTGGTAAAAGAAGAGAGTTAGCTAAAGAAATTTTGGTTTTAATTGAAAAAAAGTTTTTCCAGCGTCTCAGGTCACCAATTGACGCAAACAACTTCCAGCTAACCTCAGCGATTTGCGGGACCTATGATCAAGAGCTGTTGATATAAATGCCAAGGTTTTTGACAAGGCTTGTTTACTCGGTCCAGGGTAGTTGGGCCGAGGCGGATGGGAGGTAAATTGCTTCGTATGATCTTGTCAAGCTGCTTGGAGCCACCTAATAGAGCTACTTGACATTTCTGTGGGTTAACAGACCGTCTATAGGATAGTCTTAGTGCCAAAAAATTTTTGCAAGATATTTCACCGCGGTTAATTGCCTCATCCGGTGACAGAAGGGCTGGCTTATTTTTTGCGCAAAGGATCAACCTGGCTGTCCAGCGCGGAAATGCAGCCAGCATTCTTGCCACCATTCCACGTGGGCATAATTTATATATAGTAATTAGGTTAGGCTAGCTAGCATTAAGTTCTATTGTATTATTTTCAATAAAAACAAAAAGTCTATAGGATTCGCTCCAAGTGCTAATTTGACGTAACTACATAGTAATCCATACGTAACATACGTAACATACATAGTAATTTACGTGACAATGTAGAATGTAACACCTTCAACTTTTAGAATCGCAGTATTTTAGAAATGGTGCTTGTTAGGAAAAAAATATTAGAACCTTTTGAAGATATAATACTAGAAAACTAGGATAATAAAAATAAAAACGTTGTTTGGACAGAGAAAAATCTTTTATATTAATTTTTGAATGACACAGTCAGATATATCAAAAAACACATCCAAATATCGAAGATATCACTAAAGAGTTTTCACATTTCTCCTCAAACAACACCCATCTTCAGATATCCACACATCACACCACTCTGCACACACCCACACTCAGATCGCGCACACATTTATTAAATGCCACACGACCTAATGGTTTTGTCAGCATATCTGCTGGGTTATCCTCCGTACACACATAGTCCATCTTCGTACCTACTCATACAGAAATCTGAAATATAGGATGGCTTACCGGGTTACCAGGTAGCTCATGTTCTGGGCGGAACTTAAGCTTTCCCATTGGGAACCTAATTATGTACCTAAGGTAAGTAGTTTTATAAATATCACCTTCCTATATGTCCGATCTATGTTCTTCTATCTACAAGGTAAAAATGCTAAGGAGGATATATAAGAGATGAAAATTTTTACGTCCGGCATTTTTCAACTTATGTAATAATAAAAAATAGTATTTCGGTTTTGAGTAAAAAATTAAGTAATACGCGCTTCAGGATTTTTGAAAAATGAACCCTCAAGAAGGTAAAATAGGGTTAATATTGTAGGGCATGCATGTGTGTGCGTAAAAACCGGAATCAAAGAAAGGGAGAAGTCGACTGATTCCTAACTCTCATACCACGACGGGACGGAAAACACGACGCGACTAAAGAGGCTCCTCGCGCTTAACCGACGCGGACGGCTTTACGTCTGAGACACGGGGATGAAATACTAGCAACTTCTTCGCACCGGGCTGGTACAAAGATTTTTTAGGGTTTCGTTATTCAAGAGGAAAAAGGAACCCATAAAGGATCACTTCGTTGTCCGTCTGTCAGCACTACTTGTGCTGTGAGACCTTGCTTCGCGCCAAATTTCATGATTCTAGGTCAACGGGAAGTACCCTATAGGTTTTGATTTATTGGCGAGAGTCAAAATGTGCAAAATATGCGGCATACTTAAACGGCCGTATTTTTTGGTTGCATTGACTTAGAAGCTTGATTTTTTTACTGCTCCATGGAACCGTAGACTTAAATACATTATTTGTTATGAATTTCAACTTGATACAGCTCCACTCTTTTCCTAGAAAAAGGTGGCTGACAGACGGACAACGAAGTGATCCTTTATGGGTGCCTTTTTCCTCTTGAATAACGAAACCCTAAAAAATCTTTGTACTAGCCCGGTGCGAAGAAGTTGCTAGTGTTTCATCCCCGTGTCTCAGACGTAAAGCCGTCCGCGTCGGTTAAGCGCGAGGATCCTCTTTAGTCGCGTCGTGTTTTCCGTCCCGTCGTGGTATGAGAGTTAGGAAACAGTCGACTTCTCCCTTTTCTTTGATTCCGGTTTTTACGCACACACATGCATGCCCTATAATATTAACCCTATTTTACCTTCTTGAGGGTTCATTTTTCAAAAATCCTGAAGCGCGTATTACATAATTTTTTACCCAAAGCCGAAATACTATTTTTTATTATTACCTAAGTTGAAAAATGCAGGACGTAAACACTTTCATCTCTTATATATCCACCTTAGTATTTTTACCTTGTAGATAGAAGAACATAGATCGGACATATAGGAAGGTGATATTTATAAAACTACTTACCTTATGTACCTACATACTTAGGTTCCCAATGGGAAAGCTTAAGTTCCATCCAGAACTATGAGCTACCTGGTAACCCGGTAAGCCATCGTATATTTCAGATTTCTGTATGAGTAGGTACCCTATATTGATTTATTGATTTATTTGTTGTGAACACAATATTAACATGCATTCTGCCATTTCTAGCGTACAACATTTAGAATTATTAATATCAAAGATTATTATGTTATACTAATTAAATTATTTAACAAAATTAAATTGGTCAATTAAATTCAAAATTATTATTACACTCAGTAATGGACAAATCATACAATACATATTATCATAATATCTTCGTAGGAAAAAAAAAAATTAAATACAAATACATGTCATTACATAATTCTTAGATAAGTTATTGTTTTAATGATTTATAGTCAAAAAAATCTTTAATTGAGTAAAATGAATAACTCAAGAGCCATTTACTGAGGGCAGGCTTAAATCGCTTAATAGGCAAGGTCTGAATATCCCTAGGCAACAGGTTAAATATTCTAATACACATAGCATGACAACTTTTTAAATAAGAAGCGGTTCTAGGAGTTCTGTCCAGAACCAATCTTTCGGAATTCCTTGTATTTCTGATGAAAACATCTTTGGCTTTTTTAAATTGATGAATGTTATTTTTAACAAAAACAGCTATTTGGAATATGTACATGCATGGCAATGTCAAAACTTGTAAACTTTTAAATAAAGGTTTACAGGAATCTGTCGGAGGTTTTCCAAATATTGCTCGAATGCATTTCTTTTGAGCTATGAATGCCCTTTCCATGTCGCATTAATTTCCCCAAACTATAAGGCCATACCTTAAGATGGAATCTACATATGCATAGTAAACCATTAACATAACTTTTTGTGAGGTACTTTTACGCAATTTATTTAAAACAAAAGTATACATACTTATAATTATAATAATCCTATATTTTGAAAATTTTAATTTAATATTTAAAGTAGATTTTTATATTAGCATAGTATAAATACTATATACTCTTACAGTAACATGTATCTATATACTCTTACGTTTAATAAAGCTGTAACTGCACGATTCCTGTACTGTCAGCTAGTACTTACCTTGTAATTTAATCAACCATATATATCACATCGGGATACTACCGGCAGATTACATACCAGTGGCAGTAGCCAGTCTTTGAAACATAAACACAGCGTTTATCATTAATAGATAATTAGCAACCTGTGAACTTGCATGACTTCCAGCATACGGTGTAATTGTGACTTGGCGTCACACCACAATTACGAACGCATGTTAGCGTTTTGCTGACTTTTAACTATGTCCAGCGAGCAGGGGTGGCGAACCCTTAATTTTGACACGGTTCCAGGATGATATTTTCATCAAATCTCAAAATATCCGATATTTGATACAGCATAGTCCGCCAACCCGCATTGGAGCAGCGTGGTGGGTCTAAGCTCTAATTCCCTCTTTTCTATGAGAGTGGAGGCCTGTGCCCAGCGGTGGGACGTTGATGGGCTGTAGTGGTGAATACAGCTTATGAGCTATTACGAATTTCCTGCCAAGTTAGTCCCCAACCTAAATGTTTATGCTCGGTGAGCGCTGTGGTATGGCGCAGTGGTGAGCAGTGACCTCAGTGCGAGTTCGATAGTCGGCAGGGGCAATTTGAGAATTTCTATATTATATCGTCTGGCTTGATAGGATGCTTCTTGTTTGACTAGTTACCAGTTACCATTCTACCGGAAAAATTGTGCTGCATAACGATTTAGCGTTCCGATACGATGTGAAATTGCTGTGTAGAAACCGTTTAGGAGGCCGTACCACAGAAATTATAATAAGCCTACCTACCTACATGTATATAACTATCAGGTTATTCCGCTACCATCTTAGACTGCAGCAGATGCATAGCCGACAGACATACACACTTTCGCATTTATAATATTATTAGTATGGATCAATGACATGCAGAATAGAATAGTAAAGTATGGATTATTCAATGCGGCACGTAAATGTTCGTCACCCCTGCGGTAGGCATCAATAGGATGAGGAAACAATACGTCACTCGCGTGACACGCGTTACGCGTGGGCATTGATGTATAATTTAATAGGTACGCGTAGGTCATTATATTTTGACTTTTGAAGCACCTGTAAGGGGGAGGTTAGGTCAACGGTGCCTTGCAATATGGTCTAATTGGCGCAGCGTGACTTGATCCCTAGCTATTGATTTATGGGTGATAATGACTAATGATTTAGATCACTTTATAAAATTCATAAGTAGGTAACTCCTGATTTACTTAGGTACATCGTACCTTCTGTTCTTCAGCCCAGTAGTAAGAATTTAATTATTCAGATCGTGCTTTTTATTGTGATAAAAATAAGTACCTATCGAGTAGGTATAATGATTAACCTAAGGCAGTCAAGGGCTTAGGTACATGTAGTGAAAATACAAGCTTGAAAATTGAGACATGTTATCGAGCCCCAAACACCCATTTTTTGATCGTATGTATGTTGGTCCGGTGTAATCTTCAAAATGTCCAAAACTCCAAAACGAACGAACTGACGAAGCGAAACTGTGAACGAAAAAGAGTGAAGAATGAACAACGACAAATCCTCTTAAAATTAATAGTCATTTACCTACTATTTTTAGGTCATACGTATTACGTACCAATTATTGAATTAAATATAATCTATAACACTGCTATTTAATAATAACTCTGCCTGCGACAAGGTACTGTAGTAACAGTCTTCAAACTGCTCCCTTTGCGTCAACTGATCGTCGAGATCAGCTTCGCTGACACATTCATCAATCCTTGACTGAATGTTGTTAAATTCGCGATATAGATTCGTGACACCCTCAATGCGTAGCTTCAAATCGATTTTGTTTTGTGCTGTAGCTACTTTTATATCGAAATTATTTATGTGAGTGCCGAATTTTGTTAGTCGACCTTTGAGGGTGCCGCGTTTTTTGGTGAGTTCGCGTACTAATAACTCTAATTTATCGTCACTTAACCCTAGTTGCGGGGCTTTATCGCGACTTGCCATTTTGTATCGTGGGAGTGCAAATTACGTTATGCTATTTTAAGCCCAGCACAGTATTAATCGAGCGATATAAGGGTGGGTGATTCGTGGATAGGTTGACCGTACCTACCTTGCGCGTCGAGACGCGGTACGGTAAGGTAGTCGGTAGTCTTCCAGATCTAAACCACGTCGCGCCCTTGTATTCGATGGATGTATTCCACAGGTCGCTGCGTTCCGTGCGTATATCCGGATCGAAGGACCACGAAGTTATGTTTGCGCTTAGATGAAATGAAAAGCTAGATACTGTTCTACTTTTATTAAGCGACTAATTTTGTTTACAAAGTTGCGAATAGCGAATGACATGGCGAATTCAAAGATGACGGTTTTTGAAATTGACACATGTGGACCAATCAGGGCCCACGTTTCTTTAGGCGCGTCTTACACGCTTCAACACTTATAAAAGTGAAATACCACTCACTGACTAATCACGATATCTCAGGAACTATAAGAGGAACTATACTATGTCTTATTATAAGACATACAAACTTGGAATTTAGGAGGTAGGTTTCTTCTTAGGCGTAGACATCAGCTAAGAAACGGTTTTCCGTCCCTAAGGGGATGAAATAGGAGTTGGAAGTTTGTATGAAATTCTTGTGTTTTTTAAGTTAGAAACATGAAAATCGGCATATAGGTTATTAGTTTTAAATAATAAAATCCCGCATAAGCTTAATATAGCCTCTATAGGTAGGCCTTTTGCAGCGGGAAGTTATACGCGGACGAAGTTGCGGGTGACCACTAGTGGGTATAATGTATATTATAAATTCGACAGAGCTTTTTACCTATAATAACTCTATCTATGCACCTACTCTATGTATGTGGCACTCGTACCTTTTATTAGGAACAATTAAATAACTAGATATTTATAGGTAGGTACGTCCCACGGAACTTATAATTCTATACCAATAGGGAGTAGCAGTACTTTTCACATTATAGTATGTAGGTACTTAAATTGTCAACTGTCGTACGATCATTATAACGTCGCGATAATAGCTTTTGGTAAGTCAACTCTCTTCAAGAGCTTCGTGGGAAGAACTGCACGTGGCACTACCACAAAACCTAAGAACCATAATGAACCTTATACCCTTTATTTTAAGAATAATTTGTTGGGAGATTGGCGGCCTTAATGATAACAATGGCACCGGAAAATGACATGCGACAGGCAGAAAGGAAAGTAGTAGGTACCTATAGTCCGCTCGCAAGCTCTGAGGAATCCTATGGAATGTTAAAGTAATGTTTATTAACCTAGAGTTGTTTAAAGTGCAAAACAATACTGCTATCGTAAAATGACACGCGTCAAGCTCGAAACTAGTGCTGGGAGCGAACTGGATATGGAGCGACGATCGGGGGTGGCGTAGAGCCGTCGTTTCTTCAGACCCCGATTCCTAGGAGCTCGTGCGCGGACTGTAACTACTTACGCTAGCCGTAGCTCTGCCATTTGCAAGTACTCACCATCGAACTGATTGATTGAGTAATAAACTTACTATGCAAGTTCACAGAAATAAGTTATTGTGGTTTCTGTTGTGGATTATACTTACATAATGCAATTAGGTAACTAGGCACACAGTAAATTTACCACAGAACAAAGAGATTTAAGTACCTATATAGCTTAGTACCTAACTATAGCTTAAAACTGAATAGTTCTATCGCTGATATTCCGCTTCTTCTTTGGTGCACACCTTACCACATTATGAGTAGGTACCTACAGCCGCAGCTTTTACAACAGATCTTTGTGAACCATTCATTTTTCGTTTCGACGATACGTGAAGGCGGCCCACTACAGGGTAAATGTCTCAGCTCAGAATGAGAAGGGTGTGTAGTGTGGCCATAGCCATCCACGCTGGCCAAGTAGGAACGGATTAGTGGCAGACTTCACGCACCTTTGAGAAGCTATCAGCTGCTGAGACCCGATAGAACCTAAGTGCCCGGCCAGCGTCCGAGCACTACCTGATTATTTATGTCGAACCCTAATCTAACCTACAAGAAAGAGACAAGAAAACGTACATACAATGAATAGCTCAAAAATTGACAAAAAAAAGCGATAGATTGCAATCTAACGGTTTTTGCAATTTTAAGGTGACATATATACACTGTTTCTTCTAAAATGAACTATAGTAGCTACATTTAAACAATAGTAGCAGCTATATAAAAAAAATAGCAAAAATAGTGTCTAGCGGTCGCCCGCGACTTCATCCGCGTACAACTTCTGATTTCCTATGATATTTTCCCGCTGCAAAAAGCCTAAGTACATATAGCGGCTAAAACGAATAAGTAATAAGTAATAACCTTAATGCCGATTTAAAAACTTACACTAGGTACTTAAACTACATGCAAGCTTCCAACCCCAATTTCACACCCTTCAGGGTGGATTTTCGTAAAATTGCTTGCACAGCTTTAAAAAGAATAACCTACATCCCGATTTTCAAGCCTCTAACTTCAAACACAAAGGACTTTCATACAAACTTGCAGCCCCCATTTCACCCTCTTTTTCAATTTAAGACTAATAGGTAACCTAAATTCCGATTTTCAAGTCTCTAACGTAAAACGTTAATAACGTTAAAACCCTCATGTGAGCTTCCAACCCCTATTTCAAGATTGGAGATTGGGGTAGATTTTCGTAAAATTGCTTATATGTGTTTTTATTATTTAAAACTATTAACTTAATTGCCAATTTTCATGTCTCTAACTTCAAAAACAAAGGACTTTCATACAAACTTCCAACCCCCATTTCAACCCATCATCAT
This sequence comes from Erebia palarica, assembly GCA_964035005.1. Taxonomy (NCBI): domain Eukaryota; kingdom Metazoa; phylum Arthropoda; class Insecta; order Lepidoptera; family Nymphalidae; genus Erebia; species Erebia palarica. Next base: position 22,602,107 of record OZ035986.1, read on the forward strand.
CATCCTCAACCGATAGACGTCCACCGCTGGACACAGGCCTCTTGCAAGGATTTCCACACGCCTCGATCTTGCGCCGCCTAGATCCAGCGGCTCCCTGCGACTCTCCTAATGTCGTCTTTCCAGCAAGTAGGGGGTCTGCCAACGCTGCGCTTTCCCGTGCGTGTTTTCTCAAAACCGTTTCTTAGCGGCCGTCTACACCATAGAAGGAACCTATCTTCCAAATTTCAAGCCTGTATGCTTTATAGTTCCTGAGGTATCGTGATGAGTCAGTGACCTTTCGCTTTTATGTATATATAGACATATTGTTAAAACTTTCCCCTAAAGGATATAAGCGGCATCTGCTTTGTGCACATCAAAACCTCATTTTGAATGAAAAGTGATATTCTAAATAATTCACTCGATCCCTTTTTATGCATTATTTATCAATCGATTATTAATACGACTAAGCCGATGATGCGACAAAATTCTTTCAAAGTTTCAAATTCGCGAACACGTCGACGACAAATTGATTGAGCCATTGTACCTACGAGTACCTATATTAATTTTCGTTTCGTATGTGCACATTAAACTAACAGTAGCTCGCGACTTCGTCTGCGTTGAATGTGGAATGTGTACTTGTTTGTATAACATCATAAAATAATTAATGTACGTAAGTAATACATGTTCATGCTAAGATTTGGGTAGACAGTGCCAAAATATTTTGCATATTTATTTATTTTTATTTACTTCAAGTTAGCCTTTGACTGCGGTACCTCATGGTATTTGATGATGCAGTCTAAGATGGTAGCGGGCTTACCTATTAGCGGCATGGCAGTTATAATAAACCCATACCCCTAATCTCTTTCTAAACGGAATCGTATAGGAACACTAAATCACTCGGCGGCACGTCTTTGCCGGCGGGGTGGTAACTAGCCAGGGGCGAAGCCTCCTTAGGCCTGGGCAGGTAAAATTCAGAAATCAATAAATTCCCAAATTAACCCTGCCCGGGATCGAACCCGTGACCTCCGCAGCAGCGCTCAATATTGCGCCAGGGAGGACGTCAAAACGGTGTATCTAAGAACGTCAAGGGCAGGCCTATTACACTGCACTTATCACAGGGACCCTTACACTTGAATCGGTTTAATGTAAAAAGAGTTAGGGAGGAAGGGTCCCTAATTTGATCCTTATTGCCGTCTAATAAGCGACGCTCTAATTAGCGGCCACGCCCACCCTTTCTACAGGGCCCTGAGGAAAGTGCAGTGTAATATGCCTATTACTTAACGATTCGATTTTATTTTTCTGTAACAAGGTAGAGGTTATATATTATCCCAAAAAATTAAGGAGTTCCCGTGGGAATTTAAAAAACTTATTTCACGCGGACGAAATTGGGGGCATCTGCTAGTATAAAATAAATATATCGTATTAAAATATAATTCCCAACAAGCTGATGTCCGCGATGTCATCTTCTAGGAATAAGTTTTTTATTTCCCACGGGAATTCCTTAATTTTCCTGGAAAAAAAGTAGCCTATGACACTCTCCAGGTCGTCAAGTACATCCATGCAATCTACATAAACTCTTAGGTGTATAATATACCCGTATTAAGTATCCTTTTCTCAATTTCGCCGAGTAAGAAGTTATGCAGATGTTCCAGCGAATATCTACTAAGTATGATGAAATTGAAACGTGTTATTGTATTGCGATGTGTCGTAATGCGATCAGATGTGGGCTCTGAGTGATAGAATCGTGGTGCCGGATGTGATGCATTTAATTTGCTTTTTCTTTAGTTTTCCTTTTCATGTCAACCGCGGATACAATGTTTTGCAAGACGGCAATTAATGTATTAAATAATAGGTATTTGAAGATGGACTCGAAGCCCGAAGCCCTTTGTCGAGTGTGCGGAGACAAGGCTTCAGGTAAGCACTATGGGGTGCCTTCGTGCGATGGCTGCAGAGGATTCTTCAAACGAAGCATAAGGCGGTAAGAACTATTATTTTTGTAACAAGTAGCCAGTTAGCCGCGTTGTTATCTATAGACCATATAAAAACATTTTTTTGTACCAAGAAGTTATAAAATATGTAGAAAAACAGAAATAGTAAATATTTTTAAGTTTATTGTTTTTACTAATAAAATCTGCCTTTTAATCGCATATTAATAGGTAAGTAATATTTACCTTATAGGAATCTTGACTACATCTGCAAGGAAAATGGAAGATGCGTGGTAGATGTCAGCAGAAGAAACCAGTGTCAAGCATGCCGCTTTTCAAAGTGTTTGCGCGTCAATATGAAGAAAGATGGTAAGAAAAGTTACTATAATAATAGTTGTTATTATCACAAATTCATAATGTTATGTAACCACGCGAGTGGACCACATGGACCATTTTAAATTAAACTTTATTGGATATAAGCATGCATTACTTTGCGGAGCTCCAGGATGGTCAAGGAAGAAGCATTCGCCATAATTTTTGTTTAGTGTTTTGTCGGATTATTCCAAATTAAGCTTCAGGTTCCTTGATGTAAATCTTCTGTACTAATCAATTACTTACCTACTTTAGAGGCTTTCGGTGAAATGTTCAAGGGCCCTAAGTTAGAGCCATGCTAGAGCCTGATAATAATGATAGAGTACTAGGTACAGTACCTACAGTACAGGTACTAGGTAGGTACAGTAGAGCGCGTAGAGGCTTTTGACAGGTATTACCAACATTACTGTATGATGGCCACTTAGAGTAAGGTTTTTTGGAAATCCTGTGAAAATACTAAGTAAGTATCTTCTAGCATAAAAATATGTCAGTCCACGGGATGCAAGCTTTAAGCACCTACCAAAATCGGTTAAAGTTTAACCGAAGGATGAAGGATGAATTTAAGCTCGACGAAATTAGGTATAATTAGTCTTTAAATCAATAAAGACGTTGATCTATAAATAGATATATTTGTTCACAGTTATGTTGTTTAGCGGAGCGGCTAACTGTAGCGATTGGCTGTATTTTTCGCCCAACTCAGCTAACAAATCCCGATTTTTCGAGATCGTTTATGCCAAATTGAACGTGAAGAGAACAAGTGGGCACTTGTCTCAATAAAGTATTTATTCAGGCTTCCTCCCAGTAGCATGTCTTTTCCATTAGGAGACATTTCAAGTATTTGCGGCGCACAAGTGTCAGAGAGTGACGGGGAAAAGCCGGGGGGAGATCCGCGTGTGCCCTCCGATCTCACCACAGGTCTGTGTTCACACGCGTGCCTTTTTTCTCTATAACTATCTACACGTTATAAATAAAGATAAAGTTAAATAAAGCAAGATAAAGCCTGCGACATCGTCCACGTAAATTTTAGTTGTTAAATATCCTGTGTGAGCTCTTTGATATTCCGGAATAAAAGTATACTCTATAATTTGCGTCCCCATAATGTAAACTCTTCCATAATGTAAAATCTCATTATCTATAGTACTAATAATAAAGTGAACCTGCTTGAGGCGCGACTTAAGAGTACCTAAGTAAGACCCTTTTTCGGACCGAAGTAACGTTCATCTTACCTACCGGCGAAAATGGGTGCTACTAAGAAAGTAAAAGAACAGCTATTTTGAGACGTCAGGATCGGTTCAAAGGTTATTTTATAGCCGTCAATAGGTAAACAGATACAGTTAAAGAGAATTAGTTTTGCAGTTCGCACCTAAATTAGGTTCTATCATAACATCCTATTATAAACTAGCTGACGCCCGCGACTTCGTCCGCGTGGATTGAGGTTTTACAGTTCCACGGGAACTCTTTAATTTTCTGGTATAAAAAGTAGCCTATGCGTTATTCCAGACTATAGTCTATATCTAACTATGCCAAATTTAATGCAGATCCGTTCAGCCCTTCTGGCGTGACTTAGTAACAAACATCCATCCATACATCCATCCATACATCCATCCATACATCCATCCATCCATTTTAACTTTCACATTTTTAATAAGTAGTAGGTACAGATGCACAAGTGTGGTTTTCTTTCTCTTGTTTTGTCGGCCCATCTGTTCAACCGATCAGGGATTGTTCATTGTGGGGGTGATTGTAAGCTGGTATAGAGATCAGTACCCAGGGAAAGACAAAGGTTACTTTTAATCCCGGAAAATTGGTGGTTAGATTACTATGACCAACAGGAATTAAAATTCCCTAAAGTCAGATTCAATCGATATCTACTAAAGTACAGTTTTGTGCAAAAAGGTCATACACTCTTTAGGTAGCTTTGTAGTTTGTGTTTTAGTTCAAATCGAAATCTACGCGAATACAGTCGCGTCGATATTTTTATATGTCAGCTATGTCAAAAGTCGAAGTTACGAAAGAGCCTGAAAGAGCTCTTGGACATCTTCCGACTAAATCTTTGCGTAACACTCAGACCCGAAGAGTCGGTGTAGAGATTTCCGCCTCGCCATGTCACCAGATAAGTAAACCGTCGCCCGCACGCCCCAATATGTTTATATTTGCACATCAAATTGATCGCGCAACTCGTAAGCTCACGAGATGGTGTGAACTGTGAACTACACCCAGCCCGTCGTACTTGTCATAATATTTACCCTCTTGTAATTTTAGCCGCCAGATTTGTTTGGTAAATGTTTTCCGAGTACCTACATACTTAAATGATCTCTAATCGAATGAGCTTTGGAATGAGTTTGCCTTGTATTTTAATGACCCGTTGTTCTAGATAAGCAGCAAAAACGACAATGTATGGCCTCGATTTGATTTCGGTGTCAGGCCATAATTAAGTACCTTTTGCGTTTTCCTGACAAGAAATTCTCAGTAATAGCCGTCGGTCCTGCGCCTGATCTCTCTCCGGTTGTGTTCGATTATCCGTCCCATCTGGTTATGAGATCAAGGTGTGCACCCTTGTGCCCTATAATAATCCAAAACAGACGGCGGCAGAAATTCGGTAGGGAGGACATCATAAATTTTTAGGGCACCCGTCCCTCATTAGACTTGTTATATTCCAGCGGTTCAACACGAGCGTGCCCCGCGACCAATAGTCAACCAGCATCAACTCGCTCTGCAAAAACTGAGCTTCAGTTTGTCACGGCAGGCCCCATTCTTGTCCGCGACCAACCCCGTCGCTCTTTCCACCTTCCCACCTTATTCCTACACTACGTTATCCGATAGAATGCATAGCCCTTTTTTAGAAAACTCACCCTTTACCAACTTTTCAACCACCCAGGAATCAATGGATGTCTGCAATCTAGGACTGCTCAACAGTACTAGCCCACTCGGTTCCTTCAATCCCTTTAAGATACCGCTGTTCCCGACCCCTTTGCACTATCCTGTACCGGGGTATCTGTCGACAAACATGTTTTACCCTCCAATTATGAACCCCGACAATGCGGTGTGTGGAGATTCACAAAGTAAGTGATTTGTTATTAATTTGTTTATTTAAGCATTTGAAATAAGGGGAACCGAGGCTATTGCTTTTAAAAATGCAATTTTTTTGACCGAGAAGTTATGACCGAATATGTTAAAGAAGCTGTATTTCTGCTATAGAATATGTATTTACGTTAAAACTCTTTAAATATTTATTTTAAACGATCAGATGCTTAAGAGTTATTTTTACTTAATTGCATTAAAAAATACCCAGTATATTCTTATTAAAATTGATGTTAATTTTAAGGATTGATTTTAACCACATTAGCCCCGTATCGGGGGTTAATGTAACTATCACTCTTAATGCCTAAACTTGAAGAGATATAATGCTCAAACTCACTAAATAAGATAAACAAATGCATTTAAGAAAATGTTTTAAGCCCTGCCTCAATGTAGGAAGGTTAATTTCTCTTTAAAAACACTTTTTTGCTAAAAGAGGGAACATTGTAGCTTTTTTAATTTAGAGTTGGGGTTATGCCTGATAAGCATGTTGTGTCGATTATCGATAATATTTTTAATGAAATACCTTTTCATATATCATTTAAGTGATATGTATTGAAAGGTTAGGTTAGGTCATACTGTGGGATAAGTTTCTAGCAAATAAAAGATTGTATTTTATTGTCTCGTAGGTTAAAATAGTAACCACAAGGAGCAAATGCCAAAACCATAATGTGGGCGATTTCACATATTATATTGGTTAAAATATAAAATAAAAGGTGGATTTGTGGGAGGCGGGAGCTAATATTTAACCATCGGTGGAGGTAGCACGATTTAAAACTATATCGATAAAAAAATTCGCTAATACTCTTATGTAGTTAGTATTCCATACTAAAATCAACAGGGCTATTGTGTCTTTCTTTGTAGATACAATAGCCCCGTTTCACAATTTATGTTTTTATAAATTACTCCAGATAACTACAGCAGAGAAAGAAATTAATTATCAAATAACAAGGAATTATTAATTATATTTGTAAAAAAATAACCGTAAAAAAAAATTGTCGTTTCTCGTAAATCTATTTGTGAAGGAAGATAAAATGATAAGATACAATAGCCCCGAAGTCACCTTAATTAGGTTTACATAGTAAAATAAAATCTTCTCTTTTAGTACTTTACTTAAATCAGATAAGTTATAAAAACACAGAATGAGTACTAAAGTATCGTAAGTATTCCACACCTAATAAAAGTCTGGAACTATAATTGTAAGTACGTCTGCCGTATTCGTGGTCCTACAGTTTGCAACCTAATATACCTATTGACGAGCCGACGGCGCTTTAAACTTTGCTTTGAGTCGATACTTTTCTATTAAGTTTATCATAGGGCATACCTATATACCTATCTAATTAATAATCAAAAGAGATTTTATGATATTCCAGAAACGATTCCAAACAGCTTGAACTGTACCAGATATCAATTTCCATACCATAATAATGTAGCCACAAAACCAGACTCTCAACTTTCCGAGAAACAGAAAGAAGATGAGGTTTCTAGTTCCGAGGAAGCATGCAAAATCGATACATGCAAGCAAGACGGAAGTAAGAACTAAAAGCTGAAACAACGTAACACGAAACGGAAACTGCACGGAAACAACACTGAACGCGCTCATTTAGGCATGTACGATTTATAAAAGAATGATGTGTTTCATTCTTGTTGTAAAATACGTCAAATTAAAGCAAGCACCAGCGGCTACATTGCCTTGAGCGCACTGCCCTGTATGTGCCTTTATAGAGTGTCTTGCACGTTGGAAACGTTTCCGTCGCGTGTTACGTGTGTTTTAGGGTTAATAATTATTTAATTATAAGCCATAGTAAGAAATACTTAATAGTAAATTAATATAAAATGTTTAGTAGAATAGCTGTTTAGTAGAAAAAATGTTTAGTAGAAAGCCGAGCCAAACTCAGATTTACTTTATTGTAATTTCCTGCATTGACTTATAATGGCACTGGCGAATTAAAGGTACCTAAAATAAAAGTTCCGAAATGGTTGATTATACGATGTTGTGATTTGTGTGTATAATATGAATTATAAGTAGTTCATGCTTTGCGTATTTTACTGCAAACGAAAGCTTTTTTTATAGATAGATAGATTTATGTAGATATCGAATAATGTATAAATTCTTATGAAATTGTGTATGACATTCGATATTAATTTTAGATTCCAGTGTATATCAGAACTCATCGGGCAATTTTGAACCGCCAGTGCATAACGTTTCGAAAATATTTGAGAAATACCAACAGCCACCTAATTCGATCAAAAATGATTCCATGTTCATGGAGCATTCAAAAGAAGAAACGCAAGTAGAAACGACATTGAAGCACGATGAAAACATAGACTACAAAATAAAACTACAAAATTCCGTGTTTTTGGATATAGAGCTGTACGATCCGTCGGCCAAATTATTAGTAGCCACAATACAGTGGTTGCATACCGTAGCATCGTTTGAGCAAATGGCTTATAGTGAGCAAACCTGTTTGCTCCACAGCAATTGGAAAGAGCTATTCATAATGCATGCCGCACAATGCTCTTTTTACTTCGATGAAGGTGTGTTGCAACTTTCAATATCTGGCTACTCTACAAAGATAATCCATACTAATATTATAAATGCGAAAGTGGGTCTGTCTGTCTGCTACGTTTTCACGGCCCATCTTTTCAACCGATTTGATGAGATTTGGTAGGTACAGAGCTAGGTTGCATTCTGAAAAAAACAGCCGACCATCTTTTTCCCGGAAAATTAAGGAGTTCCCGCGGGAATTAAAATTCCATGCGGATGAAGTCGCGGGCATCATAGACTAGTCTATAGCTCTATACTAATATTATAAATAAGAAAGTTTGGATGGATACGTATGGATGTTTGTTACTCAATCACGTCAGAACGGCAGAACGGATCTGGATGAAATTTGGCAGAGATAGATTTAATACTCTGGAATAACACAGGCTACTTTTTATCCGGGAGAATTAAAGAGTTGCCGCGGGAACCATAAACCTCAATCCGCGCGGACAAAGTTTTGTTTAAATTCAAATTGGCTCCGAGCTGCACTGATAGATGGGGAAGGCTCTAATTGGGTACTTGACTACTAGTGAGATAAATTATTTTTTAATGATTATTAAATAAAGGATCTCCCAAAAGTCGTAATATCCACGTCCCCTGCCAGTTTTATTTTGAATAACCATTTTAAACTATCGCATAAAGTAAAAAAAGAAAAAGAACTTTGATGACGTCACAACTTAAAATTTCATACGAAATCCATACTAAGCACGCGTTTTGACGTTTGAAAAAAAGTTGCTGATTTGAATAGTTGTCAAATACTTTGACTATTGCCGTTAGGTCTCACAAAAATCGCTAAAATGGGTACTTTTGGCTAGGAAGCAGGCGGTGTTTAACCCGGTGACTCAAAGCATAACTAATCTAGTTTAATGAGAATAACCGAATATAACGTGCACCTCATGGCATTGTTTACTTACTTTTTCACTGTAATATAATAAATATTTTATGAAGACGAACCGCCGTGGCCAAAATTCATTCAGTCTGAAAGATATTATTAAGTTATACATATTAATACATGTATTGTGTTTGTTTATGTTAATAGATCACGTGTCATCGGTTATCGCTTCTAAGCGCCCGAATATCAAGGAGGAACTGAGAAAAATTACAACACTTCTCAAGAAGATTGCGATGGGTCGATTGGATAAAATTGAATTCGATTGCTTAAAAACCTCACTATTATTCAGAACAGGTGATTTTGATCTATGATTATACTTTATGAGTAGTTTTGTACGAACAAATAGAGATTATAACTTTAAAAAAACTTAAATAAGGTAATAATATAAAACTTAAATAAGGTACTTAAATAACTTATATAACTAAGACGTTCACGGGTTTTTATTGCAGGGATCGTTCAATCTATACTTAATATTTTAAAGAGTTAAAGTTTGTGAGGTTGTAGGGGGTAATCTCTGGATCTCCGGAACCGATTTTGAAAATTCTGGTATCAATAGAAAGTCACATTTTTTGTGAGTGTCATTAGCCCGGAAAGTCCGTCCGTATAAAGTATATCCGTCCAGCCGTTCCGGCGTGCTTGAGTAGCAAACATCCATTTGAGTGTTTTTTTTTGTTCCCGCGGGAACTCTTTAATTTTCTGGGATAAAAAGTAGCTTAAGTGTTATTCTAGACTACAATAATCTCTGTGCCAAATTTCATCCAGATCCGTTCAGCCGTTCTGGCGTGAAAGAGTAATAAACATCCATACATCCATACAATACATACAAACTTTCGCGTTTATAATATTAGTGTGGAGTAAGGAAGTTTACGGAAGTAAATAATTTAATGAGTCTCAGCATTCCATTTTAAAAATAAATTCAAATTATAAAGAAGTTTATTTTAATTTTTTTCAAGAAATTATTTTAAAAATGGAACTTAGAATAGAAAAATAGATTCTGTGTGGATCGTGATATCATAGCGTAAGTATTTATTAATTTCATACAGTAGGTCGACGCTCATACAAACGGCGGACCTGAAAAATTACTACCGTCATACCATGACAGTGTTAGCATTCCTAGATGTACGCGGTACTGCAATAAAGACACTATAGTGATAGAATTTTGTATTATAAAAAATCTGTTAGTTTCCTTCGTCACGCCCATGTCACCCCGCAGCTTTGCTTTGTCTAGACATGCCTCCGTTGAGCGGCTGGTAGGAAAGAAGGTATCTCCTTAACTGCGTTTGGGACATTAGCATGTTTGTTGTTTATGTACCATTTACTTACCATAAATCAATGACCGGTACGAAAAAAATTAAAAAAGAAAATTACTTTAACCCCTAAATGCTAACTTTAGTCCGCCTACGCTAGGCTATAATGACATCTTTTTAGAGCATGAGGTTAAAAATACATTTATTGCCTTTTAAACTCTGGCTAAAAGGAAGCTTCACCTATCTAAGCGGTGATAGTCTAGTGGTTGTCGGCCTCTTGTTTGGGTGGTCGACTGTAAGATCCTCGGGCATGGACTTCTAACTTTACGGAGCTATGAGTGTTTTTATACGACTGCCTGAAAAAAGGAGTATATTATTTTCAGGGTTCATGTATGTATGTATGTATGTATGTATGTGAGTTTGTATATTCCACTTTATAACTTCTATACGCCTGAACCGATGTTGATAAATGAGGTATCGTTAGAATCCCTAGCTTATTCCGGGTGACATAGGCTAGTAAAATTTTTTAAAAAATTTATGGGGTGACCATGGTCCCGCATTACCAAAATTGAAAAAAAACATCGAAAATAAGATTAACTATATAATCATCATCTAGAAAATGATGAGTAGTTTCCAAAAATATATAACACTATAGTTCAATATTTAGTGATTCACAAAAAAATATCATTTAATAAAAAATGTGAATAAGATTCCAAAGGCTATATATGCAAATCGCTTATGGAGGTAAACTCCAAAAATAATATGGCAGGGCAGTCGTATTTTTTAATTCGTTAAATCAATTTCACTTGTACTTTTAAGGAATGTAATTTCACTTGCTCTAACGGCGAAGGAAAATATGCTGAGGAAATCTATATGCCCGAAAGTTCTTTGTAACTTTCTCAAAACTGTGTCAAGTCTGCCAATCCGCACTTGGCCAGCGTGCTGGACTTAGGCCAAAACTCTTCTGATTTCCAAGTAGACTTGTACTTAGTAATGGAGCGATGGATTGATGATGTTGATGAATATGGTTAATATTCCACAGATGCCCTAGACTTGGGAAGGCAATCCCAAATAGGGATCTATCAAGAGAAATCGTTAATGCAGCTGCAACGACATTGCTCCGGGAAGGAAGCCAGTAGGTTCGGAAAGCTAATGCTACTCTTACCCAGCGTGTGTTTCGTAGCGAATCGAGGGTATCTAGAACATCTCCTGTTCTCCACGGCAATGACTGAAGATATCAACGCAATCATCTCTCGGATATACACTTATACCTCCATGTGAACAACTGGCATGGTGGTGTTATGTATTAGGTACATAATATGAAGTACTTATACAAACCTTAGATTTGGTTAAATTAGAACTTAGAAGGTGAATATATCGCAAAAGACGTCAAATATTTAAGCACGCTTTGTCCGGCGGATGTTTGGAGTTGAAGAAAATGTAAGCGTACCTATCATATAATTTATCGAGCAGGGTGCCTGTTTACAGAAGCGAAGCGGTTCGGAGTTCAGTCGGCCAACCCAATTAGTCTATTTATATATATAAACAGACTAATTGGACTTATGTACTAATAACTTTTACAATTTTATTTATTTCCTCTAGTACATAGGTGTTTTGATTTTAGTTCGTGGCGAGAACATCTTTCCTGCATCTTGCGTCGTCTACGCTTTTGTATAAAAACGCTAGGAGTTAAGATTTATAAGTTAACTAAAGAAATAGATGGATTGAAAAAAAATCACAGTAACGTCACATATCATGGGAACTATATACGTATTAAATTATGAATAATTAAATGAACTGTGTAGGAAATTAAGGTGAAACACTGGAGTCACATTTAAAAATGTGTTTAATATCTAATAGGTACCTAGGTTATTTTTTAATTGTGATATTTTAATCATTATCTAACACAAGATTTTTGCCATTTAGAACAACAATTTTAGTTGGGCTATTGTGTAAATTACATAAGGTTGAATTTGTAAATATTTACTGAGTTATTTTTAAATGAATTGATTTTATGCAGCTTGAAGCAGTCAGGATGGACTACTTCAAGCTGCGACTTCATAGTGAACTACAGTCTTCTACGTACACACATACATGGAACCGCTCGAGCAGTTGCGACTGGCAGCAGTTATCAATGACAGCTTCAAGCTGTTGAATATGACTGCAAGAGCGATCCGTGTATGTATATTGATCACTGTCTAACTGCTCGAACAGTCCGTGTATGGCCGATTTAACACGTCATTTAAAATAGGTAAATAGGATAGGTAGGTACAATTCGTAAATTACTTGTTCAATTTAATTAATTATGTGATTAAAATTAATAATTATTATTTGTTATTTTATTATTCCCCATTGCTGAGGGTGGTGACCCCTTTTCATTAATCACATAAAGATGGGGACTTTCTTGGGATAGTAATGTGGTGGGTTCCCAGGTCCTTCCGAATACGACTCGACTAAGAGTAGAGTATTATTCTAACTCTTGGGTTACTAACGATTATTATCAGATGTTAGTGAAAATATCCGGGACCGAGGCTTGACGTGCTCTCCGAGGCACGGATGACGGAGGAGAAAGCCAAATTCGGTCACCCATCCAGTCACCGACTTGGATCAACGTTGCGTTAATGTCGCAAATGGGCCACTCGTCACTCGATTCCTGAAGAGGCTCAGCCTCAGGCAGAAACATTGTAACGCTCGACCCGAGCACAGCTTATAAGTGTTATTATGCTGTTAGAAGTGAAATACTCCATCCTGACCCACCTTCAATCACACAAAGGTCAAATAAATACTTTTTAGAGCCCGTTAGTGAGCGTTTCATTACGTGACTATATTAGGCGTGATTGTTGTGTCCCTAGCTAGGGGTTTTTGTAAGTATAGTACACACCCGAGTTGAATGCAGTCCGGGCATGAGGTGACGGGCATCTCCCTCCCTTGTCCACCCTCACCCCTGCGAATAATGTTCTCAAATGCTGTCTTTGACATCTAACATAATCTACGATATACATGCGTTTATGGGGTTATTCATATATTAAAGTTGTTAAAATCTTATTTATCTTCTAGTTATCTTCTAGTTATCTTCTAGTTATCTTCTAGTTATCTTCTAATTATCTTCACATTAACGCTATGATGTCAATATTCTCGTATCAAATCCGTTAGAGTTAGATAATTGTTTTCTTGCTCATGCTACCTAGGTTATGTAAGTTGACATTTCCTAGATAATACGGAGTAAACGGATATGGATACTACAGAGTACGCGAATTTTTGAAAAAATAGGTTGAGTTGATAGTGGTGTCAGTGGTGGTGATGGTGGACTGTCCCAAAACCGAATCAGCATAACCCGACTCAACGAAGTCTTGTTTGCCCTACCCCTAGAGTGTTTTTGTAAAGCGTGAACCTAGAAGCTCGGAGGTCCTGAATGAAGCGAGGTGAAGCTGAATGAAGGAGCGACGAAGCGAGTCTTCTGGATACCCACGATTAGACGTTTGATCATAAAATAATCAATTAATTAGGTGATCATTCTTGATGAAAACTATGGTCATTCAATGATATATTTGATATATATACTTGATTTTATTTTCTTTACTTAAGAAATGAAGTAAATTTTGGACTTTATTATTGTGTTTCAATCAATGTGTGTTATGTTTTTAAAATAATACAACCACTGTTTGTTTTTGTAATTTATCGATATGACTGTCAGTAATAAGGTCACAGAACTAGCACATTCCTCAGCTCTGCATTCAACTCAGGTGCGAACAATATGTAGGTACGTTCGTATATCGTCTCCTAAACTGCTGACCCAGCACGATTTTCTCACACTAGCTCCAACACCCACATCATTTTGTACACTAGGAATTTATGCAAAAGGTATGTATTAAAAGACAAGGATATACCTATTTTGTAGAAAAATATTAATGTTGATACAAAAAGCAGAGGTACATAAAATATTTAATTTTTAGGTTAGCACTATGAGAATCGTATTAATACTTCTCCTGAAGCCATTTACAGCAGGAAATATAAAAAGGTAAATTATTATCCAATAAATAACGTCTAAGCAGCATAAGATGATGCCAATTATTATATTTTTACCACAAATCGCTGTAACGCTGACGTAAACAACAATTACGACATCAACCACGCAGTAGACAATTAATGTCCATTGGTAAAGTAGGATTAATGTTTCTATGCACTTCAAAGTGGCTATAAGCAGAATAATATTCACAGAAAATAGCAAAACACCAAAAACGGCATATGTGTGGATAATAATTTGAACTGCAATGTTGCTTATACCGAATCTTGGCAGGATGTCTTCACCCATGAAAAATAATAAAATATAGCATGTACTTAGTAACAGGCCAAGGACAGCTATTATTATGGTTCCTAGTTTTGGAGGTAGGCTGAAGCAGCAAATGTTCGGAGCAGGGCATTTATTAAGGACCGTTTGAGTGGTCTGCAAAAGAAAATGGCTACTAAACTATCATAATATCTAGATTATATTATGACAGCTAGCATTATATTCTCTCTAGTGTCTGTAATCATAAGTAGAAAAGAGATAAATCTATTTTAATTAGTCTAATACTTAGGCACTTAAATAACGTTTTTATCCGCTACAAGTCAGCTGTTGACTGCGATCTCACCTGATGATAAGTGAAGATGCATTCTTATATAGAAGCAGGCTAACCTGTTGGGGCATGTGAAGGGCATGGCAGTAATAATAAACCAATAACCCTTATCGGTTTCTACCAGTTGCTTCTAAACGGCCGCGGCGTCGCGCGTCTCACAATTCTACCGAAACGATATAGTGGCTTGGCGGTCCGATATTGCCGTTAGGATAGTAACTAGCCAAAAAAATAATGGGATAACTACTTAGAACTAATAACCTGAATCCACGCAGACGAAAAGTGTCGGACATCATGTAGTCCTCTGTCATACCTATTACCTACATAAAAATCCACGTTTAGCCGATTCCGCTTCATTACCTAGTTAGTAGTTATAGCTAGCTAATGATGCAGTAAGTAATACTTTCTTACCACGGTACCAAATACTTAATAGGTACCATGTCAGGTAATTGAGTCTTGAGACAACTTACCCCTTCATGTTTCCAACCATATTTATTTCTGATGCGTTGGGTAATCATATTTTAATTGAATAATTACATGTTCAAACGTCCATTTAAAATATTAATCAGTTACATATGAGTTATTATGCATAATAAGACTGATGAATGTGCAAAAATGTTTAATACGGGGACCGAGTTTAATAGATGTATTCTATGCTGGGACTTCTAATTGATCACTCATGTATATTCACTGATCACTCGCCTTCGCTTCAAGTTATTATTTAAATAAATCACGGTTTACCACCGCTCGCCGTAAAGTTTTTGTATTTAACGATTTTGCTTTTTGAAGTAAGTCATTGATTTTAACCACAGACAATACCTACCACAGAATGATAATATATTATTTGTACTCTTTGACAGGACGTCTTACTATGTGTACTATTCTTACTGCAGTGCGATTGCGTAACTTCTGCATCAATCATTGTTACAGTATCAATTCTTATTCTGGCTGAATATATGGCATTCTTGCTGCGTCAATGGATTTTCTCCAATAGTGGAAGATTGATAACCAATCAGAGGTGATTGCAATCGTTACACTGTAGCTGTCAAATTTAGCCGGAAGCCTTTTGGTAGTCCAGCTGATATTTATCATCGTAGAAAAGGAAATAGACCAGCTGTCAGCGTATACAGAATGCAATAGCGATAGTTTAAAGCGCAAAACAAACAGGGAACGGGCGTGGGCACTACATACATATATACTCTATGACTACAGTCTATTTGTAGGGGCAGCGTAAAAAATGTAAATAGAACATACCAGCCACGACATTTCAACTTTGCTGTCAATATTTTCACTGTTGTATTTCAGAAATCACTCAGAAACGTCTTATTTCCTGAAGTAAAACATTTAAAGTTCTTATTATACTCAAAAGTAATTCAATTCAAGCATTATGAGGCTAATATTTATCTATTATCAATTATCTAGCAAGAATCCCAAAATTAAAACAAAGACTAATGACCTAATGGGGGTTTGTCAGACAGAAATAGAATCGATTTCATAGAGCTGTGACATGAAAAGTGAGTATTTATTTACAAGTTTTTCTTCGCCCCGTCACATATGTGCTTGTGTACAGTCTATTTGAAAGGGCAGCGTAAAAAATGTAAATAAAACATACCAGTCACGACATTTCAACTATGCTATCAATATTTTCACTGGTGTTTTTCACAAATCACTCACAAACGTCTTATTAACGTTCATAATATACTCAAAAGTGATTCAATTCAAGCATTATGAAGCTAATAATTTATCAATAGCAAGAATCCCAAAATTAAAACAAAGACTAATGACCTAATGGGGGTTTGACATATAGAAATAGAATGATCCCATAGAGATGTGACATGAAATATGAATCATAGACTGAATGATAGGAGCGGGTTTAGTCGATTGAAAAAATCGAAAATCGATTACCGCGTTCTATGATTATGAAATTACCTTGTGATGTTGAATACGATATTATAATTAAACCTTTCACTAACAATTTATCACTAACGCCCACGCCCAAGCTTGGGTCTAAGTTCTAATTCCCCCTCTCTTGTGAGAGTGGAGGCCTGTGCCCGGCTGTGGGACGTTAATGAGCTGTAGTGATCAGTGATGTGATCAGTGATCAAGTACCTACTTATTAAAAAAACAGTGTGTGTCAACTCCAACATACGACTGGAGATTACTCTTTACGAACGATTGTAAAATAAATGAGTGTAAATGAACGCATTTTTTATATAATTGAATTATTTAAGAAAATCTATTTACAATCGAACAAACTGCTCCTATCATTCAGTGTGGGATCTATAGAGAGAACTTAGACTTAAGACATGGTTAAAACGAGATAGATTTATGTTACTCACTTAAGTCCATCTCGTTTTAACTCTAAGTAAAGTCTGAGCCAAGTCATAGTACGTTCTATAGATCTCAGCATCAGTCCTTAGAAGCGACGGTATGTGGTAATCGATTTCAGAATGTATTCATTCAATCGTTCAGTCACAACTAGTCATTCAATGTTTCCATCACTATATGTCCAATGACAATTATAATCACGTGATCTAACGCCATATTTGTTTACATGTTTTACTTTGCCTCCTCAAATACACTGTACAAGGAGTATGAGGAGTATAATATGTGTTCTGTGTTCATTGAAACAGAATGAGTAATACTAAATGTTCAACTGGCCAAATTTGGAATTGTGGATAGTGATTTGTGTGAATTTGGTGAGGTGGGTGACTTGAACCATATATTTTTAACATGCCCAGTTTATAACAGGGATGCATTTTACCAGGGTCTTATTCAGTGTCATATCCCGCTTCCGACTTCTGTTGACATCCTCATGTCCTTTGATGAACCTTGTGTATATAAACTTTTTTCCTCATTTATGTTACATAATGATATTAAACTGTTAAGTGTATATTCCATTTTATATTATTTTCTACCCTTCTATGATCCTTTCCAAAATTGCGGTTTTAAAGTTTGATTTTATTATTATAAAATAAGTATCTCCGTTAAAAAAAAAAAATTGACTATGGCTCAATCGCTCGCCGCGCTGAGCCTGGCGCTGAGCCACTAAACATCAGAGACAAGTAACATAAACATTTTGCGCGCACCAGGCGCACGTCGCGCGAACTTATGTTACTTGTCTCTAGCGCGAACATAGTTACGTTTGTGGTAGACTTGGATAGTAGTAGAAATAATAAATTATTTTACTCGGTATTATAATTCTTTCAAAAAAGTTTCAGCTAAAAATTACGTTGTTTCGAATTTTTCGCATTGTTTTATTATTTCCAGAGGAGCTGAAGTTCCGTTTAATATAATAATAGTTTTAGTAAAAACGAGGCGCCAGAAGTAATTTTTTTAAAGTTTAATTTTCAACTTTCAAGGGAATTTTATATTGTCCAATTTAACGAATAAAAGTGTTATTTAACCTGAAAACAGCCCCAAGTTTTATTTAAGTAGTTAAGCCTATAAATGGAAGATAAAGTGCCTACTGAAAGTTATTCTGTGGTGAGTGCAGTATTTATTTATTAAATTATTCTATATTAGCAGATGCCCGCGACTTCGTCCGCGTGAAATAAGTTTTTTTAAGTTCCCACGGGAACTCTAATTTTTCGGGTTAATATATAGCCTATGACAATCACAAATAATGTGGCTTTCTATTGGTACCAGAATTTTCAAAATCGGTTTAGTAGATTCAGAGATTACCCCCTACAACCTCACAAACTTTACCTTTTTTTAATAGACTGTAACTACTAAAGTTAATCTTGAGCCACCTTCAACAAAAAAAAATAGCCATGCAAAAAATACTGATGTTCAATAATAAAGAAGATAGGTCTTGTTATATGAACTATATAACTTGTATTTAACTGCAGCTCTTGTTATATGAAATAAATAGTATGGTGTTCTAGCATGATAAATAGGTACTATATGTGGTATGCTACAAACCATAGCTATTCTGCTCATAATAAACATGGTATGTTATTTAAATAGTTAGTTCAAATAGAATCTATTTCAACTCTAACTTCAAAAACATAGGACTTTCGTACAAACTTCCAACCCCCATTTCACAACCTTCGGGTGGATTTTCGTGAAACTGCTTGACATGATTTTTTGCATGGGTATAGTTGAGGACTTGGAGAGTAACATAGGCTAATTTTTATCCTGGAAATCAATGTGTTCCCCCTGTATCTATATAAATGTATATCTACACAGAAAAAGTAGCAGGCAGAATAAGTAAACTAAAGAGGAAAAAGTTTAAACAGTTTGATATGATATATCAGTTCTTTACAACCTCACTTGAACGTTAAATGTTCCGGATATCTGACAACTACTTACATACTTATCTTATGTGATAGTATTTGGAATATCTTGAAGTTCCCACATTGTAGACAAATAAAGATAAGGTTGAATTTACATCACTTTATTTGATTACTAGCTGATGCCCATGACTTCGTCCTCATGAATTAAGTTTTTTAAATTCCCACAAGAACTTCCTAATTTTTCGGGTTTATATATGCCTATGACACTCACAAATAATGTGGCTTTCTATTATTACCAGAATTTTCAAAATCAGTTCAATATCCATGCGATCCAGAGATTACCCCCCCTGTAATATCACAAACTCACCTAAATTTACCTCTTTAAAATATTATAGTATATAATATAGTATAGATAAGATCGATGTTTCAAAGTTCAGTTAAGTTTTGGTTCATTTAAAGTTATTTTGATTTATATTATTGAAATCAAGTGATGTTAATGTATAACAATGGTCATATCAATGGTGACAAATCTAAACTAATATTATAAAGATAAAAGATCTGTTTGATTTGATTGTTTGTTTGTAATTTATAAAATTCTTTTATCTATAGTAAGCTTCTTCTTTATCTCTGAATAAATATATTTTATTTTCGAAAAATCCCTACAAAAAATTGCAATAATGAGAATTATGTCAGAAAAATCATCTCATCTGAGAGCTTCCGTGGCGTGTGCTGCGTAAATAGTTAAAATTACATGAAAACAATATATGGTGGAATTATTCTTCACAAAAAGTTCTCAAAAAAAGTCTGTAATATCATATAACCAACTATCTTTTAAGTTTGTCTCACAATTACCATTTTTATGATTTTCTAATTTGGTCAAAAACAAATCTTTAGTTTCGAAGGTGTTTTACTGACATAGTAATACTCCTTATCAAAATAAAATTGTTGGTCATCTCAAGTATTTCATATAGACCAAACTCTGGCTAGGCAGCCAGCATGCTTATGAATGTGAATCATGGCCTTCCTGTTGTATTATGATGGTGTTGGATTATAATCATGGATTTGAAACCTTTTTACAAGTTCCAACAACAACTTCACAAAGTTTCAAATTAATAGAAAGTGATTCTATTGTTATAGTGGGAGGTGAAGGAATGCATAAATATAGTATGTACTTAAATGTTGATAACTATTTTGTGCGCTCAACCTTCACTAATTGAAAGTTATTAGCAACTGCAATTTCCAATTATTAATACAAATTGTCATTCTTTTACAGATAATAAATGAACAACAGTCACCATGGTACAAACACATAACTGTGGAACCTGTCATGTTCTTCTATATGATGGCATTCATGATAACTAATGTTATAGAACAAACATTCTATGTGTTCCGGGCATGCACAGTGAACCATGGCTACAGTGAAGAGATATGCTACCATATAAGTAACTACAGTGATATCAATAAGAAACTTCAGGTAATTCCTTTTTCTAATTTTTAGCAAAAATTGTATAAGTAATACATAGTGATACAAAATTCTAAAATCAATATACATCTATACCTACTAAATAAATAAATGCGAATGTTTGGATGGATTGATGTTTGTTACTTAATCACTTCAGCACGGCTGAACGGATCTGGATAAAATTTGGCATACAAATAGATTATAGACTGGAATAACATATAGGCTACTTTTTATCCTGGAAATTTAAAGAGTTCCCGCAAGAACCAAAAAACCTCAATCCACGCGGACGAAGCCGCGGGCATCTGCCTCCACTCTGTGTAATGTACATGTTTCAAATGTTCAAGGACATCTGTCGAACGACTGATAGGAAAGGATTAAGAACGTATCTCCTTAGACTAGTATAAGTTTGAGCACTACTTTGTCTACAAGATAAGGAATTACAATTCTGTTTAGTTCATAACCAGTTGAAAATTAAAGTAGTGTATGTTGAGTTAATTCGGTTAACTTATTAACCTGCTCTTTTAAAACTGATTTAAGGTGACAGTGTCACTATTCCATCAATGGAACAGCATCGCTGGCCACTTGGTACCATTGCTGCTGGCCTTCTTCCTCGGCAGCTACAGTGACAAGCGAGGCAGGAAGGTGCTATTGTGCGCTGGCCTGCTTGGGAAGCTGTTCTTTTCGCTGATGATCACACTCAATACTATGAAACGTGAGTGTTTTTTCTTCATCTACAGTACTACAACTAAGTGATGATGCAGTCTAAGATGGTAGCGGGCTCTGTTGAGAGTATGGCAGCTATATTAAAACCATACCCTCAATCGGTTTCTATTCGGCATCGAAAACCGGAACGTTCAATCGCTTGGCGGTACGTCTTTGCCAGTGGGGTGATAACTAGCCACGGCCGAAACCTCCCACCTGGCCAGGCCAGAGAAAATTCAGAAATTATAAATTTCTGAATTGACCTGCCGGAGATTGACCCCGGCACCTTAAGACAATGGCGCTCGCAACGGCGCCATTGTCGACGGAATTTTTAGCTCTCGACTTCACTAGACAAACTAGGTCTGGCTAATCTGTGTGGTATGTGAAAGAGTGCAAAGGGCGGGAATTTGTTTTTTCTTTTTCATTGCTGCATCACTGCAATCAGCTAAAAGTTAAAAAACAATTAGGTTTGACAGCCTAGTGACTTGACGTTTGGCCTCCTGTCCGGACGTTCGCGGGTACCCACGAGTTATGTACGTTTTAAGCAATAAAATATCACTTGCTATTTAAAAGGTGAAGGAAACATCTTGAGGAAGTGAGGAAACCTGCATGGGTGAGAACTGTTCTTCGTTATATCCTCGAAGGCGTGTGAAGTCTGTCCACACGGTGCGTTGTGTTGCGTTGTGTCGTCGCAACGCAAATATTTTGACGCATAGCCGGCCACACAGGCGCTGCGTCATCGCAGCGTTACTACGACGCAGTCGTCGGCGACGGAACATTTTGTATCGAAATGAGCTTGCGTATGTCCGTCCTCCCTATCAACGTACAAACAACTGACGGCCGGTCCACACGGCGTGTAGCGCTGTCGCTGCGTTGTTTTTTGAGTACCTCCGTGGCGCAGTGTGTAGCGCTGTTGTCTTAACTTGCGGAGGTCCCGGGTTCGATCCCCGGCAGGGACAATTTGGATATTCATTTCTGAATTTTCCCTGGTCTGGCCTGGTGGAAGGCTTCGGCCGTGGCTAGTTACCCAACCGGCAAAGTCGTGCCGCCAAGCGATTACGCGTTCCGGTACGATACCGTGTAGAAACCAAATAGGGGTATGGGTTTAATATAACTACCATGCCCCTAACAGGTTAGCCCGCTACCATCTTAGACTGCATCGTCACTTACCATCAGGTGAGATCGCAGTCAAGGGCTAACTTGTATTGGATAAAAAAAACATACTAATAATCATAGTGTAGGTACACACGGTGCGCTGAGTGAGTGCGTAGCGTCGACGCAACCCGCCGTGTGCACCGTCTCTTAGGTAGAGTGTGCTTGCCAAAGAAATGCCTACTCACTCTAACTAAATGAGACAGACGTTGTCCTCAATGTTTTTTTTATCCATACTGATATTACCAATGTGAAAGTTTGACGTCTGTCCGTCTGTCTACCTGCGACGCTTTAACCGTCCATCTTTTCAACCGATTTTGATGAAATTTGGTATAGAGATAGCTTAATAAATTTGTATACCGGGGACATACATATACATAATTTTTAGTTTAAAAGAAAAATTAAGGGGTTCCCACGGGAATAAGAAAACCTTAATCAACGCGAACGAAGTCGCGGGCGTCATCTAGTTTAATATAATTTCAGAGTGGCCATTAGAATACGTAATATACACAGCAACATTCCCCAGCGCACTAACGGGCGCGGATCTGTCGATATTCGCCGGTTGCTTCGCGTACATCGCGGATGTTACCTCCACCCGAAGCAGGACCCTCCGAGTTGGCATATTGGACGTTGTCTACATGAGCACTATGCCTACAGGGGTCGCTATTGGTGAGTGACCTGACGTAAAAAAGGGGTCGTGGTACGCACTTTTCCCTTTTCCCCCTCGCTCGTACATTCTAACGAAAGTCTCAGTATACTTTTGACAACAGTGGCTGGCAGTGGTGACTATTTCTTGACAAGTTGACAGTATAAAATTACGGACATTTTGTACGTATTTTGTCATTGTAATAAACCTAGTTTGCGAGGCTAAACACTAGTTGTTTTCGGTAAAAAGTATTTTGAGACTTTCACAATCATTGAAAATATTAGAATACGTGAGAGATTGAGGAAAAGTGCATAGCATAAAGTTTAACTTCCTGGGGAGAAATCAAGTTATGTAGGACTTCTAACTTCTAAAAACCACTTGGTAGCCAGCCACCCTCATCACTTTTAGAAGTTTTCAAGATCTATTATGAACGCATTGAGACCGGGAATGCAAGGTATTTCATATGAATGGGGCCTTACGAAACTTAATTTTTCATCATTGATACATAAACCCTTTCTCAATAGTCAATCGATGGCTTTTTAATGCCACTTAGTGGAGTATGATTTAGTCAAAGAACGCCATAAACAAAAGAACTAATTGAAACAAAAGATATTATTGTAAATGGTAGATAATACGCTTCTTATTAACATACCAAAATAACATATTCTCATTTTGCGCTATGTATATTTTTAGTATATTTTTAAGGAGAGAAATAATTTTTGTTCCAAATATTCTACTCCACTAGTAGGATGCAAGGAACCGTGAGATAAAATTATCCTTC
This sequence comes from Erebia palarica, assembly GCA_964035005.1. NCBI lineage: Eukaryota > Metazoa > Arthropoda > Insecta > Lepidoptera > Nymphalidae > Erebia > Erebia palarica. Next base: position 22,625,739 of record OZ035986.1, read on the forward strand.
GTCCTTCTCTAGGATTTGAGCTAACTCTTCAACTTAGCTTCTTGCGAGATGATTGACTTAATGCCTTTTTTTATTTTTTTCAGGTAACCTATTATACACTAGGGCTGTAAACAGATCTTTTACTGCGATGTTCGCAATCAATTCTTGTCTAATGCTAGTTTCCACAATATACTGCTTCGTTTTCCTCGAATGGCAGACCAGGCCAGAACAACGTTCGCTAAGTGAAGCAGGGGCTAGGAACCCCATAGGAGACTTCTTCGACTTGAAAAACATCAAACAAACGGTAGTGACTTTGACGATGAAAAGATCGAATAATAGAAGACTGTTTCTATGGTTTCTGCTAATTTCTATGGCTTTCTATACATTCCAAAGAGGTGCGTATACAGTTTGTATCTTTCTTGATATACCTGAAGCCCCATTCCGTAAAATTTGCATCTTTCATTGCTACAATCTCAATTGGCTGAATATCGTACTCTTGCTGCGACAATGGATGGATTTTATGGATTTTGGAATAGCAAAGGAGTATTAGAGGTGATTACGATCGTTACATTAGGTACAATTCTCATTTTACAATTGAAACTGCAGCAATGATTGATGCCGTATTTCGTAATCGACTAGCGGGAGATATAGTGAATATACGAGTATATATGTATATAAATTATTATTATAGTATAAATGCCAGCGACTACGTCCGCGTAGAATGAGGGTTTTTGTTTCCCCCGGGAACTCCTTAGTTTTCCGGGATAAAAAGTGTTGTGTGCTATGTGTTATTCCAGACTATATTCCATTTCTGTGCCAAATTCCATCCCGATCTGTTCAGCCATCGATCCATACATCCATCCACACTTTCGCATTTATAATATTTATTTGATTTTTTATCTGATACAAGTTAGCGCTTGACTGCGATTTCAACTGGTGGTAAAATGGAAACGGAAACGGGCTATGCAATCTAAAATGGAATTGGCTAACCTGTTTAGAAGGCAGGCCGAGATGGCAGTTATAATCAAACTCATATCCCTATTCGGTTTCTACACGGCATCATACTGGAACGCTTATCCGCTTGGCGAAACGCCTTGCCAGTAGGGTGGTAACTAGCCACGGCCGAAGCCTTCAACCAGCCCGTAGCAAACATTACAAATTCCCTAAATTGCCCTTTCCGGGGATCGAACCTGGAACCTTCTACTTATACTTATACTATGACTTGTCATAAAAATTAACCTTATGACTCATTAAAAGTTTTTTTATATAATTGGCAAGAGGATAGGCTTTCAAATAAAAATGCTCAATATATATTAACATGTTTTTTTTATAATATTATCTTTTATTAAGATGTCATTAAGTAGGTATTCATCGAAGAGGTAGGTACATAACATATAATATTTTAAATTTCTATCAGTTGACAATAATTTTATTTCACATAATCTCTAGGTGTACATAAGTCCATTTGAGAGTTGACAGTAATATAATGCACACTATATATTTTTTTAATTATTTATTTTTATTATGCGATATCTGATAAATTAGATTTGCGAATAAAATAACCGGTAATGAAATTAATATAGCGCTATTTAAATACAAATACGCTTAAAGATATAATTAATTTTAACTGACATTGAATTTTTAACATTCACCGATGCTGATGATTTTATATTTTATATTACAGATGAAAAGCAAGTTATGTATTTATACACGACAAATGTGTTCCAATGGGATGCCACTGACTTTAGTCATTTCCGAACGTACTTGAGCACCGCGTATGTGATTGTCATGCTTTTTGTTATACCGCTTTTTACGAAAATACTGAACTGGAAAGACACGGTATGTATTTTAAAATTATAATGTATTTTTACTGAAAAATTGCTTTATTATTTGATCTAACCACAAATTAACAGGTTACAATTAATGCTAAATAGCAAGAGGCGTTCTCGATACTGTCCTTAACTTTTTAGGAAATGTTCGTTTTTCATCTATTAACGGGTCAACATTAAAGCCACTAAAGTTAGAACACACATTTCTAAAGTTAGTGTTTTATTTGCACCATTGTGTGCCTTAACATACAGCAAGGATGGTATGGGATAAAACTGTAGAAGTAGGTAGATACTAAATAAAAGTGCGGCAGGATATAAAAGTTGTGGGATTGCAAAGGAATTTGCGATAGTAGGATATTGGCCGCAATTTGGACATTAAAAGAAAAAGTTGTGGAGTGATACTTTGGGCGAGGAAGAGACTGGAATGAAATTGGGTAGATAGTGGGACATATTAAATTGAGGAAAAAGGAAATAAGGAAGACGAAGGGATTTGGAAATGTAAAATAAGGATTTTGAAGTAGTTTAGGAGTAACAATTAGAAGTACGGCTGACGGTTTCAGTTACGTATGATTTTGAGGAAATCATACCAATAACGGGCAGCAACCTCGGGAAGGCTAACTCGCCAGCCTTGCCTTGGGGATCTACGCGACCTGCACTCTCCCCCAAAGCCATTCGCCATTCCCCCCGCCGGGCAGACTGGGGGAATAGGAGTGTGTCTAGTACTCAGGCTCTAAAGCGTATCGGTCATATTCCAAACTTCATGGACTGTGCATAAATGTGGGTGCAGTGACGTGCACAGGTTTCGAAGCTAGGGTAGGCATTAGTTAGTCGGAACACCTATTTACAGCTAGTGCTGTATTTATGAAAACTGAGCATTGACGTATTTCCATTTGAGTAAGCAGTGCTTTTGTGCCTCTATGAACTGCACGCCACTGGGTGGGTGTGTACATTATAATAAACTGTTTCCGATTTCGATGGTGTACCTACATTATATTTGTATATTAGTGAAACAGCATATACCTCGAGCGATACGCCAAAGAGTTTCAGATTGAACTAGACCTACCCCCGCCCATGGGAAGTGAAACTATTTATTTTCTTATAATGATATAATTATAACATTAAATTGTACATAAAATGATTAGGTAAATATGTTTATCTATATAGAAGGAGTGCTTAACTAATTAAGATAATTTTGTGCAAATTCGGTTGAACATAAATTATAGACTAGATTAGGTTATGTGGTGAAAAATAGTCCATTGGACCATAGGGACCTTAGCTACTACTACTATTAAATCTTTCAAATATTTTTTTTCACCTTTCTGGTTCAAAAAAACGCGGCTTTACTGGTTTTAAAACAGTGAGCAAAACTCGTTGATGAGCAAAAACAATTTGCTCTCAAATTGACATTGACATACGAGTATTTCACGAAACATTTAGTATCCGTTCGTATTTTCTCGCTATTAAGGTGAAAAGTTGTAGGTATGTGTATCACACGATAACAAAGGTTTTTGTTTTTTGTGTCTTTAAATATTCATATTCTATTGCCAGGATTCTAACGAAGAATCACTCACTACTCTAGTGATTCTATTTAGCACTTGCAACAAAAACGAACTTTGCTATCTCGTTTAACAAATATCTATTGTTAACATCGTACACAATATTATAAACTGTTCTATTTATCCTATAAGAAAATAACAAAGTTACATGTACAAAGAATTTTAAGATTGTTTATTTGCTAAGCTACTTAGTGAAAATCCTTTACCAATACACGTTTCAATAGAACGATGTCCTCAAGTTGTCGTCCCAATTACCCTTAAGCCTTGGATCGTTTGTATCATACTTACCCAAGGAGCTTTCTTCTACTTACCTATTTAGAAGCTCCAAGTCAAACATAGTGATTTTAATTTGCATAACGATAGGCACGCAGTTCAAGGGTAAAACATCCTCGTTAATGCTTCCTTTGTCTGGAGTTCCTCAGGGATCCTTTCCTTCCTTAGGTCCTTTACGATTTAACATTTTGTTTAAAGATATCAATAGCTTCATCAGGTTTTCAGATTTTCGTATGTAGGCTGGTGAAGTAACTGGAATATTTGTTTTAATTTGACAAAAAATACATATTTTGAAATTAATAATACTAACCACTCAACAAAAAAAATGGTTGAGTAAAACAGAAAAAAAATGTGGAAAAATGACCACTCAACACGTCTTACACGTTAACATGTTAAGGAGGTCAAGTTGTTCACCATTTTTAAACTAAAATTCCCTTTGAATAATACTCTCTTTGGAAAGGGGCATAACTAGATGTAGGACTGTTTTATTTTTCTTTGTTTTATTTTAGTTGAGTTTAGATATTCTGTTATACAGAATTGGTCATAATATCTAACAATATTAGATGTGTAACCCAATTTTATAAGTAGCGACGAAACAGACGCAACGCGACAGTATCAAACAGTAAATGATCCTTCACGAAGCCTACGTTGTCGCGTAGATAAGTTAGTAATTATAATTTTTATGAAGTCTTATCGCGTAACGTTGCTTTCGTCGCTCACCTAGGACACCGGGTTACGTTGATATGTCAGTCAGTTTGTCCTTATACCTACGTTTTGTGTTCTAGATGTACTTCTGTAGCGTCCTAAATATTATTTCCAGATAATCGTAATGCTCGGTGCAGCGTCGCATATGGCGGGTCACTTTATTTATGCTCACTCTCAGACGGGTTCAACTATGTATATAGGTGCTACAGCTGCTGCTTTGGGCCCTTGCGTAGCGCCACTGATCAGATCAATGACGTCAAAAGTGTTGACTCCTAATGAGAGAGGTAAAGGAAATTTTTATATTAGACCAGCAGACTTGCCCGCGACTTCGTCCGCGTGAAATAAGTTTTTATATTCCCATGGGAACTCCCTAATTTTTCCGGTTAATATATAGCCTATGACTCTCACAAACAATGTGGCTTTCTATTGGTACCAGAATTTTCAAAATTGGTTTAATAGATCCAGAGATTACCCCCTACACAGACTCACAAACTTTACCTTTACTTTACTTATTCATGTTCTGACACACTCTTATAAATTTTTTGATACACTCGAATACACGTTCTGACACACTCTTATACATGTTCTGAAACACATAAGCATGTTCTCAGACACTCTTCACCAGTTATTTGTCGTTCCAGGGGTGGCGTATGCGTTTCTGTCGGTAATGGAGAATGCAGTGGCCATGTTCGCATCGGTGATATACTCCCAGCTATACAATGCGGTTCTGAGTACGCCGTATATCAACGCGATATTCTACCTCACTATGGGCACGCAAGCCGTCGTATTACTGCTGTCACTGTGAGTAAACTGACTGTGTGTCTTTGAAAAAAAAAATATTATTAAGGAAATCTGACTAACCAGCGACATATAATAGTTTCTAGTGTTCTTGCTAGTGTAGTTGCTAGAACTTGACTACAAAATTGCATTGATTTAAATGACTTCGTTTCTATTAAATTCTTAAATATTATAAGTGTAAGGAGAGACGTACCAACGAACAGCTCACCTAGAAATAATCTTTTGAAATGAGTGAATCCGGAGCGGTTCAGTACGCCTTTGAATTTAAACGTCGCAACACTAGCGTCAAACAAAAACCAACCCTAGTTGGCTTGTTTTAGAGCTAGAATAATATTATGTTGAAGAAAGTTATGGAATATTAGCGGAAACACTTAAGTATCCTTAATTCTTATAGACATTCATTTATTTGAATCATACTTTTTATGCAACATAACAAACATTTTAAGCGTAATATTATTTGTGGCCGGACAATTTATTTATTACCTAGAACGATACTTTTACTAACTAACTATGCATGCAGAATATTCAACTCTTATTTTTGTATTTATTTATCCTTTTTCTAAGATTTAAATTTAAATTTGTTTATTATTTAAGAACATACAGATGCAAGGTAAACCCGTGAACTCGAAATTCAATGTAGAATAAACAATTAGACCCATTTAGGGTCTCAGAACATCTATCGACGGGGAGCCGGCTTGAGCGGATGTAAAAGGGATGTATCTATCTAGGTACCATGATTGGTTTGATGGAGACGGCGATTGCGCAAATTCTAATACCGACCCAGTATACCGGAGGTTTTAATGATATTATAGGTGATGCTAGTTCGGACTGTGATGAAATAGGTGAAATCTGATGGTGATGGGAGATGATAAATGCGGGTATGGCGGTGATGTTATTAATGCAAACCATAACGCTGGCGCTCGTACTGCATTATATATCGATATAGAGATATAGATGGCGGTGGCGATGGTTGAAGCGGTGGTAATGGCTGCGGTGGCGGTGACGGCAGCGTCAGTGGCGTCAGTAATGGTAACCACCTCTGTGATCGTATAGGTGGTGGTAGTTCAATCTCCGTTAAGTTTGTTGTCAGTTCTGATAGTCTCCTAGGTCTTAGCCTTCGAGTTGTTGTGGGAATATGGGGCTGTTGTGGGAAAGATGGCGGCGGCGGCGGCGGCGGCGGCGGTGGCGGCGGCGGCGGTGGTGATGACGGCAGCGGCGGCGGCGGTGGAGGTTGTTGTAATAAATAATATGTCGGTACAGCTTCGAGAGAATTCCGCTGCACGCGTTTGAGCTTTTGCTTTGCTGGCAATGGTTCGCAGTTCGTATCCTCGCTTGAATTACTTCCCGGTGAGGCAGAATTATCTGCAACATTAACACAAATGTTATATACTTAATTTAAAAAAAACTACCCAAATGTTTATTTTTTAATTCTATGTTTTAGCAGCAATATCTCCGAGCAGGTAACTTTTAACCAACGAATAAAATTGATGTTGCTGTTGTTAGGTGTTGTATATAATAGGATATTCTATCAAAAGTTTGTGTGAAGTATATAAGTTCATTACTTAATACGTGTAGTAGTATAAAATAATAACAAGACCAATAACGACACCAAGTCTACAAAATATAAATAAAATAAAATTATGTTTAAAATTGCAAATTAAGCTTGCGCCTGATGACAATCATGCTTAGTGCAAATCAATGTTGAAGTCTAGGTTAGAACGCGCTTGCCTAGATTATGCCTATTAAATCTACCTGTGAAGGTACTGCTATACGAGGAAGCCGGAAGGGCAAAGGGAAAAGCAAGCCTATTGCGTGCGAGCAGAATGGACGACAACCACATAAGGAAGCCAGCGAAGACAGTTGCTGTCGTGGAAGAGATAGTATGGTTTACTGAGATAACTGAGAAATTGGTATAAAAATATATGGGTATAATTGTGGCAGTTCCAACATATTCTGCCATTTTTACGTGCACATATTGAAAATTAACTTGCTGGAGTTAAAGCTTAGACGGGAATACAAGGATTAGAGGGGTAAATCGTGGGAATAACTGCCTCTCCATGACCTTTACATAACATAGCGCGGCAGGAGCAAGAGGCCATAAGATTAAGCCACCCGGTAGCTCGGAAGTCCAATTCAATTCGAATATTTTGCCCGTCGCTCTATTTCCCTGGGCGCCTCGTAAGAGTCATGGGAAGGCAGTAATACGGATGTAGCCGGCGATTTTAGTTACGTAAGACTCTTAAGGAGGCCTACCAATAACGGGCAGCAACCGCGTGAAGGACAATCGCCAGCCTGACTTGAGAGATCGACACGACCTGCGCTTCCCTCTCAAATCTACGCCATTCTCCCTACCGGACAAGCAGGGAGAATAGGAGTGTGTTTAGTCTACGAGATTATCAAGAAGTAGACTAAGCCTACCCCCGCCCATACGAAAACAAAAAACAAACAACATCAATCAAATAAATATTATAAATGCGAAAGTTTGGATGGATGGATGGACGTATAGATGGATGTTTGTTACTCAATCGCGCCCGAACGACTGAACGGATTTGGATGAAATTTGGCACAGAGATATATTATAGTCTGGAATAGCATGTAGGCTTTTTATCCCGGAAAACTAAGGAGTTGCCGCGGGAACCAACAAACCTCAATCCACGCGGACGTAGTCGCGGGCATCAGCTAGTTAATAGAATGCGATCAAACTAACTTTAAAAGGCGATAACCTCTAGCTGTTACTCGAAAAGTTCTACCTTATGCAAAAAAAAAACATTTTCCCTCGACATTATTTTACTATGTCCTATTATTACAAAATAGTTATTTTAATTAGTAACATGAATAACTTAAAACTGTTTTGTTCCCCAATCGTTGTAATATGGAGAAGTCTCTATTTTGATCGCATACTATGCTATCATTCTACTTACAACATTTCAAGTAATAAGTTCCAACAAAACAAAAAAAAACAATTAATATATAATATGCCAGTATATGAAAACAGAGCAGAATATGGAATCTGTTTTTATGTAGATACTAAATAGATAGAAACTTAGATATTACATAAAAAACGGATAACATATTATAGATAATACATAATAACAAGTACTAGATTATAATAATTGATTTGAATTCAAGTAATTGCAATGGAATGTAATTTATTCGCTAACGTATCAGACTTAAGCCAGTATGTTCGCGCATTGTTCAACCGTTTAAGTTGAAAATTTGAACAGTTGTCATTAGCACTTGCTTCAGGGTTTCTATTGACATACACACATGCCTTTTATTAAAATTGGATAACAAATAACATGTAATTTTCTAAGGCTAAAACATCAAAACATGACAAAGTAATGCACTATAGTGAGACATTTTTTTAATGCTTTTTCATTTGTAAGTAAATATATCGTAACTAATACTATAAACAATCTTACCTGTAAAATATGCTTCCATAGACGTTTTTCTGCACTTTCTACACCATGAAAAAAATTAAATTGTGATTCTAGAAATAGGATATAATTATCTTATAGTAGTCATTATAATCATAGCTATTTATTTACACTTTATTTATTACACTGAAAAACGTCAAATTAAATCATACGCTCAGTTACTACGAAACGTAAAAAGTAAAGTTAGATTTCTATGGTGTTCATCGCATTCATAATAATTCTTTCTATGTATAATCTAATCTATCGCAATATTTGATTGCCGGATTTAATTTTAAGTTAAATTTTTTTACACTATGTAAAATAATATAAAATATTTTACATAGTGTAAAAAAATTTAACTTAAAATTAAATCCGGCAATCAAATATTGCGATAGATTAGATTATACATAGAAAGAATTATTATGAATGCGATGAACACCATAGAAATCTAACTTTACTTTTTACGTTTCGTAGTAACTGAGCGTATGATTTAATTTGACGTTTTTCAGTGCCTTTCCCGTCGATACCAAATGGCATGACAAAGTCGTTGATGTACTCCTAAAAATCTTAATATATAATTCAATTATTTCGTTTCTCTGTCTCTCTCTCTGAATGTATGAGGGAAGGTCACTGATGCCTTAATATCAAGTAACTTAAATTTGGCAGCAAAGTACGACCAAACTATGTATTATTAGATCGTTACTTCTGGTAAAGTTTGCACAACATTTTATAACTTACATTTTGATTAAAGTACCACATTGTAATTAGTAATCTTATTTTATATAGTACTGAGCTATCTTTATCGGCTCTTTTTGCAAGGACTAGTTCAGTAACAGATAAGCGTTATTAGGTCACGAAAAATAATATAAAATAATAATTATGCGATACTATATAGCTCCAGAGCGTAAACGCCGTGCATTAATGGATTCCTTAGGTCACATGTATCATAATGTCCTATTTTCTCTTTCAGGACAATGGAGCTAATGTTAAAAGGAAGGAGACTCGACACGCTGTTAGAGTCCAGAACTACAACTCAGGGATCGTCTTGATCAAGTTATTGGATCGAAAATAAAATAGCTATTGGGTTCCTATACGTTTATTCAGTTAAAATACGCTGGATTAATAGTGTATACTTTAATAGCGTGCATTTACTTGCATTTAGACTCATTTGAAACTGCTGGATGGTCATTATTTCGTATTGACGTTGTTTTACAATTTTAGTTATACCGGAAACTTTGAATACCCAAGTATTTGAATATGGTATTTTGATGTTGTTAAATTCTCTACTACTCCTGGGTGATCTCATTAGATAGAGAACTCGAATAGATCTTCATTGAATGTGTATTTTGAATGGTATTTTAATCTCGATTATTATTTTTAAAACCGCAAAAGTGATAGGAGTCTAAGTTGTAAGTAAATGCTCACTTTACAGATTATGCTAAGTTGGCTACCTAGACACATAGACGTCAATGAAAATCCTTAAATCACTAATTTAAACTGTTTATTAAGTGTAAGAGAAATTTTAATAGGAAATTATTAAATAATTGTTTTGTTACAAAAATAGTTATAATTTTATATAAACAGACTTATAAAATGTAAAACAACTCCGTAACTGTTTGAAATTAGAAGATATGATAACATTAGGAAATCGTTAAAATTAAAATAAAACCGTCCGAAAAACTTCGTAACATTACGGTGCAGAGACAGAGAGCTGTAATAATTCCTGGGAGAAGAGAAAGTACACACACAACATTTATTACTATGACATCGATACATATAGAGATTAAAATGCGTATACCATAATAGATGAGTAAATTAAGCGAATGCCCGTCCGCCGTGTTGTGTCAGGGGAAACTTGCCTAACAGTTCACAATCTAACTAACCTTGGATTTAAACACTCCTATAAACCTACAGTCCAATGAAAATATTGGTATTTTGAAACGTGCTCCAACAGTACTGTTTTCCCCTAACCTTACAAAGAAACACCTTCTCCATACAACTAAGTTACCACGCCATGAAATAGAACGCTTTCGTTTAACAATAGCCGCAGCTCAAAATATCGGGCCAAACGTATATGTATGCATTTCTAACACTGATAAGTATGCTCGATGTTAGAGCATTAATAGCAAATACTCATGTAGTCTATGTATTCGTGTACGCTTGGCCCGCTGTACGGCCGGTCGCACCAAATAGCCGCTAGTAGGCCCGGGACGGGTGCTAGTGAAAATGCAGTGCAACTGGTCGCACGACAAAGGGCAAAGGCCCTAATGAAAACCATCTTCTTTAAAATTAGTGGACCTCCCTAGAGCCTTTCGAGACAAACACAACACTAACGCGGGCCCAGCAGCCATTAAAACGTGATTATATATTGATAAATATACTATTAATATTGATAAACATTGAATGAATTATATCTATACTTTCTTTTCCATCTCTCATACTCCAATCCCTTCAATAATGTCTAGTAATACTAGGGCATCGAAGTCGATGCTCCAGTATTACTTATTGGAGGAACAAAAGTTAATAAACATAATTAATGTAACGTTCAATAAAACCTTAATCAAACATAAACCTTAAACAGGACAAAATAACAAAGTACATATGGATCACATAAAATCTTAATAAATTAATAGGTACATTTAAACGATTGGAAATATTAAAAAGGAACCAACTACAATACAAGCAGTAGAATAGACCGTCGGATCAGAATTTAAAATAATTATCAGGTCGCCATACTTTTTTATTCGCTCAAATAATAATAATCGATGATATGATCTCTCAGCTATTTGGTTTATTGTTATTTCATGTTCTTAATCCAATTTTTATCCAAACATGTCATGTAATCAAATGATCATGAGTTTGTTGTTGATCATGACATTAAGTTGTTAACGAGCCCTGTATAAAACTAATAGTTTCAGTTCAAACTGCTTTATCCAGGAAAATTTTCCCGGTAGAGATGAGTCGTGTTTAACTCATCATTTTGCTCGCCTGCGAAGTTATTTGCTGTAGTCTGTTTCCATAGATGTTGTCATCACGTTTAGTTACAAGACACTGCAAATATCTTCCAGACTATACCGTATATCCATTAAGTCTAATGAGACCTATAACACAATGTCAACATCTAAACTAGTGGATTAAAATCACAAAAGTATAATTGAATCTTCAAAAAAAAGTGCCATCAAATTAAATCTGAATTGTGAGCAGTGGCAGTACCTACGCAACAAGTATGATGACAGGTATATAAGACTTCGAGCCAACCGGATGGTAAATGCAACCCACAGATAATCTTCATATACTATACTATAATATTATACTAAGGCACGTACCCTTAAACCCGCAAACACGTTATAAAGTCCTCCAAAAGTCCTACAGGTCTGTCATCACCCTCGATAATTTGTAAGATGTTAATTTTCTAATCAAAGTTTTATTTTAAACACAATTTACGAATTGAACTTAGTTACGATTACACAATAAAATTGAAACCGAGCGTGCAATCTAGTTTTTAAGACTCTGATGCAATGTAATGAACATTGCGTCAGACTCGTCAGTCTACCTACCCGCTCCCACGGTACCGATTCGGAGAATCTAGAGTGGCATTCGTAGAATCGAGGAGGTAGAAGACTCGTTATCGGTGGTAAATCGGTGATAGCTAGCGAGGGCCGAACCCTTTAACCAGCTAACCACGTGACGAACAAGATGGTAATCAGTTCCCCGGCTGACAATATTCTTCTCTGCCGTTACCACGCGGCACAAAACGGCACCGCACGGTTTCCTTCAAATGAGAATACCGTCAAACTAATAATAACAAGTCACGTCCTAGTTATTAATGCTCTAGACAGAGAGATAGGCTGGAGAGGTGACGATCCGATTTTCCGCCATAAAAATATTTTTTACAAAGGTGCCTTGTTGTTGTACAAACCCCAATACTGCTGGAACTCTTTAGCAAATAATAACGCGATCACTTCTTTCATCTATAAAAATAACTTCTTTGTATTTCGTCACTAAACGTTTGTACATAAACAGAGCACCTGGGAAGACTGCAAGAGCGCTTGCTTAACATACTATTTATACGAAGGCACAACAAAACACAATAACGTTTCTTTTTTCGCCAAACACGGTACTGGCGCTTCATTAACTATGACAACATCCAAAATTGATCTAACGGTTGACTAGAACTGAAAGCACGAACTAAAAATAACGGTAGACACTACACGAAGCGCCGGCGTCGTATTTGGCCAGTAAATAGTAAATAAAACTATAAAATATCTGATCTAAAAAAATACTGATTTACTATATTATAAATAAGGCAGCTATTATGGGCATTGTAAATGGATTAATTCGTTTTGTAATCTGCGTTTATTGCCCAAGGTGGCCTTCGCCGCACGTAAGATGTTTTCAGTGGAACTTGTGTTTTTTAGAAGTGCATGCCGCGAAGGACGCCTCGGTCGCCGTTTATAGGCACCATGAGGTAGATTTTCTTGGTTGCGATTACAATACCATGAGAAAATAAATCAAACATAAAACACCAAAACCTTATTGCTTTATAGAGGTCACAAGTACCGGACCCCTCAGTGTATAGTTTTTGATCGATATTTTTAAGGCATTTCCAATGTCCATGCGACATGAACAATGGTATTATAATATTCAAAAAATATTATGAAAAAATATCATTACAAAATATATTGCATATAATATAATATAATAATGTAAATATAATAGCGAAAATCGGAATCTTCTGAATGTAGTTCATTATCGACTACTATGATTTTCTACGATTTATACATAGCTGATATCACGAATAAAGTCCTTTTAACTCGACCATTAGAAATATATACTGAACTCTTTCGCACCCACTATATCCGAACTTACAAATCCAATGAGAAGTCGTGATATAGCTATGCAGTCGCTAGAAAACCAAAGTTCTTACTTAGTCTTCTCGTCATCCGAAATATATTTCAAGGTTCCGGTATTGCTTTCAGTTGCAAAGTTTGTTGTAATCAGTGTTGCTGCCAATGACATGGTAAGACGCGCCTCTACTAATCAGTGCATATTGTTCCGGTGCTACTTGAGCTAAGCTGTTGTGTGGAATTGTGTGAAAACGTCATGTCCGAAATAACTAATTTCGAAATTCCTCTGGTGGTATTTCGAATTTCGATCGCGTAATTCCCACGTTTTTTTTCTCTAAACAGGTAACTTGTCAAGAATAATCTAAAGAGCAGTTTGAACGTTTAGAAAAGTTGTAAGGGCTCGTTAAGACATTTCGAGTCAATCACGCATATTAGAATTTAAAAAATGATCCGACAGTTATTTTACTACATCTTCGAGCATTATCTTAATAATAAATCCAGCATTGAAGTTCACCGAACCATCTTCCTGTAAATTCAGTTTCACAAATAACCCTCATGTCCATTCTCAAAGCTTCCTCGATTACGTATCCAAGTAAATAAATTAACGTTTTCACAGATAAAAATAATGAGATGAAGGCTATTTTTACTTTACCTTTTTTTTATTAGGTATTAGCGGGAGGATGGAAGAGCTTGGTCGTTTTAGTAGGTTTCTGATTTGCAGTACCTGCCTTAAACGTGGTCTGGGATTAGACAGAGTAGAAGTTTTTATTGAATTAGGACTTTTAAAAATGCTGTTTTTTTATAGTATTTTATATGTGAAAACGCTGTTCAAAGTATAGAAGACTAATAAAATAAAACTTCTTTCTGAGATGTTAAACATTCAGTATTTCTCACCGCAAGACAATTTCGTTCAATAGCCAGAATTGGCAAATGTTACTACTATTTGATAAATGCGCATTTATGTCAAAGTTTGGGCAAAATCTTACTTTAAATTATCCATAATATCTCACACAACATAACTAAAACTGTGAACAAGTTTGTTATTTCGTATAAAGCATTATTGTGCGTAAGCCGTAAATTAACGAAGTTCTCTATCTATAGTACTTTTTTAATTAATCTTTTGTGTTCGCCATGGTATATTATAATAAATAATCATCTAATCGTAAAAAAGATAAAAAAATTTAAGTTTTAAGTTATGGAAATCAAAAATTTCAAAGTAAATAGCGTTTTATTAATAAGTACACTCCGATTCACCCTAGCGCGTAACTGAACTGTATTTCTGAACTGTTCAGAAGTAAATCGTGTGTGTACACACACACATTTTACTTCTGAACAGTTCAGAAATCAGAACCAACATTTGCGTTGGGTGCATTTTCGTTTTAAAATTGCCTCGTCTCCCCGTCTTCCCATACCGTACCTGATGTTGCCCCCTTTTAACCCGTACCCATTGCCCCCACCCAGCCGTCTGTCCCCCCCCGCGACAAAATATTCGACCGAGTCTAGAATATCTGCGTAAAGTTGGTAAAGCACTCATCTTCCTACGTTTAAGGCAAAACAATTTTCAACCCTCGACAACAAAACTAGTCCAACCACAAGATTGATACCACCTCATTAGAACCGGATGACGTTAAACCCGAACACACATAGAGAACCATTTAATATACTTGAAAACATAAATGCGCACTTATATACTTAACATTGCTACAACAACAGTTATGGAAACAGAGCTTGAATAAACACAATAAAAAAAGAAATTTACAAAAGCTTTAGGAAGAGGGGACCGTCGAATAAAGTTGGGAGCCTTGGATTAGAGAAGCTTTTACATACGCCGTCGCTTGCGTCGCCCCCACATGACGCGCTTGCCTCTTCAGAGCCGGGTGATGCCTGTGGGTCAGGGGAGGTTCAGCCAAGAACCGATACAGCTCTGGATCTCGGAGCGTGCTGCGACAAGCTTCGCTGGGTCGTCGGCACTTTCTGGATACATGTTTGCACAATGTGCTGTACCTGCACCCAAATAAATAAATACTCATTTATTGGCAGAGAATATTTGATAGTAAGAAATGACAATGATATGGCCTCTCATTCTCTCTTTCATAGACATTCAAATAAAACAATAGTGCGCTAATTTCAGGTTTAGCTATTTTTGAATTTAATTAAATTATAAGTAAGTACAATGTTTAAACAAAAATAAATTAGGTACTCAAGCAATGTCGAACATGAATTAATAATGTAGTAAAATAATAATAAATGAACAGTCGAAATAAAAACATAAACAAAAATTAAACAAGTCAAGTTAAATTAAATTCCTTGATGTCATAATAACATTTTTCCAAAAGCCATTTATTAATATTTATAGTCATTTTGTCATAATCTGTTGGAAATTTATTAAAGGGAAATTTTATTAATCGAGCGACAAAAAAATTTATTGGAGACTGTTAGCCCTAGGGACACTTTAATACTAAACCGAGAGATTTGAGATATTTGTGTTTCTAATTTAGTTTTGTTATTAGTTTAGTTTATATTTTATTATATTTATTTATTATTATTTATAAAATAGCAAAAGAGATTTGTTTGTCTCGTAAAACTTAGGGGGCAGGGCAACGAGGCGATAACGGGAGAGTTCGAGTGAATTCTTGCGCGTTGGGGTGTCAATCAATTGTTTTTTTCAACAGAAATATACTTCTTACACAAATAATCACACTATACAGAAATAATCTTTATTATAAATTTTAATTGTCATTAGCGTCAAACTAAAGTGAACCTTAAATGTATATGTAATGTAATACGATACGTTTCCAAATTAAAATCTGTTTTGACTAAATCGATGCTATTTTACTTACTAAATACATTTTACACTAAATCATCGAATGATTATACGATAAATCGAATTAAACTTTAGAATATGCTGTCACACCGCTTTTTAGTATCTCATTTGTGATAGCCGCGACCGTTTTCGCATTATATTTCGGCTTATTTTAGTGTTTTTTATATGTCATTGGTTCATTGCCCTAGTAGATGATATTTGGAACACCTCGATTAGGATGGATATAACGCAGCATTCTTGAAATGAAATTTATACATAATGTTAAATATAATGTGAGCCACTAAATTGTCCCTAAAATAGAAAATTGTTCGCTTAAGAATTATTAAACTGAACGTTCTAATTAGTATTTTCAAGTCATCATTTTCAATATTTGCATTCGCCCATACATTGACGATACATTGTCGTGTATGTACATTCGTTGTATGTACACGGCATTGGAAGAATACCCATGCAGATTTTTAAAATGCGGTTTGCAGCTGTTTGAGGGACTTATATTACAAATAGCTCGTATGCATTCCTTTTGAAGTAGAAATGCTCTAATAGCATCAACTGAATTACCCCAAAGTATTATTACCTCATTGGGGACACCGGTGTTTTACAATGTTACATTAAATTATTTCTAAAACACACGGTAAGTACGATACTTCCGAATCCGAAAAATATCTGAGTAACTCTCAGGCTATTTGCCGCTTCAAATAAACTTTATCTACTTGGAATCTACCACTGCAATGTACGAAATACAATTCCAACTGAGAAGAAACAGGCAGAATCTACGCGGTTGCTCTTTGAAAAAATCTTAGTTAAAGTACTTATTTATTATTATAGTAAATCAATTGCTGTTCGTTTGTCTCGCTAAAACTCGAGAAATTTTTGTGTGTGTTTGGTGGCAGGGGCTGGTGTATATTCATAATTGGACCCGGTAGGGGGCGCTGCAATCGGGTTCTAGGTTCAGATCAGGACGTCTGCCGGGTCCACTAGGAAACAATAATAATACTGCAGACCAAGCATTGCTTGAGCCAAATCATACTAGGTAATATTATAAATTTGAAGTTTTTAACTTGAAAATTTAAAAAATTCAACAGCGGTAAGGAATCATAAAATCTTAAGCCAAGCGGACTAAGTCATCATCCAGTCCCACACATCATCAAATCCAGGAAAAATATTGAGATTTGAAAGCTAACCTTCAATAAAGATGGCAGGAGCATCGTTTTCCTGCGTGGTGGTCATGCCGAGAGCGTGCCAAGGGTCGACCGACCCGTGCACGTACACGACCCGACCAGCGGCGATGTCTAAGCCGCCGTACGCTTTGTTGGTCCACTCAGCGCCCGCGTCCACAAACTCCGCGTCAAATCTGCAACAAACACAACATTCATTAAAAAAAATCTTAGGAAAACTTTAAAGTGTGTCCTAATGTAAAACGACAAAATAAATATGTACGCGGCTGTCTGGCGTCGATTGCTGCGTATAGTCTTTAATAGTACGCGGTGGAATAGGGATGACGCCTTTATCAAACCAAAATTATTAAATAGAGTGTCTTCAAAAATACCTAAAATTCACATTCTCGGTTAGTTTTAAGTTTGATAACCATTTTATAATATAGATTAAAGAAAAAAAGTGCGTTGAAATTTGATGACGTCACAGTTGCGAATTTCATACAATTTCTCACAGCGGAGATAATCCTAAATCTATTCTCACTAGCTTGTCCGCAACTTCGTCCGTGCGAAATTAGTTTCCTTAAAATCTTATACAAACTTTCATCTGATTCACCCCTTTGGTGGTGGACTTTCATAATAGAAGAACGTTTTTAAGTTTGATAAAGAGTTGCTGATTTGATTGAGTTGTCATCATCCCTCTTGTGTTCTGCACGCGACGTATTGCTGCCGTTCTATGCTCAGACATAGGTACATGTTGCTGGTCGGTCGGGTTTGAGGTGTTATCCATGTCGGTATCCGCGAATCAAAGGGCCTTTAAGGTCACCCTTTGTCTTATTATAATAAGGCATATCAATTTTAATCGTAAGTATATTGATAATACTAAGTTTATAATTCTCATTATAAAAAAAGCCGCACGACCTCTGGACTCCATAGGTGTGCGTTACGCTTTAAGCTATTGAATTAACATCTGATATTAACTAACACCTTCGCTGCTATACGAGGTTAACATAGCCCCGACCGAGACTTTCGCTCCGTGCGCACTGTTACATCCCTAGCTACTAAGGCGTATATTGCCTGACCTTTCATATAGCATTTTGACCCACTATTCGAGATTAACGCGAGACAATAACGTGTTAATCAGCAATATATTGCCTATAAAAGCATTTAATTTATTCGAAATCTCCAGTCGTTCTGGTAATTTAGCCAAATTGCTACCCACCTACGGACCTGGTTTCTGCCTGCCGGACTGGACTAGCAATAAAAGCTAAGGCCCTGAACTAAAATATCGCCGAAAGACCTTCTCGAGGTCCTCGCGAGTCGCGACAAGTGATTTAAGTAGTAAATCTTATTTATTTTGTGAGATATATTAAAATTATCTCAATTAATAAACTACAGTTCGAGTTCTCGTGTTGTTTCCTTTATAACCACCGAGTGCTTGGGACTAACAGCACGCTTAAAATGCTGTTCTCTCATTCTATCTTTACCGTCTATTGAAATAGGAAAGAGATAAGAATACAGATATTTTTCCTTCTTCAAATGGAATAATGATGCGTAGCTAACTGCATTCGGGGCTATTTGCACCTAATTCCGCACCAGAGACATAAATTATTACTTCAGTGCGGTTATAGGTCCAAAAGGCCCCGAACCCCGTACTGGGCACCGCGCCGTCGCACGCGCTGCACTCGACACCAGTGACGTGCGGAGTCGATAAAGGAGCACACGCATTGAAATCATGCTTTTTCTATAATGTCTCGTTCCGAGGAGTAGAAAAATGTTTAAGTTAAGCACCTTTTTCAAAAGGTTCAAAAAAGAAAAAGTGCCGAGGTTGTTATGAGATACTAAGGGTGACCGTACAACAGTCGGGAAATGATAAAAGTTTTAAAAAAACATTTTTTGGTTGTGCGCAATCAATGTGTTTAAGTTGCTATAAAGAAAAGCATACGTAAAATAATCAATAGCATGTAAATCTAATGGGACGACTCAATATAGAACCCAGAAACTACCATAACTACCATAGCGAAAGGGACGAGTTGTGAATAGAACGATTTGCGAATGGGACACGGGTTTCTCACACGTGATGACGGGTTCTAATATTGTTTAAATATAATAATATTTTTTCAAATGTCTCTTTATTTTTTATATATTAGATAGAAGAAAATTTCTTATTTGGCACCCTTTGATACAGCAAAATAGGAAAAAGACTTTAATTAAAATCTTTTTATTCCTTTATAACAACATTGTCCTGTCTTTTTGAAACGTTGTTTTAAAAAAAAATATTTTTTAAAGTTAAAATCTGACGCTAAAATGTTTGAGCACAACTTTGTTATATTTGCACACATTTTTCAATCTATCGATGTTTCAGTTCCCATCACTGCCTTACCACGTTTTGTACCCTAAAATCCGTGTGTAACGAAGTGGAAACAGCCTCGTTTCTAATTTGTTTATAACTTCTAATATAAAATCTTTAAACGCTGCCAGTTGAATATACTTTACTTAATTACATAACAGTTTATGAGAAATAAAAACTCATATATTAATTTGTAAAGGCTTGAATTCAGCTTTTATCAGTTATGTCTTACGGCGCAAGATAGACCCCGTAACGCATCGTTAGGTGGTTTATTTTCGGGTCATAAAAACCCCGTAACGCAACAGGTGGAAGGTTTAAAAATTCGTAGCCGCAGCAAAGGTGTTAATGGTATAAAATTCGCCAAATCACTGGACCGTCCTCAAGAAACAATTGATAGAACGCAGAGAAAAGAGAAAGAGATGCGCGCGCAAAGTAAAGCCTACACCTAGATTTTATTTATTGATCAGCAAACATTTTTAATGCCAAAATAGACAAGGACGCAGTTGCAACGAGGACGCGCATGTCCTATCACAGCCTGAAGTTATCGATTTAGATCTTGCCCAGAGAAGTCCAACGAACCCAAATCGAAATTCATATTTAAATCAAAATTATTATATAAACCTATCCTAAATAAGAATATATGAACGACCAGTGTTACATATCAATTAGAGCTGCACTAATGCAAGTGATGAGGATTCGAGTGTCAGTTAACGCCCACAAGTCATTCGTTTAACCGACGCGACGTTCGCAGTTTTCCGCCTCTTGCCCGGGCAAAAGGACTTACGCGAATTATTTGCACAAAATGTGTATATTTACTCAAATTCGAAAAAAAGATTTTATCACCAGTAAGAGCACCGAACAAAGACTATTCCCGGTGCAAGGGATGAGGATGCGCGTGCAGTCTTCCACTATTGATTCATGGGCGGATATTTTAAATTTGTCACGCGCGTCCTGTATGCGCAATGAACAAGTTATGCAACATAATTTATTTATTTGTCAAAGCTAATACTAAAAAACTTTAGTTACAAAATATGTATGAAAAATAAAGATAAGAAAATAAAATATTGATAATCGCTGCACTCCCCGCACCTCGTTGCAATGGACGAGAAGCGCAGGTCACATGATACACAAAAGTTATTGATTTATTTACTGGCATGAACAGATTAATATTACCCATTCATATGATTTTTTCACCGCGGTTAATTGCCTCATCTGGTGACAGTAGGGCTGGCTCATTTTTTGCGTAAGGGCTCAGCCTGGCTGTCCAGCGCGGAAATGCAGCCAGCATTCTTGCCACCATTCCACGTGGGCATAATTTATATAGTAATTAGGTTAGGCTAGCTAGCATTAAGTTATATTGTATTATTTTAAATGATTTATTATCAAGACCACTTACATGGATATTATTATTTTAAAGAAACCAGTCTGATTAACAGTCTGTATCTCCACGTTTCCACTCATTACTCACCAAATGTCATATTAAAAGTCACGCACAACCACAACGTCTCAGTAAGAGCACCGAACAAAGACTACACCCGATGCAAAAGATGAGGATGCGCACGTCAGCCTTGCACTATAGATTTATGGACGGACATTTTTAATTTGTTATGCGCGTCCTGTATGCGCAATGAACAAGTTATGCAACAAGTTTGTATTTATTTTTTAAAGGAAATTTTAAGGAATGGCATTCCGAAACAGTGGTAGATTCATTTGACGATTAAAAAGTGATTGGAAAAGTTTACTTGAATAAAAAACATTTGAATTTGAATTTAAATAAAAATTTAAACTTATAATGCAAAAAGTATGAATATTATGAAAAGGTATAATAAAGTCCCAAATTGACCAATTAGATATTATAGATTACTTCTACTCTCATCGCACCCCGTTGCAACGGACGAGAAGCGCAGCTCACTTTATACACGAAGGCTATTGATTTTTTTACTGGCATGAACAGATTAATATCAACAACTAATATGGTTTATTATTAGAACCACCACATGGATATTATTAATTATTTTAAAGAAACCAGACTGATGTACAATCTATATCTCCAGTATTTCGTTTCCGCTCATTAGTCACCAAATGTCATATTAAGTCACGCACAACCACAACGTCTCAGTAAGAGCACCGAACAAAGACTACACCCGATGCAAGAGATGAGAATGCGCGCGCAGCCTTGCACTATTTATTTTTTAAAGGAAAGGACTTGACCGGTGGAACTATGGCAGCTTGCCTAGGTGTCAAAAATCAATGTTCAGCAATGATTTCTTTATTATTGTAATTGTAATATTTCACTGTTTTCAGATAAAAAAAATTCCGGAGTCTGAAGGCTCGGAAAACTGCGAAAATGAACAAAAAAAGAAGTTCCACCAAAAGATTGCTTTCCCACACTAGATGGCGCTATTTATTGTGTTGAGCGAGTCTAAAAAATATTTTCAAGTATTATTTCTTTATTATTGTAATTGTTATATTTTATAGTTTTCAGATAAAAAAGTTTCAGGAGTCTGAAGGCTCTGAAAACTGAGAAAATAATTAAAAAAAGTTTCACCAAAAACTGCTTTCCCACACTAGATGGCGCTATGTATTGTGGTGAGTCTAGAAAATATTTTTAAGTATTGCTCACTACATTTGTTAACAAGTTCAAGTATTCGACCACAGATGGCAGCATATGCAATGTGAAAGGGCATTCCAGTTCAACTATTCGACCATAGATGGCGGCATATGCAATGTGAAAGGACGTTCCTTTAAACGCAGTATTTCAAAATGCTTTGTTCGATCTGTTAGTTTGAGACTTGTCAAAAAATAAAAATAATTATAAACAAAACATACATTTCCTTTTCATTACTATTTAATTGATCAAAAATAAATCATTCATAACATAATGACTAAGGTACTGGTATTCATGTAGGGTTACAAGATTATTAATAGGCATGGATATAATGGAACGTCAAAATGGAGTAGTGCTTAAAGAGGAAAGCGGACGCTCAAGATTTAAACAATAAACGCACTGTTTTTTTTTGTCATTTGAACCCTGACCTTATTTGGATTATTAAATCCATAATAATTTCGTTTTGAATTTTTAAACCTTACTGTAAAAACGGAAATCCTGTGCATTGTCCCGAATCGGAGGGCAATTACTGGTCATGTCCTTTTAAGGAATGGCATTCCGAAACAGTGGTAGATTCATTCGTTCAAAAGTGATTAGAAAAGTATATTTGAATAAATAACATTTGAATTTGAAATAAAAATTCAAAAAGTATGAATATTATAAATAGGTATAAAGTCTCAAATTGACCACTCAGATATTATAGATTACTTTTCTACTCTCCCCGCACCCCATTGCAATGGACGAGAAGCGCAGGTCACTTTATACACGAAGGTTAATGATTTATTTTCAAGAAACCACACTAATGAACAATCTGTATCTCCAGTATATCGTTTCCGCTCATAACTCACCAAATGCCATATTAAAAGTCACGCACAACCACAACGTCTCAGTAAGAGCACCGAACAAAGACTACACCCGATCCAAGGGAAGAGGATGCGCACGTCAGTCTTGCTCTATTGATTTATGGACGGACATTTTAAATTTGTTATGCGCGTCCTGTATGCGCAATGAACAAGTTATGCAACAGGTATGTATTTATTTTTTAAAGGAAATTTTAAGGAATAGTTTTCCGAAACAGTGGTAGATTCATTTGACGATACAAAAGTGATTGGAAAATTTTACTTGAATAAAAAACATTTCAATTTGAATTTAAATAAAAATTTTAACTTATACATGCAAAAATTATGAATATTATGAAAAGGTATAATAAAGTCTCAAATTAACCAATTCGATATTATAGATTACTTCTACTCTCACCGCACCCCGTTGCAACGGACGAGAAGCGCAGGTCACTTTTTACACGAAGGTTATTGATTTATTTACTGGCATGAACAGATTTATATCAATAATTAATATGGTTTATTATTAGAACCACCAACATGGATATTATTAATTATTTTAAAGAAACCAGACTAATGTACAATCTGTATCTCCAGTATATCGTTTCCGCTCATTAGTTATCAAATGTCATATTAAGTCACGCACAACCACAACGTCTCAGTAAGAGCACCGAATAAAGACTACCCGATGCAAGAGATGAGAATGTGCGCGCAGCCTTGCACTATTGATTTATGGACGGACATTTTCAATTTGTTATGCGCGTCCTGCATGCGCAATGAACAAGTTATGCAACATGGTTTATTTATTCGTCATAACTTTGTTTAACTACAAAATATGCAAAATGAAATATTGATAACCGCTGCACTCCCCGCACCCCATTGCAATGGACGAGAAGCGCAGTTCACATGATACACAAAGGTTATTGATTTATTCATTGGCATAAACTGATTAATATCAACAATTAATAAAATTTATTATCTCAAGACCACTTACATGGATATTATTAATTATTTTAAAGAAACCAGACTAATGAACAATCTGAATCTCCAGTATATCCTTTCCGCTCATTTCTCACCAAATGTCATATTAAAATTCACGCACAATCACGTCTCAGTAAGAGCACCGAATAAAGTCTACACCCGATGCAAGAGATGAGAATGCGCGCGCAGCCTTGCACTATTGATTTATGGACGGACATTCTAAATTTGTTATGCGCGTCCTCTATGCGCAATGAACAAGTTACGCAACATCGTTTATTTATTCGTCATAACTTTCTTTAACTACAAAATATGCAAAATGAAATATTGATAACCGCTGCACTCCCCGTACCCCATTGCAATGGACCAGAAGCGCAGATCACATGATATACAAAGGTTATTGATTTATTCATTGGCATGAACTGATTAATATCAACAATTAATATGATTTATTATCTCAAGACCACTTACATGGATATTATTAATTATTTTAAAGAAACCAGACTAATGAACAATCTGTATCTCCAGTATATCGTTTTCGCTCATTACTCACCAAATGCCATATTAAAAGTCTCGCACAACCACAATGTCTCAGTAAGAGTACCGAACAAAGACTACACCCGATGCAAGAGATGAGGATGCACACGTCAACCTTGCACTATTGATTTACGGACGGACATTTTCAGTTTGTTATGCGCGTCCTGTATGCGCAATGAACAAGTTACGAAACATCGTTTATTTATTCATCATAACTTTGTTTAACTACAAAACATGCAAAATAAAATATTGATAACCGCTGCACTCCCCGCACCCCATTGCAATGGACGAGAAGCGCAGGTCACTTTATACACGAAGGTTATTGATTAATTTACCGGCATGAACAGATTTATATCAACTATTAATATGATTTATTATTAAGACCACTAACATGGATATTATTAATTATTTTACAAGAAAACACACTAATGAACAATCTGTATCTCCAGTATATCGTTTCCGCTCATAACTCACCAAATGCCATATTAAAAGTCACGCACAACCACAACGTCTCAGTAAGAGCACCGAACAAAGACTACACCCGATACAAGGGAAGAGGATGCGCACGTCAGCCTTGCTCTATTGATTTATGGACGGACATTTTTAATTTGTTATGCGCGTCCTGTATGCGCAATGAACAAGTTATGCAACAGGTATGTATTTATTTTTTAAAGGAAATTTTAAGGAATATCATTCCGAAACAGTGGTAGATTCATTTGACGATTCAAAAGTGATTGGAAAAGTTTACTTGAATAAAAAACATTTCAATTTGAATTTAAATAAAAACTTTAACTTATATATGCAAAAAGTATGAATATTATGAAAAGGTATAATAAAGTCTCAAATTAACCAATTAGATATTATAGATTACTTCTACTCTCACCGCACCCCGTTGCAACGGACGAGAAGCGCAGGTCACTTTATACACGAAGGTTATTGATTTATTTACTGGCGTGAACAGATTTATATCAATAATTAATATGGTTTATTATTAGAACCACCAACATGGATATTATTAATTATTTTAAAGAAACCAGACTAATGAACAATCTGTATCTCCAGTATATCGTTTTCGCTCATTACTCACCAAATGCCATATTAAAAGTTTCGCACAACCACAGTGTCTCAGTAAGAGTACCGAACAAAGACTACACCCGATGCAAGAGATGAGGATGCACACGTCAACCTTGCACTATTGATTTATGGACGGACATTTTTAATTTGTTATGCGCGTCTTGTATGCGCTATGAACAAGTTCCGCAACAGATTTGTATATATTTTCATTAAATCATAAAAAAGCCTAATATGCAAAAAGTGTACAAATTATAAATCGGTATACATTCTCAACTTGACCAATCAGATATTACAAATACCTTTTACACTCCCTGCACCCCGTTGCAATGGACGAGAAGCGCAGGTCACTTTATACACGAAGGTTATTGATTTATTTACTGGCATGAACAGATTTATATTAACAAATTTTTTGATTAATTATCAAGACGACTGACATGAAAATTATTATAATTCCAAAGAAACCACACTAATGAACAATCAGTATCTACATTATTTCATTTCCGCTCACTACTCACAAATTCCCATATCAAAAGTCACGCACAACACAACGTCGCTGTAAGAGCACCCGGTGCAGGGGATGAGGATGCGCGCGTAGCCTTGCACTATTGATTTATGGACGGACATTTTTAATTTCTTATGCGCGTGCTGTATGCGCAATAAACGAGTTACGCAACATCGTTATAACCGCTGCATTCATTTTAAAGAAACCAGACTAATGAACAATCTGTATCTCCAGTATATCGTTTCCGCTCATTACTCACCAAATGCCATAATAGAAGTCTCGCACAACCGCAACGTCTCTGTAAGAGCACCGAACAAAGACTACACCCGATGCAAGGGATGAGGATGCGCACGTCAGCCTTGCACTATTGATTTATGGACGGACATTTGTAATTTGTTATGCGCGTCTTGTATGCGCAATGAACAAGTTACGCAACAGGGTTGTATTTATTTTTTAAATCATAAAAAAGCCTAATATGTAAAAAGTTTACAAATTATAAATCGGTATAAATTCTCAAATTGACCAATCAGGGCGGTTACTATCAACATTTAGAAAACCATTATGATACAGGAACATCTTGTTTTAATGTGTAAGTAATCTTACTGAGAAAGCTACCATGACCGCACAAAAGTATTATGGTTCTACTCTTGCCTACATGATGGACAGAACGAATGATACTCTAACATTGTCTATTCCTTGCTTTCAGAGTAAGCGAGATGTAGCTATATAAATTTTTTAGCGTTATCTCGTCTGTATCACTTTTCATTTCATGCTTATAATAACAGTGTTGATACATTTTTTATTAAATATTATAACTTTACAAAGTTATAATATTTAACAAAAAATGTATCAACATACATAAATACCTTAAAGTCCAATAATTAACAAAAAGTTTATTAATATTATGTAATTTGAAACCAAATAATAATTGTTTCTTCGCTCTATGTTTTCTTATCATTATGTAAAACGAAACGGTTGTTTTAAATGTCAATTGTCAAGCAAGGCACGTAAATAAATAATAGCTTTTGAATCGTTGATTGAATCTAACACTGTCTTACTATTTCTTCTAAGAAGAGCCAGCAAGAAACTTGGCGATTACTCTTTTGAAAAAATAATAATTTTTAATTTAGTAACTGCAAAACTAAGCATAGCTGGAGCAAGTCAAACCCAAGTGGTTTACCCAACCCATTTACATAACCTTCAACGTTATTAATAATGATAAAAAATAATAAGCTTTTTTGATTTTCTTACTTTTATTTATGGAAACAAGTTTGATATGAATTAAACAATCTATATAATACCTAAATGTTTGTTATGAAATTAAATTGAGTATTATGTTTATTTTCAGAACAATAAATGCTGTCGTCTTGCCCAGAGTTGTTGAATAAGGGCATATTTCGATTTTTTTTATTTGGAATCATTGTTTTTTCTCAATGGATATCCTTAGTCACCTGAAATTTTAAATTATAGTTTAAATCAGTTTATTTTATGCCAAATATGACTGAATTAATTATTGTGAATTTAAAGATAACTGTTATATAATAAATATATCTATTTTTACATACATTACTTTGCCATTTGAATTATTTTAATTATTCAATATTTTTATACTAATATTAGAAATGCGAAAGTTTAGATGGATGGATGGCTGGATGTTTGTCTCAATCGCGCCAGAACGGCTGAACGGATCTTGATGAAATTTGGAACAGAGATAGATTATAGTCTGGAATAACACAAAGGCTACTTTTTATCCTGGAAAATTAAAGAGTTCGTGCGAGAACCAAAAAACCTTCATCCACGTGAACGAAGTCGCGGACATGAGCTAGATACTAATAACTGTTGTACCCGTACTATCTTAGACTGCATCATCGCTTATCATCTGGTGAGATCGCAGTCATCGCAAACCTTTCGTATTCGTCGTCGTCGTCTCAACCGAGAAACATCCACTGCTGAACTGCTGTCTCCTGCATGGATCTCCACAGGGCACGGTGTTGTGCCGCTTGCTTCCAGCGGCTCCCAGCTACACACTTGAGATCGTCTGTCCACCTAGTGGGACGCTTTCCAGTGTGAGGCCGCCATTCAAACACTTTGCGACCCAAACGTACGTCGGTTTTTCGAAATTGGTATTAAATTAGGTATCTGGAGGCTCCTCATTTCTTATTTGAGCATGTAGGAATACTCCAAGCATACTCTCCTCCACCCAGCCGTGCCTGATTTTTTAATTTGATACCTTTTGGAAAATTAAATAACTCACTTTCATAAAGTTATATCTCATTAACTTAGTTTAATCCAGTAGAATATTCACATGGAAAACCTCACAATTTCCTATTTGTTTGTTTACAAAGTCAATCCGTTGTTGATCCGTCGCAAGAAAGTAACTTTTTTATGATTGCTAAATTTGACGTAAATCCTACGTAAAACAATAATGCTGGCTCTCAAAAACCACTTGATGGTACGAATTGAGTGAATGATTTGCTTAATGACGTCACAAAATTGCTTAGGAAACAATGTTCTAATAAGCTTACTTTTGGGCACGTCATGGTAGGTTTTGGCGAAACAATATCAAAATAACAGTGCTTTAAACAGTGGCAGTAACCCCCCAGATATTACAGATAACTTTTACACTCCCCGCATACCCGTTGCAATGGACGAGAAGCGCAGGTCACTTAATACACGACGGTTATTGATTTATTTACTGGCATGAACAGATTTATAGTAACAAACTATATGATTTATAATAAAGACCACTTAAATGAAAATTATTAGTAATTTCAAAAAACCACACTAATGAACAATCAGAATCTACATTATTTCATTTCCGCTCACTACTCACAAATTGCCATATCAAAAGACACGCACAAACACAACGTCGCAGTAAGAGCACCCGGTGCAAGGGATGAGGATGCGCGCGCAGCCTTGCTCTATTGATTTATGGACGGACATTTTTAATTTCTTATGCGCGTCCCGTATGCGTAATGAACAAGTTACGCAACATCGTTATAACCGCTGCATTCATTTTAAAGAAACCAGACTAATGAACAATCTGTATCTCCAGTATATCGTTTCCGCTCATTACTCACCAAATGCCATAATAGAAGTCTCGCACAACCACAACGTCTCTGTAAGAGCACCGAACAAAGACTACACCCGATGCAAGGGATGAGGATGCGCACGTCAGCCTTGCACTATTGATTTATGGACGGACATTTTCGATTTGTTATGCTCGTCCTGTATGCGCAATGAAAAAGTTACGCATCATCGTTTATTTATTCGTCATAACTTTGTTTAACTACAAAATATGCAAAATGAAATATTGATTACCGCTGCACTCCCCGAACCCTATTGCAATGGACGAGAAGCGCAGATCACATGATACACAAAGGTTATTGATTTATTCATTGGCATGAACAGATTTATATTAACAAATTTTATGATTAATTATCAAGACGACTTACATGAAAATTATTGTAATTTCAAAAAAACCACAATCAGTATCTACATTATTCAATTTCCGCTCACTACTCACAAATTCCCATATCAAAAGTCAAGCACAACACAACGTCGCAGCAAGAGCACCCGGTGCAAGGGATGAGGATGCGCGCGCAGCCTTGCACTATTGATTTATGGACGGACATTTTTAATTTCTTATGCGCGTCCCGTATGCGCAATGAACAAGTTACGCAACAGGTTTGTATTTATTTTTTAAATCATAAAAAAGCCTAATATGCAAAAAGTGTACAAATTTTAAATCGGTATACATTCTCAAATTGACCAATCAGATATTACAAATAACTTTTACACTCCGGGCACCCCGTTGCAATGGACGAGAAGCGCAGGTCACTTTGTACACGCAGGTTATTGATTTACTTACTGGCATGAACAGATTTATATTAACAGATTATATGATTTATTATCAAGACCACTTACATGAAAATTATTAATAATTTCAAAGAAACCACACTAATGAACAATCAGAATCTACATTATTTCATTTCCGCTCACTACTCACAAATTGCCATATCAGAAGTCACGCACAAACACAACGTCGCAGTAAGAGCACCCGGTGCAAGGGATGAGGATGCGCGTGCAGCCTTGCAGTATTGATTTATGGACGGACATTTTTAATTTCTCATGCGCGTCCCGTATGCGCAATGAACAAGTTACGCAACATCGTTATAACCGCTGCACTCATTTTAAAGAAACCAGACTAATGAACAATCTGTATCTCCAGTATTTCGTTTCCGCTCATTACTCACCAAATGCCATATTCAAAGTCACGCACAACCACAACGTCTCAGTAAGAGCACCGAAAAAAGACTACACCCGATGCAAGAGATGAGGATGCGCAAGCAGCCTTGCACTATTGATTTATGGACGGATATTTTTAGTTTGTTATGCGCGTTCTGTATGCGCCATGAACAAGTTACGCAACAGGTTTGTATTTATTTTTTAAATCATAAAAAAGCCTAATATGCAAAAAGTGTACAAATTATAAATCGGTATACATTCTCAAATTGACCAATCAGATATTACAAATAACTTTTACACTCCGCGCACCCGGTTGCAATGGACGAGAAGCGCAGGTCACATTATACACGCAGGTTATTGATTTATTTACTGGCATGAACAGATTTATATTAACAAATTATATGATTTATTATCAAGACCACTTACATGAAAATTATTAATAATTTCAAAGAAACCACACTAATGAACGATCAGAATCTACATTATTTCATTTCCGCTCACTACTCACAAATTGCCATATCAAAAGACACGCACAAACACAACGTCGCAGTAAGAGCACCCGGTGCAAGGGATGAGGATGCGCGCGCAGCCTTGCTCTATTGATTTATGGACGGACATTTTAAATTTCTTATGCGCGTCCTGTATGCGTAATGAACAAGTTACGCAACATCGTTATAACCGCTGCATTCATTTTAAAGAAACCAGACTAATGAACAATCTGTATCTCCAGTATATCGTTTCCGCTCATTACTCACCAAATGCCATAATAGAAGTCTCGCACAACCACAACGTCTCTGTAAGAGCACCGAACGAAGACTACACCCGATGCAAGGGATGAGGATGCGCACGTCAGCCTTGCACTATTGATTTATGGACGGACATTTTCGATTTGTTATGCTCGTCCTGTATGCGCAATGAAAAAGTTACGCATCATCGTTTATTTATTCGTCATAACTTTGTTTAACTACAAAATATGCAAAATGAAATATTGATTACCGCTGCACTCCCCGAACCCTATTGCAATGGACGAGAAGCGCAGATCACATGATACACAAAGGTTATTGATTTATTCATTGGCATGAACAGATTTATATTAACAAAGGACATGACCAGTAATTGCCCTCCGATTCGGGACAATGCACAGGATTTCCGTTTTTACAGTAAGGTTTAAAAATTCAAAACGAAATTATTATGGATTTATTATTCCAAATAAGGTCAGGGTTCAAATGACAAAAAAAACAGTACGTATATTGTTTAAATCTTGAGCGTCCGCTTTCCTCTTTAAGCACTACTTCATTTTGACGTTCCATTATATCCATGCCTAATAATAATCTTGTAACCCTACATAAATACCATTTAAGTACCTTAGTCATTATATTATGAATGATTTATTTTTGATCAATTAAATAGTAATGAAAAGGGAATGTATGTTTTGTTTATAATTATTTTTATTTTTTGACAAGTCTCAAACTAATAGATCGAACAAAGCATTTTGAAATACTGCCTTTAAAGGAACGCCCTTTCACATTGCATATGCTGCCATCTGTGGTCGAATAGTTGAACTTGTTAACCAAAGTAGTGAGTGAGCAATACTTAAAAATATTTTCTAGACTCACCACAATACATAGCGCCATCTAGTGTGGGAAAGCAGTTTTTGGTGAAACTTTTTTTATTTATTTTCTCAGTTCAGAGCCTTCAGACTCCTGAAACTTTTTTATTTGAAAACTATAAAATATAACAATTACCATAATAAAGAAATAATACTTAAAAATATTTTTTTAGACTCGCTCAACACAATAAATAGCGCCATCTAGTGTGGGAAAGCAGTCTTTTGGTGAAACTTTTTTGTTCATTTTCGCAGTTTTCCGAGCCTTCAGACTCCTGAAACTTTTTTATCTAAAAACAGCGAAATATTACAATTACAATAATAAAGAAATCATTGCTGAATGATTTTTGACACCTAGGCAAGCTGCCATAGTTCCACCGGTCAAGTCCTTTATGATTAATTATCAAGACGACTTACATGAAAATTATTGTAATTTCAAAAAAACCACACTAATGAACAATCAGTATCTACATTATTCAATTTCCGCTCACTACTCACAAATTCCCATATCAAAAGTCAAGCACAACACAACGTCGCTGTAAGAGCACCCGGTGCAAGGGATGAGGATGCGCGCGCAGCCTTGCACTATTGATTTATGGACGGACATTTTTAATTTCTTATGCGCGTGCTGTATGCGCAATAAACAAGTTACGCAACAGGTTTGTATTTATTTTTTAAATCATAAAAAAGCCTAATATGCAAAAGGTGTACAAATTATAAATCGGTATACATTCTCAAATTGACCAATCAGATATTACAAATAACTTTTACACTCCGCGCACCCCGTTGCAATGGAAGAGAAGCGCTGGTCACTTTATACACGCAGGTTATTGATTTACTTACTGGCATGAACAGATTTATATTAACAAATTATATGATTTATTATCAAGACCACTTACATGAAAATTATTAATAATTTCAAAGAAACCACACTAATGAACAATCAGAATCTACATTATTTCATTTCCGCTCACTACTCACAAATTGCCATATCAAAAGTCACGCACAAACACAACGTCGCAGTAAGAGCACCCGGTGCAAGGGATGAGGATGCGCGCGCAGCCTTGCACTATTGATTTATGGACGGACATTTTTAATTTCTTATGCGCGTCCCGTATGCGCAATGAACAAGTTACGCAACATCGTTATAACCGCTGCACTCATTTTAAAGAAACCAGACTAATGAACAATCTGTATCTCCAGTATTTCGTTTCCGCTCATTACTCACCAAATGCCATATTAAAAGTCTCGCACAACCACAACGTCTCAGTAAGAGCACCGAACAAAGACTACACCCGATGCAAGAGATGAGGATGCGCACGTCAGCCTTGCACTATTGATTTATGGACGGACATTTGTAATTTGTTATGCGCGTCTTGTATGCGCAATGAACAAGTTACGCAACAGGGTTATATTTATTTTTTAAATCATAAAAAAGCCTAATATGTAAAAAGTTTACAAATTATAAATCGGTATAAATTCTCAAATTGACCAATCAGATATTACAGATAACTTTTACACTCCCCGCATACCCGTTGCAATGGACGAGAAGCGCAGGTCACTTAATACACGACGGTTATTGATTTATTTACTGGCATGAACAGATTTATAGTAACAAACTATATGATTTATAATAAAGACCACTTACATGAAAATTATTAGTAATTTCAAAAAACCACACTAATGAATAATCAGTATCTACATAATTTCATTTCCGCTCACTACTCACAATTTGCTATATCAAAAGTCACGCACAAACACAACGTCGTAGTAAGAGCACCGAACAAAGACTACACCCGATGCAAGGGATGAGGATGCACGCGCAGCCTTGCACTATTGATTCATGGACGGATATGATTAATTTCTTATGCGCGTCCTGTATGCGCAATGAACAAGTTATGCAACATCGTTTATTTATTCGTCATAACTTTGTTTAACTACAAAATATGCAAAATGAAATATTGATAACCGCTGCACTCCCCGCACCCCATTCCAATGGACGAGAAGCGCCGATCACATGATACACAAAGGTTATTGATTTATTCATTGGCATGAACCGATTAATATCAACAATGAATATGATTCATTATCTCAAGACCACTTACATGGATATTATTAATTATTTTAAAGAAACCAGACTAATAAACAATCTGTATCTACATAATTTCATTTCCGCTCACTACTCACAAATTACCATATCAAAAGTCACGCAGAAAAACAACGTCGCAGAAAGAGCACCGAACAAAGACAACACCCGATGCAAGGGATGAGGATGCACGCGCATCCTTGCACTATTGATTTATGGACGGACATTTTTAATTTCTCATGCGCGTCCTGTATGCGCAATGAACAAGTTATGCCACATCGTTTATTTATTCGTCATAACTTTGTTCAACTACAAAATATGCAAAATGAAATATTGATAACCACTGCACTCCCCGCACCCCATTGCAATGGACGAGAAGCGCAGATCACATGATATACAAAGGTTATTGATTTATTCATTGGCATGAACAGATTTATATTAACGAAATTTATAATTAATTATCAAGACGACTTACATGAAAATTATTGTAATTTCAAAGAAACCACACTAATGAACAATCAGTATCTACATAATTTCATTTCCGCTCACTACTCACAATTTGCTATATCAAAAGTCACGCACAAACACAACGTCGTAGTAAGAGCACCGAACAAAGACTACACCCGATGCAAGGGATGAGGATGCACGCGCAGCCTTGCACTATTGATTCATGGACGGATATGATTAATTTCTTATGCGCGTCCTGTATGCGCAATGAACAAGTTATGCAACATCGTTTATTTATTCGTCATAACTTTGTTTAACTACAAAATATGCAAAATGAAATATTGA
This sequence comes from Erebia palarica, assembly GCA_964035005.1. NCBI lineage: Eukaryota > Metazoa > Arthropoda > Insecta > Lepidoptera > Nymphalidae > Erebia > Erebia palarica. The sequence goes on from OZ035986.1 coordinate 22,660,737, forward strand.
TAACCGCTGCACTCCCCGCACCCCATTCCAATGGACGAGAAGCGCCGATCACATGATACACAAAGGTTATTGATTTATTCATTGGCATGAACCGATTAATATCAACAATGAATATGATTCATTATCTCAAGACCACTTACATGGATATTATTTATTATTTTAAAGAAACCAGACTAATAAACAATCTGTATCTACATAATTTCATTTCCGCTCACTACTCACAAATTACTATATGAAAAGTCACGCAGAAAAACAACGTCGCAGAAAGAGCACCGAACAAAGACAACACCCGATGCAAGGGATGAGGATGCACGCGCATCCTTGCACTATTGATTTATGGACGGACATTTTTAATTTCTCATGCGCGTCCTGTATGCGCAATGAACAAGTTATGCCACATCGTTTATTTATTCGTCATAACTTTGTTCAACTACAAAATATGCAAAATGAAATATTGATAACCGCTGCACTCCCCGCACCCCACTGCAATGGACGAGAAGCGCAGATCACATGATATACAAAGGTTATTGATTTATTCATTGGCATGAACAGATTTATATTAACAAACTTTATAATTAATTATCAAGACGACTTACGTGAAAATTATTGTAATTTCAAAGAAACCACACTAATGAACAATCAGTATCTACATTATTTCATTTCCACTCACTACTCACAAATTCCCATATCAAAAGTCAAGCACAAAACAACGTCGCTGTAAGAGCACCCGGTGCAAGGGATAAGGACGCGCGCGCAGCCTTGCACTATTGATTTATGGACGGACATTTTTAATTTCCTATGCGCGTGCTGTGTGCGCAATAAACAAGTTACGCAACATCGTTAATTTATTCGTCATAACTTTGTTAAATTACAAAATATGCAAAATAAAATATTGATAACCGCGGCACTCATTTTAAAGAAACCAGACTAATGAACAATCTGTATCTCCAGTATTTCGATTCCGCTCATTACTCAACAAATGCCATATTCAAAGTCACACACAACCACAACGTCTCAGTAAGAGCACCGAAAAAAGAGTACACCCGATGCAAGAGATGAGGATGCTCAAGCAGCCTTGCACTATTGATTTATGGACGGACATTTTTAGTTTGTTATGCGCGTTCTGTATGCGCCATGAACAAGTTACGCAACAGGTTTGTATTTATTTTTTAAATCATAAAAAAGCCTAATATGCAAAAAGTGTACAAATTATAAATCTGTATACGTTCTCAAATTGACCAATCAGATATTACAAATTAACTTTTACACTCCGTGCACCCCGTTGCAATGGACGAGAAGCGCAGGTCACTTTATACACGCAGGTTATTGATTTACTTACTGGCATGAACAGATTTATATTAACAAATTATATGATTTATTATCAAGACCACTTACATGAAAATTATTAATAATTTCAAAGAAACCACACTAATGAACAATCAGAATCTACATTATTTAATTTCCGCTCACTACTCACTAATTGCCATATCAAAAGTCACGCACAAACACAACGTCGCAGTAAGAACACCCGGTGCAAGGGATGAGGATGCGCGCGCAGCCTTGCACTATTGATTTATGGACGGACATTTTTAATTTCTTATGCGCGTCCCGTATGCGCAATGAACAAGTTACGCAACATCGTTATAACCGCTGCACTCATTTTAAAGAAACCAGACTAATGAACAATCTGTATCTCCAGAATATCATTTCCGCTCATTACTCACCAAATGCCATATTAGAAGTCTCGCACAACTACAACGTCTCAGTAAGAGCACCGAACAAAGACTACACCCGATGCAAGGGATGAAGCTGCACGCGCAGCCTTGCACTATTCATTTATGGACGGACATTTTTAATTTCTTATGCGCGTGCTGTATGCGCACTGAACAAGTTACGCAACATCGTTTATTTATGCGTCACATTTTTGTTAAATTACAAAATATGCAAAATAAAATATTGATAATCGCTGCACTCATTTCAAAGAAACCAGACTAATGAACAATCTGCATCTTCAGTATTTCGTTTCCGCTCATTACTCACCAAATGCCATATTAAAAGTCACGTACAACGACAACGTCTCAGTAAGAGCTCCGAACAAAGACTACACCCGATGCAAGAGATGAGGATGCGCACGTCAGCCCTGCACTATTGATTTATGTACGAACATTTTTAATTTGTTATGCGCGTCCTGTATGCGCAATGAACAAGTTATGCAAAAGGTTTGTATTTATATTTAAAGGAAAGGAGATCGGCGAAGTCCGACCCAGCTAATTTAAAAACCGTACAGATTCAGAAAGCATTTAATATTTTTTAATATATTTCAAAGTATTTTTCTGTGTAAACACCAAATTTTTAGAAGATGGGGATCAAAAATAAAAATAATTACGACACAATAAAAAAGTCATTTTAATGGCAATACGGAGTGTAATAGGTTTTTAATCTGAGGTAAAAGTAGAAACTAACGTGTCAAATGTCAATTATTATCAACTCAATCAAATGTCATTCGTGGACTGTGGTAGAGATGTGCCAATCGAGGTCGCGAATATCCTATATGTTACTTGTCTCTGGTCGCGAAGCAGTCGCTGGTCTAGAATCTAGATATATCGGACACGTACCTAATTACGATTTTGCATCGGTATTAACGCAATACAGCATTGATACAAAGGCGATGCATTATCGATACAGTCTTGCGGTGTAGTAGGTACCTACCGGCACCCCCGCTCTTCTTTTACCCGATGTGGCCAGAAATAGTAGCGCGCTACTGAATCGATGGAAGAATCCGCCGTGGGCAACCTCCCTTACCTAAATCTCTTGCATGAATTATAGTTCTTATTATTCCCAATACTTCCAAATAAATAGTTATGGCACCATCAATTTGTATGGCCACGTTATGGATTACGTAGTATAGTTTTAACGTAGTAGGTACGCAGAAGCCTGTAGTGTTTTTAATGTACCTACCTACCTACATTAAAAGAAACCGTGTTCTCTTTGGTATATGGACAGATAATAGGTGATCTGCAGTGCCTGATAGATTTTTATAAGCTAAAAAGTGGTCATCTGGCTTAAAAACAATGAAATGAAAACCTAACCTCACATAACTATCACTAAGAATATCTTTTTTCTCCCAGCTTTATTTGATTGACTTTGATAAACTTTTTTGTTGGTCTGGTTTAGTATAAAAAATATGAGAAGTTTGATGCGTGAACGTGACCCTCAAGCCTGGGTCGGAAACTATATGGGAGCTCGCCGATCTCCTTTTAAGGAATGGCATTCCGAAACAGTGGTAGGTTCATTTGACGATTCAAAAGTGATTGTAAAAGTTTACTTGAATAAAAAACATTTGAATTTGAATTTAAATAAAAATTTAAACTTATATATGGAAAAAGTATGAATATTATGAAATGGTATAATAATGTCTCAAATTGACCAATTAGATATTATAGATTACTTCTACTCTCACCGCACCGCGTTGCAACGGACGAGAAGCGCAGGTCACTTTATACACGAAGGTTATTGATTTATTTACTGGCATGAACAGATTTAAATATCAACAATTAATATGGTTTATTATTAGAACCACCAACATGGATATTATTCATTATTTTAAAGAAACCAGACTAATGAACAATCTGTATCTCCAGTATATCGTTTCCGCACATTACTCACCAAATGCCATGTTAAAAGTCACGCACAACCACAACGTCTCAGTAAGAGCACCGAACAAAGACTACACCCGATGGATGCAAGAAATGAGGATGCGCACGTCAGCCTTGCACTATTGATTTATGGACGGACATTTTTAATTTGTTTTGCGCGTCTTGTATGCGCAATGAACAAGTTACGCAACAGGTTTGTATTTATTTTTTAAATCATAAAAAAGCCTAATATGCAAAAAGTGTACAAATTATAAATCAGTATACATTCTCAAATTGACCAATCAGATATTACAAATAACTTTTACACTCCGCGCACCCCGTTGCAATGGACGAGAAGCGCAGGTCACTTTATACACGCAGGTTATTGATTTACTTACTGGCATGAACAGATTTATATTAACAAATTATATGATTTATTATCAAGACCACTTACATGAAAATTATTGATAATTTCAAAGAAACCACACTAATGAACAATCAGAATCTACATTATTTCATTTCCGCTCACTACTCACAAATTGCCAAATCAAAAGTCACGCACAAACACAACGTCGCAGTAAGAGCACCCGGTGCAAGGGATGAGGATGCGCGCGCAGCCTTGCACTATTGATTTATGGACGGACATTTTTAATTTCTTATGCGCGTCCCGTATGCGCAATAAACAAGTTACGCAATATCGTTATAACCGCTGCACTCATTTTAAAGAAACCAGACTAATGAACAATCTGTATCTCCAGAATATCATTTCCGCTCATTACTCACCAAATGCCATATTAGAAGTCTCGCACAACTACAACGTCTCAGTAAGAGCACCGAACAAAGACTACACCCGATGCAAGGGATGAAGCTGCACGCGCAGCCTTGCACTATTGATTTATGGACGGACATGTTTAATTTCTTATGCGCTTGCTGTATGCGCACTGAACAAGTTACGCAACATCGTTTATTTATGCGTCACATTTATGTTAAATTACAAAATATGCAAAATAAAATATTGATAACCGCTGCACTCATTTTAAAGAAACCAGACTAATGAACAATCTGCATCTTCAGTATTTCGTTTCCGCTCATTATTCACCAAATGCCATGTTAAAAGTCACGCACAACGACAACGTCTCAGTAAGAGCTCCGAACAAAGACTACACCCGATGCAAGAGATGAGGATGCGCACGTCAGCCTTGCACTATTGATTTATGTACGGACATTTTTGATTTGTTATGCGCGTCCTTTATGCGCAATGAACAAGTTATGCAACAGGTTTGTATGTATTTTTTAAAGGAAATTTTAAGGAATGGCATTCTGAAACAGTGGTAGATTCATTTGACGATTCAAAAGGGATTGGAAAAGTTTACTTGAATAAAAAACATTTGAATTTGAATTTAAATAAAAGTTTAAACTTATATATGGAAAAAGTATGAATATTATGAAAAGGTATAATAATGTCTCAAATTGACCAATTAGATATTATAGATTACTTCTACTCTCACCGCACCGCGTTGCAACGGACCAGAAGCGCAGGTCACTTTATACACGAAGGTTATTGATTTATTTACTGGCATGAACAGATTTAAATATCAACAATTAATATGGTTTATTATTAGAACCACCAACATGGATATTATTCATTATTTTAAAGAAACCAGACTAATGAACAATCTGTATCTCCAGTATATCGTTTCCGCTCATTACTCACCAAATGCCATATTAAAAGTCTCGCATAACCACAACGTCTCAGTAAGAGCACCGAACAAAGACTACACACGATGCAAGAGATGAGGATGCGCACGTCAGCCTTGCACTATTGATTTATGGACGGACATTTTTAATTTGATATGCGCGTCCCGTATGCGCAATGAACAAGTTATGCAACATGTTTGTATTTATTTTTTAAAGGAAATTTTAAGGAATGGCATTCCGAAAAAGTGGTAGGTTCATTTGACGATTCAAAAGTGATTGTAAAAGTTTATTTGAATAAAAAACACTTGAATTTGAAAATTTGAATTTGAAATAAAAATTTAAATTTATATTTGAAAAAAGGATGAATATTATAAATAGGTATAAAGTCTCAAATTGAACAATCAGATATTAAAGATTACTTCTACTCTCACTGCACCCCGTTGCAGTGGACGAGAAGCACAGGTCACATGATACACAAAGGTTATTGATTTATTTACTTGCATGAACAGATTAATATCAACAATTAATATGGTTTATTATTAGAACCACCAACATGGATATTATTCATTATTTTAAAGAAACCAGACTAATGAACAATCTGTATCTCCAGTATATCGTTTCCGCTCATTACTCACCAAATGCCATATTAAAAGTCTCGCATAACCACAACGTCTCAGTAAGAGCACCGAACAAAGACTACAATCGATGCAAGAGATGAGGATGCGCACGTCCGCCTTGCACTATTGATTTATGGACGGACATTTTTAATTTGTTATGCGCGGTTTGAAGGCGCAATGACCACGATATGCAACAGGTTTGTATTTATTTTTTAAAGGAAATTTTAAGGAATGGTATTCTGAACCAGTGGTAGATTCATTTGACGAATCAAAAGTACTTGTAAAAGTTTATTTGAATAAAAAACACTTGAATTTGAAAATTTGAATTTGAAATTAAAAAATTAAACTTATATATGCAAAAAGTATGAATATTATAAATAGGTATAAAGTTTTAAATTGACCAATCAGATATTATAGATTACTTCTACTCTCCCCGCACACGGTTGCAATGGACGAGAAGCGCCGAAGCAAAAGATGAGGTTGCAGACGTCAGCCTTGCACTATTGATTTATAGACGGACATTTTTAATTTGTTATGTGCGTCCTGTATGCGCACTGAACAACTTACGCAACGTCGTTTATTTATTCGTCATAAATTTGTTTAATTACAAAATATGCAAAATAAAATATTTATAACCGCTGCACTCCCCGCAACCCATTGCAATGGATGAGAAGCGCAGATCACATGATATACAAAGGTTATTGATTTATTCATTGGCATGAACCGATTTATATCAACGATTAATATGATTTATTATCTCAAGACCACTAACATGGATATTATTAATTATTTTAAAGAAACCAGATAAATGAACAATCTGTATCTCCAGTATTTCGTTTTCACTCATTCCTCACCAAATGTCATATTAAAAGTCACGCACAACCACAACGTCTCAGTAAGAGCACCGAACAAAGACTACACCCAATGCAAGAGATGAGGATGCGCATGTCAGCCTTACACTATTGATTTACGGACGGACATTTTTAATTTGTAATGCGCGGTTTGAATGCGCAATGAACAAGTTATGCAAGAGGTTTGTATTTATTTTTTAAAGGAAATTTTAAGGAATGGCACTCCGAAACTGTGGTAGATTCATTTGACGATTGAAAAGTACTCGTAAAAGTTTATTTGTATAAAACATATTTGAATTTGAAATAAAAATTTAAACATATATGTACCTACACAAGGTATGAATATTATAAATCGGTATAAACTCTCAAATTGACCATTCAGATATTATAGATTACTCTCCGCACTCCGTTGCAATGGACGATAAGCGCAGGTCACTGTATACACGAAGGTTATTGATTAATTTACTGGCATGAACAGATTTATATCAACAATTAATATGATTTATTATTAAAACCACTAACATGGATATTATTTATTATTTTCAAGAAACCACACTAAACTAGCGGCACGCTATGATGGCCGGTTTGACGTTTGTCCGCTCATGAAGTTCCGTATTAATTGATAACGACTTTGAAGGAAATAATTGTATTACTTTATTGACGATAGTGATGTGCAGAGATTCATAAATTTTATCGAATGTAGTTTTAGGTTTAGGACTCAAAATTTATTTATTAAATTGATTTCTTAAATGTATACAAGTGTAGAAAAATCAGTTTGCACCATTTAAGGGGTGAATGTACTTGTGAATATGAACAATTTTCACTATGTGGACAAACCTCTGAAATCGCAAAAAAATATCAATAAATTTTTAAAAATGGAATCTAATACGATCGTCACATAGGATCGCTGGCTAGCACAACTACTACCTCCGGCAAACTCGCGTCAATGCTCAATGCAAAACAAAGCAGTTTCGAATTGACGTTGCTTCGAAAAGTATAAACTGTCAGTGCAATGCGATTGTGATATAGTTTTGACCTGGCTTTGGATTTCAAATATTGATACTGCATTACTGTTGACCCTTGCTCGTTAATTTGGACTCTGTTCAAGCCCTTTGTTGTGGATTTCGTCGATATGACCGAACGTACGCAGAGAACTGTTCTAAATAGTCAGACACGTGAGTTCGTAATACGCCTTCGTAACTATTTCGATCGTGAAGCTCAAAATGGAGGGCCAATTTTACCTATAACGTCAGTGGTTGAACGCGTAGCTGATGCGCTTAATATTGGACAACGAACTGTTAGACGGATAACTAAAAAAAAATATGGCGAGACTGGCACAGAAGAAAATAAACTTCACACACCAAAAAAGAGAAAACGAGCAAAACCAGTCGTAGGCATCGATAGCTTTGATGCCGATGCTATCCGAAGACATGTTTACGGCTACTATTTACAGAAGGAGTATCCAACAAGAAAAAAGTTGGTGCATTCACTGAAGGAAGCTGGATTATTCTTCGGTGGGGAAAGTTCTTTAACGAAGATTTTGAAGACCATTGGATTTCGATACAAAAAATGTAACAAACGCAAAATATTGATGGAAAGATTTGATATAGCGATGGCAAGGTATACTTTTTTACGGCAAGTGAAAGAAATCAAAAATTGGCAAAATGTTGTGTTCTTGGATGAAACATGGCTTAATGCTAACCATACTGTAGGCCGTTCTTGGAACGATGACACAGCAGCATCTACTTCCAAAGTTCCTGTAGGAAAAGGATCGCGACTTATAATTTGTCACGCCGGAACCATCAACGGGTTTGTCGAAGGTTCTCTCATGGCTTTTGCGTCAAAAACCACTGGAGACTATCATGAAGACATGAATGGAGAAAAGTTTACTGAATGGTTTACCTCAATGTTGTGTAGCCTCCCTGAACCATCTATTATAATTATGGACAACGCCCCATACCACTCGATGCAAATTGACAAGCCACCTGCCCAATCCCAAAAGAAAGCTGATATCGTCGCATGGCTTCGTAAAAATGGCGTAGATGCAAACATGAATATGTTAAAAGCGGAATTAGTACGTCTTTTAAAAGAAAACAAACCAACCAAGATCCGATACGTCATTGACGAAATAGCATTAGAACATGGGCACAGAGTTATACGGTTACCGCCTTACCATTGTGAGTATAATGCGATTGAGTTGGTGTGGGCTCAAATTAAGGGATATGCTGCAAGACACAATACAGAACCCCCATTTACCACAAAAAAAAATGCTAAAATTATTAGAAGAAGCTTGTGAACATGTGACTAAAGGAGACTGGGAAAAGGTTGTGAATAGAACTGTTAAATTAATAAGGGAAGATTATGAAAGAGATGTGAAAATAGATAATATTATAGAAAACGAACATATAATTATTAATGTATGTGATGATAGCAGTGACGACAGTGAAAATAGTAGTATGGACGAATCTGATTAATTATGGCCTTTTGTGGCACCTTTTTTGGTATCTTTTGTATTCATATGTTTCTTGTGTGCATATAAAGTATGTATATTCATTTTCGTTCAAATATTCAGTTCGTTCAAATAAATTAAATAAACATATACATTTTTGTTTTATTAAACCTATTTAATCAGGTACAAAAACAAAACTTAATTGTTTTTTGTTCGAGAATAAATTGACATTCCACATCACTATTGTAATGTGTCAAACCGGCCATCATAGCGTGCCGCTAGTTTAATGAACAATCTGCATCTACATTATTCCGTTTCCGCTCATTACTCACCAAATGTCATATCAAAAGTCACGCACAACCACAAAGTCGCAGTAAGAACATCGAACAAAGACTACACCCGATGCAAAAGATGAGGATGCGCACGTCAGTCTTGCACTATTGATTGTAATGGACGGACATTTTTAATTTGTTATGCGCTGTTTGAATGCGCAATGAACAAGTTATGCGACAGGTTTGTATTTATTTTTGTAAGGAAACTTTAAGGGATGGCATTCCGAAACAGTGGTAGATTCATCACCGGAACCACACTAATGCAATCGGTATCTACATTATTTCAGTTCCCCTCATTACTCATAACTTGCCATATTAAAAGTCACGCACAAACACATCGTCGCTGTAAGAGCACCCGATGCAAGGGATGAAGATGCCCACGCACCCTTGCACTATTGATTTATGAACGGACATTTTAAATTATGCGCGTACTGTATGCGCAATGAACATCGTTTATTTATTTGTCATAACTTTTGCTTACTAAAAAAAGTTTAATTAAAAAATATGCAAAATAGAATATTGATAAGCGCTGCACTACCGCACCCCATTGCAATGGACGAGAAGCGCAGATCACATGATACACAAAGGTATTTCGTTTCCGCTCATTACTCACCAAATGTTATATTAAAAGTCACGCACAACCACAACGTCGCACTAAGAGCACCGAACAAATAGTACACCCCGTGCAAGAGATGAGAATGCGCGCGTCAGTCTTGCACTATTGATTGTGATGGATTAAAATTTTTAATTTGTTATGCGCGGCTTGAATGCGCAATGAACAAGTTATGCAACAGGTTTGTATTCATTTTTTAAATAAAAATTTAAATTTATGTACCTATGCAAAAAGTATGAATATTATAAGTCGGTATTAAGTCTGAAATTGACCAATCAGATATTATACATTACTTCTACACTCCCTGCACCCCGTTGCAATGGACGAGAAGCGCAGGTCACTATATACACGAAGGTTATTGATTTATTTACTGGCATGAACCGAAATTTATATCAATTTATATGATTTAATATGAAGGCCACTTACATGGATATTATTAATTATTTCAAAGAAACCACATTATTTCATTTCCGCTCATTACTCAAAAATTGCCATATTAAAAGTCAGGCACAAACACGTCACAGTAAGAGCACCGAACAAAGAGTACACCCGGTACAAGAGATGAGGATGCGCGCGTCAGTCTTGCACTATTGATTGTGATGGATTGAAATTTTTAATTTGTTATGCGCGGCTTGAATGTGCAATGAAACAGGTTTGTATTTATTTTTAAGTAATTCAATCGACGTGACGACATTAATTGCTAATATCTCCTATAATAATATGACATATCACACAGAAAGTGCTGCTGTCCTATTTAATTATTATTTCGTATACTTCTTACCGAACACGGAAGAAATTATATAAGCGTTACTTATTTACTCAATTAATGAGAAATTCCCTATGATTTCAATCTAAAACTTACACAATAACAATAAGAATCTTACTAATATTGTAAATGTGAAAGTTTGGATGGATGTATGGATGTGTGGATGTTTGTTACTCAATAACGCCCCAACGGCTGAACGGATCTGGCTGAAATTTGTCACAGAGATAGATTATAGTCTGGAATAGCACAGGCTACTAGGCTATATAAGCTTTTATCCCGGAGAATTAAACAGTTCCTGCGGGAACCAAAAACCTCAAACCACGCAGACGAAGACGGGCATTAATTTTGATTGAAAAAAAAAACAAATGAGTATTTAACAATAGTTTATCTTTTCATTCATTTTCTTACTATATTACTTATATTTCATTTTATTTGCGCTAAATAGTTATGAATAAGACAATTGCTAGTCACGACTCATGGATTTACACTCAACGTCACTGTAAGATTACCATCGGATACTATGTTTATAAATTACTGTAGGTGCAAGGGATAAGGATGCGCGCGTCATCTTGGCGGACATTTTCTGTACATCGCTGCACTTGAGTTGCAACCCAGTGCAGAGCTGAGGATGCGCATGTCCTGTACACCCTAAACATATCGATTGATTGACTAATAATTTTTCTTTTGGATCTACATAATATTGTCCGGGCAACTAAGATACAAGACATCCTGATCCTTTTGATTGATAGGCTGACATTTAAATTATTAATCACTTTTTACTCGAGCAAGTAGAAAATTGCGCAATAAAATATTAAATTAATCATCTCTAATATTTCTGTTTTTTAGAATTCTGAGAAACACTTGTGAATTCGATAGATATAGCATAACCTATTAATAAGAATCATTCACTAACACTAAACATCACTTGCATGAATGACAAATTTAATAAACATTAACACTAATTAAGTTCTTATTAACATAATACACAGTCCGTATAAACACACGATGTTGCCGTTGTTCTGTGGTTGCAGTAAGAACACATCCGATACTATCATTATTTCTGTACTTCCTGTTGTTAAGAGATGTGATGCGCGCCTCATAATGCATCGATTGATCGGCGGATATATTTTGATCTTAGGCACATCTTTACTGCGTTAGGGACAAACGGATCACCAGCATTGTTTTGTTTAACCCCAAATTGCCATCAATTTATTTATTATTGGCAGTCATTTTAAAAACGCCTTGCGTCTTTCTTATTAATTATAATTCATGTCACATTCTCAAGTACAAAGATGCGCATGTCAGGTGCAGTGACATGAGCATTGATGGTCTGAAAATTTTCTTTCTTCGCATCTTTCAAGGGTAATTAGGATAATATACAATACGATTTTTATTATTTGAGAAAAGATATTTAACAGTGATGAAGACAAACAGCAGCATACCTCTTTATACTTATCATTTTTCACTTGATACTAACACTTCCCAAATTTAAAAATCACTAATACTATGAATAATTAAAATATAAAACATAGTTCAATTACCGGTCTATACTCATTTGATATCAAACTAAACCATTTACAATCACACTTTAATTTCCTGTGTTGAAACTGACTATCATCAACGAACCTCAAATAATTATGGGTCATTAAACACCTTTTTTCACAACAAAAGCACCGCATCAAACACCGTCAATTTATAACCAGTAATCACTGCACTTCCAAGTAGCACTTCATAAAGCACTATTGATTGATTGGAGGACAGTTCCGTGTGCGCTTCAGTGATGCGCTTTAGCGCAATTAATTTATTCAAATCCGAACGGCCATTTTGTTATTAGACTCTTCAAATCTCAGGTGCGCATGTCGCCGCACCCAGATCGTCAGGGCGACCGCGTATGTCTGACAGCTACAGTGTAACGATCGCAATCACCTCTGATTGGATAACACTCTTCCACTATTGGACAAAATCCAATGACGCAGCAAGAATACCATAAATTCAGCCAAGCCAATTGATACTGTAACAATGATTGATGCAGAAGATACGCGGTCGCCCTGCGTATTGATTGATGGGCTGACATTTTAGTGTCAGTCCACATGTTGCCCGGGCAAGACGCTAATTGCGCAATTAAAATATACTTTACTTATTTTATATGTCAATTTTATACTTTACATAAATCCAAAAAACTACACAATAATAAACATTACGAGTCCACGCACCAAGTCATCACTAATATTTTAAATTCTTGCTCATTATTTATAGTTAAGTATAACTCTGAGCCCCCACTATCACAAAACGTAGCCGTAGGAGCATTGACATTGATCAACATTGTCACTGCACTACACTTCCCGGTGCAAGGAATAAGGATGCGCGCTTCATCTTGTACTATTGATTGAATAGCTGGCACTGGAAAACTTCTGCGCAATTTGCCCGCGCAAGAAACAAATTATGCAACGGTTTGTTTTTTCCAATTAAATAGAATGTCCATTTGAATTCCAATTATTATTTGCACAAAAGGTGCACGCTACAGTTCAAGAGACGAGGATACACATGTCACTGCATCCAAATGTTAGTTTTGATTGATGGGTTCACATTTTAGTTCCGCATCTTAATAGTGCAAGTAAGAAAATAATAATATTCAAATAAATAACATTCAAATAACATGAACCTTTGACCTGTTCCATTGCACACTAAGTCAACAAGTGCAAAACGCCAAGCGCGCTTTATTTTTGAACTGTCATAGCTGCGCATTTGATGCACTAATATTGATTTTCCGCCATCTTGTTTGTGTCTTACGTCAGATATGTTCCGCAATTTCACTGATAACAATTTTAATAAACAAATACAATAAAATATGAAACAAAAAACACGTTGAAGCTGTATTCTGGAGGTACTATATACGTAAACAGTATTTTATAATAGCGATAATAAATAATGTTACATTAAAAAATAAGAGGACGAAGAAGTGCATGCAAAAAAGGAGATAGTTTAAAACACATCATTAATCAAAATAAAAATAACAATAAATCGCTTGCAGAAAGAAAACCTATTATATACTTCAGTTCTAGGCACCTGATCAAAATTGCGCGCAGCAAAATATTAAGAACTTGTAACGAAATATACACAATTGTTTTTGATTCTTGCATAACTATATGCAGTGTGCTACAATAATAGTTATTTTCAGTAAGTAATTCAGTTTTGTCAAGCAGTTTTGCTTGTGCTAATATTACCCTATAATATAAACGTTAAAATTAAGAGGGCGAAAGAATATTCTAAAATCTTGTTGGTTCCGATTCCTATTGCGCGCGCATATCTTTTGTAGAAGTAGGTAATGCTAGCCAGGCACGTATTGATTTGCCGCCATCTTGTGTATGATGCTAATACAAGATGGCGTATGAACATTCGCATGAGCCATTTTCGAAGAGACAAAGAAACGTTTCCTGGAAAAAACACTTAGAAAGCGATTGTCGTTGTTCATACAAAAATGAACATTCGCAACACGTTTTATAACGAGAGCTATTTGTATAGGACGTTTATTTATTCATTATCAATGTTTAATCTTAGTTTTTATAAATGATCTTTTTGATGATGATAAATTCTGTAATCACACTGAAAATGAAATAGGTCCGGTAAATGAAATAAAACTCACAGTAAATTCGATAGACATAGCATTACTAATATGATATATTTAGCACTATTAATAAGTACTACTCACTATCACCAAACATTAATTGCACTTCTATGAATGACACATTAAATAAATAACAACACTAATAAAGTTCGTGTTAACATAATGCACTATCCTTTTAAACGCACGACGTTGCAGTAAGGATACATTAGATACCATCAATATCACTGCACTTCCTGTTGTTAGGGGTGTGATGCGCGTGCCATTTTGCGCTATTAATTGATCGGCGGATATATTCTGATCTTGAAAACATCTTTACTGCGTAAAGAACAAAAGGATTACCAGCATTTTTTGTTTAAGCCCAAATAGCCATATATTAATTTCTTGGCAGTTATTTAAAAAATACCTTGCATGTCTTTTTTATTTATTAATTATATTTAAATTCACATCACATTCACATGTACAAAGAAGCGTCACTGCACTCCGATAATATTTGTATTGATGGGCTGAAAATATTTTTCCTCGCATCTTTCATTGGTAAGAGTAGGATAATATGCAATACGATTTTTATTATTTGAGATAACATATTTAACAGTAAGATGAAGACAAACAGCACCATACCTCTTTATACATATCAATCCCCACTTGATACTAACACCATCACCAAAATTATCAAGAATCAAAATATAAAACATAACTGCACAAGTACACAACGTCACTGAAACACATTTACAATCACACTTAAATTTCCAGTGTTAAATTGACACTAACACTAATCATTACGAACCTCAATTAATTATTATACGTCATTAAACACATCTTTTCAAAGTCACCGAATCAGACACTGTCACTTTATAATCAGTTAACACCGCACTTCCATGTTGCACGTTATAATGCACTATTGATTGATTGGAGGACATTTTGATTTCCCTGTGCGCATCTTGATGCGCTTTAGGGCAATCAATTTATTCAAATCCGAACGCCCATTTTGTTATTGCACTCTTCAAATCTCAGGTGCGCATGTCACCGCACCCTATTGCAACGCTAACCGGGTATTGATTTTCCGCCATCTTGTGTATGGTGCTAATGCAAGATGGCGTATGAACATTCGCATGAGTCATTTTCGGAGAGCCCAACAATTTTTCCTGGAAACAAAACTAAGAAAGCGATTGTCGTTGTTCATACAAAAATTTAAATTCGCAACACGTTTTAAAACGAGAGCTATTTATATAGGTCGTCTACTTCATTTTCAATGTTTAGTCTTAGTTTTTATTAATAATCTTTTTCATGATGAAAAATGTTATGTTCACATTGATAATAAAATAAGGTCGGCTTTAAAGAAATAATACTTACAGTTAAGGAGCACGCCTCGATCGCCCGCGAACTGCGTCGTTAAATTAGTTGGCACTACTTTCAACAAAAGACATTTAAAAGTCCCGCACAAACAAGGTAGTTAGCAAATTAAAAATAAAGTCACTATGGGAATTAATTATAGATTTAAACTAATGAAAAAACCACTTTTCCCGTTGAATCAGCGAAGTAATCCAGGGAAAAGGAGAACAAATTGAAGAAGTTAATGATGTTGGGAGGCCTGACCCGTACAGGAGGGCTCTCAGTCTCGGCAGGTTGATTCTCTGCCGGCTCGGCCATTTCCTCAGCAATTTTAGGCTCAGGTGAAAGAGACATTCTGCTAGCGCGTCTTTACCTCGACTGAAGCGTTAGCCCGGGGAACGCTACTCATTATTTCAGCTATTGATTAATGGTATGCACATGCGTAATCATGTTCGTATGACTATACGCATGTGCAAGTGGAAAATTACCGTCTTTAGAGCAGTATATTTACCTATGAGAAAAGTACAGTCTACTTGCGATACAGTCATAGCGCATGTGCATATGGAATAATCGATAAAGGTTCTAGAAGGATCTCGGTGTAAGTTTAACAGTGGATGCGCATATTGAAAATCAATGCTTTTATAAAGATATCGGTATTAAAACTAGAATTCGCTCACGGATTCTGGGGAATTTCGAAAAACCCTGGCTTATTCTTAGTCTCCATTATAAAGAGCCCCTCATTTAAACCACATAGACTATTTTTTTTCAATATAGTATGTCTGTTGATATGGCCGAAACAATTTCGATGAGACTTTCACAGGAAGATTAAAGACTATATCTGCGCGAGTTAAAAAATCTAAACCTAGTCCAGTTATTAAGATGCTTTTTTATGTGACATCGAAAAGAACACACCAGCATGCATCTTATATCTTACAAAATCAACTTTAGCCTCGCGTCAACGTCGCATGTTTAAACGAATTTCCACTTAGCGGACATTTCGTCGTAATCATAGGAAGTCTTTTTAATTCCATGATACATCAACTTAAATATTGATTAGTGCGGCGCATGCGAAGTTCACTCCTCCACCCTGCAAGGGAAGGAAGATGAGGAAATGCACTACTGCGGAATGTCCTTTATGTTGTTCCAGAATATTCTTGATATTTTGCCCTGCTATTGCCACACCCACTGACGGTTGAGCAACAATAGAACAATATGATATATTTTAAGTCTTTATCCAACCAATATTAAATGTAAAAGTTTTGATGTTTGTTACTTACTCCATAACGCTACACAGCTTACAACCTGAATTCAAATAAAGGCTACATTTTAACCCGGAATATTAAAGATTTCCCGCGGGTATTGAAAAACCTGAATCCAAGCAGCCCAAATAGCGGGCATCATCTAGTAACTAGTTGCACATAAAATACAAAGGCGAACTACATATCTAAAGGTATTTATCTTTCAGCTAGAGCCTTCAGTAGTGGGGACAGGGTGATAAAACAGTGCGCAGATAAAGAGAATGAGGTTGGAAACATACTTAGGTAGTAAGTAATATCAGGTGATTATAGGTAGGATATACTTTTATCAGGCGTTTCGGCAAAATTCGCTTGCACAGAAGCGCGACCTAACTTCGACTAAAACCGAATGTGAACAACAATGAAATTCAGACCATATTGCTTGATGTTAAGAATTTTTTTATCGACTACAAATTAGCCCTTGACTGCGATCTCTTCTTAATGATAACTGATGACTGAAATTATTATTGACTGATGGGCATCATCTAGTCAATAATAATTTCCCTTAGAACCTGAATTATACAAAGCAATAAAATACAATGGAAAAGGTGATCAATAAAGTTTTTGAGGTCAAAGGGAGTGCTTTAGCACCCGTACTAGGAAAACCTGTGTTACGGGCACCGTAGCCTTCCGTCGGATCCTTATCACCAATTTTAAGACCTAATGCAAGAATTATTGGATTCGGAGATCGGCCATGTAATTAATCTATTAGTACGTAAGATATAGGTTTTAATATGAAACATACTCGTAAAAGAGGAAAATATGTCATTCTTGTCGTAAAAATATGCAAAACGCAATTCACTTATTCTTCCTGCTGAAAAGAACCAGCAAGAAACTCAGTGGTTGCAATTTTGAAAAATTTATTTTCAATTACATCTATGTGTAAATACATGAGTAACCGCAGTCCTAAGCATTGCTGGAGCGAGTCAAATCCATGCTCTTTTATCATATAATCTTACAGTGAAATAAGCATTTTCCGAATTATAGTTTTAATCTATCGGAAATAGACATATATCCACCGATGAACTAAAGAAAGTGGTGGGAAACGGGTGGATGAGGAAGGCGGAGGACCGTGTTCGGTGGCGCGCTCTCGAAAAGGCCTATGTCCAGCAGTGGATGCATACAGGCTGATGGATGGATGGATGGACATAGCCAGCAGATGCGACCGAAAACTGATGATGGCAGTCTCATTTCATCGAAACCTGAGATCTTTAGAAAAGTAGAAAGGCAGAAAAGGAAAAGGAGAACTTCTATGGAGAACCAGTACACCAAAACCTTGGCGTACTGGTACCAAAAAAAAGTTTGGCCAGTGATACCAGAGCCAAACTGACCTGATACTACTATCAGTCTGTACTAGGGATGAGTAACGCTATAGCAACTCAAAATTACTTACTTAGTGCCAAATACATCTTGGCATTGTTGAATGAAGAAATCGAGCGGGAATTGATTGCCGAACACTTCCACTTCGCCCGACGATGTCTGATAGAAACCGAACTCCGTACACGTCTGATACATCCATTGACGACCTGAAATGTCAGAACAGAAGCGTAATATTATTGATGGCCTAGTGTTACACCCCCCGGGCAAGCACCTCTAACTTTTCGAAGTTATGTGGGTTTTTTAGAAATTAAACATCACTTGCTTCAAACGTTGAAGGATAATTTCGTGAGGTAACCTGCGCGCCCGAGAGTTCTTCATAATGTTCTGAAAGGTGTGAGGAATCTGCCAATCCGAACTTGAACAATGCGGTGGAGATTTTTTGGTTCAATGCTCGAAGATATACAGGGAAAGGCAAAACACCTACCTCCTTCTGCTAGTTCGGAACTCCAAGACACATTACGGAGGTCACTGATCATTTTGTCATAATCATAGTCCAAACACGTCTCGTTAGATTCTTCTAGAACTATCGAGTTGAATTTGGCCAACTTTTTGTATGCGGGTTTCTCGGGATGCTGCGTTAGCATTCTACATACCTGAAATTGAATAATTTAGCCCAAGATGTTATTTTACAAGTTAGCCCCAGATGTTTAGAAGCACTTGCATAAGTTTAATTGAATAGAAAGTCTTTGTATAATATTCTTGACTGCGACCTTGGATCTTTTTTTTTTTATTAGTCGACAAATGGTTTTACTATCGTAGTTAACAAATAGAGCTTTAAATTTTGACACTAGCATGATAGCTAGTCTCAAAGCAGCTATTTCGTTTGGCAGCCATTTTAAGTAAGGACGGAAATCACATGAAAATTACGAAAAAAGATCTCAAATGCATCAAACTTTTGCTTAAAAAAATTATATGAAAATCAACCGAAACTTTTAGTTACCGAATTGATGGTAGTGGTCTTGCGGCGTTTATCGCCGATGCGGTTGTCTTCATTGTACTGAACCAGATCAGCGAAATCGTCAGCCACCGAACTGTAGAAATTCTTCATATCGTTTTTGGAAGCCTTTGAGAAAGGTTTGCATACTCTGAAAATGAATTAATATTAACAAAGTCACCGCACGCCCTCTCTCTAAAGTGTACATTATTATGCTCATCACTGGGAGTCATTTCCCCTTCCATTGATGAGTGTTGTTGCGAAAATTTTACTGTAAGCGTCTTTATCATTCAGCATATTATGTCTCTGCATAGTATTACGGCTTAAGATTGTTATAAGACGGTAGTGATAGTAAAGGAAGCCGTCGGATTCAAACTTTATGACGTTTCGGAAGTTTGCCGCGAGTGTAGGTTCGCGCAGATACAGTCAACTGAAACCGTCCCGCAGATTAGAGGTGGTTAATATAACACGTAGCGCAATATCATAGCGCGCTATTGTTCCATAGATAACGTGTTATGTGAGGAGCCGCCATGACGCTACGGCGTTATGAATATCACGCGATCGCGCGCGGCGCCTCGTAGCACTTGTAGCGACGCCCGCTTACCGGTAGCGCGCTGCCGCTGGCCGATGGTTACTGGTTAGTCTCGCGTAACGCTGTGAGTGAACGTCATCTTTGCGTGTTACGAAATTTAGCGTGCTGCGAGACATCGCGCCTGCCGGCCGCCCACGCGCTTACTTATAATAAGCGCGTTATAACATAACGTATTTAAAAGCGTGCTAAATTGCATTCTGTGCATCAAACGCACAATTTTCCGAGAAGTCACAAAGTTTGAATCGGACTGCATCACAAATCACACACGCAAAATGAAGTAGTTGATTCGTACATACTTGAACTCTTTTTCGATAATTGCAGGATCTGTCTTAAGGAATGTTTCGATTTGTTGGTGGGCTAATTTCACATTTGTGACACATTCCTCATCACCGGTTTTTTCGCGTAAAGCATTAACAACTACTTGGAAGTATTCTGAAATAAGAAAAAAAAACTAAAATAAAACCGGATCGACTCTGACTTTGATAAAAATAATTAATATACTGTATTTAAAGACCCATAAATAGGATAAGACCAATTCATATTGTTATAAATTATAATTTCATACGCCGGTGGTGATGAGAAAAAAGATTTATGACATGAGTACTTAACTAAATAAATAACCTGACAAAGTGCAGCACAATTTTAGAAACTTGAAACCTTGTGTTTCGTTTCTCTCTATAATGGAGATCCCACTAAGAAACGAATTTGATAAATTCCAACAAAAATCTCTATCTATAACCTTAGGAAAAAGCACGATAGTTATCTACTAGGTATCTTATAACTTCAAACGAGCAATTCTTGTAGGTATATCTTGTATATGTCACCGTAAGATTGCAAAAACCGTTAGATTGTAATCTAACTAGCGAAATTGTAAACTGTCGACAGATTACAATTTAACGCATTATATTTCGGTAGATTGCAATCTGTTAGGTATATAAGCCCGATAAAACCTAGGCCGGGCACTACCTGAATATTGATGTCGAACCCTAACCTGACCTACAAGAAAGAGATAAACGTAAATACAATGAATATTTCAAAAATTGACATTCAAATGACAAATATTCGTTGTATTTACGTTTTCTTGTTTGTTTCTTGTAGGTTAGGTTAGGGTTCGACATAAACAATCAGGTAGTGGCACTTAGGTTCTATCGGGTTAATATACCTAACAGATTACAATCTACCGAAAAATAATGCGTTAAATTGTAATCTTTCGACAGTTTGCAATTTCGCGAGTTAGATTATAATATAACGGTTTTTACAATTTTACGGTGACATATATATATTTAATCTGAATCTCGGAAACAGCTCGAACGATTTTCATGAAATTTAGTATGCAGGGGGTTTCGGGGGCGATAAATCGATCGATCTAGCTAGGATTCATTTTTAGAAAATGTCGTTTTATTCGTGTTTTCGAGGCAATGAAAAACAATATCACTAGAATACGAAAACATGAATACCCTGGTTCGAGTCTATTTTTTCCCCTTTATTTTTAAAATAATATTTTATTCTTAATGTTTAGTTTTTAATTTAGATTTTAATGTATCTTGTATAATATTATTTATTTATATATAATTTCCAAAAAAATACCGAGCTAAGCTAAATTTAAATTAAACAAAAGTATTTTATAACCATAACATGAACAGAATTACTTACCCATAAAATTAACTTTAGCCAAAAGTGGTCCACTAGATGAGACTGCTGCATGTACTAAATGAGGATACTTCAGTCTGAGCCATGCAGCTAAAGAGCCTGGATATGAACCACCAAAGGCGACCCATTTCACTTCTCTGTTAAACTTGTAGTTATCATTCATTGATGTTATGAAGTTTGCTAAATCAGCAAGCGCTTGGTGCGATGATAAATATAGCAAGTTTTTTGTACTGAGATCCCTGAAAATTTTAAACAAAACAAGAGAAATAATTTTAATATGTCAAAACTGGCTAATTATGATAAAATTACAGCTACAGTGTACAATCACAATGACCTCCGATTCTTTCGGAAATATTGATGATGAATTGAATAATCCTTTTGTCTGAAGACAAAAAGATATGCATGTTGCATTCTGGATAAATCATATATGGTGTAAAAAAGGCTATTGATGCTGATGATTATTATGATATTCAAAGATATCACTTCCACATTCAGAGATTGGCTGGAATAGTCCAGCTTTGTAATTACCTATTGTAGTAATAATTTATATAAATACCCAAATGATAAGTAAAATAAACAATTAGTTATGTATGGTTGGTTTATCAGACATTCAAAAAGGGCATTGAACACAATAGAACATAATATATACTTGAAAGATAACAATAATGAACTTCGAGATATAACTTTATAGTACTAATTAACCGAGTGTCTATTTCACCAACTCAACATCAAATTTATTTCTAGCTTACTCGGAGTTCATGAAATCGGAAATATTGCTTCTAGGAAAGAATTTAGCCCCCACATACAACATAAGCACTAAGTAATGCATGCATTGATCCTTCTATAACGTGTCCTGTTCTACCCCCAACTTACTTGAAATAACGTTTTGGCTACCTCGGTAAGGAAAGCCAGTTCTTTCTTCGTTTCTGAAACGACATTAAGCAAAGATGCCGGCCAGCCGTGCGAAATTCTATGCTATGCTATATCTATATATATAAAAGCGAAATAACACTCATTCACTGACTCACTGACTAATCACAATATCTCAGGCACTATAATGCAGACTTGAAATTTGAAAGGTACGTTTCTTCTATGGTGTAGACATCAGCTTAGAAACGGTTTTAAGAAAATGGGGGTTGGAAGTTTGTATGAAAGTCCTTTGTTTTTGAAGTTATAGACATGAAAATAGGCAATTAAGTTAATAGTTATAAATAATGAAAACCCATTTATGCAACTTTACGAATTGGGTGAATGGGGTACATGTAACCTACATGAGGGTTCTAAGTTTTTGAAGTTACTTAGATACTTGAAAATCAGCATATTTAGGTTAAATTAAGCAATTTTAGGAAATTCACCCCAAAGGGGGCGAATTGGGCTTGAAAGTTTGTATGAAAGTTCTGTTTTTATATTTAGAGATATGAAAATCGGCATTTAGGTTATTAGTTTTAAATAATATTAACCTGAATAAGCAATTTTAGGAAATCCACTCCAAAGAGGGTGAAATGGGAGTTGTAAGTTTGTATGAAAGTCCTATGTTTTTGAAGTTACAGACTTTAAATCGGGATTTAGGTTATTAGTTTGAAATAAATAAACCTGTATATGCTATTTTAGCCTCTACAGATAGGCTTTTTGCAGTGGGAAAATTTCTCATAGGATATCAGTAATTGTACGCGGACGAAGTCGCGGGCGACCTCTAGTTTGCTATATATGCTTTACTCTTTCATAAAGAATTGTGTCAAGTTATCAAATTCTCTCCCCACTGACATACATCAGGCAAAATCCATAAATATCTTCAAATGTTGCCTGAAAAACTACTATCTATGTAATGGAGTAGAATTATTATTATTATGTATAAATAGTTATTTATGGTAGATATCTATATATGTGTATTATTAGTATGTAGTATATCTTATTATATAAAAACTCAAACAAGATCAAAGAAATCCATAAGATAGCACTTTTAAGGGCCTAGATTCACAAACAAAGGGCATTTGCTAGTTCCAAATAAAACTATTATTGTCATTAATGAGTAAGTCAGGCTTAAGGTGAAAGCAAGTTTAGTTTAGATATAAATTATGAAGAGATAGTCACAAGTTCGAAAGATGTCACTTACTTTGTAGGGTGGCTCTCTCCATAGTACCTATGCTCTAACTGAATACATAAAGCATTAAACTGTTTAGCATATTCTATCCAAGCCCCTTGAACCATCCATTTGGCACTTGCGGGGCCTTCGCCGCCTATCATCAAGAAAATGGGCCCAGGATTATTGAAGTCATAGAAACTTTCATTCACAAAGTAGCGCTGTAACAAAATACATCTGTCAAAAGCAGAAACTGGGTCTGATTCTGTAGTGCACAATCTGTAAACTAAACTAAAATGACAGCATTATAAGGTAACAATATAAGGTTAACAATATATATTGTTAACCTTTTCATCATACTCTCTGCACAGAGGGACAGAACTAGATTTAAAGCTGTCATTTTAGTTATGTTTAGAGATTGTGTTATACAGAATTGGCCACATTGTCTTACTAAACTTATTGGTGGTACTTACTGGTAGATTCATTTGACTTACTCATAAGCACTCATTAAAAGTCTATTTGAAAAAAAATTTTTGAATTTAAACTATTAACATGCAGCTTAACACTGGGCCTTTCAACTAGATTTATAGTCTAGCTCTTCTTTATAATAAATTTCTTCTATACTAATATTATAACTGTGAAAGTTTGGATGGATGTTACTCAATCACGCCACAATGGCTGAATGGATCTGGATGAAATTTGGCACAGAGATAGATTATATTGGGAATCAAAAAACCTCAACCCGTGAAGTGCAATTCACGGGCCTCACATGATAGTAGTTTAGGAAATTAAGTATTACCTCCTATTATCAGAGAAGGAAAACATTGTCAGGAAACCTGCCTGATGGGTTGAAATGATGACAATAAAAATCTCTTGGGTGGCCAAGAGATATTGAGCTCATTTGGTAATAAAATGCCGCTCTCAGTGCATTAAAAGGACTCTCAGTAAGGGAGTGGTAGTGGCATAGTATTACTGCTAAGAACTCAAAGCCTCTTTTAGGCTACAAACTGTGTGCAGGCGTTTTATGAACAAAAATCATACAAATTTGATTGAATACAGTGTAACAGTTAACACCACTTGATTTAACGACAAACTCCCTAAAACTTAACTATGTTTGGTTTACTTAGTTAACCATACAATGATACACTCTATGCATCACACCCGCTCTAAATAACAACAAGAATACATCATTATTAAACTAAAACTATACTTTCTAAGTTGTCGAAATTAATAAGAACTGCAACTGTGTATGTCCTTTTGTTATTAATTTGTTGTTTTTATTGGTTAGCCTGTATTTATTTCCACTGCTGGCATCATACATACAAAAGATTCTAAGAAATTAGTTTTTTCAGTTATTGTGATTACCTTGCACATGTTTACCTTGGCTGCTAGACTGTTGTTAGGTTGTTATGCATTAGGTATATAGACATTGTAAATTTTAAACTATATTATTTAATAGGAAGTGACTATTTGTACAGGTACTGGACGAATAAATTATATTTATTCGTACATTTATTCAATTTTTTTTTTAAGATTTTAAACGATTCAATGTTATGAGTGTAAATTTTTGAAATATTCATTTTATTTACGTTTTTTTGTCTCTTTCTTGTAGGTTAGGTTAGGGTTGGACATAAATAATCAAGTAGTGTAGTAATTGGGTTTAAATACCTATCAGATTACAATCTACCCGAAAATAATGCGTTAAATTGTAATCTTTCGAATAATAAATTTTTCGTACAGTACCCGTATTAATAGATGCACTCTATTTATTAATTTATTAATAGTAAAATTAAGCATATTGATTTATCTTTTCTCCATTTTACGACAACTCTCAATAACGCCAAAAATTACGCAGTCCCTTCAGCGTCGCTATGTAGAGTTTACACTGTATTTAATAATATCATAGTACTCTAATAAACTTTTATTTAAGTTACTGTACAAATATAAATTCTTACCTGTTTCCAAGTTCTAGTATCTGTAGGACTGAAGTGGTTCAGCTTTTGGACAAACCATTGTGCTGGGGGTAGCTTTACGCCGCTTACGCCAGCTGGTTCACCTAAATTACCTCCTTTACTACGGCCCAAGTGGAAACGTTTACCACATTGAACCAAAATTATAAGTTGTAAACTCACTACAACTATAGAGGAAACTTGCGGCATTTTTAACCCATCAATTATTTTCTTATTGCGAATGAATAAACGTTAATTCGTATTGAAATAAGCGCACCAGATTATTCGAGTCGTAAAATATATAATGTACTCTGTGCGTAAAATTATCAATAGTTGTTTTGTTTACTTTAGTTCATATGTTACTTGTCTCTGCTTTAGTTTATTGTATAATTATTGTACTCTGTGGTTTATTGCCTAGAAGCTTACTCTATGGTGCAAGGCCCATAGGCATAGAGTAAATATAGCCAGAGGACACAATGCTCTAATAATACCACAGCAGGGCGACCATGGGCTGGGAGATTTTATCCACGGGGAAAGGATAAATTTTTTATCTCCTCACTCAGTTTTATCCACCCGTAGAGCATGGGCAAAGCGGTGGAATTAATATCCACGGTGGATAAAATAGGGGAAAGACTTGTCCCTGCAATTGCCATTTTAAGAAAATCATGGAAGTAAGATGTAAAATGTCACCTTTGTTATTTATTTACGAAAGGATATGTTACATTTTACTCAATTAATTGGATAAAGTGGTAACTGTGCCCGTAGCTTACGAAAAATGTGGCTTAAGTTATAGACGATGGTGTATTGCTGTGTGTTAGGCTGCAAAAACTGAACTGAACGTAAATACGAAAACATACATAATCAAATAGGTACGTAAGTTTACAATTTTATTATGATCATATTTTGACCTGATTGTTACAAATAAAAACAGGTTATATTTGCTCGCATGCATGCTACAAAGTATAGAAATAACAAAAAAAAACTTATTTACCAATAAGAAAATATCGCATTAAGACTATCGCTATCGCATACTGTTTATGCTGAGACCATGTCTCATCTATGTCTACGCCCACGGGCAAGACCCCCACGGGCAAGACCACAGCACAGAGAACTCTCGCCATTCTATACATTATACCCTAAACTTCGCCTTAAGCTCCGCCCATACGCCATTTTTAGGTACCGGAAGCTTCAATTTAAATATGATATTTCATATCCTTCTCAATATACAATCTATTTGAAGGGGCAGCGTAAAAAATGTAAATAAAACATACAATCAAGACATTTCAACTTTGCTATCAATATTTTCACTGTTGTATTTTACAAATCACTCACAAACGTCTTATTTCCTGAGTCAAATGAAACTGATTGAAATTGACTGAACTGATTGAGTCAAACTGATTTAAAGTTTAATATATACTCAAAAGTAATTTAATTCAAGCATTATGAAGCTAATATTTTATCAAATAGCTAGCAAGAATCCCAAAATAAAAACAAAGAATAATAACCTAATGGGTGTTTGACATTTATAAATAGAATGATTCCATAGAGATGTGACATGAAAAGTGAACCATAGACTGAATGATAGGAGCAGGTGTAGTCGATTGTAAAAATCGAAAATCGATTACCACATTCTATGATTATGAAATTACCTTGTGATGTTGAAGACGATAATATTATAGTTAAACCTTTCACTAATATCTTATCACTAACGCCCACGCCCAAGCTTGGTAATAGTCGTTGAAGCCCAAGCTAACACTTTAAGTTCTAATTTCCTCTGTCCTATGAGAGTGGAGGCCTGTGGCCAGCCGTGGGACGTTAAAATGAGCTGTAGTGATCAGTGATCAAGTACCTAAATTAAATAAATTGTGTGTGTCAGCTCCGACGTACGACTGAAGCTTACTCTTTACGAACGATTATAAAACAAATGAGGGTAAATGAACGCATTTTTTATATTACTGAAAGCATGCTTGATACATTTATTTATATAATTTATATTCATCAAAATACATTACATAGTCATGGAAACATAATCAAGTGTTACCATGGATACATGTAGATAACGTAACTGAGAAAGTTTGAATTCACTCCTCATACATTTTCATACCCCGGGCTTATTTAAGGAAATCGATTTACAATCGACTAAACCTGAACTTGTCATTCAGTGTGAGATCTATAGAGAGAACTTTGACTTTGCTTAGGCTTAAGACATGGTTAAAACGAGACAGGTTTATGTTACTCACATAAATCCATCTCATTTTAACTCTGAGTAAAGTCTGAGCCAAGTCAAAGTACGCTCTATAGATCTTAGCATCAGTCCGTAGAAGCGACTGTATGTGGTAATCGATTTCAGAATGTATTCATTCAATCGTTCAGTCACAACTAGTCTGTCAATCTTTCCATCATTATATGTCCAATGACAATTTTATTCACGTGATCTGACGCCATATTTGTTTACATTTTTTACTTTGCCTCGTCAAATAGACTGTACATAATCAAAGGTCTCCATCTTGACTCTGATTCTATCAATGAACAAACTTCCATAGTCATTGGATTCTATGTTCGCCAGCATAGAGTAAGAATAATATTCTAGATCTCTGCTCGCCAGAGACAAGTAAAGTATGACAACATCATGACATTATGACACAAAAAGCACAAAACACGCAAAACCATGGAGGTAACAAATACCTCCATGCACAAAACACTCTCACCATAGACAAGTCACTCTCACTGCGTCAGCGATTTGCTGCTGATTGGCTGCTGGGCTGACTCGCTCGTCGCGAATGCTGGCTCGTCGCGAGCACGATCGATCGTTAGGGGTAGCGAAAGCGATTAGCTCAGCGAACAGATTTCAGAAGTGTACTGACTGTGTACATTGGGTGTATGTTGGTTAGCGCTCCGAGGTTTTAAAAATGGCTCTATTCAGGATCACATCTTCTAAATTAATTGAAATACAGGTAATTTTATTTCATATTTAGCTATATAGCATCAAGCTTTTGCCGTTCATACAATTTTTATTCAGAATTACTTAGTTCATAACCTTCTTTGCCACATTTTGAGTTCGCTGCTCGAAGTTATGTAATGTGAATAAAACTATTTTGGGATTAACGTGTACGGTAAATATTCATTAATATCAAGCTTTCCGACCATTCATTTAATATCTAGGAATCATTAGCTCTGAGTATTATATATTTTCCCGGCAAAATTGTTAAGCTTTATTTAGGTACTTATACTTTTAGATCTTAAATGTACCTACATACTTGCTGAATCGTCCCAGCTCTACTCCAGTGGATTTTTGAAAACGTATATGCAAGGGGTAGAATTTCCACCCCCTTGGGACCCTAAAATACGTATTTTTCATTTTGAAACATTTTTATTCATATTATACATAAATAAATACATAATTTCATCCCCAACTAACCCTCTTAGGAGTTCGCATTCCTTAAATTTGTAGTGTAGGTATATAAAATAGATTTCATTTTTCTTACTCTATTGGTTTACAAGGTTTAGGTTACAAGTCTTTTTTAAATGTAGGTATAAATTACTTCTTTTACAAGAATATAAAACTTTGATTTTATATAATTAATTAAGAATATAGTGGTGTTTAATATATAGGTATTTTGTCATTTTGTCAACTTAGTAAGTACTTACCTACAATTTAAAACCAAATATCAAAGTCTAGTTTCCCAACTATGTGACAACCAGGGCAAGAAGGTCAACAGAGATCCTGTTGCTGAACCCCAGGGACCTTTTTGACCTGGAACTTTGATTATAATCCTGAAACTACTACATAAGTACATAAATTCATTGTATTTAAATAGTTTGCTATATAATGTAAGCTACCATAGCCATTATAACTATAACTGATTTAAGTCATACTTACAGAAAAATATTATAAGTATTATCATAGGTATTAGGTAAATGAGTATTTTTATAATTAAACATGATCATGAATTCTATTTTATCATTAATCATATACAGAAAACAATTAACTACTTGCTTAATTATAATGTGTTCTTTTGACATAGTTTTTAATATTAAAAGTAGTAAGACAAAATGATACTTCTAATAACCAAAGTTTTACTGCACTTTTATCAGTATAACTATTTACTGATACTTATTTTATTTGGTTATTAGATATAGTGTAGTAAGTATAATATATATGTACATGGAGTATATTATACAATATTATACAGTAGAGTATAGGCATAGTAGATATTATAAGTAAACTGTAAAAAGATGTGTGAAAACTGAACTTTGTGTGTTTGATATTTACAAACCCACATTCTTATTGTCATAATTAAATTAATCAACCATTAACTACTTACTTATATCTGTATTTTTTGTATGATAGCTATTAATGACTTGTATTTAGGCAAAATACCTAACCATGCATTTTGTGTTAAATACCGGTACTGTTCAGTGTTGCATGACCATGAAGTGTGATAACAGATGCTTAATATAGAACTCTGTGGTTGCACGCTAAGTTGTAATTAATGACTAATCTTAATTTAATAACTAGCTGATATCCACATGGAAAAAGTTTTTTTATTCCCATAATTTTATGAACTCCATTATTTTCCAGGATAAAAAGTAGCCAGTGTCACTTTCAGGTCCTCAATTACTATACCCATGCAAAAAAATCATGTCGATCTGCTGTTCAGTTGCCGCGTGATTGAAGGACAAACTAACAAACTTACTTTCGTATTTATTAGTATGACAATTGTAGCTTTTTTCAAATTTCACTGCTATAAAATATGTTTATTTGAAAAAGATAAGGTGGTTAAAACTACTTTTCTACTTTACTCTATTCAAATATAAAAAGTTAAAAGGAATGTCCTTTTATATGACTTTACCTGGAATACTTTTGGTTCTTGTTAAATGATCTTCAGAATTCTTTCATGTGTAAATAGATTAATAATACTACAGGTTTTTGTATACATCAAAGTATATGGGATATAATTATTAATATAAAATGTCTTGTAAACATATGCTTATATATATAAACTTTTGAACAGCTCACTTAGATTCACTTCACATTCAATTAATTTAAATTGTGTACCAATTGGCAAAGATCCAGACAAATCTGCAGTCTTTTTTGCTATTCGTTGTAGGCGGACGTAACTCTTAGCAGCAAAGCAATCAAGCGAAATTATCTTCCCATCGTGTTGCACAAAAGAAAGTAAAAATATCACAAGGTTTTTGTCTTACTTTTGTAAAATAAAATTTATGTTAGGACTGCATACTTTACTACTATACCATGTAAATACTAGTGACTAGATTTACAAGGTACAAGGTTTAAGTGAACCATTACTTTAACCCACAAACTATTAGTTATCACTAGTTATTCTTTATTATTTTAGTATGCTCCAGAAAGATCCCATTACTAGGCAAGGTAAGTACTTTGCTTGCATACCTTGTATAATATCTGTTTTTAACAATAATCATCGCGAATATGTTCCACTAGATTGCTTGTAGGTATATCAGTATTCTTTTGCATTCTTGCAAGAAATACAATTGGCGTCAATAAATAGTCATTCAAATACATTGGCTAGGATGTTGTAGTTACAATACATAAATTAGCACAAGTTGTCGGTTAGGGCTTCTTAAGGCTGTACTTAATACCTCAGAAACCTTTTAAGAAGTAACTAGATGCTACAACCAAATAGCGCAATGAAGTGATGAATAAGTCTTCAATGTTTGAACACACTTGTTCAAACAACAATATAACTACCTATCCATTAGGTATTTTAACTAAAACTGTTGGGTCATACTCATGTCCATTATGTGATATTGTTCTGTTACTGGTATGATCTGTGGTATGGTATGGTGCCTTAAAGTATATGATTAGTTTGCGAGTCTATTCGTTTATCCAACGAGACGTCGCGTCGTCGCAAGAATCTATCAACTAGCCTGTGGGCAAACAATATAATTCTAAGCGCGGTCAATAAATTTAAATCCGGTAGTCTTCTTATGTAATCAAAGTCGTGGGATAGCTCGGATAACTCCTATCATGTACACCCAATTTATGCACGTGATACGCTGACATTGAAATCACCTACATACGAGTTCTTATCGTGGTCTATCTTATCAATTGAAATATTCTGGAGTCGTACGTTCAATTAAACACGGTTTGAGTACGACTTGAGTAAATCTAAAAGTATGGGCTCGTGAAAATCTCACGGCTAGCTAATCGATTATGTAATGTTCGACGTTTTGGCAAATGCTTCGTTCAGTGTTTCTTCTATTTGTAAAGGTTTGTGCGTTTAATTACCTACATGTTTCATGGAACATCGATCGACCTTTCGGCGTTACAATATACATATATGACGAAACTATACATGACTAGCATTGAATTTTATGCCGACAACGGAATCGGCCGGATCCAGTTAAACAGGCATTTTAAAATTCAAGTAGGTAAGTAATGAGTTGGAAAAGTAGGCCATGTGGCTAGCCGCTTGGCCCGCAACTGAGATACGTAGGATCACACGTAATGTGTATCACGCGAGTGTTTTTCGCGATTAACCGCGTTCCATTACGCAATGCGCAGAAGGTTATTCTCGTTCCAAAGTCGTCCGTAGTATTTTGGCGCCGATTTTGTTTGTTGCTCTATGTCTATGACATCACTGTTTCGCTAATATATTCGATCACACGGAAGATTGGGCACAAAAAACATACAAATTCAAATTAAACTATAAACGGAGTTAACTAAGTATGGTAGTTATCACGTTTATAACATTATTTTTTGTAATAAAACTAGTTTTGTGTTTATGTGCCGTAAATCGGTTGAGAAGAGTTGGGTACATTATTTTCACATAAATAATAGTCCGTGCGGACGGGCAACTAATGAGCAAAACATACAGGGACCGGGCGCGGGCCGGGTCGGGTGCGCGGCGGGTTGAATTCCTTGTATTTATATGGACGACATCATCACGCAGAACGCGGGATCGGGTCGGGCGCGTGGCGGGTGACATGCGGGTGACGCTGTGTGATGTCGTCCATATAAATACAGTGCAACCTCGATATAACAAATCGGAAGGGAACAAGTAAATATTCGTTATATCAAGTAATTCGTTGAATTGAGGTTTGTTATGTTGAGGTTAGGTTGGTTTAAAATCTTATATTTATATAAAAATCAAATGCTGTTCGTTTGTCTCGCTAAAACTCGAGAACGGCTGGGCCGATCTAGCTGATTTTGGTTTTGAAATGTTTGTCGTAGTCCAGGGAAGGTTTAAACGGTGAGAAAATATGTAAAAATTGCGAGGAAGATAGAGCAGGACAACGTCCGCCTGGCCCACTAGTTTGTTATAAAGAGGTTAAAAAAATAAACTCGCCGGCATATTTAGCGGAACATAAAAAAGAGGTCCATAATTAAAAAAACATGGTTTTATTTTAAAATCTACTTACTACACTTTTTTTGTTATTTAAAGTTTCATTTGTTTTACTTAAAATGAGATCACATTAAAAACAGATTTTGCGAGTAAAGGCTATTTGTGAAAAATGGTACATTTTTGAACTTTTCATGTAACCGGGAAAAGTGAAATTTAATATTAAAATAACAATTAGTTAAATTAGAAAAATGGTGATTAATATCGCGTATTTCCTCCACGTGCTCTTATTAAAGTTTCTACCCGTCTAGGCATACTGAGAATGATGTTATCGATGGTCTCCTGGGATAGTCTCCGCCATTCCTCAACTACGGCGATTCGCAGTTCTCCCACGTTGGCAGGAGCTGGAATTCTGGACTTAACTTTTCTTTTCAGCAAGTCCCAAACGTGTTCTATTGGGTTCATATCCGGTGATCTCGTCGGCCACTCCATAACAGTGATATTCATATCATTAAGATAAGCTTGAGTTACCCGAGCGGTATGCGGCCGAGCATTATCCTGCATAAAAACAAAATCTTCACCGATATATGGGGCAAACGGTACGACATTTTCTTCTAAAACTTCTCTGATATACCGGTCTGCAGTCAGACTCCCTACGTCAATCACTACCAAGTCTGTGCGAACTCCCAAACAAATGCCCGCCCAAACCATTATTGATCCACCGCCGTATGCAAATGTAGTTTCAAAATTTGTCTGAATATATCGTTCTCCTTTGCGTCTGTATATTATTTGCCTGCCGTCAATTTGATTTAAGAGAATTCTGCACTCATCACTAAACAATACCTTACTCCATTGGTCCGCGTTCCAAAGTCGATGTTCCTGAGCAAAACTTAACCTATTTCTATGATGATTTACCTCGAGCTTTGGAGCCTTGGCGGGCACAAATGAACCCAAGCCAGCTTCTTCGAGCCTTCTTCGTACCGTACGCTCACTTATGGTTACACCCCGCACTGCTTCTAACTCATGTTGGGCTTGGACGGCCGTCAAACGGGGGTTCCTACGTACACGAAGCCGAATGAAACGATCATCCCTACTCGAAGTGCGTCTTTTTCTGCCTTGTCCTGCTCTTCTCACATAAGTACCGGTCTCCCTGAAACGTTGGATACTGCGATGGATCGTTGAAACTGGTCGACGAAGATCTCTGGATATCACTCTGTAGGTTTGACCATTTCTTCGCATTTCGAGTGCCCTGGCAATCTCCGTTGGGGCTAAGTCAGGTATAATTCAGTCATCAACTCCAGAAAGATACGCGATAAAAAAACTAACTAAAAACAGTATTTCAATGAAATTTTAAATCAAACTCAGAAGGAAGAAATACTCGAAGTTCGCTCCAGATAAGGTGTATTTGAATAAAATTAAAACAATTGCATAAAATGTGATGTTCAGTTGTTTTCTTTAATTTGAAAATATGTCTTTTTAAATTAAATGACGTGTACGTAGGAACCCCCGTTTGACGGCCGTCCAAGCCCGACATGAGTTAGAAGCAGTGCGGGGTGTAACCGTAAGTGTGCGTACGGTACGAAGAAGGCTCGAAGAAGCTGGTTTGGGTTCATTTGTGCCCGCCAAGGCTCCAAGGCTCGAGGTAAATCATCGTAGAAACGGGTTAACTTTTGCTCAGGAACATCGACTTTGGAACGCGGACCAATGGAGTAAGGTATTGTTTAGTGATGAGTGCAGAGTTTTCTTAAATAAAATTGACGGCAGGCAAAGAATGTACAGACGCAAAGGAGAACGATACATTCAGACAAATATTGAAACTACAGTTGCATACGGTGGTGGATCAATAATGGTTTGGACGGGCATTTGTTTGGGAGTTCGCACAGACTTGGTAGTGATTGACAGAGGGAGTCTGACTGCAGATATATTATATATATTAGAGAAGTTTTGGAAGAAAATGTCGTACCGTTTGCCCCATATATCGGTGAAGATTTTGTTTTTATGCAGGATAATGCTTGGCCGCATACCGCTCGGGTAACTCAAGCTTATCTTAATGATATGAATATCACTGTTATGGAGTGGCCGGCGAGATCACCGGATATGTACCTAATAGAGCACGTTTGGGACTTGCTGAAAAGAAAAGTTAAGTCCAGAATTCCAGCTCCTGCCAACGTGGGAGAACTGCGAATCGCCGTAGTTGAGGAATGGCGGAGACTATCCCAGGAGACCATCGATAACATCATTCTCAGTATGCCTAGACGGGTAGAAACTTTAATAAGAGCACATGGAGGAAATACGCGATATTAATCACCATTTTTCTAATTTAATTAATTGTTATTTTAATATTAAATTTCACTTTTCCCGGTTACATGAAAAGTTCAAAAATGTACCATTTTTCACAAATAGCCTTTACTCGCAAAATCTGTTCTTAATGTGATCTCATTTTAAGTAAAACAAATGAAACTTTAAATAACAAAAGAAGTGTAGTAAGTAGATTTCAAAAATAAAACCATTTTTTTTAAATTATGGACCTTTTTTTATGTTCCGCTAAATATGCCGGCGAGTTTATTATCCCTTAGTTTTAAAGCTTCTTCAAATTATAATACAGACGCGATCTATATTGGCCGTTTTGTTTTTTGTTGTATATACCTACTTAGCTACATAAAGATTCAAAAGCGAAGGTAAACGAGGCTAGGTAGGTAGAACAAGACTTGTTGGCCTTTAGGGTTTTTTAACAACATTGAGTTTTCCTTACGGAAAAGTTTTTTTTATCCAATACAAGTTAGCCCTTGACTGCGATTTCACCTGATGATAAGTGATGATGCAGTCTAAGATGGTAGCGGGCTAACCTGTTAGGGGCATGGCAGTCACATTAAACCCATACCCCTGTTCGGTTTCTAGTCTACACGGCATCGTACCGGAACGCTAAATCGCTTGGCGGCACGTGTTCGCCGGTAGGGCGGTAACTAGCCACGGCCGAAGCCTCACACCAGGCCAGACTAGGGAAAATTCAGAAATAATAAATTCTCAAATTTACCCTGCAGGGGTTCGAACCCGGGACCTCCGCACGTTAAGACATCAACGCTAAACACTGCGCAACGGAGGTCAAGTTGTGGTGTATTTACCAAGTCGATGAGTTTCGTCGTCTGCGCTATGACCTGTTAAGACGTCTGATGTATGAATCTGTCACCGTAAGATTGTAAAAACCGTTGAATTAGAATCTAACTCGCGAAATTGTAAACTGTCGAAAGATTACAATTTAACGCATTATTTTTCGGTAGATTGTAATCTGTTAGGTATATTAACCCGATAGAACCTAAGTTTACCTGATTGCTTATGTCGAACCCTAACCTACAAGAAACAGACAAGAAAACGTAAATACAATGAATATTTCAAGAATTGATACTCAGAACATTGAACGGTTCACAATCTTTCGACAGTTTACAATTTCGCGAGTTAGATTATAATCTAACGGTTTTTACAATCTTACGGTGACAAATCCATACCGATGGCGACAAAAACTTATTAGGGACTTACGTTTGTTTTAAAACATCTGCAGGGACTTCACACACTACTCACTTGGGACTGTATTTTTATTGTCTGACAGACAAATATATTGCATAACTCACTTAAATGAATCGCGCATACTAGGCGATAGGTCAAAACGCGGCATTCCCTCCGATGCGAGCGTTTTGCGCGTATTT
This sequence comes from Erebia palarica, assembly GCA_964035005.1. Taxonomy (NCBI): domain Eukaryota; kingdom Metazoa; phylum Arthropoda; class Insecta; order Lepidoptera; family Nymphalidae; genus Erebia; species Erebia palarica. Next base: position 22,697,558 of record OZ035986.1, read on the forward strand.
GTCCTGTTCGTTCCGTTGTGTTTTTGCTCCTAAATTTTAAAAATTTTAAAGTTTTTTTCCCCATTCTTAGTACTTTTTTATTTTAGGGTTACATAATAAAACAGTATAGTTTGTCAAATCTAACATGCACTTGGCTTTATTGAGTTTTAGAACAAATCTATAAATACTTATAATAAAACTGTAATGAACGGATTTAAATGAAATTTGGTATAGCGGTAGCTGATACTACGGGTCAATATATGGGATAGTATTTATCCGATAGAAAATAAGGTTCCTCCAGGATAGGGGTTTTTTGTTTATTTTACTCCATAACTCAGTCAAATTTGAATAAATCTTTCTTTATTAGTAGACCGTATGTATCATCAGGTAAGTTTTGCCCAATTTTGGTGAAGATTTGATAAACATTATCAGAGATAGAAGACAATACTCCTCAACAGATAACAGCAATTCACTTGATTAGGACTTAATATCTTTGAAGGAAACAAAATTAATTATAAAAAATTTCGACCAAGAGAAAATCTGTCAACAGCCGTCGACATAATTTACTGTTAACATCGGTATTTCCATAATATTTCGATGCCATATATATATATATATATATATGCCTGTGATATGTGGACTTAATTTCGTGTATTAAAACTCAATTTGAAGTCTGAACCAGAGTTTAAGTAGCTTGAAAGGGCAGATAACGAACTTGGCTACTGAAGTGTTTTCTGCAGCAGTATCTTCTAGAACGGAATCCTCAGTAAAGAAGCTCGAAGACAAATGCCGTAACCAAGAGCTTGAGGTAGTTTATGCAACCGCATAAAAGAATGGCTTCATTAAAAATATATTCAAAAGATATTTATTCAATTTAGATACACTTAAATTGAATAAATTATTAACTCATCATTAAAAAACATAATGGTGATAATCAGTTATGGTATTTTTGTTTAGTAAAACTAAAGCTAGAGCAACGGGATTATGTCACTACCTACAAAATGGCACATACTATAATTAAACTTTGAAAAAAAAGTCTTGATTTGTATATGTCACCGTAAGATTGTAATGACCGTTAGATTATAATATACCTCGCGAGATTAGGAACTGTCGAAAGATTGTGAACCGAACAAACTGCTTACAAATTAACGCATTATTTTTCGGTAGATTATAATCCATCGAAGTGAAACTGTTATATTACAATCTGTCCGCGTCAAATTCGTCAACTGTCCGAAGACTGTCCCTGATTGGTCGGTCTTACAGTAGGCCGTTTTGTTTCCATAGAGTTACGAATGAAACAGAGGTGTCAGTCAAATAAAATAAATGAACTTCAAGAATTGTGACAAAGTATTTATTTATTATTTAGTAGGTAATCAATAATTCTTACATAACATGGTAAGAAAATTTTTTTAACAAAATAAAAAAAATCAGAAACGTAATCTATCTCTAAAAAAATGATCACAAAATAAAATCAAAATAAAAAAAAAACAAATCAATAAGATATTAACGTTTTCTCTCAAAACAAATTAAACTCAAAACAGAATTTAAATAAAAAAACAAAAATCTAAATCGTAACAAAATTGTCTATTAGAAAAAAAATGAAAGTAAATTGCACCAATAAAAATGTTCACTTATTGTTGCACGTCAACGAGCTGTGGCACCTGGATGACCTGGAGTTACAAAGAATATTGGCTTTCTTACAATTGCACTTATTGGAAACGCATTGTCCATTTTTTATTTTTTTGCAATTGCATTGTTTCATTCCTTGCCCGCCAAATGATGAAGACATTGATGCAACTGTTCTCAACGGTAATGTAACCTGAAATAAAATTGAGGTAAATCTAATGTTTCGGTTTAAAGATCAAGGTAATATGAAATATATTGCTAAAATGTATTTTAAGGTAACATTAAAACGTAAATTTATACCGACCTCTGGAATGTCACTGAGTAGTTCTGCATTTGGACAGGAAAGAACAGCATTTCGAGGCATCCAATCTTTGATTATGCCATAACTAGTGCCAACTTGTTAATAATTCGTTCTTTTTCATTAAAACTTTTCCAATCAGGTTTTTACCGTCCAAAGGTCCCCTGTCAACTCGATTGCCACTTCTTTAGCCTGTTTGCTTTTTAATGGTCGCAAAAAACAGAATTTTGTCAAATGATCCTGATATTGCAATAACCATTTATACTCTTGATCTGGAGATGTTTGGAAATCTACAAGATCTATTTGTCCCCTTCGATTGAAGTCGTCAGAAATCAACGGTTTTACGACAATTCCTTTTTTCGGAAAGCTTTTCTTTGATAAACATGTTTTACACAAATTTAGGAATATTGAAACCGCAAATATTGGCACCACATATTTATGTTTCAAAGCGTGAACAATTTTGTCTCGACGTCCATGTCCAGTGGCAATATGTGCGTCGAGTATCGTTTGAATACTCATCAGTTGGAATTATTTGTACTACAGGATCTGAGATATCCTTTCTCTTAATTATTAAAATTTTCTGGTTCCCAATATTCATTACATCGTATTTTCTTGCATGATAGTACTGCGCGTTTGTTGGTCGCCTACCTTGAGATTTTATTGTGTTGTAGTACTCTAACAATTTTATCACACTTTGTATTCTTTGATTTGTCCATTCAAATTTTTTACTATTTTTATTATGCCCGCTGTAATAGTTTTGCAACTCTATGGTAAATTCATCCTGATTAACAATAACTGGTATTTCTGAGTATTCTTGATGGATAAGCTCAATATCCGACATTGTAAATGTTATCAAATGAGATCACATAGGTTCACGTGCATAAAAAATATTAAAACACGGAAAATGTCCGGAATTTAAGGCTATGTTCGGTGATTAATACTAACTTATTTATCATTCAAACTGCACTTCTTTGGTTAATCACAGATTAATTTTACTTCCACAACAATTTTATATAACTAATTCTAAAGCTGTGAGCTATTTTCAACACGAAATCAATTTACAATCACCAAAACACTGTTTGTTTACGTTCGACAACAAATGAATTATCAAATGAATATGTCGGCGCACGGCATATTCCGGTCAACCAATCAGCACGCGAGGTGCGTCCCGTCGCACAATTTGACGGTTTCACTTCGATGGATTCTAATCTACCGAAAATTAATGCGTTAAATTGGAAGCAGTATTTTACGGTTCACAATATTTCGACAGTTTATAATCTCGCGAATTATATTATAATCTCACGGTTTTTACAATCTTACGGTGACATATATAAAATACGAAGGAACTTTTTCCTCGACCATATTATACTAATATTAAAAATGCGAAAGTTTGGATGGATGGACGGATAGATGGATGTTTGTTAAACAATCACACCAGAACGGCAAAACGGATCTGGATGAAATTTGGCATAGAGATAGATTATAGTCTGGACACGTAGGCTACTTTTAATTCCTCAAAATTAAAGAGTTCCCGCGGGAACTATAAAACCTCAATTCACGCGGACGAAGTCGTGGGTATTATTACGAAGCTAGTAAGTATTATAATGTTAGAAATTCATCACGATATCAGCTCAGGACCTATAAAGCACACAAACTTGAAATTTGGAAGGTAGGTTCCTTCTATGGTGTAGACATCCGCTAAGTTTTGAGAAAATTCACCCCTAAGGGGTTGAGATGGGGGTTGGAAGTTTGTACGAAAGTCCTTTGTTTTTGAACTTAGATACATGAATTATTAGTTATGTTATTAGTTATAAATAATTATATTATATTATATAAGTTATTAGTTATAAACAATTAAGTTATTAGTTATAAATAAATAAAAACCTGTATAAGCAATTTTACGAAAATCTACGCCAATAGGGGGTGAAATGGGGGTTGGAAGCTTACATAAGGGCTATCAAGTTTTGGAAGTTAAGAGACTTGAAAATCGGGATTTAGGTTATTAGTTTTCAGTTATAATAAACAGTATGAACAATTTTAGGAAAATCTACCCCGCAGAGGGTGAAATGAGGGTTGTAGCTGCTATAAGTAGGCCTTATGCAGCGAGAAAATCTCATAGGAAATCAGAAATTGTACGCGAGTGAAGTCGCGGGCGACCGCTAGTAAGTAAATAATAATAATAAAACCCGATCCTAAGGACTCAGGATAGGAACGCTTAATTTTTATATTAATTTATTAGAACGCTAGATGATGATGTGTCAGTACGACAAAATTAAAAAAAACATAAGTACGTACTACATAGTACCTACCTATTTTATCTTAAAGTGATAATACAGCCTTCAATCTTGGACGTATCACCATGCCTTCAATGTATGCTTTGACCTCAACGTAGATCGAAGTTAGATGACTAATGAACCGGTTTTGGGAAAATCCGTGGGTGATTTAATATTAAAAGTAGATACAAAATATAAAATTAATAATAGGTACCTTTCCCTTGCACCCTTTTTCTCCAGAGGTAAATATGAGCTAAGCTATGAGGCAATGAATGAAACGATCCTTATGGCTGTTGACTGTATGAAAATCGCACTTAACGTGAGTCAAACCTCGAGCAAAAGCTAGTAAACTATAAAGTCAGCGACATAATACCTACGTGCACTATCAAAGTCAATAATATTGAACTCTGGCCCACAGCTGACCTCAGATCAACTTTGATTAACCATCGGCCATCGTTCGTGTGGTGATTATTTGATTGAATCGTCGACTCGATGTCATAGCGATTCCATTTGTCTTCCTCTCGAATTAAATTGGCTTCGATTAATAATGCCTCTATCGATTTAATTGAAGTTCTGATTGGGTTTTCTTTCTAGTTGGTAATTCAATTACTATGACGCATATGTATATAATATAGACCTAGGGGTCGCGATTAAAGAAATGTCCGACAGAATTGGTCAATCTGCCAAATTGGTGGTATTTTTATAACTCGTAGGTACTTGTGACTAACATTGTGTACTATCATAGTAGGTACATTCTCCACGTGGTTAAGAATAATTTGTCATCGTATGAACAAATATTTTACCATGCATCGCATTTATAATATTAGTAATACAGCTTAACATATCAAATGATCACATAATGTAATATACAATTTACAATAACCCGTAGTTTGTACTTTGTAGTGGCTTCGACAAGGCATAATGACTTTGACCAAGGTCAAGTAAATCGTGTATTTTAAACGATAATTTCCAATATACCTACTTAGGTATGTAACACTTGTGGAGTGTAAACTGTGTTAATATTTTAACGAGAACTTTGTTGTCTATATTTATAAATAAAAAATATTTAAAGAATACTTAACGTCGTGTCTGTAGTGTTTACATTTAGTGCCATAGGTTGTTAGATGTTTGGTCTGGCGAGATTTTGATATGGAATAATGCAACGGACTTGATAAGTAGAGTTCACTTTTAGAGTTGGTACGAATTATACGAAAGATATTCTAATTTATTATCGATTATGATGGAGGACGTAAAGGTTCAGGCGAATAGGATAGCGCATCAATGGGAGATTTAAACAAAGATTGATGATGATGGATGACGTAAAGATTTAGGTCAATAGGATAGCGCATCATTAAGAGATTCACACAAAGATCGATGATGATGGATGATGTAAAGATTCAGGCGAATAGGATAGCGCATCAGTGTGAGATTCAAATAATGCGCGGTAACCATACTGATAGTTTTAACTATATATTGTAATAAACTTTTAACATTAGACGCAAAAGAGCTAAAGAGTGATTGGAGAAACGAATAAACTTTTACAGAGCGCCATCTATTGACATCATTGTGAAGTTCCGTCAAAATACTGAACCTCATTAAAATTTGTTACCCCGCGCCCCGCCCGGGTAATGAGGCTAGGCCTCGAAGCCCGTACCCCCGCTTGGCCCTCACGGGCCGACCAGAGAAGACCCCTGCACATTAAAAGTTAAATAGGTAATTTCGTTTCCTTAAAATATTTATCTAATTTTAGTATTTGTTGTTCAAGTAGGTATAGGATATAATTCAAATAATTGATCAAGTTTCAGGTTCAGCCTTACAGAAAATTGAGAGGCCTGAGGTCAACCTTGGACGTTAGAAAATCTCCACTTTGAAAGCTCCCCATTTCGTAAAAAATTTTGGACTATTCCTAATTATCTTAAAAATGATATACCGCAGTCCGCAACCCTATGTAACGCTATAAAAAATATTTTACTTCGCTTCTATGAGAGCCCCCCTGAAATATTTTTATAACTTTTTAAGCCATATTCGGCTGGAGGCCATTGGTTTACATAATATATTATTTAAATTTGAAGTAATTTCGTTCAGTAATTCAGATGTTATAAGGCTCTGACAGACGGACGGACGGACAAGTGCAAATTCACTCAAGTAGACTCAGAAACCTTCGTTTCGCTCGGTCAATTATAGATCACTTAATTAAAATGACTAGGTACTGTACTGTACTGTACATACTTACATATCGAGCACAACAGAAAAGCTTTAATAATACCTATTACGATATTTAATGTAGTTCTAATATTGGTAACTTCTTATAAGTATTACATATTAAGTATTATAGAGGTGAGCTGAATACCTATTTCCCTAAAATAATATCCGTTGAGTCACTTTTAGTTTCTGTTTCTAAGGGGAAAACCAGGCGGCCTTGTTCAGTAACTTTCCTTACTTATGTGACTAACAAACATCCGAGCGGTGTTTTCACCTAAATTTTTTATTTGTATGCGCTCCGCAAATATACGAAAGTGGTACAAGGCAAAAACCGTATAATTTTAAGTTTGATAAAAAATGCTGTAAGCATATCTTTTGAAGTCTATATTAATGAGCGTCAATTTAAGACGTATTGAAAACTGCACCAGTTTTTCATCACCATGACATATAAAACAAGATAACATAATACTCATATAAAATATAAAGGATCGTTTAAATATTTTTAAAGAACACGCTACTTTCACTGAATACACCTTTGCGAAGATACGAGCCAACGATTAACACAGCATAATATCTCAATGCCGTCATCGGAACCCAAATATTGTTGCCAGTCAACAATCCAAACGGTCGATAGTCGATATTATTATATTTATAAATTTGATGAAACATTCATATTTATATATTATATTATGTGTGTTCAATAGGATTAGTAGTATATAACATAAAGAACTTCGTATTTGAATGAAAAGATTCCATAAATTATAGTACTACATCTGGATGACCGAGCTTTGCTCAGTATTTTTTTTTAGTAAATCGTGTTTTTTGGAATTTATATTTAAATAATAAATTATATTTTTTGAAGTGAAAACTTCTTAAGCCGCAATGAGCACTTTTTGGTAGGGGGTTAACTTGTGGATTCGCGTGACCGACATGCTCGTGTGACCGATATGCTCGCGAACAGCGAAATGCTCGCGAACACCGAAATGCTCGCGTTGTTGTACGAAGACAAAAGGTCTTAAATATAAATATACTACATTCGTAATTATACTTTATTACCTTAGTTTTAAGGTTTATTTTTCGCGAGTTATACTATATATACAAGAATATTATATTATAAATATATACAAGAATTGCTCGTTTAAAGGTAATACATTTATAATGTTTTAAAAAAGTCAATTCAAGATTGCAATTGCATTTCAAGATTTAGTTTATTGAATCGGAAAGAAAATTATTTGGAATTTATTAGTCTAGTTGTCAATAGTCTAATATTGGCTTAAGTACATAGTAGGTACTCTTAAAAGTAAAAATAATGCCTTTAATTTATCTAGCCTGAATGTACGTGTTACTTGACCAAAGTGAATGTTTGCAAAAGTGATTGTTTGTTTGATTCAATCACGATGAAACAGCGCAATAGATTGATGTGATTTTTCCAGGGGGTTTTCTATGTTTAGAGCCTAGAGTGACACGTGCTACTTTATATCCCGGAAAATCGAACTGATGGTTTGACACTAGATTTTTAAAATCTATACAAAACTAATTTTCTTCACTTTTGTTTTCATCAGAAAGCATGCCCGACTGCATCGATCCTGCTGAGAGGTCTCAGCGCAGAGCAAACGAATCTGAAGAGCATTCTCCAAGAAAAGATCCCCAAAGAGCAAGAGAAGATTCGCGAGTTCCGCAAGAAACATGGATCCACCAAAGTCGGTGAAGTCACGGTTGACATGGTGAGTAGATAGTTTCAACGACAATTATGCCCATTTTCACCAACAACGTCTACTTTTTAGTCACTTATTGGTCTTAAGTTGGTATTACCTAAAACTGCATTGTTGGTTAAACTGAAAACCAATCTTACAAAGTTTCTTAGTAGAATTACTTACAATTTTTTAGAAGATTTAAATTTACGATCGATCTCCCGATGTGCTGTGTTGAAAAATACCATCTACAAGAGTCTGAGGTCCATATCAAATGAATCAAATAATATAATATAATATAATATAATAATTATTATAAATGCGAAAGTTTGGATGGATGGATGTATGGATGGATGTTTGTTTACTCAATCACGCCCGAACGGCTAAACGGATCTGGATGAAATTTGGCACAGGGATAGATCATAGTCTGGACTCGCACATAGGCTACTTTTTATCCCGGAAAATTAAAGAGAAAGTTGATTGTTCCTAACATATTAACAAAGAAATCCGGTTCTAAGGAAAATCTATGGAAATATCCATCGAAAAAAGCAGCAGACAAATACTTTCCGAACGTACTTTCCGGTATCGTTTAAATGCTAAATAATTTAGCGACATGGTGTGGTCGATATGTTACACTGTATCGGACTATATTCCTATGATTACTCCGTAAACATCTTACCTACTCGGCGGAAATAACAAAGTAATCTCGCTAACGCTAAGGCAGAATAAATGTCTTTTTACAAATTTTTGATGATCTTGAATTGTTCAGTCATTAATTCTATTATACCGTATTCCGTTTTGTGCTGTCATTTACTGAAATAAGATAAAGTCTTATGTACTTACTCAATTACTTACTCAAATTAGATCAATTTAAAAGTATAACGTCTGACAAATTGCATGTGACCTTGGATCGTCCTAATTACATATTTATGCGCAAGGAAATTGCTGGTTTATGAAGGGACATTTTATCACTAAAATAAAGTTTGTTGAACATGTAACAATATCATGTGAATTAATTTTGTAAAAAGTTCATCCGACCAAGGTTTCTTCCTAGCTAGAGCCTGAAACGTTATGGAGCTACATGTACATACGTATCTTTTACGGACCAAGGGTTTAGTCTGGGGCCAATACGGCACTAGGCAATACTGTATAATGTATTTGGAGTTTGGACTGAAAAATTTTATGATTCAGTACCCTCTTTTCCTTGCCATTTTAAGCCAACCTTAAAATTAGGTTGACATTTCTTAGACCTTATGAAAAGAGGATAGGAGTTGGATCCTATCCTCTTTTCATAAGGTTGGATCCTATCCTCTTTTCATAAGGTCTAAGAAATGTCAACCTTATTTTCTCCAACGTCGGACCTTAAATTAAATCTCGGCTTATGTTTCAAGCGACTATTATAAAAACTATGATAGTGCCAATGGATAAATTTTTTTCACGTCCTTCAGTCACGCATCATGCTTCATTGGCTTGGTACTCCATGGTTACATTTATATTTTAATTCGCTTAATATATATAGATTAATATTACAATTGCATAGATAGATATTAAAATAATGCAATTCATTCCGCGGGTCATCTTAAAATAATGCAGTATGTACTTTCCCCGGGACGAAAAAAGTAGCACCACTGAGTCACTTTTTGACCTGACTTATTATTTTAGAAACTGCGTACTTCAGTAGGAATTAGCATTAAGCACGAATTTCACGTCTGTGAGAATGAACACAGTCATCCCCTAAAACGGTCCAACGATTTTGTCCCGGAATAACAGAAAAAGCTTTTTATACAAACGCGGTCAAATCTAATCTCTTAGCGGTCTCTCTTTCTCTTTTGGTAGGGGTATTATGTCTCGTTAGTTCTTACATTGGGTGATTATATTGGGATTTCGAAAACGCACTTTCGATACAAAGGTTGCTGTGAATAAGCTTATATCCTTGGTAACGCTACTTCACAGAACAAATCGTAATTTACCAGGCTCGGGCTCTGACAATCATTTCCATACCAAACTATTTCTCCGATAGTCTCTAGCCGCCTTTAACATGGCTCTATCGAGTACTAGCTTGATTAATCAAATATGGCAGTCCCGTCCAGAAGAATCTCGAGCGACGCCATGTTTATAGATCTTCTGTCTTGTGTACTAGAGTTTTACAAACGTCTTGAGTTCATGTGGAACTGATTTAACTTTATACGTATAGTGACGGGAACTTTCTTCCGCCAACAGATGTATGGTGGCATGCGTGGCATCAAAGGCTTGGTATGGGAAACTTCAGTATTAGATCCCGATGAGGGCATCCGTTTCCGTGGACTCTCTATCCCCGAGTGTCAACAACAACTGCCCAAAGCCAAGGGAGGGCAGGAACCCTTACCAGAAGGCCTCTTTTGGCTCCTTGTGACTGGCGAGATCCCCACCGAAGCACAAGCTAAAGCTCTGTCCAAGGAATGGGCACAGAGGTAAGCAAATCTTACTTTGCGATTGCGTTTTTTTATGGAATTAGTTATGACTTATGACCACGCTTGATCGTGCTCTGAGTTATATGTATTATTATATATGCTGTGTCCTTACACAGCATATATAATAATTAAAGACCAGGAAATAAATTGAATCACCTATTATTATCATTTCACAAATTTTACAATCGGAGCGAGCGATGAAAGGAGAAATGAACATCGAATTTCTTTTTTGACTTCTATAAAACGCAAACAAAAGTCACTTGAGACGATTGAGTCAATTTAAGGCTCGTGCACACACAATATCTCGTAAATCGGTTTGTCTGTAGTTTGGATCGAGCTGTCTGTATTCTATGTGAAGTGGATTTAAGAGACGACTAATTTTTTAAGGTTTAATTGGTGTTGGTCAGTTACAATGACTATCGCATTACATCACTATGTAATCGTGTATCGTCAGTCAGTATCTAAGGAGATTCGTTATTTCCTACCCGTGAATCAAGGCAGGCGTCTAGACAGAGCAAAGGATGACAAAGACGTGAACTTGATGGAGGAAACTGGAAGAAACTCCAATTCATAACTCTGCCTGTTTAATGCCAAATTATATGCAGTTTCCTATCTTTGTCAACCATAGGTGAGACTATCGTACCTCTAGGCTAGGTGCTACAATTATTGTCACGATAGCCGGGTCTGAATGAATGTATATGTCACATTAAAATTGCAAAAACCGTCAGATTGCAATCTAACACTTTTTATCTCGATATATTGTAAACTGTCGACAGATTGTGAGTGTCTTTTTGAAATATTCATTGTATTTACGTTTTCTTGTCTCTTTCTTGTAGGTTAGGTTAGGGTTCGACATAAATAATCAGGTAGGTTCACTTAGATTCTATCAGGTTAATATACCTAACATATTACAATCTACCGAAAAATAATGAGTTAAATAGTAATCTTTCGACAGAATCTCGCTAGATACATTACAATCTTACGGTGACATAATATGTATACATAAGTATACATTCATTCAGACCCGGCTTGCTTTAGTATCGTAAAATACCTTCGCTAGTTCGCTGCCGATCCAATAATTCTCTAACGACGTAAACTGAGCAGTCTGCAATTTTTTCCATAGGGCTGAACTCCCGGCCCACGTAGTAACGATGCTGAACAACATGCCCAGCAAACTTCACCCTATGTCTCAATTCTCGGCCGCGGTGACAGCCCTGAACAGCGAGTCCAAGTTCGCAAAAGCTTACAGCGAGGGTGTACACAAGTCCAAATACTGGGAGGTTAGTATCAGACGCAAATAATTTATAGTCTGTCAGCGCGCAGCGTTAAGAAAGTGACTCATCACTGTCGGCAGGCTGCCACGCCAAGTAGTGAAGTAGCAAGAACTTGCAACTTCATTGGTCGTTTATTGAATAACTCTTTAATATAATAAATATACAAACTCAACGGTTTGTAAGTTATTCAATAAATATTCGCTTTTTATTTCAACAGTACGTCTACGAAGACACAATGAACCTTATCGCCAAACTGCCAGTGGTAGCTGCTACGATTTACCGTAACACATACCGCGACGGCAAAGGGATCGGCGCCATTGATGACAGCAAGGATTGGTCAGAAAACTACTGCACTATGCTCGGTTTCGACGACCCGCAGTTCACGGAACTCATGAGGCTGTACCTAACAATTCATAGGTAAGTTTCAATTATAAGTAAAATTTTTAAAGTTATTATCACAGGTAAGTTTCAATTATAACCTTTTAAAACCTACCCATCGCGAGTGACTTCCATATATTACTTATAGGACTCAACATTTTTATTTATAATCGATTTTATTAGGTTTCTTGGTTAGGTTAGTTGATAGATTACATTAATTAAAACCTTTTCAAAACACGACGGACACAGAAATAAATATATGCAAATATCTATGGGGTTGGTTATGTAAAAAAAAGATCAAACTGACCCAGAGTAAATTATAGACGTTAATTAATAATAATGTTCTAAGTTTTTCTGGGGACTTTATATTGAGGGACGTCGACGCAAGGACATAAGTTTTACCTATTTCAGGTACCTTTCAATATAAATTATTATATACCTTAATTTAATTTTACCTAAAACCATAAGAATCTTTATAATCGTCATACTGTTTGACCATTATTATATAAATATTGTACATATGTAAAATCTGTAAATTGTTTTCATTAGTTGTTTTTTACGATAAAATTACAAATCTAAATTGCATCCGTGTGAATCCGGGGCGGGTTGCAAGTGGTATGACCGCATTAGAAGCACAGACGTGCTGCGGCGGGCAAAAGTCAGTGGCATTGAGGCATACCTTATGCGGCGACAATTGCGTTGGTATGACATGTTGTGAGAATGCCCAACGAAAGACTAGCCAAGCGCATCTTTTATTCTGAACTGAAGGACGGAAAGCGGAAACAAGGCGGTCAGTTCCTTAGATACAAAGATGTGCAAAAGAGGCATATGACTAGGTGCAAGATCGACTTCTTTCGTTGGGAAAGTCTGGCTGAAAACCGAGGGGGTTGGAGGCACTTGGTTCAGCAGAATATTACTGAATTCGAGAGTAAAAGGAGGCTAGATCTGGACATTTACCGTGAACAACTTAAAAGTAGACCACCCTCCAATATTACTTACAATTATGTTGATGGTACCCTCTCATGTCCTCACTGCGCGCGTTTATTCCATGCTAAAATAGGGTACATAAGTCACATCAGGGCACATGAACGAAGCCCTTATTCAAATACAAATACTTAACAGAGATTCAGTCGCTGTTGCCGAACTCGGCAAAGGAATCATCATCATCATCATATATAACATCGTCCAATAAATTAGATAATAAGTAAATGTGTCTATTTTATATCATTACTAGCGGTCGCCCGCGACTTCGTCCGCGTACAATTTCTGATTTCCTATGAGGTTTTCCCGCTTCAAAAGGCCTACTTATAGCAGCTATATAGCATCGGCAGGTTTTTATTATTTAAGACTAATAAGTCCTTACTGACTTCAAAAACTTATAAACTTCATGCAAGCTTTCAACCCCAAAATATACCCCATATTTTCGTAAAACTGCTTATGCAGTTTATTATTACTTAAAACTAATAACCTTTATGCCGATTTTCAAGTCTTTAACTTCAAAAACTTGGGAGCCCTTATGTAAGCTTCCAACCCCCATTTCACCCCTATTGAGGTAGATTTTCGTAAAATTGCATAGACAGGTTTTTATTATTTAAAACTAATAACCTAAATCCCGATTTTCAGGTCTCTAACTTCAAACATATAGGACTTTCATACAAACTTACAACTCCCATTACACCCTCTTTGGGGTGAATTTTCGTGTTCTTGTCTCTAACTTTAAATACATACAAACTTCTATCCCCCATAGGGGTGAATTTTCTCAAAACCGTTTCTTAGCGGCCGTCTACACCATAGAAGGAACCTATCTTCCAAATTTCAAGTCTGTATGCTTTATAGTTCTTGAGATATCGTGATGAATCAGTGATCTTTCGCTTTTGTATCTCTCTCCATAGTCCATACGGCCGTGAATTAATTTGACGGCATGTAACAGTCATATGATAACTATCTAAAAAGTTAACGTTAGAACGTTATAATCATAGCGTCATCATTCATTATCTATTGTAGGTTTTTTTACATTTGCCTCCTAATATTAAACAATAGCTTTTCGTGTGAATTGATAACTCTAGTCGTTCGGGTTTTTTTAATCAATAATAATGACTCTATTTACTACTAATGCATTTAGTAAATTTATATATCATTACAATGTATGAGCTATGCCTGATCAAACTTGCATTCATTTTTATAGATAGACTAGTGCCAGCCAATGATTTTGTCCGAGCTGATTTAGCTTTTAAAAATTCCTTGGCAACACATTGCTTTTCCGGGGTAAAAGGCATTGGCAAACTAATCTCTCTGCCAAATTTCGTTAATATCGGTTCATCAGTTAGACACGAAAAGAAAGAGACAGACATGCCAAAGTTTTGTGAACCATTCCGTGTCATTGTTGCCTTTCACATCTTTTCATCTCAGAAGTAGGGAATTTGGTTGGATCTTATAATATGGCTTTTATATAATTGTGTGTCGATACACACAATTATATAAAAGCTGATTGAATACTGATGCTCTGCGAAAGATTTTTATACACATACCTTAATTCGACCTTTACTGTTTGATGTCGCTAATCCTTGCATGCTAGTTTTTCCCACATTGTACATTGCTGCACGTTTTTACATGCCTTCTAAGTGCGAATTTGCTGCGCTCGTAATGACCTCGCCTTGAAAATCACGTGTCCAATGAAATAAAGTTTTAGGATTCCGTATTTTTATGGCAAAGAAGGAGCTCATTTGTTGCGACTATGTTATTCTGACGTCAGTCGTCATATCTACTTATTTCAGTGCTACCTAACTACTAAAAGTATCGAGCTCAAATAAAAAGGTTGCATTTGAATCTGTAGCGACCAGTATATCTCTGAAAAGTGCAAAGCGAAAAAAAATTAATTGATTGTGGTTTTTTAAACCCAAATCTAAAAATAAAATTTTAAATAGGTAATTTTGCCCTAATGTGTTGTTACTTTCCAAGCTAGGGAACCATCTGTGGGCGAATATGACTCGCAATTGACCGGGTTTTTTCCTGCAACTGTTGTAAGCGGACATCTATCTCAATTACAGACCCATTTAGAAATAGCGTTGTGACGTCCTATCGGCTTCCTCACCTCTCCGGGGTTTAGTCGTAATAACGTATCGTTAATACGATACACGTGTCATCACATATAATTATACTATCTGCTACGTTTCAAATTCAGGTTTCAAATAAAATAAAATAAAACGTGTGGTGTCGTGGAACACCAGGATAGGAACGAAATTTCTTATTACATAATTAGACACTGTATAGCAAACATCCATAATATACAAAGAGACTGCCGATAGAAGTGAAAAGGAATATTTAACTATTATTTTTTAATTAATTAAAATATATATATAAACCTTAATAATACCTAGGCATTAAAGTTTAATTTGGAATGTAGTATATAAATATACCTTTTGTCTTCGTAACAAAAGCGAGCATGTTTTCTCTTCAAAATCTTACATTTTCGTTACGGACGTTTTTTGCCGGCTAGGGCTCCGCATCGTCCCATTAGGAACTTTCGTTCCAAAACAGTCTATGGAGAAAACTATCGACAAGGTTCTTTGTAACCTAACAAACGTTTACCACTAGCGGCATTAATTACTCTTTTTTTTGTTATCAATTTTGATTGATATTTTAATTTACTTTATTAAAATGTATTTTATAAAAGAAAGAACCTGCAGGCATAATCTAGCGATTTTATTTCGACAGGTGGATACTTCAGTATAAAATTTGTTTACCTACTACGTAATTTCATGGCAAGTTGCGGCAAAGTAAAATTGAATTTGCGTATCATGAGCTTGCATGTTAAAATCGTTCGACCAATACCTATTTATTTTATCCACCTCTAATGACTTTTCTGTTAATTTGTTTACATTTCTAAATCTTTTAATCCCTGCTCATAACTAATTGAATTAATATAATTACTGTGAACTCATTTTCTAATTGTTGTGTTTGTGACTTCATAATATTTATTGTCTAGTTGGTAAATAACGCTATGGTAAACATTGATGCTTTACAGACGTCTACTTTTACTATATTTAATATAAATTTCTAGAGGACTTTTTTCATGACGCGGTCTATTTATAAGGGTATGGGTATATTTCTACGAAAGGCATATTTAAAATGATTGAATGGCAGAACTGAAGAAACTGATAAAAAGAAGCATTTTAACAACACTTGATGTCAATTGTCTTCGTGAGTTCAAAATATAAACGACCTACTTAAATGTTTTCATTGTTGGTACTCTTGAATTGCATGTCTGATTGCATGCAATTTGTGACAGTAATAAAACTGATTGCTGTGGGAAATTATTTATATGACACTGTGCCATGAGATGCCCTTCAAACTGGCACCGATAACGTTAAGTGACTATGCTTAATTTTTTATTCTTAGAATGTACATTTGTCTGGACAGGACATCTTTTCAAACGATTTTGACGAATTTGTTCTGAGGTTGCATCTCAGGGAATGACATAGGCTTCTTTTAATCACAGAAAATATCAAAAAACTTTAATCCACGCGGATAAAGTCGCGGACTAATCATCCATCTAAGTAATATTTTCCATTTTGTACAATAATCCTTTTGCAATTAGAAAACAATAATTGTTAACAATTCAATGTTATGATATAAAAATGAAATAGTTCATTAAAATCAAATTAACATAGAAAACGCATTGCGAATGTGTTTTTAATGATGAAAATCATTATGTAAACGAAGGCAAGTGTTATTCTGTACAAAAAAATCGTTGTTTTGTATTATTTTCTGATATATTACCTTTTTATCTTGTAAGTACTCCGTGTAATGTTTGTATATCGGTAGCCGTGAATTTCATTAAAAGTTAAAACTCGTTATGATTAACAAAGTCCATTAATATACTATTTTATTATATACATACTTAGAACATATTTACATATTAGGCATCATGTAGTAAAATAGTTTCAATATCAAAAATAGGAAACGATTTTGTTATGTAACTAGGACACATACAATTTATCTCATGCGATTTTATATATAGCCAAAGTCAAGATAAAAAAATTCTAAAATATATTAAAACCGACTTCAATAACCACAAACACAAAAAAAATATTTTTCTCAAACATGCATGGAAATATTGTCATTATTTTCGAAAAAAGAACACGCGAAGTATCGAATTTTCGGACAAAGAAAATCAAATCCATTGCAGGAGCGTTTTTTGAATTTGGAAGATTACAACGCTCCTGCAATGTTGTATGAAACGGCGTGCTGGGGCTATTAAATACTGTTTGATCGGATCTCTTTTGTCATTCTTGGCATACCATAGACTCTTTGCTTAATACAAATTGGTGACTGTATAGCCATAAATGCGTTTGCCTGTCGGCACAGATGATAAAAAAAAATTGGCGGCAAAGCTGAAAATTCGTCTTGATTTTTTATTTATATACTTAATAAATATAAATTTAATAATAAGTAAAATGTGTTCCAACGGTTCAGAGAGTGAAATGGAGATTGATTGTACTCCACCAGATTTAAGATCAGAAGCCAAATTGGCAAAATTGGAAAACCTGCTTCCAGCGAAGTTCAAAGAAAAATACATGAAAGTATATGAAAATTTTATGAGTTGGAAAAACGAGAAAAAAGTGAACATTTTCTCCGAAACAGTATTTTTGGCGTATTTTAATGAGATTGCTAAAACTAAAAAGCCATCTACATTATGGGCAATTTATTCCATGCTGAAATGTACAGTTCATGTTGAAAACGGCATTAACTTGAAAAATTATGGGAACTTAACTACTTTTCTTAAACGAAAATCGACCGGATTCAAAAGCAAGAAATCGAAAAATTTTACTGGCGAAAACATAAAGCAATTTTTAATTAAAGCCACCACTGCCATTGCCCACCTGCAAACATCATCAGAAGTTCAACAAACAAACATAAATGTACCGGGGAAATCAATAACATTTTCTTTTAGTAATTGCCCTATATCTAATGTAACTTTTAATATTAATTAAATTTAATGTATAACATAAAAAGTAGGTTTTGTTTCCCTGCATTCTTTTGAGAAAAGAACTATATATGCCTCGGCGGAAATGGCAATTGCCTGTCTCGTATTAGTGAAGTCCTCGCCTACGGCACGGCCTTCAAACTCATACTCGACCTGCAATTGCCTATTTCCCAGCCTTTGCAATAATGTACTATTAATTTATTACTCTCTTTTAAGGTTTCGGGTCTCCACCACAGAGTTTACGTCTCGGTGGTCTCCACATTAACACCGACTCCAAAAAAAATATTATTATAGAACTAGATTAACTTTTGTAAATATAATATATGCGGTAATAAATTAAAATAATTTTTTTAGTGATTGTGAAGTTGGTTTTTATTTATTTTAGAAATTTTTTATTTCACAATTTTTAGTGGTCATGTATTAAAATAATATGCTACTAGAATCTAGTAACTAGATGATGCCCGCGACTTCGTGGTTTTTGATTCCCGCAGGAACTCTTGAATTTTCCGGGATAAAAAAGTAGCCTATATTGTCCTTCCCTGAGATACAACCTATCTCTGCACCAAATTTAATCAAAATCGGTTGCACAGAGGGGCAGTGAAAGCGTAGCAGACAGACAGACACACTTTCGCATTTATTATATTAGTATGGATGTCTGGTTAAAAGCTATTACACTGATCGCGAGCAATTTACTCTTATCCATCGAGGAGTTCCGTTCTCCATTTCCGAAGATATTTATCAGATCTTCACCAAATTTAAATGGGACTGAAGTATGATCTATCAAATAAAACCAGAATGATCAAAATTGATTCATAATTGGCAGAGTAATCGCGTAACAAACATACAAAAACAAGCAGCCGAATTGAAAACCTCCTTTTTTTTGAAGTCGGTTAAAAATAGCGATAAAGCGTCAACTGACAATGACAATGTTTCACTTATCAGAATTATGCGTGCTCCGATGCAAATGATAAGCTTATCAAGTAGGCAATAGACAACAGATAACGCTGCCGCTTATTTGTGGAAGTAACTACTTAAATTTTTCAATTACTAGCTGACGTGCCCTGGTTTCGCTTGCATGTAAATTTACTTAAAAGCCTTTCGGGGTCTACGTTTGAACTTATATGCTAAATCTCAAATTATGATTATGGCCTTTGGGAGCTACAAATCTTCAACTATTATTTGAAGATTAATTTTCTGGCTCGTATTCTCCTTGCATCTTGCCCAGGCGCAGAACACTGTAAAATTTTGTTTATGACAGCGATACAATGCAGCAGGTTTTTTTTCTCTTTCCCATAAAATGAATATATCTTGTGGTCGCTTATTCATATGGGCAGCAATTGAAAGTGGGCACCTTTTGAACTAAAACTAAAGACTTTTGTTACAATTTTTTTTATTCATGTACCAATAGCTTAAAACAAATTATGCGATGCACAAGGGAAAGTTATCTCAACTGAATATTTTCGAGCCTATAATGTATCCCTAAAATGTATTCTGAAAATGCTGAGTGGGTAACCATTAAAACGTGTGATAAACTCTCCTTTTCCAGTGACCACGAGGGTGGCAATGTGTCAGCGCATACAACCCACTTGGTCGGCTCAGCCCTCAGTGACCCTTACCTGTCGTTCGCGGCTGGACTCAATGGATTGGCCGGACCCCTTCACGGATTGGCTAACCAGGAGGTGAGTTTAACCAGACAATTTGAACAGACAGATATTTTCAATATCAAGCTTCAGAACGTAGATGTATGTAGGTTCTAAGGGAGATACTTACTCATCATCTGTTTCTGCCCTGCACTAATGCACAAACGTAGCCTTCACCTAGGGAAGGACCTAGTACAAGCGGAGGAGGCTAAGAATATTACTTCTTGTTGTTAGTTTTTTTATATCAGCATAGGCTTGCGCTTCAAGACAATCATGCTTAATACAAAGCAACGATGAGGTATAGGTTGTGAAGCGCGCTTTCCTAGCTGGTAATCTTGGCAGCAAGTGGTATTGCTCAGGTGGCAATCACATTGATCACCTACGGTTAGAGTGACACTGGGTCTCCAGGAGCCCTGCATTGCCACCTCTCCAAGAAGAAGAGTTTTGCCAGTGTTACTTCATACAGTTGAAAGAACTAGACAGAGAAATCCTGAGCAGTCAAGGGCCGAGACGGAGTATGGATACGCAATATTGGAAGTCTCATGCAATATAAAGAATGAAGATCTTGATGCGTATAGTACGTACTGGCTATCAATAGGCTCTGTGATGTTAGCTTCATGGCAATGGGACACTCCAGTCTTTTAAAAAAAGAAAATTCTTGGCTTACTGATTGACAACAACCAGCCCAAACCCCTGGACCAGAAAGCTAGGTCTTGCACAGAGATTCCTTTTATCCAGTATTAGATAACCTTTATCCGGTCTTTTTCCTTGATATTTGAAGTCTCATGCAATAATAAGAATGAAGATCTTGGTGCGTATAGTACGGACTGTCTCCAACTATCAATAAGATCTGTGATGCTAGCTCAATGTCAATGGGGCACTCCAGGCTTTAAAAAAGAAAATTATTGGTTTACTGATTGACTACAAACAGCCCAAACACCTGGACCAGTCTTGTCTTCATTGAGAATTCGTGGGTGTTCGCTAGTAGTAAACAATTGCAGAGATTTTACGTCTGGGATGTTCATAAATAAGAACAATGACATTTCTCCCTTAGGAATTGGAATTGTTTCCATTGGGCAAACAATGCTAACACACACGGTACATACCAGATCTTTATAAATAGATAATATATAATAGATAGAATATATACATAAATAATAGATAAAAATATAATTAAATATATAGACTTAAATTTATCATCGTTCATCTGATTGAGTTGGAACTTTGTAGTTGTTCTTGGTGCTGACGTGAAGGTTTCTGTATTTTACAATCAACGTAGTGGCGTGTGAGTCGTTTAACCAAAAACAGCTTTGCACGCATGACGGGCTAATAAATGGAACACAATAACCCTTTATGGTGCTCCGTGGGTATCCTGTCCTTAGAGATACAACCTATGTCATTCGCATATCTATTTCGTCAAACCGTTTAAATAGAAAGACCGTGAACAGTTCTAGTCAAACAAAAAACGCACCTAATTAAGAGCCTACTCTTTTTTGGAAGTCGATTAAAATACCAGATGTGACAGTTGTTGTTGTTGCAGTATATACTTTGATATTTGTTTTTTTTTATCAAGTTTTGGTGGAACATGTTTTATAGTATAAGTTGGGGGTAAGTAAGTACTAATACAAAAGTATGAAATCAGGTCCTGATCTGGTTGGAGAAACTTCGCAAGCAGGTTGGCGACAACTTCACAGAGGAAGGCCTCAAGGAGTTCATCTGGAAGACGCTCAAGTCCGGTCAGGTTGTTCCCGGATACGGCCACGCTGTACTTAGGAAGACTGACCCCAGGTAACATGAATTTCAAAGATACACGCAACATTATTATTTTTTAATTTATAGACTGGCGCTTGGCTGCAATCAGACTTGCTGGCAAGTCCTGCCTGCCTCGTTGGTCTAACCTGCCTAGTTGGTCTAGTGGTTAGCATGTTCAATTGCGGCGAACGTTGACGAGGTAACGGGTTCGAGTGCCGGGTCGGGGCATAATTAAGTATTGGATTTTTCTGACTAGAACTCAGTACTAGCCCGGAGTTGGAAGATGGCGATGAGTCACCCGCGTGCCTCGGAGAGCCGTTAAGCCGTCGGTCCGTCCGTCGTCGTCGACTATTATCACTAACATGGTAATAGTCGTTAAAGCCCGTCAACCCTCATTGGAGCAGCGTGATGGGTCTAAGCTTTAATTCCCACTCTCCTATGAGAGTGGAGATCTGTGCCCACCAGTGGGACGTTAATGCGCTATAGTAGTGGTGGTGGCAAGTAGTAATGCAGCCAGCGCTTCTCTAGTAGAAAATACTGAGTACAACTAAAATACAACAACTACAATACTGAAAGTTGATTAATAGATTTTTATACTGTGTTATAGTATTAAAGATAGTTTGGCAAAAACTAGCTCATAATTTTTTTTATTTTTAATCAATATGTTTTAGTATGTTTTTCTTTTTCTCTTTTCTAATTTAAAGTAAGTATAATAACAAATTTTGTTTTCGTCTAGCGACTATACCCTATACTATACAATTCAATTGTTTTTTTTTTTTAGATAATATGTGCAATAATACGTTGAAAACTGTTATGGTTTAAGTGTAATGCTATATTTGTTTTACCTATTGTATTTTAGGTTACTGTATGTTTTCAGAATAAAGTAAAAAAAAATATTGCATGTGGGTATATTACGTTCTACGTGTCCAGGGTCTCCATGTCAAAAAAGATTTTGCATATAAGCATTCTTGCATTCCATAATCCGTTAATGATATTATTAGGTACACCTGTCAACGCGAGTTCGCGCTGAAACACCTGCCCAACGACCCGATGTTCAAGCTGGTGGCGGCGGTGTACAAGGTGGTGCCGCCGATCCTAACCGAGCTCGGCAAGGTCAAGAACCCGTGGCCCAATGTAGACTCCCACTCCGGCGTCCTCTTACAGGTAAGTACTTCATCAACAATACGTAAACATACAAGAAATTGCAATAGGTTCGTGATACCTTCGCTCTGCCTCGAGCAAGGTCGTCAACCGCGAGCCAATCTCACAACAATAAAAAAGGTCGTTTCCGGCAACGAGGGTCTTTCGTACTAAAATTCTACAATCCATTTAAGACTTTCCTTTATGCAATTTTAAGAAATCTGTTAAGAAGGTCCTGAAACGGGTTATAATATTGTTGAAGTTTATATTAATTATGAAAGAGCTAGGCATAGGCACTTTCAAGACGGCACAACCAACCAAACGCGGCCTTCCTCATCCACCCTCTTCATTAGGACATAGGTCCAGCGGGCTGGAAGTCATCCTACATTGAAAGAAAATAAATTGCGCTTATTGGTAAGCGGTCTCTACTCCAGAACACGTCTGCCCCACTGGCCGTTACGGGTTTTGCGACAGATATGACCTTCCATACTGACACTTCCTATCCTTTGAGCTACGTCGGTCACTTTTTTTTCTACGAATTTCCTTCTTCCGGATTTTAAGATTTTTCTTGAGAGTTCTTTATTTTCTACGAATTTACTTCTTCCGGATTTTAGGATTTTTCTTGAGAGTTCTCACCAGAAATGTATGAAGATTATTAGGATTTGAATGCAATAACGAGCTAATTTAGGAAATGTGTAAAACTATTTATTTCAGTGTAAGATATGTGTACAATTGCACCCAAAAATCCTTACTTGGGTTAGGTTAAATGAGGGCGGAGCGCAGCACAGCTCCTCCTACAGCCTTCGTGTTTATTTTTTTAACGACCCAGAAATACGTGCACCCAGAAATTGTTGTTTAAGACATGTATATGTCACCGTAAGATTGTAAAAACCGTTCGATTATAATCAAACTCGCGTAATTACAATTTAACGTACTATTTTTCGGTACATTGTAATCTGTTAGGTATATTAACCCGATAGAACCTAAGTGCCCGGCATGCAGCCGGACACTACCTGATTATTTATGTCGAACCCTAACCTAACCTACAAGAAACAGACATGAAAACGTAAATACAATGAATATTTCAAAAAATTACACTCTGAACATTGAACGGTTCACAATCTTTCGACAGTTTACAATTTCGTGAGTTAGATTATAATCTAACGGTTTTTACAATCCTACGGTGACATATACAATAGGGATGATGCCTATTCAAAAATAAATTATTTCTAACTGATTATTAAATTAAATAGAGGGTCTTTAGTAGGAGACCTAAAATTCATATCCTCGGTTAGTTTTAGGTTGGATAACCATTTTAAAACATAGATTAAAGAAAAAAAGTTCGTTGAAATTTGATGACGTCACAACTGTGAATTTCATACAACTTCCATACTAGAAGTGTGTTTTTATATTTGATTAAGAGTTACTGATTTGATTGAGTTGTCATCATCCCTATTCCTAGGAAATCAATTTCACACATTTCCTTCCAATTGTTGGCAGTATAATGTATATCCTAGTAAAATACGATAACGGCAGGGCGACCGCGTATCTTCTGCATCAATCATTGTTGCAGTATCAATTGTTGTGATTGGCTGAATTTATGGTGTTCTTGCTGCGTCCATGGATTTTGTCCAATAGTGGAAGATTGTTATCCAATCGGAGGTGGTTGCGATCGTTACACTGTAAACTAGCGGCACGCTATGATGGCCGGTTTGACGTTTGTCCGCTCATGAAGTTCCGTATTAATTGATAACGACTTTGAAGGAAATAATTGTATTACTTTATTGACGATAGTGATGTGCAGAGATTCATAAATTTTATCGAATGTAGTTTTAGGTTTAGGACTCAAAATTTATTTATTAAATTGATTTCTTAAATGTATACAAGTGTAGAAAAATCAGTTTGCACCATTTAAGGGGTGAATGTACTTGTGAATATGAACAATTTTCACTATGTGGACAAACCTCTGAAATCGCAAAAAAATATCAATAAATTTTTAAAAATGGAATCTAATACGATCGTCACATAGGATCGCTGGCTAGCACAACTACTACCTCCGGCAAACTCGCGTCAATGCTCAATGCAAAACAAAGCAGTTTCGAATTGACGTTGCTTCGAAAAGTATAAACTGTCAGTGCAATGCGATTGTGATATAGTTTTGACCTGGCTTTGGATTTCAAATATTGATACTGCATTACTGTTGACCCTTGCTCGTTAATTTGGACTCTGTTCAAGCCCTTTGTTGTGGATTTCGTCGATATGACCGAACGTACGCAGAGAACTGTTCTAAATAGTCAGACACGTGAGTTCGTAATACGCCTTCGTAACTATTTCGATCGTGAAGCTCAAAATGGAGGGCCAATTTTACCTATAACGTCAGTGGTTGAACGCGTAGCTGATGCGCTTAATATTGGACAACGAACTGTTAGACGGATAACTAAAAAAAAATATGGCGAGACTGGCACAGAAGAAAATAAACTTCACACACCAAAAAAGAGAAAACGAGCAAAACCAGTCGTAGGCATCGATAGCTTTGATGCCGATGCTATCCGAAGACATGTTTGTGCAAAAAGTTGGTGCATTCACTGAAGGAAGCTGGATTATTCTTCGGTGGGGAAAGTTCTTTAACGAAGATTTTGAAGACCATTGGATTTCGATACAAAAAATGTAACAAACGCAAAATATTGATGGAAAGATTTGATATAGCGATGGCAAGGTATACTTTTTTACGGCAAGTGAAAGAAATCAAAAATTGGCAAAATGTTGTGTTCTTGGATGAAACATGGCTTAATGCTAACCATACTGTAGGCCGTTCTTGGAACGATGACACAGCAGCATCTACTTCCAAAGTTCCTGTAGGAAAAGGATCGCGACTTATAATTTGTCACGCCGGAACCATCAACGGGTTTGTCGAAGGTTCTCTCATGGCTTTTGCGTCAAAAACCACTGGAGACTATCATGAAGACATGAATGGAGAAAAGTTTACTGAATGGTTTACCTCAATGTTGTGTAGCCTCCCTGAACCATCTATTATAATTATGGACAACGCCCCATACCACTCGATGCAAATTGACAAGCCACCTGCCCAATCCCAAAAGAAAGCTGATATCGTCGCATGGCTTCGTAAAAATGGCGTAGATGCAAACATGAATATGTTAAAAGCGGAATTAGTACGTCTTTTAAAAGAAAACAAACCAACCAAGATCCGATACGTCATTGACGAAATAGCATTAGAACATGGGCACAGAGTTATACGGTTACCGCCTTACCATTGTGAGTATAATGCGATTGAGTTGGTGTGGGCTCAAATTAAGGGATATGCTGCAAGACACAATACAGAACCCCCATTTACCACAAAAAAAATACTAAAATTATTAGAAGAAGCTTGTGAACATGTGACTAAAGGAGACTGGGAAAAGGTTGTGAATAGAACTGTTAAATTAATAAGGGAAGATTATGAAAGAGATGTGAAAATAGATAATATTATAGAAAACGAACATATAATTATTAATGTATGTGATGATAGCAGTGACGACAGTGAAAATAGTAGTATGGACGAATCTGATTAATTATGGCCTTTTGTGGCACCTTTTTTGGTATCTTTTGTATTCATATGTTTCTTGTGTGCATATAAAGTATGTATATTCATTTTCGTTCAAATATTCAGTTCGTTCAAATAAATTAAATAAACATATACATTTTTGTTTTATTAAACCTATTTAATCAGGTACAAAAACAAAACTTAATTGTTTTTTGTTCGAGAATAAATTGACATTCCACATCACTATTGTAATGTGTCAAACCGGCCATCATAGCGTGCCGCTAGTGTAGCTTTCAGAGATACGCGGTCGCCCCGCGGATTACAAAAATATCTGGTAATAGTGTTGTATCATCTTAATATATATAAATCACGTGTCACGTTGTTAGTCCGCGATGGACTCCTAAACTACTTAACCGATTTTAAATTAAATTTGCACACCGTGTGCAGTTTGATCCAACTTGAAAGATAGGATAGCTTAAATCTTAAACCACGCGGAGGAGTCGCGGGCATCAGCTAGTTGTATATAAATGTGTATTCTGTTCCTCGCCCCCAGTATTACGGTCTGAAGGAGATGAACTACTACACGGTTATGTTCGGCGTTTCACGCGCCCTCGGTGTGCTCGCGCAGCTGATATGGTCGCGCGCCCTCGGCCTGCCCATCGAGCGCCCCAAGTCCCTCAGCACCGAAATCCTCATCAAGCAACTCGGCAAGTAAGCGCGCATTCAATAGGCGATCTAGCATCACTGCCAGGACTTAGGCCGCATCGCGTTACTGTCTTGTGACCACACTGAATTGTAATTTTAAAAAAACAAATAAATTTACAATTCAGAATAGCTGTTAGTAGTTATTTCACGGCCATTTTAAATGTGGTTAAAAATCGGTGTTCCAGTGTTCTTTCTCACAAATTGCGCCTAAAGGAGTTTTACTGTTATAGAAGCGTACAATAACCGCGGAGGCTCATTTTTTGAATGTCATCGAAAATATCGGTTTCTCACATTTCACGCCTAAAGTTTTTTTTTTTATAAACACCGTTGATTCAAAGCTTTACCTGCATCGACTTTTGTTTTCCTCCGTGAGCTTCCGGCTTCGGGTTATACAAAATACTAGGGTCAGGGTTACGACAGATATAAGTCTGGGTGACTAGATTTGTCTCCACAGAGTCGGTGGTTACACTATGGTTTGTATTTATAAAACAGTAATGTGGTTGTGGCTCCATAGTACAGCTGACTACATTATATTATAACTGAACTGAACTTTATGGTACTGAAACATAATAATGTGTTTAAAAAATTGTTTAAAATCATGCTAGTCTATTTTACTCAAGGTACTTAATTACCGTTTATTATTCGAGATTTGATCAACCGAGCCAGGTATATAAAATATAAAGTATTAATATTAAGTTTTCGATTTTAATTTAACATCTATTATGGGTTGGCGTTTTTATCGTATCAATGTCAGACTTTAAATAACAAACAAATCCTGGTTCAATATACAGAGTATATGCTAGCTATTAGAAGATAAGTAAGCTTCCATATTATGTAATCAGCTAATTACTATCGACCATTGAAAAAATAAACTGAGGGATCGCCTATGAATGTAATAAGAACGTTTCTATAGAGTACTGATTGAAAGTTGGTCACATTTGCGACTGGCACTCAATATTTTTTAGGAAATACCACGAAATAGAAAACAATCGTAATCACAGTTTGTTTCACACGACACCAATAGTCAATTTACATTTTAAATGTATTTTGTAAGGTACTTTTTTTTTCAAAATTCGCCCCAATATTTTTTTTTAGTGTTAAGTGTAAGTGATACATGTTTTTATTCATAGTGTAACGATTTTATTTAAAATTGGATGTATTTATGTAAAACAGAACTAGCGGAATTTAATTGATAAAATATGAAAATGTACTCAAAAGATATCTACTTTTGTAGTATACTAAAGCAAGTATTTATCTTGATTATAAAGATAAATTATATAAGATTTGTTTTACGTAACCACATCCAAGTTATTGTTGTTGTCAGAATCATGCTATACCTCGGTGTACTTATATCTGTGATTGTTTTTTTGTAAATTCATTTTTAATATTTTGTATGTTAACTTTTTGCGTTTTGCAAATAGCATATCCACTAGGATTTTTTAAATCGTTTCACGATCATAGATCGATTGAATTCGTATTTAAATTGACTGTGGTGGTGTGATTCAACTGCCCCCGTAGCTATTAGTACTAAAGAGTAATGTAACGAATTGTTGGGTCATTTAGCTCATTATAATAATTGTAAGGTTTAATAGTAAAGAGGTCGGGGGAGTTCAAATATAAAAGAAGCCTAATCACCATTTTCCAAACGGCTGGTTTCGCGATTTCTCCAATAATATCAGTTAGAAATCACATCATATTGAAATCCAATTAAAAAGATCCACCTTACCCGTACATAATATTTTTATAACTTATAAAACTTATAAGACATGGGTGATGGGGCTAGTATTTGGTACCATACATACCACAATTGAGTATTTGCTAACTCGTCGAATCAGTATTTTTTATCAAACGTCAAAACGCGCATCAAATACTGAATTGTGACGTCATCAACATTCGACGCACTTTTTAACGTTAATCGATAGTTTAAAATGTTCATCAAACTAATAGATGACGTAAGTTGTACGTCTTTTGCAGCACTAGCAATTTAATAAATACAAAGTAATTACATAAGAAAATGATATAAATTTTTTTACTTAGTAAGTATATGAATTTTATAGCCTGTATTCCTTAAATCGAGATTCAAAACTACCCCGACCCTTTGCAATGCAAGGTGTGCTGTGCATACCTATTTTTTAAATATACGACAGTATGAACGATATTTGCGCCTGCAACATTAGAATGATGGTACGCTGCACACTCAGTATTGTGTCGTTATCATTGTACTTAGCCGCATTAGCCTCTGTGATTGATGGTAAGATGTTTACTAGGTGCCAAAAACAATATGGTTTGTTTGCGTGATAATAATTAAGTTACTTAAATCCTAAAGCTGACCAAGGTCCAATGTTATGCAATAAAGTATTAAATTTATATTTCAATTTGGATATCAATAAAATATGTTCACCATTGGAAGACATTAATTTTGTTATAAGTATGATACACTTTGTGAATATCGTGGTTCTTACATTCAGGTTTTCCTAATTTGGGAGCCAAGTATCAATCCTAAATAACCTGTGTCAAAGAGATAATTTTATTTTTATTTATTTTATTATATATTATATTACATATACATTTTATATTATTATCTGGTTAATTTTGTAGTTATTTATTAATTGTTTAGAAACCAGCATAAAATGATGAGATACTTTATGCATAACGCGAACCAACTATATAATATTGCCGCCTAGTAACCTCTAACTGGACTTATTTATTTATTTAATCAAAAACATGTTCGTAGTTTGTAACTGTAATTTAATTTCAAGTTACCAAAGTATTGATGTAATTTTTGTTGATTGCCGAATGTATCAGTTTGAACTTTTGATTGTTATTTATACCTTTTTGGAAAAAATTGACATGTATTTCTGGTAATTAAATCGTTATTTTGTAATTTGTAATGTAAATTATTTGTCACTGTATTATATAATAAATTAATTTGTTGTAACATCAACTAGTTGGATTGTATGTCTGTATGAGTTGATGAGTGTAATATTTAATCAACTAGTATAATGATGTTTGGTTAAATCTATCAGCAAATATAGTGGCGACAAATAGTAAATTGACAATACTAAAATAAATTGGTACGGTGTAGTAATTGTTGTTTTTATTTTAACTTGCCATCTACTTATAAGATGTACCTTTCATTTGATCCTTTAAAAATCTTTTACAAAAGTAATGATGACTATTTAGCTTGTTTATAAAATTATATTATTTCCTAAAGGGCAAAGGTTTGATTAAGCCGCATTGTGAATTCCTTATATTCGGCCTCAGGCCGAATAGGGAATATTCGGCCGAGAGCGTGGCCGAATAGCTGAGTATTCGGTCAGATTAACGCATGTTCGAAAATTGACGCACAAACTAGCTTATTGCAAGGGATCGTGAATTCTAATTGGTAATCTGTAATTTCTTCTTATCCTTTTTCCCACCTGTGTGTGGGGTCGGCACAACATGTTTTTCTCTTGCACTCACTTCTGTTTTCCGTCAAGCTTTTATTCACTCCTTTCGTACGCGTATCTTCTTTCACACCATCTATATTTTCTCTATACTCTTTTTTCATATCATAAAAAGCAAACGACAAATTTTCATTACACAACCAACATTTGGCAAAATTATGAATCAAAAATTCTTTACATGATTTTTTGTCAAATTGTTTTTGACAAAATTTAATCTCACAAAACATTATTTGTCAAACAAATCATTTATTATTC
Source organism: Erebia palarica (assembly GCA_964035005.1). NCBI lineage: Eukaryota > Metazoa > Arthropoda > Insecta > Lepidoptera > Nymphalidae > Erebia > Erebia palarica. Next base: position 22,728,194 of record OZ035986.1, read on the forward strand.
ACATTAATTATTAAAAAAACACATAGCATTAAAACGTTTGATAAGTATAAAATGTTAGGTTAGGTTAGGGTTACACTTGAATATTCAGTTAGTGCCCGGCCTAGGTTGATTCTATCTAGGGCTTCCAATACCGGGAACCCCGGTATTGGCTAATACCGGGATCCCGGACTTTTTTCGTCCGTTTTCAATACCGGCATTGAAATGTCTAATACCGGGATACCGGTATTGGAGACACTATAAACGAAACAATGACTTTTACATATATTTCTTGGTACATGCCTCTGTTTTTTATTCGGCTAAGTTTAAAACTAGTACCTTCAACACATTAGCTCAATAAGAGCCCCTTTATTGCTTAAAACCAGTCAAGAAAAGTCATTTTTGATCAGTCAGAGGGAAAAATTAGTGTTTGAATTTAGAACCCTGTGGCTTGGCATTTCAATTACATTGACTCGCGAAACGTTCAGAAATCTGTTTTATAACCCATCCAAAATTTGTTAATGTTTTGTTTTCTTTTAAATAATAACTATTTTTTTTATTAATTCGTGTTTTGACTAAACTATGTATTTGTATGAGTGAAAAAATGATCAATTTCTTCATTTCTTGTGGTGCAAAATATTTTTTATGGAAAACTGTTTTTATGGTGCAGTTTACTTTAGAAAAGACTTTAAGTTGAAAACAATCTATCTAATTTTAACATTTTCCCAATACCGGGATCCCGGTATTGAAAAAAATATTTTTATATTATAGGTATTCGAAAGCCCTAATTCTGTCGGGTTAATATACCTAACTTAGTTAGAAGAAATGTATTTTCAGAAGCACTAAAGTTTGTAAAATTTACTTACATTTTATAAAATCGCGAATTTGACAAATAAATTATTTGGTGAAATAATAAATTTGTAAATTATACTTTAACATTCAGCAATTTTGCAAAGGAAAACATTTCCGATTTTATTATTTATTGTATTGTATTTTTGCGGAATACGTTGTTTGTCACCTGAATCGTTTTTGAAACGTTTTTTGTGAAATGATCATTTGTTAATCATTTATTTTGTGAAACATTAGTGAACCATTCTAATTAGCCCGCTGTCGCTTCGACCGCGTTAATATTTTGCAGTTGATCTTTTTGAAAGGTAAAAGAAGTTTGGATATTTCTTTAAAGAAAATGGCAAAGGTTCTCGTAATGTGCAATACATAGTATGTGATATAAAAATTTATATAATAAATTTACTGTTTTTTTCGTTCGGCTGAAAATGATTCATTATTCGGTATTCGGCCAAATTACGAATTTTGAATCACTATGTGCATTTTTGTATCGCATACTATATGCATTGAAATATTCGGTACCCGGCCGAATACTGAGTAGTAACCGAAAATTCTGTTAATTGACGGCGCGGGGTCATAAGTTTGTATAATTCTTTTGACACCTTCAATGGAAAATTTCATTCAAATTCTAAACTGTGGACAATTAGCGTTATTCTTGTACGAACATGTGCATTTTCGGCTATGAGTCACTGATTATCGTTATAGTATGATAGAGTTGTGCTAAATATGAAGTTACTACGTATATTACTAAAAGTACAGCTATCTCTTACCGCCGTCGCGACCGCGAGGTATCACAGTGATCTTCGGCATGTTTTTACCCAAAGTATTTTCCAGTTAGATAACAGTAAGTATATCAAATCTTTGAACTTACCTTTACTTATGTGTTATATTAAGAAAATTCTTTGCAGAAAATCTTCTTTTACAAGATTGAAGATACAACACTAAACCATATACCTACCGCCAATATTGCACCTTTGTAAGTCGTTCATTTCATTTCCTTCTAAAGAAATTCATTTGAAGCTCAAGTCAGTCCTCACTTTGAGCATAGGTTGCCCAGGGTCCGAATCTAGGAAATACGATCTTATAGTTTGTAAAATACCTAAGTTATGTAAGGCGTCTTCAGTATAGACTTTTGTCTGATATGTTATTTTTATCTTAAATCAAAACAAAACACGTCAAGTAAGTAGCTCGTATATTGTTTCAGTAGATGCAGATGTTAGCTTGTAAGCTACGATTGTAAAGTGTCATTATATTTTATTAGGAATGTTTATTTTATTCAAATTCAAATATTTTTAAACACAAGCGTCATTACGTGTAAGCTCAGCGAAAATACTTTTCGAAATTACATTCATGCAAATACTTTCATCTGTTGGCTCCAGATCTTTATTGCACTTCACTCTATGTCTGTTAATACCGTGTACGCTTGAAGCATAGCATTTTGAACATAATATAATATCACAGAACATACTAATATCATAATATAATAAGACATTTTATAAAATTAATGATTTTTTATTTTGAATCACTATTCGATTGCAGGAACAGTCTATAATAATTTATCACTTTAGTATAGTGTGTCTTTCGCGACAAATTTGGAAATTTTCTAACGCTTGTATTAAAATACGTATCTACGGCATAATATCCAGTGAGTGGAGAACAATAATACCATTCTACAAGAAAATGGGGCATTTCCCTATATTCTTATAGAATGGTATTATTATAGGGATTATATAGGGGGATGATGTGAAAATTGCATGGCCATAAAATTATTTTCACATATCTTTAAGATCCGGGAAAGAGTAATAAACCATTGACTAAAACAATGAGAAATAATTAATTTAAAAAAAATTGGCATTCATAGGTACTGCCGAGAGAAGTGAAAACGTTTATATATATTTTAATTTTTGTAAATTGAAATGAAAATTAATATTAAACCTTAACACTAAGGCATTAAGTTTAATGTCGAATGTAGTATATTTATTTAAGACCTTTTGTCTTCGTAACAACGCGAGCATGTCGGTCTTCGCGAATCCACACAAGCTTACCCCCTGCAAAAAAGTGCTCAACGTGGCTAAAGAAGTTTTCACTTCAAAAACAATCAAATTTAAATCAATATTATAAAGAGTAAAGATTTGTTCGTTTGTTTGTAATGGAAAAACTCAAAAACTACTCGACCGATTTTAAAAATTCTTTCACTTGTAATATAGAATAGGCTATATTTTATTTTCAAAATAAAATTAAGATCCGTACTGAAATTGCAATAATGTGAATACAGTCGGAAAAAATCGTCTCATCGAAGAGCTTGCGTAAATGGTAAAAGTTACACGAAAACAATGGATGGTGGAATTGTTCCTCTTAAAAAGTTCTAAAAATGTTCGCAATAGCAATTTATCTTTTAAGGTTGTCTCACACATTTCGGTCTAAAACAAAGCTTTACTTTCGAATGTGTTTTTTACTGACATTGTATTATTGGTATCAAAATAAAATGGTTGGTCATTTCAAGTATTTAATAAAGACCAAATTCGCCCTTTACGCCATTTAATTCAGAGGAACTCTTCGAAGATATAGAAATAAATTAACGCGCAACAGACATAGGTGCGGCCGCAACCTGATTATGTAGATATCGCAGTGCTAATGTAAAAACTGATTATTATTGGGTATGGACTATTATGATTTAGTGCTACACGTGCGAAGCCGGGACGGACCGCTAGTAATAGGGATGATGCCTATTTCAAAATTAAATTATTTCTAACTGATTATTAAATAGAGGGCTTTCCAAAAGACGAAAAATTCACATCATCGGTGAGTTTTAAGTTTGATAACCATTTTAAAATATAGATTAAAAAAAAGGACGTTGAAATTTGATGACGTCACAATTGTGAATTTCATACAACTTCCATACTAGAAGTGCGTTTTTAAGTGTATTAAAAAGTTGCTGATTTGATTGAGTTGTCACCATCCCTATATAATATAAAGTAATGTTAGAAATTATGTTATAACCCCATAATATATAATTTTAAACACCCACAAAATAAAACAGTAGGCTGTACAAGTATTGTAAAGAAGTTAGAAATAATAGTTTAAAGAAAAAGGGAAAGATAACAGGAAACTTTTTTATTTTAAACTTTAATGCCTTAGTGTTAAGATTTATATTTTATTTAATCTTTGATTGGAAAAAAGTTTATATTCGTTTCACTTCTATCGGCAATTCTATGCCAATTTATTAAAAAGTAATTTTATGTTATCTGAATTTAAATAAATAAATTAAATTAAATCATGCATTTCAAAAACATATCACCATGTCAGTTTTTATCGGACGACCATGAGTTACATTTCTTAAATGTTTCGGCTGGCAGAAAATCATAATGTTTTTTGTAAGTTGCATTCGGTTCTGTTGTAAAGATATTACTGTCACTCTTAGTGATCAGCGTTGGATCTGTAGAGGCGTAAATCGGGGTTGCGAAGTTTTGAAGAGAGAGGTTTTCTTGTGCAGTCAGTATGTTTTTGGGGTGTATGGTTGCGGACTCGGATTCCTCGGTTATACGCCATTCGTCAACCATTATCAAATGTTTTGATAAATCCCATCCTGCAGCAAAGAAAATTGATCAATTCTTGGAGTTTGGACATGAAACGTACGGGCGATTTGGAATGATAAACAAATATATATATATGTCACCGTAAGATTGTAAAAACCGTTAGATTATATCTAACTCGCGAAATTGTAAACTGTCGACAGATTGTGAACCGTTCAGTGTTCTGAGTGCCAATTTTTGAAATATTCATTGTATTTACGTTTTCTTGTCTGTTTTATTTAGGTTAGGTTAGGGTTCGACTTAAATTTGCGGCCGGGCACTTAGGTTATATCGGGTTAATAAACCTAACAGATTATAATCTATAGGAAAATAATGTTAAATTGTAATCTTGCGACACTTTGAGATTTCGCGAGTTAGATTATAATCTATCGGTTTTTACAATCTTACGGTGACATATACATAAGACTGTACTGTCAATTTGGGAATTAATAATTTCTGAATTTTCTCTGATTTGGTCTGGTGGGAGCTTTGGCCGTGGTTAGTTACCAAAAGATTTGGCGATCCGGTACGATAAATTGTACAGGAGTCGATTCACTTTCAGGATAAAAATATACTGTAATGATATAAATATATTTATTTATATCTATAAAACAACGAAATTCCACTCACTGACTAATGACAATATCTCAGGAACTGCATACAAACCTCAAATTGGGAAGGTAGATTCCTTCTAAAGTGTAGACATCAGCTAAGAAACGGTTTTGAGAAAATTCACCCCTAAGGGGGTGAACTGTGGGTTGGAAGTTTGTATGATAGTCGTATATTAAGTTAAGTTAGCGATTTGAAAATCGAGATTTAGGTTATTGGTTTTAAATTTTAATAATCTTTGTAAGCAATTTAAAATCCACCCCACAGAAGGTGAAATGGAAGTTGGAAGTTTGTATGAAAGTCATATGTTTGTGAAGTTAGAGACTTGAAAAATCAGGATTTAGGTTATTAGCTTTAAATAATAATAGCATGTATAAGTAATTTTACGAAAATCCACCACAAAAGGGGTGAAATGGGGGTTGGAAGTTGGAAGGCTAAAAGCTCTATGATATTGAAGTATAGATGTCACCGTAAGATTGTAAAAACCGTTAGATTATAATCTAACTCGCGAAATTCTAAACTGTCGAAAGATTACAATTTAACGCATTATTTTCCGGTAGATTATAATCTGATAGGTATTTAAACCCGATAAAACCAAACCCGATAAAACACTACTTGATTGTTTATGTCGAACCCTAACCCAATCTACAAGAAAGAGACAAGAAAACGTAAATAAAATGAATATTTCAAAAATTGACACTCAGAACATTGAACAGTTTACAATCTTCCGACAGTTTAGAATTTCGCGAGTTAGAATATAATCTAACGGTTTTTACAATCTTACGGTGACATAGACATGAAAATCAGCATTTAAGTTATTCGTTTTAAATAATAAAAACCTGCATTTAAGCTATTTACAGACCCTATACATATAGATGGGGAAAATTTCATAATCTAATAGGAAATTAGAAATTGCACACGGACGAAGTCGCGGGCGACCTCTACTATGATAAATGCGAAAGTATGTTTATGTCGAACCCTAACCTAACCTACAAGAAAGAGACAAGAAAACGTAAATAAAATGAATATTTCAAAAATTGACACTCAGAACATTGAACAGTTTACAATCTTCCGACAGTTTAGAATTTCGCGAGTTAGATTATAATCTAACGGTTTTTACAATCTTACGGTGGCATAGACATGAAAATCAGCATTTAAGTTATTCGTTTTAAATAATAAAAACCTGCATTTAAGCTATTTACAGACCCTATAGATATAGATGAGGAAAATTTCATAATCTCATAGGAAATTCGAAATTGCACACGGACGAAGTCGCGGGCGACCTCTACTATGATAAATGCGAAAGTATGCTTGTTCGTTTATTTTTCAATTACGTCGTAACAGAGCAACTGCATTTATGCATAAGTATAGTTGAAGGTCTGGAGAGTGACATAGGCGTTTTTTATCCTGGAAAATCAAAGAGTTACCCGAATTTCTTACCCAAATCCAATCGTCACAGGAATTATTATTATACACTTTATATGTATGGGATCACAACACCATTAAAACAGATCGGGGGTAGTCCTCGCAGGTCAAGTTTTGCAATGTATCCAGGACTGCCAAATTATTATAATTATTTAGTTAAAGAACATCCACCTAGAAAATTTACCTGTCCGCAAAAGCCCCATTCTCATATTTGGCCACTCCCGGGTTGTGATGTGACATACATAGCTTAGCAGCTCAAAGGGCGGCTTGAGCAGGGAGGACCCCTTGGGCAGAGCGATCTCCGCTTGCTGGAGAGTTCTGCATATTTGAGCGAATGGCCTTTGCTCCTTAGCCTCCACTCCAATCTGAAATGTATGTTTGTATGAAATGAAATGAAATTTATTTATCTGTAAACTATCACATTTGATCTTACTTCTAGGAATGATGATGGCCAAAAAAGTATAATCTACGTTCAGCCGTCAATGCCTCCGAAACAGTTATACAGATATCCAATATACTTAAATGAAAATTAAAATAAAACTTAAAACGGAAGCATACTAAGTTTTGTATTAAGTGTGTGTATGTGTATGTGTGTGTGTGCGCGCGTGCGCGCGCGCGCCTGTGTGTGTGTGTGTGTGTGTGAGTTTATTTGTTTGTGTACAAATAGAATGAACCTAATTATTTAACTATTATTAAAAGTTTTTCTGTCTCTTCATAGGAGAGTGATTGAAGTCAACCGGAACACATAGATTTACGTTTTTAAGTTTGATAAAGAGTTGCTGATTTGATTGAGTTGTGATCATCCCTATTGTCTGAGAAGTGGCCATTAGTGCAAGTATCCAAACTCAAACAAAATTAAAGGTGATTGTGATTGATACACTGTAGCAATCATTGTTACGTAAAAAGGCCCGTGTAGCCCTATCATGTAAAACCTTCGTTACAGTCTCAATTGTTGTGATTGGTTTGATTTGTGGTATTCTCACTGCAACATTTGACTTTGACCTATAGCAATATTAACAGTAGTATTTGACTATTTAAAGGTGATCTCTAGCACTCATCACTGTAGCATTTATTATCACGTTTTTTTCCACTTCAAGTTAGTCCTTGACTGCGATCTCACCTGATGATAAGATGGTAGCGGGCTAACCTGTTAGGGGCGGCACGTCTTTGCCGGTAGGGTGGTAACTAACCACGGCCGAAGCCTTCCACCAGGCCAGACCAGGGAAAGTTTAGAAAATATAAATTCCCAATTTGACCCTGCCGGGGATCGAACCCGGGACCTCCGCACGTTAAGACAACAGCGCTACACACTGCGCCACGGAGGGCGTCAAAAAACGTACTTTACGTAGTAAAGCCCACTTACAGACTTGCTGATAATTGCATGTGCTATAGTCGCCAAGAGCACTGCATGGAAGTAAGCTCGCAAAACGTCGTCCACTGTAGCGCTATCTTTTAGGAAAACGTACATTTTCCTCTTGGAATTTGGGAGTACTATATACTGGTTTTCTTTGTAAATCTCTTTTATTTTTTTCAAATAAGACGCCTCTGGTGAATATTGGATTATATGTGCCAAGGACTGACCCAGTTTTATTTCGAAGCCGCACATTTTCAGATCTGAAATATAAATTTCAAGATTATCTGAAGAAGGGATGAACAGATTGTCTCGAATCATTGCTCTAGATTAGGTAAGTCATACTTCTAGCAGATAATAAAACCATTTTCACCCATTTGGGAGCTATGATGCCACAGAGAGATACACACGTTAAACTTACACCAACACCCCTCTGTTTGCATCAGGGTTTAAATTAGAAACTATTCTATAGATCTGCATATTATATTGCATCATAGTATCATGAACAAGATCCCATTACGTGCAATATAATAATAAGGGATGAAACGGATATCCGGTAGCCGGCCCATCCGGCGTAAATTTATTATCCGTCCGAATACCGGATGTTCAAGATCTACGACAATTTCCTAAAATCAACTTTAAACAGAATATTGTGTGAGTTAAATAATAATAAAACGGGTTATAGTTATGATGTCTCTTATTTATAACTGAAAAGTTACACAATCTCACAAGGAAGTTCATTCTCTTCCAAAAAACAAACTTAACACCCGAAACCGCCCGAATTGATCCGATCGCTTTCGCTGTACCTGTGCGGCGCTAAACTTGTCACCATGGGCCGGATATCCGGCCGCCGGACATTCAGCCTTTTTCTCAGCAGCATTCTTCGTAGCTAGCCTGATATCCGATATCCGGCCAAACAACTATCCGTTTCATCTCTAATAATAATGCTTTTAGGCTGCCCCGCTTCTGCAGGGCATCAAGAATGTTTGCAAATGCCCGACTTGATTGCTTCTTTGCAATCATCACTGGTGTGTCGGATGCGGGCCAGCACCAACCGAGTCCTAGGCATGTTAGGCAACAGACTAGACTGCTGCTAAACCATTCAATGTTTGGACATGAAGAATTTAATATCAGTTTAAGGTTTGGATCCATAATAAAAATTACCTGTATTAAAAGTACCCGCATTAATTGATCATTTGATATTTTAGTGAACAGTTGGGAAATGTGTAATACAGACTTACCAAGTAAATTACTTCCAATTTGGTAGAATATGATAGGTTCCGATCTGTTGATTTCGCAAGGAGTGGCTATGACCTCATTCCGTAGATAGCTATCAATCACTTGCAGGAACCGTGGCTCGTTCAGAGTCCTCAGGCACACAGCCCTCACCGCAAAATAGTTGAATACTATGTGCAGTATCATCATAACTACGAATATGATACTGCACAAAGAGTCCCTGGAAAAAAGTAATATATTAAGAATAGGGATGATGCGTATATAAAAAAAATATCATTTCTATCTGAAGACCTAAAATTCACACCCTCGGTTAGTTTTAAGTTTGATGACCATTTCATAACATGGATTAAAGAAAAATAAGTGCGTTGAAATTTGATGACGTCACAATTGCGAAATTCATACAACTTCCATACTAGAAGAGCGTAGTTTGATAAAGAGTTGCTGACTTGATTGAGTTGTCATCATCCCTATTGCCTATCATATTTGGTTAACGGTATCAAAATTATCAAGAAAAAATTACAAGAACACCGTTATTTTTAGAAAGATAATCCGATGTTATGAACGACCCGTTCATAACAAAAAAGCGTTAAACTCTGTCTCTATTTCTCCAGTGTATCTACACTAGAGAGATAGAGACAGAGTAATAATAATATACAGGTACTTTATTTATTTTACGGTCAAGCCCATGCACTAAAAACAAAACAAAACAAAAGGTGTATAAGTATTGTGAGTTATTTAATATTATAAATGCAAAGGTATGTCTGTCTGCAATTCTTTCACGGGCCATCTGATCAAACTCAGTTAAGCCTCAGTTAAGTAACATCCCGGGGAAGCACATAGGCTATTTTAAGCCGGGAAATCAAAGATTTTCGCGTCGTAAAAACATAAGTTAATTATTTTTTAACTTTCTCACTTCACAACCACCCACACATTAATTCCATTATAACAGGCAAATTTGCTAAACACACACACATTCAAATTAACATGATTTAGTCCAAATTAAAAATTTTAAACAATCCAATGATTCGGTATTAGGTCTATAAGTTGGTGTTAAGGATGGACTGACGAAAGTCTACGGTGGCTGTAACACAGGTTTTCCTAGTACGGGTACCAAAGCACTCACCCTGACTTCAAAAACTTTATTATTCACCTTTTCCATTGTTTTATATTGCATTGTAAAATTAGGGTTCTAAGGGGAATTATTATTGATTCTATTCACAGTAGATATTCTAAGTTTGTTACAAAGGTTGTCAACATTAACTGTAACTCGATGTAACTAATACTGTTGAACCAATGATAAGTTATGTATAATATTTATATTTTTTTGTAATTCCTTTGTAAGTAATGATTTTTAAGGCAGTTTACCCCATTAATGTGATGATGAGGAGTGCAGTGATGGACGCGACGAGGTTGACGGCCGTCTCCTGAGCTGAATCCTTTGCCGATACATCCCCCATGTTGCCGCGAATCGCATGGTGCTGCGTCATAGCCACTCTTGTAGCTCCACCTGACAAACAATGATTACACTCACTGGGTAACTACACGATGGGTGACTGACTTAGGAGGTCAAATTTTTTTTAAATTGCAATATAGGCTTGCGCTTGACGACAATCACGGTTAATACAAAGCAATTATGAGGTCTAGGTTGAAGCGCACCCGCCTAGAAGATGCCTATTCACTCTTTCCTTGAAGGAACTTAAGTTATATGTGGCAGGAAATACATGCGCTGGAAGGGCATTCCACATCCTATTATCTATTAAAGTTTTATCTATTGTAGTAACAGATTTCTATTTCTGTGCTCTGCGTGCCTCAGAGAACCATCCAGCCTGTGTTGAGGCGTTTCGAAGATTAAAGTTTTTTTACTTAAGTATATGACAAATAAAGACATTTTAATATTATAATAATACGAAAGTGTGTTTGTTTGTCCTTCAATCACGCACGTTGAAGTATCATGAGTTATACGTATTTTATAAATATACAAAAAAAATAGAAAGGAAGTAAGGTATTTTTATGAACTCAATTCTTAAAATAGTAAGGTACATTATTGCGTGAATGCAGTAAAGGTTTGATAATAAAATCTGTTCAAATATACTATCATCAAACCTTTACTGCATTCACGCAATAATGTACCTTACTATTTTAAGAATTAATTCTTAAAATAGTAAGGTACATTATTGCGTGAATGCTGTACAGGTTTGATAATAAAATCTGTTCAAATATACTACTTTTAAGTTTTCATGTTTGTTATCTGTTTTTTTATATTTTGTGGTGTACAATAAAGAATATACATACATACATACATACTTACTATTATTATAAAAAGAAATCGAGAAATTATTAAATTTTAAGTATAAGTACCTAATTTCCGCATGTTTTTTTTGGATCTTTTTTAATAAGTTTTGGTTCCATACTACAGCCCTACCAAGTTTCAACGACCGAAGATTTAATGCAGGGATTTCCATACAACAAACCGCCTAGAATAATGGGTATAGTTGACTATCTGGAGAGAGCAATGTAGCCTATTTTTCATACTGGAAAATCAGAGTTCCTGCAGATTTTTAAACCTAACGAGATTACGGGCATCATCTAGTAATGTTATAATATGACTCATTTTCAAAAATGTATGTGCCTCTGGAGCGCATCAAGGTAACTAGTCGTCATCGTCAACCGACAGACGTCCACTATTGGACATATGTCTAGTTGCGTAACTGAATTGACAATAATAGTACCATCAAATTAAGCCGAAAAAGGGCGATCAGGGGAAATAATTCGTGTAGTTTTGTAAATTGGTACAGTTATACCTTTCGATATCCAGATGGATATACTAAAAGTCCTCAAGGGTAGGGGGTGTGCTGAGAGTATAAGGGGGGGTTGAAGGTACCTTTTTTCAGATTTTTGCTCATATCTCGAATATCTGGACGAATAGCGTTATGATTACTTCTGACAAAAGTTTCAACATAAAATTTTCTACAAATTTGGTCATATTTACTTTTGCTCTACGACCAATACTTTAGGAGCTACAGGGTGTTTAAGTTAACCAGGAGATCAAATATAGATGATTTGAGAAGTAAACACAAAATAGGTTTTAAAATTTTATTTAAAAATAGAAATAGCAAATCAGTTTGTCTTAATTATGTTAGTCATCGTCATCTACATTGTCTATGAAATCTACCGGTCATAGAAAATAGCTGCTATATCTTTGATTATTGGTTTTTTCTGGGGGGGTTCCAGGGGGACGAGTGGGGCGGTGCCGTAAGAATGAGAAACATTCAATTCAGTCATCACTTCAACTTCAGTGGTATGCTGCGGTCCGCGCTATGCAGACGCCCGTCGTAGGAAGGACTCACGGTATCTCGCACGCTCGGCCCTTGTTTACATGATCACCATTTTTTGTTTAGAATTATCAATAGATCGACATGGGGTTTTTCGGCAGATGACTAAACTTGCTTATTGTAAACTAAAAATGTAAGTAATCATGAACAATGACGAACAAACGACGCTGTTTTCTTAAATTGCCTAATTTTTATCTCTCTGTTAAAACTTACACACCTGTAGCTCCTAAAGTATTGATCGTAGAGCAAAAAAAATAAAATAAATATGACCAAATTTGTAGACAATTTTATGTTCAAACTTTTATCAGAAGTAATCATAACGCTATTCGTACAGATATTCGAGATATGAGCAAAAAACTGAAAAAAGGTACCTTTAATCCCCCCTTACACCCTCAGCACACCCCCTACCCTTGAGGACTTTTAGTATGTTCATCTGGATACCGCAAGGTATAACTGTACCAATTTACAAAACTACACGAATTATTTCCTCTGATTTTATTTATTTTCTTGGGCTATAAGCGGAACACATAGTTCGACAAACCAGAGATACCTCTAACATGAATTAATTTTAATAACTTACCCGCAACTCCAACAATGGATTTCATAATTGTGCTACCACACAAGGCGAATGTAGTGTAATTGTGGAACAGAGGCAATGCTATCTCTATGCACATGGCTGCATCGTTCAGAGCGTCGGCGAACAAACGCCATTTCTTGCTGTACGAATCCAGGGAGCTTCTGTAGGTGAAACAATTTTAAAGCCTTGTTTACTTTTTAGAGTTTCGTACCCCAAAAGGAAAAAACGGAAGCCTTATAGGATCACTTTGTTGTCCGTCCGTCTGTCAGTCAAGACTCTTCTTCTCAGGAACGCATCAAGCTGAAATTCATATCAAGTACTCAGGTCTATTGTCCTTTGGAGCTGTGAAAAAATCAAACTTCTAAGCCAACGCAACCAAAGGATACAGCCGTTTACAGCTTACAGTTTACGGCTGCAAATTTTCGACACTCTTAAGGGAATCAAAACCTACAGGGTACTTCCCGTGAACTCAGAATCTTGAAATTTGGTACGAAGCAACGTCTTATAGCACAGATAAAGGAAAAATTGCGAAAAGCATAAACTTTTACATCATATAATAATATATCAATATATTTAACCCTCGGTGCGCGAGTCAGACTCACACTTGGCCGGTTTTTATTGTGATATAAGTATTCAGTACTTAAACAATTGAGAAAGAAGAGAATTTTTGAGAAAGTAACTATTATAAAGCTGGAAAGTTGATACCTGTGGTTGATACGATGACATATTATGTATGTTCAGAGTAATTCAATATTTCCTGAATATAAATAAGTGGAATTAAAAAAAAAGTGGCATACACCCAATGGCAAGTGGGAACTAATTGGAAAGATATTTGAAAACAGTTTAATGAAATAATAAAATAGTCTAGGTAGATAGGAACCCTGAGCTATTGCTATTTGCTATATATTACAATTGTTCTCTTAACGATTATAAAAAGAGACCACTGATCTTGCACATTACAGATGGTGAAACATCCATCTGCATGGCTATACATATATTGGGAGGATTCAAACAACTTTTCGTTTTGCAAGCAAGTAAGAGAAGTATAATTTAATAACTTGTAAAATTTTAATCTTAATATATATAAATCACGTGTCACGTTGTTTGTCCGCGATGGACTCCTAAACTACTTAACCGATTTTAAATTAAATTTGCACACCGTGTGCAGTTTGATCCAACTTGAAAGATAGGATAGCTTACATCTTAATTTATAGCCTTAATCGACGCAGACGAAGTCGCGGGAATCATCTAGTTGATTTATAAAAAAATATTAATTTTGATAGTGATCTATTATACCCAGGTACAAATACATAGTGTCTCTTAAAGGTCTTTTTAAGTAAAACGGACTTTATATTTTGCAAGGCTTACCCATGACTATAAGCAAAAAGTATTCTTCCAAGATGGCCGCACCCGTCCTTTAGGACCCATGTTATAGTAGCTGCCAATGGAGTAGCGGTTTGATCGCCCACACCAACTCCTTTTAACACTGCCTGGGTTGCCAGGATACCTGTAGCAATTTGCATGGAGGCATTTTATTCAAACAATTCAAACATAGTGGTGCTCCGATTTAAATCACTTGGTGTTCTCACAAAACTCACTCATAGAGGGCCACAAGAATGACCAGGCACTAACGTATATCTTACAGTACAATTCTTACAAAATTTCCATACTAAGAAGGTGCTCAAGTTACTAATTATAAAAACAGCTGTAGTTTTGTATGGCAGCTATTTAATTATCTCACTAGTGCTAAAAAGTGATATTTTTAAAGGCTGAGTAATAGTCTACTTTATAGTTTTAATAGTGGATATCATCTAAAATTCTACATCAATGGTGGTTATGATAAATTGTAAAAAATTAAGTAGAAGTAACACAAATAAAAAGAAGTACAAACCCATTATAGTGCTGCAGAATGCTTGTGCAGTGTCCCACATCTGGTATGCAATGTAGTCATTACTGACACTTTTAGGGTAGCCTTTTGGTAGCAACACTTTTGTAAATATTCCTAGAATGTTCCTCCTTTTATCATTTCTTAGTATTGCTATATTCAATTGATCTGAAAAATGTGTGTTATAGTTTTGTTACCTCAGGGCAACACCAAGGCGAAAATGCATTATTACATAAACTTTATATCAATGCACAGTTAGATCTAAGGGTCGATCAAGCTGGGTATACAGATAGCTATTATGGTGTAGGTATCCGCTCAGAAAAGATTTTTGAAAATTCAACCCCTATAGGGCAAATATAACTTTGTTTACAAATAAACAGGGTCTGGTGCGTACGATAACTTTATAACTTGTGTTATAGGCATCAGTGCTTTCCCCTTACAATCTTACAACATTACGCGTGCGCGCGCGCGTTTGTGTGTGTGTGTGTGTGTGTGTGTGTGTGTGTGTGTGTGTGTGTGTGTGTGTGTGTGTGTGTGTGTGTGTGTGTGTGTGTGTGTGTGTGTGTGTGTGTGTGTGTGTGTGTGTGTGTGTGTCCTGTATTTGTTACTTTAAAATAGCCAGTAAATTCATACGTAAGTTCTTGTAACCACTTTTGTACAATTCTTTTACATTTATAGGAGTTCAAATTGGCAATATTTAATTTTTTATTAATAATATTATTTAGGAAGCCACCAAGAAAGCAATAGAATTTATGAGAATAAGCGGTATTAAATTTGGGAATTTCTCTTTTTTTGTAGCTCTTCCAGTACAGACAAATCTAAATGTTTGTGTTTATGTATAAATAATTGCCTGACCATTAGAGCCTCTGCTTCTTTGTACAAAGCCTTTGTCGAGTATCTCAAGGGAAGAAATGCGCTAACTTTAAGTATTGCTCTCTGAGCTCTGTCTAGTAGTAGTAGTATGTAGTAATCGTGATTTTGATGTACCACCCCAAGCGTCTATGCAGTATGTCAATAAAGATAAACATATAGCATAATAAATTGTTTTCATTAACTTTTTACCTCCTATATGCCGAATGTTTTTGAATATAGCTATTAATTTACATATCCTATTGGCCAAAGTTGTGCCATGCGGTTCAAATATCAGCATTACATGTTAAAAGATTTCTTCTCAACCATGTTGAGACCATGTCAAAACAAATTTGAGCGGAGTGGAATTGCCCTTATATAACTAGTTACTAGATGATGCCCAAAACTGGGATAATTGTTATCCCAAAGAATTTAGATGACCTACAGTTCTTTATGCTTTCTAATGCACTGTGAGTACAAGTGTGAGTGATGATAAGTCAAGACTCAAGAGTGCACAATTGAGAAGAGGATTGAGTCATCTCTATTGAGACTGGTTGTTGTGGCTGATATCGGTCCAGAATGCACATTTCTTGGTATTCTACAATCGACAGCTATGCACTGTGGCTTAGAGCCCCAACTTTTGGTATAAATTAGGGATGGGTAAAGTCAATTTGACAAATCATATTGATTTGGTTTGTGCTTGACTCAGATCAACCTAAATTTTGTCAATTCTGTTTGGTTTAGCCTGCAAATAAATAATTGAAATGAAATGAATGTGCAGGTAGGTAGATATTTTTTGACATATGCTAACTTTTCCATTGTAAACTTCGAACAGATGCATAAGAAACCGAAAGCAAGTCAATGCGGTCAGTCAAATTAATTCGAAAACAAAACTGTTAATTCCGTTTGCGTATATTTTCAACCCAGTTTAATTGGTTATTGGCCCATCTAGAGTATAGATAAATTTCTCTAGACATGTTTTAGCTAAGGCGATGTGTATTTCTCTCATACCTTGGAACTTTTTAAGCTAGTAGGTATGTAACTTATTATAAAATATATTTTATTATAAAGGTACACTATGCACTCACCTGAAGGTTTCACATAATATATTTCCTGTGATGAAGATGCGTATTTTTCTTTGAAAATCATTTTTATTTCATGCGAATCCATTGAGTTTTGTTAAACCTGATTTTAAACAATGTGATCTATTGTGCCGCCTGTTTCCCCTGAACGCTTGGGACGCTCAGAGGCTAACGGATGTGTCACAGGGATGCACCAAGATAATATTTATGTGTTTTATTTAAGGTCAGTGCGTCGATGACCGGCATACTTTATTAAAATTTTCCTTCATTGAGCAAATTTCGTCACTTTTATAATAAGTTAGACAAGTATTATTGCATAACGAAACTGACAAATTTACATCAAAGTCACTAGTGTATGATATAAACACAAATCTAAAAAAAAATGCGAAACAGACAGACTTGGCCGCCACGTCGGATAAGACTGTCTGAGGGGAAATTTAGTAATAAATAGATGATTTGAATGAATGTAGCTATTTTGTATGTGTGTGTTTTTCAGCAGCAATTCATTGTACATCGCCATTTTTAAAATAAAAGGTTCCAAACACCTTGTGTCGCACAAATTAGTGTTTGTTGGGTAAGTCCGGCATACTTCGCCCTTCAGGGGAAGAATGTTTTCTTCCCCTGAAGGACGAAGGGCGAAGGGCGAAGTTTTATCGCTCAAAAAAATCTTTACTTTGGTAAATCAGCTTCTAATTATTTAAGATAATATCTCCTTAACAGGAATCACAAAATTTGACATTTAACAAAGATCTTTAAGACATAAATAGCTCGTCATTAGTAATTATTATAAGAAATTTAAAAATATTAACAGTTTACCTTGAGACCAAAAATGTTCAAAAATATTCTTATGGCAGCCTATTCTAAAATTCAATAATTATGGCAACCGGCCACACTGCTAAATCAATTCACTTCACTTATCAATTAATTAATAATGACTTAAAATAAAACTGAATTCAAAAATATAATTAATTAACAGCTTAGCTTGGGATAAGTAAGTAAAACTCTCAGTATTTTAATATTTGTATCTATTCAAATTAAAAGTCTGTAATTTAAAATAGGTGTAAGTAGACGAAAAAGGTTTAAAACACCTGGAATCGGCAAAGACCGGCATATTATGCCGATCTTTGCCTCCAAGAGGTAGACGGACTTCGCCACTATTGCACTTTGAGTTTATATTTTTTCCACCATGTGTAACTTCGTTGAAAATGTGTTTTATTCTATTCTGATATAATAGTATGGTAAAGAAACTAATCAATAATAAACTTACTTGCGCAAATTTATGTTAAATAAGCGACAAACCACCAAACATAATATTTTTGACAACACCATAATTACCAAATGCAGATACATAGTGTACTCTGTGAAATGCAGGTTGACAAGTCAACTATAATATAGATATGTACGTTTTTTTCTCTCTGTGTCATAAATAGCACCATCTATGTTATTTTGTTGTAACTAGAATAGTTTTATGATTTCGTTAAATAGGCTGCCATCTGTGTAGCTCGATTCAAAATTCGTCGTATTCTTTACTGTACGGTCTTACCCGACAGACGGACTTCGCCGAACTGCAACTGACCTTACACCAAATCCAGCAAATCTCTAGTTATTTGTGTGAGGGATGGTGTGAGAGAATTAGGTAGGGCTAGGGTAACCTAACTAGGCCCCTCCCCACTTTTTTTTTAACTGCCCAGAAAGACGACCACCCGGAAATCCTTACAGTTGTGATGCAACCAGGTTTAGGTTCCTATGGGGTTAATACGCCAAACCTAAGTAAAGAGCAAATGATATCTAACAACAAATATTTGTCAAAAGGCTAGGTTAGGTTAGAGTTGAACATAATATTTAGGTTCCTATGGGGTTAATACGTCAAACATGTAGGTAATAAACAAATATTTGTCAAAAGGCTAGGTTAGGTTAGGGTTGATCGTAAACATCCAGGTAGTGCCCGGCCGCAGAACATCCAGGTAGTGCCCGGCCGCAGGTTTAGGTTCTTATCTTATACCAAGCTTAAGTAAAAATAAAATTGTGAAAGCAAACAATATAATATAGGTATGTGAACAGTTAAAGCATAATATTACTACAATATTATTCAATTTCAATTTTCAATTTCAATTTATTTATTTTGAATACAACAATATGTACAAATACAATATACTCCTTATAAAAAACTAAACAAGGTAATTATTATTTCGGTACTTATGAACAAAGGAGTGCTTAGACACCCGTACTAAGTTAACTTGTGTTACGGGTGTCGTCACCTTCCTCCGAACCTCTTACAATAATGTTATGATTCATTATTTCTAGTTATATTATAAATAAAGATATTGTAAAAAATATTTTAGCACAATATTATTTCAATATTCTTTATTTATTTAATTATCATTATATTTATGTCATTAATTATTTGTATATATATATATATTAAATTATTAAATAATATTATTAGGTTGATTTAATTATTAAGTGTGTGTGTGTGTGTGTATGTGTGTGTGTGTGTGTGAGAGAGAGAATGTAAATTCATTGGAGAGTGTGCCATTAATTTAATTTACCATATATGCCTTACTAATATTTTATTTTATGACTTTCAGTAAATCTTCTGTTTCATTATAATTAAGAGTTTTAAGCCACGAAGTAAGCATTTTCTTGCATTTATTCTGATTAACGCAACTTATGTTAAGGATTTTGTTAATTTTATTATAAAGGCGAGGACCAAGGACACAACTATGGCGTTCAGCGAGAGCAGTTCGATAGTGTTTAGCCTGGCAAACATTCCGAATGTTCCGCTTTTTTGTTTGCAGATGAGGTTCGATTAAAATTTCCTCATGTTTTCGTAATATTAGGTTTAATATATAAAGCTGCCTGACGGAGAGCAAAGAGCATTCCCTAAATAGAAGATATGTAGGATGTCGTACAGGCTTTTTGAACATAACTTTCAGTGTGGCTCTTTGAGCTCTTTCTAGGCGTAACATCGTAGTAACGAAGGAGC
Source organism: Erebia palarica (assembly GCA_964035005.1). Classification (NCBI taxonomy): domain Eukaryota; kingdom Metazoa; phylum Arthropoda; class Insecta; order Lepidoptera; family Nymphalidae; genus Erebia; species Erebia palarica. Next base: position 22,747,920 of record OZ035986.1, read on the forward strand.
CACCCCAGACCGTTATGACATACCCAATCATAGATTGCACCAAAGCAAAGTAAGCCGTTCTAAGAACTTCATCATCAGCTGATTTCGCTATCTTTCTAAACACGTAGGTAAGTTTCCTGATCCTTTGAGTGACAAGATTAATGTGAGTTTTCCAACTTAGTAATTTGTCCACTTTAATTCCCAGATATTTTATTTCAGGTACACGAACAACTCTAGGACATACACAGCTATTTTGTGCGGGCAAGCAGTTGTGTATCTGTATTATGAATGGCTCTGCGGGTTGTGATCTCTCACTGGCCGAGAAAGTCATGAACTTGGTTTTAGTAGGGTTTAATGTAAGTAAATGATTGGTCAGCCATGTTTTCACTATACTAATAGCCCTTTCAGCATGGGAGCGCGCTTGTTCCCAACTTTGTCCATTAATGAGCAGAACTGTGTCATCTGCATATGAAATTATTTTTGTGTGCGGGATATTTAACTTGCATAAATTATTAATGTAGATTAAAAACAAAGTTGGACCGAGCACGCTCCCCTGTGGAACTCCGTATGTAACAATCTCCTCTCGGCTAGTAAGGGAGCCAATCTTCACAACTTGAGTTCGATTAGCTAGGTAGTCCTTAAATATGCTAAGTGTTTGTCCTCGTAAACCAACGCTTTCCAACCTGTCTACAAGAATAGGGACAGAGACAGTATCGAAAGCCTTGGTGAGATCGATGAATACCCCTATAACTTTTTGTCTATTATCAATATTGTTAACAATATGATCAGTCAATGAACTAATAGCATCTTCCGTTGACAAGCCCTTCCTGAATCCAAACTGGTTTCTATATAAAAAGTTTTGCCTTTCTAGGAAGCTAATTAGGCGGTTGTTCAATACTCTCTCCATGACTTTCGAAAGCGTTGTTAGCACGGATATCGGTCTGTAATTAGTTACTTTATCTCTGTCTCCGCTCTTGTACACAGGATGTACTACAGCTCTTTTGAAGACCAGTGGAAAAACACCTTGGGAAAAACAGAGGTTTATTACGTACTTTAGAGCAGGAATAATGGCATGCCTCGCACATTTTAAAACGCTTACAGGTATGTGATCCCAGCCAGCTGCACAATCATTCCTAAGTCCCATTATTATACTGTTTATTTCAAGCTCGTCTACGTCAAGGAGTACCATTGAATTTCCTTGAATGTTATCATCCAGGTTATCGAGTATGCAAGAGTCTAGCTGTTTATATTGGTTTGCAAGCGGGGTAGCTAGTTCTTTCCCTATATTAACAAAGAAATTACTTACAGCGTCAATGGATGTTCGCGCATCAATTTCGATTTTTAACAGATCGTTAGGTGGTACGGATTCGGATTTTAGATGAGTAATGCTTTTAAGTACATTCCAGGTGGCTTTGGAATTTCCTTTGGCTTTAAGGAACTCATTTTTTTCATATGTCCGTTTTTGATTCTTTAGCAACTTGTTGCAGAAATTCCGATACCTGGTGTAGGTGAGTTTCGCAATATGGTTGTCTGGATCGCGCCTAAACTTTTTGTGCAGTTTGTCCCGATTTCGTATGCATCTAAGTAGTCCCGGAGTAATCCAGGGCTTGAGAGTGCGTTTCTTAGCAGGAAAACTGACCAGCTGAGTATGCTCTGAAATAACACTAGAGATAGTATTTACTAGTTTATCTGCAGCAGATTGTGCATTACAGTCGCCCAGAACTGGTTCGAAATCAGTGTTTTTTAATTGCGTTACGGCTGCCTGCACGTTTAGGCGTATAATAGAATGCTGTTGTTTTTTAGACATGTTTTTCCTTTGCTCTAAACTCAGAACTATTGAGGCATGATCCGTAATTGACAGGGCCTTTGCACTTAGAACATTTTTCTGTTGTATGGGGATGTTAGTTCCACAACTCCCTAAAGGATGGCGCTCATGGCGCTTATCTTGTACTGAAAGTATGTATACTTAAAAGTCTGTGATCAGGGTCTGTGATGGCGCTGAAATAAATGTTCGTTCAGAAGTTTATGTTTTAGAAAAAATAATGATTTTGCCATTTATATAAACACAAAGCTAATAATATATAAAACTTTTTTTTTTGAGCAGAATATGAGTTATCTTAGACAATTTATAAAGATTTATCTGTTATAAATTTAGTTTAGTGGAATGAGTTAGAAGTTTAATGAAACATTTGTGTTTTAATTTCCAAACGTAGACAGCCGCCATTTTAAAGTTTGAAATTCGACATTGACATTGACGTTTTCTGGCATGCCGGATGCCGGGTGGACAAAATTATTATTTTTTGGATAAATTCGTGTGAAACTATATTAATAGTGTGTAATAAGTGTGTACGATGTGTAAAACATGAAACTGGAATAATTGTTATACTTTATGTATATTTTTTGTAATTGAGAATATAAGAGAAAATAATCAACATGCGTTTCATTTACTAACATCTGAACATTTTTACAGTTTGTGTTTATCGTATAATAATTTATCTTAATTATTACAAGGTCACATAATTTTATAGTTGCAGAATTAGGTGATCTTGTAATAATTAAGATAAATTATTATACAATACACTTTGTAATATATAGTACTATAGCATTGTGTTAGGGTTATATATATATACATATTTTAGTTGGACAACTTCCCGATAGATGTCGCTGTACATGGAAAGTCGAGTAGCAACTCTATACCAGTATATATAATGTACTCTGTGGTAATTGAATTTTCAAAAATTAGAGTAGTGGCATTACTGTTTGATTTTATCATAACATGATCTAAATTGTTATTACCTAGTGTTAAAGAAAAGAGTTCTTTATTCGTTTTGTATTTACTTTTTATTTATAATATTTTCAATTACATTATATGTCACTTGCTGTCACTTACAGAAAATAATATGAATATGGTTGAACAATAAATAACTATTTATAATTAAAATGTGTTTATAAAGAATCATTCCAAGGCCTCACTTTAACATGGTAACAGAGCGAATGGAATTACGTGAAATGAATATATTGAAATGGTAAGAGGTAATGTAAAAATAAGATTTATGTAGGTAAGTGAAAAAACAATTGAAAGAGGCGAAAAAAATTTGATAAAAATGGATAATAATAAAGATGATTTTAAAATACCTACATTTTACGGTGATAATTATGAGTTATGGAGATTCAGAATAAAATTATTTTTGAAACTAAAAAATTGCGAAGAGGCCGTTTTAAAGGAAGAAGTGAAACCAGAAATAGATGTAAAAGCTAAAAATTACATCGTAAATAGTATTAGCAATTCACAACTTAATATTATAATATCAGAGAATACGAGCATATAAAATGTTAAAGAAATTAGATCATATGTATTTAATGACAGGATGTGCAAACAAACTATTATTAAAAAGGAAATTACTTGATACAAAATTTAAGGAAGGAGATCCTGTTGAATTTTTCCAAATATTTGAAAAACTAATAAACGAATTAAAAACTGCCGGAGAAATAATCACAGAGGAAGACAGACTCAATTACCTATTGCTAACTTTACCCGAAATTTTTTCTCATATAGTTAATATTGTGGATGCACTGCCCAAATCAAGTCAAACCGTCGAATACGTAAAATCAAAATTAATATTAGAATACAAGAAAAATGAATCATCAACAACAACAAGTTTTTAACAATTATCATGGATATTACTCACAAGGTCAATATCAACGTGGACAATATAATACAAGAAGGTCAAATTATGCACCAAGAGGAAGAACACAATACACAAGAGGACATAATAACTATGCAACTGGAGAATACACAAGAGGACATAATAACTATGAAACTGGAGAATACACGAGAGGACAAAACTATCAAAGATATGTACATCGAGGTAGAGGATTTAGAAACTTTCGAGGACGATATTATAATAGAGGAGTTAGAAATGAAAACAAAGGTGCTTTTATAGTAGAAGTAATGAATTCAGTGAATGAGTCAGAAGCGACAACGGATACGACATGGCTGCTAGACAGCGGTTATACTCGCCACATTACTAACGATGATAAACTATTTTGTGAGTATGAAACTTTAGACCATCCAATAAATATTAAAGTAGGAGATGGATTTGCTTTAAAGTCAGAAAAAAAGGTAAAATAATTATTCATTCTAAGGTTAATAACAATGTATGTCAAATTAAAATTGAAAATGTTTATTATGTACCAAGTATGAAAAGAAATCTTTTTTGCGTCTCATGTATTGTTAATAAAGGAAATATGATAAAATTTCAAAATCAGGTAGCACTCATATTTAATTCGTAACATACATTAAGGATCGATGTACTCAAAACATGGTTTTCTGTTACGACTTTTTAGGATAGTAAAAATTAAAATTTCATTACCAAATAAATACCATTCGCTACTCAGTTAAATGGAGTATGACGTAATTAAAAAAAGTGGTCAAAAAGTCGTATAGTAACAGCAGAAAATTATCGGGAAAATCATGGAAATCTCAAAAAAGGCGTTATCGCATTACGACTATTGTGATTTAATTTGAGACATGATTTAAACAAAAGTTATTTCAAATTAATCGTAAAAGATCAAAGAACACTTTAAATAAATAATATTTTCAATACAACTTAAAGTTTTTTTACAATCTGGTTCCAAACATTCCTCATTTTTACAGCACGAATTTTTCATACAGATTTAGTACGGGCGCGCATCTCAAAATTTTGTTATATATTCATGAAATTCGGCAGTCAGATTCCATACGCCTCCGGGCTCTCAAAGCGGGAGGTTGCGTTCCCTTGCTTCTGAAACGACGTCTGTCACTGTTAGTATCCGTACACAAACGTTAATGAATCCACTACCATCGAACAAAACTAATCATCGATAAATATACGTATAAAAAAATGTAACTGGACGATTTCTGTATATAAAATATTTATTTTGAAAATATTTAAATTTATTATATTTGTAATTGGTGGTTATTTTATTATTCACTGAACCCAAAACGGTATTTTATTCTCTTGTCTTATTTTGCCTGTTCTGTGCACACACTCCACTACTACAGATTGAACTATCTTTGAATAGGTATTTTGGTTCTGTAGATTTTTTTCTATTAAAACAGTCATCCGAAGGAGGTAACTGGCGAAATATCGATTTTAGGCAGCGAAATAAAGGTCGAGTATAGGTAGATGAATTGAATGAAGCGTCGCCCCTTCATTCAATTCATCTATACTCGACCTTTATCGAATGTTTTGCGTAGAGCATCCTTTTACATCCACTTATGGACACTCTACCTACAAATGATAATAATATAATGATAAAACAGGTAAAACCCACTGTACAACTTGATCATGAGGAATTAGATTTAGTGGATACAGATGTTTTTCTTGGAAAAACGTAAGATGCTAAACTCCAATGGGGCCATCATATAGATGACTTTTCGAACAGACTCAGTTCTGCTGCATTTTAGAAAGATTCGCCACTTGACAGATTTAGAAACTGCGAGAGTGGTATATTTTGGTTACTTTCACAGTATTATGTCTGTCATTCTGTTTTCGTCTTGCAGAAAAGGACTGTTCGTGCCATATACTTACAAAACTAAATTCAAAGAAGTTGAAATTATGACGGTCCACGACCAATACATAATTTTTCTTTTATTTCCATTTTAATAAAATAATTATTCGGCTAAGTTACTAATAAATTAATAATTGTTATAATTTTTTATCGACCAATACATAATTGAAAACTAGATGATGCCCGCGATTTCGTCCGCGTGGATTTTTGATTCCCGCGGAAACTTTTAATTTTCCAGGATAAAAATTAGTACCTAACCTATGTCCTTGCCCGGGATACAACTTACTCCTGTACTAAATTTCATTAAAATCGGATGAACGGATGAGTCGTGAAAGCATAGCAGACTAACAATCATACTTTCACGTTTATAATATTAGTATGGATTACGGATATTATGGATTTAGTATAGGTATGTGCATAAAAACATCAATAAATTCAAGAAAGAAAAAAATGACCATACAAGAAAATATGAGAATTTAGACCCGCTTCCTGACTTTGTAAAATTAGTTAATCAGTTGTCGGTAACAGTATGCCTTTTTATAATAAACTCACAGAAGAAATATAGGAGATGTGTCTCAACAAGTTCAAATATTTTGTAAATAGTAAACTAATTGAAAAATCCTAAATAAAATATAAAATAAAATAGAATATACAACATTGAAAAAAATTGCGACGACCCATTGCTTTATTGCGGCGTGATTGCAGGACAAACTAACAAATATATACGCTTTTGCATTTATAAGACTACATTATAATATGATGTTATTGTTACTTCGTAACTCACTCAAATCTATACCCAATTTCATAGCTAGTTTTTTGTTTTACGAAGGTTGTGCCATCGGATGGATATGAAGAGGGGAATTTCAAATACAGACCGGCAGAATAATCCATACTTACTAATATTATAAATGCGAAAGTGTGTCTGTCTGTCTGTCTGCTACGCTTTCCCGGCCCATCTTTTCAACCGATTTTGCTGAAATTTGGTATAGAAGTAGGTTATATCCCGGGGAAATTAAGGAGTTTCCGCGGGAATCAAAAAACCTTAATCTACGCGGATGAACTCGCGGGCATCATCTAGTTCTATATAAATATATTTAGGGTCTGTGTACATAATAAACATTACCCCAAAGATTTATCGTAAGTATATAGATAGATAGAATGTAACATAACATAAACAAAACAAAAATCCTCTTAGAGGCACAATTTTTGCCAATCCACTCTATTTTTTTTAAGCAAAACAAAGAAACGTGCGCACGCCGCCTAACTTCATCCAATATTTTACTGAACGCGCAGAGCTTGTTTTCAGTTTTCAGTCGCACGTAGACGGATAATCCTCCTTTCTGTCGTGTACAAAAGCAATTTACTTCTGCAGTGTGTGACTATTGGACAAAAGTAAGTATTGTTTGTTTTATTAGTAATAAATAAATAAATATAAATAGTAAATCATCAAAGTGCTGGTTTTGTACCTGCTGAATGACGTAGCAGCCCTTCTTGCAAGATAAAAAATTGAAACGTCATCAAGAGCGGTGTATCCTGTAGTTCACGGAAAAATTATAAAACTGTGTCAAATGATTCTGTGAAACGAGGTGGCGGCCATTTTGTATTCCTTTTGTGTTTTTGAAAATTTCAATCACGTCTTAGAGGCGGTTGGCAACATTTGGGAAAGTTGACATGTATGGATCGATTGTGTAACTCGACGGGCAGTATCGAGAAATCAAAACAGTGTTGCCACATTCGGGGTAGTTTTCGAGATTTTCCCTAAAAACTTCCTCCTGTAAAATTTTGTATGAAAAATTTTTTTTTCACTGCTGGCTTCGTATGGAAATCAGAAAATATAACTTGAAGAAAAATATGGAGACAGCTGATGATTTAGGATTTCGGAGACGGGTAAGGAGCACGGCCAAGGTATTGAAGATAGGTGGGGGGTGCTCGAACAAATGTCACTCGAAACCTCATCCAATTAGCGGTGAGTTTAAAAAAAACTCAAAAATGGTGGATTCAAGATGGCTGCCATATAAATTTCGTCAGTGTCTATCTCAGAGAGTATTAGAGATGGAAGTGTGCTTTTTTGGCAAGAGATGATCAGGACGAGGAGTTCTATTTGGCGAAATGAAAAAAAATTCAAGATGGCGGTTTTTTTTTATACCAATTTGTATGGCGATTTGAAGAGACTACAAGTGTAGGAGTAGTAATTGACATAATTGTTCTCCTAGAAAGAAACAGAAAATGATAAAATGGTGTATGAGAGATCTGTTCTGGTGCGACATGGGAGTAGGGAAAAATTATGACGTTTCGGAAAAACCAGATGGCGGCCGATGTGATTCTTGCAACTCTTTTGTTTTCTAACCGATTTCGTTACAATTCGCATTTATTGAAGAAATTAGGAAACGATTACTAGGAAAAGTGGAAAAAATTTGAAAAACAAGATGGCGGACGAGCTGTAGTGGTGCACTCTCTGTTCCTTTACTCTCATAGCCCGATGGGACGGAAATCCGACAAGACGGGAGAGAGATCAGGCGCAGGACCGACGGCTTTACGTGCTCTCCGAGGCACGGGGGTGAAGCACCGCCAACTTCCTAACTCCGGGCTAGTACTGAGAATTTCTTGCAAGAAAAACCCAATACCTGTGGCCCGACCCGGGACTCGAACCCGGGACCTCATAGGTCGCAGTCGAATATGCTGACCACTAGACCAACGAGGCAGTAAAAAAAAGATTATACCGAGCAAAGCTCGGTCATCCAGATATTACTAGTTGAAGTATGGAACACAGAAGCCGACTACTTCTAAAACCACTACGTCTACATCGCACATCCCAGATGGAAATGGAATCTCCTAGTGCTGTCTTACACCGTTTTTAAACTATTTATGCAGAACTACTTCTAATACTAAGCGCCATGATTATTTTAATTATTAATTTAATTTACTTTTCTTTCAACCTTTTTATCTATACCTACCTATACAGTCTTATAGCTATAAATCAGTTAGCAGGAATTAGTCGGTTGGTAATTGGTATATTATCAAGAAGCACCTCCATTATCCATACTATGATATTATAAATGCGAAAGACGTGTATTTGAACGGCCTATTTTTTCAACCGAGTTGGTATAGAGTAAGGTTACATCCCGAGGAAGGACATAAGTTAACTTTATCCCGAAAAATTGAGAAATTCCCGCCGAAATAAAAACGAATGCAGACGAAATCGTACGTATCATCTATCTATCAATCAATAAGTAATAATATTATCTCTGCCATAGTGAGATAGTTGATCGCATATTGTGTGCACCCGTGGTAGGGGCTGAATCCTTTCTATGTGTGCCTGGGTAGACTGTGGTTGTATGTGTATGAAAACAATTGACAGCGGGTGACAGCTATGCGAAGAATTCCTAGAGGGCTTCGAGCCTTAATAGCTGTAGCTAAGAAGAACAATAGATTGTATGAACTCGAAGGTCAGGTTATAGTTAACGATAGAAATGTATATAATGTAAATGAACAGCTTACATCAATGAAAGAAAAAGAGAAATGGCATCACGTTAATTTTGCTAAATAAAAAACTATGTGTAGGTATAAACTGTTAGATGGATTACCGGAAACTAAATGAGAATTATGTTCAATGCGAAAGGACATGACCAGTAATTGCCCTCCGATTCAGGACAATGCACAGGATTTTCGTTTTTACAGTAAGGTTTAAAAATTCAAAACGAACTTATTATGGATTTATTATTCCAAATAAGGTCAGGGTTCAACTGACAAAAAAAAACAGTACGTTTATTGTTTAAATCTTGAGCGTCCGCTTTCCTCTTTAAGCACTACTCCATTTTGACGTTCCATTATATCCATGCCTAATAATAATCTTGTAACCCTACATGAATACCATTTAAGTACCTTAGTCATTATATTATGAATGATTTATTTTTGATCAATTAAATAGTAATGAAAAGGAAATGTATGTTTTGTTTATAATTATTTTTATTTTTTGACAAGTCTCAAACTAATAGATCGAACAAAGCATTTTGAAATACTGCCTTTAAAGGAACGCCCTTTCACATTGCATATGCTGCCATCTGTGGTCGAATAGTTGAACTTGTTAACCAAAGTAGTGAGTGAGCAATACTTAAAAATATTTTTTTAGACTCGCTCAACACAATAAATAGCGCCATCTAGTGTGGGAAAGCAGTCTTTTGGTGAAACTTTTTTGTTCATTTTCGCAGTTTTCCGAGCCTTCAGACTCCTGAAACTTTTTTATCTGAAAACAGCGAAAAATTACAATTACAATAATAAATAAATCATTGCTGAACATTGATTTTTGACACCTAGGCAAGCTGCCATAGTTCCACCGGTCAAGTCCTTTGTTTACAAAATAAAATGACGAATTTACCTTTTGAAAACAATCGAAGAAGGGCAACAGAAATATTAGAATGAAATTATTAGAAAATAAAATAGTTATAAGTCGTCATGTAATCTTTATAGTCCCTGAAGTAGAAGTAGTAAGGTTTCGAATGTCAGATGAAGAAGAGAAATGTGAAGAAAACAGAATTAATGAAGAAATTAATAAAAATGAATTAAAGAATAATGAAAATAATGAATTAAAAGAAAGGTTTGATAGTGAAAGTGAAGAATTTTATGACACTATTGAAGATGAAGAAGATACAAGAAACAAACTTAGAGTTGAGGAGGTGAGTGGACAAAGCCGTCCAAAAAGAGAAATAAAATTACCAAAAAGATTTGATGATCACGTTGTTTATGTGAATGTCTGTAATGCTACTATACCTGAAACTTACGAAGAAGCTATAAACAGTCTAGAATCAAATAAGTGGAAGAAAGCGATGGATGACAAGATAAATAGTTTAAAACAAAATGAAACATGGGAAATTGTTGATGAACCAATAGATAAAAATGTAATTGAAGTTAAATGGATATTTAGAATAAAATCGAATGGAAGATATAAAGCACGTGTTGTGGCGAGAGGTTTTCAACAAATTTATGATGAAAATGAAGAAATATATTCACCTATGGTTAGAATGATAACAATGAAAATTTTAATGTCGATTACGTGTGTTAGAGGTTGGCATATAGAGAGTATGGATGTAGAAACAGCTTTTTTAAATGGAGTAATTAAATCTGAAGTTTATATTAATCCTCCAGATGGTTATGAAATTGGAGATAATAAAGTTTGTAAGCTAAGAAAAGCTTTGTATGGATTGAGAGAGAGTCCGAGAGATTGGTATGAATGTTATAATGAATTTATGATGATTATTAATTTTAAAAGATCAAACTATGATTATTGTTTGTACACAGGATGTATTAATAATGAAAAAGTTTATATTTGTTTATATGTTGATGATATTTTAATTTGTGCAGAAAAAGAAAATACAATTAAACAGGTTAAGCAAATGCTCAGTAATAGATTTCGGATGAAGGATTTAGGAAAAGTAACACAATATTTAGGGATTGATATTGATTATAAATCGGAACTAAAGAAAATTACTTTAAGTCAAAGCAAATATATAGAAAGTTTGGCAGAAAAATATAAAGTAAAAGATTCTAAGAAATATGAAACACCAAAGGAACAGAATTTATCTATTGATTCAGGAGAAATAAGTAATGATAACCTGAAATACAGAAATTTCATTGAAGCTCTTTTATACATAGCAAGTGGAACGCGCCCAGGTATTTCATATAGTGTAAACTACCTAACCCGTTTCCAAAATACGTATGATGAAACACATTACCAATATGCATTACGAGTTTTGAAATATTTATATTACACTCGTGATTTGAAGTTAAACTATAATTCAGAATATGATGAATGTGTAGATGCTTTTGCTGATGCCGACTGGGCAACTGATAAAAACGATCGCAAATCAACGACTGGAATCATTTTAAGAGTATACAATAATCCAGTAATGTGGAAAACACAGAAACAGAAAATTGTCTCACGCGCATCAACGCACGCGGTATATTATGCATTGGCTGATTGTGTTACAGAGGTTTTACCACTTAAAGGAATACTTCATGATTTAGATATTGATGTTAAAAATCCAATTAAGTTAAATGAAGATAAAAGTGGTGCTATAGCTCTTTCTAAAAATGGCAAATTTTGTAAAAATTCTAACCATATTGATGTAAGTTATCACTTTATAACCGATTACGAAAAAAAAGGTGTTATATGTGTTACAAAGGTTAATACTGCTGATACTGCTGATCAACTGGCTGATATTTTAACTAAGGCTTTAGGTAAAAATAAATTCCAAAACTTAAGATATTTAATTAATGTTTACTGAATAAAAGAATTAGAAGTTTTATTTTATTATTTTATGTATAATTTAATTAAAATGTGAATGTTATAGAAATACAAAACTCAAGGAGGTGTGTTAAAGAAGAGAGTTCTTTGTTCGTTTTGTATTTACTTTTTATTTATATTGTCAATTACATTATAATTATGTCACTTGCTGTCACTTACTGAAAATAATATGAATATGGTTGAACAATAAATAACATATATATAAATACAAATATGGTTGAATAATAATAAATAAGTGTTTTAAAGAATCATTCCAAGGCCTCACTTTAACAATTAGATTTGACCTAAGAGGAAGTTATACATTTGCTACTGCAAGGAATTAAAAAAAATGCTCGGTTGTCTTTTAGTTTATGTGCGGGGGAAAGGGGAGGAGAGAGGAGGATCCCCTGACTCCACCCACCGACTACTAGGCACTCGCCACTTAACTAAACAGAGCTTAGGCCGGTGGCTAAGCCTGAATTTGTGTAAAACTAATACAGTCTATTTGACGAGGCAAAGTAAAAAATGTAAAAAATATGGCGTCAGATCACGTGATTATATTGTCATTGGACATATAACTTTGATCATTATAAAATCGTGACTATAATCATGTGGAACTAATTTTTACTCAAGTAAATGAAAGAAATGGGGCCAAATTTTTTATTAAAACTGCTAGGGAAAGTTTGATAGTAAAATGAGAATATTTGAAGTGTTGCCAGGACCCAAATTAAAATTCCTTCCATTCGGACAAGCGCGCAAAGCCGATTTTTTGTCTCCCTTAACGTCAAAAGGTAAAAGCGACACAAATGAATAAATGTTAAGGTCATTATTAAATTAGTCTTTTATTGTCTATTACAATAATCCATACTAATCTTATTAATACGGAAGTGTGTATGTCTGCCTGTTTGTATGCTAAGCCTTCATGGCCCACCTTTTCAACCAATTTTGATGTTTAATACAGGGATATGTGGTATTTCCCGGGGAAAGGACATAGGCTACTTTTTATCCCGGAAAAGTAAGGAGTTGAATAAAAAACTGTAATTGAATTAAATGATTTAACCCCTATTTCACTTCCCACCAACTGACCACCAACCAAATTTCTGGCCTTATTATTATTTATTGTTCTGTTTTTGTTTGTCAAAAGTTATATTCAAGGAGAAAATGTGAATTAAAGTTAACGTGATTCTAATATTTTCCGTCAAAGTGCATAAGTACATACATTATAGCCATCTACATCCTAGATACATTTTTCAATGATGGCAAGCCAAATTAAATGCTGGGTTTATGCAAATACATTTACATGGTTGACTTTAATAATTATAATGGAATATTTCTTTGATTCTTAACAAGTGTTTTATATCAATTTATCGATATTACTTAATCTATATGAATGCCATTTTCAATTTCAGGCTCAGTTGATATGAAAATATGTAGGTATTGTCGATATTTCAAAAATATTCTTAATCATTCACCTATTTATCTAATTAATTAAAACCGTGATTTGCTACATCGATTATTTTTAAGTATTGCACGCCATGACGACCTTTGTAATATTATGTGTATTATGCAATAAATAATTTCTAATTCTGTAATACTTTGTTATGTTTTATGTCATCTATCATTCTACAAAAGGCAATGAAACTTACGGAATAATATAAAGAAAAGTTTGGGTAAATTATTATGTAGGTATGTTACTAACATTTTATGGTTTCGATTTTAACATAATATGAGTTCAGATAAAATAATACATGAAAGTACATAAATAGGTATTTATTTAAACATTCGCGTGATACTATTAATTATTGATAATATATTATTAAAATATAATTTAATTTTATATTTATTATTAAAAATTGTGTTAGTCTAACAACACTATTTATTTATTTATTCCCCATTTCTCCTATCCTATCTGAGAGGAGTCACCACTTTGGGAGTAAATTATGAATATGGCAAGATTTTATTATATATCTTTCAAAGACTTATCAATGTTCAAAGATATATTGTACTTCCGCCGTCTCACGACCGTGCAAACCAGTGTGCAAACCATCGGCTTTGATTTTATATATAGGAGAGGATATGTTGCATTTTACTCAATTATAGATAGACGATGCATTTTGTTAATAAAACATGTAAAACTACGATTTGACTTTTCTTACTTACTAAAAGCTACGTTATTAGAACGAGACAGGTGTATTATGTTATTGCGTGAACGTGACGCGCAATTGTCATATGACGTCATCAAATTAAGCTATTGAAGCCAATTTTTAGTCAACTATAAATGGCGTCTGTTGTGCTTCCGGTGTGTCAATTGGGAATAATTACGTGTTTTTTGAATATTTTCATGTGTTTTTGCTTAGTTTTACGTAATCAACCATGGTGAAGTGCTCAGTTGTGGGGTATCGTAATAATAATATTGTAAAACGCGCAGGAATTTCATTTCATAGGTGAGTAACAAAGTCGTCTAGTTTTTCTTTTTGTGGCTACTATTTTAAGTTATTTCGACTAATTATAGCTTAGTTTCTTCTTTACTGAATCCGTAACACGTACATTTTTGCGCTGTCCCCAAAAATTTGGATTATTTCATTAGTTTTTGTATAGAGTGTATATATAGTGCGGGGATTGTATTGTTTACAAATAAATTAAATATCGATAAAATTAAAATTTCATATAACTCTTAATGTTTCTCACTCTTAGGGGTAGAGAGATGAAATTGATAATCAGATTCTACTTATAATATTGCCAAACTCGTTTTAGACTGTCGCGATTATAATCTAGTGATTAAGACACCCGATCTCCAATCCCCGATACTTCAATATAAAAAATCAATAACTGATTGACTACTATATAGTACTAGTATATTCCTTGGCTGCGCGGACCACTAAAGTGACCGCGGATATGCACAGGTTTTTTTTTCAAATGCAACTATTGCCTTTTTAGGCATTCTTTCTTGATTTTCATATTTAATCGGCTCCATCACACCATTTTTTAATTTCGGAGTAATCATTTTTGTACCCACGACGGAACGGAGACGGAGACGGAGATGTGTTTGCCCTAAGAGGTGTGCGTAGTTTGTGCACTTTGTTGTTACCATTTTCCTGGAAAATTTCTGGACCGATAATTATGCGGGTTTTTGCATTAGATATGCATAACTTCTGAGAAGGTTCTTAGATATGTAGGACCATAGTCCATCAAGTTGAGCTGCAATCGTGATTTTTATTCTGCAATGTTACCATTTTTCTAAAAAGGACTGGGCCGATTGAGATGTGGTTTTTTGCATCGGTTATGTATAGCTTGTGAGAAAGTTCTTAGATATATTTTATGGTCAAAGTCCACAACGCTGCACTGCAATCGTAATTTTTTTCACTATCTGTATGCATTTTTATAATTTTTTGAAATAAATTTACTTATTTTTAAAATCAGTCTACTTTTATTATTCATATCATCACATTCAGTAACATTTTTTCCATAATATCTAGGAATTTCAACTTATATTATGAAACAGTTCATAATATAAGTTGTTGTTATTGTTTGTAAGGTTCACATGAACTAATAATATAAATTTATCCTAACATATAATATTATAAACGCGAAGTTGGGTTGTTTGGATGATGTTGTTAATCTTGCCTAAATTGATCTGTATGAAATTTGGGACAAAGATAGATAGTATATATAGTCTGGAACAACATGCTGGCTAGTTTTTATTCCGGAAAATTCAAGAGAGAGTTACCGCGGGAACCAAAAAAACCTCCATTCACGCGGAAGTAGTCGCGGGCATCAGCTAGTTCATTAGAGAATACGAATCTAGTATTCGTAATATATGTATACTAGTGTTTTTTCAAAATATTATGTTTAATTATTTATTAAATTTATTTGTGATAATTTTATATCGATTATATAAGTATCGATAATACCAGCTCTAACTTCCAGCTTAAGCTCCGCCCATTCGCGATTTTTACTTTCCGGAAGCTTCAATTGAAATATGATGTTTAAGTTTGTTTTTCTCCTATAAATAAAATTAAAGACCATCAGTCTATCTAGGTTTAAAACTGAGAGAGAATGAAATTTATAATCTATGCCGTCATGTTACTTGTCTCTGGACGTCATGTTTGTGGCTTTGTTTGTGGAAGGTTTGTGGTTGAGGTTGGTTTAGTGATCTATGGATTTTATTTTATCTATGGGTTTTATTTTTATTCCACACAATAACTTAGCTGTTAGCTGCTTTCGATTTAATTTCTGAACCAATAGTAATAATCTCTCTACTAGATTTTCATTACATAATAGTATTACTATTCTTGTTGGCGTGTGGTTAGCGTCAACAACATAAAATGTATAGTTAAGTAGCATTGAAGACAAAACATCATTGTTATGTGGTGTCCGAGATGATAACAAAGTGATTAATGTTCATGTCGAAAATGTAAATTTATAAATATAAAAATGGCTCTGAAACTAGATAGGTCCAATTCAAGGAGAAGTCTCGGCGCAAAAGTTGTTGGTGACCTGGGAGATGTTCAGGTTACCGATGCGACAAGTGACTGTGGCGAAAAAATTTCTGATAAACTAAAAGTTTCAAGTACTGTTAGCAATGTTAACGCCGTATCGAGCCTTCCTCCCAATTTAGTGCAGAATTCGACCGTACCGTCTTTCGGCCGAGTTGCAATAACCAATTCAGAGAATGTCCAATTTGGAAACAACACCTATTTCAATGGACCTGTGACAATCAAGCAAATAGTTCAAAGTAAATCTGGTGTTGAGAACTCCTCATACAGGAGAAGTGATGATGAGAACATTACAGGAAGTGAGAGTACTCCTAATGGAAAGATTAATGATAGTTGTAAGTGCATCCTCTTTGTTGAGTAAATTACTTGCTTGTCAACTTACCAACATAGGTCTCCACTGAGAATGAAATGGATGTAAGACTTAATTAGTTACAGCGACCATATGGCAGCTATCACAGTTAACACCCACTACAGCCCTTTAACATCCCATTGCTGGGCAAAGGCCTTCACTCTCATAGGAGAGAGGAAATTAGTGCTTAGATCCACCACACTACTCCAGTGAGCATGATGACAACTATTATTATGTTAGTGATAATAACCGGGACCAATGGCTTAACATGCTCTCCGGGCTGGCACTGAGAATTTCTTAACTGAGAAACCCAATACCTAACAATTTTTATGTCTGACCAGGAATGAACCTAGGACCTTGTGATCCGCAGTCAACTATGCTAACCACTGGACCAACAAGGCAGTTAGTTAACATCCATGTGCTAGTTATTGAGAACTCACCCATTAGAGTTACATCATGATTTTTACCTTCTCTGTTAAAACAAAGTGCTAGGTTCATTGCTTGATAATTATGATATTCACATTGGTGTATAATTGTATCTTGGAGATATTTGTTTGACCTCATCATATTGACATTATACATTCATAAATAAGACACTTATAATTACCAGCCCAATGAGCAATAAGGTAGGCAATTCTCATTAGACAAGACAAAATACTGGTAGATAAGTTTTTCCACTCCTTTACAATAGAGCATCATGGTGCTGTGCCATTTATAGATTGACATGGAGCAATTATGCCTTTTCCTTGTTATAATTTTATTTACAGCAGACAAGAAAGAACAAATCCTAGTTTGGCACAAAATAACATTTTCCGCTGTCTGCATCACAGTTATAGGAAGTATAATAGCTATAGTACTTGTGTTACAAAACAAGTATGATCCACAACAACAACCGACCAACAACGGCTACCCAAAAACAGACTTTACCACACTGGAGCCCTCTAGTAAGTGCAGTTATATATACTAACATCTAATGTTGTATTTAGCATCTTTATTATATTGGCTATAATGCAAAGTCAAAAGATTTTTATATTTAATTAACTAGCTAATGCCTGCAACTTGTTCCCCATGGATAGATGTTTTTCGGTTCCAGCGGGAATTCTTAGATTTTCCAGGATGAAAAGTAGCCTGTGTTATTCCAGACTATAACTTATCTCTGTGCTAAATTTCATCCAGATCTGTTCAGTTGTTGGGACGTGATTGAGTAACAAACATCCATCCATACTTCCATCCATCCATCCAAACTTTCCCATTTATAATATTAGCATTTACAATGCAAAGTCAAAAGATTTTTATTTTTATATAAACCTTTACAATTGCTTTTGAGTTCTTAAGAGTAGGCAGTCTAGTGCAAAGAAACTTACAAGTGCACAAAATATGTATTTGTTGTCTATCACATTATACAACTCATAACGCTCATCAAACCATATTATTTTACTTATATTTTTGAATTTATTTAGGGCAGGTTGAGTGATCCATCTATGTTACAACTCTGTGCATCTAAATCCTCACAGAAAGATACATTTTTCTCTACATAATTTCACATTAGTTTAGAGTCTATAGACATAAATAATTCTTTATATAATTTTCTTAATATATGTATAAAACAAAGTTGGGTTTGTTCGAACACTTATAACTCTAGAATGGCTTTTGATTTGTTGTATTTGTCTCCGTCGCGAAAAGCAGGATAACTATTTAAAACATTGGAAAATTGTCAAAAAAATAAAATAAAAGAAATAACATTGTTCCTTTATTTTCCCATACATAAAACCATGCCGATGAAGTCTCGGGCATCAGCTAGTTAAAGATATTTGTGGAACATCGGATGATGGATAAGTGACTTGTTTTTAATTTGCATGGAAGAAAGTTTCTCTTCATTTTGTGCACTAACAATGATATTTCATCTATGCACTGAATTGTGGTACTTGTTCTATTTATTTTTAAATGTTATGAGTTCCTATAATTATAGTTGAGAGGTAAATATTCAATTTAATATTGTAGTTAGTTGATTAATTTAGAAACTTTTACCAATTGTGATTTTGAGGATTTCATCATACCTGCTCTGAACACAAATATCTATCCAGAAAAAGTAGGTATTTACCAAAATAACAGCTTACAAAACTTCTTTAAAGACAATATGATCTCAGTAGGCAGTACTCTTCGTAAAAATAAAAGTATATTCATTGAATATGGTGTAAATCTCATGTTTAAAATGTTACTATGGTTATCATAATATTGTTATTATTAAAGATTATGGTGGTGTTTATTTCAGCCGATACTCCGGTGGTGGGATTCTGTTATGAGAGTTTTCAAGTCATTATTATATCAGTTATCCTGTTGCTAATAACATTTATGTTAATTTCCTTTTATTCAATACTAACAAAGGAGACCATCGGTGATAAAATGGTTAATACTATAAAGAAGATCACGGTTCATGAGAACTGCATGGATAAATACTGCATGCAATGCAATGATGAAGGTATGATATCAAGTGTTGCTTAGCCCTGCGCCAATTAGCATTTAGTCATTGCTCCTACCAAATCAGCAGAGCTTTGAATCCAAATTTTTGAAATCTTTGCTGGCGCAGTGACAGCTATTGTATTATTATAAAGACTGGATTTGATATTTTTCAGGAGAAATTTGAAAATGTATAATTTTTAAATTAGCTCTTGTGGGGAAGGTTTCAATTGTAGCTAGTTATCACTCTACTGGTAAAGTTATGCTGCTGAGCCGTATGGCTTTCTGGTTCCAATTAGGAGTATCTATGGGTTTAGTGAAACTGTCATATCCCTTCCAGGCTAGCTTGCTTGAATTACTACTACCTTAAACTGCATCTTCACTTACACTCAGCGATCGTATTTTAAAGCTAACATGTATTGGATAAAAAACCCTCTGCTGATGTGGTTGCGCAATAGTTGCAAGTTGCAACACCATACAAATTCATTGACAAGTTAGTTCCATTTAAGGACAAATATATTATGGATTTTCCATGGGAATAAAACATGGAAGTCTGTAATGGATAGTACTTCATTTATCCAGGTGATTTACTATTTTTGTAAAGAGTAAACTTTTCAACAATTAGAATATTAGTACAATTAGATAAAAATAAGGTCTTCTTCTACTTCTTCCAGTCCTTGTCGCACATTATGTGGGCTGTACAAGCCCATTTCTTCAACTCTCTTCTCATTCCTACTCACTATACTCTCCTCTTGCATATCCTCTTTTACACAATCAATGCATTTTTTTTTGGTTTTCTGCTCTACTATTTTTACAAAAAGTATGTATTATATATTTATTTAAAGTAGTTCGAGTTGTTACAAATAAGATGTTTGTTAATTTTCCTATTCCGGTGCTCGAAGTGACATGATTTGCGTTTTTTAATAACTATTGTTGCATAAAAAGTTTGCTCTTAAATATTGTGGATTAGGTTTTGACTCAACGTTGACCCAAAAAATTTACGTTTAAACTAGTTTTGGCTGGTTCTTATCACCCAGAATTTTATCTATAGTTGATAAACTATCATTGACGAGTTGCGGATTAGACGGTTTCCGCTGAGACAAGTTGTACTAAGGCTGCCATAAAGAGATGTGCTACGTTGCTAAGCTACAGATGTGTGTTACACCCAACAATTAGGGGACCGCTTGATCTAACATCTGATCTCAGCTATGATAAAGCGCTCCCATTGTTTGACAGACATCCGCAGAATAGCAACGTTGTACATCTCTGGTGAAAAGGTACTCTTAATCTGATTTAGATTAGCTATACAAAACTTTCTTTTTAAATATTTTAAATAAGAAAAAACTACCTATCTCTTTCTACATCAGCTTGCGATGCTTTATGATAAAATTTGAAATGGATTGAAACTTCATTTTCAGTGGGGAACATTGTGAAAAGGTTGGAATAACGTTTTTTGTTTATTTCTATCATGTTTTGTGATCATCATCAATCTTGGTAAAACATCTGGCTTTTCATTACATCACTTTGCATGCACTATTAACCATACGCAGGATCGATTGAACCGAGGGTTTATGTAATGCACCTTTTTTATTCGATGATAAGCTAGCACTATACTGCGATCTCACTTATTGTTGAATGCCAATGCAGTCTAAGATGAAACCGGGCTAACTTAGATATAATACTTGACTTGAACTTAGATAGGTTTATAGGCAGACTATTTAAGTAGACCAGACGATTTGAGGTTGGTGATGAGTAATGCGATCACATAGGCACCCATACCTCTAGCCCCCTGATTGTGTAAGAAAATCGTAAAGGTAAACGTTTGTCAAACTAATAGTTAAAACTCATAGATGCCTGAATATCAAAAAGTATGAATGTACTCCTTAAATAGTTCATTTTGCAGTCCCAATAATATGATTACGATTTTCTTAGACAATTGGGCCTTTGATAAGAACGCAGTCAAAAGCTAACTTGAAGTGTAATTAAAAAAACTGCATTGCATTGCAAGAAATTGCAAGTATGTTATTGATTTTCAGGCGATCCCTTATTAATTGCTCCGGGCCATTTGAGGATAGTGTCGCGGACGGACTGGTTGGCGCAGCCAGTTGAGGGTGAACTCGACAAACTGGTTCAACCAGTACCCTGGGTAATCATCACACACACCGCCACTGAAAGCTGCCATACG
This sequence comes from Erebia palarica, assembly GCA_964035005.1. NCBI lineage: Eukaryota > Metazoa > Arthropoda > Insecta > Lepidoptera > Nymphalidae > Erebia > Erebia palarica. The sequence continues at coordinate 22,769,219 of OZ035986.1, forward strand.
CAGGTCTGTTTGGTTTTTTTTAAATAAAATTCTTTAGTTTTATTTAAATTATCTATTGTAGTTCATAGTAAATATGCAAAATTTGCGTTGAAAAATTATTATAAAAACCTAAGGCCGCGGCCGGCTAATTTTGTGCAAGAATACTACAGTATCTTAGGAGTAGGAGTATCGTAAATCTTGAAAAAATGACTGTATTTTACTTTTTAATTAGGTAGGTATCTTTTAAAATTTTAAATAATGAGAAAGTGTGGATAGTTCTGTATAACATAATAATTAAACTAAATTGACTGGCCGAAATCTGGTGCTGTTCGTTTCCCCAGGGAGCAAAATTAAAGGAACAGCAATGTGTGTGTCTTGTGCTTCTTTCTTTTTCTTTCTCAGTTGTTGTCTTTCTAATTTGTTCATAACAATATAACGGAGATGTGCTTGGTGCCAATCTGATTTGTTGTTAGACGATGTCTGATTGACCCGCTAAATATAATATCTTCGTCCATCTCCGCCCTCGTCCATACCGGCCCGAGGAAGACTTTACTATACTATAGGATTATTATTAAATTTTAACTAATTTTTAATTTTATAAACGTCACAGGCAAAGCGAAATGTGTTTATCATAATATCATATTTAACAATTTTGTTGTTACATTATTATCGTAGGTAACTAGCTGATGCCCGCAATTTCGTCTACGTGGATTGAGGATTTTTGGTTCCCGCGGGAAGTCTTTAATTTTCCGGGACAAAAAGTAGCTTATTTGTTATTCCAAACTATAATATATCTCTGTGCCAAATTTCACGCAGATCCGTTCAGCCGTTCTGTTGTGATTGAGTAACAAACATCCATCCGTCCATCCAAACATTCGCATTTAAAAATATTAGTATAGATTACAGTGAATCCCCAAAATAAAATTTGCTGTCGACATTTATAATTACATTTACTAAAGTATTCGAACCATCGCAGACAGAACTGAAGCTATCGCGATCGCTTCTATTTTCAACTCTATTGGAATCGAATAAAGTCTATATTTAAATATTGATTTCATCGGATTCGAATAGTTTTCCCGCTTGCCCCATTTGCATTTACATCTGTGCTGGCCCTTATTGGGGAAATCCTTCAATGTGAATTATCAAATTGCGAATGTTGCCGCAGCAGCATGATTCAATATTTTGATATGAATCAAATTAAGTTTTCTTTTTGTGTGAATTGTGATGAAGGAACATTATATGCGGGGATAGCTTAGTAGTTTAGTCGCTCGACTTCCTATTCGGGTGGTTCGATCCCTGGGCGTGCATATTACCTTTCTTCGAAGTTATGTGCGTTTCAAGAAATTAAATATCACTTGCTTTAACGGTGAAGGAAAACATCGTGAGAAAACCTGTATATAGGTTTTCTCACGATGGAGAGTTCAACATAATGCTCTCATAAGTGTGTGAATTCTGACCAGTGTGGAGGACTATGACCAAATAATCTTTCTCACTCTGATACCCGTGCTCAGTAGGTTTATGGTAGTAGAAGTAGGTCGGAAAACTTCGTAGACAAAATATCCTTTTATGGGTAATAATAATTGTGAACTATATTAACCATAATTATGGTTTTAAATTTGGCGTTTGCGATTGCCAGTGATAATGTTCATTTACTAGTTGACTATTCTTTTATTTGTCCAGCATTTAAGTAAGGCTAGCTTACGAGTGCATTGCGAAATTGCGTTTTATTATTATTGACTAATCTTATCTTATCTGCAAAAACACTTTTTAGGTTGAAGCAAAGCAATGCAAATCCATCTTTTATTTGGATTTTATTGGTTTAATAACGTTCTAAAGAAAATTCTTGTGGAAGGGCTAAATTGATTACACGCTACTAAATACCCCTACTTTCCTTATTGACGTTAAATGTCAACAATTAATGTGTAAAATTAAATAAACGAGCTTAAAGTTTTTCTTTGCTTTTCAAATTTTAAACTATATTAAAATTAAAGCACTTAGTTTCAATAGGTTACGATTTGGTATTATAGTATTAGGCCGCAAATACTTACGCCGTTTTCTCAAATAAATTAGGCAAGCATTGAACGCATGTTTATTTTAAATCTTATACTGAAACGGTCGAAACGTCGATTTAGGCTTGCATGAATTTATTGTGGTAAGGCCGTTATTTTCTAAAAGCTAAAGACAAATTTTGGCTCAGTTACTGCAGTTCTGATGAATAGGTAGGACGTCTACGACTGAAGTTTTCATGAAAATGTCTGGATAACTATTTTCCCAATTATTCTTATTGATGATTGAAGAAATTAACCGACGCGCAACCAATCTTCTAATAGACACATGTAATACCAATTTTGGCTTGGCGTAAAATATCGATATTATTTTTCAGAGTCAATGCGTTCTCCGAGTGCGGTTAATACAGTCGTTTCACATTGAATCAAGAGGATGGGATGACATCGGCTACAACTTTCTGATCGGAGGCGACGGCTCGGTGTACTTTGGCCGAGGCTGGGACTACGAAGGGGCTCACACTAAGGGATACAACAAGTATAGTATAGGCATAGCCTTCATAGGCACCTTCAACAATGATCCCCCACCAAAACAGCAAATAGAAGCCTGTGAGAAAATCATCAGACAGGGTGTACAACTGGGCAAACTGAGCAAAGACTACAAACTCTTTGGTCACAGACAGCTGATGTCTACTTTGAGCCCAGGCGATAAAGTGTTCGATATTATCAAAGAGTGGCCTCATTTCGTGAACACCACCGATATTGACTCTTTGATACCTAAAAGACCTTGAAACGCTACCTTTCAAAGATTTCCAAAGAAATCATTTGCGGAATCTCCATTCCAGCATCTTCCTGGTTACCTGACGCCCTTGATATTTGCGAACGTGCGGACGAGCCGGCTTTTTAGTAGTAATACTCCACTCCATCCACTAGTAACAAAACAAAGTTTGTTCAGAATTCTGATAGCTTCTGCCGGTGGGTATAATTCCTCCCCCGTCTCGACCTATTGCTTCCTTCTAGACATTCCATCGCCTGATTGTATGGGCTATATCTTAAGGCTGTGCTTATATCATGGTTAGAGTGAATAAGCATAATATGCTTTAGTTAAGTTTTAATAATATTATGTTATGTAAATTCTTAAAGAAAATGTATTTTATTTTTGTTGATCCATTGAATTTAATATGTAATATGTAATAGAACAGCTATTCCGAGCAAAACTCGTGTTCCACAAAGCTGTCAAACCAAACATGATGGCCATCAAGTTTATTAATGCAAAGGCTTATGCCACGCATCATAAAAATATTGATAGCAAATTCCTAATCTAGTGTGTAACCTAACGTAACTTCGACACACATCTAGGCGTGTGGTGCAATTCAGAATTGTTGAAACTGAGTCTACTCTGTGTTGATCCTAAAATTAGATTTTTATATAGCCTCCACTCCGCCATACGCATAGATGAGTTTGTCTGGGTGTATATAAGAACTTGCTCCCTGTCGTGTGTTGTGTGAATGTCGTGATACTAATTATTAGTAACCCCCTGAACGGGATGTCTAACATCCTAGCTTGTGCCGGTATAAAGTGGTAGTTACTATAATTAGATGACGAGCTACCAATGAGAGATTTCTTCTTCAAAATATACCTTGTCAAATATTATACATATTTATAAATGTTGTGACCTGTTACCTCAAGGACGTGCTAAATACCAGAAAGCATTTATAGTCATGTTAAGTTTGTATTGTGTAAATATATTTGTTGAATATGTATTATGTATATTATAATATAAATACTGTACCCATATGATATGTTATAAGCATGTAACAATATATATATACTGGGTGAAAGCTTTTTGTAAACATAAGAAATGTTTATTTTATATTATAATGTAAAGTTCGCTTACTTGTTAAAATCTTGGATTTTGAAACGCTCGCCATTACTGATTCTGAAGTCTTTTGTTTTTAATAATAGTTTTGAACAAAAATTAGGATGCTTACTATCACTGAAAAAATATGACAGTCAGAGAAACTGAGCGTTTCAAGTTCAAGTTTATAGACGTAGACGAATTTTAAACGTCTCAAAAATTTGATTGTTTTAAGACAGTCTAAAAGTTTACTTGTTGATTTAGAAGAGCATAATATAAGAAAATAAAGATACTAAAACGATCCATGCCGATAATAGAATCAATACGGATAGTATTGATTATTCGAGTTCCGTTCGTATTGCTTTAACCGTTTGTTCGTATTAATAGGTGACGTACTTACGTGCTTGAAGGTTGTTAACGGTGATGCACACATCCATAAAAACACTTGCTCCACGACACTTACAATTTTGGCGGTCACGTTATTTTAAAATTCAGGGGTCGGAATTGTGCAAACTGAGGGAAAAAGCCTCTTTTTGAAGCGTGCTATAATTATATGAATACTAAATAATACATATGTTTTCCATCAAAATAATAACCGACTGGTACACTATATACGCACACACTCACGATCGTGACACGTACTCATGCAGATACTAATGCAGTCCATTGTCAATAAATTTTATATTAAGTATTATTTATATTGTGTTAGAATTAACAATTTTATTGTTATCATCTATTGTAAGTTATATAATTTAACGATGGTTAACCCGCCAACCCGCATTGGAGCAGCGTGGTGGGTCTAAGCTCTAATTCCCTCTCCTATGAGAGTGGAGGCCTGTGCCCAGCAGTGGGAGGTTAATAGGCTGTAGTGGTTGGGTATCAACCTTTCAATGTAGGTACCTAAAGGGCAGCGCGCATGCGTGGTTTTTACTCGTTTAAAATATGGTTCTATTGCAAGTAGGAAGAGAGTTTACTGGGTCAGATCGATATATTATGCAAATGAAACTTCCATTTAAAGAATCATTCGAGCTTATGCTTTTGCAATGAATATACACTTATAAAAGTACTAACTGTTATTTTATATGGATTTGACATAATAATCGAAGAGTTTTTGCAACTATATTATCATTTAACCCGTTGTAAATTTGTCTACACCTTACTTACGTCCAGACATCTAGAAATAATTAAAAAAGTAAATTTTGGATTGAATGATTCTTAACATACTAGGACCTATATTTAAGTCTATTTTAGGTTTATTTTAAAAAATAATACTAACAATTTGATACAAAACTCAGCTATTTAAACTTGATATGTGTATATAATAAAGTGATTTGATAACAGCAACCATATGACCGTAATCTGTGCCATCTTGAACTGTGATATTTGAAATCTTCTATCTCTGTTTTGTTTAGAAGGAAAAATGAGGTAGAGATATACAGCTCTATGGTAACAATTAATGCATAATTCAGTACCTAGATATTAGTCGTGTATGCAGATACTGAATGCAGTTAGAAATAGTTCGTACCGATGTTTTATGATATTAATATGATTCCTTATCGGTAGTTTAATTAATATAATAGCCCGGGAATCATAGATGGAAAAAATTGTCTACAAATGAATCTGATTTGGCTTTACCAGGAGAGATAAAAAGGTAAGTAACGATTTTTCATAAAATTGATTGTGCTTCAAAACCTCTTTGTTGTGCTTCGTTTATTCAATAACACCAATTCATTCTCATGTTTACGTTTTACGCAATAAAAGTTGTTACGCTTTGAAATTTATTAATTCAGGTGTTTTTTTTTTATTAAATTAAAATGGTAAAGGAAAGAAATTTAAAAATAATATGTGCATTCATGACAGTAAAATAAATGTTTTATCATTTCTCATCAATTTATCTATTAGTGGTAGAATTTGTTGTCCTTTGTTTCTATGGGTAGATGATGGGGGAAACTAATTGTTTCTTAAGAAATCATATTTAATAAGAGATCGCATTCAAGAAGTAGATAGTGGAGAGTTTGCATAAGTGATTTATCTAATTATTGGTACATCTGCTAGACTAGAGGTCATCTAATATAAAATGATCGCCAATGTGATTAAGCCCACATGCAGGTGTTTTGTGGGATCCCAAATTTGGGATGTTGCCTGTGTCAAACATAAATTATAATATTATGCGATTATTAAATAGAGAACGGTAATATCGAGGTCCCCTGTTAATTTTATGTTTGGTAACTATTATAATTTATCGATTTAAAAACAAAGCGTAGATTTTTGATGACGACACAAGTATTTCGTGCCACATCCGATAGTTTGAAAAAAGTTGCTGATTTGACTAGTTATCAAATATCCTTTTTTATTTTATTAATAATAATTAAATTAAAAAAAAAACTTAAATTTGTAGACAGCCATCTCTTCTCACGTGCGTTTTGTGTCTTCTTTCTTACTCATCGCATCTTATTTTGACGCCATATAAAAAGTACAAAACTACAAGTCGAGTTTAAGTTTTGAAATTTGCCCTACACTTATTTTATGTCGATGACAAAAGATTGTCTAAATACTAAAGAACATAAGCTTTGAGCACACTGCGTGGGTTCATGCTGATAGGAATCTAAAACCGGTGAAAGTAAGGTAATAATTTACATTTTCTTTGAAATCTCTCGCAGAAACGATATATAGGATATCTTATCAGTCGTAGAAACTAAACCTTCGTGCGCGTTGTGGCGAAAATGTGAACGCAACGTATAACAAGGCGAGCGTCCTTGATATTAACGGCAATTAGTGGCGAGTCGATAATCGTCCAGAACTACTGTATATAAAGTCTGCCTTTCCGAACCAATAATTTGCGCTTGATTTTCCTAGCTTAGATCGCTAGATGTTAGATCAAGCGCTCCTTTTGGTGGGTTAGACACACATCCATACTTTAGCAACGTATCACATCTCTGATGGAAAGGTAAACTAAATAAGCGGTTAATATATAAAAGACAAGAGTATAATATTCCCTATGTTCATAAAACTGAGTATTTACAAGAGGCCTTATAGGTTAAGAATGTGCGTGTGTAAAAGTGTTGATTTGTTTGTTATTTTCTAGGTACATATTATATACTTTGAACAATATAGTGTATGATAATATATTGTAGATGAAACTTATGATTTGAAACTTGAGGTGCTACGTATTTTCTATTAATATACCTAGTGTAATTCATAATTCATAAATAAATGTTACCTACTGTACTGTACTCAGATAAGTCGTTTACCTACTTTTTACATGTAACTCTAATGTAGTAAAAATCAATATATCAAATCGTACTCTATCTTAGTCTACATCACCACTAAGCTGGTCTGATTACAGCAAAGGGCTAGCCTATTTAAAGTAAAACAAAGAACCTACTTCAATTGTCAGTTGCCCTTACAAAACTGTTAGGGTTCACCAAAGGGTAAACATGATTTTAAATACATGAATCTCAGATGAATAGATAGAAAAAAAAAGTAATCCACTTATCTGAACACACAGTATTTGCTTAGCGAAATTATTTTTATTAGACCAAAAATCATTGTTTAATCGACCTGTCGATTTGATATGTGCTCAAAGATTCACTTTGTATATTACATTTCTTAAAGCTAAAATAGCTTTCTGATGACCTCTGTGGCGCAGTGTTGAGCGCTGTTGTCTTAACGTGCGCAGGTCCCGGGTTCGATCCCCGGCAGGGTCGATTTAGGAATTTATAATTTCTGAATTTTCGCTGGTCTGGCCTGGTGGGAGGCTTCGGCCGTGGCTAGTTACCACCCTACCGGATAACTTGTAGTGGATAAAAAAAATATTTTTGTAGATACTAGTGTAATGTGCGAAATTATATTTACCATAGAATAATATTAATAAAGAAATGCCACAACGTGACACCACCTCTTTTTTATTTGTACCAATTTATTACATATCGTTGGAATAGCGAAAGCTGCAAGATAAACCCCATCTCCATTCAATTGATTTAAGGTGCGTCCTACATCCTGCGGCTCGGTTTCTTCCATATTTCACACACAATGTATATGTCACCGTAAAATTGTAAAAAACGTAAGATTATAATCTAACGGTTTCTATCTCGCGAGATTGTAAACTGTCGAAAGAGTGTGAACCGTTCAATGTTCTGAGTATTAATTTTCGAAATGTTTATTGTATTTATAGTACGCACTCGAGTTGAATGCAGTCGGGGCCTGAGGCGACGGGCGGGAGCATCTCTCTTCCCTTGTCCGCCCTCAAACCCCGCTGATAGTGTTTTCAAGTGCTGTCTTTGACATATATCGTACGATATACATACGATATTCATACGGAGTGATTTATATGTTAAATTTGTTAAAAACGTTTATGTTCACATTAACGCTGTGATGTCAACATTAACATATTATCCGTTAGAGTTAGAATAATTGTTTTCTTGCTCATACTACCTATGCTATGTAAGTTGACATTTCCTAGATAATACGGAGTAAACGGATACGGATAATACGCAGTACCGGAATTTTTGTCTAACAGTCAAGCATTCGTTAGAGTTGAGAAAATAGGTTGAGTTGATAGGTTGAGTTGGTGGTGTCAGTGGTGGTGATGGTGGACTTTCCCAAAACCGAATCAGCGTAACCCGACTTAGCTGCACTTTTGGTAACTATCGCCAGAAAGGCTGATTTAGTATTAGGTGGGTGTAGGGCTCTCCACTGATGACGATAATGAAAGTCTGCCCGCATGCGGATAGGCCTTTCACTAGATACGGCCGCTTTATGGTTACTAAAAATTAACCATAACTAGAAAGTCTGATTCTTGTACAGTATTAAAGTATGCGCAGTACCTATGTAAACAGTATAAGAACTGACGCTATTCATCGGGCCTTTCACTAGATATCACCTCTCAAAGACGTTATGAACATACATAGTGTTAAAAAATATTAGCAAATAAATTATTACTTGACGTGAATAACGTGAAGTAATAATTTATTTAACAGCAATCAACGTGAAGACATAATAATTGCTAATATTTTTTTACAGTATGTATTTTCCTACCTTTATCTCTTCGTTCTTCGTAAAAAAGATGATTTTAGTCGTATTGTAATTCACAGAAATAAAGAAGACTTTTGTCTGACTAAAACAATCGTCCCTACTTCTGCGAATGATTTTATTTTCTTTACTTAAGAAATGTAGTAAATTTTGTACTTGATTATTGTGTTACAATCAATATTTTAAATGTTTTTAAAATAATACAACCACTGCTTTTTTTTGTAATTTATCGATATGACTGCCAGTAATAAGGTCACAGCATTAGCACATTCATAAGCTCTGCATTCAACTCAGGTGCGAATAATACGTTTTCTTGTCTCTTTCTTGTAAAGTTCGCGCGCGAGTTGAATGCAGAGTAAATGTATGTGTCACCATACATTCAACTCGCGCGCGAACTATAGCTTAGGTTAGGGTTTGACATAAATATTGAGGTAGTGCCCTGCCTTCTATTGGTTTAATATACCTAATAAATTACAATTTACCGAAAAATAATGCGTTAAATTGTAAGCAGTATGTTACGATTCACAATCTGTCGACAGTCTACAATCTAACGAGATAAAAAGGGTTAGATGACAATCTAACCCTTTTTATCATGACATATACAAGCGACGCGGGGACGCAAGCAATACAGATGAGGCGCGGCTCATACGTGGCGCGGGCGCATAGATTTATGAGATGGTTTGTATCCTAACTGTCTATAGCAGTGGCGTGCCGTAAGTTCCCAAGAAAGGCAAGCCAGAACCCAAGCACTGCCAATCCTATTTTTACGTCTTCTTTTACTTTGTTTCATTTGTGTTTATTTAGTATTTCTAAAATAATTTTGGAAAGAGTGTCTGATGTACGACTTTCAGACACATCAATAAAACCCAAAAATCGATCATTAATATCGTTATCAGAGTAATATCTGAGAATTGCGCACAACTGCTCTCTATTACTAACATCGGGTGTTTCGTCAATAATAATCGAAACAAATTGAGTCATAATGATCTCGAACATGATGTGAGACTTCATAACATCAGCTACAGAATGAATTATATCATTTTGAATTTTGTTAGACAAATAACTCGGTCCTGATTTGCCGCTTTGTTGATTTTGCATATGTTTTTCTAAAACTAAATCGTACTTCGACAGTAACGATACAAGTTCTAAAAAAATGCCTTTATATAATGAGTATTTGGACTCATCGTGACCTCTAAAAGGCAGTTCTTGTTTGATCGACGATTGTGATCTACGCGTGAATTATGATTTGAAAGGACATGACCAGTAATTGCCCTCCGATTCGGGGCAATGCACAGGATTTCCGTTTTTACAGTAAGGTTTAAAAATTCAAAACGAAATTATTATGGATTTATTATTCCAAATAAGGTCAGGGTTCAAATGACAAAAATAACAGTACGTTTATTGTTTAAATCTTGAGCGTCCGCCTTCCTTTTTAAGCACTACTCCATTTTGACGTTCCATTATATCCATGCCTAATAATAATCTTGTAACCCTACATGAATACCATTTAAGTACCTTAGTCATTATATTATGAATGATTTATTTTTGATCAATTAAATAGTAATGAAAAGGAAATGTATGTTTTCGTATATGGAAACTAGCCAAGCCAAAGCCTTAGTCTTCAACATTTTATACTAAGTTATAAGAAGAAATGATATTTTAAGTTGTTATAAAATATTATATGTTGTTATAAATAAATTTCAGGACTGACCATTGAACTTGGCACCCATTTAGATCTCACTTCTTTTGTCGCTGAAGTCAACAACCAAGGCATATATATCACAATTTTGAATTTGGCTCTCATTTCACATTTATGTTTTTGATGGGATATATAAATTGCAGGACTGACCATTGAACTTGGCACCCATTTAGATCTCACTTCTTTTGTCGCTGAAGTCAACAACCAAGGCATATATATCACAATTTTGAACTTGGCTCTCATTTTACATTTATGTTTTTGATGGGATATCATTACTTTTTGTACAGAAATTATTGAACTCAATCTCAAACTCAAAACATATTTATTCAAAATATGTACCTACAAAGTACACCTTCTGAACGTCATGCTTACAGAGCATAAGACGTGATGGTGATAATTAACTTCGATATCTTAAAACTAAAGCTACGAGGGTTCCAAACGTGCCCTGGTCTGAGAAGAGCCCGCAATAAACTCCGCTTTTTTTTTATTATCACCATCTCACAAATATTTGAAATTATATATATGTACTTATAATATAACATTACATAATCAGCGTTGTAACAATTCATACCCATGCCTTGCTATCATTCAAATAATCCTTTACACTGTAATAGGACTTTCCTATTAGTTTAGTTTACGTTTTACATTAGTAGGTACTTATTATTTGGTGTAAGGTCAGTGTGTCACCCACCAGTAATTCTATTGTACGACTCATTGTACAAGATAATTAAAGACGAGAATTCTCAAGAAAAATATATAGTGTACCTAGAGTTACACTGACATTGACAGATTACATCTATGGTCAGACTACCTCTACAGCACATTTCTACATCTCATCAATTTTGATTGCAAAAGTTCAAAATCAAAAGTTTTTTGTGAAACATTGAAAACAAGCACGGTAAACAGTCGATATCACTAAAACCACTATAAACAATGAATACAAATCACAATGACTGACAGCTTGAACTGACGCCTTCAAATACGTTTCTTCTTCTTTTCTGTCAATGACGTTTCGTTGCACAAAATGTATGAATACGAAGGTAAGGTTTTAATGCAACTATATTATTATTCATTATTATTTACATTCAAATAATAATTATGTGTCATTTTCAATAGTTAAGGAGTTACTACCACCGCTTAAAGCAGTATTGTTTCAAACTAACGGTTGAATGTCACGTACTTTGACGTCCTTAAAATAATGATTATAACACTACAACATAAACGTCAACAATATTAAAATAATACGGCTTTAAGCAATGGTAGCATGCCTCGTGTCAGAGTTTTGATCTATACCTTTGATCATAAAAATGACGATTTTTGTACGTTTATATCTAAATAACCATTTGAGGTGTGCTTATGAAATTTGGAGCACATATGTATCTCACGGGTCTCAATATATGCGCCAAATTTGACATGTTTATGTGAAATAGTTTTTGAGTTATGAGGGGGTCAAAAGTGGCTCCAAATGGTTCGTGTAATATTACACACGGTGCTGCTCGCCAGTTTTTTTGAACTTTGGCTGGACACGCTTCCGCGTGTCTTGATTTTATAGTTTTCAGATAAAAAAGTTTCAGGAGTCTCTGAGGAGTCTCTGAGGAGTCTCTGAGGAGGCTCTGAAAACTGAGAAAATAAATAAAAAAAGTTTCACCAAAAACTGCTTTCCCACACTAGATGGCGCTATGTATTGTGGTGAGTCTAGAAAATATTTTTAAGTATTGCTCACTGCTTTTGGTTAACAAGTTCAACTATTCGACCACAGATGGCAGCATATGCAATGTGAAAGGGCGTTCCAGTTCAACTATTCGACCACAGATGGCGGCATATGCAATGTGAAAGGGCGTTCCTTCAAACGCAGTATTTCAAAATGCTTTGTTCGATCTATTAGTTTGAGACTTGTCAAAAAATAAAAATAATTATAAACAAAACATACATGTCCTTTTCATTACTATTTAATTGATCAAAAATAAATCATTCATAATATAATGACTAAGGTACATAAATGGTATTCATGTAGGCTTACAAGATTATTATTAGGCATGGATATAATGGAACGTCAAAATGGAGTAGTGCTTAAAGAGGAAAGCGGACGCTCAAGATTTAAACAATAAACGTACTGTTTTTTTTGTCATTTAAACCCTGACCTTATTTGGAATAATAAATCCATTATAATTTCGTTTTGAATTTTTAAACCTTACTGTAAAAACGGAAATCCTGTGCCTTGTCCCGAATCGGAGGGCAATTACTGGTCATGTCCTAATCGGATTAAATAGACAAAATGTATGACATGAAACAGAAAATTCAATGCCCCTCACTCCCTCTCACTCACTCATGACTCAAATAGGCTCGTAAGACGTAATCACAAGCAGTCGCAAGCGGTTATTGAACTGAGATTGCAGGACGCGCGAAATTTAAACACGTAATTTAAACTGATCGATTAATTACTGAGTTATTATTGAGTTTGTCTATTTGGGTGTTTGTTTTGGGCAAGGCAAGCCAGGCTTTTTAGCATGTATAGTGATTTCGCCTCTGGTCTATAGTAAATAATTATATTGTTATGAGAAGACCGCTCTCCATCCAAAGGGCAAACTATCTATAACTATAAAGGGCAGTATCCTGGAACACCGTATAAGCGAGTGACAGTCCTAGTCATGGTTATGCGTTACGCCTTTAATGCGTAAATACTTACCAACTTCAAAATATACTTTCAGTCTTTACAGACCTTTTTTGTAGCGTAAATTGAAATTGCTATTTTTTCTCGCATTGTTTATCTTCCACCTTAAATCTATCTTTACACCTTAAATTTATCTTTATAACCTAATGCGATAGACTAAGACAAAAACATATACCTATACATTACAAAAAAATATTTACAATAAAATAGACTTAATTAACAACAAAAAACATACATATCATATGAAACCAGCTTACCTAATACAAATGTAACCGTTTCTATGAATTATATTTTAGTACTTACTACTATTTTACGCCCTTTGGGATGGATAATCGTAAAATTGCTTGTGCAGTTCATTATAACTTAAAAGTAATAACCTAAATCCTGATTTTCAAGTCACTAACTACAAAAACATAGGACTTGCATACAAATTTTCAACCCTCATTTCACCCTCTGTGGGGTAGATTTTCGTAAAATTGGTTATGCAGTTTATTATTACTTAAAACTAATAACTAACTATCTAACTTCAAAAACTTGAACCCTCATGCAAGCTAACAACCCCCACCACCCCTTAGTGGTGAATTTTCGTAAAATTGCTCAAACAGGATATTATTATTTAAATCGAATAACCTAAATCCCGATTTTCAAGTCTCTAACTTCAAAAACGTAGGACTTTCATACACAGTTACAACCTCCATTTCACCCTCTGTGGGGTATATTTTCCTTAAATTGTTTATACAGAACTTAAAATTAATAACCTAAATCCCGATTTTCAAGTCTCTAAGTTCAAAAACTTGGGAGCCCTTATGTAAGCTTCCAACCTCCATTTCACCCCTATTGGGGTAGATTTTCTGAGTGTCAATTTTTTAAATATTTTTGGCCTGCGGCACTACCTTATTGTTTATGTCGAACCCTAACCTAACCTACAAGAAACAGACAAGAAAACGTAAATACAATGAACATTTCAAAAATTGACACTCAGAACATTGAACGGTTCACAATCTTTCGACAGTTTACAATTTCGCGAGTTAGATTATAATCTGACGGTTTTTACAATCTTACGGTGACAGATCGGATGTGAATGCACTTTTTTGAGAGCATTGAGAGCTTTCTATTGAATGAAGAAGAATCCATAACATTCGAATAGCGTTTTTTCGGTATACTTAGAATTTTTTATTCGGACTAACCAATTTATCGTGTATCATAAATGTTGATAAAATAACAGTAAAGTAAAGTAAGTTAATTGAACTATTAGATTTTTAATTGTAGGGTAGTGAACGTATAAAATAGGTGGCACATTAGTTCCACCTACGTTCCTGGTATATCTATTCGATCTAGCGGTAATTATCGTCGTGTGGAATGTGGGGTTGTTATAATCGAACGTATGTAGGGTTGACAGCTTTTGTTTAAAGGAATAAATAATATATTGGTTCATCTGATAAAGTGAAAGCCTTTACTGACCCTCCTTGTTGTTGTTGTTTGGTGTGTGGCTTTTGTTTGTGCGAGCACGGCACAATTTACTTCGCCAACGTCACGTTGCTTGCAGAAAACACGAAGGAGATTGATCGGTATCTACAACTACATCAATGAATATCAGTATTCGCGGAACAATAGTAGGGTTATTTTTAGTATATTTTGACAACAACACAAACGGGAAGGTTATGTAATTACTTAAAATAAATTTTATAGATAATAGTGTAATATTTACAGGTTTACTTTTATGATAAACTGAAATATTAGATTATAATTTTATTTTGTTATCAGACCCTCCTTATTACACACATTTCGTGTGGCAGTCTTGCAAGTAGGAACTATTTTACAAAATGTCACAGTGGGGACGAGAAAATTCGTCACCGATAATTCCACTAGTACGTTTAGATCAAAGTTGTACGAGGAAGAAGAATGAGAAGTGCCTAGACACCCAGGTCTTAACCGTGGTAACCGTGACGTGCTTCTTCAGTTATGTCTCCCCAGAACAAATCTGATACACCTCCAAAATAGCGCATTGCAGCGCATGCATGTTTATACCTTTGGATTGGATGCCCTTTAATTAACCCATGCCTTGAAGGAAGTTTTAGGTAAATAACAGAAACCAAGAAGGCAAGGACTTTTAATACCTTAGCGATTCATATCGGAAATGTTGAACAAAATCGCTTCAACCGGGTAGGTAGGTACAGTGGATATCAACTACTTCAGAATTCCAACGCTCGCGGTTTCTCGCTGTTCTCTGGGAGAACAATGTCTTGTCGATATACCCTCAGTCCACTAGGATCCACTTTTTGGATTCACCAGTGGATGATACCTAATAATCCGACGGCAACCCTAGTCGTGGTGCTTTCTAGTTCGTCGGTTACACTACACCACCAAACAATAATCTGTCTGCAGCTATTAAATTCGTCGTTAAATTCCAGGTATAAATGTCAATATGAAGTATAATCTAAAAAATAATAAGCCCATTAATCAGTCTCAACGGCTGACCCGTAGTAACTTTTGTGCGTTGAAGTTCAGAGAGTTTTGCAAGAGGACTGATCTTCATGGTTTTAAGTACATCACTATGCAGGGATTGAGTGTGGCTGAAAGGTTTGTATGACATACTTTACTACTTGGTATGCACACGGTGACTTTTGGTCACCTGACAAAAGTTTACTTACTGCACTTTAGTATCAATCAGTAATAGAAAAAACAAGTAAAGAGCATTTCGACAAAAGAAATTACCGGATTTACTGTTGGCGGATTATAGCAAAATAATTGTAATCTTTTCTTGAGAATTTAAGTACCTACTCAATAGCCGAATCAAAAGAGACTTCGAATCTTATTTCTAACAATTTAGGTAGTGGGGCGGTAGTGGTATATTAAGATGATCATAGAGTAAGGATCTTTCACGCTGAAGTTCGATGTGAATTTTCAATTTTAATTGGTGGTCATTAAGAATTCCTGGCAATTTAGCACAAAGCGTGTTAAATACGCGACTTCTGTTAAGTGTGTAGTATGTGTATATGTCACCGTAAGATTGTAAAAACCGTTAGATTATAATCTAACTCACGAAATTGTAATCTGAAATTAATTGTATTTACGTTTTCTTCTAGATTAAATTAGGTTTCGACATGGATAATCAGGTAGTGCCCGGCCGCAGACCGGGCCCTTAGGTTCTATCGGGTTAATATACCTAACAGATTACAATCTACCGAAAATTAATGCGTTTAGTTGTAATCTTTCGACAGTTTGCAATTTCGCTGGTTAGATTATAATCTAACTAACGGTTTTTACAATCTTACGGTGACATATACACACGTCTTAACTATTTGTATCCTAAATCGTTACAGAAAAAAATACCACTAGGTACCTTTCGTCCTGTGCGTTTATTAAGTCATATTATTTCACCAGGAGTGTGTGGGCGGTCACCGTCGTGATCAGTATTATTTGCGCCGCTTTCCTTGTTGTCACGGCATACAGATGGTATGCCAGGAATCCTATAGCGACAGTAAGTATAGCATTGATCCAAACCACTGGGGTTAGCAACTTTAAGTTTTCCTTTTATAGTGTAGGCTACCAAAAAAGAAAGCCACTGAGCGTAGTTCACCTAACTATATATTTTTTAATTAAATTTAAAGTTTAACAAACTAATTCGGTGACATTCATTTAGCGATGATAACTCAATTAGAGAATAACCATCCCTGATGCGCGTAGGCTTTAAGAAAGGATTTTTCTGTAGGTATTTCTCTGCTAGTTAGCCTAGTAGTGATCTCACCTGGTGGTAAGTGATGATGCAGTCTAAGATTGTACCTAGCGGGCTAACCTGTTGGGGGTATGTAATGGGGTGTGGCAGTTATATGAAAACCTTCCTACCGCTACGCAGTTTCTATAGGCGACTTCGTAGCGGAACGCTCTTGAACGCTAAATCGCTTGGCCATTTTGTGCCGGTAGGGCGTTATGTGGTAACTAGCCAAGTCCGAAACACAATTTCATCCCTAGGCATCAATAAGGATGAAATGTCCAAAATATTCCATATGGGAGGTTTCGGTCTTGGCTAGTTACCACATATGTTAATAAGTAGGGTGATAGTTTGTTTGTTAGTTATGTACCTAGGTAATCGATGAAATGCGGTATTTGAATAATGATTGATTAAATAATTAATATCCCTGATTGCTAATACGATTTCGGTAGAATTCATATTTCGTTCTTCGATATATCTTTACAGGTGGTAGAGACGACTCAAGGCGTCATTTGGGATGTTCCATTCCCAGCAGTTACAATATGTGACCTGAACATTGTATCCCGGAAAGCTGCTCGGAATTTATCTACAGAATTGTAAGTAATCTCTTGGAAACTACCTCTTTATAATTACCAGAGATTTAAGTACTTACTCATTACTTTCCACAAAATAGAGAGGCAGAGGTAATCTAATCTAAAAATTAGTGCGCCTCACATAACATTAGCGACATTTATAGATACAGTAGGTACCAACACTTTTATTAGTCGCATCGGCAATATTGGTTGGTGCAGATCTTAATGCCGGCTTAAACCGATTGTGAAACAATGAAGTCACTCGGACTCCGATCATGGCACGTAGG
The DNA here is from genome assembly GCA_964035005.1 of Erebia palarica. Lineage (NCBI taxonomy): Eukaryota > Metazoa > Arthropoda > Insecta > Lepidoptera > Nymphalidae > Erebia > Erebia palarica. The sequence goes on from OZ035986.1 coordinate 22,787,031, forward strand.
AAACAACCAATAGAGGACAGACGCGCTCTATGATTGGATGAGATATTTTCGAGTCATTCATAATCAAGATTTCTGCGCAGGCGTAAGTTATATCAGTGGTAACTGTAGTTTAATAAAATTTAAACTTAGCCTTATCATGGAGGTATGATGGCATACCGTTGAATTTGGTATACCAACTGAAAACAAAGGAAGAGCGGCGCACTTTGGTGTTTATGCTGGAGTAAATAAGTGCCAGTTTGAATTGTTAACAATAAAGATACTGCGGCTCAGCCCCACACCACTCAGGCGATGTGCGTTCTACCTTAGGTTGACCTCGCTGATTAGAATGGGCAGGTATATGACGATATAGAAAATATTCCTGAAAGAAAATCACTACCTATCTAAACTTTGATAACAACGAACAGATTTAGATGAAAAACGACAATAAGATAGGTAATTAGTAATTACCTGCTTATTGCTTAATTACCTTACGTGTGTTGGAATAACTCCGATGAAGTCCTGTTTTATAACTAGCACTAGCTAATTCGCCCCGGCTTCGCCCGGTTGCAATTCCAGAGAATGCTTTCTAAATTGCAGAGAAAGCTTCAAGAAAAATGTCAATGTTCCCAAAGTTCATACGTCATTTAATTTCTTTTATCCATTCTAATATAATAAATGCAAAAGTGTATCTGTTTACGTTGCTGCTACGCTTTTACGATCCATCTATTCAACCGATTTGATGAAATCTTGCACAGAGATATACATTGCACCCCGGAGTAGGACATAGGCTACTTTTTAACGTGAAAAATTAGAGAGTTCCCATGGGAATAAAAAAAAATGTATTATTGTTACATATCTTCTTTTAAATCCTTTAATGATCATCACGATATATTGTTCTTACAAACATCTAATTTATTACTGATCTACGTTTTGGGTGGCGACAATCTAATCTAATGCTTTCTTACTAAATTTTGATTGCTCACTAACTACACGTTTTACTTATCTTTTAATAGATCCATACCCGAAAACGTCAAAAACATCACGGCGGATTTCGTGTTTGATACCCTTAAACTAGTGCCACTATTACATTCTCAAAACAAAGCCAAACCTGATCAGAAGGAGGCCCTCAACTTGCTTCAATATGTTTTGGATTATAATAAGATATCCATAGAGAATTTATTCAGAAAAGTAAGTAGGTATGTTTTAGATACGCGCTTGACAGCTTAATTGTTTCTATTTGCTCTATCGCATTTTAGTAGCATTACATAGCTCATGTTAATCTATAAACACAAGCAACCATACACAATTTTTAAAAACAAGCTTTCCCGTTATATTGTCATGTCGCCTGTAGGAGTCTCCCATTTTGGATCGAGGATGACGTCACAACCATGCATTGTTATCGAAACTAAGTTATAAGTCGATGAAAAATTTCAGCTCATTCGGAAAACGGAAAATGGGTCAAATTTAACTTGCAAGTTTTGATTAGACATACACACCAGGATAGGACGTGAAGTGAATTAAAAGTTATAATGTTTATGTTTTAATTTTAGCTTTCACCAGCCACTTTGTGCAGTAACCTAATGGATCGTTGTATGTGGAAGAACACGATATACCATTGCAACCAAATCTTCAGACACATATTCGTGGCAGTAAATCTCTGTTGCACATTCAATTATTATGCAGTCAACGACGAGGCTAATGAGTAATACAATATATTTTTTTTACCGAATTTAATATACTTAACTGGAGAATATTATCAATACGTACGACGTTACATTTAGACCTCTTTTTATTTATCGACTTCAAAAAGAAGGTTCTGTATTGGACCCGTATGTATGTATGTATGTATGTTTGTTTGTTAACCAATGGAAAGACTGCAGAGTTTTTTGCCGGTTCTTCTCAGTAAAATTTCTTTCCGAATTGGAGGTAGAGTCTGGAGTGACCGGACATATCATAGTGACACAAGTTGCCCTTCTTGAAATAAATCGCATTTCATTTAATCTTTGTACCTCACTCAATCGAGTTCAATACAAGCTGTTCTCAACTACATTCTCCAACCTAACAAATTAAATCTGATAAATATATCCAGTAATATTCCAAGCTGAAACACGCGTGGAATTGATAACATCTTCCTATTTTTCATGGATTCTAGATCTTCAGGATAGTCGAATGTTCGTCATTTATGTAATTTATTACAGATTAAAAGTGTTTCGCTTTCCAACTCCAAGACGTGTTGCTTCATGCGGTTATCAGACGGCTCTAGCAGTTATCACCAAAACGGATCCCACGGACTACTATAGCACTCATTTCGCTTCGCTGGGATCGCTCGTGAGTAAAAGTGCAACTTTATAATATACTTATGTCACCGTAAAATTGCAATAACCGTCAGATTGCAATCTAACGCTTTTTATCTCGATATAATATTGTAAACTGGCGACAGATTGTGAACCGTTCAATTTTTGAAATATTCATTGTATTTACGATTTCTTGTCTCTTTCTTGTAGGTTAGGTAATTAATAGGCTAATTTATGCATGCAAAAGAGATGTAGTGTAGAGTTTTCTTATCACGCAAAATTTCCAAAGGTTTTTAATTTTATCGTCTCAAAAAATAAGCCTTACTTTATCGCTTTTTTGACACGTATGATTTTTCCAGGCCAGCAGCCCTATTCTCTCTCTAACTCAGTGGCCCTATCAAAAAATTAAAGTCACTGACACTTCATTTGATTGATTTCACTTCATTTTTTATCCATTGAAGATTTTCTATTATCTATCTCTATTTTTATAGCAAACCTTCGATGGATATTTAAATGTATTAGAAAAAAAGGTGACTGACTGACTGATCTTTCAACGCACAGCTCTAACCACAGGACGGATCTTGCTGAAAGGCATTCAGATAGCTACTATGGCGAAGACGTCCGTTAAGAAAGGATTTTTGGAAATTCAACCCCTAAGGGTAAGTAGAATAGGGATTTAAAATTTGCGTAGTCTATACGAACGAAGCCGCGGGCGTAAGCTAGTGAAATATATGTCTGGCTTTCATTATTTGATAGCCATTGAATTAGCGAGTAGGGGGGGCAGGTCCCTGCGTTTATCGTCCCAAAAAGAACTATGTTCTAAAAAATATTGTTGCGATAGGTGTTCGTTGACAACGCATACAACGTGCCGGACCCGGATTCACCGATGCGCAGTGTCGACCCGTCAGCCGAGTTGGTGATCGCCGTGTCAGCGGAGCAGACGTACGCCACGCCCGGCATCAGATCCTTCCCCGTTCACGACCGACAGTGCTACTATACCGATGAAGTACTTTTTATTTAACAGCTAATCTCTCTGCGTCGTATTCCTCATTGCTGGGGGTCGTGACCCCATTCCATTAATCACATAATGGAAGGTCACTAACGATTATTATCAAATGTTAGTGATGATAACCGGGACCGACGGCTTAACGGGCTATTCGAAGCACGGAGGAAAGTAAAATGCTCTCGGTCACCCATCCAGTTACCGACTTGGGATCATTGCTTACCAATCACAATCTACTGATATGCGTTGTCGCATATAGGTTACTCGTCCCTTGATTAAAAGCTTATATTATTTCAAAATACAAATAACCTCTTAAGGGTTGTTGCTTTATATTATCACACTGAAAATCTTTGGTTCTATAACTTTGTAACAAATGTATTTACGAATAAAACTAGACACTCTACTACGTTGTCGGCGCCTACGGCGCGTCTCGATGATAGGATTAACTATATAATCATCATCTAGAAAATGATGAGTAGATTCCAAAAATATATATCTAACACTATAGTTCAATATCCAGTGATTCACAAAAAATATCATTTATTGTTTTTAACTTTTTGGTTCGTTTTTTGGCAGGGCAATCGTATTTTTTAATTTTTTTAAATTATTGCCAGTTGTAATTATTTGCATTGAAAAAAGTTATCAGAACGTTAAGAAGTCGTAAAACAAATGCTGTTCAGTTTTACGTACAGAAGTTGTTTATTATTTTAATATTAACCCTTAGTACGTGCAATACATTGGCGCGTGTGAACTTTACTTGTGGTTGGTTACCTATGCACATTGTGTAGGTGAGCGTGCCTATTGGAGCAGTCATTCGTATGCGCAATCACGTACATGCACACAATAGGCATGATGACAGTATCCAAGAATCAATGAAATTATGAATTTATCCAATGAAATAGGATTCATGGAATATAAAAAAACGTATTTATTTTTCTATTTCGAGTGAGATTGTTATTTATTTTGATAAAATAAAACTATGAAATACAGCAATCCGCCATATTGTATAAAACATCACTGAAGCGAATGACGTCACTATCGTTTTCGAGCTTTGACAATCGACCAACAATCTCTATAAGTACAGGCGTTTTAAATGTTTATCAAGTATTTTCGTGTTTTTTTGTTTCCCAAAGATCATTTCCTTAATCTAGTTTTGTTTTACCGAATCCAAAGTTAAGAAATTAAAAATCGTTAGCCATGGATCAAGGATTTACCAAAGCTACTAGCTCTAATTTGCCCAGGATTGATTTGTTGATGCTGGGTATCTTACATCAAACAAAGAATTTTGTTCAGTAGAATTTCGCAACGTCAAAACTTCTATGTAAGTACAATAATAGCATAATAATTTATAGGTTCTAAACCCGTAATATCTGCTATTTTATTTATTAAGCACTTCATGATAGGTATTAGAGGTATGAAATGTTGTTTTTTAAAACTATACCGTATAACTTAATATGAGCGGTGATTGCCTTCTATGACGTCTGCCTCCTATTCGGGGCGTATGGGGTTCGATTCTTGGTACGCATCTCTAACTTTTTGCAGTTATTTGTGTTATAAGCAAAACAGCATCACTACATAGTATAAAACAAAGTCGCTTCCCGATGTCTGTCGCTCTGTATGCTACGCATCGGATTTTGATGCGGTTTTTTTAATAGATAGAGTGATTCAAGAGGAAGATTTATATGTACTTTTTATCCAGGAAGATTAAGGAGTTCCCGCGGGAACCATAAAATCTCAATCCACGCGGAGAAAGTCGCGGGCACCAGCTAGTATTAGAATAAAGCAAAAACTTACGTCAATGTGATCTTCGCAGAAATAAATAGTAGAATTTAGCCCTATAGCTGTAGGATCTCGCCGTGCAAGATTAAGCCACCTAGATCGCATTGTTTTTTTAAGTGAGGCGTGAATAAATAACTTGTTTGGAGTTAATTTTGATATGTTATCACACTGGGGGACCGCACACGACTTACACACTTTAGAATTCATGTTATTCACACAAAATATCTAAATTGATGTACGAAGACTTATTGTTTACTGCACACAGTACATTAGAGTACATTGGTAAAAACTATAGTGAAATCACAAACGACGCCATGACACCCGCGAACTTTTTGGCGTGATTTTTAAAATTTAAATTTCAAATGCCAATTTTATCTACTAAACCTTATTTTTCTGCTGAAATAAGATATTTTTTCGAAATAGTAGATACTTCCGAACATAATGTGACCATTTTTCAAAATCAGTCATCATGCCTATTACTTACAGATGTTTACAACCATGAGCTATGTCAGTGGTTCTCAAACTTTTTTGGTGACGGAACCCTTTTGGGAAGCAAACTACTTGATGGAACCCTACAATAAAACAATAGTTTTTAAAAGTGTATTCTTTATTAACAAGCATAATAAAAGTACAATGTAACAGTTAGGTACTAATTATTACTTACTTTACCACGTGGCAAATACAATAATAGAATATATTCTATTAAAAAAGAAAAAATCTAACTAATGGGAGATATGAAACTGTTTTTTTATTTTTCATCAATTTGTTGATATCAGGTTTGATAGAAGACGTTGAAGTCTCATATCATGTTCGGCGTCCAGTCTATTCCGATATTTTGTTTTCGTGGCTGCATAGGTTGAGAATCCTGTTTCGCACAAAAATATGTTGTTGGGAACGGGAGAAGAATATTCATAGCCATTTTGCCAAGCATTGGATATTCATCACGGATTTTGCACCAAAAATCGTTGAGAGGCGTCGTTTTGAACAGTGACTCCATACTTGTGTCTGATGACATTTCTAAAAGAGATTCATATATCTCGTTTGACATACTTTCGGGCTTTTGCAAGTTGGGTAAAAAAGGATTATGAATCCATGAATTCAGTTTCATTTTTGTATTCTGTTCTTCGGGAACATACTTTTCAATAACGGTCCTTCAAATTAAAAGAAGTATCTGCTGAAAGAAACATTTGTAACTCGGCTCTAAGTTCAAATAGCCTTGTTAAAGTTTTACCCCGAGACAGCCATCGCACTTCTGTATGGAGCAGCAGTGTTTTATATTTGCTGCCATAATCTTCACACAATAATGAAAACAATCGGGATTGTAGTGGTCGTGATTTGATAAAATAATTATTTTGACCGCTTCATCCATAACTAATTTTAGATTTGATGGCATTTGCTTCATCGCAAGTTCTTGTCTATGCAGAATATAATGGCTGGAACTACAATCAGGCGCTTTATTTTTTATTCGTGACACTGCTCCTGCTGTTTTACCTGTCATCGCCTTGGCCCCATCTGTGCAAATGTCAATGCAATTGTCCCAACTGAGATTATTTTCTTCAAAAAATATATTTATTTTATTAAAAATTTCTTCCCCGGTAGTGTTTGTGAGCAGCGCTGAACACATAAGCATGTCTTCTTCAAAAGAACTTTCATATGGATATCTCACGATAACCAGCAAGATAGCCAAACCAGCGACATCAGACGACTCGTCCATTTGCAAGGCGAATCGTGTTTTTTATAGACGTGTAACTAGTTCTTGTTTGACGTAACTTGCCAGATCATGGATTCGCCGTGAAACTGTATCGCTTGATAGCGGCACAGTAGAAAGATGCTTTGCAGATTTTTCATCGAGCATACATTATGTTATGTCTAATACACATGGCTTTATTAAATTCTCAGCGATAGTGTGCGCTTCACCTGCTTGTGCAATGCGATAGCTAACTAAATATGATGCCTCCGTGGCCTTTACGTTGATAGTTTGTGTTACATGCATCATATTTTTTTGACTGTCCAATAATCTTTTTACGAACAAAAAATTCTTTATTCTTGTCTTTAGACTCGGGATGTACAGTTTCTAAATGTCGGCGCAATTTGGCAGGTGCCATGGAACTATTAGGAAGCAGTTTACTACATAGCATGCAAAGAGGTGAGCCGTTAGAATCAACAAATCCGAAACTGATATATGATTCATCAAATTTCTTTTTTTTTCGTCGAGCCGTCGAAACCGTCGAGCTTGACGTCGTGGCATCATCGTTTGGATCGGTGATTGCTATATTCTTCGCGCGTACTGCTTTTGAACATTCAGCGTCATTAGAAGATGTTGTTGCAACACGTTTAACACCTTTAAGCCAACGTTCCATTCTTCTTTATTTATAATGTTACACGTTAGGATGGTGGGGTCTAAATAATGCACAATCGTTACTGACGAGGCGCGACGCGCGGACTAATTATATAAGCGGCGAGCTTTTATACTTAGTCCTAGACTCGATCTAGAATATTCTGGAAAATACTCGAGTCGGCGCCTTTCATACACAAAAAGCAAAAATAAAAAGAGATATAAACAATAAACAATAATAAACAAAAATAAAAATTGTAAACAATCTCGACTTTATTTTTTGAAGTTAGAGTCGAAAGTCGCTTGTTGACAACTATAGCGTCTAATTCAGAGGCGGCTTTTATCAAAGGAACTGCGCGCGCCCAAGTATACAAGTATACATGTTGATACCAAACTTATGAGATATTGTACTACAAATACAAATAAATAAATAAATATACCTACGCGCGGCCGCGGAGTCAAAACGTTCGACCAGAGAGAGGTGTTTTGATTTTTTTTCTAAATTCTTGCGGAACCCCTACAGAGGTATCGCGGAACCCTAGGGTTCCGCGGAACACACTTAGAGTATAGCTGAGCTATGATATAAACGCGCGCTCATGAATTGTAGGAACTATGAGCCGTGTTAGACATTAGTGCAATACACATAGACACATAAGTGATTCGCTCAAGAACCGACTGTTAGTGACCGACATAGCTCTCAGGGCTGGCACGTTGTAGTGGCAGTGGACTTTTTATGTATGTCAGAGGTCCGTTTGACGTTGGAATTGAAAGGTTCTCGATTAGAGACCACGTCATGGTAAACGGAGCGTTTGCCAGGCGGACGAGTTGGAGCGATGATATCCGACGGGTGGCTGGCATCGATTGGATGAGTAAACTCAAAGAAAGAGTACGTTGGCGCTACTTAAAAGAGGCCTATGTCCAACGGTGGATGCATAATGGTTAATTATGATGATAATGATGATACAAAAAAAGTGGAACAGAGGTTGGAAGGGCAAATGGAGTGGAGACGAGGTGTGGCTTCTTGATATCAGCTGAAACTGATTTTTATTTACTCTTATATCCCGCCCAGGCAGAACATACCAACGCTTTCAGTATAAGTACTTCATCCTGAGTGTGTCAGTATGATTAAAAATCGAAATATCGTAGATTCAATTGAAATTTCTCAAATCATTTATTTCAGGCAATAACCCATCATTAATAATAAACAATAAAATAGAAATTATACAATAAAATGAAAAAAAATGATATAAAATTATAAGTATAAAATTACCCTCAACGGGGTTCGTTCACACATTACTTCAACTACTTACAGTTTCTGTCACTATGCACGGCAAGCCAGTTCCTAATAATGGAATTATCTGGGTATTCAGAGCATACGCTGAGGATCTCGTTCGTCGAGTTACGAATGCAGGTCCAAAATGCCGCCACCCGCGGTCCTATGATTGCGAAGTAATCGGGAACTCTGGCGTCGTCGGCAAACATGTTCGACGCACTGCACTATTTTGGCAGTCTCATCAGAATGTGGTATGCGTTATTATACTGCACTCTGATGCTGCTACGTGCGCTTTTAGTGTAGTTGACCGAAAGCTGACACGTGTAGAAGCATTGACAATATGCGCTAAACAGCGTCAGCTTTGCGTCAACACTGCACCGCGTAAAACGGTGTGCGAGCATGTTCATGCGTTGCATGAGCGAAGAGCCAGTGCCCTCCTTTCGCGCTCGATATCCTCATTATCACGTAAATCCTCAGTTAAAATATGTCCCAAGTTCCTATATAGTTCCACTATCTCTACCTGCACTCCATCTAACAAAACCGATGGAATCCTTTCCGGTCCCTTACCCGTACTGTAGACCATCTGCGTTTTTTTCACATTATATTAGAGGCCGTGATTCTTCGCATATTGCTCGCAGATGTCGATCAGCCGCCTAAGTCCCCTGATTGAGAGGCTCAGAAGCACCATATCGTTGGCATAGCTGATGTTATTAATCCATGTTGTATCTATATGACAACCTATTCTGGAACTTCTAAGCACCTCAATCAGATCGTTAACATACAAGCTAAAGAGGTCCGGAGAGGTTAAACCTCCCTGACGCACGCCACACTCTAATCTAAAATCATTAGAGGTGGCGTCGCCCCACTTCACAAAATTCGTTTGGTTCTCATACCAGTACCTCAACAGATCTACAGTGCTTCGTGGTACATTTGACGCTATAAGTTTTTGCCATAGCAATTTATAATTTACTAGGTCGGTTTTGGTCTAAAATGATATTTGTCTATTTTTATAGTAATTGACCGTTGATTTGAGACTGAAGATAGCAGATTCTGTTGAGAGTCCGGGACGAAAACCAAACTGCGCGTTATCAATCCTAATATTCTGGTTTATATCAGAATGAATTAATCTCCAGAATTTTGCCTATGATGGTACCTAATTAAATCGGCCGGTAGTTTCTGAGGCTGGAAAGATCACCAGTTTTATTCTTGGAGACAGTAACCACCACTGTTCGCATGAGTTGTTTAGGCAAATAACCCGTGTTAATACATATAGTAAACAGGTCCGCCAGTATGTGAATCATTTTTTCACCTGCATACAAAATGTATTCCGTACGAAGTCCGTCAAAGGCTTTTCCCCTTTTCATCTTACGCACTACATTAGCCACATGGTCTGGTGAATATCTATGGAACTTTCCGTGGTAAATGATAATTTCATCACTGTTCTTGGATACGCAGTCTGTATTTAGAGCTGGCAGTGGATCTACATTGGAATGGCGCGGAAATAAGTCGGCAATCATCTTTGACTCTTGGACATTATCAACACTCACTGGTAAACTAGATTTACCGTTCAGGTGTTTTGTAGCTTTCCAAAATTTTACAAGGTCTTTGTCAGCCTGGTGTGAGGCTAATATTTCCCTTTATCTGATCCTCGTTTTAAAAAGAATACAAAGAATCTTTATTTTATCTTTGCGACTTGTAAATCTGAAAATCATAATCACGTCGATCGGACAGGGCGGTTACTATCAACATTTAGAAAACCATTATGATATAGGAACATCTTGTTTCAATGTGTAAGTAATCTTACTGAGAAAGCTACCATGACCGCACAAAAGTATAATGGTTCTACTCTTGCCTATATGATGGACAGAACGAATGATACTCTAAAATTCTTGTCTATTCCTTGCTTTCAGAGTAAGCGAGATATAGCTATATAAATTATTTAGCGCTATCTCGTCTGCATCACGTTTCATTTCATGCATAAAATAACAGTGTTGATACATTTTTTATTAAATATTATAACTTTACAAAGTTATTGCACTTTATAAGGTGCAATAATTAACAAAATGTTTATTAATATTATGTAATAATTTGAAACCAAATAATAATTGTTTGTTTGCTCTATGTTACCTTATCGTTGTGTAAAACGAAACGATTATTGTAAATGTCAATTGTCAAGCAAGGCACGTAAATAAATAATAGTTTTATAACTTTTTTGAATAATATGTCGGGCCTCGAGTAAGTATAATTATTGTGGCGCTACGCGCGATGATCGAACAGGATTTGTGATACAGCAGTGCACTTAATGCAGTGTATTTCAAGTGGTTTGTGTTGGTTTGCAGTAGATGTCGAAGAAAAATAAACAATAATATAATGTTCAAAATACAAACGATTTTATTGAGATAAACTTTTACAAGTGTTTTTGAATCGTTGATTGAATCTAAAACTGGTTTATTATGCTATTTCTTCTAAGAAGAGCCAGCAAGAAACTCGGCGATTGCTCTTTTGAAAAAATAATAAATTTTAATTTAGTAACTGCAAAACTAAGCATAGCTGGAGCAAGTCAAACCCAAGTGCTTTTATCATTTACATAACCTTCAACAGTATTAATAATGATAAAAAATAATAAGCTTTTTGATTTTCTTACTTTTAATTATATGGAAACAAGTTTGATATGAATTAAACAATCTATAATACCTAAATGTTTGTTATGACATTGAATTGAGTATTATGTTTATTTTCAGAACAATAAATGCTGCCGTCTTGCCCAGAGTTGTTGAATAAGGGCATTCCGCTAAGGGTATATTTCGAGTGCAAACATGCCAATTCGTATAATGTGCCTCAGGCCAGTCTAGTGCTGCATCCAATATTGGAATCATTATTTTTTCTCAACGGATATCCTTAGTCACCTGAAATTTTAAATTATAGTTTAAATCAGTTTATGTTATGCCAAATATTATGACTGAATTAATTATTGTGAATTTAAAGATAACTGTTATATAATAAATATATCTATTTTTAAGTACATTACTTTGCCATTTGAATTATTTTAAATCTTCAATACTTTTATACCTACTAATATTATAAATGCGAAAGTTTAGATGGATGGATGGCTGGATGTTTGTTACTCAATCGCGCTAGAATGGCTGAACGGATCTTGATGAAATTTGAAACAGAGATAGATTATATTCTGGAATAACACAAAGGCTACTTTTTATCCTGGAAAATTAAAGAGTTCCTGCGAGAACCAAAAAACCTTCATCCACGCGGACGAAGTCGCGGGCATGAGCTAGTTAACGCGGGCATAACTGTTGTACCCCTACTATCTTAGACTGCATCATCGCTTCTCATCAGGTGAGATCGCAGTCATCGCAAATCTTTCGTATTCGTCGTCGTCGTCTCAACCGAAAAACGTCCACTGCCGAACTGCTGTTTCCTGCATGGATCTCCACAGGGCACGGTCTTGTGCCGCTTGCTTCCAGCGGCTCCCCGCTAGACACTTGAGATCGTCTGTCCACCTAGTAGGGCGCTTTCCATTGTGAGGCCGCTTTAAGCACCTTGCGAACCAAACGTCCGTCGGTTCTTCGAAATTGGTATTAAATTAGGTATCTGGAGGCTCCTCATTTCTGATTTGAGCATGTAGGAATACTCCAAGCATACTCCCCTTCACCCAAGGGTGCCTGATTTTTCAATTTAATACCATTTGGAAAATTAAATAACTCACTTTCATAAAGTTATATCTCATTAACTTAGTTTAATCCAGTAGAATATTCACTTGGAAAACCTCACAATTTCCTATTTATTTGTTTATAAAGTCAATCCGTCGTTGATCCGTCGCAAGAAAGTGACTTTTTTATGATTGCTAAATTTGACGTAAATCCTACGTAAAACAATAATGCTAGGTCTCAAAAAACACTTGATGGTAAGAATTGAGTGAATGATTTGCTTAATGACGTCACAAAATTGCTTAGGAAACAATGTTTTAATAAGCTTACTTTTGGGCACGTCATGGTAGGTTTTGGCGAAACAATATCAAAATAATAGTGCTTTAAGCAGTGGCAGTAACCCCCCAGATCTAAGATGTTAGATAGCTATGACGTAAATTTTTCTGATGTTCTGAACATAACTTGATTTTTATCACATTTTCATTGATAAATAAGTAAAGCAATTAATATGAGCAATATTTATATTTATATATTTTATATAAAACCTTCCTTGCGAAATATCTACGTTGGACTAAGTTCAGAATTTAAAACAAAATATTAGGTCCTTAAATATGAGATTGGCGTTTTGTAAGGGAGGAACATAAAGTAGATTTTTTTAAATAAATATAATATATTTATTTAATCAAAGTATGAACCATTGATATCTATGCACTTTTGCCATCTCTTGAGTAATTTATTGATCCCTTTGTAAAAAAAAACATTCGGACGGGAATCAATAAAATCTTTGAAGGCGCTTTGGACTGACCCATCGGAGTAGAATTTTTTTCTTTGCAAGAAGTTATCCAAATTTCGAAAAAAATGGTAATCTGTTGGAGCAAGGTCCGGGGAGTAAGGTGGATGTCTTAGACATTCCAATTGAAGCTCCTCTAATTTGGTCGCCGTCTGTTGTGCAGTGTGTGGTCTAGCGTTGTCCTGAAGCAGCAGTGGCCTAGAGCGATTGACCAGCCTCGGTTGTTTAGCAGCAAGCTTTTTCATCATGGTTTGCAGTTGCTGAAAATAGAAATCCGCCGTAATCCTCTGGCCAGATTTAAGAAAACTGTAGTGAAAGACACCGGCACTAGTCCACCAAACGCTCACAAGTAAACTCGCCGGCATATTTAGCGGAACATAAAAAAAAGGTTTGATATCAGTATCATATAAGGTTGCTGGCTGGTTTATACGTCATTTAATTTAAAAAGAAATATTTTCAAATTAAGAAAACAACTGAACATCACATTTTATGCAATTGTTTTAATTTTATTCAAATACACCTTATCTGGAGCGAACTTCGAGTATTTCTTCCTTCTGATTTTGATTTAAAATTTCATTGAAATACTGTTTTTTGTTAGTTTTTTTTAATCGCGTATCTTTCTGGAGTTGATGACTGAATTATGCCTGACTTAGCCCCAACGGAGATTGCCAGGGCACTCGAAATGCGAAGAAATGGTCAAACCTACAGAGTGATATCCAGAGATCTTCGTCGACCAGTTTCAACGATCCATCGCAGTATCCAACGGTTCAGGGAGACCGGTACTTATGTGAGAAGAGCAGGACAAGGCAGAAAAAGACGCACTTCGAGTAGGGATGATCGTTTCATTCGGCTTCGTGTACGTAGGAACATAATGAAGTAAAAAGCTTCAAAAAAATCTTGATATGATTGAAATTTTATTGTTTACAGGGCTCTACCTGCTACTGTTCCCATATAATATTTAGGGGCATATGCAGAGTAACTAACTTTTATCAGTTAATTCCTATATGGTTTGTCCAATCGTTTAAAAATAATGCATCGAATATCTTTTTTGGATAAAAATGGGCGTTACATTGCAAAAGCCTGTAAGCCTGCATTGTACTTATGGAAAACAAAGCTAAACTATACTCTACTCAAATAAGATAAATCTCTATGACAGTATGTTATCCCGCTTATCCATCAGCTACTAAAAATGCAAGAAATGCAAGCAATGATATTTTAACATAAGACCAATTGGAATTCAATATTCATTACCTACTCTTATCTAATCTAGCCTGTGCAGGTGTCCTCCGATTAAATAAAGATTCCTCTTCGCTATTATTACACGCCAACGTAATTTTGGCCTGCCAGAATAGTGTTGATTTGTGGGAAAGTCAAAAGTGCAGGTGATACTTAATGATGACGAAATTCATTCTATAATAGAAGAATAAAATAAAGAAAAAAACCGTTCTAAACTACAGTCTGAGTAAAGAACTCCACTTTAAATCATAACTTTCTATCTGATGCAGTCGGCAACTACGAGGGAAACAATATGTACGATGCAAAGATAAGCAAATATTATTAATAGTATTTTCAACAGAATTGAGTTATTCTAGCTCGAAATTGGAATGCAGTTTGGAGGTACGAAGGTGTAAGTGTGGAAGCCTAGTCTGCGATTTGTATGAGTGTTGATCCACTGTATAAATATAGGTAATGCACTGTATTAATACTATATCCTTCCGTAGTCTGGTAATTTAAATAAAAGGTAAGCTTGAAGAATTTAGATAAGTATTTAGTACTCGTGCGTCAAATCGCTCTTTCTATCATGATGTAGGTATCTTGGTTATGAGCATTGACGCAAAATGTGCAAAGATACGTTATCTGGACACGGTAGTCGTAATATCTTGAGAAATAATCGAATTATCTAGTTTTTATGCCAATAATTTATTTAATGCTAAGTAGCGTTTCGGCAAATCTTATTTTTTTGTACGTTATTTTTAATTGATTTTCTTTCCCGGCTTTAGGACTTCATACTTCTAGGCAGGCATCCACACTTTAAATATCCTGCCTGACATCTAATAATTCAATGAACCAATGTGATCACCCTTTGTGGGGACCGGGTCTGTTACACATCCATCCATCCATCATCCATCTTTAAATTCTGTGCATGACTCCTTCAATTTTTTTAGTCCGATGGCCTTATCATCCCGGTCAACTCTGACCTATCCAGCGTAGCTTTGGCCTGCCAATTGGTCTCCGTCCATCGGGCTGTGATGTCATTAACTTCTTCATTGGTCATCCATATTTAATTATTATATTATAATTTTACCATTGAAAATGGTTATCAGATTCAAATCGCCTGAGACGTATTTTTGACCATAGTTCCGAGGATTTTGGGACGATCAAGATGAGATTAGTACCGAGAGTTGAAGAATTTATCTATTATTTATTTATTTAAATGAAAAATATTGTCCCTAACTTATTAACTAATAAGTTAAGATACAAAATGGCGAAAAAATTTGAAAATCGGATAATAATTATGATAAGTACGGGGTCCCTTTAAATTTGGAATTGTAGAAAAACGGGTATTTCCGTATATAAAAAGTGATGTATATAGCTTCTATGATTATTGACCGATCGTCATGGTAATGGTGTTAAACGATGCGGATGCAGGCGACAAGTGCTTTATCGTAAATTTTTGTAATCATTTTCAATGCTCCGATTCTTGCTGGGTCTGCGAAATCTGTGAATTATTTGTTTTTCCTTTTATTTGCATATTACTTGATTTCAGATAACCTTTCCCAGTTTTAACCAGTACTCGTTCCACAATTGCATGGCGGTGCAAAAGGTACAGATACTGAAAATAATGTGCAATTGCGTACCGTTTTATTTTCCTAAGAAAGGTGAATAGCAGTCTTTTAAGTGTATGATTTTCTTAGCTTTTTAAATACCATGCTTTGCTTTAAGCGTTATCCAAATTAAATATTATAAAGAAATAAAATTCCTTACATAATGTAACAACGTCTGCTCCAAATCGCAAACTACGCAAATTACTTTTGTATTCATTGTATTTCAGGTACTTACAGAACCTGTAACTTTACTGACATCGACTGTCTGGAAACTGTTATGAGTAAGTTATTTATTTTCCGTACCAAAAATATACAATAGGAATAATATTGTGATAAAATAGAGTTTCGTTACGCTATCAAATCTGAAATGAGGCAGGAAATCCGTAGAAGAAGTAAAGGAACTACTGAGGAAGAACCAAGCTAAGGGACTGCATTAAAACAAGTAGTGAAATGGATAATTAAATTTCAGATATGACTAGTTTTAACGAGTCAGAGTTAACTGAATATTCTCATGGTCACAATGAGTCAGAAAAATTGATGGAATGCTTGCCAGAGTGTGAATTTTTCGCCTACCCGTTACAAGTAGCAATGGGGACTGTATCTGATCGAGTACCTCTTACCGGAATAGATTTTTAGTAAGTACCTTTTGTTTGTGTACGCGGGGCGGGGAGGCGGGAGGGGGGGGGGGGAATCTTCTTAATATATCCAACTTCCGGGGAGTAAAACAAAACGGGTTATGTAGGATTTATAGTTACTAAAACCCCGTCAGTGCCTCCCTTACGCATTACTCCTTGTACCTACGTGGTTTTCCCTAATTACTTCGGTCCACGTCAATAGGTCTGTCAAAATTGACATCCAATTTTAAAATACTAGCAAATGCCCGCGACTTCGTCTGCGTGGTTTGAGGTTTTTTGGTTTCCGCGAGAACTCTTTAATTTTTCAGGATAAAAAGTGTGCTATTCCAGACTATAATCTATCTCTGTGCCAAATTTCAGCAAGATCCGTTTAGCCGTTGGGGCGTGATTGAGTAACAAGCATCTATACATCCATACATTTATCCAAACTTTCGCATTTATAATATTAGTAAAAGCACTCGGTGCATGTCTGGTGCTACTTTTTAATGGTGCATTTATTCAACAGATTTATACTAAACTTGGAACAGAGGAGGTTTGTTGCATTTTTATATTGAAAATTAGAAGAGATTTTTTAATACCTAAATCCAAGTGGCTTCACTTTTTACAGATAACAGGGATATACTCGTACCAGCGGCTCAAATTCTTGCAACTATTTACCTATTATTTTAACATAACATTATGATTTTATCAAATTCGTGCTCGAGCGCTAAAATTGGCCATATTGTTCCGAATTTCTTGGAAATAAAAACATAAACATTGTATCTTAAAATGCTAATTTCCATATAAAAACTTCGAAGGCCGCTTCTCTGGGTAAGGCCTATATTGGGCATTTAGTGCTCAGAGTCAACGTGTTGTGAATTTTGACGACCTATCATCCCAGGTTCAGTCCTCGACGGGTGATTTGGTAATTTATAATAATTTCTAACCAGGTGGAAGACTAGGGGAAGTACTTAACATCTTAATTCCTACTGTTTAGCTTGCAATTACCTACTATCTAGAAGGTACGATGCTGTTTGGTAGGAAAACCGTGTAGCACCAATGCATAGGTTGGTACCTATGCATTATGTAGTAAACCAAATAGGACTTTATAGCCTGCCTCTCTGCAAAAGGTATTTCTTTCATGTAAGGCAATTTTTTTCGCTTATCTTCTACCTATTTCATATTTACCTACCAGCTTAGACTCTACTCCTCTGACACTCTATCATCGGTTCGGAAGAAAGTTATAAAGCAAAATTAGAAGAGCTGGCAAAAGACTGCTGCAAAAGCTGGCTAAATAAGACGAAGTTAAAGTAGTGTTATAAGAACTAATTTAGTCGTTTCTGCGTATTTTTAGCTTACCGATAATGATTTCAGATGAACCGTCTAATATCTATTCTTAAAACGATTTTTAATGACAGACATAGTCACGATTACATCACTATAGACCCCATTTGATTGTCTCGCATTTCTATAAATGCATCTACTCATTAGGTTAGTGATAACATTTTCATATGTTATCTTGTCTAAGAATGAGAAAGAAATAACACAACAATTTACTAATGGTACAAAAGTATGAGTCACTTCGCACGCTTTTAGAGATAAAGCACGCTATAGAGCTTCTATAATAATAGAATCTCTATAATATTATTAATCGAACGGAATCCATAGAATAACTATATAAAATAATGAGAGAGAAGCAATAATAGAAACATACATAGAGCTTCTTAAAAAATACCAATGAAGAATTTTTTCAGTCCAACGACGATCTTAAAGTTGAGAATAAATTTTGTACTCTCTAACTGAATCTCAATATTTTTAACTAAGTATCTTCAATATTGAACTAAAGGTGTATGATATAACCCATCGCTTGTTTCAGCAAAGACGTAGACCTGAAGAATCGTTCAGTCGTGAACATCTTCTTCAATGATTTGGTTGCGACCAGGTATCGACGTGACGCAAACCTCAACTGGCAGAACATCTTAGGTGAGTATTACTTTCTCATATGTATTTTAATTCCCGGATAAGACTTTTTTATGTAACCTTCATTACTAGTCGGTTGTGGCACACAGACTGACCGACGGACTGGATGTCTCTGAAGTACACAATCTGAAACTTATGGGAGCGCGTGCAACGGTAGGGTTTCACTTTTCCAATTTCAGTCCATTACCTAACGTTTGTGCTGTTAGTAGAGGAGAACTTCCTAAGTTCGATAGCCTAAAACGTTACGAAACCTATTTCTTTGATAATGTTGTGACTGTTTTTAGTTGTTTACGTTTGCACTTAGGCTATGTGCTATAATACTACTTTTTCAGAACTGTTAAGAAAAGTAAAAACAAATCAGTATATTAGTCATACTACGTAAAATGCGATTGATAATATACATTTTAGCGTGAGATCCCATTAAATGGATAGGTTTAGGAATACGTGGGCACTGTATAGAACTGTTATGTTTCAAATTAAGTTAATAGAATATAATAAGGTATCTACATAAACTTTCTTTGCCACGTGAAAAATGGCAAACACACTTCTGTGTATTTTAAAATGTGATCTGACGTTAGTATTTATTTATTAATTTAATTACTTACTTAAATACGTGAGTGACTCAAGGAAGTCAAAAAGACTGGACTGACTGACTGATCTATCAATGCACAACTTGGACCACTGGACTGATCGGGCATACATATATCTTAAAATCATGACGTAGGCATCCGCTAAGATATATTTTGAAAGTTCAACCGCTAAGGGGTGAAATAGGGGTTTTACATTTGTATGAAAATCTAATTTAAAGAGAGCGAAGCCGCAGGCAAAAGCTAGTTACATATATTTTCATTGTTTCAGCTTCATTTGGAGGGCTATTAAGTTTGATGCTAGGCTTCACAGTGGTTTCGGTGTTCGATTTCGTTTTATTCTTCACCCTGCGAGTTCTTTATGATTCAGTTGCAAGATTCTTCAAATGTGATGACTTGCACCGAAAAGTTGGAAGTCAAGATCACTTTATAAATGTGGAAGAGCAAAAAAGATATGGAAAAGGCAAACCGGTTAAGTTTATAACTCCTAAGTATAAAAATTATAAGGATTTGGAAAGAAAACAAGCAGATTTGTTGAATGGAGGAATTAGATACTGAGTTATAATTCTTTATTATTGATAGAAATGTTTACATTTATAATAATAATAATGTAACTGCGTGCTAAATAAAAATATGTAAAATAAATGTTTTGATGTACCTACCTAGTACCTGCCTCTTTATTTTTCTATGAAAGTAATCGAATAGATAAGAGGTTCTTCCTTGTCGCACCTACTTATTTTATTTTTTTCTAGGCGTCCAGAGTCCTATGTTCTTTAATGGTGGGTCTATAAAATATATTGTGTTAAAAGTCTGACTTATGTCCATAATATGTCTTTAATACTCGCAAATTATATTTTACTAGATGATGCTCGCGACTTCGTCCACGTAGATAAAGTTTTTTAATTCCCGGGGAACTACATTATTTTCTGTTTTAAAAATTGTCCTTCCCCGGGATAAAACTTACCTCTATATCAATTTCATCAAAATCGGTGATGAAAAGATGGGCCGTTAAAGCGTTGCAGTAAGACAGACAGACAGATGAACAGACAGACAGACACACTTTCGCATTTATAATACTAGAATTATGCATTTTTATACTGTTAATAAAATTATTTTCTCCATGACTCAGAAATACCATTGTGTTTGTGATTATATGTAGTGCACGATTGATTTCATTAAATAAATGGATTTGCGAAATGGAAGCCTTTTGTCTTAACCTCCTCCTCCTTAACCTCTCGTAGTAGGTAAGTATGTACAACGCATAAGACAAGTGTTCGCGCTAACGATTTGTAATGTGCTAAGGGTTCAACACATATCGCAATATTATTTTCAATACACTTGCTCGAAAAATGCACTTACAGAGGCAGTAAACAGGGCTTGTAAGTTAAATTTACTGCCCGCGCGCAGTAAATATTTACTGCCCTCGTGCAGTAAATTTGCAGTTTTTTTTAATTTTTTAGTCGACGTATAAATAAAAAGTTTTCTTGCAAGAAGGTTCATAGTGAGATTGACTTTGTATGACTTTGTATGTAAAATAATGACATTTAGATGTGAATTGATGAAGTTTATAATAATTCATAAAATAAAAAAATAAAAAATATAATTCATTAAAATTGATTTGAGTTTTATAAATCAAAAAAGTAAAGGCTGGGAGCTAAGAACTAGAACCTAGAGCCATGAATTTAATAAAAAAAACGCAATTACAACAACGCGCCGTAGTTAATAGTCATAGAATTTTTCTTATAAATTATCAATAAATATGAGTGGTAGATGTGATGTGGAATTTTAAAATTAAATCAACAATTAGGTATTTGAGATCTGAGAAAAAAATCGCGCTTTTATTAGCTGCCAAAAATCTCGAAATAAGTATGGGCGTGAAAAGTCATTTTCTAGTGAGCACCTAGTGCCTACTTACTCGACTTTTATTTTCAACTTTTCTTTCAACTTTTCTCACAAATGTATTGAAAAATATTGTGTGATACACGGGCGTTAAGGTTTCTACATACTCGTGACGACGGTCAGCCCTCGACTGGCGTCATCGGGCTGACATTAGTCAACTCGTATGTAAAAACCTATTTACCGCTCTTATATCACAAACTACTATTTCATCATACCTATTCGAAAAACGAATATTGGCTTCAGAGGATAGCGGGACCAAAATTCAATTTTTAGGCCCATGGGACTTTTCATTTCTCTGTTCTGATTGATCTGCGTTCGTGCTTCTGATTGGTGCTTAAACGTATAGGTAATGTCCATACATAGTACGTTACGTACGTTCGATACTCCTAGCTTTTTCTCATACGTAGTGATGAATAATTGTGTGTGTCACTCGGGGCCAAATTTTTGTTCTCGGGCGGCGTATATTGAATTCCTCGCTAAGCTCAGGATTCTACTTTAGAATCCTTCACTTCGCTCTGAATTCAATTCAAAAATAGCGCCCTCGGGGAACAAAAATTTTCTTTGGCCCCATATAACACAAATAACTATTTAATTTTGTTGACACTTTGGTTAAAAGAATAATATAATCCATATTAAACCGTTCATTTCGAAATAATACTGCTTTAAGGCTTTAGCGATGGTAGCAGGCCTTCTGAAGCCGTTCCTCATCACCCAGAAGAATTAATGGGTGTTTTTGCCGTAGGGTGCTAGTGTAAACTAGTGTATAGTTATAGTTAGTGCTAGTGTATAGTTAATGAAAGTGTTTTGACGACGTCTCTGGCTTAGTGGTGAGCGCTGTCGTCTTATAAATTGGAGGGCCGCGGTTTGATTACCTGTAGGGTCAATTCGGGAATTTATAATTTTTGGATTTTCTCTCGTCTAGCCTGGTGGGAGGCTTCGGGTGTGGCTACCACCTTATACCGGCAAAGACGTGCCTTTCTCAAGATATTCTCAAGCTATATAAAAGAAACTTGGTATTTCGGCTTTCGATAAAAATTAAAGAATTACGTGTGTCGCAGTTTTTTAAAATTCAACCCCTAAAGTGGTAAAATAAGGGTTGAATTTTTTAATGACAGCTATAGCCATGAAACTTGGTATATGAGATGCGAGTTAAAAATCAAGAAATACATATTTCACAGTTTTTGAAAATTCGACCCCCAAAGGGGTGAAATAGGGGATGAAAGTTGGTATGAAATGCCTTCATTTCTCAAGATATTTTACAAGTTATATCAACGAAGCTTAGTGTTTTGGCTTTTGATAAAAAAACAAAGAAGTACGTATTTCACAGTTTTTCAAAATTCAACCCCCAAAAGGATAAAATAGGGGTTGAAAGTTTGAATGAAAGTCCTTAATTTCTCAAGTTGTAGCCATGAAACTTGGTAAATCAACTGCGGGTTAAAAATGAAGAAATACGTGTTTCACATTTTTTGACAATTCGATCCTTAAAGGGGTGAAATAGGGGATGAAAGTTGTTATGTAAGGCCTTCATTTCACAGGATATTTTTCAAGTTATATCAACGAAGCTTAGTTTTTTGGCTTACGGTAAAAAATAAAGAAGTACGTGTATCACAGTTTTTCAAAATTCACCCCGCAAAAGGGGAAAATAGGGGTTGAAAGTTTGTATATGAAAGTCCTTCATTTCTCAAAATATTATTATTTTTGCGGTAAAAAATAAAGAAGTAAGTGTCTCACAGTTCTTCAAAATTCAACTCCCAAAAGGGTAAAATAGGGGTTGAAAGTTTTTAAGAAAGTCTAATAATTTTTAATTTAATATTAATTTTTAACTTGACTTGGTTGGGTTTTTTTGGAATTTTGGTTTGAAATGAAGAAATACCTGATTCACATTATTTTGTAAATTTTATCCCCAAGGACGTTTAATAGATAGTTTGTCCTTCAATCACGCCGCAACAGATCAACGTAATTTTTTGCATGGTTATAGTTGAGGATCTGGATAGTGACATAAGCTACTTTTTATCCCGGAAAATAATGAAGTGCTGTGGGAATTGAAAAAAACTTATGCCACACGAACGAGTGACGCTCAATCACTCCAGAACGGCTGAACGGATTGATTTGGTGAAATTTGGCACAGGATAGATTGTAGTCTAAAATAGACTTCTTTTTATGCCGAAAAATTTAAGAGTTCCCGCGGGAACCAAAAAATCTCAAATGGATGTTTCTTACACAATCACGCCATTACGGCTGAATGGATCTGGATGAACTTTGCTGCACAGAGATAGATTATAGTCTGTATAGTAAAAATATAAAACTTAAACCATCACAGCCACAACCATCAACTTCCGGCATCTTATCTTCGTCTGTAACTCACGATGCACCACCACCACTATCTGCGACGTATACTATCTACAATGAAACGCAAGTTCCTCAGACGCAAGAACAGAGAAATACTCAAATCAACTCATTAACAATAAATGTACCAAACAAAAATGTAACTCTCTCTATCAATAATTGGGCCAATGTTTCGAATGTTAACTTTTACTTTTAATTGTCATTATTTTTAATAAATGCTTATCTCATATTATTATTGTGTTAATTTTTTCGCAAATGGTACGAAAAGTAGAGTATTTTCCTCGGTGATAAAGCTGTCTTAGTCTTGGGTGAACTTAAATCCCTCGCTACACTCGCGATTTAAATCGTCACCCGCGACAGAAGACACTGCTTTATCCCCTTGGTTAATAATCTACTATTGAATATATTTTTAATGAAGCCACAGTCATATTATGCGGTTGCTTAAACTACCTTAAGCTCTTGGTTACGGCATTTGTCTTCGAGCTTCTTTAATGAGGATTCCGTTCCAGAAGATACTGCTGCAGATAACACTTCCGTAGCAAAGTTTGTTATCTGCCCTTTCAAGCTAATTAAACTCTGGTTCAGACTTCAGATTGAGTCACGACATTTTTAATACACGAAATTAAATCCACATAATATCACAGGCAAACATATGACATCGAAATATTATGGAAATACCGATGTAAACAGTAAATTATGTTGACGGCTGTTGACAGATTTTCTCTTGGTCGCAATGTTTTATAATTAATTTTGTTTCCTTCAAACGCCACCAAAAAGATATTATTGAGTCCTAGTGAATCGCTGTTATCTGTTAAGGAGTTTTGTTCTTTATCTCTGATAATATTTATCAAATTTTCACCAAAATTGGGCAAAAATTACACTTACATACCTTCTAATAAAGAAAGATTTATTCAAATCAGTTCAGATTTGACTGGGTTATGGAGTAAAATCAACAAAAACCGCTATCCTGGAGGAACCTTATTTTTTTTGTACTCTATCTGCAATCAGTTTAGATTTAACTATAAGCAGATGCTTTTGAGTGCGTTGAGTGTTGGGAGAAGGTCACTCCTTCGAGAAAATCCTCTCATTAAGCTTTCGCTGGCTTTATTGTCCACGGGACAGTTCTTCAACTGTCGATCTTTTTAGTCTAGTGATAATACTGCCAGACTATTCACATGGGATTCAAGCCTGTACTTTGCAATAATAATGGGATTCAAGCTTGTATGTTTTCTAGCATTGCTATGTATATCTTCTCTAATTGTAGGTATTTCGAGGTGTTCATGCATTTCACTTGTTTTGGTAAACCATGGGGCGTTGAGAATTGTGCGAAAAACTGTGTTTTGATATCTCTGAAGTATTACTATATTGGAGTTGCTGGCTGTGCTCCACAGCTCCAAACCATTCCTCCATACTGGTTTTAGACAAGCCTTATATACTAGTTCTTTGTTATGGAGTGTAATCTTGAATGTCTACGAAGTAACCACATGAGCGATCTTGTGCGAATACGCAGCTCTTCTCTTTTTTTCTTATTTGCGCTTGCCATGTTTGTCTTAGATCAAGATGCATACCTAAGATATTTGGCAACATTGCTATGTGGCTGAGTTTCGTTGCCAAGTTGTGGGCAATTTTCAGGTCTAAGTATAAAAGGTTACGTGGGTTGACTTTGATGCACTTGCTTTGATCCTCCACGTTCGCATCCACTTGTCTATGTTATCTAAGTAGCCCTGAAGTTGTTGGGACGCTACCTTTGGATTAGAATGACTATTTAATGCTGCCGTGTCGTCAGCAAATGTTGCGGTAAGGATACCTGGTGTGTCGAGTAAGTCGGCTGTGTATAGGGTGTAAAACACTGCCCCGAACACGGATCCCTGTGGGACACCTGCTTTGATATCGTTGAACTTGGAGCAGTTTTCCCCCACTACTAATTGAAATATCCTGTCTTGCAAGTACGACTTCAGCAGTGTAGAAATTATGAGGAAGCTGTGTTTTTATTTTGTGAAGTAGTCCCTTGTGCCAGACTCTGTCGAAAGCTTGCTGGACATCTAAGAATGCGGCTGAGCAGTATTCCTTTTTCTCTAGAGGCTGTCTTATTTTGTTTAAAACTCTTTCTTACTCTTACAACTTATTCTACGGTTGAGTGACCCTCTCTAAAGCCGAATTGGTGGTCTGGTATGAGCTCTAACCTTATTTTCTATCGGGATAAAAACTATCATTTTTATTGACTTGGAGTATCAGCTACCGCTATACCAAATTTCATTCAAAACCGTTCATTAGTTTTCACGTGATGCGCGGCCATACAGACAGACAGGCAGACAAATATTAAATAAAAATCTGTTTTGGGCTCAGTATCGATAGTAAAGCATACCCCGATTAAAATTTTCAGAATACATTAAATGTACAGAAATCTTCCTACAGTTTTATTTTATGTATAAATATATATATAAAAGTAGGCAAGTAATAAATCCATATAGATCTTCGCTTAATATGACAGATTATAAAGTACACAATTAAAAAACAAACCAAAACTGACTCAACTAAAAACTTAAATATAGATACCTAAAAGCCAAAATGTAGAGTATAATATAATTGATGCTGTAACCTATATTTAGGCCGTGGAAGTCATTACTAATTATCTAAGGCCAGCCATAAACGGACAGCTTGAAGCAGTCAGGATGGACTGCTTCAAGCTGCGACTGCATAGTGAACTAGTCTAGTCTGCATAGTGAACTACTGCTCGAGCGGTTCTATGTACACACATACATAGAACCGCTCGAGCAGTTGCGACTGCTTCGGGCGTTCGGCAGCAGTTATCAAAGATAGCTTCAAGCTGTTGACTATGACTGCAAGAGCAGAGATCATCATACCGGATGTTGATCACAGGCTAACTCCTAGAGCAGTCCGTGTATAGCGGACCTAATAGGTGCTTTACTTATACTTACTTCCATGATTTAGGCCATCTCGATAGCTTAATCTTATTTTACTGTCTTTTGTTTGTTGGATTTGTTATAAGAAGAAGGAATAATTCTCGTATTACTATACCTATTTCAAATTTAAAGGTGTTTTTGCAGTAATTTGTATAATACTAGATGACCCGGTGTACTTCGTATCACCTATCGTAACGATAAAATATATGGAAATTGTTGTTTTTACTATCTTCCTCGCAATTTTTCCATATTTTCTCACCGTTTAAACCTTCCCTGGACTACGGCAAACATTTCAAGATCAAAATGAGCTAAATCGGCCCAGCCGTTCTCGAGTTTTAGCGAGACAAACAAACTAGGTATCTATCCATAGTGAAATCCGCATTAAAGGTACATATTATTTTAATCTAAGGACAAGATATATAAATTATTTACATGAAAATATTATTAATACTAAATAAGATACTTTTTACCTGTAAAAAGTAGAGGGTGTCTTGTGTGTAAGAAAAATCCACCATCGATGAATTCCACGTAGACAAAAACGCCAGTATCGGATAGGCACTTGATAACAATGAGGAGTGAATATTTATGATGTTGAAATAGACGTTAAATTTATAATGATGTTAATAAAAAAATCACCAATGTTGAGACGGTTATTAATAAAAATAACTCAACTGGCTTGTTTTAATTGTTCTAGCCTTATGTAAAGAACTACTAGGTCAGTAGAGCGTAGGGCTGCCAAACGTACTGTATGTAAAGTATTTGACTATATTTCGGTTCCGCGTTCATACTTTTAATAGTACATTATTGCAAAGGCTGGGAAATAGGCAATTGCCATTTCTGCCGAGGCATATATAGTGCTTTTCTCAAAAGAATGCAGGGAAATAAGACATACTTTTTATGTTATACATTAAATTTAATTCAAGTACCTTTGTCGCTAAATATATATCATCTGGGGCTTTAATTAAAAATTGCTTTGTTTTCGCCAGTAAAAATTTTCGATTTCTTGCTTTTGAATCCGGTCGATTGTCGTTTAAGAAAAGTAGTTAAGTTCCCATAATTTTTCAAGTTAATGCCGTTTTTAACATGAACTGTACATTTCAGCATGGAATAAATTGCCCATAATGTAGATGGTTTTTTAGTTTTAGCAATCTCTTTAAAATACGCCAAAAATACTGTTTCGGAGAAAATGTTCACTTTTTTCTCGTTTTTCCAACTCATAAAATTTTCATATACTTTTCTTTGGACTTCGCTGGAAGCAGGTCTTCTATTGCCAATTTGGCTTCTGATCTTAAATCTGGTGGAGTACAATCAATCTCCATTTCACTCTCTGAACCGTTGGAACTAATTTTACTTATTATTAAATTTATTTTTATTAAATAAGTAAATAGCAAATCAAGACGAATTTTCAGCTTTGCCGCTAATTTTTTTTATCATCTGTGGCGATACAGCACCAATTTGTACTAAGCAAAGAGACTATGGTATGCCAAGAATGACAAAAGAGATCCGATCAAAGCGTGTTTAATAACCCCAGCACGCCGTTTCATACAACATTGCAGGAGCGTTGTAATGTTCCAAATTCAAAAAACGGTCCTGCAATGGATTTGATTTTCTTTGTCCAAAAATTAGATACTTCGCGTGTTCTTTTTTTGAAAATAATGACAATATTTCCATGCATGTTTGAGTAAAGAAATTTAAAGTAAGTACGCAAAACTACTATATTATTACAGTTAGATCGCTAGACGACCTTAATCTCCTACTTTCCTTAATTTATAAAAGAAAGGGTAGTAATTTATATCTGGAATGTGTCAATACTTAATCATAGAATATAACACACTATGATTATGATGCAAGTAATGGTCATAAAAAAATAGAAAATCAAAACTAAAATAATGAAAGTTTCTACCAAATTGTTAAAAATATTACTTTTGGTTTTTCTTACAAAACTTCCACGAAATACTATTTTTTTACAGAGTAATATATATCTTTTAAGTGTACTGTATTTTTATAGTTTATTCTGAAAATTACTGTTTACAGCCGAAAAAAAGTGGCAACCCTAGCGTAAATACAGCGTACGATGCGAGATGAAATTTATAAAGTAAACGATATATTTTAATGCCTAAATACTATATGTTAATTAGTAAACTGATCTATCAACGCATAGAAAAAAACAGACATGAACGAAGTTCCATACACATAAATATTAATTTCAAGTTCTAGTCGAGGTAAAAAGAACATAATTATTCGGGTATAAATTTTATATTATGATTTTTGAAGTAAAACTTCTTTGGCCACGTTGAGCAATTTTTGGTAGGGGGTAAAAATGTGGATTCGCGGCGTCATCGACATGCATGTCGCCGACATGCTCGCGTTGTTACGAAGACAAAAGGTCTTAAATAAAAATATAGTATTCGTAATTCAACTTTATTACTTTAGTGTTAAGGTTTAATTTTGAATAAACGCTACATAAAAATCTTACTCCACGCATTTTCGTTACGGACGTTTTTTGCCGGCTAGGGTACCCCTCCGCATCGTCCCACAAGGGACTTCCTTCCAAAAACCACTGGTTTGAGTTTTAACATGAGATAGTGAGTTCCTTTTACGACGTACTTATTAAGCGCTCACTAAGAAAGGGGTTGTTTTTTGGGAATTTTCGTGGCCTTGGATAGGGAATAAGGGTTCGTATGAAAGTCCTTCATTTTTAGATTATAGGTAATCACGAATTATATTACACGGTATTTTGGCTTTCGATCAAAAATGAAGGAATACGTGTTTCAGGTTTTTAAAGAAACTCAAAATTTTCAAAAATCCTGAAACACTTCAAGGGATGAAAGTTTCATAATATTATAACTTTCATATGCCTATAAAGTCATTAATCATACCTACTTATATTATAAACGTGAAAGTTTCTTTGTTTGTTGGTTTGTCAGTCTATCACGCCGGTACAAAGCAACGGCTTGTTGTGATCTTTGGCATAGGTATAGTGGAACGAAAATGTAATCATAAATTATTCATTTTTCGAGTTATATTCGTAAAAAATGGGTATTTGGGCTTTACCTTCCAAATTAAGAATTAAGGAATTCAGGATTTATTATAATTTCAGCCCTTCAACATTTTCTTAAAATTAGCGCTTTTCTTTCATAAGCGAAGCAGGGGGGCATCAGCTTGTATATAAATGTGAACGACCTCGCTTGTCCAGCAGTACGGATATTCACATCATGTATGTCATCTCGGGGAGTCCCGGTTAAGTCAACTAATGAAACTATATTTTCTTAACATACTTGATGAATAAGGAGCAAAGTAAGGAAAAAGCGAGCTAATTTTTTTCATTTTCAAATGCGTATGCGCAACAAACAAACAAAGAAATATAGGTGAGTGAATATAACACTTAATTGTGTCTACTAATCGTTGACAGCGCCTTATCAATTAAGATTATCTGTTTAAAAACCCCTCGCATTCATATCTCCATTTCAGTGGTATTATTGAAACCCTTGGTGTGATGAGACGTAACAATCGATATTTAATTACGAAAATGGTTTATAAATAAAATATATTAGGCCAGTCTTGTGAGGAGAATTAGCGATCGCCCGGAGAGGGCCAATCGACGTACATGTAAGTATTGAAGTGTACGATATCTTAACAGCGGAAAGGCATCATAGCTATCACAAAAAATATCAAATCAGTGATCTTTTGTACTGATTTAATCGATCAACAAATAGTTATAATCTTATACTTACTTTTACCAATACGGTCCAGTAAGTGTAAGGTGAAAGGCATTGCAAGTTGTGATTCAGTTTTTCCTTATTGTTTATTTAAACATGGTGCTATTCATATAAAAATAATTATCCTCTAGACGAGACAAACAAAGTTGCGAAGGCAATGATTGAGTTTATTACCGTTTGGCTCTACTCCTTTTAAATTGCTTGAATAGTTGAATACTATCGGGATCGCAATTAACTCTGGCATAATATCAATAATATGCTGTTATGGCTGTAATGGGCCACTTTGTAAAGGCGGAGATGTTTTTCATTTAACAAACTACTAGATTTGTAGTTTGCAGCGATTTGTATTATATAATAAAACCAGAGCATTGCTTTAAATTATTTTACCAACATACTTAAATTACTGAAGGCTGTGTTAAATAATCTTCGAGAAGTATATCTACTTAGAAGTAAGTTTGTAAACGTTCTGTCATTTTTGCATTTAGTACCTATATTAGGATACAAAATTTTATGTAGTTTGAACTTAAACACATTTAACGAATGCAAGCGGGTTTTGAGAAAAAAAATGTTGTCTGAACTTATTAACATATAGGTATAAGTTAAAGGTAATAAGTTGCTATAATGCTGGGTTTTTAAAGTAAATAGGCAAACTCATTTAAGGATAACTGTCGTAAATATGTTAATATGCTTTGTAATCGAGATTCTTGACACAGTTCTTCGAATAAGTCTTGCCGTTATAGCACAGCGCTCCTAATTATTTCGGATGAGTAAAATTGACAGATTTTGTGCTATTAATTTTGCTTGGTTGATACCTATCTAGGTTATGAATAGTTAAAAAAATTAAAAAACACGACCGCCCTGCCTAAAAACGAACTAAAAAGTTAAAAACAATAAATTATATTTTTTTGTGTATCACTGGATATTGAACTATAGTGTTATATATTTTTGGAATCTACTCATCATTTTCTAGAATCTAGAAAATGATTATATAGTTAATCTTATTTTCGAATTATTTTTGCACTTTAGTCTTTAATGCGGGACCATGGTCACCCCATCAATTTTCTCTTAAATTTTGTCTGTGTCACCCGGAATAAGCTAGGGATTCTAACAATACCTCATTTATCAAAATCGGTTTAGGCGTATAGAAGTTATGGTGGAATATACAAACTCACATACATACATACCTACATACATACATACATACATGAACGCTGAAAACAATATACTCCTTTTTTCAGGCCGTCGTATAAAAAAGAAAAAAATACTTAAATTCCATTAGAACTCTTTAATCTTCCGGGATATGCTTAAATTATAACTACCATAGTAACATATAGTACCATATTTTGTCAAAATCGATTGAAGAGGAGAAGACCGCAAAAGCGAAGCGGATAGACACACTTTCACATTTAAAATATTAGTATGGACTGTAGGTTGTTAAAATTACAATGAGAATTACATATTATTTTGTTTCGCCTACCAATACACGGCACAATGTACTACCAATGTACATAGTAGTATTCAGTCTATGTAAATAAAGGATACCTAATAATGACAATATGGCTACGTAATATGGATTTTTATAAAAAAGTTAAAAATAAAGTCTACTCGTACCATGATCATCTGGCTATTAATACGTTCTTACATAATTAAAAAAAGTCTGATGAAAAATGATTGTCTGGGTGAACCGATTTAACAATTTTGTTTTTTAAATAAGTGACTTTAAAATAATAGCCCCGGGAAAATTTTATCTAATATTATGTGTTTTTGGTTTTCGCACAGAGATCATTAAACCTGTATGAATTTAATAAATAATTATATATAATAATTACATTTGTAAAGATTTCACTGAATTTCATAGACGATACAGAATAACGATTTTTCTATAGATGTAGGATTGTCCTTTGCTGCGCAGCGGAGACCAATCGTAAATCTATCGAATTTGCGTATTAATTTGTCCTGTATGGACGCGTTATGTGGCGTTATCAATCAAAAGCGCAAAATAATCATCTGATAGTGAAAAATTCCGTTGTGATTTAATTTGCTACGTAGATTAAGCCAGAATATTATATTATGACTTAAGTACAGTTCGCGCGCAAGTTGAATGCAGAGAAAATTTATGTGTCACCATACATTTACTCTGCATTCAACTCGCGCGCGAACTATAAGTAGTTAAGTTATGTTTGAATAAAAGATAAACAAAACGCACGCAAATTGAACATACGCATAGTTTTATGATAATCTCAATAGGAAAAGAGAGACAAAAATAGCGACTTTATATTATTAATTAGGGTATTACATTTCGACATATACTCGTACGAGTATTTATTATTGATACACTCCATTTTCAGCTTTCTTGGCGTGGTGATGAGCGATGCGTAAAATGGTTAAATACCATTCAGTTATTGTTGTCATAATGATATGGTTATCTATATCGTCCAGCGCGGCCCTCGAAGATTTTAGTAAGTATTTAATATGTTGTTTTTAATATATTATTACACAGTCACAGTCTCTATATTATATATTCTACTTATATAATATACATAACAGTAGTGTGTCTAATAGGTATTTTCTTAATAATATTTAAAATTCTAGATTTAAAGAGAAATTCTAGTTTTATGCTCATTTCTTATATTATAGGCAAGTTCTTTAGTAAATATGGTATGCGTTTATGGAGGGTTTGATCTCCATAGTAGTTACTTACCCTGGGAATTTACTTTAAGGTAAGGCAAAGTTTTTACCTGCCGCAATGGACTTGGTACAGTGTCCGTGACTATGAGCGACTAATAAGTAGCACTTGCGAGTTGCGACTGCCATGTATTTATGTTTAGGGTAATTGGGAGAAATTAACGAGTATTATAATAATATTTAAAAATTTCCATAGTTATTTGAATGGCTTCTAATTTTTAATGTTGATTTGAAAGATAAGGCCATAGCAGTCGACAGCATAACCTAGTATGGAGTCCAGTAAACACATATTATATTATAAACATTTTAGAGTTCCAGGAGGATATTAAATTGCAAATATGCTAAAACTTACCTAATAATATATAAAAGACTTGGAGTATTTCAAAACATTTTTGTAATGATGTACGTTCAAAACACACCAATAGTACCTACTAAACTGTTAATAATTTTATTAGTCTCAACTTTATTCATGAATTTAATTATTATGAATAATTAAAAAAAAACGTTGACACGTTGACATTAGATATTTTGTTATCATGAGAATTTTCAGTGCGCCCTTTTGACGAAGGCCTCCTCCAGTCGTTTCCATGTGTTTCTATCTTGTGCTAATCTTTGCCAAGTTGCTCCCATAAATTTTACAAAATCGTCACTCCATCTTATTCTTTGTCTTCCTCTCGATCTTTTTCCATCTCTGGGATACCATTCTATTACTTTTATAAATAAATAAGTAAATAAGGCTATATTATTATAATTATTATTATATCATGAGAATTATCAGTCAAAGTTCTTTAGATTCTTTGATTATTAAAAAGTAAGTAATTCCAAAGGTTAATAAATTACTGTAGAAAAAAATAGAGGATGTAGGGCGTTGTAAATAAGTAATAAATATTTTTTTTTATATCAATAAATAAACTGCATCGTAGATGATATGAGAATATAGTAAAAAATTAAATACAATAAGTTTACAATGATAAAGTAAAATCTACGTACGGGTATTTCATACAATTGTCTTTGGTTGTCTCGTGTGCATTGTTTTATAAATCCTATTGTCCTGATAGCGATAAAACATTTTTACAGTTGTTGTTGGGATTTGCAGGAGGGTTTCTCATACGAGTATAGTGCGTAAGCCACATAGAAATGCAGGCTACGCATTAATATATTATTTTTAAATCTTACTTTATCATCGATCATAATATTCCGAGCTGATCTTAGGATAACGCTTGCAATTAATTTAGTAATGAGATCCTGCCTAGGCATATTCAAGAAAATTATATAATGATATAAAATGATATATCCTTGATATCGTAACTCCCATTATTACTAACATCTTTAACTATTCCATTAACTCCAGTGATTTCCCCTCATACTGGAAAGAAGCACAAATAATTCCTCTCCCTAAGAAATCTAATCCGACATATGCGGATTACCGACCCATATCCATCCTTCCCTTTTTATCTAAAGTACTCGAACGTCTTGTGCATCAACAGCTTAGTAAATTTTTTCTAATCATAACTTACTAAACCCTTTCCAGTCTGATTTCCGTCCTGGTCATAGTACGACTACTGCTTTAGTTAAAATCAGCGATGACATACGGTTGGGTATGGATAACCAAGTTACAGTATTGACATTGCTTGACTTTAGTAATGCTTTCATGTTCTACTCGCCGTGCTAAGTTCTCATAACATATCTCCTGGGGTAATTGGCTGGTTTCATAGTTACTTGCATGGGCGCCGGCAGCGTGTAAGAGTTCAAGATTCATTTTCTGAATGGTTGGCTGTTACGGCTGGTGTCCCGCAAGGCGGCGTGTTGTCTCCTTTATTGTTCTCTATCTTCATCAACTCGATTTGCTCCCACATTACTTCTCCCTACCACCTGAATGCAGACGATTTACAAATCTACTCCTAATGTAAGGTGGCGGATCTACCTGATACAATTAGGTTGGTCAATGAAAATTTTTTATGCGTTTCTAATTGGAGTTACTCGTTTGCGCTTAAAGTTAATCCAAAGAACACCCAAGTTATAATCATTGGGAGTTCAAAATTAATTTCCTATTTAACTTTGTCGCAGCTTCCACCGTCATATTCGATGGGACTCATATCTCCTACAGTGACAAAGTAAAAAATTTGGGCATTACCTTTGATCAGAGTGTGAGCTAAGTAGAAAGATGTTTGGTGCAATTGTTTCTCCACATAGACTGCATAATATCCTTCCCATTCCTACTAAAATTGCGCTGGCTCAGTCTCTTCTTCTACCGATCCTTGACTATGCGGACACTTATTATCTTGATCTCACTGAAGAGCAACTAAATAAACTTGAGCGGCTTCAAAACTACTGCATAAGGTTCATATTTGGTTTGCGAAAGTATGACCAAGCTTACGGCGGAACTCGGAACCGCCGTAAGCTCAAGTGGCTCCCGATTTGCCTTCGCAGGAATACTCACATTCTTCACCTTCTTTACTGCATTATGTTCAATCCCATCACACCTCACTACTTAAAACATCGATTTAAGTATATATGTAAGTTACACTCTTTTTCCCTCCGTTCTGAAAATAATCTTTTATTAAGTACTCCTAGACTTCCTTCTATTAAAATTATTTTACGGTAACTGCTATACGGCTTTGGAACGTTCTCCCTTTGGATATTAATCTCAATCTCTTCCTATCTTCAAAACTAAATTGAAACAACATTATCTATCATTATAATCTATTTATTCATCTGTCGTCTATTACCTATTACATCTACACTGTGTATTTATCCTATATATATATATATATATATATATATATTTCTTTATTTTTACATTGTTTTTATGTGTACAATATTTATTTATTAATATTATGTCTCAGTACACCCCTCCCGCTTTCTTTTAAAAGTTTCCTCTGCCCTAAGGTTGCCTGGTCTTCCAGGCATTGCTTAAACAGCGATCTCTTGATCGCTGTTTAAGCGATAAGGCCGTCTGTTGTGCCGTGTCTATTATTATTATTGTTTTTGCCTTTTCAATTCTTTGTGTACAATAAAGAATATTTTACTTTTAGTTTTATAAATACTAGCTGATGCCCGCGACTACGTCCGCGTGGATTGAGGTTTTTTCCATCCATCCATCCATCCATCGAAACTTTCGTATTTATAATATTAGTATAGATAACATGATATATATAAATAATTAGAGTTGATAGAAGTATATGTAAACCCTCCAAGAAAAATAGAACGAAGTTTATAGCCAGGATAATTTTTGAGAAATCACCCATAAACATTTTCAAACAAACTTAGTGTTGCGGTCCGAAATAAAAGGTTTTTTCCCGAGATTTCTGTAAACGTTACAGGAAAAATAAAACGGTGGTAAACCATAACATACTACTTACTATAAAGTATATATTTTTTAACATCTTTAATTGTAAATTTGTAGCACCGTCATTATTATTATTTATCTTAACCAAATCCTTCTAAAGTACACAATCCTCGGTGTGTCAGACAAACTCGCACTTGGCCGGTTTTTTAAATTATTATGAACATTACGAAAAAAACCCAGTCCTAAGTGATGCTCCGTCATACATGTGGCAATTGCTTTTTTTCTCATGTTAAAATAATGAGAGGGAATATCCTTATATTTTAACAATAGGACGCAATGGGGAAGGCCCCTAGTAAGTAAATAGCTGACGATCAAGGCCCCAGTTAGATTTCTCCTCCTTACGATATTGTCTATTGGATGATCGCTACATCGCTGCGTCATCGTTGTTGGCTTATGCTGTTAGTCGTCCACTGCTGGACAAATAAGGTTGCAAGGATTTAAGCTATCGTGTAGAGATCGTCTTATTTAAGAATGAACGCGCATTATTACATTTTAGCGTCATGCACTAATAGGCAAACAGATCTATCAGCCCTGCAATCACAGAATAAGTGACAGGACAGTTATACAATTCACGTTTAATTCAAACTTAAACTCTCAAACTCAAGGTATATTTATTCAAAACTAGCTGATGCCCGCGACTTCGTCCGCGTGGATTGAGGATTTTTGGTTCCCGCAGGAACTCTTTAATTTTCCGGGATAATTATAAGCCTATGCGTTATTCCAGACTATAATCTATTTGTGCGCCAAATTTCATCCAGATCTGTTCAGCCGTTCTAGAGTCATTAGTGTTCGAAAAAACTTGGGAGCCCTTATGTAAGCTTCGAACCCCCGTTTCACCCCCATTAGGGTAGATTATCGTAAAATTGCATAAACAGGTTTTTATTATTTATAGCTATTAACTTAATTGTCAATTTTCATGTCTCTAACTTCAAAAACAAAGGACTTTCATACAAACTTCCAACCCCCATTTGAACCCCTTAGGGGTGAATTTTCTCAAAACCGTTTCTTAGCGGCCGTCTACACCATAGAAGGAACCTTTCCAAATTTCAAGTCTGTATGCTTTATAGTTTCTGAGATCTCGTGTTGAATCAGTGAGTGACCTTTCGCTTTTATATATATATAAAAACGAATGGTCACTCACTATAATAATATATATATATATATATATATATAATATAATATATATATACAACGTCGGTCGGGTCCGCTAGTCTTAATATATAGTTTAAGACTAGCGGACCCGACCGACGTTGTCCTGCATGATACCGACTGCAGCGCCATCTGCCGGGCTGATTTGTGTCTAAACCATCCAGGGCGCCATCCAAAAAACAACAAAACAAACAAAACAAACAAAAACAAACTCAAAGAAAAACATTTACCCTTAATTTTCCCATACCAAAAAACCACGCGGACGAAGTCACGGGCATAAGCTAATCTCTTTAATATATAAAACAATGTCGGGTTTGTTCGAACACATATAACTCTAGAACGGCTGAACGGATTTGGATGAAATTTGGCACAAGGATAGATTATAGTCTGGAATAACACATAGGCTACTTCTTATCCCAGAAAATTAACGAGTTCCCGCGGGAACCAAAAACCTTAATCCACGCGGACGAAGTCGCGGGGATCAGCTAGTTTATAATAATTAAACATCGATATAAAACACATTGTACCTACCGTACTAAAAATTGATGCAATGATAATATGTGTTTTTATGTTAATCAAGACAGTCTAAATTTGGTTTTGATACGATTAACTATTATAAACTCATTAATGTATTTTGAAATATTTATCTGCTGTTGTTAGTGTTAAAACGGTAAAATTTCTTTAACCGTGCTGGTGTAGGTAGTCGGGTTTACTATGCACGTAGGGAGATTATTCAGCAGTTCATACTTATCTACCATATTATTCATAAATCATATGATAAACATGATAAATGTCCCATGATTTAGGAATCGATCCGTTACGAGATTATGGTTCTTGCACTATTAAAACGTTTTCCGCTTTTACCTGTAACTACAGTCTTTGATTGCGTTTCAAACAGACTGGACAGTTACCTACTAGGAAGATAAAACTATTTATTCTTTAACTTCAATACCTAAGTATCGTAAACAAAATTCCAAATACATAATTCTAATAAAGAACGTAAACAAAACATTCAATTAAAAATAATTTAATATCACTCAGATACATAATTTATTTAAAAAAAAAAACCAGTGGCTTAGTATTCTAACGTAGGTAGGTACCTATATCTATACACATTTAACAATATCAGA
Organism: Erebia palarica; assembly: GCA_964035005.1. NCBI lineage: Eukaryota > Metazoa > Arthropoda > Insecta > Lepidoptera > Nymphalidae > Erebia > Erebia palarica. The sequence goes on from OZ035986.1 coordinate 22,825,353, forward strand.
CAAGTTTCATATGAAGGGAGAAAGACATTAATTACCTTGGCAGTTAAATCTCATTTATATAAGAACCTTATCGACATGTAAACAGATATAGATCGTAATAAATTAATTTGCTTAGTTAATAAATTCATTCGTTGTTCAGATGCAACGGGCGATGATTCTGATTACGTGACGGTGTTGAACGACCATGGTGAGACTGTGTACATCACGAGAGAACTCATGAACAAGCTGGCTGTGGAGGCAGAGACATGGCACTGGAAGCCTTGGCTGAGGACCAAGACGGAGGTCGTCGGAGACGTTATTCAGGAAGTGGGACGCGCTTCACAGGATTCCATCGAAAATTTTCCCGAGGGCATTTTCACGGGTGAGTTTGAAAATTCTTTGATAAATGGTGTGTGTGTTCTTTTTCTATATTGTGTTCCCTGGTCTCGTAACCGAATAGGTACAACGATAGTACTGTTTCTTTGGTTTTGGTACCTATAAGCAAACCATGAAAGTAGTTTGTTCGGTGAAATCAGTTATGATGTTCGATTATTATAATTTTTGGAGTTTGCCTCCTTTAGAATTGATTTTCATATATTACCCCGGGGTATGAAAATTTATGGGGAGTAAAATCAACTTTCTCCTTTGCGTTATTGACTTTATGTTTCCAATAGCTGTTTCCGCGACTTCGTCCGCATAGATTGAGGTTTTTTAGCTCCCGCGGGAACTCTTTAATTTTTCGGGATAAATAGTTACCTATGTATTATTATCAGACTATAATCAGACCATGACTATATGACACTATAATCTGATCATGCAGATCCGTTCAGCCGTTCTGGCGTGATTCCATTTCCATCACGCTCACGCGCTCTTCGTTGCATAGCGAAATACCAGCTCGCAAACATTCGTTTGTGCTTCAAAAGTTATCAGATAGATTACTTATGTTAATATTGGCAAATAAATTGTTAAATTTGGGATTCAATAAGTTTGGATTGCAGGCTTTTGTGGGATCAAAATTACGGATTCCCAAATTTGTGTCTCAGAAACACATTGGCATTATGACAATATGTTTTCGTTGCACCGCTATTTTGTTATGATAAAATATTGCGATCTATCCAGATCCCAGATATCTCATAACTCTATAACAAACAACAGCCCTACTAAATATTTATGTAATAATTTATACATACTTCGCTATTTACAGAATGTTAACTACTTACGTTGTAACCTACGACCACTAAGTTCGGTCTTTGGAAATAGTAATTATTCTATGTTTTTCGTATCGTATTATATACTTATGTTTGATGTTTGTATTGTATTATGATCTCACTAACGTAAAGTTAGACAGTATATTAGCAGATATAAATCCATCTTGTATATTTTTTAATATTATAAATGCGAAAGTAACTCTGTCTGTCTGTGTGTTACGCAATCACGTCTAAACTACAAAACCGATTTAAATGAAATTTGGTACAGAGATAGTCTAGAGCCTGAGAAAGGACATAGGCTACTCTTTGTCCCGGAAAATTGAAGAGATCCCGCGGGAATAAAAAAATTGTCTCTTGTAAAGGGACAAGTTTGTGTCCGAGGAAGGACAGGCTATTTTTATCCCGGAAAATTAAGGAATTCCGTGGGGAACCAAAAAACCTTCGTCCACGCGGACGAAGTCGTGGGCATCATCTAGTATGTGTATATGTATAAGTAATACCTAGCCGAGGCGCCTGACGCCTGACTTCTCTCGCGTGAAATTTCAGAAAAACCTTTCATGATAGGGATCGGATACAAAGAAAATTTACATGAAAAACCTCAAAATTCTAGATCAAGATCCAATAGTGCAGTACCTACTCACTAGGTATAAGGCCGCAATTACACTGTAAGTTTAACTCATGAAATAATTGAACTTACCAAACGAACTACTTACGAAACGTTAACATTCTTGTAAGTTGTGTATCATATGCAAATTATAGTCATAGTCACGTAAAATCTTACTAGTATTTGTCGGCTCATGTCAGTCAGTAGCATAATCTGTGGCATAACAGGCGCGCGGATTGGACGCCTGTGAAGACAAAATGTATTTTGGCAATGGCATTTTGTGAAACAAAAGACAAGGCTCCGCCTTGTCTTTTGTTTTTTACTAATTACTTACTTATTTTTACTAATTACTTACTTTCCAGTGAGGCGAAGTTGGGACGTTATGGCAAACGACTGTTCATTGCTGAATACCTTTTATTACTAATAACTTACGATCTAAGAGATGCATCTTATATTATAATCTAACCTACGTCATAGTCACTACACCTCACCTCTAGGGTGAGTGAAAAAAAACAATACATTTTATTTTTTTTGCAAGAAAATATTATTTATGTTATAAATAGCTTAGTTCTATTCCTATGCACTAGATAATCTTTATTATTTTTTAAAATTTTAACATTAACTCCTAAATCTTCAGAAACGACATAATATGGTCCATCCCATTGTGGATCTAACTTACTAGCTGTTTCACTCTTAACTAATATCAATTGTCCATTATTATATGAAATATTATTTTGATACTTATCATAAGATTGTTTACAATTATGTTTGCTTAAAAGTAAATTGTTACGAGCATCCTGATGTGCTACTTGTAACTCATACTTAAGATCTAAAGGATAATTTTCTGGATAATATAATGGTTCTATATATTGACTTACTCTAGATAGTATTTACACTAGGTCTTCCAAATACTAGTTCGAACGGTGTATATTTTGTTTCTGTATGGACAGTATTGTTAAAGCTATAACACCAAAATGGTAGCCATTGAGTCCATGTATCTTTTTGAGCATTACACTGCATTCGTAAGAACGTACCTAAATTCTTGTGTGCATTTTCAAGTGCACCAATCGATTGATGGCGATACGATGTAGATGTGAATTTATTTATACCTAAAAGCTTACATACCTGTTCCATTACTGAAGATACGAATTCCGTTCCACGATCAGTTGCGATAGTATCTGGTATCGAGTATCTTAAAATAAAATTAGAAACAAATGATTTTGCTATACTTACAGTTTCCTTGTTTTTCAAAGGATATGCCTCTACGAATTTTGTTAGCTCACACTGCAGTGTTAAAATATAACGATAACCTTCAATGTCTTGTTCTAAAGGACCTACGACGTCAAGATAGACCTTTTCGCAAGAATGTGAAGCCGTTGTAGTTATCTCCATAGGCGCCTTGACATACCTACAATGCTTCATTTTCTGACATTTCATACATTTGCTAACGAATTCCTTTACATCATTGTCTAAGCCTGGCCAGTAAAATTTTGGGTAGTAAATGAAAGTCATGTAAAATATAGTTTCTTTCTTCCTCACTATCAATCCTTTAATACATAAATACGGGGACCGGTCCAATCCTTCCTATCTTTTATTTCCTTTAGTACATCTTTAATAAAACTTTCATATTCCTTTTTTCTCACTATGCATAGCTCATTAATATTTATACTTTTACAAAATTCTCCTAACTTAGTCACAAATTCGGTTTGCGTAAAGTGTGTCCTAAAGTTAAGATTAATAAATATTGTTTTTCTTCGCTTACTATAAATAAAACATAACTTTTCCGCGTCAACATCATTTTGTCTTTTTAATTTATTAAGTTCGTTATTTTCTATAAAAGTCATTTCTACCGAATTACTTGGTACTTTCAGAACTTCAACTACTTGTGGTTGATCAGGCCATGTGTCGTCTCCATTACTAAAAGTATTAGGTGCACTTTGATTTAATTGATTGTCCAAATCTAAATGCCTTTTCTGCGCTCTAGTCCTAAGTAACATAATATCTTCATTCATTTGTTTTAATGTGTTAGATGTTATACTAATTCTAGACAATGCGTTTTCAACACTATTGTCCTTCCCTTACACACACCTAATTTTAATTAAATTAATTTAATAAAATTTAAGTTCTGCTTTATTGAGTGGTCTACTAGCATAAGCTACTGGTTTCATATTTTTATTGCACAAGACAGCTCCAATAGCTGTTCCTGAAGCGTCCGTTTGAATGACAAATTCGTTATTTTCTGAAAAATCTGGGAATTCCAATATAGGTGGAGTTATTAAAGCATGTTTTAATGTATCGAATGCTTTTTGACACTCGTCCACCCAAATAAATGGTTCATATTTCCTAGTTAATTTGTTTATATCTGCAAAATTTTTAACAAATTTCCTATAATAATTACAAAATGCCACGAACCTTTTTATCTCTTCTGTATTAGTTGGCACAGGATATTTTTGTAATATTTCAACTTTAGCTGGGTCGGGTAAAACACCATTTTCTGATACTAAATGTCCTAAGTAAAGAATTTCTTTTTTCAAAAAGTTACATTTCTCTGGATTTAATTCTTATTTATAATATAATTCTATTTTAAGTCTTTCTAAAACGTCTGTTAAATTTTTATTATGAATATCTAAATTTCTTCCAAAACCACTAAATCATCAAGATACGTACGTACGTACATGACTCTACTAAAAGCACTTGGACTTGTTTTGAGTCCCATAGGCAATCTTTTCATCTGATATTGACCAGTAATTGCAGTATATTCCCTACTCTTTTTATCTAAAGCTACTTGGTAATATCCTTGATTAAGATCTAAATGTGAGAAGTAGATTGAACCAGACAGAGAGTCCAAAATTTCTGTAATATTCGGTAAAGGGAATTTATCATCCACTATACGGTCATTAAGTTTTCGATAGTCAACTACTAGTCGCCACTTCTTGTCACTTTCACTCTTCTTTGGAACTAATAAAATTGGACTCGACCATTCACTCTATAATATCGCTGTCAATCATTTTTTGAATTTGCTTATTAACTTCATTTTTCAAAGAATGAGGCAACCTATACTGCTTTACATAAACCGGACTTGTATTTGGTTTCAAGGTTATGGATTGCTCGTAAATGTTTGTAGTTGTTAATTTGTCACCTGGTAAAAAGAAAACATCTGAATACTTAGCACATAAATCTTGAATTGATTTTCGCTCTTCCGAATTTAAATGATTTAATTTTAAAATATTTAACAGAAGTTTTGCCCGCTCTAAACTGTTATTATTAGATTCAAAATTGCATAAATTATAATTTTCAAGTGAACATGTCTCAGGTTGAAACATTGGTAAATGAACATCGTGTTCATTAATTAGTGTTTAAAATTTTTACAGGTAATCTGTTATTTTTTATTCTTCCTATACATCCCGCTAGAAAAACATTTTCTGCCAATTGCTTGCTATGTATAACGCAATCTTTCCCGTTGTCATTATTTAAAAGTAAATAGTGAATAGACTCACTTCGTGCTGGAATGTGTAACATTTCATTTGAATAATCTATGCTGTTAAGAAGTTCTAAATAATATTCCATTCCATATTTAGATAGGGTGATGATATTTGTCTTCAAGTTGATATTCGATGCATAACGACACAGAAAGTCTAAACCTAATATTCCATCCGCCTTAAAAGTAATGTTATCGAAAAGATAGAACTTGATATTAAAGTCTACCAAGCATTTGTCATCACGATGAGCCAAACAAGTTTCGATGAACCCTGATGAGTGAATTTGACCCCCAATACCATTTATGATAGTCTCATCTCTTATGAGTGTATTATTACAGGGTAATGCATCTCTCTTTATTACGGACATCTTGCTCCAGTATCTACCAAAAATAATATTTTCTGTTGCCAAAGTACAAACCTAAAAATTTTGCTTTGCCCTTTAATGCCAAAATGGTATGCTTAAGATCGAAAAAACTGCATTTCGTTTGTATTTGGATTTATTGTTGCGTTCCTATCCGATACATTCGTATAAAAAACGCGATGTTGATTACCACTACTACGAGTTTTATAGCTCGATCGATTCTCGTTCGAAACTTGGTAATTTCATCCACGAGTCGAATTATTATAAAATGAACCTCTACCGTTGCCACGAGAATGATGGAACGGTCTACTACGTGAGTAGCCGAAATTTCCTGTACCGTAATTATTTGGATAACTGTTAGCTATAAAATTATTACGATTTTGATGCTTGTAATAGTACCCTCGATGACCACGCTGATTGAAAAATCGTCCCGAACTTCCAAAATTATTATTTTGAGACTTACCTCTACCACGACGAGAAAAATGCATGACATTTTCTGACGAAGATGTAGCCGACGACAGCTCCTCGTCCTTGGTGGCTTGAATTGCTTCGTTCAAATGCTCATAATTTCGTGCTGCAAATAGCGTACTTAACCTTGAGTTTCGGAGACCACCTGAAAAGCGTTTTATGGCGAGTTTCTCATTAATCGGTTTAAGGACAGCATAGTTTTGAGTATTACTATCTGCCTGAGATATGGTTAAATCCGAAAATAGTTTTTCAATTTTAGTGCCGAATTGTTCTATAGTACGGTAACCTTGTGAAATGTTCTGCAGCCGCGATTGTATGGCTGTAGCCGATTTTTTAGTTAGTAAGGTGCTTTTTAAATCTTTAATAAGATCGGTCATAGAAGTGTATGACCGTGTAGGATCGGATCGTGTAGACGGATGACATACGTAATTTCGCGTTTTGTGTCAACCTACTTTTTAATATAAGTACATAAATTAATAATATCGGAATAACAAGATTTTATTTCAACATTTACTTAACATAAAGATTTTAAAAGATCGGACTTTAACCCTTGCTTAATAAATAATAAGTTGATTAATTCCTTACTTTTCTCATAAATAATTTCAGTCTCACATAATTTATTTTTTATAACATTACCTTTATAACGAGATTTTCCTTTCTTAACTAAATATTTTCTTACTAATTTAATATCCTCTAAGCATTGTAACAACTCATTTTCCATTCCTTAACTAATTGTCTTTTTACGTCGCGTCGTACCGAACTCACTCTTCATAACTTAAGCCTTAAGATCCACTTTGAAACAACCACACACCACACTATGCGCCATAGGATTCTCTCTATTAATTCATCCCAATTGTTTAATTATATATATGGAACCTTTTTCGGTCGCAATGTTTCTGGCACTCCACACGACACACCACATCCAAAACTACACTATCTGGACCCATAGTTTGCGGAGAAGAAACCATACCACGGGCGGGTTTAGGGCGTATTCTTCTTTAGTTATTTTGTAGTATAATATAGAGGAACTCCGGTTTCATTCCAGCCCAACGGCGGACAGCAGCCCAGCGAAATTCGAAGCCGAAACATTATACCGCGTCGCGCGCCCCAAATATGGCATGGGTCGCCATGAGGGGAAGTTGGGACGTTATGGCAAACGACTGTTCATTGCTGAATACCTTTTATTACTAATAACTTACGATCTAAGAGATACATCTTATATTATAATCTAGCCTACGTCATAGTCACTACACCTCACCAGTCCGAGCGGCCCTTTACACTTGCTCTATCAAGATGACTAACTAAAACTGGGTTTTAGATGGCTCCATTTATCACGTATTCTTTTCCCAAAGATACGTGAAATTACCAGCCGTGTAATGTCTATTGTCTTTTCCGGTACAAATATTGCTAGACACGCGCGCAGGAAAACTGCATTGAAATCTTACATGTACATGTAGGCGCTTAAAGTAGGTAAATACAAAGGTTAGAACTTTGAAACTACTTATATTTTTTACGGATATACCACAAACATGAATATTCGTTCCACGAACGGTCTACTTACTCAATATAGAGCTTGATACTTTGGTCCGTTGAATATTTAATATATAAATAGGAACAAAATGTCATTTGAATGAAACGAGGAACTCACTACCAATATCTACTCCACTGATATCTACTTCAGTGGTTAAAATTTCTTAATTCTTTCTAATTTCCTTAATTCAGTGAAATCGAGTTAAATTGAAGATAAATCCTGTATAAAGCGGTAACTGGATGATACCTCAAAACTAAAAAAACCTATTTTGTAACTTTTCATTGGAGGAATCGTTATTTTCGATGTACTTAGAGGCCATTTTTTTAATCTAAAGGTACTGGGTTAATTTAAAAAAATACTAATAGTATTATGTAATATATACTCTAGCTCTATATAGTAGGTACTTAAACTCTACTCTGCATAATACTGAAAAGCTTTTGCTCTAGACCAGTGGTCGGCAAACTTATTAGCCAAATAGCCAAATATATTAAATTACAACAATTTCAAAATAAATTGGGAGCCAAATCTGCTTATTTAGTAAACTTTTATAACACTAAATAAGTAGTACACTAAATAAAACTAATTTCATACTTAATAAATATTTATTAATGCTAACAATGTGCTTGCATCTCCTTGGAAAGTTTGAGTAAGTCAGGTTTGTATGTTGTTGTTTTTAATTTTAGGCATGATTCCAAGATCTCATCAATAAGACGACTTCTCAGTTTACTCTTGATAATGTTCATGCTTGAAAAAGATTGTTCGCATATATATGTAGAACCGAAAAAGGAAAGAACAAACGCCGCACTTAAGGTGTCAAAGAGCTACATGGGGCTCTGGAGCCGCACTTTGTCGACCACTGCTCTAGACTTTACAGTCTAGACGCTCTTCAATTCCGTATTTTCAATAGTCGACCGCCGGTCCGCCACGTGCCGACGGAGTAATGCGGCCTTAAAGCAGCCAATTTAAATATTTTAATTTTTGTTGGTTTTTTTTTTCTCAGAATTTTAAAAGTAGTATGACAAAAGTTGCGCATTACTACGTAAAGAAGCTACCCTGATGAGGTTATTAGTATTTTTAATTAATTAACCCTCTTATATAATACATAGGTACAGCCGCAGTGGCGTGCACAGGGTTTGACGCTAGGGTAGGCATTAGTAAGCCAGAATACCTATTTACTGACAGCCTTGATAAAAATTACCATTGACGCATTTCCACTTGGGTAAGCAGTGCTTTTATGCCTGTATGAACTGCACGCCACTGGGTACAGGCATAAAGTACCTACCTGCATAAGGTAAACCTATTTTGACTTTATTATTATCTCATAAGCCAAACATAATGTACTAACTTGGTATTACGTGTAACTATGAGAAGATAATATTATTGAAATAGGCAGTGAACAATAACGACATAATATTAGGTATAAGTAAGTTAAAACTTAGGAAAACCACAGATTACTTGCCTGATGGTAAGTGATGCTAAGATGGTAGCGACTAACCTGTTATTGGTATAGCAGTTGTATTGAACTCATACCCCTAGTCGGTTTCTACACGGCATCGTACCAGAACGCTAAATTGCTTGGCAGTAAGCCAGACCAGACCAGACCAGACCAGAACAGATAAAATTCACAAACTTTTAAGAAACAAGTCAGAATTTAAAAAATGTAAAATCACGACTGCCCTGCCAAAAAACGAACTAAAAGTTAGATATCTAGATTAATTTAGTTAAATTAGAATCTTATTCAAATTTTTATTAAATGATATTTTTGTGAATCACTGGATATTGATCTATAGTGTCAAATATTTTTGGAATCTACTCATCGTTTTCTAGATGATGATTTTATAGTTAATCTTATTTTCGAACTTTAGTAAACTTTACTTTTCAAATTTAGTCTTTAATGCGGGACCATGGTCACCCCATCAATTTAAAAAAAAATACTAGCGAATGTCACCCGGAGTAAACTAGGGATTCTAACGATACCATTTATCAAAATCGGTTCAGGCTTATAGAAGTTAAGGTGGAATATACAAACTCACATACATACATACATACATGAACCCTGAAAACAATATACTCCTTTTTTCAGGCAGTCGTATAAATAGTTTTGATTTTAGAATTTCCTTCACTTCGTTCTTATCATACTTCATACTAATATTATAAAGGCGTGTTTGTTTGTTGGTTTATTGGTTTCTTCTATGTGTTCCGGACCTGGAGATTGTCATAGGCTACTTTTTATCTCATAAAATGAAGGCGCTCCCGCGGGAATAAAAATTTAAGGCAACCACGCGTTAGAAATCGCAGGCAACAGCTTCAGCAGTTTTCACATATCATTCGCATCCCAAAACCAATTCGTATATATCATTTTAATATAAACTTTTGTTATGAAAAGTGTACAAAGGAAAGGGCTATCACCCAAATTGGACTATGATTTGCGGGCATAAGTCGGTATGCGAAAAACCGGATATTATGAAAAGGAACTTCGTTCCTTATGGGACGATGCGGCGGGTTACCCTAGCCGGCAAAAAACGGCCGCAACGAAAATGCGAATAAGATTTTTATGTATAGTTTATTCCTTCACACAAAAGCATTAAAGTTTAATTTCGAATGTAGTATATTTATATTTAAGACCTTTTGTCTTCGTAATGTCACCGTAAAATTGTAAAGACCGATATATTAGTTTACAATTAAGTAGAAGTTTACAATTTCGCTAGTTAGATTACAATCTAACGGTTTTTGTAATTTTACGGTGACAGTAACAACGTGAGCATGTCGGCGACATGCATGTCGATGGCGCCGGGAATCCACATTTTTACCCCCTACCAAAAAGTGCTCAACGTAGCTAAAGGAGTTTTCACTTCAAAAATCATACTAAAAAATGTATCCCCGAGTAAGTAATTATATTTATATAATTTTTCTTTATTACCTCGACTAGAACTTGAAATTCATATTTATGTAATAAGAAACTTCGTTTTTATCTGGTGTCCCATGATACCACACGTTTTTTTTATTACTGGGTAGATACATCAAAATTCTCTGAGATATATATTTCACGTCCCTTTTACGTAACGTAAGTATTTTATGGAGACTATTTTTTAAGGCTTTCTGTACGCATAGTCGGGTCCGTATATTTTTGTTGAACTACAAAAATACATTCTTGTTCCAGCTACATAATAAATGTATATCACTCTATTGTTTTATACGAACTATATTATAACACTTAAATGGTTGTATATTGTTGTTTAATATTATATTGGACTAATTATACCAGCTTACACGTCTAGTTGGACGTTTTCATTTATTCAGGTCCACTTTTATTAGCCGCGTAAATCAAACTAGTTGTATAACGCAGTTTTGTATGGAAAATAGAAAAAATAAGTGAAAACGTGTAAAATTATAGTCCCTAAAGCTGAACAGTGTATAGTTGCGGACAGGCTAGTTGAGTGGATTTTTAATGGATTTTAATATTGCTGTGCCGAGCAGTTATCCTCTACAAGTTAGGGCTTGACGGCGATCTCACCTGATGGAAAGTGATGATGTAGTTTCTAAGGTGGTAGCGGGCTAACCAGTTAGGGGCATGACGTTTATATTAAACCCATATACCTATCCCCTAATCGGTCTATACACGGCATCGCATAGGAACCGCACTAAATCGATTGGCGGCACGTCTTTGCCGTTAGAGCACCCCACCAGACCAGACCAAAGGAATTTCGGATATTATAAATGCCCAAATTGACCCTGCCGGTGACAGAACTTGGGACCTCCCACGTTAAGACAACAGCGCTCAACACTGCGCCAAGGAGGTTGTCGAAAATGTCAAGCGACCTTTACCAAAGTTATAATTTTTTTTCAGATGAACAGCTACGGCAGGGTGCGTTCTTGTGCTACGTAATGTTCGGTATCTACGCATTCACTTTGCTGGCCATTGTATGTAATGACTACTTCATTCCGTGTGTAGAAATGATATGCGAGGACTTGAAAATACCTCAGGTATGCTTTTTGGATAACATAACTGTTACTACAGGATTCCGCGTGGATCTAGGTTTTTTTAAAAATCTCGTGGGAACCTTTTGACTATACGAATAAAAACAACCTTTTTACACTTATTTATATCACTCTTAGTATCTGAGTAACAATTACGTCAATCCGTTGTACCTTTACCGGCTGGATGAAGAACAAACCCACAAACAAAAACCTTCGCAATTGTAATGAGAATAATATGGGTACATATTTTAATTGATTTAATATTTCAGGGGGCCTAATGGGAGAATTTTACCTATTCGATAGCATTTAAGTTAACCATTTGTGTGGAATTAGACGACGCTTGTCCAGTTCCGCACAAATGACAATTCAATCCAATAGGTAGGTAGGTGGTTAATAATAATCATAAATTTCCCACTAGTATTTATTAATAATGGATAAATCTCCCACTAGTCCCACGGTTAAATGATTGTTTTTGTTATTGTCAAGTACTGTATTTTGATTCCGTTTTATCATCAGAACGTGGCAGCGGCTACATTCATGTCAGTGGCGACATCATGCCCAGAGTTCTTCGTAAATACGATATCGACGTTCCTCACGCAGTCCGATATGGGCATAGGGACCATTGTCGGTTCAGCCATATTTAATCTATTGGGAGTAGCTGCGGTTGGGAGTCTCGCAGCTGCAGCAGTAAGTATGCTTTTTTTTCGAGTAAATACTCTTTAGGCGCCACTTAAGATGAACTTGCTACATACTTAATTTTAATAGAACACGTTAGATCAGTGATAATATACGGATTCAACACCAGAGGCCTGATTCATACTTACCTACATGTTTTTTGACGTGTAAATAAACTATGAACTATTTAAACATCTATGAACTCCATAAACAGGTCGTTTTATTCGTTTGACAAACGATTACGATTTCCTTCAATAATGGCCTGATCGTTAACTATTTACACTAGCGGCACGCTATGATGGCCGGTTTGACACATTACAATAGTGATGTGGAATGTCAATTTATTCTCGAACAAAAAACAATTAAGTTTTGTTTTTGTACCTGATTAAATAGGTTTAATAAAACAAAAATGTATATGTTTATTTAATTTATTTGAACGAACTGAATATTTGAACGAAAATGAATATACATACTTTATATGCACACAAGAAACATATGAATACAAAAGATACCAAAAAAGGTGCCACAAAAGGCCATAATTAATCAGATTCGTCCATACTACTATTTTCACTGTCGTCACTGCTATCATCACATACATTAATAATTATATGTTCGTTTTCTATAATATTATCTATTTTCACATCTCTTTCATAATCTTCCCTTATTAATTTAACAGTTCTATTCACAACCTTTTCCCAGTCTCCTTTAGTCACATGTTCACAAGCTTCTTCTAATAATTTTAGCATTTCTTTTGTGGTAAATGGGGGTTCTGTATTGTGTCTTGCAGCATATCCCTTAATTTGAGCCCACACCAACTCAATCGCATTATACTCACAATGGTAAGGCGGTAACCGTATAACTCTGTGCCCATGTTCTAATGCTATTTCGTCAATGACGTATCGGATCTTGGTTGGTTTGTTTTCTTTTAAAAGACGTACTAATTCCGCTTTTAACATATTCATGTTTGCATCTACGCCATTTTTACGAAGCCATGCGACGATATCAGCTTTCTTTTGGGATTGGGCAGGTGGCTTGTCAATTTGCATCGAGTGGTATGGGGCGTTGTCCATAATTATAATAGATGGTTCAGGGAGGCTACACAACATTGAGGTAAATCATTCAGTAAACTTTTCTCCATTCATGTCTTCATGATAGTCTCCAGTGGTTTTTGACGCAAAAGCCATGAGAGAACCTTCGACAAACCCGTTGATGGTTCCGGCGTGACAAATTATAAGTCGCGATCCTTTTCCTACAGGAACTTTGGAAGTAGATGCTGCTGTGTCATCGTTCCAAGAACGGCCTACAGTATGGTTAGCATTAAGCCATGTTTCATCCAAGAACACAACATTTTGCCAATTTTTGATTTCTTTCACTTGCCGTAAAAAAGTATACCTTGCCATCGCTATATCAAATCTTTCCATCAATATTTTGCGTTTGTTACATTTTTTGTATCGAAATCCAATGGTCTTCAAAATCTTCGTTAAAGAACTTTCCCCACCGAAGAATAATCCAGCTTCCTTCAGTGAATGCACCAACTTTTTTCTTGTTGGATACTCCTTCTGTAAATAGTAGCCGTAAACATGTCTTCGGATAGCATCGGCATCAAAGCTATCGATGCCTACGACTGGTTTTGCTCGTTTTCTCTTTTTTGGTGTGTGAAGTTTATTTTCTTCTGTGCCAGTCTCGCCATATTTTTTTTTAGTTATCCGTCTAACAGTTCGTTGTCCAATATTAAGCGCATCAGCTACGCGTTCAACCACTGACGTTATAGGTAAAATTGGCCCTCCATTTTGAGCTTCACGATCGAAATAGTTACGAAGGCGTATTACGAACTCACGTGTCTGACTATTTAGAACAGTTCTCTGCGTACGTTCGGTCATATCGACGAAATCCACAACAAAGGGCTTGAACAGAGTCCAAATTAACGAGCAAGGGTCAACAGTAATGCAGTATCAATATTTGAAATCCAAAGCCAGGTCAAAACTATATCACAATCGCATTGCACTGACAGTTTATACTTTTCGAAGCAACGTCAATTCGAAACTGCTTTGTTTTGCATTGAGCATTGACGCGAGTTTGCCGGAGGTAGTAGTTGTGCTAGCCAGCGATCCTATGTGACGATCGTATTAGATTCCATTTTTAAAAATTTATTGATATTTTTTTGCGATTTCAGAGGTTTGTCCACATAGTGAAAATTGTTCATATTCACAAGTACATTCACCCCTTAAATGGTGCAAACTGATTTTTCTACACTTGTATACATTTAAGAAATCAATTTAATAAATAAATTTTGAGTCCTAAACCTAAAACTACATTCGATAAAATTTATGAATCTCTGCACATCACTATCGTCAATAAAGTAATACAATTATTTCCTTCAAAGTCGTTATCAATTAATACGGAACTTCATGAGCGGACAAACGTCAAACCGGCCATCATAGCGTGCCGCTAGTTTAAGTTACTCAGCGGGCGATGAAGAGAGCTTGATGTTGCTTAGTTAACTTTCATATACCTAGAGCGCATACTCTCTTAGCTCTTATATACTTACTAACATTTTAAGTAAATTTACAATATTTTCATATCTTCATTATTCAGATATTATTATATTCACCTAATAGTATCGTATGCCATATCTATTAATTTTTCTTACATGTTTGTTAAAATGACGATCCGAGCGTAATGGACGCTTGAGGCGGTAGTGGGGCGGTTTTTTGCCGCTATATAAGAAATTATCTCTTTATATCTCTAACACGAGTGCTGTTGGTAATAATAATATCTTCAAAGGAAGCTACTCATATAATTATGATAGAACTTCACCTCACTTCACTACACGACGTATACTTTTCTTAATTATCGCTTGTTCACTGGTTATTAGCTTTAGATTGATACACGTGCCTTTTTGTTATGACACTAACAATACGTTAAAGTAATAGTAGTTTATGACATGGTTGCATAATATGCACGGGGCTATTAAACACGTGTGTGTTTTTAATATTATCACATGAATTTATAAATGTAATGTCTAGTCATGTATATTTTTATACATTATTGTATCTTACCTTTACTTGATGTTGTTGAGCTTACGTTTCGATGTTTCAGAATCGATAATTCTTTTTTAATATTATAGACGTGCGTGAACAAACAATATCATTACGCCAGTATTTTTTATTTCCTAACACGAATTTAAAGATATTATGAGCTTAAATAAGTAATTTTTACGCATTATTTTCTTTCTAAATGATAAATATTTTAAAAGTTACTATTAATTGATTGAATTTAAGCACGCCCGTACTTGAAAAGAGATGGTCAATTTTTGCCCCAGGTTGTCCAAACATACGAGCACATTAAATAATTTACTTAAAATAAATAATGAATTTTAAATAAATAATTATTTTTCCTAGCAGTCGCTAAAAAAATATTGAAAAAAGAAGACTTTCAATCTATTTATTTTTAATGTTAAAAATCACGTGATCTTTGTCTTACGTCGAATCAACGTCAGACGTTAATTAGACATATTATTCTACTGTCTATGATTAAACTAATGTCCATGGATATAGGAATATCCTATGGCTTTAATGGCGCTAGTCTATTTATCTATTATCAACGATCACAGATAAACTGAAGCATTATAAAAGCGGTTTTAATGTTCAAATAATGCTCACTCATTTTGATTTTTAGCTAAAAAATATCAAATGATCAGTCAATTAGAACTTAAGTACTGGCAGCACTACATTATGGCGTTAATCCTCAGTTTCAAAAGAGCTAGAACCCAGAGCAGTAAAGCTGGTTGAAAAAAATAATGGTACTTAATGCTAAACAACGATATCTATAATCTGACATCTACAACTGGGTACCGATTACTCAATACTGCGACTTAATATCGTACAGCGCCATCTAGGTCTCGGACGTGAACAGTATATAAAACATATTTCTTTTAATCAATAAAAGCTGCCCGACCAGTTTTTAAAGCTTAATCCTCGGATTTATATTACCTGAGATTAATTTAAATGATTAAAACATCACTCAATTATAATTTTCTTGAGAAAAGTATATTACCACGACAAAAACTGAGCAACATAATCAATGCTTTTTAAGGGGCCTTATACAATCAGGCCGCAGCCAACTTTAGGTATATAACTCGCCACACTACAGCATATATCTGTACGCATATATAGCACTACGCTCTACGCTCGATTTTATAGCCAACTAATCAATTTTGTAACTTGAAATATTTGATTATTTATTTACTACATAATATCTATGCCTCCGCGCCACATTATTATAGTAAATACTAGCAGACGCACCCCTGCTTCGCTTGGATGAAATTTTTAAAAATTCCTTGGGGGTGGAATTTCCAAAAATCCTGAAACACGTGTTTCTTAATTCCCTATAGTAAAAATCTGGTAACAAATTTTAAAAAGCTAGCGCCATTTTGAAATTCTCTGTTATTGTACCGATTTCGTTCAAAATCGATATATGAGGATCCCTAAGATCACAGGACAGGAAACTGTTACCAAAATTTAAAAAAATCAGCGCCATTATGAAATTCTTTGTTATTGAACCGATTTCGTTCAAAATCGATATCTGAGGATCCCTGGGATCACAAAACAGGAAATTGGTACCAAACTTTAAAAAAGTCAGCGCCATTTTGAAATTCTCTGTTATTGTACCGATTTCGTTCAAAATCGATATCTGAGGATCACCAAATAGGAAACTGTTACCAAACTTTAAAAAGTCACCGCCATTTTGAAATTCTTTGTTATTGTACCGATTTCGTTCAAAATCGATATCTGAGGATCCCGAGGAACACAAAACAGGAAACTGTTACCAAAATTTTAAAAAATCAGCGCCATTTTGAAATTCTTTGTTATTGAACCGATTTCGTTCAAAATCGATATCTGAGGATTCCTAGGATCACAAAACAGGAAACTGTTACCAACATTTTAAAAAATCAGCGCCATTTTGAAATTCTTTGCTATTGAACCGATTTCGTTCAAAATCGATATCTGACGATCCCTAAGATCACAAGACACGAAACTGTTACCAAAATTTTAAAAAATCAGCGCCATTTTGAAATTCTTTGTTATTGAACCGATTTCGTTCAAAATCGATATCTGAGGATCACCAAATAGGAAACTGTTACCAAACTTTAAAAAGTCACCGCCATTTTGAAATTCTTTGTTATTGTACCGATTTCGTTCAAAATCGATATCTGAGGATCCCGAGGAACACAAAACAGGAAACTGTTACCAAAATTTTAAAAAATCAGCGCCATTTTGAAATTCTTTGTTATTGAACCGATTTCGTTCAAAATCGATATCTGAGGATTCCTAGGATCACAAAACAGGAAACTGTTACCAAAATTTTAAAAAATCACCGCCATCTTGAAATTCTTTGTCGTTGTACCGATTTCGTTCAAAATCGATATCTGGGGTTCCCTGGGATCACAAAATAGGAAACTTTTACCAGAATTTTAAAAAAGTCAGCGCCATGTTAAAATTTTCTGTTATTGTACCAATTTCGTTCAAAATCGATATCTGACGATCCCTGGGATCACAAAACAGGAAACTGTAACCAAAATTTAAAAAAATCAGTGCCATCTTGAAATTCTTTGTTATTGCACCGATTTCGTTCAAAATCAATATCTGACGATCTCTGGGATCACAAAACAGGAAACTGTTACCAAAATTTTAAAAAATCAGCGCCATCTTGAAATTCTTTGTTATTGCACCGATTTCGTTCAAAATCGATATCTGACGATCCCTGGGATTACAAAACAGGAAACTGGTACGAAAATTTAAAAAAATCAGTGCCATCTTGAAATTCTTTATTATTGCACCGATTTCGTTCAAAATCGATATCTGACGATCCCTGGGATCACAAAACAGGAAACTGTTACCAAAATTTATAAAAATCAGCGCCATCTTGAAATTCTTTGTTATTGCACCGATTTCGTTCAAAATCGATATCTGACGATCCCTGGGATCACAAAACAGGAAACTGTTGCCAAAATTTAAAAAAATCAGCGCCATTTTGAAATTCTTTGCTATTGAACCGATTTCGTTCAAAATCGATATCTGACGATCCCTAAGATCACAAGACACGAAACTGTTACCAAAATTTTAAAAAATCAGCGCCATTTTGAAATTCTTTGTTATTGAACCGATTTCGTTCAAAATCGATATCTGAGGATCACCAAATAGGAAACTGTTACCAAACTTTAAAAAGTCACCGCCATTTTGAAATTCTTTGTTATTGTACCGATTTCGTTCAAAATCGATATCTGAGGATCCCGAGGAACACAAAACAGGAAACTGTTACCAAAATTTTAAAAAATCAGCGCCATTTTGAAATTCTCTGGTATTGAACCGATTTCGTTCAAAATCGATATCTGAGGATTCCTAGGATCACAAAACAGGAAACTGTTACCAAAATTTTAAAAAATCACCGCCATCTTGAAATTCTTTGTCGTTGTACCGATTTCGTTCAAAATCGATATCTGGGGTTCCCTGGGATCACAAAATAGGAAACTTTTACCAGAATTTTAAAAAAGTCAGCGCCATGTTAAAATTTTCTGTTATTGTACCAATTTCGTTCAAAATCGATATCTGACGATCCCTGGGATCACAAAACAGGAAACTGTAACCAAAATTTAAAAAAACCAGTGCCATCTTGAAATTCTTTGTTATTGCACCGATTTCGTTCAAAATCAATATCTGACGATCTCTGGGATCACAAAACAGGAAACTGTTACCAAAATTTTAAAAAATCAGCGCCATCTTGAAATTCTTTGTTATTGCACCGATTTCGTTCAAAATCGATATCTGACGATCCCTGGGATTACAAAACAGGAAACTGGTACGAAAATTTAAAAAAATCAGTGCCATCTTGAAATTCTTTATTATTGCACCGATTTCGTTCAAAATCGATATCTGACGATCCCTGGGATCACAAAACAGGAAACTGTTACCAAAATTTATAAAAATCAGCGCCATCTTGAAATTCTTTGTTATTGCACCGATTTCGTTCAAAATCGATATCTGACGATCCCTGGGATCACAAAACAGGAAACTGTTGCCAAAATTTAAAAAAATCAGCGCCATTTTGAAATTCTTTGTTATTGCACCGATTTCGTTCAAAATCGATATCTGACGATCCCTGGGATCACAAAACAGGAAACTGTTACCAAAATTTAAAAAAATCAGCGCCATCTTGAAATTATTTGTTATTGCACCGATTTCGTTCAAAATCGATATTTGGGGTTCCCTAGGAATCGGTGCAATAACAAAGAATTTCAAGATGGCGCTGATTTTTTAAAATTTTGGTAACAGTTTCCTGTTTTGTGAACCCAGAGATCGTCAGATATTGATTTTGAACGAAATCGGTGCAATAACAAAGAATTTCAAGATGGCACTGATTTTTTTAAATTTTGGTTACAGTTTCCTGTTTTGTGATCCCAGGGATCGTCAGATATCGATTTTGAACGAAATTGGTACAATAACAGAGAATTTCAACATGGCACTGACTTTTTTAAAATTCTGGTAAAAGTTTCCTATTTTGTGATCCCAGGGAACCCCAGATATCGATTTTGAACGAAATCGGTACAATGACAAAGAATTTCAAAATGGCGGTGATTTTTTAAAATTTTGGTAACAGTTTCCTGTTTTGTGATCCCAGGGATCGTCAGATATCGAATTTGAACGAAATTGGTGCAATAACAAAGAATTTCAAAATGGCGCTGATTTTTTAAAATTTTGGTAACAGTTTCCTGTTTTGCGATTCCAGGGATCGTCAGATATCGATTTTGAACGAAATCGGTACAATAACAGAGAATTTCAACATGGCGCTGACTTTTTTAAAATTCTGGTAAAAGTTTCCTATTTTGTGATCCCAGGGAACCCCAGATATCGAGTTTGAACGAAATCGGTACAATAACAAAGAATTTCAAGATGGCGCTGATTTTTTAAAATTTTGGTAACAGTTTCCTGTTTTGTGATCCCAGGGATCGTCAGATATCGATTTTGAACGAAATCGGTGCAATAACAAAGAATTTCAAGATAGCGCTGATTTTTTTAAAATTTGGTAATAGTTTCCTGTTTTGTGATCCCAGGGATCGTCAGATATCGATTTTGAACGACATCGGTACAATAACAAAGAATTTCAAAATGGCGCTGATATTTTAAAAATTTTGGTAACAGTTTCCTGTTTTGCGATCCCAGGGATCGTCAGATATCGATTTTGAACGAAATCGGTACAATGACAAAGAATTTCAAGATGGCGCTGATTTTTTAAAATTTTGGTAACAGTTTCCTGTTTTGTGATCCCAGGGATCGTCAGATATCGATTTTGAACGAAATTGGTGCAATAACAAAGAAATTCAAAATGGCGCTGATTTTTTAAAATTTTGGTAACAGTTTCCTGTTTTGCGATTCCAGGGATCGTCAGATATCGATTTTGAACGAAATCGGTACAATAACAGAGAATTTCAACATTGCGCTGACATTTTTAAAATTCTGGTAAAAGTTTCCTATTTTGTGATCCCAGGGAACCCCAGATATCGATTTGAACGAAATCAGTACAATAACAAAGAATTTCAAGATAGCGCTGATTTTTTAAAATTTTGGTAACAGTTTCCTGTTTTGTGATCCCAGGGATCGTCAGATATCGATTTTGAACGAAATCGGTGCAATAACAAAGAATTTCAAGATGGCGCTGATTTTTTTGAATTTTGGTAACAGTTTCCTGTTTTGTGATCCCAGGGATCGTCAGATATCGATTTTGAACGAAATCGGTGCAATAACAAAGAATTTCAAGATGGCGCTGATTTTTTAAAATTTTGGTATCAGTTTCCTGTTTTCTGATCCCAGGGATCGACAGATATCGATTTTGAACGACATCGGTACAATAACAAAGAATTTCAAAATGGCGCTGATATTTTAAAAATTTTGGTAACAGTTTCCTGTTTTGCGATCCCAGGGATCGTCAGATATCGATTTTGAACGAAATCGGTACAATAACAGAGAATTTCAACATGGCGCTGACTTTTTTAAAATTCTGGTAAAAGTTTCCTATTTTGTGATCCCAGGGAACCCCAGATATCGATTTTGAACGAAATCGGTATAATAACAAAGAATTTCAAAATGGTGCTGACTTTTTTTAAATTTTGGGTAAAGTTTTCAGTTCAGTGATCCCAGGGAACACCAGATATCGATTTTGAACGAAATCAGGACGATAAAAAAGAATTTCAAAATGGCGCTTACCGTACTAAAATTATTGTGAAAAAGTTTGGTTAGTAGGATTGTTCTTCAATCACGCCGTAACAGACTAACGTATTGACCAAATTTTTTTGCATAGGTATAGTTGGCTATAATAATAATTGAGTGTAGTTATGGGCTCTGGAGTGTCATAAACTTCAATTAATACATTCATACATACATCCAACATACATACACATTCACCCACACACACACAAACACGCACGCACGCACACACACATATACATACATAGACTCCTAATCTCGTACCCTTTCCTTTTGGCTTTGCCGTAATCGGGTAAAAAAAAAAGGGTAATTGAGAACTTTCTTCTTTTGTGTCGGATAACAATATCAAGTTTTATCAAGCGCAGTATACAACACGGTGTTAAATTTGTCGTAATAAATTTCATGCAAAAAAGCGATACACCCACCCGTTCACGAGCGCATCTCAGCGCGTACTGAGCGCCAAACGCCTAGCGGCCGGCTTCTTTCCATAGAAAAATGTATGAAGAATTTTTTGTGTGACACATAAATGACAAAGTATTTATTTGTATGTTTAATGTTCCAGCATTTGGGTAGAGGACTATATAAGCCCCACTCTTTTGTGATTTTCAAGTTAATATATGTAGCCGATCTAGCTTTGTGGGTTCCTATCCAGACCCCATTTTTCGTCATTTTCAGCAGTTCTTGCGTTCGTAGAAACGTATTTATTCCGAAAATTTGTATGGGAGTGTGCATTTTTATGAGGTCTAACTAGAGATGAATACATTACCTTTAATTTAATACCATATTATCCCAACAGCTGTTATTCCATTTATCTATAAATGGTACTTGAATAAGTATGAAATCCGTATAAGGACCCTTAACTTAAGCTTTGTAACTTTGATATTCTTTACATAGAAGATCTGTATTATTTAATGACATAGATTTCATCTCTGGACGTTCTGGGGCAGACTTCGATACAATTTTTGACCATGTCTTTTAATATCAATTTCAAAAAAATTTAAAATAAGTTAGCTAGCTTTAAGTTTTATTGTAATGTTTTCTGTAATGATTATTAAATTTTGGATATTTGCAATAAATAAAAAATTTATAACAAATAACCTATAGGCAATTTTTCTTTTACAAATAGATACAACGTGAATTAATTATTAGTATTTTGATTAACCCTGTATACATGTCGTGCACAAATTGTAGAATTCATCATTTTATTAAATTTTTCGTGTGCTCATATTGTGTGCAAATGTACAATATTATCATGTTTCTACCAAAAGAAACAGTTGTGCAGCAAACAACAGAACAGTGCAGTACAGTGCCACACGTATGACGACCTCCCTGGCGCATTGTTGAGCGCTGCTGTCGTAACGTGCTGGGGTTCGATCTCCGGCTGGGTTAATTTGGGAATTTATAAATTCTGAAATTTTCCCTGGTCTGGCCTGATGGGAGGCTTTGGCCTTGGCTAGTTACCGCCCTACCGGCACAGACGTGCCGCCAAGCGTTTTTGCCGATAGGTTGGTATGTGGCAACTAGCCATCTAACTATTTAGAGTACCGGTATGATGCCGTGTACAAATTGATTAGGGGTATGGGCTAAATATAACTGCCACCTCATCATCACTTACCATCGGATGAGATCGCAGTCAAGGGCTAACTTGTAGTGGAAAAAAAAGTTCAAACCTTGTTCTAGCCAATCAAAATTGATTACCGCCCCGTAACGAGAGACGTGATTATCTACATGATGACTGTTGGAGTCCTAGTGGCAATAGTGTGGGACGGCCAGGTGGTCTGGTACGAGGCGCTGGTTCTAGGCATACTTTACATATGTTACTTCATCTTTATCTTCAATAGTATGAAGATTTTCAACCTCATCGGAAGGATGTTCACGTCTTGCAGCCAGAAGGGAAAGCATTCCAATTGTGAGTGAATACCATTCATTTAATCTCAATATATAATAATAATATTATGAATGCGAAAGTGTGTTTGTTTGTTGGTTTGTCCTTCAATCATGCCGCAACAGAGCAACGGATCGACGTGAGTTTTTGCATAAGTATAGTTGAAGACCTGGAGAGTGACATGTGACTTTTCACCCGGCAATTTAAGAAGTTCCCGTGGGAATCAAGCAAACTTATTTCACGTAGATGCAGTCGCGGGCATCAGCTAGTATGTCACAAATGCTAATATAGTGTCTGTCATGGGCATAAGCTTTTTATGCTGGAACAGTACAGTGCATAGCATTTCCGCGATAGTCAAAAAAAAGTGTGTGTGTGTGTGTGTGTGTGTGCATTTCACACACGGTGAAACGTCACAAAAGTAGCCTACGAGAGAATGAGGTAAATGTAACTTGTATTCTGTCTCATTCTATCGTAGCCTAAATCCTATTATGAATATGTTTGCCTCTTTTTGGTGTCGCTTTTTCGTTTCGTTTTATCAACCAGAGCTGGATTAAAATAAAACATAAAAAACTATTAACAAATCAGACTTTCTACTGCTACACTTAAACAATCAAACAAAAAATTACAAAAATGGAACGCTTTGTATATGTCATTGTAAGACTGTAAAAACCGTTACATTATAATCTTACTCGCGAAATTGTAAACTGTCGAAAGATTGTGAACCGTTCAATGTTCTGAGTGTCAATTTTTGAAATATTCATTGTATTTATGTTTTCTTGTCTGTTTCATGAAGGTTAGGTTAGGGTTCGACATAAATAATCAGGTAGAAGCGATAGAACCTAAGTGCACTTAGGTTCTATCTATCGGGTTAATAAACTTAACAGATTACAATCTAACGGAAAATAATGCGTTAAATTGTAATCTTTCGACACTTTGCGATTTCGCGAGTTAGATTATAATCTAACGGTTTTTACAATCTTACGGTGACATATACACGTTCGTCCGGTGGCGCCACTTGTACCGTGGCGACATCATCCGTTTCATCGAATTTTCAAATCTTAACTGTTTCACTTCAACGCGGCCCTCATCTAAACTCTATCTATACTTAATATAAACTTCCGACTAATGTATTTTCCTTTATTTGGGTATGTATGTGAAAAGTAGGGAAATGCTCATTTTTCTCGATTTTTGAAAATTTCACTTCCAAGAGTTTTAGAAGTTCCATCCGAGCGGAGCAGCGGCCGGTCATCTAGTTTAAAATAAGGAAGGATTACTCTTATGGTAATTCAAAAGGATTGAATTAGATCACCGTTATCAGTAAATTATAAGGTTCATTATGTTTGAACCTTGTAAGAAATCGTGCTCGTTTGTTAGTCTACTTTCCTGTTCACTTATATTATAAGCAGGCGTCTTTTCTCTCAATTAAATTATTTAGCTCAAACCGAATGCAGTGCATTTAAATAAATTTCAGAGCTCACATTTTTACACGACTGCCTGAAAAAAGGAGTATATTGTTTTCAGGGTTCATGTATGTATGTATGTATGCATATATGTATGCATATATGTATGTATGTGGGTTTGTATATTCCACCATAACTTCTAAACGCCAGAACCGATTTTGATAAATAAGGTATCGTTAGATTCCTTAGCTTGTTCCGGGTGACATAGGCTAGTAAAATTAAAAAAAACTTGATGGGGTGACCATGGTCTCGCTAATAAGTCTAAAGGTGAAAAAAATATTCGAAAATAAGATTAACTATACAATCATCATCTAGAAAATGATGAGTAGATTCCAAAAATATATAACATTATAGTTCAGTATCCATAGATTCACAAAAAAATATCATTTAATAAAAATGTGAGTAAGGTTCTAATTTAACTAGGTTAATTTAGATTTTTAACTTTTTTAGTTTGTTTTTTGGCAGGGCGGTCGTGTTTTTTATTTTTTTTAATTATGACTTGTTAAATTCCAAGACGTGTTGAAGTAAAACAGTGATATGAGTTATATGCTTATAATAAATCTGTCATTAAATATGAATGGACAAAAGGGACGAATATGGGCCTCTTAAGGAGGCTCGTATTCTAATAAGTGGTTATATTTTACTTTATCGTCTAGTATTAGCAGTGGAAAGTAATGATGTTACTCGTATTTTATTGCTCCACAGACACAGTGACTACTATTAGTAAATCAGTAGAAGAGGCAACGGATAAGAACATAAACAGTACTGAATCGCAAATGAACGGTGGTTCTACGAGCAACGGAAAACCTGCCAACACTGATAAGGGTAAGACTCTTCGGCTTATTCCTCATTACTGAAATAATTTATCTCCTTACATATGCCTTATATTAATTACATAAATGTACCTAGTCTACTTGGGATTTTAATGCTCCCTTCCTTATTCGATTCAACTATGACAATGAGAATTCGAATCGATTCATTATTATTTATCAGACGTTAGTTGCCTGTTGTATAAACATCGATGTATATGTCACCATAAGATTGTGAAAACCGTTAGATTGTAATCTAACTAGCGAGATTGTAAACTGTCGACGGATTACAATTTAACGCATTATTTTTCGGTAAATTGTAATCTGTTAGGTATATTAACCCGATAAAACCTAAGTGCCGATTATTTATGTCGAACCCTAACCTAACCTACAAGAAAGAGATAAGAAAGCGTAAATACAATGAATATTTCAAAAATTTACACTCAGAACGGTTCACAATCTGTCGACAGTTTACAATTTCGCTAGTTAGATAACAATCTAACGGTTTTTGCAATTTTACGGTGACATATATAATGAACAGGATCGACAGTTTAGGTCAAAAATATACTACGACTGTACACAACAAAACATCCGCGTTAATAGTCCACTTCATTCGCTATAATATAGCGCACTCTAGGCGACCTTTTTTTCCTGCGACATGGACGTTTGGTTGAATTTATTATAAAAGAGGCCCATTACATTAATAAGAAGTTAGTATTTCGACGTTCGCATTTTATTATCGTTTGTGAGATGTAAAATCTATACGAAGAACAGTGTTATACACTCCCCTTCTTCCATCCGAATGCACTCGTTACGCTCTAGCTCTGTATATGTGCCGCGCTTAGGGTACCTTTCCACCAAAGATGTGCTACGTTGGCACAGCTAAGGATGTGTGTTAAACTCACCACATAACAGATTTGACATATATAATATATCCGTAGCTTAGCAACGTAGCACATCTGTGGTGGATAAACACGTCCTCAGAGATAATAAGTTACTTTAATACTGAATGAGTACTCTTCTTTTATTCATTTTAGAAGATGCAGTGGTGAAACCAAAGAAAAGTGTATTTCGATTCCCAAAAGAGAAATCTATCGTCTACAAAATATGGTGGTTGTACACATGGCCGCTCAAGTTAATCCTTGGTATCACCATACCCTCGACCGTGTTCTGCAGGAGATTCTACCCACTGGCCTTTTTCATGTGCATTATTTGGATTGGCGTTAACTCTTACTTCATCTCCTGGAGTATGACAGTTATAGGTAAGACTATTACTGCTATTCAAATTAGCAGTAGGTAGGTAGTCTTACCACGAGGTTTTTTTTATCAACTACAACTGCTATCTCATCTGATGGTAAGTGATGATGCAGTCTATGGTAGCGGGCTAATCTTTTAGGGGTATGGCAGATATATATTAAACCCATCCCCTAATCGGTTTCTACACGGCATCGTACCGGAACGCTAAATCGCTTGGCGGTACGTCTTTGCCGGTAGGGTGGTAACTAGCGACGGCCGAAGCCTCCCTCCCACCAAGCCAGACTAGAGAAAATTGAGAAATTATAAATTCCCAAATTGACCCTGCCGGGCATCGAACCCGGGACCTGGCAACAGCAACCAACACTGCGCCACGGAGGTCGTCAAATCACGTAATCACGCTCAAGTCAAGTTTTCTTACAATAAAATAAAATCGCCTGCCTCAAATCTACTCGAACCATCGATGAACATATACGAAATGTCGTAATTCGTACTAAAATAAAAACACAATCGATTTTTTCTTGCAGTTCCTGACTTCTCGAAACTCATAGGGTATTTCCCGTGCTAGTTTTAGAATTGGCACGAAAGAAGGTTGAATAGCCATAATTCTGTATTTAATATTCAAACCACTTTTATCCGCAATAATTGCTACGTGACAAACTTAACTTTTCCCTAATCTTAGATTTTAAATAATAATTGTTATGGTAGGAAATCCAATCTGTTTCCTTCCTGCTCGTTTCTGTCTGCTTCATATAATTAAGTTTTCCGTATTCTGAAAAAAATATTGGTTATGAAATCATCTTAGGGTCCTTTATTATTTAAAGCTTTAATAATCTTAGAATTTAATGTGTATTAAAAAGAAAAGAACATGCTTTTTTTCAGCACACATGTGCATGCTCACTTGTATGGTGCCTAATATATTTTTTGTGAATATCTATTTATACTTAGTGGTATTTTTCTAAATATTTTGTTTTCATAATTATTTTGTGTTTCTTAATAATAAAATGAGTTATATTTTACTATTGGAGCAGTACTTAGAATTCAACAATAACGTGTATTTGTTTAGCTATTCTATTATAATCTGTGCAAACGAGATAATATTTAAACAAACACAAATAGTTATGCGTTGACAGACAACATTGACCCATTTTTTACGAGTAGCGGCGGTAGTATCTTCATAATCTTTATGAAGATGTCTTAAAATTTAAATCATCCGCCTCTGGTCGTTTTATAAAGAGGACGATTTGGGTTTTAGTTTTCGAACCTTATATTTTAGAATCAAACTAACTAGTAGTTAGACCCGAACTGAGACCTCGCGGTATCCATGTATTGTAATAGTTAACTTTTAACATTAGACGCAAAAGAGCTAAAGAGTTATTGGAGGAACGAACAAACTTTTACAGAGCGCCATCTATTGACATCATTGTGAAGTTCTGTTAAAAATACTGAAGCTCATTAAAAATTAAATAATTTTGTTTTCTTATAATATTTATCTAATTTTAGTATTTTTTGTTCAAGTATAGGATATAATTCAAATAATTGATCAAGTTTCAGACAGCCTTTCAGAAAATTGAGAGTTCTGAGGTCAACTTTGGACGTTAGAAAATCTCCAATTTGAAAGCCCCCCATTTCGCCAATTTTAGGGGAACAATTAAAAAAAATATTTTTGGACTCTATTCCTAATTATCTTTAAAATGATATACCGCAACCATATGTAACGCTATAAAAATATTTTACTTCGCATTCGCTTCTATGAGAGCCCCCCTGAAATAAAGATTTGTATAACTTTTTAAGCCATATTTGGATAGAGGCTTACATATTATATTTTATTTTCAAGTAATTACGTAATACTTCTGAATTACTGAGGCTCTAACAGACGGACGGACGGACGGTCGGACGGACGGACGGACGGACGGACGGACGGACGGACGGACGGAAAAGTGCAAATTTACTCAAGTAGACTCAGAGACCTTTGCTTCGCTCGTTCAATAAATGTTCTAGATAGTAATATATCTGTGATTAGCACACACTCAAATAAGGCTCTACAGTCCCACAAACTTATCTGACCCGATGATAGCGTCGCTAGTAGATATGAAATATAAAAAAATATAAACTCGCCGGCATATTTAGCGGAACATAAAAAAAAGGTCCATAATTAAAAAAATATGGTTTTATTTTAAAATCTACTTACTACACTTCTTTTGTTATTTAAAGTTTCATTTGTTTTACTTAAAATAAGATCACATTAAGAACAGATTTTGCGAGTAAAGGCTATTTGTGAAAAATGGTACATTTTTGAACTTTTCATGTAACCGGGAAAAGTGAAATTTAATATCAAAATAACAATTAATTAAATTAGAAAAATGGTGATTAATATCGCGTATTTCCTCCACGTGCTCTTATTAAAGTTCGTACCCGTCTAGGCATACTGAGAATGATGTTATCGATGGTCTCCTGGGATAGTCTCCGCCATTCCTCAACTACGGCGATTCGCAGTTCTCCCACGTTGGCAGGAGCTGGAATGCTGGACTTAACTTTTCTTTTCAGCAAGTCCCAAACGTGCTCTATTGGGTTCATATCCGGTGATCTCGCCGCCCACACCATAACAGTGATATTCATATCATTAAGATAAGCTTGAGTTACCCGAGCGGTATGCGGCCGAACATTATCCTGCATAAAAACAAAATCTTCACCGATATATGGGGCAAACGGTACGACATTTTCTTCTAAAACTTCTCTGATATAGCGGTCTGCAGTCAGACTCCCTCTGTCAATCACTACCAAGTCTGTGCGAACTCCCAAACAAATGCCCGCCCAAACCATTATTGATCCCCCACCGTATGCAATACTGTAGTTTCAAAATTTGTCTGAATGTATCGTTCTCCTTTGCGTCTGTATATTCTTTGCCTGCCGTCAATTTGATTTAAGAGAATTCTGCACTCATCACTAAACAATACCTTACTCCATTGGTCCGCGTTCCAAAGTCGATGTTCCTGAGCAAAAGTTAACCTGTTTCTACGATGATTTACCTCGAGCCTTGGAGCCTTGGCGGGCACAAATGAACCCAAACCAGCTTCTTCGAGCCTTCTTCGTACCGCACGCTCACTTACGGTTACACCCCGCACTGCTTCTATTCAGATTTCATTTTGTTTTTATGCAGGATAATGCTCGGCCCCATACCGCTCGGGTAACTCAAGCTTATCTTAATGATATGAATATCACTGTTATGGAGTGGCCGGCGAGATCACCGGATATGAACCCAATAGAGCACGTTTGGGACTTGCTGAAAAGAAAAGTTAAGTCCAGAATTCCAGCTCCTGCCAACGTGGGAGAACTGCGAATTGCCGTAGTTGAGGAATGGCGGAGACTATCCCAGGAGACCATCGATAACATCATTCTCAGTATGCCTAGACGGGTACGAACTTTAATAAGAGCACATGGAGGAAATACGCGATATTAATCACCATTTTTCTAATTTAATTAATTGTTATTTTGATATTAAATTTCACTTTTCCCGGTTACATGAAAAGTTCAAAAATGTACCATTTTTCACAAATAGCCTTTACTCGCAAAATCTGTTCTTAATGTGATCTCATTTTAAGTAAAACAAATGAAACTTTAAATAACAAAAGAAGTGTAGTAAGTAGATTTTAAAATAAAACCATATTTTTTTAATTATGGACCTTTATTTTATGTTCCGCTAAATATGCCGGCGAGTTTATATATCAGGCATCAAAATTTGTTCTAAATTTGGCCATCGGGCCAGTCAAGTTGAGGAAAATAAAAACGTTTGGAGGCGCCACAATTGCATTTATATTTTTTACACTAAAGTAGGTATAGTCACATAAAATTTGGTTCAATTTTTTTCCGTAATATAACATCTGCCCATTTCATTCCGTGACATGGCGAGGTCTTAAAACGGTTCTTTTTGGGATCTGGGCTGAAAAATAGACCTGGGGCTGGGATATATTGTTAAATAAAAGAGTAAGACATTGATTTATATGGAAGTTATGAGCCTCGAAAGATCCTTATTTTATACCTACTCGCAACTTTGGAATCGCAAAATTTATACTATCAGTATGGTTTCAGGGCATACGTTTCTCATTCCTGAGTCTGTGATGGGGATGACCTTCCTCGCATTCGGTGGTTGCTTGCCGGAAGCTTGCTCCATATTCATCATGTCCAGAAGAGGTAAGGTTTATGATCATTTTTACCTGTCAATTTAACAATGTCTTCCTGAGTGGCAATTTAGGTTTTTTGAATAAAAAAATCACTGTGAAGGTCTGAGCAATATTTACGCTAAACTAGCTGATATCCGCGACTTCGTCCGCGTGGATTAAGGTTTTTTAGTTCCCGCGCGAACTCTTTAATTTTATGATAAAAAGTAGAATATGTGCTTTTCCAGACTATTATCTGTCTCTGTGCCAAATTTCATCTAGATCCGTCCAGCCGTTCTAGAGTTTTAAGTGTTCGAACAAACCCGACTTTGTTTTATATATTTAATTAAAGAGAAGGAAATACCTATTTAGGTATGCTAAATAATATGTCGATCCGTTGCTTCTTTATAGTGTAATTTGCAGGACAAACAAATCCACTTTCGCATTTACAATATTAAGTACTTACTACTAGTTTTGTGCGTTCCGCAAGGGAAAGATTCTATAACTTTGATTTTTGTCTTAAGGGTTGACTGTCATTAGTTCGTAAACTAGTCTTGCTCCCGTTTGTTGTCTGAAAATTAAAAACTGTCTGGGAAATAAAATACCTATTCAACTAGATATCCATCGAGACGGTATTTCCACTTTTTCGGTTCTGTAAAGCTGTAAATTACAAGGATATTGAGATAAAGATGGCCAGCGGAATGGACGTAGGTACAGATGGGCTGGACAAAACTATAGGGGTCCTTTGTTTTACTACGGGAAAATAGGCAATAGTAGAAACGACTATAATAAACCTATTACTACGCAATTATTATTTACGCAATACGTACGAAACATTTGTAGTGGAAAATTAAGACGGTTTACTAAGTTGTTTATTTTAGTTTCTAGCATATACTTATATACTCGGATCGCCAGCAAAGTTAGCTGGCCATCCGAGTGATTAAAGCAAACAAACTATATTTTGAGCAAAGCGAACTTATAAACCAGTGCAAAAAGGATATAATAGTACTGTAATATGCCTACTGCTTATTATCAAAACGATACGATATCCATAAATTGTTTTAATTATTAACAATAGATAATTTATCTATTATTAATAGGCCTATTACACTGCACTTTTGACAGGGACCCTTACACTTGAATCAGTGTAGTGTTGTAATTAGGGGGAAAGGGTCTCTAAATTGATCCTTATTGCTGTGTAATAAGCGACGCTCCAATTATCGGCCACGTCCACCCTTACCACAGGGCTCTGTAATAAGTGCAGTGTAATAGGCCTATAACAAAGTAATCATTACTCTGTTCAACTGTTTCTATGTATCTAATTATTATGTACCTACCTATCCAACAATGCCTGCCGACAGCGACTGTAGTATTATCAAAAAGTTATATTGCTGTGCGATTTTATGGATGCTTTAAGTATTTGCAATCTGCAGAAGTTAATTTTCGTCAACAGCATAAGTATAGTCAGCAGACAGTTGGGTAAACTAAAACTACGTATGACTTTTAGAACACATTTAGAATTAAGTATGTCAGTAAATATCTAAACTTTGGAGTACACTCTGCGTTTTGCACTCGAAGTGAATAACTGTTATTAATGCTAGCTTTCCAAAAAAAAAAACAACCCTAAATTAGAACACACAATTTGGAGGGTTGTATTTTTTACTATAGTAGATCTATAAATAAATATTTGTTTTGTTTGCAGGTGAAGGAGGTATTGGCGTATCCAATGCTTTAGGAGCCAATACTCTAGCGATTTTATTCGCCCTAGGGTTACCCTGGCTCATCAAGACGCTCACGCTGCTGGTTCAGGGTTACGACACCGCAGTGACAATCAACTCATCGGGCATTGATTTCATCGTCGGCTCTCTATTGGTGGCTGCCTGTTGTCTGTGGATATGCCTGTGCATAGGAAGGTTCAAGCTCAGGAGAAGTATAGGCTATCTACTATTAGTGTTATACGCAATTTTTATTTCATTCGCGATACTCGTCGAAATGGGAATAATTTTAGACAGAGAAGTAGTGGTTTGAAGCTTCTTGTGAGAAAATGGAATGTATTGCAAGTTTATGCCTGAGGCCCAGCTGGAAGCGAATGTGGCGTGTGGGCAGCGGCTGTTTATCTTTCTCATTCCGCTTTTCGGCACCCACTCTTAATTAGGACCCGCTCGTTCATCTTTGCAATATCTTAGAGGTCTTAATAGTTTTTCATGCGACGATGGGTCAACCGTCTCACTGGGATACCAAAATGCAGGCTGTATGCATAGAATCTTAACTTTTTTACTTAGTAATGACAACGACACCGCTTCTTCCGCCAATATATCCCTGCCCTGAAGCGTATAGTAATAGTTAGTATTCTGTGCCTATAGCTAGGATTAGTGGCATTAAATAGTGTTGTATTTAACACGCTCTAAATAGCTCTGCATAGGTACCGTTAAAAGCAGTACGCAATAGAATCAGTTCGTTTAGGGGGTGTGCTAGGTGCTCCCGAAAGTTTACAGAAAAGCTCTTAATGGTTTTGCATTTTCACTGTCTTGTCAAATATTTATGACATGAGACGCAACGAGGGATAATATTTTGTTTAATTAAACTAGTCGAATGGAATTTGTAGCAACATTCCATTATTTTATTGTGATTTTAATTGTAATTATCTTTGGCCGACAGAGGCGGTCTCCGATTTCGTGATTTCAATTCGGGTATTATACACACGGGTAAGTACGTATACTGAAAGCTTTTTTGCTAACAAACTACACCAAAGTATAGACAGTTCAATCCACGAAGAAGCAACTCACTCTTATTAATTCCATGCAGTACACACTTGAAAATTTTAATGTAAAAATCTATACTTAATATTATAAATGCGAAACTTTGGGTGGATGGGAGGATGAATTTTTGTTACTTAATCACGACTGAACGGCTAAACGGATCTGAAATCTGAATGAAATTTGGTAAATAGATAGATTATAGTCTGGAATAACACGCTTCTTTTTATCCCGGAAAATTAAAGAGTTCCCGCGGGAACCAAAAGACCTCAATTCACGCGGACTTTATAATAAGAAAGTACATACCTAATAACGACCATAAAACACACGACTTGATAAAATTAATGTATGTTACTACTTTCCTGAGAATTGTTCGTAGATTGAACTATATAATACTTGTACTTACTCGTTTATCCATTATCCTCTAGAAGTAATATCCACAACAGTTTGTACTTAGGATTATCCTCTAGAAGTGATATCTACTGCAATTCCCTATATCACAAATTGTAGGAGTCGCAGACACATTGGCCTTGCATTAGTTTTTAGTTTTGTAAAGTTCTGTGATGAATTTTATTGTTTTTTGTTTGTTATAAGGTTCATTTTTAATATTAAATTATGTATATTGTGTTGTTATTTTATTGTATTTTTAGTTGTAGGCGTAAATGTTGTGAAAAATACTAGAGTTGATCATAAGTCACAAAATCTGTAACGATAATTTAAATTGATGTCGACACTGTTTTCCTTTTTCTCTGATAAAATATTCAGCAAATTGAGAAATAAACACGCCGGGGCTGCCTTTGAATCTTTATTGCCACGACTAACGTTAGGTTAGGCAAGCTACACAAGGGTGAGTTAACCTGCGCAAGTAAACGAGCGTGTAGAGGAAAGTAAAGTACTTATTTAGTGTTATAATTATATAGCAATCAGACGAGGCAGGCTGGAGTTAATTTCATCAACCGGTTAGCAAAAAAGGGACGAATCTAATTAAGCATCCAGATTATATCTTGGCTTTTTAAAATAGATCAAATAACAACAACATACGCAGCAGAAAAAGGCAGTTAATAAACTTATCTATTTATAAAAGGATAAAAAATTGTGTATGTTATGATTATTATTGATATTATGTTATTTATTACAAAATTTTAACAAAAACATGAAAGTGCTCTGGGAACCTGCATGATCATAAAGCACTAACGCTGAATTTACCTGTACAGTTTAACTATGCCTACTTACTATAAAGTTATGACTACTGGTGCCTATAGTTTGAAAGAAGAAGAAGATCTACAAGAGATTTTTAACATGTTTAAAATAATATGATGTTATATTGTAATAGGTATAATAAGTGATGTATAACATAATATTTATTATATAACACTTTCATAACAATAGGGATGATGCCTATATGAAAAATAAACTATTTTTAACTGATTATTAAATAGAGGGTCTTCCAAAATTCACATCCTTGGTTAGTTTTAACTTTGATAACCATTTTAAAATATAGATTAATGAAAAAAGTGCTTTGAAATTTGATGACGTCACTATTGTGAATTTCATACAACCTCCATTCTAGAAGCGCGTTTGTTAAAGAGTTGCTGATTTAATTGAGTTATCATCATCCCTATTTAGTTATTCACTAATCTTATTCAAATTGCTTCAGGGTTCTAAATTTAGGCACATGATAATTAAGATCTACCAAATAGCATCTTCTAAATGTCAGTTGCGATTATGGAGGTAAGAAATAAGTACCTTCTCTATGTTGCGATTACAATAAATTACGCTTAAATTGTCATTAATAATCAGTGCTTATTAAATTAAAAAAAACAATTTTACTATTCTTTAAATTAATAATATGATAATTGGTATTCCATATTTTTGCAAAACTATTTTATTTTTATTTTTTCATATATAATATTAAGATTTGTCGAGCTATACACATTATATTTAATATTGTTTGTAAACTAAAAAGACTTTGTATTTATTTATTAGGTGATAAAGAGGCAAAACTTCCCAAAACTTGTTGATAGCAGTTGTTATAACTTTTTAGTTATTTTAATGAACAAAAATGTTTCACAATGTTTTTATTTTGTATGCTTATTACTTGATTATTATAAATAAGTGACAAAAGTATATCTATTTATCTATTAAACATTATTTGTGAAATTTTGATTATCTTTTATCAGGGATTTTGTAGATATATGATACTAATAAAGTGATCGCCTGATAAATTAGTAATATAGGCGTCATGTCATAGCTTAACGTGTGAATAAAGAAAGCTAAATGTGTATTTTAATTTGTTATATTTTTAGATCCAATGTCATGTTTATCAAGAATCGGAAATTGTTTATCTATATCCTGTATGCTAAAATTATTGGCTTCTAGTTGTTATTTTATAAAAAAAAAATTATAAATGAGTTGAAAATTAAAATACGTGCAATTTATATTGCGAAATTAAATCCACTTTTAATTTACTATTGGTTTTCTGAGTAATTTTATCGTTCATTGTAAAAAGTACCTTGGTGCTCAATAACCATATAAATACCCAGGTAGAGTTTGCACTTCTCGATCTGTTTGTCCGTCCGTCCATTAAAACAAATATAATTAATATAAAATTTTAATAATATAATTACTAACATAATATTATATAAACCAATGACCTAGTCGAAAATTACTTTAGATATTTCACAATACTGTACTTACTTGAGGGGCGCTCATAGAAGCCAATTGGGGACGAATATTTTATTTCATGTAACTTATTTATAGGTTGGTGGGGAATTTAACATATTTTTCTCAAACATGCATGGAAAAATTGTCATTATTTTCGAAAAAAGAACACGCGAAGTATCGAATTTTCGGACAAAGAAAATCAAAACAATTGCAGGAGCGTTTTTTGAATTTGGAAAAGTACAACGCTCCTCCAAATTTTGTATGAAACGGCGTGCTGGAGTTATTAAATACTCTTTGATCGGATCTCTTCTGTCATTCTTGGCATACCATAGTCTCTTTGCTTAGTTCAAATTGGTGTCTGTATAGCCATAAATGCGTTTGCCTGTCGGCACTGATGATAAAAAAAAATTGGCGGCAAATTCGTCTTGATTTGTTATTTACATACTTAATAAATATAAATTTAATAATAAGTAAAAGGTGTTCCAACGGTTTAGAGAGTGAAATGGAGATTGATTGTACTCCACCAGATTTAAGATCAGAAGCCAAATTGGCAATGGAAAACCTGCTTCCAGCGAAGTCCAAAGAAAAATACATGAAAGTATATGAAAATTTTATGAGTTGGAAAAACGAGAAAAAAAGTGAACATTTTTGGCGTATTATAATGAGATTGCTAAAACTAAAAAGCCATCTACATTATGGGCAATTTATTCCATGCTGAAATGTACAGTTCATGTTAAAAACGGCATTAACTTGAAAAATTATGGGAACTTAACTACTTTTCTTAAACAACAATCGACCGGATTCAAAAGCAAGAAATCGAAAATTTTTACTGGCGAAAACATAAAGCAATTTTTAATTAAAGCCCCAGATGATATATATTTAGCGTATGACGCAGCTTAGCACGGCGATGACTCACGCACGAACAATGGATAATCCAGAACATTCGAAATCGCACCATCGCGCCGTGTGCAAAACCCCGCCGCCGCGCACCTCACTCCCACGTCACTTATATAATGCATCCGGCCTGCGTTCACAGACAGTTTGCCAGCGACCACGTCGGCTTGGGGTCCCGGGAAGACGAGTGGCAGTGGTAACTGGTGAACGCAGGCGTGATCGGTCGCTCCGTTGCTTCGGCCACGGACGACCCATCTTTCCGTCTCCCTTTCGCCCCCTCTTGCCGCGGACACCCTCTGTGTCCGTGTACCGCGTGCGTCAGTCGATGACGCCCCGCGCCCCGCAGGTCCCCTCAGGACCTCGGACCGTATAGTTAAGGTATAGGAAGATCGTATAGACTTAAGTACTTTCTTTAGAACCGTGAATAAAGGTTTTTTAAGTGTGTTTTCTATGAATCGCGTTTGATTTGTGAGGGCCTCCCTACCTAGACACACGAAGCTACGCGACCGGTCATATCCTGGACCCTTAACTCCGTTACATTGGCGCCCAACGTAAATACCCATTACGGGTTCGCGTCGCGAAAATCCGTCCGTCCGTCCATCCGTCCGCGTCGCGTCCGTTATAATTTCCGTCCGTCCGTACTAGGTTAGGGAAACTCATACCTCACAACACCCGCACGTTATATTTTATTCTAACGAACGGATACAAGTTCTTTCAAAAAGTCGGCTTGGGGGTATCCGGGTTCGACTGAAAGGACGAATATCCGAACGGGAGCGGAAAAACTATAGAAAAAAACAAGATCAAAACAAACGGATACAAGCTCTTTCAAAGTCGGCTTGGGGGTATCCGGGTCGACTAAAAAGGGCGAATATCCGACAAAAAAGAAGTAGAACACATATACACACATAAACACAAAAGCCTACATAAGGGGAAAAACAAGGTAACAAGTTAAATAGAATCCGTACCGTACCGACCGCGAGTAACAAATCATAAATAACTAGAGGAAACCGTAAAATTGGAAATAAATACCGTATAACCCGTAAATAAATAATTAACAATCAGTTTCGGATAAGTAAAGAAAAATGCCTACGTCCTGGATATATACACTTAGTAAGCAAAAATTAATTGAGGAACTCGAAAATAGGAAAAGAGAAGTTTCACCGGGAAGCACTGTCGAGGAATTACGCAAACAGCTATCTCTCATAGTAAAAACTGAAGACGAATTGAGCCAAGACGGCAGCATGGGTAGCGAAAAAGACATAAAAGAATTCAATAAAGCCATATCCCGCTGGAAAATTCAATTTGACACCACCGGAGATGCCGTTGAATTCCTGGAAAGGATAGAGGAGTTAGCAGACACGTTGAATGTCAACAAAGACATAATCATACACGTGATACCGAGATGCCTCACCGGAACAGCATCACTGTGGTACAGAAATAACAGACATGAATCGAAAACATGGGAAGATGTTGGGATGATGGGAAGATCACGGAGAATTTCAAGCTGTTCTATTATCCGAGAAATTATGAGAAAAAGCTACTAGAATCCATTATAAACAGACGTCAATACGCCAAGGAAAACTTCGTGTCATACCTAACAGAAATCCAAACACTAATGAGGAGTTACAAAAAATTAACGAAAGAAGAACAGTTAGATAGAATATACGATAATATGAGATATAACTATCAATACTATATAAAAAGGAAGGACTTCAATACAGTACCAGAACTCATACAACTGGCAGGCGATTACGAAAAAATAAACATGGGCCGAAACAAAGATACGTCCCACAAACCGACTGTCCAACTTATAGAGAACCATAAAGAAAAATCATGGCGAAAACCGGAAAATGGGAAGAACGAAGAACACAAAACAGACAGAAAACCAATAACTCCGCAATACGACCCGGAATCCTGCTGTTGGAAATGTGGCAAAAATGTGGAACCACACATCTCGGGAATGTCGAAATAAACAAGTCATTTTCTGCAGCCAATGCGGATTGCTAGGAAAGCTAACGAAAAATTGCTGTAACGAGAGGAAGACACCTGGAAAAACAAAACAAGCATACACAACAAAGGCACAGACAGAAAAAGACAATAGAATCTTCGCCAAGGTAAAAATATACGGAAAAACGTTTAAAGCATTAATAAACACAGGTTTAACGAACACTTACATCAATAAAAACATAATGGACCAAATAAAAGAACACAACGAGAAGACAATACAAAAAGAGACCACGATCAAACTAGCAGACGGTTCTAGAGTACAAACGGACACAGCTATAAACCTCGAATTAGAAATAAATGGGAAAACATTAACACACCAAGTCATCTACCTACCATCCACAACCATAATGATAATGGGGATGGACCTGTTAGCAAGACTAGGAATCACAGTCGGATGGACTGAAACAGCATGCGAGCAGACATGCACCGAAAGACGAGAAAACACGACAGGCAACGAAGAAATCCTATCTGCAGAACAGAAAACAACGTTAAAAAATATCCTAGAAGACGAATTCAAAAAAGCTGAGGAATGTCCGAAAGGAAACACATGGGTAAAACACGTAATAAAACTAAAACATACAGAACCCATAAAACAAAAATATTATCCGAGAAACCCGAAAATGCAAGAAAAAATAAATGAACACGTGAACAAAATGCCGCAGACGGCATCATCGAAAAGTCAAACAGTCCATACAGTTCACCGATTGTAATGGCCAAAAAAGACAATGGAGAGTACAGATTCTGCATAGACTTCAGGAAGGTCAACGAAATCACAGAAAAAGACGCATATCCGATACTACAAATAGACGACACACTGGAAAAGCTAAGTAAAGGAAAATATTTTTCGAAGTTCGATCGCAAAAACGGGTACTGGAACGTCAAACTGGATGACGCAAGCAAACCGATAACAGCATTTACGGTACCAGGCAGAGGACTATTCCAGTTCAAAGTTATGTCATTCGGACTACATTCAAGCGGAGCAACATTCCAAAGACTACTAGACAGGGTAATAGGTCCGAAATTAGAGCCAAATGCATACGTATACTTGGACGATATAATAGTCTGCAGTAAAACTTTCGACGAACATATAAAACATTTAAAAGAAATATTTAGAAGGATCAGGGAAGCCGGCCTCAGAATAAACAAAGAGAAATGCGAATTCTGCCAACACCGAGTGGAATACCTAGGTCACGTAGTAACAAAAGAAGGTCTAAAGATGGATGAAGGGAAAATCCAAGCAATAAAACAACTCAAAGCACCAGAGACCATAAAAGACGTAAGGCGATTCATAGGAATGACATCGTGGTACAGAAAATTCATCCCAAATTACGCGGAACTAACGACACCGCTAGTTAAATTACTAAAGAAAGACGCAAAATTCAACTGGGGAGAAGCCGAACAACAACAATTCGATAAAATAAAGAAATTATTGACAGAGGATCCCATCCTAACCAGAGCCGACTTCACAAAACCATTCGTACTCCAGACAGACGCAAGCGATACAGGTTTAGGAGCAGTCCTTATACAAGAAGATGACGGAAAACAGAAAGTAGTAATGTACGCAAGCCGAACGCTACAACCACCGGAAACAAGGTATACAACTACAGAGAAAGAATGCTTGGCAGTGGTATGGGGAATAAGAAAAATGAGACCATTCTTAGAAGGATACCATTTCATAATAATCACGGATCACCAAGCCCTAAAGTGGTTGAACACACTGAAGAACCCTTCAGGCAGACTGGCGAGATGGGCGTTGGAACTATAACAGTACAGCTTCGACGTAATATATAGGCCAGGAAAACAAAACGTCATAGCAGATGAACTATCAAGAAATTCACTATACACCACTACAATAGAAGAAAGCGACTGGTATTCAAAAAAATACAGTAACGTAAGCAAGAACCCCGAATTGGATGCCGACTACTGTATACGAGATGGGAGACTATACAGAAAAGTAGTCAACCCAAGATACGGAGGAAAACTAGATCCATCGACCGAATGGAAATTATGCGTCAAAAAAGAAGACAAGGACAAAATAAACTCGCCGGCATATTTAGCGGAACATAAAAAAAAGGTATGATATCAGTATCATATAAGGTTGCTGGCTGGTTTATACGTCATTTAATTTAAAAAGAAATATTTTCAAATTAAGAAAACAACTGAACATCACATTTTATGCAATTGTTTTAATTTTATTCAAATACACCTTATCTGGAGCGAACTTCGAGTATTTCTTCCTTCTGAGTTTGATTTAAAATTTCATTGAAATACTGTTTTTTGTTAGTTTTTTTTAATCGCGTATCTTTCTGGAGTTGATGAGTGAATTATGCCTGACTTAGCCCCAACGGAGATTGCCAGGGCACTCGAAATGCGAAGAAATGGTCAAACCTACAGAGTGATATCCAGAGATCTTCGTCGACCAGTTTCAACGATCCATCGCAGTATCCAACGGTTTAGGGAGACCGGTACTTATGTGAGAAGAGCAAGACAAGGCAGAAAAAGACGCACTTCGAGTAGGGGTGATCGTTTCATTCGGCTTCGTGTACGTAGGAACCCCCGTTTGACGGCCGTCCAAGCCCGACATGAGTTAGAAGCAGTGCGGGCTGTAACCGTAAGTGAGCGTACGGTACGAAGAAGGCTCGAAGAAGCTGGTTTGGGTTCATTTGTGCCCGCCAAGGCTCCAAGGCTCGAGGTAAATCATCGTAGAAATAGGTTAACTTTTGCTCAGGAACATCGACTTTGGAACGTGGACCAATGGAGTAAGGTATTGTTTAGTGATGAGTGCAGAATTCTCTTAAATCAAATTGACGGCAGGCAAAGAATATACAGACGCAAAGGAGAACGATACATTCAGACAAATTTTGAAACTACAGTTGCATACGGTGGCGGATCAATAATGGTTTGTGCGGGCATCTGTTTGGGAGTTCGCACAGACTTGGTAGTGAGGGATTCTGACTGCAGACCGCTATATCAGAGAAGTTTTAGAAGAAAATGTCGTACCGTTTGCCCCATATATCGGTGAAGATTTTGTTTTTATGCAGGATAATGCTCGGCCGCATATCGCTCGGGTAACTCAAGCTTATCTTAATGATATGAATATCACTGTTATGGAGTGGCCGGCGAGATCACCGGATATGAACCCAATAGAGCACGTTTGGGACTTGCTGAAAAGAAAAGTTAAGTCCAGAATTCCAGCTCCTGCCAACGTGGGAGAACTGCGAATCGCCGTAGTTGAGGAATGGCGGAGACTATCCCAGGAGACCATCGATAACATCATTCTCAGTATGCCTAGACGGGTACGAACTTTAATAAGAGCACGTGGAGGAAATACGCGATATTAATCACCGTTTTTCTTATTTAATTAATTGTTATTATAATATTAAATTTCACTTTTCCCGGTTACATGAAAAGTTCAAAAATGTACCATTTTTCACAAATAGCCTTTACTCGCAAAATCTGTTCTTAATGTGATCTCATTTTAAGTAAAACAAATGAAACTTTAAATAACAAAAGAAGTGTAGTAAATAGATTTTAAAATAAAACCATATTTTTTTAATTATGGATCTTTTTTTTATGTTCCGCTAAATATGCCGGCGAGTTTATTATGGCAAAACCATAATGAACCCAATGCGGGACACTTAGGAACTTCAAAAACGTTTAACAAAATTGCGATGCGGTATTATTGGCCAGGGATATTCAGAGACGTATCAAAATACGTGAGCCGGTGTGAAACATGTCAAAAACATAAGCTATCACAGGAAAAAAAACCAGGCCTAATGCACATAAATAATGCGGAAGAACCATGGCAAGTGGTAACAACGGACCTCATAGGCCCATTGCCTCGGTCATCAAAAGGATTCCAATGGATCATCGTGTTCCACGACAAATTCACGAAGTGGTCGGAAATAAAACCACTAAGAACCGCGACCACAAATACCATCACGAACTCTCTAAAAGAGTTGTTTATGAGATACGGGGGAATGAAAACGGGAATGAAAGAATTTTCGTAAGTAAACAGTTCACAGAAACTTTAAGAAGATACGGCATATAACAAAAGCTAACCGCACCATATGCTCCACAGTGTAACCGAACCGAACGGGTAAATAGAATGCTCGAAACAATGATAGCAACATTCATCGAGAAAAACCATAAAAAATGGGACGAGTACCTAAGCGAATTCAACTTCGCACTAAACACGTCCGTCCAAGAATCCACGAAACACTCCCCAGCATTCTTACTATTCGGCAGGGAACTAAGAAACGTCCACAACGATAATCACACCGGCATTAAAAGAAAAACAAAAACTGAAAGAAATATATGAAACTAGCTGACCCGGCCACGCGTTGCTGTGGCGAAAGTTTTTGTTATATTACATTATAGTAAACAATTGTGACTGTCAAATAATAACAGACAAATAATTAGCTGAATTATACGGTATTTCGTTCACTACAAAATAAATTTAATTAATTTTATAGCGTCAACAACACGTGGTAATTATGCTGTTAAAATGTAGCTTATATGACACGTTCGTAGATTTACCATAGCAGCGCCATC
The DNA here is from genome assembly GCA_964035005.1 of Erebia palarica. Taxonomy (NCBI): domain Eukaryota; kingdom Metazoa; phylum Arthropoda; class Insecta; order Lepidoptera; family Nymphalidae; genus Erebia; species Erebia palarica. The sequence goes on from OZ035986.1 coordinate 22,869,336, forward strand.
TATTGATTACTTACTCAACCCAGTCGAAAGGTATCGACATCTGTTAGAATCATTTGGAGTTAACAGATAATTGTGACTGTCAAATAATAACAGACAAATAATTAGCAATAAATTAAATTGCGACTATAATTTAAGATTTAAACTATCCTATCTCTCAAGTTGGATCGAACTGCACATGGTGTGCGAATTTTATTATAATCGGTTAAGTGGTTTAGGAGTCCATTGAGGACAAACATTGTGACACGAGATTTATATATATTAAGATAGTCAAAAACCAACAAAATCAAGCTTCAAACCTACAAAAAAAGTATTTTGATAGTGCAAGACGCAACTGGACACCGAGAATTAACGATGACGTATTAAAAAGAGAGTACCCATTATCCAACGCCAGTAAACAATTTTGCGCAAAATCAGGACCTAAATTCTCAGGCCCATATACCATAATGGAAAAAAAGTCGCCCGTAATATTCCTGCTGAAAGCAAAACAGGGAGGAAAGACATGCACTGCGCACATAAAAGATATAACAAGATTCAATACGTAAACGAACTTACATTTTATTGCATTATTCTGGACTGAGAAGAAGAAAAAAAAAACAAGAAAAGAAAACTAAAAAGGGGTTAACTTGAGTGAAAAATGGGGAATGGGGGTTTTTACATTTCTGTAAACCTATTGATACGGTGATTTTTACAGGTAAAAATCTTCTCTCGTGGGTGGAGGATATGACGCAGCTTAGCACGGCGATGACTCACGCACGAACAATGGATAATCCAGAACATTCGAAATCGCGCCATCGCGCCGTGTGCAAAACCCCGCCGCCGCGCACCTCACCCCCACGGCCTATATAAGGCATCCGGCCTGCGTTCACACACAGTTCGCCAGCGACCGCTGTCACACCACGTCGGCTTGGGGTCTCGGGAAGACGAGTGGCAGTGGTAACTGGTGAACGCAGGCGAGATCGGTCGCTCTGCTGCTTCGGCCACGGACGACCCATCTTTCCGTCTCCCCGTTCCCTTCGCCCCCTCTCGCCGCGGACACCCTCTCTGTCCGTGTACCGCGTACGTCAGTCGGTGACGCCCCGCGCCCCGCAGGTCCCCTCAGGACCTCGGACCGTATAGTTAAGGTATAGGAAGATCGTTTAGACTTAAGTACTTTCTGTAGAACCGTGAATAAAGGTTCTTTAAGTGTGTTTTCTATGAATCGCGGTATTTGTGAGGGCCTCCCTACCTAGACACACGAAGCTACGCGACCAGTCATATCCTGAAGTATGTTTTATTTCCCTGCATTCTTTTGAGAAAAGCACTATATAAGCCTCGGCAGAAATGGCAATTGACTGTCTCGTATTAGTGAAGTCCTCGCCTACGGCTCGGCTTTCAAACTCATACTCGACCTGCAATTGCCTATTTCCCAGCCTTTGCAATAATGTACTATTTATTGTAATATACATAACTAAAACGGTGAAGAAAAATTTACTAGTTGTTTTCGTCATTTTTCTGAATACTGCTATAAAAAATGTCTTAAATGTCCGTAATCATTTTATTGTCTTTTGTTGGATCGGCCACATTTGTTAAAAGTATAATGTGACTTTCCATGAGACTTTCACAATCATTGAAAATGTTATAATGTGCGAGAGAAAGGGTAAATCAGGATCGTAGATTTATTACATTTACTATTGATCAGGATACCACGGCCCCAAATCGGCCCGGCTAGCTCAATCAAAATTACACCCATCACTGTTCCGTTTGGGTAAATTTTTTAAACTTCTTTGAGGATGGTAGTATAAAAAATTGTTGACCAAGTATTGCTTTATTCTTAACCAAAAGTTCCAATACCTGTTTTAATATGGGTATCTGTAAGGCTTGCATCCCTTTAGGGTTGGAACTGACAAAAATTTTCATTTTCTATAAGCCATTAAATGAATATATCTGTTTTTCACAATTTTCTAACTCGAGTGGCTTAAGTTAGGGCAATTACTTTTAGCTATATGATAAAGTAAAGCTAAACTTAGCAGTCTATCTCGGGGTATTATACTGAGTCCATGTTGGGTCTAGGTGTAAGTAGGTACAAACATAAATGTGCTTCAAATTATTTTATTCGAGTTATAACTCCCATCGCGAGAGCGATGTATATTATTTCTAATACAAACATACACTCTTTTTAAAAGTATGCTTTTTTAATATTGTTCTATAAGTATATCAGATCCAGAGCCAAGTCAGTTTTGATTAATCAATAATCAAAACTTTAACATTATTTATCCTAAAATATCTACCTATTTAATTACTAATATCTTAAAATGTGTCATTTAAAACGTGCTATAGGTACATGATAAACAGTAAACACCAAATAGTTGAAATTACACAATATAAGGTAGAAACAAGAAAAGATCAGTAGGTGGGCGTATAGGCGGCCTTATCCCAAAAAGTTTTCAAAACTCTCCGTCACTAATTGACTTTTATCATACTAATATTATAAATGCGAAAGTGTGTTTATTGGTTTGTTCTTCAATCACGCGGCAACAGGGCAACGGATCGACGTGATTTTTTGTATGGGTATAGTTGAGGACCTGGAGAGTTACATAGAGTTTTTATCCCGGAAAATTAAGGATTTCCTGTTGGAATTAAAAATACTTATTCCTCTCGGACGAAGTCGCGGAGTTCAGCCAGTTACCCCATAATTTCACGAATGAATAGCTATTAAAAATATTTTTTTTCTTATAAAAGTAATTTTCGTGGTTTTTAAAATATAAAAATGCCGTCTCTATTAAAACGCCGTGTATCAGAGGGCTTTCTTAGATGCAGGTAAATACTGTGATTTAAAAAAATATTAAGAGATCAATGATAATACTGTAAACTTCATATCCTGTTTCACCGATTGTTTCCTTAACCTGAACCTTAACTAATACAAGGTTTTTTTAAGTACTATGCATATTTTCTCTAGTGTTCATCATGCTGTCCCCTCCCGTTACACCTGTAAGCAGTAAAATTTTACACATGCAAATAACTTATTAATAAAGGTGCATTCAGATTATCTTACATGTAATACAACTTTGGAATACATTGCTTAACATTAAATCATAAAAAATTTCATAATGTATTGTAAGATTTTGCGTTAAGTATTTAGTAATTATGAATTGTGAACGCATCGCCTATTCCCACATTGACCGTGACATCATTCCACAATATTTAACCATGAAGCAATTTGTGTAGGCTGAGGAGTAAGAAGGAGTAGGGAGATGCAAATTATAATTAGATAGAAAAGTAAAGTGATCGTATCAATGTATTGAATGTACCTAAGTACATAATATTTCTTTTATACTTTTTATAAAAGCGTACGATGATTGATGACCGGTTACAAAATTTATTTCAGGATGCATTTTTACGTTGAAAACATAGAAATAGTAGATACCTATTTTGGAATCTATTGCTTTAACCAGTTCGCTTCGATGCCGTAACTTGAGTCTCAACTTAGGCCCGTATTAATATAATATATACTCACGTCAGCTATGAACACATTCCTAAGTATCTAATATATATATGCTTAAGACCAGTCTTAAGCATAGATTGACCGATACTTGAGGACGTATTCTATCTCAGTGTACTGTTATGGGCCTTAGACTATCAGTGAAATTAAAAAGATACCATAAATAAGACAAATAGGTAGCTGTTATATTATCCATATTATTTGGGAGTCATTTACATGTCACTAAGTTAAACCAAGTTAGCAAAATAGCAAAGTGCACCGAATATATTTTGTCTACCAATCACATTACTGATGGAATTTAATTACGTAAAAGCTTGCGATAAAGTAAGGAATCTTTGTATAATTTAGACCAAAGATACTACAGACTAGTATTCATGAGTAAGATTAATTTTATCTGTTACTCATTTCAATATTGATAGAAATAAAAATAAATTTGTGATTGTTATTTGTAAAATACTATATTACAAATAACTAATTAATGTGATGACGCAAGCGACTGCATCTGCGAGGGTGTAGGTATTTTGAAAATTCAGTGGATCGAAAGATTAACTAACAGACAAAGCGTCGTCTTCAATAGCACAGATTAGCACAAATTAGTACAACTAATTATTTTTCTTCTTCCTTTTAAAATTACGTACACCCTAAATTTTTTCTCACTTTCTTACTCCTTCCTTATGGTTGCCTGGTAGAGATCACTTCAAAGCAATAACGCTGCCGATTGTACCATTCCTAATTTCTATTATAATTATATATAATTGTTTATTGTATGTGTTTCTTGTATTGCTGTACAATAAAGAATATTTCGTTCATTCATTCACAGTTAGCCATTCCAATTAGTGTCCAATTATGAGAGTGAAAAGTGCATTCTATAGCTGGTTGAATTCGCGTTTGGGTTGACACTAGTCTCATTGCTATTATATCTCGCAGATGGCTAACTATTTGGAGTAGAGTTGTTCAAAACTGCTATAAAACCAAAGCACGCTACAGGCTATAAACTATAAATTTTTTCATGCTTTTATATATGCAATGCTATAGAACACATAAAAGCATATGACGTACGCTTACAGCAGCGCGAGACTAACGGTCGGCCAGCGAGCTACCGGCAGACGAGCGCCGCGACGGGTGCTACTAGTGCTACGAAATGAACTACGAAGCACCGCGCGCGCTCGCTCGTCCTAGCACCGTAGCAACGTAGAGGCTCCTCGAATAGCATGCTGTCCGTGTTATGGAAAAAAGCGTGCTATGCTTTTGTGCTACGTGCTTTATTAACCACCTCTAGTTTGGAGGCCATCATTATGTGTGCTATCTTACTTTGCTACTGGGAAAAGCGAAGAGACACTTAAAAGAGAAGAAAGAAAGTAAAACTAAATATTCACCAGTCATTGGAATGCCGTCATTTTGGTCCAGGTATCTCGTAAGATGCATCTTTGCAGCGGTGATCACGTCGTGGTTAGTGAAGCAAAACAAAACTGCCACACAAGCTCCCTGCACATAAAAACCTGTTCAAGTACATGCTGCTATTGCTTAATTGTTGGTAGAACCAGATTGAACAAACTATGGTAGAGCTAATGGTTCAATGGACCAGTCATCGTCGTCTATATACTTAATATTGTTCTGTTTGCATACTGTGTTTTACATTTGATTACATCCGTTCAAGTTTTTTATACCTACATTTCCATGAAATTTCCAAACTTCAATATATATTCATTCAGCATTTAGTATTTTTTACGAAAAACTGTCATACATGACTTTAAAATACTCATTCAACGAAGTTCCTTCCATAAGTACCTAAATAAATAAATAGGTTTATATTCGGGAAACACACTGCAATTTTAAGAGGTATATTTTTGGAGTAATAATTGAGTTGTGTTGTCAATGAATATCAATGAAAATACCTGTAAACTTGTGAGCAGAGCCGATAGAACTTGGTAAAACCTTTCGCCCGGTGCATTTGCAGAGGGCTGGAACGGTATCAGAATGAAGTGAAGCCCGAATAAAGGTATCTATAACAAAGTAAATAGATCTAAATAGTCAATAATAATAATAGTAAATTCTTCCGAAAAACTTTTGAATGGCGAAGCGTATCTACCACTGGTTCGGAGTAATACTCCTACACAGTATAGCAAATAAGAAACTTGGCGGTTGCTATTTAAAAAAATATAATAAAGGATAGTCTGCGCACGAGCTCCTAGAAATCGGGGACTGAAGAAGCGACGGCTGTACGCCACTCCCGATCGTTGCTCCATATCCAGCTCGCTCCCACTCCTACGATAAGTAATTTTGCGATAGCAGTATTGTTTTGTACTTTAAATAACTCTAGGTCATTACTTTGACATTCCATAGGATTCCTCGGAGCTTGCGCGTGGACTATACTTAGATGAAAGTAGGTGAATGTGGTACAGACACATTCACCTACTTTCATCTAAGTATTCTTTCTCGATGCTTCAATAGGTAATATATTATAAACCGCATCTAAGATTCCTTGTCTCGAATAAACGTTCAGCTGAAATAATACTATAAAGCCCTACTTACTCATCATATAGTCTGTACCTGCAAACTGTACCTACTCACTTGCTATAGGCCAAAAATCATCGTCGCTGCCTTGCACCATAAATTACCCAATAAAAACTGCTGAGAAACATAAAATAAGCCAATCACAACATTAGAGATTGTAACAATGATTGATACAGCCTTAGTATAGGGCAACTTGTCATAATATATGAGTTTCCTGTATAATTATCGGGAACATCTACACAAAATGATACCACCACCAAAAATACCATTTGTCACAAGTCTTAAGTGCTTTGTGAAGTTATGATTTACTGTAATAGGTGCAGGAATAAGATTTCTTTAGGGAATCAAAAAATTCTGCTGAAAAAAGTATAAAGCGCAACGTGTGACGATTTGGAATATGCCAATTAGGACCCTATAAAAATAATTAGTAGCAAGCATGCATCTATGTGTCTTATTCTAAATAACTGCCTCTATGGTCTAGTGGTTACCACGTTCAACAGCGGCCAACGACGTCCCGGGTCGGGCCATAATTAAGTATTGGGTTTTTTTGACTTGAAATTCTCAGTACTAGCCCGGAGTTGGAAAATGGCGATGAGTAACCCCCGTGCCCCGGAGAGCACGTTAAGCTGTCAGTCTCGGTTATTATCACTAACAGGATAATAGTCGTCGACGCCCGCCATCCCACATTGGAGCAGCATGGTAGGTCGAAACTCTAATTCCTTCTTTCTCTCCTATGCGAGTGGAGGACTGTGCCCAGCAGTAGGACGTTAATGGGCTGTAGTGGCAATGTAAGTTTCCCCATTGGTGGGATCTTTAATGGGGAAAAGTGGAATAACCCATATCATTTATACCTGTATCTATTAAGAAATCTGAAATAAAAAGATGAAATGGAAATGTTTGTTAAAAAGGAATTACTTCAAGTACTTATCAAATAGAAAGTAATTAAAAATTAATCTTAATTGCACAATCTACTATCCTGAGAAGGGAAGGCGAGACTCATTGATGGTGAAAATTTTTCTGATTATAAGGATCTAATTGAATTGATGCCAAAATATTGATGTATATATCACCTGTTAGATTGTGAAAACCGTTAGATTGCAATCTATCTAGCGAAATTGTAAACTGTCGAAAGATTACAATTTAACGCATTATTTTTCGGTATATCGTAATCTGTTAGGTATATTAACCCGATAGAACCCTAACCTAATCTACAAGAAAGAGATAAGAAAATGTAAAAACATTGAATATTTCAAAAAGACACTCACAACATTGAACGGTTCCCAATCTTTCAACAGTTTACGATTTCGCTAGATAGATTACAATATAACGGTTTTCACAATCTTACGGTGACATATAAAATAATCAAAGTAGGTACTTTGTCGAGTCAATAAATGAAAATCTTACCAATATCAGAGCGGCTCTCACAGCTTTTTTCATAGCTACAGTGGCGTGCTGGTTCGGAGCCGGGTGAAGCTTGGTCAGGAGTACGCGCACCACGTTCACAAGGAATACTGTCGAAACAAAGATACAAGACATATTATGAATATTCATAATTATACGGTACGGTACGGTACGGTACGGTACGGTACGGTGCTATATGTAATTGATCTACTATTGCACCGTACGTATTGTTTTTTAAATAATAAAACAACTTCAGCACAATTAGGAGATAACATATTTGTGAGTTGTAATTGTAACTTTTCCACATAGTATAGTTACAGAAATATGCAAGTGTGACACAGAGGAAGTAATGTAGGAAGAAAATTATACTTACTAATATTATAAATGCGAAAGTGTGTTCGTTTGCTGGTTTGTCCTTCAACCACGCCGCAATGGAGCAACGGATTGAGGTGATTTTTGGCATTGGTATAGCTGGAGAGTGACAAAGGCTACTTTTTATCCCGGAAAATTATGTAGTTCCCGCGGGAATAAAAATAATAATAACTTATACCATGCGGACAAGGTCGCGGGCATCAGTTAGTGCTACATATTATTATTTAAGTCGACCCCGTCACGATGTTAATAGCTAGTCATCAAATTTCAGTTCATCTAATAATGCCCTTTTAATCCAAGAGCCTGTGGAACATTTTTAAGATGGGCATTGATACATAAAATATCTTTATATATACGATTTACGACTAGTAAATTACTATAGTTTTTCACGCTCTCGAGCTAATGAATACTTTTTTTTCAAAACAAAAACTTTTTATATTTACTTATAACTCTATTTTTCGATAAGTACTTCTACTGAAGGCTAATCTTACTGCCACGGGAAAACAACCAGTAAAACACGCTGTTTTATATAATCATCAAACCGACTAGGCTTTCCCGTTGGATGAAACAACATAGTCCTGTCCTGACCAGCTAGCGTGTGTGCGGGTCCATAATATAACTATAAAGTGAATTGACTTTTGTGCTCCAAAGTTTTTGTACAATGAAGTTTTCTTTTATTAATTTAAATATATTAAGGCTTTTTAATGAACCTTTTCAATATTTCCTGTGGGCTCTCGGCTATTACACGTGTCGGGAAATTCATCATTATGTCAGAGTGAACGATTTTGTCCTCGTGGTCGCCGAATGTCGATCGGATTCCAAACTAATTAATGTAACGCGAAACAAAACATTTATTTATAACCTGAGATTTTGTATTATTGTGAGGCACTATCGATGCAATACAGGCTGCTTGGCTGTATTATACAGCCAATACTAATGATATACAATATTGATTGCATTTTGGGACAAGATTTTGAAACAATTTTTTTTATTAAACAAATAAGAAATGGAAAGGGAATTTGATTTCCATTTTGACGTTACAAAAGTAAAAATCAAATCAAAATTAATTTATTCAAATTAGTTACATTAGGTACCTTTGAAATATAATGAGTAAACTAAAATTCTACATCAATGTTCGATATTCTATAGGATATATTTCGGTGAGTGTGCTCAGGAGCTGGCCGATCTTGTACCTCCTTTACCTTTCTACCATCGTACCGCAAGACGTCGTGCGAGTTTCCACCCCTATGTCGACAACGTTCCACCCACACGCACGAAGCGCTTTGCGTCTTCATTCCTTATTCGCATGGCTAGGGTCTGGATCACTCTACCAAAAACTGTGTTTCCCACCTATTACAATCCGAGTATCTTTAAATTAAGAGTGAATAGGCAACTTCTAGGCAAGCGCGTTCTATCTTAGGCCGCATCATCACTTCCCATCAAGTGTGATTGTGGTCAAGCGTAAGCCTATAAAGAATTTAAAAAAAAAATGTTAGGTTCACTTTTTGACGTCAAATTACATAAGGAACATGTTGGTGATAAATCAGTTACGGTATCTTAAAACTAAAGTTACGAGGGTTCCAAGCGCGCCCTGGTCTGAGAAGAGCCCACAACAAACGCAGTCGGGTTTTTTAAAAAAATATCACCATCTCACAAATCTTAAAGTGAGGGCTTATCAAAGGCATTAGAGAAAATTATTGTCAAGCAACCTTGTTATATATGTAATCCTTTACATGGTAATAAGATTTTTAAATGAGTTTAAGTAATACGTTAACCTTGAACTTATCCAGAGACATCTTCAACATGTCTTCTGGGAGCTTATTATAGAAGCGGACACTGTTTCCAACGAATGAATTGCTAGTGTTACTAAGCCTAGAATCAGACATTAAAAGTTTATTTTTATTTCTAGTATTAACATTATGACAACCACTTTTCTTCTTGAATCAATGTGGTTATGCACTTAAACTAAATTTTCAAATATATATGTCACCGTAAGATTGTAAAAACCGTTAGATTATAATCTAACTCGCGAAATTGCAAACTGCCAGCCCTTCGGTCACCTTTGGACTCTGTGAGATGTGAAGTATATCTTTGTAAAATGATCTTCGCCCCACGACCAAAAGACACAAAAATGAAACTATTTTCTATAATTTCATACTTGCCCCTCTTGGCCCTTTCTGCATTACTGGCCGCCGCCCCCGCCGTCATGGAGGTCACCTGCAAGTGGGACAATGACAGCGTATCCACGCATGTGGCATCCCAAACAAGCGACCTTCCTTATCTCCACGGAACAAGAGTCATCCCGTCAGGTCTCTCACCATCACTACGCGCCAAGCCATTAGGCTCTAAAACTGCAGGCACTTTAGCGGTGGTAAGTGCCCTACGGATGATGTCGTTTAGGGAAGCATGACGCGAAAGACGACCGGCACTTTTAATACAAGAAAGCCCGTGATGGCCATACGCGTCCACAGCCCCACCACAGTGGCAAGTTGGCTTGGCGCCAAGTCGAAGACCAACCACAATCATCAGAGTGAGGTGGTCCAACAGATTGCCAAAATGCTTAGACGGGAGAGCTTGAAACCAGTAACTTGATTCCCGCGTAGACACCATAAGAAAGCGAGCACGGTCGCTTACAGTAGTTGATGAATTTATAAGCTCCTGCAAAACATCCGAATACAGTGCGTTGTCCCATTGTCTTTGAGAAAAAAAGATAACGGTTCCTTACTAGGACATGCCACATTGAAAGCAACTCTAGCTTCTGCCAAATACGACGGCTCATATATTTAAATTTATTTATTTCTCATAATTACATCGGAGCCTTAAAAACTATAGAACGATAACAGCTGCGATAGTTTGAAACTGTGTTGCAGTTGCTAACGCCCACCTCCAGATTACAATTTCATGAGAATTACACATCAGGAACATAATGAATATGTCACCGTAAGATTGTAAAAACCGTTAGATTATCATCTAACTCGCGAAATTGTAAACTGTCGAAAGATTGTGAACTGTTCAATGTTCTGAATGCCAATTTTTTTAATATTCATTGTATTTACGTTTTCTTGTCTCTTTCTTGTAGGTTAGGTTCGGGTTCGATATAAATAATCACTGCCTGATTATCAATATCAATGGATCAATATCAGTCATATCAATGGAACGAAATAATTTTGATTTCTTTAAATTTTCTTACAGGCTGTTGAGGGTCCCGCCTGCGACACCCTTTTTTTTAAATTACTTTTTTTAAATTCTAAATTCCAGGTTAAGTCTTAACCTCAGGAGTTACACACTTTAGTGCCCGCACTGTGTAAAAAACCACGCATTTTTTTTTCGCAATTCTGTAACTCTAGTAACGTACGGAGGTTTACGTACTTGCGATTGCAACTGAAAAAATGGCGTTTTCTTACCCAAGGACGCGATCAGGGACATTACAACTGGGACGACGATTATCCAGAAGGCATCGCTGTGTTCCATCCAGCATCTTTAACAAAAGCGTAAAATTATGTTATTTTTGCTTTCGACTTCAACGCATACACAGTGGATCACAGTGGAGCACATACTGTGGATCAATCTGAAACTACTTAACGGATTAGAATACAAGTCAGCATATGCTTAACATTTAGGATGTTTATTCAAACACACTAGGGACTGGATTAAAAAAATATAAAATGTCGGCGCAAAATGCATCATTCATTTTTATATAGGGTACGCACACTTTTCGACAGTACAAAACTTTGGTCCCTTCCTACGGGCGGGCGTTTATTCCCTGTTCTGTTGTAGCTGTCGCGTTAGCGTGTAAAGCTCCATATTATAATATCGCGTTACGCAGACTTCGTGTCCGCACGAAAGCTTTTTGTCCCTAGTGAGTTCCGTTTTTCGACTATGAGATTCGGAACCATAAAAATATTACCCTTTACACCCTCACAGTACAGGTACATTAGAACTCAGCAGATGACTGTGCCGTCCAAAATGTTCTCTTGCGAGTAAACAAGACACTTTAATATAAACAAAATCAAATAACATTTCAATCGCTGTTTATATTTATCAAAGTAAGTACCTAATGTTCGAATTTGCGATACGTTATAAATAAGATTTCCATAGCAAGTATCAAGGCCAAGGCGCCAAGGGTACCATTGAATCTACTCACTAATAATAAACTACCCACCTACGCACTCAACGTTAACGTTCCTATAACAAGGGACAAGTTGTAAATAAAATAAAAATGTACCTACAGGTATTTTATTTCATTTCATAATATTATACACAGAACAAGGAATCAACTTCACGGCGTATTAATATCGCTATATTTTTAAATCTTCAGTTTACATTTTTTTATTAAACATAAATTATGTAACAATGTATCTTCTTCTTTATATTTTACTTTTTTATTAACATTGGTAAAAAGGTATAATAGTGTTGTAAAATGCGTTACCTGCCAATGCATAATTCGATTTAATTCTGATTAAATTTAACTCGCGGGGCTGTACAAAAAGCTTACAATAGTACTTTATTTCTTTACATACCGGCAAAAGCGTGCCGCCAAGCGATATAGAGTTCCGGTACGATGCCATGCAGAAACCGATTAGGAGTATTGTGCTCAATATAATAATCGCCAAGCCTAATAGATTAACCCGCTTCCATCTAACACTGCATCATCAGTAATCGTGGTTAAATATGGCGATCGTTGTCAAAGGCTAAAACGTAGCGGACTAAAATACAATAAATGTCCGTTTTTTGGTTATCCCTCTTGTACCTGAAACGTATTAAAAGTACTTAGTATGTTTATTATATTACCTTTTAGTAGCGCCCGGTGTTAAGAAGCGTGCCGTAGAGTAGGCAGCCGTGATAAAGAACGGGAGCCCCCAGCCGATCGAGGTGAACCACCGCATAGCCACGTCGTCTTTGACGAATACCTGTGCATAATAACATGATAATACTCAAGTCAGTGAGTAGGGTAAAGAGAGGTTAAAGTGCATGCGCACGTTAATAAAATAATGCTCTTGCATAGACTGCGCGGCGTAAGCACACCAAGTAAATGCACGGTGCAAGAAATCTTGGACCAATAGAATTGAACTGGTATTACGAAGATCTATATAATTGTTATTTCTGTGATAATTTCTACGACCTATAAAATAAAAATAAAAACGAGTAGGACCCTTAGTACCCTCACTTTAGTACCCTTGAAGGCATTAGGCATTAACCCGAAGGCGGCGACGCATCGTTTCTTAGTCTTGGCTATAAATGTAATTTAAAAAATTTACACTACATTTGCTCGCAACGTTGGTTTTACTTCACCGCTATTAAAACTATAAAGTAGGTCTTGCCTACCCTAAGTTTTATAAGTACTACCCACACATTAATATGCTAAGATATGAAATATTTCGATTGACTATGAAGCAACTTAGTAACCTAGTACCTAACCTTTAGTATATTGATATGCAGTTATCTAATAGGAAGTGATGGTTATTGGCTAGACAGGTGTGACTATCACACATCCGAACTAGTACCTACCTAGTTCGGATGCGTGATAGACATGGTTATATACTATAGTAAAATACATACAATATCTAAGTTCGTCCTGCTAGAACAGATGCCTTATGGACTGGGCAGAAACTCGTATGTGAGAGTTTTTAAACTTAGGTTGCATCCTTATATGGTTGACGTCCAATCTGCTCGCACAAAATGGATTTGTTCTATGTTTCACCACACCACTGTGCTACCACACCACTGTGCAACACAGATTATTTTACTAATATATAATATTATTTTTTTATAATAATAATAATTACCTTTATTTCAGACATATATAGCAGACTAGATAAGCAGACGTTACACTAATTTGAAAACATTGTGAACAGCTCACGGAAAATGGGCATGCAGGTTTCCTCTCAAAGTTTTTCTTGACTGTAAAGTAAGCGATATTTAATAACATAAAATTTTGTAGTGCGTGCCTGCGTATCGTACGTCTGACCACTTCACTTGATTAAGAGGCCGACTGTCTTAACTACCAGCCCAGAAAAGGTAAATATTTTACAACAAGTTTATTATAAATCTACGCGGGACGACGCGGACCCTCTAGAAGTTTATAAACGCGTAGAGCCTAGACGAAATGAAAATATTTACCACAACCAGAGCAAGGTGTAGATGAAGACCCTCGCAGAACATCCAAAAGTAGCCGGTCACCATGAAGTAGTGCGTTACAATGTGTAAGACTTGACACCACATCTGTATACAATTATTCTTAATATATATAAGAAGTCGGGTTTGTTCGAACACTTATAACTCTAGAACGGTGGAACGAATCTGGATGAAATTTGGCACAGGGATAGATTATAGTCTGGAATAATACATAGGCTACTTTTTATCCCGGAAAATTAAAGATTCCCGCGGGAACCAAGAAACCTCAATCCACGCGGAAGAAGTCGCGGGCATCAGCTAGTAAGTTATATATTATTACGCTTGAATTGAACCAGAGGGAGCGCAACTGTGTAAAGTATAAAAATATGTGAGAGGTCAGTTAATACTTAATTCAAAATTGAAAATTAATAAAACCGTGGCTCCTGTAGATTCCTTAGAATGAACGAAATAAATCGTCCTACTTAGGTAGATCCCATTATTACTTACGATTCAAAACTGAAAAGCGAAAAAATATGACTGATTTTAGCTCTGGTGTTATGAAAGTACCCTAGTGATGACGATTATTACACATACTATGTCGGTCTATAGCTCCGATTTCTCATAGATTTGGGGTTTACAACTCTGTTAATTACGTGTTCGTTATAAGTATTTCGTTAATCTATGGAATCTATCGGTTTTTAGTTTGTTCTGATCGATTAATTTTGAGTTGTCGGTTTATACATTTTGGACCATGTCCGTATTTCTATAGACTTTATAATATTGCTAGCTATATAACGTATCTATGGTGACGGTATGAGATATACCGGCCTGATGTCTGTAGGAATTTTGCAGATTTCCGATTCGCATTCCATTGTCGCAGATTTTTCGCAGAATTCGGATATATTAGCCAATCGGGAAAGGAAAAATTCTTTCTATTTAAAAGAAATGCTATAAACTATATTAACAATAAATATATAGAAAACTCATAAGAATAATTAAAAAAAACAAAAAACCCGACTGCTTGAATACCATACCAAAAAGTATAAAACAAGATGTGAATTTCATTATTATCAATTTACATAGTATAATACTTTTAATGAAATATTGAACAAAATAATACAGCAATTCAGTATTCTGACAGCTCACGTTTTATAGCAATATTTTTCTCTCATAGATAATTTTGTAATTATTACAAATTATCAAGGCGTAGTCGCACGTCCATTAGCTAACATTAACGTGTACCCCGATATCTTACGTCACCTGGGACGTGATCTTAACTCACGGGCTTATGGACTAATCTAGTCCAACCGACCTCACATTCGTCCCAACGTCATCCTAAGCCGTTTACTTGTTAATAATGTAGCTTTCTATATGTGATATAATTTTTAAAATCGGTTGAGTGGTTTTTGAGATAATCCACCTAGTTTGATAGATATACATGATATGAGTAGGAACTTTTAAACATTTCCTTTGAAACCTCGTAAATCCTAAATTATCATTTAAACGGAAAAATGGTTTATGGAACCTACGTGTGATTTTAGAGACCTATCTAACGATACCCCACTTGCCCATAACCTATCGAGTATCGACTTTCATTTATTAATTGGCTTCTAGTGGACGCCATTTTGTTTTTCTCAAATTCGGCCTCCGTAGTAACATTCGAAAGGTTAAGTAAATGTAGTGGTGCAAGTATTATCCAAATCGGTTCAGCCGTTTTGTCTGTAGTGCGATGCAAAGGAATACACTAAAAATGAACCTTTGAAACCTTGTAAATCCTAAATGACCATTAGAATGAGAAAATGATTAAGCGAACCTAACTATGATTTTGCAAGACCCCACATCGATACCCCACTTGCCATAGTCTATCGACTTTTTTTTTTTGTTACATTATGGCTTCTAGAGGCTGCCATTTTGTTTTTTCTCAAATTCGGTTTCCAGTGACACTCTAATGATATACTCGGCATAATCTGGTGCAAGAATCATCAAAATCGGTCCACGCGTTTAGGCTGTAGCTGTCCTAACAAACATAATATATAGACTGATGAACACATAACCCTGTGCGTTCCGCAGTCGGGTAAAAAGAAACTAAAATTATATCGAGGCCCGGACCTAAATGAAGTTCTAACTCAATGCATAAGGTTAAGGTACACTAGAACCGACTTGCACATAAGGCCGTTGCATGCCCTTAAGTTAAATTTTCTATCCCTGTTCTTTTCATACCAATACCAATATCACAAAATATATCTAAATCAGTTAAGACCAAAATCAATTTCACCTTTTTTTGAAGGTGTAAATTCAAAATTAGAAATTTGCCGTTTTTTTCAAATCAAATCAAATATTTTTTAATCAAGTAGACTTTTAACAAGTGCTTCTGAATAGTTGAATGACTCTACCCCTACTCTACTCGAGACGAATCAGCCAGAAACATTGTTTGTTCTTTTGAAAAAAAATATACTGATCCTGAATTAAACAAAACAATCTAAGTTTTTAGTTAGCCCGTTACCATCTAAAACTGCACCATCACTTACAATCACGTCAGACCGCAGTCAAGGGCTAACTTGCAGTGGAATAAAAAACAGGTCGACATTTTCAATATGCGCCTAAAGCAGGTAAGTTCACAACTTGTGACCTTGTTATCCAGCATGACTGTGACGTCGTTCACCACAGCCTTGTACCAGAAGATCCAGAGCAAGTTGTTGACCACGAACGAGGTGAAGAGATGCATGTGGATGCGGATACGGGTGCATCGGAGAGATCTGAAAAAAATAAAATCATTTCTATCTACATTTCAGGCTAATCTATTGATTTGGACGGAATGTGGTAACGAGATAGCTTCCATCCCGGGGAAGGCTACTTTTGTTTAGTTCCCACAGGATTCACAAAATACCAAATCTACGCGGACGAAGTTACAAAATTCGACTTTATATACTTAGAGACATAGATAAATAGAAATAACTAATTACTCATACACAGGAAGACTAAAAAAAAGGCGGCCTTATTAGTAAAGCAATCTCTCACCGGAAATAAAGAAACACGACGAGTGACAGTATAAGCGCCGCTACGGATATCGAGTATCCTGCCACGTATATGTTGTTCACCATAATCCGGAACTGAAACAAGGTTATTCTTATCTAATAATGATAAATAACTATTTATTTAGTAGTTTATTTCTCATATTGTCAGAGAATTATGATATGTTATCGGATACAATATTGTATGTAGCCCATCAGTGTATTTTTTTCCGAACTAAAGTACGCGTACGGTCGCACTCTTATACATATACAAGAAATAAATCTTTAAATTTGGCAGATCAATTTAATAGAAACATTATTTTTTTGTAGAAAATAATATGACTGAGAGTGTAGCTTTTTGCATAAAAATAGCTGCCTTTAATCAGATGGTGGTGATATTAAATCATTTTGCTGTTTCAATCAAACGTCATTATTGTCTGCCGGTTTCTGAAAGTTTTATCGATTTGATAAGACGTTTTATTGTAATAATATGAGCAAAAACCATGAGAACCTAATTTCATGACTAACCTATACTTTTCTTTGTATTCATTTTTACTGTTTACAATTCTGCTAAAATATTGGTTGAATCTTAAAAGGTTTATTTATTAAATAAAAATGTACGCACATCTAGATCTTCCACGTCGACGCAAGTGGTATAGTTCGTCCATGGTTTAGTCGCTTTCGGATGTAACTTGAACCAAGTCCCGTCCTCCAAACATCTGAAAAAATGTTACTCATTTTAATTTGTGTATTTATTAAAGACTTGCAGAATCTATTAGTGGTATATTCAGTGGTCAACAAGCATACCAGTATCACCTATCGTGACACATAATATCCTTACTAGTATTATAAACTAGCTGATGTCCGCGACTTGGTCCGCGTGCTTTTAAGTTTTACCATTGAAAATGGTTATCAGATGCAAATCGCCTGAGACGTATTTTTGGCCTTAGCTCCTAGGATTTTAAGAGGATCGATATGGGAATAGTACCAAGAGTTGAGGAATTTATCGAGACACGTGTGAGCGTTTGAGTTTTGAAAATCAGCTGGTAACTTTTGTTGGAATTTTGAAAAATGTAAAAAAGTCGGGTTTTTGGAGGGGGGTTTGTTAATTTAATTGTAAATATTTCGGGAAAAAACCGACTAAAGATTTTTTTTCTAGAGTATTAGTTTAGCTACAAAATGGCGAAAAAGTTTTGAAAATCGGGTAATAAATTTAATTTTTTTAATATAACTATTTTTTTTTATTGAAAATAATACAATAGAACTTAATGCTAGCTAGCCTTACCTAATTACTATATTAATCATGCCCGCGTGGAATGGTGTCAAGAATGCTGGCTGCATTTCCGCAGTGGACTGATCCAGGCTGATCCTTTACGCAAAAAATTTGCCAGCCCTTCTGTCACATGAGGCAATTAACCGCGGTGAAATATCTCGCAATTTTTTTTTGCCACTAAGACTCCACGGCCCAAGGGTCTCCACGGCAAACGGAACAAATATGTAACGTTAATAATTATGTAGGTGGTCCCTTTAAATTTGGAATGGTAGAAAAACGGGTATTTTCGTATATAAAAAGTGATGTAGCTTCTATGATTATTGACCGATCGTCATGGTAATGGTGTTAGAAGATGCGGATGCAAGCGAGAAGTGCGATCGAGTTAGAATTTTGAAATTTTTTTGAAAATCAAAAAAGAGTTTTTTTTTTCAGAATCAACGAGAGCTGGAGTGATTATTGACCGTTTGCGTATGTTCAATAGAAGGCAGCATTGCCTCAAACCCGACGGTTTGCAACCGAATTTTTTTTCCAAACGTATGTTCAATTCAAGGCGATCAATCCGACAACGCTGTGCAGCACGGGAGGCTGGGAGCGTTGGCGACGGTATTTTATGGTGAATCTCATGCTATAAAAGGGTCATAATATTATTTAACAATGTAGATCTCTCCCAAAACCGAATCAACACAACCCGACTCCACGTAGTCTTGTCTGTGCTACCCCAAGAGTGTTTTTGTAAAGCGCGAAGCGAAAGAGCTCTTGAATGAAGCGACCCTACGAGGCCTAGTAGAGCGAAGGGGGTGGCAAGCGAAGCGAGCCGGCGACCTCTGTAGCGAAACGAAGGTCGAGTAAGTGAAGATGAATGAAGGGAAAAGTACTAGCCCGGAGTTAGGAGGTTGGCGGTGTTTCACCCCCGTGCCTCGGAGAGCACGTTAAGCCGTCGGTCCCGGTTATTATCACTAACATGATAATTGTCGTTAAGGCCCGCCAACCCGCATTGGAGCAGCGTGGTGGGTCTAAGCTCTAATTCCCTATCTCCTATGAGAGTGGAGGCCTTTGCCCAGCAGTGGGACGTTAATGGGCTTTAGTGTTATAGATACATGTTGGAAGGAGGGGGACTCTTTGACCAAACCATACATTTTGTGGGACAAATTTTTTTCGAATAATTTAGATAATTATCATAAGATTTAACATAATAAAGTCCAGCTAGTAATAATTTTTTTAGAATCATCAAATCAACATATTTTATCTCAGCTACGTCAGTTACCTACCACAATCGAAAATTATCGCACAGGAAAAAGTTGGGCGTCTCATGGAAACGAAGCTACTCATGGAAAATTAGCTTGATAGTAATCAAGTGCAAAAAATAGCCAGGGATCCTGGACTATCATATTATTATTAATTAAGTTTTAATGTGCAGACAGAAATTGATTGAATCCAGACCCATTTCCCAGACGGCACGTTTAATTTATTTGAAACACAAACAATAAATAAATCCGGTGTGGTATTTTCAGTTTGAAAATATCTTAAATTAGTTTGGTGTGTTTCATATTAGGTATACTGTTATTATTTTAATTTATCTTTTAGCGGCGAGCGTAATGGTTGTTAAATCACATATTTGTAGCCCATAAAAATAGTTTATAAACCAATAACTCGAAATAGCAAATAGGAACGTGATCAAAGTAGATTAATAAGTCTTGGAAAAATATCAAATGTTTTTAAGAAGAATAGTATAATTAGATTGTTAAAAATAGATATAGATTTGGCAGCCAGATCTCTGGTGCGTGAGCACTGTGGTCCGTACCGTAACTAGCATTTTATGCGCTCGGTCAGAGCTTCTATAACAGCGCCCTAGAAATATAATATGTTCTAATTTTACCCAGTTCAAAATACGCAGCTCTAAAATAAATATCTACAAAAATAAATCTATCATCCAAAAACTAAAATTTTGTTTATTGTAGCACCTAAAGGTAATATTATAGGAGATAGCTGCTCTTTTGGTAACTATCGCCAGAAAAGCTGATTCTTGTACAATATTAAAGTATGCGCAGTACCTAAACTCGCCGGCATATTTAGCGGAACATAAAAAAGGTCCATAATTAATTAATTGTTATTTTAATATTAAATTTAATTTTTCCCGGTTACATGAAAAGTTCAAAAATGGAAAATCTGTTCGCAAAATCTGTTCTTAATGTGATATCATTTTAAGTAAAACAAATGAAGCTTTAAATAACAAAAGAAGTGTAGTAAGTAGATTTTAAAATAAAACCATATTTTTTTAATTATGGACCTTTTTTATGTTCCGCTAAATATGCCGGCGAGTTTATGTAAACTGTATAAAAACTGACGCTATTCATCGGGCCTTTACTAGATATCACCTCTCAAAGACGTTATAAACTTACATACTATAAATAATTACTAGCAATTATTATGTCGTCACGTTGAAAAAAGACAATTATGAAGGTGTAAGAATAGGTCAGCAATTAATTTTACGCCTTTATAATATGCGGACCAAATTCGGTGCTCGAGTCTATGCAGCGAAACTTCTTCCCTACTTTTCTTGGCAGTCGTGTAAAATTGAGTTCGACTGTGAGAAGGACAGGCCACTAATATTTCTGATTTTTTATTTTGGTTAGAGAGCTAATTTTTGTGATGGGAGTCCGAAAAAAATTAAATGGCAGAAATTTCAAAATTGCACTATTTTGCTCTAGTGGTTGGTGCGTTCTGTCGCGGCATAGCATGACTTATTATTTATTGACATTTTGAAGATATTTAGAAAAAGACAAATAATTTAATGGAGACAACGTAAACAATCGGTGTTGATATCATACATAAGTTCAACAAAACCAGAATAAAAGCAGATACTTTTTAGTTGATGGAAAGTAGTAAAAAAGGGCTTAATTACCTGAACAGGCTTTAAAAATATAAACCTAAGCTGGTACTATTTTTACCGGAGACTATTCTACGATAAGTTTCTACTATACTACAAGTTGGCCCTTGACTGTTACTATAACCAGGATGGTAAGTGACGATGTAGTCTAAGGTGGTAACGGGATAACCTGGTAGAGCTGTGGCAGTCTTATCAAACCCCTAATCGGTTTCTGTAATCGTTTTGCTAATATTGTTTACAAAATATTTTTTTGGCTTATAAAGTGTTAGTTTACGAGCATCGTGAGAGGTTAAGTGAATTATACTGGTTTATAATTTTCTGAGTTTATTAATAGAGTAGCAGGTGCCAGAGTATAATAAATACTCAGTTTCCAAAGTGTTCTCGTATACTAAATAGATATATTTTCTGGTATATAGAGTAGTCTGACATGGGCTACTTTTTCTCCCGGAAAATAAAGTTATTTCTCCTGATCTCTAGGTCTATAAGTATGTAGTATATATTTACTAAGTGTAAGAATATACACAACGACGTGTATTTTGTATGAAAATCCATACAAAAAATCACGTCGTTGCTCCGCTGGGGCGTGTTTGAAGGGAAAATAAACAACTTTCTCTCTTCGCAATATATTTTGTGAGCAGATGAATTATTATATTTAGAAACTAACCTATTGGGACAGATCGAACCCAATCCATTTGGAGAGAAAAAAATGTTTTCAGCAGTGCTCAACTGAACTCTGTAAAAACTAAGAGCCAACATTATTTAGTCCTCGTCCCATCCGCAGTAATTTGGGTAATCCTCAAAACGTCGATTCGCAATGCAAGGACGGCTTATCGTTTCCGTCCACATGTACACATTCATAGGTTCGATTACAATACTATTTCGACTCACTCCATTTATTCAGCTCTATTTCTAAGCTGAACCGATCTGAATGAGTGTTGTTAGTTCCTTAGTATCAGTTGATGAAACTCGGTTTGTTATGACGTTTACTGGGTTAATTTAAAAAGGGTATCATATAACCAATACTATTATCTTCTCTCTCTGCGTCGTTTTCCTGATTACTGAGAGTCGTGAGTATTATCTTGCAAACCAAGCAATTATTTTGCAAATACATCAACATATATATCAAGTAGACAGAATATTTTTGTATTTTAGGTCATTTCAAGATGAGTTGCAAATCTAGTTTTGCAACTGGTTTTTAATTTATTGCTAACCGAAACATTTTAAGCTAATCAAATGATTTTATTGCAATTTTTTTTTTGTTTACCAAGTAGATCGCTAAATTTTCAACTTAAGAGATGTAGCGACAATTTGTAAGATTCCTGTGCACGTAATAAGTTTTTAACCACTTTAATTTTATGCTATTTAGAAGTAACTTTATAGACAATAATGGATAAGCGATATTTTGACCACTTGGTACAACACAGCTTATGTGTAATGACCTGTTTTCAAGGGGAAAAAGGAAAAAAGAAGTAGCATAACAGTAAACAAAGCGACCTCGCCTAAGTCTATTTGTAGGGTGATCGTTACTTCGGATGTCCTACTAACTGTGCTTAGTAATGGGCACCTATTCTGTGGTATGACCGCACAAAATGCCACAACTGATCCCCAGTGTTGTAAAGTTTTTCATACTTTCGTGAATCAGAAGGATCTTCTGAAGAAAGAAAACGTTAATGAAATATTTCATGTTTCTAGACAAAGATATATCTTATCCTATGTTGAGCTAGATCTGCGTTGATAGCATAATATTATATCGATCAGGCGTACTCTTACTTCAGTTGTTATTGCAATAAACATTACGCCTACCTAATTACATGGTGGTCTGCTTGGAATAGTGCCAAGAATACTGGTTGTATATCCATGTTAAAAATCCAGCCTGATCCTTTGCGCAAACCAGGAGCCAACCCTCCGTTCACGTGGATATATTTGATTTTCCAGGATAAAAAATTTGCAATGTCTAGGTCCTCAACTATATCCATCCAACAAAAAACCATGACGATCCGTTGCTCAATGGCGACGTGATGGAAGAACAAACCAACAAACTATTATTTATTAGGGAAAATTTGTACTTGTAGTGTAATGCGACCTATGCAGTAACTTGAATATTAAGGCGTAGCCCAGGTTCAGCCTAATTAATTATATTTCGGTCTCAGTTTTTGCCGCTAACAACCCGTTGCTCTTCGAGACGCGTATGGCGAGCGTAAGGTAAAACACTTGACAAGTAAAAGAGATGGGATCAAGTAACCACGTACCAGGTATCTACTTAAATTATAAAGGTTCAATAACTCAATTGTTATGGAAGAGAACTGAAATCGATATGTGGGCTTAAATCTCACGAGATTTTCTCCCAAAGGTACGTTTTGTTCGTGTATAAGAAGCACACACATTGAATTAAGTATTATAAAGTCGATTAATATTATTAAAACATATTGTGGTTGATTTATGTGTGTTTACGTATCGTGCAACGTCGTACTTTAAACTTTATGTATAGATTTATTCAGACTTATAGATTTATTTATTTTTTCATAAACATAGATACATAAAAACTATGGAACGGAAACATCTGCGTTAGTTTAAAACTGTGTTGCAGGCTGCAGCTGTTAACGCCCACCTCCAGGTTCACAAATCAAAAGAAATCAAATGACAAAACAACAAGAAACAGAAAATTAAAGTTAGCGACAAATAAAAAAAATAAAATAAAAATTACTTTAAAATAATTCTTAGATTAGGATTACGTGTCTTATGGGTGTGTGAGTTTGACTTGTGTGTTGCAACTTTGTAAGGGATGAATATGGATGAAGTTTAATATAGGAGATTTTCAGTCTCATCATAATTTAGGGTAAGAAGCTAACTTGTCAATTTTTCTTTGCATTTTCGAGAAGTCAGAGGGTAAATATGTAATATTTTATTAATTTTGTGATAGACCAATGCACTTAGGTAGTATAGTCATACTTAAGTAAGTCTACTTAAGTAGTACTACCACAGAATAGGCAATAGTACAATTGTATACGCTGCGAGCGTACGCAACGAGCTTTATTTTGCGCCTAGGTAAGTTTTGAGAGCCGTAAGATCAGCTGCATTCGTGTGAGTGTCAATATTATAAGCTGTAGGTTTGAACGTGCTCTGGACGTTGTATTTTACTTTCCAGACTATCGATATGTACTACACTCATCCAAATGCAAAGCTCAAGTTACGCCTAGAGAACTGAATCCTTACCTTAATAAAAGTTATTCGATTAACTTACATACTGAACTGACTGCGCCAAAGTTTAAGTGGACGCTGAGTCATACTGTTAATTAATTGGACAGAATAAAATAAACTACCTACATTATATGCTTCTGGGGCTTCAGTATGAGCCATGCCAAAAAGGTATATAAGCTGGAACTTGCGATACGATAGTCACTTCACAATCGTGCATTGTCGAGTCAACATCTCCTGAAGATGCTCCGGTGTCGGAGTGAAACGTACGTTGAGAGTGATTTGGAGGATTTGTGTGGTGTGGTGTTGTGCCTGTGCGAATTGCTGGGTGGTGGGTGTCGCATATTGCAGGTGAAAGACACGCACTGTACCACACAGATTTGTCTACTGTAGCGGATTATAGCGAATTAAACTTCTAGTTCATTCATAAACTACCTACATTATAAACTACAAGTTGGAGGGAAAAATGGGATTAAGCTAGACTGAGACATGGCTAAAATAAAATTTATGAAAACTTACTTTTTATGGGCATAGAGCTTCGGATCGAAACCGAAGATGAAGGAAGGACAGTTTTGGAAAGCAGTAGCGCCAGCAGGGGTATCGTCCCAGCAAGCGAACCCATCGAACGTACGCGGGCAATATACATCTGGAAAAAAATCTGTATATGATTCCTGCGAATACTAATAAAAATACCTATATGTTTATCGACTGACTGATCGGTCTATCAACGTACGTATCAACGATACTCTTTCGCATTTATAATATTAGTTTAGATTTTACTACATAAACTCGCTAATAGATCGTTCTGCTAATAGTCACAGGTGGTTCTGCCTTTATGACATGTTGCTCATTGAGCCGTTCCATATTAGATATTTTTTTTACTATAAGGCCACGATTACACTTATAAGTTTTACTCACATAAGTCGTTAAAATGAGTAAATTACGAAATGTAAGCAGTTTTGTGAGTCGCGTATCGTATGCAAAATATGTTAGTTACGTAAGTTACCTACTAAAAAACTTGTAGGATAAAACGAGGAAATATAGGCTGGACAAATCATGTATGACTAAAAAGCGTCATACTCTGTCTTTATCCCTCTAGTATAGATTGAGAGATACCTACGGAGTACATGTAGAATATGTATATTATATGTAATAATTTTAGTTAGTGTTAAACATTTTGAACACTTCCAAGTATCTGTTAGTAGCTCAGTCGACAGAAGTTCGACACTTCGAATAGTCTAGGCATCGGGGCGGTTCGTTGTATGGAGACCACCGCATTAAATTCTCAGTCGTAAAGTTTCGTCGCCTGAGGAATTATTGTTGGGGTCAACTAGCTTTATTGTCTAGACTCGAAGGAGAATTTCGCAAGCAAGTTCGTTACGCTTTCATAACTTTCATTTTCCCATACAAGAAGATTGGAAGACCTTTGTCTTTTAATGAGGGCATTAATAAGAATAAGGACGAACCGACGGAATATCAGCCACGGCAGCCAATCTCCACAGGTATTGTGGCCCGACTTGGGAGTTTTCCCTCCAAGGTTAGCATACAAACATACTATATTATGACCTAGCTTTCGTCCGTGTGTTCATTCGTTTGGATAAATAGACCGGCTTACACCAATAAAAACTATGATTTCGAGTCAAATTTTGAAAAAAAAGCGGAAGAAACCTGACTTTTGTAATCCCAAAGTCGATGGAGCAATCGAACCCAAGAGAGAAATAATGAAAATGACTGTACTGTAAATTCGCTTACCTGTTTCCTCGTTTGAATCGGCGACGATATGACTGTAGGTGGTATTTCCTCTATAACAATCCCTTATCAGATCCGTCAACATTCGCAACGTTGGATTGTTAGCGATGTCGAGACGACTCGTCGAGTTATGCATCCTCATTAAATTTAACAAATCACATTTTAAAAACTTAAACGAACGCGGTATTGACCGCGAGAAAATTAGTTTTTCGATATGTATTTTACACTCACTCCTGTTTTAATACATACATAATTTTCACTCATTCTTTTCACTTCTGAGTCCTGTTTGTATATTATAAAGTAGGTACACAGTTCGGAGGGCCAAGTGGAAGTTTTTTACTCACTCGATCGCGTTAAAGTCAAGTACCATTTGTATGGAATTGATCAAGCACTAGATGTCATCGCACATCTGTCATCAAGCACTTGACATTTCCATTCAAATCGTAGTTAACGTTGACGCGATCGAATGAGAAGGAAATATATCACTAGACACTCTGAAAATATTAGTTACTACTCTCTAATAATGTGTATCATTCTATTCCAACAAATTTGTAATATTATTCGTATAAAATTATAGTACCTACTTTTACATGTAACATTAAAGCTAAATTTAGACTATGTTCAAAATAAAACTATCGTTTTCACGATATCTCCGTGCAATCGTAAAGGTCAAGTCTCTATCGTTTTTTAAATTTAAGCTATCGTGAGTGATATTCATTATAACTATAAATATATCACCGGTTGTAACTTACTTTAGTCGAAAAATGCAAACAAATTAAAGAAATGTTAAAAATATAAAGGTGTTTTTCACTGCAGTGCAAAACGCGTCTGTATGATAGTAGGTTTCTCATCTTGTATTAGGTATGTTTTAATAACATAATTATTTACTTTACATTTTCCTCGCCCTGAAAGTTATTTATGGGGACAAACTTCTTAGCTGATATGTTAATACTAACCAAGATAAAATAATCTTTTAGTTAAACCTACTAATTTATAGCACGTTACTTATAAAACCGAGTCTTTAACTCTACACTGTTTGGTTCCTTGACAAAACATGCCCGTTTTAAGTTACACTGCCTTGGATAGAGTGGAGTGATTCATTCCAGGTCTAACTGGGTAGCTATAGTACCGACCCAGTAAATTACAGGACAAGGTCCCTCCGCCAGTCTGGACGCGATACAGTCAGAAAACATTTTAATTACGAATATACTATTTATATTTATATTTAAGAACTTTTATCTTCGTAACAACGCGAGGTGTCGCCCACGGTTACACATCACTTATTAACATAAAGCTTAAAAGTAAGGCTATAAAGTTTAATTACGAATGACCTTTTGTTACGAATGAACATAAGACCTTTTGTCTTAAGAAGAATGGTGTCGATCGCGCGTATTCCACTTTTGTACCCTCTACCAAAAAGTGATCCACGCGCCTAAAGAAGTTTTCACTTAGAAAATCGAATCCTAAAGACTATCCTTGTACTTACAGGGCTAAATCTCGCAGCACCACTATTTAAATGATATAAACAAAAATGTAATCAAAAATACTAGTGGTTCACCCCGAACTGAGACCTCGCGGTATCCATAAACTATATATTGTAATAGTTAACTTTTAACATTAGACGCAAAAGAGCTAAAGAGTTATTGAAGAAACGAATAAACTTTTACAGAGCGCCATCTATTGACATCATTGTGAAGTTCTGTTAAAAATACTGAAGCTCATTAAAAATTTAATAATTTCGTTGCCTTACAATATTTATCTTATTTTAGTATTTGTTGTTCAAGTACAGGGTGTAATTCAAATAATTGATCAAGTTTCAGACTCATCCTTTCAGAAAATTGAGAGTTCTGAGGTCAACTTTGGACGTTAGAAAATCTCAACTTTAAAAGCCCCAATCTCGTCAATTTAAGGGAAAAATAAAAAAAAAAAATTGTTGGTACTCTATTCCTAATTATCTTTAAAATGATATACCGCAACCCTATATAACGCTATAAAAAACATTTTACTTCCCATTGGCTTCTATGAGAGCCCCCCTGAAATAAAAAAATTTATAACTTTTTAAGCCATATTCGGCTGGAGGCCAACCAGGAGGTTTACATATTATATTTAAATTTGAAGTAATTACGTGCAGTAATTCAGAAGTGATAAGGCTCTGACGGACGGACGGACGGACGGAGGGACAAGTGCAAATTCATTCAAGTAGACTCAGAGACCTCAATTAATTAATTCTATTCGAGATCAATTATACTTTCTTCAAAGTCCGTGGATATTTTGCTTCTTGGGCTAAAACGAAGCGGGTCGTTATCGTTAATGATTTTGTTGTTTTATAAACCTCCGGTTCCGATTGCTTTATGCGGAAGGACCTCTCTAAAGTACTGGATTGTTTTAAATATTTGAAAACAAAACACTTAAACATACCTAGCTAAATCTTTTGTTTTTACATTTTTAAAACTAATTAACGAGGTCTATAGCTCTATACTAATGATTTGTTTAATCAATTGCCTGTTATGAAATCATATTTAAATTAGTGTTACCCTGACAAGAATATTCACAGGCTTCACTTCTATAATTAATTACTAGCCAAATTTATAAGTATAAAGTAATATTATAAGTAAGTTTGCCTACATGCCTGAAGTTGCATAATCTTTTATTGATTAAGTGCTATTTGTTAGCCAAATCAGTGAGAAACGCGGATTGAAAATAAAATTCCTCACCGATAACCAAAATCACGTTTTTATTAGTGTAATAAAAAAGTTATTAAATGATAAATTTAATAAAAATTATATAAGTTTCAGTGGAGAATCAAACAAGATTTGAAATTTCAGCTGATGAAGGAACGGTATTATTCACCTGAATAGCGCAATTAATATTCGTTCTCCTATAATTTTTTTATTATTTTTGACTCTCAAACCTCAAACTAGCCTATATATTAAAAATAAAACTAGAAAATAATGTCAGAATGCTGTAGCCAATGAGAACGGAGAATTATTCTTGCCATATACTTATCTCCAAATCGTTATCGATACGAAAAATTTATCCAAAAAGGAAAGAAATTTCATAATTTTACTAACAGTTCATTAAAACTCGTGGACCCCAATTAAAATATTCACTATTCAACTACATACCTTATTAAAGTACAGTAAACATTTGTTTGGAAAAATAATATGTTGCATAGATCAAAATCACACAAGATGCCATATATTTAAACTGTTGCAATCAATTATGATGTCAATTTGTTTGCTTTATTGTAAAGTAACAAACAAAGTAACCGAATTAATTTACCCTCCATCATGATATAACAGAAGCATATTATTTGTGTGCGGTCATTTGCATGTGAATTTGTACAACAGATCTCCATAATTTCAAGTACCCTTTATGACGTAGGCTGTAATAGGATAGCGGTAAGTTTACTGTTCAATATTTGGATATTAAAATTGTTTTGCATGTTTGGGATACGAGTTAAGTACCCCGAAAGTTTATTTTATAAAAGATAGCAGTTCGTTGATTTTCCGGGATAAAAAGTAATCTATGCCCGCCTCTAGGATGCAAGTTATCTATGCTTAATGTCAAAATCAGTTACAAGGATGGGCTGTAAAAAGTTAACTGTCAGGAAGACAAATTTTCGCATTTAACGTACATTTTCCCTACCTTATATTATCCATTATCAATTATAATAAACACATCACTATACAAGGGAATAATATGCGAATAGGCAGATTACATACTTCGAGAAGGAGATATCTCAAGAATGATTACTAGCGTCACGATTTCGATCACTGTGTAAGCGTGTGAAAGTTAAGGTGTGTTCCCGGGTGTTGAATACCGGTCCCCTCCAACAAGAGGCTGAGTTATTGCGACCGAATCATCTTAGATCTTATACCCAACTAGCTGATGCCCGCGAGAGTATAAGATGTTACTCCAGACAATAATTGGTATCTGCTCCAAATTTCATCCAGATCAGTTCAGCCGTTCTGGCAAGATTGAGTAACAAAAATCTTTCTATCCGTCCATCCAAACTTTCGCATTTATAATATTAGTAAAGATAACAGGTAGGTACTTCTTGTAACAATACTCTTTGATAATGACTATAATGACCAATACATTTGTTTTTAAAATCTCAAAAACACACGAGTACATACTATTATATAATGGCTTTCTTTTTCGTCCTTCCATCCCTTCATATAGAGCACATAAAAATTTATGTGCTCTTTTTATGTAAATATTATGCCATGGATCCGCATATAACCTTGGCTCGCATTTTATTAGATAAGTAGCAATAAAGTAGTTAGGGTATTATATTGTCTAGTTATGGTTCTAGCGATTGCTTGGATTTGGAGAAAACAGAAATTGATTGTGGTCTCAGGGCGGAAACACGCAAAAATATTATCTGCCTGTCTGGCAAAAGATGCTAAGGGTGAAACTACTAACTCGTCCTAGGTGAGCGACATAAGCGATCCGACTTGACGACGCCTCGAAAATTACATGCTTGTCTATGAGAAAAAGTACCGTAAATGGTAAAGCATGTAGAATTGCTGGGACAATGCGATCTCAGTAGGCCGACAATTTAAAAAATTTCGCTGTTCCTTTACGACCCTAGCAACATAGACTTTATACATTGGGCTCCATATTGACGACGCATAATAGTAATCACGGCTCATGTATTCAACCGATTTTGATGTTCCCGCAGGAATCAAAAAACTTTAATCCACGCGGTCAAACCGTGTTAATACATCCACACTAATATTATAAATACAAGAGTGTGTGTCTGTTTTATTTCGATCTTATTTCGTACAGGATTAGATTGTAACTCGGGGAAGGACTTAGGCCATTTATTCCAGGCGTGAGGGAATCAAAAAAGCCTTACCTAATCCACGCGGACGAAGCCGCGGTCATTAGATAACTAGAAAGATTAACTACAAGTATTTAACTGTGTAGGCATCCAGTGACGACATATAAACGGCCTGTGTTAGCAGCTCATAACGATTACCGCGTTCCTGCCATGTGCCTATTCCCAACTATATAATGTATCACATCGAAAATAAGGAAATGTTACGACTGAAGCGGAAAGAGTGGAGCGGAGGTGTGTATTCTTATTCAAATGTTTTTTATTCAAATAAACAAATGATTAAAGTGTAAACAGGTACACTACGCCGTAGCCGCAGTCCCAAGTTTCGCTGCAGCCTGCACGTCTTAGTATACCGCGTGGATTTCCATGCAGTATGCTTCGAATGATCACTTATTAGCAAAAATACACTAGCATTCTGGACAGGGGCCATACTGGCAACGTTTAAAGGTACATTGGGGCTGATTCTGTAGTGCACAATCTCTAAACTAAAATTAGAGCATTATAAATATTGCTAACCCTTTCATAATACTCCCTACGGAAAGGGACAGAACTAGATTTAAAGCTGCCATTTTAGTTTAGTTTAGAGATGTTACATTACAGAATCGGCACCATTGTTTCATTATTGTTGACTTTCCTGTTTTAGATTTAATTAGAATTATATATCCTTATTTTAGTGACATGACACTATCATTTTGAGTAATAATGCTTAAGTATTGCTATAAGCGTAGGCAGTATGGCTTCAGGACAAATTATGCGCAGAACGTCCGTGCCGGAGTGGAACG
This sequence comes from Erebia palarica, assembly GCA_964035005.1. Classification (NCBI taxonomy): domain Eukaryota; kingdom Metazoa; phylum Arthropoda; class Insecta; order Lepidoptera; family Nymphalidae; genus Erebia; species Erebia palarica. The sequence continues at coordinate 22,900,958 of OZ035986.1, forward strand.
ATGAACTTGTTGGAGATCTCCCTCGTGGGCTTCTTCCATTCACGTTTCCCACAACTATACTTTTTTATACTGTCAACTCCGCGCCGTATGATATAAATGTCCAAAATAACTAAGAGACATGTGGTGGAAAGACGCTTTTATCTTAAGTTGTGAGAGAATAAATGCGAAATTAATGGTTCTTGTCTAAATAAGTACGTGGATAACTGGTTAGGTATATACTAAGGTGAGTTACGATATTCAACCCTATATTTATTTTTTGTTCATTGGCTAAGAGTACATTGTATAAAAGTAATTAAAATGTTATAGAAAGCTTTTCAGTGCTTTTGAAATCGGTTAATTTATAAAAAAGTTTTATTAAAGTCTATGGTCTAGACGCACCGTAAAAAACATTGAAAAATGGTGTAGCTATGGTTAATCTCTATGTTGATCTACGGTCTATGCTATTAGGTACCGCTTGCCCGACGGGATGGCCAAATTCTAGCAAAAGTACTCAAATACGAAATATTCCACGTGAAGAGGTATGTTACCTTATATACTTTATTAGGTACTTACGTGAAACATGAAACCTTACTTATATCTTGACTGGAAGCGAAATAAAATATCTCAGTGTGGGAAGACCTCGTTGGTACAGAGATTCGTTTCTGACACCTTCGTTGAGGTGAGTCATCAGGTTATTTTTTTCTTTTGCATTCGATTTGCTGCGTAGACTCTACTGGTCGCCACAGTGTCACCCCCCCCATAAATAAAATATTTTTAATCGACAAAACGTAACGTCAGGAGCCATGCTGCCAACGCATTTAGCCATATTGTTTCATTGTTGTTGACTTTCGTGTTTTAGAATTAAAATCCTTATTTTAGGAACGTCAATGTACGTGATAACAAATTTTCATTTTGAGTAATATTGCTTAAGTATTGGTTTAAGCGTTGGCAATATGCGTGTACATTTGTAGAGCAACTGCAAATAGGTAGTAAACTCTACTGTGCTACTGTGCCGATAGCTCTACCTAGGTATACCAATGTGGACGAGTTGGGGATACTTGAATAACGGACAAATCACTTTACCACTTGCTTTTCCTCACCCCACTTTACTCAAATATTGATATGGACATAGTTAAGAGCCAAACTTGGTTCTACGTGCGTTGAATGTTAATAATTAACGTGGAGAGGATGAAAAAGCCGGCTGAATTTGTTATGGCTTCTTTTTAAACAAGGGCGTTATTGGAACCCTCGTAACCTTACTTTTATACCGTGAATCACCTTTCAAGTAACTTATAAATTGTTCAATTAAACAAATATTTTCAAAAAGAGAACAATGTCATCAATTTTAAGTAAATATTTATTTAGGTCAGTGATGTACTTGACTCTACCGTTTACTCTACCCGTATACCCAGGCTTAAAGAATATTGCTTTCCCCTTTATTCGACGGTAACGCCATTTACATGGAAAAATTGCCCAATATAATGTGATATTAAAATAGTAGATAGACCAATCGCCCTACCGCCATTAATAGATACCTGAAGGGTATACATCCACTAGTGCATTCGTTATGTAGACGTTTTGAAATAACGAACGATGATGAATATTTAATCGAAGCGAAATTAAGTAATTAAGTATTCACAATTTCCTTTGTGATTCTTTCCTCTCTATCTATAAATAGTTACTTAAAGATACTTATAAACTTGCTATTTTTATGGACAAGATAGAGTACGCAAAGGAAATCAATATTTTAATACGATATATCTGTAATCTATAAAAGCGAAAGGTCACTGATTCATCACGATATCTCAGGAACTATAAAGCATACAGACTTGAAATTTGGAAAATAGGTTTCTTCTATGGTGTAGACGGCTATGAAACGGTTTTGAGAAAATTCACCCCTTAGGGGTTGAAATGGGAGTTGGAAGTTTGTATGAAAGTTTGTTTTTGAAGTTAGAGACATGAAAATTGGCAATTAAGTTAACAGTTATAATTAATAAAAACCCAAATAAGCAATTTTACGAAAATTCACCCCAAATAGGGTGTAATGGGGTTGTAAGTTTGTATGAAAGTCCCATGTGTTTGAAGTTAGAGACCTGAAAATCGGCATTTAGGTTATTAAAGGACATGACCAGTAATTGCCCTCCGATTCGGGACAGTGCGCAGGATTTCCGTTTTTACAGTAAGATTTAAAAATTCAAAACGAAATTATTATGGATTTATTATTACAAATAAGGTCAGGGTTCAAATGACAAAAAAAAACAGTACGTTTATTGTTTAAATCTTGAGTGTCCGCTTTCCCCTTTAAGCACTACTCCATTTTGACGTTCCATTATATCCATGCCTAATAATAATCTTGTAACCATACATGAATACCATTTAAGTACCTTAGTATATTATGAATGATTTATTTTTGATCAATTAAATAGTAATGAAAAGGAAATGTATGTTTTGTTTATAATTATTTTTAATTTTTGACAAGTCTCAAACTAATAGATCGAACAAAGCATTTTGAAATACTGCTTTTAAAGGAACGCCCTTTCACATTGCATATGCTGCCATCTGTGGTCGAATAGTTGAACTTGTTAACCAAAAGTAGTGAGCAATACTTAAAAATATTTTCTAGACTCACCACAATAACCAGCCGCATCTAGTGTGGGAAAGCAGTTTTTGGTGAAACTTTTTTTATTTATTTTCTCAGTTTTCAGAGCCTTCAGACTCCTGAAACTTTTTTATTTGAAAACTATAAAATATAACAATTACAATAATAAATAAATAATACTTGAAAATATTTTTTTTGACTCGCTCAACACAATAAATAGCGCCATCTAGTGTGGGAAAGCAGTCTTTTGGTGAAACTTTTTTTGTTCATTTTCGCAGTTTTCCGAGCTTTCAGACTCCTGAAACTTTTTTATCTGAAAACAGTGAAATATTACAATTACAATAATAAAGAAATCATTGCTGCACATTGATTTTTGACACTTAAGCAAGCTGCCATAGTTCCACCGGTCAAGTCCTATAGGAGAGACTTGAATATCGGGATTTAGGTTATTAGTTTTAAGTTATAATAACCCGTATAATCAATTTTACAAAAATTAACAAAGCCAAAGAGGGTGAAATGGGGGCTGTAAGTTTGTATGAAAGTTCTTTGTATTTGAAGTTAGAGGCTTGAAAATCGGGATGTAGGTTATTAGTTTTAAATAATAATAACCTGTGTGAGCAAATTTACGAAAATCAACCCTAAAGGGTGTGAAATTGGGGTTGGAAGCTTGCATGTAGGTTATAAGTTTTTAAAATCGGCATTAAGGTTATTACTTATTAGCCGCTATATGTACCTAGGCTTTTCCAGCGGGACTCAGAAATCAGAAATTGTACGCGGACGACGTCGCGGGCGACCGCTAGTCGTTTTATATTAATTTTATCATATAAATATTTGTTTATGTTTTTATTCGAACGAGGGAAACAAAATAAGATAAACTTGTTACAATTGATGATCGTTGATTTGATAGTCATCAATTCTAATATTATAAAGAGGTAAAGTTTGTGAGTTTGTGAAGTTGTAGGGGGTAATCTCTGGATCCACTGAACCGATTTTGAAAATTACCAGGTACCAATAGAAAACCACATTATTTGTGAGTGTCATAGGTTATATATTAACCCGAAAAATTAGGGACATTCCGTGGAAAGGACTTGACCGGTGGAACTATGGCAGCTTGCCTAGGTGTCAAAAATCAATGTTCAGCAATGATTTCTTTATTATTGTAATTGTAATATTTCACTGTTTTCAGATAAAAAAGTTTCAGGAGTCTGAAGGCTCGGAAAACTGCGAAAATGAACAAAAAAAGTTTCACCAAAAGACTGCTTTCCCACACTAGATGGCGCTATTAATTGTGTTGAGCGAGTCTAAAAAAATATTTTCAAGTATTATTTCTTTATTATTGTAATTGTTATATTTTATAGTTTTCAGATAAAAAAGTTTCAGGAGTCTGAAGGCTCTGAAAACTGAGAAAATAAATAAAAAAAGTTTCACCAAAAACTGCTTTCCCACACTAGATGGTGCTATGTATTGTGGTGAGTCTAGAAAATATTTTTAAGTAATGCTCACTACTTTTGATTAACAAGTTCAACTATTCGACCCCAGATGGCAGCATATGCAATGTGAAAGAGCGTTCCAGTTCAACTATTCGACCACAGATGGCGGCATATGCAATGTGAAAGGGCGTTCCTTTAAACGCAGTATTTCAAAATGCTTTGTTCGATCTATTAATTTGAGACTTGTCAAAAAATAAAAATAATTATAAACAAAACATACATTTCCTTTTCATTACTATTTAATTGATCAAAAATAAATCATTCATAATATAATGACTAAGGTACTTAAATGGTATTCATGTAGGGTTACAAGATTATTATTAGGCATGAATATAATGGAACGTCAAAATGGAGTAGTGCTTAAAGAGGAAAGCGGACGCTCAAGATTTAAACAATAAACGTACTGTTTTTTTTGTCATTTGAACCCTGACCTTATTTGGAATAATAAATCCATAATAATTTCGTTTTGAATTTTTAAACCTTACTGTAAAAACGGAAATCCTGTGCATTGACCCGAATCGGAGGGCAATTACTGGTCATGACCTTTGAAAAACTTATTTCACGCAGACGAAGTGCGGGCATCTGTTAGTAATGAAAGAAATTATTGATGTGAAACATCTTTAGAATCATTGTGATTTGAAAATTTGATGAAACGAAAAAGTGACACTAAAAAGAGACAAACATATTCATAATAGGATTTAGCCTGCGAGAGAATGAGATAGAGTACAAGTTGTATTTACCTGTAACGAGAATTAGCTGTCACCGTAAGATTGTAAAAACCGTTAGATTATAATCTAACTCGCGAAATTCTAAACTGTCGAAAGATTATAAACTGTTCAATGTTCTGAGTGTCAATTTTTGAATTATTCATTTTATTTACGTTTTCTTGTCTCTTTCTTGTAGGTTAGGTTAGGGTTCGACATAAATAAACAAGTAGTGCCCCTTAGGTTTTATCGGGTTTAAATACCTATCAGATTACAATCTACCGGAAAATAATGCGTTAAGTTGTAATCTTTCGACAGTTTAGAATTTCGCGAGTTAGATTATAATCTAACTCGCGAAATTCTAAACTGTCGAAAGATTATAAACTGTTCAATGTTCTGAGTGTCAATTTTTGAATTATTCATTTTATTTACGTTTTCTTGTCTCTTTCTTGTAGGTTAGGTTAGGGTTCGACATAAATAAACAAGTAGTGCCCCTTAGGTTTTATCGGGTTTAAATACCTATCAGATTACAATCTACCGGAAAATAATGCGTTAAGTTGTAATCTTTCGACAGTTTAGAATTTCGCGAGTTAGATTATAATCTAACGGTTTTTACAATCTTACGGTGACATAGCTATATTTATATACTTTTTTGGAGTTTCACTTCTACCGTATGTGAATTTCACACATACACTCTTTTTGCTTTTTTCACTACTATTTGTTGAGCATGTGGATTTAACTGGAATTAGCTTTTTAAAAATACCCCATGTTCTTCCCGGGTATGCAACCGATCTTTGTACCAAATTTCTAAAAAAAAAATTTCGTTCGGTTTAAGAAATGAAACGTTAAATTTAACAGATAGACAGACAGACAGTAATATCTGATTGAATCGTAAATGTTCTACAAAGTTGCACAATTTCAGATCTCCTACCTTTCTAAAGTAGTATTCTGTATATCAATAATTGAGAAAATATCGAGAATTCTCATCACAAAACACAGTTGTGTGGTGGATTATTGTTTTTAGATCATTCAAAAAAGTATCTATTGAGCATTGTTTTGCTGACCACGCGGTGGAATCTCTTGAGCTTTGTTCTTTCAACAATACACGTCCGGGTTGTAGGTGTTAAGAAAGGTATGCATATTATTCTATTTAACGCATTGATGTAGAATTTTACTACCTTAACGCGATAGCGCAGTATAATACCTATTATGAAATGGTACATTATATGACCCAGAAGAGGAAACGCGGGTGGTTGTTTATGCATACAAACGTATTAAAGATTCTTCGTGGATACTAACGATCGAGCAAATTTTTTTAAATAACATATTTAATTTTAATATAAAACGAATATAATAAATTAAGAAAAATATTGTCCTTTTTTTTACATACAAAGTTAAATAAAGCCATAGTATCGAGATACAATCTACCAATCATATGGTGTGCAAATCAACATAAAATACAATTTAAACTTAATAAAATTCCATCTTAAATTAATCTTAAAAAATATTTGAAAATTGGTTCAGTCTTGATGAAAACAGAAGAACAAGAAAGTAGGTATCCGCTTGTTTTTATAAGTATAACTAGAAGTCGCCGTGACTTCGTCCGCGTACAATTTCCGATTTCCTATGAGATTTTCATGCTGCTAAAAGCCTAGGTACATATAGCGGCTAAAACTATTAAGTAATAGGTAAATAACCTTAACGACGATTTTAAAAACTTATAACCTACATGTAAGCTTTCAACCCCAAATACAAATGACTCATACAAACTTACAGCCCCCATTTCACCCCCTTTGGGATTAATTTTTGCTAAATATATATAAATCATAATAACCTGTCTATTCAGACAGGTTATTATGATTTAAAAATAATAACCTAAATCCCGATTTTCAAGACTCTGACATAAAAAACTTAAAACCCTCATGTAAGCTTCCAGCCCCTGTTGCACCCCTATTGGGGTAGATTTTCGTAAAATTGCTTATGCAGGTTATTATTTATTTAAATTTAATAACCTAAATGTCGATTTTCAGGTCTCTAACTTCAAACACATAGGACTTGCATACAAATTTACAACCCCCATTTCAATCCCTTAGGGGTGAATTTTCTCAAAACCGTTTCTTAGCTGACGTCTATACTATAGAAGGAACCTATCTTCCAAATTTTAAGTCTGTATGCTTTATAGTTCCTGAGATATCGTGATGATTCAGTGAGTGACCTTTCGCTTTTATATAATATAGATTAATCCATCCTGCAGAACTTGTCCCTCAGATCGCCTTTTGCTTCGGGGCCCAAGTGCGACGGAAATTTAAATAATAAGTTAAATGCCTCTTTTTTAGCCGCGTTCCTCTTGCAGATACAAAAATAAATAGATACTAATAAAATTAAATTCCTCTGGACTTGTCTTTTAAATACAGAATATAAGATTTTTTATTATATAGTACTTATAAAATGAATTAACCATAACAATATTCATAAAATTCATAAAATGAAAAATATTTCATAAAATGAAAACGAGCGCTTTATAAAGAAGCCATTCGCATTGCTAAAATAACGAACGAAAAACACAGCATACAAAAATATTATTTTCGCTATTATAATTGTATAACTTACAGTTTATCGTCAAGAGTGTTTTATCAAATCAATACTTAGTTCAATGGAAAAGTTACGGTATTTAATTTATACGAATAATATTTTGTAATTATTATAAAAGACATAACTTTTTTGTTTGTTTTTTTGGCTTAGTTTGTCAAATTATTATAATTATAAAAGTTCAACTGCCGCACCAGCTATTGTACGGTTGTCAGAAACCTTCACGCAAGTGTAGACAACAACTGTGCAAAGTTAAAACTCAATTGGATTAACAATGTGCAAACACATACGTAACGAAGGAACACTTAAACACTAATTATTATAATATATTTGTAATTAGGGATCGTAATTAATTGTTTAACACACACTTCTAAATCCGTTGAAGTTTTTTGCGCGCGTTCTACCGAGGGCGGTCGAGGCCGGTAGTCGCAAGGGCGGTTTATAGCTAACTGAAAACTGAATGCGACGTTTTCATACTTTAGTAGGGATCACTTCTCGCAGCATCCTGATCTCTTGACACAGAGATTGAGCCAGATACTGTGCCTATTGAGTTGGAATTGCGTTCAATGCTATTTACATTGTAACATATGACTTACTAGCGAATGTACTACTACTAACGACGTGAATTCGTCTGCGTGGTCTCAGGTATTTTGTTTCCCGCGGGAACTCTTTAATTTTCCGGGATAAAAAGTAGCCTATGTGCAATTCCAGACTATAATCTATCTCTGTGCCAAATTATAGCCAGATCCGTTCTGCCGTTGGGGCGTGATTGAGTAACAAACATCCATACATCCATCCAAATTTTCGCATTTATAATATTAGTAAGAAGTAAGATTGTTTAGTTTATCCTATTCTCTTTTATTGTAAATATACTGTTTAGAATAATATACATTATGTACAAGTTTATGACGGCAGTAATTAAAATGTGTGTAGATTATGATAGTTTTAGACGTTATCAGTTTTGTTTGCTCTTATAATTTATGAGACAAAAACAAAAAAAACACTTTAAATCAGGTTACGCAATTATGTCCTTGTGCAAGGGGGTCTTAGTGTTGCAAGTTTCTCTCTCTCTCTGCCTTGCATCTCTGTATAGTCTCAGGCGTTACAAATTAAAGATACTAGTCTAGGCAACGGGGCGGTTCTTTGTATTAAATCCTCAGGCGTTGAAACTTGGCAAGGTTGTAGTATGTAGTTATAGTTAAAAAAAACATGTGGATTGCGGAGGTTTTTATACCTAAAAATTTATATTTATGATTGAATATTTACGCGATTTATTTTTAAAATAATAGTAGATAGTATTTTTACACTCAAAACCGAAATATCAAACGAAATATACATGCAGAACATCGATATTTAAACCGATTTTATTATCAAACCTAAACTGCTTTTACGCGAGTATACCTTCCTGCTTTAACAATTAGGTATAGCATAAAAAACCTTACTTCCTTTCTGATTTTTATTGGATATATCATATTTGTAATATACGTATAACTCATGATACTATAACATACTGTAAAGTTTCGCGCCTGAGGAATTATTGTTGGGGTCCACTAGCTTTATTGACTAGACTATGCCTACAAAATCGTGTGTTTTATATTGTTTTGTATTATAAGTAAGTAAGTACTAGAGCAAATATACACAAAAGTTTATTCAAATCAAAATTATATTGTAATGTCATAAAACTACGTCATCTATATATTCAGATAGTTCTTAATGTTTTGCTCTTGTCGTTGATCAAAAGAAAAGTATTCTCCTTTGATAATATATATGTATTCTCTTTGTACCGTTTCTATTATATCCTCCTTGGATTAAATCAAATCCATCAAATCGAGATGGGCAAGTTGTGTTCACTCAAATTACCGTCATCATTTATTTACAAACAAGAGTCAAAAATATTATAAATATCCCAAGCTATTTACATTCTTTCAAATAATTTATATACCTAACGTTGTTTGTTTTTATCGTTTTTGTGCAATTACTTAACAATTTTAAAATGTCGGCATCTCTCGATTCAGCCTTGGATCCCATGGAGGAGATAAGATTTCGGAAAAAACATGGTTCGATGTGGATGGAAATACAGAAGGAAACACATTTTACATTTGATGAACTTGAGCGTTAGTTGCTACTTTTTGATCGTATATATTATCTAAACCTATATGGACACTCATAAATACGGCTACTTTAGACACAGCAAGTTTTATCGCCGCGGACGGACGGACGGACGGACAGAAGCACAGGCAACAATCCACCCTAGTAGACATAGGAGTCATATTTCATATTATTCATATTATCGCCTACATTCATATAATTACAAGTTTTTTTTATTTAAAAGCAGTAAGTGAAATGCCTTTAAAAACATAACAAACAAACATAGGACTTTCATGTAACTTTGCAACCCCCATTATACCTCAGGATTATTTTATATATATATTTTATTTTAATAATTAGAACCTTAATACCGATTTTCATGTCTCTAACTTCAAAAACAGGAGTTTAATACAAACTTCCAACCTCCGTTCCTCTCCCTTAGGGGTGATTTTTCTCAAAACTGTTTCTTATCAGATGCCAATTGGGAACCTACTTCCCAATTCCAAGTTTGTATATTTTATAGTTCCGGAGATATTGGAATAATTCAGTAAGTTAGTGAGTAGTATTTCGCTTTTATGTTTAAAGAAGATATAATAATGGACTTAATAAAATATTCAAAAACAAAAATATTCCAAAACATACATACTTGTGGGTCTCAATAGCAGTAGGGTAAGGCCCAAGGTTGGTCAGGGCTCCAGCCGATACTTCATCCAACCGTACTGATTAAATTACAATATATATTAATGTAATATTATTATGAGCCGTAGGGTGAATTGTGCTGTCCATGAGCACAATTCCATACCAAACTCTATTCTTTCTTTCTTTGGAAGTATGAGTATCCCTTAAATACGAAACTAGCGGATGCTCGCGACTTCGTTCGCGTGGCATTAGTATTTTTTTGATTTCCATAGGCACTCCCTAATTTTTCGGGATAAAAAGTAACCTATATCATTCTCCAGGTCCTCAACTAGTCTATACCCATGCAAAAAATAGCGTTGATCCGTTGCTCTGTTGCGGCGTGATTGAAGGACAAACTCTATTTCACCCCTTTGGGGGTCGAATTTTCGAAAACTGTGAAACACGGATTTCTTCATTTTCAACCCGCAGCTCATATACCAATTTTCATGACCATAACTTGAGAAATAAAGGACTTTCATACAAAATTTCAACCCATATTTTATCCCATTGGGGGTGGAATTTTGAAAAACTGCGACTCACTTACTTCTTTATTTTTATCGATAGCCAAAATAAAAATACTAAGTTTCGTTGGTATAACTTGTAAAATATCTTGAGAAATTAAGGCCTTTCATACCAACTTTCATCCCCTATTTCACTCCTTTAGGGGTTGAATTTTCAAAAACTTTGAAATACATAGTTCTTCATTTTCAACCCGTAGTTCATATACCAAGTTTCATAGCTATAATTTGAGAAATGAAGGACTTTCATACAAACTTTATTACTTTATTTTACTCTCTTGGGGGTTGAATTTTGAAAAACTGTGACACATGTACTTCTCAATTTTTTAACGAAAGCCAAAATACCAAGTTTTGTTGATATAACTTGAAAAATATCTTGAGAAATGAAAGACTTTCATACAAACTTTCATCCCCTATTTCACTCTTTTGGGGGTCGAATTTTAAAAAATGGTGAAACACGTGGCTTCGTTTTAACCGGTAGCTCGTATATCAAGTTTTGTGGATATAATTTGAGAAATGACGGACTTTCATACAAAGTTTCACCCCCTATTTCACCCCCTTTGGGGAGGAATTTTGAAAAATCCTTCCTTAGAGCACCCACGTCACAAAAGGAACCTACTGTCAAAATTTCAAGTTTCTAACCCCAGCTGCTTAGGCTGTGCGTTGATTAGTTAACGATTTTTATATATATATTATACTATATATTAGCAGACTTGCCCGCGACTTCGTCCGCGTGAAATAAGTTTTTTAAAATCCCACGGAAGCTCTCACAATTTTTTGGGATAATATATAAGCCTTTGACACTCACAAATAATGTGGCTAACTATTGGTAAAAGAATTTTAAAAATCGGTACAGTAGATCCAGAGATTACCCCCTACAACGTCACAAACTCACAAACTTTACCTCTTTATAATATTAGTATAGATATAGAATATAGATTACAATCTCCTGTATAGTACTTATATTTATTAAATTACTTACAATTAATAAATTATTTATTTATTATTCTATTAACCTATTATACTTATTTTTATACTTCAGAGATAATGGTCATATTTTTCAAAATTCAAAAACGCGAGGAGAAACCCGCTGCATTTGATTTGATATCCAGGTAACTATCCAAGGGACTTAAGAAACGTTATTTTGAACTATACCTTCTAAGAATCCACCCGAGTGATGTAGGGATGGAACAGCTAGTTTTATTCACAACAATATTTCACGAAAGTGATATTTACTTAAATATGGGTAGACTTCGCACACCTTCGAGAACATATTGAAGAACTCTCGGGCATGCAGATTTCCTCACAATGTTTTCCTTCAATCTGTGCCCAAGTCTGCCAATCCGCACTTGGACAGCGTGGTGGACTAAAGCCGAACTCTTCTTATAACAAGAGGAGACTTTTTTTCAGTAGTGAGCCGGCATTAGGTTGATGACATGAAGATAAGTACTGTTCGTATGCTTTTAACTCAAAAGCCATGTCCGACAGGGCACATTTCCGCGACGTGCTGCACACGGGCCTCGGTATGACGGACGCGTACATGATGGAACGGGTTATGGTGGCTCTTGATAGAGGCACCTCCCCTTACGTCACCATGTCCACATTCGCGAAGGCAATGTCGCTCTATCTACGCGGCTCCTTGGAAGAGCGAATTACTTACGCATTTACGGTAACAAAAAAAATTGCATTCATCTTAATCCATATTTCTGCTATCGTTTTTGGTGGATGGTCCTTTACAATATTTTCTTGGTCTGCATTATACTTACCCGTTGTACCAGGTAAAGCGACAGAAGCGTCGCGTCGTATCGAGTCACGGTGTCGCTCACGTAGGACAACGGGTAACAAAAAATCTTTTTTAATATATAGGGTATCAGACATGCTTCCAAGTGGTAATGCAGCCTGGAGGAGCACGCTACATGCCGTATCAAAATTTTCAAGATCTAGGGGTTTAATTAAGACAGTGGTTATAATATACTTGTTCGGACTGAATAGTATCTTGTTTTATTAGATTAGAAAAGTGTCTTCTTTTATAAACCAACCAACCATTCTGTGCACGTATCACATGAATATGCTAGCTAGGTAATGGCAGGTACAAATACCGGCCATTACCGAAACGAAATGATGAATGAAAAAAAAACAAAGAAGTAATTACGACCACTACTAACACGACACGACGTCATGACATAAAATTCTACAGTTGACGGTTCTAAATCTAGTGCTGTCCCTTTCCACAGGGAGTGCTATGAAAGGGATAACATATTTATGGCCTGTTTCACAATCCCCAAGAAAACCATATCTGATGAATAAATTTCAGGTTTTGACTGTAAAAATTTCAAATTTATTTGTCAGTTAAGGTTTACTTGAAGATTGTGACAGCTCCTTGAAGTAATTATTTTAGTTTAGTGACTGTGAACAACAACATAAAAAGGAACATATTATTAAACCGACTTGACCTATACTTGAGAACGTGCTCTTAGCTTATGACGTCGGTTTGTTAATGTCGTGAAAAGCACGTAGAATTGATCATATTATCATAATAATAATATAGTATTATGCTATGTAGTATGTACTTATATTATTGAATGGTCAACTGTCAACAGTATTAACACCTAAACGCCCGGCTATATTATTTTCATGATTGGTTGATATTATCCAAAAATGTGGATCTATCCCAAAACAGAATCAGTACAATCCAACTCCACGTAGTCTTGTCTACCCTAACCAGTAATAATACCAGTAAAATCTATACTAATATTATAAAGAGGTAAAGTTTGTGAGTTTGTGACGTCGTAGGTGGTAATCTCTGGATCTACTGAACCGATTTAAAAAATTCATTTTTATGAACACACTACATTAATGATATGGTGAATGTGTTACTAATGTATACTATATGCAATCTGAATCAGGTTTTTTAGTGCATATTTACTTTTTACCGTTGAACCATTATTTGATTTGCAGTGTTATGATTTATTGGGGGAAGGGTATCTGAGAAGGGAAACAATGTACCAGTTAATGAAGAAGAGCTTAGCAAAAGCTTCACGGGATGATGATGTTGAGGAAGCTGTAAAGGTAAGATCAAAGACGTCTCTCTTTAGCGTGGAACTTGTAGAAGGGATATTTCGGGTTTTTTTGTAGCTACACGAAAAATAACCTCTCCTTACTACTGGAATTTCCCAAAGATGTCGCTACCACAGTTCACATCGAAAATCGTAAAATACGGCTGACTCGTAACGTCATGTTGTAGAACAGATTTGGAATTGCATAAATGAAAAAAAATTAAAAATAACATAAAAATATACGCTGGTCTGGCCTCACACTTAATTGGTGCACTTGTAAATTCTCGTATAAACCGTCTCGTATCTAGTCTCGTATAGACCGTTATAACCGGCATCTGTCTAGCGTTGCTCAAACTTCCGAAGGAACGGTTGTAGCTGGGATGCGGGAAAATTCGAACCATCCTGCTTCGTATAGTTCCGAACAAACAATTCGTTTTAAAAGCGTAACAAAAGGTGGCGTTTATCTCTAAAGATCGGTCCATTCATTCTGATTCCCAAAGCCCAGTATTCGTGATTGGAATTTCATAATTGGTTTTCAGATCCCGTCAAAAATCTGTGTTTATATTTTAACTGCGGGAGAGCGTTAATTTTATAACACTTACGTTACACGTCATGCGTGTCGACATTCGACACCACTTTTATAGGAGCTTAATTAATAGGGTCAGCGTAGTCCAGCGGGACACTAAAAGGTTGCATGCAGCACTTTTTTAAAGAATAATTTCATTGCGTGGCGATCGCTTACTTACTAACTGTAGCAATTCCATATAAAAGTAAATGACTCGGACTTTTAAGACGTTCACACCTTTTGCATTTGTTTGATAGAATAGAGAAAGTAACAATATTCTTACGACGTATCCAACGACACTAAATGGTTTTTTTTTTAAATCCGGCCCTTATTATTTTTTGCCCCCCGTTGACCTAGGTGAGCGACAGAATCGATGCGACGCGATACTACGCAATAGAAAATGCCAAACTTGTCTACGCGATAACGTAGGATACGTGAAGTGTCAGGTACTTTGATACTGTCGCGTAGCGTCGTATCTATTCGCGGTGTCGCGTTTATCGCTCACGTAGGCCTACGGGATAAACTTGTTTTTACTACTTAGAAAGGAATAAGTAGCGGAGTTTCCTGCTCGGTCCAAGTTGTTCTCGACTCTCAAGTTGGATGTTGGTAATATTATGACGAAAATTCTCTGTCTTTATTTCAGAGAACAAGTGAATGCATTTAAAAAAATTACCATAGCAAGGACACAAAACATAGTAGGTAGGTATCCCTTCCGGAATCCCGTACCTGCTATGTGTCACTTGAGTATATAGATATTTCAATCTACAACAACGCGCGATATTATTTTTAGATATTGTTTTTACCTATTTGTTTTTAATATAAATATTGAGCAAACGAGCAGGCGAGTCACCTGATGTTAAGTGTTTACCGCCGCCCATGAACATCTGCAGCACCAGAGGAGCCGCCAATGCGTTGTCGGCTCTTGAGAAATTTGTTTATAAATCCGCGCTTTGAAGAACCCTTTGATTTATTAACATTTGTGACTGTCTATTTCCTTTTTTCCAACTTTGTGATTCAAAGTAGTAACACGAGATTTATTTTACTATATAGTCTAGTCAAAAAGTGCTTTTTAGGTCAAACTTTTTTCTCCGTCTCCGAAAAATATGAACGACGTGTAGTTCGATTTGGAATTCAATCGAACAAAATTCAAGAGCCGCTTGCAAAAGTTATTATACTACGACTACTGGTAGGTAGGTATATATATATACGACTATTGGTAGGAGGAATGGAGAGAAGAGCAACAAAATAAAATTGGTAGGCTATATTATAGGAATGTGTGTGTACCTAATAACAACCATACAACAAACGACTTTGTACAAACAATGAGGCTAGAGCAATTTTTCTAATGAAAGGATATTTGTGGGGTGAGTTTTCGTGGATAAAAATATTCGTATTTAACCTAATATTTTTTTTATTTAGTAGTTTTTTGTCTTTTACCCGTGGACCCACTGAGTTGACCCATTGATGTAATCATAGGTATCCAGTTCTGACCAAATTGAAGTTTCTTCTTTTATAAAGCAATATAATATAGATTATCTCTTTTACGTTAAAAAATATATGAAATTAAGATATCAGAGGAAAAATTGCAGGTCGCCAAGGTAAACATAAAGCTAAAATAAAAATCACTTGATGACCCAGCTACCTAACCGCAGCTACGTTGCTACGACTAACCAATTTCCTGGCAAAATATTTAATACGAGTTTCAAACACGGATAGATAGCTAATATTTAAAAAAATAATATAACATTTTAAGAATACGTTAAGTATTCCATGAAGGGAATTCAATCGACCTTCTGAAAATTAGGATAGCGCATGTTAAGCCAGCTGATTACAATCTATACTTATAATAAAAACTGTAAATGCACGATTAAATTACATTATTACTTGTTGAGGTTATAATTTTTTTGAAAATTTTATTTGGAGGAAGCTTTATTATCATCGACTTTAATACTTTTTTTCAGATTTTGTATCTGTCTCTCTGTTACGGAAATACCCGTCGCAAAGGAAGATTGCTTTGCGCTGTGGATACATTACATTAGATACAACAGGAGAAATACGTCCAGCAGTGGGCGTTTATTGGTTGACGACGACGACGTCAATCAAGCTTGCACAATGGCCACTTGTTGACGTTTAGAGACTTACCAATACTACCAATGCTAAGTTGCCAACAATAGTACCTACCAATAAGTACTACAAATATACTAAAAACAGTCAATATGTTGAGGCTGAGCTAATTAAACTTTTCCATTTTGAACAGGAACTAGTCGATATAATGCTTAAACGTATGGACATGGATCTGGATGGTGTAATCAACTTTCAAGATTTCCACACGGCTATCACGAGGACACCGTCCCTGCTGGAGCTCCTGGGGTACTGCCTCCCTGAGCGGCCAGCCGTTTACGCTTTTCTTTGTACCTGGTCCCCGAATTGGGGCAAAATGTAATCTTTAGTGCATTTACATATAATGAAATTCACGCACACTCAAACCGGGTTGTATAAATCATCATGACACTTATAATTTAATAGTAATACGATATTATGGAACGTTACATAAGCAACTGTCATTATCACTGTAAATTATAATTTTGTAAATTAATAATTTAATCAAATTGACATATTCTTTATCTGTCCTTGAAGCGCGCCAGATGCTATCAAAACGCGCCTCCAATGGTATACGGTTCAAGTAGCCTGTTTAACTTTGCATGCATTTGTAGTGCCGTTTTAATCATGTTGACGCTGTTGAAAAGAAAACGCGCACTTTCACTTGCGACTGTGTTAAGGTCCTAATTATTACTTCAAATAGAAAAGAAAGTGCAATATATTAAAGTCAAATCAGAATTCAGAGCTATTTTTATTGAACAATAGGCACTTAGCAGCAGATTTTTATGATGATAACTACCGAGAAACCCAGCAGTTATTCTAATAAAAGTTCAATGTAGGGAACTGGAAAACCTACACTTACCTTAACTTTTGATTCGATTGATCGTATAAGAATTCGATGACATTGGCGTCAAAGTAAAATACACCTTAATGAAAATTACTTGTCTTGAAGAGCTAACGTGGCAGCTAGCCACGGCCGAAGCCTACCACTAGACCAGACCAGAGAAAACGCTGAAATAATAAATTCCCAAATGACCCTGCCGTGAATCAACCCCTGGACCTCCCACGTGTCAAATTAACTTGGAGATTTAACTCATAATTCAGTCTCTTCCTCATAATATCGTCATTGTTGAGAGTAGTAACCCCTTCGATTGATAGAGATTTTCTTGAGATACAAAGCACAACTAGTCCCCTGATCCTTCACAGAATACTATCTATTATCACAATCTAAGGAGATACGTTTTTTCTCCCAGTCATCCGACGAAGACGTCCTGCGGCTCTAGAGCCGCGTGTCACCTTGCCCCTGTCACCTCAACTTGTCTATACACAGCAACGAAGTCGAGGTGTCAGGGGCAAGACGGGGGAGCGTATTCATAAGCTAACAAAATTTTCTCAATTAGTTTCTATTTTTCTAGTAATTTTCAGAATTACTATGCAGCTTGATAGCAAGATAGATTCTTATCAAGCTGGTATACCTACCTCTATATACACCCCTATATATACCTCGGGCGTCGATCCACTGCAATAATAATCCATACTATTATGAATGCAAAGTGTGTGTCTGTCTGCTACGCTTTTACGACCCATCTATTTACCCGATTTTTATGAAATTTTGTACAGGGATAGATTGTATCTCTTTAGCTTATAGATTTAGCCCGGAAAATTTAAGAGTTCAATAAAAACCTTAATCCACGCAGACGAAGCCGCGGGCATCATCTAGTAATACGTACTTGCGCTATGCTACTATGTTATGTACTAGAACAGATCTCTAGTTAAAACTAGCAAACACACTTTCAGACTTTTTCTACTTGCTCGTATACTCAATTTAATCTTAATTTAGATCTAGAAATTTGGCACTGGGATAGTTTATAGTCTGTAATAACACAGACTACTTTTTAACCAAAAACCTCATTCGGAGCGGATGAAGTCACGGGCATCAGCTAGTTCTAAATAAAGACTAGTTAAGCCCACCCGCACGAAACTTGTGCGTGCTCGTTATAAGCAAAATTTGCTTACATTTGCACTCAACTTTGATATTATTAGAATCGTCGTCGTCGTCGTCTCAACCGCCATTGTACAACTTGATCATGAGGAATTAGATTTAGTGGGTACCGCTGTTTTTCTCGGAATAACGTTAGATGCTAAACTCCAATGGGGCAATCACCTAAATGACTTATCGAACAGGCTTAGTTCTGCTGCATATGCGGTTAACAAGTCTTATTTAACAAAATTAAAAAACACGACTGCCCTGCCAAAAGAAAATTTATTCACATTTTTATTAAATGATATTTTTTTGTGAATCTATGGATATTGAACTATAGTGTTATATATTTTTGGAATCTACTCATCATTTTCTAGATGATGATTAATCTTATTTTCGAATATTTTTTTTCAACTTTAGACTTATTAGCGAGACCATGGTCACTCCATCAAGTTTTTTTTAATTTTACTAGCCTATGTCACCCGGCATAAGCTAGGGATTCTAACGATACCTCATTTATAAAAATCCGTTCAGGCGTACAGAAGTTATGGTGGAATATACAAACTCACATACATACATACATACATGAACCTTGAAAACAATATACTCCTTTTTTCCGGCAGTCGTATAAAAAAGATTCGCCAGTTGACAGATATAGAAACGGCGAGATTATACTCGGCGCGGCGAACCTTGATCCCTATGACACTGACAGCTAATGTCACCATATAACATTGTAGTGGCGTCACCATTAAATTGGGATCATATTGGGGGCGTCTAAAAATGCCATTTATAAATTTTACGTAGCTTTATACCATTAGTAATGATATTCCGTTGATATTTTTAACAATTCTTAACATTTACAAGAAGTTATATAAGTTATTTATTTACATACACAGGGTCAAGGGTGTAACAAAAGTAAGTGATAATACTTTAGGGTTTGCATGTGTTCCTTAAATAGTTTACAGTGAAAGTACTCAGCGCTGAAAGCGAAAAATTTTTTTTGTGATTTGTATGGGCAAGCGCCACATGAACTTCCCCATGCAAATCACAAAAAACTTTTTTGCTTTTAGCGCTGCTACTTTGTCAGTGAACTCTATATAAGGGACACTACACACCCTAAAGTATTATCACTTACTTTTGTTACAGTCTGTATTTTATTCTGAATCTAATAATGACATGAGTGTTTGCGTCTCAGACTCGGAATCTGAACTGCAACTGCTGTCACCTACATTTATCAATAATGGTTGATCTTCAAGAGTGTCTTATCGCACATCTCGATCCCAATCATCGTAGCAAAGTTTTTTGGCCTTTTCTACGACTTTCCTCCAATTATCCGGAGTCACTTCACTACAAGCTTTTTCTAATAATGTCAGCATTTTATTGGCTGTAAATGGCGGAGTGGTGTTAAGCCTGGCTGCACAACCTGAAACAATATTTATTTTGAGTATGATGCAAAGTAAAAGAGTGAGATTGAAGTAAAAGTACATATGTAATTTGTACATAAAAGTTAAAATAAATACAAATGACCCACCTTTGATTTGCGTCCATATCATCTCAATGGCATTATATTGGCAGTGGTATGACGGTAACTGAATCACTGTGTGACCTTTAGATTTTGCCATTTCATCCAAAAAATATGTCCGCTTTGTTTGGAGTTTTTGTAAGTCTAATAATCTGACCAACTCTTTTTTTAACAGTTGACTGTCAGCCTCCACTCCATTGCGTTGCAGCCACTCTAGTATTTCACCTTTATTACTGTTAATGGTGGGTGGTTTGTTTACTTGTACGGAATGGTATGGGGCGTTGTCCATCAAAATATGTTGGGGCTCCTGCAGACTATCCAAAAGTTTTATGAACCATTGCTTAAAATTTTCAAAATTCATCTCTTCGTGATAATCTGTAGTTTTGACTGATTTGAAGGTCCACAAGCAATTAGGCACAAAACCTTTGGCTGTACCAGCATGGCAGATAATCAAACGCTGGCCCTTGCCTTCAGGAGCTTTGGTACCGGATTTCTCTGTATCGTCTGTCCATGTTTTGGAGACTGTGTGATCGGCGTTAAGCCACGTTTAGCCCAGATAGACCACATTGTCCCAATTCTCTATTTTCTTTATTTTTCGTAGAAAATTACACCTCATCAATGCTATATCCTTACGCTCCATTAACACTTTTCTTTTGTCACACTTCCCATACCGAAATCCGCATTTTTTATGACTACTCTGAGCGAAGTCATACTGCCATTAAATAAACTGGCTGATTTCAGCGACGTCAATAACTTTTTTAAGTCGGCAGTTCACCTCGGAAGTAGTAGCCGTAAATATGGCTACGTATCGCAGTCATGTCGAAGTCATCTGGACTGGTGACGGGATATACCCTATTACATTTTTTCTTCTTTGGAGTTGAGAGTTTGTTCTCCTCCATCGATGATTCACCGAACTTTTCCTTTGTGATTCGGGAAACGGTAGCCTTGCCAATCCCTAGAGCATCAGCAACACGGTCGCGTACGTTGTCAAGTGGCAACAAAGGGCCGCCATTTTGTTGTTCACGAGCAAAGTAATCTCGCAAACGCACAACAAACTCCTGTGTTTCATTGTTGAGTACAGTTTTTCGTAGTCTTTTCGGCATTTTTCAATACCACAGCAATAACAAAACAGCAACAAAAACAAAAAAACAGTAATAACAAGTAACACTCCGATAACAAAAAACACGTGGCACATACAAGGCGTTAGCACTCGTACTGAAGAAGCGAGCGCCGGGCGCCGGCCGCCGAGCGATCGCGCGCGTCTCGTAGTGACCGACCAAATAGTGTGGCTATATCTAAAAATATCCTATAATATTATTATAACCTACAATAACAACCAAAGACACGACCCATCACTAACACGAACTGTCATAGGGATTAAGGTTTGCCGCGCCGATTATAGTTTATTTTGTTTACTTTCACAGCATTATATCATATAATAATACTATAGTGGGGTAATGCTGCTGATATTAATTCTATTTTTGTGCTGCAGAAAAGCACTGCTCGAGCCATATATAATATATATGGGACCTAGAGAGTCACTAAGAGATATATTTAAAGAAATCAATATTATGAATGCACAACCAATACATATTTGAAAATTTAGTATACGTGCATAAACACATTGATAAATTTAAGAAGAAAAGTGATTGGTTGTCATAATGTCAATACTAGAAATAAAAATAAACTTGTAATGCCTGCTTCTAGGCTTAGTAAAACCAGCAATTCATTTGTTAGAAACAGTGTCCACTTCTACAATAAGCTCCCAGAAGACATGTTGAAGACGTCTCTGAATAAGTTCAAAGTTAATGAAAAACGTTAACTCATTAAAAAAAATCCTATTACCAGGATTAATTAAATGATAAGGAAGCTTGGCAATGATTTTATCTAATGGCTCTGATAGTTCCTTAGTTAAGATGATTTGTGAAATGGTGATAAAAAAACCCAGCTGAGTTTGTTGTGGGCTCTTCTCAGACCAGGCGTGTTTGGAACCCTCGTAGCTTTAGTTTTATGATACCGTTACTGATTATCACCATTATATTTTATAAATAACTAGACGTCAATAAGTGTAGAAACCTACCTAAATTGAATAAACATTATTTGGGTTTGGGTTTGGATTTGAACCTATAGACGTCCACTGCTGGATGAAGGTCTCCTGCATGGATTGCCACAGAGCGCGGTCTTGTGTTGCTTGTTTCCAGCGGCTCCCAGCTGCACGCTTGAGATCATCCGTCCACCTAGTGGGAGGTCGTCCAACGCTGCGCTTCCCGGTGCGGGGCCGCAATTCGAGCACTTTTATTACTACAATAACTATGCAATATTCAACATAGTTCGTTCTGTGTAATCCTTTGTGTGGAGGTTCAATATTTTTTAATTAACTTTTCAGCCGTTATTTATAATTTTCTCACAAGCTTAGAGTAAATTTAAGCTTTTCACAGGATAGCAATAAAGTTAAGCTGAGTTGAGAAAGCCAAGAACATGCACGGGTAGTAAAATGAATTAAGTATTTTTATAACTTTTTTGATCACCTCTCTGCTATAGAATTGTTACTTTTACTACCTCTGTGACTAGCCCGTGTGGATGAAGTTTTTTTGATTGAAATCCTTAGTTCCTTATTTTGCGATAAAATATAGTCTATGACCACGGAACATCTTTTTAATCATAATTTTGATGAAATTTTGGTATAGGGGTAGGTTACATCCCGGGAAAGACCATAGGCTTTTTATCCCGGAAAATTAAAAGTTTTCTCGAGAATTCGGAAATAAAAAAAACATAGTTTTCTTTTAATATTACCCTTTGAAATTTTTATTGTTTATTTGTCCCTCAATCTCCAATAAAGGAAGGAACACTCCATTAGTCTCCATTTTGCGAACAATTTGTAATCGATGAAGTTGATTGGCCATTGTTATGCCTAGCAATTATTTACAACACTGGTTCTTTACAATCATTGAGTTAGCCTCTAGGTCACAGATTTATAAAGGGAAGCAGATTCAATATATTGAAAAAAATAGCGTGGCAATTTCAAACACACGGAAACATTACGCACACATAGACAAAACACAGGGCCGCACCTTGTTGCTGCATAACACATTATTACTATGTAGGGTTAAGTCGTGTGGAAAAACAACGACCTAAACCTTACCTATCATTTGGAAGCTATAATTTGTAAGGATTTTAAAAATAATAATAGGTCCCTTTATGATTTTTTCATCACAAGCGATCACAACTGCAATGTAGTAACAAAATTGAAAATTGTAATTTCATCTAGCTTTTGCCCGCAGCTTCGCTTACGTTAAATTCAATTTTCATACAAATTTCAAATACCTGTTTTACGATGGGATGAATTTTCAAAAATATTTTCTCGGCATACGCTCCTACTTTTTAACTGGTTTGTAGTTGGCTAAGGCCTGCCTCGATAGGATAGAGGCCTGTGCCAGATGTCTATTTCGGGCTTGGGTCCGCGATGATAATCACCACCACGTGCGGGACCCTAGTCAATGTGATGAATATAGTTATAGGCAGAGATACCACGAATGTGAACTCCGCGCTGCGTGTTATAACGTCACTGTGGATTCCGTCAGTATCATGGCCAGTGGTTCTCGCGTCGTTCTCGCTCTGCATCGATGCGCAGGTGCTGGAGATATTATTTAGAAGCACAGTACCAACGGATATCGTATAAATACCGCCAGATTTTAACTCAAAGTTCCTATTGACAGTAATTTCTTGGCAGTAAGCCAAATAAATGTTGTAAAACAATCGAATCGAATCGTTATTCCAAAAATTAGGTTAGAAGGTTAAATAAAAAAATTACAACAGGTTAAACTCACATGTTACTTATTCAAGTAAACTTTACAATTAGTGTTTTTGAATCACCAAGTGAATCTACCATTGATTCGGAATATCATTTCTAGCGAGAAATCATACTAATATTATAAATGCAAAAGTGTGTTTGTTTGTTGGTTTATTGGTTTGTCCTTCAATCACGCCGCAACGGAGCAACGGATTGACGTGATTCTTGGCATGGGTAATAGTTGAGAACCTGGAGAGTGACATACTACTACTGTGAGGCTACTTTTTATCCCTGAAAATTAAGGAGTTCCCGCGGGAATCAAACAAACTTAAACCACGCGGACAACGTCGCGGGCATAAGCTAGTGTTACAATATGTACTATAAAGAACCAGAAGTGGATTAAAGTAAAAAGCAAACAACAAACAAAACTTTATCCTACAGCACAATTTTAACAATCTCAAACTGTGAGACTGTGTGTGTGATTGTGACTTGTGAGTATCAATTTTTGGCTTATAAAAATTAATGTTCTGCCTAACAAACAATATATAAATATTATTGTAAATGTATTGTGAAGACACCATAAGTATAGCAATCTCTTTAAATTTTTACATACGTTATTACACGGACTTGTAATATTGCTGGTATATTTAACTGATAAATCCATCCATCCATCCATCCATTTTTATCGAAAAAAGTCGAAGTTATATACTTAAAATAAAAGGGTCGTCAAGTCCGGCCCTGTAATTTATTAACATGATAGCATGAAATTTACTTACCGATGGAACGTTATTTCTGGGGTTTTCCTGTACGAAGCGTTATAACACTGGGGGACACAACACTTCACCATTTTATTTCAATAAATATTGGTTGCTAAACCTCCAATTTTCACAAAAAAATTATGACAACACAATGTAAACAAACGCCATAAGTCTTTTAAGATGTCTTATATCCTAATAACAGACTTCCACGCATTGAAATTTTGTCAATGTGTGCGTTTGTGTTGCACAGTGTTGCAACAAATAAAAAAAAGATAGGAACATAGACATTTTTGCTTGGAGGGAAAAGGACAGATTCCCATACACGTGTGTATGTGGGTGTGAAATTTATGATAAGTCTGCTTTTCTTTAGTATGTCTGTGCTCTAGGTAATGAATGAATGAATGACTGAATGTGTTACACTGGTCTGAATTATAATTCCGAGCGGTGCAACAGGTTAATAATATTATTTCGCCACCAAATCGTTAAATCCGCCGTATTACATGACGGCGCAATTTTGTAATCCGGCGCTCAGCCTGATTGTCGCCGCCATATCTATATTCTATAGTAATATTATAAACAGGTAACTTTTGTGAGTTTGTGAGGTTGTAGGGGTAATCTCTGGATCTAAAAAACCGATTTTGAAAATTTTGGTACCAATAGAAAGCCACATTATTTGTGAACGTCAAAGGCTATATATTAATACGAAAAATGAAGAGACATTCGTGGTAGTCGGATTTGCAAAGTAAGTAGGAGAAAAACATAGACGTAGGATTGGTCTCGCTCGTCTAGCGGAGCGAGACCAATCCTACATCTATGTTTTTCTCTTTCTCTTCATTTTTCGGCAGCATATGTCTAACTTTCATATCTAAAACGCAAAATGATGAAAAAACTTTTTCGTGATAGTCGCAACAAAAAACCTCGATCCACGCGGACGAAGTCGCGGGCATCAGCTAGTTCTAAATACAATACGTTCGCTCGCCTGTAGCCGCACTTTAACTATAAATATTGAATGGCTACGGCAGTTAAATGTTTAGCCAATACACTATTAAATATTACACTTCGGTAGAAATTCGACTACACGATATGTAATTCGGTGGGTTTTACAATCCAACTGCAACTAATGTAAATGTGTATGGTCAGGTTTCCGTACAATTCTTAGCGGAGAAAAGATAAGTAGGTACTTATTTCGGATTATTATTCAGACAAATTATTATAATAATATTATAATTCGACTATGAAACTTGGCTTGGCTATATATTTAATTATATTATAACTAGATGATGCCCGCGGCTTCGCGCGCGTGAATCAAGTTTTTGATTCCCCTGGGAACTCTTTAATTTTCCGGGATAAAAAGTGCCTATCTCCTTTACCGGGATACAACCTACCCCTGTACCAAATATCATCAAAATCGGATGAACAGATGGGCCGTGACAGTGAAGCGTAATAGACAGACAGACACTGTCACACTTATAATATTAGTATGGATTATTTGATATAAATGCCTACATCTTCTTTCTACAGTTTCTTTCGGACTCTTCTCGGTTCAAATGGCATCCTTAACCAGGTTTAGATGCACTTGATCATTCTAAAGTTTTATCATCATCATCGTTTTTACCTATTGCCGGCTAAATACTGAGTACGACTTTCCACTACAATGAGAAGGGTTTGGCGTGGTTCACCATGTTGGCCAAATACGGATTAGCAGACTTCATAATTTTTTGAGAACATTATAAAGAACTACTATATAGGTAACTACATATCGCTAAACGGTTAAACGGTTAGTTACTACAGTAAAACGCTAACCGTTTATCAAACGGTAGTAAAAAACAATGTTTTTTTCACTCGCTAGTACACAGGAGTAAAGATTGTTTACTAATATTTTCAACCATTAGCCGTTAACCGTTTAACCATTTAGCACGTGGTATGTTAGCACCACTAGTCTACACAGATATTTAATTTCACCTAACGTAACCTAACTCACTAAAGTCAGAGGTGCGGACCTCTAAACATAGCTTTTTTATTAACAGTTTCCACCACGCTGGCCACCATGTTTCACGAAGGTTCTCGAGCACCCGATCCCGAGATTTCTTGAAAAAAAAAAACTCTTGGTTCATGCAAGTTTATTCACGATGTTTTATTTCAGTTTTTATACGACTGCCTGAAAAAAGCAGTATATTGTTTTCAGAGTTCATGTATGTATGTATGTATGTCTGTATGTATGTATGTATGTATGTATGTTTGTATGTATGTATGTATGTATGTGAGTTTGTATATTCCACCATAACTTCTATACGCCTGCACCGATTGTGATAAATGAGGTATCGTTAGAATCCCTAGCTTATTCCGGGTGAAACAAGCTAGTAAAATTTAAAAAAAATATGGGGTGACCATGGATGGTCCCGCATTAAAGACTAAAGTTGAAAAAAATTGAAAATAAGATTAACTATATAATCATCATCTAGAAAATGATGAGTACATTCTATATTATAGTTACTGTACTATAGTTACTGTATACTATAGTTACTGTAGTTATACTATACTATATTTCAATATCCAGTGATTCACAAAAAAATATCTAATTTAAGTAGATTAATTTAGATTTTTATCTTTTTAGTTAGTTTTTTGGCAGGGTAATCGTGTTTTTTATTTTTCTAATTATGACTTGTTAATGAGTTACTTATGAACTTCAATATAAGGTCGTCACTCATTGTAAGTAGGTAAACTTATGGCCATGTGGTCACTTAGTTCACACTTCACACGAAATACTGGAGAAGCGACATATTATCTGCGCTTGCAATACCCCGCATAATTTTCTATACCTGGGTATTGCTACCATCACTTAAAGCAGTATTTCACAGCTTTATGTCATGAATCTAGACCTACGTAAAATAAGGATTAAATTTCTGAAACACGAACGTCAACAATATTAAAACAATACTCATAGTCATAAAAGGGCAGATATAAAAACGAATTTATGATAGTTTAGGAGCTTCTTTTATTGCCAGAAATACCTTGCAAGTTCTAACTAGGTACTTACCTATGAAAAGAAGCAGTGTTATTAATCTTAATTCCAATCACGTCCACGCCGCCGTAGTTAATGAACTTACTTAACACCATTATTCACCTGTTAGCGTGCAATAAAACGTCTTCAGTGCAAAATTGCACAAGAAAATTATACGCTAAGCTTCTTGTAAATGGCGTAACTGGATAGCAAGGTGTTTTGCAAAGTATTTGAATTCAAAGTTGTCTCATCATTATTCACTTAACACCACTTAGGGCTGATTTCTCCAACACCGAGTAACGTTTAATTATTATTATATATTAAAAATGTTAAATATTAATCTTTTTTATTATAGGTATGATATTTTTTATATATTAAAAATTTGCCAAAATCTTATGGGCCGTTAAAACTTAACACACGGCCCACCAGGCAGATATAAAGTAGAATTACTAGCTGATGCCCGTGATTTCGTCCACGTGGATTGAGGTTTTTTGGTTCCCGCGGAAAATCTTCAAATTTCCGGAATAAAAAGTAGCCTATGTGTTATTCCATCTATCAGTGCCAAATTTCATCCATCCATACATCCATCCATCCAAAATTTCGAATTTATAATATAAGAATAGAAGTATAGATTAATAATTATATGAAGGCTAACTTAGGATGGCTTCGTTCGTTCGATTCACTCAAAGAAATACAGCCGTAAAGGTTTCTGACATAGTATTATTATCAGCAATGTACAATGGGTGGCATGCGAATCACATTGCTAGGTATCGGCTAGTGCTTCTTCAATTCAATTTTATTCCTGTAACTGATTCAGTAAATTTCCTATTTACTTTTCCTATTTCGTATTTGTTAAGGTAGTGGTCAGTAAATATATATTTAGTCTATAAACTGTTAATAGTAGCTTAAAAACTATAAAACTAATCTAAACTCGCCGGCATATTTAGCGGAACATAAAAAAAGGTCCATAATTAAAAAAATATGGTTTTATTTTAAAATCTACTTACTACACTTCTTTTGTTATTTAAAGTTTTATTTAAAATGAGATCACATTAAGAACAGATTTTGCGAGTAAAGGCTATTTGTGAAAAAAATGGTACATTTTTGAACTTTTCATGTAACCGGGAAAAGTGAAATTTAATATTAAAATAACAATTAATTAAATTAAAAAAATGATGATTAATATCGCGTATTTCCTCCACGTGCTCTTATTAAAGTTTCTACCCGTCTAGGCATACTGAGAATGATGTTATCGATGGTCTCCTGGGATATTCTCCGCCATTCCTCAACTACGGCGATTCGCAGTTCTCCCACGTTGGCAGGAGCTGATATTCTGGACTTAACTTTTCTTTTCAGCAAGTCCCTAACGTGCTCTATTGGGTTCATATCCGGTGATCTCGCCGGCCACTCCATAACAGTGATATTCATATCATTAAGATAAGCTTGAGTTACCCGAGCGGTATGCGGCCCAGCATTATCCTGTATAAAAACAAAATCTTCACCGATATATGGGGCAAACGGTACGACATTTTCTTCTAAAACTTCTCTGATATAGCGGTCTGCAGTCAGACTCCCTCTGTCAATCACTACCAAGTCTGTGCGAACTCCCAAATAAATGCCCGCCCAAACCATTATTGATCCACCACCGTATGCAACTGTAGTTTAAAATTTGTCTGAATGTATCGTTCTCCTTTGCGTCTGTATATTCTTTGCCTGCCGTCAATTTGATTTAAGAGAATTCTGCACTTATCCCTAAACAATACCTTACTCCATTGGTCCGCGTTCCAAAGTCGATGTTCCTGAGCAAAAGTTAACCTGTTTCTACGATGATTTACCTCGAGCCTTGGAGCCTTGGCGGGCACAAATGAACCCAAACCAGCTTCTTCGAGCCTTCTTCGTACCGTACGCTCACTTACGGTTACACCCCGCACTGCTTGTAACTCATGTCGGGCTTGGACGGCCGTCAAACGGGGGTTCCTACGTACACGAAGCCGAATGAAACGATCATCCCTACTCGAAGTGCGTCTTTTTCTGCCTTGTCCTGCTCTTCTCACATAAGTACCGGTCTCCCTGAACCGTTGGATACTGCGATGGATCGTTGAAACTGGTCGACGAAGATCTCTGGATATCACTCTGTAGGTTTGACCATTTCTTCACATTTCGAGTGCCCTGGCAATCTCCGTTAGGGTTAAGTCAGGCATAATTCAGTCATCAACTCCAGAAAGATACGCGATTAAAAAAAACTAACAAAAAACAGTATTTCAATGAAATTTTAAATCAAACTCAGAAGGAAGAAATACTCAAAGTTCGCTCCAGACTTGGCGTATTTGAATAAAATTAAAACAATTGCATAAAATGTGATGTTCAGTTGTTTTCTTAATTTGAAAATATTTCTTTTTAAATTAAATGACGTATAAACCAGCCAGCAACCTTATATGATACTGATATCAAACCTTTTTTTTATGTTCCGCTAAATATGCCGGCGAGTTTATAAACTGTTAAGTAGACGTGTATAAGAAGTCTATGATGTACAGGATAACTATGACAATAATATATTGTGTGCTTAGGGGTGAAACAAGACGATTTCAGACTAGACGAAACGAAATCTGAAATCGTGTTTCATCCCGTGGCACACATATATTTAAAAGTGCGAGTTTTATTAAAATTGTGTTTCTTATTTATTTTAGGTTATATCGGTTTTTGTTTACAAATATCATATCTGTCAGTTTAGATGATGGGTAAAATGACAATTAAAAAGGTTTGAAATAAACAAAAGATACTTCCTATCAAAGTATCTTCTGAAAGGAGGGCTGCTACGTCATTCAGCGGGTAGACAACCATCACTTTCTGGTTTTCTTTCCCGCTGCATGACGTATGAAATTGACTAGTTTCAGGTTGCTCAACAAGCAATGAAACTCGCATTTTCAATTCAGGTTATATGAAAAAATAATATAATTGTCATTTGAGTGTACCTATACCTTGATTTTTAATTCCGTGGAATTCTGACGTTTCTTGGTGATACCATATTCAAAACAGTTCCCACAAAAAACGGTAACAAATTCTAATACAATTTAAGTAATGCTATGGTTTCTAAAGATTAAATTTACAGTGTTAGTTATCACTAACTTGTTAATTAATTAATAGATCACTATTTTAATGTCAAGTGACAAACGTTACGAACATTTTATATTTGCATCGTTATCATCATCTTCGTCATCGTCACCGACATTTATAATGAAAGTGTCATAGACACTGTCAATCAAATGGTCAATACGGCATAGTTTGTCCTCTTCTTTAATAACATGTGCTTATGCACTCTTGCTATTTGTTTGGGGTGACATTGTTCACTCCCTCGACCAAAAGCTCTTTCACTTCTGCCATTTTATAAGTTTATTGTTTTTTGCCACATGCCCCTTAAGCTTAAGCCCAAACCAACTCAATCGGATTGAGTTCACAATGAGATCCCTCGTTCCGCTGCCATCTCGTCCACAACATATTTATTATATTAATTATGCTTTTCTGTTATGTTCTGCTTATGTTTTTTGTATAAGTTTACTTTCAACATAGTTTCATCATAATTTAAATTCTTTGACGTTTAACATGCTAGAAATCATAATTTTTCCAGCCGGTTGTTGGTTTTCGTTCAAATTTTCGTGAGTGGCAATAGCAAGTAATAAGAGCACATTTTAACATTGAAGCTTGAAAGTCGAATGGCATGATCATTATGATAACGGCCGACAGACGCCTAGAAAAAAGTATTTTTGTTTTTTAGTGAAAAAGCTATTACCTCTTTCGTTTACCAGGCTGATCCGTTATGTGATAAAATATCAATATTGAAACAATTATGTGGGAGAACAAAGCAATACAACTGGCCACACCTCGCATGAGTAACAAACCTTTTTGAACCAAAATTTGAAAGTTTGTGAAACGACTAATGTTTTTATCAATAAATTTCAATTTCAATTAGAAATTACTATTTTCGACACTTTTATGTTGATTAAGTTTTAAGTCAATTTGCAGTTGAAGGTAAATTTATTGGGCATAGCAAATAAATATCAAAAAAATATCGTGGACTAGATTGCAGAAGAACAAGGGATTACTGTAGGTAATCTCAATCCAATTGAGTTGGTTTGGGCTCAAACTTGGATCCAATTGCAAAAAGTAAGATGGCGGAAGTGAAAGAACTTTTGGTTGAGGGAGCTAACGTCACTTCAAACAAATGGATATGGTGTGCATGGAACATGTTGAATTAAAGAATATGCCGTATTACCCATTTGATTGACAGTATCTGTAGATGACGAGGATGATGAGGATGACGACGAAAACGATGATGATGATGAGTTTACTT
The DNA here is from genome assembly GCA_964035005.1 of Erebia palarica. NCBI lineage: Eukaryota > Metazoa > Arthropoda > Insecta > Lepidoptera > Nymphalidae > Erebia > Erebia palarica. The sequence goes on from OZ035986.1 coordinate 22,932,724, forward strand.
AATACTGTAACAAGCATTGCACGTTCGGCTCGGGTAGAATACTTTCCTGCTCACACATCAACTAACCAACTCGCTCGGAGCGCTCTGACCATTATGTCTATGCGAAGAACAAAGCGGCGGAGCCCTATATAAGCCCGAGCGCGACAAAGATATTAATTCCATTAGCTAGTTAGTGATCGTACTAGAAGAAAACCGATGCAGTCAATACAGCCAAGTCTAGGCTTCGGAGCACGACAGCCATTGCAGTGTACTCTCACTTCTAAAGCTAGAGAGTTTAGCTAGATTCCGTCATTCATTATAAACTAGGAGATTGATAGCCGTTGCAGTCATCTCCGATGCTTAATGTATGGTACAATACTCACGAGTTACTACCATTGACGTTTTTTTTACTTCTACCCTACAATACTTAATTATTTATAAGTAGCTGATGCTCGCGGCTTCGTCCGCGGGAAATAATATTTTTTCATTGCCTTAAAAAAGGACCCATACTTCCATACTAGTATTATCAATCCGAAAGAGTGTCTGTCTCTGTGTCTGCTATGCTTTCCCGGCCCTTCTTTAACCGATTTTGACAAAATTTGGTATTGAGGTAGGTTGTATCCCGGAGGAGGACATAGGCACTATCCCGGAAAATTAAAAAGTTCCCGCGAGAATCAAAAATCCTTAATCCACGCGGAATCTAGTTTATAAATCTAATATTAGTACGTATGGATACAGTTTATCATTATTGATTTTTGATTCTTTATTTTATCTTTTATCCTTTCTTAGTAAAGTTATTAATTATAATAAAAGACTATTTCATTCTTTAGTAAGTAATAAGTACTTATTTGGATTTTGCGTGTTACAAATGATAAATAATTTATTCCAGGTAATAGGTGCATGTGATCAAAACTAAAATACAAAAATGTTTGTGACTTCTGAACGTCACAAACGTCAGAATTCCACGGAATTAAAAATTCAAGTATAGTGTCAAAACTATGGTCCAAATTTTAATTCACGAACTTTCAAGCATACTTTGAAATTCTATTTACTCGTTCAATAAGCTATTACTAAAATAATTATATACATGTGGCTTACCAGTAAATTATTAATATTTCATGTTTAACAATTGCAAATAGTTCCAATGCCAAACGTTTGATTCCAATAAAGTTGATGAAATGAGCCTAATTAGTTATCATTAGGTAGGTACGTGAATAAAGCTACACGTGTGAATATTACGCTGCTGCGGAGTGAAATGAGCCACACGTGTAAATACACACTGGACATTTATTATGTCATACTCACATATGACTGTCCTGTTCACACAAGACTACGTGGAGTCGGGTTGTGCTGATTCGGTTTTGAAAGAGATCTACATTTTTATATAATATTGTGTTTGTATTATTATTATATATTTTATCCTTTTATAGCATGACATTTACCTTAATATGCTGCCGCCAACGCTCCCAAACACTTTGTGCCTTATAATGAACACGAGTTTAAAAAGAGTACTATTGAACACGCAAACAGAAATACGCCTCCCTACGCAATATCGCTCCGCATTGGAAGATTTGCATCTTCAAACGATGCTCGATCAACATAATATTATTATTCATAGCAGTGCGGTTGGCGCGGATGCTATGTAAAGCGCATTTAGACCGCGATTTATTTGATTTCAACCTCAAACATCCATACTAATATTATAAATGCGAAAGTGTGTCTGTCTGTTTGTCTCTCTGCTACGCTTTCATAGCCCATCATGAGTCCTAGGAAGCTCGTGCTAAGTAGTGGGCCGGTGATGGATTGAAATGATGATGAGTGATGACTGGTATTTTGAAGATTCAATCTGCTTGAAGTGAAGTAGAACAGTCATGTGTGGCAGTATGGCATGAATCTCAAGACCCGAACAATTATCTTGCTGATGTCTTCACTACTATGACACTGGCGGAATTAATGTGTGTATGTATGCAAAGATGAAGGAATGCTGGCGCATTTTTGCGATAAATTGTTATACTAATTTATAAATTATTAAACTATATAATACTTTGTGCATAAAAAAAGACCATCTACCGCCCGAGGAGTTATTAAAGTGAAGTATGACGTCGTTTTAGACGTTTATTGCTTAGTTGTTTAAAGACTCACAACACTTAATTTATTCAATAAATTAGCAGTCTTTCGCTACTACCGCGCGGATCTACATTTTTCCCGTTGGAATTTCTTAGATTGGTACTTTTTATTGTTTTTTTTAAATTTTACTTTAAATGGAGATCTTACATGCGAAATGTAAGCTTTCAAGACACAGCATTGGACCAGTCAGTCAGATTTGCTTGTTTTTAATAAAAAAGATAGATAATATTGTTTATTAGAAGAAGCGACATAAGAACAGTTTAAGACTGTAAAGTTAAACTAGATAAAACATTAGCACCGCAACACAGATTGTAATGCCAATGGTCAAGGTCAATGGACAAGTAAAAATAAAAGGAAGTCTCTTGCAAGGACAGTTTTTTTATAAATTAGCGTTTAACCATAACATATAATATTACTATAAAGTTTTATTTTAACTTCTATAGTTGTAAAGTAGCACCGTCTTCATTATTTAGAGGTCGAATACCAAATCTGAATCTTTCCAAGTTACGCAACCTTCGGTGCGCGTGCCCGACCCGCGCTTGGCTGGTCTTTGTGTTTTTGATGGTGACTATAAAACATTTAATCAAAAAATTTGTGTATGACTTATTCATCAGGTTTACTTGACGAAAAATTGATAGAGCAAAGGACTTGAGTTCATGATCCAAAATTACGCCTTGTTCAAATATGTGCTACGTAATACGTCGCTTTATTTGAGATATACAGGTTTTGGAGAGATTTGAATACTTAACTAGGTAATATTTGAATGTTCAAACAGGACTTTGTTTATTTAATACTAGCTGTTACCCGTAACTTCCTCAAGCTTGCGGTCTGTTAGAACATTTCCGGTTTGTGGTCAGGGTAACCATTTCAAGACAGTGCTGAGTAATAGGATTTCAAGATACTCGTAGTAGTCAGAAAAAGCTCTTAGAGACGATCTGGAATGTGCAAGCATTTCATGTTAGTAGCTAATAATGTAACTTTCATACCTACTATAAGCACAACGTAAATAAAGCTGATTATCGACGCATATTGCATGCAGGTATTTCGATGTACAACACCTAGTATAACCCCATGTAAACACAAATGTGCAATAAATAAATGATTTATTAATTGATTGATTCACGCCTATACACATTTTTCAGACCGCTGTAGTCTCACCTACTACACCTATCCTCTTCTCTTCTTGTCAAACTATTGCCAGATCACTACTGAGCACGAGTCTTCTCTCAAAATGAAAAAGGTTTGACCATAGTCTACCACGCTGGCCAAGTGTGGATTGGCAGACTTGACAAACCTTCGAGAGCGATTCGATTTGGTTCCTCCGTCAACTTATTATCGTACCGCAAGTCATCGAAAATTTCTGCACCCTCATGTATTCGAAATTCCTAGGACACGTATGGAGAGATTTGCTTCCTCGTTCCTTAATCGAACCGCCAGGATATTGAATAATGCCCTTCCGCTTCCATTTTCGCCTATAAATATACAACAATTAATATTACGTATCGAGACTTCTTATTGAATTTCTGTGAATTCCCTATGCTTTCTCGAGTAATAGAAAATTATCAATTCAAATTCAATGCAATAATATGTAAAAGCTTTTCGCTAACAAGTAAAACTTTAGTGACGTATTCCAATAAGTTCACTTTGCTTTCAAAATATCTCATCATCATCATCATCACTACAGCCTCTTAACGTCCCACTGCTGGGCACAGGCCTCCACTCTCATAGGAGAGAGGGAATTAGGAGCTTAGACCCACCACGCTGCTCCAATGCGGGTTGGCGGGCTTTAACGACTATTATCATGTTAGTGATAATAACCGTTCAAAATATGTAACGAAGCACAAATAATGACGTTATGTGTGCAAAGTCGTTCAATAATGAGAATCAATTTAATAGGATAAACAGTTCGATGGATGGATGGATGTATGGATGTTTGTTACTCAATCACGGTTGAACGGATCTGGATAAAATTTGGCACTATATAGAAATAGATTATAGTCTGGAATTAGGCTACTTTTTATTCCGGAAAATTAAAGAGTTCTCGCGGGAACCAAAAAAATTCAGTCAATGCGGACGAAGTCGCGGGCGTCAGCTAGTCTGTAAATAAGACCTGCATTTAGTTCTGCCAATTTTATTCGCAAGGTTCAAACTATTTATGTTGTAAAAACTCGAGCTTTACAAAAAGGTAGTTTTGGTCTGACGTACCCAATTCGATACTCGATTGTTACCGGCGTCCCGTTGTCAGGGTCTGGAAATATGCGCTAAGCCTTCTGTATACAATTGTTTTCAAGGAATAATATTAAATTGTGTATGATGTATTAAAAAGATTTTTATATCTATTTATCCGGTTTTATATTCAATTAATTACAAGTTAGTCCTTGACTGTGATCTCACGTGGTGGAAAGCGATGATGGTAGCGGGCTAACCTGTTTACATAGATTTAGGATTGCGCTTGCAGCGGAAACCAATCCTAAATCTATGCCTGTTTATAGCATATATAATAGATCAAAACTCGGCACGTTCTTGTACAACAGGATGGTAACTAGCTACTATCGAAGAAAATTCAGAAATCATTAATTTTTAAATTGACCCTGCCGGGGCTCGAACCTATAGGACCTCCCACTTGTGAGACCACAGCGCTCACCTCTGCGTCAGGAAGGTCGTCAAATAGAATCTGGAAAATACAGAGTTCCTTACAATAGGCCCCCAATCCATTTCGTAAGTACAAAGGAAATTGAATTTGGAGGGATATCATTTAGATATAATACTATGTTAATGGTGCAGTCATGCCTTCGTTATCGATGGTTGTACCTATTACTAGCAACAGTCCCCAACTTCGCTTCGGTGGGAACTTCGAATTTAATCAGCCTTATTAAGTGTCTATATTAACAGTGTCCTCCCGACCGAATTTTGGCCACGGCGACCAATCTCCATATAGAGATTAGCCATCTGCGCGGGAGATATTATAGTGCATAAGTGTGTGTGCGTACTCTTTACTCCCTTACTCTCATAGCCCGATGGGACGGAAAATCCGACACGACCGGAGAGTGATCAGGTGCAGAACCGACAGCTTTAAGTGCTCTCCGAGGCACGGGTGTGACACACCGCCAACTCCAGGCTTGTACTGAGAATTTTTTGTCAGAAAACCGCAGGCTAGAGGAGAGTGCCGCTTATTGAAATGGCGCGCTGAGATGTGAGTGAACATTTTCTGGTTCTCTTACTTTGATCTCAAAAAAAATGTACGAGAATTAAAATGGAATTGATTAATTCGTATAGAAATCTTTAAGATTTTTTTAAAATCTTTAAAGCTATTCACATTTTAGGATTGAGAGTCCTCAGTAAAATAATTAGTACGGAGCGTTCTATCAAAGTTTAGTATTTTTAGTCGTCCACTGCTGAACGAAAGTCTCCTGCATGGATCGCCAAAGAGCACGGTCTTGTGGCGCTTGTTTACAGCGTATAGTGAAATAAGGTAAACATATTATGCTTCATCATATAACATCGGGCCACACATTTTTCTCCAGAAACTCAAATCGATTCAAAGGAGTCACAATCACCACTAATGAGAAATGTTAGAGCATTCAAAGAAAGATCGTAAATAGTAAGTTACTTCTCAGTAGTGACGTAGCGGCTACGTGCGTAACACTCAAGCTCTACGAGATACGCGTAGACCGTGTCGTGGCATATAATAGTAGAGGAGCCCAAGAGGGGATTTTTGGATTTACTCCAGCGCGGCAGATTAATATAAAGGGGGATTCATTGGACCCTGTAGAGTACCTTCACCATATATGAGCCCTGTATATTGGTGGATGATTTGAGCGAGACCTAAAGGAGTTGGAGTTTTTAAAGTTTGTAACTATCCAACTCCTTTGGGTCTCGCTCAAATCGTCAGATTATTTGAACGTACACTTTTCAGCATGTAATTAACTCACTCTACCTTAATCTGACGTGCTCGAGTATTTCTTATGATCGATTTTATTTATCTAATTATTTGATCTGCTGTCCTAGACAGACCCACCAATATACAGGGCTCATATATGGTGGAGGTACTCTACAGGGTCCAAAGAATCCCCCTTTATATTAATCTGCCGCGCTGGAGTAAATCCAAAAATCCCCTCTTGGCCTCCCCTACTATAAAGACCGTTATTCGTTTGAGCTCTACGCGCGGTTTTGTCTAATCGAAGGGTTTATTCTTAATAGTACACTGGGTTACACAATAAGACACCGGTAGTATAAATTTGAAAACTGGAGATAGTATATCCTAATGATAAAGTTAAATGGAAGAAATTGGCTTCACATTCAAAAGCCCACAAGTCAGTGTAGACTTTTTACATAACGTATGTTTTGTGTATTAGCTACTTGTTGTAATATTCCTTTTTAAAGAAGGGAAACTACTGAGTTTTTTACTGGTTATTTTTAGTAGAATCTGCTTACTGAACTGCGACACCAGTTATAAGACTTTACAAGACTTTCTTGCGCCTAAGACACAAGTAATCCTACTTGAAATAAAGTATAATTTTATTTTATTATACTTATTTACTATTTACTCATTAGTTCTACATAAAACTATGTTGCTTTTATTTACAACTAGTGCCAGCCAAATGTCTTCCTAGCTATAATTATTATTAATCTTTTTAGAGCAGTTTCGGACGCCAATCGTCAAAATTTTTATTCTTTTTCTTAAGATTTAGTATGTTTACTTCAGTTCCTTTGTGAATTAACTAGCTATTAACGCTTAACGGAGAGGGCTTAAGTGTCCATTATTTCCTACTTTTATTGAAAGGGCTCGAAGCGTACTTAAGGGTAAAGATTAAGAATTATACTGGGAAAACTTTGTATAGTAAGTATATTGCATGAATCCTTTTTGTTTTACTTTTGATTTGAATTTTATTTGATTTGAGTTTATGTAATGAATTATCACCGTTTCGTCGTTAAAGCTTGGACTGTAAAAAAACTATGACTTAATGAATCCGGTGCTTATATTAAATAATTTGAAAATTTTAAGTTAAGCAATGGAGCATAGATAGCTTATTCTTTATTAAATATTGGGTATTTTGATGACTGCCTGGGATGAAAAAATGACAAACGGAAGGTTGACCATTGTAACACAGATATTCCTACTGTCATGCCTCAATTTTTCCTGTCAAATACAATAATTTCTCAATGGATCAACGAAAATATTCTCTATCAGGCAGGGTCACACATACACACAAAGCAAGAGCAGCAACTTCGCCGGCGAAGATGAAGTCTTCGATTTCACACGTTACCCAGAAGTAGATACCCACGGCCTCTGGGACGTACGGACTAGTCTATTCCAATGGACTTCACACCCGTCCCAACGTTATCCTAAGCCGAAGTCTTAAGTATTAAGTCTTAAGTCAGGAATACGTTGCCCCCTGATCTCTTCCAGACTTAGGGCTCACATCCAACTTCTCGGCGATGCCAAGTTTCGCCCACCCGGTGACGCTGAGTGCGACCAGTAGAGCCTACGCAGCATACTCAAACGAAAAAAAACGCTAGGTACTTCAAGTTCTTTTTCCTGGGGCCAATGGCTTTGACTTAGTACTTTAGCACTTGCGTTGATAGAAACATTGATCCTGATTGACGTGATTGAGACAGTTCCTCTTAAAAGCTTAAGTGGGTAGAAATAACTTGATTTAATTATAAGTATTTTATGGCCAGGATTACACTTGTAAGTTTAACTCACCAAAGTCGCTTAAATGAGTAATTTACGAAATCTAAACATACTTATAAGTCATAAATCGTATGAATATCTTATTTATGGAAGTCACTTCCGTACGCTTCTTACGTAAAAAGTTACAAGTATAATCGCGGTGTAATACCAATTTGTAATTTATTTCTAAACATAGACGGAGAAACGGACTGACCGACATCATCAACGTACTTAAAGGTTAAACCGTATAATTTTAAAGTTTGAGATTATGCTTGTTGCTTTTCTTTATAACATAGAACCATGTAAATAAAGGTTTTTGTGGAGATCCCTCGTGATCGATAAGCTATATGTAGTTTAAGTTAAATAAATAAGAAAAAATTCTAGTCACACTGTTGTGACAACGAGTCCGCAATAAAAATTTCGTCTAGTTTAGTTTAGTGACCGAGCCCTGAATTTGAAAAAAAAATGCTGTTCGTTGGTAAGCGCATCTTTTTTCAAATTATTATATTAAATTATTTTTATCAAATTTAAAAGAACATTAGCCTAATGTTCTTTTAATATATAAATATTTTTTAATATAAATATAAAAATAATTGTCTGAGTAAGTAAGCTTGTTAGTGTGGGTGTTTCATAGAAATTTAATTTATTGAAATTTCGACAGGACGTCTATCCGGTCAGCTAGTTATTAATAGTATGGATTACTTGTGTAATCCACTCAACCAAGGTTGAATGTCGCACGTTAAGCCCCAGGATAACCTTAGATCGCTATTTAGCCGTAATAATTACTCTATGTGGTGGTTAAATTAGTATCCTTGATATTGATCTCAATAATAAGGGTGAAATTCTAGGGGTCAAAGTAGAGCTTTGATAGCTTTTCTAATTACCTGTTAGAGCCAAAGGCTTTTGTAGACATAGCATCCGCCACCTTTCCTCAAGTTCCATTAAAATTAAACAGAGTAATGTCCTGTACCTAAAGTGTACCTACCTAAATAGAAATATCTGTCTGGTATAATTTATCGCTTCGCAGCGCGATTATGGCGAGTTTTCACCATAGTTCACCGCGTTGGCCAAGTGCGGATTGTGTGCGGATAATTTATTGTTTACATCGCACATATCTCCGAAAAAGTTAGAGGCGCGTGCCCGGTATCAAACCCCGGACCGTCAAGTATGAGGCTGACGTAATCATTAGGCTATCACAGCTCAGTGCCACTGAAAAATAATATAAAAATAATCAACTTTTCTAATCTTCTTAAAGTAAATTAGGAACTTTAGGAAATTTTACCTAAACGATTTTCTTTGTTGTTGTTTATTCTTTTCGGTAAATAAGACTGCTACTATATTATTTAAATAATAACAGTGCTACTCAGAATAAACAACAATAGGAGAATCGTTGAAAAATTTCCTTAATTTGTAAGGCGAAATTAGAAATTTTCGCCGAACACGAGATGGTACATAATTACCTACAGAATAGCAAGGTGCGTCTTTGATTTTTTTCGATAACAGGGGCTATACTGCCAACGCTTAGAGCCATAGTACTTAAAATGACTGTTTGACGTACCCAAAAAAAAAGGATTATAATGCTACTAAAATTTGGTTTTAGGCTTGGCTTTAATATTTGTTTCATAATTCTTTCGTGTTTTAGAAATATAATACGTATAGTTTATACCTAATATAACTATGGAGAAACTTACTGACTGGCATATCAACTTACTGCGCAAACTGCTAAGTCTAGAAGACTTGACTTTGCAAGTAGATTTTTTACAACGCAGGTCCTCATAGAGAAAAAAGCCATTCATGCTAGCCCAGACTACGTACGATTGCCACGAGTCCTTGGTTGAACCTATACTACCCTAATCGGTTTCTACGTGGCATCGCAAATCGTACCTATGCCATCAGACCGCGTCTTCAAATATACATAAATAGCTACTATTGATACTTACTAAAGCTTTGTCATTGACCTTGATTGATAATACTATCTAACTAATATTATAAATGTGAAACTTTGGATTTTTATATATGTATACTAACTTTTCCCCGCGGCTTCGCTCACATTTGGTTCAATTTTAATACAAATTCTAAAGCCCTAATTTACCCCCTTGGGGGTTAGATTTTCAGAGCACTTTTCTTGGCGAATGCCTACGTCATAATAATTAGATGTATGCCAAATTTCAGCCCGATCCATCCAGTGGTTTGAGTGATTCAATGACTGATCACACAGCGTTGTTAGATCAGTCATTGAGTCAGACAGTCAGTCACCTTTTACATATTTAGATTTGCTAGTTTTTATGTTTGGATGTTTGTAAGTCTCTCACGCCACAACGACTGAACCGTTTTGGCTGAAAAAAGAGGTAGCGTACCCTGAATTAGCGCATAGGCTACAATTATTTATCCTGAAAAATTTAACGATATTTTTTCCGCGGGAATCCAAATTCCTTAGCGGACGAAGTCGCGGGCATCATTTATTCATATTACCTAAGTTTAGTATAATATAGAGGAGAGATTAGTGATCCATCCTCTCTCTCTTTTCTCCTCAGATGAGATTGACATTCCAGTGTTCGCAGCTTTAGTATTAAAATACCGTTATTAATAAATTGATCAGTTTTAGTTTAAGAATGTACAGTAATAATTATTTTGAAAAATAAATGATTTAATTTTATTGGATTTTTTAACTTAACTCCATAGAACTAAGATTTTGTTGAGTTTAAATTGACTGTTACAACGCGGAGATAGAGAGGAAGGACTGATCAACATAATAAATTTGAATAGAAAAAATATAATAACATGTGATTGGAAAATTGTCTAGGCAAGTTCCTAGGTCTTTTAGTTGAAAACAGTTGCCGTGAAAATTTAGATTTAGGCATAGTAATGTAATCTTTATATTGTTTTTATTTATTTATCAATTAATGAAGTAAGTAGATATATTGGACATTCAAATATATTAACACTTTCGTATTTAAAAGTACACAACAATTTTCAAATAAAAATTTCCATTTCATATTCCATCCAACTACTTAATAAAATAAAATTAACCACTAGAAAGCTTAATAAAAGCTTGAAAAGGTCAAATATCCGAAAAATTATTTGTCGTGTGAAATGAGAAAATTGAAGACAAGGGACGACCCAATCGGCTCAAGGGGTACAAGTAGAAATCTAATTGATATATGAAAATGTAATTCAGCGCAGGGGGTTAGGCTGGCAAGGTGTCTACTGTCGGAAGCGGCCACGGGCGGGGCGCGGCACGGCTCAGCGGCGGACGGTGGACCCCAAGCCCGCACTGTTTCGCCAATCGCCTCCGCAGTTGCACGTCTTGTGATCCCGAAGCACTCGCGCGCGAACACTAGTATGTCACTATAACCTTAACGGTAAAGAACAAATGTCAAACTGTTGTCAACTCTCTTAAAAGTTTTTCGAAGGAAAAGCGGTGGCTCCGGGGAGCAGTCCAGCGCTTCGGGTAAGTCTTCCAAATTTTACTCTGAGCGCGTAAAAGTTTGTGTCTACGCCGACGACGAGACGGGCGCAACTCCGCAACAGGTAGGGCAATATCGAGCGGAGATACGTTCACTTTTACTTTTCGTTAAAGCGGCTTTAGTCCTGACCCGTCCTGTATCCGCCATTTTATCGCCGAACCAACGTTCTGGGGATAAACATTCCCGCGCCGACTAACTGTTGCGCTTCTCGGAAGTCCCGACTCAATATTTGCTGAAAAGGTAAGCTCGAGTTCGTTCATTTTTACAGGGGAATTTAAGATTTTCAGAATAGTTTAGTGTTTATTCATAAAATTATTTGATAGCGCTGCGTGGATTTTTCATGCAATAAATTCGACGTTAAATTTGTTGGCAGTTTTTTTGTTAAATATTCTAAACGACTGCGAGTTAATTTTTCTTCAACCATATTGCATTAAATTTATCTACTAGAACTACGAAAAATCTAGCGAATTTTTTCAACTACTTTTTTATTTATACACATTCATTGATTTTGTAATAATTATTTTTGACGATGACTTTTTTACTAAGAAATATTTTTGATATTCTTCAAATTGTTAAAATACTTTCTTAAAATTGTATTGACATATTTCCCTTTTTTTTAAAGCATCGCAATATCATATTAATTCCTCAGTCATTACTTGCATTGAAAGAACCGGCTCTAAAATTTGTAACTTTGTTGATTATACAAAATTCGGCAATTTATTTCCATAAACCGTGGTTACAAGAACCAGAAGGACTTCTGGTTACAATTATGAAATTTACGGAAAATTGGAACCCGTTGAAAATATAGTTTTGCATTGAAATGAAAATTAAAAACCTTTTTGGTTTAGTCATATTCTACGTAACGGTAAATATAGAGTATTCATGGGGGTGACCTGATTTTTAGTAGTTTCGATTTCAATCATGCTTCTTTGGGCTTTTATTTGGGCTTAAAGCCTCACACGGAACACGCGCTGGTTGTTCGGCCGTTGGGAAACTGCGTGGCGGTATATATTACTAGCTGGGCCTCCCTAGCTTTTTCGGGATAAACATATCCTATAATAATAGGTCTTTACCAATGAAATTGCCGTTTTGTAAGGGAGGGACATAAAGTCGATTTTTTTAAAATATAATATATTTATTTAATCAAAGTATGTACCATTGCAATCTATGTAATTTTGCCATCTCATATAGTTCATTGATCCCTTTACTAAAAATAACCATTCGGACGGGAATCAATAAAATCTTTGAAGGCGCTTTGGACTGCTCCATGGGAGTTGAATTTTTTCTCTTGCAAGAAGTTATCCAAATTTCGAAAAAAATGGTAATCTGTTGGAGCAAAGTTCAGGGAGTACGGTGGATGTCTTCGACATTTCAATTGAAGCTCCTCTAATTTGGTAGCCGTCTGTTTTGCAGTGTGTGATCTAGCGTTGTCCTGAAGCAGCAGTGGCCTAGAGCGATTGACGAGCCTCGGTTGTTTAGCAGCTAGCTTTTCCATCATGGTTTGCAGCAGTGGCGAAACCTCTATAAATGTTAAAAAGCCTGGCTTGCCCAAAACTCAATATTAACTCAGTAATTAATCGATCCGTTTAAATTACGTGTTTAAAGGACTTGACCGGTGGAACTATGGCAGCTTGCCTAGGTGTCAAAAATCAATGTGCAGCAATGATTTCTTTATTATTGTAATTGTAATATTTCACTGTTTTCAGATAAAAAAGTTTCAGGAGTCTGAAGGCTCGGAAAACTGCGAAAATGAACAAAAATGTTTCACCAAAAGACTGCTTTCCCACACTAGATGGCGCTATTTATTGTGTTGAGCGAGTCTAAAAAAATATTTTCAAGTATTATTTCTTTATTATTGTAATTGTTATATTTTATGATTTTCAAATAAAAAAGTTTCAGGAGTCTGAAAACTGAGAAAATAAATAAAAAAAAGTTTCACCAAAAACTGCTTTCCCACACTAGATGGCGCTAGTTATTGTGGTGAGTCTAGAAAATATTTTTAAGTATTGCTCAAAACTTTTGGTTAACAAAATCAACTATTCGACCACAGATGGCAGCATATGCAATGTGAAAGGGCGTTCCTTTAAACGCAGTATTTCAAAATGCTTTGTTCGATCTATTAGTTTGAGACTTGTCAAAAAATAAAAATAATTATAAACAAAACATTCATTTCCTTTTCAAAATACAAAAGCATGAGTAAATAGCTGTATAAATTTGAAATTGAAATTCCTAACCAAAGTGGAGATATTTGAGATCAAAGTGGCCAGTACGATTTCGGCAACGGCAATTTCATATGTAAGGACCTAATTAATATATGCTTTAACCGAAATATTGTTTATTTTTATAAAATTTTGAGTATAAATATTCCGAGTTGCATTCCAATCAGTTTACGTTTAGTGGTTTCAGTGTGATGTAAGTACTGACAGATAGACAAACAAAAATTAAAGCATGTCTACGATTGGCTAAAGCAAAAAGCTAAGGAATAAACGTCGGCACGATACTCCCGCGTCATATGGGAAATATGAAGCTCTGTGCAGCATACCAAGACATGACGAAATTCGTCATGGTAGTTTCTACTGCTCCATACAAAAGTGCGTGCGCGGACTTATCCGTTGGTAGTGTGTGTTTCCCTTCTCTCTAGAAGAGAAGGCTCTTCTAGAAAGAATAGAGAGGTGAAAACTCATATGAACCCATTGCCGCCTTACTACTGAGTACGAGTCTCCTCTTGGAATGAGAAGGATTTGGCCATAGCCCACCACGCTGTTCAAGTGCACTTTGGCAGACTTCACACACCTTCGAGAACAATATGATGAACTTTCTTCACGATGTTTTCCTTCACCTTTTGAAGCATGTAGTATTTAATTTCTTAAACCGCAAATAACTTCGAAACGTCTTAGGTGCCTGCCCGGGGATCGAACCTGCGACCCCGTACAGGAGGTCGGATGTCATGACCACTAGGCTATCACCGATAATAAACAAACAACGCTTTACAAACTTTATTTTAAAAGATAATCTTTTTAAATTAGCAAAGGACACGCAAAAGAGCATAGCCGCAACAGCTAAGCCAGAGGCTATTGCGCTTTCTTTATTTTAGTATCTGCCTTAGTTTTAGTGCTGGCTGACAATCAATTAAAATAAAGATAGGCTCCTAATTCATTCCAGTTACAGACTAGATGTTTTTACTGAAAAACGAGTACGATCGTGTTTCCGCAGTGACTGTTTCTTAAAGTTTCCTTTTATTTTTCAGCCACCTAAGTATATTATATTGCCTTCGTTATAATTTTATGTCGTACCAGAATTTTCCGCATACATAGCCTGAGAGCCATTGGGTAATTTATTCTATCGCCTTGAAAAACGTTAAACGTTTCAAGTTTTCCCACGTATAGCAAACTAGTAATAATAAATAATATCTTTTATTTGCATAAATAACATAGGTTCACATTAATAATTTGGCCTCTATCTCCCAAAAAAGTAAAAACTGTGTTATGAGAGCTAGTGCCTTCCTTGTTACATAGGTGCTTTTTTGCATTTCTTTAATTATTATTAGTTAATTTTAACATGCAAAATAAAATACAATTATAAAGATGTGTATATGTGTGTGTGTGTGTGTGTGTGTGTGTGTAGTCAATGTTTGAGTGGTGTTTATGTGTGTGTGTGCATGTGTGGGTATGTATGTGTGTGTAAGCTAGTGTTATGTGCAGATATGTTAGCGTTTGTTTGAAACTAAGTGTGGAATATCAGGAATTATTGTGGAATTTTTAAAAGTTCTTCAGTATTTTCGTAACTAAGATTTGTAAGAAAGGTAAGAATTTTTGTTTTGGCCGAGTAGGAATTACTATTTTTAATAGGGTTAAACTAAGTAGTTCTGCGAACCAGATCCAAATTTTAGTACTAAGGTATTAAACAGTTGTTTGGCCATTACGGTATCCATAGTTGGCTTTTTTAAGGTAACGCCAACTCTGTTCGTCTTAGTCAGATCCAGCCATTTACCAGACTACCAACTACAAAAGTTCTATGATGTTTAATTTTTTGTTTTACGATTAAGTTTTAACATTTTTCAGTTTTTATCATTAACAATATTATTTTAACTAGACTTTTGAAACTAAAATTATATTTAGATAGTTGTTATGAACTTATTAATTTCTTTGTACTCTAAGAAGGATTTGCAACATTTTTCAAGCAAGGTGCTTAAAAATGCCTATCAGCTCTCAGACAACTTAGTCTCGAGCCTAAACGAAACCGTGCTGGATCAGCCATGTAGTCTGGGCTTTACCAACAGGAACAATTTTAATTAAAAAAGAAAACCATTATGCTACGTGAAAAGTTTGACATTGTTTCTCTTCAATCTTGTTAATGAAGATCGTTGATGGTATATTGACATTGTGGTCATATTAAACTTTTCCCGGCGAATTATTTTTAAACACAGAGTTTTTTTTTTCAAAATTCTATATTTATTATTTCAGCCTTTACTATTATTCCTTTGAAAAATACAATTAGAAGCTGATTTTATTAGTCTGTCTGTCAAAGCTTAAAATCACTTCTGAATTATGTAATAACGGTTATAGAAATAATTATATCTCAATTTTGTTTTTTTAGTATGTAAATCGATGGCTCAAAGTTGAAAAAATTATAACAACTTTATATGAGGAGGTGCTGCATCCATACTATCCATATCCATACTAATATTATAAATGTGAAAGTGTGTCTGGCCGTCTGTGTATATGTCTGTCTGCTACGCTTCCACGGCCCATCTGTTCAACCGATTTTGATAAAATTTGGTACAGGGATAGGTTGTATCCTGGGGAAGGACATGTGTGACTGTTTTACCAGAAAATTCAAGAGTTCCCGCGGGAATAAAAAAAAAATATCTCTTCAACCGGGGAAGGATATAGGATATTTTTTATCTCGGAAAATTAAAGAGTTCTCGCGGGAATCACAAACCCTTAATCCATGCGGACGAAGTCGCGTCCATCATCTAGTACATAATATACGGGCAGATAGGTTTGCAGGAAAGAGTTTCCTCAGAAGAATATTAAAAATAAAATGACGTCACACTAAATCAAATATGCCAGACGATAAAAGCTTAATTAAAAAATGTATCTTAAGATTTAAGATTTATCCAAACCTATTTTGTCCAGAGTTTTATTTCCAATATGCAACAACAATAGGTTTAGTTAATAAACAGTGTTTTAGTTAAACCACAAATGATAATGTAAGTAATTTTTCTAAATAAATACACTTTTTTCTCGCAAATCTTTCCTATTTACTAATAGATACCAACTTATATGGTCTTAATTCGAAGCTAACTACTAGGTATTTTATTTCTATACAACTTTAAGAAATGGCTGGCCAGCTTAGCAATAAATAAGTCTGGAATGTTATGGACGTGTGTTCTATATGTGAGTGGAATTTCACATAAGCACTTCTATTTATTTTCTTGGGAACTGCACCGAGTAGTTGCAATAACCGTTTTCAACGCCATAAGCCGATTCCCTATTTTGTCTCCGTTTTTTTTATTACGAGATAGGCTTGCACTTGACGATAATCTTGCTTAGTGCAAAGCAATGATGAGGTCTAGGTTGGAGCGCGCTTGCCTAGAAGATGCCTAGATTCACTCTTGCCGTGAAGGTAAAAAGCCTGTAGTGCGTTTCCACCAACAAAGGATGGACTACCGCCATTTTATGGAACAATTAGGCCAATAGATAATGATATTATATGGGATGGGATAGGCATAGGTTTTCCCTAAATTTTGGCATTCTTGGTGAAAACGGGAGTAACACGTCTAGAACACATTATTTCAGCATTAAAAAGACAAGTGACAGATTAATATGCACCGATCGCGCGAAAGGAATTTTGATGACGTCAGCAAAGTTCAGCACTGCTGTGACGACTGCATGATATGGTGATCGCATTCCAAGAAAATATTTACATCAAATTAAATTCTCGTGGTAGTCTTGTCACTATTTCTCCATGCGAAAAGTTTCACTATTAGTGAAAAATGAATTTGGTAAATATAAAGAACTAGATGATGCTCGCGAAGACATTTTTTAATTCCCGCGTGTACTCCTTAATTTTCCGGGATAAAAAGTAGCCTTTGTCCTTCCCCGTGATACAAACTATCCCTGTAAATTTCATCAAAATGGGCTTAACTGATGGGCAGTGAAAGCGTAGCAGATAGACAGACACACTTTCGCATTTATAACATAAGTATGGATCTTGTCGCCGATTTTAATTAACTGCGTAAATTTTTTCTCAATCTCGTATAGTCGGATCGGTATTATCTGACTTTTTCTCAAAAATCACAAGAGATTTTACTATGGAAATCGAAAGTTACAAAATGATGTAACCTAGGTTCCAATAACCAAATTCTTGTAGGTATTTCAGTTTATTATTTCGCCTTACTGACTGTTTCATAAACAACGATATAACTTCATAGTACGAACTTGTAATAATGTATTTAAAGCTCGTTTAATCATTGAGGATCGTATGATATGTGTTCGACAAAATAATTGGGAGGGAAAATTTAATTGACATTGTATGGGTACGCTCATGTAAACAGTTTCCACGAACACTACGTAAATCTATCTATTTTGCATCGTGAAATCGCATAGTAATGGAAACAAATACTTTTTATGTTCTACAAGTTAAACATAAATTAAAAAAAAAACTACAAGTTAGATCTTGACTGCGATCTCACCTGATGGGAAGTCTAAAATGGTAGCGGGCTAACCTGTTGTATGGCAGTTTTATTAAACCCATACCCCTAAGCGGTTTTTGGACCGATGACCTAAATAAAGTGGCGGGAAAAGGGTGGACGAGGATGGCAGAGGGCCGTGTTCGGTGGCGCGCTCTCGAAAAGGCCTATGTCCAGCAGTGGATGCATACAGGCTGATGGATGGATGGATGGATTCGGTTTCTACACGGCATCGTACCGGAACACTTAATCGCTTGTCGCGACGCGTTTGCCGGTAGGGTGGTAACTAGCCACGGCCGAAGCCTTCCACTAGGCCAGACCGTAGAGAATTCAGAAATTATGAATTCCCAAATTGACTTTGCCGGGGATCGAACCCGGTACCTCCTACGTTAAGATAGGGCTCAACACTGCGCCAGAGAAGTCGTCAAATGCTTGATTCATTTTCAATATCAAGGATACTAATAAAATATTGCACGGAACATAGAATTTAGGTCTCAAACGCTTGTGGTACTATTGGGACAAACGGATGCTGAAGTAAACATCCTTTTGCAGTTAGCGACGATAGCACGACCGGAAAATACTTTCCACTTGATTGCCAAGCTTCAGTTGGAAGATGGCACCACATGGTGACGATGGTGATTAAAACTGAGATTGATTGGTGATGATGATAAGATTGATGATAAGATCTATGTCTATTTATATTAAATCGTTATGGGATCAGGGAACAGCCTAAGCCACTGGGGTTGGAAACTTGAAATTTTGACAGTAGGTTTCTTTTGTTACGTAGGCGCTCACTAAGGAAAGATTTTTCAAAATTCCATCCCTTAGGGGATGAAATAGGGCGTGAAATTTTGTATGAAAGTTGGTAATTTCTCAAGTTAAGACAAAAATTACTGACGCGGCAAAGCTAGCATGTCTCCTTAAATGGCGCTGGGCTGAACACATAGCGAGAGCAACCGACGGGCGTTGGACTGAGAAGTTGCTTCAGGTATCCGCTTGACGCGTGACGCCCAAGGGCCGGCCGCGGCGCCGTTGGCGCGACGACATCAGCGATGCGGCGGGGGGCCATCTGGACCAGACTTGCGAAAGATAGGGAAGAATGGGAAAGGATGGAGAAGGCCTATGCCCAGTAATGGGCATTCCAGTAACATATTGACATGAGGAAACATTAAAAACATAATACCTAACCTTTCAAATACTTAATACTTTTTTATTTGACATTAATTTTAATTGGCATTGACATTGTAACGTATGGACATGATAATATTATATTTTAATTTGTAATGATATTTGTATTCAACTAAAAATATTGTGTTAGGTAACTTGATTGCAAGGAAATAAAGGCTTTATTTATTTATTTATCCATGAAACTTGGTACACAAGCTACCGGTTTAAAATAAAGAGTTACGTGTTTCACAGTTTTTGAAATTTCTACACCCAAATTTAGGGGATGAAATAGGGGATGAAAGTTTGTATGAAATTCTTTTATTTCTCAAGATATTCTCAAGTTAATCTTTAATTTTTATCTTAAACCGGTAGCTCAAATACCAAATTTCATGAATAATACTTGAGAAATGACTGACTTTCATACAAACTTTCACCCCCTATTTGTAAACTACTAAATCGTGATACAAGTACTTCTTTATTTTTATCAAAAGCCAAAATACCAAGTTTCATTGATATAACTTGAAAATATGTTGAGAAATGAAGGACTTTCATACAAAATTTCATCCCCTATTTCACCTCTTCGGGGGTAGAAATTTCAAAAATTGTGAAACATGTAACTCTTTATATTAAACCGGTAGCTTGTGTTCCAAGTTTCATAGATATAATTTGGGAAATGACGGACTTTCATACAAACTGTCACCCCTTCTTTCACCCCCCAAGGGGTGAAATTTTGGAAAATCCTTCCTTAGTGAGCGCCTATGTCACAAAAGAAACCTAGTGTCAAAATTTCAAGTTTCTTACCCCAGCGGTTTAGGATGTGCGTTGACTCCTTAGCGATTTAATATATATAGATATAGATCTCATCCGTACGCAATTTAACTAGGCAACCTATTCACGATATGTCGAGTATGTTATCTATCATTTATTTCTTGTCACAAATAAATAACAGATGAGGGTATAAATTTCTTACACGAGATCTCCTACTAACTGTAATGCCGTTTATGGGCACTTCTCCCAATTGCTGTCAAACGCATGTCACAAGATAGAGAGCGTAACAAAAGACGTAGAGCGATACGTCTTTTGTTTGCACTAGATAGTGACCTCTATATCCTCCATCAAGAAAAAGAAGATAAAACAAGTGGATCCGTCTTTAAAAAAATAAACCTCCAATTTCTTACTACCATGAATTCTCCACTACCTAAGTTTTTGGGAACATGTTTCTTTTAAGTATTAAAAATATATATTGTTAATAAATAATAAACCATTAAATTTTTTTTTATCCACAGCAAGTTAGCTCTTGACGGCGATCTCACCTGATGGTAAGTGACGATGCAGTCTAAGATGGAAGCGGGCTAACCTGTTATGAGCATGGCAGTTATATTAAACCCATACCCCTTTTCGGTTTCTACACGGCATCGTACCGGAACGCTAAATCGCTTGGCGGCACGTCTTTGCAGGTAGGGTGGTAACTAGCCACGGCCGAAGCCTCCCACCAGGCCAGACCAGGGAAAATTCAGAAATGAGATTTAAAAAAAAGTAAGATGACAAAATAATGAGAAAAATACAGGATACGAAAGCCTGTCCCATGTCTTTTTGCGAATTTATATGACCCGATGCAAGCACTATCATGACCACAATCATGACAATGATAATAAACGTACTACAGGTTCCGTGATTTATTAATACATAGAGCTTTTGTGTTTGAAGAACACATTGTAAAAGGCTAAGCGTAAGTCCTAGCGTTTAGAAGATTAATATCTTAAAATCAATTGTGAAAATTATATTTTAACAAGAGCGTATGTTTATGTCTGACATTGAGGATAAGAAAGGTTAGGGGTCACGCAAAAAGGGGATTGTTTATATATAGATATAGGTCTAGAGGCGACTAGGGTGAAAATTAGAAGCAAATTTTACTAAAATTTTAAACTAGGTTATTTCGTCTCTTCAGGTTATTTTTAACAGCAGAAGGTGCAAATAGTTGTGTGCAAATAGTTGTGTGTAATAAGGTGCATGTACGAGTATAATATAGAGGTGCTATTTGTGTGTATGACGTCATTGCAGCCCTCAAAACGTTCTCAAATAGTTTGCCTGATCTTAATGAATTTTTAGTAGTCTATCTCACGATATAGGATAGAAGAGAAGAAAAAATATCGTATCTCTTACATCTTTACGTGTATACTACCCTAAAAATTTTTTTTTTCGAAATCTTATCATACCACTTTGTCAAATATGTATTAGGTACTAGTGGGCCCGGCAGACGTTATCCTGCCATATCTTCCTCGCAATTTTTCCATATGTTCTCACCGTTTAAACCTTCCCTGGACTACGACAAACATTTCAAAACCAAAATCAGCTAAATCGGCCCAGCCGTTCTCGAGTTTTAGCGAGACAAACGAACAGCGATTGATACCCATGCTAAATTACAGCTTTTTTGTACAGATAGCTAAGCCGCGGACCGACCGATGGACAAACGGACCGACTTTGCGAAACTATGAGGGTTGTAAACTACGGAACCCTAAAAATAATAATGCTATTCAGACTGTGGATTCAGAGCCTTTGAAGATTTATTCAATATTTATTTGATTTGACATAAGAAATTTGATGATTTAATTTTCTTCATATTTTTTTTCGTTTAAATATTTTCCTATTTCGTTTGAGTCAAAGGCAAATTTGCTACAGAGATTACTTGAGCTTCAGTTATAGTTAATCCAGTATTCAACGGAGCTATATTCTGAATAAATATGACTTGGATGGACAAAACGTACCAATTCCACAGACTATAATGTTTTACTGAAGTTCGAGTATAGGTAACGTGTTTCTTTATCTTAACTGGGTTGATAATTTATTTATTTTGTTTATTTTCCTGTAATCAACAGCGTTTTTACATAATAATATAAAGTTATCAGAGATCATGAACTTGAAGAGCGATAAAACGCAACTACAAAACGTCCACCAAGGTTTCCCGGTGACACAGAAATAGGAATCTGCTTATTATCATTTGTTCTGTGCCTTCTGACGAGCTAACGACGTCACGTGGCGCACGCCACCTAAACTCTCAAAAGAGACGATTTGTTCCGATTTAGTTCACATTATTGCAATTTTAGTAAGGATTTCAAATTTTTTTGCAAAAAAAAATATAGTCTATATTACTCGCTGATAATGTAGCTTTCTATAGGTGAAAGAATTTTTAAAATCGGTTGAGTAGTCTTTGAGTTCATCCATTACGCTTAATTAATCTCGGAAACTAGCTAGTATTCATTTTTAGAAAATGTCGTTTTATACATGTTTTCAGGCAATGAAAAACTGCGACAATATAAAGGTAAATTTCGCCACTATGCACAAGGTTATAATAGCACTGGTGGGAAATTAGGCGGTTACGAAACCAGACCCTGATTCAAGTCCAGATGTCTCCAGTCCGATTATTTTTTCCCCTTTTTTTGTGAGAAAAACTATTATTGAGAGCCCAATTGCACTTGTGAGTTTTTATTTAAATAACCAGTTCATATTTTTTTATTATTATTTTGGTAAGATCGAAAAATATTATTCATATTTCATCAGTATGTAATTCGTATTTAAATATAATTTCCAAAAAACATGATTTACCAAAAAAAAATACTGCAAAGCTCGGCTACCCAGGTACTTTCGTATATTAAGGTAGGCAGCTAAGACTGCAGTGAACAATATTATCACCCTTACTACAATTTTCATACCATGAGCCTTATCATCATCTTTTCAATATATATGCAACCTTTTTCGGTCGCAATGTTGCTGGCACACTACACGACACGCCACATTTAAAAATCTACACATTGACTTATAAAAATATGATACTATGTATACTATTGCGGTCGGGGTACAATTGTGAGCGGGATAATTTGTGATAAGTTGTGCTACATATCTGGACTCCTGAACAGTGATAGCGGTACCGAATCCTGCGGTTAACACCAACCAACGTTTAGGGTTTAGGGCGTATTACTATACATTTATTATATTTTATTGTATTATTGACCGAGCGAAGCGAAGGTCTCTGAGTCTACTTGAGATAATTTGCACTTGTCCATCCATCCGTCCGTCTGTCAGAGGCTTATAACTTCTGAATTACTGAACGTAATTTCTTCAAAATAAAATATAATATGTAAACCGATGGCGTCCAGCCGAATACGGCTTAAAAATTTATAAAAATCTTTATTTCAGGGGGGCTCTCATAGAAGCGAATGCGAAGTAAAATATTTTTATAGGGTTACGGTAAATCATTTTAAAGATAATTAGAAATAGAGTACAAAAATATTTTTTTTCTCATTTTTCCTCTAAATTTGATGAAATGGGGGGCTTTCAAAATGGAGATTTTCTAACGTCCAAAGTCGACCTCAGAACTCTCAATTTTCTGAAAGGCTGAGCCTGAAACTTGATCAATTATTTGAATTATATCCTGTACTTGAGCAACAAATACTAAAATTAGATAAATATTATAAGGAAACGAAATTATTTAATTTTTAATGAGCTTCAGTATTTTTAACAGAACTTCACAATTATGTAAATAGATGGCGCTGTGTAAAAGTTTTTTCGTTTCTCCAATAACTCTTTAGCTCTTTTGCGTCTAATGTTAAAAGTTAACTATTACAATACTATTTTATGGATAGAACTATCTTATGGATACCGCGAGGTCACAGTTCGGGGCGAACCATTAGTAATACAAAGGAATTTCGGTTCCATACCAGTCCAACGACGGACAGCAGACCAGCGGCAAAACATTATTAATATTAATAATTTACATAATCCTTAATATCTTGATCTATATTAGTTCGAAGGTGGTGTGGTGGGTGTCGCATGTTGCAGGTGAAAGACACGCACTGTACCACACAGATTTGTCTACTGTAGCGGATTATAGCGAATTAAACTTCTAGTTCATTCACAGCTTTTTATCCTGACTGGCTTTTAGACTTAGCAGCTGAGTCATCAAAGGTTCACACAATTTCCCATTTTCCAATATTAATAATTAATTGAATACGAATAATATAATAATTACTGATGTACGACCAGTTTTGTATATCTACTCCAGTCACTGTCTTCGCTCAGGCTGGCATCACCTGAAATCTGAAATCGTGTTTCATCCCGCGACACACTATATTTTTCATATAACCTGCATTGAAAGTACGAGTTTTATCAAAATTATATTTCTTATTTATTTTAGTTGCTAGATTATTGTTTTCAAATATGATATCTGTCAGTTGATGGTTAAAAAGACCATTATAAAGGTTTGAGATAAACAAAAGATACTCGGACAGGATTAAAAGAAGGGCTAATACATCATTCAGCGGGTAGGTAACCATCGCTTTCTGCCCTAGATCAGAAATTCGTCTGAATTTGAGTAGTGGCATTGAAACTGAACATTTTCAATGCTATTATATGAAAAGAATATTTCATTTATATTTTGCCTGCATGCTAGTGATAGCTTTGTTTCAGTATCCCTTTCATATGTACAAATGCATATAAATAAAAATATAAGTATATCTTTTTGGCAGCGAAGCGACTTAATAAAATTGTGCGCATACCTACTTAATCCGTCATCGTAAAATCGGTAATCTAAGAATGGTATAGATACATTTCTCAGAGCAACTTCTGGTTACATACAGACAGACAAAAATAAAACAATTACTCACATTTGGTCAATTTATACTAATAAATTAATATAAATATGTACCCAAAAACTTATTAAACTCCCTTAGTTACTCGTATTTGAAAACTCGTTTGAAAGTAACTGAATGGATTGTGTTCATGTTTTCAAATTTTAGTTCAAAAAGAAAGTCTTTCGGAGAATTTCGGAGAAACACGATTTCAAATTTCAGGTGATACCAGCCTATGCATAGCCAGGTAGAGCCGTGCAAATATATTTTCTGCATTATATTAGGTCTTTACCTATGAAATTGCCTTTCTTCAGTACTGGGCGGTTACTATCAACATTTAGAAAACCATTATGATATAGGAACATCTTGTTTCAATGTGTAAGTAATCTTACTGAGAAAGCTACCATGACCGCACAAAAGTATAATGGTTCTACTCTTGCCTACATGATGGACAGAACGTCTGCATCACGTTTCATTTCATGCATAAAATAACAGTGTTGATACATTTTTTATTAAATATTATAACTTTACAAAGTTATTGCACTTTATAAGGTGCAATAATTAACAAAATGTTTATTAATATTATGTAATAATTTGAAACCAAATAATAATTGTTTGTTTGCTCTATGTTACCTTATCGTTGTGTAAAACGAAACGATTACTGTAAATGTCAATTGTCAAGCAAGGCACGTAAATAAATAATAGTTTTATAACTTTTTTGAATAATATGTCGGGCCTCGAGTAAGTATAATTATTGTGGCGCTACGCGCGATGATCGAACAGGATTTGTGATACAGCAGTGCACTTAATGCAGTGTATTTCAAGTGGTTTGTGTTGGTTTGCAGTAGATGTCGAAGAAAAATAAACAATAATATAATGTTCAAAATACAAACGATTTTATTGAGATAAACTTTTACACTTGATGGTAAGAATTGAGTGAATGATTTGCTTAATGACGTCACAAAATTGCTTAGGAAACAATGTTTTAATAAGCTTACTTTTGGGCACGTCATGGTAGGTTTTGGCGAAACAATATCAAAATAATAGTGCTTTAAGCAGTGGCAGTAACCCCCCAGGTCATTTCAAATAAAAAAAAGTTTGTAAAGGCTCTGTATTCTAAATTCAAATTTTTTTTTTTTAAACCGTGACATTCTTTTTACAAACTCAGTCTTTTGCTTTTTGATTAGCGTGGTATTTTCATTACATTTCAACGTTATTCGTCATAATGGATACTTTAAAAATTCGTGTAATTATGGAATATGAGTTCCGTTGTGGCACCAACGCGACACAAACGGCACGTAACATCAAAAACGTTTACGGAGAGAACTGTACAAACGAACACACAACCCATTATTGGTTTTCCCCGTCCCGTTCTGGAAATTTTGACTTGAAAAATGAAGCTCGTGGTCGTCCTCAGACTTTGGTCAACAATAATGAATTAAAGGCGATTGTGGAAGCTGACGAAACTCAATCTACAGCTGAGCTAGCAGCAGCTTTTGATGTAAGCATCAAAATAATATTGATCCATTTGCGACAAATTAGCAAGGTAAAAAAGCTTGATAGATGGGTGCCCCACGACCTTAACGATCGCCAGCGCAACGTACGCGTCGAGACCTGCCTTGCGCTGCTCAACAGGCAAAGAAATTAAGGAATTTTGAAACGAATTGTTACGTGCGACGAAAAATGGATTCTGTTCGACAAACGAAAGCGCTCAGCAAGTTGGTTAGATCAGTTAGTGGTTCAGCACAAAAGCAATGTCCTAAACCAAAAATGACCCCCAAAAAGGTGATGGTCACTGTTTGGTGGTCTAGTGCGGGTGTGATTCGCCACAGCTTTTTACAAAACAGCATGATCATTACTGGAGATGTGTACTGTGAAGAACTGGAGAGAATGATGGAGAAGCTTGCACATCTGCAACCAGCTTTGGTCAATCGGTCGTCCCCACTGCTCCTTCACGACAACGCGCGACCCCATACTGCGCAACAGACAGTCTCCAAGCTGCAAGAGCTGGGGTTGGAAGCTCTCCCTCATCCGCCATACTCACCAGACCTTGCACCTACCGACTATTACTTACCCTTACCCTTACTACTTTGTACTTGGCAGTACAAAATGCCTTTGAAGAGTTTGTTGGCTCCCGTCCAGCTGATTTTTAGAAGAAGGGCATCAATAAACTGCCAATGCGCAAAGATGTGTCGATTGCATGGGTGATTACGAATAACAGAAATAAGAAAGTTTGAAAAAGTAAGTACTTTCACTTATTCCATACAAAACGGCAATTTCATAGGTAAAGACCTATTGCTTGCAAAACTGTAACTACGAAATAAAATAAAATGTTTTCTTAGGCGAATCCGATCGTCGTTCAACGTGTACTAAAATTCTACATCAATGTCCAACATTTTCCTAATAACGGAAAATCTATCTCAAGACATCGAATTTATTGATTTCTCAGTATATTCCTACTAGGTATATTCTTAGGAATTTGCGTTAGTGTGCAAATGTCACTACAATTTATTTTATTTATTTTTATTTATATATTTAGTACCAAACCTTAAAACTAAACATAAAAATTTAAAGGACATGCCCTAGAATGTGAAAATGGTGAAAAATAGATAAAGCAGTAGGTAATAGAAGTGTTTAGTGCAAGTTGTTTTTGCACTATGTATAGTAGCAAACTACAATAAGAATCAGTGGTTGTTTTGTATCAAAACTATAATGTTCAGAATTTGTGTTTATTCGGTAACTATCAGTGCGAGTAATGTACAAAATTCATGCGATTGGATAAAGTGGAAACACTCTAAGGCACGAGGAAATTATTTCATCCACTTTAGATGTGCGTGAAATCCCTGACATTTGAATGAAGCCACTTTGTATAGTAACGCTTTGTTACGATGAAAAATATTGGACACCAAAAAAGCTTTTCATTTCGGGATAAACTTTTACAATATTTTTATACGACTGCCCGAAAAAAGGAGTATGCTGTCTTCAGGGTTCATGCATGTATGTATGTATGTGAGTTTGTATATTCCACCATAACTTCTATACGCCTGAACCGATTTTGATAAATGAGGTATCGGTAGAATCCCTAGCTTATTCCGGGTGACATAAGCTAGTACAATTTATAACAAAATGATGGGGTAACTGACCATGGTCCCACATTAAAGACCAAAATTGAAAAAAAAAATTCGAAATTAAGATTAACTATATAATCATCTAGAAAATGATGAGTAGATTCCAAAAATATATAACACATAGTTCGATATCCAGTGATTCACAAAAAATATCATTTAATAAGAATCTAATTTAACTAGATTAAAATACCTTACTATTAAACTACTAGTTGACCAGCCCGGGATTCGCACGGGTGTTGGTTGTAAGTGGTGGGTGGGTACTTTACTTATGTAGGTATTATTTATGGTTAAAAATTACTATTCACGTAGGTATTTGTAATTGATTTGTCCGTTGAGGAGTACCCTCTCTCTCTAATTATTGGTCAGGTATAAATTGATTCATTGAGTCATAGGGGACAAAAACTATGATCCCCTATATCCCGACGGAAGCCTGTTATTTTTCGATTTCTATGCAGCAGGACCTCCGACTTATTCCGGGTTTTCCGGCAAGAAACCCTGCCATTATTTAATTAATAGAAAGGAGTCACGACCTTCAGCAATGAGGAATCCGACGCAGAGAGATAGATAGTTTAAAAATGATGTGTGTAGAGATAGACACATAATTTAAAAAATATACTTTTTTGGGATCTGTATCGATACTAAAGTTTCCTGCAATCCAATTTTTTCAACCTGAATATTGAATGTACAGAATTTTTCCATTAACAGTTTTATAAAATAAAACTGTTAATGGATAGTGTGGATTCATGGAATTCCGTCGCAGCCTGTTTTTACTTTTTATATTGATGGATTATTGTCATTGTCCGCGTGGATAAAGATTTTTTGACTCCCGCGGGAACTCTTGAATTTTTCGGGATAAAAAGTAGCCTATGTCCTTCCCCGGGATACCACCTACCCCTGTACCAAATTTAATCAAAATCGGTTGAACAAATGGGCCGTGAAAGCGTAGCAGACAAACAGATACACAGACAGACAGACACACTTTCGCATTTATAATATTAGTTTGGATACTGACCAGTTCTTGTGAATAAGCATCGTTGTACTCGTGATTTGGCGATTCTTACTGCTGTCAATAAAACTGCGTAAAAATTTATAATACCTAATGTTCTCCCAACCGAATTTCGGCCACGGAATTTCGAAATTTCCACAAAGATAAGCTAATGCTGATAATTTCATGAGAGAAACCCCTATTCATAATTATTATGGCCCGACCCAGGAATAAAGCCCAAGACCTTATTATCCACTGTCGAACATGCTAACCTAACCTATAACAACGAGGCACTAAATCTATACTCGTGTCTATACTATCTATATACTTAATGTTATTTTACATCTCTCATATTCGGTAAGTAGGTCCTTATTACCCCCAAATGGGGCTTGTAGGTGACCAATTAGCGCTCCAGGGTAATAATGTAGCTAGAAAAGCCCTAGGGCGGTAAGTAATTTAAAAAAAACTCTTCACTCTTTCAAAAAGTTCGCGTACATCTAACCATCATACTGGCAATATACATCATGCATTCAGCCCAATGACAAAAGAGGTCACTTCGCTATTTAGCCTTGTCTTCGTATATGAGTATAATAGTCATCAATTTTAAATATCGAACGACGAAGCTCAATTTCGTTCTTGAAAAAAAAAAGATGAAAAAAGGCGGTAATAGAAAACTTTTACTTTAAAATGTTTTATTCTTGTGATGCCGGTTTTTATTCTACTTACCTCACAATCGAGATTTAAAGCAGAGTAGTTAGCTCGGGTGTAAGCATCAATTGCCCTCGCTGCGCTCGTGCGCCTAAATATCTCGGGCTGCAATTGATGCCGTACAGCCCTTGGCTACTAATCTACTATTAATTATAAATGCGATTGTATGCATGGATGGATGTTTGTTAATCAATCACGCCAGAACGGCTAAACGGATCTGGATGAAATTTGGCACAGAGATAGAGTATAGGTTGGAATAACATATAGGCTACTTTTAAACCGCAAAATCAAAGAGTTCCCGCGGGAACCAAAAAACCTCTATACTCGCAGACGAAGTCGCGGGCATCAGCGGGCTATTTAGTAATAATATACCTGTAGCACAAGTCTTTCTTAATTTAATTATCCAGAGTAATTTTCAAACCGAGCCAGATTACCCAGACCGCTACCTAGAACTAGAAAATCCAATGGTCACTTCTGGAAATATCGTTATTCAAATTATATTTCTAGGTTCAGAACTTGTTAAATCAAATAAACATTTCATTTCATTCCGACGGTTGACAGCTTAAAGGGGATATTGGAATTTTTCAGGACAGCAATTTGGCATTCTTCTTTTGATAAAATATAATGACTATTAAGCTGTTATAAGATCTTCAAGGTAGATAAGGTCATGAATTTTTTGATAGACATCTCAAATTATTTTTTGCAGTTAATATCAATTTTAGTTCTCGATTAGAAATCTGAATTCGCATAAGTTTGGATACACCGGACAAGAATGTTGAATAATGATGATCAGTGATGATAGCTAAAATAAGACCGAACGTGCAAACATTTCATGATGTTGTGAGTAGGTATCAATGCTAATGTTGGTGGGTATTCAATAGGCATGATGACAGTATCCAAGAATCAATGAAATCATGAATTTATCTCATTAGATAAATTCATGATTGAAATAGGATTCATGGATTATGGAAAACGTATTTATTTTTCTATTTCGAGTGAGATTGTTATTTATTTTGATAAAATAAAACTATAAAATAGAGCAATCCGCCATATTGTATAAAACACCACTGAAGCGAATGGCGTCACAATTGTTTTCGAGCTTTGACAATCGACAAACAATCTCTTTACAGATGTTATAAATGTTTATCAAGTATTTTCATGTTTTATTGTTTCCCAAAGATGTCTAGTTTTAGATAATCTAGTTTTATTTTACCGTATCCACAATCAAGAAATTAAAAATCGTTAACCATGGATCGAGGATTTACCAAAGCTCGTAGCTCTAATTTGCCAAGGATTGATTTGTTGATGCTGGGTGAGTACCTTGCATCAAAAAAAGACTTTTGTTCAGCAGAATTTCGCAACTTCAAAATTTCCATATAAGTACAATAATAACATAATCATTTATAGGTCCTAAACCCGTAAAATCTGCTATTTTATATATTAAGCACTTCGTGATAGTTGTAGGCGTTAAGTTAATGAAATGTTGTTTTTTTTAAACTATACCGTATAACATAATATGAGCGTTGATTGCCTAGTGACTATGACGTCTGCCTCCTACTCGGGGCGTCTGGGGTTCGATCCTTGGCACGCATCTCTAACTTTTTGCACTTATTTGTGTTATATGCAATACAGCATCACTGCATAGTATATAACAAAGTCACTTCCCGCTGTCTATCCCTATGTATGCTTAGATCTTTAAAACTACGCTCGGATTTAGATGCGGTTTTTTTAATAGATAGAGTGATTCAAGAGGAAGATTTATATGTACTTTTTATCCCGAAAAATTAAAGAGTTCCCGCGGGAACCAAAAACCTCAATCCACGCGGACGAAGTCGCGGGCATCAGCTAGTATTAGAATAAAGCAAAAACTTGCGTCAAAGTGATCTTCGCAGAAATAAATAGTAGAATTTAGCCCTATAGCTGTAGGATCTCGCCGTGCAAGATTAAGTCACTTAGATCGCATTGTTTTTTTAAGGGGCGCGTGAATAAATAACTTGCTTGGAGTTAATTTTGGTGTGATTATCACACTGGGGGACCGCACACGACTTACACACTTTAGAATGCATATTATTTCCACAAAATATCTAAATTGCTGTACGAAGACTTGTTTACTGCACACAGTTCTTTATGTATAATGAGTACATTGGTAAAACAATAGTGACGTCACAAACGACACCATGACATCCGCGAGCGTTTGGGCGTGATTTTTAAAATTTAAATTTCAAATGCCAATTTTATCAACCAAACCTTATTTTTCTGCTGAAATAAGATATTTTTTCAAAATAGTAGATACTTCTGAACATAATCTGACCATTTTTCAAAATCAGTCA
This sequence comes from Erebia palarica, assembly GCA_964035005.1. NCBI lineage: Eukaryota > Metazoa > Arthropoda > Insecta > Lepidoptera > Nymphalidae > Erebia > Erebia palarica. The sequence goes on from OZ035986.1 coordinate 22,964,607, forward strand.
TCATCCCTATTATATTCTACTAGCTGACTAGCTGATGCACGCGACATTGTCCGCGTGGATTGAAATTTTTGGTACTCGCAGGAACTCTTTAATTTTCCTATGTGTTATTCCAGGCTATAATCTATCTCTGCGCCAAATTTCATCCAGATCCGTTCAGCCGTTGTGGTGGCATTGAGTAACAAATATCCATCAATCTATCCATCTATCCAAACTTTCGCGTTTATAATATCAGTACAGATAGTACAGATTATTTTTATTTATTTTTTGTTGGCAATAATGACTCGATAACGTCGTGGGCCGTGGCTGGATATAGCGCAGGATCTCGTGTTTACGATAGCGTTCTCGAAAGTGAACAACTAAAGAAAACATAAACACAGCGTCTTCGCCGGCAAAGATGAGGACCCCGATATCTTACAGCGTGTGAACTAATCTAGTCCAACCGACCTTCCATTCGTCCCAACGTCATCCTAAGCCGAGGTCCGAGCCTCACAGGCGGCCTTTAGGAAGACTTTTTAAAAGAGGGTAAGCAGTGCTTTTATGTCATGCATGCTACTGCTGACGATTCCAACCTGTAGGTCTGTAGGTGTATTTTTTACCGCTAAATAGGATTAAAAAAAATCTTAAAACCATTCTATGATTTACATTTTGCGATTAGTCATCTCATTCGATAAAATAAATCCCGACTCATTCATAGGGCTGACTCATCAAAACCCTTCCCAAACCCTTGGACCTGAAATTTCGCACAGAAGTTCACCTTTTTTTTAAATACCATCACTTACCATCGGGTGAGATCGCAGTAAAGGGCTAAATTGTAGTGGATAAAAAAATACCTATATTTTTGGATCGAATTTTGCAAATTCGCAAGGGAGTGAACTTGCGTGTGGTTGCCAGTGGAATTGTAATACTTTGTGCTTGTTACTTTGAACGAGTTAACCATCGCTCCTTCGTCCTTCAATTTTAGCTCTTGGGCCGACTAGAAGTCTATTGGCAAGTCCTTACAGATAATGTAAAGTTTCTGAAAACAGACTCAAATGAATTTATGATAAGCCGATACAATCTGAGTTATGGTCATGTTGGTGTTTGTCAGTTTATCGAATTTGTCGTGTGAGTGGTGTTGCGACGTGGTTGAGAGTGAAGGGTCAGTTTAATGAAGTATACATGCAGTTGTACTTTAAAGTGTACATATTTTTCAGGTTCTAGCGGTTTTTGGGTAAGCTTGTTGCTCATTGACCGATCCACCCCTGGCCTCAAGTCCAAGGAGGATAGGTATATAAATATATTATAAATAATCCCATCAAAAACATAAATGTAAAATGAGAGCCAAGTTCAAAATTGTGATATATATGCCTTGGTTGTTGACTTCAGCGACAAAAGAAGTGAGATCTAAATGGGTGCCAAGTTCAATGGTCAGTCCTGCAATTTATTTATCCCATCAAAAACATAAATGTGAAATGAGAGCCAAATTCAAAATTGTGATATATATGCCTTGGTTGTTGACTTCAGCGACAAAAGAAGTGAGATCTAAATGGGTGCCAAGTTCAATGGTCAGTCCTGAAATTTATTTATAACAATATATAATATTTTATAACAACTTAAAATATCATTTCTTCTTATAACTTAGTATAAAATGTTGAAGACTAAGGCTTTGCTTGGCAATTTCCATATACGAATTATAGCGTTCACAAGTTGTAAAGCTGTAAGTTCTTATTTTATTCTTCCGAAAATTTGGCTTGCTGGTAGAAACTGTACTTTTAGGTACCTACTTAATAATAATTCGTATATGGAAACTAGCCAAGCCAAAGACTTAGTCTTCAACATTTTATACTAAGTTTCTAAGACTTCGGCCGTGGCTAGTTACCTAGCCACGGCCGAAGTCTCCCACCAGGCCAGACCAGGGAAAATTCAGAAATCCTGCCGGGGATCGAACCCGGTACCTCCGCACGTTAAGACAACAGCGCTACACACTGCGCCACGGAGGTCGTCATAAAACTTAGTAACTGGCTATGAGATAAAGAGAGAGAAAATGTGTGCTCGCACTTCTCTATCTTGCCCCTACAGTAATATACGAAACGTAACTCTCTGTTTCTATCTTCACTAAGTTATTTCAACTTCCGTTCGCCTTTCGTAACGCTCTCGTCACGCATTCACCAGCTTACTCCCCATGTCAAGCGTGCATAAAGAAGTTTTTCTTCAAAAATATTTAAAAAAAAAGATGTGTACTCTCATGCGACGAAGCCCGGACTTTAAGAATAGACCAACGCGTAGAGGCTTTGTAGAGATGGTAACGGGCACTTGCCCTCACTGCACCACTGCTCCTTGGATAATATACGTAGTATTTTCCAGGAGTTCTGTTACGTGGGAAAATACCTGCATAAAGCACCTGTGAGCAGTCATAATATGTGAAGTCTGATGTTCAGAGTTAGGTATACTTCTACAGACAGTTATGATCGGCTAACGTCTAGTACTGCAATAACTTTCTTTTCAAGAAGCCGCAATTGAAAGAGTAAAATCTCGTGAGGAGGATTTCAAGTCAACACCAAGGTTAATCCTATATTAAACAAGTTGTAAGCTTTAGCTGGAAAACTTTTAATTATAAATATAGCTGATGCTATAAATATTAAACCTATCGATTAAGATTTAATATTTATTGATATTATGCGGTAAAGATGCGGTGCAAAATTTAAACGCTTCCTTCAATGTTTAATTGTAAAAGTGGTCCTCTTTGTTTATCTTGAAAGTAATATCAATAAATAATAATAACACTAGAAAATCTAATGGTATAAAGGTTTGGATATAGATGATAATTTTCAAGTTAATCCGTACTAATTATAAATGTGAAAGTGTGTCTGTCTGTTCCGACTGCTAATCTATCACGGCACATCTGTGCAATCGAATTGATGACATTTGCTTTAAAGATGTGATGCATCCCTGGGCCGGACCTAGTTTACCTTTTATTCCACAACAACATAATGGATAGAATCAGGCGTTACTTTGCGGAAGTTCATGATTTAGCAAGAAAAGATTTCAATCATTTTGCTATAATCCGCCAACAGAAAAAAAACTGTATGGTCAAGCATGCAGTTACAAACGGTGCTTCGCTTGTAACTGCATGATGCATACAGAATTTTTGCTGTTGGCGGATTATAGGAATATAATTGTAATCTTTTCTTACTAAATCCACAACAATAATCAAAAAACCTTAAACCACGCGGGAGAAACCTCGTGCATCATCAATTTTCTTTTCTTGAATATAATTATAAACTGTGTAGATATCCATTAACACAATAGGATAAGCCGTGCTTAATAATATGCAGAAAATAGTATTTGTTACATTTTTGAAGTAGATACTATAATGACCACAGCCACGACTACAGCCACGTGACCAAAGCGACCAAGTAACTTATTGTACGCGCGCGAGTTTAATGCAGAGCTTTTGTATATTTCACCATACATTAGCTATGTTAAACTGGCCACGCGATGTTACATCCGAGTTGCCCAAGGTCAAACTTGCCAAACTTTATATAGTTACACTACGATCGTCCGCCGTTCGCCCACTGCTTATGCAACCATTCTTGCTGGGATCTATAGAACATTCTTATTTCTCATAATGCGTACGTAACAACACCCTTTTTTGAGCAAATATGTTCTGCAGTAAATATAATAGGTAAATAATACAATTGTCCACACGCATATTCTATGTTAAATATGAAGGAGCTCACCACAATAATATAGTCTTTGTCAGGCGGAACATTAGGTAATCTTTACAAGCGAATAAGTGATACTCACAATCGATGTACTAGAAACCACCATAAGCTTGTAACAGTGTGATATCATGTGCGCAAGGTGCAGAAATCCTTTGTGGCGTTGCGCTTTTATAACATGGTTCCCAAAGAGTTTCTAGATTTGCCATTACATAAATTTAAAGAAAGTGTTAAACAGCATCTGTTAAGTGGAGGTTATTACACTGTCGATGATTTTCTGAATGACAAAGTTGCATGGAAGCAACCGGTCTCGCATCCAGTGGCCCACAAGTCAGTGTAATACTAATTGTAACGTAATGTATGTGTTGTATTGTTTACTTTTGTAACCCTTTTCCTTTTTAACAAAAGAGCAACTGCTGAGTTTCTTACCGGCTCTTCTCAGTAGAATCACTTTCCGAACCGGTGGTAGTTTAATTTAATAAGTGACACAAGTTGTCCTACATGAAATAAATAAATCATTTACCATTTATCAATAGATTACCCTGGTGGCATGGTGGATGATCGGAGCTTCGGTGGTCAGGGTTCTGCTTACCTTGATTGTGGGACCACGAACAGTTGAAGTTGAGGTCACCGGTTACGTAGTATGCGGGGACCCTTAAAACGGCAATATCCAAAAGAGCTTTGGGTGAAAAAAAATGTAGTTCTCGTATATCCCGAAGTACGCCACCACATCGTACGTTGCGTGGATAAAATCAAATTACTAAAGTACTTTTGATATTTTTTACTGAAACGATACGATAAAAGCGCTGAAACATTCGTTTAAACATTGATACATTGCGACTGTGTTTACACATCAATATACATATAGTTACCAGATTCCCCACGATCATTACCTAGTACCTACCCTTGCTTTTTGATGCTATAATATGCTTACCTACAATATTGATTCTGTAGGTACCCAGTAGTTTATAAATAGTACGTTGTTCACTGAGGGGAGAAAGTGAACGATTACTAACGAGGGTGTAGTTTGAGGCCTGATGCGTAGCCGAAGGGCCGCAATACACGCGAGCTAGGAATCGTACTTTCTCCCGAGTGATACCTAGTGCTTTATACTACACCTGCAAGGAAAATAAGCGATAACACTTTGAAGCTTCACTATCACTACTACATTTCACATACTACACTTCACTTCACTCAACAACATTTTGAGGATCTATTTTATAAATTCAACTAAAAAAAATATCTCGAGCGCGATCTCAATTTTTTAAAATAAGATAACGACGCAATAACGCAAAGTCTCACCAATATCATTTTGCGAACGAATTTTTTTTTAGGTTATTAATTAATTATAATAGGTATAAGGTTAGAGAAATCTGAGAGTCGATTTATTAATTCTATTAAATACGCCAACCATAGACTATACCTATATGTTTGCGCTTAGATGAAATGAAAGGCTAGATACTTTGATACTTATATTATGCGATTAATTTAGTTTTACAAATTGCGAATTTCGAATGACATGGCGAATAAAGATGACGGTTTTTGAAATTGGCATATGAAAATTTGATACGTGGACCAATCAGGGCCCACGTCTGTTTAGGCGCTTTTTACAAGCTCCAACATGCCCCCGGCCTTGGAACATTCAGTTTCCAAGATTTGCTTCTTCAGGGTCGACTAATGGGCAGATCTTCGTGTAGGTTCGCCTTATAAGCCCGGACGACGTTTGTATTTCAGCCACTCTTGATATACCGTCCTTCCCAGGTATATTTCTGACGACTCGTCCGAGATGCCACCGTAACGGGGGGAAGTTGTCTTCTTTGATGATGACCAAAGTGTTAGGTTTGAGGTCTTGCGTGTTTTGCCTCCATTTTGTCCGCGTTTGCAGCTCAGAAATATATTCTTTCGACCAGCGATTCCAAAAATGTTGTCGAATCTTCTCCACCCTCTGGTACCGATCTAGTCTGTGCGTGGGCGTATCCACCAGGTTGTCGTAGGCCGGCGCTGTGAGCGTACGGCCAACCAGGAAGTGAGCAGGACTGAGCGGAAGGAAGTCGTTAGGATCGGATGATATCGGGCTGAGAGGTCGGGAGTTAAGGACGGCCTCAACTTGGGCTAATACTGTGCTGAACTCTTCGTAGGTGAGATGCGCGTTACCCACCACGCGGCGAAGGTGAAATTTACAGGAGCGGACTCCCGATTCCCACAGGCCCCCTTGGTGACTACCGTAAGGGACCATGAACTTAAACTTAATGTTTTGTTGGTTAGCGTAATCTATTATCTCAGAGCTGCAACGTTCTAAAAATTGCGCGAATTCGTTTTTAAGGCCTACAAAATTCCGGCCATTATCGGACCAAACTTCCGCCGGTTTCGACCTGCGCGACAGGAATCGATTCAATGTCAGACGGTAAGCATCAGTGGTAAGGTCACTAACCAGCTCTAAGTGGACAGCGCGCGTAACTAGACATATAAATATACAAATATACGCCTTAGTAGTTTTAGCACCCCTACCTTTTCTATTTAAAATGAGCACTGGGCCAGCATAGTCAACGCCGCACCGATAGAACGGAAAGGTAGGTGTAATCCTCTCGCTGGGGAGATTTCCCATAAGAGGGGTTAGTGTTTGACCTCGCAGACGCTTGCACGTAACGCAGTCGTGAACTATTTTTCTAGCGAGATTTCTGCCTGAAAGTGGCCACCAAGTCTCACGAAGGTGAAAGAGAAGCGCCTGCGGAGCAGCATGTAGCAAGGTTTTGTGTTCGTGGCGGAAAAGCAGTACCGTGAAATAATGTTTGCCTGAAAGTAGTATCGGATGTTTTTTATTGTAGTCAAACTCTGAAGAATAGTCTATCCGGCCACCGACTCGCAGTAGTTTATCGTCATCAATAAACAAATTTAATTTACTTAAATTATGTTTACTGTTTAGCGCGCGATTATTGACTATGGACTTGTACTCAACTGGAAATGATTCCAGTTGAGAAAGCCTAATCAACTTGTCGGCTTCTCTCAGTTCATCGACGGTAAGAACACCCGAACGCTTATTTAATTTATTGCGCGTATTGTATAAAAACCGTAAAACGTATGCAGTTGAGCGTCTTAGCCGGCTGAACTGAGAGAATCGTTCGAATTTGATAATAGACCCATCTTCAGAGTTGGATCCATCCTGGGAAACTAGCGCGGTTACGTCACTACCTTTCATTTCAGGTAAGTCAATTGACTGACCTTGTTGCGTATAAGAGGTAGGTACGTTTTTACAATCAAATGTGTGGTCGCGAAGGAAGGCTGTTCCTTCCCACCACAAATCGGAGGAGGAGAGCTCCTCGAGGTTCACAACCCCACGCGAAACGAGGTCAGCTAGGTTCTCTTTCTCGCTTACATGTCGCCACGGAAGCTCCTTCGTCAATTCATGAATTTCTATTGTTCTATTTTGAACGAACGTTTTTAATAATCTTGGTTGCATGCGCAGCCAACCTAAGACTATCGTGGACTCTGTCCAAAATATTATGTGATCAAATTTACAACGAAGCGAATTTCGAACCTTATCATATAGTCTAGCACCAATTAAGGCACCTAAAAGTTCTAACCTAGGGATACTAACGGGTTTCAGCAGCGCGACCTTTCCTTTAGAACACAGCAATCGAACCTTGGTATGATTATTAGCGTTAATAGTTCGAATATAAACGCACGCGCCGTACGCGGCTTGCGAGGCATCAGTAAAAATATGCATCTCTGTAGATATAGAATTAGTATCCATAACATAGCGAGGAACGCGTATTGTTTTCAGGACGGCTAGCGAAGCGAGAAACCGGTTCCATTGACGTGCGATGTCAGTAGGTATGGCGTCGTCCCAATCTAATTTAAATAACCACAGCTGTTGTAATAACATTTTTGCAGTTAAAATGTATGGACTTAAAATTCCCAACGGATCGAAAATTTGAGATGCGTATGATAGTATTATGCGTTTAGTTATAGGTTGAATAATATCAGAATTAAATTCCGTGTTAAAATAAAATTCATCATTGTCATTATGCCAACCTATAGGTTGGTATAATGACAATGATGAGAAAGCGAATGACAATGATGAGAAAGCGAATCATAAAACACTAGGTATAACCTAGTGTTTTATGATTCGCTTTCTCGCCGACTAGTTGCTTAGAAGCGCACGTCAATGACGTCACCAAGGGTTCGCATGTAAAATTGAAAATCCACTTGCGCAGTGGGAAACAACCAGCTTGCAATGCATTAGTTGTTTCTTCGCATAAGTTTAACAAAACTTCTTTATTGTCGGAACCCGTGATCGTCGACGTAGAAATCTTCATTAATTATATGAGATACCTCGGCATTCGGAGCTTCTATTGCGAGTTGTTTTAAGCAACGACAACTTAGAAACGGTGCGGACGCGGTTCCGTAGGTGACCGTGTTGAGGCGATAGACACTGAGTGGCTGCGTGGGTTCATCTCGCCAGAGAATCAGCTGAAGATCACGCTGCTGTTCATTGATGAGGCATTGTCGGTACATCTTCTCGATGTCTGCGCAAGCGACATACCGATGCTGCCTAAAGCGTAAAATGATGGATATGAGGTCGCCTTGAATCGGCGCACCTACCAGCTGTAGATCATTATAGCTGACCCCTGAGCTCGTAACAGCCCCAGCATCGTAAACGACCCTAAGCTTCGTCGTCGAACTGCTTTCGAGGAATACGCCGTGATGCGGCATAAAATAATGCGGGGTTTCGTAGGTCGAAACGCGAATCATATGACCTAAATTCTCGTATTCATGAAGGAAGTCGGCATATAATTTTTTATAGGCGGGTGTGCGCTCTAACCGTTTTTCCAGCGCTAGAAAGCGTCGTTCAGCCTGTGAAAATGATTCACCCAGAAGGTCGGTGATGCCTTAAGGGGTATGGTCACGATGAACCGTCCCTCGTCGTTGCGTGTCGTAGTACGAGTGAACAGCTCCTCGCAAGCCCGCTCAGCATCCGTGCGCGTATCCCGATCCCTAGGGAGCTCTTCGACTTCCCAGAACTGACGAAGTTGCGTATCGATAGATTGAGTAAAATTACACTGGATAATGCTATCGTTGCGCGGATTCAATACGATAGATCCCGATATTATCCAGCCTAAATGCGTATTTTGTAAATAAGGCCCGTTAGGTAACCTTAAATTACCATCGTGTATTAATTCCCAAAATGTATCTGCACCAATTAAAATATCGATATTTCGGGAATCAAGAAAATGCGGATCTGCCAGCTGTATACTATTAGGTATAGGAAACTTAGCGCGTTCATAATGTACAGCAGGCAACGTAGAAGAAATTTGCGGCAATACAAAACAATGTAGTTTAGTAGTGTAAGTAGATATGCGCGATTTTATCTCGATGTCGCATGATTTAGTACATTGCATCACTGAGTTACCTACACCTCTAATCTCGTGAGTAGATTGCATGAATTCTATCCCTAGTTTCTTACTAAAGGGTTCGCTTATAAAGCTGCGTTCACTGCCATTATCCAAGAGCGCATTAGCAAGTAGGTAAACATTACGTCGAGTCCGTACCTCGATTAGCGTAGTGGACAATAGAACAGGTTGCAAAGAACGATGTGTGCGTTTATCGTTTGAGTGTGCATTATTTGCATATAGGCTTATCGCATCAGCGGGGGAAAGGGGCGGCGGTGCTGATATCAATGCGTCGGGACCTGCGCGCGCGTCCTTCATTAGTAGCCGATTATCTAATGACGAGTGCAACGTTAGGGAACTGCTAGTGCTACCTATTGTTTTTATATCATCCACGGGATGATTTAAATCGTTTTTAGGGCAGATTAGGGAATTATGCTTCTTAAAACACCGGCGGCAAGCACAATATCTGCAAACTTCGGCTGTGTGATTGCTGCTTTTCATGCAATTTTCGCATAATTTCCTATCGCGAATAAATTTTAGTTTCGATTCCAAATCAGAGTTAATGAATTTTGAACAAGCGTACAGTTGATGGTCTCCGTTGCACTTAATGCACTTTTTAGGCGTGAAGTTACGTTCATGCGGTTTAGTGGTGGAAACATTGCATTTTGTGGATGACTTCGCGTTGATCTTCGCTTCTTTGGATTCTTTATTATGTTGTGTATTATTATGTGAACCCTGCAATGTTTCCAGCATGTCCGCTCGATTCTTGAGGAAGTTATTTAAATCATCAACCTTTAACTTTGATTTTGAATCGTCATTGTTTGTTATCAAAGTGCCTTTATACTGCTCCCACTCGCGTTCAGTGATTTTATCGAGTTTAGACACAATGATATAAACAATTAACGTATCCCACGAGTCTTCAGGTTCCCCTAGGATCTTTAATGCGCGTAAATTCTTAAGAATAGTGTCAATTAATGTTCTTATTGAAGCAGGGGACTCCTTACTCAACATTTGAATGTTAAATATAGTTTTGACGTGATTATGCACTAATAATCTGCTGTTATTATAGCGATTGAGTAAAAGGTCCCACGCAACAGAATAATTATCAGACGTGAACTCTAATGCATTGATGACTAGCTCGGCACTACCCTTCAGCGAAGATTTTAAGTAGTGGAATTTCTGGATACTGGTTATTTCGTCTGAATCGTGTACCAGTGATTGAAATGTATCCCGAAATTCCAGCCAGTGCTCGTATGCTCCATCGAAGGATGGCAATGTTATGGTAGGTAGTTTTACAGAGCGTAACTGACTACTTGCGCATGTATTTGAACAAGATGAGACCTTACTACTACTGCTACCACTGCTATTTAATAATAACTCTGCCTGCGACAAGGTACTGTAGTAACAGTCCTCAAACTGCTCCCTTTGCGTCAACTGATCGTTGAGATCAGCTTCGCTGACACATTCTTCGATGCTTGACTGAATGCTGTTAAATTCGCGATATAGATTCGTGACACCCTCAATGCGTAGCTTCAAATCGAATTTGTTTTGTGCTGTAGCTACTTTTATATCGAAATTATTTATGTAAGTGCCGAATTTTGTTAGTCGACCTTTGAGGGTGCCGCGTTTTTTGGTGAGTTCGTGTACTAATAACTCTAATTTATCGTCACTTAACCCTAGTTGCGGGGATTTATCGCGACTTGCCATTTTGTATCGTGGGAGTGCAAATTACGTTATATGTTTTTAAGCACAGCACAGTATTAATCGAGTGAGATAAGGGTGGGTGATTCGTGGATAGGTTGACCGTACCTACCTTGCGCGTCTCGGAGTCGGTAGTCTTCCAGATCCAAACCACGTCGCGCCCTTGTATTCGATGGATGTATTCCACAGATCGCTGCGTTCCGTGCGTATATTTGGCGAAGAAGGACCACGAATTTATGTTTGTGCTTAGATGAAATGAAAGGCTAGATACTTTGATACTTATATTATGCGATAAATTTAGTTTTACAAATTGCGAATTTCGAATGACATGGCGAATAAAGATGACGGTTTTTGAAATTGGCATATGAAAATTTGATACGTGGACCAATCAGGGCCCACGTCTGTTTAGGCGCTTTTTACATGCTCCAACACTATATGAGCTTTGATTATATAGTATACCAGGAATACTGGGGTTAAATCCAAACAAAAAGAAAATAGATCTATCTAGACCATACAGCCTATTCAGTCACCAAATTTTTTATTCTATGCCATTTTACACTCTCACCTCATTTGACAAACTCTCAAAAAAAGGAGTGATATTTTAGTTCCAGTGTAAATACCTAATTAATATAAATTTACAATTAACTTATGAATTTAAATATTTAACTTAAGATTATTTTATTATTATATGATATAGTTTTTTAGTTATTTGTTATTACTGTTATGTTAGTCTTTTTACTCGACATTAATTTTTGGACTAATGTTACTTAGAAATTAAAAAAAACAGCACATTAACAATGGACTTTCATACGCTTTTTCTGCCCGCTTAGCACGTTAACAATGAAATTTCATTCACTTTTTCCGCCCCCATATTTGGTTTGTAGCAATGACGTACTTTCTATCTCGTTTTGAAAAAGTAAGAAGGTATTTTCCGAGCGGGTGTAGTATAAAATATTAGGTAACCCTAATCTGTGTAAACTATTAAATATTAATGTATGCTTGAAACACTGCTCACTGCCCTCTTTCTTTTCGGCTTGCAACGCTTAACAATGTATTTGTGAAAGAACTTCAAGTTTAATTTGCTATAATCCGCCAAATCTATTGTATGTGGTACAGCATGCAGCTTGCCATATACACCGCAAAGTAAAGCTTGTAAAGATTTTATCGTGCGTGCAGCTTTATTTCGCACAGAGATAGATTCTAGTTTGAAATAGCACATAGACTACTTTTCATTTCAAAAAATTAAAGGGCTCCCGCGAGAACAAAAAATCTCGATCTAAGCTAAAAGCTAGAAGAAAATATGACAACAATCTAACGACAATTTATTTTCAAAAGCAGATACCTAACGTGCAACTTTAAATAAGCACAACACATAATAAATATGAGTTGATAGTAGAACACTCACATAACCTTGGAGTATACACTCGTAATATGAAGGAAGCTGTAACACATATTCTGTAACAAAGTTTGTAATCGTTTCAACTCTCGCATAGTAATTCGGTAATTCCCGCAATCGCACTCAGCATTGTATCGTATCCTATATGAAGCTCCCACAGATATTGTATCAAAGACCTATCAAGTGCACAACCCCTTCAGGCTATCTTGACGAAGATATTTAAAGGTAGCTACGAATACAACCATGGAAATCTGCAAAAAAATATTACGTGTGGCAATTTTTTACACGTTTATGCCTAAATACCCTTTGTTGCTTATTTGTTACTTTGTCTCGAGGGAAATTTACTACATTGTTGGAAGTGATGTGTTCATTATTCCTAGCAAATTTGATATCAACAGAGGAAATTTTCAAGGTTGCCGTTCGGATTGCAATCACAGTCTTTTTTGGAAAATGTTAATCATGAACTCTAAGATCCTACACATGTATATTCTTGCAATCGGATGGAATCGGTATATTTGGGTATCCGAAAGTAAGCTCCTAGGACTATTATGGACTGCTCAGACTTTGCTATAACATACTATATAACTTTTAGATAAGATAATTTATTCAGATAAAGATCACTGCAAGTACAGAAGTAATTACATCAGTAAGTGATTTCCGCACTAGGATTCCCTGTATCTTCCCTGTATCTGTATGCGGCAAACACTTCCTTCCTTGGGAAAAAAATAAAGTAGCCTAGAATCAACTTAATAAATATGCAACTTATACATTCGTTGTGTGTGTGTATATGTGTGTATGGGGCGTTTGTGTTAGTGAGTGTGTGGTGTGTATGTGTAATTATATATTTTGAAAGCACACATTTATTTACACAGCTATTTTCAATATGTCGGAAGATCAACCAATTTATGGTGCGAAAAATTATTGTGTCTAAGTTAAAGAGTTTTTATTTGATATATTTTTGCTTAAAACTTAAGTTTTTTTATTGGTAATGTTTTAGATCAATATATCCCCGGGCCCCTGCTGAAAACCAACGTTGCAGTATGTGTCACGGGCTCAGGAGCGTTGCAGTATGTGTCAAAAATACAAATTAAACTTATACTACGTGTGGCCAATTGACCACACGTAGTATAAGTTTAATTTGTATTTTTGTAAGTTTTGTTATACGAAGTATAATGAATTGTAGTGTTGGTCAATAAACTTTTATTTATTTATTTATTTATATACACCTTTAAAATACCTGCGTGGCAGCGTATCGTAGCCCATAATATCCCAGCGTAGGTACGTATTTTAAACAGTGGATCGACGACAGACGCCCATACAATTAACAGACCTGGATACCACAACAGTTGTAGCACCTACAGGTCGTACTTTCACCTATGGTTGAGAGAGGCAGGAAACAATACGAACCTTCTTCAAACGAGTGGTAGGAAATAGCGTATCCTTAGACTTGAGGCTTGTCTTGACAGAAGTGTCTTTGACTTACAGGACCTGCACGCCGTGCTGTGTACAATACAGTGACATGCAGGTAATAGAAATATTAAAACACTGCTTACCCTAGGTCAGTGGTGCGGCAAAGTGCGGCTCCAGAGCCGCATGTGGCTCTTTGACACCTTAAGTGTGGCATTTGCTGTTCTTTCCTTTTTCGGTTCTACATATATATGCGAACAATCTTTTTCAAGCATGTACATTATCAAGAGTAAACTGAGAAGTCGTCTTATTGATGAGAACTTGGAATCGTGCCTAAAATTAAAAACAACAACATACAAACCTGACTTACTCAAACTTTCCAAGGAGATGCAAGCACATTGTTCGCTTTAATAAATATTTATTCAGTATGAAATTTAGTTTTATTTAGTGTACTACTTATTCAGTGTAATAAAAGTTTACTAAATAAGCAGATTTGGCTCCCAATTTTTTTTGAAATTGTTGTAATGTTCGTATTTGGCTCTTTGGCTAATAAGTTTGCCGACCACTGCCCTAGGTGAATGAAAGCTTTTTATGAATTACTATCTGATGCCCGCGGCTTTGCCCGCGTGGATTGAGGTTTCCTTAATTCCCCGGGATAAAGAGTAGCCTTTGCGTTATTCCAAATTCCAAATTTCATCCAGATCCATTTAGCCGCAGCCGAAGGCGACCTAATTAGCTCGCATTTTGTTATTATTTGGGCAAATAATTGTTTTAACGAAAGAAATCATTATTACATCATGAGCTACACAAGACCAATGGAATTAACGAATCCATTAAGCGAACTTTTAGGCGCGGATTTCTGAACAAAAACAATTTATTTGCCAAATTGTGGCTTACAACCGGTGTTTACATTCATTTAACTCATCCTTGACACAAACTCGTGCATTTTCAGTGCGCCGCGTATACAAACAATTACTTAAACGAAAAAGCCCGAATATTTACTTAAATCTCTCGCATGGACCTATAGTCCATGAACTCTCGTTTAAAAATCATGACTAATTCGTTACAGACTATTTGAAAATGTTGTTTTTATAAAAAAATATTTACAATTTCAAGTTGCCTAATAGCAAACTAGTAGCCATTTTCATGAATTTTCACAGCTTACTTAATATTCTATGTACTTGTAGGCTAACTTTCGCTTGAAATAATCATAATAAACATGATTGCATAAAATACCTATCTAAATAGCCAAAGGATTCAAAACAGTTATTGAAATAAAAACGATTGGGACTGACCCTATTTACTCGCCTGTTCATTTGAAGTACTTACTCAATCTTTCAATTGCGATATTGTACTTTGTGCTAAGGGGACGGGCTTGTGAAAATAGTTTTCATTTTTTTTGTTTCAAAACTTATTATATCTTTTTGAAAAACTACACCCACCTAACTCAACACAATTATAAACTAATAAAAATTCACCGTAATCGAAAAATAATTATGTATACATCGCGTAGATACCTTCCAAACAAACCTTTTAGCGTAACGTAAACCGTGGGTCCCGCACACTTCAAATCTATCGATTTTCAGAAACGTTTCCGCTGAGACGCGGAAACCTTCGGTCTCTGTACCCGAAATTTATGTACTTATTATATCGTATATTGTGCTTTTATGATGTATTTGACGTAGGCGCGACCTGAAATGAAGGATCTCATGGCTAGGCCACGAAGATATCACCCACGCTTGGAGTGTATATTATTCGCTTTGTCAAACGTTACTGCATATCTAGTAATAAGCAAGCTTCTTTTCTGTGGTTATTTTTAAATGAAGGCAGCGAAACTTAATTATGTAAAACTTGCATCAATCATCAATGAGCCTCAAATATTTTGGCCAGTAGCAAAAGAGTGTCAACTAATCAAAAGTGATTGCGATCGTTACACAGTCAATAGTAGCATTGTCAACTATATTTACGTAATAGAGATAGAGATTTATTGCAACAGTTATTTCTAAGCGTCAAAAACAAGGCCACAAAAATATGCTTGGAACTTGAAACGCTCCAAGCATTTCTGAGTTCGCCTCCAACGTACAGTAGCATGCACTCCCTCCACCCATTGAGAAATACCTCCTTTTAAAATGTCGCTGACAAGAATAATAAATAGTATATTTTTCATATAGCCTGCATTGAAAGTGCGAGTTTTATTAAAATTATATTTCTTATTTATTTTAGTTTCTAGTTTGTTGTTTACAAATATGATATCTGTCAACTAAACAGTTGATGGTTAAAATTACAATTATAAAGGTTTGAAATAAACAAAAGATACTCTGACAGGATTAAAAGGAATTCTGCCATGTATATATGTTTTTTTTTTCTGAAAATGAAATGATATATTTCACGTAGGAAATAAATCATTGTCAAGTATACAGTTCGCGCACCAACTATAGGTATGTCAAGGGTCTATCACTGGTTCGGAAAATAAATTCTACTGAGAAGACAGACCGGCAAGAAAATTAGGAAGTAAGTAAGTAGTAATAGGAAGTAAGTTGTGGAGTAAGTTTTGGAGTAGGTAAGAAACTTTCATGTTTCACAAGATTTGTTTATGAAACAGTTTAGCATAGCATAAGTACCTACACTAAAGGTTTTGACTTATCCTATAGTATACTTTGACTATCGCACTTACCAGGTGATCTAAATAAAAATAAGTATCGTAATATTTCAAAAAGCTACATGCTAACAAATTCTCGGTTAATTCATCGGTTCAGTTGCTCAGTAAGAAATACTTAATTTAATCTTCTTATTCCTAGAACATCGCGCAATATTGTACTAAGCAGTTTACATTATGTAGGTAATTTATCCGTATCTTAACTAACTCTTAGGAGATTAACTGCGAGTACTAAAATATCTATCAATGTCAAGGGCACTGGCAAATGCGCTGCATGTTTACAGCATGTGATCTAAATGTTTTAATCGATGCAGTACGATTCACAACATCATCATCTTTAGATCTACCAAGAAAAACAGTTTTATTTCTAAATAATAACAATGTATCGTAAATAAATGTTAACGGATTCTCGGTTATCCACATAATTTATTTTAATTCAGCAATTCACAAATAAACAGCCACCATAATTATACGATCAACCTTTGAGTCCACAGACCAGTGTTGCCACTCTCGAGAACCATACAGGCAGCACGCTTTAATTTTTTCCTTCTAGCATAAGTGTTATAACTATCAATTAAACGGAATATACGGTTGGTCTCTAGGGCATCACAAAGGAACAAACTTTTAATATCGTTTTCTTATCACTAACTTTTAATATCGTTTTGTTATCTTTTACACATCCAAACTATGTAGTAACTTTAGTCCTATTACGAGAATACTCTGTAGCTACATCATTCATTAGAATAGGAATGATTTTATGTTTCACAATGTTAATTAGATACAACAATATCATATCAATATTTCAGCGGCTTTCAAACTTTTTTGGCGACGGCACTCTTTTTAATTTGTGATCCACATATTCATTTCCAAGGTGAAAAAGTGTCCTAGCCAACAAAAGCCTAGCGAAGAACTTGATCATAACTTTAATCTCAGTACCTTTGAAAGGACAATATTTTTGATAGGAAGTTAGCCATACAACTTCATGTAATGTTTTTTGGGATCTTATTAATTTACTAATTAGATTAATTCTCTCGGGAGGCTTCTACATCTTCGCATTGTTACAGTTTCCTCGTGCAATCTCCTTGAGATGAGAGAACAAAGATATTAAAAGTGTTCGATGAATACTTCTGGAACGACGCTTGTAAATTGTTCTATCATTGAGTATAAAAAAAATTTTTTGAGCATTGAAAACGTTTGTTATGATAACAATAAAATTCCTCTAATTGCTATAAAGTTCTCGGTCGGAAAAATCTCAGTCGATGCAATAAATTACAAAGCAAACAAAACAACGGTGACTCGCTAAAGACCGCGTTTGTACGATCAAAGGAAAGTGCTGAAAGGAACTGTATCAGTCGATTAGAAATTGTTCTCCTTTAATTAAACCTGATTGTCGATAAAAATACGATACGAAATTATCACTATTGGAAAAGTTCTGTAATTACGTTGATTGAACTCAATTTTTTACAGATTAATTAATACTTGGAAAAAAACATTCCAGTACCTATAAGGTACAATTCCGTAGTCATGCCATTTATATTAAGAATCTTAACGGTTATTATATTTATTTTTAACGCGATAAAAGCTCACAAAAAATTTCAAGATAAATTCAGAATATACACCCAACGAATCACTCGGCTACGTAAAATTAAGAGAGAATACATAAGAATATTTCTTCAGTTTCACTTCCCATATTAGTGAGGTACATAACTTGTTTGTATTAATATTATAATGTGCCTTATGTGTTTGTATTAATATTATAATGTGTCTCAGTGAAGTGAAAACATGTTTTTAAACAGTTCTTAATTTCGACTTTATAGTTTTTATATTTTATTTCTTATGAAGCTTAAAATTTTAAAATTATGTCGCCAAAGTTCCTTGTATTTATTTTTAACACCTAGTGCTATTAATAATATAAGTGGAAAAGCCAAATTAAAGAAGTTGAATGCCAAAACTGACTCGAGCTGCTTCCAGCCAAAGTTCTAACGTCCCATAGAATAAAAAGATTCCCAATTGCAGAATTGGGAATTTTCCACCACGTGCGGTCTCGTAAACTACTTCACTTTTCACAAATGCTTTTCTGGCCTCAGCGTCTGTGTAGCTTTGTGTTCAGTTGCTTTTACATCGTGACCATGTTTAAAATTTAAAAGCGGTCTGGGTGACCGCACGACGGTAATTACGTGACGATATTATCCGTAGATTTGTTCTAGAAGACCGATAACGGACAGAATATACTACTAGTAGACTAGGTCTTTATAACCAAAGCTGTCAGAGACCTTCCTGAAAAAAAGGAGAAAGGATCTTCCTGAATGAATTGGCTCGACATTTGATATTTAAAAACACATGCTAAGAAGAATGCTTAGTAGCATATAGAATACCATCTGACAGTATGACGACAGGTTTGACTTTGATATGCCTAACCTATGAGAACCTCATGCTGCTGTTCCAAGTCATGTTAAAGCCCTTTAAAACTGACAAGAAAGTATTTGGATAACTTTTGTTTTTAGAATGTGTTTAGAAAATCTATGAAGAATGTGTCTAAAATTTTGACGCATTTATGATCCATGTTTTTTTATTTTTCCATGGAATATTGCATAACAGTTAAATAGTCCGTAATTTTATAAAGCAAAATTTTGGATTGAAATATTAAAAAAAATATTGAGAAGACAGTCGAGCTTGAGTACAACTTCGTTAAAAGCTTATAAAAGTGAATAACGCGGAACTTTTATCCGCCAGAAAAGTTTTTGTCCGAAGTGTGTTTTCACCCTAAAGGTGATTATTATAACGGGGTGAATCTATAAATAAGAAGATATTTTATAAATAGATAAACTCTCTCTCTCTCTACGACATTTTCCTCATTGTTAAGTAAAAGTCGTGTGCCTTTTCTGTGAAGGATCGGGTATATATCCGGGTAGTGGCGGATTGAGACTGGGGCGTGGGGTAACCCACCCTGGCCCTCGAGTCTAGGGGGCGTCAAAGTACTGAGAAATCCTCTTTAGGTAAATTTCAAATCAAACATTAAGATGCCTTACACACGAACAAATGAGTGGTAGAATCAAAACAAGACGCATCATAAAATACACCTATGTATGTCTTACAATAAACAAATTGAGATGAAATATTTTATCCCCCACTTAGCTACTAGCACTACAAATACCTATCATTGATTTCTGCTCATTTTCGAATCCAATGAAGATTTATTCCAGAAAAAATATAATTGAAATTTTATAGTAACTAGTTTTAAAACACTTACTTTGCTTAAATAATCTTGTATTTTTCCGTGTGTAAGATATCAGAACTCTTTGAATAGAAAAGATAGCTTGAGTTCGTTTCCTGTAGAAATACATCACGCATGTTGTTCTCTTTCTCTGTTCGACAGAAAACACCATAAGGCGCTGGGGTACTCTGTCAATGATGCCGCCTGGGGCTTCCCAAAGGCATAGTCTACAACTGTATCTGCAAGGCCTCAGTAGGAAATAAAACACTTGTTGAAATTTCAATGTTGCGAAGATGCATGCACTTTGAAATCGTGGAGTGAAGTGCGCGATTTTACCTCGGGCGAACGCTTTTATTTCTTACGTAGCGTGCGCAAGTCGCTGTCTTTATTTCGAGTGTACCTATTAGAAAGGGTATAGGTGAAATGCACACAAACGCAGTGGCGTGCTGCTGAGCCGCGACTTCTTTATTAACTAGCTGTACGCGCTTATAAATTCCTAGGACTTAGATTTTAATGAAAATAAGTATTTGCGCAAACATACGTACACTCATTGTTACAATCATTGTTGTATTTATAGGACGGCTTATCACAAATTAATTAACTAATATTACTTAAAATTAAGTTTTGAGTAACCAGGAAGAACTCCAATATTAGGCTTTTCTTTGATTTTCCAAGATACCAAGTGTAAAACGCAAAGGATACACCTATACGTATGCAAAAATGCAGCTTTATTAAAAGGCAAACCAAAACATATTCGCATTTATAATATTACTATACGGCCACCCTACTTCAAAGCCACCTGTTACACGCTTGCCTGAGTCATTAGCGGCTCGTAGTACTATTGGTAGGTTCATACCGCTACAAATACTAATATTGTACAATACTATTATTGTGTTCGAGTGAATGTACCTAATTAAATTTTTGGAGTTTACCTCCTTTATAATCGATTTTCATATGATACGAAAGTCGGGTAGGAAAGTTTATGGGGAGTAAAATCAACTTTCTCCGTTACGTTGTTGACTTTATGTTTCCATGACTATGTAATGTATTTTGACATATATAAATATATATAATATATTATATATATAAATTAAAATGAATGTTCATAAGCGCATTACTTTCGAACGACTGCTCCAAATCGGATAATTCTTTTTTTTTGTGTTCGTTTTAGTCAGGACAAGGTTTGTATGAAAAAAATTTAAGAGTTCCCGCGGGAACCAAAAATCCTCAAAATATGGATGTTTGTTACTCAATCACGCCCGAAAGGCTGAGCGGATCTTGATGAAATTTGCCACAGAGATACATTATAGTCTGGAACAACACATAGGTTACTTTTTATGCCGGAAAATTAAAGAGTTCCCACCGGAACCAAAAAACCTCAATCCACGCAGACGAAGTCGCGGGCATCAGCTAGTAATTAATATAAATAAAGGTATTAAGCATGTTTTTAGTAATATAATAAAAAATGCGTTCATTTACCCTCATTTCCATATTCTAAAACCGTTCGTAAAGAGTAAAATTTCTTCAGTCGATATCTCACTCTCTCTCGCAAAACGGCAACTATGAATTTTTTTTCAGTTTTATTATATTTTATTAATTCAGTTATTTGCGGATCCTGTGGAACTACGTTCCTAATGGAACTTGAAAAGTAGTTTTCGCTTAAGACATAACTTTAATACAAAGTCTTAAGGTATATCCAGTTGCATAGCGTTTTGAGTTTAATTAAATTTTTCTCGTTTTGTATTGAACATAGGATACGTTGCGACGAGTGTGCACAGAAAATCCTCGATCTCGCTCCCATTTCCCCTTTTAAGCATCGAATAGAAAGATAATGAAAGGTGGGGTTTTACCCCTTTTCCAGATGTCGTCGATTTTTTTTTAATTATGACTTATATTTCATCTGTCTGAACTCTATCTTGTTCTAGTTTTGATATGAAATTCACGAGTTTTTTAGGGCTTCGTACCCAAAGGCTGCCACCGGCGCCATATTGTTACTATACATCCGCTGTCCAGCCGTCCAACTGTCAGTCACAGGGCAGTATCAAATAACTGTAATAGCTAGAGTAAATTTTCAGTGTCTATTTCTATTGCCGCTGTAACAACAAATAATTAATATAAAATCATACTAATATTATGAATGCGAAAGTGTTTATTTGTTGGTTTGTCCTTAGTTTTTTATCCCGGAAAATTAAGGTGTTTTCGTGGCAATACAAAAAATCCACGCAGACGAAGTAGCGGGCATCGGCCAGTAAAATTATTATAAATTAAAGAGTAGAATGCAATTAAAAACTATACACTTAGTATTAAATCTCGAACGATGGTACAGAACCATTCCAACGAGTCTGACTCGCACTTGGTAACATTTATTATAATTATAAATTTCAATCATAAACGCATTATACCTTTCGCCGTTATCCATAATAATTATTATACCAACATTCTACGGGCGTGAAATATTGCCAAACGATTATCTTTGGTACTTGGTGTAAAATTACATTACGCCGGTTTAATTATTTTCACTATTATTTTGATATTGTGTGCAATTGTTAAGGCACTTACGTGGGTGGAAGTTAATCGAGTATTTAAATTTTTGTATCGTAAAATTCTCTCCTATAAAGATGCTAGTGTAAAGAACAATGGCGAAATTGGACCCACATAATTTAAAAATTAAGGAGGCATCGTTCAAGTACAAGTTTATATTATTTATAATCATATGTTTATATAAAAAAATATTGAGACTCTGAGATACGGGATTCAAAAGAAATAAATTATTATAATTTATTAAAAAAGAAGTCATCTTGCACTAATGGAACGCAATTGATATAGATGTCACCGTAAGATTGTAAAAACCATTAGATTATAATCTAACTCGCGAAATTCTAAACTGTCGAAAGATTATAATAGATTATATATTATATATAATATTATTATATAAACTGTTCAATGTTCTGAATGTCAATTTTGAAATATTCATTTTATTTACGTTTTCTTGTCTCTTTCTTGTAGGTTAGGTTAGGGTTCGACATAAATAATCAGGTAGGGCACTTAGGTTTTATCGGGTTTACATACCTATCAGATTACAATCTACCGGAAAATAATGCGTTAAATTCTAATCTTTCGACAGTTTAGAATTTCGCGAGTTATAATCTAACGGTTTTTACAATCTTACGGTGACATAGATAAACATTTTGTTGACATGACAACACTTGTCATTATTATTTATTTTTGTAGGGATGTTCCGACACCATCGATGTATCATCGATACCTACTGAAATGAGTATTCTTAATATTACTATCGTCTTGTGATACTAACACGAGTACTTTAAAAGTATCGATACCTAATCGTATCGATACTTTTTAATATTTATGTAAATGATTTTATCAGCATCAGTGATCACTACTTATATGACACTAGCTGATGCCCGCGACTTCCTTCTCATGGATTTGGTTATAAGAGAAAGAAAAAAGCTCTCATAGGAAAACTAAAGAAGTACTTAATGCAAGTGTTAATCAAAGTATATAGAGGAATAAAACGCTTAATGTGAGGAAGATCAGGCTATAGAATGGGAAAACAATCTGAATTATTGGTCAGCGAATCACTTCAACTTGGACTACAGGTGTCGAAGAATTCATTGGCCAGAATCCGCATAGAGGTAGCAGTGGTGCAAAAGAGATCTATTTTGATATTATTGTTACTCAATTTGTTAAAAGATAAGAAAGATAAGAGTTATTTAGGAATATGGTGTGAGTAGAATTATTGCGAAATTTTCGCAGACATAAGTACCTACCTAATTATAACTAGGCATAAATACCTATCTACTCATTCATACTAATACTGATACAAATTATTGTTAGAAATAGATTTTGATAAATAATTTTTAGGTTATATTCTACTTTTAGGTGTATCTTTTTTTCTCCCACATTTTTAGACTTACTGACTATATGCTTTTTTCTTAGTTTTGTAACGTTCTACAATTATTACTAAGTTTCCATGATGAACGCTATCCTTTTCAGTGGGTCCCAAAATACATGCATTTTCGCCATCCTCCTTTAACTTTTGTTTTGAAAAGAATACGCTCTTATGATAATCACTTGACATTATTTATTTACCCGACTGCAGCAGTGCCAAAATTGTAGGGCTACAATTTTAGCAGTCTATGAATATAAGTATGTACTATGTATGTATGTATGCATGTATGTATTTATATATGTTCTAACGTAGCGCCTGAAATACTGGGTTGATTTTGATGAAAAAGTTTTCGATTTGTTATTATCGTTTAGCCACAACGTTTGTGAAAATCACGATTTTAAGTACTTTGCTTCTATGGACAGCTCGTATAAAGTTGGTCACTTTTTGCCAATAGGGTCAGCCGGGTTTGCACACGGTTTTAGAGGACGACCTTAGATATTGATTTATTGATTTATTCGTTGTGAACACAATATTAACACGCATTCTGTCATTTCTGGCGTACAACAATTATAAGTATTAATATCAAACATTATTAAGTTATAGTAATTCAATTATTAACAAAATTAAATTGGTCAATTAAATTCAAAATTTTTTTACACAAAAAAATAGACAAATCTTACAATACATATTATATCATAACTTCGTAGAAAAAAAAATTAAATACATGTCATTATATAATTCTTAGATAAGTTATTGTTTTAATGATTTATAGTCATTCTTTAATTGAGTAATAACTCAAGAGCCATTTACTGAGGGCAGGCTTAAATCATTTAATAGGCAAGGTCTGAATATCAGGCAACAGGTTAAATATTTCTAATACACATAGCATGACAACTTTTTAAATATGAAGCAGCTCTAGAAGTTCTATTCAGAACCAATCTTTCGGGATTCCTTGTATTTGTGATGATAACATCTTTGGCTTTTTTAAATTGATGAATGTTATTTTTAACAAAAACAGCTATTTGGAATATGTACATGCATGGCAATGTCAAAATCTGTCGCAGGTTTTCCAAATATTGCTCGAATGCATTTCTTTTGAGCTATGAATGCTCTTTCCATGTCACATGAATTTCCCCAAACTATAAGGCCATACCTTGGATGGACGAGATGGAATCTACATATGCATAGTAAACATAACTTTTTGTGAGGTACTTTTACGCAATGTTTTTAAAACAAAAGTATATTTATTTAGTTTATTACAGACATAATCCAGAATACAGAGTTTTCCAGTTCAGGTATTTATCAATTTTTATTCCTAGGAAGGTGCATCGTTGCTCCGACTGTTTCGTATAATCGTCCTGATTAGTATTATTTGAAAATAATTATACGATTCTAGATTTTTTTTAAACTCGTGGTGTTATAAACTTGTGAGGAATGCAGATTGTGAAGATCCGTGCGATTCGTGTTCTTAATTGGAATGCAAAGTACAGGCCAAGTTTTAAATTATTATCATCCAGGTCAAGGAATGCGGGAGATTCGAAGCGTGAGGGGAAATGCGCGCTCCTATAATAACCTGCCAATCCTGTTAAAATATCCCCTTATCTGGCAAGCGCCGTTGATTTGTCCTTCAACCACGTCGCAACAGAGCAACAGATAGACGTGATTTTTATCCCGGAAAAATTAAGCAGATCGGGTGGGAATTAAAAAGAAATTCACGCGGACCAAGTTGCGTAGATCAGGTAGTCATGAAATCAAATAAAATAAGAAAGAAAAAGGCAAATTCGAAACATCCTTTTTCCTCTCGAGAATATTGGACAAAGTTAATTTTGTTACTCAAATATGAAATGTCAAATATATATCGAAAATTAACTATTATACCTGGAAAGATCGTATTGGTTTTCAGAAATTGACTGTATGACCTTGCTGATGCTCAGATTGGGAATCGATAGTGACATTGCAATGTCTAGGTTACGACATCGAACATTGAGCCCTCTTTCCACGATGCGTGGACACAGGGATAGATTATTTAAAGCTCTTAAAGAGATTAATATAATAGCTCTTAGTGAGCTTTATATAATGGCTGCTTAATTTATAATGAACTTTGGATACGGAAGTCTCCATGGAGATAGTGTGTAACTACACTACACTACATATTAATGTTCTGTGTTATGTGTACCTATTACGTATAGTGTACAGGTGTGTAGCACAAATGTACTGTCTATTACCTTACTCTCAAAGCTTAATATTGTATATTATGAGATGGAAAATCTGATACGAGTTTCGAGCGACCGGAGACGAATACATCAGCAAACTTCCTAACACCGTAGTAGTATCTACCTACTGATATTTTTTGGTTAGAAAACCTCCACCACCACCACTACAGCCCATTAACGTTGCACTGCTGGGCACAGGCCTCCACTCTCATAGGAGAGAAAGAATAGAGCTTAGACCCATCACGCTGCTCCAATGCGGGTTGGCGGGCTTTAACGACTATTATCATGTTAGTGATAATAACCGGGAGCGACGGCTTAACGTGCTCTCCGAGGCACGGAGGTGAAACACCGCCAACTTCCTAACTCCGGGAAGTAGTACTGAGAATTTCTAGTCAGAAAACCCCGACACTTATGATGGGCCCGACCCGGGACTCGAACCCGGGAAACCTCACTTAATAATAATTACTTATGACCCCGACCTGACCATGAAATCAGGATCTCGATATCCGCAGTCGGACATTAGTTAGTTAAGAGGGTTATACCTAAGTACACATTGACCCGTCCAATACACTCAGTGAACTTAAGAACTAATTAATATGCTAAGTAAGGCCAGCAGTGGCGTGCACAGTATTCGTAGCCAGAGTAGGCATTGGTTAAGTAGATACCTATTTTCAGGCAAGGCGTGATGAAAAATAAGCATTGAGTTTTTAAACTAGGGTAAGCAGTGCTTTTATGCCTGTATGTCGTGCAGGCCACTGAAGGCCAGCACAGGTCAGCTTGATGGTCAACGGTTAGTCATGGGCCATATTCTGCTGACCAGCAGCAGAGTATGGTACACGAGGCTCGTCTAAAGTGATATCATAATATAACATATTATTATATTAACTTTTTCAAAACCTGTTGTGTTAGGTTTGTTTTTCGTTTCCGAGTATTAGAGATATATAATACGCTTATTACATGTACGACTGTGTAGTCAATTCAATAATATATTAAGAGATAAGTTTTCAGAAAATATTATAATAATATGTAAGTGGTATGATTTGTCAATCAAATCAAGTTATTTTTTTAGAAACCTAGCTGATGCCCGCGACTTCGTCCGCGTGGATTAAGTTTTTTGAAATTCCCACGGGAACTTTTCAATTTTCCGGTAAAAAAGTAGCCTATTTCACTCTCCAGGTGCTCAACTATATCAACGGATCCGTTGCTCCGTTGCAGCGTGATTGAAGGACAAACCAAACAAACAAACACACTTTCGCATTTCTAATATTAAGTATAATTGTTGGAATAATATTTTATACAAGCCTGCAATGTTTTTCACGTGAATTGAGGTTGATTTAAAAATGCTGAAGGTTAGCTTGCTGAAATATCGGTAACACCACTCTACGCATTGAGCGATGGCAAGATAACAGACAGAAACACAGTTTCAATAAATCAAAACCAAGGGCTCACAGCACAAGTAATCCGAGAATTGTTAATTAGGGTTTCGTATTCATTATAACCTTATTTTTTTATATTATATAAATACAGTGAGGTTGGCAAGCCGGTCAGCGTGGCTTAATATAGGACCAACCAATTTTTTGGCTTAAAGACGACGGCAGGACATCTCGGATTCGATTCCCGCTTGATCCGCTAATTTGTAAAGAATGAGAGTGTAGTCATCTTGTAACGTGTTACTTGGACGGTAACAAATACGGGGCTGAAAAACTTTTGCGGGACAATCGCTATAAGCCAAGTGGTATAACGTGGTAAAACAAGTGAACATTTAAACTGTAGCAAACATGGAGAGCGGCTCGTTTTGCTAATATTGTACCTATTACGTTACCTACCAAGCACCAAACTTTTTAAAACATACCTATTAGTATAATATCAATACCTTTCTTTCTCTCTCTCTCTCTCTCTCTCTATTAAACCCCACACGACTGATGGATCCCTGTAGACTAGTAAACGTCTTATATTAAAAACCTACTGTTATTAATCCTACTAATATCAAAAATGAAAATCTACGCATCTGAGGTCGTGCTTAGTTTCTATTTATATTATATTCTCCCACTAGGGGTTGTCTTTAGCGAAGCACGGCATTACAAAAAGCCGGACATGGGTTGAAGATCTGCCTCGTAGGTATTTTACCTTACGCATTTTCTATTAGTAGGTTTATGCTTCTATTATAGTCACATGACAGATATCACATGAGTGACATGAGAGATGTGCATTAGTGACATGTTTTATGTGACTTATTGTAAAACAAAATCCTTGTACCTCCTCCACAGAATGGAGTGGCACTCTCGATTCAGTGGCGCAGACTAAATGTTTTATTAATTATTTAAACTATTCTTATTTACCTTTGCATGGTTCCGTAGTCAACAAGGAACCCTTACAGTTTTGCACATCTGTCTGTTATCATACGTGAAAAGAATGGCAGTAGTATACATAACGAAGTTAAAAGTAAAACTATCACAGCTAAGTATACTTTACAAGTTTCCATCCATCCATCCGTCCATCCAAAATTTCCCATCTATAATATTGGTATAGTTTGAAAGGAGTAACTGCTGAGTTTCGCTTTGTTTTTCAAACGGGTTCAACATCTTGTTTAGTACTAGCTGTGCATAGATTTAGGATTGGTTTCCGCTGCGCTGCGGAGACCAATTCTAAATCTATGTAGCTGTGTTACGTGAAATACGTTGAAATTTTAAAACGAAAACAGTCGAGAGCAATTAAAAGGCGGGGGCGAAAATCTTTTTTTCGCTTCATAAAAGGTGAAGTATTCAAAATGTATCTTTTTTTCAGCAGGTAGCAGTAGGTATTTCTACTTTTCAACTCCTACCGTTATCGTATCAACTTTTAGCTACTAAGTTCTCAGTAATATTACTTACACATTGAAACAATTTGACATAATCCATACTATTATAATATTATAAATGCGAAAGTAACTCTGTCTGTGTGTTACTCAATCACGCCTAAACTACTGAACCGATTTAAATGAAATTTTTGAAAGAGATAATTTGGTAAGAGAAGAGAAAGAAAGTGAAGAGTCTAGAGCCTGAGAAAGGACATAGGCTACTTTTTATTCCGGAAAATTAAAGAGTTCCCGCGGGAATCAAACAACCTTAATCCACGTGGACGAAGTCGCGGGTATCATCTAGTGGTTTCATAAATGATGGTAGTGACCCCCAGGTTGGTTTTCTACGTATTCTTTATTACATACTTAATATTAATTATGACCCATTATAATAATATAATATAGCCTAAGCAAGCCTATTTTATCATGTAAAATAGGTTTTAATGTATACATACATTCATTCAAAAAAATCTCTCATTAAACTTCTTTGCGAAGTTTCCCTAATTAGCAAACAGCGGGGCTTTGAACTGTGAATATTGTGTGTAAATTTAAATGTTTCAGAATACCCAACAATGCTTGGCTGAAATACTCGGGAGGCTTAATTAAATATAAACGTACAAAACACCATTCAAACATTAACAAAGACACACAAACTCAAGTAAAAATATTAAAACCGAATAAAAATTAGCCATTTTGTCTAATTACCAGGTAATTAATTACTTTGTTTGGATAGACTTTATTATTTTGCGGAAGACTTTTTTTATTTTAGAAATGTCGTTTGCGTTCTACAATAGATTTGCAAGTAAGCTGATGATAATAATTGGGTAATTAATAAATTAATTACTCCAATTAGCTACCATAATCACCCACTGAAATATTTATTTCAGCGTCAGGTGTTGCAAAACTAATCTAAACCAACATTATAAAGAGGAAAGATTTGTTTTATTGTAATGGATAAACTCAAAAACTACTGAACAGATTTGAAAAATTATTTCACATAAAGAAAGTTAATTTATCAGCGAGTAACATTATATATTATTTTCAAAAAAAAATCCCTACGAAAATGCAATAATGTGAATGAAGTCGGAAAAAATCGTCACATCTGAGAGGGGGTCGCAATCGTACTAAGTGTCTGACAATGGACAACTTGGTTTCTAATATTATTCCAAAGAAAAATATAAAAGAAAAGAGAGAAAAGACATACATAGAAAAACTTTCAACTTTTATAAAATAACGAAAGTCTGATCGTCGCGGGATCTTGGACCAAGTGTATCTACGAGTTACAATGGGAAACCATTCAATTTTTTGTTTTATATACATACAGTCACACTTTGGCTCGATCGGAGCTCACCTTTATCAGCTAACCAGTTAAGTCAAAGACAAATTTGAATGAATTTTAAACAGGTTTTATGATGTATAAAGTAATGAAGAAAAAGTGCTTCTTTGTGTAATCTCCGTATTCCATTTACAATTTTTCTTTTTATTTCTTGCTCTGTGTCGCTCATAATCATCCCAAATAAAGATTTATAATCTTTTTATATTTTTATAGAAAAACGTACTAGAGTCGAAACGATTGCTAAATATACGAATGCGACCCAAATACGGTAGTATAATGAATAGAATATAATACTGCCGTAATTATTGCGATAGTTTTATTAAATTTATAGGCAATACTTGACTGCAATCAAACTTGCTGGCAAGTGGTGGTGTATCCTAAGGTGGAGCGCGCTTGCCTAGAAAACTCCTTTTCACTCTTGATTTGAAGAAACCAATATTAAAAGTGAATTGGGAAACGGAAGACGGTAATGTATCCTGGGGAATACCGACAGATAGGCAACTTTGCGCCGATGTTCCAAGCTTTGAAGCTTAGAATTGACCAACTCTGCGTCATTAATGAGTCTTCAATCATGATGATCCACCGAAGATTTTTAAACTTTAGACGCGTATTTATTTATACCAACATTAGAAATATGCGAAACTTTGGATGGATGGATATTTATTACTCAATCAAACCTAATGGCTCAATGGATCTGGATGAGGCACAGATATAGATTATAGTCTGGAATAACACATGACTACTTTTTATCCTGGAAAATTTAAGGAGTTCCCTCAGGAAAAACCTCAATCCACGCGGACTTCGCGGAAATCGCGGGCATCATCTAGTTTAAAATAATCTTCGTAGTTTGGCATGTGTGACCTATCACAGGCATTGCCATCGTTTTAGCAAAACAATTTGTATATTCAAAGTTCAAACCAGGGAGGCTCCACGTGTATTATATTTGTTTCAGTCGAATATTATCATTAATTCCAATACATTATCGCCATTTACCAATTATGAAAGTACAATGAAATGATTTAATTAGGTTCAACACTTTGACGAATAATTGGAAAAGGATTCACACAGTGACCGTGAAAATATGCGTGAAATAGGCGTAAACATATACACGGTTGAAGGTTGGGTTATTAAAATCAATCATTAAAACATTTTCTAAATAAAATGCGTTTCCCAATATTTAAGCGTTTTCAAACTTCTTTTTCTGAAACCAATAACGTCAAAGCAACAGTTTTTCTAACTGACTACGTATCTCTCATATCTAAACGTGGTTTATGTGTTATGTATATTATATCCATAGATTTAGGATTGGTCTCCGTTGAAGCGCAGCGGAGACGAACCCTAAATATATGATTATACCTATGATTCAGCGCATATTATAACCCACGACGGAACGGAGACGGTATATATGTGTTTATCCTAAGAGGTTGTTTATTTGTTTGTATGTTTGTGCACTTTTTTTTACCATTTTCCTGGAAAACTACTGGACTGTTTTTTTGCATTAGACAAGCATAATTTCTGACAAGGTTCTTAGATAATATGTTTTAGGACCATAGACCACCAAGCTGAGCTGCAGTCGTGATTTTTAGGCGATCATGAGAACTCCATAAATTCTCATCGTAAACCCGTCGTGTTTGGACTCTTTTAATTTGTATTGACAAACACTTTGTACCTAGATCCTACCCAGGGTCTCATGATGGAGCCAGAAGGTGATCATGGGATCTCCTTAAGTTCTCATCGTAATTTCTTGGAGTCTTTCGATTAGTTATATATAGATATATGCATATAGATTCGATTCTAATTTGGACTCTTTCGATTAGTCTTGACAAGCACTTTGTACCTAGATGATGTCAAAGGTCTCATGATGGAGTCAGGAGGCCATCATGGAAACTCCTTAAATTTTCATCGTAAACCCGTAGTGTTGGGACTCTTTTGATTTGTCTTGTTTGTCAAGCACTTTGTATCTAGATACTACCCAGGGTCTCATGATGGAGTCAGTACGTGGTCATAGGAACCCCTTAAGTTCTCATCGTAGCCCCGTCGTGTTTGTACTCTTGATTTGTCTTGTTTGTCAAGCACTTTGTACCTTGATGCTGCCCAGGGTCTCATGATGGAGCCAGGAGGTGGTCAGGGAACTCCTGTGTTTTTTTTTTTGAATCCATAATATTAAATTTCATATATGAAGTAGTAAGCATAGGTATTATTAAAATGAATGGTAGTTATTATGCCTATTTAGATTAGAAAAATTATCACATAAACATATAAACTTTTGAAACCTAAGGTGTTACCCACTAAATAGTATGGGTAATACTTGTACTATAAACTTCAGAAGCCATTATTATTAAACATAATCGTAGCTCGCCAGGAGCTAATTAATCGAAACACAGCTTCGAAATGAAACGCTAAGTAGCTAGGTGTTACGAGACGTTGCTACGTTGTCGCTAACTAGCCCCGGATGTCCTGCCGAGGAAATTCCTTGCTCCTCAGAAGCAATTAAGACAGGAAAATTTCTCGATCACTTGCCGATTAGTTTCATATACTTAATTATTATACGCGTCTTCATAATTAGCTGACTCGCCCCGGTTCCGCTTGAGTACAATTATTGTTGAAATACAATGAATGTTTACATTAATTATTATCACTTAGGTGATTTCCGAAACACTTGCCGTATTTCAAAAATTCAATTAACACGACATATTATGTTTTCGTTTTATAAAAAAACAAATCAACAAAATATTATTCGCACAGTATTAAGTTATTAGGACTTCGCGACCCGCGACTTCGTCCGCCTAAGTTAAGATTTCAGTGAAATACTGTGGGAACTTCTGGATTGCCCAAAAAAAGTAGCCTAAGCCCTGTCCCGGGATGTAGGTACTTACCAAATTTCATCAAACTCGGTTAAGTAGATAGGCCGTAGCAGAATGACAGACATGCTTTCGCATTTAGATATATCGCTTTGAATAATAAATCCTAATATTATTATAAATGTGAAAGTGTGTCTGTCTGTAAGTCTGCTACGCTTTCACAGCCCATCTGTTCAACCGATTTTGATGAAATTTGGTACAAGAATAGGTGGTATCCTGGGGAAGGCCATACGCTTTTATCCCGGAAAATTAAGGAGTTCCTGTGGAAATAAAAAAAATTAATCCACGAGGACGAAGTGGCGGGCATCATCTAGTCTATAATAATCCGTGATATTTTTTTAGTTTTTTTTTAATTATTATATTTTTATTTATTGACAGTAAGTAAATACATCGTCAATCGTGACAATCAAAGACGTAGTAGGATGACCACTAACTTTATTATTAAAATACCCACAACACCTCCCCCATAAATAAAAGAACAATACAGGGATCATCTTCCCCAACAAGAGAAAAAAACAAGTATACCAATAACAAGCTAGTATTGATTCGAATTGCCGAATTGGTTCTGTTCACAAACAAAAGGAAACCTGACATCCCAAAAATGCCAACACTCTTTGGCATTAGCATAACACTATCAACAGAAGTGAAATATCTAGGGGTAACTCTAGACAGTAAACTTAACTGGAAGAAACATATAGAAACAAAAATAGGAAAGTCAACAATCATCCTAAATCAGTGCAAACGCATGATTGGGAAAACCTGGGGCCTGAAACCAAAGATAATGCTGTGGCTTTATTTAATGGTAGTAAGGAGCTCACTAACATATGCGTCACTGGTATGGTGGCCCAGGACGAATCAGACGACAACACAACAGGAGCTAGAGAGCTTTCAAAGACAAGCGTGCCTAGCGATCACCAGCTGCATGAGCACAACTCCATCAAGTGCCCTAGAGGTGATACTGGGTATACCACCTCTACATCTCCACATAAAAGAAGAGGCTACCATTGCAGCACTAAGGATAAAAACCTATGGGCTATGGAAAGACATGAACGCAACGCACACCCGAATATTGTCGAGTGAACACAGAAAATGTCCACACCTAGAGTGGATATGTGATAAAACACAAAAAGAACATATAATCGAAAAAAGGTATAAGGTAAAAATTGAAAAGACCACAACTCAAGCACCCATCATAGACACAATAGATGTGTATACAGATGGGTCAAAAACAAACAGGGGAACCGGTGCCGTAGTATACTGTCGCGAACTAAACATAAACATAGCCCACGCCCTCGGTAAGAACAACTCCGTTTTTCAAGCGGAGTGCGTCGGCGTCACGTTAGCAGCCATGGCTCTGACTAATAGACAGGTAACAAATTTTCAAATTAACATTAACAGTGACAGTCAAGCTGTACTTAGAGCCCTAGGAAAGAACACAACTACCTCTAGGCTCGTACTTGACTGTCACAATGCACGACAGACCCTGACCGACTCGAACAAAGCCTGGGTAAAAGGTCACAGTGAGAACATAGGAAATGATGCAGCCGACGAACTAGCATGACGAGCCTCAAACCTGAAGGTAGCGGGACCTGATCCAATTGTCCCGATACCCTTCAGTCAATATAAAACCTGGATAAGGAAACAAACAGTAAGTACAAGTATTATGGGCAAACACTACAGACTGCAGGCAAACTAAGGAGGCAATACCGAGCTCCAATCAGCGACTAACTAAAAAACTTCTACAACTCAACCGAGCCAAACTCAGGATAGTTGTAGGTTTGATAACGGGACACTTCCCTCTAAACAACTATTCTAGGTATCACCGACAGCCTTCTATGCAGAGCCTGCATGGAGAGCAACGAGACACCGAAACACGTGTTGCTCGAGTGCAACGGTGTTTCCACCCAACGAGAAGCCTACATTGGCTCCGCAGCAACACTGCCTGAAGTCTGCGCCGAGCTGGGTGACCTGCTTGGATTCTGGAGTGAGCTCGGCTGGCTGGAGTGATCCAGCGGGGAGTAGCACCAGCGGTTTCACGCACAGCGGACGCATGCGTCCAAGTGCGGAAAATAATCCCAGGATAGAAGAAGAAGAAGAAGAAGAAGAAGAACAAGCTAGTAAAAATGGAGAAAAATTAATAATTAATGTACAAGGTAATTAGTAAGTAGATAATTAAGTAGGTACATGCACAAATGAATATTACAGTTCTCAATCAATCTCAAATTGTAACATTCTAGTTCTTTTTCTTGTCATAGGAGGAGAGGGATGCTTATCAGCCACATCGCCAGCAACCTTCTCACCCTTTACATCGGTACTGTTTTCTGGACTACTGCTAGTATTAGTACCACTTGAACTCTGAACCGTTTGAGGTCGGGGCTTACAACAATCATGATGTTCGGGTTCACATTTTTTTAAATGTCGGCGATTGCGACGATACATTCTGCCTATACTATTTTGCACTATATATTCTCGCGGAGTAGACGCCTTCATAATAACCTGACCCTTCGTCATCTTGTCCCCATCCTGTATGATTACTCGATCCCCCACACCCAACTCTGGTAAGTTTTTACAATGGCTGTCATAATACATTTTGCTCTTCATCTGTCTCTTAACTAAATAATCGTATTCATTTTCACGCACAACTTTAGGTTCTAATAGACTGGGATGCACTGGCAATCTACAATTAAGTCTACGCCCCATCAACAGCTGTGCAGGAGAGCTTAAATCCTTATCACGTGGTGTATTTCTATAGCTAAGCAAATTGAGGTAGAAATCACTGTTACTGTTGATAGATTTGATCAGTATTTCTTTACCGTTTGTACAGCTCGCTCACTTTTGCCGTTTGACTGTGGATAATTAGGCGATGATGTCACAATATGATCAAATCCCCATTTACTAGCAAACCTTTTAAAATAATGGCTAGAAAATTGAGTCGCATTGTCACTTATGACCTGGGATCCCATGCCTAGCAAAGTTCTCCCTCATCGCTGTAATAACAGTTTTTGAACATATGTTTTTTAAGTTACATACTTCAACAAAACCTGAATAGTAATCTACTAATATTAAATAATATTGTTTCCTATATTCAAATATATCAGCCCCAATTTTATTCCACGGTAGCCGAGGAATTTGTACTGGAATTATAGGCTCTTTACTATGTGAATTCGAGCTCTCCTGACAGGTTTTGCAACGCTTAACATAAAGCTCAATATCGCTTGTAATGCCGGGCCAAA
The DNA here is from genome assembly GCA_964035005.1 of Erebia palarica. NCBI lineage: Eukaryota > Metazoa > Arthropoda > Insecta > Lepidoptera > Nymphalidae > Erebia > Erebia palarica. Next base: position 23,000,461 of record OZ035986.1, read on the forward strand.
ATATAACCTCACGAGCACGCCTCTTGCATCGATCTATTCCAAGATGACCGTCGTGAATAATGTTTAACATTTCACTTCTCAAAGAGCAAGGAATTAATATTAAGTTATTTTTAAATATAAACCGTCTACTACTATTAATTCATCTCTTAACGACCAATAAGGCTTCAAAGTATCGAAAACATCAACTTTTCGTGTCGGCCATCCCTTGACAATATACTCACAGAGTTGATTAAGATCTTTGTCTTTTGAAGTTTCAGCTCGCACTAAGTTCAATTTATTTGTGAACATCTGAACATGCTCAAACAAAAAATTTACTTCATACAATAATTTTTCATCTAACTCACTTTCAAAAGACTCTGGAAGCGGCGCGCGTGACAAAGTGTCAGCAATATCAAGACACGCGGAAGCGTGTCCAGCCAAAGTTCAAAAAAACTGGCGAGCAGCACCGTGTGTAATATTACACGAACCATTTGAAGCCACTTTTGACCCCTCATAACTCAAAAACTATTTCACATAAACATGTCAAATTTGGCGCATATATTGAGACCCGTGAGATACATATGCGCTCCAAATTTCATAAGCACACCTCAAATGGTTATTTAGATATAAACGTACAAAAATCGTCATTTTTATGATCTACCTAGGTATAGATCAAAACTCTGACACGGGGCATACTACCATTGCTTAAAGCCGTATTATTTTAATATTGTTGACGTTTATGTTGTAGTGTTATAATCATTATTTTAAGGACGTCAAAGTACGTAACATTCAACCGTTATTTTGAAACAATACTGCTTTAAGCGGTGGTAGTAACTCCTTAACTATTGAAAATGACACATAATTATTATTTTAATGTAAATAATAATGAATAATAATATAGTTGCATTAAAACCTTACCTTCGTATTCATACATTTTGTGCAACGAAACGTCATTGACAGAAAAGAAGAAGAAACTTATTTGAAGTCGTCAGTTCAAGCTGTCAGTCATTGTGATTTGTATTCATTGTTTATAGTGGTTTTAGTGATATCGACTGTTTACCGTGCTTGTTTTCAATGTTTCACAAAAAACTTTTGATTTTGAACTTTTGCAATCAAAATTGATGAGATGTAGAAATGTGCTGTAGAGGTAGTCTGACCATAGATGTAATCTGTCAATGTCAGTGTAACTCTAGGTACACTATATATTTTTCTTGAGAATTCTCGTCTTTAATTATCTTGTACAATGAGTCGTACAATAGAATTACTGGTGGGTGACACACTGACCTAAAACCGAATAATAAGTACCTACTAATGTAAAACGTAAACTAAACTAATAGAAAAGTCCTATTACAGTGTAAAGGATTATTTGAATGATAGCAAGGCATTGGTATGAATTGTTACAGCGGCTGATTATGTAATGTTATATTATAAGTACATATATATAATTTCAAATATTTGCGAGATAGTGATAATAAAAAAAGCGGAGTTTATTGCGGGCTCTTCTCAGACCAGGGCACGTTTGGAACCCTCGTAGCTTTAGTTTTAAGATACCGTAGTTAATTATCACCATCACCTCTTATGCTCTGTAAGCATGACGTTCAGAAGGTGTACTTTGTAGGTACATATTTTTAATAAATATGTTTTGAGTTTGAGATTGAGTTCAATAATTTCTGTACAAAAAGTAATGATATCCCATCAAAAACATAAATGTAAAATGAGAGCCAAGTTCAAAATTGTGATATATATGCCTTGGTTGTTGACTGCAGCGACAAAAGAAGTGAGATCTAAATGGGTGCCAAGTTCAATGGTCAGTCCTGCAATTTATTTATCCCATCAAAAACATAAATGTGAAATGAGAGCCAAATTCAAAATTGTGATATATATGCCTTGGTTGTTGACTTCAGCGACAAAAGAAGTGAGATCTAAATGGGTGCCAAGTTCAATGGTCAGTCCTGAAATTTATTTATAACAACATATAATATTTTATAACAACTTAAAATATCATTTCTTCTTATAACTTAGTATAAAATGTTGAAGACTAAGGCTTTGGCTTGGCTAGTTTTCATATACGAATTATAGCCTTCACAAGTTGTAAAGCTGTAAGTTCTTATTTTATTCTTCCGAAAATTTGGCTAGCTGGTAGAAACTGTACTTTTAGGTACCTACTTAATAATAATTCGTATATGGAAACTAGCCAAGCCAAAGCCTTAGTCTTCAACATTTTATACTAAGTTATAAGAAGAAATGATATTTTAAGTTGTTATAAAATATTATATGTTGTTATAAATTAATTTCAGGACTGACCATTGAACTTGGCACCCATTTAGATCTCACTTCTTTTGTCGCTGAAGTCAACAACCAAGGCATATATATCACAATTTTGAATTTGGCTCTCATTTCACATTTATGTTTTTGATGGGATAAATAAATTGCAGGACTGACCATTGAACTTGGCACCCATTTAGATCTCACTTCTTTTGTCGCTGCAGTCAACAACCAAGGCATATATATCACAATTTTGAACTTGGCTCGCATTTTACATTTATGTTTTTGATGGGATACATATATTTACCGGGCACATATTTAATAATCAAATCATAGCCCTGAATCCGAAGCAACATCCTCTGCAAACGTATCGGATTAGAGACCAAAGCTTTTTTAAATATATTTTCTAGTGGTTTATGATCCGTCTCTATTACAACTGCTTTTTTACCGAATATATATTGATGAAACTTTTCACAAGCAAACACTATGGCGAGAAGCTCCTTCTCAATTTGGGCGTACCTTGTCTGTGTATCCGTTAGTGTTCGCGAGGCATATTCGACCGGGCGGCCGTCCTGCATGAGTACTGCACCGAGCGCGACGCTGCTCGCGTCCACCGATAGGACCACGGGTCGCGTAACGTCATACAAAGCTAAAACTGGGGCACCGCTCACCAAATCTTTCAATTTTGCGATCGCTTCATCATGAAAGCTATCCCAATACGAAATAGATTCTTTTTTAAGTAATCGACTAAGATGAATGGTGTAGTTCGAATAGTTGGGAATAAATTTTGACAAATAATTAGTAGCTCCCAAAAATCTCTCTAACGATTTTTTGTTATTTGGAGTAGGCATATTTTTAATGGCCTTCACTTTCTCCTTATCCGGTTTCATCCCGTTTTTATTGAAAACATGCCCTAGGTAAACCACGTCCTGTACACCTATTTTACATTTATCTTTATTAAACTTAAGATTTATTTCTTGCGCCCTAACAACTGCTTAAGTGTAGAGTGTAATACCTCCGATGCACAGTTTAGACCAAAAGGTAATCTTAAAAATTGATACCGACCGAATGGCGTGCTAAAAGTACATAAGTCTGCACTTTCATCATCTAATTTAACTGCCCAAAATCCAGAATTAGCGTCTAATACAGAAAAATACTGCGCACCACTAAGTTTAGTTGCTAATTCATTAATAGTCGGCAGCTGAAAGTGGGCCCGTTGTATTGCACAATTCAGCGGACGCGGATCAAGACATAGCCTTATACCACGATTCTTCTTACCCAAAGAGTGGGATGAGTAACTTTTCTGATTACGCCTGCCTCAATCATTCTATTTAACTCAGTATGTAACTTAACTCGAAGACTTAGAGGTACCTTACGCGGCGCACTCACTACCGGACTCACAGACTTATCTATTACTATACTATACGTACCGGGAAGGCACCCAATACCACGAAACAAATGATCATAATTCGACAGGTTTATATTGTGTACGCGCTTTACTAGACCTAACTCTGTACATGCCTGCCTTCCCAGAACACTTTGACAGCTGATACTCGCTACTACAAACTTTAAAATAAACAACTTATTTTTATACCACCATTTCAAATTACATAGCCCTTTTATAGGAATAATATCACCACTGTAGGATTGAAGTTTGACTTTACTCTTTACATTAATTAAGCTAATATCAAATCCCAATAACAAAAACCTCTCTAATGATATGACATTTATATCTGCTCCTGTGTCCAGTTAAAATTTTTCTACGCCACACTCACCGGTTAATGTTTCATACCACTCCTCCTCATAGCTACGCTGCAATGTACTTGCTTTCTTCGATATAAATAATGACTCACTGTCATCATCACTATCACAACCCTCTACGGGTTTCGCATCACATAAATCGATATCATACACTTTTTTGGACCGATTCAAACACATCCGAGCAAAATGATTATAGCCCCCACATAAAAAACACTTTATACCGAGCGCGAAACGGGAACCCGAGTTACAATACTTTCCACAATAACATACTGCCGTACTCCGACGCCGTGTAATAATAATTATTATTACACGGCGTCGGAGTACGGCCCTGTAGTCGGCCAGCGTCGCCGGCGCCTCGATACAAGGCTGTCGCAGCGCGCGCTCTTCCCCGCGCGGGTCTGACCGCACTGCCAGTGCTCGCATTCCATTGCCGGCTGTGAGCGCCCCGATACCCGCCGCGCGCTTCAACCGCATCGATGGATACTCGCCCTGAACTAACTGTACGAGATTCTAATTGACGACTGCCATCCATTGAAACTTCATCAGCTTGGCATATTTTTATCGCTTTTTCTAAAGTTAACTCATCGTTCCGAAGTAAACGATCTCGAACTACAGTATTTTTGATTCCACAGACAATTCTATCTCTGATTAATTCCTCTTCCAGCGACGCAAAAGCACAGGTTTTGCTTAAAAGTTTTAACGCAGTTACGTATTGATTTATTGACTCGCCTTCCGCTTGATTTCTAGTAAAAAAATTGTATCTAGCTAACGTAATATTTGGTTTTACACCAAAGTAACTGACAAACTTTTTTAACAAAACTGCTACGTCATCGCGTTCCTTCTCATCTTGAAATGTAAATGTTTGGTACACATCAAAACCATCCGGTGCAATTAGGTTAATAAGTAAGCTAGCGTGTACTGCTGGATCTTCTTTATGCACACCTGCAGCTTTTATAAACAACTGAAACTGCGTTTTCCATTTCTTCCACGTGTCAGCCCGGCTGACGGGGCTGCCATCCACACTGAGCTCTGGCGGTGGTCTTGCATGTTCCATCACTATTATTAAATGCAATCCACCGAAAGCAACTTATATTTAACAAATTTATCACAATTAGAGCACTAAATACACATTAAAACAATTAATTTTACACCGCTGCCACCATGTCGTGACAATCAAAGACGTAGTAGGATGACAACTAACTTTATTATTAAAATACCCACAACACCTATTTATTTTAAATATTTTAAAAATTTTGTAATCTTTTTGGCCTTATTTTAGTTTTAAGATTTATCTGTAAATTATTATCTAAAAACGCTGTTGATTACAGGAAAATAAACTAAACTAAGGAAAATAAAGAAAATAAACTTAATGCTAGCTAGCATAACCTTATTACTATATAAATCATGCCCACGTGGAATGTGCATTTCCGCGCTGGACCGCCAGGCTGATCCTTTGTGCAAAAAATTTGCCAGCCCTCCTGTCACCAGATAAGGCCATTAACCGCAGTGAAATATCTCGTAAAAAATTTTTGACACTAAGACTCCACGGCCCCAGGGTCTCCACGACAAACGGAACAAATATGTAACTCTCTATGAGAGAGGCATTCTTCCGCCGCTTGCCAGTTTCAGCCTTTTCTGCTGTGGCCTCCGGCCTTGATGCTGCCTCCCTGATATGACACGGGGTCAATGTGACTACGCATGTTGCGTCCCACATTAGCGCCCGTCCCCGTTCCCGGGGAACCAGCGTCAATCCATCAGGTCTCTTGCCATCATCCCGAGAGAGAGAGCCAAGAGAGAGCCATCATGCCATGCGAGAGCCATGCCGACAAAGCTTACCAGCGCTCCTTTGGCAAGAAAGTCAGTGAATTCCAAATTTATCAACCTCTTTTCCACACGGGCATCTGTGGCAACATCCCAAAGTTTTCGTGTGAAACATTCCTTCGGGATGTCGTCATTGAGACACCTGCCCTTCCATCTCTCTAGGGCCTCTGTGGCATAGATCAATGAAACTGAATTAGAATTAAGAATCTGAGAGCTAAGCTCTTTTATACTACTATCTATATCAGTGATATTATTATATAATCATATTATATTCCCTATTAAGTCCTCGACTTTGCCTCGTCCTTCCAATATTACTCAGCCGTGAATTGCTATATATCCGACATAGGCAGTAAACTTCCAAACTAAAATCATACCTTTAACTTGGATAGCGTACTCGCACCGCAACCGCACACCGAACGGAAAATATGTGAAAAAGAATGTCCCTGATGCATGACCCTTGCTGATTCAAACGTCCCACGCATACACAAAACGCGGCGTGTAGACTGGTGCAATACAAGCTAATATAATACAACTATACTACGGTGTATAACCTAAAATCTTTTTTTAACGTTAACAATATGTTCAACTGCGTACGGCAAGATCCTTGTTTTTATTCCCGGATCTGGTCAAAATAGGATACTGAGCTTTTATCTAGGAATTTTCAGTACCTTTTTTTACGGGGGGGAAATTTTCATAAGATATCTGGCTTCTTGGGGTGAGAGCCTGGTTATGTAACATTTTTACCCACTAAATCCCTATCTCATAATATGTATGTCATATCGGGAAGCTCCGAGATATTCAGTAAATATAGAGATATTCAGGGAATTTTCAGTATCTACGATTACTAGCTCAAAACTATGAAGTTGGCAGTGTGCCACCCCCATGCCTCGGAGAGCATGTAAACAGTATTATTTAGTACCAAGTACTCTGTGACGTGAGGTTGATTATGCGCCTGATCTCTCTCCGATCATGTCAAATTGCCATTTTATCGGGTTATGAGAGTAATGGAAGAGTGTGACTTGTGGTTTGACCACACTGTACAATATTATATTCCGGGCCGCGGCCAACATTCGGTCGGGAGGACATTATTATTATTGTTATTACATAATTATATCGTAAATTCAAACGGTGATCCTTCAACTCGTATACATATACTTAAGCTTATTAAAATCTAAAATAAGTAGTTTGTGGGTTACGAAGGAACTAACCTAAACTAACTAGTATGTAGGCTAAAATAACTCTTCTGAAGTTGGGAAGCAATGTCAGCAAAGACCTCACCACTCTGACACCGATTAATGAAAAATCTCATAACCTGTGGGACGAGTGAGTGATATGTACTCGTCCACACCAATAGGAAGATCTTCCTTCTGGCCGGTGTTGTGCCCGGGGACCTATCTGGTCCGTCATTTGTAAGTTTGAACGGTCTAATGGCGCTATTTTCAGAAAACTTCGATATCGTGATTCAAGCTTGTATCTAACTTATAAGTTTTCAGTCGATTATCTATCCTGCGATGTAGATATAATTAACGCCATCCAGCTTACACTACGGTAACCGCTACACACCAATACGCCTACATACGACTTCACTTATTATGTAGAATTACTAGCGACCCGCTCCGGCTTCGCACGGGTAGCACTAATAATCATAATTATTAATCCATACCCAATGTAGGCAGTGGGCACTGGGAAAATCAGGTTTTACATTAAGCACTGCGAAATTATTAATCTTTATAACTTATTATTATACATATTCATTTAAACGTTACACACCTGACGCTGTCGCCTTGTCTTTTCAAAACCAACTAAAATCAATATGGCGACCCTCAGTGACCATTGACTCGCAAACATTTGTAGGTAATAATATTGCGGCTATAAATTAAGATGTAAGCTATCCTATCTTTCAAGTTGGATCCAATTGCACACGGTGTGCAAATTTAATTTAAAATCGGTTAAGTAGTTTAGGAGTCCATGGCGGACAAACAACGTGACACGTGATTTATATATAATATTAAGATTATCAGGGGAGTTCGACCGTTGGTATGACGTGCACGGTACACTTCCAAAAGAATTCAACGTTAGCTTTGCTACTGCAAAGTTGGTGCTTTTCGTTATTTTTCGTGCACAACAGTAAATTTACGGCTGTAAGTAGAGCCAGAACTATTATAAATCTCTGATTTAACACAAAAATAATTGGGCTGTTAATCCCAAACCAAATCATTAGGTATACTTTCTTTATAAAGTATCGATTTGTCTACAACATAATTATTCTGTCGATTACCGTAATTAATTCATTAATAATTTTATACTTTTTTTATCTTAAAGATTATATAAAATACATTTAAATGCAGATATTTATTATTTTTTAATTTAAATTAATTGCGATATAGCAAATTCAACTTTATCAATTTCTTAAAGTTTATTTGAAAAATATTCAAATGTTTTTTATTCAAATAAACTTTTATAAGTTCTTTTGAATCCAGTGAATAGCACTGGTTCGGGGTTTTATCTCTGTCTTCTTAGTTTAAACTTTCATACTAATGGACCGCTCCCAAAAACACAGCCTGTATTATATTTTTACTGATATTTTATTCACGAATCACGTCACTAGTTACAGTTATTGAATAGACTTTAATCGCCTGCGGGAACTAAAGCTTTCTTACCTATAAATATGGTGTATTTACAGTTTCTAAATGGCTTATTTCAATACATAAGTTACTGCAGTCGGATTTTAGTTAAGAACTTTATCTTGTTAATCATACTTATGAAAACTTTAGAGCCTCTTTATTTCTTTTCAGACAATAACCGCGAGCAATATTCCGAGCCGGCCCTGACGACAGGTCGGGTAATCTCCGGGATGGCTGCTATTATATCAAAGCTGAAGAGCGGGACTAACAACAATCCACCGCCACTCGAAAGCAATCCCATTTTGCAGTACTTTGAAGTTGGCAGGGAGGTCAGCTGTGCCGGACCCGGCTTAGTCTGGCGCATACATGACGCGTATCGTAAAAGTGACGGAAAGGTAAGTCCTGTATAGTTAAGGTATTTCTATGCTTCTGTGTGCCTAGTACCTTGGAATTACAGAGTTTTGGGAGCACGGGTATGCTAATACCGTAATGTAAATAATGTGTCCTCTGTGGGAACATTTACCAGAATTACTACATTTTTTTTTAAATTATTAGTAGGAATATTTGGCTAATTACATGATTGTCTAAAAAAGGATTGTAATGTTTTAGGGTTCGTGCATGTATGAATGTGAATTAATGGTGGGTGTCGCATGCTGCAGGTGAAAGACTCGCACTGTACCACACAGATTTGTCTACTGTAGCGGATTATAGCGAATTAAACTTCTAGTTCATTCACTAATTTATGCCTTGCCAAATATTTTATTGCAGGCTATAGATTAGGTGAGCAGGATGAATAGCATAATGAAGATTTACCTCCTAATGCTTAGGTCCTAGTCTTATATTACGATGCCTAGTAATGGATTGCTGAATACAAAACTAGGACGCCAGGCCAGGATAAGTAGGTTGATCTCGATCCAACATAAGGTTTCCTGGTATCTAAAATCACAACGAAATATTCGAGATGCAATCTTACTGTTGATAAATATTTTGCATTCTGTCCGTACACGCTTTGCTTAACTACCAGTCTATTCTACTTATTTGAAGAGATTAGATACAGAGATAAGTTACATCTTGGGGATGGGCAAAAGCTATATTAACGCTTTATCCCAGAAAATTAAGGAGCTCCCACGGAAATTTTCAAAAGCTGAAAAAATTAAATCACCAAAGTCTAAGAAGAGAAAGTGACTGACTGACTACACTGACTGACAATATTGATATATATCAATATTGTAGTCAGTCAGTAATATTGATATATATCAATATTGTAGTCAGTTGATATATATCAACGCACAGCTCAAACCACTGAATCAGGCTAAAATTAGGCATACTAGTATTAGGGACACTATTAGATATGACGAAGACATCCGCAAAAAAAGGATTTTTGGAAATTCAACCCCTAAGGGGGTAAAATAGGGGTTTCAAATTTGTGTAGTCCACGCGGAATAAGTCGCGGGCTAAAGCTAGTATAATATAATATTTTTCCAACAAACACCGGTCGTGGGCGTTTTCCCGGGGGAAACCTATATTTTCTTCTGGACGAAATCTGGATCTATATATATCTATAGTATTTTCTTGGGGCAGTGTACTCTGAAAATTAGTTTACTTATAGTATACGCGTGGCAGATTAATATAAAGCGAGATTCTTTGGACTGTGTTGTGTTGATCACGAAACATTAGTCAGAAATCTGCACCTATGATGAATTCCTACTTAAAAAATAGGATACAAAAGGTAGACGTCAATGGAAAGCGGTCATCCGGATTGATTGTAAAAATGGGGGTTCCACGAGGTTCAATTTAAGGCGCCTTTTCTGTTCCTCATTTACATTAACGATCTTCCTTATCAAGGATAATCATGGGATAGTATTGGCTTGCTGATGATACATCAATTTTGTTTAAAATAAATCATTACAAAACAACTCTTGATGAAGTAAACAATTGTCTCACTAAAGTGGTATGGGTTATTAGCTTCAAACCACTGGGTTTGAAGCTAATAACCTATTCCTCAATGGAAAAAAGACAAAGTGTATAAAATTTCCATTACCTAATGTCAAACAGGTAAAAACCACTGTACAACTTGATCATGAGGAATTAGATTTAGTGGATACCGCTGTTTTTCTCGGAATAACGTTAGATGCTAAACTTCAATGGGGCAATCACATAAATGACTTATCGAACAGGCTTAGTTCTGCTGCATATGCGGTTAAATAGATTTGCCAGTTGCCAGATATAGAAACGGCGAAATTAGTTTAGTATAGTTTAGTTTCACAATATTATGTCATATGGTATATTATTACGGGGTAATGCTGCTGATATTAATTCCGTTTTATGCTGCAGAAGAGGGCTGTTCGAACCATATATAATATGGGACTTAGAGAGTCACTAAAAGATAAATTTAAAGCAATAAATATTATATATTGTAATGCCTGCTTCTACGCTTGGTAAAACTAGCAATTCATTTGTTGGAAACTGTGTCCGCTTCTACAATAAACTCCCAGAAGACATGCTGAAAATGTCTCTGAAGAAGTTTAAAGTTAATGTAAAACATAAACTCATTAAAAATCCTATTAACATGTACCTAAAGGATTACTTAAATGACAAGGAAGCTTGGCATAATTTGATCTAATGGCTCGGATAGTTCCTTAGTTAAGATGATTTGTGAAATGGTGATAATGAAATAAAAACCCGGCTGAGTTTGTTATGGGCCTGACCCAGACCAGGGCGCGTTTGGAACCCTCGTAGCTTTAGTTTTAAGATACCGTTACTAATTATCACCAGTATATTTTATAAATAACTGGACGTCAATAAGTGTAGTATTAGTGTAGTTATAAAGGGCGGCTGTCCCGAAGCAGGTTCAGGAATAATGAACTCCTTTTTGGTGTATAAGAATATAATAAAGTAGTTTACATAATAATATTGTACAGAAATATAAGATAGGTACGTCCGTTCGTTCCGATGTTAGGTATACGAAGGCGGCGAGTATCGTCGGAATTGGATGTTCTATGGAAGTTGAGACGCGCGGCATACGCGCTGACGAAGCGCAGTCGTCCAGCGTAACACCTCCATCATCAGAGCAGCAATTATTCGGGGATAAAAGACCGAATATTGCGGAATATAGGTCTTCGTTAAAACGGCAGGCAGTCTTTCTGTGCGGTCTTGTGAAAACTAAGCTTCTTAGGTGATAAGATGGTTGCTGGAATGATGACTTTGATGATGAATCAAACTGTTCACTCGGAACCTCCTTAGACAGAGAGATAGGCGTGGGTTGACGTTTCATCTATCTCCTGTAATGGTATGATTTTATTAAATGAAAAATAATTTAGAACTTCAGTCGGTGATGTCTTCTCGCATAATTCTGGAGAATTGACCTTCGGGCATTCTGCCTCTATGAAATGAAAACCCTTGAATTGGTTGCTATAAAAGTGCAGGTGGTACTATAGTATTATGTTACATGAAATAAGTTGAACTGATAAAAAATGCTAATTGTAATTGGACTACGATTAAGTTCTAGAAAGCTGAAATCAATGCTAAGCTCTAATAACTAAAATAGGTAGGGTCCCTATATCTATGAAAAATACTTTTACAATTTTTAATTAATTTATATTCAATTAAATTAGTAATAGTTGAAGAAAGCTATAACTGTACTACTCGAAAATTCTTGCATATTTCATCCAAAAAATTTACGATAATGCGAGTAATAACCATATAGCAAGAACAGCTCATTATTCTTTAGTCACAATGTGACAGAAGTAAGAGCTTTTCTGGATTTTTTTCTGATTAAAGGAATAGTATGCCTAAAAGTATATAAAAGGAAAACTTATATAAAATTTAACTTTGAGAAATAAAGATATCTATGTAAAAGTAAATCTAACAGAAATATAGTGCATATAGTATAAAGTGTAAATTTTAAGTAAAGTATATAGTGTATATAGGTACTAAAGTATAATTATGTATAAAATTCTGTGTGAAATATCTTATAGTAACCATTAGAATAAAATATGTACCTACTCAAAACGTAGTCATATTATATCAGTAAGCTGAAATACGAGCGTGGGAATGTCGCGAGGGTTTCATTGCAATATGTTTGAACAGTCTAGGTAACTTAGATTAATGGCTTAAATGAAATCTAATGATTTGAAAGCATAATTAGCTTTAATTTATTGGTTTTTTAAATCGGGATTTTGAAAAGGAACCACGGACTTTCTTTGTAGTGTATATATGTATAATTTGATTGTGAGTAATAGGGTTTTGGAAAGGAATTTCGGGTATGGGTAACTCAAAGCATGCGGTTTTAGTAAGAGTTGGATTTTTGTCTAAAAGTTCGGAACGTGTAACAGATTTGGATTTCTTGGAGCAATTAGTGCGTACTGGTATAGTTTCTTTTAGTGGGCCATCGGTAGTCGTTTCTGTACTAGTTTTCTCTACAATAGTAAATTCATACTCGGCTAATTTTAAATTCCAACGCGTTATACGAGGACTTCGATCTTTTAAGTCAGATAAATGTGAAAATTCAGAATTTAATTTAAACTTTCTGTCAAAAAGATAGGGCCTAAAGTACTTAGTGGCCCAGACTACTGCGAGAAGGTCTTTTTCTGCCTTGGAATATCTAATTTCACTGTCGTTCAAAGTACGCGAGGCGTATGCTATCTGTTTGTCGGCACCAATAAGGCCTTGTGTCAGTACTGCATTTAAAGTCATGTCATTGGCAAATGTAGTCAAATTAAGTTCTAGATTAAAATCGGGATGAGCTAATACTGGGATACTTGTAATAAGCATCTTACAATTTTCGAAGGCAGTGATGACATCCGAATTAACTTCAAGTTTTGCGCCTTTTTCCAAGTAAGATGTTAGAGGCTTGGTCATCTTGGCAAAGTCTGGTATAAACCGTCTATAAAAACCAAGGATGCCCAAAAATTCTTTAATCTGCTGGCGATTTTGAGGTAATGGGTAATTTAAAATATGAGAAATATAATTTGGATTGGGTTTTATACCATCTGGAGAACGGATGTGACAGAACGGCATTTCGCGTTTAAAAAAATTCGATTTATCTACTTGGATTTTCAAATGAAAGTTCCTCAGGCGTTCGAACAATATGAGTAAACTAATCACGTGTTCCTGTAAGGATGTTGAGAAAGTTAAAATTTTGCCTGAAAAGATTGTGCAGTTCGCCAGATCTTGAAGGACACAGTTCAAAAGACTTTCAGAGATCGCATATGAATTTTGTAAATCTAAAGTTGTAAAGTACAAGCACCTTCCAATTTTATCTAAAAAGTCGGTAGAGTCAGTCGGATGCTTTTTAACTATTTTACTAAGTGGTCGAATATCTAAAATTGAATTAACTTTCTCATTTGAATAAAATACGTCTGAAAATTCTTTAGAAAGGTTAATTAAATTAGTTGTCTCCTCTGTATTTAATTGTTCTATGGGCAAACGTGACATTACCTCATGATTGCACTTATCACCTACGGTGTCAATTTCACACCTTGTCGGCATGCATTGTTCGTCGTAAGCATGTGCAATTATGGGGTTCCCTAAAGAAATTGTAATATCGGTATCTGTGGGATTACAAATTTGAACAAAAGTTTTACTATTTTCGGCAGATGATATGCATTCATTTATATAACATTCGGACATGCACTGATTTGCTATAAAAATGTCACCATGGGAAAAGGTAGTGGGCATTTTCATTAACTTTGTGGTTTGTGCAGGTAGGGTTACATGATTATGGGGAATATTAAGAGGTTTAGGAACTTTTGATGTCGTGTACTGATGTAACTCCGTCTGTGTGCAGTTTTCTATAAGGCTAGGTACAAATGAATACTGAGAATAATTCTGAGAATCAAGGTCAGGTTGGGATTGGTAAGTGAATGATGGGTCAATACTTTCAGAAGGAATGTACTTTTTATACCTTTGTCTATTTTTCTTGGTTGTATGTTATTGTAATGGTTCCGTCGCGAACCATGAGAACAAGATCTATGCCTATGATAATTCAGAAAAAATTTGTTATGAGAAAATCGGTCATTATTCTGTATATATATTATATTTAATTCTTCTTTCGCGTATTCTAGAGCTTTTTCAAGTGTAGGGGGTTGCATACATCTTATTCTTGATCCTAAAGGTTCTCTTAGGCCTCTCAAAAAAGTTTTAAGGGCTAATTTTTGATAAAGTGTTCTTTTAACTTCTATGGTAGTTTTTACAGTATCATGCCATTCTACATAGGTCATAATTGTGCAAAGTAAATTCTGTACTTTTTCGTAAAAAACAGGTAGAGTGTCTGAACCTTGGACTAAAAGATATAAATCTGTGAAGAGAGCCGTTTCGTCGCGGTAATCGGAAAATGAATTTATTAAAGTCGTTCTAATGTTACTCCAATCGTTGAAATTGCCGTTGGTGGATAAAGATCTTGCGGCAGATCCTGTAATTTTGTTAAGAATTTCACTAATCAAGGAAAGGTTAGAAAATTCATAATGTGGATCTGGGTTTAAAAATGTACGGACTAACTGATCGCTGAGTTTTATAAATCTCGTTAGAACATGGGAATTTCCATTGAAATCTGGTAGAAACTTGAGTGATGTGTTAATTTTGTCTAATAAATCTACTTGACACTTAATTTTCTCGAACGAGGTCATATTATAATATCTAACTAAATTCTTTAAACTAGGTAGGTATCTAATTACTATTAAAAGTATATAAAAATTAAATTACGTTAAACTTTACTTTGTTAAAAATAATATTCAAAAACTTCGCGGGCTAGAAAAATGTCGTAAATCGTAATATGTATAGTACCCTGCGCAAAAGTTACTACAACAACCAATTAAAAGGATTTCAAGTACTCACAAAACCAAAGTCGCTGGTGAGCTCCAATCCATCGATTTTTGGTATGACTTGAAGTCTTCAGCGGCAGCTTCTATGACAGCAGCTCCTTGTAGGTTCTGTCGTCCTGTCAAGGAATTCGAAAGCGTCGACCTGATATTTAGATGATGCACGAAGACCTTGAAGCAGCAAAACGATCCTATAAGACTGCGCCAGTTATAAAGGGCGGCTGTCCCGAAGCAGGTTCAGGAATAATGAACTCCTTTTTGGTGTATAAGAATATAATAAAGTAGTTTACATAATAATATTGTACAGAAATATAAGATAGGTACGTCCGTTCGTTCCGATGTTAGGTATACGAAGGCGGCGAGTATCGTCGGAATTGGCTGTTCTATGGAAGTTGAGACGCGCGGCATACGCGCTGACGAAGCGCAGTCGTCCAGCGTAACAGTGTACCTAAATTAAATAAACATTATTTGAGTTTGAGTTTGAATTAGTTCGATATAAGTACATTGCAGTTTTACAGTTTGAAATAAAAATAACATTTCATAGCAAATCTTCAATCCATACTAATATTATAAATGCGAAAGTGTGTCTGTCTGTCTACTACGCTTGCACGGCCCATCTTTTCAAGCGATTTTGATGAAATTTGGTATAGGGATAGTTTCTATCCCGGGGAAGAAGGACATAGGCTACTTTTTATCCCGGAAAAATTGAAGAGTCCCCGTGGGAATGAAAAACCTAAATCCACGCGTACGAAGTCGTGGGCATCATCTATTATATTATAACTAGATGATGCTTCGCCGCGTGTCCTGCTATGTCCGCGTGTTTTTTTTTTTTTTGATTCCCGCGAGAACTCCTCCTCCTATAATTAATATTATATCAAATAAGCTTAGTGGCTTTCATCTTTTGAGAGCCACTGAGTTAGAGAATAGGGAGTCTGTCCCTCGTCGCGATATAAGCGCAAAATAGGCAATCAATGACGTCAAGCAGGTTTATAATTATATAATATTATAACTAGTGTTTCGCCCTGTGCGCGAGCTGCTAAAGCAGCTCACAGGATTTGTTTAGACTTACAAGTAGTAAAGACTTTACAGTACTAAACTGAATTCCTGTGTTGAAATCCCATGGAACCCTAAATATCGATTTTGAACGAAATCGGTCAATTAACGAAAGAATTTCAAAATGGCGCTGATTTTTTACAACTTTGGTATCATTTTCCTGAATTGAAATCCCAGGGAGCCCTAAATATCGATTTTGAACAGAATCGGTCAATAAACGAAAGAATTTCAAAATGGCGCTGATTTTTTACAACATTGGTATCAGTTTCCTGAATTGAAATCCCAGAGAGCCCTAAATATCGATTTTGAACGAAATCGGTCCATTAATAAATAATTTCAATATGGCGCTGATTTTTTACAACTTTGGTATCAGTTTCCTGTTTTGTAATCCCAGCGAGCCCTAAATATCGATGTTCAACGAAATCTGTCAATTAACAAAGAATTTCAAAATGGCGCAGATTTTCTAAAAGTTTGCCTTTTGTAATCGCAGGGAGGCCCCTTAAAATTTTACAGGAGGGAATTTTTGGGGAAAATCTCGAAAACTACCATAAATGTGGCAACACTGTTTAGATACCTCGATACTGCCGGTCGAGTTACACAACCGATCCATACATGTCAGCTTTCCCAAATGTTACCAACTGCCTTAAAAACGTTATCGAAATTTTCAAAAACACAAAAAGAATACAAAATGGCCGCCACCTCGTTTCACAGAAACATTTTACATAGTTTTATAATCATCCCGTGAACTACAGGATCCTATACCGCTCCTGATGGCGTTTCAATTTTTCATCTCGCTCGTACCCAGCCGAAATAATCGCCCCTGAAAAACGACCATGTCGAAAATCACTTTTACTTTCATAAATTCCAGTGTTGCCAGACCTCGGTGACAAAAATACCCACATGTCATTCGTACAAGTGAGACACGTGGTTCCTCGTACTCGAATTATCCAAAAAATACGTATATAGATTTTTAAAATTTTGGGCTAAATCTTGAAAATTTCCCGAGAAATGGGGTAATTTTTTCCCCAATCCGTACCTCGAGTCTGTACCAAATCACCCCGTAGAAGTCCAATTACTCCGACGTTGCCGACCGTGAGAAATTTGATTTTAAAATTGCGTTTTTTCGTAACACAAACCGAACGGCCGCCGCGACAGCCGCCATATTGAATTTCTAAAACCACTCCCATTCTTTCAAAATATAGGATAATTGCAGGCAAAAAATGAAAAAATTTTTTTAAGTAGCGCCGCGGTTCGTGGTCGAAAAATCAAAAATTTGAAAACACTACAGCTCGGCCGCCATCTTGTTTTTCCTTTTTTTTCCACTTTTTCTATTATTCGTTTATTAATTTCTTCAATCAAGAAGCTGGTTTGGGTTCATTTGTGCCCGCCAAGGCTCCAAGGCTCGAGGTAAATCATCGTAGAAACAGGTTAACTTTTGCTCAGGAACATCGACTTTGGAACGTGGACCAATGGAGTAAGGTATTGTTTCGTGATGAGTGCAGAATTCTCTTAAATCAAATTGACGGCAGGCAAAGAATATACAGACGTAAAGGAGAACGATACATTCAGACAAATTTTGAAACTACAGTTGCATACGGTGGTGAATCAATAATGGTTTGGGCGGGCATTTGTTTGGGAGTTCGCACAGACTTGGTAGTGATTGACAGAGGGAGTCTGACTGCAGACCACTATACAGACAATAATATAATACCTACCTAAAATCGATTATTGTTAATAATTTTGTTACGTAATTAATAACTTGATATGGCATTCAGACCATCCACCCATCTGCACGCAGTTCTATAAAAATCTTATTTGTGAACTGATAAGTACTTAAATATTTTCGTGTACACTTTACGTATGTACACTTATTATTATTTTAACTATAAATACATAAATCTAACAACGCCCTCGCAATAATATTATGTAGAAATTGATTAAGTCAAAGGGACTTGGTGGAAATATCCAGTAGAGCGGTAGAGCGTAACTGAACTTGTTGTTATTTAAGCCCCTGATTTAACGCATTCGGCTCCATTCAATAGTTAGAATACACTACTTGACCTTGTTGCACGTAACTTAAGCAAGGCTTGATACGCTATTAGTCCAATTACTTGTTAATTAACTGTTGCGTCTTGCTATCAATTACATCAAAGAGAGCCCTATTACTGCGTAATAAGATTACTATATTAATGTGGTATTATTGTTTAATTATTATTTGGTTCTATGTATGGTTTAATAATAATAAATGTTTCATGTATGATTTATTTTTATTCTCACTTCTCCAAATCAAACTTTCAGTTAATTACCGCCATTATTATTAGTTTAGGCTCATTGGTATAGTTCCAGTTATTCAAAGACAAATGTTTCGGTAACTTAACCATTTTAACAATAGACCTGAGTAACTATGTTGGTATTCTGATGATGAACAAGAAGAGGATTAGTTTCAGAGTGACAATGATATTTATTAAACAGCCCTCCATAAACCAAATTCAAAGACGAAAAATAAAAAAAAAAACCGGCCAAGTGCGAGGGTTCCGTTCGAATCTGTATTAAGTTTAAAATGATTAAAAATATTTTTATTATATGATGTAACTAAAAATTTATGCTTTCCGCAATTTTTCCTTTATCTGTGCTATAAGACGTTGCTTCGTACCAAATTTCAAAATTCTGCGTTCACGGGAAGTACCCTGTAGGTTTTGATTCCCTTGCGAGTGTCGAAAATTTGCAGCATAAAGGACTGTATCGTTTGATTGCGTTGGCTTAGAAGTTTAATTTTTTCACAGCTCCAAGGGACAGTAGACCTGAGTATTTGATATGAATTTCAGCTTGACACCTCTATGCGTTCCTGAGAAAAAGGGTCTTGACACACAGACGGACGGACAACAAAGTGATCCTATAAGGGTTCCGTTTTTTCCTTTTGAGGTACGGAACCCTAAAAATAAAACTAAGGCATTAAAGTTTAATTATGAATGTACTATATTTGAACTCTAAACAATGCTTAAAACATTACTGTCAGGCTATTGTAAAAGAGGGTCCTAAAAGAACTTTCCAAATAAGAAACGCTTACCCTATTTGTAGTGAAAGAACCTTTAAAAAGTTGGAGCTTCCCCGTTTTCCCTACTAATGCCTCGTCAGGCGTTTTGACAAAAGACTTCGTTTTCTTTTGTGCGTGAATGCTAAATGTCTTACCACAATTTCTACTTGAAAACCAATATAACTAAGGATTTTAAAGTGATGCTTTAAAATACAATAAAATAGAATAGGATAGATTATGCCAGTTTTTAACCACCTGGCTATTATTTAAATAGCTACATGAGGGCCCGATAGGGTCCTCTAATTTTGCAGGTAAGGTAAGTGGAAAGGTGACAATTAGACAAATTCTTCCAGTGGAGTAACAGTTATTTAATTTGAAATTAGGTTTTATACCTATGGTCATAAAGTAAGTAGACGATGGCTCATAAACAAAATAATAGACAATAGTCCTTACGCCTTTTCTACACTACAAAACATAGTTGGCCGTGATTTACACACATTACGTATACGTATTGGCCGCCTACGCAAATTGGCGTCGACATAAATTCCCCGGCTCTTAAACGCAGTTTAAGAGGAAACAGGCTCGTCTGGAGAAAACAAGGGGCAAATGCGATTCAAAGCCCTGCGCACCACTCTTCTCGCGGTCCGTCTGCCCCCGGGTACAGCGCAGTGACCCGGCCCAGGCGCCAGTTGAGGGGTGCGACGTAATCCTCTTGCAATATTACGAGGTCTCCGACGCGTAGTTTTTCTTTGTTCGTGCGCCACTTTGTGCGCTGTTCGCTTATGTAGTCCCGCTGCCAGCGACCGCAGAATTGCTGACGCACTTTTTCGAGCCTCGAGTAGCGGTCGAGGCTCCTGGAACTGAGGTCTTCCACGTTGGGTGACGGCAGCGAGGACAGAGGCCGTCCGATCAGGAAATGTTCTGGGGAAAGAGGGAGAAATCATCAGGAGAAGAAGACATAGGATACAAGGGCCGACTATTCAATATAGCCTCCACTTGCGAAAAAAGAGTAATTAATTCCTCGAATGTGAGATTATTATTCCCTAAATATTTTTTAATGTGCTGCTTTGCTAATTTAACCCTACTCTCCCAAACCCCACCGAAATTTGGGGCGTAACAAGGAATAAAGGAGAATTTAATTTGTTCGTCTAGTGCAAAGTCAGATAAGACAGGATTAGCCTTTAAAAATTGAGTTATTTCCCTAGCAGCGGCTACCAGGTTTCTCCCGTTATCGGAAAAAAAAATCGGACGGTTTTCCACGCCTTGAGATCATTCTCCGAAGAGCAAGGACAAAGGCGTGTTTGGTACGATCGCCCACGGCTTCTAAATGCACACATTTATACCGAAAACAAATCAAAATACAAAAACAATATACTCCTTTTTTTAGGGAGTCGTATAATAAGCCTTAGATGTTTTTGCACCTCGACCCTTTCTATTCAATATCGAGAACGGACCCGCGAAGTCGATCCCTACGGTCTGAAAAGGAAAAGCAGGATTTAATCGCTGCGCAGGTAAATTACCCATCATGGGGGTAATAGTACGACCCTGGTGTCGTCTGCATGTAACGCATTCGCGGAAAGTGCATCTCGCTAAAATCCTTCCCCCCATTGGCCACACAGTTTCCCTAATAGAATATAGTAATTGTGGCCCCGCGTGCATCAGACGTGCGTGCTCGTGACGAAATAATAATTTCGTTAAGTGATGTTTCCCATCTAATATTATCGGATGTTTCTTCTCATAATCGTAAGCGGAAGAATCGAGCCTTCCTCCGACACGCATAACTTTATTTTTATCTAGGAAGGGGCTAAGGGATGGAGCTTGCTTTTACAATTAATAGGTGAGTCTTTTAGCAGGCAGTTATATTCATTCTGAAAGGAACTTGCTGACTGAAAATAACAAGTTTCGTAAACGACTCGTCTAACTCAGATAACGTTAGGTTGCCCGTGCGCTTAGGCATTGATTTCCTACAATTATTTATAAATCTTAGAATGTATGCGAAGCTTCGTTTCAATTTACTAAATTTTGAATAATTTTCGAATTTTATAAAATCTGGTTCAATAGTAGCTGAGTGCGTTTTTATTTCGGGTAAGGTCTCGTCAGTAATTTTAAAATTAATTTTGGCAGGCCACTGATTTTCATTCATAAGTAGGAATTCAGGGCCGTTCCACCAAAGCTTAGAATTTTTTAAATGACTCGCATCGACACCCCGGGATATCATATCTGCTGGATTCAAATCGGTAGGTACATGACGCCAAGCCGTACTTTGAGTATTTTCGCAAATCTCCGCGACTCTGTTAGCTACAAACATTTTTAATCCAACTGAGTACGACGCTTGAGTCACACCAGTGCACGCAGTTCGATATAGGTAAGCGAAGTGCATCTAGGCATGACACGCAAAGCCTAGCGGCGAGCTGGGCCGCGGACAACTCGAGACGCGGGATTGTTATAGGCTTCCCGGCCGGAGCTACTCTCGACTTCGAACATAACAAATGCGCGCTCGACCTACCGTACGCGTCGATTGTTTTCAAGTAAATGCACGCGCTATATGCACTCATAGAAGCGTCGCAGAACGAATGAAGTTCGACCTTGATGTAATTGTCACAGAGTACATATCGCGGGATCTCGATTGTAAACAAAACGTCCGTATTTGCTTGTATACGATTCCACTCTTTTAATATTTCATACGGAACCGGTTGATCCCATTCAACTTTAAGTGTCCATAATTTTTGGATTAACATTTTCGATTGAATAGTCGCGGGCGAAAGTAAACCTAATGGGTCGAAAATCTTACAAGTATTGGATACTACCTGACGCTTGGTAATAACTTCGCCCTTTTCTAAAGGAACTTGACATGAAAAGTGTAAACTATCGGTTTTATGATCCCAACCTAAACCTAAGGCGCTTGTAGAATTACTTAGACAAAGACTGTCCTCTAAGTTCAAAGTAGAATCTTGAAAAATACTAGGTAAATTCGAACGGAATTTTCGTTAATTAAAACATCCTTCTTTCAATGCAGCTTGTACTGACTTTAAAATATAAACTAGCTGACTTTCTGTGTCAGCTCCAGTCAGAAGGTCATCGTAATAAAAATCGCGTTGAATTATTGTTTTTATAAACTCGTCTACGCACTCTTCTCCTAGCTGATATAGACACCTAGTGCTCAAAAAACTAGCGCTTGCAAACCCGTAGGTAACTGTATTAAGTTGTAACGCGCGAAGAGGCTGAGACTCGTCTTCTCTCCATAGAATTAATTGTAGATTTCGATCCCGTTCGTCAATTTCGATTTGCCGATACATATTTTCAATGTCGCCAGTAAGTACGTATTTGTGCGATCGAAATCTCAATAATATAGCGAATAGAGGATCTTGAATTGTAGGTCCTATTAGTTGTAAACTATTTATACTAATTCCGTTACTAGAGGGCGCTGTCCCATCAAATACTACTTGCAGCTTGGTTGATTCGCTCTTTATTCTAAAGACTGCGTGATGGCACAGAAAATAGCCTGATTTGGAATTAAAGCTAGGTAGTTCGGAGCAATGACCTAGGTATTCTTTAATGAAGGCAGCGTATTCTTGTTTTAGTTTGGGCTGCTTGCGAAATCATTTTTCTAAATTATAAAATCTTTTCTTAGCTTGACTAAGTGAATCTCCTAAGGTCACGGGCGAATCTTTAAGCGGTAGCCTGACACTAAAACGACCTGATTCTAAGCGAGTAGTGTGAGTTTTAAAATGCTCTTCACACGCCTTCTCGCTATCACTTAATAATGACCTTTGGGGCAATTCTTCTAACTCCCAAAATTTAGCAATTTGATTATCTAAGCGATCATTGAAAGAATCGCTAGTAAAATTGCAATGCGTTTGTTTAGGGTCACAATTTAATGAAATAGGACCGGAGATAACCCATCCGAATTGGGAGTTACAAATTAATGGTTTTTCACCTAAGGATTTAATGGTATTTCCTATCACATCCCAGAATAAGTCAGCTCCTATGAGCGCATCTACTGGCGCAGGGCTGTAGAACTTGGGATCAGCAAGTTGAATACTTTCTGGGAGATTAAAATGCTTATAATCTATGTTTATTTTCGGAATATTTCCGGTTAATTCTGGCATAATGAAGCATGACAAACTTGCATAATAATCCCTTTGCAATGAATTGAATCTAACAAGACATCTCTCGGCGACATGATTATTTGAATTATTACCTATACCTACGACAGTGAGACTTGTAGGTATCGCCTCTAACCCTAACTTATCCTTAATACGCTGAGTAAAAAAGCTAGACTGACTGCCGCTATCTAGAAGCGCGCGAATAATCTCGGTCTTAGAGTTAAGAGGATTCATAACTTCTATCATCACTGTGGATAACATGACGTGAGAAATTGCCTGCCTTGATAAGTGAACGCTAAGCTCTGTCGGCTCGTCTGTAGACCTATGAAGCAGCGTGCAATGAGGCTTCTTGCACTCCCTGAACCTCCTTCCAAAGCACTGACGGGTTATGTGCCCTAATTTTAAACAATTTATGCAGAGTCTGAGCTTCTGAGCCTCGGCTTACCTGAGCTCAGGAGTTTTATCTAGAAAGGTAGGGCAATAGTAAATTAAATGATTACCCTTGCATACTACACAACGAGCGCGATCCCTGTCTGGGTTTTTATGATCCGATTGAGCAGCGTACGAAAACGCTTTATTCTGCTTCGTATATTTATTATAATTATTTGAACTACTCGCGATTGGCGCGGTATTAGACGAAAAACGTATGTTTTGATTTTTATTTTTATTAAATGATTCTAAAAAATCCGCACGATCCTTAAGGAACTTGTGAAACTGTTCTAAAGTGGGCATATCACTTAAAGAATTACGAAACTCCTCCCAGTTCATACTTGTATGGTTGTCTAGTTTAGAACTAACAATATGAATTTTATGCGTATCCCATTGATCGGTCGGCTGACCTAAACTTGCTAAAGCGCGTAAATTTTTATTAACATTGTCTATTAACGAACGCAATGACTGTTCCGATTCGCGGGACAGTGCTTCGATACTGAATAAAGCGTTGAGGTGATTACTAATTAGCTGCCTCTTGTTGTCATAACGTTCGCATAATAAAGTCCACGCCTTGTCGTAGTTTAATGCACACACTTCTAAATTACCTATAACACGAGCGGCATCTCCCTCTAAATATGAATTTAAATAATGAAACTTATAAATGGGTAATACGTGCTCGTTATCATGGATCAGAGACCTGAACGTATCATGGATCAGAGACCTGAACGTATCCCGGAACTCCAACCAACGAAACGTCGTTCCGTCGAACTTCGCGATTTGTATTATAGGCAATTTGAACCCGATGCCTTGTGAGCCTTGTCCTTGATTCGAAGAAGTCCTATGGGCGTCCTCAAAACAAGGGACCTTGGAGTTGCGCGACAGAATTTCTTGAGCTAATGCTAGCACGCTATCTATTTCATTTTCAATTTCTTCGCGCAAATCCAATTCCGAATCTAATACGTCACCGCTTAACGTCTCGATTTGAACTTGCACTTCACTGAACTCGTTAGCTAAGGACTTGATTTTGCTAATTTTAAGTCTCAAATCACCTAATTGTAAGGAATCTAATGATGAAAATTTGTTAATTTTAGCAATGTAGTTTTTGAATTTAGTTACTCGTCCTTTGACGCTGCTTCGTTTTATAATTAATTCCTTCAGCGACATACTGACACTGAATAATCGTCGCTTCAAGTAATCAAATGGTTTTCAGTCGCCCGCGCAGAGCGAATGAGTGCGCGCGCAGCTAAAGTATGAAAATTTCATGTGTAACGGATGAAGTGACGTATGCGGAATGAGGATAACTTGCGAATTTGAATTTGTGATTGTGCAAAGTGGGATGGCTATATGAACGGTGCGTGACGTATGGATGATTCTGGAGTGATGGAATGGATTAATGAGATGAGTGTGAGATGGATTTTTGGATGATTTGATGAATGAGGTGTGTGTTGGAATATGGAATGGACACTTATCTGACTTATTCGGTCCGGCCTCGCTGCAGCCGGCGCAGAAAAGTGTTCCCTCTGCCTGAGCCCGATGCTTGCGGTCCGATTGACGTCCCGGCGATGGCTTCAGACGTCTTGCGTTGTGCCTAATGCTGCGGTCCGATTGGCGTCCCGGCGATGGCAACAATGGTGACTCTCGCTGGTTGTATTTTTCCTTTCCAAGTCCTGTCACGGTCGCCACTTATGGCTATTATTTAAATAGCCACATGAGGGCCCGATAGGCGGGTCCTCTAATTTTGCAGGTAAAGTAAGTGGAAAGGTGACAATTAGACAATTCTTCCAGTGGAGTAACAGTTATTTAAATTTGAAATTAGGTTTTATACCTATGGTCATAAAGTAAGTAGACGATGGCTCATAAACAAAATAATAGACAATAGTCCTTACGCCTGTTCTACACTACAAAACATAGTTGGCCGTGATTTACACACATTACATATACGTATTGGCCGCCTACGCAAATTGGCGTCGACACCACCAATGGACAGGATAAAGCAGCACCGGAAAATGATACACTAAGTAATCCCTAGTAACATCTTACTTAATATTATAAATGTGAAAGTTTGGATGGATGTATGGATATTTGTTACTCAATCACGCCCCAACGGCTGAACGGATCTGGCTGAAATTTGGCACAGTGATAGATTATAGTCTGGAATAGCACATAGCCTAAGCCACGCAGACGAAGTCGTGGGCATTCACTAGTAATCTATATCTTTAATTTAGTACCACTGAAAGTATTGCATATTATCTTTTAAAAGACGCAAACATAAATACAGAATAGATTACTTCCACAAATATTTTCTTTCAACAGTTTTCCTTTTGAAGGTAAAATAAAGCCTTAACCTTAACTTTAAGAACCGTACATAGAATTTCAACATGACTTTCAAAAAATATTATGATGTATTTATATGACAGTTTTAATAAAACTGATGTCACGATGACGCATTATTGAGTCAAATTCTGTTCAAACCCTGACGGAATAAGTGATGAACTACAGGATTATTATCTTATTTTCTTGAATACGCCTAGGAATGTTTAATTATTACGTAACCTTCATTCTTAACTAAGAAAGTTACAAAACCGTTGTTGTTTATAATTTTATTTGGATTCACCTTTATATCTTTATGTTACCTAATTTTTCGGATGGCTGAGTAGAAATTGACTTATTTTTTCTGTAATGTTTTTGAAAATGCCTCTAGTAGAAGTAGGTAATTACGTATCTCACAAAATCTGTTGGCTCATTGCCATCGCTTACAACAGAAGTATTTTAATATTGTTGATGCTCTTGTTTAGAGATTAAAACCTTATTATTTAAGATACGTTGAGGTACATCCTATAAAACTGCAATTTTAAAGTAATACTACTTTCAGTGATGGTAGTAAGCCCCCTGAATGGATAGCCATAGTATTTTTAAAATAACTAACTAAACCAAATCAGGCAATTCGGTGCAAGTAAACCCCCTGTTCTACGGATAGCATTAGTATTCTAATTTATGCCTTGTCTGGACATAATTCAATACACTGATAATTGAATAGATTAATTATTATGAATTGAATTGCTCTAACAGAAGCTAATATCTACAGGCAGCCACAGGAGTTTTATTGCATAAACGACGAAGTTTTCCTAATAGGCAGCGTTTAAGGGTATAAATAAATTGTTTGAGGAATTAGGTACTTAAACGAGTGACTTCATTATTATTACGACTTATTACGTTTTTCTGACTAGACATTCTCAGTACTAGCCCGGAATTAGGAAGTTGACGGTCTGCCAACCTCGTGCCTCGAAGAGCACGTTGTATTCATGAAACTTGGTATGTTTGCTTTTGGTTAAGAGCAAAGAAGTACTTGTTACACAGTTTTGTTTCACGCGAGCCAAAGCAGTCTATATATAAGTTTTTAATTATTAAAAACATTTTTAAAATCAAGCTTTAATCGTCCGCCATGTTGAATTTAGTGTGATGTCATTTTATTTTTCGTATTATTTCAGCCTTTTGATTATCATGGGGGTGCATATAAAAAGAAGAACTAGTGTTTCTGTGTAGTGTCCGCTATATTAGATTTAGAATTATGTCACTTAGTTAACCATGCCTTGTCATCCAATCTAAACGTGTTTGCAAAATTTCAGATCAATCGGTTGGGTATAATAACCGTTTTAAAATTTAGTTACAAAATTTTACCCATATAAATAAACACACAAACATTGCAAGTTAAATTATAACCTGTAAAAAGAGCCTTTATCGACCAGCTCCTATCGAAGGAAGTATTACGTAAGTAGTACGAAGTGGCATTGAAATAAACGAGTGTATTATAGTATATTAGGAAGATAAGCAAATTTCTAAGCCGAGACTTCCTTTTATATAATTTCGAAAGGTACGTAGCTCGCACTTTTCCATTACAAGCATCGATTATAAAATATATCTTAATAAAATATCCTTGTATACCCGACAAATACAAAAATAGAAACACGATTTGACAGGGCAATTAGTACGTTTCGCTGGAAAGTGATCTAGGCATTAAAAAAATTATTATTATTTGTACTTTGCCAAAAATAAAAAAATATGTAATTATTATTATTACGATGCTAACTGTCACCATCATCTCAAATTCTCAACATATCGCTGGTCCACTATTGACCACGAAGTCTCTTCTCAGAATTTGAAGAGTTAAGGCCACCATAATGGACAAGTTCAGATTATGGAGAATTCTCGGGCTTGCAGCAATTTTGCCACGATACAATTAGACGGATTCAAAAAGTTAGAGATGCGTCTGGGGATCGAACTCCGGACCCCCCGAATGGGATGCTGAAGACAAACACTATTCCATCGCAGTGATGGAATAGTGTTTAGGTCTTCGGATTAGGACATAAAATAACCAGAGTAACCGACATATTATGATAAGTCACAATATTCTTGGCAGGGTTGTAGTATGGTATGAACCAAATTATACCAAAAGATTTAAATAAAATCATTTGGAGCTATTAATTTATACTTAAAGGTTGACATATTGGACTAGGTAGAATATTTACAATCAAAACCGACATATCCATACAGAATATCGATATTTAAGACGCTCATATCATCAAACCTAAATTCGTTTACGTAATAATTCACCTTCCTACCTTCACAATTAGGTACCCACAGTATAAAATACCTATCATCTTCGATTCTGTTTTTTTTTGGATTTTTTTAATACTCATGATACTTTAACGTACTGTAAAGTTTCGTCGCCTGAGGAATTACTGTTGGGGTCCACTAGCTCTACAGCATAAAAATACTTAACTTCCTTTCTGATTTAATTTTGATATTTATAAAATACGTTAAAGTCATGATACTGTAACATAATTATTGTAAAGTTTCGTCGCCTGAGGAATTTCTTTTGGGGTCCACTAGCTTTCTTTCCTAGACTATTTGGAGTGGAGTTGGGTTGGGAGTGGAACCCACTCATCTCACTATTGTGACTATTGGGTTGACGCTCTTTCCGTTCGGTTAAACGGAAATAGCAACGTTCGGCAAACTCCAACAAGGAGCATAATATCAAAATTGGTCGGTTGGCCTTAAATCTCAGTAATCTATGTATACCCAAGGTAATAATTATTTTCAAATGATTCTTAATGAGTTCGTTAGACTTTAAAACGAACTTATTTTATCGAGCTGGAATTATAGGTTGCGTTTAGCGCTACATGACACCTTATGTATAGTTCGCGCGCGAGTTGAATGCAGATTAAATGTATGGGGACACATACGTTTACTCTGCATTCAACTCGTGCGCACACAGAGTACACACAGCGAGCTATATAGTAGGCAAAATAATATAATGCTATAGTAGGCAACTTATAAATATCATATGTACACATATTATTTTGGACAAATATAATCCACATTCAAGCATCGTCCAAGCATATCATGCAAATAAAGAATCTATATCTGAAAATGTTTGTTGATTGTGACAAGATCAAGTGATAGTGAATAAGACCATAATGGAATAGTGAGTAAAGAACAGATAAGGCCAAAACATGATCTTATTTAAGTTTATAATTGGTTGTAGAAAATTAAATGTGAGAATTAGGTGCACACCAGTAGGGACTAAAACCCAAACTTGATTCTGTTTAGGATGATGAAGCAATGAGGATTCGTGTTCTTCGTTTTGGATTTTCTCGAAAATAGCATTCAGTTTAATTAAGCAATCAACGCTTCCAGCATAATTGAGTTTTGCCTTCTATAGTTGTAGAACGATTCAGTTTTGAAGACAAATTTAATTGCTTCGCTTATAGTTGTTATGCTTTTGCTGTCGTCGTCGTTGTAGTCAACCGATGGATGTCCACTGCTGAACATAGGTCTCCTGTAGAGTCCTACACAAGTCACGGTCTTGCGCCACCTGAATCCAGCGACTCCCTGCGACTCTCTTGATGTCGTCCGTCCGCCGCATGGGGAGTCTGTGCCTTCCAGTACTGCGGGGTCGCCATTCCAGCACTTTGGGACCCCAACGTCCATCGGTTCTCCGAACTATGTGCCCCGCCCTTTGCCACTTCAGCTTCGCAACTCTTCACTGCTTTTGCTGTTCTTACAATGAATAGCAACTGAATACTGTCTTGTCTGTTATTTTTTCTAAGGTATTACTCATTATTATACTCATTAAATTTTAGTACTTATTATTTCGACATATTAACTACTGTAAGAAAAAAATGTAATGATAAAATTCTAGTGAAACTTATATCTAGCCTAATTGAATGCAGGTAATAAAATTCATACTAAGTAACATACCTAATGAATGCCAAAGTCTGTCTGCAAGTTCGAGGACTTCCCAAGTAGTTTTAAAAGGACGAAGTATATTATATTTAAATTTGAAGTAATTACGTTTAGTAGGCTCTGACAGGCGGACAATTTTTTTTGGCAACCCTAGGACGGACAAGTGCAAATTCACTCAAGTAGACTCAGAGACCTTCGCTTCGCTCGGTCAATTACTACGTGATTGTGCCATGCGATGCTTATTTTTTTGTATGCCGCATACTGATTATGCTCAGTGGCGTGCACAAAGCTTGAAGCTAGGGTAGGCATTAATTAGTCAGAATACCTATTCACTTACTGTTACAATGAAAGTGAGCATTGTCGTATTTTCATTTGGGTAAGCAGTGCTTTTATGCCTCTTTGAACTGCACGCCACTGATTATGCTTCACATTTTGCATTACCTTCTTAATAATGTTATGGCTTTATTTATTTTTTACTCGTCAGTGTGAACCTATGAACAAGTTTTTATGAAAGCACTAGTAGTAAAATCGGACGATGGAAAAATAGAGCTTAGGCATCTCTCTTTTATCCCCAACTCAAAGTTAATCCGTTAACGACATTCTAAAAAGTGCCGGGCGACCTTTAGTAGTTTTTGCGGGATAGGTACTTTTTACCTTCGCTGTGGAGGTACTGGCGAAAAAATGTAATCGCTTAATATCTTCTCAAAATACTAATACAGGACGCTAGCCTTATAAAAAAAGAAAAATATTTAGACTGAGAGATAACTGCACTTTTGGTAACTATCGCCAGGAAGGCTGATTCAGTATTTGGTGCGTGTAGAACTCTCCTCTGGTGGAATTTGTGACGGTCTGCCTGCAACCGGCTGAAGGCCTGACTACGCCGCTTTATCGCCGCTCAAAGACGATTTATTGTTACCAAAAATGAACAATAACAAGGAAGGCTTATTCTAGTATAGTAATAAAGTATGCGCTGTACCTATATAACCAGTATATAAAAACTGACGCTATTAAATTTTGAATAAAACCCACTACGAACTGCAGCGCTCCATTGTGATTTGTGACCTTATAACTTTGTAACAACAAATAGAAATTCGCAGACTGTCGGTTCAGTAGTTTTTTTGACCAGCGTGGTGGACTATAGGCAAATGGTAATGAGTAGAGGTGTCAAATAGTGTTAAATTTTAATAGTCAGATAAATAATAGTAAAAAAAATATATAAGTTCAAAAAATAAGTAAAAAAAATATTATGGCTTAAAAAATATGATCACTTAAGAAGTTCCTGTGACCACCTCTTGGCTCCAGACCCTGGGATGCATATAGATTTAAAGTGCTTGTCAAGAATCAAATGAGTCCAAACACGATGGGTTTACGATGAGAAGGAGTTCCTATGACCATCTACCAAATCACGATTGTAGCACAGTTTGGTGGACTTTGACCTTAAAATATATCGAAGAACCTTCTCACAAGCTATACATATCTAATGCAAAAAACCGCATCTCAATCAGCCCAGTACTTTTTCAGAAAACAGGAAACATATTGAAAAATAAAAATCACGATAGCAGCTCAGCTTGGTGAACTATGGTCCTAAAACATATTCAAGAACCTTGTCAGAAGTTATGCATATCAATTGCAAAAAACCGCATACTAATCGGTTCAGTACTTTTCCTGGAAAATGGTAACAAAAAGTAAACAAACAAACAATCGCACAACCTCTAAGGGCAAACATATATACCGTCTCCGTTCCGTCATGGGTAAAAAATAGCTCAAGTGTCGCCGCGTTGATGTGCTAATGGTTTTTATTTGGTAATTAAATTTTATTTTTTTCTATCATAAAAAGTCGGAATACAAAAGGATGATTGAGTACTACGTATAAAAAATATGTAGTAATAAAATAATACGTAGTAAAATTTTTCAGCATAGGCGAATCCTTTACTTATGCTGAAAAATTTTTGTACTTGCTCTTTCAGAACTTCTCCGCTGTATTTTTGGTAGGTAGTAGTCGACTAGTCGAGCGATAGCGGTTCGCCGTCGCGTGGAGTAACGTGTCGCATAGATGAATGCTTTCAAAGCAGCCAATTGACCGACTGAGGCTGACTATGCTAAAATAGTGGTCTGAAATTGGTATAAAAATCGAACGTAGGATTCGAACAAAGCTGATTGCAAAGATCTAATCTGCTTCGTAAAACTAACTACAGACTGGCAGAAAACATACAGCTCATTATCCGGTGGATCTAGAAGCATGAAAATATACACAATAGTTCCTTTTGTAAGGTAGGCGAGCACTTAGAAAGTATTTTTGTATTAAAATTCATCTCCTAAGGGATTTCCCTGCGATTCTCCACTATTGTGAAATCAACCCTAAGGGGCTTGAGAAGGGGATGATAGAAATCTAAAAACTCCAGCGGGTAAACAGCTTTAGTGAGAAATAAATCCAAATCTTTGCGCTCGGTGTTACAAAAGCATTAATAAAGTTTTTTTTATTCCACTACAATTTGTTTGCGATCTTATCTGATGGTAAGTGATGATTCAATCTAAGATGGCGGCGGGCTAACTTGGTAAGGGTACGGCAGTTATATTAAACCCATATCCCTAATCGGTTTCTACACGACATCGTACCGGAAAGCTAAATCGCTTGGCGGTACGTCTTTGCCGGTAGGATGGTGACTAGCCGTAGCCTAAGCCTCCCAGACCAGAACAGAGAAAATTCAGAAATTATAAATTCCCAAATTGACCCTTTGGGGAACCGAACCCGGGACCTCCCACTATAAGAGCACAGCACTCACCCTCAATGCACAAGGGAGGTCGTCAAAAAGATGTGAAGCGGTGGAAGTGGCTTAGAAGGTCGCGGGTCTCAAATTCGGGTAGTCGGTGGTTCAATCTTCGGGTAATGACTTCATACTTTTCGGGGTGTGTGTTTGTGTTTTACGCTTTATGCAACTAAATATCACTTGCACTAACGGCGAAGTAAAACATCGTGAGATTCGTGAGAATACATGCCTGGAGTATTAAGTAATTGCTGTAGGTTGCACGTGTGTGTTCCTTAAGAGGGGTTTTCTAGGGAAAATAATACGGTGAGCTCCCAGATACTTCCGTGTGTGTAAATAGTAGATGTTGTCTGCGACTCCATCCGCGTGGATTTAAGTTTTTGAAATTCTGATGGGAACTCTACAATTTTCCAAAATAAATAGTAGCCTATGACTTTCCCAATCGATCTATCTATCTACCAAATTTCGTCAAAATCAGTTGAACAGATGTGCCGTGAAAGCGTAGCAGACATTTAGACAGGCAGAGTGGTTAGACTAAACTTTTGCGTAAATAATATTATTATATATTATATTAATATGTAAATATAGATAAGGAAAAGAAAATATTTTTATTTCATTTAATATTAAATTTTCTGTAAACTCCGTAAGATGTGGGTTCGATGAATGTATTTATTTAGTAGCATAAATTTGCCGACAAAAATGTGATTAGTTTTTCGGAATCGGCTATAATGGTTTGGATGAATTACGGATTTCGAAAATGGTCTACTTTCCAAGTTGATCAGGGGCCCAATTATCTAAGCCAATCGTATTCATTTGACAGTTCATAACGTATAACTCGAACTTTTTAAGGAGTACATAAATGCGTTTTGACGTGCAAGCATCTATGACGTCCTTAAACAGGTCGAATTATACGTTTGACAGACTATTACGATTACCATTTCCTTACGTAATCGGGGGGCTGGATAGCTGATGTCATCCCTGAGCTAATGTGTGAACAATCCGAAAAAAAGTCGAGGTGTTGACAGTAAAAAGCTAAAACATGCTTTTGGAAGAGAATAACGTGGAAGCCCCAGTTCTAAACTTTTCGTAATACAAGTAACTAAGATGCTTTAACTGAGAGCTGTGTATTCGTAGTATTCCTATGTGTTCGTAGCAACGAACTTCGCAGAATTCAAGTAAGATAAATAAAATAACTTGCATCATCATCTTGCAGTGAGTAGAATATTGTAATGTCACTAACGTAACGTAGTAATGTCACTACTATCTCTAATAGAGGTATAAACGATGCCCGACTATGACGTTTGGAATAATATTAGAAACCACGTTGTCCATTGTCGGACACTTAGTACGATTGCAACCCCCTGTCAGACTCTCTTCAGTTATAAAACAACAGGATGTCTGAGAGGGGGTTGCAGTCGTACTAAGTGTCTGACAATGGACAACGTGGTTTCTAATATTATTCTAAAGAAACATATTAAAAAAACGGAGCTTAATACTTTAACGAATTTGAGGTGCCACCTTTTCTACCTCATACCTTCCAAAGCAACCGCGATCCAAACTTCTTTGTCCGGGATCGTTTATACGTCTACTAGAGACATACATAGAAAAACTTTCAGATTTAATAATAACGAAGGTCTAATCGTCGCGGGATCTTGCTCTAGATCCAACCATATAGCTTGGCTAGAATATAATCCGTCTTTTATGTATGTGGCCCAATGAATTATGAATTCGAACGAGTATGAATTCGGAGTCGTTCTTGGAATACGGGTCTGATCCATTTCCAATTTGTAGTATCAACTTACAGTAGTAGGTATTTCCATGGGGCTGATTTACACACATTGAATCGGAATATTCAATTAGGCTATTTCTTTGTTTCTCTTCTGATAAATCATTTTGAAATTGTTTTCATTGGCCTTAATGCCTATTAGATGTTTGGGAATTTCTTTTGTAGAGTGAAAATAATTAATTAATTATATCCTTACTTCGTAGGTCCTTTTCGATGTGGTGTACCTACAATAAAAGTACATTCGTAAATTTGTGTTTACCTCCTTTAATTGCCCCATTTAAATTTGAATGACTTCTTGCTATTACTTTTTATTTTAATACTTAGCAAGATGGCAAGATTTGGTTGATTTGTCGTAGAGAAATGCTTAGACAGACTCGGACATGAAGGGTCCAGTAGTCAGACTTCAGTACCTACCTTGTAAGGATAAATATATTAATTATACGTATTTTCTTTAGTGATATAATTATTTTTATTTAGAAACAATATATGAAAATCAAGAAATATATAAAAACATGTCGAACAAGAACACAAACAAATAAATAAAAAGATGAACGAGGTAATATTATTATTATAAACTTTGCCTACTGTAAGTTTTATTCTTCTCATCTATAAATTATAAATAAAAAGCGCCCATTTCAACCGCAGGTCATTTATCCACCCGTGTGTTTCGACTTAAATGGCTTTGAAACTCGCGTAGTTATATGAAAAGCGCTGATATTCATATTCTAGATGAGTATTTCCTCGAAACGATTATACTTTCATGTCAGCATACGTGATTCGTTTTCTCTTTTGTGGGACTGCATACTTTCACATGTTAAGCCTGCTATACACTCGCGCTTCGACGTCCAGCAAATACCACGAAAAAATTGTGTGGTTTACGCTCCACGGCGCAACCCATATGATGACGGTTGTTGTCTCGATAAAAAGACTGCGGAAAGTTTCGACATATTTGGTATGGAATTTAATTACCTACTCACCAACGTTGATAGGACTCCATTATAAAAATAACATCGGAGTAAAATGGACTTAATCCTTCCTGCTTTAAAGTCTGTGGTTAGTAATTTTTCTACGCTTGGAGAGCTCGCTGTAGGTATAAGGAAGAACTTAAGCAGCAACCAGTACAGCCCATTAACGTTCCACTACTCGGCACAGGCCTTTATTCTCATAGAGGAGTAAGATAAGTGTTTAGACTCACCACGCTGCTCCAATGTGAGTTTGCGTGCTAAGCAGGTAAGCAGCAACACCTGAATTTTAATGTGCTTTTAACGCTAAAATGTTTCGACACTCGAATTTCATCAACGTTTGGCGAGATTTAAAATGTTATACTAACCCCTGCAGCCTGCATTGAGATCAGTGCAAATAGCGAGAAAAATTCAGAAACGCGATTTGAGCGCGAAATGCGAGCAAGCTTTATAAAATATCGGTTTGATTCTTTAGATGACTCATTTAAGATACATTATTTTATGAAAATGGTCAAATAAATATTTAAAAAGGACGATAAAATTTAATCTCTGTAGACTTTTCTAACGCAGTGCGATAATGAATTGGTTAAACAATAAGAAATTCCACGTGATCGTATTTACATAACAAGGGATAAGAACCACGCCATTCATGTGAAAGCAAATGTCATTTTATACTTAATCTATGGTCATGTTTTGCTTTTATCATTCTTCATAACTCTATGAATTATTCCTATATTTATGGGATTTGACGCAATCTATGGTCACATGTGTTTGGTTTTGTGGTTTTGGCGAATGAAAAAGTTTTGACATTAAATTGAAGAGCAGATGTTGACGGCCGGCGTTTTTTTTTCTAAAACTTTTGGCCTCATGATTAAACTTTGTTAATAGTGGTAATCTGAATTGTGTGATTACGGGGTAGAATTGTATTAGTGTGTGTGCACCCGAAAGTAAATAAAGTGTTGTGATGAATAAGTGAGTTTTCACATGGTAGCTCAGGAGGCATAACCAAGGCTGGAGTCTCCCACCAGACCAGACCAGAGAAAATTCAGAAATTATAGATTCGCAAGCTACCGGAGATTTAACTTGGTTAAGTCAACAGCGATCACCACTGCGCCAGGGAGGTCGTCAAATTCGTCAAAGGCGATTCAGCGAGCGCTCGAGTCTGTTTTTAGTTGATGCTATTAAAGACGTTTACAAATACAGACGAGTAATGAGCCTGAGAACTTAAACCCTTCTAACCTAGACTGACGTAAGAATATATTTAATGTAACGTGTTTGATCTAGGCTCAAAGAATAGTTGGCTTTCATATTATATTATACTGACTGCCGCTTTGGTCTAGTGGTTAGCATGTTCGACAGCGGCTGACAAGATCCTGGTTTCGAGTCCCAGTTCGGGCCATAATTAAGTATTGATATCTTCCGACAAGAAATTTTCAGTACTAGCCCGGAGTTAGGAAGTTGACCCAATTTTTCGTTTTACCAATATATTTTCACTATAAATTCAATGTCCCAACACATGTAATGATGCATTCTAGATTGCAGTGGGTCTTAAGGCTGGATGTACTCAAAACATGGTTTTCTTCTACCACTTTTTAGGATAGTAAAAATTAAAATTTCATTACCAAATAAATACCATTCGCTACTCAGTTAAATGGAGTATGACGTAATTAAAAAAAGTGGTCAAAAAGTCGTATAGTAACAGCAGAAAATTATCGGGAAATTCATGGAAATCTCAAAAAAGGCGTTATCGCTTTACGACTATTGTGATTTAATTTGAGACATGATTTAAACAAAAGTTATTTCAAATTAATCGTAAAAGATCAAAGAACACTTTAAATAAATAATATTTTCAATACAACTTAGTTTTTTTACAATCTGGTTCCAAACATTCCTCATTTTTACAGCACGAATTTTTCATACAGATTTAGTACGGGCGCGCATCTCAAAATTTTGTTATATATTCATGAAATTCGGCAGTCAGATTCCATACGCCTCCGGGCTCTCAAAGCGGGAGGTTGCGTTCCCTTGCTTCTGAAATGACGTCTGTCACTGTTAGTATCCGTACACAAACGTTAATGAATCCACTACCATCGAACAAAACTAATCATCGATCAATATACGTATAAAAAAATGTAACTGGACGATTTCTGTATATAAAATATTTATTTTGAAAATATTTAAATTTATTATATTTGTAATTGGTGGTTATTTTATTATTTACTGAACCCAAAACGGTATTTTATTCTCTTGTCTTATTTTGCCTGTTCTGTGCACACACTTCACTACTACAGATTGAACTAACTTTGAATAGGTATTTTGGTTCTGTAGATTTTTTTCTATTAAAACAGTCATCCGAAGGAGGTAACT
This sequence comes from Erebia palarica, assembly GCA_964035005.1. NCBI lineage: Eukaryota > Metazoa > Arthropoda > Insecta > Lepidoptera > Nymphalidae > Erebia > Erebia palarica. The sequence goes on from OZ035986.1 coordinate 23,038,480, forward strand.
GTCGAAATATCGATTTTAGGCAGCGAAATAAAGGTCGAGTATAGATGAATTGAATGAAGCGTCGCCCCTTCATTCAATTCATCTATACTCGACCTTTATTGAATGTTTTGCGTAGAGCATCCTTTTACATCCACTTATGGACACTCTACCTACAAATGCTACTAATATAATGATAAAACAGGTAAAACCCACTGTACAACTTGATCATGAGGAATTAGATTTAGTGGATACAGATGTTTTTCTCGGAAAAACGTAAGATGCTAAACTCCAATGGGGCCATCATATAGATGACTTATCGAACAGACTCAGTTCTGCTGCATTTTAGAAAGATTCGCCACTTGACAGATTTAGAAACTGCGAGAGTGGTATATTTTGGTTACTTTCACAGTATTATGTCTGTCATTCTGTTTTCGTCTTGCAGAAAAGGACTGTTCGTGCCATATACAAAACTAAATTCAAAGAAGTTGAAATTATGACGGTCCACGATCAATACATAATTTTTCTTTTATTGCCATTTTAATAAAATAATTATTCGGCTAAATTACTAATAAATTAATAATTGTTATAATTTTTTATCGACCAATACATAATTGAAAACTAGATGATGCCCGCGATTTCGTCCGCGTGGATTTTTGATTCCCGCGGAAACTCTTTAATTTTCCAGGATAAAAATTAGTACCTAACCTATGTCCTTGCCCGGGATACAACTTACTCCTGTACTAAATTTCATTAAAATCGGATGAACGGATGAGTCGTGAAAGCATAGCAGACTAACAATCATAATTTCACGTTTATAATATTAGTATGGATTACGGATAGTATGGATTTAGTATAGGTATGTGCATAAAAACATCAATAAATTCAAGAAAGAAAAAAATGACCATACAAGAAAATATGAGAATTTAGACCCGCTTCCTGACTTTGTAAAATTAGTTATTCAGTTGTCGGTAACAGTATGCCTTTATAATTATTATATTATTTTATTATTATATATATATTATATATATTATTATTATTATTATATTATATTATTATTATTATACTTTAAATAGCTAAATTACCACTCACTCACTCACTCACTGACTCATTGACATAATTATTGTTCTCCTAGAAAGAGACAGAAAACGATACAATGATGTATGAGAGATGTGTTCGAGTGCGGGAGTCGAGTAGGGAAAAATTATGACATTTCGGAAAAACAAGATGGCGGCCGACGTGATTCTTGTAACTCTTTTGTTTTCCAACCGATTTCGTTGCAATTCGCAATGATTGAAGAAATTAGGAAAAGATCTATAGAAAAAGTGGAAAAAATTGGGAAAACAAGATGGCGGCCGAGCTGTAGTGTTTTAAAATTTTTGATTTTTCGACCTCGAACCGCGGCGCCACAGATCCGAAACGGCGTAATCGAGCATAATTTTTTTTTCTATTTCCGCCTACAATTATCCTGTATTTTGACGGTATGGGGGTGGTTTTTAAAAATTCAAGATGGCGGCTGTCACGGCGGCCGTTCGGTTTGAGTTACGAAAAGACGCAATTTTAAAATTCAAATTTCTCGCAGTTGGCAACGTCGGAGCGTTTCGACTTCTACGGGGAGATTGTGTATACAGACTCGAGGTATGGATTGGGGGAAAAAAATTACCCCATTTCTCGGGAAATTTTCAAGATTTTACCCAAAAATAAAAATATCGAAATACGTATTTTTTTAAAAATTCGAGTACGAGGAACAACGTGTCTCACTTGTACGAATGACATTTGGGTATTTTCGTCGCCGAGGTCTGGCAACACTGGAATTTATCAAAGTAAAAGTGATTTTCGACATGGTCTTTTTTCAGGGGCGATCATTTCGGCTGGGTGCGAGCGAGATGAAAAATTGAAACGTCATCAGGAGCGGTGTAGTTCACAGGAAAATTATAAAACTATGCAAAAAGTTTTTGTGAAACGAGGTGGCGGCCATTTTGTATTCTTTTTGTGTTTTTGAAAATTTCGATCACGTCTTAGAGGCGGTTGGCAACATTTGGGAAAGTTGACATGTATGGATCGATTGTGTAACTCGACGGGCAGTATCGAGTAATCGAAACAGTGTTGCCACATTCGGGATAGTTTTCGAGATTTTCCCTAAAAACTACCTCCTGTAAAATTTTGTATGAAAAAAATTTTTTTCACTGCTGGCTTCGTATGGATGTCAGAAAATATAACTTGAAGAAAAATATGGAGACAGCTGATGATTGAAGATTTCGGAGACGGGTAAAGGGCACGGCCAGGGTATTGAAGATAGGTGGGGGGTGCTCGAACAAATGTCACTCGAAACCTCATCCAATTGGCGATGAGTTTAAAAAAAACTCAAAAATGGTGGATTCAAGATGGCTGCCATACAAATTTCGCTAGTCTCTATCTCGGAGAGTATAAGAGATGGAAGTGTGGTTTCTTGGCAAGAGATGATCAGGACGAGGACGTCTATTTAGCGAAATGAAAAAAATTCAAGATGAATTATAATATAATTATATTATTGAAGAGATGACAAAAGTAGAACTATGCAAGATTTTGATACGGTTCAGTTTACCCACGACGGGGCTCCCTGGGATTACAAAACAGGAAACCGCTACCAAAGGTTTAAAAAATCAGCGCCATTTTGAAATTCTTTGTTATTGTAGCGACTTCGTTAAAAATCATTATTTAGGGCTCCTTGGGATTACAAAACAGGAAACTGGTACCAAAATTTTAAAAAATCGGCGCCAATTTTAAATTCTTTGTTAATTGACCGATTTCGTTCAAAATCGATATTTGGGACTCCCTGGAATCACAAAACACGAAACTGGTACCAAAATTTTAAAAAATCAGCGCCATTTTGAAATTCTTTTTTCTTGTAGCGATTTCGTTCAAAATCAATATTTAGGACTTCCTGGGATTACAAAACAGGAAACTGGTACCAAAATTTTAAAAAATCAGCGCCATTTTGAAATTATTTGTTAATTGATCGATTTCGTTCAAAATCGATATCTGAGGATCCCTGGGATTACAAAATAGGAAACGGTTACCAAAATTTAAAAAAAACCAGCGCCATTTTGAAATTCTTTGTTAATTGACCGGTTTCACTCATAATTGATATTTAGGGTTCCCTGGGATTACAAAACAGGAAACTGATACCAAAGGTTTAAAATAGCAGCGCCATTTTGAAATTCTTTGTTAAGTGACCGATTTCGTTCAAAATCAATATTTAGGACTTCCTGGGATTACAAAACAGGAAACTGGTACCAAAATTTTAAAAAATCAGCGCCATTTTGATATTCTTTGTTAATTGACCGATTTCGTTCAAAATCGATATTTAGGACTCCCTGGGGATACAAAACAGGAAACTGTTATTAAAATAAAGAAATTACAGCGCCATTTTGAAATTCTTTGTTAATTGACCGATTTCGTTCAAAATCGATATTTAGGACTCCCTGGGGATACAAAACAGGAAACTGTTATCAAAATAAAGAAATTACAGCGCCATTTTGAAATTCTTTGTTAATTGACCGATTTCGTTCAAAATCGATATTTAGGACTCCCTGGGGATACAAAACAGGAAACTGTTACCAAAATAAAAAAAACCAGCGCCATTTTGAAATTCTTTGTTAATTGACCGATTTCGTTCAAAATCGATATTTAGGGCTCCCTGTGATTACAGAACAGGAAACTGGTATCAAAATTTTTTAAAAATCAGCGCCATTTTGAAATTCTTTGTTAATTGACCGATTTGGTTAAAAATCGATATTTAGGACTTCCTGGGATTACAAAACAGGAAACTGGTATCAAAATTTTAAAAAATCAGCGCCATTTTGAAATTCTTTGATACAGAACCGATTTCGTTCAAAATCGATATCTGACGATCCCTAGGATTACAAAACAGGAAACTGTTACCAAAATTTTAAACCAGCGCCATTTTGAAATTCTGTGTTAATTGACCGATTTTATTCAAAATCGATATTCAGGACTCCCTGGGATCACAAAACAGGAAACTGGAACCAGAATTTAAAAAATCAACGCCATTTTGAAATTCGTTGTTAAAAAAAATTCAAGATGGCGGAATATTTTTTTTCATACCAAATTATATGGCGAATATTGAATTGACTACAATTAGTGTAGAACTATGCAAGATTTTGATACGGTTGCGTTTTACCCACGACGGGGCTCCCTGGGATTACTAAACAGGAAGCTGATAACAAAGTTTTTAAAAATCAGCGGCATTTTGAAATTCTTTCATAATTGACCGATTTCGTTCAAAATCGATATTTAGGGCTCCCTGGGATTACAAAACAGGAAACTGGTACCAAAATTTTACAAAATCAGCGCCATTTTGAAATTCTTTGTTAATTGACAGATTTCGTTCAAAATCGATATCTGAGGATCCCTGGGATTAAAACACAGGAAACTGATACCAAATTTTAAAAAATCAGCGCCATTTTGAAAATCTTTGTTAATTTACAGATTTAGTTCAAAATCGATATCTGAGGATCCCTGGGATTACAAAACAGGAAACCGATACCAAAGTTTTAAAAAATCAGCGCCATTTTGAAATTATTTGTTAATTGATCGATTTCGTTCAAAATCGATATCTGAGGATCCCTGGGATTACAAAATAGGAAACGGTTACCAAAATTTAAAAAAAACCAGCGCCAGTTTGAAATTCTTTGTTAATTGACCGGTTTCACTCATAATTGATATTTAGGACTCCCTGGGATCACAAAACAGGAAACTGGTACCAAAATTTCAAAAAATCAGCGCCATTTTGAAATTCTTTTCTAAGTGACCGATTTCGTTCAAAATCGATGTTTAGTGCTTCCTGGGATTGCAAAACAGGAAACTAGAACCAAATTTTAAAAAATCAGTGCCATTTTGAAGTTCTTTGTTAATTGACAGATTCCGTTCAAAATCGATATTTGGGGCTCCTTAGGATTACAAAACAGGAAACTGGTATCAAAATTTTAAAAAATCAGCGCCATTTTAAAATTCTTTGTAAATTGACCGATTTCGTTTAAAATCGATATTTAGGGCTCCCTGGGATTACAAAACAGGAAACTGGTATCAAAATTTTAAAAAATCAGCGCCATTTTGAAATTATTTGTTAATTGATCGATTTCTTTCAAAATCGATATCTGAGGATCCCTGGGATTACAAAATAGGAAACGGTTACCAAAATTTAAAAAAAACCAGCGCCATTTTGAAATTCTTTGTTAATTGACCGGTTTCACTCATAATTGATATTTAGGCCTCCCTGGGATCACAAAACAGGAAACTGGTACCAAAATTTCAAAAAATCAGCGCCATTTTGTAATTCTTTTCTAAGTGACCGATTTCGTTCAAAATCGATGTTTAGTGCTTCCTGGGATTGCAAAACAGGAAACTGGAACCAAATTTTAAAAAATCAGTGCCATTTTGAAGTTCTTTGTTAATTGACAGATTCCGTTCAAAATCGATATTTGGGGCTCCTTAGGATTACAAAACAGGAAACTGGTATCAAAATTTTAAAAAATCAGCGCCATTTTAAAATTCTTTGTAAATTGACCGATTTCGTTTAAAATCGATATTTAGGGCTCCCTGGGATTACAAAACAGGAAACTGGTATCAAAATTTTAAAAAATCAGCGCCATTTTAAAATTCTTTGTTAAATTACCGATTTTTTTCCGAATCGATATCTGAGGATCCCTGGGATTACAAAACAGGAAACTGATACCAAAGTTTTAAAAAATCAGCGCCATTTTGTTTTTTTTTAATCACAACCCGTGAGCTGCTTTAGAGCGCAGAGCAAAAAACTAGTTTTATAATAAACTCACAGAAGAAATATAGGAGATGTGTCTCAACAAGTTCAAATATTTTGTAAATAGTAAACTAATTGAAAAATCCTAAATAAAATATAAAATAAAATAGAATATACAAAATTGAAAAAAATTGAGCCACCCGAAACTAGTCAATTTCAGACGAATACGTCCGTAAATCATCAAAGTGCTGGTTTTGTACCTGCTGAATGACGTAGCAGCCCTTCTTGCAATCCTGTCAGAGTATCTATTGTTTATTTCAAACCTTAATATTTGTCATTTTACCATCAACTAAAGTGACAGATATCATATTTGGAAACAACAACCTGGCCACTAAGAAATACATAAAACTCGCACTCAATGCAGATTATATGAAAAACTAGCTGATGCCTGCGACTTCTGGGCAGACCTTCACTATCGGAGATCGGAGAGATCATCAGTGGAGAGCCCTACACCCACCTAATACTGAATCAGCCTTCCTGGCGATAGTTACCAAAAGTGCAGCTATCTCATAGTCATGATATTATTATATACGTTTTTTTGCTGTCATAAAACTATTTCGTTATATATAAACACCAATTTGGCAAAATGTTACAAGGACAATTTTTATTTATTTTATATCAAAAATATAATTACTTTATAGTTTATACTAATAAATATCGGTTTTATTTCCCATTCCAAAGTGCTATAAAAGTTTCACACCAAAAACTAAATAAAGAATGGAAATAGGTTTTTTTAGGATTAATTGTGTCATTTATGATGAATCAACGGGACTTTACCACCAGCTTGAAAAGAAGATTCTACTGAGAACATATGACAATAACTCGGCAGTTAATAAAAAGAAAAAAAAAATACAATAATGTACCTAGGAAATAATAAAGAGTAGGATATATTATACATAATTATATGAACACACATAATGTATATTGTATATGTCACCGTAAGATTGTGAAAACCGTTAGATTGTAATCTATCTAGCGAAATTGTAAACTGTCGACAGATTGTGAACCGTTCAATTTACTTTTCCTTGTGTCTTTTCGACCGTTTACAATTTCTGTAATGCTAAGCCGATAGTTTCTATGCAACATTAGGAAAATCATCGATGCTACGTTACGGATATATATGTCACAAAAAACCTACCAGAATCAATTGATTTTCATAGCTTAGCTTTAGTGGAAAGGAGTTCAACTAAGCAACGAAGTTTTTTTACATAATGAGGATAGGAAATGCAGGGGGTTTAGGGGCGATGAAAAACTGCTACATTATATTTCGCCACCATTTAGAAGGTTATAATAGCTCAGGTGGAAAAGCGGGCTGTACCAAATCCCGAAGACCCCGGTTCGAGTCCAGAGTCTTGAATCTGATTAATTTTCCCCTTTTTTTAAATATAATACAATGTTTTATTTTAAAAATAAAATATAATTTATAATTTAAATTTATTTTCCAAAAAACACGATTAAAAAAAAGAATAAGGTCCCTCCCGACCGAATTTTGGCCACGGCGGCCAATCTCCAGAGAGATTAGCCAACTGCGCAGGAGATATTATAGTGCAAAAGTGTGTGCGCATACACAGGTGCACTCTCTGTTCCTTTACTCTCATAGCCCGATGGGACGGAAATCCGACACGACCGGAGAGAGATCAGGCGCAGGACCGACGGCTTTACGTGCTCTCCGAGGCACGGGGGTGAAGCACCGCCAACTTCCTAACTCCGAGCTAGTAGTGAGAATTTCTTGCAAGAAAAACCCAATACCTGTGGCCCGACTCGGGACTCGAACCCGGGACCTCATAGGTCGCAGTCGAATATGCTAACCACTAGACCAACGAGGCAGTAAAAAAAAGAATATACCGAGCAAAGCTCGGTCATCCAGATATTACTAGTTGAAGTATGGAACACAGAAGCCGACTACTTCTAAAACCACTACGTCTACATCGCACATCCCAGATGGAAATGGAATCTCCTAGTGCTGTCTTACACCGTTTTTAAACTATTTATGCAGAACTACTTCTAATACTAAGCGCCATGATTAGTTTAATTATTAATTTAATTTACTTTTCTTTCAACCTTTATCATATAAACACCTATAGATAGGTGTTTATATGATAAAGGCCTACCTACCTACCTACCTATACAGTCTTATAAATCAGTTAGCAGGAATTAGTCGGTTGGTAATTGGTATATTATCAAGAAGCACCTCCATTATCCATACTATGATATTATAAATGCGAAAGACCTGTATTTGAACGGCCTATTTTTTCAACCGAGTTGGTATAGAGTAAGGTTACATCCCGAGGAAGGACATAAGTTAACTTTATCCCGAAAAATTGAGAAATTCCCGCCGAAATAAAAACGAATGCAGACGAAATCGTACGTATCATCTATCTATCAATCAATAAATAATAATATTATCTCTGCCATAGTGAGATAATTGATCGCATATTGTGTGCACCCGTGGTAGAGGCTGAATCCTTTCTATGTGTGCCTGGGTAGACTGTGGTTGTATGTGTATGAAAACAATTGACAGCGGGTGACAGATATGCGAAGAATTCATAGAGGGCTTCGATCCTTAATCCGTACCGGAACGCTAAATCGTTTGGCGGCACGCGCACGTCAATACAGTAGGGTGGTACTGCGCCTGCGGTATGGGAGACCCCACCAGACTAGATAATCTCTTATCTAGTCTAGTGGGGTATTTAGAAACAATGAAAATTGGTTCATAATTTAACACAAAATCACTTGCTACAACGTGTTGTAGAAACCTGTATACTTACATGCTCTTTCTAATGTTTTCAAATATAAACTCGCCGGCATATTTAGCGGAACATAAAAAAAGGTCCATAATTTAAAAAATATGGTTTTATTTTAAAATCTACTTACTACACTTCTTTTGTTATTTAAAGTTTCATTTGTTTTACTTAAAATGAGATTACATTAAGAACAGATTTTGCGAGTAAAGGCTATTTGTGAAAAATGGTACATTTTTGAACTTTTCATGTAACCGGGAAAAGTAAAATTTAATATTAAAATAACAATTAATTAAATTAGAAAAATGGTGATTAATATCGCGTATTTCCTCCACGTGCTCTTATTAAAGTTTCTACCCGTCTAGGGATACTGAGAATGATGTTATCGATGGTCTCCTGGGATAGTCACCGCCATTCCTCAACTACGGCGATTCGCAGTTCTCCCACGTTGGCAGGAGCTGGAATTCTGGACTTAACTTTTCTTTTCAGCAAGTCCCAAACGTGCTCTATTGGGTTCATATCCGGTGATCTCGCCGGCCACTCCATAACAGTGATATTCATATCATTAAGATAAGCTTGAGTTACCCGAGCGGTATGCGGCCGAGCATTATCCTGCATAAAAACAAAATGAAAGAATAGAAGCAGTGCGGGGTGTAACCATAAGTGAGCGTACGGTACGAAGAAGGCTCGAAGAAGCTCGTTTGGGTTCATTTGTGCCCACCAAGGCTCCAAGGCTCGAGGTAAATCATCGTAGAAACAGGTTAACTTTTGCTCAGGAAAATCGGCTTTGGAACGCGGACCAATGGAGTAAGGTATTGTTTAGTGATGAGTGCAGAATTCTCTTAAATTAAATTGACAGCAGGCAAATAATATATAGACGCAAAGGAGAACGATACATTCAGACAAATTTTGAAACTACAGTTGCATACGGTGGTGGATCAATAATGGTTTGGGCGGGCATTTGTTTGGGAGTTCGCACAGACTTGGTAGTGATTGACACAGGGAGTCTGACTGCAGACTGCTATATCAGAGAAGTTTTAGAAGAAAATTTTGTACCGTTTGCCCCATATATCGGTGAAGATTTTGTTTTTATGCAGGATAATGCTCGGCCGCATACCGCTCGGGTAACTCAAGCTTATCTTAATGATATGAATATCACTGTTATGGAGTGGCCGGCGAGATCACCAGATATGAACCCAATAGAGCACGTTTGGGACTTGCTGAAAAGAAAAGTTAAGTCCAGAATTCCAGCTCCTGCCAACGTGGGAAAACTGCGAATCGCCGTAGTTGAGGAATGGCGGAGACTATCCCAGGAGACCATCGATAACATCATTCTCAGTATGCCTAGACGGGTAGAAACTTTAATAAGAGCACGTGGAGGAAATACGCGATATTAATCACCATTTTTCTAATTTAATTAATTGTTATTTTAATATTACATTTCACTTTTCCCGGTTACATGAAAAGTTCAAAAATGTACCATTTTTCACAATTAGCCTTTACTCGCAAAATCTGTTCTTAATGTGATCTCATTTTAAGTAAAACAAATGAAACATTAAATAACAAAAGAAGTGTAGTAAATAGATTTTAAAATAAAACCATATTTTTTTTAATTATGGACCTTTTTTTTATGTTCCGCTAAATATGCCGGCGAGTTTATGTGTAATGCGGCAGGCTATTGGCCAGCGTGGTAGGCTACGGCCTAAACTTTCTCATTCTGAGAGGAGAACCGTGCTCAGTAGTGGACCGAAGATGGGTTGTTGATGATATTGACTCAGCCGGGGACCCAGTAACTCGCATTAGTAAGACAACGGCGCTCACCACTACACTAGGCAGGGACGAAGTGTAAGATTTTGAAAAAACAACATATTTCATGTACAAGAGAAATCCCTCGTTCTATTACTCTGTGGTTGTTGATAACTTATTTTATCGGATACAAACTTGTTGGAATTCTCTTGTAATACACATATATGCGTTCTGAAGTTTGAACCTCAACCTTCCAAGTAAGTTACAGCGGATTATCTGTCGAGACGATCTTTGTAAGCTTCTATCACAATGCATGTATCAATGTTACCCTCTATTATACATTAGGCGATTGACTGTTTTGAGTCAAGAAATGAAAACCTTAGGTGTTAACTTTATCAAACGTTGCTATTTTCTGACTGAAACGAGTTTAAATTGACTGTATTATGGAAGTATGTATTATGTATTATGGAAGTATGATCAAGTTTTATGGAATTGCTAAAAAATTGCTAAAAATATGGGCTAAACTTCATGGCAAGTTGGAGAAAGTAAGCCACGTACAAAAAGCAGAATTTAGGTCGCGAGAACCTTTGCCAGAACACTACATTTAGAGACAATCCTTAAGAAACAATCGAAACTATAGCAATAGATGAGACTACCATAACAGTGATACCATACCAGTGGAGGCTAAAAGCAAAAAAGGGTTTAAAACGATGCTCCTTTAAACATGAAATTGTTGAAGTTAGCATTAAGTTAGCGTGCGTAATTTGTATCTGAGTTTACCAAAGCTGGGAATAAACAACATTATCTAATAAACTTTAGCCTTGATTTTGTTAGAATAAAACTGTTATTATCCATACTAATATTATAAATGCAAAAGTGTGTCTGTCTGTCTTCTACTCTTTAACGATTTGGACGAAATTTGGTATCGAGATGGTTGTATTCGGGGAAAGATATCCAGGAAAATTAAGGAGTTCCTGCGGGAATCAAAAAAAAACTTCATCCACGTTAACGAAGTCCATCACGCGAGCATCATCTAGTTTTGAAATATAAAACTACCAGTCACTAAGAACCCAATATGTATCTTGCTAGTAGTGCAAGTATGAGGTTCCTTAATAATGCCTAATAACCCGGGATAAATTGCTTCTCTGAGACGGAAAAACAGCGAGGCATTAAATATGAATATTTCGTTTATATTGGGCATAGATTTAGGACCATTCCTAAATCCGGAGCGCAGCGGAGACCAATCTTGGAACACTACGAGTGTTGTTCTGAATGAGTAATTGGAAACATTAAAATAATTGTTCAGCAGAGCAATTATATTAATTTACTGTGCATAGGTTATTATTTATCTCCATCAACCTATTACAGATTATAATAATTGTTAAACATGAACGTCAACAATATTATAACAATACGGATTAAAGCGATGGTAGTATGCCCCCTGAACTATGACCTCATATTGATCAAGCCAGTGTATTCGATACGGCTCTGTGAATTCGTAAACCCCCGTCGCAAAAAGAGGGATGTATACGTTTGACCGCTGCGTGTTTCTGTATGTGTATGTCATCGTAGAACTCAAACGATTACAAATAGAGTGATTCAAATGAAGTTCTTTTATTCGAACACGTTACTTAATAAAAAAATCCGCGATGCCCGCGACTTCGTCCGCGTGGATAAAGTATTTTAAATCCCCGGGGAACTCTTTAATTTACCGGGATCAAATGTATAATAAGCCTATGTCCTTCCTCGGTATGTAACCTAGTTACCTCTCAAATTTCATCAAAATCGATTGAAAAGATGGGACGTTAAAGCGTAGCAGACAGACAGACACACTTTCGTATTTATAATATTAGCATGGATTTTTGTAGTACTTTAATTCAGAAGTTGCCTACTACAATGAGCCATAAAAAATTTACACAAATAAGAGGTACTAAAGTTCTATATCAATACAAAAATAGGAAAAAGTCAATTTCAAGAATAAAATAATTGTAAGTTTAGAAATTTCCGCCTTAGCACCTTTGAAGTCCGATTTCTCACAATAATGACTTACGAGAATGATTGATGAAATAAAATTCTTGAAACAGAATTTTTAAATATTTACCTATCAAGTTAAACATTCAATAATTTCATATTGTGTTCTCGGTATACAAACATTTTAACTTCGTTATTAACGATAAGTAGTTCAATTTACATAACATGCAAAAATAAATCTTGCTTGAAATTTTTTAAATTAAAACATTCCAGACTCTGTATGGAAAATTTACTGAATTTTAATTTATTTACTGAATACGGTATAAGATAACGTAATATTTGGCTGTAAAAGAATAATTCTGGCTGTTCCAGTTTGTAGTAAAACAATTTTTTTATATGAGAAGTTTTATTTACTACTAGATGATGCCCGCGACTCCATCCGTATGGATTAAGTTATTAAGGAAATCCTTAATTTTCCAGCACATCTGTAAAAGACAACCATACGGTAAAAGTTAGAAATATTTTGTTATAATTATAGTTTATGTAAGTTGTTGGTGTGAATAAACTTTGGCGGTGTATGAACGAGTATTTCTTGCTATACCGGTGAGCTTTATCTATTGTTTTAACTGAAAAACAACTAGTTTTTATTAGTACGCTGTGGCCCCAGTGTCCGTGGAAATTAGCTTCACCAGGACAATTTAATTGAATAAGTACCTGAAACTTTCCACTTAAACAATACCTTGTTGTGTTTGTTTTCTGTTTGCTGTTTGTTTCAGAGCAAAGATCAAGGTTTCTGCTCAATAATATGCTTATAAAATATAATGGATTCTTTAGGTAGGTACGGATGCTGTCATGTTAGTTAACTAATGGACCTCATAAAAAAACTCAGAGTCACTCAGTCGGAGATAAGGAGAGTTACACTCGGAGTTTATTCACATGATCTATTCAGAAATAAAGAGATTTATTGAATAACTAAAACAACGGACAGAGCTCGACGACTCGGGAAGCTAAACTTGCAAAGGGTGGAGCACTTAATTTGAAGAACCGATATATTATAACGGTTATTATAACATTGGAGCTGAAAGCGTTAGACTTTCACTAAGCTACTAGCCGAAGTATCAAAGCGGCACGGCCCGTGGTGTGAGGCAGTTCGTATATATATTTTTTATATATTTAAGAGACCTATGACTAGCAGTGGACATCTACCAGTTGACGACGAAACAAGTGCTGTTAATTGAAGCTATTGAGCCTTTTGGATTATACTCCAACCACAAATTAGTATAGGTAATACTAGTACTTACTACGTATGTATTATACGTTGAAATTAATTTGAATAAAAATATGTAAAGTAATCAATTTAAATAATGCAAAACGTATCGATTTATAGTTGGATACTGATTCGATTCCGAATCTCACTTGCTTCATTTATGTACCTTTTGGGGATTTTCAAACAGTTTTATTTAGCTTTAATTTCATTCTAATCAAATTTTGCGAAGAATTTTGATTACCAACTTCAACATTTGAATTTGAATTTGGTAATATTTTAGCTAACGGAAAAGCATATGCAGAAGCAACAGAAAGGACTTGACCGGTGGAACTATGGCAGCTTGCCTAGGTGTCAAAAATCAATGTTCAGCAATGATTTCTTTATTATTGTAATTGTAATATTTCACTGTTTTCAGATAAAAAAGTTTCAGGAGTCTGAAGGCTCGGAAAACTGCGAAAATGAACAAAAAAAGTTTCACCAAAAGATTGCTTTCCCACACTAGATGGCGCTATTTATTGTGTTGAGCGAGTCCAAAAAAATATTTTCAAGTATTATTTCTTTATTATTGTAATTGTTATATTTTATAGTTTTCAGATAAAATGTTTCAGGAGTCCGAAGGCTCTGAAAACTGAGAAAATAAATTAAAAAAGTTTCACCAAAAACTGCTTTCCCATACTAGATGGCGCTATGTATTGTGGTGAGTCTAGAAAATATTTTTTGTTAACAAGTTTAACTATTCGACCACAGATGGCGGCATATGCAATGTGAAAGGGCGTTCCTTTAAACGCAGTATTTCAAAATGCTTTGTTCAATCAATTAGTTTGAGACTTGTCAAAAAATAAAAATAATTATAAACAAAACATACATTTCCTTTTCATTACTATTTAATTGATCAAAAATAAATCATTCATAATATAATGACTAAGGTACTTAAATGGTATTCATGTAGGGTTACAAGATTATTATTAGGCATGGATATAATGGAACGTCAAAATGGAGTAGTGCTTAAAGAGGAAAGCGGACGCTCAAGATTTAAACAACAAACGTACTGTTTTTTTTGTCATTTGAACCCTGACCTTATTTGGAATAATAAATCCATAATAATTTCGTTTGGAATTTTTAAACCTTACTGTAAAAACGGAAATCCTGTGCATTGTCCCGAATCGGAGGGCAATTACTGGTCATGTCCTTTGCAAGTTATTTAATAATTTTTTCATAGACCTTTGTACTAAAGGAATCAACAATACTAATACAACTAATAAAAACGTAGATAATAATATGCACTCTATGTTTTTATCCCTACTAGTCCTAATGAAATTTATAGAATAATTATGTCGCTTAATAATACGAACGCAGTAGGACATGACTTGATTACACCAAAACTTATTAAAAAAAATTGCACCATACATATTATATTAAATTATATTATAAATGTGTCATTTGAACAAGGTTGTTTTCCAAGTAAACTTAAAATGTCAATAGTTAAGCCTTTGCATAAAAAAGGAGACCGAACTCAACTTAATTCTCAAAATATAGACCATTTACACCAGTACCCGTACTGGATAAAATCTTTGAAAAAGCAATGCAGTCGAGATTATTAAGTTTTATAAATGCGAATGAATCTTAAGGAAAAAACAATTTGGATTTAGAAAAGGCAGCAGCTTTTCAAGCTACGTACGTAACGGATTGCAATGTACAATACAAAGTACAAGTAAAAACGTATCTTTAGGTCTTCCTGGAGACCCAACAATAGTGGCGTACCGCAAGCAAGCATATTAGGACCGCTGCTATTTTTACTGCACATTAATGACCTGCCAAGTGTTGTACCTCAAAATTGTATATTATTTGCTGATTACACTACAATTACAGTTGAATGCTATGAGAAAACTAAATTTGAGAATGACATTAATAATTCAATTTATAATATTATTCAATGATTAAATTTAAACAATCTAAATATTAATATTGAAAAAACTGAATTTATCCAAATTGAAACCACCAACTCCAAGCATCCTTCCCTAAATATACATTATAACCACAGTTCAATAGGAAAAGTAGATAACATAAAATTCTTCGGCCTGATGATAGATAATAAATTAAATTGGAAACCGCTTAAAGATGCAATTTGCAAGAAAATAAATAAATTTGTTTTCGCCTTACGACGCATAAGCCAGATTTCCTCGCGAGAGGCGTCATTGAGTGCCTATCATGGGTATGTGTCATCTGTGCTAAACTATGGTCTTAAACTATGGGGTAATATCACAGACTTTGAGAGGGCATTTAAAGCCCAAAAAAAGTGTGTTAGGGCAATTACTGGAGCACACTTTTTGGATAGCGCTAAACTTATATTTAAAAAATTAAATATCTTAACTTTGCCTTGTATATATATTAAAGAAATCTGTATTTTTGTAAAAAACCATAATGAATATTTTAAAACTTTTGGTGATATTCATGGGAAGGATAGCAGACGGGAAATAAATTAGTATAGTCAATGTTTCACTGGATGCTGCATAAAAAAAATGTTTACTGTATGGCAATTGAGGTTTATTATAAGTTGACAAAAGATCTTATTGACCTGCCGTTGCACAAATTTAAAACTAAAATCATCGATTGGTTACTGGCCCGCCAATTTTATTAAGATTATTTAAACCACTCTTCATAGTATTTTTATTTGTTATTTCTACTGACTAAGTATAATTTATAATTTATGAGACATCATTTTACCATTTACTTTTGGACATAATAATAAATGATTTCTTCTTTCTTTACGGTGGCATTTAACATTGAATTCGCAAGCAATTGTTTTTTTTTGTACGTTTTTAAAAATGTATCCAATGTAATGTAATTTAATCTTAATTTTTAATTCAGTGATCTACTGAAATAATTTAATTTATTTACTTTAAAAACAAACACACATTTGCACACACCATTCTATGGTAGAATATGTTAGACAAATTAAAACTACTTTAACGGATCGCCACAGAGCACGGTCTAATGCCGCATGTTTCCAGTAGCTCCCAGCTGCACCTAGTGGGTGAGTACTACTGTAACTGTTATTATTAGTAATAAACTTAGTAAGTTTTCTTAATTTCTATAGTAAGTTTGTTATAGATTGTATTTGTGTGGTTTTCAACTGTCTAGCTCTTACAGTTCATGAGATAAGGCTCTATCTCGATTATAGACAGACAGATGGACGGACAGCGGTGGCTGCTTAGTAATAGGGTCCCGTTGGCACCCTCTAGGTACGGAAGCCCAAATATCATACATTGGGTTTTGATTGCCGGGTTTCCCGGTAGGAAAGTCATTACATAGCAGCGGTAGATTGGTTTTAAACTTTTTTCATTTGACACAAAACACTCGTAAAACTTTGCTTTAATAAAATAAAGTTTCTGTCGTATTTGAAAAGGCTTTGATTAAATGAATGCGATCGTTGCTCAGGCAAACTGTTCAGTACGCTTTTCTTCCATTGATTACTCTCGGATAAAGACATGCACTTCGTTAAGGCAGAAAAGCATTGGTTGTGAATTCAAATTATTCACGACTCATTTTATTTGACGTTCCTTCAAACTCACGATGTAAAACTACAAAGAACAAGTTATAAAATTAAAAATTAAAAAAAACCCACGACTAACTGCAGCGCTCCATTGTGACTTTATAACTTTGAAACAACAATTAGTACTTCACAGAAGTATATACTTAACATAATATCTAAAACACAAAACTACATCTTTGCCGGCTAGTGGTTTTTTATCAGCTTGCTGGACTACGGCCAAATGGTAATGAGAAGAGGTGACAAGATACAGTGTTAACGTTTAATATTCTGATGAATAATTGTAAAAAAATATCGGTTCAAAAAAATACGTAAAAAAATATTATGGATTAAAAAAAATTATCACTTAAGGAGTTCCTGTAACCACCCCCTGGCCCCATCATTAGACCCTGGGCAGCATCTAGTAACAATTTGCTAGTCAAGACAATTGAAAAGAGTCGGGTTTACGATGACAACTTAAGGAGTTCCAATGACCACTTACAAAATCACAATTGCAGCAAACCTTGGTAGACTATGGCCCTAAAACAGATCTCAGAACCTTCTCAGAAGCTATTTAATTCTAAAAAAAAAAGCCATCTAAATCAGCACAGTAGTTTTCAGAAAAAGTGTAACATATTAAAAAAAAATTGGCACAATTGGCAAATTGGAATGATTAACCACGACTTTCTACTTACCTATTACGCTGTTAGGTATGTAGCCATACAATTAATAAGACTGAAAGCGAATTGGTCACGTCTTAAGGGCGGATTTCCAACGAAATTGAGAGAAGCAGAGAGGAGAGGTGTTTTGTAAATAGCTAATCAGGAATCGTCATTTCCACTCTCTTATTGGTTTTGGCGCAAATCATTCGAGCGGGTCGGAGAGGAGATGTATTATTTTTCTATGGGCATGTTAAATGGAGATGTGAGCGGTTTGCGGTGAGCAGGCGGGTGGAGTGCGGTATAAGCTGACAATGTCAGCACTTCCCACCTTTGCCTCTAAAAGTGTGGGTTGCGCAGTTCCGCCTTCCATGTTCATCAGAGCCTCAATGGATCATTTTTGATCAGTGTGATCTCTCTGCGTCGTCGTCGTCGTCGTCATTTGTCATGCAAAAGGGGCCACAGGAGTTTTCTTGGGATAATAATGCGGTGGGTTCACAGGTCCTTGCGCCTACGACTCGACTAAGAATACTGTTTCAACAGGTTACTAACAATTATGACCAGATGTTAGTGATAATAAACAGGACCGAAAGTTTAACAGGACGGAGGAAACGAAAAAGCCAAATTTGGAATTCCAAATTCGGCCATCCATCCATTTACCGACTTGAGTACGTTACTTGACAGTCACAATCGGCTGATATGCGTTGCCGTAACTAGGCCACTTGATCGGTGTAATCTTCTTTCTTCGTAATATTATATATCAAAGAAAGTCGGGTTTGTTCAAACATTTATAACTCTACAACGGCTGAACAGATTTGAATGAAATTTGCCACAGGGATATATTATAGTTTAGAATAACACATAGGCTACTTTTTATCCCGGAAAATTAAACAGTTTAAACTGAAGTCGCTGTCATCAGCTAGTAGCTTACTTAAAAAGTAGCTTTTTAACGTTTTTGGTAGGACATAAGGTAAGGTGTGACTTTTCACACTGTAACCATCATTGCAAAACATATTCAGACAATTACATTTATTATATTCTATACATAACGCACCCTTGAGAAGCCGGGTCGTCTAGTACAGAAAATAAGTTTGTTCATTCATTTCATTTATCTAAGTATACCATACTAACGTGCAATAGATGGTGTGCTAGTCGCATTGTAAGTATCACGTTCTGGGCAAAGGGTTACTGATCTATTTTATAGTGTATACAACTTTACAATGTTCAATCGCTAAATTTGCTAATTTATCTTGCAAATGAGAAATTAACAATCACGTAAACTACTATTGAATATTAATATTTGTGTGGCTTAGTTATACACAATTAGTTATCATTTGCATGCGAATGAACACGTGAAATGTGATAATATTTGCAGCAGCTCAAGTACAATTAGCCGCGGCTTTCGTAACCCTTTTAATATACTAAATCAGCGGGAGAGTTTTGTCAATTTACGACTATTTCATTTGTACATTACTTTTAATAAGTATTTTTAAATAAAAAACGAAAGGAATCAAAACGAATTTTAATACAAAAAATAATTGCTAAATTATACTTTTTAACCAACTCCCGGAGCTCGGCTCTTTATATCGTTAAAAATCCTATTTAATACGCTACAATAAAACCACATCATACCAAATTCAGAAAAAACTTCTGACAGTCCTAACTTCTGTAACAACTAAGTTGCGAAATAAAAGTGAAATCAAAACATAATGTGGGTAATCTAATTAAACGAAATTATTATCCATTGCGCGAAGATAAAAGGGGGCATCTCGCAAAAAAGCTGCTTGTGATAAATTCGGTAACATCGGGCGGATCAAAAGCGAGGTTTCCACTGCAACTGGGTAATGAGCGGGAATCAAAAACCTCAATTTAATCAACTAGTTAATTCATACAACTTAATCATCATGCTCTGCTAGACCGTATGAATTAATGTTAGGAAAATGCTAGGACAGAGGCGAATTTCACTTAGTTTTCAATAAGATTAGTCGTTTCTGTATCTGAATAGCTGAAAAGCACATAAAGTGAACATAGTAAACCAGCTCAAAGAACGAAACATTTGTATCTCATAGGTTTCACAAGTAAATGTTCAGCTATTATTTCATCAGTTCCGTATTTACCTGCTTTTTTGTTACTAGGCATGTGGAGTGTAAAAATAAAGTGGGGGAGAGGATAAATTATTTTTGAGGATAATATTTTTAGGAAATCAAATTATTTCTCATACAACTCACTGTTGGGTTAAGGTAAGTCAACGCCATAATATATCGACAGTGTAGAAAAGCTTTTTTTTAAAAAATATTTTCATTGTTTCTTCGCAAATTAGAGAGAAGTACTACTAAAGACGGCTGAAATATCAATTCACGGCCTCGTTTACTTTAAAAAGGCCTCAACTGGTGCTGATGGCTTCCAGCCGAATATGGCTTAAAAAGTTATAAAAAAAATTATTTCAGGGGGGCTCTCATAGAAGCGAATATGAAGTAAAATATTTTTTATAGCGTTACATAGGGTAGCGGTATATCATTTTAAAGATAATTAGGAGTAGAGTCTAAAAATACATTTTTTCTAATTTCGAAATGGGGGGCTTTCAAAGTGGAAATTTTCTAACGTCCAAAGTTGACCTCAGAACTCCCAATTTTCTGAAAGGCTGAGCCTGAAATTTTATCAATTATTTGTATTATATCCAGTGCTTGGACAACAAATACTAAATTTAGATAAATATTATAAGGAAAAGAAATTATTTAATTTCTAATGAGCTTCAGTATTTTTAACAGAACTTCACAATGATGTCAATAGATGGCGCTCTGTAAAAGTTTATTTGTTTGTGCATACAAATAATAGACGTTAGCACCATCTTACGTGGAATAAAAAAATACCGCGAGGTCTCAGTTCGGGGCGAACCACTAGCTTAGTAGTTTATTTGTTTGATATGATGTTGTATGATATACCTGAGTAGGTACTCTCTTTCATTTTAAACTGAATAATCGGATAAATCTTTCCGAGGTCAGCGGTATTATCAATATTTTTAATTAACATTAGCACTAGATTTTTTTTGATAAGCATCAAGAACATTGTATCACAGTTACCCATAATATACCTTATAGATACATAAGTTTTTTTTGTCATAGCACTCGCAACTGAAATATAAGAACTAATATATTGCATGTATGGTTACGACCTCCGTGGCGCAGTGCGTAGCGCTGTTGTCTTAAAGTGCGGAGATCCCAGGTTCGATCACCGGCAGGGTCAATTTGGGAATTTATAATTTCTGAATTTTCCCTGGTCTGGCCTGGTGGGAGGCTTCGGCCGTGGCTAGTTACCACCCTACCGGCAAAGACGTGCTGCCAAGCGATTTAGCGTTCCGGTACGATGCCGTGTAGAAACCGAATATGGGTATGGGTTTAATATAACTGCCATGCCCCTAACAGGTTAGCCCACTACCATCTTAGACTGCATCATCACTTACCATCAGGTGAGATCGCAGTCAAGGGCTAACTTGTAGTGGATAAAAAAAGGATTATCTTTTTGAATACATAATTATTATCATAAAACGTTATTTTACACAAAGAAACACGAAGAGCACTCTTTGTGTGCATTCAACACATGCGTCCTTGGCTTGGAATATTGAATGCAAGAGTTTCCGCATAATCTTTTGAAGTCATCTAAAGGACCCTGATGCTTTGAAAGATATGTGATACCGAATCGATAGCGCCTTTTAAAGCCTGTGTGAACTTGAAGTGAAACAAATCTCATCACGAGCTCCGTGTAAAGTATCGCGATTCGCGTGAATTAAATACTCCTTGACTTAGTTTACTTTGTTAAAAGTTGTCATCTTACTAACTTATTTGTTTGTTTTCTTACATCATATAATTATTAAGGACTAAGAACTACGGAAAACTTATTTGGTACCTACTTGACTTGTAGATTATTTTTCTGTGCCACTCGCTGTCCCTCCGTGACTTCGCACTGCTAGCTTAAATTATTTTAAGACTAAGTAAAAAACTGCTAAGTAAGAAAGTGTCCTATTCTATCCATTTTGCAATTTAACGGTGAAGGAACTGTCACAATTAGTGACTATTCTTAAGTAAAGTTTAGAAATTTTCTAAGTAATGTATAAATTCGAACTTAAGTGTATCGAATAATATTTATGTATCTCGCCAGTCTTAATATATAAGCCAAATTTGACATGTTTATGTGAAAAAGTTTTTGAGTTATGAGAGGGTCAAAAGTGGCTCCAAATGGTCCGTGTACCGTGGTCCGTGTCCAAACTGTGCTGCTTGCCAGTTCTGTTAGCTTGAACTTGGCTTGACACGCTACATATTTAATCTTCGTTTGACTATACGTAATAAACCTAGATCTCTCTGTGATTAGACATCAGAGGAAAAAGCATTTTTGGGACCCCGATAAAAGAAAGGTTATTTTTAATTATAATTATACTAGCAGACTTGCCCGCGACTTCATCCGCGTGAAATAAGTTTTTTATATTCCCACGGGAACTCCCTAATTTTTGGGATAATATAAAGCCTATGACACTCACAAATAATATAGCTTTCTATTGGTACTAGAATTTACTAAATCGGTTCAGTAGATCCAGGGATTAGGTACCCCCTACAATGTCACAAACTCACAAACTTTACCTCTTTATAATATTATAGTATAGATAAGTATAGATTCCTCTTTCTTATACATTAAGAAAATATAGTTATAAAAATCTATATAGGTCAAAAAATCTAGTAAAAACTGGATAAAGTCATAAATTTAGATAGATAAACCAATCCTTTATCTATGCATAAAATCTTATCTTTAACATAGTAGACGCTTCGAATGAAATAATTATGTTTCAAATCTGTTGGAGTTTTCCCTCGTTTTTCCCCGTGAGGAAAGAAAGAGGGATGGGAAAAACGTCCCTAACGTTTTTCCCATCACCCTTTCTTAGAGCATCTGTTTTTTCCATCTTGGGGAAAAATTATCACTACTAAAAACTATTTGCAATAAATCAGAATAAAATAACGTCATTGAATTTATAGAACTACTTCAAATCTAAGTTTTCTGTTGCATGAAAGAAAGATATAAAAAGATTGTATTGTGGCGGAAATTCTGTAGAGCCTGTGTATTGTTCTGTAGTTTTAAACTACGCAGCACAGTAATAGCGCATGCTCCTTAGTGCCGGTAGCTAAAGTGCCCTTTACATTGCATAAAAAACTGCATTTACTCAAGTGCTATTGTAAACGCAAACGCATCTATAGACACTAATTAGCCAGCCAATTCTCTTCTAGTCCTCAGTTAGCGTACCCAATTTGGCATAGTGTAAAGCGAATGAGAACAGGATGTCAAATTGACTATATTTTTAGTACATTATGTAGAAATATTCTATATTTCGTTTGCGGCTATACTGAGTATAGCATGATAATTCAAAAATAAATTATAGAAAAGGTATCAATAGTCAGCAACCAATACGTCTGTCTTTAGTTAACTATATTTTGTATAGTGGAAAAGGCGCTTAATAAAGAGCTGTGTCTGGTCAGACTACAACTTAAACACGTGCATTCAATATAACTTGTGAACTTTACTGCGCATGGTGGTAAAGTGCACGTCCTCTCCTCTGACGGCCGGGGCGATACTGAAACATGAAGTAAATCCGTTTGCTTTTCACTTTGCGGCTCTATTGCATCTCTAAAGTATAACGCTAAAGTGTAATTCTAGCATTCTTGTGCATAGAAGTAATATTATATTCACAAGTTTGTAATACAGTTTCTAGGGCGATTTGAAAAACAAAAAATGCTTATACTTTCTGAGCTTTCCTTTATATTTTAAATCACTACAAGCTCGCTTTGTTAACTCCTCTACAATTTAGTTTTCGACTACGATCTCGCTTGGTGGTAAACGGTGATAAAAAATCTCAAAATCAGCTCATTAATTTTTGAGAAAATTGCGTACATACATAGGTACATACATAAATAAGGGTCGAACACAGAAGCGTTTTTGAAGATTAAAAATAAAATATCGTTTCATTTCGTTATTCGCCCCGGAATATAACATGAAAAGTAAAATTCAACTTTTAAGGTAGGTACATCGTATTTATTATGTTAAATGTATATGGATTTTCATATAGAGATGTATGTCACCCGTATCAATGACAGCTTAACGTACTCTCAAAGGCACGGACCATGTACCTACCTAAGAGTCAAGTTTGGACGTGAGTTGAAAATCGATCATCTACTGTATTGCAATGGATCAGTGCTCCTTGGCAATAGGTACTGAGTCAACCTTGGACGAATTAAACACAATACGCACTGTCGCATCTATGGCACGCATCTCTGATTACATTACAAAGCACCAAAATTAATGTGATCGTCATCGGAAATCGACTAGGAACTGGCACTAATCTGCCTCGTACCTATAATAACTAGTTTCTATATTTTGGACTACAATTTGGGCAAATTACAGAAATTCACAGTGGGTTTAAGTATACGTGAGTCATGTAGGTATGTCTTACATAAACAAATTCTACCTCGTTGGTCTAGCGTTCTGGGTTCGAATCCATGGTCGGGCCGTTATTAAGTATTGGGCTTGTGACTCAAAAAATTATCTACTAGCCCGGAATTTAAAAAAAAGCAGTATTTCACCCCCGTACCTCGTAAAGCAGTCGGTTCTGCGCTTGACCTCTTTATGGGCGTGTCAGATTTTCCGAACCATCGACCCATGAGAGTAGGGAATAAAGAATGAACCTGTGTTTGCCCACACACTTGTGCACTTTATTGACCACGCAGATGGTTGGCCGAAATTCGGTAGAGTGGACAACTCACACTAATCTATACCTACTAATATTATAAATGTGAAAGTTTGGATGGATGGATGGATGGATAGATGGATGCGTGGATGGATGCTTGTTACTCAATCATGCCAAAACGGCTAGACGGACCTGGATGAAATTTGGCACAGAGATAGACTAGTGGTTCGCCCCGAACTGAGACCTCGCGGTATCCATAAGATAGTAACTATATTATATTGTAATAATAGTTAACTTTAAACATTGGACGCAAAAGAGCTAAAGAGTTATTGGAGAAACGAATAAACTTTTACAGAGCGCCATCTATTGACATGATTGTGAAGCTTTGTTAAAAATACTGAAGCTCATTAAAAATTAAATAATTTCGTTTCCTTATAATATTTATCTTATTTTAGTATGTATTTGTTGTTCAAGTACAGGATATAATTCAAATAATTGATCAAGTCTCAGGCTCAGCCTTTCAGAAAAATTAGAGTTCTAAGGTCAACTTTGGACGTTAGAAAATGTCCACATTGAAACCCCCCCATTTCGTCAATTTTAAGGGAAAAATAAATAAAAAATAATAATTTTGTACTTTATTCCTTATTATCTTTAAAATGATATACCGCAATGAGAGCTCCCCTGAAATAAAGATTTTAAGTCATATTTAAGTCATATGGAGGCCATTGGTTTACATATTATATTTAAATTTGAAGTAATTACGTTCAATAAATCAGAAGTTATAAGGCTCCGACAGACGGACGGACTGACGGACGGACAAGTACAAATTCACTCAAGTAGGCTTAGAGACCTTCGCTTTTTAGTATATAGTTACTTAGTTACTTTTTATAGTTATAGTGTGAAATAACACATAAGCTACTATTTATCCCCAAAATATAAGAGTCCCCGCGGGAACATAAAACCTAAATCCGCGCTGATGGAGTCGCGGGCATCTGCTAGTTATTAGAATTACATACACAAGCATTATAAACAAGTATGAGTTTGATCTCGTGTAAATTTTCTTATCAACAAATTTGTAAACGAAAATCGTTCCAAAGTCGGTACCTAATAAGTTCATGATATTTTCCCTTCTCTTTATAAATAGCCAAGTATAATAATATTTTCAAGATCGTGGAGCTAGATAGCTGGCAACTTGTTGCGTCCTTCAAATTATATTATAAAGTTGGAAATACTTTTTCCATGTTAGCATCATAATATTAGGTATTTATTTTGTATAGCGAATTAATTTGTTCTTGGAACTTGTGCTTGATTTTAATAGGCAACGTATTTATTACTTTTCATAATAAGGCAATTAGCTGATGCTCGCGACTTCTTCTGCGTGGAATAAGTTGTTTTAATTCCCACAGGAACTCCTTGATTTTCTGATATAAAAAGTAACCTATCCACTATCCAACTCCTTAACAATACCCATGTAAAAAATCACGTCGATCTGTTGCTCTGTTCCGACGTAGTTAAAGGTCAAACCAACAAATAAACACTTTTGCATTTATAATATTATTAGTATGATAACTTTTAAGCCGATTCTATGCTCTGGACCAGCAGTAAAACATGTTTAAAACTCTGTTTTCCTACTTGTTTCCTGATAAAATAATTCACGTTTGCATTCCATACTTATTAAATAGAAGCTCGTTTGACTTTTCATAACAAGTGAACTTAATTTAACGAATTAAAAAATACGACTGCCCTGCCATATTATTTTTGGAGTTTACCTCCTAAAGAAGCGATTCACATTTTATTAAATGATATTTTTTTGTGAATCACTGGATATTGAACTATAGTGTTAAGTATATATTTTTGGAATCTACTCATCATTTTCTAGATGATAATTATATAGTTAATCTTATTTTCGAATTTCTTTTTTCAACTTTAGTCTTTAATGCGGGATCATGGTCACCCCATATTTTTTTTTTTAAAGTTTACTAGCCTATGTCACCCGGAATAAGCTAGGGATTCTAACGATACCTCATTTATCAAAATCGGTTCGGGCGTATAGAAGTTATGGTGGAATATACAAACTCACATACATACATACATACATACATACATGAACCCTGAAAACAATATACTCTTTTTTTCAGGCAGTCGTATAACAAGTCTCGCATTCAGAATATACTTTTAAATGAAAATATATTTTTCTTATTTTTGTACTTTTTGAAGTGATGAATATGAAGAAATACATCGTTACAATCGGTCGTTGCAATCGGAAGCAGACAAACCGTTTGTTGTGAACACATTAAATGTCTTGTCTTGTTGTCCTTAATGATATTTTCTTACCAAACACCCGTATTATACCTATTTCAGCAACCACTAGTTGATCGTTCGGAGATAGCTCGTTTTGTGTTCCGGGTCGAATTGGAAGCTCCATAAGTAGGTCAAGGGGATGGGGACGGTAACAATGTTTCGGATCCGTAGGTAATTTAGAGTTTTAGGATGAAAACTTCCAACTTTCTAGCCTCTTTAACTAAATTAATTTCGTTTAGTAAGTTAATTTTTGCATGTTTATTAAGTGGATTTATTAGACTATTTTTTTCTCTTATATTTTTTACGGAAGGAAGTTATTTCCACAATACGGCGAATCTTTGTGTGTCACTGTCCCGTTAACTGATGTAATAACGTTGTAGTGATCTTTATCTGAATAAATAAAAATGAAATGAAGTTTTATTTTTAAAACGATATTATTCTTCTTATACGATTTTATTTTCCTAACGATTTTGTTCTACAGTTCTGTATCTATTATTCAGAAGATATTACATTCAAGCCAGAGCCCGCGGTTCCGCTCGTTGTGAATTTTCCATATACAAACAGAATCCAATATTAATAAATGTTATAGAATATGCGAGTAAATGTGTGGGTCTCCAATGCTTTAAGGACCCACCTTTACAGCCAATTTTGACACAATTTTGTTTACATCCCGGGGAAAAAAATATATAGGCTCCCTTTTATTCCGGAAAATTAAGGAGTTACCGCGGAAATGAATAAAGATATTACTCAACGCGGTCGAAGTAGCGCATCATCTAGTAGCCTTATAAACTGCAAAGTTTCATCAAAATCCGCGATGATTTTTGCGTGAAAGTGTAACAAACATTCATCCTTGGTCGAATCATCTTGATTGATTGAGAAATTAAGCTTGTATCCTGGAGACATTCATATAGCCTTTTTATATATTGGGAAGTAAAAAGTTCCCATGGAATTTAAATAAGTAAACTGAATTGGGTATTTGACTTCTAGTAAAATATTTTTTTAGTGATTATTATGTAGAGGATATCCCAAAATTCATAACATCTACGTCCCCTGTAAGTTTTATGTTGTATAACCATTTTAAACTATCGATTAATTTAAAAAAAAGTGCGTCGAACTTTGATCACATCGTCACAATTTAGTATTTCACACATAATCTCACACTAAGCACGCGTTTTGACGTATGAAAAAATGTTACCGATTTGAACTGTCGTAAAAACCCAATTGACGCGGATGGGCAGTCTTCTTATCTTTTTTAACTAGTCAGCAACATAAATATAACAAGTTGTTTCTCAGTAGTCATTTAAAGGTAAAGTAAACAGAATATCTAAAGTATTAATACTGTTATTCCGCTTAGATAACTTATCCGACAGATTTTCCAGCGAGCGAACCCGATGCGATAACGAGGACGCATTGCAATACTAAGTTACCTAATACGTTTACTCGTGCGTGGTTTAATTCATCCATAAATCGGCCAAGGACAAGGCGGGCCTTGCTCTATTAAGGTTCCCTACATAAGACAAATTATTTTTTATTTAATTTTGTTCAGAAAACTTACAGTTACAACAAAAGTGGATAGATAAATAAAAAGAAAAAGTATATATTACAAGTTTTCACATATAGTCGAATTTAGATGTGAAGGAAATAGCTCGCATGGGTCAAAAAAGTAAATAACAATATAAACTACTAAAGTAATCTTATATATAAAATTCTCGTGTCACAATGTTATTTACCATACTCCTCTGAAACGGCTTGACCGATTTTTATGATATGTTATATGCATATTCAGTAGGTCTGAGAATCGGCTACTATCTATTTTTCATACCCCTGAAACACCTCAGTCCACGCGGACGGAGACGCGTGCATCAGCTAGTTAAAATATAAAAAGCTTATAGTTAGGAACATGAGTGAATACAGAGAGAACAACCAGTGTAAGTGTGTGTGGGACGATTTAGAAGTTATTAATTATTTAAATTACTAGCCAGCAAACCACTTCAACTCAGGCTATAAACATTTTTTTAAAGTTTTTAAAGATTAAAAATCAAAAACCCTCTTACGCTGACATTATTTACAGACCCAGAGATACAAAAATAAGAAAAATATATTAAATCGACGTCTTATTTATAAAGATGCCTGCTCTCTCCTCCCAATTAGAACAGTCGACGTTCTACATCAAATATCCAAATTTCAGGTATATTGAATTCCATCAACAATGGGATCCATTCCATACTGACGGACAGCAGAGTGATATTAAATATCATCTGATACGCTTTCACCAAAGTGAACCTCTGACTGTACTCCGACGCTAAACACACTGGTTATGTTCTCTCTCTGTCATACTATTATACTTGTTCCAATTTTAATTTCGTCTTCGACTTGGATCGTTAGGAGATATATATATTATCAGTTAATATTAATATTCAATTTATTTACAAAACAGCATTTAATACTGATACTGATTTATCTAGTACTTAAACATACTACAAATTTACCTATTCAAAAAGTTATCCATTATATGTAACTAAAGTCGAGAGTCCACCACCACTTGTGTGATTTTCCACATGGTTAAGAGTAACTAATTATCTGAAGAGGCACGTATGCGGGAAATCTAAGACGTTGAAGGTCGAATGTTGCCATTTAAGACTGGTAACACTATAGTATTGTATTACTGAGTCTTGAGAACAACCAGGCTGCATTTTCTTAGTTATATTATACGACTGCCTGCAAAAAAAGAGTATATTGTTTTCAGGGTTCATGCATGTATGTATGTATGTATGTATGTATGTATGTGAGTTTGTATATTCCACCATAACATCGATAATAAGATTAAGTAAACAATCATCATCTAGAAAATGATGAGTAGATTCCAAAAATATAAAACAATGTAGTTCAATATCCAGTGATTCACAAAAAATATAATTTAATAAAAATGTGAATAAGATGCTAATTTAAGTAGATTAATTTAGATTTTTAACTTTTTAGTTTTTTTGGCAGGGCACTCGTGTTTTTTAATTTTTTAAATTATGACTTGTTTTTATTTCGAATTATCTTGCTCTCATCATTAAAAGTCATGCATATGTCACCGTAAAATTGCAAAAACCGTTAGATTACAATCTAACGGTTTTTGCAATTTTACGGTGACACATACATGACACTATTTTTGCAATTCGATGGCAAGTGTAAGGCATTATTCTAGAAGTGGAAAAATAATAAAAATTGCTTATAAATATGGTTTTGTACTCTCTTTAAAACTTGCACGAACAAATGGTCACAACGTGCAGAGGTTCCACGTAAGATTTAATGTAATTCGTTAATTATAAAACTTGGTTAAATGATTAAGATAATAATTATTAACATTTGATAGAAGTTTGATTGCTATCGTAATCTCAAAATCGAAGTATTCAATAATCGCTGATTCTGCCAGAAACAGACTGAATTACCAAAGTCAAAAATGTACATAATTCCAATATGGTGTATCCCGTCAAAGAATTAATCGAGTGAAATACATTGAATGAGTCAAATATTAATCTAATTAAAATTTTAAAATAGATTAACAATCAATTATCTTTTCTAAAAATTCAATTCAATTTTAAACGTAAAGCTGACACAAGTTAATATGATTTAAATCATCATCATCATCGCCTGCCTTCTTCAAAACGAAGTTTGGCGGTCATCATCCGAAAAACTTCTCTATTTCGAGCCACATCTTTAAGTTTTGGATACCCATACATCGACCAACCACTTGCACCTTTATCGACCGAGCTCTCTTGCCTGCAATATTTCCTTCCAAAACTAATTGGAAGTGAGAATTAGGCTCTTCTTTGTAGATGTCCAAAGAACGCCAGTTTTCTTGGCATGCTGGTGGACATGAGTTCTCTGTTTTTATGTACTAGTTCCAGTGACTTCAATATTATATAAAAAACACGTATCACCAATTTTAATGCAAGTGGGACTACTTAGTCTAAAGCTAAAAGAACCAAATGAACCCAAACTTGGGGGTTGACTAGTAACCATTGAAGAGTCCTACTGTCTATCTCCAAGATGTATCATCAGATCAGCTCAATGAAAACAATTTATTTTATTGTCATCGGTATTACGTACATTTGTAAAGTCTGAAATCGATACAACAATTAGAGGTTTTTAAATTCGACTTTCAAGATTTCAAGAAATCTTGAAAGTATAAATCTAGTAAGAATAGTAAAATAAAAAATAAAGTATAAATATAGTATCTAGTGTGCTAAAAATCATGCTGCACACAAAAAGGTCATCAGCGTTAGCACTATTAGCAACGTGATTTATGTATCGTTTGAAAGTTTTCTAGATTAGTACTCCAGTTCTGAACGCTATCCCGTCTGGATATTATTAAGTTTATAGTTTATTCCGCATTAATTATATCTCATGTCACGTGTGGGTAGAGACAGGAGTTAATGGTGGTGCGGTGCCTTTGAGACGCCAGGAGTCATACCTACTACCAGCGCTTAAAGCCCTATTATTTTAATATTGTTGGCGTTCGTGGTTATGAATTATGAAGTTATAGTACGTAACTAAAGCTTTAATTTTGAAATAATACTGCTTTAAGAGATGGTAGTAACTCCCCTGTATAGCGTTACAAAGCGTTGTGGATACAATGACATGTTTGTGTTTGCATGAAAAGAACTCAAGGAAATACTTAAGTCTCGAACTTAATAAACAACGCGCAATAGAAACGTGACAAAGCGACTCCAATTGCGTCAGTCCCACAGACAGACTGGATGGGCGTCGAGAGATGTCGAGGCTCTGCTTCTTTTTTTCACATAAGTATACTTAAACTCAGCTTATTTGCTTTTGCATACGGTTGAAAACAAGCAAGCCCTAGCGGATTCTCAAGCGATACACGATGTGAAAGTGTACAAAGATACAAACTCGCGCGCGAGCTATAGGTAACGCCGTCTGTCTCCTTAACCTATTATGACGAAATTTGGCACGTACCCAGATATTTGGTATCCCGGGAAGAGCGTCTATCTACCTATTTTTTATTCCGGGAAATCAAAAAATTCTCATAAGATTTTTTCAAAAACCTACAAAGGCTGAGAAAGTAAAGTTAGAAATTTTAAAACGCTCACTTGTAAAAATGGTATTGCTGAGTTAAAGCCATGTTATCTAAGAAAATGATGTAGGTAAGTATTATACTTTGGAAGATTCTTCTATAGATGAGAAAAAGTAAGCATTCGTGTAAAGTCGAAAAGACACGCTCGGATACCCAATTAATAAGTTCTATATTTACCCAGTAAATACTTTACATGGTTAAATACAAGTTCAACCACACAGGAGATATTTGCGTTCCTAGGTATTCCTAGACCGGATATGAAACTCGGCACTTAAGTTCCCGAAGCAATTAACTATGATGTTGCGGCAAGGCTGTAAACTTTCGTCAAAGAGATCAGTCTTACTTTGCTGCCCCCCCCCCCGGGCGCCGAAGCTGGTTATCCAGTTCACTCTTAACTACGCTAATAAATTGACCGACTGACTTGAGCAGTTTGCTTAGCTAACGGCCGAATACAGAAATGTATAGTTATGTTAAGAGCAACTTAGTGTTTGGAAATTTTATCCATCTAAACATAAAACGGCTTGATATATATATCTGATAACACTGATTGACTAATTGTGCTGGTCAATCAGTCAATCACAATCAATTGGTCAGTCAGTGCAAGCCTTTTCCCTGTGGTTTAGGCTGTCTGATTAGAAATCGAGACCTGCTAAGGGGACAACTAGGGGACATTAGAGGTTACATCTATAAAACTTTTTGTCAGGGCTTTTGGTTAAACATAAAAGTATTCTACATGCTCCAGTTTCTTTCCCTATTAGGACCAATTTCGTTCATCTGTTTTTAAATAAAGGTTTTAAATTAAACTTACGTTTTGGATTATATCAAGTATATCAAGTAAGGCAAAGCAGATTAACGACAAAAAATTGTCTAGCGTACTATAAGTTCGCGGGTGCTGTTATCGCATATATGAAGCGGGCTTTTCATTTATCCATTCAGCTTTTTGACCTATCTTGTGCTTAATGTTTTTTGTACCATCTTCTACTGGCTAAACAACGTAAATTATATTAAACTCATTGGAAGGTTAAAATATCACCTAGAATGGATACAAGTAAGTACTGATATAGATTGCAAGAAATAGGTACAGAGTTACTAAAGATAGTTATGACTAAAGTCTTATTAAGTACTTACTTGCTGTCTCGCTGAGTGGGCTTACTACTAACAGCGGCTCAACCTGCCTGGTGGCACAAAATAGGTAAACTGGAAGAGCCATCGCACACTATATCATGAGAAGAAAATGCTCGATTATAAATCCTTTTTATTTCACTACAAGTTAGTCCATGACTGAGTCTCACCTGGACGATGAGTAATGTTGTTGCGCGCAGCAATGGGCAAGGGATTTTATCAATAAACTATCCCACAATCATTGCTGATACTATTCTCGAATTGATCACTTAATCAATTGTTCCAGCAGAACAGTATGTTGCCGGTCACGTTTTTAAGCCATAAGAAAAGCAGTTGTTCTTAGCATCAATCAAGAAAATCTGTTCCTCCGTTCAGGAAGAGCATCAGCTCTTTACGTTTAGTTTATTGCAAATTTGATTTATCGTATAGAGCGTTCGATCAGATTAGCGTCAAACTAAAATGGACCTTAGATTCATTGATTTAAAGCTTAATTTCGTGAAAAAATAAATGTGTTGGTTGTGAATACTTTCAACAGCTCTCCAAACGATACGTTTCGAAATTTAATTCGGTAATCGGTTGTAGTGAATTTGTGAATCGAGAGCTTTTAGGTTCATTTTACTTTGACGCTAATGTGATCAATACGATCGATCAATCGAATTTGCAATGTATAAACTTAGACTAAGCGTATTTAGTTGATCAAAGTGAGCAACTCGTACAAGTCTGATCAATTTGAAATTTAGTAGTTTAATTTATGGTATACGAGTAGAACGATCGCTGCGTTGGTCTGCGAAGCGAAATGTGAAATTCTCTTGCTGAAATGAATGCGGTTGACAGACAGACGCAACTCTCTGTGCAGATTCCTACGTTTAAATTATTCCATACATATTCTGTTTATTAATTAGCTTACTGCGTCCCAAAATATTTGAGTGGGTTGTTAATGACGTGCAAAATGAGCTTAACTATGAGATATTCAATTAATGCAAGTTAATGAAAATGAAAATCGTTTACCACTACAGATATGTGGGGTTAAATTTTTAACATGCAATTAAATTGAAAACGTTTTATTAAGTACTCCTAGACACTCAACTTCCTTCTATCAAAATTCTTTTACGGTAACGTATGTGGCTTTGGAACGTTCTCCCTCTGGATATTAAGCTATCTCAATCTCTTCCTATCTCCAAACTAAATTGAAACAACATTATTTATTATCTTATTTATTCATCTGTCGTCTATTACCTATTACCTATTACATCTATACTTTGTGTGTATATATATATATATATATATAGATATATATATATATATATAAATATAATATAATATATAATAATATATATATATAAACTCGCCGGCATATTTAGCGGAACATAAAAAAAAGGTCCATAATTAAAAAAATATGGTTTTATTTTAAAATCTACTTACTACACTTCTTTTGTTATTTAATGTTTCATTTATTTTACTTAGAGATCACATTAAGAACAGATTTTGCGAGTAAAGGCTATTTGTGAAAAATGGTACATTTTTGAACTTTTCATGTAACCGGGAAAAGTGAAATTTAATATTAAAATAACAATTAATTAAATTAGAAAAATGGTGATTAATATTGCGTATTTCCTCCACGTGCTCTTATTAAAGTTTCTACCCGTCTAGGCATACTGAGAATGATGTTATCGATGGTCTCCTGGGATAGTCTCCGCCATTCTTCAACTACGGCGATTCGCAGTTCTCCCACGTTGGCCGGAGCTGGAATTCTGGACTTAACTTTTCTTTTCAGCAAGTCCCAAACGTGCTCTATTGGGTTCGTATCCGGTGATCTCGCCGGCCACTCCATAACAGTGATATTCATATCATTAAGATAAGCTTGAGTTACCCGAGCGGTATGCGGCCGAGCATTATCCTGCATAAAAACAAAATCTTCACCGATATATGGGGCAAACGGTATGACATTTTCTTCTAAAACTTCTCTGATATAGCGGTCTGCAGTCCGACTCCCTCTGTCAATCACTACCAAGTCTATGCGAACTCCCAAACAAATGCCCGCCCAAACCATTATTGATCCACCACCGTATGCAACTGTAGTTTCAAAATTTGTCTGAATGTATCGTTCTCCTTTGCGTCTGTATATTCTTTGATTTAAGAGAATTCTGCACTCATCACTAAACAATACCTTACTCCATTGGTCCGCGTTCCAAAGTCGATGTTCCTGAGCAAAAGTTAACCTGTTTCTACGATGATTTACCTCGAGCCTTGGAGCCTTGGCGGGCACAAATGAACCCAAACCAGCTTCTTCGAGCCTTCTTCGTACCGTACGCTCACTTACGGTTATACCCCGCACTGCTTCTAACTCATGTCGGGCTTGGACGGCCGTCAAACGGGGGTTCCTACGTACACGAAGCCGAATGATTTGATCATCCCTACTCGAAGTGCGTCTTTTTCTGCTCTTCTCACATAAGTACCGGTCTCCCTGAACCGTTGGATACTGAGATGGATCGTTGAAACTGGTCGACGAAGATCTCTGGATATCACTCTGTAGGTTTGACCATTTCTTCGCATCTCGAGTACCCTGGCAAACTCCGTTGGGGCTAAGTCAGGCATAATTCAGTCATCAACTCCAGAAAGATACGCGATTAAAAAAAACTAACAAAAAACAGTATTTCAATGAAATTTTAAACCAAACTCAGAAGGAAGAAATACTCGAAGTTCGCTCCAGATAAGGTGTATTTGAATAAAATTAAAACAATTGCATAAAATGTGATGTTTAGTTGTTTTCTTAATTTGAAAATATTTCTTTTTAAATTAAATGACGTATAAACCAGCCAGCAACCTTATATGATACTGATATCAAACCTTTTTTTTATGTTCCGCTAAATATGCCGGCGAGTTTATATATTTATTTTTTTACATAGTTATTATGTCTCAGTACACCCCTCCCGCTTTCTTTTAAAAGTTTCCTCTCCCAGGTTGCTTGGAAGAGATCGCTGTTTAAGCGATAAGGCCACCTGTTGTGCCGTATCTATTAATATTGTTGTTTTTGTCTTTTCAATTCTTTGTGTACAATAAAGTATATTTTACTTTTACTTTACGTTTGATTACATACAGAGCGAAATATTCACGTTTCTTCAGATACTTGTTCTGAATGACTGTAAGTACGTGCAATACACACTGTAAGTACCCACAGCCGACCGAATGGAGTGCGAAACTTGAAATATTGATGTTCTTCCGATCATTGTCATTCCCTTCTCCATTCCGTTCTGACGGCGTCCCTATGACAGCGTTGAGCGCTGTTCTTGTCTGTCTTAACATGGAAGGTCTCGGGTTCAATCCCCGACAGGGACAATTTAGGAATTTACCCGAAACTCAACCTGCCTGTGTAGACGTTCTGCCAAGCGATTTAGCGTTCAGGGACAATACTGTGAAATATCCGATTATGGGGTATGGGTTTAATATAACTGCAATACCCCTAACAGGTTAGCCCGCTACCATCTTAGACTGCGTCATCACTTAACACCAGGTGAGATCGCAGGCTTACTAGTAGTGGAAGCCGGCAACGCACTGACAGTTGCTCCTCCGGTGCTGCAAATGTTCATAGGCAGCGGTAATCACTTAACATAAGGGGACCCGCCTGCTCGTTTGCTCGGTATATTAAAAAAGGACATAGACCTCTAATCGGTTTCTACATGACCGAACCGGAACGCTAAATCTTCTTCTAATTCCTTTTTGCATTGCTTTGAATTCTCGTTGCGATACACCACCAAAGAATTGAGAAATCACTTACTGTCATTTATACTTTACTAATATTATAAAGAGATAAAGTTTGTGAGTTTGTGAATTGTGAGTTTGTGAGGTTGTAGGGGGTAATCTCTGGATCTACTGA
Organism: Erebia palarica; assembly: GCA_964035005.1. Classification (NCBI taxonomy): domain Eukaryota; kingdom Metazoa; phylum Arthropoda; class Insecta; order Lepidoptera; family Nymphalidae; genus Erebia; species Erebia palarica. The sequence continues at coordinate 23,075,294 of OZ035986.1, forward strand.
ACCGATTTTCAAAATTCTGGTTCCACTAGAAAGTAGTATTTATGAGTGTCATAGGTTATATATTATCCCGGAAGATAATGAGTTCCCGTGGGAATTATAAAAAACTCATTTCACAACGCGAACAAGTTTGCTAGTTGGTTATATAATGCGGTGCGGCCCTTTAATATGTACGTACGCGAACATCAAGTAAAAGCATGAAATGAGTTCACTAAAAGCCCTTCATATAAATAAATAATAAATAGGTATTATACTATGTGCTCGTGTTTCCATAAACCACAACGCTAATGTACTTATGGGTGATTGAAAGCTCTTCAATTTGGAATATTCGATAACAGCTACCTATGTACTTACTAAAGTAATTACACCTAACAAAATATACTAACTATGTTGCCACTATGTTATAAAACTACGATAAGTAGAGTAAAACTATCAATCGCCATATACTTCTACGATGAATCTGTTCTGTGTTTAAGTGCCACCTAGGAATTGAATTTCAATCAAATATGAGTAGATGTCGGGTATTCAAGCTGACTTTAGACTGACTGTGGCAATTAAGGTATATGCAGTTTAAGAGATTATCCTTTTGTCTGTATACAAATCCATACTAATATTATAGAGGTGACTATGTCCGTGTTTATAACTAAGTTTTAATCTCATTTAATCTTGATTGACTGGGATAAAAAGTAACCTTCTACAGTTCTAAGCCTACAGGACTGTAACGAAATATCCCAAGAGATAGCTCAATCTCTGTGCCATGAATGCTAAAGTGTACCCGATTTGGTTTCGTAAAATCATAGCGTTTCCAAGGAATCTTCAAGAAACGTAGTAGTGTCCACTTCCACAATAAGCTCCCAGAAGACATGTTAAAGATGTCTCTGATTATGTTCAAAGTTAATGTAAAACGTAAACTCATTGAAAAATCTTATTACCATGTAAAATATTACTTAAATGAGAAGGAGGCTTGGCAATAAATTGCTCTTATGGCTCTGATAGTTCCTTAATTAAGATGATTTGTGAGATGATAATGAAAAAATACCCGGCTGAGTTTGTTATGGGCTCTTCTCAGACCAGGGCGCGTTTGGAACCCTCGTAGCTTTAGTTTTAAGATACCGTAAATAATTATCACCATCATGTTTTATATGTAAGTAATGGACGTCAATACATGTACCTATATTGTACCTAAATTGAATAAATAATTGATTGATTGATTGATTGATAGTACAATTAAATTTATTCGAGCAAATTAGCATTATTATACGCTACATTACATTATTGTTACACTAGTAAAGTAGGGTCCCCGATAAACAATAAGCTTTATTGTCTACTTATTCTTAGAGAAAATGCAGAAGTTGCACTCAGGAGAGTTAAAGCTTAGTCGTTCCGCCAAGCGATTTAGTGGCGTCACGACGCGTGACGATGCCGTTTATGGGTGGTTTCAGATTAACGTTTGTTCGCTGCGTATAAGCTCATTTTTGGGAGCGCGTGTATATGCGCGCCTTTTGCCACACGCGCAACTCTTACGAGTGTTTACGCACTTATTTTGGCGTGTAAGCGCGTAAGCTGATACGAGCTTATACGCGAGCGTATAAAAAAATACGCTAATCCGAAACCGCCCTAAACCGATTAGAACAAAAGCTTAAATACCTTACATGCTATTTAATGATATCCTTCCCTCTCTATTCCTTCTCTCTCATGGGGCGACCGATGGGAGAAAAAATCCTACTCGAGTGAAGACAGGTCGACAGTTGCACATAGTTAAACCCTACAAACTTCTTATTTGAGAATATTTTATCAGCAAACCCGAACCTGGAAATCAAACCCGGGACCCTGGCATTTATAATCTAAAATTCTAACCAGGACACGAACATAACTACTCACATGTTACCGAACAAACCGAATCCAGCTTTGATGAAAGAGATATACGTCACAAATTATTTCGCTGGAATCGCAAGTGACCCATTCTCAAACAGTTACAGTTGAACAAACTTATAAACTGGGCTCTTACTGTGTTAGTACTTGTTAGAGAATATACAGTGGGTCGTAAGACGTTTTATTACTTGAATAACTTTTGGGATGCTACACAGTAATACGCGTGATCATATTATAAAGGTGTGTCTAAATATAAAGCGGCAATCTTGCGCGGCTGCCGCGCGCCGAATACCGCGCTTGAGTACGTCTGCCGCGCATATCTCTGCCTTCTAGTCTTCCTTATTAGAGCGCTGCAGAATTACTTCCTGCAAATGCCACCTATTTTGCTGCCACGCACCTGCCGCTCTATGTTTGGAGTTTGAACACACCTTAAGGTGTCTCATCACGTATTGATTTTTGTTCTAGAGCGCTGAAGGTATATTGCCTCGAGGCTTGGGCCGGGGCTTGATCCTCGGGCATGCACCTCTTAACTTTTCGGAGCTATCTGCGTTTGAAGCAATTAAATATCACTGCTTTAACAGTGACGGAACACATCGTGCGGAAACTTACATGCCTGAGAATTCTCCATAATTATCTGATGTATAAAGTCTGCCAATTTACAATTCGCCAGCGTGCACTACGGAAATTAAACGCAATGAAATTTCTTGCAGTAATTTTCACATGCATATCTATAGATTTTAAATAGATATCTCTACTGAGCTCTTCATAGGGCCTCCAAGGCAAACATAACAAAAGAATAACTCTCGATGAGACAGGCAAACTTGCGCGCTTACCCCTTACCACCCACAGGTTCAGCTATTCGTACTGTTGCTCCAGGCCTCGATACTGTCTTCCTGATATTACACGAGGCCAATTTTTTAAAGCATTTTGCGTCACGTTTTTTGCCGGCTCTGTTCAGTAGAATCACCTTTATGAACTAAGGTGGGAGTATAAGTGACACAAGGTTTTCTACATGAAATAAATAAATATATGTTTGTATTATACAGAGTGTACTTTAGTAAACCAAATACTCATTTAACGAGGCAAAGTTAAGATGCTTTTACGATAATGGCGCCTAACATAAACTTTTATTTGTCCTAAAATTGTCGCAATGACTCGGCAAACGTTCAGTTAAATTTTATTGAGTGGCTCGCCACGTTACTCTCACACTTACTTAATCTTTGATTTATGTCTTCTTCGACTCAGGAGATGACCAAAGATATCTCAAGAATTACTGAGGCCATTTATGTACGTTTCTTTTAATTTAAACTTGCCGGCCCGGCAGACATTGAACTGCACTAAATCTAGAACTCAATTGCAGCGCCACCTACGAGTCCAATAGTGAGTATAAACCATGCCGGGACCCACTCGAACACGCATAAAAAATTCCATCAGAATCGGTCCAGCCGTTCTGAAGTGATGCGCTTACATAAGATTCGGCAATTTTTTTCTACTATTGAGTACCAATGAAGGGTGCTCAATATAATCAAGACACGCGGAAGCGTGTCCAGCCAAAGTTCAAAAAAACTGGCGAGCAGCACCGTGTGTAATATTACACGAACCATTTGGAGCCACTTTTACCCCCTCATAACTCCAAAACTATTTCACATAAACATGTCAAATTTGGCGCATATATTGAGACCCGTGAGATACATATGTGCTCCAAATTTCATAAGCACACCTCAAATGGTTATTTAGATATAAACGTACAAAAATCGTCATTTTTATGATCTACCTAGGTATAGATCAAAACTCTGACACGGGGCATACTACCATTGCTTAAAGCCGTATTATTTTAATATTGTTGACGTTTATGTTGTAGTGTTATAATCATTATTTTAAGGACGTCAAAGTACGTGGCATTCAACCTTTATTTTGAAACAATACTGCTTTAAGCGGTGGTAGTAACTCCTTAACTATTGAAAATGACACATAATTATTATTTTAATGTAAATAATAATGAATAATAATACAGTTGCATTAAAACCTTACCTTCGTATTCATGCATTTTGTGCAACGAAACGTCATTGACAGAAAAGAAGAAGAAACGTATTTGAAGTCGTCAGTTCAAGCTGTCAGTCATTGTGATTTGTATTCATTGTTTATAGTGGTTTTAGTGAAATCGACTGTTTACCGTGCTTGTTTTCAATGTTTCACAAAAAACTTTTGATTTTGAACTTTTGCAATCAAAATTGATGAGATGTAGAAATGTGCTGTAGAGGTAGTCTGACCATAGATGTAATCTGTCAATGTCAGTGTAACTCTAGGTATACTATATATTTTTCTTGAGAATTCTCGTCTTTAATTATCTTGTACAATGAGTCGTACAATAGAATTACTGGTGGGTGACACACTGACCTTACACCGAATAATAAGTACCTACTAATGTAAAACGTAAACTAAACTAATAGAAAAGTCCTATTACAGTGTAAAGGATTATTTGAATGATAGCAAGGCATGGGTATGAATTGTTACAGCGGCTGATTATGTAATGTTATATTATAAGTACATATATATAATTTCAAATATTTGTGAGATGGTGATAATTAAAAAAAAGCGGAGTTTATTGCGGGCTCTTCTCAGACTTCTCGGGCCCGTTTGGAACCCTCGTAGCTTTAGTTTTAAGATATCGTAGTTAATTATCACCATCACGTCTTATGCTCTGTAAGCATGACGTTCAGAAGGTGTACTTTGTAGGTACATATTTTGAATAAATATGTTTTGAGTTTGAGATTGAGTTCAATAATTTCTGTACAAAAAGTAATGATATCCCATCAAAAACATAAATGTAAAATGAGAGCCAAGTTCAAAATTGTGAAATATATGCCTTGGTTGTTGACTTCAGCGACAAAAGAAGTGAGATCTAAATGGGTGCCAAGTTCAATGGTCAGTCCTGAAATTTATTTATAACAACATATAATATTTTATAACAACTTAAAATATCATTTCTTCTTATAACTTAGTATAAAATGTTGAAGACTAAGGCTTTGGCTTGGCTAGTTTCCATATACGAATTATTATTAAGTAGGTACCTAAAAGTACAGTTTCTACCAGCAAGCCAAATTTTCGGAAGAATAAAATAAGAACTTACAGCTTTACAACTTGTGAACGCTATAATTCGTATATGAAAACTAGCCAAGCCAAAGCCTTAGTCTTCAACATTTTATACTAAGTTATAAGAAGAAATTATATTTTAAGTTGTTATAAAATACTATATGTTGTTATAAATAAATTTCATGACTGACCATTGAACTTGGCACCCATTTAGATCTCACTTCTTTTGTCGCTGAAGTCAACAACCAAGGCATATATATCACAGTTTTGAACTTGGCTCTCATTTTACATTTATGTTTTTGATGGGATTACAATTTAGCCAAACTATTTAACTAATACGTGATTTTTCTTTAACTTATGCTTATAATCACCTAAAGTACAAAAAAATTGTCCAATGACGTATCTTAGTCTTTCTTGTTGTAAATAGACAGTTTGTTCATGACGTGTTCTTTTAGGCAGCACTTCACTACACTATCACTAGTCACTATGCACTAACTCAAAGGGTTCTGTCCTTTTTAGTCTTCTCACTAATTGCGTAACGTCGAGCAACTGGATTGCCGATTCGACGTTGCTCGTGACCTGCTCGAAGCCGATGATCATATTCATGGACTTCTGCAAATTTGGTAATGACTTTGTCGACGTATTCAATTTGCAGTCCCGATGAATTACGTCATTTATGGACCAAAGTGCATTCACGATGTTACGAAGTACTTTGTTTTGGAACCTTTGTATTATTTGTACCTATATTGGTTTTTAAGTGCAGCCCCACAGCTGTACATTTATATAAGAATGAACGTTCATTTACTCGTATTAGCGCTTACGATGCAACATTTCAACATTTTTCAGTGGGAAAAGATTTTTTTCTGACTTAATATGAACGTTCCTTTGCTCGTTATAGCGCTTACTTGCCAAGAGGCAATTTTGCAACCTTTGACAGTGGGGGAATGAAATAATGTTTCACAAGCGATATTTATATTGCAGTGCACTCGTTTGTCATTCATGAACAAAATATATTTAGTCTGAACAAAAACTCCCATAACGATTTTGTTTAAACCCATATCCGAGTGATTATTATACATCTAAACTGATATTATAAAGAGGAAAGATTTGTTTGTTGGAGTCCTTTAGAATCGATTTGCATATATTATAAGCCCGGGGTATGAAAATATATGGGGAGTAAAATCAAAACCGTTAGGTTATGACTTTATGTTTCCATGAATATGTATGAATACTTTGATGAAAATAAATTATATTATTCATATAATTATATGTATTCTGCTTGCAGTAATATAAATTTAAAAAAAATGAAAACCGACTTCAATAACCACAAACACAAAAAAAAAATTTTATTTATTACCGAATATTATTATTTAGAAAAGTTAATGTAGCTCTATTATAATATTTTTTGGAATCGGTGCCAATTATTAGCCGGACTAATCGTTTATTCTTCCTATTGATTTGGATCTCCACATTGGCATCGACTCCAAAAAATATTAATATAGCACTACACTATCTTTTCTGGATATGATATATTCGGTAATAAATTATAATATTTTTTTAGTGTTTGTGGTTATTGAAGTCGGTTTTTATTTATTTTTTAGTATTTTAATTTTACAATTTTTAGTGGTCACGGCTACTAGATGATACCCGCGACTTCGTCCGCGTGTAATAAGATTTTTGATTCTTGAGGGGACTCTTGAATTTTCCGGGATAAAAAAGTAGCATGTCTTTCTCCGGGATACCACCTATCTCTGTACCAAATTTAATCAATACCGGTTGCACAGGTGGACCGTGAAAGCGTAGCAGACAGACAAACCGACAGAACACACTTTCGCATTTAATATATTAGTATGGATGTCTGCTTAAAAACCTACTGTTTACTAAGCTGATCGCGAGCAATTTACTCTTATCCATTGAGGAGTTCCGATATCCATGTCCGAAGATATTCGTCAAATCTTCATTTTTATTTCTAGTATTGACATTATGACAATCACTTTTCTTCTTGAATTTATCAATGAGTTTAAGCAGTCTTGGTCCCATATATATATGGCTCGAACAGCCCTCTTCTGCAGCACAAAAACAGAATTAATATCTGCTGCATTACCCCATAATAATATACCATATGACATAATGCTGTGAAAGTAACCAAAATAACGTACAAGTTACGTATTTTGCATATTTTGGCACTCGCAAATATCAAAACTTAGGGTACTTCCCGATGACCCCTAATCATGTAATAGTAAGTATCCTCAAAGATATCATCATATTCCATATAAAGTATATTTCTTTAATAACTAAACGCCCAGACTAGTGATCTATTATTAGTAATGGTCTTTGATCCAGATTAGGTACGTATTTATAGGATTACACGATAACAACAATAGGTTGGGAGTTGAGACAATTATTGATATACCTACATATTATGAATACATACTACAGACAGCGCAAAACATACCTATGCGTGAAACGTTAGCGTCGTATGGAAAACATCTTTTAAATCTGTCGCGGTGGTCTGCGTGGCTCCATATAATACTACTTCTCAACTCACTCTACATAATAATACTACTAGGTACTTAATAAAAGTGCATGTGCGCAACTTTGTCAGCCGGAAAAAAATAACCACCGTACAGACAACAAGACACACGATCGTATTTTTTAATACTGAAAAATATTCATGGACACTTTTATTAATTATTTCCTAAATTCAACATTTATTGCTATTCTACGTTCGATGCAAAAGCATTAACATTTATGCAATTTCCAACTCGAGTTTAGCCTCTCTTATTGAGTGCGAACTGCGAAGTATTAATTCCCAGGTGATGCTATGAGCATACGGGTGACAGCCTTTTAGTTTAGACATCGACCTCCTGTGTTCGGATGGTCGGAGTTTTGATTATCGAGCGTTAGAAGTGCATACTTCACTTTTCAAAGTTATATAAGAGTTACACAACTTATCTTTACTAATATTATAAATGCGAAAGTTTGGATGGAAGGATGGATGGATGTTTGTTACTCAATCACGCCAGAACGGGTGAACGGATCTGGTTGAAATTTGGCACAAAGATAGATTATAGCCTGGACTTTAATCCACGTGGACGAAGTCGCGGGATATAACAAGACGTCAACATTTAAACACTTACAAAAATTACATTATAAAATTGCATAACAAAATAAATTTACAACATTATATTAAATTAAATTTTACTATAATATATCACGAGTGCAATAGGGCTCCCAATAATAGTTTTTGTCACAAAAGAAGGAACTTGAAAAAAAAGGGAAAAATATAACTAAAACTATCGGACTGATGACATCTGGACTCGAACCGGGGTCTTCTGGTTTCGGGACCGCCCGTTTTCCCACCTGAGCTATTAATACAACCTTGTACAGGTTGGTGAAATTTACCTTCGTATGATATTGTAGCAGTTTTTCCTTGCCTGAAAACACGGATAAAATGACATTATCAAATCCTAGATAGATCGATTTATGGCCCCCGCCGCCCTGCTTACTAAATTTCATGAAAATCATTTTAACCGTTTCCGAGACTCAGATTATATATATATTTCTCGCTGATAATGTAGCTTTCTATAGACGGCTAGATGAACGAATTTTTAAAATCGGTTGAGTAGTTTTGAGTTTATCCATTACAAACAAACAAACAAATCTTTCCTATTTATAATATCAGTTTAGATATATATATATATATATATATATATATATATATATATATATCTAAACTGATATTATAATATATAATATCAGTTTAGATAGATATATATTTTCGAAAAATTAAGAGATCCTTACTAAAATTGCAATAATGTAAACTAAGTTGAAAAAAATCATCTAAACCAATCAGCTAAAATGCCTTGCCTTAGCTTAAAAAGCTCTTTTGAGATCTTACGTGGTGTGCGCTGCGTAAATAGGTAAAGTAACACCAAAAAAACGTATTGTAGAATTGTTCCTCTCAAAAAGTCCGCGATAGCATATATTTATCTTTTAAGGTTGACTGACAGTAACCATTTTTATCATTTTCAAATTTGGTTTAAACCAATGCTTTACTTGCGAATGTGTTTTTAACGACATAGTATTAATCCTTATCAAAATGAATATGTTAGTCATCTAAAGTATTTAATTTAGATAAAAATTGTGCTTTACACCATTTAATTTAGATGAATATATTATGAGATACCATAGACATAATATAATAACGTGCAAAGAAAAATGGCGCGACTGCGGCGCAGCGACTGCGGGTGCTCAAATTATATACCTATAAACTGAGGGTTGGTGGCAGTAGCTGGTGTAGTGAGGGCGTACCCTTACAATGTAATATTAAAATGTAAAACCTGCCCACTGGCTATATTGGGTATACACTATTAGGATAATTAGTGCTAGCCGTGCGAAGCCGGGGCGGATCGCTAGTGATATTTATTTCAACATGCTTCTATATTAGCTTCACTTCTATCGACCCATGTATGTAACAACTCTTGGAAGAAATTTAATCAAACTTTGCAAACGTACCATGTAATCCCGATGTCAATACAATAATTTGGTCCCGATAATCTGATGTTAGAACCAAGAGTTTTAACCTCTCGAGTTTGGGCTCATTTGGTTTGTTTTAACGAGTTGAATACAAAGCGTATTTTTTAGTTTTTGTAAACTACAATAAATAATATACTTTATTATCTACAGGAATGCTCCGTGTTTGTCTTCGATAAACGCATTGCGGACAAACTGTACAAGCCGAAACGGAAGGAGAGTATGCTGGATCGCATCAAAGCTTGTGTTCTCCAACTGGACGAAATGCGCCACCCCAGGATGTTGCAGATCATACACACACTTGAAGAAGGTCACAACACATACGCCTTTGCTTCCGAATCGGTGTTTGCAAGTCTGCACAACATACTTGCTTGGCATGTGAGTATATACACCCATTAATTTTAAGCTACAACTGCAGACAAGATATCGGACAATTCGTCCGCACGAAACGTTCGCGTCGTTTGTCGTCGTCCACCTGTATTTTTTTGTCAGTTATATAATTTTGCTCTTGTACCGTGACCTCGCCCGTATTAAATTATATTGAGGGTAGAGCTTGAATTTAACAAGTAGCTATCTATTACTATGCAGAAATTATAATACTATGTACTTAGTTGTGTATACCTTTATAAGTTTTTAAACAAAAATGTAGGTAGGAAACTGATTTTATAGAGTCCCTTCCTATTTAAAAGCACAACTTTTTAGGCAAAAGAATAATACTCTATACTAGAAATTTAGCATTATGGTATTATATTCAAGAGTAAATAATTAACCTATTTCACAGCAAAAGTAGTAACGGAAAAGAAATTAAACGAAATACAAAATTTAACACTTTTTATATTATTGAAAGATTCAAAGCATCAGTTCAAAATGAATACAAAATATTTACACACTATAGATTATATTTTCACACAGGAATTAGTACACATATACCAATAAATACAACAATTAAATATAAAGAGTTACAGCAAGAATACTTATCTTTACTCTAGGTGGCTCGTAGACAAAAACTCCCCTATCTCATAAGAACAGTGGGTTTTATAGGTTAAGATTCCCCCCCATATACCCACACCTCTTTCCTATTCCAAGTTTGACAACGTAACAGCATTTTGTTTATAACAAACTGTATAACGGAATTAACAACGAATATATATTTCCAATCACTAATTAATATACTTAACTCTAATTATTAAAAGCATTTTCAAGTTAATACACCATTTAGTTTAAGCTAGAAGTAGAAGAATACACCAAAGTCCAATCTAAGAATCAAAAGGAAGTATCAATGGATATACATAAATTCTTAATTACAGTAAATCATTACTCAAAATACAGTTAAGACTAATCATTTATCACAATAATAATTATCAATAGTTCTCTACATTTAAAACGGAATTATAATTTAATTAAGTAACTAAGTATTTTACAATATCTCTTAAAACGCTATGATAGTCACTTGACCTATTTCTAAATTACATTATTTATTTGAAGCTTAACTATCAACACTTTGTGTTGCTAAATTAGTTATTATTTATTTCAATAATGTCTACACTTTCTTTTTTGAATAAATTTAAATATTTAGTTTCACAAATATAACCTAAGGATCATTACCAACATATCAAGTGAGAATACAAGTGTTACCACACTTTAATATCAAATAATGTTTACCTAATACAAAATTCAGTGTTTACCCACTGTAATATTTAATTATTCCTGAATCACAAAATAGAGTTCTTTTATTTTCCAATAATCTATCACGGCCAGACTGACCGTGCTACGTTCTCGAAGCATAACGAGAAAAAAAAACCATAACAAATTTCCTAGTGTACACATGTCTGTGGCAACATTCTACACCACTCTTTAAAAATAATATGTGTGTGAACACCAAAATCACCACACATCTCCAAAAATATCAAACTTTTCTTTCCACACAGGACACGGCCTCTAACCCCAGTAGTTTACAAGCAGCACCAAAGCCATGAACCCTAAAGGTTTTAGAGCACCACCAAAATTTCCTATATCCTTTAACCCCAAAGGTTTTGAAGCCCACACTATGGAAATTTAATGTCCTTCAACCCCAGTGGTTTTAAAGCAATACCCAATAAATAATAATAATAAACTATTATCATTATCTATCAATGGTCTTCTTTACATTTTTTTTTTCACTACTTTAACCAAAATCGATCATTTTCAAAAATATTGATCATTGTATGGACCTTTGAATTTAGCGATAATTGCACGTTCCATAAACCGCTTGGCCAGTCTGACGTATTACATGGTGTACATAACATATTTATTATATTATTATAACACATTTATTTTTAATCTTAGGATGTGTAAGCATTGTCACAGTTGTAAAATGTAGTGAAATATACTGAAGCAATTCGATCAACGTGCAATACGTGTCTCAACAGCGCCTTTAGCAAAAAATGAAGCAGAATCAGAATTTGGGTAAAGACACTGATTCACTCCAGCATAATTCACTCACAATTAAATTAAGTCGAAATTAATAATATTACCTCCCTCGTCAGTGATTTCAATGCTAATACATCACTATTTGCAAAAACCACCAATAATCCATTACATACCTACTAAATCTCAAGTAATACTAACATTTTTATTACTCAATGGCAAACATAACCAAGTCTAACACAAATTGAAAACTAGTAGAGCATTAGCATCATAATAGCAAAGCATCTTTAATGATTTCTACCATTCTAAAATTTTCCCATATTTTTTTACTAACGAAGTATGTTCTATCTGTAAAGACTAGGGCAAAGTTTTACTAGATTTTCGAAAAAGACCCGTACAATCTAAATAGATGTTTCTCAATAAAATTAGTTAGTCTGGAAATAAAAAAAACTCAGAAACTTTTAGTTTTGTAATGTAACAAATTATTTTGTAAGCACACACAAAATTTACCTGTTTTGACGGTACTTATTTTATAATTGGTAGACCTAGGGGTATTTTGCAAATATTTTTTTCTTAAATCAAAATCGAGGTGTTGAATAATAGAGATAAATCATCACTATACAAGTTATTTTGTTATTTGGTTCCTATACCATCACACATCAGATCAATTAATTGGCTTTCCGAAAAAATAATCTTTCAATTTTGTAAAAGTCTTCACTTTTCTCTTTCAGAGTTACAATATACAACATAGCCTTTGCTAATTTTTCTTTTCTGGATACAAATGACAATGCAATACCCTTTTTTCTAGCGCCAAAGTTTCAAAGCACGATAAAGCAGAGCCCCGAAGAGCCTTACCGTCTTTAGCTGCTTTTTGAATACTGCTCCATCCAAGCTCGGTGCCGAGTGACTCGATGCTCTTACACCAGGTCTTGGCCTGCTGTCAGTCTTCTCAGGATCGAAGATGGGCAGCGCGATGTCATCGCTGCGATGATTGGGCGTTAAAGAACTATGTATACTCTTTATGATTCCTCACAGCTGCTCGGCGTTAAGATTCATTGTTTCTCGATGTCCAATCCCTGTGTAATACACAAAACACTATTACAATTGTCATAAGATAGTTCCATCCCACTTCTGATATTAAATTATATTGAGGGTAGAGCTTGAATTTAACAAGTAGCTATCTATTACTATGCAGAAATTATAATACTATGTACTTAGTTGTGTATACCTTTATAAGTTTTTAAACAAAAATGTAGGTAGGAAACTGATTTTATAGAGTCCCTTCCTATTTAAAAGCACAACTTTTTAGGCAAAAGAATAAAACTCTATACTAGAAATTTAGCATTATGGTATTATATTCAAGAGTAAATAATTAACCTATTTCACAGCAAAAGTAGTAACGGAAAAGAAATTAAACGAAATACAAAATTTAACACTTTTTATATTATTGAAAGATTCAAAGCATCAGTTCAAAATGAATACAAAATATTTACACACTATAGATTATATTTTCACACAGGAATTAGTACACATATACCAATAAATACAACAATTAAATATAAAGAGTTACAGCAAGAATACTTATCTTTACTCTAGGTGGCTCGTAGACAAAAACTCCCCTATCTCATAAGAACAGTGGGTTTTATAGGTTAAGATTCCCCCCCATATACCCACACCTCTTTCCTATTCCAAGTTTGACAACGTAACAGCATTTTGTTTATAACAAACTGTATAACGGAATTAACAACGAATATATTATATTTCCAATCACTAATTAATATACTTAACTCTTAATTATTAAAAGCATTTTCAAGTTAATACACCATTTAGTTTAAGCTAGAAGTAGAAAAATACACCAAAGTCCAATCTAAGAATCAAAAGGAAGTATCAATGGATATACATAAATTCTTAATTACAGTAAATCATTACTCAAAATACAGTTAAGACTAATCATTTATCACAATAATAATTATCAATAGTTCTCTACATTTAAAACAGAATTATAATTTAATTAAGTAACTAAGTATTTTACAATATCTCTTAAAACGCTATGATAGTCACTTGACCTATTTCTAAATTACATTATTTATTTGAAGCTTAACTATCAACACTTTGTGTTGCTAAATTAGTTATTATTTATTTCAATAATGTCTACACTTTCTTTTTTGAATAAATTTAAATATTTAGTTTCACAAATATAACCTAAGGATCATTACCAACATATCAAGTGAGAATACAAGTGTTACCACACTTTAATATCAAATAATGTTTACCTAATACAAAATTCAGTGTTTACCCACTGTAATATTTAATTATTCCTCATGAATCACAAAATAGAGTTTGTCTGTGAGTCTTTTATTTTCCAATAATCTATCACCCGCGTTGTTTAAGATTTAAAAACTTCAGGGGAACTCTCCTTTTCCGGGATAAAAAGTAGCCTATATCACTCTCCAAGTTCTCAATTTTACTCATACAAAAATTTACATCAATCCTTTCGTTTGTTGCTTTGATTTAAGGTGAAATTACTATCTGTTGATTGACGGACAAACTAACAAACAAACACACTTTCGCATTTGTAAGTACCTACTGAAATTACTATGCTTTACCCTGTGAAAGCTAAATATATTGTTAAATAAGATTTTAACAGGAATTATCGCATAGGGACTGCCCCGGCATTCAAAGAGCAAATACGTTACTTATATAAAATTAGATTTCCGTGGCACGCAATAACACCCACTTCATAGTTTTATATCATTGAATGGGTCTTCAATAAAAAATAAATCAATTTAGCTAGCCATAAAAGCTGAATGTTTGGAATAATTCTGAAACAAACTGCCCTAATAAAAAGGCATTTTTTCAGGGATAAAAAATAGAGGTTGGAAAATTTCGCTACCCATCATAAACGCCAGTGAAAGTTCCGTATTATAGGTCAACGCTATAAGCGTTGACCTATAATATCTATAAACTTGTTTTATTAGAATATAATTTTCGAAAGAATAATTCTCTCTGTAACTAGTCTGTAACTATTCGTGTACTAATATATTAACTTTTCTGAAAATTGAATTGAATACTACATTACTATCGATACAAACACATTTATTTTTATACTGAGCTCATGTGAAACTTTTATAGATTTTTTTTCAATTTGCTCGTCTAACAAACTCAAAAGACTTGGTTGGTATGAAGTTATTATTTATTCATACAGTTGCCGCGATACCGGCGCCGTTTACTCCACTGTCCTCGCTCAAATAAATTGCTATTACCGTTTGACTTGAAAACTGAATAAGCGTATCTTAGTATCTTTATGCAGCTAAATCGGTTTTTCCTTATAGATTCATTTAATAATCCGCCGTCCGCTACCCGGATAATATTTCTTGAAATAACTCCGACTTTAATGTACTAACTATGTAATAACTGCTTATTTTCTCGTTTGGTGTTGTACGGGAGGTCTACAAAAACGCATTATTTCATTTCATGCTTTAACTATTTCCGCCTCTAGAAATTATTAAGTACTGAGAAAATCTCGCCCCTAAAAACAAGAGATATGGCTAATATCTCTTAAAAGAATCTATCTGTAATCATTCTAATCCACGTTAATAATATTATAAATGTGAAAGTGTGTCTGTCTGTCTGCTACGCTTTCACAGCCCACCTATTCGACTAATTTTCATGAAATTTGATACAGGGATAGGTTATATCCCGGGGAAGGACATGGGCTAAAATTAAGGAGTTCCCGCCGGAATTGAAAAAACTTAGTCCACGCGGACGAAGTCGCGGGAATCATCTGTCTATAATATAAATGCGAAAGTATGTTTGTTTGTTGGTTTGTCCTTTAATCATATCCAAATCTTACCATAGCAAACAGGCACTTTCGCATTTTTTTATTATTATGGATTCCAATCCAAACCGACCACATGCAATTCATGTTATTGTATAAGCCCTAACCTTTTATCCGTTTGCTGACAGGAGTCTTCACCAATACCGCCTGGAGGGCTCTTGCCAATAATGCCACATCCCATATCGCTGGGTCCGCCCACCGCTCAGACGATGCAACAGCACGGGACAGGACAACGGCCTCCCTTTGCCAGAGAATATCACTTCTTGGACATGGAACTGCGATTTGGAATGCTTCAGGTAAGCCTATCCGTCCTCCTGCTAATTAAATTTACCAAAAATCTATCGTCGACGACAACCGATATAATTCAAGTCCCACACAGAGACTTGAACATGTCGCGGTCTTGCGCCGTTTGAGGGCCGAATGGGAGTTTCTTTACGTATTCGATCACGACAATGTTAACTACTACTTATAAGGAATTGATCGAGCGCGCTTGACAATTCCATATAAATTGTAGTTGACCTTGTCGCGATCGAATGGAAAGAAAATCTCCCACTAGGCACTCTATAGTCATTCAAGAAAAAAACTTCATCCAGCAGTTACCTGCGATTCGCTTCATGTCATCGATCTACCTATTGGAGGGTCTGCAAACGTTGCGCTTTGACATAATCTAATATGATACCTACAAAGAAAAGTTATGACTCATCAACGCCTAGCCCAAACCATTGGACTTATTTAAACTACTAAGTATATTGGAAAATGTAAAAACTTCAACAATAAACATAAGCAAATTGTAATAAACAAAATTATCAGAGAGTAACCTAGATAAAGTGCAGAACTTGTTCTTGGAACGAAGCGTATAGTGCGAGAGCAAAATTCGCACTAAAAATAACATTGAATCAGATTCAATTCAATATTCTTCTTTCTGATTTACAACTCGGAGATGGCGCCTATCTAGATAAACTTTGAAAGTAAAATATTATTGATCATAATACAAAGAAAGTTTCATCCTAACCGTTTTTGCGGAAATAAGTAATGTAAGTAAAAAACATTATTTAAATAAATAAGGTAAAGATACCTTTAGATTAAAATGTAAATATAATAATCATATTTAATAAACGAGCACTGCAATATAGTAAGAAAAAAGTGTGAATATGATAAATTGGACAAACGAAGGACAAAAACTTAAAAACTGAAGCAATTTAAATAATAATACTACACAATAGTTCCTTAGCCAACTATTTTAGCTTGTTTTGAATTATTATTTTTAATTATTCATAAACTGGATAAAATATAATTATCATGTCTATTATTTTTTGCATGCAATAAATAATAGACATGATAATTATATTTTAAAACTTCACCAGCCGTCTCTTGCCGGCTGTTCTCAGAAGGAAGGGCATTCCGATTTCCGACAATAGCTGGTAGATTCTAAAGCCCTTGTACAAGTTTATTAAAAATAAAACCTTTCTGTTATATTTGATACATTTAAAATTACATTGAATTTGACTAAGAACGTAGCTTTATTGTCCAATTGGGTTATCAATTAAGATGACGGGAATTTTCAATAATTAGGGTTTTGGGTCTGCCGAGAATTTGGAAATTTTATCAACTTTTTAGGCTTTTTTGACATCGTTTTGCCATCTCTACTCAGTGTCAGTTAATTATTCAGTGATAATGTAGAATCTACTTTCCGAACCGGTGGTAGAGTCCTAACATATCATATGGCACAAGCTGTAATATAAGAAGTAAATATTTCATTCATTTCAATTATATTATCTGTGCTCACTTCTTCGCAGCCTGCGACTTCGTCCGTGTAAATACAGATTTTATATTGCCGCGGAAAATCTCTAATTTCCCGGGATAATAATGAGAACTATGGTGAAAATATACATCCATCGTACGTTTTATGTGGCAGTATTTGCTCGGCCCCTCAGAGCCAGCGTTAGATCAATTGCCTTCGTGCACCCATTCAATCTCACTAAACGTGCAATGCTGTTATTTCGCATTGTTAAGCTCTGTTTATCGAGAAATAAACTTCACATTTTACAGCTATATTCATCATGCCTTTGTGCAAAACAATTAAAGATCTCTAGGTAATGGCCGTGACTTCGTACACGTTGATTTAGGCTTAAATCTCGCAGGAACTCTTTAATTATCTGTATTATTGACAGTGAATTACATGATCAACGTCAATTCATCAACGTCAACGTCAACGTCATTCATCGTCAACGTCACGATCAACGGATCAACTTACTCAATGATAAATAGCTTGTTGTTCCTCTAAACATAATCACTTCTATAGTATACAGAACCTCTCTGAGTACTGAGGCGCTTTTACAGCAACTTTACAATAATATAAACAATAAAAACGTGTGGTGTCGTGGGACACCAGATAGGAACGAAGTTCCTTATTACATCAATATTAATTTCAAGTTCTAGTCGAGGTAAAAAGAAAATAATTATTCAGGTATAAATTTTTTAATATTATTTTTATGTGAAAACTTCTTTAGCCGCGTTGAGCACTTTTTAGTAGGGGGTAAAAATGTGGATTCGCGGCGTCATCGACATGCATATTGCTGACATACTCGCATTGTTACGAAAAGTTAAATATAAAAATATACTACATTCAAAAAAATAAAATAAAATAACTAAACTAACATACAAGACATATTCAATTTAAGAAATCAAATAGAAAACAAAAAAACATTAAAACACTTACAAGTAATGAACTACCTATTACTTATTTTCTAATACGGGTTTTATTTTATATACAATTTGAAGCAGCGGGCTGTTAAAAAAATCTAGTTCCCAATTCTTTTGTGCTAAATTATTGAGCAAGCGCAGTGCACGAACTAGTGGAGCTTGCCCAACCATTGCTGTTCTACGGTACGGTAATGCAAATAACACAGATCAAAATAAAATTTGACTTAGCAATAAATTTGCTTTTATAAAGCATAAAATTTCGATATTTTAGGTCATAATTAGAGGAAAAAAAATATATGACATGAAAATGTTTGCTTTTTTTTGTGTAAGAGATTTTGTATTTATCAGCATCATATTTACACGTTCGCGACGACATTTTAAGTTTTTCTAGACTTGTACAAAATACCTGATCATTGTTTATCACTCGAGTACCATCTAGCAGCTCTATGTGAACATAAAAACCCCACTCTGATCGCGATTAAAAAAATTCAAAAATAAGTACTATTACTATAGGTATCACAAAAGTAAACTTTATACCAAAAAAGGTATTTTCTTTTCGTTTTTATGCATTATTAACCGAAAAACCATAAAATAAACTTCAGGACAAAGATCGACTTTTTTGAGTGTGTAATTTGCGACGATGCGCAGTTACGTAGTCATCTGGTACATGAAGGTTCACACAGCTGAATATGACTGATTTACTATTTTTGTCCTGTATAATTATAAACTTGTTTATAATTATAAACCATCCCAATATTTTACTCATAGAATTTTTTTTTCGTGCATGTAACAAAAACAACTTTCGCTCCGATCATATTATAATAACAATATTAAAAAGAGATATAAATTATCTATAAAGGTAATATGTATTTTTTTTTAAGAAATAGATAATTCGCATCGATTCATATAATAACAATGAATTCTTGATAAAACCCGCAAGGTTATTTTAGTGTTCCGATAAGTTTCTCGTGGTACACTTCATTCACCGATATAATAATAAGCCGCTTAAAAAGTGCCCTTATAAGGGCGAAAGTACCTACCCTAGGGACTGGACAATACAAAACCAATGTGCGAATGGGTGGACCGTGGAAAATAGCACAGAGACGAACAGACAGACATAGAGACAGATTTTAATTTTTTTTAATATTGGTATGTAATTGTATCTATGCATAAAAGTGAAGGTTTTAGGCCTACCCCCCAAAATAAAGTATTATGGATCCAGCAACATTCAAATTCAAATGTTTTAAAAAAAAATTCTAATAAAGTTTTACAAGTGCTTTTAAATCGTCAAACGAATCTACCTCTCTCGTAGCAAGAAACTTGGGGTTGAATTTAAATTGAATTGACTATAGAAAAGCTTCAGAGGTATTCTGAATCCATTATCCAATATCAGTCTTCTACGTCGGAAGCTAAAAATTAATTACTTTCCTTAGTTTTTCAGTGTTTTCCCCCATTGATATCACATTGAAAATATAACAATAGAATAGACAAGAGTCTTCATTGTAGCTCCAAGTCGAGCGTGAGGTTTGACTTTATATGATTTCTTTTTTCTCTTTACGCCTTTGTACATGACCTGGACCTAGAAATCGTAATATTTTTGAGTAAGATAGATCCATTGAGTGAGATCTGATGTATTTTCAATTAAAACATTTAGGTACTCTGGCTTACATTATATTATGCTCTAAGGTTTCAAGTTACTCTCAATAAAAGACAAACTAAATACAATCAATCTTGCTTTAATAGCCGATTTGAAGCTTGCATGGACATTGAAAATCGAATCAAGATGCGGACAATCCTCTATAGTATGTGAGTCTCTGGTGCTTTACTAAGCTCGGTACTAGATATCACGAGTACATTCTCAAAATCTAGAACAATAATTTAATAAAAGTAATGTTGTTTTTGGATATGTGAAAAAAAAATATGACAGTTGTATATATTACGAAGTTAAAAGGTAAACTATCACAGCTAAGTAGGCTTTACAATACTCAGTCGATAAACATGTAAAATGTCCGGATACTGTTCCGTAGTAGTCCTACTACGGAACCGTACACTGTACCTGGCTTGACGCACTTGGCTTTATTTTCAATCAAATAAATGGCAGTTTTTTTAATAAAAATCAATGGAGTTTTGAATTTAGTTTTTTTAATCAATCAACATATTTATAATAAAAAGGTAACATCATTAAAAAACTTCAAATCAAGATCCTCGTTCAATAGCATTTTCACGCCTCGGGCCTCGTAGACTGAAAGCACTAAATGGAGGTGCAACTGAAGTGAAATAAGTTGATTGAGTAAACCACCCGTCGCCGGAAACTTTCTCGTCTGAAATAAACCGCTTTCATCAAATACTATATACCTAGAACTTGTTTAACTTTTCACAATAGGAACAATATTTCTTCAGCATTATCATTCTCAAAGAATTATGTTTTAAAGTTTATTTTCCAAGGACTATTCAATATTTATTTCACTTTATGTACTACGAAAAAGTTTTTTTTTATATATTCTATTCGGAATTAATTGCTTGATAAATTTGCAAAAATAACTGCTTGATGCTATGATGATGATGAGCTTAGGGATTTTAGACTATTGTTAGAATATAATATAATTAAAGTTAACAAAATCTTCGATGAAAATCGATCAAAAGATATATTTATTTTCAAACAGATCCAAAATATTACTCAGAACCCTGCAGTGCGATTGCCTAAAAATTACAGCTAAAGTGTAACGATCGCAATCACCTCTTGATTGGTTTATATTCTTCCACTATTGGCCGAAATGCATTGACGCAGCCAAAATACCATAAATTCAGCAAATCGAAACAATTGGGACTGTAACAATGATTGATACAGGTTTTACACAATCGACCTAATGAAATATTTATAAAAATAATCAACCAATATTTATAGAACCTATTTACAAAAAAACACTAAATAAATTTACATTTGTTGATTACATATAATAACTTTTGTTCAGATTCAATAAATAGAAAGGTTCTAAAAATCTGACATACAACTTCTTTACTATGTATAAAAATATTTCTTGTTAGTACCGTGTACAGTGTGTGTGTTTTTCGTAGTTTTTAGGGTTCCGTACCTCAAAAGGAAAAAACGGAACCCTTATAGGATCACTTTGTTGTCCGTCCGTCTGTGTGTCAAGACCCTTTTTCTCAGGAACGCATGGAGGTATCAAGCTGAAATTCATATCGATTACTCAGGTCTATTGTCCCTTGGAGCTGTACAAAATTCAAAGTTCTAAGCCAACGCAATGAAAAGATAATTCCGTTTATGCTGCAAATTTTAGACACTCGCAAGGAATCAAAACCTACAGGGTACTTCCCGTGAACTCAGAATCTTGAAATGTAGTACGAAGCAACGTCTTATAGCACAGATAAAGGAAAAATTGCGAAAGGCATAAATTTTTAATTACATCATATAATAAAAATATTTTTAATAATTTTAAACTTATTACAGGTTGGCACGGAGCCCTCGGTGCGCGAGTCCGACTCGCACTTAGCCGGTTTTTTATAAAGCCGTCTGGCTCAGTACGTGTACGCTGAAATATTGTCATGTTTATTTACTTTTTTTAGGTTTTTACTTATTTAGAAAACGTTACAATACAACTCATAGCTAGCTAGCTTATTCTACTTACTGTAGAAATCGTACCCGCATGGAATGGCGGAAATAATGATGGCTGTATTTCCGCGCTGAATTAGCCTAGAATCAGAATCAGCCTAGCTGCTGATTCTTTGCGCGAAAAATGAGCCTACCCTTCTGTTCACAGACGCGGCAATTAACCTTTCCTTCTATATCATGTTTACGGATATACATAAGTCATAAGCATAAACATTTCAGATCATCGAAGCACTTCACTACTTGCACTACAACGCGCATCAGATCCACCGTAACCTGTGCCCACAAGTCATCATGGTGACCCGACGAGGCACATGGAAGCTCTTTGGACTGGAATTCGTCGGTAAGCACCTTTAAGCCAGAAACTCTGTCTGCATCGTATTCCT
Source organism: Erebia palarica (assembly GCA_964035005.1). Taxonomy (NCBI): domain Eukaryota; kingdom Metazoa; phylum Arthropoda; class Insecta; order Lepidoptera; family Nymphalidae; genus Erebia; species Erebia palarica. Next base: position 23,097,753 of record OZ035986.1, read on the forward strand.
CATTAATGAGGGTCATGACTCGTGACCCCTTTTTTTATTAATTACATAATGGTAGCAGTTTTCTTGGGATAATAATGCGGTGCATTCCCAGGTTTCCCAGAAGCCGACGTGCGGCTTAACATGCTCTTCAAGACACGGAGGAAACGAAAAGCCCAATATTATGCCTCAGTATACCCGTCCTCAAATATACCCGTGCAAAAAATCACGTGGATTCGTAGCTCTGTTGCGACGTAATTGAAGGACAAACATACACACTTTCATAATTTTACCGTGCACCCACGTTAGTACTTCAACTCAAAAATAAAACTCCACAATGATATTCAATTTAAAGCTTCAAATTTTTTTATCTCACGGAAAATATTGTAGCTAAAACTCTACAATCCATATGTCTAGGCTGAGATTGATCGGTAAAAGCCTTCAATCATAACCTTTCCTAAAAAAATTATAGTCGAAAAAGACTTTACTCCACTCTGCTCAGTCCGTCTGCGTCGGCCCGCGTTGAGTTTCGTAATATTATTTTGAAATAGGCACGGAGCATTACAAAGAAATACTGTTAAAAAAACAATTCTACTACTAAATGCCCATTACAGTTAGAGTGAGCTTATATAAAATATTGTAGTAATCAATAAACAGGTACCCACTGTACTGCAAATAACTTCTCTAGATTGGTTTTACGTAATTAATTAACTTCGGAGATAGACGAAATACATTCGACACAAATTTATAATAATGACTGGGATACCGTACAAAATACGGATTCAAGGCTGCGCCTAAGTCGGGATCAAATTTTAATTACTTTGAAAATTGCGTAGGTTAACTACGTAAACCGACGAGCTGATCTTATGGCCGGGATTGGCCATATATTAAACTTATTCAATACTCATCCGAGAATGGCTTGTACTTATATTTATTTTTTTTAACAATAAATTAAAAAAAAATGTGAACAGGTGTATACATTTTTACATTGATGTTTGAATTTTTTATGTGTTTTTATTATTTGCTTTGTATTGTATCAAAACGACAGTGCAGTCTTTACTGCACATAAACAGGAAAACACAAAGAAAATTACATGAAATGCGTGCAAGGCCATCTTATTGCTTACAGCAAACATGTAACGAATGAACGTAACAGAAACGAATTTTGTGTGTATTCGTATAGTGGAGCCGCGTAGCAATGGCAGAGTAAACGTGGCAACGTTTACGTTACGTTTTTCCACGGCTACTACCGGCGCGGCCGAGCGTGCAACGTAGAAGCTTCGCATTAAAAATTATAATATGGTGCTAGCACGTGCAGCGGGAAAGCTTTAAATCCGCATCGAAATAGAACAAGTACTACTATGATTATATATCAATGATTATCCGGCATTCGTACGGAGCGGAGCAAAGATGTGTTGAAGAGACCAATCAGATTATCGTAATTTTGGACATGATTATTTTATAACGTAGTCTAATTGATCGAAGCACACACGTCTGCGCTCCACTCCGTTCGTCTCCGCTTCATGCAAAGGGGGACGCCTTTGGGTGGGTTGAGCCACTATTCGTACTTTCATCTAATATAATCTGATATCAGCCTAGTCCGAGCTGTTGGACGGCAAGTAATGGAATGATAGATAGACATTAATGGGACATTAATATTGAATTTGAATTAAAATTTAAACTATTAATAGGATGGCTCATGACAGTGACAACGGTTTTTACTTAATCTCGACCTCTAACCCATTCGGGAGACTTTACACATCTGGGTATGGATCCAAAATTAAGACATACCTACGTATTTTTCAAGCCCTCTGCAACTTAGTTGTAGGGTAGAGATCGCTTTCCATAGATAACATAAAGGCTAATAACACCAGTTTATTGTTATTTTAGATAATTTGTCCGCCTCATTTCAGGTGAAATTTCTGAAAGCGCCTATACTTATATTATTAATTCGAAAGTTACGATGGATAGATGGGTGTTCGTTACTTAATCACACCAGAACGGCTTAACGGAACTGGATGAAATTTAGCACAGAGATAGGTCTGGAATAATACATAGACTTTATCCCGGAAAATTAAAGAGTTTCCGCGGGAACCAAACACCTAAATCCAAGTGGAAGAAGTCGCGGGCATCAGCTAGTTTCTTAATATATTATGGTCACGCGTTAGAGAAAGCAAAAGCAAGTCGATTACGTTACACCAATCATACAATATCAAGGATTAGATCATTGCAGCTAATAGACAACACTTACCTTTTTATAAGCCCCATAATCGGCTTCTAAAATAAAGAAAGTTATCATTTCGGGACGTATCTTAATCCGACTTCGGCAAATCCATAAGGAAGGGTTATAATTTTAGAAGTCGATGTATGTTCCACCGTAGCGCCTAAACTACTGAGCCGATTTTTATGAATGAGGTGTCAATCGATTCATTATTATGGCCCGGGTGAAACAGGTTACATTTTACATTAACAAAATTAATTTCCGTAGTCGTAGTTTTATTAATCCAATTCCTAAAAGGGGAGGTTCTCAACTCGGCGCGTATCTTTATTTTTTATTTTTTTATTTGGGTTCCGTATGGCAATTAACCATGGTGAATACCTACCTATCGACTAAGTTTCCAGGGCCACTGGCGAAAGAAACAAATAGGTATTATGTTATTCTCAATGATAAACATACTCAGGTATATATAGCTGCTTTCAGGTTTCAACAATTCTTGCGGCTTCGAGGTAGGTAAATTATATGTGTTATTACGTCATAACGTGTGGTCATAATTACTAATATGACATATTGAGGTCGTTGACACTAAGGCAATGTATCAACGCATGTTGCGGCCCAACCCGTTTCTCAGGGACGGGGCGCAATAATTGAGAATCGATATATTATATGTATTTTTATGCACGAAAAAGCTTAATACAAAAGTTAATTCACATAAAACTGAATTCAAATGTCACTACAGTATTGTTTATTTTTCACACATTTTGTAGTTGAACTTTTTCGTTACCCACGGGCGGTTATACTAAATTGTTTTCAAAATAGTATTCATAACAAAATTTATTGCTATAATTTTGTAGCGGTACTTGGGAACGGCTTTGGAAAGTTATTTATGTACCTATAGTATAACGCTTTACATCTAATTTCGTATTCATTATATATACAAATTGAAATCGATTGTATTAATATTTTAGTTACAAGCATTACAATTGGAAATGGAAATCATGGCTCTTCATAAACTAATTTTAAAGTACCTGCTCTAACGAATATTTGAGTAGGTACTTTATATTAAGGGTAGGCTTTAAAGAATCGAAGTACCTCTATTATTAATTATTATTAATCAGTTCCCATCCATCGCCAGCCCACTCCTAAGCATGGGTTTATTTGAAATGAGAAGAAGAAAGACCATAGTCGCTGAAAGTGCGAATTGGTAGACTTCACACACTTTCGAGAACATTTAGGTTTCCTTACGATGTTTTCTTTCCCCGTTTGAAGCAAGTGTTAATTACTTAAACTGTTCATAGCTTAAAAAAGTAACGAGTGCGTGCCCGGGGAATGAACCCGCGACCCCGTATGTCTAGACGGAGCTAGGATGCCGGTCAGGTGTCTAAACCACGATAGGCTATCACCGCTTTATAAAAATTAAACAAATATGTTATCGTCCACAGAAAACATAATTGGAAATGATCCATTGGAGATGGTGAGCGTACCGCCTTGGTCCATAAAAGTAGCCAAGATATCACAACCCAATCTGGACTTCATGGGTAAGATTGGCATTACCAAGTATATACCTACAATATTCTATTTCTTCTTTCTTAATATATATATATATCACGTGTCACGTTGTTTGTCCGCGATGGACTCCTAAATTACTTGACTGATTTTAAATTAAATTTGCACACCGCGTGCAGTTTGATCCAACTTGAAAGATAGGATAGCTTACATCTTAATTTATTGCCGCAATATTATTACCTACAAATGTTTGCAAGTCAATGGTCACTGAGGGTCGCCATATTGATTTTAGTTGGTTTTGAAAAGACAAGGCGACAACGTGAGGTGTGTAACGTTTAAATGAATATGCATAATAATAAGTTATAAAGATTAATAATATCGCAGTGCTTAATGTAAAACCTGATTTTCTGCCCAGTGCCTACTGCCTACATTGGGTATGGATTAATAATTATGATTATTAGTGTTACCCGTGCGAAGCCGGGGCGGGTCGCTAGTTCTTTTATAAGATTGACATAATAATTTTCTTCTCAGTACCTAGAGAAGATTATTTTATTTTTAACCCAATGTTATTATATATTGTGTATAAAAGGATTGTGTCCCAACATCATTTCAACTAATTGCTAGCTCACGAGTCTCCTCTCAGAATGAGAAGGGTTTGGCCATACTCCACCGAGTTCGCCAAGTGCGGATTGGCTACATTAAGAAGAACTTTTGAGAACATTAAGAAGAATATTCAATTCAATTTAATATGTCACCCTCAAACTTACATAAATAATATTCATATTGTATGACACTGTAGACAATTTACATAAGGTATTAACATCATGCATATAATTTTAATTAAAATTAAGAAATAAATTAGAACCTAAATTGAATACTAATTATATTTACAAAAAATACACTCCGTCCAAGTGATCGTTAATGGGCATGGTGCCCAAAACACTGGCGCTATTACCTCGTTGAATGGCAAGGCTAAGCCGTTGGGCTAAATAAGCGCTAGCTAGACGCTCTTTAATATATTATAATTTACACAGCTCCGGAAGTGCAGATGAGCGGCCAGTGCAACATCCTATCAGACATGTTCTCATTGGGTCTGGTCATGTGCGCCGTCTTTAACCACGGCAAGTCTCTTCTGCAAGCGAACAACAACCCGATGCTGTACATGAGGCAAATAGAGTTTGTGAGTAGCCATCAATTCTATTTCCATACTAGCTTATCATTAGATCAGTAAGTAGTTGACACAAGCGACTTTCGTATAAACTTACAAGTGTAATTGGGGCCTTAAAGTAAACCATAAATCTCAGAAAAAGTAAACAACGTTTTAATGAAAGACATTGTAAGCGGATAAATTCAAATACACGAAGCACGGAAGCACGTAGAAAGTTACACCTTGCCACTCTACTCTTTGGCGTACTTAAAAACGGTATCCCAGAATACCTTCGTAAAAAATTGATTTGGTTTGGTGATAAGGCAGCACGCATAACACGGGACTCCTACCTCTTTTTGTCCACCCCAAGGCATAAAACAGCAGCTTTCAAGAGAAGTTTTAAATTTGCGGCCATTAAGTGCTGGAACGATCTAACGCCACCACTAAAATTGTCACAAACAATTGGAACTTTTAAAACTAAATTAAAAACTATTTACTTACCCAACAAAAAGATATAGCTTGAAATTATTTTGCTATAGTGTATTTATCCCAGCAACACCTATCGTTTCAACACTTACGCCGCATGGTGCCCAATGTGGTTAATTTCATTATGCTTGTATTCATACCTTCATTTGTCATTTATCTCTATTATAATGTTAGTTTCTCTTTTTATATATTTACTTTTTATTCTTAAATTACTTCCGCATCATCCATTTTATAAATAATGTAATACTTATATGTGCCTACTACTTAAACTATTAGATTTCTTTAAACATATTAGAGTAGATATTGCATTCATAGTTCGTCCGTGACTTCACCAATTTTAAGGTTTTCACTGAAAACCAGCGCTGCAGCCTGCTGTAGCGTGATGCTGAGCTGGAGACCTATATTTTTCACACAACTTTGTTGCTTTAACTATTTTGATAGTCTCTTATACTAAATATTGTGATCAAATAAAAACGTTTTCTTTCTTTCTTTCAAATAACTCTTAAATTAATTATTAATAAAATTATGGACTCCGAAGCGAACAGTAGGAATCCGAACCACTAAGCGTTTTGTTAATTAAAATTAACAATATAAATAAATTGGGGGCGCCTGTCTTTTACAGGCGTGGAGTCATAGTGGAGAAATGCAAGAAATAGTATAGATGATACAGTCAATACCTAATAGGATTTAATCTTACCATGTAAATCTCCATAAAGTGCACATAATTATTAAACGGGGCTATAACTTTTACTTGGGTATTAGTTAAAACTTTTGAGGTTGCGTATCTCGTTAAAACAAAAATAGTTACAATTCTTAATGCCGCGCAGTGACGACAAAATAAAAATATTTCAAAAGAAACACGAAAACCTATAAATTTATTTCTGTTACTTGTAAGCTATGTAGGTCTAGGAGCTTGTACATTTTTTTTTCACTAATTGTGAATATTTTCGAAAACGTCTAAAAGAGCTTTTACGCTCATTATTTCGTTTGAAATTTACAGAATTAAAAGACATCTTCTACCACTGTATAATTTTAAAAACTACATAAACTTAATCTTAATATCAAGTGTTTCCGTTCTCATGATGACGGTACAGTAAGTTCCATATTGACAGTTGGAACAGCAAGTAAATGCGGTGTTGCCGCGCATCCCCGCTGGCCTGCAAGAGGCGGTCCAGAGGCTGTTATCGCGGGACCCGCACCCTCGACCCACCACACAGCTGCTGCCACTCATCAACTTCTTTAAGTAAAACATTATCATCTAGTATTCACATATGCACTAGATTCAACCTCACATTCTTATTTAATGTTAGATTCATCGTTAATGCCTCCACTATGCAGCTTAGGTCATCGAATTGCAAATCCCAAATTTCCCAATTATCACAGTATTTGTTAATAATTCTGAAGGAAAGTCATATTAAAGCGGACGATACAGTCCACAGACCAATCTTTGTGATGACCTTCGTGAAAACCTATAATGTGGCCTAACGCGTAAAGGAGGCATTACAGGTTACTCATGTTAGCCGGCAAACGATGGCTAAAACTCTGCCTTCAGCAATAACGGAAGTTCAAATCTACTAAGTAGCTATAGACAGCAAGCTTTTCTATCATTAGTTTAAAGAGTTTGGGGGAGCTACATCAAATCTTGCAAATTTCATATTTATTCACAAAATTCTCATACATGTTCATGGTTACTATTTTAAAACAATATTTATTTTATAATAATACGTTATTTTGTTATGTAGATTTTTGTTCTTATAATATATTTTATTTTTATAAGTTTTCGGTATAACAATAATGTCATGGATTTCCGCAAAATACGATGAACTACAATATGTCGTTATATCTATCTTGTTTTGATTATTAAAATGAAAAAGTGGTGTAAGAACGACTTTGCTGACTTCTATTGTATCCCAATGGTAGTAGATGCCAGAGTGAGCCAGCAATCCAAGCGATGCAATTCCTAGACGTCATTACGATGAAGGATCCTGTGCAGAAAGCAAATTTCTATCGCGGCCCACTGCTAGAAGCGCTCCCGTTTATACCAAAGGTACCAGATTACTAGTAATATTATAGGAATAAATTTAATAATAAAGGTGTGTTGATAAATAATAGGTGCTTGCTAATAATAAAGGAAAAAAGAATCCATTATAATTTATGGTTAGAAAGAACTCGTAACATGAGTCTCGAAAACTCAGAGGCCATTTTTTGACATTTACTTCAGTTTATGATTGCTTTTTTTCGGGTCTAAAGTCACATTGCACTCTAAAGAACAAAAGCGCTAAATGGTTTCAAAAAGTTGGTTAATTTTAGTAAAACTCTCCAGTGGTTCCGACATCGCAACTAGTTTAACAGTATGAAAATTAAAGTCCTTTTAGTTAGCACAAAGCTGGTAGTTTATTAGAATATTGGTTCTGTTAATCTGTGAACAGGCAGACTGTTTACAGTGTTGTCTGAAAATGTTAAATGGAATGTAATGAAATGTTAAGATGGATGGAATGTTTTCGATTCAGTTTTAGTCTACAATTTAACTTATTATCTTCCTTCATTTTAGAAATCCCAGTACAATTTATTTCATAGCACGCTGAGCAACCTGAACCAATCGCAATCTCTTTATTCTTAACGTTTTCCCAATAGGTTTCATTCCTCTTAACAAATATTTTATTCTTAATAGATCAACCAATTCAATTTCTGCTCTCTTTACTTCACTCTATTTCGCTTCCACTTCTTTATTCATCATAATATAAAACTTCGCCCTGGCGAATGGCCTCACTGTTTTATATGCCCTACGGATCTTAAAAGCAACAGGTCGTAAAGCGATACGGAAAAGGCGGTCAATATGATGAATAATTAAATAAATGCCTTTCAGAAACTCCGTTGGCAACATGTGTGGCCAGCTTTACACCTAGAGGTGAGGACATCTGAAGTACTGGATGCAGTATTATTGCCCGTCATTTGGATGACTAACGAGGCTTCGCCGGATGAATTTGTTGCCTTCGTCCTGCCTGCTTTGAAGTGAGCTCCTCAAAGTTGTGGTAACGAAAGAATCGTAGAACAATTATGTCGACCTTAATTTTTATGCCTGATAAAGTTAATGTTGAATGAAACTTTAATATAAAAAACTACTCAAAGCATAAATTTCATTTTCAAAAATTGGTTACTGTTACAAGAAAAATACCACTAGGAGAATCATATGTTGATAAAAATGTATTAACTTCCTTGTATTCAACATTAATTTTACAAAATTGCCATTGAACCATTTGCGGAAATCCATGACAAGCAATTTGAGCGAAGTTACTTTTTCGATATTCTGGAATAATAAATAATTTTACCCATTATATAATCATGCTATGCAAATAAATTCCCAATCTTGTTTACTGTACGCAATAATTTTGCCCTGTTTCTCCATAAATATTATACTCACTATTGACATTGAACTGAGCCTTTGAGAGTTTATAATCCATATCAGAATATCATAAATGCGAAAGTGTGTCTGTCCGTCTGTCCATCTGTTAGTCTATCTGACTGTCTGTCTGTCTGCTACGTTTTCACGGCCCATCTGTTCAACCGATTTTGATGAAATTTAATACAGAGATAGATTGCATCCCGAGAAAGGACATAGGCTATTTTTTATCCCGGATAGTCAAGGAGTTCCCGCGGAATTAAAAATCCCAAATGAAGATGAAGTCGCGGGCATCATTTAATTGTTATTATTTTGAAAATCCTGTTCATCCATATGCTATACCTGCTACGAAATCCGTAGCCGTATGCTACGTCACTACGCTACGTAGGTTTGCAATGTCGACACGTCTCATGTCACGTTCATTGCCGTGCATGCCCGCTCAGTCCATGCGGACTATTCTCGCAAAATAAGTTAAGTGTATATGTGCTCATGTTGGTATTCTATTTTAAAGCTCTAAACAAAACATATTAAACAGCTAGTCCATAGTTTTACTAATATTATAAAGAGGTAAAGTTTGTGAGTTTGTGACTTAGTAGGGGGTAATCTCTGGAGCTACTGAACCGATTTTGAAAATTGTGGTACCAATAGAAAGCCACATTATTTGTGAGTATCATAGGCTATATATTAACCGGAAAAATTAGGGAGTTCCCGTGGGAGTTCAAAAAACCTATTTGACGCGGATGAATCACGGGCAAGTCTGCTAGTATATTATTATTATAAATGAACGAAAATTAAACAAAATAGTTTTTAGAAAAAAATTGTGTCTCCAAGCAAGAAGTATCTATGAATTTTAATTGCAAAAAGTTAGATCAATTTTAAGAATGCTTTGTTTATTTATAATATAAAATTAGTATTTTATGTGAATTCCCTATGGTTCCTTCCTGTAATTTTTTACGAGATCGAAATTCTGAACATTACAATGTTATTGAAGTTGATCTGTGTATTTTTCATCACTTTATCTTTTCTTTTCAGAACAAGATGTAATGAAAATTATATTTAAAATATATTTCATAATTTTGGTAATGTTATTGGAGTTTCGGCGTTGTTCTACGATTCTAGACTACACTACTACGTTTCTTTTCACATTAATTCGGCAAAAGGACACATACTATGTTCAGATTTAGGTCGGTGGATTTCAGGAACCTAATGAACTCCCCGAAGACTGTCCAGGCGACTGTCACTCTGCTGGAAAACTTGCATGTTGTGATGCGTAAATGCCCGAAGGACGAAATAAACAAAGAGATCTTGCCGCTTCTCTACAGTGCCATGGATAATCATAGCAATCAAATACAGGTCGGACTACTACTTCCTTGAATTTTGAACAAAGCATTTTATGTCTTTATTTCAGTCATAAAATTAACATTTAAAACTGAGTACATACAGTATAGCATATTTAAAATATATAATGAAGATTATAATGCTGAAGTAGAAAAATTAAATATAATTTGGTTCCAGCTAAAGAGTAGTCTTTAGCTGAAACCAAATTATATTTAACTTTTTTCTTAGGCAGAACAGCTTTGAAGACATGTTAGTTTATTCGTAAAGTTACCAACTTCTTCATCCTATCGAATATGAGCGGCAAAATAATTTGAAATCCATCGAATTTCTTGATCTTTGCTTTTCAGACGGCCTCTCTAATAGCCGTACAGAACGTATCAGACTATCTGTCTGATCCAGCGTTGCACCACGTTATCCTCCCCAAAGTGAGGATTCTGCTTGAGAAGAACGCGAGTGATGTCAAAGTGATAAGCCTAATTCTGGGCTTCTATGAGAAAGTACTCATGCGCTTGGAAAGGAACCACATAGTGGAAGAAGTAATACCCACGCTTCTCAGCATGAGGCTTACGGATCCAGATATTATTACACGGGTCGTCAGTAAGTAATTTTTTTATATATATAAAATGTGACACAGCCCGAAATGAACTTTGTAAAATGAGAAGCCTATGCGGGCGCGATAGCGAGGCGCGGACTCTAGTTTTGAGCAACATTTTTTTAACACCTACTCTCGATACAAACAAGTTTCATTTCAAGAAATCTGAATATCAATATTATGGTGAGAAAAAATAATAGTTATGAGGTCAAGGTCTTTTAATCAAAAAATGGTATAAAAGTTAAATTTCATGAAAAGATTAGCGAGCCAACTGCCATCGCTCATTTATAGGTAAAGTAAATTAAATTATTATTTAACAACATAAACATGACAACACAATGACAATCTGAATGTATTGGGGTGATTCTAAACAAACAGTTACTTGCTTTTTTAAATTTATACACAAACAACAACTTTAACGCATATTAAAGCTAAATTAAAATGAAATTCTTAAAGTCACTAAAATCCTAAAAGCCTTGGTTGGGATGACCAAACGTGCCCATCAAGCTTTGCCATCATTACCATGTGTGCCACCAACGATTGAATGGCCAGCCTTTGGATTAGCTTGATCCCAGAGCATGGTTCGCAGACCTCCCTAATCAAATAATATGTACGGTATAGAATGAAATAGAATAAACGTAGTAAAAAATCATGTCCCATGTATAGTTTATTGATATTGTCTATTTATTTAACCTATTTGGAACTGAATTAATTTTTAACTTACTTTGCCCTTTGTTTTTTCTTTATTTGTTTAGCGGCTTTTTTGGATTTACTCACGCAAGGCAGATCTTTGAACCCTGTAGAGTACCTTCACCATATAATATGAGCCCTGTATATTGGTGGGTCTGTCTAGCAGATCAGAATACTAAATAAACTAGTGGTTCGCCCCGAACTGAGACCTCGCGGTATCCATAAGATAGTTTTAACTATATATAGTATAATAATAGTTAACTTTTAACATAAGACGCAAAAGAGCTACAGAGTTATTGGAGAAACGAATAAACTTTTACAGAGCGCCATCTATTGACATCCTTATGGAGTTCTATTAAAAATACTGAAGCTCATCAAAAATTAAATAACTTCGTTTCCTTTATCTCTTTTATAATATTTATCTAATTTTAGTATTCGTTGTTCAAGTACAGGATATAATTCAAATAATTGGTCAAGTTTCAGGCTCAGCCTTTCAGAAAATTGAGAGTTCTGAGGTCAACTTTGGACGTTAGAAAACCTTCACTTTGAAAGCCCCCATTTCGTCAATTTTAGAAAAATTAAAAAAACTATATTTTTGGGTTCTATTCTCAATTAACTTTAAAATGATATACCGCAACCCTATGTAACGCTATAAAAAATATTTCTTAGGCTTCTATGAGAGCCCCGCTGAAATAAAGATTTTTATAACTTTCTAAGCCATATTCGGCTGGAGGCCATCGGTTTACATATTATATTTAAATTTGAAGAAATCACGTTCAATAATTCAGAAGTTATAAGGCTCTGACAGACGGACGGATGGACGGACGGACAAGTGCAAATTCACTCAAGTAGACTCAGAGAACTTCGCTTCGCTCGGTCAATAAAATCGATCATCAGAAATACTCGAGCGCGTCAGATTAAATTAGAGTTAGTTAATTTCATGCTGAAAAGTGTACATTCAAATAATCTGACGATTTGAGAGAGACCTAAAGGAGTTGGAGGTTTTTAAGTTGGTAACTCTCCAACTCCTTAAGGTCTCGCTCAAATCGTCAGATTATTTGATTGTAATCCAAAAATCTCCTCTTGGGCTCCCCTACTAACTAATACTTATGTACATGTCAGCCCCATTAGTTTTTATACATAAAACAAAAACAAGGTAACTTACAACAAAAAACAAAGAGTAATAACAATCAAATTAAAAAAGCACTTCAAGAAATGAGACTTTTGCATTCAATCAGTCTAATCGCATCCTTAGATGCTTGAAATGCAAATAATTGAATAAATGAATGAAAATAATTTCATTTACAGTAGAATCCCGATTATCCGAATCAAATAAGACCAGCAGTGTTGCGTATAATCGAAAATCCGGATAATCGATTTCAAAATCAAATCAAACAATTATTAAAATTTGATAACGTTATCAAAAAAGTCGAGTATAGAGGTAATTAGAGCCGTGAAGAAGTAGTCCGGATAATCGGATGTCCAAATAATCGAGATTTTACTGTATATGATTGTATTCGGGTGCTTATCCAATGTTTATTTCCTCTAAAGTTTATTTCGGAAGTCTGTGTTGGCTCAATACGAGTTTTTATTAATATTTAATTATAATTGTATTAGCAGCAGCGAACAATTTGGAATATTACCTATTGTAACAATATTTTTATGTCTCAATCATTCAGGTATGTATGTTTATGTTATATTTTTGTTTTCAATAACGTTTAATGGCACTAATTATTGCATTGCGAAGGTCTTATAAAATTAATGTACTTTCATATGTGCGTTTGCAGCTTTTATGCGAATGTTGGGGTTCTACTAATTTTTTTTGATCAAGTTAAATTTTACAGTCGATGCTTACAATTTACAGAACTTTATAAGAGCATTCTCTTGGAACCCAAATTTGGACTGGCTACCAATGTTATGGCGACAAAGATGATTCCTTCTTTGGCACCACAGACTATAAATCCCGCTCTAAGTTTGGATCAATTTGGATGTCTCATGGAGGTAAGCAAGAAAACATGAATTTGTAACTTATGTTATTTTATAGCTTAGTGTCTACTTAATTTATTAATTTGTAGTAAGATGAAATGATATTTCACGAAATTTGCCTATATATTACTTGCACAATTTCCCTAAGCTGCTATTTATCCCAGCGTACCTATTTGTAACTTCATATTTCCACCTAAAAGTGGCAAGAATATTAAAAAACTGACTTTGACTTTAAAAAATCAATATAATTATTATTAATTCCATCCGTCACAGATCCTTTATGAAATGTTGGATAATATTGATAAGAGTCAACGCTGTAAGCTGAAGCCCGACAACCCTGCAGTCCCAAGCCCAGAACGCCGAGCTCTGCGTCATCAGATGAGCACCGACAATCTTCCGGCGCCACCGTTCAATATACCCAATCTACGTGTTGAGCAACGGAAGACTTCCAGCGCGGAAGATATGGCCCGCAAGAACTCAATCAGTGTCGCGCAAACTTCCACTTCTAACACGGGAAGTGTGACTGGTGGATTCAGGAGTGAGTAGTCACTTAAATAGCATACATTACCTTACCTACAGATATTCAGTCTTCTACCGAAAGTAGAAGTTCTGTGTCTTCATCTCATCTTAAAACTGCATATTATTACGTGGAATTCGATCCGTTTAAGAAGTTAAATTTTGTTGAATATTTTATAGATACTGGCATTGGCCAATGGTTCTTTGGATCAAACAATTCAACAAACGACGGCAACAACTTCCTGCGTGTTACAAACGTTTTTCCGAATCGTCGCTTATCGGATAATACACTGATGACACCCAAAATCCGGATTGCTCCATCGTGCGCTTCCTCCCCCGGCGGCACCCCCGGCGGTACTTCAGGACTACCCACTCGGCGCCACTCGAGCATTGGGCCGCAAGAACGCCGCAGCTCTGCCGTGAACCTATCACCACCAACTGTAAGTCGCACTAACGAAACTAGAGGATTAACCCTATATAATTAACTCATTTACACCACCCAATTTTAATATCGACACACAATATGATGACCACGTGGAGAAATAAGTAAGGAAGCTAACGGTGCTCCAGGACTGCAAAGTTAATGGTGAAGTGACGGTATTATTTTGGCAGGCGCACCAGTACAGAGGAAGGGGCGGCTCAGGCTCGAGCCTGTCCGTGCCGTCGACCTCACATTGCGTCGTAAGTGATGTACATCACCCCCACCCGCCTCGAAAGGTGTTCCTTAAACCTCTATTAAATGTCGGTTTGGAACGGCTTGAATCAATGTGGACTGTCCTCTTCTTCGGTCGCGTCTTCTTCCCACACGGACTGGGCGAGATTGTGTCATTCCATCACTATCACATCACACACGTCCATCTGCACGAACCGTTGGCGTTTATCACATGCTGCGAACTCTTAACTGTCTGATCATAAAATTCATCGCATAACACGTCACTAACATTCCTGCGAGGAGACTCGGACCGAAAACTTCAAGAAAAAATTAAGTGATGCATGCTCGTAAAATTGTCTTGTGAACGAAGCGCGATGCATGTTGCCTCGGCACTTGGCAGTCGAATCCTACGCAGGGAGAGTAGTCTCTCCCGAAGCTGTCAAATCTATCTGTCTTCGACCAGCAAGGACCCTCGTCGAATCTTTGTTTTTAAAATAATCATTGGCAATAAAATTGGAAATATAATTTAATGACTTACGTCATAACTTGTCATCAAAATTCGAAATTTAATACAATAATTATCTGTTGAAACTGTAATGCAACGACGATATTATGTACAGTTTCAACGAACAACACGCGGTTGACTTGCGCTCTGGGCTCTGGAATACGCTTTAAAGTTTTTTATTAAGAGTAGTAACTGTCAGAGAAGTTAATGTAAAATATGTCATCTTTTCATACATGTTGAGGCTTATAGCCGATCGGTTAACGCTGTCTCATTCACTGTTGCTATTTGTTCTTCTACGCAGCTTGCACGGGGCATGAACGTGAGTATGATCCTCTCTTACATGTTTTTCGTTGAGGTACTACTTCTATAACGTCTTCAATCACCAATAACATGCCTCACTTATATGTTGCCGATAAGCCTTCAGTACATTAAAAATTAATTTTACATTTTAATCTTTCAAAATATATAGGCAACATCTCCGTGCAGAGAAGCTACTTATGCTGTAGTGTAGTTACTAATTAATTTCTGAAGCACGAGAATGTAAGCTCGACACGCTTCACACCGCGCTGGAATAATGTTCCTATCTGTTAAGGCATGCAATAGTGTCGTCTACTAATTGCTTCCAGACACCATCGATACACTGTTCTTAGTAAGTTATTTTATGATGTTTTAATCTACTACAATTTATTCTATAATACTGAGTGTTTATTAGCAATAATAATTAAGCTTTCATATTAATTTTTAAACACAATATTAGGTTCTGATTTTTACAGGTTACATTGAATAATTATTTTAACCATTTATTAAACCCAAAATTATTTTTTTAAACCTTAAAAATAAATTTTCGCATGTAGTCCGGTCAAAATAGACATATAAAATAACAAAAACTTTAACAGAGCTGAATTTTGCTAGAGACCTTGGGTACACCCAGTAGAAATAAAGTGCCAAAAGTCCTCATCCCATGTGTGCTAAATTTTCGGTTTTTTGGATTTTTCTCGAAAACTGTAATTTGTATCAAAAGTATCAAAAATTGTAGTTCATAAAATTGTCTACAAAAAAGGTCCTCATACTTTTTTCCTAACAATCACCATTCCTAAAATATTGCGATTCTAAAAATTTAAGGTGTTGGTGTTACACGATTTGTTATGACGGAGTTTTATGGGAAAATATTGTATTTACTGCATGATGATTATTGATATTGATTTATGTGATTCGTTTAAACTGAAGTTCTGAATTCTGTAAATATTTAATCTAATTCAAACTGTTCAAATTAGACTTCAGCAGTCATGCTTCTTCGATTTCTTCTTCTTCCTTCCCTTCTTCTTGCTGGATGTTCATAAATTGTTCAATTGAAGATGAATCACCTGTCTCTTCATCGATATCACATGAATCTTCGTCTATTAGATTCAATTGAACATTCGAGCAAGACTGGCCCTGGCAATTAGTACACGCTGGTGAACATAACAAACCTAGTCTTCTACAGCCACATTTAGCCCTACACCTTTATACCTATACCTTTACGCTAATCTCATATTCTACAATTTTTGTCGGGGCTATATTTTTGATATTTAAAAAGAGCAACCACCGAGTATCTAGCTGGTTCTTTTGGGTAGGAGTGCTGGACATTCCGAACCAGTGGTAAATTTACTTGACGATTCAAAAGTACTTGCAAAAGTTTATTTGAATTAAAAACATTTGAATTTGAATTTGATAAAACTTACCATTTTTGAAAAATATACAAAAATCCAGTAATTTTCACTTTTGATCTTGAATAGACTTGCTAGCACACATGGGATCGATAGCGACTTTTAGCATTTTATTTCTACTGGTGTACCCAAGGTCAATAGCAAAATTCAGCTGTCGGAGTTTTTGTTATTTGATCACTTTTTTATGTCTAATTCGACCGGACTAATGATGTGAAAATCTACATACATCATTGGTCTTTGGTGGCAATAATCTTAAATTACTACTTGACAGACGATAAAAGCTAAAAGTTTCTATACTTTGGTTGTTCTGATCTGTGATTTGTACAAATATTTATGAAGGAATTTCCAGGTATCTCGAGTCGCCTAATCATCATTCTTCGTAACAGCTCTATATATGCTGGCATGAAATAGGTGATGTTTTTTACAATTCCTTCTTTGAATTTTTCTCAAGCAACTTTGCGCATAAGATCATATATAACATACCATCGCATGCCCATTTTTACCGAAACATCGAAACTTTTAACTCTTATCACGTCCCTTGAAGTTTCTTACGAGGCCTTATTTCTCGGCCCACAATATTAATAAGATAGCTTGCATTAGATGTCATAAATAATTAGCTAGGTAAATTTAAGGAAAACATAATTACTGTTCGTCTTTGTTTATGTCAAGCTGCCTGATATAAAACGGTCATGACAATAAAAATACCATCAAAGCAAATTTATTGAACAATCAAGATATATACAATATAATTATGCGATGTGTAGGGTGGATCAATGCCGAATACGTCATCGAGCGTTCCATTCTTGCTGACGTCATCGATGCAGTCGATCAGGTCCCGGCGTCCGTCGGCGTGCCTCAGCGGATCCCAGGGCTCTGGAATATTGCAGCAGCTGAGCAGCGGCATGGTAAGGCACTTGCCGGTCGGCTCCCACGGCAATGTGCCGCAGGTCCAGCAGCCCTGGGGCACGCTCCAAGGCGCCACGGCTGCTGGGTACAGCGCCTTGCGGCACACGGCCATGGCAGTCAGGAAGTGCCCCTCACTAAACATTACACTGACGCGTTAAACGAATCGACGGTAACGTCTACTCGTAATCGCAAATCAGCACGCTCCATATCTTGCTGCATATTTATGTTTGTCGATTTGCGGGCGGAAAGCACCGGGCGTTGCACCGACGACGCCGACGTGCCTCGGTGGAGCGCTCGCTGGTGCGCTTTCCCTACGGTTCTGCCGTACTGGCGATCCCCGTCCGATCCCTCCATGTCAGTAGATCCACTGTCGGTGTTGTACAAAGTATCACAACTTAACATTTGTTTGCTTTTACTTTTACTCTGTTTTCTTGTTATTAAAAGTTATTTTTATTTATATAAGACTGATTCGGAGTTTATTTAAATAAGTTAACTAAATTATTAAATAATTTCACTCATTTCCGAAAGTATGTTGCGGTAGGAAAAGGAAAGTAAGCTTTAATCAGTATAATGAAGAAACTCTCTGCTAAAATGTGGACAAGTAAGCTTTAATTGGTATGATGTGGACATATCACTTCTTCATGAGCAAAAATGTGAATTAAAATATAATGTCCAATTATATTAAAAGTAATAAATGATTATAAAATGTAAAAATTGAGAGTTAAATTATATAAAAATGTAACCAAAATAATAGTATACAGCAAAGTGTTGTATATGGTGCTGTGATATGGTATTGTTGTATTTATTAGAAAGTATATTTAAAATAAAGAAAAAATAATATTTTTTTTTGATTATATACCTACTACTAAAGAATATATTTTATTTAATATGCTTATTATATTACTCAAAGTATTAAAGTGACAGAGGCTTTGAGCTAGAGAGAGACTTTTAAGTATAAAATGTGCCAAATACACCTGCATTAAAATTGTGAAATCGATATAGAATAAAAAATATTTTTCGGATACACGTACAACACGAGTAACTCAGGAAGAATGTGTGCACAGTCTTTTAAATATACACATACACACATTAGACATAAACTAATATTTTCAAAAAATAGGGAGCTGAGTGTAACTATTTATTTTAGGACTACTTCTACAAGAAACTTTTATTAATATTACTTATGATGAATATTTTAACCAAATTATTTAAATACAAGCAGTAATAAATTATATTTCTAGAGACTATTGTATATTTATTTTTTTATATACTTTAGGACACGTACGTACTTACTTGCCAAAGTTTAAAGCATTATTTATTATATAAAAAGGTTATGGTTACAATTTAAGTAACAACGATATAGCAAAAAGTGTCCAACCTAGATCTCATAATCGCTTTGTGTTAAGCATATTATTGTCGTTAAGCGCAAGCCTATTCTTTGATTTACTACATAAAGTGACATTTTGACATTTTATTTTTCAACATCGCTTGTAATAAATATTTAGGAATAATCTGCGTACTCTTAGGTCACGACAAATTATTTTTAATGTTATTAATGCATTATTACATCTTGCATCGATTTCTATTTTAATTTGCATGAGAGTAATAATACTACCTACCATTTTATCAGGTAAGCTGATTTTACCTTAGGTATACTCCACACAAAAACATAAACATTTCTAGTAAGCAATCATCCAATCATACAAATCCTTGGGAACTCTGTGATGAGCTTGAAATAGTGATAATTTTTGTTCCCTATACAACAAGTAGATTCAAATATTCATGTACCTAATATATTATAATATTTATAATTGAACAGGTTCCTTCAAGATTATGGTCATGGTAGGTACTTTATTTGTGCACTATTTTTTAAATAGTGCACAAATAAAGTAACGATTTCCTGTAGCAATTTTTTTGTAGGTACATCGTCCATTATGAATGTCTCATTATGAATCTAAATCAATCTCATCTGAAAATATTAATAGTTCACATTTTACCTCTCCCGTAGTTTAGTTGTTATTGCTTTTTCGCTTTTAAGTGCATTGCGTAGTGCTGGTATTCTTATTTTTAGATGACTAAACGGTATATAGAATAGTTCCCTAGGGGATATTGTGTAGAGTAGTGATGTAGCAACCTCGGAGCGGGCGAACGGGGGCCGCGCGATTTTACTCCGTTTTATTAGCGTTGCGTGACTCGAGTTCCCTCTCTAGGATGATACACATGCATAAGTAGCTTGCACTTAAAAGCATGTCAGATACTAGCAAATGGAAGCTACTAGCATGTGTAACAAGGTTTTAATAATGGCTCTTATGCTTAGCATGCTGAAAGCTCGCAAACCGTTCTATTTTTTTCTCTTCAGGAAAGATGGGATGAAGCCATGATTCTTGTAACTGAACTGCCAACAACAGCGTTTTGACAATAAATGCTAGTACCTGGTCTGGCGGCTTGCCAGTGATATGCAATCTAGAGG
Organism: Erebia palarica; assembly: GCA_964035005.1. Lineage (NCBI taxonomy): Eukaryota > Metazoa > Arthropoda > Insecta > Lepidoptera > Nymphalidae > Erebia > Erebia palarica. The sequence goes on from OZ035986.1 coordinate 23,117,846, forward strand.
CATGTGTATCATCGTAATCAACATTGCGCATTTGAGTTCAATCATATTTCTGTTTGAAATAATAAAATAAAAATAAATAAATAACTAAACTTAATTTGCCCAAACTTATTAATAGAATACTTTATTCAAATGTTTTACATTGCAAATTCGATTGATCATAATCGAGCTTGCGATCATATTGGCGTCAAAGTAAAATTGACCCAGATTTAATGTCACTAGTTTCAGTTCAACCGATTTTAATTTCGAAACGTTTGCGTTTGGAGCGTTAGTTGGGAATGCATACACTAAATTGAGCTTAAAATACATGTTGTTATCGCTCATTTGACGCTATAAATGTGATCGAATGCTTGATTACGGTCCATCGAATTTGTAATGTTAAAACTTAGTCTTAGCGAGAAAGTACATTCGTTATTCGCTAGCTCAGAGTCGTCAAAAGTCGTGTTGCTGCAGAAAAGCTTTGAAATAGTATAGTTAAACGCAAGAGCCGCGCGTGAACTCGAGTCGGGAAACGGTAATGAATTCGGCATCCGGTCACATGTGAGCTCAGCTTCTAACTCGTGTTTATTGTGGTTGCTTGCAGCACCAGCTGTTTTCCGGGCGTACGTAAAGCGCGTTTGTTATTTATTTACTGGGAGCGGCTTGCGGCGCGTGCGGCTCACTTCGCCTGTCCACGCCTCGCTCCCCATCGCGCATCGCTCCCTACACTCATTCTTCAGTTCTTATAAAGTTTCATCAATCAACATTCGCCTAATCATTTTACACGCTTCAGAAGACTCTCGGACTAAGTTTTGCAAAAGTTGATGCATGAACACATCCGAATCCTCTACAAATAAAATATGAGAACTTAAATTGTGTTTATTGGTTTGCACATTCGCACCTTCTTGACTAAAAGATAGCTGCACTTTTGGTAACTATCGCCAGGAAGGCTGATTCAGTATTAGGTGGGTGTGGGGCTCTCCACTGATGGCGATAGTGAAGTCTTCCCGCATGCGGGTGGGCCTTTCACTAGATGTGGCCGTTCAAAGACGTGTTATGGTTACCAAAAATGAAACATAACTAGGAAGGCTGATTCTCGCACAGTATTAAAGCATGCACAGTACCTATGTAAACAGTATAAAAACTGATGCTATTCATCGGGCCGTTCACTAGATATCACCTCTCAAAGACGTAAGTAAACTATAAATAATTATCCGCAATTATTAGATCGTATATAATATGACGTGTTGTTATGTTGATTTAATAGCCTTAAATATTATGAAGGCGTAAAATTAATTGCTGCCCTATTCTTATAACACTTGTTTAATTATACCAAATTTAGTTTACCTATTTATATTAATATTTGTGTGTAGTATTTAAATATCTTCTTACTATTAATTTTCCTATTTCAGATTGTATTTACGTATTGTATTATTATAGTATTCTCTCAGTCGAGCTAAAAGGTGATATATGTTATTTTGAATACCCATTAAATACTAAATCAGCCTTTCTAGCGATAATTACCAGAAGTGCAGCTATCTCCTATAATATTCTAAGTTCTAACGGATGACAGACGCTTTGCACTGATCACGCGTAGGTACCTACAATATTTATTTACTTATATTTATATAGATTACATATTTTTAAATCAATTTCTAAAAATCTTGAGGGAATCGTTAATATCGTACAAAGTATCTACACGCTGAAATTTTTGTGGTTGTTTTACCGCAGCTAAAGGATTTTGTCTCTGTAGTACAATCGATTTATTTCAACAAAAAATATTAGAATCCAAAAATGGCAGGTTTACAAATGAGAAACACAAAACTCGAAAGCGACTTCGAACCAATAGTACCTAATAGTCAATTATTCACTCGGTAAGCAGCGCGTGGTAGCGCGTGCGATTTAAGTGCTTAGGTATTCACGTTAACTCGTGGGTGAGATGGCGGGCGCGGTCACGGAATATGAAACATATGGCATAAGAATCGAAGTGTCCTCGTACAAAACGAGGGTGTGGTGTAAGTAGAGGGCTAGCTCGCGGTAACGTCAAGTTTGTGTGTGTTCATTTCGAACTAGCGGCGGCGCGCGCATTTGTCTCACAGCATCAGGTAAGATCTACCTGTTTGAACTTATGGATGGAAACGATAGCACGTTGCCATCATGTCGTTCCGTACAGAAGAGTGTCAGTGAGGCAGTGAGTTTATCAGGCAAGAACTCAACGCCGTCATCATATAATCAGAAACGTTCTTAATAAGTTATGCAAAGAATTTACTGAATTATTTCCTGATATCTAGAGTAAGTAGTATAGGGTAACAAATTCACCATACTTTTCTCTTTCCTTATTAATTTAGCAAAAATTCGCACCAATTCTACTTTTTATCATCACCCATTTTAGGTAATAATTTCTAACTAAAAATAATAGATCGTCGTCCCGTGTTTACAATTACTGGTACACGTCACACCCGCGCAAACGCCTGGCGACAAATGTGAATACAGAATACGAACTCGTCAACCGCCCCCGACGCCGAGCCCTCGCCCGCACGTTCTACGTGAACAAGCACTAAGCAGTAGGTACCTACGTTACGTGAATTACTATTGTTTCTGATGCTTTCGAGTTAAAAAATATTTCTTAATTTTCTCGAAGCTCCTTTATCTGTATAAACCGAAGGGTTTTAGTCTTCTATAATATAAGTTGGTAATAATTTATGAACATCTACAAAACATTACCCAATTAATCTCTGATTTCACGAAAGCATGAAATAGTTGGTAATTTTTTAATAGAATGAGGGTAGGTAAAAACCATAAACGAATTTTTATTATCTTAATCCAATTTTTAATAACCAATGTTTTTGGTATTATTGCATTAAAAATAACAATATGTAAAAATACTAGTAGGCCATCAGAATATTAATGAAAAGTTATCATAATTTCTTCTTAATTTTTTTTAAAGTTTAGATCGTTTAAACCCAACAAGTTGATTATATCAATAAAAATATTGTTAAAAATAAATATTAAAACGTTTCTACTTTTTATTATTTTATAGTATTTTTATTATTAATAATTAGAAACATTACAATTGATAGAGCAGAATTGATGGTGACTATTTCGGGGACGACGAAAAGGCACAACGGACAAAAGCATTTTCTGTCGGCTGAAGACAAAAAGTCGGCACACGCACTTTCATCTGCACAGAAATGAACGCGACAAAATTACGTGCGCCACGTGTTTCTCATAAGGCGAGCGTTTGGCGTGGACGTTTGGCCCTGCCCTGTCACCGGTGCGTAGTGTGATTTTAGCATAGTCATCCGATAAGTCTGGCGACGCATGTTGCGGGGATCATATTTTCTCCCTTAATAACTACATAACTTAGAGCCGATGACTCCATTGTCGAGTAAAGTTTAACCGACAACAATTTTGAAATTTTGACAGAAAAACATCGAATTCGTCAGCTTAACGTAAGGTACTCGGAGATGAAATTTATTCTGTAATATCTAAATTATTACAATGATCAATCGCACGAGAGGCAAAAGAGTCGTAACCTCATCGTTGATTTTAAAGATTTATTTTTAAATCGACGCTGAGTACAATATAATGTAAATTTTCGTCAAAAAATTGAATTTAGAAATTTTTGATCATGAATTTTTAACATAACGCTATCGATATCTGCTCTACCAATAAAATATTTAAGTTGTGAACAATATCATGTCGACAAACAATTAGGTACTTATCATCATTATTAATTCTTACCAATTCCAAGCGATTACGATCGAAATGAGACGTTTAAATTATTAAATTTAGTAGATTGAAAGGTAACTTGCTTGCTTGCGATTTTACTTTATTGAAAACCATCGATTTGGTTTTTTACTATATTTCTTTGTCACAGTATGCTAAAGGAAAGTTCAATGAAAGTATTTACGTTCCATGTTTTCATTAAAGCACCGTCAAAAATGAGAACTCGTGAATTTAAACAGTGCAATGCCTAGATATAGATTAATAAAAATCTAATTATTTCGAGTTCTTTTACAGTAAAAATAATAGTCATAGTAAGATTATTTTTACTGTAAAAGAAAAATAAAACGAAGTTTCTATTCACTTAACTAGCGCAGTTTTTTTATAAATTAACTATACACCTTTCCAAAATACTTACTTTTGCCATTCCAAATAAAATATATTTATTTTGTTGACTAAATTAACTTACCAACCACCAACGAAATGTGAAGTAAAAGGGTAACACTAAATTAATTAAACCAGATAACTATTTTCATTTCAAATTTATTTCATAGCTACGGTATCCTCGGTAGGCGAATCTGACTGACTTAGCCGGTGTTTAATTAAATAATTGAATAGATTTAAAATTAAGTGGTGTACCCTTGCCCTAAGATCATTCGTACTATGTTTCGAGAATGTTATAATGGTCTTATTTGACATATATTATCCATCAACGACGGATCTGTTTAGTTTCGGTTGTGTGATCGCAGATGACTGACGAGAAATTTATAATTGGGATTACTAATCTCTGTCCAATCATTTATTTTACTTTTGGCAAATGGAATCAATGATGTTCTAATGCGTTACTGATTTGATTTTTGATAACAATCGACTTTCTTTATGAAGTAGTTTTAATCGATTTGACACATTGATATTTACCTTTACTCAACATTTTTTATTGTTTTATAAACATACCCAAGCGTTCAAAGGACTAAGTATACTAATGTATGTGTTAAAATAAATCATTTATATACAACAGTACTATAAATTTATATGTATCGGTCAGGTCATAGAAACCAAACATCGCCATGTATGATGCATAAAGGGCTATTTTGAAAAAGAAAGTTGTACTTGTAATTAATATATGAGTATACGAGTTACGAAATATCGGATATAAGGGCACGTCGCTTCCCAATTGGAAAAAACGATATGCGTCTATGGAGTATAGTTTTTTTATTGTCGGTCTGCCTGGTCTTGCCTGTCAATAATTATGACACTTCATAGACGTGCATATGCCAAAAGTAAACTAAATCGTTGGACAAGGTATAATATGAAAACGTAAACAGTCTATACCTATCACTTAAATGATTTAAAACTACTGCTAAAATTTAGCCGGGGCGCCTCAGCTTGTTAAAGTATCAATAGTTTTTGATAAGATAAAGTATCTATAGTTTTTGATATAAATAAAATAGTTTTTTAATTGATTTAATCTGCTAAATTTAAAAAAAAAGACGCGTCTGTGGTGAGGTACCTATCATGTCACTGAATCAAATGAGAAGAACTACTTGGGTAAAATAAGACAATCTGTAATTATAAAGAACAACTGAAAGTACAGTCCGCGCACGAGCTCCGAGAAATCGAGGTCTGAAGAAACGACCCCCGATCGCCGCTCCATATCCAGCTCGCTCCCAGCACTAGTTTCGAGCTTGACGCGTGTAATTTTGCGATAGCAATATTGTTTTGTACTTTAAACAAATCTAGGTGATTACTTTAACATTCCATAGGATTCCTCAGAACTCGCGCGCGGACTATACTAAATGATGTAGTATTTTTGGTGATAAAATGTTTTTTAATTAAAAAAAATGGCAGCCTAAACACAATCAGGGTGAAAACGCTTTCTCGCTTCTCTGGCATCGTCAAAGCTTTGCGAAAGCTGCGGTAAAGAATTATTGCACTGATCGCTTTGGGCCTGTCAGATAGAATACAGGTATCGCTCTTTCACCCTAATATACAACAATAGGGATGATGCCAACTCAATCAAATCAGCAAATCTTTATTGAATTTCAAAATACGCTTGTAGTATGGGAGTTTGTATGAAATACATAATTGTGACGTCATCAAATTTCGATGCAGTTTTTTTCTTTATTCGATAGTTTAGACAGCTTTTTTAAAGATCCTCTGTTTGATAATAATAATTTTATAAGAAATAATTTCTTTTTGACATAAGATAAGCATCACCCCTATGATGGTAATAATCCCGTAATATTCCGTCGAATCAGGTGATGGTAATATCACCCACTAAATAATATGACTATATGATTTTCATGAATCACTAAATATATTTTTTATTCGAGTCTCGTGAATTAAATTCACATATTGTTTATAATTTATGAGTGAGTTTAAGTCGCTATGAAATTCACCCTCAAAGGTTGAAGGAGTGATTTGCTACCATGTGGTGGTATACATAATATTATAGGTAGTAAATAATAAGAATGTCCAGAAAGTGAGAAATTATAGAGATAACCTATTAAGCTTCATATTTAAGACTATCAAAATTATACTTATTCATAAATTAATATAATAATACCTATTTGTAAATCTTTCAAAATTTTTGCCTTCATTGTTACTAACCTTTTAATATTAATATAGAATATTCTATTTAAATTGATATTATCGTATATTTTTAATGAATATTATTTATTTACGCTTTATACTATAAAATAGCAAAATAAAGTTTATAGGAATGAGATGATATCATCAGATGTTTCTATAAAATATATATATCGAATTAAATCAACAGGAGGGGTAGATAAGTGAAAGTGATTTAGGTAAGGGCTTGAAAATGATTTAAAAACTAATATTTTACTGTATATTAATTTAACTAAATCTAATCTTTGTGTGCCTAAATTATTATTATGAATAATAATTGGTGTTGAAAGAATTTTAGGTGGGGGGCAACATACCTAAGTGATATATTATTAATATATTGATTTTAAAATATACGTTTCCGTTATATACTTCTGAGGGTTGTGGTGTTTGCTCATTGTTAGAAATATATAATAGTAACTTTACGTGTCCCTACAATATCAGCATTCTGTCTTTTGAGTCGGTATTAGGTGCCTACATATTAAAATCTTTTATCTTTAAACTTGTACTAGACTTTACCAAAGTGCTATAAACCTTGTGATCTCTTTCTATGAATATATATTCTTGACTGCTATTCTAATTTCTATGTCTAAGACGAGAATAACGTGCGACAATACTATTACCTTCCACGCTATAGCTGCAAGTAGGCGTTAGGTACTAAAAGAGAACGCTGGGATGGGAGACAGTGGATGCAATATGTTTACGCAAGGGTATTATTATGGAAACTTGTACTATAGTGTACCAAGTTCATGCTATTATACCTTGCTAAAGTCCACGAAATTAAAGGCTGACTGAACTATGATCAACAAAGTGCTATCAAATAATAGAGTCAGCGGCAATTATATTTTGAATAAGGGTCCGCGCGCACGGGCAACTAAAAGTTGGCGGCAGCTGTTAACAGCGTTGAACGTCCATAGAGTTGATATCCCGACGAATTTGCTCCTGCGCGCACATAATAAAAGTTGTCTGCATAGGTCAGCGGTCTTTTTAAAAGAATCGAACTTTACCTGCTCGCAGCTAATAACGATGAAGGTTCCTTTAATAACTCTAAGTAGATAAAAATATCAATTTTGAGCTTATCCTAAGTATATCATAATTATAACTTAACTACTTACATTAATCACACTGTTCGTTTTTTTATTAATAATTAACCTTAATTATTTATTAATATTTTGGACCGAAACTGTTTCCAAAGCTTTAATCTGTCATAACTACTTTCCACTCAGTTTTTTTAAATATCATTCTCAATCTCTCATAATTGTAATTTCTGTATTCAATGTAGTAATGTTAAAATTAATGAGGAACTATTACACCATTATCAAATAGATTGTAAGTACCGTAAGTACTTCTCTTATTCCAACACAACCAGAATGCTCTAAAAACTGTTTGACTGGTGGTGTAAACGATCCAGCGGACTAGGTTCCATAAGAGATACATATATATTAATACGGCGAATATGAATTATGATACAATGTTCTAATTATGTATGTGGATGTTATAAGTCTCTTTATCAATGAATAAAATAGAACTTTCATGTTAATATTACAGAAATGTCAATAAATCCATTAAATGATGATTTAACGTAGTGTTTTGTGCAATTTAACGTATTAAAGAACTGTACATGGCGACACGCTGTAGTTAACTACTTAGTATCACTTCCTAACTACAGCCAGTGGAAGACTAAAACCATCAGAAGCCCGCGGTATAATGTGAGGCTCCCGTTGTTCTTAAACAGTGGTGGCCTGAGGGGGTGGTAGGCAGAGCAGCCGCTCGGGGCCTCGCTCTTGCAGGGGCCGCGCGCCCTTACGCAAAACCCAAGTAGAAAAGTTATTAGGTACTAATGTGTATTTAATATACATTAAAGTACCAAATCTTTGATGTAAGATCCTACCTATTAACTACCTACATAAGATGGAAAATCTTTATCGCTTAACCTTTCCTATGTTAGTTTATCATCAATAATAAATAATATGCCGTATTTTGACTTCTTAACTTTTGTTAATTTCCGATACAATATTAAAACTCTAGATTTATTTTTATTTTTATTAATTCCACGAAGCATTAGGGCCTCGCAAATATCTACCGCCCATAGCCTTCAATGGCTAAGGCCTGTTCTTAAATAGCATTTTTTGTTCGGAGGAGATACGAGTGAGAGTGAAGCGAGCGCGAAAATCTTTCATTCATTTTACAGAAATAATCATTAGGGCCTTCAAATACAGACTGGCTAAATATTGTAGTCTGATTTGGGATTTAGATACTAATGAGAACTTGTCAAAATTTTGCACTCGAGGACTCGAGGACCAGGGTGGTTCGCCCCCTCCGCCACATGTCTGCCACTGACTACATCGTATAGATATTTAGGTACAGATCGCGCGCGAGTTGAATGCATAGTAAATATATGTGTCACCGTATATCTGCTCTGCATTCAACTCGTGCGCGAGCTATAGGTATATCTGGTGCCAATCAAATAGTCGCGGCTGAAGTAGACCGCAAGACGCCTCGCAACAGGATATTTTCACTCGTAGTATGTATATGTCACCATAAGATTGCAAAAACCGTTAGATTGTAATGTACCTAACTAGCGAAATTGTAAACCATCGATAGATTACAATTAACGCATTATTTTTAGGTAGATTGTAATCTGTTAGGTATATTAACCCGACAAAACCTACCTGCGGCCGGGCACTACCTGATTGTTTATGTCGAACCCTTGACATTATAATATAAGAGCTGCGCAAACAAGCACTCACATCTCAACTCAGAGACGACTAAATGATTGGCGCAAACTACACTTGAATGGCACTCATAGATACGTACTCTTTAAAAGTTTGTTTTGGGCGTCACTTCTAGACTTGAGTGAGTACATTCAAATGCTAATTTACTTCAATATCTCATACAAACGAAGTTTCATTTTTATTAACTAATATCATTCGATCAAGCTATCTACTCACATAAAAGAAATTTTATAGACGCGCTCCACAAAATAATAGGCCTATCTGTTTCTGTGATTTACATACCAGATTTGCGTAAAAATAGGTAAGCGTAGATACCTACTACTTAATTAATTTTTCCAGTTATATGTTCTCATTGATTTTTATATTAATAACGTATACGATACTAATCTATCTGCTAAATTCGACGTTACTATAAAATATGTCAGTCACAATTTATAGGTACGTGGTAGGTATATGAATAAAATCACATGAATATTTTCATATTATACCTAAGAATCAAACTTCGTTAGTATGGATCGTGCTCACAGACTAATGCTAAGATCTTTAGAGCGTGCCTACTTTGACTTGACCCAGACTTTATTTAGTGTTAAAACGAGATAGACTTATGCTGGGTTGCATCAATACTTTTTGACGGACATGTAACCTTTAAATATGGCGTTAACGAACGTAAGTCAAATAAGGCGTTGTTGACCTTTTTTATAGTAGTAATAATAAGTAAGTAACAGACGTTAAAGTTCTTACGTGTGTTAAATTTAAACGAACGTATGTTACGATAACCAACGGTTTGAAACAACCGGCCCCTAAGTGAGTAACATAAATCTGTCATGTTTTAACCATGTCTTAAGTTTAAGCAAAGTCTAAGTTCGCTCTATAGATATCACAAGTCTAGTCTATAAAGAGTAGGTATGCTATTAAACCTGTCAACAATAAACCATAAAGCCACTTTTAAACATAAAGCGATGTTTGTGTATTCGGCCGTTTAATGATTAATATGTAAGTAACTAGCTAAGCATTATGCTTATTTTTGACATATCCACATAATTGTTATTTTTCTAGTAGATTAAATATGTTTAGACCATAGTTAAAATCCCGTTCACAAAAAAAACTAACTTAATATAATATTTATACCTATTTACATTATAGGTATTACTAAAATAAAAAAACAAAAAAATATAATCGAAATACTATATTGAATGTTTTAACCTATCATAGATATATATTTTGTTGTCACTCACCGTTCGATTTATGTATACGTGGAAGTAGAGAACAAATAAATTAATAAAATAAGGTTCATGTAGTTTTATTTCTCTTCTATTGCTATGATTATGTATGTTAGTTGTTTTGCAAAAAATATCTTCATTTATATTACCTAGAAAAATACAAAAACACGCAAAAGAAGATTGATAAACGAGGGGGAATGTAAACGAGGGCATACCTTAATATCAAAGTTTTTGTTCCTTGTGCCTTTAAATCCTTCACTTCACTCAGGATTCTAACTAATTCTAACCGATGAATATCGTCACTTTTTATTATGTTCACATAGATACTACTCATATATCATAATGCCATACCTACTAGAACAGCCTTCCTAGTTATTGTTCATTTTTGGTACTCGTCTCTGAGCGGCGAAAAGAAGTCACTTGGCCGCATGCGGGTTCGTTCACAACAGCCTATTAACGTCCCACTGCTGGGCACAGGCCTCCACTCTCATAGGAGAGAGGGAATTAGAGCTTAGACCCATCTCGCTGCTCCAATGCGGGTTGGCGGGCTTTTACGACTATTATCATGTTAGTGATAATAACCGGGACCGACGGCTTAACGTGCTCTCCGAGGCACGGGGGTGAAACACCGCCAACTTCCTAACTTCGGGCTGGTACTGAGAATTTCTAGTCCGAAAAACCCAGCATTTAATTATGGCCCGACCCGGGACTCGAACCCAGGACCTCGTCGGCCGCAGTCGAATATGCGAACCACTAGACCAACGAGGCAACGAGCATGCGGGTAGACCGTCATTATTCCCACCAGAGGGGAGCCCTACACCCACCAAATATGGAATCAGCCTTCCTAGCTATAGTTACCAAAAGTACGATTATCTCCTCGAGTTTAAGTAGTCACCAAATGCTCGGCAAGAGAGGATTTCGCGTCATCTTGTTCCATAAAAATAAGTTAGGTACAGATATTTAAAGTAGGGTTGTAACGGAACCTTTATTTACGAACGGAAGGTTTATTTACGTTACATACAATGCGAGAGGTACAAATCGAAGCAGGTGACGTCTGTTAAACCATTGCAACAAGCAAAAAAGCAACTGTCCTTAGAATCCTCAAAAAAAAACAAATGTGGGATTCGTCGCATCCTAAAGTACAGAAAATGGACGATGTGAATGCACCACAGAAATCCACCTCCGCCTCCGTCTCCGTTACGTTAACCTCCGCGTCCGCGCAGGCAAAGCCCCTTCACTTCCGCCTGTTTCCGCTAAGGACGCCTCCGTTACAACCCTAATTTAAAGTTTAGATGGGCTCTATGGAACCTCTTCTCCACAGTTAAAAGTTATTTGCTGTCTAATACGTCCCCAAGTGACGTCATTTGGCGGGGACGAATTGGCACTGCCAAGACACGTGCTATCTTCAATAGTAGGTACCTACCTAACATCGTCCATAGTCAGGGTTGATCATCCCTGTACAAACCGGAGGAACATAGACTAATTAGTTCTTGTCTACTACTTCTACACGCCACCCTCACATTCGTGTGCAGCCTCCCCTTGACGATCTCCATGGCGCAGGAGTGTCTGTTGTCTTAAAGTAGGAGGTCCCGGGTTCGATTGCCAGCAGGGTCAATTTGGGAATTTATAATCAGAATATTCTCTGGTCTGGCCTGGTGGGAGGCTTCGGCCGTGGCTGTAGTTAACTCCCTACCTGCGAAAACGTGCCACCAGGCGAACCGATCAGGTTTTAACTGCCATACCCCTAACATTAGCCCACTACCATCTTAGTTTGCATCATCACTTACTATCAGGTGAGATCGCAGTCAAGGGCTAAGTAACTTGTAGTGGATTAATAACAAAACCTGGATCTAGCGGTGACACCTGATACTCGCTTGATGTAGTTTCTCAGACTAGTATGGAGGAGGTCTCGTTCAAAGAGTGTAATAATAATATCACCTGATTTCTAATTTCATCGCGTAGAGCTGCTGGGAGCTACCTCTCTCCGCCTGCTGACTGGAGTGAAGGGTAGATTTGAGTTGAAAGCTTGGTTGACGGAAATCAATTTAAGGGGTCAATTGCACTAGGTAAAGTATTGGTAAAGCTGTGCTAATGGAACTGACCAACGTAATGAGAATAAACGAAGGGGTCCGCTTGCACACAAGTCGGTAATACATACCCTCCATCGGTATTAAATCTAATATTATGTACATATGATAAACGAAAGACGCTGCGCAGCGGTGCGGCGCGACGGTGTGGCCTTCGAAGTATGATGGAGACGTCCGCGTCTTACCGTGTCTGTATACCTGGCGTCCCTTAGCTTGCATACATTTTGTATGAAATATAGTCGGCTCTCGTATATATGTCACCGTAAGATTGCAAAAACCGTTAGATTGCAATCCAACTAGCGAAATTGTAAACTGTCGACAGATTGAAAACCGTTCAATGTACTGAGTGTCAATTTTTGAAATATTCATTGTATTTACGTTTTCTGGTCTCTTTCTTGTAGGTTAGGGTTGGGGTTCGACATAAATAATTAGGTATTAGGGTTTATCGGGTTAATATACTTAACAGATTACAATCTACCGAAAAATAATGCGTTAAATTGTAATCTGTTACAATTTCGCTAGTTAGATTACAATCTAACAGTTTTTGCAATTTTACAGTGACATCCCACGCCATAGACTTTGGTTTTTCGCCACCTCACCCACTTCGTTCCATAGAAATAGGAATCAGCTGTTCCTTGATTAAACCACGGCTAAAGTTTTTCTTGGTAAGACTCATACTTAGCTTACTTATTTTTATTATATTTATAAAATTGAGTGGATGGGTACGTTAACTATTATTATAAAATAAAACAGCTAATTGACATACATTCTTTATTTATTAACTATGTGAGCCATACATAATAAAAAAAGGCAAGTGACAACAGTACCAAATGTTTTTAAAACCTATCTAGAATGGGCACTTTTCCACTGGCCGACACGGCAAATATTAAACCCAAAGATAATACAATACAATATGGCAATCCCAACATGATGCAACCAGATCTCAATCATTGCTAAATGATCTTAGAAAGATAGATGTCATCCGTTCTTTAACAACACGGCACAACTCCGGTGGATACGCACCATTACTGTCACTAATGAATCAATGTTACCAATAAAGCAGTCATTATCCGAATTTGGCAAATTTATCTGGGCGTGTGGAGGAGATGCTAATATCTATTAGTAATTTATCAACATAATAAAGGATCAACAAAGTATTATTGTTAATTCCAGATGTTTCCACACGCACAGATAAGTAATTTTGTCAGAGTCAGAACACCGGCAAAGGCAATGACGGCTTTTATACAATTATATGACAGCCCGTTCGTCGTGGAGCCGACGCTGGCAAATGGAGAAACGCCCAGGCAAAAAACATTGTTTGAATGGCATTCATTCTTTTTATTCTGCTCTGAAATCCTATAATTTCCAATTTGATAAGAACTAAACAATAGTGTAGACGGTAGAATATTGGTTAAAACTGATCATTATAGAATTAACCATATTTTATTTAGCATTACATAAAGTAAAATAAGACGATAAATTAAAATTTAAATTTATAAGGTTTTTTATTTCAAGATACAATTTATTTGCGACAAAATAGTTAAGACTTAGAATATACCTTATACACAGTAAATTTGATTTCATTAAATTGTTATTGTTCTACTACAAGTTAGGCCTTGACTGCGATCTCACCTGGTTGTAAGTTATGACGCAGTCTAAGATGGTAGCGCGCTAGCCTGTTAAGGGTGTGACAGTTATATTGAACCCATACCCCTAATCGGTTTCTACACAGCATCGTACCGGAATACTTGGCGGCACGCCTTCTGTTCTAAAATGGTATGTCAAGAATTAAAATCAGCTAATTCTTATTCATAATGTTCATGCATGGACATTGGTCGAAGTTAATCTAATAAAATAATATAATAGAAGGACATTAATTGAGCTCATTTAAATGTATTTACGACATCGATGCTACTATTACATTTATAATGTATATCTGAATTATAGTGGGTACACTCCCTTAATTGGCGAATTGAAATAAAGAAAACGCGAAACGCAAATGCTCAACATATTCTAAGTAACAATTTGATATTGATACAAGTCATAATTAAAATAATTAAAAAACACGACTGCCCTGCCAAAAAACGAACTTAAAAGTTAATAATCTAAATTAATATAGTTAGATGATAATTAAATAGTTAATCTTATTAATTTTTCAGCTTTAGTCTTTAATACGGCAACATGGTCACTCCCATGGTCATGGATGGCACACCCATCAATTTTTTTTTTAATTTTACTAGTCTATGTCACCCGGAATAAGCTAGGGATTCTAACGATACCTCATTTATCAAAATCGGTTCAGGCGTATAGAAGTTATGGTGGAATATACAAAGTCACATACATAAATACATACATGAACCCTGAAAACAATATACTCATTTTTTCAGGCAGTCGTAAAAAAAGAAAAATTGCAATAATCAAATTTTTATTTACTTTAGATTGAAATAGGTACGAAAAAGACAGTGTGGTTTGTTATGCCTAAATGCAAAGTGATCGACTATAAAAGAAAGAAGAAATGATAATAAATAAAGTTTTCTGCCTTGGATTGAAAGGGAAATTTACTGAAGATTTGCATTTCAAGCGTTTACTGTTACTAATTAATGCTATCATCCTAACAACACAGAATTATAATAATATTTCGTACACATATTAATATTAGTATATTTCATTAAATCCTATAGGTCTAACATTCTAAATGTATAGACAGAACATTTAACTACACATATTATATTAATGTACCTAAACACAAATCGACAATTAACATCGAAATACATTTCACAATACACGGTCGGGGTTTACGTGGTTTCATACGGCATAAGGTGTAGAGGAAACATCAACAAACGTGGCACATTGTGAGCTGACACAATACAGGTCAAAACAAGTAAAATTAGTCAAGGACTCTTCATCTCGCCAACGTTTACAGCAATTGACTATTGAACAGGTGACGAGGTTAAGTTTCGCATATTGTAACATTTTCATTGATTGTAGAAATCTCAATACACTTTTGACAAGTGTGGCCAAACCAAGTCATTGACAACGAAATACGATCATTTCAGACAATTTTTTAAAGCAATATACTTACCTAGTTTTTTAGAACAATGGTGAAAACAAGGAGTATTTTCCCTCACTATTATCTATCAAAAACTAGGTGTATTACAAAAAAATATGTCTAGAAATACGTGTATATTTAGAACATAAATTCCACGCAGCCAAAGTTGCGGGCATCATGTAGTGTCAAATTAGTGAGAAATTTGAAAGTTCTAATTACAAATGTGAGGATTATATGCACAAAATACATAATATACTCAGAAGATGGCTCACTATAAAAAGCCGAAACCAGCACTCACGAAGTGAAGTGCGGCAATCTCATACGAATTTTAGGTTCCGCCACTCAAAAATTAGTACAACAACATAATTAAAATAATTAAAAAACACGACTGCCCTGCCAAAAAACGAACTTAAAAGTTAATAATCTAAATTAATATAGTTAGATGATAATTAAATAGTTAATCTTATTAATTTTTCAGCTTTAGTCTTTAATACGGCAACATGGTCACCCCATCAATTTTTTTTAATTTTACTAGTCTATGTCACCCGGAATAAGCTAGGGATTCTAACGATACCTCATTTATCAAAATCGGTTCAGGCGTATAGAAGTTATGGTGGAATATACAAAGTCACATACATAAATACATACATGAACCCTGAAAACAATATACTCCTTTTTTCAGGCAGTCGTAAAACAATAAAAATTGCAATAATCAAATTTTTATTTACTTTAGATTGAAATAGGTACGAAAAAGACAGTGTGGTTTGTTATTCCTAAATGCAAAGTGATTGACTATAAAAGAAAGAAGAAGTGATAATAAATACATTAAAATTCCAAGAAATATTGCAAGTTTTCTACCTTGGATTGAAAGGAAAATTTACTGAAGATTTGCATTTCAAGCGTTTACTGTTACTAATTAATGCTATCATCCTAACAACACAGAATTATAATAATATTTCGTACACATATTAATATTAGTATATTTCATTAAATCCTATAGGTCTAACATTCTAAATGTATAGACAGAACATTTAACTACACATATTATATTAATGTACCTAAACAAAAATCGAAAATTAACATCGAAATACATTTCACAATACACGGTCGGGGTTTAAGTGGTTTCAAATGGCATAAGGTGTAGAGGAAATATCAACAAATGTGGCACATTGTGAGCTGACACAATACAGGTCAAAACAAGTAAAATTAGTCAAGGACTCTTCATCTCGCCAACGTTTACAGCAATTGACTATTGAACAGGTGACGAGGTTATGTTTCGCACATTGTAACATTTTCATTGATTGTAGAAATCTCAATACACTTTCGACAAGTGTGGCCAAACCAAGTCATTGACAACGAAATACGATTATTTCAGACAATTTTTTAAAGCAATATACTTACCTAGTTTTTTAGAACAATGGTGAAAACAAGGAGTATTTTCCCTCACTATTATCTATCAAAAACTAGGGGAATTACAAAAAAAATATGTCTAGAAATACGTGTATATTTAGAACATAAATTCCACGCAGCCAAATTCGCGGGCATCATGTAGTGTCAAAATAGTGAGAAATTTGAAAGTTCTAAATTACAAATGTGCGGACTATATGCACAAAATACATAATATACTCAAAAGATGGCTCACTATAAAAAGCCGAAACCAGCACTCACGAAGTGACGTTTGTGCGGCAATCTCATACGAATTCTAGGTTTCGTCACTCGAAAAAATTAGCATGACCCGTTCTCCTAGGTAAGCGACGAAAGTGAAGCAATGCAGCGCGATGCGATACGACTCCTTAGAAAATGGAAATTTATCGTAGTAACAACATTGGCTACGTGAACAATGAGTTACTGTTTCATACTGTTGCCCCGCACCGTATCGAGTCGCATTTATCGCTCAAACATAGGAGATAGCCGTACTTTTGGCAACTATCGCTAGGAAGGCTGATTCTTCTGGTGGAAATAGTGACGGTCAGCGCCCTTCACGCACCAAATACTGAATCAGCCTTCCTAGCGATAGTTACCAAAAGTACAGTTATCTCTTAGTCCATTAGGACAATGCTGTACGATCGCGACTTTGAAAACGCTCGCTGGTTTCCGATTTTAGTATGGATTGTATGCATTTTGTGCAAACATAATTTTTTACCAATTTTGTGCTGTATGCGTGTCAGCTCTGTTAGCGCGCTATATTAACGACGTAAGGTCGGACAAATTTAACATCTATTACATCTATGATCAAAATCTGATAATTATGTTTTATTACATTAATATGGTGAGTAAAATCCGTTATATAATCTTAATACAACCGTAATATGTAAGTTCTAATGGATTATGAGCAACTAATTTTTTTTATCTCGCTGACTACAGCATACCAGACTATAGAAGCCTAACTGTAGTTAAGATTCCGACCTTATATACTGGAATCTTCAACCCATACCGACCGATTTAAACGTGATAGCTTGGCTGTTCAATGTAATCAATTTACGACCCAAAAAATAATAATCGTTCTAATCAAAAGTCATCTCAAAAGTCCAAAACAGGGCGCAACTTTTGAATTTATAAACTTACATAATAAGGTAGTTTTTATCATTCACATTAATAATGAAATAGTTCACGCTTACACACAAACTCATTATTTTTATGTGTATTTTGGCCAACAAGTTAAAAAGTTAATCGTATTTTAGAATAATTAAATTTATATTGTATAAATTGAAAATATTATATTGTGTTTTATAAAGAGAAAGGGCTACAAACAAAATATTGAAGATATTGATATTCTAATCACAGGTTGTTTACGTTCGTATTACATTGCGTTGAAATCAGTTCCTGCCCACGGAGTATTGGTGTTGAGTTAAAATTTTTAAGAGATTTAAAGTTTCACTGTTAAGAGAAAATAAACGGAATACACGAGAATAGAAAAGGTGGATCATTTCAAGTCTTACTTATGTACCTAAATTAAAATAATGTCACCTTTTTAAGATGTCAGCATTATCATTATGCAGTAGGAAAGTACTCCACAACTATATTTACTACTTTTAGTATTTACTTCCAGTTTCATTCGCTTTAAAAAATAAAATAGAATTAATTTTCATCGGATATCTCATCTGTCAAAAAATAGTAAATTGAGCAGTGCAATAATCTTGTGATAGGTTTTCTGTGTGATTTTTAGTGGGATTTGATAGTACTAAGAAACATTGTCAGCGAGTTTATCACAGTGCTTTTAACTTTTTAACTTGGCCCAACTGCGAGAAATAGTTTTTAGGATGTCCATTATTCACTGTTTTTTTCTGGCGACCTACGCGCACTCGTTCTGAAATAAAAATCAACATTTAAAGTGAATTTTTAAAACATTTTAATTCAGTATCGACTCGAATATAATTAAACTACAGGGTTAATTTTAAAATACTAACGTTCTTACTTTCTGTTTTGGTACAAACTTGGCTATAACTCGGAAGGGGGGGGGGCGCACATCGCACTCTACGCTAAAGCTACCTGGGCTGGTTGAGGAAGCGCGCGGTGGCGGCAAACCGGCGCGGCTCATAGTCGCGGCTGGCGGCGGCGCGTCTGCGCGCTATGTTGCGCACGTGCTCGCGGAACGTGGCGCGCAGCTCCTGCGCCGCGCCCAGCGGCTCCGACACCTCGCTCACGCTCTCTGCAACAGAGTTGACCATCGTCATCGCTAAAAAAGAAACGAGCTACTAAAAGCGGTCGCGTGACGGCGACAATATCGCACGCTGGGCGGATATGATACGGGTCGCACGCACGGCGTTGATGACGTCGTCCGAAACGCGATCCCAACACCGAAATAGACGACCAACGGGCCTCTTGCCTACAAAGCAGGCCCTAGACGACCAAAGACTAGAAGTACAAAATTAACCCGAGCCAAGAATGACCCGGGCGCCACGGAGGTCGTCAATGTGCGAAAATACGGTCTCAAAACCCTAGAACCGCATCTTTTGACCGAGCGAAGCGAAGTTCTCTGAGTCTTGAGTGAATTTGCACTTGTCCGTCCGTCCGTCCGTCCGTCTGTCAAACTTCTGAATTACTGAACGTAATTACTTCAACTTTAAATATAATATGTAAATGCCTCCAGCCGAATATGGCTTAAAAGTCCCATCCACGCAAGCGGATGACGATTGACGTCATCAGATTCGCGTTTTAAAGCGTACGGTGCAGTGAATGGATACCGCGAGGTATGAGTTCGGGGCGAACCACTAGTATATATAGCGACGCATCGCCTCGCGGTCGATTCGCATTGTGTGTGATAGGGGGTTACATGACTTGATGAAAGCGCTTAACGTCGTAGGCGGTCGGGCCTGGCGTACGCAAGTTCGTCCGCGCACTGCCGTTGTAGGTCGCAACCTGCAATTCCAGCGGAAGGAAACTATTCTGTACGTAGATGACTTGCCTGTGATGAAAGCGTTCAGCATCGTTGGCGGCCGGGCCTGGCGCACGCATCGGCGCTTCTTGGGCGGCATGCCGGACAGATACGCGTCGCTGTACGGCTCGTCCGGCTCTGCCGCGCGCTGCCGCTGCAAGTCGCGCGTGAACGCGGGAACCCACTCCTCGCCCCAGTGTTGCGCTATGTGCGCGGGTGGCACCTACAACAATACGAGAATAAAACCCGAGCCGACTTTAGTTGAGGACAGCGATCACAACACAACATCGACTTTGTCCACGAAGACGCGCCTCACTATTTCTCGTCTTATTAGGATAATTTATTTACAAACCTTATTTTTATAAAGTCGTGTGTTTTATGTACTTTTATGAGTGTGTACTGCATGCTATATAGTTTCATCATTACAAATCACAATAAATAAGAGAGGGCCGCGTCTTCGTGGATTGAACTATATAAGCGTTGTAGGAAATAGTTCTTTTGACACGTAAAACGCAGGGCCCTGGCAGCTGACGCCGACAAAAATGTTAACCTCTGTCTCTCTTCCTCTAGTATATTTGCCCCAAAAGGTAGTCATTGTGGTTGAGTTTTGCCACGGGAAAACTGAATTTGAAATGCTAATATGGCAAATACCTATAACGAGTCGTATTTTTATATGTTGATACATATAAAAATAATAAAAATTTCATTCATGCTTGTATGATACCCGTTTCACACACGTTACAAATAAGCCGTAGTCAGAAATTGCATGATTGATTCATGGCAGTGTTCTAGAGGAAAAACAGCGCAGCGTTTCAATAAATTTTTGTTTTTCAAATCTTGCCAATTTTACCCAATGTTATTATCCTCGTTTTCTAACATATTAAGGATTAATTAAACGCATTAAACAAAGCAAAGAAAACGAAAACTTAATAAGTATATTTTGTTCGTGAATGGAGAAAATCATAACATTCATAATAGCAAAATAAATCTCAAAAAAACCTTATTCTTGCCCGTATCATATTAAATAAATACACTGACAGGAAGACAATTGAAAAATATCGAAATTTCAACACATAGGACAGAAATTGCACATGAACTTTCATCGTTACCTTACTAGAATAATTCCTCCCAAGGCACGTATCGCAATATTAAGACATACTTCAAAGCAATAATAGATTAATGAACAATGTTTTAAAAATCACGTACCATATCATTATCCATTTTTGTCAGTAGAACAAATAGAACTGACGAATTTATAAATTAACGGCGATTAAGCAATCGCTACGTATTATTAGCATAAATAAAAATCTTTAATGATACGCGATACTTAATGGATGAATAATTTATAACTAGTAGTAATTGCTAGTAATGATGAATTTAAATAAATGATTATCAAATATTCAATGGTACTTTCGTAATTCTATTGATTTTCAAGCCACTAATCAAATTACAAGTAGGATATTCAAGTCAAAAATCAATTCGTATAATTGTATTATACTTACGAAAATTAAATCATCCGTCGGATTCGCAGTCGAGCTGGATTTTGGCTGTCGACTGGGCCTGAAAGAAAAAAATAACTAAATGAATATTCAAACAAATCGAACGAATCAATTTATACTTACAAATGAACACGGCTTTGGTCGTGCATTATATGGAATAAACGGGTATCAAGTTTGTTAAAACCGCGCTAAAACTTTTTTTGTAGTAACACAGCATATTATATCATTGTTTAAGACTACATTATTTACATCCTAACATCGTATGAGCCCACATTGCACATTGACCCAATGCGCTGGCGAATGCAAACGGTCATTTTGCGTTAGTAAGCACAATCATAATATTGTTCTACAAATAATAATTCATAGTTCAGATAAAACGGTAAAATTATTGACTGACAATCTCGAAAAATGGAATTTTATTGTAGCGCCTAATTTTTATAATTAAGACCTATTTGAAAACATTTTTGTATTAACCGTCCGCCATCTTGAATTTAGTGCGGCGTCATTTTATTTATTAATTATTGATACCCTTATTATTGGGATTTGGAATGCATAAAAAATAGTCCGACTTTTGTCATCCGAATTAAAATGTGTTTACAAAATTTCAAATAGGTTTTGCAACTTTACAGCACGTTTTCAATTTTTTATGTAGAAATTTTTGTAGTAGACACTTTCCGAGTGGGACCAGCGTTCCTCGGCGAGCCGTCAAAGCCGCGTCCTTACGTTGACTCGCCGAACGCATTAGTTCAATGTGCACGGGAGCCATTACCTGAAGCGTCCCCGGCTATGCATATTTGAGACGCGTCCGTTTAGGTCTAGACGGCCGGTAACCAATCCATTAATGGGTCCAAACGGAACGACGGGACCAAGCGGAGCAGGCGCTGATCCGCTACTTTGCCCCTCTTGCCTCTGAGTCTCTGGCCTAGTTTTAGTATAAAATGTCCTAAATTAGACGAAATTTCGAAAACAATAATTTAGTATGATATTTTGGGCTTACCCGCACTTTAACATTCATTTTCTGCGCCGTTTCCGTTAACTTCTTACCTGAATCTTCCGCGAACAGAGTCGACGCGTACTGGCTCTAATTCCTCAAGGCCAACTGGCTCTAGAGGTGGACTCGGCGTTGGCCTATGAGATGAGCCAGCCACGTTCGCCTCAGTGTTAAGCCCCGGCCCGGGGTAGCGAAGCAATTCATTCCTAATATTAGGATAGAACGTTAACGAGCTATTAGCTTTTATTTAACTAGATGAGATAGCAAGTAAACGTCAACTCTAACTAATCGTATTTTAGAGGCATTTCGCACTGCCCAAAGAGCGCTTTCTTCCATTGGGTTAGTATAGGGACTCATCACAACAACGTTTAAGGAATTCGAACGTCGATACACATTTAACGTCAGGTTAAAATTGATGTAAAAAGTTCCTTAATATGGGCTGAATTTGTTTGGACAAACATAAGTTTTAAAATAAAGGACATGCGTCCATTTTAATTTATCGCTGTAGTGTTTCATCGTTTTAATTCTGTCAACATTTGTAAGATATAAAATCATATACTGACATTACCGGTCCAGAAATGGGAACCAAAATGGACTATTTTAATCGAGTAATTTACATTTATTTGTGGCGACATTGTGGCCATGCACTGCGGATGTAATCAGCTTTATCCATCAATTAATAAGATATTTACCCGAAAACTCCACGGTTGTGGATAGCAGAAAAATGACCGAGTTGCTCATGGGACGTCGCATCGTTTTCGTCAGTCACATCGGGCCAATCGAGACTTTCTTCGTCATCATTTACCTGACTACCCTCTCCGGCGTTATCGTCTGAGTCGTATTGTGGTGAATCCCTCCTAATGTAGCATGAAATGTTAAGCAATATGCTGTTATGAGATGTCAAGTTTAAATTGAATATAATGACATGGAAAAGCATAATTATCTCTACTGCACTCATTTCTTCTTCCATTTGACAACCAATACTTTTCCGAGGAAAGCATAGCAGTAGCATCGCAGCTGCATATATCATCGCCGCTAAACAATGTCTTTAGAAGCATGATGGAACAGTTTATGTCCCCTTGAAGTTCGTGTAACGTCAAAACCCAATCTTAGGAAACCAGACTGGGTTTTTTTAAATCCACAAAATATGCATGGTACTTACTTTGTTTTGGGAAACTAAATAGTTATTACCTGAATCTGATGCGAGGAGAGCTAGTTGAATCACCGGCATGTATCTCGATGATTCCAATTCCAATAGTGTCCGCAGAATTCAGAGCAGAAATCAAATCCTCACTACGTATGCATGAAATTAAGTTAATAGCATTTATGAAATGTTAAGCTTACGAGCTGTGTAATAGAAATGGGTATAGCCTACTTTATTGAATGCCTCATAAAACTACTTTCTGTTATTAAATACATAGTCTTTGGTATTCTTTTGGTTACTAATACTCGATGAGAAACCCAACGCATGCAATGACTCGAGCGCCTATCTACCTTTTAGTAGGTGAATTAGTACCTTGTCTTGTTACCGGAGTAAGAACTCTTTAAGGCGTCATAGGGAAAAACCGACGGAAAGGAGTCTAGTAAGCTTTTTGATTACGAAAGAAACTCAGTTTCATATACTTTGACATAAAGTTGAAATTGGTCTATAGAAATTAAACACGAAAGACGCGTGGCGCTGGTTTCCACCTGAGCTTGCCACCACTGTCATGTCAAAGTTAATAAAGCTTAGTTTGGGTTGTTATTAAGAAAATCTTTGGCTTCGCTGATGTGCGAATAACATGTAAATAGTGGATACCTGGTACTGTATGTGATTCCAGTTCATTTCTATCTCAAACAGAATCAGCTGCCACCTACTTTGTACCTCTAAAACTATGTTCATCATCCTCAACCGATAGACGTCCACTGCTGGACATAGGCCTCCTGCAAGGATTTCCACACGCCTCGGTCTTGCGCCGCCTGGAACCAGCGGCTCCCTGCGACTCTCCTAATGTCGTCTGTCCAGCGAGTAGGGGGTCTGCCAACGCTGCGCTTTCCCGTGCGTGGTCGCCACTCCAGCACTTTGGGACCCCAACGTCTATCGGTTCTTCTAACTATGTGCCCCACCCATTGCCACTTCAGCTTCGCAACACGTCGAGCAATGTCGGTTACTTAGTTCTTCTGCGGATCTCCTCATTTCTGATTTGATCGCGCAAAGAAACCCCGAACATTGCTCTCTCCATCGCCCGCTGAGTGACCCTGAGCTTTCTTATGAGGCCCATAGTCAGCGACCAAGTCTCGCAACCGTATGTCATCACTGGCAACACGCACTGTTCGAAGACTTTGGTCTTCAGGCACTGAGGAATCTTGGACGAGAAGACATCTCGAAGCTTCCCGAACGCTGCCCATCCGAGTTGGATTCGGCGGCTCACCTCTTTCTCAAAATTGGACCTACCTAGCTGGACCATGTGTCCCAGGTATATATATTCGTCTACAATTTCGAGTGCAGAGCTCCCAACGATTACTGGGTGGAGCGTCACATGAGCGTTAGACATGATTTTCGTCTTACTTATGTTCATTTTAAGGCCCACCTGTTGGGAAACTCTGCTGAGGTCATTGAGCATTGCATTAAGGTCACCCAGAGTCTCTGCCATGATGACTATATCATCGGCAAACCGAAGGTGAGTGATGTACTCGCCATTGATGTTGATGCCAAATTCGTTCCAATCCAGAAGCTTAAAGACGTCTTCCAACGCAGCGGTAAAGAGCTTCGGGGAGATTACATCTCCCTGTCGCACTCCCCGCTGCAGTTGGATTGGCCTTGTAGTCTGGTCCTGTATACGAACTGACATTGTGGCGTTTTCGTACAAACACTTCAGCACTTGGATATACCGGTAGTCTATCCGGCATCTCTGCAGTGACCTCAACACCGCCCAAGTTTCCACCGAATCGAAGGCTTTCTCATAGTCCACAAACGCTAAGCATAGTGGCCGGTTATACTCTTCAGTCTTCTGTATAATCTGGCGCAGCGTGTGAATGTGGTCTATGGTACTAAAGCCTTTCCGGAATCCGGCTTGTTCGGGAGGCTGGAAGTCGTCGAACCTACGAGCGAGACGATTCGTTATGACTCTCGAGAACAACTTATAGACATGGCTGAGCAGCGAGATGGGTCTATAATTCTTCAGCAAGGTATTGTCTCCCTTTTTGAAGAACAGAACCACCACGCTCCTGTGCCATGCCTGTGGCGTTAAGCCCTCGTGAATGACGGAATTGAACAGTCGCTGATGGACCTTAAGTATCGGTTTTCCACCCGCTTTCAGGAGTTCTGCTGTGATTCCGTCCTCACCTGGTGCCCTGTTGTTCTTGAGTTGCTTGAGAGCCATACTAATAACTCGTAGAGGCTGACGTCCGGGATATCTTCGGTATAGTGTCGGGTCAATTTGGCTCTGGGATCTCTAGCCAAATCCTCAACAGGCTTTTGTGTTGTGGTGTATAACTGTCCATAGAACTTTTCCACCTCTCCCAAGATCTCAGGTTTGGATGAGATGAGACTACCGTCATCAGTTTTTAGTTGCGTCAGCTGGCTCTGTCCGATAGACAGATCTCTTGCGAAGACTTTGGAGCCCTTGTTACGCTCGATGGTATCTTTAATAAATTCGGTATTGAAGTTTCGCAAGTCACGCGTTTGTGCTTTAGAGATCTGCCTATTAATCTGCCTGTAAGCAAACGCGTCAGCTGAAGACTGTAGTCCCATCCCTGCTCTCTCATCCATGAGTTTGAGAGTGTGGTCTGAAAACATTTTAGTTCTTTTGGACGGTGGGTCTTAAAGAATTTCGACCCTACGGTATGGACAGTTTCCACCAGCCTGTTATTTAAATCGTCCACAGACTCGCAATCTGCTAGGCAATCGAACCGGTTCTGCAGTTCCAGTTGAAAGCTCCCGGGGTTTTGAATATGAGCACGAGAAGGTCGGAGAGTAGACTTCACCAGTCTGTCCCTTTCCAGCTTGATGTTTAGATTCAATGTGCCTCTTACCATGCGGTGATCACTTCCGGTTTTCACCCTGTTGATCACAGAGACATCATTGAATATTTGCCGCCTGGTTGACATGATGAAGTCAATCTCATTTCTCGTGGAACCATTAGGGCTTATCCAGGTCCACTTTCTGTGTGGAGGCTTCCTGAAGAAGGAGTTCATCATAAAGAGGCCCTCCCTCTCCATGAAGTCGGCCAGCATTTGGCCCCTGTGGTTCCTCCGCCCATATCCAAATTGCCCCACTCTCACCTCTGCACCGCCTAGTTCACCCAGCCTTGCATTGAAATCCCCCATCACAACATTGTAGTAGGATCTAGAGGTATGTATGGCTCTTGAGATATCCTCATACAATACCTCTACCTCCTCGTCGGGTTGTGCCGATGTCGGTGCGTAGACCTGTATAACCTTCAGCGAATACCGTTTGGTAATTCTGAGTATAAGGTACGCTACCCTGCTCGACACACTCTCGACTTGAACAACATTGTTGACGAGGGACTTGTGGACGATGAAACCGACACCACCCTGGGACTGCTGGTCGCCCTCCCGGTAGTAAAACAAGTTGCCGGATTTGAGGATTATCGAGTCCTCCCCCTCTCTTCGGACTTCAGACAATCCTATAATATCCCAACGCAACTTGTTTACTGCTTCTTCCAGCTCGATGATCTTCTCGTCGGTCCTCAAAGTGCGTCCGTTGTATGTTGCCAGGTCTAGTCGTCGGGGTTGGCAGCGGAATCTCTGCCGGAGATTCTTCGCACCCCCTGCCCCGCCGTTACCATGACCGCTGCCAGAGCCAGGAATAGCGGGGCCGCCGGGAACTAGGGGCCTTGGCCTTGTGTACCTATCCATGCAAGGTTTTGCCCGTAATGGCCGCGCTGGGCAGGCGTGTTGGCCATCGCAGGGCTAGACTGTTCGCACTGGTGTCGCTGCTGCCCGACACCAGCCTGAGTCATTTAAAACAGCCTAGCCAGTTTTGAATGGTTATACCGCCATTTGTCGGTCGCCAGAGCCTCGTTTGTAGACCAGCAGGGGGTACCACGGGCAGGTGAGGTTGACTGTTGGAGCGCTAGATGGAGGTGCACTCCCTTACCTCCCAAACTATGTTACAGATAAACAAATACCTTTAAGATTTCAATACCTTAGCCTTACCTTACCATCTAGTGCTGGCAACTGACCTATTTTTACTGACTGGCCTCGGTTTTGTGTAACGGCGTACGTGTAACGGCCCCCGTTGCAGAAATAGACATAGACAACAGGCGTTTTGGCAGTCGTCTTGTGCTGTTAACTCGCCTATTTGCTTGCTATTTATATAAGGAAAACTCACTTCGGCCTTGGTTTTGTGTTACTGCAACGCGTGAAACGACCCCCTTAGTGGAAACAGACGGTTGTTTTTTCGGTTCCTTATTGACCTATTAGCTTGATTTTTATTTTAGAAAACTCACCTCATTCGGCCTCGGGTTTGAGTTATGACGACACGTGGAATGGCCCCCGTAGCAGAAACGGGCGGAGAGAGATCAGGCGTTGTGTTAGCGACGGGTTCTTGATTTTCATTGACTGATGCCTCAATGGGCTCAGCAGCGGGCGCTGAGGGAGAAGCCTGCATAGCATCTTCATCTAGCTCCATGGGAGTTGAATCCTGTTGTAAATTGAAATTCATCAAATTATGTGCGTGCAAATGTGCGTGTGAACTTATCTTATTCAAAAAATTATGTCAGTAAAAGTCTGTCCCTGTCACTTTGCGCAAATCCGGCAACATTCCGACCGCTAGTCTGCAGCGTTTTTGCTGGGTCTAGTAGAGTGAGACTAGTCTAAGGTTTGAGCAGAGTGCCTTCCGGAGCGCTTCCGATTTCTTTCTTAAAGAAATCTCTTGTTTATGACCGCGATTAATATGAGCGTCCACGTCTTTTTACCTACAAAGAAACGGAGACGGTTGTGCGTTTGTTTGTTTGTATGTTTTTAGTATATGATGTTGTAAGTTTATGATCTCTTTTCAGTTTCAGAGTAATCAAGACTTGGGAAATTATAATTACTCTTACCTGTGATTTATTTGTCTCATCCGTGTCCTTTGTGTCTTCATTATCCTCAGAGTCGATTGATTCATCAGTGTCTCGTGTCTCATCCGATTCGTCTACGGGTTTGTCCGGTTCAGCATCTTTCGATGATTCAGTGCCACTCCCTGAGTCCATACCACTCAGACCACTTAAGGAGCTTATTGGCCGTTGTGGTGGTATAATGTACCTTGACTATTAATAATTACTGATTATAATACTGTATTTGCAAGCACTTTTAAAACTACTTGTTTTTAAAAGAGATCACCACGAGAGAGCATAATTTCTTATGTTTGTAAAATACTAGTTGAATTCAACTTGCCTATGTGAATTTTTTTTTTAAATCCCGCGCGAAGTCAATGTAAAAAGTAGCCTCACCAGATTAAACTTTGTCAAATCGATTAAATAGGTAGACTGTAAAAACTTAACATACTAAAATTCAATCACGTTTAAACATTAATAACATTATCTTTATATATAATATATATATGTATATATATATAAAGTGTGTGTGTTGTCATGTGTTTATCACTGAACTTCTCCAAAACAGCTGGACAGATTTTGATGAATTTTTTTCTATGTGTGTTTGAGTGGTGGAATTATTAGTGCCCTGGAGGGCTAGATTCATAATAATTGGACCCGGTAGGTAGTGCTGTGATCAGATTCCAGGATTTTGTTTGATTTTTAGGGCAGGAAAACATCGGCCGGGCGCGCTAGTACAATATATAGTATGGAATAATAAAATATAAGGAGAATGCGCACTTACCGAGCACGAAGGCTGATTATTATCGCGTATAAACTGCCTGTAGTGTATCCTTTTGCGCTCTACGCGAAGGATAGCCGCGTTCAAGTTTTCCATGGCGAGGCTGTGCAGAAGATCGCGGACCGGCTCATCCACATTTTGAATCAAGCCCGTCTGTAGAACACGTAGTGGTTAGAGCAAAACAGTTAGATCAAACTTGCGGCTAAATATTCTACATCGCAAGATGTTTACAGATAGAATATTACTAGTCTTTAAAATATTGCTTGATAACAATGACTATGAATTATCAATTATCTTTCTTTTTCCTTGTATTAAGTAAAAAAAAAACATAATGGCTACTAACTACCATAGCGTAGTAATAAATAGACCACAGGGATACCACAGGGTAGATATTAGAAAAAAATATACAAAGACAATATTAAGTTTACAGATTCGTTTTTGCTGAAAGCGCCACATTCAGTGTTAATATGTTCATTCCGCTGAGCCTGACGAGTATATTCCTCTTAGATCTAGTCTCTCCATCTCTACTTACCAAGAATGAGCGATATATTTTCGTCAGTCCCTCAACTCCCTCCAAGCAGCAGTACGATATGACTCCGCAAAGCTCGTAGAAAAGACGCGGGAAAGCGATGCGGAATCGACGCGAGTACACATCGTTGTCCTCCATATCCAGAACCATCATGGCTTCGTTCAGGAAGCGGATGAAAACTGCCTTCATAGACCCGATCACGTCAACGTGGCTGCGCATTGGAGTTATCGTAGCCTGAAAAATTACTTGCCTATTCATATGTGTCAAAACCACAACAATAGCAGCAAAACTAAGGAATAAATCCGTTAGTCGATTACGGAAATGCTGCATTAATCATTTCTATAATCAATAAGAAAAAAAATTTTCTTAAATAAATTTTTAATTAAATAATTAATTCTTCTTATATTTTCGGCAACATTCATATTATTAAATAATATGAATGTTGCCGAAAATATATGTCGAAAATAGTTACAGTTCGCACGGCAGGTCCGAGGAATCTTAGGGAATGTTGACGTAATGACGTAATTTAGTCGATATTACGTTATCGATACTAACACACCTTTAGTATCTGTGCGCGTGCATTGAATTAATTATTTAATAATAATTCTATGAGGATATTAAGTGCAATAAGGAAGAAAACAAAATTGTATCATAAAATTTAATTTTAATGAACTGTACAAACTGAACGTAAAGTCTAATTAATCTGTCGCAATGAGAATAAGGAATTTAAAAATTAAACCGCTATTTGCAAATACAAAGAAACTTTTAAGTATTGTAATTATTTATAGTATAACTAGCTGACCCGGCCACACGTTGCTGTGGCTAAAGTTTTTGTTATATTACATTATAGTAAACAATTGTGACTGTCAAATAATAACAGACAAATAATTAGCTGAATTATACGGTATTTCGTTCACTACAAAATAAATTTAATTAATTTTATAGCGTCAACAAAACGTGGTAATTATGCTGTTAAAATGTAGCTTATATGACACGTTCGTAGATTTACCATAGCAGCGCCATCTATTGATTACTTACTCAACCCAGTCGAAAGGTATCGACATCTGTTAGAATCATTTGGAGTTAACAGATAATTGTGACTGTCAAATAATAACAGACAAATAATTAGCAATAAATTAAAATTGCGACTATAATTTGAGATTTAAACTATCCTATCTCTCAAGTTGGATCGAACTGCACATGGTGTGCGAATTTTATTATAATCGGTTAAGTGGTTTAGGAGTCCATTGAGGACAAACATTGTGACACGAGATTTATATATATTAAGATCTAACCCTGCTCGAGATAAAGCGTACTCTCGCGTCACGGTCGGCACTAGTATGGGAATGTGCGGCGTGTGAAGCGACGGTCGGGCGCGGGGCGCACCCGCCCCCTACCTCAGCCCCCGATTTCTCTGCCGCTGATACTTAATGATTATTAAATAGATCATTATCTAGTATACTAGTACTAGTACTATACAAACTGTACTTACAATGCGATTAATAAACTCAGAGTGACGCTCGAAGAGCAGATCGGCCAATTGTTCCTGAGTGCCGACCTCGTATTCGCCCTGCATCAGATCGCGCATGTACACTTGGAGACGCCGGCGTAGAGGGAGCAACTCGTCCGGATCCAGAGTACGTCCGAACGAGAACGAGATTGCCTCGCGCTGGAAACAAGGTCACTATTATTTCAACCCATCTTACGTCGCTGGCCCACTACCGAGTTTCCTCTCGAAATTAGAAAAACCATCGCCATAGTTGCCACGTGCGGATTGGCAAAGAGTAGATTAGCAGACACCTCCGAAATTTATAAAGAACTCGGTCAAACAGGTTTCTTCGCTCTGTTGTCCTATTTACAGACGTAATGTTTAATTTCTTAAAAAGCCCATAACTTTCGGAGTTGTGTCATGTGTTCGATTTTATCAATCAAATATCCATAAACAGGATCGAAACCTTGGCCTCGGGCGCGGACCGGGTCGGATGCGCGGCTGGTTGAATTCCTTGTTGACCGAGTGAAGCGAAGGTCTCTGAGTCAACTTGAGTGAATTTGCACTTGTCCGTCCTCGGGTTGCCAAAAAAAATTGTCCGTCTGCCAGAGCCTTATAACTTCTGAATTACTGAACGTAATTACTTCAAATTTAAATATAATATGTAAACCGATAGCCTCCAGCCAAATATGGCTTAAAAAGTTATAAAAATATTTATTTTTCCCTCAAATCTTTATTGTGTGTTTTTCCCTTAAATCTTTACTGTTATTCCCAGGCGCGGCAAAGTGTGGCTATTTAGTAATAACACGAAACATTTGGCGCTGTCTTTAATTAGCACAAAATATAAATGAACTCAGGTACATACCAGTGTTACAATAGCGGCGATCATCAATGATTCTTCGTCAATCGTGTGTCTATCAAACCTCTCAAACAGAGTTTCCACACTGTTCTGAAATATTACATAATATGGTTTATAAACACCATAGGGTTATTTCATTAAATTATCAACTACAGAATCGTATAGATTTGTAAAGATTTGTAAAGCGTAAACATTGATCTAAAGAGTGTGAACCATCGATGATATTGGATTTTCGACTATGATTATTCGATAAATGAGATAACTCGATATTGAGTAATATGTCCCTTTTAATGAAATCTTTTAAGTGTGTATATAGTAATGCTTATTGAACTAATGCAAAAAGTCAATTTAATTAATACGAATGGTCTATATCGATATAAATTATACGAACTGCGTCTTCGTTGTCTGAGACAAAGAAAGCCTATAGACACTACTAATTTAAGTTACACAAGAAATTAATTAAAATTCATTCTTAACACGTGATAGAATGAGAAAGACATACATGATTTTTTGTTCCTTATCGCGTGTCGCCTAATTATAAGGAGAGCTCTCTTAGCTCGAATAAACTCGATTTAGCTAAACAAGCCCGACAAGAGTATCGGTACTTTATTGACTATCCCTGTCTATTTTATCTTTTAAAGTATTTTTTTTTGTTTTTGATCTAAGTACTTTTAACTTATTTTGTCATGCATGATGAGTTAGCCTGTAGTATGTAATCAATGGTAGTCATAACTTGGGATGATGCCTATATCAAAAACTAGCAGATGCCCGGGATTTCGTCTGCGTGGTTTGAGGTTTTTTGGTTCCCGCGGGATATCTTTAATTTCCGGGATAAAAAGTAGCCTATGTGCTATTCCAGACTAAAGTCTATCTGTGCCAAATTTCAGCCAGATCCGTTCAGCTTTTGGGGCGTGATTGAGTAAGAAACATCCATACATCCATCCAAACTTTCGCATTTATAATATTAGTAAGATAAGGTAAATTATCTCTAACTGATCATTAAATAGAGGATCTTCCAAAATACCAAAAACTCACATCCTCGGTTAGTTTTGAGTTTGATAACCATTTTAAAATATAGATTAAAGAAAAAAAGTGCGTTGAAATTTGATGACGTCATAATTGTGAATTTCATACAACTTACTTACTAGAAGTGCGTTTTTAAGTTTGATAAAGAGTTGCTGCTTTGATTGAGTTATCATTATCCCTATTATATAACTCAGTTGTACTAGAATAAGACAAAAGATTATTGCATTGCCGTTGGCTTCCAATTAAATTAAATAATCCCTTTCGGTGATACGATTGCTGGAGTTCTAGAAGATTGTCATTCATTCAACGTTCGTTGTCATTGGAGCGATGTATAAGCATTGTGAAGAACTCACTTGTATGCGGGTGATGCTATTATCACGTATGCGAGGACCGCCTTGCTGGATGCTCTCTTCCCTTTAAAATAAATTGCCAATTTACTGATTAGTGTTCGGAACAAACGTAGACTAATCGTAAGAATAATCAAAATACATCTTATTATAATACACTTTTTCAAGTGGTCCCTGATTAGGGACATCGGGTCGTCCCGGACTGCCCCGCTCTGCCGACCGAGCAATGTAATAACACTTAGGGTGGTTAGGTAGCTCAGTCCTCACACGACCAGCGTAGAGAGTAGGTATTTTTTCTCCGGCACGCGCGAGCATTTTAACGTTCATTTAGTTTACTTTGTGCCACCTAGATGGCACTCTGGCTCGCGTTACATGAGCCTTACGCGAGCCAGAGTACAAGTGGTGCCATCTAGGTTATCGTTCATACTGAAATAGGGCCCGATAGTTAGTGCCGTGTAATAGCCACGCCCACCCTTACCTCAGGGCCCTTGAAAAAGTGTAGTGTAATAAGCCAATAAAGAGCTGACTTCTAAGCTACAGTGGAGCCTTGGAGCATTAGATTTCACACTGAATGAGTTTTGAAGTTATTTACTCGTCAGGGTTTAGTCAAAACTGGTTTCATGTTCAAAGTCTCTATCATGTTAGTCTGGTTTTATTTTAGACTAAATCCATTCAATCAGGCTAATCTGTCATCATAAAAAGATATATACCGACGCCTTTGCAGTTGGCGCCTTGCATGAAGGCTGTCGCACTGCAAGAACCTGTCGTAAACCAGATCGAAGATCGACACGGTCTGGGAATGGATCCTTGGAGCGCGGCTGTGCCTCTCTGTGAAAAATGTCACGTGTTTCATAACAATGTTATTTTTACTCCATCCAATACACCGTAGGTACTCTAGTATTTTTTTCACAATGTTCTTTTTTACACATTTTTTAAAAATACTCATATGAAATTCGACCGCTGAAAGATTTTTTAGATTAATGATTACACTTTAAAATCGTTTAATAATATTACAATGATATTTAATTAGCGACTCTATAATCTGATGCAAAAACGTGACCTTCGACCATACATGAAAAAAATATTCGAATTCTCATAGTGTCGCCAATGATCACTGTGACAATGATAAATCGATATTCAAGTCAGCATTAACTATTATGACGTAGAATAAAGGTTTTTATTTCAAAGCTTATTTATCATTTAAATAGCTATTAAAATTGGCACAAGAATTTGATGATTGATAATTAATCAGCTGTAGCCTAAACACTAGGTACATTGATTGAAACTCCATACAATCACTTCCGATTCGACTTCAGGCTCGTCCCTAGTCTAAATTATAATGTCCTAGATGATACCCGCGAATCCGTCAGTGTATTAAGGTTTTTTGTTTTTAGGAACTCTTTAATTTTCCGGGATAAAATATAGCCTCAATGTTGTAGTCCATTCCAAATTTCAGCCAAATCTGTTCAATCGTTGCGGCGTGAAGGCGTAACAAACATCCAAACTTTCACATTTATTATATCAGTAGGGTTTAGATTTAAATTAAATAGATTTGTTTATTATAAAATTATGCTATATCTTAAATTAATAATTATTTTTCGTTTATTTCTTCTTTGAATCCAAGCCTTGCAGCATTTGTACCTAGATAAAGTATATACAAAATTGGATACATACCTGCCGAAAGTATCACTGAAAATAAAGACCGTATGACCTACAAGCTATGCTATTGAGGCCGCGCACAAATCTGCTCTGAATTTTGCTCCAATGTAATATCTTATTGAAACTTTAGAGCTCACAAACTGAGCGGACAATACGCATACCGCGTTTTGTAGGGCTTAAAGTATGAAATTGGCGTTTCGAAAGCTTTTTGTGTACGATAACATATATTTGTTTAAATCAACAGAACTGGCGCGGATTTTTTGCATGATCTCGCAAAATTGGTACTCCGCGCGCTGAATTTAAGCCAGATTTGTTCGTACCCCTCATATAAAACATCTAATGACATTGAAGCTCGTAAAACAGAAAGTGGTATAGATTGACGGATTCATCAAGGTATAGAGCCCGACATGCAAGCACATGTAATCTATGTCCGAAACACGCATGCATATGCATATGCAATAACCCAGTAACTCTAGACGTAAAATCAGCCATTCTTCTGTAGGTTCATTGATGAGGTCTAAAACTTCACAAGTACACTATTCTAATACTATATTATAATTTGATTTACAACAACTATTTACAGACTGTAGAAATTCGTAATCATGTTGTAACATCTAGTGTTCGCACTTGAGTTGAATGCAGAGCTTGTAAGCCTATTACACTGCACTATTGCAAGGGACCCTTACACTTGAATCAGTATAGTGTAATAAGTATTTAGGAAGTAAGGGTCCCTAATTTGATCCTTATGGCTGTGTAATAAGCAACGCTCTAACTATCTGCCACGCCCACCCTTACCACTGGGTCCTGTGAAAAGTGCAGTGTAATAGGCCTATTAGGAATGTGCTAGTGCTGCGACCTTATTACTGACTGTCAATATCGATAAATTACAAAAAACATTTAAAATATTACTTGAACCACAATAAAAGTCCAAAATTTACCTTATTTCTGAAGTAAAGAAAATTAAATAATTCGGACAAGTAGGGACTGTGAATTACACTACGATTAAAATCATCTTTTTTATTTTATCTTCTTTTTGTTCTTTTTGATACTCCGGTATATCGACGCGTCTGCCGTTAAAAGCAAGTTCAAAGTATATTTTCGCCATTTCGCTTGCTTGGCGATGAATGTAAACAAGACTTTGATATGAAAACTTCTTTAGCCGCGATAAACACTTATTGGTAGGGGGTAAACTTGTGGATTCGCCTCACCGACATGGTCCGCGTCACCGACATGTTCGCGTTCTTACGAAGACAAAAGGTCTTAAATATAAATATACTATATTCGTAATTAAACTTTAATGCCTTAGTTTTAAGGTTTATAATAAATTGACGTTTTTGATATTGACAATGTAATCCCAAGAGTTGCGTCTAGTTCCAAAATAGAGTAAAGGTACCAATTTGGCAACGTATGACGTACCTTATCGCTTACACGTTAATTGAAACATTATTCAAATTCAATTTCAAATTTTAAGGTAACGGGCCCCTGGTTCGTGACAGTACGTTATTTCGTTAGTTTTGTTTCTGGCGCAAAAAATAAGCAATTTAAATAATATTTATTTAATATATACATTTGTACAAAATCTCGATCATTTAAACTGTCCAAAAAATCAATTACCAAAATTTTGGCTGCTAAACTGAAAGCAATACGACCCTCGAAACTGTCGGGAGCCACGAACAGCTGTGAAGCTTGCTTTTATGACTCGACACCATAAGGGTAGCGTTTGTATTTCTTAAGCTACAGAAAGGCATAGCTAAGTTCATTTGAATAAAA
This sequence comes from Erebia palarica, assembly GCA_964035005.1. Lineage (NCBI taxonomy): Eukaryota > Metazoa > Arthropoda > Insecta > Lepidoptera > Nymphalidae > Erebia > Erebia palarica. The sequence goes on from OZ035986.1 coordinate 23,154,630, forward strand.
CTTTTAATAGGGCTTTTATGTGTTCCTTAACAATCGATATGATTCGGAAAAAGTTAAAGAAAAACATAGAATTCTTTCAAAATTGCAATAAATCGACTCACAAAATAGCGGTCATTTATTTTCATGCGTCCCCTAGTGCGTGACACTACCGAATTAAGGATATTCAAGATACATTTGTGACGCTTGTGCATTTATGTAAATTTAAAATCAAATAATGTATTTAATTAAATTTCTTAGGAGCTAAATTCTTTATATGTTTTGTTCTCTAGAATTCTTATAATACGAGTTTGAAAGTGACCTGAATTTACATTTTTGAGGTAAATTCGCACAGGTGCTTCCAGCTTAATATTTTTTTTATTCGATTTATATTAGGTATGTTTGTATATTATTACTATATATAGGGCGGTTAATTTACATAATTTTAAAATGATCTACTAAATCTATTCCATAATTTCCAAAAATCAATACCACGAACCAAGGGACAGTCTATTTTGTTATACTTTTTCCCAAGTTCATGACAGGTATATCTATAGTGGTAGGCTAGTAGGTAAGGCACATACCACTTTTAACGCAATACATTAATAATATTCTTTAATAAACCACAGTTTCAAATAAAAGAAACGATTATTTTTTAATTTTTAGTTTCAAGTAGATAAGTTCCTAATAAAAGCTGTCATTAGGCTGAATCTCACTCTCACATCTTTTTTATTAATTATTTTCATTAAAAAAAAATATCCTGTTCTTAATTATAAAACCTTTTAAATAACTCTAACTCGCTGTAAAAACTTTATCACGAAATAGGGGCCACGAATTCACGAACTTAGCAAAATTTTATCACGAAATAGGGTTCAAACTAGACGTCCACAAATAAATTAATATAAAAAAAACTACGAAACAAAACTACATAATTTATGTATTGAATTATTGGCAAAATACCAATATTCAACACACAAAAGCTTTCAAACTGATATCATGTTTAGGAATTTATTTAAAAAAATTTAAAAGTCTCCTAAGACTAGTATATCGAATTGTGGGGCAATTACGTTAATACTAAAATTCTAAAAGTTTTCACTTCTATCGGCAGTCCCTATGACTGCCATTTTGTTACTGAACCCTCTTTTGGTTTTTTCTTTGCGTCACTCAGTTTACAAAATGGAAAACTTGAAATATCGCGTTATTTACGAGTACTAGTTCCATCGTGGTACCAGTGCTGCAGAAACGGCTCGAAGCATTAATAATTTGTATGGCGGCGGTGTCGCAAAAGAAAACACAGTGCGTTTTTGGTTCCAACGTTTTCGTTCTGGAAATTTCGACCTGCAGAACAAGCCCCGTGGACGGCCGGAGACCAAAGTTGATAATGAAGAATTGAAGGCTATTGTGGAAGCGGATCCATCGCAAACCACGTCCGAGCTAGCTGCAGGTTGCGGTGTTAGTGATAAAACTGTTTTAATCCACTTGAAGCAAATTGGGAAGGTGAAAAAGCTTGAAAGGTACCTAAAGGTATAAGTACCTCATGAATTGAGTGCAGCAAACCGACAAACGCGCGTCGACTGCTGCGTTACATTACTCAACCGGCACAATAATGAAGGGATTTTAAATCGAATTATTACCTGTGATGAAAATTGGATCCTGTACGATAATCGGAAACGCTAATCGCAATGACTGAACCCTGGCGAACCAGCCAAATCCTGCCCCAAGCGAAAATTGACTCAAAAAAAATTACTTGTGAGCATTTGGTGGACTAGTGCCGGTGTCGTTCACTACAGCTTTCTTAAATCTGGCCAGACGATTACGGCGGATGCCTATTGCCTATTGTCAGCAACTGCAAACCATGATGGAAAAGCTAAACAACCGAGGCTCGTCAATCGCTCTAGGCTACTGCTGCTTCAGGACAACGCTAGACCACACACTGCACAACAGACGGCTACCAAATTAGAGGAGCTTCAATTGGAATGTCTAAGACATCCACCGTACTCCCCGGACTTTGCTCCAACAGATTACCATTTTTTTTCGAAATTTGAATAACTTCTTGCAAGGGAAAAATTCAACTCCGGGCAACTTCAATGGGGCAGTCCAAAGCGCCTTCAAAGATTTTATTGATTCCCCTCCGAATGGTTTTTTTAGTAAAGGGATCAATGAACTACCTATGAGATGGCAAAAGTACCTAGACATGGTACGTACTTTGATTAAATAAATATATTATATTTTAAAAAAATCGACTTTATGTCCCTCCCTTACAAAACGGCAATTTCACCTATTAGATGATTTAAGAACTTTACCTAGGAATAGTTAATCCACCGTTAAATCGCAAAATCATATAGCTGAATTGATTATTTCATGAAATAATCAAGTATATCATTGAATGGTCATAGTTTTCATCAAGAATGATCACCTAATTAATTGATGATATAATGACCAAAAGTCTAATGTTGGGTGTCCATAAAAATGTAGAAGTAAAAATGATGGGCTTCACCAGAAGACTCGCTTCACCTCGCTTCATTCAGGACCTTCTTCGCAAGTTCTGGGTTCACAGTTTACAAAAATACTCTAGGTTTAGGGAAATACAAGACTATTGAGTCGGGTTATGCTGATTCGGTTTTGGGACAGTCCACCATCACCACCACTGACACCACCACCATCACCTATTATCTCAATTCTAACGAACGCTTGGCGGTTTGAATCCGTTTTATCTCCTAGATGTCAACTTACATAACCAAGGTAGTATGAGCAAGAAAACAATTATTCCAACTCTTAACGGATTTGATGCGTTAATGTTGACATCACAGCATTAATGTGAACATAAACATTTAAAACAACTTTAACGGTAACATATAAATTAATCCGTATACGTATGTATATCGTACGATAGATGTCAAAGAATGCACTTGACAACACTATCCGCGGCCGTGAGAGGACCGGCCGTGCGGACGGGGGAGGGAGATGCACCCGCCTACACCTCAGACCCCGACTGCATTCAACTCGGGTGCGTACTATACAATATAAAGCCACCGACGATATCTGCCAGTTGGCCAAATTTGGAACTATGCCTGTTTTATGCCTGTTTAGGTTTTGTGTTTATTTTATTTTTAACTAGCTGATGCACGCGACTTCGTCCGCGTGGTTTAAGTTTTTCTTTGATTAATTTGAGAGGAGAGTTACCCGTATCGACGGGATGAACATTAAACGTTTGACAGTTACGAAACCCATGAACATTTTTCTAAAATGAAATGTTATTTATTCTTAAATTTTACAATGTTGTTAATAGTTATTCTGCTATTCTAGACCGAGACAAATACAAAAAAACATAAACCATGAAAATCGGCCCAGCCGTACTAGAGTTATAAGTGTTCGAACAAACCCGACTTTGTTATAAATATTAAGATATATACTAGCGACCCTGTCAGCGGGTCAGATAAGTTATTTGATATTAAATAAATTCCAGTCAAATATAATTAAGTTAAGTTTTCTCGTAGTCTTTTCTCCTCAGCTGACATAACATAAAAAATCGCAGCAAGCGGCGAAAACGTTCTTACCGCGAATAATCAACAAAACTTTTACTCTGGTGTAAAATTAAGTAAACTTAAACCTATTAAAAATGGGTAACTATATTTTAATTATTAGAGATGGAAATTATCTACGAGAAAATATCATATTTATTTGAGATATTGATTGAACTATACGAGCTTGACTTTAATTCAAAATACCCCTAAAATTACTAGGTTATAACGCATAAAATCAACATCATATCGTGTATCATTTTGACCAACTTTAAACGTGCTTATCTCAAGAGATCCGTCAATACTCTTTTACGCACCCAAAGTCGATGAATTTTGATTGCCAAATGTAAATTCTAATTAAGCTTTTCGCCTGCAAACTAACAGGCCCTTACTAATAAAAAATTATACAAAGCTTATTCATAGCTTATACATATATGTCATAGATTTTACGTGTATAACCCATGTATACGCATTGTGCAAATTTTTATTAATGAGGGCTTGAATATCTGGCTATACATACGTGGCCTATGGTTAGCGTTTGCCGAATTCGCGTTTGCGTTTTGCTCGGTATTGGTCTGATTCTCTTGAGATGGTTCCTGGGTCGGAGTCTGATTTGGGGCCTGGGTTTGATTTTGGGCCTGAGGCTGATTTTCAGCCTGAGTTTGGGCCTGGGGTTGAGCTTGGCTTTGGCCTGGACCTGGTCTTTGACCTTGAGTCTGGCTCTGATTCTGACTCTGACCCTGGACTTGGTGTACTTGAGCGTGCAACACCCCTTCCATTCCTGGGACGAGGCCCTGACGGAACACTGAAGCCACAATGTTGTGTAACAAGTCGGCAGTCTGGGCCAGGTACACTGGAAAATTTCAATGCACATTACAATCACGTGATTTTGAGCTGATCGCATACTGCCCGAAAAGCCGCAAATCCGCCAATTTTTTGCACTAAAAACTCTGATAACATTCGGATACGCGCCAAAAGGAATGCAGACGACGTCGCAGCTGCCACATTTATCCTGAAATGAGCTTTTCGAGCACATCCTGCGCCAGCTACATCGGCAGTGTGCGATCAACTTTGTAAAATAACAAACATAACTGCATAAGTAAAAAAAAGCATAAAATTTTGTGAACATATTAACTTAATAATTAAAAGCAACTTAAATTGAAAATAATAAATATTAAATTAGAAATGCAAAAGTTAAATAAATAAATAAAAAAGATTCCCATTTCCTAAGTCTAAGCCTCTTTATGTAGCCAATTACAAAACAATGTTATTATTATACGCAATAACTTCAAAAAACCTGCATATCATCTGCATAGGATCTACCTATTCATCCATTAAGAATTTCGTAATTTACACTTTATGTGTTTGTCTTTAGCGGGCCACAAGCCATAATGGCTCATGCCCTAGTTTACAAATGTACAAATTATATTCCCTGATTTCTTTTTTTGGGTGGTCTTCAAATCTAATTTACTGTACCTTTCAGTATTCGGCCGATATACAGCAGGTTTTTACTTAAACGTAACTTACATAAAATAATTGTTATTCTCTATAGTAGAAGCTTCTTGTCGAGTGGTCTCATAATCTTGTCATAAGGGTCATGAGGCTGGCCGGCAGAAAATACTTATTAATGAATTTTGAATTTACAAATAATATTTTTTCGTAGTAAGTATAAGTATTAGAAACGCATGATTAATTATTACCCCAAGAAACCCCCTGCCATTATGTGATTAATAGAAAAGGGTCACGATCCTCGGCAATAAGGAATACGACGCAGAGGGAGAGAAACGCATGAAACAAACAAAAATACTAACTTTGCTGTCCAACTACTGTTCGAGGTTGATTACCTCCGCCCTCGGTCGGCTGTGAGCCCATCGTAGGAGCTGAATTGTTGTTCACTCTCCCAGCGACCTGTGGGATCTCCTCCATACTCATCACGACCTCCACGCCCCCAAGGGTGCCAGCCTGTCCCAGTCCCCTAAACAGATTCTCAAACTCTACAACAGAAAATGCGCACAATAAAACAACAACCCGTTGCCTCACGCTGTGTGCAACTAAACAGATGCAAGATCTACGCATTTTCGACACAGAACATTAAAAGCTTCAGTCACCAATACAACTAGATAGTATTTATTTATTAAATCTTATATAATTGAAATTAAATTGTGTTACAAACAGTTCCACAAAAACCACAGTCGGTTTTACTGTGCACTGTGAACTATACCTACTAGCAACAATGGACCCGACACGTTTGCCGCCGAGCATTTGGGTCGCCGGAGGCGAATTCGAATCAGAAGGAAATGGCTTGGTCACAAGTCGCAGCTTCAGTGGTTACATCTTATGCAGTATTCAAAAGGATTTAGACGTGTGTATAAAACAGTAGATGTATAAAACAGTAGATGCATAATACATATTATATAATGATATATTTCTGGGAGCCATCGACTGTAGAGGCGTGTTCTACCGACAAGCAGCTAAACAAGGCACCAGAAACAAGTACTGACCACTCTAGACCGGTGAAACTCGAAATCATCGGGTTTGTAGAATATCTCACCACCTATTTGTGGCAACAAAAAGGCACTGAATTTTATTTTGTTTTTAGGTAAAACTGGAACAGATTATGAATCCAGTACATCCCATTCCTTAAAAGGACAAACTGTAGTTTTTAACTTGAAACCATACTTTTTCTGAGATTTAATAAAATAATATATTTCTTACGTTTAGAATTAACTCAAAGTGAAAAAAATTACATATCAAATAGATAAAGCGTTGATATAGGCAATCTAAGAATATTCTATCTAGTTGTATTGTTGTTGGAAGGGGAAAGAAGTAGAAGTGTGTTTGATGCATTAATTTAAAGCCGTATCGCACTCGATATCTGAAAGTATTCTTTAAAACACTATTAACTGTAAGTTGGATACGACTTTAGGATGAAGAACGTGACATGAAACGGGTAACACGAAACAAGCATGCATTGAACATGATACTCCATTTTTATAACAATCCCTAAGCATTTTTCAGTAATAGTTTTTAACTTAAGTACAAAAATGAAATTGGAAAATTCTTTTTAACCCCCGTACCACGATTTTCTTGTTTCTAACGTCTAGTCAAAAACGTCAAAACGTAAAAAAAACATTTTGGTTTCGGTTACAAAAAAAATGTTTCGAAAGGTTTGTTTGTCAAACAGACAAGTGTTAATGATATTACTTCATGAAATATCTAATAAGCCTACTTGTCCTAGAGATGTTGAATATTGTTGTTTATATTACCGCCACAGACCGAGTGTGACTGCATCGCCTAAGCCGTTAGACAAAGTGATTTTAAATTTGGTGAAATTCGTTATCGTAATTCCACGTGGAATAATGTCGTAGAAACAATCTAGCAGAAAAGGAATCTCATACCTCGCATCAACAGTAGTAACTATGTAATTTAAAAACTACGTGATATAAATCCAACAACTAGCATGAAAAAAGTTTTCTTTTGTCCCGCGATTTCGATAAATCAAATGACTACCGTTATTGCTGGATTTCAAACGGAAAAGTTTTTTTACTAGGAGAGAAGTACATACATATATTTGATGAAACGGGCTTGCGAAACTCAAAGAATCGGCGTGACTCCAATACATGCAAATCAGTGGCTATTTGTTAAGAAATCAAGAATAGTATTTTACTTACAGTGTTATCTTATTTCGTATTATTCCCAGTAAAGGGTAATTATTACTTGTTTTTGTATAAACATGACAAATAGTCGCCTTGTTAAGTACCTTAATAAATATTATATTTTATCGAATTGCCGATTTGAAAAATGAAATTTAATATACCTGGTACGAAAGCCCAAAAAGAATTCTCAGATTAGTGTTGTACTGGCCGAACTTGATCCCGCCACCTTAGCCCGCTCCACATAAAACGTGTTAAAATCCGATCCTAATTTCAATGTTTTCCCTAAGTCATATATTGCACATATACATATACTATGCACCTCGCATAGTTGAAATAAATATTAAATATTACGACAATATACTTTCACGTTCCTATGGTTAAAAAAACACAGCCTTACAAAAAATATTTTCATACTAAAAGGATCTTTAAACACAAGCCTTACTAGTACACTGTTCACTGAGGGAGAAAGTGACCGATAACTAACGAGGGTGTAGTTTGCTCAATACACGCGAGTTAGGAATCGTACTTTCTCCCGAATGAAACATAAACTCGCCGGCATATTTAGCGGAACATAAAAAAAAGGTCCATAATTAAAAAAATATGGTTTTATTTGAAAATCTACTCACTACACTTCTTTTGTTATTTAAAGATTCATTTGTTTTACTTAAAATGAGATCACATTAAGAACAGATTTTGCGAGTAAAGGCTAATTGTGAAAAATGGTACATTTTTGAACTTCTCATGTAACCGGGAAAAGTGAAATTTAATATTAAAATAACAATTAATTAAATTAGAAAAATGGTGATTAATATCGCGTATTTCCTCCACGTGCTCTTATTAAAGTTTCTACCCGTCTAGGCATACTGAGAATGATGTTATCCATGGTCTCCTGGGATAGTCTCCGCCATTCCTCAACTACGGCGATTCGCAGTTCTCCCACGTTGGCAGGAGCTGGAATTCTGGACTTAACTTTTCTTTTCAGCAAGTCCCAAACGTGCTCTATTGGGTTCATATCCGGTGATCTCGCCGGCCACTCCATAACAGGGATATTCATATCATTAAGATAAGCTTGAGTTACCCGAGCGGTATGCGGCCGAGCATTATCCTGTATAAAAACAAAATCTTCACCGATATATGGGACAAACGGTACGACATTTTCTTCTAAAACTTCTCTGATGTAGCGGTCTGCAGTCAGACTCCCTCTGTCAATCACTACCAAGTCTGTGCGAACTCCCAAACAAATGCCCGCCCAAACCATTATTGATCCACCACCGTATGCAACTGTAGTTTCAAAATTTGTCTGAATGTATCGTTCTCCTTTGCGTCTGTTCTTTGCCTGCCGTCAATTTGATTTAAGAGAATTCTGCACTCATCACTAAACAATACCTTACTCCATTGGTCCGCGTTCCAAAGTCGATGTTCCTGAGCAAAAGTTAACCTGTTTCTACGATGATTTACCTCGAGCCTTGGAGCCTTGGCGGGCACAAATGAACCCAAACCAGCTTCTTCGAGCCTTCTTCGTACCGTACACTCACTTACGGTTACACCCCGCACTGCTTCTATTCTTTCATTTTGTTTTTATGCAGGATAATGCTCGGCCGCATACCACTCGGGTAACTCAAGCTTATCTTAATGATATGAATATCACTGTTATGGAGTGGCCGGCGAGATCACCGGATATGAACCCAATAGAGCACGTTTGGGACTTGCTGAAAAGAAAAGTTAAGTCCAGAATTAAAGCTCCTGCCAACGTGGGAGAACTGCGAATCGTCGTAGTTGAGGAATGGCGGAGACTATCCCAGGAGACCATCGATAACATCATTCTCAGTATGCCTAGACGGGTAGAAACTTTAGTAAGAGCACGTGGAGGAAATACGCGATATTAATCACCATTTTTCTAATTTAATTAATTGTTATTTTAATATTAAATTTCACTTTTCCCGGTTACATGAAAAGTTCAAAAATGTACCATTTTTCACAAATAGCCTTTGCTCGCAAAATCTGTTCTTAATGTGATCGCATTATAAGTAAAACAAATGAAACTTTAAATAACAAAAAAAGTGTAGTAAGTAGATTTTAAAATAAAACCATATTTTTTTAATTATGGACCTTTTTTTTATGTTCCGCTAAATATGCCGGCGAGTTTAGTTCCTTATGTACCTGCGAGGAAATTAAGCGATAATATTTTCAAGCTTCACTATCACTACTAGACTATATTTTGAGGATCTTCTATTTTATAAATTCAATATTCAAATAAAACAAAATATTAGCGCACGATCGCTATTTTTCTTATTTTTTTTTTAAATAAGATAACGACGCAATAACGCAAAATCTGACCAATATCTTTTGTCGAACGAATATATGTTTTAGGATATTAATTAATTTTAATAGGTATAAGGTTAGAGAAAGCTGAAAGTCGAATTATGAACAATATTAAATGCTACCAACACCTATATCTACTTAACGGGAACACTGGGGTTAAAACAAAAAAAGGTCAAGATCTATCTAGATAGACCATACAGCCTACTCAGTCATATTTTTTTTTATTCCATGCCATTTTACAATCTCACCTCACTTCACAGATTTAAAAAAAAAGAAAAGGCAGAGATCTATCTAGACCATGCAGCCTATTCAGTCATCAAATTTATGAAGTGAAACTTATTTAGCACCGTGATTTGAAAATTCGATGAAACGAAAAACGACACCAAAAAGATTTTAAAAAGAGTGAAATTTTAGTTCCAGTGTAAATACCTTAATATAAATTTATTATTAATTTATTGATTTAAATAACTTAATATTTGGATAGAAGCAGGCGTTACTTTGCGGAAGTCCATGAGAATGAAATAACTGGAATTTTAATTCGCTTTAACCTGCCACTGAAGGCAAATCTATGTGATACTTATACATAGATTTTATTTTTTTTTTTTTTTTTATTACTATACATTATGCTGAGCCTGGGCCATTTTTTGGGTTGTGCCATGCGTGATATGGTTCATCCCTGCGCCTCATCGATTGTTGTTTAGATAATAGATCTTGTTTAGATCGTTGAGGTGCAGGGGTGATCTACCTCTTTAGGTATGCTTGTTATGTATGGCACAATTTGGAAATAAATTTCTTTTTCTTTTCTTGATACAGTGCGTATCTTGAACTTTCAGTCCGCGATATTCACACCACATAACCCCTCCAAAATACCCTCACCAATGCACCATTGTAAACACTCTTTAAAATTACGATTATTTTATTATTATTTGGTATAGATTTTTAGTTACAATTTCTGGACTGTTGTTTCTTAAAACTACAGTGTGTGGATTACCAATACCAATGGGTTTACATACATTTTGCTGCCCGCTTAGAACTTTAATAATAAAATTTCATCCTGCCCGCTTATTTGGTTTGTAACAATGACGTACTTTCGATCTTGTTTTGAAAAAAAGAAGAAGGTAATTCCCGAGCACCCGCTCTATATCGCACGGAAATTAACCGTAGTATAAAAAGTATTTTCACACTAAAATCCTATTCCCATTTCCCCTCCATGCTAAGGATGTACCAAAAACTGCAACAGCTGAACCTATTAACTTTTTGATTCTGATTACATTCCGCCCTGTGAAAATTGAGGCTTTACAATTTTAAATTTAACACGCTTGCCGTGGCGTGGGCTACGGACTACGGTGGCGAGACGAGTTTATTTTCGGCACTAAGGTACTAATACCTAGTCGTTTTTGCGCCGGCATCCAAAACCGGGTTGCCTGAACAAATATCTTACCGAGCATAACTTGACGACGTTCGTTCAGTCCATCCTGATTTTGCTGAGCGGCGTCGTTCTGGCTTTGCTGTTGACTTTGGTTTCGATTTTGATTTTGGTCGCCCTGATTAGTATTAGTACCGTTCATAAAAACGCTTTCGATGTTGATCGGTATGGGTACCGCGGTCTCTATTTCTACTTGATACGTGACGGGGTCAGGTTGTACGTTTATGTTGACAGTCGGTTGGGTGGTATTCCTACCGGCTAGGGCGTTGCTGGTCTGAGCCTCTTGACCGTCTCCGGGCTGCGCTTGCCCGGAACCGTTACCGGTCGCCGTAATTGGTGGACGGCGTGTTGGTGAGGCTTGCACCACGTTAATGTGAGCCTGTGGAGAATGTAAGTGTTCAACACAATACCGATATCGTGCTGTCACACTGCACATGTTTTAAAACTTTATTGAACATCGACATATTTCACTACAGTTCGCGCGCGAGTTGAATGCAGAGTAAATGTATGTGTCACCATACATTTACCTGCATTCCACTCGCGCGCGAACTATAGTTTATATCCGGTACCAATAATATTATTTTGATTATTATTATTTCACATACATTTCAATTATTTAATAACGCGAAAAGTGTCATACTAACACACGTTTTCGCATTTGTTATATTTAGTATGTATTCTGTGGAAAGGAAACAACAGGAGGTAAAATCCGTGTCACGAAAAAAGTGACACAGACAATAAAAACTTACATGTACCGGCAATGGATGGCGCACCAACGCGTCAGAGGTGAGCCGCGAGTTGCCATGGGCCATCAGAATGCCAACGTCGCTGACGGTGTGATACGCGTGCGAAAACGAGTGAAAAAGCTCAGCGCACAGATCCGCTGTACGCTGGCGACGTTGCAAAACCTCTTCGGAGAGGTTGACCTGAGGAAAACAAAACATGGTAACGTCATCAGTATAAGCACAGCGTAAGTACATAGTCAGGTCATAAGTTCTGTCACATGTGTAATATGAAATAATTTAGATATGTTTATTATTTATGTAACCATATAAATAGCAAAGTGAACTTAATAAAACATAGATTCTTATGGTAATAAAGTTTATTCAAAATGACGCCCGCGATTTTGAATACAGGCCTTCAATCTGCGCGGCCAGTCGTCTATCGCAGCACGAGCGAGGTCCATGTCAATATCGTTGGCTGCCTTAATCAAGGATGCCTTGAGTGTCTCAAAATCAGGATGAGGCGTTGAGCAGGCCTTTTCCTCCAAGTGTTGCCATATCTTGTAATCTAAGGGACTCACATCTGGGCTGGGGGAGGGCCAGTCTTCGTGCCGGATGAAGTCGATTTCACGCGCCGCCAGCCAGTCTTGTGTGCTTTTCGCTCTATGAGCTGGCGTAGAATCTTTTTGGAATACCCAGTACCTGTTATTAAACATGGTATGAGAAACAGGTTCCACAAGGTTCTTGAGGACTGTATTTTGATACACAACTGCATTCGTTTTTACGCCTTTCTCACAAAAATGTACCTCAGTTAAGCCCCAATAAGAGACTCCCAACCAAACCATGAGCGAGGATGGAAAATGACCTCGTTGGACACGCGGAATACGGTTGCTCGCTTCTTCACTGCTGTGTGCGTACACCTTATCATTTTGTTTGTTGTAGCTCTCTTCCACGGTAAAAAATTTTTCATCCGAAAAAAGAATTTCCCGATGCTTTTTTCCCGCGTACCGCTTCAACAAAGCACGGCATCTCTTCAGTCTCAGGTCCATTAAACGATGTCCTGTTTTTCTTCGATATGCCCTAAGCCCTACGTCTTCATTTAACAGCCTTTTCACCGTGGTCCTGCTTAACCCTATCTGAAGGGCCAACAGTTTCTGCTTACGTATGGGATTTCTTTGAATTCGCGCCTTCACAGCTTTTATCACTGCTGGAGTCCTAACAGAGCGAGGGCGACCACTTCTTGACCTGTCATCTACACTAGAGTCTTCATTGTATCGTTTTATGGTACGATAAACGAATCTTTTGGATACATTCAAATTTTTCAGTAAGTCGAAAATCTGAATTGGCGCGTAACCGCAACGGTGCAACGCAATAACCGCGACACGGTCTTCTTTAAGTGTCCACTCCATATTTAAAAATGAGGAAAATTCTAAAAAGTACACATTTTTATTTTTATTAAAAATTCGAAATTCGAATTCAATAAACTTCTTTGTGGCCAGCATTCTAAATTCAAAAGTTTTTATTGTGTGACAGAACTTATGACCTTACTATGTATATTATGTTCACACAGTTGGTCGCCATACTACTTACTGACCCAGCTACCGTGATATTTGTAGCACCTAGAGGTAGTGGGGCTAATTCTGTTTTACACAATATCTAAACTGAACTAAAATGATAGCTTTATATATATCAGTATCCCTTTCATAATACTCTTTGAAGAAAGGGACAGGACTTGGTGTAGATAATATGTCATCGTGTTAAACAGAATTGGCCACTTTATCTCTCTTTATCTTACTTATCCCTTAATCTAAAAAAAATGTGTAACAAAAGACGCCTTGCCATCCTCATCAATGCTTAGCTTGAGAGAATAAGAGTGATTAGGCCTCTTAGCTGCCTGACGTCAAGCAAAACAATCTCACAATAAAAAACCACCACTACCACTGCTCGACGTAGGCTATTATCTAAGGATCGGACACATAAGTCGCGGTCTGTGAAGAAGATATTGGGTATTTACCTCCGGATCACTGGCCTCGCGCAGGGTATTGATGTAGATTTCCCTGAAGGGCGCAAACTCGCCGTCCAACTCGTGCAGTTCTTCGACGAGTTGACCGAAGTCGCGCGGCGGTGTATGAAAATTGGGACGCATCGAACGAATCCTGAGGAACAAATCAATATTTAGTACTGCCATAATAATGCCAATCTTTAGCAATGCCTTCTGGATATCCGTCCGTGTTTCCTACCGTATCTCTACTCTTAATAGATCCAAGTACCTTTAAATCAAGACTGAATAGGCAAGCGCACTCATTTTTAGACTGAACCACAGCTTGCAAAGCAAGCGCTAGCTTATTGAAATAAAATTGGCAGTCATAGGGACTGCCGATAGAAGTGAAAACTAAATTATTATTTTTATTTTTTTTTCTTTTCTTATTTGATTTTTTTTTGAATTTTTATTTTTATTTTTATTAAAATTTTTAAAATCTAAACCTTAAAACTAAGGCATTAAAGTTTAATTTCGAAGGGAGTATATTTATATGTTTGCGAGCATGTCGGTACTTTACGCGAATCTACATTTTTACCCCCTACCAAAAAGTGCTCAACGCGCCTAATGAAGTTTTCACTTCAAAAAAAACTCCAAAGCAATAAGCATCTTCGCATATTAAAGACAAGCTGTATCAAAACTCAACTCTGATTTCCATTTAACAGCACGAATATAGTCAAGTGCCAACCTTGCTAATAATAATATTGAAATAAATAAAATTTTAAAAATTACCTGCGTCCCCTGCCCAGCCTGGAAGCTCCAAGACCATGGTCGATCTATAAATATAAATTTAGCCATTAAGACAGAAGTCCAACAAATCATTATTTTAGATTAGTAATATTAGTATCATTATTTTACAATTCCATATAAACTTATCCCACATGTCCCAAAACTCATTGCAATGCGTAATGTAGCAATTATTGTTATATAAATGATTGTGTACTCAGTAAAGCAATTATGCTAATTTGGCTCCACACAAATCTCCAAACGAAACCAAATTGACAGTACAAAATGTAATGCCACCCTTTTCCAACATAGTGACAAAGATAGGAATCATTTTAGACGCTTCAATAATTTTAGTTCAGATATTTAAAGAACCGATTCCAACAGATCCAAATAAAACAGATCCCTCTAAAATCTCACCCAAGCATTTTATGCAAAATGGTCCATAGCCGCAGTATCGTAAATGATTGTTACATTTCAGAATTCATGTTCACCTTGATCGTACTAGTGGCGATTGAAGTGTCTGGCATTCAATATATTTTGAAAATGTTATTTGACGTTCATTTATTTATTCACTCATTGGAATTTTATCTTTGGTAGTTGTCAGTGTAAAGTGTAACCTTGCAATTGCTCTGTGCTTACTGCTTCACAGTATTTATATTGTTTTCAGGGTTCAGGTATGCATCTATGTGAGTTTGTATATTCCACCATAACTTCTATACGCTTGTACCGATTTTGATAAATGAGGTATCGTTAGGATCCTTAGCTTATTCCGGGTGACACAGGCTAGTAAAATTTAAAAAAAAATGATAGGGCGACCATGGTCCCGCATTAAAGACTAAAGTTGAAAAAAAAATCGAAAATGAGATTAACTATATAATCATCATCTAGAAAATGATGAGTAGATTCCAAAAATATATATAACACTATATGATGTGATTCATAAAAAAATATAATTTAATAAAAATGTGAATAAGATTCTAATTTGACTCCATTAATTTAGATTTTTAACTTTTTAGTTCGTTTTTGGCAGTCGTGTTCTTTAATTTTTTTAATTATGACTTGTTTTTAATTCTTTTTTTGTTTCATCAAGATAACGCTCCCGCGCACACATCCAAGGTGTCGCTGCCATTAAGAATGCAGGGTTTCGACTGATGGGAACACCCACCATTTTCACCAGACCTCGCTCCTAGCGATTAATACTTATTTCCTCATCCGAGGCACCAAATTCGAGAACAATGACGATAGGTCATAACTGCGGTAGAGGTGTTTTTTGATATTTAGGGACATGATTTTTTTAGTCGGTAAGCGATAGCTTAAGAATCGATAATCCAAACTAGATTATGGAGATTATGTTCAAAAATAAAATATTTGCTTGTAACTTTTTGATCGCCCTTAGTACCATTCTTTTTTTCAAGACCCCTCTTAATAAGCTACTCGTATTTGAAAATGAACGAATGGATTGCTCTAGAATCTAGATAACGACAATATCCTTATGATATTAGAATGACCAAACAAATTACTATGTATATGATTTTTTATCAGTGCCCATATCCATAAGATATTAGAATGGCCAAACAAATTACTATGTTTATTATTTTTTATCAGTGCCCCTCTAACAAAAGTAAGAAGTCTAAAAAATAAGGGCCATGGTTTCTTCAGTGTTTTCTGAGGGAAAAAATTATTGCTGAAAAACTAAACCATTTTACAACCAGATTTATTCAGAATTCACTGTGCTGTGCTGTAAATGGAGTAGAATATTTCATCCAGGAATCCAAGGCGAAACTACATAAAATTAAAATTGATATACAAGCTAAATATTAAGGTGAATGTTACAAATCAGTAAATTAGGGTGGCTTTCCATCAAAGATGTGCGACGTTGCTAAGCTACGGATGTCTGTCAAACCTGCCAATAGGAGTGCTTGATTTTCATAGCTTAGATTGCTAGATATTAGATACAGCGCTCCTATTGGCGGGTTTGATACACATGCATAGCTTAGAAATGTTGCACATCTCTGGTGGTAAGACATCCTTAAATAAGGATTTAAAAAAGGATTCTTAATCAAATTCAGTTTGGAGCACCTTTTTGTCAGTAGATTATTAATAAAGGCCTTAATAAACTTCATTATTCCCAAGAACCCGTGAATTATTTGCAGGTGACACATTCCCGATGCGAATCGAACGTTCGAAGGGCGTTTAGTATGTTAAATAGGAGTACCCGAAAACTTTTTGACGTCACATAGCAAATAAATAATTGATTGAAAATTTCTGAAATACATTTACGGCCTTACTAAAAAACATTGGTTATTGGGCGAATAGTTAAACGCCAATGTCTCTCTTTTTGACATCTGTAATTTAAAAAATCTAACATTCGAAAAAACATAGAAAGCCCTTGTGTAAATACGAGTATCTCTTAAATATCACAGATCATAAAACCGCACAGATCTATACTATGTCGTACAAACTAACTGTTCTAGGAAACGTATTATATTTGTTATACTATTTATTAGCTATGTGAAGACATGAATAAATATTTTAGAGTCATCCATGAATCACTTTACTCGCTTAAAGAGAACATTCAAACCGAAATTTTAAAAAGATGTGTGGAATGAAGTATATTATGTAAATTTTGAAAGTTGTCTTTTTAAAATGAATATAAATATAAAATAATACAAAATCTAAATACAAATAAATAATGTATAATTTCAGCCAATTTTAATGACGTATGTACAAAATATTTAAATATAAAAATCCAGAAAGATATTCACATTATGTGAGTATTATCAAATATATTGCAACATAATAAAAATACAACGTAATGCTCTACGTGAATGTAGAGGTCAAAAAACAACGTAATTAATGGATGATCCTTCCTGAATAAAGGTCAGTATATGGTATAGTAAGATTTGTGAATAAAATTTCCATTACTTACTTAAATATGTTATTCCAATACTTTTGGAATAACATATTTTCTGTTCAATAACACTAATTTCGAGCATATACCTACCGACGTCTATTCATTGTATGTGTTAATGTGAACTCCAAAGCCATGCGCCCCGCAATCTATATGATAAAGATTGGTTGATAATATTTACGAAAACAATATTACATCTATACTAATGAGGAATAATTTCCAACACTTTACGATGTGTCACAAATGTAAACTACTTGCAACTAAAGGCGCGTGATTACTCAAACTTACTAAGACAACTAATAGTAAATACTGTTTAATTTCAAGAAATACTGTACCTATTACCTTATTTCCGCCAAAATATACTGTACTTTTCATAATCAATGGAAAGGGTCACAATCCTCAGTAATGAGGAATAGGGCTCAGCCTTTATGTACATTTTATTTCTATATATGTGATTTTAACATAAATAGGTATACAATATGAAAAAAGGTCATTTCTTTGTTTGTCTGTTCCTTATGCGTTTATCCGATTTTCCATGGATTTATCCTATACTATTTATTCGATTGCGATAAAACTTTCTACAGTTGATGTTGAGACTTGCGGAAAGATTTTTGACATAGGCCGTACAATAGGCCCCGTGCGAGTCTTATTACAACGCATGCTATAAGCATAAACTACTTAGATATTCCAGAAATTCAATCATAGTTTAGTAAGCAGCTCTACAATAATTTATTATCTACTATTGGTTACCTGAAAATAAGTTTAAACGAATGACCTAGATACACGACATGCGTCATCAACCAGACTGAAATCAATATTGCATGTTATGTGGACGACCTATGGGATGTGTATGTGGTGTCGTTCACACACACCCGCACGAGAACAAAGCTTATGCTTCTCCCGGGCGGGATGCAAATGTGCATTTCCCAGCGAGAGAAAAAAAGGATTATTGTATCCGATTCCTGATTTTACGAAACTTGAATAAAAGAATTAGTCATTTAAATGTGTATTTCTTTATCACATCATTTGTTGTTAAAAGTTAAACTGTCGAAATCATACTCCAGGTTTCAACATCACACGGTGCAAATATTGTTTTAAATTCACTTCTGACTAAATAATTTGCGTTATGTAGAAAATAGTTATTGTAAAATTCAAAATTACAATAGTTTTTCCAACCATTTAATTCTTGCGAAGATTTCCGAGATTTGATTCCGATTTTCGAGATTCTTCTTAGTTTTATTTTATGTTTGTTGTATTTCTTTTGGTACTCGGTCAACTGTTCGTGTTTCCGAAACGATGGTTACGAATCTACCACGTATATTTTCGAAGGAATAAGTTTTAATATCAGATGACCTGCCTGCTTGTAGCAAACAGCTATTCGTAATATACTAAGAAAAACATGCGCGCTTTTGTTGCAAAGCAGTGCATTGTGCGAACAATCAACCAATCTTAATCAAATAGATCGCAACTATGATCAACCTGATAGAGAAGCGGTCTATGGTGGATGGGACACGTCACCTCTCCTGGCGCTGAACTAAACCCTCCGGTGCTTGTAGACTCCAGTGGTTCATCAGTCGGATAAGTACGTGGTTCCTATAGGCACAACAGTATAAAAACCATAAACAAATATGCTCTATCACAAGTACGCGAAATGTCCCTCTGAAGTACAGATAATTTTTTTTTAAACGAAAAATTATAACTCATTTTGTTTTCAAGTTTAAATTTTACGTTTAAAATATGTCATAAAAGTAAACAAACTTAACAAAAAAAATTTTTTTAATCTATAAAAGCGATGCGGCGCGCTTTATTCTACTACCCCCTCCAACTCTAAACAGCTTTCAAAGGTATATCCTCTGTTCCGTCACATTTCTAGATGAAAATATGAAGTTCTTATGAGATGATGTTCAGAACTTCCCAAAAACAGTTACCCATTCGTGATTATAAAACCTGCTATATCAAAATTCAATCAGTTTTTCAATTATAAACAATAAAATAAACAATTTGAATTTAAGACAATAAAAATTAAAAAAATAAAACCATAATTAAAATATGTTTATGTTTGAAGCAAGCTAATCTTCTTTATATATATATATATTTATATATATGTCACCGTAACAATGTAAAAACCGTTAGATTATAATCTAACTCGCGAAATTGCAAACTGTCGAAATATTACAATTTAACGCATTATTTTCCGGTAGATTGTAATCTGATAGGTATATAAACCCGATAAAACCTAAGTACACTACCTGCTTATTTATGTCGAACCCTAACCTAACCAGCACGAAAGACACACGAAAACGTAAATACAATGAATATTTCAAAAATTGACACTCAGAACATTGAACAGTTCACAATCTGTCGACAGTTTACAATTTCGCGAGTTAGATTATAATCTAACGGTTTTTACAATCTTACGGTGACATATATATAAAACCGAAAGGTCACTCACTGATCCATCACGATATCTCAGGAACTATAAAGCATACAGACTTCAAATTTGGAAGATAGGTTCCTTCTATGGTGTAGACGTCAGCTAAGTCAGTTTTGAGAAAATTCACCCCTAAGGGGTTCAAATGGGGATTGGAAGTTTGTATGAAAGTCCTGCGTTTTTGAAGTTAGAGACGTGAAAATTGGCAATTAAGTTAATAGTTATAAATTAATAAAAACACAAATAATAAATTTTACGAAAATTCACCCCAAAGAGGGTATAATGGGGGTTGTAAGTTTGTAGGAAAGTCCTATGTGTTTGAAGTTAGAGACTTGAAAATCGGCATTAAGGTTACTTATTAGTTTTAGCCGCTATATGTACCTAGGCTTTTTGCAGCGGGAAAATCTCATAGGAAATCAGAAATTGTATGCGGATAAAGTCGAGGGCGACCGCTAAGTGATAATATTATTTTTATTTTAATATTTTATGTATTATATTCAATCAAGTTTAAGGCCCGCAGATATTTTGTTGTCTATGTACCTCAATGACACGTTGGCTTCTCAGCCCGTTGTTTAATAATTTATATTATCTTACATCACTTTCGCTAATTTTTAAAGCATCGAGGTTCGCCCTTATCTCCGAAATCAGACGGCGAAGGAACTCCAAGCGTGACGATGTAGGTGAGAGACTGGATCCAGGTTGCTCCTCAATCTCTATTCCATGCGTGTTGGCAGCCAAAGCCTGTGGTAAAATTTACTTTTATAAGAATACATGAACTATAATTCACAACTACACCATATTTTATTTATTTTTTTCTAATTAAGTAATTAGTCAAATCTTTTAACATGCAGAATTGCAACTAAGCTGACAGTTGTTAAAACGTGTGTGTTTATTCAAGTACCTATATCTGTAAGACAACAACCATAAAAAGCTATGTTTATTTTTGTGAAATGAATTGAAGTTTAGGCAGAAGCCTGAACTGGTTGTGTCAATAAGTATGGACAGATGTCTTACTTTGGGTCTATGAGAAGATCTTAGAATCATTATTACAAATAACTGTAGTTATAGGATTGTTTGGCTCAACCACTGAACTGAGCTAAACGAAATTAGGCCTAAAGGTTTTTAAAAACTATGTGAACAACTATGTGGCCTCGCACTGGGAAGCGCAGCATTGGACGACCCTGCTAGGTGGACGAACGATCTCAAGCGTGTAGCTGCGAGCCGCTGGAAACAAGCGGCACAAGACCGTACTCTGGCGATCCATGCAGGAGACCTTCGTCCAGCAGCGGACGTCTATAGGTTAAGACGACGACGACGACGACGATGTGAACAAACTCTGCTAGTGAGGAATACTAACCATAAGCCTTCTAATCTGTTGCTGGGTGATGTGATTCAAATGGACCGGGCTTAGGCTTATCGGCTCAGACGTAACAGACGGGCCTTGATTCGTGAAGTTATTTTCTCTTTCCCGCTCTCGTTCCCTATCCCGCAAGGCCTCCACACATGGAGGGGCTCTTTGCACCATATGAATAACTTTTCCATGCACACCTACAACATTTACAAACAGGTTAGTAAAAGTTGTAAATCTTGCAGGCTAGAATATAAGAATCTGCCACAAGTAATCTTCACGAAATAAATGTTTTTTAATCTGGAAAAGACCTACAATACGCACGCGAAATTAATTCGTGCCCTGAGTTAAAGCAGTGAGAACCTTGTTCAATCTCTATTACTGTTTATCAATAAGCTTGTGAAGAAAGGTCTCTTAGAATATAACTTTATCATGCGAGGAAAGGACAAGGAATACAGGAATATGTTGTCACTGACTTAACTTAGGGCTTAAATATGTTCAATATGCACACATTTTATATATTATTATCTGCAATAATTATTAGGTACTATTGCATAATCAACTTTATCCTTCATTCATCAACAACCCTGGTAATTGAAAACTAAACAATTTATACTAGTAAATTAAAGTTACTATAATAGTCTTATAAACCGTACCATAATCCGCTAATTTCTTTTCATCTTGCAGCACCCTTCCACAGAATATGAGACGTTGGAGTTCAATCTCAACACCCATCTGTTCCAACACCTTCTCCTTGAGCTGCTGTACCGTAATCTATACAAACAAAATAGTTATTTACTGAACTGTTCTCATATATTTATATATCTCATATCAGTTGCTATAATCACTGATCCCACCAATTAGCTGCAAATTGTTTCAATAAATGTGCGTAATTGCCATTTTGAACAACACTTATGTTCTATACAGCTTTGTGACACTCGCTGTCAAGTTATAAGAAAAACTGCAACTGCAAATTTTTTATGTTAGATCCAAATGGCATTCAAAGAATGTAAATAGGGATACTAAGAAATCTATATAAACAAAAAGTTTTAACTATCTTTATATATTTCAAGACTGATATGGCTGATTACTACAATAATTGTTATTTTATTAATTATTTTATAATATCTAGGTAGCTAACTACCAATTGCTTAATGATTATTTATAATTTAACATTTTATGTGATGAATAGCCAAAAATTTAGCACAATGGAGAAGTTTACCATTTTTTTAAATTTATTATGAAAATTAAGACAAAATAAAAGAAAAATTAAAGTAGGTATCTCAACAAATAAAAAAATTATGGAACTTTAAAGTTGCCCTTGCAAGAAGGGTGGAGTGATGTCACACCTCTGTATCAACCGACTTTATAAAGCCGAATAAAAGAAATAAATGGACTTAACGTGACTTAATTGAATTAAAGCACTTAATTTGTGTGTGAAGACAATTTTGAAGTATTAAATCTCAGCTAGGTATTAAGACTCACTCACAAAATTTCTCACTCGAGTAAGATACAGGCATTGGTGTACATTAAATAATTAAATTTTTAAATCATCATTTCTCAGTCATTTAATGATGGATTTTAAAAAAACACTGATTTATTAGTTTAAATCTATATTTTACTTCCTTTGTGTTAAATATGATATTCACAACATCATCATCAACTTCTCCATTTTAATGATGTTCGTATTCAAATAATTTAAGGTTCAGTATTTGGCCTTATAAAAGGTTCTATTACTTATAGATCCTTATCACACCAAACATAATATGTACATAAACCAAGTATATAAGCAGGTAACAAATTAAAGTAGATAATAACATTGTTATGATTTTGTATGCTCAAATTGTACAAAAATCAATTGTTTTGTAAAAAATCTGAACATGCATTCAAATGTTAATACTATAATTATTACCAATGATCAGAATAGGTAGTGCAAGGGTGCAGGATTTCGTGACTTAATCTCAATATGAAAATGCCATTATATCCCAGAATTTTGGGATTTATAAATTTGTAACATAGAATTTTGATATGATTGAACCTTTAATAATACTATCCCCAAGTTCATATAGACACAACATGGAAAAGAAATTTAAAGAGAAATCTTATAGGTACTTACTTAACGGTAAATGCGGGATCATAATCCCACAATACTTGAATCCCGCAGTTGTATCTATAATCCATACTAATGATAACTTTTCAGGTCATTCACCCCAAATTGCACTAACTATTCCGATCACTTATTATATGCCTAGATCGCCATTGCATTGATGACAATAACTTGGTTTTAATGTAGGTTTATTCATGAGATCAAGAATAATTGTTTACTTATTAAAATCTATGAATCTCAAGATCCAATAATCTATATCTAATAATAAAAATGCAAAAGATTTGTTAGGTGGATGGAAACGGCTGAACGGATTTGGATGAAATTTGGTGCAGATGGAGATTATAGCCTGGAATAGCACATAGGTTACTTTTTATACAGACGACGTCGCAGGCATCAGCTAGTAAAATTATAAGTATAATGTTTATTTCCAGTAAATATGTTGAGTTTATTTTGAAACATCAGCTGTTTGTTTTTAATTACATCACAGAAATGAATAAAACAAGCCTATATTGATTTGCACAACTTTCCAGTTAGATTACAATCTAACAATCTAACAATCTTACGGTGACATATATAAAAAATATTTCTTGCATTTGCGTTTATTAGTTAAAATTCGCTATAAAAATTCGCATTTGCGATTATCCAGTTCTCTAAGTGTATACTTCCCTAAAATCAAATTATTTTTGAGCCAAACACCTGAACAATTTTGATTAAATTTAACATGAAAATATCTAGCATCTTAGATGGCAGGCTTGGTTCACAAAGGTTTTTTTTGGTAAATTCTCTTACTCTATTACCATTTGTGTGAAAGAGAAGATGCAGTCTAAGATGGAGTGAGTTAACCTAGTATGGGTATGGCAAATAAATTAAACCTTAAGCCCAAATTGGTTTCTACACAGCATTATAGTAGCACACTTAATCCCTTTGGTTTTAAAACCCTTATGCAAACCATTGTTTGCAACACACCCATACAACAAACTTATATAAGTATGTTTACACCCATTGGTGTAAACATAATTTGGGTGTGTTATACCTTCTGTAAATGTGCTTGGTTTCTGTTGTTATTATATCTGACTATGAGAGTGAGGGAACTCTATCCTCTCACTCTCTCCCTTTGTACTTGTGTTGGCGCCCCACACTTACTTACAATATTATCTTGTATGCAGTTGGCGGAAGTCGATCCTAATTGCACAACATTAGTGAAAAACTACCATTTATTGGTCATTTGTTTGCAAACAGCGTTTAGGAAACCCCACAATTTTTAAATGAAAAGCACTATCGCATTGTATGATGTACATTGGTTATACATAAATAGGTATATTTTAAAGACATACATAAATGACATTATGCATCCATTGATAGAGCACATTTACTAAATTAATTAAAATCATTTCTTATCATTTAATTACTTACCTCATCCTCGACAGAAAATCGGTGATCCTTTGAATCCAGCGTTTTTATCGTAAACTCAATCATTTTGGTAAGAAAACATGAACAACCTCAGCAAAGTAGGTGATACGCGACGAAGAACGCCTACGAATTACAAAGATTTTAAGTGTGGAAGTCGACCAATTTAATTTTATTTATTTTATATTTATTATACATTTAACACTCAATTTTATAAATTATACCCACGATTATACAAAAAATTTATAAATAAGAAGGATTTAGTAAATTTATTTAAAACTGATCGTACCAACCCGTGCTGCAATTATCCACGAACTATGATTGATCGCAGACGAACAACCTGAACAAAAAGAATCACCGTAGGAAAATTATTGCAATCAAATGTTGCCATCCTCAAATCAGAATAATGACGATTAAAAATATTTCATGGGAATCCGCGTTAAATTGTAAGGTTCACTGATACGATATGATTGATACGATCTGTTTGAAATCTAAACAGATTAAATAAAAATAAACACAAATAGTATTTCCACTTATACTAACAATTGGGCTTATCGCCTATAAAGTTTAACTTGATTTGGAATAAATAATTATTTTATGAAATATCAAACAAACAACCATAATTTTATATGATGTGAAAACTGAATTCAAGCAACACTGAATTGACGCAAGCGCGTTTTTATTGATCGGTGGTAGCCTCACATAGCAACGGAAAGGAGACTAGCGACACAGACCAGCTATATATAAACACTGACCTATGAATCAATATATTATTAATATATATAAGTTCGCTAACTGGCGACATCAACCATGCATCAACCCGCCTGGAAACAACGAAACAACACTATTAATATAATAATAAATATTTATAAGGACTCGATAAAGTTGTAGAACATGTACATCAATGAGACATAAATGATTCACGCACTTTATTATTGTATATTTAATTGTGTTACAGTCATCCGTTGTGAGGTTTGAACTTGATTGGTAGATCTTGTATAGTACAAGAAACAGTCCAAGCACGAAACAATATCATAATTTAGCACTACCACACTACTGCCTATTGATGTCGAAGTATTTGTATCTGAGCCATATCTGATTATCTAGAACATTGAGGTAGTAAAATATTTGGGGTCATCTCGTCGATCTACGCAAGGAGAACAAAATGGTGGAAAGGAAAAATCCATTTGCTCAGACTCACAGATACTGTTGTATACGATTTATTATTCCGGGAATAATTCTGAAACGGAAAGTTTTGATACGAATTATTATACACTAGATGATTTACTTAATATTTTTAATTTCGTCCGCGTGAATTACTTAATTTTTTTAATTCGCGAGGGGGGAAGGAACTCTTTAATTTTCTGGGATAAAAATCCAAATCTTTATACCAAATTTGACACACATTCGCATTTACAATACTAGCTGATGCCCACGACTTCGTACGCGTGGATTAAGGTTTTTTTTAATCCCGCGGGAACTCCTTAATTTTTCTATCCTAGCTTAAGTGCTATTCCAGGCTAATCTATATCTGTGCCAAATTTCATCCAGATCTGTTTAGCCGTTCCGGCGTGATTGAGTAACAAACATTCATCTACCACATCCATCCATCCACCCAAACTTTCCCATTTATACATAGGTATTAGTATAGATTAGTATGTAGCTGAGAGTTTAATTTATTCTCAGCCATTGCAGAACACTGAGTAGGTATTCTGCATTAGGTAAAGTCGATGACCCATACTTGGAACGGTATTCTTACATGAGACGCTCTGAGCCGTTTTAGTTATCGGTCTTTTCAACCTTTGATATGTATATTGAGAAGGATACGAAATATCATATTTAAATTGAAGCTTCCGGTAAGTAAAAATGGCGTATGGGCGGAGCTTAAGCTGGGGCTGGTATTATCGATACTTATATAATCGATTTGAAATTATGACAAATAAAATTAATTAATAATTAAACATAATATTTTGAAAAACACTAGTATTCGTATTTTATAATGAACTAGCTAATGCCCGTGACTCCGTCCGCGTGAATTGAGGTTTTTTAGTTCCCACGATAATTATCCGGAAAAAAAAACTAGCCGATGTGTTATTCCAGACTATAATCTATCTCTTCCATCCATCCATAAATCCAATATTTCGCGTTTATAATATTAGTATACATTTATATTATCAGTTGAATGTAAACCTTAGAAACAAATCAGTTTCATAATATTAGTTGGAATATCTAGATATTATGGAAAAAAATACTGAATAACGTGATAATATGAATAATAGACATAACCTATTTTAAAATTTATTTATTGCAGCCCTCCTTTGTGCCCATAAATTTGAAACATTAATTAGAACTTCTAAGAAGTATGCATATCTAAAGCCACAAACAGCAGTAGTTTTAAAAAAAATGGTTATCACGATCTGAGGGCGTCTTGTTGGCCAGCGTAGTGGACTATGAAACTGAAAACTGAAACCTTATCATTCCAACAGGACGCTCTTACGCAGTAGTGGGCGCTGGCTAATATGTCTTCTCAATATGTCACCGTAAGATTGTAAAAACCGTTAGAGAAATTGTAAACTGTCGAAAGATTGTGTACTGTTCAATGTTCTGAGTGTCAATTTTTGAAATATTCATTGTATTTACGTTTTCTTGTCTCTTTCTTGTAGGTTATGTTAGGGTTCGACATAAATACTCAGGTTTTATCTGGTTTATATACCTTTGATTTTATATATAGGAGAGGATATGAAACATCATATTTAAATTGAAGCTTCCGGTAAGTAAAAATGGCGTATGGGCGGAGTTTAAGCTGGGGGTTAGGGCTGGTATTATCGATACTCATATAATCGATATAAAATTATCACAAATAAAATTAATAAATAATTAAACATAATATTTTGAAAAAACACTAAGTAGCTTACATAAATTACGAATATTTATATTTTATATTCGTATTTTCTAATGAACTAGCTGATGCCCACGATTACGTCCGCGTGAGTTGAGGCTTTTTGGGTCCCGCGGTAACTCTTTTTTTTTCGGAATAAAAGCTAGCCGGTATTTTATTCCAGACTATAATCTTTCTTTCTCCCAAATTTCATATAGATCAGTTTGGGCATGATTAACAACATCATCCATACATCCCAACTTCGAGTCTATAATAAGTGTTAGTAAAGATTTATATTATTAGTTCATGTGAACCTTACAAACAATACTGTTTCATAATAGGAGTTGGAATTCCTAGATATTATGGAAAATAATTACTGAATGTGATGATATGAATAATAAAAGTAGACTGATTTTAAAATTGATTTATTTCAAAAATATATTAAAATGCATACAGATAGTAAAAAAATCACGATTGCAGCGCAGCGTTGTGGACTTTGACCATAAAATATATCTAAGAACTTTCTCCCAAGCTATACATATCCAATGCAAAAAACCGCATCTCAATCGACCCAGAACTTTTTGAGAAAAAATGGTAACATGGAAGAATAAAAATCACGATTGCAGCTCAACTTGATGGACTATGGTCCTACATATCTAAGAACCTTCTCAGAAGTTATGCATATCTAATGCAAAAAACCGCATAATTAACCAGTAGTTTTCCAGGAAAATGGTAACAACAAAGTGCACAAACTAACGCACACCTCTTAGGGCAAACACATATACCGTCTCCGTTCCGTCGTGGGTACAAAAATTATTACTTAGAGATTAAAAAATGGTGTAATAGAGCCGATTAAATGCGAAAATCAAGAAAGAATGCCTAAAAAGACAATAGTTCATTTGGAAAAAAACTTGTGCATATCTGCGGGCCACTTTAGTGATCCGCGCAGCCAAGGAATATACTAGTACTTTATAGTAGTAAATCAGTTATTGATTTTTAATATTGACGTAGCGGGGATTGGATATCGGGTCTCATAATTACTAGATTATCATCGTTACAGTCTAAAATGAGTTTGGCACAACTGAGTCGAGTTTGGTAAAATGAGTTATAAGTAGAATCTGACTGTTCAATTTCATCTCTCTACCCCTCAAAGTGAGAAACAGTAAGAGTTATATGAAATTTAAATTTTATCGATATTCAATTTTTTTGTAAACAATACTATCCTCGCACTATATATACACTCTATACAAAAGCTAATGAAATAATCCAAATTTTTGGGGACAGCGCAAAAATTTACGTGTTATGGATTCAGTAAAGAAGAAACTAAGCTATAATTAATCGAAATAGCTTAAAATAGTAGCCACAAAAAGAAAAACTAGACGACTTTGTTACTCACCTATGAAATGAAATTCCTGGGCGTTTTACAATATTATTATTACGACACCCCATAATTGAGCACTCCACCATAGTTGATTACATAAAACTAAGCAAAAACACATGAAAATATTCAAAAAACAGGTAATTATTCACAACTGACACACCGGAAGCACAACAGACGCCATTTATAGTTGATAAAAAATTGGCTTCAATAGCTAAATTTGATGACGTCATATGACAATTGCGCGACACATTCACGCAATAACATAATCCACCTGTCTCGTTCTAATAACGTAGCTTTTAATAAGTAAAAAAAAGTCAAATCATAGTTTTACATATCTTAATAACAAAATGCATCGTATAGCTATAATTGAGTAAAATGCAACATATCCTCTCCTATATATAAAATCAAAGTTATATACCTATCAGATTACAATATAGCGGAAAATAATACGTTAAATTGTAATCTTTCGACAGTTTGCAATTTCGCGAGTTAGATATAATATCAAAGGTTGTAGTTGTACACTTGTACAATAGTGGAGACTATCATACCAGAGACAAGTAACATATAGCTTTTGGTTCTGTGGCTATTGAATTATGATAATTAAAAAAAAATTGTGAGTGGGCTCGATATATTTTTGTTAAAAATTTAATCCAAAGCAAAGAGTTAATGCATTAGAGTGCTAGTTTTTCGCCATGTCGTGGTTATTCGGGTACAGTCGACCTCAACAGCCTCCTCCGGAGGATTCCCCTGCTGGTGGGACTGGGTCCGCCGCTCCCCCGGTTAACCTCACAAATGCTGAGAAAAAAGCCATGGAAGCTTACAGATTCGACTCGAGTGCCTTAGAAAGAGCTGCACAGGCCGCTCGAGAACTGGAGAGATCGAGTAAGTACCAAGCATTATTAGTCACATTTCATGCTGTTGCATAATGCGGCCTCATAACCTAGTATCACTCTTGGATCGCTATCATTGTAACCTGTTTTATGCTATAGAACTATCTGCAAATCAACATTAGGGGCTCTAGTTTAGTATATGTGCCGTGCAGTAGAAAGTTAATTTTTTTTTACAGAAAAGTATTGATGTAATAAACGTAACGCCAAAATATTTTCCGTCGAATCGTAATAGTTTTCGATAAATTAATTTTTAAAATTTCGACATTTTGAGGTTAGGTTAGAGAATTAGGTAGGGCTAGGGTAACCTACCTAGGCCACGCCTATGGGGATAATACGCCAAAGGTAAGTAAAGAACAAATATTTGTCAAAAGGCTAGGTTAGGTTAGGGTTGAACGTAAATATCCAGGTAGTGCCCGAGTGCAGGCCCTTAGGCACTTAGGTTCTAATGGGGTTAATATACTGAGCTTAAGTAAAAATAAAATTGTGAAAGCAAACATAATATATCTGAACAGTTAAATCATAATATTAATACAATATTATTGTTATTAGATTTGTCCTAAGAGGAAGTTATACATTTGCTACTGCAAGGAATTTAAGAAAATGCTCAGTTGTGTTTTAGTATATGTGCGGGGGCAGGGGAAGGGGAAGGGGGAGGAGAGAGGAGGATATCCTGACTCTTCCCACAGACTACTAAGCACTCGCCACTTAACTAAACAGAGATAAGCCCGCATTTGCATAAAACTAACCACAAAATATTGAAATTTTAAAAAATTGATATCACCAAAACTGTTAGGATTCGATGAGTTTGGCTTACAGGGGGGTAGACCCCCCTCCCCCTCCCCTTTCCCACCTCTCCCCTCCCCTTTCCCTCCTCCCCTCCCCCCTCCGCCGCGGCACATATACTAAACCACAACCGTCGTCATCTAAAGAATTTGAGTCACTTGAAGACACGATTTCATATTAAAATTCCGAGTCTATAATACAATCGAACATGAAAAAGAAATAATGAGATATTTTTATTCCACTACAAGTTAGTACTTGACTGCGATCTCATCTGATGGTAAGTGATGATGAGGTCTAAGATGGTAGCAGGCTAACCTGTTAGGAGTATGGTAGTTATATTAAACTCATACCCCTAGTTGGTTTCTACACGGCATCATACCAGAACACTATATTGCTTGGTGGTATGATAAATTATAAATTCCCAAATTGACCCTGCCAGGAATCAAACCCACACGTTACCACCTCCCACGTTAAGGCAACAGCGCTCAACACTGTGCCAGGGAAGTCGTCAAAATATAAACAAATAGTGCTTCCCTTTTTTTATTATGTGCACCTCAACCCCCCAAAATCTAGCCATAACGGGATGTGTGGTATTCTTTGACCATCTATTATTTTGTTACAGCATAAATACATAAGTTACGTCACACCATTGATGTTTACAAAAACTTTATTGTCTGCCAGTTAGTATAGTTAATCAATCCTCTGTCTTGCCCCACTTGATCCAATGGCTCCATATCCCACAACATTGAATTGTTTAGATGTCTCTGTTGGCTGTATGTTGGAAAATTGCTCACTCATTGAAATAACACTATAAAGCCTACGTACTAGTTAAAAACACAAAATTAATGAATCTTGTTAGATGTTAGTTTGTGTTCAACAAAGTTTTAAAACATTTTACGACTGCAGTGTGGCCTTAAAAAAATCAGAGTGACATATTCTCTATAATTACTAATATGAAAGTTTGGATGTATGGATGGGTGTTTGTTACTCAACCATGCACCAACAGCTGAAGGGATCTGGATGAAATTTGGCATAGAGATAGATTGTTGTCTGGAATAACACATAGGCTACTTTATATCCTGGAAGATTAAAGAGTTCCTGCGGGAACCAAAAAACCTGAATTCACGCTTAATTCAGACATTAATCGGCATTAGCTAGTATCAATATAAAACCAAACCAATTTATCTAGAAACCAGAGATTTTGCTTGTAAGTTGTTTCAATACAAGTACAAATTGCCAAACAAGTTTGGAGAATAAGTTAAAATAGTCCCTGGATGGCTGAGCTTTGCCATGGCTGATTTATTTGGTACATCATGTTTTTTGGAAATTGTATTTAAATTTAAAAAATCTAACTCGCGAAATTGTAAACTGTCGAAAGATTGTGAACCGTTCAATGTTCTTAGTATAAATTTTTGAAATATGCATTATATTTACGTTTTCTTGTCTGCTTCTTGTAGGTTAGGTTAGGGTTCGACATAAATACCGACCTGCGGCCGGGCACTTAGGTTTTATAGGGTTAATATACATAACAGATTACAATCTACCGAAAAATAATGCGTTAAATTGTAATATTTCGACAGCAATTTCGCGAGTTAGATTATAATCTAACGGTTTTTACAATCTTACAGTGACATATACAAGAATTGCTCATTCAAAGGTATTCGATATGTATGTATGTACTTATAGAGGGGACGCCCTCCATCGCCAGGCAGGTGATCGGTCCATTAATTGAACCATTCCACCCATGAACCTACCTATAGCTTTAGTGAATCTTATGATATCCCCTATGGAGAGATGTCTTAGGAGTTCTTCACTGATCCTGTCCTTGCCTATTAATTTCCACCTTACCAATGAGTAAATGGGGCACTCAGCTATGAAGTGAAAGCTGGTGTCTTCCTCGCCACACTCTGGACATGATGGGTCATCTTCTTTTCTCATTATTGTGAGATGTCTATTTAGCAGACAGTGTCCCATTGTTATGCCTGCTATAAGTGCTATGTTGTTTCTACTTTGCGACATAAGTTGTTTTGTCTTGTTGTGGTGTTGTTCTTAAAATCATTCGATAAAATTGAATGATTTCAAGAACAACTTTGTTTGCCTATATTGTGTAGAGTTTTTCCATCTTGAATTCGATTCTCTTTCTATAATTCCGTCGATCACTTTCTATGGAATAGGTAAGCAAGGTTTGGGGCCACAGAATGGAGTGTTTGCTCCCATTCTTGCTAATTCATCTGCTTTTTCATTTCCGTCGTTTCCTTGTTGTCCAGGAACCCAGGCAAATGTGACTTTTGTCCTCTCGGCTAGTGAGTTCAAGATGCGTTTGCATTCCTTCACTAGATCTGATGTGATATCCTTCCTTTCTATTGCTCTGAAAGCAGACTTCTGCTTCAACTTCTTCGGTTTCTATGCTTAAAGTATCCATCAGGCCGAAAGCACACTCCATGATCGCATACGTTTCGGCCTGAAATACGCTTGTAAATATATCTAGCGAAATTACTTGTTCTTTATCAGGATTGGTGCTGTAGAAGATTCCAGCACCACTGAGCTTAGTTCAGCTTAGTTGATCCATCCGTGTAACAGATAATCGTATCTTCATTGGCGGTTTCGATCTTCCATGGCTCCTTTGAACCTATGTGCACTCTGTATTTCTTGTCGAAGATACTAGAAGATTCTAGAGATTTCAGAATGAAAGATGATAGACTTATGCATCTAAATGATTTTGCTTCTTGGTAGTTTTTCTTTGCTGGCTTTGGTATGAATACCGCTTTGACTGAGGTAAATGAGGTAAATGTCCACTTGCCAGGCTCGCTTTAAATAATGCTAGTAGCATTGCTTTTATATGTTTGTATCCAAACTGGAGCATTTTTGGAAAAATGTCATCCGGACCAGCCGCCTTGTACAGAGCAAAAGATTGAATGCTTTATTCTAATTGTTCTTTATTAATGAAGTTTTCTGCAGCCAACCAATCAAAGATACCATTTGTCACCACCACAATATTTTGATTAGATAAAATACCTACACAATTTTTAACAGAACATGCAAAAGATGCTTTGGAGCTCAGCAAGCTACAAGAGAGCACTCGTCAGCATGAGCAAATGGCCAAGATCAAGGAATATGAGGCTGCTATTGAACAGTCTAAAGTGGAACAGAAGAGAGTTGACTATGAAGAAAGACGTAAAACACTGCAGGTAGAATGTTACTTTGCAACCTTTTGGCTAAGATTAGAACAGATCTTTGACCGTGCTTTGAGGTAAAACAAGACAAACTTACATCAGAGACATAACTCTATGATGTTTAGGTCTTAAGACCAAGCTCTATAGACCTGCCCTAGGCTGACAACTATAGAGTGTACTTTGACTTGGCTCAAAATTTATTTTGCTTCAAAACAAGATGGACTTATGTGAGTAACATAAATCTATCTCGTTTTATCAGTGTCTTAAGTCTAAGCAAAGTCAAAGTTGGCTCTATAGGACTCACCCTTAGAGCATGTAGCTTGAACTTGACTGTGTAGTAAACTACAAACTTAGTTACCATTTTCCTATTATACTTATTTACTACCAGGCCGACATTAACACATTGCATTACAAAGAAATTAAGTACCTCAAAGCCAGGTCATGGGTTGTATAAATTAGTCTTGGGTCTTTTAATTATTTTTTTATTTTCCTTACATCTTTCATATTATTGTATCTTTATACAGGAAGAAACAAAACAGCATCAAATGAGAGCACAGTATCAAGATCAGTTGGCAAAGACTCGTTATGAAGAACAATTGGTTCAGCATCAGAAATCCCAGGAGGAAATATTGAGAAAGTATGTTTTGAATGCTCCATAAATTGACCTTTACTTTACTTAAATTACTATTTAAAGTTTGCATTCAACTCAAGTTCTTTTTCTTGCATTGCTTGAAGATGAACAACGATTTATTATTAATGTATACTATAAAATATAGCTTCACTTACTTAATCTAATATATATGTCACCGTAAGATTGTAAAAACCGTTAGATTATAATCTAACTCGCGAAATTCTAAGCTGTCGAAAGATTACAATTTAACGCATTATTTTCCGGTAGATTGTAATCTGATAGGTTTATAAACCCGACAAAACCTAACTACTTGATTATTTATGTCGAACCCTAGCCTAACCTACAAGAAAGAGACAAGAAAACGTAAATAAAATGAATATTTCAAAAATTGACACTCAGAACATTGAACAGTTTACAATCTTTCGACAGTTTAGAATTTCGCGAGTTAGATTATAATCTAACGGTTTTTACAATCTTACGGTGACATATATATAAAATCGTTAAGGGATCAACGCACAGCCTAAACCGCTGGGGTTATTGACTTGAAATTTTGACAGTAGGTTTCTTTTATGACGTAGGCGCTCACTAAGGAAGGATTTTTCAAAATTCCACCCCTAAGGGGGTGAAAGTTTGTATGAAAGCCCTTCATTTCGCAAGTTATAGCCATGAAACTTGGTACATAAACTGCGATTTAAAAATGAAGAAATACGCGTTTCACAGTTTTCGAAAATTCGATCTTCAAAGGGATGAAATAGGGGATGAAAGTTGGTATGTAGGGCCTTCATTTCTCAAGATATTGTTCAAGTTACATCTACAAAGCTTAGTGTTTCGGCTTTTGGTAAAAAATTAAGAAGTACTTATGTCACAGTTTTTCAAAATTCTACCCCCAAAAGGGTTAAATAGGGGTTGAAAGTTTGTATAAAAGTCCTTCATTTCTCAAGTTGTAGCCATAAAACTTGGTAAATAAACTGCGGGTTAAAAATGAAGCAATAGGTGAATTATAATAAATAATAAAAATATAATTTTTGAAAATTAGATCCTTAAAGTGGTGAAATAGGGGATGAAAGTTGGTATTTAAGGCCTTCATTTCACAGGATATTGTTCAAGTTATATCAACGAAGCTTAGCTTTTTGGCTTACGGTAAAAAATAAAGAAGTACGTGTGTCACAGTTTTTCAAAATTCAACCCTCAAAAGGGTAAAATAGGGGTTGAAAGTTTGTATGAAAGTCCTTCATTTCTAAAGTTATAGCCATGAAACTTGGTACATAAACTGCGAATTAAAAATAAAGAAATATGTGTTTCACAGTTTTTAAAAATTCGATCCTTAAAGGGATGAAATGGGGGATGAAAGTTGGTATGTAAAGCCTCCATTTCTCAAGATATTGCTCAAGATAAATCAAAGAAGCTTAGGTTTTCGACTTTTGGGTAAAAAATGAAGAAATACATGTTTCACAGTTTTTGAAAATTCGACCCCTAAAGGCATGAAATAGGGGTTGAAAGTTTGTTTGAAAGTCCTACATTTCTCAAGTTATAGCCATGAAACTTGGTATATGAACAGCGGGTTAAAAATGAAGAAAAACATGTATCACACTTTGTTGGGTTTTTTGGAGTTTTGGTTGGAAATGGAGAAAAATACCTGATTCACATTTTTTTTGTATATTTTATCCCCAAGGACGTGGAATAGATAGTTAGTCCTCCAATCACGCCGCAACAGATTAACGTTATTTTTTTCATGGGTATAGTTGAGGATCTGGACAGTGGCATAGGCTACTTTTCATCCCGGAATATAATGAAGTGCTGTGGGAATTGAAAAAAAAACTTATGCCACACGAACGAGTAACGCTCGTTCGTGTGGCATAATTGACACGTGAACGGCTGAACGGATTGATTTGATGAAATTTAGCACAGAGATAGATCGTAGTCTGAAATAACACGTAGGCTTCTTTTATCCCGAAAAATTTAAGAAGTCCCGCGGGAACCAAAAAAACTCATATGAATGTTTGTTACTCAATCACGCCAGAAAGGCTGAACGGATCTGGATGAACTTTGATACAGAGATAGATTTTAGTCTGCAATAGCCATAACACATAGGCTACTTTCTATCCCGTATAATTAAAAACAATTCAATCCACGCGGACGAAGTCGCGGGCATCAGCTAGTTATGTATATTAAAAGTGAAAATAGAAAAACGTTCTTTTTCTTTTTGGGAATGGCATGCAAGATCGCGATTGTTCACTCTGACTGGCGGAATCTGACTGCATGCTGTCTATGCGGAGCTAAAATTTACAAACGTTACAAATAACGCAGAACTCAGAACAGAACTCTTTGTGTCTGCGCAGGCTCATAGTCATTTCACACTCATTGCAAACAAAACATTTTGTGAGCTGAAATTCACTTTTGCTTGTACTCTGTAAAGTATGACACTAAGCATCAGCTTAGTGTCATACTTTACAGAGTCCTTTTTTTATTCAGAACTAACTGTTGCCGCAACTTTCTTCGCGTGGTTTAAGTTTTGTTTTACTCCCGCTGGAACTCATTAATTTTCCATTATAAAAAGTAGTAGCATATGTCCTTCCCCAGGACACAACCAATGTCAGCACTAAATTTCATTTAAATCTGCTGAATATTTGTGCTGTGAAAGCGTAACGAATTAACAAACTCACATTCGCAATTATAAAATTAGATAGGATAGTCTTTCCATACATTTAATTATTGAATTTAATGTGTAAACAAACAGACAAGAAGAAAGTGTAGCTAAACAAGAGGCGCTCCGCCGTGCGACTATTGAACATGAGATGGAATTGCGCGAAAAGAACAAACTAAAAGCCATCGAAGCAGAGGCGAGAGCTCGTGCCAAGGCGGATCGGGAGAATCGTGATATCACACTGGAGCAAATTAAGCTGAAAGCTGCTGAAAACAGGACCACTATATTGGAGAGCATACAGTAAGGCCACACACAAACTTTCTTTATTACTCTATCTAGGACGACCTCCGTGTCGCTGTTATCTTAACGTGCGGAGGTCCCGGGTTCGATCCCAGGCGATCGAAATAAGGGTTTATTTGGTAATTTATAATTTCTGAATTTTCCCTGGTCTGGACTGTGTGAGATGCCGGCCGTGGCTAAATATCACCCTACCGGTAAAGACGAGCCGCCAAGCTATTTAGCCAAGCTGAATAGGGGCACGGGTTTTAATATAACTGCCATGCTCCTAACAGGTTAGCCTGCTACCATATTAAAATGCATTATCACTTACCATCAGGTGAGATCGCAGTCAAGGGCTAACTTGTAGTGGATAAAAAAAAAGAACTAAAATCTGTCTGGGAGAGATCACTTAGCTAGCGATAACACCAATTTTGTTGTTTTACCTGTTTTCGAATGTCAATTTTTTGAAGAAGGCTTATATTTATATAACACTATAGCTGTCGGTCCTGCGCCTTATTTCTCTGGGCGTGTATGATTAGCGTCACATTGGGCTACAAGAATAAGGGGATTGAATGCGCTTGTGTTTAGTGCACATACTTGGCCACTAAGTATAACTGTCTACTGTTAGCTATTAGTCCATTCATTCTAGATTTCAATGTATGGGCAAAACGGCAAAATTCATAACACTTTGAAACCACTGTGGTTTTATACCTATGAGTGAGTACATTAAAAAACACAACTATAATTGAATGGACACATGACTACCACCGGTTCTTACAAAACAGCAAGGTATATTTAATGGTTTCAGTATTATAAATTTTGCCGCGAAAAAATCTAAAATGAATAGACTATATTGGCTATTCTCTGTTGAGTTGTCAAGCAAAATTCGGTCAGGATATTCTATTAGATAATTATTTATTTACTAAATTTTTGAGTAATAAAATATAATTTGTAATTTTTCCAATTAATGTTAGTGTAAACTGTGCCTTTTAGCTTTTCAATAGGATAAGAAGTCTTATTTTCATCACTAGTGATATATAAAAATAATTTACCAGGACAGCAGGAAACGTAATCGGCACAGGCTTAAACGCTCTAGTGACTGACTGGGATAAGACATTAGCCGCTGTGGGAGGTTTGTCCCTGCTTGCCCTAGGCGTCTACACGGCTAAAGGAGCTACATCAGTTACTGCCCGATTCATTGAAGCTAGAATTGGTAAGTTTAAGTACATTGGATAAAATGATCAATTAATCCATATTCATTCTAATATTACTAGTGGTTCGCCCCGAACCCTCGCGGTATTTTTTTATTCCACGTAAGATGGTGCTAACGTCTATTATTTGTATGCACAAATGAATAAACTTTTACAGAGCGCCATCTATTGACATCATTGTGAAGTTCTGCTAAAAATACTGAAGCTCATTAAAAATTAAATAATTTCGATTTTAGTATTTGTTGTTCAAGTACAGGATATAATTCAATTAATTGATCAAGTTTCAGGCTCAGCCTTTCAGAAAATTGGGAGCTCTGAGATCAACTTTAGACGTTAGAAAATTTCCACTTTGAA
Source organism: Erebia palarica (assembly GCA_964035005.1). Lineage (NCBI taxonomy): Eukaryota > Metazoa > Arthropoda > Insecta > Lepidoptera > Nymphalidae > Erebia > Erebia palarica. The sequence continues at coordinate 23,193,445 of OZ035986.1, forward strand.
AGCCCCCCATTTCGTCAATTAAGGGGGAAAATAAAAAAAAATTTATTTTTAGACTCTATTCCTAATTATCTTTAAAATGATATACCGCAACTTTATGTAATGCTATAAAAATACTTTAACTTCGCAGAGCCCCTCTGAAATAAAGATTTTTATAACTTTTTAAGCCATATTCGGCTGGAGGCCATCGGTTTACATGTTATATTTAAATTTGAAGTAATTACGTTCAGTAATTCATTCAGTTATAAGGCTCTGACAGACGGACAATTTTTTTGGCAACCCTAGGACGGACAAGTGCAAATTCACTCAAATAGACTCAGAGACCTTCGCTTCGCTCGGTAAATAAATGCGAAAGTGTGTGTGTCTGCTACCCTTTCACAAGCTATCTGGTCAACCAATTTTGTCAAAATAAGGTGTAGACATAGGTTGCATTTCTGTGAAAGATATAGGCTACTTTTTACCCCGGACAATCTAAGTGTTCTCAGGGGTTTTTCCAAAAATGTTAACCACGCAATTGAATTTGAACAAATTTTGTAGTAGCAGGTGCTGTGCATTTTGTGTTGCTTTCATTCTGGAAACTGTTAATCCCAGATTTTTCACAGAATTAATAAATCGTATATCCAGGTGGACGAAGTTGTGGCATCATAACTGTCCAATGACCACAATTAGTCGGTACCAAAATATATAAAAAGTATTATAATAACAACCACTCAGCATGGATGCTGATTGTGTATGAATGTTAAATAAAAATATTGTCTTCTAGGGAAGCCTGAATTAGTCAACGAAACTTCAAGATTTTCGTTGCTCGAAGCCCTCAAGCATCCAATTCTAACAATATCGAAAGCAGTGGCGAATTTCAGAAAGCCGTCGGACGCACTCGCCGGTGTGGTTTTGGCGCCGAACCTGGAAAAACGTTTGAGAGATATTGCAATAGCTACAAAGAACACTAAAAATAATAAGGGCTTCTATAGAAACCTGCTGATGTATGGACCACCTGGTACAGGAAAAACATTATTCTCAAAGGTACTATTTTTATGCTGCTGATGATGTCAGTGATGATGTGTCCTCAGTTTTCCTTAGGAACATCTAAAAGTTGATTTTTATAAACATTTGAGATATGCAGAAACATAATATTTTTTAATTTACCTGAAAGGTAATTAATACAAGTATCAGATGTCAACTCGACAATGTACGATTGTAAAACAATAAGAATCTAAATAGGCATGATGACTGATTTTGAAAAATGGTCAGATTATGTTCGGAAGTATCTACTATTTCGGAAAAATATCTTATTTCAGCAGAAAAAAAAGGTTTGGTAGATAAAATTGGCATTTGAAATTTCAATTTTTAAAATAACGCCAAAACGCTCTGTTACACGGAGGATCCCGGTTTGGATTTTAAAAAAAAGAATATAAAGTTCACTGGAATATATATAATTATTATATTATTAGACTTTTAATTATAATTACGACTAGCCATGTAACGGCTCCGGATGTCTTGACTCGACTGACTCCAACCCGCAGCAGACGGCTAAGCGTGATGATGCTGATGCAGCATGCATCAGCATTAACAGCTACAGAGCCAGGGTGTAACACCTCCCCTCATTAAAAATAAACTTCGAAAATAATTTCGAAGTTTATATTTAACAGGATTTAAACACCTCTTCTAGTTCTTGGAGGAATTCTCTCCATTTCTGCATTCACAACTTCTGCTGCTGGCTGGATAATTTCCAGGGGAATCTCAGGAGTCTCATGCTGGTTGCCAATCTTGTTACAGAAATTACATTTAGTAAATTTTAAAATAATGACACAGACAATGGACAATACCACAATATTAAATACTAAAGAGTAATGGGGTCCATATTTTACTATATGCGGTTCATTTATTATTTTGTCAAGTTCTCTATTTATATCGTGGTTAAAATTAATGTTTTCTAAATCAACATTTTGTAGTTTAAAAGGGGCTGCATCCGTATTGTTTACTGTCTGTTTGAATTTAACAATATTACAACACGATTCATTTATTATATTAAAATCTGAAGTGACAATTAAAGGTGAACTAATATTTAATACATTATTATTAGAATATAATCTTGTTGCTTTACAATAGGCTGTACATTGTTTGGGTATACTTAGTATACCTGTTCCAAAAACGCTGATTTCACTTAGATCAAAATTGGTACATTCTACTGATAGTTTTGTGGGTATTGTTTGTATAAATATCCATCTGTTATTAGTGATGGGTTTCCAGATATCGATAACGCCAGATAGGAATTGAGTTTTACACTGCACTGGTATTTCAGTTATTACTTTAGTTAATAGTTCACTCTCACATGATGGATTCGTGTTTGATGAAAATATGTTCACAATATTACAGATGAAGTTCGCAGATTCTATTGCCTTGCAAGAAGAAAGTGATTCAAGGCCACTGTAGTACGCTTTGTCTTTAGTAATCGCTATATACTTGCTGTCTGGCACGATGAGGCTGAATGAGTCTGGCTTTACAGAGTTATGTGGAATCGGTAATGGGATATTATGATATAGGTAGAATTCCTGGGAAGTTACTAGCGGTATTCTTAACACAAACATAATCCTATTATTCAAATAATAACATATTAACTTAGAAATATGGAAAACCAAATGAATTGAACTTAAATCTAACTTAAATGCTAATTCTAAACTTCTAGGCAAATGCTTATGGTTGTCGACAAGTTCTCTGTACAATTGATGGGGTGTGATTACAAAAGGGTGAAGAATGTTCAAATTAGAGAAGAGTACAGCACTAATTATGTCTTCTAGTTGAAATGACAAATCGAGTAAGGATGCTTCTAAACTATTTAAAACTGAGTTTATTTCAGAAGTAATTAATAATTCGTTTGTTACTTCTGTTACCTTCCTTAATTTGGTAGAGAGCTTGTCCACAGCCTGATTTAAATTTTCTTCATTTACCTTTAATTTGTGCAGTGAATGATTGAAAGAGCTAATTGCAGAAGTAGAAACTAGTATGTTCTCTTTCATGAGTAAGGCCAACTTTTTAGTATCAGTTTGAACAGAATTTATTGCTTTGTCATATTTAATTGCATCATCTTCATCTAGGGTGCCAAATATTTGTTTTAAAATAGATCCTACTCCTCCAATCCATGCTCCGCGCTTCAATCTTGTTTCCAAAAGGTGAGATATGGAAAGGTATTGTTTATAAACACTTTGATACCGCACAAACAAAGGTTCAAGCATACTATTGCATTCCAGGTCATCTGTAACATTCGTCTCTTTACAAAGATATCTTATGTTCACAAATATAGAGTTTATATTTTGAATATGAGATTGAATGTGGGAAATGTCAATTGGCATTAATATGCTTAAGTGTCCATTAATAATTTTAAGTTTACCTATGTAGTCAAAATAGATTCCAGAGCCGGATGAGATTGGATGAACCACACTTGGTGTGACAAATGCAGATGCACTGAAATAGCAAATAACTTAACTAAGTACAATCTAAGATCTAAAACTACAACTTAACCTATGAAAAGAGAAAGAAAAAAAAATTAAAATAACAAAAATAATCAAAGTCATATAAAATAGTTTATATGATTCGATATTAAATTACTGGGAAGAAGAAGAACCTTCCGCAACTTCTGCCAACTTGACTTCGTCAAAATGATGTTTGACATGCTTTCTGTTGATTAGTAAAGAAAGGGTGTTATTTCCGTGGATCTTGACAACTTTATAAGGTCCTTTCCAGATAGGTGAAAGTGCCTTTCTAAGTCTTAAATGATTTTTAACATAAACAAAGTCACCAACTTTGTATTGGATTGGACGCGATCTTTGATCATAATAATTTTTTGATTTTAATTTAGATTTTTTAATATTTTCGAGAGCTTGTGCCCGGGAGAATTTAAGTTTATGTTGCAGCATTCTAACATAGTCAGGATAAGTGTCACCGGGGCTTTCATCAAAAACAGAATCAGGGATGTATGGTTTATGACCAAATAGGAGTTCATAGGGTGTATAATTTGTAGTGCAGTGGACTGCTGTGTTGTAAGCCAATATTGCAGTATACACATATTTTGGCCAATCATCCTGATTTTCATTGACATAAGATTTAAGGTATTCTTTGAGTGTGGAATGGCTACGCTCTAGAGCTCCTTGAGTTTGAGGATGGTATGGAGAAGACCATAGTTGCTTGATTTTTAGAAAGGCGCAAGTGCTTTTAAATAATTCAGCAGTAAAATTAGTACCTTGGTCTGTCAAAATAATTTTTGGAATTCCGAACAAAGAAATAAAATGAATAAGGCTTTCAGTTGTTTCCTCCGCAGTAACAGAGCGTAGAGGATATGCTGCAGAGAATTTGGTAAGGTCATCCTGTAGCGTCAGGATATATTTAAGTCTTGCTGTTCCAGATTCAGGCAAGGGACCAACGATGTCAAGAGCGACTCTTTGAAAAGGGGTATTGGAAGAAGTAGTAATTTGCATAGGGGCCCTATTAGTTCTTCTTAGGGCTTTATTTGCTTGACAGAGAGAGCAATTACTCGCATACCTCTCAATATCGGATCTCATGTTTTTCCAATAGTATTTCTCTTGGATTCTTTTAAGCATCCTGACTGAACCTAGATGACCAGCGATTGGAATGTCATGGTTATCATGTAAGATCTTCTTTATTTCACTAAGAGTGGGATATATTATGTTATCGTGGTATATGTTAATGATTATATTAGTATCATGGAAAAGGTATGTCATCATATTATAAATTTTGACAAATGACAGATTTTGAAATGGATTCTTGAAATCAGGGATAGCAATTTCACTTACTTCTCCAATTTCTAATAAATGTTCTTTCAAACCTTTTAAGGTATGGAAAATTTCTGGATATGTGCTTTCGTCGAAATGGTGAACTTTTGTGTAAATGAAATAGATGATTTTATTGCCGGATTCTACTCTTTCATATGAATATAGTTGTTTTTCAGAATGAATTGTTTCACTAGGATTCGCAAGGTTACTTAACACTGCCTCAACATATGCATTAGAATCATCTAAATGAATAGAGGAAGGTACAATAAGAATTTGACAGTGGGCTTTCATTAATGAATCATTGTGTTCTATTATTTTAGTATTAAATTGGTTATTAGTATTGGAGATTTCTTTCAGGAATTTAGAGTATTCTTCATTAGAAGGTGTTTGTTGTCTCCCAGGATTGGGGTTCGGTGGTTCATCAGTGGGATTAGAAATATTGCTTTCTACATTAGGATTAGCTGTTTCAGAATCAAGGTTTTGTGTTTCAGGATTTGGATCAACAATTTCAGGAATTAGGTCGAATGTTTCCATATTAGGATTCATTGTTTCAGGAATTGGTTCCTGCAAAGGAATCTCTAGAGGATCCATTTGCAGAAAAGGGTCTTCAAGAGATGGAATTTCTAAATTGCTGAAGTCGAGGTTAAGGTCGCCACTTCGTGGGCTTAAATCTAATAGTCCGAAATCATTTAAAGGATCTTCGAAGATAGGATTCTCATCGCGAGTTGGTGGATCTTCATTCGTATCCGTGGGAACTTCTGGTTGTATAGGATTAACTGGGAATCGAGAAAGAGCATCAGCCACAGAATTAAATTTTCCTTTTCTATAAGTGATTTCATAATCAAACTCTTCAAGTTTTAATCGCCAACGTTGTAACTTACTACTGGGATCTTTATGATTGAATAACCATTTAAGGGGTCTATGGTCAGTAATAATTTGGAATCTCCTACCGAACAGGTAGGGACGAAAGGTTTTACAACCAAAAAGAATTGCCAATAATTCTTTTTCAGTTGTACTATAATTGGATTCACTTTTGTTCAAGGTGCGTGAGGCGTAAGCAATAGGTTTATCCCTGCCAATCGGTCCTTGTGATAAAACAGCACCGATTGCATGGTTGGACGCATCACAAGTAAGTATGAAGGGCTTGGTGAAATCTGGATAGGAAAGAATTGGAGCTGTAGTAAGCTTGTGCTTTAATGTGTCAAAAGCAAGCTGTTGCTTATTGTCCCACACAAAGGGAATATCTTTTCTTAAAAGAGTTGTGAGAGGTTTTGCAATTTTGGAGAAATCAGGGATAAAACGACGATAATACGACACAAGGCCAAGGAATGACTTGACATCTTTAGGAGTTTTTGGCGAAGGGAAGTGAATTACAGCCTTTATCTTTTCAGGGTTTGGTTTAACTCCTTCTTTGGTAATAAGGTGTCCAAGATAAGCGACTTCCTTTCTCAAGAACTCACACTTATCTGGTTGAAGTTTGAGATTAAACTCTCGAAGTCTTTGAAAAACAGAAGCTAGGTTATCTATATGAGAATTAAGGTCGTGAGAATAAATGACTATGTCGTCCAGGTAGACGAAACATCGAATACCCTGGAGACCAGTTAAAGCAGTATTCATTAAACGTTGGAAGGTTGAAGGGGCATTTTTTAGTCCGAAGGGCATTCTGGTGAATTCAAAATGTCCCTGAGGCACATTAAATGCAGTTTTTTGTGCGTCATTTTCACTCATTGGGATTTGATGGAAACCAGAAGCAAGGTCCAAGGTTGAAAAGTACTTGCTGTTTCCGAGTTGGTCCAGGATTTCTGTTATTTGTGGAATGGGATATACGTCACCTATTGTGATGTCGTTTAACTTCCTGTAGTCAATTACAACTCGCCATTTTTGCTGTCCTGATGCATCTAATTTTTTTGGGACGACCCAGATAGGTGATGACCATGGAGAAACAGATGGCTTGATGATACCTTGGTTTAGCATTTTATCTATTTGACTTCTGACTTCATCTTTATGACACTCTGGAAATCTGTAGGACTTGGTAAAAATTGGAATTGATGAATTTGTCTTAATTTCATGTTGTATCGCATTAGTGTGTGTTAATTGGTCATCCGGAAGGTGGAAGATATCGGAATATTCAGAACATATGTCACAGAGGGCCTCTTTCTCTTCTGTGTTTAAATGCGATATGCGTAATTTGTTGAGAACTTCCTGAGTTCTGAGGTAGGCATGTGTATTGCTGTGAATGTTTGTTTGTTCTACTTTGTTCACGGAAACAGTTTGAGAAGGAGAAAAAGGTACGAGAGTTAAATTAAGATTTGAATTTAAGGGTATTGGTTCATCCGATATGTTGACAACGGAGATATTAATTCTCTTGTTATTTTTTACTGCGACAATACAATTGGCTATTAGAAGGTTTTCGTTAACACTTTGATCGAGAATAAGACCTTCTTTTAGTTCGGGGTTGGAAACGGAACATTCTACAATCATTTCCGTGCGTGCGGGAATATGATAGGTAGGGTAGGAAAAATGTATTGGCATTAATGTAGATTTAACCTTTAAGGTCTTCTGGTTATAATCTATGGTGCAATCTAGATCTTCTAGAAGGTCGTTACCAATTATACCATCGTATAATAGGTTAATATTATCAACTATATGAAATCGATAAGAAATTGTCCCTTTGGGAGTTGAGTTAGAAGTGAAATCGAGGTTGCAGTAGCCTGAAGTTGGAGTCAATTTGTTACCGGGATCGATTCCTTTTAAATAAATTTTTTCCTTAATGACATTGGGCATATTTTCAATACACGTTCTTTTTATAAGACTTACTGAGGAACCTGAGTCAATTAGAAAGAACAACGGATTAGTATTTACATTTGTGTGGATTGAGACATGTGGTAGAGAACATTTATTTGGATTTATTTTAATTTCATGTATTTTTATAGACGAGTCAGGATGATGTAATAGTGTAGGATTTTGTGAGATACCACTTCTTTGGGGCTGGCTACCCGTGTGGGATATCTCAGAAGGACTGCCGGTTTGGGGCTGGTTACCCTGTTGTATAGTCCTTAAGTTGAGGTCTCCGTTTTGGGGCTGGTTACCCTGTTGTGTGACCTTGGATGTGAGTGTGTGGAATATTTTGGAAGGACTGCCGGTTTGGGGCTGGTTACCCTGTTGTATAGTCCTTGGGTTGAGGTCTCCGTTTTGGGGCTGGTTACCCTGTTGTATGACCTTGGATGTGAGTTTAGAAGAATGTGTGCATGGATTTGTGCCGACTTTTTGGTATAGTCTCGTGCGACACCTAGGCGAGACTTCTATTCGTTTAAAGTGTCACCCTCGGTATTATCACGACTGTCCTCTCCCTCTTGTTCTTCAGAAGGTTCAGGTATGAAGTGTACACGGGAGGTGGAAGGTTTTTGTTGGTAAAATTTTCGGAACCGATTGTTATTGAATTCCCTACGTTTGCAATTTTCAATTACGTGTCCTGGGGATTTGCAGTATCTACATTCAAGATTAGTGTTGTTGCTGTTGTTGGACTGATTAAGTTGGGATGAATTAGGTTGAGGTGTAGGCGATGTTCTAAAAGGACGAGGAGCTTGTGGATTAAATGGTCTTCTGGTTCTATTCTCGATTGCGTTTCTTTTGAAAATGGTTTCTTGTATTCTCTCTTCTGATATGGCAAAGTTAATCGCCTCATTAAGAGACTTGGGTGACCTACACCTGACTATGTTGGAAATTCTGGGTAAAAGGCCCATTAGGAAATGATGTAAAGCAAGCTCTTCCATCGACGCAGTACGTCCTGGTAGCTCCCTTGCTTTGCAATTGGATAAAGAGACTTCTGTCAGAAGTTGGGATAGGCACGTCTCTATACGTAGAGAAAACTGCGTAACATCTTCATTGTGTGCCTGTCGGCACTCTTGTAACTCTGTCAAGAGGTGTGAATAATGTTTTCTCACACTAAACTGGGTTTTGAGGAAGTCCTTTAATTGATCCCAAGACGTGAACTCTTTTATCGAGCAAGCCACCTCAGCTTTCCCGCTGAGTTGGCAAAGTATGTATTTAAAAACAACAGGCTTTTGTTCTTCTGAAGCTATTTCGTAAGCATTATTGCAATTTATTATGAAGGAATTCAATGTTTCTCTATTTCCATCGTAGGGTTTTATAAATTTCAGCAGTATGTTTAATTCAAGCTCTATCGTGGGATTAGTCCGTTTTGCGGAACGGGTTCTGACATTGGGTTTAGCATCGGAAGGTCTTTCGTCTTCCGTGTCGGAAGGTAAAACGGTTTCGCTAGGTACATTTAGTGTGGGTTTCGACATTTTATAATATGTGTAATAATTAATTGAACGTAAAAGAGATTCGTATAAAAAGAAACAATTAATTACAGTATACAACAAAGGGGTATCAAATAGCCAGACTCACAGTACGAAGAATGCGTAGGCGATAACGATTACAGACATGATTCTCGTCGCGTTCTGCTGAATACGGCTACGGCTGGATTCTCGTTCTCGGAACGTTGGACCACACAGGACACTAGACACTTAGGTATCACTCACTGATATAATTCACTGGTTCACTGAATTATTTCGGTATGGATTTTCCTTTAAGGAAAATTGTAGTTTAACTGCACACAAACTTTACGGGCACTAAGGAACGCCGAGGACCCGATTTTGGATCCCTTTACGCTGCCACCAAATGTTACACGGAGGATCCCGGTTTGGATTTTAAAAAAAAGAATATAAAGTTCACTGGAATATATATAATTATTATATTATTAGACTTTTAATTATAATTACGACTAGCCATGTAACGGCTCCGGATGTCTTGACTCGACTGACTCCAACCCGCAGCAGACGGCTAAGCGTGATGATGCTGATGCAGCATGCATCAGCATTAACAGCTACAGAGCCAGGGTGTAACAGCTCGCTTGTGTCATGGCGTCGTATGTGACGTCACTATTGCTTTTACCGAAGTACTCTAATGTACTGTGTGCAGTAAACAATAAGTCTTCGTACAGCAATTTAGATATTTTGTATGAATAATATGAATTCTAATGTGTGTAAGTCGTGTGCGGTCCCCCAGTGTGATAACACATCAAAGTTAACTCCAAGCAAGTTATTTATTCACGCGCCACTTAAAAAAACAATGCGATCTAAGTGGCTTAATCTTGCACGGCGAGATCCTAATATAGAGAGAAAGAGATAGGGCTAAATTCTACTATTTATTTCTGCGAAGATCACTTTGACGTAAGTTTTTGCTTTATTCAAATACCAGCTGGTGGCCGCGTCTTTGTCCGCGTGGATTGAGGTTTTTTGGTTCCCGCGGGAACTCCTTAATTTTCCTGGATAAAAAGTACAAATAAATCTTCCTCTTGAATCACTCTAAGCTTAAAGATCTAAGCATACATAGGGGCAGACAGCGGGAAGCGACTTTGTTTTATACTATGTAGTGATGCTGTTTTGCTTATAACACAAATAACTGCAAAAAGTTAGAGATGCGTACCAAGAATCGAACCCCATACGCCCCGAATAGCAGGCAGACGTCATAGATGGCAATCACTCCTCATATTAAGTTATACGGTATAGTTTTAAAAAACAACATTTCATACCTCTAATACCTATCATGAAGTACTTAATATATAAAATAGCAGATTTTACGGTTTTAAAACCTATAAATTATTATGTTATTATTGTACTTACATGAAAGTTTTGACGTTGCGAAATTCTGCTGAACATAATAAGTCTTTGTTTGATGCAAGATACTCACCCAGCATCAACAAATCAATCCTGGGCAAATTAGAGCTAGTAGCTTTGGTAAATCCTTGATCCATGGCTAACGATTTTTAATTTCTTAACTTTGGATTCGGTAAAACAAAACTAGATTAAGGAAATGATCTTTGGGAAACAAAAAGATACGAAAATACTTGATAAACATTTAAAACACCTGTACTTATAGAGATTTTTGGTCGATTGTCAAAGCTCGGAAACAATAGTGACGTCATTCGCTTCAGTGGTGTTTTATACAATATGGCGGATTGCTGTATGTTATAGTTTTATTTTATCAAAATAAAAAACAATCTCACTCGAAATAGAAAAATAAATACGTTTTTTATAATCCATGAATCCTATTTCATTAGATAAATTCATAATTTCATTGATTCTTGGATACTGTCATCATGCCTATTATAAATTAGATTTCAAATCGGGCATTGTTGAGTCAACATCTCCTGAAGATGCTCCTGTGTCAGAGTGAAACATACGTTGGTAATAATTTGGAAAATTTGTGTGGTGTGGTGAAAATCGCAAGCTACAAGTGCAAGGTACACACTGTACCACATAGATTTACTTATTGTGGCGAATTATAGCAAATTAAACTTCCAGTTCTTTCTTTATCATGGACATCCGCAAAGTAACGCCTTTAGGCAAAGTAATCCATTATTTTTGTTTGTTACAATAGAAATTAGCCAAGCATTCGGGCATGGAATACGCCATAATGACTGGCGGTGACGTGGCTCCGATGGGGAAGCATGCAGTGGCCTCTATACACAAGATGTTCGACTGGGCCAATACTAGCAGAAAAGGTAAATTCTTTTTAATACATTTCTTCGCCATTTAAACACGTCATTTCAAAAATTCAATTCAAAAACATTCTAAATTCAAAGAGGTCGCTCTACAGAAACCGCCCTGCTAAACCTTGTTGATAAGTTAGAAAAGGCAGTGGAGGATAAGGAAATTGCCTTTTCGGCATTCCTTGACATTGAGGGCGCCTTTGATAATACGCCCATCCGCAGTATAGTGCAACACAGTGCCACACATCGACCACTGTACGATGGGTTGAAGTGATGCTCTCTAACCGAATAGCCAAAATTGAGCTAAACGACCAGGGGCTGTTCTTAGGGCGGAGTTCTTTCGCCCCTTTTGTGGACCCTCGCAGTCGATGAGCTGCTAAATAGGCTGGCTAACCTTCGCTTTGACGCCAGGGCTATGCTGATGCAGAAAGCACTCTGCACCATTGAAAAATGGTGCAAAGAAAACGAGCTGAATGTTAATGCGGGTAAGACGATATTGATTCCATTCACTAAAAACCGCAAACTCGACAAGCTCGTGCCGCCCCGGTTGAATAGTAAAGAAATACATCTATACATCTGAGGTAAGTACACGGAACCCTCATGTGAAGTGTATTACCAGCAGGGCAAAGCAAGCCCTAGGTATCTACAGTCAGCTAGCGGGGACTAGATGGGGACTCAAATCCAAAATAGCCCTCTGGCTCTACACTGCCATTGTGAGGCCGACGTTATCGTACGCTTCCATGGTCTGGAGTGGGAAACTCAGAAGAATCCCCTAAGTAAACTAAGCAGCATACAAAGAACTGCTGGTCTGCTTCTCACAAGGAGCCATGAGCTCCGAGAGTTGCCCTGGACGCATTACTGAACCTGTCGCCCCTTCACATTTATCTGGAAAAGGAGGCGAAGGCCAGTATAGAGGATCGTCAGTCATAGGGAGATGAACTTGCTATCACAGGCAATGAGATCTCTTCAAGACTGTGCTTGAGATACCAATTTTGGGGATGCCGTCAGACAGCATGGTCCCAAAATATCACTTCCAGAGGAACTACTCTGTGAAAATTCCCGAAAGAGACAAATGGTTGAAAAACCAAATGACTTGGACACCGGGCAGCCAAAAGTAGTTTACTGATGGATCCAAGTCAGGCAGTGACGTGGGCTGTGGAATTCATGGAGAGCGACCCAAGGTGCGACTACATCGGAATCTTGTGAACTATGTCTCTATATTCCAAGCAGAGGTGTACGCCATAATTGAATGTGAGGAAACCCTACTGCAAAGTAACACCGTCCGCGCGTACTGATGGGGCTTTTCGCATCACCAAGAAGTGTTCCTTAAAATTTTGTTAGTGTTGATGAAATTGGGCATCAGCTATTTATTGTCACGTCACAACTTTAAATTTTTACTTTGTGCCCTTTAAAAAATAACTGTTATTGGCAAAGACCTCAATTTACATAGACGGGCCCTGTCAAACAAAGAATGTGGACTATTTTACTAACGCCATCTAGTCTGAAAAGCGGGACAGCGCTATGGCGGGGACAAGGACAGGGCTATACAGGTTAGGAGCGTGCTCTAAAGGTTGGACGCCCAATTTTTTTTCTATGGAAGGACTCATCTGGTACCTACATATATATCGATGATTATTGCAGGTGTCCTCCTATTCATCGATGAAGCCGACGCTTTTCTTCGCAAGCGATCTTCAGCCGCTATAAGTGAGGACTTGAGAGCGGCACTAAACGCGTTCCTCTACCGTACATCGGACCAAAGCAGTCGGATCATGTTGGTCCTAGCTTCCAATACACCGCAACAGTTCGACTCTGCTATTAACGACCGTCTGGATAAGATGATCGAATTTGGACTACCAGGATTGGAAGAGAGAGAACGGTTGATCAGATTGTACTTTGACAAGTTTGTGCTACAGCCTGCTTCGGAGGGCAAAAGGTTTGTGATAAACCCTTGTTTTATATTTTATTTCAGAACAAGACACCGCGTGGATTTAGGTTTTGATAAATTTTGTGGGGGATTCTGCCATTAGTTGAACCGAGGACCTTAAAAGGGTTATTAGAGGACCTTAAGCCAGGTTATGGCTTTGTTATTTGTAAGAGACTTTCGGACGGCATATCGATTGACGAGGGGTAATACTGCAAATATGGTTTTATTAGTTATGACTTCGGCCTCCTATTTGGAAGGTACTTTTGGAAGCTAGGGTTTTTTTTTTAAATATATAGGCTAGCGCTTGGCTGCAATCAGACTTGCTTGCAAGTGGTGCAGTAAAATAATTAAATATCATTAATTGCTCTATCAGTGAAGGAAACATCGTAAAGAAACCTCCTAGTTCTTTATTATGTTTCCAAAAGGGTTGTATGCCAGTCTGGACTTTGCCAGCCTGAAGGAAGCCTATGACTTAAAGCAAAGCCTAAATATGGTGTTGAGGATTCCATAAAAACATATTTTTTTAGAGTTGTTTAAAGTACAAAACAATACTGCTATCGCAAAATTACACGCGTCAAGCTCGAAACTAGTGCTGGGAGCGAGCTCGATATGGAGCGACGATCGGGGGTGGCGTACAGCCGTCGTTTCTTCAGACCCCGGTACCTCGGAGCTCGTGCGCGGACTATATATTAGTACATTACTGCAGCGGCCAGCAAAACAGGCATTGAAGGACGAACGTGTAAATGTGGGCCGAGGCGAAGCCGAGGCACACATGCGTGAGTCCATCAATGCTTAGTTGTGGCCAAGGCTTGTATAGTGCTTTTCTCAAATAATGCGCGGAAATTAAAACTAAGTAGTACCTAGACAGAACTTTTTATTAAAAAATGTTTTTCTTACGATTTTGGCGGTAACAAGTTTTCTATTACGGCTCTTGCCGCCTCTTGAATTTCAGATGGCGTTAAAGTAAGTTCATCACACTCATTGTCTTCACTTGAACTCATTTTGTCAAATACATTTCAAAATCAATGACGAACAACGAACAACAATAATTTTTCCCGCGTTATAGTGTTCATTTGTTTTTTTTCAATAAACAGTTTTCTATTTGCAAGCTAGTTCGAAATTTAAATAAAACCTTTGATAAGTTACCTCCTTGGTTGCCATGTCTCGGAGTAAAAGATCGTTCCATTTTTTAATTAAACGACAGATATGAATTTACTATGTAATTTATTTGGCCGCTCAACCACGACAGATATGGATTTTCATACATTTGCCGGCCGCTGCTCGCATGTATTTGGCCAGTACGGCAAGTTTGATTTATCTCGAAGAAGGTTGTCAAAATAATGCTCATATTTCCAAACATGTTTGAGAAATATATATTTGTTTGTTTTATTCGCAGGCGTTTGAATGTGGATCAGTTCGATTACGGCGCCTTATGTTCGAAGCTGGCGGAAAGGACGGCGGGCATGTCCGGTCGAGCCTTGTCCAAGTTGGGCGTAGCCTGGCAAGCGGCCGCCTACGCGTCTGATGACGGCAGGCTGACTGAGCAGATGTGCATTGAAATATGTGATGACGCAGTACAAGATCATCGGCAGAAGGCAAGTATTTTTATACGACTGCCTGAAAAAAGGAGTATGTAGTTTTCAGGGTTCATGTATGTTTGTATGTATGTATGTATGTATGTGTGTTTGTATATCCCACCATAACTTCTATACGCCTGAACCGATTTTGATAAATGAGGTACTGTTAGAATCCCTAGCTTATTCCGGGTGACATAGGCTAGTAAAATTTACAAAAAAAATGATGGGGTAACCATGGTCCCGTATTAAAGACTAAAGTTGTTTTTTTTTTTTCGAAAATAAGATTAACTATATAATCATCATCTAGAAAATGATGAGTAGATTCCAAAAATATATAACACTGTAGTTCAATATCCAGTGATTCACAAAAAAAATATCATTTAATAAAAATGTGAATAAGATTCTAATTTAACTAGATTAATTTAGATTTTTAAAATTTTAGTTCGTTTTTTGGCAGGACAGTCGTATTTTTTAATTTTGTTTATTATGTTTACTTGTATATCATTGCCTACTCGGTGTAGTGATTTCCATCGCGATCGTATTCTATACACGCTAATAGATGATGCTCCTAACTACGTATAAGAAGGAATCCCAACCAAGTGATAGGGTCGGTCACACGAGTGAGCTGCTTCTGCTGCTTTTGGCAGCAAGTTGGTCAGGAACTATAAATGGTGGTTATGTCACTGGATCAAAGTGATACTGGCTCTCCAGGCGCTCTGCCGCCGTCTCATCAAGAAGAAGAACTCTAACATAAAATTATATTCATTTTGTAACTTCATGTATTATTTGTTAATCACAATAATCCATTTTCTAGATGGAATGGTTGTCCGCTGAAGAGAAGAGCCGAAGTATGATGCCATATCTTCTAGACCTACCCCCCCTCGATAAAACCGAAGATAATGTACAGAAGGCCACTGTCACTGAAATAACTGATACCAAAGAGGAACCTAAAGCAAAGGTGTCTAAGAAGAAATCCAAAGAAATCGATTTAGAAAAGTGACACACCAAAAACAATACAATAGACCCAAACAAAACCGGTGACTGTGATAGTAAACAGTGCATATATGACTTTACCGTAACCAAAACTCAAAAGTACATTACGTTATCTCACAGTGACATGAAAAGATTGCGTGATTTATCTGCAAGGTTGAAAAAATAATATTTTTTTGCCAATTTAATATTATTGAGGTGTGCGAGTTAAATGGTATAAATGGGGTGTTTAATGATTTAGTGAAACTCAAATTATTTTGATTACTTTTTGCGTTTAATTTACAAATTAGTGTATTATGAGTTATTTAACTAAGGGCAAATTTTTCGATCGCCATAATTATATTTATCAGACTTTCATGGAAATATATCAAAACTGTCAAATTTATTCCTGAGCATTTAGAATTTGAAAAATTGTCCCTTTATCCATTTTTCTTTTTCTTTTCTATTTAAGATTTGTATTTAAACAAGTACAATTTTGTTTGTATTCTGCATTTTTATAGTCTGCGCAAGACACCTTTTTATATTTTGTGTTGTATGGTAAAGTGCAACTGTGTAGCTCAAAAAATTACAAACTTTTATTACAGTTTTCTTTTATTCACTTCAGTTATCAAAAACTATCACACACACACAACAATGCACGATCACTTTGTATTTTTATTAAGTTTAAATTGAACTTTTCAATGATTATTTTTATTTGCCTAAATACCAAGGAGGAAGAGCGGGGACCCCGAGATACAGGTTTTTTCAAACTTTCTTCAGGGTTCCCGACAAAATTGTGAATGAAGAATATTTTTATCACTAAATTTCATTTATCATTTATCAAATGAATGTAATAGAAAGATTTTTTATTACTTGTCATTCACAATAGTATGGCCGTACACTATCTGTTAATCGATTGATAGGTCAAATATTAGTGCTATATTTTTTCATAGGGAACAATGTAAAAAGGATACCATTACATTTAGATCTTAATTTTGAGATTGAATACAACAAATAAGCACTATTCTCATGATGATGAGGGGAGGTTGTAAATATGAAATTCCTAATTCATTAAATATAATTTTGACTACCTCCTTGGCAATGTAGGTACTGACTGTGAACTAGCTAATGTCTAGCGATTCAGCGTTTTGGTGCGATGCCGAATAGAAACCGATGAGGGGTATGGGTCTATCATAACTACTATAATTTTACTAGGTTCGCCCGCTGCCATTTTAGACTGCATCATCTTTTACCATCCAGCTGTTAACGCAAACGAGAGCTAAGTTGTAGTAGAATATGAAAAATATTCGCCTTATTGCGATTTCTCGCATTTATGTTAAAGTAGAATAAGGATGAATTTGCTTACGGATCATAAAATGAAGCGAAAATGTATGAACGAAACTAGTTCATAAGGATGTTGTATAAAATATGATTTACAAATTATTATTATTATTGCATTGTTAAAAGTAGTTATTGGTTGAGTTGTTGTGATTTCCATGTAGATTATAATAATAAAAAAACTAAAGTTTCTTGGTTGTTTTTATTAAATTTCCAAAACTTATAGCATTCTAGCTGATGCCCGCGACTCCGTCCGCATGGATTGAGGTGTTATAGAGATAGCCAATTCACGGACGTACTGAATATATATGCATATAAAATTTCATAAAAATCAGGCAAGCCGTTTCGGAGGAGTATGGTAACAACAACACGAGAATTTTATATATAAGATTTCATACAGTTAGTAGCTTTTGCTCTATCTTTCGGTTTTATTTTGAACTGACGAAGTCATATGTAAAATAGTTCTTAATGTTGCAAGTGCGCAATGTACAAAATTAAAGTTTAGGCGCAAAAAACTAACTGTTCGGCTTAGCGGCCATATTGGACATTTCTTAATAAAAAGTACATGCTCAAGCCGTGCCAGGCGGTTTCAGTAGGCGGTGAACTCGTGTGGTAGTGTTTTTATCGCACGAGTTCAGTTTAATAGTTTATAATTATAAACTGTTTATTTAATAATTTTGACAGCCATGCAGGTGTAGATTGTAGATGTACTACGCAGCAAATCTATTGAGTAGTGGGGGAAAAAAATCCCACTAATTAATGACTAGAACATGTGGGAAGGACCAAGGTATCGAATTTCTAAAAAAAGGAGTAAAATAAACATGTTTATTCAATTTACAATCAAAAAATTGCAATTATATTTATTTAGATAACAATATTAGATTATTTTTTAATTCGATAAAATCAATACCGCTCGGTATACATGGATAATAATACGGGAGTTCATACAAAATTAGGAGTCCAAAGTCAAAGTTTCTAAATCGAGGGTTCGAAGTTAGGGTAAGCTAATGTCTAACCTTACGTATGATAAGTTAAGCATTAACCAACCCTAGCTTCCGTACTTGTACTTTCACGATGAAAAATGAGCATTGAAATATTTCAACTTGGGTAAGAAATGCTTTGATGTCTCTATTACGTGCACGCACTCGTTTTTACGTCTATTTGGCAGTCGACGTCAGGAAAATAGCATAGAGGTACGATTTCTCATATAACATCTTTGGGAACATGCCTTAAAGTTTTCCCAGTTTTGATGACCTCCGTGGCGCAGTGTGTAGCGCTGTTGTCTTAACATGCGGAGGTCCCGGGTTCAATCCCCGGCAGGGTCAATTTGGGAATTTATAATTTCTGAATTTTCCCTGGTCTGGCCTGGTGGGAGGCTTCGGCCGTGCTTAGTTACCACCCTACCGGCAAAGACGTGCCGCCAAGCGATTTAGCGTTCCGGTACGATGCTGTGTAGAAACCGACTAGGGGTATGGGTTAAATATAACTGCCTTGCCCCTAACAGGTTAGCCCGCTACCATCTTAGACTGCATCATCACTTACCATCAGGTGAGATCGCAGTCAAGGGCTAAATTGTAGTGGATAAAAAAAAAAAAGTTACGAACAAAAACGACTATGATACGAACTGACGCACGACGTCCCTATATTATCTGTGAGGCTAAAGCAATATAACCTTCCGCTTCTCACACAATATTCGCAGATCTATACACCCTATTTCGCATTACTTTTCGCCTTGACGCCACTTGACGCCAACTGTACTACACGTTCATAGTAGGAGCCTGGAAGCAGCAGGGTACCACTGCATAGCAATCATCTCAGATTCTTTCCGTTTTTTTCTGGTGCCTACCTCCACAAAATTTCCGAGCCTACACAAAGCCGCCGAGCCGAGATAGGCTCTCGGGCTATCATATACATGAAAAAAATAAGCAAACCGAAGTTTACACAGGCGACCGATAAATAAAATCGAGAGATAAGATAATATCATCACTGTACCTAACTGAATATGCCATTCTTTCCTATTTATACATTGCAGTTTTCACACAAGTTTTATCAGCATAATTATAGAACGTACTACTCAGAATTCCTAATTATTTTACACATATGTAAGTATTGTATTATAGATTGTCTCGTGTGAAACCCTCAAGGTCATATTATGACCTTGAACAATAAGGATAACTATCGATGATCGAAGTCATACATTTTACATGAAAACGCGTACCTATTCATGACGATGTGGCCACAAAATTCGTTCAATTCATTTGTGAATTGGTCTTGGTGGTGGCGCTTAGGTACTTTGACATGTTTCGTTCAAGGTGCCTTCCAATTGTTCAATATTATATCGCGTGAGATTGCGTCGGAAATTTCCACAACCCACCTACTACTATATAAGTTATTAGAAGTTTAGTCGTCGATATGTAACGATATTATATGGTCATTCTACAAACGCAATAATTTATCCTAACTCATAACTATGACAATATACGTAATTCGAGCAGTTAATTCCCTGATAACTGATAGCTGATAGCTCATGTTGATCATTTACGCTCGTTACATAGTTAGTTATTACCATTTAATTTATATATAAACACATACTCCTTCCTAGGAAAATTCGTCTCATAAAAAACTTGTCAACAATTTACGCATACAGGTATATTTTTAAGTATTTTCGCATCTAGACATTCGTCCGTTTACCCCACAGAAGCGGTAGGTCCCGTTCTAAATTCTATACTAAGATCCCATCGGTTTAGGAAACAGAAAGGAAGTAAACACTACAGAATCGCAGATATCGCAAAAGCACCTAGGTACGTCAGCACAAGCTGATTGATAGGTTTGCGTGCTTGAGTCATTATATTACCTATACAGGTATAATACAGATTAAACATGTCTAATTTTAGCTCGAACCGCAAACATTATGACTTTATAAGGTTTCCAAACACCATACACGTTATGAGTAATTTGGAATTCTAACAATATACATAAATGTAGTTGCTAAACAATTGATACTCTATTTAAACAGTCGTAGGTCTCCATATTTTAATAATATGCAGGGCCAGCGACCTTTTATATATAACTAGAGGCTAATTTCAAAATACCAATAACCTTAAGGGTAGTTTCTGCACGTAATACTTAACAACTTAAAATTATGAGAAATTACAATTTCTTTGAAATTTAAATTGGCTGCTCTAATGACAGCACTACTCTGTACGCCACGTGCTGTCGGCGCGCGGCTGATTGGTTATCACTCGGCTAGTTGACTGTCTACAGAAAAACGTGGAGTTGAAGAGGGTTTAGAGTATCGATTAAAATAATTAAAAAAAATGTTTTTAATTTAAAAAGTTAAAAAATGTTTACTGAATTTATTGATTTTACAAAAAAGATGTAGAACAAAAGTTTTCCAGGATTATGTAGAGCAGTTGCCCTTAAGATGTTATTAGTATTTTTAAATTAACCCTTTACAGTTCATAAATTCAATAAAATGCAACACATTAAAATCAAATTCAACAAACTAAAGTTAAATATTCTTTACACATAAGGCAATCGATCTCCCTAAAACTGGAAAGAAATAAATAGTTATTTCATTACATTTTATTTAAATACATTGTTACCTATACAACACAGGTGACATAGATTACAACAACGTTTCACATCAATTCAATTACTTAATTTAATTTAAAATTAATGAAAAATGTATTTTATCAATACAGTAGAATACAATATAATCTATAATATTGATAAATATTATACTACATATTTATGTACACTCTAAAAATCGTAATCCATTTTTAATCCTTTTAATTATTATAAATCTCAACAAAATAATTATAATATACAAGCTTAATCTCCCGAATTTGCCTGTGAGACGAGATGTTTGAAAATTCTTAGGGCACTTAGATTGACCAAGTAAACTTTCTATAGATATCTTTCTAGAAATATAATGTCTTGTTATATGAACTAAATAGTATAATATTATTAGAACTATTCTGCTATCTTTAATATAAACTATACTTTTACTATCAATAATAAAATTCTAAAATGGTTCACAAAACCTTCAACACATCTGCTTATAGTCAGAAGACTGGTCGCATGATATTGCACAAACAAAAAAAATGGTTTACATAAAACTGTAATTGTGATTACCAGGCCTTGAGGACGAGTTATGAACTACTCATGCCAGTGACTTCGTCCTTGTGGAAATAGTTTTTAACTCCCATCGAAACTCGTTAATTTTCTGGGATAAAAAGTAAGGCCCATGTCACTCTCCAGGTCCTCAACTATACCCATGCAAAGACTCACGTCGATCCGTTGCTCTGTTGCGGTGTGATTGAAGGACAAACCAACACACTTTTGCATACTTTATAATGACACCCATCATGTCACCATAGACCTTGTGACAGTTTCAGTAATGCTAGATCAATAAAGTCAAAATTTAGGAATATCGCAAATATGATTAAGTAATGTATAAATTATAATTTAAACATAACCAAACATTTAATTATGTTATTGCATTCATTGTTAACTTTCGTTAATTGAAGAATTGAGAATAATATAAAAAATGTTACCATTTTAGTTACTCTTGGTACCAGAGCAGCATGAGGACTGTGTTGGTGTCTCGTCTTCTACAACTAGAACCCTAGCTGGTCTGTTGTTTTCAGTTTGGGAGTTCTTTTCAAATCGGTCCGCCATCTCTCGGGTTAATTCTAGAAATAGTTCTTCTACTCCTTGGTTTAGTTTTGCCGATGTATAGAAGTGTTTAGCACCAACCATATTTGCATAACTGTAAAATTTATACCATCGTGAGAACATTACAATAAAATAATTGTACAATGAAGTACAACGGATGGGAGCGAGTACGCTGAATACAGAGCTGGTAAGAAAATGGTAAAGGAGCATGAGAATATCAACATGAGGATTTATAGGTTTGTATCTTTGGACGTTATCAGACATATTCGCACAGCATTACAATTTTATTTACATTGTTTTGGGTGTTATTATTTTTATATGAGTAAGTTGTTCAAATTTTGTGAAGGAATAAAACCGGTTTAATACAATATAAACACTAGAGGTCGCCCGCGACTTCGTCCGCGTACAATTTTTGATTTCCTATGAGTTTTTCCCGCTGCAAAAAGCCTAGGTACATATAGCGGCTAAAACTAATAAGTAATAACCTTAATGCCAATTTTAAAAACTTATAACCTAATGCAAGCTTCCAACCCCAATTTCACACAATTTTGATAAAATTTTGATTTTCGTAAAATTGCTTACACAGGTTAATATTATTTAAAACTAATAATCTACATCCCGATTTTCAAGCCTCTAATTCCAAACACAAAGAACTTTCATACAAACTTACAGCCCCCATTTCACCCTCTTTGGGGTCAATTTTCGTAAAATTAATTATACGGGTTATTAAAATCTAAAACTAATAACCTAAATCCCGATTTTCAAGTCTTAAACATCAAAAACTTAAAACCCTCATTTAAGCTTCCAAACCCTATTGCACCCCTATCGGGGTAGATTTTCGTAAAATTGTTTATGCAGGTTATTATTTATTTAAATTTAATAACCTAAATGCCGATTTTCAGGCCTCTAACTTCAAACACAGGACTTTCATACAAACTTACAACCCCCATTACACCCTCTTTGGGGTGAATTTTCGTAAAATTGCTTGTACGGGTTTTTATTATTTATAACTATTAACTTAAATTGCCAATTTTCATGTCTCTAACTTCAAAACCAAAGGACTTTCATACAGACTTCCAACCCCCATTTCAACCCCATAGGGGTGAATTTTCTCCAAACCGTTTCTTAGCTGACGTCTACATTATAGAAGGAACCTATCTTCCAAATTTCAAGTCTGAATGCTATATAGTTCCTGAGATATTGTGATGAATCAGTGACCTTTCGCTTTTATATTTATATAATTTTATTATTTATAGACTAGCGGTCGCCCGTGACTTCGTCCGCGTACAATTTATGATTTCCTATGAGATTATCCCGCTGCAAAAGGGTTACTTATAGCAGCTATAAAGCATCGGCAGGTTTTTATTATTTAAGACTAATAAATCCTTAACTTTGCTGACTTCAAAAACTTCTAACCTTCATGCCAGCTTTCAAACCCTATTTCACGCCCTTTGGGGTGGATAATCGTAAAATTGCTTATGCAGTTTATTATTACTTAAAACTAATAAACTAAACCCTGATTTTCAAGTCTCTAACTACAAGAACATAGGACTTGCATACAAATTTTTTAGTGATTAATATCGCGTATTTCCTCCACGTGTTCTTATTAAAGTTTCTACCCGTCTAGGCATACTGAGAATGATGTTATCGATGGTCTCCTGGGATAGTCTCCGCCATTCCTCAACTACGGCGATTCGCAGTTCTCCCACGTAGGCCTGGACTTAACTTTTCTTTTCAGCAAGTCCCAAACGTGCTCTATTGGGTTCATATCCGGTGATCTCGCCGGCCACTCCATAACAGTGATATTCATATCATTAAGATAAGCTTGAGTTACCCGAGCGGTATGCGGCCGAGCATTATCCTGCATAACAACAAAATCTTCACCGATATATGGGGCAAACGGTACGACATTTTCTTCTAAAACTTCTCTGATATAGCGGTCTGCAGTCAGACTCCCTCTGTCAATCACTACCAAGTCTGTGCGAACTCCCAAACAAATGCCCGCCCAAACCATTATTGATCCACCACCGTATGCAACTGTAGTTTCAAAATTTGTCTGAATGTATCGTTCTCCTTTGCGTCTGTATATTCTTTGCCTACCGTCAATTTGATTTAAGAGAATTCTGCACTCATCACTAAACAATACCTTACTCCATTGGTCCGCGTTCCAAAGTCGATGTTCCTGAGCAAAAGTTAACCTGTTTCTACGATGATTTACCTCGAGCCTTGGAGCCTTGGAGGGCACAAATGAACCCAAACCAGCTTCTTCGAGCCTTCTTCGTACCTTACGCTCACTTACGGTTACACCCCACACTGCTTCTAACTCATGTCGGGCTTGGACGGCCGTCAAAAAGGGGTTCCTACGTACACGAAGCCGAATGAAACGATCATCCCTACTCGAAGTGCGTCTTTTTCTGCCTTGTCCTGCTCTTCCCACATAAGTACCGGTCTCCCTGAACCGTTGGATACTGCGATGGATCGTTGAAACTGGTCGACGAAGATTTCTGGATATCACTCTGTAGGTTTGACCATTTCTTCGCATTTCGAGTGCCCTGGCAATCTCCGTTGGGGCTAAGTCAGGCATAATTCAGTAATCAACTCCAGAAAGATACGCGATTAAAAAAATGATGGAAAAGCTAGCTGCTAAACAACCGAGGCTGGTCAATCGCTTTATGCCACTGCTGCTTCAGGACAATGCTAGACCACACACTGCACAATAGGCGGCTACCAAATTAGAGGAGCTTCAATTGGCATGTCTAAGACATCCACCATATTCCCCGGACCTTGCTCCAACAGATTACCATTTTTTTCGAAATTTGGATAACTTCTTGCAAGGGAAAAATTCATCTCCGATGGAGCAGTCCAAAGCGCCTTCAAAGATTTTATTGAATCCCGTCCGAATGAGTTTTTTAGTAAAGGGATCAATGAACTACCTATGAGATGGCAAAAGTGCATAGATAGCAATGATACATACTTTGATTAAATAGATATATTATATTTTTAAAAAATCGACTTTATGTTCCTCCCTTACAAAAGGCCAATTTCATATGTAAGGACCTAATATATAGATTTATGGTTTTACTAGGTTATGCCCGCGACTTTGTCCTTGTGGATTGAGGGTTTTTAGTTCTCGCGGGAACTCTTTAATTTTCTGGGATAAAAAGTAGCCTATGTGTTATTCCAGACTTTAATCTATGTCTAAGCCAAATTTCATCCAGATCCATTCAGCCAATCTGGCGTGATTGAGTATCTTACATCCATCTATCCATCCAAACCTTCGTATTTATAATACTAGTATAGATTTTATTTAGGTAAGTATAACTTACCTTTCCGCTTCTTCAAGAGGCACCATCCTTTCATGTTCCAAATCAATTTTATTACCAGCGATGACCAGCACAATATCAGATCCAAGCATCTTTTTCAATTCCTTCACCCAATTTTTAACCTAAAAGCAAACATCAACAAACGATAATTATTAATAGTCTAATTACACTGATAATTTATAGTTTAATAATAAACTTCCAAGGAAAAATAGATATCTCTTTTAAATAGACTGAGAAAATATTGACTGCATTGTTTGCACACTGTTTATTCTCAGTACTGAGAAATTGTGATGAATAAAATAAACAAAATAGACCCATACACATTCACACTCAGGAGTCCAGCTTTAAATACCCTTTTATTTGTGTCTGGGGCGAATAAAACAAGTGTATAATACCTTTCCAAAGGATTCCTCATCTGTGATGTCATAAACCAGAATAGCGCCATTTGAATTGCGATAGTATATAGGGCCAAGTGCGTGGAATTTCTCTTGACCAGCTGTATCCCAGATAGATAGGTTAATTCGTTTTCCATTTATGTTAAGCTTTTTATTAAGGAATGTTGCCTGTGTACAAACAACATAGTATAATTAGTTACCTCAATTCCATATACTTACCTAAATATTATTACAAATGTGAAACACTATTTTGAAGGAATCTGGTAAAGAAACATACACACACACACAGTACACAGATTGATGAGATATGTCTTATAACATTCTTGCATCTTGGGAAACAAAGCTAGCCTTAAGTATTGGGATTGGCTAAATTTATAAATTTTTAATAATACAATTGATTTTGTCCAAGAACAAAAGTGTTAGCCAATCAGAGATTGCATTTGTTTACCTGTTTTTCTGTTATTTTAGTGTAACAGGGTATAAGGATTCTAAACTAGAAAACTTTTAATACTGTAAGCAAATAAAATTTAAGTAAGTATGTCTTTGATTTTGAAATAAATTATTGATAAGTAATATGAAGAATTACGTAAAATCAAGCCTACACAATAGTTTTAAAAAAATTTATCTCTTTGTTCAGGCTAATGTGTAATTAGTCTGAACTAAATTTAATAGTACTTTTACTGGCAGATAGAGGATGTTGCAAGGGACAAGTTAAATGCAGTTGTTATATTGTGTTTCCTTCGCTAGATTGTACTACTGTTTAACCAGATTTTAAATATTAACTCATAGTATTAACTTAGAATGGCCGTTCGCGTAAATACATTTAAGATTTCATAAGTGCGTAAGTATTGGCGACTATTTAATTGGATTATATTTTCTATTATCTAAACAAACCTGCAATGTCGTCAAGTGTTTATCATTAAACTTGTCTTCTATGTAACGTAGCAGAATCGATGTTTTACCAACGCAACCCTCGCCCAGTAAGACCACTTTGAAATTGTGCGTCCCACTCGGTGCGGCACTCATTGTTAAAGTCTAGAAATACACTAGTAATTGGATACTTTAGATCACTTATTGTTCAGTCTTTTCACATCAACTTAGCATATAATCACGTTATCAAAATACTAAGAAATAAACTGTAGATCCATTTCATAGATTTGTTTATGGGGACGTCCCATTAAAAACGCAATTAGTGTACATAAAATGAGTAAAACTGGTTATTCTAGCTATGAAATGAGTACTGCAATTAACTCGATAACAAAAAAACAGAGACAAGTAACAGGAAAGAAAAAAACGTATTACGAAGAGACATCAAGACATCAAGGAGACATTACAGCTTTGACATGTTGACATGATAGAAGATGACAAGGTGACTTTGACATTGAGCAGTAAGAACAGATAAGCTAAAATCACAGACAAATTACATGATTGTTAGTATACCCATAAAATCATAATTACAATTCACACAATATACTCTATGTCTTCACATGATCCAACAGTGACAGCGGGTAACTTTAGAATTAGAAATATAGATTAATAATGATTAACCTCTATCCGTTATTTAAGCTGGTCCATCCACAGATTTACAGAGCGCCATCATAGATGGCGCTCTGTAAATATTCGTTTCTCCATTAACTCTTTTGCTCTTTTGCGTCTAATTTTAAAAGTTAATTAATACAATAAATAGATAAAACTATCTTAGTACCACCGAACGAACTAATAGTATTGTTCTATATAACTCCATAACTGCCACCAAGGGCACAACATAGTAACTCGTATGTACCTGCAGGATGGAATAATTCATTGGTCAACCTTGAACATTACATAACGTAAGTATATGGACTTAATTATATAGTTCATACACTTATGTTAGGCCAAAATAATAAAAAAAACAAAAAAACATAAACACAGGCATATTTTATTTGAAAAAGCTATTGGTACATACCTAATTAGCTATTTTATGTGAGATCAACAAATTCTCCTTGTGGTATTCTTGTTGTGCTTAGTATAAGTACAGAAGAATTATCAGCTATAATTCTATTTCGCATTTGGATAAACCAATCCATAGCATTAGTTTTTGCTCCAATTTGACTAGGTTTCGAATATTTATTGGTTATGGCTGATGTAGTTCGAGCTGCACGAGTAGTTTTATCAGTAACTAATGATGAAGATTTTAGTTTGTTGTTAAGGATATTGCTTGACTTAATTTTCTCATTCTTGTATTCCCTGATGGTGTTTGTCTGTAGAATTTTATTTGGTGCGTAGCTAGTCGTTTCTTCATTATATTCCCTTACTTTATTGTTTTTTGTGCTAATAGTGTTATCATCTGTAAATGTAGAACAATCACAAACTTCTATAGGAGTATTTATAGGTACTTTAAAATTAAGGCCTTGTTTTGTTTTGGAATTCAGATTATTTATATTCGGTTTATCTGATAATAGAGTGCTCGTAATTTTGAAAATAGGTTTTGATGCTGATTTGTTTTTATTTATCTCTTTTTTTGTAATATCACAGGTGACCGCATTTGCCTTAGTAGTTTTATTTTCTAAATTCTCTTTTGCATTGTCTCTTGAACGGGAGCGTAAGAAATTTTCATCGTAGTAACTTTGCATTTCTTGCTTGTTTATCAAATAATCTTTTAGTTGGTATTGTATCCAATATCGCAACGGGGTAACTGCAATGAATCTTATTTGGGAATACTGACATGTGAAATCCTGCATTCCTGTGATCCCTAGTAACTGTTCATTCAAAAATAACGGTGTACCGTGTTGAATGTCGCAGTCTGCGTTTTCGTCCATAGTACAAATATAATATCCTTCCACATAATCGATATTCTTTTCACAAGTCGTTGTTAGCATAGTTCTGAATATTGGAGTATCGTCTAATATAGGCATGAGGACTTGCAATCCCGTCGTTGGTGGGATATTCTCGGCTGTGGCATTGACGTAACTATTACTGTTTGTCTCATTAATTTCGACTTCTATAAGGGCAACAGTGTTGGGTCCACTAAAACTGTATCCGATTACAAATGTCTTAGGGTTTGGATAAATAACGAATTCTTTAATGAGGAACTCTTCGTCATCCCTTTCAACAGACTGGCAGGTTTGTGCGCAGTAGTTCGTCGTAAGAATGTAGTTTGGAGATACAGCTGTGCCGATGCAACATAGATTTGGTTTCGGCACACATCCTTTACACCTAAGTCGTAATACACTATTTATAGAAATACCTTGGGAAACGTCGATAACGAGAAATAATGTTACACTTGAAATCAATAAATTCATGGCGATACGGTTATTGTTTTTGATTTATGATTTTTATATAAACATAGGCAGGTAGAAAGTTTGTGGGACTATAACCACAGAATAGGTAATAGTAAGTTGCTTTAGCTTCACATTTACAATTTATTGATAGCTTCCACTACATTTTATGTTATACCTATCACAGAAATCAGAATAATTAAGTACCTACCTAGAAGTAGAAGATTATGAAATTGTCGTTGCAGCCGGATGTACCGATGGGGAGGGTAACTCTCATAGCACCTTATTTTTTCATTCAATAAATTAGTAATAGCGTTCTTACTAGAGATAAATGGACACTCAAATTATTTTTGAACATTTTGGTTTCCCGGTTGAGATGAGTTTCCGCCCTATGTTGTGGACGTTCCATCCACACGTACGAAACGCTTTGTGTGTTCATTCCTCATTCGCATGGCTAGTATGTCTGTCTGTCTGGCGGTCTGGAACAATCTACCAAAAACTGTGTTTCCCACTAATTACAATCTGGGTATCTTTAAATCACATCCCATCAGGTGTGATTGTGGTCAAGCGTAACTAAGCCGTTAATTAATTTAAAAAAAAAATATGTTTAATGTAATCACAGTATAATATATATATGTGACGTGGATTTCACCGTAAGGTTGTGAAAGACCATGGTCCAGCATTAAAGACTAAAGTTGAAAAAAAATATTCGAAAATAAGATTAACTATATAATCATCATCTAGAAAATGAGGAGTAGATTCCAAAAATATATAACACTATAGTTCAATATCCAGTGATTCACAAAAAGTATCATTTAATAAAAATGTGAATAAGATTCTAATTTAACTAGATTAATATAGATTTTTAACTTTTTAGTTCGTTTGTTGGCAGGGCAGTCGTGTTTTTTAATTTTTTTAATTATGACTTGTTATCTCGATATATTGTAAATTGTCGACAGATTGTGAACCTATCAATGTTCTGAGTGTCGAATTTTGAAATATTCATTGTATTCACGTTTTCTTGTCTATTTCTTGTTTGTTAGGTTAGGGTTAGGCAAAAATACCTAATCAGGTAGTGCCCGGTCTGCGGCCAGGCTCTTAGGTTCTATCGGGTAAATATACCTAACAGATTACAATCTACCGAAAAACAATGCGTTAAATTGTAAGCAGTTGTTACGGTTCACAATCTTTCGACATAAAAATCGTTAGATTACAATCCAACGGTTTTTGCAAATTTACGGTGACATGGATATATAATGTACCTATATCCATATCATCAAGATAGGTAATGTATTATATAAATTATACCTTTATCTAAATTCTTACCTAGGAAGGTAAACTTATATTTAAACCGTCTTCAATTAATTTATGCATAACAATCTGATTTACATTAACCATTTTGTTTATTAGTGTCAAGGTTATTTGAATCATCTTTGGAACAAACAACCTCTAACATTTTTGATGACAAATCGATGTTGGTTCTTTTTCCTAGGTGAGCAAACGCGACAACGGGTAAAAAAAGGATAAAGTTTTGTTTATTTGTTTGTTGTAAAGTCTTTATTGCACATAATATCCTACAATAAAATTAAAAACCACGACTAGGGCAGTTTTTTCCAGCCAAGCCATATTGAATTTTTTCAAAAATTTAACCAGTGTCTCCGGATGACGTAAGGATTCTAACGATACTCCATACCTACATCCTGACAATTAGAAGTTATGGTGGAATAACAACACTCACATACATACATGTAGAATAAATAAATTCACATAGGTACTTACATAATTATACACATGATACTCCCCTGAACCCTGAAAACATTACACTCCTTTTTTGGGAAGTCGTATAATAACAACGACGATTTGTTGAGTAGTATCCGAACTTACGAATATTTGCTTATGTAAAAATACATAGAGGTTCTTTTGCCTGATAGACAGAGTTTAAGGCGTCCCTAGATCCCCACGCTTTATCCTGTCAAAGAGAAATGTGTTCTAAAAATTTGTGAATAAGCATCATATCAATATAGTCGTTATCATGAAAAACAATATTGCACTTCATAAGCATTAACGTATTAGGATCAACACGTCAGTTCGCCGACCACCGAAACCTCCTATTTTTGGTTGTTTTTCCGAAAACAACCAAAAACAGTTGCAATATCAACGCAACGATCACTCTTTTTTCTTGAAGATCATGCTCTATCTATCCCTTACTCTCGGGTCAAAGGACATTGACCATCGCCCATACAAAGTTCGCCTAAGAACCAACAGTCATGAAACATATATTATCCGATTGAAAATAACACATAAATACCATTCAAAGTAAATTTAAACAACGGACACTTCAGAGAATTTATTTATTACCGATAATATTTTTGATTTTGAGGTTACATTTTGAATGTTAGTTAATTTAGAGTTGACACAAGATTTAGGTTATTTAATTAGCTCCCAGGTGGTTTATAATTATATGGGAATATAAACCATCTGGATGGCCGTTTTTTATACGGAGCTCAGCTTTCTCGAACTACACTTTTTATTTTCAAGAATAGTACACACAATTGTCACGAAAACTAAACCAGGTATAGCCATACTATAAAGTCGATAAATAAAGATCGGTACTGCTTAAAATATCGATTTTTTATCGTTTTTACCTATAAAATAATGTCTTTGTCAATCTCAACACTAACAAAATGGAAAAGATGGCATTTTATCTCACTCGCACACTAAGACAAAATACATTTGTTTCCTGCTGGCTGCTATGAGAGCCATTTTCAATATTATTCTTCCTTCTCGTGTCATCTAAACGCTTTAAACTGTTTTAGTTCTTACTCTTACTTGACGTTTCCAGATGGAAAAGATGGAAAATCGATTAAATTCCCATTTTTTTCATTATTATTATTTAGAAGTGTCCGTTAAATTCTAGTTATTAAAATTGAAGGTACAAAATAAATTAAGATTTACTGTATATTACAACTCCTTGTTGATTCTTAGGCGAATTTGGACAATGTCCTTTGGCCAACCCAATATATTTCAGTGTAACTCTGTGAGCCGATAAATCTGAACCACATCACACAAATCGATTTTGGAGCAAAAGTAAAAAAATTGTGAGGAGGCCAAACTTAAACCGTGAATAAAACAACATTTTATTAAATTTTTTTGCATAAATTTTGTACCTAAAGTGTCAGAATATGACTAGATTATATCTTAGAATGCATATTTTGTCCAAAAAATGCGTATTTATTTAAATAAATGGTGGTCGCTAATGGGCTGACTAAAACTTAGCTTCTTCCCGTTTACGAACACATGGTCGTAAACTAGCGGTTTCTAACGAATCATTTTTGAGCTTTTCTAACGTGCTGCATAATATTAGCGCAAATTTTATTGTTTCTTGACATCCTATTATGTATGGTTTATTTAAACGTCAGATTGCGACCGGCAAAATATAAAGAAAACCTAAAAATCTAAACGTATTCTGATGATGTGGTTGCCTACGACAAAGTGGTCGGCAACGGATCATTTCTCGATCATCGATTTAATAACATACAAAAGTAATAAAAAATACAATATTTTTGTGTTCGTATACTGACTAGATAACGACCATGTGATTATTTACATTAGTTTGACTACATAGTAGTGGTCGTATACCGATTAGCGAGCGACCATTGAAGACGGTTTTAAACTTTTGTCTATATGTTGGCGGTCGAGTCTTGACTTCTTATCGTGATATTAGCACCAATTATTTTTTACATGATTCAGAAAACTAGACCGAGTAGCAGGAGCTTGTGGAGCGTCTACTTCAGGCTACTGACTAAACTAAGCTAAAAAATTCTCGAATATCTGTACAATACTATGTTGGACCTCGTTCGTCCTCGTGTTTCGTCCTCGATTTGTAACTGCAATTTTCAAGAAGCCTTGGGGTATAGCAAGAAGCGGTTTATTCTAGATTAGGATGTGTTTGGATATTGCAATAATCTTTGACTCATTTTGTATAATTCACAGTGTCCCGTTTAAGAGATTCCATATACGATATACGGTAATCCATTTCGGATTACCGTATATCTTCAGATTATGCTTCAGCGATCACACTCATATCAGTTGATCGAAGCGAGTTTCTTGCATTTGCCGGTATGATTATTATAACAATAATTTTCCTCTTGGCTTTCTAAAATTCACTTAAAGAGAACTTTTAAGTCATTTGAGGCTTAGTGCCTGTCTATAAACTGAAAAACTGGCTTTGTTATATAATTTTTGGTTAACGGCCAGTTTCTTCATCGCAAGTAACAGCCAAAGTAACGACTAAAAGTAAAAGTAACGGTTAAATTTGTTTCTTCACAATTTTAGCCGGTACTTTTACTGTTACTTTTACCCCTAACCTTTACTGCTCATAGAGCTGCTGTAAAAGCTAAAGTGATTGTTATTTGAACATTTTGTCAAAGTTGTTGGTTATACTTAGGTACTTCAACATCTATTAAATTCGATCAAAAGGTCACTGTGCATTTATCTAGTACCTGGATATTATTTTATTAAATAATAAAATATAAAAAAAACATCCAGAACTTTTTCCAGCGAAAGTTCAAGTTGATTATGAGTTGATCATACGATAAACTTACCGGAATGGTACCTAACGCAAGATTTTATAATATGTAAAAATCAATTTTGTGTGATGTTATTACGAGATTACCTATACTTAACGGACGAGTTGAATGCAGAGCTTATGTAAGAGCTTATGTTTGACGACCTCCGTGGCGCAGTGTGTAGCGCTGTTGTCTTGACGTGGGGGTCCCGGGTTCAATCCCCGGCAGGGTCAATTTGGGAATTTATAATTTCTGAATTTTCCTTGGTCTGGCCTGGTGGGAGGCTTCGGCCGTGGCTAGTTACCACCCTACCGGCAAAGACGTGCCGCCAAGCGATTTAGCGTTCCGATACGATGCCGTGTAGAAACCGTATAGGGGTATGGGTTTAATATAACTGCCACGCCCCTAACAGGTTAGTCCGCTACCATCTTAGACTGCATCATCACTTACCATCAGGTGAGATCGCAGTCAAGGGCTAACTTGTAGTGGATAAAAAAAAAAAAAAAGTATGGTGACACATACATAATACACTGCATTCAACACGCGCGCGAACTGTACTTAGCTCTTCAACCAGCCCTTGAGCATGGGTCTCCACTCCTCACTTTAAGTTACGAACAATTAACTAAAAATAATAATTATGCTAATATCATAAATGCAAAAGTTTGTTTGTTACTTTTATCCTGAAAAATAATGCGAGTTCCTGCGGGAATTAAAAAAATCTTAAACCATGCGGACGAAGTTGCGGGCAACAGCTATATCTACAATATATATAAAACAAAGGTTTACAAATAAATAAAATTAGAGAATTAAAAAATTAAAGAATGTTCAAAATCTATTCTGCAGACCATAAAACTGCCCCATATAAACAGATAGCTGTGGTATAGTTCCTCAAAAAGCGCCATGTAAAGGATTATAATCTTTCAGTAAACGATACATAGGAACTTTTTTAAACTAAACCATAAAACCTAAGAAGAACTTTCACTCTGACATCTGGCAATGCTTGACAACGATATTGTTGTGCTGCCATGTGTAAAAAAAGCTCCCCACGAGTTTTTTGGGCAATATCAACGTATATGTAATGGCAACTACTTTGACCTTTACTTTAACTTTTGTTTGAATGAAGAAACACATTCGCCATAGTTTCATTCGTCGGCTGGTAAAAGTAAAGACTTTTGCTTATTACTTTAGCTGATCATGAAGAAACTGGCCGTAAATAACCATTGAAATTATCGTTAATGGATTCATAAAATACGTTACTCTTCATCCAATCGCATTTTGTAAGTACAGGAACATATAACTGAGACAATTTATCATCATCAATTTATATCAGAGGTTCTTAGCTCTAGTAATATTCCCTTATGTCAGGCTCCCTAAAGCCATCTTTGATAATATGCCAGAATCGTACTTGAACGTTTAGAAAGTGGATGGATGAAGAGCGAAGTCTTTTATGAATATGTAAGCAATGATTTTAATGATTGGGTAACCAAAAATGTTATAAAAAAGCCCGTAAACCTATTCATAGATGGGTACAAGTCTCACATGACTTACTCTCTGATACTCTAAGTGAGTTTTGTGATAGGAATGGTTAACCAGCTAATACAACACAATATCATTCAGCTGGCTGACGTCAGCGTGTTTAGGCAATTTAAGCTGGAAATCACAGTCAAGAACTGGCAGTCTCGTATCGAAAATATAAACAAAATATTCAATAATTTCAAATATTCAATAGTTTCAAATATTTTTTTTGTAGAAATTCTAGTTCAAATAAAGAACACAGTGCGGGCCAGAAATTTTCATGCAGCTTCGAAGTTTATACCTCCTTGTTGCAACCCAATTATTGACAGCATTCACCCACAAGCCCCTGCTTATTCACATTCCAGCTCGAACTTTGATATTTTGACAATATAACTAATAGGACCGATGCTACAATTAATATCATATACACAAAATTAGATGTCTTTTGATGAGCACCAAATGACAAAAGCGAAACTAAGACGTAGCTACCAAGTGCAATTTCCTCACAAGCTTGAAGAAATAATATTTC
Organism: Erebia palarica; assembly: GCA_964035005.1. Lineage (NCBI taxonomy): Eukaryota > Metazoa > Arthropoda > Insecta > Lepidoptera > Nymphalidae > Erebia > Erebia palarica. The sequence goes on from OZ035986.1 coordinate 23,228,860, forward strand.
ACGCAACACGCAAGCAGTCATTAAAAGCAAAGGAAAAACATTGGAAAGCAAAAGAAAAACAGAAGAGATGTAAAAAAAGAGAAGGCTTCGGTAGAACGAGTCAATTTGACCTTGAAGGAGGTGTCCGACTAGGGTGACGCCAATCTCATCGAGTTTAACGCTACCAAAACGCAAACGTGTCAATTCACCACGAAACGGGGTTCATTCCCAATCACTCCGACTTTCCGAAATATATCCGTTCCAATTACCGACAGTGTCCAGCTCCTCGGTATCAACATATCATCCAACCTCAACTTTGGACAATACATCGAATCCAAAGCAAAAACAGCTGGCAAGAAACTTGGCATCCTCAACAAAGTCAAGCGGTACTTCACGCCGGAACAGCTTCTTATCCTGTACTAAGTACAAGTTCGATCGTGCATGGAGTACTGCAGCCATTTATGGGATCGCTCTGCCAAGTACCAGCTTAATGCATTGGATTCGGTGGATCATCGCGCCAGGAGACTTATTGGTAGCAAAGCGCTGGTCAGTTCGAAGCTGCAAAGCTTAGAAATCATCATCATCATCATCGGCGCAAAGTTGCCTGTCTGTCGTTTTTCTACAGGATATATTTCGGAGATTGTGCTCAAGAACTATTCAATCTGGTTCTTCCGTCACCTTTTTATCATCGAAGCGCAAGACATTGACAATATCTGCACGAAATGAGACGAAATTCCGCGGGCTCGTACGAAGCGACTTGCTTCCTCGTTTCTAATTAGAACCGCTAAGATATGGAATGCCCTTCCGGCTTCCGTTTTCTCCTCCTCTTTTAATATAGGTACCTTCAAATCAAGAGTGAATAGGCATCTTCTAGGCAAGCGCGCTTCACCTTAGGCTGCATCACCACTTGCAAGCAAGTCTGATTGCAGCCAAGCGCTGGCCTATATAATTAAAAAAAAAGAAATGTAGGAAAAGAAGACTAATAAAAAAAAATTAAAGCATATAATATATAATATATAATATTCTATGTTCAAAAAAATATATATTAATTTTTTGCTATTTTTTAAAATAAATATTGACTAATAATTCATAGATAAATAAAATCAAAAATAAATAAACGTGTTTTTAGAACAATTAATTACTATTTTTATTTTCGACCTTAACTTAATATATCAAGAGATCCTTTTTCAGTGGCTGTTGAATGGTCGTAAACTGACTACTGTGTGGTCGTAAATTAACGAAAACTGGTCGTAAACTGAAAAAAACGCACTTTTTGACACATCGGAATATTGCAAAAAATAGGGAAACAGAAATATTTAAATCATATGGTAATTTAATTTCTTTATGTTTCCTTCATACATATAAATTGTTATTTCGTCAAAAAAGGTAAATTTCAAAGAGATATGTAACTTTAAAGACGGCAAGTCGACTAACTGGTCGTCAACTGACGTGTTGACCCTACGTAGGTACCTACAACTTATGTGTATACACGGGGCGCCGGCGCCGCTCGCACATTCCAGGCGATCCAGAGAAAAGTGCATCCATGAATACCCCCTCAATGAACTCGCATCAGCATTAAGACATCACGCGCCGCCGCCTCGAAATAGAGACGTTCCATTCATAAACAATGCATATCAACCAATTCTATCAGATTCGACTAAAGCGGCCACGCTGTTAGGTTTCCACCGGACAAGCGAATGCCTATGAATGACCCCTTGACTGCGATCTCACCTGATGGTAAGTGATGATGCAGTCTAATATGGTAGCGGGCTAACCTGTTAGGGGCATGGCAGTTATATTAAACCCATACCCCTATTCGGTTTCTACACGGCATGTCTTTACCGGTAGGGTGGTAACTAGCCGCGGCCGAAGCCTCCCACTAGACCAGACTAGGGAAAATTCAGAAATTATATATTTCCAAACCCTGCCGGGGATCGAACTCGGGACCTCCGCACGTTAAGGCAACAGCGCTCAACACTGCGCCACAGAGGTCGGTAGGATTTTCCGATACACGTAGCTACATGAAAACGTGTTCTTAGATGATGTCGCGGGCCCTACAGCCCAACTAAGAAAGGATTTTCAGGGATTCCCAACCCAAACGAATCCGGATCGGGTCAGCTTGTGTAAATCCAATATCCATACCAATATTTTAAATGCGAAAGTGTATCTCTCTGTCTGCTACTCTTTAACGGCCCATCTTTTCAACCGATTTTGATGAAAGGTATTTATAATGGAAAATCAAGGAGTTATTCAAACCTACCCGCGGGAATCAAAAAAACTTAACAACAACGCGGCAGTAGTACCTTAGGAAAGTGCTACTAGATCCTTCCTACCTCACACTGCACTGACACTAATATACATCTGACATAATACACACCTCACCCATACAGACATACACGCAACACCAAACAGACACTAATACTTCAACGCCGAATATCGGGCGGTGGAAACTGCTGCAGTTAATGTTACTGGAAACAAAAAATGTGTTCAGCAAGTTTTTCATCCGAGCTTCTTTATACAAAGACCAAGAAGCTCTTCACTAGGAAACATTTCTGTTTCAAATTGTTCTACTACTAACGACACAAACAGCACTTGCAACAAAGAGCAGCAAGAAGATAATACAGAAAGTGGTAAACATCCATCATGGCAAAGAGTACCAACAGTGAGAAATCCTAAGAGAAGGAAAACATCAACTTCACCTACATCAGAATGTATTGATACCTCTAACAGATTTAGCCAGTTACCTGTAGACCAACCTGAAAATGAAAAACCAAGCAAAGAAAGAAAAACTGCTAAGCCACCACCGATAATCCTATATGGCATAGAAGATGTAAATAAACTTACAGAATTATTGGAAAAAGTAGCAGAAAAATCAGCATTTACATACAAAATTGCCAATAGGAATCAACTAAGGATCAACACTAGTGATGTAGAGGTTTACAAAAAACTGATGTCACTAGTTAGGGAAAACGGATTAATAGGACATACGTTTAATAGAAAAGAAGAAAGATGCTGTAGAATAGTTATTAAAAATCTTCATCATACAACTCCCCATGAGGCAATTAAAGAATCCATAGAGATCACAGGCAACACTATTGCTGGTGAAATCATTAACGCAAGATATGGTCCTGAGAAAAAATCGACCTCAACGTTTTTTGTAAACCTTAACCCCGGACCTAACAACAAAGCAGCTAAAGACATAAAATTTATATACCACCAATCGGTTACCATTGAGGATCCCAAGAAAAGAAAATCTGTGAAACAATGTCAAAGATGCCAGCAATATGGACACTCAAAAAATTATTGCTTGAGACCATATCGATGTGTAAAGTGCGCACAGGATCATAAAACATCAGAATGTCCTAAAAAGACCGTAATACCCCAGCTACATGCGCCTTATGCTTAGGAGCACACCCTGCGAACTACAAAGGGTGTCAAGTATATAGGGAAATATTGCAGAGAAAAACTAAACTTCCATCCTACAGAAAACCAAGAGATGAAGAGGACAAAGATCCTCGCAAACCAAACCCTGAATCTCAACAAACCAGGTCAGAAAAAAGAACAGACAGGAATACCTATGCTGAAGCTGTGAAATCACCTAAACCAAAAAAAAAAGAAACTCTGATCAACCCATTAACTATGGAACCCTAGAATAGTTAATCTTAAAGCAGTCTGAGAAATTCGACTTAATCCTACAACAAATGAGTTCTCTAATGAGCCTCATATCCTCTCTTGTCAGTAAACTGACAAATTTAATTCCTTAAAAGTAGCGACCTGGAACATCAACGGACTAGCTCCAAATAAGTATGAAGTCGAAACACTACTGCAACTTCATACACTCGACATACTACTTGTTTCTGAAACTCACTTCACCGCACGTAGTAAAATAAAAATTCAGAACTACGGAATCTATCACACTAAGCACCCTGACGGTACCGCGCATGGAGGCACGGCTATTATCATAAGATCATCCATAAAACACCATGAACTTCAGTCTTATAAAACCGAACACATACAAGCTACTTCGGTATCCGTGGAAGACAAAAATGGAAATATAACAATTTCAGCTGCTTATTGGCCCCCTAAGCACAAAATAACGATGGAACTTTACTTGCAATATCTAGCCACCTTGGGTAATCGATTTATAGCAGGAGGAGACTGGAATGCTAAACATGTCCAATGGGGGTCTAGGTTGGTAACAACAAGAGGAAGAGAACTCAAAAAAGCAGTAGACACTCTACATCTCAAAACTATGTCGCCTTCAGAACCCACATACTGGCCAACTGATCAAAATAGACAGCCGGATGTGTTAGACTTTTTCATGTCCAAGGGCCTATCACGGCTCTTTTTTGGGGTAGAAACATGCTTAGATGGTTCATCAGACCATGTCCCGGTTTTCCTCACTGTTAGCACCACAGTGCTCAAATATGATAAACCCCTTTTTTTTTTTTTTTTTTTTTTTTTTTTTTTTCTTTCGGGGGAGGAAAAAATCCCTACGGACTTCTGCCTATCGGCAGGGCATGTCCGACTTGCACGGACTAAAATAACCTCCCCCTGTCTTCGAGGTCAGCACGGAACCGCAACTGCATTACTTCGTGCTGACCCTCTATTCTATTCTATTCGCTCTTCTTCTTTTCTTCTCTTTCTCTTTCTTCCCTCCTCAACATTATGCCCCTTAACATCTGGGCATACCTTTGCCATGCGTCTGCAGCACCCAACATGCGTGGGACTAGGTTTCGGGCATCCACTCTGGTCTCAATCATTTCCTGGGCCGTCTCTCTCAGGTCAGCAAAAGCGGGACACTCAAATAAGGCGTGTCTCGGAGTGTCCTCCTCGCCGCAGAAATAGCACTTATCACTCGATGCTTTTCCAATGGCAAAGAGGTATGTGTTGAACACCCCGTGACCGCTGAGCGCCTGCGTTAGCCACCGGTCTACCTCTCCATGTTTCCTTTTGTGCCATATTTTGAGATCTGTAATTAACTCTCTTGTCCAGGCCCCTTTTCCCGCTCCAGACCATTCCCTATCCCACTCCGTTAGGGTATCCTCTCGCATCTCTATAGGCGTTTTCGTCTTGCATCGGAACAGCTTAGCGCGTTCCCTGGCCAGCTTGGCTATAGGAACCAGCCCTGCTATGACCAGCACCGCCTCAGTAGAAACTGTCCTGTATGCTCCACAGATTCCAATCGCCAATCGTCTTTGGACTACCTCCAGCTTTTTTCGGTACAGTTCTACCCTAATTGCTCCTTCGAAGATAGGGGCCCCGTAAAGAATGACGGAGTGAGCAACTGATGCCAGCACTCTTCGCTTACTTGCTCTGGGACCACCTTTCGTTGGCATGAGTCTTTTCAGCGCTTCCGTGAGTTTCTGTGCCTTACTCGCAACTTCCTCAACGTGCTTCTTAAAAGTTAAACTTTTGTCCAGCCATACTCCTAAGTATTTCACGTGTTCTTTAGGAGTCACTGTAGCACCTTTTATACTGAATTGTATTGGGTCTAGCTTTCGTCTCCCGCTGAATACTATGGCTTCTGTTTTTTCTGGGGCTAACGTCAGCTGTTTTCCTAGCATCCAGTAGTTTATTCGCTCGAGCGCCCTGTTTGCTCGGATCATAAGGGAAGCCTCTGTTTTGGCCACCACTACGAGCGCCAGGTCATCAGCGAAGCCCACCAGTTGGATACCCTCCTCTTGTTTCAGCTTAAAGACCCCGTCGTATAGAATGTTCCAAAGAGTGGGCCCGAGAATTGAACCCTGTGGTACTCCACTGCTAACCTTAATAACCTCTTCCACTCCTTTTGAGTCTCTCACTATTATAGCCCTGTCTTCTAGGTAGCTACTTACGAGATTCTGGATGTAGCCTGGGAAACCTCTCTTCCGCAGTTCTAAGAGTATCTCCCTCCAAGGAGCAGAGTTAAAAGCGTTCCTCACATCCAGACAGATGAGGGCACAGAGCTTTCTAGTAATACGCGTGCCCTGTCTTGCCTGTGTAGCCGTCTCTACGACTCTTTTTACAGCCATAAGTGTGGATCGGCCTTGCCTAAAACCATACTGGTGTTCGGAAAGACCTCCGTGGTCTGGCAGCAGCTTCTCAATCCTATTGAGAAGGAGTTTCTCCATTAACTTGCCGTAACTGCTTTGCAAACATACTGGTCTGTACCCGGTTGGATCTTCTGTTGGCTTATTAGCCTTCCTAAGTAGGATCAAGGTAGCCGTTTTCCAGGCCTCAGGAAAGCTGCCTAATGCAAAGGCATCATTTAGGACCTTTTTTATTTTCTCGGGGATAGTTTGCACTGCCAGTTTGACAACCTCTGGACAGATAAGATCTGGCCCTGGCGCTTTCTTTGGTTTGAGGCTTTCCGCTGCCGTCTTTATCTCTTCCTCCGTTACTTCAGTTATTCCAGACGCATCTCCCCTTATTCGGCCGAAGTCTTTATGGACAGGGAACAGGACTGTGACCACGGATTTAATTAGTTCCATGTCCAAGCTGGGTGGACTTTGCCGCAGTTTTTTAGTGACTATTCTATATCCCAGTCCCCAGGTGTCTCTGTCTACTTCTTCGCAAAGCTCTTTCCATTCTTCCGCCTTTGACTTTATGATGGCTATTTGCAGATCTAGTTTCGCCGCTTTGTACTCCTCTCTTAGTTTATTTATTTCCCCTTCTTTGGTTTCGTCTGTTTTCTCGTTTTCCTCAGTTTTTTTTTTTCTCTTACGCGTATATCTCCTCCTGCACTGTGTACAGTGATCTCTTTTCTCTTCTATAAGCTTATTCCACCAGTAGATTGGTGCTTTTCTACGCGATCCTCTTTTGGGCATAGCACTGTCGCAGGCTCTTTTAGTTTGCACCACCAGTGCATCGGGGGTTCCAACCTCGCTGTCCCTGAGGACACTCTCAAAGACTTTCTGGTTTAGCTTGTCCAATCTCCATCCCTCTTGTGGCCTTCTTGATGGGTTCAATTCGCGTTGGTGTATGTTGAACTTAATATATCTGTGCCCACTCAGACTATCTTCTTCCAGAACTTGCCATTCCATAACTTTTTTCGTCAGACCTGAGCTAACAAAAGTTATGTCTGGTGTGGAGTGTGGTGGAGATAAACCCCTAACGCTGTACAATAGACAAACAGATTGGGATGCTTTTCGAGAGATGCTTGAAGAAAAACTGCAACTCCAAGTATCCTTAAAAACGGAAGCAGATATTGAAAATGCAATCATAGAACTAACTATGGCTATACAGGAAGCTTGCTGGAGATGCACTCCGGATATCGAAAACTTGCAACCGCGTCATAAGTTGGTTCCGTGGGAAATAAAGTTAAAAATACTTGAAAAAAGACGACTTCGCAGAAAATGGCATGAAACTCAACATCCAGAAGATCGAAAAGCATTCAATAGATCGATGCGTGAGTTAAAAGAAATGATCATCGAAGCTGATGAAACAACTAATCAAATTCGCATTGAATCGCTCACATCTACCAGAGCCACCGATTATTCTCTATGAAGGGAACTTAAAAATACCAACCGACCTGCAGTTTCTAAGCCCCCTATAAGAACTCCAGATTCTAACTGTTGGGCTAGAACTCAACAGGAGAAGGCTAATATTTTTGCTACGTTCTTAGCGCAAATATTCACACCAAATGACGCTTTACTCAAAGAGAGTGAGTCTGACATAGATGAAATATTAGACCAGGATTTCCAGTTAGATTTACCTCTTCAGTGTGTTACACCCCAAGAGATTCGAAGAGCAATCGGGACTTTCAAAGATAAAAAAGCCCCAGGATTTGACCTAATAGATAAAAAGATACTTAAAAAGCTTCCAAAAAAAGGCATCATGTTTCTAACTTTCCTTTTCAATAGCATCATCAGACTTGGATATTTCCCCATGTTATGGAAAGTCTCTCAAATAATAATGATATGTAAACCGGGGAAACCAAACCAGGAAGTTGCGTCCTACAGACCTATAAGTTTGCTACCATTATTATCGAAACTGTTCGAGAAAATTCTGCTGAAAAGATTACTTGAAGTAATTTCAGAAAGAAACATTCTGCCTGATCACCAGTTTGGCTTTAGGAGGGAACATGCTACAGTTGAACAAATTCACCGTGTGTGCCAAGTCATTAGAAGAAGCCTTGAACAAAAAGAATACTGTTCCTCCGTATTCTTAGATATAAAACAAGCGTTCGATAAAGTTTGGCATAAAGGATTGCTGTGTAAAATCAAGAAGCTCCTACCGCACACTTACTTTGGCATTATAAAATCTTACTTAACAGACAGAATATTTCAAGTTAGAGAAGGCGAATACACCTCAGATTTCTATGACATCAAAGCTGGAGTGCCCCAAGGCTCTGTCTTAGGACCAGTCTTGTACACATTGTTCACTGTCGACTTACCTCAAAGTCCTGAAGTAACAGTGGCAACATTCGCTGATGACACTGCAATACTTGCCTCCCATAAAGATCCTGTAAAATCATCTGAAGTTCTACAAAGAAGCCTTCAGGAAACTCAGAGATGGATAGAAAGGTGGAGAATTACAGCTAACGCATCAAAGTCATTACATATAACTTTCACTCTTAGAAGAGGTGATTGCCCACCAGTTAAACTCGGTGACACTCAATTACTCCACACTAATTGTGTGAGATACCTTGGCATGCACCTCGACCGACGATTGACCTGGAGACAACACATCCAAGCAAAAAAGGAAGAAATTAACTTAAAATACCGAGGATTGTACTGGTTACTCGCTAGAAACTCTAAGCTGTCAACTGACAATAAACTCCTTATATATGAGGCAGCTTTTAAACCCATTTGGACATATGGATTGCAACTCTGGGGCTCTGCTAGTGACTCCAACATAAAAATAATACAAAGGGCCGAAGACTCAATACTGAAACAACTAGCCAATGCCCCCTGGTTCATAAAGAGTAGTGAGCTTCATGAACATCTCAATATTAAAACAGTGAAAGAAGAAATACAGCTTTGTAGCGCCAAATACAAGTCGCGGCTACAGCACCATCCCAATCAGCTGGCAGTCCAACTCACTGTTCCAGACTGTCTCAGGCGCCTAAAAAGGAAAAATATTCTAGACCTGGATAGATCCCTAATCTAGGCTCAGTGTATATGACTTTTCCAGTGGGAAAATCATAGAAAATCACAAAACGACGTTCCACACATCTGCTCATAGTCGGAAGACTGATCGCATGATATAGCACAAAAAAAAAAAAACTAGTGTATAATAAGTATGTGCTTACCCATATAGTATTGGAGAATTCCTATGCCTTGCTTTACGTCTTTGGGTGATAAATCCTTAGATTCGGTGGAAACTTGGACTGAACTTAAAATGATGTCTTCTCGTCCAAAATTCCTCAGTGCCTGAAGATCAAAGTGATATTTATTTTGTTATACAGCTATAATCCTACCTTTCTTTCTGATTTGTAAAGACAGACACGTAACGTTTTTATGTAGGTTTGCTGGCAGGTACACGATTTTCCATGATTTTCCTCAGTTGTGGTATAGGTACGGTTCTTAAAAATCGTTCCTTCTACTGCCTGTCTGGCCAGTTCCATACATTTTGTTTACTGCTGTAAAATTTGTATTTAAATTATTTTTCCTGTTCATTACTGACTAATTCTATAGTGTCCCGGTTTTAGTGTACAATTACATGGTAGGCGTAGCTTTAACGCATTACCATTAAATTAACCATTCGGAATTCGATATTCTGACTTATGATCCCAGTGTAAGCGCAAGCGATAAATCAAGATTACGCCGGCCAGCTATGCGGATGGGCAGCCCATTAAAATGCCAGTTAAATGCCAACTTCAATTGCAATCAAATAGTTCTAATACTGACGTCGTGTGTGCGTAGATGACCCTGTTGCGCCAACGGTGAAAATCGTATAGCATTGGTATAGCGTCATCATCTAATAGGAAAACATTCCCAGCTGTTGGTTTCAAAATATGTTAAACTAGATGTTCCACGTCTTCGTCCGCGTGGATTAAGTATTTTTGATTCTCGCGGGAACTCTTTAATTTTCCGGGATAAAAGTAGCCTATCTCCTTCCCCGGGATACAACCTATACCAAACTGTACCAAATTTCATCAAAATCGGTTGAATGGATGGACTGTGAAAGCGTAGCAGACAAACAGAAACACATTCGCATTTATAATATTAGTATGGATAAACTGTGTTTGTAATATAGATGTCACCGTAAGATTGTAAAAACCGTTAGATTATAATCTAACTCGCGAAATTGTAAACAGATTGTGAATCGTTCAATGAGTGTCAATTTTTGAAAAATTAATTGTATTTACGTTTTATCGTGTCTTTTTTGGGCCTGTTCCACTAGTCCCTGCCAATGTATCCCCCCTGGGAGGTAAGAGTGGAATTTTTTTCCACCTATCCCTACGGTAGGGATGAGTGGAAAAAATATTTACACTTATCCCTACCGAGTGATTTTAGTCAATAATAAGTACTGTCAAGAAGAAAAATATTTATTAATACGTAAAAAGTTAGTTTAAATTAAATAATTACTATTGCTCATAAAAGTAAAAAAATGCTCTACTACTTAGCATCGTTTTATTACTTGCAGTAGTTAGTGACAAATGGTATCTTAGGAAAAGTGTAATAACAATAATAATTGTTATTAAGATTTTTATCATTTTAGAAGAATTTTTGTTTTTAATTTTTGGTATATAAAACCGATAGAGCATGATCAATAAATCAATATTTATTTATTCAAATTAGGTGCACTGTACACTTATTGACGTCTGGAACATGATGGTGGTAACCAATTACGGTATCTTAAAACTAAAGCTATGAGGGTTCCAAAAGCGCCCTGGTCTGAGAAGAGCTCACAACAAACTCGGCCGGTTTTTTTTTGTTATCACCATCTTACACACATCATATATTTAATAGAACTAGATTAAACAATTTGTTTAATTAGCCACTGGAACAATTAGTTCCCATGCTTTTTAAATAACCCTTTAAATTGTAATATGATTTTTCAATTCGTGTATGTTTTACAAAAACAAAACCTAAAAACCAAAACCGTATCTGAGTGCAAAATGTACCATTTCCTTATCGTAATTTTTCTAAACATTGTCCAACGTTGATTTCACCCCTTATTAACTGGAGTTGTATATGTTGTATAGCATAGTCTCTTAATTTATATATATTTTCTCTTTTTTTCAAATTGCAATTGTTTATAATTTTAATATAATTATTTCTTATAACCCCGTATGAGGATTTGTGTAATTTTGTAAGTAGTTGTATTAAATTCAAATTTGTATTTCGTTTATTGTTAATTTTAAAGTGCCATGCCTCGGCAAAATTATTGGTACGGTGCCGCAGTCCAAAAACGTTCCATTGATTAATAAATTCGTCACTTTTTAACCAAAATATTTCAAAATAAGATAAAAAATCTTCCATGCCGAAACCATGTAAAACTTCTGATTTTACATAGGACCACCCCTCTTTAATATGATTTAGGGGTAAAAGCGGTAATACTGTAGCCAAACAAATAATCCTGCGAGTATCTCTCAATTTGTCTAGTTTTAGCTTTCGCGCTTTACGCCAAAGTGCACTATAGTAGTGGTAATAGCAGCCTCGTGTGATAGCCAATGGAAATACGGATTTAATAGCCTGAGTTAAGGATTCTTCAAAATCAGTCATGACTGTTTTCGGTTCCCAATCAGCATAGTGAGATTTTAACATCTCGAGAAGTAATGTGTATGACGAGCGTTTTTTATCTGGCAACAACGCATATACCAGCGGCACAATATTTGTGTTTTCCATTGTACTGCCTAGATCACAGTGTAATGTTACCAACTGCGTAAATGGAGGTGTACAAATTCTAAATGTACCATCTATAAAATATTCTTTTGCAGTAGCCATCACTTCTTTGGTCCAAGCTGGAGAAAATACTAAAATACGAGTAAAATTATCTCTGTAATCTCCAATCACAAATGATTGAAAGCGAGGTGGGATATCAATTTCCGCATAATTTACCCATCTTTCAACTTTTTTTATTCCCAACTGTTTGTTTCTATGCTTATACAGTCCGGATTTCTTAGATAAAAAGTCTGGGACTTTGCAGACAAAATTAAGACCATCATTTGATATACCTGACACCGTCTCTTCAAAAATTTTTGTGACTGGGCTAGTGGGCCTTTCAGCAACCGCTTTTTTGCATTTGTTGAGTCGTATTTCTATTTCATTTTTGTTCTCGTCGCTGACACATGTCAATGCATGTACTACCTCTTTTATGACCACTGTGTGATCCTGCAATGTAATGTTACGTTTTACGTCTTACTAATACTTATAAATACGAAAGTTTGGATGGATGGATGTTTGTTATTCAATCACGCCAGAACGGTTGCACGGATCTGTATGAAATTTGGCATAGAGATAGATCATAGTCTGAAATAACACATACGTAGGCAAAGGCTAATTTTATCAGGATGCATTTTAAGTTTATCGCATTAAATAAAATAAAAAAGTTGACTGATTGAATGATCTATCAACCCACAGCTTTGGTTCCCGCGGGAACTCTTTATTTATCCGGATAAATCATTCAATCAGTCAACTTTTTTATTTAATTTAATTAGGTGAACTTAAAATGCATCCTATGTACCTATTTGAATTCAGCAATAAACAGCAATATCAGCTTACTTTGATCGTCAACGATCCGCCACATTTAGTTTTCTTAGTTAATGAGCATTTCCAGTATTCCGATCCGTTTTTGTATTGCTTCTTTTTGTGGTACTGAAATCCTTTGTATAGTAAAACAATACCCCTCCCTCTTTGTAAATAAATAATATCATTGGACATTATTTTAACTTTAAAAACACGACTCGTAACGCACGAAAACGTTCAAAGGAAATTCAATGGCACAAGCAATCAAATTATTTCGTCTATTGTTTAATATGACATAGTGACAAATATACGCCAAAAAAAAGTATTTATTTACCATTGTTAATGATAATAGAGGTTCATATATGGAAACATAAAGGTTTGATACTTATGTACAGGAATGTACTTATTAACAAAAACGACCCACATACCATTTGGTACGGATAAGTGTAAATATTTTTTCCACTCATCCCTACCGTAGGGATAGGTGGAAAAAAATTCCACTCTTACCCCCCAGTGGGGATACATTGGTAGGGACTAGTGGAACAGGCCCTTTTTTGTAGGTTAGGTTAGGTTTCGACAAATATATTACCTGATTATATACTAATATGAAATAAAGATTTTTATAACTTTTTAAGCCATATTCGGTTGGAGGTCATCGGTTTACATATTATATATAAAGGAAAACGCCAGAGTATGTATAGAGCTTTGCCCCACTTATTAAATTTCGTTTACAAGCATACCGTATGTAGAATTTAATAGATTTTTTATTACTGATAACCATATATATATATTTTTAAGCCTCTAACACTTGCGGTTTTTTTATTAAAACTAAGTTTAAGTTGCAAAATTATTTTAGATTATATGCATTTTAAATTGTGAAATAAGTGAAAAAAAATGTTGTGTATCAATACAATGCTCTTGCCAAGAGATATTATGGCTTTAAAATGAAGCAGGATACTCAAATGCCTGCGTAGCTTGAGGTCTACCTGAAGTAATAAGTTAATAACCTAGTGAATAAGCTTGTGGTATCTTCTCTAACGATAAAATGGCAGACTAATTGGAAATAAAACAACTGTTGGTAATCCTTGATGTATTAATCGTCATATTAAATATGTAATCAGTCGTTACATTATGAAGAAATACTGCTGCGGTGCAACAATATCATTTTGATGGTAAAATAGCGCAAAGTCGGTGAAATAATAGATACCCGTTACTTAGGTTTTATTGAAAATTAAAATACAGCATTATTAACATCCTAGTAAATAATATTATGATGATTGATGAATTGAACCATCAATCTATTTTAAATATCGAATCATCACATTCTCCCCGCCTTAAAAACTAGCTTACGTAATCTGTGAAGTAGGTTGGGGGCCGCCTTTGTCTGTCCGAACGCCGAGGTTCAAAATCAGACTGAGATCCAGCATTGTTTGTCTCGTTTTCGTCACTTCCCTGTGCATCCGTTAAAGATGGAGGTCCTACTATGTCTCCCTCATCCTCGTCACTTTCATCTGCTAGGTTTCGGCCTGTTGGTGCTAGGTGCCTGTTTGACACGATTGACTCTCTACCACTTGAAAGTCTTACTCTAGAATGACTAGGATTCACTTCTAAGAGATTACCCTCCTCGACTAGGGGATCATTCTTGTTAGTTCTTACATTGTTTCTTATTAAGATTGGCCCCGGTACAAGCCATGACGGTAAAGCTTGTCTATTAGCTGATCTTCTGGGATGTGAAAACATACGTTCGTGCGGAGTACAGTTTGTAGCAGTGCATAATAAAGACCTGATGGAATGCAAAGCCTGAGTTAAAACATGCTGCCACTTCGTAATAGGAAGATCTTCGTTTTTCAGAGCTAATTGAACAGTTTTCCAAATAATACCATTATACCTTTCAGTTGGACCGTTTCCCTGTGGATTATAAGGTGTTGTGTAGCTTGTTGCTATTCCTTTGCTGTGCAGAAATTGCTTTGACTCTTCTGATGTAAAAGAAGTACCTCGGTCCGAGTGAACGTAGGTTGGCATTCCAAAAATCGAAAAAAGTTCAACGAGTTTCTTTTTTACTGTTTCAGCGCTGAGATCCGCACAAGGAAATGCAAAAGGGAATCTTGAATATTCATCAACAATCGTAAGTATGTATCGATTATTATTATCTGTAGGAGGAGGTCCCTTAAAATCTATAGATATTCTTTCAAATGGCGCCATTGCTTTAATTAATGTACCTTGGACCTTACAAAATCGTGGTTTTAGTTCTGCGCAAATTTTGCACGACGTTGTAACACGTCTAACATCCTCGATGGAGTATGGTAAGTTTCTGCTTCTAACCCAATGCACCATTCTTGTTACTCCAGGATGACAGAGTTGCTTGTGAAGATCAAAGATTGTATTCAAATTAGTTGTCGTTGCTGCTACTCGTGACAAAGCGTCAGCCACTATGTTTTGATTGCCTGGTCGATAAATAATATCGAAGTTGTAACTAGATAGTTCCAATCACCAGCGCAGAATTTTATCATTTTTTATTTTTGAAGAGTGTTTTTGATCCAGCATGAAACTAATAGATTTCTGATCTGTTATGAGATGAAAATGTCTGCCAATCAATAATTCTCTCCATTTTCTCAAACATTCTACAATGGCCGTTGCTTCTTTTTCTATTGCAGGATAATTGCGTTCTGAGCTAGACAGTGTCCTAGAAAAAAAAGCTATAGGCCTTTTATCTTGCGATAATGTGCCAGCTATGGCAAAGTCTGAGGCATCTGTTTCAACAGTAAACGGTATATTACTGTCAATAGCATTTAACGATGCTTCAGCTATCTCTTCTTTTAATTCTTGAAATAATTTTAAATTTTCTTTGCTGAGAGGAAAATTTTCAACCGAAATAAATGGTCGGATTTTATCAGAGAATTTCGGTATCCATTTCGAGTAGTGTGCGAATAAACCAATTACACGTCGCAGTGACGAGGTGTCACTGGGCACTGGTAGATCTAAGAGAGAACTTAACCGGCTTGGATCGGGTTTGATTATTCCGTTGCTGATATTAAAACCCAATACATTAATTTGTCCCTTTGAAAATTCACTTTTGTCAAGATTGATTGTTATATTATAGCGCGTTGCAACATTCTTAAGTTCACTCAATTTAGCATCATGATCTTCTTGATTAAATCCGCATATTATAATATCATCCAAATAAGCATAGGTACCTTTTAACTTTTCCTTTGAGATTATACTATTAATAGCGCGCTGAAATGCTGCAACTCCGTTAGTAACACCAAACGGTATCCTGCGAAATTGAAAAAGGTTACCATCAGCCTCAAAAGCTGTGGAAGGCTTTTCATGCTCCAAAATTGGGATTTGATGATAGGCGCTTTTTAAATCTATCTTGCTGAAAACTCGATATTTTGCAATTTTATTTATCACTCCATCGATGCTTGGCAGAGGATACGCATCCAAATAAGTGAATCTATTTACAGTTTGAGAATAATCAATGCACATTCTCCTTTTGTGATTTTCATTCTTTGTGACTATAACTTGCGCTCGCCAGGGTGAGTGACTAGGTTCAATTATACCCTCTTTTAAGAGCTTTTGTATTTCGGTAGATATAAATTCTCTATCCGAATCTGAAAATTTTCTTGATTTTGTAACAATCGGCCTCCAGTTTTCTTGCATGTTACTAAAAATACTTACTGGATCAATCTTCATTGTAGACACGGCGCAAACCAGTTTGAGAGGAGTGTGTGGTCCACCAAAACTGATTTCAAGCAATTTATATCGTTTTAATATATCATGTCCTAGTATTACATCTGAACAAAGATTATCCATGACAAATAGATTCACTTTGAAAAGCTGGTTTTGAATCATTATATCTAATAAACATTTTCCGTTTATATTCGAAACTAATTGCGATGAAGCCATTGAGACTTGGTGAACACATGGATCTGTTTCTAAATTAAATCGCTTGACTAAGCTTTTATTAATGAAGCTTGATGTACTTCCAGTATCTATGAGAGCTTTAACATTGATTGTGTTATTGATTGTTATAGGAATCGTTGCTTTGTTTAGTAATTCAGTTGAGGCTATGATAGCGTATACGTTATGAGGTTCGACATCAGAGACTGCATCCGTTACTCCAACAGCGGCATTGGCTTTTTGTTGACCGTTCTCTTTTAGTCTGCATACCTTGGCAAAATGTCCCTTCTTACCACATTTTAAACAAATAGCCGTCGATGCTGGACAATTTCGCCGAAGGTGCAATTTATCTCCACAAAAATAACAAGATTGTTTCTTGTTAGGACGAAACGTAGATGCAGTTTGATCTACTGACGTTGATGCTGATGGAGGGTACTGGTATGTTTCATTATGTATTTGTGCCATTTCCATAGCTCGTGCTTGTTGGAAAGCATCATCAAGTTCCAGTGTACTTTTCTCTAATAATAGTTGGCGTATTACTGATGAGCTAATTCCGGCTATAAAAGCGTCACGAATATATTCTTTACAATTTTGCTCCGCAGTAAATTGTTTGAAATTACAATCTTTTGATAGCAGTTGTAGTGCCTGAAGATATTGGTCTATATTCTCATCGGGTCCTTGTAGCCTTTTAGTAAGTTTATACCTAGAGAAGAGTTTGTTTGGCGGCTTTATGAATAACGTATCCAATTTAGAAATTGCGACTTCGTAACTTGTACATTCTTGAATATGTGTAAAAACTGTAGATGATAGGTGATTTTGTAGCAATTGGAGTTTAAAGGATTCATAAATTTTTACCTTTTCTTTTGCCGTAATGGAATTGAGAAAATTGTTGAAATTCGTTTTCCAATGTAGAGACTGATCCTTGCTTGAGGAAGGATCCGCTTCAAAACGATCTGGACGTAAATATTTGTCCATATTTAATATTAATTTTCAATAAATTGAAATAATAGATACCCGTTACTTAGGTTTTATTGAAAATTAAAATACAGCATTATAACATCCTAGTAAATAATATTATGATGATTGATGGATTGAACCATCAATCTATTTTAAATATCGAATCATCACAGTCGGCGAGATAGAATCAATATTATAGGTCTAGCAAAAGTTTTTGGTGTAACATTCAAAACAAGCACGGTAAACAGTTGACGTCACTGAAACCACTATATAAACAATGATCACAAGTCACAATGACATTGACGTCTTCAAATACGTTTGTCAATGACGTTTCATTGTACAAAATGCGTGAATGTGAAGGTAAGGTTTTAATACAACTATTTTATTATTCATTGATAATTACATTGAAATAATTATTAAGTGTCATTTTCAATAATTAACAATACAAAATAACGAATTTAAACAAAGATCTGTACTAAGATTTATGCAATAGGAATTTGGGCCTACTTTAAAAACTTAATAACTGTAGGTTTATTTAGTCGTGTATGTGTCACCGTAAGATTGTAAAAACCGTTAGATTATAATCTAACTCGCGAAATTCTAAACTGTCGAAAGATTAGAATTTAACGCATTATTTTCCGATAGATTGTAATCTGATAAGTTTTTAAACCTGACAAAACCTATCGGCCTGCGGCCGGGCACTACTTGATTGTTTATGTCGAACCCTAACCTAACCTACAAGAAAGAGACAAGAAAAGGTAAATAAAATGAATATTTCAAAAATTGACACTCAGAACATTTAACAGTTTACAATCTTTCGACAGTTTAGAATTTCGCGAGTTAGATTATAATCTAACGGTTTTTACAATCTTACGGTGACATATGCGTAGAATGTAATGCAAGTTGCCGCAGGAGAAATAGGAAGTGGACGAGGGAGTTGAATTACTTTTTTTACATTTTTTATTCCGCAACTTTTTGATCAATAATTATTAAATCATACGTGGACATAAATTCCTAAGATAATTTTAAAAAGTTTACATTTTGTGTAAATTATGAAAATTGGTGGGGCAGAATCTGGCATTCTCTTTTGAAGTAATTACGTTCAGTAATTCAGTAGTAATAAGGCTCTGACAGACGGACGGACGGACAAGTGCAAATTCACTCAAGTAGACTCAGAGACCTTCGCTTCGCTCGGTCAATAATATCTGGGTGACCGAGCTTTGCTCGGTATATTTTTTTTGGTAAATCGTGTTTTTTGGAAATCATATTTAAATAATAAATTTTATTTTATTTTTTTAAATAAAATATTATATTATATTTAAAAAAAGTGGTAAAAATAATCGGACGGAGGACATATGGACTCGAACCGGGGTCTTCTAGTATCGTGACCGACCTGTTTCTCACCTTTTATTATACGACTGCCTGAAAAAAGGAGTATATTGTTTTCAGGGTTCATGTATGTATGTATGTATATATGTATGTATGTATGTATGTATGTATGTATGTATGTATGTATGTATGTATATATGTATGTATGTATGTATGTATGTATGTATGTATGTATGTATTTATGTATGTATGTATGTATGTATGTATGTATGTATGTATGTATGTATGTATGTATGTATGTATGTGAGTTTGTATATTCCACTATAACTTTTGATAAAAGAGGTATCGTTAGAATCCCTAGCTTATTCCGGGTGACATAGGCTAGTAATTTTTTTTTTAAAATTTATGGGGTGCCCATGGTCCCGCATTAAAGACCAAAATTGAAAAAAAATATCGAAAATAAGATTAACTATATAATCATCATCTAGAAAGTGATGAGTAATTCCAAAAATATATAACACTATAGTTCAATATTTTTAGTGATTCACAAAAAATATCATTTAATAAAAAATGTGAATAAGATTCCAAAGGCTATACACGAAGAAATTTTAGTAGTTTTACAGCCGTGGCGAGTTGAATCGCCTTTAGCAGTACTATTGACTCCACTTATTTTTTTTATTTTTAAAGTACTTACTTTTTTGAGTTTGATTTTTTTTCGAAATAAACTCGAAATTGTGAGAAACGTTAGTAGCGCGTTGCGGCAAAGATCAAAGAAGCTAGCCGACGTTAGCCTTGGCTAAGCTAGCTAGCCTTCGGGGTTTAGAAGCCCCGCCCGCCAATCCTTTGAAACGGCTCGCGCGCCGCCGACCGCGTGCGGCTCAGTTACGCACGTTACGCAATACACGTCACACGCGCGGTAAGTGACGCTACTTCGGTTTTCAAATACGTGCAAAAATGGATCGCCATTACGAATACTCCAATTTGGAATACCTAAGTATGGTGCAGATATACGCCATTGCAAATTACAATGTGACAGAAGCTCGACGGCTCTACGCACAACCGGATCACTTATTACTTAATCTCCCTTCGTCTGCGAGGAATCCGAAACCACAAGTTCCGTCAAGTATAACTATCTCAGCCGCAACGGAGTGCTTAATCGACCATGGCAGTTCCGAACACCAGAGCATGTTCAAGGTCCAGGTTGTTCCCGCGTGTACTCCCCGGTTGATGAGGAACTTTTTGAATACTTCTAACACGATCCTCAGCGAAGCACCCGAATGGCTGCGATTACACTTAACGTGAGCCAGTATTACGTGTGGAAGTTGTTAAACTCAGAAGGTCCAACCCTTTTTTGTCATGCACTTCACAAGAACAATGGACCAGCCAGGATTAGGTTTTGTCAGTGGTCATTAAACAATCGTGAAATAAACATTCTGTGGACTAACGAGTCCACTTTTACTGGAATTTTTTAACCAGCAAAATAAACATTTTTGGGCCTTTAACAACCCTCACGTGATTCGCGAGAGTACTCATCAAAGAAAGTGCATAAATACGTGTAAATAAGATTATAAAATTTAATACCTAAAATAAGTGTACTTCGTGAGCTGTAAATAATCTGCAATGATAGTAAGTACATCGAAACTTCACCGAATGTTAACCAGCTGATAGTCATGATAAAAGTGAACGACCAGTCGCGCGCCGCTCGGTTCGTGCGTCACGTGACTCGCTCAGTCAGCCGGCGCTACTAATTGATCGCAAAATTTTCGACTTATTAATTTCTCGATTTTTTATTTTTTATTTTAATACTAGGGTCAGAATAAATGGTAGAAATAAATTGTACTGTTAATTTCGAATCACCTCTCAGAGGCTGTAAAACCACTAAAAATTCAGTAATATATATGCAAATCGCTTCTTATGGAGGTAAACTCCAAAAGTAATATGGCAGAGCAGTCGTATTTTTTTATTCGTTAAATTATTTTCACTTGTTCGTAGCAGTTTTTCATTGCCTGAAAACACGGATAAACTGACATTTCTCTAAAAATTAATCCTAGCTAGATCGATTTATCGCCCCCGTAACCCCCAGCATACTAAATTTCATGAAAATCGTTCGAGCCGTTTCCGAGAATCAGATTATATATATATATATATATATATATATATATAACAAGAATTGCTCGTTTAAAGGTATTAGATATACATATTTCACAGCATAATATTTAATATTAAATACTATAAATAGCAGCCTATGTGTTATTCCAGGCTATAATCTATCTCTGTCCCAAATTTCATCCAGATCCGTTCACCCGTTCTGGCGTGATTGAGTAGGTAACAAACATCCATCCATCCATCCATACTTTCGCAATTTATAATATTCATATTATTTATAATAAACTCGCCGGCATATTTAGCGGAACATAAAAAAAAGGCCCATAATTAAAAAAATATGGTTTTATTTTAAAATCTACTTACTACACTTCTTTTGTTTAAAGTTTCATTTGTTTTACTTAAAATGAGATCACATTAAGAACAGATTTTGCGAGTAAAGGCTATTTGTGAAAAATGGTACATTTTTGAAATTTTCATGTAACCGGGAAAAGTGAAATTTAATATTAAAATAACAATTAATTAATTTAGAAAAATGGTGATTAATATCGCGTATTTCCTCCACGTGCTCTTATTAAAGTTTCTACCCGTCTAGGCATACTGAGAATGATGTTATCGATGGTCTCCTGGGATAGTCTCCGCCATTCCTCAACTACGGCGATTCGCAGTTCTCCCACGTTGGCAGGAGCTGGAATTCTGGACTTAACTTTTATTTTCAGCAAGTCCCAAACGTGCTCTATTGGGTTCATATCCGGTGATCTCGCTGGCCACTCCATAACAGTGATATTCATATCATTAAGATAAGCTTGAGTTACCCGAGCGGTATGCGAAGCATGCCGAGCATTATCCTGCATAAAAACAAAATGAAAGAATAGAAGCAGTGCGGGGTGTAACCGTAAGTGAGCGTAAGGTACGAAGAAGGCTCGAAGAAGCTGGTTTGGGTTCGTTTGTGCCCGCCAAGGCTCCAAGGCTCGAGGTAAATCATCGTAGAAACAGGTTAACTTTTGCTCAGGAACATCGACTTTGGAACGCGGACCAATGGAGTAAGGTATTGTTTAGTGATGAGTGCAGAATTGTCTTAAATCAAATTGATGGCAGGCAAAGAATATACAGACGCAAAGGAGAACGATACATTCAGACAAATTTTGAAACTATAGTTGCATACGTTAGTGGATTAATAATGGTTTGGGCGGGCATTTGTTTGGGAGTTCGCACAGACTTGGTAGTGATTGACAGAGGGAGTCTGACTGCAGACCGCTATATCAGAGAAGTTTTAGAAGAAAATGTTGTACCGTTTGCCCCATATATCGGTGAAGATTTTGTTTTTATGCAGGATAATGCTCGGCCGCATACCGCTCGGGTAACTCAAGCTTATCTTAATGATATGAATATCACTGTTATGGAGTGGCCAGGGAGATCACCGGATATGAACCCAATAGAGCACGTTTGGGGCTTGCTGAAAAGAAAAGTTATGTCCAGAATTCCAGCTCCTGCCAACGTGGGAGAACTGCGAATCGCCGTAGTTGAGGAATGGCGGTGACTATCCCAGGAGACCATCGATAACATCATTCTCAGTACGCCTAGACGGGTAGAAACTGTAATAAGAGCACGTGTAGGAAATACGCGATATTAATCACCATTTTTCTAATTTAATTAATTGTTGTTTTAATATTAAATTTCACTTTTCCCGGTTACATGAAAATTTCAAAAATGTACCATTTTTCACAAATAGCCTTTACTCGCAAAATCTGTTCTTAATGTGATCTCATTTTAAGTAAAACAAATGAAACTTTAAATAACAAAAGAAGTGTAGTAAGTAGATTTTAAAATAAAACCATTTTTTTTTCATTATGGACCTTTTTTTTATGTTCCGCTAAATATGCCGGCGAGTTTACTAGTGGTTCGCCCCGAACTGAGACCTCGCGGTATCCATAAGATGTTTTTAACTATGTAGTAATAGTTAACTTTTAACATTAGACGCAAAAGACATAAAGAGATATTGGAAAAACGAATAAACATTTACAGAGCGCCATCTATTGACATCATTGTTGAAATTCTGTTAAAAATACTGAAGCTCATTAGAAATTAAATAATTTCGTTTCCTTATAATATTTATCTAATTTTATTATTTGTTGTTCAAGTACAGGATATAATTCAAATAATTGATCAAGTTTCAGGGTCAGTCTTTAAGAAAATTGAGGTCAACTTTGGACGTTAGAAAATCTTCAGTTTAAAAGCCACCCATATCGTCAAGTTTAGGGGAAATATTAAAAAAAAAAAAAAATTTGTACTTACTATTCCTAATTATCTTTAAAATTATATACCGCAACCCTATGTAACGCTATAAAAACATTTTACTACGCATTCGCTTCTATAAGAGCCCCCCTGAAATAAAGATTTTTATAACTTTTTCAGCCATATTCGGCTGGAGTCCATATTTTATTAAAATTTTAAGTAATTACGTTCAGTAATTCAGAAGTTATAAGGCTCTGATAGACGTACGGACGGATGGACGGACGGACGGACGGACGGACATGTGCAAATTCGCTCAAGTAGACTCAGAGACCTTCGCTTCGCTCGGTCAATTATATAATATATGTTCATTGGTGGCTACAGATAGCAGAAGTAGTAGTAGTGGCAGGCTGTTCAATATATTATAATTTAATTATGTTGCATATTTATGTTTCGACGACCTCCTAGTGGCGCAGTGTTGAGCGCTCGTGCGGAGGTCTCGGGTTCGATCCCCGTCAGTTTGGGAATTTATAATGTCTGCATTTTCCCTGCTTTGGTCTGGTGGGAGGCTTCAGCCATAGCTAATTACGACCCTACCGGCAAAGACGTGCCGCCAAGCGATTTAGCGTTCCGGTACGATGCCGTGTAGAAACAGAATAGGGTTTAATAATATAACTGATATGCCCTTAACAGGATAGTCCGCTGCGATCTTAGAATGCATCGCCACTTACCATCAGTTGAGATCGCAGTCAAGGGCTTCCTGGTAGTAGATAAAAATAAAGTTAAAAAGGCTCTATTATTGTACGGTTGCGTTTTTAAATAAATTTTATAATCTTACAAAAATTAAAATTCGAACGGTCCAAACTTTAATATTCTTTAAAGTAAAACTTAAAATGAAACAAAAATGAATAATTATTTGGATGTATTTATTACAAATTCAGTAGGTAATACAATAAGTAAATAATTACGCTTGATACAGTACAAATTAATGTTAAAATCTACAATACTTTGAACTTAGGTATTCCATAGGATTCTTGAGGGACGCCCTGACTAGTGGAAACGAAACTGGTTTCAAAAGAGGATTCAGTACTTGAGCCACCTGAACCCAAGCCAGATCCAAATTTGCTTGAACCGGTACCAAAATTGCTAGATCCGGAACCAATATAGGTAGATGGACTCAAAGTAGTGCCAGAACTAAAGCTGTTTAAACCAGAGTTGTAGCTACCCGAAGATTGAGTACTTCCAGTACCGCTAGAAAGTCCAGAAGAGCTAGAAGCTAGACCAGGCTGATTAACTAAGTTGCTACTACTAATAATAGTTGACGAAGGTTTATAGCTGCTAGTTGATGAAAAGCTGCTACCCGAGCTAGATTCAAAGTTGTTACCAGCGCCAGAACCATAGTTGCTGCTAGATAAAACACCGCTATCCTTGCTTACAAATCCGGATGACAAGCCTGATCCAATAAGAGAAGAGCTTGGAGAGAGAGAAGAGAATTGACTAGAACTGCTTACAGGCTTGGAAACATATACACCTCCACTCGTTACCTTGTTTAATGTTGAATCAAAACTACTGGAACCACTACCGATGTTGGTAGTGCTTAAGGCGTTAGGCACTGCTCCAAAAGCAGGACTAAGAGTGGTAGAAGGAAAACTACTAGAACTTATGCCACCGTTGCTGGTTGTTTTTGAACCAGACGTTAAGCTGCTACTGAATCTGGAGCTACCGCTGGAAGTACTTGATCCTGTACCAAAAGAGCCACTGTTCACAACATTGCTTCCTTTGATAGGTGTACCAGCGGTACCTAATAGAACGTTATTATCTGAATTCGAACCAAAAGTTGAAGAAGCTGATCCAAAGGTAACACTAGGCTTTGAACTTACAACGTTACCACTGGTAATACTGCTACCAAATGGAAAACCACTGCCAGATGATGGAACACTGCCAAAATATGTTGTAGTAACAGGAACTGAGGTTACAGTACTGCCTGAAGTAAAAGTATTAGAGCCCGATGGGTATATGTTGCTAGGCTTGGTAACGAGTAGAGTACCAGTGTTAGATCCAGACGTGGAACTACTTTCAGACGAATAGCTTCCGCTAGATCCAGAGCTTGATCCAAAGCTAGGTTTTGAACCTGACACAGTGCTGAAAGAAACACTAGGTTTTGAGCCTATAGTGTTACCAACAGTGTAAATACTACCAGAGGATAAGTTGCTAGTAGCTTTTTCGTCTAAGCTACCTGAAGTTAATGTGTTTCCCGTACCGAAACTACCACTCGCGGTACTTTCTGAACTCCCAAAGCGATTGTCGAACACGTTGTTAAATCTATTAGGTGATAAAGTACTACCAGAACCATAGAAAACACTGCTAGGAGTTGTAGAAGAAAATCCGCTTAAGGATGTTCCGAAAGAGCTTCCAACATTTGGTTTTTTACCAAAAACAGAGTCAAAAGAACCAGACGAGGTACCCGAATTTTGATTAAAACTGCTACTTGTTGAAGAACTACCGGTCTTAAAACCAGATCCAGACGTACCTACTAGGCCGCCAGAAATACCAGAGAATGTAGCTGATACTCCTCCTCTGTTATAGTCACTTACAATGTTTTCAATCAGAGTTTGAGAATCTTGCTTATCATTGTATTTAATGAAGAAAACATCAGGTTTGGTTGGGGATTTAGGCTCGAATTTAGGAAGTACAATATTTTGGGCATCCTCTGGTTTCTTAAGAAGCACATACACAATAGTCTTTTCATCGGTTTGTTGTGGAACTGGAATAACCTGTGGAGTTGCGGGTTGTTGAGTTGGTGCCTTAATGAAGATAACTTTGTAATGTTTCTGTGGTGGAGGTAGAATTATTTGTGGTCGTGGCTTAAGGGGCTCAACATCCTCTGGAGCGACATGTACGTAATAGTGCTTAAATATCTGAGCTGGTTGTTGTTGTATTACATTGTAGTAATCTTGGTAACTCTGAACGTTACCGGTTTGGTACTGATTTGATGAAATAAATTGGTTATTAGCGCTAGCGGATTGATAGTAGTTTCCTATATTATCTAAGTTACTCGTATCTACCGTAGCCTGATAGATTCCTTGGTTTTGTCCAAAAGTAGAGCCTGGATAAATTCCTTGTTGATTTGCAACATTATAATTTGATCCGAATGTATTATAGTAGGATCCAGTGTTGGATGGTTGTTGCCCTTCGACATAATAGTTTGAATTTAAACCAGCAGTACCCAAGGTATTGTAGTTTGATCCAGTTACATAATTGGTGCTTAAAACTGAGGGATTAGCTACTTTATAACCAGAACCTTCGCCAAATTTCGATGTTAAACCACTTGAGCTAAATCCTTTATAACCTTGTCCGTTTAATGTAGGTGATACGGTTGATCCTTGCCCTAATCCAGAGGAGCTTTGCCCGAAAGATGTTTGCTCTTTTGTAGTTTGACTAAAGGTTGTAGAAGGTACAACTGAGCCTTGTCCAAGAGATCCCGTATAACCACTTGATCCTAGACTTTGTCCAAATGATTCAGATGAACCACTTGAACCTTGTCCAAAAGAGCTTTGTCCCTTTGAGCTTTGACCAAAGGTTGTAGCAGGTATTATTGAGCCTTGACCGAAAGATACAGATGGACGACTCGTGCTCTGTCCATAAAAGGATTGTTCTTCCGAACTTTGAGTAAATGTGGTAGAAGGTACTAATGAGCTTTGCACAAAAGATCCAGTGTAATCACTTGATCCTAGACCTTGTCCAAATGATCCAGATGAACCACTTGAGCTTTGTCCAAAAGAGCTTTGTCCTTTAGAGCTTTGACCAAAGGTTGTAGCAGGTACAATTGACCCTTGTCCAAAGGATCCAGTAAAACTGTTTGAGCCTAAGCCTTGTCCAAAAGATCCAGATGAACCACTTGAGCTTTGTCCAAAAGAGCTTTGTCCTTTATAGGTTTGACCAAAGGGTTTAGCAGGTACTATATAGCTCTGCCCGAAAGATCCATAGGGACGACTTGAGCTTTCTCCGTAACGTCCATAATAGTTTTGTCCGAAAGATCCATAGGGACGATTTGAGCTTTGTCCGTAACGTCCATAATAGTTTTGTCCGAAAGTTCCAGTATAACCTAAACCTTGTCCGACAGATACAGAAGGGTTTGATGTGGTAGAATATGTGGCTTTGTTGTAGTAATTATTGAATTGCGAAGGAGCACCGAAGGGCTTGACTGGAACTTTGTATTGGTAACCAACATCTGCTACCGCCACACTTAGCGTAAGCGCCAAAACCTGAAAAAAGACATGAAATTTTAAATAACTTTGAATATTATAATAATAATAGTTATATTAATAATTATCTTTATTTAATTTAATTTAATCTAAACTAATATTATAAAGAGGAAAGATTTGTTTGTTTGCTTGCAATAGATAAACTCAAAAACTACTCAACCGATTTTAAAAATTCTTTCCCTTATAGAAAGCTACTTTATCAGCGTGTAACAGAGGCTATATTATTTTATTTTAAAAAAATTAGAGATCCCTACGAAAATTTCAATCGTGTGAATGACGTCGGAAAAAATCGTAAAATCTGAGCGCTTCCGTGGCGCGCAAATAGTAATATTAAAAGATAGATAGAACATATCTATCTATCTTTTAAGGTTGCCTCATAATAACCATTTTTATGTTTTTAAAATTTGGTCAAAAACAAAGCTTTACTTTCGAAGGTGTTTTTACTGACATTGTATTGATCCTTATCAAAATATTTAGTTTGTCATCTCAAATTATAAATGCGAAAAATTGGATGGATAGATGGATGTGAGTTTTAAATCAATCGCGCCAGATTGATTGGAACGGCTGAACGGTCCTGGGTGACATTTAGCATGGAGAAAGATTATAGTCTGGAATAAGCTACTTTTAATCCCGGAAAATTAAAGAGTTCCTGCGGGAACCAAAAACTCACAATCCATGCGAACGATGTCGCGGGCTTCAGGACGAAGTTTGGACGTTTGTATGTTTGTTTTTTTGAGTATCTCTTTATTGAAAACATTACAGTAAAACCGAAAGCTAGCTATTTTAACATAATAATTAAAAGATGATTGTTACTCTCACACACCGCAACGATTGAATCGATTTGGCTGAAATTTAGAATGGAGATAGGATAAACCCTGAATAAACAAATTATCAATTTAGTAAGTTAATATTTTTATGACCAATTAGGTATTTTGCTAGGCTTTGGCTGATTAGGCATAATTTTTGGGGTTCTGTACCTCATAAGGAAAACACGGAACCCTTAAAGGATCACTTTGTTGTGCGTCCGTCTGTCTGTCAAGACCCTTTTTCTCAGGAACGCACGGAGGTATCAAGCTGAAATTCATATCAAATACTCAGGTCTACAGTCCCTTGGAGGTGTGAAAAAATCCAACTTCTAAGCCAACGCAATCAAAAGATGTACAGCCGTTTATACTGCAAATTTTCGACACTCTACATTCTTGTAAAACACCCACCACAAAATGTGGACTGTGGAAGGTGAATTTAGATTTTTAGTTTGCGGCGCTCGTACGCTAAAACTATTTAACCTACAAAAAAAAACGTTACCACATAAATTGTAGCAAATTTTCTAACAGGATTAAACAGGTTTTACTTTTTAAACTGAACCTGTGTGAACTAGACTAGTTAAACTTTTGGACCTTTTTCGATACTGAAATACATCATCCTACGAAATTTCAACTTTCTACGTACACCCGTGTTCTTTGTACTTCATAATTTTAATGAGTGAGTTTACAAAAAATTACTTAAAACAGCTTCTAAATGGTTGAAATTTTATGAACCTTTAGTACCATTTATCTTGTATACTTAAAACAAGATAAATGGCAGTAATGTCATCATATTTATCTACTCATAGATAGTTGTCATCCCTGAAAAAATATACTTTCCAACAGAAGCTTTTTGATAATATTGCATCAATTAATTGAAACTTAAACAATATATGATCAATACAAGAAATTGAAGTGAAGGTACTTAAATAAAGTGAAAGAAAACATTCTCAAAGAACAATGACCTTTTATTGCATGCTAACTAAACCTCACGGGACTGGTTTAATAAACTCCCGGTAAAGACTCGGGTGTCGAAAGTGAAAATAAAAGTTTGAAAGCGATTGTATATAATGGAACCAAAAAATCCCGGATAGCGTTTCTTTGAAAGTCCCAACTAACGCGATTTAGTTAGTTAGGTACTTATAGAATAATTATTTTTAGTTTAGATTTAAGTTTATTTTATAGTAAACTTTTAATTACTTATTTTATTTTAGAATTTAGTTCAATATTCAGTTATTGTTCATTTTTGCTGTAAATTGTACCTAATATTCACTTTACTTAATTAATTTTTAAAAACGCTGGCTAACTTTGAGCCCAAAGTGTCAACTTGGCTGTTCAGCAAAAATATTGCTAACATTCCTGCCACCATATTTCGTGACAGTTTATTTTAATTGGTACAACTAAAAATCAATTATTAATACTAATTATTATTTTTAAAACATTAGCTCTCATACCCGTCTGCAAAATAAATAGATAAGCGGAATCTTAAGTTATAATAATAAGCTTTTATAAAATACTAGCTGATCCACGCGGATTGAGGTGTTACAGGGGCATGAAAAATAGATAGTAGCCGATTCTCAGACCTACTGAATATACATATAAATATTCATAAAAATCGGTCAAGCCGTTTCGGAAGAGTATGGTAACTAACATTGTGATACGAGACTTTTATATATAAGATAAGGCTTATTATTTCATTAAGAGGACATAAAAAAATATATGACTAGAATTGATTTATATACACTTTGTTACGTGTACCTTCTGGGAAAAGTTAGGAAAATTAAAATAAGTGGATCCATAAAACGTTTTAAAAATAAACTATTGATAATTTTGGCAATTTCAATAATAATTTACATAATAAAATTTGTTTTCGCCATTGATATAGAATTTTAGTACCGAGTAAAGAGTTGCGATTCGTTGATATTAGATATATAATACTACAGGTCGAGTTAACAAATGCTAACAAACTACATAATCAAACATGCTTTTTCAGTTTTCATGTAAATGAACGATGAACTTACTCGGTGATACAAAGTGCAAGGACAGTAAACAGATATGTAGGTACAAGTTCGCCTTTCATTGACAAGTTTTATTATAACTTTTGAGCTTCGTCTTTTTCTAGGTATTGCGCAATCAAACCTTGACATTGGGCCAAGGGCATCGAACTTGAGACAAGCTAATATCATTTAATAAAATAAATAAAAGCAGACGGAATTATTTAATGTTAAAAATTAATAATTATAAAGAAATGGAAAAAATATTATAGAGTTTGAAAACCTGATTTATATTGGATTGGTATTGATATTCAAATGTTAAGGTAATTTAAATCTTCCGAGATTTTATAGCCAGTAGGTATTGTCTATATAAGAGTTGGATTTTAATTTTTTGTACCATATAGATAATTTTATACGATAGATTATTTTATACGAAGATCACGTAAATTCAGAATCACTAAAATTTTAAGTTGGATTATTTTTGAGCTTTTAATATAAGATTTTATTGAGCAAATAAGAGCGGGGTCAGTCTAGTGGTTAAGACGTTCAGCGACCTGTTCAGGTGGTCAGGTGGGTTCAATCCTCAGGCACACACACTGCTAACTTTATCTGCATCTTAATCATTTAAATATTGCTTGCTATAATAATAACCGTGGATGACGTCGTGAGGTAACATGTCCTGCCCATGAGTTCTCCATACTGTTATCAAAGAAGAGTGAAATCTTGACTCTTGAATAGCGTGGTAGACTTTGGCCAAACCCTTCTCTGAACTTTTCTTTCCGAGAGGAGTTTCGTACTCAGTACTGTGGGTTGGCGATAGGTTTAACTGATGATTATAAAAAAATATGTATTAAACGAAAGCCCGCGTAAAATTGTTATATCCGCTGGTACCCAACCTTATTTATCTTGCCACTATAATAATTTAAAGGGCTCTATCGGTGGGCTTTTAATATTTTATTTTAATGAATTATAAAAAATATTTATATTTTAGACCTAAATGGCGTTGGCGTAATTCGCTGTAGCTACGATGCAAATTTTTCGCGTCGAGGTGCTTAATTAAATCGCGCAAGTTGCCTCTTCCCAACGATATCTATCTATGCCTCTACCATATAGAGTTAGGAAACCCCTCTTTTCTACCAGATGTGACGAGACCAGAGCGTACTACGTAACTGTATCATTTGTAGAGCAGTCCTATTTAAGTTTTAATAATCGAGGCACAGTTGTGCCTCAACCAAGACGAGCAAAAAACAACTAACTTTTAATTATTATTTTTAACCAGCGAATGCCCGCGACTTTGCGTGGTATGAGGTTTTTTGGTTCCCGCAGGAACTCTTTAATTTTCCGGGATAAGATAAAAGTAGCCTATGTGCTATTCCAGACTATAATCTATCTCTGAGCCAAATTTCAGCCAGATCCGTTCAGCCGTTGGGGCGTGATTGAGTAACAAACATCCATACATCCAGACATCCAGACATTTATACATCCATCCAAACTTTCGCATTTATAATATTAGTATAAATAATGAATGTTAAAATTATTGTTTGTATTTACTTAATTTATAATAATACAAAAAAAAGCATTTCTTTGAAAGATCGTTTTTCGAGAAGTCCAATGAAAAATGCGATGTGTATGTATGTATTTTCTAAAGAATATAAATTATGAATATCGTAGATTGACGTGATGTTTTGTTCTATAAATATTTATAAATCAACTAGGCAGGTTACTCTGGTAGGTATCACAGATTCGAATAGTCTAAAATACAAATATAGTCTATTAATATACAATGATGTAATTGTTAAATTGATGTTTATTAAGTGAGTAATATAATTAGTATTTGACATAATATGATCGTAAAAGAGCAAAGTTACACTCAAATAATATTTTATGTGTTCGGCATAATGCGATGAGGATGGGCTACTTAGAAACATCCCAACCGTACGTTAATGATATTATGGTCTTCAGAAAATACTAATGCGGGCCTGAATGTCTGCCATTTTATGTAATCACTAGCGGTCGCCCGCGACTTCGTCCGCATACAATTTCTGATTTCCTATGAGATTTTCCCGCTGCAAAAGGCCTACTTATAGCAGCTATATAGCATCGGCAGGTTTTTATTATTTAAGGCTAATAAGTCCTTAATGCTGACTTCAAAGCTTATAACCTTCATGCATGCTTTCAACCCCTATTTCACGCCCTTTGGGGTGGATTATCGTAAAATTACATTAGCAGTTTATTATTACATACAAACTTCCAACCCTCATTGCAACCCCTTAGGGGTGAATTTTCTCAAAACCTACCGAAGAAACCTATCTTCCAAATTTCAAGTCTGTATGCTTTATAGTTCCTGAGATATCGTGATGAATCAGTGACCTTTCGTTTTTATATATGTTACCGTAAGATTGTAAAAACCGTTAGATTATAATCTAACTCGCGAAATTGCAAACTATCGAAAAATTACAATTTAACGCATTATTTTTCGGTAGATTGTTATCTGTTATGCATATTAACCCGATAGAACCTAAGTGATTGTATATGTCGAACCCTAACCTAACCTACAAGAAAGACACAAGAAAACGTAAATACAATTAATATTTCAAAAATTTACACTCAGAATATTGAACGGTTCACAATCTGTCGACAGATTACAATTTCGTGAGTTAGATTATAATCTTAGTTTTTACAATCTTACGGTGACATATATAGATTGCTGAAATATTTACGTATTTTAAATTTCAAATATTTTAGCTTAGATAAATGATATGGAAAATAACGACAATTTTCTAATTTTCATGTGACATACTTTATCGGGTATTTATGTGTCTGTATTCTTAAAATAAGCAGATCCCCTGTTCCGTGATTCTTATACTTAAGTAGTTTGAATTTGGTATTTGGATTTTGTGAATCACTTATTGAAAAATATTTTAAACAAAATAATATATTTGGCTTTTCAGCTATTATCAACACAAGAGTTAAAAGTGTTCCTGCAAGAATATAATTCAAAATCTGGCATTTTTGACCTTACTACAGCCACCTGCTACAGCTGCCTTAATATCCACTTTATCCCATCAATACTATCGCTTTTTACCCGACCTACATATTTTAATAAAATTGTGTAAAATTCAGTACCCTGAATCTGTTCCATACCTAATAGCGAAACCACTGAATAGATTTTGATAAATAAATAACGTAGCCTTTTGTAGCGGTCCAAAATCCAAATGCTTTGTGAGAAACAAATACTGAATGGGGAAAAATATAAACCCACCGAGATTGGTATATTACATGAAAAGTCTCGTTTTAGATATTTGGTAGAGTTAGTTAAACTAGTGTAGTTGGATTTGAAATTGTATACTTTATTTGACATAGATAATTGATATCCTAGGTGTACCTACCTAAGTAACCTGAACAAAGATGAGGTATGTAATATTATATTGGATAGCGAAAACCTTCCCCAAAATAACTTAAAACTCAAGGCTAAAAAATGTTCGCCATGGCTTGAAAGGGCAAACACCAATCAAAATAAAACCGGCCATTTATATTAATTTTCATTTGATGGAATGGATTTCATGATCTTTATGAATATGGATATTTTATATTATTATATAAGTTTTTTTAAAATAGCAAATAGTTAACAACTTTGTGGTCAAAATGAGCGCTCAAGGCTGACGGCTAATTATTATTTTTTACAAATAGGTAAAGTATACAGGATATTGGAATTGTGATCGTTATTAAACATATTATGGCCTTCGCATACTTCAATGTTAATCTTCGAGCGTCCGTAAAATGTTCACACTTGAGGGTATTCCCACACGAGTCACGTTTTGTTTTTGATCAAATGTTTTTTTTTACAAAGAAAGATATTCTTTCTTTCATACTTTCAAGCGGAAATTCTGAGGTATACTTGGCAATTTGGCAAACTTATCTGTGCATGTGGAGGAGGCACCAATGTCTTTTAAAACCTTTACCTTTTTTTAGAGTAGGTACAATAAGTTTCTTCCTAATTTTGCCACAGGCACAAATAAATTGCCTACCTCGGAAATTACGCATGAAAGTGACAGAAGTGACGCTTTGACATATCGTGCTCATTTAAATCACGGCGCAACCACGCGTTTTTATGCTTGTCTGGTAAGTACAACCCACAGAATTCATTTTAATGTTTTAAATGCGAAAGTGTGTCTGTGCAACCTTTTCACACCCCTTTCATTTCAAGACGAATTTTGATACAAAATGGATAGTTTGTATCCCGGAGCTAACAGTGGCTACTTTTTACATCGGAAAATCAAAGAATCATCACGGACTAAAAAACGAAATCCAGTCAGAGATATTTAGTCGCAGGCAAGATCTACTTAGTTCTAAAGTAGAACTTGTTTCTGTTCCAATTATTAAAACAATCAGAGCAGTCTTTCGCCGATTTTTAGCTGCTTCCACCATCAAAAACCTTCTGTTAGAATTTGAAGCAAGTTCAAAGTATGTTACGTAAATAATTGCGTCTAAACATATTATCTATAGGTATGTACCTAAATATCAATCAAAACAACGTCCGTTAAGTTGTTTTGAATGATATTTATGTTATGCTATGCAAGTTTAGACGCTGCTTTACCATTTCTATAGCATTTCTGAATTCTACGGAACTGACCCAGACGTTATTTTTATTAAAATTTGCGAAAAACTTCCAATACAACTTTGACATTGATAAAGCTATAGCATCCGGAAATATTTGGCTATAAATTACAGTTTTTGTTTTTATAACAAATTTGGCACTGTGTTAAAAACTTGTCTTTAAGGTTACCGAGGGCATTGCTGTATGCGGATGCGATCAGGATCAGAAAATGAAAATTGTGTTCCTTAATATAGATATTTCATTAAATACTACTGGCCGATCTATACCTACCGTGAAATATCTGAAAATCCTCTTTATGCTCCCTAGATTACCTACGTATAAATTTTGAAAGAAATTTTTTGGATTTTAAACCCAGAGGTTTAAGCTGCCAAAATTCACCATTTTTTTCATTTTCATATTATGTTTTTTTTAACTACTACAAGTTAGCCCTTGACTGTGATCTCACCGAATGGTAAGTGATGATACAGTCTAAGATGTTAGCGGGCTGACCTGTTAGGGGCATGGCAGTTATATTAAACCCATACCCCTATTCGGTTTCTACACGGCATCGTACCGGAACATTAAATTGCTTGACGGCACGGCTTTGCCGGTAGGGTGGTAACTAGCCACGGCCGAAGCCTCCTACCAGGCCAGACCAGGAAAATTCAGAAATTATAAATTTCCAAACCCTGCCCGGGAACGAACCCGGGACCTCCACACGTTAAGACAACAGGGCTACACACTGAGCCACGGACGTCGTCAAAAAATTATGGTCCTAATCTCCGTAAATTCGACACTGAATTATCAAAGCACAATGGATTAAAGCGACGCTGCGACAATAGGTACACGGCTGCGCATCGTACATAACGCGCGCGTACGCGTGAAGTGCATATTGCAGCGCGCGGTGACTATAGTAGAACGCC
Organism: Erebia palarica; assembly: GCA_964035005.1. Classification (NCBI taxonomy): domain Eukaryota; kingdom Metazoa; phylum Arthropoda; class Insecta; order Lepidoptera; family Nymphalidae; genus Erebia; species Erebia palarica. The sequence goes on from OZ035986.1 coordinate 23,264,559, forward strand.
TATAAAAAGTTGTCCCTTGTACCTACTACCTACCTATATACTTATAAACGGCCTCAGAACCATATTGGACGGACTCACGTCTTTCGCGTCTGTGTGCTCCAGGATTTACGTTATCATTAATGAAATTAATATAATGAATTAAAAAACCCCGACTACTTGGATACCAAAAAGTATAAAACAAGATGTGAATTTCATTATTATCAATTTACATAGTATAATACTTTTAATGAAATAATGAACAAAATAATATAGCAATTCAGTATTCTCACAGCTCACGTTTTATAATATTAGTTTTCCCCCATAAATATTTTTGTAATTATTACAAATTATCAAGGCGCAGTCGCACGTTAATGTTAGCTAATGGACGTAATGGTACTAACGATAACCCATCGAGTATCGACTTTCATTGATAAATTGGCTTCTAATGGATGCCATTTTGTTTTTCTCAGATTCGGCCTCCGTAGTGACACTTAGAAGATTAAGATAAATCTAGTGGTGCAAGTATTATCAAAATCGGTTCAGCCGTTTTGTCTGTAGTGCGACACAAAGGAATGCACTAAAAATTGAACCATTGAAACCTCGTAAATCCTAAATGATCGTTAAAATAGGAAAATGATCAAGGAAACCTAGCTATGATTTTACAAGACCTATTCATTGATACCCCACTTGCCATAATCTAACGACTTTATTTTTTTTATTTGTTACATTATGGATTCTAGAGGCCGCCATTTTGTTTTTTCTCAAATTCGGCTTCCGTTATGACACTCGGAAGATTAAGATAAAGCTAGTGGTACAAATATTATCAAAATCGGTTCAGCCGTTTTGTCTTTAGTGCGACACAAAGGAATACACTAAAAATGAACCTTTGAAACCTCGTAAATCCTAAATGATCGTTAAAATGGGAAAATGATCAAGAAAACCTAACTATGATTTTGCAAGACCTATTCATTGATACCCCATTTGCCATAATCTAACGACTTTATTTTTTTTATTTGTTACATTATGGATTCTAGAGGCCGCCATTTTGTTTTTTCTCAAATTCGGCTTCCGTTATGACACTCGGAAGATTAAGATAAAGCTAGTGGTATAAGTATTATCAAAATCGGTTCAGCCGTTTTGTCTGTAGTGCGACACAAAGGAATACACTAAAAATGAACCTTTGAAACCTCGTAAATCCTAAATGATCGTTAAAATGGCGAAATGATCAAGGGAACCTAACTATGATTTTGCAAGACCTATTCATTGATACCCCACTTGCCATAATCTAACGACTTTATTTTTTTTATTTGTTACATTATGGATTCTAGAGGCCGCCATTTTGTTTTTTCTCAAATTCGGCTTCCGTTATGACACTCAGAAGATTAAGATAAAGCTAGTGGTATAAGTATTATCAAAATCGGTTCAGCCGTTTTGTCTGTAGTGCGACACAAAGGAATACACTAAAAATGAACCTTTGAAACCTCGTAAATCCTAAATGATCGTTAAAATGGCGAAATGATCAAGGGAACCTAACTATGATTTTGCAAGACCTATTCATTGATACCCCACTTGCTATAATCTGACGACTTTATTTTTTTAATTTGGTACATTATTGCTTCTAGAGGGCGCCACTTTGTTTTTTCTCAAATTCGGCTTACACAGTGACACTCTAATGATATACTCGGCATAATCTGGTGCAAGAATCATCAAAATCGGTCCACGCGTTTAGGCTGTAGCTGTCCTGCAAGGAACAAACAAACATGACTGATGAACACATAACCCTGTGCGTTCCGCAGTCGGGTAAAAAATACGACTGCTCTGCCATATTATTTTTGGAGTTTACCTCCATAAGAAGCGATTTGCATATATAGCCTTTGGAATCTTATTCACATTTTTTATTAAATGATATTCTTTTGTGAATCACTAAATATTGAACTATAGTGTCATATATTTTTGGAATCTACTCATCATTTTCTAGATGATGATTATATAGTTAATCTTATTTTCGATTTTTTTTTCAATTTTGGTCTTTAATGCGGGACCATGGTCACCCCATCAATTTTTTTAAAAATTTTACTAGCCTATGTTACCCGGAATAAGCTAGGGATTCTAACGATACCTCATTATCAAAATCGGTTCAGGCGTATAGAAGTTATGGTGGAATATGCAAACTCACATACATACATGCATACATACATACATACATACATGAACCCTGAAAACAATATACTCCTTTTTTCAGGCAGTCGTATAAAAACAGAAAGAAATGAACTCGGAATCGTTAATTTCCGTGAAACCTCTGGCAATTTTATACACATATTATATACTGATCCCGCGACTTCGTCCGCGTAGATTAAGGATTTTTGAGTCCCACGCGAACCTTTTAATTTTCCGGGATAATAATTCTATGTCATTCCCCGGGATATATCATATTGTAACCTACCTCTATACCAAATTTCATCGAAATCGGTTGAAAAGATGGGCCTTGAAAGCGTAGCAGACGGACACATTTTCGCATTTATAATATTGGTATGGATATGAGAAATACTTCGACTCCTAGTAATTAGGGTCTTCACTGTATAGACAATTCACATATTTTTACATTTTATAATTTCGCAAAGCAAATTAATCGCGTACACTATTGGTACCTTTTAGAACTGAGACCAACAATAAGTCATTAAATTATGTAGATAATTTTATATTACTTTCGAAAATCCAAATTAAAATAAGAAATGTTCGCGGTACGTATAGTAGTATACAGGCAAAATTTTTAAAGAAACATCAGGTACAAATAGGTACTAACATTCTACATCAATGGTAGGTACGATGAAGTTATTAATTTATCCATATGTTAAACTTAATAAAGAATCTGTATTTTGTTTTATGTTTCTCTCAATTTGCCGGTGCGTTTACTAATACGCATTTTTTATTAAGAGCCATTTTAATAATATTTAACATTTATAGTTAACACCGGATACCATAACACACAAAATATTATTAAACATTCAAACGTTTTTAACAACGAGAACCCTAATATTAAACAGAAATTTGATCAAAAAATATTTATCACTTTTTCAGTAGGTATCTAATACGATCAATAAATAAACTAGGTACCACAATTTAATGTAATATTTAAAAAAATATCCACCAACCAAACTTGAGAATAACACATTGAATATTCCCCAGAACCGAAATGCACTTCTATGGTACATATCTGCCACTGTTTTTCTTGTAAGTACATTTAAATCCAACCGTCAATAGTGGTCTATTAAATTGGCTCTACACGCTCTACTTGTATGAGATAACTTAGATCAGTATGTACGCACCAAAGTCGTGAGCATCGTTGATCCGGCGGTCTCCGTGTCACCCACAACAGACCCGAGAATGTGGTCTTGGAGTCGAAATCTCACTTATATAGGTTCAAGATGAGCCTTTAACGTCCGATGCGTCAAGTACAAGGTCACGTATAAACCGGTAATAGACGAAAGCTCTATGAAAAGCGACCAAAGCTTTAGTTGACAGTTTGACATCACGGAACAGGGGATCTGCTTAGCTGACACGCCCGATTTAGGCCTTTCGCTTCAGTTCTTTTTTTGCAATCTTATTGCTGAAGAGCCTGTTTTTGTCTATTTCCTCTTGTTTGAGTAAATGTTGACATCGTTTTAGTCCTGCGCGTGTCATAGGTCACGTGACGTCATAATGAATTCAATATTATGGTTGTTATGTAAAAATCAGGTGCTGTATGTACATTGAGTTGTGTATCGAGTATATATTTATATTTAAGGTATATTCTTCAAGAAAAGTAATACAATTTGAGACACATAATGATCCAAATTCAATCGTGTCCACAAAATATTTAACATAAGTAAATAATTTTATTAAAATTATATGCAAATGTGGCTATCTAATAGAATAACATTTTGTTTTTGATATTTTGATGTTGATGATGTTACTATGTGTGAAACTTTTCCGCAAGTGACAACAACAACTGAACAAGCAAATCAAGTCGACGAAGTTTAAAAGTTAACAAAAGTTGGAATTTAATCAAATATATAGTTAAACATTAACAAAAGTCTGGAATGTCTAACTGCTGGTACCTAAGTTTTACTTTAAAAATGTAACTATTCAACTAGATTTTTAGCTTTAAGTTTAAACACTTATCAACCTCACCACTTTTAATTTCTTTGTTTATTTATTTTGTGTATTTTCCGTTTTATTAATAAAATTTCGTACGTTACCAAATTAATGTTATTTATAAAACTAAAGCAGACGTAAATTTACAAAGTATAAATGGTATTAAACACCTGCCTTCGGAGTGATCTGTGTGTGAGCATTAAGTACATAAAATCTGCATCCGGAATCGTATCTAATTAACAAAATTTTAGAATATCATTTAGTTAGGGTGAAAACATACTCGTACATTTTTGTCTGGCGGCTAATATTTCTGCGTCAGTAATTTTTATATGGAGCGTGCACACTAGGCGACAGTACAAAACTTCGTTCCCCTCCAACGCGGACAGTTCCTGTGGTGGATTTTCATTGGGCCAAATCTACAGAGTTAAGAGGAGCTTAGGTGCATCATCTTTGTTAATATAAATAGAGGTGCAATTCCGTGTTTCAACCGAATTCCAAAATGGAGGAGGTTATCAATTCTGCGCGTATTATTTTTTTCATCAAGTTATACCAATTTGAACCGGATATATCTTAAATATAAAATTCTCGTGTCACAATGTTAGTTACCATACTCCTCCGAAACAGCTTGACCGATTTTTATGAAATTTTATATGCACATTCAGTAGGTCTGAGAATCGGCTACTATCTATTTTTCATACCCCTAAAATACCTCAATCCACGCGGACGGAGTCGCGGGCATCAGCTTATCATTTTATATTTTAACAAACACTGCTCCTTGGCTCCTACACTCGACTCTGTAGGCTGTAGGTAGGTGTACGATGGGCCTTAGTGCTACAATAGGGTGATCTTATCACCTTCTAGATAACGGTGTCTAATGTGTAAAGGTGTCAACCAAATATATCTTAATTTGCATTAATTTTTAATGCAATTGATAGAATATTCTTACAAAAAAATATACGTTTTTAATTAATATTGCTTTTCAACTTGAGTAGGTATCTGTATATTTTCCAATAGACTTTTGATATTTATTGTATCGTAGCGCGTAGCTCGGTATCGTAAGCGCTCGTATAATTGCGGTAAGCAATTTGCTACAGGGATAGGTTGCATCCCCGGGAAGGACATAGGCTACTTATTTATCCCGTAAAACTAAAGTGTTCCCTCGGGAATCAAGAAATCTAAATGTACTAGTATCTATTATAATATATCTAATATCTCTAAAGGGAATTGGATACCTACTTATCACTTCCCAAAGGAACAGTTCCACTTTGCTATATTACGCGACCCAACGACTAACGAGCTCAAACAGGCATCTACGACTAGTATGGCCTGTCAAGTGCTTATGTATATGTCACCGCAAAAACCGTTAGATTGTAATCTAACTTGCGAAATTGTAAACTGTCGAAAGATTACAATTTAACGCATTATTTTTCGGTGGATTGTAATATGTTAGGTAGGTATTAACCTGATAAAACCTAAGTACTAACTAACTTAAGACACTACCTGATTATTTATGTCGAACCCTAACCTAACCTACAAGAATGAGACAAGAAAACGTAAATACAAAGAATATTTCAAAAATTGACACTTGGAACCATAGACCACCATACCATAACCATTTTTATTTTAATAAAAATCTAAATGTTTATATTTTCGATGGAATGGATATATTGTTATTGTTATAAGTGCCTACTTATATCAAAAAATATTTTAAAAACTTAAGTAGGTACCTATAATGGATTACGTCGCATAATAATATGATTTAATACAATATTAATAAATTAATTCGCAAATACAAAATAAGTAGTTTATTTTATAATATTATGTTTTTATCGAGCTGATTAACATATTTTCAGGGACGAGCCTTGACACCGATCGTATTTTGAACAATATTAATCATGTATCTTGTTGCCCGGTTATAGATTGAATATCTGGGTGACCGAGCTTTGCTATTGCTATTTTTTTTAGTAAATTTAAAAAATTATTGCAATGTATGAGTAAAAATTAATAAAATTGTTAGATTTCAAAAATACTTATTATAATAATTACTCAGATGATGCACGCTACTTCGTCCCCGCGGTTGTTTGATTGCCGTGGGAACTCTTAAATCAAATTAAAGTAACCCATGTCCTTCTCCGGGATTCAACGTATCCCTGCACCAAATTTCATCAAAATCGGTTGAACAGATGGGCCGTGAAAGCTTAGCAGACAGACAGACACACTCGCATTTTTAATATTGGTATGGACTAAGTAAATTAAGTAATTATAATATTATAGTATGGATATTTAAAATTTTACTTTAGTAAAGACTCTGTACATATGTAGTTTTCTCCCGTGGTGTCTCTGGTAGCCATATTATGTAAAATATACCTACATCAACCATCATAACAATCTCATATTCTGTGATTGGCTGAATTTATGGTACTTGATATTCTAACTGCGACAGTGGGATTTGATCAAAAGGGGGAGAGAGGCGGAACCACACAGGTCGCAAGTCCCATTCGCACTTGCCATATTTGGGATTCTGACCGATGAATATTCATTGTTATCCATATAAATTAAACGTAAAGTTTTCAAATCATCGGTGAATTTTTTAAACTAGTTGTCCAACTAGAACCTGAATCATTACAATATTTTTCTTTTCTTTTTAAACAAGTTTCTAATAAGCGTTTTTACGGTTCCGTAGTCAACAAGAAACCCATATAGTTTCGCCATGTCCGTCCGTCTGTCCATCCGCGGCTTATCACAGAGACTATTACTGTGGATTATTAGTAACTACTAGAAATGCTAGAAAACTGTTATTTGGCACGGGTATACATTATTTATTAATCACACCGACAAAGTGATAAAATAAATGTTGAAAAAAATAACATGTTGAAATTTTAGGCAGATCTAAAATTCTACATCAATGTTTTATGGTATCTCGGACCTCCCTTACACGTAAAGTGAGGATAATTTTTATATCTCGTCTGTCTCATGGTGTGTTTAATGCGGATGTGGGAAAATCATTTTTCGATTTAGGGATCCGTTTGCGAATGCGAAATGGTGCTTATTTTTTTTAGAGTCTAGTGTCAGCCAGAGCCCCCTCCACACCCCTCTGCTAGCTAAGCGGTTGTATTTGGATATGTGAAAAAAATCATAGAAGTAGGTATATATACCAAAGTTAAAAGGAAAACTATCACCGCTAAGACGACTTTATAAGTTTAGGAGTAGTAGTCGACCAACGTATAAAATATCCGCATATTGTGACGGTAACTGCGGAACCCAACTCTGCGTGTAGCTCGACACATACTTGGCCGATTTTTGTAGAAAACATTCGTAATCATTCGCTTTTAAAAATAGCTTAAATTTGGCTTGGGTACAAAATAATGATTATATGAATTTAATACACAATGTTGTTAACTGAGTAGATACGAGTATTATCACAGTAAACAGATATAAACAGTAGTGAAACTACCTAGAAACGCTCGAAACAGCTCAGTCACACAAACATGCGCATCGACGAGACCCAGCGGTCGTCGCAATGCCGTCAGTAGTGAGTGCCGCCACGTGCCGCGTCATGACGAGTGTCTATTTCGGCGATCTTTTTAAAAATGCTAGGAGTGTATTGCGTAGCATACGGCTGTTTGAACTCTGCTTCAACAAAACCGGAACTATCGTTTTTTAAATTCGTTCAAAACGATATTTGGGGCTCCCTGGGATCACAAAACAGGAAACTGGTACCAAAATTTTAAAAATTTAGCGCCATTTTGAAATTCTTTGTTATTGTACCGATTTCGTTCAAAATCGATATCTGAGGATCCCTAGGATCACAAAACAGGAAACTGTTACCAAAATTTAAAAAATCAGCGTCATTTTGAAATTCTTTGTTAATGAACCGATTTTGTTCAAAATCGATATCTGACGATCCCTAGGATCACAAAACAGGAAACTGGTACCAAAATTTTAAAAAAACAGCGCCATTTTGAAATTCTTTGTTATTGTACGGATTTCGTTCAAAATCGATATCTGAGGATCCCTAGGATCACAAAACAGGAAACTGTTACCAAAATTTAAAAAAATCAGCGCCATTTTGAAATTCTTTGTTAATGAACCGATTTTGTTCAAAATCGATATCTGAGGATCCCTAGGATCACAAAACAGGAAACTGTTACCAAAATTTTAAAAATCAGCGCCATTTTGAAAATCTTTGTTATTGTACCGATTTCGTTCAAAATCGATATCTGAGGATCCCTAGGAACAGCTGAAAACAGAGCTCATGAGCCCTGCCCGCGCACCACCTGCGGCGCCTACCGCGCGCCCAGCCGCGGCTCGCGCACGCTTCCGCCAAAACTTGTAAAAGGTTACGCCATAATGATAAGTTAGTGAAACAAACAAAGTACAAACAAAGATCTACAAGTTGTTGTGTGTCAATATTAAACTGTTTTCCGAATTTTAAACTATCGAGATTAACCGACGCCATGAGATACTTATTTAAGTTTTATTCGTAACCTAGCTATTTCAATGCGTTTAATTTATCACTACAGAACATAGAATGTTTTAATTAACAAAAACAAAATTAAACCATGAAACATTAAAAGTGACAACCCTATTGCTTCAATGGAGCGTAGGTAATTATTTTATCAACGAGGCTTAGTTTCCATACTGGTTGTATCTGTTTACTGCGGTATTATGGTGTCTATGTAGTCTGTATATGAACATACCTAATGCTGTAAAGTATTAATAGAGCTGGATATAAAGTTAGAAACAGAGGATACAATATTATGAAATATGGATATTAACGATACTATATAGATTGTAGAACACCATACAAAATTGAGATCACCTAGAAGTTGTTACCTATGTTTTGTACAAAAATTAAAGGGCAATTTGATATCACGTGACCACGCCTTCAGCCCAGAATAACTTAAGTACTATCTATTTAGGGTACATGGTGATCATAAATAACAATTCATGTGACCTTCGACATACCTAAAACAAGGGTTCGTGAAGTTTTTGTGCCTAAAATATATGTTACTATCCAAAAACAAAATGGCAACGGTGACACACAGCATATAAATCAAAATTAGTAGGTATAATCCATACTTTTATTATATATATACGAAAGTGTGCCTGCCTATCCAACTACTTATCCGTTAACTTTCCACAGCCCATCCGTTAACCGATTTTAAAGTAATTTAATTCAGAGATAAGTTTCATCATATGGCCGGACACATATTATTATGCTGATCATAGCTCCCACAAGATTTTTAAGAAATCTAAATCCAAGCGGGCATCATATTCTAGTGTCCATAAAAATATTATAAATTCGAAAGTATGTCTGTCTGTCTGCTACGCCTTCACCGCCCATCTTTTCAACCGATATTCAATACAGATAGGTTGGATCCCGGGGATAGGATACTTTTTACCCCGGAAATTTATTTATTTCCCACGGCTATATTATTAATCTAAACCCACGCGGAAGAAGTCGCGGCATCATCAAGTTATAATGTAGTTCCATTTAGTTCTACCGTGAAAGATCTCGATAAGATTAACCACATATACCTATATGATCAATAAGGGTGCTCTGTGACTTGTTAGGTGAACATAATATTATAATAATAGTTTTTCCACCTCTCATGCTCTAAAAAGGTGTCATTATAGCTTAGCGTAGGCGGACTAAAGTTAGCATTTAGGGTCTAGGAATTAAAGTTTTTTTTTTAAATATTGCCGTCCTTATTCAACAACAGTACTCAAGTCATTATTCAATAATGTACTGGCTTGAAGGTTCTGGATACCAGCCAACCCAAGCCTGCCTTTTGAGCCTTAATGTAAACCTATAATTATCAAAATCGGTTCAGGCGTATAGAAGTTATGGTGGAATATACAAACTGACATACATATATACATACATGAACCCTGAAAACAATATACTCCTTTTTTCATACAGTCGTGTAAAAAGACTCGTATAATTATTAATTTCGTGTTCGATGTTTTATTTTAAAAATTATAACATAGGATTTTTTATATTAGAATTTATTTTGAAAATGGAACGGCAAAAGCGACGTCTGCAATGCTACACATAAACACACTGGCGATCCTTACGGCTATTACGCACTGTCGACTAGTCGCCGGCGACTCAGTCCCTCGGCGGCCGAAACATGGGAAACTAGGGCCGGAGACCGAGCCGAGCGACAGTATTCCAAGTACATTCGTGCAGAATGGACGTTGAAGAACTTGCAATAGTAGCGGCGCTACTAATTATAAAAAGAAAGAAAAATAAAAAAAAAACAAAAGAGTATTGGGTGCATCCTTTGTTAGAAGAACGGAGGTCAAAGGGAATGTTTAAAATATTTTATGAAGACGTTAGAAAATATCCTCGTAATTTTTTTAATTATGCAAGAATGTCTGTGAGTTCGTTTGATGACTTATTGTGTCTTCTAAAACCACATATAACTGGCATAGATACAAATATGCGACCATGTATTTCTCCGGAAGAAAAACTTTTTATAACACTAAGGTAAGTAACAATTCAAATAAAATTCATTCCTAACATTTATTTTTTACGGGATTTTAACACAATTTACATTACATTCCCGGACACATCTATCGGCCAAACCTAGTGTTTAAAGTGTTGACAATCCCTAGCTAAAAATAAATGTTAAGTGGTGCAATAAGTTTTTATGCAGTTTTTTACGAAAACGATGGCCAGTAAATCAGCTTCACACCTGCAAAAACTTATTGCTCCTCCTAACATTTATTTTTAGCTGGTCTCCAGTCAAAACTTAAAACTCAAGGTTCAAATAGATCCAAAATGTCAGAATCTTGCGAGGCATTTGAAGTGACAGTAGAAAATCGCGACTCTGGGCGTTCACGTTCTGAAGGAGTTGAAGTTGGTAGCGTATAATAATGTTGTGCTTCAGGGCGTGATTGTTGACTTGGTGCTGTTGAACGCCCGGCCTCCGGTGTGAAGTAACCACGCTCATACTCGTACTCATTAAAATTTCGCCACATTGTGTTTGGATATATATTATTTTGAGTAGAGGATCGGAATGATTCGATTACACTGATTAATTGAATTTTCGCAGCTGACTTTTTGTTGTGTTATTTCCGGAATTGCCCTAAATGATGATAATAGGGACATCAGGAACATTCTGTCCTCATCTTGTTCCAAAATATCCTCCTTATTTTTGCGAGTTTCAATACACTTGTTTAATGTGGTTAACAGTTCGCTTGTGCCATCATCTGACGTTTTTTTCTTTTTTCTTCCGACTATATTTTCTCTCGAGTAAGGTCCTAAAGGTTCTTGATCATTTGTCAAATGTTCTTGTTCAGCAATGTTACTCTCTGTGTTCAAATTACCAACGGTATTCTTCAAAAATAGCAGCTGATTATAATAAATATAGGGAGTTTTATGGGAAGCAGCAGATCCGCTTTTAGTATTTTTTAATCTTCGTACTTCTCGCGAAAAGCAGCTTCTTATATTTTTCCATTTTTTTTGAAGTGAATGACCTGTAAATAATGTATATATATAAATTATTTTTTAATTCCAGATATCTTGGAAGCGGTTGTAAATTTGTAGATTTACATTACTCATACAGACTTGGGATTTCAACTATAGCTGAAATAATAAGAGAAGTTTGTCATTTTATATGGGTTGTACTAAAGACATGTGATTACCGCAACCGACAAAAGAAAATTGGTTAAAAATCGCAAAAGATTTTCATTTACGGGCCAATTTTCCAAATTGCATAGGTGCCGTAGATGGTAAGCATGTAAGAATTATAAAACCATACAACAGTGGATCATTGTTTTATAATTACAAACACTTCTTTTCTGTAATTTTGCTTGCCATTTGTGACTCTGACTATAAGTTCATATACATAGACGTTGGTTCCTATGGAAAGGATTGCGATTCAACTATATTTACAAATTCAACGTTTTATCAAAAGCTAATGAACAATGATTTGCAAATACCCGAACCTAAGCCCATTTCATCGACAAACCCTATACCAGTACCGTTTGTTATTGTGGGTGACGAAGCATTTGGACAAACTGACAAAATTATGCGACCGTTCGGTGGATCAAATTTAACAACAAAGAAAAAAATATTTAATTATAGGCTTTCTCGTGCACGACGCCATATTGAATGTTCATTCGGCATATTAGCAAACAAGTGGCAGATTTTTCACAGACCTATCAACGTGAATTTAGATCTAGTATCATGCATCATCAAAACATGTTGCGCTCTTCACAACTATGTCCGAGAAAGAGACGGATATAAATTTGAAGATACCCTGAGCATTCCTGGCTTTGAAGAAGTCCCAAACGGTTTCCAAAGAGCTACGCGACGTGGTGCATCATACAGAGATGTATTTGCTGATTACTTTACAACTGAGGGTCAATTATCTTGGCAGATGAGCAGTATTAATTAATAAAAAATAAATGGCATTTCTTACTTACCTGAGTTTTTTTTTTCTTCGTTTGATAATTCTTCACCTCCAAATAACTCCACTATTTCTTCCCACTGTTTTTTCTTCAAATCTCGATTAGCATATTCCTCACTTTGTAAATCCCAAATAGCTTTTCGGGATTGTATTTCCGATATAAATTTATCCGTGTCAAAACTCATTGTGCGCGGCCGTCCGGTCGTTACGACAGTTGCTCGCAGTGTGAATGCTTTCATTTGAAACCGTGCTCCTATTGGTCGCCGGCGACCGGCAGTTGCCTGTGCGTCGCCACTGCGCGGCGAGTCGCCGAGTCGCCCGGGCAACCGGTGACTAGTGCGTAAACACCTATAAAGACTATACAATATTACAGTCGTCGACAACTGAGTCGCCGGCGACTAGTCGACAGTGCGTAATAGCACTTAGTGCTCGTCGGAAGTATGCATCAATACGTTTGTCCACTAGAAAAAAAATATTTAAAAATGTTGCCGCGAAATTTCCAGATTATTTTCTGTTCGTTTCTTTTTACTTGGAATAATTTAACACTGAATTAATTGTTGAATTTTTGCTGTTATAAATTGAAACATAACATTTAATTTAAGAATGTCATCAAATAAAAGTGATCTTTCTCCAAATATGATAATGGAGCCGAAAAGAAAAGAGATAATTGCTCCGTTGCCGCTGAATCACTTTTATCAAAAGTTTTTAAAAACGAGTCAATTGTGTTTGCCGAAGGAGTTTTTCTGACTTATTTTGATGAGCTTGTTTGTAAAGTACTTGCCAACAAAGGTAACCTACACGAATAAACAATACGAATCAATTTGCCGGAGAAAGACCAATAAGTCGACTGTTCAAAATTGTGCCCAATGTACGTTTAATTTTTGATAAAATATTGAATAGTATTTATTTTATTTCGTTCCAAGTTGTTTTATTTTCTGGCAATCAAAGTGAAAAGTAGAGTGCTTACCACCGGACTAAAAGCCATTAGTAAGTATGTAGGTATACTTACCTTCTATAGCGATAAGTTTGACGGACTTTACTAATTAAAATTATTTATCTTTTGGAGCAGGAAATACATTGGATACAGGAAAGCATTTACCCCGGAGAATCAAAAAGTGCCCAAGAGCAAAGGATAAAAGCAAGGGAATTAAAAATACCTATACTTATAAAAGTATGTTCATGCGGATGAACTCGGGGGCTTTAACGAGTTTTCCACTAGCAGTATATTCTTTGTAAAAATAGTAAGGTATCACAGTTGACAGGTATATGTAAACTATGACAATATTATAACGTAAAATTTATTTTTGTGATTTGTTAATTTCGAGGGTTCCTTCCGTACGTCAATAGAAAAAAGAAACCCATATCACGTCGTTCTGTACGTCTGTCTGTCTGTCTGTTAACGCCCTTTTTCTCGGGAACGCGTGGATGTATCAAGTTGAAATTATTACCAAAAATTAGGTCTACGGTCGGTTGGAGCTGTAAAAAAATCAAGCTTCTAAAATCTAAGTCAACGCAATCAAAAGATGCGGCCGTTTATATGCCGCATAATTTGCATATTTATACTCGCCAATAAAGGAAAAACTATAGGGTACTTCCCGTTGGCCTAGACTCATGAAATTTGGCAATAAGCAAGGTCTCTCAGGACAAGAATAAATCTGAAATTCGTTAATTAGGGTGCCGTACTCATAGGGTGTAGAATTGTTTGTCAGGTGTTTCCGTTAAACGCAAGTTAAGCGCCACGTGTAAGCCAGTTATTCGTACAGCTGATTAGGTACGTGTTGTTTTGACATCTTTCTTGTCACTTACTAGAATAATTTATATTGTGTGGTGGTATGTGACGGAACCCTTTATGCGCGAGTCTAAATCGCACTTGACCAGTTTTTTTTGTATCAAATTAAACTTAGCATTTAGTTCCGTTAGCAAAAAAAACTTAACATGTAACAGGACATAGTTACCTATCTACATTTTATGATAATAGATATATATTTATTTTTAAGTATCTACCTATACTTACTTATACAAACTTGTCTGACGCGGTGACGGCGTCGCTAGTTTTAAAGGAAACACTGATTATCCACTTAATAATACTTTAATTTAGTAATTCGCACAAACATTGCGATTGGCCCCATTTTCCGACCCATCTATCACAGAGTTCCTAGCCTAGTGTTGCCAGTTCTACGCTAGATTCAACCTTCGTAGAGGCAGTGATGCCACTCGTTTTGACTTTTTCCTCTAACAATAGCCTAAAACTATGAATATTTTTTTTAAATGGAATTCATAGGGACTGCCAAGAGAAGTGAAAACTAATTTATTTTTAATTTTTTTTTCTCATTTTTTTATTTTAATTAAAATTATTAAAATATAAACCTTAACACTAAGGCATTAAAGTTTAATTTCGAATGGCGTATATTTATATGTTCGCCAGCATGTCGCTTTTCGCGAGCATGTCGGTCACGCGAATCTACACTTTTACTACTACTACACTTCAACAAAAATTTGACAGGCAAAAATCCACCAGGCCAGACAAGTTGGTGGTACTTTACCTGACTTTCAAATTAAGTAAAAGAATTTTCCACACAATTTATAGTAGTTTGTTACAAACGAGTTGACACTAATAGTGGAGATCCCAAGTAAGATCGACCTTCACTCATCTGCTTACCAGATGAAAATTATATTTTATCAAAAAAATATGTTTTTAAACATACTTAAACCAATAGGGTTGCCATAAAAAATATGGTCATGGCTATCATTTCATGGCTATTACATGCATTTTCGACGCATTATACAATGCGGGATCTAGTATTATACCTACCTACACATTTATATTTGCTTATAAAGTAGAATAGCTGATAAGCATATCTTTTAACATTCCGAAACAATTAATGCACTCATTCCTATGTTCTTACCCAGTTGATAAATTAAAATTGATTCATCCAATTAATGTTGAATTCGTCCAATTAATTGCGCCATGGACTACCGATTTCATATCGATATCACACCTACCTAAATACCTATTAACTGTGAAGCTCGTCTGTTGACCTTCACCTTTTTTATTTTTTTTCTTAATCCAATGCTTCCTTGTGAAAAATACGGACTTTTAATTGCTCTGAATGTATAAAAATGTATATTTTATTGAAGTAAAATACTTCGACTTAATATACATGAGATTTGAGCAGTATTTTGATTAATATTCCAGGAGGATCCTTGCAGTTTTTACGTACCTACCTACTGTATCATCGACTCCTAGGACATCTGATTAACGTGGGAGATCTCGGCTTTGGTCCTCGGCAGGGTTAATTTGGGAATTTATGATTTCTGAATTTTGTCCTGTCCGTTCTGGTAGGAAGCTTCGGCCGTAGTTAGTTACAACCCTGTCGGCAAAGACAAACTGCCAAGCAGTCAAGCGCTCAATATAGGTTTATAGGTATTTAATGTAACTTAGCCCGCTATCATCTTATAGGCCTAGTACACTGCACTTTCCTCAGGGCCCTGTGGTAAGGGTGGGCGTGGCCGCTTATTAGAGCGTCGCTCATTAAACAGCAATAAGGATCATAATAGGGACCCTTTCTCCCTAAATTTTATTGCACTACACTGATTCAAGTGTAAGGGTCACTGCATCACTTACCATCCGGTGAGAAACTATCATTCATGTATCTATTAAAATGTACCTACTTATGTATTTTTTTAATTTTGTATAAAAGGATGGGCTACGCCCAGTGGCGTGCACAGGGCTTGAAGCTAGGGTAGGCATGAGTTAGTCAGAAAACCTATTCACTGATTTTTATAAAGAAATGAGCATTGACTTATCACGTATTTTCATTTGGATAAGCAGTGCTTGTATGTCTCTATGATTTGCACGCCACTGGCTACGCCTACGCTTTACAAAAGCACTCTAGGGACAGGAGAGACACTACTTCGTGGAGTCAGGTGGTGCTGATTCAGTTTTGGAACAGATCCACATTTTGACTAGGTAGGTACTATTTTCACCCTTTTATAGCAAGAAATTCACTTAAGTCAGTCCGCCGCCATGATGGATCGCATAAAAATCCTAATAAACGTAAAATAGCGAGCTATCAGCTTCTTATAGTTTTACGATATAAATAAACTTACTTTGTTTATTCATGACGTATTATGAAATAGCTCTGTGGTATTGTATGCCGATAATCTCAAAAACTATTATTATATATTTAATTAATTTCACAGAAATAGAAATCATGAATATCTGCAGGGATCGACACTTCTAGTTTAGTTAATTGGCGCACCTTAAACCTACAAAACATATGAGTTACCATGTACTTATGTATCTTCAGGTTTTACCAGTACCTATACTGGATCTATGAGGTTTTTAAGTGTAAATTACTTACAAAGGTTTAAAGTCGATCTCATTACTGAGAGCATTTTTAACGAACTGTGTACGGCCATTGTACTGTCGAAATTAAAAATAAATCTTTGATAAAATCAATCTATCAGTCGATATGTTGCTATTTGACAACAAGGATAATACAACTTTTGACATAAAGGTAACTAAATGTAACTTTAACAAACCCAAGCCAAAAATAAGAAAAAAAATTGTCTGATAAGTTTTCGTTTTATTTATTTTTTAATATATGTATATGTCACCGTAAGATTGTAAAAACCGTTAGATTATAATCTAACTCGCGAAATTGTAAACTGTCGACAGATTGTGAACCGTTCAATGTTCTGAGTGTTAATTTTTGAAATACTAATTGTATTTACGTTTTCTTGTGTCTTTCTTGTAGGTTAGGTTAGGGTTCGACATAAATAATCAAGTAGGTTTTATCGGGTTTTAAATACCTATCAGATTACAATCTACCGGAAAATAATGCGTTAAATTGTAATCTTTCGACAGTTTGCAATTACGCGAGTTAGATTATAATCTAATGGTTTTTACAATCTAACGGTGACATATATACCATTCAATTATTATATATTTACTACCGATTTAATACACTAGCGACGCCTGTCAATGGATCAGATAAGTTTGTCGGACTGTAAAGTGAGCCGAAGGCAGTAAATAGCGCCGAGGGTGAGTAAAGACAGTAGCGGCCAGTAGAGCGTACGCAGCATACTCAATTCGAAAAATTATTCCATGCAAAAGCCAACTTAGGTACCAAGTTGGCTTAATAAAGCTTATATGTACAAGCTCAAGATTGCCCCTTTGAAACTTAAATATTTTTATCATCGCAACGCCATATTGCTACTTCCAGTTGCTGTAGGTACTTTATTATGTTATTACCTCATGATATTTACTTTTCTTACTGAAAATATGAACATCCATTAAATTGAAATAATTATCATTACTTAATATTTCATAACGTTCTGTGGTTCATACCCATATACCTACCTATCCGTATATTAAATTTAAAAAAAGAACTGGCCAAGTGCGACTCGGACTCACCCACCGAGGGTTGCGTACCTTTTATGAATTTGGTTAATTGACCTTTAAATAATGAAGTTGGTGCTACAAATTTACAATTAGGGCTGGATCTAAACATATAATGGCTTTTTCACCTCTCATGCTCTAAAAAGGTGTCATTTATAGATTAGCGTAGTCGGACTAAAGTTAGCATTTAGGGTCTAGGGATTAAAGTATTTTTTTTACTAATTGCCGTCCTTATTCAACAACAGCCGCAAAATAATGTAGATCTACACATATTTTAAATGTATTATCTGGCTTTACGGCTCTGGATACCAGCCCTTAATGTAAACCTATATTTAAATGTAATTATTAATAGGCATGATGACTGATTTTGAAAAATGGTCAGATTATGTTCGGAAGTATCTACTATATCGAAAAAATATCTTATTTCAGCAGAAAAATAAGGTTTAGTTAAAAATCACGCCAAAACGCTCGCACGTGTCATGGCGTCGTTTGTGACGTCACTATTGTTTTTACCAATGTACTCTAATGTACTGCGCGCAGTAAACAATTAGTCTTCGTACAACAATTTAGATATTTTGTGTGAATAATATGAATTCTAAAGTGTGTAAGTCGTGTGCGGTCCCCCAGTGTGATAACACATCAAAATTAATTCCAAACAAGTTATTTAACTAAATTCTGCTATTTATTTCTGCGAAGATCACTTGACGTAAGTTTTCACTTTATTCTAATACTAGCTGATACGTTCCCGCAGGAACTCATTAATTTTCCGGGATAAAAAGTCCATATAAATCTTCCTCTTGAATCATTCTATCTATTAAAAAAACCGCATCAAAATCCGATGCGTAGTTTTAAAGATCTAAGCATACATAGGGACAGACAGCGGGAAGCGACTTTGTTTTATACTATGTAGTGATGCTGTTTTGCTTATAGCACAAATAACTGCAAAAAGATAGATGCGTGCCAAGAATCGAACCCCAGATAGCAGATTTTACGGGTTTCGGACCTATAAATTATTATGTTAATATTGTACTTACGAGTACATGGAAGTTTTGACGTTGCGAAATTCTGCTACACAAAAGTCTTTGTTTGATGCAAGATACTCAACCAACATCAACAAATCAATCCTGGGCAAATTAGAGCTAGTAGCTTTGGTAAATCCTTGATCCCTGGCTAACGATTTTTAATTTCTTGATTTTGGATTCGGTAAAACAAAGCTAGATTATGGAAATGATCTTAAGGAAACAAAAAAACACGAAAATACTTGATAAACATTTAAAACACCTGTACTTAAAGAGATTGTTTGCCGATTGGCAAAGCTTGAAATCAATTGTGACGTCATTCGCTTTAGTGGTGTTTTATACAATATGGCGGATTGCTGTATTTTATAGTTTTATTTTATCAAAATAAATAACAATCTCACTCGAAATAGAGAAATAAATAATTTCTTTATAATACATGAATCCTATTTCATTAGATGAATTCATAATTTCATTGATTCTTGGATACTGTCATCATGCCTATTCAGTGCATTCAACTCGATGTACTATTTTTAAAATTATGTTTTTTTTATGATTTGTATTGCGCTAAGTACTTATTTATTGTTTGTTGCATATTAGTTATAGGTTATATTAGCTATGGGTTATTAGTTATAGTTATTTATTATTAGTTGTACAGCTAGTAGAATTTATCCGCATAATATAATAATAAGTAAGAGGAATGTGCAGCACCCAGACAAGTCGACGAGGCATAAGGGTGTTAAGAACCCAAGCAAATGTAAAAAATGTAAAAATTATTTGTCAATAAATAAATAAAATATAACATTGGAAAAATATAAACACTATTTATTTTTATATTAGAACTAGCTGACGCCCGCGACTTCGTCCGCGTGGACTGAATTGTTTTTAATTATACGGGATAGCAAGTAGCCTATGTGTTATTGGCTATTGCAAACTATAATCTATCTCTGTGCAAAGTTCATCTAGGTCCATTTAGCCGTAATGGCGTGATTGAGTAACAAACATCCATTTGAGATTTTTCAGTTCCCGCGGTAACTCTTTAATTTTCCGGGATAAAAGTAGCCTATGTGTTATTCCAGACTATAATCTATCTCGGTATCAAAGTTCATCCAGATCCGTTCAGCCGTTATGGCGTGATTGGAGGACTAACTATCTATTACACGTCCTTGGGGATACAATTTACAAAAAAATGTGAATCAGGTATTTCTCCATTTCAAACCAAAATTCCAAAAAACCCAACCAAGTTACCAAAAAATACCTAACTTACAACTCTTACAAACTTTCAACCCCTATTTTACCCTTTTGGGAGTTGAATTTTGAAGAACTTTGAGACACGTACTTCTTTATTTTTTACCGAAAGCCAAAACACTAAGCTTCGTTGATATTACTTGAGCAATATTTTGAGAACTGAAGGACTTTCAAATACAAACTTTCAACCCCTATTTTACACTTTTGCGGGTTGAATTTTGAAAAATTGTGATACATATATTTCTTCATTTTTAACCCGCAGTTTATATACAAAGTTTCATGGCTATAACTTGAGAAATGAAGGACTTTCATACCAAATTTCAACCCCTGTTTTAACCCTTCGGGGGTAAAATTTTGAAAACTGTGACACACGGACTTCTTTATTTTTTACCGTAAGCCAAAATACCAAGTTTCGTTGATATAACTTGTAATATATCTTGAGAAATGGAGGCGTTTCCTCGCAACTTTCATCCCCTATTTCACCCCTATGGGGGTCGAATTTTCAAAAATTGTGAAATACGTATTTCTTGATTTTTAACTCGCAGCTCATATACCAATATTTAATGGCTATAGCTGTCATAAAAAAATTCAACCCCTATTTTAAAACTTTAGGGGTTGAATTTTGAAAAACTGCGACACACATAATTCTTTAATTTTTATCGAAAGCCGAAATACCAAGTTTCGTTTATATAACCTGAGAATATCTTGAGAAATGAATGACTTTCATGCAAACTCTCATCCCCTATTTCAACCCTTCGGGGTTAGAATTTTTAAAAACTGTGAAATACGTATTTCTTTATTTTTAACCAGTAGCTCGTATACCAAGTTTCATGGATATAACTCGAGAAATGACGGACTTTCATACAAACTTTCAACCCCTATTTCACCCCCTTAGGGGTGGAATTTTGAAAAATCCTTCCTTAGTGAGCGCCTTCGTCACAAAAGGAACCTAATGTCAAAATTTCAAGTTATTAACCCCAGCGGTTTAGGCTGTGCGTTGATCCCTTAACGATTTTATATAGATGTCACCGTAAGATTGTAAAAACCGTTAGATTATAATCTAACTCGCGAAATTCAAAACTGTCGAAAGATTAGAATTTAACGCACTATTTTCCGGTAGATTGTAATCTGATAGGTATTTAAACCCGATAAAACCTACTTGATTATTTATGTCGAACCCTAACCTAACCTACAAGAAAGAGACAAGAAAACTAAATACAATGAATATTTCAAAAATTTACACTCAGAACATTGAACAGTTCACAATCTTTCGACAGTTTACAATTTCGCAAGTCAGATTTCGATTATAATCTAACGGGTTTTACAATCTTACGGTGACATATGCATCAATACGTTTGCCAACTAGAAAAAAATATTTAAAAAAAACCAGATTCTTTTCTGTTCGTTTTTTTTACTTAGAATAATTTAACACCGAATTATTTGTTGAATGTTTGCTGCTATAAATTGTTATATTTAATTTAAGAATGTCGTCAAATGAAAGTTAATATGGAAATGGAGCAGAAAGGAAAAGAGATAATTGAAAATCTGTTGCCGTTGAAATCACGTGCAATTTATTTAAAGACGTACCAAAACTTTTTAAACTGGAGAAGTGAAAAACGAGTTCATTCATTTGCCGAATGAGTTTTTCTCACTTATTTTGATGAGCTATCTAAAAACTTTCAACAGTCGTCTCTTTGGAGCACATATTCAATGTTGAAAATGACCATTTAATTCAAATACGGAAAAACTAATACGATTAAACAACACGTATCAATTTGCCGGAGAAAAACATTAAGTTGACTGTTCAAAATTGTATCCATTGTATTAATTTTTGATAAAATATTACATAGTTTTTAAATGTTTGATAGAATCTGCAGGGCGACCGCGTATTTTCTGCATCAATCATTGTTACAGTATCAATTGTTGTGATCGGGGGGCTGATGTCGAATTGACAATGCAAGATTGTCTAGCTAGATAATCAAAATAGCAAATATATAGCAAAATAATTGTAATCTTTTCTTGCTAAATATAGTTTTTATTTTATTTCGTATCAAGTTGTTTTATTTTCTCGCAATCGAAGTGTAGAGTGTTTACCACGGGACTAAAAGCTATCTACTCGTTTCTATAGCAACCCTCGCTACGCTCGGGAAGCTCAAGCGCCTCGTATGAAATGGCTCATTTTAGTCCCTTGATGAACAATCTACTATTAGGGCTGTAGCCCAGGGCCCCATAGATATAAATAAATTTATTCATTACAAAAGATTAAGAATACATTCACCAATTTTAAATATATAATATTTCTAAATCTACATTGTACCTACTCGTACAAGTTATAGTCCTTAGGTAGTAGGTATCACGTATAAAATTGGGATGATCTTATCTTTAAGATAAGCTGCTGAATTTTTTTTCAGCCGAACATTCAGCAATTTTTTTCATTCCTTCACATTTATGACTTGGTAAAAAATTTCAAAAATTGGAATATACTACAGTGGAAGAAGTTTGAAATGACTTGGCTAATGAGTAGTTTAATTTAAACTAAACTTATAATTTATCATAAATACTAAGAAATGACCCATTGACGCATCTTTTTAGCACAAGTCGTCGTCGTCGTTGTCAACCGATGGAAGTCCACTGCTGGACATAGGTCTCTTGTAGCATCCTCCACAATCCACGGTCTTGCGCCGCCGGGATCCAGCGACTCCCTGCGACTCTCTTGATGTCGTCCGTCCACCGTGTGAAGGGTCTGCCGACGCTACGCTTTCCAGTGCGGGGCCGCCATTCCAGCACTTTGAGACCCCAACGCCCATCGGTTCTCCGAACAATGTGCCCCGCCCATTGCCACTTCAGCTTCGCAACTTTCGGTGACTCTGGTTCTCCTACGGATCTCTTCATTTCTGATTAGATCACGTAGGGGCACTTCCAGCATAGCCCTCTCCATCGCCCGCTGAGTGACCCTGAGCCTTCTTATCAGCGACCATGTCTCGGATCCGTAAGTCATCACTGGCAACACGCACTGTTCGAAGACTTTGGTCTTCAGACACTGAGGTATTTTGGACGAGAAGACATCTCGAAGCTTCCCGAACGCAGCCCATCCGAGTTGGATTCGGCGGTTGATCTCCTTCTCAAAATTGGACCTACCCAGCTGTACTGTGTGTCCCAGGTATACGTACTCGTCTACAATTTCGAGTGCAGAGCTCTCAACGATCACTGGGTGGAGCGGAACATGAGCGTTAGACATAAATTTCGTCTTACTCATATTCATTTTTAGGCCAACCTGTTGAGAAACTCTGCTGAGGTCATTGTCCTCCAGAGTCTCTGCCACGATGACTTTGTCATCGGCAAACCGAAGGTGAGTGATGTACTCGCTGTTTATATTGATGCCAAGTCCGTTCCAATCCAGAAGCTTAAAGACGTCTTCCAATGCAGCGGTAAATAGCTTCGGGGAGATAACATCCCCCTGTCGCACTCCCCGCTGCAGTCGGATCCGCCTCGTAGTCTGGTCCTGTATACGAACTGACATGGTGGCGCTTTCACTTCAGCACTTGGACATACCGATAATCAATCCAGCATCTCTGCAGAGACCTCAATACCGCCCAAGTTTCCACCGAATCAAATACTTTCTCATAGGCCACAAACGCTTAGCAAAGTGACCGGTTATACTCTTCAGTCTTCTGTACAATCTGCCGCAGCGTATGGATGTGGTCTATGGTGCTGAAGCCTTTTCGGAATCCGGCTTACTCGGGAGGCTGGAAGTCGTAACTGATTTACTACTATATAGTTCTAGTATATTCCTTGGCTGTGCAGACCATTAAAGTGGCCCACGGATATGCACAGGTTTTTTTTCAAATGCAACTATTGTCTTTTTAGGCATTCTTTCTTTATTTTCGTATTTAATCGGCTCTATCACACCATTTTTTAATTTCTTGGTAATCATTTTTGTACCCACGACGGAACGGAGACGGCATAATGCCCTAAGAGGTGTGCGTTACTTTGTGCGCTTTGTTGTTACCATTTTCCTGGAAAAATACTGGACCGATAATTATGCGGTTTTTGCATTAGATATGCATAATTTCTGTGAAGGTTCTTAGATAATTAGGAGAATAGTCCATCAAGTTGAGCTGCAATCGTGTTTTTATTCTTCAATGTTACCATTTCTCTCAAAAAGTACTAAGCCGATTGAGATGTGTTTTTTTGCATTGGATATGTAAAGCTTGTGAGAAAGTTCTTAGATATATTATATAGTCAAAGTCCACAACGCTGCGCTGCAATCGTGATTTTTTTACTACTTATGCATTTTTATAAATTTTTGAAATAAATCAATTTTAAATCAGTCTACTTTTATTATTCATATCATCACATTCAGTAACATTTTTTCCATGATATCTAGGATTTCCAACTCCTATTATGAAACAGTATTGTTTGTAAGGTTCACATGAACTAATAATATAAATCTATACTAACACATATTATAAACGCGAAGTTGTATGGATGATGTTGTTAATCATGCCTAAACTGATCTGTATGAAATTTGGGACAAAGATATAGATTATAGTCTGGAATAACATGCCGGCTAGTTTTTATTCCGGAAAATTCAAGAGTAATCACGGGCATCAGCTAGGTAGTTCATTAGAAAATACGAATCGATTATTCGTAATTTATGTATAATGGTGTTTTTTCAAAATATGATGTTTAATTATTTATTAATTTTATTTGTGATAATTTTATATCGATTATGTATCGATAATACCAGCCCTACCCCCAGCTTAAGCTCCGCCCATAGGCCATTTTTATTTTCCGGAAGCTTCAATTTAAATATGATGTTTCATATCCTCTCCTTTAAATAAAATCAAAGCACTTGTCCAATACTCAAACATCTGTCAATCCTTTTATATATTATCAAAGTTTCCATCATACCAAGACTCTTTTTCATAACCATAGACTATGATCATAACATCCACAATTTTATAATCGTGTAGACTTATTTATTTATAATTTTAGTACGAAACCCTAAACAAGTTCATTCTCATCATCATCTCAATCAATCATCGGTCCCCTACACACACACGATCACATCACAATAAGAAGGTCATTGTGAATTGGCAGACTTCATACACCTTTGAAAAAATTGTACAGAATTTTCAGGCATGCAGGTTTTCTCACAATGCTTGGAACGTATTTTTACTTAACTAGTTGCTGATTTAGGATTGGTCTCCGCTGTTGTAGCGCAGCGGAGACCAATCCTAAATCTATGACTAGCTAATGCCCGCGACGTCGTCCGCGTGGATTGAGGTTTTTTGGATCCTGCGCGAACTCATTAATTTTCCGGGATAAAAAGTATGTAGCCTATGTGTTTTTCAGACTATACCTAATCTACCTCTGTACCAAATTTCATCCAGATCAGTTTAACTGTTCTGGCGTGATTGAGTAACAAACATTCGTCCATCCATCCATCCATCCATACATCCAAACTTTCGCATTTATAACATAAATAGAGATTGAAAAGTTAGGTAGGTATGAGATTAGTGTAGAAATTAGATGTTTGTTATCGAACACCGGTCACTTCAAATAGGAGTTCTAAATCCATACTAACTAATATTATAAATGCTAGTGTCGCGTTTGTGTGTCTGTCTTACCGTCTGTTTGTCTAAAATTTTGACGATGTAAGTTCTGGATCAGTCCCGATACGACTTACTACGACGATAGTACTTATTTCATAATCTCAGAGAGCTTACACCGGTTTTTTAAAATATCTAAAGATTCGGACGAAATCACGGGCATCATCTCGTAGTTAATAATTTGTAAAGAAAGGTAAGGGTGAACATACTGTAACAAAATAATTTCACGATTATGCGAATGTTATCATTCACTAACTACTTATTGGTTATTTTCTTGGAATTATTATAATATGTAAGTACCTGGATGACCGGTATTTTTTTGGGTAAATCATGTTTTTTTTTATATTATATTTGTTTACGAATTACATACTGTTATGTAAATAAAAATAATTCTTCTTGGGCTAAACTCAAAACACACTCATTGGCTTAGTGTCGCTTAACAGTGACATCTACTGAATAGCTTTAGTGTTGCTGTGTCGTTAAAGCATGTAGCTATAGCTCCCATTAAAAAAAAAATAGTATTATTACTCGTCAATAGATCTCAAGAATATTTTTCAGTTTATGTTTAAGTTAAGAGTTATTGAGTTGACTTTTTTCTTTGTAACATCGCCAATAGGATAAAAATATTTGCACAATGTCGATTTCTTTACTAATGTAAATAATACAGTATTCTTTTTTTAAAGCTCGGTCTTTTTTTTCGTGTTTTTTAAAAAAATACACTTAGATACGAATTAGACTAAGCGTTGATAAAGGACTCCCAATAATAGTTTTTCTCACAAAAGAAGGAACTTGACAAAAAACGGAAAAAAATAATCGGACTGGAGACATCTGGATTCGAACCTGGTTTGAATTCTTCTGATTTCGGGACCGCCGGATTTCCCACCTGAGCTATGTTGTTGTGGTTGGCGAAATTTACCTTGTATTCTAATGATAGTATCACAGTTCTTCATTGCCTGAAAACATGGACAAAACGACATTTTCTAAAAATGATTCCTAGCTAAATCGATTTATCGCCCCCGAAACCGTTCGTTATCAGTAGGTGCCCATATGAAAACTAGTATTATCCATACTTATAATAAAACTGTAACAGGTCCAATTCTGTACATTGATGATATTTTCAAAATTTTGTTTGGAGCCAAAACTGTAATTTATTTCATTTTTGTCTGTTTGTGTCTTGGCCGTTAATGAAACTTGATAAATAAATCTAGCCATATTTTACCAAATAAAAAATATTATATTAGAATGTGCAGCAACATCCGCAGCAACAACAGTAGCAGCAACCTTCCGCCGTGCCTCTTCCACTCCGGACTGTGAAAAAAATGATTAAGTTTTAAAAAAATAAACATGATTCCATTTGGGGTCTTCTGTCTGACTAAAATGAAATTATATGTCTAATAGATGATGCCCGCGACTTCGTGGTGGAATAACTTTAATTAATTACCACGGGCACTCCTTAATTTTCCGGGAAAAAAGTCTATGTCCTTTCACGGGATACAAACTATCCCTGAACTAAATTTCATCAAAATCGGTAGAACGGATGGGCCGCGAAAGCGTAGCAAACAGACTGACACACTTTTGCATTTATAATATTATGTATGGATCATATATTCCCATAATAATAAATACCATGTATTCATTCTACCAAATTGATTTATTCATATCAAAGATATTATTTTGGTTTCGTGGAAGACCAGCGTTTTCTTTACTAATGTTTCAGCACGAAGCAACGGCAAATTGTATCCTTTATTTTTATATATGGAAGAATAAGGGAATCTTTGTTATCGTTGTCGTCGTCATCGTTAGCCATTATAGACGTCGACTGTTAGACGATAGGTCTCTTTTTCCACCCGCCACTATCTTGCGCCGTCTGGATCCAGCAGCCCCCTGCACTTCGTTTGATTTCATCCGATTTCGTCCGGGGGCGGCACTGAAGAATATCCCTAACTAAATAAAGAACCCGGATATAATAAGATGCTTTGCCTAAATTCTTAATGGACATATCACACCTAATGCGTATGTTTCAAATTGTCGTTGTTTCTCGTACAATGTCATTGAACATTGACTGACAAGCCCTACATAATATAAAGTGAGGTGTGTGAATGGCAGATAGCGGCGGCCACGGTGGTGCGGAGGAGGTGGTGCTTGCGGTGGTAGATGTAGCCGGGGTGGTAGAGTGGAGGCGATGAGCGGCGCGGGTGCGGCAGCGGTCGGAGCGCGCGCTCGCCGCTGCACGCGCGCAGGCCGCAGTAACGCGAACAGCCCCGACCGGCACACACGATGATCGCGTTCGCGCTCGCCATCGCCCTGATGTGCGCGTTGGCCGGCCGCATTGGCGCCGGAGCCAGCTTCCATTGTGCTATGCGGCGCGAGATATCCCCTTGCACCTGCCGAAGAGACGACATCGGCACCGGCGCCATCCTCGTCCTCTGCCAGCGCATTAGCACGTACGAGGATATCGCGCGAGCCCTCACCGGCAAATTCAGCCCCGAGACCAAGATCGGTCTCGACATATCCTACTCTCAGCTCCCGGACTTCGCCGAACACAGCATCCGCGAACTCGGCCTTTCGATAACGAGGCTCAAACTCAACTTCGATAATCTCAGGCAAGTCGTATTAACAATGCCATCGAATGTGTTCGTTCTTTCCTGTTCCTTCCGACGAAATGTGTAAGTTCTTTGTTAGTGTAAAATGGTCTGACGAATTGAATCGTGATAATAAAACATCAAAACAGTGCGTGAGTTGAAAGAGAAACAACAGGTCTGTGATAAGAACAGCGACAGCGATGAGAATCGCTTCGTTATCGAGAGCGTGGGCGGCACCCTCTCCAGGGCTGACTGCGAATCCACTACTTCGAGGCCACAGGGAAAACCGAGCGACAAACTCGTAACGCTTCTCAGTAACTTTTCCCCCGATTTCGTTGTTTATTATCTTCGCGTCGATTTATATCTAAGAGTAGATTATTATTATGAATAAATGCGAGAAACATTATCATTATGAAAAAATATGTGAGAAACATAAGTCAAAAAGTTAAATACCTTACTAACCAGCAAACTTAAACTCTGACGATTTTTAATATCCAGCTAGAAATACCACATGAAATGCCCGTGACCCTTCAACCCGATTCATAATAATCACATCAATTAAGATTCTGGCAGATTTCTAAACACAGTTCACCTTGCTGAACTATATGATACTTATGAATAACAGTAATTAAGTTATAGAGATTTGAATTTCTCTGAAATCCAATCGCTACTAATTTATGTGGAATATTGTGAGTCATATAAAAGTACCAGCAGGCACGCTGTGCACCCGTTCGCGGGTCATGTACGTAATTACATACTCGTATTAGTAGATAAAAAACCCTCGCTTTTTCTCTTCAATTAATGAAACTGTAATTATAAACATCAACTAATTGGCCATGATTTGGCAAATATGGATACGAAAGCAATATTTCATGGCTGTCTCTCTAGCGTCGGCATAAATTCCACTAACATTATGGGGATAACATCTAGTAGACGCAACGCGATAGTTCGCCGGGTTATCGCAGGTCGGTTCTAAAGCAGTAAAATTGAATGATATCACATTGGTCGTGTCATATTCATTTTTATATTTACCCATTAGTGGTGTACTAACAAATTATAGTGGCCGTTGTTTGTCGTGTTATTGTTTGACAAATGAACAAATCCAGTTAAACGAATTGCAAGTAAATTTTTCTCTTGGAATTTTATGACTGGTTGCATTTGATAATAC
This sequence comes from Erebia palarica, assembly GCA_964035005.1. Classification (NCBI taxonomy): domain Eukaryota; kingdom Metazoa; phylum Arthropoda; class Insecta; order Lepidoptera; family Nymphalidae; genus Erebia; species Erebia palarica. The sequence goes on from OZ035986.1 coordinate 23,294,128, forward strand.
TTCTATTACTCTTCAACATTTTTGACTTATGAGTTACAAAATACATCTAGGTTATAGGAGTCATGTCTGCAGGCTGTTTACAATTTACCAATCCTGGGAATAAATTTTTCTTTCATCGAAATATTTTACAGGCTTATTTATATTATATTTTAGGCATAATTATATTATGTACCTATATCATATTTACATATCTATTATATCCCAGAATTTCTTTGAATGTTTATTTCATCTGTATAGTAATTATAATTTATAATTTTAATTGCAACAATTTTCAAATGACGTTATTGCACATTCACGTTCACGGTTTGTGTGCCTAGTAGGAGATTTTCGTCCCATTCGATCGCGAAAACGATTTGTATGGAATTGTCGAGCACTTGCTTGACAACTAACACTCGATCAAGTCCAAATATAAAATATGATAGTTTACGTTGTCGCGAGTAGATACATAAAAAAACTCCCATTCGGTCAGCAGTAATATGAAAATCTCCTTATGTACTGTAAAACAAAATTAAAATGGATAACATTTAAAGTTTGTTTTGCAGGTGTATAGTTTGTACCAAGTAAAGTTAGTATTTTGGTTTATAAGTTAATTTAGTTTTTATTTATAACTAAGCGCTTATGTTTCACCAAGGGTTTCTTTATTATGCTGCGGGCTCTGTCCGGTTCTATGTCTATCCGATTTTTTGAATATATCTAATATAGGCTCTTAGGTCACGAGCGATATCGAGCCTGCGCTTTCTATGGCTTCAAGATTTGGTTCAAAAGACATTACTTCGTTAGCCTTAAACCAGGTACTCGATACTAGCTATTCAGAGATAGATGTGGATGATTTTTCAAAATACCTATCTCTCGTGGGGCTAGGTAATAGTTTTGACTCTTAACTTTTTATTTTTTAGGGTTAAGTACCACCTCGCCTACCCCATTAAAATTTCCACCACCACCAAATTTCAATTTTAAAAACGTCTCATGAATCTCTATGTATGTTTATTTATGAGCTTCTTGACAACGATATTGATTTTTTCATCCTAGTGTCAACCTTTTTCACGGGTTCATCAATGATTTTTATATGTCTGAGTTCAATGTGGGCCATTGATAAAAGTTGAAAAAATATTTTTTCAGGACCACACCTGATATGAAAATTTGGCGCGGCGCATCCAAAATTTATCAAGAGAACGGATCAGTCTTTCACTTTACAAAAATCGCTGTTGTTAATTGCTTGACGCGTCAACTTTTCCTATTTTTGTTATACTCGCCCGACTTCAACATAGTGTATAGAAATCAAAATTATTTTTTACTTTACAGTGGCTTTGGAAATCGGTTTATTGGAAATATTTTTTTGTTATAAAAAAATGTTTATGTGGTCCTGCCACACCTGATATGAAAATTTGCCGCATAAGGCGCATCTAAAATTTATCAAGGAGACGGATCAGTCTTTCGCTTTGCCAGAATCTTTTACCGCTTTACCACTGAAAAAAAATTATAAAATAATACGCGCCGAATTGAGAAACTCCTCCTTTTTTGGATGTCGGCTAAAAAGCAATCCGTTAGTTCAAGTAACTGATACTGATTTTTAAACCAGTTGATGCCTGGTTTCGTTTCAAAACGACAAACTTACGTGCTACCTAATTGTATCTGGTTCTAATAAGCCTTCACGCGCCTTCACGCAACTTTCAACATTCTGTTCAAAGGATCAACTCAGGCAAGGCAACTCAAGGCATAGGTAACGAACGAACGAACGAACGCACAAACATAATAATATTTTTAATATGTAATGGATGAATGGATAACCTTTGTATTTGAGGTTAACAATGTCAATACAAACACGTATTAATTAATGCATTGCATATTCTTCCTGTATTATGCTGTTTCGACTGATTTCAATTACATATAAGTATAGGTCTGTACAAGTAGCTACACTGAATCTCGGAGAAATTGGCGTACAAATAATAAATATTAGTGACATGACTGAACATTTATGTATATAACATCGTACATAAGAAAGATACCTAGGTGTATTATATACTAAAATCTTCCTGAAAGTACGTAGATTACGATAGTGAAAAAAACATAAAAATTGGTTTCCGAGAAAATCGTGGTACAATCGTACATATACACATTCAAACATCCATTCGGTCAAATATAAAACCTCCTATTTGAAGTCGGTTAAATAAACTATATTTTACGAAGATGTATATGAATGAAGGGCGAGCGGAAACGAATCTCACCCCGCCGCCGCTACGCCCATGCTCGCCTAATAACTCGCTATTCGTGCTGCAATATACTCGATCTCTACTTGCGTCTTGCACAGAAGAGCTAAGGATTTTAGAGATATACTCACTTAACTTTTTTATTTTGTTACTTTGTTGTCTCAATTTATTTAGGTAAATAAGAGTAAGATATCCTACAACTGTACATTTAGCTTAAAGTCTGGAAAATAACTTGCTAAGAACGGCCCAGGTAAAAACTAAATACGCAAATAGATAGGTGAAATCAAACGTACGATCAAGGTCAAGTCAGTATTTTTAAAACTTTTATGATAATAATCTCATTTTAGTGTCACCCAACTTTTGGATGACCTCTCTCTCTCTCTCTCTTCAGTCGTTCCTTCATTGCTGAACATCGAGGTCCTGGCTAGATCCTACCCTCGCACGGATTATTTGTTTCCATTGGCTTCTGTTGATAGCCATTCTCACTAAAGTATGTAATTTGGATGCGTTAAACTCCCTCAGTCTAGTTGGTCAGACCTCCTACTTTGTGAGCGGCCTCTCACTCTTTTTATACGACTGCCTGAATTATTGCGATTTTGATAAATAAGGTATCGTTAGAATCCCTAGCTTATTCCGGGTGACATAGGCTAGCAAAATTTTAAAAAAAGTTGATGGGGTGACCATGATACCGCATTAAAGACTAAAGTTGAAAAAAATATTTCGAAAATAAGATTAACTATATAATCATCATCTAGAAAATGATGAGTAGATTCCAAAAATATATGACACTATAGTTCAATATTTAGTGATTCACAAAAAAATATCATTTAATAAAAAATGCGAATAAGATTCCAAAGGCTATATGTATATGCAAATCGCTTCTTATGGAGGTAAACTCCAAAAATAATATGGCAGGGCAGTCGTATTTTTTAATTCCGTTGCCCGTGACACTAAGCTTCGAGAGCAGCCGTTGGTAACTTAAGGAAGAGAGTCGAACAGTGATTCCCAGCTGTGAAAGAATAGACATGTTTGTGCGCTTGGCAGTCCACGGAATCTGCAGCATTCGCCTTCAGCGCCATATTCTGAAAGCGCCCATTCTTTGCCTTTCTCTTGCTTTGATGGTCCATATTTCCACTCCATACATGAAAATTGGGAAGATCCAGGCTCGTACGAGGCGACTCTTCCTTTTTTAGCGAGATACCTCGATACCTCCACAACCCAGTTAATTATATGTCATGGCGTTTTTTGCCATTGCGATGCGTCTCTTTATTTCCGGCACACAATTACCGTCATTGCAGATTTGGGAGCCAAGATAGATGTAGCTCTCCACAATATCCATAGATGGTAGTATATTTGTGTCAGGTATTTTACCAGCGCGGTCAACTATTAACTTAGTCTTGCTTCTGTTGATGGTCAATCCCAAATCCATACTCTCCGCTTCCATTTTTTGTAGAAATTCCTTCATGTCCTCCAGCGAGGTAAAGACAAGGACCGTATCGTCCGCATACCTGAGGATGCTTATCCTTTTCCCCCCAGAGGACATCCTTTTTCCCAATTTTCTATAGTTTTGCGATTTATGCGCTATATATGTGTTGGGATGACCAAACACGAGGATTATATCATCTTGGGAAATAATTATAAATGCTTTCATCGGTTATTTAGAGTAAATTATCTTTTTCCCGTGACTTCATCGGCGTTGAACTGTATTATAAAGGTCAAGTTCTCAAAATCGCGTTTTTTACCCTAAAGACAACCTTTCTGGTGCAGTGGTGAGTGCTGTAGTTATTGATAAAGTAAAAAACACGACTCAATATGCTTATTATATATATATAGTGCCGTTATTATTATTATATATAGTGCCGTTTTGAATAATAATGGCGCAATACAGTTGCCATTTTAAATTTTTGACAAAAAATTTAAGTCACTCGGGAATCGAGATGATGTGAGGATACTAATGGTACTTCATACATCCGAATCTGTTCAGGCATTAAGAAGTTATTGTGGAATAAAGAAACTCACATACATATACCTACACTAGCAATCCGCCCCGGCTTCACACGGGTAGCACTAATAATCCTAATCTAAACCTACCCAATATAGCCAGTGGGCAGTGGGCAGGTTACATTTTAATATTACATTGTAAGAGTACGCCCTGTCCTCACCACACCTGCAGCAGCTACAGCCGCCAGTTACATTATTTCTATATCTCATAAGATATTCATCTAAACTAAATGGTGTAAAGGACAATTTTTATCTTAATTAAATACTTGAGATGACTAATGTATTTATGTTGATAAGGATTAGTGCTATGTCACGGACTTTTTTTAGAACTTTTTGAGAGGAACAATTCCACAATAAGTACATTGTTTTCGTGTAACTTTACGCTAACTAACTTACTAACGCAGCGTACGCCATGTAAACTCTCAGAAGAGACGATTTTTTATACGACTGCCTGAAAAAAGTCTGTTGTTTTCAGGGTTCATGTATGTATGTATGTGAGTTTGTATATTCCACCATAACTTCTATACGCCTGAACCGATTTTGATAAATGAGGTATCGTTAGAATCCCTAGCTTATTCCGGGTGACATAGGCTAGTAAAATTTAAAAAAAAATTATGGGGGGACCATGCTCCCGCATTAAAGACTGAAGTTGAAAAAAAATATTCGGAAATAAGATTAACTACCTATATAATCATCATCTAGAAAATCATGAGTAGATTCAAAAAATATATAACATTATAGTTCGATATCCAGTGATTCACAAAAAGATATAATTTATTAAAAATGTGAATACGATTCTAATTTAACTAGATTAATTTAGATTATTAACTTTTTAGTTCGTTATTTGGCAGGGCAGTCGTATTTTTTAATTTCTATAATTATGACTTGTTCCGACTTAGTTCACATTATTGCAATTTTCATATGGACCTCTAATTTTTTGAAAATAAAATTTAGCCTATGCTACTCGCTGATAATGTAAACTTTCTAGAGGTGAAAGAATTTTTAAAATCGGTTGAGTAGTTTTTGAGGTTATCTATTACAAACAAATCTTTCCTCTTTATAATATTAGTTTAGATACATACATGGACACTGTAAACGTTAGCCTCCTTTTTTTGGGCATAAGTGTAAAAAAATGAGAGTTAGAGCATCCTATAAAAATAGTAGGTAAGTTAAATATAAAACACCAAGATATTGAACCCAACGGTTTTACCTAATGCCCGTTGATATCGTCAAACAGTCAGTTACTCCTTTTATATAAATAAAGATTATGAGACAGACAAAATGTTATTTTAAGACATGCACTACACGTGAATATTGATGTGGGGTATTTATTATTATAAAGTGATTCTTTATCGATGCATTTACAAACCGATGTAGCTTCTCATCGCCGTCTAAAGGTCACAATTATCTCTCTTCGGTCATCTCTTAATCGACAAAAGCATATACACAAGTTCTACCGATCTACTTGTAAGTATATTTTAAGTAAGGAAGTATTATGAACGGTTAAATATACCTATGGCATAATATTATTAGTTATAGTTAAAAGGAACTTCCAAAATCAGAGACAAGTACCTACGCATAGGCTAAATTTTTATATTGCATTATAAGGTTGATCGAATTGAGCGTTCAACCAAATTAGCGTCAAAGTAAAATGGGACCAAATGTCCTTGATTTAAGTCACAAATTATGCAGTAAAACCGATTTTAATTTCAAAGCGTGTCGTTTAGAGCGCTGGCTGTGAATGCATACATGAAATTGAGCTCTAAATCAATGTTGTTAAGACTTTACTTTGACGCTAATGTGATCGAACGCTCAAATCGATCAATCGAATTTGCAATGTAAAAAAAGTTATTAGATAAATGTATAACACAAGATATAATTTCATTATTATCAATTTACATACCAAAATACTTTTAATGAAGTAATTTACAAAAAAATTAAGTATTCTCACAGCTCACGTTTTAAAATAATATTTTTCCCTTATAATTTTTTTTGTAATTATTACATGTTATCAAGACGCAGTCGCACGTCCAATAGCTAACATTAACGTGCATACAATACGTACATACTTACATAAATTTTGGTATCCAAGCAGTCGGGTTTTTTTTAAATTACTTTTTATACGACTGCCTGAAAAAAGGAGCATATTGTTTTCAGGGTTCATGTATGTATGTATGTATGTATGTACAGTTATCGCGCGATGTCCGAGGAATCTTAAGGAGTGATGACGTAATGAGATAGAGTTGTGATTTAGTCGATATTACGTTATCGATAGTAACGCACCTTTAATATTTGAGCGGGTGCATTGAATTAATTATGAAATAATAATTCTATGAGGATAGTACCTATGTGCAATAAGGAAGAAAAAAACAAATTGTATCATAAAATCTAAAGTGTTAAATGCTAATCAAGGCTAGTATTATTTTATTTTATCATAAATTGTAACTATAATGAACTGTACAAAATGATCTTAAATCTTATTAATCACTATCGTAATCAGAATAATCTGTACTTTAAGGATTATCTATCCTTCGACTATCTATCGTCAGAATGGATAAAAAAGAAAAACAACAACCAATAAACTTTATCCATACTAACATTATAAATGCGACAGGGTATCTTGTCTATCTAATACTCTTGCACAGCCCATCTTTTCATCCAATTTGGATGAAATTCAGTATAGAAATAGATTGCATCCCAGGGAATCAAAAAACTTAAAAACTTAAAGACCGCTAAGCCAAAAGGTCCCCTAAACCAACCCGTTAGTAAAATTTGTTTTCACGTACGCAACGGACCCATAACTAGGAAACTCCTTCATATGGAACAAATTTTTTACAACGATAGTGCATCCATTCAAAAGAAACCGTTAGGTGAGCATTCAATTAACTTTTTTCTTTATTTCGTAGCTATAATAGGTTGGTAAGTCAGTAGGTAGTACTCTAGTCGTCAACAGCTATCGCAAAATTAAAAACAGAACTCGATAAAACGTACTCTCGCGTCAACGGCGGCACTAGTATGGGAGTGTGCGGGGTATGAAGCGACGATCGGGCGCGGGGCGTACCCGCCCGCTACCTCAGCCCCCGATTCCTGAGCTGGCGCGCGGACTATATGTATGTATGTATGTGAGTTTGTATATTCCACCATAACTTCTATACGCCTGAACCGATTTAGATAAATGAGTTCGTTAGAATCCCTAGCTTATTCCGGGTGACATAGACTAGTAAAATTAAAAAAAAAATAATGGGGTGACCATGGTCCCGCATTAAAGACTAAAGTTGAAAAAAAATTCAAACAACTATACATATAATCATCATCTAGAAAATGATGAGTAGATTCCAAAAATATGTTACACTATAGTTCAATATCCAGTGATTTAAAAAAAAAATCATTTAATAAAAATGTGAATAAGATTCTATTTAACTAGATTCATTCAGATTTTTAACTTTGTAGTTCGTTTTTTGACAGGGTAGTCGTGTTTTTTAATTTATTAATTATGACTTGTTTATTTCAAGCTCTGTGGTTATTATAAAGACTGCTTACGAAGACGCAGGACTGACTAATCTTCTTAATACATAGTAATCGGTTTGTCAGATTTTTGTTGTACTTACTTCACCAGTTTAGGTATACTAACATTGCCGTGCCTACTAATTTACAATACTGCACTGTATGTCGTTAACCATAGGGACGAATTTAAAACAAGAGGCGACATGCAAAGCCGTAGCCTACGATATCCAAACAGGTCACTTACCTATTAAGGGTGGTCGATTAAAAAAGGCATCAAAAACCGTTAAGGGCATGGGCGCGGAAGTCTACAACCGTATACCCCTAATAATTAGATGTGCTCGCACTCACTTTGACAAATTTTAAAAGTAAACTGAAGACCTGGCTTTCGAGAGGTCCTCCTTCTATAGCTACCATGAATTCTTAGATTCTAAAATTATATTCTAATTATAAATTATAATACAATGTAATGGAGTATTTTATAGGAATTTTTATAGGACCTTACCTCTACAATAAATTAAATAAAACTCTTAGTATATTTAATAAAACTAAGGCAGTGGCTAAGAAAACAATAAATAATTACTTAATGACCTTAGATTATGACCAAACTGAAAACTTACTAACTATTATGAATTAATAATTTAAAAAAAAAAAACAAAAAAAAAAAACAATAACTTAATAAGACACAATTAACAAATACAAACAATATTTAAAATATATTTATAACTAAAACTCATATAACGACGACATATATATATACATTTAAATATTATATATATAAAACAATATACATACCTTCGGGGTGGAACAAAAATAAATTCAATACGAGACATCACAACAACACAATGATTAAATATTATTAAAATAAACTACGTAATAACGTCATAATAGAAATTAACTAAAATCTTAAATATATTTAGCAACTTACTACTTAAAGTTATTCACATTATAATAAGGTTCGCCATTCTGCGAAGTAACAAGTACGCTCAATGTCTCTTCTTGCAAACTGCGCATATATCTACGTAACACAATGCTCGCGTCGTCGACCACGCCAGTTTTTGAAAGCGGGTAGGCATACAATTTCTTCGGCATAATCTATTTAGTGTGGAGTTTTTGCTAAGTTTTCGTGCATTTTTGGGAGTATTTGTGTGAAGTAAAGTATCTATCTTAATTTCTAATAAACTGGATAAACGAACGAGCCGCAAACCGCGATGGAAGTGGGCATGAAATCCTAGTCACAGTCAAACTAGTTAGGATTCAGACCCAGCCACCCATGCAAATGGCCAAATTATTCCGGTGTAGTTTACTAGTAAGTAAAATGTAATTTATATTGGTGTGGTTAGTGTGTAAGTTTTTTTTGTAAATAAAAAAATAAATTGAAAAATAAATAAATAAATTGAATTTAAAACGACAGTATTGTTAGTATATAGTATAATTGTAAACAATATTTCTTGTAACATGTACTTAGATTTAAAATGACTATTGACTATTGAAGAGATCCCGCGGGAACCAAAACACCTAAATATAAATATATGGGAGTTCTACGGAATTTTATGACGAGTTTAGTTCCTTAGTTCTATAGTAAACATTCGATACTACAGATTTCCAATTGATATACCTACATATCTAGAGTGCCAATTTTACTCAACTAGAGCTGCACTGTATGTTAATACGTCTGTCAGTTTTTCCTTTTGTATTGTAATTTGTAGGTAAGGTAGGTAGGTATACATTATGGCTGAACAAAAAAGTATTAGATTTTAAATCTACAATGAAAATAAAAAGACACATGTGAGCGTGACCTTATTCGTAGGTTGTTTCTGTTGTCTATGGGTACAACGATATCATAATTATCTGTAAGTTAAAAGATTTATGTTCGCATATAAATCAGTTTCAGTGGCAAACAAGAAACTTTCGCGAATGAATGCGAAAAGAATGTGAATTAAACCCCATGACATGTCCCGATAGCTACGACCTTGGTAACAAGTAAATGTACCGAAACTAGGGCAGGAGGTCAACTCGCACTTGACCGATTTTTATCAACTCATATTTAATTAATAATTACAATTTTATTTTAACAGCGTAAATGAAAACGAAATTATCATTTTACCAAGGAGCATCTATATCTTATATATAAAATGCTCATATAGTATGTTTTGATGTTTTATTATTGAAATTTCTTTCAAAATTAACTAAGATAATGATATAAAGATGACTATATGACAATGTACCTATTGATCTAATGAAGTTTAAACTTAATAATTCATAACTATATGCACACCATTGTATGGTAGAATGTGTAAGGGAAATATTATTGTTAAGGCCTATATGTACCCACATTCCAGCAAATAAAATATTATTTATTTATTTATCCGTGTTTCAACCGAATTCCAAAATGGAGGAGGTTATCAATTCTGCGCGTATTATTTTTTTCATTAAGTTATACCAATTTCAACCGAATATATTTTAAATATAAAATTCTCGTGTCACAATGTTAGTTACCATACTCCTCCGAAACGGCTTGACCGATTTTTATGAAACTTTATATGCATATTCAGTAAGTCTGATAATCGGCTACTATCTATTTTTCATACCCCTAAAACATCTCAATCTAAAAATTTTCATACTCGTAAAAAAGCTACGAGTATGATATATATAATATAAAAATGTAATAAATTCTTACAGTTCCATCAACTTATCTTGGCCTGGTGGCCATTTGAACTAATTCTAAGACTTTTTAGTTTTAGTTTTTATTTTATTTTTATATTTATTAGCAACACGTCGTCGCAACGTCAACGCGTCAGATAAGTTTGTGGGACTGTAAGTTTCAAATGCCTTAGTAGAAAGTAGCAGATTCTATATAAAACTTAGTTTATGTTGCTACCAAAAAAAACGACTAAAAGCGTGTCGGGACTCGGCAATGGGCCACGACATAGGTATAGTGTTCCGTAGTTGCCCATCAAAATATGCGGACATTTAATAAGTTGGTCGACTATAACTCTTAAATTGTAAGGCCAACAATAACTAGTGGTTCGCATCGAACTGAGACCTCGGGGTATCCATAAGATAGTTTTAACTATATATTGTAATAGTTAACTTTTTTTTTATTCCACGTAAGATGGTGCTACGCGCCATCTATTGACATCATTGTGAAGTCCTGTTAAAAATACTGAAGCTCATTAAAAATTAAATAATTTCGTTTTCTTATAATATTTTTATAATTTTAGTATTTATTGTTCAAGTACAGGATATAATTCAAATAATTTATCAAGTTTCAGGCTCAGCCTTTCAGAAAATTGAGAGTCCTGAGGTCAGCTTTGGACGTTAGAAAATCTCCACTTTGAAAGCCCCCCATTTCGTCAATTTTAGGGGGTTAAGTAAGCTTTATATTGTATTGAAAGTGAAACTACGGCAAAATGCCGTTTCCGCGTCGATAGCCATCGCGTCGCGTTGGCCGGGGTGGGTGACTTCTTTTTCATTCTTAATATCATATACATAAATTTTACATACATACATATACATTCACCAAACGCTTTTATTTGTAAAAAAAAAATACAGTTACATATTTCCCGTCCATAACCTAAATGAACTTGGCGAAAACACAAAATTTACATACCCCCTCAAAACTTACATTATTTTCAAAAAGCGCGTATTACATAATTTTACAAACTACCCGACAATCTAAGAGCCTTTGACAGTATTTAAAAGTAAAATCCATACTAATATTATAAATAAGAGAGTGTGTCTGTCTGTCTGTATGTATGTCTGTCTGCTACGCTTTCACGGCCCACCTATTCAACCGATTTTTATGAAATTTGGTACAGGGATAGGTCCCGGAGAGTCTCGGAGAAGGATATAGGCTACTTTTTATCCCGGAAAATTAAGGAGTTTCTGCGGGAATCGAAAATACTTAGTCTACACGGACGAAGTCGCGGGAATCATCTAGTTTATAATATTTTAATAAATAAAAATTACTATAACATTAAGGACTACCTACCGGGTAAGGATATATCAAATTATAAAATTATATTTTATTACGGTGACATTTAACATGTAGCTGATATATATATATTTTTTTACGTTTTTAATAGTTTTGATAATTTTAAATAAGTATTTTTGAGATTTTTATCTAATTTATTGTAATTTAACCGCAAATTTTATTTTAATTTCGACGATCTTATGAAATAATTTAATTTAATTACGTTAAAAACAAACAATTTGCACACCATTGTATGGTAGAATATGTTAGGGAAATTACCACTTTGAGACCTAATCTGTACCTATATTCCTGCAAATAAATACTAATTATTTATTTAAAGATTTTTCTGACTTGTGTGATGTGGTGAGACCCTAAGAATCTGCCGTTTGTGAAATGAAATATTATGTTCTTGAAGTGGTACCACAGAATAGTGCCTCTGGTACTCAAGACACTGAAATCATAATTCACTTGAATATTAAATATTAAGCTCTTTATTAATGGTCCAAAACCTGGCGATGAATTTCGGGAAGGTCTTTTTGGCAAGCTGAAATTGTGAACAAGAGGAATTAATTTAACGAATTAAAAAATACGACTGCCCTGCCATATTATTTTTGGAGTTTACCTCCCTAAGAAGCGATTTGCTTATATAGCCTTTGGAATCTTATTCACATTTTTATTAAATGATATTTTTTGTGAATCACTGGATATTGAACTATAGTGTCATATATTTTTGGAATCTACTCATCATTTTCTAGATGATGATTATATAGTTAAGTAATCTTATTTTCGAAATATGTTTTTCAACTTTAGTCTTTAATGCGGTATCATGGTCACCACATCAACTTTTTTTTAAATTTTGCTAGCCTATGTCACCCGGAATAAGCTAGGGATTCTAACGATACCTCATTTATCAAAATCGGTTCAGGCGTATAGAAGTTATGGTGGAATATACAAACTCACACATATACATACATACATACATACATACATGAACCCTGAAAACAATATATGTACTCCTTTTTTCAGGCAGTCGTATAAAGAATATAATTTCGTCAATAGGCATGATGACAGTATCCAAGAATCAATGAAATTATGAATTTATGTAATGAAATAGGATTCATGGATTATAAAAAACGTATTTATTTTTCTATTTCGAGTGAGATTGTTATTTATTTTGATAAAATAAAACTATAAAATACAGCAATCCGCCATATTGTATAAAACACCACTGAAGCGAATGACGTCACAATTTATTTCGAGCTTTGACAATCGGCAAACAATCTCTATAAGTACAGGTGTTTTAAATGTTTATCAAGTATTTTTGTATGTTTTTTTGTTTCCTTAAGATCATTTCCATAATCTAGCTTTGTTTTACCGAATCCAAAATCAAGAAATTAAAAATCGTTAGCCACGGATCAAGGATTTACCAAAGCTACTAGCTCTAATTTGCCCAGGATTGATTTGTTGATGTTGGTTGAGTATCTTGCATCAAACAAAGACTTTTGTTTAGCAGAATTTCGCAACGTCAAAACTTCCATGTAAGTACAATAATAACATAATAATATATATGTCCTTAATCCGTAAAATCTGCTATTTTATATATTAAGCACTTCATGGTACTTAGTTATTAGAGGTTATGTTAATTAAATGTTGTTTTTTAAAACTATACCGTATAACTTAATATGAGCGGTGATTGCCTAGTAAATATGACGTCTGCCTCCTATTCGGTGCGTCTGGGGTTCGATTCTTGGCACGCATCTAACTTTTTGCAGTTATTTGTGCTATGAGCAAAACATCATCACTACATAGTATAAAACAAAGTCGCTTCCCGCTGTCTGTCCCTATGTACGCTTAGATCTTTAAAACTACGCATCGGATTTTGATGCGTTTTTTTTAATAGATAGAATGATTCAAGAGGAAGATTTATATGGACTTTTTATCCCGGAAAATTAAGGAGTTCCTGCGGGAATGTCACGGGCATCAGCTAGTATTAGAATAAAGCAAAAACTTACGTCAAGTGATCTTCGCAGAAATAAATAGCAGAATTTAGATAAATAACTTGTTTGGAGTTAATTTTGATGTGCTATCACACTGGGGGACCGCACACGACTTACACACTTTAGAATTCATATTATTCACACATATCTAAATTGTTGTACGAAGACTTATTGTTTACTGCACGCAGTACATTAGAGTACATTGGTAAAAACAGTAGTGACGTCACAAACGACGCCATGACACCCGCGAGCGTTTTGGCGTGTTTTTTAAAATTTAAATTTCAAATGCCAATTTTATCTACTAAACCTTATTTTTCTGCTGAAATAAGATATCCCATCAAAAACATAAATGTAAAATGAGAGCCAAGTTCAAAATTGTGATATATATGCCTTGGTTGTTGACTTCAGCGACAAAAGGAGTGAGATCTAAATGGGTGCCAAGTTCAATGGTCAGTCCTGCAATTTATATATCCCATCAAAAACATAAATGTGAAATGAGAGCCAAATTCAAAATTGTGATATATATGCCTTGGTTGTTGACTTCAGCGACAAAAGAAGTGAGATCTAAATGGGTGCCAAGTTCAATGGTCAGTCCTGAAATTTATTTATAACAACATATAATATTTTATAACAACTTAAAATATCATTTCTTCTTATAACGTAGTATAAAATGTTGAAGACTAAGGCTTTGGCTTGGCTAGTTTTCATATACGAATTATAGCGTTCACAAGTTGTAAAGCTGTAAGTTCTTATTTTATTCTTCCGAAAATTTGGCTTGCTGGTAGAAACTGTACTTTTAGGTACCTACTTAATAATAATTCGTATATGGAAACTAGCCAAGCCAAAGCCTTAGTCTTCAACATTTTATACTAAGTTATAAGAAGAAATGATATTTTAAGTTGTTATAAAATATTATATGTTGTTATAAATAAATTTCAGGACTGACCATTGAACTTGGCACCCATTTAGATCTCACTTCTTTTGTCGCTGAAGTCAACAACCAAGGCATATATATCACAATTTTGAATTTGGCTCTCATTTCACATTTATGTTTTTGATGGGATATATAAATTGCAGGACTGACCATTGAACTTGGCACCCATTTAGATCTCACTCCTTTTGTCGCTGAAGTCAACAACCAAGGCATATATATCACAATTTTGAACTTGGCTCTCATTTTACATTTATGTTTTTGATGGGATATCATTACTTTTTGTACAGAAATTATTGAACTCAATCTCAAACTCAAAACATATTTATTCAAAATATGTACCTACAAAGTACACCTTCTGAACGTCATGCTTACAGAGCATAAGACGTGATGGTGATAATTAACTACGATATCTTAAAACTAAAGCTACGAGGGTTCCAAACGTGCCCTGGTCTGAGAAGAGCCCGCAATAAACTCCGCTTTTTTTTTATTATCACCATCTCACAAATATTTGAAATTATATATATGTACTTATAATATAACATTACATAATCAGCCGTTGTAACAATTCATACCCATGCCTTGCTATCATTCAAATAATCCTTTACACTGTAATAGGACTTTTCTATTAGTTTAGTTTACGTTTTACTTTAGTAGGTACTTATTATTTGGTGTAAGGTCAGTGTGTCACCCACCAGTAATTCTATTGTACGACTCATTGTACAAGATAATTAAAGACGAGAATTCTCAAGAAAAATATATAGTGTACCTAGAGTTACACTGACATTGACAGATTACATCTATGGTCAGACTACCTCTACAGCACATTTCTACATCTCATCAATTTTGATTGCAAAAGTTCAAAATCAAAAGTTTTTTGTGAAACATTGAAAACAAGCACGGTAAACAGTCGATATCACTAAAACCACTATAAACAATGAATACAAATCACAATGACTGACAGCTTGAACTGACGACTTCAAATACGTTTCTTCTTCTTTTCTGTCAATGACGTTTCGTTGCACAAAATGTATGAATACGAAGGTAAGGTTTTAATGCAACTATATTATTATTCATTATTATTTACATTAAAATAATAATTATGTGTCATTTTCAATAGTTAAGGAGTTACTACCACCGCTCAAAGCAGTATTGTTTCAAACTAACGGTTGAATGTCACGTACTTTGACGTCCTTAAAATAATGATTATAACACTACAACATAAACGTCAACAATATTAAAATAATACGGCTTTAAGCAATGGTAGCATGCCTCGTGTCAGAGTTTTGATCTATCCTTTGATCATAAAAATGACGATTTTTGTACGTTTATATCTAAATAACCATTTGAGGTGTGCTTATGAAATTTGGAGCACATATGTATCTCACGGGTCTCAATATATGCGCCAAATTTGACATGTTTATGTGAAATAGTTTTTGAGTTATGAGGGGGTCAAAAGTGGCTCCAAATGGTTCGTGTAATATTACACACGGTGCTGCTCGCCAGTTTTTTTGAACTTTGGCTGGACACGCTTCCGCGTGTCTTGATTTTTTCGATATAGTAGATACTTCCGAACATAATCTGACCATTTTTCAAAATCAGTCATCATGCCTATTAGCGAATCCAGTCCTGCCAGTCTGGTAGAGCGTTTGCGGTTATATCATATGTCGTACCTACTCATTTGAAACTTTATTCAGTCTGGGAATTGTTAAAAACCGCAAAATTTGCCTGGCAATTTGCAGATATTATTGAAATTACTCAATAAATACGTGATTAGATTTTCAGATTGCCAAAAGAAAAGCTTTTTGGAAATTTTAATAAAATATTTATTTTGAAGAGGTCTGGTAATAATTCATAATTTAAAAACTATTTTTTTTCAAATTCTATAAGTACTAAATTAAAAGATTAAAAAAAAATGAAGTTGGAAATAAATATTTTTTTTGCAAATACTGCACAGTAGCGAAATAACCGCAAACGCTCCAGTCTGGATTCGCCAATTGACGAAATTATATTTTCTCACAGTTTCAGTTTGCCAAAAGGATCTTGTTTTGCTGTCACCACTATTGCTAAAAAATTGGTAACCAACACAAACGCCCGCAGACGTTTCTCCGAAAATTTCAAGAATTTGCCCTTGTCTACAAAATGGAACCTCTATAGGCAAATTTTCAGCTATCTACGTCCAAAGGTGTGATTCAGGACTTCTCTTTATTTTATGTAGAATCTCTACATATATTATGTATAGTTTATAGATGTTATTATTTTGGGTAGTAGCAGAAAAGGATTAAAGTGCAGCATACGATATAATACCATAATTTTTTTAAATCATCGGAAGTGTGGCTCTGAAGAAAAAAATGTGTTAAAACTATTTTAATACCAAATCACTACGGTCTACTCGTATAAAGCTCTACGCACGCTCTACTCATATTATGTATATTGTACATCAACTAAAAAATATATAATTATTATGTTCGGTTACACGCAGTGTCCCACACAGTGTTTAATATACAAATTTAATTCGCTATATTCCGCCACAGTAGGTATCTTTAAGTGGTACAGTGTGCATGCACTGTGTATCAAGATACACGCATTGTGTATGTATAAATCTTCCAAATTATTCTCAACGTACGTTTCACTCCGACACCGGAGCATCTTCAGGAGATGTTGACTCGACAATGCACGATTGCAAATTGATAGAAATATATACTATAATGCCTTTTTCTACATAATCAAACATTTTGGAAAAGCAAGTAATCCGCAATTATTTATTATTATTTCAATTTATTTCTTACTTTTAATTCTAATATATATGTATATTTCTTCAAACTCACATACATAAATAAATATATCCGCATTATACCACATAAATCACATGAAACACACTCAAATTTGCACTACCTATGTGCGTTGTAGAGGCAACATGCGAACGTTGAGGTGTTATAAGATAATATTGCGCAATTATGTAGAAGTGTCGTAAGTCGGGCGGGCGGTGCGTAAATAATGCGCTTCAGTGGGAGGGCGGACGTTGCATATTTTATCGCATAGTTACCTACTGCACTTTGTTCTGCACCATGCATGTTGTTTTTCTGTTTTGGTGCATTATAGCAAATTAGAGCGAAATGATTGGACAGGATAAAACGTCCGCCTGCAATGTCTGCATCGAACGACGTTTTCTTATTTAGTATCGCCTACCGTGCGCGCTTCACAAAAACGTGACGGAGACGAACGTTTTGCGCGTCCGTGTCGTCTTTTCTTGTATATCAATATACTTCTGATGTTTAAGTACCTAAGAAGCTTATTACTGCACTCAGAGTCGCTTAATCATTAGAAACTCCTTAGTAAGTTTATAAGACTTTATTTAAAAATTATATAAATAGATAAAAAACGAGTGGTGTCGTGGGACACCAGATAGGAACGAAATTCCTTATTACATAAATATTAATTTCAAGTTCTAGTCGAGGTAGAAAGTAAATAATTATTCAGGTATAAATTTTTTATTATAATTTTTGAAGTGAAAACTTCTTTAGCCGCATTGAGCACTTTTTGGTAGGGGGTAAAAATGTGGATTCACGGCGCCATCGACATGCATGTCGCCGACATGCTCGCGTTGTGACGAAGACAAAAGGTCTGAAATATAAATATACTACATTCGAAATTAAAGTTTAGTGTTAAGATTTAATTTCGAACAAACTATACATAAAAATCTTACACCATGCATTTTCGTTACGGACGTCAGCCGGCTAGGGTACCGCTCCGCATCGTCCCATAAGGAACTTCGTTCCAAAAAGTTTTTTTAGTTGAGTTACGCTTCGCTTGTTTTCGATATCATGAAAATTTTAGTAGTGTACGTACTTAGTCTACGAAAATTAACACAAAGTTTATCGATGTATATGTAGTACACATTCCAGTTACTTTCCCCGACACATATAGATAAATAATAATAATTACTTAGGTATATTATAAATAATACTGTTGCGATTTTTATATTTAATAGCTGACCCCAGCTTCGCACGGTGCGTCTCTAGGTGTGGCCTTAAATCGTATCATGAAAGAAGTTTTGCGAAAATGTGTTTGTTTGTTGGATTATTGGTTTGTTGGTTTGTCCTTTCATCACGCTGCAACAGAGCAACGGATCGACGTGAGTTTTTGCATGGGCATAATATTTGAGGGCCTTGGAGAATGACAAATAGGCTCATTTTGATTCCGGAAAATAAAAAAATTCCCGCGGGAACGAAAAAAATCTCAATCCATCAGCTTGTTATTTATACGAATATATCAATCTTCATAATCGCAAACATAAATATATTTGATGGGTGATCCTCCTACCCAGGTATCACTACACACCTACATGATTTGGTGGGAAGCCAGTTTGGAGTTCTATATTTAGAATTTTGCAATATATAGATATCCCATATCTCCATCCCGCGCTAACCCCATTTATACCCCAATACGTAGTAAGTAGTAACTCAGTACGTAAGTACGTAATATCATTAACAAAATATCTACTCTCACCGACAACAATACTGAAACTTCAAACTGTCACCAACTCCCGGTAGCGATAGGTTACGAAATTATAATTTTTTAAACCCGCGAGTGATAATAAGAATATGAGTGTTAAAAATATATCCACACTTCGATAACAATACATAAATAGGTTTAACTTAATTTATTAAATATATATTAAGTACCCTGATTCCATTCGATTCGATAAATCATACTAGGTATACTAGTAACTTTGGATGTTTGTAAGTTTGGGTGTTTGTTACTCTTTACTCAACGACGACTGCGCCGATTTAGCTGGGAAGAGAGATAGCCTTATATACCCTGAGATAAAACATAAGCTACATTTTATCCCGGAAAATTAAAAATTCCCGCAACTCACTTTGAAAATAATCCCACTAAACTTAGTATAGGTGCAGGTACAAGTAACTTTAAGTGGATAATAAGTATACTTAATATGATAATGAAACTCCTAAAAACCTGGAAACCGTTGACGCTGCTAATGTTCATGGGATGCTCGTTTGCTTGGTATGCATATGTCACCGTAAGATTGTAAAAACCGTTAGATTATAATCTAACTCGCGAAATTCTAAACTATCGAAAGATTGTATAAACTGTTCAATGTTCTGAGTGTCAATTTTTCAAATATTCATTTTATTTAAGTTTTCTTGTCTCTTTCTTGTAGTTTAGGTTAGGGTTCGACATAAATAATCAAGTAGTGCCGCAGGCCGGGCACTTAGGTTTTATCGGGTTTAAATACCTATCAGATTACAATCTACCGGAAAATAATGCGTTAAATTCTAATCTTTCGACAGTTTAGAATTTCGCGAGTTAGATTATAATCTAACGGTTTTTACAATCTTACGGTGACACATAAAAAATATAAAGGGATATGAGGACAATAGTCTGAGTGGCTGCCTCGTTGGTCTGGTGGTTGACATGTTCAACTGCGGCCGACGAGGTCCCGGGTTCGAGTCCCGGGTCGGGCCATAATTAACTATTGGGTATTTCTGACTTAGTATTAGCCCGGAGTTAGGAAGATGGCGGTGTGTCACCCCCGTGCCTCGGAGAGCACGTTAAAGCGTCGGTCCCGGTTATTATCACAAATATGATAATAGTCGTTCATGAAACTTATATCAATGCTCACATAAATCTCCCAACCTTATTATGGCGAAATCTAAAAAAATCGTCTCTGATAACGGACAAGAAAAAATCAAAAGAACTGCCAGCTATGTTGAACGATCCTAATATGATAAACAATCATTTTCTTGATGCACCAGGCGATAACACCGTAGCTCTGTCAGATCTTTCTTATTTCGAATTTCACCGGTATGGAGATGGTCAGTTTATGCTGCATCCTGTTGACGAAACTATAGTTGCCAAGATCATTCAGAATTTGACGTCAAATGCACAAGGTGTAGATGATATATCTCTTCAGATGCTCTTATTGACTCTGCCTCAAACACTACAAGTTATCACTGCTATAGTCAATAAGTCTATACTAACATCTACATTCCCTGGTGTGTAGAAGGTAGCCAAAATAAAACCATTGCCAAAAATTAATAACCCACTCACCTTTAAAGACTTAAGGCCTATCAGTATCCTGCCCTGTATCTCTAAAATTCTAGAAAAAGTTGTGGCTCATCAGGTTACGGAATATGTGGAAAAAACTAAGATCATGCCAATTTGTCAGTCGGGCTTCAGAAAGGGCCATAGCACATCTACCGCAATCGCAACCGTCGTTGATGACATCCTGACGGCACAAGATCAGGGTAAAGGTACCCTGCTTGTTTTGTTGGACTTTTCTAGAGCCTTTGACTGTATAAATACAACTCTTCTTCTTTCCAACTTATCATATTACGGCTTCGACATATCATCTGTCAAATGGTTTAATAGCTACCTTAGCGATAGATCGCAGTTTGTTGAAGTCATGAACAGCGACAGCACACTTTCAGTCTCAGATCTATCTCCTGTGATCAGAGGAGTTCCTCAAGGATCCATTCTCGGCCCCCTGCTATTTGTAATTTATACAGCTGACATTACTAACTGCATTAATCATTGCTTGTACCATCTTTATGCTGATGATACGCAATTGTATATCTCTTTCGATCCATTAGACATAGAGGCAGCAGAATATAAGCTTAATACTGACTTGGAGCAAATATATTTATGGTCAAGAAGGAACTGTTTAGTACTAAATCCCGGTAAATCTCAATGTATGGTGTTAGGTTCTAAAACTGTTGTAGCCAAAATAAACATGCTCAATCCCACAGTAAAAAATAATAATAGTTTAACTCAAAAGGTACAAGAAGCTCGAAATTTAGGAGTAGTCTTTGACTCAGCACTGCATTTCGAGACTCACGTCCTTAACGCCGTACGTAACAGCTTCTATCGCCTAAAGCTACTTTATAAAATGAGACCCTATATCAGTGTAAAGCTAAGAGTGCGTTTGTGCGAATCACTTGTGTTGTCTAGACTGAATTATGCTGACACTGTATACGGGTCTCGACTCTTGGGTAGGACAAAAAAAGCTATTCAGCGCGTTCAGAACGCATGTGCCAGGTTCTGCTTTAATATCCCACCACGCTCACATGTCACTCCTTTCATTAATGAAGCAAATATATTGAAGATGGAAGCACGTAGAAAGTTACACCTTGCCACTCTGCTCTTTGGCGTACTTAAAAACGGTATCCCAGAATACCTGCGTAAAAAATTGATTTGGTTTGGTGATAAGGCAGCACGCATAACACGGAACTCCTACCTCTTTTTGTCCACCCCAAGGCATAAAACAGCAGCTTTCCAGGGAAGTTTTAAATTTGCGGCCACTAAGTGCTGGAACCAACTACCGCCACCACTAAAATCGCCACAAACAATTGGAACTTTTAAAACTAAATTAAAAAACTATTTACTAACCCAACAAAAAGTTATGGCTTGAAATTATTTTGCTATAGTGTATTTATACCAGCAACACCTATCGTTTCAGCAGTTATGCCGCATTGTGCCCAATGTGGTTAATTTCATTATGCTTGTATTCATACCTTCATTTGTCATTTGTCTCTATTATAGTGTTAGTTGGTTTCTCTTTTTTATATATTTACTTTTTATTCTTATATTAGTTCCACATCATCCATTTTATAAATAATGTAATACTTATATGTGCCTACTACTTATACTATTAGATTTCTATAAACATATTAGAGTAGATATTGGATTCATAGTTCGTCCGTGACTTCACCAATTTTAAGGTTTCCACTGAAAACCAGCGCTGCAGCCTGCTGTAGCATGATGCTGAGCTGGAGACCTACATTTGGTCACACAACTTTGTTGCTTTAACTATTTTGATAGTTTCATAAACTAGATATTGTGATCAAATAAAAACGTTTTCTTTTTCTTTCTTTCTTTCGTTAAAGCCCGCCAACCCGCATTGGAGCAGCGTGGTAGGTCTAAGCTCTACTTCCCTCTCTCCTATGAGAGTGGAGGCCTATGCCCAGCAGTGGGATGTTAATGGGCTGAGTGGATGAGTACAAAAGTCGTCGCTCCTGCGTCTAATCTCTCTCCGGTCGTGAAGGATTTTTCGTCCCATCTGGCTATAAGAATAAGGCAATAGAGAGCGCATCTGTGTCTGTGCACACAAACTATAATGTTTCTCGCGCAGATGGCTTATCTCTGCGGAGATTGGCCGATGTGGTCGAAATTCGGTCGGGAGCACATAAATTATCAACCCCTGAGATTTTTTTCGAAATGTCATCCTCAATAAGACTCCCTCAAATGAAAGATGCAAGTTTCTAAAGTCTGTCATTTTAAAATTTTTATTCGTGAGGAATTTCAATAATTATAAATTACAAAGTGATGGGTTGCGTTTCAGTATTTCTGCCACCAAACTAGCGTCCAAAAAAAAAACATAATTGTTGCTTTCCAATGTCAATGTATACTCAGTAGTCAGTACAACCAAGTCAGGCAGGCTCGAGCCTAGCGCTCAGTTTAATTGGTCCCGTTTTGTAATTTAATTACCCTTTGGCCTAAGCCAGCGACAATTATGAATCGTTCTCGACCGCGGCAATACATGTGCCACACCGTGTACTCATTTCCTCGTTAAAAAGATTTACTTATTTTACCACTAAGGATTTTTAAATTTGCAATCGGATTTTTATTTGGAACTTAGGTCAGGAAAACCGTGCCTATTATTTATTATAGTTATCACTCAATTTTACAGATAATAAAAAAACAGCGTTTTCTTGGAATTTTTTCAAAAAAATGGTTGATTTGAGGGCAAGATCCAATAAAATTATTTTCCTAAGAACGGTAATTATTACTAGGAATTTAAACGGGCAAGTGCGATTCCGACTGGCTGAGGGTTCTGTACATTGTTGGTAGAATAAGTATTTCAATAGGTTGTTATTTTGACGGCATCGAAAACAAAACTGTAAACTAAATTTACAGTAAGCCTCTTGATTTTTTTTCAGTAGTTTTAGCAGTTAAGTGCGATGTGTCCATACATGGTTTATATCTCCATAGATAGAAGTAGTATAGGTTCAAACAAGAACATCCAGTCGTTCTTGTTTGATGAATAGACTTGAGCCAGTGATAATTACAATTTTACTACCTTCATATATTCTTTATCACCCTGCGCTTTACATTTTGTGAAGTTGCAATTTGCAAAATTGATGCTGCAACGTCAGTAACTTAGTATAGTAGGTAGTGCGTGCGCGCCGTCCATGCGACCGTTTGGCGCCGCCCCTGCAACGATAACCCCGGCACGTTGACCCCGCATTTGTGTTTACTAAGGCATTATAATGTTCACAATTGATACCAGTCGCCTTGCACTTGTACCTGCTTGCATGATTTTTCCGTGTTACGGAACTCTAAGTGTCACGCTTCCCACGGACATTACTAGATAGATAGTTCAATCCAAGAAGACGCGCTCTTAGTTATTGAGAAAATGGCATTTAAAATGCAGTACACCCTTGCATGTTAGAATAAATTGGTTTTTATTAGGAAAGTATGTATCTAAAAACACACGACCATAAAAATCACAGACTATAATATACCTAAATAAAGTATGCAGAGCGGTTGCTCTCGGTTGCATACTTTAGAAAAAAGTAGTAAGTTTTGGAAAGGTTTTTCCTGATGAGCAGTGAATTGAATCTTTATTTATACTCGTAGTGAAAGGATTGCCGGAACAATTAATTAGCCATTCCATTAAAACTATAAAGTACATTAATTCTAAAAAAAAAGCACTTTGATATCAATTCTAAAGAATAGCGAATCGGCTTCATCTAATCTATCATCATCATTTAATGCGCTCCATACAAAGTACAAACTCTCTCTGTTTGATTCTCATTTGAATTTTCCACTCCATCGAATCAGACACACGTCAAGGAGACGTTCTACGCTATGGTTCTACAGGGTTCTACGATATACGAACTTTCATAATATCCGACTGTCTCTAATATTTGCTAGTTTAAAAGGTGAAATCTTTAAAAAATCCGGACAAAAGCGAGTCAGATTTACGCACAAAGGGATCCGTACCGCCTTCCGTATAGATAATAGACGCTATAGCTTAGAGCCTAACATAGAATTCGATACTACATGAGTAAGGAAGCCTAATTAACGGTTTTAGGATTTATCCCTGTACTTGTGTTGTGTGACCTTGCTTCCTGTCAAACTTCATGATTCTAGGTCATCTCTAAAATTATACATCAATGTTCTAGGTAGACGAGAAGTCCGTATAGGTTTTGATTTACTGACGAGCGTCAAAATACTCACAATATGCAGCTATATGGCCGTATTTATTTTTGGTTGCGTTGACTTTGAAACTTGGTATTTTTACAGCTCCAAGGAACCATAGACCTTATAAACCTACTTGATATTAATTTCAACTAGATACGTTCACGCGTTCGTACGATTCAAGCGTTCCTCAGAAAAAGGGTGTTGGCAGACAGACAGACAGACGGATAACGAAGTGATCCTATAAGGGTTGCTTTTCCTTTTGAGGTACGGAACCCTAAAAAGGAATGATTTTCTTCACGGGACAGAACCAACTGGCAGTTCTGTTTTACCATAATATTGAGGCAACGCAATAGAACCACCATCCAACGTTCAGCTTGTAATGGCTGCTAGGATAATCTAAATATTTACATATGTAAAAGGAAAAGGTGACTGGCTGACTGCTCTATCAACGCAAAGCTCAAACCAATGGATAGATCTGGATGTTTCGCTTAAAGATAGTAGCTATTATGACGTAGACATTCACTAAGGAAGGATTTTTGAAAATTTTGCCCATAAGGGTTTAAAATAGGGATTTGAAATTTGTGTAGCCCACGCGTACAAAGTCGCGGGCAGTAATAATGTAACTCATTTACTAAACAGCATCAGTGTTTAATATACCTATTGTCTTTTTACAGTGAGCTGAAGGAGAGCGTCTTCACGAAGCTCGACTTACTCGACTACTTCAGCTTGGCCGACAACTCGTTCACGGAAATGCCGAGGCACGTGCTTCGCCATATGCCGCATGTCAAGACCCTCGACTTCTGCAGGAACAAGATCACCAAATTGACAGAAGAAGACTTCAAAGTACGGGCTTTCTTATTTACCAGACAGAGACGAATATATATGAAATTAATACCCAAAATTCCGCTCGAATATATGTGTGTACGGAAAAAATATAAATTTATGCTAAAGAAATTACGCATTATTCAATAATAGCAAGGCAAAATTCTCCTTTTTTTCTCTGCGGCTTTTTTTACACCCGAAACTTTACTTATACCAGCTGTATTTATTACCTATTCTGTGTTTATGTAACCCCAGAAATCGGAATCTGTTTATTATTAAGCACTAAAAGAAAGCTTAGGTACCTACAATCAAACTTGAAAATAGTGGCGAGCGCTACTTTTATGCAGAAGGATTCGAATCTCAGCAGAACAATTTTATTTGGGGATCCATAATTTTAAATAACGTGGGAAGTTACGGCTCAAAAAACACTCACTATCGGTTCACCGCGTTAAGTTAAATTCTATCAAACTTTTTACTATATATTTTCAGGATATTCAAGAGCTGGAACATCTAGTTGTGGCTGACAATCAAATATCCAAGATAGAAAAGCATGCAGTACCGAAGGGCTTAAAACACGTTCATTTAGGAATCAACAAATTGAGCTCTTTAAATGGAGCTCTTCGGGATCTTGATGACTTAGAATGGATTTTCATTAATGCAAATAATTTAAAATCCATTGACAATGAATTGCCTGTGGTAAGTACACTACAGTTCATTTAATAAGGTTTATTTAATTATTTAGGTACTTAAGTAAGCTACTTCCTACACTTAATTTGCATACGACCTTAAACATAATAATGTTATTTTAATGATTGCAAATTTAAACTTTGCAGAAAGCTAAACGGATTACGCTTATACACGCCGCTCATAACGAATTGCAAAGTTTGCCCAAAGATTTGAAGCAAATGCCGTCTTTGGAGGCTATGTTTTTCTACGACAACCATATCAAATCACTGGATGGAGCGTTGCAAAAATCTAAGAGGCTCACGAGGATAGGCCTATCGTTCAATAAAATTGAAAGTGTAAGTTGTTGTTTTTAGTTTTGGGCATGTGAGACCTATTTGCGTGAATCATATTTTGCGTGCATCTTAATAGATTGTGCTGGATAAGCAAAAGTGATCCAAATCGGTGGGTAACCGACGTTCCAGGTACTTTGGACTTTTTGTTTTCTGTACTCTGTATCGTCAGTCTGGTCAGCATGGTCTGGTACCTGATAAAAACATCATTAATACATATCAGTTAGATTTGATAAGATCCAGGACAAAACAAGAAGACGAAGCACAAGGAAGAATTTTCTTAATACCTTTTTAAAAATTAACTTTTTTTTTTTAAACTAAATGTTCATAACCTTATAACATGTTAAATAATTGAATAATTAATGGTGTACTTGGTTTACAGTTAGCTGAGGATGATTTTGCTGAAACAGAAATATTATCCGAATTGGATCTAGCATACAACCAACTGAGGATCTTAAATGGTTCCCTAAGAAGTCTAAAATCTCTGCGCTATTTAAATTTAACTCACAATTCCCTCACCGACTTCTCCTTGCAAGAAATCAAAGGACTTAAGCGCTTGTCTGTAATAGATCTGTCTCACAACAAAATAAGCAGCGTAACTGGAAATATGGTAATACCTTTAAAATTTCATACACATATCATAAATGCAAAAGTGGGTCTGTCTGTCTCTCCGTCAGTCTGTCTGACGCTGCGCTTTAACGGCTCATCTTTTCAACAGATTTTGACTTCTTCAATAAAGAATTGCATAAAGATAGGTGCACCTCGGGGAAGGACATAGGCTACTTATAATTTATATACGCAGCAGTTAAGTTTAAAGTTTTACATAAAGCTTGAACATTTATGTTTATCCTAAGCCAAGCACCAATTCATGTACCTATTAATAGGTTTAATGTTCCCTTAACTTTAGCCTTTCTAGTGGGAACCGTCATCAATTTAGTAGATAGGAAGTCGTTACCTAAAAATAATGCAAAGTAAATCATATGTATAATTCGTGAATTTCATAATTTCGCTTTCTTCCACTAAATCTACTGTGTTTTTACATGTTACAGAATCTTGTGGATATTGAAACTCGAGTGTTGGAGTTGCGTTTGGACCATAATCATATACTGAACCTGGGTGGAGCACTGATGGGTCTTCGTGGTCTCTTAACACTGAATTTGAGCAATAATCAGATACAAAAAATATCACCTGATGATCTTATAGGCCTAGAAGATTTGAGAATATTGGATGTATCTCACAATTACATCACAACTTTGGAGGAAACTTCGAAGGTTTGTTTTAGTAGCGGTGATATGGATAGATTTTTCGCTTGCGAGCATTTGCGAATTAGATACAAATATAATGCTTGCGTTTTACCCCGTTATTTTCTTATTGCAATTTATTAAATTTCTTACAGACATTTTTGCCATCGCTTGAGGAATTGATCGCTCACCATAATAACATCACTATGTTGGACAAAGACTTTCATGGCCTGCCTTCGCTCTGCAAGGCTGATCTATCTTATAATAAAATCCAGTCGGTGAATTTTGAAGTCGTTTCGAAATCAAGATGTACGATTAATGGAGTGCCCAGTATATTGAAGATTTATCTTCAAGGTTGGTTTCACCCACTCTCAATTCCACATTTATTTACGATTATTTTTATCTATGTACTTATAAAATAATGCACATTGTTGTGATATAAATAATGTTTTTTATTTTCGTGTTGTTGAATTGCGAATGTACTACTTACATTGTATTGTTTTATTTTTAAAACTGCTATTGCGAATTACTCTCGTTTATATTTGCATGCTTTTTTCTTCTTAGACGATGTGACAATGATGCATGTTTTACATCTAAAATTAATGAAAATTTATGATAATATATAATAACAAAGACCATAATTCCCGTTTTCACCAACAATGTCTGAAGGAACACTGAAACCCATTTAAGTGCCAGTTTTTGTACCTAAAAACTGTCATCATTGGTCTTATGGTCTAAAGTTTTCCCGGCTATTACGGTTGCTTAATTCACTCTCTTCTATTTACCTAGATATAGAGACTGTAACATGAAGATTAATAAATTGTTTTTATATTTCTTACCAGTTCCGAATTCCGATGTTTCAGATAATCCCGTGTTATGCGACGAGCGCATGTACGAGTTGATGACAATACTGGGAAGCTTGAACGCGCGAGTCAGTGGCGTGTCAACGTGTGTCGGTGCCCAGACTGCGGCGCCGGTTCTGATGAGGGCGCTCAATGATATCGTCCCCGATACTCCCGTAATCGTCGTTACTCAACTGGCCTCGGGAGTCCAAGTCGTGGAAGGGCGAGACGCGATGCCATCACAGCTTGCGTATCAAAGAGTAGGCGCGCTGATCGGGCATGTTATGCCGGAGCACGACGGTAAACTGGTGTTGGTGGACCCTCCAGTGACGCTGCCTCCCGAAAACACTAATGTGGTTGTCAAATGGCCAGACGAAAGGAGAGAGAAATCTCACCCACTGGCGGATCATCTGCGTCTACGTGATCTGAACTCCTCGCCGCAGTGAAAGAGTTTACCCGGCTCCGCACGCCGACGTCTAAGAACTGAGTGCTTCGCTTTAGAAAATATGTTGCCTCTGACTTTAAACTAGGGCAAACTGTATTCTGATTCGTTCGGATGCATGGAATTTCCTTTGGAAACTTTAAAGCCTTTGCAATGTATATAGGTGTCATAATAATTCGATGCGTTCTTATAACATTTAGAATCTTTAAACGCGACGAGCGATGCACATACCTACGTTTATACCTAAGCATAGAATATAGGACCTGAATGTGTAGATAAAATATGATTTATTGCCGATGTCTGTTTGAGTGATTGTGTATTCCGATGTATTTGAAGCCAATAAATTCTATTACTTATGTTGTATATTAGAATAATAATTATTGTACCTCATTGGCTTCTCAAGGTTTATTTCGCGTAGAAAATTGTCGCAATCATCGACTGTTCTAATAATATCACAAGTACTGTATAAACCATAATGTAATTGTACCTAAAATAATTTATGTATAATATTATTATTATTGTAGAATAAAAATTTTAGTGTAATTTATACCTATTGGCAATTAACAATAGAAATGTAGGGGAAAATGTAATTTATATGGACCAAGAGTCATACCTATTACTTAACTACAAAACCAAATCCAGATTCTATTAGGATTTTAAAAATAGGTTTATTCTCTTTCTCTTTTCCTTTTATTATTAGAGTAACTCGAGAGAAAAGGACAGAATGCTAACAGTCATTATAATAGCATATGGATAATAATTATGATAGAGGTAATATATTAAGGTCATGAGGTGTTTCAGAAAAGTTGAAAGTTGGCAGGTCGATTCTCCTGCTTCGCCTGTTTAAAATATGACCTATAATCTAGATTTCCTTAGCGTCACCTTAAGGTACTTAGATATATGCGTTAGCGTTGCCCGGCACTCGCAATTTTGACATTGAGGCTGATTCTGTAGTGCACAACCTCTTCACTAAACTGAAATGACAGCATTAAAAATATTGGTAACTGATTTCTTAATACTCCCTGCGGAAAGGGTCAGAACTAGATTTAAAGCTGTCATTTTAGTTTAGATTAAAGATTGACGACTATCTCTAGTACTGTCCCTTTCCACAGAGAGTATTCTGAAAGGGCTATATATATATAAATAAAGCAATATAAATAGAGCTATCATTTTAGTTAATTTAGAAATGGTGTACAACAGAATGCGCCTCATTTTCGTGTTTCTTCATAATTTCATGTTTGTTTCGTGCTAACCACGGCGTCATAAACGCCGCCTAAAACTCGTCTCTAGCTCATTTCAGCGTAAAGCTACCTTCAGAGTATCGGTACCTTCTGGATAAGGCAAGATAGACCTACTAGCCAATCAATTTAAAATCGCGACAACTGAACTACCTTCTCTGCCAATACCGATAAAACTGATAAATATAAGATAACTATGAATAATATCAATCATGAAAAAAGAAACTGAGAATAATATACGAACATTCAGCTTTTATTATGCACCTGTTCGAAATGCCTAGCCGACTGAAAGATACCTATTTAACTTGTATCAGACAAAATTACTGCAATAATTTTTAATATTATTTTACAGTTTATTAATAATTTCGCATTTTTTCGTTTCGATATACCTATATCTTCCAAATATCTATTTGTGGATACCTATACCTACATAAAACACAGTAGCAGACTATTTTACCTGTAATCGAAACTCGATTAGAAAAGCCGATATTATATTAATTATTGTTTGTAGCCTTGTAATTGCCACTGTATGGAGATGAATAACGATTGTAGTTGTTGTTTGAAATAAATAAAAGATACAACAAAAAGAGCTGTCATTGTCATTAAAGTTATCATCTCAGTTTTAGAAAGTAGGTACCTACCTTATGTACGTACCACCTACGTAGGTGCTCCTCTTAAGACGTCCTAGGTATCATATCTGGGACGGAGTTAGGAGTCGTGTACACGTGGAGAATCCTCGACAAGCCAATTTGGGAATACAATTGGTGTATTTTCTCTGGTCTGGTGGGAGGCCGTGGCTGTTAACCACCCTATCAACTAAGTTGTAGTCATCAAGCGATGTAGCGTTCGGTTGGTACGATGCCGTGTAGAAACCGAAAGGGGTATAAGTTGAATCGTTTGGCAACATTAATATAGTAGGCCACTGCCATGCCCTCTCCTGTTTTGTGGAAACAGGACTGCAGTGCAGGATTTATACAAGAATTATACCTTCTAAACCCATCGGTGGCCACCCTCAGCGCATATTGGACATTAGTAGGCTCCTAGATCTTATAAGAACGCATGGGATAATAGGAACCCTTGCGCAACGACCGTTGCGCTCGTCCCACTAAAACCCAAACTGCATCGCGTCATAAGGTATGGCTGCTTGTGACACAGCAATTTGCCATCTTCCCGTGATCACTATAGATGGAAAACAGAACGCCTGGACTAAAGCTATCCCCTACCAGGTCATCCCACTACCACAGGATAAGAATAAGACTAAAATTTATTTTCATAAAAGAGTGTGGCAAAATTAAATAGTGGTCCCTATCCTCTACGCTATGATAACCGTGTATCTACTGTGATACAGGATAATATTATTAAAACTAAGTAATTACTTCTTAGGTAACGATGTGAAAACTAAGCGTGTTGTGTTCTTGTATGTATGCATATATACGTGTGCGTTTTGTGCTTGTGTAAGTGTATTTAAAAAAATCATTTAGGGACGCATCTGTAGGTATGAAATCGCACTACTACAAACTACACGTGCATCGTTCACACATGAGGATTTAATGCGGGGATCTCCATGCAACGACGATGTCGATGCAATCTATAGATTCTTTGAAAGAAGTATATTCTTTCAAAGTATAGTTTGTTTGTTGTGGACGCTGCTGATGCGACGACGTCCTCGAGGCAGCGGCGTACTGCGTCGATGTCCTCGTCCGTCTCGCTGTCGGTTGCCGCGCTTGCGGGCGAGAGCCCCTCGCTGCCGCCTGTGGCGGTGGCGCGCGCTGACTCGCGAGGGGTGCCCGGTAGTTTAAATTAGTCTGCCTGCTAGTATATCTTATCTCTGCTCCAGATTTATTAATATTTTTTGCCGATTTTAAGGTTTCGGCCAAATCGTTACCAAAAAGTAACTCCTCTATTTTTGTCTTTTCCTGTTGTTCTTTTAATTCTTTCTTTACTGTGGTAAGTATAAAAAATCTCCTTAACTCTGAGTCGCTATGTTGGATATCGTCAAGGATTCGAGCCGTATCCATTAATAGTTTGAGCAGCTCTTGATTTGCATCATTAGACGATAAGAGTAAAGTAATAGCTGCGCAGAGTGATGACAGCGCACAGGAAATTGATGCGTGCTTATTTTCTATCCCTTTATCACGTTTTGCTTAACTTTCTGCCAGGGATGCCCGAATTTCGGCATTCAGCGCCGGTGTTTTTATTAATTTGCAATTAGCCGGAACTAAGTATTTCTCTTTCAGCTCCTTTCGGATTTCTTTGCTCAACCCATTAGTCACTATGTGACTTAATCTCACAGCTCTTCTTCTAATCTTTTTGAATATTTTCACCATAATCTTTGACGGTGGTCGGATCCTCTCCTAAAATGCTTAGTAGTTCTGGGTTTAATGTAGGTTCTGTAAGTGCACCCGGCAGAGCAGCAGTCGATTCAGCAGCTGAGGTAGCTGGGTCGGCGCGCTGGGGACAGGACCAGCCGCTGTTGCAACGGTGCCAGCAACGTCGGTATGGTGAGTATTCCCATTGGTCTGTTCCAGGAGTTCGTCCCAGTAAGAACATCCTTTTTGAGGTTCTGTGACGTCGACATCAATGGCGGCGAACGGTTCGCTGCTTGTAAAGCAAATGTGCTTCGGTTATAGTAAGGGCGTATGTGAGACTTCGGTATGAGAAACACGCAACCCTGTATAGTATGGGCATATGTGAGACTCCGGTTTCAGAAACACGCAACCCTGTATAGTATGGTCGTATGTGAGAGTCCGATATGAGAAACACGCAACCCTGTTGTAAAGGTATTTAGGTGTGACTCCTATTTGAGAAACAAGTAACCTATTTGTGATGTGTTAATCTAAATTTATCAATATACACAGAAAGCATTAAGTGCCTACATTTTATATTTATCGTTAAGAATAATTACTCACCGTTCGGGTCTTGCAGCAAAATACTATCGCTATCCGTTGACGATGCTCGACGTCGGCGATTCCTTGCTATCCTACGTTCTATTTTCCATAATTCTTTCGCTAGATATTCTAAATCACAATCATCATTTCTATCTCTCTTCCTTTTTGGCATGAAGACCTTAAAATCTTCTTTTTATCTCGAAAAAATACTAAATTAGATTTAAAACGTACGAAACAGCGATGCACTAAACTGTGAATGACGTGATCGGGGCGGGGTGGTACGACATCGAGTTATTTTTTGTTCTACCTTCCTCCGAAATAAAGTGCGAAACGGCGAGTCTAACGTGAAACTGCAAATGTATACATTGCTAATATCTTCGAACGAAGCTCGAGAGTAATTCATTTATTACTTGCTTAAACTGTGTTACTGTGAAGGTCTTATAGTTACCTCCAGTAATGAGGCTCTTACATTTTGCCAATTATTGGCGTGCAACATAACACAAATTTTAGTCGATTAATTAACATGGGGGATAATTAATCAACGTTCCCGTGTTTCTGTAGTAGATAACTAAATCCCAAGCGTAGACCACTAGGTAATTTTAGAGTAAGTCCCGAGCGCAGCGAGCGTGTTGCATCTAGAATAGGATCCTGAGGATCCAACACGTCCCTCTTTATTTTGAACCGGTAGCTCAAATACCAAGTTTCATGGATGACTTGAGAAATGACTGATTTCGCCCCCTTAGGGGTAGAATTTTGGAAAAATGTGACACACGTACTTCTTTATTTTTTACTGAAAGCCAAAATACCAAGTTTCGTTGATATAACTTGACACTATCTTGAGAAATGAAGGAGTTTCATCCAATATTTCACCCCTACGGGGGTAGAAATTTCAAAAACTGTGAAACACGTAACTTTTTATTTTAAACCGGTAGCTCGTACACCAAGTTTCATGAATATAACTTGAGAAATGACGGACTTTCATACTAACTTTCACCCCCTATTTCACCACCACAAAGGTGGAATTTTGAAAAATCCTTCCTTAGTGAGCGCCTACGTCACAAAAGAAACCTGTCAACATTTCAAGTTTCTAGCCGCACCGGTTTTATATACAGGGTGGGTGGAATTTTATAATGCCACCTGAAGGGAAAGTACTCCTAATACTGTAGATAGACCTGTGGTTCGCCCCGAACTAAGACCTCGCGGTATCCATAAGATAGTTTTAAATATATGTTGTAATAGTTAACTTTTAACATTAGACGCAAAAGAGCTAAAGAATTATTGGAGAAACGAATACACTTTTACCGAGCGCCATCTATGGACATCATAGTGAAGTTCTGTTAAAAATACTGAAGCTCATTTAAAATTAAATAATTTCGTTTCCTTATAATATTTATCTAATTTTAGTATTTGTTGTTCAAGTACAGGATTCAATTCAAATAATTGAACAAGTTTCAGGCTCAGCTTTTCAGAAAATTGAGAGTTCTGAGGTCAACTTTGGACGTTAGAAAATCTCCACTTTGAAAGCCCCGTTAATTTTAGGGCGAAAGTTAAAAAAAAATTTTTTTGGACTCTATTCCTAATTATCTTTAAAATGATATACCGCAACCCTATGAAACGCTATAAAAAATATTTTACTTCGCATTCGCTTCTATGAGAGCCCCCCTGAAATTAAGATTTTTATATCTTTTTAAGCCATATTCGGCTGGAGGCCACAGGTTTACGTATTATATTTAAATTTTGAAGTAATTACGTTCAGTAATTCAGAAGTTATAAGGCTCTGACAGACGGACGGACGGGCGGACAATTGCAAATTCACTCAAGTAGACTCAGAGACCTTCGCTTCGCTCGGTCAAAAATTTTACTCAAAGAAAACATTCCTTTATTTTTGAATAGATAGAAAACTGCATTCAAAGATATTCGAAAATTCGCTGTAAAAATTACAACCTGTACTTTTATTGCATCGATCGTTAGTATAAATTTTAAGGATCAAATATCTCTAAGAAACGCTAAGTATATCAATAAATAACCCTGTGCGTTCCGCAGTCGAGTAAAAAGAGATGTGTCATGTGTGAAGATAAAGATTAAACTGTGTCAAGATTTTTTAAATTGTATATCACACATTTAAAAAATCTTTACACAGTTTATTGATACCTACTCCATTAGACCTCTACCTCGGTAACATCAAGTTAATGTAATTATAATTAGGAAAAACATAGTCATCAACACCAACCGTTTAAAACCGAAAAAAATGGTTTATTTCGGTTTCAACGGTTTTGTTCGTTTTAAACGGATTGGTTAAATTGGTTTTAAACCGACCTTACTTCTATAGGTAGTCCTAAACCCCGCGCTTCACTCAGGATTCTAGATGCAATACTCCCGCTATGCTCGGAAGTTACTCTAAAATTCCTCGTTGCGCCCGGCGCCCGTAACGTAAGTAATTGAATGCAATTACTTACGTTACGGGCGCAAAGATACTAGTAAATTATTCAACATATATAATGATATATGTTGAATAATTTACTAGTATCTTATATATGTAAAGCAAATTAATAAACACACCTACTTATTAATAGAAATGTCACCGTAAGATTGTAATCTAACTCGCGAAATTGCAAACTGTCGAAAGATTACAATTTAACGCATTATTTTTCGGTAGACTGTAATCTGTTAGGTGGGCATTTTAAAAAAAAAGTGTACCATGTCTGAATTTATGCTTAAAATTTAAACATCACATTTTTGATGGTTTTTTGATTTCGATATTATTATGATAGATACATGCTACTTTATGAAATACTAAGTATTTAATTACTTGCAGATTAATCTATTTTACGAAAAATCATCAAATTAAACTGACACAGTGGACAAAAATGTCTGTTTTGCGACAGTCTTAGACGCTAACATAACTAATAACTTTGAAGAAAAACGCAAAAGATTTTAATTGTGTTACAAAGATTATCATATCATTTGAAAAATATGGCAAAATAGTCTCGAAACGAATAAAATACGAATTAAGCTAGATTTAAGTTCGGTTTTGTCACAGTTGATGCCAGTAACCGTTTCTTTTTCGATATAAATAATGAATGTGTCGTATAATCGGCAAAGTAATTACTTTATTCTAGAACATTAAAACCATTCAATAAATACATGCAAATTATTTAGATCATTTCATATTGAAAATAGGTAAAATGTAATCATTTCATCGTCGCATAAGGGGGGACACTCGCAAAACCGATAGACCAATTTTCGTAACGCTGGGTTTACACATAAATAAGAGAGAACCGAACCTAAACTTACGCGGTTGAAATAAAACCAAGAATACAAACTTTCGTTGTTTATTAAACAATCATCAATCAATGTAATTAAATAAATTTTCGTTGTTCATTAAATAATCATCAATCCATAAACTATTTATTTTTTTATGTCTTCTAGCTAGTATTTCTATCGCCAAGCTTTCCTACTTTTCTCATCATCTTCTTGTGTAATTTGTGATTTTCTTTTCCTAGATTTTATTTTTATTTAATTTTTCAGCCGCTGTTCAGGATTCTCTGGTATAAATTTTTCTCTATAACTCCCAAGATCTTTCAGCGCTAGTAAACGTGGCACTGTGAAACCTAAAAATATAAAAGCCATATAACATAACACAATTTTTACTTTTTTGGGAGAAAGAGGCCAAATGATTGTGAACCTATGAAATTTTTGCAAATAAAGAGATTTAATTTTGATTTGTTATTATTATAAAGTGTCGGTTTTGCGACCTTGCTGGTCAGCCTGTAGGTCACGGGGAAGAATATCGCAAAACCGACGTGACGATCTCTTCCCATCGAATATTCAAAAATTTATTTTAACACATTTATCTATGTTTGTTATCAAATGTAAATAACGTTACATTAAGATATTGTAAATCTGATGAAAATGGATAAATCAGGTAAACTAACCTGAATCAGTAGAAAATGAGTCTCAAACTCGACAGTAGAAATGTTGACCGCCGTACTCACTCACATACACGTCTGTCGTACTCGAAAGTATTTGAAAACTAGATTTTTAAAATAGCCGTCGGTGAATCAGGGTTAATGTGGCCTATTCAAAAACTAAAAAAAAATTAAATAGTATCGAAATAAAGTAGTTTTAGCCGTGACAAAACTGACATGTCCGGTCGGCACCACTTTTTACGATTTTTTTAAAAATCAAACTGTACCTACTTAAATGAGTCTATGTCTTTATTTAAAAACAGCTGGAGACGATAGGCGACTCCGAGTACTTTCACATGATACCTTATACTTTATGCTTCCCATACAATAAGTTTTCAGAATCGCTAAAGGACATCAAGAAACATTAGTGATCTTAATTTTAATATTACGCAAAGTATTTGTACTTAATTATTGTTTGTATTGAACTAGTTTAGAGTGTGTTTAATGCTTCACAATCGTTAAAATAATTATCCAGGTATAAATTTTATGTGTTATTCTTATATTATACTTCAAACACAGGGGACAGCACTAAAGTGAGGGATACACATTTTTTTGAAAACGCCCAGGTATATTAGCCCGATAGAGCGTAAGTGACCGGCCTGCGGCCGGGAACTAGTGACTACCTGATTAAATATGTCGAACCCTAACTTAGCCTACAAGAAAGACACAAGAAAACGTAGGTAAATACAACTAATATTTCAAAAATTGACACTCAGAACCTTAGACTAATAACGCCTTTCGATGCTCAGAACATTGAACGTTTCACAATCTGTCGACAGTTTACAATTTCGCGAGTTAGATTATAATCTAACGGTTTTTACAATCTTACGGTGACATATAGATCTAAAGGAGATTATATAGCTATTATGTATAGTTTTGATTATGTACATAATCAAAGATTATAGTGACATAATAAAGTAGGATTCGAAATAAAGCTTTTATTAATTTAATAGGACAATAGCAATTTAAAGAGACAAATAAATCAGCTGTCTCCGGAAAATCAGCCTCCTTGAGTATAATTTGTATTCTGTGCTATCAGCTGTAGGGAGACTCAATAAAATAATAAAATGACTCAAAGGGGAGTCTTTTTGTTTATGGTTACTTTGTAGTTTGTGGTGTTTGTAAATGCCTCAACTCCTCTTTGTTGTCTGTGGCACTTGCTTGCGCTTTGCACTGTAGGTAGTTGGTAGGTAGGTACTAAAATTTTTCGGAGAGAAAGAAACGAGGTGATATTTTGGTCATAATTTATCATTGGAGTGTGAGAATCCCTGACCCTTGCCCGCGAAGGGGTCCAATAATTTTCCTGTGGTGGTCATAAGTGCATTGGCAATAGATTCAGGCATTATTGCGTCTCAAAAATAAAACGGTGTCAATTGCAAAAACTATCTTAATTTTATCATGTAAAATCAGTGCACCATTTCAGAATGTCGGAACGAAAAATATCTTTGCTCTACGATAACTCTCCAGACACCCTTTTAAACCTGTGTTTGGAATACATCGTTACCAACTTAGATATTTACACCAAATGGGACGTCAAAGGGGATTGTTGGGTTTTACGAGAAGATATAATAATTCCCGCAGAGATTTGTGAAAGATTTCTTCAGGTTTACCAAAAGAAAAATCGCGTCAACGATCACGTCGCAGGGTTGTTTCGCAACCGATTACAGACTCGTTTGGAGGAAGTGTGCGTACGGAACTCCAAAATCTCTACCGAGGGAATTCGGTATTTATTGGAGCACAAGCCCCACAAAGTGGAACTTTTGCAGTGCGATTTCCTCTCTGATGCGTGGCTGGACATGATCAGTAGAAATAGTGAAAATTTAGTGGACCTTAAATTTGGGCCCCTACAATATGACATTGGTCTTTTAGAGCGTGGTAACGTGTATCGGCAGCGCTGCATCGTGATCAATGCACCCAAGCTCCGGCGGCTTACCATCCAGTGTCGTGGAACTGCGATTTCGCCCATACTACTGTCCAGACCACTGCGTCACCTCACACACCTGGACTTGTCTGACTACACGTCCTCCGGCACAACCTGGGCTATATATGAGATGAAAAATTTAAGATCTCTCGTGCTCCACAGTGTCTCGTGGTCAATGGAAATAGTTGAGTGGATAACCAATCTGCGCTTGTTGAGACACTTGGATATCTCTCAGGCCAATGAACGGCTTGGCCGATATTTTAATCCAAATAAGGTATTGGCTAGTTTGGTAACTAGTTTGCCTCATTTAGAATCATTGGATATTTCTGGTACTAATTTGGCTGGGACCGGCTCTGCTGTACCGGCCATTGCTGAGGAAGGATCATCAGATTCGGCGGAAGGTGGCCAGGTCCGATGTGACATTCCAGGGCTTGTGAGCCGAGTTGACAGGCCATTAGAGTTCCTTGGCTTATATGGAGCCCACCATGGTGCTTGCAAGAGGCATGACATTCCTGCCAAAGTAGTAAGTACACTCATTTAAAAATGTTTGTTTATCAAAGTAAATTTGTGAACACATTGAGGCTAAGGTGGAACTTTTCTATATAACATCTAGACCCAGCATTTGTTCACTGTATTTTGATGTGTCAGTCTGTTACTAACTCTCTGTAATGAATGGAAAGCACTTATATAAAAGTTTATTTAATAATATAAAAAAAACTATTCTATTCTATTCTATGTGTAAGTCACCTCATCATTATTTATAGGTTACGGGAGATTCAAATGAAGAGCAGATTCTAACAGCAGCAGTGGTTTACATGGAACGTCCTGGCATGTTAACAAGAGTGCTCAATGACTTGTATTATATGTTTCGAAGCACTGAAAGATACAGTTCATATGTCAGCCGCACCTTGTCTGTAGTGCTTGATGCTATGGAACAACATGTTACAGAAAAGCACATACAAATTTCTGGCAGGTAAAACAAGTTTCTTGTATACAATTATTTCAGTGCTCAATCAATATATAAATTATAACTTTTTGTCAATTTAAACAGTATAATCTCTATGGAAACAGTATGTGTAGTGACATTTATCAGTGGTTTAAGTATTCTTTAATGTTGTGGCAAATATGCAGTTAAACAGATTTATTTTTATACTAATTAAACTTAACTCTACTAACTTAAATTTAAATCTCTAAATAAATTATTATTTATAAAGGTGACTCTACTCACCTCTACTGTCACATTAAATACATACAAGGAATATAACTACAGTAGTGATAATAAACAGCAGATGAAATGGTCCAATGCAGTGGGTCTTTAATGGTCCCAAACTTTACAGAATAAGATTGCTTTGCTAATTTGTCCTGTCTCGTCAACAGACTTTATGAAGTATCGCTTTACATCAAGACTTAAAACATGTGATCTACATGCTTTATAACCATTTTACCTACTCAGAAAGCAAGTAAAATACTTGTAAAATTGTTTAGTTGTTATATTTTTGAATAGGTTTGACACAAGTTTTATGTAAAGTGAGCTGTTAACTTGTTTTTTTAGAGTAAATTAGGGCCTGGCATATGTTATATTTATACATATGAGTGTTTTTCTTTACAGTGCCATCCTATTTTACATAATGAAGGGAAAAGAGAAGACGCCTATAGGAATAAAGCTTAAGAAACGCATTATTATTGCTCTCTTAGATGGCATGGAAGCTCACCTCGACGATGACACGTTGATGCGAAATGGCTGCCTCACACTTTGCCAATTCAAGATTCCAAGAGATGTGGTGAGTAGGTGTTTTTTCTCCAATATGGCAGGAACACTCTTTCACTAATTATTAGCGAAGCATCATGCAAGTAGCATGAAGCAGCAGTGAGTCATGAAGTACTTTGCCAATTTGATTGAAACACAGTATGGCAAAACGTTTTCTTATTAGCAATACCACCGTACTGAACCTACCCTTATTATTATATGTATTACCTAACCCATAATCTAGGGCCACACATCACCAGCTTTGCATTGCAATAGTATTCTTCCCTGACTTTGACATTTTTAAAATCTGTGGGAACTCTTTTGATTTCCAGTTTAAAAAGGATCAGGCCATCTCCAGGATACAAGCTATCTCTATTCTCTATATAAAATTTCGTCCAAATCTGTTAAATGGCACATCCATTTTAAATTATTACAACACAATAATTTAAAATGGATGATAACACTGCATTTATAACAGAATAGATTTTAGTTCTATTTAAATCTTCTCTAATTTTTCAGCTGTTTGCATATGAACGTGTAGTGCGGCTTTTGTTAAACGGCGTGTCCGATGTGAATCAAGAGGGCTTCGTGCAACGGATCGCCATCTATCTCCTGAACTCTTTGGCTTGTCATGTAGATGGCAAACAGAAACGTTTGCTTGGTCAACACGACGCTATAGAGGTTAGTGATTAGTTAATTTTAGTGATGTAAAGTTTTAATGATGTATTAAAACTGTGATACATGCGATAGTATATTCCCTATAATATAATATATGAACCATGAACAATGTATTTACTATATTTATAAGCAAAAAAATATTATTTTGAAAAAATAAAATTTGGTGATTCGAATGTTTTATGGTGTGTGTGCAGCACATTATAATATTATGTGCTCAAACATGTTCATCTTGAGTGAATGAGCAGAAAAACAGTGTGAACATATGTGCTTGTACAAGTCCTCTGATAGAAGCAATATGTTGTTGGTTGAATAGCATATGACACCTGTATGTTATATATGAAAAAAAAATTGAGCATTGAGTGTTGAGAGCGGCACATACTGGTAGAATGGCACCATCATGGCAAATATGAACTGGTTATTTAAATTAAAAATCACGTGTACAATTGGGCTCCCAAATAACAGTTTTTCTCACAAAAGAAGGAACTTGAAAAAAAGGGAAACAAATAATTGGACTGGAGACATCTGGACTCGAACCGAGGTCTTCTACTTTCGAAACTGCCTGATTTTCCACCTGAGCTATTATAACTGTAACTATTTTATCGAATATAAGATGGTGGCGAAAACCTTCGTATTATGTACTTGCTCCATTACAGCTTTTAACCAAACTAATTTTCTCAAAGTATTAGTATTTTTAAACCCTAACATGATGACATGATTTGTTTAGGTATAAGTTTTATTGTAACACTACATTATGCCCGCGACTTCGTCCGCATGGATTGATGTTTTTTGATTCCCGCGGAAACTCTTCAATTTTCCGGGATAAAAAATAGCCTATGTCCTTCCCCGGGATGTAACTTATGTCTGTACCAAATTTCATCAAAATCGGTTGAGTAGTTTGGCCGTGAAAACGTAGCAGACAGACAGACAGACACACTTTCTCAATACTCAATATCATTTATTCAATATAGGTACACTGTAGGTACACTTATTGACGTTTAAAAATTACTTAAAATTACTTTCGCATTTATAAAAAACTACTAGCGATCGCCTGCGACTTCGTCCGCGTACAATTACTGATTTCCAATGACATTTTCCCGCAGCAAAAGGCCTACTTATAGCAGCTATATAGCATCGGCAGGTTTTTATTATTTAAGGCTAATAAGTCCTTAATGCTGATTTCAAAAACTTATCTTCATGCAAGCTTTCAACGCCTATTTCACGCCCTTTGGTGTGGATAATCATAAAATTGCTTAAGCAGTTTATTATTACTTAAAACTAATAACCTTTATGCCGATTTTCGAGTATCTAACTTCTTCCAAATTTCAAGTCTGTATGATTTATAGTTCCTGAGATATCGTGATGAATCAGTGACCTTTCGCTTTTGTAAATATAGATAGTATGGATTTACAATAAACAAAGAAATAACTATTTATCACATCTTCCTACTCAGACTCCTACTGTACAATTTTTGACCTGTTAATTTTTGTAAAGATTTGTGTACCATAAAATTGACACCATTTCCGCTCTGTGGCCTCGGCCGTGACTTCGTCGGCATGGATTTATGTTATGTGGCGGGAAGTGGGAACTCTGATGTTTCTATATATGTCTATGTTTGCCTACAAGATTCAACTTGTCGCTGTATTAAGTTTTTACA
Source organism: Erebia palarica (assembly GCA_964035005.1). Lineage (NCBI taxonomy): Eukaryota > Metazoa > Arthropoda > Insecta > Lepidoptera > Nymphalidae > Erebia > Erebia palarica. The sequence goes on from OZ035986.1 coordinate 23,337,425, forward strand.
AAATCGGTGAAACACATGGGCCATTAACAGGTAACAGGCATATAAACACTCTCTCGTATTTATAGTATAATATGTAAAAGCGAATGATATAATTTAGTAGCAATTATAAATAAGTATAAAACTATCCAAATTATTTTTATTTTGTGCGTCGAAGTCCATTAAAATCGGTGTCAACGGTTAGCTTATCATCTGAAAGCAGTTACTACAGCTTCCTCGTTTTAAGTGTACTTCAATAATACTACCTTCCATCTACATAAAGATACTTGAACTACTAGATCACTTGTGACTTTTTCTTTATATTAATCTGTACATAAATATAATATCCATATTTTTTAATCATAATCTGATTTCAAACTTTTATTGTCTGGCTTAAAGCCATTAAAACTTATGTCGATAGACCATCTATCCTATAGAGCTTGGATAAGTCTCAGTGTTGATCTTTGCTACTAGATCCCCGGTCTAAGAATTCAACTGATAGAACAACTTGACTCATGGTTAACGGCTTTTTACCAGTTGGTTAATTCACCTTACTGAGCTACGTCAATAAATAAAAGTTTTCAACATGCAACGTTATTTCTAAACTGAGCGAATTTGTAATTAATGCCATTGCTTGTACGCCTATTATTACTTGTATATGTGTTTTTAGCGAATTATAGCGAATGTATTTTAAGCGTTATTCTTAGTACTTGTTTTTCTTTTTAATTATTTTGAATCTTAAGTATATGTTGCTATGAATAGTATTATTAAAAGTTTGCTTCGCAAATTATTATGTAACCATTGCGGTTTATAATCTTAATATGCAAATGGACACTAAAGTATGATTTTTAATTCGGTGGAATTCTGACAGTGGACACTGTCAGTTGTTACAAACATTTTTGTGTACCTTTTTTATTTAAGACAGACATTTTTAAGGTTAAAAAATACTGTATGAAGCAAACTGATTACATGTACCTGCCTGTAGCCTGAAATCATGGATGTATAAGTGCATAATGCCTGAAATAAATAATTTATCATTTGTTCCAAGCAAGAATAATTTTGCTATGAAAGGTTAAAGAAAAACAAAACAACCAATAATGGTTGTTTTACTTTATCGATACTATTATAAATGCGAAAGTGTGTCTGTCTCTCTACTACTATATGAATTAACACTTTAATACAAACTTACACTTTTATAAATTAAACCTTTAGAATTTATAGCATTACTTATATTTTATTTAAATTTGTTATCTTTTTTTATGGAAACGTTTATCACCAAGAAACGTCAGAATTCCACGCAATTATAAATCAAACTAAAATATTCCAATAAAATATTTCAATCAAAGCATAAAAACTGGTCTGGCGTCTGGCACTATTTTCAGATCAGATAATCTGGACGCGCTTAAAAGAGCTATCAGAAATTAATTGCTACTATAATAGGTACCTGCTGAAATTGTTACAGAAAATGTTGAACCTTATCGCAGACCGCCTCGAGAGGCGCGTATGCGACGACGTGCTGGAAGTGGCATGGTCTACAATGTGGAATGTCACCGATGAGACTCCGGAAAACTGCATCCGGTTTCTGGCAAACCGCGGCATGGAGTACTTCTTAGATTGTCTCAAGGTAAACAAAGTATTGGGCTTAATAGACACATTGTCTACTATCACCTATCGTGTGACGGTCTAGCATCGATTAGATATATTATTTCATAATATATGCACCAACCTAAATGCACTTGAATATTGGAATTAAGTTTTCTGATTGCTTCTTGCAATATCAAACTACAGCAGTGTTGTTAACTGAAAACAGCTAAAGATCTGAGAGTACGAGATTCTCAAAAAAAACTTATTTTGCCCATGAGATTGATTAAATGATTATATCAACACTGACATATGTGTATGAGGATTTAGTGCATACATCCATTCATATACCGTCAAAGACATCGCCAAACAATTGCGTTCCGAGATGACGCTGCGCATAAGGCGATCAGGCGTATGGGTTAATTATTACTGCCATACTACTACTAAGTTAACTCGATACGTCGCTCATCAATAATTGTTGATTTGAAGAAAATAATAACTCTCGGGACTTTTTGATAGGCATTGTAATCTGTCAGGTTTAAAATATAGGAAATTCAGTGACAAAGACGCGCCACACAATTTTTCGTCTCATTAGGAAAGTTGCTGCACAAACATTTTTTTATCGTGCGTTTTCTGATCACTATTATGTACATACTTTCCTATAATAAACAAACATATTATTTACATCTAAAGATAGACACTCAGAGAATGCGGACTTGGCACCTGCCAGTTGGACATGACTAGTGATGGGCCAAAAATACTGGTATTAAGTAATAGTTACTAGATGCATTCCCGACGTTATATTTACAATATTTTACGGAGGACCTTATAATTTTTTTTGTTATGTATAGTAAACTGGTTGTAAAGTTTAACTAGGTGGTAAGGACAACGTTGTCAACGTTTGTTCACGCTTCGGCATCATTATGCACCAAAACTAGTATCCACAATACGAAAATATTATCAACAAATTTAGCGCTAAGGTCAGTATTTCAAATAGTAATAGTCCAGAAAAAAAATTGCCAGTCATAGGAACTGCAGATAGAAGTGAAAACGAATATCAAATTTTTTTTCTAATTAAAAAAATAAAATATTTAAAATATAAACCTTAAAACTAAGGCATTAAAGTTTAATTACAAATGTACTATATTTATACTTAAGACCTTTGTCTTAAGAAGAACCAACAAAGACACCGTTCCACATTTTTACCCCCTACGAAAAAGTGCTCCACGCGCCTTATGAAGTTTTCATTTCAAAAAAGCTGGGTCACAAAATTAATTTCACACAACGAGAGATACGGGAGCGGGAGAACGTAGGCGTAGGAGAACCAACAACAAAAAGAGCTGAAAAGTGATTTACCATGAAGACGGACATTTTACGCCAATCTAATTTTTTACTATAAAGCATCGTAGTTTTTACTTCAAAGTCGTTTCAAATCAGTAAGATGGCAACTATCATATACTAAACTACGGCAACTATCATATAACGAATAAAATAGGGTAGATGCCTATATCAAAAATAAATTATTTCTAATTATTAAATAGAGGGTCTCCCAAAAGACCTAAAATTCACATCCTTGGTAAGTTTTAAGTTTGATAAACATTTTAAAATATAGATTAAAGAAATAAAGTACGTTGAAATTTGATGACGTAACAATTGTGAATTTCATACAACTTCCGTACTAGAAGTGCGTTTTTGAGTTTGATAAAGAGTTGCTGATTTGATTGAGTTGTCATCATCCCTTCTTCTTCTTCTTCCTGCCCTTGTCCAACGCTACGTGGGGTCGGCACAACATATTTTCTTCTTCCATTCACTTGTTGTCATCATCCATATTTAGGTAAAAAATGTATGTAAGTATTTTCATGCAATTTCAACTTTTTTTTCATGTTTATAATAACAGCATAACGTTATTATCGACCAAAAACGTTATATTAGCCTAATATTTTGTAGGTACAATTTTCGTTACCCAATCAATTAGGTTAACCTTGTAATATAGTTTAAAGTAAAATATGTTTTCTTATTTATTATACATTGAATTTTGCAATAAACTTAAACTTTCATTACAAGACGACATGATATTATAATTTTTAATCGAATTAGTCCTACATACATAGATACCTACATATCTACGATAAAAATAAATATTTGCCGTATATTGTTAGTCACTTCAAAGTTACCTGGATCCTGGTTGGATGTCACCAACTGCCAAAAACGTATTCTTCTCTGGGTGGCTCAGAAATAATGGTGTATTACATACTAAATGGTTTCATCATCAGTAAGATAAATTAGAGTGGGGCATCGTCTTCTTGGATTGAATAACAGTCGTGGTCAGAAAATGTTTACCACGTTTAGGTTCATAATTGCATGGACCCATCTATGTTAGAAGGTCGTTAAGTGGTTTAATTAGGCATAGATTAACGATTTTTTGACTTTTCAGATGTGGCAACTAGATAGGATAGATGTAAGAAACCTCTGTCAATATTTTTAGTAAATGTCATTAACAAATGCTAATGTGTCAAACTTGAAATTACAAATGAATTTTATTCATATTAGTCTAGGCAATGGAGCAGGTTTGTGGTATGAAGACCCGCGCATTAAATCCTCAGTCGTTGAAACTTGGCAGGGTTGCAGTATGATATGAACCAATACTTATACAAAAATATCCAACGAAAAATCCATCCGGAAGTTAGGTATTTATACCTAAAACTTAATATTTATGACTGAATATTTTATCGAATTATTTTTAAAATAATATTAGGTAGTACATTTACACTTTATATTTATTTTATTATTACACATTATTTATATTACCGAAATATCAAACGAAATAATCATGCAGAACATCGATTTTATTATCAAACCTAAACTGCGTTCACGCGATAATGTTTCTTCCTGCTTTAACAATTAGGTATAGCATAAAACCCTTACTTCCTTTATGATTTTTTATTGGATATTTATAAGATACGTTTAATTCATGATACTTTATCATACCAAATGAGAATAATAGATATGTCAGTTTGTTTTGTCCTTTCTTTCAAAATTTAACTTATTAAGAATAATAATTTCATTTGCACCTTTAAAATTTCTTTATCATATTCATTTCTTTACAATTAAACAATAACTTACTTACTTGCCCAAATAAATAAAGAACAATTATGGTATGTGAACATTACTTAATATTACTTCCTATCTATTAATTATTATTATGTTGTCTGTTCACTAGGTCTGTTATGTCAAAATTTAATGTTTTTTTTTTGATAAGTACCTAATTACAAACAGTGGCGTGAAAGAAAACCAAGAAAGGCAAGCCAGAACCCAAGCACTGCCAATCCTATTTTTACGTCTTCTTTTACTTTGTTTCATTTGTGTTTATTTAGTATTTCTAAAATAATTTTGGAAAGAGTGTACGACTTTCAGACACATCAATAAAACCCAAAAATCGATCATTAATATCGTTATCAGAGTAATATCTGAGAATTGCGCACAACTGCTCTCTATTACTAACATCGGGTGTTTCGTCAATAATAATCGAAACAAATTGAGTCATATTGATCTCGAACATGATGTGAGACTTCATAACATCAGCTACAGAATGAATTATATGATTTTGAATTTTGTTAGACAAATAACTCGGTCCTGATTTGCCGCTTTGTTGATTTTGCATCAAGACACGCGGAAGCGTGTCCAGCCAAAGTTCAAAAAAACTTTCGAGCAGCACCGTGTGTAATATTACACGAACCATTTGGAGCCACTTTTGACCCCCTCATAACTCAAAAATTATTTCACATAAACATGTCAAATTTGGCGCATATATTGAGACCCGTGAGATACATATGTGCTCCAAATTTCATAAGGACACCTCAAATGGTTATTTAGATATAAACGTACAAAAATCGTCATTTTTATGATCTACCTAGGTATAGATCAAAACTCTGACACGGGGCATACTACCATTGCTTAAAGCCGTATTATTTTAATATTGTTGACGTTTATGTTGTAGTGTTATAATCATTATTTTAAGGACGTCAAAGTACGTGACATTCAACGTATCATTTCTTCGTACCTTAGTCCTCAACATTTTATACTAAGTTATAAGAAGAAATGATATTTTAAATTGTTATAAAATATTATATGTTGTTATAAATAAATTTCAGGACTGACCATTGAACTTGGCACCCATTTAGATCTCACTTCTTTTGTCGCTGAAGTCAACAACCAAGGCATATATATCACAATTTTGAATTTGGCTCTCATTTCACTTTTATGTTTTTGATGGGATATATAAATTGCAGGACTGACCATTGAACTTGGCACCCATTTAGATCTCACTTCTTTTGTCGCTGAAGTCAACAACCAAGGCATATATATCACAATTTTGAACTTGGCTCTCATTTTTCATTTATGTTTTTGATGGGATATGTTCTTCTAAAACTAAATCGTACTTCGACAGTAACGATACAAGTTCTAAAAAATTGCCTTTATATAATGAGTATTTGGACTCATCGTGACCTCTAAAAGGCAGTTCTTGTTGTGCTAAATGACAAACAATATCAGTTAATCTCTGAAAAACACTACGATTGTGATCTACGCGTGAATTATGATTTGAAATTTCATTTGCCAATTGGCGGGACAAAGAAGTTTCTATGCGTTGTTTTCCGAAATTACAAAAAGAAATAACGGAACTCATATGTATTTGGGAATTTTGATCCCTTCTTATAGCATCAGTTAAATTATTTAAATCATCATAGCCACTCGTATTCCAAACATTATTTTCGTTAGAAAAAAATATGCAACAACAACCGACAATCGATTTAGTTTTATACGCGGATCTATTAAAATGCCATTTTCGATTTTTAAAAGTTTGTGAAATACAAAAGTCTGAAGTAGGTTTTGGTGAATTTACAAGAAGCTTTTTCTGTTCAAAAGTTTAATTTTTTACCTTATTTTCGCCAATCAATGTTTGCACACACTTTAAATTGTCACAAGGAACAATATTAATTAAATCTAAACTCATTTTTTACAAAATTTACCAATAATTCACGAATTATATTAATTCACTATGCACTCCCACAGCAAAAAGCAAACACTAAATTTATGAAGGTTTAGTCCGTATCACGAAAGAATTCCCTTAAAGGCGGCGCTAGAAGTCGAATTATGCAATTTTTGTATGCACCTTATTAGTTCCAAAAATTCCCGTACGATTTCTTAAATTAGGCGGATTATAAATATGAAAATAGTAGTAAAGGCTGAAAGCCAGACATAACGAGCCATACATGTCGCTATACTATTTATACAAATTTATATCGGATTAAATAGACAAAATGTATGACATGAAACAGAAAATTCAAAGCCACAGTCCCTCTCACTCACTCATGACTCAAATAGGCTCGTAAGACGTAATCACAAGCAGTCGCAAGCGGTTATTGAACTGAGATTGCAGGACGCGCGAAATTTAAACACGTAATTTAAACTGATCGATTAATTACTGAGTTATTATTGAGTTTGTCTATTTGGGTGTTTGTTTTGGGCAAGGTAAGCCAGGCTTTTTAGCATGTATAGTGATTTCGCCTCTGATTACAAACACCTAGTTAATTATTTTTCTTCAATATCTAATTACATTAACATATTATTGACATTATTTTTATTTAAGTGATTCGCCTCAATTTGAATAATTACAGCAATTTATTTATTAAGGTTACCTTTGTTATAGCCAATTCTAAATCTCAAAGTTTATAAAGTCTAATAAAATTAAAAGTAAGTAAGTAAGTCTAGCAAAGTAAGTATTAAATGTCATAACAGATGATGTCATCAAGTAGGTACACAACTTTTAATAAGGTAGTCATTAACATACATCAGTTCTTTCGGTATTATACTTAATTTTCTCATATTTCAACTGTAAGCAGGATATCTAATTACATTGGTATATTATTGAGATTATTTTTATGTAAGTGATCTGCCTCAATTTGAATATTTACAGCAATTAATTTGGGTTACCTTTGTTCTAGCCAATTTTAAATCTCAAAGCTTGTAAAGTCTAATAAAATTAAAAATAAGTAATTAAATCTAACATAGTATGTATTAAATGTCACAACATATGATGTCATCAAGTAGGTACAAAACTTTTAATAAGGTAGTCATTAACATATTATATCAGTTCTTTCGGTATTATACTTAATTTTCTCTCACTTCAACCGTAAGCAGGATAAAGTTTGTTTGAATCATATGAGTCGGTGTCACAAGTTGTCTTGACTGTACCTACACTTAATTAGTTCTAGGTATATAGGTAATTATTATGTATTAGGTACTTGTATTATACTCCCACAAGGCTTTAATGCTCTTTTATGTAAACTGATAATTATGTAGGTATTTTAAGTAACAAAAATACATCAACATCTTGAAAAACATATACGACAATAGCACTAGCACAGTCAAACTTGAAACAAGGGGTGACCCAATTAAAATAGGTAGAGGAGTCAGACAAGGTGATCCCCTGTCACCAAAAATCTTCATCGCGGTGCTAGAAAACATATTTCGTAACTTAAACTGGACACGAAAAGGCATCAGGATTTCAGGTACTTATCTGAACCATCTTAAATTTGCAGACGATATTGTCCTATTAGCGGAGACATCCCAAGAACTCGAAGAAATGGTTCACTCACTAGATAGAGAAAGCACAAAAATCGGCTTGGAAATGGATGGAACAAAAACAAAAATAATGACAAACAGCCACAAAATACCAATAGCCCAAAACGGGAAAACATAGATTACGGAGACAGTTATATCTATTTAGGAAAACAAGTATCACACATGAAGTCCGGAAACGAGGAAGAAATTGAAAGAAGAATTAATTTAACATGGAAAAATTTTTGGGCACTTAAAGAGATCCTAAAAGGAAATTATAGTTTAAACTTAAAGAAAACCGTGATTGATACTTGTCTTCTTCCTAGTCTGCTCTATGGATGTCAAACCTGGGTATCCACAAATAAAACGAAACACAGGATAAGATCAACCCAAAGAGCAATGGAAAGGAGTATGCTGAAAATAAGAAAAATACAAAAAATTTCAAGCGCCATTATAAGGGAAAAAACAAACTTGACTGACGCACTTAGTCAAGCTCTTACACTGAAATGGCAATGGGCTGGACACATCTCACGCTACTCCGATAATAGATGGACCATACAGACTACACAGTGGAGAGGACCTTCAGGAAAAAGGGAGGTTGGAAGGCCAAACAAATGGTGGACTGATGAGATAATCCAAACTGCAGGGAAAGGATGGATGAATGTGGGCAAGGACAGGGAGAAGTGGAAGAGGTTGGGGGAGGCCTATACCCGTTAAGCGGCTCTTATCTAATAAGTAATATCAAATGAAGCGACACTAACCATACTAACCTAGGAAATAAGGAAAATGTACTACTAACTCATAATGTACTACTAACTCATCTACAAGGATAAGAGAATAAAAGGCTTTTTATTTTATTTTTATTTTACTTTATCATACTGTAAAGTTTCGTCGCCTGAGGAATTATTGTTAGGGTCGACTAGCTTTACTGCCTAGACTATAAAAGTCATATTCTTTTCGTTGAATTCGTAGTGTGAAAACTTTTTATAACTTTGAAACAATAAATACCTTGCTTAAGCGTAATCTCAGACTCGGACCTTAATGCACGCAGTATTTCAAAGAATCTAATTTAAAAACTGGTAAACATTTTCAGACCGTGACCGTACATATCTATAATACAGAACCAACCTTTGTTTAATTTTCCATGTATGCATTTGTAGAATTTCCCGGACAAAGAGGAATTACTCAGGAACATGATGGGCCTCCTGGGTAACGTGGCTGAAGTAGTTGAGCTCAGGCCGCAGTTGATGGATAAATTGTTCCTGACAGTTTTCTACGAGCTTCTAGACTCTTCTAGCGATGGCATTGAGGTATTTTGTTTTTTACATGGAAGCTAGTTAACTTTTAAGAGACACATATATATACTATATTATACACATGTGTACAGATATGTTTGTTTTACTTTTAAAACTGACATTTACGAACACACCACCTGGCGCAACACCTAGCGAATGGTCCGTCATTTCAGATTTTTGCTTCCTTCGCCGTAAAATGGTATTTTTTGTCAGAATATTATTTTATATGGCCAATGGGCGGAATAAACGCCATTTTTTTTATATTTTGGTAAAATCAAAGTACATAATTATAGGGCTTGGTGATCAAGAAACAAAGTCATAAATCCCAGCCAAAAAGCTGCTGCTGTTCTAGGCAGCAAGAAGTATTGGTCCGGAACTATAGATAGTGGCGATACACGGCAATAGATCGGCGACAGTCAAAGTGATACTGGGTCTCCAGTAGAGGTGGTTAATAAACCACATAGCACATGAGCCAGCACGCTTTTTTTCCATAGCACGGACAGCATGCTATCCGAGGAACCTCTATGTTGCTACGGTGCTATGAGGCGCGAGCGCGCTCTGTGCTTCGTAGCACTAGTAGCGCCCGTAGCGGCGCCTTTCTGCCGGTAGCGCGCGGTAATCTCGCGTATCGCGCTGCTGTGAGCGTACGTCATTTGCTTTCATGCGTGCTATAGCATATCATATTTAAAAGAATGCTTAAAATTTCTAGTTTATAGCCAGTAGCATGCTTTGGTTTTATAGCAGTTTTGAACAACTGTAGTCTCCTGGAACCTTGCATAGCCGCCTCTCTTTTTTTAATTATATAGGCGAGCGCTTGCCTGTAATCAGACTTGCTTGCAAGTGGTGATGCAGCCTAAGATGGAGCGCGCTTGCCTAGAAGATGCCTATTCACTCTTGATTTGAAGGTACTATATATTATATATTAAAAGAGGAGGGGAAAACGGAAGCCGAAAGGGTATTCCATGTCCTAGCGGTTCGAATTAGAAACGAAGAAGCAAATCACGTCGTACGAGCCCGCGGAATTTCGACTATCAAAAGAAGAACAAAGTCATAACCTAAATACTGTTGACAGGTCAGCTACAATGCCGCAGGTGTATTAGCCCACATGGCATCCGATGGACCCGAAGCGTGGACCGTGGACGAGCCATCCAGGGACGCTGTTCTGGAACGCATAGCCACAGCGGTTGAGAGATGGGATCGCAGAGCGGAACGCAATATAAACTATCGCTCTTTTGAGCCAATACTGATGCTTTTGCACACGTATCACACGCCTCAGTGCCAACATTGGGCCGTCTGGGCTTTGGCCAATCTCACCTCTGTATATCGTAAGTATATTGAATTCCTTTAAATTTTATTTAATTATTGTTACAACTTTTCAAAATCACGCGTTTTTGTAATTGTGAATTATTTTTTTATTGGTTTCACAACACTACGTTTTACCCGAGTTTTCTTGCAAGTAAACTTTATATCACCATATAATAAGGACTAACTTCAATTAACTTTAATTTTTAAGTAAGGTGGGCTACACAAAATTAAAAAATTAAAACTGGAAAATATAGCCCTACGGCTATATTTTCCAGTTTTAATTTTTTTATTTGTAGTGCTGTTTTAATTTTCCAGCCATGTTTACTGCCTCTGTTGGTGCATTTCTCGAACAACTGTGATGACAAAAGGCTAACACTAACAATGAACGTTTCAGCCAACAAATACTGCAGCCTGCTAGAGGCAGAGGGTGGGCTGTTTCTGCTATACGCGCTGCTACGTCATCCGGCGCCATACCCCAAGATTAAGAAGCTGGCTATGATTGTTATTAACAATTGCTCCAACTTCAGCAGTGGAATGCCCCCGCCGCCGGATTCTCCGGACAACTAACCAATGGACTACTTCGATGAGATCGATCCCGTTGTGCAAGCTTAACTGCGCTTGCGGCACTGCCTTTGCACTATAAAACCCCTCAGGGGCTAGCACGAAAGTTGTGATTGTTACAACCACAATTGCCATGTTGAATACAAGATACTCTTACTATAGCAGTGGATTTTGTTTATAGTGAGCGAGTGTAAGACAATTATTTAGAGGTGATTGCGATCTGTGATAATAAATCCCTGACAGTTCATGTAAACGAACACCGCGCCTCGGAAAACACGTAAAGCCGTCGGTCCTTAGATTCCTGACTTATCTCCGGTCGTGTCAGATTTTCCGTCCCATCGTATTATAAGAATAAGGGAATGTAGAGGACGCCGGATATGGTCAGATATGACTTATCTTTATGGAGATTGCCCGCCGTGGTGGAAATTCGGTTTGATGACGTTTTACCGTAGTAAAACTACTATACTACACTCGATTTTTTTATTGGACAACACGTATTGACATAAGCTAATGTCAAATCGTAAAATATTGATACCATATATATGGTAACAGTGATGTGATGTGGTTCAGTTGTGTCGTGTGAATGATTCAATAAAACAGTTCCTCCTCCTCTATCTTTTAGATTGAGCCATCAACTCACTCTCTATAGTTACCCGTGACTACTGTACCTAGTGAGTGAGGTGATTCATATTATCAATCTTTTTTGTCCCCTTTTTTGTTGTTTTTTTCACTATTTATTTTTCATAAAAATCTGGTAACACTGGAAACGTCAAAAATGTTTTGCTATTAAGAATTCTACTGTAGTATTTTTTTTGTTAAAATGTTGCTTTTGGTTTTGACAGCTAAAGTGTAACGATCAAATCACCTTGCGTGTAACTGACGCTCGCTCACTATTGGTTAAACTTAGTGTTATGCAGCAAGACATCAAGTGCGATTGTGGTAATCACAATTTTCAATCTTAGACACGGCTGAATCTCTATGACCCTGAAATCTGTAATTGACGAACCTTAAATTGATTCTTTTAATTTGTGAATTTTATGCAAGGAATATAATGGGTATGCGTAGGATACTTTGAGATGTCAACACAATCACAAAAAAAATGTCCTCACCAATTAAAGTTATGCATGTGAAGATTTCATTGTCATAGCAAATAATGTCTGGATAATCTGTTTTGTTTTTCATATAAGAAGTCTCTGTTATCGTAAAGTACGATTGTTATTAATATAAGTTACCGAGCCCCGTTATAGTACCTTACTACTACAATTGAATATTACCTGTTTTGAAGTGAAAACTTCTTTAAGCGTGTTCAGCACTTTTTGGTAGGGGGTAAAAATTACCGACACGCATGCGAGCATGTCGTTCATGGTCACGCGAGAATGTATTATATTTATATGTTCGCGACATATAAATGTACTACATTCGTAATAAAACTTTAATGCCTTAGTGTTAAGGTTTATATTAAAATTATAATCATTTTTTTTAAAGTTTAATATTTGTTTTCACTTCTTTGTTTTTTAGTCCCTATGACTGCCAATATTTTTTTATATTTATGATTATGCAACATAAAATTGATTTTTCGAAATAATGAATTAACTACTGTATAAATTTACCTAGCTTTGGGAATAAAGAATGAAATAAACAGCATCGAAAGTAAATCGTACCTTCCAAACTACTGGAGTTTCTGAAAGTCCTTATTCATTCATTTAAATGCTGGATTTTTAAAAAAATCCCAAAGGAGTGAAGCCGTAGGCGGATGCTATTACTACTATATTATCTAAATATAATGTGATATTATATACTTTGATTACAATATTATAAATATATGTCAGTGTCTACTTTCTTCTTTTGTTATGATTGCAATAGGAAACTAAGTTGGGAAGCGTACAAAACATAGTCTTCTTCTTATATGAAAAATTCTATATCTTTTTCTAGTAAGTGCAAGTGTCTTAAGTGCAAGTGCAAAGGCATACATTGCTGAAAGGACAGCTGTTTACAAAATCGGTTTCGTCATTAGTGTTATTCAAGTGAAAAACTATAACATATTGTGAGTGGATAATAGTGAAGTGAATAATGCAGGAGTACATTGAGCTTGAAGATACAGGAATCACTGTCGAGTCAACACATGTTCGCATCCAAATAAAGTATGTTGTAACTGTTTACGGGATGTGGTATCCAGACTTTTGCTCTCTCGCCCATTCTATCATTTTTAATGACTGTGAAAGTCTTAGTATACTTTTGACAAAAATGACTGATCTAGGTCTAAAAAAGAACAAATAATTTTGATTGTTATATACCTGTGTGTGTTATAGGGACAAACAGCATGGAAAAATACAAGTTATTAAAATTATATATTGTGTAAAATGTCCGTAAATTTATTGTCAAGACTTGGATCGGTCACTTATCATTGATCATTTGCGTGCACATATCATTGAAAATGCTAGAATATGCGAGTTGGATGAAAAGTGTGGATACCACTGGCCCTTATGGCCCAATATTTAATCTCAGTAATTATGTAATTGGTGTGTATTCAATAAAATGCTATATTTTTGTCTAAATATTGAAATCTAAATGTTGTCTAAAGAGAAGCTCATACAGCAGTTTAATTTTTTACAATACAATCAAATTAATTAATAACTAATAATATAGTGTTCATAATAAATAAATAATCTACCATAGTGGAAATTATAATGATGTAAATTGAATTTAAACGACGACGACGAAATTAAATTTTACCTATTGACAGTTTTGGCTGTTCCATGGCAAAGCCACTTACAATGTTTACCTTTTGCTTCGATCTTAATTAAATCAATATCTGCATCCATTATAAAATAATTGTACATCATTAAGTCATTTCAAGAATTTTAAGAATACGCACATTTGCAGGCATATTCTGTATCTGAGTGGGCATGTTACATTGGTTTTAAAAGTTTATAAGTGTCAAAACACCTTCATAAACTTCGAGAGGTTGGGGTTGTAGATATAACACACCTGAACAAACTGTGCAAAAAACTTTAAAATATTAACTTTCTGCAAACACTAATTGAAGCTCTGTTTTCATTACCTGAGCTGTGAGGCCAGGCATTGCTGGTGTTGTGCTACGACGACGACGATTTTAAGTGGCCATAACATCCTTAATAGTTGTCCACGTTGCTTAGTGAACAACAAAATCCTTAATATGTCCATTTAGGTACATAATAGACTTGCTGGTCTTCCTAAAAATGCTATAGCAAATGTTCTGTTAGATTATCATGTTTTATATCACAATCATTGTAAGATATTTATGAAACCATTGACTTTAAGGTACTTTTGAATAATTTGTTATTATTGTATAGTCAATTTAAAAGTATCTTATTATTTAAGTAATTTAGAATGATGTTATAGTAGATTCTACGTCTATAACTCAAATATATTTCTAAGTGAAAGTCTTACTATTTATTGTATGTGTGTAGTTTAAATAGATATATATCTATATTCAGACTTCATGAAATGTTGTAATAGGTGTATACTATATGCTATTACATGCTATGCTATAAAAGATTTTGCATTATTTTGTCTATAAAGATATAATTTATCCATTTAAAACGTGGTGCCAAAAGTCCATAAAAATGTTATATTAAATTGAGACTTTATATTGAGGCCTTACAAAGCTTGGTTTGATAGACAACTATAGTTAATAAGATCGAGGGCGCAGGCACACGTTTTTGTAAATATCTGCGCTCTCCATCTTAGGCTGCATCAACATTTTGGTAGGAACGCATTCAAGCACAAGCCTATTTTATTTAAAAAACGCCACTAATTTGTCTCAGACTTGCAGACAACACGTCTTTATGAACACAATAATAAGACGGCGTCTCAGATACGAATATCACAATATTTATTAAATCAATGTTACAATTACTATTCTCTTCCTTTGAAAGTTTATAGCATAGCATAGTGTGTTTTGAAAATGATTGTCTTGCTTTTTCTAAACAACTATTCACGTCCGTTTACTTGTTTTTTAATGTTTTTGTTTTCTACCTGAGTGCATTAAGAGTGCCGACAAACTGAAGCATTCGTACGTTGCATGTAAAGCAATCTTCAATTTCAAAGCGGGCTAAGGAAATGTTCGGCGCAGTGTATGATTCGGTATTTGATATTGAAGTTCGGGGAATTCAGACTACAGCATAAATTAATCTTGACATCCATCACTGCCACCTCAACCGAACAGTTTGACTGGTCGTCAATAACGGATCGGTCGTTAATAACGAGAATCATACACTAACCAGTGGAGGTTACCACGAAAGTTGTGATTGTCACATGGCGATGATTGTTATTATTACTGTAATTGACTGAATTGATTCTTATTTCAGCTGTCTGCATCCTAACCAGTAGCGAGTTCATAGAAATTATCGACCAAATGTCCCAACTGTAGTTGTCTTTTGGAGAATTTTGTAGTTGCACTATCAATGGTTATGGTTACCATTACGTTATTTCACCACCTATAAACTATTAAAGTGAGTGGCATAAGTCTTGTCACTAGTAAAAAGTAGTAACCCTGACTTTTGCAATCCTATGTGGTTTGTTTAGGTGGTCTTTAACTTAAAATATAACCATCGACGGTGCAATTGGCCCTAAGGTTGTATTTTCGGTGAGCAGCGTAAGTGGATTAAAATACGCAGCATTCCGCAGTTGAATTTTTCGGATATCGGCATCGGACTACACCGACCCGCCAATGTCTACTACCTTACATGAACCGCGGAAGACGCTAACTTGTGTGCGATGTCGTGGATCCGCTAATGACCTTGCGGATTCGCCGCGTTTTCCACTCGCCACCGAAAACATTTAATACAAAACGTATCGCGAGCGTACCGCAAATGCGGATCCGCTTCCGCCCCGTCGCCCACCGAAAATGCAGCCTTAGTTTGACCGCTACAATGTGACAATGTGATTGGTATAAAAAATATAAACATGGTTGCGGACCGCGATCTGAAAATGTTTACCAGTTTTCAAATTAGATTGTTCTATACCCCTTTAGATATTTGGCACCCTCTGGGTACGGAACCCTAAAAAGAGTAGGTATTAAATATTGATGACTCATAATAAAATCATTTCCTAATTTCAAGTTTGACATTTTACCATCATGATGATAAAAAAAAAAGTTTGTAGCTATATATCCTATCTAGAGTCACCTACTGCAGTGTCCGATACACGTTAAAAATTCCATGATCTATGACTAGATCAAATGACAAAACGACCTTTTTACACTTAAGTGTGCATGCATATTATGAACCTTATAGTGGTAAACATTTTCAGACCGCGACTGTACTTTGCTGTGTGTGGTTAAAAATAAAGAACCAAGTAAGAAGTAACAAAGATTACAGTAATCACAATGTGATAATCACACCTTTGGTGAGATTATTATCTGTGACTTTCGAATCATATCTTACTCAGAACTGAATATTGCAACGTTACCGAGCAAGATATAATCTAAATTACATGGTGAAAGCCTAGTTAATAATGCGATTAAAATTACTATCTATAGTACTATAGGTGTTTTTCTTTGTTAAATTGATTCTTAAGAAAAAAATATATAAAAGAATAATAAATTATATGAAAAGATCTATGTATTTAAGTCTTTTTTTATTACTAATTCAGAAAATTGTTGGTTATACTTTGTAGTCTAACGACCAAACACACTAGCTTATTCCCGCGACTACCTCGTGGTTTGAGTTTGAAATGAAATGATTTATTTATTTCATGTAGGACAACTTGTGTCACTTATGAAACGTTAAGACTCTACCACTCTACCACCGGTTTGGTAAACTGATTCTACTGAGAAGAACCGGCAAGAAACTCAGCAGTTGTTCTTTTCATAGAAAAGAAAAGGTTACAATATGTAGACAACACAACACATACGTTACAAGCATTACACTGACTGTATTACGTGGGAAACTGGATGCGAGGCCGGTTGCTTCCATGCAACTTTGTCGTTAATAAAATCATCAATAGTGTAATAACCTCGACTTAATAAATACTGTTTGACACAGTCTTTAAATCTATGTAATGGCAAATCCAGAAACTCTTTGAGAACCATATTATAAAAGCGTACACTCGACCCCACAAAAGATTTCTGCACCTTGCGCACACGATACGACGCTGTTACTAGCTTATGGCGGTTTCTAGTGTATCGATTGTGAATATCACCTATTTTCTTGTAAAGATTAATGTTCTGCCTAACAAATACTATATTATTGTATATGTATTGCAAAGGCACCGTAAGAACACCAATCTCTTTAAATTTTTCACGAAGTGATACGCGTGATCCGAGCTTATAAATAGAACGGATGGCTCTTTTCTGCAATATAAAAATGATTTGGATATCAGCTGCTCTGCCCCACAATAAAATGCCGTACGACATGACACTGTGGAAGTAAGCACTCCACAGTTTGCCTATGTCACTCAACTATAACCACGCAAACAATCACGTCTATCCGTTTCCGTTGCTCTGTTGCGGCGTGATTGCAGGGCAAACCAACAAACAAACACATTTTCACATTTATAATTTAGGCATGTTAAGAATGATATAAAATCCATACAAATAGTATAAATGGAAGTGTTTCTGTCTGCTACGCTTTCGCGGGGATAAGGACTCGCTTCTTCCTTAAAATTAAGGAGTTAACCGCGGGAATTTAAAAAACATAGGCCACTGGGATGAAGTTGCAGGTATCATTTAGTTGGATCTAAAAAAACAGCTGGAGCTGAAAACTAATATAGTAGGTCTTCTGAGTAACTTAAGCTTGCCTGATTAAGGCAAACAAGATATATCGGCTATCGCCACAACCCTCTGCAGAAACTAAAGCCGAATAACCTTATGAAATTCAGTTGGATATTGGCTAAATACCGCTTGCAGAAATGCCGGGTTATCTTTTTAAACCAGAGTTAGCTGCTACTTTGACAGAGTTCGTATAAAACTTCTGTCTTTCAAATTTATTCCTGGGTTAAATGTAGCCCGACGTCTCTGCAAGTTGGCTTAAAAGTAATAAAAAAACAATTAGTGCGAGACACCCTATTAGTATGGAACCCTAATTATTAGGGCTTCCAATACCGGGATGACTATACCGTATTGACTAATACCAGGATCCCGGACTTTTTTCGTCCATTTTCAATACCGGTATTGAAATATCTAATACCGGGATACCGGTGTTGGTGACATTATAAACGAAACAGTAACTATTGCATATATTTCTTGATACATGCCACTGTTTGTATTCGGCTTAGTTTAAAACTTGTATTAGCAACATAAGAAAAGTTATTTTTGATCACTCAACACCGTACTGGCCAAATACATGCGAGCAGCGGCCGGCAAAAGTTGTATGAAAATCCATATCTGTCGTGTTTTAGCGGCCAAATAAATTACATAGTAAATTCATATCTGTCGTTTAATTTAAAAATGGAACGATCTTTTACTCCGAAACATGGCAACCAAGGAGGTAACTTATCAAAGGTTCTATTTAAATTTCGCAAATAGAAAGCTGATTATTGAAAAAAAAAACAAATTAACACTTTAACGCGGGAAAAAATATTGTTGTTCGTTGTTCATCATTGATTTTGAAATGTATTTGACAAAATGAGTTCAAGTGAAGACAATGAGTGTGATGAACTTACTTTAACGCCATCTGAAATTCAAGAGGTGGCAAGAGCCGTAATAGAAAACTTGTTACCGCCAAAATCGTAAGAAAAATATTTTTAAATAAAAAGTTCTGTCTAGGTATTAATTAGTTATAATTTCCGCGCATTATTTGAGAAAAGCACTATACAAGCCTTGGCCGCAACTAGGCATTGATGGACTCACGTATGTGTGACTCGGCTTCGCCTCGGCCCACATTTACACGTTCGTCCTTCAATGCCTGTTTTGCTGGCCGCTGTAGTAATGTACTATTTATCGAATGCAATATTTTATTATGATTTATTTCCTTTAAAAAAATAATTATTGTAATTTTTAATTATTTTTTGTTTTGATTAAACTATGTATTTATACAAGCAAAAAAATGGCATTTCTTCATTGAATTTAAGCAGAAAAGTGCTCTTTTGGAATTAATGTGGTGAAATATTTTTTTTATGGAAAAACTGTTTTTAGTGGTGCAGTTTCCTTCAGAAAAGACTATTTTTAAGTTAAAAACAACCTATGTAGTTTTAATTTTATCCCGGTATTGAAAAAAAAAATTCCGGTATTAATACCGGTATTGAAAAAAACGGTATTCGAAAGCTCTACTAATTATCGATTTTCGGATTTTTTCCTATGTGCAGTGACACCTTGCTTCTTGACAAATTTCATGCTTCTAGGTCAACTGAAAATACCCCATAGATTTTGATTTCTTGGCGAGTCTCAAAATATGCGACATAAACAGCCGTATCTTTTGATTGCGTTGACAAGCTTGATTTTTTTACAGCCTCTTGGTACCTAAGTACCTATTTCATATTAATTTCAACTTGATACCTCCACGTGTTTCCGATAAAAGTGTGGTTGACAGACAGACAACGAAGTAATCCTTTAGGGGTTCCTTTTTTCCTCTTAACATAATCTTAAAAATATATTTTTTTAAGATTATGTTAACTGTTTTGATTAGATTTATAGTCCCCACCAAATTATCAGATCAGTGTACTCTCACGGATTATAATATAATAATACTTTTATGAGACAGAACTTGAAAGAGCCAAGAAATAAAACAAATGTAACAACAAATCGTATCATTTATTTTAATAACGTTCCATAACATGTTCATTCATAAATTGAAATAAAACTTTGTTATATTTCAGGCATATTCTGCATGCAAATACATTTTTATTTTAATGAATAATTCATAAGTCACATAGAATTTATACGAAACTATGTATTGACGCTTAACGTTACTGGTTTAGTTTCATTATAGGAATCCAAAAGCATTTGAACACTAGGTAGTTAGATTTGCCTATTTAGGTATGAAACTATTCAACCTATTTATTTTATCATGTATATCTAATTGGATTATACAATAAATTATCTAGGTAAATAATATAATATTGATTTCGTTATACGCGTGATATTCAATCAGACATTATAATAAAATATCATTGATTCGCCTATATTAAGGATATAGGATTACCTATGAAATAAAATGAACTTGTTAGAAATAATGATATGTGATTAATTGTATAAGATAAACTATATAATATGAAATTAACAATTAATGTTTAAATATCACATAAGTAATAGTAGTAAAAATATCTCTAAATATTTATATAATATCTTGTGGTCCATTTTAACGCACAACTTCATATCGTGCCATGATCCTGTAGTGCTAGCGATTTACTATAAAAATTTATTTATTCTATCATTATCAATTCCTACGACGGTTCCAAGCTAAAACTCATTCTAAGCTATATTACATAAATTGCCTGCAATTATACTTGCGTATACATTATAAAACCATCAAATAAAGAGTAAAAATCGATTTATTGATATGTTCCATTTTTACTCAATATGAATAGGTAATGCTATTATCATAAATAAACAGCGTCTATACCACTTCAAGTCACATAAGAATCCACGTAGTTAAATATTAAAAAATAAATCTTACGCTACCCTACATTGCGACTTATTAAGGCTTCGTGTATAAAATTGTAAAACGTGCTACTGTAATTTTGTCGATTTCAATATTGTTGTCAATACATAAATTTTTCCTCTAAAATTAATTATAAAATCCGTTCATTCTCCCTCACTAATGAACTCAGTCAACTGTACTCGACACATAACTCGACTATATAATGCACATGTTTTTGAATGGAACCTTCAATTACGAAACTACACAAGGCAGATACATACACAATGCGCGACGAAAACTAGTCAAAATAACGTCATAAATAACATGCGCGTACATATTATTGTGTATGATTACTAATACGAAGAAGGCGAATCGCGCAAAGCTGCGCAGCTCTCATTGTGACTGCCTTTTTACAGTTTCTTACTTTTGAATTGGACAGATTTTCGTCGCGCGTTTTGTCAATTTAGACCTAATAATATCTACCTCGTATTTAAAAAAGGTATAACCAGAAAAATTGGGAAAAAACCCCATAAAGTGCCAACACAAAGGTGCGTGGGGTATAGTATAATATCGTCTTTGATAGGTACTCGCTGCTAGCTGACACGATCGGAAGCGGCGTGGTCTCCTCCCCGATGTTATTCGTTGAGGATGCAAGTCCGCATGAGCGCGTTGATCACAGCGTAGGGATCGCAGTTGGAAGCGGGCCGGCGGTCCTCGAAGTAGCCTTTCTTCTCTTCGGCTACCGAGCGAGGTATCCTGATGCTGCTTGCACGGCTTGCCACACCTGGAGAGGTTTGCATCAATTAAAAACAATCACGATGCAGCGCACCTATGGCCGTAAAATATGTATATATAAAATCTAGGTAAGTACCATCTCAGAAGCTAGGTATTCATAATATAGATAACTTGTTTTTGGCACTTTCTTTTGTATCACTTTTTATATAAATTTATATTTAACCATGTTATTTATGAGATACTTAAATCCATGTAGTGTTTGCTATCACATGATTTTACATACATTGACGTGTATCTATGAATTTATGTAACTTATGATTATCCTATGTAACAATCGCTATTGAACCATATGAATAAAAATAAATATCTACTTAATGCAAAAAAGTGCAAAAACATAAACACGTAATATACCGTCTTCGTTCCGTCGTGCGTAAATACTATAAAATCGATCTGACGTGGACGCGTCGTTAAAACTTCGGTCTTCTTTATTTTTCGGGGATTATTAGGACCTCAGTTGTTTAAGACACTCACTTTAACCGTGCAAATAACATCGTAAGGAAACCAGCATGCCTCAGAGTTCTCCATGATGCTATCAACAATGTTTGAGATCATGATCAGGTATAATCCAACATCAGCACAGAATATTGAGAAAGAACAGAACAATTGTCGTGTTGCGGGGAAATCAGAGTGTCAAGCGTTGTCAAACAAAGTACCTACTTTAAATTGAATTTTTCCTAAATATGCTCAGCTCCGGGTTCGAGCTGATATTGAAATTATTCGGGACGCGATGAGTGGCAAAAATCATATTGTAATTCTGTCTCACGCGGTATGAATGAACATGCATTCCTTTTTTGTGCGACTTCCTTTTTTGTCTAGCCGTAGTGGCTTCGTTTGGATAATAATGGCTGCGGTTTCATACACGCACTCTTTTTCTCTGTCTGTATCCCGGAACCTAATCTGTCTTGCAACAATGAGCCGTGCGGTTGTGGGTGGCGGATTTGTATTTTACAGCTAGGCATCCGTCCACTGACGGAATTCAATATTTGCTGAAAAATTTATGGGGCACATCCGAGACACTACTTCGTTTCAATCGGCAGAATCGGAGGCTGCCTTCTCCGGTCTCCCTCCAATTTATATAACAGGTCGTTGACATGAACCGCGAGTCTCTCCTGATATTTTTTACTATTTGCCTAAATTTCTTCTCTGACTGTTTTGATGTTGAGATCCTTTTAAATGTTTTTGTTGTTTATGTATGGCGGGAAGGTGAACATAATTGTGCATACATACCCGCACTGAAGTCGTTAATACTGGCGGTCTCATGCAGGCCGGTGAGCCGACGCTCATTGTCCTTGCCACCGCGCGGATCGTACACCTTGATATGTTTCATATGCACCTTCGACAGCTTGTCGATTGCCTTCTCGATCTCACTGTTACATTGACAACATAACATTATTACAAAGATTAACAAACTAGATGATGCCCGCTTCTTCGTCAGCGTGGATTAAGGTTTTTGTATTCCCGCGGGAACTCTTGAATTTTCCGGGATAAAAAGTAGCTTATGTCCTTTCTCAGGCTCTAGACTATCTCTGTACCAAATATCGTTTAAATCAGTTCAAGAGCTTAGGCGTGATTGCGTAACAAACAGACAGACAGAGTTATTTTCGCATTTATCTCCGATATCCATATTAAGTATGGATATCGGAGATGTCACCACCTTACAGTTACAGTTACAGTTTAGTTTCTGTAAAATGCATGTAAAGGGTTATTGAAATGATAAGATGGTTTAGGTTTTGAGTTGATCTAACAGTTCTGATAGTTCTAATTATTATTAGTACAAGTATACTTGTAATACAGTTTAGAAGGAGTTATGTCTATTGCCTTAATAATATTACACGTATTATATAATATATAAAATATATATAATCGTTAAGGGATCAACGCACAGCCTAAGCCGCTGGGGTTATTAACTTGAAATTTTGACAGTAGGTTCCTTTTGTGACGTAGGCGCTCACTAAGGACGGATTTTTCGAAATTCCACCCCTAAGGGGGTGAAATAGGGGGTGAAAGTTTGTATGAAAGTCCGTCATTTCTCAAGTTATATCCATAAAACTTGGTATACGAGCTACTGGTTGAAAATGAAGAAATACGTGTGTCACAGTTTTTCAAAATTCAAGCCTCAAAAGGGTAAAATAGGGGTTGAAAGTTTGTATGCAAGTCCTTCATTTCTCAAGTTATAGTCATGAACCTTGGTATATAAACTGCGAGTTAAAAATGAAGAAATACGTGTTTCACAGTTTTTGAAAATTCGATCCCTAAAGGGGTGAAATTGGAGATGAAAGTTGGTATGTAGGGCCTTCATTTCTCAAGATATTGCTCAAGATAAATCAAAGAAGTTTAGTTTTTCGGCTTTTGGTAAAAAATAAAGAATTACGTGTGTCATAGTTTTTCAAAATTCAACACCCAAAAGGGTAAAATAGGGGTTGAAAGTTTTTTATGAAAGTCCTTCATTTCTCAAGTTATAGCCATGAAACTTGGTTAATAAATTGCGAGTTAAAAATTAAGAAATATATGTATCACAATTTTTCAAAATTCAACCCGAAAAAGTGTAAAATAGGGGTTGAAAGTTTGTATATGAAAGTCCTTCATTTCTCAAAATATTGCTCAAGTTATATCAACTAAGCTTAGTGTTTTGACTTTCGGTAAAAAATACAGAAGTACGTGTCTCACAGTTCTTCAAAATTCAACTCCCAAAAGGGTAAAATAGGGGTTGAAAGTTTGTAAGAGTTGTAAGTTAGGTATTTTTTGGTAACTTGGTTGGGTTTTTGAAAATTTTGGTTTGAAATGGAGAAATACCTGATTCACATTTTTTTGTAAATTGTATCCCCAAGGACGTGTAATAGATAGTTAGTTAGTCCTCCAATCACGAGGCAACAGATTAACGTAATTTTTTGCCTGGGTATAGTTGAGGATCTGGATAGTGGCATAGGCTACTTTTCATCCCGGAAAGTAATGAAGTGGTGTGAGAATTAAAAAAAAACTTATGCCACACGAACGAGTGACGCTCAATTACACCTGAACGGCTGAACGGATTGATTTCATGAAATTTGGCACAGAGATAGATCGTTGTCTGAAATGACACGTAGGCTTCTTTTTATCCCGAAAAATTTAAGAAGTCCTGCGGGAACCAAACAAACCTCAAATTAATGTTTGTTACTCAATCACGCCAGAACGGCTGAACGGATCTGGATGAACTTTGATACAGAGATAGATTATAGTCTGGAATAACACATAGGCTACTTTTTATCCCGGAAAATTAAAGAGTTACCGCGGGAACCGAAAAATCTCAAATGGATGTTTGTTACTCAGTCACGCCATTACGGCTAAATGGACCTAGATGAACTTCGCACAGAGATAGATTATAGTTTGCAATAGCTAATAACACATAGGCTACTTGATATCCCGTATAATTAAAAACAATTCAATCCACGCGGACGAAGTCGCAGGCATCAGCTAGTATACGTATATTATTAAAGTAGGTGCTCTACATAATATTACATAGTGAAATTTGAAATTTGAAAAAAAGGCTGAGAGCGTCTCGCGGTTTTAGCTACATAAGCCACAATTATGGATATTATAATTTTCAATTACTAATAGCTTTATTTAAAACGAATAATAGACCATCAACTGTATCTATACAGATGTTCAGGCGTACCTACCGTGTAAATGTAATCTATTAATTACTTACACAAATATCAAAATTACTTACATAATACCGTTTTCTTCTCTCATCTTCTTCGTGGAGAAGTTAGTATGGGCACCAGATCCATTCCAGTCCTGCACCGGTTTGGGGTCGAAGGTGACAATAACTCCGTACTCCTCGGCTAATCTGTGCAGGATATATCGAGCCATCCAGAGATCATCGCCGGCTGTCACTCCCACCGCGGGACCCACTTGAAACTCCCATTGGGATGGCATCACCTCCGCGTTGGTACCGGCCATCGGAATGCCGGCATAGAGGCAGCACCTAGGAATGTACCAAGTGAGTATAATCTATAGTCTATACTAATATTATAAAGAGGTAAAGTTTGTGAGTTTCTGACGTTGTAGGGGGTAATCTCTGGATCTACTGAAACGATTTTGGAAATTCTGGTACCCATAGAAAGCCACATTATTTGTAAGTGTCATAGGCTATTTATTATCTCAAAAATTTAGGGAGTTCCCGTGGAAATTTAAAAAACTTATTTCATGCGGACGAAGTCCCGAGCAAGTCTGCTAGTTTATTTATATAAGTATTATTATTCGAACACCCTAACACCATACAAGTATAACTAGACTATATCTTTTATACCTACTACCTTTTACACAATTTTCAAAAAGTAAAAGGACACAATTTTACATATTTTGCAAGTTTGTAATATTACGCAGACAGGTGGATAACCAATAACTTAAAGACAAGCGTAAAACGTCAATATTCAAAGTATTAATTTTTAAGAAAAAACAAAATGAAGAATTGTCAAGACGAAGCTTTGTCTTTTAAATTTAAACGTACAAAATATAAAACTGATAGGTTACTGAGAGAAGTCTTTTACCCACCTTTGTATGTGAAAAATAACGAAATTAATCATTTCCATAAGATAAAATATGGTGATCAGGCATCTTAGGAGTTAATTGTTTGCAGTCGACAATAATGCATTGAATTTAGTTGGCATATTTCTCGTTTGACTGGTTTGACGACGTCGTGGTCTGTGGATTTAGACTGACCGCGATGAGCTATTGAGGTTTAAATTATTCAATAAACCTTTTAAATTCCAAATAGTTTGCAACCTACCTCAACGAAAGGTGACTTATGAATAGTCAGTTTATTTTACGAATGAGTAAGCTTATATATTTTTGCGGTTTGTGGTAGGTAATCAGGTATGATTCACAAAGCATGTTTAAAGTTTAAACGTATACCTAATTCAACAAATCAGAACGACCTCTACTCATTGTTCGTATGCGACAACAATGGTATTTAAATAAACTGCATAACATGTTTTGCATTATAGGTAGCAGGTACCTAAAGAAACCTGTTACAAAGAAATCGAAAACCGTGCAAAATTTAATTAGAATTAGCGATGCTTCATTTTTTACTGTTTAAACTTCAACGTTTTCCCACCTTCAATTTTATTACATCCTTGATATTAAAAAAAACGGCCAAGCCCGTGTCGAGCCACGGTTCCGTAGTTGCTCGTTACAATATTATGCGAACATTTTAAGTTGATCGACTATTATAGTTTTCCTTCTAGCTTCATTATTTTATATTAATACAGCTGCCATCATTTTTTTCACATAATATAACAAGGTACGTATTAAAGTCCATATTTGCACCAAGGAACTCGTTTAACTGGTATAATATGCCGCCGCATGTCCCTGCAAATATGGACTTTAATACGTTTGTGTAGAGGGTAGACAATAGACAGAAATTTCTTTTACCGCATGTATAATGTGATCAGCGATGCACTGCGATTCGATGCGATGCGTTTGATGTGAATCGTACTTTAGATGAGCGTTGTTTCTTACCTGTAATGTGCTTCAACGAGATCCCTGGCGAATACTTTGTTGGCTCCAACGCCGCAATAGTAGGGGCCTTGGGGTGGGGGGAAACCACCCGGGGGCCATCCGAAGGGCCTCAGGTCCGAATCCAAGAGAATGTACTCTTGCTCAATACCGAACCAAGGCTCTTCATCTTTGCACTTGTCGTACGCTTCTTGACACTTGATGCGGTGATTGCTTTCTGCAATTTAATTGTTTAACATTTAATATGGTCAAAGTTAAGTATTTTTTATTCCATTAAAAGTTCCAGTCAGTCGCCCTTGACTTCGATCTCACCTGATGGTAAGTGATGAAGCCGTCTAAGATGGTAGCAGGCTAGGCCAACATGTTGGACCTGTTAGTTTAGCTGTGTAGTAGTAGAAAACTATGCAAGGAGTACATCCTCATGCTGGGTGTTTTATTTTTCTTTATCGCTTTATCGGTGCAGTCACCTATCAGTCCGTGTGGCACCGGACACGGGGACAGAGCAGCGCGTATTAGTAGTAGCGTCTGTATTAAAATCCTCACATTTAGTGAGAATGGCAATACAGACTACCTACAGCTACAATGTGAACGGAAGTTCTATTCCAAAAGTTCATATGATAGCCATAAAAAGCACAGCAGTTAACTGTTTTGCTGTAACATTTTTTTCTGTAATCAAGAGCGTTTTACAATAATATATTTTTCAATTTTGTCTGAATACTAAAATAAGGCCAAATAGGATTACAGACAGTATACATTTTTGTTCTGCCTAGCTGCCTCTGTCCTCGTGCGAAATCGGCACCTCCGCTAAAGATGGGACTGTTTGACATCGTTACCTATATTATAACGTACTTACCTATATACCTAATCGTGTTTCAGCAGACAACGTTACAGCTACGTCTTTCAGCTAAATAGTCAATCCACCAACTTATTAATAGGTGTACTTATTACTACTTTAAAATTACCTGTGGGTTCCATGTTGTATTTGAATGTGTCACACATGACGAGAATGTGGTTGCCACGACGGAATGGATCTTTGTATATAGCGCGAGGTACTATGAAAGTATCCGAATTATGGCCATCCGCTTGCCCCGTTGAACTGCCATCGAAGTTCCAAACCGGCAAATCTATAAAGTAATAATAATTATAATAAGTACGATTAATTAAATGTATTAGAAAATCCATATCCATACTAATATTATAAATGCGAAAGTGTGTCTGTCTGTCTGCTACGTTTTCACAGCCCATCTGTTCAACCGATTTTGATGAAATTTGGTACAGCGATAGGTTGTATCCCGGGGAAGGACATAGACTATCCCGAAAAATTAAAGAAATCCTGCGGGAATCTAAAAACATTAAACCGTGCGGACGAAGTCGCGGGCATCATTTAGTGTTATACTAAAAATAAGAACATGCCGCCAATGCAAACGATGGAACGTGCCGGAACGATGAACGTTGAAAATGTTCAGGAGTAGGATAAATTAAATTAATTGGCTTAGGTATCTCGCTTCCCTCTAAACAATTCTTTAAATTGCACATTATAGAACTACGCATGAACAAGGCATATTTGTATAGAATAACAAAACCATTACGCATAAAAACATTTTGATGGTGAATGTTATTTACCTACAAAATATTATAATATCAAGTTAATACCTAGTAGGCAAGCAGGAGATTGAAGTTTTCGGTTTTCCTCAACTCTTCAAGTGGTTAGGTAGGTACTTATGTCTGCCTTACCGCTAACTATCCAACGTCTTACTTAAATATACTACGAAAACACATAAATAACCTACGTACCTAGTACCTACCTTTAATGCTGTTAAAAATAAAAATTGAAATTACAACATTATTATTAGGCATGGATAAAATGGAACGTCAAAATGGAGTAGTACCTAAAGCGGACGCTCTAGATTTAAACAGTAAACGTATTGTTTTTTAGACATTTCAACCTACATTTGACCTTATTCGGAATAATAAATCTATAATAAATTCGGTTTTAATATTTAAACTTTACTGTAAAATCGGAAATCTTGCACATTGTCCCGAATCGGAGGGCAGAAACTGGTCATGTCCTTTTAACTAAATATGTAGTTCAAGATTCGTTAATATTAACGAAAAACTTAAAAATATTTTCAAGTATTGTTAATTTTTTCAAATGTTAGATTTGATATTTATTGTATCAAAAAATAATTTACATAGAAATAAAACTAATTTCGGAATGCTGTTTTAATTAAATAATTATTATTGAGTGTAAAATTGCAAAATATGTGACCTCACACTAGAGAGGGGGTCTCACAAATGTGACAAGGACGGGGGAGGGGTCATAAAATCACGAAATTAGTGTGACATACTTTATGGATGACCCCTTATTTAGCTAAGTAAACTTTTTCTTCAAAAACTATTGCTACCTTTAAGTATCTTTTTATCGTTAGATACGGCTACATTATATTATTCTCTCAACATAAGAAATAACTATAGACTTGATATAATCTAGAATGGATGCTAATTAAAATCTAAATCATTTTATGTGATACAATAAATGTGCTACATTTCTACGTCTGCTACGATATTGGTGTGAAACCTTCCAAATTCTCATCAAAGCTGTCCCTATTTACTCGTTCCCTCCAATTGCACTCGACATCAAACGTGCTTTCTAGAGACTTCGGACAAAAATACGGCGGCATGTATTTATTTATAATGCTGGTCCTTTTGATGGTACTCCACACCTTCAATGTAGTTTTTTCGTCTATTTCTTCGATGATTTGTGTCCATTTTACAAAATTATCTTAAAATGAGAAGAATATTGGTTGTGTTATAGCAAACTATGTGAGCATAGTTTTTTTAGCACCGCCATCAGTAAATTATTATATTTTACATTTCTCTAGAGGATCTTACTGGATGACTGATTTGCAATGTCGAAACTACCTACTCCATCAAGATATTTTGCATTTAACAACAGAATAATCAGGTAATAGTTGTAATTTTACGCTTAGTTAAAAAAAAAAAAAAATATGAGAGCCTCGCTTGACATTCACAGCTAACATATTAAAAAAATCATTTCTTAGGCGCCCTTAAAATTACAAACATCGAAGTAGCTACTGAATGATATCACCAAAACAAGGCGGTTTCCCTCTTTACCATAAAAAACGGTTGATCCATATAATTATGTAGGTACAGATGTATGGTACAGATGCTGTTTACAAAATAGCCTCTGAATAGACCCTGAAGGTCGCCGTATTACGCGATCTATGCTAATTGCAATGGTTAATGCGGACGTATTAAAAACGGGCTCGTTTTAATAGGAGTGTAATGTTTCATGTATTTGACGAGATAAATATGTAGCTACTCGTGGTACACCATACCTGGTATTTTGTAACTGCTATGACCTAATATTAGCTTAGTAGTTGTAGATCAAAATAAATAAATCTCTAAATAAACACACTTTTGAGCGCCACTCCGTTGTAATGTTAGTTAGAAACCATTCACTCTTACATTAGGTATATTTTAAGGGTGTTTTTCCTAAGTACGTACGAGTACATAGTTTTTATAATATCGTGGCAGAATAAGGCCGTATTATAATAAACCGAAATCAGCTAAGAACAGGTTCTCAAGTATAGGTTTTAAGATGATGATATAAAAATCAGCATTTTAAGACCGAAATTTACTGAGAGCGTGTTCTAAGCACGGGACAAAACCGACGTTCATGAAATGCGTCAGATTTTCATTGAGTTTCTCGAAAATTCACGAAATTTTATTTTATTTATACTAACAATTATATAAAGGACTACGGTCGCCCGCAACTTCGTCCGCGTACAATTTCTGATTTCCTATAAGATTTTCTCGCTGCAAAAGGCTTACTTATAGCAGCTATATAGCATCGGCAGGTTTTTATTATTTAAGACTAATAAGTCCTTAATGCTGACTTCAAAAACTTATAACCTTCACGCAAGCTTTCAACCCCTATTTTACGCCCTTTGGGGTGGATAATCGTAAAATTGTTTATGCAGTTTATTAATAATTAAGACTAATAATCTTTATGCCGATTTTCAAGTATCTAACTACAAAAACTTAGAACACTCATGTAAGCTTCTAACCCTCATTTCAGGTGAATTTTTGTCAAATTGCTCATACAGGTTATTATTATTTAAATTGAATAACCTAAATCCCGATTTTCAAGTCTCCAACTTCAAAAACACTGAACTTTCATACAAAGTTACAACCCCCATTTCAGCCTCTGTGGGGTAGATTTTCCTAAAATCGTTTATACAGTTTATTATAACTTAAAATTAATAACCTAAATCCCGATTTTCAAGTCTCTAACTTCAAAAACTTGGGAGCCCTTATGTAAGCTTCCAACCCCCATTTCACCACTAATGGGGTAGATTTTTGTAAAATTGCTTATACAGGTTTTTATTAATTATAACTAATAAATTAATTGCCAATTTTCATGACTCTAACTTCAAAAACAAAGAAAGGACTTTCATACAAACTTCCAATTCCCATTTCAACCCCTTAGGGGTGAATTTTCTCAAAACCGTTTCTTAGCGGCCGTCTACACCATAGAAGGAACCTATCTTCCAAATTTCAAGTCTGTATGCTTTATATTTTTATAGTTCCTGAGATATCGTGATGAGTCAGTGACCTTTCGCTTTTGTATATGTCACCGTAAGATTGTAAAAACCGTTAGATTATAATCTAACTCGCGAAATTCTAAACTGTCGAAAGATTAGAATTTAACGCATTATTTTCCGGTAGATTGTAATCTGATAGGTATTTAAACCCGATAAAAACATAAACCCGACATAAATAATCAAGTAGTGACCCTAACCTAACCTACAAGAAAGAGACAAGAAAACGTAAATAAAATGAATATTTCAAAAATTTACACTCAGAACATTGAACAGTTTACAATCTTTCGACAGTTTACAATTTCGCGGGTTAGATTATAATCATCTAACGGTTTTTACAATCTTACGGTGACATATATATATAGATTTGAATAAAACTCACCTTTTGGTTGTTTAGGAATGAATGTCAAGGTTCGATCCTTGCACCTCAGATGTTCACCGGTGCCGTCGATCCAGACGTACGTGGCCAGGATCCTGTCAGCTGGCAACGGAAGGTCATAGTATCGGTTCAGTAGAGTCTTGGATAATACTGCGTTTGGTGAGTTGGTCAGAACTGGCCCCGAAAGTATTTTTGGATTATCTGTAAAAAAACGAATAAATCGTGGGTGGGTTTTTCTCATCAATTGATGTTGGTTGTTTTTTTTTCAATCGACTTCCAAAAATGGAGGTTCTCAATTCGGCGCGTATTTTTTTAATGTATGTTGGTGCATACCTCGTGGTTTCTAAACCAATTTGAATTATTTTTTTCAGTGGTTAGAGGATGCGCGCGAGGCAGTCCTATACAAAAAATTTACTCCAAATCCTCAATCCTGATGCTGTAGGTGTTCCGTACTACATGAAATCCTCAAAACTAGGGAGTTAGGAAATTTTGATGGTAAATTCATATAGTAGGTATCAAGTCACGTGTTTACGATTCAACTTTGAGTCCCAACTCCTCAACCCTGATGCTGCAGGTTACAGAACTCCATAAATATAGCGATTTTGAATTTTTTAAGGTTTATTTTATATTGTATGTGTCAAGCAACGATTTTATACTTAAACCCAAGTCCCAACTTTAGAGTACACTAAAAAGTTCAAAATAAAAATTCTTTCCAAAAAACCGACTTCCACAGCCACTGTAAAGTAAAAAATAATTTTGATTTCTTCACAGTACACACTATGTTGACGTCGGGCAAGTACTTATAACAAAGATAGGCAAAGTTGACGCGTCAGGCTCGCCCGACTAAAGCAGTGTCAAGTCAAAATTAATTTTTACTTTATAGTGGCTTTGGAAGTCGATTTTTTAGAAATAATTTTTATAATTTATATAATTAATACCCTATGACCTATCTGAAAGTTTCTATAATCCAAATTTGACCATAAAAAAGGATCGAAAAATTTAGCTTTTTTTACAATGTGACAACTAATCCTTCTTCTTCTGTTGGGAAGTTCGGCCGTGGCTTACCACCTTACCGGCAAAGACGTACTGCCAAGCGATTTAGCGTTGTACGATGCCATGTAGAAACCGAATAGGGGTATTGGTTTAATGTAACTGACATGCACTTAACAGGCTACCCCGCTACCACCTTAGACTGAATCGTCACTTACCATCAGGTGAGATCGCAGTCAAGGGCTAACTTATAGTGGTTTTAAAAATTAAAAAAATAATGTGATGATGGATTCGTAAATCTTAATTTAAATTATTTTTAATTTGTATGCATGGCATTTATAAATTTATTTTAATCAAATATGCATAATATAATTTTGAAATATCACTCTTATCGCACGCCGAAATATCAGAGTACGCTGGTTCTGATAAATTAAACTTAATCGTTCTATCTTTTTTCGTACCCATATTCGAGCAAATAAATCTTTATTTTAGATGATCTAATCGCTGCGATGGTCTGATGGCCCCTTGAAATGTGTACCATAAGAGATAGAATAGTAAGCCTCTAAATTCTATAAACTAGGGGTCCAAGCGGATCGTCTTGCATCCTCCTACGTATGCCACGGAATAAAGTTGATTATATTTCTGTGCCAATTCAGTAATTCTCATTAAGTGTGTATGGAGTTGATCAAAGTAAACTGCAATTAACAATAAGTATAATTAATTATTTTAAGATATATTTTAAGATAAGTTAAAAGTAAATAAAACCAACGCTTTAAGCGATGAACAACATTTTTCATGTTGACATGCACGCATGTTATTGATGCCTCAAATTGATGTAGTATTAGCAAGTATTAGGTACTATTTTACTACAGATACATATCCAAAGTAAATTTCATTTTAATTCAGTTTAAAAAAGAGACACGTATCATGATTAATATATCGAAGTTAAGTATTCAATTATATTAGTACTGATGATCACAACATCACACAAGAGATTTTGAGTTTATGCGGTTAAAAAGCATTGAAGTTGGCAAAGTGACAAAACGTGACAATATTTTACTACTTGATTTTCTATTAATGTCTATGACTGAAAGGTCACAAAGTTCGTAGTTTTCATAAAGGTTTTCATATTAAGCGTGTTAAGTTCTCAATAAACCTGTAATATGTATTATCATATAAAAAACCCCCGTGATTTCAATACGACATAAAAATAGAATAGAAAATACTTTATCTAAAAAATAAAATATGTACACTAAAACATACTATAAACTGTACATGTCACACAGCCTACAGTGGTCATTTCAATAGGCCACGTGTTTATCATTTCACGAAATATGTACTTAGTTACCGTGTACTGACGTTAAAGCCGTATTCTAAAGTATTATCATCGGAACAATAACGTATTATTAATTACGAACATATGCTTAACATTTTTCAAATACATAATATATGAGTAAGAGCTGAATACTGAATTATAGATATCAAATTACGTCACACATAGTGTAGAGTAAACATTGAAGGTTCATTATTTCTACAGTGGTGTTTTTAAAAATCATGATTTTAAATCTACGAGATAACACTCGACGAGGTAAACCAATTTGCAATTTTATTTCAGCTCTCGCTTTCCTATTTGATATATCTGTCACCGTAAGATTGTAAAAACCGTTAGATTATAATCTAACTCGCGAAATTGCAAACTGTCGAAAGATTACAATTTTACGTATTATTTCCCGGTAGATTGTAATCTGATGGGTATGTCACCGTAAGATTGTAAAAACCGTTAGTTTATAATCTAACTCGCGTAATTGCAAACTGTCGAAAGATTACAATTTAACGCATTATTTTCCGGTAGATTGTAATCTGATAGGTATTTAAACCCGATAAAACCTAAGTGCCCGGCCTGCGGCCGGGCACTACTTGATTGTTTATGTCGAACCCTAACCTAACCTACAAGAAACAGATAAGAAAACGTGATTACAATAAATATTTCAAAAACTGACACTCAGAACATTGAACAGTTTACAATCTTTCGACAGTTTACAATTTCGCGAGTTAGATTATAATCTAACGGATTTTACAATCTTAGGTGACAGGTATATAAACCCGATAACCCACTACCTCATAATTTCTGTCGAACCCTAACCTAACCTACAAGAAAGAGACAAGAAAACGTAAATACAATGAATATTTCAAAAATTGACACTCAGAACATTGAACAGTTCACAATCTTTCGCGAGTTAGATTATAACCTAACGGTTTTTACAATCTTACGGTGACATATCTACATCTTATGGTACCCTGTTTTTTTTTCATAACTATTCCTATGTGTCAGACTGTGCCTCTGTTTAAGCGATAACTCTTTGGAGTAACCGGTTTTAATGGCTATCCTGCACTTGATCCTACACTTGCCTGATTATTTATGTCGATTATGTTTTATCGGGTTCGTCGTCGTCGTCGTCAACCGATGGACGTCCACTGCTGGACATAGGTCTCTTGTAGGGTCCTCCACAAGCCACGGTCTTGCGCCGCCTGGATCCAGCGACCCCCTGCGACTCTCTTGATGTCGTCCGTCCACCGTGTGGGGGGGTCTGCCGACACTACGCTTTCCAGTGCGGGGTCGCCATTCCAGCACTTTGAGACCCCAGCGCCCATCGGTTCTCCGAACAATGTGCCCCGTCCATTGCCACATCAGCTTTGCAACTCTTCGGGCTATATCGGTGACTCTACGGATCTCTTCATTTCTGATTTGATCACGTAGGGACACTCCCAGCATAACCCTCTCCATCGCCCGCTGAGTAACCCTGAGCCTTCTTATCAGGCCCATAGTCAGCGACCATGTCTCGTACTTAGCGGGTTAATATACCTAAAAGATTACAATCTACCGAAAAATTATGCGTTAAATTGTAATCTGTCGACAGTTTACAATTTCGCTAGTTAGATTACAATCTAACGGTTTTTGCAATCTTACGGTGACAAATACATGATTATGATTTAAATAAGGTTTTATGTTATTTTTATTATCAAACTTATACCGATTCTATCACATCATCGTGTGCCTTCTTCAGAACGAAGTTTGGTGGCCATTACGCGAAAAACTTCCCTATTTTGAACCGCCTCTTTTAGCTTTTGGTACGAGTAGCTAAATCCTGACCACCCTCTTATATCGATTCTATATTAACAGTTAAAAATCTGTGTCGATTAAAATTACTTTTAGCAGGTATAAATCCATCCAGCAATTTATTATTATAATTTAGCAGGTATCCAGATGCTTTTCCTTTTATGATTACATTCACTCGAGAGAAAAGGATTGAATTCTATCTGTCATCCTAATAGCTTCTCGATAATATGATTATGATGGTATAAGTAATGGTTTTTCCCATAGATGTATAATATATCTTTGGTTATATATATATATATATATATATATATATATATAAGAGTAAATGACAGTTTAGAATTTCGCGAGTTAGATTATAATCTAACGGTTTTTACAAACTTACGGTGACATATATATAGTGTTTTTCCCCTTACCTTCTATCTTTGCCGAATCACTCATTTTGAATTATTTCCACGTGACCTGTAACAAAGAAAAGATAATATTACGCAAATGAAAAAAAAATCTAAAGCTGTAGCAGAATAAATTGTAGAATTAGATCGTTTGTTTTTCCTTGACATTTAAAACATTAATAAAGTATTCTTAATTTCTTAAGAGTCGGTTGCACCACGGAAAGTAATCGTTATTGGTATTCAACTTGAACATCAAGTGAGAGAGGCACAAGTTAGTAGGTAGCCTTACATACATTATTTAGGGTTGTCTAAAATAAAAAAAAAGCCCTAACCTATGCAACACAAAAAGTGGCTTTTTAAAAGTGGACAAAAATAACTTTGCCCTACAGTTGACCCGAATGCGGATATTGTTTTAACAATGAATAGACATTGAATAGGTACGTTAAAATATATTTTTCACACCACATGCTCGACAATGCCGAATTATATGTCATGTAAACCTTACCGAAAGCAAGACATTATATCTCTTGGCTTTAGCCGGGTTATAATGTTCTATTGAATTTCATTATAACCCGCTGGTCAATAATGTGATTTTCACTTTCATAATTCTTATTGCTAAGTACATAAAGTCTAATTTCGCTAAACAGAATGTGTCCTCAGCGGGCGCGGCCAACTCGATTTTCGAAGACCGAAGCCGTGGCCCACTAGATTCGCACTGAGACGAACTTCATTTGTTTGTCAAATCGAGTAGGCCACGCCAGCTGAAAGAAGTTGCTGTAGCCGTAGCCGTAGTACCTTTAGAAGATTCTATAAATATTTCAAAAAAAAATATCAAAAAACACTAAACACTAAATGTATTAAACACTATCTACTAAGCCTGGTTTTTTATTGTCTCGCATAAAGTGAGAAAAGTAGAGTATACACCACAGGGATAAAACTTTTTTTCTTGGGCGCTTGAATCCCTCACTGCTCCCAGGACTCGATCTTAATTCCCTCGCTTTGCCCGGGAATTAACTTATAACACCCTCGCTGCGCTCGGGAGTTAAATTTAGAGTCCTTCGTTACTTCAGGATTCAATGTAGCGCCCGTGACATAAAACAGTGCTTTATCTCCTTGGTGTATAATCTACTATTACTAGCTGATGCCCACGACATCGTCCGCGTGGATTGAGGTGATTTGGTTCCCGCGGGAACTCCTTAATTTCCCGGGATAAAAAGCTTATGTGCTATTCCAGACTATAATCTATCTCTGTGCCCAATTTCATCCAGATCCGTAAAGTCGTTCTGGCGTGATTGATTAACAATCATCCATCCATCCATCCAAAATTTCGCATTTATAATATTAAAGTATAGATATATTGGTGCGTAAACATAGAGCTCATCGTAGCAACCTATAATAGAATAAAATGATGATCATTTGGATTGGGTGTAAAATATTCGCGAGAATTCTTTTTTCCTGGACAAAATGAGCTAGGTATGTTTCAGTAATCCGTATTTTAATTAATTATTAATGAATGTGACGCTGCTGCTCTAATAGCTAATAAAAAATAAATAAAAAAAAACACGACAGCCCTGCCAAAAAACGAACTAAAAAGTTTAAA
This sequence comes from Erebia palarica, assembly GCA_964035005.1. Taxonomy (NCBI): domain Eukaryota; kingdom Metazoa; phylum Arthropoda; class Insecta; order Lepidoptera; family Nymphalidae; genus Erebia; species Erebia palarica. Next base: position 23,375,713 of record OZ035986.1, read on the forward strand.
ATCTAAATTAATCTATTCAAATTAAAATCTTATTCACATTTTTATTGATGATATTTTTTTGTGAATCACTGGATATTGAATTATAGTGTTTTATAGTTTTTATCTAGATGATTATTATATAGTTAATCTTATTTTCGATATTTTTTTTCAACTTTAGACTTTAATATGGGATCATGGTCACCCCAACATTTTTTTTTAAATTTTACTAGTCTATGTCACCCGGAATAAGCTAGGGATTCTAACGATACCTCATTTATCAAAATGGGTTCAGGCGTATAGAAATTATGGTGGAATATACAAACTCACATACATACATATTACATACATGAACCCTGAAAACCATATACTCCTTTTTTCAGGCAGTCGTATAAAAAGAAGGTCAGGTCAGGTATCACAAGATAGCTACATTTTGTTATTATTTCTAGATAATATTGTTTATAAGTAGGTATGTCATCATCATCATCATCATCATACACATTTGATAAATTAAGATAAAATTCATACGGAGCATTCCAGAAAAATCCATTTTGCTGCGCGCTATCGTTATCAACGTAAACAACTATAATAATACTATGTACATACATACTTATTAATCATTAGCTCGAAATAATAATCTTTAGTAAACAAACTGTTGTTTTATGTAATTAAGTAAGAATTATAATGGCAAATTAAACATTTTTTGTTATTGCTATTTAATCGGAGTTGCTAGGCATGACATTAATAAGTGTATTGAAATGAAGAACAGAATACCTACAATACGAGTACATACCGAACAGGTAAGTTCCGAACGTAGATATTCTACTGAGAAAAAATGAGTTCAGAGGTAGTAGAGCCGATTACTATTTTCTCACTCTTAATTTCTCACGTTATTCTACCGATTTCTTTTCACGAAAATTGTGATTAAGTATCACTTTTTACTGCAGTGATTGTGTTACTAAATTAATGGTAAATTAGAATAAGTATTGAAATTTGAAACTGTGCGTAATCGTAAATCATTAGGTAATATTTAATATTCAGTTCCATTTATATACACTTTTTGGACTTTATTTTGACTGAACAGGTAAAATGAACCTATACTGTCAAAATAAAGCAAAACATAATGCTCTCACAAGTCGCTATTCCTCGAGGCTTACTAAAAATATTTAATTATTATTAATTACAATTTTTGAAGTGAGTCAATCAACTGAGCAAGTAGGTCAATGAACTGCGTCTAGACAACGCATAGACTATAAAATTGCGGATTGCGATTATAGGTATACGTTTTGTCGAAAGTGTTTCAACTCAGATGGCACTAGGTAGTAAAGCGTATTGGTGAAATTATATATAATAGGCCTTTACCTATGAAATTGCCGTGTTTTAAGGGAGGGACATAAAGTCGATTTTTTTTAAATATAATATATTTATTTAATCAAAGTATATACCATTGCTATCTATGTACTTTTGCCATCTCATAGGTAGTTCATTGATCCCTTTACTAAAAAACCATTCGGACGGGAATCAATAAAATCTTTGAAGGCGCTTTGGACTGCCCCATCGGAGTTGAATTTTTTCCCTTGCAAGAAGTTATCCAAATTCCGAAAAAAATGGTAATATGTTGGAGCAAAGTCCGGGGAGTACGGTGGATGTCTTAGACATTCCAATTGAAGCTCCTCTAATTTGGTAGCCGTCTGTTGTGCAGTGTGTGGTCTAGCGTTGTCCTGAAGCAGCAGTGGCCTAGAGCGATTGACGAGCCTCGGTTGTTTAGCAGCTAGCTTTTCCATCATGGTTTGCAGTTGCTGACAATAAACATCCGCCGTAATCGTCTGGCCAGATTTAAGAAAGCTGTAGTGAACGACACCGGCACTAGTCCACCAAACGCTCACAAGTAATTATTTTTGAGTCAATTTTCGCTTGGGGCTGGATTTGGCTGGTTCACCAGGGTTCAGTCATTGCGATTAGCGTTTCCGATTATCGTACAGGATCCACTTTTCATCACAGGTAATAACTCGATTTAAAATCCCTTCATTATCGTGCCGGTTGAGTAATGTAACGCAGCAGTCGATGCGCGTTTGTCGGTTTGCTGCACTCAATTCATGAGGTACCCACCTTTCAAGCTTTTTCACCTTCCCAATTTGCTTCTAGTGGATTAAAACAGTTTTATCACTAACACCGCAACCTGCAGCTAGCTCGGGCGTGGTTTGCGATGGATCCGCTTCCACAGTAGCCTTCAATTCTTCATTATCAACTTTGGTCTCCGGCCGTCCACGGGGCTTGTTCTGCAGGTCGAAATTTCCTCTGTGTTTTCTTTTGCGACACCGCCGCTATACACATCATTAATCCTTCGAGCCGTTTCTGCAGCACTGGTACCACGATGGAACTCGTACTCGTAAATAACGCGATATTTCAAGTTTTCCATTGTGTAAACTGAGTGACGCAAAGAAAAAACCAAAAGAGGAAAAATCAAATGAATAGGGGTTTTCAAAACACAAAAGCATGAGTAAATAGCTGTATAAATTTGAAATTGAAATTCCTAACCAAAGAGATATATTTGAGATCAAAGTGGCCAGTACGACAAAACGGCAATTTCATATGTAAGGACCTAATAATATATCAATTATTGTAAAATGTAATCCTGCATTTTTCTTGTTTAAGTACATTCATCTCATTCATGCCACGGTAGATATTTATTGAGCGTGAATACGAAACAAATTTCAATTTCTCAATTCTATCTATCTACCTACGAGTAGGTAGTTATACGCAAAGAAAAATAGCATCGCTTGTCTCGGAAGGTTTATGACTTATTACATGGTATAATTAACTTTCTCACCTATTAATTTATTTAAATTAATAGGGCTTACCTACATATTATTATTTTGTTTTGATTAATGAAACTGAGTTTTATAAGAAGCATCTGATAGACCCTGTACACACATCAACGGCAGACTGACGTCTGAAATCGGAACGCGCGCGTACGAGTGTATGATTCCTGACAGGTGTATGGAACAGGTCAGATTGCTGATCGCCTGGGCGCGACTTCAAAAACGTGGCTCCAACGTCATGGCCCATGATCCATAAAACCTCAATGATAACCGAAGGCATCCATTAGACCATTGGTATTGAGTCTCTGCTGTAAAGTTGTGGTAGAGTTTTCTACCGCGGACCGCCTACTGCGATCACTGTGATATTGCATGGCAAATATCTGGATAATAGGCATGATGACTGATTTTGAAAAATGGTCAGATTATGTTCGGAAGTATCCACTATTTCGAAAAAATGTCTTGTTTCATCAGAAAAATAAGGTTTGGTAGATAAAATTGGTATTTGAAGTTTAAATTTTAAATTTCACGCCAAAACGCTAGCCGGTGTAATCGTTTGTGACGTCACTATTGTTTTTACCAATGTACTCTGTGCAGTGTGCAGTAAGCAATAGTGTGATTGTCAAAGCTCGCAACAAACAATTGTGACGTCATTCGCTTTTTGGCGTTTAATCCAATATGGAACTGATGTATTTTATAGTTTTATTTTATCAAAATAAATAGCAATGTCACTCGAAATAGGAAAATAAATACGTTTTTTATAATCAATGAATCATAATTCATTAGATAAATTCATAATTTCATTGATGCATGGTTACTGTCATCATGCCTATTATTTGCCCCACTCAATCACTAAAAACTGATAGATAGGCCTTTGAGCCAAGCACGTTGGACATGGTACCGTCGTGCCACGCGGTGCCCTCGCGTTTGATTTGTTTGAGCCTTAAGATTTCAAATTCCTTAGTCTGAAGACATTAGAAGCGTACATTGGCACCATGCCATCCATAACTATGGTGTCACTCGAGTGACATTGGGAACACAAAGATATCTTGAGAGAAAGATGTAAACAAAACTGTCCGTTTACATTTTCCCGGTGTTAACCAGGAAACGCGCTGACCAGTTTCACACAAATAGGTACAAAGGAAATAGGTAAGGTACATGTTGAGTTATTTATTTAACGAAATTAACAAGAAACAAACGGATAAAACAAAAAAAATATTGTTTTTTTATTTCCCTATGACTAATGATAGGGACTGCAGATAACGAATTTTTTTTATTTTTTGTTTTTTTTTTACTTAAAATTATTAAAATATAAACCTTAACACTAAGGCGTTGAAGTTTAGTTTCGAATGTACTCCCTACCAAAAAGTGCTCAACGCGCCTACAGAAGTTTAACACTTCAATATAAATTACCAAAAAGTACTCAACGCGCTTAAAGAAGTTTTCACTTTAAAAAAGCTGGCCAAGTGCGTGTCGGATCTCACGCAGATCCCCCAGGCCAGGGTTCCGTAATTGCCCATCTATTTATCTCTAAAATTCTAAATTTTATTCTACCACTTTGACGGCATGATTTCTATTGTGTAGGTACCTGTACCAAATTACAGCTCCCTAGTACTAATAGTCTCTGAACTGACGGACGGACGGATATGCCGAAACTAAAAGGGTCCCTTGTCTTGTAGACTACGGAATCCTAAAAAGTTAAAATACTCATAGATAATGCGTCCGTATATGTAATTCGTAGCTAGACATAGAAGTAGATAATTTTCTAAAAAGTTGATAAGATACCTATTATAACTTTTTACACTTATATGAACAACATCTCTCTCCGAGTACTTTTCTAAAAATAATTGTGGATTTTTGTTGAAATCTCAAGCCGAAACTTTGGTCGTTGGACTTAATCTATTCAAATACATAATTATGTGTAATACTACCATAAACATTAGCCTGCCACGACTTTAATTAGTTAATCACCGTAAAAGTTAGACTGACACAACTAAGTACCTAACTAGTACAGAACACTTCAGTATTGTCTATAACTCTTTACAAAGCGCAAAAACAAAGTCAGTCAAATGATCTTTTGCAAGGTCTTTTGCTTCGTCAAACGGATGGATGATGGATCGTATTGTTCTTGATTGGCTTACTTTCCATTACAAAAGCCGCACGTAATTTTCGAGCGCATATTTTATGAAATTATAAATTGACTGGGATAGTCGTCTGCCAATAAAATATTAAGATAATAATTTATAAACACTTATGTACTTAACTTTTCATGTTGACTAATTACATAGTGGCGTGCCTATACCTAGATAGATTATTAAATAATTACAATCTACCTATAGATTAGCTTTTCTCCCCGATTCCGGCCTATATCTAGTCCTTCCTCGTGATACAACCTATCTCTGTGCCAAATTTCATTTAAATTGGTTGAAAAGATGGGCCATTAAAGAGCAGCAGGTAGACACACTGTCGCATTCTATAATATTACTATGGATGCGTATCTACCTAATTGATAATAATTAATAAGCTATCAATTGCCGCACAGACAGTGTGCCAAGAATATAATAAATACGTACTTATTACGTCGTGGTTTCTATTCTACAAGAATTGGCTCTAAAACGCATTAGATACTTTATAGGCCATTAAATTTTACTAACATTGAATGCATAGAAATAAGGAAACGCAGTACATAGTATACAACATAATATCAGTAAGTTGGTTGATAGTTCCCACTTCAGAAATTCTAATGACTTCGTATTGATTTAATCTGATCGAAAGTCATCATCCTCAGCCCTTTGCCGGCCCACTGAGTCTCATCTCAGTCCTGCAAATCACTCTTAACGTACGTCAATATCTGAAGATGCTCCGGTGTCGGATTGAAACGTACGTTGAGAGTGATTTGGAGGATTTGTGTGGTGTGATGCTGTGCCGAATTACTGGGTGGTGAGTGTCGCATGTTGTAGGTGAAAGACACGCACTGCACCACATGGATTTGTCTACTGTGGCGGATTATAGCGAATTTAACTTTAAGCTCATTCATTAGAAAGTTTTTCTCGGAGAGGTCAGATAACCATCGGAATAGGAGACCGACTTCTAAACTACTAGGATAGCACCGATCGAAAGCGTAATATTTACCTAGTGTCTAATAGTTAGTATAAAGTAAATAAATAAGTAACCTCCAACAAAATCTATATGTCACCGTAAGATTTTAAAAACCGTTAGATTATAATACCTATACATATCGTAGGTATGAGATACCGGGCAAATATCAAGGTCTAACCACAATTTGGGCCACAAATTCGCTATTATGATCATATCAAATGAAGTAAGTTGGTAAATTAGTTTTGAGACTGGTTTTAAATACCTAATATCGGGAATCGATATATTATACTATGTAACTTTATAAAATAAAAGCTTTGATTATAAGATAGTGATGCCTAGAGACCCTGACTGTTTTGTGGCTAATTAGATGTATAAACGTCTTATTAGCCACAAAACAGTTACCTATCCTCACCTACTCTGACACATGAATAAAATATAGGTACGTGGGTAATTAATTATTTCAGAGAATTAACGAATTTAATTCCTTGTTTCAGAGAAGAGCTCTAGTCTAGATACCATTTTATATTTTTATTTATAACCCTATCGGAAATAGACTATCCAGCTTTATCAATACTAATTCTGAGGACGTACCTACCAAGTTACCAAACTACCTACATTTATTTTAAACTGTCAGCATTTTTATACCACTGCCAGAAAAAGGAGTATATTGTTTTCAGGGTTGTATGTATGTATGTATGTATGTATGTATGTATGTATGTATGTATGTATGTATGTATGTATGTATGTATGTATGTATGTGAGTTTGTATATTCCACCATAACTTCTATACGCCTAAACCGATTTTGATAAATGAGGTATCGTTAGAATTCCTAGCTTATTCCGGGTGACAGGCTAGTAATTTTTTTAAAAAAATGAATGGTGTGACCATGGTCCCGCATTAAAGACTAAAGATGAAAAAAAATATTCGAAAATAAGATTAAATATATAATCATCATCTAGAAAATGATGAGTAGATTCCAAAAATATATAACACTATAGTTCAATATCCAGTGATTCACAAAAAATATCATTTAATAAAAATGTAAATAAGATTCTAATTTAACTAGATTTATTTAGATTCTTAACTTTTTAGTTCGTTTTTTGGCAGGGCAGTCGTGTTTTTTAATTTTTTTAATCATGACTTGTTAATTAAAAAAGACTTCAAACCTACCAGATGCCGATTGTCCAGTTTACCGACCAGTTTTTTGTTCTCAGAACTCTGCTTTTTTATACGTTTTCGATTAATTAAATTTTTTTTGTTCACCTTTTGCTCATCTGTATTATATCATAATTTATTGTTATTTCGTGACAGTACCTACTAAACTCTAAAGCATTGGTGTAGAATTTAAAGTGTACTCATTATTATATTTTGATGTGCTAAACACATAAATACAAAAAATTAAAATAAAATTTAAATCGTTTTTCGTGTTCCGTACCTAAACTTCAAGAGAAAAAATAGGAATCCCTAAAGGATCACTTCGTTGCCCGTCTGTTTGTCTGTCAACCAGCTTTTTCTCGGGAACGCGTGAAGGTATCAAGTTGAAATTAACATCAAATAAGAACTTAAGTTTAGTCCCTAGGAGATGTAAAAAAATCAAGCTTCTAAGTCAACGCAATCAACAGATACGGCCGCTTATGCCGCATATTTTACATATTTTGACACTCACCATCAAAACTTATCGGGTAAGTACTTCCCGCTGACCTAGAATCATGAAGATTGGCATGAAGCAAGGTTTCACAGCCTTGTGATGTGAAACCTTGCTTCATGCCATAGGAAAAAAAACTGAAAATCGTAAATTAGGGTTCTTACTCATAGGGTGTTGAATTGTTTTTCAGGCGCTACCGTTATTTCACAGCTGATAGCGTGTTATTATGACATATTTCTTGTTATTTACTAAAATAATTTATTGTGGTGTTGTGGTACGGAACCCTTTGTGCGCGAGTCTGACTCGGATTTGACCGGTTTTTTACTTTTATAATATATTATATTTAACTGTGCGTGTGTTGTGAATACTGATTTAATTAAAATCTTGTATTTCTAGATTTATATGACCTACATTTAGAATCCCTAATGCGGAATTCCACCGAGAGGTTTAAACATAGACCCAGACGTCTTCTAACAGCTACGAAATTGATATTTCATATTCAGATCCCTCTGAATATACACACATACCTACATTTCCCCAATGTACTTACAGAAATCCGCAGACGGTTATTATCGTCCGCTATATTGAATTTAGTGTGATGTTTTATTTTTATTATTTTATTTTTCGTATAATAAAAACAACTGGTTAGTCCGCCATCTTTGGTAGTCAGCCATATCGGATTAAGAAAGACGTCACTTAGCTAACCATGCATCGTCATCCAAATTTAACGTGTATGTAAGTTTAATCAGTTGGGGATACCTAACTGTTAAAATTCAGTTGCAAGATTTGACTTAGACCCACGCACCCGGCACCCAACTTGATAAAAATAAAATACCTAGCTTTGTTGGGTAAATTAGGTGTACTTTGCAAACATGCAGAATCGATAACTTCGATATTACATAATTTTAAGACTTTAAACCGCGATTTGTCTCACTGCCAAAAAAGATTTATTTTTATATTGCCACAATTCACAAAATAATATATTAAAATACCTAATTAAAACGCTAAAATTTAGGCTTAAATAACAAACGCTTCTTATTAAATCTACCTTGTACCACCGAGTACTGCCTTGTACCTAAATATAGGTAGTACTATTAAATGTATATCACCGTAAGGTGGTGAAAACCGTTAGATTGTAATCTATCTAGCGAAATTGTAAATTACCGAAAGGTTACAATTTCTTCGGTAGATTGTAATCTGTTAGGTCATATTTATGTCGAACCCTAACCTAATCTACAAGAACGAGACAAGAAAACGTAAATACAATGAATATTTCAAATATTGACACTCAGAACATTGAACGGTTCACAATCTGTCGACAGTTTACAATCTATCGAGATAAAAAGCGTTTAATTGAACCATATTAGATTTAGGTTTCGTTTAGTTTTAAATTTGCCATCCAAAACGAAAATTCAGCTCAATCGGAAACCGAGAAATGGATTTGGTTTAAACAGACACCGAAACAGGTGAAACTAAATAAAAGCTTGTTAAATTATTGATACTGCCGGGAATGGCTCCGCACTCATAAGACCACAAAGCTCAGTGTTCATCAATATAGGTATAGTTACAGTCTATCGTGCGCACTTCTGCGTAGAGGCGGTAGCATATAGGGTCAACACGTCAGTTGACGACCAGTTAGTCGACTTGCCGTCTTTAAAGTTACATAGCTCTTTGAAATTTACCTTTTTTGACGAAATAACAATTTATATGTATGAAAGAAACATGAAGAAACATAATTACCATATGATTTAAATATTTCTGTTTTCCTATTTTTTGCAATATTCCGATTTGTCAAAAAGTGCGTTTTTTTCAGTGTACGACCAGCTTTCGTTAATTTACGACCACACAGTAGTCAGTTTACGACCATTCAACAGCCACTGAAAAAAGATCTCTTGATATGTTAAGTTAAGGTCGAAAATAAAAATAACAATTAATTGTTCTAAAAACACGTTAATTTATTTTTTCTATTAATTATAAGTTAATATTTATTTAAAAAATAGCAAAAACGTAATATTTTTTTATCGAACATATAATATTATAGGGGCATAACTTGCATGCTTTATTTTTTTTTATTAGTCTTCTTTTCCTACATTTCATTTTTTTTTTATTATATAGGCCAGCACTTGGCTGCAATCAAACTTGCTTGCAAGTGGTGATGCAGCCTAAGGTCGAGCGCGCTTGCGTAGAAGATGTCTATTCACTCTTGATTTGAAAAGAGGAGTGGAAAACGGAAGCCGGAGGGGCATTCCATATCCTAGTGGTTCTAATTAGAAACGAGGAAGCAAATCGCTTCGTACGAGCCCGCGGAATTTCGACTGCGTAAGAGGGCATAGACCTTGTCGATGTCTTGCAGTTCGATAATAAAAAGGTGACGGAAGAACTAGATTGAATAGTTCTTGAGCACACTCTCCGAAATATATCCTGTAGAAAACCGACAGACAGGCAACTTTGCGCCGATGCTCTAAGCTTTGCAGCTTTGAACTGACCAGCGCTTTGTTACCAATAAGTCTCCTGGCGCGACGATCCACCGAATCCAATGCATTAAGCTGGTACTTGGCAGAGCCATCCCATAAATGGCGGCAGTACTCCATGCACGATCGAACTTGTGCTTGGTACAGGATTAGAAGCTGTTCCGGCTTGAAGTACCGCTTGACTTTGTTGAGGATACTGTAGTATAATGAATGTGGGTAGTTTAATAATTAGTTGCTTTTGATACTGTGTTGTCATTGGCTCGATTAGTCTGGAATAAACCGTTGTTGCGACTCGGAGTTTTATTAAAATATATTACAGTGGCGCAGTCGTTTATAAGTTTTATTGACTAGTTAAATGTCGTCCAAGATGTCCGTAGGAAATTTAGGCGAGTTTAATCTCAGTTCGGGTACATGTATCGATCGGATGGAGCAATATTTTCTCGCTAACGACGTGAAGGTTAACCTACAAGTGCCTACGTTGCTCGCGTGCGTGGGTGACGCAACGTACGAGCTGATGGTGGATCTGTGCTCTCCCAAAAAGCCCGGTGAGATGAAATTCAGCGAGTTAGTGCATCTGGTTAAAAAACACATACAACCGACGCCTTCAATTCTCGCGGAGAGATATAAATTCCGGAAACGGACGCAGGCTCACACCGAAACGGTAGCTCAATTTGCGGCAGCTTTGAAACATCTAGCCAGGGATTGTGATTTCAAAGAGAACTTAGAAGAGAACTTAAGAGACCAATTCGTGTGTGGCCTACACAGTGAACCTACGCGACAAAGATTATTCTGTGAAGACAACTTGACCTTCTCGTCGGCCTTCAAAAAGGCCGTGGCATTGGAGGCGGCCGCGAATGACGCTGCGGCAGTCGAGCAACGGACGGCGGACGGCGCAGTGCATGCGGTGCACGCGCAGGGCGCGCGGCCAGCGAGCGCCGCCGAGCGCGCGGGTGCGGCGCCGCGCCGGCGTAGCCAAGGCTCGGGCGGTAGGGGCCGGTCGGACGGTGGCAACAATGATCGTCGAACGGTGGCGAACGGAGGGTGTTTTAGCTGTGGAAGCCGGGACCATACCCGGGCGGTGTGCCGTTTTCAAAACTATTCTTGCCGGGTGTGTTTAAGACCGGGACATTTGCAGCGCGTATGCCCTAGGGCAGGACGGAAAGCGGAGGGCCAGGTCCTTCGGCTAGATACAACGCAACAGGTGGAAGAGATAGAACGAAGTGACGCCAATGATGGTGAGAGTGAGAGCTTGGCTGGGTATTATGATGACGAAGGAGTCGGAGGGCCCGGCGGGCTGTATATGGTGCAGCTGACGGGATCTGATCCGGTGGTGGCCGAGGTGACCGTGGCGAATAGACGGCTGGCCATGCATGTAGATACCGGCTCGCCTATATGGTGCATAGGCGACAAAATGTATGCAGAGATGTTTCCAGAATACAAACTGCGAGATAACAGTTATAAATTAAAAGGTTACGATGGAAGTAATATTCAATGTACCGGCTACATTACAGTGCCAGTTAAGTATGGCCTTATCAGTGAAAATCTTAAATTGTATATCATTTTAAAAGGTGCGGTGCCTTTGTTAGGCAGAGAGTGGTTAAACAAATTGTGTATGAGTGTTACGGTGGCTAAATCAGTGCTCGCTATTGATAAAAATAACAAAGGTAGTGAATTTGATAAAGATAAGTTTATATGTAAGTATCCGGGAGTATTCAGTGGCAAGCTGGGCCAGCTGCGCAGTCGGCGCGCTACGCTGCGCTTGCGGGAGGGGGCGGCGCCGGTGTTCCGGCGCGCGCGGCCTCTCCCGCTCGCGCTGCGGGCGGACGTCGACGCCGAGCTACAACGCATGGAAGCTGCAGGTATTATAGAACCCGTACCATCCTCGGTCTCAACCTCGTACATATTTGTTCAGCGTACGTACATATTTGTTCAGTGAACGTATGTGTTCAGCGTGTCGGACGTGTGGAGACGTAGCGGATTTGCCACCAAAATCGCCAGTGGTGCCATGGTCGTGGCCATCGAGTCCATTTGAACGGGTTCATATAGATTTTTTTGAATTTAAAAATGCTTCATACCTAATTTTAGTGGACGCACACTCAAAATGGATAGAAGTCGTGCCCATGTCCACCACGACGGCGACAAATACAATTTTAAAATTAAGAGAAATATTTGGTCGTTTTGGGCTTTGCAGGATCCTGGTCAGTGACAATGGTCAGCCATTTCCTAGCGTCGAATTTTCTTCGTTTTTAAAAAAAAACGGTATCAAACATATTACGTCAGCTCCTTATCACCCGTCATCCAACGGGGAGGCGGAAAACGCTGTTCGAACCGTCAAACGGGCTCTTAAGAAAGCAGAGGTTGAAAAAATTAATTTGAGTAGTTTTTTACAAAGATTTCTTCTCGATTATCGAAATAGTATCCACGGTACAACGGGGGAAACACCTGCAAGATTAATGTTTGGCCGTCACCTTAGATCGCGGTTTGATCTACTTAAATCTGGAATCGTGGAATACGTATCGGATCGGTTGCAGAAAAGAGCGCTAGCTAAAGGCGGAACTGATAAGTCTTGGGTAGAAGGGGATAAAGTATGGGCTAAAGACTTTCGAAAGAATAGAAGGTGGTGTGTAGCGAGAGTTATAAATAGGAAAGGACGAAATATGTACGAGGTTGAGACCGAGGATGGGTTACGTTGGACACGGCATTCAGATCAGCTGCGTTCTAGCTCAGTGGCGGCTAGTCGGGACTCAACGATGTCATGTGACTTTCGTGGTCAGCCTACGGTATCGGCCCAGGCTGCTTTAGCGGACTATACATGTCGTAATGATAAACGGAATGCCAAGGACGTCGATGACACGTGCGAGTTTCGAACTGGAACATCCCCGGTACAGAGTAAACGGGACCGAAGGCGACCAGTCCGTTTCGGTTATGATGATTCCATTTGAATGTTATACTTAATACTGTTATTATAGGTAGTTTAAGCATAAATTTAGTAATAATATGTATTTCTAGTTGTCACGACCAATTACAAGTATAAGTGTTGTTAACCATTACTTTAATTATTGTTATTGGTTTATGAGACGGGAAACATGCGTATAGACTAATATAACAAATAAGGACTTGCTAATATTAAAGGGGGGGATAATGTAGTATAATGAATGTGGGTAGTTTAATAATTAGTTGCTTTTGATACTGTGTTGTCATTGGCTCGATTAGTCTGGAATAAACCGTTGTTGCGACTCGGAGTTTTATTAAAATATATTACAGATACCAAGTGTCTTGCCAGCTGTTTTTGCTTTGGATTCGATGCCTTGTCTAAATTCTAAATTTTCTTTATCGCTTTTCTAAAAATATTATTTCTTCAAGCTTGTGAGGAAGTTGCACTTGGTAGCTAAGTCTTAGTTTCGCTTTTGTCATTCGGCGCTCATCAAATGACATCTCATTTTGTGTATATTATATTAATTGTAGCATCGGTCCTAATTAGTTATATTGTCAAAATATCAAAGTTCGAGCTGGAATGTGAATAAGCAGGGGCTTGTGGGTGAATGCTGTCACTAATTGAGTTGCAACAAGGAGATATAAACTTCACAGTTGCATGAAAATCTCTGGCCTGCACTGTGTTTTTTATTTGAACTAGAATCTCGACAAAAAAATATTTGAAACTGTTTTGCTAATATTTTCGGTACGAGACTGCCAGTTCTTGACTATGCTTTCTAGCTTCAATTGCCTAAACACGCTAACGTCAGCCAGCTGAATGATATTGTGTTGTATTAGCTGGTTAACCATTCCTATCACAAAACTCACTTAGAGTATCAGAGGGTAAGTCATGTGAGACTTGTACCCATCTATGAATAGGTTTACGGGCTTTTTTATAACATTTTTGGTTACCCAATCATTGAAAGCATTGCTTACATATTTATAAAAGACTTCGCTCTTCATCCATCCACTTTCTAAACGTTCAAGTACCCATGATTCTGGCATATTATCAAAGATGGCTTTAGGGAGTCTGACATAAGGGAATATTACTAGAGCTAAGAACCCCTGAGGTCATGGATGATAAATTGTCTCCATTATATGTACTGGACTTACAGAATGCGATTGGATGAAGAGTAAAGTATTTTATGAATTCATTAACGACAATTTCTCAATTTCTGTCTCGTATTAGTGAAGTCCTCGCCTACGGCTCGGCCTTCAAACTCATACTCGACCTGCAATTGCCTATTTCCCAGCCTTTGCAATAATGTACTATTATTACACACAAACAAATAACAGAACAGAGGTAAAACAAATCGTGACAGAATTAAAAACTAGTTACGGTGTAAAGGCGGCCCTGTGAGTGATCTCTTCCAGGCAACCTTTATAAGATAGGAGATTGGTTGCAAGATGACGTGTAAATTTCTAAAAAAAATTATAACAATCTACTACTTAACTTTTTCAACTAACTATTACAATATAATAAACTTACATAACAGTACATACTATTTTACTTATGACAATATAAATCTAAAAATAAATATTATATACTCATATAATAATTATATATGATATCATAAACTTACTTACACGAGCTTTACATAGATATTTATACTTTTATAGAGATAAATAGTGAGCCATTTGAGTTGGACTCGATATTGAGTTATGTGGTCAAATTTTCTCAGCCTAAACACAAATCTGATAGCCATATTTTGCAGACGTTCAAGCTTATTGAGGAGAATCTATGGTAAATCAGAATAGCATGAATTTGCATAATCTAAGAGGGGAAGCAGAAGTGATTGAGCCAGGGATATTTTGGTTTTGACCGGTAAAAAGTTTTTCCATCTTTTCAACCTACCGATCACGGCGTAGATCTTTCGACTAATTGCAGCTATCTGAGGAACCCAGGAAAAGGAGTTGTCCATAATAAGACCCAGGTTTTTGACAGTGCTGCAAATTTCCAAATTAGTGCCATTGAATACTACAGGAGGGAGAGATGAAGGGATTATGATAAGTGTTACAGAATGACAGTGTAACAGAATCGAAGCTGTAACCCTTTTGAATTTGTTTTCAATTCTGTTAACCCGAAAAGCTTATATTTCTGTAACAGAAACGAATCTTTATATCTTAATAATCTTTCTTTTATAAATAAAGGGTTTTAAAGTGTAACCGAAATTCAAATGAACCTAAGGTGAAAGCACCGATGGTTGCAATTGTTTTAAGAAAAACATAGCCATGTTGTGCCAGTGTAAAATCCAATGAAGAGAGAAGAACGCGTTGTCACACCGTGCAGTTTGTTAGGGCATATACCTATTAGGGTTACAGATAAAAACACTTATAAACAGAAATAAACAGTAACAGATTGATTGGGTTACAGTATCGTTTCTGTTCCCGTTATAAGTGTTACTGTTTTAGGTATAACATTATAAAAACAGTGTTTACACCCCTTATTTCGGTTACTTTTCAAGAAGTTTCTTGCCGGCTCTTCTCAGTAGAATCAGTTTTCCGAACCGGTGGTAGAGTCTTACGTCTCATATGTGACACAAGTTGTCCTACGTGAAATAAATAAATCATTTATCATTTATAGTCGAATAAAAAACAGGTTATATCGACACTGACATACTCTCAGATAATTCGCCGTTACGCTGATAATTCTATTTTTATTGGTCTACTTCTAAAGCACCGCGTGAATATCGGTTTATCTCTTAACATTATCATTAGGTAGGTATATTCACTACCCAACAAAAAACAATTTATTAAAGTTATAAGATACAACCCTGGAAAATTCAAGTTTTGGGCTAATTTGACTCAACTTTTGAGATAAATAAGTACTAAAATCCATTATTTTATAATCTTTCAACTAATGTCAATACTTTTTTAAATATATTTAATCACGTTTTAATTTTAAAACTTTAAAATATGTATAGGTATCTACTAGAACCTACCTAAATTTAGATGCCTAGATATTCATTTAAAATGATAGATACCTAATCGAAAATTACTATAATAATAATCATGGCCATGTGGAATGGTCGCAAAGGTTCGGGCTTTATATTTTATAATCGGACAGCCATATTTTATAACATTTCTATTCTGACACCAGAACCAGAATATGAAAACAATGTACAACCGCATCGTGAATAAAAATAATATGTAGTATTGCTAGATAAGAAATATATAGTAGATAATATAATAGATAAAAGGTAAAATATATATTTTCCCTCGTCAGTATTTTCGATTCCACTGCAGTGCGGCAAAATGCTGAAAATTCTGACAAGCGTTACCTACCTATGATTTGATGGAATAGTTTGGCTTGATCGCTTTGTGGGAAGGAAGTTTGCCTACCCTTTAAAAAAATGATTAAAATATCGTTTAGAACAATGTTTTAAACTCATAACATAATTAATTTCTTTCAATTTATTAAATAGGTTAATCTGGAAGGCTTCGGCAGCAGTGGTTATACATAGTTAATTAATTACCATCCTGCCGGCAAAGATGTACTGACAAGCTATAACAAGGAGTTTGCGCGGGAATTGAAAAATTTAAGGTAAGATAGTTTTTAAAACACGCGGGCGAAGTCACAGGCATCATCTAGTAATAATATAATCCTCAGATATATATAATATAAATAATATCCCGTTGCAAATATATTTGAATATAGTTCCACAGAATAGGTAGGTAATCTTCAAAAGAACTTAAAGATAACATGGTTATAATACTGGATATAAAAACCAACCTAATCACGGAAAGTAACAATGAACAAGTGCCCTTATTTTAGATGTAAGAAATTTTTATCCTGAGATGATTCGAAATGATTCCATGAAAGTGATGTTTGAAGGACCTTAAAATAATATGTATGCGTACTATTATTTATTTTATGGACAAAACAGTAACCGAAATAAGCGGTTTATACGCTGTTTTTTGAAACTTTTAAAAACAGAAACACTTATAACGGAAACAGAGACGATAATGTAACCCAATCAATCCGTAACCTTTTAGTTCTGATAATAAGTGTTTTTATCTATAACCCTAATAGGTACATACCTTAACAAAATGCACGGTCTGACAACGCGTTCTTTTAACTTTATTGGACTTTACACAAACTGACACAACATGGCCGTGTTTTTCTTAAAAAAATTGCAACCATCGGTGCTTTCACCTTAGATTCAAATTTGAATACGCGTCAACAGTATATTTGGCTACGTCGCTATATCGGTTACACTTTAAAACTTTTTATTTCTGGTACAGATTCATTTCTGTTACAGAAATATAAGTATTCGGGTTAGAATTAAGAATACATTCAAAAGGGTTACAGCTTCGATTCTTTAACACTTATAATTTCTGTAACCTTTATGAATCTGTTTTTCGTCCCCGATGGTACCATTATTTTTTATCAGTGGCACAATGTCGCGTGTTTAATGTTCAATGAACTTTGACGCTTGTGAACGATTACAAACTGTGTTACGCGATAAAGATATTATGTTGCCAATTCGACCAATCTTTGCAAACATATTAAGCAAACAATAAATTATAATTAAATGATTTGATTAATTACCGATTTAAAAAAAGTTTTATCAATGTTGTATTAAGTATCTAATTTTAATTTAGAATTTAGTTTAATGTTATTATAGAGCTATTATTATTAATCATTAAACTCTCCTCCTAGGATGCGCCATCATTCGGACTTGCTATCCCGGAAAATCAAGAGCTCCAAGAGAGGAATTAAGAAAACCTAAATTCACTCAGGCGAAGTCGTGGGCGTCATCTACATAATACACTATAATTATTTATCTAGTTAAAGTTAGTGTATATAAGTATAAAATATTTATGTGGTATACGTATATTGTAGGTATAGTGTGCACATTATAAAATTGACATTGGTTCCTAGTACGTGGAACCTTGCCAATTTTAAGGTTCAAGGCACTTTGCTGAACACCGACCGACATAACACGATTTTAGGGTCCCGTACCTCATTTAAAGGATCACATCGTTGTCCGTCTGTCTGTCTGTTTGTCAACCACCTTTATCTCGGGAACGCGTAGACTTGTCACGTTGAAATTCATATCAAATACTTAGGTCTATGATCCGTTGGAACCGTAAAAAAAAATCAAGCTTCTAAGCTTCAATGCAATCAAAATACCTATACGACCGTTTATGCCGCATATTTTGACACTCGCCAATAAATCTAAACCTATAGCGTAGACCTAGAATCTAGAAATTTTCAAAAAAGCAAGGTCATACAGCACAAGTATAGGAAAAAACCGAAAATCGTTAATTAGGGTTCCGTACTCATAGGGTATCAATTGTTTGTCAGGCGCACTTGACAGGTTTTTTTTAACATAATTGACATATGTTACCTATTTGTATAACGTAGTGCAGAACAATAGGTAGGCTCAGCTAACCTATTTTTGTAATAGTATTTTAGGACCAACGTGTCGCTTCGCTATAACTGTACTAAGCAAATAGCAATGTGATTTAGGCTACCAAAATAAAGTATAAGCTAAAGCCTACCGCTAGGACTAGCTCCAGGATTACATAAAAATTCTTTCCAAAAAACCGACTTCCAAAGGCAACTCAACTTTGCCTATCTTTATTATACTCGCCCGAGTTCAACATAGTGTGTTGAAATCAAAATTACTTCTTACTTTACAGTGGCTTTGGAAAGTCGAATTTAGGAAAAAAAAATATTTTTAACTTTTTAGTGTACTCTTAATCCCCACGGCTTAGGAGTGCAAATTGCAATACCCTGCAGCATCAGAGTTGAGGAGTTCGGATTTGGTAAGTATGAAGTCGTTGCTTGACACCTACAATATGAATTCACCATCAAAATTTTCTAACTCCCTAGTTTTGAGTACATCTATATCATCAGGGTTGAGGATTTGGAGTTAGAATTTTTTACGGGACCACCTCGCGAGCTTCCTCTAACCACTGAATTTTTTTTTTCAAATCGTTTCAGAAACGACGACGATATATATGAGTAACATATACATTTTATAAAAAAACGCGCCGAATTGAGCACCTCCTCGTTTTCTGGAAGTCGGTTAAAACATTTCCGAACTGTTAGGAACGAGATTGCAAACGGTAAAGGTACGAGTATATGTGGGTTCAAACTCAAAAGATTTTCTTCCCTGAAATAATTAAAAGTTTATCGGATAAATAAGTATGTTAATTTATTTATCTGCAGCTGATAAAATGTTGAGAACATGCGTGGTATGTTAAACGTGTTTCTATAAAATATGAGATAAAAAGCAATAATAAGATGTATAATATTTAATGTGATATAAAAATGTACTATTCATACAAAAACGATAAACTCCTACATTTAGAGGGTATCACAAAGAGATTATTTCCTATTCATAATCACACTATTTTACATAGCTCTTGTGTATTTTTTTATCCACTACAAGTAAGCCCTTGCCTGCAAACTCACCTGATTGGAAGTGATGCTGCAGTCTCAGATGGTGGCGGGCTAACCTGTTAGGGGCATGGCAGTTATTTTAAACCCGTACCCCTAGTCGGTTTCTACACATCGCATCGTATCGGAACGCTAAATCGCTTGGCGGCACATCTTTGCCAGGCCAGACCAGGGAAAATTCGGAAACTATAAATTCCCCAATTGACCTACCGGGGATCGAACCCGGGACCTCCGCACGTTAAGATAACAGCGCTCAATACTGCGCCACGGAGGTCGTCAAAAGTT
The DNA here is from genome assembly GCA_964035005.1 of Erebia palarica. NCBI lineage: Eukaryota > Metazoa > Arthropoda > Insecta > Lepidoptera > Nymphalidae > Erebia > Erebia palarica. The sequence goes on from OZ035986.1 coordinate 23,395,394, forward strand.
GTTGTCGTTGTTGAGAAATCATATTTGTGATGGCGAAGAATAAGTAATTCTTCACGAGGGTCGCCATCAGTCAAGGTATATTTTTCGGGATAAGACTATTTTGTAGTTCGCGGAGATAAACGATTTATTTTTTTCGTAAAAGAGAGATTATCGCATTTAGAGCTCTTAAATCCCACTACAGCCCATTAACGTCCCACTGCTGGGCACAGGCCTCCACTCTCATGGGAGAGAGGGAGTTAGAGCTTAGACCCACCACGCTGCTCCAATGCGGGTTGGCGGGCTTTAACGACTATTGTCTGCATGTTAGTGATAATAACCGGGACCGACAGCTTAACTAACGTGGTCCCCGAGGCACGGGGGTAAAACACCGCCAACTTCCCAACTCCGGGCCAGTATACTGAGAAATTCTAGTCGGAAAAACCCAATACCCAATTACTTACTTAAATCCATGCTTAATTAATTTATTAAGAGTGTGCTTTTTCGATGACATAACGCGTTGTATCGGTAAAATAACGAGTTAAGGACGGGAAAACGTAGAAACGACCAAAATAATTCTAATGTCGAAAACTGCATAAGGTACTTACTAGTTAGGTACCGACCTGGAAACTTGGCAGCTTTTACGTTCTTAAAGCCTCTGGTTCCACAGACTAAAATGTTAATCTTAACCTTCTCGCATGCGCAACAAACTTAAACGTACATATTTACTTATTTACTATATATTATATATATTATATATAAATGTGCATGGGTCGGTGCATCGACCCTTTGATAAATTCGCATAAATACATGATTGTTTTATTATTGTTATCGCAGTCCTTCTAACATTCATTTTCTACCCTTCTTTTTGACTTATTCTTATCCACTTGTTTCTTGTATACTTAAACCCTTATCCCTTCTAATATTATAATTAGGGCTTTCTAATTCCGGATTGTTTTAATACAGGTTTTAATTAATACGTAAGCGATCTCTGTCGTAGGTACTGAATATCGATGGGCAAAAGCCAAAAGGTTACGACAGACATACTTTCATACTTAAAATAATAGTACGGACAAGCCGGTTGAGCCTTTTGCAATTCTTGCAACGTGGCCTCTCTTGTTTTCCATGATTTCAAACAAGTTGATCTTGACATAAAGAGGAGCAACTTTTTTACACCCAGAAATGAGGATTTGCATTTTGTTATCTGATTAAGAAAATAATTATTTTACCTAAATCATACAGTAAGTTCATGCCAATTTCCATTTTTCCGGGATTCCATTTTTCAAACTCAAATATTTTTTATTCAAGTAAACTTTGATTGATAATAAATATTATGTGCTTTTGAATCATCGAGTGAAACTAACACTGGTTCGGATTGTCATTCCTGAGAAAACAATACATTATTTTTACCTACCAATGATTTTTTAATATTACTTATCTATTTTGTTATTTAATATTACATATTATGTTAACCATGGACAAATTTATGTACTTTTGTTTTACATTTAAGGCAATGTGGCAGTTTCTCTCCAAAATGTAAGGAACTTTAAGAACTCTAGAACAATGTAGTGTTAACGAGGAACGAACAAAAATTTAAAAACAATTATTATTACTTCATTAATAAACCGTTGTAAAATAAATTGGTTGGGAATCTCGAAAAGCTTGTAAGACATTTCATCAATAAATCTAAGAAACCTTATCTAAAAAATTCCATTCTGGAAATGTAATGTCATAAAAAGAATTACCCAGTCTTACGAGTTTATTACAGATAGTCATGTTAATTTCAAAGCTAACAGAATCCATATCAGAAATTGCGTTGTCGTGCCGCCTGTTGCGTTAATAATTATTAGGTCACACTCCTACCCATACTACTCGTAGATAGATAAGCCGTACTAAATTATGGTACATTATCTTTGAATTAAAGAACTCTATAAATAATGTATTCAATCTTTTCACCGAAGGTTGTTTTAGTATCTTTAAACAGATTATCTTAGCAATAAGACCGCCATCGCAATATTCTGTGTATTTTATGATGAAAGTTTGGATGTTTGTTACTCCTTCACGCCACAATCACTTTACTGATTTGTCTGAAATTTAGAATGGAGATAGCTTACCTGAATTAACCCGTAGGCTAGATTTTATTACGCAAAATTACTCCCGAGCTCCCGAGGGAATCAAAAACCACGCGGACGATCTCGTGGGCGTCATCTACTTAGTAAACAAAAGACAAACAACATGCCGCATTTCCTATGTGTAGTCCTAGTTGGTTTACGGGTTGATACTATTAATTTTGTAATTTATAGCACTTATAAGTAAGTACCTAATGCCTACCTATATCCAGACTAGAAACATCTACGAACTAAAAGTATCTATTCGTGAAACTTTTAAGCCTTAAACACACACACCGTACAACGGAATTAGTACGGTCTTTTTATTTTACAAGGATGTGACACTAGAAATTTAAAGACAAGGAAGGGATAACTGCAAAATTTACCCTGTAATTTACGCGCATGAGTTCACTGCTTTCCTCCTATCCTAAGTCAGAAGTTGGAACGCACAGTCGGTATGTCTTTAAAATTCTTTGTATTGCAAATTGCAACGCAACGCATAAGTGACTCTATAATGTTAAATAATAAGTGTTAATTTTGTCTCTTTTAAACTCTTTTTCTCGCTCAGTCATTGTTACATGCAGTTTTCCTCTGCGAGTTAAACGGAGCCCGTACGGAGCTCGCTATGCTCGCGGAGTAAACCACGCTTTGAGCCGCGTTGGACACGTTTTATTCGCGTTCCTGCAAGTTGCATAGTTGCACGTTATGTGTTACAGCCTTATGTAAAGCGGGCCAATGATCGTCATTATCGGTGTAATTCATTTCATTCCATCGAAGGACTTAACAGAGATAACCTAGTTTCGTTTTTGAAACGTTCTCCGAACAGGCAATATTCTTTGTTTACATTTGATAAACCACGTCGATATATAATAATGAACAAATTATTTCATGATAAAGAATCAATAGGCCAAGGTAAAAGTGTGATGACATCTTCATCTTTGTAAGTAGGTACCACTACGAAGTTGAACTAGACATAAATACATCAAGTCGCTAGTCACTACTCGCTCTAATAGGTACCTATCTTAAGTATTATACCTAGTTAAAAAATAAACAAAGGAACAATTTTCCTTCATGCCCAATTCGCGTTTATCTGTGTTCGTTTATAACTTTTCACCTTCATTTCAAACATTTGGGAGGTTTATCTTGTGGTCAACTTGTGGTATAATATAATACCTACTGTGAATTATATTCTACACTAGCGAATGCCCGCGACTTCGTCTGCGTGGTTTGAGGTTTTTTGGTTCCCGCGGGAACTCTTTAGTTTTCCGGGATAAAAAGTAGCCCATGTGCCATTCCAGACTATAATCTATCTCTTTGCCTTTTAGCCTGATCCGTTCAACCGTTGGGGCATGACTGAGTAACAAACATCCATAAATCTATGCATCCATCCTAGTCTATCCATCATAGTAAGAAGTAAGATTTCAATAAAATAATTTATTTTTTACAATTTATTTAACTTGTTTTTCCCTCTCTCTTATCAACCAGCCGGCTCACTAGTAAGTAGGTACTGAGCACGAGGCTCCTTTCGGAATGAGAAGGGTTTGGCCATAGGTAGTCATTAAATAAATATCATTTAAAAATATCATATTATAATTTATAATATTGTAACTATTCTATGCTGGTTATGTACTTACTAACAAGCGTCTTTTAATCGTTTTTTCACTTAGATACTTATAATATTTTACCAATTGAGTACTAGGTATCATAAACTAGTACATCACATCGCGAGACCGGGAAGTACGCGTTTTCTGGTCGAGTGTTAGTTAGGCTATATACGAGACCAGAAATGCTCTCCCGGTCGAGGGGTGTATAGTGCTTTTCTAAGAAATGAAACAAGTGACTTTTTTTTAAATATATTTTTTTGCGCTGTGATTGCTGAACGAATAATACGGTAGAGTTCCAAATTTAAACTATTTAGGCCAAAGAACATTATAACAAGAATACAAGATATTATGGAAGAAAGATTCCAAATTCAAACTTATGATATGTAATGAAAATACATACATTCTTTACTGGCCTAGGCCGGGAAGTTTAACTTTCGAACTCATTTACAGGGTATGAAATGTGCATATCATTTTTTAGAAAAATAATTTTACTTTGCTTCACAAATTGACAGGTCTGTAAATATTGCTAAAGTAATGAAATAGATTAAAAAATTGGCAGTCATAGGGACGGGACTGCCGATAGAAGTGATAACGATTTTTTTTTCAATAGGTATATATCTTAAATAATTTAAATATAAACCTTTAAAAGTAAGCCATTAACGTTTAATTACGAATGTAATATATCTGTATTTAAGACCTTTTGTCTTCGTTACAACGCGAGCATGGGGCAGCGAGGTGTCGGTATCTGTGACGCGAATCCACAAGGTTACCCCAAGTTTACCCCCCTACCAAACAGTGCTCAACGCGCCTAAAGAAGTTTTCAATTCAAAAATAGCAGCACATAATAATAATACAGGATAAAACACTACCTAGTTTGAATAGTTATTTAGTACTTACGTACTAGGTATGTTTGCCTTGGAAAGTTTTTACCGAGTCCACGAGTAAACCGTAAAAAAATGTACTTATAACTTTTCGCACTAAGTCATATGTAGGAACGTAATAACAGCGCTAGAAATGTTGCTTGCTATATTTACGTAAATCACGGTCAGAAAGTACTAAAAAGACTCCACTTACCTACTATACTCATCGAAACTAGGTTACTGGACTTTAACGTTGACCATGGACGAAACGACCGTCACACGACAAAAATGTATTACTTGGGTATTTTTCCTCGTAGTAAACTGTACTTTGAAGTACATATTTCAAACAGCTGTGCCGTCTATAATAAGTTTTCCATTTCCGTTATAATATTACACAGATTGTATAACCTTTTGTTGAGAACGTGTATCCAGTACCTACCTAATATCGGGGACCTGCTGGCTTGTTCCAAAACTTACAAATGTTAGGAAGTACTACCTATTTCTTAAAATGTCCCAAATGTGTCATTTTCTTTTTTCAGTATCACAAGCACAACTTTATCTTATTTATGTTTACTAATATGTTTCTATTGGTTGTAGGTAATACTACTTAGTTAAGTACAAGTTAGGTTACATAGTGAATAGTTAGAAAAAATTTATTCATTCATATTGCAATACAATGCCGGGATCGTTTAGAAAAAAATTAAAAGTTTTTCAGAAGGATTTTAAGTTCAGGAAAAACTGAACGTCCTTTATTCTATGGGATTTATGTAGGAACTCGTAAAAAACGTCTGTCGGGTCAGATAATAAGGATCATGCCTATGAACAACAAGTGATAAATTCAAATATTTTTAAATAGGTCTTTAATACAAATCCCATTAATATTTTTATAATAAAAGCAAGTCAAATTCGAGAATTTTCCGCATGGTTTATGGCAGTCTTTAGTTGAATTTATAAATAGTTCACCATTCCGAAAGCTTGTAGCTTCAAATACTTCAAGGGTGAGAAGGTGCGTGACCGGCTTCGATGATTCATGTCTGTTTTTATTTTTACGAAGCTCAATCTCCACTGTACCGAGTTTACTGTACCGTACGTACTTTATTATCACGCGCCAATGTCATGATAATCAAAATTAAAATTGAATTATCTTTCGTGTCGAAAAAATATTTAAGTAATATCAATAGTGCTTGTAAAATTAAAGCCTTTCGTGGAAAATAAAGTGCGAGATATTCGTAGTTCCTTTTCATCACTATGGGCTAAACTACGAATATTGCCTGTTATAATATTTCCTATGTCGTAAATTGAAAATAATACAATAGAACTGAATGCTAGCTAGCCTAACCTAATTACTATATAAATCATGCCCACGTGGAATGGTGGCATTTCCTATTAGAATATTTATTATATTGTATAACTTGATCTGTTAGTACTAGTACACATCCAAATTGGTTGAACACAATGGGCTGTAAGAGCGCAGCAGACAGAGTGACACAATTTCGTATTTATAGTAGGTAGTGGTATGGATTTTAAATTTTTGATAATGTTGGTCGCCCATAAAATACCTATGTATACTATCAAACATTGAGAAATGTAAAGCAAATATCCTCCTCAAAATGCTAAAAAGGTATCAAAACGAGATATTTGACGCAACAGTCAATACACATTAATATTGCATTTTGGTGTTCGACCTTTAAATACAATGCCCTCACCACGCTGCTGCGACGTGATCTTATGCCGTCAACGACTGCTATCCAATAAAAAAATTACGAAAGTCCGGTGAATTGCCAAAAATATATACTTGTATAAGCTGATCCGCGCGATTTCGTTCGCGGGCATTTAGGTTTTTAAGACTGCTTGATTTTCCGGTATAACCTGTGGCCATTTTTAGTATGCAAGCTTTCCTTTTGTGGCTGATCAAGATCGATTTAACACGAAACCGGACGCGTATAATGCACAAATACCTATATAAAATTGTCGGACGAATACGCTGTTGAAATTCGAAACTTTAACAAGAAAACAGGACAGAACTGAAAACGTTAACATATGGCATTATATCGCAATAAATAATAATATTATTATGTTCATGCACATTCGAAATGAGAACATAATATGTAATTTATTGCAGCGTCTAATAATAGAACTGTCACAACTTTGAATTGCCTAGTCTAGATGACAAGCGTTTAGCGTCGAACTCACAGCTACATACCTAAACTAAATAATTCTGTTTTCAGCTGCAGTTACAAATCAATTGTACTTGTTTAGAAAATACGTTTGTATTCAAAAATAAGACCATTTGTTTTGCTTATTACGAGTAGGTACGTCCTAAATTCCGATTTAGAAATTAGCTCGGAAATTATGAGACACTAAAACGCAGTGTTTCTAATATAGGTATTCTCTTGGGAAATTCCTACGGAAATCGAGAAATGAAAGTTATTTCCTTATGGAACACAGCAGCTGAACATTTCTCGCAGTGTATTTCATATTCATATGGCACTATAAAGTCAATCTCTTTTGTAGTCACTAACAAGATTAAAATAATACTGCTTTAATCGTAGTAATCCTCCGTACCTAGTTGTTTTACCAAGCGATGAAAATAGTGGCATGAAAGTGATTAAGAGACTCAACAAAACGCTTTAGACAAGTTTATCGTTTAAAATGTTTAGTGTGTCTTTCTATTTAAATTTTAAATGAAGTTGGTAATTAATGTGGACAATAGACGTTAAATAGTTAAGTAGATAGTTAGGTAGGTAATAAGTATGTATTTATTAATCCATTAAACGTTTTTGCTTTATTAATTTATGACTATATAATAAACCTACTAAACTCAGGACGTTTATTTAGATCCTGGCTGAGTAATCCTACTACATACCTATATTATTATTATGATTCACACTTTATATCTCTTTGTGTCCATCCAAATCACATAATTATGGTTATTAATTATATTCAGCTGGTTTTACTGGTTAAAAGTTATAAAATGATTACTTAAAATGGTTATTTTTTCCTCATAAAAGTGACAACGTAAACAAAACATCGAGTATAAATTATTATATACTAGCAGACTTTCCCGCGACTTCATTCGCGTGAAATATTTTTTTTTAATTCCCACGGGAACTCCCTAATTTTTCAGAATAAAATGACACTCACAAATAATGTGGCTTTCTATTGTTACCAGAATTTTCAAAAGCGGTTCAGTAGATCCAGTGTTTAACCCCTACAACGTCACAAACTCGCAAACCTTGCCTCTTTATAATATTAGTAGGTATAGAAATATGATCCCGATGTGTTAAGAGACTACTGTCGGGTCAGCTAGTTACTAGACAAGACTTGCTTCAGTACACAATTCGATTAATTATTCTGCGGAGACAGATTCTCTTTTACTAAGAACTTAAAAAGAAACATACTTAATAATAAAATATATTGTACCTACCTCAACGACCTACCCAAAAGTGTTTCGGTTTTATTCAGTTGATCAAAATTCATAAATTATTATATCATGTACCTCCAAATGCATGAATATACCTACTTACTGTGTATTCGCACCATAGTTATCACTATACGTGTATGTTGTTTTGTGATATATGTATATATGTCACCGTAAGATTGTAAAAACCGTTAGATTATAATCTAACTCGCGAAATTGTAAACTGTCGAAAGATTATGAACCGTTCAATGTTCTGAGTATCCATTTTTGAAATATTCATTGTATTTACGTTTTCTTGTCTGTTTCTTGTAGGTTAGGTTAGGGTTCGACATAAATAATCAGGTAGTAATCACTTAGGTTCTATCGGGTTTATATACCTATCAGATTACAATCTGCCGAAAAATAATGCGTTAAATTGTAATCTTTCGACAGTTTGCAATTTCGCGAGTTAGATTATAATCTAACGGTTTTTACACTCTTACGGTGACATATATATGTTTGTATTGTATGTATATTTATTATATATTTTAGAATTTAGTGTTTAGATGTTGCAGTAGGTATCCCGCGCTCTTGTTGATAATTTCTTCTCCCCAGTTCTCAGATTGTCTTAGCAATCAGTCCGCCTTAGGACCCTTCTGTATTAACTTTTAACCTTTTTTTTACTGTGTGTGTTTTAAATGTGTGCAATAAAATTTTATCTATCTATCAATCTATAATATTACATTTGCATTGCTTTCTTAATTCCTGCAGTTGTATATTATATACAGAATGAATTAAAATCTAAGCATGTCAAATGAAAAGCATTATTTAATATTACTTATTGCAATTATTGTAATAAGAGTTCAGTAACCAGGGACGAACTAATAACCTCATAATCATCGTGCTATTAAATGATTGTGGTCTGCGGTGAATCTTGTATTCGGAATCAATATACTTAATATGCGAGTAATAGGGCGATTTTACCGACGGTTCACTTATTTGAAACACTACCTTTGTAGGTATTCTTCTTTGTAGGTAGGCTTCTACTCATTTAAGTTTCCGAAGTTATTGTATTTCAAAATTCGAAAAAACGCTACTTATTTCACTTTCAGACGGTAGTTCAGAGTGCGTGCGTAGTGATGCGCAAAAATTTCTCGATAAATACCTTTAAAAAATTTAAAAGAAATAATTACCTTAGTTATATACTTAGGAGGAGAAACTGACTACAACACGAAAATCTCATATCTTTTTCTTTATTTTGGTCGTATTTTAAAAAAGCTGATAAATTAATGTCAATATCTTGTATGTCTCCATTTGGATACATTTGGCTATTTCCGATGATACAATTCAGCCAGTCATTTTCCATGGATAGTGACGTGATGCGATGCAGTAGTAACAGGTAACAGGTATATCTATAGAGATATTTGTTGTTACATTCTTTCCCATATTATTTTTGGCTGCATGTACCTACGTACGTACTATGTACCTATCTGTTTCGCTAATCTACCTGTGTATTATTATTAAAAAACTTTCCCTTACAGTTTTTTGTTCTCTATTTATAAAATTACTAACATGTAATGTAGCAGGTATAAATAAAAAATACGCGATAATAACTATGTCACGCAGTAGTTACAATATTTGTAGTTACAGCCTACAGCAGTACTACGCCCTTATTTAATTTTGATTGCCTCGATGAGTTTGGTTTTCGAATCTTGAAACGCGTTTTACCCGCGCCCATATACTTTTAATTTTATAAGTGAAAGTTTGACCCTTTTAAGTTTATCTTAATGCACTTTGTCAATATAACTATAGGTTCATAGAATACAACGATAAACTTTTGTTGAATTATTGCATCCTTCCTGATGCAAGAATTCCCCTCACAAGCATATTTAGATCTAGCTCGATTGAAAAATACGATCGAACTAAATCTACCGAATATAAACGATCTTTTGGAGCTATGGATTATTAAGTTACAACTCTGCACTATTTGCACTATTTGTTTCTACTGTAAACTACGGCTTTCCCGCAATTCGTGCCTACCACTGGATTACAAGACGACTGGAACCCGATATAATAATAAAATTTGGAAATTCAAAAAAATATATATTTTTTTTGATGTACCTACATGCAGAAGCGATTAATGTCCTTATTAATTTATAATTATTTCCATAAATATTGTGTATTACATTTATACTAGTTCATGTGTGATTGTGCAGTAAAGAACATATTATTTTATATCCCGTGCGATTATAAAACCCGCGCGCAACCTGTTGTATGTTTGTTTTCAAATGTGTTTATAATATAAATCTAATATTAAAAAGCATTTAAAATTATACTAAGCTCAACCGTTTACTTTAGTTTTCCAAGATTTCTAAAGATAGACAGAATGTTATTATTGCAAATAAAACCTGAAAATGAAGAAACCTGAAAACCAAAATTTAGTTGTATACTATAAATATATCTACACACGGTCCGAAATAAAAATATATCTTACACACGACCGACAACGCCCACTAGTTTGGGTATCTACTCCAATTTATTACTAGAGGCCTAATAAATTAGATGGCCAATTAGTGTAAAGTTACCTTTAGGAACATCAAGCCATAACTACTTGATTCCTTTTTTTTCTTCTTTCTAAATTTTAATGTATGTTATTTTTAATTTGTTGCCCTGGGAGTGACACGATTTAAAATAAACTGTTAAGTCAATTGTAATCATATTGACAAGAGCGCCTGGTGTTTTCAATGGAATAAGTAATTAGTACGATTAGCTATGCCAGCTGTTATTAAGAGCAATTACTTATTCATAATAATTGAATTGATTTACATTTCTTTTGAAGTAATTAGTAATGTATTGAAGTGATCTAAGTAATTCCCCTCGCTTTTTTATCTTCGACATTTTTATTTTACATAATACCTACTCGTAAATTCAAATGTTTGTTTACCTTATAATATAATATTATAGTTATTAAAGAAGACACAAATATATATACATTGAGATACAGAAGATAATGTGGTCATAGCTATACATGAACATGTAAGATATTATAGATACAGTTCGCGCTGCGAGTTGAATGCAGAGTAAATATATGTGTCACCATACATTTACTCTGCATTCAACTCGCGCGCGAGCTATAGGTAAATAGTAAATACCAACTGCGGGACGAGTGGCCTAGTTGTGACAAGTGACAACGAATATCAGTTGATTGAGATTATTATGCAACGAAGACCCAAGTCAGTATTACCCAATTCGGTCACCCATCGGATGGGTGACCGAATTCGGAATATTCGTCTCCTCCGTGCCTTGGAGAGAGAACACGTTAAGCCGTCGGTCCCAGTCATTATCACTAACATCTGATAATAATCGTTACAAAAAATTAAGAGTTTCAACACTCTTAGTCAAGTCGTAGGCGGAAGGACGTGGAAGCCCACCGAATTATTATTCCAACAAAACTCCTACATACCTCCTCTCCTACCTACCTCCTGCCTCCTAAATGTGATTAATGAAATCAGTAATGAGGAAAACGACCCGAAGAGTAGAGAGAAATGCCAACTAGATATAGCTAAAAGTAGGGACCAATGGTTATTTTATATGTAGAAAATCATAGGAACGATATTTATTGCCAGATTATTAATTTGCTCGAGAGGTTTCCTTTATTTTCCTATTTTAAATTCCAAATTTAAAATCTTAAGTATAAAACTTATAGGTATCTGATTTTACATCGAATGTGCTTGTACATATACAGATTATTTTTAAAGATCTTTTATCTTCATAGTAAGATAAATGAAACATCAAAATATAAATATTTAAGTACACCTACCTACTGATACTAGACTACTTTATTTTATCGATCATTGATAACAAAAATTAAAACCGAGCTATAAAACTCTAAAGAACTGGACAGCTATGCATAGTTCAAACAGTTAAAAAAGATTAAACTCATGCCGAAACCGAAGTTATAGTACAATTTCAACCCCGAACAAAAAACGTTTCCTACTAGGATCACCATGACAACACAAATTAGGTAGGCCTAGTTTCAAAAACATCGATATTTACTTCTGTGATGACTGAAGAGTTGATGACTTTGGTATATTATATACTTGAGTATAAAAAAGTATGGATATGGATTTTGAACGTGTCGTTTTTTTTGTTGGAATAGCACAGGGCTAAATAATTAATAAAGCCTAAATGGGTAAACATTTTAACGAATAAATAGTCGTTGGATTTGTCTTACATTTTAAGAAAATCAGTTCCCGGTTATGAAAATATTAAGTTGAAAAGTTAAGTTTAAGTTACGTACCCTCTTTTAGTGAAATTGCGATGTATTCGTTTTTTAAAGATAATACGGTTGTTGTTAGGATAACAGGTTTTTGAGAATATTCTTTACGGTTGACGAAAAAGACAAAAGAAAAAAACATAATATTATTATTTATAATATTGCAATTGTGCACAAATTGTGGTTGATAAAGTAGGTGGTATCTTTGTAATTTTTTACGTTTGCAATTTTTGCTTTAACAAGTTTCTGGAGTTACCTACTTACTGTGCTTAACCCATACGATATGAAAATCGGATTGATATTGTAAAACTATATATTATGTCTTGTATATTTTTAAAGTAGGCTAGTTTAGTCGGTCCGTTAAATTTATCTGACAAGATTTTCACGATTCATGAAACCATAATTCCACGTTGAAGGCATACAACTTCCAAGTTTACTTTTACTGCTGCGCCTCAAAACAAGATCCGAAGTTTACGTTATTTCGAGTCACTTTAAGTTTCTTAAACACAAAAAAACTAAATCAACACGACCAAAGATTTTATTGGTACGTACAGCCGTTAAATAATTGACCTCAATTAAAAGTTCGCAAAGCAATATTATGTTAATATAAGTTGGTAACGCGAGCGTTTTGGTGGTATCCGTGTGTATTTTGGCCGAGAATGATGCAATTCGCAATGCAACGGACTATACGCGGCATGCATCGCGTGCATGTACTTTGGGAGATGTCACGGTCCTAAACTCACTCGTGAATCTTAAAATAAAGACATGTTTACAATACCTTGGTAAATTCCCACGAAGTTGCGCGCGAATCGTGCGTATGTAGTGCGGTGCGTATTTAAGGTTGTTTAATAGTCGTACGCGACGGGCGCCGCTTCGAAATTGACTGATGCTTGCACCGCGTGCTGGTGAATATATGCGCGCGCATCTCCCGCGAATTGCGCTTGCGTGGAGGGAGAATTGTTTACGTTACGGAGAGCCACTCGGTGCTAGTCAACTGTCCATTCACGATCAGCTACACTGTACAACATCCTCGTTACCCACCCTATCGGATGTCCCGTACCATTAGGGTTATCAGATGACAGGAATTTTTCTGACATGTCGGGAATTACAGCTGTAAAACAACAAACAGGGGAAACAGGGAAAATTGGAAATTGTCAGGAACTTAAAAAAAATATATAAGAAATAAAATTATAATTAAAGAATAAAATTTAATTATTAGCAATCTATTAATTTATATTTTATTCATTATTCATCCGAACTTTGTCATTGCTGGATATATAGTTTTCAGCAACTGATGGTCTTTCATAACAATTTTATGAAACTCTTCACATGATGTGTTCTTCAGATTGAACAGATTGACAGTAGAGGCTCAACAGAAGCTATGGACAGTTTATTTATCTCATTTGTCCACTGCGCACCCATTAATGAAAACACTCGTTCAATGTTTGCATTTTGTGCCTGAATTGCAAACACAAACCACCAAATTTTATTCAATTCTTCCAGTCTCTCACAGCTGACGGATTTTAAAATAATCTCCCATTGTTTAACGACCACCATTTCAAAAAAGCCATTGCTTTGCTGCCACGGATCTCACACGCATTTTCAAGCTTAACCGCGAGTTTTTAAAATAAGATCCTTTGCTACTGAAATGTCAGAAAATTAATTGCTAAGCCAGGGGTTTTCCCAGGAAAACATATTTTGGGATCTGGTAACCCTACATAACATTAAGCTGTTCTGCCAAATTGGAGCAGGTAATGGTTCCCCCTACGAAACCATTATAGGTGATTGTTTGTGAAGTGCCATTCAAACGGGTGACTCGAACATCAATCATGGTTGAGAAACGAAGTATACCTAGTTAGTTAATCAAACTTTTTCGGGAGGTAATTTTATAAATTTTGCGACGTCGCTATTCCAGTTACACTTTAAAACAGTGTTAAACACTTTCATTTTTGATACAGAAATATTTATGTGTTTTGGGTTAACAGATTTAAAAACACATTAAAACGGTTACAGATTTGATTCTGTTAACAATTCAACCTAAGAAACTTATAATTCTGTAACCTTTATGAATCTTTTTTCAGTCCTTGTATGAGGAATTAATTAGTATACACAATACCTATAAAGTGAAATTAACACAAAATTGTTTTTCATTTGAAAAATCGAAGTAACCCTTTCTAGTCTCATAATATTATATTCACATTGTAATTATAGGCACTTTAAACCATTTAATTATTAATAAAATAAAATGTTTTGTAAAAAAAATCAAAATGACGCAATTAAAAATAAATGTTAGAGGACCCTACGAATTTTCTGTTCTAAACAGAATGACAATCGTTAATTATAGTAGGTACCTAATATTATAAAATTATAAAAAATTAAATAAAATAACGGCTATAATGTAAACGTAATAATTTTAAAATATTCCCCGCGACTTCTTATTCTCGCGGTAGGTAATTCCTAAATTTTCCTACCTAGGTACCCATGCCAGAAATCAGGGCGATCCGTTGTTCCGTTGCGGCTTTATTGAAGGACAAGCAAACACACTTTTGAGATACAATATTATAATGTTAGTATGATTTTGTTTATATTATAGTAATGTATACATATATCAATACATACATATTATATATTATTATGTTATAATTTACAAAAACTTAAAATATTTAAAAAAATACCATTATCTTTATTATATTAATAAAGCACCGTCCCAATAACAGCTGAGAACATAATATGAAAACTCCTCGTAAACATTTTCCACGTCTCTGATTAAGCCCTCCATTTTAGGAAGATAGGAAGGTACTCGTAGTACATTCACATTGTCTTTATTATTAACAACTGGACAAAAATATACCTAGTAAGTAAGCGCCTAGATATTGTAATAAATCAGTAAGCGCTGGACGTGATCCGGAAGTCAAATTAATAATAAACGCATTCATTGTTACAAACGTGTACGGTCTATTATCACCTATTGTTAAAATTAAAAATAAATTAATATTATAGATAGCTCAACCAAAACGAAAACAATTAATATGGAAAATAGTTATGTTCAATTGTAAGCTACCTACATTACAAAACTACTGACCTATTAACGTAATTATTATACCTAACAAATTAAAACAAAATAAGAGACTCAAACCAGACTCATAAAAATATTAATCGCGGTCCCATAACGTCAAGGTCTCTAACCTGTAGATTCTGTGTTACCTATATTATTCACCTGGTTACACTGAGTAAGACTATAATATTATATTATACCTATATGCCTGGTTATTTCCAAGGTCTCTAACCTGTAGGTTCTATGTTATATTATTCACTTGGTTACACTGAGTACGACTATATTATATTATACCTCTATGCCTGGTTAGGTTTACGTAGGTCTGGATTTGCGTACGGAGGTACGCAAATCTTCCGGTTACTGGATACCTACCATACGGTTTCAGGATACTGGTTCTCAGTAGAACAGTTTTCCGAACCGGTGGTAGGGTCTTAACGTATCATAAGTGACACAATTTGTGTCACTTATGATACGTTACATGAAACGTCCTACATGAAATAAATAAATAATTTATAATAAGTTCCGAATCACTAAACTACTATACCAATTTAAATGTAATTTAGTACAGAGATAGTCTAGAGCCTGAGAAAAGACATAGGCTACTTTTTAATGTGAATGGGTTGAAATAGGGGATGAAAGTTTGTATGAAAATTACGTCATTTTTAAACCTTGAAATTTTTTAGGCTTTTGATTCTAATCAAACTTTTATCCAAACTTTCGCATTTATAATACTAGTATAGATAAAGGTAAATAATGAATATTAAAGATAAGAGAAAACCATACGGTAAGAAATTTTTGTCATAATTATTATAGTTTATTGGAAGTTGTTGAGAGAGTGTGGGTCTTCTCCGTTTGGCCTGAAAGGGCCAAGCGGGGGTACGGGCCTCGAGGCTGAGCCTCCTTACCCGGGCGGGGCGCGGGGCAACATTGTGCCCCGGTGACTATCTTGAAGCCGGTGAACCGGCTAACTTGACGTGAATAAACTGATGAACGCTATCAATAGGTGGCGCTGTATTATTTTATCTCGCACTTACACGTCATGTCTTATCTCAGTATACCAGCCTACATACAATGTAACTAATTTGTGTGGTACTGCTTTATAATTTTTGTGATACCCTTTCTAGTATCTTACTAATTTGCTAGTGTAGCATATTATATTCTGTCAAAGATTCTGAAGCCAGCTCCATGATCTACAACACTATGATACGCTTGTTAGTATACACAACTAGATGATGCCTGCTACTTCGTTCACGTCGATTTAAAAGTTTCTGATAGATTTAATCTCTTTAATTTTCCGGAAAAATGTAGGTAGCTCTTCCCCGGGATGCTATCTATCGTCAAAATCGGTCCTATAGATGGGGCGTAGCAGACAGACAGATACGCCTTCGTAACATAACATTTATTTGTATGGAGTATTGAATTTTTGTCGCGTATTTATAGTCATGTCTTGAAAGTCTACATTGTTACCTGCCTTTGGCTAGGTTCCCAGATAGAGGGTATTTTAGCAATACTTACCTAAAAAACCAAGCATCACGCTATACCAAGGACTGATTCTCATTAGGTAAGGTGCTGGTAAACAAAATTGTACTAGGTATTACCGTGATACTACGCTAATGTTCGCATGACGCATCATTAATGTATAGCTGTAGTGACTGTTAATATCTTCACACCACGGCTTCATACATATTATAAGTAAATACTGATAATTGTATGCACATTTGCTATCTGTTGTCTGCCAAAGCCACGATGATCCAAACTTCATAGGGCCGGTTGTTTCAAACTGTTGGTTATCGTAACATACGTTCTTTTTCAATTTAACACACGTAAGAACTTTAACGTCTGTTAATTTGCTAGTTACCTACTTAATATTACTACTATAAAAATGGTGAATCAACGCCATATTTGACTTACGTTTTTTAGAGCCATATTTAAACGTTACATGTCCGTCAAGAAGCATTGATGCAACCCAGCCATAGTCAGACATGCGCTGAAAAACCTTCAGCTTTTGAAAAATAAGGAAGGTCCGGCGATATCGGGATCTTGGCTAAGCAGAATTTTAGTAAGTATGCAAATACATAGATAAACGTCAAAGAGTATTTATGTCCTTCGTCATTGAGAAGCAAATGCCCCATATTTTAACTGTAATATTCCCTAATTTAGTTCATGCATATTTGAAGTTAATCCTTGAAAACTTATTTAAGCCAGTCATCATTTTAATTGATATGAAATAAATGTACTTACCTGCGCCAAATGGTAAAATTTGCCATTTTACAAAATTGCTGGCCGTATTACAAAACAGCGCCGTTTTGTAATCTGGCAGCATACTACAATACGGCTGCCATCATTCTGCCGCATTGTAATCAAGTTGCATTGTAGGGTGACCATACTAACGAAATAAGTGGGCTACGCCAGAAAACTCGAGAAGGAGATCCTAAGTAAAGTGAGCCTACGAGGCCGAGTGGAGCGAAGCGAAACGAAGGTCGAGTAGGTGAAGCTACTCGACCTAGCGAGTACTATAAAGGAACTAGCGAGTACTATCTGGCTGAACGCCAAACCGCCATATTTTAGTTTGTATTATAATACGGCGAATTCTACAATCCGGCTGTGACATAAACATAATCGTTTTATTAAAAATTACATTCGATAGTAATCAAGTGCAAAGGTAATCGTTACAATTATTAAACTATTAATTAAAAGGATTAAGGGCTGGTTAAGTACCTTTAAAAGGAATATAAAACTGGAATAATGTCTATAACAGAGAACAATAATTTTCAAAATGTATGTTAATGGGATTATTTAAATTTTTAAACATAGTATTGTAATGAGGTTAGATAGAATAATATTATTAAGATTAGAATAATATACTATATCTGTGATTAACGTCGTGTTTAGCAAAATATGTGCTTTAATAAATGTTTAACGTTTGTTAATGCACTGCGTGATACTGTTTGTTGAACTAAATAAATAAAATAAAACAAACATATTATTATTATTATATATATTAGTTTACAATTTCGCGAGTTAGATTATAAACTAACGGTTTTTACAATCTTACGGTGACATATATACGATACAAAAATTAATTATTGTTTCGCACTATTTTTAACCATTTCATTACAGTGCAACAGTGTAAATAACAGTAATACATTGTTTGTAGCCTGCTCTCACATGCACCTACAGATAATAGTAGAGGAGCCCAAGAGGGGATTTTTGGATTTACTCCAGCGCGGCAGATTAATATAAAGGGGGATTCTTTGGACCCTGTAGAGTACCTTCACTATATATGAGCCCTGTATATTGGTGGGTCTGTCTAGGACAGCAGATCAAATAATTAGAGAAATAAAATCGATCATAAGAAATACTCGAGCACGTCAGATTAAGGTAGAGTGAGTTAATTACATGCTGAAAAGTGTACGTTCAAATAATCTGACGATTTGAGCGAGACCCAAAGGAGTTGGAAAGTTACAAACTTTAAAAACTCCAACTCCTATAAGTCTCGCTCAAATCGTCAGATTATTTGAACCCTCTTGGCCTCCCCTACTATAATATCGATTGCCAACCTTTCTTAGGATGTCTCAGGAAACAATACAAATTTTATTTCAAGGTAAAATTTTTATATTATGTGTTCTGTTCTACATCCAAAGTCCCTTTATATGAGAGTTGTTTGTTATCTCCTGGTGGCTTGAGTGGATGATACAGAGAAAGCAACAATGTGATAGATAGTAATATGTTAGGCTGATGTTCTAAAAAATTTTGATAGAGACTGTTCTGAAGCATTTGAATCATTATTTGACTGAATATTTCTATGATAAAATTTTCTAAATGTGTATTCATGTTGCCAGTAAGCCTTCTCTAAGATATCATTAATTGGGTAATTTTCTATCCAATTTAAAGAGGTCACTGCTGACCTGAAACTACCCGGCGTGGCTTGAATGCCTGCCTCAACTAAAAGTCTTTTAATCCAACCACTAATCATCGTTGGAGTGGCTGGTCTGACCGGTTCTCTAATGGAGATAAATAAATTTGTTACTGAGCCTCTTACATTATGAGTAATGTATTTTAAGATTCTCAACCAATAAACTGGGTCAAGGTTTCGGTCAGGGCAAGACAGCAACTTCCAACATGACTGTTGATGTGACACAGAGTCTGTTTTTGAACCAAAATGTGGATATAGAATGATATTATTTGAGTTATCTACAAAATGAGTGGAATCACAATGCAAAAGAGTTAAATCGTGAACTCTGCGGCCTGACACTAAAAGAAGAATTGTAGCAACCCTTCTTGACACATCAAATAAACTATTTGGATTAGGTTCATTATACTTTAAGTATTTAATAAGTACTCTAGCATCCCATATAGGTGCTTTAGGCGGTACCGGCCTTGATAAGGAAATTGCTTTTAGCATATGCTTTACTAAATTACTAGAAGATATTTTGATAATTGCAAGGGTTTCACAGACTGAGGCGATTACTGATTTGTGAACTAAAATAGAACGGTAGGCCAAATTATCAGTTAGGAATAAATTTGCTAAGTACCTTGCCACGTTCGATGGACTTGGAGAGCGAGGATTCAATCCTAATTTTCCACACCAGAGAGACCATTTGTTCCAAATAGGTATGTAAGTTTTTACAGTAGATGCTCTCCAGCAAGTAGAAAGCAGAGCTTTTTCTTGGGTCGACCAATCAGATGTTAATGTATCCCACCCAAAATGAGCCGAGCTTCCAGTTTTAAGGTGTTGACTTGGGCTGGAGGCAGATTCGTTGTTGTATCCACTAGGTTGAGTTCTAAGTCCCGAATCTTTCTGGGCCATGCTACTGCTCTGGCTTTCAAATCTGGTCTCCAAAAGGGTTTGTTCCATTTGGGTGCTTTTATCACAAAATGACCCTGACGCTGCATTTAGGTGTTGGAGAACTTGAGGCAGAAGGCATGGAGGTGGAAACACCCAAGCTAGGTCGTAATGCCAACATCTGCTGAACGCGTCGTGAAAGTATGCGTTCGAGTCTGTCAAGTCGAGCGTCACATAATTTGGTACTACATGTGCGCTTGAGATGCGAACAAATCTATTTCGGGAACACCCCAGAGATTGAAAATTTGACTCACTGCTTCTGGTTTTAAGTACCACTCGGAGCCGGCGCGATTGCGCGATAGGCGATCGGCTTCCGTGTTGTACACCCCTGGAAGGTGGCGAGGGAGAAGCACCACGTTGATACTGTCCAAAGCTAGGAGCTGTTTTGTTAAGTCTAAGAGGAATTGTGACTTGGTTCCACCTTCGTTTTTTATGTAAGCTATTACTGTCTGATTGTCGCTTTGAAGAATCACCACTGAATTTCTGAGCTGGTGGGCTTTGTAAGATATAGCTGCTATTACTGCATACATCTCCTTCGCGTTGCAGTGCCAACGGTTCTGGTCGGGAGTCCAAGGCCCTGACAGGGCTTCGTTGTTTACCAATGCTCCCCACTGAATGTCTGAAGCGTCTGTAGCTATATAATTTGTTGGCATTTTCTGGTGATGAATAGGTGTCTGTTGATTGATATTTCGTAGCCACCATTCCAGTTCCAGCTTTACCTCTTCCGAGAAACTGACTGCAGAGAGAGGATTCCGACGAAGTCGGTTGCTGTGGCGTTGTAGAGTTCGGCAATGTAACCTTCCCCGTAGGGTGATGAAGGTTGCAAAGTTGAGATACCCTAAGAGGTGTTGTGCCTGCTTGAGGGTCCAACTGCCGGCAGCTAAACGGGTTGATAGACAACTGCTGATCTTGATGACTTTTTCCATAGGGAGACTTTTGCTGTTCTGTTGTGTATTCCAAATGATTCCTAAAAAGTCCATCACCCTGGTGGGTGTGATGATTGACTTTTCGAGATTGATGCATCAACCTAGACTGGTCAAAAAGTTGATTGCTGAACTTATTTGAGCACTTAAAGTTGTTTTGCACTGGTGGACTAACAGGTAATCGTCCAGGTACACCACTATTCGGAATCCCTCCTTTCGAAGAACTTCTGCTGTCCAATTTGTCACTGATGCAAAAAGTTTCGGTGCCACTGCCAAGCCGAACGGCAGACAAGTCATTTGATATAGCCTTCCTTCGTAACTGATACGCAGGTAACATCTGTGTTGTTTGTGAATTGGTAAATGATAGTAGGCTTGATTTAAGTCCAATTTTACCATCCAATCCTTTTCTTGGAAAAACTTTGGCATGCGGTGATGATTGAAAAGGTGAAAAGGTTTTGGTTCCATGTACTGGTTCAGAGCTTTCAAATTGAAAAGAACCCGACTCTTTCGGTTTTCTTTTGTTATGATGAAAAGGGGAGAAATGAAACTTGGAGTTAAGGGGGCTGGTTCCAGAATATGACTTTGAATCATCTTTTGTATCTGAATTGACATTTCCAAACTTGTTGGTGTCTGAAATTTTAACAATACTTCCTTTGATGGCAAAAACAATGGTGCTGTTTTATTGAATGGAATTTTGACACCTGAAATCATTTTTAGAATAGATGGGGGCGGAATGAAATGGAGCCAATATTTTACATAACGTCTTAGACAACCCCCTGTGAATTGTGAAGGGTCATTTGTGTCTATTTGATTTTCGAGATGTCTTAAATTTTTGCCCCCCCCCCTTTCTTTTTGAAGTGTTATCCTCAACTCTGGATCTAAAAGTCGTTTGTTTCTTAGATAATTGGTTAGCTTCGTTCTTCGTATTAATGCGCTGGAAGGTATCTCTAAGTCCTGATGTAGAGGGCTGCGGTGAGTGAGGCCGAGTAGGATGAGAATATGGCTGCTTTTTTTTTTATTTGGATAAACCTCCAATTTTTTGGATATAATTTGATTAATTTGAGCCCTCAGGCTGAAAAATGTATTCCGCTGAGGGTGGAATATTTTCGATGTCTTCCTTCATGTATTTGGTTTTCACATTTTGTAAGATGGCCTTTCTTCTCATTTCTATAACTTCAGCCCGTTTTCCACAAATTATTTGTAAAACATCATGTGAAACTGTTTTATATGTAAACTCGCTTCCAAAAAAAACTTTTAACTTTTCATATATGGTATGAGATGTAAGCTCATTTCCAGTTGACGATAACCAATCAATAAGGCATTGCAAAGCCGTGTTAACAGCCTCATTCTGAGCCATAAAAGCGTTAGATAAAGCTGCAAAAGTTCTCTCTAAGCGAAACCACTTAAATGGGCCATGCGGATCTTCAAACCTTCTTAGTTCCTCGTTTACTTTTAATTCAACAAAACTCGGCGAAGCAACATACTTCTTTTGTGAGTCATTATATCTGACCGCATTCCAATCCGTAGACTCAAAACGTCGCATATTGTTAAGCATGCTAACCCTCTCAGGGACAGCTTTGGGGACCACTGGCTCCTTAACCGATACAGCAAGGTGAGAAATATTTTCAAAAGCTTTATTAGCGCATTCAGGCGGGCGCAAAAATAATTGTTCTTGCGCGGGGAGAGTAGTACAAGATGGGGCCGGGAGCGTGGTACAAGATGGCGCCGGCACCGCTTGAGTCATTTGTGTATAATTGTTAAAACTTGATAATAAAAAATTATTAATCTGACTCACCAAGTCGTTAGACAGCGCTGTAAATCTTTGTTCCATCGCGGCTGTGACGGAATCATGGGATGCGGAACTGTCCCTGCCATGTGCGTGACGTGCTCTCTTCGGGGGCGAAGGTGCCGGCGCCGAGCTGCTATCATTTCCTGAGGTTTTTGATGAATAGTCCGAACTTGAGCTCTGGCGCCTTCTAGACGCCTTTGAGGGCGAGGTGTTTTCGTCCATTTTCACTTTTACAATACTTTCAAGTGTATTTTGATAAATTTTCTTAAAATAGCGACTAGGTAATCCACGCGGCTTTAGAAAAGACGCAACAATGATGAAACATGGCGGCTTGAGTGAACGCATAGAGGAGGGATAAGTTTTTTGTCAGATTGAACCTCTTGGGAGCGGCAGAAAGAGGAAAACAGCAACCTCTAGCGACTTCCGGTGGCAAGGAAAGGTGTACTCTCATATAAAGGGACTTTGGATGTAGAACGGAACACATAATAATTGATATCAGTTGTCATCATAAGTCGTCAGTAAGCTATATTTAGATATTTATTTTTACCAATGTCGTCACTCGTAACTACAGCTTAGAAATATATTATACAATAATATTAACAGTAAGTATATTTAACTTTAAAATTAACTTTAAATTTATTTAAATTTTAGATGTTATATTTAATGTGAGGTTTTTAGAAATAAAAAGTAGCCTAATATTATTTCCCTCTCCAAGATCCAATGTAGTCAGAGGCATGCACATATTCGAAGCCCGGGTTGGCATTAGTTATGTAGATACCTATTGGTACCTATCTGGTAGGATTAATGAAAATTCAGCATTAAACTTTTTAGCTACGGAAAGCGGTACTTTAATGCCTCTATATCATGCACGCCACTGAATGTAGGTCACTTTACCACTTTATGTGAGTGTCAGTTGCTCTGTACCCATCAAAATCGGTATTTAAAACCTTCCCATCCAACGGTCAGACACTAAAACACTTTCTCAAGTATCGGTAAATCTAAGCTTAAGATCGGTCTTGAGCATAGAATGAGCGTCACTTCAGATTTGAGAACCTTTTCTTAGGTGAATTCGGTTTAGTCTTAGACCGCCGCCGATTGCTACATTACCTAATCCAATAATGTGGGCAAACTCACAATGAGGAAAGTGGCGAGCATGAGCCAGTGTTCGGCTATTATTATTTTTCCATTAACCACGGCCACAATGTATCAACACGAGTTACAGGCGTGATGCGCGGTAATCTATGCTAATAGGCGGCAAATGCTTTGTGATATACATTGTATGCACAAAGATCGGGTTCTAGCAGGCTTTGTAGTTTTTGGTCTTCGATTGGAGTTTTTTTTTGTTACCTGTGCTATATATTAAATACGTATTTACCTGAAACTTGGAGCCATACTTTTTAATCTAAAGCCCATTCATCCGTGCTGTTGGTCACTGACATGTCCACCACTACAGTCCATTAACGTCCGAAGGCTAGGCACAGGCCTCCACTCTCAGGCCTTTAGCGATTGAGAACTTTTTAACTGAAAATCCCAATACTTACAAACGAAACCGACATAGGTATGTAGTCCGAACAAAACCAATAGAATACTTATTTTGTGCCATTAGTGGCACTGGGCATGCCTGCTTGTCGTGGGAGCGATGACCGTTGCAGCCGGAAAGTTCTAGAGTGGAGACAGCGAACAAGTAAGTGTATAGGTACTATAGTCTGGGGCGCCTTTCAGCACGATGGACCGACGATATACAGAGGGTGGCGGAAAGTGGCTGGATGAGGAAGGCTGAGGACCCGCTGCGGGCTCTCTTTGGGAAATTGTGCGTCCGCAGGCTAAAATGATGATGATGATCACAATGTGCACATTTGTATCACAGAACATAATATCACTAGCTTACCCACCCCAAGTCCCGAATCAGTGCATAATGTTTCATAATACTTTTAAAAAAATGGTCATATTCAAAAATCAATCAATCAAAAATCAACTTAATGTAAATATTATGTAGGTAGTTACTTGCTACTTTTTTATCCAATACAAGTTAGCCCTCGACTGCGATCTCACTTGATGGTAAATTATGATGCAGTCTAAGATGGTAGCGAGCTAACCTGTTAGGGGCATGGCTACCCCTAATCGGTTTCTACACGACATCGTACCGGAACGCTAAATCGCTTGGCAATACGTCTTTACCGGTACGGTGGTAACTAGTCACAGCCGCAGCCTCCCACCAGGCCAGACGTGGAAAAATTCAGAAATTGTAAATTCCTGCCGATGATCGAACCCGGGACCTCCGCACGTTACACTGCGCCAAGGAGGTCGTACTTACATCTGAGTAGGTAATGAATAGGTATGGAAACCCGTTACGGCTAACTAGAATAGAAGCATTGAAAATAGGTAGATACTTATGTCCTGAATATGAAAAGCCTAGACAGACTTGTTGTTTTCATTAAATCAACGCCATGGTAAAGAATATCAAATTTTCTATATCTTATTGGTAGTTACAGTTTAACCTCGCTAAATGCTGAATACCACTTATATTAAAGAGTAGCATATATACCTATGTGTATAGAGAGAAATTATAAAGGAACGGAACATATCACGGAACGGTCATTGAGGGAAAAAATATAAAATAACTCAGAATTGTTAGAATAAAACGCACGAAAATAATCGCGTAAACGTGCTAAGTACACTGGGGCACTTAATAATTAAAATTATGATTATTACTCATATGATTTATATTATCTATTATTTTGATTTAGAGCTAGTTTTAAAATCATTTTAAACTAATAAACGGGCTAGGATGAAATAAATGTCGTAATGAACTTAGAGCCGGATATACCACGACCTTCACCGATCTATTAATCAGATGAAACATTTTGTTATAATAGATAAATACCTACACCCAAAATAGCTTGCCTATCAAAATCCTCACCAAGCTATTTTTAAATTAATTAATTTAATTTACATTTTCACCGTTCTGTTAACCAGCCAAATTTTATTCTAACCGATAGTAAATAATTTAAAGAATATGCTGAAGTAGCCTTGCCTGCTCATTTCTTAACCACACTACTTTTCAAGCGGGTATAAACAGGTAAGTTACCATAGTCCATGGGTAACTTCACGGATCTGTTAACAGCTTCAGTTATATATCAAATATAGGTAATTTTATAACAAACGCGATGATTACCTACACTAAACCTGTCAAAAAGAAATTTATTTTAATTATTTAATTTAAAAACAGCCTAGCTATTTTAGGGGTATTTTTCTTTTATTAAATAAAAATAAAAAACATGTTTCATCTGGTTAACAGATCGGTGAAGGTCGTGGTGTATCCGGCTAACTAATCATAATTTTGTTTTCTTATTATAGATCAAATTACAACGCACCGCTAAAATATAAAACTGTGCGTTCCACTTACCAGGAAACCAGCCTGGAAACTAGCATGATCTTACCTTTTGAGTAGGTAAAACCAGTCACTGTGTACTTAAAGGAGAGTAAAAGTTTCCGGATTCCGAATTTCGAATGTCCGAGAACGTTTGGACGAAGTTTACGAGCTCACAGTAGACAAGTAGAGCTATAGAGAATGAGCTCTAACTCTCTAAGTAGCTCTCTACAGAGCTAGAGAGCTAGGAGGTCATTCTCTTCGACACATTGATACGTATGTAATTGATCAAGAGTACCCACGTTATATTGTACTCGTATATTTTACATGACACTTATATACCTAGTTGGCGGTGTTTCACGCCCGTACCTTGGAGAGCACGTAAAGCCGGAGGTTCAGTTTATAAAACAAATCAATCATGTCCAATACAGCGCAAAACCAACTAAGTAAATAGATTTTAATGTTATTCATAAAAATGTATTAAGGGTATTCAGAGCTATTATATATAGTTTATATTATAACCTCGTCTTTGTTTTGTCAAAATTTTAAGATATATTAACTTTTAAAGACTGGTTTAATGATATTGTGGATATGCATTTTGTATTAAAGTACTTACTTATTATGTACTTAAATACAAAAGGTGTCATTAGGTATCCCACCGCTAGATTGTTGGGTAAGCACACGAACTTAGTCATGATGATTGTAAAGTATGTGTTTAAATCATCAGTTCAGCCCATGGAGAGCCACTCTTGTTATCAAAGCGTTTGTAGTAGCTGTAGCGTTTTAGGTATAGGTACCTATAGCTTCAATGGCATAATAAAAGTCTATAATAAGCTGTATGTATAAGTCCGACAAACACCGGTGTTTATCGGACTATATACCTATATGTCACCGTAAGATTGTAAAAACTTACTTAAAAATAGCAAACTGTCGAAAGATTACAATTTAACGCATTATTTTTCGGTAGATTGTAATCTGTTAGGTAGGTATATTAACCCGATATAACCTATTTTTAGCCTAGTTTAGAACCTAGTTTATTTATGTCGAACCCTAACCTAACCTGCAAGAAACAGGCAAGAAAACGTCAATACCTACAATGAATATTTCAAAAATTGACACTCAGAACATTGAACGGTTCACAATATTTCGACAGGTTACAAATTCGCGAGTTAGATTATAATCTCACGGTTTTTACAATCTTACGGTGACATATACATAGAGCTCCAAAATCGGAACAAATTTTTAGACATGTCAAGTTTTGGTCATAGGCTATTTTTAATAGATACTAGCGATGTTGTCACTGGGTCAGTTAAGTTTGACGGACTTATACCTAACACGGATTGACTCCGATTTTACAGTCGTTCATTGACTGGTCGTTGTTTAATATTTTAGAAATTAGTCCACACGCATAGTAGGTATCTATCATAGATAAATTAATACAAAAATTATTATCCTAAGAACTAAACTGTCAGGATAAACACAGTTGCCTCATTTTACGACGAAGGTAACATCCTTAAAGCGACCTCGGTATATTTTAACAAATGCAATTGATAAGAATAAGAGTTAAGACAAGGCTTGATAATGTTATACTAGCTAAGGTTCTTATGGATAGCATGAGGATAAGAATTAAGTAGGTACACAGCAAAATATCTTTGAATATTATCCTTAAGATAAAAATTTATTTTGTTATTATCTAGTTATCTAATTATTGATTTGCGATATACGCAAAATGTAGGTACCTAATCAAAATTTCATAATGTGATCAACTTTTCGAAATTTATCAAATATTAAATATCACTTGCTTCAAACGGTGAAGGAAAACATCATGAGGAAACCTGCACGCCTGTGAGTTGTTCACAATGTGCTCGGAGAACAGTTCTCGTGAAGTCTGCCAATCCGCACTTGGCCATCGTGGTGAACTATGACCAAACCCTTCTCAATCCGAGAGGAGACTCGTGCTCAGTAGTGAGCTGGCAGTGGGTTGATATAAGAGAGCGTAGGTGAAGTGGTATATATAGTTCGCGCGCGAGTTGAATGCAGAGTAAATATATGGTGACACATACATTTACTCTGCATTCGACTCGCGCGCGAACTGTTAAAGGTGAGCCTGTGGCTGCAATTTGCATAGGCGTCAATCCACTGTAAGGATAAAATACAATGTAATATCGTTTAGCAAACTTTATACAAGGAAAATTTGGCACCTTTTCGCCTTGTGATTTGCGTCATTTTCCTTCTTATCTTTTGAGTAATAGGTATATATAAGTATTACATAATTTGTAACAGGTCTACACCACATAAATAAATGCCATCTTGGAACCGATCTCTTATCTTTTTAAGGTAAAAAAATGTTTTTCTTTTGTTGTTTGGCATTTGTTACTATGTGAGCACTCAGCAATCCTTGATGCGACACGTGAAGGCAGCGTGTTCGTGTATTCGATATTGTATCTCAAAGATAGTTCGAGATGACGAGTGAGATGAATAACAATAATCATTTGTGTGTCCATTGGTGTGCTTTCACGGACCATCTACTCAACCGATTTTGACAAAATTTGGTACAGAGTGTATCCCGGGGAAGAAAATGGGCTACTTTTTATCCGTGAAAATAAAAGATCCACCCACGGGATTGGTATAAAAAATAGCACTTAGTTTCTTAGAAATCGGTTAAACAGATGGCTCGTGAAAAGGTAACAGATAGACAGACACACTTTCTTATTAGTTGGTATGAATTCGCGCATTTATTAGGTATTAATAATTTTTATATTATTAAACAGTCCTGTTTGTGCGTTAGGCTGGAATACTCTGAAGTAGGTAAAGAATACATTGGACAATAAAGGTTATCAATATTATCAATAGTTGTTTGTATAATTTCACAATTCATTCGCAGTGGACAATGATCCACTTTTAGTTTAGTCGCTATATACCTTTTATGTATATACCTTTTATGTATATACCTTTTATGTACATACTTTGCTTATCGGTCTTTAAACACTTATCTGGATAAGTTTATTAAGTATTACAATTTAAAAACCAGCTTAACAAAGCAATCAAAAACTAAACGAAGTACGTACGAACGGGGATCGTCTAGGACCTAGGTCGTCGTCTCAACCTATAGATGTCCACAGCTGGACGAAGGTCTCCTGCATGGATCGCGACAGAGCACAGTCTTATGCCGCTTGTTTCCAGTGGCTCCTAGGACCAAGGTATTATAATATAAAAGGCAGTATTTTTCGAAATTAAAAATAAAATAAATTAAATTAAATTAATTCACAGACATACACTTCAATTTGGTTCCTGTGTAATTTGTATGAATGTCACAGCCGGATTGTAGAACCTGCCGTATTACAAAACGGCAGGTTCTACAATCCGGCTGCAGATAGATATTTAGAGAAACAAAGAAATTTATACTTCTACTAGGTCATTAGGATATGAAGCCAATGTATCTTTATCATTAATATCCTATCAACTATTGTTACTATACAACTGATAAGCTTTGTAATATGTAGATCAGAGATATATTTTTAGAGTTTCGCACCCAAACCGCACCGTCCCGCACATAAACGTTGGGATCCTAGTGTGGTGGTATTATGGTGACGCTCGACGCAGCAGCTAGAGACTGAAAAACAGATTTATAAAGGTTACTGAATGAAAGTATGACAGAATCGAAGCTACTAGGTACTAACCCTTTTGAATGTGTTTTTAATTCTGTTAACCTTATATTTTTGTGACAAAAACTAAACGTATCAAAATGAAAGTGTTTTTGAAAGTGTAACCGAAATAGCGACGTTGTCAAATTTACTGTTGACGCATATTCAAAGGACATGACCAGTAATTGCCCTCCGATTCGGGACAATGTGCAGGATTTCCGTTTTTACAGTAAGGTTTAAAAATTCAAAACGAAATTATTATGGATTTATTATTCCAAATAAGGTCAGGGTTCAAATGACAAAAAAAAACAGTACGTTTATTGTTTAAATCTTGAGCGTCCGCTTTCCTCTTTAAGCACTACTCCATTTTGACGTTCCATTATGTCCATGCCTAATAATAATCTTGTAACCCTACATGAATACCATTTAAGTACCTTAGTCATTATATCATGAATGATTTATTTTTGATCAATTAAATAGTAATGAAAAGGAAATGTATGTTTTGTTTATAATTATTTTTATTTTTTGCCAAGTCTCAAACTAATATTTACCCCTATTTATAGACCCCCGCATTAAATCCTCAGTCGATGAAACTTGTGTAGGTTTTAGTATTGGATGATCCAAAATTTGCACAAAAATATCCAACAAATAAACATCCGGAAGTTAGGTATTTATACCAAAAACTAAATATTAATAACTGAATATTTTCTCGATTTCTTTTTAAAATAATAGAAGGTACGTAGTATAGGTTCCCCCAAAACCGAAATATCAAATGAAGTAATCATGCAGAAAATCGATATTTAAACCGATTTTATGATGAAATCTAAACTGCGTTTACGCGATACTGCACCTTCCTGCTTTAACAATTGCGTATAGCATAAAAAAACCTTACTTCCTTTCTGATTTTTTGGTGGATATTTATATACGTTTAACTCATGATACTTTATCATACTATAAAGTTTCGTCGCCTGAGGAATTATTGTTGGCCCTAGCTTTATTGCATATACTACTTATTGCAAATGAAAGAAGATTGTCACGGATTATTTATCGAGGTGAGATCTTTTATAGATTAGACTTACCTTCCTACTCTAAACCTACCATTTGCTATAATCTAAACTAGCATATTACTTACACGCACTGACCGCAGACTGTCCCTGCACGCATTGCATGCGGCTAGTGCATTAAGACCAATTGATCTATTAAGGTACATAATAGGTCTAACTGCAATCACAGAAATAGTCCATACTTATTACTTGCAGCTATTTATGCTTTTCTATCTTTGAAACCTTTATGTGTTTTTTATTGCAAACCTTGTATCTCATGGTCCTTAAATAATTGAAAAACAACCATAACTATGTAACTACATATTATAGTACCTGCTTGTATTGTTTTGTCTGCAAGTAGGTATCTGCATGTAGCTGCTCCCTCCCTCCCGCATACTAATATTGTGTGCATAAGAGCTGTTGGTAGTGGTGGGTGGAGCTGTCGGTTGTGGTCTACAGATCTATTGGTGGTGGTATGGTCAATGGTGTTTGATCGAGGGGGGGCGGAGCTGGTGGTTGTGGTGGGCGAAACTGCTAGTGGTGGTGGACGGAGCTGTTGTTCGTGGTGTTCGAATCTGTTGAGGGTTGTGAGCGGAGCTGTTGGTGGTGACTGGTGGTGGGTTGGTCTGTTGGTTGTGGTGGTTGTAGTCGTTTGTCGCTGGTGGTGGCGGCGGTCGTTTAAGATTCTCTTGAGACCGTGCCTCGACCTCCACTTGAATTATAATTAAAGTCGAAAATATTATCTAGTCGTTCCCATAATTACCTACCTACGTGAGATGTATAGGTATTAGGTACAAAAGTGGCATCTATGAGATAACAGTACTACCATAAAGATCAATAAGTGGCCTGATCTATCCATTTCACGATATAACGGTGAAGTGATCGTTATTTTGCAATATTCCTCTAATTTCAGACTCTAATATTAATAAATTAAAAATCTTAATAAATTTCCTAGTATATTAACAATTTCTGGACTAGTAATAATGGATTAAGTGCCAGATAAATAACAGCCACAGATTAGATCGCTACGAATTGAAGATCTGAGATGAGATCGAATTGAAGGCCTAACTTTTTAGTGGCACTGACAGAAAACATTATATTCAGTAAGTACCCAAGCCAGTGCCTACTTTGTATTGTTATTACCGTCACCATCTACAAATGATATTATCATACTTGAGACAATTTGTTAGTCTCAATTAGATACCTTTTGCAAATTAGCCAAATTTTCAATCCATACTGGCTGAGATCTGATTGAAACCACTTTTATCAATGTTAATTCAATCACTCCGCGTCCAGCTTGTTAACACTTTGATCACGTTACTTACGAATTGGTTGTACCGTGTACGGTCTATCTAAAATAAGTCTTTAATCATTAAAAATATTTTCAAATCAAGGTTTTATCGTCCGCCGTATTGAATTTAGTGTGACGTCATTTTATTTTTCGTATTCTTCTCAGCAAATCCTTTTAATTGATTCCCATATCATGGGGATGCATACAAAATAACTAGTCGCCCATCTGCCATATTGGATTTAGAATGACGTCGCTTAAGTAGCTAACGAGGCATTAAACTAAACGTGTATGGAAAATTTCAGCTCAACCGATTGTTGATAACTGTTTTAAACTTCAGTTTCAAGATTTGACCTAAACAAACAACATTGCAAGTTAAAAAGCCATAGTTGACTTAGGTACCTGCTGCTAGTAAGTGGTACAATAATAATTGCACTAGATTTTTTTTGAGCGTTTCGGTAGGTACTATATGCCGTGTAGAAACCGATTTGGGGCAAGTATGGGTTTAGCATAACTGCCATTTACCAACACCTTAGACTGTATCATCACTTACCAATACCACACATGAAATAAAAGCCAGTTACATCCAGGTGTGATCGAATCGATGTCAAGAAATATAATTATTATAGAAACTTGGAAATAAATTAAAAAGCCAGCTGCGATTCGCGTTGTGTGTTGACTGCTGACATCTTTAAACTATACCTACTTAGTTCGCGCGCGAGTTGGATGCAGAGTAAATTTATGTGTCACCATACATTTACCACAGTAAACTCTGCATTCAACTCGCGCGCGAACTGTAAGTAGGTAATAACATTATCCACCAGTTATTTAGTCTGCTATTAATTATATATGTCACTGTAAGATTATAAAAACCGTTAGATTATAATCTAACTCGCGAAATTGTAAACTGTCGAAAGATTGTAAACCGTTCAATGTTCTGAGTGTCAATTTTTGAAATATTCATTGTATTTACGTTTTCTGGTCTGTTTCTTGTAGGTTAGGTTAGGGTTCGACATAAACAATCAGGTATAAATAATCACTTAGGTTCTATCGGGATAATAAACATAACAGATTACAATCTACCGAAAAATAATGCGTTAAATTGTAATCTTTAGACAGTTTGCAATTTCGCGAGTTAGATAATAATCTAACGGTTTTTGCAATCTTACGGTGACACATACAATATTCTAAACGTTATAGGTAATACTTACCAGTCTTATAACATTTAGAATTTATTATAAGTACTAATAATAATAAGTTACGTTCTTTGGTTACTAATGCACTTGATGAACATCTAAATATAAAATTAGCGTTGTTGGTGTTAGTAGCGCCATAACATGCAAAGCAGAACTCATATAAACATGAACCATCATGAATAATGTATTGATAGGTACTTGCTTATTATAAAACAAAGTCCCTCCGTAAACTGCCGTGTATGGTACGACTTTACCAGTAGTATGGTAACTAGCCGCGACCGAAACATCCCAGCAGACCACACCAGAGAAATTATAAATTGACCTTGCTGGAGATCGAACCCGAAAGTTCCTACTTACTTCTAAGACCGCAGCACTCACCACTGCGCCAGCGAGTTCGTAATAAAGTCAGATTTTTCTACAACAAAGACCCACTTAATTATTTTTCGATCTACTTAGATATTACTCAACAACCATTTAAGTTGAAGCTACAGCATAAGGAGGATAAGTTAAATATGATGATTTTCCAATTATGTTATAGAGATTTGAACCTTAAAATGAACGCGCTCCCAAGATGTTTGCCGTCATTACCCTCATGAATAGGAATACCTACTTACCCACAATTTGGACGTAATCGTTGATCTTTCGTCGTCATCAACCGATAGACGTCCACTGTTCTGTGATAGTAGAAGTAATTTAGTTAGTGTGGTACTCATATAGGACTCATTTAGTGACATTCCACCGTCTTATGTCTATGGTAGGAGGGCTGGTCTGTGTTCGGAGGATCTTGTGTGGGACTGGGGTGATTATTCTGATCTCTGGATTATTATAACGAAGATGTGGATTGTATTGTACCGGATTGTTGAGTCTTAAATAAAGTGGATTAATCTTTTTATAATGGTTTCATTATTAGTACATGTTCGACATAGGTCTCTTGCAAGAATTTCCAAATGTTCCAAATGTAGAGGATCTTGCGCCGCCTGAATCCAGCGGCCCCCTGCGACTTGTCTGATGTAGTCCATCCACCGAGTGGAGCGCGGCAGACCCCCACCCGGTTGGTCTTTCAGTCACTGGCAATAATTTCAATACGAGATGTACGGCTGGCTCTTTTGGTCAAATGGTTGGTAGGTATACCTGTACGAAATAACACGAATGACGCGAATGTTAGTGAGGCACGTTCATGTTTAGATTAGACGAACTCTGCGTATGGTCGAAATCTCGCTCTAAACAAAATCAGATATTAAACTCACATAAAACCAAATTATCAATAACCGGGACGTCATTCATATATAAATAAGGAATATCGCAGTGGATTGCTATTTGCTAATATTCACGAAACCTAGGTTTTTGGAACGAAGTTCCTTAAGGGACGATGCGGAGGGGTACCCTAGACGGCTAAAAACGTCCGTAACGAAAATGCGTGGAGTAAGACTTTTATGTATAGTTTATTCGAAATTAAACCTTAATAATTAAAGATTGATTTCGAATGCAGTATACATTCAATTTAAGGCCTTTGTCTTCGTAACAACGCGAGCATGTCGGCGCGCTCGCGTCGTTTTTCTTTTTACCTCGACTAGAACTTGAAATTAATATTTATGTAGGTAATAAGGCACTATGCAAGACGTTATCTGAGTGCTCTACATAATATTATTCTGTATCAGTTTTCCTACCAACTTTATTATCTGATTTGATAAAAATCATTGATCTGAAGATTGTTGCACTAAAAATAGGTTGATTTTTATCTTGGTATGAGATTTGGCACAAGTAACATTATTGTTATTTGTGCAGTTTTTATTTTAATTTATTTAGTACCAAAAAGTTATAAAATAAGAAGAAAAACATACATAGTGGACAAAGAAGCACTTATCTCTATAAGAGATCTATCTATGTTTTATTAAGGTTCTAATAAAACATAGATAGATAAATATTTATTTTCCTTGTAACACTTTTACTGAACACAGTGCAATAGTTCCTCAATCAACGGTCTCCATCAACCGATTGACGTCCACTACTGGGCTAATAATATATTGTGCAGGTAGAGACTTTCACACGCCTGTCTTGCGCCGCGCTGCGCCGCCTGGGTCAATATTAATCTTTCAAGTCTCGAGGGTATGCCAAATGCCAACGTTGCGCTATCAGGTGCATGTTCGCCATTCTAGCACCTTAGGACTCTAAGTCTTAGCAGATCGCTTCGACTCGCGTGATATCGTCGGTTAACCTTTCGAGTCTCGGGGGTATGCCAAATCCCAGCACCTGATGGGAGCAAGAGAATGGGACGATTATGAAACGAGACACTTTTCATTTCGGGAAATCAAAGAGTTCCTGCGACATTTTCAAATGTCCTAAATTCATACGTGGTTGAAGTCGAGAAACCTGCATGCCTGAGAGCTCTTCTTAATATTCTCCAAAGTGTGTGCCAATCTGCAATTGACTAGCGTGGTGGACTATGGCCAAACCCTTATCGTTCCGAGAGAGACTCGTGCTCAGTACTGAGCCGGCAATGGGTTAAGAAATGATTATTCAATCTAGACAACTAGTGTGTGTTAAGGTAGGTAGCAGTTAGGATTACAGTTTGCCAATAAGCCACATTCCAAAAAAAACTACAATTTTCCCTCCGCATAGATAAAAATATGAATCTATATTTAATATTAAAGAGGTAAAGGGTTGTGAGGTTGTAGTGGGTAATCTCTGGATCAACTGAACCGATTTTGAAATTTCTGGTACCAATAGAAAGCCACATTATTTGTGAGTGTCATAGGCTATACAGGCATATTAACCCGAAAAATTAGGGAGTTCCCGTGGGAATTTAAAAAACTTATTTCACGCGGACGAAGTCGCGGCTATCTGCTAGTAAGCTATACGTCAATGTAAAAAAGAAGTTAGCTAGCAAAGATAAAATGGATAATTGGCAGAGGGGAGCCACTGTAGTGACCTCTAGCCAACTGCGGCATCCGTTCACTGATCCGTCTGATAAAACTGGTTCGATGATAAATAAATAATTTATATATACCTAAATTAACTACATCATATATGACTATAGAAGCGGTGACAGCCTTGGTTTAGATAACCGACCTCCCCTACTACGGGGGGATATTTAAACGGTGAAGGAAAAAATCATTAGGAAACCTGCATGCCCGAGAGTTCGTCATATTGTTCTCGAGGGTGTGAGAAGTTGGACTAGGTAGGTATAGCCTAACCCTTCTCCTTCCGAGAGACTCATGCTCAGTTAGAGAGCCGGCAATCAGTTGAAATTATGAGTCTATGGGATGATGCCCGCGTTTTCGTCCGCGAGGATTAAGTATTTGATTCCCTCAGGAACTCGTTAATTTACCGGAATAAAATGTAGCCTAAGTGTTAATTCTATCTCCATTCCAAATTTCAGTCCAATCGGTTTAGTCACTGTGGCGTGAAGGAGTAATTATTAATATCCAAACAAACCCACAAACAATTCACATTTATAACATTTAGCATATTATGTGAGATAAGTTCGTGACATAAGAAATAATGTTTCTCGGTTGACCTGCAGTTCGTTACCTATGCGTTCACGTATTCATCCAACCAAGTTGAAATTAATTGCAGTTGTTGTTGGAACTTGAAGGTTTCTTACAAAAAATACAGGAGCAATAGGAACTTATGTAAGGGTTTATTAAAATGACAAAATTACATAGATATTAGACTTTAATCTTTCATAAAACAATTCAATTCAAAACGAGCATGTCAATAATTTAGTAGGTACATTTTTCTATGTAAGTACCTACTAAACTCAATATTTTTTGTGCAACAATAAAATTTATTATGTAGGTACATAAATGTTTTACAGTTGGGCCATATTCGACTGCAGCCGTTTTCGGTCATCGACTAATGTAAACAGTAATTCGGTTGGCGCATTCAATCGCAGCCCGTTTTTCGGTGACCGACCTAGTGTGAAAGTAGTTATGGTTGGCTATAATCGGTTATAACCTACTTAAGGAAACTTGCTGTTGGACGAAAACCGAATGCGGCCAACGCAAGCGTTCACCGACCTAATGTAAAAGAGCCATTATATATGTCACCGTAAGATTGTAAAAACCGTTAGATTATAATCTAACTCGCGAAATCGCAAAGTGTCGAAAGATTTCAATTTAACGCATTATTTTCCGATAGATTGTAATCTGTTAGGTTTATTAACCCGATAGAACCTAAGCGCCCGGCCTGCGGCCGGGCACTACCTGATTATTTCTGTCGAACCCTAACCTAACCACAAGAAACAGACAAGTAGACGTAAATACAATGAATATTTCAAAAATGGACACTCAGAACATTGAACGGTTCACAATCTTTCGACAGTTTACAATTTCGCTAGTTAAATAATCTAACGGTTTTTACAATCTTACAGTGACATATACATTGCGTAGAGATTTATTTATTTTGTAACAGAAATTGGTATAGAGACAACTCGTAAAGGAAAAGATATACATATAGATAAGATATAAATATATACTCTTGCAGCAGTTTACAGAAACTAATGAGTAGGTAGGTTCTTAGTTTTTGGCCAACCTCGAGATTAAGGGCGACTTGCACAACACTGCCTAACCTGACTTAGTAATTTTTTTTATGCTGTCACTTTTTGTTAAGTTTATACCTGGGTTCAAATGAAAAGGATAGGTATGGAAAAGTTAACTTAAACCATAGTTAGCCGTCTCTATCTCAGGAGAAAGAGACAGGCTATGCTTAAACACATTTAATTAACCGTCTTGTGCAAGTGGGTCTAAATCTTTGTCATCCAAATGAAAGTTAAATAGAGATGATGCCTATTGCCTGTCAAAAATATATCTTCTTACTGATTCCAAAAGACCTAAAATCCACATCGTCTATCAAATTAAGTTTAATAATAACCATTAAAAAAGATGGATTAAAGAAAAATCGATGTCACAAGTATGTATTTATACTACACCTAAAAGAATGGCTTTTTATACACGCACAGGGCATACATAATTTTGGTCATGTCAAGTTGAAGGAGAGCTGAACTAAAGTATTGTTGGAGAATTAAACCGGTAAACTTGTATCGCTGTGGCCAGCGTTTAGCCTGAGTTAATTTCATACATATCCATACCCACACTTAATATTATAAATGCGAAAGTGTGTATCTGTCCCATCTTTTCAACCGATTATTTTGAAATTTGGACTGATGTAGGTTGCATCCCAGGGAAGGACTATAGGGCTATAGGAGTTCCCTTGGGAAACTTAAAAAGAATCTCGGGAGAATTAAAAACACTTAATTCACCCGGTCGAAGCCGCGAGCATCATCTAGTTTCACATCAATCCTATTTTAAAAGCGCGTTTTGACGTTTGATAAATAGTTGCCGATTTTATTGAATTGGCATCATCCCTATTGAGTTTATAATAGCACCCCAGTTTGCTAGGCTTACATAAAAGCAATAAAACTTAACACTAGGTACGCTCTTAGATAATATCTTAAAATTCCTAAGTGAAAATTTTTAGTCCCACTGAAATTCCTAGAATCTAGAGCAGGGACCCCTTGGGGTCGATTTTGGTTTCCCAGGGGTCGACGTAAACAAAAACTGATTTTGGCCTCTAAAAATCGACCCCTATTTTTTAAATTATTACCTACATAAGTATTTTTAAGTATTTGTATTAATAATTATGAATTACACTTTATATTTACTGTATTTTATATGTCTATTTCTTATGTTAAATTTTGATGAAAAAATTACGTTAAATTTGCTCACTTAAAAATTTTTACTCCCACTGAAATTCCTAGAATCTAGAGCAGGGACCCCTTGGGGTCGATTTTGGTTTCCCAGGGGTCGACGTAAACAAAAACTGATTTTGGCCTCTAAAAATCGACCCCTATTTTTTTAAATTATTACCTACATAAGTATTTTTAAGTATTTGTATTAATAATTATGAATTACACTTTATATTTACTGTATTTTATATGTCTATTTCTTATGTTAAATTTTGATGAAAAAATTACGTTAAATTTGCTTACTTAACCAACCGCAAAGCTTTTAAATTGGTACATAAGTATTTTGTATCAATAGGAAAAAAACTAGACATAGGATTTTTAAAGTAATTTGGCTATTTTATTTGGGGGTCTGAGGTATCTGCTCATTTTGCAAAAGTGGTCTCTTGCCCAAAATAGTTTGGGAATCCCAGATCTAGAGCAACGGAACCAACATTGCTAAATTTAGAAGTATTTTATCTACAATATCGAGAAAAGCTAGGCTAGGTAGTAGATACTAACAGCTGTTATAAAAATTGTTATGTTTGGATTTTATATGAGTTTAGACTTTAGATAAATTAGTGTATGAATCTTCACATACCTAGATACTGAAACACTAGTATACTACTATTAAAAACCTCGCCTGCATCTTGTTTTTTTTTTAAACTCATGTCTACGACCGGCCATACCGCTCGACCAGTCCGTGTAGCCTCACGGACATCATCACGGACTGCTCGAGCAGTTAACCAGTGATCAACATACATGGACATCTTGCAGTCATATACCACAGCTTGAAGCTACCATTCATAACTACTGCCAACCGCCCGAAGCAGTCGACACTGCTCGAGCGGTTCCGTGTATGTGTGTACGTAGAAGACTAGTTCACTATTTAGTCGCAGCTTGAAGCAGTCAGAATGGACAGCTGTCCGTGTATCTGAGGCCTTACACTCATTTTTATTGTGCAAACTTTTCATAAACTATTTTATAAGTATTTTCCTACGCTTCAAAAATTTTCACCATTTGTTTAGACTATATGCGAGTATAGAATATTATAATATAACCGCATTATGATGACAGAAGAGGGTAAAGCGTTGGAGTAAAGACACGTGAAAGAGAGGCGCAAGTAAAATCGCTGTCGGTTCCACAATTTTTGATAACTTAAACCAAATCCAGAAATACATCAATATAGTAGATTATTTTGCTTACATTGATGTTTATAATAAAAATACAATTTCGAAAGGATGTAAATTTATTCATGCAATGAAAATGGGATTTACTTAGACCCCTATAAAAGATATAAAATAAAATTCAGTCTTTACATTTTTAAGTGGCTCTATTGCTAATTCACTGTGAATAAATTAATACCGAGTCTTATTGCTCGTTTACATTAGGTCGGTTTAGTCGTACACTATTGAGGCCATTTTCGTTCACCGACTGATGTAAACTGTAATAAGGATGATGCCTATATCATAAATAAATTATTTCTAACTGATTATTAAATAGAGGGTCTTCCAAAAGACCTAAAATTCACATCATCGGTTAGTTTTAGGTATGATAAACATTTTAAAATATAGATTAAAGAAAAAAAGTGCTTTGAAATGGTGAACTTCATACAACTTCCATACTAGGAGTGCGTTTTAAGTTTGATAAAATGTTGCTGATTTGATTAGTTGTCATCATCCCTATTCAGTTGGCTAAATGCGATCGCAGCCTGTTTCCAGTGACCGACCTAGTCATAAGTCATAACCGACTTATTGGAAAGTCGCTGTTGGCCGAAAACCCTATACAGCCGACGCATTCGGTCACCGACCTAATGTTAACGCGGCATTAATACATAAACAGGCATTAATACATAAACAGCAGAGAAGTAAAGCGTGTTTGTATGTAAAAGCACATAATTATTATTCAATTCCAGAATACAGGTTCACATAATAACAAAAATGTCACCACTAACATTTATATACGACTTCCTACTCAAACAACCATAAAACATCTAATGTGCAGTAATCAACTCAAGTACAGTTAAATGCATTTAGTTAACAAGTTCTTTCGAGCATAGCTGTCGACGTGACTCGGGATTCTCTTACCAGCTTTGTTCTAAGAAGCCTATTATACTATACTGTAGTGTTTTTTTAACTGACGCAGCAAGGGTAAATCCAAAAGCATAGGAGATACAGAGAAACTGTCTTAGGAACCATTAAGTATTTTTGTGTAAATATAATTTTGGCATAAAAATAAAATGTTTGAGTTTGTAAAGAAGCTCTGTCAATATGGACATTAATCAATAGGGAACAAAAGAGTTTTTGACTTTTTATTGTACAATGTTTTTTTTTACAATTACATTAAAAAAACAGAAAATAAATGAAAATAAGAACGTTAAGTAGTCTTTTAAAGAAATAGATAGAATTTGTTCAAATTTAAATATCAAAAATTGATTTTGCCGTGATTAGGTCTGCCTCTTTATGTACACTTCATAAAGAAACATTGCATTGTTTAGAAATGTCTATACAATGCAATATCTTGTCAGTCAAACAACAGTCTATCTATACCACATGTTACATCATCAGTTTTATCAAGTTATTCTAACTGGAAGATAGATCATTTTGTAGAGTGATAATGGCAGAATAATCAAAGAAATTAAGCAGTTCTCAGAATGATGTGAACCCCTGAGTCCGTATCTACCGGTTGGCTTAGTTGTCCAATTTCTAGTGAAAAGGCAACTAATTCAAATGGCTTCTGCATTTGACCCTTCTTGAAACGACCCAAGTCTCCATCGCGCTTTGCCGAAGAACAATCAGAGTATGCACGGGCCAACTCTTCAAATGTAGCCTCCTTATTTACGATTTTTCGGCGATATTCTGTAAACAAAATAAACTTCATTTAAAACTATTGTATTAGCCAGTATCAGTAATAGCATTGTGTAAGAAAATTGTAATCATTTGACAGCTTAAGAGGATATGGCATGAATGAGAAACGCCATATGCCCGACGTGGGGTCGGCACAACATATTTTCTTCTTCCATTCGCTTCTGTTATCCGTCAATCTATCATTCACCCCTTTTATACGCATATCCTCTTTCACAGAATCCATCCATCTTTTATTTGGTCTCTCTCTACTCTTTTTGCCTTCCACATGCATATCTATCATTCTTCTCGTAATATGCCTGTCATCCCTCCGCATTACATGCTCATACTATGCTAGCCTATTACTCCTCACCTTTTCTATCCCTGGCGCTACTTTCAGACTTCCTCTCTTCCTAATCTTATCCATTCTAGTCACACCATACATCCATCTCAACATTCGCATTTCAATCGCATGTACTTTTTTTTCATCCATCCCTTTCACCGCCCAACATTCAGAACCATACAATGCGGCAGGTCTAACGACTGTCTTATATATTTTCCCTTTTAGTTTAAGGGGCATTCGTAAGTCGCATATTACACCCAAGACCTGTCGCCATTTCATCCATCCCGCATTCATTCTTTTGTTCGCGTCCCGGTCAATATTGCCATCGTTTTGAAAGAGTGAACCGAGGTACCGGAAATCGGAACAGACCGGTAGGGATACACCATCTAAGGCAATTTCATGGAAACGGGAGGGGCCACCGAAGTCACAGAACAGGTGTTCTGTCTTCGTTCGGCTGATCCTCAGGCCAACACTCTCCAATCTCTCTTGCCATTTTCCCAGTCTGTTCTGGACCTCAGACGCCTCTTCCCCGACAAGTACAATTTCGTCAGCGAACATCATGCACCAGGCTGCCTGCTCCTGTATGTCTGATGCTAAAGCATCCATTACCAGGAGAAACAGGCAAGGACTTAAAGCCGATCCCTGGTGCAAGGTCCACATTGAACTTGTCTGTAACGCCAGCTTCTGACCGGACCCTTGTGCTCGCTTCTGCGTACATCACTTTCATAAGCCTCACATACTTTTCAGGTATTCTTTTCACTTTCATAGCCCACCACAAAACTTCTCGGGGAACTCTGTCGTATGCCTTCTCGAGATCGACAAACACCATAAGCAAGTTTCTATGTGCACTCCTGCATTTCTCGCACAGTTGTCGAAGTGCAAATATTGCATCTGTCATTCCTCGTCCTGGCATAAACCAAAATTGATTTTCTGTGATCTCACTCTCCTCTCTCATTCTTCTTTCTATCACTTTTTCCCAAATTTTCATGCTATGTGACATAAGCTTTATTGCTCGATAGTTATTACACTCCTGTACATCACCCTTGTTTTTGGAAATAGGCACCAGCGTACTGTTGCACCACTCTTCTGGGATTGCCTCCTCAAGTAATAAGTTATTGAAGAACAGAGTCAGCCAACTCCATCCATATGCTTTTAGAAACTTCCATACTTCAGCTGCTATACTATCTGGCCCTGTCGCTCTACCATTTTGCATACTCTGCACTGCCATTCATTGCCACAATTAATGTAATAATAATAATAATAATTCTTAGTATGTAATATTTATGATGTGAAATAAAAACAAAATAAAATCTAAAAAAAAAATTGTTTGTCAGATGATTGCGCGAAAACTGAGCCTTTATTGCCTAGTTTGACGGTTCCCAGTTCTTAAAATTATTAAATTATTGAAAAAAAAACAAAACATAGGGACATGGTACAGGCACATATGAATTTTAGGTTGCAAAAATATTTTCTCTATTGTAATTATACGCGGAGAAAACAGATAAATACGATTTCATGGGGAAACCGCCCTCCTGTTTCCTCTTAAATTATTGTGTTATGTTTGGCCCATTTTAGTACAGTCATTGGTGCTCAAAATGAGAGTTTCGTTACGTTAGTTCATACGCTAAAACTATTTATTCTAAAAAAAAACGTTAACACATAAATTGTAGAAAATTTTCTCTAGTTTACTTTATTACATAACTATTTTCATCGTAAAATGAGTCGGAAGGGAATTATTGTCAAAAAATGATTTTCGGCACCATTTTTCAAATATGGCGGCGCGAGCGTCAAAGATACATTCAAGAGAGGCCAAGTATAAATTCAAAGAGAGAAATCACCAATTTTCAAAATTCTCGGAAAACTTTCCAGGTAAAAGTACCAAATGACTGGACTACTAATTTGAACTGTTTAATGTTTGTGGATGCTATTTGATTTGCAAGCCTCTATGAAATTTTTAACAGTTTAATGTAGAAGTTCGAGTAGTAAAGTAAGCTGCAGGCACAGAATACTAACTATTAATACAATTATTTGATGATACAATCAAATGACTAACAGTAATAACATTAATAAGAGACACTACACTCTTTTACACACGGGTATGTAAAACAATTCACTAATATATACTTACTAGATGATGCCTGCAAATTTGCACAAATTCGAATCTGAATACATGTACGTGTAGCCTTAGCCCTCATTTAGATTTCAGATAATACCTTTGAGAATTTCCAGAGCCTCTTCCTTGGTCCTAGTGATATTCTCTTCCCGC
Source organism: Erebia palarica (assembly GCA_964035005.1). NCBI lineage: Eukaryota > Metazoa > Arthropoda > Insecta > Lepidoptera > Nymphalidae > Erebia > Erebia palarica. The sequence goes on from OZ035986.1 coordinate 23,439,946, forward strand.
CAAGAGGAAGGGCGGCGACTCCCAGAGTGCTTGACTAGCAAGTGGCTACACTGCACCTGACTGGGGCTTCGATCATCGTCACCGTCATCATCTACCAATGGAGCAGGGTCATCAGGCTTGTCCCATTGAGATTTCTTTGTATGTTTATTTAAGTAGTATGTCATACCTGTAATTATTTTAGACAAACATTTAAAAATAGAAAAGCTAACAGTCTATACTCTATATAATAGCCATGATACTATAGGATAGATAGAGATATTAGAATTTATGTTTGTTTGCTAATTCCATTTGAATACCATTCATCCAGGAAACTTTGCTACTATGCAGGATTAGTACTTGCATGAGATGGCAGGGAAAATATTTTTATTACAAAATATTACTGAGTACTGGGCTCAGATGGGAGTTTTCAACCAAATTCAATTGTTTTTAATCCACCTATTTATGAAAAGTTTGTGCGTTAGTGTCAACATGATGTGCCACCAAGTTTTGTACAACATAAAAGGTGCTGATTTAATCATCCTAAATGTTATCTGTTCAAAACTTATTAGATGTTAAAGCTATGTTGGGGGATTGCCATAATAAAGGGAAAGTTAATAACAATACCTGTGTTTTATATTCTAAATTAAATCTTGTTATAAGGTAACTATGTACTCATAAGTTCTGCAATATTAATTTGCTTTTTATGGTATACAGGCATCATAAGTATCTATTTTGTTTAGTCTATTCTCGAGCTTTAAAGTGTCTGACAAAAGTCCATGGAAAGTGTCTAATATGTATGATACTATTTTAGAATAATATTCTACAAAACATATATAAAAATCAGCCATATAAATTTAAGCTAAGTAATTTATTTTCTAGTTAAGTCTTATTTTTAGTTACCTTTCTTACCTAGTACCTGCCCAGGTGTCACAAGGCGAGCTCCATAAGCATGCAGGTATTCAAAGAACATGAGACGCTACTGAGAACCTAAGGTTTCATCTATGTGAAAATAAGTTAGATAAGTCTGATCGCTCTGGGATCTTACTTTATAATGTTTGACTGGGATAAAATGAGATTACAGGGTATATTTATTTCTTTTGCCACCTAGGTATTAGGTATAGATACTTCAGATCAAGCACATGCAAAACGTGGGATACAGTTATTTCAACCCGGCATCAGTTCTCTAAGGGTAGTAGTTCGAACATTTATTCTAATTATTATGACATGTTATCACAATTAGAAATGGTGACTGATGCTCTATATGTCTAATGCAAAGTAAACAATCGTTACGTACCAGTACTTCTACTTTTTCGTGCTTCCCATCCTTCTGGGAGACTTTCTTCGTGACTCGAGGCCATCTTAGATGATATTGATTATAAAATTACCGTGTACTAAAAGATGTATGATGAAGTATCAAACAATCGTTTATTTATGTGATCAGAGTATGTAATTGTGACCCTAGATTGGTATTTTTACTTTTAGTTCTGAAAAAATTCTAACTACTTACTACCTCAAAGACCATAGTATACTATCTATGCGATTGTTGCGATTGTATAAAAGATGCATCAATTATTGTTACAGTCTCAACTGTTTTGATTGGCTGAATATATGGTATTTTTGCTGCGTCAATGGATTTTGGCCAATAGTGGAAGATAATCAATCAGAGGTGATTACGATGAGCGATCGTTAAACTGTAGCTGTCATTTTTGGATTATACAATCGCCCAGCTGCAGGGCGACCGCGTATCTTCTGCTTCAATTGTTGTGATTGGTTGAATTTATGGTATTCTTGCTGCGTCAATGGATTTTATCCAATAGTGGAAGAAAATTATCTAATCAGAGGTGATTGCGATCGTTACACTGTAGCTGTCAGGGATACGCGGTTGCCCAGCTGCACAAGCAAATTCAAATCGAAGCACAGACAGTAGACACATGGCCTTTGATTTTAAATGTCACCGTAAGATTGTAAAAACCGTTATATTACAATCTAACTCGCGAAGTGTCGAAAGATTACAATTTAACGCATTATTTTCCGGTAGATTGTAATCTGTTAGGTTTATTAACCCGATAAAACTTAAGCGTTCAATGTTCTGAGTGTCAATTTTTGAAATATTCAATGTATTTACGTTTTCTTGTCTGTTTCTTGTAGGTTAGGTTAGGGTTCGACATAAATAAACAGGTAGTGCCCTTAGGTTTAATATGCCTATTACATTGCACTTTTCACCGGGCCCTGTGGGCAGATTCGGTGTAGTGTAATAAGGTTCAGGGAGGAAGTGTCCCAGATTAGGAAGAACGGGTGGTCCCGGTCTGCCTAACTGCCTGAGCGCTCTGCAGACCGGGTAGTGTAATAGGTCTCAGGGCAGTTAGGGAGCTCAGTCGTCGCACGACCATCTTATAGAGTAGTTGTCTATATGGCTCGCGCGCGCATTTTATCAATGTATCGTGTGCTAATTAAAAATAAGTTTTGTTGTTGTGATAGACATGTACAAAGAAATGCCTTATTTATGGAGAAAAGAGCATAAAAACTATATGAACTATACTATAGAATAGTATAGTAATTTACTATACTATATGAACTACTTACTAGCTAATGCCCGTGAATTCGCCCGCGTGTATTGAGGTTTTTTTTGGTTCCCGCGGGAACTCTTTAATTTTCCTGAATAAAAAGTAGCGTATGTCTTTCTCCGGGACGTAAACTACCGCTGTACGAAATTTCATCAAAATTGTTTGAATAAATGGGCCTTGAAATCGTAGCAAATAGACAGACACACTTTCGCATCCATAATAATATTATAAACGTGATCCACGCGGACAAAGTCGCGGGAATCATCTAGTTTATAATATTAGTATCAATACTACTTTTATTGCTTCGATAGCATGGGTGCCATAGTAATCAGTGAACGATAATAAACATACTAAGATACACGACCATCTCTCTTGACGTTCTCTTCAGACTAATTTAGGGTCCGGTGGTAAGTGCAGTGTAATAGCGACGCCAAAACTTAACGCCCACGCCAACCCTTCCATCAGGGCCCGGTGAAAAGTGCAATGTAATAGGCCTATAAAAGCTAGTACGTTATTCTTAAGAACGAGACAGGTGTATTATATTATTGCGTGAACGTGTCGCGAAATTGTCACATGACGTCATCAAATTTAGCTATTGAAGCCAATTTTTTGCCAACTATAAATGGCGTCTGTTGTGCTTCCGGTGTTTCAGTTGTGAATAATTACTGGTTTTGTGAATATTTTCATGTATTTTGTTGTACTTTTATATTTTAATCAACTATGGTGTAGTGCTCAGTTGTGGGATGTCTAAATAATAATAATGTAAAACGCCCAGGAATTTCATTTCATAGATGAGTAACAAAGTCGTCTAGTTTTTCTTTTTGTGGCGAATATTTTTAGTTATTTCGTCTAATTATAGCTTAGTTTGTTCTTTACTGAATCCAAAACACGTCAATTTTTGCGCTGTCCCCAAAAATTTGGATTATTTCATTACTTTTTGTTTGGAGTGTATATATAGTGTGGGGATTGAATTGTTTACAAATAAATTAAATACCGATAACATTAAAACTTCATATCACTCTTACTGTTTCTCACTCTGAGGGGTAGAGAGATGAAATTAAACAGTCAGCTTCTACTTACAATATTGCCAAACTCATTTTAGGCTGTAGCGATGATAACCTAGTGATTAAGACACCCGATCTCCGGTATGGTGTCTCGTATTCGAAAATTACAGTGTCTATTTAAGTGGTTTTTGGTCCCTTCATTGCAGTTATTGTGTATCATTTTAACTAATGTTTTACAATTGTTTCAGATTCCCAAAATATCATGAATTAAGGCTAAGATGGCTGAATGCTATTAACAGACCCGAGTATAAGCCTACAAAAGGAAGCAGAATATGTAGTCATCATTTCAATGGGAATGACACTCTAAACCGCCAGCGTCTCAAACATGATGCCTGCCCATTTCTACGTATACCAGTAAGAATCTTTACTCAATATTCTTATTTGTGATGAATAATAAAAACAATAATGTAAACTTCTCAATAATACTTGTCTCTTATTCCAAAAATAAAATTTTACTATTTCTTTCTTATTGCAGAATTTACCACCTGGGTAACAGGCGAATCAACCCTTATAAGAATTGAACCTCAATTTGTTGTCAGACACTAATAACGATGATTCTCAAAACAGAATACTTCATACTTCAACCTACTGCAGGCTCCAATTGAAGCATAAGTCTCCTCTCGGAATGAAAACGGTTTGGCCATAGTCCACCAAGCTGGCCAACACGGGGGCGTTGCAGCATGATTATATTTTTACTCATCATTTCACCCAGCCAGCGCCCACTACTGAGTAGGAGTCTCCTGTTGGAATGCTAAGGGTTCAGCCATAGTCCACTACGCTGCCCATCAAGAGGCCCTCCGATCGTGATTACCATTTTTTTGAAAAACTGCTGCTGTTTTTGGTTTTATATATGCATACTTCTTAGAAGTTCTAATTAATGTATCAGATTTATGGGCACAATGGTGAACTGCAACTATGATTTTATATACAGGAGAGGATATGTTGCATTTTACTCAATTATTTATTTTATACGATGCATTTTGTTAATAAAACATGTCAAACTATGATTTGACTTTTCTTACTTACTAAAAGCTACGTTATTAGAACGAGACAGGTGTATTATGTAATTGCGTGAATGTGTCGCGCAATTGTCATATGACGTCATCAAATTTAGCTATTGAAGCCAATTTTTGTCAACTGTAAATGGCGTCTGTTGTGCTTCCGGTGTGTCAGTTGTGAATAATTACCTGTTTTTTGAATATTTTCATGTGTTTTTGCTTAGTTTTATGTAATCAACTATGGTGAAGTGCTCAGTTGTGGGGTGTCGTAATAGTAATATTGTAAAACGCTCAGGAATTTCATTTCATAGGTGAGTAACAAAGTCGTCTTGTTTTTCTTTTTGTGGCTACTATTTAAAGTTATTTCGACTAATTATAGCTTAGGTTTTTCTTTACTGAATCCATAACACGTAAATTTTTGCGCTGTCCCCAGAAATTTGGATTATTTCATTAGTTTTTGTATAGAGTGTATATAGTGCGGGGATTGTATTGTTTACAAATAAATTGAATATCGATAAAATTAAAATTTCATATAACTCTTGCTGTTTCTCACTCTGAGGGGTAGAGAGATGAAATTGAACAGTCAGATTCTACTAATAATATTGCCAAACTCATTTTAGACTGTAGCGATGATATGATCTAGAGATTAAGAAACCCGATACGTCAGTATTAAAAATCAATAACTGATTTACTACTATAAAGTACTAGTATATTCCTTGGCTGCGTGGACCACTAAAGTGGCCTGCGGATATGCACAGGTTTTTTTTCAAATGCAACTATAGGCATTCTTTCTTGATTTTCGCATTTAATCGGATCTATCACACCATTTTTTAAATTCTGAGTAATCATTTTTGTATCCACGACGGAACGGAGACCGTATATTTGTTGCCCTAAGAGGTGTGCGTTAGTTTGTGCACTTTGTTGTTACCATTTTCCTGGAAAACTACTGGACTGATAATTATGCGGTTTTTTGCATTAGATATGCATAACTTCTGATAAGGTTCTTAGATATGTAGGAACATAGTCCATCAAGTTGAACTGCAATCATGATTTTTATTCTTCAATGTTACCATTTTTCTCAAAAAGTAATAGGCCGATTGAGTCCACAACGCTGCGCTGCAATCGTGTTTTTTTTTACTATCTATATGCATTTTTATATATTTTTGAAATAAATCAATTTTTAAATTAGTCTGCTTTTATTATTAATATCATCACATTCAGTAAACTTTTTTCCATAATATCTAGTAATTCCAACTTATATTAGAATGGCTTACTTATATGGCATCAGCTCGTTCATTATAAAATACGAATACTAGTGTTTTTCAAAATATTATGTATAATTATTTATTTATTTCATTTGTGATAATTTTATATCGATTATTTAAGTACTTAACGATATTAAAAAAAAACGTCCATTAGCTAATATTAACGTGCGACTGCGCTTTGATAATTTGTAATAATTACAAAATTATTTAAGAGAGAAAAATATTATTATAAAACGTGAGCTGTGAGAATACTGAATTGGCTATATTATTTTGTTCATTATTTCATTAAAAGTATTATACTATGTAAATTGATAATAATGAAATTCACATCTTGTTTTATACTTTTTGGTGTCCAAGCAGTCGGGTTTTTTGTTTTTTTTTAAACTACTTTTTTATTTTAATCTTTTTGGTTATTTATGTTGTTTATTTACCTGCAAGGTAATCCTAATAATATTATTGCCGTAATGAGAATCATTATTTTTTGTATTAATTGTATTTTTTATTTACTTATTTAAACTATTAGATTCCTTAATTTAGATTTACTAACTGTTTATTGACTCTTATTTAGGTAGGTACCTAAACTATATTAATATAACTATACCTAACTTTAATTTTACAGTAGATAAATGACAATATTTATTAGTTACCTATTATGTAACAAAATTAATATATACCAATTTAACAATTTTTGAAAACGCGTCAAAACTTCTTAATTGGTAAGCTTAAAGTAAGGAATTTTGCATGCGAGCGCTCTGATGATAGCATCATCAGGACGCTCGCACGCAATTGTCGTCAGTCGTGCGCGGTGCGGCTGTAGTTCGTTTTACCACAAGCCCCCCAGTGATCAGTCCCCCTTCGACCCCGATGACCAAATCACTACCGACAATGCTCTCTACATAGGGCTACACACAAACACTAACCAAACACAGCGTCTTCGCCGGCGAAGACGAGGACCCCGATATCTACGATATCCACGTCACCCGAACGTGGTCTTAACTCACGGCCTCGAGGGCGTATGGACTAATCCAGTCCAACCGACCTCCCATTCATCCCAATGTCATCCTAAACCGTGGTCCGAGCCTTACAGGAGGCGCCCTTAGGAGGACGTTGCCGACTTAACTCACATTATTGCAATTTTTGTAAGGGTCACCAATTTTTGTGGAAATAAAATATAGCCTATTTTACTTGTTAATAATGTAGCTTTCTATATGTGATATAATTGTTAAAATCGGTTGAGTGGTTTTTGAGATAATCCACCTAATTTGATCGATATAGATGATATGTGTAGGAACTTTAAACATTTCCTTTGAAAGCTCGTAAATCCTAAATTATCATTTAAACGGAAAAATGGTTTATGGAACCTAGGTGTGATTTTAAAAGATCTATCTAACGATACCCCACTTGCCTATACCATATCGAGTATGGACTTTCATTTATTAATTGGCTTCTAGTGGACGCCATTTTGTTTTTCTCAAATTCGGCCTCCGTAGGGACACTCGAAAGATTAAGATAAATCTAGTGGTGCAAGTATCAAAATCGGTTCAGCCGTTTTGTCTGTAGTGCGACACAAAGGAATACACTAAAAATGAACCTTTGAAACCTCGTAAATCCTAAATGATCATTAAAATGAGAAAATGATCAAGGAAACCTAACTATGATTTTGCAAGACCTATTCATCGATACCCCACTTGCCATATTTTATCGACTTTTATTTTTTAATTTGTTACATTATGGCGTCTAGAGGCCGCCATTTTGTTTTTTCTCAAATTCGGCCTCCGATAAAACACTCGGAAGATTAAGATAAAGCTAGTGGTACAAGTATTATCAAAATCGGTTCAGCCGTTTTGTCTGTAGTGCAACACAAAGGAATACACTAAAAATTAACCTTTGAAACCTCGTAAATCCTAAATGATCGTTAAAATGAGAAAATGATCAAGGACACCTAACTACGATTTTGCAAGACCTATTCATCGATACCCCATTTGCCATATTCTATCGAATTTTATTTTTTAATTTGTTACATTATAGCGTCTAGAGGCCGTCATTTTGTTTTTTCTCAAATTCGGCTTTTGCTATGACACTCGGAAGATTAAGATAAAGCTAGTGGTACAAGTATTATCAAAATCGGTTCAGCCGTTTTGTCTGTAGTGCGACACAAAGGAATACACTAACAATGAACCTTTGAAACCTCGTAAATCCTAAATGGTCGTTAAAATGAGAAAATGATCAAGGGAACCTAACTATGATTTTGCAAGACCTATTCATTGATACCCCACTCGCCATAGTCTATCGACTTTATTGTTTTAATTTGTTATTTTATGGCTTCTAGAGGGCGCCACTTTGCTTTTTCTCAAATACGGCTTCCACAGTGACACTCTAATGATATACTCGGCATAATCTGGTGCAAGAATCATCAAAATCGGTCCACGCGTTTAGGCTGTAGCTGTTCTGCAAGGAACAAACAAACATATATAGACTGATGAACACATAATCCTGTGCGTTCCGCAGTCGGGTAAATAATAGCAGCCCTAACCCCCAGCTAGATCCGCCGATACGCCATTTTTACTTACCGGAAGCTTCAATTTAAATATGTTGTTTATAATATCCTTCTCCATAGATAATATCAAACAGAGACAAGTAACTTAGGATATCAAAACCACCGATCAAAACCTAAACCAGAGACAAGTAAAATATGTCTAAACCTATATTCTGTGGCTCTGCCAGTTGAACACAGATTATTTAGACAGCTTAATGAAAGTTTATTTTGCCAAATTGCGATCTGCGAAGATAGGTACTTACTCTGAGCATTCTCTGCAGCTATATGTTCTCCAGAGACAAGTAACATATTTCTAGTCTCTTTTAATTTTGGAATCATTCTTAAAAATTCATTTATTCAAAAAGTGTTGGCTTATTACAAACTAACCATGCCAAAAAATAAAAAGGAAAGTAGTAGCAGTGATAGCGATGAAGGTCCTATTGATGTAAGTTTTTAATTTATTAGCCGGTCAAATTAATCTAGAAAGGTTATGTACATTCCAACATTTTATAAATTAAACGTGTTACTTATTATATTATTTTGTCATATTTCATTACCTAATAAAAATCATGTTCTTATTGTATCAGCGTAACGAACCCCCAGAAAAAAAAGCCAAGATGGGCTCGAGGACCAATGATAAAGAACCAACGTGGGTTCTGCAAGGGAAGAAATTAGTAAAGATTCGAGAATTCAAAGGAAAAGTATATATAGACATAAGAGAGTTCTATGAGAAGAATGGTGATTTGTTACCAGGCAAGAAAGGAATCAGTTTGACCCCAGACATGTGGAGAAAACTGTTGTCATTAGGAGATGAAATTAATGAAGCCATTAGTTCTCACTGTTAATTTTATTAAATAAATGTATTTTTCTGATAAAGTACTTTATGGAATAAATATTTGTGATGAAATCAACATTTACTCATTAAATGCCAATATTTTCATCACCTTACAAAAAAGTGCGACTGGGCTCAATCCTTTCCACTCTCAGCTGAGATGGGGTTTTAGGAAAACTGCAATCTCAAAATTTAAGGTGTAATAGGCCTATTACACTGCACTTTTCACAGGGACTCTTACTTTTGAATCAGTGTAGTGTAATAACGTTTAGGGATTAAGGGTCCCTAAGTTGGTCATTAATAAGCGGCCACGCCCACCTTTACCACAGGGCCTTGTAAAAAGTGCAGTGTAATAGGCCTTTAAGCTGTTTGCTAAGTTATTGAGCCATTGATGTATAAATTATAATTTACATATTAATATGTATCAATAAAACAGGTACTTAGTTCCCTGAATATATATTTATATATATGTCACCGTAAGATTGTAAAAACCGTTAGATTATAATCTAACTCGCGAAATTCTGAACTGTCGAAAGATTGTAAACTGTTCAATGTTCTGAGTGTCAATTTTTGAAATATTCATTTTATTTACGTTTTCTTGTCTCTTTCTTGTAGGTTAGGTTAGGGTTCGACTTAAATAATCAAGTAGTGCCCGGCCGCAGGCCGGGCACTTAGGTTTTGTCGGGTTTAAAAACATATCAGATTACAATCTACCGGAAAATAATGCGTTAAATTGTAATCTTTCGACAGTTTAGAAATTCGCGAGTTACATTATAATCTAACGGTTTTTACAATCTTACGGTGACATATATATATATATATATATATATTTAGGGGAGAGGTGGTATACTTGATCCCTGTTTTGGTTTTCTTTTAGTAATTCGAACCATTTTCATAAATCTGACTTTCTTTTAAATCACAGATGTATTTCCGTTCAATACTACTGATTTAGCACCAATACAGACCTTCTTATTTATTAAAATAAACGACAAAAAGGGTTTTTTTAAAGTCCGACACAAGGATCAAGTAACCCTCCCTATGGGGATACTTGATCCCGGTGAGTGGGTTGTATGATCCCGGAGGATCAATCATCCCACCCGTCAAAGTTTCAGCCATAGGCCTACCTAAATATGGAAATTAAATAAACTTAGGTCTACTATTAATAAGTTGTAATTAACGATTCGAAAGATGAGTAGGTACAAAATGAAAACAACATAAAAAAATTGAAAACACAGACAAAAAATAAATGGGAAAATTATTCGAGAAGTGGCACGGAATAAATGTCACGTGTTTTTGAAAATTTCGTCGGCTCCGGCAAGTGTCCCAAAATGTCACCCCACTCATAAAATATTTCGTCTTCCCTTGCTGGCCACTTCCAAAGCCTTCCACTTTTTTCCATTGCTTTTATTGTAGCCCCGTTTTCATGTATTTTTGTAATTTTTCCTGGGTATGACAAACCATTGTAAATTGCAACTACAAATTCCCCTACTTCTTTTCTGATGGGCTCAAAAGCTCTATGACCCTCGCCATCACTGCATAACTCTTCTTCCCCTCCTGACGATGATGGAAGTGGAGGACATTCATCAGAATCAGATGAGGTGTCATCGTCAATTTTTTTTAGTGAAAAGATTTGTCTCACTGTTTTCTTGGTAGGCCTATTTTCTTTAATCTTCCTTTTCATTTCTATCTCCGCTATCTTCGCCAACTTTTTATTTGATTGTTCTTCGATGGCTGCTTTTTCCGGAGTATCGGTTAGGATGCGAGTACGTCCTCGCTTTCTCCCGCGCGACGACTGCGAGCGTGGACCTGCCTTGGGGTAGGGCATGATGTCCTGTGGTGAAAAGTGCATCGGCACTGATCCTCCAAGTGAGGATGGGGAAGCGCGTTCACTCACACTGCTGCTTTGTACGGGCTCCTCAAGTGGAGAAGGGAGAGGGCAGTCCGACGCTATCACACTTCTCTGTGTTGGTTCTTCAAGTTGAGAAGGGGGAGGGCGGTCCGTAACTAAACTGGTCATGAACTCACTCTCCGTGAAAATGTCGGCATTTATGGGCCATATTCCAGCCGCCCTGAAGCCACTAATTATATTGGTAGGCACCATAGCCCTTGGGAAAGCTTCCCCTAACAGTTCCGAAACGTCGTAGATTGTGATTGTTCTCCCGGGGTGTCTCAGCATAAAATTTGATGCTGCCTGAGAATAAAAGGTTTTTAAGGGGCCAAAAACAGTCCTGTCTAATGGCTGCAGCTTGTGGGATGTGTGTGGTGGAATTGTGAGAAGAACGATTCCGTTGTCTTTTGCGTAGTTGAGGGCGTCGACAGAACAATGACTCTCGTGATTGTCCATGATGATGAGGTGTTTCCTATCAGCGTTGGGTTGAACATGACGAACAAAATGCTTGAGGAATTTTATAAAACTGTCGCCCGTCATCCATCCACTAGGATGAGTAGTTGCATCGCTGCTAGGAGGGGCATGATTGAGGAACCTATCCTGCCAGTTTTTTCGGGGGAATATCATGTATGGCGGGATGTGGCCCCCGGCAGCGTTGATACAGGCACAAACGGTAACCAGCTCACCTCGTTCGGCCGATGTCATTTTTCCTACTTGTTTGGAACCCTTAACTGCAATAATTTTGCTGGGTTTATGGACAGTTGTTACCCCTGTTTCGTCAATATTCCACACCCTTTCGGCAGTAAATTCGTGCTTATTAAAAACTGCAGTCAAATTTCCAAAAAATTCCGCCACGGTGTGTTTATTAAACGCTGTCGCTCGCGCCAAGCTGGTAGGCTCTGGAGTTCTTAAGGATAGAGTTTGCTGTCTCTCCAAAAATCCACGATACCAATCGCGACCCGCCTGTTGCGAGTGATCCCATGAAGATGGGTATTTCATCTTATTTGCTTTGGCGAATTGGTAAGCTACCTTACGCAATTGTACAACGGTAAGTCCATAATACATTTTAGACATATGAACAAGATACGCTCCTAGCTCATCCTCGTGACGTTTGGACAAAATTTGTCTATTGGTAAAACCAGGTTGAACATAAGAGTCTCGACGGCATAGCCTTTTAAGTGTCATGACATTAATTTTAAATTCTCTTGCGACGGTTTTGTAAGCAGCTCCATCTTTAACTGCTTGGACCGCATTTTTCAAGGCCTCCGGGTCGTAGGGTACCCTCTTCATGGCTCCTTGCTTCGATACGTACTTCCGCGGCATCTAAAAGAACGGAAGTTATGAGATTTACTTCTTGACCCAAACAAAAGAATTATAGGTGGGATACTTGACTCCGGGATCAAGCATCCCCCTAACAAAAGGGATCAACTATCCCGAAGCAGTAACTTTATTTAAAATGAAAAAAACAGCAACAAGTTGAAAACATTTGACTCGGAAATAATTAAATTTACACAGCTAAATACACGCAATATTTCATAAATACAAACAAAAAATTGTAAAGTACACGTACCTGAAGTTTTTCGAATTGTCGTACACTAAACAAAACAAGAAAGATCCGGTAAAAACATAAATTTCCAATTATTTTGGCAACGAGCTGTTGTTTCGGTTTAATGTTTACTATTTGTACTAGCCATCATGGCGGCGTCCCAATGCAGCCAACAGAACACCTTTAAACACTTTTTGGCGCTAGTTTTAAATGGGGGATCATGTATCCTCGGGGATCAAGTATACCACCTCTCCCCTATATATACGTCACCGTAAGATTGTAAAAACCGTTAGATTAACTCGCGAAATTCTAAACTATAATATATATTTGATAATGTATTAAAAGAAATGAATTTGGGATCACAAACTTGGGATCTTACTAGCGTACTGGTGATGGTGATGGTGGTTATGGTGTTTATATTGATCACTATAGCTAGTGATATTTAATTGCTTAATATGCACAACTCAAAAATGCTGTTAGCAGTGCATGCCTGAACATGAGGCTGACAATATTCTTGCTGCATGAGGTTGAGGAATGGAACCTGAAGTATTATAACAAAGCTTATACTTACATGGTTACCACAAAATCTATTCACAATCGGCAGATCCTTCGTGAGCATAGTTTAGGAGGGCAGTACATCACTGCACATCAGGTTGACTAGTTGAGACATGAAAAGCGATGGATTTTTTCCCTGGTAGTGCCAATTTCTATTCACAATCAACAGACCTTGGAGCAATAGACATATTGTATTATTACGATTAAAATTATGTCTACTCATTATCTCTATTTGTCTACCGATAATAACATGGTTACTTGTCTTGTTACGTCAAAAGTAGAGATAAAATTAATATTTCTTATTTGAAGTATTTTTCTCTACGAACCCTTCGAACCCTACGAACGATCATCCTCAACCGATAGACGTCCACTGCTGGACATAGGCCTCTTGCAAGGATTTCCACACGCCTCGGTCTTGCGCCGCCTGGAACCAACGGCTCCCTGCGATTCTCCTAATGTCGTCTGTCCAGCGAGTAGGGGGTCTGCCAACACTGCGCTTTCCCGTGCGTGGTCGCCACTCCAGCACTTTGGGGCTCCAACGTCTATCGGTTCTTCTATGTGCCCTGCCCATTGCCACTTCAGCTTCGCAACACGTCGAGCAATGTCGGTTACTTTAGTTCTTCTGCGGATCTCCTCATTTCCGATTTGATCGCGCAAAGTAAACCCTACGAACCCTTACATGCCGACAATTATTTTCTTGTTATATACTGGATTTTGTTCATGTTAGGGTAAACAAATAATTATCAAATTATCAATTATCAGCAAAGACCTCTCTCTCGTCGCGAGATAGCTCGTTGTGCGCATGCTAAGCTTGCTGATCAGTGATATATCGGTAAAAATAGAGTTTTTTGTATCTTCAGTTGTTTTGGGCCCATTCCATCATTCTAACTGCATTGCTATTTATTACTGAATATTTCTATTAACCTACAATAATAAAGACAATAATATGTTGAGATATTGACCAATAGTTGTGTGCCACTAATGTGGTGTATTTATATAAAGTACGTTAGTATATTTCATTGTATTTCCATAGGTAAAAAAACTTATGTGCAGTCCTATGAGAATCAGTCAAGAAGTGAAAAATAAAACTTACCACTACCAATTAAGCACCACTTCAGTGCCCCTACTGGCCAATACCTCTAAACATATCATCTAGAACATGTTCTAAAGTACATGATGTGTAATGCCATTTGAAATCGAACCAGTACATATTAGGAAGCTGGTAATAGTCAATAAGAAAAAATCACAATTAATGTAGCAGGTTCTTAAGATATATTTTACGGCCAGAGACCACAAGGCCGTAAAATATATCTAAGAACCTGCCCAGTGTGTATGATCAGTAGTTTTTCAGGAAATACAATCACTAAGAGCAAACTCATAAAATATCTTGTTCGATCATGGGTAAAATGAAAAACAAAATTAGGTAATTTAAAACTTTATTAAGCTCTTAAGTACCTATACAATTAATAAGTTAATAACATCTTTATAGTATAAAGCTAAAGATTTTAAATAAACTACAAAATGTAGGCATAATATTAAGCTTGTAAACTGTAAATTTATAAAATATTATTAAGTCCTTAAGTAAGCAATGTTAACAAAATAAAAACAACTTAAAACTAAAATATTGTATTTGACACTGCTAAAATGAAACACCGGCCAAGAGAATTGAGACTCTTGCGAGACAGTATTTCTTTAACCAAGCAGCTTAAAAATAAATCTATTTTAAAATGTGCAAATGATTATGATACCCCACTTGATCTTGTAAACTTATACAAAAAAGTTGAGTAGCATCATATTTTGAAACATTATTTTCAAGTCAGATTGATTTGAAAATAATTGGAAGTTACAAAAAAGTTAATTTTTCTTTCACTTTATACCTACTTTCTACCAGTTTTTTTTATTAAACTATCGATTATTTTATTTATATACTTGTTACTTGTTTATATACTTGCTAATTTTGATGTACACAATACATAAACTAAATTGATGATTGAACTTATCCACGGGAATCATGATAGTGATAGTCAATACAATTAATAGGAGTCCTTCCATATAGTTTAGAGATTCTGTACAACAGAATTAGCCAAACTAAATTCATAGGATCTAAACCAAGTGCTGACTGCCGTCCTTTTCCACGGTGAGAATTATAAAAGAGATACACAACTACAACTAGTCATGCTTCGTTAAAACTACTGATTTTTGACTTTCACAAATAGTTTTGACTATTAACACATCTACTGTCGTAGTCGTGGGAATAGTGGGTGGGGGTGGGTCTACTGTATCTTCTGTCAAACTCATCACTGAGAGCTCTAATAATATAACTGATGAACTAAATTTTATGAATGATTTCAAATATAAAACAATCAAAATGCCAAATTTATTTCTCAGATTATTATTTTGAGAATTATTATAATAAAGAAATAATTATATTATGCTCACAGCATAATACTGAACCAGTTTGAGGACATCAGTCTTATTTTTGACATTAAAGCCACTTAACATTTTGGATTTTAAACTCAGTGCTTCAGTATTTGACTGCTCCAATAATAAATAAAAAATAAAAACTTTAATGACACAGGGATTCTAATGACAGTTTTCACCAACAATCCATAGGGAACACCTAAGCCAACTAAGTGACAACATTAGTCACCTACGGGATTTAGGTGTTCCCTAAAAGTTAGGCATTGTCAAATTGGGCATAAGATCCTTCTCAAGTAAGTTTACTAATTAATGTGGAATAATACTTTAAATATAAAAATCAAAGATAACAAAAGAATATTGACTTAATTATCGAGATGCACAGCAGTGCATCATAGCAAGTTTAGAGATTATAGTTTCAATATTATTCAAGCTGCTATGGCAGTTATGGCACTATTTGGGTCTAGCTAATTTAGTTATCCAAAAAATAGATCAAACCATAGTACTTGTATCAGCTGCTTCTAAGAAACACAATTCTTGTAATATGTAATAAATAAATAAAAAATAGATTCAAAAATGACTCTTTTTACATAGACTAGTAGATGTGATTCATTAATTCAAGTACATACATACATTCAGACAAAATATTAAATATACACGGATCTTAAAACACTTATTTACATAACTATATAATCACTCTAGCTTCTTATTTGGAAGTGTGATGATTAATGTGAAGGAGTTTTACACTGGTAAAATCAGTCAGTCCGGGTAGTTGTCGTTAACAGTTGAAGAAGAGAATGCAGAATAAAAATATGGAATTAAATCATGTTACTTGTATCAGTTGTTCATTTCACCATCCGTATTTTTTTAATACTTATCGCCTGTAGCGCCCAAGGTATGCACCACAGTTGGGGCATGTGTGGTGAACATCCATGCAGCTGTCAATGCAGCATGGGATCAAACAACATCCAAAGACTCCACTGTAAGGTTAAAACAATCTCATTTAACAATCCTGCCCATTTTATTTAAATACAAGTAAGTGTTTGTTTATTTAAAAAAGGAAATTTGCAATACTTAAAATAGTTAGCGCTTATTACTTAATGTAATCATTCCAGCAGTTGGTATTATGATGCTAGCGGGAGTGTTTGATGTTGGAACATGTTTATCCTAGAAAATAATGGAAAATATTTTCTTACCCCAGCATAAATATGATGGTTCCAGATATATAAGCAATAAGTCCTGGCTTTGTCTGGGTATCTGTGTTCATTTCAGCATGGCAACTTGGGCATATCATGTGAGTTGGTTGAGGTCCTACTGGCACCACTGTAGTCACTATTGCAGGACCTGATGCTGATATTCATGAAACAAAAGTAAGTGTGACTATCTTATCCAAAATTAAAATCATTCATGAAGATGTCACCGTAAGATTGTAAAAACCGTTAGATTACAATCTAACTTGCGAAATTGTAAACTGTCGAAAGATAGTGAACCATTCAATATTCTGAGTGTCTATTTTTGACAGTTTTCTTGTCTGTTTCTTGTAGGTTAGGTTAGGGTTCGACATAAAGAATCACTTAGGTTCTATTGGGTTAATATACCTAACAGATTACAATTTACCGAAAAATAATACGTTAAATTGTAATCTTTCGACAGTTTGCAATTTCACGAGTTAGATCATAATCTAATGGTTTTTACAATCTTACGGTGACAAAGACAGCATTAGGACCAGGTGCTGTAGCAGAAACAGCTTGTAAGTGTATGCAGCATACGTGTGTACCCCTCTCCCTATAAATATCTTAAAGATAAAGTTTTATAGAAGCACTGCAACTCAGATTTCTCGGCTTTTTTACTTTGTATTATTTTTCATAGAATATAACAGAATTGTTTTAGTTGTTAACAAGAAGTACAATTCTTTAAAAGATACACCTACCTAGTCTTAACAATCAAAGGCTTTTAAATAGGGATGATGACAACTCAATCAAATCAGCGACTCTATCAAACTCAAAAACGCTCTTCTAGTATGGAAGTTGTATGAAATTCGCAATTGTGACTCAAATTGTCATCAAATTTCAACTCGCTTTTTTTCTTTAATCAATATTAAAAATGGTTATCAAACTTAAAACTAACCGAGGATGTGAATTTTAGGTCTTTTGGAAGTCCCTCTATTTAATAAACAGTTAGAAATAATTTATTTTTGATATAGGCATCATCCCTATTATTTGGTGAATGTCCATGACTCCAAACAATTTATATATTACAGAAAAGAGCCTTTCGTTCTACTTATAAATTCGGATCACGCGAATCACTTCATTAAAAATTTAAATAGACTTTTATATCGGCGGTGCCTTACCGTACATTTACAATAATACAGTCTTTGTCAGGTGGAACATTAATCTTTATAAGCGAATAAGTGATACTCACAATCAATGTACAAGAAACCGCCATAAGCTTGTAACAGTGTCATATTGTGTGCATAAGGTACAGAAACCCTTTGAAGGATTGAGTGTACGCTTTTATATATATTATTATTATATATTCCCAAAGAGTTTCTGGCTTTGCCATTACATAAATATAAAGACAGCATCTGTTAAGTTGAGGTTATTATACTGTCAGTGATTTTCTGAATGACAAAGCAACCGGCCTTACATCCGGTGACCCACAAGTCAGTGTAATACTAATAGAAATGTAATGTATGTTTTGTATTGTTTACTTTTGTAACCTTTTTCCTTTTTAAGAAAAAGAGCAACTGCTGAGTTTCTTGCCGGCTCTTTTCAGTAGAATCATCTTTCCGAACCCGGTGGTAGAGTCTTAACATATCATAAGTGACAAATTTTCCTACATTAAATAAATAAATCATTTATCAAAACACTATACTACTATTATAACACTTTGTATTCAACACAAATTATCGCTTCACCTTCACTCAAAAAATGGAAACTGTTACAAGGTCACAATATTAGTCATAACTTCAAGTATTCTGAGGTCAAAATTAATGTATTCCATGAAAATTATCAACTTACAAGGGTGATATTGAGGAGTGTATGGGCTGGAAGGACCCACACCCCCAACTGCCTGGGAATAGCTAGGTGGGGCCGCTGGAGGGGGTTGCATTGTGTGCCCATTACTCCAGCCATATGGAGGAGGATAACTGCTTTTCTCCATTTTTGCAGGCTGACTAGAAAACAAGTAAACAAACTTCTAAGTCTAACAAGCTCACAGTATGCCTTCTTGTGATGCAATACCACTAATCACTATAATACAACCGTGTTGCTATTTTTAGGTATGATTCCAACATGCATTAAAAACAGATGCTCAGATTTGCAGTTTCTACTTTCTAATCGTTCTTATATTGTTTAAGAGTACAAAACATAATTTGATACGAACTTATTCGAGAAGAGATTGTACAAAGACCAAGCCTAATAAATTACTGGATTTGTAATTACAAGTCTTTTTCCTCGATTTTTCAAATTCGTACGTTCTCAGACTTGACACTCTGACTATGAATTCTGGATCCTGATCAACTATCCTGTAAGTTACTTGTCTCTGTGATCAATCAATATCACCATTCACCCTATACCTATACGGTCTGTGATATTCATGGAGGTAGGAAATTAGTACTTTCTCTACATGAAGTAAGTATTTAATAGGCCTAATACACTGTACTTTTCACAGGGACCCTTCACTCAAATCAGTGTAGTGTAATAAGATATAGGAAGTAAGGGTCCCAAAATTGGTCCTTATTGCTGTATAATAAGCGACGCTCTAACTAACGGCCACGCCCCCCCTTAACACCTGTGGTGGTACCAGGGCCTTGGGCCTGTAAAAGTGCAGTGTAATAGGCCTATAATCTCTGTTTCTCTTTAATGTTAAACGCTTATTTAAGGTTTAAATACCTAATATTATAAATAATATTAGTTATTAAATACTTAATCTTAAGGCATATAATTATCCTCTCTAGCGTTCAATAATACAGCAAGAGGAGACAAAGTAATAATTATGCCACAGTTGAGCAAACTGAGCATATATATGTCACCGTAATATTGTAAAAACCGTTAGATTATAATCTAACTCGTGAAATTGCAAACTGTCGAAAGATTACAATTTAATGCATTATTTTTCGGTAATCTGTAATCTGTTAGGTATATTAACCCGATAGAACCTAAGTATATGATATGTCGAACCCTAACCTACAAGAAAGACACAAGAAAAAGTAAATGCAATTTCAAAAATTGGCACTCATAACATTGAACGGTTCACAATCTGTCGACAGTTTACAATTTCGCAAGATAGATTATAATTTAACGGTTTTTACAATCTTACGGTGACATATACGCTAATGACAAGGAGTGACAGAGCAAGAAAATGTTCTCTTGTCCTGCTTAGAGTATAACTTTTTATTGTTTGACCTATCCGACAGTTTAGGTCAGACAATCCTGTGTCGTTTTGGTTATTTGCCCATATTCGTACATAATCGCATTTGGACAAGGTGGTTGTTCAATGTATATGCAACCTTTTTCGGTCGCAATGTTGCTGGCACACTACACGACACACCACATTTAAAAACCTACACACTGACTGGTAAAAATATGATAGTATGTATTATACTACACCGACCGCAATATAATACATACTATCATATTTTTATATGTCAGTGTGTAGGTTTTTAAATGTGGTGTGTCGTGTAGTGTGCCAGCAACATTGCGACCGAAAAAGGTTGCATATGTCACCGTAAGATTGTAAAAACCGTTCGATTATAATCTAACTCGCGAAATTCTAAACTGTCGAAAGATTAGAATTTAACGCATTATTTTCCGGTAGATTGTAATCTGATAAGTTTTTAAACCCGATAAAACTTATGTGTTTGATTGTTTATGTCGAACCCTAACCTAACCTACAAGAAAGAGACAAGAAAACGTAAATAAAATGAATATTTCAAAAATTGACACTCAGAACATTGAACAGTTTACAATCTTTCGACAGTTTAGAATTTCGCGAGTTAGATTATAATCTAACGGTTTTTACAATCTTACGGCGACACATATATATTGAACAGTGGTAACTGTGCTCGTAACTTACGAAAACAGTGGTTTAACTTGTAGACGATGGTGATTTGCTGTGTGTTAGGCTGCAAAAGCCGAACTGAACGTTAATACGAAAACGTAACCTAAAACGTAACTTTACAATTTTGACCTTATTTTTACCTGATTGTTACAGATAAAAATATATTAAGCTTGTAAAGACACGCATGAATGCTTAAAGTATAGAAATAACAAAAAAAATACTTATTGACCATTAAGGAAATATTGCATTAAGACTATCGCTATCGAATACTGTATACGCTGGCGCCATATCTATATCTCTTCTTTTCTTTTGCCACCCGTAGGGTGGTACACCAGCATCCTATATGTTACTTGTCTCTGTACACCAGTATAATATATAATGTACTCTGTGGGTGGTACAGAGTAGAGTATACGGAGGTAGAGTAGGTTTATATGTTTAGGCAAATAATTTTTTTTCTAAGTATAACTATAGACACTCACTCCTTAATCCTTTGCAATCCGGATTTCGTCCCGGTCATAGTACGGTTACTGCTCTCATTAAAGTTACTGATGACATTCGTTGGTCGATGGATAATAAGCAGCTTACAATTCTGACTTTACTTGATTTCAGCAACGCTTTCAATACCGTTGATCATGATATTCTGGTGAGTCTGCTGCATTCTATTAACATGTCTCCGTTGGTGGTTGACTGGTTTCGGAGTTACCTCAGTGGCCGACGACAGCGCATACGAGTTGACGAGACCGTTTCGTCATGGTGTGATGTTACGGCTGGGGTACCTCAGGGTGGCGTGTTATCTCCTTTGCTTTTCGCTATTTTTATTAATTCTATCACCAAAAATATATCTTCTCTCTATCACATGTATGCAGACGATATCCAAATATATCGCCCTACACCTCTTGATAGCCTTAGTTCTGCTGTTTCTGCTGTCAATGAAGATTTAGCTACAATTTCCGAGTGGAGCAGACGGTATGGACTTAAGGTTAACCCGACTAAATCTCAAGCTATCATTATTGGCAGTCCTAGGATGATTGTTCGAGTTGATTGGCAAAATCTCCCTCCAATCATTTACAATGGGGTTACTATACCTTACTGTACTTGTACTAAAGACCTTGGCATATATTTGGATCGGGATTTATCGTGGTCCACACAAATTAAAGAGCTGAGTAGGAAAACATTTTTTGCAATGAGCTCATTGCGTCGTCTTCGTTCTGTTTTGCCAATTCCAACCAAAGTTATGTTAGCACATTCTCTCTTACTTTCTATTCTCGATTATGCAGACGCAAGCTATCTTAATTTGACAGAGGACCAACTTAACAAACTTGAGCGACTCCAAAATCTTGCTATTCGGTTCATATTCGGTCTACGTAAATATGACCACGTATCTGAATTTCGTCAAATGCTCGAGTGGCTTCCTATTCGCCGTCGCCGGGATCTTCATGTTCTGTCACTTCTGTACCGTGTGCTATTTGATCCAAAAACTCCCTCTTACCTGAAGGAGAAGTTTAAATTTCTGGGAGATCAGTCCGAAATACGAACAACCCGTAAATTAACTTTATGCATACCATCGCATAAGACAAAGTTTTATGCGCAGTCTTTCACAGTGCAAGCTGTTTTATTATGGAATGCTCTCCCATTAAACATACGAAAATCAAAGTCACTGGAAATATTTAAAAAATCTGTTAAGAGTTTCTATTTATCACCATAATGCAGACGACTAGTTTAAACTTTTATTTAGTATGATATTACTAAAAATACATAATATATATTAGTTTATTTTCATATATTTATTATAAGTATTATATTATTTGTGTAACAGTTTATGTATTAGTATGTAGGTATTTGTTTGTATGTTTATAATGATACACCACCCGCGAGTTAATCTCCTTACTTCTCCTATTCCTAAGGTTGCCTGGCAGAGATCGCTACTAAGCGATAAGGCCGCCTTTTTGTATACTACTTAGTTCTTTGTTTTCTATGTATTTTTTGTGTACTTTTTATGTGTTGTGGTGTACAAAATAAAGAGTAATAATAATAGCAGGCCCTATCGAGTCCCGAAGTGCAAGGTACCAAGAGTTATCGGGTTGTCCATCTCTTTCATCTGGCATTGTATTCCCCATGGTATCTCACTCTAATTACGCACACAAAATATTTTTAAATTTCGCGGGGTTTTCACTTCACTTTTATTGGTCGACGCCATTTTCGCTGAAAAACCGACGCAAGCCGAGAATGACAATGAAAATCATAAGTCCTAACCTTAAAATTAATTAAAATTGTTTTATGAGAGTTTAATGTTTTGTACTATGAATTGCGGTGATTTGTGTTACTTATTTTGTTATTTAACTGGTAAGCGATTAGGCGTAGTCTAAAGTGTAAAGCCTACACAGACTTCTTGGAAGTGACTAGTGAGGTTAGTTTGACTGTTTTTCCCTTGAAAATTGGTAAGTAAGGTTAATCTTTGAATATTTAAAGGTAAATTATCAAAGATATTAATAAGGTATCCTCATTTGACTCGTTTGAGCAACTAAGTATAATGAACACTTAAATTTAAAATATGAAAGTAGGTAGGTATGTATTTTTGTTGGTTTGGTTTGTCTCAATTGTATTCTTGTTTCAATCAAGCTGCAATACAGCAAAGAATTGAAGTGATTTTACATGGGAATGGTTGATGATCTGGAAAGTAATATAGATTACTCTTTATCTCGGAAAATTTAAGTGATGAGTTCCCCGAAAGAAATATTTCGATTTTACGAAAGTCTAAATTCACGAGTAGTTGGCATTATCTGGCATTATGTTGTGAAATTGATCTATCCATTGAAGAAAATAATGTAAAACAGTACACCGAATGGTAGTTTAAGACATGCTTTTGAAAACATGTAATTGTAACATTTGTAAAAATTATTTTCAGAAGAATGTGCTTCATGAATGCCACAGCACACATGCATGAGATAGAAATATACAAGATGCGAGATGAAAGATCTTCTGGACCGAGATACTAACCAAATTCTTGACAATGCAGTGTAGTTTGGCACTAGTGTATTGTACAGTCGACTTCACGAAGCGAAGGAATTAATGTAAATAAAACATACCAGTCACGACATTTCAACTTTACTAACAATATTTTCACTGTTGTGTATTGCAAATCACTCACAAATGTCTTATTTCCTGAAGTAAAACATTTATAGTTCTTAGTATACTCAAAAGTAATTCAATTTATGCACTATGAAGCTATTAATCTAACAAATAACTTGCAATAATCCCAAAATAGAAACACAGACTAATGACTTAATGGGTGTTTGACATATAGAAATTGAATGATTCCATAGAGATGTGACATGAAAAGTAAACCATAGACTGAATGATATGAGCGGGTTTAGTCGATTGTAAAAATCGAATATCGTTATATTAGGTTCGCAGATCTTTAATCTCTTTATTACGGCAAGCAGTCAGCGGCCGCGCCGGCACAAAAAAATCCGGTCATTCGTTTCGCTGCTTCTATTGATGTTGTACGTTTCGGGTGTTCTCTGATGCTTTTTAGTTTTTATTTTCAACGACTTAGCTTTATTAACTGATTTTTATTTGCTCTACGATTGGACTGTGTTAAACTTTGGACTGACGACCATTTTCTATTCTTCAAGGACATCGTTTTTGCATAAGAATTGGATTATTCGGAATTTATTTTGTTTAGACAAGGTATGTAACTTATTTTATATTAAGTACCTATTAGTAATCAATGAAATTTTCAATATTTCATAATTTATTTAACTTTTAGCTTGGATATATTTCGGATACAACGTTTTTAATATAGGTGCTGTTTCCGTGAAGTGAAATTTTCTATTTACAACCTCACACTAATCGTCGCTGCATACAAATTATTTTATTTATTGTATTACCTTTTTATTACTAGGTTAGCTAGGTTATCTGCTTTACCAATTTGAACCAAAGGAATTTTTGGTGTTTTTTTTAATTTTGTGTTTTAGTTTTGCCGGCCAAATAAAAATAACTTTTATTTTTATGGTAAAAATATATATTCTGAGTCACTTGTTATTACAATATATTGAATGAAAAATGTTAAGGTTGTGAGTTTTGCCCGGAACAAATTTTGTCAGGTTTTTCTTTGATTCACTGAAATTAATAAGCCCCAATTTAAGCGATATCCTTTGATGCGTGGCTAGGAAAGGACCACGGCATTATGTAAAAACTTATGCAATTGACAAAATAATACGGGCCCTAATATCATGCCAAAGTTCGTGCAGAACTTTTGGTAGTCTTTTTGAGTTTACTACAATGCAATAAACTTAGCTTACCACGCTATTATCGACGAAACAGCAGTGTTGCTGACACGGAAGTAATTATATTTATTTATATATGTATAAATATATTTATTTATGATGTAGGGTCTTAATCGCTACAGCCCATTAACGTCCCACTGCTGGAACAGGCCTCCACTCTCATAGGAGAGAGGGAATGAGAGCTCGATGTGAGTTGGCGGGCTTTAACGACTATTATCATAATATTAGTGATAATAACTGGGTCGACGGCTTAACGTGCTCTTCGAGGAACGGGGGTGAAACACCATCAACTTCCTAACTCCAAGCTAGTACTGGGAATTTCTAGTCAGAAAACCCCAATACTTAATTATGGCCCGACTAGATAAGAAAACGCTAAGAAACCAGGTGCTCAAAATTTCTACTCAATCAAATAATACAGTACACACAGCATACTACATAATATAACACATAAAAACATGTTACTGAAACTAAAATATATTTATAATACTAAATTATACGATAAAATAAATAAAATAAAAATAAATAATAATTTATTTCTCAAAATTTAACAAAAGTAAGACTTAGGTCTATAATAACAATGTATGGTCGGTCTCTGCAGCCGAATGTAGGATACCCTGTGGTTTAGGCTGCAGTGACTCGCCTTGCAGTGAATTACTTATTACGTATTATATACATACACATACATATTATAGAATTATATAGAATAAACAGCTAGTCGTCTTCAATTTGAAAGAAAATATGTCTTTAGACCATTTTTGGACAAGCCCAGCAATTTCGACTGTCTAATAGTAGGTGGGTTGGCGGGCTTTGACGACTATTATCAAGTAAGTGATAAGATGTTAGTGAAAGGTTTAATTATAATATCTTCTTCAACATCACAAGGTTATTTCGTAATCATAGTGTGTGGTAATCGATTTCAGAATGTATTCATTCAATCGTTCATTCACAACTAGTCTGTCAATGTTCGCATCACTATATGTCCAATGACAATTTTAATCACGTGACCTGAAGCCATATTTGATTACATTAATTCCTTCGCTTCGTGAAATCGACTGTAAGTATAATAATAATAACATTATAGTTGCTAAAGTTTAACCCCAAACTAGCTAACGATGCAAAAGATAATAATTATAGTGCACATGTATCACCTATGATTTCATATAGATATTTTATATATAGAATCATATCACATATTGTGTACAGTGGCAGTATAATATTATTTAGTTTATTACTTTATTTATGACGAAAATAAATACTATTTCAATATTTTACAGGTATGCTGTATTCCTGTGCAGTTGTTCAGTATGGAAGTATCGAAGACATTGGAAAAGCAGATGAATACATCTAATTATTTTATAATATGTATGTTTTGCTGGATCAAACACAAAGTTAAATATTATATAGTTATTATTATTATATATTATAGTTTTTTTATATGATTTCGATGTAAGATTTTTGTTCATAATAAATTAATTTGATCCCTGAAATTTATTTTAATTTTGTTTTTGTAAAATTCAATAGTATCCTGAATTACTAGCAAACCGGTAATTAGAAAAACCGGTATTTGCTAAATAAATCTAAAACCGATACGTTCAAATTACATCACTATTACCGGTTTTTCGCATAGGTTGCCCATCCGTAACTACTTCCGGTTCCGCTAATTGCGTCATCAAAATTTAATTATGTATATCAAGTGAGAGCGAGTCGTTCTGGTTATGAATGAAACCCGTCGGAAGACGTAACAGGCTAGAGTGAGAGACGTGATTTTTTTATGAATGAATTATATAGTTCAAGGTCACTCCCACTACTATCCGTTATCTACTTCAAATTGTGTCTATGGAGTTGCCTGTCTATATCCATTATCGTTACTTGTCTCTGTAACTATAGGTTTAATCAAAGTAACTAGTAAGTATTCTGTATTTGTAATAATACTCAAACGAACGTAAAAAAAATAGTATTTCTTACAACTTTTAGAGGCCTTAGTCAGAGGTTTTAGAGAATATCTTAATTAATTAAACTTGTGAGTACATATTCGAGGTGATGATTCATATTGGTTTTGTTTTCCTCATCAGAAGCAAATAGAATGTCTTCACCACGCCCGAAATCTCCCCGTACTCCCGTATTGCCAAAGAAAGAGGACAAGGAAGAATCATTCTGGGACAAAATTGGCACAATCGGCCGTAAAAAGCGAATCAAGGAAGGTGAGTTTGTATCTTGGAAGTGTAGGGTGTGTGTAGGTTGACAGTTTTTGTGATTGCCTCACAGTTTACTCGATTTCACAGGTGTTACAATTTTGGTGTATCTATAGTATTTATTTTACTGTAATTTGTTTTGTGCAGTCCAAGAAGTGCAAGCAGAGGGAAAATATGCAATCGACTCGCCCGGGAGCCCCACGGCGCCGGAGATACCACCTGAAGAGTACAGCCTGCGTAAGTTACTCGAAATAATTACTTTAGAAGATTATTTATTGATCACAATCATTTTATCATGTCATTGACAACAATACATGACTTACATTCGTGTCAGAGTAGGAGAACCATAAATTCAGTCAATCACAACAATTGAGATTATAATAATGATTGAAGCAGCTTTTGCATATTAGGACTACTTATATTTACTATTTATATGTCCATAGTTGATAATGAAGAAAGGGCAATCATAGAACCAAGATCATTAGAAGATCCAAGAGTTAAAGAGCTTATTCAAGTGTTGATAGACTGGATAAATGATGAGCTTGCAGCCCAGAGGATTATTGTGAAGGATATCAGCGAGGATCTGTATGATGGGCAGGTGCTTCAAAAGCTTCTGGAAAAGCTCACAGAGACTAAGCTTGATGTTCCCGAAGTGACCCAGTCTGAAGAGGGTCAACGTCAGAAATTAGCTGTTGTGCTCAGAGCTGTTAATAGGGTAGGTTTATTCATATTTCTTATCAGCTTTTGCCTGCGGCTTCGCTCATGTTTAATTTTATTTATAAATGTTATTGAAGGAGCTGGATTTTCAAACTCCTTTTTTAGCAGACACTTATGCCTGTACGTCAACTATCTCATGGGAACTTTAAATAATTTGAATTTATGGGAAAAAATGTAGCAATTCAAGCTATCTTCATTCCGAATTTCAGCCAAATGTATAGTAATAGTACAATTTTAATTTGATACTGCAAACCATTTCTGAGAACCTTAAAGCATGAACAGTGATGAGTGATGGTGATTGAAATCAAGAAAAATTATTGTATTGTTGTCTGTGCTTCATACTACTATACTGATATGTAAAATTATGAATAATTCATACATCTGTGGTCATACATTGTGAGTGAGAATAGAATCAAAAGATTCCATTACGTGCCATACATATAGGTCAACCTAATATTATACACAAGTAAAATAATCTTGCCAGGTGCTGTACGGGACATCAAAGCCAGCTCAGAAATGGAGTGTTGATTCAGTACATTCGAAAAATGTGGTGTCCATTCTCCACCTTCTGGTGGCTCTCGCCCGTCACTTTCGGGCACCCATCCGCCTGCCAGAGAATGTCAGCGTCAATGTTGTTGTGGTAAAGAAGGATGCACCCAATCAGCTATCCCATAGGTAAGTTATTATAATTTATTAATGATGCATGGCCAAATTGAAGTTTCTTTCTATATGATAAGACACTTGACAAGTCATGCTTTAATCAATGTTGAGGTCCTGGCCCTGAAATTACTTAAATTACAGATGGGATGAAATATGTAAATGCTGGAAGCGGTGTCTGAAGCACTGAATAAGGCTTTATCCAAACACGGGATTTCATCCACAAAATGTTACAGAATGGGCTTCTAATTAAGGAATGCACTTTTTCTAATTAGATTAGGCTAGATATAAGTTTTACTGTCCAAACATTTTGCTAAGGAAGAAATTTTAGAAAAGTCTTAGATATTTAACTATATTTTTTCTAACTCTAAAGATATTTTTCACAAAATAAATATTAAATTAGCTCATACAATGCTCATACAACAGTTTGTCGTTGTTGTCATCTTCTCAACCTATAGACGTCCACTGCTGGACGAAGGTCTCCTGCATTGATTGCCACAGAGCACGATCTTGAGCTGCTTGTTTCCAGCAGCTCACAGCTGCACGCTTGAGATCATCCGTCCACCTAATGGGAGGGTCGGCCAATGCTGCGCTCCGAAACATGGTCGCTAACTATGGGCCTCATAAGAAGGCTCAGGGTCACTCAGGCCGATAGAGAGAGCTATGCTTGGACTATCCCTGCGTGATAAAATCAGAAATGAGAAATGACAGTAGAAGAATCAGAGTTGTTTATGTATTTTTAATAATTAATAATTAGGCTTCTTGTTCCTCGATTAATTATAATTAAACTTTATAAGTGTAATTCTTGCGTTGTGTTAAAGTGTGTGTTATATATTTAGTTTCGTTTATGTGCTCTGCAATGCATCAAAAATTGCCAGAATTATTGAAAACCTTAGTTTCCGATTAAGATATATTTCTCTATACAGCTGCATTTCTTTATAACAGCTGTCTGCCAAACTAGAAATCAACAGCTCAGAAATTTTATATATTTTAACAGAACCTACATCGAAGACATTACGACAACTTACGACGATCTCGGTATGAAATGCGAAAGGGACGCGTTCGATGCCCTGTTTGACCACGCACCAGATAAATTACAAGTTGTGAAAAAGGTAATCTATGTCATATGGCTTCGGTTTTTGACTTGCTACATATCTTCTGAGACAGAGCTTGCCATTTTTGTGCATTCTCAGATTTGGATTTGGATATTAATGTCACCGTAAACACTGTACGGTACGTGATTGTAATTTTACGGCTACATTAATAAACACTTGCTGACACAGAGGTGGAATTTCGTAAAATTCCTTGGCTGTGAAATAACCGAAAATCCTATTACACAATATTCCTTAATATATTGTTGAAACACGAAACCAATTTCCTTACATATAAACGATCATTCCATATGTTCAATACAAACCTATTTGTGAAACACTTTTTTTATTTTCTTTACCTAAAAGCCCAAATCTAAATTTTCATGGATTTTTCTTGAAAAAATTATGAACTTATAATTGAAGGATGGTCTTTTTTTTAATGCCCTAGGAATAATATACTTTAAACATGCTTTAATCATAATTGGTATATAGAGTTAAAAAAGAAATCTATATTTACAGTCGCTGATCACATTTGTGAACAAACACCTGACAAAGGTGAATCTGGAGGTAATGGATCTCGACACGCAGTTCCACGATGGTGTATACCTCTGCCTCCTCATGGGACTGCTTGAGGGTTTCTTCGTACCACTCTACGACTTCCACCTGACCCCTCAAGATTTCGATCAGAAAGTGCACAATGTATCTTTCGCGTTTGAGCTGATGCAGGATGTTGGACTTGCTAAGCCCAAAGCAAGGCCTGAAGGTAAGTTTTACTTGTTATCTCTATTTTACATAATTTTTGGAGTTTACCTCTTTAAGAATCGATTTTCATATATAAGTCTGGGGTGTGAAAATTTATGGGGAGTAAAATCAAACTTTCCCCGTTACGTTATTTATTAATGTTGCCATGGTAACACTTGTTTATATTTCCATGGTAACATTTTCCGTTCGTAATGAGTAAACTCCAGTGTGCGTTGGAGCTGGAACACACCATTTTTTTCTCTACATTCTTTTATGTATGTTTTCAACAATAGGGATGATGCCTATATCAAAAATAAATTATTTCCAATTGATTATTAAATAAAGAATAGAATAGAATAGAAAAATCTTTATTGGCAGCAATAAACACAGATGCACAAAATAAATCAAAATTAAAAATGAGCTACATACATATTATAAATTGTAAGTTTGTACAGCAGTGTAACAGTACCAACAGGTGAGTCACTCAGCTTGTGTTGGGGCTCCTGGCCTCTCAGACTTAAAACTGGCGATGCCGTCAGGACTCGCGTCTGAGGTGCCAGGTGTCCCAGCTCTGATTTTCAGTCACCGCCTTTCGATGCGAACGTCAATGACATAGCCTTTATATTTTTGGCAGAGTATGATAATAACTTATGTTGGTGTAAAAGGAAAATCTTTGGAGA
Source organism: Erebia palarica (assembly GCA_964035005.1). Taxonomy (NCBI): domain Eukaryota; kingdom Metazoa; phylum Arthropoda; class Insecta; order Lepidoptera; family Nymphalidae; genus Erebia; species Erebia palarica. Next base: position 23,471,019 of record OZ035986.1, read on the forward strand.
AAACTGAATCAAAAATAGGTTTTGTAAATACTAGTAAATTGTGAATAATAAATTAAAGTTATGACGTAAGAGTAAAACTAAACTAGAAAAAAATTATAATAATGATTATGTGCACAGCTTAAAGTATTCTTTAAAAAAAATATCTTAAAATAATTTATTAGAAATCTTAATAACAATAAAATAGTACGCTCTTACTGGATATCGTCTAAAATCTGAATAATAATAAAAAAGTAAAATATAAAGGTATTTATTGATATTACATATTTAAAAGAAACTTTTTATATTTATGCTTAAAGCTGCTGATCGTTCTAAGATTTCCTTAGGGCGGTGGGAGATTATTCCAACTTTGTCGCGTTGTATTTAAAGCTTCCTAAGAAAGCAGCAGTCGAATGACGGGGCATGAGTATTAAATATGAGGCTGCCCTGGTTTGGTGAGTGGTAAGAACATCACTCGCCCACTGGAGTTTATGGAAAAGATGCTGAGGAACGTTAAACTTAATGACTCCAAAGGGGTTAAAGGGTCTTCAAGAAGACCTATAATTCACATCCTGGGTTATTTTTACGTTTGATAACCATTTTATAATATAGATTAAAGAAAAAAAGTGTGTTGAAATTTGATGATGTCACAATTGCGAATTTCATACAATTTCCACACTAGAAGAGTGTTTTTAAGTTTGATAAAGAGTTGCTGATTTGATTGAGTTGTCATCATCCCTATTACATACACTTGCTGTATGGTTGAAGGAAAGTAATATTGTAAGCAAACCTGGACTCGGAGAGTTAAGGTTCTTAAAGGTGTGTAAAGTCTGCTAAGCTACACGCTTGGCCAGCGCGCGTGCTCACTATGGCAAAAACTTCTCACTCGCTGAGAGGAGACTTGTTGACCTCTTAAATGGGTTGATGCTCTACCACTATTATTTTTACTGCTGTGTATTTATTTATTTCACAAGTTGCTCGCGATTGGTTTCTTTATTTTATCCACTAAAAGTTAGCCCTGGACTGTAATCTTACCTGGTTGTAAGTTAGGATGCAGTCTAAGATGGTACCGGGCTAACCTGTTAGGTGTAATATAAAACCCATGCACCAGATCTTCTTCCCCTACTTTCTTTTAAATTCAGCTCAGGGAAAAAGATGATATTAAAATTGAAAAAATGCTATTGTTTCAGATATCGTGAATCTCGATTTGAAGTCAACACTGAGAGTTCTGTATAATCTCTTCACAAAATACAAAAATATGGCCTAATAAGTCCAGGGAGTCTAAACAAACTCCAATTCACGGGAGGTTTAATGAATAAGATTACCTGGACTATAACTCCTTAGTCGTTCTCTTATCATACGTCATTGTTTTTAATTAACTTTACATCACAAATGCACGTTACTTATTAGTGTTAACATTACTTTATGATGCGTTAACAATACACTCATAAGCAGATTTATTATTACTCAGTTGGAATCGGGAAGCTTTTTAAACATTTCAACTAGTTAGGTAGTCTAAACTTTACATAAAGGTCATACATTACTTTTAGAGCAGTTATTGTCAATGTACCAAGAGAACATGGCGCGGCTGTGCATAAAACTAATGCCCCCTTTTAACTATCTATCTTGCACTATTTTTAATCACTTTAGAAGTAACTATTCAAAATTTACTATTTACTTGTGCAAGTGTGGGACTGTACAAATTATGTGTATCGAATTGCCTCATCGATACTTTTTACCGCTGTGAAATTTCAAGAGAGATTTTTAATTAAAACTTACCAAGTGTGTCATTAATTTCAAGATCTTCTATCTCAGCCTGACTGGAATCTGTTTGTTTCAGTTTTTGTACTCAAATGTAAAAATGATTTTATAAACATTAACCACCCAGTAATTTTTTTTTGCTTTTGAGGGTAGGTACCTATCTTATAAAATATATCTACAACTTTTGAATTCATCACAAGTACTAAGTCTTCTTTGCATTTTGTGAAATCGATTTTTTATAATAAAAGTTCGTATTAAAAACGACGACGTATTGCGAAAAATTTTGTATTTTTTTTATGTGAATGTCTAATTAATTTAACCCAATTGCGTACCTAAATGAAGGACTATAATGTTTTACTGGAACAAATTATGACTAATATTAAATGTACTTTTTGTCAGTTGTACTAATAGAATTGAAAAATTGCAAGCCTGTTATACTATTTTCTTCATAATAGACTAAAAGAGTGAGTATATTAAGTGCATATTTAGATTTAAGGAGATAAATAGTAACATTAATTAATTTATTAACAATGTATAATGTGCCTTTACTAATCAATGTATTAAATATAAATTAACTTTTTGATATTTGTTTCATTGCAAATCTACAAACAGAAAACAGAAAAATTTAAACTTTCGCTGTACCTACTATACTAGACACTATATATATGTCACCGTAAGATTGTAAAAACCGTTAGATTATAATATAACTCGCGAAATTGCAAACTGTCGAAAGATTACAATTTAACGTATTATTTTTCGGTAGATTGTAATCTGTTAGGTATATTAACCCTATAAAACCTAAGTATACCTACCTGATTATTTATGTCAAACCCTAACCTAACCTACAAGAAACAGTCGAGAAAACGTAAATACAATGAATGTTTCAAAAATTGAAACTCAGAACATTGAACGGTTCACAATCTTTCGACAGTTTACAATTTCGCGAGTTCGATTATAATCTAACGGTTTTTACAATCTTACTGTGACGTATGCATTCTTTTACATCATATTATAAAGACGTAAAGTTTGTGAGTTTGTGAAGTTGTAGGGGGTAATCTCTGGATCTACTGAATCGATTTAGAAACCACCAACTTTCTGGTACCAATAGAAAGCCACATTATTTGTGAGTGTCTTATGCTATACATATATTAACCCGAATAATTAGGGAGTTCCCGTGGGAATTAAAAAAAAACTTACCTATGTGATCAAATCGGATATGAGGAGCTATGTCGGTTACAGCTCAATCTCTAAACTGAAGTGGCAATGGGTTGGGCATATAGATGTCAATGATCAACCGGTTTAAAACGGAGGTAAGATTTCTTGTGAAATGTGAGGCGGAGGCGAGGTTCCGTTACAACCCTAATACCTACCACGATAGTAGGACCACGAGGATGCCCCATTCTCATTCTTTGTAATAGTGTCCTATTACAAATGGAGCTATTATGGCTTATACTTTGGAGCCTTTGATATTTAGTATTATTGTGGCCAATCCGGTAAAACAATTATCTATTTTTTGTATATAATCTGAAAGTGAGTCTTCGGCGTTCATTAGGCCGTGATCGGTCAGACGGCAGGTTCAAAGTCTGTTAGTAAATAATTGATTGCGTGATTGATGTAGGAGCGATTTTCAGTTAATTTTCATAGGAAAATCTAGATGAAAACCTTTGATTGGGTACCCAGCGAGACTGCCATAAATTCAGCCAATCTAACAATTAAATTGAGATTGTAATTATTTTGTTGCATTGATTGATGCATCTTTACTAGTGGTTCGCCCCGAACTGAGACCTCGCGGTATCATAATGATAGTTTCAGTATATAATTAATAATTATACTTGGTTAAAAACTACATGCGCCAACTTGATGTGTGTGTTATTTTATAGCTTAAATATCAGTACTAATCAACGCAAGGAGGTGGAAATAATCAGTTTGCATTAGTAATACATTGCAAGATATCGCGATATAAAGATATTATTAGTTCTAAATTTAGTAGCTATAATGAACAAACGTAAATTATCAATGAATTAGACTAATTGACAATTACATATGAATCAACAAATATTATGTCAAAGTACCACTTCTCTCGACGCAAGATGGTATTAACTGTAATAATTTATAATGCATCATGTTCTGGACAATAAACGAATTATGAATTATCAGTACCTACTATCAGTAGACTATTTTTTATTTCACGTAAGATGGTGCTAACGTCTATTATTTGTAAGCACTTGAAACTAATACTTTTACAGAGCGCCATCTATTGACATCCTTGTGAAGTTCTGTTAAAAATACTGAAGCTCATTAAAAATTAAATAATTTCGTTTCTTTCTATAATATTTATCTAATTTTAGTATTTGATGTTCAAGTACAGGATATAATTAAAATAATTGATCAAGTTTCAGGCTCAGCCTTTCAGAAAATAGGGAGTTCTGAGGTCAACTTTGGACGTTAGAAAATCTCCACTTTGAAAGCCCCCCATTTCGTAAATTTTAGGGGGAAAAAAATTCTATCTAATTATCTTTAAAATGATATACCGCAACCTTATGTAATGCTATAAAAAAATTTAATTCGCATTCGCTTCTATGAGAGCCCCCCTGAAATAAAGATTTACAACTTTTTAAGCCATATTCGGCTGGAGGCCATCGGTTTACATATTATATTTAAATTTGAAGTAATTACGTTCAGTAATTCAGAAGTTATAAGGCTCTGACAGACGGACAATTTTTTTTGGCAACCCTAGGACGGACAAGTGCAAATTCACTCAAGTAGACTCAGGACCTTCGCTTCGCTCGGTCAACTAATATTATAAATGCGAATGTTTTGATTGATGTATAAATGGATGTTTGTTACTCAATCACACCAGAACGGCTGAACGGATCTGGATGAAATTTGGCACAGAGATAATACCTGGAATAACACATACCTAGGCTAATTTTATCCCAGAAAATCAAATATTTCCCGCGGGAACCAAAAATCCTCAATCGCGACGAAGTCGCGGGCATTAGCTAGTATTATAATTGCGAAAGTTTGGATGGATGTTTGTCGTAACAAACACCGAAAAGCCTCAATCCACGAAGACTCAAAGGACGACGTCGCGGGTATCGGCTAGTTTTTATATAAAACTACCGATCTTGTTTGCTAGACGAGACGTTCAGTAAATTCCTAATGTAGGTATATTCAGTAAACGGAATGTGATCTTTCCTGAACGGAACGTGGTTGACTGGAAGACATCGCTTCAAAGCGACAAGGCCGCTTAGGTACTTGTGTATTTCTCTTGTTTTTTGGCGTGCAATGAAGGAATGAATAATAATATTAGGTACATTAATTTTTAATAACCGTTCAGTAGTTACCATTATCATACTCATTGATGGACCACAGTATTTACTGAAAGTCTAACCTTCGCATATCTCACACTTAAGTCATAAGGCCAGAATAAAGTAAAAACCAAGTATAGCAAAACAGACTAAAATTTTATTTTCCAATTACATAAAGTTACAGCGTCAATGTAGGTTCTACCACAAATAAATATAAAAAAATACATTAGGTTTATATAATATCTATCAACATTTTGTTAACACTTGTTACGAGAACATGTCAATTTATTGCAACCTTAGGTACATGATTACTTAGATCGGGTATTTAATTAATTAATTGAATTAATTCGTATATGTATTCGATTTGTTTGCCATCAACTCCCTGGCAGAGAATGTTATAATTCCCTACCGCAATTTAATAATTAAATTTCGTTATTGCACAAAAAATGTTGCACATAGGTATTTTTCGAATAATTGATATTTATTTGAGGAAAAAGTTTTTTTGAAAATTTACCTATGTAATATGTAGGTACTAGGTTCAATAGTGAAGTAACAGAGATATGAATTCTGGTTACAATACATTTAAATCTTAACATAATTGACAACATTTCCTATTTTTATGAACTTAGGTATACAAAAGCCAAATGCCGCATTTATACATTTGCACGAGGACTGGGAAGTGATGCGAGAAGTAGGTACCTCTACCTACCTATATAGCGGTCGTCATTCTCTCGACTCGCGTTGCCCACGCCGGAGAAGAGCAGGTAATGGCGCGAATAGTGAGGCGAGCGCAAACGTATAAATACGGGGATATAAAGAATAAATTAAATATATTATCATTTAGTATTTAGTTCAAAGATAATCTCTCTTGTTTTAGGATCTCAAAATATAAAGCTATAAATTATAAATTTCTTTCTATACATAAAGAATCAGCAAAAAAGTAACAATGAATAGCTGCCAATACCATTTTTTTCTAAAGTAACACATAGGTACAATATATAAATAAGTATACTCACTAAGTATAGAAAATATAATGCACTTAGAATTAATTAATAATTCGAAAATAGAGATTATTGTAGTAAGCAAACAAAAAAGGAAAGTAGTAGTATTAGGTGAAGAAATTGTAGGGTTGGTTACTTTTCTCTGGTAGTAAGTACATAATATATACATAAGTGATATTGCCTGTGATCTTAATAATTGGCTTTTGCTTTTCATAATTAAATGTTTTTAATACCCAGGTACCTAAGTTGTTTTGTGTTTAGACGCCGTACCACAAACTTTTACTTTTATGAATATTTATTACCGTGTGCCGCTTTTTAAAGTAAAAGTTTGCAACAAAGTGACATTTTGAAATTTGCTGAAAATAAAAAGAACTGATGGATTGAAAAGTAGGTACTTGATAAGTATTATTACGGAACGATTCTAAATCATAACTGCGATTACAAAAACAAAGCTACCAATGCTTGATTAAAAAAAAATAGTGTTAAGAGCTGCTTAAATTTTAATAATACAAAAAGAATGTCCATGTATACAAGTTAATATTAACTTGTTTTGAGTATTACAAAAAGTCGTCATATAAACTTAAATCCTAAAAATTTACATCTACGTACATACATATCTTTGTATCTTTATATTATACTAATATATCGCCCGGAATGCTACGACTGTCGGTAACACGTTTACTAAGAAACATGTACTTAATTATTGCACGTTGAATGAACATACGAGATAAATTCGTTGATTAAATTATTTGGTATTCTTGGATAAATTAATAGACAAGTAGCAAAAGTAAAAAAAAATATACGCGTGATTTTCCATAAATTGCGCATATCAAACTGGGTTAAACTTGATAACGTATTTACCGTAAATGTTTAAGTTTAATTTATGTTCGTGATTTCGTAATATTATGTAATATGAAAATGGGCCTAAATTAACCCAGCATGATATTATGTGCAACTGTATTTTTTATTCCGTTTTAATTAAGCATAATTGTTGCTTTTATTATTATTCATTTCATTCATGGAGGAAAAAAACATTATGATCTTTATTTTTGAATCATTTTGCCTTTCAAAAATAATATTTCGGATTTAAGCTGCATAACAATTCTGATAAATATTTACTACATGTTGCAAAATTATCCTATTCTAAGAAAATTTATTTATAATAATTATACAGTCTGTAGTGCACAGTCAGTTCCAACGAAACATAGCTTAGGCAATAAGTTGCATAAATAATACGTGTTATGGAATGTACGTTATACAATACAACAAAATGTTAAATAGTTGTACAAAACTAAAATGATTCTCCTAAAAAAATTGAAACTACATTACAAGTTCTAAACGAAACGTTTTAGGAAAAAAAGTTAATACTGAATTTTGAAGTAATATTAAAAATATTAAATTCACTGATTTTAAACACAAACATAGGACCGACCAGTGATCAACCGCCTGATAACTAAAGGCGCAGCGCGCGTCCCCTTACTAAGTATCATCATATTATTTAAACATAATAATAATATAATATTATCTATATTATTATAACTATAATATGCAAACGTCCTTAATGGCTTTCTTTTGAATATAATTGTATGTTTACTATTTAACTGCCTCGTTAGTCTAGTGGTTAGCATGTTCGACTGTGGCCGACGAGGTCCCGGGGTCGGGTCATAATTATGTATTGGGTTTTTCCGACTAGAAATTCTCACTACTAGTCCGGAGTTAGGAAGTTGGTGGTGTTTCACCCCCGTGCCTCGGAGAACACGTTAAGCCGTCGGTTCCGGTTTTTATCACTAACATGATAATAGTCGTTAAAGCCCGCCAACCCGCATTGGAGCAGCGTGGTGGGTCTAAGTTCTAATTCCCTCTCCTATGAGAGTGGAGGCCTGTGCCCAGCAGTGGGACGTTAATGGGCTGTAGTGGTGGTGGTGGTGGTGGTGGTGGTGGTTTACTATTCGTGTTTCAATGAAATCATAACAATAAATTATAGAAGGTCAAGATGAATGTGGTGTGTTGTCTTATTATGTCCATACCAAGTGCGGACGTTAATTTTAACGAATAATAACATCGGTTGCCGTCATCTCTAGAAGTAAACTAATTAATAATTTAGTTAATCTGCAACGGTCGGCCTCCATCTTCGTGACGTCCACACTTCTACGTTCTACGACCGACAAATCCTTAATTTAGAGACCATGACGAATACATACCAGTCGTAGGTATATAGAATAGATGACTACGAGATTTCGTCCTTATCATACTTTAAATATCCTAGTTCTAGTAGTTATTGTTATTGTATTCTAGTCGTTAAAATTTTAGAAAAATCTACTTCATAATTTTCATCTATAACGTTCCTTTTCGCTATAAATGCTATAACCGCAACATTAAAATAGAAATAAAAAAATAGAAATTTAAATATTATAACCACTTACTACTTACAACGCAAATCTCGTTTGTTTTTAAAATAAAATTAAGATTTCGTGCTATTTTATAAGTGAGAAAATATTACTAGTTTATACTTATACTTTTGCGGTTACAAAATCAACCGGCTTATTATTTAAAATTGACGATCAATAATAATTCAAGTTAAGTTAAGCCAATTAACTGTCTGCGACATATCTATATTTATGTATAAAAATTTATTAGTTTAATAGCCATTTCATATAAAAAAAGCATTTCATTACAATTGCCACTGAAGAGGTACTCGGTATAAGGATTATAACATAGAGGTAAGTAGTTCAACGACCTTATTTAATTTATTTCTGTACTAAAGTGTACGTATAATACAGAAAGTATGTAATCTACCTAGAATATAGATTTTTCTCAAACATGCATGGAAATATTGTCATTATTTTCGAAAAAAAAGAACACGCGAAGTATCGAATTTTCGGACAATGAAAATCAAATCCATTGCAGGACCGTTTTTTGAATTTGGAACAATACAACGCTCCTGCAATGTTGTATGAAACCGCGTGCTGGGGTTATTAAATACTCTTTGATCGGATCTCTTTTGTCATTCTTGGCATACCATAGTCTCTTTGCTTAGTACAAATTGGTGGCTGTATAGCCATAAATGCGTTTGCCTGTCGGCACAGATGATAAAAAAAAATTGGCGGCAAAGCTGAAAATTCGTCTTGATTTGTTATTTACATACTTAATAAATATAAATTTCATAATAAGTAAAATGAGTTCCAACGGTTTCAGAGAGTGAAATGGAGATTGATTGTACTCCATCAGATTTAAGATCAGAAGCCAAATTGGCAATGGAAACCTGCTTCCAGCGAAGTCCAAAGAAAAATACACGAAAGTATATGAACATTTTATGAGTTGGAAAAACGAGAAAAAGTGAACATTTTCTCCGAAACAGTATTTTTGGCGTATTTTAATGAGATTCCTAAAACTAAAAAGCCATCTACATTATGGGCAATTTATTCCATGCTGAAATGTACAGTTCATGTTAGAAACGGCATTAACTTGACAAATTATGGGAACTTAACTACTTTTCATAAACGACAATCGATATGTTTTATTTCCCTGCATTCTTTTGAGAAAAGCACTATATATGCCTCGGCGGAAATGGCAATTGCCTGTCTCGTATTAGTGAAGTACTCGCCTACGGCTCGGCCTTAAAACCTATTGCCTATTTCGCAGCCTTTGCAATAATGTACTATTAATTGAGACTTCTATGCTAGTTTCGCATTGATAAGTCAAATTAACCTGGATCCTTTTACTAGGTTCCTGGCACGTTTTGAATCTAACCTACAGTATTTATACCCCATATGTACCCATGTTTTTTTATTTATATACACGTTTTGTATGATTCTATCAAAATATAAAAAATTAAATAATACATTATGGGAATTTGCGTATGGTCCAAGTAAATATCGGTAATGTCCGATTGGACATTGGCTTACACTAACAGGCGAGACTTACAATTACATTCAAAAATACTCCTAATGATACAAGACGAGCTTAAAGTTTCCGTGGAATCTGTATCTTCTCTCCCGCGAGTGGAAACATACCTAATTTTATATTATTTTGCCTTTTAGGCGATTTATACCTCTACATTATACGCTTAGAGTGAGTTTATAAATATAAATTTAAGCTGGAGTAATTTCAAATAAAATAAACTCTAAGCGGAGACTTTTTCTGATAATCCGAGACAATCAACTAAAAAGCTTACGCAGTCACGCGTTGATTTTCAGTATGGCGTACAATTGAAGTTGCACTTTAAATTGCAACGATAAGGTTTTCAAATTTGAAATCTCGCAGGTGTTCAGACATTTGTTGATTAGGGTTTTTAGCGATTCATAGTCTTACATGTATAGTAAAGTTAACGACAATGACTCAATACCTTGTCGAAAAAAATTTAAAGTGTAAATTAAAACAGATTAAACATACCTACTCATAAAATATGAATATCATGATAAATAATAAGAAAACATTAACAAAAAGACTACAAAGTAAAAATGCTACAATTCTAAAGCAGACTGCAATGTTGAAAATGGGTCTGATTCAAATTTCAATAGTAATACAAAAGTAGTCATATAGATATAAAAGTATGTTGTAACAGGTGTAAAGAATACATCTTATAGACAACAATCTCTAATTATGAAATGTGAAAAATATAATTATGTATATAAAAGTTTCATAAACCGGTTAACAGTTAAAGTCAATATAGTTATTTTGATGATAATGTGTCTAATCCTGTTGTACATGCAGTCTCAAAGTTATCACCAAGTTTTGATGGACACGTAACCCTTAGTTAAAGTTCTCTAACGTGTGTCAAATTTTAACGAACGTAGAGCGACGACGTAGAACGACGAAGTTAACTAATGATTTGAATGTACTGGCCCTTAATTTAGTGCTGTCGCTTTCCGCAGCGAGTGTTATGAAAGAGTTAAAGCAATATATTTAGAGGAGTCATTTTAGTTTAAATAAGAAATTATGTACAATAGAATTAGGCACATTATACAACTAAATGACAGAAAAATACTCTAAAATAAAACAAAAACAAAACGTAAAAATAACTCTAGAAAAAATAAACTCAAATCTTCTATGCAATTGAGATTTTTTTTACGATTAAGTATGTTATTCTAGAAAACCCGCTGGAACAACAACGTAAACTAATAAACATATTATAATTATTATGTAATACTTGAAAATGAAGACTTAATTGTGCTTAATTATTTACAATGTATTTTATCTACGCTCATATCTTTAAACTCTTTTTTGAATTTAAATAGTGGCTTAGGTACAGTTTTAGTTATTCACGTATGTTTTTATTATATGAAAAAATATAATATATTAATACATATTTTTAATATATTATATAGGGATAAGTCGACATAGCTGTGGCTTATTCGCAAAATGACTTACACCTAAAAACCTGATCACTGAATGACACATTCTTATAAAGTTCTATTCGACAAATGACTTATTGTTATAAAAACCTTTAGAAGATCTTCTTTCAGAAGTTTCATTTGTATTAAAAAAAAATTAAAAGTAATATTTAAATGACAATTGTGTCTTATATGAGTTAACTAGCTGATGCCCGCGACTTCGTCCGCGTGGATTGAATTGTTTTTAATTATACGGGATAGAAAGTAGCCTATGTGTTATTGGCTATTGCAGACTATAATCTATCTCTGTGGAAAGTTCATCTAGGTCCATTTAGCTGTAATGGCGTGATTGAGTAACAAACATTCATTTGCAGTTTTTTTTGGTTCCCGCGGGACTTCTTAAATTTTTCGGGATAAAAAGAAGCCTACGTGTTATTTCAGACTACGATCTATCTCTGATCCAAATTTCATCAAATCAATCCGTTCAGCCGTTCAGGTGTGATTGAGCGTCACTCGTTCGTGTGGCATAAGTTTTTTTTTCAATTCCCACAGCACTTCATTATTTTCCGGGATGAAAAGTAGCCTATGCCACTGTACAGATCCTCAATTATACCCATGCAAAAAATTACGTTAATCTGTTACGGCGTGATTGGAGGACTAACTATCTTTTACACGTCCTTGGGGATAAAATTTACAAAAAAATGTGAATCAGGTATTTCTCCATTTCAAACCAAAATTCCATAAAACCCAACCAAGTCACCAAAAAATATCTAGTTTAATGGCTCTAACTTAAAAATTAATGACAGACTTTCTTACAAACTTTCAACCCCTATTTTTCCCTTGTGAGTTGAATTTTGAAGAACTGTGAGACACGTACTTCTTTATTTTATACCGAAAGTCAAAACACTAAGCTTCGTTGATATAACTTAAGCAATATTTTGAGAAATGAAGGACTTTCATATACAAACTTTCAACCCCTATTTTACCCTTTTGCGGGTTGAATTATGAAAAACTGCGACACACGTAATTCTTGAATTTTTATCGAAAGCCGAAATATCAAGTATCGTTCATATAACTTGAGAATATCTTGAGAAATGAAGGACTTTCATGCAAACTCTCATCCCTTATTTCAACCCTTCGTGGTTAGAATTTTTAAAAACTGTGAAACACTTATTTCTTCATTTTCAACCAGTAGCTAGTATATCGAGTTTCATGGATATAACTTAAGAAATGACGGACTTTCATACAAACTTTCACCCCCTTAGGGGTGGAATTTTGAAAAATCCTTCCTTAGTGAGCGCCTACGTCACAAAAGAAACCTACTGTCAAAATTTCAAGTTAACCCCAGCGGTTTAGGCTGTGCGTTGATCCCTTAACGATTATATATATATATTAGATGATTGAATATCAAATTCATTAAAAAATATATGAAAAAGAAAAATGAGGTCCAATGTTGATAACCCGAAAATAATAAAATGCTTCGTAAGTATTGTCGATGACATTGCAAAACGTGATACACAGGAATTCAGAATTTGGGCGCCATTTACTATATACTTAGGTATTTTTTGATTTTACTGTGTTTTTGTTGATCAAAAGTTTTATTCTAAGGGAAGAACTCGATCGACACTTAGTATCGACTTTTACCTTAATTAGAGTGAATTTGGCTCAATTTGATATTCTAGAAAGAGCAATGAAACGTACGGAACAATATTTTACCTGCAGTATCAAGAAAAGCTTACGATAAATTATTTAGGTATGTGACTGGATCGAATTTAAAGATATGAGTTTAGATAAAGTAGTGTATGAAACTCCACATAACCAGGCATTAAACACTCGTGTGATATTATTAAAGACCTTGCTTGCAGCTCGGTTTTAAACTCGCTCATGTTTTAACAACCCCTTTTATGCAAACGTTTCATAAACTAGTATGATGACATTATTGTAAATAACGCATTTGCGCTTCGCAAACATTTCAATAGATGCGTCGTACACCGTGGTTTATAAATTCCTGTTTGCACATTATAGCAATCGCTATCTCAACAAAAAAAGACGATGTTATCATGCCGCATAGACATCCCGATGCTGCCGTCATGTCTATATGCCATCGTCGTGCGTTGTTTGTTTCAGCTTTAATAGTACATTAAGATATAAATTAAGTACGTACTACAAATTCTTGGTGCTGAGATCAAAAGACGTTGATGATTCTCTCCGGAGTGTTAGTTTTAGTTTTTCGTCCTCTTCGAGGTCTTCCTCAACGGATACTTCGCGGCTTAGCGTGTGGCCCAGCACTTTCGCTCGCCACGACTCTAACCTCAGAACCTAGTACAGAATATTGCGACTTTATCCATTTACTTAGAAGATTATAGACACGCCTGACCACAATCACGTCTAAATACGTATTTAGGAGGGGACGTATTTGTCTAAAGGATGCCAACTCTCTGTTGGGTCGAAGACACCCGGTGGCGCTATCTTCAATAATTCAACAACGAAATAGGATATATTGAACAAAACAACAGAATAGAACAAAAAGAAAATTTGAAATATTTTAAAAACCTGAATAAATATTTATATTCCAATGTCTTTACAAATGGATATTCAATAAAAGTTCTATTCGGATTACAGATACAAGAATGCTAATTAAATGATTTTATCTACAAATATAAAATAACACGGAAAAGCAGATCTTTAGTAATCTTATTCTTAAATATCATATCATAGCCTGAAAGTCGGTTAAAAATTTGCGGTAGTTGAAAAGCTTAAATTTTGTTAGCTGACTCTTCAGAGAAACCTATGGTCAATGACGGGGGCTCGTAATTACGTTGCTAGAATATCCATTATGCAATAATTACATCTAAGAACGCGAATACGATGAAAATAATTTATTTAGTTGTCAGCGTTACAGTTTATATTTTCATTACAATAATATGTAAATTCTTATAAAGTGCTGGTAATATGGCAAACGACTGAGGCGATCCAAAATACCTGTCCCATCTTAATTTAAAAAAAGAATTGTACATATTGCATAGAAGCAGGCATACTTTGCGGAAGTTCATGATAATAAAGGAATTCGAAATTTAATTCGCTATGACCCGCCACAGTAGGTAAATCTATGTGGTACAGTGTGTATCTTGCAGTTGTATTTTGCGATATTCACCACACCACACAAATCTTCCAAATGACTCAACGCACGTTTCACTCCGACACCGGAGCATCATCAGATGTTGATTCAACAATACACGATTGTAAAGTATTTACAATATCGTTCTAGTCTTTAGAATATCACAAGCTACAAGTGCAAGATACACCTGTACCACAAAAATTTACCTACTGTGGCGGATTATAGCGAAATTAAATTTCTAGTTACTTTATTAATAAACGGACCACGGACAACCAGATTTTTGCTTACAGACTTTCAGGCTTGTAACTGTAAGATAATACGATATTTTACAATTAAAACCCATAAAAACAACCAAAATACACATTTAAATTCATACAACACAAAGCAATTAGTGCACCTGTGTAAATAAAAATCACCGGCAAGCTTTATACATCAATGCTTCATTAAGCCGATCGCACATTATTTGAAATGAACCGAAACGAGTGAAGTTTTAAAATTAGGGTTCATTCCAAATGTAATGTGTGATCAGAACTATCACACATCCTTTTAACACGGACATAAAACCGTGTAGTTAACGCCGATGTATGATTTATTCAGGTTAGTCATTACCAACACCCACAATTAACATTACAATCAAATTAATTAGGTGAACATGCGAATAATATGATAGCACTGGAGATGGCCCCAAGATTTCATGAATTATTTTTATCTCAGAAGTAAAATAATAATAGAATTTGGTTTCATAAGTTTTTGTTCAATTTATGCTGTTAAAGTTTTAGAGAACTTTCAAGTGAATGTTACAGAAAACTCAATTTAAAATGGGTAATTACTTTGACTAAAGCCGCCTCTTGACGAAATTTTAATAAAAATGCCAAAATATTAAAAAAAACTTTAAATAGAAGAAATGCCTGATATAAAAATGATATCGAGTCACCGATTTAAATGACGGTAACTCTATCATCGCATTAGAATTGTATGTACCTACAGGAAATCTCACAGCTATCTCTTTATTCTATTAAGGAGCAAATGTAAAATGATTAGTCTAGCAACACAAAATCCCCTTGCTATCCTAATCTTAATTTATGTAAAAATGTTTATCACGGCATTTTTTATGTTTTTAAATAATGTATCTACATTGCTATAATATTATTTATACTCATCCTTATTGGCGGTTGCGAAGTTTAAGCATGTCTGTGCATGTACTTACAAGGAACACCATATAAATAACAAGTAGTTATATTTACAAGCTATTTTATATGTGACGGAAAATATGTGTCACTCTTAAATGTCGCGATCGTGCAAATGTTTGATAAATGTATAATACAGCCGCCAAAAAGTATGCGTCGTTTTAATCAAAACAGTAAGCATTAGGTGGTTATGGAAAATCAAACCAAATATAAGCTAAAACGATGCAATTCATACTAGTACCTAAAATTCCTCCTTGAACATCATTTAACCAGATATAAATAGTGAAAGGGACAAAAACAGGACGACACAAATTCAACACTATTATATACATTATTACTATTACTCTCACTGCACCAGAAAACCTAACCTCCATTCAGTTTATTCCGGGTGTAGGTAGGTACATGTATCTATATTGTTGTTAGTTTTACACATAATTCTAAAATACTAAACTATCTATCAATTTTTACTTTCTATCCCACTAAATTTGGACTTAACTTTAACTTTAACTTTAAAAGAGTTGTTGTCTGGAAATTTTAAAATTTTGTATTATCATCACGGTTTGACAATAGACTTTTTCTGTTCTAAAGAAGTTCTTGTAAATATTATTGTACAGCTAACGTCTACTATTTCTGTTTAATTCTGGAGACGTGATTCTCTTTTGTCCTGTGTACTTATATTTTTGTGACGATTATTTTAAAAACACGATCATAATAGCCGGGTGCCTAATGGATGTGTAAATATTGTCGATTAAAGAAGGAACATCCGATTTTAGAGTGTATTAAAATTTAACTGAAACAAGCCTAGCAACGAGTAAAAAAAAAACAAACAAGCCTCTAATGTTCTGTAATTAAGGCGAACACACAAGGTCGTAACATACTATATGAATACTATCGGTGAGAACGATTTCGTAAATCGTCGAACCACCTCCACGGCTCGGCGTCAGGCGTAGTGACGGGTGTGGGGTACTGTGCAAAGATAAGGTATCAGACACCGGGTTAAGCTAAAGCCAATTTACAGTTCGTGAACTGTCTTCATAATACACATCACAGTTTGAAATCAGTCTCCTTAGCAAGGGCGTGCCCCTAGCATGAGTTTGCACTCACTTGATATTTTAGTAATTTTTTTTAACCTATAATGGACTTAAAGCTCTTCTCTGATACGCAATATGATTTCATTAGGTTTTTGCTAGATGCTCTTGGCTTTGGATTTACGGGTGACCTCATTTTTTTTTATGAAAACACGTGCTAGGGGTACAGATCCAGAATGGGTTTTATGGTGCAAAAATCAATTAGAATTTTTAATTTGGTCACGCGATCAGACCGTGTCTTCGGTCTTATAGTAAAATGGGGTTCGTTCTCAACCATATAATATGTGTTTGTCAGCATTGATTATTTTTTATGCATTCGTGAATGTAAATCAAAATTGTGTAAAGTATGACTTAAAATAAAGTTTAGATGACTACCCGTTTCATTATTGAAACATTATATTGTTTAAATAAATATATTATATTGTTTTATTATATTTTGTATAATTATATTGTTTTATCCAAACATATAATATTATTCATATAATATAATATATTTGGATTTTTTTATGGTTACTATGTGAACTGAATTTAAATTCCAAGAAACGTAAACCTTCACTAAATCTGTTACAAAATTTAGTGTACATTTAAAAAGAAGCCCCGTAATGAAATATCCACGAAGAGTTAGTGCTCTTTGTGATTGATTTATTTACAAAGCATGTATTTCAATAGGCGCTGAACCATCGTGCCATTTAGTTGGAACAAAAAAAATAAGTTTTATAGTTAAACATAACCTTTGAATGAATTAACACAAGAATATTGTATTATTACATTAATTATGTTATCACACTTTTACTTTTTTTATCAAAATAATTTTCCATGCTTTATACATAAAGGAGTATTTAGGTCTTAAATCAAACATAATTTTTTTTTAAACCTTTAGCGTTGTTTGTTAATATGGGACAATTTTTCAGTCGTCATTAATTAATCTTTAAATGAAGGAACGATCGATTGACGATTGAAAAATCAACAATGTGAGAATAAAGATAAACAAAGATTTTACAAATTTCCTGCATCGTTCAACTAAATTGCACTTGGTTCTAAGCAAAGCAAGGCACGAGATGTTAGTTTCATGACTTTCATGACACACTCTTAGTGCAATGGCGTGTTCGTTATTGTTCAAAATTTCACTTATATTCCTAAAAAGAAGGTTCATTATCAAAACTTTTTCAACTGTGTTCTTTTAAGTCGCTTTAAAAAAGACAACCGCACCCCTAGCACCGATTTTTGATAGAACACGATCATGAATAACCGCGAATTCGGTGCTAGTGGTTAGTTATATTCATAATAAGTAATTGGTACGTTATAGTATTTTACAAATAATGTAATATTAAAGCTACGACAAGTTGAAACAGGAATTCAAACTTCGTAAAAAGGATTGAGGGACTTTAGAATTACGATTAAAATCTACTTTTGGCACATAGAGATACAAATAACCCTATGGTCATTCACAATTTATGGTCAAAGTTCAGCCTTCAATTTCGTTGCTTATAAATAATGCATTAAAAATATTCTTCCAAGTGCAGTTAACGATTTATAATTTTATGAATACGGAAAATTTAGTGGAAATCTTAATACACAACTCATTATAGAGTACGAAAAAAAGCTCATCGAAATTGAAGGACTTTTAATAAAGGGGTGGAAATTTAAGTAAATTTCATATTGATCTATAATTTATGTACCTATTAACTATATATAATTAAGTCAGTGTTTTAGGTTATTTGTCGTGTGTGGGTTACCTCGGCCTTAAGTTCAGTGACCTGGTCCTGCAATTCGCGAACCCTGTCCGAGTCTTCCATATTATTGCTGCTGCGAAGTTCACCCTCCGTTGCCATTACTTCGTTCTGAAATCGTTTGTCGGTCATACAAATGTTCCGTATCGAAATGGTAATAAAAACCCTTATGGTGAAACTAAGTTTGTCTGTCCGTCACACCTGCTTATTTCACTAACAATAATAATAGGTACTAATAAAATATATTATTGTCTTGAAATTAGGAATATTTGGAATTTAAGTATTACTTGGGTAACCTTATTGCAAATGAAACTTATATTTCGAAAAAGGGCCAAAATTGGGGGTCAAAGATTTCAAGTATGTGTGGGGGTACATAATAATGTTGAGATTTTATCTAGATAAATGCTCATAAATATTAGTATTTAATAGAGTATCACATTTTCTTTTCTTACCTTTAATTTATATTCGGATACTTCATTTTCTAATTCGGCTATTCTCTGCGCGTCTTCCATGTTTCGAATGTTGGCTTGCATCGATTCATATTTAGCCTGTTGAGATCATCAGTCAACGTTAACAAATACCAATTCATGAGGGGTTTCTATATTGTACTGATAAGGCTTTCAAAGATCCCGGAGCGCAGACACGTGAGTGCATGGTTTGAACATCGTTTTACAGAACTAGCATAAGTTCTAATGTTCCGTACGCAACACACTCCGCGCGGAGCTCGCTCAAGCTGTCCACGTCCTTGACACTCGTTCTAAACACTCGTAGATCATTGTGGAGTGGGGAAACTACGCGTGCGGGCAGCCCGCAGTCCGTTTAAAGCATACACATTGCTTTGAAATCTTAATGATAAAAAGTTGCCTCTGAGACATTGAGTAGGTTAAACGTTTTATAATAGTAATAAGTTATGAACTAGCTGGTATTGACCGGAGCGGACTCCATTCGATCGCGCTGCCAAGACATTTCCTTGTGCTGGAACTCGCGCTGCCTCGCTTTCAGTGCGGCGACGAGCGCCTCGCGGAGCTGCCTCTGCTCCTAGTCTTGCCTCCATAGCGTAACTCCTCTGACTGTGCCCAGAGTGTAGTTTGACACACCTTACTCTCCGGTCCGTGTACTTGTGCTGGAACTCGCGCTGCCTCGCCTGCAGCGCGCGCTCCCGCTGCAGCGCGGCGTCCAGCGCCTCGCGGAGCTGCCTCTGCTCCTGTTCCTGCCTCCATAGCGTAACTCCTCAGTTTGACGCACCTTGCTTTCCAGGTCCGCGTACTTGTGCTGGAACTCGCGCTGCCTCGCCTGCAGCGCACGCTCCCGCTGCAGCGCGGCGTCCAGCGCCTCGCGGAGCTGCCTCTGCTCCTGTTCCTGCCTCCATAGCGTAACTCCTCAGTTTGACGCACCTTGCTTTTCAGGTCCGCGTACTTGTGCTGGAACTCGCGCTGCCTCGCCTGCAGCGCGCGCTCCCGCTGCAGCGCGGCGTCCAGCCCCTCGCGGAGCTGCCTCTGCTCCTGGTCCTGCCTCCATAGCGTAACTTATCAGTTTGACGCACCTTGCTTTCCAGGTCCGCATACTTGTGCTGGAACTCGCGCTGCCTCGCCTGCAGCGCACGCTCCCGCTGCAGCGCGGCGTCCAGCGCCTCGCGGAGCTGCCTCAGCTCCTCGTCCTGCCTCCGCAGCTGATTCGTGGACACTTGCACTTGGGTGCGCAGTTCCATTTCCTAAACATTAATAATTTAATAAAGTCTGTGTCACGGAAGAAGTGCTCTAGAGGGTAGCATGTTTATGTAATAATTGTATGTAAAAGGTATGTATGTAATTTATCTATTATGTTGGATAGAAGCAGGCGTTACTTTGCGGAAGTCCATGATAAACCCAGAGAAAACAACTCAACAATAGTTGGGATGTTGCCTAAGGCAACCAGTAAAAGATTTCTAGTGATTATTTAATAGAGAATCTACTAACGTAATATCCACTTCTTCTGTTAGTTTAATTTTTGATAACTATTTTGAACGAGTGTAAGTGATCATATAATGACGTCGAAGGAGCCATGATCACAGCTGAGGAAACGAAGGACGAAGAAGAAAAGCCCGCCAACACATAAAGAATAAGAACGCACCTTTAGTCTAAGCTCCTTTAGCTCGGTAAGTGCCTCCACCTCTTTGATTTTTATGGTCATCAACTCCTCGTCAAGTTTCTGCATGTCCTGGGACCTGCCCTCCCATGCCCGCAGTAGTTTCTTCGGAGTCGCCATTATATCGGAGACAACGTTAGACTGGGCGGGCGGCGGTGGCACCTCTTGTCTGTGTTCCTATTAAAAATGATATCTAAAGTGATGCCCGTGGCTTCGTCCGCGTGGATCCAGGTTTTTCGGTTCCCGCGGAAGCTCTTTCATTTTCCGGGATAACAATTTCCTGTGTTGTCTGGTGAGTATTACTTGTTATTTCAGACTCTATGCCAAATTTCATCCAAATCCGTTCAGCAATTCTGGCGTGATTGAGTAATAAACATCCATCCATCCATTCAAACTTTCACATTAACAATATAATTAGTAAACTCAATATATTTCACCTTATAATCAATATATTAGACAAAGAATATTAAACGTTAAAATGGAAAATGCGTAATCAATATGTTACAGCAAAATAGTTCTAATATCAAAACTCAGAGCACAATCACTAATAATTGTTGTTAAACTTCAATTCATGCAGTACAACAGAAATGATGATAATGACAAGTTTTAACTCTTTCATTCCAATTTGTTTTTATTGCAATACTTTAATTTCTTATAGTTTATTTACAGTCTATTTGTTACAGTTTATGATTATATACATACCTGCAAATGTTTTTGCCATGTATCTGACAGTTCTGTGACGCGTTGCCGCAAATCTTTGAGTGAGAGATTCGCTTCGGCTTCGCGCAGTTTAACAGCGATCAACTCGTCCTGTGTGTTTGATTGCAAACATAAGTATTTAAAATTGGTATTATAATACTGGCTGGCTGGCTGGCTGGCTAATTATGGCTGTATCACAAAAGTTGAGGTTCCGTACCTCAAAAGAAAAAAAAACGGAACCCTTATAGGATCACTTTCTTGTCTGTTAACAAAGACCCTTAAGACCCTTTTTCTCAGGAACGCATGAAGGTATCAAGCTGAAATTCATATCAAATACTCAGGTCTACTGTCCCTTGGAGCTGTGAAAAAATCAAACTTTTCAGCCGACGCAACCAAAAGATACAGCCGTTTATGCTGCAAATTTACGACACTAGCAAGGAAATCAAAACCTACAGAGTACTGCCCGTGAACTCAGAATCTTGAAATTTGGTACGAAGCAACGTCTTATAGCACCGATAAAGGAAAAATTGCGAAAAGCATACATTTTTAGTTACATCATATAATAAAAATATTTTTAGTAATTTTTAGTTTATTTTAGTAATTTAAATTCAAACACTGAATCATAAAATTGGGTATATTTGTGGTATTCTTCCAGGGACAATGGATTATGCTCAATAGCGAAGGCGCTCATTAGGCTAATTATATTTTTTACTTAATAAGGATCGGATCGAGAATGGCTCGCAAAGGTCGATCCTCGCATTGAGTGGCTTGTCGCTCCAAAGTGCGGAGACTGGCTCGCACGAGCTCGCGTTAAATACAAGCAAGCTTTTGCACTTTGCGATACTAAAAAGAACCTCGACATTTTTGGAAATCGGTTAAAAATAACAAAACTCACCTGCAAGTGAGCGACGTTGTTATCAACCCGCTGTTTCCTCAGACTCTTGTTCTCGTTCTCAAGTTCTGCGATCCTCGCATTAAGCTCTCTTTCGGTGGCTTGTCGCTCCGCAGCGTCGAGCCTGGCTCGCACGAGCTCGCGTTGGAGACAACGAGCAAGCTCTTCACCCTTTGCGTTGTTGCCCTCTGTACCCTCTAGAGAGGATTGCCTTGAATTATTCTGAAATACAATACAATTTTTCAGTACTCTGATAGCTGATTTTTTTATTTAATGCCTTTAAAAAATAATGATCAAAATTACACTACAATTTTGTAGACCAAAGCACTAGAATAAACCACAGGCTTGTTTGTAATTTGCAGGCCAAATAGAGCGTAGTCTGCATTAGGGCTGCCAAAATTCAATGACCTAGCATCAAAGAAATAATAATCAAATTGAAACCATGACCAGAATTCATAGTTTATGCTTAATTCGCCTGCTCACACTGTCACTAGAACACGAGATTTTTATACTACCACGTTACAGCCTATATGTGATTATTTTTTAAGTGAAAACTTTTTTAGGCGCGTTGAGCAGTTTTTGGTAATTTATATTGAAAAGTGTAAAACTTCTTTAGGCACGATGAACACTTTTTGGTAGGGGGTAAAAATGTAGATTCGCGTTACCGTGACCGTTATGCTCGCGAACATATAATATACTCCATTTCAAATTAAACTTTCATGCCCTAGTGTTAAGGTTTATATTTTAATAATTTTAATTTAAAAAGAAATAGTTTTCATTCCTATCGGCAGTCCCTATGACTGCCAATATTTTTTGTTTTTGTGCTCTCTCAGTGGCTACTGATGTAGCCCAATCTCCCCCGAGGGTGACTAATACAAAGCAGGCAGAGGGAGCTCACGAACACGGGCCGGCAGCCAGAATCCAGCGGGATTAAAGGGAACATCAAAAAAAACAGTTAGAATATTGGATAGAAGCAGGCATTACTTGTCTTGTCCTTGTACAAGTCCATGATAATCACGGAACAAGAAGCTTAATACGCTAAAATCCGCCAAATCAGACAAATCTATGCGGTACAGCGTGTAGCATGCGATATTCACCGCCCATTAAACCAATCATTCCACACCACACCAATCTTCTAAATTATTCTCAACACAAGTTTCACTCCATCACCGAAGCATTCTCAGGAGACGTTGACACGACAATGCACGATTACACAACTTTACACTCGACAAAAAAGATGCCTCCCTCAAGTTACTCGATACTGGCGAAGTGCATTGTGCTGGTTTGGCACTACTCAAAGCCATAAACCAAGAGAAGGAGAAGACGGTTTTATTAACTCCTCGGTTCGTATTTGTATTCGTAGGCGTGCGGGCAGGGTAGAAAGTTACATTAGTCTCACTTACCTCAGCGATGGTCATCTCCAAGCTGCGAATCTCATCCTGAGCGACGGCTAATCTCTGTTGAGCGTCCATATTCGCGCGGCGGAGGGCTTGCACTTCGCGGGCCAGCGCGAAGGTCTCTTCCTCGCCCTCGGCTCTGTCCACTTGACCTTTCACCAGCCTCTCGGCTAGCGCAGAACTCTCCTTCTCCAAGAGTTCTACCCTCTGTTTTAGCAATCGGTTCTCTTGTCGAAGACACTGCACAACGAAACAATAACGTTTTGACGACCTCTGTGGCGCAGTGTATAGCGCTGTTGTCTTAACCTGCGGAGGTCCCTACTTCGATCCCCGGCGGGGTCAATTTGGGAATTTATAATTTGTGAATTTTCCCTGGTCTGGTGGGAGGCTTCGGCCGTGGCTAGTTACCACCCCACGGCAAAGACGTGCCGCCAAGCAATTTAGCGAATAGGGGTATGGGTTTCATATAACTGCCATGCTCCTAACAGGTTAGCCCGCTACCACCTTAGACTGCATCATCACTTACCATCAGGTGAGATCGTAGTCACGGGCTAACTTGTAGTGGTTAAAAAAAAAAACATTCAGTTGCACCCTATACTTAGCATTATAGTTATAAATAGTTCAATCCATTGTCACATTCAATCTTTCGTCTCATCAAGAACATATTTTATTACTTTACTTCAATAAAGTAGTGCTTTTTATGGTCATTATTAGGTAAATTCTTATCAGGCCCACTTGCAGAGACGCCGGGTAACCAAGGAATAAATTTGAAACGTTGACTGAAGTTTTATATGAATTCTGACAAAGTAGCAGCTAAACCCGGCGTTTCTGCAAGCGGGTTTTATAAAAAAAATTTACATCCAAGAATGTTCTGCATCGCCATTTTCACAATCAATAAGAGTGGGTTCAATCAAGCCTTCGTGGACTGAACGACCTATAAAATTGCCAACCACAAAACTAGCAAAGTGGCACAAGTCCAGTATGCTTATATCTATGATCAAGGACATGAGTAATTTTGTAGGAGTAGGAGAACTTTTGAAACCCAAAGTGAAGGAAGGGATCGGACTGTCGCTCCGCAGTCAAAGGGTTAAAGGTAAACACCGCATTCACTGATGCCGGAAAATGTAAAAGTTCACACAGGAGTTTCAATAACCTAATTCTACGAGGACGATGTCATCATCTAGTTAAAAATAATCATATCAAGTTTGAGTTGTTTTTGAAAATGGTTAATAATATTAATAACATAATGGATAATAGTTAAAGCCCGCCAACCCGCATTGGAGCAGCGTGGTGGGTCTAAGCTCTAATTCCCTCTCTCCTATGAGAGTGGAGGCCTGTGCCCAGCTGTGGGACGTTATTGGGCTATAGTGGTGGTGGTGGTGGATAATAGTTAATAATAGGGCTCACAATCTATGGCACTTACAATTTCGTAGTTTATAAAACCTCAAGAGCAGATGTAAACCTAAAAGCAACTGTTCTATTAGGTGGGCATTTTAAATATCTGAAGTCGAAGTAGTAATTTATTTATGTGCGATCTAAAATAGTATTATTTAATATAACTTACTCTGAGTACAGCAATATCTCCCTGCTCCTTTGTCTTTATAACTGTGTATTCCTTTTCTAACTTCTTCATTTTCTTAGGGTTAACTTTGATAGAGTAGGCGAGATTCATAAACGCGTCCTGATCGGCCTCGGCCTTCAATGGTAATTCCTTTTGTATGAACTATAATCAAAATATTATCGTTACGATTAAACTGATAAGAGTTATCTTTATGCGACACAGTGGAACGTGCGTGTATTTATTAATACAACAAAATACTTATATACAGAAGTATCTTTAATAGACGAGGAAACCAGCGTGCGCTCCCATTATCGCATTCCTACCGCAATAATATACGAAATGAAAGTGATGACACACGTGAATTCGTTTGAAATTCCCGTACGGCTGGTTTCTGCTTTTAGTATAGAGCCTGTGGATATCTATTTTGTGTTAATATAATATGTTTGTTCACACCTCCACATCCATACTAATAAATACAATTTTGACGACCGCCGTGGCGCAGTGTGCAGCGCTGTTGTCTTAACGTGCGGAGGTCCCGGGTTCGATTCCCGGCAGGGTCAGTTTGGGAATTAATAATTTCTGAATTTTCCCTGGTCTGGCCTGGTGGGAGGCTTCGGCCGTGGCTAGTTACCACCCTACCGGCAAAGACGTGCCGCCAAGCGATTTATCGTTCCGGTACGATGTCGTGTAGAAACCGAATAGGGGTATCGGTTTAATATAACTGCCATGCCCGTAACAGGTTAGCCCGCTACCATCTTAGACTGCATCATCACTTACCATCAGGTGAGATCGCAGTCAAGGGCTAACTTGTAGTGGATAAGAAATAAAATTATGCGCAAGTGTGTTGATGCGTGTTGTGTCTGTAGATCTGTTAATTTTCACAGCCTTATCTTTTAACCAGTTCTGTACAAGTATAGGTTCCATCTCAGTAAAGGTCGGCATTTTAGAATCCGCGCGGTTGCGGTCGAGGGCATAATAAGTATTAGTTAATTAGAAAATTTATTTATTTATTAGTTGGTACTTTTTTACTTGCACTGGCTTTAATAGTACATTACATCGCGAGACCGGGAAGTACGCGTTTTCTGGTCGAGTGTTAGTTAGACGGCCGAGCTACGCGAGGCCGGCTATATACGAGACCAGAAATGCTCTCCCGGTCGAGGTGTGTATAGTGCTTTTCTAAAAAATTAAACAAGTGACTTTTTTTTATTATATTTTTTTGCGCTGTGAGTGCTGAACGGGTAATACGGTAGAGTTCCAAATTTAAACTATTTAGGCCAAAGAACATTATAACAAGTTACAAGATATTCAGGAATAAATATTCCAAATTCAAACTTATGATATGTAATGAAAATACATACATTCTTTACTGGCCTAGGCCGGGAAGTTTAACTTTCGAACTCATTTACAGGGTATGAAATGTGCACATTTCATATCATTTTTTAGAAAAATAACTAAATAACAGATTTTTCATTTCGGCTGCAATTCAGGTCGGGCCAAACGAATTCGTTCGTTGAAATTTGTAGCAGCCCCAAGTTCAGAAGTTGAATATGTTACTGTCCTTGCTATGCGAGTTAGGGAATAGATTGTGAAGCTGTCTGTCCACACAACTATGTTATTGTCTATTAAGATTAGCCGCTAAAGTAGAGGTAAGGTTACACGCTCACCTTCAGGATGTTTTCCATATCGAGCGATAAGAGATCGTCTTTGCCCAGAGTGAGGAGTGCGAGGGCAACTTTGAACACAATCTCGATGCCTTCTGATAGAAATACGTCCATTACGCGGCACGCAAGGGGAAGCGATAGTGTCGTGGTGAACAGCGTTAGGAACCAACTGCTGGCATATATTGATGTACTGAAGCTCTGCGGAAAAGTAAGATCAACAAAATAAAATCAAATCAAATGAAAAAATATATATAATGAAAGTGGGTAACTTTGTACACTTTTTGAATGTCTCAATTGTATTGTGTTTCATATTAGTAATGTTGTAGTAGACTGCCTCGTTGGTCTAGTGGTTGGCATGTTCGACTGCGTCCGTCGAGGTGCGAGTCCCAAGTCGGGCCGTAATTGAGTATTGTTTTTTTTCTGACTAGAAATTCTCAGTACTAGCCCGGAGTTAGGAAGTTGACGGTGTTTCATCCCCGTGCCTCGGTGAGCACGTTAAGCCGTCGGTCCCGGTTATTATAACTAACATGGTAATAGTCGTTAAAGCCCGCGCCAACCCGCATTGATGGGTCTAAGCTCTAGTTCCCTTTCTGCTATGAGAGTGGAGGCCCGTGCCCGGCAGTGGGGCGTTAATGGGCTGTAGTGTTGGTGGTGGTGGATTAGTAATATTATGGTGATTGTCATCATTTCAACCTATTGCTGGCTTACTTTTAACCACAAGTTATCTCTTAGAATAAGAAGGATTTGGCCATGTGCGGATCGGCACACTACGCACATCTTTGAGAACGGGCATGCAGGTTTCCACACGTAACCTTAAAGCAAGTGATATTTAATTTCTTAAAACGCTTATAATAGGGATGATGCCAATATCAAAAATAAATTATTTCTAACTGATTATTAAATAGAGGGTCTTCCAAAAGACCTAAAATTGTCATCCTCGGTTAGTTTTGAATTTGATAACCATTTTAAAATATAGATTAAAGAAATAAAGTGCGTTGGAATTTTATGACGTCACAACTGCGAATTCCATACAACTTCCTTATTAGAAGTACGTTTTTAAGTTCGATAAAGAGTAACTGATTTGATTGAGTTGTCATCATCCGAATTCCAAAATGTAAGAGATGCTTTCCCGGGGTTTGAGCCGCCTACCACCTAGCAGGCAGGGCGATTAAACTGGCAGATTATCATCGCTTTTTTGATTATTAAATACGCTCACAACAAACCCATCTTTGGATTGAGCGGATGGCTATTACCACTGAAAGCAATGTACTCACCTGCGACTGGAAATGCACGTGTAGATCGGGGATGAGCTCCTGCACGAGGTTCTCAAGCTGGAACATGCAGAGCCCCAGCTCGGCCATGCTCGGCTTGAACATATCGCGCATGCGGTGATGCTGCATGATCTTTAGCAGCACTGCGAAAGCCTCTTCCTCTGGCATCTAGTGGCAATGTCACTCTTTTTTATATTATCTTATACCTTTAAACCAGCAATTATACTAGATATACTCATCTATACTAATATTTCTCTTTATAATATTAGTATAGATGAGTTAGTGACATTGTAATCTCTGGATCTACTGAAAAGATTTTGAAAATTCTGGTACCAATGGAAAGCCACATTATTTATGAGTGTCATAGGCTATATATTATCCCGAAAAATTACCGAGTTCCCGTAGGAATTGAAAAAACTTATTTCACGCTGACGAAGTCGCGGGCAAGTCCGCTAGTGTATATATAATCTGGATCTCGGAAACGGCTAAAACATTTTTAGAAAATGTCGTTTTATCCGTGTTTTCAGGCAATGAAAAACTGCTACAATATCATTAGAAGTATTGTACGGATATGCACCTGCATGAGCAACAATCCAACAATGAATCCCGATCCCTGGCAATATCCGACTTCTCTATCGTGAAGTGAGTAGGCCTTCATCACATTGAAGAGTGACTCCTGGCCAAGACCGTCTTTTTCTTTGAAGAAATCGTGCTCCGGGTATGTCCGTGCAATGTCACGTCGTATCACCTTCTCGCACGCTGATTTGGCCTGTAAAAAATATTTAAAGTTAATAAAATTAAATATCATCACCTGCTTTGACTGTGAAGGAAAACGTCGTGAGTAAGACTAAACGCCAAAGAGATCTTCATAGGGTTCTCAAAGTTATGTGTCCAATCCGCACTAGGCCAGCATGGTGGATTAAGGGTTAAACCCTTCTCATTATGAGAGGAAGCTCGTTCTTAGTAGTGAGCCGGTAACGGGTTGAAGTTTTTTTTAAATATTGCCCTTGATAGCGATCTGGAAATTAAGTTGGAATCGGGCCAGCCTTCATTTTTACGAATTTTAGTATTATCACATTGTTAGCGATGCAACAGTTTTGATAGGCTGATTTGTGGTTATAGTTGCAACTGTGCATTTCAACCCACAGTAAAATAGTGCAGATTTCATACTACGCTTTACACTTTAAAGGTATCCTAAAAACCACGTTACGCAGTGTGGTTTCTTATGGTGACGACTTTGTTGAAACCATCGCACGTTACGAAATTGAAATACAAATATTCTTTTTAAACGATGTAGTCTATGTCCGTTTTGAAATATACATAAAAATGTAGATTGTAGCTTGTAGCTATGCTTTTAAAATGTCCTATTACTTGTCACTAAGGGTAAGCGAACTAAAATTTTTTGAGTTCGATTTTACCACAGAGAACTGAGACATATAAAGGATATTATAATAGGCTGCAATATACTCAATTTGGTGCAATTTCATAAATTTTGATAGGACAGGCACAATGGGGCTTATTCTGGTGTGCACCAGACCACCACTCTGAACTAAAATGACGACTCTATTTATATATCCTTTTCCTAATACTTCCTGCGGAAAGGGGCAGCATAAGATTATGAACAGTTTAGAGATGGTGTTATACAGAAATGGCCACATTGTAACCTATCTTATGTTCATAACCCTAACCTTGATGTAAGTGGCATATAGCTTCTTGTCCGGCGATGAGTCAACCCCTGCCAAGAGTTGCCAAACGATGCCCCTGAAGTGATGCGGCACCCCTTGACGGACCATGTCGCGTACAAACTGGTTACGACGTCGCCACTCCAACTCCCAGTTGCTGACAAGTCTTCCCCACAGACTCCACAAGTCCTCCTCCCCATTACTCCCCATTCTGGCTTCTTCATGGCTTGAACTTGTAGCTGGGGGTGTTAAATTAGGTTTGTTTAATTATGGCAGACTTTGTTAGTTTTTATAATATTATACAAAGAATAGAATCATATTTATGTTATATCGTATTGTATTGGTGGGTATTCCGTTTTAAGCAAATTAAAGATCTAAAAAGCAATGTTTTTTTATTCATTACAGGCTTACGCTTGACCACAATCACACCTGATGGAAAGTGATGATGCGGCCTAAGATGGAACGCGCTGAAATTGAAATTTGAAATTCTATTGTAAGTACCGTACCTACTACTTGCAAAGTAGAAAACAATTTTTAGACCTAATAAATTACTCGTGTAAATACTTATAGGATTAATTTTAAAATACTAATAACCTCTTAAGAATAGCTTCTGTAGGTAATATTTAACAACTTATGTTCTGCGACTTTTTGATCCTGTATAGGCTTATTTATGTCATGGTGTAGTACATAGTATTTTTATATGTAAATACCAGTTAAAATTCGCTTAGCAGTTACTAGATATTTGAAGTACATTAAGTAAAATTTGTAACAAGATTTCATAAATAGTACATTTGCAGAACATTGGTTCAGTTTTAACAAGTCGACATTAGCTTAGTTTTGCAATCGCGGTAGCTGAACCAGAGCAGCGCATATTATATTCACCATTATAAAACGTATAATTGCGTTTTACTGGTATTTTTTATAATAATGAATAGCTCAGCTAAAATAAATGTTAGATGATGAATTTCATTGTTCTAACTTATTACACCGCGCATGTTTTCGCGATTTCTATTAGAATGAGAATAGGTAAATGATCTATGAAACATTTTTCATCGGAAATAGCGTGATGTAGTCGCAATAAAAGTATTATAAATGTGAAAGTTGGGATGTTTGTCAATTTGTAAGTTTGGATGTTTGTTACTCGTTCACGCCGAAATGGCTGAATCGATTTGGCTAAAATTTGGAATGGAGATAGCTTATCACCTGCATTAGCATAAACGCTAGACTTTATCCCAGAAAATTAAAGAGTTCCCGCGGGAACCAAAAACCTCAATCAACGTGGACGCAGTCACGGGCATCAGGTATTTTCACATATTTGCTGAAGAAGTCTATTTAATTGCATAGGTCTATTTTATATTTTTCTTAAACAGTTGTCTCAATTGTATTCGCAGCAGAAACATAAATTCGCAATTCGCATGCATTTTTAGGATTACTGGTTTTTTTCTTGTCATAAGTTAGTCTCGACTGTCTGTGAACGTAGGTACCATAAAGATACGATACGACTTTGGTCTTTTATGCGCAAAACACACAGGGAAAGGGCGCGGGTCGGGCGCGGTCCCGACCCGCGCCCGCGTTCTATGTGATGTCGTCCATATAAATACAAGGAAGTCAACCCGCCGCCGCGCACCCGAGCCGGCCTGCGTCCGTTCCCTGTGTGTTTTTCCCTTAAACTGGTGGGTACTGCGTACCTATTCATGACTCAGCACTAGGATTAGTAGATAACATAAATTTAAATTGCTTGAGTGGAAAATCTCTTATTGATTTGATTGGGGACTTCAAAATCTAGTACTTACTGAATCATATTAAAAAGGGCTAAAGCGCTGTAAAACATAGGTATTATAAATCCTATTCAAATGGCTGTCACGCCGGTATTAGCGCTTCCTATTAACTGCATTCATAACTTAGTTATGTTAGCGACATTATTACATTTTGTGAGCACTAGGTGTAAAGCCGTGTCTGTTAGCTTTTGCATAGGATTATAGGCAGGTTTTTATACATATTTAGTACTTGTCAGTCCACAATCAAATCAATCAATCATATCAATGTTTGAAGTCACAGAAAATCTATCGTTCGTAAACATAAAAAATTCGGGTTTAATAATATTTAAATAGTTTGTTATTATTTTCAATTACAATGGCTTATTTAGGTACATACCCAAAATATTCTCTATGACACTTGATATTAGAACACTTTTACTCAATTCACTTTTTACACTCATCTCAAGTGATAAAAAAGAAGCATTAAACTGTATTGCCACAACATAATACATCTTCAGTATCGAGGTGAGGTAGATAAAGAGATAACGGGTCGAGTAGCTACAATAACGAAAGTATTTAACCCAACCCAAAGGATTTAATATTTTAACCTTGAATTATATATCATAATAATATCACAAAAAAAGCTATTTTAAAATGATGAAATTGATGATATTGTTTAGATATATTAAAAAAAGCAAGGCAGTATTGCAAACAATGAAAGGGTTCATTCTATATTAGAATAAATACCAAACCGCGATGTTACGCAATGGAAGTCATTAGTAAAACAATTAAATTTTACGCCGCAATGCTTACTTTTTAAATCTTAAATCTATATAATATAATATATATATATATACATAGAAAATATATACTTATATGTATATAAAAGCGAAAGGTCACTGATTCATCACGATATCTCAGGAACTAAAAAGCATACACACTTGAAATGTGGAAGATAGGTTCCTTCTATGGGGTAGACGGCCGCTAAGAAAGGGTTTAGAGAAAATTCACCCCTAAGGGGTTGAAATGGGGGTCGGAAGTTTGTACGAAAGTCCTTTGTTTTTGAAGTTAGAGACTTGAAAATCAGGATTTAGGTTATTCGATTTAAATAATAATAACCTGTATGAGTAATTTTACGAAAATAGGGGTTGAAATAGGGGTTGAAAGCTTGCATGAAGGTTATAAGTTTTTGAAGTCAGCATTAAAGACTTATTAGTCTTAAATAATAAAAATCTGCCGATGCTTTATAGCTGCTATAAGTAGGCCTTTAGCGGCGGGAAAATCAGAAATTGACGCGGACGAAGTCGCGGGCGACCGCTAGTATTATATAAAATAAAGTCGGGTTGTTCGAACACTATAACTCTAGAACGTCTGGAGCGATTTCCATGGTTTTTGATTTGTTGTATTTGTCTCCAGAATAGCAGAATATATAATAATACCTAATTATTAACAAAATTGGAAAATAGACGAAAGAATAAAATAAAATAAATAATATTTTCCCTTGATTTTCCAATAAAAAATGTTCATGGGTTACGTAACTGTAAACCAAGTGAACAAAGAAAAATTTTAATAACGCGGACGAAGTCGCGGGCATCAGCTAGTTTTAGATAAATGATATTCCATACAAAGTTTTAACTTACGACACTTTCGTCGCCTATTATAATGTTATACGTCTAACCGATCCTAACTAGAATTGGAACAGTTTCGAACGAACTGAATTTATTTCGCAAGCAAAAATTGCGTATAAAAGTAAATGTGAGGTACTAAGTAAATCCACGAAACGCCACGCATGTCGCAAGATTCAAACTGAATGCAAGTTTTAGTTTTATGTATTTATGTCAATATTTAAACTAAATTGAGTTATATGACCGCGGAGATAAGTCTACATCAATTAAACATAAACTTTAATAAGATACTATAGGTAATACAGGGATACTATACATAATTGTAGGCCCTAGCCCCTAGAGTAATCTAAACTTTCAAATCGAAAATCTAATCTAAACGCACGGCAATCAATATCCTAGCTTTTCACAGGTGACAAGATGATCCGGTAAAATAGACTTTAGCGTGCCAAATTTTAATTACCCGAATGGTGCAAGATTTGGTTAACTTTTTGGCCCAGTTTCTCACTGTAAAAACCCAAGCTATTGACTGCGTGTAATCTGGATATTGTGATAGTTAACAATTGCTGTAGTGAAAAGTTGAAGTAGGCGCTATTTCTATTTTATTGGTTTTGGAGAAAAAGCCTCAGGACGATGTGATCAGGGGCCATACTACCAACGCTTAATGCAATACTTAACCAATATTACTCAAAGTGACAGTTTGATGTCATGTACCTTGTCATTCCTATAATAAGGACTATAATTCTAAAACAAGAAAGTCAACAATTATTAAACAACATGGCTCTAAGCGTTGGCAGTATGGCCCCAGGACGACAGTCTTCGCACGGGTAGTGTTTTCAAAATTGCGTAGGAAAAGAAAATGATCAACAAAATATTCAATATAATTCGGTGATCAATGCCACGCACTGCGCAGATTCACCATGAGAAATCTTTATTTTGTGATGCCAACTGTTAACCGATGCTTGTTTATTTATTATCAGCAATAATTTTTTTAAAATATTGCCCACACTATTTGTGCATGTATGCGTGTGACAGTACTCACCTGAAGCCAACGATATCTGTGATGTGTCCGAACTCTTGCGGCTGTGCGCTATCGTCAACGAGGGGGACTTCACGTCCGCCTCGATCCTTCTGTTCTCTTCCTCCAGCTTGGCTAACAACGTCAGCTCGGGCGACGAGACCACCCCAGACACTGGTGTGGCGCAATCTGTCAATACATAAAAACACACGTAGTATCAGCTGTCACATAAAGTTGAATAGAATACAGAATTCTGTTCCATTTACTAGCCTTTCAACTTCAACGTATTTTTTTATAGTTACATATTTACACATAAAAAACAAAAACAATCATTAAGGCATCTTTTAATACACCGTCAACATCTTGCGCATCATGTGTTTAAGAATATGATATTTTAAATTATTTTGTATGATAATGTGTTTAAGTTGAACTGTTGTGTCTAAATTTTATTGAAGACTAGAGCCCTAATTATTCTTTCATATATTACATCTATTGGCCAGTAAAACTCAAGGGAAGAGAGGGACAGGATCAGTCATCTTGTCAACCGTATATTATAATACTGTAAGTCTCCCCAAATTTCACCTACGAACCTAGTGTTTTCAAGTAGGTATGCACCTCAAGACTGACGCTTCTTTGCGGTGTTTTAATATGCTTAATAAGAGTACTTATTTTCAGTACATGAACCTGAAGTAATGTTTCGACCTAACTACCTACTTATAAAATATTGCTGACCCAACTATACGTACTATTTCATGGTAAATATTACGTATAGGGACTGTTTCGCAATCGCCAAGTAAACTTCATCTGGCGAATAAACTTGATGTTTTGAAATAAGTTGTATAGGAATCCTGTCAAAATTTCAAATTTATTTCTCAGTTTTGGCTTACTTGGCGATTGTGAAACAGGCACTCAATATAATTAACTATTCTAATCAGTAATAAAAACTATACAAAAATCTAAAAATACATTGCTTTTTATCCATATTAGTTGGTGGGTGAAATCTTAAGCGGTGGTTAGGTTAGGTAGGTTATGGAGTTAAATGCGATGCAGGCGTTTAATATATAAAGTGCTAGGTTTGAAGTGCGATGAGAATTTCTGTCTTCCTTCTTTCTCGAACATGTATATTATTAGATAGAAGAGAGAGAGAGAGAGAGAGAGAATCTATAAAAGCAATCTTGCATGCTAAAATAAAATTGATGGCGATTTAACTACGAGGCATTGCAATAAATATATAAAGTTTTCTACGAAAGGCACATTTTAAAGTCTTTTTTATAAATAAATAACGAATTTAAAAATACGATTGCCCTGCCATATTATTTTTGGAGTTTACCTCCATAAGAAGCGATTTGCATATATAGCCTTTGGAATCTTATTCACATTTTTTATTAAATGATATTTTTTTGTGAATCACTAAATATTGAACTATAGTGATATATATTTTTGGAATCGTACATCATTTTCTAGATGATGATTATATAGTTAATCTTATTTTCGAATTTTTTTTTTCAGTTTTGGTCTTTAATGCGGGACCATGGTCACCCCATCAACTTTTTAAAAAAAAATTCTAGCCTATGTCACCCGGAATAAGCTAGGGATTCTAACGATACCTCATTTATCAAAATCGGTTCAGGCGTATAGAAGTTATGGTGGAATATACAAACTCACATACATACATACATACATACATGAACCCTGAAAACAATATACTCCTTTTTTCATGCAGTCGTATAAAAAAATACGCCTTAGTTCTTAACTTTAATTTTATGTTAGCCACAGAGATTTATAATAAACTCAGAATTCTTTAATGGAAACTTTGGAGTACCTCCTCGTTCCTCCGTTATTACTATGTGCGTTTGTCTTGAAGTTTACAAGAGTCTATTTAAAATAATTAAGTCAACCTTAATTACTAATGAGCTATCATGAAATAATTATAACACTAATTTACTTAGTAGTTACCTCGTAAAAATAAAATAAATTAGGTAATTAATTTAAAATTATAAGACAGTTTAGTCTCATGTTAGAAACACAAACTAAAAAATCTCTATTTGGACTTAATCTATTTTCCTACATGTTCTATTATACATAACTATAAATATACAAGTTCGGGTAAGCAGTTAGACAGACCGAAATCCTCATAATCGTTAGTGTGTTAGTAATCAAACAAACCGTCAAGAAATGCGACAGGCGAGTCAGTGTTACCAGTAGGAGAACTGCTGGCGGGCACCGCTTCCAGGGCTTCCACGTCCACCTTCATGTTGAAGCATCGGCCATTAATAGCAGAATCTCGGCCATATGCCTGCTCGCGATGCACCCGCTCTGCCACAACCCAACTTCGTCAGACCCACAGGTTCACACATTTTGTCTTTCAGAAGGTCCCGTTAAGAGCCGGAAATACTAGATGTGAATCATAGATTCATCTGACCACTGGCACTTTATCTTTTTTTCTATAAAAGAGTATAAGGGCGGGTTAAGTAGTTCCAATTCTTTCAGAAATCCCACCCCCAGCGAAACTGGGTATGGGTCGGCAAAATATAATTACTAATTAAATGTGGAAAAATCTAAGGAAGAAAAATCACCATGGGTATTCTTAGAAACTGGAGATCAAATCAATTTTACTACTTCAGCAAAATTTTATTGCAGATTGACTTTAAAGTTTTTAGCGTTCCATAAATAAATAATGAAAAGGAACCAAATCCCCTGAAGCACGACTTTGTTAGTCCGTCTGTCCGTCCGGCATAGCTGCTTATTTGGCACTATTCAAAAAAATTTGAGAAAGAAAACTGTTCCGGCTCTTACGGTTTCTGTTGTATTCCAGGACAGAGCAAGTTTCAGAAGTAATCATTTGGCAGACACGGGACACTCGTCAATTTACCATTCCTAGCTCCTCTCTACATTGATGTTTTTGTAAAGTCGTTTTATGGCTTTAAAAATTCCTCTCAGATGCATGTTGTGATGTGAATGTATACTTCATAGTTCATCAAGTAATTTATCAATGATAAGAACTTTAATGACGAAGAATAACAGTGGTTTTTATTTCGGTTTGCATTAACTTCACCAGTACCCAAAATGAGACATCGAAAGTGCACCCATGCACGGAGAGCGTTTAACATAAATTATGTATGATAAAATGGTATGTGAAGGATTCAGAAGTACAATCACCGTTGGTAAATGAAGGTTACTTAAAAATATATCAAACGGGTATACCAAAAGGACATAATTAAAGGGCGCGGACAAAAGCAAACTATAATGTATTTATAACACGATTCCTTGAAAATAGTTTAATCAGTTGACAAAATTACAGAAAAAATTAAAATATTCATATCCTATTTCAATATCTGATTCGAATATGTACTTACAGGGATGTTTAAGCGGTTACTAATTAAGCCGTCGTCGGAGCAAGCCTTTCTCGGGGGAAATTAGGCGGTTTTAAGTGCTAGTCACTCAAATTCCCACCAATTCCCATGGCATGTTGAATGCTAAACCAAAATATGCACGGCACAGGAGCATAACAACCCGTAATAAGTTTACCGCGGGCCAAAATCGCCGATGAGTTTGGAGTTTTGAACTGGAGATTTACGATTTACGAGATCGTATTTCGCGTTGTTTAAACGAAACCGTGTAGGTGAAAGTTACGATACGCGCGGCAGTCGGGCGACCACTAACCATGAAGGCCGTCCGTCACATCGCGGGCCGCACCAAGCGCGCGCACCATCTCAAATGTTAATAAACTTTAACAATATACCTATGATGACTAATAATATAATGAGCTCCTCATTACACTTTAGGGAATCGTTTCGAAGTAAAATGTGACCCATTTCATTCACTTGTTTTATTTTATAGAATTTTATTATCAATGCTTTACTTAATTAAGAAGAGCATGTTGGCAAAAAATCCGTTCATCCAAATAATGACCACATTACGTACCTACGTAGATATGGCGATTGTCTCAACATTTGAAAACTTTTATATACGTATCTACAGTAAAATGATTAATCATAGGTGGAAAAGTATCGTCGCGATTCTTTATCGAAAGAAAAGGATATTAAATGTAATAAAAAATATGATATTTTTAGTTTTTCCGTTCGGGTAAAAGGGTAAAGTGACTTAGCAAATTAACTTACAATAAAGTTCACTTGCCTAATTCCTTTTTCTTATTCTTTATTATATTATTTTATTGGATTGGAGCTTAATAATTCGTCTTATTGACTTACCGGAATGGAAATTTAACAAAAGCCCTTGAAGCATTATTCACTACAGTCAAACTTATCAATTAATTTAAAATAAGTAGTAGTCGATGCGACACAACGCTTTAACTCCGGACTCCGCACGGGAAGGCCGGTTACGCACGTTTTTAGTCTAACTTTTAACATTGCGAATTCGATTAATCGTATTAAGCGTTCGATAATGTTAGCATCAAAGTAAAATGGACCCAACAATAGTTATCATTAATAGCGATATTTTCTTTCATATATTTATTTATGATATATTGGTATGTCTATTTAGTCTTATGTATATCTATTATACATTTTTTTGTACTAGATGTCTTCGTCTTCGACCGCGTGGGTTGAGGTTTTTGATTCCCGCGGGAACTCTTTAATTTTCCGGGATAAAAAGTAGCATATGTCCTTTCCCAGTATACTGATTATCCCTATACCAAATTTCATCAAAATCGGTTGAACAGGTGAGTCGTGAAAGCGTAGCAGACAAACAGAAATACTTTCGCATTTATAATATTAGTATGGATTATGATAAACTAATATATCCATACAGTTTATCATAATATACTGATAAAATTACTATAAGATTATGATATACTGGGAAAGGACATAGGCTACTTTTTATCCCAGAAAATTAAGGAGTTCCTGCGGGAATTGAAAAAACTTAATCCAAGCCTGTTTTTCGATTGGTCTTGTTATTATGTTACGTTTCACGGATTATTTACGATGACATTTAAATCCTAAATTGATAACACTTTCCTTTGCATTTTTGGTGTATTTTGTTCCACAAATTAAATAGGTAGGTGTGTTTTGTAATGAAATGCATAATACTAAAATATAGGATGTGGAAATAAGAATGTAGAACTTTGTAATGCTATACTAAACTAACTTTGCTATACCAAAGGTCAGCTTTATGCGTATTTTATGAAATAGTCTGTGTTCACTGTTCAGTGTTACTAGTAGTATCTACTATTTAAATTATGAAAGTACATTTAAAAGTAACGTAAAACTGTGAAAAAAATATAATTGTTTGTCACACACAAGAAATATTAAATTAAAGCAATGAACTCCTGTAATAAATGCTAAGTATATCATGATGCTATGGAACGGAACGTATCTGGATGAACTTGTTAAAGGTAGGTAGTCCGTTTTAAGTTATTTTTCCTCTCGCTGTAAGGTTGGCTAACTTGAGTGTCCGTGTTTTCACAGGAGTTTATTCTGCGATTCAAACATATATAGCTTATGACACTCACAAATATTGTGGCTTTTTATTGGTACCAGAATTTTCAAAATCGGTTCAGTAGATCCAGAGTAGACCCTACAATGTCACAAACTTTTCCTCTTTATAATATTAGTATCGATGACATAATAAACAAAAAAAAAATTCTATAGATTCTACCGATGGGTTCTTCTTATGATAAAATTATAGAATAAATTCGTATGAAAACCCGGACACTCGGTTAGCCAACCTTCAGCGAGAGGTAAAATAACAGTGTACGGACTGAAACTGGATTCAGACTGAATCTACTTTGGTCTTCATAGGTCAATAATTCTACCGGAATGCTACGGATTTTTCTTCCAAGTTGAAAACAATTCAATTCAGCCTTTTAAAACTAGTGGATTAAAATTACGGCCTCCCGGTGCTTTTGAGTCCGTAAATATGAGTAGGTACATTTCGAATTTACCTTCACTAAGTAGATTCGTGGGTTGGGTAGGAGTAATCCACCCTGGGTGGGTGACTGGGTGCGACCAGACGGGGGGTAACACTAAACATTTACTTATTGGAAAGTATTTGTAGGCCATTGGTCTATTAGCAAAGTGGGTTAAAATTGTAAAGGCGGTTTTTGTAAAAGCCGATATTAACTTAACAAAGGTCTTAGTTGTTGATTTTAAATTCTAGGGCACAATGCATCATCATTAGCTCAATTGACAGCTGAATGATAAGAGCTTAGAGTTTAGAACACAGTCCACCACGCTGGCGGGTCAGCACTCAGCTGTTGAGCCGTGAAATATTACTACATAATTAGTAGTATTTTCGCCATTATATGTTTGATCAATATCTGTATATCTGTCTATCGACAAATACTAATAAAACAGATGTTACTGGACAACTACTATAGGTAAATTTAGTTTTTGAAAAAAAAAAAAATTGTTGGAAGTTTGATCAAGTAATTGGTATTCACATTAACAAATGATAAATACTTATACTTCTTATTTCTCTATATAGAACTCGTCTTGACTTCCCACGAGTAATTAAAAGACTAGGTATTAGGTATGTTTTTATAAACAGAACGACGTTTCACATTTTTTCTTTATGAAAATCGCATTGAACTCGCTAACAAGATGTTAAGTTGCAATAAAAATAAGTATCTATTACACAAAGAAACTAAAAGACAACTTGACGATTCATAAGTACTTTCAGAAGTGTATTTCAATAAAGGTCTTTGGAATAGAATGAGACTTCAATGCCGATTTTTCCTTCATTTTGATAGGTAAATCGGATATTTAGGAGTCCATGCATTTAAAAAACCTAATCGAAATTGCGTCATTTTTAACCATACAGAAACAATGAGAGCATATTCCAAACGATTTCCATTATTATCAAAACGATAACAGCACTACGCTTACAATATCCGTGCAGAGTTTCCCCCTATTTCCTATTTACTAACTACTGAATTAGGAATAGGAAATAGGAGG
Source organism: Erebia palarica (assembly GCA_964035005.1). Classification (NCBI taxonomy): domain Eukaryota; kingdom Metazoa; phylum Arthropoda; class Insecta; order Lepidoptera; family Nymphalidae; genus Erebia; species Erebia palarica. The sequence goes on from OZ035986.1 coordinate 23,512,122, forward strand.
AATTTGTAATCTGTATACCTGTAGTAGGAATAGGAAATAGGAGAAAACTGTGCATGGCTATTATAAACATAGTGCTGTTATCGTTTTGAACAACCTTACGCTATGTGCATTGCAGTGCAGGATTACATTTGAGAGCACTTAAATGGCATACGCTCCAATCAACTACACGTTACGCCACTTCGAATTCGTTTTAATTAATAGGTACTGTGGTGCAGTATATTCCTTTCATTAAAGTTTGTATACCTTTCATTCACAATTTAGTGTATATTAATTTCGATGACCGAGGTATTTATCTGATCAGGGGGGTTACTACCGCAAAGCGCGCAAAACAGGGGGCAAAAAATGACAGCTACAGTGGAACGATCGCAATCACCTTCTTTTCATTTCATTCTTCTCATTTGTTCACTCTTGGCAGAGCGGTCGTGGTTATGATAGGGCCTTCACAGCAGCTCTTGCGATCTCCTTCCATCGACTTCTGTTGGCGGCATCTCGGGAACACTCGGAGACGGATAAATTTGTGGCGGAACGGATTGAATCCGTCCACCTAGTAGGGGAACGACCACGTGGACGTGTGCCTTTAACTCGACTTTGTGCGACGAAAGCCTTTGAGTTATATTAAGCTCTTTGAGTATGGAGACGTTTGTTCGATGCGGTGTTCAGCTTATTCTTAATAGGCGTCTCCAGCACCACATTTCCAGAGCATCGATTTTTCGCCGGTCAATTTGTGTGAGGGTCCATGTTTCAGCCGCATATAGAAAGATTGGAAAGACAAGACATTTCATTAGACGAACCTTTGTATTTTTCGTGATTATTTTGTCCTTCCAGATTTTCGATAACTTCTCAAAGGCTGATCTGGTCACGGCACAGCGTCTTTTGATTTCGCTCTCGCAACTCCCGTTATTAGTGATAGTGGAACCAAGGTAAATGTAATTGGCGATTGGTTAACGCTCTTCCACCATTGGCCAAAATCAATTGACGCAGCAACAAGTGAAATTAATATAACGAATTAAAAAATACGACTGCCCTGCCATATTATTTTTGGAGTATACCTCCTGAAGCGATTTGCTTAAATAGCCTTTGGAATCTTATTCACATTTTTTATTAAATGATATTTTTTTGTGAATCACTAAATATTAAACTATAGTGTTAGGTATATATTTTTGGAATCTACTCATCATTTTCTAGATGATGATTATATAGTTAATCTTATTTTCGAATTTTTTTTTTCAAGTTTGGTCTTTAATGCGTCACAATCGTCAAATAGTCACCCCATAAATTTTAAAAAAAATTTTACTATCCTATGTCACCGGGAATAAGCTAGGGATTCTAACGATACCTCATTTATCAAAATCGGTTCAGGCGTATAGAAGTTATGGTGGAATATACAAACTCACATACATACATACATACATACATACATACATACATACATACATACATGAATCCTGAAAACAATATACTCTTTTTTTCAGGCAGTCGTATAAAAATACCATAAATTCAGCGAATAAACAACAATTGAGACTGTGAAAATGATTGATGCAGGTTTTACATATAATTAGGATACAGTATTATTTCAATATTACAGCTTTAGGTACATCACGTACCTTGACTAGTTGACATCCCTTAAACAAGGATGATAATATTAGGTCCTTACGAAATTGGCGTTTTGTAAGGGAAGAACATAAAGTCGTTTTTTTTAAAATATAATATATTCATTTTATCAAAGTATATATAGGTACCATTGCTTTAAAAAAACCATTCGGACGGGAATCAATAAAATCTTTGAAGGCGCTTTGAACTGCCCCATCGGAGTTGAATTTTTTTCCTTGCAAGAAGTTATCCAAAGGAGACGGCCAGCGGAACTATGGGAGCTTGCCTGGAGATAAAAATCAATGCGCAGCAATGATTTTTTTATTATTGTAATTTTTATATTTCATAGTTTTCAGATAAAAAAGTTTCAGGAGTCTGAAAGCGCTGAAAACTAAGAAAATAAATAAAAACGTTTCACCAAATAACTGCTTTCCCAGACTAGATGGCGCTAGTTGTTATGGTTAGCGAGTCTAAAAAAATATTTTCAAGTATTGCTTACCACGTAACCACTTTGTATTATTTGAGCATGGATGAGGATAATACTGGAATAATAAAACTATATTTGCTAGAATTATGTAATTCCTTTAAAAATCACGCTGCATTGTACTGCTGCCACACTAGATGGCGCTAAACTTTTGGTTTGCGAGTTTTTTCAACTACTCGACCACAGATGGCAGACGATGCAATGCCAGAGGGCGTTACATTCCTTTAAACGCAGTGGTTATTTGAGAATGCTTTGTTCGATCAATTGAGTTTCATTGAGGCTTGTCAAGTAACAAAAATAAATATAAACAAAACATACGTTTCCTTTTTATAACTATTTAATTGACCAAAAATAAATCACTCAAAATATAGTGGCTAAAGTACTTAAATGGTATTCATGTAGGGTTCCAAAATTATTATTAGGCATGGATAAAATGGAACGTTGAGTAGAACAAAATGGAGTAGTGCTTAAAAGAGGAAATCGGATGCTCAAGATTTAAACAATAAACGCATTGTTTTTCTTAGACATTTTAACCTTATTCTGAATAATAAATCCATAGTAATTTCGGTTGTAATTTTTAAATCTTACTGTAAAAACGGAAATCCCGCGCATTGTCCCGAATCGGAGGGCAGTTACTGGTCATGCAATTTCGAAAAAAAGGGTAATCTGTTGGCGCAAGGTCCGGGGAGTACGGTGGATCTCTTAGACATTCCAATTGAAGCTCCTCTAATATGGTAGCCGTCTGTTGTTCAGTATGTGGTCTTGCGTTGTCCTGAAGCAGCAGCGGCCTAGAGCGATTGACCAGTCTCGGTTGTTTACCAGCTAGCTTTTCCATTATGGTTTGCAGTTGCTGATAATAGACATCCGCCGTAATCGTCTAGCCAGATTTAAGAAAGCTGTAGTGAGTTTTTTTTGAGTCAATTTTCGCTTGGGGCAGTATTTGGCTGGTTCGCCATTGCGATGAGCGTTTCCAATTATCGTACAGGATCCACTTTTCATCACAGGTAATAATTCGATTTAAAATCCCTTCATTATTGTGCCGGTTAAGTAATGTAACGCACTGCTGCGAAGCGCGTTTGCCGGTTTGCTGTACTCAATTCATGAGGTATCCACCCACCTTTCAAGCTTTTTCACCTTCCCAATTTGCTTCAAGTGGATTAAAACAGTTTTATCACTAACACCGCAGCCTGCAGCTCGGACGTGGTTTGCGGTGGATCCGCTTCCAAAATAGCCTTTAATTCTTCATTATCAACTTTGGTCTCCGGCCGTCCACGGGACTTGTTCTGCAGGTCGAAATTTCCTGAACGAAAACGTTGACACCAAAAACGCACTGTGTTTTCTTTTGCGACACCGCCGTCATACACTTCAACTCGTACTCGTAAATAACGCGATATTTCAAGTTTTCTATTTTGTAAACTGAGTGACGCAAAGAAACAACCAAAAAAGGAAAAAACAAATGAATTAGAGTTTTCAAATTACAAAAGCATGAGGAAATAGTTGTAAAAATTTGAAATTGAAATTCCTAACCAGAGGGGAGATATTTGAGATCAAAGTGGCCAGTACGACAAAACGCCAATTTCATATGTAAGGACCTAATAATTCTAAAACACGAACTTCAACAATAAAACAGTTCTAAGCGATGGAAGTATGTAACCTGTATTCATCAAAGCCCCTGTACTTTTCTAAATAAAGATCTTGAGTTCCTCTAATCACCTAATTATATAGTGTTCAGCCAAAGGTTTCTGGGCCTGTCTGGTGTCTACAATGCTATACATTAGTTACCATACTCCTCCGACCGATTTTATGAAATTTTATATGCATATTCAGTAGGTCTTAGAATCGGCTACTATCCATTTTTCATACCCCTAAAACACCTCAATCCACGCGGACGGAGTCGCGGGCATCAGCTAGTAATTTAATAGATTTGAAAGAAATGCTTACAAAACTAGGTTGCAAAGTTAGCTGTTTGTTGTAGAGTTCGTTTATGTTTGGCACGGTTTTGTATTCAACTCTCAATGCGTCCGTGTTAAAATAATTATTTTGTTGAAAAGGTTTTTCCTAGCAGCGTGATTACTGCTCGCGAAAAAACGTGGTCGTATTTTTACGGCTGCACTCCGTATAAAATATTCGCAAGCACGTCTAGTCTGACTGAAGGATTTCTCGGAGGCGAAAATATCGTAAAGAATTTGAATTTTGAAGTGACCTAAATATTAATGAATTCGCTTGTTTGTTATACTTGCAAATATACTTAGAGGTTAGGTAGGTGAAAGTTTAATACCTAAATATTACGGACTCACGGATAATTTACGGATGCAGTCTTTGATGATATTGTATTCAATCTAAGTGTACGGGCACGAAATTAGCGACGGGGGAACGACGGCGGCAGCGGGGCGATGCGATTAGTTGGAGAGTTGGCGACGAATTTTGTCATACTCATTTCAAAACTTTATTCACGTTTGAGGATTGTTTAAAACCACAAAATTTGTCTGGCGATTTGCAGGTATTATTTAAATTACTCAATAAATACGTGATTAAAATTTCAGATTGCCAAAAGTATATTTTTTGGGAATTTTAATAAAATATGATTAAAGAGGTCTAGTGATACTTTATAACTGACAAAACCATCTGGGGTTTTTTAGAATTTTATAAGTACTAAATTTAAAGAAAAAATAACAAGTTTTTTTACCAAATCTATACCAATATTGTATAGAGGTAAAGTTTGTGAGTTCGTGACGTTGTAAATACCAAATAAATTTGTCTTTCAAATACAAACTAAGTTATCGTTCCTTGATCAGAATTCACTGTCTTATGGTAGTGGGAAGCTGCAATAAATTACCGTCCCATTGTCAAAGCTGCACTAACTAATCTATCAACATCTCTTTGAGGATGAGCTTTGTTGTTCACCTCGGAAATACAGCTTGCATTCTCGCCGTCGTTTACAACGTACATTACTCGGAAAAGTTAGAAGTGCGTGCCCAGGGATCGAACCTCCGACAATATTGATTAGGAGGCTGAAGTCTAAACTAGGCTATCAACGCTATATAAATACATATAACTGTATGCTAAGTAAATATAAAATTTTGGGAAAACTTACGATAATTTGACACCTGAGACATGCCAGACTGAAAAATACTACTACTTTTACAAGCTTGCATTTAGTTTCACCTGTCCTGGTGTCTGTTTGTAATCTTATAAGTTAAATTTAACCCACTTCCCGGCTTCCGATGGACTAAAATTTTGCTTACTTACACGTTTAACTTGGATGGCAGCATGGTAAACTAATTGACGTCATTCTAAATCCAATATGGCTGACGAAGCTTTCTTTTAAAAATGTTTGTAATATTATATCTTATTTTATCTTATATAAAGTAGTTTAATGAGATTCAGCTGACCGAATTTAGTATGTATCTAGTAAGTAGTAATGAAAATCTTGATCGGTCTTAATCGTAAAATATTAGTGGTATAGCTAAATCGACGGCTTAATGTGTCCTCTGAGATACAGAGGGAAAGTAATGGTCTAATTCATACAACTACCGAGAGGTCACCGACTTGAATTAACGTCTCTTGACCTATTTATTAACTACATGAAAAAGATCTCAAGATTACTGATAGAATTCAATTTCGCTAAGAAAATACTGACTATTCAAATAATTCTTCAACAAGCAACTTTGCAATCTGCAACTTTTACTGACGCTTGTCAATAACTAATAAAAACAATATTGTCTTGAAAGTCATATGGAAATAAAATTAATAATTGTTCTGATTGTTCATCTTCATGTATTTAATTTCGTTAAAAAAGTTACGAAAAAATTAAGTGTCTCCTGGCAAAGCAATTCTCTGCACTTGGCAAACTGCAACTTTTGTTGGCAACGGTAGTTGTTTTTTTGTTTAAAAGTCTATAGTCTAGAATCTAGATAATAATATTGTCCTCATATCTTAATTGTCATACAAGCATAACACTGTCAATGATAGGGCATAGGCATGCTCTTGATTCAATAGGTTTGAACCGAATTCAATTGTCTCATTGCCAATATAGTATTAGATATACAGGTCGCTTCAAGCCGGGAAAAATAGCTATGTATAGGAGAGCTAAGTTAATAAATACCAAGAAAACCCTTATAATATATGAGGTTCGTGGATAGACGTGTGGTAAGTGGTAAGATTCAGGTAATTTGTCAGAAATGGGAACATTCTGAACCACATTAGTTTCAATAGTGAATGTATCGAACAGGCAATATTCCATATAAGGGTTATCTTAGCTTTCGTTCGCTATAACCAGTGAACCTATATCAAACCAAAAGATACAGTTCATTAAAGTACCTATAACTTATGTTTTAGGCCTTTCAGCGTGTACATACCTAGTTATGTATGAACTCGGCTACAAACCTAAAATTATACAAAGTCAAAGGTACCAAAACACCGTATTCTAAATTCTGATCCACTTTATTTATAAAAGATGCAATACACTCGAGTCGGGGCTATTTTCGATACATCTTGATATTCTTGAGTGGTCTCGGATTATAAAGAGGAAAGATTTGTTTGTAATGGATAAACTGAATAACTACTCAACCGATTTTAAAAATTCTTTCGCCTATAGAAAGCTACATTATCAGCGAGTAGCATAAGCAAAATTTTATTTTTAAGAGCGGGTACAAAGTGAAAATGCCAGTTTGAGATTTGATTTTTACAATAGTAGATCAAGTTTCACCTACCCGAAAAAAAAAACATATAAATATAACACCATAATGTCAAGAGACTGGATACGTAAAAACATAAAAGAATAAAATTTTATCGATAAAAAAAATTCACGAAGTTAGGTCTAATTTTCGACTAATTTCAATTTATTTTCAATGTAATACATATTACAGAGCTAAAATTTTAATATGTAATTCCAATTAATATTACCAAGGGCTCACCTAAGCGATAAAAAAAAAAACTATATTTTAAGAGATAATAAATAAGAGATTTTTGGCGTTTACAACATTCCTATTCCGCGCAGAACGCGATCGTCTTTCTCACCTGACACGAGGCTTTGGGCATATTTTTTTTCATCAATTAGTCGCGATCACTCCATTGAGACGAGAAGACTGTATTTCTGAGCTCGAGCGCCGATTAATTATTTTGTTTTGTATTTTTTAGATGTAGCGTTTACATGTAAAATAGAGATTGTGTGTTTTCATATATAGCGTGTATATTAATTAGAGATTGGGTATTTTTTAAATTATTTGGCTGTGTAATAAGGACCTAGAAAAGATGGCAAATAAAAAAAACAAAATAAAACGCAGTAAAAGAGAACATAAGAAGTTTAAAATTCAAGTGATGGCTAATTGTCGGAGTTAAGTATTTCTTTGAATTTTTTTAATACTTTAATCACTTAAATATTTATTTACTTTTGATAGGTAAATAAATTGTTAAGTACTATCGCTTTAAAATATCGACCTTTTACCCTTTGACTTTAGAGCGCAGAATTCAATGTGCTGAGTGCTAAAGCAATGACGGCACAGGTAGTATATGCAAAAAAGTACGATGGTTTTTAATAATTTTAAAAAATAGTTTTTCTTTATTTTTATATGACCAGTATTGCGTGCAGTTGTTGCAAGTCCACGCGGACGAAGTCGCGAGCATAAGCTAGTCTGAAATAAGCAGCGGGCGGATAGATGGATAGACTGACACAGTTAAACTATAAAGATTCCTTACCCTAAAAAGTAAATTTAAAAAGTTTGAAATTCCTTATTATAGGACAAAGTTTTTTTAAGAATCGAAATCTGGGGTTCCTTTTGATCGTAATAGGATGTTGATTTTGACTTTGCTATTTGAACCGAAATCTCGCAAAACGACATCTGGGTTCCCGAGTTGTAATTAAAAAGGAAATTGTAGCCAAAATTTAAAAAGTGGACTTAAAACGAGTTACTATTAAGCCGAATTATTTAAAATTGAAATCGGAAGGTATTTTTGACGATAATATTATAAGATTTTTTTTTACAAATGTGTTGAATAAATGACCTACTTACTGTCCTTATATGACAATGTACTATTACACTAGCTTATGCTGGCGACTTCGTCCGCGTGGACTACACAACTTTCAAACCCCTATTTTACCCCCTTAGGGGTTGAATTTTCAAAATCCTTTCTTAGTGGATTCCTACGTCATAATAGCTATCTGCATGCCAAATTTCAGCCCGATTCGTCCAGTAGTTTGAGCTGTGCGTTGATAGATCAGTCAGTCAGTCAGTCACCTTTTCCTTTTATAAATGTAGGATGGAATTATGGTCATAGTTCGTATAGTAAAATACTTATGATTTACAATAATTAATTTCTGTTTCAGAGTTGTTTCAGCACATAAAAATAGACCACAAGCTAATGAATTGGATATAACTGAAATCGTAAACGAGAGTCCCTCAAATTTGTAAGTTCATTACAACTTGTCAATTTAGGTAACAATAAAAAATAGGGTTTTTTAAAGAACGGTCAAATTATCACTTGGTAATCTAATTAGATTTTTTTAGCAATATTATTAATGTATGTATGTGTATGTAAAATATCTCACGAATTAAAATTCATCCTAGGTTTAATGCTTAACTTTTTTTAAATTTCAGTAACATCAAACCTCGAGTCTATAAAAGGAAAAAAGCAGTTTTAAAAAAAAAGGAGACTAAAGAATCAACAAATGAAAATATCTGCGATAAAATAAATACATAATATTATGACGAAACTTGAGATTTTTATTTTAGTTGAGATTTAGATATAATCTATCTACACAAAAAGCAGACTTCAACCCTTTTACCTAAAATTATATTACAACGCACGACCCCACCCAATGCGTGCTTTATAATGTCGTTTCTGGACGTAAAAGTAATAAAGATGAAAATCACTTACTACATTAGATCGCCAGCGCTCTTTTTACATGGTGCAACCTACAAATCAATTATCTATGTATATGTCACCTTAAGATTGTAAAAACCGTTAGATTATAATCTACCTCGCGAAATTCTAAACTGTCGAAAGATTACAATTTAACGCATTATTTTCCGGTAGATTGTAATCTGATAGGTATTTAAACCCGGTAAAACCTAAGTAACACTACTTGATTATTTATGTCGAACCCTAACCTAACCTACAAGAAAGAGACAAGAAAACGTAAATAAAATGAATATTTCAAAAATTGACACTCAGAACATTGAACAGTTTACAATCTTTCGACAGTTTAGAATTTCGCGAGTTAGATTATAATCTAACGGTTTTTACACTCTTACGGTGACATATATATAAAATTCAAAGTCCTGACTGACTGATATTATTATCAACGCACAGCCTAAACCGCTGGTCCTAGAGACATAAAATTTGGAGGGTGTGTTATTTGTAAAGAGAGGATAAGAAAGAAAGGATCCAATAAGAAAGGATTTTTCAAAATTTTCCCTAACTGGGTTAAATGGGGCTTTGAAATTTATGTAGTCCACGCGAACGAAGTCGCGAGCATAAGTTAGTTTATTATAATTTACCAAGGCTTACTCGCAGTTCACACGTTCACTACAACAAACAGATATTAACGTGCGATTGCGCCTTGATAACTTTTATTATTAAATAATTTACTAAACGAAAAATAGAAAAATAAAGTCCCTTTCTACCATTCAGAAATATTATTCGCCAGAACGCATAGATACAGATCAGCGCCCGCACTATTTGGCGGCATTGGCGCTCCGATTCCGGGTGAGCAGTCTTCTTATTCTAGCGAACTACAATATTGATTAGCAGAGAGATAGAGCTACGGATAAATAGTGTAGTGGGCAGACATATGATAATAAAAAAGTTTCATACAAAAAACCGGCTAAGTGTGAGTCAGATTCTCGCACCATGGGTTCCGTACTACAGAAGAAGTAATAAAATCACTTTTATTAACGAAAAGCAAAACTAACTAAGATACCGTCACTGATTATCACCATTATATTTTATATTTTACAAATAACTGGACGTCAATAAGTGTAGTTTATCTACCTATATTGAATCAACATTCTTTGACTTTAACTTTAATTTGTAGAGATTTATTGTTGATATCAAAAAACTATGATAGCTAGAGCATAGATTTTATTTTTCATGTAAAATATGCATAAACCTCTATTGACCATAATTATTTCAGATTTTTCGATTAGTAAATTGTGGAGATAAAGAGAGGACGGTATTTTTAATGACATTTTGTACGATAAATCAAAAATTATTACGTATAAAAATAAATAAGAATCTGTTTTAGAATATATAGATAAAGCTCTTTCATATGATACCCCACTTGGCATAGTTATCTTACTTTGAAAATTACTAATTATTTGTTTTGGCCACATTTTAATTTTTTTTGTGATGTAACCACAAATTTTTCCCTTCATTTGTGCTATAAGACCTACCGACCTCCCAAATTTCATGATTCTAGGTCAACGGGAAGTACCCTATAGGTTTCTTGACAGACGTACAACGAAGCGATCCTATAAGGGTGCCTAAAAATACTGTTAGTATTAATGTGTGTTAAATAACCCTAAAAACCCCCATAAATAATGAAAGATATAACTACCTTTGTGTATTTATCAGTATCGAAGAATATGTTTAGGGTTCCGAAATGAGGCTAGGTGATCCGATATGCAATATGCACTTGCTGGTTTTTATGTGATTATTTTCCCTATACTGTGCACCAAAACACAAGAGCGCCTGAGACGGGGCAGCCATTGGGCGCTCGGGCACGCTCGGATTTACCAGGCACCGCGTAGGATTTGAGTCATGACGAGAGCGGGACGCGAGAGGCGCGCGGTTGAAATCTGATTTTTTGCTCGCTTTGTACCCGCTCTTAAGAGATCCTTACTAAAATTGCAATAATGTGAACTAAGTCGGAAAAAATCGTCTCTTTTGAGAGCACACGTGGCGTGCGCTGCGTAAATAGTTAAAGTGTATGGTGTTAGTGTTAATAAGTTATGGTGGAATTATTCCTCTCAAAAAGTTCTAAAAAAAGTCCGCGATAGCATATATCTATCTTTTAAGGTTAATTCACAATAGTCATTTTTATAATTTTCAAATTTCGTCTAAACCAATGCTTATAAATATGTTACTCATCTCAAGTATCTAATTTAGATAAAAATTGTCCTTTACATGGCAGGCTGGCGGCTGTGGCAGGTGTGGTGAGGACGGGGCGTACTCTTACAATGTAATATTAAAATTTAAAACCTGCCCACTGCCCACTGGCTATATTGGGTATAGTCTGGGATTATAAGTGCTAGCCGTGCGAAACCGGGGCGGATCGCTAGTATGGAATAGGATGGTCTGGGGTCTGGAATTATTCGTAGGTATATTTACTTATGAACTTGCGGATGATCTATATATTTTTATGTCTACATTACATCATCTAATATTTTTAATAAGCCGAGTAGTTCAGCAAATTAGTTCTAATACATACTTCGAAACTTTGTGAATCCAAAAACGTGTAGTACGCTGCTTATTTATACTTAATATCAGCTTTACGTTTAAAATTTAATTACTTTTTTTAGAAAAGATAAAATATTGTGTATCGCGTCACATTTTAACAAAATGTAAGGGTCCAAGCGCGGCCCAAGAAATACAATAGTCTGAGCGCTTTCTAAATTTTTACCGATGCCTGACGCACACATGGCAATCACCCGCTTTAGCCGAGAAACAACCCGGAAGCAAAATTCCACGAAGTTGGATTTTTTCTATCGATGCAAGATGGGCCCGCCTACCGAGGGCCGCTCGGCCATGCTAACGTGCAAAGGAATGTTTCCCCTGCCCGAAAATCACGCCAGATGAACTGTATAAAAGCGGCCAGCATCCCCTCAGCGACGCCTAGCGCTCGCTCATACCCCCGGTGACCCTGTAACGGCCAGTAGTGCCTACGCAGCATACTCAATCCGAAAAAAAAATCAGAGACACTTACAGTACACAGCTCCCATGACTAGCACACCTTGAGAGGCCGTCTACCGGCCATCAAAAGACAGCAGCTCTGGAAGCTAAATACTGGAGGAACTGGCCCGAAAGTTCTAGCTCACCTTGAGAGGCCGTCTACCGGCCATCGAAGGACAGCAGCACCACGCGGCGCGAACAACCCCGCATCGCCGCGGATAGAAGTGAAAGTTACCACTTAACATTAAGTAAAACCCATAGGACTCTTTGGACTGAAAGTGAAACCAATAAGACTTGTATCTTAACTTAAAAGCGAAACAAATGGGACTCTTATAGACTGAAAGTGAAAGTGAAACCAATAAGACTAGTAGTCTTATTTGCGTAATTTAAGTAGCTTCTATCGACATAACTTCTTTGTATGTAACTCTATCTTGCCAATAAACAATTTTCCTGTCTGAACCGAGTGTTTCTATCTGTCACGCCTGGCGCTACCCTCACCAGCTCTATCTACCCACCAGGAAAGAGAGCTTTCTACGATTATTTATTCATTGGTGAAGATTTGATTAAATTGATATTTGACTCATCCGATGTATTTCATTCAGTCAGTTCGTTGGCTTGACGTTTGAAAGTCAGTCTGATACCAACAGACTCAGCGATTATTGAATACTTTTGTGTTTAGATCGCAATTTGATTTAGAGCCTAACGATAGCAGCAATCGTGGCCGAATCAAATGAAGTTTTCAGTTTTTCTTTGAGTTTGGCCAAGTTTTATAATATATCTCGTGGAACCGCTACTCGTATAACCATTTATTCGTTCAAGTTTTACAGAGAGTACAAAGATATTTAAAACCAATTTTAACAATAATTGTTCGCTCACTTCTAGAATTATGCTCACACTGTCAAATTTTTCGAAGTTCAGTGGATAAAAGCATAATTAATTTAGAGAAAGATATTTTAATTAATTAATTATAATTATTGGAAACATCATTGAAAACTTTACTTCTTTATTGGAACAAAGTTCGTGATGGGATGATGCGGAGGGGCTAGCTAGCAAAAAAGGTCCGTAACGAAAATGCGTGGAGTAAGTTTTTTTACGAAGACAAAAGGTCTTAAATATAAATATTCTACATTCGAAATTAAACTTTAATGCTTTAGTATTAAGGTTTAAATATTTTTTACTATTAAAATGTAAAAAAAGAAGAAAACATAATAATTTAAAAAATACTTTTTCACTTCTATCGGTAGTCCCTATGACTGCCAATTTTTGTTGTATCGATAAAAATCAAAAACTACTTCACAAAATTATCTTAACACTTTTTTTTATTCACAATGATCCATAAAAATATATTAGTATAAAAAAATATAAACCTTATCACAATAGCATTAAAGTCTAATTTCGAATTTAGTATATTTATATTTAAGATCTTTTGACTTCGTTACAACGCGAGCATGTCGGCGACATGCATGTCGATGACACCGCGAATCATTTTTACCCCCTAACAAAAAGTTCTCAACGCGGCTATAGAAGTTTTCACTTCAAAAATCATAATAAAAATTTTCTACCTGAAAAATTCTTTTCTTTTTACCTCGACTTGAACTTGAAGTTAATATTTATAGTAATTTGTAGTAATTTATAGTAAGGAACTTCGTTCCTATCTAGTGTCCCACGACACCACACTTTTTTTTTCTTTATGGACTATGATAATTAACTGATGATACAAGGGTTATTTCTTAATATTATGTATAGACGTTAAAGCTTCAAACAAACGTGAAAGAATTTCTAATGTATCAGAGAATAATATAAGCGCAAACGACACATCACGATAAAATCCAAACCAACAAGTGAAATCAATGCATCAATGCTCACCATAAAACGATAGGGAAGTTACATGTATTGAAATGATTAGTGAACATAATTTAAAAAACACGACTGCCCTGCCATTTTTTAATACTTTTTCAAATTTATAGCACGTGTCACTGCCACGTGCAATTTATACCCAAATCTCACACAAATCTGTTCAGGCATTTAGCAGTAATGGTGGAATAAATTAACTCCCGTAGGTTCAATGTACATATTGAACTGTGAAAAAATTACACTACAATTTTTGAGCAGCCGTGTAAATAGGTTTATTATAGATCGACAACACAATACATAAATGCATTGACTTCAATGTGTTAAAATATAAACACTATCCAAAAGCGAGCAAATAATAATAATTCATAATTATTATCCCACTCAAAGAATAACTTACCTTTAATTAGAGTAAAAGTCGGTGTAAACGTCACGGTTGGCACCGACTCGAACATTAACTGAAAAAACAGAATTTTATACAGTAATTACAGTTATTTTCACAGCTGAAGGTACATTTTCCTGTAATGTGATCGATTTTAGTTTCCACACAATACCGAAGCAGAAGTTTAACAAAATATAACTGTAAACGAGGCGAGGTGTGTTTCACACAATTAGTTTTTGAGCTGTGTATTGTGAATAGAAAACACTTTACTGGCATGTAGCTAAGTACCTATCTGTTGCGGCGTGATTGAAGGACAATAATAACTATAGGTATACATTTTTTTCGAACGATACACAAAAACCGGATATTTAGAGGTTTGAAAAGTACTTACTAACTTTACAGATGTTTAGACTTTAGATAGTTGAAAAGTGAGTAACTATAAACTGTCGCGAAAAGTAAAACTGCACTACAATGGAGTAATAGTAATGGAGTGAAAAGTAATAAATACTCTTACTCACACGACGACAAAAAATTACGACAATTATTGTAATAATATAGAGCTCTACAATACATATGCACTAATAATATTATAGGTGCGAAAGCGTGTCTATCTGCTACGTTTTAACGGCTTATCTGTTGAAACCTGCTCACCTATTTTGATGTTTGGTACACGGAGAATTTGCATCCACTTGAATCACTGGGAAGGACATAGGCATACTATTCATCCCGCAAAAAGATTCCAAGGAATCATACTAATATTATAAATGAGCAAGTGTGTTTGTTTGTCCTTTAATCACGCCTCAACGGACCAACGGATCGACGTCATTGAAGTCGCGAGCATCAGCTAGCTTTCAATATATCTTAATCCGCACGGACTATGTTGCGGGCATAGTCAGTAGTTAAATAAAGAATAATAATACAATTGTTTACTAGTCTAGTCTTACGTAAAATAAAAACGAAAGTGGTTTTCAGTTTTCGTTTCCTTTATGCAACTAATTTGAATGTTAAATGTCCGTTAAATACAGCTCACGAAGAACGTCAGCGAAGCATTATAAAAAACCTATTCATAGAGTTGATTTAACCCGTCTGCTGATTCGACAGCTGGCCTTCTCCACAAATTTAAAGTCGTGGGTGTTTCTCTGAGGGATAGAATCCGTAACGAGGAAATTCGCCGGAGAACTAAGGTAACCGACATAGCCCAGAGAATTAGTAAGCTGAAGTGGCAGTGGACAGGTCATGTCTGTCGGAGAACCGATGGCCGTTGGGAGATCGTGTACCGGTAAACGCAGTGTGGGACGACTTCCAACCCGCTGGACCGACGACCTTAAAAAGGTAGTGGGAAGTGGGTGGATGAGGAAAGCGGACGACCGTGTGTGGGTGGCATGCTCTCCAAAAGGCCTATGTCCAGCAGTGGACGGATACAGGCTGATAGATGGATGAATAGAGCCCCAAGGGTCTCATATATAATTCGAAATATAATTTCTATACAAATACGATATTTATTTTAACATTTAAAATTTTTGGGGAAAATCTAAATCCACCTACTCCACTGAAGGTCTAGTGGGTAGATTTTGATATATGTAGCTTACTCCTTCCTCTTTATGAGAGGCGAAGGCATGTGGCTGACGCTGCATAAATAAATTGAGTTGTTGATTTACCTTATAAATGGTTTGTAGTTTGACGATTTAAATGAAAGTAAATATTGACATCAACTGAAAGCGATTTATACCGTCCATTCATTCACCGGACACAATTCCACTGTTCACAAGAACAAAGAGTAATTTATGGGACCTATGCGTTGATTGACCATCAGCGCCTCGCGTCGTTTTTTTTAGTTGCGATATTTCGAATAAAAAAAATTAATTTACATGCATATTATTGAAATATAACATGATGAATGTCGTTAAGTTATGAGCTCTTTTACACAATACACGCAAGTAGAAAATAATAATGATTGTATGTGTCACCGTAAGATTGTAAAAACCGTTAGATTATAATCTAACTCGCGAAATTCTAAACTGTCGAAAGATTAGAATTTAACGCATTATTTTCCGGTAGATTGTATTATTTATGTCGAACCCTAAACCTAACCTACAAGAAAGAGACCAGAAAACGTAAATAAAATGAATATTTCAAAAATTGACACCCAGAACATTGAACAGTTTACAATCTTTCGACAGTTTAGAATTTCGCGAGTTAGATTATAATCTAACGGTTTTTACAATCTGGTGACATATGCATAGTGCATACAGATTACAGACACATAAGGGTTTAGATCACTGAATAGGTATTATTTACCTCATGGGGGTTAGATAAGTTTTTGAATATTTTTTGTTTTCAAGCGTAAACTGCACGCTTTGTTATTCTATTAAAATCTGGAAAGGGGTTGTAACTTACGACCCTTACGTTGAAGAAAGGGACGTAGCAGATGGTACAGAGAGATGTAGGAATACCAATAATAAGAAATCTGAAATGAAAGAAACTATTACAGAATGGTCAAACTCTGATGCCGGACACACAAACTGCAATGTAGCGTTTTTGTGAGTTTGATTCGAGGACATACCACGTGGGTAGTATGACTCACAAACTAGTTTCCATCATGGACTCGACGGAACTTAGCTTACATACCTACCTACTCGCTCGCCTTGTAGACGAAATAATGAACTTCAAAGCGATAATTCCCTTTTAAAGCTATGCCTATGGATTTATTTGACATGAGGAATGAATATTTTATATTAAAAAAAGTTTCAATATGCTATATTTATTAAATGTTGATGACTAGGTACTTAATGTATTTGTAGCATGGTGGAAAAAGTGGATAACTAGTCTAAGCAAAAATTCGTGAGGGATATTAATTCTGTTACTCTTCTCATTTTGAGTATAGATACGTGCTCAGATACGGATCAGTCCGGATAGGGGTTTAAAGTTAAGACGTATTGAGATGATGATGAATACATTCAGAAAGAAAACCTAGATTAACTTAACGCTGGAAATTATTATTTGACTACTACCAGGTTAAATAAAGATCTGAAAATATATATTTGAAAAGTTGACATTCAGAACATTGAACGGTTCACAATCTTTCGACAGTTTACAATTTCGCGAGTTAGATTATAATCTAACGGTTTTTACAATGTTACGGTGACAGACATACATCTATATTTTATCTTTATGCAGCATCAAACTCTTATCGAATGTACAGTATCATAGATATGCTTAAGTATACAAATACGAATGAATGATTGACACTGGACGATGGCCGCAATTTACGGCACAGATTTACGTTATTTGAAAATTCTGATAAAACGTGAAAATGTAGCAGACATACAGACACACGGCGTTCGTTGCGACGGACTGGTCCGGCAAAATGAAGTTGCAGCAACTTTGTAGTTTTTAAATTTCAGCAATTTTGTTATTTAAAATGAGTCTTACGATTGGCATCTATGACAAAGATTTCTTTACGAGGAACTGCACTGACTGCAGAATATCTGCATTCAGAAGCCACAGCCCCTAAATTCGATAACGAAATAGATTCTCTACATAAGCCTAGACGAACTAAAACTACGGTTAACACGTCGTATCACGTACACGTCTATCGTATGTACGTAGTACATAGAAATAAAAACATGCACTAATCGATAAGGAAGTATATAAATCGTAATTTATTGTAACAAATGGTATCGCAAGTGCAATAAAATGTAGAAATTGTACCTGTATATATATTATTATTAATATCGTGTTGTCCCTACATAACAATTATAACTTATTATACAAGTCTGCGGCTTTTTTCTTTATTCTTACCTACCCTATTCCCTGTTATCCCATAAACATACGTAGAAATCCGTACTAACATTATAAATGCGAAAGTATGTCTATTTGTCTGTCCATTGTCTTGTCCATTTTTTCAACTGATGTTGATGAAATTTGGTACTGACATAGGTTGTATCCCGAGGATGAGCTACTTTTATCCCAGAAAATTAAGGAGTCAACGCGGGAATTAAAAAAAAAACATCAAAATCCTCATCATCTAAAAAGCAGCACTTCTTTGAAAGATATTATATTAAACTATGTAGTAGAGATTTTTCACAGAGTTAAATCAATTCAGAAATCAGTCTTACACTTCATGCATTAAGAGAATATGCTTTATTTATCACAGTTACCGCCACATCTTGATCATACCTATAGAGATCGCAGTCATAACACGGCGAGTACATCGACCTAAAACTGCACTTAATCTCTCTCACACTCGGGTGCGAAATCTATTTCCATCTCGTTCCAACCAATAAATTTTTCGTGGCGTAGCTTTTTTTCTGATAGGTACGTATTTCCGCACGCCTGGCTCTGTTATTCTTTGGTACTGCTCACGCAACCTCTATCAATGCGATGTAACGTAATATTACCGTTTCAATTTGTTAGTGGAATGCACATCTACCACTTTTTTGACATGCTGTCAGCAATATACTTTTTATTAACTAGGTACATTCGCGGGCGTCCATAGAACCACTCACCCTACCAAAGTTTCATCATAATCTGTTCAATGGTTTCGGAACACATAGATTACATATAAAATAAAATATATAGAAGTATTGTACCAGGGTTTGTATAATTATAATAATGATTAGCAAATAGTATACTTAGTAAAAGTAATAAATGAATATAGTACACCAGAAATAAAATGAAATTAATTTGCAATTATGGCTATTATGTATTCTGTGGTTAGCCCGCTATCATCTTAGACTGCATCATCAACGCATAGTCATAGAGTGGAATAAAAAAAATAAGTTAATCAATCAATTGATCAATTGCTTTGTTGTTAAAGTATGTAATAGAGACATCAGTACATAAATTTTGTTAACTATGTAATTACACTGTTGTTTGCATGTTAGCCTGGTATTGAGATTTAAAGGTCAACATGATTTCATTATTAACTAGCTAAGCCCGGCACATGTAATGCCTCTATCAAATTTTTGTAATTCGTTTGAACTACTTGCATCACACGTACTTTTATGGTACTGACTTTAACACAAGTGCTAACACTAACTGTAAAAAATTTAAACTCAAATAGATTAATTATGAATATAAAGTATAAACACACAAACATAAATTGTAAATATTAAGAATACTACATTTCAAGTTTCAACATAGGCTTTAAAAGAGCAAGTTTTGAGCCAGTGAGAGAATTTTTTTAAGTTTTGAAGAGTAAATTTGATTCGCTCCAGTGATGTGTGGGATTGCTGTGAATTATTTTTGCTGAAATCGGGTTCTAGGTTCTGGGCAGGACAACAGTTAAGTTTGTAGGAATATATATTCAATTATTGACTCTATCAAACTCAAAAGTACTTATAAAAGTTTATTTGAATAAAAAACATTTGAATTTTGAATTTTATGTTCAATTTATGAACTGACTCAATTAACTGACTGACTTTGATATTGATGCATTCAACCGATTCAACTACAAGTAACATGTTAATTTATTTTGTCAATGACTAGCTGAGAAATCCTATAGCATTTTTATATTACGGTTTACAATTACGGTTTTCACAGATTTCTATGTCTAAATGATTAAGGTCTCTATATTTTGTGTACTTATTCAAAAAAGTTTGAGAGTCTTAGAGTCATAAGTGAGTTGTCCTACATGAAATAAATAAATCATTTATCATTAATTTATCACTTAAAGAACTTTTAACAATAAAAAAGAATTTTGTAATGCAGGAAAAATTAATCATAACAAGACATAAATTTGTTTTCCAAATAGTCCTCATTTCTTGTACAATAACTAAGTGAATTATCCTTGGTTACTGTTGTAAGAACTACCACTTCTATATTTTTCAATCCAATGTGGATAGCTAAACCTAATTTGAAATCACCAAATTACTTTTAACTGATGTTGGTGTCAAAAACTTAATATGATGAAGATTTGCCTACCTTGATCTCGTTGTACGATTAGAAATTTATTCTGACAAGAGCGGAATAAATCTAACAAGGTACAATACTGTTACTTTCGCAACTAAGTTCATACTTCGTGCAACTAGAAAACACCTCTCATTCACTTACAAAAATTATAAGCATATTATATTTAATTTAATACTCACATCCTCTTGTTTAGGCACAAAATTTTGAGTAATCGATACAACTACTTTTTACTTCATTTAAAATTTAAATAAAACATTAAAAATATTTATTGGATCCGCCCAGCTGGCAGATTCAGATTTTTTTTTAATTTAACTGGTTTAACGGCTCTGGATTCAAGTCTTACTGAGCCACCATAGAGCGTCAGAGATAAGCACTTAGAGCATCGTATTTTAAAGCATCATAAAACACAGATTACAGACGCAGCACCGACCAGAAAAATAGTAATATCTTGATGAAGAGTATTGTAAATTTTGACTAAGTATGTCAAACTTATCTGACCCGGGGACGACGTCGCTAGTTTATAGTATGAAAAATAAAACTAAACAAGCATAAAAACTAAGTAAAAGTTAGTACTAAAATTGGCCACTGTGCCAGTTAAGTTAGTGGAAAAAAAAGGGAATAGACCATTGAGGTAACAAATACCTCCATGGAATAGACCATGAACAGACTAAAATAATAATAATAAAAAACTACGAATACGTTTGAAAAAAGCAGAAGTAAAAAATGTTTAATGTTATTTTATTTTTAATAAACAATTTATAGAGTCTGGCTAACGAAAGTAGAGACTCGAATTATTTGCAAACTTTTTATATGGCAATACTCAACTACATTTTGCCCTAACAAGATGGCGGTTGTCTGTGGTTGTCGGTGATTTGCAGTGATTAGGTGGTGATTAGTTGTGATCTTGTTTACGAGCATTTACGCGTTTAAGAATGAATAAAACAATTAAAAGTGGAGTGCGGAAGATGTTGTTTTGCATGATTTCCAAATTTGAAGAAAAACAACGAGAGAAAAATGCAAAATTCAAACAAAAACAAGATTGTTTACGTGTTGTGTTAGATTTTTTAAGTCAGTATGACGCATTATTTTGATACTTTGTTTGTATATTTCTCTTTTTAAAAAACTATATCTCTATTTTCATCCACATTCATTATACATTTCATTAAACACCTTATTAATACCTACTAAATGCAACTTCCAATTAAATGGTTATTTTTCATTGGTTGTGGTAGGTAAGTAAATGTTACATTTATTAATTTGTAACACAAATTATTTTCTTTGACAGAAAATCTGGAGGATGTAGCAGGAGTCGATGAAATAGTGAGAACTATTGAAAAACTTACTGATTTAGAGCAGAATGACAGGATGAGAACCCAGAATCAGTACTTGGAAGAAATAGCTTCAATTACTGGTAATTTTTTACTAAGCACAAGATTTATACACAAGAAATATAATGTATAATAATAATATAATTTGCTATTGTCAATACTGTACCTAATCGTTGTTTAATCATTCTTTACAGGAGTAAGTGTTGCAACTTTAAAAAGAATAAAAAAGGAAGGTGTGCTAAATGATGGTGTGTGGAATACCCCAGGAAAAAAACGGCCCCATAAACCCACAGTGTCTAACTTAGATAGTTTCGACATAGATGCTATTCGCAACAAAATCAATGATTTTTATATTGTCAGAAAACAAGTTCC
This sequence comes from Erebia palarica, assembly GCA_964035005.1. Taxonomy (NCBI): domain Eukaryota; kingdom Metazoa; phylum Arthropoda; class Insecta; order Lepidoptera; family Nymphalidae; genus Erebia; species Erebia palarica. The sequence continues at coordinate 23,533,933 of OZ035986.1, forward strand.
TACATTGAGGACACTGTTAATGGAATTCAAAGAAAGCATAGGATTTAATGGATGTCGGGAAACTCTTCGCCGCATACTACTAGCTAATGGTTATGAATTTAAGAAAAACAAGAATGAATGTTCAATATTAATTGAACGTTATGACATATCTGCCTGGAGACATCGTTTTTTACGAACCATAGCTTTGAAACGTTCAGAAGGAAAGCCAATTATTTATTTAGTTGAGACCTATGTCCACAAAAACTATAAGCCCAAGAAGTCTTGGCAAGGTCCATCTACGAGTGGTGCAATTGAAAATATTTCAACGGGAAAAAGGTACATAATTGTACATGCTGGATCAGAGAAAGGTCCTGTGCCAAACTCATTGTTAGTTTTTAGCACAAAATCGACAATGGCGGACTACCACCATGACATGAATGCTGCAAATTTCAATAAATGGTTACAAGAAAAGCTCATACCCAATTTAAATGAGCAGAGTGTAATAGTAATGGATAATGCAAGTTATCATTCCGTCATTGTTAATAAAGCTCCAACAACACAAAATCTGAAAAATGAGATAAGAGAATGGCTTACTTTCAATGATATCCGGTATGAAGATTACCACACAAAGGCAGAGCTGCTATGTTTTGTAAAGCAGCACACACCAGACCCAGTATACAAAGCTGATGAACTTTTAAAGCATAATGGTCATGAGGTTTTGAGACTTCCTCCCTACCACTGTGATTTAAATCCTATTGAGCTTGTATGGAGTTTGGCTAAACGTAAAGTGGCAAGTAAAAATGTAGCCTTGACTACAGTAGAGTTAGAAAGAATGATTAAAGAGTCGTTTGAAAGCATTACATCAGAGGATTGGAAGAAAATGTGTGATCATGTCATGCATATTGAAATTAAATACAAAGAAAGAGATAGAATTACTGAAGAAAATTTAGAAAGTTTCATAATCAACGTTAGAAATAGTGACACCAGTGACTCTGATGAATCTTTGCAGATAGAAGCTTTGGATTCAGATTTTGACTATAGTGACTAAAATAAATTATTATTGAATATTGTTGTTTTTTCATTCAGGCAGGTGGTAGGTTTTTTAGTATGCAATCGGTTTCAACAAAAATAAGAAAAATAATTCTAAAGTATCAAATTAGGTTACTCCAGGTCTGTCACACTAATTTTGAGTTTGCCATACTAACAATTTTTAAATTTGCCGCTCTTTTCCAGTCTCTACTTTCGTTAGCCAGACTCTAACCCCCAATGTACATAAGTTTGTGTGTCACTTGTTACTGGTGTGACAAGCAAAAAAATTTAACACGCTGACGGGGACAAAAAAAAAATCACTTACCTTTCTTTTATAGGCATTAGGCCATAAAGCTATCTCGTTCTAGCAATATAAGTTGAAATAATATAGCGAAATCTTTAGGTATATAATCTAAGTTTAGAAGTAATGCAAAAGGAACTTTAAAGTTTATTTCAGTGTGAGGTTTCAGTTTTTAACTTTCTTAATATCTATATAATCAAAAGTTTTTAATTAAATCATAGCAAGCATTTGAATCGATTTTACTCCAAGCCATCATCCATGCATTTTATCATATTCAAAAAAAGAAAAATAAACTCCAAGAGTTCGAAAACCAAATTTTGGTTGGTAAGTAATAATTTGTGATTAAACTGTGATGTAATTAATCACATCTTTTCATTGCGGCCAAGAATGAGTCCAGATAATCGGATATAATTCAGATAATTGATGTTCGGATAATCGAGATTCAACTGTACTAGTAGTATATAGGTAAAGTTGTGAGTTTTTGTCGTTGTAGGGGTTAATATTTAATAAACGGTCTACGTATTAATAATCGTCCATATTCAAAATAATAGCATACTACTAGTGCCATCTATAAGAACTGTTGTACGAAAAACCGAAACAACCATGAAACAACAGCTGGGCAACCGCGTATCTCTGACAGCTACAGTGTAACGATCGCAATCACCTCTGATTTGCCTCTGATTGGATAACACTCTTCCACCATTGGACAAAATCCATTGACGCAGCAAGAATACCACAAATTCAGCCAATCACAACAATTGATACTGTACAACAGTGATTGATGCAGAAGATACGCGGTCGCCCTGCAGAGCTGTGACAGAAGCTTTCCCAAGTCACAATTTGCTTGTCAAGTAATTAACGGAGTTTCCGAGAGAGGGCAGTACTTTTAAATTTTGCACACGGGATAACTAAACAAATTATTAAGAAGTTGATGACTAGCCGTCATAAATAAATACGTACAACTTGAGCCGCTTAAAATACTATTCAATATTCATTGCTCCATTGCGGCTTGATAGGACACACGGTCAACGTTATTTCAGTAAGAGGTTGGAGGCATAGATTGACTATATTTTCCCTTAAATAGTAAATAAAATTATTATAAATCTATGATATTTACTTTTGGTAAGAGGTATTTGTAAGTTGTAACTCTATGACACCAACAAACACCGGAGACAAGTAGTGAAATATGGAACTTTTAATCTTGAAAAAAAAAAGTATAGGTACTTACCTTTTTTTTTTACCGTTGAAATAGTTTCTTTGGTAGGTACTTATTCACGTATCGACTACTCGTGCCTACTTACTTAGCATCGTCTTTTTTGCATGTAAATTATTCGTAGCCTTTGTCAGCAACATGGCGCAACATCGATTCAAATGCAAATTGGGAATCGACCCCCGTTCTGTCATTCGTTCAACGCCATACACCCTTAATTACCGACTTTGTCGTCAAGAGTCAGTCACTGTCTAATTCACTCGGTCTTTTTTTGTCGTGCTTTGCATTCTCCTTACAAAGGGAAGATTTTGCGCTTTTGACGGATGAAAAATGTTCCGGGGAGCCAAAATTATAAATTTAGGGACACGGTGATATTCATGAAAATATAACGTGCTGGACCTACCGTACCACCGGATAGTCCACAGTGCGGCGGTACGGTGGTATGGAAGGCCTAGAAACATAATAAAATGCCGTGACAACCTTCAAGACCAAATTACCTACGAGTACTAAGTTTTATGAGGTTGCATTTATCAGTGGTGAGCGGGAGCCCTGTGTTCTTATGAGTGGGAAGTCTCGGGTTTGATCGCCGGCAGGGTCAATTTGGAAATTGTCAGTTTCTGAATCTTCTTTGATGTGGTGGAACGCATTCGCTGCGGCTATAGGTAGTTACCACCCTAGCGGCAAAGACGTGCCGTCAAGGCATTAAGCGTACCGGTAGATACGATGCCGTATGGCCGTTTAGAATTCGATTAGGTAGTTAAATGCCCCTACTAGGTCAGCCCGTTATCATCATCAGCTTAGACTGATCGCCGGTGAGATCGAAGTTACGACAAGGCTTAAGGGGAGCTAAGAAACAATGTAAAAGTAAAATTTCTTTGTTAATAAATAAATAAATAAATAAATCGCAGTCAATGGCGAACTTTCAGTGGAGTAAAAAAACGGTGCGTCTATTCGTTTCGAATCTCATTTTTTTGACCCAGAGAAGCTTTCTGAAGGGACAAATGTTTTTTCAAGACCCATTAATTTTGCCAAGTTCATGAAAACTTCACTCCAAAACTTGTCCATGGCCGTCTGCAACTTAATTACAGACCAAGTTTATGAATTTGTAAATTAATTTAGTCTCTATCTCGGCCACGACGGCATCCATAATTTCTGATAGCATTATAATCATTTAGCAAGTTATCTGTCCATCATTAACGGTAACGTTTTATAACATGACTAGCAGATGCCCGCGACTTCGCCCGCATGGATTAAGGTTTTTGGTTCTCGCAGGAACTCTTTAATTTTCCGGGATGAAGAGTAGCTTATATGTTATTTTGAATATAATCTAACCAAATTTCAGATCCAGATCCGTTCAGCCGTTGTTTTTGGCGTGATTGAGTAACGAACATCCATCCATCCATCCAAACTTTCATATTATAATATTAGCGTAGATTAGTATAAAATCATAGATAGACGTCTGCGAAAGCGGTGATAGCTTGGTTTAGAGTTTAGAGGCCCGGGGTTGGCTTCCTATTCAGGTAGTGGAGGGTTCGATCCCTGAGCACACATATTAGGTGTAAAATTTTTGATAATATGTGCGTTTAAAAATAAATTTAAACGGAAGCCTACTATGGGTTCCATTTCAATTTATTTTACAGATATATAACATTGCAACAAAAAAAAACTTATAATCATCATTTTCATAGTAAAAAGTCGGTCAGATTTTATAGTCTGCTATGTAAAACTTTGCCAGGTCCAACAAAATAGTGTTAGCGTGGTAAAAATGGTGGAAGTAAAATGTTTAAAAGTGTCTCGGAAGGGGTAATTGCGTTGTTGGCGGCCCTGGCTGGTGCAGAGAGCGGGCAACTCGCACAGTGAATATAAATCAGAGTTTAGCGAGCGCTGATAAGCCGCGCTCAGCCGACTGTAGTCAAATAACCTGATGACCTCCGTGTTTTTCGGTGGAACTCGCACTTTCTGCATGAGACTGTTTCTACCTCGTTTTGTTTTACCCCTCTCTCTTTCAGGAAATAGTTTTTTGACGAATCGACGGGATTTTTTGTAATCCATATTAATGCTAGATACAAATCCGAAAGTGTGTCTGTCTGTTTGTCTGCCATGCTTTAACGGCCCATCTGTTCATACCGATTTTCGATTTTGGTGAAAGGTACATAGATAGGTAGTATCAAGGACAAGGAAAAAAGGACAAAGGACTTATCACTCACTATACTCACTCGGGAATCAAAAAACCAAAATACACGCGGACGAAATCGCAAGCATAATCTAGTATGTTCTTAGATAATAAATAATAATGTGGTGTCGACTCAAAGATCCTTCCATAATACTCGTATATTTAACTAGCGGATGGATGCTCGCGACTTCGTTCGCGTAGTATAAGCTGGTTTTCCCACAGGCACTCCTTAATTTTCCGGGATAAAAAGTAGCCTATACCACTCTCCAGGTCCTCAACTACCCGTGCAAAGTACAAAATACACTATACATGCTCTGTTGCGATTAAATCTCTATTTTTATGCCTTTGAGGGTAGAATTTTCAAAAACTGTGAAACACATATTTCTTTGTTTTTAACCGGTAGATCACATAACATGTTTCATGGCTATAACTTGAGGAATGAAGGACTTTCATACAAACTTCCAACCCATATTTTACTCCTTCGGGGGTGAAATTTTGCAAAACTGTGGCAAACGAACTTCTTTATTTTTTACCAAAAGCCAAAATACCAAGTTTCGTTGAAATAACTTGTATAATATCTTAAGAAATGAAGGCCTTTTATACCAACTTTCATCCCCTATTTGACCCATTTGGGGGTCGAATTTACAAAAACTGTGAAACATGTACTTCTTCATTTTCAACTCGCAGCTCATATACCAAGTTTCATGGCTATAACTTGAGAAATGAAGGACTTTCAAACAAACTTTCAATCTCTATTTTACCCCTTTGGAGGTGGAATTTTCAAAAACTGTGAAACACATATTTCTTTATTTTTAACCGGTAGCTCACATACCAATTTTCTTTGATATAACTTGAGAAATGAAGGACTTTCATACAAACTTTCACCACCTTAGGGGTGGAATTTTGATAAATCCTTCTTTAGTTCTTCCAAAAAATTACAAAATTTCAAGTTTCTAACCCCAGCGGTTTAGGCTGTGCGTTGATCTCTTAACGATTTTATTTATATACTAGTAGACTCTTTGCCTTTTGGTTTCTATAATGACTATTTTTGAGTAACTATTTTATAATCTTTTATGCACTATGAGTGATAGGATATCTTTGTTCAAAAGTAGTTACTTTTGTTACGATTGTGAATTTATATTTGAGCCACATTCCACAATCTTACAAGTCGCAACTCAGGTAGGCAAACCGCTGCAGTATCTCTTGATGCTGTGATTATAATTAGTACTTAGGTAATATAGCAACAGAGTAACGGAACGACGTGATTTTTGGTATGGGTATAGTTGAAGACCTGGAGAGTGACATAGGCTACATTTTATCACGGATAATTAAGATGTTCCTTAATTATCAAAAAAACTTAAACCACGCGGACGAAGTCGCGGGTATCAGCTAGTTACAATATAAAAGTGAAACTGAGTAAAACTGTTTAAACAGTTGAAAAAGGTACATTTCATGATCAGTTCCACCACTTATGTTGCGTCAGCTATTTGATCAGATTTATTCACGTGGGATAACACACGATATTGAATGTCTGGAATAAAAATAGAATAATGCATGGGGATTCGATTGTTCTTCGCTGCTCGTGTCATATTCAGATTTCAGAGGACATGTACGTGTAATACTTACCTACCTATAAAATGCATCGACAGTAGTCTGTCAGTTCCACTGAAATAATGCGTGACACATACTTACTTAGAAGCTGTAATTCAGTACCAATCGGTACGGTCGGGTTACATTATAAAAATATTTCTAACTACAAAAGGAATCCAGCTGCGCAGAACCCTAGAAAGCTAAATTAAACTTCAATAGCAGCTAAAGAGTTTCACAGTCGGGGACATACAAAACTGTTGACTGTTGTCCCCGCCTACAACACTACTATTTAATAGCATTGTTTTTAAATTAAGCTTTGTAGGCAGCTGTTGCGCAGTCATATGTTTTCTTTTTAGTAGGCAAATATTTTTTTGGTAACCAAAGTGTACTGAACAACAACTTCTCGGTACTATGCACGGTTTTCTAAACGGGGTTGTTTTTATTTAATAAGTTATTAACTTATAACTATTTTCTGTAGTTTAGACTTAAAATAATACCAAATTAGTGGCACCACGAAAATAAAATTTCTTCACCAGACAAAATAAAAAGTACCTACTTACATTATGTTCTGAATATTATTTTATTTGTCATGTAACTCAGCTAATATGCTACTTAAGCTAGTCCACCAGCGCATCTTGATAGACCACTTACTCAAGACGAGAGTAGAGTAGAGTGGGCTCTGAGAGATAGAGTAAAATCGGCATTTATGTCCACAACGAAACGTAGGCGGTATCTACGAGCCTTGGCGGTACGTCTTTGCCGGTAGGGTGGTAACTAGCCACGGCCGAAGCTTCTCACCAGGCCAGACCAGGGAAAATTCAGAAATTATAAATTCCCAAATTGACCCTGCCGGGGATCGAACCCGGGATCTCCTCACGTTAAGACAACAGCGCTCAACACTGCGCCACGGAGGTCGTCAATCGTGTTTGTAATCGTTTGTCCGTTTTTCTGTTACATTCTCCTGAGCAATTATTGCTGAGTAAATTTTATTGTGGTTTTTAGGAACTCCACTATTCCTTTGTTAGTGTTGTTTATCTCGATCTTGCTTTCTATCTAATGGGCAAAGGGCAATGCTGCCAGCATCTTTTTTGTTATACCTCGCTGCGGTGGAATTGGTATCGAAGAGGTTTTCCAGATTTATTTAAAAAAATTAAGTCTTAGTTGTTGGCTTATGATGAATAACTGTAGTAAGTTTTAATTGACCGAGCGAAGCGAAGGTCTCTGAGTCTACTTGAGTTAATTTGCACTTGTCCGTCCGTCCGTCCGTCTGTCAGAGCCTTATAACTTCAGCAGGCCGACCGCGTATATCTGACAGCTACAGTGTAACGATCGCAATCACCTCTGATTGGATAACACTCTTCCACTATTGGACAAAATCCATTGACGCAGCAAGAATACCATAAATTCAGCCAATCACAACAATTGATAGGTACTGTAACAATGATTGATGCAGAAGATACGCGGTCGCCCTGCTGAATTACTGAACGTAATTACTTTAAATTTAAATATAATATGTAAACCGATGGCCTCCAGCCGAACATGGCTTAAAAAGTTATAAAATCTTTATTTCAGGGGGGCTCTCATAGAAGCGAATGCGAAGTAAAATATTTTTTATAGCGTTACATAGGGTTGCGGCATATCGTTTCAAAGATAATTAGGAATAGAGTCCAAAAATTATTTTTTTCCCCTCTAAAATTGATGAAATGGGGGCTTTCAAAGTGGAGATTTTCCAACGTCTAACAAAGTAAATTAAGCTAAGTACCAACCACAAACAGACCGTCGTACAAGGTTCATTTATCAATTTAAAAAAATAAATTACCGCTTACGAAAAACACGCTTATTTATTTAGAGATACTAAGTCCCGACGAAGTTTTAAATCAATCACACAAACAGAATACTGAATTGAGCGTGATCAAATTGCACTTGCCTGTTTTGTTAAAACAGTACTCCAAGCTCTCCGTCTGACTTAATAAAATTCACTTCGTATTGTTTATTTGTTAAGAAAACGGATAGCGCAAAGAATTCTTTGAACGGACGAGACTCAAAGACAGCAAATAACCGGGGAGTGAAAAACTAGATGATATTTAAGTAGTTGATTCTGTCTTTACATAAAATATATTCTTTTAAAATTTTAATGAACTGTAAAATAAACACGTGGTTCGCCCCGAACTGAGACCTCGCGGTATCCATAAGATAGTTTTATCTACATATATATGTCACCGTAAGATTGTAAAAACCGTTAGATTATAATCTAACTCGCGAAATTCTAAACTGTCGAAAGATTACAATTTAACGCGTTATTTATTATGTCACACAGAACTTTCACAATGGTTCCGTTTATTGAATTGTGAATACGGAACACTAAATACCAATTGAAGAGTGTTTTTTGTTCTGAGAAAGTACTTAAGATCTGGTACTGGAAGTTTCGTTAGAAACCTGATACCTATATAGAAAAACCGATCAAAAGCGATTCAAAATCGCGTACAAAGGGTTCCGTTCCACCACACAATTGTAAATTATTTTTCTTAAACATGCATGGAAATATTGTCATTATTTTCGAAAAAAGAACACCCGAAGTATCGAATTTTCGGACAAAGAAAATCAAATCCATTGCAGGAGCGTTTTTTGAATTTGGAAGATTACAACGCTCCTGCAATGTTGTATGAAACGGCGTGCTGGGGCTATTAAATACTCTTTGATCGGATCTCTTTTGTCATTCTTGGCATACACTCTTTGCTTAGTACAAATTGGTGACTGTATAGCCATAAATGCGTTTGCCTGTCGGCACAGATGATAAAAAAAAATTGGCGGAAAAGCTGAAAATTCATCTTGATTTCTTATTATACTTAATAAATATAAATTTAATATTACGTAATATGAGTTCCAACGGTTCAGAGAGTGAAATGGAGATTGATTGTACTCCACCAGATTTAAGATCCGAAGCCAAATTGGCAATGGAAAATCTGCTTCCAGCGAAGTCCAAAGAAAAATACATGAAAGTATATGAAAATTTTTAGAGTTGGAAAAACGAGAAAAAAGTGACATTTTCTCCGAAACAATATTTTTGGCGTATTTTAATGAGATTGCTAAAACTAAAAAGCCATCTACATTATGGGCAATTTATTCCATGCTGAAATGTACAGTTCATGTTAAAAACGGCATTAACTTGAAAATTATGGGAACTTAACTACTTTTCTTAAACTAAAATCGACCGGAATCAAAAGCAAGAAATCGAAAAATTTTACTGGCGAAAACATAAAACAATTTTTAATTAAAGCCACCACTGCCATTGCCCACCTGCAAACCTCATCAGAAGTTCAACAAAAAAACATAAATGTACCGGGGAAATCAATAACATTTTCTTTTAGTAATTGCCCCAATATATCTAATGTATCTTTTAATATTAATTAAATTTAATGTATAACATAAAAAGTAGGTTTTATTTCCCTGCATTCTTTTGAGAAAAGCACTATATATGCCTCGGCGGAAATGGCAATTGCAGGTCGAGTATGAGTTTGAAGGCCGAGCCGTAGGCGAGGACTTCACTAATACGAGATTCCCATTTATATTATTACTACCACTATTTCCCAGCCTTTGCAATAATGTACTATTTCACCTCTCACGCTCTTAAAAGGTACCATTATAGCTTAGCGTAGGCGGACTAAAGTTAGCATTTAGGGTCTAGGGTATGTTTAGGGATTAAAGTATTTTTATTTTTATTTTTGCCGTACTCATATGTTGGTGGTAAAAATTTAGTCTGTGGTTACTATTTACAGTCGATCAACACAACACATAGATTGTGTTAGGAGATACAGTCCATAAAATTTTCTGACCTGAGCATCGGTGTGGTATATATTAAAAATAAATTAAAGTAAAAACTTAACAGCCATAAAAATTAGTTCCAATGTTGGCCACCGGGCCAGATAAGTTTGTTGGATTGTACGTTCCTTCCTACCAGTCGTTCAACGGAGGCATCTAGACAAAACAAAGCTGCGGGGCGAAGGAAACTAGCAGAATTTTTATAATACAAAATTCTATCACTCTATAAATATCTTTTATGCAGTACCGCGTACATCTAGGACTGCATAAACTGACATGGTATGTCACTAGTCAGGTCTGCCATTTGTATGAGCGTCGACCCACTGTATGAAATGAATAAATAGTTACGCTATGTTAATACGATCCACGCAGAATCTGCTCTTCTATGTTCCATTTTTGAAATATTTTCTTGGAAAAAAATTAAGCTACCTTTTTTTAATTTGAATTTATTTTTAAAAATGGAACTATACACTGCTGAGACTTATTAAATTATTTACTACCGAAAATACTAAATAAAGTTGGCTGCACAAAGGGTTTCAATCCTTGGTTGAATGTAAGTATGCATCTATGTGCTAATGTTACCCATCGTATTATCACAGAATAGGTAATAGGTATTAAACAGCTCTTATATTTATGGTACTTACTGTTTTTTTAAATTCCTTCTTGTTATCATTAAGGAAAAACATGAGAAAAAATAAAGTTCGTATTGCGGATAGGCATGATGACTGATTTTGAAAAATGGTCAGATTATGTTCCGAAGTATCTACTATTTGGAAAAAATCTTATTTCAGCAGAAAAATAAGATTCGGTAGATAAAATTGGCATTTGAAGTTTAAAGGAAATGGCCAGTGGAACTATGGGAGCTTGCCTAGAGATCAAAAATTAATGTGCAGCAATGATTTCTTTATTATTGTAATGTTTAATATTCTATAGTTTTCACACAAAAACGTTTCAGGAGGCTCTGAAAACTGAGGAAATAAATTAAAAATGTTTCACCAAATAACTGCTTTCCCAGACTAGATGGCGCTAGTTGTTGTGGTTAGCGAGTCTAAAAAAATATTTTCAAGTATTGCTAACCACGTTTCTCAGGAAAATAATTAAGCTTTGCATAATTTGGGCATGGATCAGGATTATAGTGGAATAATAAAACTATATTTGCAAGAATTATGTAATTCCTTTAAAAATCACGCTACATTGTACTGCTGCCACACTAGATGGCGCTAAACTTTTGGTTTGCGAGTTTTTTCAACTACTCGACCACAGATGGCAGACAATGCAATGCCAGAGGGCGTTACATTCCTTTAAACGCAGTGGTTATTTGAGAATGCTTTGTTCGATCAATTGCACGTTTCATTGAGGCTTGTCATCTAACAAAAATAATTATAAACAAAACATACATTTCCTTTTCAGTACTATTTAATTGATTAAAAATAAATCACTCATAATATAGTGACTAAGGTACTCAAATGGTATTAATATAGGGTTAGATTATTTTTACAATATTATTATAAGGCATGGATAAAACGGAATATGGAGTAGAACAAAATGGAGTAGTGCTTAAAGAAGAAACTAGACGCTCAAGATTTAAACAATAAACGTATTGTTTTTTTAGACATTTTAACCTTGACCTTATTCGGTATAATAAATCCATAGTAATTTCGCTTTTAATTTAAAACCTTACTGTAAAAACGGAAATCCTGCACATTGTCCCGAATCGGAGGGCAGTTACTGGTCATATCATTTTAAAATTCACGCCAAAACGCTCGCGAGTGTCATGGCGTCGTTTGTAACGTCACTATTGTTTTTACCAATGTACTCTGTGCAGTGTGCAGTAAACAATAATGTGATTGTCAAAGCTCGGAACAAACAATTGTGACGTCATCCGCTTTTTGGTGTTTAATCCATTATGGCGGATTGCTGTATTTTATAGTTTTATTTTATCAAAATAAATAGCAATCTTACTCAAAATAGAAAAATAAATACGTTTTTTACAATCCATGAATCCTATTTCATTAGATAAATTCATAATTTCATTGATTCTTGGTTACTGTCATCAGGCCTATTGCCGCGAAATCTCTAGAATTTTTATTATAATTAATTAATTTATTAATAGGGATGTTTAATTAATAAATGATATGACCAGTAACTGCCCTCCGATTCGGAACAATTTGCAGGATTTCCGTTTTTACGATAAGGTTTAAAAATTAAAACCGAAATTACTATGGATTTATTATTCCGAATAAGGTCAGGGTTAAAATGTCTAAAAAAACAATACGTTTATTGTTTAAATCTTGAGCGTCTAGTTTCCTCTTTAAGCACTACTCCATTTTGTTCTACTCTACGTTCCGTTTTATCCTTGCCTTATAATCTTGTAAAAATAATCTAACCCTACATTAATACCATTTGAGTACTTTAGTCACTATATTTAGCATGATTTATTTTTAATCAATGAAATAGTACTGAAAAGGAAATGTATGTTTTGTTTATAATTATTTTTGTTAGATGACAAGCCTCAATGAAACCATTTTCAAATAACCACTGCGTTTAAAGGAACGTAACGCCCTCTGACATTACATGTCTGCCATCTGTGGTCGAGTAGTTGAAATAACTCGCTAAACAAAACGTTTAGCACCATCTGTTGTCGAATAGTTGAAAAGACTCGCCAACCAAAACGTTTAGCACCATCTAGTGTGGCAGCAGTACAATGTAGCGTGATTTTTAAAGGAATTACATAATTCTTGCAAATATAGTTTTATTATTCCACTATAATCCTGATGCAAGCACAAATAATGCAAAGCTTAATTATTTTCCTGAGAAACGTGGTTAGCAATACTTGAAAATATTTTTTTAGACTCGCTAACCACAACAACTAGCGCCATCTAGTCTGGGAAAGCAGTTATTTGGTGAAACATTTTTAATTTATTTCCTCAGTTTTCAGAGCCTTCAGCCTCCTGAAACGTTTTTGTGTGAAAACTATAGAATATAGAAATTACAATATTAAAGAAATCATTGCTGCACATTGATTTTTGCACTCTAGGCAAGCTCCCATAGTTCCACTGGCCATTTCCTTTGGAATTTGAACAATACGTAATACAAGGTGAAGGCATAGGGTAAAGTGAATGTGAAAGGACATGACCAGTAATTGCCCTCCGATTCGGGACAATGCACAGGATTTCCGTTTTTACAGTAAGGTTTAAAAATTCAAAACGAAATTATTATGGATTTATTATTCCAAATAAGGTCAGGGTTCAAATGACAAGAAAAAACAGTACGTTTATTGTTTAAATCTTGAGCGTCCGCTTTCCTCTTTAAGCACTACTCCATTTTGACGTTCCATTATATCCATGCCTAATAATAATCTTGTAACCCTACATGAATACCATTTAAGTACCTTAGCCACTATATTATGAATGATTTATTTTTGATCAATTAAATAGTAATGAAATGGAAATGCATGTTTTGTTTATAATTATTTTTATTTTTTGACAAATCTCAAACTAATAGATCGAACAAAGCATTTTGAAATACTGCGTTTAAAGGAACGCCCTTTCACATTGCATATGCTGCCATCTGTGGTCGAATAGTTGAACTTGTTAACCAAAAGTAGTGAATAATACTTAAAAATATTTTCTAGACTCACCACAATAACTAGCGCCATCTAGTGTGGGAAAGCAGTTTTTCGTGAAACTTTTTTTATTTATTTTCTCAGTTTTCAGAGCCTTCAGACTCCTGAAACTTTTTTATTTGAAAACTATAAAATATAACAATTACAATAATAAAGAAATAATACTTGAAAATATTTTTTTAGACTCGCTCAACACAATAAATAGCGCCATCTAGTGTGGGAAAGCAGTCTTTTGGTGAAACTTTTTTTGTTCATTTTCGCAGTTTTCCGAGCCTTCAGACTCCTGAAACTTTTTTATCTGAAAACAGTGAAATATTACAATTACAATAATAAAGAAATCATTGCTGAACATTGATTTTTGACACCTAGGCAAGCTGCCATAGTTCCACCGGTCAAGTCCTTTATTTGTTAATACCATCAAGTGAAAATAAAGATCTTACTCCAAATATGAATGTATTACAACAGAATGGTAAATTGATAATTGAAAATCGTTATTTATTTTATTTTCTCGCAATCGAAGTGATAAGTAGAGTTTTTACCACGGGATTAAAAGCCATTCTATTCGATTCTATAGCATACCTCGCTACGCTCGGTAAGCTAAACATCTCGCATGCAATGGCTCATTTTACTCCCTGGATGAACAATCTACTATTAGGCTGACTAACAGTTATTTTTATTTTAGGCGAACTGACTTACCTACATATTATGTCGCTAAATGGATAGCGCCTGACAAACAATTCGACACCCTATTAAAACGGTTAATAACCTAATGTTTTGGGTAATGTCAAAATATGGAAAATATGCAGCATAAACGCTCGTATCTGTTGATTGCATTGACTTAGTAGCTTTTGACGACCTCCGTGGCGCAGTGTGCAGCGCTGTTGTCTTAACGTGCGGAGGTCCCGGGTTCGATCCCCGGCAGGGTCAGTTTGGGAATTTATAATTTCTGAATTTTCCCTGGTCTGGCCTGGTGGGAGGCTTCGGCCGTGGCTAGTTACCACCCTACCGGCAAAGACGTGCCGCCAAGCGATCTAGCGTTCCGGTACGATGCCGTGTAGAAACCGAATAGGGGTATGGGTTTAATATAACTGCCATGCCCCTAACAGGTTAGCCCGCTACCATCTTAGACTGCATCATCACTTACCATCAGGTGAGATCGCAGTCAAGGGCTAACTTGTGGTGGATAAAAAAAAAAAAAAAATTAATTTTTTTACAGCTCCAAGGGACAGTAGACCTAAGTATTTGATATTACTTTCAACTTCCACGCGTTTCCGAGAAAACGGGCGTCGACAGACAGACAGACGGACAACAAAGTGATCCTATAAGGGTTCCTTCTAAATACGGAACCCTAAAAAGCGTACTTAAATAGGGATACCCTATTTAAAAAGTTGTTTCTCAAGAGCAAAAGACTTATCTGATGAAATTAGGAATATCATTAGGCGTTCTTGAGTTGTTTCGTTATTAGATCTTGGTTAGCAGAATATTTAGGTACAAAGGACTACCATAAAAAACGTCCCCACCCACCAACAGATTTAAAACATATTGTATTCCAAAAGTCTAGTAGATTATAATTTAGTGCCATGTCATGGCAATTCCAGAGATTTTGGTTTTAATGCAGTTTATTTATTTGATGATTTTGACCTTATATTTTCATACAAATACATATTTTCTTAGTGTGTATTAGGAATATAATATTGTCCTACATGATAAACTTTCTTTTATCGGAGACCCAAAAAAGCGTGTTTCTGTGATGGCTCATCACAAAGAGGCCCAGATTTAATTTAGTACGCCGCGCTTCGTTTAAATATACTTACCTATACGGTGTAGTGAAGGTACTAGAAACGGAGCCCCCGCGCGATGTCATTATTTTGATTATTGTCATTCATTGATATCAATGATCAAATTCAGTTAGAAACAAGGATTGAATAATGTTGGAAAGGCCGTACTGTAGGTGTATTAAAAATTCTTTTAGAAAGTTGAAATGGAATTACACTCTGAAATCGTGCGAATGTTAACTTATTAACAACTGAAAAATGAAGCGACGAAATGATAATGAGGTAGGTTACACCCACAGAGAACTTCTTATTTTGGGTTAAACCTCACAATGCCTATTCGAAATTCAAATAGGTACATAGATATGTCACATATCTTGACAGTCAAAATCAAGAAGCGTTTATGTTTAGAGATAAATCAAAATACGTGATAAAAAATATCTAATGCTTAGTAAATAAATTTCAGTTTTACATGAAAATATTTGGGGCTTGCGGATTAAAATTTACTAAATTGGAAGTCATAAGAATGACTATGGATACAAAAAGATCAGGTGACAATAGTCACCACAGCCTCTGTAGATGTATTATACAGTGAGTATTTACGTTGTCTATTTGCAGTTTCTCTATAGCTCTGCATTGTGTACCTCATTAGGTAGGAGTCAGCGCGTGCCGGTTCGAATTACCTACTTAAAAGGCTAGACTTGAGACTTTTTTAATACTGTCGAACGAGAGCGCATTTTAAGACACTTTACGACCCTTTCCATAAGACATACCAATCCTGCTTCCTAATCCTTGACAAGTCTGAATTCCCCCCCGCAAAAATTCGATCGTCCTGAGCCTCTTTTACGCCGACGAAGTTGCGGGTATGATCTCATAGGATATAAAGGACTATTGGTAATTGCAGGCATGAGGCAGGTACTATGGACGGTTTTTAGTAGAACGGTGGATGTCATGTTCACTTATCTGTAAAGTATAATAATTGTCTTAATTATTTTTTATTAATAAACATAGCTTTCACAACAGCTACCTTCAGAAAAGGAAAGAAGGTGCTACGGTTGAAGATGTCGTACAGCATCTCATAGATAGACAGTCGGGCACCTACACCCTGCCGCCGCCGGAGGAGTACAAAGACATCATTGAATGCATTCAGACAGATGTCGCCACGCTCAGTTTTCTTGACAAGAAAGGGTCAAAGTTCTTATGTCAGGTGGCCAAAGAGATTTGCAACTCGGGAGGTCAACGCCGCAGAAGACGCCGCCGCCCCCCCAAATTGCACGATGCTGAAGAGACTACAGGTCTCCCAGAACCGAGATGACATATCATCAAATTTACGTTTTTTGTTTCATATTAATTTATTAAACCAAATAATATAACCCTTTACTTAATTTTATAAAAACTTCTTTCATATTAACTATAAATAAATATATATAAGTATTTCTTGTAAATTTCTCATGATTAAGACATATTCTATACTGAAGCTTAGACTTAAGTATGCAATCCATTTGGCCCACACCCCACAACAATACTTTTTTGGGAAAGTTGAGACATAGTATTACATAAAATTATCTATTCAATTATTGGCTATTAGACCTTAAAAGCATTTCACTCTTGAACTCGACGCTTGTTTATATTTGAGTCGCAACCCTTCGCCCCACCGTATTTGCCCCACCAGTGGGGGGAAGGGGTCCTGTTCACCCATGGCCCCTCGGCCCTCTGCGTTATGGTTGGAATGCAATTAAAAAACACCCTAGGAGGTTAGGCTGCTGCCCAACTGTGCTCTGTGAACAAATACATAATTATTACTGAACAAATTGGTAACTAAAATATAGTGAAAATATTTAATATTATAGATTGTTTCAAGAAAAATGTATCCTCCCTGTTATTGTTTAAATTCGTTTGAACAAGTTGTCCGAGATCAATCGATCGAATGGAAAATAAAATCTTATACCTACTCTGCTTCACTCCGTAACGTATGCAAAGTGATTTATTATTCCGTAAGGTAAAGGTAGACTTGCATTGTATTGGTTTGTGCACTGTTTCTAGGGAATAGATACAAGATTTGCATTTTTATTGATGGCTTCCCACTTGTTATTCAGAATCGAATCTCGATTTTTATTTTTGTTAGTTACATGTTTCGCTTGATTTTATGGCTTGATTGCAATATTCTCTCCTTGAGAGAGACCTACTACGAGACTTTGTAGGTAAGTTTCGAGTTCTTGGAGCATAGAACTAGCTATATAACTTGTTCAATTCATCACAAAACCCCATCTAATTTCTGCGATTAAATACTTAGCCTGATTTGATTGTCGCTTAAAATATAGCATACCTACAAATTGCAAGGAATGTGTTTAAACTGAATAAAAATAATAATTAAAATATTAGATAAACTAGTGGGCCCGCCGGACGTTTTCCTGCCCTCAACCAAGAACCCAATTGCAGCGCCACCTACCGGGCCCAATTCTGAATATAAACCACCCCAGGACCCACTCAAACATGTTAAAAAATCTAAATCGATCATACCTACGAACAGCAATTCATTTTTGTAAGTTTACAGGATAAGATAAATATGATCAGATAAATAACCAACAAAATATGATCAGAATAAAATAAAAAATACCAAACATTTTTAGAATCTGTTTATACTAAAATAATGATAATATATGTAAAATTTTAACATTTTAAACTTTATTACTTCTATGGGGGAAAACTAGAAGTTTCTAGTTTGAAAGCGATTCATTTTTCTGTCTACGAAATTAATGCTCCGTGTACCAATGCTTGTTACGAGAAACCGGATGCTCGGTTAAATTAGTGGAATAGTTTCAGTAAACATTTTTCTTCGTTTTACCGGGCTGCTGAGATCTTTATTTTAACTCAGGGTGAACCACTTTTACGTGAGTTACAGGGAGGATTTGATTTGTTGGTATCTAAGTAGGTGGATACTTTTGAAAAGTATCTGTCCTAAAAATTTTAAAAGAGCTGCTGTTGTTTTTCTTGCTTGGACTTTTCGGTAGGGCATTTATAACCAAGATTTGTAAGTGGATTTAATTTAACTAAAAGCTTCATGTTTTTTTTATAATAAAACATATATTTATATATATATTATGAGAAATTAAACATACATAATTTTCCAGTAACTACCTACAAAAAAATAGGATGCGAGCGTGATAGCGTCTAATTCCGTAATTATTTATTTGATATCCCTCAAATTGTAGTTTCATGGTAGAGTAATTTTATTGCAATATGCGTCCGGAAATTACAATTTCCCTGGACGTAGCTTTCAAATTCCTGAAAGGTCCAAGGCGAAATCTCGCTGAAACAGTTTTACAATTCATGCCATCTGTGAAAACGAGACATTCCAGGATTGAAATAATAATTTAAATAATACTTTTAGCTTTTAGAAGTAAGTATTTTAAGTAGGCATACTACTATATTTATTGGTGTAGAATTTTAGTACCTATTTCTATTTAAATAAAGACTATTATGAACTATATCATAAACAATGAAGGAAGTCCAATGTTACCGACTGCTACAAACAAAATTGTAGGGCTTTTGGATTTGGAAAGATTATGTATGCGTATGTGTTCATCATAGATTTAAGATTGGTATTCATTGGTCAGGACCAATCCAAAGACCAATCCTAAATCTATGGTGTTCACAAATATCGAAAAGTAGATACCATTATAAAAGCTGTGTTTTGATTTATAATGTTAGTTTTGTTATATCACAGTGTTATATATTTTATAAATTTTGACATATTTCATATATTACTAGCTTAGCTAGTTTAGCCCGTAGCTTCGCTCATGTTAAGTTCGATTTTCAAACAAATTTCAATGCCCTGTTTTACCCTCTTAGGGGTTCAGGAGTAGAATTTAAAAATCCCTTCTTGAATGCCAAACTGTGCCAAACAGCCAGATTCGTCAACCCAGATATCCATACAAATATTATTATTAAAAAAAATCATGATCTCGTAGGAAATCAAAAATTGTACGTAAGTGGACGAAGACGCGGGAGAGTCCACCGGTCACTTTCAGGCCCAAGTTATGCCCGTGACACCACCCAATGGTTTTACAAGGGTTTTACTGACAAAGGTACACCATGTGTATCCAGTGGCGTGCACGTCATAGAGGCATACAAGCACTGCTTACCTCAGCTAATAAAAGTTCATTGCTTGTTTTTCACTATTCCCTGCTAATTAATAGATATCAGGGTAGGCACCTTACCAATGCCTATCCTGGCTCCGAACCTTGTGCACGCCACTGTGTGTACCTTAGAAATAAGATCACCTTCGCTTTTACTTTGGAATAGCTAAAGGATTTTATAATAATAGAAGAAAATTAAGCCCTTTTGGATCTGATGATTAGCTTCTACACGATGTCCTATGGACAGCTTTTAGATACATACTCGGTAAGTCAAAAAAGTACCATAGTTTATTCTTTCTATTTAAGAAAGTGTATTTATAAACTCTGTACGCTTGCATCTTGTAGCGCATGGTGATCATCGAATTGATATTCAATTATCAATTCTCATCAAATTGAGTCGGACCTTTCTGCCTTGATTCAAACACTTTCCAAGTGATTTCCTCTCACTTAGCCACTCACGGACGCCCCGTACAAACGCAGTTTGGTTCTTATTTGAATATCAACCGATCAAACCTAATGACTTTTTTTAGCTATACGTTTCAGAAACGAAAAACTCATCACATTCCAATTATTGCAAGACTAGATCATGCCCACGCCTTCGTCCACGTGGATTTTGATTCCTGCGAGAAGTCCTTAACTTTCCGGGATAAAAAGTAGCCAGTATGTCATTCCCGCCCTGGAGCCCGCGAACCCGCTTTGGAACAGCTAAGCTCTAATTCCCTCTCTCCCATGAGAGTGGAGGCATGTGCCCAGCAGTGGGACGTTAATGGGCTGTAGTGGTGGTGGTGGATGTCATTCTCCAGGTCCTCAACTATCCCCATGCCAAAATCACACGTCGATCAGGTGCTCCGTTGCGGCGTGATTGAAGGACAAACCAACTAACAAACACACTTTCGCATTAATAATATTAGTATGATATTATGTTGTCGCAAAAAACGGGCTAAATAATTTATAAAATCATTGCCTTCGGTCTGTAATGATTATTTACATATATTTGAATTAATAAAAACTCTATTTAATTTTAAACCACGCCCTATCGCGTAACTGCATGAGATATTTTACCAATACGTAATAAAGAAGCTTTACAGGAATTCCAGCTTTGTTGTCTGGAATGTTTGGAATAGTCTAAGTTACAGACTAGACGATGTCGAGCACAATATTGTCTTGATCACTAATTAAGTTCAATTAATTGGCATGTTTCGGTTATACTTTACATGGTTATTCAATAATTAATATAGATTGCGATATTCTTTCTAAAATGTTGACAGTTAGGTTTTTTTTATGATTAAAGATGAAAAGTATTCTTGAATTTTCCGCCCGCCGGGGGATTAATAGGGTGTTAAAGTTTGTATGAAAGTCCGTAATTTTTCTAGTACATCTATGAAATATTGGGGCTTTCGGTTAAGTATAAATGAAAAGTTGTCATCAAATGTCAATCAAAGTTTGTCATCTTCCAAGTTATATCGAAGAAAATTCGTTTAACAGGTTTCGGTTAAAATGAAGAAAGTATCGCTTTTTGTGCAAATTCAACACTTAACAGATTTTCAGAATTTCAGGGTCAGCTAAGTAGTAAATATAATAAAAGCCGAGTCACGTCTAGTTACCAACAGAGACTAAATACGAAAAATTACATTATGTACCTTAATTGGGTTCCCTATATAGGATAACTCGGAATCAGACAGTTGTCCAAAATAAATGATGGCGCTAAGTGGTGAAACTGATCACGTGTTTATTATTAATCCTCCACAGACATGGGCTACTCAGACATGCTGGGTTATCTATCTGCATAGTATGTCAAGCTGACGCGCCATGATGATTTTTATTTTTAAACGATCCACGTTCCACTTAAATGGTGGAAATTATTGCGTTGCACACTACGAGTTAATCGTCGCTTGTTAAGCAAAAGAGGAACGCAGAACTTTCTCCATAAGGCTTCATATTGTGTTGAAAGCGTGACGATGGTCGATGACTGGGGACACAAAATAAGAATTTCTTATTTTTTACTGGCGCTGCTGCTGACGCGCTATAAACTGCACTACATACTCTTCTATTTTAACTATGTACTAGGCTATAACTACTCCTTTTAAGATGGATCTAAAAGCAACTTTTCCCATAGGAAATGCGGCGAAGCATACTGTGTGTGTAAAAACAAAAGGATCGTTCTATTTCATAGTTTAGCTAGTATAATATTCAAAGAGGTGAGTACATGGTGAGTTTTACCTATGAACATATTATCTTCCCATCCTCGTACCTAGGTAAATCCCCGGTGGAAAGTCAACCCCCCGTTTCATCTTAACGAGACGAGGCAGTCATGCTCGCTAATTACAAAGAATACTACAAAAACCTTTACAAAGGGCCTGTTTTATGTGTGACGCAAAAATGGCTTACTAAATTTAGTCATGTATAGAGATAATTTAGAAATTATAAAAATTTAAAATTGCTGGTAAGACCATCAACTTCACCACTGCGCCAGGGAGATCGGTCTACATAGTTAATTATAAGTAACGAAACGGCGGCACAATCAAATTGAGCCTGCCGGGGATCGAACCCCAGACCTCATTCTAATAACACAATATATCCCACCACTGCGCCAGGAAAGTCATTCGAAATTTATTTCCCACAATTATAAGGTAAGGTAGGTACTTATCCGTTCGTGATACAGTTACCTAAATGGTAAGAGATCATATCGTATTGTAACAAATGAACACTATAATATTAACGCGCATAGGTTAACACGGTAAACGTACCATTGCCGGCTTAAATTATATTAGCCGTTGCGATCCTGGGCCCTGGAGTGTGCAAAGAAAGAGACAATCTCATTTGGTGACAAGGTAATTTACACAATATAGCATCAGCCTGGCTATTCGCCGCGGAAATGGTAATTTGTACAATTATGAAAGCACGATAGCTGGCTGTACTTAAGTTTTTTTTCAAATAAATAAACCTGAAAAAAAACGGAATTAATGCGGATAAAGTTGCAGTAAACACCAAGTACGTAATAAAAGAAAAGCTCAATAAGAATTAAGATATTAATTTCATTTTTATCCTTAGGGTCCTGTTTGATAAATATTAAAGGAACCCGTTACGCAGACAACGTTTTAGGCGCTTGGGTTTACTATTTATCTAAGCCAGTCATGTGAACAACTAAACGCTGAATTCAGTCTGCGTAGCTTGTATTTAATCTTGCTGATTGAGGTAGGTACTATACTACAAGTCTCGAAGTAAATATTGTTATGAAAGCTTAATTCCGTTTTAAATCATAAATACTCGATCCATAATAATAAAATCACGAAAGTATACAGTTTTATTAAATGAATAAATAGATGATCCTTACTTTATAAATCCGAAAGTGTGTCTGTCTGTATGCTAGGCATTCACGCCCCATCTGTTCAACCGATTTCGATGAAATCTGACACTTTAAGATTAGGTTGTACTGTACTCATTTACTCTGCATGCGCGCGAACTATACCTACTCGTGTTTTATTTCAAGTTTTCTCACAAATGTGAGAAAAATATTGTGTGATACGCGGGCGTTAAGGTTTTAGCACACTCGTGACGGTGGTCAGCCCTCAACTGGCGGTATCGGGCTGACATGAGACAACTCGTATGTAAAAACCTACTTACCGCTCTTATATCACAAACTAATCTACAGAAGTAAAATCCCACAATCCATTGAATCGACAAGATAATACTATTATATTCATCTCATTTAGTACCTACCGGTTCAACTAACGGTTTTTTGAATCTAGTTTTCACAATCAGAATGAGGTTAACAAGTTTCAATTCTGAAAAGAGAAGATTTTAAAGGGTTTATTCAGCCAAAATAAAGCGTTCGCCATCTGTGTGTATTCATTTAAAGACACCTTTCATCAAAACTGGTTTTATGCATGGGCGCTACTGATCCATAATAATTGCAATTCACATAAATTAAATGGACAGTTTCCAAGGCTACACCAACTGCGAAATGAAAGAGACGCGTCATGCGAAAGGACGTCATTTGCAATTATGTAACATGAGACTTGCATGGCAAATTGTTATATTATGTGTTCGACCCCAGCCAGCTGCAAGCCCTAGGGCTTATCTAAATCATGCATACCTACACCATACATAGCAACAATTATTTTGTTTTGATGTCTGTAATTTTTAATCAATCCAACCCTATACTAAGAAACATTTTTATTTAATGCAATGCATTGCTCTTATTACATTACTCGGCTTAATAAATACGGCGGATAAGCTGATGCATTTTAATTTCTGAATAATTTACCTTAGCATTTAGTGTTTCATTTCATTGATATAATATAATATAAGTCTATGGTTTCATTTAATAGCTCAGGTAATACCTACCAAACATTGATTGGTTTCCGTCGTTACTCGTTGGTGAATTTGTTACCTTATTAAAATCTTAAGACTAGACCAAAAGTACTTATCTAAACGTATATTCATGGCTACTATATTTTTTTACTGCGCTGGCCAATGCCGATTTATGTAATGTCTAATGGTAGAAAGTAGAATTGGTAAGAAGCATATTATAATAATATAGTCATGTCGCCTGTAGTGGGGTCGGGTGTTGCCAACGCTTCTAACAACCTTTTTGCAACTTTTGTTATCTTAGGTACTTGCGCTTCTTAACAGTAAACCGATATGAGGTTTTAATCAGACAGAATCTCACCAATACAACAAAGGAAAAGTTTGCTGAAAAATTTCTAGTTGCATTTCGTAACTTAATACTATTAAGTGGGTACCTTTATGAAAGCATAATTATAGTACTCTGTACTCACCTTCACAAATTCTTTGTATAATGTTTATATATTATTTAAGTATCCATTACCAGACAAAGAGTACTTAAACTGAAATTGAGAGATGTTTTTAAGGAAAACTTTCAAGGCACAGAGAAAAGTAAATGTAAAATTTCCATTGATCTTGAGACGAAGTTCTTTGAAATGTAATAAAAACGTTGCGTCTGGACGAATTGTTACTTCTGATATTTGAGATTCAAAGTCGGAGTACCATTAGTATTGAAACAGAGTTGTGTATTTAATATGGTTTCAAAGATGCTTTTTATTATTTCAAGCTTTACCTACTCGTATATTATCATCTTTTTAGAGAGTTGGTGGTAAGATGTCAAGTTTGATGACCGAATAATTTACTAGGATTTTCTGTCTAATTGTGCTCGTATAAACCGATAGTTATCTACTGCTGGACATATAGCTATTGCAAGTATCGCTTCAGAACAGGATCTTGTGTTGTTTCGGTTCGCACAGTGTCTCGCTTGAGTTCGTTAGTATGTGGTACTTTGTAATTTGTGCCTACGTAATGAACCTACAGTATCGAGCCAAATCCCAGCAAAATGTGCTCGCATTGGCTTCTTCTTTTCATATTCCATAATCCACACAAATATGTACATTACTCATTGGAGGTAAAGATTGATCTTCTTTGATATAATAGGTTGTAGCTATTTATACTAGGATACAGGGCTTGAACCTATAAGGCTACTAATACTTCTATCTGTCTGGTGTTAGAGACGCTCAAGCGAACACACTTCTAGCCCACTGGATCTTTTATACGCTTTTCTCCCTAATCCTCTCCCTTGATTGCCTCAAATATACCCATGGCGCAATAGCTTGATTGGCCTACCCACTGAAGAAACCGTAGTATGAAAAAAGTATAATTATATTTTATGTAATTTTTACACATAATTAAAAAAATACTGTGTATCTTGAATTTGCATTCAGTGAAAACAATACCTGAAATAATAATATTTATTATTATAGCATATTTCTCCTTATTATTTATTTTTATTTTGTAAATGTAGGTTTTTTATTTATTTTAAATTCTATTCCTACAGCCTACTAGGTAGACGTTGAGGGGGTGAACTAAAATTTATTTACGACTTACACTTCAATGTTGGAGGAATCTTTTTTTCTACAACTCTCTTTTTGAAAATAGCTGTGATACAAGACAAACAAAACTATAAAATAATGTTATGTTCTTATAAAATATAGACACTTAGTTAAATTAAGTCCTCATAATATTACTGGCATCAATATCAGTCATCCGGCAAGTTGGGTCAAAATTACCAAAGCATTCGATAATTACCGTGGCGTGCCTAGACCATACAGCCTATATTAACTTTTACACTAAGCTGAGTTTATTACGTTATCCCTTTGATGTTAATTGAAACGTCGCACGTCGCGTTGGACAATTTAATTTAGCTGGCAATAACAATCGCCATAGTTGATACAGGTAGTATGCGCTCGACTTAGGTCACCTTGACTAACAAAATGTAATCAAACATGGAATTATTCTGTTTCAAAATTTTATTTCACTTTTAAATGTGATTTTTGTTTTTATGGACGTCAACATCAAACGGTGTAGATCCCTTTCAACGCAATAAATTTTCCCCTTAGGTAAGGGTGAATTGAGAAAGTATTACATAGGTATTATTAGAAACAAAATTACAAAAATCCGATCAGAACCGGTTTGTCTGGATTACATAGGGCGTCTAGGGTGTTGCTAGGTTTCATGTGAGGGGGATTGATCAAAGGGAACGTAGGTATGCTGGGGTTGTAAATGCGCAATTCCGTAACGTTATAAAAGGCGGGATTTTAATGTTATGACCCATTCCAGCTATAGTCGCGGTAGCAATCGTACGTCCAGACGGCCCGGGGCATATTCTGCCCCGGGCCACTCCAATTAAACACATACCATCGATCTGCTTTACAGTTTCAAACTACACCGGTCAATTTTGCCGTTGGCATTACAGAGGTCAAAGGAAATAGTTTGGGCTCATCAAATATTTGTTTTCGACGAGATATCAAATGGACGAATAACAAACAATACAAATGGAAAGCTGCAGGATAAATTCACCAAACTCTACACCATAAAGGGAAAACCTGGAATCGCTATGGCCACACTTACATTTATGGAGAATCGAATATCAACCATCTAAAAACATAGAGCAGAAATTCACGAGAATTTAAATGAAGCAATGTATCTGCAGCAAATTATGACATTGATATCACTTCATCAAACGCTGTCAATTCTTATGGTATGTCTGAAAAATCAAGAAAAATAACTTTGTAAGAAGGTACAATTTCTATTTTTTTCAGTTGAAATTATTGAGTCCGAAGCTTAGCTCAGCGATTTAATATATTGCTATTATATTTAATGATTTTTTTCTAAAACTGTACCATTTTAATTTAATTTTGTGAATTTGTTTATGCGAAACATTTAAGAGAGTATTTTTTTAGAATTTCTGGCTTCTTAATTAACTTGTTTCAATTGCATTAACTTTTGTTAGAAAAATTCACAGTTTCTCTTCCGGTGTAATTTTTTTCTTCTTCATTCAGTTTCTTTTATTTAAAACATGCCTATATAATTAATTTATTAATCTTGCAAGAATGTAACCAACCAAATTATGTAAGGGCATAATTCAATATTCTCAAAAATAATTACCTACTGTCAACCATGGAATTTTTCTTTTTCAATAAATTGTGTCATACTCAAATGTGAAATTTAGCAAAGTTCAAGTTAAAAAGTTAAAACCACAAAGAGATTCAAAATCTAAAACCTGTTTTCAACAAATTAATTAATAATATCTTTCAGTATATATAAAGAAAAATTCCGTAGTACCGCTTTAAAAGAAAACTGTAAGCATTCTGTATGTTGAAATTCGTATTATAATGCGTTTGTGAAGTTTAATTTTTAATGAAGTACTGGTTAAAGTTCTACACAAATGTATGTGCACCAATTTAACAGACCAATCATTTCACTATGTGTAATATCCAGTGTCAAAATATTTAATTTAACAACTCATGTGAAAAATTAAATGGTAGCTTTTTTGTATTCATAAACTAAAACATTATGCATATCTTCATTTAATTATTTATTATTTACATTAATAACAATAGAAGTTATTTTATTAAATATAAGTACTACAATGAAGCTAGAATTTGTGATAAGTACCGAAAATTCCGTTTAATTTGCAAGCAATTTGTAATCAATTTTCGTTTCATTTTTTAATTTTAATTTTGAACATTAATTTTGTGAGTTCTGAAATCACTTAATTGCTAAAACTTTCAGTGCTTTTTAGCGGAGCATACCAAATAATAACTACTCTTAATCTACAACATATATTCTAAGTTCACATCCATGACATTTAAAAAGGACGCGTTGGTCTCTCATTTCAATATCAACAGAATTTATAATATGTTTCATAGAAAATGTTAAAAAGCGCTGATTGGTATACGTTAGTTTATAAGTTTTACAGATCCGTAATAATTATAATATCGCCAAAAGCGCTGTAGTCATCTCATACCTACTTAATATAGTTACAAATGTAATATCGTAATCGCATTTATTCACATTAAGATACTTAGAGTAAGAATCATAATTTTATATTGCACATGTATTGCACTTATCCACCATGAGTAGACTTTTAATTTTTAGAACTTAAGACTAAGCCGTATGCGGTGAGGGATAACATGAAGGTCACATCTCTGGCGAATTATAAAAGTGGCGTACTCATATGATTATGTCCACGGGAGGCACATCCAGACCTATCAAACCGTTTTTGTCAAGTTTTTGCAAGAAAGCCGGATTTGTCTAGGTTGGATGTTGCATAGCGAGATGTCCCAACACGATTTTGATTTATGGCCTTCGTTTTGGGGCATTTCATTCGCCAGTAATAATATTAAGTACAAACTAACCTTAATTAGAAGAGTGTGGTACCATATACTCTAATAGAATGTAGATGATATGATAATAATAAACGCATTTAATCACAAAATGACTTTTTTATTTTTAACTAGATGATGCCCGCGATTTCGTCCGCGTGGAATAGGGCTTTTCCCGCGGGAACTCATTTATTTTTGCGGGATAAATAGCATGTCCTTCCCCAGGATATCCCTGTAGCAAAATTTTATCAACATCGGTTGAACAGATGGTCCGTGAAAATGTAGCAGACAGACAGACATATAGACACGCTTTAGTATTTGTGCAGTTGTATTTGTATTTGCGCTTTAGCAGTAGGTATGGATATGTCACCGTAAGATTGTAAAAACCGTTAGATTATAATCTAACTCGCGAAATTGCAAACTGTCGAAAGATTACAATTTAACGTATTATTTTTCGGTAAATTGTAATCTGTTACGTATATTAACCCGATAGAACCTAAACCTGCCCTGCACTACCTGATTATTTATGTCGAACCCTAACCTAACCTACAAGAAACAGACAAGAAAACGTAAATACGATGAATATTTAAAAAATTTACACTCAGAACATTGAACAATCTTTCGATAGATTCCAATTTAGCGAGTTAGAGTATAACCTAACGGTTTTTACAATCTTACGGTGACAGGTATAACCAGTAGCCAAGTTTAACAACATTGTGAAACTTGCAAACACTTTTGAGAGGCTGCAGCAGGCGGCAGTGGCTTTGGAAGTCGGTTTTTTGGAAAGAATTTTTATGTATTGTAGAGTCATCTCCTGAGGATTCCCCGGTGTCGAAGTGAAACACAGTGTGGCGGTGACGCGTCCCTATTGCTCGCTTTGCCTGCAAGTTTAAAAGCGGGATGGCGGTGCACATAGTTAGTATAAACTGAACTTTTTTATCACACAAAGTCTGTTATGGCGAATTAAACTTCTCGTTCCCTGTTACTGTCAAGAATTTTACGTGAAATCCATGAGAATTTCTACCAGCCATAATATAATGGCTTTAACGATAAGGTAATATGATTCAAAATCCTTGTATGCCTTGTGCAATGATGGGCTATGATTGCGCCTCTCGTAGGTACAGGTATTAGTCATGAACAAATTTAGGGAGATAGCGGATAAACGCAGACAGAATTTATTCCGCTCGAATGTATCATGTAATGAAATGAAGGGGAGCGCCATATCTGACAAAGCTCTGTAGTCAAAATACGCGTGCATTTTTTCAGAAATTCGTTGCATACGCGGGTGAACAGCATTACTTTTTTAATAAAGATCGAATCATGCTTAAATTTAATTAAGTTTGTATCGATGGGGCGCCTATAAAAATAACAATAAAAAATAAGTCCTAATAACTCTCCCAGCTGTAGAGTCGGTAGAACACAAAAAGAGAACTGACATCTCTTCGATATTCTAGAAGTATTACAAGTAGCTTTGATCATTCCTTACATAGTTCTTAATCCGTTAGCGAAAGTCTTTGTACTAATTGTCTGACAATGGACAACGAAGTTTTTAATATTATTCTAAAGAAAAATATAAAAAAACGGAGCTTAATAGTTTCACGAATTTGAGGTGCCACCTTTTCTACCAGATACCTTCCAAAGCAACCGTGATCCAAACTTCATAGTCAGGGATCGTTTATATGAGTACCTCTATTAGAGACACATAGAAAAACTTTCGAAAAGCTTTAATAAAATAACGAAGGTCTGATCGTCGCGGGATCTTGGATCATGACGGACGTCAATAAGTGTACTATGTACCTAAATTGAATAAATAAATATTTATTCATTGATTGATTGATGTATATTACGATCTAAGTAAGTATTTTATTTCAAAATCATAGATTCATAGATTTGCACGCTTTACTAAAATTAAGCTTCTTTCCTTGTGTAATTAATGTTTCTGTATTTCTTGTGTGCAATGAAGAGTTCAATTATAATAATTCAATAATAATAGATACACTATATTATCTTCACATGAAAACTAGACGTCGCCCGCGACTTTGTTCGCGTGGATTGACGTTTATTTTTTCCCGTGGGAACTTTTTAATTTTCCGGGAATAAAAGCAGCCTATGTGTTAATCTAGGGAATAATCTATCCCCATTCCAAATTTCAGCCAAATCCGTCCAGTAGTTTTTCGTGAAAGAGTAGCAAACATACAAATACACACGATACAAACTTTCGCCATTTTATTATTAGTGTGATAGTGTGATAGATAGCAGTTCGTTTTATTCGACGTTTAACAGAAATTATTCGTTTACTGCGATCTCGCTTGGTGTTAAGAGATGATGCACTCAGATGCAATCAAAGATGGTAGCCGGTTAAGGCAGTTATGGTAAACCCATACCTCTTGTTGGTTTCATCGTACTGGTACGTCTTTGCCGGTAATAAGCCACGGTCGAAGCCTCCCAGAAAGTGACCAGTAAAAATTTTGAAATCATTAATTCCCAAATAAACCCTGTCGGGGAACAAACCTGGGACCTCTTGCTATGAGACAACCACGCTCACCACTCTGCCATGGAGGTTGTAATGAATGGAGAATGCTCGTTTTTTAATGTATTTATTTTTACCCACTTAGAATACATAATATTATTTTTATTAGTTTATTTATCTTCCTAAATTAACTCTCCTCATTTGCTGTAGTTAGTTAGTTTTAGAATTCGCTACTATACTAATAGTGCCGGAAAATCTGCGCTTTTCCGGGCTTATATAATGCTTAGCACTATTTTTTTTTGTACAAATTATTGTCTTAAAACTAATTTTTAAAACTTACAGCCTTCCTTGAAAGTAAGTAAGGTGTAATTGTTAAGAGGTACTAAAATAAAATATTTTATTGGAATTCAAAAAAAAACTACAGTATTGACTTTAAAAAAAAATGATATACTATTAGTTAAATAATATAAAATAATATATATATATATATATATATATATATATATATATTAAGTATAGTTAAATGATAAATATGTATACTATAACATTGAAAGAAAATGCTGTTTAACTCTGAATTTAAAAATATGTACTGACTCACTTTCCCTAGTTTGTTCAGGAAGGGAGTTCCAAAACGAGTAGCTTCTGCTGTGAAAGATCTTCCTGTCTGTCACTATCCTGTTTTATGGCAGCTAAATCACTATTATCTTTTAGCTATCTTTATATTTTTGTAATTTTTTAACCCCGAGCTCAAACACAAAGAGGGCTAGAAATTGAAACTGTTTCGGCTTGTGTATTTGTCTGTGGCATTGTAATACACAAACGGAATTGGATGAACCGATTAGAATGCGGCTTGTCATTCTTGGAAATGGTTTTTACTGAAAGTTATTTTTACGGATGGTCTGTCTGAAACGCTTTGACGGGCGTCCTCTTAACTAATTTTGATTGAATTTGGTACATAGATACATTGTATCCCTGGGAAGGACATAGGATATTTATTATCCCGGAAAAGTAAGGAGTTCTCGCATGAATAAAAAACTTAATCGAACAAATCGACGAAGTCGCGGGCATTACCTATAGTCTAGGAAAGGAAGCTAGTGGATCCCAACAGTAATTCCTCAGTCGATGAAACTTTACAGTATGATAAATTATCACAATGTAAAGGTATTTTATAAATATAGAACAAAATTTTTGGACGGAAGTTAGGTATTTTTCCCTAAACTCTTTTATGTTGTTTTGGATAAATGATACGTCAAAACTTTCTTCACTTGAAACATTCACGTAAAGTATGGAAACTTAATAAGAAATATCCAAGAAACACTCCAAGCTGAAACAACCAAATTATGAAAAAATATTATTTATATACGACTGCCTGAAAAAAGGAGTAAATTGTTTTCAGGGTTCATGTATATATGTATGTATGTATGTATGTATGTATGTATGTATGTATGTATGTGAGTTTGTAAACTAATAATCATCTATATAATAAATGTTGTTAACTATATAATCATCATCTAGAAAATGATGAGTAGATTCCAAAAATATATAACACTATAGTTCAATATCCAGTGATTCACAAAAAATATCATTTAATAAAAATATGAATAATATTCTAATTTGACTAGATTAATTTAGATTTTTAACTTTTTTGTTCGTTTTTGGGCAGGGCAGTCGTATTTTTTAATTTCTTTAATTATGACTTGTTAATGTTATTGAAACTTTTTCACTGGAATGTCATTTTATTGCCTTAATACCCAAAAACTTAAAATCCAACCTCACTCCCGGATGTTTTTCTTGGTGGATATTTTTGTGTTAGTTTTGGATCATCCAATACTAAAACCCTGCCAAGTTTCATCGACTGAGGATTTGATGTGGGGGTCTCCATACAATAGACCGCCCCGTTTCCTAGACTAATAATAAATGAATAAATTTTTACTGATCAACAATTTGCAATTGATGTACAACATCGGCATACAACATTAAAAAGAGATATATAAATAGCTGTACATTGATGGGCCGAGTTATATATATAAAAGATCATTGTGTTCCACCAGTCATTCAGTTTCTCATTTGATAAAAACTTATTATGTGTAGATAATAGAACAAATTCATTCATTCAAAACATCAGGGTATATTGCAAATAATGATATAATTATCTGTATAAAAACATTACCGCAGTACATAGGTTGTATAGCTGATTATGCTAATAAGAGATACGAGTGGGACCCTTCTTTTACTATTGTCGTGTGCACGTGTATATGCCTATTATTATACCAGTATATATTTTATTTATCAATGCTCACATCTGGCAAATGAGAACGTATTAAGCTAGCTCGCCCTCCAGTCTACAATGTGTATTATTATACTAAGTCTAAAAGGGTGCCTGGATAATAGTTAAACCCTAAAATGATTTCAAGGTCTCATGCTAGTACTTAATACAAAAGGGGGTCCATTCAGATTTGCCCCAATGTGTCCTGTAAATCCAAGGACTTTATTGACCCTTCGTTAAAATTATGCATTTATTATTAACTAAATGATTCCCGCAGCTTCGTCCGCGTGGATTTATGTTGTTTGTATATCCTGTGAGAACTTTTAATCAAGTAAAAAAAAAAAGAGAATTCAAATTTTGTCCAATCCAATTGAACAGATGAGTCCTGAAAACGTAGTAGACGTGTGTGAAAAGCGAAAAATGTTTTTCTATGTTGCTCATACGGAGTTTTGTCGTGTAATATCCGAAGTAAGTTTTCACCCTTAGCCTCATTAGCTCAATACTAAAAAACAAATACAAATAAGGAGCGTACTGAAATCCGAACATCCATTGAGCTTTATTTGTACCTACCCCTGGCACTAACTTAATGCTTAGTTGTAGGGGAAAGGGGATCTTAAGAATTATTCTTTGGCAGAATACTCATCATTCCAACGTCGATTTATCAAGTCTATGGTTTTTAACACTAATGGTGACATTTTCTGCAACTTATAAATTAAGTTCAGTTGGTCACGTTTAATGTGAGTTTGGAACTAGGTACAATCGGTACAATGGTACCAATAAAATATTTTATGTCCTCAGAAATCCTCCTGTATCCTCCACTAAAGTTGTGCGTAATAGAAATGGTACAAGAATTATTTATTGTATGACTTGCATGCCCTAGTTTCAGGTTATATCAAGTTCTGAGTTTTAATGCAAAGATTAATGTCTTGGAATACAACGAATACAATTTCAACGTTATTTAATAATACCCTCATAATGTTCATAATATTCTAAATTTGCGCCAATTTACACGTTTTGAAAAAATACCCGTGCTCATTTACTGTGGGCCGGCATTGGGACGATATTGTAGGGACACATGCATAGTGCAACATGACTCCTGACGCCTAGTCAGCAGTCGGACATCTCCGTTGGTTGCTGCAGCTTGTAACTAATAACTAAGTTGTTCAGTCTCACACATTGTCTCTTTGAGTCTTGTACTTTACACGCGGAAATAAATATCAGTGAACTATCTGGGAATTATTAATTACACCACCCTTATATAGGAGATAGCATAGCACCTTCTGGTACCCACATCCCCATTTCCTATACTGAATGTAGGTACAATTTCTACATAAAAAAATATTTTGAAAGGCTTTATCGGAAGTACATATTATTTATTATCAACAGCCCATAATCGTATAAAAATCTATTCGTGCGTTACGCTGAAAATATAACTTAATTTGATTACAGTAGCTAAGGATCCTTCAGCATACAAGATAAAAAGTTTGTAAATGTTACTCCATAATCGGATCTACTTATTTCAACAATAATTCCCTTTAAAGATTGTACTATCAGGTTAGATGAGTTCAATATTATCGGATATGGTGGAAGGAACTCCTCAAAGGAAAGCAGCAGATCACTCACAGAAGACTTACCGATAATATACGATAATACATGCCATACGGCCAAGACCTTCATTTATAAAGTGGAAGGCGTTTTCTTGGAACTTTGACTCATGCGGTGAACTTCCATACCTTCCATCCTTCTGCATATGACTCAATCATCTTAACTAACAGTAGGTAAAATTTCAACTAGGCTTAACATTACCGTTAGACGATAGTCGAGCTGGAATTAGAATTAGATTTAAGCTTATTATTCGGAAATGAATAGTGATTATTGTCCCAGAAAATCACATTATAATGCGAACTTCCTATCAAAAATATTACTAAGTAATATCAAAATTATGACCAAGTTCTTTACCAGGCCTTGTTGTCTGGACGTCATTTTTACGCCTTCAGATACTCGTAATGTGGATTCAAATGCCACCAAGACAACTTAAGCCTAAAAAAAAACTCGGTCATAGGCAATTTTGATAATAGTGCCAAAAAGTTAATCTCTGTAAAATTATTTCAAGTAACTTAGATGTTTGAAATCTATAGATCATCATCATAACGACTGTTCCAAAGCTAAATCCTCCTATTATTGACTTATGTCAACGTAGCTATTCGTGCGTTCGTAAGCCTCTTTAAGAAATAATTTTCAGAAATTCCCCGAACGAAGGAAAATAATTATCCTTGTACGAATCTTTTGCCTTGCAAATTCTTAAAAAGAGTGTTAATTAATGGAAGTTGGGAAGGTGGTTAATTATCTGAAGTAGCTAATTAAAACTCAGATTTTTATAGTGTATTATATTGTTGTTTGTAACAGGCCTTACAGCGGGGTCACCCGATGGGGTGGCAGGTATTGCAATTGCCGACAAGGGGAGACTAATGCTCAAAGGGAAAATAATATAGGTACCTGTCTCGGTGGTGCCCCCTACGAGTTTGGACTTCATCTATCTATTCTTTTAATAAACACTGTAACTCGATTCTACATTAATTTGAAATTTAAATCGGAAGCTTTAAGTATATCGTGAACTTAAAACATGTTTCTATTAATTTTTGGGGGTCCTTGTATCATGGCATCACCTCTGGACGGATTTGGATGCAACTTTGAGAAAGTACTTTAAACTAACTAGCTTAAGGTTTTTATAACGACAAACAAAAATTTCCCTCGGGATTCTGTTAAAATCTAAATTAAGTTCAAAAGTAGAACTACCATTCTAAGAATATGATATGATACTTTTGAATTAGAAAGTATTCCCTGAATTCCTAAACTTTTTGTGCTGACTTTGTTTGTTGGAAGCATCTTCGCTTATCTTGGTGCTTGAAACTTGGGTAATTGGAGTGCTTCTCAATTTGAGATCGACGCGATACAGGTTTCTTTCGCCGTGGGAAATAACTCTTTTCAGTTTAAGGAATCTAAAGAAAAAGCGATAACCTTACATAACCTAGTAAACAGCGTATACGCTTTTGAAGTTTCGAATTTTAGGTAACATGACGTAATATCTACCTGGTTCTGTCAGTCATGACTCATAACTTTACCTTACGGTATGTTAGCCCAGTGCCTCCACCACCACCAATAACAATGGGGTAGTGACAGAAGCTCCGACACAACACCATGCCGTAGTGTGGCATAGCAAACCGTTCTGCTTAGTGAAGTGATTGTATTTTATGATACGGGCTCGTTTTATTATTCCACCACAAGTTAGGCCTTGTAAAACGATGAGGGAATATCTGATATATCTGCCATTCCCCTACTAGGTAAGCCCTCTAGACTAGACTGCATCATCACTTACCACTAGGTGAGATCGCAGTCTAAATTGTAGTGGAATAAAATAAGTCTATAAACGTGGTCATGGTCTTACTTCTACTGCTGTGCAATGAGTAATGCATTGCTAGGTTAAAATAATAATAATGTAAAGACATAAAGTATCCATACTAATATTTGGATAGGATAGCTAAGACGTTAGTTTTAGTGCTAACTGCTGCCTTATTGCAAACTAGTTAAAACTCGCGACTTCGGCCTTATAAAAATTTCTTTATAGACTAGTGGTTCGCCCCGAACTGAGACCTCGCGGTATCTTATGATAGTTTCAGTGTATAATTAATAATTATAATTTTTAAGGTGCGCGTTCACCTTTAAGGTGAACGCGCACCTAGACGTACCGCATGAGCCGCAGTTGGTTCTCATGGTTTCGAGCAGTACTACCTACATCAAAACTTGCAAATACGTGCGCTTAGGAACCGATCTTGAAACGAATAAGAATTAGGTCATTCGGGGCTCCCGCATCGTCCTCACTGCACCGTACGCATTAAAACGCGCCGAATCTGATGACGTCAATTGTCACCCGCTTGAGTGGATGGGATACGTATACCTACAGTATTTTTCTAAAATGCAGCTCGTTTGGTGAGCGGGTGTTACGTAGCATACGATTTCACAATCAAAAAATTATAAAATGTGATGATTGTGTGCTTGCGGCTCCTGCGGTGAGCATGTCTAGATGCGCGCTCATCTTTACGTTCATAGACACATCTATTAACGTCTATTATTTGTAAGCACTTGAAACGAATAAACTTTTACAGAGCGACATCTATTGACATCAAAAAAAAATTTTGGACTCTATTCCTAATTATCTTTAAAATGATATACCGCAACCTTATGTAACGCTATCAAAAATATTTTACTTCGCATTCGCTTCTATGAGAGCCCCCCTGAAATAAAGATTTTTATAACTTTTTAAGCCATATTCGGAAAATTTGAAAAAAACGTCCCTACGTTTTTTTCAAGTTTTCCAAATACTTTATAATTTTCTAAAAATATAAAGTATTTGGTAGAAAAAAATTATTTTTCAAATTTTATGTTTTTATGTCAGAATGTCAGCTATCCTGTCACATTCACAACACCACATCTGACATCTTACATTTCGTTCAGTAATTATAAATCGTTTCCATCATCCGTTTTAACTTATGTGTACCGTTAAATAGTTAAGTACCCATAATGAGTATTTTGTTTTACGTATCATAGTAAAGGTTGAAAATAAAGTATTTTCACATACTTTATTTGTATGCAAAAGTATAACGTATAATTACCAAAAATAAAATAGGATACGTTTATATAAAGTATGGTTGGCAACCCTAGGACGGACCAGTGCAAATTCACTCAAGTAGACTCAGAGACCTTTGCTTCGCTCGGTCAATTATGCTGTGTCCTTTCCCGGGAAGCAACCTATCTCTGTACCAAATTTCGTCAAACTCCGTTAAAAAAATGCGTCCATGCGTTGCACATGTCCTGTCCATCGTATTTTTAACAATTTAATGGTTTTGACACATACAGGTAAATATATTATCTTTATGTTTTAACGACATTCTGACTTTAAAAAGTCCGTAGAGTTCGTGATTGTAACGAATGCGCCAAATACCATTATCTTGCACATCCACTTCACCGAAAATTCCCCTCATAACCTAAACACCGTAAGTAAGAGTTAGCATAAGTAAGTTTTTATGGAGAAGTATTCATCAAGCTATGTCGTCTGCAACGACATAGCTATATTCAGCAGTAACGAGAGAGACCTACAGGAGATGCTAGACCAGCTGAATTCGCTCTGTATTCAAGTCGGGTTGTTTATGAATAAGAGTAAAACAAAGATAATGACCAATACAGGCAATCCGACTTATATAGGTCTAGACAATAATATCTTGGACAGTTTTACCTATTTAGGGAAAATTATATCATTTAAAAACTCTACACACAGTGAAGAAATAAATAAAAGAATATGTAATGCATGGAAACGATACTGGAGTCTAAAATATATTTTTAAAAACAAAAAAATTTCAATGACTATTAAAACAAAAGTATTCAACGCATGTATTATACCTATTCTGACGTATGGAGCACAGACATGGGCAATGAATAAGGACGAGGTAAAGAAAATAAAAGTTGCACAAAGGAAGATCGAAAGAAGCATTCTCGGAGTCAAGCTTTCAGACAGAATAAGAAAGAAATATTTAAGGGACCAGACGAAAGTGATTGACGCTATTAGGCAAGCGAGGAAGCTAAAGTGGAAGTGGACGGGACACATTATGCGACAGCGAGACAACGGGTGGACGTGGAAAAGCACAGTCTGGTGTCCACGATACATAACGCGTCGCCGTGGCCGGCCACGCACCCGCTGGCGAACTGAACTGGAAGAATTTGATGGCCTCGGCGTACTATGGACACGTCTGGCTACATGTAGAGATGAATGGATGAAAAGGGGGGAGGCCTTTGCCCAAGTATGGGATGACCTCTAAATATTAAAAAAAAAATACAAGAACAAAAGAAGGAATAAAAATTATATATATATATATATATATATATATAAAAATAAATATAATATAGCTTTAGAGTTTAGAGAAATATATATATAGCTTTAGAGGTAGGCTTTAATAATAATAATAATAATAAATTCATCAAGAGTACAGGTCATCTGCATATCCTAGTACTCACACAGATTTGTAGAAAGTAGTGCCCTCTTTTTATACGACTGCTTGACAAAAAGGAGTATATTGTTTTCAGGGTTCATGTACGAGTATGTATGTATGTATGTGAGTTTGTATATTCCACCATAACTTCTATACGCCTGAACCGATTTTGATAAATGAGGTATCGTTAGAATCTCTAGCTTATTCCGGGTGACATAGGCTAAAATTTTAAAAAAATTATGGTATGACCATGGTCCCGCATTAAAGAATAAAGTTGAAAAAAAATATTCGAAAATAAGATTAACTATATAATCATCATCTAGAAAATGATGAGTAGATTCCAAAAATATATAACACTATAGTCCAATAACCAGTGATTCACAAAAAATATCATTTAATAAAAATGTGAATAAGATTCCAAAGGCTATGCAAATCGCTTCTTAAGGTGGTAAACTCCAAAAATATTATAGCAGGGCAGTTGTATTTTTTAATTCGTTAAATTAAGTTCTTTATTTATTAAAATATATATTTATATCTACGAATTTTAATTAAACTTATCAGTGCGTGTTTATATTAACATGCTCAAATACAATTTAATATAACTATAATTTAATATAGTAGGTTAATAATAGTTAAAATTTCATTCTGTAATATTACATTTGGATAATTGAAATAACCTATTCCAATTATCCAAATGAATTGATTTCTATTTGTATTGGCTACATATTCAACTTTACACTCGGATTTGTTAGTGCATGCCAACACGAGCCTATGAGGATCAAAAGAGCTTATAAAGTCAGCTACTCGTATTCGTCCATACTAATATTTTATTAAATGCGAAAGTAACTCTTACTGTCTGTGTGTTTCGCAATCACGACTAATATATAGAACCGATTTAAATGAAATTTGGTACAGATATATTCTAGAGCCTGAGAAAGGACATAGGCTACTTTTTATCTCGGAAAAATAAATAGTTCCCACGGGATTCAAAAAACCTTAATCCACGCGGACAAAGTCGCGGGCATCATCTTGTATAAAATAAGAGATGATGAGATATAACCGAACATTGTCCGGAACACGGCAATTATTGTCAAACATTTTCACCCTGAACCTTATTACTTATTAATAAAGATTGCTATAGCGTAACGATCACAATAACATCTCATTTTCTTCACACTCATTCTATATTGGCCAAAACCCTCTGTCACTAGAGGTCCTAGGTCCGATTTGGGCACCCATTTATAATTTCTAAATTGTTTCTAGTGTATTTTCTGATGTGGCTAGTTAGCAACCTGGAGCTAGTATGGCTATGCTAACCACATCCGCGCACTCTCCAGAATGTAAGTAAAGCCAAGATGTCGCCGTTGGCGGATATATACGTCAAGAAGGACATCATAAATGCAAAAGTGTGTTTATTTGTTGATTTGTCGTTCAATCACGCTGCAAACGGAACAGGCGACGTTATTTTTTGCATGGCTATATTTGAGGACCTGGAGAGTGCCGCAGGTTCCTGCGAGATAGCATGCTATTTTTCACGCATTTTCCCTTCTATTACGCGCTAAAGGAGTTAAAGATTGACGTGATTTTTTGTACAGATTTTGTTGAGGACCTGCAAAGTGACATTTATTGTTTCCTTGAGCCACGCGAGCGTAGCCGCAGGTAAAAGCTAGTTTTATTAATAGGACGAATGGGTCTTATCCTTCAAAGGAAATTAGGGTGGGCACATGGTTAGAGCTTCTTTTGCTTCAGTATACAGTGAAAAGAACACTGACTTACGTTGGAACGTCGTCCGTCACAAATTAGATTTCTAGTAGAGCGAATAGATTCTAGTAGATTTCTAGTAGATTTCTGGTATGCTTGGTCTACCACGAACGAGTTTTGTGAGGTCTATTATAACTTATATTTCAGGTACAATCCGCTTCCTTTGAGTTCGTACTGAAAGATTACATGAGAACAGGCGGTTATTAAGCGTACAGACTGTGCTTCTATTATTTTATTCAAATCCGTTACGGTGTTTGTTATAAAGGTCCTGTAGTCCTGTCTAGGTACCTGTCTGTAAAAAGTGGCTGGATAGTTGGTTCCTATATAAGTTCTTTGACTGCCTTGTTGGTCTTGTAGTTAACATGTTTGCATTGCAGAAAATACTTATTTTAGAAGATTCAAGAATGGAACGTAAATGGAAGGTTAAGATTTAAGAAGAAAACTATGGTGTCAGAGACGAAGCTATAAAAGGATGCGTGCGCTGCTGCCAGGGGCTCTCTTCGTTGTCAACCGTCGTTGTGTGTCGTTCTTGTGTGATTTTATTTTGTCATTCATAAAAATAAATGTACCAGGACAGCTTTTTGGTCTTTCTTCTTCAATTATCCTCTAGAAAT
This sequence comes from Erebia palarica, assembly GCA_964035005.1. Taxonomy (NCBI): domain Eukaryota; kingdom Metazoa; phylum Arthropoda; class Insecta; order Lepidoptera; family Nymphalidae; genus Erebia; species Erebia palarica. The sequence continues at coordinate 23,575,400 of OZ035986.1, forward strand.
TTGCAAGAAAGTTTAATTTAATTTAAACGGCACGTTTTTGGATATAATTCCTTGAGCCAAAATTGGTTCTAGTTAGAAGGTCCAAAAATAGAAAAACTCACTAGTTTTTCTGTTAAGAATCCTGTGTTAGAAACAGCAGTATCTCAGAGACCGGAAAAATATGTAGGTCCTACTCCTGATCTCTCTCAATAAGTGTCAGATCTTATCGGTCTGAGATAATAAGGAAAGTGTCTACCTTGTGTACCCTGTGATCTACCCAGCCCAGTGAGTTGCGGTTCGATTCCGTTGTAGTCTGCATCTATTTTGAGGACCTCCCAGGCACAGCAGTGAGCGCTGTTGTCTTTGGGCGGAGGTCTCGGGTTCGATCCCCGGCAGCGTCAATTTGGGAATATATAATTTCTTTATTTTCCCTGGTCTGGCCTAGTGGGAGGCTTCGGCCGAGCGGCAAAGCGATTTAGCGTTTCGGTACGATGCCGTATAGAAATCAGGGGTATTATGGGTATGGGTTTAATATAATTGACATGCCCCTAATAGGTTAGCCCGCTTCCATCTTAGGCAGCATCAACACTTACAATTAGGTGAGATCGCAGTCAAGGGCTAACTTGTAATAGATAAAAAAAGAAGCTATCCCCGAGCAATTTCGTCAATCTCGGATAAAATTAATAGACCGACAATCAATGTCGGATTTAAAAATTGTTTGGATTAATATGGGAAGCAATGGAAGATCGGTATCCACTCTTATCTATATTCCGAATATAGATACGTGTAGATAGTATACTAATCTTCCATTGCTAGGAATATGTTAGGTGCCTCAAAGAATAGAAAATGTAAAGACCACGACAATAGATGTTGGTAACACAAAAGGTGTATGAAATATGCATGCAAAGTATGAATACATTTTATGACAGCTGCTTAAAAACTATGAGCATCTACTTGTATATTGGTTGACTTATTAGACGTAGCCACCTTAGTACCAACACACAATATTATTTGTGTTCTGGATTTCTAAGGTACATCCGTGCTAATAAATTATTAACGCGAAAGTGTGTTTGTTTGTTGGTCAATCGTTCAACGAATAGCACTTCAAACATAGCAACGAATCGACAGGATTTTTGAACAGATAATAAACAGTTGAAAACCTGGAGTATGATAAAGGCTACTTTGCGCAAAATCGAAGATTTGCCACACAGTTTTAAAACCTAAATCCAAGGGTCTAAACTTATCATTATTATTCTATAACAAGTTTAAGAATTCACTAGCTTAGAAATCTACACTAATCTATACTAATATTATAAATGCGAAAGTTTGGATGGATGGATGTTTGTTACTAAATCACGCTAGAACGGCTGAACAGGTCTGGATGAAATTTGGCACAGATATAGATTTTATTCTGGAATAACGGAGTATTAGAGAGTTCAAACAAATAAACCTAAATCCACGCGGGCGTATAGTCGCGGACATCAGCTAGTATTATAAACACGAAAGTTTAGATTCATTGATGTTTGTTACTCAATCACGCCAGAACGGCAGAACGGATCTGGATGAAATTTGGCATAGAGATATTATATTATATAGTCTGGAATAACACATATGCTAATTTTTATTCCGCGGGAACCAAAATTGAAATATTGCGTGTATATTTTCTAACGGGATATTCAGGATTAGGTAATGTAGTTCTCGAATCCCGTGCAAATTTTCGGGAATGGTCCCACACGTAATCCGTTAAACATTAGTAACCCTTTAGTTTACTTTGACTAAAAAAAAATTATGTGTCAGCTCCAAAAAAATTGTAAGTGACTCGGGACTGGAGTTTACTCTTTAAGAATGATTATAAAATATATAGATTAATAAATGAGGGTAAAGGAACACATTTTTTATATTACTGAAAGCATGCCTGATACATTTATTTATATTAATTATATAATTTATATTAATCAAAATACATTACATAGTCATGGAAACATAACCAAGTGTTACCATGGAAACATAAAGTCAATAACGTAACGGAGTAATTTTGATTTTACTCCCCATAAATTTTCATACCCCGGGCTTATATATAAAAATCGAATCTAAAAGAGGGTAACTCCAAAAAAACATGTAGTCACTATCCACACACTCGTAATAAAATCCAACTCGTGCGATACTTCATTGAATACGCTAGCCTCTAGCAATTGGGTATTGTCAAATAATAATAAAAATGAACTAGTCAAATCAGCAATTTTTGAAGTGAAAACTTCTTTAGGCCCGTTGAGCATTTTCTGGTAGAGGGTAAAATGGTGAAAACGCGTGACCGACACCGTCACCTACACCTCGCGTTGTTACGAAGAAAATAGGTCTTAAATATAAATTTAGTACATTCGTAATGCCTTATTTTTAAGATTTATAGCTTGAGTATTTTAAATTCTTTTTTTTTTAAATATTCGTTTTCACTTCCAACGGCATTCCCTCTGACTGGTAATTTTTTTTTCAAACGTCAAAACGCGCTCTTTCTCGTAACTATGGGATTTTGTCTTTAATACTTAATTGTGACGTCGTCATCATAAGTCAACACACTATTTTACTTTAACCGATAGTATAAAACAGTTTTCCAATATTAAATTAACAGGGGACGTGGATAACAGGTCCTGTCTATTTGATAATTGCTAAATAATAATTTATTTTTGGCTAAGCAACATCATAGAAGACGCCATCGGGGAAGCAGAATGAGCATAAAGAATCTCGCTGGCTAGCTCACGTCTGAAGTCAGGATATGAACTCCGATTGTGTGTGAAAATCGTTATAATAGATGCCTGCATGTAAAAAAGTATGTATGACGTTTTAAAACACTTCGAGTAACTACTAATCCCATCAAAAACATAAATGTAAAATGAGAGCCAAGTTCAAAATTGTGATAAATATGCCTTGGTTGTTGACTGCAGCGACAAAAGAAGTGAGATCTAAATGGGTGCCAAGTTCAATGGTCAGTCCTGCAATTTATTTATCCCATCAAAAACATAAATGTGAAATGAGAGGCAAATTCAAAATTGTGATATATATGCCTTGGTTGTTGACTTCAGCGACAAAAGAAGTGAGATCTAAATGGGTGCCAAGTTCAATGGTCAGTCCTGAAATTTATTTATAACAACATATAATATTTTATAACAACTTAAAATATCATTTCTTCTTATAACTTAGTATAAAATGTTGAAGACTAAGGCTTTGGCTTGGCTAGTTTTCATATACGAATTATAGCCTTCACAAGTTGTAAAGCTGTAAGTTCTTATTTTATTCTTCCGAAAATTTGGCTAGCTGGTAGAAACTGTACTTTTAGGTACCTACTTAATAATAATTCGTATATGGAAACTAGCCAAGCCAAAGCCTTAGTCTTCAACATTTTATACTAAGTTATAAGAAGAAATGATATTTTAAGTTGTTATAAAATATTATATGTTGTTATAAATAAATTTCAGGACTGACCATTGAACTTGGCACCCATTTAGATCTCACTTCTTTTGTCGCTGAAGTCAACAACCAAGGCATATATATCACAATTTTGAATTTGCCTCTCATTTCACATTTATGTTTTTGATGGGATAAATAAATTGCAGGACTGACCATTGAACTTGGCACCCATTTAGATCTCACTTCTTTTGTCGCTGCAGTCAACAACCAAGGCATATTTATCACAATTTTGAACTTGGCTCTCATTTTACATTTATGTTTTTGATGGGATATCATTACTTTTTGTACAGAAATTATTGAACTCAATCTCAAACTCAAAACATATTTATTCAAAATATGTACCTACAAAGTACACCTTCTGAACGTCATGCTTACAGAGCATAAGAGGTGATGGTGATAATTAACTACGGTATCTTAAAACTAAAGCTACGAGGGTTCCAAACGTGCCCTGGTCTGAGAAGAGCCCGCAATAAACTCCGCTTTTTTTTTATTATCACCATCTCACAAATATTTGAAATTATATATATGTACTTATAATATAACATTACATAATCAGCCGCTGTAACAATTCATACCAATGCCTTGCTATCATTCAAATAATCCTTTACACTGTAATAGGACTTTTCTATTAGTTTAGTTTACGTTTTACATTAGTAGGTACTTATTATTCGGTTTAAGGTCAGTGTGTCACCCACCAGTAATTCTATTGTACGACTCATTGTACAAGATAATTAAAGACGAGAATTCTCAAGAAAAATATATACAGCCGGTTTCTGAATTGAGAATTTCATGTTGAGTCGGTCTCAAAGACTTCTTAAGTGTGTCTTAAGAACGACTTAGGCAAATTATTGTTTCTGAATTGATATTGCGTAAGGTTTGAGAATTGGAGCTTGCAAATTTTCAAATTTGACAGTTTCGAAACTTAAATCTCTGCTTAACAGCAAAATTGCGTTTCAGAGCGCATTTGACAGTGCTCAAAGCTCTCCTTTCTCAGAGTTGACAACGTAATAGATGAGTGACGGATTTCAGCTACTTAAACTTTACTCTCGTTTGAACCTTTGTAAAAAAATCCATTTTTTGCACAATGTCCAGTGAAGATTCTTGCCTGTACAAAGACAACCACACAGGAGACAAGTTATTAGAAATCGCCCATTGTTTCTTTCAACAACAAACCATTTAACGACCGATTCCGCTTTTCGAAGGAATCTGTAACATTTGTTTTTGGCAAAATAAAGACCAAATTACCCGCAAGAATCCAAAGGTGCGACTGCATTCCGCCAATGTTACAACTTCTAATAGCATTGCGGTATTACGCAACTGGCAGTTTCCAGGCCGTCGTAGGAGACACGGCGAACGTAAGCAGAGCAACTGTGTGTCGGGTAACCGATAGAGTATCCAGTGCTATAGCGATGCTAAGGGCACAATACGTGCAAATGCCTTCTGCTCAAGAACGATCAACAGTGGCTGCAGGATTTTATGCGATAGCAGGATTCCCTAGAGTAATTGGTGGTGGTCTCGGTGGCAACAGGGCAGAATTGTTTAGAAATAGAAAAGATAACTTTTCAATAAATATCCAAGCCATATGTGACGCTAATTTGAAAATAAGAAGTATCATCGCCCGTTGGCCATGTTTTGTCCATGATACAACAATTTGGAATGATTCTCCACTTGCTGCTCAGTTTGAAGATGGAAGATTTGGGTCATATCTAATTTTAGGAGACAGTGGATACCCATGTCTAAGGTACATCATGAAGCCATTTTTAAATCCTACCACTTCAGCACAAGAAGCATATAACAGAGCACAGATTACTACTAGAAATACAATTGAGAGATGCTTTGGAGTTCTGAAGAGGCGTTTCCCCTGTCTTCATTCCGGGATGCAGCTTAAATTAGGCAAGGTGTACAAGGTTATTGTAGCATGTGTAGTTTTACATAACATGGCCCCAGATCTTGATGATTTTGTTGTAAAGATGTACTTGTTGAAGAGCAAAATGATGTTCTACCTTTGTCCCAAGCTCAACAAGCACAAAATTTAGCTGTAAGATCAGCATTAGTAGAAACTTATTTTACTAATGCATACGGTTAATACCCTTCAGGTAATTATATTTTGTAGTGGAAAATATAATAAAATTAGTAATTTATTTGTGAGAATAAAAAAACCCGGCTGAGTGTGTTTTGGGCTCTTTCAGATCAGGGTGCGTTTGGAACCCTCTTTAGTTTTAAGATACCGTGATTGATTTTATACTAATACTGATGATGCCCGTGACTTCGTCTGCGTGGATTAAAGTTCCTTGATTCCCGCGGGAACTCTTAAATTTTCCAGGATAAAAAGTAACCTATGTCCTTACCCCGGATACAACCTATGCCTGTACCAAATTTCATCAAAATCGGTTGAACATATGGGCCGTGAAAGCATAGCAGACGGACAGACAGACACACTTTCGCATTTATAATATTAAGTTTGGATATTAGTATTTGTATATATGGTTTATAAATACGAAAGATGGATGTATGGATGGAAGGATGCTTGAATGTTACTCTATCACGCCAAAAAAGTTGAATGGATCTGGATGAAATTTTCTGGATGAAACTGCCTCGTTGGTCTAGCGGTTAGCGTAGTCGACTGCAGATCACGAGGTCCTGGGTTCGATTCCCGGTTGGGCATAAAAATTGTTAGGTATTGGGTTTTCAATTATGAAATTCTCAGTGCCAGCCCGGAGTTGGAAGTTGGCGGTGTTTCACCCCCGTGCCTCGGAGAGTCAACATGATAATAGTCGTTAAAGCCCGCCAACCCGCATTGGAGCAGCGTGGTGGGTCTAAGCTCCTAATTCCCTCTCTCCTATGAGAGTGGAGACCTGTGCCCAGCAGTGGGACGTTAATAGGCTGAAGTGGTGGATGAAATTTGGTAAAGAGATTATTGTCTATAATAACAGATAGGCTTAAAATTTCGGACAGTAATATGAGTACGTGTGCCTAATTTAATAAAGAAATATTGAATAGAAATAAAAGTTTTGTTTTTGAAATGTTTTTTTATTAAAAAAATAACAAATTTAAAAATTTCTTTAGAGGGTCATTAAAACTTATAAATAATAGGATCACGAAATTAAATTTCAAGTATCTAATGCATCCAAAATTAGGATTAGAATATCGAAATAAATGTACTTCACATTAATTTTCTCTCCACCTTTCTTAACTGCATTTTTAATATTTGCATCTGAATTTCATGCCTTTTCTGCTCATTTCTAAATTTTAAAATTTCATTCTTTTTTTTAAGCATCTCTGCAGATTTTTTATGCATACATTGCCTTCATTCTTCTTTGCTTTTTTTTTGCCTTCAGTCTGGAACGCAGCTCATTTGAAAAGTAACTTTTTGGTTCTGGCACTGTATTCGTTTGTGAATGCACTGGATCTTCCACGATTCTTTCTTATGTCTTCTATAAAAAAATGTTACATTACACAATAAATACCAAATTTAAAATTAAGGTTTAAATGTTAATTAAATGGCCAGAGCTAATTCCAAGTAAGTGCCATCCTATACTATGGAGTATGTACAAAATTTTAGATTTGTATGCATAAACGTTTTGCAGATTAGTTCATATAGCACTGAAAATTGAAACTGACAGACAGATAAACTACTGAGGCTGAGCAATTGGGTCTTGTTGGCAACCTTTGGGTACAGAGTCCTAAAAAAACTAATAATGTGGCTTATTTTTCATCACACAATATAAATTTAGGTAGGTGGTTTTCAAGTCAGAATATATGCTAAACAGTACCTACAAGTAAGAAGTGCTTACTAAATTATTCAGCTGCTTCATCGAAAGGATTCTCATCAGGAAATCTTTAATCGAATTTTCATCAAAAATAAATGCCTGAAAAGATTTTTTTTACTTAATACTATTGTACACAGAATATAATATAGTATAATACTAGATACAAGATGATGCCCGCGACTCCGTCCGCGTGGATAAGGTTCTTTGATTCCCGCGGAAATTCTTAAATTTTCCGGGATAAAAAGTAGCCTATGACCTTCCCCGGGATATAACCTATCCCTGTACAAAATTTTATCAAAATCGGTTGAACAAATGGGCCGTGAAAGCGTAGCAGACAGACAGACAGACACTTTACTAGTATGGATATTAGTATGGATTACTAAGTAGAAATTAAAAAATGACATTATCACATTATCACCAGATGTTGTGGCGATAAGTGAAGATTCACTTATCAGCTCATCTTCGCTTTGGTCCTGAAATAATAAATTATGTAAATGACTAATTAATACTAAAAAAACACGCGGGGACACGAAATACCTCAATCCACGCGGACAAAGCCGCGGGCATCAGCTAGTATAATACAAAACACATAAATATGCCTGTTATTCAAAGAAAACATTGACATTATTCTAAGTTTGATGGTTGGATTTTATGGAATTTGTAAGTAGTCAGGTAAGTATGTCTTGTGACTAGGTGAATAGAATACTCGACGAATTTTTATGCACTCTCTATTTTTAGAGTTACATGTACGAGTACGTACCTACTAACTACGAATTATGGCCAAAGAAATCCACAAGATATTATACTGAACCAAAACGGAGTAAAGCTGGCCTACGAGCAATACAAGGGAATCCTTACTAATATTATAAACGGGGAAGTTTGTATGTATGGATGTATGGACGTTTGTTATTCTTTCACGCCAGAACGGCTAAACGGATCTGGATGAAATTTGGCACAGGGATAGATGGTCTGGAATATCACATCTAGGTTACTTTATACCAGAAAACCTTAATCCACGCAGACAAAGTCACGGGCATAAGCTAGTTGATATATTAAAAAATATTAGGTACTACTTACTTTTATACGAATGCGAGAAGATTTGCTTTCTCCTCGTAACTGAAATAGGGAGATCTTTTTTTCTTGTTTCTTTCCATTTTATACATTTTAACGAGAATATTAGCCAAAAGAAAACAAATTCGACATAATATACAAAACCGACGTTTGTCAAACTGGCATAATTTGATACGCTTCATTCTATAAAGCGATGATTTAAAATCGACGACAAAAACAACGATTTTTATGATATAAAAGCTTGAAAATTTTGAAATGGATTATTCTTTAAATAAAATTGAACAAAATCTATTTTTTTGAGTTATATTTAATAATAAAATTTAACAAAATTAGAAAACAATTTTATTTTCGGTTAATACCGGTTTTCGTACGTGTAACGAAACGCATACGTAATGTTGGAGAATACTCAGGGACCATTGAAGAAATACTTAGCTAATTACAATTTGGGAAATCCCAATTTTATCTTGTGAAACATAAAAAACTTAAGTCTTAACTTAAGTCTAGAGCAAAGCTTAGCTGATTTTTGCTTGAATGCCTAATTCAGAAACCGGCCGATAGTGTACCTAGAGTTACACTGACATTGACAGATTACATCTATGGTCAGACTACCTCTACAGCACATTTCTACATCTCATCAATTAAGATTGCAAAAGTTCAAAATCAAAAGTTTTTAGTGAAACATTGAAAACAAGCACGGTAAACAGTCGATATCACTAAAACCACTCTATACAATGAATACAAATCACAATGACTGACAGCTTGAACTGACGACTTCAAATACGTTTCTTCTTTTCTGTCAATGACGTTTCGTTGCACAAAATGCATGAATACGAAGGTAAGGTTTTAATGCAACTATATTATTATTCATTATTATTTACATTAAAATAATAATTATGTGTCATTTTCAATAGTTAAGGAGTTACTACCACCGCTTAAAGCAGTATTGTTTCAAAATAACGGTTGAATGTCACGTACTCTGACGTCCTTAAAATAATGATTATAACACTACAACATAAACGTCAACAGTATTAAAATAATACGGCTTTAAGCAATGGTAGTATGCCCCGTGTCAGAGTTTTGATCTATACTTAGGTAGATCAGAAAAATGACGATTTTTGTACGTTTATATCTAAATAACCATTTGAGGTGTGCTTATGAAATTTGGAGCACATATGTATCTCACGGGTCTCAATATATGCGCCAAATTTGACATGTTTATGTGAAATAGTTTTTGAGTTATGAGGGGGTCAAAAGTGGCTCCAAATGGTTCGTGTAATATTACACACGGTGCTGCTCGCCAGTTTTTTTGAACTTTGGCTGGACACGCTTCCGCGTGTCTTGATTCTTAGATTAGGGCCGGCTTGCAGAACAGAGCCTAAACTGATTTAGTTATATATTTTGATGCTCTCACTATTAGTTGATAAGTTTAATCTATGGTTGACATAAAAAAAAGACAATTTTACTTAATCACAATTAACTTTACGCTATAAAGCAAGCCTAAATGGATTATTTCCAAAACATTAGTGTTTTTCAATTTGATTGTTATAATATGATCCCAAATTAGTCTTTCGTGATTAATTATGTTGTTATATTTAATTTACCTTTGAATTATGGCGTATTGCGAGTAACGGGATCCTGGCTAACACTGGGATCCCGCGGGGATACAGAACACTAAAGAGATTGTGGAAAAAAGAAAAGAACTAGTGAAACAGCTAAAAGAGGATAGAAAAATGGAGTAAGTTGTATTTAGAAAAAATAACCCTTACCAAAATCAGCAAAAAAATAATAAAAGAAATTTATCGACTTTTCCAGAAGAAAGAATTAATAATAATGGGAAAAAATCGACAAAGAAAATCAGAAACAATATTAAAAAATAAAAACAATACAAGTTTCGAAGCCATCCACGTCTCAGGCATTAGAGGAAAATAATCAGCCCAAAACACCAGGAAAAATTTACTAAAATTAACACTGGCAACCTTTCTTCCTCTTTGCCTCCCAATCCGGTTGGTCACCGTGGGAGGACTAGACCAAAACTCACCAGCTACTATTTAAAATAATTAAAGAAAATAAAGAAGTTGATATTGAGACATCTCGACTTCCAAAATACTGAGGCCTTCGCCTTAGTGGCGGACTGAAAATTAAAAACTAATACTGTTTATTTTATACATGTGCATCTCATCAAATTCATTACTTTAGAAGGCTTAATTAACTATTCTATCGGCTAATCTTATGTTAAATTAACAACCTATGTTTATATTGGAAGTTGTCAAAAATTTAAAAAAGATTGAAATTTTTGAAACACAAAATTCCTACCTATCATAGATAAGTAATAGTTCTATCTCATCATGAAATTGTAATATACTTGCCTATCTACGATAAAATTATAAACCATTGAATTTAGAGACTTTAAAATATTTTTGCAATGTAAAGATAGTTATTTTTACAAAAAGAATAATTACAGTAATAATCAATCTAATAATACTTAAAATCTACATTAATGCTTGCTAATAATAATAAATAATATTTTGATCTAACATGTACCTCAATTATTCTAAATTCGCATTAAAAGAAACAATTTGTGATAGAACCTAATAAAAATAAATTAATACCTATTATCTACTTACTATACTAAGCTATTAAATAGAATATTTTATATGTAATATAAATAGATAACTTCTACATTGTTGTTATTGAATAAGTAGGTATTAATTATTTGATGTGCATGAGTAGCTTGAAATGTGTTAAAGATTAAATGTATTGTTAGTTCTGTAATATAATCTACATAATAAAAATTATCTAACATGTATAACATATTATGTACATATTGCATGTGAGTGGTGTATACTGTTAAACTACCAAAATATGTTTGAGTCTAATACAGTTTAAGATAAATACTGAACATGTAAACAATTTTCAGTTAATAAAGGCTTATATATTTATTTATTTATATATTTAATTTACCTTTGAATTATAGCGTATTGCGCTTATTCCGAATTGAACACTGGGATCCCGCGGGGCTACAGAACCTTCCGTCCGGCCAAAGAGCATAAAGAACCAGGGGTAGAGGTACAACTCCAGACAACGGGTACCATAGTTCTAAAATAAATTCTAGATGGCGTTACTTGTCTCGAATAAGTATAAATTTTGTTTAAATCAACCGAAACTCAATGAAAACATGTATTTTGTTGTTTTACTTTATTTTACCTATTTATTTATTAAGTTTAATTAACTATTAAATATAAAATTTTCATAAAATCCGATAGCAAAAAGTTTATTTCAAAGTTTTCGTTTTAACGCCATCTAGAGCTAAGCAGAAGAACTACAGGGTATCAGCGATGGTAAGCAGATTTTTGAATGCTTTTTGCTTAAGTATGGAGTTGTACCTCTACCCCTGGTTCTTTATGCTCTTTGGTCCGGCAAATGACTAAACTCTAATTTTAATGAGGGACACTGCATTCCGTTGTCAGGACAACGAATTCCGAGTCTTTTATAATAATATTTCCTCTCCGTCGCTGTTATCACTTCTGAGAGTCACTACGCCTTCCATTAAACAATAAAAGCTAGGATTATGTTAGACAATCGGTTCGTGCCTGTGTCATATTCTTTTGTTCGATAAAATACATTCGAGCATCATTCATACAAATAAGTTGAAATTTTACAGAGCTCTTGTTGCAACTTCCGAAGGTTTCTGACCATCAACCCTAAATAGGAGGCTCACGAGTATACCACTGCATGCCGAGCAGTAGTTTGCAGGTAAATCGATCTATATTTTTAGAATTGTAATATACACATGCATTAAAATATGAAACTCAATAATACAAACTCAACTTAGTTGCAATAATCTGTGCACATGCTGTTTAATTAAGCCCCCACTGCAAGCGTCCCTACCAGGCAACTTTGCCCTTACCTCCCCAAAGGCGAAAGGGGACGGCGGGGTGCAACCCTTGTTTAGACTCCCGGCGTACGTCCACGAATCCAAAGCCCGATCGCAGTCTCGGTCTAACCGTCCTCGCGCGAACACATTCCAAATTCCAAATTGATCGAATGCAATGAGTTCGATTAAAGTTTATTTCGTCTGTAAAATTTAACAGTGCGAGATGTATGCTGAGCTGTCATGGAAAAGGTGAGTGGAAGTATATTTATTTTTCTTATTACTCTTTAATTTATTTTTTTCTTGCGTGGCATTAATAAAGCTCTTTGCGACGTGTTTTGTTTATGCGTGCGATTGTTTGCTGTGCGATTTTTTGGGGTGGATTCAAAACGATAGCGTAGGTTTTATTAACTTTTTGTGTTTCGGAATTGAATTATTTATTTTTATTGATTTAATTTAAATCATGATTATTCAATATTAAAGATCAGTTTTCGTTATTTTTTGTTTACATAGAATTTTGATGTTTTGTAAAATAATTTGAGTTTTTTTAGAATATTTACGAATGATTATATATGACTATATTATATATGACTGCTTCGATTATAGAAAATGTTTTGTTTAGGTTTTATAAAATATATAAATATAAATTAATATAATTAATATAATAAACAAATTAATATAATAAACTGCACTAATTTTTGGCAAAATTATTAGTGAAAAATACATTCAAAAGTTTTTTTGTAATGTAGCATTTTCTCTTCATAAAATTCATGGTTTAAAAACATCGCCCAAGTACGTATCGGACTCGTGCACCAAAGTCCGTCCCGTGGAAATATTTGTTTTAATTATTCAAGCTCTAAATAATGAATTATGAATGACTTATAATAAAGAAAATAATTTTAAAAATGTCTGTAGTATGGTATGGTTTAACACTTATTTAGGTATAAAAAAATATCCTTGCTAGAGACCTTGTTTTTTTCCTCTAAAGTTTACACAAATCTCTGAAAAAATCTCATTTATTTCGGGTGCATAACTTAGTAAAGATTTCTTTGTAAAGATTTACCTATGTATGATTTCTCAAAAACTGTCATAATTTTTCCTGCAAAGTTTACATACACTTCTTTCAACCCTAATTTCCTATTTGAGAATTTCCGCTTTGCAAACTTCGGAAATAAAGGGGGAACGGTGTTTATTAAATATGTTTATGAAATTTTTCACCATAAGTCAAAAACTAAGAGACTTGGAAATAAATAAAAGCACATTATTTTAGAATCTGCAAATGAAGTCCGTTTATATTATGATGTATCCCAATCGACCTAGTAACACCACTTATAAATTTCAACCCCCCAATTTCAACCCCTTTTGTAATAGTAATAACAATATTTTTTTACCGAAATATAACTACGCAATTATCATTTGTCGACCTGGATGCATCCACTGCTGGCGATATACTTAAATGATACGATTTAAGCCTTTCTGAGAGTACGCTACCAAACGAGGTTCCTTTCCGCAACGCTCGGGTCATCAGTCCTGGTCTCGTTTTATCGATAGGCGGTCTCTATTCCAGACCACTCGGTTCTGCAAAAGATAATATGGTCTGTCCCTTCCACTTCCGCTTTAACCTTGTCTGTCAATTTTGTTCTTCTACGAATTTCCTCGTTCCGGATTTTATCCCTGAAAGAGATGCCTATTAATAATTATGCACAATAAAAATCATTCAAAATTACCACAAAAAATTAAACGAGCATCTTTACAAAAGAATTTATAATAATTGCGGGAAGGCGCGAGGAACTTTAAATGGGACAATACCCAGCTCAAGGCACTGCTCTGATCTCTCAACGAGCGGTGGAAAGGAAAAGTTTACGTAATTCTGTTGTTTTTGCATGTGTCCGTTTAATTAATCTAAAAGAAATTTTATCTGTTTTAGTGGAAAGTTGTTTTTCCGTGTCAAATGAAATATTTTTTTTAAATTTTATTCTGACTCGAAAAGTCACTTGAACGAAGAAACCTATAGAATGTTATAGAACAAATATGAAATAGTACATAGTTCAATGAGGGGAGAAAGTGACCGATTACTAACGAGGGTGTAGTTTGAGACCCGAGGCGTAGCCGAAGGGCCGCAATACACGCGAGTTAGGAATCGTACTATCTCCCGAGAGATTTATACTACACCTGCTAGGAAAATAAGCGATCCTACTTACTTTGAAGCTTCACTATCACTACTAGACTACATTTTGAAGATGTATTTTATAAATCGACATCGATATCGACAATAAACATCGATCTCGACAATCGACATCGATATCGACATTGACAATCAACATCGAAAACGACAATCCACATCGACATCAATATCGACAATCGACATCGATATCGACAATCGAAATCGACAATCTACATCGATATCGATATTGACAATGGACATCGACATCGATAACTATATCGGCGATCGACATCGAAATCAACATCGATATCGACATCGAAAATCGAAATCAATATCACCAATCGACATAGCTGGGGACCATCGATATAGATATAGACAATCAACATCGATATCGACAATCGACATCGACAGTCAATAACGATAGCGCAAATCGACATCGTCATTGACAATCGATATTGATCCATGCTATTTTACACTATCACCTCACTTGACCGACTCTCAAAAAACAAGAAAATGGAGTGCAATTTTCGTTCCAGTGTAAATATCTAATATATATAAATTTATAATAAATTTCTGGACTGTACTGTCTTAAAAGTCTTCATTTCTATCGGCATCTTTTAAAACTTAAAATTAAAAAAAAATGCTGATAGAAATGAAGAAATATTAGCCTCTAAACTAAGGCATTAAAGCCATGCCCCTAGCATGTTAGCCCGCTACCATCTTAGGCTGCATCATCACTTACCATCAGGTGAGATCGCAGTCAAGGGCTAACTTGTAGTGGATAAAAAAAACAACAATATGATGAGTTGGAAGTTAATAGGTACATAGATAATACTATATTGGCAAAGTGCATTGTGCTGGAGTGGCACTAGGTACTAAGAGACATAAAACAGAAGAAGTAGAAGAAGACAAATGCGGTCTGCTTCTCTGTTTTATTCTAAGACGATTAAGGAGAGATAAGGACGTTTTCATTCGCGAGTAATATTAAGACAAGTAGGTGGCAGTTGGTACGGCAGAACTGTCACATAAAACAGAAGAAGTAGAAGAATTGGAAACTCAGAACTAAACAACACTTATTTACCCATATTGAAACTGTTGAGGAATCCACAGTGCAGGACAGTCGAATAATTTTCGTTTACATTTTATTAAGTCACTTTCAATTTTATGTATTTTGAACCAATGGTGGCAGACTCTAAAAAAGGAACAATTTTGTCCGTATTGAATTCCTCAATAACTTACAGAGCCACTAGAGTTTCAAATAAAATATCTAAAAGGCAATCGAATAATTTTTAACCGTATTTAAGAATATTTTTATTGCAAATAGCAATTTTTTCATACAATAACAAAAACTTTTATCATCACGTCTTTTGGTCAATGTAGATGTTCAATAATTTTAATATTATATGTAAGCGGATGTTGACTTAATACTTACCTTTAAATTTTTCAACGTCGGTAGGTAGCGATTGATAGTCAGAAAGTTATTTCTGGTTTAAAATTATTCATTGTTATGTTTATTTTAGAACGTTGATATGTATTCGAATTAACGATTATTATTTGTTACGTTATTTTATTTATAGCGGTATTGTCACTTCTACAAATAAATTTATTTTACCCACCCTTAGTATAGTATAGCATCCTATAGTAAATATCTATACTTTAAGACTACGTTTACACGTACGTAAATTTTATATAATCAACGGCAATTACTTATTTCGGGTTAAGTCTCCCACTAGCCTATACAAAAGACAATAAATTATCAAATTTACCTTGCTAGGAGTTGAATCAAGGACATCCAGGCATACATCACTCACCACTGCACCAGTGAGATTGTCAAAGATTTTTTTATCGTCTTTTGCCATGGATAATATTTAATGTATTCCGTATATTCTATTGCACCGATCTGAACTCGGCATTACAGCTTTCAGTGACTATAGGGAGAGTTTGAGGTCATGCTGCAAATAACTACCACAGTGCACCACCTGTCTGCATCTTTTGTCTTTTTTAATGTTACATCGTGCGGTAGGTTCTGCGAAAATGTTAGAGACTTTTTTAATATTTTCTCCGCGCAGCGTGCTTAAAAAAAAACGCACAAATTGGCAGCCTTGTTCATTTAAAAACCAGTCAAGTGCGTGTCTGGCCACGCGCATTGTAGGGTACAGTAGTTGCCCGTCACAATCTGCGGATATTTTAAAAGACGGTTTACTAACCCGTAAAACATATATTTTTCAAGATTTTATTTTAGAACTTTGTCGGTTTTATTAATATGTATATTCATGCCAAATTATAACTTTCTAGTATAAAGGGCCTGTGAACTAAGCGGACAAACAAGCGAACAGAAAGACGGACGACATGCCGAAACTATAAGGGTTCCTTGTTGACTACGGAACCCTCAAATGGTGTCAAAAACGTATACAACATAGAATATTTGTTTTTAAGGGTAGTTTATTTTACGCGTACAGATATGGTTTAAACTATTTTATTGTTATTTTTTGAGCAGCAATCTTACAAAATGCGCCAAATAGTAGGTATCAAATACAGACAGACAGACAGACAAATGTTTTTTTTATATTTGGGAAACGTTATGTTAAAAAAGCGTAGTTATTTAAACAAAAACGATCGCATAATATATTATTCTATATATTACTAGCTAATGCTCGCGACTCCATCTGCGTGGATTGAGATGATTTAGGGGTATGAAAAATAGAGAGTAGCCGATTCTCAGACATGCTGAATATGCATATAAAATTTCATAAAAATCGGTCAAGCCGTTTCTGAGGAATATGGTAACTGACATTGTGACACGAGAATTTTATATATTATTTTACCGGGATTAAAATTAATTTAACGAATTAAAAAATGACTGCCCTGCCATATTATTTTTGGAGTTCACCTCCATAAGAAGCGATTTGCATATAATATAGCCTTTGCAATCCTATTCACATTTTTTATTAATAGTACATTATTGCAAAGGCTGGGAAATAGGCAATTGCAGGTCGAGTATGAGTTTGAAGGCCGAGCCGTAGGCGAGGACTTCACTAATACGAGACAGGCAATTGCCATTTCCGCCGAGGCATATATAGTGCTTTTCTCAAAAGAATGCAGGGAAATAAAACATGCTTTTTATGTTATACATTAAATTTAATTTACCTTTGTCGCTAAATATATATCATCTGGGACTTTAATTAAAAATTGCTTTATGTTTTCGCCAGTAAAAATTTTTGATTTCTTGCTTTTGAATCCGATCGATTGTTGTTTAAGAAAAGTAGTTAAGTTCCCATAATTTTTCAAGTTAATGCCGTTTTTAACATGAACTGTACATTTCAGCATGGAATAAATTGCCCATAATGTAGATGGCTTTTTAGTTTTAGCAATCTCATTAAAATACGCCAAAAATACTGTTTCGGAGAAAACGTTCACTTTTTTCTCGTTTTTTGAACTCATAAAATTTTCATATACTTTCATGTATTTTTCTTTGGACTTCACTGGAAGCAGGTTTTCCATTGCCACTTTGGCTTCTGATCTTAAATCTGGTGGAGTACAATCAATCTCCATTTCACTCTCTGAACCGTTGGAACTCATTTTACTTATTATGAAATTTATATTTATTATGTATGTAAATAACAAATCAAGACGAATTTTCAGCTTTGCCGCCAATTTTTTTTTATCATCTGTGCCGACAGGCAAACGCATTTATGGCTATACAGCCACCAATTTGTACTAAGCAAAGAGACTATGGTATGCCAAGAATGACAAAAAAGATCCGATCAAAGAGTATTTAAGAACCCACGCCGTTTCAAACAACATTGCAGGAGCGTTGTAATGTTCCAAATTCAAAAAACGCTCCTGCAATGGATTTGATTTTCTTTGTCCGAAAATTCGATACTTCGCGTGTTCTTCTTTTGAAAATAATGACAATATTTCCATGCATGTTTGAGAAAATGATATTTTTTTGTGAATCACTAATTATTGAACTATAGTGTTATATATATTTGGAATCTACTCATCATTTTCTAGAAGATGATTATATAGTTCATCTTATTTTCTTAATTAATCATTAATGTGGGACCATGGTCACCCCATCAATTTTTTTTTTTAAATTTTACTAGCCTATGTCACCCGGAATAAGCTAGGGGTTTTAACGATACCTCATTTATCAAAATCGGTTCAGGCGTATAGAAGTTATGGTGGAATATACAAACTCACATACATACATACATACATACATACATGAACCCTGAAAACAATATACTCCTTTTTTCAGGCAGTCGTATAAAAAGTAGTCTATACCACTCTCCGTCCTCAACTACCCGTGCAAAATACAAAATACACTATACATACTCTGTTGCGATCGACTCTCTATTTTACCCCTTTGAGGGTAGAATTTTCAAAAACTGTGAAACACATAGTTCTTTGTTTTTAACCGGTAGTTCACATAAGTTTCATGGCTATAACTTGAGAAATTTCTTTGAGTTTATTTATGTTATAGATTAATTTATTTGTCGTAGTAGTAATAGTAGGTACATTGTTCCTTTGGTTTTATATTATTTTTATCATGTAATCAGTTAAGTACTTGTGATCGGTTGTTTCTTTTTTATAATATGTTATTTTTCAATAGCTGTGTATACATATAAGTGGCGTGCCCCACGGTTATAGACCTTATGTACTATTTTTAATTTAAGCTTTGTGTACTCGCCGTTGGTATACCGAAATACAATAAATAAATAAAAATAAATTAACTTGAGAAATGAAGGACTTTCATACAAACTTTCAACCCATATTTTACCCCTTCGGGGGTGAAATTTTGAAAAACTGTGACATACGATTCTGATTAACTTCTTTAAATATAAAAGCGAAATACCACTCAATCATGGATTGACTGACTGACTGATTTATCACGATATCTCAGGAACTATAAAACATACAGACTTGAAATTTGGAAGATAGGTTTCTTCTATGGTGTACACATCAGCTAAGAAACGGTTTTGAGAAAATTCACCCCTAAAGGGTTGAAATGGGGTTGGAAGTTTGTATGAATGTCCTTTGTTTTTGAAGTTAGAGACATGAAAATTGGCAATCAAGTTGCAAGTTGTAAATAATAAAAACCTATACAAGCAGTTTTACGAAAATCTACCTCAAAAGGGGTGAAATGGTGGTTGGAAGCTTACATGAAGGTTCTAAGTTTTTGAAGTTAGAGCATGCAAATTGGCAATGAAGTTATTAGTTATAAATAAAAAAACTTATTTAAGAAATTTTACAAAAATCTATCACAAAAGGGGTGAAATGGGCGTTGGAAGCTTACATGAACGTTCTTTATTTTTGAAGTGAGAGACTTGAAAATCGGCATTTAGGTTATTAGATTTAAATAATAATAACTTGTGTAAGCAATTTTACGGAAATTCACCATAAAAAGGGTAAAATGGGGGTTGAAAATTTTAATGAAAGTGAAAATGAAGTTTGTGAAGTTAGAGACTTGGAAATCGGGATTTAGGTTATTAGTTTTAAATAATAATAACCTGTATAAGTAATTTTGCAAAAATTGACCCCCAAAGGGGTGCAATGGGGGTTGGAAGGTTACATAATTAGCCATATTTTAATTTTATTAAAACTAGCACATGATATTCCCATAAAATTTAAACTACCATTATAAGGTAAGATGTGTTCGAAGAACTTTTCAGACGAAAATTAGCTTTGAAAAGTTTTACTAATTAGCGGATTTTGTGATTTAAATTTCACATAAAATATAGGAGCCGCTGTTGGTAGAAGTTTAGTGCAGTCATTCAGTATACCTACTCGTGCGGATGATTTTAATGTATTAAGAAACACAGCGTAATCTTAGTGTAGGTATGCCAATACTATCTTGCGGCTATTCATTAACTAAGGACTTTAAAAACTGAGAGAGATATTATACACTGCAATCAGTGTCAGATATTATCTATTTCAGTGCAAGCACATTGCTTGGGCTAAAATATTACTGAAATACAAATTTGTCTTTAACGTCATAATGACGTTAAAAATAAAAAACAACAGTCGCTGTACCACTAGTAGAGTAAATCGATATTTAGCTAACTACTGCATAAAGTGGAATTACAATCGTTGAAACATTAGTAACTAAAACTATCGTGTAAAACGAAATAAAGCCGCGACACAGAATTTGCGACAGTAAAGTTTCTCATACTAGTATTACATAGATATAGCGTGCCTCAATTTCACCACAGATTTTGTGAGGCGCACCACATTGCTCTGTTGTGGTGTGTCGCTAGTCGCGACTTGGCTGGCAACTTGACGAAACATGGTAGGTCGATTTATATGTTTCTTATGTTAGGCTGACAGTATATATCTAACTATGGGTCGTGCACTGTTGTGGGATGCAACCTGCGTTGATACGTTGGCAGCGTCCCACCTATCGGGCTCGTGCCTAAAAGTGGGTGCAGCTGCCGAATCTGCTCAGTTGCTTAAGTGTCGCAAATACTCAGCCTATAGTATCAGTCACAGTTAAACAGCCTATAGACTACGTTTTTGCGGCGCTTTCTTTTGAGACTCTGGGCCCATGGTCATCGAAAACGAAGAATTTTATAAATGGAGTGTCCCAAAAACTGATCCACGCCTCTGGTGACCAAAGAGCTGGCGCTTATTTAGCCCAACAGCTTACCCTTACCATTCAACAAGGTAATAGCGCCAGTGTTTTGGGCACCATGTCCTTTAATGATCACTTGGACGGCATGTATTTTTAAAATATAATTAGTTTTTAATTTAGATTTTAATTTATTTCTTATTTTAATTGAAATAAACTGAAATAATCTTCTAACTACTCCTAATAAATTATTTTTGATATTTCACTCATTAAACCCAGTATTCACAAAAAATAAAATGTTGGCAAATTATTGAAGGTATTCCTTATCTTCATTGCTTGATTATGTTGAACAGCAAATGTTTTAGTCCTTTTATTCAGTCTTAAATGGTCATGATTCTATGAAATTAGTTCAATTTACGAAACTGAGCCGTATTTTAAAATATTTTCTGTCTGTGTCTTTAACTAAACTTGAAAACAGCCAAAAGTTTAATAATAATTTAACAGTCCATTGTAGCCAACGACCTCAATTTACATAGACGGGCCCTGTCAAACAAAGAATGTGGACCTACTTTGCTAATGCCATCTAGTCTGCAAAGCGGGACAGCGCTATGGTGGGGACAAGGACAGGGCTATACAGGTTAGGAGCGTGCTCTAAAGGTTGGACGCCCAATATTTTTCTTTGAAAGCGCCCATCTAGTACCTACATATATATCGATGATCGTAGCACTCAACAGTTAGCTTATTGCCAACATTAAAACACCCAATGTCCTAATAACCATAAAATCATCCAAACGGGTGATGTAATGTTGTAATGAATTTCATAACAACACTCCTTTGTTTTTTTTTCGATCTCCTCTGCGCAAAGGGTTTACTCAACAGACAGCCACATCTGCTCGATGCGTGGTATCTGTATGAATTACAAAAAAAACATCTATACGAATTTCAAAAAACGAACATTGTCATACACGCGCGTTTCACTACCAGAACGCCGCGCGGTGTAAAAAAAAAGGTTATAAGAATTTTCCCCGCCATTTTTCTTCGTTTTTTTATTGTTTCGTTAACGAAAAAATGAGTGAAACAAGTTTTTAGCAGATTGGGTAAAACAATTGCTAACTATTTACAACTTCCTAATCCTGAGCTGTATACAGGACATTGCTTTCGCATAACATCTGCCACAATATTAGTAGATGCCGGAGGAGACATAACAAGTTTAAAACGGCACTGCGGATGAAAGTCTACATCTGTTGCAGAGGGCTTTATTAATGACTCTTTAACCAACAAAATCCACGTGTCGAATGTAATTTCGAATTCCATAGAAAATTAACATAGTGAAGTGGTAAATATAAATATTCCGCCGAGTACATCGGGATCAGGACGTTCCAACATTAAAGAACATCAATTGAATTTTAATAATTGTACTAGGATACAAAATATTAATTACTACTACAATAAATAATTCTTTCATTAATACTAAGTTTATTTGTATATACTCAGTAATGGATGATATTAGGTTACTAGGACTGGATGTTTTAATGTTAGCAGTAAGCTAACTATTTCAGAATCTGTTATAGAGGATTCATAGCATGGGAGTAGATACAGTCTTGTATGCAACTGTTGATAATTAGGTATTAAAACACTCATATGATACTATTATTTCACTCCGCTTCGCGTCGTGTGATAAACCCATATTCGTGTTTTAATAACCCTTATTACACAACTGTTGCATAAATAACTATTACACTAGCGGCACGCTATGATGGCCGGTTTGACACATTACAATAGTGATGTGGAATGTCAATTTATTCTCGAACAAAAAACAATTAAGTTTTGTTTTTGTACCTGATTAAATAGGTTTAATAAAACAAAAATGTATATGTTTATTTAATTTATTTGAACGAACTGAATATTTGAACGAAAATGAATATACATACTTTATATGCACACAAGAAACATATGAATACAAAAGATACCAAAAAAGGTGCCACAAAAGGCCATAATTAATCAGATTCGTCCATACTACTATTTTCACTGTCGTCACTGCTATCATCACATACATTAATAATTATATGTTCGTTTTCTATAATATTATCTATTTTCACATCTCTTTCATAATCTTCCCTTATTAATTTAACAGTTCTATTCACAACCTTTTCCCAGTCTCCTTTAGTCACATGTTCACAAGCTTCTTCTAATAATTTTAGCATTTTTTTTGTGGTAAATGGGGGTTCTGTATTGTGTCTTGCAGCATATCCCTTAATT
This sequence comes from Erebia palarica, assembly GCA_964035005.1. Lineage (NCBI taxonomy): Eukaryota > Metazoa > Arthropoda > Insecta > Lepidoptera > Nymphalidae > Erebia > Erebia palarica. The sequence continues at coordinate 23,598,547 of OZ035986.1, forward strand.
TGAGCCCACACCAACTCAATCGCATTATACTCACAATGGTAAGGCGGTAACCGTATAACTCTGTGCCCATGTTCTAATGCTATTTCGTCAATGACGTATCGGATCTTGGTTGGTTTGTTTTCTTTTAAAAGACGTACTAATTCCGCTTTTAACATATTCATGTTTGCATCTACGCCATTTTTACGAAGCCATGCGACGATATCAGCTTTCTTTTGGGATTGGGCAGGTGGCTTGTCAATTTGCATCGAGTGGTATGGGGCGTTGTCCATAATTATAATAGATGGTTCAGGGAGGCTACACAACATTGAGGTAAACCATTCAGTAAACTTTTCTCCATTCATGTCTTCATGATAGTCTCCAGTGGTTTTTGACGCAAAAGCCATGAGAGAACCTTCGACAAACCCGTTGATGGTTCCGGCGTGACAAATTATAAGTCGCGATCCTTTTCCTACAGGAACTTTGGAAGTAGATGCTGCTGTGTCATCGTTCCAAGAACGGCCTACAGTATGGTTAGCATTAAGCCATGTTTCATCCAAGAACACAACATTTTGCCAATTTTTGATTTCTTTCACTTGCCGTAAAAAAGTATACCTTGCCATCGCTATATCAAATCTTTCCATCAATATTTTGCGTTTGTTACATTTTTTGTATCGAAATCCAATGGTCTTCAAAATCTTCGTTAAAGAACTTTCCCCACCGAAGAATAATCCAGCTTCCTTCAGTGAATGCACCAACTTTTTTCTTGTTGGATACTCCTTCTGTAAATAGTAGCCGTAAACATGTCTTCGGATAGCATCGGCATCAAAGCTATCGATGCCTACGACTGGTTTTGCTCGTTTTCTCTTTTTTGGTGTGTGAAGTTTATTTTCTTCTGTGCCAGTCTCGCCATATTTTTTTTTAGTTATCCGTCTAACAGTTCGTTGTCCAATATTAAGCGCATCAGCTACGCGTTCAACCACTGACGTTATAGGTAAAATTGGCCCTCCATTTTGAGCTTCACGATCGAAATAGTTACGAAGGCGTATTACGAACTCACGTGTCTGACTATTTAGAACAGTTCTCTGCGTACGTTCGGTCATATCGACGAAATCCACAACAAAGGGCTTGAACAGAGTCCAAATTAACGAGCAAGGGTCAACAGTAATGCAGTATCAATATTTGAAATCCAAAGCCAGGTCAAAACTATATCACAATCGCATTGCACTGACAGTTTATACTTTTCGAAGCAACGTCAATTCGAAACTGCTTTGTTTTGCATTGAGCATTGACGCGAGTTTGCCGGAGGTAGTAGTTGTGCTAGCCAGCGATCCTATGTGACGATCGTATTAGATTCCATTTTTAAAAATTTATTGATATTTTTTTGCGATTTCAGAGGTTTGTCCACATAGTGAAAATTGTTCATATTCACAAGTACATTCACCCCTTAAATGGTGCAAACTGATTTTTCTACACTTGTATACATTTAAGAAATCAATTTAATAAATAAATTTTGAGTCCTAAACCTAAAACTACATTCGATAAAATTTATGAATCTCTGCACATCACTATCGTCAATAAAGTAATACAATTATTTCCTTCAAAGTCGTTATCAATTAATACGGAACTTCATGAGAAACTACATTCGATAAAATTTATGAATCTCTGCACATCACTATCGTCAATAAAGTAATACAATTATTTCCTTCAAAGTCGTTATCAATTAATACGGAACTTCATGAGAAACTACATTCGATAAAATTTATGAATCTCTGCACATCACTATCGTCAATAAAGTAATACAATTATTTCCTTCAAAGTCGTTATCAATTAATACGGAACTTCATGAGCGGACAAACGTCAAACCGGCCATCATAGCGTGCCGCTAGTTTAATGGAAAGGCCAGCGGCACGTTTTCGCTTTACAAAATATTGACTTTAACAGCGTGGGAAATAATAAACAAAACAGAGTTACCTTTTACGTTTAATTTTTTACTAAGATTCACCTAAAAGGGAAAGCTTTTGCGCCCACATGATTTTATTATGAGCTAACGGAGCTAACTTAATACCAAAATTTTATTCGTAGAGTTTTGAACTGTTTTAAACCTGAACTAAACCTGATCTTACGAAGATATTTCAATATTTATTTTGACTTTATAGAGGTTCGTTCGTTAAATGTAGTGCAGAATAGCTACAACGATGTACTACTTTAATAGGTAGAGCTGGTTAAGCAACGACGGCTCAAATCCGTAACTGCCTTGACATATCCTAGGTATTTCAAACCATACACTTATATTACTTTACTTTCGAACAGCATGGTTATTGGTACAGCTGTACTATTCTGTGCTATTGATAGCTAGTGGTCCAGGTAATTTTCACTGGTAATCTATCATAAATCATATTCCTGTCAAGTGGATCTGACCGCTGTAATATTGAAATTAATTGAATCCCCTACGTTTTATTATGAAAAGGTAAAACCCTCTGTAAGGTATACGACATAGAAATAGTTAAAGAGAGATGGAAACTTTAAGGCATACTATAAAATGCCGTAATTTTGACCCAGCCATTTCATATTTTGTTCCCTACATTATTATGTATCGCGGCACTAATAATTTAAAGTAATGTTTATTTTCAGTACTACTAATAAAGTAGAAAGAAACAATATACTTATTCTACTACAAAAATACCACCCGAGCGTATCTGGGGCGAGTTAGTCTTTTAAAATATTTCTATGATTTTTTTCAACTTATACTGAAAACCAATTGCCACAAGATAAATACCTACGAAATGAGTTAGCCAGGTTAATAATTAATGGCTTCCAACTGACTTGAAACCTTCGTGCTTTTTAAACCATTTATTCGTATTGAAAAATTTACAACAAATTATTTTATACCTGAACATCACTGCAATCCATTGTCGGCTCATTACTGAGCACGGGTCTCTTCACAGAACGAGAAGGGGTTGGTCCACCACGCTGGCCAAGTGTGGATTGGCAGACTTCAAGCTTAGAGAACATTATGATGAACTCTGGAGCGTGGTTTCCTCACAATACTTTTCTTCACTGTATAAAGCAAGTGATGTTTAATTCTTTACAACGCATATACGTACAATGACTCCGAAAAGGTGCATACCTGGGACAAGCCGAATAGGAAGCTGGGCGTCTAAATCACAAGGTTTTCACTGTTTTTGTGATTCATTTCAATTTCGATCAAATAAAATGATGTTTCTTAATGGACGTTTATTTTATGTAGTGTTTTCAAATTCACAATTATTATTATTATTATTATTATTATTATTTTATATATTTATATAGACGTAGGCATTTATTTCAATTAAAACTAAGCAATAAATTAAAATCTAAATTAAAAACTAATTATATTTACAAAACATATACGCCGTCCAAGTGATCGTTAATGGGCATGGTTCCCAAAACATTGGCGTTCGTACAGCTAAATTTGGATGCATTCAGTGTTTCCGAAATGTCCAATTATCGTCCACTGGTCACTAGAGCCGGATACACCACGACCATCACCGAAATACGCCTAAAATACTCGTAGCTTGCCTATCAAAATCTTGACCAGGCTATTTTTAAAATAATAAATTAATTAATTTTTCTTTTTACATCGTAAATAATGTAAAGAATATGCCGCGGTAGCCTTGCCAACTCATTTCTTGACCACACTATTTGGCAAGCGGGTATAAACAGATGAGTTACCATACTCCATAGGTCACTTCACGGATTATATAAGTAATTTTATAACAAACGCGATAGTACAGCATTGCCTACAATAAACCTGTAAAAAAATATATATTAACTTAAAAATAGCCTGTTCAGGATTTTGATAGGCAAGCTATTTTAGGCGTATTTATCTATTATTAAATAAAATAAAATGTTTCATCTGGTTAACAAATCGGTGAAGGTCGTGGTGTATCCGCCTCCATTGCGATATTGGCCCGAAATTTTCAAGCTCTTTGTTTATTCTGTATGATGTATTGACACTAATATAATTAACGTCCTATAAACTACGATTTGCTCGAAATACTTCGCATAAAATAATATTCACACTTTAGTGTATTTTCACACTTTAGGTACACATATTGTAATTTGAAGTTAACGATCTATAAGCAATCAGTATAATTCGTCGAAACGATTGATTAAGCGGTGTCCCAATCTCACATATAGGGAGTTCTGATTTTCTACATTTTAGCTAAAGCCTTGTTTTGGTAGACCAAATTTTTGAGATTTTTTTGGAATTTAGAGATTATTGGCTCTTCGCAATCTAGTCAACGTTTTCTTAGGGGTTAGGCGGAAGGGAGACTAGTAGACAGCTACATTGAAACATCTGTTACTGGGGCAACTTTGTTGTGGTTTCCGTGCTACATGATCCTAGTCATCCATGTGTATTACTTATCACCAAACTCGCGGACACAGCCTATAATTCTTCTACACCATGTTGGTTGCTGCAAATAAATAAACTTGAGAAACTGCTAAAATTTATGACTACCGATCATGAATTTTCAATTATTCCGGAAACATAGGGGACGGCGAGCCGATATTTGATGTGTGAAAATTGAAAATTCTATTGACGTTTGATAGAATAGTACTGAAGTGTGTACCTAAAAGCGTTTGTTGTCCATACTCTATTGTACTCTTATAGATTCGGATTATTACAGCGTGCACGACGGGATTTAATTAAAATGAAAAGCTTTGTATGCTTCGCACCTACGTTGGCCAGTCTTGTTTACTCTTGCGTCGGAAACTAGCATGGATATTTAGTTTGAGCTTTGATGCACTCTGTCATTTTATGTGAAAATCAAATTTGTAGCATGATAATAAATTGAATCAACCGAGTTAAAGGTTTGTTTGAAAATTAATAGCTTAATTTCATGAATTGTGTTCAGAAGGTAGTAAATAGTAATCTGATTTTATATTGCATTATATGATGCCCCCGACTTCGCCCGCGTGTATTAAGTGGTTTTAATTCCAGAGGGATCTCCTAATTTACCGGGGTAAAAAGTAGCCTATGTCCTTCTCCGGGATATGCCTTACCACCATACCATTTTTAAATTGCTTTATAATCAAAAAGTGTATCACTTTAAAGTGTATCAGACATACAGACACACTTTTGCATATTTAATCCTAGTATAGATTGTGGAGGATGATGTGATTTACAAAAAACTTGTATTTGACCTTGTCATTGCTAGTAAGACATGAAAGTCCATAGGTAAGTTTCCTTCTATGCTTTAAATCTGTTAGGGTTTCGCACTTTTATAGGCACTTAATAAAATCTCAGTTAGTGAAAAAGAAGCAATGGCGCAGAAAAAACATAAAAACTGACGGTATCCCATAAAACGTTACTCTATTTCTCGGTTTTCCATCCATGGTATTTTCACTGCGTATCCACCTCTTACTTATGTAATATCATAGAACCAACGATGGTATCAACACTAGTCCATTAATCCTTTTTTTCATTCAATTCCTTTTCACGCTTCAACCACTGATTTCTTGACAAAACTTAGTACAAAGATAACTTACATCCTGGGGATGGATATGGGATGCTTTTTATCCCAGAAAATCAAAGTGCTTGAAGAGGATTTAAAAACAACTACATCCACGGATACGAAGTCGTGGGTATCATTGTTCCATTAGCTTTGCCGTAATAGTTTCCGTAACCCAATAATGTGCCCTATACACGTACTCGTACGTATGCTCCCAAGTTACCATCGTGTTTCTATGCATTATTATGCTCTATGCATCCCACTACTAACAGGTAGGTCCCCTTTCTGTTACCCTTGAAATAAATTAAAGTCGTAAAAAAATGTTGACGTCAGCAAGTCATTGAATATTTATTAAGTACAAACAGAAGGACAATGTAAGATTTATGTTTAGCATATTTTTACATGGTGAAAGCGTGTGTTCTAAGACTCAAAAACGTATTATTATTATTATTGGCATGACTTAATTTTTCTGCTGATGGTGAAACTAAATAGAAGAATGTAGGTCTAAATTGTATTTTTTAAGTAAGCTTGTGACTGCGATCTTACCTGTTGGTAACTGATGATGCATGGTAGCGAGTTAATCTTTTATCGCAGTTATACCTGTTAAATCTGTACCTCAAACCGGAATCCGAAAGCCATCATACCAGACTAGAAGGGGATAGTTTATAAATGATAAATTCCCTAATTGTCCCTGCCAAGCAATTCTGAAATCAGAATTGCATGGCGTCGATGGCTCTTCAGTTTACCTTGCGATAGTAATTTTATTACGTTACCGTATATGTATTAAGTTATGTTACATACCTTCCACCTTCAAACCAAGCGTTATTCCAATTTGATCACCTAGGTCAGCGATCTGTTATATAGTGACCGTTCGTCCAATTCTAAGTGATATAAAATTAGTCAAAATGTAATGTAATAATTCTTTATAAAATAAAAATACTTGTACTTATACCTTTAAAAGTCTCATTTTAATGTTGATGGTACATAATAAGTCAGAAATCTTCATTGTACAAAGTTTCAACTTACCAGATAAAGAGAACGCTATAATTTTTAGAACATAGTTCTTTTTGGGACTGTAAAACACGAGGACTCGGCCCGCCGGGCCGGCATTAAACTCTATCTTTCCCCCTCTAGTTTGGATCGAGAAAAAGTACCTGTATGTCATTATTAACCGACTTCCAAAAATGGATCTGGATCCCTAGACGATTTCCAGCAGTACTTATTAGAAAGTAGTAGCTCAGCGCCAAAAGAGCCTGCCTGCTTAAGCAAGATGTTGTCTATTTATATTTTTAATTGTTGTTAGCGAAAACAACTATGTTCTTAAGGGGTCTTCACTCTTCAACGACACCACACGGCTTCTTAATTCCCAAACGAAAATGGGACTTCCAAAAATTGAAAATTGCTTATGAAGTAAGTACTTGCCTACGCCAAGTGGATTCATAGTACGCGAGAACACTTTCATTTCACACAAAAGGTACTTTGCAGTTTATGCAGAAATATGCATGCTTCGCACCGTCGCATTTAGATTCACGATTCCATCATATATTCAGTATTAGGCGAGAATTGTTCACTTGTAACTACAGCGTAGGAAATTTTCGCTTTAAATTGCCGCACTTTGACAACTACTCGACCACTATTAATATATATTATACGTTATCTCATGTACTTTTTTAATTTTATGATAATATTTTTTTTTTATTAGGGTCCCGTAGTCAACAAGCACAACAACAATCTGTAACCTTTTATTTCTATTAATAAGTGTTTTTATCTGTAACCCTAATAAGTAAACCCTAACAAACTGCACGGTGTGACAACGCGTTCTTCTAACTTCATTGGAATTTACTTTACACACACTGACACAATTGTAACCTTCGGCGCTTTCACCTTATGTTCAAATTCTAATACGCGTCAACAGTATATTTGGCAACGCCGCTATTTCGGTTACACTTTAAAACACTTTAAAACCCTTTATTTCTGGTACAGATTTATTTCTGTTACAGAAATATGAGTGTTTCGGGTTAACAGAATTAAAAACTTATTCAAAAGGGTTACAGCTTCGATTCTGTTACACTTTCACTCTGTAACACTTATATTTCTATAACCTATAAGAATCTGTTTTTCAGTCCCTGCGCACTAGACTTAGTACTAGGAAGCTGTATTTTGGCATAGGGATGCTTATAATCACGCCGACAAAGTGGTAAAATATAGTATAGTAGAAAAAAAAAACCTTTTAAAGACATTTTTGCCTACCTAAAACATTAAATATAAATTCAAGTAGTAACCTCTCATTTTTAAAGCGAAAGTAGAAAGTCGAAGGTTTTCAATAAAAACCACTAAGTACTTGACAAAAATGGCCAACAACAAATTAAAGGTAACAAATTATGTTTCCTTATTTCGATTTCTCGGTCATCTTCCCCCAATATATGTCAGTTCCTTTCTATAATGCATAGCGACTTGGACAATAGCTTCCTTTGAGAACATTGGGAATGACTAAAAAGTTACTCGTACTTTTATTAGTAAAACAGGTTATCTGAAGTACCCACTAGTTAACCGCCCCAGTTCAAACTAGTTTCCATTCAGTAATCCATACTAATTTTGTAATTGCAAAAGTGTGTCCGTCTGTCTGTCTGTCTCTCTGCTACGCTTTCACGGCCCACCTGTTCAACCGATTTTGAAGAAATTTGGTATGGGGATCGTCTGTATCGGTGAAGTATATTATAAGCTACTTTTTATCACGTAAAATTAAAGAGTTCCGGCGGGAATCAAAAGATTTTAATCCACGCGGTCAATGTCGCGGGCATCATCTAGTCATCTAGTATTATATTATATAGCTGACATACTCGTACATAATAGTAAGTCTTGCTGCTACTACCTTCTTCTACATAATAATAGAACATAATAAAAATAGAAGTACTTATAATATGCTCGTATTCGATCTTATAGGACGCGAGGTCTTAGTTTCTATAGAAACAATTACCTAATTTGAAATCATTGATACCATACATACGTATAAGTAAACCAACACCAAGTTACACAAAACGTATTGGTTTGGCTTGCGTAAATCAGTAATGGTCAAACCTCTAAGCTCCTATGTAAAACCGTAAGACAATTTATCGTTCAATATTTCACTCGGTATCACAATGTTATTATAGGGTTGCCACCATCGCTTAAAGTTGTATAAATATGCTGAAATTGAGTTTTATATATTGAAAATCCCATTTATCTATATACTGATTTCTATAAAATTATTCCTTAACATGTTTTAGATCAATATGTAATAATACTACACAATACATCTTCATAAATAATTCTATAAAACATCCACTTCCGGCAGGGAAGGACCCCAAGCAGCCGGTGGTCAGGGCTCCAGAGAGAGGAACCTCCTCACAAATTGTGCCGTCTTAAGGATAACTGCCTTCTGTATCTGACCCTTAATGCAACAACCAAGCGAAAGCTTCTTGAGATGTTGATCGAAACACACTCCACATGGCGGTAATCTCGTGAGCAAGGTATTTCGATACTTTTTCCATTTCTGCTTTCACCAGGTTATCATCATGTGGAAAAGTAACAATTATTAAAGAACTAAAACTATGTCAGGTCTATTGGCAGCAATATACTTCCTGTCAGTGATAACCAACCAATCCCAAAAGAGCAGGGCACGACTATTTTCGAGAACTGATATTGGGTCATACCTATAGTATGGTACCTTATCTCAACAAGTATGATTATTATAGCCTTTCGAGCACATAATGTGTATTTACAAACGCAAAATATATAATATGATAGGTGTTATACTTCAATATTAAGCTAAGATTTCCCGTCTGGTTCAGTCCACGGCAGGATTTTTTGCCTGTACGTTATTCAGGTACTTCTGCTTTTAGTAAATGGAACCCACTTCTTTCCAGCCTTCTCAGTATCATTACGCCATCGCTTCTATGACTATTTGATACTCCGACAGCGCTCGGCTCCAGCTTCCGCCTTCCCTACGACATGATATGACATACGAACCACCGCTTCTCTTCCTTATCTTTACAATAGTCTCTATATAATACAGACTAAACAAAGCTCATGATAATGATAATAAAAATCAGTCGATATCTATGAAGAACATGTAATGCCGACGTGTGTGTACGCAAGCGTAAGTCACTTCTTTAGCAGCTGAAGCTACTACCCGATGCCAGTAAACTCTCGTAGCTTGTGGGGCCGCTTGGTTAGTTAGTGAGCAGGTGCCGTCAATCGAACTAAGAAATCTTTCATCCTTATGGAATTGTATCCTATCAATTAGTAGGTTCCATAATATGAGTACTTAGCGGCCATATTGAAGGCAGTGCTATCGTTATATACCAGAGCTCAAGCGGCAGCAAGCCTATTTATCTTTCCGTTCGTTCTGGATGACAGATCAAATATTCCATTTCCACACGCTGATATTTCAGAGCTAGTGCATCGGCTGCGTGCAGCCCTGCGCTACGATATTACACAGAGGGTCAAAGCTAAGAGAATTACAAATGTATTGAGTTCCATTTGGCGTGTTCGTATGGATGCCGCTTGGCAGTTGCCAAGCTAGTGCCTTTATTAGTACGAAGCTCGCTACTAATTTATGAATTTGCTACTCATCGTGTTTGTAATAATTATACTTGTGAACTAGTTTTTTACGTTAATAAATCTGAATGCGTGTCGTAATTAACTGTCATTATGGATGATTTATGTTCGGCCGTGCCCGTGCAAAGACAGAGTTGTTGAAAGAATTATTATGGCATATACCCTGTCTAATAATATGAAAGCTCTTGTAGCTACCTAAGTCTTATACGTTCACCATTGGGGTTAGAGATGGTTAGAGCCTTGAAATTATGACTGTGGATCATAGACTTATAACATTTACTTTTGATTTACTCCTCATATTTACATTTGACTAATAGCCTTCAATTGTATGACGTAGCAACTGAAAAAAAATATTTTTCGAAGTTATTATTTTCATTACTTTATTTTAGCTTTATTTATTTCAACAAATAAACGTAAACAAATTTCGATCTGCCATTAAACGTTTATATTCGGGTGTAATTAACGAGCACAAGTACTGAATTATGTATTAATTTTGCTTTTAACGAACGGCCGCAATTAGGTACGTTTGTGTATTGTTGACTTCAAAACATGACGGTTCTATGTAATTATGGCATCACCGAAATCACGGACCAAATTTTCGAAAGCTAAAATCCTTTGCATATTTAACGACCACAGTTTGTACTGTGATCAAATAATGGGACTACCACCAAGGCAAACGAGAGGCATCTGCTGAACTGGAAAAACTTTCAATACATAATACATTAAATCAGAAAGTGTTCATAGCCTATAGTAGAAAGAAAGTAGTTTAGGCACCCGGCTACCTATTTGGGTGGTCCGGGGTTCAATCCCTAGGTACACACATCTATCTTTTCGTAAAAATTATGTGCATTTTAAGAAATTTTCAAAGTTCAAAGTTTCACTTGCTTTAACAGTGCAGGAAAACATTGTGAGGAAACCTGCATCTCCAAGAGATGCAGGTTTAGAGATGCATTATTTTCTCAACGGTGCGTGAAGTCTGCCAATCCACAGTAGGCTACGCGGTGGACCAAACCCTTCTTGTGTGTGGTGAGTCGGCAATGGATTGAAGTGAAAATAAATTTTTTGTTCTTTCCGAACAGTATTTTTAAGATCTGTAAGCCTTTATGTATAGTTTAAGTATCAAATTGCCGTGACATATCGACATGAGAGAAGTGTACTCATAAGAATATTATTATTATTTCTGTTTATTTATTCTGAGATCGGCATAAGCAAAAGTAGGGCGGATTGGCAGCATAGTGACAAAATTGGCTTGTCTTTATTTTCGGCATACAAATAGGTCGATCTGCAGGCTTTGCTACGAAATAGCACGGAATAATAAATTGTATAGGCACTAGCACTACCTATTTCAACATGACTGTGCTAAAATCGTTTTAGTCTGCCTTTGGGAATGTAATGATCATAATATAGAAAATCACTATTTAGTATATGTGTTTCACTCGTTGAGACATCTATGACTACATAGAAAATTATTTTCATCATACACTTCTAAGCCGGCGATAGTAAGTGACAATAAAAATGTATGAGCCCTAACATAAATCGTTTATCCTATTAAAACCCATTATCTTCATTAAATATCATCCGAAAAATTTAATACAAAAATCCCAAATAAGTACGATTCTTTAAATCATACAACGGGGACAGCGTGAAACAAAATATAATCAAATAAAATAATACTGAGCTGACAATGGCTTAGATTGGGACAGGGCATTGTGATAGCAAACAAAGATATTTGAACAAACTACCAACTAGAAATGCTCAAGGAGTTGCATTAGTATTCATAGATTAAAGCCGGCTAAGTTCAGTCGAAACTTTCTTTGAGTTGTAAATCAGAGATATAACGTCTAACGACCAAACATTGAGGAAAACACGATTGTAAATTTGACCTAAATATTTGTTCAAAGTTTAGAAGAAGGCCAAGGGTTTGCTAGTCAAAGGTTATGGGTCTATTAAGTATTAGAACTAATTGAATGAACACTCAATATAATTCTAATAACACATGAAAAAATATTCGATATGAAATTGCAGCTGATATTTATTTTAATCATAAACTACAGCGGATCTGTGGAAAACCTCTGGCAATTTTGAAAGGAATTGGTCCAAAACATAATTTAAAAAAAAATGTTTAATATAGTAAATATCAAAAGATATAATTATCATTTATTATACAAATATTTATTTATTATTTATAATTTATTTATGTTTTTTGCTCTGCTCTGCCTGGCTCTTTACTCCCTGTCAAAAGAAGCGCAACGAAACTCTATTTACTATTATAAGATAGAACGGGAAATAGGTCGAGTAAATTTTAATTAACATTGCAGATCATGTCAGTAATTCTTAATTACTATATCTTTAAATTAAATGCTAAGTACAAGAGTAGAATATAAAACGTTGTTGAATTGCAAAATAGAAGTAGAAGTTCTAAATTGATTAATTTTTACTGGAAAGATATATTCCTGTAACAATTTGTTGATAAGGAGATACAACTAAGTGTACGATTTTAATAATGATTTAAAATCCGGCCACTTGCGTGTCGCCCACGCCACTTTAGATATTGTCTAAAGCTAGAATAATATATTTAATTGTTATTTAACTATACTAATATTAAAAATGTGAAATTTTGGATGGACGTATGGATGTCTGGATGTATGGATGTTTGTTACTCAATCACGCCCCAACGGCTAAACGGATCTGGCTGAAATTTGGCACAGATATAGATTATGGTCTGGAATAGCACATAGGCTACTTTTTATCCCGGAAAATTAAGGAGTTCCCGCGTGAACCAAAACATCTCGATCCACGCAGATGAAGTCGCGGGCATTCGCTAGTTTAGTTATAATTAGCAAGACGGAGTCAAAAAAAATTGTAAAAAGATAGACTATTTAACCGGCATAAGTGTGGTACAGGATTAGATAACCCGTGAACAAACCCAAGATAACCCTTCGAAGTTGTAGGCAATTATAAAGGCATCATTTTGGTTTTTTGTTACTTTTATCGAATTAATTCGTCTTTTGTTCTGTAAAATATAACAGAATAAATAATTAAATAAATTTTTAACTAACGATGATGAAGTCACTTGTCAGATTCCTATAAGAGCTTGTAAGATACTTGAAATTAATGCCCTTTGTGTTATTTGTAACGATCCGTCTGCGGTTTCTGCTTACTTTGTTGAGTTCCCAGGGCTTCGCAGAAAAAAAGACATGTACGACCCTATTTTTCAATTTTTTCGTTCCTTTTTTGCCACTCGAATGGGTAGCCGGGTGCCTAAACCACTAGGCTATCACCGCTTTTCAAGTATTAGGTTATACTTAACATTATAGTAATTATAGTAATACTAGCGCGGATTTTTTAGAGCTTAATGAAGGAACAATTTCACCATTGTTTTCGTGTAACTTTAACTATTTACGCAGCGCATGCCACGGAAGCTCTCATATGAGACTATTTTTTCCGAATTCATTGACATTATTGGAATTTTCGTAGGGATTTCAAATTTTTTCAAAATAAAATATGCCTATGTTACTCTCTTATAAAGTAGCTGACTGAGGAGCTGATATATGAAAGAATTTATTAAATTGGTAAAGTAGTTTTTGAGTTTATCCATGTCAAACAGACAATCAAATCTTTTCTCTCTATAATATTATAAGTTTAGATAATTGGTCTATGTTATTAGCCATACCTGCGCTTTCCATCTTAGACTTTTTTTTTTGACGACCTCTGTGGCGCAGTGTGTAGCGCTGTTGTCTTAACGTGCGGAGGTCCTGGGTTCGATCCCCGGCAGGGTCAATTTGGGAATTTATAATTTCTGAATTTTTCCTGGTCTGGCCTGTTGGGAGACTTCGGCCGTGGCTAGTTACCACCCTACCGGCAAAAACGTGCCGCCAAGCGATTACGCGTTCCGGTACGATGCCGTGTAGAAACCAAATGGGGGTATGGGTTTAATATGTTTAATTTAACTGCCATTCCCCTAACAGGTTAGCCCGCTACCATCTTAAACTGCATCATCACTTACCATCAGGTGAGATCGCAGTCAAGTGCTAACTTGTAGTGGATTAAAAAAAAAACTTAGACGGCATTATCCTATTACTCGCAGATGTAACTATAGTCTAGGTAAACTGCAATGGAGATGAGTCTAACTTACATAGGAAGCAGTGAGTAAAATACGGTAAGTTCGATGGTAGATATTATAGTGTGCATAGTAGTGAACCGCAAACCTGTCTGCTGCCGAATGTACCTACTCGTAAATGTTAATTAGATGATATTTAAAATTCCAATATAAACTGCAATGTTGTAATAATTCAACAAACAGACTTTCATGTTCAGGTAAGCGGCACCAATTTCGTTATTTGAAAATAGTGTTTCCATATTTTATCATTGAGTTATAACTTATACCATAGACATTCATATCTTATTACATATTATGTACTTAAAACTATGGTTTAAAAAGCACTAAAGATATATCAGAATTAGCATGTAAAGAGACTAAAATGTAAATTTTATTTATAAGCAGTGTCCGACCGAACCTTCGGCATCACCCATTTTCAGCTAAACCTTCGCTTTGAGTTAAAATGGGCCGAAGTTGTAGCTGACGGGTAAAGTTGGTAACAAATCAAAATGGTTTTTATTCACTTCATTCACAAGTGCTTTTGAATAATGCAGCGATATTATGACTAAATTATAATATAATTACAGGACTGATTTAGTCCCGTAGTTTAGGCAGACTTCATACACCTTCGAGAACATTCTCTCTCACTCTCTGGCATGCAGGTTTTCTCACGATGTTTTCCTTCTTCGTTTGAAGCAAGTGATATAATTCAATTTCTTAAACGCACATAAATTCGAAAAGTTGTGGGTGTCCGGGGATCAAAACGCGACCTCGTACAGAAGGTCGGGCGTCTTAACCACTAGACTATCACTGCTTCACGACAAGTTACTAACGTTTATTAACGTATGAAATTATGGTTAACTTTAAACTTTTAAGTGGCACTATTACGTACTAATCACGCACGATTAACACTCATTGTGGATTCCAATCCTCTATATTAGAACAAATTTCTTCATTTTTTTTCATGTCTCTAAAGGCCATTACGGGTCGAGGTAAAACGCTTGGTTTCCTGAAAAATAAAAAAAGAATCACTTTTAATGTGTACCTACCGCGCGCCCCCGGGCTAACAGGAACACCGGGAAATGGGTTCGTTCAGCCTTAATTATTAAAAGAACGGTGCTTTGCTTGTTCTAAAAACCTGTACCAAAATTCAGCCATTTCAAAATAATTACATTTGTACTGCATTGGCTACAATAATTAGCTTTGGTTGTCTTTGTTTTCTATACATCGGTTATGAGAGCATTCTATTCTGGTATATTCACCTATTTACAGGGTATACATTTCATAACTAGGTTAGTTTTTTTGGATCTGTTTTGGTTTCCAGTTTAATGCATCGTTAGCATAATTGATTGACCGCATACAATAAGCTTCAATCGTCAACAGCTTATAGTGAAAGACGACAGTAGTTCTAATGGGGTTAGGAAGGTGAAGTATAGTCCGCGCACGAGCTCCGAGGAATCGGGATCTGAAGAAACGACGGCTGTACGCCACCCCCGATCGTCGCTCCATACCCAGCTCGCTCCCAGCACTAGTTTCGAGCTTGACGCGTGTAATTTTGCGATAGCAGTATTGTTTTGTACTTTAAACAATTCTAGGTCATTAATATAACATTCCATAGGATTCCTCGGAGCTCGCGCGCGGATCGAAAGACGGAAAGACGTAGGTATTATAAGTAGGTTAATTAGTTTATTGTGGGATATTGTAGAAAATTGAAAAGGTCCACAGGTATAGGATAGGGGTCAGCCATTCAATAATTGAATATAATGGTGATAATCATGATTTATGAGCTATTTTAAAAGTATTACGCCTATAGCCATTATGCATTAATATTATATGTATTTATCACATTATTTTGTAACTTTTTTAGGCATATTATTTTCTTCATACCTTAACGTTATATATTGCTATTAATTACAAGAATAATTAAATTTATTTTTTATCTTAAAAATATATTTACTTAAATGTAACTCTTTTCTGAAGCACTATTAATTACTATAGGTGGATAGTAGTAGGTAGGTAGGTAGTAGGTAGTTTTCGTATGAATTAATATCTAAAAGTCGACGCTTTAGTGGAGAGCTGTACAATTAATGTGCTTTTATTTCATACCCTACCGTAGCGCTGTAATTTAGTTTGCTTTTTATTACATCCTTATCCGCTAAGCATAGTTTCGTTTTTGTTTGCATCTATAGTAAAATTACATGCCAAAATTATTTTTATGGATGACATAATAATTACACATAATATTACAGTCATATTTTCAACGTACCTATTTACTTAGGTTTGTCTTTTATTTTTATTGATAAGGTGCTTCAAAAACTACTTATGTTTTGTTATTTATGTTTATTTAGTTTCAATTAAAACTTTAATTACATTGAGCGTTTACAAAAAAACTTCGTTTTAAACTTCTACCGTCGTCATTAAGTTTCATAATGTATTAAGTTCAATATAAGCTGTATTTCCTCATTATGCAAATTAAATATTTATAAGAAAACTAAAAAAAAAGATAAGCTAAGCTACCGATGAATAAATAAATATATTCGTTCACGAGGATACGTCTTTTAGCCTTGTTGGCTGTTGCGGACTTGCTTTTGTTGAAGATTCGCAAATAAGCCATATAGCGATACGCCCCTTACTCTATTATAATTTACAACTACCTTTTAGTTTATTCTTTTAAACATTAATTTTGAGTAATATTGTTTAAGGGCAGTATGACTCCAGAAAAGTATTTGCTTCTTATTTTTCATTTCGTTTTATTTCCTTCTATATCTAAATTCTCTCAGGAAGCCTCTACGTGTTGGACCTATGTCCTCACGCAAGCTTTAGAAGCCAAAGTTTTGTCTATGGCTGAGAGAACATTTTTTTTTCATGAGTAAGAGACAATCGCTCTATGGCAAAGCTGCTCCATTAGTGCGAGACAGATGTGAGTGAACAGATAAGATTGCTTCATTTTTACAGCTTAGCATCGATGGTTCGATTTTACCTCTAGTGTAGAAAAAATGTCTTAATTTCTTTCTTTGCATTTCATCTAAAAACTAGGTAGATGCTCTCTAACACACAGCTATTTTAGCTTGGCAATATAAATAAAGCAACCTTTTTACAGAGTTTCACACTCATCCCTCGCTAGGTATCGTTGCACATACGAGCCGATGGAAAGGCAGCTTCATTATTATGAAATATTGGCTTGTTTCTTTTATTTTCCACGTGTTCTGCGAGGTAGTAGTTGCTTGTGATGATGATGATAGCACATAATCTGTTCAAATGTCTGAACTCAACCCACCCCATGTTGAATATTAGAGCTGGCTGAATCACAATATGCTTCTACATACCCATTAAAACACTTTAAAGCAGATCAAAATTTAAATACAGATATCAAAACAAAAGCAGGATCGAATAGGATTCTAGGTAAAATACCAATTATTGATAATTTAATTTTAAACGAATGAAATAAAAACGAATATTCATACAGTAAACATACAAATTCATTACAAGGGAAACTTTTAATGAGTTTAACTATTTGTCGGTGGCATATCATATATATTAATAACTTACCTACGCAAATGTTCATTCAGTTATGTTGAACTTGAGTTATGAAATTTAAAATAATGTGCTTTTGGTAATATTATCATAAATTTACACATAACGGGTGTTTTTACACTGATCGGTCAGGAGGTGCACCGCTTCAGGTATGCCAACGATACTACTGTCTGCTTCTGCCAATTCCAGCCGTGTGCAATGGCAATTGCATGTCGGTCCGGTCAATATGAAAACATCCTATCTCTTGAGAAGATAAATAAATTGTGCACAAACTTGGAATTCGTTTAAGTAAGAGTATTCGATAAACTGTAAGAGGGCCTTTTTATTAGACTCAAATTTGTTTATTTACGTTAAAAATAAATGTGTTTGATTGTGTTCATTGTCATGTTTGCCATATTAGTTTTAATAAATTTAGTTACCTACCTGTATAGTGTACCTATACACACTTATCACAACCATACAATAATAACTGCATGCGATATTTACAAAAGACTGCAAAAAAATGCATGATTATAATTATAATTATAATTATATATTATAATTTTTTTAAGACGTTTAACCCATTATCTCATTGATGTAGAGTTTTAGTTCATTCTATTTCAATGTATTACCTATTTATTCTATGGTATAACTGCGTATCATTGAATAATATTTAGCTATAATATGCGGCTTTAAGTATTTTTGTTTTTTTAAACCTAATTGTGATACTATAATGAATTTTTGGCAGAAGCAAATTGAAATAAATTTATTATTATTATTTTCGATATTATTGCACCTATTTTTATCACAAGGAAAAAAAACATTTTCATAACACAACGAAATAATTGAACTAGGGGTAAAATGAGGGTTAAAAATGTTTTGTTATCATTGGAGGCCACAAGTAATCTCGCTGCGTCCTTATGCGTGAAATAAATTCATAACAATCTTGGAGGTAATAAAACAAGTAGACAATCTTGAAGAGTTTCCTTGAATTTTGTAACAACGTTGTTTTTTCGTTTTAATATATTATTTGTATCACCACGTCCTGCCACGTGTGTTATATATATTTATTTTGTTAAAATTTTATTTACTTGTAGCATTGTTTGCTTGTTTATTTCTAGAATATTATTATGGTTATTATGTGTCTTTTTTTATTTATATTTTATTGCACTACAAGTTAGCCCTTGACTGCAATCTCACCTGATGGTACGTGATGATGCAGTCTAAGATGGTAGTGGGCAAATCTGTTAGGGGTATGATATTATACCCATACTCGTAGTCGGTTTCTACACGGCATCGTACCGGAACGCTTAATCGCTTGGCGGTACGTCTTTGCCGGTAGGGTGGTAACTAGCCACGGCCGAAGTCTCCCATCAGATCAGATCGGAGAAAATTCAGAAATTATAAATTTCCAAATTGACCCTGCCGGGAATCGAACCCGAGACTCATCAAATTGTAAACTCATAATATGAAAAAAAAACTCGAACTAAAATATCTGGAGTTATATAATACGTCTAATAAATCCACCAGCTTACCTGCTATAAAATTTCAAGCCAATAATTTTATTTATAATTTATTTCAATTAAAAGTAAGAAATAAATTAAAATCTAAATTAAAAACTAATTATATTTACAAAAAATACAATTAGTTTTAAAATTACACTGTTTTATAATTTTCACTCTATAATTTAGTTTTGTAAACTCTAAATCCATCCAGTCAAAAACACTTCTTTAGTAAGTTTTTCTTTGAAAATAATAAGTTCGTTGAAATTAAATGAATATCATTAATAGGTTCTTAAAACATAATATACAATGTAAAGTTTCTTCCGGCTTGGGTATATGTAATCAGAAGTGCAATTTTAGTATTTCATTTTAGAATTTGTATTTTGTTTTTTCAATTTCAATGTATAATATTTTTATTTGATTTCTATCGCATCGCAATCGCATTTAGTACTTTACGGAAGTAGGTATAAAGAATAAAATCTTTTAGCGTAGTTTTCAAAGAGTAGAGGTACTTAACTACGAACACGATAGCTTAGAAATTCTTGAATAGCTCGAGAAAGTGCGCGAGAGGTTTTAAATTATTTACACATTTTGAAATTCCAACGAAAAGTCCCATCGCAGTGCTTTTATTATGCTTTCTTTATATATTTATTCTATGTTTAGCTAGAGTTAGCAAATGCTTTTCTTTACTGAAAACTATTAAAGCAATTAACCGCAAAAATAAAACGCAATTAGAAATTCGATAAACTGTAGTAATTTTTCGAACGCAACCAGCATTGCAAAAACCATGTTAGATAATATAATACCTCGTATAAAAACATCGGATTTATTTTCGTCGTAGTTACTTTTCCTCATTTAAGTTTCCGAATTAAATATCCATTAGGAATCTTCGCTCGAATAAATTAAAAGGACACTATCTTAAAAATAATGTAGTGTAGTGTACTTGATCTAGTAAGTGACAAATCAAATAGAATTTATGCAAATGTATTACAACCATAGGCTTTATAAACTGGTAACTATATCACATTCGCAAAGTGGATAGCATTGTCAGAAATATGAGAACGTGCCGTATTGTCTAATGTGGTTTGCTGATATTATTACATTATGTATTGGCAAGATCTGCCTGTTCGGATAAATACAGTTGTACTAATATATGTATACCGTTTTTGTTAACTGGACATTCATTTATTTCCGGCTAAGAGATGCCCACGACTTTATCTGCGTGGATTAAGCTTTTTGATTCTCGCTTTATTTTCCGAGATTAAGTAGGAGTAAGTGTCGTGAGTTTGTCGTGAGTAAGCACTCGCATAGTCTATTAGATAACAAAGAACGAAAACACACCGGGACGTGACAGGTCCAACGTCTTCCCAAAACGAGTTGGAGGGGGATAATATCTAATGCTGTCCAACTAAGTTGGTGGAGTTACGCGCGATTTTTGCGAAACTATATTTATATGTAGATGTAGATGGGCATATGTGGCAATTTTTTTTGTTCAGAGATAACCTCGAAGAGCCTAATTCTGAACAAAAAGATTACCCAATATGAACATGTGCCCTTCTTGCTTACTTATTAGTGATTCCGTGATTTACCGCTTGTATACTTTCGTTTACCTGGTGGTTCCCAACACTTCCTAACAACGCGAGGTCACCTATCCTAAACTTTGAATTGAGAATTTGCTTATTGCTGAGTTCGGAACAATGATCAAAGTAACATTTCATTCGGTTTTTGTTTGTGTAAGTTGAAGTTTGAAGTACGTAAGCAATTTTAATAAAACAAAACAGAGAGGCTCAGTAAAGAGTCGTAAAAATAACATATATTCGTAGTTCTTTATACACGTTTGTTCGTAAAAAATTCTATGTACTTACAATATAGAGATTTGGCTTTCAATACTAGCTCGAAAGACGCGATAAAGTTCTCAAGAAAATCAGTTTGATGTTAGGTAAGTGGCTTGTTTTGGTAGGATATTGTGTAAGGAGGTTCAAGGGGACAGGGGAAAATTGTTTTCCACCCACCGTGATTGTACCTCGTCTGCCTCATTAATGCCATGAAAACTAAAGAGGTATACGTTATCTTAAAAAACAAATGCAAAATTACATTCCAGCTATTTGTTATCTAATAGTTATCCTAGCGTTCTACTAGGCTACAGGTTTGTTGTTTAGGCACATTTTGTCAAACTTTTATCTGAACATATTTTCCATTTTCATAGGCAATAAACTCTATAGATACAATAGATTGACTTTTCATTCATACCGAAAAAAAACTATTTGTTCGAAAAAAAAAGGAGCAGGTAAATATATCTATACAAATGCGAAAGTTTAGATGGATGGATGGATGTTTGTTACTTAAGCACCCCAGAATGGTTAAATAAATCTGGATGAAATTTGGCACACAGAGAGATTATAGTCTGAAATAACTACTTTTTCCCAGATAATTTCCCGGAAAAGTTCCCGCGGGAACCAAAAATATATCAATCCACGCGGACGAATTCACGGGCATCAGCTAGTAATTTATAAGTACGTACAGAGCGTGGCATCTTTCGAGAAACTTTATTGAAAAAAAATAAAATTTATATGTGGGTTGATCAAATTAGATAATTCATGAAATTAAATTTGGATTTAATTATGAGATTTTAAACGTATTAAATTTTATACACACGGAAGGTTACATTCTACACCAACAAGACGAATTAGATAAGACTTATTTTACATCCATAAAAGTGGGGGTCTCTGAAATTTCTTCCGTAGTCGGGTTACAGTTTTTGAATGTATACTTCCACTACTGCCCATTAACGTTCCACTGCTGGGCACAGGCCTCCACTCTCATAGGAGAGGGGGAAATAGAGCTTAGATCCACCATGCTGCTCCAATGCGGGTTGGCGGGCTTTGACGACTATTATCATGTTAGTGATAATAACCGGGACCGACGGCTTAACGTGCTCTTCGAGGCACGGGGGTGAAACACCACCAACTTCCTAACTCCAGGCTAGTACTGAGAATTTCTAGTCGGAAAAACCCAATACCTAATATTATGGCCCGACCCGGGACTCGAACCCGGGACCTCGTCGGCCGCAGTCGAACATGTTAACCACTAGACTAACGAGGCAGTTATATACTTACTGCATCACGTACAAGTTTTTCACTTACGAAATCTTTTGCAAACATTACTTATGTAAGTTCACAAGAGAATTTTAATTTTCTTTATTTACTTTACAATTTGGTACTTACAGTTAAAACAATTACAAGTGTAATTGCAGCCTTAAGCTGAAATGTCGCTGGGTCTAGAAATTTTACCTACGTACATAACGCAGCTTTTCTTTATAACGAAGGACTCCACCGAGAAATAATTATTTTTAGAAAATTCACGCGAGTGAAATCTTTGTGGGCCAGCTAGTTACAAAAAACATAAAAGTAGACTTAAAGTGAGTTCCTTATAGCAATTTTTAAACGTGTAAAAAATCTTGATAGTGGTCCAGAGTTCCTTACTGATAGGTTGACTGATCTATCAAAGTATGGCGTAACCTAACTTACTATACTATACTACAATTAGCGTAAACTTGAAGGTTTTTTTTATTAGCGTTACTTAATTGGATTTCTTATTTTGGAAATTTCATCCCATATAGGGCAAAATTATTTCCATGAATATAAATTTTTGGTCTTTCAGTTCAACCTATATCATCTTAATTTAATCAGATTTCAAGACGATAGCATTTGTAGTCTGTAGTTACTAAAATACGTATCCAAAGTGTGACGGACAGACATACAGACACAGTCGCACTATATAAATTACCATTTGTGTACGAAACCCTTAAAAGAGACAAAGAAAAAGAAGTAGACGGTTATAAAAGTATCAATTATCTTTCCAAAACGAAGGCTACAATATTTGAATTTAAGCCGATTGTAAGAAACCGAAGGAAAATGTTGAGAGAGGTTGTGCAAAGTATTTGCACGTTCCCGCAACAAAGACATCCTAAGTCAACAACATGTTCGCGGTAAGTGACAAGTATATATATGGAGGATTAACGCGAAATAACAATAGTAGGACAATTTTAGGGCCTGCTCCCTTAAAGGGCTGGGCTAGGAACTTCATGCGATGTATAGAAATATAACTTAATAGTATGACAATAAAATTGAAATTTTAATAATGATCATCGTAGGTACAACTACAATACCCTTTAGGCATTAGCGATATGCTTTATTGGCATTGATGTAGAATTTTAGTAATTGGCACTGAAAAATGAAATAATGTCATACTATTAAGTCACACCTATTTTCTCTATATAAATATACTGCCGTGTCGTACCTTTAATAGTTTATTAAATAAATAATCTGTCATGAGTGTCTTCTTTTGCTTACAAAAATACAACAAAAAATATATTTTTTAGTTAAGATGTAGAAAAGTTTTGAGGGATGAGTGGCCCAGTTGCGACGGCGCATATAAATCGATGACCCAAGTCAGTAACTGGATGGGTGACCGAATTTGGAATTTGGAAAGCAATGAGGAATACGACGTATTCCTCATTGCTGAGGGAGAGAGAGAGAGAGAGAGAGAGAGAGATCGTAATTTTTATCTCATAACATAAATAGATATGTCCTAAAGCGCTCACTGATTAATTCATCAACGCCCAGCCCAAACCCCTGGACCTGAAAGCGGAAATGTTTTATCAATAAAGATTAAGGATTCTTCGTAATATCTACGAAAGTCGCGAGTAATACAATTTACATTGTGTTGTTAGTAATCTAATGTTTTGGACCTAAAAAGTACGTATATAATTTTATCATTTGTTTAAAAAGTTAACCACTACATTGTTATCGCTGAGTTAAGTATACGGACTAGATTATTATAGATTTGGGCAGGGAAATAAAAAAAAAACACCAAAGTTGATTAAAAACATAATGACGAAATTTCTATGCAAATAGGTAGGTGAGCAATTTTTTGCTCCACTCTGTTATTTATATAAAAAGCAAAATGTATGAAATAAAGTGGCAAGTCCCGGATGTCATTTGCATAGAAAAAGAACAAAATTTTGAAACAGTCGATATTGTTTTAATTCTATATTAAAATACTAGCTGATGCCCGCGACTTTGTCTGCGTGAATTGAGGTTTTTGGTTCCCGCGGAAACTCTTTAATTTTCCGAGATAAAACGTAGCTTATGTCACAGAATAATAACTAGTACTTGGTAGCCTAAGTGTTATTCCACACTATAATCTTTCGCTGTACCAATTTTCGTTCAGATCCATTCAGCCGTTCTGGCGTCCATCCATCCAAACTTTATTATAATATTAATTAGACTACGGTGAACGTGCGTAGTAGAGGTACCTAGGCATAGTGCTTCGCACGGGTAGCACTTTCATATCCAATAATAGCCAGACGGCATTGGGCAGCAGTGAACACATTAGGTTTTACATTAAAAAAAACCCCGGCTGAGTTTGTTGTGGACTCTTCTCGGACCAGGGCGCGTTTGAAACCCTCGTAGCTTTAGTTTTAAGATACTGTAAAGCATTGTGCTGTCTTGGCACTACTGAAAGCTATATACCCAGAAAAAAAGATACTGTAACTAATTATCACCATCATGTTTTATATGTGAGTAATGGACGTCAGTATGTGTACCTACAGTGTCCCTAAATTGAATAAATGATTGATCCATTGACTGATTAGCACTGTGATAATATCTCCGCCCTGCTGGCCGCCCCTATTTCTGTTGCGCGTTAATTTATTTCTATGACATCTTCTAAGATATTAATTTGAATTAAATGGTGTAAAGGGCGAATTTGGTTTATATTACTGAATGAATAAATGAATGAATTAAATTTATTTGCGGAATATAAGTATGTACAGATGTTTACAATTTTAAGGCTTCCTTTATATTCTATTATAAATTAGCATGCAAATATTTAATGTACTCATTTGGAATAGTATTATATTTTAAAATTATTCCAATGAGGTTATGAGATCTGAATCATCATGATTACAAAAAAAAGAAAGTCCATATTAAAATAAGATTCAGTCACATTAAGTCAATTTAAATAAATAATATGTCAATTAATTGTTAAACAAAAATGAGATAAAGAATAAAAAGACTTGTCACTCAACCAACGAAAGAGATTTCTTTTAGAGCTACTTGTATTTTGATTTTTTAGGTTGTTATCTAATTTTTTATAAATTTTAACACGCATAGCATGCGGAGATTTACACGTTTGTTGTTTACAAACTATAATTTATTATAGTTTCTAGTGCATAGTCGATTTTTGTTTCTTGTTATATTATAATGATTTAGTTGCGAGAAAGTCTTGAGATACTCCACGTGCCGATGTACAAAAACAGTTATTTCATATATATATAGACATGGCAGGGTGAGAAGCTTGTGCGTTTTAAATAACGGTCTACATGAATCAATTGGCCCTTTTAAATATATGCTGCTTATGCACTTTTTTGAGTCACAAAAAGTTTTTGTAAATCAGTAGAGTTTCCCCGTATTATAATTCCATAGCGCTTAACAGACATGACGTAGCCATGGTATGCTACTAATGCTGCTTCTAGAGAAACTGTACGTCTTAAGCGACGCAAAGGGTACACAAATTTATTTAGTTAATTACAAATGTCCTCTATATGTTTTTTCCAGTCACAGTGTTCGTCAAAGTTAATACCTAAAAATTTTGCATTATGTACAATGTCAATTGATTTATTATTATAGTTTATATCCAATGTCTTATTATGTCCTCTTTTGGTTTTAAATTGCATACATATAGTTTTACTTATGTTTACACTTAAGTTATTATTCCCTAACCAATTAATCGTACTTACTTACTTGAGTTGATCAACTATTTTATATATGACGTCTACTATGCTAGATAAATTATCATAGAATTTTATATGTTGACAAGCGATTCTTATTTCTTATCAACTTACAATTTGCCGACTATTTAGGTAAACTGTTCTCTTCAAATCATTTAGGTAAGGGATTAATACCTTCGAAAGTAGAGCTTTGTTTTGAGAAGATTATGTCCGACTTCATTCACATTATTGCAATTTTCGTAAGGATCTCTAAGTTAAAAAAAATAAAATATAGCCTATGTTACATGCTTATAAAGTAGCTTCTATATGTGAAATAATTTTTAAAATCGGTTGAGTAGTTTTTCAGGATATCTACTACAAACAAAAAATCTTTCCTCTGTATAATATTAGTTTAGATAAATGAATAGCTGAAAATCATCATTAACAAATTATCATGTAGCTAGCTCGTATACCGTAGCGGTACTTATCTCAATTCTCGTCATTTCAATACATTGTACTTATCAGGCGCTGTTAATGTCATGTGAGTCAGATATAAAATGGCCGCAGAATATGAATTTGCTGTCTATTTTTTTATTCAAAATTATTGTAATTGGCTAACTGCCTCGTTGGTCTAGTGGTTAGCATGTTTGACTGCGGCTGACGAGGTCCCGGGTTCGATTTCCGGGTCGGGCCATAATTAAGTAGCGGGTTATTCTGATTAGAAATTCCCAGTACTAGCCCGGAGTTCGGAAGTTGGCGGTGTTTCACCCCCGTGCCTTGGAGAGCACGTTAAGCCGTCGGTCCCGGTTATTATCACTAACATGATAATAGTCGTTAAAGCCCGCCAACCCGCATTGGAGCAGCGTGGTGGGTCTAAGCTCTAATTCCCTCTCTCCTATGAGAGTGGAGGCCTGTACCCAGCAGTGGGACGTTTTAATGGCTGTAGTGGTATTGTAATTGGTGGGAATCACAGATTTTCCAAGAGTGTTCCAGGCCATGCATATCAGGAATGAAAAAAAGCACTTCGAGCGTGAAGGTGAAACGTCAACGACATAGGGAAATGAGCTTTTATATACTAGACTAGAGGAACTAGAGGAACTAAAACTCGCTCGGCGTCTTAAGGTACGGTGGTAAAATGGTGAAGGTGGTATGAGATAGAACATCTCACACACTCACCGAAATATTACCGAAATAGTACATCCTATAAAACAACGTTAGGTATGCCTACCTTACGACGGTGTTCAAGGCTTTGAAGTTTGACCAGAAGAGGTGAAGTTTCGCGTTCATATGAAACTTCGTTTTGTTTAATACTAATGCGCAACCTAAATTAAGTTTTAATAAACAATCTGCGAAACTATTAAAATGCAACGCACACCGACAGAGTGGGTGGAGCCGCTTTCAGTCAAGTAGTCAAGTTTCCGAAGTCAAGGAGGAAAATATTATTTTTGGTATATCTGTCACCGTAAGATTGTAAAAACCGTTAGATTATAATCTAACTCGCGAAATTCTAAACTGTCGAAAGATTACAATTTAACGCATTATTTTCCGTTGGATTGTAATCTGATAGGTATTTAAACCCAATAAAACCTACACTACTTGATTATTTATGTTGAACCCTAACCTAACCTACAAGAAAGAGACAAGAAAACGTAAATAAAATGAATATTTTAAAAATTGACACTCAGAACATTGAACAGTTCCGACAGTTTAGAATTTCGCGAGTTAGATTATAATCTAACGGTTTTTACAATCTTACGGTGACATATCGATTTCCACCATATTATGTCAACTAAACGTACAAGGTAAACTTACTTTAAAATAAACGTGCCTACAAGCAGATTCCTTGTTCCATGGTGCCTCCAAGGATTTTTTATCTTCAAATACAAAGTAGTTGTTTAGCAAAAAGTCCTAATTGAACGTCGTCGTTAATAGGCTATCTAGACATCAACCTTGTCGCTGGATTCGTTTGAATTTGTTTGATTAAAGACGCGAAAGTTTAGTTAGGCGCGTTCATTCATAGATAGACTCTGCTCGACTCCGTAGGTACGCGTTGGGCTTAAAAACAGCCATCGAAGAATTCAAATTACGCTACAGTGGTTCTCAAACTTTAACCTAACTAATTCCCACGATACCAACTTAGCAAGACAGATAAATTCACGAACCAAACTTCTATTTCGATAGTTCAACCAAAGATAATTTTCAATTCTAGAACGTGAAAACATTTTATTTGCTTGTAAATTTTTCAAGTCGTAAAGGCGTTTCGTTGGGAGCAACAATTATGATTGTTATTTTTGGTCTCATATAATAATAATGACAGCTTTAAACCTAGTGTTGGTTTAGTTTATAGAGTGTGTTATACATAATTGGCCCCATTGCTTCTTTGTTTTTAATCATCAAGTGCTCACTTGAATTATTCGTGAGTGATTTCAATCAACATTCTATTGTATGTATATAGGCTTTCTCGCTTCCTATAAATAATTAAATATTTTCTGTTGGAAAATTGTTTTTTCAAAACTTGCAAGTGAAAAGTACAAGTTCTACCTACTGAAAGAATTATTTAGAGCCATCAATGTAGAGAAACGGGAAAAATCAAAGTGTGCAATTTAAAAAAATAGTGTTTCTGATCCTTTGGTGGCCGTTGGATATAACATCTATTCACTATGTGAAACCTTTTGAAAAATCCATAATATCAACCTATCTTTTAGGCCATAATATTATTACCGTCTGATTAAAATTAGTATATCAATCGAAATCAACGTGAACGAAGCCGCGGATTAAAACTGGTATTATTGTCTATAGATCGCAAGTCATGAATAGAGATATGTAATCCACTTAAATATTCAATCCTTTTATGTTTTTTTTATTAAAAGTCAAGTGCAATTGAATTCAATATATCGATTGGGTTGTATCGAAGCGCAGTGAGTACCTACTTAATACTTTATTTAATTACGCTGCCCTTGCATTTTAGTCTCTATCAATATCTTCATAGGGACTATTGACAAATGGGTGTGGTATTCTTTAGTTCGCTGTACCATCATTAATCTCAATACATTCAAAGGGCACGGTCTTTGATCTTCCTAACATAATTTCCATACTTTATCTAGCTTGTGCTCTACGTGTCGAGGTAATCATTTCAAACATTTAGGGCTCATTCACACAGCGGTCTGTTGCATCGTTTTCGTTTCAGCGATGACGTGTGTAGTTGTTGAGGAGTTCACACAGAAGACATTATTCCAGATAAGAAAACATACCGAACCGACAGCGGTCCGTTTTATTTAATAGGTATTAGGTACGTCTTTATTACGAATTACGATGGCGTAGGGATTTAGTTATAGAGTTCACACACGATAGTATTGCATATCCAGTAAACACACAACACAATGCGTTATTTTTACTGTATCTTTTATGGCGGTTGCTCATAGGTTTAAACATAACCTCCAGTAGCGCCTGATATATAAAAAACCGTCGAAGAGCATATTGACTATTGAGCTAGGTGCAGTGTTTTCAAAATTATAATTTATATCACGCCGACAAGCTTGATTAATATCTCATACCTGCCCATGCCAAATTATAGCTAATACTAAAGCGCAAAACAAACAGGGAACGGGCGCGGCACGGGTGACGCTGTGTGGTGTCGTCCATAATATAAATACAAGGAATTAAATCCACTGCGCACCCGACCCGACCCACGCCTGACCCGCACCCGTTCCCTGTATGTTTTGCCCTTAAAAGAGCCTCTGTGCTAAGCCGGAGACAGACGAACTGACTGGCGAAAGTATAAGGGTTCCTTGGTGACTACGGAACCCTAAAACGGGATGGACGGACGGACATGGCGAAACTATAAGGGTTCCTTGCCGACTACGGAAGAATTAAAACGATCCTGTAAATACAGACCTTCTGTGTGAATGAGCACTAAGTTGAACAGTTTAAAGTTGTAATACGTTGTAATAGAAATAGGGGAGCCCCATTTGTATCACGTGTCTCGAGTATTGTGGTGTCTGCGGTTTAGAAGTGGAACCCTGTGTGAAATGCGTTTGTATGTGGCGGTAAAGAGTATCCCATCAAAAACATAAATGTAAAATGAGAGCCAAGTTCAAAATTGTGATAAATATGCCTTGGTTGTTGACTGCAGCGACAAAAGAAGTGAGATCTAAATGGGTGCCAAGTTCAATGGTCAGTCCTGCAATTTATTTATCCCATCAAAAACATAAATGTGAAATGAGAGGCAAATTCAAAATTGTGATATATATGCCTTGGTTGTTGACTTCAGCGACAAAAGAAGTGAGATCTAAATGGGTGCCAAGTTCAATGGTCAGTCCTGAAATTTATTTATAACAACATATAATATTTTATAACAACTTAAAATATCATTTTTTCTTATAACTTAGTATAAAATGTTGAAGACTAAGGCTTTGGCTTGGCTAGTTTTCATATACGAATTATAGCCTTCACAAGTTGTAAAGCTGTAAGTTCTTATTTTATTCTTCCGAAAATTTGGCTAGCTGGTAGAAACTGTACTTTTAGGTACCTACTTAATAATAATTCGTACATGGAAACTAGCCAAGCCAAAGCCTTAGTCTTCAACATTTTATACTAAGTTATAAGAAGAAATGATATTTTAAGTTGTTATAAAATATTATATGTTGTTATAAATAAATTTCAGGACTGACCATTGAACTTGGCACCCATTTAGATCTCACTTCTTTTGTCGCTGAAGTCAACAACCAAGGCATATATATCACAATTTTGAATTTGCCTCTCATTTCACATTTATGTTTTTGATGGGATAAATAAATTGCAGGACTGACCATTGAACTTGGCACCCATTTAGATCTCACTTCTTTTGTCGCTGCAGTCAACAACCAAGGCATATTTATCACAATTTTGAACTTGGCTCTCATTTTACATTTATGTTTTTGATGGGATATCATTACTTTTTGTACAGAAATTATTGAACTCAATCTCAAACTCAAAACATATTTATTCAAAATATGTACCTACAAAGTACACCTTCTGAACGTCATGCTTACAGAGCATAAGAGGTGATGGTGATAATTAACTACGGTATCTTAAAACTAAAGCTACGAGGGTTCCAAACGTGCCCTGGTCTGAGAAGAGCCCGCAATAAACTCCGCTTTTTTTTTATTATCACCATCTCACAAATATTTGAAATTATATATATGTACTTATAATATAACATTACATAATCAGCCGCTGTAACAATTCATACCAATGCCTTGCTATCATTCAAATAATCCTTTACACTGTAATAGGACTTTTCTATTAGTTTAGTTTACGTTTTACATTAGTAGGTACTTATTATTCGGTTTAAGTCAGTGTGTCACCCACCAGTAATTCTATTGTACGACTCATTGTACAAGATAATTAAAGACGAGAATTCTCAAGAAAAATATATACAGCCGGTTTCTGAATTGAGAATTTCATGTTGAGTCGGTCTCAAAGACTTCTTAAGTGTGTCTTAAGAACGACTTAGGCAAATTATTGTTTCTGAATTGATATTGCGTAAGGTTTGAGAATTGGAGCTTGCAAATTTTCAAATTTGACAGTTTCGAAACTTAAATCTCTGCTTAACAGCAAAATTGCGTTTCAGAGCGCATTTGACAGTGCTCAAAGCTCTCCTTTCTCAGAGTTGACAACGTAATAGATGAGTGACGGATTTCAGCTACTTAAACTTTACTCTCGTTTGAACCTTTGTAAAAAAATCCATTTTTTGCACAATGTCCAGTGAAGATTCTTGCCTGTACAAAGACAACCACACAGGAGACAAGTTATTAGAAATCGCCCATTGTTTCTTTCAACAACAAACAATTTAACAACCGATTCCGCTTTTCGAAGGAATCTGTAACATTTGTTTTTGGCAAAATAAAGACCAAATTACCCGCAAGAATCCAAAGGTGCGACTGCATTCCGCCAATGTTACAACTTCTAATAGCATTGCGGTATTACGCAACTGGCAGTTTCCAGGCCGTCGTAGGAGACACGGCGAACGTAAGCAAAGCAACTGTGTGTCGGGTAACCGATAGAGTATCCAGTGCTATAGCGATGCTAAGGGCACAATACGTGCAAATGCCTTCTGCTCAAGAACGATCAACAGTGGCTGCAGGATTTTATGCGATAGCAGGATTCCCTAGAGTAATTGGTGGTGGTCTCGGTGGCAACAGGGCAGAATTGTTTAGAAATAGAAAAGATAACTTTTCAATAAATATCCAAGCCATATGTGACGCTAATTTGAAAATAAGAAGTATCATCGCCCGTTGGCCATGTTTTGTCCATGATACAACAATTTGGAATGATTCTCCACTTGCTGCTCAGTTTGAAGATGGAAGATTTGGGTCATATCTAATTTTAGGAGACAGTGGATACCCATGTCTAAGGTACATCATGACGCCATTTTTAAATCCTACCACTTCAGCACAAGAAGCATATAACAGAGCACAGATTACTACTAGAAATACAATTGAGAGATGCTTTGGAGTTCTGAAGAGGCGTTTCCCCTGTCTTCATTCCGGGATGCAGCTTAAATTAGGCAAGGTGTACAAGGTTATTGTAGCATGTGTAGTTTTACATAACATGGCCCCAGATCTTGATGATTTTGTTGTAAAGATGTACTTGTTGAAGAGCAAAATGATGTTCTACCTTTGTCCCAAGCTCAACAAGCACAAAATTTAGCTGTAAGATCAGCATTAGTAGAAACTTATTTTACTAATGCATACGGTTAATACCCTTCAGGTAATTATATTTTGTAGTGGAAAATATAATAAAATTAGTAATTTATTTGTGAGAATAAAAAAACCCGGCTGAGTGTGTTTTGGGCTCTTTCAGATCAGGGTGCGTTTGGAACCCTCTTTAGTTTTAAGATACCGTGATTGATTTTATACTAATACTGATGATGCCCGTGACTTCGTCTGCGTGGATTAAAGTTCCTTGATTCCCGCGGGAACTCTTAAATTTTCCAGGATAAAAAGTAACCTATGTCCTTACCCCGGATACAACCTATGCCTGTACCAAATTTCATCAAAATCGGTTGAACATATGGGCCGTGAAAGCATAGCAGACGGACAGACAGACACACTTTCGCATTTATAATATTAAGTTTGGATATTAGTATTTGTATATATGGTTTATAAATACGAAAGATGGATGTATGGATGGAAGGATGCTTGTTTGTTACTCTATCACGCCAAAAAAGTTGAATGGATCTGGATGAAATTTTCTGGATGAAACTGCCTCGTTGGTCTAGCGGTTAGCGTAGTCGACTGCAGATCACGAGGTCCTGGGTTCGATTCCCGGTTGGGCATAAAAATTGTTAGGTATTGGGTTTTCAATTATGAAATTCTCAGTGCCAGCCCGGAGTTGGAAGTTGGCGGTGTTTCACCCCCGTGCCTCGGAGAGTCAACATGATAATAGTCGTTAAAGCCCGCCAACCCGCATTGGAGCAGCGTGGTGGGTCTAAGCTCCTAATTCCCTCTCTCCTATGAGAGTGGAGACCTGTGCCCAGCAGTGGGACGTTAATAGGCTGAAGTGGTGGATGAAATTTGGTAAAGAGATTATTGTCTATAATAACAGATAGGCTTAAAATTTCGGACAGTAATATGAGTACGTGTGCCTAATTTAATAAAGAAATATTGAATAGAAATAAAAGTTTTGTTTTTGAAATGTTTTTTTATTAAAAAAATAACAAATTTAAAAATTTCTTTAGAGGGTCATTAAAACTTATAAATAATAGGATCACGAAATTAAATTTCAAGTATCTAATGCATCCAAAATTAGGATTAGAATATCGAAATAAATGTACTTCACATTAATTTTCTCTCCACCTTTCTTAACTGCATTTTTAATATTTGCATCTGAATTTCATGCCTTTTCTGCTCATTTCTAAATTTTAAAATTTCATTCTTTTTTTTAAGCATCTCTGCAGATTTTTTATGCATACATTGCCTTCATTCTTCTTTGTTTTTTTTTTGCCTTCAGTCTGGAACGCAGCTCATTTGAAAAGTAACTTTTTGGTTCTGGCACTGTATTCGTTTGTGAATGCACTGGATCTTCCACGATTCTTTCTTATGTCTTCTATAAAAAAATGTTACATTACACAATAAATACCAAATTTAAAATTAAGGTTTAAATGTTAATTAAATGGCCAGAGCTAATTCCAAGTAAGTGCCATCCTATACTATGGAGTATGTACAAAATTTTAGATTTGTATGCATAAACGTTTTGCAGATTAGTTCATATAGCACTGAAAATTGAAACTGACAGACAGATAAACTACTGAGGCTGAGCAATTGGGTCTTGTTGGCAACCTTTGGGTACAGAGTCCTAAAAAAACTAATAATGTGGCTTATTTTTCATCACACAATATAAATTTAGGTAGGTGGTTTTCAAGTCAGAATATATGCTAAACAGTACCTACAAGTAAGAAGTGCTTACTAAATTATTCAGCTGCTTCATCGAAAGGATTCTCATCAGGAAATCTTTAATCGAATTTTCATCAAAAATAAATGCCTGAAAAGATTTTTTTTACTTAATACTATTGTACACAGAATATAATATAGTATAATACTAGATACAAGATGATGCCCGCGACTCCGTCCGCGTGGATAAGGTTCTTTGATTCCCGCGGAAATTCTTAAATTTTCCGGGATAAAAAGTAGCCTATGACCTTCCCCGGGATATAACCTATCCCTGTACAAAATTTTATCAAAATCGGTTGAACAAATGGGCCGTGAAAGCGTAGCAGACAGACAGACAGACACTTTACTAGTATGGATATTAGTATGGATTACTAAGTAGAAATTAAAAAATGACATTATCACATTATCACCAGATGTTGTGGCGATAAGTGAAGATTCACTTATCAGCTCATCTTCGCTTTGGTCCTGAAATAATAAATTATGTAAATGACTAATTAATACTAAAAAAACACGCGGGGACACGAAATACCTCAATCCACGCGGACAAAGCCGCGGGCATCAGCTAGTATAATATAAAACACATAAATATGCCTGTTATTCAAAGAAAACATTGACATTATTCTAAGTTTGATGGTTGGATTTTATGGAATTTGTAAGTAGTCAGGTAAGTATGTCTTGTGACTAGGTGAATAGAATACTCGACGAATTTTTATGCACTCTCTATTTTTAGAGTTACATGTACGAGTACGTACCTACTAACTACGAATTATGGCCAAAGAAATCCACAAGATATTATACTGAACCAAAACGGAGTAAAGCTGGCCTACGAGCAATACAAGGGAATCCTTACTAATATTATAAACGGGGAAGTTTGTATGTATGGATGTATGGACGTTTGTTATTCTTTCACGCCAGAACGGCTAAACGGATCTGGATGAAATTTGGCACAGGGATAGATGGTCTGGAATATCACATCTAGGTTACTTTATACCAGAAAACCTTAATCCACGCAGACAAAGTCACGGGCATAAGCTAGTTGATATATTAAAAAATATTAGGTACTACTTACTTTTATACGAATGCGAGAAGATTTGCTTTCTCCTCGTAACTGAAATAGGGAGATCTTTTTTTCTTGTTTCTTTCCATTTTATACATTTTAACGAGAATATTAGCCAAAAGAAAACAAATTCGACATAATATACAAAACCGACGTTTGTCAAACTGGCATAATTTGATACGCTTCATTCTATAAAGCGATGATTTAAAATCGACGACAAAAACAACGATTTTTATGATATAATAGCTTGAAAAATTTGAAATGGATTATTCTTTAAATAAAATTGAGCAAAATCTATTTTTTTGAGTTATATTTAATAATAAAATTTAACAAAATTAGAAAACAATTTTATTTTCGGTTAATACCGGTTTTCGTACGTGTAACGAAACGCATACGTAATGTTGGAGAATACTCAGGGACCATTGAAGAAATACTTAGCTAATTACAATTTGGGAAATCCCAATTTTATCTTGTGAAACATAAAAAACTTAAGTCTTAACTTAAGTCTAGAGCAAAGCTTAGCTGATTTTTGCTTGAATGCCTAATTCAGAAACCGGCCGATAGTGTACCTAGAGTTACACTGACATTGACAGATTACATCTATGGTCAGACTACCTCTACAGCACATTTCTACATCTCATCAATTATGATTGCAAAAGTTCAAAATCAAAAGTTTTTAGTGAAACATTGAAAACAAGCACGGTAAACAGTCGATATCACTAAAACCACTCTATACAATGAATACAAATCACAATGACTGACAGCTTGAACTGACGACTTCAAATACGTTTCTTCTTTTCTGTCAATGACGTTTCGTTGCACAAAATGCATGAATACGAAGGTAAGGTTTTAATGCAACTATATTATTATTCATTATTATTTACATTAAAATAATAATTATGTGTCATTTTCAATAGTTAAGGAGTTACTACCACCGCTTAAAGCAGTATTGTTTCAAAATAACGGTTGAATGTCACGTACTCTGACGTCCTTAAAAGAATGATTATAACACTACAACATAAACGTCAACAGTATTAAAATAATACGGCTTTAAGCAATGGTAGTATGCCCCGTGTCAGAGTTTTGATCTATACTTAGGTAGATCAGAAAAATGACGATTTTTGTACGTTTATATCTAAATAACCATTTGAGGTGTGCTTATGAAATTTGGAGCACATATGTATCTCACGGGTCTCAATATATGCGCCAAATTTGACATGTTTATGTGAAATAGTTTTTGAGTTATGAGGGGGTCAAAAGTGGCTCCAAATGGTTCGTGTAATATTACACACGGTGCTGCTCGCCAGTTTTTTTGAACTTTGGCTGGACACGCTTCCGCGTGTCTTGATGTAGTAGGAATTTATTGGTTATGTATATTATGTCATCCGTATATCATTGAGTATTTAATAATACTCAATGAAATACAGATACCAACTGGCAATGGAATCGAATCGATGTAGTTTTAAACATCTAAAAATCACGCTCTACCAATAATTAATTACACCTATAAATAAATGAGACTTGTCAAAATAAAACCAATTGAGTCAAATATAACAAGGCATTCTACTATCGTTCCACTTATTACCTCCTGATTCCATCGTCAGATCAGCTAGATGGAACCAAATAATTGGATAGTCGCAGTGCCCACTTGTTGCCTATATCCTTAAACATATCTAAAAACCTACTCAAAAGAGATAATACTCCAACGCAAAACAAACTGAATAACAATCAGCTCAGCAGTTTTCAGGAAGATGCCCATTTGGACTTATGGCATACAGCTGTTAGGCTGTACCAAAAAGAACAACATTTAAATGACACGACGGCTCTTAAATAAAGTACTCAGAGGTATTTCAAATGCGCCCTGGGTACATCAGAAAGGACGATATTCATCGGGACCTCGATTTTGAATACGTCGTCC
This sequence comes from Erebia palarica, assembly GCA_964035005.1. NCBI lineage: Eukaryota > Metazoa > Arthropoda > Insecta > Lepidoptera > Nymphalidae > Erebia > Erebia palarica. Next base: position 23,635,913 of record OZ035986.1, read on the forward strand.
AAATAATAAGTTTGCTCTAGCCCACCAGTACCACCATCGGATTCATCACCACGTTGACGTTGTGGCGATCCAGCTGCTCGAAGTAACAAAGTTAGTGAGTAGAATAAATAGGAATAAACCCCCATAATAGGGAAAAAAGTTTTCAGGGAAAAGTTAACAAAACCACACACATAAACCTCAAACTACTTACATAGCGCCAAATGCCCTAATGCGCCAAATGTCCCCGTTGCGTCGTTGGTAACAATTGGTAAAGCATCGGCTTTTTTCATATATAAAATTTGTATCGGAACTACCCAGTAGGACAAATTGTTAGTAATATTGGCAAATTACCAAATGTGGTTAAGCGGCGATAGCTAGTAAATTCGCACTACTTATTTCTGTTAACTATGATGAATGACGACGACATGATAACGAATAAGATACGTACTACCTAATATCTTTGTGGATAACTAGAGTTTATCCACAAAGTAATTAAAAGAGGCATGAAAGAAGAATTGGTAATCACTCTGAATGAAGCAAAATCAGGTCTAATTACAGTAGTTGTTAGAGTTCACAGCACGTATTATCTATGTCTCATCTGCAAACGGTACACTATCGGAGTTCTAAGGTAGTTAGTTATTTTAGTAATATGCTTACCTCTAGCGCATTGCGTATTTAGGCCAGGTGTTGAAATTCGCACGGCAAGCTTTGAACCGTCCTTCATGATATGTCATAGATAGATCACGTGATGAACCACTGACGTTGAACTTAAGTACTGGCGGTGCAGGCAACGAATGACAGCCTAAATTGTTGATGTTTATGAAATAAAATTGTGCTACATAATTTTTAGAATGGCACATTTGCATAAAGTTTAGAACTCCCACGGGAAATAACCAAATCCACGTGGACGAAGTCACGGCACATCATAGAAATATTTTTTTGTCTGCGAATCTGTGAGTCTGTTCGTTACCTATACACATCCGCGTATCTTTTGTCCGATTGAGTTGAAACTTTGTACAGCTGTTGCTCGTATTTGCGGGGAGCATAGATGTAGGATTGGATTGAGCGAGACCAATCCTACATCTATGGCGAGGAGGTATAACAGGTATTGCCAAGCATCACAGAAATCATTATTCATAGGGGTACAGGGCGAAATATAAAGTAGTCAATCTCTATAGATCGTTCGATTTCATTGTTCGTGATATAAGCATAGAAAACTTAATAGTAAGTTAGATTAGTTGCACAGTACCGAAGTAATTGCCTCAATAGTAGTCAACTAATTAGCCAAACTATTCCAGACCCAATGTTAGGAAAATGTCAACACGAACGAGATATTCATACATATACCTCTATTATGTACTTCAGTCAAACATAATAATATAACTTTATAATCATAATATAACTTTAGTTCAAGACTACACATTTTATTTTACTATCTAGTTTAGATTACCTATGATATCAGATGCTTCTAACGTGTATAAAATGTGGCGTCCCGTACGTTGAATTTATTGTTGTTTAGAAATTCAGATCTTTTGAAATACGGCAGCTGGGCCGTTTTGCTTTTTCTTTTCCCATTGGCGACGTGACTAAAAGAAAGTTTTCATATAAAAATGTGAAGCCTAACAGCCTGCCTTTGACTACACTTTAACAGCAGACATTTGACTTCAAAAGTGCAAGATCCCTTTTGTAGAAACAATTTATCATCATGACGTTTTGCTTCCAAAGAAAAGAGTTTATTGTTTTAAACTCAGTAGTTACGTAAATATTATAAATATATAAGTTTGAAAGTAGTGCAATTGATAGTTTTTCATAAAACAATAAAAATAAAATAAAAATAAGCAGCCTAAACCGCTGTGGTTAGAAACTTGAAATTTTGACAGTAGGTTCCTTTTGTGACGACTAAGGGGGTGAAATAGGGTGAATTGAAAGTTTTTATGAAAGTCCGTAATTTCTCAAGTTATATCCATGAAACTTGGTAGCTAAGCTTGGTGGTAAGCTACTGGTAAAAATTAAAAAATACGTTAATATTAAGAAATTAATAGGGGTATAATTTACAAAACCTGTGAAACATTCATAGGTTTTGTAAATTCTACCCCCGCAGGAGTGAAAAGGGGGATGAAAGTTTGTATGAAAGTTCTTTTTTTTCTCAAAATATTTCTCAAGTTATATTAACGAAAGTTGGTATTTTGGTTTTCGTTAAAAATTATAGAAGTACGTATGTTACAGTTTTTTAAAATTGCATCCCCAAATTCCCTCCCCCTGGGGGTAAAATAGGGGTTGAATGTCATTCATTTCTCAAGTTATAGCCATGAAACATGAAACTAAGGCCTAAATGCTAGTCTTTGGTTAAATATGAAGTGCAGAATTTTTGAAAATTCGACCCCCAAAGGAATGAAATAGGGGATAAAATATTGTATAAGAGACTTTCATTTCTCAAGATATTTATCAATTCCAAATTCAATACCAAAATTCGTTTGCCAATGACATTAAATAGAGAGTTTGTCTTTCAATCATGCCGCAGCAGAGCAACGGATAAACGTGATTTTTTGCATGGGTAAAGTGAGGACCTGGAAAATGACATAGGCTACTTTTTATACCGGAAAATTAAGGAGTGCCTGTCGGGTAAAACACTTAAACCACGCGGATGAAGTCACGGGCATAAGCTAGTATATTATATTTGCATTCATATTCAGTCGTATTATACTCTGAATCATAGTTTCTGGGTTCAACATAAATTACCAGTGGATTTTTTATTTTTGTTTACCTACCTTTTTGCTGATAGGTATATTTTACTTAAAGACGCTTATAGGAACTTTTCAAGTAGTGCTTGTTTTTAACTTACATCGTTATGCGAGGCATACTTTAACTTTGCAAACAATTCCTTCAGATTATAAGTTGATAAAATCTACCTGCACCGACCTATTTTTGCTGGTTACTCGATTAGGTTTTTTATTGCATAATAACGACATCAGTTATTGGTCGTGGCCTAGTAGGATTATAAATTTTATTGGAAGATTGCTGGAAAATGGTTATCGTGGCCTAAGAAATTTTAAGGTCTTCTGCCTTAAAATTAGAATTTCTTACCGAATTGATGAGGATTGCACGGAAAAAAGTTGTACGTTCAAAAATTGTTCAAATTACGGTGTTGGAACGTAGATTTAGTGTGAATATTAATGTACAGCTTCTGATGGAAACGATTTGTTTCTCATTTTGTGATTAATGAAAGGGTTATGAGCCTCAGAGGAATACGATGGAGAAAGAGAGGGAAATCAAAGAGATGAAATTCCTTATCTGTGCGATTTCCGTTGGATAATTACTAACTTCCGGGTGAGCTTATAACGCTCCTGCAGTCGCAGACGGCATAATTTCCGGTAGAAAATGATATTTTTAGATTACACTCAGATTAACTTAGGGAAAGCTTAAATAGCTTTCCTTAAGTTAAACTTTAGCCTCAACCTTGAATACTTACTGCCAAACCCTCTACTAGTGAGTAGATATTAATAGAACAGAAACTGCTTTTTTCAAATGAAGATTTTCAAGTCAAGTGAATCCAGTTGGGAGTGCTATTTTTTTGTAGGTACATGTTTCTCTGAGACTAAGCAGCAAAAACTATACAGATGCGCTCAAGAAATCATTGTTTGATTTCTAGCTCATTGAATACATTTCCTAGGTAATGTATACAATTCCTAGATTTCAAGCCTTTCCGGTAACAGATAGATATGAAGAATTTAGGCGCTTCGGCAGTTTTGGAGGAAAGTGCAAATGAGAATTTTTTGAACTCGCTAGTTAAGCGAACGTTGCATTTTAGCCAAAACCTTTCAGTTTCAAAGCCTTAATTGCTCACAAAAAGTATCTCTACAAACCCAGACTATTTTAGGTGGGACCCAATTAGGTTGATGAATAGTTTTGGGAAAGGTATTCTTGCGCCATTTGCTTTCAATTGTTTTCCATTATTTGCTCTCCATTTTTAGAAGTAGGTACACAGGGTATTATTTCCTTTTTTTTGACAGTTTACAAAACTGACTACAGTTATGAAGTCAACCTTAAAAATTGTACACAATTCACTGAGGTATTTACAATTGAGTCTTCTCGATATGGACATGGCGTGCATATTATTAGGGTACTAATTATATTTAGTACTAATATTAATAATATTTTCATAGCACAGTGTAAGTGTTCTGACAGTGGACTGACATACAAATTGCAGAATGGCTCCAAGGTGTATACAAGAATTTTAGGCCAATTCCTGTCACCTATTAATTTGGCGTACCTAACCAAAAAATGTAGTATGATATGAGTGTTATTTAAATAAATACTTTGTTACCTACTTGCATCCCGAGGACGGATATAAAATAGAATTTAATAAATGTGAGCTATTAAATACGAATACTTAACTAAAATGGATATATTTTCGTCTGAATAAATTTCGAATTTAAATAGACTCACAGTGCTAGACGCAAACTGCTTTTGACGTCGGGAAGTCTAAGCCACATTTGTAATTCGGTTTGCATCAATGATTAGAGGTTTTGCTTCCTCGTGTCAACCGAAATGTGGTTTGCACCTTTGTCACTTGGGTTAGAACATTCTAGTAATATAACCACTAACAAGATTTGTAATAGTTAAATGTACTAAAATGAATATATTTTCATCTGAATACATTTCAAATTTTAAATACACTTACAGTGCTATACGCAAACTGCCTGAACGCATCAATGATTAGTGGCTTAGCTTCCTTGTGTCAGCCGAAATGTTGCTTGCACTTCCGTTACGAATATTCTAGCAATTTAACCACGAGTTTCTAATAATTAAATGCATTTAAAAAAAAACTAGGGTAAATGAAAGAAGTATGAGTGCCGCAGCAAGAATGTGATTATCAATTTGTTTTTAGGTTGGCTTGTTCGTTATGAAAATCAGTGTCACATTGATGGTTGGTGTAACTTAACACAAAAAAAAGTGTGTGCAATTCACACACGGTAGAAATGAATCTTCAGAAAAATAGAATACGAGAGATAAATATAACTTGTACTCTATCTCATTCTCTCGCAGGGTAAATCATATTTATGATTTTTTCTCTTTATGTTTGTCTCTTTTTGGAATTGCTTTTTCGTTTCGTTTCATCGAATTTTCAAATCACAACGATTCTAAAGAAGTTTCACTTCAACAGATTTAACTTACATAATAGGCATATTACATATATATTTTCTAATTATTTATGTGAAACAATGAACATCATGCAGGTTTCTTTTCATCGAGAATTAAATTGAAAGTCTGTCGATATTTCAACTGTAATTAGAATTTAAATTCGAAATACGTGTCGGCTCTAACTGCTTTTGTCTTCGGAAAGTCAGCGTAATGCTCGTGTTCGCTTCGGTCTGCTTCAATTAGCGGTTTAGTTACCGTAAGGTTGTTTACACATTTAATACTTTTGTATTTGACAAAGCCATCGCTTTTTACAATCAGACCACGAGGCATCTGCATAATGAATGTATGTACCTTTACGTAGTTCCATTTTTAGAACGCAACTTCTTAAATGCAGGGATCTGGGCTGAAAAGTCATACGTGGCAAAAAAAGCGCTAATCTCTATAATATACTGTGTGTTATTATTTAGTTATTGTTGAACATTTTGAACACTTCTAAGGAGTTCTCAGTGGCTTAGTCGAATACAAGTTCGAATCTTGCTCATGAGTTTATTTCTTTATTTTTTAATAATTAAATGAAGAAAATAAGATATTATATTCTTACGAGATGTCCAGCGACACCAAACGCTTTGTTATTTTCATTAGCATGCCAAAATTAATGTAATAAGATCAAAGACCTATTTAGAATATTAAGTGGCAGTGTGGCACTTATTAAAGTATACTGATACTTGGATCTGATATGAAAAGAGCGATAAATTATTGTAGAACCACAGTCGGCTCATAAATTAGATTGTTATTAAAGTTAACCAAAATTTCATTAAATATTTCTAGCGCAATTATATCACGTAGTTGTGCTAATTGGTTCTTCTGTAAAGTATTACGCAAGGCTATATTTTATAGCCATTTGCTTCTCTTCTTCTATATACTTATATCTTTTGCAATAGTCGTCATCGCTCCAACTGTAACTCTTGCAAGGATCTCTAAAGAAAACAGCTTTATGCTAGTGTTCACCGCCTTGAGATAGTAAATCCACTCACTTACTAGCTGATTTCCAACACTGCTTTTTGCTTTCGCCATTAAAACCCTCCAAGGACCTCTAGTATCGGTTCTTCGAGGTATGTGCCCGTTCATTGCCATTATGGCTGAATGAAGTTCACCTACGAATTTCTTCCGGTGTGATTACTTAGAGATATTGAAGCTTACCTACATAATAAAAACAAATCTTTATTTTATCATTAATTCTTCGATGTGCCATTGAGATTATTACTTCTAATGATTAAAGTAATGAGTTTAAATTATAAACAATAACTTATTGTTGAAGCAGGTGACTAAAATTATCTTTAATCCATAAAAAAGTTTTGATTATGCAGAGATCTCGATATTATGAAAGGGTTGATAATAAATAGATGCCCCAGAGAGAGAACTTAAAGTGAAAACTTAAGTGAAATCGCTTAAACTCTAATGCGATTCATTCAAAGGACGCGGAGAAAAAGCTTTCACTTTTCTATATTAAACAGACGGTGGCTAGGTTTTTTTTATATAGTTTTAGCTGTAGATTTTTAGGGTTCTAAAATATAACACGGAACCAATAAAATATTTTCATCTAGTCCGTCTGTCAGTTCGTATTCCAATCTGTCTGTCACAGCCATCAATAACTATAAAAGGCGACTGAGCAAGACTGACAGACCTGTAGGTTGTCTGTCCAGGCTGAAATTTGAAATTTTTTGAGAGAATATTCCTTGAGCATCCTAGGGGTGTGTAAAGAAGGAATTTTTGAAATTACACCCCCAAGGAGGTTAAACAGGCGGTTCAAGTTATATATGTCACCGTAAGATTGTAAAAACCGTTAGATTATAATCTAACTCACGAAATTGTAAACTGTCGACAGATTGTGAACCGTTCAAACCGTAAACCGTTCTGAGTGTAAATTTTTGGAATATTCATTGTATTTACGTTTTCTTGTCTGTTTCTTGTAGGTTAGGCTAGGGTGCGACATAAAAAACCACTTAGGTTTTATCGGGTTAATATACCTAACAGATTACAATCTACCGAAAAATAATGCGTTAAATTGTAATCTTTCGACAGTTTGCAATTTCGCGAGTTAGATTATAATCTAACGGTTTTTACAATCTTACGGTGACATATCCATGAAACTTGTAAGGGATATTTGTGCATTCCATGAAAATTACGATAGTATAATTAATACGTTCTTAGCTCGATATCGGTTTATGATAACGGCAGGGATTAGGCAGAAACCCGATACTGCTACATAATCATTTTTAAATTTACAAAAACTCTTAAAATTAATTACTTCAATGTTTCTTAAAAGATTTTGTAAACAACTATCCGCTAGCATGGCTACAAAATCTTACCTTATTCGCATTTGTACAAGCATTATTGAAAGAAAGGACAAGAACATCACAATAAGTAAACAAATAAACTATGCAAATGGTTTTTAAAATGCAAATAAAAATAAAAATAAATTTATATCTACTTACTAAATTTACAAGTGTTGAAATGAGTTTAGGAGTTTTGCTAATTAGTTCTATATTTTATACTTCTGTGTGTACACTTTAGTGTTTCGCAAGCTGTTTTGCAAAAAATTACTAAAGAAGTTTGTTATGGTCACCGAAGTCTTAATTTTAAGAAAACATATTTTTTTGCAACAACTTCAAAATATTAGCTACCTACTTGTCTGTTTATGTAAGTTTTGTAAATGGATTAAGTTGGATTAAGTTTTTTTTATTCCCGTTGGAAATCCTTAATTTTTCGGAATAACAAATAGCTTAAGTGTTAATCTACGATATTATAATCAATATATCTCCAATCCTCAGCCAAATCTGCCCGTGGTTTTTGCGTGAAAGAGTAATAAACATGCACACATACATACAAACTTTTGCCTTAATAATATAATATTAGTGTGATGTAATGTGATAATGAATTCTGTTTTTTATTATTTTTTATAAATTAATTTATTCGTCGTAAAATGTTTAGAACCAGATTCTTGACGGTACATATTACTTGCATTATGGACACGCCGAATAACTTTGTTTTCCTATTAAGTCTTACGCGTGAATTTAAATTTCAACAATCAAAGGGCCGAGCGTTGAAAGGAGTTTAGGAGTTTTTTAATTAGTTGTATGTTTTAAAATTCGCCTGAGTGTTTCGCAAGCTGTTTTGTAAAAAACATTCAAACAAGTTTACTAAAGTCACCGAAACCGCACAGGTGATGTGCTTTACGCAATCTGCTTTCTGAGAAATTTTTCGTAAACAAATTTTTTTGCAACAACTTCAAAACAATAGTTACCTACCTGTTTGCTTATTCACATTTCCTAAATGTTGAAATTGAAAATTATTCTAAACAAGGAATTCTGTTTGGTATTATTTTTTTGTCATGCAATTGGTTCGACTTAAAACTGACGAAGAACTTTAGAACCAGTGCCTCGAGCGTACGTTTTGAAATAAAAAAACGTGAGACCGGCGAGACTGTTTCGTTGATATGACGTGTTACTTGCATTATGGACACGTCGAACACCTTCAATTTCCTGTAAATTCTTACACCTATATTTATGATGTTAGTTACAGAAAACAACATGGTCCACTAGGCCCGCAAGTCACATTTTTCAGAACCGGAAATGTGTGTGACATATTTTTCATAAGGACAAGTAAATAGATGGTAAATAGCGTTCTTGTGACCTTCTGTGTTTGGTGGGTCGAAGTTTGTGACTCTGTCTGGGATAAAATATTGTCCATATTGAGACAAAGTAAGGGTGTCCCTTGAGAACGTTTTCCTTAACATTAAATATTAGGAACGATCTGTTGAATTTATTTGTATAAATCACATACCTGCTTACTGATTGCCGAAAAAACAACACACAAATGTTTTACTATTATGACTTCGGATCTCGACCTTCGTCTTTATTTCACCAAATGTATTTTATCTGAAAGGGTCTATAAATCAGACTCCGATGTTTTCAGATAATCTGTTTATTCGTTTTCTATTATTCGGATTACCTACTAGTTCAGATTATTTTAATTAATTCAAATGTGGTCATATAGGTGTATTTTATTCTTCCAAATCGTTTTGCTCCTTGTATTGTCACTTTTGTTTGAAAGTAGGTATATAATATTATTAAGTTAGTTACAATAGCTATTGGCATCTTTATTAGGAACAGAATTAGCTTTCCGAACTTGAAATAAAATGCCGACATGAAATAAAAATGTTAACATTTTTCGTATATTTCTATGGCAGTCAAATTAGCCCTTCACTGCGATCAAAATAGCCCGAACGGTCAATATGTTAATATTATAAACAGATGTTTCACCTAAAATATTTCCCTTAAATTAAATAATTCCGAAAGCACTTAACTACATAATATTTATTCGTTTTAATTTTTAAGGTAAGCATATATTACGCTCTTTAGAAAAGCACGTCATTCAACTTTTTGAGAAGTCGGCGTAGAGGGCCCAAATGATCTTTCTGCGTCGTCTTGTTTCAAAAGCCAATATGACATAGAAAAATACGTCACAGGAGTGACATCAATCAACACTTTATAGCAAGAACGGTGGTTACTATCAACATTTAGAAAACCATTATGATACAGGAACATCTTGTTTCAATGTGTAAGTAATCTTCTTTGGTTTTATATATATGAGAGGATATGAAACATCATATTTAAATTGAAGCTTCCGGTAAGTAAAAATGGCGTATGGGCGGAGCTTAAGCTGGGGGTTAGGGCTGGTATTATCAATACTTATATAATCGATTTAAAATTATCACAAATAAAATTAATAAATAATTAAACATAATATTTTGAAAAAACACTAGTATACATAAATTACGAATACTAGATTCGTATTTTCTAATGAACTAGCTGATGCCCGCGACTACGTCCGCGTGAATTGAGGAATTGAGGTTTTTTGGTTCCCGCGGTCACTCTTGAATTTTCCGGCATAAAAAATAGCCGGCATATTATTCCAGACTATAATCTGTCTTTGTCAAAAATTTCATACAGATCAGTTTAGGCATGATTAACAACATCATCCATACATCCCAACTTCGCGTTTATAATATGTGTTAGTATAGATTTATATTATTAGTTCATGTGAACCTTACAAACAATACCCTAATATTTAATTTCATAATATAAGTTGGAATTCCTAGATATTATGGAAAAAATGTTACTGAATGTGATGATATGAATAATAAAACTAGACTGATTTTAAAATTGATTTATTTCAAAAATTTATAAAAATGCATACAGATAGTTAAAAAAATCACGATTGCAGCGCAGCGTTGTGGACTTTGACCATAAAATATATCTAAGAACTTTCTCACAAGCTATACATATCCAATGCAAAAAACCGCATCTCAATCGGCCCAGTACTTTTTGAAAAAAATGGTAACATTGAAGAATAAAAATCACGATTGCAGCTCAACTTGATGGACTATGGTCCTACATATCTAAGAACCTTCTCAGAAGGTTCTTAGATATGTAGGAGGCATATCTAAAGCAAAAAACCGCATAATTATCGGTCCAGTAGTTTTCCAGGAAAATTGTAACAACAAAGTGCACAAACTAACGCACACCTCTTAGGGAAAACACATATACCGTCTCCGTTCCGTCGTGGGTACAAAAATGATTACTCAGAAATTAAAAAATAGTGTGATAGAGCCGATTAAATACGAAAATCAAGGAAGAATGCATAAAAAGACAATAGTTGCATTTGAAAAAACACCTGTGCATATCCGCGGGCCACTTTAGTGGTCCGCGCAGCCAAGGAACTATATAGTACTATATAGTAGTAAATCGGTTATTGATTTTTAATATTGACGTATTGGGGATTGAAGATCGGGTGTCTTAATTACTAGATTATCATCGCTACACTCTAAAATGAGTTTGGTAATATTATAAGTAGAATCTGACTGCTCAATTTCATCTCTCTACCCCTCAGAGTGAGAAACAGTAAGAGTTATATGAAATTTTAATTTTATCGATATTCAATTTATTTGTAAACAATACAATCCCCGTACTTTATATACAATCTATACAAAAAGTTATGAAATCATCCAAATTTTTGGGGACAGCGCAAAAATTTACGTGTTATGGATTCAGCAAAGAAGAAACTAAGCTATAATTAGTCGAAATAACTTTAAATAGTAGCCACAAAAAGAAAAACTAGACGACTTTGTTACTCACCTATGAAATGAAATTCCTGGGCGTTTTACAATATTATTATTACGACACCCCACAACTGAGCACTTCACCATAGTCAATTACATAAAAATAAGCAAAAACACATGAAACAAAAAACAGGAAATCATTCATATCTGACACACCGGAAGCACAACAGACGCCATTTATAGTTGGCAAAAAATTGGCTTCAATAGCTAAATTTGTTGACGTCATAAGACAATTGCGCGACACGTTCACACAATAACATAATACACCTGTCTCGTTCTGATAACGTAGCTTTTAGTAAGTAAGAAAAGTCAAATCATAGTTTTACATGTTTTATTAACAAAATGCATCGTATCACTATAATTGAGTAAAATGCAACATATCCTCTCCTATATATAAAATCAAAGGTAATCTTACTGAGAATGCTACCATGACCGCACAAAAGTATTATGGTTGTACTCTTGCCTACATGATGGACAGAACGAATGATACTCTAACATTGTATATCCTTGCTTTCAAAGTAAGCGAGATGTAGCTGTATAATTTTTTAGCGCTATCTCGTCTGCATCACGTTTCATCTCATGCATAAAATAACAGTGTTGATACATTTTTATTAAATATAATAACTTTTCAAAGTTATTATATAGCTTTATAAAGTTCAAAAAATTAACAAAAAGTTTATTAATATTAAGTAATAATTTGAAACCAAATAATAATTGTTTGTTTGCTCTATGTTTCCTTAACGTTGTGTAAAACGAAACGGTTGTTTTAAATGTCATTTGTCAAGCAAGGCACGTAAATAAATAATAGTTGAAATTTGATTATTTTATATATTTTATAACTTTTATGAATAATGTATCGGGCCTCGAGTAAGTATAATTAGTGTGCGCTTCTTGCTTTCTTGGATAAAACAAAAAATACTGGTAAAATTGTGGCGCTACGCGCGATGCTCGAACAGGATTTGTGATGCAGCAGTGCACTTAATGCAGTGCATTCAAGTGGTTTGTGTTGTTTAGCAGCAGATGTCGAAGAAAAATAAATAAACAATAATATAATGTTCAAAATACAAACGTTTTTATTGAGATAAACTTTTGCAAGTGCTTTTGAATCGTTGATTGAATCTAACACTGGCTTGTTATGCTATTTCTTCTAAGAAGAGCCAGCAAAAAACTCGGCGATTGCTCTTTTGAAAAAATAATAAATTTAAATTTAGTAACTGCAAAACTAAGCATAGCTGGAGCAAGTCAAACCTAAGTGCTTTTATCATTTACATAACCTTCAACAGTATTAATAATGATAAAAAATAATAAGCTTTTTTGATTTTCTTATTTTTATTTATATGGAAACAGGTTTGATATTATGAATTAAACAATCTATAATACCTAGATGTTTGTCATGAAATTGAATTGAGTATGTATTATGTTTATTTCCAGAACAATAAATGCTGCCGTCTTGCCCAGAGTTGTTGAATAAGGGTTTTCCGCTAAGGGCATATTTCGAGTGCAAACATGCAAATTTGTATAATGTGCCTCAGGCCAGTTTAGTACTGCATCCAATATTGGATTCATTGTTTTTTCTCAATGGATATCCTTAGTCACCTGAAATTTTAAATTATAGTTTAAATCAGTTTATGTTATGTCAAATATGACTGACAATGATTATATTAATTATTGTGAATTTAGAGATAACTGTTAGATAATAAATATCTCTATTTTTACATACATTACTTTGCCATTTGAATGATTTTAATTCTTCAATACTTCTATACCAATATTATAAATGCGAAAGTGTAGATGGATGGATGGCTGGATTTTTGTTACTCAATCGCGCCAGAACGGCTGAGCAGATCTTGATGAAATTTGAAACAGAGATAGATTATAGTCTGGAATAACACAAAGGCTACTTTTTATCCTGGAAAATTAAAGAGTACCTGCGAGAACCAAAAAAACCTCATCCACGTGGACGAAGTCGCGGGCATGAGCTAGTTACTAATAACTGTTGTACCCCTACTATCTTAGACTGCATCATCGCTTATCATCAGGTAAGATCGCAGTCATAGCAAACCTTTCCAAACGTCGTGGAGAAACGTCCACTGCTGGACTGCTGTCTCCTGCATGGATCACCACAGGGCACGGTCTTGTGCCGCTTGCTTCCAGCTCCCAGCTACACACTTGAGATCGTCTGTCCACCTAGTGTGGCGCTTTCCAGTGTGAGGCCGCCATTCAAGCACCCATACGTCCGTCGGTTTTTCGAAATGGGTATTAAATTAGGTATCTGGAGGCTCCTCATTTCTGATTTGAGCATGTAGGAATACTCCAAGCATACTCCCCTTCACCCAGGGGTGCCAGATTTTTCAATTTAATACCTTTTGGAAAATTCAATAACTCACTTTCATAAAGTAATATCTCATTAAATTAGTTAAATCCAGTAGAATATTCACTTGGAAAACCTCACAATTTCCTATTTCTTTATTTAGAAAGTCAATCCGTCGTTGATCTGTCACAAGAAAGTAACTTTTTTAATGATTGCTAAATTTGACGTAAATCCTACGTAAAACAATAATTAATTCAGTGAATGATTTGCAAAATTTCACAAAAAATTCACAAAAAAATTCACAAAATTGCTTAGGAAACAATGTTCCAATAGGCTTACTTTTAGGCACGTCATGGTAGGATTTGTCGCAACAATAACATATATTTGCTTTAAGCAGTGGCAGTGGCAGTAACGCTTGAAACAATATTGTTTTATTATTGTTTCAGAATTATAATCCTTATTTTAGGAACGTCAGGGTTCGTAACATCAAACTGTTATTTTAAGTAATATTGCTGGAGTATTGCTTTAAGCGTTAGCAGTATGGCCCCAGGCAAGACTATTATGTACTTTATGTGATATTTTGGATATATAATTCTTTGGATATTTAATAGACCAATCCTACATCTATGAGCTACCGCTATGTGACTGCGACGCTATCCTTGCAAATTAATATTTCAGCCTAAAAACATGAAAAGTGACGTTCATTGATTGCGGATTGAAAGGGATGCAAATGACGGGCCATTTTTGGGGCTATCGCTCTCAGATTTGTTTAAAATTGAATGTAAACTGTAAATTCAAGCTTTCAAACTCGAATCGCATAGTCTAGTCGAAGAGACCGTGGTTGTTATTTGACATGTCCTATTAAACAAACCAATTTATAAATTAAAACTCCTGAATAATTTTAGTAATAACCAGAATGGTCTTAAGTAATAATATTAAGTATTTAATTAATTAATTTTTATTATTAGTAATTTATAGAAAGGAAGGAGCCAGTACGGCTTTCACGTTTATTTTTTCTGTCAATTACGAGTGATACTTAAAATAAACAGCAGGTTGTTTTAAGTCTTCCCTTTAATAGCATTTTAGCGTATCAACGCCCCTATACCTCATTCTCTTGGCCTATTTTGTTGGTCCGTGACATTTGGTGCCTATCTCTCCGAAAATATTTCGAGTTGTCGATAAAAGCTACGAGTACATCGATCACATTGAGTGAAATGATCGCATTTACATGATTACAGATAACCAGATGCGATCAGCCCCAATCAGAAAATTATTTATTCACGGTTGATTGAATCCAGACGATTTTTAAAACTTTTTAATCGACTTTTCAAACAACCTCGCAAGCGAACTATTATTCTCGCGGTTATGAAAGCAATTATTGGATTTTCTCGATTTTCTTTATAAAATTTCACCTTTAAGTTGTTGAATTGAGTTTTAAAATGTAATTGTAAATCGTGCTTGATGCTGAATGCACAAGCATTTGGTGAGAATCATATTCTAAGTTTTAGAATAAGTATAAATATAGTAATATTGTTGCAAAAATATACATTCATATTTTTATTTAATTCGTATTATCGCAATTTTCAAGCTATCGAACTATTTAAGTTATAAAGTTATTCAAAGTCTGTCAAGTAGGACCAAAATATACTAATTGTTTTCTTACAAAACCATAGATGTAAGATTGGTCTGGTCAATCTTAGGTCTATGACATTGACATTGTTTCATTTAATTTTCTTAGCTAGCCTATAGAAGGAACTTTACCCATAAACAAACTATCATGTCATGGAAGGAAGCTGTTTTCCTAATTTATATAATTTAAAGTTTCAGCATTGGTACAAAATAATATTCATCCATAAAATTTCAACTCCTGTAGAGATATCTACAGAAGTTGAAATTTTCGTATGAAAACGGATGATTTTTAAGTTTTATAAATGCATTGATTTTTCTCTTTTGGACTGTACTGCCGATTTATAAATTCAATTTTTAAATGACTCTTGAAAACACGTAGCGGTTCTCAATTTGATTAAAATAATCAAAATCCACGTCATGCTATTTTAAATATTGTTCAAAAGTGATTGCTTTTCGAATGCAAACCGAATAATAAAAATTAAAAAACACCTTACAGAAAATAGTAGATTCACAAAATATTTAAATAAAATACCTGCATAGTTTTTTTTTGAAAAATGGGATAGTTCATAGGCCATCCCCACACTGGGTGATTAGAATTGCGCGATATCTATAAAATGCTACGTATAAGCCATAAATACGTACCTAACTTAGTACTCAGTAATTCAAAGGCGAACAAGCGTCTTAAAGAATAAGACGACAGGTTAAAAATCATCGAATTATATATTCGACCTAAATGGGGATTTTACTAGAGACTCACCCTTAATCTGCTCGTTGTGAACTAAATCCTGAACCATTACCTTATAACGGCCCTATTATTAAACCGATCATCCCTCGCACACGCGTCGATCACGATTAGGCCCTGGGACTTAATGCTTTACTCGCTACATTGATCACTGACGGACCCATAACATGGACAAAGGGAATTTAGTATCAAAGGATTGACGTATGAATGATTAAAGACTATACATTCGCAATGTTTGTTCGTTGATATGTAAATGGCATCCTAATAGTTTCGTATTTTTATTACTCAAAGGTTGAATATTTCAGCGTCTAAAAGAAATGTATTGTATTTAGTACCACTACTACTCCGGATTACACTGCGCCATTATGTTAAGGAAAAGTGCTACAAAATACGAATCCCTTTAAATAGCCATCAGGCTTAACAAATGATCACTTAGATCGCAAGCAATTTTAACGACATTCTGGAAATGTATTTGTCCCTCGCAGTCCTTCGCAATTAATGCCAGCTTGGAGAGCTTGGCTCTCAGAATATTTCGTGATTGTGTTTCAATTATATTCACAATTTTGTAGCCGCGTTGTGGCTTTCAGTTTCTATTCCTTACGCATTTATCGCACTGACGCATTTGTATGAGATATTTCAAGCAAAATGCATGGGTCTGTTAACGGAATTACAGTTAAAAATTACGTAAATAAAATCACGTCAAATTCTCCTTCAATCAAATTAGTCCTTCAATCATTCAGCATGGAGCAATGAATCTGCCTTTTTGCGTAGTTTGTATTATAATTATATTTTATTTAACAATAATATCAAGATTTTTTCATTTAAACTATTGAAGTTTCCATAAAACGTTTTTCATAATTACACAACATAAAAGGTATTGAAGTATTGTTTAAGGCATGTCCCTTCAGAAATTGGAATAAGTATGTTACCCTAGTACATACGTGGCAACAAATTAAGCTCATAAATGCAACTGTGCGGTAGTAGGCTTAATTTTGGTTGGATTCATCGTGTCACCGGATTTCGCGCAGACACCATTAGCGTCGCGTATCCGGACGTGTAGTGGTGATTTAATCTGTATTAACTCAGTTGAAAATGTATGATTATCTATCTAAATTGTACACAATGTTTATCATTCTGTCGGACAATAGTTTTATTGGGACATCTTACATTGTGCTACATCTCATATAATATTTACTCGATATAATCAAAAGAAATTTATTTTTAACGTATTTACAAATATTTAAAATATCACTCTTCAATAATAAAAGCTGATTAAATACAATTATATCCGGATTTATTCCAGTTGTATGCATCATGCTACCTACGGCTTTAACGGCAATTTAATTATGCATTGTCTCGCGGATGAATTATTTTATCGGTTAGCCTAAAGTCTTTTCTGTTGATTTTTTAAATTACCTAATTAAAATTCTATTAAATTAGTTTATAAGCCAGCCAGTCTAAATAAATAGTTCACCTACGTTAGATGAAAATAGAGGTTCCATCCATATTTTCTTAAACACTCAATTAATGCACGATCGAATAGACTGTATGGTCATAGATCTAGAAATCTTTTCTATCTAATATATATCTAATTGAGCAAAAACAACCATTTTCTTTTTCTACATGGCATGAGCTGGTTGTAGAATAGCAATCACAAATAAAAATTATAAAAACCCAAAATATTAGCAAAGAATACTAAATATTACCTACTACGATTTCTACTTTTTCTTCAGAATGGTCGTAATTATTAATTAAACTGGCAGTTACCTCGGCCATCATACTATATACGTTTGGCTATACAGTGGGGTAAAGCAGTCAGCGTTCTGGGCACATTGTGCCTCATTGTAGTGGTTTGGATGATATTTTTAATGTTTAGTTTTTGAATGTCATAATATACGATACGATCAATGGCGTTTTTATAATTCAAGCAAAAATCCATTCTTCGTTACGAAGTCCTAAGATATACTATCTATCCTAGAAAATATATAGCAGGCTTGACCTGGGTTTGGACCCTAGGCACGCCAATGGATACGATATAATAAGTGGAAGAATAAGTTATAATAAACCTTACAGGAAGAACAACACGTGTAATGATCTCTTTTTTTGATTTTATTTAATTTTAGACTAGATTAAAAATTATATAAATAATTGCTGAATGAAAGTTATTACTGCTAAAGTTAAAAGATAATTTTCATGCCATATAATTATGATTGGAAGATTGTAGCTAGGAACTACGCTATTGTAACAACTTTTAAAATAAAATTAGTAATTTTCTTAAAGGTACACTATTTTCAATAATAAGAAAAAAAACAACTTGCTATGTACTCACCTACAATCAGCAAAATAAATGATTATGATTATGATTACGATTATAAAGTGCTATATTGAATGAATACTGCATAGATAGTACCTAAAATAATATTTAGAGTGATTACCTACTAAAAATTTAAAAATTACTAATTCTTCTTAAAATCATAACGATATTTGATAAAGAAAACCAAATTATGTCACTAATTTATTTCGTCTGTACCATCGATCTCTGGTTTGGCAATCAAATATTTAGTTCGCCACGGAACGGACTTGCGGATAATTAAGTAGTGCTACTAAAGAAATCCTGATTCTGGATAAACGAGCATTAAGATATTGGTAGTTTTAGAAATATAAAAGAACATCGAAATTTATAGCTGTCTTTATGCTTTATTAAAGCTGGCTTCTACAATATTAAATGGATTTTTCACATTCTTAATAAAAATTATTTTCATAAAACCGATTTCCAAAGCCATTGTAAAGTAAAAAATAATTTTGATTTGTACACACTTTGTTGAAGTCGGGCGGGTGTAACAAAGATAAGCAAAGTTGACGCATTAGGCTATTTTTAACTTTTTAGTGTCAGAATCTAAGATTTGGAGTCAGAATTATGGGACCACCTCGAGAGCAGCTCCTTTAACGACTGAAAAAAATTTGTTTTCAAATCGGTTCACAGACCACGGAGATATGCACCGATATACATTAAAAAATACGCGCCGAATTGAGAACCTCCTCCTTTTTTGGAAGTCGGTTAAAAAGGTTTTTGTTTTTTCTTATGAGACCTGTTCACGAGTTAAACTACCGAATAGCCTTTTGCTATTTCGTTGAGTATGAGTGACGGTGAGGTACAAAAACCATAAATGATCATTGGATACATAATACCATAGTCACAACCTAATCCTTAAAAACTTCGTAAACTGTTCACATCGCCTCTACGCCAAGAGTTTCATTATCTAAGAATCCATTTTAACTTTTACAAAACTTGCTTTCCAAGATTAAGTGCAAACTAGGGGTTGCTGTTTCTTGTTGGTTTGAAATTCCTAATTAATTTAATTATGAAAATGTGATTCGAAATAATTACTTACTTGAATATTTTTGAATTATTAACAGAGAATATCTTTTCAAATCTGAATTTGTGATGCACAAACTATGGGCAAATAGAGGAAAAAACTTATTTTGTAACAATCGGCTCAGCCATTTATAATTAAAGAATAAGTTCTGGAGACGCGACGTTGCAAATGCATTATAAACGTCGCAATTAATTTGCGGTTAAGGGCTTATTAGCATGTTTATATCCATGTTGATTTGCACAAAACACCACCACATTATTCAACGAAAATTGAACAGCAACAAAAACAAAATGGACAATAGTAATAATATAGGACTCAATATCATTGTCTAACTGATGCACGTGACTTATCCGCGTGGAATAAGTTTTTTTAATTCCCACAGGAACTCTTTAATTTTCTGGGTAAAAAATAGCCTAGGCCACTCTCCAGGTAAACCCAACTCCAGGTTGAAAAATCAAAAATGCAAAAATGACCACGTTGATCCGTTACTCTTTTGCGGCGTGATTAAAGGACAAACTAACAGGGAAACGCACTCTCGCATGTATAATATTAGTATGAAGTATGATAATGGTAGATAATGTTTCTTTTATAACTAAGAATCCATTAAAAGGAAGATAATGTTTATTAATATTCTACGTTATGAACCCTCGTATTTTCCCGTTATAACCAACGGTTATAACCTTTTACTTTTCAAGTTAATATCTGAGTTAAAGACTTAAAAGTGAATGTACTTGTACTTAGATCAAAACGGGTTTTTGTTTAGACCATTAATCATATAAAACTAGGCCCGCAGCAAAGTTTACCTTGTTATTTAACTGGAGTCTTTTGTAATTGAAATTATGGGCGGCCATTGAGACTTCACAAACAACTCCCGAAATAAAGGCTTTGTTTGAATTGCGGTTACTCATGAGAAAAACTCAGATAAGTAAGTTTCCATTCTTCGTGGATGTTGAAATTGTTTAAAGTATTCTAGTTATGGTCTCTTAAATACCTACGTTTTGCTTTTCTATTTTAATAAACCCTTTTATCTTGAGCCAAGATTTACATTAGGTAACCCTTTTAATATAATAATAGCGAAATAAATTACTCTCTCTACTATTATTATATGAATCTGATGTAATAGATTTTATAATGCTTTCAAAGAGTTCCGACGTCGATTCAGGCCTATTTTATTTTCACCATAAAATAATTTTGTAAGCATTGCTATGTTTTATCGTCGTTACGAATACAATTACGTCACAATGCTCAAAGGAATACAGACCAGTGCGAGGACCATGAAAGTTTGGCCTACTACAGAGAGCGGCAAGTACTCTATGTCCCAGTGCATCTCCGTGCCACGAAGCTTAAGACGATACGGGAGGGCGGTTTCCCCATACAATCGTATGAGTCTGTTTTGTCCGTGGATAATTACAATAGAGAATATTTTTACAGCATAAGATCCATACGTGTCCGTGCCATGCCCCTATGTTTTGCTTTTTTCAATTAATTAATAATTTTAAGAACAAGGAACCTTTTAATATTGCAAAAAATGGCCCAATTTTCGCGCCGTCATCAGACATCCCGTAAATTAATTTAACGAATATAATCAAAAGGAAAAACATACCCTCATAACCTGAGTCCTTTTTAAATTATTCTTGAAAAAAAAATCTAATCAATTTTTGATGAGAAAACAGTAAAATACGAGAGTAAGAATGCGACTGTTTTTCAAAGGTATTATCGGTCCAAGCTGCAGTTCCCTATCGGGTGTTATGGGCTTCTATTCGAGGAGTAGCGCGACGGCAAGACCTATTCTCAAAGTTTCTAGTTAGTGCCTTATCCTCTTAAGTGGGCCCAGATCCATACAAACTCATGCATATAATATTTGCCGCTACTTGCCGCGCCGTGCCGTGCATCTGTAGTGGGGCTAGACCTTTACGGACGGCATCAGTAACAGATTCTGAAAAATGATGTAATCACAATATCTCTCACAGATGGCAAGCAAATTTCTATTGGCCTGAAAGCTTGGAAACTCAAAAGTATGTTCGGAGTACTATTATAATATTACCACGGACTGTTTAGCCATTTAGTGCTAGTTTTGGCGTGGCCTGCATCCGTTTCCTGCATGTGAACTTAATATATTCCAGCCATTGTTATGCCTAATTATTATAATTTCATTCACTGGATGCATTACGATACTTTGAGCGCGCTTACTGCAAATAACGACGACGATTTTGACGACCTCCCTGGCTCAGTGTTGAGCGCTGTTGTCACGTAGGAGGTCCTGGGTTCGATACCCGGCAGGATCAATTTGGGAATTTATAATTTCTAAATTTTCTCTGACTTGGTGGCTAGTTACCACACAACCGGTAAAGATGTGCCGCCAAGCAATTTAGCATTACGATGCCGCGTAGAAACCGATAAGGGGTATCACATCACTACAGCCCATTAACGTCCCACTGCTGGGCACAGGCCTCCACTCTCGTATGAAAGAGGGAATTAGATCTTAGACCCACCACGCTGCTCCAATGCGGGTTGGCGGGCTAAGATAAGGGGTATGGGTTTAATGTAACTACCATACCCCTAAGAGGATGATGATAAGTGCCTGCTACCATCTTAGACTGCACCATCACTTACCATCAGGAGAAATCGCAGTCAAGGGCGAACTTGGGAGATGATAAAAAAACTTATCTGTTCTTTTCCATTGACAAAATTTGGTATATAGGTTACTATTTTTATTGGATGTATGATACTTATGTTACTTTGTGTCCTGGAAATCAAAGATTTCCCTCGTTCTTATTAATAAACCTTTAAATCCACACAAAAGAAGGTAGGTACCCCCGGGCATCATCTGGTTACGTATAAAATCTTTTTCAAATTGGTCTATATCTGTGATAATAAATTTACGTCGTCTTCAATGCTTTGATTCCAACGATATGAATGGGTGAAAGATGGCTGAAGCTAGTACGTATATTCGCATCTACGTTTTGATAAGAAATCGTATTATGGTTCTGGAAAACTCGTAATACATCCTTTGTACCTCCTTACTACAATCTCCTTACTCCTACCTTTGTAAAATAAATTATAATTTTCATCAGCTAACATCTTTACAATATTATTAAATTTCGCATTTTCCTTATTACCATTTCTACAATATTTTGATATCAAATGAGAGTACGTTTTATCACATGTAATGTTTTGACGACCTCCTCAACTCAGAAGGGAGCGACGTTGTCCTTTATGTGGGAGATCCAGAGTTCGAATCCCAGCTGGGTAAAATGGTTCTTTTACAATTTCTTATTTATCTCTAGTGCGGTCTCGAGGAAGATTTCGGCTGTAGCTATAGTTACAATCATACCGGTTAAGCCGTACATCCGAATTCCAAGCGATTTAGCCTCTCGGTACGATACGCGTAGAATATCCCTTGTATGGGCTTAGTATAAAACTGTTACACTCCTTCTGGACTAGCCCACTTCCATATTAGAGTTCATCATCTCTTTAGAGACCACACCATGTGAAATTACCGTACTTACTCCTATATCCTATTGTTTGCAGATGCGTAAATTATGCATTCAATGCGCATCACTACTATCAGTCTTTTATCCTCCCAACTCCCAAGAGTCCCGCTTAAAACTTCTTTGCATAGTGGTTGTTACTGTGCGTGGAATACTCTCCGGAATATATTCTGTAGAAAACCAACAGACCGCAGGTAACATTGCGCTGAGGTTCTAAGTTTGGAGCTTAGAATTGATCAGTACTTCATCGCCAATGAGTTGTCGAGTACTACGATTCACCACCTAATCCAATGTTTGATAAGTACATTGGATTAGGTGGGGAATCATGCTGGCGCATAGCAGAGCCTACCTATAAATGGCTGCGGTACTCCATTCCCGATTGAACTTATAAGCATGGTCAGAAGCTGTTCCGGCGTGAAGTACCGCTTGACCTCATTATGATGGTGCCAAGATTTTTACCAGCTGTTTCTGCTTTCCATTCGATAATGTTTATGGTAGGTATCTTCGGTATTATAAATTGGATCTATCGAGTACAGTCTTGGACAGTGGCTTTCGTCTATGACATACGACAGTTATCTTTGTTCTGGTCAAAGCAAATCGATCTATATACGAGTTAGCGACAACAGGAGCTCTCGCTGTGTACATAATCCATTAGATGCAATACATTATTCGGATTACGTATCCTGAAAGACTACTAAATGTTTCTTTATGGGTAATTTGATTCAATTTTAAGTCTGCTTTGCAGTTGTATAATATATACCTAATTTTTAAAATATATATAAATATAACACTATTTAAATACTAGCTTGTAGGTATTTCCGCAACTATGCCCGCGTGGGAACGTTTTAAAAGATCCGTTGTTTCTCTAGATCCTTTCTTAATGGGTGCTCAAGGAATCATTCTAGTTATGATACCTAGATGTTGTCCATTAGTCAGTCAGTCGTGGTACTGTTTTATATGTATAATAATACTGACTGACTCTTCTTGGTTTTCTAGTATCGGTTGACCATAAAAAATATAATATATTGTGGGAATCGATCACATCATTCAGCAGTTACACAACAAAGACAATATTAATTTAATTTCCAGATTTACATAATATAACTGGAAAATCCAGTACAATGTTATTTTCATTATGATTCAAATATCGTGCTCCATACAATAGCGCTTGCATGTTATTGGAATTCAACATTGTTTAACAAGTGCACTCTATAACAATCAGAGCCGCAATTCATACAAATTCCAGTTAACTGGAAAATGAGAGCTTTCAAGTTAATAAAGTATGAAAATCAATCAACCAATTGACTTGAATAATCATTGTAAGCCAATAGGGTTGCTAAGAACGAGAAAGAGTTTTATTTTAAAATTAAAATTTAAATTAAATTCAATTTTTCTTTTCCCACGTCTACGTGTAGCCATACGTAATATTGTAGAAAATTTTATGTGAGATCCTATAAATGCAAATAATTTAGTTTCAAAGCCCAAAAAGCTGTGTGTTGTATATGTCATCGTAAGATTTTAAAAAACCGTTAGATTATAATCTAACTCGCGAAATTGTAAACTGTCGAAAGATTGTGAACTGTTCAATGTTCTGAGTGTCAACTTTTGAAAGATTCATTGTATTTATGTTTTCTTGTCTTTTTCTTGTAGGTTAGGTTAGGGTTCGACATAAACATTCAATTAGGTTTTATCGGGTTTAAATACCTATCAGATTACAATCTACCGGAAAATAATGCGTTAAATTGTAATCCTTCGGCAGGTTGCAATTACGCGAGTTAGATTATAATCTGACGATTTTTACAATCTTACGGTGACACATATATTAATTAGTTGTAATTACTTAAACTTACTCTCTTAGATCATGGCCAGAAGGTATTCCCAGTTCTCGTTTTGCTCTCACAAAATAGGTCAAACATGGATTTAACTTGTGCCGAGACAACTTTAGCAACCGCTACAATAATCTATATGAAATGGAATAAATGTAGCAATAAATTAATGTATAAAACGGATAATTCGCTTTACTTGGTCAAAGAAAAAACTCTACCATTTATAATAGTTAATAAATAAATAAATTCTGCTGCATCGATAGTACTGAATTCATGTTTAATAAGTAAAAACCGATCGAATTTTGCCCCGCTGCCAGCCCTATGGAAATTACCGTATAATATATGGAATAAATTCTGTACGAACTCAATCAGCTGCTTTATTAGGTTTTTTCAGAAGTTTTTCCACTTTTTAAAATAAATGATAAATGATTTATTTATTTCATGTAGGACAACTGGTGTCACTTATGAAACGTTAAGACTCTACCACCAGTTCTGAAAGCTGATGCTACTGAGAAGAACCGGCAAGACACTCAGCAGTTGCTCTTTTCATAGAAAAGAAAAGGTTACAATATGCAGACAACACAACACATACGTTACAAGTATTACACTGACTTGTGGGTCACTGGATGCGAGGCCGGTTGCTTCCATGCAACTTTGTCGTTAATAAAATCATCGATAGTGTAATAACCTCGACTTAACAAATGCTGTTTAACACGGTCTTTGCATCTATGTAATGGCAAATCCAGACACTCTTTGGGAACCATATTATAAAAGCGTACACTCGACCCTACAAAGGATTTCTGCACCTTGCGCACACGATACGACGCTGTTACTAGCTTATGGCGGTTTCTAGTGTATCGATTGTGAGTATCACCTATTTGCTTGTAAAGATTAATGTTCTGCCTAACAAAAACTATATTATTGTATATGTATTGCGAAGGCACCGTAAGAAAACCAATCTCTTTAAATTTTTCAAATTTATTCAAGTACGAGTTTTATTAATTCAAGTACGACGAACACAAAAAGAAAGGACTTACATAGGCACAGACGGTAAAAACTTCAACCTAAGCCGGGGTTCAAGCTTAGGAGGCGCTCTTCGGAAGACGTTGCTTACCTCGTGATGACTTCGAGCCCCAGGGCTAACACCCAAGTTTCGCCCACTTGACTTTGTAGGGTCTCGCGGTAACTTAGTAGGGTCTACTCTCTTACGCAGCATACTTTATATGAAAAAAAACAAGAATAAAAAGGAGTTCACATTGACGGTGCTTAATTCTTTGGCTCTACTCTATAATATAGGTATGTTACTTTCGAAGTACCTACTCTATAAGAAAAGTTGATATTTAGAAATTATATCTATCATTTTATAATGATTTTAATTCAGTTATTTTCATACTGACATTTTCGAATTATTATGATTAATTATCCAGTAGGTAATTAAGTAATTTGATGGTTTTTGTGATGAATAAACTGAAATAAATAATCTACCTATATATATAAAAGCGAAAGGTCACACACAAGGTTATGCATTGGATAACGATGCTATCCAATGCAAATCCTTAATATCCAATTATTCCAAGGATATAAATGGGCATCCAATTACATGTTTGTACAAAGTTTATTCAATATTGTTCTGATACATTCAAAATTGTTTCCATCATAATACAAGTCTACGGTACTACGTGCAACTAAGTACGACTTACTACACTATTTACAGGCTATTATTATTGGTGGCTCTGGCATGATATCAAGAATTGACTGGGATAACCTTCCGCCTGTTACATTAAATAACGTTATAATACTACCGTACCGTACTACAGTACTACCGTTAAAAATCTTGGTGTCCACTTTGATAATACTTTCTCGTGGTCTACTCAATTAAAAGAAGTTAGTAGAAAGACTTTTGCTGCTATGGGTTCACTTAGGCGTCTGCGTTCTTTTCTCCCTATTCCTACTAAAATTATGTTAGCACAATCTCTACTTCTCTCCATTCTCGATTATGCGGACGCAAGCTATCTTGATTTAACTGAGGACCAGCTTAACAAACTTGAGCGAATTCAAAATTTAGCTATGAGGTTCATATTTGGTTTGCGCAAATATGATCATGTCTCTGAAATTCGTTCAAAGCTCAAGTGTTATCCATTCGCTTTCGCCGGAATCTACATATTGTTTCCCTTCTGTACTGTGTATTGTTCAATCCCATGACTCCAAGTTATTTAAAGGAAAACTTTAAATATCTTGGTCATGACAGACCAGAAAGAGTTCTTCGGTCAGCCGGAAAAGTCGTTCTTGCAGTCCCTTCATATCGTACAAAATATTTCAAAAATTCATTTAAGTTCAAGCCATTAGCTTGTGGAATGAACTACCCTCGCAAATACATCGAGCTAAAACTCTTAATAAGTTTAAAATTGACGTGAAAAATCATTACGTTTCTCTCTGTAATCATCAATAGCGACATGTTTAATTTGTCCAATATTTATATGTGTATTTAGTTATGTATTTAGTCTTAAGTATGTCTATTTTATTAGTTTTATATATATTAGTGTATTAATACGTTATAATTTTATGATATTGTTTAGTTTATGTATCTATTAGTATTTAAGTTTATGCACCACCTCCCACTATCCACTTGTTCATTGTCTCCGTATCGTTAAGGTTGTCTGGAAGAGATCGCTGGTTAGCGATAAGACCGCCTTATTGTACCTACGTTTTAAGTTTTCATGTTTGTTATCTTTTTTTTTTTGTGGTGTACAATAAAGAATATACATACATACATACATACGACTCGTGACTCTCGCATCTTTTTACCGAAGTCCGAAACGCACAGGGTTAAGTATGCATTCACCCGGATAAAGTATGTTTGTCCGTTCCTTACAGAAAATCGGTCCACGCGTTTAGCCTGTAGCCTTTCTACAGACTAAACGCTTTGACCGATTTTGATGATTATTGCACCAGATATGGCTATGGAAGCCGAATGAATGAAAAAACCAAATTACGCCCACTAGAAGCCATATTGCAACAAATTAGAAGATGAAAGTAGATGTACTATGGCAAGTGGGGTATCATTGAATAGGTTTTTCAAAATCATAGTTAGGTTTCTTTAACTTAATTTATGCGTTTGAATGATCATTTTTCTTTTCAACGGTGAATATTCTGAGTTGTAAAATCCAAGAAGTAGCATGTAGCATTGAATTTGTTTCGGCTACAGTTATGACTTGCTCGTACAAGGTTTGCTTGAATTTATAAAGCAAATACTAGTCAGTGGTAGCATTCGACTGCAGCTAAACGTTTCCGAAACTTTATATATTAAATGACTCATAAATATATTTGTTATTAGAAATAGGGGTGAATTTTTTGAGATGTGCTTGTAAGTCATGTATTTTCGATCATTTCTAAAAGAAAAAGGAGTCAAAGTCATGTATGGCAGTTTTGGCCTTTAACATGAAACAGAAATTACTTGACTCACAACTAAAAATATTAAAATACTCACAAGAACTGATGACAAGTTGATCGCGAATTTCGTCATTATATTATAAGTGACCCCATTTGGGGTCAAATCCCCAACCGGACCCCAGAATTTTACGCAGCTGTCTGTAATGTGGAATCCCTATAAGCATTTTATACAATGGTTCATACATTGACATAGTTACAGAATAGAAGTACTTAAGCTTTTAGGCATAGAGGTCGTAATGCTGCGGCCATCGTTCACATCTGTGCGTCACCCCTCTCTGATATTACGTTCAAAAGATTCACAAATGATTACGATATTTTCATAGGTAAGCGTGTAGTATTTTGTTTTGTTCAGTTAGGCACCTGGGGGGTTCCTGCCACTGCTTAAAGCAATATTATCATGTTATTGTTGCGACAAATCCAACCATGACGTGCCCAAAAGTAAGGTTATTAGAACATTGTTTCCTAAGCAATTTTGTGACGTCATTACGCAATTCGTAACATCAAGTGTTTTTAAGAGCTAGCATTATTGTTTTACGTAGGATTTACGCCAAATTTAGCAATCATAAAAAAGTTACTTTCTTGCGACGGATCAACGACGGATTGACTTTCTAAACAAAGAAATAGAAAATTGTGAGGTTTCCTAAGTGAATATTCTACTGGATTAAATTAAGTTAGTGAGATATAACTTTATGAAAGAGAGTTATTTAATTTTCCAAAAGGAATAAAATTGAAAAATCAGGCCCCCCTGGGGGGGAGAATGCTTGGAGTATTCCTATACCAATTTCGAAGAACCGACGGACGTTTGGGTCGCATGATGTTTGAATGGCGGCCTAACACTGGAAAGCGCCACACTAGGTGGACAGACGATCTCAAGTGTGTAGCTGGGAGGCGCTGGAAGCAAGTGGCACAAGACCGTGCCCTGCGGTGATCCATGCAGGAGACAGCAGTCCAGCAGTGGACGTTTCTCGGTTGAGACGACGACGACGAATACGAAAGGTTTACGATGATTGCGATCTTACCTGATGATAAGCGATGATGCAGTCTAAGATAGTAGGGGTACAACAGTTATTAGTAACTAGCTCATGCCCGCGACTTCGTCCGCGTGGATGAAGGTGTTATGGTTCTCGCAGGATCTCTTTAATTTTCCAGGGTAAAAAGTAGCCTTTGTGTTATTCCAGACTATAATCTATCTCAGTTTCAAATTTCATCAAGATCCGTTCAACCGTTGTGGCGCGATTGAGTAACAAACATCCAGCTATCCATCCATCTAAACTTTCGCATTTATAATATTAGTATAGAAGTATTGAAGAATTAACTGATTTAAACTATAATTTAAAATTTCAGGTGACTAAGAATATCCATTGAGAAAATAAATGATTACAATATTGGATGCAGCACTAGACTGGCCTGAGGCACATTATACGAACTTGCATGTTTGCACTCGAAATATGCTCTTAGCGGAATGCCCTTATTCAACCACTCTGGGCGAGACGGCAGCATTTATTGTCTGGAAATAACCATAATACTCAATTCAATTTCATAACAAACATTTAGGTAATAAAGATTGTTTAATTCATATCAAACTTGTTTCCATATAAATAAAAGTAAGAAAATCAAAAAAGCTTATTATTTTTTATCATTATTAATACTGTTGAAGGTTATGTAAATGATAAAAGCACTTGGGTTTGACTTGCTCCAGCTATGCTTAGTTTTGCAGTTACTAAATTAAAATTTATTATTTTTTCAAAAGAGCAATCGCCGAGTTTCTTGGCTCTTCTTAGAAGAAATTGCAAAACAAGCCAGTGTAAGATTCAATCAACGATTCAAAAGCACTTGTAAAATTTTATCTCAATAAAAATGTTGGTATTTTGAACATTATATTATTGTTTATTTATTTTTCTTCGACATCTGCTGCTAAACAACACAAACCACTTGAAATGCACTGCATTAAGTGCACTGCTGCATACAAATCCTGTTCGAGCATCGCGCGTAGCAATTTTACCAGTATTTTTTGTTTTATCCAAGAAAGCAAGAAGCGCACACTAATTATACTTACTCGAGGCCCGACACATTATTCATAAAAGTTATAAAATATATAAAATAATCAAATTTCAACTATTATTTATTTACGTGCCTTGTTTGACAAATGATATTTAAAGCAACCGTTTCGTTTTACACAACGATAAGGTAACAGAGCAAACAAACAATTATTATTTGGTTTCAAATTATTACATAATATTAATAAACTTTGTTAATTATTGCACTTTATAAAGGTATATAATAACTTTGTAAAGTTATATTATTTAATAAAAAATGCATCAACACTTTTATTTTATGCATGAAATGAAACGTGATGTAGACGAGAGAGCGCTAAAAAAATTATATAGCTACATCTCGCTTACTCTGAAAGCAACGAATAGACAATGTTAGAGTATCATTGGTTCTGTCCATCATATAGGCAAGAGTAGAACCATAAAGTAAGTTAAGAGTAACTTTTGTGCGGGCATGGTACCTTTTTCAGTAAGGGCCGAAACACATAACGCAAACTGCTTATTTTTGCGGCGCCGCAACGCCAAAATCGGCAGTTGCGTTGCCGCGTTGCGGCGTCGCGAAACAGGGCATTATGGTAGGGCAACCATTTTCTCGTGATTTTTGAGTGTGGATAGACGTCTCTCTGCGATGGATCGTAATAAACTTATTGCTTATTTGTTATTAAGAAGACATTATTCTATCTTAAAAATACGGCAAAGAAGATACTGGATACATCCATTAAGTAAGGGTATGAATCCAAATGGCGAGTTCTTTTCTAAAAAATACGAAGCATTAAAGATAGACGAAAAAAAATTTGTTGCCTACTTTAGAATGAGTATATCATCATTTGAAGAGCTATTAAGCGAGTTATCAAAATATATACAGAAGAAAAAAAATAAAGGAAGAAAACCAGTTACTGCTTTGGAAATGCTGGGCTTAACTTTAAGGTAAAACAAATAGGTTTAAAGGTAAAACTTGCAAATGTGTGCAGTTTTGGATTGCTGGGAGGTAATGATTTAAACACAGGAACAGATTTAAAACGTAAATTACTATGAACGTAACTTATCTTTAGTTTAAAATATCATTGCCTAAGACTATATGTTACTACTTACCCAGTTTTGATTTTTCGGTTGAGTTTTTTTCCTTGTAATCAACATAAACGATCTCACAAATGCTTTTCCATGCTTCTTGTTTTATAAATTTGTCTTTATAGGTTTCGTCACTAGTATCCCACAAACAACGGTGTTCCTGAACCGAAGATATAAACAGATCGACGTCAACGTCAGACATTTTAATTTTAAAACTGCTTCTCTGTTGACACGTGTTGTTTGCAAGAGTGTTAGAAACAAACTGCATCCTTGTCAACAAGTATGACGTCATAACGCTGGAATTCACGTCGTGCGTTGCGGCGCCGCACCGCTATAGCGCACTGCCGATTTCAGCGGCGCGGCGCCGCAACGCGCTTATGTGTTTCGGCCCTAAGATTTCTTACACATTGAAACAAGATGTTCCTGTATCATAATGGTTATCTAAATGTTGATAGTAATCATGGTGTCTTGATACGTACTTGTATGTATAACGAGTAAGCGAACAAGCTAAATCATTGTACAAGTAGGCTTAACTAAATTTGCCCTTTACTTTTTGATTATCGAATCGGTATTATTATTGTCATGTTTCGAAGAATTTTTAGCGGTGATGGTGAAGCTTTGTGGGTTTTAGTAGGTTCACAATTAAATATCACTTGCTATATATAACGGTAAATATTCATAATTTTTCTTCTTTGATTAATTCTTGCTTTTTTTTTTAAATTATAGCGTAGCGCTTGGCTGCAGTCAGACTTGATGGAAGTAGTGATGCAGCATTAGGTGGAGCGCGCTTGCCTAGAGGATGCCTTGATTTTAGATGCATTTTCAAAATGTTCTCGAAGGTCACACACCATTCACTCACAGCCAATCCACATGGTCAGCGTGGTACACTGACGGCCTTACTATTTTCATTCTGAGAAGAAGATACTTTTGCCTGGGATTTCGAGATTGGGTTGAAAGGATTATTATAACGATGTCAATTTCCGAACATTGTTAAAACTTAGCAGTTTCATCCCGTGCTAATAAAATGTTAATCTTGTTAGTGGGAAAGCGTACCGGCGTGGACCTTTTTAATTTCGATTGTTGAAAACGAATGTAAACCCAGCTATGCAGGGTGCAGGGAGCAGGCAATAAAATTAGATTGTCCTGAAGATTGAGAAACCTAAATCTACGCTTAAAACAAAACACTTTAGTTTATGGATAATTGTGAAAATCATTGTGGCCTCTCTCGGAAACATGACTGTACATGCAGAGTACAGACACGTTTAAGCTGCCGGTGCCAGTTATAATTACCACCATCTGAGAATAATTATTGTTAACTATAGGCGGAAAATTATTCTAATCTACGTGCTGACGGCATAGCGAGATTTGGGGTTCGTATGGTAATCGGTACGCGTAGAATAGATTGTAGTAGATTGTATAAATTATTTTGTGCCTATTTGAATAAGTAATAGTTTTCAGTGCTATGAATTACGAATGATTATTATTTCACTAAATCTTGCAAGTTGCTTTTAAATTTTCAGCAAATTGATTACCCTATTAGATTAAAACTAAAAAAATATTCTTCGGTTGTACCTAGCGTCTAGACCAGATCAATCAAAATATTATGAAATTAATTAATTTAAATATAACATTAAAAATAAATTAAAAACTAAATATTAAAGATATCATCCAAACCGCTCCAATGACGCAATTTGTCGAGAACGCTGGCTGCGTTACGCCGTTCAATAGCGAAACTTACATAATATGTTGGCCCAGGTAAGTGCCAGTCCGGTCACCTGTAGATTCTGTGTGAAAAGAAGATAGATCCTTAAAACAGAATCTAGCAAGTAGCATTATCGCATCTAAAAATGGAAAACTGCTTTTAAATTCAGTTAAAGGATTTGAACACATGCTAATTCGCCAAATTAAATAAAGCTTGTAAAAACAGCTTTTTAATCAAGTAGTACTTGTTTAAAAGACAATAGAAAGTTCAACTGTCTACATTTTACAATTAGGTACATCTTTGTGATCATGAGTACGGATTTGGTATTCCAAATAAAGCACAGATAAAACGAGAATATCCTTTGAACAAATTGTTCAATAAGAGATCTTGTTATGACATGACCGCATTTACGGAACATTGCAATTCACGATGAGCTGAATCGGCTATTCGTATAAAGCTCTTTTACATTACAGAATCTTTTTATTTTTATACTTTTTCATTATTTTACCTTTTTTTTTATTTATCAGAGTCCTAGTTTTAACTTCCAACTCTACTTTTGTTTTTCTTTTAAATATAATCCACCTACAACCCCCTGTTATGATGAAATCCTTAGCGCAATAGTAAAAACTGTAGGTCTTCTAATTGAGAGTTGTGTGGTTTTCAAATTGGCTCTGGTCTGGTCCTTCCTCAAGTCTTCACTACGGTTTTGAAGTATATTGATTAGGAGTACAATATCTTATTATTTACTTATATAACCACGCCCCTAGGAGTCCACATCCAGGTGGACTTAGACTGCAGCATTTGCCACCAGGTAAGATGGCAGTATCCTTTTTACCTATCAACCTTTTTCCTAGCAAGGAAAATAATTATTATTCAGTACACTTCAGCAGTAACATTCAGAAGTTTTAAATAGGTGACTTATCAAATTATTGATAGGACTTTTTTTATTAAACACTGCTTTATGTGAAGACCCCTTTACATCAGGCCGTTTTCAAGGAAGCGAAGGGAAATCAATTTGTGGAAACGCTTAGTAGAATAAAGGCAAAAGTTGACTACATAATTTTCTCCCAAGATAAATAAACGATCAACCCTTTTTTGGACCCATGGGATTTTTTATTTGGATTACCAATTACATGTTTTTGGAAGGACCATCAAGTTTGTGGTCTTAGGTTGATAATAAAATAGATAAAAATGTTTTTATATTTTAATTCCTGTATTCTGCATTTGCAATAAAGCTTTTAATGTACGAGATGACGCCCCTCCTAGTTTCTCTAACTACTGCAGAAAGTTCTAATGTTATTAGAAAATTTTAATAAATACCGATATAAGATTTTCTTATTGCTACAGAAACGTATTTTTCATTAAAAAATGTATTATTGATCAAAGATCAAAGCTTTGAAATAATAATTAATTATTATAAAATAAATAGTACAGAAAACTCATATTCGGCTACAAACCAAGAAATAAATTTAAAGTGGAAATATTTCAAAGAAAGCAATAAATTTAATAGTACAAGTGATCCCGTTCTCCCCGGATAAATTTATCTGGCTTCATCCTTCCCCGCTTCCCTTAGTCTCAATGTAAGTGACGTTAATACCGAGTATTTGAAGTATTTCCCAAGAAATGTGGGGAAAATTAAACGCCTTTTTAATAAGACAACTGCAAGCCGGTATTTTAACTTTACTCTTTTTTAATATTGGGTACGTTTCGTTCCATTCCGCTTACGAACGCGGAAGAAAATCTATTAGAATAGGACCTTTAACGTACTACACTAAAATCCTTAACACGATTTTTACGGTTACACGGTTTTAATGAATGTGCAACGTCCAGATGAACACACGAGAGTTTCAGGACTTTATTTTGTAATTTGTAAATTTAATTTTTTGTTGGATTATAGAATTAAAAAATATATATTATATAACAGTTAATCTGCTACGACGACTTACTAATTACACTAGTTCATTTCGATTCAGCTTTTGTCCCTACAAAACTGGCGCTTAGGTGGAGCTGAACGGATATTAATGATCGAATATTAATATCTCAATAAATCTAACTGATTAAGTTTTTTTTTCTATTATTGAATGCCAATAAAGGATGCTTAACATAATTACAAATCTAGCCAGACAATTTGGCCAATAAGTAATTTTTCTTTAACCTAAGCTTATAATAATTATCTTATGTACCTACTAAGAAATTGTCCAATGACATATCTTAGTCTTTCTTGTTGCAAATAGACACTTTGTTCAAGTGCTCATCTATCAGGCAACACTTCATTACACTATCGCGAATCACTATGCACTAACTTAAAGGGTTTTGTCCTTCTTGGTCTTTATTAGTCCCTTAAAGTTCAACATGGGTTTTTCTATCTTACATTTTAATCCGGAACAAGAAATACGCTTATCCTGTTTATCAACGTAGACCCTGAGGAAAGGTGAAGAGAGCCGTCAAACTAGAGTAGCCAGAATATTCGTCAGCTTTTCTCTGAATGCACACGTATGTAGATTGTACATAAGTGGCAGGGCCTCACGGACGTTGTCGGAAGGATGCTCCATTCGTAACGAAGCGCTTTGTACGCACTAGAGGAGTGCTACTGAGTACTGGTTACCAAATACAGTCGTCTTGTGGCCATTTCAAAGGCTCGAGGGTTTTTTTTTGGATAAAATAAACTTACTAAAAAATTAAGAAAAACTCAAAGGCCTAGCCTATGGATCGTAGTCCTCGCGTCTTCTACGGATGTGATCGTCGATCTCTTTTATGTTATACTGTGGCACTTTTTAAGAGTTTCAGGTGGCGGTGCCCTTGTCAGTCTCCTGGGTAACGCCACCGGTACTCATTAATCCAATGAATTTGGCAAGTGCCAGCCAATGTGTAAACGTGGTCTCAAACCAAAACACCAAATTCATAATATGAAAAAAAAAACATGTGGGACACCAGATAGGAACGAAAATCCTTATTTCATAAATATTGATTTCTAGACGAGGTAAAAAGAAAATAATTATTCAGGTATACATTTTTTATTATGATTTTTGAAGTGAAAACTTTTTTAGTCGCGTTGAGCACTTTTTGGCAGGATTCGCGGAGTCATCGACATGCATGTCGCCGATATGCTCACGTTGTTACGAAGACAAAAGGTCTTTAATATAAATATACTACATTCGAAATTAAACTTGAATATTTTAGTGTCAAGGTTTAATTTCGAAAAAAATCTTACTCCACGCATTTTCGTTGCAGACGTTTTTTTCTGGCTAGGGTACCCCTCCGCGTCGTCCCATAAGGAACTTCGTCCCAGTAGTCGGCAGACTGGCCAGTACAGACTGCCAAAGGAATCTGTAGATTTACGCCGAATGCATTGGCTTAGCGTCCATCTAGCAAGACAAGACCTAATCTTCTCTAAGGCATTTATTTCTCCATAGTTTTTATAGTAAGATGATTTGACAAAACATTTCACTTGAGGTACAGAAAATTAACCAATTCAATCGATTGTGTCCACTCTTGGAACTAGGCCACCTACACCACCTAACCGACCTCTAATTAAATAGTTAAACCTAGTTAATCGCGATTTGTCAAACAGCATACACACAGGTTTACATATTAGAACATTTTAATCAACCAAAACAATCAGTTTAGTTCGATATTAATATAATTGCCGTGAGCCACGCAATCAATTCATTTTGGTCGGTAATTCAATTAATCTTATATTTATTTTAAATTTTCATATTTTCAAATCGTTTATGGTTCCCTATAGTCCGGGGTACCGCTGCAAAAAAACTTAGTACACACAGATTCAGAGCAGAAGAGCGGAGACATTTAGCGGGACAATCAGATTATCAATAATCTTATTGGTCCGCTTAGCAAATTTTCGCTCTTCTACTAATGTATTATCAGTTAACTATGGTATTACTTATAGTATTCCAAACAAAAAGATTATCTTGTATTCGGTCATTATTTTGTAATCGAATTTATTGCTTTGTTGATTTTCCTGAACTGTTCCTGACAATATTATAATGTAGTCAGCACAAAAACGGGCCCATAAACGTCAACATAGAGAAAATGGACATTGTTTGTGAAATTGGATTGCTGCTATTTTAGTCAGGTAATGGAATTTTATTTTGTGTATAAATATTGAGTTATCTACTATGTCAGCAACTTTATCCGAGTGGAATTTACGTTTTTTGCAAATTTTGTCTTGGGAGTCAGATATTTTCCCGGAATAACAACAAGCCCATCTTTTTATTCCCATGCGCCAGCTATTTCTGTGCCAAATTTCGTAAAGATCGATACAGTGCTTGCTGTGAAGAAATGGGTAAAAAAGTGAACTCAACTGGCATCTGAATTAAGGAGAAAAGGGGAGTATTATGCACTTGTGGATACATTTAGTATATACTACATGTGCACGTGTTACATAACAGAAAAGATGATAATAACAAAGCCATTTTGCTACACAAATAAAATCTCGTAGACGTCTACGAAATTTTGTCTGTAGTTACATTTTTACGGTCGTAATCAATCGTTCTTGACATTCTGAGTATAATTTTTACTACAATTTACATGAAGTCACGTCTCATGACGCCACGCTCACGTATACGGCGTATTGTTGGCAACTTGTTGTATTTGTTCGAGCTACTATAGCTCTTCATTCCTGCAACATAATAGCTAATTTCGCTTACATTTAAAAGATTTAAACCCGTGATTTGAAAGGCATAAATTGTGTTCAAAGCCGCTACGTCGCCATTTTTGTAGATAAAGGAAGTATATTCCCAGGGCGCTACTTTTTGCTGCCCATTGATAGTCGACGTCACTGACATCGATATATCACATAGAATAACAATGGTGTACATGTTCGTCGCCTTTCTTTTAGTGAAATTGTAAGGTACCATAACCAAAGGTATTTAGGCTAGATACCTCTTGTTATGGTTTAGTTTCACGGGTTAAACATATTGATAGTGATTTTTAAGAAGGGTGAATATTTTGGATTTTTTAAACGAGTGTCTCACTTGTATGATATTGAAACAATTTCTTTTACTGAACATTGGTTGTGGGATTACATACATTATATAAAAAAATAATGAAGATTTTAGTAACAAAAGTTGTTAATATTTGACCACACATAAAATACAAAAATTACAAATAAAAAAATTGTAACTTAAAAAAATGTGTAACTAGATATATTTTTTGGTTTAAAAAAAAATGTTTTAATGCGGGTCTCTGAAGAAATTTTATGTAAATCGGAATATTGCTCCTACACCAATCTGCGGTTGTATTTATCAAGATATATCCAGGTATTTCGGTACATAATTTGGTAGTAAAGTGTGTCTGGCTTGCAGTAGAGCACCCGTTTTATTCTTATGATAAAATGGAAAATAAAATAATTGTTTATTTTCATTCCAATTTCAAAATATAGAAAAATATTGTGTTATACGATTTAATCATAAAATAATAACACACCTAGTTGACACAGAAAATAGAGCGAGCAATATAAAGCTGTTCGAATAAATTTCCTGTAATTAGCAATAATTTAGCTAAGTTTCGGCTTTTGAACTTGAAATATAAAGAAAGAGGTCTCGAGAAAGTTATCTATTAGACCTTAATATTTCATGGGTACAATTCCGGAGAAAAGGTGATTTATGCTTTGCGATACCATCTCCAATTTCGGGTTTCTTTTGAGCATAGATAATATATATTATTATTTCATATTATATGATGATAAAGTTTCGTTCATCAAGAGCTTCTATCATTTTGCAATACTTTGAGAAAACCATAAACCTACCAATTGATATGAGAAATCGTAGTGAAGCGTGAACTGACCAAAACCTATAATAATATATTCGTTGTTTATTGGTAATCGAAACTTTTTTATACGAACTCTTAGCGAAGTATAACTTTCGCAAAGGCAGTATAACTTCGTTTAACTATCACATCCATAATTTCCCCACGTACCAACCTTAAGTAGGAAGAAACCCCCGCTTTATTTGGCACGTGACCGGCTAATTACTTATACGACGCGATAAACTTGTCGGCCGATTCGTGTCAACCTAAGTCGGCCATTTGCGTCGGCTGAACGTCCGCCAATTCGACTGCTATGTGTGATGAAAAACGTAATTACATTGTTATTTTGTAAATTAATGAACATAGCTACCTATTTCAAATTAACATAATATCTATACTTATTATTATAAGAGCGAAAGTTTGGAAGGATGGATGGATGTTTGTTACTCAATCTTCATTCAAAGAAATTAAGTTTCTCCTAAAATAATAATAATATAACTTCTTAGGGTTTCTATTTATTGAATGTTCTGAGGAAAACACCTCAATATCTAAAATTTTATGCAAGTTTCATCCCACGCGGGGAATAGCTTTCTTTTGCATCACTTTCTAATCAAACTGCAGAGTAAAGCTTTTTATATTAGACCGTACATTTCAATGAAATTGTTATTTGTAATTACAATAATACATAACAGTTACAATTAATTCTGCAATTACAAATCTAATATAATCTAATCTAATCTATCTAATCTATCTAATCTAATCTAATTCTAATTCTATTCTAATATATATATAAAATCGTTAAGGGATCAACGCACAGCCTAAACCGCTAGGGTTATTAACTTGAAATTTTGACAGTAGGCTGACATAGGCGCTTACTAAGGAAGGATTTTTCAAAATTCCACCCCTAAGGGGTGAAATAGGGGGTGAAAGTTTGTATGAAAGTCCGTCATTTCTCAAGTTATATCCATGAAACTTGGTATATGAGCTACTGGTTGAAAATGAAGAAATACGTGTTTCACAGTTTTTAAAAATTCTAACCCCGAAGGGTTGAAATAAGGGATGAGAGTTTGCATGAATGTCCTACATTTCACAAGATATTCTCAAGTTATATAAACGAAACTTGGTATTTCGGTTTTTGATAAAAATTAAAGAATTACGTGTGTCACAGTTTTTCAAAATTCAACCCCTGAAGTTTTAAAATAGGGGTTGAATTTTTCTATGACAGCTATAGCCATGAAGCTTGGTATATGAGCTGCGAGTTAAAAATCAAGAAATATGTATTTCACAGTTTTTGAAAATTCGACCCCCATAGGGGTGAAATAGGGGATGAGTGTTGGTATGAAATGCCTTCATTTCTCAAGATATCTTACAAGTTATATCAACGAAACTTGGTATTTTGGCTTACGGTAAAAAATAAAGAAGTACGTGTGTCACAGTTTTACAAAATTTTACGCCCGAAGGGTTAAAATAGGGGTTGAAATTTTGTATGAATGTCCTTCATTTCTCAAGATATTGCTCAAGTTACATCTACGAAGCTTAGTGTTTCGGCTTTAGGTAAAAAATTAAGAAGTACGTATGTCACAGTTTTTCAAAATTAAACCCCCAAAATGGTTAAATAGGGGTTGAAAGTTTGTATGAAAGTCCTTCATTTCTTAAGTTATAGCCATGAAACTTGGTATATAAACTGAGAGTTAAAAATGAAGAAATACGTGTTTCACAGTTTTTGAAAATTCGATCCCTAAAGGGGTGAAATAGGGGATGAAAGTTGGTATGTAGGGTCTTCATTTCTCAAGATATTGCTCAAGATAAATCAAAGAAGCTTAGTTTTTCAGCTTTTGGTAAAAAATAAAGAAATATTGTGGCATAGTTTTTCAAAATTCAACCCCCAAAAGGGTAAAATAGGGGTTGAAAGTTTGTTTGAAAGTCCTACATTTTTTAAGTTATAGCCATGAAACTTGGTATATAAACAGCGGGTTAAAAATGAAGAAATACTTCTTTCACAGTTTTTGAAAATTCGATCTCTAAAGGGGTAAAATAGGGGATGAAAGTTGGTATGTAAGGCCAACATTTCACAGGATATTGCTCAAGTTATATCAACGAAGCTTAGTATTTTGGCTTTTAGTAAAAAATAAAGAAGTACGTGTGTCATAGTTTTTCAAAATTCAACCCCCAAAAGGGTATAATAGGGGTTAAAAAGTGAAAGTTTTTTATGAAAGTCCTTCATTGCTCAAGTTATAGCCATGAAACTTGGTATATAAACTGTGAGTTAAAAATGAAGAAATATATGTATCACAATTTTCCAAAACTCAACCCGCAAAAGGGTTAAATAGGGGTTGAAAGTTTGTATATGAAAGTCCTTGATTTCTCAAAATATTGCTCAAGTTATATCAACGAAGCTTAGTGTTTTGACTTTCGGTAAAAAATAAAAAAGTACGTGTATCACAGTTCTTCAAAATTCAACTCCCAAAAGAGTAAAATAGGGGTTGAAACTTTGTAAGAAAGTCTGTCATAAATTTTTAAGTTAGAGCCATTAAACTAGGTATTTTTTGGTAACTTGGTTGGGTTTTTTGGAATTTTGGTTTGAAATGGAGAAATACCTGATTCACATTTTTTTGTAAATTTTATCCCCAAGGACGTATAATAGATAGTTAGTCCTCCAATCACGCCGCGACAGATTAACGTAATTTTTTGCATGGGTATAGTTGAGGATCTGGATAGTGGCATAGGCTACTTTTCATCCCGGAAAATAATGAAGTGCTGTGGGAATTGAAAAAAAAAACTTATGGCACACGAACGAGTGACGCTCAATCACACGATGAAATTTGGCACAGAGATAGATCGTAGTCTGAAATAACACGTAGGCTTCTTTTTATCCCGAAAAATTTAAGAGTTCCCGCGGGAACCAAAAAATCTCAAATGGATGTTTGTTACTCAATCACGCCATTACGGCTAAATGGACCTAGATGAACTTTGCACAGAGATAGAGTATAGTCTGCGATAGCCAATAACACATAGGCTACTTTCTATCCCGTATAATTAAAAACAATTCAATCCACTCGGACGAAGTCGCGGGCATCAGCTAGTACATAATAATTACATGAACCACCATTTAATTTTATTTTATGAAGATAAATTTCCTGACTAACTGATTTATCAACGCTCAGCCCATACTCTTTGGATCTAGAGAGGTTCTATAAATAATAATGTAAGTAGACAAGGTGTAAGGCTGGATTTTTCGAAATTCTCACTTGTTCGCCGGTAATACATTATTTTTGAAACAATTCTATTGAATTTGATTTAATTTGAAACAAATTCTATTTTACTAAATGAGGTCACAGGTTACAAAATATGATTTGTGCATAACTTTTAGACAATGTAGGTACACCTAAGACATAGTAGATATGACGATTTACCTAATCTGTTTTTCAGCTTAATGTCGCAATACTTTTATCTCAAAAATATCCTTTCAAAGAGAAATGGGTACGAAATTGCAGATTTTATTTTAGTTCACAGCTGCATCACGGTTTCCTGGCAATCGCGTAGTGACTGAGCAAACGGCAACAAAAACGCCTTTTGTGCCGTACAAAATTGTTTATTTAGAGTCGGGTTTGATTGTTCACATGCCTACATAAAATCGCACAATTCCAGTGTCCCAGTAATTCTGTATTGGATCGCCATTTCTGGTTATACCCTATCCATTTCGATTGTGACAACTACCTATTTGTCAAACAAATAAGATTTCTGTTTCAAACAAAATATTTTCTCAGTAGTTTTCTTGCGCTTTGGATGGATGACTTTTAAGTAACCAATAATCTTCATCATCTTATTATAACCCTTTGGGTTACGGCTCACTCCTGAGCACGAATCTCCTCACAGAAAATTCAATAGAATCTTGATCATCCATAATTATTAACCTATCACGTGGCTTAGGTTCAATTTGAAATGTTCCGAAGATCACTACTTATTCAATTTTATTTATTATTCTATAATATTTTTTAACATCCATACTGTATATTAAAAAAATGGCCTAGTGACGAAAAGACTCTCACTCGCATTTTAATATACTCGTAAATACAAATCAAATATCACGTGAACGCAGCAGAGTAACCACGAGTGGAGAAAAATTTTCTCCATCCATTCCACAAACAAAAAGAATCCAGCTGTGAAATACCATTTGATACGCGCCAATCAGTATTCGGGTATAACGGCGAAGATCCAGTGCGG
The DNA here is from genome assembly GCA_964035005.1 of Erebia palarica. Lineage (NCBI taxonomy): Eukaryota > Metazoa > Arthropoda > Insecta > Lepidoptera > Nymphalidae > Erebia > Erebia palarica. The sequence continues at coordinate 23,678,852 of OZ035986.1, forward strand.
TCCCTCTCGGCATAAATCTCTGGAATTCTATTATGATTTGCCGCCACGAATATTAGTATGAATATTTATCAGGGAGATCGGTGCATGAATAATGCAGGGAATATCGCTGCAGTACGCTAGGCCTATCGACGCATCGCTGCTCAGCCGAATCCTCAATGAGCTGTTGTCGAAATAACTGTTATTTGATGGGACATTTCCTCGGACGGCGCGTAGGTAACTGAATATAGGAAACGTCTTTTAGATCTTGCCCGAAATAATTTTGTAATTGGTTAATTTTTATTGAGGATAGGGTTTAGTGTTCTTTCTTTCTTTAAACTTTCTGTTAATTAATTTGTCATTAAATCCGTCATTTGAAAAGACGTGAAAGGGATAAAAACACGTCGTGATATCTCTGTGGTAAATGACAGTAGCAGATCTTCAATCGATTTGTATGGAACTCATTGAACATGGGCATGGAATTGTCAAGCGACTAAGGAATTTGCTCATGGAATGTTAATTTGAAAAGGCACACCCCGATCTTAAATTAAAATGACTTTAAAATACAGCTGGTAACTGCTAACTAACATTGCTAATATCGAATAAAAAATAAAGATCATTAAGCTATTTCGAAGTAATGGATAAAAATAGGAACACATTAAAGGCTTACAATATTGTTTGATGGGTTTTTTAATTCGACGTCTATTCAGAAAATTGTAGTTTGCTAGAAAGGGTTTGCTTTAGTTGTACAATTTGGATCCGTCGGTCGGTTTTTACAAACAAAAACCAAAAGGCTTTTACAGGATTAAGCATTGCATACGATCGCGCGTTTCCTATTCCCGTGTTAAGCCCGCGCTCTTGCATTTTGAGCTCGGCTCACATGCTCAAACAAGTGTAAGTGTCGCCGAGTTCAACTGCAGTAAAGACTTCATTGGCAACACTATGGGATTATACTACTTGGCACAATACCAATTAGTATATTTATAATCCGTGCTAAAATACGATTAATGTGTGTTATCATAAAATACACTTAGTCATAATAAAAATGGACGCCTTTTTTTATTCACTAGAAGTTAACCCTTGACTGCGATCTCACCTGTGTACCACCACGATGGTAGGTGATGATGCAGTCTAAGATGGTAGCGGGATAACCTGTTAGGGGCATGGCAGTTATATTAAACCCATACCCCTATTTGGTTTCTACACGGCATCGTACTGGAACGCGTAATCGCTTGGCGGCACGTCTTTGCCAGCGCTACACACTGCGCCACGGAGGTCGTCAAACGCCTAGAGAGTGCATAAATCGTCTGTAAAGACGTAAAGGTCAATGATCAGATAGCTTGCTGCCTTGAAAGGCTGAAGGGCATAGGGTACTTTTATCCCAGAAAAGAACAGAACTTGTATGGGATTTTTCAAAAACCTTAATTCACGTATTATATTCTTGTTTCTTATATTATGAAAGAACTTAATAAAAAAATATCCGAGTAAAGTATTCGAACTACGTATTAGTTGGTTATCACTTGATTACGATCTAAATTCTACATTCCATTTCCACTATGATCTGTCTGTCTGGTGATAACAATGAAGTAGGTGGAAAGGAATAATCTAGAATGGGAGGGATATGACAAGTATTGTATCAAATCCAAAGGTTCGTATCTTAGTATGCGTTGAAAGCTGAATTTCTCGACGGCGGCTTTGCCGGGAGAGTGTTCTACCCATCACGCTATGTCTGGATTATTATTATTGCAGTTTCAAAACCCAAATTAATCCTGCTGGAATCGAACTCGGAACCTTCGAATTAAAAACCACAGCGCTCGTAACTGCACAAGGATATGTCATCGACATGCTAAATGAAAACAAATTATTTTTCTTAAAAATTAAAAAAATCGCGTGACATAACAGTTGCATTACGTAAGGTTGACAAATGTTTTGACTGATGGGATTAAGGTTATTTTTAAATGTCACTATCGGACTTCTTTTGGCGACATTAGCATTACGTGTAATGTTTCGCTTAGGACCATAGGCTTAGGGCCATTTTTATTAGAACGTTTGTATTTATCTATACCTAACCTAATTGCAAAACATTCTCTAACTCTTAGGGATTTCGAATTCTCTATCAGGCGCTAGCAGTTTACCGCCATATAAGCCAGTTATTTCACAGCTGATTACGTGTTGTTATGACATTGTTCTTGTTATTAAAAAAATCCGTTAAAAGTTTCCGAGAAAATCGTTAACAAACAAACATACATACAATAAACGGGTCGAATACAGAACCTCCTTTTTGAAGTTGGTAAAAAACGTTGGGCTTGCTCGAAAGGCAGATTCTAATAGACTTTTTAGAACAACAAAACGTTAACAAAATAATAATTAAAGCAGAAGCACATTGGTAAACATGCAGTGTACAGGAAATCAATGCTTACTTAAAGAAATCCATACAAAAATATAAGCCGTTAGACCACATTAATTGTCGTTGCTTGAACGAAAGCGGCGGTTAAATGAACCGTTAATACATTCATGCAACGATACCGCTCGATCATATTTTATTTAGGCGCTACATCGTTTATGTGATTGCCTCATATTTTCCGGCAAACGCTATAGAGCTACGTTTTTATCATCCCTTTTACCTAAATAAAGATATAGTGGTAAGAGTTTCCCTTCGTGTACGAAAATACCAACGCTTATATAACAAATCAGCCTGTGTATAGATATCTAGAGGTACATTTGCAGGCTCTGACTTGTTTTTGCTAGAAACGAAATTTTAGGTACTGAGCTTAGAATACCGAAATATTATAAAGAGAAAGCTAAATGGAGCATCAGTATTTTAAAGACACATAAAAAGTATTGATCAAGAGGCTTGACAGCGCTCGAGAGAGCCAGGCCGCACTCTCTTTGTGGCATGAACAAGTGAATTTAAAAAACGACTGACCTGCCGTATTGATATAAAAAAATTTTAGCCAGTGTCACTCGGGATGATGTTAGCACTACTGTAAATCTGTTCAGGCATTCAGAAGTTATGATGGAATAAAGAAACTCACATACATATTATATACTATTTTTTTATTCCATGTAAGATGGTGCTAACATCTATTATTTGTAAGCACTTGAATCGAATAAACTTTTACAGAGTGCCATCTATTGACATCCTGGTGAAGTTCTGTTAAAAATACTGAAGCTGATTAAAAATTAAATAATTTCGTTTCCTTATAAACATGAAACCTTAGGTATATATTCCGTTTTTGAACAGTCGTGTAATAAAGGTGCTCACATACCAAAACTTTTGATGCGATCTCCAAATTGCACCACTACTAATAACACATATTAGTGCTGTTCTGTTTTGTTTTTCTCACACCTTTCGCTCCGCAAACCCAGAGTCGGAATGGAGTCAAAATTCGAGACGCTTCAGTTATGATCTTAATTTAAATAAAAATTAAACATACATCAATGATTTTTCCACGCGTCACATCTACATTTTATATCTTGCACATGCACGCAGCAGGCTATTTTGAGTTTTGTCCATGACGACATGCTAAAGTGACATCTGCGGTACATTACTGAGACGAGTTTCCACGATACGTGACACTTGGGAAGCGAGATTTACCTGTAGGTAAATCTGAATGATCTGTAGATAATTTTAAGCAAGTTTTTTTTTCAGCTCTCTGTACAGAGATAGGTGTCACAGCTGGGAAGGACATAGACTTCTTTTTATCGCGGAAAATTAAACAGTTAATGCGGGAATCAAAACACTAGGACGAACGAAGTCGCGGGCATCTTAATTACAGAACACGAACTGACGAATTGCTTTCATATGCAAACCCTTTGTCTAACGTTGAGAGATAATTTGCTGAGGAAAAACAATAGACAGTGAAATAATTCTACGTACGATTAATATTTACATTTTTGTAGAAAACCTGCATAGTCCCCTCAAAGGAAAATAATTCAATTTTCAATAAGAATATAGATGAATGATGAATAAAGCCGAACCTGAATATTCTATGAATAGATCTTATATTATTTATTACAGTTTTACTATTATACTCTTGATATTTTACGGTTTCTTGCTGGTTATTGTCAGTAGGAACGGCATTCCGAACCAGTGGTAGATTCATTCGACTATGATGATAAACACTAGTAAAAGTCTATTTAAATAAAAACCTGTTGAATTTTGAATTTTTATAAAACTAATTCTGAAGAAATATTTTCTCAGTATGCCTACTATTTGGGATAACTTACTTGTAAGTTACTTTAGAAGAAAAGAAAAGTAGATAAGAACGTTTAGATTTCTAAGCCCGATATACTCATATCTAAAAAAATAGAGATAACTATATACTTTTCATCTAGTGATAGAGCTGAGACTCGTTTACGAGGCGATTTTATTAATATAGATGTTAAATATATCTGATTAGTTCATAGTTATGGGATTAACCATACTAAGTTAGCAGTCATGTGGACAGAAGCATCTGCACTGTACATGGTCTACTTTTTTATACACACTGTAAATATGCTTGGAGTTTGTAAAACAACTTTATCTTTCGAAAATTCTGGATTAGTAATTTGTGGATACACGAGTATTACGAGAAAAAAATCTCACGTGATACATCAAGATCTAAACCGTCATTATGCGAAGCGATTTGCTCGGGACGTCAACATTTTTATCCATTTGAAAAAAGTAACCTTTGATGCCAAAGATCGGCATATAAATGTACCCGTAATTTATACCGAATTTTGCGCAACATATTTTTTTCTGTTTGTAATTCACAAAAGTAGCTCTAGCACCATCAGTGCAGCTCTCTTATGAATTCTCTTAAGGCTTTGTCGACTGAAAATCAGCAAGAAATCGTGGCCATTGATTGTGCTTGGGCTGTAAAAGAAACAAAATATTGTAGGGATTTGTCGGTGATAGATTCCAAAGAGTGACGTAGCCGTGACAAAGAAAGCGAATGCGAATGCAATAAAGTAAAAGTTTAATCAAATCAAGACAGGACTAATTTTTTATTTGGAAAAAACCCAAATTTTCTCGGTTGAACTTAAAACTTTATTAGAAATTAGCCGGCGACTTCGTCCGCGTGAAATAAGTTTTATAAATTCCCACGGGAACTCCCTAATTTTTCGCGGTTATATGTAACTTATGCCACTCACATATAATGTGGCTTTCTATTGGTACCAGAATTTTCAAAATCGTTTCAGTAGATCGAGAGATTACCCCCTACAACGTCACAAATTCACTAAGTCACAAACTTTACCTCTTTATTATATTAGTATATATAATTGAGGTCAAGAGTTAGTTATATCACTTAATTATTTAGATACTTCATGGATATAGTTAAAGAATAAAGACCCGAAGAGTGTCAGGCTCCTTTTTGTCCCGGAATAATCCGTTTCCTGTGGGATAGGTATAACGTATATCCAGTCGAACAAGTAGCGGACATCATTTTGGTAAACTATAATATTAAAAAAGAGGTTGGTAGTGTACCATTAAAAATCCTCCTTTCTTATATTAAAGTTAAAAATTAAAATATTACATCGTAAACTGAGACTACTAAATTATTAATTTGCAATTCCGCAGCAGTGGTATTGCGTTAATCGTATTAATCACTTTTTTATAATTCGGTTAATGATTGACAAAACGCAAAACTTAGCTAAGAATTTTTCAGTACGCTTGTTCATTATATCCTCAACGCAGGCTGTTCGCATTATCAAATAGTGAACAAAATTTAATCTTGTAATAGTCGAAAAGATTCGCAAAATCCGTATTTAACCGTCGTGGCAGGCTGACAGGCTAAATGATTGCTGAACTTTTTATTGGAGTTTGGACATCATTTCTCGAACCACAACACTTTTTACTGCGGGACTGAGCCTCCGACATTTATTAAACGTATTTAAATAGATGTAATATCTTAGAATGAAATATGAGATTAACTATATAATAAATAACAAACAACATTATAAATATACGATAACTTGTAAGAACGTATCCAATCTTCTACAGAATATAATATTTTGTAAAAAAACAATTGTATTATTAATATTATTATCCTAGGTACAATTTGTCATTATTCAAAACGGAATAAGTTCATGTAGTATTTGCGAGAAATATTCGAGATCCAAATAATAATAAAAAAATACTCTGATAAATACATTTTAACTAAAGTGCTTTTATATAAAATGTACAAGAAGCGGTATTGTATGCTTGCAGATTTTAATGCGAATTATGTTCCAATAATAAATAAAATTATGTATAAAATGCAATATAATACATTTTCCCAATTATTATTTGTGGAGTTTGTTATTAATGCTATCAATTAACGTAGCAAATACCAAATAATTGATAGATTTATTATGTCATGATGGTTAAGGGATAAACCATGGATACACAGTGATAAATCACCCGTGTTCGAAAATATGACGTATCCTAAAAGATTTATAGAGATATTATTATTGGTATAGTTTGGGTGTCATCTTAACTTTTTCCCCTTTGATAAAACCCCTTGTTGCCAACGCGCCTGGAACACACAAAAATATATCCCTACATCGCCGCGCCGGCTGGCTGTGAAAAGAGCTGATAATCCTTAAACGGCAGAATATGTTATTATAAAAATTAGCTAAGAACCATCCTTTGTATGATATAAACCGCATTTAAATCGCACCGCCGAGTTTCTTACTAGTTCTTCTGGGTAGGAATAACCAAAAAAAAAATTATTTAGAATAAACATTTTTTTAACTAGCTGTACCTAGGTACGAGGATACACACAAACATACTCATAATCCAAAGGGCCTTATAAGCGGTCAAGCTTATAAGGGCCTTTGGATTTTAATAAAATATAATTAACAGGTGATAAGCAAATGATATGCCAGCCAGAAATTCAAAGTAAAAAATTCAACGTGTATTGAAACGATCCATGAAAGTTTAATTGAAAAAAGCGATTAAGCGAGTACTTTCCACGAGATAAAAATTAATAGCGCCACGGTAACAAAACGATTAGGTGCTCTACTAATTTGAGCAATACCCTGACGCCTCATATCAATGATTTCAATATGTTACTATCGCCTCATATCCGAATGAACTACAATTACATTAGTTAAAATTCATGAAACGTATTAAATACAATATTATTATTTATAGCATAATAACGCTACAAATAATAATAGGTATTGCGGTATTTGCACTGCAGTTTTTAGGGTTGCGTGGTAAAACAAGGAATCGTTACGCTTCCTTCTCATTGGGATACCGTGACCAACGTCTTCCGTTAAAAAAACAGCTTAAGCCGATATAAGTGAAAACGAATATTTTAATTTTAATCATTTTAATTATAATTTTGTTTTTTTATAAACAAAAATAATAATATATTAATATATAAAAATTAAAACTAAGGCAATATAGTTTAATTACGAATGTAGTAAATTTATATTTAAGTCCTTTTGTCTTGGTAACAACGCGAGCATGTTGGTGACGGTAAGGCGTATCCACAAGTTTACCCCCGACCAATACAGTTCCCAAAAAGTGAGAATTGCAAAATTAAAATTAATAACCTTTTGTAGAAATGTTATGATTTTATTCCTACAAAATTATTATGAAACACAGCTGTTATTATTTCAAATCATGATAGTTACCCTACCCCCTGACCAAAAATAGTGAAAGCCGCAGCCTTTTTAATATCTCTCTGCATAATATTATTACATGTCAGTGATATCTCATTGCGATATTTTAAAATTATTATGAAATTTACGATATCTTGGCATAAATGTAACTAGCGAGACTAACGAACCCTACCTTACGCTTGTTCGAGCACGCGCTTGATCAGTTTTTACGAAGCATGTACTTACTTACCTAAATACATATTTAAAATATCTAAGAGTTTACAGACCGTGAAACTCCTTTCCCCACAGCCACGGGAATTTTTCCGATATATCTCTTAATCTGTCTTGATACGGGACCGGAAAATTGAAGCCCGCGCGCGCCTTTGGGAAAATGTTTTTTATCGAAACCATGTTCCAATGTGGTTGCAAGTTTTCTCACAAATACGCGAGCTTTACGTGAGGCTAGTTATTTTATTGGTTTTATTTCATATTCAACGTATTTGGTTTGGACTTATCTGGTTAAACAAAATTTTAGGCCTGTTTTATTTAATACCTTGGCAATAATGATATTAGGTTAGCTTTATACAGCGCTAGTGCTTTGCCGTGCTGCGAAATTTTCAACATATTTTCGTACAAACAAGGCATATTAATGTACGTCACACAGGTTTATAGGGAGCTGAACGCACTTGCATGGCAGAAAAAAGCGCCCTTCTCGTCTTTTAAAAGAAAGAGTGGAGTGCCCACATTAAATTATAATGACGGTAAAATATATTTAAAAGATAAAAAAGAAGAAGAGAAAAGAGTGTGTCTAGAATTATTATTAAAACTTGTAGAATTGACTTTCTACAAGTGTTTGCACGGTGCGAGTGTTAAGCAAGTGACTTACAAGAGCTGATTTAAGTGCTAATCGTAAGTTGTCACAGAGTCAGGTACTAAATATTTATTGAGTTACGATTAGAGCTATCAATTACAGAAATTAATCCTCTCTACGAGTATTTTTTCATCTTGTTCTGAAGCTTAGGTACTTTCACTTAACACCGAGAAAATGACTGAAAAGAAAAGTGCTAGTTAAAAATGTTTTCAATAAAATTAATAAAGAAGTTTCGGTATAAGTCGATTAAAAACGTACTTGTACGCATAATAAACAGTTTGAAGTATCTTACAAGCCTCGCTTACTACATACTTCACGTAAGTTAAGTGGTGTACTGTACAATCGTAAACCTCTTCGAAAACCGGCGCAGTTGTTCTGTAGAACGGGACAAGCCTTATGTAACAAGCTAATTCTGCCGAGCAAATTGATCAAAGGATCAAGTAGAATGTGCGAAAATATTATCACTGTATGCGTCAATTTGTTGGTGATGTAATGCTGTATGTATTTCTAAAAACTCGTATTCGCAAGGAGACAAATATCCTGCCACCCGATTTATTGTCTAGTCTCTCATCCGATACGTGTCGCAAGGTACCGACTAAAATTATAACATCAATGGTCGCAGGACAGGCCCCCCAGTGAATTTGGCCGCCATATTGGTACTTCTAGTCTACAACGAATATAACTCGCTAAGTACACTTCCAAGCAATTGAGCGGGTGAATTAAAAAAACACGAGCACACGTAGGAATAAAGTAGTTTTGTAAAAGAGCGAGTTTCACGTTAAAGGTTCTGTGGCTTCTTGTAGAATGAAAAGTTTTACGAACTTTTTGTTTTCGTATTAGTAATTGTAAAGGCTTGAACATATACAAAGTGTGACGGAAGTGACGCACGATGGTACCTGCACAGCACCGAAGGACATCAAAGAAGTGCGCGATAATTTTTCCGTTTGGTCTGATTTGACTTTTACGCTTATGTAACAGTCAGGGCGAAAACACACTAGGGACCGGACACGGCAGAAGCGTAGCACTTAGCTCACTTTTATAATGATTATTATGTTACAAAGACTAGCAGTTACATATGTAAATATTACAACATCAAATCCCAAGTAAGAAAGAAAGAAAGAAAACATATTTATTCACAAATGGTGTTACAGACAAACATCTGTCATACATAGCTGTACACACAAATGTATGTTTGTCTATGACACCACCCGGCGGAATGGGTGTACAGCTCAGCCGTGTGTCCGGCATTATACATACAAATGCATGCATGTTGCCGGACGCTGATTTTCAGCTGTGACCCGGGTGACGTCACAGCCAACGGATATGAATACTTATACCTCTAACTATTTTACAACTTACTATAACTTAACACATCGATAATCCACTAAACCTAAGTCAAAGCATTCACATAAATAGTATTCATACTCAAGGCCAAAACATGAGAATCAACAAACAACATATTAAAGAAATGTATACAAATATTAAAAGAATCTTAAATATATAATTATAAACGTATATTATAATATAAATATATAACATACTTATGGACATTATACAATAGATCACATGCAAATAAATTAAAACAAGTATACACCGAATATGCTACAAATTAAATATACCTATTATTTTAACTATTTATTAAATGCCGAACTATATGCCTATCTATATAATTGATATATCAACAGCGACATTTTCATGTTCCGTTTGTTTTAACAAAATATACTGTTTTAATTTACGCCTAAAAGCATACATGCTGCGGCATTCCCGAATGGGTGGAGGGATATTGTTCCAACATCGGGTCGCCGCATATTTAAAACTGCCTCTAAACGCAGCGAGCAATGATGCGGAACACTTAAAGGCTTACGTGCACCTCTGAAATGATCTCGGCCCTCGTACATCCTTCCCAGCTTATCATAAATATAGGATGGTGTACCACTTCTAAAAACTCCGAAAAGTAAGCTCGCAAGGTGTAACTCCCTCCGAGATCTCATTTTTAGAAGCTTATGTTTATTTAAATAAGGTGTAACATGAGTTCTAGGAGAAAACAATTTAGAAAAAACAATTTAGAACAAATATGAGAAGGCAGGTTTATATCTTTCTTTGGGAGCACTGAACTTTTGAGGTTACACCAAAGCGCCTTAGGATAATTTATTTTACTGTTTATTTCTTATGCAAAGTACGCGCATTTTTCGTTGTCCAATGCTTCTATTACTAATTTCTTATATTGTAAGTAATTATCCTTATTCGCATCAGTTTTCAAGCTACGCCACTTAAGATGCGCTTCATCTCTAAGCTTCATCATGTGCTTTACAGTACGTGTGATCCACGGCTCATATCGATCCTTAGTTAGTTTAGTTCGCTTTGGGGCATGAACGTCAAAAAGTGCTTTCAGGTAACTATTAAAAGACGATACAAGTAAATTAACGTCATCCATGGATGATAGCAAGGCCCATGGAATCATACCTAAGTGCGTATTAAACAAATCTAGAGATATATTTTGAAGCGATCTGTATGTTACCAATTTAGGTGGTGCTTTCTTTTTCTTAAGATTCAACTCACAGACAAGAAATGCATGATTACTTTAGAGTAGGTATGGGCGATACAGTGACTTTAATGATAGGAATATCAGTACAAATTATATCAATTAAGCATTCACTATTTACTGTGAAATGAGTTGGACTTTGAACTACTTGAATTAGTTGTACTGTATTCAAAAATATGATAAGTTATTTTGTCTTAGAATCCTCTTTTTTTATAAAATTTATGTTAAAATCCCCCAAAACACAGATATAATCATGATTCGACAACGACTGGATACTCTCCGTGATTACATCTAGAAAATGGTCTGTAAATAAAATAAAAGATAAAATAGGAACCAAAATCGTCGAGGAATCGTATGCCTGCTGATGAAATCCTAGTTTGTTTTATAAGAATGGCGTTTCGAGTACGTATATCAACCTCGATTTCTCGTCTTAATCTTAGCTACAAATCTCTCTCCCTGCGTCGTATTCCTCATTACTGAGAGTCGTGAACCCTTTTCATTAATCACGTACCTATTGGTAGAATTTTTTTTGGGATAATAATGCGGTGGCTTCCCACTTCCTTCCGTACACGATTCGTCTAAGAGGTAAGAGAAAACTCTTAGGTTTTTGTAACGATTATTATCAGATGTTAGTGATAAATTATAATAATCGGGACCAACGGATTAAACGGGAAGGATGGCTTAAGGAGGAAACAAAAAGGTCAAATTTGAACCTCCAAATTCAGTCACCCATCTAGTTACTGACCTGGGTCAACATTGCTTAGCAATCGCAATCGACTGATATGTGTTGTCACGACTAGACCACTCGTCCACTAGCTATAAATGGATGAATGGAAAGAAAAAACGTTTTGATAAGGCCGTTTTTTCCGTCAGATTAAGCGTCGCTATTCATTTTCAGTTATCGATCTCAACTCTTTCTGCTATATTGAATATATAATAGGTGTAAGGATAATAATTGCAAAGCTTACTTTCATAAGCTAATTAATTATTAGCTGATCAACCATTAATCAGTAGGTATTATTATAATCCATAATACGGTAGGAAATATGTTAATGTTATGGTATAATCAAGAAAAAATACTTAATTTAACTCCTAAAATTAAAATAGAAGCAGAAAATGAAATGGATCAAATTTTTTTGGAGAATTAAATTAATTTTATAGGGCGTTTACAAATGAAATTATAAAAATATCCCTCCAGAATAGATAATCTGGTGGACCCTCCGTCAAAATCCTTTTGTTATCTTTGAGTTATTTTTCAGGAGGTTTGAATTTCACAGACAAAGCGCGGCGCATATTTCAGGGCACGTAATCTCGTTTTAGTTCGCGGGGCTCAGGCAAGTTTTTTTCTGTTGAACGCGTTAATTCCGCTTGATTTATATCATTTGGACCTTCAGTTTTTAGCAGCAATTACATTCCTAATGGCCTCTGATACTTAATAGGGTAATTTGTTCAATAAAATTTGAATGTATTTTTTGTTGGCGGTGTATGTATTGTTTATTGTTGCATATTTTGGATACTAATGTCACAATGAGTAAGTCCATTAAACTCAATCAACAAGGAACGTTTGTTTGATATGATGTACCGGAAAAATTATAGGGTACTAGCTGATGCTGCTCCGCGTGGATTGAGGCTTTTTGGTTCCCGTAGGGACTCTTTAATTTTCTGGGATAAAAAGTAGCCTATGTGTTATGTGTTTGAGAGCTTACGTGGCGTGAGCTGCGTAAATAGATAAAGTTTCATGAAAACAATGTATGGCGGAATTATTCCTTTCACAAAGTTCTAAAAAAAGTCCGCAATAGCATATATCTATCTTTTAAGGTTGACTCACAATAACCGTTTTTATGATTTTCAAATTTGTTCTAAACCAATGCTTATTTGCGAAGGTGTTTTACCGACATAGTATTAATCCTTATCAAAATAAATACGTTATTCATCTCAAGTATCCAATTAAGATAAAATTTGTCCTTTACATTATGGCGGGGGGCGGCTGTGGCAGGTGTGGTGAGGACGGGGCTACCATGTAATATTAAAATGTAAAACCTGCCCAATGCCCTCTGGCTATATTGGATATAATAACGATAGGCTTTTAGGATTATTAGTGCTACCCGTGCGTCACCAGGGCGGATCGCTAGTTCTATTATATTTGTGAGAAAATGGCCTGATCTAAGGTTAAGCTCTTGTTTGCAGCGCCAATCTTACCGGGTCCAATTGTGAATATTATTAACCATCCCGGGACTTACTCTAACACACAAAAAATTCAATCAGAATCAGTCCAGCCATTCTGAAGTGATGCGAGAACATACATTTCGGCATTTGATTTTTATTCATATATACTTATTACTAGCGATCTGCCCCGACTTCGCACTGGTAGCACTAATAATTCCAATAGTCTATACCCAACATATAGCCAGTGGGCAGTGGGCAGGTTTTACAGTTTAATATTACATTGTAAGAGTATGCCCCGTCCTCATGACACCTGCCACAGCCACCAGACCTCAGATTATTAGGTACTAGCTGATGCCCGCGACTTCGTCCGCGTGGTGAATGTTTTTTTAATTCCCGCGGGAACTGCTTAATTTTCCGGGATAAAAAGTAGCCTATGTCACTCTCCAGGTCCTCAACTATACCCATGCCAAAAATCACGTCGATCCGTTGCCCCGTTGCGGCGTGATTGAAGGACAAACCAATAAACCAACAAACACACTTTCGCATTTATTATTAATTATGAAAAAGTGTGATTCCTAATACTAAAACTAAGAGCTCAGAAAAGAACTTTTTAAGTGAAGCATAAAAATGTGTTAAAAAAAGTCGAAATATTCAATGTCGCTTGCGTCCACTGCGTAAGGAGCCGCGCGGCTACCTAGTTCATAATGGTGCACCCCCTTCTCCCGCACTGCCCCTCTCACGAAGAGTTAGTTACTCGATGCGCTGCGTGGCGGCCGCCGCCGGCATGTATTTTTATTTTAATTTCATGATATCTTTTGAATGGAATGTCCGATTTCAATAATTCAAAAAGTAATCATCAGGTATTGAGACAGTCTTCAATATTAAATTATTTATTTGGATAAAAATTTATAAATGGTATGGATAACACGGTCTGATTTTGATCGGCATTTCTATCAATTTGTTAAATGTAAAAAAGTAGTTATAGTGACGTAACTACAATAGTTCGCTACACATGGTCTCGCGAAGTTTTTTGTAGATATTGATATATTCTATAATATTGTCGAACATTTTTTTGTCATATCATTAATACTCTTCGCAGCGTATGCGATGAAAGACATTTTATGGCTAATTTTTTTACACCTTCGGTTGGTTTTAATAGGAATTTCTAAAGATTCCTATAGTAATCTAGTACTAAATATAGCCTATGTTACTCAGTGATAATGTAGCTTTCTAATGAAAAAAGAATTATTAAAATCGGTCCAGTACTTTTTGAGTTTATTCGTTACATACAAAAATACAAAAATACAAAGCTTTCCTCTTTATAATATTACTATAACTATAATATTGTCGAACATTTTTTTGTCCTATCATTAATACTCTTCGCAGCATATGCGATGAAAGACATTTTATGGCTAATTTTTTTACACCTTCGGTTGGTTTTAATAGGAATTTCTAAAGATTCCTATAGTAATCTAGTTCTAAATATAGCCTATGTTACTCAGTGATAATGTAGCTTTCTAATGAAAAAAGAATTATTAAAATCGGTCCAGTACTTTTTGAGTTTATTCGTTACATACAAAAATACAAAAATACAAATCTTTCCTCTTTATAATATTATATAGTGTAGATTAAATCTGAGCGCCGAAGTCGCGCCTTTGTCCTTTGCACGTTACATTATTTCTATGATATCTCATATAAACTAAATGATGTAAGGACAATTTTTACGTAAGCTCTCAGAAGAGACGATTTTTTCCGACTTAGTTCACATTATTGCAATTTCCGTGAGAATTTTTAATTTTTATGAGATCAAAATATGTTACTCGCTGATAATGTAGCTTTCTATAGGTGAAAGAATTGTTAAAATCGGTTGAGTAGTTTTTGAGTTTATCCATTACAAACAAATCTTTCCTCTTTATAATATTAGTTAAAATAGATTAGCGTGTATCATGCTGATTCACGCATGTAGGGCAAAACATAAAAAATATTGATATCCAAACATCAACGGTATCAAGTACGATTAGCTACTATTCACAATAGATTTCGAACAAATGGGTTCCTTACTAGGTCACAACTTCAGAAGGGCCAAGTTCATTATTGTAGGGGTAAATTTTGCTTCGTCACGTACGCCTGTAAAAACGCCTGTAAAGCTGTAGGTAGGTACTCAAGCAGTTTACTTCAAGTTTGTTTTATACAGTGAACCTGCCTCTATAGACAAAATAATAGGTTTATGTTTTTCCTTATATTCGAACTTAGCACGATTAGGTTTATACAATATGGTTTAGGCACCCGACCAATACGTGGATTTGATCTACAAATGTATTACTTAAGTAGGTAATACTCACTTGTTTCAAACGGCGAAGGGAAACATCGGTGAGGAAACCTTCGTACCTGAGAGTTCTTCATAATGTTCTCGAAGGTGTAGATATGAAGTCTGTCAATCCGAACTTGGCCAGCGTGGTGGGCTATGGCTAAGCCCTTATCATTCCGAGATGAGAGTCGTGCTCAGAAGTGAACTGAAAAATATATTAAACAAAAGAAAACTGACAAAGCGCAACTGAAAGAACAAAACTACCTTGTGAAAAGTCCACGTTTTGTCCTGTCGCATTGTGTACGCGTTTCATACTATTAAAGTGCTTTGTCCGCCATTCATTTTTCTCCACAGTGTGGTTTTTGCCCTAAGGGTAAGAAAATCTTGTAGGGACCCACTCGTACATCTTAGATTGAACACAGAGAGTATTTTCAATATTTATCTCGAGGGAACTACGTTGATCTAATGTAATTATAGATATCTCCGATATTTGATGTCGAAAACGAACCTATTTATAAAGTTATATTGCTGTACCAAAAATCCTTTTTGTATTAATTATTAGGTACTTTTTATTGTTAAAATAAAATACCCCATAAATGTCGCTTGCAAAATGTTTTCCGTAAATAAGAAGTCTAAATCACCCCTTGCATAGTTTAGGACCGCCTTGCAAAGCTTATTTCCAAGGTCGTGAAAAGTCATTTTGTAGTTATAATATTATGTCCATGAGACTTATAAATGCAAATTACCCGGTTTCAGCTATATTAATATAAATTAGATATAGGTAAGAATAGGATGTGTAGATTATCGTAAATTAGAGTGAAAACGCATTGCAATTCAACTTATACGCGAATTTGCATAAATAAAAGCGAATTGTGCCTATTTTTTAAAACCATGTTAAATATTTCAGTACTTAAAATTCTCCTTTTGTTTCAGATATACCGATCTAATACTCATAATATGGAGTATTTGTTTGACCTGCGTTGGAGGAGCCCCGTCGTGCCCAAGCGATTGCATTTGCCGCACCACTTTCAACCCCGAGGCCGGGAGCGGGTTCAGTGTCGAATGTACAAGGGGTGACATGCGATCGATCCCCGTCGAGTTTATCGACCATAAAACAGATAAAGTCATTATATCTGCTCCCACGAATCGGCCTAACTATCTCACGATCGGACCTATATTCACTCAGCCGACGCCATTCGTCAATCTACGGGAACTTCATATCGTCAATTCTAACGTGCCCTCAATAGGCCAGTATTCATTTTGGGGGCTGCAAAACCTAAGACTCATCAATCTTACGCAAAATAATCTCACCAGCATCGGAGCAGACAATTTTCGCGGTCTCATAAACCTCACGGAACTGTATCTAGAGTGCAACAATATTGAACAAATGCCAAGTGAGACATTCAGGCATCTGACTGCTTTGAAGACCCTAAACTTGGCGCATAATCAAATTTCCACCCTCGTACCGCGGCTTTTCCGGATGTTAGCAAAGTTATCGTTTCTTGATTTGAGTGACAATCCATTAGCGGACCTTAATCCAGAAGTTTTTAAAGATATTCAACACCTGCGAATATTTAAATGTCGACGATGTCTTTTACGAAGAATCAATACTCAAATATATCACTTGGTTCCGCATTTGGATGAGTTGGATTTGGGAGAAAATCTATTTAAATATTTGACATCGGATGAGTTCATAAGTTTAAAAAAACTTAAAAAGCTTAAATTAGATGGTAATCAACTTTCAGTAATTGTTGATAATATGTTTGGAAGGAATCGGGAATTGCGAATGCTTTCATTGGCACGCAACCGTCTCGCCCTGCTGGCGCCCGCTGCCCTCACTAATTTAACCGCACTAGTCCATCTGGACATAAGCCACAACAAAATTGATAGGTTTCACTTGCAAACATTTGCTCCAGTAGTAGACTCTTTGAAAACTATCAACTTTAGTGGTAATAATTTACCGCTCAACGAAATTGCAATAGTTCTCCAAATATTACCAGAAATTCATGGCGTTGGATTAGCTAATTTGTCATTAAAAGAAATTCCTCAAAATTTCTTTACTTATAACGAACACTTGATTGCTTTGGATATTTCTTGGAACAAGATAGCCACCTTTCCATATAAACTCCTTACCAAGACAAAATTCCTGCAAAGGCTCGATTTATCGCGTAATAAACTTCAAACTCTGGGGGAAGATGATCTACAACGGCTTGAAGCTATAGCCCAAGTCGATTTATCAAAGAATCACTGGAGATGCGACCAATGTTCAGCGGGTACCATGTTAGTTTTCATGGCGACCACTGTGCTAAATTCAACTATACGACGACTGAAATGTCACTCACCGCTGAGACTTCATGGCGTTTGCTTTGGGGAGCTAACCTTCGACAGTCTGGAACAATGTGGCACTACGCACGAGGCGCAGATGAGTGTAATAGCAGGGTTAATGCTGTTGTGCGTAGCTATTTTGGCTGCTGTTACAACTGCATTATGCTGTTCGAGGCGACGCGCGGCACATTACTACACAAACGAGGAGAAGCGAAGAGAACACGAGCATGATCATCCCGAAGAGCTCCTTGGACGAACGGATGTAGGCAGTGTTGCTACTATTCACGCACCCTACCACTTGGTGACGAAGGGCAGCTAACATCGTGCTCTCACCCCGCAGGCCCAGAGGCGCGCGCGACGCGTGCCATTCAGGCCCCCCGCTGCTTCCGGCTCAGCTGCTTACGATTCCGCCCCGCTTCACTACCTTCCTACTAACTTGCTGCAACTGTCAAAAGACATTATGTGATACGATGACGATTATGTGTAAGCTCTTATGTATTATAGGATTATGCACAAAGGACAATTTATAATTAAATGTTAGCTTTATATTACCTATTATTAGCTTAGGATAAGTTTAGTATTATAATATAAGAAATAGGCATACATTTATGAATTACGAAGATATATTTTTCTACACCTACAATTTTACATACTAACTTCTAAAATGTACATAAAATTAACCTGAAAAAATAAATTTTTGAAGGTAAATAAATTTATGATTCGTAGATTTAGCTTCTTGTATAAAGTACGCTAAAATATTATATAAATTGAATATGATAAATTTGTTGTAACTATCTAACTATTAAGTTCATGAAAATTAAACGGTGAGAACATCTATATAATAAAATATACTTACCTATATAATCAGGTCAGAGTATTTTTATCATATAGTATCGATAACTTGAAGAGACCCTAATGGATAAAAAAATTAAGAGTTATACTCGTATCTCTGCTCAGCATAAACAAACCACATACCAAGCTGAATATTTTAAAGTAATAAATTATTGTAGTTAACTTTCGTTATGGTTAAAAATTCACAATTCACATCATTAATATATCATATAAAATCATTATAATTAAACCGCTTCACCCAAAGTAACCAATTATTATAAAAATTTTGCTCTTACAAATATATTTTTTTGATCTTATATGCTTAAAAATGTCTAATGAATTTAATTTTCAGGCATTATTTTTTACAAACATATCCTCGGTGCCTTTTTTTGCTAATAATCCTCTGCTCAAAAAAGACACCTGACATTAATAATTGCTAACTGATGCTTTCCCGTTTTTATAATAGTTTAGTTGCGTTGCGGGTGAATCCCACCAAGCTTGTTTTAGTCACCTATATTAATAATTAGTATTGTCACAGTTTAGTATTGCTAATACTACTAGTATTAAAAACTATTTATTTGAGAATATTCTGATCGTGAAGTAATTAAGACTTTACAAAAAGAGCTTTCGATACTGGGTAATAACAAAAAAAAAATATTAACGAATTTTTTAGGATAGTGTAGTGTATTAAACCTATTAACTTCGACGTAGACTATAGATTTATTATTATTGCTTGAGTTTTATAGGATGTTTAGGTGGCAAAGTGCCAAAATAGGTATAATCAAAAATTAAGTAGTAGATTAACTAGGTAACTATATTCAAATACAGGAAATAAAAATAGTTATTCCTAAACCTATTGGTATTACATACTCGTCCCGTCGAAAAATGATTATCCCATTTCAATAATAATTACCCTTATAAACCTATTACTTTTTAAATATAATTTAATCATGTTATATGTATAATCCATACCAAACATTTTTATTTATTTATATATATATATATATATATAAATAAATATATATATATATATAAATATATATATATATATATATAAATAAATAAAAATGTTTGGTATATATATTTGCTGAT
The DNA here is from genome assembly GCA_964035005.1 of Erebia palarica. Lineage (NCBI taxonomy): Eukaryota > Metazoa > Arthropoda > Insecta > Lepidoptera > Nymphalidae > Erebia > Erebia palarica. Next base: position 23,698,538 of record OZ035986.1, read on the forward strand.
ATTTTTTTCTAAATTATTGCACAATTTGAGTTAGTATCTTTTAAATTTAATTTATAAAAGAACGAGTGATTTGGAATAGTCAAGTGACTGCCACTAGTTCAGAACATGCAATTCCTATTTCCTACCGAGAAGAACCAGTAAGAAACTCACCGCTTGCTTTTTGATTTTCACGAGCTGATCTTCAAAACAGTGGTCCAATGCGAAAAATATAATAAAATTTTGCAGTACTTTCATGACATAACATCATTAATGGAAATCGGTAACCTGTTTTCTGTATTTTACTGTTAATCATAGCAGACTTACGATTACGATCATCGTAGGTAATTTTATAGAATAATTTGTGTAATAATTAAATAAAACGACCTGTTTTAATTAAAAAAATGACAGTCATAGGGACTGCCGATAGAAGTGAAACGTATTTTTTAAAAATTATAACATTAAAATATAAACCTTAACACTAAGGCATTACAGTTTAATTTCGAATGGAGTATATTTATATGTCCGCGAGCATGTCGGTCATGCGAATCTACATTGTACCCCCTACCAAAAAGTGCTCAACGCACCTAAAGAAGTTTTCACTTCAAAATCCTTGTTATCAAAATATTTATTCATTAAGTTCGAGGGTAGGTACATATTTATTTTGCTTTAGTTTTTTATACTTTACATTAGTCTAAATAATAATGCGATAACTAAAATTTAAGAACATTCAATTCGCAATGCTCGCAGTAAACACGTGATCATAGAATCAATTTTGTAGTGTAAGCTGTATTTGCTCGAGTATCGGTCTAATAACTTTGCGAATTCAAAGAAAGTAAATAAGTTCATAGTATTTTAATAATCGATATCTAGGATTTGTATCGTCGTCATCCGCTTCATCTTGAACCGATAACGCCCGCTGCTGTCTATATGTAGCTCTGTTTCTCTCATATAGATTGCCATATGCGAAAGTTTTGCGCCGAGCTGCATGGATCCTTTGGGTACCAGTATAATAATTTGTCAACAAACTAATCAATACGATTTCTGCCTCAACTCATTTTCATCTGAAGAGAAAACCCGTACGCAGTAGTCGGATGCCGATAGTTCGAGCTAAGTGAACTTGAAACATCTGGAAGCCAGGACATATTGCACCTTATCTGTGCTTCGAGGCCGGTACATAGAGCTAACAAAACATTGTTTGAAATGTTCGTATGTAGTTAGTGTAGAGTAAAGTAGTTTAAGAATAAGGGTCGAATCACATTGAAAAGTATTGCAGCACTATTCTAAATTTTATCTGAAATTACCCTCTAAAAAGTATTGAGTGTTATTGAGTGCTTATGTGGCAAAAAAAAAAATTCGTTTCGGTTTGCTGCCAATGTGATTCGACCACACTTCGTTTGTGTAAGTAACTTAGCAGATAAATTTAAAGATTTTTAAAATATTTCAATTATTAGTTAATTATAATTTAAAATATACGTTTTGGAATGATTAATTTGATGATAATTTTATTTACAACAATTTATGATAAGAGTAATAGAAAATGTAAAACAATCAATCAAAAAAAGTATCCCATCGTACTAGTAATTCTTCGTATATAACGATTTTCTGCGCGATTGTCATTTGAAGCATGTGATATTAATTAAGAAATCACAAAGTCTGAAACTAGACTTCTTTTCTGTGCTTTACCAGATCTTCATAAAAATTATATGAAGTTCCAAAGTTACATCTCAAATATTTGTAATTAATTAAACACTTATAATTTTTTAAGTACTCCAATTTTTAAGTTTTACGTAGGTATTTTAAGCTATGTTGATAACAAATAAGTTGATTTGGTAGCTAGTTGAAGTAGTGAACATACACCGCGTGCCTTTTCGTGTTTTATTGCGAGCATATGCGCAATGTATCGTTTAAATTTTGCTATCGTAACCCTCAAAAACACGTCCATCTAAATAAACCATATTATTGCATAGTAGGTAACATGTTGTAATTATATATTATTTTTCAGAGTTTATTTGAAAATACATTCTTATCATTACTGTAGGCTCCCAGAGATTGAAAATAGTTGGCTAGTGTCCATTTTTATCCTCAATCCTTGTACAATTTATTAGGTTACAGTAAAGTCAAAAATGTCACCTATCTGTGAAAACGGGCTTAAATGTTTTAGTTTTTGTTTTATTAGTTCTAGTAATTACCATAATCATTACTATCCCCAAACAAATCCTCGCCGTGATCATAATATTTTAAATAAGTTATGTTGTAAAACTTCGACCACGTCAGATTGGCGATCTACTATCTACATATCACAAGATTTACGTTCCGACTATGATCGTAATTCGCGAAAAAGAGATCGGGGAAAAATATTAAACCCACCCAAAGCAATTTGTTTTTCGGTTTTGGGCCCGCCGTACCTGCTAATATACCTTTATTTTATTATTTCTCAAACAATTTCGTTTATTCTCGTTCAATTATTTGTGCTGTGCACGAATATTATAAACATATACATACATTCCCTTTTTTTAATTGGAAAAGAAACACATTGCTACGGAATATAAGTGTGTGATACCGTATATGTTTACTTAAGGCTGTAAGTTGTATAAGACAATATAAAAAACATAAAAAAAAGTTATAGTCATAATAATATTATCCGTTTTTTTTTTAAATTATGATTTAAGCTAAGATAACCTTGTTTTCAAAACAAAGATATTTTTGTATTTATAATATAGTTATAATTTATGAACATAGCTTCTATCAGGTTTACATTTACCTATTATGTTATTTTTTAAGTTTATTTAATAAAAAAAATATGTATCATACCATTGATAGATATGCGTAATTATTATACTTATTATCATACTATTAATAATGATTAGCGAATGGTGGCTTTGGTGTAATGTAGATAAGAATCCGCCCCAACCACTACAGCCTATTGACGTCCCACTGCTGGGCACAGGCCTCCACTCTCATAGGAGAGAGGGAATTAGGAGCTTAGACCCACCACGCTGCTCCAGTGCGGGTTTGCGGGTAGATAAGAATATTTAGTGTTAATTTCTAACAAAAACTATTTGCTTAAAAATTATTTATCCTTGAACGCGCTCCATATTTACAAGTTACAACTTTGATTCTGATTTGAATACTCAGTAAACACACTCAATGGTTTTTGTAAACACGCTTTAAAATTTATGGTTTATGCCTATTATACTATATATTATTATATAAAATTCGGTAGGAATAATAATATATAAATTTGAAGGTAAGTTATCAAGAACTGAGATTTTCATACAAATCTTCTAATAATAAAATCAACTTAAATTTGAATGGGGTGCACGTTCATACAAACAAAAAAAAAATCGTCACTTTGTGCTTAGTTGTGGACACGAGTCGTTGAAACCAGTGCAGTTGAAAACAAAATATTAATGAATTTTCTTCGTACGTATCTACGCGAACAGCTTCTACATTAGTTTATATTCATTAGCAGGCATGAGTTTATCGCATAAAACGGTTTACGGTTTTAAAAAATGTCCATCAGTTGCAGGGTTATTTAATAAAATTTATTGTTCAATAGGCATTATTTTTTGATTAATATTCCCAAGAATTGATACGATGTTTTTTTTACAAGTAGAAACAATGCACGTTTAGCAACATGCAATAAAACGATTAGAAGATTTTTGTCATTGCTTTTGCTTGTGTTTTTCTTTTTCCAGATTATATTGTAGATAATATGATTGAGCATAATTATTTATTGATTATATTTTAGATTTAATTTTTAACAAAACTTATCATAACTTTTTTAAATAATAATAAATTATTATGGATCAAAGTTACAGTGAGTATTTAGATTTTTCACTAACTACATATTTATTTACTGACAAAATATTACTTCTCAAAAGTATTTACATTGATGAACTTAGATAAATAATTAGATACTTTCATCATCGTCGTCATCAGAGCTCTACAGCCTTGGGCCTTTACCTTGGCTTGGTCAAACAAATTTCTCCATCGGAGGCGTTCAGAAACAGCCTCTCTCTAACATCGTACTCCCAAAACTCTCATGTACTTTTCTACTTCGTCAATCTGCCGGCATCTAGGTCTTCCTCGGCCTATACGGCCCTCTGGTTTACTGTCCAGCAACTTTTCGGGTCTCCTGTATCGTCCATGTCTTGCACATTATAATTACATAATTTACACGTTTATATTTAACTTTGTAATTTCTTTATTACCTATTCATCTTTAATTTATTTAAAGATGAATAGATTAAGTGAATAAAAAATATTTTTGTATCTTACAATAAATAAAGTATATTATTATTTTTATTTCATTCATTATTATTTACAATTATATATTATTTACTAAACTATATCATTAAAATAATATAAACATTAATAATATTAAAATATTTAATCCATATTATACTAGAATAATTCAATTACCTGCAATAAAATTTTACCTGTACATTACACTATAACGATTAAACATAATATAATCATACATAGACATTAAAGCTGTAAGACGAACACCAAATAATTTAGATATAAATAAAAGCAGTGTCGGTTAAAAATTAAAAAAAAAATCATATTAAAGTAATATAACTTGTAATATACATAGCTGATATTATAAATATTTTCCTGAAAACGTAATAAAATCATACAGGTATGATTAGGAGGACATGAACATATCTAACATTTAATGAACCCAACTATGAATGCCAAGGGCTTTCCGTCTGTATGTTTGCTACGCTATCACGGCCTATCTGTTTGATTTTGTCCTAACGTGTACAAATTATAGAAGAATGTAAAGAAATTATGAGAAAAAATTCAAATAATTTAGTTTTTTCATTCTACGTAATTTAAGAGCGGTTAGATAAGGTTTTTGTCCTAAAATAATAAATAAAAAGAAAAAATCTAATAATTTGACATTGTGATTATTTTTGTATTTTTCGATTTTGTTATGATATCGTGATGACATATTTTAAAATTGTAAATTTTTATAATTAAAATTTCGTAGAACTATCTTACATAATATATTTTTTTATATGTTAGGCTTTGAATTCAGATAAAGGTTATTTATAAATGAAATTAAACGTTATTGTTTTTTATGGTTTAGAATTGTAAGTACTTTAGTTTGATATTTTAATTATTTTCACATTACAATAACAAATAAGTTAATATTGCGAATTGTACATAAATACTTTTAGAACTGTAGAGAATCAACAAATATATCAGAAAGTTAAAATTAGTAAACAGATAGGTATTATTTTAATTACTGCAGCATTTGTTAGTAATAATGTGATAGTACTACATATCTCTGTAAATTCACTATGAATGTGGCATTAAAAAATATAATATCAGAATGATTATTATTATTATAATATTAGATTAAATTAATGTGTAACCGTGTAATGGCAGAAAGAGAATATAATTTATATCTATTTAGGTATGTAAATAATATACGTATATGAAGAAAATACCTGCTTGCATTTCTAAAAGATATTAACGACTGAACTACTATTTACAATAGTATTTAATAAAGTCTTAGAAAGAAAGATACAAATTTATATTTCAGCCAAGTATTATAAAATAATAAATAGATGGTAAAAACGGCATCAGTGACTTCAATTGTTGAGTATAAAACTGTTTTGAAGTTTTCGTATAGGGGCAAGTTTTTGTGTGCTTTTGTATATTCTGAATATTTTTACAAAATGTAAGCAGGTTTTTTATAACTTACTCATACAAAATTATTTTTTGTTAATGAGAAATCTGATATTGGTTTGACAGAATTAGTACCTCAATCGTATTTTTTTTAACCATGCTTCCAGTAATTTACCCAAAAAATTGTTATCACGTTTAATGTGGGTATCCTACATTAAACGTGATTGTGATGATGAACTTAATGGCTTTCATTTTATTTAGTATCTATTATTTTTTTTGCGTTTGGAACATAGTACCGGAACGAGTAAATTTTGCGCGGATAACAAACTAACAAATCTAGCTTTGTCAGTTTTTATTATAAAATATAATTTATACAGATAAGAGGAAATAATTCAAACGAGTTTCGGTTTATTTATTGACAAAAAATAATTTGGTATATCTTTAGAATAAGCATATTGGTTCTGTTTAAAAAAAAGTGACCAATACGTCACTATTTAAGTTTTTTTGAATTCATGCACCGAAAAAGTACAGAATACATGTTGGAACATAATATTTCAATGTGGTTTAAACCTGTAAAAAAATATGGATGTTGTTTTAAAAATAAGTGTCTATATATTTCGTGTGAAATTCCAGATTTATAGTAAAGTGTGCTAAATGATCCAAAAATGCTTTTTACAAATGAAAAATATATATTTTAGGTGTATGGCTACAGATAGTAACTAAAACTGTAAACATAACTTCTCAATTTTATAGTATAATGTTATGTATAATCGATGTTTAAGATATCATGTAAATATACAGAGCTAAACGATGTTAATGATAAAATTAATAGCCACTCGTAGCTTCGGTGAATTGGTGCCGTCTAAATAATGCCAACTTTAATTAAAACTTATATAACACGGAGACGTAGTGACACGGGTGAGAAGTAGAAACTAATATAGACCCACAGATTAAGTATGGATAGCGCAACACATGGTGTGTTGCGCTTACCAACCTAGGTAACTTTAAAGAATGTAGAGTTCACGTTTTTTGGCTCTGTATGTATGCAACTGTGTAGCAATATTATGTATTCATAGATTAGTATTTGATGCTTTTTTAAGCATTGGTAGTATGGAAGGAAACAAATTATTTATTTCGATCACGAAAAATAAAGATTTATAAATAAGGAGATTATGAAAATAAAATTTAAGATTCGACTGAATTTAACATTTTAGAAGTGTAGGTATTTGAAATAATATTATGTATTGTACTTAGCAATTTTTAAATGTAATAGATGTACTTTAGGAGGTTATTGTGTGGTAAACTTGCGTAACCCTTAGCCCTCTTTTCTGGAACTCGGTATAAATTAATCCCTTGTCAGTTATAATAATCAGTTGATTTGATCAGCTTTTTTAGAAACCAGAAGTTTATAGAAGTCTGTTCTCTTTATTATGATACAATTTAATTAGAATCATTAAATCGCGCTGCAATTTAGGACGCAAGGAGTCGCTATTGGTTTCACCGGACCCAGATTATATTGTGTGATATATCCAAAACTTCTGAGTTTGTAATATAAATATAATGTTATAAAACCTTATAAAGGTATCAAAATACTTTATTATAATTTTAACCTAGGAGGAACTCTGCCGCAAGGATATTTTACAATTGACGTAGTTTATCGAGTCAATTTAGATCAGGACTTTATTTTTTATACTAGCTAATGCCCGCGACTTCGTCTGCGTGGATCGAGATGTTTTGGTTCACGCGGGAACTCCTTAATTTTCCGGGATAAAAAGTAGCCTATGTGCTATTCCAGACCATAATCTATCTGTGCCAAATTTCAGCCAGATCCGTTCAGCCGTTGGGGCGTGATTGAGTAACAAACATCCATACATCCATACATTCATACATCCACACATCCATACATCCATACATCCATCCGAACTTTCGCATTTATAATATTAGTACAGATATATACAGGTATTTTCTAATGCATCACATATTTTTTTATTTACTACTATATCAACGTCGCAAAGTGAAAGCTTTGCACTAGTACGCTAAGTATGTACGTGAGCTAGCAATAGTACCAAGCAAAATGCAGATGCCTGGGTCCGACACACTGGGTTAGCGACTGCATAAGTATTAATTTAAATTACTTGTTTGGATGACGTATTTTGTTTGTATTTTTTTTGAGCGAACATTGTCTATAGGATAAACACACACACATTTATATTTTAGTATGGAATTTGCACAAAATTATTATATTATGTATGGTACACATCATGGCACATTAACTAATACCATTATTTATATTATTCTTAGGTAATAAGTATACATTATTTAAGTTGTGTCTTAGGCTTAACAGAAAGCCCCGTTCTTATTTTTGGTGTTTTAAGACTGTAACTCCGTATTAACCGTCTGTGTCGTGTGTAAATTAATGAGTCTATATCAAATAAATATTATTTTTAATTAAATAGTAAAAAATTAGTTGTCATAAGCCAAGATTACACTTGTAAGCTATACTCACGTAAGTCGCTCACTTGTGTAACTTACGGGATGTAACCAGTAAGTTGAGTATAGTATGCAAATGTTACTTATGTAAGTTACTTACGAACGCTACTTACGTGAAAACTTACAAATGTAATTGTGTTATTTGAAATAGCAAATATAACTAAAGTTATTTTTGCAATTTCGAAAGTATTACGTTCTCTTATAAAATCCGAATCTCATTGCATAATTATTTACTTGATCACATATTTTCTCGGTTTCACATAGACAAGTTCATATTATGCTCCATTGCCGTGACCAAATTATTAGAAGTAAAAAAAATCAATATAATTCACATACTTATAGGATTCAGCAATCATTAAGTTTATTTGCCATGAGTATATAAAATAGTATTAAACTAAATTACTTTACTTACTTTTTAGAACTATAGATTTGCCCGATAACCAATGATTTTTAGATGTTTCACATAAGTCCACCCCGTTTTAACTCTTAGTAAAGTCTGAGCCAAGTCAAAGTACACTTTTTAGATCTCAGCATTAGTCTGGCCATAAGTTCTGTTACAAATGAAAATGCATTTTTTAAATGGAGTAATTTAATCTTAATAAAACTTATATGTACGTATTTATTGAAACCTGGGTAATAATCAGAGAATAATTTTATTCAAAATATAGGTGCCCACCTTTAGCTTTAGTTTAATCTGGACAGCTTTAGCCTTTAATCTGGCTGGCCACGAATCTATGGAGTTATGCACTGTGTCAATCGGAAATTTATCTACTACTTGCTCTAGAAATTTCGTAAGAGATTCAATGTTGACGTGCCGTTTATGCCCTCTAAAATTGGCCATAATTTGTAGTCCAAGCGGTTTAGATCTGGGTTAGACGAGGGCCAGTCTGCAGCTCTTATACAGTTCAGAACGTTGATTTCAAGCCAGGTTTGCGTAGTTCGTGGTTTTTGATCAGGCGTAGAGTCTAGTTAGAAAGTACGGTACATTTCTAAAAAGAGTATTGCTGAGAGGTTCACAACAAGATCTAAGGAGGTGTCTTGATGCACTTTGGCGGAAGATTTTAAAATAAATTTGGCTACATTTAATTTTTGTATTTTATCGTGGTTACCCTCAGAATGTGAAATGAAAACATATAGATTATTGTATTGTAGTAGTTTCGTAACATAAGTATCTCTTTTCTAAATGTGTTTAGAATTCGATCCTATTAATAAAGCTGTCGAAAAACACGTGTATTTCTATTTTAACTGCCTAACACTATTATTCAATATAAATTAAATATTTAAAGTTTTCTGTGATCTCACTAAACTAGTGTAATCACAAAAAACAAGAAGTCTACATCATACTCAGCAGTGAAGTATTTAATTTTTATTTCACTTGATATTTTTAAATGAACATCAAACTTTTTCAATGATCTTGACTTAATCGTCGAGATTATCTGAAAAGTTTCAAGTGATGTTATGAAATTATTATGATAATAAGACAACATCGAATTGCTCCTTATACGGTACTATTATCTGAAAAACTTAAAATTATGCTACGCCGAAATGTAATCTCACACAATATTGTGACCAAAAGTACTAGATCGTTCAATAAGTCCCGAGACTAACTTGGAAATGGCGTATATATTAAAAACTCTTTTGATTTTTAAAAAGCACTGGCCTTCAATAAAAGATATGTGTAACATTTTTAAAAATGGAACATTAAAATATTGATTTTGCAGACATATAAGTGACGCTCCGCTTGTAGTTTCGATACAATGGAAAAAACGAGTTTCGCGTGTTGATAAAACATTGTTTTTTAATGGGAAAAAATACCGTTGAAGCACAGCAATGGCTTATAAAATATTATGCGGTATCAGCTCCCTCTAAAGCAACCATTTGTCGGTGGTATGCCGACTTCAAACGCGGTCGCATGGACACAAAAGATGGGGAACGCTCAGGTCGTCCAAATGAAGCAGTGACTCAACAAAATATTAACCAAGTCCTCAAAATCGTAATGGAAGATCGAAAGATAAAAGTGCGCGAGATAGCCGAGATAGTGAAGATTTCAGCTAGTGTTTTCACTATTTTACATAAACATTTGGCCATGAAAAAGCTTTTTTCCAAGTGGGTGCCGCGTTTGCTTACAACTGATCAAAAGGAACAACGTATCAATGATTCAGAGCGATGTTTGGCGCTGATGAATCGAAATAAAAAGGATTTTTTCGTCGGTATGTGACAATGGATGAAACATGGATACACAATTTTACTCCGGAATCCAATCGGCAGTCAGCGGAGTGGAGAGCGGCTGGTGAAAGCCGCCCGAAGCGGCCAAAGACTCAGAAATCGGCCGGTAAGGTTATTGGGTCTATATTTTGGGATGCGCGTGGAGTACTTTTCATCGACTACCTTGAAAAGGGGCAAAATATAAATAGTGACTATTACATGTGCTTATTGGAGCGATTGAAGTACGAAATTGCGGATAAACGGCCTCAAATGAACAAAAAGAAAGTGGTGCTTCACCAGGACAACGCGCCTTGTCACAAGTCTGTGAGAACGATGGCCAAAATTAATGAATTGGGCTTTGAATTGCTTCCTCATCCCCCTTATTCGCCAGACTTGGCCCCCAGCGATTACTGGCTGTTTGCAGATCTCAAAAAAATGCTCCAGGGTAAGAAATTTGACTCAAATAGTGAAGTTATCACAGCAACGGAGGCTTATTTTGAAGCCAAAGACAAATCGTTCTACACGCATGGGATAGAAAAGTTAGAAAAGCGTTGGAGGGATTGTATCGCTCGTGGAGGAGACTACGTAGATTAATAAAAAATAATTTTATAAAAAAAACCTTGTTTTAGTACTTAGTCTCGGGACTTATTGAACCACGTGTTAAAGTGACCTTCAAATCACCAATTGGGGGATTGACTGAAAAGTGGCGTGGAAGGGTGAATTGCACCATCGCTGGTTATGGTTATCGTTAAATTTGGCCACTAATACCTTGTACTGTGAGTGGCACAAGTATTCTTACATCCATGATTAAGATTTTAAGTCTGGTAAAAAGTGGAAGAACCCTGACTATTGTAAGTCAAAGTAGTTGTTTATAGGTGGTCAAATTTAACAATAACTATTACCATCGATGGTGCAATCTAACCTACGTATGCAGCGCAGATGAGAGCGGCTGCGGTTCTCTTGGTAATTTTGCTGCTCGGCACACTAAAAAATTTTATCATCGACAATTTCATCGAATATTTCTTTAAAAATAAAGAGAGGCTTAACTTTGAAACTGCAACCCAGGAGAGTGGCTGAGAGCAGCAGGGGTCAACTTAAAAAAAAAAAATTGAGGCGACACAATCTACTTTACTTGAGTAAAGTAGATTTGTTGTTGTGTGTTTCGAAGTGAAATATTTCAAGGTACATAAAAGCAAAGTTTTAACCAACAAGGTATTTTATGTAAATGGATTTAATAATTGCAATAGAATTTGTGTTTTGCATCTATTCTTCTCGGCAAGGTAAAATATAAATATACCTGCAAGCATTACGGTCCTCGAGGCAGCCAAGAGGATCAGTTTGGTCACCATGGACTTAGTTGCATTCGGATTTCGGAACGCTGGCCGCTTGTATCGTAACGGTAGTCACAATGATATAGTCCATCGCGCTTTGGCTAATGCCTCCATCCCTGCACAACTGGAACCCTCCGGTTTATTCAGAGATGACGGCTAAAGGCCGGACGAGATGACTTTAATACCCTGGTCGAGGGATCGTGCACTATCTGCTCAGTTGCTGAAGCGCTGCAAGTACTCAGCCAAATTACTACGTTTTTGTGTCGCTTTCTTTTGAGAGTCTGGGCTCATGGTCATTGAACACGAAGAATTTTGGAAATGTCAATTTCAATTTCAATTTATTTATTCAAAACATGTAAGAACATACAGATATCTCTTATGTTACGTCATGTTTTGACTCTACCACCGGTTCGGAAAGCAGACCCTGATCCACGCCTTAAGTGACCAAAGAGCTGAAGCTTATTTAGCGCAACAGCTTAGCCTTGCCATTCAACGAGGTAATAGCGCCAGTGCTTTGGGCACCATGCCAATTAACGATCACTTAGACGGCGTGTATCTTAATATTCGTAATATTAATCAAAAGCATGTGATTTTAAGAATAAATAAAGCCATTATCTCTTTTCTCGTTTATAAAAAAGCAAATGAGATAAAAGTAAATGGTAAATCGATGCATGCCAAAGCGTGTGACGAGAGCGTATTAGCATAAAGAGTGACTAACGACATCCATACGTGACCAAACCGCTCTTTAAATATTATATTTTTATAACATACTTTGAACAAAATTCTCCTCCTCCATGTATCGTCAATCTACCAATTTCGATTCGATCAGACTTGTAAAGTTGCTCACATTCCTTCACCAACTAACGGCAAACCCCATTTTTTCACTAACGATCAAAATGTCACCTTTCAAAAAATAATACCAAATCAAAATTGGCGGTCCTAGCATACAGATTGTATCCATTTCCTAATATTTTTTTAACTTTATGGCGAATTTTCCAAACCTTTTTGTTGACTTTTGGGCCAATGGAACAGAAAATTTAAGTGTTCCCGCTAGCTGCTTCGTAGTTACTTTTATATTTTCTGTCCTTAATCTCTAGAGAGCTATCGAAAGAAAAGTCTTATAGTGAATTGGAATGAAACCTGGTCCAACACTGAACGGCACGCAAAGCCAACAATTTAAAATCTAAAAAATCTGGTTCTTATTATTTTTTAAAGACTAGCGCTTGGCTGGGTCAGACTGGCTGGAAGTAGTGATGCAGCTTAAGGTAGAGCGCGCTTGCCTAGAAGATGCCTATTCACTCTCGATTTGATGATACCAATATTATAAATTATGTTATTTTCAATTTAGTATCCGTAGTTCAACAGAAAATCCAATCTTTTCGTGTCGGCTACTTAAATTACCGTAAAATAGGTAATTTTATGTTTTAGAACTGTACATAGTGAACTGTTTCTTCAGATACGACGTTTACTATGCTAGATAAAATATCATAGAATTTTATATGTAGACAAGCGATTCTTATTTCTTATCAACTTATAATTTGCGGACTATTTAGGTAAACTGTTCTCTTCAAATGTTTTAGGTAAGCTATAAAACCTTAGAACATCTTAGTAACTAAAGCATGAAAAATGCCCAAGTGGATTTTCTAATAGGTAAATAATTAATAAGTTAAACTCATTACTCATTTTATAATAGTGTATTCTACGAGATCGTTAGTAAATAAATGTTATAACTGGGAGTGTTGGCATGTAATATTGTAACATGTGATCGTTCATAAATATCAACAGACTATATTTATATGTGGGTGAAACGAAGAAACTTTTTTTGTGTGTTCAATATATTATCCTGTGTGCACGAAGTCGAGTTGCCGTGCTTACAGGATAATTCTTCTAATTCTAATTTCTTAGAGATGTAGGTTTTAAAAATATATGTGGGAATTCTTTGATTTTCAGTTTACGTCCGTCTTGGGGATATAAGCCTTACCACAAGATGAAGCCTACGTCAATTAAAAAAAACATGTAGGTACAGGAATCGAACACGAAATTTTCTTTAAAACCCGAAGTTTACTTACAACATATTATATTTTAATATGCACACCGAACCAGTGTGTAAAATTTTGCATTCAGCAAATTAAGACTTCCTCTTTGTCCTGCATACTTAATGCACGGAAGAAAATTCGCTTCTCGCTAATCCTTATACGAGGTAAGTGGAAAATTCCCTCATCTCCATGCTTGAGTACATGCACATTATTAACATTAGAATGAATTAAAAACTACTAGTCCTCTTAAAACAATCCTCTTCAAATATCAATTTTGCATATTATATTGAGTCTTTTTGCATATTTTGCATATTTATCGCAAATCAAATCCTTCACAAGACAAAGGCACTATCCCGGCAAAGGGATATATTCTTTGAGGGCGTATACTTTGATATAATACGAGTGCCTACTGCCTATATTATTTTATCACTGACTAAACGTGCGTTATTAAAACGTGTTTTATCACAATAGTGTAAGGCTGCGACAGTCGCCAGCTGTTAGTGATAATATTATAATTGTTACAAAGAGTGTTGGTTCGTATTACGATTATCGAAGAAAAACATAATCGGACTGGTGACATCTGGACTCGAACCGGGCCTTCTGGTTTTTGGACCGCCCAATTCCCATCTGAGCTTAACCTTGTAGATGACGGCGAAATTTACCTTCGTATTCTAATGATATTGTAGCGGTTTTCACTAAATGACTGTTTGCCAGATGAAACCTTAATAATAGATAAATACGCCTAAAATAGGTTGCCTATCAAAATCCTAGGCTATTTTTAAATTAATTTTAATTATTATTTTTACCAAGTTTATTGTAGTCAATGCTATACCATCGCGTTTGTTATAAAATTACCTATATTTTGATATATAACTCAAGCGGTTCCGATCCGTGAATTTACCTATGGGCTGTGGGAAGTTGGTAAGTTACCATAGTCCATAGCTAACTTCATGGATCTATTAATATAATTATATATATACAAGAATTGCTCGCAAAGGTATTAGTAGGGTCCAGTACTTACCGGTAAACCGCTGTTAAGCAGCGCTTTAATAACTAATTAGCTATTACCTAACGCGTTGCATAACAGCAGTTTAGTGGTACTTGACCCTCTTATCTAGCTAACGTGCTAGTTGGGTAATATCACAAGAAAACTCACCATTATGAGTACAGTCAAAATGGGTCACTATCCTCAGCAATAAGGAAAATTAAAAGTACCTATGCAGAGAGGACTCGAAATCGACCGATTCAATATGAGTCGGTAGCAATGTTTATTTTCATTCAATACTAAACTAGCGGCACGCTATGATGGCCGGTTTGACGTTTGTCCGCTCATGAAGTTCCGTATTAATTGATAACGACTTTGAAGGAAATAATTGTATTACTTTATTGACGATAGTGATGTGCAGAGATTCATAAATTTTATCGAATGTAGTTTTAGGTTTAGGACTCAAAATTTATTTATTAAATTGATTTCTTAAATGTATACAAGTGTAGAAAAATCAGTTTGCACCATTTAAGGGGTGAATGTACTTGTGAATATGAACAATTTTCACTATGTGGACAAACCTCTGAAATCGCAAAAAAATATCAATAAATTTTTAAAAATGGAATCTAATACGATCGTCACATAGGATCGCTGGCTAGCACAACTACTACCTCCGGCAAACTCGCGTCAATGCTCAATGCAAAACAAAGCAGTTTCGAATTGACGTTGCTTCGAAAAGTATAAACTGTCAGTGCAATGCGATTGTGATATAGTTTTGACCTGGCTTTGGATTTCAAATATTGATACTGCATTACTGTTGACCCTTGCTCGTTAATTTGGACTCTGTTCAAGCCCTTTGTTGTGGATTTCGTCGATATGACCGAACGTACGCAGAGAACTGTTCTAAATAGTCAGACACGTGAGTTCGTAATACGCCTTCGTAACTATTTCGATCGTGAAGCTCAAAATGGAGGGCCAATTTTACCTATAACGTCAGTGGTTGAACGCGTAGCTGATGCGCTTAATATTGGACAACGAACTGTTAGACGGATAACTAAAAAAAAATATGGCGAGACTGGCACAGAAGAAAATAAACTTCACACACCAAAAAAGAGAAAACGAGCAAAACCAGTCGTAGGCATCGATAGCTTTGATGCCGATGCTATCCGAAGACATGTTTACGGCTACTATTTACAGAAGGAGTATCCAACAAGAAAAAAGTTGGTGCATTCACTGAAGGAAGCTGGATTATTCTTCGGTGGGGAAAGTTCTTTAACGAAGATTTTGAAGACCATTGGATTTCGATACAAAAAATGTAACAAACGCAAAATATTGATGGAAAGATTTGATATAGCGATGGCAAGGTATACTTTTTTACGGCAAGTGAAAGAAATCAAAAATTGGCAAAATGTTGTGTTCTTGGATGAAACATGGCTTAATGCTAACCATACTGTAGGCCGTTCTTGGAACGATGACACAGCAGCATCTACTTCCAAAGTTCCTGTAGGAAAAGGATCGCGACTTATAATTTGTCACGCCGGAACCATCAACGGGTTTGTCGAAGGTTCTCTCATGGCTTTTGCGTCAAAAACCACTGGAGACTATCATGAAGACATGAATGGAGAAAAGTTTACTGAATGGTTTACCTCAATGTTGTGTAGCCTCCCTGAACCATCTATTATAATTATGGACAACGCCCCATACCACTCGATGCAAATTGACAAGCCACCTGCCCAATCCCAAAAGAAAGCTGATATCGTCGCATGGCTTCGTAAAAATGGCGTAGATGCAAACATGAATATGTTAAAAGCGGAATTAGTACGTCTTTTAAAAGAAAACAAACCAACCAAGATCCGATACGTCATTGACGAAATAGCATTAGAACATGGGCACAGAGTTATACGGTTACCGCCTTACCATTGTGAGTATAATGCGATTGAGTTGGTGTGGGCTCAAATTAAGGGATATGCTGCAAGACACAATACAGAACCCCCATTTACCACAAAAAAAATGCTAAAATTATTAGAAGAAGCTTGTGAACATGTGACTAAAGGAGACTGGGAAAAGGTTGTGAATAGAACTGTTAAATTAATAAGGGAAGATTATGAAAGAGATGTGAAAATAGATAATATTATAGAAAACGAACATATAATTATTAATGTATGTGATGATAGCAGTGACGACAGTGAAAATAGTAGTATGGACGAATCTGATTAATTATGGCCTTTTGTGGCACCTTTTTTGGTATCTTTTGTATTCATATGTTTCTTGTGTGCATATAAAGTATGTATATTCATTTTCGTTCAAATATTCAGTTCGTTCAAATAAATTAAATAAACATATACATTTTTGTTTTATTAAACCTATTTAATCAGGTACAAAAACAAAACTTAATTGTTTTTTGTTCGAGAATAAATTGACATTCCACATCACTATTGTAATGTGTCAAACCGGCCATCATAGCGTGCCGCTAGTGTAGCTGATGCCGACTTCGTCCGCGTGGTTAGAGGTTTTTTTACAAAAAGTAACCTATGTGTTATTCCAGATTATAATGTATCTCTGCGCCAAATTCTGGCGTGAAAGAGTAACAAACATCCATACATCCATACATCCATACATCCATACATCCATACATCCATACTTCCATACATCACTTTTGCGTTTATAATATTAGTAAGGATAAGATTTAAGAACTTGAACAAGAAAACGTAATTCAATAGTTTCATTTGGAAAGTGAGTTCGAAGAAGAAAGATAACAGCATCATCTATCAAATAAACCTGTCCTCTTATTTAATTGGCCTATTAATAACTTAGAAGAGCTCCGAAAAATTGGAACGAAATATGGTAGTCTTACTTATAGTGACCGTGGAATTTTTAGCCAATATTATATCAGCCTTATATGACCCACTTTAGTTTTCGCTATTTCATTCCAATACCTTCAAATGTCCGCGATAGCTGGGTATAGAGAAAATTGAAATAGAACTGTTGGAAAACGCCACCCGTTTACGATATTTTTATACCACAATGAAAATAAGTTGATGGCTTTGATCTGAACAATTGTAGAGGGACAGACAGCCTGATTTTCATCAGTTATTAATGTACTTATTTTAATGTGTTTTTTTTCTACTATAAGTTAGCCCTTCACTGCGATCTCATCCATATTATTTATGTGTGTACTGTGTATACTGTCTAATATATAATAGTAACGGTCGGTTTCAAGCAGTAGTTCTAAAAAGTGTTGTAGTAGTAAAAAGCTTCAATTTGATCTAGTGATATGTCCAGTAGATTAAAATTTATCTGATTATTAGGTATACCTATCTACGATGTTCTATAAGCCTATTTTTAGGTAAATGCTCGAAGATTTACATTCCTATTTCCCAAGTCTTAAATAAACATACCTACTTTATTTTGTAAAAAGTTATATAAAATCATTTACTCAGTACCAAAAACTAAAATGTTTTCTTATAGAAGCCTGCTATTACATTATGAATGTATTTAATCAGCATTCAAATTTTTTTCCCGAAAATCATGGCCGAAGATAATAAAAAGAATAGCTCCCAGTAGGGAACTCGGAAGAGAATAAGTTTTTATACAAAAGCTATTAAAATTTAAAAATACCGAAGAAAAAAGTTATAACCAGTGACACTAGTTCATTGGTGACGCTAACGTCAAACATAGGAGTTAATATTAAATTATTTCATTGTCAATTACAGTGAAATATTCATTGAAAAATAATGTTTCAAATTGGCAAACTAGTCAACAGTGATATAAAGAGGATAGGGCACCAAATCCGCAAATTTTCTGATCCGTGTGGTCCGCCAATGCAACCATGTCCCCCATCTCCCCCATGTCCGCCATGTCCCCCATGTCCACCGTGTCTTCCGCCTCGTATACCTTGTCCGTGTCCGCCTGTTTTCCCATGTGCTCCGATACCACCATTTGCTTGCAATCCACGGACCAAGTATCAAGTAAACTTCATAAACGTCTCTGACCCACCACCGAAAACGGATATGAAAGATTTTGTTGACAGAATCTCTCAAACACTTTTTTGGACTGAAATAATAAGAGGTACTCTTTTCAGCTCATATCACTCTACTATTTTTTGTAAAGTTGGACCTAAAGCTATCCAAAGGTAGCCCTCTAGGTCTGTCAACTTGAAACTATTAAAGATTAGTCTCTGTGAGAAGATTTACTAATCAAAGCCTTTTCAGCTTTATAGTCTGCACGCGAGCTCTGCGCAATCGGGGTCTGAGGTAGAGGGTGAGGGGCGGATGCGCACTACGCCCGACCTTATTATATAATTTATAGACGAATTAAAATATCAATATCATTATGAATTTCCGAATTATTATTTTCTTTAACAGCGTTCGCTGTGACATTGGGGCACATTTTCAAAGAACCTGCTACGATAAACTACCCATTCGAAAAAGGTCCACTGTCACCACGATTTCGCGGGGAACACGCTCTAAGACGATACCCATCAGGTGAAGAGAGGTGTATCGCTTGCAAGCTCTGCGAGGCGTTATGTCCAGCGCAGGCTATAACAATAGAAGCCCAAGAACGCGAGGATGGCTCACGTCGTGCCACGCGCTACGACATAGATCTCAGCAAGTGCATCTTCTGCGGATACTGTCAAGAAGCATGCCCCGTAGATGCGATAGTCGAAGGTCCCAACTTTGAATACTCAACAGAAACACACGAAGAACTTCTGTACAATAAAGAAAAGCTACTGCTTAACGGCGATCGCTGGGAGTCTGAGATCGTGAGCACCATTAGAGACAACCATTTATATCGCTGAAAACTGAAGAATTGCTCGTAAATATAAATTTTATTGTCGATTAGGAGAGTTTCACTGATCTTAATTTATAGATTTTTACTAAAATAACCACCGAGTACTGTTAAGTCTCAGTAAAAAGTTGATATTACTTGTATTATTTGGATTTTCTTTGTATTTTAATGCTGTACACTCTCAAATTCTCTTAGGGTTATGTCCTTTAGAGAATTTAAGACCGTGTACAGTATTAAAATACAAAGAAAATCCAAATCAAGATTTACTTTTCAATTTAAAACTAGCTGACCCGGCCACGCGTTGCTGTGGCTAAAGTTTTTGTTATATTACATTATAGTAAACAATTGTGACTGTCAAATAATAACAGACAAATAATTAGCTGAATTATACGGTATTTCGTTCACTACAAAATGAATTTAATTAATTTTATAGCGTCAACAACACGTGGTAATTATGCTGTTAAAATGTAGCATAAATGACACGTTCGTAGATTTACCATAGCAGCGCCATCTATTGATTACTTACTCAACCCAGTCGAAAGGTATCGACATCTGTTAGAATCATTTGGAGTTAACAGATAATTGTGACTGTCAAATAATAACAGACAAATAATTAGCAATAAATTAAAATTGCGACTATAATTTGAGATTTAAACTATCCTATCTCTCAAGTTGGATCGAACTACACATGGTGTGCGAATTTTATTATAATCGGTTAAGTGGTTTAGGAGTCCATTGAGGACAAACATTGTGACACGAGATTTATATAATATATTATTAGGTTTTCAGTGTTCGGGTACAAATAGTTGTTATTATGCCAAGTCCATTTTTATTGTCAACTATTTACTCTCATGGAAATTCTAAAAAAAGCTAGAAAAAATGTAAAAACCCACGCATTCAGATTCAAAGTTTTTAAATCTAGCAAAATGGTAGCCTGACTGATACGCTGTAATAATTTATAGTGTATCAGTCAGGCTACCATTTTATTATAATGTATTTTTAACGTAAAAGATCTCATAGCTACATTTTTTAACCATATATATTATGTAAATGTGAAAGAGGGTTATGTCTACGCTTTTCTCCTTTTCAATTTTGATGAAATTTATTATAAAAATGAAGAAGAAGAAGAAGAGAAGAGAAGCGTATGTCCTTCCCTCGGAAGGGCATTCGCTACTTTTATCCAGGAAAATTAAGGAGTTCCTGCTCGAATAAAAAAAAAACTTAATCTAAGCGGACGTAGTCGCAGAAATCATCTAGTAATTTTATAAACCTGTAGTTAAATTTAATTATAAATTACAACCTCTGTAATATAATTCTATATTGTTTAATTATAGAGTATTGTAATTTCGTACCGCGTTATTAATAGGTAGGTACTTCCCTTTTGAATTGGAAGGTGAATGTTACTAGTTGAATTTCAATTTCAGGTGATCGTTATCTTTTAAGTCTTATACAATGAATGCTCATTAAATATTATAATTAAAATTATTTAGTGCTTTCATGGTTTTCGCGAGAAATTAATTGTTGGAGTTCTTTCAAAGATAAATTATCGTAAAATATTAAATTATAACGAGTTTTTGGTCATCTAATCTAATATCTATATCTAATCTAATATATTTATAAAATCGTTAAGGGATCAACGCACAGCCTAAACCGCTGGGGTTATTAACTTTAAATTTTGACAGTAGGTTCCTTTTGTGACGTAGGCGCTCACTAAGGAAGGATTTTTTAAAATTCCACCCCTAAGGGGGTGAAATAGGGGGTGAAAGTTTATATGAAAGTCCTTCATTTCTCAAGTTATAGCCATGAAACTTGGTATATAAACTGCGGGTTAAAAATGAAGAAACACGTGTTTCATAGTTTTTGAAAATTCGATCCCATCAAAAACATAAATGTAAAATGAGAGCCAAGTTCAAAATTGTGATATATATGCCTTGGTTGTTGACTTCAGCGACAAAAGAAGTGAGATCTAAATGGGTGCCAAGTTCAATGGTCAGTCCTGCAATTTATTTATCTCATCAAAAACATAAATGTGAAATGAGAGCCAAATTCAAAATTGTGATATATATGCCTTGGTTGTTGACTTCAGCGACAAAAGAAGTGAGATCTAAATGGGTGCCAAGTTCAATGGTCAGTCCTGCAATTTATTTATCTCATCAAAAACATAAATGTGAAATGAGAGCCAAATTCAAAATTGTGATATATATGCCTTGGTTGTTGACTTCAGCGACAAAAGAAGTGAGATCTAAATGGGTGCCAAGTTCAATGGTCAGTCCTGAAATTTATTTATAACAACATATAATATTTTATAACAACTTAAAATATCATTTCTTCTTATAACTTAGTATAAAATGTTGAAGACTAAGGCTTTGGCTTGGCTAGTTTTCATATACGAATTATAGCGTTCACAAGTTGTAAAGCTGTAAGTTCTTATTTTATTCTTCCGAAAATTTGGCTTGCTGGTAGAAACTGTACTTTTAGGTACCTACTTAATAATAATTCGTATATGGAAACTAGCCAAGCCAAAGCCTTAGTCTTCAACATTTTATACTAAGTTATAAGAAGAAATGATATTTTAAGTTGTTATAAAATATTATATGTTGTTATAAATAAATTTCAGGACTGACCATTGAACTTGGCACCCATTTAGATCTCACTTCTTTTGTCGTTGAAGTCAACAACCAAGGCATATATATCACAATTTTGAATTTGGCCCTCATTTCACATTTATGTTTTTGATGGGATAAATAAATTGCAGGACTGACCATTGAACTTGGCACCCATTTAGATCTCACTTCTTTTGTCGCTGAAGTCAACAACCAAGGCATATATATCACAATTTTGAATTTGGCTCTCATTTCACATTTATGTTTTTGATGAGATAAATAAATTGCAGGACTGACTATTGAACTTGGCACCCATTTAGATCTCACTTCTTTTGTCGCTGAAGTCAACAACCAAGGCATATATATCACAATTTTGAACTTGGCTCTCATTTTACAGTTATGTTTTTGATGGGATATCATTACTTTTTGTACAGAAATTATTGAACTCAATCTCAAACTCAAAACATATTTATTCAAAATATGTACCTACAAAGTACACCTTCTGAACGTCATGCTTACAGAGCATAAGACGTGATGGTGATAATTAACTACGATATCTTAAAACTAAAGCTACGAGGGTTCCAAACGTGCCCTGGTCTGAGAAGAACCCGCAATAAACTCCGCTTTTTTATTATTATCACCATCTCACAAATATTTGAAATTATATATATGTACTTATAATATAACATTACATAATCAGCCGCTGTAACAATTCATACCCATGCCTTGCTATCATTCAAATAATTCTTTACACTGTAATAGGACTTTTCTATTAGTTTAGTTTACGTTTTACATTAGTAGGTACTTATTATTCGGTGTAAGGTCAGTGTGTCACCCACTAGTAATTCTATTGTACGACTCATTGTACAAGATAATTAAAGACGAGAATCCTCAAGAAAAATATATAGTATACCTAGAATTACACTGACATTGTCAGACTACCTCTACAGCACATTTCTACATCTCAGCAATTTTGATTGCAAAAGTTCAAAATCAAAAGTTTTTTGTGAAACATTGAAAACAAGCACGGTAAACAGTCGATATCACTAAAACCACTATAAACCACCACCACCACCACTACAGCCTATTAACGTCCCACTGCTGGGCACAGGCCTCCACTCTCATAGGAGAGTGGGAATTAGAGCTTAGACCCACCACGCTGCTCCAATGCGGGTTGGCGGGCTTTAACGACTATTATCATGTTAGTGATAATAACCGGGACCGACGGCTTAACGTGCTCTCCGAGGCACGGGGGTGAAACACCGCCAACTTCCAACTCCGGGCTAGTACTGAGAATTTCTAATCAGAAAAACTCAACACTTAATTATGGCCCGACCTGGGATTCGAACCCAGGACCTCGTCAGCCGCAGTCGAACATGATAACCACTAGACCAACGAGGCAGTCAAACCACTATAAACAATGAATACAAATCACAATGACTGACAGCTTGAACTGACGACTTCAAATACGTTTCTTCTTATTTTCTATCAATGACGTTTCGTTGCACAAAATGTATGAATACGAATGTTTCGGCCACTTGGTTGTCCTAAGCAAGAATTTTGAGTTAGGTCCTGGGGCCCATAGCAGGACTCACTCGGACAAACAAGGGCAGTCGTTCGAATCGGAGTAGAATAACCGTTCGACCGAAGTGAACTACGGAGGTTAGTCGAGCGCACCTGCCTACCAGTAACGGCCCGTAGCCTCCTTAATAATAACGATCCGTAGTGGGTCGATGATGACTGACGGCCCGGTTAGGGCGGACGCCTACGACTAACGGCCCGTTCAGGGCGGCGACCTACGACTCACTGTCAGTGACGGCCCGGCTAGGGCGGACGCCTACGACTAACAGCCCGTTCAGGGCGGCAACCTACGACTGCAGCCCGGTCGGGGCGGCAACATACGACTCACTGTCAGTGACGGGTTGAAATTGTCTGCCGTCAGAACAATTAACTAACTATAATTAAATAATTAATAAATACCGCAACCTACCTTATGTTAGGTCGTCGTCCCCAAAATGAGGCAAACCTTGCTAGATGTGTGTGTGGGTGGTGAGAGAACGGGACGTGATAAAAGTGGTTTTGTCTGATAATGAGCTTGGCCAACCAATTAAGGTAGCGCTCCAAGCGCCCAGACTATCAGTCGGGGCAAGCGAACTCCCGGCTGGTCCTACCCGCAGTCACAAAAAAATACCGTCGACACAACACGTATCACCGAATTCACAATTTTTGCACTTGCACAAGGATAACCAGTTAATACACAACGGAAATCCAATATTACAACTAATATTTCGTCAATATTCAAGATTTGAGTCATACAATTGGTTCAAAAGGGTGGGTCATAATAATGCACGTTATGCACGTTACGCACGTCTACAAATTCGCGAAAACAATACACCGGCTTAAGGCAATAGAGTGCCACTCGCAAACACAAATGAACAACGATTAAACCCTAGAAATTATACGTTTCCGTCCAAATAATTGAATACACAGCACCGCGAGTAAGCAAACGTACCGGCTTCGCTTCAAGTGACAACTCGACTCTGACTGCGCGCGCGCGCCGCGCAACCGACTGTTGCCGAGGCGTCGCGCTCGGGAATATTCGTGAATCACGCTTAACGGGCGTGAACAACGAAGGTAAGGTTTTAATGCAACTATATTATTATTCATTATTATTTACATTAAAATAATAATTATGTCTCATTTTCAATAGTTAAGGAGTTACTACCACCGCTTAAAGCAGTATTGTTTCAAAATAACGGTTGAATGTCTCGTACTTTGACGTCCTTAAAATAATGATTATAACACTACAACATAAACGTCAACAATATTAAAATAATACGGCTTTAAGCAATGGTAGTATGCCCCGTGTCAGAGTTTTGATCTATACCTAGGTAGATCATAAAAATGACGATTTTTGTACGTTTATATCTAAATAACCATTTGAGGCGTGCTTATGAAATTTGGAGCACATATGTATCTCACGGGTCTCAATATATGCGCCAAATTTGACATGTTTATGTGAAATAGTTTTTGAGTTATGAGGGGGTCAAAAGTGGCTCCAAATGGTTCGTGTAATATTACACACGGTGCTGCTCGCCAGTTTTTTTGAACTTTGGCTGGAAACGCTTCCGCGTGTCTTGATCCTTAAAGGGGTGATGAAAGTTGGTATGTTAGGCCTTCATTTCACAGGATATTATTCAAGTTATATCAACGAAGCTTAGTTTTTTGGCTTACAGTAAAAAATAAAGAAGTACGTGTGTCACAGTTTTTCAAAATTCAACCGTCAAAAGAGTAAAATAGGGGTTGAAAGTTTGTATGAAACTCCTTCATTTCTCAAGTTATAGCCATGAAACTTGGTATATAAACAGCGGATTAAAAATGAAGAAATACGTGTTTCACAGTTTTCGAAAATTCGATCCCTAAAGGGGTAAAATAGGGGATGAAAGTTGCTATGTAAGGCCTTCAATTCACAGGATATTGCTCAAGTTATAACAACGAAGCTTAGTATTTTGGCTTTTGGTAAAAAATAAAGAAGTAAGTTTGTCATAGTTTTTCAAAGTTCAACCCCCAAAAGGGTAAAATAGGGATTGAAAGTTTTTTATGAAAGTCCTTCATTTCTCAAGTTATAGTCATGAAACTTGGTATATAAACTGCGAGTTAAAAATATAGAAAAATACATGTTTCACAATTTTTCAAAATTCAACCCGCATAAGGGTAAAATAGGGGTTGAAAGTTTGTATATGAAAGTCCTTCATTTCTCAAAATATTGCTCAAATTATATCAACGAAGCTTAGTGTTTTGACTTTCGGTAAAAAATAAAGAAGTACATGTCTCACAGTTCTTCAAAATTCAACTCCCAAAAGGGTAAAATATGGGTTGAAAGTTTGTAAGAAAGTCTGTCATTAATTTTTAAGTTAGAGCCATTAAACTAGGTATTTTTTGGTAACTTGTTTGGGTTTTTGAAATTTTGGTTTGAAATGGAGAAACACCTGATTCACATTTTTTTGTGAAGGACATGACCAGTAATTGCCCTCCGATTCGGGACAATGCACAGGATTTCCGTTTTTACAGTAAGGTTTAAAAATTCTATACGAAATTATTATGGATTTATTATTCCAAATAAGGTCGGGGTTCAAATGACAAAAAAAAACAGTATGTTTATTGTTTAAATCTTGAGCGTCCGCTTTCCTCTTTAAGCACTACTCCATTTTGACGTTCCATTATATCCATGCCTAATAATAATCTTGTAACCCTACATGAATACCATCTAAGTACCTTAGTTATTATATTAGGAATGATTTATTTTTGATCAATTAAATAGTAATGAAAAGGAAATGTATGTTTTGTTTATAATTATTTTTATTTTTTGACAAGTCTCAAACTAATCGATCGAACAAAGCATTTTGAAATACTACGTTTAAAGGAACGCCCTGTCACATTGCATATGCTGCCATCTGTGGTCGAATAGTTGAACTTGTTAACGAAAAGTAGTGAGCAATACTTAAAAATATTTTCTAGACTCACCACAATACCTAGCGCCATCTAGTGTGGGAAAGCAGTTTTTGGTGAAACTTTTTTTATCTATTTTCTCAGTTTTCAGAGCCTTCAGACTCCTGAAACTTTTTTATTTGAAAACTATAAAATATAACAATTACAATAATAAAGAAATACTACTTGAAAATATTTTTTTAGACTCGCTTAACACAATAAATAGCGCCATCTAGTGTGGGAAAGCAGTCTTTTGGTGAAACTTTTTTGTTCATTTTCGCAGTTTTCCGAGCCTTCAGACTCCTGAAACTTTTTTATCTGAAAACAGTGAAATATTACAATTACAATAATAAAGAAATCATTGCTGAACATTGATTTTTGACACCTAGGCAAGCTGCCATAGTTCCACCGGTCAAGTCCTTTCATCCCAAGGACGTGTAATAGATAATTAGTCCTCCAATCACGCCGAAACAGATCCACATAATTTTTCACATGAGTATAGTTGAGGATCTGGATAGAGACATAGGCTACTTTTTATCCCGGAAAATGATGAAACGCTGTGGGAATTGAAAAAAACTTATGCCACACGAACGAGTGACGCTCAATCACACCAGAACGGCTGAACGGGTTGATTTGATGAAATTTGGCATTGAGATAGATTGTAGTCTGAAATAACACGTAGGCTTCTTTTTATCCCGAAAAATTTAAGAAGTCCCACGGGAACCAAAAAAACCTCAAATGAATGTTTGTTACTCAATCACGCCAGAACGGCTGAATGGATCTGGATGAACTGTGATACAGAGATAGATTATAGTCTGGAATAACACCTAGGCTACTTTTTATCCCGGAAAATTAAAGAGTTCCCGCGGGAACCAAAAAATCTCAAATGGATGTTTGTTACTCAATCACACCACTACGGCTAAATGGACCTAGATGAACTTTGCACAGAGATAGATTATAGTCTGCGATAGCCAATACACATACACATAGGCTACTTTCTATCCCGTATAATTAAAACCATTTCAATCCACGCGGACGAAGTCGCGGGCATCAGCTAGTTATGAGATAAAATGTAATTTTATGTCATTTAATAAATCTTAAAATAGACTCATACTAACATTAGCTTTTTATTATGATGACCACTAAAGGCACGTACAAAAACGTCGATTGTGCATGACAATTAACATAATGATGACGTATTAATAATAATCAGTGTTTTCTAAACGGATAATTCGAAACAAGTTTATAGAAGCATGCAGTATGTCAAAGGTATTAAGAACGTAAGACGTTCTTGAATCTATGGCATGAACTCTGAAAAGTTCGAGTTTACGTTCTAAGATCTCAAATGATTACGATTTTGTAAGACAATTGGGCCAATTGTTGGGTTTGCTCTGGTAATATTACAAATATCTGAATTCATTTTCAATTATCATGGAAGTAACAAAGCCACACGTACTTCTGTAAGCTACGGAGGAGCTTTAGGGTTGATTAAAAAGCCTGAAATTCGTACAGAATATATTGATTTTAAATTCTGTACACGTTTATTCGTGGATATGAAAGCCCTTAAAAGTTTAGGCTCAAGACACATTAGCTAAAAAAAAGAGCGATGCATTTTTAAAAATGTTACAAAGTTAACCAAATTTGGTTACCATGAATTATTATGGAATGCAAAAACGCATGCACCAACGATTTTTTTGCGAATTGAGCACGCGTTGGTTTATTTTAATTTTCTTGATGTTTTTTCCTTATGACAATAAATTACTTGGCAGGGAGAGAGATGTGACGCCGCCGGTTTTGACGCGCTTTTGAAAAGGTGCTTCACGACTCTCCCATTATTTGCCTTGAACTTGACGACCACGCACCTCGTACAAAGTTACCTGCATGTTTGTTGTTTACTTGCGGCATGGATGATACACATTTTCAGATCAAACTAGGGGTTAGGAATAGCACGCGCTTTGCGGCAGTAATTGTTTGCTCTGGCCTTGGAGATAATTCAATCAATGGATTCCATTCCAATCGAGGTTGGTATTGAAATGTAAATATTTTGATGTACTCGATCCTATGTATTAAATGGCTATGACGAGCAAATTCGGTTAGTAATTATTACTATGCGGTTGTTGTTGTATCTGGATCCCACGAGATATTGCGTTGCTTAACTATATATTACTCAGTATATAATTATTCAGGTTTGGACTAACATGGTTTTGCTCATTAATGATCCTTATAATAAATTAGCTAATGCCCGCGACTTCGTCTGCGTGGATCGATCGAGGTTTTTTGGTTCTCGAGGGTACTCCTTAATTTTCCGGGATAAAAAGTAGCCTATGTACTATTCCTGACTATAATCTATCCTGTGCCAAATTTCAGCCAGATCCGTTCAGCCGTTGGGGCGTGATTGAGTAAACATCATACATCCACACATCCATACATCCATCCAAACTTGCGCATTTATAATATTAGTAATATTATTTGATGGTATACCTACGATATTTTTTAAATATATAAATATTTTGATAGAATCTCATGTTTGTTTTCGTTTTATTAATTTATTCATATTATATTTACAATACGCTCTACAATATTTTTACGATTGCATTAACTTATTTTAAAAGGGATACTTTGACCCGTGGTCTCACAGGTTTGACCCATTGATAGAAGGTATAGAACAGCTTAGCTTAGTTAGTAAAATATAAGATACCGGTTAAAAAAAGCTAATTTCTAACCATCCCAATTTTTGTTGAATAATATGACTATTATTTCTAAGAATGGAGCCAGATAAGATTAAAATTAAAAAGGTGAAAACTTTAAAAAAAGAAACAGTACCTGATAGGCCATCACGTCTTGTTTTATTTGTATTCATCACATTACAATTAATTAAAACAATGCCACAGAAGAGGCTACCTGTCCTGATTCATTATATTACGCCCTCGAGACATCTAAGTGGTGATTTTGCCAAAGAAACTTTTTACTTGGAGTCGTTCTTGCTCCGAACAAATAAAAGTCACTTGTTATAATTAAAATGGTTCTAAGGGCGAAAACAGACTAGGGACCAAAATTTACAGGACAGAACGTCCGCGTCAGTGCAAAATGCCAGCGTTGAAGGGAAGGACGTGCCTATAAGTGCAGCTTAGTAATATAAAAGTTCAGACGCGGACGTTTTGCGCGGATGATAAGGGTAGACAGTGTGTTTTCGCCCTAAGGTTGATAAAAGAAAACGAAGTTGAGGAATTTCTTTATAACAATCATATTACCTATTGAGTACCATCGCTTTGGGTTTTGAGTTCTTGTACTATAAGGTGAACGAGGAACTAAATAATCAACTTTGTTCGGTAGGAATTTTTAGATGCAACGAAATGGAATGGAATTCTCTCGCCGCTACTGCGATACTGATGTCGACTCTGTGAAATTATATTTACATGTGTTTTTTATGTCTGTATTAGGTCCAGTTTACAATATTGTTGTATTCATAGATTATAAATTGTCTAGAATTCTATTAAATGTGATATTTCTGCTGTACACAATAAGGTGTTTGACAATGATTTCGTAATGATACTTGTAACGTCATCAAAAGTCGACGTACTTTTTTAGTATTTAATCGACAGTTTAAAACATTTACCAAATAATATTAAATTAACAAGGGACGTGGATATTACATTTTTTAGCAGGTCCTCTATTTATAAATCTCATAACGCATACTGCCTAATTCACAATCACTAAATAAAGTTTATTTTGATATAAGTATATTGAACATTAATTCAAAATTATACAATAGGTAGGTACTTCTTTCACTTCGTTGAGAGTGATGAGATTTCTTGTGTAATGTCTCATAAAATATGTTGCATTTTTATTTCAAAGAAAAGTTCTAAAAGAATTGAAAGACATCAATTAAAATATTGAGTCGTATATAAGAAAAAACTAATTGTCTGAAAAAAACGAGTCGGTGAACTCATATTATTTACGCACATGTGTGTAGGTAGCGCTTTGAAATACAAGTAGGAAATTTTGTATTTCCCCTTCCTTCTCAATTATTCGCCATTGCTTTTAGTAACTCATTTATTTTTACCACTTGCTTGAGATACTTGGTTCGTCATCCACATAATATAACATAGAATCATAATAAAGTGGATTAGGGGCATATGCATATTCAAATAAGGAAACATCAGAAAACAACAGAGTTCTTCATAATGTTCTCAAAGGTGTGTGAAGTCTACCAATCCACACTTGGTCAGTGTGGTGGACTACCGACAAACCCTTCTCATTCTGAGAAGAGACTCGTGCTCACTGTAGTGAGCTGGCAATGGGTTGATAAGGAGGTGTGTGCTAGGCAAGCGCGTGACTTCTTATACTATACTAGCAGCAGTATAGTAGCAGGGAAAAGAACCCTGAGCTATGTAATACCTAGCCTAATTAATGAGCTTCCTAAGAGTTTGAGAGACGTCATTACACATAAAAATATAAAATTTAAACTAAAAGAATTCTTTACACGACTTACACTTGACTTACCAAATATTCATAATGCGTAAGTATTACGTATTCAATCAACAGTACTTTAAAAAGTTTTTAACCACTGAATCATTCTGTATCATGAATCGTAAGAACTCGCGATATATGAAATGTCAACAAGTTTTTATGCTCTTTGTAATATTGTGTATTTTCAAATGTGGGTAGGAATTTAATATTTTCGCTAATTTGTTAGTATTTAGGAATAGATAAAGTTAATTATTAATATATATAGTTTGCATATTTGTTAGTAATTATAAATAGTTATAGTATAGTAGGTAATAATTATGATGTATAATCTTATTTATAGTCCACCTAATGTCGAGGGCTCGTTGGTGTACAGAAAACCTCAATTGAGTTTATGCTACACCAAATAGACTAAGCTTGTGATATTTTATTTTTATGTGAATAAATAAATAAATAAATATTACATTCATCCATCCAAACTTTCGCATTTATAATATTAGTAAGATCTTGCCACGAGGTCTGATTGCAGCTAAGCGCTTGTCTATAAATTAAAAAAAACCTTATTCGAATACCTTTTCGAATAAGGTTTTTAGGTACGTCTAAATATCGTGCAGTTTGCTGTTCAATAAGGCTACATTTACAGTTGCAACGGCCATAATATATTAAAGAAGAAGCAAACACCAATAATACTAAATTAATGAGTAATCGGTGCGGCGTGTAGAATAAGACCTTGGGACTTCTAGAAATTCCAAAGAAGACGTTCGTCATAAAAAATTTGAATACTTACAAAATTATTACAAACGGCTGGTCCATACGGCTGGTCTTACTCTAAACTAAATCGACCCTTATTAAATGGGTGCTGATGTTTCCTATATACATTATACATATTATTAGAAAATGATCCCGACATAAGAAGCTTACGAAACCGCATTAACCCCCTGATCCACGAAATGCTTAAATAATATAATATAAAATTATGATATAAAACGGTAACATAAATTTATAGTTAACCATTTAGTGGATCAGGGGGTTAATATGGTGCGTAGGTTATAAAATCAACGACATTATATACCTACATAAAAGAGGCACGCACTAAGTTTGTGGTTCCAGATTTTTTTCATCTTCTACTACAAATGCATATTTTCTTGCTCCACATTTATTTAGAACGTTGCTCAAGTCTGAAGTTTAGTAGAAGTTATGCATTTTATCAATTTTTGAAAATCTCTACGACGCATTGGTAAGCGCTTGTGGCGCTTATGAGATGGAGGTCAAGAGTTCTGTTCCCGACAAAGTCAGTTTGGGAATTTATAATAATTTCTGAATTTCCTCTAGTCTGATCTCGTGTTTCGGCCGTGGGCAGTTACCACCCTACTGGCCAAGACGTATCGCCAAGTGATTTAGCGTTCCAGTAATATGCCGTGTTGAAATCGAGTAGGTGTAATAATATGACTGTCATACCATACTCCTAGCAGGTTAATCCACTACTATTACCACCAGGTCAGAGCTCATCATGTTATAGTGGCATAAAAAAGATCAGGTTTGTCTAACCTAACCTAATATACTTTATATATATAATATATATTAACTATAAAAATAATATTATGTGTAGTCATAATTAGGCATCACATAGCTTTCCCAATAAGTTGATTACAATACAGTAATCTTCAGTTCACCTTAACATAAATCTAGTATACTTTGATGATAGGCATTCCGCCCCTTGGATTCAATTATCTCCCGTCAATGGCCCGGCAAACGAGGACATCGGTCAAGCGCACTCCGAAATAGTCCCTATTTATCCAGTTAGAGTGTATCATCCATCTAAGCCGCACCTAAGCAAATCACAAATTAAACACAAATAATATTTTTTCATCTAAATGTTTCATTTTTCTCCCCCAACTAAGCGTTAAGTTGAACGTAGCTACGACAATAATGCAACGGGTGGTGTTTGAACTACAGACTTTTCACATTTCAGTCAGCTGCCTCAAAATTGCCTTATTGAGGACTAGCTGTGCCCGCGACTTTATCCGCGTGGAATAGTGAGTTTCGGCAACATTTTTAAAATTTTTGGCTAATTATTTTACAAAGCTTTTTTGCCGACGTCATCACACAAAAATTTTCATCCCCTATTTTTACCCCGTTTATGAATGTCGTATTTATTTATATCTTATAAAAAGCCTAAATAATAACCTTTACAGCCCTTTTTTCGCGTTGAAATGTAGCCTATGTCCTCTCTCAGGCTCTAGACTATCTCTGTACCAAATTTCATTTAAATTGGTTAAGTAGTTTAGGCGTGATTGCATACAGGCAGACAGAGTTACTTTCGCATTTATAATATTAAGTTTGTGGATTAGCTACGTAGCTGTAGAGTATTGTACCAAAAACAAAGAGACCAAGGAGATTGTAAATGAACATGGAGGCGAGAAGCGAGTTGACGACCAAGGACCAAAGGCCCCCTCAAAAGGGTTGCAAATCAATCCTTTTTTACGGTATAATTATTATTTTTAATCTGCATTATTTACCTACTAAGATAGATAGATAGACTGTCATCATCAATTTAATAACTATTACCAGATCACATGTGCGAAGCGAGGTGTTAGCTATTTCAATATAATGGGCTGTGTCATGCTAGGGAAAACACCAACACACTGCCCGGCAGTTAATTAGTCATCTTTGTCGACAGTCCCTTGTGCAATGTTTCATAAAAATGGCATACGTGCCTGATATTTTTAATTAAACGCGAAATAACAGTCCAGTTAATAACAAAAATTTCCCCGAAAAATCTTTGTCAGAACGTTGTCGAACATATTGTACGGACTTATTTTGGACGGAGGCTTTTTTGTGCAAATTATTTGTACTCTGCACAATCCAATAGTTTTGTACTATTTGTAGTTTGTACGGACTTCTATCACACTTCTATTCAGTACCTACTCATACGGGTCTAAACGAAAATACATTTGACAATAAATTCTGGATTTGGACGAATTCTGAACTTTCATTTCTCTTATTTTTCTGATGTTTCTATGTAAATTATGTATTCCAGATATATAGCAGCCTATTATAAATAGGGCATAGAACAAAATAAACAAAGGGATCCATTTTGAATAGACCTTTGCTATTTTATCTAACCTTATCGAGCATAACGAGCACTGGGACAAGTAGAGAGAAGCTTTTGTGGACACTATAGTTGTGATTCCAGCTAGTATGTCGATGTCGTAATTGTTAGCAAGGGGAATGCATGTCGCGCCAAAGTATATTATGAACACAATATGTGTATACATAAGACATCATAAGGTTAACTTGTCAACTAAGGCCAAATTTTTAATTGGTATATACGAGCCAATGTAGCTGTAACCAGGTTATATCAAATAGCTCTAATAAATCCTGAAAAAAACTTCAGCTCTATGACTGACTGAAAGATTGAACACGCCTGATGGGAGGCATCGGAGTGGTTAGTTACCATCCTACCGATAAAGACGTGCCGCCTAGTGAGCGTTAGTTAGCGTTATCGTTCCAGTACGATGCTGTGTAGAAACCGATTAATAAAATGTAACTGGAGGATTTGTATGAAAATTTAAATTGGAAAATTTTAACAGAATTATTAGTGTAAAAAAATAGAGATAGTATATACTGTATTAAATAAATAGGTAAATAAATGAACTAATAATAAAATTTAAATTAAAGCAGTATTTTAGTTGTTTTGTATCCACCTTGTCATACCTACCAATAACTAATATTCTGATTATTTCGTTGATAAATATATATAACTAGCGATCCGCCCCGGCTTCGCACGGATAGCACTGTTAATCCTAATTGTCTTTACCCAGTGTAGCCAGAGGGCAGTGGGCAGGTTTAACAATTTAATATTATATTATAAGAGTATGCGAGATAAATTATTTCTATGATATCTCGTAAGATATTAATCTAAATTAAATAGTGTAAAGGATAATTTTTATCATTAAATACTTGCGATGACTAATATACTTATTTTGATAAGATCTATATCTATCTATCTAAATACTATGTCGGTTAAAACACCTTCGCAAATAAAACATTGGTTTAGACCAAATTTGAAAATCATAAAAATGATTATTGTGAGTCAACCTTAATAGATAGATATATGCTATTGCGGACTTTTTTTTAGAACTTTCTTAGAGGAACAATTGCACCATATATTGATTTTGTGTAACTTTACCTATTTAGGTAGCGCACGCCGCGTAAACTCATCTCGGGATAGTGACAGGAAAGTTTGTCGATGTCACTCCATAATAATTATTCTGCCAAATCTAGACTGATTTCTCTTAGATCAATAATTTTTGTATTTCACTTTGTCATTCGATAAAAAGTTCTGTATTATCTATGAAAGCATAAAGTGCTTTTACATTTCAAAATCTCAAAGTTCTCATACTTCACCGAGTACCTCTTTTAAAAGCTTCACATTAAAACTTAAAGCACCCTTCAAAGCTTTAGGGCGTTCCTAAAATGAATGTGCCAAAATCAATGAAATGTTCGTCAATGCTCTAAAAGCATTTCAAAATATCATAGTGTAGTATGCGCTTTTGGTGTCGAATGAGGCAAAGGCTTTTGTTGTTGTATGTGACACAATTTCGATTACACGATTAAAATTTTATGTCGTAATGCTTGGAATGCCGCATCAAATACAGTCTTAACAAAGAAGTAGCCAAAACTTTGCGTAGGTAATGAAGGTTTTAATACAATTAGTTTGAAAACGTTATTTACACCAGCAGTGAAAAAATCTTATTCCAACTTGCTTGCAGCTTCGCTCACGTTGAGTTCGATTTTTACACAAATTTCAAACCCCTATTTTACCCCTTATGGTTGGAATTTCAGTAATTAAATAAATATTTCGATCTCAAATATAGTGGGTTGCCGAAATAATAATATCCATAAATTGTCATGCATCCAACGCAATGTTAATACTAGTTCTAATAGTTACACACTTAAATTATAAGAGATAGCTGCACTTTTGGTAACTATCTCCAGGAAGGCTGATAAAGTGTAAGGTGGATGATGGGATGATGATAGTGAAGGTCTGCCCACATGCGGATGAGCCTTTCACTAGATATGGCCGCTTAAAGACGTGTTATGGTGACCGAAAATGAATCATAACTAGGAAGGTTGTTTCTTCTACAGCCTTATGTAAAGTAATTATTAGA
Source organism: Erebia palarica (assembly GCA_964035005.1). Taxonomy (NCBI): domain Eukaryota; kingdom Metazoa; phylum Arthropoda; class Insecta; order Lepidoptera; family Nymphalidae; genus Erebia; species Erebia palarica. Next base: position 23,734,726 of record OZ035986.1, read on the forward strand.
TCGTATATCATATACACGTCGTCACGCTGATTTGCTAAACTTACTTGTCAACATACATTTACTCCGCTACTCAACTACTCAACTTTATTTAACTCGCGCGCGAACTATACCTACCTTAGTTTTTAAGCCGCGCGTTCCTACAAATGGTCCACATAAATTAAGTATCTGCGAAGTGAATTTTACCACATTCTATTTCTACTTATGCTGATTACCGTATGTCTTGTTATTATTATACACTAGGTGACATCCGCGACTTCGTCCGCGCGGATTAAGTTTTGAATAACGAGGGAAATCAAGGATTTCCCCGATGTTAAAAGTAGTATGTCTTTCCCTGGGATTTAACTTACCCGTATTCCAAATTTCATAAAAATCGGTTGAAAAGACGGACCGTTAAAGCAAAGCAGACATAACTTTCGCATTTACTATATAAGTGTAGATTTGTGGGTCATATCAAGGGCATTTCAAATTGGATTAAGCTGCTGGTAGGTTTAACAACATTAAGATTCCTTTAGGCGTTTCGTAAGAGCTACGTATTTGCGACACTCCGTTGTATCCAAAGTACTTAGTTTGAAACTTGCTCTATTTCTACATTATAGCTCTAACTACTCGTAACTGAGTCAACATCATACATTAGATATCATCATACATTAGAGCTTACGATTTCCTTTACGCTAAGCAACATCCTGCGCAGATATTCCTGTTATTTTTAATATGTTATTTTTAGGGCGAAAACTGGATAAAATGTCAGCACGAAATGCCTGTATCGTATAGCAAACACGTTCGTGTCGAAGTTGTCAGTGCAGCTTCCTTAAAAAATTGGTAGCGCGGGTTTTTGTCCGACAGACACATTTTTTTGTTCATTGCCGGACTATGCCAGATACCGTGTATTTACGAGTAATCGCATTCCGATTTCCGAGTCCTGCGCGGGATTCGCTTCAGTTTGATCTTTAAAACCTTCTTATTCTGAGAGAATAGCCTTGCTCAATCGTCGGCCGGTGATGAGTTGTTATGGTGATAGTCTACTTGGATAGAACATGTGAACAAAAACTTGTTGTTGTTGGGCTATAGTTATACATATTATATATAAGACATTTATACTCTTTGTTTCAACAATAATTTGGGCCCAGTTAAGACTCAGGACACCCCGAACAGGAGGGAATTCTCCATTAGATTTGACTTTTTTATCAGTCGTTCAAAAGCCTGTAATTTGCGGAAACATATTTCTTGATTCTCTACAACGAGGTCTTCTGAATGGATCTCCGAAAAAAATAAATGGAAAATAAATATTTTTTTCAAAATGTGCTGTGATTTACCTTTATAGTAACAATTTTTCGTTATTTTACATTTTAGAATCGTAACTGATAGCATAATTCTCGTACCTATTAATATCGATATTTCATTAATTGGTTACTATTAATACTTTATAGGAATTATACGTTTACTCCATAGTGTACCTATTCTTGGTGTATAGAAGGTCTTAACACACTGTCCCATGTCTTCCGAATATCTGGTGAACTGTATTAGAGATCCCATGAACTGTTTATTGGTAGTTCTTAGCTTAACTAGTTCGGAACTTGACTTGACTTTGTAATGTAAAATTCAGTAGCCTCAGTCCGTGATAGTTTATATACTAAAGCTTAGTATTGTAGCTCGTCTCCCTATTTAAGAAATAATCTATTCAGGGCGAAAACAAACTACGGACAAAAATAATGTCTTGCGGAGGACATGTCCTTGCGGAATATTTTATTTTAAGCAGTAGAAAGTCTCTAGTGAAGAAACGTGAGTAGGTACCATTTGACGCGGACGTTTCGCGCGGACGTGTTTATTGTACTATTGAAGATATTTACTAACATAAGATACTTGTTTCAGCATAAAGAAATGAAGTTCAAGAATGGAATACATTCCCTGCGAAGAAAAATAACGATGGTGTCAGAGACGAGGTTATAAAAGGATGCGTGCGCATCTGCTGCGGACTACATTGTCACCCGTCGTTGCGTATCGTTCTTGTGTGATTTTATTTTCTCGCTGTAATATTTTTATTGTTCATGTTAATAAATGAGTCAAGAGAGCTTTTACGTCTTTCTTCTTCAAGTAGGTATCCTCTAGAAATTTGCAAGAGTACATAATGTATGGTAATACTTTGAACACAATATGTAATATCTTATTATTAAAATCATTAAAATATTTTACGAGTATGTACTTAGTATGCAAATCTCCCATTCAATTGCCAATTTAGATCAGCGTTACTCGATGGTTTAATAATATAATATAATATAACATAACTGACCTCACTTACCTCAAGTCGCTACAGTAAATGTTGCTTGAGCCTAGTAGGTAAATAACAACTTTTTCGTAAGTGTCGAGTATTTACTTAGGTTTAGACATTAACGTGCCCAAAGCTTGCCTGGCTAACGACCAAGTTCCTGTGGGGACGTTTAAAATATTATGTCACTTCAGAATATAATGTTTCATTAGATTTCGAGCAACTTAATGCTTTATTTAATGAATACATATAGAAATGATGAATTATGATGTATACTAAAATACGTAACTTTTGTCTTATCATATTGTACGCATTATGAAATACCTAGGTTAACCTAATACTTTCAGACTCACCCTTGCTCTACAGAAACACTAGGTATATCTGTATACTTAGCTCCGGAGGCGTTCCTATGAACTCGCTTCTATTGTTAGCATGTGTTATACAAAACGTCTTTGTACCAAAATGTTTTCTGTAAATAAAATCTTTTCGCGGTATTTAAGTCATTTTTTTCTGTTAGTGAAAGTGAATTAGTGAGTGAGAAATAATTATCGTCAGTGATTATGATTAGTAAGTATTCCGGGCTAACTTATTTATGTTACAAGTAGATATTAACGCATAAATTAAGTAACATGGAATTATATCATACCAGGCATCATCTGTGTGTATCATTTCTTCCTGGCTGCGTGTTACGCTATAAATCTACTTTACAGAAAAAATCTACATGCAAAATCTCACCCTTCTATAGTATACCAGCCGAAATTAATAAACCAATATATTACCTATCTTGTCGATAAGTTAGCAACGTTGTTATTTGACTAAAACGGCAATGACAATAAAACAACGCTGCTACGTAAGACAGATTACAGATAGATTGGTTATCCGTGATCTTATTAATTAACCAGCAGACTTGCCCGTGACTTCGTCCGCGTGAAATAAGTTTTTTAAACTCCCTCGGGAAGTCCCTAATTTTTCGGGATAATATATAGCCTATCACTCTCACAAATAATGTGGCATTCTATTGGAACCAGAATTTTCAAAATCAGTTCAATAGATCTAGAGATTACTCCCTACAACGTCACAAACTCACAAACTTTACTCTTTATAATATTAGTATTGATTGGATAGCTAGTGGATAGAGCTATAAGTACATTTACGTAAGAAAATATGAGAATACAACGAAGTCTATAAAATGTTACAGTAAGTAGGTACTCGACCGTTGCTGAGTTGTGAAACTTTTTTTACCGACTTTAAAGGTAGGTTGTATCCGGAAGAACATACCCTACCTTTTATCCCGGAAAATCAAAGTTTTCAGAGAGAGAGAGAAAAGGATTTATCTAAAACCTGTATAGACTATCATCATATTTTGATACTCCATAGCTCATAAGTGAGATAATGCTAAAAGAAAAGTTTTCTATCAGTCACAAAGTCGAAACAAAACGTTAGTGATCATCGCAGGTGAAACTAAAATAACCAATGTACCTACCTAGTTTGAGCCGGTCTGATGTAGCCGAAAGAGAGACAAGCTACAAGGTAACTTTGCCAAAAATGCAAACTAAACGTGAAAACATTTCCAACATAGACTTTACTAGACCATTTTTCAATTTCAGGTAGGTAGCTAGTTGAAATAAGCAAACAATTTTGCGACGAAGACAAAAGATCTTAAATATAAATATACTACATTCGAAATTAAACTTTTTTTTAAATATTTTTGTACATATTTTAAAAATGACTTCTTATTTTGGCTGGAAAGGTTATTCCTATATTTTCTCTGATGACAGAACGCCTCAAAACTTAATATTTTCCAATCGTAATGAAGCTCTATGTCTTAGTGCTAAGGTGCATAATTGACTGAAGTTGTTGCTAATATAATACCTTTTCCTACATTTCCAGTCAGAAACTCAAATGTTTACGTGAAGTAAAATTTAATGGATATAGTTTTCACTTCACTATCGGAATTCCCTATGATTGCCATTTTTTTTATAAGTAGGTATGCTAGGTCGCTAGTGGGAGAATATTTACCTATTCGATCGCTTTAAAGTTAACCATACAATTTGTATGGAACTAAGAAGCGCTTGATTTCATGCAAATGGAGATAAGTAATGCTAACCTAATGAACGATAAGGCTGTTCGTGAAATTCGTATGATGGACACTAATCAGTGCATGCGCATGCGGTGAATTTTTCATACTGCATTTGAATAAACGCTTAAGTAGGCATTCCCTAGGTCAGGGTAGGCGAACCTGTATATATGTACGTGCCATTTTTTCGAAAGAAATTTTTAAGGAGGTCATAGACGTGCCATCAAATAATTTTGACTCTGTGAATAGTGGGAAAATAGTAATAATAAATAATATCAACTCCAAACTCTTTATGTATTAAAAAAAATACATTTTGCAATGTCTCAATTATACGCGTAATCTAAATCAAAACATAATATGAGCTCGCGTTCGCTCGTCGTATTATAATACCTACTTCACACTTTTTTCTTAGTGCGTTATGAATTTTGTGATCGGTGACGTGCCCAAAATATTGTGTCGCTTGGCATTTTTTCGCCATCCCTGGCCTAGGTCTTAATTCCGTTGCTTTCTGTCATCAGTGATCATTTTAGTCCAGTCATCGGCCAGATTTGCCCTAGGTACATATATCGAGTAAAAATGTTTAGATTTGTATTGTATTTTCTACTCGAAAAAATCTTTAAAATTATGTTTATAGGCCAAATAATTGTTTGTGTACATAATCCACTACAGCCCATTAACGTCGCACTCCTGAGCACTGGCTTCCACTCCCAGAGAGACGAAATTAGAGCTTGGACTTACCACAACTCCAAATTCCAATGAGAGTTGTCGGGCTACTTACATAACATTTTCAGCAAAATGGTTATGTGATTGTTAATATAATTATGACGATGTTATAGCATTAATACAGTTAGTATTCTGTGCCATTACAGAATGCATAAATTGAAATTTCAATATGTGCAATTTGTAAATTAATCTGTTCAATCAGGTTGAAATTGAATATTAGATTGCCATGTAGGTAAATGTTTGATTAATCATCCTAGTATCTAGGTATTTCGGATTTCACTAATAGGTAGTCGGTAAATGAAATTCAATCACGATACTAACTTTATTGGTAAGCAAGTGTGTGAAAATGGTAATTATGTAAATATTAAATACGTAAATACCACCTCATAAGCACTAATAAGGTATGTCTGTAAGTTTACTTTATTATTAATTATTATAAACTATTTATTTATCACAAACAGGTATAGTGAGTAAAAAAATAATAATAATTGGAATATTATTGAATTACCTTCTAAGTTTACCTACATAGTTCATGAGAGTAATTTAAGTAGATACGAGACGCTCGACAAGAAAAGTCAAGAAGTATCCATAAAGTTATTCAGTGATACTTTTGCAAAGTTTGCTTAGCCAGACATAAAGTTTTGTGCTCTTAAGTGTAGGAATCATATAGCACATTAAATCTCATTTTTAGTTTCTTATCCTCACACACTTATAAGAAGAACAAGTAAGAAACCATCGATGATATCTCCAAACAGAACTTTCAGCATAAAATTCAATCATTCTAGCCCAAAATTTGAGTAGCAGCTTGGAGATTTATACGAAGGTGTAGGTGTTGAGCCTGTAGTCTGCAACATAATAATTTATAAGAGCATCGATCAACTGTAAGAACATACATATAGATACTTAAGTTATGTAATAAGATCGATTATCGTTTACTAAATGCATAAACGAAGAAACGATGATGCTTCATTATTTAAATATTATAATTCCGTAAATTTTTAGAGTTGCGTCCTAAAAGATTTGCAACCCTTATGGTGCGAATATGTCTGTCCGGTCAAATTGAGCATATTCTAGTATCTACTAATGAGATTGAGATGGTGATAATGAAAAAAAAACCGGCTGAGTTTGTTGTGGGCTATTCTCAGACCAAGGCGCGTTTCGAACCCTCGTAGCTTTAGTTTTAAGATACCGTAACTGATTATCACCATAATGTTTTATATTATGTAAGTAATCAACGTTAATAAGTATACCTGCAGTGTACCTATATTGAATACATGAATATTTGATTTGATTTGTAATGCTTGCCCAACCTTCATTTGAAGTAATTCAAAAAATATTATTATTACCATTACAAAAAGGGCTGAAATGAAGGGGTTGAAATTTTAACGTGGGTTTACTAGATCGAGTGAGGTATCATATAAAAGGGCTTCACTTGCACATTCTAAAATATTTTTTATTTATTCTAAAGTTTCTTACTTTTTGACTTATGGTTAAAATGACCGAAATGCTACCGTCCGGTCCCGAGCTAAGAGAGCTCCGGAGATTGCAAAGTGAAAAACTGAAAGAATTTCAGAATCAGTATCATCATCTCTATCTTTCCACACATAATAATATTATGACGAGTTAACGACGGTTTAGTCCCTGAAACTCATTAGCTAGCATTAATACAATTACCATAATTTTATGATAGGTAGTACGAGCTTAAACCCGCGACGTCCTCTGCAAGGATTGAGGTTTTTGTTTCCCGCGGGAACTAATTTTCCGAGATAAAAAGTAGCCTGTGTTATTCCAGACTATGATCTACCTCTGTGCCAAATTACATCCAGATCCATTCAGCCATTCTGGCGTGATTGAGGAACAAACATCCATCCATCCATCAATCATTCATCCAAACTTTCGCATTTATAATATGAGTATAGACTCCTTAAAAACTAACTTGTACCAATGTTTATGGAGCCCATTGAAGAAAACTGAAAATCACCAAGGCCTTTTGACCCCACTCAAAGAATATTTTCCTCAGTATCAATTCAAATTGAGGCCCTCCCTGATATAGCAATCGAGTTTATTACAACGGTCGATGAAATTTTAAGGATAACGGAATCAATGTATCGGAAAACTGAAAACGTAGTAAGTGGCGATATAAAATTCTCGGCATTCTTTTTTAGGTTAAAGCGTTGAATCATAAAACGATCGTTGAGTAAAGGGGAAAGAAAAATTTCACCGAAATGGACTAGAGTACTCAAAGCGCGAACATGGATATTTTATTTATATCTGTCACCGTAAAATTGCCAAAACCGTTAGATTGTAATCTAACTAGCGAAATTATAAACTGTCGACAGATTACAATTTAACGCATTATTTTTCGGTAGATTGGAATCTGATAAATTAACCCGATAAAACCTAAGTGTTTGTTCATGTCGAACCCAAATCTAACCTACAAGAAAGACACAAGAGAACGTAAATACAAGGAATGTTTCAAAAATTGACACTCAGAAAATTTAACGGTTCACAATCTGCCGTCAGTTTACAATTTCGCTAGTCAGATTACAATCGAACGGTTTTTGCAATCATACGGTGACATATCCTATATATCCTATATATCAGCCTACATTCATCCACTGCTGGACATAGGCTTTTGGCGCTTTTAGCGCGCCGCCACACGCGGTCCTCCGCCTTCATCTACCCACTTCCCGCTACGTTCTTTAGGTCGTCGGTCCAGCGGGCTGGAGGTCGTCCCAAACTGCGTTTGCCGGTACGCGGTCTCCAATCTAGAACGCACCAACGGCCATCGGTCACTGCCACTACAGTTTACTAATACAGCTTACTTTAATTCTCTGGGCTATGTTACGGATTCTATCCCTCAGAGAAACACCTAATCATAGCCCGCTCCATAGACCGCTGAGCGACTTTAAATTTGTTTTTATACCCATTCTTAATTTTGGTTTGTAATTTCTAAACATTCTATTATTCGTAAACAGCTATCATATATTTGAGATTTTGATATATTAGTTGTTTGTTATGTGGTGAAATCCATAATGATTCCATACAAATATTATAAATACGAAAATGTTTATTATTATTATTTATTTCAGGAACCAAGGCCCATATTATAAAATACAAATACAAAATACTTAAAAAATAAAAACAATATAAAATAAAATATGTTTATGTTTAGGTTTATGTGTGTCTGCTAGCTTGTACGGCCCATTCGCTCCGAGTTTGATGAAATTTGGTATACCTAGAAACAGCTGAAATTCAGGAGATGGACATAGGCAGCGACTCTTATCTCGGAAAATTAAACAGTTCACATTTATAACATACCTACCTAAGTTATTAAAATTATTTACGTTGGTGGCATAAGTTATTATAAATATGAGTTTGGTACGTCAGCTGTACAGTTTGTTAGATCTGCTTATAAAAAGACTTAAGTCGAAGTAGAAAGTTTCCAAGTCGTTATAACTTCTATTCAATATGCACCTAGTGGTGTATGGCTAGACGAGTTCGGTAACAGCTTAAAGTGCATTTATGCAAGAAGTTGAGATCTCTAGGTAAGTTTGTGATTCACAGGAAAGGTTTATTTAGAGCTACACGCATACTCATGCACACATAATTTCATGTGAATTATGTAGGTGTACCCAATTCATATCAGATTCAGAATAGAGCAAAAATCCTACAAGAAATAAAAATACTACATGACAAAATTTCCGCGCGCAATCACAGAATACATATAAGTACAACGAAGCGTTCTTGTCGGAGAGCTAGGTCGCTTTAAACGGTTGCTTAGTGGACGCACTCAATATAAACAAGACAAAAAGAATTGCCTGGTTAGGGTTTAGGTTAAAACTTATAAAATTTATTATGAACTTGTAGCCTAGCCTTTGTAGTCGGAGCATAACCATTTCGACACAACTCCTTCCACGTAAGTAGGGTTGTTGCAACTCCGGGTAACAAAAAAGCGTTTCGGATTTTAGCTATAACATTTTCCCATATAAATGATGTTTCCTGTCTAATCAAGTATTCCATTAACTCATTTACAAGTCCATAAATTTTACACAACAGCGATCTACCGGCCTTTCAACCTGATTGAATTGCACACTATCAGGTATTCATACGCTTAACACTCCAACCTTACATACAATTCATTGTTTGAATTCGCCGTGAAACTGTAAAAACAAAAATTCCTCTCATATGACGAAAGCTGAAAAATATACCAATGCTTTATTTTTACGCGCTTCATTTTCCTTTTGGAAGTTTTAAAATTCGAAAAACAAAATTTGATATTCGAGCGAAGCCTCATATTATTCTGTCGAATAGATGAATCATAGACCGACGAGAGAGTTCTCTAGAAATGGACGCGCACTACCGCAAAAGCCGTTCTATACAAAGTGATCAAGTGTTTTTTTCCTTTTATTGAGTACTAATGAAAGGTGTTCAATATAATTACAATCTAGCCAGACTATTTGGTTCAGTAATATTTCGTTAACCTAAGCTTATAAATGATCTTATATCTAATAAATTGTCCAATACCTAACGTATCTTAGTCTTTCTTGTTAGAATATACACTTTGTTCATGTGTACTTTCAGGCAGAAAGAATTTTGCGTCAAAAGGCACACGATGGTACCTTGTGACGGATTGCGCCGCCGTATTGGTACTTCATAGAATATTTTGACAGCTGCGCGATATTTTTTGGAAACAATATCATATTCGTTTCTATTTGCGGTTTTTTAAATTCACATCAACTATAAATATTCATAGATGTAGGATTGGTCTCGCTCCGGTAGACTAGATACAGTCGGCGTACTAGCAAATTGCGGCAATTTATGATCTGCCGGAGCCAGCATATGATTGTTAGTCTCGTAGCAACAGATGTTTGACGCTGACGTGCCGTGTTTGCTATGGAATTTGGGTAATAAACCAATGTAATATGCCGACTTGCTAAGTGAAACTGTGTACAAATAACTCAACAAATAATAAAACAGACATTGGAATCACATACTATCATTAAATATTGACTAATTTATTTATTTCTATTTAAATAACACGAACCGTAAGACGTCATTGAGTGTTACCACGTTCTAGAGAAATCTGTTACCCCATGGATACGATTTTTATTATTCTATAATATTTTTATAATTAACTTGAAGACTATCCCAGGAGACCATCGATAGCATCATTCTCAGTATGCCTAGACGGGTAAAACTTTAATAAGAGCACGTGGAGGAAATACGCGATATTAATCACCATTTTTCTGATTTAATTCATTGTTATTTTAATATTAAATTTCACTTTTCCCGGTTACATGAAAAGTTCAAAAATGTACCATTTTTCACAAATAGCCTTTACTCGCAAAATCTGTTCTTAATGTGATCTCATTTTAAGTAAAACAAATGAAACTTTAAATAACAAAAGAAGTGTAGTATGTAGATTTTAAAATAAAACCATATTTTTTTTAATTATGGACCTTTTTTTATGTTCCGCTAAATATGCCGGCGAGTTTATAATGTTCTCAAATGTATGTAAAGTCTGCGAATCCGCATTTGGCCAGCTTGGATGACAATAGCCAAATCCATTGTGAGAGGAGAATCCGGTTCATTAGTAGGCCGGCGTTGGTTTGTATCTTCGGGAAGGACATAGGCTATTTTTATCCCGGAAAATTGAGAAGTTACCTCTGGAATAGAAAAACTTTGTACACACGAACGAAGTTGCGGCCATCATCTAGTGATGAATGATTAAATAAGTAGAGGTAGAATTAGTTTTTTTTTTAATAGAGCTTTGAGTGAACATGGAGAAACCCACTTTCTTTTCAAAAATGTCCTTACAATATGATGCCCCCTATCGATTACAAGCGGCAACGCCTCCTTTTCCTTCGCACGATATTTGTCAGTGATTGATTGCTTTAAAGCTATTCCGACGCAGCTACTTCGCAAACCCTAAGGACAAAAATACATTACGAACAGGACATGAGAAAACGTCAGCCCGAAACGCCCACGCCTTAATGGAAAACACCTTTCGTCGTGTTGAGCAAATCTGTGCAGCTAAAGCATAAGAAAGAACCCACTGACCTCTAGCCCTATCTTGTCCATAGTGTGTTTCCACTCTAAAGCAATGCTGTAGTTTCAAACATTTAATGATTTTGACACATTGGCCTCGTCCCAATATCGGACTGCAACTAACAAATTAGGCCGCAGCGGAAATGAATATTGTAAGCGGCTATTTGCCTATTACTACATCTTGGCCTAGATATTACAAAAATGAGATAGGTAGCAATGTCAGAAAATTATGACAATTTAAGAAGCATGCCGCACAAAATCATGCTCTGTGGAGATTCAGAAAACTGGTCATTTACGCCGAATTCTGTACATTAAGGAGTCGAATCTGGTACTGGCAAGTTTACCCAGCTAATTTTGACAAAACGATTTATATACTCTAGCGGGAAAATAAATACTCGAAATACGATAAAGCAAATCAATTTGAATTTTAGATAACTGAGAAGGTTCGAGATAGCGTACTAGTAAAGTAGCAAGTGAAATATAATTCACACTGTTTCACTACTTAATAAACATTGTTCTGATAAAACAACGTGTACCTTCATAAACACAACTTAACGTGTAGACGTGTTGCAAAAAAATCTCTAAAATAAAATACTAAAGAAGTGTACGTAAAATATTATCACGCCTTTACAAATCTATTTATAAAAGTCTGTGTTTGTCCAGTTCGCTTGTTATGTAATAATGTTAAGTTTCTTGCCGGTTCTTCGCAGTAGAATCTGCTTTACGAACCGGTAGTAGAGTCACGACATTTCATAAGTGGCACAATCAATCATTTCATTGCCTTTATGTTATTTCATTGCTGAATACTGTTCCGCTAAGTATTGGTTAAAACTCAAAATACACTATCGCAGCGAGACTACGAAAAATTCAATCAATCACGAAAATTAAGATTGTTACTTTTGATGGTTCGATGATTGTTTATTAATTTTATGTAATAGGGCCCCCAGGGCTTATTTTTCTCTAAGACAGCTAAACTGATTGTGACGGAATTTTCACAGAAAGACAAAGGATTATTTAAGAAGTCATTTACTTTCCAACAAGCGGGAAAGACATAGGTATAGATCCTATGCGATTTTATAGATAGGTATTGAGCCTGTGTCTCATATTATTTCATCATAAGCTACATTTTAAGTAAAATTTATACTCGTATGAACTTCGAGCATACAGTAATAGAGGTATATGGAACAGTGGCAATTAGTAGGATACTAAGTCTTGTGTAGTACGCATCAGCTGGTCACGTTTGTATGCATAATGCAAATACCAATGAGGCTACATCATAATTTGGAGTTGTTGTTCTCTAAACTATTTGCCCTAATTTTACTTGTTAATATTGTTTGCAGATCAATAATAATTATTTAATGATTAGATGATGCCCGCTACTTCGTCCGCGTGTATTAAGGTTTTTGATTCCCTCGGGAACTTTTAAATTTTATGTTCTTCTCCGGGATACAAACTATCCCTGTACCAAATTTCATCAAAATCAGTTCAACAGATCGGCCGTGAAAGCGTAGCAGACAGATAATACAGACAGACACACTTTCACATTATTATTATATTATTTAATATGGATTTTTTATATAACATAAAAATTCACCTTTTGAATTAAAAATCTTTATAAACTATCATGTGTAAAAAAATTCCAATGCACATATACTACATATTTATGGTATTAACTATTTTCTGTCAGTCAGTCGTCTATTATAGTAAACTTTAATTATTATAAGCGATGTAGCTATAATAATTAAAGTTTGTAGATATTGTATCGCACAGGATAAAATAAAATTTCATGGATCACGGATGTTTTTTTTCTGTTAACAATTGCGAATTGGGCTAGAATTGCGAATACTTGGTACAGAGGTGCTGACTTAGAGAGGCCCTAGGTACAGTCTGTTTGACATACAGACAGGCGGATGGTCTGATGGAAAGATTGACGGACGGTAAAAGTCTATGTTTTTATACAGATTTCGGTAAGTACGCCGCGGCTCCCGTAGCAGTTATTTTTGCTAATGTAGCTTTTTCCATCATTAAATAGACGGGCCTGCATACATTAAAACTTATAATTAAATGGATTCAAACATCACCATATTATTCTAATAATGGGTATATGCAATATATAATCTCTAGATATGAGAATAGTGCTAATAGAGCTCATATTATTATCAACTGAAATAGAAAAAACATGTAAGAAGCCAGCAGCGAACTTTTTTTCAATTCGTACCTCCGGGGAAATAAGTTGCTTGGGTCTTAGGAATAACTATCCCACCAGCGATCGCCACTAAGCGTTAAGATAGCCAACACTGCCCAGGAGATTTGAAATTTTGATCGAAACTTTGATAAATAATTGGATAGCCCATGCACGCGTTTTGGTTTTTAATTTTTTATTCCACTACAAGTTGTAGCCCTTTACTGCGATCTCACCTGATGATAAGTGACCTGTAAAGGGTATGGCAGTTATATTAAATCCATACCCCTAGTAGGTCGGTTCAGAAATTACAAATTCCCAAGTTGACCCTGCCGGTAATCGAATCCGTGACATCCCACGTTAAGACAATAGCGCTCAACAATGCGCCCTGGAGGTCGCTATTTAATACATCCTTGCATTATCAAGAATTCTAGATAGTAAAAAAATAATAAAATAATAATATCCTCCCGACTGAATTTTAGTGCACAAGTGTGTGCGCATACACAAGTGCACTCTCTGTTCCTCTACTCTCATAGTCCGATGGGACGGAAAATCTGACACGACCGGAGAGAGATCAGGCGCAGAACCGCCGGCTTAACGTGCTCTCCGAGCCACGGGAGTGAAACACCGCCAACTTCCTAACTTCGCGCTAGTACTGAGATTTTTTTGTTAGAAAATCCTAGTAGGTACTTGTTGTGGCCGGACCCGGGGCTCGGACCCGGGACCTCGTCGCCTGCAGTACAACATGCTAACCACTAGTCCAACGAGGCATTCACTTCGATCTAGACATTAAGAAGTAGTTCTGAATCCCTTTTCAGCGAGAGACCTTTCGCTGCTTAGCAGTACCCCACAACTTATACGTAAAGTTTTATTACCCCTGCTTGGAAAAAATGCTTGATTATTCGAATAAATCCCAGTTGTTCAGTCATACCAATTACTTATTTTTCCAACGACTTCTATAAATATTTTAGCTATTATTTTGATAGGTATATAAATATCCATTAATTCATTTTCTTTTCCATTCAAAGGAAAATTATAAGAGTATAATTATAGCAAGAAAAATGGAGTTCGAAAAAAAAGAAAAAAATATTATGTTAATTTTAAATATTAAAGCATCAAGTAAAAGCAACAAAAATATTCAGGAATATTAAGATTGTCCATATCTTGGCTCTCACGTTTTTTAATCCCCAGAAAATTTTCTCCGAGTGGCCGTAAGAAGCACGTTGGGATTTATAAATTGCTGAAACAAGAAATGAAAAAATTTATAACGGATGCTCTCTTGTATCCACTTACTTACCAACTTGTTTTTGTACTTTTTTTGCCAAGCAGGAACATCACAGGGCTATATTTAGCTTTTACTCCAAGTACATAGAGCTGATTCAGTAAACTTTTTTTAGATTTTAAAAGACAAGTCCTAAGCTAATATAATTTAGAAAATACTTACTAGAATTCGCAAATTCGCTTTAATTTAAATAATAGGTACTAGAATTCGCAAACCACTATCTACTTGTCTTTCACTAGTCTAGTGGTAGTTTCACTGGACTAGGCTAGGCTAGTCAAACTACTACTAGACTTTTCTATTCACGAAAACAACTAGAAAACCATATCTCAATAAAAGTCTAAATTATACATAATTATACATACTGGAAAATATATAGGAAACTTGTTATACTACAATCAAGCGGAAAAATTATATAAACCTAAATGTGGTTAAAGTTATCTAAAGGTACATACATATGCTGGTACTTGGTGTTGTGAGAATAAATATTTTTTCTGCGCCTATCTCCAAAAATTTCAGTTAAATTTTGAATTGGATCTATATTGAATGGCGTTAGTTTTTTAACACACCTTCAATTCATTAGTATTTCGATATACTTCGTTTTAAAAACGTATTCAAAACCTGTTCCCAAAAAAATGTACGGGGAAATAAAGAAACTGCTGGAATATCTCTCGTCCAAATATATTTTTTGGATTTTATAAAAATCTCTTTTAATTTCATACTAATATTTAAATTAAATGCGAAAGTGTGTCTGTCTTTCTGTAGTTTGTTTTCACCCTCATGATAATTTCAAGGATATTTTATTTGCTCAGCGACTACCGTAATACGTGAACGCTTATTTCCGTCAACAATTCCGCGGATTACGCAGAATTTCGCTTGTTTTATTTAAATCGCTGCAAATAAACATAGCAACACTTTTGACAAGCGTATATTATTTATACTAAACTAGCTTTTGCCCGCGTCACGTCTTCGCTTACGTTAAGTTCAATTTCATACCAATTTCAAACCCTTATTTTTGATTGAATTTTCAAAAATCCTTTCTTAGCGTAGGCTAAATTTCAGCCCGATCCGTCACCTTTTCTTTTTAAATATTTAGGTAGATAAACACCAGCACATACAGAGGGACTGGCAGAGCTCTACAGGGATGTGTCTTTTTGATAACAAATTTACCTCAGCTTTATTTATGTATATGTCACCGTAAGATTGCTAAAACCGTTAGATTGTAATCTAACTAGCGAAATTGTAAACTGTCGACAATTAACGCATTTATTACATGCGCATTTACAATTTAACGCATTATTTTTCGGTAGATTGTAATCTGATAAATTAACGCGATAGAAGCTAATAATTTATCTCGAACCCTAGCCTAACCTACAAGAAACAGACAAGAAAACGTAAATACAATGAATATTTCAAAAGTTTACACTCAGAACATTGAACGGTTCACAATTTTTCGACAGTTTACAATTTCGCGAGTTATATTATAATCTAACGGTTTTTACAATGTTACGGTGACATATACATATGGTTGAAATAGCTAATCTGAAAACAGAACACGGTGGACGGTCTTCCTAACCTCCGGCATAAAAATACAGCAGAACCAAACGAGGCGCTTGTTTTCAATCAGTCTCGAGGGAAATACATAACTTACGAAATAATCCCCGACATCCGGCGATTGCCGATAAAACATCAGTACCATAATCCTCATGAGATTCATGCAATACATTTCAAATGATTAACAATTAGCGCGATTGTGTAAGAAAATCGCAATCAGTTGCGTTTGTCGAAATTCTAATCCTAATTTTACTCTTAAGGGAGTTCATAGCACTTATAATTTGAAAACCGTGTATGAATTACAACAGTTCGAGTGATATGTTTTAAGATCTCAAATGATAACGATATTTTTAGACAATCAGGCCTTTGACCCTGTGTCGTAAACTGTTAGACGTCCATTGCTGGGCCTAGGTTTTGCTTTCAGGCACTTCCACACGCCGAGTTCTTGTGCCACTTGGATCCGGCGGATCTATGCAACGTGCTGGATATCGTAAGACTACCTAGTTGGGGGTCTGCCAACGCTGCGCTTTCCAGTGTGGGATTGCTCTTAGTACTTTGGAACCGGTTTTCCAACTACTTATCTTCGAACTATGTTCCCTGTCCATTGCCACTTCAGCCTTGCAACACGTCGAGCTATCTCGGTTGTTTTAGTTCTTTCACAGATCTCCTCATGACATATGTACCGGTTGGCGCTGATTTGTATGTTGTTAAACAAAAAAAACTGTTTTATGAATAGAAGGTCCCCTTAGGAGGTTATTACTTGTTAGTGTTTTTAAATTAACCCTGCATATTGTAGCCCTCACATTAGTTACACAAGTATAAGCTCACAACTATGTAATAGGGTTCAGTAATTAGATTGCTGGGGAGTGATCATAACGCTTCAATACACAGTCTCAGGTTTAGCCGGGGCAATCATGGCGCTGTCCATTTTTTTACCGGATTTTAACGAGATTCGAATTTTGTTAGACTGTATTTGTAACTAGATTTGAATCTCGTCGGCCTGCCAGACGGACAAGGGGACTACCCCTTGGTATTTAGCTTGCGTATACTAAAAGTGAATTTGAAACGTACCTAAACAAAAATACTGTTATTACTTTTATTGCGCTTCTTTGAGATAAAAATATCCCTTATATTGCATTGCTGAATTTTAATGAAATATAAACCTTTATAGCTCCCAAAACATCGAACGTATTTTAAATTAATCTAAGCGGAAATCCAATGCGGGTCTTCATTGTCAGTAAATAAAAGCAATCACCATATCCAAAAACCTATTAAACGCGAATATAAAATAAAGCAGCTCACTATGCTAAAAACCAACTTATTAAGCTTGTAATTCATAATATAAAAACTATTGAAAAATATCTTACTCAGAACGGTTTAGGTATGTATTACTAACTAAGCACGGATTTAAGTCCTCAGTCAAATGCTTTACATCATTTGAACTTAAATTCTAGGATTAAATTAGTAACTTCCAGTTGTTGAGCGTCCTATTTCGGCGAGATAGGTACCTAAAGGGATTTATGTAGTCGCAAGATTAGTTGTCGAGGCCTCGTGACTTGACTTTGCCTCTAGCGTTAAGATACCGCTACGGGCAGAAACTTGAATTTACGTATTTACTTTTAATTATAAAACGAAATCGTACGAAACGTTTCATTTTACTACTACGGCCGTATCGCTAAGCCGGTCGCCTAACAAGTGTCACGTATTAGAATAAGTAAAGCAGATACAACATTTACCTTTATATTTACTTACTAATGATAGGTAGGATAAATTTTGAAGATCTTCTTAGTTAAAAGCATTCCCACATTCGATTTTGAATCGTCGAGTGAATTTACTACTGGTGCAGAATATCATTCCTTCCGAGAAGAACCAGCAAGAAACTCGGTGTTTGCTCTTTTACAAACCTAAGAACCTAAGCAAGTTTCTGTATATAATAATACAATACAATAGTAATACATGTGTCTGTTAACTCAAAATCCTAAGAGCAAATTTAATCAAAAGTTATATACATTTTAAAATATGTTCGTAAAGCTAATACACGTGGAAATACAAGCCTTATAACCTTTTTCTTTGACTCATATTCTTCACAGAATAAAGTCCAATAGCTCTAAAATTTCTATGAACGTGTACAAGTAAGTAGGTACATTACATTCTGTTTGCGTTTGAACAATTTTCCAGCGTGTCGTACTGATTCTAAATCCCTTGTTATATAAAATTCTTGGAAGCCATCGTATTATCTGTCTTTAGAAAAGGAATCCGTATGAAATTGTGATGAAACCAAGCTTCATGACAATTTCATATTCCTACTTAGCTACATTTCATTTCAATTTTCTTTACATTACAGCTCATATAACATAGACTCGACTGTGCTACTTGTAATGTAATTTAGAGCTACGCCATGGGGCTCTACACCATAGAGCAACGAGTATACAAAAATATTATATTGTTTGTCATTCTACAAACATACGGTACTTATTGTCTAGATATTTACAGAAAGTAGATATTATTACGCTAACAGTTCTTTAAGTATTTTTTATTAGTCAATTTAAAGTCGATTTTCTTACTTAGAAATTTGTGACAAAACAGCTATAATGATAAAGGACATGACCAGTAATTGCCCTCCGATTCGGGACAATGCACAGGATTTCTGTTTTTACAGTAAGGTTTAAAAATTCAAAACGAAATTATTATGGATTTATTATTCCAAATAAGGTCAGGGTTCAAATGACAAAAATAACAGTACGTTTATTGTTTAAATCTTGAGCGTCCGCTTTCCTCTTTAAGCACTACTCCATTTTGACGTTCCATTATATCCATGCCTAATAATAATCTTGTAACCCTACATGAATACCATTTAAGTACCTTAGTCATTATATTATGAATAATTTATTTTTGATCAATTAAATAGTAATGAAAAGGAAATGTATGTTTTGTTTATAATGATTTTGATTTTTTGACAAGTCTCAAACTAATAGATCGAACAAAGCATTTTGAAATACTGCGTTTAAAGGAACGCCCTTTCACATTGCATATGCCGCCATCTGTGGTCGAATAGTTGAACTGGAACGCCCTTTCACATTGCATATGCTGCCATCTGTGGTCGAATAGTTGAACTTGTTAACTAAAAGTAGTGAGCAATACTTAAAAATATTTTCTAGACTCCATCTATCCATCTAGTGTGGGAAAGCAGTTTTTGGTGAAACTTTTTTTATTTATTTTCTCAGTTTTCAGAGCCTTCAGACTCCTGAAACTTTTTTATCTGAAAACTATAAAATATAACAATTACAATAATAAAGAAATAATACTTGAAAATATTTTTTTAGACTCGCTCAACACAATAAATAGCGCCATCTAGTGTGGGAAAGCAGTCTTTTGGTGAAACTTTTTTTGTTCATTTTCGCAGTTTTCCGAGCCTTCAGACTCCTGAAACTTTTTTATCTGAAAACAGTGAAATATTACAATTACAATAATAAAGAAATCATTGCTGAACATTGATTTTTGACACCTAGGCAAGCTGCCATAGTTCCACCGGTCAAGTCCTTTGCGTCAAATAAGTCCAGTTTTAAGATAAATGGTTATAGTTAAGATCTCTACTGCTACCATTATATTTTGGGCATCGAAAAAGGTAAAGTAAAAAAGGTTATACGAAATAGGTTCTAACTCTAAAGATCTAAAAATAGAAAAAATAACAATTTTTGTGCAACTTAATCATATGTAATTCTTTATCTTATGTATTGATTTGACTTAAGTTGCACACACATGCAATGACAACAAAATTTGTACTAGTTACCAGTACAAATTTTGATTATGATCAGTAGGTATGATTCAAGCTGTCTTATTATAATTTTCCATAATAATTTAGTTATAGAAAGCGACTACAATGTGATTCAATCAGGCTTTATTAGCTTCATCATAAAGGATATCTCGACTCCTTTAACCCAAAATGTCAATTCATCATGTTTTTCTATGACTAGGGTCATGCCATTTATGCTAACAAAAAAAAGATATGCTATGCTGATGTCCCTGACGGACAATCCTTGCTAATTATTACTCTTGGAAAGCATTTCTGTCTGTCTTTTCACGGCCCATAAGTCAAACCGACGTCAAATTTTGACGAAATTTTGGTACGGAGATAGCTTACACCCCGGACGAAGGCATGGCTATCTCAGACAACCAAAGTTTTTAAATACCTAAATATTACACGGAAACAGTCGCGGGCATCATTTATTTAAATTGACTGTATTTTTCAAAGGAACATTCAAGTAATAAGCTTAACAACATGAAAGCCATATTCAGTTCAATTCGTTTCAATATTATTACCTAAAGCTGCTCGCAACCAGTTAAAAAGAAAATTTGCAAAGGATAAACCAAACGCTAAGTCCTCGATATACCAAAGCATACAGGTCCGGTGCATAAGCAATTATTTCAGATTTCAATCCATTCAAGAGCATCAGCAAACTATTACTGCCGTTGATATTAACAAGAGACTCCATAGAGTTTTGGATTTTCAGTGCATGAACAATGCATGTGACATATTTTTAGGATTTCACATATTTAGTCAGGTCAATATGATGTTTATAATATTTTAGTTAAATGTTTTCACTAACTAGTCAGTCACATACTGACACGCGTGTCAGTGACAGTGCCAGACCTAAATTGTATGAATATAGACAAAGCCTAAATTGTATGAATATAATATACCGTTTCGTTGGTCTAGTGGTTAGCACATTCGACTGCGGATGAAATTCGAGTTCTAATGCTGGGTTTGATGCCCGGACTCAGCCCTAATTATGTAGGTATTTTATTGTTCAACAAAATATTCAGAACTAGCACCTATGAATTTGGTGGTATCTAACAACCTCAGAGCCGTTGTTGGCCCTGTGTCTGAACTCTGATCGTGTTCGACTCTGATCGACTATGAGAGTAAGGGAATAGAAAGTGCACCTATGTTTGTGCAACCTTCATTCATTTTAATTTCACGATTCAGCACTTGTAACAATTTGTTTGAATAAAGAACATTTGAAGTTGACTTTGGATGAAACGCTTCATGATATTTCGATTTTTATTTCTGCATACCAATCTCACAAAACCATTGAAATTCCAAATAGAAATGCTCTCGGTTAAGATTAAATTATCGAGGAAGTCTATTTGGAGAGCCGGGAAACGTTTGCAAACTTGAAAGTATTGACGATAACATATTTATCAAACAAACATTTGCGTTCATCTGGATTTTGTAAAGACAAATCAAATGAAACCCACCCAAGAGTTTTCTTCAAATAAAATATTATGTGGGTGGCAAAGTGTCTTAACAATTACACAATCTCGTTACTTTGTTGTGGTGTAGAATAATAACAACTCGATGTTGTAAAACTTTTGTTAAATTGATACTTGAGTTGCTACTCCCAGCGATTCTGTGGGGTGAGGGTTTACATCCCGTTGGATTGTCTGAAAACATTTATGCTAAGACTAGCAGACTTGCCCGCAACTTCATTGGCGTGAAATAAGTTTTTTAAATTCCCTTATTTTTCGGGATAATGTATAGCCTAAGACACTCACAAAGAATGAAGCTTTCTATTGGTACCAGAATTTTCAAAATCGGTTCAGTAGATCCTGAGATTACCCCCTACAACGTCACAAACTTTACCTCTTTTTAATATTAGTATAGATTACTAGAGTTAATCGTAACCTTACGTGATGAAAGTTCACAATGTGGTGTGTGCAACATTGATTGGAGAAAATAACATTTCAGCCAATCAAATCTAGTCTGACTGTGCGTTGTCTGTCAATCAGTTTTTCAAGGTATTTCTCTTATATATAAAATTCTCGTGTCACAATGTTAGTTACCATACTCCTTCGTCCTCCGTCTGAGAATCGGCTACTATCTATTTTTCATACAAAACACCTCAATCATCGCGGACGGAGTCGGAGAGGGCATGTTTATATAAACATCTTTAACTAAATTTCGAAAATTCTTTTTTGTGTGCGTTATTGTCAGGACAAGGATTGTATAAAAAAAACCAACAGATTTATTTTAATCGCGTAATATGAAAAGTGCATGAGTGAACGAGGCAGAAGACTGTGATCTTCAATATATTGACAAAACATTGAAAGATTGACGAATTACACTTACGTTCACTCCCATTCCAAGAACTCTACAAAAGAGATGCATGTACAGTCAAAGAGAACGTACTTTGAGATCCTTCAAAATATTGTGTATTAGAACATCATAATATCATACTAATGTTATAATTGTGAAAGTGTGTTTGTTTGTTTATTTGTTGGTTTGTCCTGCAATCACGTCGCAACGGAGCAACGGTTCGACGTGATTTTTGGAATGGGTATAGTTGTGAGAGTGACATAGGATACCTACTTTTTATCCCGGAAAATTAATGAGTTCCCGCAGAAGTAAAAAAATTTGTTAAACAACGCGGACTAAATCGCAGGCATTAGCTAGTTTAAAATAAATTGACGTAGAAATGTGCACTTGTCCTCAAGGCGTTGCTATACTTAACAACACAATGAATGGCAAATAATAATTGCATTTGAATACTTGTTTCATAGGACCATTTCGGACTGTGTGTCCATCAACGTGCCATTACATTTACGTAAAAGGAGATAAAATCAAATTTATTAGAGCAATAAAAGCAAACCTCGGCTCTTGTGTCCTTTTCATCACGTAATCTCTCTTAATTCGTCTTAAGCCCCAGTACCTGCCGTTTTATCCCTTTGGTAACCATAAATCTTGAGCTTTGTGACGATTATTAGAGATTCATTTATTTTGATTAATTATGATTTTTTTCTACAAGTATACTATATCTATATTGTTAGAGTATGTGGTTTTCTCTGTTTTATTATGCATGGATAACGATTAAAAGCCACGCAGTGCTATTAGAATAGAGTTATATTTTATTTGGCAAGAAATAGCTCCGAGGCTAGGCTAAAATAAAATGTCTATTTTTGTTACTAAAATTTTCACACTGAACCCTGAAATCCATAGTCAAATAGATTCTGACAATATGGTTTATAATTCGATACATATAAAAATAACACACTTAAGTACCAATAAAATAAAGTTAAAGATATAATAAGTATAAGAATAAGTTAAAGATAATATTTCTAAAGATAATCATACTCATTGGATAAGGTTAAACTACAGCATAGTACAGACTGCATTAGTCAAACAACTTTTTAAGGTAACTAGCTCCGACCAAACCACCAGATTAGAAAATAACTTTACCTAAATTGATTAAGTAGGGAATCGAATCGGGACCTTTACATTGAGTTAAACTGCTATTTTAGAGTTTTGTAGACTTAAATTGTTATCTGAGAATCAACGTTTTTAACATAACGTTGATTCTCTAAATTCATCATTCTTTGAGTCTAATAACTAGTGTTATAAATATTATAACACACTGCCCTTCAAATCCTCTATACACACTCTTATGAGGATAAGGCAAGGGTAGATTTTATTTTATTAGGCGATGAGAAATAAGCCCTTGATAGTATAATCCCGATGACATAATTTAATAAAATAAAGCCAATATTGTGTGTGTGTTTTAGGTATTCAGTTGTGTATGTTGGCCTTAAAAAAGGTCGAAGCTAAGCGACAACAGTTTGCGTATAAAACACTCAACGTTGTTTACCCTCGAAATTAAGGTAAGGCCAAATAATTACAGGTCCTCGTCTAAATTGCGGGCATAAGGAGATTATGTAACGGGCGGTTATGAATTAGCCTTAACAAACTATTAAGGATATTGATCTAGGAAAAAGACATTATCACACAGAGCTATCCTGTTCTCAGTCAAATGCCTAATGTCGCGCAGTTATTAGGACGCAGCCCTTATCTAGCTAGCCCCCCAAATTTATTATAATAAATTAAGAACATATTAAGAACTTGTTAATCTATTTTATCCATTTTTATCATTGGAACGAGAGATTTTTTCATTAATTAACAAATACTATTTCAAGTAATGATAGGTTTAAACAGAAACCCCAATGGTTGAAAATGAAAAATATAATTGCTAAAAGATATTTCCATCTGTTTTTACAAACATTTATCAAAAAGTTAATTTAATTTTATTCTTGTTCCACTATACAAATAGGTTGATATATAAAATTTATAAATGGATAGCTAAATTAATTTGTTCAGTAATGAAATAACAAAAAGCTTATTAAGTATAAAAAATATTGAATAAGTACCTGCCTGAGCGTAAAATAAAATGCTGCAGCCAAAAAACAATACTAAGTTATTCAGGCTTTCGTAATAAATACGAAATAAATTAACCTGTAGGTACTTTTACTTATTCTGTGTTATTACTCTCAACCATTTCTGCAGGCTATATTTATTTTCAATAATATACCATAGCAGTTTTACGGAATGCCTACTTATTTTCCGAGTAGCGTTAAATAACGTAGACGTCTAATACTTAGCACGTCCTACCTTCCAAAAGGATTTTTTTTTAACAAAAACAAAGAAATGCGAAATTTGCAAAAAGACGAGTTGATTCTCGTTAAACAGCAACTGATGTAACTTGATCCCTCAGTAATTTTCACATTTAGACTAGGTACTTAGAAGCGTAATGAATTACCATTTCATATTTTGATTATTTGAATTTCAGACTCTGAGCTTGGAAACAATGACGATATTATCGGAATTGTGTTTAATTTATCTTATACTTACATAGAATAGAAAATATTTATAGTATAAAAAGTTTCTTGATACTTAAGTATCTAATTAGTCTGAGCTTGTCACCTTCACCTCGTGAATGACTGAGCTTCAACAGGGTATTTTTCGAGTTTCTTTTTTTTGTAAATTTTCGCAAAGAATAAGGATGATCTCCATCTCAATAAAATAAACGTCCAAATCTTTAGTCATTCGAGGTCGAGTTCCGAGATAGTAGAAATCATAATAATAACTATTCATTTATATACCTAAATATATATAGTCTTGCAAATTTCTAGAGGATACTTGAAGAAGAAAGACGTAAAAGCTCTCCTGACTCATTTATTAACACGAACAATAAAAATATTACAGCGAGAAAATAAAATCACACAAGAACGACACGCAACGACGGGTGACAAGGTAGAGAGATCAGCAGATGCGCACGCATCCTTTTATAACCTCGTCTATGACACCATCGTTATTTTTTTTATCGCATGGAATTAATTCCATTCTTGAATTTCATTTCTTTATCCTGAAACAAGTACCTTATGTTAGTATTTATCTACAATAATAGTATAATAAAAACAAAAGTCCATGCTCACATTGGATAAATGCATCTCATCAACGCTTAGCAGGACCCCTCCTGCAAAGCTGGAACTCTTCATAGTGTAGAATTAGAATAAAGCAGGAATTTTCTAAATTCCCACGGGAGTGAAGTCGTGGGTTGCTGGTATCATAATGGGTTGGGTCAGTTTTATTCCTTAACTAAGAGAATAAAACTGATCGCTTAAAATTTTCTTGCAGTATTTGTAAGATATCCCATCCATCCAACAACTAAATATTAAGATTCTAAACTTCAACTGTAATATATGGGTATAATATTAATTACCTAAGTACCTTCTACATATTACATATAAAAATATGAAAAAGGACTTGTAAAAAGAAACAATGACTTGTAGATACACATAATCAATCAAGTAGACAATAATAATTAGTACCTGTTAGTTAATTAATTAGAGCAGTGCTAGCTGACGAATTTAATCAAGGAAAGATTGTAGATCATAGCCCAACGTTTCTATAATGAACGAGCCGAAAAATAACGCTTTAAAGCCACCCTAGAGGCTATTTTAGACAGTAACCCTCGTAGCTAAGGTGAGCTCGTGAGTTTAGTTTCCTTGATATATAGGCTCAGATAGAAGGATCGCCACATTTTAATGTAACCAATAACATAGTGTAAGGGATAATCCAGAAGTAGGTATTAATAAACACTTTTAATATATTTGTACTCTCATTTGGAACTTGCACGAGCGAATGGTCACAACGTGTAGCGGTTCTACGAGAGATTTAATGAAATAAGATAAAAGTTAGCTAAACTTAAAGGCAATATTCATTTTGTCTGGCCACGATTGCTATCGTTAAGCTCTAAACCAAATTGCGATTTAAACACAAAAGTATTCAATAAATCGAGTCTGCCTGCAGGAGACAGCATTACCATCGTCAAAACACTCGTATTTATACTAACTATTTTCAATATGGCGTCGGTATCCGCAGATTAAATCGAATGACATGAAACGAGTGAAATTGACTGATATTATACTTCATGTTTCATGAGATACAATGACAAACAGTAATAATGCTAACAATAGGCAACCGTCTCTTTCAACACTAAAGCAGTTGACAAAGCTTGTGGCAGTGTCTGTACCAACTACACTCAACTTTAGACTATCTTTTGGTTATTTTATAAATTTATATAAACTTATTTTTAATTAAATACTAGATTACTAAGATTAGAAAGATTTTGTAGATTAGATAGATTACTTTGAGAGATCAACGAACAATTTAATTGTTAGTTAAGTCAAACTCAAAGTAATCTACAATTCTACCGACTTCCAAAAAAGGAGTAGGTTCTCAATTCGGCGCGTGTTTACAGATCATACAGGAATTTATTCACCCAATGCTTGATCATAAAATGATTACAAAATAGCTCACGTAAAAGGTTTTACCGGTCCATTTGGTCATAGCATGACTTGGATATATCGATGAGTCATTCGAAAAAAGGGTCAAGTCCTTCTCTCTAAACCCCGAGCGAGGGAGCTTAAAGCGGCTAATGAATGCAGATGAGCTGCGCGATGCCAGGCTTTTGATGTATCAGCCATATTAGAAAAAAAAACAAATTCTCAATGCACTTTACTGAGAAGAAATATTTTTTTACTTTAATTATTATTTTACACTTTTTTTCTATTTACTTACAAACAATTTCAAACCGAAGGGGTTTGAAAATTTTAGTTATTTTTGTATGGAGGCTGGCTAATTGTATTTTCCATTTTCTTCCTGTATAATATTTGAATTAAGTACATACATAAAACACACAGTGAAACTTGTTTATTTGGATTGAGGACATAATACTAAAATATGCCAGATATGACCGGACAGACGTATTGTTTTCCTACCTTTAGGTACGCAACTCTAAAAACGAAAAGAAAATGTAGAAAATCATAATTTCTTAAAGTGACACGATATGATAATAATCGGTCAAAATCAATAGTAAGACTTACTAATTCGAATAAATTATACCACTTTTTTTGCACAGAATCAGCACTGACTTCATGATCATAACTAAACCAAAAGATATCTTATGTAACTTAAGTAAAAAAATATTAGCAATAGGTACTTACTAAATATAGAGTGAAAATAGAGTAGATTTTGTATGTGGCGGTCAAATGTCAGTGGACATACAAAAACTCACTGGATACAGGATACCGTGAGAAAATCTATAGTCTGCGCTCACACAAAGAAAATGGAATGGTAGATAAAGCCTTGGAAAAAAAATGTTTTTATGTTATGTTCATTAAAAAGCATTTCTAGTGCTTTCATATATGAAATGGATGGATCAATTAACTTTAGTTAATCCATACTCCGTACAGATAAACTTACTATCCCGAAAAATTGAAGAGTTTCCGCGGGAATCAAAAATCCTTAATCCATGTGAATGAAGCCGCAGGCATCATCTAGTCACCTAGTGCTATATAAACCAAGTCTGTGGAGGAGCTCAAAGAAATGTTACGGACAGGTAATAAAAATCGACTGCCCCCAGCTACGTCCAGTCCCACAGGCGTTTGTTATATCCGTAAAGCTGACAGTACGCTCCCATTTGAAATGATTAAAATATTGTCTTATAGCCTGTACAGAATATTGTTTTCTTTTAACTTTAATATTAAAGATAATCTTACGCCCCTCTACAATTTGTTTTCATTAGCAATAGTATAATACCTAAAATCTTAATATTAATTTGTCTTTAAGCCTATTAGGTATTGAAGTGTGTATCGTGTGTTGAAGTGATCCACCCTAATCAGTTCCATGGTCCAGTCAGTGATAGGAGACTAAGGGGCATTAGTATGGGAAAGGAAACTATTCGAACCCAACAGTAATCTTTCAGGCAACGAATTTCTATATTTACGTAAAGTAGTGACATCGTCGTCGTACACCGATAGATGTCCACAGTTGGACATAGGATTCTTGTTAGGTTTTATTGCGCCGCCTGGAAATATTTGTTAAATGTGCAAAATTTTTATTATAACTTTTTTAAATGTTAATAATTAAGAATGATTGTAAAAAGCTATTCCGAGGGTAAAATAACTCACGTATCCTGTTGGAGGATTATGGAGCCTTCCAAGGTCAGTATTTGGGTCAAGACCCTAAACGTGGGGATCGGCTGCTCCATTATTGTATTACGTCCTTGAAAGGTTCGAGACGTTTTGTGATTATCGAAATTAGATTTGCCGTTCGTAATGGAAAATATATAATAAAGCCCCTTTTGTAGAGCTGTACATTTCATTTCTGTAGTCAAAGCTTTGTATAATATTACTATTGCATTGATTAAAGATTGTAAAGATGTATTACATTGATTAAAAATTGAAGATATGATTCAACATATTATCTAGATTCTAGATATTATACTTAATATTTTCTTTCTGTATTATTTCTGATTACATTATGCCCGCAATTTCTGCTGCGTTTAGGTTTAAAAATCCCAGGAGGTGTCATTGATTTTCCTAGCCTAAACCACTCACCAGTTTCTCAACTATACCCATGTAATAAATCACATTGATCCGTAACTCTGTTGCGGAGTGGTTGAAGGACAACCAACAAACAAACACACTTTATCATTTTTAATGTAAGAAGATTATATAATGCATACATGTATGCAGGTTCATGTATTGGAATTATGGTCGCATCGGTCAACGTATGATGGACAATACCTAACCAGGATTGACCAAGCAAAGCTCGTTAGTGTATTCATTCGGGTATCACAGATTCAGGTGATACAACAACATCAATGAACATTTGGTATTAAACATACTAAACACACTAACAAGCATGTGTGTTTAGTTTTGAACGATGCAGTGCACCAAATACTGATTTTGATGCGAGTATAAATGTATAATTAGTGCCCTAATAACCATAGCTAGTTATGAGTACATGATGGAACCAAGATGAGATGAGATGCTTTGTGGTAATATATATTGTATATATAGATGCTTATTTGAGTTGAATCAGTAATTTTAAGATATGTATCACACTCCTCGGAAGTTTTTAAAAAACTTTAGATATTTCCTTTTCCTTTCCTTTCTTGCTTTTTTTGCACAGCTTGCGCGGGTGTAATGCACCTACTAATGTGGCACTCACGTCATAAATGCCCGAGCTATTTAGACTATATCACTTTTCTCTACTATCTATAAAAAATACATGCATTACATAAACTTTTCAAAATAAATTCTCTACCTGCTTACTTAGCTTGCAAAGATGTTTATTATTATAATACTGTACGGTACCGACGAAATATCTAAACCTACTTATCTTATTGACCGAGCGAAGCGAAGGAAAGCTGAATCTATTTGAGTGAATTTGCACTTGTCTGTCCGTCCGTCTGTCAGAGCCTTATAAATTTTGAATTATTGAACTCAATTACTTCAAATTTAAATATGATATGTAAACCGATGGCTTCCAGCCGAATATGGCTTAAAAGGTTATAAAAATCTTTATTTCAGAGGGGCTCTCATAGAAGCGAATGCGAAGTAAAATATTTTTATCATTTTAAAGATAATTAGGAATGGAGTCCAAAAAAATCTCTTTAAAATTTTTCTTTCTCTAAAATTGACGAAATGGGGGGCTTTCAAAGTGGAGATTTTCTAAAGTCCAAATTTGACCTCAGATCTCTCAACTTCCTGAAAGGATGAGCCAGAAACTTGATCAATTATTTGGATTATATCCTGTACTTGAACAACAAATACTAAAATTAGATAAATATTATAAGGAAACGAAATTATATAATTTTTAATGAGCTTCAGTATTTTTAACAGAACTTCCCAATGATGTCAATAGATAGCGCTCTGTAAAAGTTTAGTCGTTTGTGCTTACAAATAATAGAAGTTAGCACCATCTTCCGTGGAATAAAAAAATAGTCTACTGATAGTACAAGGATAGTACTGATGTACGCGCATCTAGACATGCTCGCCGCAGGAGGCACACAGTCTTAGTCATCACATTTTATAATTTTTTTATTATGAAATCGTATGCTACGCAACACCCGCTCACTGGACGAGCTGCATTTTAGTAAAATACTGTTGGTATACGTATCCCATCCACGCAAGTGGATGATGATTGAGGTCAACAGATTCGGCGCGTTTTAATGCGTACGGTGCACTGAATGGATACCGTGAGGTGTCAGTTCGGGGCGTACTTCTAGTTTAATATAAGAAGTAAATCCGATTCAACATGGACCGTAGACATAAAAAATATAATTTTAAATAACATAACGTTGAACGTATATGGCTACCTCCGAATAAAGAATGCATTTTATTTCCGCCGATGCCAAAATCTATCCATCCCCTGTCGAGACAAACGCGAGTGTTCATTGTTCACGTAGTTTTGATGTCGATCAAAAGGGCATATATCAGTGGACAATGGGCCTGTGAAAAGCCGACAGTATACTTCCGTTACAACGCCACTTTAGGGCGAAAGCACACTAATGAAATGCCAGGATATAAATTCGCGCATAACGTCAGCACCTGTGCAGCGCTCATCGAAATATAATCTATGTATAGGTATAAAATTCAACGTCCTGACTCACTGACTTATATATCAATGTACAGCCTAAACCGCTGGTCCTAGATACATGAAATTTGGAAAGTGTGTTCTTTGTGAAGACTAGGTATCTACTAAGAAAGGGTTTTTTTGAAATTCCACCCCCAAAAGAGTAAAATAGGGGTTGAGAGTTTGTATGAAAGTCCAACGTTTTTCAAGTTATAGCCATGAAACTTGGTATATGAGCTGCGGGTTGAAAATGAAGAAATACCTGGTTCACAGTTTTTGAAAGTTCGACCCCCAAAGGAGCGAAATAGGGGATGAAAGTTGGTACGAAAGGCCTATTTTTCTCAAGATATTTTTCAAGTTAGTATATCAACGAAACTTGGTATTTCGGCTTTCGTTAAAAAATAAAGAAATATATCTGTAACAGTTTTTCAAAATTCTAGTTTGTCTAATTCTAGCCTCCAAAGGGGTAAAATAGGGGTTGAAAGTTGGTATGAAAGTCCTTAATTTTTCAAGTTATAGCCATGAAAGTTGGTATTTGGGCTTCTGGTTTCAAATAAAAAAATACGTGTTTCACAGTTTTTGAAAATTTTATCCTCAAGGACGTTAAATAGAGAGTTTGACTTTTAATCACGCCGCAACAGAGCAACAGTTCGACGTGATTTCTTGCATGGGTATAGATGAGGACCTGGAGAGTGACATATTTACTATATCCCGGAAAATTAGGGAGTGCCTGTGGGAATTAAAAAACTTGAGCCACGCGAACGAGGTCGCGGGCGTACACTAGTACTAATATACATCGATGGCAGCGCCAAGAAGAAACGCGCGGATTTTTTGTGACAGGCATAGAATTTTGTTCGTAGAGTGTTTTCGCCCTCAATTCGGCTGCTACAAAGTAAAACCTAGGTGAAGAGCATTCGGTATTTTTTTATGAATTCTTTATTTTGTAAAGTTTCTCATCTGGTTTGGTGAGGATAGGTTACACATTGGCCGTGGTTCCACGAGTTAATGCAAAAACTGCACCCCTTGCTAGTTCGCTCACTTCCACCTATAGGTACTTCATCATCACATCAGTTGTTATCAATATCTAGTTTATCACCAGAAAAAAAACCAAACTGTTCCAAGTCTGAATATTTTCCGCTTTCGTGTTTATAAATTCTTTACGAAATAGCTCAAGTTAGCCGAGCTCCATCAGAGTGGAAGTTGATTTACATGCCTAACCTTTTATCCTTTCAAGGTTAATTCTACGAACATTTTTCGTAGTGGTTTTTCGTGAAAATAGCGTGCATAATTTTACCTTTCTAAATATTTTGCGCAGATCACCAACGTTTTGGATTTTACAATTTTCGAGTCATATTTTTCTAGAAATAGAGCGTTTGTTTAACGAATTACCTTTTCATTATTACCATCATCATCAGCTCAACCCAAAACCGGCCCAACTACTGCATAGAGTCTCCCCTGAAACTGAGAAGAGTGTAAGGCTTTAGGTCGTAGTTCACCAAGCTAGCCAATGCGGATTGTTCATAACGTTCTCACTGTTCATAATGTTCTCAAAGGTGTGTGAAATCTACACACCTTTGAGCCTTGGCGTTCATTTATTGGGATTTGGATACAGTCACAAAAAATTGGCAGTCATAGGGACTGCCGATAGAAGTGAAAACGAATAGATTTTTTTTTCTA
This sequence comes from Erebia palarica, assembly GCA_964035005.1. NCBI lineage: Eukaryota > Metazoa > Arthropoda > Insecta > Lepidoptera > Nymphalidae > Erebia > Erebia palarica. The sequence continues at coordinate 23,767,287 of OZ035986.1, forward strand.
ATAATAAAAAAAACACAACACAAATATAAACCTTAAAACTAAGGTATTAATGTTTTATTTAAGACCTTTTGTCTTAAGAAGAACGGTATCGGTCTCGCGGTCGGTCTCACGGTCGTTCTCGCGTAATCCAAGTTTTTACCCCCTGCTAAAAAGTGCTCAACGCGCCTAAAGAAGTTTTCACTTCAAAAATAACTCTGTGCAACATTTCACAGGTAGCAAATAAAACAGCCTCCTCGAGAATGATTTACGCCAGAGATTGTACACGATGTAAGGCGACAGTCACACGTCGTACGTTACAGATAATACGACTTGCGAACCCGTCCGAGACAAATGTCGGTAGCGTGAACTTGACGTGTGGTTGTAAAAATAAACAAAGTACCGCCGACTAGTACGCATTGAAATGGGTCGTCCCGAAAATAAGGGTATGTAACTTTGATTTTAAACATTGAGTGTACTGAGCCTCTATTCTGGGGCCATACAGCCAACGCTTAAATCAATACCTAAGCAATACTACTTAGAATAATGACAGTTTGATGTCAAGTACCTTGACATTCCTAAAATAAGGATTATAATTTTTAAGCACGAAAGTCCATAATAATGAAAAAATATGGCTAGCATTGGCACTATAGGTCTGGCCTCAGGATGTAGTTTCTGTTCGATTTTACTCATAAACTTGCACGGGGCGATCAACAAGTTTCCGGTAATGTTATAGAAATTACAAGAACTATACAAGCAAATATTTTTGGAATATTGCTTTTCAAGTTATCGTATTCCGGCTAAAAAAACTTGTTCCTGAATCTCTAAAAACACCTGTACCGCAAACATGACCTCGACATTTTTCTCGAATATGGTGCCTCGTATGTGTTATTTTAACTTCGGGAATCTGTTCGCTAGGATCTAGGTGGCCTAAAGCGACGATGCAATAATTTAAAAAAAAATTGAAGTCATAGGGACAGCCGATTTGTTTTTATAAAAATAAATTAAATATAAACCATAACACTAAGGCATTAAAGTTTAATTTCGAATGTAGTATATGTAGTATATTATGTCGGTCATGCTAATCCACATTTTTACCCCTTACCAAAAAGTGCTCAACGCGGTTAAAGAAGTTTTCACTTCAAAAATATGCGAAGAAAGCAATGTGACACAAATGTGTCACATTGCCAAAGACATCAAATCACCAAAGACTTCCAATAATAGAAAAAATAAATCAAAGCCAAAAAACAATTTGAAATATATCGAATTTCGGAAACTTTTTGATCCTTCATCTACGATGATTTAGATTTTTTTAAACACATAGGAATCCTTTGATTTTCCAGGATAAGTAGTCCTTCCCCAGGATACTGTTTATCTCTGTACCTTTTGTCAAAGTGATCGACATAAAGGGCCGTGATAGACAAACTTTCGCATTTATAATTTAAATTATCTGAAATCTTAACCTAATCTTAACCTTGTTTATTACTTACTAAACTAGTCGACAAAATTATAGATGGGTTGATTATTACGGCCCTTATATATATAATAATAAATCCATGAAATCTCATTAAGTATTTCACGGAAAATGAATCATGCTGTATCAATGGGTACGAAATTTAGTAGGCATTTCAAATTACCGAGAATCTGATAATCATATTGGAATAGCGAAAATGTTGGATTATTGATGTGAATTACACATTAATGGTTGAATAGCAGTTTTTAAACAAGGTGAAGGCAACGTGTGGTTCTATTATAGTCTTATATTAGACTTCGTCGTTCCTGTTAACGATCATGAATCCAATTAATACCCATTGCAAACTACCTACATTGGAAGTACAATCCGTGGAACCGGATCTTACTCAGGAAATAGGCTCCACGGTGGACTATCGCTAATTCAGTTTGCAATGCAATTACAGGTACGTCAACCGTATCGAACGATGAGATTTTCTAGAGGCATTTGCCTACCAGAGTTTATGTTTATACCTTCGAAACCGGTAAAACTAAAATTGCCAATCTATACTAATATTATAAATGCGTAAGTTTGGATGCATTCATCCAAACGTGGATGGATGGACGTTTGTTACCCAATCACGCCAGAACGGCTGAAAAGATCTGGATGAAATTCGACACAGAGATAGATTATAGTCTGGATACATTGGCTACTTTTTATCCCGCAAAATCAAAGAGTTCCCGCGGGAGCCAAAAACCCTTAATCGACGCGGACAAAGTAGCGGGCATCAGCTAGTTTGTTATAAAAAGACTAACGTGCAAAAAGGTAAATTAAAGTTAATTTAGTTAACGACGTGATACTATTCCTTAATATCGCAGAATTGGGAATTAGTTATTACAATATTTTGGCCACCCATACAAATAGCAAATTCAGTAGATTCACATGACGATTCGAAAAAAGTACTTACTCAAAAGTTATGAGACCGGCAATTTTTGTTTTAAGTGAATTTTTGATAAGGCTCTACTGTTAATCTATGTACAAATATCTTAATAACATTAATTAGCAAGATCAACGTAGTTTATTAATAATTAATTAATCCAGTCAAGCTCATTAATATTAAATTAGGTTCGTATACTCTTCATATTAATTATATTCTATAATTTCAATAAGTAGCATAATATCGATTAACATTATTAAAAGCAGAAATTGTATTAAATAGCTTTCAATTACAAAATCCCTAGGTTTTACAAGTACAACCTATAAAGTTTTAATTAAAACTGTGTTATTTTCTTTTAATTTTAACCACAAATGTGGTACGGTTACGCGATCAAAACGAAATAAAAAGTGGAATGATAGATCTAACATTCTACTTTTTTCTTTATCAGACCCTGAATCGATTATTTAGCAAAATGTAGACCTTAATAATTATTATTATGCCTTTGTACATATTTTCTTCTATACAATTAATTTTGTTCTGTGATTATATAACATTTACGTAATTATACGGAGTATTTAATATTTCAATTGCCTTTTCACTAGGCAACGCGTTACCAAAATAAATTGTTGTTAGGTCTGTGGCATACAGTTTTTAATTTTAAAAATGTTCCCATTCATAGCATTTCTCACAAAACAATATTTGCCACGGAATCCGTTTTGAATCTTATAAATACATTTAAAATCCCTCTTGAAGTTGAATATGAGACTGGAAAAAAATATCGCATAATATAATATATATATATATCTACTACATTATTCATGTAGTACTCGCTATATAAAATGTATTAAGAACAATTGTTATTTAAGAACTGTTTGCGACAGCTGTTGACAATCACTTAATTAATTACCAGCGCGCTGCTTGTGAACTGCTTTTTTTCTTTCTTAAAATAAGAATAATAAATTAAATTACTATCTACCTATTAATTATGAGTATCGAAATAATAATAAATATATTTAATAGAGGTTTCATATAACCTGCATTGAAAATGTGAGTTTCAATGCCGGTTGGGCCACGTGAAACTAGTCAATTTCAGAGTATAGGTACTAAAATTCTACATCAATGATTTCAGATGAATACGTCATTCAACGGGTAGAAAGTGATGGTTTTCTATCCGTTGAGTGTCGTAGCAGCCCTTTGCAACCCTCCGTTCAATCCTGTCAGAGTAGGTATCTTTGGTTTATTTCAAACCTTTTTGATTGTCATACTCGTATCTCCCATCAACATAACTGACAGATATGATATATGTAAACTTCACCCTTGTTTGAAATCGTCTTGTTTCACCCCTAAGCACACAATATACTATTGTCTTGTGAAAGCTGACAGCACATAATAGGTAGTAGTACTTTCAGACAGTCGATTATTTTTTTACGTTTATGGATACAGACAAAATTGGGACTATACAAAACAAAATATAAAGCTGAACAAAGAAATCTAGTCGGATAATTTTGGGATACGCGACCTAATTTTTTTAAATTATTTCCTGCCAAAGCCTTAGTAGCTTATGGAAAACTTTGTAAAGGTGCTTAAAAAATTCAAACTTAACAATACAGTAATATTGCTTTCTTGTTTCCTTAGAGCTGTGTAATAAATTATCAATAACATAAAAGTTAATTTACTTGACTACATTTTTCATTTCTTGTTTGCTGAGGGAGAATGATTTGATACATTAAGCACATAAGCATAATATAATTTTGCAGCGATCACGGCTGCAATACACAAAACCTCTGCGTCGACAAAATCACGACCATTGTCTGTAAATTATAACAAAGTGTCATATAACGTGGAGCTTCCGGTTGTTCCAAGACAGCGAGGGATAAACTGCGTAGATCTGAGACTTACGACGAATTAAGAGAGATTACGTGATGAAAGGCAGGACCTGCCAACGAAAGAAACGTGATTTTGTTGCGCTAATAAATTATAGTTTATCTCCTCAGAGAATAACGAAAAAGGCAGTTTGAGCAAAGGTTTGTTTGAGCATCTACAAAGAATTTGTTATTGTGTCCGATGATTATAGGTGTGTATGCTTTTGAACAGCATTTATGAATAACAATAAAATATTTGGAATTACACTGAGTGCCTATTCAGACGAAAAACACTTCCACAAGCCACAGCAGAGGCAAAATAATTATTGCTGCTAGACAAGGTAGATAATGGACCGTTGCGCTAGCATATTTCTTGATCTGGTGCAATTTGTCTTCAAAATATATCGTAGTAAGTACCATAATTATTATGGTAGGGTAGTTTTTTGTCGGTCCTAACTATAAAATAGCAGGCTCTAGAAAAAATTGCAATAAAAAAAGGTATTATACAAATCCATCGGTGCGAAGCGATCAAATCGCTCGCATAAATGCGTTGATGATGATGATTTAAAACATAATACAAAATAAAAAAACGAAAAAATCAGTGAAAGATTAAAAACTAGATGGCACAAAACAAAATATAATCAATGAGGATTAATTCTAACCCGCAAGGATAAACCATGCCAACCTGAGGTTTATGGCGGATTAAGAGCTATTAGGACAGTAAAAGTAAGGCACCTCCAGTCCTTAAGAAAAGAGTACGGGTGAGAACAAACTCACTTTGTTGCCTTAATAAATTCAAGTTTATCTCCAAAAAGAAAAAGGAAATAGACTGAGTGAGCGATAAAGGACTTTTGACTGTGATTTGTGTAATGTTAGCATAGAGATACCAACTTACGTAATTGAAGGACTAAGGAATCAGTTAACTAACCTAATTAAACTGTGCTAGGAGATTCAAGTAGCTGTTGGATCGCGCTAAGAATATGACGACTTCTAACTTAAGTAGGTATTTTTATTAATATTATATATGTCACCGGAAGATGGTAAAAACCGTTAGATTATAATCTAACTCGCGAAATTGCAAACTGTCGAAAGATTACAATTCAATACATTATTTTTCGGTAGATTGTAATCTATTAGATATATTAACCCGATAGAACCTAAGTATTATTTACCTGCGTATTTATGACAGACCCTAACCTAACCTATAAGAAAGACACAAGGAAACTTAAATACAATGAATATTTCAAAAATTGAACATTGAACGGTTCACAATCTTTGGACAGTTTACAATTTCGCGAGTTAGATTATTATCTAACGGTTTTTACAAACTTACGGTGATATATATATAATCATCAGTGTTATGCTTGTGCTTATCTTGGCAGTTTTATTGATAATTCAATGAAAAGGGTAATATTTTATTTTTAACACAAAATATAAATTAGATATCTAAAGCTAATAAAAAAAATATAAAATAAATAAAAACCGATTTCAATAACCACAAACACTAAAAAAATATTTTAATTTATTACCGAATATATTATATTTCGAAAAGTTAATGTAGTTCTATAATAATATATCTTGGAGTCGGTGCCAATTATTAGCCGCACGAATCTTTTATCCTTCATATTGTTTTGGGTCTCCACATTGACACCGACTCCAAAAAATATTATTATAGAACCACATTAAATTTTCTAAATATAATATATTTCGTAATAAATTAAAATATTTTTTAATGTATGTGGGTATTGAAGTCGTTTACTAATTATTTTTTTCTATTTACAATTTTTAGTGGTCACGGCTACTAGATGATGCCCGCGACTTCGTCCGCGTGGAATAAGGTTTTTGATTCTCGCGGTAACTCTTGAATTTTCCGGGATAAAAGGTCCTTCCCCAGGATAAAACCTGTCCCTTTACTAAATTTCATTGAAATCGGTTGAACAGATATATACAGATAAAAAAGCATCTCTTTCCCCGGGATACAACCTATCTATATACCAAATTTAATCAAAATCGGTTGCACAGATGGGCCGTGAAAGCGTAGGAGACAGACAGACTCACAGACACACTTTCGCATTTATTATATTCGTATGGATCTCTGGTTAAAAACCTACTGTTTACTAACTACACTGATCCCAAGCAATTTACTCTTATCAATTGAAGAGTTCATTTATCCATGTCCGAAGATATTATGATCTGAGTCACCTATTAAAATAATATGCTATGTCTGTAAAACCTACTATTTACTAAGCTATTACACTGATCGCGAGCAATTTACTCTTATCCATTGAGGAGTTCCGTTCGCCATGTCCGAAGATATTCGTCAGATCTGAAGTATGATCTATCAAACAAAAAAAGAATCATCAAAATTGATTCATAATTGGCGAAGTAATCGCGTAACAAACATACAAAAACATACAGCCGAATTGATAACCTCTTCCTTTTTTTGAAGTCAGTTAAAAAGTAATTGGTGCAGTAAAACATCGTGAGAAGAACTGCAAGCCTGAGAAATTAAAGGTGTTTTTGAATCATGGAAAAACCCCCGGCTGAGTTTGTTATGGGCTCTTATCAGGCCAAAACGCGTTTGGAACCTTCTTTGCTTTAGTTTTAGGATAGGACTGCGGTTAATTATTATCACTAATTATTGTATTATTGACCTTAAAAAAATGTACTGTTTACCAATTTTGAATAAAGAAGTTTATTCTCATTCATGCTTAATCGCACTTGGCACGCGTGGTGGACTTTGGCCAAAAATATTCTCACTCCTCCCCTCCTCTAATGTAACCGACTCGTTCTTTGTCGCACGTTGAGATGATGATGATGATTATGATATCAGCTAAAACCCTTTAAAGCTATGAGATAAGTAACCAGCTTCAAGGCTTTGATTTTTTAAATTACATCTGTAATTACTTACCACGATAGTTGGATATAATATATTTGAAATTCATCTTATATATAAAATTCTCGTGTGACAATGTTAGTTACCATACTCCTCCGGAACGGCTTGACCGATTTTTATGAAATTTTATATGCATATTCAGTAGGTCTGAGAATCGGCTACTATCTATTTTTCATACCCCTAAAACACCTCAATCCACGCGGAAAGAGTCGCGGGCATCAGCTAGTAACATAATATATATTTCATCCTATTTATCATTCTAATTAATTATTAATATATTGAATTAATATCATAATCACAACACCATTCGTGCTAAACAGTGTATTATGTGTCGTCTACTATAGCGGCTTTCAATCTATCTTGGTATTCTATATCATGCTAATAATGCCTTGAAAGGAAACCTATCACGAGACATTAGTGATGCATTCCAAGTTATTGTAATAGGAAATTCAATCTTAAGGACAAATCACACACTACTAAATAATAATTAAAGGTATCGGTAATTTATGATTTGATTGATAGCACGTTTGAATATTTTGACGACCTCCTAGGCTTGGGATTTATAATTTCTGAATTTTAGGTCTGGTCAGGGAAGCTTCGGACGTGGCTAGTTACAACCCAAATGGCAAAGGGATAACGTAGCGATTCCATGTTGAAACTGATCAGGAATAGATATAGGTTAGCTTTCTACCATCTTAGACTACATCATCACTTAGCACAAGGTGACACCGCAGTCAAGGACTAACTTAAAACCTACGCACACGGCCTATTTTATACGCGCAGATGACGCGATACAAACGCGATTCTAACGCAAACCATACACGCGTCAGCCACAGTCGTGTGCAGTGGGCACACGTTCATAAATTCAGACTCGCGTTTGCATCGATACAAACGCGCAGACGTGTCGATACAGACGCGCGGTAGACGCGCGTTTCACCCAGGTAACTACGAACTAAAGAAGACTGTAGCCATTAAAAGTTAAAACGCGCTAGCAACGCGATTCAATCATTTTCAACGCGCGTTATGCAAGCGTTTGTATCGATACAAATGCAACAATCTGCTTTTTTGGACAGAAAACGAGCAGACAACGCGCTACATCGCGTTTATAGGCTCTTAAAGTGAAATAAAAAACAATGCGACCATTGCGCGAACTTCAGGTAGGCTATTTGTCAGCATTAGTATGCTTGATTGCAGGTGTATAAAAATACGAAAAAAATTGCGTAAACCTGCGATTATCGCCATGCACTGGCGGCGACGACGGCAAACTACGACTTTGCGAAACAAAAATCGGCGATGATGTATCTCATGTAATTTGGCCCTTACAAGCCGAGTACTCGGGAATATACTAAACTATTAATATAACTTAATAGGTATCAATTATTAATTCAACCAGAAACAATCAGCATATTTAATGGAGTAGTCAGATCTACAACTACATCCTACGAGATCTATAACTACTAATTAAATTATATCGATAATGACGTAGTTTCATAAAGAATTTAAAGTTCGCGAGCGAGATCCGAGGAATGTTAAGGAATGTTAACGTGAGATAGAGTTATGATTTAGTCGATATAACGTTATCGACACTAACACATCTTTAGTATCTGTGCACGTTCATTGAACTAACTATGAAATAATAATTCTATTAGGATATTAAGCGCAATAAGGAAGAAAAAACAAATTGTACCATAAAATTTTATTATAATGAACTTTCAAAATTAACGTAAAATCAAATTAATCTGTCGCTACGCTAAAAAAAAGCCCATGGATATACTGAGATATTGTAAGTGGGAAATGAATGACACATGCGTTTGGATTCATGACCAGGGGCCATACTGCCAACGCTAACAGCCATATTGTTTCATTATTGTTGACTTTCGTATTTTAGAATAATTATAATCCTTATTTTAGAAACTTCAAGGTACGTGACATCAAACTGACATTTTGAGTAATACTGCTTATGTATTGCTTTAAACGATGACAATATGGCCACATGATTTTTATTTTATCCAATAATACCATTTACAAAACGTTATATAAAAATCCAGCGCGCATTTGACCGTTATTTTATTTCTTGAGGCAAAAAGAAAAATGCCATTAAGGGACATGTTTGCGAAGGTAGGAAATAAAACACTTCTCGAGGATGATTTACGTGTGAGATTATACGCGATATGTAAGGAGACAGCCACAAGAAGAAGCTCGTTCGCTAGAGATAATAATACAAGATGTGACCAGAAGTACGTAGTGGTAGGTAACGCATGTTTCGTCTTCATTGTGACATTAGTTAAATACATTATTGCAGTACCTAACTACGACTAATGACATTATCAATGGTCGTAATTACATTATGTAGTACTGTCTATTTTTGTCAGTTGACACAAACTATTATAATGTGGCTATATATCCACAATACACAGGGTCTACGAAAGCTACGGGAGTGAGAGATTAGGGCAACGAGTCAAAGAGCAAAATAATAGACGTCCGTGTGTCCTCATCTTTGCAATATTACAGGATACTGCCCTGTGGCCTATACCACAGAATATATAATAGCCTGTGCGTAGCAATGACGAGAGGTATTAACTCCATGCACGCTGTTCGGAACTCTGTCTTTAAACAAGAAATGTAATAAGCCACGACAACCTTTGAGGTAAGTACGTTTGTGTACTGAACTGTATTTATTTTGTAGGCATATTCCATTAAAGCTGCTTCAATCGATATTACAATTTCAATAATAATTGTTGTGATTAGCTGGCTGAATTTATGGTATAATTTTTTGCCAACGGAGATTTTAGCCGAAAGAGTACGTAATAGCCAGTTTGAGGTAAAAATGATTCCACCACAACAGCCCATTAATGTCCCACTGCTCATGGGAGAGAGGGACTAAGAGCTTAGACCCACCACATTGCTCCAATGCGGGTTGGCAGGCTTTAACGACTTGTATCATGTTAGTGATAATAAACGACACTGATAAGGCTTAACGTGCTCTCCGAGGTACCGGGGTAAAACACAGCCAACTTCCGGGCTAGTACTGAGAACAGGGTACAGGGTTTTTAATAGGGCTCCTGATGTTTAGCAGCTCAAGTAAAATAGTACGACAACGCCTTCTAGGTAATTTTCTATCGAGAAAGTGATACAAACGCCGCAGTGCAGAGATTTTGCACACATTGTTTTTCGCACTCATTGCTTTTCTGGCTGCGATTATTTTTTGAAAAATTTCGGTAGCGTGGATCTGACGTTGGGTTGTTAAAATAATTGAAGGACTGATCACGTACTTAGCCATGATACTCGTAAATAAAACGTTACGCTTCCAAATATTGTTCAGCATATTATTGACTTTGTTATTAATGGTTTCGTTTTTAGTTCTATTTTTGTGACCTGTGATTGAGAGAAACTATCCATACTAATATAATAAATGCGAAAGTGTGTCTGTTTGTCTGTCCATCTGTCTGTCTGTCTGTCAGCTACGCTTTCACAGCCCATCTGTTCAACCGATTTTTATGAAATTTTACACACATATGTTTATATTGTTAATGTTATAATATAATGAGAATCTAGACTAGACTTAAGTTCTAGCTTATGTCGGTACGATGATAGTACAATAATATTTTCTGCCAATTTCTTCTTTTTTTTTACAAAATACTTACCGATACCTAGATGGGCTGATTACCGCGACTTAATCAAGTGGATTTAGTTTTTTGAAAAACCTGTTAGAGCTCTTTTAATTTTCGGGTTTAAAATTAGCCTATGTAAGTACGTTCCCGGTATGCAACCAATTTCTGTTCCAAATTTCGTCAAAATTGTTTGAACAGATGGACAGACAGACACACCTTTGCATTAATATAACTTTTAGTATTAAAAGTTTTAAGATTTCACGATCTTTTGCTAAACCAATATCAGCTGTACCGCGAGTTCTTGTTAATTTGATCTAAATTATACATCTAGGTAGGCTTTTCCTTTGGGAAACTGTTAAGAGTTGCATCTTTATTGCTTTAGTATTTTAAGTAAAGATCACAAAAAGAGACAAACTATTGCTATTTTGAATAAAACAAATTTCCTTCTACTAACTGAAGTTAAGATGTAAGAAAACACTATAATGGACAACATTGCAAATAGATAAGAAAACAGCCTGTATGAGAAAGATTTACGTGCAAGTTTGTATGTCGCATGTCATCATACGTTAAATGGAGATATTACGACGTGGAAAGGCCTTAGAGAAAAGTATGGGTGGCGTACACTTTGTAAAATAAAATCTAGAACAACACGATAAAGATTAAAACCCAAAATTGGAGTGTTCCTGGAGGATTTGCCATTTTTTTTCTTTTTAAAAAGGGCAAGCAAAGACGTGCCGCCAAGCGATTTAGCGTTCCGGTATAATGCCATGTAGAAACCGAATAGGGGTATGGATTTAATAAAACTGCCATGCCCCTAACAGGTTAGCCCGCTAACATCTTACATGTATTACCATTTTTAAATATACTAAGCAATCTTTACACAATTTCTGGTGGGTAATAGAACGAGGCCGATACTACAAAAACACTTTTTGATATCATTATAGTATATTTATTTTGTATATCTTATTTGTATATTGTATTTATTTATTTATTTTTATATTTTTCTATAAAAATGGCTAATAATTATAGTTTGCACGGCTGCACCGATGACGAATTTTACTCAGCTTCTGATCGATCCGACACATCCGACGATAGTTTCCTCAGCTCCTCTATATCCCTTTACTCTCAACTTGGCTCTACTCTGTCATTGTTTCCAAAAAACTTTAACGCTATTCATATTAACGCTCAAAGCATCCCCTCTCATTTTACTGATCTCCTTGCTTCTTTTGAAAATAACAACAACATCCATGCTATCCTAGACATTTCTTAAACCTTGTTTGCCTTCATCCTCCTACTCCATTAATGGTTTCCACTTGATACGGAATGATTGCACGGGTAAGGGGGGAGGGGGTGTGGCTATATATCTTCATAGCTATATTCCATTTACTATTCTGGACAAGTCACCCAGCATGTACTCCGAATCTGCTGAACACATTTTTATTGGATTTTTGTTTGGTCAACTGAAACTACTCCTTGGTGTGTACTACAGTCCTTCTCCCCATATAAATTATTTCCAATCGTTTGAAACTTTGCTTGAACAATATGTATCCACAGTTGACCATACAATAATTATGGGTAACATTAACACGTGCCTCCTCAAAGGTGATGCAAAACGTTTATCTGACATCGTAAATAGTTCTAACCTGCTGATGCTCCCTTCCTCGGCTACGCACTTCTTTCCGAACTGCGCACCTTCTCGGTTGGATTTGATATTGGTCTCCTCTTCAGAACATGTCAATTTACATGGTCAATTTCTAGCTGAAGCGTTTTCATACCACGATCTGATTTATGTCTCATATAAAATACGTCCTCCAAAGGCGAAGCCGACTATTGTCATGCGACGCAGCTTTAAGAGCTTTAACAATGATAAATTGCTACATGATCTTCATGACATAGACTGGGACGCTATCTATACTGCATCTACTGTGGACGATAAAGTAAATTTATTTAACTCAATGCTAACCGAATTGTTTGACGTGCATGCACCTTTACGGCCAATTAAGCTGAAACACTTGCCTGCTCCCTGGCTGACTAAAGATATAAAAGTTGTAATGGCTAAACGCAACTCAGCTAAAGCTAAATTTAAATTAAACCTTACCGATGAGAATCTCATTAAATACAAAAAACTTTGGAACCGTTGTAGTAAACTTTGTAGAGATGCGCAGCGCAATTATATACATGACTCCATAGACAATGGCAATCCTGTAAAAACATGGATGTTTCTGGCTTCGCTAGGTATTGGCAAGCAACGAAATCAAGCCATTAAGAACGTCAACTTGAATCATCTTAATATTCACTTCTCTACAGTTACTCTGATGGACAGCCTAACTGAAGCTAACACCTTAGCCTGTATCGGTGAATCGGCTAGACATTATTTCCCTCCTTTTAAGTTTAAATCAGTTACGCTGAATGAAGTTGAAAAACATATCCTAGCAATTAAATCGGATGCAATTGGGAGTGATGGCATAAGCCGAAAAATGGCGCTATTGGCTTTAGAAAAAGTGACCCCAATTCTTTGTCATATTTTTAATTACTCCTTGTCAACTAGTATCTTTCCCAATGTATGGCGCTCAGCATTTGTTTTACCCGTCCCTAAAACTGCTAATCCTTCGTCTTTTTCTCACTTCGTCCTATTTCCATATTACTCTTTTTATCCAAAGTCGCTGAACGAATAGTGTCCTCTCAACTTCACATCTACCTATCTTATAATAACCTCCTTAATCCTCTTCAGTCAGGTTTTCGACCAGGACATAGCACTGTCACTGCGCTCACAAAGATCTGCGACGACATTCGATATGGGCTTGATAATCAGCTCGTTACAATTATTGTTCTGTTGGACTTCAGTAATGCCTTCAACACCATTGACTTTGATTTAATGTTAGCCATTCTGAAGTCTAATAGTATATCGCAGGAAGTAGTCAGCTGGTTTCATTCATACTTATGGAATCGTAGGCAATGTGTCCGTGTTGACAATGAGTCAGGCTGGTGTCCCTTAAGGGGGTGTCCTGTCACCTTTACTCTTCGCTATTTTCATTAATACAATTTCCAATTTCCTCTCCTCTTCCTTCCACCTTTACGCCGATGATCTGCAAATATATACTTCTGTACCTGTAGATCAAATTACTGCTGGAATAAATAAAATTAATTCAGATTTATGTAAAATAAGCTCTTGGAGTAAGTCGTATGGCCTTAATATTAACGCCAGTAAATCACAGGACATCATTATAGGTAACCCAGCACAAACCCGTAAGGTTGATGTTAATTCCATAGAACCAATTGTGCTGGATAACACGATTTTGCCCTTTAGTGACAATTTTAAAAACCTCGGCTTGATTATTGACTCCTCCTTATCCTGGAGACTGCAAGTTAACCACGTCAGCCGAGGCCTCTTTGCTGCTATCGGCTCCCTGAAACGCTGGAAGAATCTTCTTCCAGTCAAAACTAAGATATCCTTAGCTGAAACACTCCTTTAACCTATACTGGATTATGCCGATAGCAGTTACACGGATCTCTCTGAGGAGTTATTACACAAGCTTGAGCGTTTACAAAACATGTGTATTCGATTCATCTATGGATTGAGGAAATTTGATCACATTAGTGCGTATCGTGCTCGTCTCAAGTGGCTTCCAATTAGGTTGCGTCGAAATTTTCATGTTCTTTCTTTACTATTCTGTATCCTATATGCTCCTCATACTCCCAGCTATCTTAAAGAACGTTTCAACTTTCTCGGTGCTGTTGATCGTCATATGCAGCTGCGTACTACCATGGATAATAAACTCAAAACTCCTAGTCATCGTACAAAATTTTACTGCAAATCGTACACGGTGTATGCTGTACAGTTTTGGAATTCTCTACCCAAAAGTATGTTTATGTATAATATTTTTATTGTTAACTATATTTATGTATTTTATTTATAAAGGTGTATTTATAATATAAAATGTATTTATATAATACGTTTATTATGTTTTATATTTTGTACTTACCTACCTAATAATAGGCTGTAGTGGTACCTAATAATAACGTGTATTCTATTGTGCCACACTACCCTACACATCTTATTCGATCCTCTCACCAAAAGTTGCCTGGTAGAGATTGCTCAGTAAGCAATAAGGCCGCCTTTACATACCTAGTTTATAGTTAACTTTACCTTGTATTTTCATGTGAGCAATAAAGAATTTATCTATCTATCTATCTATCTATCTATCTAAGACTGCATAGACTGCATCATAACTTACAACCAGGTAAGATTACTGTCGAGGGCTAACTTGTAGTGGATAAAAAAAGAAACCAATCGCGAGAAACTTAGTTATAAGCGAAACTACACTTAGACAAAAATGGAAAAGAATGGAGGAGGCTTTTACCCACAGCGGACCACATTAAAATAAATCATACCATTTCATAAACATTGTAAAAAGTTGTAATGTGTGTGAAACAAAGCCATCACTTACCATCAGGTGAGCTTGCAGTCAAGGGCTTAGGTTGTAGTGGTTAAAAAAAGTAAGCAGTAAGCTTAGACTAATATTTCGATGGCAGTAAGTATATTGTAAAAAAACTTTCTTTTTAAACGTAAACAATTTTTGACATTTTTTGTTTAGAGGCGCCAATATTACCATATTTTTTAACCGATTTCAAAAAAGGAGGAGGTCCTCAATTTGACTGTATGTTATTTTTTTATATGTGGAATAACCGCGTAACTTACGCGATTATTCCGCCAATTATGAATCAATTTTGATGATTCTGTTTTTGTTTGGTAGATCATACTTCAGATGTGGTCCCATATAAATATTATCGAAATTGATTCAGTGCTTTTTGAGACAATCAACAAAAAACAAAACATATACCGAGATAATGTTTTTACATTTATTTTAAGTAACCCTGTGAAAACTTGAAAAACAGACTGGGAAGGGAAATTGAAGCCTTTTGAACTGGAATTATAACAAACGCTTTTATCACAGTTATCTCGTTTTGCTTTCTAATAAAAACCTATCTATAGCATACCTATTTTTCGTACCTGGAACTACCACTCCGAGTATAGGTATGATTCATGATGTGCCGATATGGATTTACTGCAATCATTGGAACTATAAATCACTTTAACGAACAAAATTTCAATATTACTATTTTACAACACGTTCCAATAAATCCTTATAAACGTGTTTGCACAAAAAATACGATTCGTGTATCGGAACGAACTGTATTTATAAAAACAGAGCAAAAAACGCCATGGCGAAAGACACGCGAGCATTTACGGAATAAATAATTGTTATTTTCAGTTCTAAGGTAACGTTTTGGCTTATGAACGTAGTACTACTTTATAATAATACTAGATGATGCCCGATGCTTCGTCCGCGTGATTTAAAAAGGCAACCTCCTTCCCCTGAATGCAATCTATCTCTGTTAAAGTCAGATGAAAAGGTAAGCCCTGAAAACGTAACAAACAGACAGGCTCACTATCACGTTTGTAATATTAGTAAGAATATTCTGTAGTTTTGGGTTAAACGCATTTTATTGACCCTATAGTTTGCAGACGAAAAAAAAACAGAAGTTTTTGTTTTTTTTTATATATATTAGGGGGGATACATAATAAGTTTAAGTATGCCTAAAAAATTTAAAATCTCATTTTTGAGAAAACATATGTTAATAAGGTACAACATTGCGAAACACAATGATTTCAGTAACAGATTTTATGTTTTACGTTACCAACACTGCGGCGTGTATACAGTTTAGGAATTCATATAAAACATGATAAAATAAACCAAATTCATGAAAAAAAAAATTCGTGCATAGCTATGGACAATGGTAGACAGACAAGTTCCGAAATAGTGCTCAGTGATATTAACTCGGGCAAATTAATAATAATTGTTTAACTTACTACTCAATGAGCATCAGTGTTGTTTGGCAACGACATTATGACTGCTCGGGAAACATCGCAGTGTCGGTGACAAAAAACATTCGTGTTTACAGCATCCAAAATCCTTATTTTAGGAATAAAATACATTTGCTTACATTGGTATCAATAAAATGTATATTTTAGAAGAAAATGCTAACGTGCAGAAAAGTACGCCAAATGTTTATTTTCAATAAATATTCAATTCCAATCCACACGATTCAAATCGTCTCGGCAACATCTTACGAAAAACTGATATTATAGTAGTAAATTCTGCCAGCTATAATCTTTATTCGGTTGTATTTTGTTTTTGCAATGACGTATGTAAAAATCACAGATTTCGCAGTCCCCGCAAGAATCGGAGCATTAAAAATGAATACAAAAATTCACGAAAAAAATTATTTTATTTTGAATAACACATTACTAACACATAATAAGAAATTTTTATTGAGATTTATTTCCATAAAATTACACAACTACATTACTTATAAGGCATCTTTTAACACCATTACCATCACGATAGGTCAGCGTATATTTACGTTTGCGTGTTCAATAGAAGGAAGTACTTCCTCGAAACCCGCACGGGTTTATTACACTAACTTCCTT
Source organism: Erebia palarica (assembly GCA_964035005.1). Classification (NCBI taxonomy): domain Eukaryota; kingdom Metazoa; phylum Arthropoda; class Insecta; order Lepidoptera; family Nymphalidae; genus Erebia; species Erebia palarica. Next base: position 23,784,512 of record OZ035986.1, read on the forward strand.
TCAAACTCGTGCTCAATTCGAGGCATGAGTCCTCCAATCGGGCACGGGGTTGCGCCCTGATAGGCGTATTTATTTCCGTGTTCAATAGATGTAAAATGGATGGGCTACGCTAGTAGACTGGTTTCGTTGCCACTTCAATCAGCTTCACCTACTCGACCTTCGTTTCGCTACGGCTCGGCCTACTACTCGGCCTCGTAGGCTCGCTTCATTCAGGAACTCCTTCGCGCCTTCGCGCTTTACAAAATCTTTCTAGGGGTAGGGCAGACATAACTACGTGGAGTCGGGTGTGCTGATTCGGTTTTGGGAGAAATCTACATTTTTTAATAATATTATGACTTTTTTATAGCATGAAAAATAGCACTATAAAATACCGTCGCCAACGCTCCCAAACTCCCGTGCTGCACAGCGTTGTCAGATTGATCGCCTTGAATTGAACACGCGTTTGGAAGAAAATTTCGATTGCAAACCCGTGCGCGATGGGAGGACGAGTTCCTTAAATTGAACACGAGTTTGAATAGAGAGTTAGTACATCAAACCCGTGCGGGGTTCAAGGAAATGCAGCCTTCTATTAAACACGCAAACGAAAATACGCGATCGGTCAATAATCACTCCAGCTTTTATTTTTCTTATAAAAATTAAAATGTCTTCTTTAAAAATGTATTAACCGATTTTCAAAATTCCAACTCGAATGCACTTCTCGCCTGCATACGTATCTTTTAACTATTACCATAACGATCGGTCAATAATCATAGAAGCTTTTTATATACGGAAATACACGTTTTTCTACAATTTCAAATTCACAATTATTAACCGATTTTCAATATTTTTCGCCGTCGTTTATTTCCGAAATGTTTACAATTTAGTAAACAAACACTCCTCAAAAAATCCATTTTTTTACATTTTTCAAAATTCCAATAAAAGTTACTAGCCGATTTTCAAAATTCAAACGCTCACACATGTCACGATATATTCCTCAACTCTTGGTACTATTCCCATCTTGATCCTCTCATAATCCTCGGAGCTATGGCCAAAAATATGGCTAAATAGAGTGAGACAGTAAAGCAGTACTATGCAAATGGCATCTGCCAAAATTATCATCCTTAGTTAGACGGTCAGTCTACCGGTGCTGTTTACGTTACGTTGCATATTTTGCACTGTAACTGAAATAAGAGCATAATTATTACCTATTATGTACTCTTACCGTACAAAGAATACTATCACTACGTAAAGAAGCGACCCATATTCCGATCCTGCATTGATTGCCTGCGTTATAACAAGTGAACATAATTAAAATTATTAAATAGCACGACTGATCTGCCATATTGATTAATTTTCAAAAATTTTAGCCAGTGTCACTCGGGATGATGTATGGATTCTAACGATCGATAGTAAATATATAATAAATCTATGCTAACGATACCCCATACATCTTCTATACATCTAAATAATTATGATAGAAGTTATGGTGTAATTAAGAAACTTACATAAATACTAAGACATACAAACATACATACATACATACATACATAAATACAAAGAAACGTACATACATAAGCCCTGAAAACATTACACTACATTTTTGGGCATTCGCATAAAAATAATCGCATCGCATAAAAAGGTCACCATTTCTAGTTTAGGCTGTGCGTATAGGTTAGACAGTCAGGACACGAATTATATGTAATTTAATAAGTACAGACGATCTAGATTTCAAAATGTGGTTCAGACGATTAGTCAGACACACAATTTTATTCTTTGAGAGTTATGACAATAATATAAATTTTACGTTATTTTAGTACATAAACTTAAATTGACTGTTTTCCCAAAAGCAAAAAAGCATTTTTTATGATAACTAAAATATGAATAGATTTAATTCATTTCATGATCTGAAAGCATCGAAATATAGCCGTGCTTAAGCTCCATTGTGGTAACAATGGCTCCAATTAGCCTCCTTCTAACAAGAAGTCCAGCAATATATTTTAGGGAACTAATGTTTAAATATTTAGATTTTTCTACTGGTTCGTGCATTGGACAACTGACAGCAAAATAGTAAACATTTTAACTTTGCTGGCTCAGTACTAAGCATGAGTCTCCTCTCGGAATGAGAAAGGTTTGACCATAATCCACTATGCTGGACAAGTGAGGATTGACAGACTATATAGGATATCGTAGCACGGATCTCTTTTCAGAATGAGAAAGCCTCCGTAATAATTTAGTCCATCACACTAATTGACTGGTATGGCACACTGCATGACCCTTAGTCCTTCTTGGATGGTATTCTTCTTGGATTGTCAAACTTCACACACCTTTAAGAACAATATGAAGAGCTTTGTTAGAGATAGTCTAAAGTGATATTTAATTTGCCCTGAAAAGTTAGAGGTGCATGCCCTCTTGGAGCATACAAGGCTCATGATAAAACCCCGGTTCCTCCAAACAAAAGGCCGACGCCATAACCACTAGAATATCACCGATCTTAACTAAGTTAAAGCGTTACGAAATCCTCTTTGCACATTAGTACTCTAATGTGCGGTATGCTAAATACTAGTGCTAAATATAGAAACAGAAATAGGATTCGTGGTGAAATCCATTACACAGAGGAATATCAAACCTTCGTGTTGTAGCAAAATATTGATTCAAAACATTCGTGAGCAGGAATATGAATATTAAATCTACGCATTCGATAAAGAGAGCTGTTGGGCATTAAGTACTTTGTTTAGATAGTTACCCATCCAATAAGGCGAAGTAAAGACTTATGGACGAATATCATACTTAATATTATAAATGCGAAAAGGTGTTTGTTTGTCCTTCAACCCCGCCGCTACAGAGTTACGGATCGAAGTGATTTTACGCATGGCTATAGCTAAAGACCTGGAGACTGCTATGTGACATAGCACTCTCCAACTCCTTAGCCTTACACCTCAGACATCTTTTTTTTTACTTGTCTAAGGTGGTAGCGGGCGAACCTGTTAGAGGTATGGCAGTTATATTAAACCCATACTCTTAGTCGGCTTCTACACGGCATCGTACCGGAACGCTAAATCGCTTGACGGTATATCTTTACTGGTAGAGTAGTAAAGACGTACCACGGCTGAAGCCTCCCACCAGATCAGACCAGAGAAAATTCAGAAATTATAAATTCCCAAATTGACACTTCTGAGAATCGAAACCGGAAATCTCGGAAAATTAAGGAGTTCCCGCGGAAATTCTAATTGTAAAACGTAAGCAAAATGGCAGAAAGACGCGCAACCTTTCGTATTTAATATGAAATTATTAGTATGCATTATAATATCACTTCGCGCAGTTGACTTAGTGAATTTAATAGCTCCGTACTAATGCAGATAGGTCATTAGTGTCCTAAGGGGTCGCTTTAATATGAGAAAACTTTGCTGAAACGAGAATTTATGTTCTGGCTATTCCAATGTTCTATTCAAATTGAAGTTTTTTATTAATCCACTCTGTAGTTTGTCCCCAAAATCTGGACGCATTGTTTGTTTTGCGGATGATACTGTCGTTTTATTCGAAGGTAGTGATTGGGAAGAAGCGAAGTCGCTCGCTGTAGAAGGACTTTAACAAATTACATCGTGGTTAGAAGATAACCTACTTACAATTAACACCGCGAAAACAAAATATGTGTGTTTTAGTACATCAATTAGAAATAATCCTGACAAATACCTTAAACTTCCTATTCACACGTACCCTTGTAATCGGAAAACTAACAAAGGCATCTGTAGCTGTGATATCTTATCCAAAGAGGCAACTGTAAAATATCTTGGCATAACATTAGATGAACATCTTAAATGGTCAGCTCATATTCAGAATACCTCTAATAGAATTAAGAAACTTATTCCGTTATTCAGAAATCTAAGAGAAATTGCACCTATTGAGACGACAATGATGGTTTATAGGTCGTTGTGTCTTCCGATCATGACATATTGTGTATGTGCATGGGGTGGGGCTGGAAAAACGTTCTTGCTTCAGTTAGAACGAGCGCACAGAACCTTACTCAAAACTATTTTTAAAAAACCTTTTAGATACCCAACTGACCGGTTATACAGAGAATGCAGTCTACTCAACGTTCGTCAACATTACTTAGTTTCAATAATTTTACGTTTTCACTCAAAATTTGATCACTGCACTATAAATAATAACAGAAGAGTAGTAAAATTTCCATTAGCAGTTGCTAGCACAAGTTTTGCCCAATCGCAATTTGAATTCAGCTCATCATATGCATATAATATATTTAGTAGGGCTAACAAAGAAAGAAATTTGAATAAAATTAATCAATTTAACCTAGCTAGGTATATCTCTTAGAAGCTGGCTAGCACCCAAGGGCTACGATGCAACTGAAAATATTTTAAAAATAACAAAATAGCATTGCGCGCATTTACACATGCACTCACTTTCACACATACACCTACCCACCCACACGCACACACGCACACACACACACACACACACACACACACACACACACACACACACACACACATACACACACACGCACGCACACACACACATACACACGCAGGTACGCTCAGTTTTCCACACGTAAATAAGTAATTAGTTTTTAGTTATATTTTCACATGTATCACTGGAAGGAACTACCCTCTGCAATACAGGTTATCCTAGCGTAGAGGGTAGGGACCGTTATTTAATCATGTCAATCATTTATGAAAATAAATATTATTCTTATTCTTATTCTTATTTAACAAAATCATAACCCCAAAGTCATTTCAGACATTTTTAGTTCATATTAGTTTGACTAGATTGATCTAATCAAACAAATATGAACAAAAAATCATAGTGACATGAAAGAAATTTACACAATAACACATACAATCTGGATGCACTGTTGATATAATAATGATTTAGTTTGTAAATGTATTAATTATATGAACTAACATAAAATAAGTCGCACTAACATAGTGCGACTACATTATTATTAAGCCTTTATTTTCCTTATCAGTTGTTAATTATTCTTACAAAGTTTCAAATACTATCATATTATCTATTCTAATTGTTAGTTTAACAAACTAACAATTAGAATAGATAGTATCAATATTAATTTAAGTATGTTTGTGTGCGTGTGTGTGTGTGAGAGAGAGAGAGAGTGAGTGAGTTTGTAGTATAAGTTGTTTTGCTTTGTGTTAGTTAATAATTGTTACTTTATATATTAAATATATATATTATGTTTCTTGATCAATTGTTCTTATCTATGTTTTTGACAAGGACCCCTCTTTGGGTATAGGCCTCCTCCAGTTTATGCCATTTTTCTCTGTCTTTGGCAATTTCGAGCCAATACTTCCCTGCTATCTGTGCTATATCGTTCGACCAGCTTGATTTCGGTTTTCCTACTTTCCTCTTGCCTTTTGGACCTGGCCATGTGGACGTTTTAATAGTCCATCGGTGGTCTGTTAGTCTTGAGACATGCACTGCCCACTTCCATTTTAATTTAAGAGCGTGTTTTAGAGAGTTGGTTAATTTTTTCCTTTTCCTTATACCTTCACTTTTTATTTTCTGTATTTTAGGTAAATTGAGGATACTCCTTTCCATCGCTCTCTGGCAAGTTACAATCTTATTTTTAATATTTTTTGTATAAACCCATGTTTGGCAGGCATAAGTGAGACAGGGGAGTATGCATGTGTCCATAACTGTTCGTTTTAGGTTTAGTGAATATGGCCCTTTCATTATTTCTTTTAGTGCCCAGTATTTGTTCCAAGAAATGTTAATTCTTCTACTAACTTCTTCTTCCGCACTCGTTAGGCTAAAAGAAAGTTGCTTTCCTAGGTATAGGTAGGAGTCTACATATTTCAATTGAATGTCGTCAGATATAATTGGGATTGGTGAGCTGTTTGTCATTACTTTGGTTTTATTTGTGTTCATTTCGAGTCCAACTTTTTTGCTCTCCGTATTTAATGAGCTTATCATTTTTCGGAGCTCATTGCTATGGTCCGCAAAGAGTGTCGCATCATCTGCAAAGCGTAGGTGACTTAGATATTGACTGGAAATATTGATGCCTTTGCGAGCCCAATCAATTTCATTGTTTACATTCTCCAAAACTGCTAAAAAAGTATTGGGGATATTGGATCGCCTTGTCTCACACCTCTGCAAATACTTATCTCTTCTCCACTGAATTCAAGTCTTACTCTACTTTTACTGTTTTTATATATGTTTTGCAATATGTGTATATATTTTTGGTTGATAGTGCATTTCTTTAGGGCCTTCCAGATGGGCTCATGTGAAATGCTATCGAATGCTTTCGTATAATCAACAAAGGCGATGTATAGGGGTTTGTTAAATTCTCTGTATTTTTCAATTATTTGTTCGATAGCATGTATATGGTGCGACTACATAACAGTTATTTTTTATTTAATTAGGTATAATACTAACATAAGATAAGTCTGGTACTAACGAATATGGACCTCTGTATTCTAAGAAATAAAAATATTTATTCATTCATTCATTCATTCCAATATCCTCCCGACCGAATTTCGGCCACGGCGGCCTATCTCCAGAGAGATTATAGTGCACAAGTGTGTGTGCATTCACAGGTGCACTCTCTGTTCCTTCACTCTCATAGCCCGATGGGAAGGAAAATCGGATACTACCAGAGAGGTCAGGCGCAGGACCAACGCGACGGCTTAACATGCTCTCCGAGGCACGGGGGTGAAACACTGCCAACTTCCTAACACTGGGCTAGTACTAAGAATTTCCAGCCAGAAAATTCCAATACTTGTTATGCCCCGACCCGGGACTCGAACCCTGAAACTCGCCGGCCGCAGTCGAACTTGCTAACCTTTATTAATTCACCAAGCGAAGCGAAGGTCTCTGAGTTTACGTGAGTGAATTTGCACTTGTCCATCCGTCCGTCCGTCCGTCCATCCGTCCGTCCATCCGTCCGTCTGTCAGAACCTTATAACTTCTGAATTACTGAACGTAATTACCTAAAATTTAAATATAATATGTAAACTGATGGCCTCCAGCTGAATATGGCTTAAAAAGTTATAAAAATCTTTATTTCATTGCGCTCTCATAGAAGCGAATGCGAAGTAAAATATTTTTTATAGCGTTACATAGGGTTGCGGCATATTATTCTAAAAATAATTAAGAATAGAGTTCAGAATTTTTTTTTTAATTTTTCTCCTAAACTTACGAACTGGGGGGCTTTCAAAGTGGACATTTTCTAACGTCCAAAGTTTAGTTTAGTCCAAAGTTAAGTCCAAAGTCTAAGGCCAAAGTAAGCCACCCCCTGGTCAAGGCAGTGGGGGAAGACCTGGAGGAAGTGAATGCAGCAGGAAGGAACGTGAGGCTCTTCTGGATCAGAGCGCACGTTGGGACTCCCGGAAATGAGCAGGCGGACGAACTGGCAAAAGAGGCCGCACAAAAGGCTGACACAGCCCTGTCATATGAAAAAATTCCTCTTTCATACGTCAAAAGGAAACTCCGAGAAGAATCCATAAGGAAATGGCAAGACCGATACAGCACCTCCCAAACGGGCCGCGTCACAAAAATCTTCTTCCCGGACGTGGGCAAAGCCTACAGTACGATAAGAAGAATGGACATGACGGCAGTGCTGTGTCAGGCTTTCACAGGCCATGGAGGACTATCGGAGTACCTACACCGCTTCAAGCTCAAGGATAGCCCAGTTTGTGAGTGCGACTTAAAAACATCGGAAACGTCAGTACATATAATAGTTGACTGCCTGCGATTTTCCTCGCTACGGGCGGATACTGAACATAAGATCGACCATGATATAAGAATGGAAGAACTGCACGTCATAATTGCGAACTCCAACAAGAGAACAGCTTTCCTGTCGTATATAGAGACCATCTTTCGAATAGCTGCCAAAAGGAACAGCTCCCTTCCTCCAATCAGCTCAGGCCAGAGCGGGACCACCCGAACTGTGGATCAACCCGACCCACCACCTCCCCACCAACCAACCGTGCAGGCACTGTCAAACAGGCAGTTCCTCCAGCTGGGTGAAAATGGGGAACCGGGTATAAGAATCCGCGGAGTGGCCCTGTTCATGGATGACAATGCAGAGAAATTGGGCATAAGCTTCTGTTTAGCGGGGGCCTCGGGCTGGGTGACAATTTCACCAGGCCTTGCGGCGCTCATAAACGGAAGCACGTCAAGGAATACCCTGAGACGCAGAGTTTACGACGCCTTGCCTGAGACTGCAGTAGCTCAGCAGCGCTGCAGGATGGTGCGAACAAAGAACAAAGTTGTCGCACTATTCGATTGGGACCTCGACCAAACCCCATTCGCTTAGGCAAGCTCTGCGCTAATACATCTCTGCACCACGGGCACGTCCGCTCCAAAGACCTTAAGCGTGGACGCCATGGTGGTGGGCTATGAAAAAGGCATAATAGAGGACTACTTCGGCTGCATAGAAGCGTCAAAGAATCACGAAGTAGTAATCTATGAGGACAGGGGAGAAGATCTCAGTTTCCTGAAACCCCTGAGGCCCAAACCTGACACAACACCAGATCAGGAGAACAACCCACGAAACACCATGACAGCCCCAGAGCTGAGTGGAGCGAGGAGGCGGCAGCTAAAGAGACGGGAAGCTCAGTCGAGCTCGGCCTCCGCATCCCTAGCAGGCCTCACAACAACAAAGAGAGCCTTCACAAAGGCCGTTAATACCTTCGGCACGGCAATGAAAAGCCTCTCTGGGAAGACAACTAAGATACTGGCAGCATCACTCACGGAAAAGGCGGGAAATGCAATCGAGGCTTTCTTCACACCCAGTCCAAGACCTCAGGCACAACCTGCAGAGGCCCGTACGAGGGCAGACAAAGGCCAGGTTGAAGCACCCTGCCTGAAAACGCCACAGAATCCCATAGATCACATAACCAATGCTTTCCTGGAATTCAGAGCGCTCACCAAAGCAGATCTAGAGGTCAGTCGGAGGACGTGTGTAGCCATCTTAGAGTCCTACCGACACAAAAACATGGGCCTCCTAATGGTGAGACTCAAGGAAGCGGAAGCGGCCATATACGACAACGAAAAGTCCCTAGTCATCCACGGGGATGCGGGAGTAGAGGGACATATGGCCGCTTACAACGGAACATCCGGTTTTGTCGATCTGGACAGGGAGGCGTCAACGGATGACAAGAAGCCAAGATTCAGAACGCCGACATCGGATCCGATAGTGGTGAATAAATACAAGTGGCAATAAAAAAAGGCACGGACCACGAGTCTGTGGAGTGTAAATTCATTTAATAAAAAAAAAAAAACCATCCAAAGTTGACCTCGAACTTGAACTCTCAATTTTCTGAAAGGTTGAGCCTGAAACTTGATCAATTATTTTAATTATATATTGTACCTACTTGAACAACAAATATTAAAATAAGATAACTATTATAAGGAAATGAAATTATTTCATTTTAACAAAGCTTCACAATGATGTCAATAGACGGCGATCTGTAAAAGTTTATTCATTTGTCCAATAACTCTTTAGCTCTTTTCGTCTAATGTTAAAAGTTAACTATTACAATATATAGTTAAAACTATCTTATGGTTACCGCGAGGTCTCTGTTCGGGGCGAACCACTAGTATAATATTACGAACTATATAAGTATACGAACATAAAACAGTTAGAATAGCTCCTTATATTTCTTCATCTACGGCAAATTAACTATAACTTACCTAATGTTGGTACCTTTATTCTAAGGTTCTATATTTACTTATAAGTTTTTCTTTCTTATTAATACGATACTTTTTAAAGCTGAACTTACAAAAAGGCATCAACAATGCAACCGTAAAAAGGATGATCAAAATTGCACCATACACAACGCATGCGAACTCAACGGAAGATAGAGCTCAGCAAGTTTCAGATTTAAAACTTTGAATTTGCAACGCCGTAAAACGTATCCATTTTCAGGTCGATTCAACAGTATGCAAGCTCCAAACAGTTCGTTGCAATCATAAAATTACGTACCTATCCCATTAAAGGCGATACAATGCGTCAGTAAAATTTCTCGTTGAATTTCAGATAAAAGAGAGATAATTTGCGCTTAGCTACAATCGCATCCAGGTATTAGTGAAATAATGTAATTATATCGTACCTAGTTTGCAGGCAAGTACGTATTACGATATAATGCGTAAATCTCGATAGGATTTAGTTACATCCAGACCGCAGAAATTTAATTTCTATCGTGTATCTGTAGTTATTAATATGATAGCTATAGCCTAGAGTAGCTGTAGCTGGCAAAAAACTTGGCATCCTCAAGAAACTTGGCATCTTCAACAAAGTCAAGCGGTACTTCACGCCGAAACAGCTTCTCATCTTATACCAAGGACAAGTTCGATCGTGCATGAAGTACTGCAGCCATTTATGGGATGACTCTGCTAAGTACTAGCTTGATGCATTGGTTTCGGTGGATCGTTGCGTCAGGAGACTTGTTGGTAACTAGCTGATGCCCACGGCTTAGTCCGCGGGAACTCTTTAATTTTCCGGAATTAAAAGTAGCCTACGTGTCCAGACTATAATTTCTATGCCAAATTTCATCCAGAGCCGTTTTGCCGTTCTGGTATGATTGATTAACAAACATCCATCTGTCCGTCCATCCATCCAAACTTTCACATTTTTAATATTAGTATAGTATGGTCAGGGAAAAACTTTCTTCGTATTTTATATTCAAATTCAAGTTTTTTTTTTCAAAGTTTAATTATAGTATGTGCCATTTTGTTTGATAACTTTTTGCCATCTTGTAGGTAGTGGCATAATCCCGTTGCTCGAGCTTTAGTTTTACAAAAAAAAAATACCGTAACTGATTATCACCATCATGTTTTATAACTAATCGGAGTCGATAAGTGTACAGTGTACCTAAATTGAATAAATATATTTTGAATATATTTTTAATGAAGCCACAGTCATATTATGCTGTTGCATAAACTACCTCAAGCTCTTGGTTACGGCATTTGTCTTCGAGCTTCTTTACTGAGGATTCCGTTCCAGAAGATACTGCTGCAGGTAACACTTCTGTATCAAAGTTCGTTATCTGCCCTTTCAAGCTACTTAAACTCTGGTTCAGACTTCAGATTGAGTCATGACATTTTTAATACACGAAATTAAGTCCACATATGGCATCGAAATATTATGGAAATACCGATGTAAACAGTAAATTATGTTGACGGCTGTTGACAGATTTTCTCTTGGTCGCAATTTTTTATAATTAATTTTGTTTCCTTCATACGCCACCAAAAAGATCATTATATTAAGTCATAATCAAGTGAATTGCTGTTATCTGGTGAGGAGTTTTGTCCTCTATCTCTAATAATATTTATCAAACTTACCTGATGATACATACCTTACATACATAAAGAAAGATTTATTCAAATCAGTTCAGATTTGACTGAGTTATGGAATAAAATCAACAAAAAACCACTATCCTGGACGAACCTTATTTTCTATCGGGATAAAAACTATCCTATTTATTGACCCGGAGTATTAGATACCGCTATACTAAATTTCATTTAAATCCTTTCATTAGTTTTCGCGTGATGCAGACAGACCGATTAATACCCCCGATTAATATTTTCAGAATATATTAAATGTACAGGTGTTTTCCATTTACAGTTTTATTATAAGTATAGACAAAGCGCTGGTCAGTTCGAAGCTGCAAATCTTGGAACATCGGCGCAAAGTTGCCTGTCTGTCGGTATTCTACAGGTTATATTTCGGAGAGTGTGCTCAATAACTATTCGATCTGGTTCCTCCTTCACCATTTTATTATCGAACCGCAAGGCATCAACAAGGTCTGCACCCTTATGCTGTCGAAATTCCGCGGGCTCGTACGAAGCGATTTGCTTTATCGTTTGTTATTCGAACCGCTGGGATATGGAACGCCATTCTGGTTTCCGTTTTCCCCTCCTCTTTTAATATATATCTCTTTTAATATTTAATAGGTATTTTCTAGGCAGTCTGATGGCAGCAAAGCCTATATATTAAAAAAAAAGTACATAATGATAGGAATTAATATGTGGCAGCTTCTAATAATATTACAAAACTATCTTATGATATCACACTAGCGCTAGTTTTCAGTGGAAGGCTGAAACTATGATCGAGTAGCTGATGACCGCGACTTCACCCGCGTAAAATATATTTTTTTTTATTTCCACGTGAACTCCTTATTTTTCCTAAATAAAAAATAGCCTATGTCACTCCCCGGGTACTCAACTATACTCATGCAAGATCAGGTTGATACATTGTTCCGTTGCAACGTGATAAGCCAACAAACAAACACACTATCGCATTTCACATGTCGCATTGTATGATGACAAAACAATAAAAAAAACAAGCTTAAACTTCCAACTTTGCACAATGTATCATATCATAATAAAGGAATATAAACTGATATTTAATTCTGCTCGAGTTTTAACATATTATTTTAGCTGGTATCCCTAAGTAGGTATGCAACAAAAGTGCTCTGTGCGTGTGCTCTGACTGATTTACCAAATTGTTCAGATAACTTCATGCACATTTCCCCTCTGTTTTAAATATGATGGATACATGCACATCTCCCCTCTGTTTTAAATATACTGGATACTGTGAATTACTGACATATTTTGTATTAGCTACTTAAACTTAATTAATATTTGAATTTATAACTTCCCTCCGATACAGTTGATTTTTGGTCGGGTTTGAATTTAAACCCTTTCTAGGAAAACCAACGTTAAAAAATGTATTATTTTAGACCTGTTTGGGCTATGTATTGGTAGTGAGTTAACATTCTTATGTACGTACGTGTTTTTTCTCACACTCGTACTAATACATTTAAAGCTATGTATTCATGGCATAATATGGATGTTATTGACCATTTCACGACTCAATTAGTTTGGGCTGTAGGTTATCAGACGGCGAGTTAGCCTTCTTGTGTATAGATTTTTTCTCACGCTCGTACTAATACACTACGAGCTATGTATTCATGGCACGCGGCATAAAATACTTCGTATCTCTAGTTTCAATTTACTCATGATAAAACCTAACCGGCAGTTTCCCTTACGCTCTAGCGTACTTACCTCGTAATAAAGATGTTATTGACCATTTCATGGCACAATTAGTTTTTTTGATGTCCGAACAGTTATGTACCTAAAGTGAACCTACTATCAAAATTGTATGTTTCAAACTCTAGTGCTTGTGCCAACGATACTATAGTTAATAGCTATATATAGGTCGTTGGGCCGTCTTAAATTTATGTGGCATCCATCCATCAGCCTGTATGCATCCACTGCTGGGCATAGGCCTTTTCGAGAGCGCGCTACCAAACACGGTCATATATTATTATACATAAAAATATCAAAATTATATGTAAAATAGATTTATTATGTTCCGTGTATACTTCAGGAAAAGTTAGCCAAATAAAATAATATATAATCAATCTCAATTGCTGCTTACAAGTATGTATGTATAAACTTTTCCCTCACTAACCCATATCAAATGTGTCATTATCGACATCTGGTACTTATCATGCTCCACTTTTGCGATATTTCGGGTGATATCTCGTGACCTTAATGCAACTATATTTCAACAATATCATATCTGCTACGTAAACGAGTTTACGTTCTTCATGCTTCATCCTCATCATTTCAACCCATCGCCAAAGCCCTCTGATAATGAAATGAAATAAAATGAAAATATACTTTGTTGCACACCATACATAAAACACTTTTAAAAAAAATACAAGATATCATAAAAACTGTACAATAGGTGGCGTTATCGCTGAGAAGCGATCTCTTCCAGGCAACCTAGAAAAGGAAATAATAACAGAAAATTTGGAATGAAAGTGTGAAATGGGTGTACACAAAGTAGGTAATACAATTAGGAGATAAAACATTTAAACAAAGATAGCAAAGCTATAGACAATTATAATATATAATACACAAATCTGTACATATAAAATACATATAATACATAAAACATACATAAATATTATACTAGTTATAATGAGAAGCATTAGGTCTTATCCCACCAAGATGGCAACTGCGGACAGGCAGACTTCAAAAACCCTTTGAAAACATTACGAAGAACTCTCTGGCACGCAGCAATAATAAAGTTACTGTCCTTTAGTTATAGCAAGTGATAATTTATTTGCTTCATGCCAGTTTCATCTAGTTATCTTAAAACTTTTGCTTTTCAGATGGTATCTCGGTTTTGGTCATAATACGGAGTATAAGTATAACCTAAAGTTCACATGTTAGAGATTCACTCATGTATCATAATAACATAATGTTATATTATATCTACTGAAAGTGCTACGTCAGAGCGGCTACGACACATTTTATTTATAGAAGGCATTTAAAGATTAGTTATATTCCGCTATAAAACCTGAATTACCGTCAATGCGCTTTTATTTTTCTAAGCCCTTGTTATTTCTGCTATATAAAGCTACTTTAATTGGCTAACAGTTACAATGCCACCGCACGGAATGTCAGTTTTTATTTAGTTTTTTATCTGTTACATCAGAACACATTTGAAGCGTTTGTTCTAAAACGATTTAAACATTTCAAGAAAATTGTATAGGGATGTGTATAAAAATGGGGCGTTTCATGCAACCGGTAGTTAAAGATTTCGTAATTATAATTAATAGTTTTTCTAACAAAGTTAGGAGCCCAGCTTTGGTAGAGTCATTTCTGATATAGGATCAAGCGATCTTAAGCTTCTACAGAGCTTTTTCTTAATAATTTCCGAATTCTGCTATATAAAGCTACTTTAATTGGCTAACAGTTACAATGCCACCGTACGGAATGTCAGTTTTTATTTAGTTTTTTATCTGTTACATCAGAACACATTTGAAGCGTTTGTTATAAAACGATTTAAAAATTTCAAGAAAATTGTATAGGGATGTGTATAAAAATGGGGCGTTTCATGCAACCGGTAGTTAAAGATTTCGTAATTATAATTAATAGTTTTTCTAACAATGTTAGGAGCCCAGCTTTGGTAGAGTCATTTCTAATATAGGATCAAGCGATCTTAAGCTTCTACAGAGCTTTTTCTTAATAGTTTCTGAATTCTGCTATATAAAGCTACTTTAATTGGCTAACAGTTACAATGCCACCGTACGGAATGTCAGTTTTTATTTAGTTTTTTATCTGTTACATCAGAACACATTTGAAGCGTTTGTTATAAAACGATTTAAAAATTTCAAGAAAATTGTATAGGGATGTGTATAAAAAAGGGGCGTTTCATGCAACCGGTAGTTAAAGATTTCGTAATTATAATTAATAGTTTTTCTAACAATGTTAGGAGCCCAGCTTTGGTAGAGTCATTTTTAATATAGGATCAAGCGATCTTAAGCTTCTACAGAGCTTTTTCTTAATAGTTTCCAAATGAAATGGGAGTGATATATAAACGGGCTATAAAATATAGTCCACACGCAAGCTCTGAGGGATTGGGGGCTGAGGTAGCGGGCGGGTACGCAACGCGCCCGACCGTCGCTTCATACCCCGCACGCTCTCAATACTTGTGGCGATCTTGACGGGGGAGTACGCTTTATCGAGTCCTGTTTTTAATTTTGCGATAGCAGTGTTATATTGTTGTGGTATAAATAGTACTAAACTTAAAAGTTTATTTGTGTCTGCAAGTACATAGCTGTATAATTTATAAATTCCACATAGTACTGATTATTATTTCATAATTATTTATTCAATGCACGTACACATATTCTAAAGATGTGTTAGTATCGAAAACGTAATATCGACTAAATCACAACTCTATCTCATTACGTCAACATTCCTTAAGATTCCTCGGACCTCGCCCGCAGACTGTAGGTTCATTGTTTTTGTGCATATGTCTATAAACACGTGACAATATGACTCTAAGAATAATCTCTGAAAAGGTTGAATTTACTATTTTTATCATACCTGAACTAAAATGTTAGGTTAGCGGGGTAACGTAGACAGCGTTCTGGGCACATTCATCCTTACTCCATACTAATATTATAAATGCGAAAGTAGCTCTGTCTGTCCGTATGTTACGCAATTACGTCTAAACTACTGAACCGATTTAAATGAAATACTTTTTATTTCAGAAAATTCAAGAGTTCCCGTGGGAATAAAAAAATTCTGTTCAACAGATTTTGATGAAATTTGGTATAAGGATAGTTTGTATTCAGGGGAAGGACATAGTGTAAGCGTCAATTCAGAAGTAAGCATTAACGAAACACTTTTAATATATTTGTCCTCTCATTTAAAACTTGTACGAGTAAATGCTTAAACGTGTAGAGGTTCCACGAGAGATTTAATGTGATTAGATAAAAAATTTGGCTATACTTAAAAACAATATTCATTTGATCCCGCCACGAATGCTCTAAACCAAAATGCGACCTAAACACAAAAGTATTCAATAATCGCTGTGTCTGCCGGCAGGAGACTGACTTAGTATCGTCAAAACACTCGTAGTTATAATACTAACTAATTTCAATATGGCGTCCGTACCGTATGGCGATTAAATCTAATGACATGAAACGATTCAAATTGACAGATTTTATACTTCCTGTTTCATAAGATATAATGACATACAGTAATAATGCTAACAATAGGCTACTTTTAATCCCGGAAAATTAAGGAGTTCCCGCGAGAATCAAAAACCTTAGTCCACACGGACGAAGTCGCGGGCATCATCTAGTAATCAATAAATAAGAAATTATATTCGCTGTCTAAAATGTCTATATTAGTCATAAATGAGCAGTTCATTCAGTCAAAAGTAATCCAAGAGAACATATCTTCTAGAATTCCAAAGCAACGTACGCTACGTAAATACGTCGCTGCAGTAACGCGTGCGGATGTTTCATTGCACATCTACACGAAAATCTCACGCTCCTTTAATATGTCTGTTTCTATTCGCAATTATGTGACCTATAAACAGGATATTACGAAGGAAAAAGCTGTCAGAAACCTTCATGAAAGTGACATTGTAATATTCAAAAAAGGAACATTAAGGAGTTGACTTTCAAAAGGCGCTTCCTATCGTATGAAATGAAAAGCCAACAGCCAACACGCAGCTCTATTTCCGTGACAGACAATACACCATGCTTTGTGTGCTTACTTTGAAGCAAACCTATCTCAAGATTTTTTTCATGCCCTGTATGTGTCCTCCTAATACAGGATCCTTGTTATACGAGTACCTACAAGTATACTAACAAAATTGCATGAAGGCAAATCTTAATATAATAGTCTTTGTAGTAAGTTATAATATTGTAAAATCTATACCTAAAATAAAACTGTAACTGAAAGATTTCTGTACATTTAATATATTCTGAAATTTTTTATCGGGGTATGCATTACTATCGATGCTGAGCCCAAACACAGATTTTTATTTAATTTTTGTCTGTCTGTCTGTCTGTATGACCGCATCACGCGAAAACTAATGAACGGATTTAAATGAAATTTGGTGCAGCGATAGCTGATACTCCGGGTCAACATATAAAATAGTTTTACTCCATAACTCAGTCAAATCTGAACCGACTTGATCTTTGATCTTTCTTTATTAGAAGGTATGTATCATCGGGTAAGTATTAGATACCCAATTTTGGTGAAGATTTGAAGAGTGATTTTAAATAGAGATGGAGGACTCAACAGATAACAGCAATTCATTTGATTAGGACTTAATAATATCCTTTTGGTGGCGTTTGAAGGAAACAAAATTAATTATTAAAAATTGCGACCAAGAGAAAATCTGTCAACAGCCGTCAACATAATTCACGATTTAGGTCTGGTCCAATCCTAAATCTATGTTAAATCGGTATTTCAATAATATTTCGATGCCATATGTTTGCCTGTGATATGTGGACTTAATTTAGTGTATTAAAAATGCCGTGACTCAATCCGAAGTCTGAACCAGAGTTTAAGTAGCTTGAAAGGGCAAATAACGAACTTTGATACAGAAGTGTTATCTGCAGCAGTATCTTCTGGAACGGAAACCTCAGTAAAGAAGCTCGAAGACAAATGCCGTTATCAAAAGCTTGAGGTAGTTTATGCAACCGCATAATATAACTGTGGCTTCATTAAAAATATATTCAAAATATGTTTATTAAATTTAGGTGCACTGTACACTTATTGACTCCGATTAGTTATAAAACGTGATGGTGATAATCAGTTACGGTATTTTTGTTTAGTAAAACTAAAGCTAGAGCAACGGGATTATGAGGTCAGTTCTGAGGAATCGGGGGCTGAGGTAGCGGGAGGGTGCGCCCCGCGCCCGACCGTCGCTTCATACCCTGCACACGAGACGAGAGATTACACTTTATGGAGTCCTGTTTTTAATTTTGCAACAGCAGGGTTATATTGTACTATTAATAGTACCTACTTAAAAGTTTTATTGTCTGAAACATAAAATACGAAGAAACATTTTCGCCGACCATACTATACTAATATTTAAAATGCGAGAGTTTGGATGGATGGACGGATAGATGGATGTTTGTTAATCAATCACACCAGAACGACAAAATGGATCTGGATGAAATTTGGCTTAAAGATAGAGTATAGTCTGGACACGTAGGCTACTTTTAATTCCGGAAGATTAAAGATTTCCCGCGGGAACCATAAAACCTCAATTCACGCGGACAAAGTCGTGGGCATCAGCTAATATATTATAAGATTTTGCTTTCTGTATTTGTTGGAATGAATGTAAACTTTCAGTAGGTGCTGGGTGCGTCTAAGCTTCGGTCGACGTCCATTGATTTGATTGTTACCTCGAAATCCCTGTATATTTTATGCTGAAACATTATTTAAATACATAAAATTTATAACAGACATTTACTATTTCCTAGAAACCATGTTACTTATTTATTGATTCCCACGTAAGCCTAGGGGTGACATCTAGATAAACCTTAGAAAGTAAAATATTATTATTTACATTTTTAAAAATCATGCAATTAATGAAATAAGAGCAGTTTCCATGAAACCTATCTCATATTTTTATCTATATTTAAAAGAATAGCTGTTTTAAAATATAGGCAGAGATCGTTTATATAATATAGGATTAACCCATTAGGTCAGTTCTAGACTTGCCTTTATAGTTTAAACATGTATTAACTATAAAAGTTATGCTCTGGTCTTCTCAGACCAGGGCGCGTTTGGAACCCGTAACTTTAGTTTTGAGATACCGTGATTAATTATTATTACCATCACGTCATAAGCTTTGTAAACGTGGCGTTCAGAAGTTGTACTGTTTAGGTACTTATTTTGAATAAATATATGTACTTTGAGTTTGATTTGCTCATGGAAAACTCATTATATTTATTATACAATCGAAGTTTCTATATGTAAATAGGTCCGGAGTCCCAACACAAGCTGAGTGGCTTACCTTTTTGTTGCATAGCTGTACAATATAGTGTTGATTTCGCATGTAAGGGTTTTAGTTTAAGTTTATTTTTTGTGCAGAAGTGCTCGAATAAAGATTTTTCTTTCTTTCTTTCTAAATGATAATAGAATGTGGATTCATATACGCAAGAATGCAATTAATTATTTATTTGCATATCTTGCAATTAAATTTTTTAGATAGTCTAGCATAGCTAATGTCAGTCAATTTTTTTTGTGCATAGGTTTTACCAAGTATATTATTAAAGAGTTAAACCGTGAATATATTTAAGAATAATTCGCATATATTATCGTAGGCCTTCCCAATATCGGCTCGTACTTACCCACTCAAAGATAAATTATAGACGCTCATAATTATCAAGCGAAAACATTGCTTAATTAACGACCTTTGAATTTGTGTACATTTATAATTTTTTAAGCGTAAAGTTCCCAATGCTGAGAGAGGTGCTTTATTTTACAGTTATTATTTCCACAGACAAAGGAACTGTTGCTTTCATGTTAAATTGAGTGATGTTCTCATTGAATACCATTAAGAACTCGAGTCGGAGTGAATTCGGTCCGGTATCTAATATTATGACGACCCCTCTGGCGCAGTGATGCACACTTTAGATTAAAAGTTGAAGGTCCCAGTTCAATCCCCAAAACAGGGGATGAACTGGGACTGATTTAGTAGGGGAGGCTTCTACCGTGGCTAAAGTTCAGCTTCATATACCTAGCTACTTATATTCTCCTTTCCTTCTCAACTGATCGTTAAGTTTTTGCTACGATCAGTGCAATGATTAGGGAATGAGTTTTCCTGAACCTTCAAATTTCAGTCTACACTTCGTCCTTCAACTATTGAACATGAATTCGTTCATACTAGTCAATTTAATCATTCGATATCTCTCTATAGTTCGCGCGCGAGTTGAATGCAGAGTAAATATATGGCGACACATTCATTTAGTCTGCATTCAACTCGCGCTCGAGTTGTAGACGTTCATGCCGTGAAAGGTTTCCACGTTAAGATTTAGCCATATATTAATTTTATTATTTATACCCATCGCATTATTATCCCAAGAAAACCCCTGCCAGTGCCTATGTTATTAATGGGATGGGTTCACGAGTCTCAGCAATGAGGAATACGACGCAGAGAGCGATATTATATGTAGTATTTACCTATATTGAATCCCTGACCGCCCGAATAGGGCTACCTATTGTCTAAACTACTAGGCTATCAAAACTTCTAGCATTAAGTTTTCAATCAACCACGAATCAATAAACAATAATCCGTACATGAGTGTACACAACCAGATGTTCCCAAAGTTGCTTACATTCGAGCCGCGAAGAGTACAGATTTAGTGTGTACGTGAGCAGAGTACCTACGCCGACACTGCCAGACACTGTGGCTTATTCTTTTGGACACAATCTTTAAGCTAAATTGAAAGGTCATGATTTAGTGCTATCCTCATTTTAGCTGCAAAATCATGAAAGAGATGACAGCAATATATTTGAATCTGTTGTGCTTATTCGTCCTGGTGGACAGGGCATTCTGAACCTGTTATAGATTAAATTGACTATTCCAAAGCTCTTGTAAAATTATATAATACTAGAGGGCCCGGCAGACCTTGTCCTGCCCTATCTTCCTCGCAATTTGTAACTATACGTACATCTCAGTTCATAAAAATAAAAAAATAAAATATATGTTGGAGAACAATCCAGAAGTAGGTATTATAATAAAACACTTTTAATATATTTGTACTCTAACCACGAGAGATTTAATGTAATTAGTTAATTTATAAAACTCAGTTAAACAATACTATAGTATCAAATCATTTGACCAGGCTGCAGTTACTACCGCAGCTCGTAAACAAGGTAACGATCTAAACACCGAAGGTATTCAATAATCGTTTGAGTCTCGGTGGAGACTGCCTACCGATGGTAAAACATTCGTATTTATACAAGTTATTCCAATATGGCGTCGGGAACGAACTGACGAGTGAAATACATCGAAAGAGTCAAATATCAGTACAATCGAACCTTCATCAATAAATAAATTAACAATCTTTTAACTTTTGTAACAATTAATTTCAACTGTAAACGCAAAGCTGACAGTTCGGCCGTCCTGAGAACAACACGTCCTCGTGTTTATGTCATATCACGGGCGTTTATGCCCCAAATCATATAAATCATGATCAGACGTTTTTGCCTGGGGCGTTCTTGCCCATAATTACTAATAATAATTACTTGTAACACACTAATCAAACTGCTGAACTTCCAGTCTTATCAAACATACATAAACTATTCTCAAGAAATTGTAAATTGATACAACTAACCTCATTCGTTGTACTTTTCAAAATCTGACACACTTTATGAACTTTTAGCACAAACATATTTAAAACATCTAAGGTTACAGCCACTAATCTCAAAAACTTATCATCACATATAATATGAATACTTTCACAACTGCGAATCTACCACTGGTTCGGAATGCCACGTCCTAGCGAGAAGAACCAGCAAGAAACTCGGTGGCGTCTAACATCGAAAATAATTTTGACACAGCTAGTGTTGACGCCGCAACCGTTGAACAACGAAGGTACCGTTGCTCGGAAAAATACAAAATGGCGGTCGTCAACATCGTTGTTCAATCAAATAATAAATATGACAATTCGTTAATAAAGTAATTTGTGTTAGGCACGTAATAATTATCAGATATCCGCTAACAGATTCGGCCATCCGTTATTAAATGTGTCCTCACATCCATGTAACGATTTAAGTTATTTTTCATAAAAACAAAAAATATGTGATGACAATTACAACAACATAGGACACCTTTGTCCCATAAATGTAACGATAATAATAATAAGCTTATATTAATAATTAGCTTTAAATAGCAATATTTTGCTGACGCCTTTGTCTTGCACTCAATAAGAAGGAACACCTTTGTCCACAGGAATAAATAAAACTATTAGTTTTATTTACTTCTGTACTTTTGAGACACTTTTGTCCAACAGAAATAAACAAAACCAATAATTCAGGACACTTTTGTCCAACACACAAATAAATCTACTCTTTTGAAACGCATGGAAATATATAACACTGTACTTGAGTACCTTTATTATGAAATTATGACATTTTTATTATGAAGTTACGACACTGTAATTTGTAAATAACATTAAATGTTGTATGACTAGGTACCTGGATAACTTTTTTTTTTTAATTTTAATGACATCAATGTAAAGGACACTGTTCCGTCCCCATACGAAGTTTGCCTAAGAACCAACAGTCTTTAATATTGATTACTGGGTTCAAATAAATACCTTTTTATACTTGAGAGCAGATTAAAACAACGGACGCTTGCTAAAAAATGACTTATCTTGAGGTTATTTCAATTTTCACAATCAATCTGCTTGGACAAATAAATACCATCTTTATCCAATTGTAATAGAGCTGTAATGTTTCTTACGATACGGATCTAGCGCTCAAGCGGTGGTATTGCATATTATTTTAACCTGTAAGTTATTGATCTGTGGTTAATAATCGAGAAACGGAAACGTATAGTATCAATTTAATACCCATTTATTTATTTTGTAATTAATTTGAAGTGTCCGTTGAATTATAATATTTGAAATAAAGGTTATAAAATAAGCTAAGAATTACTGTATATTTCAAACACGAGTTGATTCTTAGGCGAACTTCGCCAATGACCTTTATATTAATATTGTTTTGTACAATATTGATCTGACTTTCGTAAGCGCTTTTGTAATTCTCACTTCTGTGCTTTGGTGACACTTTTGTCGTCCAAGCAAGGACACCTTTGCCCAACAAAATAAATAAAACCAATAACGCTTTTGTGACACCTTTGTCATCTAAGCAATAATTCAGGACACCTTTGCCCAACAGAAATAAATAAAATTAATAACGCTTTTCCGACACCTTTGTCCTGAAACATAATTAAAAAAACACAGTCTTCACATGACACCTTTGTCATGTTAAGATAAATTAGGTTAATATATTATAACAGTCCGATTCCTCCTCACTCAGTCTGTCCTGATAGTGTCGTGAAAAATGTAACCATGTCTTGTGTATAATCAAGCTGAACGTTTGAATATTTTAACAGAAACACAGCACGGTTTAGGAGAAATAGGTCAGCTACTATTGCTATATTTCAGTTAATAACCAATGACCAGTTAATACTGAGAAAACGAAGATTATTGCGTTTAAAACTTCACAAGAAAAACACCTATAAAAATTCAATACAATAATGTTATAATTAAGGAAGTCAACACTATTAAATAGACTTCCACTGCAATTGGAAATACCACATTAATAACCTATGCAATTGATTAGAAAACATATGATGGATATGTGTCGTCTGTACTCAATAGCTTCCAAAAAAGAACATACGTGTTATATGTAGGGAATATTTCCTGGACCCCATGTTTAAGGCACTTAAGATATTTATTTATCCTATATTTACATTAAAGAAATTTGCATCTTTGTCAAAAAAAACTACTTCGAATATTGTGAAACTCATGGCCAGGCTCTACAAAGGCTTAGAAATAGGTTACTTGTACCTAGCATAAAGCTAGTTATGTATAAAGTAAATGCATCTTGTAGGGCGATTTCAATATAAACTTCAAAAGACTGTCAAAGATATTACCCTGTCTTAATTTAAACAATTTCCTTGTTAATGAATTTATTTTTAATTTTACTGAATGGTAATATGTATTCTTGTGCTTGTATAAACAGCTAATATTTATTGTGTTAAAATAATAATTTAATAATAGTTTAATATAATGTAATATTGTATAATAATAATTTAATAATAGTTTAATATATTGTAATATTGTATAAACTAGATTTCTTTATAATTGATTATTAAAGCTAGTTATTATCAGGCATAGACTTAAAATACGGAATATATAATAAGAATGCATTTGAAGTGAGTTAATAATATTGCATGCCATTCGATGTCAGATTGTATTACACCGTATTATTATATAACATTATATAAAGCAAATAAATGAATAGAATTCAATTGACCAAGCTAGTTACAGAATCCATTGACAAAGATCAAGGCATTACTGTAGATAGATTGCACACATGAAAATACAAGGTAAAGTTAGCTGTAAACTAGTTATGCAAAGGCGGCCTTATTGCTTACTGAGCAATCTCTACCAGGCAACCTTTGGTGAGACGTTCGAATAAGATACGTAGGGTAGTGTGGCAGAATACAATACAAGTTATAATAAGTAAGAACATAATATAAAAAATATAATAGACGTATTGCATATATACATTACATGTAAATAAAATATAGACAACAATAATAATATTACACATAAACATACACAAATTACACATATATAAATAAAATTAAAAACGCATCGTAACGAATTACGATAGAAGTATAATTTATGTATTATGGCACGACTTGGTTAAGGAAATATTCTTTGAGACAATTTTTAAAAAATAGGCAAAGATTTGGAGTTTCTAATATTTTTGTGAAGAGATTCCCATAAGTGCACAGCATACACCGTGTACGATTTTCTGTAATATTTTGTACGATGGCTAGGAGTTTTGAGTTTATTATCCATGGTAGAACGCAGCTGCATATGGCGAACGGCATCGAGAAACTTGAAACGTTCTTTATAATAGCTGGGAGTATGAGGAGCATATAGGATCGAGAATAGTAAAGAAAGAACATAAAAATTTCGAAGCAACCTAATTGGAAGCCAATCGAGACGAGCACGATACGCACTAACGTGATCAAATTTTCTCAATCCATAGATGAGTCGAATACACATGTTTTGTAAGCGCTCAAGCTTGTTTAATAACTCCTCAGTGAGATCCGTGGAACTGCTATCGGCATAGTCCAGTATAGGTAAAAGGAGTGTTTCAGCTAAGGATATCTTAGTTTTGACTGGAAGGAGATCCTTCCAGCGTTTCAGGGAGCCGATAGCCAGCAAAGAGACGTCGGCTAACGTGGTTAACTTGCAGTCTCCAGGAGAAGGAGTATTACTGTAGGTATTATATCAGACTATACAATCTGATAATGTAATAATTTATCAGTAATTTTTTTTGGGAATAAAATTAGACCAACATTGTGATTGGACATCATAATAGTGGCATTTGTACTAGATCAAATAGATTCATAAGCTGGTGCTGCGTACCATGGTTACATTATGTCGAACCTTCGATGCAGAATTGTCATATGGGAGATCCTGGATTGGTATAAATAAATTAGTGTTATTGTAAAAAGGTGTGTGTTTAATAATATTGTTTGAGGTCCTAATTTAATAATAAATTCGATCCTTTTGAGGTTAGGTTTTATCTCTTAAAAATCAATTATGTACCCGTAATACAATACGTATAATAGGTAATAGGCGTTTCCCCAAACGCTCTAAATAGGAGGCAGACTTCTTAATCAATAGGCAATCACCTTTAATATTAAATTTTAAGGTATAGTTTTATAAAAACAACATTTCATCAACATAACCTCTAATAACTATCATGAAGTTCTTAATAATACATAAAAAGCAGATTTTACGGATTTAGGACTCTGACTGGTGCTCAATGTATTATGGCGAATTGCCGTATTTTGTAGTTTCATGTTATCAAAATAAATAACAATCTCGTTCAAAATAGAAAAATAAATACTTTTATTTTTATAATCGACGAATCCTATTTAATCAGATAATTTCATTGATTCTTGATTATTGTCATCATGCCTACTCGTTTACTTTATGCAACCGCATAGTCGTTATTTTGTGCGAGTCAGGAGTAATGGACTTTAATGCTTGGACTAAAAATTTAAGTAAATCAAGACCATCTGTACCCTCATTATTGAGTGTAAGGATGTCACCTCTGGAATTCCGGATGTCGACCTCGTCGGTAGCACGGCACAGGGGCATACGTAACCGGTGGCTGCTCTGGCAACACCTGTCGTCACGCGGCTGGCCGTGCTGGTGATGCCCGGAGCGCCCTCTGAGCGCTGCCCGGAGCGCCCGCAAGACGCGCAGATCGAAGGGCCCCCGAAGCGCCCGCGAGGTCCGCAGGCGAAGCGCCCGCGAGGTCCGCAGGCGAAGCGCCCGCGAGGTCCGCAGGCGAAGCGCCCGCGAGGTCCGCCGGCGAAGCGCCCGCGAGGTCCGCCGGCGAAGCGCCCGCGAGGTCCGCCGGCGAAGCGCCCGCGAGGTCCGCCGGCGAAGCGCCCGCGAGGTCCGCCGGCGAAGCGCCCGCGAGGTCCGCAGGCGAAGCGCCCCTCGAGGCGCTGCTCGGAGCGAGAGAACGGGCTGTGCAGAGCCCGCCTTGGCGCAGCGTACGTCACATGAAACAAAATAAGAAACCATGAACATTTCCGTTCGGTCTTTCTAATTATTGATGGGTCTGATTACTTAGCAATTAATCCGTATTCCTGTATTACAGCCAGCGGTAAAAATAATATTTTTAAATTACCCACTATTAATATTATTTAAAAAAAATAACAAAACGGATGTGCAGAAGGCAAAGGAAAATCAAGGCAACGTGAATCATATCCCACTTCTGAACTGTTGGAGAACAATCCAGAAGTAGGTATTATAATAAAACACTTTTAATATATTTGTACTCTAACCACGAGAGATTTAATGTAATTAGTTAATTTATAAAACTCAGTTAAACAATACTATAGTATCAAATCATTTGACCAGGCTGCAGTTACTACCGCAGCTCGTAAACAAGGTAACGATCTAAACACCGAAGGTATTCAATAATCGTTTGAGTCTCGGTGGAGACTGCCTACCGATGGTAAAACATTCGTATTTATACAAGTTATTCCAATATGGCGTCGGGAACGAACTGACGAGTGAAATACATCGAAAGAGTCAAATATCAGTACAATCGAACCTTCATCAATAAATAAATTAACAATCTTTTAACTTTTGTAACAATTAATTTCAACTGTAAACGCAAAGCTGACATATATATATTTATATTTGATAGCATAAATTATAAATTAATAGTAAAAACATATTAAATTAATAATAAAATAATAATAGTATAATAGGCATGATGATTTTGAAAAATGGTCAGATTATGTTCGGAAGTATCTACTATATCGAAAAAATATCTTATTTCAGCAGAAAAATAAGGTTTAGTAGATAAAATTGGCATTTGAAATTTAAAGTTTAAAAATCACGCCAAAACGCTCGCCGGTGTCATGGCGTCGTTTGTGACGTCACTATTGTTTTTACCAATGTACTCTAATGTACTGCGTGCAGTAAACAATAAGTCTTCGTACAACAATTTAGATATTTTGTGTGAATAATATGAATTCTAAAGCGTGTAAGTCGTGTGCGGTCCTCCAGTGTTATAACACATCAAAATGAACTCCAAACAAGTTATCTAACTAAATTCTGCTATTTATTTCTGCGAAGATCACTTGACGTAAGTTTTTGCTTTATTCTAATACTAGCTGATGCCCGCGACATGCCCGCAGGAACTCCTTAATTTTCCGGGATAAAAAGCCCATATAAATCCGATGTGTAGTTTTAAAGATCTAAGCATACATTGGGACAGACAGCGGGAAGCGAGTTTGTTTTATACTATGTAGTGATGCTGTTTTGCTTATAGCACAAATAACTGCAAAAAGTTAGATGCGTGCCAAGAATCGAACCCCAGACGCACCGAATAGGAGGCAGACGTCATATTTACTAGGCAATCACCGCTCATATTGAGTTATACGGTAAAGTTTTAAAAAACAACATTTCATTAACATAACCTCTAATAACTAAGTACCATGAAGTGCTTAATATATAAAATAGCAGATTTTACGGGTTTAGGACCTATAAATTATTATGTTATAATGGTACTTACATGGAAGTTTTGACGTTGCGAAATTCTGAATAGAGTAAAACTTAGGACGGCTATAGGCATGATAACAGGACACTGTCCACTTAACAAACATCTATATGTTCTAGGTATAACCGACAGCCCTTTATGCAGAGCTTGCATGGAGAGCGAGGAGACACCAAGACACGTACTACTCGAATGTAGTGCTGTATCCACTCAACGAGAAGCTTACATTAGCTCCCCAGCAACACTCCCGGAAGTCCTCGCCGACCTGGGCGGCCTGCTTGGATTCTGGAGTGAGCTCGGCTGGCTGGAGTGATCCAGCGGGGAGTCGCACCAGAGGTCTCACGCACAACGGGCACTTACGCCTAAGTGCGGAAAAGCCCAGTGAATGAAGATGAAGATGACGATGACTTCTTATACCTACGTATAGCCTGTATAGGCTGATGGATGAATGGGTCGTTATTCTATCAATTCTATCTTTTGATTTACTTATCTCCATCATCACTGTCGCTGTCCTATGTTATTGGCAAAGTTAAGTAAACATGGAGAATGGCTATTTGAACACATTTCTCATCCCTAGAGTCCCCTGTATGAGCTGGTGGAAGTATGAATATAATAATATCATGCTTGCTAAGTGTATTTAGCTCATTTTCTTCCTCTAGCAGAGTCACAATTTCATTCAAAGACATAGACTTAAAGCTACAAATAGGGAATAAATAGGTGTGTATAGACCTACTGTGTCAAATACGATACACCACACTATAAGTCAATAAAAAGAAAATCTACAACTGACCTTTCTATGATTTTATATATTCTTTCAAAAAATAGTTATACCTATAACTATAAAAATCACCAACAAATCTATGGACTTACCTATGTATCTTATAAAAATAGTCATTGTAATGAAATTATTTTATTTGGAACACTCTTACCATCCACTTGACACCTACAATAAACATAAACTAAAAACTATTACAAGTACTTCAAAATAATTTATTACTTTTGCTACGTCACATGTGACACGGTAGGTATAAACGGATATGAAAGCAATAAGTAGGTAGATATAATTGAAAGACTCAAGTTCATTCGAATTATTTAAGCCTTAGCTTATCAGCAATTTCCTTGAGAATATGAAATGAAAAATTGAGAATTTAATCTTGTTTGCCATTGAAATATGAAGTGCATTCTTGAGAGCAAGTCATGCATTCTTTAATTTAAATAGACTTTTAAAAGCTTTAGCTATACCTAGTCTGACCACGCTAAGTCTGCAGAAGTACGAAAATGGTAGAATTTGAAAATCTGTTGATGGAAACACAGTCTATACTGCAGTATTATCAAAAGGAATCATTTCAAAACCACTTGGTCTTCTTACTTGTGAACTCTTCGATATCACGTAAACATTATAGTTTTGGCTAAGGTTATAATTGTTTTGTTCCTTCACTTATATACTTATATACTTAGTTGGTTTAAGGAAATAAACTACATGACAATGTCGGCAACATTGTGCGTTGCGTAAATTATAATATGTGGACGAAAACGTGGGCGCTTTTGAAATTCTCCTAGTCAGGTTACAGTTTTTTAAATTACTGTTTGTTTTCAACAAACTTTGTAAGGTTTCAAGTTGCTTTGTGCGAGTCCAAGAAAGACATGTGGTGGCGAAATCGCACTATTACATAATGAAACATTGAACATGAACCTACCTACTTCCCTACGTGTCTATGAACTATGTTTAACATGCCCTAAACGGACTTATAGTTTGTGCTATGGTTACGACAGAAAAGTAAAAATGTAGAAACCATTTAAACCGAGAGAAACATATATATGTACTAGCTGATGCCCGCGTCTTCACCAGCGTTAATTGAGGTTTTTGCTGCCGCGGGAACTCTTAAATTTTCCGGGATAAAATAAACTATGTATGCCTATGTGTTATTTCAGACTATAACCTATCTGCCAAATTTCATCCAGATCTGTGCAGCAGTGCTAGCGTGATTGAGTAACAAACATCCATTCATCCATCCATTCATCCATCCATCCCTCCATCCATCCCTCCATCCATCCCTCAATCCATCCCTTCATCCATCCATCCCTCCATCCATCCCTCCATCCATACATACATCTATCCAAATTTTGGCATTTATAGTATTTGTATAGATAGCTCAGGTCAATTGAATAAACGAACTAAATAAAGATAATAATCTTTAAATGAAACAGTAATGTAAGCATGAAAACATTTTTGCGAAGTTACTACTTTCCAAATATTGCATGGTAAGTAGTATTTTTATCTTAAGAAAAATGTAAAAGCATTAAGGATTCGTTAGAAGTAAGTTACGTAGGAAATAAAAATTGGCAGTCATAGGAACTGCCGGTAGAAGTGAAAACGGATTATTTTTTAATTGAAAATAATAAAAATATTTTAAATATGTACTTAAAATATAAACCTTAAAACTAAGGCATTAAAGTTTAATTAGGAATGTACTATATTTATATTTAAGACCTTTTGTCTTTGTAACAATACAAGGTGTCGGTCACAGTGTCAGTCACGCGATTCCACATTTTTACCCCCTACCAAAAAGTGCTCAACGCGGCTAAAGAATTTTTCACTTCAATAAAAAATTAGACAAACTTGGTTAAAGTTACCAACAAAGTCGTATTAAGTTACCCCGGCGTTCAAACACAATTACGATGCCATCGCATTTGGCTGAAACCGGATCTTATGTACACAAAGAGCCTTCCTCTAGCCGCTGGCGAATGGTACTAATACCATTCTTGTTATGTGTGTTTTGTGTTGGACCTTGGGTGTTACTTTACAAGTTAAAAAAAACGCCTTAGCAAATCGAATTTGTGTAATACATATTTCTTCCCTAATGAAATTAAAACCTTTATTGTTCCAAAAAAAAATAGATATACGAGTAGGTAACATCCGCATTCTGACGATCTCCGTGGCGCAGTGTATAGCGCTGTTAACGCTGTTGTACCGTGTTTGATCCCCGGCAGGGTCAATTTCGGAATTTATAATTTCTGAATTTTCCCTGGTCTGGCCTGGTGAGAGGCTTCGGCCATGGCTAGTTACCACCCTACCGGCAAAGACGTCCCACGAAGCGATTTAGCGTTCTGGTACGATGCCGTGTAGAAACCGAGGGGTCATGGGTTTAATATCACTGCCATGACCCTAACTGGTTAGCCCGCTACCATCTTAGACTGTATCATCACTTACCATCACGTGAGATCGCAGTCAAGGGCTAACGTAAAGAGGATAAAAAAAACATAGAGATACCTTATGAATATTCTATTTTATTTAATGGCAGTCTCTTTGGGTACATGCAGAAAATCACCTGTCTTTAAGATAGATGTGTTTTAGGCGACAGTGCTTTAAATAGATGGCTCATTTCATACACAAACTCAGATGAAATCTGCAGGTAAGAAAGGGGTTTTTTTTTTTGATTTAATCATTTATTTTCTGCTTTCGATTTCGGCCACGGTAATCAATCTCATTGCGGTGAAGCAATGAAAACCTTGTGGTTAAAACTTAAGACACCCGACCACCTATACGGGGTCGCGCGTTTGATCCCCGGACACACGACTCCAACTTTTTGAAGATATGTGCGTTTTAAGAAATTTAATATTACTTCCTTCAGGTGCAGGTTTCGATGTTTACCTTCACTTCTAAAACAGTGAAGGAAAACATCGAAACCTGCACGCCCGAGAGTTCTTCATAATGTTCTCGAAGGTCTGATAGGTATGAAGGTATGCCAGTCCGCGTTTGGCTAGCGTGGTGCACTATTGCCAAACCTGATGTGTTAGTAAAATAAGTTATTTTGTTTGAATAGACAATTCATATTTTTCAGAATATAGAGAGAATACTAGTTTAATCTACATAGCTCAATGAGCTGCGAAGCTGTAATGGCAGTGTCGGGACATTTGTGCATGGAAAACTGATTAAACTTTGGAATCCCATGATAGGTACTAAGTACGGATGGAGATCTATCACGCAAGGTTCAACGTAAATTGCTGTCTACAACACCGACGCAATATCGCCTGTATAACGGTTTTTATCGGATATTGCTCAACGTTTCTGATACGAACCACTAGGATGTGGAACACCCTCCCAGCGCACGTGTTTCCTGCCACGTATAATTTAGGTACCTTCAAGGCAAGAGTGAATAGGCATCTTCTAGGCAAGCGCGCTCCCTCAAAGACCTCATCATTGCTTTGCACTAAGCATGGTTGTCGTCAAGCGCAAGCTACAGCTCACACTAAAACAAATAAAAAACGTATCGCAGGGTACCAATGAACACAAGCGTCAATTCATTTCAACAAGTTAGCCCTTGACTGCAATCTCGCCTGATAGTAGTTAGAGTTGATGCAGTCTGGTAGAAGTTGAAGATAAATCCGATCTTTAGGGGTATGACAGTTATATTAAACCCATACCCCTAATCGATTTCTACACGGTATCGTACCGGAACGCTGTATTGTTTGACGGCACGCATTTGTCGATAGGGTGGTAACCAGACCTTCCACCTCATCAATTGCTCTATTCAAATAAAAATAAAACTTATTTGTACGGGGCACGCTCGAAGGAAACCTTTGCTATGTTTATTGTTGGGTCGGTTTGTTCGGGTTGTTTACAGTTCATAAAGTCGAGGCACGTTTTTCAGTTTTGTGAAGTATTGTGGACTTTTTCTTGTCGACATTTAATATAATGATTGTGGTACACACTTTTTACCCAACTAGACTTAAACCAAAAGGAAGGGTTATGATTTTAGCAATCTATTTTTGTATATAACATCAAAAAGTTGGGGTCTTTGAAGATTTATTTATAGTCAGGTTAAAGTTTTTTAATTAATAGGTACTTTCTGCTTGATCTATTTAAGGGCGAAAACAAGATAACACTTGCGCGTGCAATGTCCACGTTGTTGGGGAAGGACTTTATATCCTATCGCGCTACTCTATGTAACTTCATATAAAAACGAAAACATTAT
Organism: Erebia palarica; assembly: GCA_964035005.1. Classification (NCBI taxonomy): domain Eukaryota; kingdom Metazoa; phylum Arthropoda; class Insecta; order Lepidoptera; family Nymphalidae; genus Erebia; species Erebia palarica. Next base: position 23,817,622 of record OZ035986.1, read on the forward strand.
CGCGTAAAAAAACACCACGGACAGAAGTGGGACAGGTTCTAATAAAAGATTTAAGATTTTTCTCTTACAATTAATTAAGTTTTAATAATTTTCTCAACAATCGTTAGATTTTGAATCACACTCTCATCTGTATGTACCACAACACATGTAACAGATCAGAACCATATAATAAGATGGTGCATGGCTTCGAGAGTATTTAAAACATTGTAGCCCATACATAAATCAACACAGACCATTTCATCAATTTTTTATCTATGGCCCGGCTTAGATAATTAAGTGCTACTATGCACTGTTGCCACCGGAGGCAGTTCGTACATAAGCTCCGACATGTTTGAAATAGCTCTATTAGAAGTTACCCTGCGAGCCAGTGTCATGAAACTTATTAAGGTTTCATGACGAAACTTGTCGTACATAGTTAAATATAAAGTTAGAACATGCCACAAACTTGCAGTAGCCGTCAAGGAATCTATATACAAATTTACTAGGGGACTGACTGAGTTATATTATGCTCGAGATTCATGCCTGAGTTTGCATGCACTTAGTTTAATCTCTCATAGTATTTCGAGTAGCTAAATGTACCGTTTTGTTTGTCTTAACAGTCTTAACGTTATATTAAAGAGATTTTCAAAATATTGTCAATGGTGTATACCTAGTCTGCCAATAATTAACCAGAGTGGTGAAATATGACCATACCCTTTACATTCTTGCTTGTCTATTTGTCTGAGATAATGAATCTTCTCCTCTTGGTTCTTAATTACATTTGCTAAAAAATGCTTCTGGCGACCACCGAGAAAGAAAAATTCATTATTAATGCAAACAACGGATTAAGTAAATTATTTTTCACAACTTGTTATACCCTGAGCTTAGTTTGTTTTCTTTGCAAGATTATTTAATGAGAACCATACCTAACTTAACACAGCTCTAGGCGGTTATCTTAGGTGGTCTTCAGGCTTTCCTTAATTACTTATAAGAAATATTTTTGATAAGATCACAAGATAATTATAATCTCTCTTGTTTGATTTGTATATCAGCAATCTCAAAATGTAAGCTGATTAATAATGTTTTATTTGTTAACTAGCTGATGCCCGCGACTTCATCCGCGTTGAATAAGTTTTTAAACTCCCACGGGTACTCCTTCCGTCATAAAAAGTGGCCTACGTCAATGTCCAGGTTCTCAATTATACCATTAAAAAAATCTTGATCTGAAAAATTTCGGATCCATTCGGACAAATGTTAAGTGTATCATCTTGGTTCTTGAATTGCTAAGGTACTCTGAGAACGTAGAATAGCCTTATTTATGAAATATCCTCAAAACCTGTACTGTTCTGTGCAAATATTTACTGTTTAAATCATGTCTGCATAGAATGGTGGCAAGAATGCAAGCTTTGTTTCCGCGGTGAACAACCAAGCTGATCCACAAAGAAATGTTTAGTTGATACATATGATCAGTGCAGCATTGACAGTGGAACAGTAATTTACAGTAGTTGATCAAGAACCATTAACTTGGTTTGTATTTGAAAGTCAAATTTATTTGGTATTTCGGTTGACTTAGATCTTAATGCGACTGTTAATGAAAGCTAACTGTCACAAACAGAGAATGCAGTCTTAGATTGAATACAATATCGTCAAAAACTGCAGACGTAAGTTGTCGAAATTCCACTAATTTGCTTCCTAGTTTCTAATTCGAACCGCTAGAATATGGAATGCCTCTCCGAATTCCGTTTTCCCCTTCACTAATATATGTACATTGAAGTTAAGAGTGAACAGAAAGATAATAATAATAAGATAGGTTAATGCGCTCATCTTTATGCTAAATAATCAAGATTGATTACAGACTCCACAAATTATAATAATGCACGACACCTTTACAATTTTGAGTCGATACATAGGTAAGGGTTAAACCTTACTGACGTGTGATCTAAGCGTCTATAGACTGTATTAACGAATTAAAAAATACGACTGCCCTGCCATATTATTTTTGGAGTTTACCTCCATAAGAAGCGATTTGCATAAATAGCCTTTGGAATCTTATTCACATTTTTTATTAAATGATATTTTTTTGTGAATCACTAAATATTGAACTATAGTGTTATATATTTTTGGAATCTGCTCATCATTTTCTTTATATAGTTAATCTTATTTTCGAATATTTTTTTCAATTTCAAACGGGTTTCTTTCATGCGGGTCTACGGTCACCCCATAAATTTTTAAAAAAAAATTACTAGCCTATGTCACCCGGAATAAGTTAGGGATTCTAACGATACCTCATTTATCAAAATCGGTTCAGGCGTATAGAAGTTATTATGGTGGAATATACAAACTCACATACATACATACATACATACATGAACCCTGAAAACAATATACTCCTTTTTTCAGGCAGTCGCATAATAAAAGGTTTGTATTCTGTAAGGGATAACAAAATCCATACTAATATTAAAAATGGGAAAATTTGTTTGTCTGCTACGATTTAACGGCCCATTTTTTCATCAGATTTAAATGTTTGGTACAGAGCTAGGTTACATTACAACTTTCACCCCCATTTCACTCTCTTAGGGGTGGAATTACGAAAAACGCTGTACAAAGAACATACCCTCTAAATTTCATGACTCATGTTTCTAGGACCAGCTGTACGTTGATATATTAGCCAGTCATGACTTTATTTTTTTTAGGTATATAATTATTTATAATAATTTTATACTTATACATGTCACCGCAAGATTGTAAAAACCGTTAGATTATAATATAACTCGCGAAATTGCAAACTGTTGTTTGGTACAACCTATCTCTGTACCAAATTTCATCAAAATTGGTTAAAAACATGGACCGTTAAAGCATACCATACAGACAGACAGTTACATAGACAGATAGACAGTCAGTCAATCTCGCATTTATGATATTAGTATGGATGTTACAATAATACTTTAAGCTAGCCTAATCGAAGTTATGTAACTATCATACCGTGTGGAATCGGGGGAAAAATACTGGAAAAATTTCCGCGATAAACAGCCTGTGCTCAAGCTTTGTGCAAAATTTTCCTAGTTATTTCGTAATTCATTTGTTTCACCTACTACTCATAAAATTTGAACTCACCTCTACTCATATTATCATATTGTATGTATTAAATCGTTCGTTCCGTGGATTTACAGCGATCAGGTTTTTAAAACAAATACATGCTACGCGGACCAAGTCACAGAATCATGAAGTGCCTCAGCCTCGATAAATATTTATGTTCTTTATTTAAAGAGGTACTTCTTAATATCGCTATTTTTTCGAACTGCATTTTCGAACCCAGCCAACTAGGTCACAGGCATTAACTCGATCATATCGCAGGTAAAGTATTTTCCCATCCATTCCAGATTTCCCATTAAGATAATTGCTTTATACTTTTAATAAAAGAGAAAATTGTAAAATCACAGATAAAATAACTTTATATTTCAAATCTACTTAATAATATTACCTACTACTAGCTAACTCGCCCGGCAAACTGCTGGGCGAGTAGCACGTTTGGGTAGAATTAATTACTAATCTATAGAAGTATTACTACAATCTTCAATATTTTATTCAAACAAACTTGCACGAATGCTTTTGAATCGTCGAGTGGATCTACCGATGGTTCGGAATGCCATTCCTACCGACATATCTTTCATAATATCTACGTGAAAACCTCAACGAAAACCACTAAGAAGCTTACACTTTTATACCTAACTAGCTGAAGCCTGCGACTTCGTCCGCGTGGATTGAGGTTTTTAGGTTCCCGCGGGAACTCTTTAATTTTCCGGGATAAAAAGCAGCCTACGTGTTATTCCAGACTATAATCTATTCCTGTGTCAAATTTCATCCAGACCCGTTCTAGGGTTTATAAGTGTTCGAACAAACCCGACTTTGTTTGACATAGTCTTTGAGCATACTAGCGACTAGCGACCCGCCCCGGCTTCGCACGGGTGCAATGCTGATACTAAATATACTACAGAATGTCTTTATATACAACGTCCACAGTTTTTTTGTCATTAGTCAATACAAACATGTTTTCTTTAGAGGTTACTCTTGAAAGAGCAACATATAATTGGCCATGTGAAAAACACTCAACGCTCAAATATAAGCTGGCATCGGCAGCCCAAAATCCTCGATTGATTTATCCGAAAGTAATTGCACTACTTCGTTCAATTAAAATAATGCTTCGTCAAATGTTTTGATTATATTGTACATCATCTGAAACTTAGTCTCGCCGATGGCGGGCCTTTTACAACATGCAGTAACATTCTCAGATTAAAACATTCGCTGTTGTTGGGATGAATCACGTAGACTCTGCCAAGAGCATCCGTTTTTTTACTCCGGAGAAACCATCGACCGCAGTACCTTGTTTTTACCGATGAAAGGTTTTAGAACTCTGGCTCCATGTATAGTAACTTGGAACTCTGTCATACGTCAGTGTTTTCGCGAAATTATCTTGAGCACATAACTTGAAGAAGTTAATGTTGTGTCCCGCGGGTTATTAACAACTTTTTGTATATTGTTCTCCGTGAAATATACTCTTCGTCCATTTTCTAAATGAACTGCAAGGTGAACAATAGTGGGAGCCAGGTCGTGCACTTCGAATGATAAAATCCTCCATGCTGCTTCAGAGCTGCAGATGTTACGTCCAGACTTGATATTTTTCCACTTCATTTGGTGATTGTATGCTGAAAATGGTTTGATATCTACCTTCATTAAAGTGTTTAGTAACTTGGATTGACTTTATTGAACTGCACAACTCTACGTTGATGTGGGCATCAACAATTTTCAAAAGAAATCTTAATCGTAAATAAGCCATTATTTCTCGTAAAAAGTAATGGATAAAAATGGTTATTGTGGGTTATCCCTAAGAGATAGACATATACTATCGCGGACCTTTTTTTGCAAAACTTTTTAAGGTGTACAATACTGTAGTACATTATTCTGACCTATCTCGTAGGGTTCAGCCAGCGTTTGTAATGTAAGCGCAAAAAATAGTGTTTATTTACGACATCACATTAGAAACCTCTAAAATTATCAGTGTTTTGTTGAGTTTTTAAACATATACACTATAAGTCAGTTGTGACAATTGACGTTTGACACTTTGTCGTCTGGCATCTCTGCATTCTGAATTCTCTCTGTCTCTGTATCTAGCAAGCCGCCATGTAACGTTTGTCGTGTAACTATCAAAGAAATATATTCTAAGTGGTAATCCAAGTTAATTAATCTTTCATCCACATCCTGTTATATCATGATTCTCTACTATATTATGCATGTATTATACATATAAATCTTTCTCTTGAATCACTCCACCAATAAAAAAGACCGTATCAAAATCCGATGCGTTGTTTTAAAGATACATACATACATAGGAACAGACAGCGGGAAGCGACTTTGTTTCATGCTATGTAGTGAAGATTATCTTTGTTTTGATGATTTTTTTTGTTAGTAATTCGTTGATCCCTGACAATTTCCAGTACCAAGTAGTTGTTTCTTTTTCGCAGTTTTCTTTCCGCTGCTCACAATAACAAAATTGCGAATCCCCTTCACAATACATTAAAAAAAAATGAAAACTCGAGCGCGGCTTACTCGTCGTGTCGCCATTAAGTATAATAAGTAACTTTCCTTCATTTTACTCTATTTTTATCTTTCTGTATTCCCGTATTGCAAGACAGGAAAATATACCTACATGTAAAATGGCTCGTCGTCTGCCATACTCAAAATGAAGTTTGACGGTCATTATGCGAAAAGCTTTTTTCTTTTTGGGGACCTCGCCCCTCACATCGTCTATAGCAGCCTGGATTATCTCTTTCCTAAAATCTTCCCTGCAAACACTTATCTTGCAAACACTGACGCCGCAAGGGCTTTTCACACCTTCATCATTTCAACATATTGCCGGCTCACTAGTCACGTGTCTCCGTAGAGCACGAGTCTCCTCTCGGAATGAGACACATTTAGCTAGGAAGGGTTTAGAAGTATCCACAACTCTGTGCCAATATGCACTTGGCCTCTTCGATAATATTATGAAGAACTTTAAGGCAGTGTAGTAAAGGCGATAGTGACTCGTAGAGTAATATTGATTATGGACTTTGTAAATAGTTATCAGAATCAAAGTTGGTCGTAGTACAGATGTAATCCCTTAAGAGGTCTTCACAGCTTTAACGACTGAAGTTGCTGCACGTAGGGATAACTTACGGTTGAATTCAAATGGTGACATAAGGGTTAAATAACGTTAGACATTTTGACGTCGAAAGCCGATTATAATAAGTGAAGTTCGTAAGGACTGAAATATTAATGATTATCACCATCATGTTTTAATCATCATCATCATCATTAAAATAGGTGAAGTTCGTAAGGACTGAAATATTAATGATTATCACCATCATGTTGTATATGCAGGCAATAATAACTTGAAATACAGAAATTTACAAGCAGGTTAGGGTATAGGGTGTTTGAGATATAATTATCTGATCTCTCAGATTAACACTTCCATTTTGTTTATATGTATAAATGATTTCTAAGTTAATCTCTGTTTAACGATTTACTTAGTGTGTCGGCCATCGTAAGTACTGCATAATTATTTCCACGAAGCCTGAAATTTCCTTACCTTAGTATAGGTATTTTACCCCTGTCTTGGTCGAATGGAAATTAATGTTTCTGCAAAATTAATACGCATATAAACGTTTTGCAACTGAATTTTCTTGCCAAGCTGTAGACGTCTCTAGCAGTTAGGTCACATAAAATTATGCTAATGAAATTTATCGAGATTTATGAAAGCAAATAGCTATTTGGCTTCAATATTCCCATTTTTGCTGAAGTGTAAACTAGTTTGTGGTTATTGCAAATTAAGAAAAGTTATTGTCTTAACTTATTTAAAGTAGTTAGGTATAGTTATTTACTCGTAGAAAGCGTAGTACGTGTCTGACCGATGTGTTATCAATGTACAACTACTACCGCTGAATCTAGGAACGTGCGATTTGGCGTTTCCAAATACACCCGGCTCTATTTTCACACGGTTGCGTCACTGTTGCGTTTACCTCTTGTTTACCTATACTGAAATCTATAAATTAAATAGGTTTTACATAAAATAAAACCTTCCACGTGCAATGATTTAAAATATATCCCGTTGGGATTTAAGTTTCAATACCGGAACGCTTTAAATCACTTGGCAGAAGCCTCCCACCAGATCAGGGAAATTTAAATGTTTTAAATTCCCTGCCCTCAAAATTAACTCTACCGAGGATCGAACACGGGACCTCCATCTCATTAGATTGCAGCGCTTACCACTGAGGTCGTCGAAGTTCATGCAACCAAAAAAATATCGCGTTAGTTAGTAAAAAGATAAAGCGTTATTTTCCGTAATAATATTGCTTGAAAGTTTCGTGAAGGTCGGCCCGCGTATCGGTAATTTTTTCATGAGCAGCAGATGTTTTGAAAGTTGCTCACATTTAAGCCGCAAAGAATATGGATTTAGCGCACGTGGGCTGCTTGTTAATGCTGCTACAGTTTCCCCGATTGTCTTCAGGTATTCAAGAATTGCTTCTTTAACCTACTTGAGATTGAGTGTTCTAAAATAAGTAAATGATATATCATTTATATACATGAGTCACTTTTAAACAAGTCAAATCTCATTCAAGGCGTACCTGCTTAGCTTAATTATAAGTGAATTTATTATTCACCATGATTATTAGTCAAAATAAAGATAAGATAAGACTAAAGATCTATAATATTACTAGCTGATGCCCGCGACTCCGTCCGCGTGGATTAAGGTGTTTTAGGGGTATGAAAAATAGATATCTAGTAGCCGATTCTCAGACCTACTGAATATGCATATAAAATTTCATAAAAATTCGTCAAGCCATTTCGGAGGAGTATGGTAACTAACATTGTTACTCGAGTATTTTATTTAAAAGATTTTTAGTGTTTATATGGCTTTGATGTTATTTTTATTTTACTTTTGTTATTTTTATTTTACTTATGTATTTGTAGCTTTATATGAATATATTTATTTATTATGTTATTTCTGCACCATCTACCGTTCGTATTTGTAGCTACGAGTATGTCCTTTTACACCATTGGTTACCTGGAAGAGATCGCTATGTCGCGATAAGGCCGCCAAATTGTATATGTACTTTGTTATTAGCTAAGTTTACTTTTGTATAATTTTTTTTGTGGTGTACAATAAAAGTATATTCATTCATTCATACCACACTATATAAAAATGGTCACTTTATTGCCTAAGGAAAAATCACAGTCAAGTGGTAATTTCATACTATAAAAAAAGGTAAATTGGTGCAATACTTGACAAAGTTCAAATGGTACATGCAGAACATAATTTTTAATTGAATAGATTGATCTTAGCTAATATTAGTAGGAATTACAGTTTGCCTATGTTCAATTGCTATAACGGAGAGCCAATATACAGGGTTTGCTCAGATGAATGTTGACCTAGCTCTACGACTGTCGTATATTGTATGTGGAGCAACATAATATATAATACATGAGAATGAAGCAAACTCGCTCTTCCTTGTATGGTTTGGGTTTTCTTGGTACAAAATAATATTAATACAGTGGGCACCTAGATCATGGTACGACATGCGATTCGTCTTCACGTCTAAGTCTATAAGAGAACTGATAAAGACAGAAAGAAATAACATTTATTTCCAAAAAAAGAATTAAGACCTGACTCCATCGGCGCCTGTGATAATTGTAATCGTATTTTTAGTGATAATTAGCTTGTTCCACAAGGAGGAAAGGTAGGCCTAATTTACATCGCCAAAATCAGTCATCCATACAATTACTGTCTTGGACCATCCTTGTTTTTTTTGAAAACGATAATCGCTGTGGCAACTATCTATTAATAGAAGATAAAGATTATTGGAGCAAATGGATGCAATTTGACCATAGCCAGAAGATCACAAAAATCAACCACTACGCTTTGTTTCCACAATTAAAAGCTGCAAACGAATCAGGGAAAGCACAAACACTGCTTATAACGCTAGTCACAATAATCTTCCTATTTCTACGGCTACTGGATGAACATAGCATACAGTCCAGCACTACACATAAAATTCGAAAATGTGTCAACTAAATTTGATCTTCAAGTGGCGACACTATAGTCCATATTCCTATGACTTATTCTATCTTATGATTCAAAATATTTTACGTAGGATGTACTGCACCTGGCATTTGTATCGTACACAATTTTGGTTACCATATTTCATGTTTTTTATCACGTACCGTAATTCAACACAAAATATGAGAATATACCTACTAAGCTAGTGTAAGTTTAAAAAGATGATGGTCTATAAACATTGTGAGAACTGCAATAATGCTTTTTGAGGAAAATAAGTAAAGAACTTACTTAAAAAATTTAGTTGGATATTTCACAGATTATGAAAAAATGTTATTGTTTTTTTTAGCCACTACAAGTTGCCTTGACTGCAATTTGACCTGATGGTAAGTGATGATGCAGTCTAAGATAGTAGCTGGCTAAGACGGTTATATTTAACACATACCCTTAATTGGTTTCTACACTGCATCGCACCGGAACGCTAAATCTCTTAGCGTTATGTCTTTGTCGGTAGGATGATAACAAGCCAAGAAAATTCAGAAATTATAAATTACCGAATTGACCCTGCCGGGAATTGACCAGGAACCCATTTATAACTCAAGACCACAGCGCTTACCTTGCACCAGGGAGGTCATCAAAAGGGAGGTGGTAGTTTTGTTTAATAGGTTCATTAAAAGAGTTAGATCGCTCAGGTGAAATTCCTGAAAATCCTGAAAATCCTTTAAGTTCGAAGATACAAAAAAGTAAGTACATGCAAAATCAAAAGTTCCCACTTCGAGTTAAGATAAAATATTCGTTACTTTCTTATATAATAACATTTAAAATCTAAATCCACGCGAAGAAAAATGCGGGTCTCATCTAGTTCTTAATAAAGATATTGTGCAAACAGGCAAGTTAATAGTTTACTCTTTAAAAAAGAAATCTGGGAATGTTTGCAATATTTACACGATCACAGCATTGGCCATTGGAAACTTTTCAAAGCAAGCACACTGCCGGGCCACTGCGCTGCTGGAATTGAACCGCGAAACAAATAAAAAGAAAAATACTTTTGCAGTCAAATATTTTATTTACTGAACGGCTGGCAAAAATATTTGCTACTGTATCCTTCCGCCTTCCCGCATCTGTAGCCTTATTACTAAAAAGTTATACTGAAAAGACTTACGTACTATGAGTAGCGCACTATAACTTGGCAACCATTGTAGTTGTTCCCAGTTTTAATTTCCGTAAAAAAAACTACCAACCCTTAGAGTTTTACAGCACTGTGTATAAGTTTTATTTGCGAATTTGGAAATCAGGGAGCTTATTAGGCAGAAGATTATAAAAATGGGTCTCAATGACTGTAAACAGTACCATCCATAGCATTTCCAAACTTTATTCTAAGGATTGGAATAGCACACGCAAAAACAACTGAGGATCAAACTAAAAGGATCTTAATTTAAAAGGGAGTAGCTACCTAGCTACTAAGTACCTACTTACCCATAGTTAGCTGTGTGTTTACAGGAGAGTTGAGCAAAATTGACCCAATCCGTGCCTATACCAATACTATAAGCTATCAGTTCCGGATGTTACTTACTATTTAAAGTTTGATAATAATCATCTAAATCGTAAGTACGCATAATCGTTTATTCATCGTTATACTTATATACAGTTAGACTGAAATTGACGGATCTATCTATGGTCCATCTATGGTCTGATTCCCTCTACAGCGCTCTCGACCGTGACGAGCGATGGGAGGCATTTTTGGCAGTAGATCGGGGGATAAAGGTCAAAAGATGGCTGTACTATGTTTTTTGTGTAAATTGCTAATAAAGTATTATTGAAATAGTTATCGAGCGTTTCTACTTATTAATACAAAAAATATTAAGAACATGAGTTGGATCGTAACTGCCTCGTTGGTCTAGTGGTTAGCATGTTTGACTGCAGCCAACGAGGTCCAGGATTCGAGTTCCGGGTTGGGCCATAATTAAATGTTGGGCTTTTCGGATTAGAAGTTCTCAGTATTAGCCCGGAGTTAGGAAGTGGGTAGTGTTCCACCCCCGTGCCTCGGAGAGCACGTTAAGCCGTCGGCCCCGGTTATTATCACTCACATAATAATAGTCGTTAAAGCCCACCAACCCGCTTTGGAGCAGCGTGGTGAATCTAAGCTCTAATTCTCCCTCTCCTAGATGAGAGTGGAGGCCTGTGCCCAACAGTGGGACGTTAATGGGCTGTGGTGGTGGTGGTGGTTGAGTTTGACCGTAAAGATATATGAGTTTTTGAAATACTTGTACTAGAACTCCTTTATTCTGACGGTATAAAATGGTTTCCAGGTTGTGTATAGGCTTCGTGGCAAAATTCACTGAAATCGGCTGATCTCGGTTGATGACAGCCAAACTTTATTAGAACTAGAGTACCTAATTTAAATATAGTGAAACTGAGTGAAGTACGGCAAGGGCAAAGCACATAGTTCACAGACCTGATGAACTTTGGAGGCCCAAGATAATGTACTGGTGAGATTTCACGAAGCACAGGAAAGCGCTTCTTTGGGATGCCTCTCTGTAGCTGTACGATCAAGCGCTTCGCAGGGAGCGGCTGGATCATTTTGGCGCAAGACAGCGGCAAAGTCTCTACAAGAGACCTTACCTCAGAAGATGATAGTATCTATCGATAACGCTCTTTAAGTGAACAGTGATTCATTGTAAAGAAGTAACCAGCAAACATGCAGACACTCTAATCTATACTTATTTATATTAACTATTTATGTATGATATTATAAATGTCAAAGATTGGATGGATGGATGAATGTTTGTTACTCAATCACGCCAGAATGACTGAACGGATCTGGATGAAAATTGTTACAGAGATAGATTATAGTCTGGAATAACTCTACTTTTATGCTGAAAAATTAAAGAGATCTCGCTGGAACCCCAAACATCAATCCATGCGCATGAAATAGCGGGCATCAGCTAGTAAATAGTATTGGTTTCGTACATAATACAAGCATTCTACCCCAAGATCATTTTGCAATTATCCAAAAAGGTTTTACACTAATTACGTGCCGTTTGCAAATAACTGCGTGATTCTTCGCTAATTACATATTTAAGTGCCAATTTTATCTCCTTTCCTCATAAAATTTTGTATGCAGAAATCGAAATTAGGCCAATTAGTGAAGTGTTTCGAGCCAACGAAATTCAAAAAAACTTTGTCAGGTAAGTACTTTTTAAGCTGAAGGGCTATTAGAGAGGGCGAAACGATGTCACGTCTTTTTGAAACCAAATAAACTGAGTTTAATTCCAGGTTTGTGGCATACCTTATTATTTTTACCCACGACGGAACGAAGACGGTATATGTATTTGCCATAAGAGGTGGTGTTTTTGTTTGTTCGTGCACTTTTTTGTTACCATTTTCGGTTTCAAATGACTTTTAATGATACTTGTGTATATATACTTAGATAAGTTATACATACATATCTGGACGCACAGGCTTATCCCAAATCTAGAACAATGGACTAGCAAACAAGATGGCCGAATGACTTACAGGCTAATGCAATATCTCATTGGGCATGGAGTATTCATGTGCTTCCTTGCTGGCATTGAGTAAAGAGAAGACGCGAGTTAAATGTATTGTACTGAAACCAACGACACTCTATGCACACGATCTTAATATGTAAATAATTGTAATAGATACTAGTAATAGATATTATGTACTTTTTACGGTTACAGCATGGTTCCAACGGTGCCCTATTACTAAGCCTGTAAGCACCGAAAGGTAAGTCCATCCGTCTGTCTGTCTGTCAGCGGGTGAACCCATAAAGTAACTGTAATAGTTGAAATTATCACAGTGTTTATTAGCCGCTGCAAAAACCAAATTTACCTACGATATATTAGCCGATTGATTGAGGTTTTTCGCTTCCCGCGGGAACTCTTTAATTTTCCGAAACAAAAAGTAGCCTGTGTAAAAGTATTCCAGACTATATCTATCTCTGTGCTAAATTTCATCCAGATCGGTTCAGCCGTTCTGGCGTGATTAAGTTAACAAACATTCTTCCATCCATCCAGACATCTAAACTTTCGCATTCATAGTATGCATACCAATATTATAAATGCGAAAGTGTGTATGTCTGTCTGTCTGCTACTCTTTCACGGCCTATCTTTTTAACCGATATTGATAAAGGAAAACGCCAGACTATGTATAGAGCTTTGCCCCACTTATTATATTTCGTTTACAAGCATGCCGTATGTAGGATTTAATCGATTTTTTATTACTGATAACTATACATATATTTTGAAGCCTCTAACACTTGCGGTTTTTTATTAAAACTAAGTTTAAGTTGCAATATTATTTTAGGTTATATGCATTTTTAATTGTGAAATAAGTAAAAAAAATGCTGTGTATCGTTACAATGCTCTTGCCATGAGATATTATGCCTTTAAAATGAAGTAGGATACTCAAATGCCTGCGTAGCTTGAGGTCTACCTGAAGTAAAATGATACCTAGTTAATAAGCTTGTGCTATCTTCTCTAACGATAGAATGGTTGACTAATTGGAAATAAAACAACTGTTAGTAATCATTGATTTATAAATCTTCATATTAAATATGTAATCAGTCGCTACATTATCAAGAAATACTGCCGTGGTGCATCAATATCATTTTGATGGTAAGCCCAACATGGCAACAACATGTCTTAGGATCCTGTTTACACTACAGTGACAATTTTATTAACTTGAATTGGAGCTCGACCTATTGAAAACTTATATGTAATTACAAGTCAACTTTTAACTATATTTTACTTTTCTTATTTTTTTATTAATCCTATTTTAAATAACAGATGAATTTGTTTTACCATATTTTACCATGACCGGTTTGCAAATATATTACATTAAAATTGTTTCATAATAAGCAACATTTGGTAGATATCATTTTCCTGTTGAGCTGGAGATGGAGATAGGCAAATTACATCAAACTTTCGACACCCAAAGCGTAATAGCAGAATTTTAAATAAAAGTCTCGTCTTTCAGAAATGATAAGGGGGAGGAAGGAGACCATCAACTCTTGTCATCATTTATTTAACAGAGGCCATCATGAGAAACAATTTATAGTTAGGATTTCCATATAGAATAACTTTGGCAAATCCCAACTTAATCCTTTATAAGCTATTCTGTTTTTTCTACAGAATGACTAGAATTTTGGAATTAAAAAAACATAAAAATAGTCGTTACGATTTATTTTGATATGATTTTTTTTTGTTAATTTGGTTGTGCAAAGTATTATTATCCTTAATTTAAGGTAACTAACAAGAGTTTTTGGGGAAAAAACCACTAACAACACCGTGAAAAAACTATCTACCACTCATTATTAAGTCTATAATCGATTGTAATTTCAGCGAATTTCAATAAGATTCTTGAATCATCATTATTAGGCAAAACTTTTCACGCAGAAGGTTTGTTTATCATAATATTCACAATCGAGTGCATACATAACTGTTTTTTGAAAACGCAAGGGGCATCAGAACTCAGAGATAATTCAAGAATTAGGCGTTTATGTACTACGAAAAATATTTCATTCCAAATTCAACTAACGTCGAATATAATAGGCCCGTAGACTTCTCAAGTGATGTCTGCAGTGGAAGTTGTAAGATTATTGCCTCGTATAAAACATTATTCAAAATCCAAGCCTGTGAAGAGCCATACCGGCTCGCTTGAGAGGCATAAAGCTAACCGCTTAGAGCATCATCACTGTAATATGATGAATTTGGAAGTCAGTAAATCTTTTGCATATTTTTGACAACTTTCCTAGCGCAATGTTGAGCGCTGTAGTCTTACAAGTGCAGGCAGTTGCCGGGTTCAGTAATTTGTAATAGGTTAGGTATAATCAGGTTTGTAATTACAAAATTTTCTCTGATCTTGTCTGGTGGGAGGCTTCTACCGTGCTACTAATGGCTACTTGGAAATCTTAAAATAAAAAAATACTTATAGTTATTTTTCCATCCACGCTAGCGTAAGTACAGAGCGTACAGACGCGAACAGTAGCGTTCAGCGTATCTATTATACATATACAGAGTTAAACGCCTTTTTGTCACCTACGATTTACCCAGGCCAGGTTCCCACGACGTTTCATCATACCAAAAAGAGCTACGGACTAAAATTAAATTCTCAATCCCGCAAAGGATATCTGTGCTTTGCGGGATTGAGTATTTGCAGCATTATTATTTAATGACGACTTGCAGTAAGTCGGTTTAATATTAGTAGATTAAAAAAAAAAAGTTAAACTTCTTAACTACCTGTTTCATATTCAGAATCGAACAGTTACTAACATTTCAACTTCTGAAATAAAAGTAAAAATTACTTACTTCTTTCTCAACTTTATAACTTGGAAGCGGTAAATTCAAAGTCTCAAGTAGCGCGAGCATCTTTTAACTTTCTTTCCCTCGTTACGTTTGAAAGTTATGACGAGTTAATTTTACAGGGTCGAATTGATTTTATTCGTCTATTGATGACTATTAATAGTCTTCTAATATTATAAATATGTGGGTTGTTGTTAAGTTTTTGTATTTGCAAGTTTGTATTTTTATAAGTTTGTAGGGACAGGCATATAGTGAAAGTAAGCGGTTAGTGACACTGAACAATAAGTCTGTCGGTGCCACTCCGTAACCTGGAAGAACCATAAAGAAAAACCTATTTTTCAGCAGGAAAAAATATCTACCAGGCCATCTGGCAACTACGGTAGTTGAAGCCATTCAGAGCTAAAGACCTGCACGGATTTCGTTTATGTATCTGATGAATTAAAAAATCATGCACTATGGCACCTTAAAACATGGCTGACTGAGGAACGTGCTAAGGCTGACAGTGGCAACAATAGCTGATTATGGTATCCACAGGTAAGGGGACCCCCCTTTACTACATATAAGTTAAGATCTCGTATCGTATGACATACTTCTGGAATTAACTTAAAATCATAGTGTTAAAATTTTATCCGGGCATCATCTAGTATTTTATTCCTTACTAGATGATGCCCGCAATTTCGTCCGCGTGTATTAAAACCTCTATACCAAATTACAGCTAAATTGTTGAAAAGATAGGCCGAGAAAGCGTAGTAGACAGACAGACACACTTTTACATTTATAATATTAGTATGGATTATTTTCAACCTCATTACATCATAGAGTTCAAAATTATGTCACAGTAGGTTTTTAACCAGACATAGCATATTATTTTAATACGTGACCACAAAAAATTGTGAAATAAAAAACAATTCAAAAATAAATAAAAACCGACTTCAATAACAAATATTTTAATTTTTTATCGAATCGAATATACTATATTTCTAAAAGTTAATCTAGTTTTATAATAATATTTTTTGGAGTCGGTGCCAATGTGGAGACCCAGAACAATATGAAGAATAAACGATTCGTCCGGCGAATAAATGGCGCCGGCTCCAAAATATAATAATATAGAACTACATTCTCTTTTCTAAATATAATATATTCGGTAATAAATTAAAATATTTTGTTAGTGTTCGTGGTTACTGACGTCGGTTTTTATTTGTTTTGAAATTTTGATATTTGGCGTGTTACTAAGCCGTCGTTATAAATTACTGCTGTATTTCCTGTGGTTGGTAAATAATGTACTATAAACTGACTAATGTACTATAATGTACTAGAAACTGTCAGAAGCATACAACCATATTATTACTATAATTACGGTAAAATCATCACACATCACACATTTGAACGTCACGCATCACGCATGCGAGTAGGTAGCCTTTTGTGTACCTACTAAATTGAATTTTCGTCAAATAAAACAAGAAACAGAGAATAAGGTGAAAACATACTAGGGATTGAATAGGACAAATTCCATTTAAACATCCACGTCGCGTCGGAGGGGACGACATATAAAAGTGAAGCGCTCTAACAATAGCTTTAAAAGTGAATGGCACAGACGTTTTGTTCTGTCTGGTCCCTTGTGTTTTCGGCTTAAATGCAGGGGTGAAGCGCAAATGTGGACCCGGTTATTAAATAACTTTGTTTGATTGATATGCGCTGGTTATTTTTTGTTGTATTTTGTTTCTTCCTTTGTGTATTATGAACCTATTTTATTTATTTATTTGTTTATTGATATACCAACAAATATTCCACAAACAATTAATAATCTTAAAATAACACAATAATGTCTAGTTCTAATGCAATACTTTATTATAGGCAATACTTTATTTCATCAATATACAGCATTAAAGATTATCCGGTCAATATACATTTACCTTACCTTAACCTAGAATTAATTCGGGTATTAAGCCTTTAATACCCGAATTTCCAAGATTTAGTTTGTATGACATGACTTTGAACGCCATGAACACTTTTAATTGAATTACATTTAATATCCAAAATACGTTTCTGTTTTAATGTCATACATGTAAATTGTAAGTGTGCTTACAGTAGTAAGTGTGTTGTGTGTGAAAGAACCATAAAGTGCATTTGATCTAGGGCACATGATCCTCTGCAATGTAGAATCCGACTCCAGGTTAGATATTTTATGAAACCATACAAAACAGTCCACAGGCTCACTCGAGGTGGCTCTGGTAAAAAACTGTCTGTCTGTCTGACTCTCATCTGTAGTGTATAGTTTAGTTAGGTACATTCAAACAACGATCAATGCACTAGTTTAGACCATGGAAACTACCATATATATACCATATTATATATATATATATATATATATATATATATGGTATATATATATATTAGGCTTTGAAATGAACCTAGCTTTGAATACGCCCCTAAATGCAATCAAACGTATCTTACATAAGTATAGCTATAGAGGATTACACGAAAACCAATCCGCATTTAGATTACTATGAATGGGTCCCTCACAAAGTGAACACTTTGTACCTAATTAATTTCCTAGAATCCCTTTGATGTTTTGTAATAGAGTCCGATCGTCATAATGAGGGAGCTTCGTGTGCCTTGGACAGTAGGGTTGGAACAGGGACAATATTTGTTTTGTCATTATTTGGTCAAAATCAATAGCCTTTCATGTGGCTTATAATCAGCAGTACCTGGGTGACCGGTTTTTTTTTGGTAAATCGTGATTTTTTGGAAATTATATTTAAATGCAAATTACATACTAAAGAAATATGAATACCTAATATTTTTCGATCTTACCAACATAATAATCAAAAAATATGAATGATTAAATAAAAAATCACGAGTGCAATTGGGCTCGGGAAAAAATAATCGGACTGATGACATCTTTTTTTTTATCCACTACAAGTTAGCCCTTGACTGCGATCTCACCTGATGGTAAGTGAAGATGCAGTCTAGGATGGGCAAACCTGTAAGGGGCATGGCAGTTATATAAACCCATTTTCGGTTTCTACACGGCATCGTACCGGAACGCTAAATCGCTTGGCGGCACGTATTTACCGGTAGGGTGGTAACTAGCCATGGCCGAAGCCTCCCACGAGGCCAGACCAGGGAAAATTCAGAAATTATAAATTTCCAAACTCTGCGCGGGGAACGAACCCGGGACCTCCGCACGTTAAGGCGGCGCTCAACACTGCGCCACGGAGGTCGTCTAAACCGCGACTACCGTCTATCTGGACTCGAACCGCGCTGGTTCTGGTTTTGGGCCCAAGTTCACTGAAATTACGGATAAAATGGCATTTTCTAAAAATGAATCCTAGCTAGATCGATTTATTGCCCCCGAAACCCCATGCGTACTAAATTTCATGAAAATCGTTTTAGCCGTTTCCGAGATCCAGAAAATATATATATATATATATATATATATGCATATACTTAAACAACAATTGCTCGTTTAAATGTATTAGATAACCCGTTGTCATAGGGCGCCAGAAGAGACTTGACGCGATACGACGCCCTAAAAAATAACAAACTTGTCTACACGACCACGTAGGCCACGTGAAGGGTCAGCTACTGTTTGACACTGTCGCATGCCACGGTGTCGCGTTTGTTGCTCACGTAGGGCAATGGGTGAGTCAACAGAAACGTCAAAATGAGTATATTATGCTACAATATTAAGGGTAAGCCGAAGCGACCAATCTTATTAATATTATTGATAAGTAGTTTAGTTTATTCATATGACGTTTCACGTCATCTTTCATAGGTAATCTGATTGGAACGTTAAATACATTTCGCCCATCCCCGCTCTTCTCCGCTGTGGTAGATACTGAGCCTAATAACATTTACAAATTGGCTTGAAGTGCCAATTTTTATAAATCCGCATGACGTGTCAATCAACGTCAAAATAATATTACCTATCCCGGGCAGCGAAATTGCATCGACAGGCAAGGAGGTATGTTCAATAACTGAGATTCTGCATACTCGGCATATTTACCTGCATGTCTCGTGCACTCACGGAAAATGTCTTTGCTCACGCTGACGTTGCAAAATAATTAATGAACCTGACTTGATTTGTGTTTGCGACAAGGAATGGTTGTACCTATATAGATGGGAGTTGAGTTGGGTTTACGTGTTAATAATTGACTGTTTTATCAAACACGGTGTTGTGTTGATAAAATGGGTTGTGTTTGATAAAATTATTACCTATATAAATTAGATTTCTCGAGGGTAAGTTCCGTTTTCATCAATAATCTCTATATTTTAGGGAACATCTAAGCCCATTAAGTGACAGTTTTCAAGTAGCTTACCGTATCAATTTGAGCTCAGGTTGATAAATTTTGGGATTGTTCATTAAAACGGGTATAAATCTTGTAGGACTGGTCTTATATACCTATATACTTTTTATTCCACTCCAACTTAACGCTTGACTTCGATCTCACGTGGTGGTAAATGATGATGCAGCTACGGGTATGGCAGTGACATAAAATGCATACCCCTAATCGGTTTCTACACGGCATCGCACCGGAACGCTATCCCTTGTCGGTACATCTTTGCCAGTAAGGTTGTAAATAACTAGCCACGGCCAAAGCCACCAGACAATAAACAATTAATCATCAGTAGATTATAATGCCGCACAACTAACATAATATATCGGTTTTCTCAATATTTCTGTAGCGTGTTCGAAGTAGCCGAAATTACCTTATAATTGACGCTATTTGAAAATATTTGTCGTACAGTTCTGAGGTTGTCGGAAAATGCTAGGCTTTGAGCGAGTAGGTATACCTACTGCGTATTATAGCCTGACAACTGACTGCCTGAATTCATGTCAAGAATCTATTTTCCATAATAATAGCGAAGATATTAGGTACACAATAGGGCCTCTCGATAACCAATAACGTCGACATGTTATGTGATGTCATAAATACCCATCAGCCCAGTCACAACATGTCACATCGTGTCATGCCCTGTCATCGTCTCGCATCGTTGACTCGAAATTGCCCTGTTGGGATGAACACAAATTTTAATCTTGTCTGTTCTTACTTGGGGGTCAAAAATCTTGGAGGACATTACATAATGGAATCAACAATAATTATAGATAAAAATTAAATAAACAAAAAACCGGTCAAGTGCGAATCAGACTCGCGCACCGAGGGTTCCGTACAAACCTGTAGTAAGTTTAAAATTATTAATATATTATTATCTGCGCTATAAGACGTTGCTTCGTACCAAATTTCAAGATTCTGAGTTTACGGGAAGTGAACCTTGAAGTTTGATTGCGTTGGCTTAGAAGTTTGATTTTTTCACAGCTCCAAGGGACCTGACAAGTAGACCTGAGTATTTCATATTAATTTCAGCTTGATACCTCCATGCTTTACTGAGAAAAAGGGTCTTGACGGACGGACAACAAAGTGATCCTTTAAGGGTTCCGTCTTTTTCTTTTAGCCTAAAAAAGCACTAAAGGAAAAGCAAAATATACCCTAGTGATAGAACAAAAAAGGGACAAAATGTCTGTGCAGATATGTCGTGTCGGTAGGAAACAACTATTTTTGCCGTCGTTCTAGTATACGCGCTCCATATAAAAGTGAATGACACGGACATTTTGTTCGGCAGACCAAAAAATGTCTATTAAAGTTTTCGGTAGGTCACAGGTCACTCTTTCGGTACTCATAAAATATGTATTTTGAACATAGTTTTGACTTTTGCAGTGCTTCATGGGCCAAGTGAAATAGCCACCTCTGCCACTAAAATCAACAAAGTTAGTAACAATGAGTCATCTAAGAGAGTTGGTGAATACGTCACCGTAAGATTGTAAAACCGCTAGATTATAATCTAACTCGCGAAATTATAAACTGTCGAAAGTTTGTGGACCGTTCAATGTTCTGAGTGTCAATTTTTGAAATATTCATTGTATTTACGTTTTCTTGTCTGTTTCATGTAGGTTAGGTTAGGGTTCGACATAAATAGCCAGGTAGTGCCCGGCCGCAGGCCGGGCACTTAGGTTCTATCGGGTTAATAAATCTAACAGATTACAATCTACCGGAAAATAATGCGATAAATTGTCATCTTTCGACACTTTGCGATTTCGCGAGTTAGATTATAATCTAACGGTTTTTACGATCTTACGGTGACAAACACAATGATAAATAGAGACCAAAGCATAAGTGACGCTAGGACTCCATTGTGCTGTAGTGGCAGCCCTGAACCAAACGTTGTGTTACTCACAGAACAAAATAATTATATAGCAGACTCCTTGTTCTGTGGTATCGATAGAGCGTCACAGCCATCAGTGCTAACACCTACTATACTACTAATATACCTATATAATATTTATTCTGTACCACAATTTATATTCTGGCGTGTCACGTGATCAAACGATGTATCACGAAATGCTCCTTTCATGTTACATTTAGAAAGTCTGTGCCTGCCTTAGGTGCATCAAAACCGTGAAATGTGGAAATCTAATCTCTAATCTAATCTAAATGTAGAAGGTGCAGAGTAAAGTATAATATTATTAAATGTCTTTGTGTGCAGGGTATAACCTAATCCAGAGACTATAAGGACTGTAAAAATTGTAAATGCAGTAACTCAAAAGTAAAGGATAGAATGCTGGATGGATCTTTGATTAAGGGATGAGTTCTTCCACCATACTTCCATCGATTGACAATGTTTCGAGCATTCATAGAGCTTCACTCGTTCTACCGATTTTGCCACAAAATTTGACGTTGAACTTGAAGTTGAAGTTTCGCAAAAGATGCGGAAGCCGTATATTCCACACTGTTTTAATTTCTTAAGCATAGCTTGTGATTTACACAACTTAACCCAGTTTTACAGAAACTTTTATGCGGCAACTTGGAAAATAATTACAAAGTTAAAAAAGAAACTTGGCCGGGATTTATTCAGGCCCTCAAAAAGTATTGTTTGAGTCATACAGTTGTGAAACTTACTAAGTAAAGTAATGTTAAAAAAGTATGGTTTTTGATTTAATAATTCTTCAAATAAGTACCTTATCCCACGATATTTTAGTATAAAGTATCACTTTATGCGTACATACGTATGTATAGTACGCACTCGAGTTGAATGCAGTTGGGGCCTAAGGTGACGGGCTCCCGTCTCCCCCGTCTCCCTCCCCTGTCCGTCCTCACCCCCGCTGATAGTGTTGTCAAGTGCTGTCTCTGACATCTATCGTACGATATACATACGTATACGGAGTGATATATATGTTAAAGTTGTTAAAACCGTTTATGTTCACATTGACGTGAGGTGAAATGAAGCTGAATGAAGGGTTGACGAAGCGAGTATTCTGGTATAGCCCATCCTTTTTACTTCTATATTTTTATGGACACCCAACATTAGACGCTTGATCTTAATATATTCAATTAATTAGGTGATCATTATTTAAGAAAACTATGACCATTCAATGATATAAGTAATTGATTATTACATGAAATGATAATTCAGCTATATGATTTCCCGATTTAACAGTGGAGGGTTAATGTTTACTATGTAAGTATTCCTAGATAAAGTTCTTAGATCATCTCATTGACGAATTTCGAGCCCTACGTATCGAAACCGTTTATTTCGGCATTTTAATTTTTCTTTTTTTATTATTTTATTTTATTTTACTAAAAATTATTAAAATATAAACCTTAACACTAAAGCATTAAAGTTTACTTTCGAAGATAGTATATTTATATATTCGCGGGATTGTCGCTGTTCGCGAGCATGTCGGTCACGGTCACGCGAATCTATATTTTACCCCCTACCAAAAAGTGCTCAACGCGCCTATAGAAGTTTTACACATCAATATAAATTACCAAAAAGTGATCAACGCGCTTAAAGAAGTTTTCACTTCAAAAATACGTGTTTTTATTCATCGACAAACACGTGAAATGGCGGAAAAAGCGTTGGATATTTGCACTGAAGAAAGGCAAAATAAATTTTTGACCTTGCCGAGTCGATATACCGGAGTATCAAAAAGAACTAAGAGGTCCTTACATCTTCGTTCTTCGTAAAAAAGATGATTTTAATCGTAGTGCAATTCACAGAACTATAGAAGACTTATATCTACCTAAAACAATCGTCCCTATTTGCCCGAATGATTTTATCAAGACACGCGGAAGCGTGTCCAGCCAAAGTTCAAAAAAACTGGCGAGCAGCACCGTGTGTAATATTACACGAACCATTTGGAGCCACTTTTGACCCCCTCATAACTCAAAAACTATTTCACATAAACATGTCAAATTTGGCGCATATATTGAGACCCGTGAGATACATATGTGCTCCAAATTTCATAAGCACACCTCAAATGGTTATTTAGATATAAACGTACAAAAATCGTCATTTTTATGATCTACCTAGGTATAGATCAAAACTCTGACACGGGGTATACTACCATTGCTTAAAGCCGTATTATTTTAATACTGTTGACGTTTATGTTGTAGTGTTATCATTATTTTAAGGACGTCAAAGTACGTGACATTCAACCGTTATTTTGAAACAATACTGCTTTATGCGGTGGTAGTAACTCCTTAACTATTGAAAATGACACATAATTTTTTTTTTAATGTAAATAATAATGAATAATAATATAGTTGCATTAAAACCTTACCTTCGTATTCATGCATTTTGTGCAACGAAACGTCATTGACAGAAAAGAAGAAACGTATTTGAAGTCGTCAGTTCAAGCTGCCAGTCATTGTGATTTGTATTCATTGTATACAATGAATCACTCTATAGAGTGGTTTTAGTGATATCGACTGTTTACCGTGCTTGTTTTCAATGTTTCACTAAAAACTTTTGATTTTGAACTTTTGCAATCATAATTGATGAGATGTAGAAATGTGCTGTAGAGGTAGTCTAACCATAGATGTAATCTGTCAATGTCAGTGTAACTCTAGGTACACTATATATTTTTCTTGAAAATTCTCGTCTTTAATTATCTTGTACAATGAGTCGTACAATCGAATTACTGGTGGGTGACACACTGACCTTAAACCGAATAATAAGTACCTACTAATGTAAAACGTAAACTAAACTAATAGAAAAGTCCTATTACAGTGTAAAGGATTATTTGAATGATAGCAAGGTATTGGTATGAATTGTTACAGCGGCTGATTATGTAATGTTATATTATAAGTACATATATATAATTTCAAACATTTGTGAGATGGTGATAATAAAAAAAGCGGAGTTTATTGCGGGCTCTTCTCAGACCAGGGCACGTTTGGAACCCTCGTAGCTTTAGTTTTAAGATACCGTAGTTAATTATCACCATCACCTCTTATGCTCTGTAAGCATGACGTTCTAAAGGTGTACTTTGTAGGTACATATTTTGAATAAATATGTTTTGAGTTTGAGATTGAGTTCAATAATTTCTGTACAAAAAGTAATGATATCCCATCAAAAACATAAATGTAAAATGAGAGCCAAGTTCAAAATTGTGATATATATGCCTTGGTTGTTGACTGCAGCGACAAAAGAAGTGAGATCTAAATGGGTGCCAAGTTCAATGGTCAGTCCTGCAATTTATTTATCCCATCAAAAACATAAATGTGAAATGAGAGCCAAATTCAAAATTGTGATATATATGCCTTGGTTGTTGACTTCAGCGACAAAAGAAGTGAGATCTAAATGGGTGCCAAGTTCAAAGTTTAGCGTTCACGTGAGCCCATCACGTGAACGCTAAACTGTTTTATGGAACCTCTAATAATAAGCTATTATTACGAACTATCGCAGAGGGTAATCAAGCGTACCTATACTGAGATCTGATATGAAAACTATTTGCATAATGTCGTGTGCCAAACTCGACACGTACTATGTTTAAAATTAAAATAACAGCTGAACCCATTGAACTCACCTATTGTCAATTTAAGATTCGTCAAAACAAACCAAATGAGCCCAAACTCGAGTGGTATACCAGAAGCCATTGAAGAGTTATTCATTATCCACCTCCTGGTTTCATTATCAGATCAACTCAATAAAACCAAATTATTGTAACATTAATGTGTGTGTGTGTCTGTCTGACTGTTCGTTTGTCTGTCTGCTACGTTTTAACTGTCCATTTTTTCAACTGATTTTAGGCGTGGAAATAGGTTGTATGCCGGTTTGGAAATTCGGTCATAAACACGAGATAAGTAATAAGTTCCATATTAGAATGCAATGAAAAACTTTGAAACAAAAGATAGTCAAATTATTATCAACAATCTAATCTTCCAAATACTGAAAAGTTGGAAATTACCAAGTTATTGAGAAAAAACAAACATCCTTCTTTTTTTCAAGTGTCCCAGAAAGTAGGTAAGGTGCGTAATTCCTTAGTATATTTTAGACATTTAAATTTCTTATTAAGATTTAATTAAATAGGTACTACATATTTAAATTCAATCCATGCTAATATTATAAATGCGAAGGTGTATCTGCCTGCCTGTCTGTCTGTCTGCTACGTTTTCAAACCCTATCTGTTCAACCAATTTTTATGAAATTTGGTATAGGGATAGATTGTATCCCGGGGAAGGACATACACATTTATCCCGGAATATTAAGGAGTTCCTGCGGGAATTCCAAAATTTAATCCACGCAGACGAGTCGCGGGCATCATCTAGTTCAATAATTTCAGGAAAGTAGCCTACGAGACAATGAGATGAATATAACTTGTATTCTATCACATTCTCTCGACAGCTAAATCCTATATATGTTTGTCTCTTCTTGGTGTTGCTTTTTCGTTTCGTTGAATTTTAAAATCACAACCATTTTGAAGAATTTACACTTCTAAAAGTCGATACAATTTTTTTTTGCAATACGCTTCATGACTGAGTAGGTATAAATAAAAATATCTTGAATAAATCAATAGTGGAAAGGCTATAGTGCCTCTCAACAAATATCGTTCTAGACTTTGTAGTTTTATAAAAGACGACTCTTTCTAGTTTATTTATTGGACTCAAAGGACTCGGTATGATCTCATAAATAGTTTCTATGTTATTTTCTGCTTTAATATTTGCTACAGAAATATAAACAAAAATGTCTCGAGATTTTCTGCTTTTAGCAGATCATGATTTGTTTATTGAATATACATAGAACCAATTAACTATTACTTACCTATAAACAGTATATTCATAATAGGTAAATATTATAAAATAGTAAATTTATTCTATAGTCTTACATAATACCTGTATGTAAATTTATTACTCCTATACAAAAAACATCTCATTCTGGCAAATATACAATTATTAATATCAAATAACATCCAAAATACAAAATAAACTTCACAAATTTAAAATTTTCAGCTGTAAGCTCCTTGTTTGAGTATAAAATGGTATACCTTCCATTAATGTGGAGATATCATATTCAATTTACATTTTATTTATTATTGTAAGCATCGCATACAATTTTTATCGTTAATGTGATTGCATTCGTTACGACCGCAAATGATCTCATTTTAATTTCAGAACCGATAACAATATGCGAAAAGTAGGTAGGTACTTACGAGTATAATTTTATCATACACTGGGATTTGCATGCTGTTGCACCTTCCTGGCATTAATTTCTATTTTGTCCGAATTATTCCCTTGAAATAGCTTTAGAATGAAATCGTTTATTACCTACCCGTTTTATCTTTTCTAACAGATTTCTGCGATCTATTTTGCAATCATCAAAAAGATTAGAAGCTAATCTTTTTGAGGCCGGTTTCTGAATTAAGAATTTCAAGTTGAGTCTGTCTCAAAGACTATTTAAATACTAACTAAGCAAATTTTTGTTTCTGAATTGATATTGTGTAAGGTTTAAGAATTGGAGATTGAGAAATTTCACATTTGACAGTTTCGAAACTTAAATCTATGCTTTACTGCAAAATTGCGTTTGAGAGCGCATTTGACAGTGCTCAAAGTCCTCTAATCTCAAAGTTGAGTGCATGATATTTAAGTAATGGATTCCGGCTTCTTAAACTATACTCACACTAGATGATGCACGCGACTTCATCCATAGAATTTTTTAGTTTTTATTCCCGCGGGTTAACTCTTTAATTTTCCGGGATACAAACTATCCTCATACCAAATTTCATCAAAGTCAGTGAAACAGATGGGCCGTGAAAGCGTAGCAGACAAACAGACACACTTTCGCATTTATAATATTAGTATGGATTTGCGATTTCTAGTGAAGATTCTTCGTTGTCATCTTTGGACGATCTCCCTGGCGCAGTGGCGAGCGCTGTGGTCTGATTAAGGGAGTTCCCGGGATCGATTCTCGGCAATTCGATTTCGGAATTTACAATTTCTGAATTGTGGGAGGCTTCAATCGTGGCTAGTTACCACCCTACTGGCAAAGATGTACCGCCAAGCGATTGAGCGTTCCGGTACGATGCCGTGTAGACCTATGATTTTAATATAACAGCCATACCCCTAAAAAGTTAGTCCGCTACCATCTTAGACTGCATCATCACATACCATCAGGTGAGATCGTAGTTAAGGGCTAACACTTAGTGGAACTTAAATAATCTTTGGAGAAACCTGAGGTAGATCTTGATGCCTACGTGGTACAAGATGATGAACTTGTTGAAGAACAAAATGATGTCCAACCTTTGCACCAAGCTCAATTTTGTTGTAAGATAGAAAGTTATTTTACTACTACATAACAATAAACTCCTGTGTTATAATATTGTATTGTATTGTAATATTTTGTTAGAAATTAGGAACTCTTTGTTTGATTTTTAATTCTGTTTTATTTTACAAATAACAGAGCATAATGTAACATTTCTGGGTAATAAATATATAATAATATGATAATATCATCAGATGTGGCGAAGATAGATGATCCACCAGGCAGCTTCACTCTTCATCTCTTGGCCCCACAGTACATAGGCTATTGTAATGTTTAGTTTCTACAATCCACTCTTCCTTCTTTTTTACCAGTAGAATACCCCTGTCATTTTGCATTCTATTGCACTTTGTAATCTATGGAGAGAACATTTATTGATGACTTACATATAAAACACATAAATAATATGCCTTTTATCATTGATTAGAATGTTAGTATATATACCCCGTTATTCAAAGAAAACACTGACATTATTCTAAGTTCGTTGCTAGTTGGTTTGTTTTTCTTGCGACTAGACAAATTTCCATTTCTAAGTAGAGTTACATGTACGAACTAACTACTAATGGTAGCCATGTAAAGTTAACCCGTGAATATTTTACTGAACCAGGAGAAAAGCTGTCCGGAATTGAAAATGATATAAAGCTTAGGTATTTACTTTGCTACGAGTGCGAGAAGGTTTCCTTTCTCTACATTAGTGAAGTTGGGAGATCTTTTTTTCTTTTCTTTATCCATTTTATAAATAATTACAAATAA
Organism: Erebia palarica; assembly: GCA_964035005.1. Classification (NCBI taxonomy): domain Eukaryota; kingdom Metazoa; phylum Arthropoda; class Insecta; order Lepidoptera; family Nymphalidae; genus Erebia; species Erebia palarica. The sequence continues at coordinate 23,846,365 of OZ035986.1, forward strand.
AAACAGAAGTACGTTGGATTTCTAAAGATTTTGACAATTTTGTTGACAAAACCTCCGTTTATCAAATTTCTGACGCTTCTGACACATTAATAAGACGTTCCATTTCTCTATCGCAATTATTTAAAATCAAACGCACATCAGAGTTTTATGAGATAAAAGCCTAAAATATTTGAAATTCATAATTTTCTTAATAAAATTCTATGAAATTTATTTTTTTGAATAATATTTAAAAATAAAATATAACAAGAATAGAAATAAATATTATTTTTGGTTATTACCGGTTTTTGCACGTGTAACGAAACGCAAAGGGAATACTCAGGGTCAATTTGATATATACTTAGCTAATTCATATTAGAGAAATTCTATTTTTATTGTATGGAACGTAAAAAACTTAAGGCTTAGTCAAATATTTAAGCAAACCTTAGCTGATTTTTCCTTGAATGCTTAATTCAGAAACCGGCCCTAAGTAATTCAAAGCAATTCACTATCGTAGAATATACACCACTATGTACGAGTACTTAGTTGGAATTCTACAGATGAGCAAAGCTTTGCGTCCGTTTCCAGCTTCCGATTTTTAGTTATAACCTGCACCCCTATTCTCTCAGTGACTATCAAAAAATTAAAGCCACTGGCATAATAGAGTATATTTTTTATCCAATGAAGGTTCACTATTAAAATTAAAGTAACAATAATTCTTATATGCTGGATATACTTTCAAAACAAGAGCAGATGCCTCATTAAGACGCACTCCATTTATAGCATTATTATAGAGGCGATTCACGCATTCAAGAAATGTTTTTCTCAAGCAAAGTCAAATAGGAAGCAACATCATTATCTAAAGCTCATTAGCAAGTTCTTGTATCGACGATCTTTGAAAGAAAAACACCCAGTGTTTTTCCCAGTTTTCATCTAAAACAATGACAATATCAGACGCTAAGCAGCTTTGCTTCAGGCGTTTTGATAGTTCCAATATAATTCCTGGTGCCTTGTTAGCACAGATAACAACCCCGCAGGGTTGACTCGGGGCAAACTTTTATTTTTATTGTATACTATTAGCTTATCAAAATATCCTTTCTTGTAGAAATATAATAGGTGTCTACAGTAATAGGTATAGTAAAATACTTAAGTGTTAGGGAAATTATTTTGCAATTTTTATCACACATAGTTACTTATTTTTTATTTTAAATAAAATTACAAGAACTTTAAGAAGGGTAAAAAAAGCTTATAAATTGATGTTTAAATAAAAAAACGTCCAAAATATTGGGCGTGTTGCGTTGAAGGGTCTTTTTCCATAAATCATTTACGTTAATATTCCAAACAAAGAAAATATCGGAGACCTTTTTGGCTTTCACGATGTTTCTACAACTTTCCGCGAGTTTCTGACGTTTTTACCTCCCATTCCCATTGTCTAGGGTTCAGGCGTTGTTGTTATAAAACTTGAATGATATTTAACAATACAGAGATATAAAAGACCTAAGCCTTTTACATGACACTGGCAGAGTTTTGGTTTTCATGTACTGGTATTCATTCACTGCGTCGTGTTTCTTATTCCTGAGGGGTGTGACCCTTTTTCATTGAAAATATATGTAATTTATTGTAGGGATTATTTTAAGGTTAATAGTATAGTAGCTTTCAGACGAATACGTCATTTAGCAGGGCCCTCCCTCAATCCTGTCCTACTTTCAATCCTGTCAGAATATCTTTTGTTTATTTCAAACCTTTATAATTGTCATATTAACCATCAACCAAACTAACAAAAACACTAATTAGAAATACCTTTGGATCTTTTATTGAAGTCATACTCCTATTTGCATAAAACAATTTTTTTATAAAATTGCTTGCAATTTGGCAAGTTCTATGTATAAACTGCAAGAAAAAAACAATTGAATCAAATAATTATTAGATTGCGAGATCACTTAATTGTGTTCGGTGTGTCACGATTGATGTAATGCAAATCGAGCGCTGTCTATCTCGTCTATGGAGATTTAGCGAGCATTATTATATTTATAATAGGCCATTTATCAAACGCCTGGCACTACGATGTGACAAACTTGACAGATTTCATTTAATATCCCCGCCTGTAGACACAAGCTAAGTTACTGCCGGGCAAAAAAAGGTCAAATTCAAATCAGGCCTCGCAATTATATTATCATTTAAGATACCAACAATCAGGAGCAATACGACATAAAACCGTGTTCATCACTCAAAAAATCAACATTTCTTTAGTATTAAGATTTTCTTTATTTATTTAGTAATAACTTGTAATCTAGCCGGCATTCGGTCAGTGAGTGAGGTAATCAAGATTTTCCATTTTAAAAAGACTTTTCAGCCTATTCCGTGGCAAAAATCCTAACTATATTTTCGAGGCACAAAGGAAACAAAATGACTAAATCCAGACTTCCTTAATATTCCGAACTTGGCTAGAGTCGGCTACACAATATATTGTTACTTATGTCAACGTTGCTTTACCAGCGCAAACGACAATAAACACTGTCGCAACTAGGCCACATGCCCCTCCTTGTAAAGTGTAAACATGGGATGATGTTTTAGGGCCTTCGCCATTTAGCTCTGTAAACCCGGTATGAGCTTGCGACGTGCTCTCAAATAGATTAATGGATATTAAGCTTAAGTTCACTTTAGCTAATGCAGGCCGACGGAGTGGTAAACCATAAACCATATTCTAATCCCCTTCGGGCTGATGCGTGCCATTGGATGCATGATGCAGATCATTTCCAGGACAACTTAATCCTTTGTTTGTAATAGGAACGGGAACATGGACACAGAATAACATTAAAATAAACACCTTGATCGTTCTATAAACAGTAGTAATAAAACGTTTAAAAGTAATTATTAAAAAGATATATATGTATAGTATGGGCCTAATAATAAAGAAGGCTCAGGGTCACTCAGCGGGCGATGGAGAGGGCTATGCTGGAAATGTCCCTACGTGATTAAATCAGAAATAAGAGATTCGTAGGAGAACCAGAATCACCGATATAGCTTGAAGAGTTGCGAAGGTGAAGTGGCAATGGGTGGGGCACATAGTTCGGAGAACCGATGGATTTTGGGGTCCCAAAGTGCTGGAATGGCGACTCCGCAATGGAAGGCGTAGCGTCGGCAAACCCCTCACACGGTGGACGGACAACATCAAGAGAGTCGCAGGGAGTCGCTGAATCCAGGCGGCGCAAGACCGTGGCTTGTGGAGGACCCTACAAGAGACCTATGTCCAGCAGTGAACGTCCATCGGTTGACGACGACGATGACGACGACGATTAAAAAGAACCGGTCAAGTGCATGTGTGACTAGCACATGAAGGGTTTCCTACCATTTCACAAGATTTAATAAACTATATATAGTACTATTCCCCGGGGGAATGACTTATATTGTAATTAGGTTAGGCTAGCTAGCTTTAAGTTCTAAGTATTGTGTTGTTTTCAAGAAATGATAGTTCTTTTTAAATTTCGGTCTACAGACCGCAAACGCACAACGCATACGCCTTTGAGTTATGGTACTAAAAGAAAAGCTTAGGGTACCTTGGATTGCTTTTAGAACCAACGCTTCTATCCTAAGGCAATTGAAAATTACCACGAGGCTATCGACCACGCCTATGACGAACTCAACGCTCAAAATACACCTATATGGCACTGTAGTGTACTATGATACATAATAACGTATCTGCGTTCTTATTTTGTGACCGTGTCATTACTCAATATACTCCATACTTACATTACAGTACATTCAAAACGGTATCCCATATTATTTGATTCTTATTACAACAGGTACCCAAGCTTTTACATTATAATTTTCTACTGTCATTAGGATATAATAAGGACAAACCTCAACCCCTTGCTTGTTATTTTTCTATTACTCAGGATAAAAGAGCGTACTTCTGTTTGAGAACATCTTCAGCAAAAGGTGAAAATAAATGTTCTCTGCCTAAGTACAATACTTGCTTCGTCATACTTTTACGAAAAGTTCAATCCGTACTTAACTGTTGAAACTGAGCCTCAAGTAAAGTTCGTAACTACGACTCTTACTCTCGACTTTTTCTTGTTACAACAGTTTCAACTTGTTTCCAAGTTGCCGGAGGGCCTATCGTTGTCCGTATCCTTGTTTTACGAGACTCATTCTTTCCTTAAATTTTAGGATCATTTCAACGAAATACAACTCGTAATTTGTTAAGTAACTTATCTTCAGTGCCTACGAAAAATTTGGATAATTTCGTTAGTGGGTTGGTAGAGTTAGGTTCATTCCGAGGTTGGAGTCGCCATTAAAGTCTGAGACCTCAACGTGCACTATTTTCCTCTCGTTTCCACTTCAGATATGCGACAAATAGAGCGATTTATTGGTTACTCCGATTTATGGTTTAGAAGAAGTAGAGATTTTCTAAAGTAAAAGTAAAGTGAATGCATTTTGTGAGCCGCTGAGTTAATGTTTTTTTTCATAAACCTACACGTATAGACTTTAGTCAGTGCCCATTGAGAACGTTTAGGTATAACGTGATACTTATAATGTTAGCCTAGTTTGTCTGCGACCTCATCTGGTATGGGGTGGTGGAAGATGGAAACGGGCTAATCTGCAAAGCGTAGGATACTTTTAAGAACATATATCAAGGTGTAATCGGTCTTCTTGTGGCACCGTTTCATAACGATCACTTGGAGTGATAATAACGTGATGTAAGTGCCTAAGGCAGAAACACTAAGGTTTGCCGTGCGACAGTGGACTACTTTTTAGTATATATTTTTTATCCACTAGAAGAAGTATTCACAAGAAGCCCTTGACTACGATCTCACCTGATCGTAAGTGATGATTCAGTCTAAGATGGTAGCGAGCTGTTAGGGGTGTGGCAGTTATGCTGACCCATACCCCTTTCTCGGTTCCATAACCCATACCTCATTCGGTTTATGATTCAGTTTTCAATTACATAATTGGAAGTTTTATCGAACTTACCTACTTGTGTTAACTAGTAATTGAGTGTTTTCATTATAGTCTAGGCAATGGGGCGGTTTGTTGAATGGAGACCCCCGCATTAAATCCTCAGTCGTTTTAACTTAGCAGGGTTGTAGCACAGGTTGTAGTATGGTATGAACCAATACTTATAGAAAAATATCCAACAAAAATCCATCCGGAAGTTAGGTATTTATACCCAAAACTTAATATTTATGACTGAATATTTTATCGATTTCTTTTTAAAATAATAGTAGGTAGTATATTTAAACTCAAAACAAAATGTCTGTTTTCGGAAACAAAAACTCATGCAGAACATCGCTATTTAAACCGATTATATTATCAAACCTAAACTGCGTTTACGCGATAGTGTACCTTCCTGCTTCAACAATTAGGTATAGCATAAAAACCCTTACTTCCTTTCTGATTTTTTATTAGATATTTATAACATACGTTTAACTCATGATACTTTATCATACTGTAAAGTTTCGTCGCCTGAGGAATCATTGTTGGGGTCGACTAGCTTTATTGCCTAGACTATAGAAATGTGGCCGTACATATTGACTTTGGTTTGTAGTGAAATAAAGATGTGATAATTGTTGTTATAGTATGTTGTAAAGTCTATAGAGGTAGGTATCCGTTGGCTGTGACGTTACCCGGGTCACAGCTGATAATCCGCGTCTGGCATCATGCATTTGCATATATGATGCTGGGCACTCGGATGAGCTGTACACCCATTTCGGGTGGTGTCACAGAAAAACATAAATTTGTGTGTACAGCTATGATTGTCTGTAACACCATTTGTGAATAAATGTGTTTTCTTTCTTTCTGTGTATGAGTTTTCCTCGAGAAGCCGTGTTTGTCAAGACGCAGTTGCAATAAGAGCTTGCTTGCCCTATGCCGCGAGTGTGTATAGGTATAATAATGTGAGTATTAAAGTTCTAGCTGACTTTATTGGCTGTCTAATACAAACAAGAATATCTATGTCAAGGTATTTCAAAATGACCGATGTATCAATGCAGAGCACAAGTTTAGAAACTTGTAATATATTATATATCAAGGTAATTGTGACTAATTCGATTATTCCAAATCTCTAAAGCAAATGAAATCGAAACTAATCAATTTGTGTCGAAACTAAATTAACTTAATTTTTTTTTATTGATTTTAGCGAAAAAACAATGCAAAAGCAATTTTTTATTTTATATTAAAATTTCGTTTCAATCGACGAGGTTTTAATAAAATTAATGCAGATTGGATAAATTCAATCCCTTCAGTCACGAGTTCACTTTTATTTTACCGAATTAATAGTTAGTACAATTGTTAACCGTAATTGGAACAGCTCCACATTTTTTTAGGTACGTGATCACAATTTTCATAATTTACAGGCGAGATTTTTCAGTATGCACCTAGATGGAAACCGCATTTCAGATCAAGAGGATTAACGATTGAATGAAGTTCTTAGTTTTTATTTCAAGTGGTGTAAATTTATTTATTATTGACTATCAGATGCCCACGACTTCGTACACGTTGAGTAAGTTATTTAATTCCGGGATAAAAAATAATAATTTTACGGGATAAAGCCTGTGTAACTCTCTAGGTCCTCAACTTTACCCATGCAAAAAATTATGCTGATCCGTTGCTCTGTTGCGGCGTGATTCTAGAACAAAACACCAAACAGAATGCCCACAACTTCATCCGTGAGGATTGAGGTTCTAAAAATCCTGGGAGAACTCCAGGTCCTCAACCATACAAGAAACTACGTCGTTCCGTTGCTCTATTATAACGTGGTGGAACGATAAGCCAATAAAGAAATACACTTTCGCATTAATACCGTGAATAAAACCGCCGAACAAGTCGCGCGTTCACCCATAAATTACACTAGAGTCACAAACCAAAGAAAAATTCTGACAGATATTACAGACAGAAGCCTGCCTCATTAGGAAACTAGTATCGCAGTCTGAGGTAGTACCGCTAAATTCAGAAAAGGTACAGAATAGGTCAAGGAGCGTGAGACGAGTACCGCTTAGATGACTAGTGAAAAAAGATATAAATTAGCATAGACTTATAGTTTAATTTACGGTAGATTAGTTTTTCAATATTAAAAGTATAGAGATAATTCATAAGTTACAAAATGTTTGGCCTACAAAAAACGTCGATCCGCATAGTACGCTAATCTAAGTTTTGACATAACAAAATCGATTGCAGATCGCTCGAATTGATCGAACGCTCAAAACGATCTGTACGAACGCCATTCTGTATTTCAATGGCTATCGCTAACAAATACCAATTAAACTCCTAGTTTTGTAGATATATTTGAAAGTACATAAGAATATCTATCAAATTTACAACGAATTTGGTGAAAAAGTTGAAACTAACTAAACTCAGTCTAATTCAAGATACGAAATAGGTATACTACCAACGCATAAAGCTTTAGTTTCATTACTGTTGACATTCGTGTTTTATAGGCCTATTACACTGCACTTTTCACAGGGACCCTTCCACTTGAATCAGTGTAGTGTAATAAGATATAGGGAGTAAGGGTCCCTAATTTGATCCTTATTGCTGTGCAATAAGAGACGCTCTAGCTACCCTTACCACAGGGCCCTGTGGAAAGTGCAGTGTAATAGGCCTATTAGAATTATAATCCTTATTTTAGAAACGTCAAGGTACGTGACATCAAACCGTCATCTTGAGTGATATTGATTAAGTATTGATTTAAGCGTCGGCGCTTTTTGGTATTAAGGAACAGCAGATAAGTAGGTACCATTTCTATGACCTCATTTCAAATTCTACGGGTGACACATTTTCAAGCGTATCCATGTTAATTTGGCAATTACCCAGAAAAGCTTTACACTAATTATGTGCCAGTTGCAGAAGTGAACACTTGCTCACTCCTTTTAGTGGATGCTAATTTTATTGCCTAGCTCCGTGAGATATTGGACGAACAAGTTTAAATGAGTCCAATTACTGGAGCGTCCGGAGATGCCGTTCTTCGGTTGTGGATTCTGATCGAAGAGATAACTTTGACTTTACATTTCATTGGGCGATGGACAGACCCATGCCTGAAGAATACCTCCCTACATGATGAGGGGATCCGTAGGAGCACCTACATAGACTTAACTCAAATTAGATATTTGACTAGTACTTTTTCGTAATTAATAAATATAGGATCTCTCAAAAGTACTAATATACATGTCTCCTGTTAGTATGTTGAATACCCATTTTAAACCATCGATTGAAAAAGTGAGTCGTAGTTTGATGACGTCACAATTCAGTATCCCATATATCGTCAAAATCCCATACTAAGCACGCGTTTTGACGTTTGAAAAAAGTTGCTGACAAATATGACTAGTTGTCTAATACCCAATTCTTTGCGTTGTTAGATCAGCCAATCAGTCAGTCAGTACAGACCCTTTTATCAATAAAGACAAGGTATATTATTATTAAAGACAGGGTTAGGTTTATTGTATTTCAACCCGACGTCGCTCACTACTAAGCATAAGTCCCTCTTAGAATTGGAAGAGTTTGGCCATCCATACCACCATGCTGGCCAAACGCGGAGATTCGCAGACTTTATACACATGTGAGTGTAAGTCTCAAAAGAATTTTAGATCAGTTTTGATTTGCTTTGTAAATCAGAAAAGTTGAGAGTGTATAATATAAGAGGATCAAGCTCCGACCCTCTGATTAAATGTAGGACTAGCTGATTGAAGTATTTTGTCTCCCGCGTTTCCCTCGGGTACTCTTTTAATTTTCCGGGATAAATAGTAGCCTATGTGATGTGGATATTCCAGACTATAATCTCTCTGTGCGCTGTCATTCCATCCAGGTCCGTTCAGCCGTTCTGGCGTGATTGAGTAATAAACATTGGTATTTAAAATATTAGTATAGATAATAACTAGATTGTATATTTTGCATAACAAATTAATCTGGATTCCTCACTGATGGTAGTTGTATTACGAGTTTGGAACAGTTTTCTCTAGAGCTAAGTCGCGCACAAGTTTTGCTCCAAATCTAATCACACCCAGCACAACACTCCGCAAAGTATCTACTAGTGCGAGTTGTGAAAATGGTACGAAGCCAGCAAAAGTTTGAATGTGGGCGTAGCATCTTCTAATTTAATTCGCGCAATGCACCCAATTGTAAATTCTTCCTAACACACAAACACTGAAGTATGACTAATGTGAAAGTTTGAATGTTTGTATGTTTGAATGTTTCTTACTTCATCACATCACAATGAGTAATGACAGAACCGATTTTTCTGGGAATGGAGTTAACTTATAACCTGAATTAACACAACCTTTTATCCGTGAAAATTAAAGAGTTCCCGCGGGAATCTAAGAACCTTAATCGATTTCAATTTCTGCCTTTTAATACACAAAGCATTCGTGCGAAATCGTTAATTCGTTACCAGTGAACCGTAGTTTTACACCACATCAAAAATTGTTTTACTTTCAATTTTGTTTTATTTTGACACGTATCATCCCATTGCCGGCTCGCTACTGAGCACGAGTCTCTTCTTAGAATGAATAGAGGTTTCCTATATCCAACACGCTGGCCAAATGCGGATTGGCAGCTTCACACGCCTTTGAGAACATTATGAACAACTCCCGGGCATGCAGGTTTCCTCGCAATATTTTTCTTCACCGTTAGAACAAGAGTAACATGATAACGCACATATCTACGTAGCACATAAATATGTGCACATATGTAGACATAAACACTTTCTTTTATAAAAGTTAAAAGAATGCACGCCCAAGCATCAAATGCCCGACCAACAAACATAAGGCCGCACGTCTAAGCCGCTAAGATATCACTTATTCTTTAGAATATGACAACGTTTTTTTTTAAAGAATATTACTTAGAATAGACTCTACTATTCAAAAATTTCAAAGTATAAAACCAAGAAGGAGGATAAGTCAGATAGCCTATTATTGAACGTACTTGATAAGTACTGCTATATGGTAGTACTAAAATATATTATTGTAGTTTTAATTTATTGTTGACAATAAACATCAAGCAATTTGCAAGTATTTGCACAACCCTAACTAGCTTTGTACCAAAACTCACACCCTAAACCAACAATATTAATTAAGTTAGTCTAGATTCATTAAGGTCGTTCCAATTCATTGTGCCTAAGATGTCCTTTAAATCGTCCTTCCTAATCTAGGTATTTAGAACACTGACCTTTCCAAGTCGTTATTGGCTTGTTATGAAGCTAATAGTCCGCGCACGAGCTCCGAGCAATCGGGGTCTGAAGAAACGACGGTTGTACGCCACCCCCGATCGTCGCTCCATATCCAGCTCGGTCCTAGCACTAATTTCGAGCTTGACGCGTGTAATTTTGCGATAGCAGTATTGTTTTATGCTTTAAATAGCTCTAGGTCATTACTTTAACTTTCCGTAGGATTCCTCGGAGCTCGCGTGCGGACTATACTTACCTGTTATATTTTTATCACGTTAAAGTCTTCAAATTGAGATGCATTGTAATGATTTGTATTGACTGGCATTGCTTCAAAGGGAAAGTGATTTTGGCACACTGCCCTTTATTTAGAAGGCATTTTCACTAAAGCAGAGAAGAGACTAATCAGAATAAATATGATACTTAGAATTATTGTACGACTTCATGTATTTTTTTATGGATTAAATCACATAATATCTCAGTTTAAGTCAGCGGGTTCCCTTATGAGCCTATTTTTAGGACTTCTTAATCTTCTTCTAATTGTTCGTTTACCCATCCGTATTTCGCGGATCTCAAGCTCCTAGACAGAATGATTCTACGGCAGCCAGATCAGGCCTTATCTTCTTTAGAAAAGAGTATTAATACTTTTTTCTAATAGGTAACGCTACAGAACACATGAAAGCGCCAGGGAAGTTGTTAGCATAATCATCATCTATTTAAATGAATATAGAGAGGTAAATTTTTATCTGCGCCTTTATAATCAAGATTCTTGATCAGTAGGTATAATAAAATGTAAGTAGGGAACAAGACGTGCTGAGCGTAATGAACGAAATCAATTTCATTGATAGAGGACGTGTCCTCCATGATGATAAACGGCCATCTATTATTTCCAGCCTATAGACGCAATACCTATAACATTCGTTGGAGGGACGGTATTTTTCCTAAAATTGTCGGGGCTGTTTTATATTCGCTTCTCTAAGGTAGTGGTAGTGCTAGTGTCCAAGATAAAATGATTTGCTGAAAGAAAGAAAATGATTTAATTTGATTACAAAAATAAAAAGATTTTAAATACCCATCAAACAGGTAAAAACTTCTCATTTATTGTACAAAGCTGTTATGTCAAGATCAAAACGTGAAGAACAACCGTAACATTTTTATGAGTTTCCGTAAACTTTTAAAACGCATTCATCCAAATAAATTAAAAGTACGGTTTGCTTCTTATATTATTCGCTATTCTTTCTTTTATAATTCTGTTCCTTTATTATCCTTTGGAAAAAGCACTTTTGTATTTAACCAAGTAAAAATTAATTTAGCTTTTTATTAAATGTACGTAGTCTAGCTCTAGAGATTTTCTATCAATTACTATTAATTAGTACCAAAGGCGTCACTTTCGCAGAACTCCTACATAGTGTCGCAATTATGAAATACAAGATAATACCCGTGACTTCGTCCTCGTAGATTAAGGGTTTTTTGGTTCCCGTGGGACTTTTTTCATTTTCTGGTATAAAATGCAGCCTATGTATTAAATACTTGTCATATGCTATCTTTATTCTAAATTTTCAGCCAACTCGGTGTAATCGTTGTGGCATGAAGGAGTAACAAACATACAAACTTTCACATTATAATAAAATATTACTTTATTTGGACATGACGTTGATATTTTTATCATCATCTAGAAAATGATGAGTAGATTCCAAAAATATATAACACTTTAGTTCAATATCCAGTGATTCACAAAAAAACTTTAAAAAAAATTAAAATAATTTAATAAAAATGTGAATAAGATTCTATTTAACTAGATTAATTTAGATTTTTAACTTTTTAGTTCGTTTTATGGCAGGGCAGTCGTGTTTCTTATTTTTTTTATTATGATTTGTTAGACGTACCTAGTACCTACGTCGCGCATGACAATATTTGGAATATTTGCAAAACATTTTCTAGTAAAGTTCCTCTTATTTACAGTATAAAGCAAACTTTTCCCAGTCAAAGACGATTAAAATATTACTGCAGCCACCTACAAAGCCTTGCAGTAATATTCATTTTTGCACTAGTGCGATAAAGTAAAAGTCGCCATACAAAACATCAGCTGTTTCGATGACGCCATCTTTGTTGGGGTTTTTTTATTGCTTTTTGTTAAACGTTGTTATGATACAAGTGTGCATTGAAAAAGTTCTTAATCTTATGAATGCTTGCGCCTCTAGTGAAATTTTCGTCATGCTGTATTTGTACCATAAATAACGTATTGCAGCACTGCAGACTGAACCGCGTTGTAATTTTGACGGAACTGGAGTGTTATCGTAAGGTAATATGATCGAATTTGATTGGTATCACTTGATTATGTCGGTTAAGTACGCGTTGATACAAGTTTGTAGCTGGATTAGTGATTGGTGACTGAATTAAATTTATAGGCCTAGAATTAAATGTAATGTCAGTCATCAATCCTTACACTTACATTTATTATTTTACTAATCTTGCATTCAATCACATAAAGGTCACTTTCGTCACTTTCGTCACTTCACGTCACACTCACTCATTCAACCACTTTTCGTCAAAGATTCCACACGTAATTTTGCAAAAGTTATTTGTACGCTGATGAATTCGCGTGCACAGTCTTGTTAAAATATATAATCATTATCATTATGCGGTTCTAAAAAAGGCTCCGTCAGTATTATAATTTAAGGAACAAAAAGGCTGAGATTGTATATTTTCAGCTGCAACAACAGCGAAAGAATTAATCTATTACCCCCGTAATACTTATCCTTGAACCATAGAAACGTTTTAAGTATTTATTTAGCTGCAAGATCGTTATAATGAGCACCCATTTCTGCGTCTTTTTGCTGTAGAGATTGAATTTTAAATTTATAAATGTAATCTGAATCTCGGAAACGGCTCAAACGATTTTCATGAAGCTCGGACATCCAAATATTATAAAATTAAAGGGTGAGTGGCTGACTGAACTATTTACGCACACCTCAAACCACTGAAAATGGATGAGTCAGGCTAAAGTTTAGCATACAGATAATTTTATTAGGCTAAATTTTAAAGACGTTATAAAATGATGACTTCTTCCTTACCCTCAAAACCTGAGCCCTTATAGGGGTAAAATATGGTTATGAAATTTGTATGAAAATTGGACATGAGCTGAGCCGCGGACAAAAGCTAGACGAGCTTACAAACACTTAAATTTTGACAGAAATTACCAACGAGAAAAAATTGTTTTCACAAAAATACATAAAAGGACTGATTTGTAAGTCAAACATATTCCTGTCTAAAATGTAAAATTTAATTTCTCTCACCAACTTTTATTTCAAACGAGCTTAGAACTTTTTCCCTAAAAGGCTTCATATAAACGCATATTTTGACAAGACAGTTGAATGTAAAATCTCGTCCAAAAAGTTTTCTCATATTGCGTCCATCCGAGATTCAGTGAGTTGAGGAGTCCTATTAAAATGTTAACCGTTAATATTCAACTATTTCACTAACGATGCAAATGGCATGTACTTATAATTCCAAATTTTCATTTTTGATAAAAATTTTGTTCGTAACGTGAATTTTCCTGACCTATTTAAGCCAAAAGCGACAGACTGTTTAACATGGCTGATACTGTTTAACTGGTAGAAGAAAGGTCTCAGGTTCGATTTCAGGGTAGTTTTTAAGAGAAAGATAATATTATAGAACCTATATAATTAGTGCGGAAACATACTAGGGAAAATATACAAGAAATAGAATAAAAGTCTAGGCATCGGGGCGATCCGTTGTTTGGAGACCCCCGCATTAAATCCTCAGTCGATGAAACTTGGTTGGGTTTTAGTATTGGATGATTCAAAACTTACACAAAAATATCCAACAAAAAACATCTGGAAGTTAAGTATTTATACCTAAAACTCAATATTTATGACTGAATATTTTCTCGATTTGATTTTAAAATAATTGTAGTTGTACACTCAAAACCTAAATATCAAACGAAATAATCATGCAGAACATCGCTATTTAAATCGATTTTATTATCCAATCTAAACTGCGTTTACGCGATACTGTACCTACCTACTTTAACAATTGGGTAAAGCATAAAAAATCCTTACTTCCTGTCTGATTTTTTATTGGATATTTGTAATATATGTATAACTCATGATACTTTATCATACTGTAAAGTTTCATCGGCTGAGGAATTATTATTGGGGTCAACTAGCTTTATTGCATAGACTAAAGGCGGTTTGCCAATATGGCTCAAAACGTCCGCATTTCGCAACGACGTTCACGTGTGCAGCTCCCTAAACTTTTTGTTTTTTCCATGAGGCCATACTTTTTTATGTCCCTAGTGTGTTTTCCTGCATAACAAAGTAGCATTCTACTACACCGCTACGAAGTAGGTACACCATCGTAGCATCATCGCTACGTAAGCATACATAACCACAGCTATTTACGAGGCCTAAAATCTGAGTAGAGGCAGAGATTGATAATATTGGTTTAATTAAACCTGTCTTAAATCGCGAATTACCCTTAAGAGGTAACTAATCGGTAATTAAAAAAAAATCAAAATTCCAATGCTTTTTATTCAAATAAACTTTTGCAAGTATTTTTGAATCGTCAAATCAATCTACCACTCACATAACCACAATCATCACCAAATAAAAAAGTTGATCAAGTGCGTGTTCTACCATAAGGTAGGGTACTTTATTCATCGTTTCTGGATTAAAGGTATCCCAAAAATATTTTCAATTAATTTACCGTGCTTGTTTATAACTGTAACAAGTTTCAAATGCACAATCTTGAATTCTAAATTGCCTGTGTTTTGTTTTATTAAATGCGAAAGTTATAAAGGATATTTGATACTCAATCACACCAGAACGGCTGAACGGATCTGGATGAAATTATAGATCTTTAAGGATTACTTGGATTACAAATTAAATAGATTGACGATAATAATATAATAGCGATACCTATATTTTATTCGTAGTTATGACTTTACCTTTGTAAGGGACAATCCAGAAGTAGGTATTAATAAAACACTTTTAATATATTTGTCCTCTCATTTCAAACTTGCACGAGTAAATGGTTAAACGTGTAGAGGTTCCAAGAGATATTTAATGTAATTAGATAAAAGTTGGCTAAACTTAAAGACAATATTCATTTGATCCGGCCACGATTGCTATCATTAAGCTCTAAATCAAATTGCGATCAAAACACAAAAGTATTCAATAATCGCTGAGTCTGCCGGCAGGAGAATGAATTACCATTACCAAAACACTCGTATTTATACTATTTTCAATATGGCGTCCGTATCCGCAAATTAAATCGAATGACTTGAAACGAATCAAATTGACAGATAATATACTTCCTGTTTCATGATATATAATGACAAATAGTAATAATGCTAACACCTTAGTAAAAAATCCTATCATTTATTGTATTTCTCTAACGTAAACTATCCGCAAAAGTGTGATCTAGAAAGTAAGCCGGTTGCAAGCTCTATATCTAATATCTATCTAGAGTTAGGTACTATCATCGCTTATAGCAGTATTTTTCAGTTTTATGTCACGCACCTTGACGATTCTAAAATAAGAATCATAATTCTAAAACAAAAACGTCAACAATATTAAAACAATACGGCTTTAAGCGATGGTAGTATGCCCCATGATCCTATTGTAAAAGCAGGGGCCAGTGAACCGTAAGCACCCACGAAATCCGGCATTGAAGAACAACAGGGTAAAATTGAATCCACAAAGCGGCTTACATTCCTTGATATTACATATTTTACTTCGTATTTTAACGATACGTACGAGACTTGGTCTCATGTGATACGAAAGTGAACGACTTAAAGTCTTTAGTACATCTTCTCCGCGAAAACACAGCAGCTGTATCTAAATATAGTCTTAATTTAAGAAACAGCATTGATGTACAATTTTAGTAAGTACCTACCTATTCCTATTTCAATGGGAGAAGGTGACTGACTAAATGATCTGTCAACACACAGCTCAAACCACCAAGATCGGGCTGAATTTGGCATACAGATGCTTTACTGACGTAGGAATCCGCTATGAAAGGATTTTTGAATAATAATCCGCCAAGGGTTATAGGAGTTTTAAATTTGTATGAAAAACGAACGAAGCTGCGCGGTCAAAAACTATTTTTTTAGAAAGCAAAACTGTCTGTTTTCTTTAAACCTCAAATGCAATTTATGTTTAGCCTCATGAGCTCACTAAAACTTTTACTTAAATCCATTTCAAATAATTATTCATTAGACGTTTTCAAAATATTTATCAAGTGCCTATTCATGCAGTTAAAAGAATCATTTAAATGGTAGGCATTATTAAATGCATTTATACACTCTACGAACTTTAAGACTTTGGCTTTTCATTTTTAATTTTAAAACAAAAGTGAACATAAATCTTGGTTATAATTTTGCTAAATGCAAAATATTTCAAAGAACAAGATCCCCGGGCCGTCCTTGACCATTAAGTATTAAGAGTTACGTAGTAAACAGCCCATATAGTTTCACAATGTCCTTCCGTCCGTCTGTCCGTCAGCGGCTTGACTCAAAGACGATTCGCTGTAATTTGGCATGGGCGTATTAATCACGCCGACAAATTGGTAGAAAAATGGCTGTCATAGGGACTGCCGATAGAAGTGAAAACTAATATTTAATTTTTTTTTAATTATATATATATTTTTTTTAATTAAAATAAAAACACTAAGACATTAAAGTTTAATATCGAATGTAGTATATTTATATTTAAGACCTTCATATTTCATAAGATTTAAGTCTTTGCAACAGCGCGAGCATGTCGCTGTTCGCGAGCATGTCGGTCTTCGCGAATCCACAAGTTTACCCCCTACCAAAAAGTGCTCACCGCAGCTAAAGAAGTTTTCACTTCAAAAATTAGGGTATTTCCCCTACAAGTAAAGGTAATGAATTTTTATTTCTCGTCTATCCCATATTGTGGAGTGTTATTGGATTGCTCGTTCAAAAGTGTTGGTGGATGTGGGAATGGCCGATAAGCCATTTTTAGATTCAGGGATCCGTTTCCAAAGCATTTAGCCCTGAAGTACCAACTAAGTGTCGTCGTCCTACTACACGTTACCTATCACAGCTGAGTGGCTGAGGAGGCTTTAAAAGTTAAAACGAGTAATAGCCGACCAACTTAGAAAATGTTCCCATCATTTAACGGGAAACTACGGCGCCCTACACTGCGCGTGGCTCGAATCACTTTTTTTCGAATTCTGTCATTTGCAATAAATAACGTTGGGGAAGCATTATTTAAAACTATTCGAAAAAAGTCTGTAGCATTCGTTTTACTGAAATATCACGAATGGTGTGACGGACAGACATAATCTTTCCTACCATTTTGGTACGCAACCCAAAAAAAGATGATAGAACAATATCCTGGGATTTTTGAAAACCACTTTCCATTTTTAATCCACTGTATCCTCAATAGTAGGTATTCTGGATTCCAAAATCGATTCCATACACGCACAATATTTTATTGTATTCGACGCTATCGAACCCTCTATTTTTCGTGACAATTCCAGATCGCTTCTGATATAAGGTAACATCTTATACAGGTCTGTATCATCTATATCCAGTGATGCTCTTCATATCATTCATTCATATTGAATCTTGGTTGGTTGGTTGGTTCTCTGCGTACTGTATCTAAGTTCTCCGTCATTAATTGTATGGTCCTCGATCCACCGACAGACATCTCACGTGCAGTTCTCACGTGCAATTAACATAGGACATATGTATTATCTAGTTTTCCAAGTGTAGAAGAGGTAAACGAAAGGGTTTTCACTGGTACCGTATTTCATTGTTAGTAATCAAGCAATATCCTATAAGAATCCTATATTTCTTCTGTGTAGGCACCTTACGACAGCCAGTAGGAAAATAAAGAATTGTTTTTGTTACTTAATAATCTAGGTCAAAGATATTAATAAGTAGTTTATTCTATCGATATCGAGGGTACTACTTATCTATCTATTATCGATTCTATTATATGATCCAAATAAAACAAGTTTATTCAAAAAACAAAGCGAAAGACAACCATACATAGGTACAAGCTTGTAGAGTTTATCAAACACTATCCTGTATATATCCGACGACTGTTGGACCTTTAGAAAAAAAAATTGTGTGTGGCAGCTCAGAATCACGACTGGAGTTTACTCTTTACGAACGATTATAAAATATATAGATTAGTAAATGAACGCATTTTTTATATTACTAAAAGCATGCTTGATACATTTATTTATATTAGTTATATAATTTATATTCATCAAAATACATTACATAGTCATAGAAACATAAACAAGCGTTACCATGGAAACATGAAATCAATAACGTAACGGAGAAAATTTGATTTTACTCCCCATAAATTTTCATACCCCGGGCTTATACTAATAGTAAGGTCCAAGAGTTTCTGGCTTGAACTATAAAATGAAGGATAAATCTCAAACCACTATTATAATCCTTTGATATAATCTCCCTTTATTTCAATACACTTTTCACAGCACTTTACTATGTTTTCTATACTCTTAAAAAATAGCCTGAACTTTCGCCCTCAAAATGTGACAAAACTGCTGACTTCACCTCATCATCAGTGTAGAAAAATATCCTCGTAAGTCGAATTTCAATTTTGAGAGTAAATAATAGTCACATAGGGTTAAGCCGAGCTATATGGTGGATGGTCGAGCTCAGTAAAACCGCATTCCCTAATGGCACCCTTAGAAACACCCGATGTGTAGACCGTGGTTTGTCATGAAGCAACAACACTCCTCACGACGATTTTCCTCGACGTTTTTCTTTACTAGCATCTCGCAATTGATGTAGAAAGGAAGCATAGTAATCGCCTGTTACTGTGGTGCTTAAAATCCACTAGTAAAATTCCTTCTGAGTCCCAAAAGATTGTAGCCATAATCTTTTTCTGAGTTTGAGTCACCTTTGCCCTTTTTGGCCGCGGTGAGCTCAGACGCCACTCCATCGATTCTTTTTTCATCGAGACAGAGGATCATGATAAAGAATTATGGTTTCATCACCCGTAACAATTGAATACCCGTAACAAAAAACTCTTTCTGTTAGCCTTCACAAAGGGCTAAAATTTGAGTACAGCAGTTCACTCGTTCTTGTTCTTGAACAGCAGAAAGAAGTTTTGAGACCCACATTGCACTGAAATTATTCATACTCAAATATTCATGTAGGATTCTAAGCACTGTTGTTTTCGAAAGTCCCGTCGTAACCGCTGATTTTTTATTCTTTAGCCGCCTGTCTTCCCGTACTGTCTTCTCCACAAATTAAATGTTTTCATCCGTAATGACCTCGGATGGTCGTCCTGGGCGCGGTTCATCATCAATTGATTCTCTTCCCAAACGAAATTTTTTCGCCCATTGTTTTATGGTGGTACTCCACCATAAACGAGCACGAAGGGGAAGAATGCCAGTACACAGACATTGTTTATTTTCCGCTGGTGTCTTTCCCTCTTTTAACAAACATTTTAGTACAGCTCGATTCTCGATTTTATGAATTTCGAATTTTTAATC
Organism: Erebia palarica; assembly: GCA_964035005.1. Taxonomy (NCBI): domain Eukaryota; kingdom Metazoa; phylum Arthropoda; class Insecta; order Lepidoptera; family Nymphalidae; genus Erebia; species Erebia palarica. The sequence goes on from OZ035986.1 coordinate 23,866,022, forward strand.
GAGTAATCAGTCTGACTTTGTCAGGCTATATCACTGTAACTAAATGAAATAATTTTATAATTCTTTTGTCAGTAGGTAATGAAAAGTCCAGTAATTTAATGACATGAAAGTTTAGTATCTCTGATAAATCTAAGGTGTGCAGACCGGAAACTTTTGGACCTTACCTAATTTAAGAAAATCGATTCTAAAGGAGGTAAACTCTATATGATCGCCTTCTCATCTTTAGAAATGTTAATTGAATTTTCAACTTTAAGTCTCAGTTTTCCCAAGTGTTTCTAAAGTCATCTTACTCGCTGGTGGAAATATAGTGCCTTCTTTGTGGTTCAGTTTACAAAGCGCACACCGTTAGGAATTAAGTGAAACACGTGTCTGGAAACACTTCAATCGAATTCGTTCACACAAAGAAGTATTTCTTGTCACAATAATAGTTGTGCAGTTTTGAATTTTTTTTTCTACTAGCTGATGTCTCTCAGTCACTCTCGGTCAACTAAACCCATGCCAAAAATCCTGTCGATCCATGGCTCTGTTGCGGCGTGATTGAAGGGTAAAGCAACAAATAAACACACTTTCGCGTCTATAATGTTAGTATGGAGTATGACGGTATCTCCAAAGAACGATCAAAGCGACACAATGTTTTCTTGTGGCTTTTCATCGGTATAGCATTGGAAACAAGTCATAATTTAAAAAAATTAAAAACACGACTGCCCGGCCAAAAAACGAACTAAAAAGTTAAAAATCTAAATTAATCTAGTTAAATTAGAATCTTATTCACATTTTTATTAAATGATATTTTTCTGTGAATCACTGGATATTGAACTATAGTGTTATATATTTTTGGAATCTACTCATCATTTTCTTGATAATGATTATATAGTTAATCTTATTTTCGAATATTTTTTTTCAAATTTAAACTTTAATGCGGGGCCATGGTCACTCCATCAATATTTTTTTTAATTTTACTAGCCTATGTTACCCGGAATAAGCTAGGGATTGTAACGATACCTCATTTATCAAAATCGGTTCAGGCGTATAGAAGTTATGGCGGAATATACAAACTCACAAATATACATACATACATACATACATGAACCCTGAAAACAATATACTCCTTTTTTCAGGCAGTCGTATAATAAAAGGTTTGTATTCTGTAAGGGATAACAAAATCCATACTAATATTTAAAATGGGAAAATTTGTTTGTCTGCTACGATTTAACGGCCCATCTTTACGTACATACATACATATATACATGAACTCTGAAAGCAATATACTCCTCTTTTGAGGCAGACGTATAAAAACCGCGAGAGAGATGTCGCACCGATTGTAGCCAGTCCTCAAAATGCATTCTTGGGCAACTTTTCTACAGAGTGAAACCTATACTAATAATATTATAAATGCGAAAGTTTTGAAGGATGGATGGATGAATGATGGATGTTTGTTACTCAATCATGCCAGAATGGCTGAACCGATCTGGATGTTGCTACAGAGACTTTTTATAACTCTGCGATAACTATAAAATTATTACAGTCACCTAGACGGCATGATCAAATCGACTCCACCTGCTTAGCTCGTTTTAGTTTTAATGCCGGGATGCTCATAACTAAGGGTCAGGTAATCATGAACTGCTATTCATATTTTATCTGTAGCTAAATCAAATAGGAACATCATGACGGTGTATTTAAGATCTTAGGATAAACATATACATAGTAATGAATAACTTGTTAGTAGTAGGTAGGTACTATGTGGAAAAGGTAGTCTCTAAGGTAGGTAGGTATACATACTTAAGAGTATAGGTACTGCGCTAGGGAGGTCATCGGACAAATACAAAAACAGACAAAGTCAAACTAATAACACAATTCTTGCTGCGTTGGGTACTAAAACGTAGTTCCATAAAGATTGCAACAAAAGAACTTACACTCAGCCAAGTAAATAAACAACACAGTTTCAAGACATTCAAGAGGACTAGAAAGAGTACAAAGTCTGGAAAGAAATTCGTGGATATTGGTTTGGATGCAATGCACCTCAAGTTCAATAGTGGCTTGGCAACGAGACTTATTTATAGTCATGAGAGCGTCATAAACTTTCCCTTTCTTTGAGATAACTATACATATATGTGGTGTATTATGTGGTCATTTTAGAAATCAATATGTTGAACGACCTATTTTCATATATACGCGCTATAAATGACACAGCTTGGCAATAATTTGCTCTAACGGCTCTGATAGTTATTTATTTAGTTTAAGGTGATTTATGAGGTTTTGTTTTAAGATACCGTAACTGATTATCACCATCATGACGTATTATAAGTGGACGTCAGTAAGTGCACAGTGTACTTAACTTGCCTAATAAATAGTTTTAACGTTTAAACTATCGTGAGAGATATTCATTATATATATGTCACCGTAAGATTATAAAAACCGTTAGATTATAATCTAACACGCGAAATTGCAAACTGTCGAAAAATTACAATTTAACGCATTATTTTCCGGTAGATTGTAATCTGATAGGTATATTTACCCGATAGAACCTAACTATCCGATTATACACGTCGAACCCTAACCTAACCTACAAGAAAGATACAAGAAAACGTAAATACAATTAATATTTCAAAAATTGACACTCAGAACATTGAACGGTTCACATTCTGTCGACAGTTTACAATTTCGCGAGTTAGATTATAATCTAACGGTTTTTACAATCTTACAGTGATATTTAAACTACTTCCATGAATTTTTTCACGTATCCAGAAACAACCATTTAGCTGGTAAAGGCACTGGACTCTAACCAAAATTAGCATTCTAAAGCTTCATATTTTGCAAACATATCCCTGAATCTTAAACCTGCACTATTTTTAAATATTTAAAAAAAAAAAAAAATTACCATTTTGTTGTCGTGATTAATACGTATACCCATGCCAAATTACAGCTTTCTAGTAGGCACTAATAGTCCCCGAGCTAAGCTGCGGACGGCGGATGGACGGACATGGCGAAAAGAGTTTTATAAAATGGGGGTCCCTTGTTGAGTACCTACGGAACCCTATGAAAGAGATCTAAAATAAATAAATAAATAAATAAATCTTTATTTAGGATTTCACACCACACAGAAAAAACAAATTACAAAAAAATAAAAATAAAAGGAAAATAAAACTTATAGAATAACAATCTGTGTTGTAGAAAATCCCAAAAAGGGTATCAAACAGCGTAATGCTGCTATGGTGTGATGCACCGTAACAGCGCTGATTTTCAGTTGACCCCTATAGATCCTCGGCGTCTCGGACCGGTCCGAGCTGATCATAAAACTTAACTTAATGATCAAAAAACCCACTAAAATTATAACTAAGCATAAATATGACTAAAACTATTACCTAAACCCTAACAATAATAAATAACGTAACACTAACAATAATAAAGAAGTTGTAACCTGCACCACGTCCATTTCCACCGTCCGTCCGTCCGTCCGTCCACGAAGTCATTTTCATACCTAAAGCAGGGAAGAAGGACTATGCATTGCCAAAAGCCTTCAGACCCATCAGCCTTTCCTCGTTCTTGCTAAAGACGATGGAAAAAGTGCTGGACAGGTATATCAGGGATGTGCTTCTCATTCAGAGACCCATCCATAGCACCCAGCATGCCTACTGCAGAGGTCGCTCTACAGAAACTGCCCTGCTAAACCTTGTCGATAAGGTTGAAAAGGCACTGGAAGATAAGGAAATTGCCCTCTCGGCATTCCTTGATATTGAGGGCGCTTTCGATAATACTCCCATCCGTACAATAGTGGAAGGCCTAGCCAGGAAAATGGCAGACCATACCACTGTAAGATGGGTAGAAGCGATGCTCTCGAACCGCATAGCCATAATTGAGCTAAACAATTCCTCGTCAGAAGTGCTCACGACTAGGGGGTGTCCTCAGGGGGGAGTTCTTTCGCCTCTCTTGTGGACCCTCGCAGTCGATGAACTTCTTAGCAGGCTGGCTGACCTTCACTTTGATGCCCAGGGCTACGCAGATGACCTGGTAATCACTGTGAGAGGTAGCTGCCAAGGTACCATTTCGTACCTCATGCAGAAAGCACTCTGCACCATTGAAAAATGGTGCAAAGAAAACGAGCTGAACGTTAATGCGGGTAAGACCGTATTGATTCCATTCACCAAAAAGCGCAAACTCGACTAGCTCGTGCCGCCCCGGTTGAATGGTATTGAAATACCCTTCTCATCTGAGGTTAAATATCTAGGGGTAACTCTAGACCAAAAACTAACATGGAACCCTCATGTGAAGGGTTTTACCAGTAAGGCTAAACAAGCCCTAGGTATCTGTAGTCGGCTGGCGGGGACTAGATGGGGAATCAAACCCAAAATAGCCCTCTGGCTCTACACCGCCATAGTGAGGCCGACGCTATCGTACGCCTCCGTGGTGTGGAGTAGAAAAGCGACCCAGAAGACCACACAAAGCAAGCTAAGCAGCATACAAAGAACTGCTGGTCTGCTTATCACAGGAGCCATGAGCACCTCTCCGAGAGCTGCCCTGGATGCATTACTGAACCTGCCTCCTCTTCACATTTATTTGGAAAAGGAGGCGAAGGTTAGTATGTACAGGATCGTCAGCCAGAGGGAGGTGAACTGGCTATCACAAGCAATGAGATCTCTCCATGACTCAGTGCTTGAGATACCAATTTTGGGGATGCCAACAGATAGCATGATCCCAAAATATCACTTCCAGAGGAACTACTCTGTGGAAATTCCTGAAAGGGATAAATGGTTGAAAAACCAAATGACTTGGAGACAGGGCAGCCATAAATGGTACACCGATGGATCCAAGTCAGGCAGTGAAGTGGGCTGTGGAATTTATGGAGAGCGACCCAAGGTGCGATTGCACCGGAACCTTGGGCAACATGCCTCAATATTCCAAGCAGAGGTGTATGCCATAATTGAATATGTGGAAACCCTACTGGACAGCAACACTGTCAACAAAACTATTTATATCCACTCGGATAGCCAAGCAGCTATTTCAGCCTTATCCTCAGTGATCTTCAACTCGAGGCTGGTTGAAAACTGTTGGCAACTACTGAACACCTTAGCTAACACAAATAAGGTGATTCTTCGTTGGGTCCTGGGGCATGCGGGTATTGACGGCAACGAAAGTGCCGACGAACTCGCAAAGCTAGGAGCTAGGGAGCGGCAAACTGGACCTGAGCCTGTGTGCGGCATACCTAGGAGCCTAGCCAACCTCACCCTGTTGACCTACTGCTATTATGAAACACTCATTCGCTGGCGCACTCAAACACTCCAAAGCGCTAGTGAAATCCTTCAATAAGAAGGCCGCCGCAGCGGCACTAGCGCTTAGTAGGAAAAACTTGTGCATACTAGCGCGGGCACTGACGGGGCATTGTGGGCTGAACAGACACATGTTCAACCTAAAGCTCCGAGAAACAGATGTGTGCAGGCTCTGCTCTGGGGCTGAGGAAACGCCTTTGCACCTTATCTGCTACTGCCCCGCTCTAATGCACAAACGTAACCTTCTCTTAGGGAAACACTCCGTAGACCCTGAGGAGGCAAAGAATATCCCGGCCAAAAAGCTGCTGCTGTTTCTAGCAGCAAGCAGTATTGGCCAGGAACTTTAGATAGTGGTGATCACAATAGATCGGCAACGGTCAAAGTGATACTGGGCCTCGCTACAGAGCCCTGCAAAGCCGCATCAACATGAAGAAGAAGAACCTGCACCACTATTCCTGGTAAACTATCTAATCTATGGTTTTATTTGTGGGCTATAAAATACCCAAGTGACATTCTACATCTCTGATTATTGCATCTGTGGCATATCAGTGGCCCAAGAGTGGCCCGCATCTATGGTGGCCCAATTTCTTTGGCAGTGTCAAATACGGTGTCAAATTATTATTATCTGTGTTCCATAGATAACTTGTACAATTGCGAACACATGACTATTATTAATCTAACACAATTGGGATATTCAATAAAGCAGACTGATTTAAACAACAAAAGACAACTTATGACCTATTTGTGCTGCCTCTCCGGGTATTGGATGCAAAACGCGAAACCAACTATGCATATTACGTAAATACATTTTCACCTAACCAAATTTTTGCTTGTCTAACAAAATCTTTTTGAGTTTAGGTACATTTAAAGGTAAACAACTGATTTCAGGTTTTGCACTGGTGGCGGGATTATATTCCAAATTTTAGAGAAAGCAAGTCTAAAACTGCCCCGGAATGCAGCGGTCCTGTGTCTTGGCACAGCCATTTGGCATGCCAAACCTCTCGGTGCATATCTACTGTGCTGCCTTGCCCACTTAATCTTTGTGAAAAGATACTCCGGTTTACCAGTAGAGATAACACCAAATAACAATGTAGCTAGGTGCAGGTTTGTTCAGGCTGACATATTTAACAAATTTGCCTGATTAAGATATGGACTGATATGTGAACGAGGAGCAATAGCAAAACAAAAGCGAACACAAGCGTTTTGGACCCTCTGAATTAATTTTTTGGTTCTTTCCAACAAACACGGCCCATATGCTGTGTCGGCATAGTTCAACTTAGATAAAATGAGTGAATCGCATAGCCGTATTCGAACTTCTACACTCAGGTAAGATCTTATTTTATACAGAACTTTCAATCTATAGAAACAGTTCTTGACAATATTTTTTATGTGCGACTGAAAGTGTAAGTTTGAATCAAAAATTACGCCCAAATTCTTTGCCTCAGCAACGCTTTCTATGCAATTGCTTATTATTCTGACTTGTAGATCTAAACTTTCTATAGCTTTTAACATTTTAGAGGTTCCTAAAATCATGCATTTCAATTTCAGAGGGTTCAATAACAGCAAATTCTATTCTGACCAATTCGCTATTCTATTCAGGTCATCATTGATTTTTGTTTCAGCATCTGCAGCATCCTGAGGCTTAAAAGAGAGGTATAATTGCACATCGTTGGCATAAAGATGGTATTTGCAATTGCAGAAACATTTAATTATATCTGCTGTGTAAATTGCAAAAAGCAATGGACTGAGTGCCGATCCTTGAGGCACTCCTCAAACTACTGGAGATGTAGAGGACATCAGAAGGGTACCATCACCTTGGACTATTTGCACAAATTGAGACCGGTCACTGAGAAAGCTGTTAAACCATTTTATAGTTGAAAACCCAAATCCATAGAATGACAACTTAGATAGGAGCAACGAAATATCAATTGAATCAAATGTGCGGGAAAAATCGAGCAGTATCAGAATAGTTCCCATACCTTGATCCTGGGCAGTTAGGATGTTGTCAATGACATCCATGATTGCAGTTGTTGTACTGTAACGTCCACACTTATCACGGTTTTAATAAATTTTTAAAGTAGAGCGGGCCAAATAGAATAACTTTTCTGAAAAAGATTTTGCCATAAAACTTTTAATTTAAGAGTGTCCAACTATGGTGACCAACCATTGTGTCTGCACAACCCGCTGACCTACTGATTTCAACGCAAGCCTTACCAACGCGACTTTACTTTGAATAATATCTTCTATCTACCTTTATTTGACCGAGCGAAGCGAAGGTCTCCGTGTCTACTTGAGTGAATTTGCACTTGTCCGTCCGTCCGTCTGTCTGTGAAAGCCTTAACTTCTGAATTACTGAACGTAATTACTTCAAATTTAAATATAATATGTAAACCAATGGCCTCCAGCCGAATATGGCTTAAAAGTTATAAAAATCTTTATTTCAGGGGGCTCTCATAGAAGCAAATGCGAAGTAAAATATTTTTGATAGCGTGACGTGACTTATAGGGCTGCGGTATATAATTTCAAAGATAATTAGGAATAGAGTCCAAAAATATTTTTTTTTAATTTTTTCCCTAAAAATATTTAATTAGGTACATTCACTCATTTTGAAATAATTTCTAGTAAGTAGACCCCGGAAAAAACCTTCGGAGCTACAGGAAAACTGATATCAAAAACTGTAAAAGTCGAAGACTACAGTTGATTAGGTAGGTAATTTAAAAAACAACTAAAGGTTTTCTAAGCGAGATGAGAGATCACAATAAAAAACTAGGATTCAGAAATAAAACACCGATCTAATGATTCATTGGATCTGTGTTATAGATACATAATCAATTTATATTGTACGCACTCGAGTTGAATGCAGTCGGGGCCTGAGGTGACGGGCGGGAACATTTCCCTCCCCCGTCCGCCCTCACTTCCGCTGATAGTGTTGTCAAGTGCTGTCTTTGAAATCTATCGTACGATATACATACGTAAACGGAGTGATTTATATGTTAAAGTTGTTAAAACCGTTTATGTTCACATTAACGCTGTGATGTCAACATTAACGTATCAAATCCGTTAGAGTTGGTATGTAAGTTGACATTTCCTAGATAATAAGGAGTCTTCTGGTATAGCCCATCCTATTTACTTCTATATTTTTTTGGACACCCAACATTAGACGTTTGATAATAATATAACTGCCCTATATAAAGTAAAAATATACAAATATACCTAAAATAAATCGAATAATAAACAACATTAAGCTGGAAGTACCTGTGCAAATTTACTACAAAAATGTAAATTCAGTTCACCTTCAAACTCCTATTATAAGAATTCTAGTGAACAAAACATATAACGAATTTAGCTCCTAAGAGACTTAATTAAATACATTATTTGATTTTAAATTTACATTTAAATTATGTTATTAATTATTATACATAATATAAATGCAGCAGCTACAAAAATGTATCTCGAATATCGCTAATTATGCATAATTCGGTAGTGTCATGAACTATGGGACACATGAAAAATAAATGACCGCTATTTCGTGAGTCGATTTATTGCAATTTTGAAGGAATTCCATGTTTTTATTTAACTTTTTCCGAGTCAAATCAATTGTTAGGGAACACATAAAAGCCCTATTAAAAGTTTTATTCAAATGTACTTCGCTATGCCTTCCTGTAAGCTAAATAAATACGAGCGCGACCCTTACGGTGACGACAAAATTTTGGTATTTGATTTTTTGGACAGTTTAAATGATAGAGACTTTATGTATAATTTAAATAAATTATATTTAGATTGCTTATTTTTTGCGCCAGAAACAAAACTAACGAAATAACGTACTATCACGAAATAGGGGCCCGTTCGATAATACATCCCTAACCGCCACCTTAAGCTCCTCCCATACGCCATTTATAGTTTCCGGAAGCTTCAATTTAAATATGATATTTCTCCTTCTCAATATACATAAAAAATCAAAACATTCACAATACTTAATGCATGAATTTGTAGCGGTTACCACAGTGCAATAACTAGATGGCGCTAATTGTATCTTCGCCGCAAAATAAGATAATCGACTGAAAACTTATAAGTTACAATACAAGCCTGCATCACGATATCGAAGTTTTCTGAGAATAGCGCTATATATAGACCGTTCCAACTTACAACGGTCGGACCAGAAAGGTCCCCGGGCACAACGCCAGCCCGGAGGAAGATCTTCCTATTGGTGCGGACGAGTACATACCACTCACTCGTCCCACACTGGTGACCCCGACGTGATGAACACGCAACCTTCGCTCACCCAGCAAATCCGCTACATCGTCATTGTCACGTACTGAACCTACCGTCGCCGATGCACAGCGTCTAGCCCAGCCGCCTAGCTCAAGCGCTAGCACAGCCGCCTGCTGAGCGGTCGGCACAGCCGCTTCACACACAGCCGCCAGCTTTCACCGCCAGCACTGCCGCCGCCGCCGCCAACGTGATCTTCAAGCCGCCGCCGACGATCACAACAAGCCGACGTGATCTCTTCAAGCCGCCGCCGACGATCACAACAAGCCGACGTGATCTCCAAGCCGCCGCCGACGATCAAAAACAAGCCGACGTGACGTCACAGCCCCTGCCGACGCACATCAAGCCGACGTCACGCCCTCACTCGTCAGACTTGAGCAACATCGTACATCACAATATAAACCCTGCAGTCATCGCAGCGAAGACAGCATCATCAGTACGCACAGCGGGACACAACAGCATCACAACGCAGCACAGCAGCACAGCCGCTCGCCCAGCGCCAGCTCAGCCGCCAGAACAGCCGCCAGCTTCCGATGCAACGCCAACCAACGCTACGTCACAACTTATACGACTTCCAGTCTCGAAGGGGAGTCATGTAGCGGTTACCACAGTGCAATAACTAGATGGCGCTAATTGTATCTTCGCCGCAAAATAAGATAATCGACTGAAAACTTATAAGTTACAATACAAGCCTGCATCACGATATCGAAGTTTTCTGAGAATAGCGCTATATATAGACCGTTCCAACTTACAACGGTCGGACCAGAAAGGTCCCCGGGCACAACGCCAGCCCGGAGGAAGATCTTCCTATTGGTGCGGACGAGTACATACCACTCACTCGTCCCACAAATTGATACTTGAATTCCATATCTGATGTTCATAAATTTGTTTTGTGTACCTTTCCAATAAAAATAGTATATGTCCAATTATCCTTAAAACTTTTGCCCTACTTTTGACATACGCACGCATCATTATTAAATAATGACAGTTGATTGACCGGCAACCATTGACAAAAAAAAGGCAATACATACTTCATAGACTCAGTCTATGATAGTGAAGCGACGTTCCCTTAAAACCAATATTTTATAACTCGTACACTCGTTAAAGTAACTTATTTTAAACTAAATTATTGTCCTTTAAGCACCACGCATCTTCGGTGGTTTCTATGACAGATTGATTGATTTCTATTCTGATTGATTTACATAAATTACTGTACCGTTTTACAAAAATGATTTATTTTAATACATAAATTGGTATACTATTAGTCATTTAAATCCTTATGTATGTTTATAAAACAATAAAAAATGTTGAGCAAAAATAAACAATAATGATTCAAATCAAAACGCATTAGAACATCATGGACTCGAGCTGCCTGAGGTTAAACTAGTGGTTCGCCCCGAACTTACGAGTAGACCTCGCGGTCCTCGCGAAGAGCTAAAGAGTTATTGGAGAAACGAATAAACATTTACAGAGCGCCATCTAGAGTTCTGAGATGAACTTTGGAGGTTAGAAAATCTCCACTTTGAAAACTTTACTTCGCATTCACTTCTATGAGAGGCCCCTGAAATAAAGATTTTATAACTTTTTAAGCCATATTATTCGGCTGGAGGCCATCGGTTTACATATTATTATATTTAAATTTGAAGTAAGTAATTACGTTCAGTAATTCAGAAGTTATAAGGCTCTGACAGACGGACGGACGGACGAACAAGTGCAAATTCACTCAAGTAGACTCAGAGACCTTAATATCAAGCATGCTTTCAGTTAAATAAAAAATATAGTATTGCGTTCGTTTATTTACTAAATATATTATAATCGTTCGTAAAGAGTAAACTCCAGACGTGCGTCGGAGCTGACACACAATTCTTTTTTGTTTTTATTTCCATTGATACTAGCGACGTTGGAGTTTGGATAGAGAAGAAAATCCTACACATACAGTTTACGTATAATATATTATAGAGAATTCTTTTCAACGAACAGCGTTGCAAGTGGACCTTAATATCATACTTTTCAAATATTATGTATGTCACCGTAAGATTGTAAAAACCGTTAGATTATAATCTAACTCGCCAAATTCTAAACTGTCGAAAGATTGTAAACTGTTCAATGTTCTGAGTTTGAATTTTTGAAATATTCATTTTATTTACGTTTTCTTGTCTCTTTCTTGTAGGTTAGGTTAGGGTTCGACATAAATAACCAAGTAGTGCCCTTAGGTTTTATCGGGTTTAAATACCTATCAGATTACAATCTAGCGGAAAGTAATGCGTTAAATTGTAATCTTTCGACAGTTTAGAATTTCGCGAGTTTGATTATAATTTAACGGTTTTTACAATCTTACGGTGACATGTACATTGTACAAACAAATTAATAAGAATTACATACAAAAAAAAATTTTTGCGCGTCACGAAATGTGAAATGAAAATATAAAATGGGGTCCCAGGATCGCCACACCTCCCTCCCTTCATCTCATTTAAATGAAATTAAGGCATACGTATTCTATAACGCACGCCTGCTGCCTACTACAATGTTCCGAACGAGCGTACTGGGACAGAAGAGTAGGTAGGTACTTACTGTTCTTTTCCAGAACGCCATCAACAGCTATCGTTAGAGTTCGTTGATTTGCAACCTACTTTCAAGTAACATATTTATTTCTAATGTTCAAAGATCAAGGAACCCAAAAAGCGAGTTGTATTCAAACCAATACATAAGCACAGTTTTAAGAGGCAGCATTTAGGGTGGAACTTACTTACCTCGATAAAAAGACTTCAGTTGACAGTAACGATGATCGATGGGATAAAATATCCTTTGTAATATCCGAACTCTGCCACGTCCGACCACGATTTCGAATCTTAACAAGTTAAGTAGTAGATACTTCATCAAAAAAATGATCAAATGGCTAATTAATATACCAAAGACATATAATACTATTATATTAAATATATATGTCACCGTAAAATTGCAAAAACCGTCAGATTGCAATCTAACGCTTTTATCTCGTTAGATTGTAAACTGTCGACAGATTGTGAAGCGTTCAATGTTCTGAGTGTCAATTTTTGATCGAGCGAAGCGAAGGTCTCTGAGTCTACTTGAGTGAATTTACACTTGTCCGTCGGAGCATTATAATTTCTGAACTACTAAACGTAATTACTTCAAATTTAAATATTATAATACCGATGTCTTCCAGCCGAATATGGCTAAAAAAGTTATAAAAATCTTTATTTCTGGGGGGACTCTCATAGAAGCGAATGTGAAGTAAAATATTTTTTATAGCGTTACTTATGGTTGCAGTATATTATTTTAAAGATAATTAGGAATAGAGTCCAAAAGTATTTTTTTTAATCCCCTAAAATTTACGAAATGGGGGGTTTTCAAAATGGAGATTTTCTAACGTCCAAAGTTGACCTCAGCTACTTTCGCTAGAATAATGATTAGTCCTGAACAATTATTTTGTATGGAACTTTTTCTTCAAACTGTCAAAATTTCTAGATCAAGAACATTTTAAGGCGAAAACTATCACAGGGTATGGTCCTGAAAGTGAAAATAATCTATACCTTGGGTCATTGGCTTGCATTGGGTGAACCAGTAGAAAAAAGATGGCTATCGAACAAAAAAAATTCGTTTCCATACAAAAAGATCCTTTATTTTCAAAAACTCTCCAGAACATTTTTTTATGGAACTTTTTGCCTTCACTATGCTCTTGCATAGAACTAACAGCAGGGCGACCGCGTATCTTCTGCATCAATCATTGTTACAGTATCAATTGCTGTGATTGGCTGAATTTATGGTATTCTTGCTGCGTCAATGAATTTTGTCCAATAGTGGAAGAGTGTTATCCTCTCAGAGGTGTTATCCAATCAGAGGTGATTGCGATCGTTACACTGTAGCTGTCAGTGATACGCGATCACCCAGCTGCAGGTGTTATTTCAGAGAAAATTTGTAACGATATGAATGTGGAAAAAATCTCCGGAGTACTACCCCAACGGCACTCAAAAACTATCTATAAAGCTGCTAGGTGTGATCCTGATCCAAAAAACAATTGGTAGTCACAATAGGCTATTACACTGCACTTTTTACAGGGCCCTGTTGTAAGGGTGGTTGGGCCGCTAGTTAGAGCGTCGCTTATTACACAGCAATAAGGATCATTACAGGGACCCTTTCTATCTAAATATAATAATAATAAGGTTTTAATTAAAGGCTAAGTTGCCCAGTATACATAGTTTGACACAAATAATTACTATAAATACAAAAAAGAATATAAAATAAAATAAAAAGTACCTAACTACTTAAAGTAATGTATACATAAAACTTATAAAGTATCTGGGAAGGTTAAAAAGCTCTTCCCAGGCGTCATGGTTAAGTCGGCGGGGACGCCGCCCTGGGACCTCGATGCCGAAGTGCTCGCGGCGGCGTATTGGCGTAGGGTGGATGCCCGCATCCGGGGGGAACACCCTACGCCGGCGCAGGATCGCGCCTGGCGGCGGCTGGCGGAGGCCGATCTCGCCGCTCATTGGCGGGACCGACTTCTGGCGCCGACTGCCGGCAGGCGGACGATCGAGGCGATCCGGCCCGTCCTGGAGCTCTGGACCGGCCGGACGCACGGGGCCCTCTCCTTCCACCTCGTGCAGGTTCTCTCGGGGCACGGCTGCTTCGGGAGATACCTGTGCGGCGTGGCGAGACGGGAGCCTACCGAGGTGTGCCACGAGTGCGGCCACGCGGAGGACACGGCGCAGCACACGCTGGAGTCGTGCGCCGAGTGGGCGCCCCAGCGCGCCGCACTCGCGGCAGTGGTGGGGCCGGACCTCTCGCTGCCCGCCGTCGTCCGAGCCATGTTGGGTAGCGAGGAATCCTGGGACGCCGTCGCCTCCTTCTGCGAGGAGGTGATGACACAGAAGGAGGCGGCGGAACGGCTGCGTGAGGCAGCTGCCGACGCAGACCCTCTCCGTCGCCGAAGGGCCGGGCGCAGGAGGCGCGCGCAAGACCGGCGCCTTCCACCCTGACGGGAGCTCCGGGCGGCCAGCCCGTCGTCGTCGTCGTCGTTTTCGTCGTAGTCGTCGTCGTTGTCGCCCGTTGAGCCTCAGTCGCGGAGAAACACGAGGGGGAGTCGGGGCAGCATGCCCCCCGCAGGAGGGTCCGCTTGGACGGACGTCGCTGGCTGGGTCGCGGATGAATGCGCAAGTGTTCCCGTATCCCAGCCTTAAGGCGATGCGCAGGAGCGCCGCTGGGTTTTAGTGGGTATTCTGGAGTGCCAGTGAGTCCCACATACCCTCTCGGAAGCACCGCAGTTTCACACTGCCTGCTTCCGAGAGGGATGCCTAAACGCATTTCCCAGCGTTAAAAAAAAAAAGGCGTCATGGTCAAAAATAACCTGCTTATTACTACTATTTCCGATTATTCATTCGATGCACAGATAGCCAATATGTGAAGATACTGCTAGGCATACCGTCACAGATCATTTTGAGGATGCTGTTATGCGATGCACGGAATCTCTCCCAGAAGGAGGCAACTCTTTTTCTCACTACTGTATAGAAATCCGGCACTCTCGATTCGGCAAACATGCCCGAGGCACTACAGTATCTCGGCAAGCCCATCAATATACGAAACGCATCATTGTACTGCACGCGTATTGCCGTGTAGGACCTTCAGAGAAAATTTGTCCATAGTTGGCAGGTGTAAAAACACTGACAATACGCGTTAAACAGTACAATCTTGACCGATTTGCTGCATTTTCCAAATCTACGAGCTAGCATGTTGCAACGAATCGAGAGTGCCCTCCTCTCTCTCTCAATGTCGCAGTCATTCTTCAGATTCTCAGTAAGTAAGAACATGTCCCAAATACCTGAACTTTTTTACAACCCGAACTGCCGATCCATCGAGTAAAACCTCAGGTACCTACCCTCTCCGGACCCTTGCCCGCTCGAACTACCATCATTTCTGACTTAGTGACATTATATTTCAGCCCGTATGCATTCGCATAATGCTCACAGACTGAAAGTAATTTCCTAAGTCCCTTGATAGAGGGACTGAGAACTACCATGTCATCAGCGTAACTGAGACTGTTAACACACGTGCTACCGATATAACACACAATTTTTGTGGTTCTCAGTTCCTCTATCAAGTCATTTACATACAAGTTAAAAAGATCCGGAGAGGTAATACCACCCTGACGTACTCCGCAATCTAATTTATAGTAATTAGATTCGCCCCATTTAACACTATTTATTTGGTTTCCGTACCAGTATCTTAGGAGACCCACCAATTCACTTGGAACGTTACTTTGGTATAATTTCGCCCAGAGAATATCATAATACACCAGGTCGAAAGCTTGACTCAAGTCCAAAAAACATGCGTACACTGATGTCTCTCGACTCGTATAGTAGTCTACGGTATGCTTTAAACTAAGAATTGCTGAGTCAGTCGAAAAACCAGGACGGAAACCAAATTGCGCATCGTCAATAACAATATTTTTCAGCAGATCGGGTTGTATCAAACGTTCAAGAACTTTACCGGTAATGGTTCCCAATGATATTGGGCCGTAGTTGTTTGCTGATCCCAGATCACCGGTTTTATTTTTAACGATAGGTACCACCACAGTCATCATGAGGTTTTGAGGAAGATAAGAATACCTAAGACATAAATTGTATAGTTTGCATAATTTACTATGCAAAAGTTCACCTCCATAAAGGACATGCTCTAAACTGAGCTCATCATGGCCTGGTGATTTGCCCCGCTTCATTTGACGAACTATTTTAGTGATCTGATCTAGATCGAGGATGTACTTTGAACTTGTTTGCAAACATATTGGATATCTGTGCATGTTCATGTAAACCATTAACTTTTATGGGCAGACTTTGCTTATAGCTAAACTTTTTTGTTTCTTTCCAAAACTTTGGAAAATTACATTCTTTTCGATACATAGCCAAAATATCCAGTTTTATAGACTCTGCATTCCGTTGGCACCAGCGAAGTCTATTTTTAAAATCCTTGCGAGTAACTATCATTTCGTTATATATGGGACCATTAGCAGGCTTGCCTGCCATTACCCATGTTTCAAAATTTTATCTAAATTTGGTGACTTTGCTGCACATGCAAATTCCAACCACTTTTTTTTATTTTTAATATCTTTCATATGACATTTTCCTAATGAGTTTTTAGCACCTAATTGCATGACTTTGACAATATGACTGTACAAGTTATCTATAAAACTAAACTCGCCGGCATATTTAGCGGAACATAAAAAAAGGTCCATAATTAAAAAAATATGGTTTTATTTTAAAATCTACTTACTACACTTGTTTTACTTAAAATGAGATCACATTAAGAATAGATTTTGCGAGTAAAGGCTATTTGTGAAAAATGGTACATTTTTGAACTTTTCATGTAACCGGGAAATGTGAAATTTAATATTAAAATAACAATTAATTAAATTAGAAAAATGGTGATTACTATCGCGTATTTCCTACACGTGCTCTTATTAAAGTTTCTACCCGTCTAGGCATACTGAGAATGATGTTATCGATGGTCTCCTGGGATAGTCTCCGCCATTCCTCAACTACGGCGATTCGCAGTTCTCCCACGTTGGCAGGAGCTGGAATTCTGGACTTAACTTTTCTTTTCAGCAAGTTCCAAACGTGCTCTATTGGGTTCATATCCGGTGATCTCGCCGGCCACTCCATAACAGTGATATTCATATCATTAAGATAAGCTTGAGTTACCCGAGCGCTATGCGGCTGAGCATTATCCTGCATATAAACAAAATCTTCACCGATATATGGGGCAAACGGTACGACATTTTCTTCTAAAACTTCTCTGATATAGCGGTCTGCAGTCAGACTCCCTCTGTCAATCACTACCAAGTCTGTGCGAACTCCCAAACAAATGCCCGCCCAAACCATTATTGATCCACCACCGTATGCAACTGTAGTTTCAAAATTTGTCTGAATGTATCGTTCTCCTTTGCGTCTGTATATTCTTTGCCTGCCGTCAATTTGATTTAAGAGAATTCTGCACTCATCACTAAACAATACCTTACTCCATTGGTCCGCGTTCCAAAGTCGATGTTCCTGAGCAAAAGTTAACCTGTTTCTACGATGATTTACCTCGAGCCTTGGAGCCTTGGCGGGCACAAATGAACCCAAACCAGCTTCTTCGAGCCTTCTTCGTACCGTACGCTCACTTACGGTTACACCCCGCACTGCTTCTAACTCATGTCGGGCTTGGATGGCCGTCAAACGTGGGTTCCTACGTACACGAAGCCGAATGAAACGATCATCCCTACTCGAAGTGCGTCTTTTTCTGCCTTGTCCTGCTCTTCTCACATAAGTACCGGTCTCCCTGAACCGTTGGATACTACGATGGATCGTTGAAACTGGTCGACGAAGATCTCTGGATATCACTCTGTAGGTTTGACCATATTTTCTTCGCATTTCGAGTGCCCTGGCAATCTCCGTTGGGGCTAAGTCAGGCATAATTCAGTCATCAACTCCAGAAAGATACGCGATTAAAAAAAACTAACAAAAAACAGTATTTCAATGAAATTTTAAATCAAACTCAGAAGGAATAAATAAGTTCGCTCCAGATAAGGTGTATTTGAATAAAATTAAAACAATTGCATAAAATGTGATGTTCAGCTGTTTTCTTAATTTGAAAATATTTCTATTTAGTGAATGAACTAGAAGTTTAATTCCCTATAATCCGCTACAGTAGACAAATCTGTGTGGTACAGTGCGTGTCTTTCACCTGCAGCATGCGACACCCACCACCCAGCAATTCGCACAGGCACAACACCACACCACTCAAATCCTCCAAATCGCTCTCAACGTACGTTTCACTCCGACACCGGAGCATCTTCAGGAGATGTTGACTCGACAATGCACGATTGTGAAGTGACTATCGTATCGCAAGTTCCGGCTTATATACCTTTTTGGCATGGCTCATACTGAAGCCCCGCCCCCTCCCCTATTACTGTATAAATTGAGTAAAGGTAAATTTGATACGTTTATTTGTTCATTTAGCAACTCAAATCCTTTATTATTGTGTTTAATTATTTCTAATTGCTCCCAAACGCACATTCGAAACCCTTTATTACATTTATGCAGGATTTTATATGAATGGTTATTGCCCACCTCATGTCCACTGTCCAAAAGATGTTTAGCGAAGTGGGACCTTTGTGGTTGATCGTTCCTATAAGCAGACATATTTTCCTTATAGCGCGTCTCAAAATTGCGTCCAGTTTGACCAACATATGTGGCACCACATTCAGGACACTCAAGCTTATATACACCCGATTTTTGATGATTCTTTAATTTATCTTTTCCATTGCAAAGCCTCCGAAGTGTATTATTTGTCCGGAACGCGACATGCACATCATGTGATCTGAGCGTCTTTGCAATGCGCTCAGATATAGGTCCAAAATACGTCAAACTGGGTTTATATTTACTAATTTTATCCGATGTAGCCATGTAAAGATCTTTTCTAATTTGTGCTGACAGCTGTTTTTTAATTATATTATTAACAATATTCTACCGAAGTGGATTATAGCGAATTAAACTTCTAGTTCATTCACTATCATGGACTTCCGCAAAGTAACGCCTGCTTTTATTCAATATTTCTTTTTAAATAAAATGACGTATAAACCAGCCAGCAACCTTATATGATACTGATATCAAACCTTTTTTTTATGTTCCGCTAAATATGCCAGCGAGTTTATAATGTTTACTTAAATTATCACAGTGTTTAAAGCTTTTGGCATTCCTTACATAAAAAATTATCATTAATATTGACTAGGTTCTTTTTACAATAATTTAAATATTTGTCTCGTTGTCTTGTTGTGTCTTGTTTAATATCTGAATATTATCCCTAGTACCCCAGCGAATACCAGTCTTACCAGCATGGAGGTCTTTAATGATAATTCCCTTTGCAACTTCATTGAGATTACATGAGACACGTAATGGAAAATGGTCAGACCATGTAACCTCATAAAGAACATTAATCGATAATATTGTGTCCCATGCCGCTAATTGGGTTGTGATGCAGTGATCCAACCACCAACGACTACCATGTCCTTCATTTACAAAAGTGAACGTATCTGACTTTGTATCTAATTTTGCAAGGTCTGCCCAAATCCATTCTTGCTCGTCACAAAAGCTTTTCAACTCCTTACCAAAACTAGCAGTGGGGTGTGCATTAAAATCCCCTAAAACATATACTGCTGAGACATCCGATTCTTCAGTAATAGCAATTGCTCCTTGGTAAGCAATTCGTGAAGTCGGGAAAATTATCTAACTCATCGGTCGGCATATATACATTAAAAACTAAAAACTATCTAAAGTTAAGCTTAATTTGAATGGAGATTAATCTATCTATTGAACAATTTATAACGGAGACGTCCGTAAATCGAGTTTTTCGCCACATTATGGCAAAACCGCCCTACGGTCGGCCACGTAATACGCCAGCTGAAACGTCAACCGATGAAATTGCCGCACAGGCAAAGTCACCGTCGATGCTATGTATAAAATCCAAATCATTCGGCATTAACCACGTTTCCTGCAAAACTACAATAACTGCCTTACGGCATAAATCGCGAATACAGTGGATCGACCTCTTGATTGATTTACAAAATATCATTGTGGTATTAGTATTTAAAGGTGTATTATTTATATTTATTTAGTTATTTAACGAAACATTCTTAGCATTATGTTCGCGAAAAACTCGATACTTGACACCTACCGGCCAAAAGTCAGTTTTTAAGAATTGATCCAGCTCATTACGCGACACTTTAATTTTAAATGAACTAACTAAACGACGTCTCATATTTTTGATTTAAAATTTGAACGTCACCATCATTAAAGTTCAATGTATAAAATTTAACAATACCATACATTTTAGTTTATTGTAACGAGTTGACATGTCAACATGGTTCGTTCAAACTGACTCGCTTCGCGCATCACCAGCGTTGCTGCCACCAATTGCCACCAAATGCCATATTCCAAATGTCTTTGTCAAACTCAGAGGACAGAGGCAGAGACAAGTTAACCATGGTCAAACTGACGTCTGACGTTCATTTGTTCGGACGATTCTGACTCGTCAAAAATAAATAAAATTTAAATATTTATTGGTTGGGAACTTGTAGAAAATAAAAAAATCTCCTTATTTAGGTCTCGCGAATGATTACCACCATGCAGCTACCGAAATCGTGCGATACATTTGTTGTTCTGCCGCCATTAACAAAAAATAATGTGGTAATTTTCGGGAAGAACTCCGACCGGCCTCAGAACGAAGTCCAAGAAGTGGTGCTGTCAACGGAACGAGTCAGGAATTCCAAACTAAAGGTAATGTTATTTAATTAGAACTTAATTATACCCAATCAAAAACACATTTTTTGTAGTTTTGTTTCTTTGTTGAAATTGAACCAAACTTAACTGAATTCCGATGCGCTTCTTTACTCATTCATATACCAACTTTATATATTCTAGCTATTTGTGAACGAATATTTTTAATGGTTTAATTACTGTCTTGCTCTGAGTTTTATGTGATCTATTGCATAACAGAAAAAACACATAAGTGTTAAAACTTACCTACCTGCGTGAAATCAACATAATACTGCTTCAATATTTAGGCTATATTTGTGCCCAGTGCACAAGTAAAACCATTCATTTAAGAATTGAAGTGAAAAATAAGGTTAGGTATTGGTGGTGAACTGCTAATTCTGTTTAACATAATCTCTAAACCAGAATAAATTGATTGACTAGTTTGATAGGCTAGTCCTTTTCCATAGAATGCAACAGAGTTCTATGGTTCTTCTATGACTAAAAAAGGTGATGGTGTAAGGTAGTTTCTTATACATAAAAGAAACTTTTAGATTGATTTATCAGTAATACTTGGTTTTGTAACTTCTATGCTAAGCAATTGCCATCGGAGTGAATATATGTACCTCAGAAATTATGTTTTATAGCAATTGATATTTATTATATATTTACTTAAAACGCGCACAACTTCAAGAGGTTAGATCCTGGGGATCGGACCCCAGACCCCACTAGATGGGTGAACTATTGACCAGTAAGGTACCAATCCTGCAAGCCATCACAACCTTCAAAGACATAGGTACCTACAGTAAAAAATTGTATCTTGAGTTTTATACTTGCCATTTTAGTATATGTAACAAGATCCTGCAAGTAATTTAGATATATTTACTTTGTAAAAGGTAACCTGTTACATTGAGAGCATTGCTATGCTCAGGCAAATGTTCATGATAAAAATCTCACTGATCCATAAATAAATTTGAAAGAAAAATAATATGTAGAAGATATCATTTCATATGAAATATATGGCTAAAATAAACTACCTGAACATTAAATTAATTATACTCCTTAACAAAAATAACATATCAGTGTCTTTAGTAAATAATGCCATAACTTGAGTTGTTTTTATTGCACCATTGTAATCTACGTGTGCTGTTACATAACATATCAAAAGGACAAAGTTCTAGCTCATCCCTAACCCACTTTTTTTTATTACATCAAAGGCATATGTGGAGGTTCCAAAAGGCACACCCACAGTTATAAAGAAAAATTTACGACTCCAAAGGCACAATCACAATAAATCCCAAATACACACTTAAAGGCATATTGCTGGTTAATTTAAGCATAAAAAGAAATAATCCATGTTGTTCCAAAAAGTTTCACAGTCCAAAACAAAATAATAGCAATTAGCTCTTTGTGTACCAAGCTATATCTTTTTGTATGCAAGGGTATAACTCCATCTGTTGCGTTAGTGGTCCATCAGGTCGCGTTAGTGGTTCTCCCCGTATTTGTGCCACCATTCGTAGGTTCCAGCGAGACTTACATTTGAGTAATAAGTAATTTCGTTCACTATTTTTAGTTTATTTTGAACATATCAATACCATTCATGTGACATGCATATAAAATTTCAAACACAAAATATCCGTAATTTTAATTAATTAAGTATTGTTTTAACAATAGTTTATGGAAAAACAAAATCTATCTATATATATATAAATAAAAGTGAAATACCACTCACGGTTGGAAGTTTGCATGAAAGTTCTGTTTTTGAAGTTAGATACATGAAAATTGGCAATAAAGCCACGAGTTATAAATAATAAAAACTTATGTATAAAAGCAATATTACGAAAATCTTCTCCAAAAGGGTGAAATTGGGGTTCGAAGCTTGCATGAAGGTTCTAAATTTTGAAGTTAAAGACTTGAAATTCGGCATTTAGGTTATTAGTTTTCAATAATAAAAACTTGTGTAAGCAGTTTTACGAAAATCCAACCCAAAGGGGTTAATTGCGGGTTGCATGAAGGTTCTATGTTTTTAAAGATTGGCATTTAGGTTATTACATTTAAATAATAAAAACTTGTAATTAAAACTATAAGTAGGCCTTTTGCAGCCGGAAAATCTAAATTGTACGCAGATGAAGTCTCAGGCGACCTCTACTATAATATTATACGAGTAAAAGTGAAATATTATTATTATTTAACTGTTCTCACTATTTTCTTCATCCGACATAACATCCAGGTCAGGGTTTTCCTCTGCTCCTCTTTATTTAGAAGCTTGAGTTTTTTATAAAAATGATGAAATTGTGAGTCTATACATAGTGGAAGTGTCATTAAATCTCATTTTTCTACACATCTATTGGGAACGATTAGCAGAGATAACACTTAACGTGTAATTTGTTGTTTGTAAAACCAATTTAAGACATGGAGATGATCTTCAACAGCTATCATTAATTCAAAGACATGGTAAGGCTAGACCTACAAGTTCTAGACTGACAAGTACAAGGAGCAGAGGAAGATCATTACTTGTATGTCAAGTCGGATTAAGAAAATATTGAGAAAAATAAAATAATAATAACAATAATGTTTTTGTAATAAACTTATATTTAAATATAGATTTTGCCTTTCCATAAACTATTAACTATCATAGATATTTTGTTGTTTGAATTAAATCCTTAAGACCAAGAGTAAAAAGAAATAAATCATTACGTACATTTATTAATCGTCATAAGAATCAAAGGGAATCAATTCATCATATTTCCATAAGCATGAACAATCTGACAAGTATAACTAACCTTGTTCCAATAGTGCTTCGTAAATA
This sequence comes from Erebia palarica, assembly GCA_964035005.1. Classification (NCBI taxonomy): domain Eukaryota; kingdom Metazoa; phylum Arthropoda; class Insecta; order Lepidoptera; family Nymphalidae; genus Erebia; species Erebia palarica. The sequence continues at coordinate 23,889,667 of OZ035986.1, forward strand.
AGGGAACAACTCGAGAAAAACTAAAAAAAACATAGTAACATAGTAAGTAGATGTGAAAATAACTGTCATTATATTAAAGGGCTATGTTTTGTCAACATATTTCATTCAAAAGAAGTTTGCCTTTAAATTGCGAAATACTAAAAACATTTAAAGTAATGTTTTTGCCTCTCCTGAAAAGTGTTGATTTTGAGTTTTTTTCAGGAGGCACTGATATTATGAGTTGCGACACAAACTACTTAAGTAATAGCTGAATACTGAAATATTTCTTTTGCTTCAGAGATGAACTATACTAGGTATAACTACTGGTTTTCCATACAGCAAATGTTGAAAAACACACACTCATTGTTTGAGACGATCATAAATATTAACTGCACAGCAGGAATTATCTTATTTGAATATATGGTGTGAAGTGAAGCAAGACGGTAGTGAGGGTGTCCATGCTATTTCAGAATTGGTCCATCCATCATAACTTTCATTTCAAAATCAAACCTTATTCAAGTAGACTTTGACAATTGCTTTTGAATTGTCGAGTGAAGCTGCCCCTGGTTTGGATTGCTGTTCTTACAGAAAAGAATCCAGTGGTTGCTCTTTTACAAAATTAAGTTACAATTACATAAGTGAGTAGATACATAAGTATCCGCAGTCCTAAGCATTGCTGGTGAGAGTCAAATTCATGCTCATTTATCATTTACATAATGTTCAAGAGTATTATATGCTGTTTTCAGGAGCATATTTTAATGGATTTCTTAAACTTGTGTAAAGGCAAGTTTAAAATAGGTTCTAAATTTTTTTGAAATAATAGAATCCTCAACGCGGTTTGTTTTGCAAGAAATTTCCTTATTTTAAATTTCACATGTTCGCCGGAGCCAAAAAACTATTTAGTTATGTGAACCATGTCTGAGTAATGTTGCATACTCTTAATTACCTATTGGAAAAAAGATTAGCTGCTTATTGCATTTCGAGAGTGTACCAAAGTACCAAAAGCAGTAAAATTAATGTTAGTACTTATAGATATTTTAGAAATCTAAAGCTATTATAGGATTGCCTGAAAAAAGGAGTATATTGTTTTCAGGGTTCATGTATGTATGTATGTGAGTTTGTATATTCCACCGTAACTTCTAAAATTTAGTAAAAAATTGATGGGGTGACCATTAAAGACTAAAGTTGAAAAAAATATCGAAAATAAGATTAACTATATAATCATCATCTAGAAAATGATGAGTAGATTCCAAAAATATATAATAAAAATGTGAATAAGATTCTAATATTTAAAATAGATTAGTTTAGATTTTTAACTTTCAGTTTGTTTTTTGGCAGGGCAGTCGTGTTTTTTATTTTTTTTATTCTGACTTGTTTTTAAATTTTTTATTATATTATTTCAAAGGCCGGTATCAAAATTCAAAAGGTGTTATATGATTTGTAACTATTTACCCTATTAGTTTCCTAAGCTAACTATATATTTATAGTCAGCTTAGGAAACTATTGACAAGCCCTAAAAATGCAATCCACTATTTAATCGACAAATCCTCTAGTGACCTGAATTGGGTGTAAGTTCCAAATCCCATCCGAGTATCGACGCCACTCAGTATGCCCTTTCACTACAAAAGCAGTAATATCTTTTCCTGCAAAAAAAGAAGGATAAAAACATAAAACGCTTATGCTGCAAGACACATGGTTTGCTAGTTCACCTTCCCTACAAGTGTTAGTCATGGGAATACCTGAAGACATTTTATTGCATCATGTTTAAGCTTAAGGTAAATTCATTCTAGCTTTGCATTATTGTTGTCAGTCTATAATATGAGAAAAGCGTTCTTTAGTTAGTTAGTTAAAAAAATGTAAAATCAATTTTACACTTTTAAACTTGATGATGCCTGCGACATCCAGGCACCATGGAAGCTTTGTCGTGTTTAGCCTATTCAGGTGGTCAGCACTTCTAACTTTACTGAGTAGGTACCTATAATTATGTGTTTTTTAAAGAAATTAAAATTTCTTGCTATAACGAGAAAGGATAGCTTAGTGAGGAAAGCCCAAGACTTCTTTGTAATGTTCTCAAAGGTATATGAAGCTGCCAGTCCGCACTCGGCCAGCGTGGTGAACTATTGTAGCGAGTAGGCAATGGGTTGAAATGATGCTGTTCGCGACTTCGTTTTTGATTTAGGTTTTGAATTTTCCGTGGGAAGTCTTTGATTTTCCGGAATAAAAAGTAAGCTTAGTCACTGCCCAGATCTATATCGATATACATGGATGCAAAAAACCATGTCGATCCGTAGCTGTGTTGCGGCGTGATTGAAGGACAAACATAGGAAAACAACATAACTTATTTATAATAACACATCTAGGTTAAGAAAATGACCTAGATGACACATGAATCAGCTATGTCATCTCTTCAATTCAGATCACGTCATATTTTGCAACCTCAATTTCCTATTTGAGAAACGGTCTTTCCATATGCTGCTATACTATTGAATGTCCATTCAATGTATCAAATCTATACACCAAAATTAAAAGTTACTCTGCAGTAATAAAAAGTATCTTAGATATAAATATTCAAGCAGACTATTAGTACTATTTGTATCAAGCACCACACCTTTTTATTCCTCGCCATTCTGGATATTACCAAAATTCTGCTGTTATTCAGGACCATGCAAAAGTTTTGTATCTGTTTACTGTGGTTTTACAGACAACTAGATGACCTGCCCATAATTCACACAAGTAGGCTTACCTCATATACTATAACATAGGTACCTGCTATAATATATATGTAGTTATTATACATATTATGGTCAAAAATCTACCTTTTATTATGCTACTATAAATAACTATGCGGTATGCCCGCGACTTCGTCCGCGCGGATTATCATATTTTGATTCCCGCAGGCTATAATTCCAGATGTGGCTAAATTACAGCTTTCTAGTACTAACTATAACAACCTGATTGGCCTATTGAATACGATATATCCGCTCCACTCTGCTTTAGTGGAAATGCAGCCTAATGAATTCAAGTCAATTGAGATAATAAATGTTATTTCCAGATCTATTTGGCCTTAAAAGGTCTCATTGCACCACCAAGCATTGCATGCAAGCAGATAGACAGTGGTGTTTATTGCTTATCTAGGAAATCTAGAAGAAGTGTTTATCAGTGCTTTTATTCGTTTTAGTGTACTTATATAACCATTGACGAGAGTGATAAGGAATTGAACAGTGTGATATTGAGTAAGCCCGCATGGATGTGGGGTGCTGAAATGGGTGCTAACGAAAAAAACGTAGTTATTGGCAACGAAGCCGTGTGGACTAAAAATAATGAAGGCGACGGGGATGCGAGACAGAAACGCCTTCTTGGGATGGATCTTGTTCGGTAAGTATCCAAATAGATTTGCATTACAATACAATATACGTAATAGGCTTTTCCTTGTGAATGCGAAATACTGTTTTAATGAGTCAGATTTATTGTAACAACACTATAAATTGCTACAACTTGTTTGGCTTCTCTACATGTTTCAGAACTAAATTGATAAGGCTAAAGAACTCCCAGGTTACCGTATTCCATAGATGATATTGTATTAAAATTTTAGACCTTTCAATTAAGTTTGGAGACTTTATTACAACCTTAAAATGTGTATACCCACAGCTTAGGTCTCGAAAGAGGTAATACAGCGGAAGAGGCGTTGGATATCATCACTACTTTATTAGAAAAGTATGGACAAGGTGGACCATGTTCAGAGCATGACGATAGTCACATCTACCACAATTCCTTCCTAATAGCTGACTGCAAAGAAGCCTGGGTGTTAGAAACTAGTGGTAAACTGTGGGCTGCTGAGAAGATCACCACTGGATATAGAAATATTTCCAACGCTCTTACAATAGGCACAAGGATCGATAAGCATTCTGAGGGTTTACTAGAAAAAGCTATAGCTTTGGGATTGTGGGATGGAAAAGTAAGCAAATCCGTTACAGAATTTTAAGTATAAACTTTATTCACACGAACGACTGATTTTAATATTACGATGTTAGAATAATTCTAAAACAATTTGGAAGCTTTATTAAGAATAAAACTTAAAAATGTAGTCTAACTTTTATATATATGTATCTTTTACAGGGAAAATTCGACTTTAGCAATGCATTTTCCTCTGGCGGTGACGAAAAACGACAAAAGGATGGGGAGAGATTGTTAAAAGAAGCCTCAGTTAATGAACTATTTAGTGTTCAAGACATGATCAACATATTGCGACATAAAGAGAGCGGGATTTGCCGCGGATGTGATGATACTTTTCCTACTCAAGGGAGCCAGGTAAATAAGATCTTCCTGAATACATGAGATTTTTAGAGAAATCTCGAAAAATTCCTAGTTTTATTTTTGTTCGAAGAACCTACAGACGTTGGGGTCCCAAAGTGCTGGAATGGCGACCTCGCACTGGGAAGCGCAGCGTTGTCAGACCCCCTACTCGGTGGACGGACGACATCAGACGAGTCGCGGCGAGTCGCTGGATCCAGGCAGCGCAAGACCGTGGCGTGTGAAAATCCTTCCAAGAGACTTATGTCCAGCAGTGGACGTCTGTTGCTTGAAGATGATGATGATTATATGCTTATCTGTGTTTTAAATATTTACATGCTGTAGTTAGTTTGTAATAATTACTAGCCCAGTATAAGCAAAACATTTTAGTGACCAAAATGATGTTTCCGGAATAATAGGCGATATACATATTAGTATAGTAGTATATATAGATTATTGCGTGGATCATGGTTTTTGATTCCTGCGGTAGCTTTAATTTTCCGGTACGAAATATAACCTGTATTAATTCAGGGTATAAGCTATATCTACCCTTACTCCTCAGTGTAAAAGAGCAGCAGACATCAAAACTTTCACATTAATTTCTACCCATTTTTTTTTTTATCTTCTACAAGTTAGCCCTTGACTGCGATCTCACCTGATGCTATTTGATGATGCAGTCTAAGATGGTAACGGGCTAACCTGTTAGGGGCATGGCAGTTATATTAAACCCATACCCCTATTCGGTTTCTACACGGCATCGTACCGGAACGCTAAATCGCTTGGCGGCACGTCTTTGCCGGTAGGGTGGTAACTAGCCACGGCTGAAGTCTCCCACCAGGCCAGACCAGGGAACATTCACAAATTATAAATTCCCAAACTGACCCTGCCGGGAATCGAACCCGGGACCTCCGCACGTTAAGACAACAGCGCTGCACACTGCGCCACGGAGTTCGTCAAAATTTGTTAACCAAATAACTACTCCATTGAAAAGTTACATTTGGGGTTGCGTTTTTTAGAGGACGCAATTTTATTTTTTTGATGTGTAGGGGGGTCAGTGTAAAGTTAAAACCAAGTTTGTGGGGTCGCCACTCTTGTCCCACGGGGCCATCTTGAAAATACGGGTTGAAATGGTTTTTACGATATATCTCTTAAACTATTTATTTGATAAAAAAAAATTGTTAACATTTTTTGTTGCAAATTAAATTCTCTACAACTTTGGTCCAGCAAGTTTTTTTCGTAGAACTATACATAAAAAAGTTATAAGCGAAAATCTTCAGAAATTCGAGAAAAAAATTTATTTTTCGATGTAACTTTTTTTTTTCATTGTACGAAAAAATTATATCTGACCATTTTAGTAGATCGTTTTTTGAGGAACAACTTTTATTCGCATCATTTTTTCATTAAGTCAATAGCTAAGGTTTTACAGTGCTCCGAAGTGAGTACTATTTGGAAGTACTCTTAACTATACCTATATTATACGTGTGTACTAATTAGATATGAGCGCCGTTTGAGAATGAGTCGGCGGCGGCGTGGCCTGGAAAAACTACCTTTTTATAGGAATCAATAAAATACCATAATTTTCGAATCTTAACACGTTTATATTGAAGTATAATATTACACCATGCACCTAATTAAAACCTTGATATAAATAAAATATTTTTTGGGATCCATTAATAAAAATTAAAAAAAACAGTCATCAAAATTAGTCTTGAGATCCAGTGAACTCAAATATAACGAAACGGATTAAAAATCTAACCATTTAGTAGGTAAAAAACTGCCAATCCCGTTAACATATTAAAAGAAAATCAACAAATATAATCTGAGGTTAATAAGCAGCAATAGGCATCCACTACTGGATATAGACATTTTGCGCCAACGTTGCCTATCCTTGGTTGTTTTCATCCATTTGATGCCAGCCACTCTCCGGATGTCGTCGCCCCACCTAGCCGAGGGGCACCCTATACTCCGTCTGCCGAGACGCGGTCTCTATTCTAGGACCTTACGACTCCAGCAGCTGTCGGTCCTGCGGCAAACGTGACCAGCCCACTGCCACTTCAAATATGCTAGCTTGGGAGCTATGACTATTACTTTAGTTCTTTGGCGAATTATTTAGTTTCGGATTTTATCCCTTAAAGAAATTCCGAGCATAGCTCTTTCCTTAGCGCGCTTAACGACTTTGTTTGACTTTGACGTTTGTGGACTGGCCTCGATGTCCGTGTCCACGTTTCGGCACTGTAAGTCATAACCGGTAGGACGCACTGATTGAAGACTTTTATCTTCAGGCATAGGCGACGAAAAGACACGACGCACTTTGCCATAATATGCTACCCACCCAAGCTGTATTCTCCGTTCTATCTCTTTCTCGAAACTGCTGCTTCCTACTGGCAAAATTTGGCCAAGCTATGTATATTCTTGGACAGAATAGATCTGTTGACAGTAATCGGCCCCTGAACGACCAATTCATTGAACATGACATTGGTATTGTCATCCGGAGACCGACACGCCAGGAGACATCGTGAAGGCATTCAAGCATCTTCTGCAGCGAACTTGCGATGATGACGATATCATAGGCAAACTCTGTTTTTCTGTGTGAAATGTGCTCTCCGTCCTCGTTGATGCCTTTTCCATTCCAGTCGAGCGTTTTAAAGACATCTTCCAGAGCATTCAGAGACAGTTTCAGTTTAAAAAAAAAACAATAACTCATGACATAATATTAGTACACACGTATAATATAGGTATAGTTAAGAGTACTTAAAAATAGTACTCACTTCGGAGCGCTGTAAAACCTTAGCTATTGGCTTAATGAAAAAATGATGCGAATAAAAGATGTTCCTCAAAAAACGATCTACAAAAATGGTCAGATATCATTTTTTCGTAAAATGATTAAAAAAAAGTTACATCGAAAAATACAAATTTTTTTCTTGAATTTCTGAAGATTTTCGCTTATAACTTTTTTATTTATAGTTCTACGACAAAAAGTTGCTGGACCAAAGTTGTAGAAAATTTAATTTGCAACAAAAAATGTTAACAATTTTTTTTTATCAAATAAATAGTTTAAGAGATATATCGTAAAAACCATTTCAACCCCTATTTTCAAGATGGCGGCCGTGGGACAAGGATTGCGACCCCACAAACTTGTTTTTAGCTTTACACTGACCCCCCCTACACATCAAAAAAATAAAATTGAGTCCTCTAAAAAACGCAAGGTAAGGCCTAAAAAATGAAACATTTCAATGGACTAAACAACAAATGGGTGAAGTGCACCCATTTCAATAAATTTTTAAATTATTATTATTTTAGGTGATTTAGAAAAAATAAAGAAAAACAGTTTTGTCACCAGTGGTGTCGCAGACAAAACTAGATACAAACTAGAATGTAACACTTTCGTCTGTGACACCACCCAGAAAGGGTGTATAGCTCATCGTTTTATATGCCCATAAATGCATACAAAGCAAAACGCTGATTTTCAGCTGTGGCCCTAGTGATTTTTATACTTCACCTATAATTTCGCAATTTATTCCAGGTATCTTCGCTGTCAGCGGCTACGCTTAGCATCCATTGGTTTACCGCCACGCCGGATCCAAGCGTTTCCTACTTCAAGCCGTTTGTTTTTACACCCAACGTGCAGATTTCATCGCATACCGAGAGCCCGATAGAGGTACCTTATTTAACTTATGTTTGCTAACAAACATGGTCTATAAAGATTGAGAAACTAAAAAAACCTATGAGCAGTGCCCACAGCTAACTCAGACAGGAATTGATGTGGGCTCTTCTCAGATCGGGGCGCAGTTTGCTCAAAGATACCTTAATTTGTTATCACCATTACATCTTATATTTTAACCTTCCGAAAGTGGACAGTTTATAAAGTTTAAATAAAGATCTTTTGACATTGAAATGGGTGCACTTTCACCCATTCGTTGTTATTTGATTAACAAATGCGTGAAGTGGGTGATTATTAATGTTATTAGGAAGACTCTCATAAAGTATTTAAAAAACTGACCAAGTGCGAGTCGGACTCGCGCACCGAGGGTTCCGTACAAATCTGTAGTAAGTTAAAAATTATTAAAAATATTTTTTTATGTTTTAACTAAAAATGTATGCTTTTCGCAATTTTTCCTTTATCTGTGCTATAAGACGTTGCTTCGTACCAAATTTCAAGATTCTGAGTTCACGGGAAGTACCCTGTAGATTTTGATTCCCTTGCGAGTGTCGAAAATATGCAGCATAAGCGGCTGTATCTTTTGATTGCGTTGCCTTAAAAGTTTGATTTTATTACAGCTCCAAGGAACAGTAGACCCCTGAGTATTCGATATGAATTGCAGCTATACCTCAATGCGTTCCTGAGAAGAAGGGTCTTGACAGACAGACAGACGGACGACAAAGTGATCCTATAAAGGTTCCGTTTTTTCCTTTTGAGTTACGGAACCCTAAAAAATGAGCATGCCAAAATCTTGAACTAACAGTACTTATATCATTTTACCAGACCAACTGTGAACCATGCGGATTGATTGATTTAACTTGAAATAATGGTATACTTAAGCCTCGTATATTTTTTGTCTCAGGCGAAAAGGCAACACAATTTATACAAACTTCACGCTGAACATGTAGTGCGGGCGAATAACGACAAAATAACAAAAATTCTGCGAGAAATGGAGCAAGGGTGCCGATCCGAGATAGAAGATTTCATCCAAAAGTATGAACAAAAAGAGATAACCCTCGACAAGTTGGACAACTTGATGAAGGAATGCGTTGAAACCGAGGTGAAGTTGTATGGCTAAGATAGATAATCGCAAAGACTTACTGCAATTGTATTATTTATTTGTACTGAAAATTTATTTCTAGGCGCGTGCGATCGATTTTTAACAGCGCGTATTTTCGAAAATTCCACCATCAAAGTGGGTTTAAATCAGGGTACTTTTCACCCTTAACCATTGCCGTACGAATGCCGACTTATGCAGACCTTTTATTTGAATGTCTTTAACGTTCATCTTATCCGCTAGATACGCAAAAATAGGGTTCTTATAGAATATGATATTTAATATCTTTGTCAATAAATGTAACGTAGTGCCAAAGTTGTTTATATACGTATCACGTTACTTAACTTTGAAACTTTCACTGGAGTCTCAGTTATATAAAGTTTATGTAACAGTATTCATTATTGAATTACTTGCTGCTCACATTTTTGCATGATACGTAAAGTGTAAAAATAAATCGGTCGCACGCGTCTTCAGTATACGTCATTTATTTGATACTTCAGTTACTTTTGCTTTATTATTATATTTTAATGAAGAAAATACGTAATATGAGAATCGGACGCCCAAAAACGGACTACTATCGCTTGAGCTTTTTATTTTTTGCAGCCTAGGCTTGAATCGCGCGACGGCTCGAGGAACAGAAAGGGATGATTTGATAATTTCATAAATGCCTTGGTGAAGCTTCTGTTTTTGACACTGGTTGCTGAAAAAGCTAGAAGCTCAGGCAATAATAGAAAAAGTGCAGCCATAACATTGGGCGTACGTTTCGCGAATGACTTGTCATTGTTCACCATGTACCCTAATATATTTTATTTGTATCTCACAAACTCTTCTGTTAAGTTGTGTAAGTTGCTAAGTATTGAATTTACTACTTGGTTATATAAAATATGGTATATAGGTGTTCTAGAGAACTTTACACATTTTTGTAAGGAATGTACTTAGATGAGATGTCTCACTTACATGAGATAGACTCCATCCAGCAGTAGAAGATAAAAATGCATCAGATGAAGAAGTTTTCTTAATCATCACTCATTTAAAATTATTAGTAAATTATAATAACTTTTATACTATTTAACTCACCTCACAATCATAACCGTAGATACCTAAACAAAAATAAAGTCTAGGAGACCTGATACAGTGGACCAACGAAGACGTCTAGGCAGCAATCGTGAGGGGTAAGGAGGGGAGAGATGTAGGAGAAAAATTGCGAACGTTCATCGTTGGAGCAAGTACAGTAATAGCTTTAGGTGCTTCGATTAGTGTCTTAAATATGCAGACAGGTCCTCAGGCATACCAAGCGTTTGATCACTGTATGGCTTTTCTTACTCTGCGCTAAAAGTATTCTTGAGAAAGTAGTGATAAATAAATAAATGTATAATTATTTCAAGTAAATAAAAAACTAGATAGCAAAAATCGTCAGATCGGTTTGATCCTCATTAATCTGCTAATCAAAAAAAATGTTAGATCAATCATAAATAATTATTTAATTTACCTTTAATTAGACAAAAAATAGCCATATTTTATTCAGCGTTTGAACTAACGTGTACTTCGCCATACTTATGTAAAATTAAGTACTTACATTTCTTCACGCTTTTCGTATACTTCGTCATTCTTAGATTTTTGTTCGTTATCCTTAATAGTAAGATAGAAATAAACATTTAGTTAGTTTTTAGTACAAGTTTGATAGTTGTACGTGCTACAAAATACCTTGTGGTATTTTTTGTTAGTTTAAACGCATAATATTTGAATATTGTTATTATTCTAACTGTCAAATTTTTTCAGTACATTTTTCATTACTGAATCCTAACAAAATAATTACAATGCCATCATTAATTTTACTCATTTTTATAGTTTTGGTTTTTGGTAGTTAATTAATTTTAAAATTCCACTTTTGACAGTTGTCAAGAATTTATGGTAATTTTTTACCAAACTCGGTTTCTTGAAAACAATAAATGTTAATGTGTAAGATATTAATAACTCTAAACTATGCTTACACATGCGAATTTGATCCTATTTATCTGTCTATTTATTACCTATTGGCACAGCTCTCTGAAACACTATTTACGAAATTTTCCAGAGATGTCTTGCATAGCTGGGGATCGACATAAGTACAGTTCGCGCTCGAGTTCCGAGGAATGTTGACGTAGTGAGATAGAGTTGTGATTTAGTCGATATTACGTTATCGATACTAACTTAAATTTAGTATCTGTGCGCGTGTTTTGAATTAATCTTCTGTGATTTAGTCGATATTACGTTATCGATACTAACTTAAATTTAGTATCTGTGCGCGTGTTTTGAATTAATCGTCTATATAATATATAAAAATCAATTATCAATTAAAACTCGAGAACGGCTTGACCGATTTTCATGAAATTTTTTGTGCATGATTGGGTGGGTCCAGGGATGGTTTATATTCATAATTGGACCCAGTAGGGGGCGTTGCAATCGGGTTCTAGGTTAGGCAGGACAACGTCTGCCTGGCCCACTAGTTATGAAATAATAATTCTATGAGGATATTAAGTGCAATAAGGAAGAAAAAACAAATTGTATTGTAAGATTTAATTATAATGAACGTAAAATCGAATTTATCTGTCGCAATCAGAATAATCTGTACTTTAAGGAATTTAAAAATTAAACAGCTATTTGCACAGACGGAGAAACTTTGAAGTATTGTACTATTTTATAGTACAATAGAACCTGCTATTACAAAATTCAAAACAGAACTCTATAAAGCGTACTTTCGCGTCACGGTCGGACTAGTATAGGAGTGTGCGGGGTATGAAGCGACGGTCGGGCGCGGGGCGCACCCGCCCCCTACCTCAGCCCCCGATTCCTCAGAGCTGGCGCGCGGAATGCAGTATAGTCATCCCGCTCTCGGAAAATCAATCTGAGTAATTATCTAAGGGTTTTAGATTTATGTAAAACCTTTGACCAAAGTTTAAGCAAGTTTTATATAATTATAAAAATACAACCAAAATAATGATATTTTCTTTTTTAATAATAGTGTATACGGCCGGACGGTCATAATTACACAGACTATATAGGTTGATAGTACTCAAGTAGTTCTGCCAGTTATTTAATTATGTGAAACGTCATAAGTGGGCGATTAAATGGCTTATTATATAGGATAATTTTATACACAAAGCATAAATGACATAATAGTTTAAGCAGTAAGCACATTAAGATTACATATCTGGCTATATTACATTTTATATCTCACTAATCACTATTATTACTTTTATGATCTCTTATGCAACACGAAAAATTGTTTAATATCTATGTGTGTTTCCCTCGTAAGTCTCAAAATACTTATCAGATTTTAATATATGAGGTGTCTATGGTTTCTTTTTACCGTTCCGCGTGTCTTAATCTATACTAGTACACGTATTATGACCTCATGATAAATAAATGTGCAATAATTAAAATACATCAAATTCATTTCAGTAGTTGCCATGTTTTTCTGGTTACATTGCCTTCGTGTTCATGTTCAATACCTTTTTACTATTATAGTGTATGAGATGGAGGTGAATAAAATTTTCATCATTCTCTATAGGTATCATTATTATATTATTATTATTATGAATGAATAGATTCGCAGGCATGCTTAATACATGTGCATAAGATTTGCTGACACGAAAAAAAAACGAAACGTCACTGTTTGTGTTGCGTTGTCGCAGTTTTCGCTTACGTAGGGGAATGCCTGATACATTTATGTGAAATGTTAACTGCACTGTTTAATCAGAGATCAATGAAGGTTGATCAATTAAATAGTGTTTGAGCTCTGCAATCGTTCAACTTATGCCTTATTCACGCGCTTTAAAGTGTGATATAGTGTAAAGAATAGGCCATATAAATAAAAAAATATAATAGATTTTAAAGCTCTGCCTACATAGCTTAATGCATTGATGGTACAAATAATCGTGACTGACTGATGAGCCACTATATAAAATAAGTAAATGTCTATAACTGAGGCCAAATAATTGTCTGGTGCAATACTCTCAAGCAGATACCTATCTGATGTTTCAGTGCAGAATCCAGAATAGCTTAAAGAAGTCAGTATGCGTTATAGACGTATTCATATCGCTTTTGAGTTAAATTTACGTTGCTTTATGTAAAAATCGACGGAATCTGTCTCGGTGTTTATAGTAGAATAGTGTGGTTTTTAATATCGCAAATGTGGAATATTACATTCAAAATATTGGTTTGGAAACTACTCCCTCCATTACATTGCATCACAGTGCTTGAGATTCGTGGTGCTATAAGATTATTGAAGTATCACTTCAAAAAGTAAACATAAAATATTATTCGTAAGAGCCTATGCACACTATTTTCTATGCGCAGACGACGCGACACAAATGCGAGCCTAACGCAAAAACCTTTGCACTATCACACGTCCAGAAATTTAGACGCGCATTTGTACCGATTCAAACGCGCAGACACGTCAAAACAGACGCGCTGTGGAACAGATGGTTATTATAACACGTAGCGTAATATCATAACGCGCTATTTTGCGGCGCGGATGATAACGTGCTATGTGAGGAGCCGCCATGATGCTACGTACGGCGTTATGCATATCACACGATCGCGTGCGGCGCCTCGTCGCACTTGTAGCAGCGCCCGCTTGCGGGTAGAACGCTGCCGCTGGGCATTAGTCTCGCGTAACTCGCTATTGTGAGTAAACGTCATCTTTGCGTGTTATGAAATTTAGCGCGCTACGAAATTTAGCATGCTGCAAGACATATTGCGCCTGCTGACCGCCCACACGCTTTCTTATAAAAAGCGCGTTATAGCATAGCGTAATTAAAAGCATGCTAACAATTTCAAGTTTATAGTTCGTAGCGTGCTATGGATTTATAGCAGTTTTGAACAACTCTAGCTGTGGACGCGCGTATGACCAATTTAGGTACGTGATAAAGAATATTGTGTGATTGTTATAAGGCGCGTGCAACGTGATACAGACGCGCTGTCAATGCGCACAATTTGCGCGTTTGTGTCGATACAAATGCTACAATCTGCTATTCGAACTGAAAACGCGCAGATACTGCGCTTGATATCTGCGCCTATAAAATACGCCTTGTGCATAGGCTGTTAGACTGTGGACGGTTTTAGTGAATGATAGAAGTGCCATGGTACCGAGACGTAGAAAAGTAGATTAAGTAAATTTATCTCATAACTTAGTAAATAAGTTGCTTAACAAGCTTCTAAAACTTAATTTTTCGATTTAAAAACAAGCTTTTACAAACAGTTAAGTACTTACATATCGTTAGAGGACGAATCTTTTATTATAATACCTATCTTCTATCATAACCAATAATCGTAATCTTAATTTAATCGATTTCACCCCGTAATCAAGTTTTTAAGACCTCCGTTTTAAAGACTCTTTGTGCTATTTTGTCGAATATTAATATTAAAAAGTAAAATATTATCTTATAATAAACTATATTAGATATATTGATTGGTCAGCAAAAGTTATTTTGCACTTCTTCGTAGACGTCGCGTTCTATATTTTTTTATTAGCACTTTTGGGCATGACAATATCTATAGTTTCCTAATGGAGAAGTTTACCCTTTTTTTTAATTTATTATGAAAAAATTAAGACAAAATAAAACAAAAATATGAAAGAATCATTAAAATATCTCATCAAATGAAAAAGTTATGGAACCTTAAAGTTGCGCTTGCAAGACCGGTGGCGTGACGTCACACCACCCTATCAACCGATTTTTATATTTTATAAAACCGAATAAAAGAAATAAATGGACTTAACGTGACTTGTTGAATTAACAGCACTTAATTTGTGTGAAGATAATTTTGAAGTATTAAATCTCGGCTAGGTATTAAAACTCACTTACAAAATTTCTCACTCGAGTAAGATACAGCAATCGGTGTACATTAAATAGTTAAACTTTTAAATCGTCATTTCTCAGTAATTTAGTGATGGATTCAAAAAAAAGCCATTGATTTATTAGTTTATTTAATCTAAGTATATTTTACTTCCGTTGTGTTAAATATGATATTCATAACATCATGAAACTTCTCCATTGTGAAATTGTTCAGATTGGGTATATTATCTTAGAATTATGTATATCATTATAATATACAAATTGAAGACATTCTTAGTCTGGTCAGGATCAAATCTCCAAGAAAAAGGCGTATATAGTGCTCCAATGCCAAAAGTTAGTCGTTCTTACCTAGTTTACAAAGCAGTCTTATTTCATAATCACATAAGGGCCGATTCATATAGTCGCAAATAAAATATTAGATTGATATTCAGATTTAAAATAGAAAAACTGTTTTATGGTTCCATTAAGTCAATATAGCGATTGAAAAATCGGTCCATGGCAAATTTTGAAACTGTGATAAAATAGAAGCGTATTTAAGCTATATTTTTGCATTGTTTCAAAAATCAATGTTACAAATTAATAGATTTTCTTTTAAAATATTAAAGATTAGTTAGATATACATGAAAAAATTGCAGTGATTTGTTTACCTAGTTAAATGGACTATAGTCTAACTTATCTGACCCGGTGACAACGCCGCATTTTTTTCCTTTGGGCCAGATAAGTTGGTGGGACTGTACTTAGGTTATTTTGCTTACTTTACTACTTTATGCTTTTTTCAGTGCGTAAAGTGGTTGTTCTTTTTTGTTTTGTCAAAAATAATGTTTTTTGTTTAATAGTAAGTAAATAATTTAATTATATTTTAGCATTGACATCGCGTTTACAAAACATTGCATTACATTACGTCGTAAGTTATTATACTTTTATATATTAAGCCTGTTCATGAAGTATTATTATAAACAGAAAATAGAACTGCACGTATAGGTTTCGAGGACAAAATATTATACTCATTTATGAGTCACTCAACTAAATTGGTTACCTGCTCAATATGCATTTCTGTAGGTACTTATAAATCGTCTTACTTATCTACACCAAAGTTTGCCTTAACCATTGCTAAAAATGTTTTGAATTGAAGTTATATAATATTATATTAGGCCTAGTATGTACGAGTATATATTATATTATCTTAATGTTGTTTGAATTCGATCTGATAATTTAAAAATCATTCTTTTTTATACAGCATACGTGTGTTAAGGATTTTTTAAGTAAGATAAAAGTATCATAAATTGCCTTTCCTGGGAAAGGGATCTTGTATTTTGTACCTTTATAAAACAACTCCGTTGAAGTCGGTTGAGTAGTTTAAGGAAGTTTTCGCTCATCTTAGCAGATATTATCTACTAATATACTAATATTTAATAATGCTTTAACAAAAGTTAAACAACTGTAGAACCTATTTTATAACAAAAATATTAAACGTTAGTATTTTTTAAGATTTTGATGTGCTAAAATGAACGCTTAGCAGATTGATAGTATTATTTATCGAGGTTAAATTTAGCTAAATTTCGTTAGCGAAGTTCGAAAATGTATCTTATCTCATGTATAATATCTATAAAAATTAATTCGAGTACTTTTAATTACAACAATTATTTATGTTCTCTTATTTAATTATTAGTATTAAAATAATTATTATGTTTTGTAACTATCATAATTTCATGTTTATCTAAATTAGGTGTATCGCCTTTTTCACTTTAAAACGTGTTATTTTCTGTATAAAAATGAATTAGCCTACTATTAATCAAAACAATAATTATTTATCTTGTCCTACTTAATTATTAGTATTAAAATTAAACTAATAATATATTTCGTAAGTATCATAATATATACATACTTATCTTATGTGTGTATCGCCTTTACTGTACTTTGTATTACTGCCTTAAAATTTAACTGTATGTGAAATAATCCTATACTTTTATTTGTTTATTTTATCATTGATGTGACCAGCACAGGATTATGTAGTAATTCTTCAATTGCCATTACTTAATATTGTTCATGTGCCTTATGGTTACAATATAATTATTGCAATATTACTTACCTATGCTCTTACCAGTCAAATGGCCGTTCTCGTATACCGGTTGGACTGTGGGGTGCATTTTCACTAGGGATTTGCTACGTTGCTAAGCTACGGATGTGTCAAACTCACTAATAGAATAGATCACTAGATGTTAGATCAAGCGCTCTTTATTAGTGGGCTTGAAACACATCCGAAGCATAGCACATGTCTGTAGGAATCGTTGGGAGAAAAATATATCGAAACTTAATTTTTAAACTGATATCTATATATCTGCAACTAGGGAGAGCTTAAAATTACGCGTCGTGGTGCGAAAGCTTCACGGCATTTTTATTTTGATATCGCCTTATTACCACGTCGATACGTTTGGGCGTTTTTTATTGGCCGATAATATTATCGTATCGTCGTATTAAGGTTGCCTGGAGGAGATCACTTTTAGTGATTTGACCGCCTTTGCGCACTTGTTATTTCTTTTAGCTTGTTAACTTTTTCATTTCTTTTCAATGTTTTGTGTGGCAATAAATTATTTACTTATCTATCTATTATCGTTGCCGATATAGAAAAATGCCCTAACCGCAGACACAATTCAATTTAAAGCGGTGGGGAAAGTGTCTGTCGGAGTAGGTAATTAAATAAAGATTTGTATTGTTGTATTTGTAGAAATTTACAATATTCTTATAAAGTAGATAGCCAATTATATATTAACTATTACTAGATGATGCCCGCGACTTCGTGAATTTGGATTTGCGGCTACCGACTGGTTCTTTCGGATATAACTTGAACAATTTTCCACCCGCCCCCTTTCTCAACAACCTAGAATTTTGAGATTCATTAGCTAGATTTGTAGCTCACATAAGAATTAAATGGACCAGGTACCTTTCCCAGAACTATTAAAACTTTTTCAGTTCAAAAGTATATTTTTAGGTGATTCGTTTTAGGCTAATTTTATGAATTTATATGTAAGAATTGCTGATTTTCATACGTCTACGGTCCTCTCATCGCCATTTTCTTTGCCTTAGGTATTAAGTATTAAAGTAGTCCTTGTAATATTGCCATAAGTTTTCGTTGTAGATTCCATTGGTGTTTGTGAAGTACATACCTACCTCTATAATCTACTATACAATAGCTAACATTTCATAAAAAACAAATGACAAATTTTCATTTCACAACCAACGTTTGGCAAAATTATGAATCAAAAACTCACTCATCTTTATACATATTAATTTTTTTGCAGACAAATTTTAATTTCACAAAACATTATATTATGCCTAACAAATAATTTATTATTCACATTAATTATTTTAAAAAAAACGCATATCATAAAAACGTTTGATAAGTAGATACTATATCTGTCAAATTGTTAGTTTAACTTAACTTAAACTTTTACTTTAATTTTTTTTTAATAAATTACTTTAAAAAAAATATTTTCAGAAGCACTTTTAGTTTGTAGAATGTACCGACACAAAAAATCGCGAATTTACAAAATGATATTTTTGCGGAATACCTACGTTGTTTGTCACCTTAATCGTTTTTGAAACGTTTTTTGTCAAATGATCATTTGTTAAACGGTTTTTGTGAAATATAGTTAACCCTTGAGTAGTTATTTGCAGAGAACCTGTAGCCATAAGGAATTGCAGTTCACTCTTAGTTTCTTCCAGCCAGCTTTGACCTGGATACTAATTTCTATACCTAAATGTCTTCATACTATACTTGCTGAGTGTGTAACGTAAAGAAATAGAGCTACGGTCTACTCGCCACATGATCTTTGCCAACAATTTTCGCTGTAGATTTCATGGACGATATTCATGAATCAAGCACGCTCTTAGCCCCGGTTGGTTTTCCCGACACCCAATCAGCGATCATGTTCTCAATTTTCTTTCTCGTTCATTTCCTCTCATACTGTGGTGCTCAGTATGAAGTTCACAAGAACTGAAAAACAGATTCATACAGGTTACAGAAATATAAGTGTTACAGAATGAAAGTGTAACAGAATCGAAGCTGTAACCCTTATGAATGTGTTTATAATTATGTTAACCCGAAACACTTATATTTGTGTAACAGAAACGAATCTGTACCAGGAATTATGTTTTAAAGTATTTTAAAATGTAACTGAAATAGCCAAGTTGCCAAATTTACCGTTGACGCGTATTCAAATTTGAACCTAAGGTGAAAGCATTGATGGTTGCAATTGTTTTAAGAAAAACATGGCCATGTTCTGTCAGTGTGTGTAAAGTCCAATGAAGTGAGAAGAACGCGTTGTCACACCGTGCAGTTTGTTAGGGCATGTACCTATTGGGGTTACAGATAAAAACACTTACTAACAGAAATAAACAGTTACAAATTGATTGGGTTACAGTATCGTTTCTGTTTCCTTTATAAGTGTTTCTGTTTTATAACAAGTTCAAAAACAGTGCTTAAACCTCTTATTTCGGTTACTGTTTTGTTCTTAATGAAGTAGACGATCTGTATTTTGAACAAAAATAAATAGTTCATCTTTACTGCCCACAAAAAGCAGCTTTATGTAACTTTATGTTAGTAGCAAATAAACGTTGATGCGTTGCGATGCACTATGCGTTGAGACTAAATTGTCATGTCTTTCATAATACTCCCTTTGGAGAACGACACAAAATTATGATAAATGATAAATGAGACACGACATGACACTAGATTTAGACCTCTCAATTTAGTTTAGTCAAGATATTATGATAGACAGTCCATCTGAAATGTAAATTTATTAAGAACGAAAAAACTATCTAATTCTATTATCTAGTACCCTGGCTGTACTATTAATTTAATTAATGTAATTATAAAATATGTAAGTAATTGATCTTTATTACAATTTTATTGGCCTCGCCTTGGCTTTTTGATGTACGTAAATGATTACCAAATGGATGAAATATTTTATTATTTTTTATACAAATTCAACACAATTATATTATTAATAGCTAGTGTTCATTATTATTGATTTACTGCGCAATAAACTTGTTCAAAATTTCTACTTTTTATTTTAATAAAAATTTTAAATGTACCTAAGTCTCTACCTAACTTACCTACCAGATGAAAAAGACGAACAGCAAGTTTCCTTAACTCGGTTATAACCTCTAGTTTAATATGTTATAGTAGTTAATCTATGGTTATGAATTATGACTTATTGACCGAATACGGAATAAGTAAGATACACACAAGGTCGGTCCCCGCTAGCGGTCTGCGATCGAATGCAGCCAATCGAATTGCACTTTACATTAGCCGGTGACCGAAAAGGCTGCAGCGATGCAATGCTGATGATCCATTATACAAAGCGTACGAAACTATAGGTAAAGAATGAAGCAAGCACTCTTATAGTCTCACAAACTTATCTGACCCGGTGACAGCGTTGAGTAGCGTCAGCGTCGGTCAGCAAAAAACTTATCAGGAATAAATATTAGCTCCAATTTTCGCCACCGGATCAGATAAGGTTGACGGACTGTACCTAAAGCCTCTTGCGTATCATATGAAAATTTCTTGTGTCATAAATGAAGATCAGTCGCAGTGGTTGTTGTATGAGACCATACATATTACAAGATACTTTTTCTTGCGTCTTATCAGATACAAAATAAAGTTATAGGTATCTTATAAGACACAAGACATTTTCTTAAAATGCGCATTAGGCCAAAGGCCTATTATTGAAGCAAATCCCGTTTATCGCTATCCCACTTAAACTGCCGAGCGAAAACGAGAGAGGACACCACTGGGCATAGAGTATAATATATTATGTCACCGTAAGATTGCAGAAACCCTTAAATTGTAATCTAACTAGCGAAATTATAAACTGTCGACAGATTGTGAACCGTTCAATGTTCTGAGTTTCAATTTTTGAATTATTAATTGTATTTACGATTTCTTGTGTCTTTCTTGTAGGTTAGGTTAGGGTTCGACATATACATTAGGTTCTATCGGTTTAACATACATAACAGTTTACAATCTACGGAGAAATAATGTGTTAAATTGTAATATTTCGACAGTTTGCAATTTCGCGAGTTAGATTATAATCTAACGGTTTTTACAATCTTACGGTGACATATATACTCGCGAACATGTATATTTTAAAAATTTTAATAAAAATAAAAATAAATCGTGCGTTTTCACTTCTATCGGCAGTCCCTATGACTGCCAATTTTTTTTTAATACAAACCTTGTCCTGACAATAACGATAAAAAACTTGAACTTGTCCTGACAATAACGATAAAGTTAAGAGCGTACATTTCGGCGAATCATATATTTTTATATTGACTAGCTGATGCCCGCGACTTCGTCCGCGTGGAATAAGCTATTTTAATATCCACGGCACTTTTTAACCCATGCAAAAAATCAGGTCGTTTCGTTGCTCTATTGAGGCGTGATTGAAAGACAAACAAACACACTTTCGCATTTACAATATTCGTATGATAGGATACATACATACACAACAATAGGTATAGCACCGTTCAGATGTATTTTATCGACATATATCGACACTTGCAGCGCACTATTGCCCATCCCTATTTGTTACATGTCGATAATTATAATTAGCTAAAGTTCACTTGCCTACCCTGCGCACTAAGCGAGCGGTGCGATACTAGCCCTCTTGTACCACTATGCCACTGGGGTCTGACCTCTCGCTCTAATTTGTTAGTCAAGTGGGCGATAAGTAGGTATGTTTCTATCAGTGCCTGATCCAACTTTATTCCCGCCGTAATAGGCCTCTTACACTGCACTTTTCACAGGGCCCTGTGTCTAAGGTGGGCGTGGCCGCTAATTGGGTATTTGACTACTATTCAAATACATTATTATTAGTGATTATTAAATAGAGGATCTCCCAAGAGTCGTAAAATCCACGTCCCCTGATAGTTTTATGTTGAATTACCATTTTATACAATCGATTAAAGCAAAAAAAGTGCGTCTAACTTTAATAACGTCACATTACATAATAATTAAACCATAAATTTCATTTATATCCCATACTTAGGACGCGTTTTGACG
Source organism: Erebia palarica (assembly GCA_964035005.1). Lineage (NCBI taxonomy): Eukaryota > Metazoa > Arthropoda > Insecta > Lepidoptera > Nymphalidae > Erebia > Erebia palarica. The sequence continues at coordinate 23,911,593 of OZ035986.1, forward strand.
TTTGAGAAAAGTTGCTGATTTGACTATTTGTCAAATACCCAATTAGAGCGTCGCTTATTACACAGCATTATGTACCAAATAGGCATGATGACAGTATCCAAGAATCAATGAAATTATGAATTTATCTAATGAAATGGAATTTATAAAACGTATTTATTTTTCTATTTCGAGTGAGATTGTTATTTATTTTGATAAAATAAAACTAAGAAATACAGTAATCCGCCATATTGCATAAAACACCACTGAAGCGAATGACGTCACTATCGTTTTCGAGCTTTGACAATCGACCAACAATCTCTATAAGTACAGGCGTTTTAAATGTTTATCAAGTATTTTCGTGTTTTTTTTGTTTCCCAAAGATCATTTCCTTAATCTAGTTTTGTTTTACCGAATCCAAAGTTAAGAAATTAAAATTCGTTAGCCATGGATCAAGGATTTACCAAAGCTACTAGCTCTAATTTGCCCAGGATTGATTTGTTGATGCTGGGTATCTTACATCAAACAAAGACTTTTGTTCAGCAGAATTCCGCAACGTCAAAACTTCTATGTAAGTACAATAATAGCATAATAATTTATAGGTTCTAAACCCGTAAAATCTGCTATTTTATTTATTAAGCACTTCATGATAGGTATTAGAGGTATGAAATGTTGTTTTTTAAAACTATACCGTATAACTTAATATGAGCGGTGATTGCCTTCCTATGATTGTTGAGTGATTGCGGATCCTATTCGGCGTATGGGGTTCTATTCTTGGTACGCATCTCTAACTTTTTGCAGTTATTTGTGTTATAAGCAAAACAGCATCACTACATAGTATAAAACAAAGTCGCTTCCCGCTGTCTGTCGCTATGTATGCTTAGATCTTTAAAACTACGCATCGGATTTTGATGCGGTTTTTTTAATAGATAGAGTGATTCAAGAGGAAGATTTATATGTACTTTTATCCAGGAAAATTAAGGAGTTCCCGCGGGAACCATAAAAACCTCAATCCACGCGGAGAAAGTCGCGGGCACCAGCTAGTATTAGAATAAAGCAAAAACTTACGTCAATGTGATCTTCGCAGAAATAAATAGTAGAATTTAGCCCTATAGCTGTAGGACCTCGCCGTGCAAGATTAAGCCACTTAGATCGCATTGTTTTTTTAAGTGGGGCGTGAATAAATAACTTGTTTGGAGTTAATTTTGTTGTGTTATCACACTAGGGGACCGCACACGACTTACACACTTTAGAATTCATGTTATTCACACAAAATATCTAAATTGCTGTACGAAGACTTATTGTTTACTGCACACAGTACATTAGAGTACATTGGTAAAAACTATAGTGACGTCACAAACGACGCCATGACCCCCGCGAACGTTTTGGCGAGATTTTTAAAATTTAAATTTCAAATGCCAATTTTATCTACTAAACCTTATTTTTCTGCTGAAATAAGATATTTTTTCGAAATAGTAGATACTTCCGAACATAATGTGACCATTTTTCAAAATCAGTCATCATGCCTATTATTGGACTCTTACTCCTTAAATCTTATTACACCGAGCAAAGTGCAGTGTAATAGTGACTCATTAATAAAAAAAATCTAATATATAAAATTCTTGTCAGTTTTAGTGTTTATACTCCTCCGAAACGGCTTGACCGATTTTGATGAAATCTCATATGTATATTCAGTAGGTATGAGAATAGGTTTATAACTAATTTTTACACCCCTAAGTGTTAAGGGTGGTTCACCCCAAAAATATTTTTTTTTACCCTCCTACCACCGACCCCTATGTTTTGATAGCATTTTATATTTTTCAACCCTGGTCGATAGCTGATCAACGGAGTCCCGTTTTGCCAAATTCCTCCGCTTGGAAGCAGCATAATAGCAAGTTTAATAATTCATATGGCAAAACAACGATTGCCGGGTCAGCTAGTATATTTATATAAAAATATATAATAAAAAGCAATCTCTGTTCTAAATTTCATCCAGATATTTCGGCGTGATTGAGTAACAAACATCCATCCATCCAAACTTTCGCATTTCATGATAAAACGAGTATAACAATGAAAAGCACCAAAATAGAATCGAAGAGCATTTAATTCCAAATACTTTACAACTTAGTCTGAAGTATCACATGAATCCGTAATCATAGAAGTTTATTTAGAAAGATAAATATTAAGCTAGTTAAAAATCAACAGAATTACAATACAGTAGACAGAGGACATGGGTCTAGTGAAACTTAGTATTTCGGTACGATGCCGTGTAGAAACCGATTAGGGGTATGGATTTAATTTATCTGCCATGCCCCTGACATGTAAGCCCACTATCATCTTAGACTGCATTATCACTTACCGTCAGGTGAGATCGCAGTCAAGGAATAACTTGTAGTAGATTAAAAAAAACTGTTCTAGCTAACCAACGTGACATTATAGCGTGCCATGAAAGTAGTCTTGCGGCAACGAGTGGAAATACATTTCACTTACCAAAATTATTGCCAAAACATGCGACTCATCGCTGCCTCAAAGGATTTCTTTCGTGACACGGATTCCAACTAAACCTGTCATTTAGCTTTGTCGAACTGGCTTGTCGTGATTTGACATCTCTATACAAGGGTAGCTAACCAAATATATAAGAATTCTATGGTAGATTTTGTACCTGAGGGTACAAAAATAACATAACTCCCGTTCCCGTTTTTAGCTGGAACTTACGCAGGCGCTAGTGTAACAATCCATACTGAACTACAGATAAACCTTCTCTAACGCACATTCATATTATTTTCTTGAAAAGTTACATTAGAGGCTCGCATGGCTCAAAGACCTATTGACAGACTATTTAAATGCCACATTTTAACACCTACTCTAATTAATATACAACAATTATTCGAAAATATATTTTACATCCTACGACAATATTTGCATCTCGATTTGGAATCGAGTGATATGCTGTCGGTACAACGATGCTAGACGAGTAAACTTTCGAAACACAAACGGAAACGTTGGCGATTGGCGAGATTACAAGTGACACCAAACTTTTTGATCGTTCTCAGGTTGACGGCTACTATAACCTACTACCAGTAATATAATACTTACCTTTGCAGTAACGTTTGTCACGCCCCAGAACGAAAACACATTGCATCAATTTTCGCCATCTAGTCTAGGCAATGGGGCGGTTCGTTGTATAGAACCCGCATTAAATCGTCAGTCGATGAAACTTGTCTAGGTTTTAGTATTGGATGATCCAAAACTTACACAAAAATATCCAACAAAAAAACATCCGGAAGTTAGGTATTTATACCTAAAACTTAATTTTTATGCCTGAATATTTTCTAGATTTATTTTTAAAATAATATCAGGTAGTATATTTACACTCAAAACCGAAATATCAAATGAAATACTCATGCAGAACATCGATATTTAAACCGATTTTATGACGAAATCTAAACTGCGTTTACGCGATAGTATACCTTCTTGCTTCAATAATTGGGTATAGCATAAAAACCTTACTTCATTTCTGTTTTTTAGTGCATATTTATAATATATGTTTAACTCATGATACTTTGACATGCTATAAAGTTTCATCGGCTGAGGAATTATTGTTGGAGTCAACTAGCTTTATTGCCAAGACTAATCTTCCTGTTTAAATTAACTGGGACGCAACTAGTCATCACTTCAGAGGGATCAAAAAGTTTGACGTCTCCAGCACACTTGACTATTAAACCTATCCAATGTAGTATTAACCACTTAAATATAATTAATGAGATCTTATTCAAACGAGTGGACAGCGAATATCATTGTTTATTATTATGATTATCGTACGAGTAACGATGACTGTACAATATTTTGAAAACCCCTACTATTAACATCTGTTTATCACAATCTCCATACAGACCGTCATTTCAAAAGAGGTTTTCAAAATTGTTTTTTCCTTTGATTGGCAGAAATCAATCAAAAACAAATTTATCACAAATCTTTTATAAACTAATCATTTTATTATCAAGCAATGCCTAATATATTTTCAAAGCTAAGACCAACCTTATTATTATTACTTTAAAATAACAATACGAAATTAAGGTCACTCGTACAACGTACATTAACACGGATTAAATCTACTTACACTTATAAATATATATTTTATATTTTCACTGTTTAGACGCTAAATCATTAGGGAGACCATTAGGGAGACTGCTTATAATCCCATAAACTTATGTGACCCGGTGACAGCGTCGTTGTTATCACATTTAGTGTTGCTAATAAAAATAAAAAGAAAAAATAAACAATCATAAAAATTTGTTCCAATTTTGGCTTCCGGACCACATAAGTCGGTGGGACTGTACACTTATTGCTTGACTCAACAGACAAGTCATACGGACATAATAAGTATAACGTAAACACATCTTACACTCAACAAACAAACATCAAGCACTCAGATATACAAATAAATAAAATCGACCAACAAACTTTGTACGGCTAATTTCAAAATTATCTCCTAATATTTACAAGTTTTTTTCCATAGTTAAGGCATAATAATTTTCTATACGACAGGTGGCACGGTTTATATTTAAAAAATACTTACTGTTAGCAATGTGTAATAACTTGCTTAGATTACGTGTCTCTAATATAAAATTTACAATATTAGTAAAATATATGTATTATTATGTTCAACTAATATGCTACCGATTTTACTAATTTTCATATTGTGTTTTCTGAAACGTTACAAATACGAAATATCGTGATTAGTAACGTATACGTATTTAAAAGGCTCTGAAAGTAACGAATACTTGAAGATATATAAATTCTGTGTAGCAATTTTAACCGGATGCCCTATGACCTATCGTAAGTAACCACGTTAGTGAATGTCAATGTAGTAACACCTGTCTAATTTTATACTGCCAAGCTATGAAGTTAATCCATGGGGTTAACTAAATAATTAAGTTGTCAATTGCTTCCTTAGGCTGTCCGTACAAATTACAGATTGACGGTAGCACTCCTGACCTTTAAATCTTGTACTAAGGAGTCCTAACATCCATTCTTAAGCGGCCGTGGTATGCAGTCTTTCCCACTCTCTACCCTCTCCCACATTCTAACATTTGCAATGCTTGTGAAAATCTCAGAAATTTTAAGACAATTAAATTACGGAAATTTTATTATACACATATTTTCATATTTATCTAATTTATAATAGATAAACATGGCGAGGCAAAATACTAGTTTGACATTTTTCTCTTTGAGAAACTAGATATGCTAATAGAAATATGTCTAAAATGACCGTAATCCATTCATTTGTAAGAAATCCAATTTTTTCCACTTTTATGTTGCAACTGTGTGTAAAAGACAATTCTGTAGTGCACATAAGACTTAATGAAATATTTTGGAATTATACTTAAATTCCTCTACTTTATTTATAATCTAAGTGAAAATATTTACAATAAGAGATTGTTTTTAATAACAACTATTTGGCTCACGTGCTGTGGTGGGAAAAAGCACAGAATAGCATATATAGAAAAATACAGTTCTCATAAAAAAATAAAATACATTAAGGCCTAGGCCTAGCTATTATTTAATTGTGCTTCTCCCAAAATAAAGATGAATCAGCTAATAATGTATAAATATCAATAATCAGATTAGTTCATTTAAAGGTGATTTTTAAATGTGGTTTGGTCTGTAAATTAGTTTAAATGATCATTTGAAATTATCTCAAGAGTATCTCGAATATTAAAAGCTGTTTGGTCTTAACGAGCCTAAGAAACTTTATAAATTCGGGCCATAATACTCCAAGCGTTTTTTGGATGGTTTGAACATTTGCTGCCATACATTAACTAAAAAAAAACATTTTTGACTAAAAATAAAATTTTCTAAGAATGGAAAGCAATTATAATTGTTATATTTCATGGTGCTTGGTTGAATAAATGATTTAGTTCATTTAATCTTGTTAGTATATATATAGTTCAATAAATATGATCGAAAAATTAGAATTAGAGGATTTTAGAAATAATTGTGACAATTGTAAATTTTGAATAAGTAAGTAAAGTTGGGTTCACATTATATTCCAGTCCAGAAGTCTAGTGAGTCTGTCCATTGCTGTTTGGACTGGACAAAATTATCGTATTGGTGTAATTTCAAAGACAACATAAAAAAATTTAGCATTTACTAACTATAAAAATAATACGAAATTTATTTCATTGGGTCACTAAAATAAAACAAAGTCTTCAAATAAAACTATTGACAACAATTTAAAATGTAAGCCAAAATAATGTTTAGTATCTGTTGAATATGCCTTCAGTTGAATATATAACATATGATATATAACATTATCGAGCTATAATAATAATTTACTACAGAGATAATATTGTTAATTTTAACTATCCTTTTTGTTAAAACCATAAATCTTATTATTACAACTTTTAAAAAATTTGTACACAGTAAATACACTGGCACATATAGACATGTACTCGGCATTATTATAGTCCAATGTAGAAACTAATGTAGGGTTTTGGATCTTTTAGATCGCTTCAAAGCTTTTGACGTCCGCACCCAGGGCAGCATGAAGTCACTGGAATAAAGAAAAAAAAAGATCTAAAATCACATAAATTTATAGTACCTTCAATATATTGAATAACAATATGCCAAAAAACTATTTGAGCAATCGCAACCGACCTTTTTTAGCCGGATCAAATACCTTCTTGAAAATGACAGATATTCATACAAACTTTCGTCCCCTACCTACCTACCCTTAACCCCCTCGGAGGTGGATTTACCAAAAATCGAGAGACATAATACGATATTTTCAATGACATACATTTTTTTAATCGAAAGCCCAAATACCCTTTGACAGAATATCACTTAAATTACGCTATTTCATGTTTTTTCGTATCTTATGTGGCAATTCCCAGGTGTACTTACCAGAAATCCTTTCTTGGAAGTTATGAACGCCTACGTTATGAAAATAAACTACGACGTTGTGTGTTGACTGATCAGTATATAAAACTGACATTTAATTATGACTTGTTAGGCCAATACTCACGACTCGGGCATCTGCGGCAGTGGCTCTCCGAAGCCGTTGACTGGCAGCTCTGGGGTTATCTCGATGAACCTCGCCTCTTGCTGCGGCCGCGGCCATACGGTGTACACAGAGGGTGGGTTCACGGGTGAACTGCACCAGGAATCCCTCTGCCTTTGGCGGAGTTTCTCTACATGCCGCTGTTCTCTTACCCGCCTCATGTGCCACCTGGAAGTAATTATATTATTATGCGCTATAGAGCTGCCATGCTGGGTGTATTTCTAAAGTACGAAATCTGTTTTTTTTAAACCATGGTGCTTTCACCATTAAGCATGGCAGCTTTATTGTCTACTACCATCTAGCCTATGGGGTGATAAATAATATGAGGAAATGCTTTCGAGATGCAGAGTACCAACACATTCAAAGGAGAGCAAGCAGAACTGATGGCTGCTGGCATGACATCTTCTAGAGTAGAGACATCTAACTGCCATGCAACTTTAATAAGTTGGCAGGAAGGATACCGATACCCAGATACACCCCGTAGAAGTAGTCCCACAGGTGGAACAACCTACTAGGGGTATGGGTTTAATATAACTGCCATACCCCTAATAGGTTAGCCCGCTACCATCATAGACTGCATCGTCACTTACCATCAGGTGAGATCGCAGTCAAGGGGTAACTTGTAATTGATGTTATTTTTGAAGTGAAAACTTCTTTAGGAAAACTACTTTTTGGTAAGGGGTAAAAATGTGGAAACGCGTGACCGACACCTGGCGTTGTTTCGAAGACAAAAGGTTTTAAATATAAATATAGTACATTCGTAATTAAACTTTAATTGCTTAGTTTTAAGGTTTATATCTTAATTATTTTAAATATTTTTATTAATGTAAGATTGTAAAAATCGTTAGATTATAATCTAACTTGCGAAATTGTAAACTGTCGAAAGATTGTGAACCGTTCGATGTTCTGAGTGTCAATTTTGGAAATATTCATTGTATTTACGTTTTCTTGTCTGTTTCTTGTAGGTTAGGTTAGGGTTCAACATAAATAATCAGGTAGTGCCCGGCCACAGGCCAGGCACTTAGGTTCTATCGGGTTAATATACCTAACAGATTACAATTTACCGAAAAATAATGCGTTAAATTGTAATCTTTTGACAGTTTGCAATTTCACGAGTTAGATGATAATCTAACGGGTTTTACAACGGTATTAATTTAAAAAAATAGATATTCGTTTTCACTTCTATCGGCAGTCCTAATGACTGTCATTTTTTTAACTATGTCCCGAAGTTACATTTTGATAGGACAAATTAAGAGTTTGTATGGTTAGGTGGGTAGGTGGATGTGGGCGGAAAGACTGTGTGTGTGGTTACTGGTGTGGTGTTATCGAGAAGGCATAGACCTACTACAGTCTACTAAATACTTTATGTGAGTAATAGTAAAACCACAACCATTATATGAGTAACTAGCTTTTCTATACATTTATTAATTGCATTAATGTACATACATCCATATCCATACTAATATAAAAGTGTGTCTGTCTGTCTATCTGTCTGCTACGCTTTCACGGCCCATCAGTTAAACCAATTTTGATGAAATTTGGTACAGGGATAGGTTGTATCCCGGAGAAGCACATAGGCTACTTTTTATCCCGGAAAATTGAAGAGTTCCCGCGGGAATAAAAAAAATTATCACTTCAACAAATTTTGATGAAATTTAGTAATAGTTAGACACCCGGGGATACATAGGCTACTTTTTAACCCGGTAAATTAAAGAGCTCCCGCGGAAATCAAAAAAGTAATAAATAATTGTAATGGCATGTGGCCCCATTGCAATGTGTTACACTTTAATACTTTAAAATTAACAATGCAATAACACCTTCACCGCCACCTTTTACCCTGACTTAGCTTGAGTGGAATTTATTACTACTAAAAAATATGCTGATATCCTACCTCAGTTGCCGCCTCTCCTCAGCTTCGAGTTTCTGATGCCTCTTTTCGAACACCTTGTCGTCTAGATTCTCAGTGCCCTCTAGCGTATAACAGCTTGTGTATACCTTTTCGCGCCAGCGTGGAACCTGTTAAAATCATAAAATTTCACTTTTAAAAACATTTTGCGATCCTTAAGACATTCTGCACCGAATTTACCATCTTCATGCCTGCCTTCAACTCTAAGGCGTTGGCTTTAAGTTTCCTCACCGCAAAAAACGGCTTGGTGCATCCATGCTTCTTACTAATAAATGCGAAAGTTTGGATGGATGTATGGATGTATGCATGTTTCTTACTCAATCACGCCCCAACAGCTAAACGGATCTGGCTGAAATTTGGCACAGAGATATATTATAGTCTGGAAATAGCACATAGGCTTTTTATCCCGGAAAAGTTAAAGATTTCCCGCGGGAACCAACAAACCTCAAAACACGCAGACGAAGTCGCGGGCATTCGCTAGTTATACTATATATTATAATTTATATTATATATGTGAAAGTGTCTGACTGCTACGCTTTCACAGCCCATCTGTCCAACCGATTTTGATGAAATTTGATACAGGCTTAGGTTGTGTCCCGGGGAAGAACATAGGCTGCTTATTATCCTAGAAATTTGTAAAATGAAATTGAAAAATTTTATATTGATATTTTTAACTCTAGGTTGTCTTTATTCATAAATAAATAGTTATGTAGGTATAAAATAGCTACTCGTATGATTGCTTTACGTGGTTATTTTGTGGTTTTACTTTTCACTCCTAAAGAACCTTATTCATGTAGAGCGACCTTATAGGATTACTAAAATGTTATTAATCATGATTTTAGGTTAGATCAGTATCTATTGTTATCTGTTTTGGTCGCCAAATAAATAAATAAAATAAAAAATAAAATTGAAAATAATAAACTTGAATTAAAAACTCGATATTTAAAAATTTTGTTTCTTATCTTTTACTCAGGGTGAAATGGAGGAAGCAATGCTCACAATATGTACTTCTAAAGAATCAAATCAGAAAAGATGTAATAAATAAATAAATAACTTTCTTTATTATGGCAACAAAGAGGCCCATGGTTGTTAGTACCTACAATACAATCTTAAAACTATGTTAGTATTTTATTTCTAGTATAAATTTAACTTAAAAACAAGATTCCATTTAAGTCACCAAACGAAAACTTTAATAAAATGTTGCAGGATCGGTGAATCTTAATAATAGGAGATATACAATAGGAGGATAATAAAGCTGAATAAAGTTTCAACCATTGTAGTCCCAAGCTACTGTGGCATTCCTTAAAAGAGATTGACATGTGTGTTTAGCAGTATGCATCCATCTATCAGCCTGTATTCGTCCACTGCTGGACATAGGCTTTTTAGAGAGCGCGCCACCACACACGGTCCTCCGCTTTCCTCATCCACTCACTTGCGGTATACCATATCCAACTTAAATCAACACGAACACAAACATTTCTGCCCGTTTATGTTTCCATTTAACGGCTTAACCGATCTTAATTGAAAGGACAGATACTTTTATTTCTAGGGATGAATATTTTCACCATGTAAAATCAAAGAGTTTTTCAAAATCTAAATCTAAGCAGACAAAGCCACTTTTAAATTTGGGATTTTGGTGTCGCACAGATTGCATTGTTTGGTTTGTATTTTGCAATTTTGTTTGTTTTTTATCAGTGTCAATTGTAATCCCAAATAAAGATTTATTTATTTATTTAAATATATTTCCTTATTATTATTTTTAATTATTTATTTATTTTCTATCTGCGAAAACTTGTAATTCGCGTTATACTTATTCTTTATTTATCTATCCATTTTTGTTGCAGCTGTAAATTTTCTATACAAAATAAAATAAAATATTTACAATTTTCGGTTATAATGATTACGCTAAGCATTTTGATACCTCCACAGTAGAAGCTTGACTGAAGGAAGGTGGGTCCACATCTTCTAGTTTCAGTTCAGGATCTAGGCCGAAATACCAAGACAGGTCTGGATCGCCGACCAGAGTGGGATATGGCTTGTTGGTCATTCGACCTGGCACAGGAGACCTTTTCCCTCGGGCTGCAGCACCGCCTGCAATGGACGCACGGTATATCCAAATTAGGCTAAAACAACATCCCTGGCGCAGTGGTAAGCGCTGAAGTCTTATTAGTGGGAGGTCTTGGGTTCGATCCTCGGCTGGGTCAATTTGAGAATTTATAATTTCCGAATATTGTCTGGTCTAGTGGGCTTCGGTCGTGGCTAGTTACCGGCAAAGATGTGCCGCTAAGCAATATAGGATTCCGGATGCCGTGCAGAAACCGATTAGGGATATGGTTAGCCTGCTACCATTTTGGATTGCATTATCACTTATCATAATGCCGATCGCAGAAAAGGGCTAACTTGAACTTGACCATGAGGATCAAATTGCACTTCTACTAATATGTATTAGAAATGCGAATGTGTGTTTGTTTATTAGTTTGTCTATTCTTCAAAAGAGCAATGGATATATAAAAGTTTTCCCCAGGTTTTCTAAACCTAAGTACAGGCCGACAAAGACGCGAGAATCATCTTGTCAGTAAATAATATAGGTTATAATTACCTCTTCCCCTAAATATTTTTGGTTTTGGTTGGCCCTTTTGGGCTTGCTGCTTCCCTAGGCCGGTGGTGGAAAAGGCACGTTTTCTCCCGCGCCGGCTGTCTATGCCCCGCTTTGAATCCACAACATCTTCCTGTAAAAGACAATTCAATAAATGTTTTTTATAACCTATGGTTGCCTGGAAGAGATTGCTTTTAACAATAACGCAGCCTTTATATGATACCACCTTACTTGCACTATGTTTACAGTAAGATCTATAAAAATGTACTCTATATATTGTAAAATTAATTTTTACACCAAAAACAGTTATAAAATTATAAAATGCTCTATTTATGGTAGAGGCACAATGTTTGAAACAATAATTCTTGTAATAATAGATCAATTATTGCACTTTGATTACAAGCGATTATAACTGTCACCATAACCCTAACCTAACTTACAAGAAACAGACAAGAAAGCGTAAATACAATGAATATTTCAAAAAAATTACACTCACAATTGAACATTGAACGGTTCACAATCTTTCGACAGTTTGCAATTTCGAGTTAGATTATAATCTAACGGTTTTTACAATCTTACGGTGACATAACCAAAGTGTTTTCTATACTATTTGACTTTTCAAACACAATTTTTCACAATTGATACTCATACTGTATTTATTCTCACTGTTTCATGAGTTAACATGACTGAACAAACAACCAAAATATAAAGAAACTAGATGATGCCCGCGATTTCGTTCGCGTGGATTAAGTTTTTTCGGTTCCCGCGGGAACTCCCCAATTTTCCGGTATAAAAAGTAGCCTATGTGCTTCCCCGGGATAAAACCTATCCCTGTACCAAATTTCATCAAAGTCGGTTGAACAGGTGAGCCGTGAAAGAGCAGCAGACAGACAGACAGACAGACACACTATCGCATTAATAATGTTAGTATGGATGTTATCTTACATCTGGGCCCATCAGACTGGTAGTGCGCGCCATTCGCCGCTTTGTAGTCTTGTCTGGTACCATTTTCTCCGGAGGTTCATCTAACTGGTTTAAATTATCTAAATTGAGAGCCGAGTCTGAGGAAAACAGCTCCTGGAACTCGTTCGCATCCAATGAGGGCAACATCGATGCTTCGCCGTATGAAAAATCGCATAGACTAGTTTCATTCGGTTTCTCATTGTATATGTTTGGCCACCCGACTTCCGTCTCCGTTTTGACCAAATCCAAATCTGGTTCTTGGATAATGATGGTTTTCTGTTCTTTCTTGGGTTGCTCATAGACGGACATAAACCTGTTTATTTTTGTTTTCGTATCAGGCATATCATAGATACGCCGCGTAGTATTTTCACCCATTGGGTCCGTGCAGATCTTCATACGCCCGTGGTTCGTCTTTTGCAACATCAGCTTCGGAATCGGTGATTGTTCTCTCATATCAGCTTCTCCTAGCTGGTAGGGGTCTTCCCCGGTCGGAGTTGTGTCAATGAGCTGCAATCTATCTGACAGAGATCCAGTGAAATGTGTGGTCCGTTTTGGTATAGTTGTTGAATTCCGTGACTTGCCATATGTGTTTATCATTTTGGATTTCTTATTGACGCTGTAAGTGCGATCGTAGCTTTGGTCTGGTTCTATCATTTTGTCTGGAACAGAGATACCTTTAAATAAATATTTTTTCACTTGCAATTAACTAACTTTTAAAGAACGTATTGTTTCTCTGTAGCCAGCATAGACTAGGCAATTAATTTTTGGGTTTAACTGGTGAATAAGAACTTAAGGAACATGCTAAACTATAAGCGTAATAGGACTGCAATTAATTTTACGCCTTGTAATATTTATTAGCAAATCATCGCATCATAATATACGATGTAATAATTGCTAATAATTATTTACAGTTTGTAAGTTTATCACGTTTTTGAGAGGTGATATCTATAGAACAGCCCAATGAATGGCGTCAGTTTTTATACTGTTTACATAGACTGCGCCTACTTTAATACTGTACAAGAATCAGCCTTTCTAGTTATGGTTCATTTTTGGCAACCATAACACGTCTTTGAGCGGCCATATCTAGTGAAAGGCCCATCCGCATTCTGGCAGACCTTCACTATCGTCATCAGTGGAAAGCATAGCACCCACCTAATACTGAATCAGCCTTTCTAGCGAAAGTTACCAAAAGTGCAGCTATCTCTTAGTCTACTACAGATGAAGATGGTAAAACAAGAAATCATGTGCAACAGCAGGCCGTATCAGACTATACTTTCAGACCATGAAAAAACAAGCTACCCCCACAACTAAAGGGATATTCAACTATTAAAGATTCGACAACAACGTGAGTGAAGGATCATTGGCCGATTCGCTCAAACTCAAGTCACACCCAGTAAATTTTTCATACAACTAAGCACTAGTATATACTGCCATATTGGAGAACTGAAAGAGAAAATATATACAAATTCAGATTATTGAGTAATTACATACTTTTAGATGTGCTAGTTTCTGGTATTTCTGTCTTAGGTATCTTGGACATGCGACTTAAACTGCCAATAGTAGACGTTCTTCTTCTATTCTTGTGAATTCTTTGGATTATCGGGTTGCCGCTGCAACAAATAATAAAATATATATAAAAGGCGTTTTTGATCTGCTTCCTTACTTATTTAAGGAAAATTAACCAACTGTTATACCACCATACAGCTTAGACTGCTGTGTCTAAAAACTTGTGATGAAGGATGTTCATTTTTGTAATAGCATAGAACTATTCCCCTGTAGAAAAACTGTGGTAGTAAAACTCAACTTAAGGTTCAGCTAGTCAATGAATATTTGTACTGAAAATTAATAAATTAACTATTTTAAATAATCATAACAAAAGCAGCTGTCTAGTATACAGATATTATGGATTTGTGAAAATTTTGGTTTGTGTGAAAATACAGCAGAGCGACGATAACAATTAATGACCCGGGTGGATTTAAGCAAAAAAAGGTTTTAAAGAAATTGTAGTTACCTATTCGAAGTTACTGTGTACAATGCCTCTGAACGGTTTTCAGTCTTCACCTCTTTTTTAACAAGCGAACGTTTGTTGTCGATCATTTTAAAATTATCGCAATTCAATTTTTTGTCCAATACAGGTGGCGGTACTTTTATATCAGCCTGTTTGTGACTTAGCACTTCTGAAATTAATAAACATTAGTTAGCATTTGAATGCTAATAACACTCTATAATTTAAAAGAAAAAATTATCATTGATTGATGAAAGTTGTGCTGGCTAGAACACAGTTTAGTAAAACACATTTGACAGTAATATCACATAAAAGTTCATTTAAAATACACAGTGCAATAGAACTATTGTTAATTTAATTATTTATTTACTGATTGAAAGTAAAATTATTCAAGTTTTCCAACATTTAGTGGTTTATTTAAGAGTTTAATTCACATACCTGGTTCAACATTGGTCCTTGCTATCCCAAATGTTACCTGACCAAAATGTGTATTCTGATCAGAAATAAATGAGTTTCCATTATCTGGTATAAGCAATTCAGAAAAGCTGTTTAAAATTACCTGAAAACAACCAAAAAATGAAATCGATACTCTGATAACAATAAATAATCTAATATTTTGATAAATGATCTATTCAATAATAATAGCTAATTCACCTCAGGTGAGATTGGCTCTGTCTTGATAACATTCGATGTTATTGTGGAAGTTGGAATTGTATGTCGTGGGCTCAATCCAATCCTTCTGTCCATTCGAATTAGTTTTGCTTTTAGCTGAAATTAAGTTATAATGTTATTAGATATTTTTTAATATTTTTATTATCTGGAGCTGCTGTCTTTTGCCTGTTGCACCAATAATGCCAAAATTTAAGGGAACCGCAAAACCCCATATGTGACATTTATTTCACGTGAATGCTGTCACCTTAATTGATCTTAGATGTAATATATTAAGGCATTATTTGTGCAAACTGGAATAAGATAACTGCAGCATCCTTTAAAATTTATAGTCTCCCCCATTTTAATAGACATATTTGGGTGCCTTGATAACACAAAGAATTGTCTAAAGACCTTTAAAATGGTCTATGTATCTGTTTCAGGAACTAATAAAAAGTCACAGAAACTGACAATACAATTTAACATAAAGTTACTATCAATCACATTCACAATAGGTACACGGTGCGAGGTATTTTTGACACAACTGTTTAATGCTACTCCCATGAAGTAGGAGATAAAATCTATTGAATAACATTGCATTACAAGAACATTGCTCTTAAGTATAAAATTAAATGTCCTCTTACCCAACTTTGGGAGGGAAAGATTTTGATGACCGATTAGTTACCGATTAAATAATTTATACCGCTTGTGTTTCCCTTATTCTAATCCTAAGTAAAAAAATACTTAATAATAAGTTCTAGTCAAGGTAAAAAGAAAGTTTCGTCTTCGTTGTTACAAAGACAAAAGGTCTTAAATATTAATATACTGCCTACATTTGAAATTAAAGTTTAATGCTTTAGTGTTAAGGTTTAATTTCAAATTATAAATAAAAATTTTACTCCACATATTTTTGTTATGGACGTTTTTTGCTGGCTTTGCTGCCCCTCCCCATTGTCCCATAAGGAACTTCGTTCCAAAAACCCAGCGCTTAACTAAATAACTAAGTACATTGCGACCAAACATATCTGGCCCAGTGACCAAAATTTGAACAAATTTTTATGACTGTTTAGTTTGTGTATTTATATTATTAATATATATTTATTAGCGGTGCGATAACAGTGACACTGTCACTGGTTCAGATAAGTTTAAGGGACTATACTTATTAATTGCAGTGAGAAGATTTCGCATGCAACCTTAAACTTTACTAATGTGCTAAAATAGATCAATTAAATAAAGTAATTTTATCATCTTATTGCTACTTTTAGATTTCACTTAGGAACTAACTTCTGATCACCAAATAATCTTTATTAGTGGAACAATATTTTAGTATAAGTATTTACAGTGATGGACAAGATGAAGAAATTATTTAAATACATCATTTAGGATATATTAGTATTATAAGGAGAAAAAATTCGCATTAGAAATTTTCATAAAAATAACAATCGCAACGTGCTTAAATTACGTATCATTTATATATTTACTTACTAATTATATTATAGCTATAGCAGCTAAAAGCCAATGTAAAATATAGTAAGTTCCATTATTAATGCCAATTTAGTTGTACTCTATTAGTAGGAAAATAAGTTACAAAGAATCCTGGGCAGAAATGAATAATACTTTATAACATTTTCACTTAAGTCTAGATTAGTGTCTTATCTAATATAATAGCTCAATTTTGGCTCCCCCTATGATGATAAACAGAATTGGCATAAATTTGATTTAGACCAGGTCTCCAATTCACATTTTATCTCATCTACTACACCTGTCTGAAGGTGCTAATCTTTATTTATTATTAAGCAACACCACTAACTGAAGTGAAACCATACAGTGTTAAGTGACAGTAGTTTCACATAGCACTCTTTAGACATAAATTTGGCGTTTTCGCTTGCTTTGTACTTCGGAAAGCATATTAAGCACTACACACTGTCGGCCCCAGTTATTATCACTAACTTTCTGATAATAATCATTAATGGAAGGATGAGGGAAACCACCACATTATTATCCTAAGAAACTCCTACCATTATGTGATTAATGGAAAGGGGTCACAACCCTCAGCAATGAGAAATACTACGCAGAGGAAGAGTTAATAATATGTATCAACCAAAATTAATAAATAATCCGCCAACTGGTTATTTAAATTGGTAGCATTACTGTAAATTCTAGACAATTTCTTTGCAAAGCACTATTATATACCTAAGTAAATGTGTTAACTTAATTACAATTAGATACTTCCAATTCAGTGCTCAAAATATTTCTGTTGTGTACTATGTATATAAAGCTTGATACAGTCTAAACTTCCACCATTTTCATACTATCAGTGTGTAAATAAAGCTCAACATGCACAATAGATTAGAAAATCTTTTCATAGTTGATAAACTTACAGTGTCATTTTCCTGTTTCAAAGCATGATACAGTTTGTCCCGTTTGGTAATCAGCTCGTTCTGTTGCTGAATCAGGTCCAGATGAAAGATTAACAAGTCTTTCAACTTCTTGTTCTGATTCTCAGCCACAGTAAGCTGCTCTGTCAACCGAGTCACTTCAGGGGTAGACTCCTGTCCTGCACCACAATGCGTTGTTATCTCGATCTCCTTCTCTAACTGCAGGGGCTGTCTTCGATCTGTACTTTGAGAGTGGCACGCATAGATGTGATCGAAGGGAAAACTCAGCAAGCCATCTTTCGAGTCCAACTGATTCAGTGTAGACAGATCCGCCGAGAAATTCACCAAATTCGTTTCATTTACACTGCTGCGACTGTTCATTTTTATAGGAAGCCAAACGTTAAGTCAGCTACGACAAGCCAGCCGGCTGTCAAAACCTAGCTAACCAAATCTTGTTCGTAACATAACAGCGAATTGTCTCTCCTACGTACTGCACATCATGCACACACCAGTTCCTCACATGAAAAATTACGTCTTGATTCCTTCGGTATTACATTGTCAAAACAATTCTACGTAGGTACTATGCCTACTTCTGTACTGACATTTCTTTCACGCACATGTAAAATCACTAAAAAGATAAATAATAGACTTATCTACACAAAGGTTTGGTACGCAAAATTTAGCGCAAAAAATGACGCAATGTAAGACATTATAACAAGTAAAATAAATACTGAAATAACAGTTAAACAGTGACACTTTTTAAAAAATAAGTTTATTTGTCAAAAAAATTATAAGATTCATCAACTAGCGTCAAGGCGTCAACCAGCGTCAACCGTAGACATTTTTTAAACCAAAACTCGGAGACACTGCCACAGACTATTCTAACACAGGAGATCGGAGCCAAATCCAGTGCAAAAAGTATAGGTATTATTCTTGTGTATTATATTTATTATTCTATGGCATTCCAGTAAAACAGCAGTATCATTCAACTATTTCTGCTAAAATAATATTGTGGTTTGTTTCTGTTGTGAATAATAAAGCAACAACCATAGACATACAACAATCATTTTCTTTCCGCGGCATTGTATGATAATTTTTTAATTAACTGGTTTTACGGCCTTGGGTTCCATCCAGCCAAAGAGTATTTAATAAATTGAAGTTCCAGCCCTAAAATATTCCAGCTCAGTATGACAAAATAATGTAATCAAAATTAGTTAGAACATTAAGTTGATGAGCAGAACGGACAATATAGGCATTATTACCTAGACGTAATATTATACAAAGATATTATAAGATAGGTTAAAATGAGATAATAAAGTGAGATTAAGTTCATTAATAAAGAGGATTTTGGTGGGTAAAATAGGAATTGAAATCATTATCATTGTTCAAATAATTCTTTTGTAATTATTGAAAAGCTTTAGTCGTATTTGTCGAAGATTGAATAAAGTTATTCGTACCAAAGCAAAAATAACGAACATTATATTTTAACATAATAAGTGTACTTCAGAGAATCAAGAATTAATTAATTTCGAAAAGCGTTTAGTTTTATTCTATGACCGCGTCTCAGTCTTTATCGTAGTCCCTTCTCAAGCTCTCACATTATTCTAAACTAACTAGTGGTTCACCCTGAACTGAGACCTCTTGGTATCCTTATGATAGTTCTATCTATATATTGTAATAGTTTACTTTTAACATTAGGCGAAAAAAAGCTAAAGAGTTAGTGAAGAAACGAATAAACTTTTACAGAGCGCTATCTATTGAAATCATTGTGAAATCCTGTTAAAAATACTGAAGCTCATTAAAAATTAAATAAATTCGTTTCCTTATAATATTTATCTTATTTTAGTATTTGTTGTTCAAGTACTGGATATAATTCAAATATTTGATCAAATTTCAGGCTCAGCCTTTCAGAAAATTGAGAGTTCTGAGGTGAACTTTGGACGTTAGAAAATCTCCACTTTGAAAGGGGAAAAATAAACAATAAATATTTTTGGACTCTTCCTAATTATCTTTAAAATAATATACCACAACCCTAATGTAACGCTTTAAAAAATATTTTACTTCGCATTCGCTTCTATGAGAGCCCCCCTGAAATAAAGATTTTTATAACTTTTTAAGCCATATTCGGTTGGAGGACATCGGTTTACTTATTAAACTTAAATTTGAAGTAATTACGTTCAGTAATTCAGAAGTTGTGTGTGAAGAAGTGCAAATTCACTCAAGTAGACTCGGAGACCTTCGCTTCGCTCGGTCAAAAAGAAGAAAGATTTGTTTGCTTGTTTGTAATGGATTAGTAAACTTTATTTTTTTTTAAATTAGAGATTCTTAAGTAATTGATCCTTATCAAAATAATACGGTTGGTCATTTCCTATAAACCAAATTCGACCTTTACACCATTTAATTTAGATGAATAACATAAGTTGTATTAAAGAAATAACGCGCAACAGAAATTGGTAGGAGCGGCCAGCAGGGCGGAGATAATATTATCACTGTGCTAATGTTTTAAAACTGATGTGTTAACTGCTGCCCAATGTAGACTGGCTATTATTGAGTATGGATTATTATGATGATTAGTGCTACCCGTGCGAAGCCGTGGCGGATCGCTAGTGGCGTAATAAGTTGCAAAAAAGTTCCCACTTTTCAGTCTAGATAGCGTTAGTAAATTATGTTCACTATTATTTGTTTGACAGGGTTGGTGTATGTCTGTTTGTCTATACAAATGTACTATAAGTACAGCATCATCGCTTACTTATCGAAGTTTAGGATGGTCCATAATCTAAACATATTAAAAACATACAGACACATACACAGAGAACCAAAGAAAGGATTTTTGGAAATTCAACCCTTAAGGGGGTAAAACTGCGGTTTGAAATTTGAGTAGTCCACGTGGACGACGTCACGGGTTTAAGCTAGTCTTAAATTAAGATTTGAAATTGATTCGTGAAATTGATCGATATATTTATTTTACTACTTACTCACTTATTATTTACCTTTTAAAATTAGTAATAAAGAACAGAAATACACAATAATACTACTTGAAAAGAGGTCATTTTTAGTGGACTCTTTGACACTCTAACATGAATAGAGGAAAAATACATAGATTGTTTTTAAAATAACGTGTTTTTCCTTTGAAAACGTAAAAAAATTTAATCTGATTCGGATTCATATTTTTTTACGTTTCCGCCATTGTTATCCACTCATGTTTAGTGTTGCATAACGTGAAAAGATTAAATAATTTCACCATTGAAATTATGACGAATTCGTAGCTGATTTGAACGATCAAAACTGGTCTAGTATTTTTTTTCTTTCATTTCTCTACTTGTATAAGGAACGGACCCACGCCCCATACAAATCTCAACCGTCTCCTTTGGTATATAGGACTAATGATGATAAGATGACGACAGGTAGGTACAGTCAACTGAAACCGTCCCGCTGATTCTGCGCCCCGAAACGCGCGATGGTCTGAGAAGTCATAAAGTTTTAATTGGACTAATTATAACTAGACTATCGCATAGTCTACTGACTAGGTACCTCAACATTGCCTATCAGCTTGCAGGAGACGAACCTACTGCGTTTGGGATCAATAATAGATGATGCACAAAGGGCGATTCTTCAATATAACAGAATATATTGAACCAATTTCTCAATTTTGAATAAAACCCCTGGTAAAGCCTCTACGCGCTGGATCTGTAGGTATGTCCCCGCGCAAGCTAGGACCCTGGATCTGTCCCGTGAGACTAAGTACACACATAAAATAATAATATCTACCTAAAACTTTAAAAACACGTTATTTGATGTTTTGATATAAACTCGCCGGCATATTTAGCGGAACATAAAAAAAGGTTTGATATCAGTATCATATAAGGTTGCTGGCTGGTTTATACGTCATTTAATTTAAAAAGATATATTTTCAAATTAAGAAAGCAACTGAACATCACATTTTATGCAATTGTTTTAATTTTATTCAAATACACCTTATCTGGAGCGAGCTTCGAGTATTTCTTCCTTCTGAGTTTGATTTAAAATTTCATTGAAATACTGTTTTTTGTTAGTTTTCTTTAATCGCGTATCTCTCTGGAGTTGATGACTGAATTATGCCTGACTTAGCCCCAACGGAGATTGCCAGGGCACTCGAAATGCGAAGAAATGGTCAAACCTACAGAGTGATATCCAGAGAAGATCTCTGGATATCACTCTGTAGGATATCACGTCGACCAGTTTAAACGATCCATCGCAGTATCCAACGGTTCAGGGAGACCGGTACTTATGTGAGAAGAGCAGGACAAGGCAGAAAAAGACGCACTTCGAGTAGGGATGATCGTTTCATTCGGCTTCGTGTACGTAGGAACCCCCGTTTGACGGTCGTCCAAGCCCGACATGAGTTAGAAGCAGTGCGGAGTGTAACCGTAAGTGAGCGTACGGTACGAAGAAGGCTCGAAGAAGCTGGTTTGGGTTCATTTGTGCCCGCCAAGGCTCCAAGGCTCGAAGTAAATCATCGTAGAAACAGGTTAACTTTTGCTCAGGAACATCGACTTTGGAACGCGGACCAATGGAGTAAGGTATTGTTTAGTGATGAGTGCAGAATTCTCTTAAATCAAATTGACGGCAGGCAAAGAATATACAGACGCAAAGGAGAACGATACATTCAGACAAATTTTGAAACTACAGTTGCATACGGTGGTGGATCAATAATGGTTTGGGCGGGCATTTGTTTGGGACTTAGTAGTGATTGACAGAGGGAATCTGACTGCAGACCGCTATATCAGAGAAGTTTTAGAAGAAAATGTCGTACCGTTTGCCCCATATATCGGTGAAGATTTTGTTTTTATGCAGGATAATGCTCGGCCGCATACCGCTCGGGTAACTCAAGCTTATCTTAATGATATGAATATCACTGTTATGGAGTGGCCGGCGAGATCACCGGATATGAACCCAATAGAGCACGTTTGGGACTTGCTGAAAAGAAAAGTTAAGTCCAGAATTCCAGCTCCTGCCAACGTGGGAGAACTGCGAATCGCCGTAGTTGAGGAATGGCGGAGACTATCCCAGGAGACCATCGATAACATCATTCTCAGTATGCCTAGACGGGTAGAAACTTTAATAAGAACACGTGGAGGAAATACGTGATATTAATCACCATTTTTCTAATTTAATTAATTGTTATTTTAATATTAAATTTCACTTCCCGGTTACATGAAAAGTTCAAAAATGTACCATTTTTCACAAATAGCCTTTACTCGCAAAATCTGTTCTTAATGTGATCTCATTTTAAGTAAAACAAGTGTAGTAAGTAGATTTTAAAATAAAACCATATTTTTTTAATTATGGACCTTTTTTTTATGTTCCGCTAATTATGCCGGCTTAAGTAGGTAATAAGTTGGTAGATATATTATCAAAATTATACTTACAGAGCCTTTTCTCGCTGGTCGTTGATAAAGGGAGCGATACTGTTCAGACCCAGTCTGTCTTGAAGACTCCGAAAAAAAATTGAAATCAGGTCTTTGGGATACTCCATAATCTCCCCCTATGGGTGGACTGGGACTCCTCTGTCTTGAAATCTAATAAAAAAATCAAGTACTACTTTAGTATCTATACCTACAATCTACTTATTTACCTACCTATGTTATATACTATTATATATTATTTGAAAATAATTATTATAAAAAGAAAATGGTTGCGTGTATGTGTTACCGTGAAGGTTGCTAAAACCGTTAATGTTGACATTAACGCGGTCAACAACGTACCGAATCCGTTAGAGTTCGAATAATTATTGTTTTCTTGCTTATATTACATCAGTAATTACAAGATTTCCTAGGTAGATAATACGGAGTCTAACGACCAAGCACATAGGTGTCAGTGGTGTAGGTGGTGATGATGGTTGTGGCGTAGTAATGATTTCGATGCTGTCGTTAGTGTCAGTGGTGGTGGTGGTGGTGGGGGTAGTAACAGTGGTTGCGATGATGTTGGTCGTCGTGATGGTGGTGGTGGTGGTAGTATCCGTGGTTGTGATGACGTCGGTCGTGGTGGTGGTGCTGGTGGTAGTATCCGAGGTTGTGATCGTGTCGGTCGTGGTGGTGGAGGTGGGCGGTAGTGTCGGGCCGAGGTAGTTTAACCTTAAGCCCTTTTATGCAGTAGCGTGCACGACATAGAGGCATAAAAGCATTGCTTACCGTAGTTAAAAAAGCTCAATAGGTACTTAATTTACATCATGCTCTGCTTGAAAATAGGTATCTACCTAACCAATGACTACTCTGGCTCCAAATGCTATGCACGCCACTGCTTATAAGGTAGGTACTCTTAAATATTATGCATATTGCAGGCGTACTTTAATATTTAGAGACTCGACTTCTACTTTTAATTCAATTAAAAAATAACTAGTATTATCGATACTAACAGGCCGAGTCCACCGAAAAAACGCAAAAGCGTTCCAGTGTGCATGCAAGACGCACTCAGAAGTTACCTTATCCACCCTTATCGCGATTTGTCGATGGAGGAACCGTTATTGTAGACTATTCCTAGGTAAAGTTCTGAAATCAACGAATTCACTTAAAATTTCGAACTCTAACGTACCTATCGAAGCCGGCAAGGAAATGTTGACATTAACGTTTTCCGGACTTGAGCTGTAACTGACTTTTGTGCAAATATGCAAAATTTCCCTCATTTAGACACGGGAAAGTTTGCGAACGGAACACAAAGCTGAATAATTACTGGAGCTTTTTTCAGTTCGCTCAATTAATTATGTAGTTAGTTTTTGCTTTGGCAATACAAGTTCATGCTATAATTTAAAGCCTCTTAATGTTACATTTAAATAGTCTGATTGTTCTATGTTTGCCATTTAATAGATTTACACATTGAATTCATAATTTCTCGTATATATTTATTACAATACAATACCGATCTATGACGATACAATATTAAGTAATATGAGCACCCCAATTTGACGCAGGCCTCATCTATCCACATTTAAATGTTATTATTTTTTAAGTTTTCTACATAGAAATCCAATATCATTGAACCCTTTTATTGAGAAGTAAAGTGGAAAAAATTAAAAAAAAAAAACTGCAACAAGTGAAATTAATTCAACGAATTAAAAAATACGACTGCCCTGCTATATTATTTTCGGAGTTTACCTCCATAAGAAGCGATTTATATATATAGCC
Organism: Erebia palarica; assembly: GCA_964035005.1. Classification (NCBI taxonomy): domain Eukaryota; kingdom Metazoa; phylum Arthropoda; class Insecta; order Lepidoptera; family Nymphalidae; genus Erebia; species Erebia palarica. Next base: position 23,936,288 of record OZ035986.1, read on the forward strand.
TTTGGAATCTTATTCACTTTTTTATTAAATTATATTTGTTTGTGAATCACTGGATATTGAACTATAATGTTATATATTTTTGGAATCTACTCATCATTTTCTAGATGATGATTATATTATAGTTAATCTTATTTTCTATTTTTTTTTTCAACTTCAGTCTTTAATGCGGGACCATGGTCACGCCATCAATTTTTTTAAAATTTTACTAGCCTATGTCACCCGGAATAAGCAAGGGATTCTAACGATACCTCATTTATCAAAATCGGTTCAGGCGTATAGAAGTTATAGTGGAATATACAAACTCACATACATACATACATACATACATACATACATACTTACATATATACATGAACCCTGAAAACAATATACTCCTTTTTTCAGGCAGTCGTATAAAAAGAAAATAGCACGAGGGCAGTAAATCTGCAAAAAAAAAAATTGCTCGAGGGCATTAAAGAGGGCATTACAAGCCCCGTTTTCTGTCTCTGTAAGTAAGTAAATTTTTTGCGCAACTGTATCGAAATACCCATAACATTTCAATTTATGCATACTTTCATACCCTAACGGAACGGATATTAAGTATAATATAATAATTTTGTTTTGTTTCCTTTGAATACTCAGGGCTTCGAGGTTAGCGATTCAAACGTTTACTCCAATTTTCATTTCCTAATAGTTCATACTTTGTTTTACAAGATGTTTTTATAGTATGCATAATAATATGATACGCATCCAGCTTTACACAGCAGCAACAGCAGCAATAGGAACCCGCCGTCGTGGAAGGTGCCAAGCGCCGGACGTATCTACCTACTCAGTGCTGGATGTTAATAATATTTCGTAAGGAGTTCCATACGTCGCGGCTATGTTTGCGACTGGTCCATCTACCTATGTCTACGTCATCTACGTCCATATACCTAGTGGGGGATCGTATTCGTAGCCAACGCTACGATTGCTAATGCGGAGCCTCACTTCCAGCACCTTGGCAGTCCAATTCCAAGTTACAAATGACAATGCAAGTGCATCCTTCGCTGTTAAGGGCTCAGGCCCCTGGTCTTGAGGAGACGTCCTTTTGGGGTGATGGGCAATTTTCCAGTAGATAAGCTTAGAAAAGGCTTTTCTCATACATATTAATTTATTTTGTGTATAAAACTTATAATTTATAAATTATTTTTTTTAAAGTCAATTGTTTGCAAGTAGGTATACCTCAATTACTGCTCTTTCTAAGGCATGCTGCGCAACTTGTAGTACTTAGTTTGCAGTTTAACCTCGCTGTGTCTATCTTTTAACCAGTAACAAGTTTATAAAATAATATGTTCCTTACCGCAGTACCTACATAACGTCTGATCGAAAGGAAGATAATATAGAGGTATATATAGAAGTAGGTAAGGTAATAAAACGCTTTTGGCCTTTTGCCAGCATCTCAGAAAACTTCACTATTCACGATACCATGAAAATAAACATCAGCTATGAATACATTTCCACGGTGTACACATTCAGTTTGGTTGTATGCTCGAACGCCACGTAGCCTTGATCGTTAGTAATTTTGAAAATATTTTTTAAAACTGGCTCACCAATTTTGGATTTCTTACCACCCACCCACTGGTATGTAAATAATTTTTTCACTATTTTCATTTTAATATTCATAGCTCACGAATTTTTGTTCATGAGAACATTTTAGCTAACTAAACTAAACTAAACTAGGTAAGAGCCCTCTTATAAAAGTTAAACCTGCTATTTAAGCAGTTGAATAATTAATAAAAATTTGTAAGTTTAGAATGGTGAGTACGTCATTATACCTGAATATAAGTTGTGGCTAAACCAAATTGACAGGACAAAATGTCGGGCGGACTGTCTTTTTTTGCAGTGTGTCTCATGAAGAGTAATAAAGTAAGTAAGAGTAAGAGTATTATGTACCTACTTAACACCATGCAGAGAAAGAGCGAGAGAGAATCCTGTGGATTTTTATTCCTTTGGCATGAATTCAATGTGTATATCTATGGATCTATCTTTAACTAGTCTGGCCATAAATACTGTTACAACTTTTGATTTTATTTCTGAATTCAAATTTGGAAGATGTTTAATATATTATTAGAAATTTCGGTCGATAGTCCGCTTATTTTACATGTTTACTAGCTGATGCCCACGACTCCGTCCGCGTGGTTTGAAGTGTTTTAGGGGTATGAAAACTAGAAAGTAGCCGATTCTCAGACCTACTGAATATTCATATACATAAAAATCGGTCAAGCCGTTTCGGAGGAGTATGATAACTAACATTGTAACACGAGAATTTTAAATATAAGATTGTCAGGTTAATATTACTTACAAGCTTTTGTTTGTGTGTTTGCTTAGGTTGCAAGATTTGACTGAATTTTAAAACTGTCATATTTTAATTATTGCGCAGACTTCAATAATGCTATCTATATTCTTTCATTTGTAACAGAACTTATGGAAATTACGCACATACCAGTTTATATATGAATGATTTGAAATTAGTTATATCGATATTGTCAACATGCATGATGGTCAAATATTATAATAGGTAATATTATGATTATAAATTATGACTAAGTATACTGCTTATAAATATTATATATAATAATAATAAAAAAAGATAAAGTAAGAACTTTTTAGTTGAAATAGAATTATTTTCAGTTTATAGTCCAGTAATTTTTTCACGACCAAGCAAATCAAATTACGTAATACACATTGCCTTATTATGTGAAGCAAATATTATAATGTAGCCATACCCCTTGAAATCCCATGGTCCTTTCTGGTTCCCTTTTCAAAAAAACGGAATATATTAATTTATTATATCATTAAATATATATATGTGCTTACATAAATAAATTATGTATACATTATACATATAAAACACAAAAATAAATAAAATTCATTTTGATCAACATGCAAGATGGTAGGATGCTGATGATAAAAGAGATAGGAGAAGAGGCCTAGGACCAAATTTTGACAGCGAATATTTTAACCACAATAAACGAACTCCAGGCTAATTACGTTACCTACGACTGATTAATCGTAGTACCTATATAATATCACTGATAATAATCGATTCCCAATAATAATTTTGCTGACAGCCGTGTAGGGCAACCGCAGACGAAGGAGGTACAGGGGGGTGACTACCATTATAATTTAGAAAACCATTATGTTAAAGAAACATCTTGTTTTAATGTTTATGTAATATTACTGAGAAAGCTACCATGACGGCACAAAAATAAGTACTCCATTGATATTTTTATACATATTAAAGTAAAAGAAATTGAGCTATGAGTTTGTATAACAGTCAAAAATCAAAAGAGATCACTTGGTGTTGGAACGCACACGATATAAGTAGTTTTTACTTTTGCTTGTTAACTTTATTATTTTATTTTAGTGTTTTATGTGGCAATACAACATTATCTATCTATCTATATCTACTTTTTCTAGGTTGAAAAATTTCGAGTTGAATGCAGAGCTTATGTATGGTGACACACACATAAGCTCTGCATTCAACTCGTGCGCAAACTATGCCTATTATTAAGACGACGCAACGGACCATTGTTCACCCTAGACTCTAGATTGTCGGTTGTTGTCTAACGTTTTCGCTTGCCATTATTTAGCCAATATCAGTACCCATTTGGTACAAACGCAAGCCATTAAACCAAGAATTGAATTGAAGACTAGTATGCAATTGCAATATATGTATTGCGATGGTCACAGTGATAAAGAAGTTAAGGGGGTACCACCATAGCTTAAAGCAGTACTATTTCAAAAATAGCTGCTTTAACACGTACCTTGAAATTATGGATATAATATATATAATTATAATATATAATTCTAAAACATGAACGTCAACAATTTTAAAATAATACGGTTTTATGCATGGTACGATGATGGGATGGATGGTGGTGGATGCCACAGCTGCTGTTGAGAGTGATAAGTAATACAACACATAATAATGGTTGGTAGTATGGGTTAGCTTACTCTCAAAGAATTCATGACTCTTTGTTGGTACTTTGAAGACTTGGAGTTGGCTACTGCTTTTTAGGGGCGAAACATACCTCCAGTGGGGATGAAACGCCGCCTATCCCGGAAGAAGAACTGGAACAACAAAAAATTGAACATGAAAGACAAATGCAAAAGGTAAAAGCTGACCTCTTAAGCCTCCTGCACACGACAGGCGCGGCGGGACTGCGACCGGGCGTCGACCGGGCGCGTACGATATGTTGTATTGTTCTGATGTGGATCGGATCGGGTACAAAGGTCGCTGATCAAGATCGCTGGGCTTGGCATCACCGGGACGCTGATAAACAATTATTGTCCGGTCGACGCAGTGGCGTGCACAGGGTTAGAAGCTAGGTAGGCATTGGTAAGTCCGAATACCTAATTACTGACTATCTTGGTAAAAAATGAGCATTGACGTATTTCCTCTTGGGTAAGCCGAGCTTTTATGCCTCTATGAACTGCACGCCACTGGGTCGACGTCTCGTCGCAGTCCCACCACGCCCGCTGCGTGCAGGCAGCTTTAACTGAAGTTTTCCCGCAATAGTGTGATGTAATTCTGATTCTAAAACCTCTGATTTGTTGAAACTCCCGCACCATGTAGTGAAATGCACATTTCAGCACCAACACCATAAATTCAGCTAATCATTAAAAATGCGATTGTAGCAATGTGATACTTTATTATAAATTTCGTGCTTCGTGCGTGTTTTCGTGCAAGGGTGGCTTCATTCAGATTTTGAACCTAATGATAGTTACCTCTACCACACTATACTAACTTTTTCATATTTATTGATAAAGCCTGAAAACTAAAACTTACATTAATTAGCATCCACTCACTCAAAATTGTTTCGTTTTATTTTTTAATAAAAATGCTTCCACAGAAAAAGAACCTGCTCATAATACGTAGGTTCAATTCTAATGATGGAAAATAACACCTTAAAATCTTTCGATACACCCACGTAAGTGTTATGAAAGGAACGTATTCCTTTCTTACCACTCCAGCGTGGGGTGGATGGAATGAAAATAATATGCTATATCATATGCTATACCTACCGGCGCTCTTGAAGACCAATAATAATTTGTATTAAATTTTTCTACGTCCATGATTTTTAGATGCAACTTCTCAGAACGAAAAACTAAAATATTATATACTAGCTGATGCCCGCGACTTCGTCCGCGTGGAATTTAGGTCATTTCGAGTCACGTGGAAACTGTTTTTTTTCCAGGATAAATGTATGTAATATAAGAAACAGAATAATTTACCGTCAATCTGTCAATATATTTAAAGATCTCTCTGTCCTATGTCTCACTTAATATGTTTTTTACTCATTTACTTTATTTTATGGAGATTTTTTAACCCAATTTTTTTTTACTTTTCCATACAATTTTTCAAAAATTTTGTTACATACAAACCTAGTCCTGACAATAATTATAAACGCAATAAAAAATATTAACCAAATAAGTGTGCCACCGTTCTGAAGTGATGCGCTTACATATATTCAGCAAGTGATTCTTTTTATATAGATGCGCCAAAATCTAATATAACCACCTGATGGGTATTATTGGTTTTTGAATAACTCTTGGTTACGTTTGACGATATCTATAATTTAGGGTGTCCAGGGATGGGCTACGCCGGAAGACTCGCTTTAAAAAACACTCTAGGGGTAGGGCCACATGACAAACAAGACTGTGGAGTCGGGTTGTGCTGATTCGGTTTTGGGACAGTTCCACATTTTTAAAGATTACCGTCACCCTTGTTATTGGTTATACCACATGTTATACAGCAGACGGCATTCTTAGTCAGAGTCACTTTTAACCGATACAATTTATAGAAAAATCATATTACCCAATATTTTGCTGTTAAAAGTGGTTTTGACCAACATAGTCAAACTTACTGGTTTTCGCAGATAAATAATTGATTTATAACCGCACAGGTTTTTAAATTTTTACTGTCACATAGATAATAATATGTTTTTTCTTGCTAGGAAAAAGAATGCCAAGCAAGAGAAGCAGAAGAAGTTAGGAAGTTGGATATAAAACTTCTTCACCAGCGTGCTATAGAAGCAGAGGAAGAACATAAACGAGAGGTATATAGTATGTTCTTATCTTCCGCTTCCAATCTTATTTTACTGATAATACTCTCTATAACAATGTAGGGTGTGGAACACCCTCCCAGTGCACGTGTTTCCTGCCACGTATATCATAGGTACCTTCAAGAAAACAGCGAATAGGCATCTTCTAGGCAAGCGCGTTCCAACGTAGACCTCATCATTGTTTTGCACTAAGCATGATTTTCGTCAAGCACAAGCCAATCTCACAAAAAAAATGAAGAAAGTTTGGATGTTTGTTACTCTTTACGCCACAATGACTAAAATTTGGAATGCCTAAATTAGAATTTCTTTGGTTAAATTTTATTCGGTAAAGTAACGAGTCCCCGCGCTCGCATTGGGTGACTTTCTGGTGATAGAGAATGATAACTTTACTTACCTAGATGGAGTTGGCTCAGAAGCCTGCGTCCAGAGTCGCTTCGCTAAATTGATAAAAAACATTTTGTTCTCCTCGTCAGGATCTCAGTGTTCACTTCCCTGGATTCCAATACTCTTCTACTTCTCTTTGTTTGGTTATTGCATTAGCTATATACCAAAAGGTATTTTCTCATACTCCAGTCCTGAAAAACAATGATAATATGGAGCAACCGTTTCTTAAAAAAAACTTATCGGCTTTCTGTTAAGCACTGAAAGTAAGGCAAACACGAATTTTCAGTTTTTTTACTGGGTAAGTAAAAAAGATGGATGGAGAGGAACGGAGGACGATGGAAGAGGAGTAACACCTCTTCCGTCATCTTTATTTAAAAGTACTGTTATTATTTTTTGGTATTTGTAAGCAAAATCGAAATATTAATAAATATTGTCACTGTTGTCCAATAGAACTTTGGCGTTTCCGCATGCTCCTACTACTGTTAGGAGCACGAGATTAAACCCTAAGGTATAGGAACTCCTTTCGTGATTTTGCATAAAATAATTACATTCGATTAATTATTAAATAGACTAAAAAGTAAGCTATTTGCGTAAATAATAAAAAACTACTACTACTACTACTACTACTAGACTAAAGATGTTCTATATCAGGTGTAAAAGCTTTAAAGCAGCAATGCGACATTGTTAAGTACTTACCTTTTCAAAAATAAAATCTTTCTAATTATCATGCCATAAGAACACATCGACTTAACGAAGATTATTATAATAGAGAAATAGATTTAAGCAGCCCCTAAAATAACTTTGATGTCGTAAAGTTGAATTTCCTAAAATATAAACTATACATGAATTTAATAGAGCTTACTAGTACATTACTATCCAGGCCGGAATTATAACAATTGACGTTCGAGCAATATTGGAAGGACGAGGCGATTGGAGATGACCGGAGAGATCAGGAAATCAACCGTTGAATTTACGTGCTCTCCGAGACACGGGGATGTCACCGCCAACTTCCCAAGTTTGGCAACTGCTATTGAGATTTTTTTGTGGAAAACCTAATAACTTTTATTGTCTCAAATCGGAATCATGTGCTTCGCAGCCAAATAAATATCATTATATTTAAAAAAAAAAACTAGATTGCAGCGGTAGAAGAGCTTCGCGGTCTAAACACTTCGTGGTCGCATCACAGGCTGTGTGACTTGCAACGGCAAGCCGGCAATAGATGGCGATATAGCCGCCCTTCGATACCAGATACAAGACACTACAGAGTGAGTAGAATCCACATTTCCGCTATGACTGTGACATTTTTACCAAGACTGGTAAGGGCGTTTAATTCTCCACTGAACAACAGGTTTCCCAGACATTTTATATTTACCTAGCTGATGCCCGCGACTTCGTCTGCGTAGTTTAAATTTTTTTGATCCTTGCGAATACTCCCTAATTTTCCGGGATAAAAGGTAGCCTATGTCACTCTCCAGGTCCTCAACTGTACCCATGCCAAAATTCACCCATGAACATTTTGTATGGGAAAATCAAGGGAAAATGTTTTTTTATTTTATTTTATGTTTTCGTAAATTTTCCAATGTTTTTTATAGGTATTCTGCTATTCTGGCAGGAGACAAATACAACAAATCAAAGACTATGAAAATCGGTCCAGCCGTTCTAGAGTCTTAAGTGTTCGAACAAACCCGGCTTTGTTTTATATATTAAGATTTTCTTCATCACGTGAAATGTCACCTGCATTCTCTCTTTCCCTTCTTTTGTCTTCTCCGGCGGCTTTATAACTCCCATTCTATTGGTTTTTCTGGTTAATATTTAAAATCGTGTGAAAAATGATGTTTTTGGCAGTACAGAACGTTTTGAAGAAAGCCTGCAGCGCACAATTAACAAAACCGCAATCAAGCCAAAGCATCAATGACAATGAAGGCATTTTTATCAACCTCTCCCGTTTGGGATCTTGTAGAGGTGAGAAAAGTTTTACAAATTATTAGTTAGTAATTAAAAACTTTGGTTTTTAAGTTTATTTTACATAATTTCACCCATTAGGGCAATTCATAATCGATAGATTGTCCCTCCTAGCATTTTATTTGGAATCGTTGTTCGAAACAAAGTTGAAATTCCATTCCTACATACAAAAACGACACGAGTGTTGAGAGTTGAAAACAAAGGCTTGAGATAAGCCCAGGCATCACATTAGGCTTCATGAGTAGGTATGTTAAAAATTGTTTCCATTTTTTAATGAAAAACGGACTTTTATGTTTCTTACAGAGGTACTAATACCACGATAATACTCTGTGCTAATACTGACAGATCAAATTACCAACTTTTTGGTAACCTATAGAATAGAGAAGTGAGGCAAGTTTGTTGGCACTAAACTTAGAAGGCAACTTGGCAACTTAGAAAATAGCTTTTGCACTGACTATGGTCACTAATTTAGTTTTTAGCAATCCGTAATCAGTGAATTGATCAATTTTCTAGATGAATCGATAGACAGCGATGGTTGCTTCGAAACTCCGCGTTGCGGCGATGAAGAAGAGACAAGAGCTTGGAGAGCATCAGCCAATGATGTCAGTCCCCCGGTCAAAGGAGAGCTTGCCAAAGTACCATCATGTCCAGGGTGATTAATTTTTGTAAATTAACAATCCTACTATTGAGTGTTTTTTTATTGTTAAATCTGGTGTAGGTATATCCCAGTTGCGAATGTGGCCATATCATTATATAGATTAGTGCTATGTTACCCCGACCTTAAGGTCTACATTTAAATTATAAAGTCTTAGTCTTAGTGTTTTAAGTTTACCTCTAATAACCACAAGGTTCGATCTTGGGTCCTTTTCTATTTTTGGTGTATATAAATGATTTACCATACCATGCCCACAATGTCTGTGACATTGTATTGTTTGCTGACGACACATCACTTATTTTTAAAGTGGATAAAAGTAAGGACAATTTTGACGATATAAACAATGCAATATCACACGTATCACACTGGTTTACTGTCAATAATTTGTTATTGAATGCTAAGAAAACCAAGTGCTTAGAATTTGCTGTACCTAATGTAAAGAATATTTATAAAACTATTATAATAAATGGAGAAGCACTAAAAATGGAGAACTCCACAGTTTTCTTGGGGGTGACCTTGGATAATAAGCTTCAATGGGGCGCTCATAAAGAGACACTAGCGCGAAAACTTAGCTCGGCTGCTTTTGCTGTCAGGAAAATTAGACAGTTTACCGATATTGAAACGGCTAGACTTGTCTACTTTGCTTACTTCCACAGTGTCATGTCGTACGGCATTTTATTATGAGGCAGAGCAGCTGATATCCAATCCATTTTTATGTTGCAGAAAAGAGCCATCCGTTCTATTTATAAACTCGGACCACGCGTATCACTTCGTGAAAAATTTAAAGAGATTGGTGTTGTTACGGTGCCTTCGCGATACATATACAATAATATAGTCTTTGTTAGGCAGACAATTAATATTTACAAGAAAATAGGTGATACTCACAATCGATACACTAGAAACCGCCATAAGCTAGTAACGGCGTCGTATCGTGTGCGCAAGGTGCAGAAATCCTTTGTGGGGTCGAGTGTACGCTTTTATAATATGGTTCCCAAAGAGTTTCTGGATTTGCCATTACATAGATTTAAAGACTGTGTCAAACAGCATTTGTTAAGTCGAGGTTATTACACTATCGATGATTTTATTAACGACAACCGGCCTCGCATCCAGTGACCCACAAGTCAGTGTAATACTTGTAACGTATGTGTTGTGTTGTCTACATATTGTAACCTTTTCTTTTCTATGAAAAGAGCAACTGCTGAGTTTCTTGCCGGTTCTTCTCAGTAGAATCAGCTTTCCGAACCGGTGGTAGAGTCTTAACGTTTCATGAGTGACACAAGTTGTCCTACATGAATTAAATAAATCATTTCATTTCATTTCATAAGTTAGACACTTATGGGGCGGGCGATTCGCGTCTAGAGATACCTTCAAAAGTCCAAACCTTGAGAAATCCTCAATAATACAGACTGAAAAATAAAGATATAGTTTCTGTGAAATTGATCAAATAGTGGTAGCAAGCGTGATCAAGTATCTTGCCGAATTCGCCAAGTTATAAGTATAATTATATTTTCTTGAAAAAAATAAAAATCTACCTATTTAGGTATCAGTCGATCTTGGTTTAATCTAAAAATTATTATAAAAGAAATGTACATTAAGTAGATTCATATGGCGAAGGGAAACAGATAAAGCTAATTAATTGAACTTCAGGGACCACAAAGCCAGTTTAAAAATACATTGCAAATATATTGGTTATTTAATACATGCCCCCAAATACACGTACACTGCGAAACATAACGCTAGGTACCATGTTTACATGAATCTATACCGTGAAATCCTTTGAATGTTTGATACCGTTTTCAATTGCGTTGACTTGACGCTGACAAAATGTATGTTCATACAACATACTACCACAATACTACCTAATAGAACTGTAATTACCATACCAGGCCTCTGTCACTCTTCCGTGCTTACTTAGTGAACTATCTTTAAGTGCGCGAGCCCACGAGTCCTTGGCCCTGCCCCCCGATTGTGTAAGGAAATCGTAATCGTTATCGTTTGTCAAACGTATAATTCGAGCTACGGAGTTCATAGATGACTGCACGTCAAATAGTATGAATGAGCTCCATAACAGTTCAAGTAAATAATACATTTTAGGCTGTCAAATGATTACGATTTGCGGCGTTTGAAGTGAACAATACTTTTAAGTAATAATAATGAATATTACTTAAAAGTACTACAATAAACATACTAAGTAATTTAGCGTTCAGGAATATTTTATCTGTTATTATTATTACTATTACTTTATTTTTATTTTATCATAAATAGACTATTAATATGCCGGTATTTGATCAAGATAAAAATGTGCAGCTTCTGTAATACGTAATACTGTTATATTCTGTGCCGCAGCTGAGAAGCTTTGTAAGCGTATTCTATATATGTAATTACACTTTACAGAGTGACAAAGGCCTGAGGCGAGGCTTTGATTGAACAGAATTTGAGAGCAGGTTTGCAATCGAATACCACGCTTTGATTTCCAAAGGGAATGTTTCCACAAATAAACAAATATACACGTACATGCCTACACGAATGGCAAATTCAGCTTTACTCTATCCATACAAATCTTCTATGTATATATATTATGTGTATAAATGCGAAATGCCACTCACTCTTTCACTTATCATGATATCTGAGGAACTATAAAGCGTACAAACTTGAATTTTGTACGCTTTATAGTTCCTCAGATATCCTCCTATGGCGTAGACATTAGCTAAGAAATGATTTTGAGAATAAGCCCTAAGCTAGAGACATGAATATCGGCATTTTAGTTATAAGTTTTATATAATAAAAACCTGTACTAAGCAATTTTACGACAATCCGCCCCAAAGGGGGTGAATAGGGTTGCAAGGTTACATGAAAGTTCTATGTGTTTGCAATCAAAATCAATCAGCATATTATGATCAGCATATAGCCTCTATAGATAGGCCTTTTGTAGCGGGAAAGTTTCATAGTCTCATAGGAAATCGGAAATTGTACGCGGACGAAGTCGCAATAGTAGACTTATAAAATTGACGAGTAAAGTTTCGAAACATTTTTCTGTCTACATAGTTTTATCTCCCGAAGCTCGCTCTCCGTGAAACTAAAACCTTATATACCTATCTGTATCCACTATTCGGCGAATCGGTAATCCATTCAATAACTAACTGACAGATACAATACAACTGGACTTTAAAAGCTTTTTATTTAGCCGGTTTCAGAAACGGCTGATTGATCACATGAAAGTAAAATATTATAAATATTAAAAAACCGGCTAAATACTTGTCGGGCCACGAAATAGATAAATATGTAGGCTTAATTGCGCGTATACCATAGATAAATATGTACAACATGCCACGCGCAATTTTGGATTTCGTAGTAACTTTGCTTGTTACGGTACACATTTTATAAATTGGTCGATTATTACCTACTCATTAACTTGTAAAGCCTGATTAGCTGTGATAGTTTTCCTTTTAGTTTAGTTACATACACTACTGCCTGAGGGACACTTGACTTTTACAAATATTTTCACTTTAAAGCTTATCTAAAAATGGTTTTCCCACAACTCAACGATACTCATGGGATAGACGAGAAAAAAATTACTTCCAAAATTTTATACCCATGCCAAATTACAGCAAAAGTAGAAGAAGTTAGAAGTTCTGTGCTATGCCGCGGACAGAGGCGGATGGACATGGCTAAATTATAACAGCTGCTGTTAACGCTGATAAGCTGTTCATACGACAAAAGCATGCCTGAGGTCTATCTCTGGTGCGCATATGGTGTACAGCTTTGGACCTTTATTCAGCCATGATGCCTTCCCTTGCCTAGTCTTTAAATTCTCGAAATACGTTTATTAGTCAAAAAATATCAACTCGAACATCAAAATCCGAAGGAGAAATAAATTCAATTACCATACGAGTAAGTTACGCGAATACATATTTTTAATAAAATTCAGTTACTATACGAGCTAGTTACGCGAATACATATTTTTAACCAACTTCCAAAAAAGTAGGAGATTCTAGATTCGGCGTGTATTTTTTTTAATGTATGTCGGTGCATATCTCCGTGGTTGCTCTTTGAGGAAGCTCTCGAGGTGGTCCCATAAAAAATTTGACTCAATTCTGACACTAAAAAGTTAAAAATAAAAATTCTTTCCAAAAGACCGACTTCCAAAGTCACTGTAAAGTAAAATAGTAGATTATACACCAAGGGGATAAAGCACTGTTTTATGTCACGGGCGCTACCTTGAATCCTGAACGTAACGAAGGACTCCTTTAACTCTCGAGCGCAGCGAGGGTGTTATAAGTTAATTCCCGACCAAAGGGAGGGAATTAAGATTGAGTCCTGAGTGCAGTGAGGGATTCAAGCGCCCAAGAAAAAAACTGCTTTATCCAGGTGGTGTATACTCCACTTTATACTTCTACCATAACAGTAAAACAAACTGTAACGGTTAGATATTTATTGCAAATCATAGTAAGTAGGGTACATAGGTCTAGTAAATAATAAAAATAAAAGACAAATTAAACTTTTTATTTCAAACTTTTTGCTTTTCATGCTGCCAGTGTTTATGCAGGTACACATACTCCTTGGTTTAAAAACTTTTATGTCAAATGGTATGATCGTTTGGTCGACCAGTCTGGAGCCTAGACTCTGTTGTGCATATTTACAGTATGGGGTTGGTCAACTAGTTGGGCGATCGATCGACTAGATTACGGCTCTAGGGCATGAAGACTGACTTTAGACCCGCAAAAGTATGATTAAAACAGTAGTAACGGTATGGTAGAAGTATAAAATAATTTTGATTTCTACACACTATGTTGAAGGTTTAACAAAGATAAGCAAAGTTGACGCATCAGGCTCGCCCGACTTCAACATAGTCTCCTCCTACTCTATTTCTAATCATCGACCTACCTGAAGTAATTAAGCATGCTAAATGTCAAATGTTTGCAGGCGACTTAAAATTATTTCTTCGCATAGGCGATACATCCGATACCAAATTACTTCAACAGGACATAGATAATGTTTTGGATTGGGCTAAAAATAATTCTCTGGAATTTAATACATCTAAATGCAAAATTATAACTTTGTCTCGCAATCGTAGCATTTACGTCACTGACTATACCTTATCGGGCATAATACTGGAAAGAGTGAGTCAGATTCGCGATCTTGGTCTCATTATTGACGCAAAGCTAACTTTTAGTGATCATATTAATAAAATATGCAAAGAGGCGCATAAGCTTTTGTTTTACGGCAGGGTAACCGTTTTACGGTTCCATGTGTAATGATTACACTATACAACGCGTACGTCGGCAGTAAGCTCGAGTATAATTCAGCAGTGTGGAGCCCACCTCATGCAAATTATACTCTAGCCATTGAAAAAGTGCAGCGTCAGTTTGCTCGTAATTTGTATAAGAAAGTATATGGATACTACCCATACTTATATCCTTCAGCTTTTATATTAGATATGTTGGGGCTAGAAACTCTAGAAACAAGGAGAAACAGAGCTATTCTGCTACACTATTACCTGTTACTCCACGGCAAAGTTGATAACCCCGACACTTTGTCTAGGTGTGCATTGGCGGTGAGGGCGCCGGATAAGGTTGTCCGATCGTGTAGGCGTTTGCCCTTTTTTTATTTGAAAGTATGCGAACAAATTTTGCAGAAAATGCGCCAACCTTACGAGTACTTACTTTGCTCAACGATCTGATTGCTCAGCACCAACAGCTAGACGTATTTAATATTAGTTTTAATGAATTTTGTAAAATCTGTAACTCCTGACTCGGTACGCGTTTTGGCATTGCTGTAAGCATACCGAGGATATTATTTAATAAATCAATAAATCAATAGTGTGTAGAAATCAAAATTATTTTTTACTTTACAGTGGCTTTGGAAGTCGGTTTTTTTGGAAATACATTTTCCAAAAGTGCATTCTATATTGTATCAATATCAATCAATATCAACAGCCATTATGCATCCACTGTTGAACATAGGCCTCTTTTAAGTAGCGCCAACGTGCTCTATCCTCGGCTTTCCGCATCCAATCGATGCCAGCCACCCTCCGGATATCATCGCTCCACCTTGCTGGGGGGCGCCCTACGCTCCGTTTACCAAGACGCGGTCTCCACTCGAGGACCTTTCGACTCCAACGTCCATCGGTCCTCCGACACACGTGACCAGCCCACTGCCACTTCAGTGTGCCAGCACTAAGAGCTATGTCGGTCACTTTTGTTCTTTGGCGAATCACTTCGTTCCGGACTTTATCCCTCAAAGAAATTCCGAGCATAGCTCTTTCCATAGCACGCTGAGCGACCTGCAGTCGGTGTACTAGCCTCGCTGTCAGTGTCCACGTTTCGGCACCGTAGGTCATTACTGGTAGGACGCATTGGTCGAAGACCTTAGTCTTCAGGCACTGCGGTATGGGCGACGAAAAGACTTCTATATTGTATATTGTAGCAATTAAAATTTACAACAAACATCCAGAAACTATAAAAAGCACACCTAGTCTACCACATTTCAAAGGCAAATTAAATAATCTCTTTTTTACCCACGACGGAACGGAAACGGTATATGTATTTGCGGTTTTTGCATTAGACAGGCATAACTTCTGAGAAGGTTTTTAGATAAGCTTTAGGTCCACCAAGCTGAGCAGCAACCGTGATTTTTATTTTTCAACAGGTTACCATTTTACTGAAAAAGTACTGGCCGATTGAGATGCAGTTTTTTGCATTAGTCATGTATAGCTTATGAGAAGGTTCTTAGATATGTTTAAGGACCATAGTCCACCAGGCTGACTGCAATCGTGGTTTTTATTTTTCAGCATGTTACCATTTTTCTGTTAAAGTACCTACTGGGCCGATTGAAATGCGATTTTTGCATTTTGGTTAAGAACCTTTATTTTTTTAGATCAAAATTCACCACGCTGCCCTGCAATTGAATTGAATGATTTCACGAGTCTCCTGTCGGTATGGAAACGGTTTGGCCATAGTCCACCACGCTGGCCCAAAGGGGGGCGTTGCATTCATGGTTTTATTTTTACTCATCATTTCTGCCAGTCAGCGCTGACTACTGAGTAGGAGCCTCCTCTCGAGGCCCTCCGATTGTGATTTACCATTTTTCTGAAAAACTACTGAGCCGAGATGCGGTTTTTGGTAGGTACATATGCATACTTTTGAGAAGTTCTAATTATTGTTTCAAAGTTATAGGCACACAAGAGCGCTCGATTTCGTCGTGGGTTTTTTAAAAAATTTAATTTTATTACTTGTATATAAAATGTACTACAAAATAAAATATCAATAAATAGCCCATAGGCACTTAAAATTGGGATATCTATATAAGTTAAAAAAACTGTTTATTTTTATTATTGAAATTCTAAAAGATTTAAGAATTCTATATTTACTTTATTTCCATACTTTATATATATTACCTAAGTAATTAAGTGCGCGAGTATCTGCCTGGTTCTGTCGCTTCAGCCCATCTTTTAACCCAATTTTGATGAAATTTGGTGATGAGATAGGTCGAATCCCGGGGAAGTACTTAGTACATAGGCTTATTTTTATACTGGAAAATAAAAAACTTGGTCAACGCACGCATCATCTAGTCTATACTAATATTATAAAGAGGTAAAGTTTGTGAGTTTGTGATGTTGTAGGGGTAATCTCTGGATCTATTGAACCGATTTTGAAAATTGTGGTAGCAATAGAAAGCCACATTACTTGTCAGTGTCATAGGTTATATATTATCCCGAAAAATTTGGGACATCCCGTGGGAATTTAAACAACTTATTTCACGAGGACGAAGTCACGGGCAAGTCTGCTAGTAACAAATATATTGCTAGTTTTTTGATATTTACAAACAAAATCGTTAGTAAAAGTTATAGAGTGAATCATCAAGTATGTATGAAAAGTAACATCTACGTAATAAAATATAACCACATTTCATAATTCATTATTCATAGTTTTGCAGTTCATTTATTATTAGACATTTAAACAAACTCTAGAAGTACAAGATAATTAAACAATAGGTAAATAACTACATATAAGGTTAACATTCCTCTTAATAAGCGGTACAGTACTTACAAAGTTATAAGGCAGACACAATTAGGTACAGTAGGTACATCACAGAGAAAAATGTTAAATTCCAGTAAGTGCGCAATCCACACTTCTATACTGTTATTATAAATGCGAAAGTGTGTCTGCCTGTTTGTCTGTCTGCTACGCTTTCATGGCTCGTCCGTTCAACCGATTTTGATGAATTTTGATACAGGCGTAGGTTTTATCCCGGGGAAGGACATAGGCAATCCAGGAAAAATGAAGAGTTCCCGCGGTAATCATAAAATCCTAATCCACGCGGATGAAGTCGCGGGAATCACCTAGTACTAAATAAGCACTTATATCAGTCAAATAATCAACAATACCGTACCTACCTACAAATTTCAGCGAAACATTATAGACCTTTATACGAACTCAAACATTTGCAAAATAAGAACATAAATCGACAAGCTAAACAATAACAGCCAATTCTTATAAACCTACATACGCACCTAGAGACTACAGTAATTTAAACTCCATTCATAACAACAGCTGATAAGCACCAAAATTATATTTCTAAACTCGCAATTGTCTAAGGATTTTTCCATTTGATCCAACGTTAACGAAACGGGATTCAACAGGTAGCTTTCTTTCAAGGCGCGAAAAATCTAACACGTGACATTCCTAGAAAATAATTCGCGAGCTCGCGTTTCTTCTTTATTATTATTAAAAACTTTATTTGGCTTGGATACTAACGTTAAAGTAATAGATAATATTCCCTGTTTTGAAACAATGAATTATTACGGCTCTGGGAGGAACGCGTTAAGGTGCTGTGCGGAGCGCAGCTGCATGTAGACTGCATTTACCTAGGTTTCCAATTGCTATTATTTTTATTTAGAGCCGAACTATATATGATAACGCATAAATAAATCTTCAAGCAGTCCGTTTGTCGCGCCAGAAAATAACTAAGTATTTTGCGGCATAAAAATAAAAAAGTCTGAAATAAACGATTAGTCGCTACCTTATGTCTTTAAATCAACACTTTAAGAAAAAATAATGAAAAACATTATAAAATTGGTGTATTTTCTGGACTGTTTAGGAATCTGGAGAATATTTTGAATTTGGCGGCAACGTGTGTTCATGTACCTAATACAAACGGAAACATAAAAATCAATCTTAAAGGCATTTCAGTAATCGCCACAGTATAGAGCTAGGTCTAGAAATAGGTCAGATCGGTAGAGCGCGGGGCGCATGCGCGGGGTTGCGTCGCGCGCAGCCCTTTGTTCCAACCCCTACGCCGCGTTTTCCGCGTTACGAAACAGTAACCAGAAATCGCAGACGAACCACGAAGTCAACGCCACGTCAATTTAACACAGTTACAATAATTAGACAATACCACCGGCCTGGTGAGTGCACCACTGCACCGTCAAACTACCGATAACTTATCTTCAGTCTACCGCGATAGTTCAGTGTTTAGATGTTTCTTTTGGTGTCGATCACCTGAGTTAGCGGACTAGATTAGCGTTTAGGGCATGCATGCTTTTCTATGTTTATGTCCTTGAGTGTTAAATCTTAACCCGCAATATCCTTTCCTTCGGCCGTGGGAGTGTACGTTTCATTACAGATAAGATGTTTGTAGGGAGTTAAGATGCTGTTGCTAAGCGTAGGAGCGGAATGAAGCGGCTGGAGATGCAAGGACGGGAGGGCTGCGGCAAAGACATCATCATGTCGCGAAGTGAATCCACGGTCAGCCGTTGCACGCCGCACACGCCGCTCGGCCCACCCGACTCCGTCAGCGTCGACTCCAATCCCATGCCCACCATATACCGGTAACTGGACCCTTGCGCCGCGCCGTCTGGGGAGAAGACGTAACCTTTGCCGAGGGTCGTTGCGCAATCGATACCCTCCTTGACATATTCCACATGTATCACACAGATTAATATTTAATCAAATCGATTGTGTAACGCGTCTCGGAGTTGCTGCGCAATTGCACGACATCCGATATGATATACCTACCCGTAATATATTACCTGACCTTCACTAGACTGCAGTCCCGATGCGCCATCCCCATATTATGTCTTCCCCCAGCGGTGAGTAAAGCTCTCACACTACGCTGCATCGTGCACAACGACCGACGCATGCGAGTAGGCACCACGAAGGCGACGTATCTTTAGCGACGTTCTTAAGTATTTTGAAACAATAAAACCTTGGTCTGATGATCGGAAAAAATCTTCGCATCGAGCGTAAACAATATGCTGGAGCAAAAACATTTCTGCAGACACATATTGGATTTCATAACAAAAGCTAAGCGGAAGAATTTAAAGCTCCTCAATACTAAAAATTAAACTTAATTTAATATGGTACTTTAGTATCCGACCATGGCTTTACATGCAAAGTAGCTTAAGATACCGCCAACTATCTGTACGACGCTTGGCTTGCCTCATGCTGTCTGCGGGTACATCAATATGCCAGGTATGGTATCCCAAAACCTCACTGTCGCTTATCACAAAGCCTCATACTTCTTATGTCTACCCTTCTCCTTGCTATTTATCATCACCAATATCGCTTCGTAGTACAACTTATTAGGAATATACTTATTGAATAGAAACAAAAGATTCAGGTGAATGAATAATAATTTTAAATTAAAAATCTTTTAATTTTCAATTAGTGCCATAGCCAGATTTTTTTAAGAACAGCTTTAATCATTGATTTTACATGTTTTCTTCGAGCAAATTAGTCAAAAACTCGAAGCGTATTCATAGTTAATACTCTATTTTAGTCACACACGTTTTTATGGAAATTCTTCAATTTAACATAATTAGTCTGAACCTGTGACACTATAACAAAATTAGCCATAGGTACAGCAAAATAAGATGCCCTTGCTAATTTATTATTAAAACTCATTTAAACATTATAATTTAATTTATTAAAATAAAATTTTCAGGAAAGAATTATTATATCATAATGAATTACAAAATTTGAGGACACAAATTTTTCAAAGTACCATTAAATTAGCCATCATTTCATGAAAATCAATGTTTATATAGAGCAACATATTATTTTAGTTATACTCATGTAATAGTTACTAGTTAGTTAGTTAAGTAAGATTATAATTTAGTTGTAAGAAATGTAGCAGTTTATAAAATATTGATACAATAATATTAAATAGAATGTAGGAGTAAAATGTTCTTGTTAGAAATGTAGTTAATTAAATAAGATAATATGAGCAGATGGGCTTAGTTTGAAAATATTTACACTAATAGCTGTTAATATTAAGTAGTTAGCAATTCATGTGTAGGCAAATAGACTTAAAATAGACGAAGTAATAGATGAATAGACTATATAATAAGATCAAATTCTTTTCAGGTCTTTATGCAATATTTACTAGAACTGTGGAAAACGGATTTTGAACTTACAGTTACGCATAAAATACTAGACAATTTTAATTGAATAAGGTTTTGTCGTCAATATATAAGTTTTATTACCTATATAGGTAATGACTTTAACAAAAACTTATAACTGATTGAATATTTAACACAAAATAAGGGAACAAATCTGATAGAATAAATTTGCAGAGAGAAGCTAGCAAGAAAAAATACATCAGTGGCACAATGTGCATTGGATCGTATATGTCACCGTAAAATTGTAGAAACCGTTAGATTATAACCTAACTAGCGATATTGTAAACTGTCGAAAGATTACAATTTAACGGATTATTTTTATAAATACAAAATACTGTGGTAACTGGTAAACTAATTTTTTAATTTACTGTTTTTTTTCATAGATGTCGTGCTCCGATCGCATCACTTGATTGCATGGACGAATTTAGCGCCAATTCGCAGCAGATGTTGGATCAAGGTAAGTGATGTTGTCATACATCATACAACAATTGTACATACAATACATACATACATCAAGATCAAATAACTTTTATTATTAGTAAACTGATAGTCTTGCACTTTTATCAAGAGTGCTGGTCGTAGATCGGAATCGAAAATTAATCCAATAACTGTTCAGTTTACGCAGCTATGGGAGGTAGCTGTCAAGCAAACCTTTCAACGATCAAAAATGTTGCTGTTCTTTTACTAAGATTAGTTAATATGTATTTGCAGCCGGCGAGATAAATATGTCCAAGCATATGTCGACGTATATGGGCAATCACGCTAGCATGCCTTCGTCAGTCACACCAGGTCTACGGTACAAAAATTTGGGCAAGTCAGGCCTCAGAGTTCCTAATATTGGATTGGGATTATGGACGATGTTGAATGAGGATTGTGCGGAGGATATTATAATGACTGCTTTGGAAAACGGCATCAATCTGTTTGACCTCTCCGAGGCTCATTGTGGTAAGTAGATTATAATTTATAACATTTTACAGAAATGGTAAAGAATTATTATGTACTAGTAGACTCGTACATATTATGAAAAATTTAATTCGTTTAATATCTTTTTCTTAACGATAATTTAAACAGAGTACTGAGTTTTATATTAGTTACTTGTAACTTTAAGCCAACGTGCAGATGCAAGACTAGAGACTTAGGGCCGCTTGCTCAACCATTTTTGCACTGCTTAAACTGATTTAGTAACGTTTTTTGATTCTGTGCCTTTATGACAAGTAATCTGAGGTTGACATGAAAAGCCCGGTATAGAACTTATACACATTTAGCAACCTTGCGCAAGTGGGCCTTGATTTTTATACGACTGACAAAAAAGCTGAAAAGGAGTATATTGTTTTCAGGGTTCATGTATGTATGTATTTATGTAAGTATGTATGTGAGTTTGTATATTCCACCATAACTTCTGTACGCCTGAACCGATTTTGATAAATGAGGTATCGTTAGAATTCCTAGCTTATTCCGGGTGACATAGGCTAGTAAAATTTATAAAAAAAAATATGGGGTGATCATGGTCCCTTAATAAAGACTAAAGTTGAAATTTTTTTTTTGAAAATAAGATTAACTATATAATCATCATCTAGAAAATGATGAGTAGATTCCAAAAATATATAACACTATAGTTCAATATCCAGTGATTCACAAACAAATATCATTTAATAAAAATGTGAGTAAGATTTCAAAGGCTATATATTATGCCAATCGCTTCTTATGGAGGTAAACTCCTAAAATAATATAGCAGGGCAGTCGTATTTTTTTATTCGTTAAATTTATTTCACTTGTTTACTTTAAACTGAAACTTACCTGAAATTCCCCTTAAGCGCAAAACACACAGGGTATGGGCGCGGGACCGGTCGGGTTCCACGAGTGAGACGCGCTTTTTTTCTTTGATGGCAGGTAGAGAGCGGCCGTAGGTATCTTGTCAGCGGCAGCGCAAATGCATATAAAGTATTGAGTAAAATCAATCAGCGGCTATATTCTTACTTTCAATATAGTATTTCGTAGTTTTTATAGATCGGTTGGTACAAAAAAAAATGTTTATGAACCCATTCAATTTTTTTTTTCATTGAGATCCATGTAAACGAAGTATAATTGTTACATTCATAAAATTATTTCACGATACGCACCGAGAGAATACATGGGAGAATTACGGCGATTTCAACGACGCTGCGCCCACTCGCTACCAGCTCAACCTCCGCGCTGCCTGTAGTGGCGCGGGTTACGCGCGTCATCAGTCTCGTGCCTGTCCGCGTGCTTTGTTTGACATCCGTATAAATAACATCTGCTGTACACCTGCAGGGCGACCGCGTATCTCTGGCAGCTACAGTGTAACGATCGCAATCACCTCTGATTGGATAACACTCTTCCACTATTGGACAAAATCCATTGACGCAGCAAGAATACCATAAATTCAGCCAATCACAACAATTTATACTGTAACGATGATTGATGGAGAAGATACGCGGTCGCCCAGCTGACCCGGCCCGCACTAGACCCGCGCCCGATCTCTATGTGTTTTGCCCTTATAACTAACTAAGAATAATTTACACGTTGCAGCCAGAGGGGAAGTAGAGCTTGGCAGGATTCTAAAGAAAAGGAACGTGAGACGAACAAGTGTAATCATTACAACTAAAATATACTGGAGTACCAAGTACGTATAATGACACATTTTTTTTCTAATGTGAATAACACCAGCGTAATTTTTATACTTACATCAAATAATAATTAGTTACTATTTTAGTCAAATGTTATGAGCATGTACTTACTTTTTTAATAGTGTCTTTATTCTTTTCATTTACACTCCACTACTTACTAGAAAAGTCAGTCATCATAATGCATTCGTTTATTCGTTGAATTATTTAACCTCCTTTTATAGAGAGGAATAATTAAATCCATATAGAATAACATATTTATAACTTCAATCGGTCGACTATTTTTAAGCAAACTTAAAGCTTTCATCTTCTGTAATCCCTCCCTCATGACTACAATATCTCTTGACTCTTCAAAGGGCGGATAAACAAATTTCTCGAAAGCCGGCAACGCATTTTCGATTCCTCTGGTGCTGCAAATGTTCGTGGGCAGCGGAACTCACTTAACGTCAGGTTAAGCCTGCTCGTTTGCTTGCTTTATAAATATTAAAAAAAATAAGAACTTAGTAGAAACACGAACAAAATAATAATGTTCAATCAATAAACAAGGCACTTTTCTCTAGATATCAGTTTGTCCAATAAAACTGCTTAGATCATTGCGTTTATTTATTTTGTTTTTATAGAATACCAGTAAGTTTTTAAATTATATATTATACTACTAGATGATGCCCGCGACTTCGTCCGCGTGGATTTAGGTTTTTTGATTACCCATATCCGAGCCTATGTAATTTCCCGGGATACAACCTTCCTCTGATCAAATTCCATTAAAATCGGTTGAAAAGGTGGGCCGGGAAAGCGTAGCAGACTGACAGACAGACACACTTTTGCATTTATAAATGATTAGTATGGATTTTTATATTTTCTACATCGCTAAGAGAGCTTTAAAAATAACAGACAGGGTTGTGATGAAATATCCACCTGTAAAAATGTGTTTAAGTACCAATTTATTCTGACAGACTGTTTCAAACACTCTACCTATTTTTACAGTCTACCATTTAAAAAAAAATATTATGAAAATTAAGACAAAATAAAACAAATTTATGGAAGAATCATTAAAATATCTCAACAAATGAAAAAGTTATGGAACTTTAAATTTGCGCTTGCAAGACGAATGGGGTAACGTCACACCACCCTATCAACCGACTTTATAAAGCCGAATAAAAGAAATAAATTGAATTAAAAGCACTTAATTTGTGTGTGAAGATAATTTTGAAGTATTAAATCTCGGCTAGGTATTAAAACTCACAAAATTTCTCACTCGAGTAAGATACAGCAATCGGTGTACATTAAATAATTAAACTTTTGAATCATCATTCATTATCGTCAGTCATTTAATGATGGATTAAAACAAAAACCACTGATTTATTAGTTGACCGAGCGAAGCGAAGGCTTTCTGAGTCAACTTGAGTTAATGTGCACTTGTCCGTCCGTCCGTCTGTCTGTCAGAGCCTTATTACTTCTGAATTACTGGACGTAATTACTTCAAATTTAAATATTATATATATACCGATTCCCTCCAACCGAATATGGCTTAAAAAAAAATTATAGCTTAATGGCTTAAAAAATATTTTTATACTTCTACCATACCTTTACTACTGTTTTAATCATACTTTTGCGGGTCTAAAGTCAGTCTTCATGCCCTAGGGCCGTAATCTAGTCGATCGATCGCCCAATTAGTTGACCAACCCCATACTGTAAATATGCACAACGGAGTCTAGGCTCCAGACTGGTCGACCAAACGATCGTACCATTTGACATAAAAGTTTTTAAACCAAGGAGTATGTGTACCTGCATAAACACTGGCAGCATGAAAAGCAAAAAGTTTGAAATAAAAAGTTTAATATTTTGTCTTTTCATTTTATTATTTACTAGTCCTATGTATCCTACTTACTATGATTTGCAATAAATATCTAACCGTTACAGTTTGTTTTACTGTTATGGTAGAAGTATAAAGTAGAGTATACACCACCGGGATAAAGCAGTTTTTTTCTTGGGCGCTTGAATCCCTCACTGCACTCAGGACTCAATCTTAATTCCCTCCCTTTGGTCGGGACTTAACTTATGACACCCTCGCTGCGCTCGGGAGTTAAATTTGGAGTCCTTCGTTACGTTCAGGATTCAATGTAGCGCCCGTGACATAAAACAGTGCTTTATCCCCTTGGTGTATAATCTACTATTATAGCGTTACATATGGTTGCGGTATATCATTTTAAAGATAATTAGGAATAGAGTCCAAAAATATATTTTTTTATATATAAAGTGGAGATTTTCTAACGTCCAAAGTTGACCTCAGAACTCTCAATATTCTGAAAGGCTGAGCCTGAAACTTGATCAATTATTTGAACAACAAATACTGAAATCATATAAATATTATTGAAGGTTTTATATGAATTTTATATTAAGAACACATTTCCTTGACTACGTATTGTTATTTTTTGCTCATTCTGTCACTATGTAAACAAACCGAATAAAAATATAGTTTGCGATATCATGTAGGTGTATTATTAAATATTAAAAATCCTGCATTTGGTAGCAGAGCGTGGTTATGATCCACGGAGACAGAATGACGACGTCTGCGTATCGAATTGAGCCATTGAAAAAGGATAATTATGATACTTGGTGTGTCCAGGCTCAAGCCATTCTAATAAAAAATGATTTATGGCAATATGTTACCGGTGATGTTGCCGGCAAAAAACAAGATACAATGGCAAGAGCAGAGATTTTGCTTCTTATGTCTCCAAATGAGCTAAAACAAGTGAGTGGTTGCACAACCTCAAAAGAGGTGTGGGACAAATTAAAATCTATCCACCAAAGCTCGGGACCTGCGCGGAAAGCTGGTTTGTTGAAACAATTAGTTGTAAAAAAGATGTCAGCGAATGGAGATGTTCGGGATCACCTTAGTAATTTCATGGATATTGTTGATAAATTACAAAACATGGAAGTAAGTATTCACCCAGAACTGCTGAGTATTATGATGCTTTATAGTCTACCAACCTCTTATGGAAACTTTAGAATAGCGATAGAATCAAGGGACGTCTTACCGAAACCTGAAGATTTAAAAATAAAAATCATAGAGGAAAGTGATGCTCGACAAAGTAGCTCAAGTAGAGAGGTTGAATGCGCATTTTATAACGAAAATAAAAAACATTTTAAAACTAATGCAACTGATATAAAATGTTTTAAGTGCAAAAAGAGGGGCCACAAAGCTTCTGAGTGCTGGTCAAAAGTAAGATTTATAAAAGAAAATGGAAAAGATTCTGTCTAGCAGCAGAAAATGTTTGGCATATTACCAACTTGTTTAAATAATACAGTTCTGTTTAATAAAAATAAAGCTTTTATTATGGATGATGAAGGAGAGGCTGTCAGAAAAAAAGTGTATAATGTCATTGTGAAGGCTAATTTTGTACCTGGAAAAGTAAGTAATATTATGAGATGGCACCGGAAACTTGGTCATATAAATGAAAGTGACTTAAGACATAGTAGTCTTAAGTCACTTTCATTCAAGATTTTCAAGAAATGAATTGCTGCGAGGATTAACATTAAATCCTGATGAAAAGATAGATAATTGTGAAACTTGTATTAAGGGAAAAATGTCAGTTTTACCGTTCCCTATACATGAAGCATTGAAATCTACAAGGTCTTTACAAATAATACACACTGATGTATGCGGGCCAATGCGTCGTGGAACTCTGGCTGGAAATAAATATTTCGTCACGTTTATTGATGATTTTACAAGGTACTGTTATGTATATTTTATGAAAAATAAAAGTGAAGTATTAAATAAATTTAAACAGTACAAGACCGAAGTAGAAAATCAAATGAAGGAAAAATACAGTTTTTACAGTCGGATAATGGGACCGAATACTGTAACAATGATTTTGAAGATTTTTTAAGGGAACATGGTATTCGAAGAAGACTATCTGCCCCTTACACACCCCAACAAAATGGTTTGAGTGAAAGAAAAAACAGATCTCTTCTTGAAAAGGCAAGATGCTTAATGACTGACGGCAAAGTCCCTGAATTTTTGTGGGCTGAAGCTATTAATACAGCGAATTATTTAATTAATAGAAGCCCAGCAAAGGCCTTAAGAGGTGAAACACCTTACCAAAAATGGGCTGGGCGTATTCCTTCCGGAAATCATTTACACGTTTTTGGCGCTAAAGCATTTGTTCTTAACAAGAAAATAAAAGGAAAATTTGCGCCCAAAGCAGAAGAAGGTATTTTTATGGGATATGCATCAAATGCTAAAGCATACAGAATATATTATTTGCCTGAAAAGAAAAATATTACTATCAGTAGGGACGTAAAAATCTTAGAAAAATTTTACTATGATAAACAATTTAAAGTAGTAGAATTGGAACAACAGGAACCTGAAACAGAAATAAATATTGATTTTAAAAATGATAAGGAAAAAGATTTAATTGTTGATAACAATGCTGAAAATTACTTACCCGTCTTAGTAGAAGGAGAAATACGTGAAAGTAATATAGAAGGTTCACAATCTGAGTCTGAAATTTATGATTCCTGAAGAAGAAACTGATGAATTTATACCTGATAGTCAAGAAAGACCTAAGAGAATCAGAAAGCAACCAGATTGGTTTAAAAGTTGTCTTTTAGATGATTATGGAGAAAATTCTTACAGCAAACAAAGTAACGAGTATACTTATAGTTGTGACGTTGAAGAATTATCAGAAATGGACGATCAATGGCATGAAGCTATTAAGTCGGAAATAATGTCGCATGTCAAAAATGGTACATGGACGATTAAAAGTAGGGATAAAAATAGAAATATTATTGATTTTAAAATGATACTGAAAGATAAAGGACCGAGAAAGAAAGCTCGTCTTGTTGCAAGGGGATTTACCCAGAGACCTGGAATAGATTATAATGAGACATGGGCACCTGTTGCAAAACTGAGTTCATTAAGATTACTACTAGCAGTAGCTGTAGAGGAAGATCTGTCATTGAATCAGATGGATGTAACAACTGCATATTTGAATGGGGATTTGGATCAGGAAATACAAATAAAAACACCAGAATATTTAGTAAAATATTTAATTAAAATAATAAAAGATGAAAGTAGTACGAAAAATTCAAATTTATTAGTAAAAGCAAAAAGAATGTTAGAAGATCTGAGGAATATAAAAGGAGAGAAGGTCTGGGAATTGCAAAAGGCAATATATGGTTTGAAACAATCCGGAAGACAATGCTTTAAAAAGTTGGATACAGAATTAAAAACTTTTGGATTTGAACCATCACCGGCAGACCCTTGTATTTACTCTTTTAAAGAAGGAGGAGATAAAATATTGATTTATCTTTACGTAGATGATTTAATGATAGCTTATTCGTCAGAAAAGAAGTTAAAAAGAGTAAAAGATTTTCTCACAACAAAGTTTGATATGAAAGATTTGGGAAAACCATCTGAATTTTTAGGAATACAAGTTAAAATCGAAAAAGGAAAAATTTGACTTACGCTAGAAAATTATATAAAGAAAGTTATTTGTAAATATAATATGGAAGAGTGTAAACCAGTAAGTACACCCATAGAAACAAGACTAAAATTAGAAAGAAAAGAAAATAAATTAGAAAACTTACCATATCAGAATTTGATTGGAACATTGATGTTTCTTGCTGTGGCTACTAGGCCAGACATAATGTTTGCCGTTAGTTATTTATCGCAATTTAATAATTACTACGGTGAAGAACATTTCAAATGTGCAAAACGGGTACTAAGGTATCTAAAAGGAACTTTACAACTTGGAATAAGTTTCGAAAAAACTGAATATCCTATTTATGGATTTGCAGATGCAGATTGGGCATCATGTGCTCTGGACCGGCGATCCTACACAGGATACTGTTTTAAATTATCTAGCGGATGCATTAGCTGGGAATCGAGAAAACAGAGAACAGTAGCCTTGTCTACGGCAGAAGCAGAATACATGGCATTAACAGAAGCCGTAAAGGAGGCTATATATTTGAAAATGTTATTGAATAGCATTGCCGATAAGCAGCAAAGTAGTGTGCTCATATATACAGCGACAGTCAAGCTGCCACACAGATGTGCAAGAATGAAATTGTCAGTAATAGAACCAAACATATTGATTTAAAAATACATTTCATTCGACAGCATGTAAAGGATAAAACTATTCATGTTATTTATGTGAATACTGAGAAGATGGAAGCTGATATTTTAACAAACGGACTGTCATCCCAAAGGTTGGAGTCTCTGATCAAGAGTCTAGGAATGTGTTAGGAGGAGTGAAGGTTTTATATGAATTTTATATTAAGAACACATTTCTTTGACTACGTATTGTTATTTTTTGCTCATTCTGTCACTATGTAAACAAAACGAATAAAAATATAGTTTGCGATATCATGTAGGTGTATTATTAAATATTAAAAATCCTACAATTATAAGGAAACGAAATTATTTAATTTTTAATGAGCATCAGTATTTTTAACAGAACTTCACAATGATGTCAATAGATGGCGCTCTGTAAAAGTTTATTCGTTTCTCCAATAACTCTTTAGCTCTTTTGCGTCTAATGTTAATAGTTAACTATTACAATATATAGTTAAAACTATCTTATGGATACCGTGAGGTCTCAGTTCGGGGCGAACTACTAGTTTTAATATATATTTTACTTCCGTTGTGTTAAATATGATATTCACAACATCATGAAACTTAACCACATTTTTATGACTTCCTCAAGTTGGTAACTAACTTGTGTTAAAATGGGAAAACAAGACAGTAAACAACTTAGCAGCTTGGTCTTTGCTAATAATTAATTTTAAAACAATTTTGTATACTTCAATAAAATTAATAGTGTCCATTTTTATATAAAAAAAACTAAGTCATGAGAAATGTAAACGCGCCTGTATCATGCTATGCATAATATTGGTTTTCGAGTAATTTTTATACGATTACATTAACTTTTCGTGTGTTTATTTTTCAATAGAATTAAAAATACCTAGTGTAACTGTAGTGTTCACATTTACCGTATTTAACTCGTTCAAGCTTTTACCACACTGATGCGAATGTTCAGTTATTTTTACTTTTAGAGCTACTGTATATAGTAAATCTTGCATAAAGCCTTTACTATATTCAGTAGAATTTACAATGGGAAAGTAAATATTTCATTTTATATTGCATAATGTTCACGTTATTAAGCTACAACTAGATGTATATATATATATATATATATATATATATACATAATATTGTGTCTTGTAATCAGCGAACTTGTGTTGTAGCTTTTTGCTCTATACGATTGCTTTAACACGACTATAGCTAAAAATAACGCTTTTGGCTTTTCTAGATCCTAATACTTTATCTCCATTTACTAGGCTAACAGGTGCTCATGCTAACAGGTCAGATGAAAGGGGCTTATCTAGGAAACATATCGTAGAGAGTGTGAAGGCGTCACTGCAAAGGCTTCAAATTGATTACATAGACGTTGTACTATTACATAAAATTGATCCTGTCTGTCCTATGGAAGGTATGTTGACTTGAATAATATATATGATTTATTAATCGTTAAAATGTATCTACGTGTCCTGTAATAAAATTGTCAATTCATTCGTTATCAATAGAGTTGGTGCGAGCCATGAACTTTGTAATCAATCAAGGATGGGTTATGTATTGGGGGACGGCGCGTTGGTCTCCTTCTGAGGTAAGTATACCCAAAGTATCACAGACACTGGTTTTTATCTTTTTCAGCGACGTTTGAATATGAGGGAACTAACTATAATCTATACTAATATTATAAAGAGGTCTTTTGTTTTGTGAGTTTCCGAATTGTGAGTTTGTGACATTGTAGGGGGTAATCTCTGGATCTACTGAACCGATGTTGAAAATTCTGATACCAATAGAAAGCCTCATTATTTGTGCGTGTCATAGGCTATAGATTATCTAGAAAAATAAGGGAGTTTCCGTGGGAATTCAAAACACTTATTTTACGCGAACGAAATCGCGGGAAAGTATGCTAGTATTATTATAATTTCTTATCCATTATTTAATAACTGCAGCTCCCTCCAGTTTGCAGTCTGTTCAACTGCATTCATGTACTTATCAATAATCATATTTTGGTTACATTCCTCGTTTTTAAATAGGTACATGGTTTGGTATGGTCGTCATACATATATATGTATTATAGAATCAGAACAGCGCTCGTTTAGTGCGGACGGGTTCCGATTCACACCAGTGATTGTCAGTTAAGGACATTTATCCGAACGTATCCGCTAGCCCATATCCTTAAGAATCAAATGTTAAATAGGAGAGATACCTACTGATCAAATAATAAATTACATAACTGGATATAAAATTAGATCTCTTGTCTGTACAGTCAAAATATGTTGTTCAGTAAGGTGCATTAGAGAATTTTAAATTTACAATTAATCAAAATTTACTCGGCTTTACTACAGCAAAGCTACCCAACAAATAAAAACGGATTTTTATATAAAATATATCCACCTTTGACCAGCGTGGTGGACTATTAACCTGAACCTTTCCGTGCTCAGTAGTCCGACTGTGGTAACCATGATGATGATGATGATAAACGTTTAAACACTGACACAAATTTGTATCAGTGAATTATTAAAATAGAGTGTTAAGATTAACGTATTTTCCAATTATGATTAACGTCTAGATAATGGACGCGTACACAAACTGTAGGCAGTTCAACTGCATTACACCAATAGTGGAACAAACAGAATATCATATGTTCTGTAGAGAAAAACCTGAGCTGTATATGCCGGAGTTGTACCACAAAATTGGCGTTGGTAAGTACTGAATTCCGTAGTATTCATGATAACCCGCTTTCTAAATAGATGTCACACACTTTACCTTCTGCCGAATTATTCGTGCTTTGTACATTTTGAAATATTGCACCCAACTTTCAAAATATAAGTAGCACCTGTTTATGTTCATTAATAGCCATGTTTTTGTTGTTGTCTATATTATCAGCTCTATGTATACTAAATAATGATTATTTTCACATTATAGTGTAAAATTGAAACTTTATAATCAATATTACTATTTACTTCAGCTTTTATGTCAATAGGCTTTTTATGTTGTTTATGTATATTGAAGTATTTGTTTAATAATTTTAAATCTACTTAAAAATAAACATGCACGCCATTCCTTTTCATCAGTATATTAAATAAAAATATGGATCAAGCTCAATTTGCAATCATTTTAAACAGTTTTTCATAACGTATTTTTTTATCCACTACAAGGTAGCTATTGACTGCGATCTCAACTGAGGGTAAGTGATGATGCAGTCTAAGATGGTAGCGGGCTAACCTGTTAAAGGTATGGTAGAGTATGCGATCACAGAACAGTAGTGTCATACAGTCATAGTGTAGATAGACAACAGCTCGAACATGGCCTCTGGCAGGAGGTACGGGCGTGTGACCTATTATTTGTGGTTCTACTTGTTCATAGGCGTCATGTGTCTGATCCCAGGGATGATGGCTTGGTCCGCAATCACAACGGGCAAGGGCCTGGGTCGCGAGGAAATCACTGGTCTCTTTGCTAAGTCCAGGTTTAACAGGAAGTACAGTACATTTAGCTGGTGTGAGGAGGACCTTGCTGTTCCGGACGTTAGTGAGGTAAGTATTGTAATATTATACTAACTCAATTTCATATGAGGCGCACAGGTGTCTCATGTATAAAAATGTAACCATAGAATTTCTTGCGAATTTATCTACAAAGAACTGTACCCTTACTTTGAGATAGATCGAATTTGATACGTCTCACTAAAGTGAGGTAAAAGTGAGTTCCTCCATACATCTACAGCCAGCGCTCCAAGCGGAAACATGGTGATCAAAAGGTCACCGAGTCATTCCCACTCCAAATAAAATTCGATGAGACAGATCAAGTTTATAACTCACCAAACGAACAAAAAATACGATATAACTAATGTCATTTGCTATTTTGGCACTCCGAATGTTACTTTTCACACAGGTTGACATTTGACATCTCAAAATGCGAGAATGACGTCATTTTACGTTCTCATAACTCACCGCAAATATTCGCTTACACTTGGTGTGGTGAGCGCTCACGTCAATCAATCGTATTTGCAATGCTTTAACTGGGAGTAAGCACACTGTAATATTAATACTGCAAATCAGTAAAAATTCATAAAAAATCCGGGCATGTTAGAGGTAGTACATTACAAATTACGTATAAATAGTAAATTTTATACTTTAGATAATTCAAATGTAACTGAATCTTTTGAATTTATAGTATTTGTTGCATTATGAATTTATCCTACTTACTGACTTTTGGTTTATATAATTATTATATTAAGTAGTAGGTACTAGTAGACCATACATGTATTGTAAATTATCTTTAGGAAATGTTTTTGAACAACATTTATTTTCACCAGTTGCGAATATCGGGAAGCAAGGACCAGGTAACAGGAGAAGAACCTCGTACTTATGGAGAGAAATTACGTGATCTCTCTAATCTAGCAAACACAATGAGTAAGCTTTTTATCAGTTTTTTTAAATATTTTGTTTATACAATAGAGCTTTCTCTTCGTTTGTTTAAATCATCTCTCTTTGAAATTGCTAAATTTTGTGCTTGTTATTTAAGAATTCTTTACGTATAAATGTGAACAGATATCTTTTCCTTAGATTGCTCTATGAGTCAATTAGCTGTGGCGTGGTGCCTCAAGAATGAGTCTGTCAATTGCTTGCTACTAGGAGCTACAAGCGTTGAGCAATTTAAAGAGAATATCCATGCTTTACAGGTAATCATTTTCTTATGACTATTTGATAATACACCTGATATCTGGCGAAGAAACTTATATTATATCTCTAACAGATTGTACCCCAGCTAACACCTACGGTAATGGCAGATATTGAGAAGCTATTGTCGAATAAACCTCAGCGACCACCCATGGTGTCTACGCTCGCAATGCGCAATCAGCAAAACAGTAATACTGTACGAGTAGATATGACGTACGTATAATTGTATCATCTAACATAAAACGATTAATTAATTATTTTTCACAGAATTTATCAGAGAAATTATATTTAACACTACTTCAATATATTGTAAACGCACATCATTGAAAGATTTTTGTATAGGTACTTTTTAAAAGTGTTTTTTGTTGTGTGAAAAAGCCTTTTTTCTAAAAAGAATCTTATGATTTAAGTGGTGCCTCAACCTCTGGTGCTGGAACACCGAAACCTGAAGGTGATGCCGCAGAGGGCGAAGCCTCCACCCCCGCCAAAGACACCGGGCGGGGCTTTTGTGAGATTCAGTGACTGTGGTGGCGCGGAAGCACTGACTCTGCTTCCAAATCTAGTAAATCAAAGGTATGTACTTCTCAATTTCGTAATAGAAATGATTTTGTATAAGGCCAATGGTCACCAAATATTAAAATGATTCTTCTTACAGGAATCAGTTAAGGATGGCAAGCCTAAGTTTTTCCTCAATAACGCCGGTGAAGTCATACGACGTGTAGGTCAGTATTATTAAATTTTTAAACAGTTTGTAGATTTTTTGAAGAGATGCTTTTTTATCGTATGGTATTTTGTTATTTTCAGAACATGATGGCGTAGCAACTGATGTAGTAATATCTGTTTCATCAATAAAAGGAAAGCAACCAGCATCCGGCGGTAGTAAAGTGAAGAAATCTAAATCTGATAACTCCAGACCAAGATCATCCTCTTTACAAAGATCATCCTCGGGACAGCTCTCAGTTTCTAGGGACAGGCGGAGATCTCGATTTGATCTCGCCTCTCCTTCAGACTTGTAAATTCAAGGCACACAAAATGTCCTAAAGTAACGATAATGATTCTTTTGATTTGAATATGTGAAATTCTTTTTAGAGGATTTCGGTGATTGATGATAATGACATGTACCTTAGAATATCAATGTTAATTCTTTAGATGTGAAGATTGATAATAATCGTTTTGATGACGATATCTTTCTAAGTACTAGGGAAATGGACGCTATTAAATCGCATGTCACTTCCTTCGATTGAAAAGTCTGTGTCTGTGATGTGTAAAGCGATTCTTATGCAAAAATGTCATACATTATGTTATATGCTAGTATTAAAAAGGAGGAGAATTAATCTCATGATAAAGCAGTAATGCTAATTAAGAAGTAGTTTAAAAGTGCCAGGCACTTGGAAAACTAGTTTTAAGTTAATTAAATATTTTTCGTAGATGAATTCTTATGTGTCGTTCATTTCGATGTTAGCTTTATTCAGTTATTGTATTGTTGAGTATTCTTATCTATAATAATGTTATAAATCCGAAAGTTTGGATGGATGGATGGATGTTTGTTACTTAATCACGTCAGAACGACTGAAAGGATCTGCATGTAAGTGGGCACAGAGATAGATTATAGTTTGAAATAACGCGTAGGCTACTTTTTATCTCGGAAAATTAAAGAGTTCCCGCGGGAACCAAAAGAAACCTCAATCCACGCAGGCGAAGTCCAGGCCATCAGCTAGTTATTACTTACATTCAGAGCACAGTTATGACTTACATTTAATTTACGTTAGCAGCACATTAGTAATGGACACCTATTACATGGTGTTACACCGTAGTATTAGTACAAAGAAAGATAGGAAAGAATTTATATTATAGAAGTCTAAGTGGACTGAGGGAAAAAGTTATAATAGTTTGTGTAATATCTATAGATACTATCGTTACAGTGCATTTAGCGTGTCTTATTAAGATGATAGGTGTATAGAAATGCCGTGTTCACGTTAATGATATTGCCTATAAACGCAGCATTGATTTGTTACATCGATTTAGCAGAATAGTATATGTTAAGAAAACTTACATATTTTGTAGTCTATATTTTTATATGTTTAGAAATAATAATTGGTAGATGCTTTGTAAAATTATGTGCAGTAAGATAATAATTATATTTAGTTCATAAAAATGTTAGTATTCACTTTTTTATAATATGTACTTTTAGCGCTTGTTAAAATCCTTACGATTTATTAATTTTGAGCTTGTATTAGGTATATTTTAGAAATTAGCTTTAATAAATCACTATCCTGATCTAGAAATTAAGTTGCTTGTAGAAAAGCACTTCTCATTACTACTTTAACACAAGTCGCTGTAAGACTTTAGTAAAATAAACTGCAATCTTTGATACCTATCAGTGTCATTTTGGCTTGATTTTCTGAAATTGCCACGGAACACATATTGCAGTACCTGTGTGCTACGAGTAAGAACGGGAACAAAATATAGTTATCTATATTCGTAACAAATTGTGAAAATACTAAAAGTTTCACATGGCCATTTATTTATATGTATAGGACTAATTATGATCATCCAAGCTTAGCAGGGATTTTTTAAAATTTGCAAGTTATATTTTAAGCCAGAATATTACCTACGAATAGATAAAAAATATAATGAGCGTGGATGCGGCATATAGCAAAGCAGCAAAAAGCACAGAGGAGATATTCATTGTTAACAGAGGTCTTTTTAATTGTTTCCTTTGGATACTAATTTAGGAAGCTAGTTTTTAAGGGAAATATTGTAAAATTCAAAAATAATGCGCTTCCCGCTGCTTGCATTAGTATAGTATCTGGCTTAAAATACTCATTAATACGAGTTAAGATTCTAACTACATCCCTATATTCCTTATTTAGATTATATAGGTATGTTATAAATATATTATCGTAGTTTATAATATCATGATTGTTATATTATTCTAATTTAAATCTATGTTATGTTATGAAATATGAACACATTATCCAATTCCATTAACACAATCATTTTAAAAATTACGCTGTTATTTCTATTTTCTTTTTGTTTCTTCCGCTCAAATTATGTAACGTTCGTTTATTTGAAATCATAATTTTAACGTATGGGAATAAAATTGTTTAATTTTTTTTGGCTATTCTAGCACAAATGTGTAATAAATACATAATAATATTTTAAAACCAATACACTAAGCTTAATATTATTCATATAATAGAGTAGGAGGCCGTACATGTGTTTGGTATAGAAATGTATGTACTATTTTATAGTATAAAATACTAACAATCAAATTATCTCGTGAGGGTATTATTGTAATTAGGTACATGTAAAAATTGTCAAATAATACCACATTATTTTAAGAAAAGTTCAATTATGCATAAAGTAACGGGTAAGTACTACTATTATTATTAAAAATGAGACAAACGAATATATCTTTCGGCGAATATAATCGTGACCTTTCAGTATGTCAAAAATAGGAATTATGTTGAACATAGTGTTATGCGCTTAGGCATAAAAGGGCTCTTGCAACTGGTGATGGACAAACAAGCTAGGAAGATGGCCATTGGCCGTAAGAGAAAGTTTTGGTTGCGCAAGATTATGGAGTGGTCCAGAAACACGACGGCTGTTTACGTTTAGCCTTGCAAGGGACTTACTGTTATTGATACAACATTCGCTTGACTGAGATGCACCTTAAGAAGACACATGTACATTTTGTACATAAATTATATGTAGATTTTAACGATATTTTTCTGATTATGCTAGTAGA
This sequence comes from Erebia palarica, assembly GCA_964035005.1. NCBI lineage: Eukaryota > Metazoa > Arthropoda > Insecta > Lepidoptera > Nymphalidae > Erebia > Erebia palarica. The sequence continues at coordinate 23,973,924 of OZ035986.1, forward strand.
TCAATTCAATTAAAAATAGTTTAGGCTTAAAGTATAATTTTTATAATGTGTTGACGTTAAAATATCTATTTTTAAACGGGGTTGTCAACGTCTCTCCCAAACGCATGCCGATATTTCAACTTGTGATTACTAAGCAGGTTGGTAATTTTCTAGAACTGTGGGCAAGATGAAGGAAAACAAGAAATCTTTGTAGATCATTAATAAAGCGAAAAAAGTGGACGACCAAAAGAATCCAGTACATTCAATTTTTTTTTAACAACGTTCTGCAACTGGGTCCCTACGTTTAAGGGAGAGCTAAAAGTTGGCGTGAGCGTATACCTATGAGTTTTCAGTCGAACAGATTCGTAGGCTTATATATTTAAGTTGTTTTTTTTTTAAATACAAATAACAAACAAACGCGCATTTCATCTAGTAATCAAAAGTCGAAATCACAATTTTTCTTTTAATTAAAGAGTACCTTTTCTGAAATTCATACATTTATAATTGTGTAAACGCAAAGTGTCTTTCTTAGGCATGAATTTGAAAAAAATCAAGATTGAAACCACAGTAGCAGTTTTTTACAACTCCTAATTGTCTCTGTACGAAATATAAATATACTTACCTTAAATTACTCATATTGCTTAATATACGAGCAAAAATTATGTTAAAATTATTTATTATGTCTTGCCAAGATGATTAAAATAAATTTAGGTATAATTTTAATTATTATAATTCGTAAGCAAAATGCTATATTTTATGTTATTTAATGTGTGTAGTATTATAATTATAATTTGACAAACTTACTTTATTTTAATAGTTGATAGTACTGCACGCTATAAGATTTAAAAAATATCTTTAATTACTAGCTATCATTAAAACGTCATATCATTAGATAGATTTTAATCTGCAAAAAATAGCATCACTATGCGTATGTAAGACTTATGTATCAATATTAATTGAATCCGGATAATTTTATGTTAGTTAACACTTAATAAAAGCACGTTAAACACCCATACTTCTTTTCATTTAAAATCATTTAAGTATCTATTCTATATAATTATGTAGCTAATCTCAGAAACCGTTAATTCCAGTTTGCTGAAGCTTTAACTAGAAGCCTTTCAAATCTTAAACTATACTATAGTAGTTTGGATTAACTGGCAATAACTGGTAAGTCTTCTGATCACGCAGATATGTAGAAGTTGCTAAAACTTTGGCGGTAGTGACACACATTATGGATGTATCGGTGTTACTACGGAGTTCTAAAACAGCTAGAAAGTAAAGCAGCCAAAAACTCAACTTGGAAAATGCGAGATAATAATATAGGCTTTTTCAAAGCTAAAAGTTGTCGGTAGTTTGGTATAGATTAAGGTTATTTTCGGGTGAAAATGTATGTTTCCTAGAAATTCCCAACTGTCACCAGTTAAGACCCTAGGAATCGCCTGCAAGCTTTTGATTTACGAATATAGTTACAGTGACGAGGGCAAGACGCGACTGACCGGTAAATAGTCAATTAGAGATCCTCATCCCTCTAATAGGCCCGTCCGAGATCCTTCGGAGGATAAATATAGCACTACTACTGATACCAATTCCTATCGCCACACGGTACTATAGCCCGAGATGAAATTGTCGCGTGGTGGTGGACGAACGCGCACGTCTCAAAATGTCCCAAGCCCAAGTATACTTCGATTGGTTAGACTATTTAGTATTCGGGGCAATGTTGCTTCTGTCAGCCTTAATCGGTGTCTACTTCGCATTCTTTGCCACGAAGAAACAGAACACAACCGCCGAATATCTGATGGGAGGGAAAACAATGGGGATGTTCCCCATCTCGATGTCTTTGATAGCCAGGTATTTCGGTTAATTGATCCTGTATACATATTCTCATACGTCGCTATATTCCATCCAATTGGTTCTATGCGAATGTTTTACCATTATTTAATAAATATGTATCATTTGTTTTATTTATTTTACATGCTCTACATCTTTTGATTCCGTATTTTACTTCCGCAATTGCATTTCCTTTTGCTATAGATTGATTTAATATTTATGGAACAGTAAAGAATACCTAAGCAACTTACGTAAACATACTTTTTACACGTATTACTTATATCGTTATTACCGTTTGCAATACAGGAAGTATTCTATTCTCTACATGATAAGTCAACGACGCCGAAAATACCGTCTTGTTTACTGGTATTGTTTTTAGGATATGATTTAAAATATAGGTTCACATATACCAGGTATTTATATACCATCATTTTATTATTCTTCTGAATGTATAACTGCTATAATATTATTTAAATCAGAGTTTAAGTTCATATCCGATTTACAGCTTCGATAAAATTGCTTCCTCATAATCAACGAAACATGTTAGCGTATACCCTAATGAGTATTCGTCTGCATCGCATAGCAATGAATAAGCGGTGAGTAATTCATACGACTTGAAACAGAATCTTTGGCTACGTGCAGATACCGAACGAGCGGTCTCTAAGTCCAGTACGAAATTGCTAGGGGGACTAAAAAGAATCATGACAACATTTTTATTTAAGTGCTTATGATAAAGACCGGATAATTCAATGCAATGTCTCACGTTGCAGATGTTGCATCGATGTCAGTGATTTTTGATGAAATACTAGCTAATGCCCGCGACTTCATCTGGGTGGATCGAGGTTTTTTGGTTCCCGCGGGAACTCCTTAATTTTCCGGGATAAAATGCCTATGTAATTGCAGCCAGATCCGTTCAGCCGTTGGGGCGTGATTGAGTAACAAACATCCATACATCCATTCATCCATACATCCATCCAACTTTTTTCATTCAAACATCCAAACTTTCATCCAAACTTTCGCATTTATAATATAAGTAAGATTTTGCAGCTCCAATCATACATACGTGTCGAATTGATAACCTCCTTTTTTGAAGTCGGTTAAAAATGTTTTTTTAGATTTTCGGCAATGCCTGCTTTTATTTGAAGCAATGGTTTGTGTTTGGAAGTAACAATTTATTAAAATAAATCCAAAGCTTTAAATTGGAATGGGAGCAGGCGAATCTGAAAGAGTACTTTGTACCCGAGCGGCACGGCTTTGTCGATAGGATGAAAGTCAAGGCGAAATTCTCCAGACCCAGCTCCAACTCCAGCTTGACGACCTCACTGGCGCATTGGTGAGCGCTGTGGTCTTATTGTGGTAGGTCTCGGGTTCGATTCCCGGCAAGGTCAATTTGGGAATTTATAATATCTGAATTTTGTCTGTTTTGGTCTGGTGGGCCACCCTAATGGCAAAGATTACCCGTTCAGCGACTTAGCGTTCCGGTACGATGCCGTGTAGAAACCGATAGAGATGTGGGTTAAATGTAACTGCCGTACCTACCCCTAACAAGTTCCCACTACCATCTTAGAGTGCATCATCACTTACCATCAGGTGAGATCGCAATCAAGGGCTAACTTGTAGTGGAATTTAAAAAAGCTATTTTTCTTTCAGCTACGTGTCCGGAATTTCGTTACTCGGTCTGCCAGCTGAAATGTACACGTATGGAACTCAACTTTGGACCATTGTCCTATCGGAGTGGATTGTATCTTTGACCATATCGATAGTTTATTTGCCTGTTTTTTACAATTTACAGATCACTTCTACATATGAGGTGAGCTTTATTAACTAATTCCAGCAAGCGTGTTGAGGATTGGCCATCCTGTCGATGTGACATTGAGAAATGTCGTTCCGAGAGGAGACTTGCAGACTGAGTACGAGTTTTTTTACATATCGCGACAACGTCAACTAATGCAATTGCGTACAAATATTGCAATTTCATACAAATCGTTGTACTCGGTGTACAGCAGTGAGCAACCGAAGGCTTGACTGATTACCTAAATCAGAAAATTGTAAAGTCAACTAAAATCAGTAATTTTTACCGGCTCTCGAATCTTATTACTAGGTAGTAGTAATACCTAAATAATGTCGACAGATCCACCTTGATAATAAAATCTAATCTAAGATGGAAACACTACACCACTCATAAATCATCACGAGTTATTGTTGCCATACGGTAATCTGACCAAGTCCTTTGAATTAATGTAGCATCCTTTTAAGTTAGAGTAGAAATGACCTTAGGTATGAATCAGTTCGTATCATTTTTCAGACATTTGCCACAGTCTAAAAATAAACTCATTTAGTTAGCCAAGCTGTAGGCGTAATAGATGTTAAAGGTAGAGTCTAGATGAATATTACGTATATTTTAAGATAAGCTGTTTAAGCCATAAGCCACATAAAGATTCATCTGGAATCCTAAGCTTGGATATCGCTGAGATCTATAAACTTTGACATATCCCAGACCTTACATCTTACTTAGAGCAAAACGAGACATATTTAAATTATAGTTTATAATTTTAGTTTTACGGTTAATGACCTACACTTTTTTTTTCAGTATTTGCGGTTGAGGTTTAACCAGAATGTTCGCTTATTAGGTTCTGTAATATTTATTATCAAAATGTTACTGTACATACCAATCGTAATCTACGTTCCAGCTTTAGCATTCAGCCAAGGTAAACGACAGAAACACTCTCTATAATTTTGTTCTTCTCATACATAGTAGTCATTAAGTAATTCGAAGACTTGTATTGACTTGATCAAATTAAACGCAATGAGTCATATTGGTCTTAATACCTAGTTACTAGCTGCTTTGATGATAAATACGCATTGACGTGTTTCTATTTGGGTGAGATTTGCTTTTATGTCTCTATGAACTGCACGCCACTGGCTCCCACGAACTTATCTGACCCGGTGGCCAAAATTGTAACTAATTTTTATGACTGATTTGTTTTTGTTTTTATTTTATTTTTCAAATATATGTGATGCTAATACAGGTCAGATAAGTTAGACGGACTACCTAAGATTTCCTTCTAGGAAAAAAGAATTATAGCCAGCTTCCTATCAAAAATATTGGCCACTTAAAGTACTGAGATCAAAATTATGACCAAGTTCTTTGCTAGGCTTTTATTGGCTAAGCATCATTTTAACGCTCTTGGTAATGTGGAAAACAAATAGATGTTACAGTACAATAATAGCGTTTATTTTCCAGTTACTGGGGTCAACCTCCACATGATAACACCAATTGTGTGCATCGTCTGTATTTTTTACACGACACTTGTGAGTATTTTGGTACTTCATGACTATCTATGTCCCTTTGTATGTGTCAGCGTTAAATTGATCTTCGCGAAATTGTAAACTGTCGAAAGATTGTGAACCGTAACATACTGCTTACAATTTAACGCACTATTTTTGGGTAGATAATAATCTATTGGGTATATTAACCCGATAGAACTTATATATAATCAGGTATTTTTTTTTAAATTCATCATAGGCTTACGCTTGACCACAATCACACCTGATGGGAAGTGATGATGCGGCCTAAGATGGAACGCGCTTGCCTAGAAGATGCCTATTTACTCTTGATTTAAAGATACCCGGATTGTGATTCGTGGGAAACAGTTTTTGGTAGAGTGTTCCAGACCCTAGCCATGCGAATAAAGAATGAATACGCAAAGCGCTTCGTGCGTGTGGGTGGAACGTTAACGACACAGGGGTGGAAACTTGCACGCCGTCTTGCGGTACGATGGTAGAAAGGTGAAGGAGGTACAAGATCGAACAGCTCCTGAGCACATTAGTATTGTCATTTGTTAGACATTAATAATAATCAGTATTTGATTATTATTAATGAAACCCTAACCTAACCTAAAAGATCAAGAAGAGGAAGATCAAGAAAACGTAAATACAATAAATATTTTAAAAATGACACGGTTCACAAACTTCCGACAGTTGACAATCTCGCGAAATAGATTATAATTTAACGGTATCTACAATTTTACTGTGACATATATAACATAACATAGTTTTTGTTGTCAAAGCACATTGCCGCAGCGTTAAAGCGAAGCGTTTGAACTTTGTCACGACTAGTGTAATGTAGAGTACTGTTATACTTGCAACATGCAAAAGTGTAGTCGCTTCGATATGACTCTACTGTAACACCTGGAGCTGCCTCTTGCGGTAGTGTGCGAACAGCGTAGGTAATATTTTTTACATCTCTCATATTCGGTAAGTAGGTCCTTATTACCCCCAAATGGAGCTTGTAGGTGACCAATTAGCGCTCTAGGGTAATAATGTAGCTAGAAAAGTCCTAGGGCGGTAAGTAATTAACCACTATAAAAAGGCACGGTGGGTGGAAATCCAGCAAGGTGGCTGAAGGTTACATTGAAGATTCAATACAAAATAAAAGTAAAATTACCAACCAAATAACGAAAACTATTCAGCTCTCAAAAATGAAACATCTTTCTCAAGAGATGATCCGCAACCATCAACTTCTGCTGAGGAAAGCTTCAACCCGTTAGATTTTGTCCATGACCAACAAATATCACAATCTCAAACTATTAACATACCCAATAAACACCTATCCCTAAAATTTGAAAATTGTTCTCATTTCACTATAAATTTTAACGAATAAAATGTTTTATTCTTTAGAGTAGTTAGCTCGGGTGCAAGCATCAATTGCAGCCCGAGATATTTAGGCGCACGAGCGCAGCGAGGGCGCCTATAGTTCGAGGGTGCAATTGATGCCTTACAGCCCTTGGCTACTAATCTACTATTGTTATTTTTAGTGTAATAATATAAGTGCAAATTTTCAGGGTGGCTTGAAAGCTGTTGTATGGACTGATGCCTTACAAACTATACTTATGTATTTTGGAGTAATATTTGTGCTGGTATATGGTACTTGTCGGCTTGGAGGAATAGGCGAGGTATTCAGAATCAATAAAGAAGGCGAAAGGCTAGACTTTTTTATGTAAGTTTACAGTTTAAGTACTAGTCAGTAGTTTCTACAGTCAAATGTTAAATTTATGTGTATCACAGTTTCCCTTTTTAAAATAAATAAATAGACCTTTATTTCGATTAAATTTTCCATACTGTACAATAAATCATAACACATTGAAATTAAAACTAAATCTAAATTAAGTGCCATAAAAAATCTTATTTAAAACAGTAACTAAAACTTCACTATAAAATAAGCTAAAATCTAATTTAAAAACTAAAATCTTAAATCCTCATCTAAACCACTTTAGTGTGGCATTGAACTTAAGAGTCTAATTATACCTAGTTTGGATGGCCAAAATTATTCTTTGGCCAAGGTAGCTGTCAAACAGTACTTGGGTCTTTCTCAGAGGGCACAAAAATGCGTGTCCGAGGTAAAAACCTCTATTCAGTTAATTATTAGCTACTTGAAAATTTTATGTATGGTAGATATGATCTTAAATAAGGATGGACCTTTGGATTTTTTAAGATAAAATAGATATAAGTGAGGTAAAAAAAATAAAAGCCTTGAAAATATTGACATCGTCGATAACTTATAACGAATAGTTTTTACGTCCGATGTTTAGACTTGATATCAGTGGCGCTCACCAATTCTCTCCATACTGCTTTTTCTTTAATGACTGCGAGAATAGTAGTTAGAGTTGGACAAACTCTCAGTCGCGCTACGTCGTTGGTAAAAGCAAGACGTAGTTTATCAAGGCCTACTAGGGATGCGCGTCTTATGATGGAGCATCATCAAAATCACTTCCATGTTATGTTATGTTAATTGCAACATGAATAACTTTTTAATTATTTATTCCCAGCATGGATTTGGATCCGACGATTCGCCATACATTTTGGACGACCGTATTTGGGAACTACTTTTCATGGCTCGCGTCTTGCTCCGTGAACCAAGCCATGATCCAGCGTTGCCTCGCCCTGTCTTCTCTAAGGCGGGCTAGAATGTAAGTTTCTCTTACTATAACTGAGTATCAATAAGGTAAGTACTCAATAATATACAGAATATTGTACAGTCAAACTATTTGGCTGATTAGTACTTAGTGCAAAACTTATAAAAGTTACTAGATGATACCAGCAACTACGTCCGCAATCAAATCAAATCATTAAATCAAAATGTCGTTATTCAACATTGGTACACTGTCAATGATCTTTTATAATAATACCAGAGGTGTGATTATGTAAGAATTGCCGATCCAATCGTAAAAGTTCGGCGTCAAAGTAAAGTAAACCATAATAGCATTGAAATAGAGCTCAATTTCGTGTGTCCATTCTAATACGTTTATGGTATCGGACATACCTAAACGTATAAGAACGGATACACGAAATTGAGCTCTAACCCAATAATGATATGGTTTATTTTACTTTGACACCGAACTTAGACGATTTGATCGACAATTCTTACACAATCGTGGGGCTGCCCCCCGATTATGTAAGGAAATCGTAATCGTAATCGTCTGTCAAACGTATAATTCGACCTGTTTATGGAGGTCATAGATGCTTGCATGTCAAACCGCATGTATGTACTCCTTAAAAAGTTCGAGTTACACGTTATGAACTGTCAAATGAATACGATTGGCTTAGACAATTGGTCCTCTGGTCTATGTACACTGTACACTTTTTAACGTCAATCTAAATAATGTACTAAATAATATATTCTTGCAAATTTCTAGAGGTTACTTGAAGAAGAAAGACGTAAAAGCTCTCCTGACTCATTTATTAACATGAACAATAAAAATATTACAGCGAGAAAATAAAATCACACAAGAACGATACGCAACGACGGGTGACAAGGTAGCGCTCAGCAGATGCGCACGCATCCTTTTATAACCTCGTCTCTGACACCATCGTTATTTTTCTTAATCGCAGGGAATGAATTCCATTCTCGAATTTCATTTCTTTATCCTGAAACAAGTATCTTATGTTAGTATTTATCTAAAATATGGCCAGACTGACCCGAGACCGTCCCCGGGCTCCTTCATTTCAGCTCCTCTAGTCCAGCAGTGGCATTGCTTAGACTCCGTTGGACACAGGTCAGGATCTTGAAGCTCTTAAATGGCAGGCGTAACAGAAGCACCTGCAGCCCTCGGCATCACAGAACCTTGTTGTTTGCTGGCAGCCCGGAAGATCATCTCATGTCCTTGTCTGCACCTGCGCACATAAAACAACAAACTTCACATATCTTTTTACGGCCATTACCGAATACGATGCTTCAAATTTCAGAAGACACGTTAAGCGTATAAATCAAATTCGATATTACGGCCACTAGTTAAGTCATTAAGCGCGACATTAGCATGACCTACCACGACAAGACAGTGGCACAATGTTATACCCTATCTGGTAAGCAGTGTTAGAACAACTTGGACCTAAGTCATTAAGCCCGACGTTAGCATGACTTAGCCTGGTTAGACAGAGGCGCGACGTTAGCTTGTCTCGTTCCGGTATCGTTGAGAAAAGTATAAAGAGCAACTTCGTGGCATAAGACATAGGCGCGACGCCCAAACAAATAGTGCGCTCGGCCAAACCTGAAACCACATCAGTCACCGCATCCCTGCACGCAGTTAGTCGCGTAGCGTCACACCTCCCAGTGTGACTAGCGAACACGCAGTGAATTTTTCTGAATTCCATTCTTGAATTTAATTTCTTTATCCTGAAACAAGTAGGTATCTTAAGTTAGTATTTATCTACAATAATGTAGTACCTGGGTGACCGAGCTTTGCTCGGTATTTTTATAATAAATCGTATTTTTTGGAAATTATATTTAAATAAAAATTACATACTGATGAAATATTAATAATATTTTTCGATCTCACTGACATAATTATAAAAAAATATGAACTGGTTATTTAAATAAAAAATCACGAGTGCTAATGGGCTCCCAATAATAGACTTTTCTCACAAAAGAACGAATTTGAAAAAAAGGGACAAAAATAATCGGACTGGACTCGACTGGTCTGGTTTCGGGACCGCCCGATTTAGAACCTAAGTCCCCGGCACAACCAGACTATTTATGTCGAACCCTAACCTAACCTACATGAAACAGACAAGAAAACGTAAATACAATGAATATTTCAAAAATTTACACTCAGAACATTGAACGGTTCACAATTTTTCGACAGTTTACAATTTCGTGAGTTAGATTATAATCTAACGGATTTTACTATCTTACGGTGACATATACAAGAATTGCACGTTTAAAGATATTAAATACTGACTGATCAATCAACGCACAACTCAAACCACTGGAGGAAACGGGCTGAAATTTGATATGCATATAGCTACTATGCCAAAGACATCCGAGAAAGGATTTTTTTTAATTCCCCCGGAGGCAATCACTCTTAAGAGAGTATAAAATAGGGGTTTGGTATTTGCGTAGTCGCGGCCATAAGCCAGTAAAATATAAGACCTGATCAGAGCGAGAGAAAGTCTTAAAACTAAAGCTACGAGGGTTCCAAACACGGCCAAACTCCAAATGATGATTCGGATTCTACATCCCTTGGAAACTTTTTCATTTTCCAGGATAAAAAGTAAGCTGAGAAAGACAAGCAAATAAATAGCCACACAGTCGCATTTATAATAGTTTTAGGATAAACTTACTGTCAATACTATGATAATTAATAACAACTTAGAATCCTAAGAATGCGTGTCAGATAGGTACTAAAATCGATGCGTTTTCTCTATTAAGAAAATACCGAAATTATAAGAATATTTAGTTTGTCATTGCAATTAAATTTATTTCCAGAACAATTTTCATAATGGCTGCCGGAATATTTATCATCGTATCACTTTGTTGCTACACCGGTTTGGTAATATATGCAACGTTCGCAACCTGTGACCCGCTCACCACCAAAGCGATAAGAAAAAGTGACCAGCTCCTCCCCTACTTCGTGATGACCATCACTGGCTCCATCCCTGCCTTGCCCGGCATCTTCATGAGTGGAGTCTTTAGCGCTGCTTTGAGGTACAGTATTGGTGAGAAAAGCTCCATACGAACCAATTTATTTACGAGTCGTAGACTTGAAGTCAGCACCGGTAAGTGCATCGACAACATACTGGACTGACTGACGAACTGGACAGGATAAAACGATTTATTTTTATTTTACTACAAATTAGCCCTTAAGTCTTGCGTGCAGTCTCACGTGGATAGTGATGATGCAGTCTAGGATGTTAGCGAGAAAACCTGTTAGGATTATGGCAGTTATTATGTTCCTCTAATCGGTTTATTCACGGCATCGTTACGTCGTTGCCGGTAAGGTGGTAGCCTCCACCGAAGCCTTCCACCAGACCAGAGAAAATTCTGAAATTATAAATTCCCAAATTAACCCGACCGAGAATCAAATCCGGTGCCTCCCACTTATAAGACCACAGCGCTCACCCTACAGGTCGCCGTAGTTTGTGGATTCACGTAAAAGGAATTTATGGACTGTTTGTCAGCCACACAATGTTTTTTATGTCCCTAGTGGGCTTTGTGTTTTGGTTTAAGAGTAAAAAGTTTGATGTCTGTGGCATCGTAGCTCCCAAACCGATGAACATATTTTTTTTTCGAGAGGGTTCTTAGCTATGATTCAAGAAAATCTATTCGGACGTTTGTAGATCAACAGCTCTTTTCTTGTTGATGAAGGAATGTGAGCCACTTCCAGTTTCCATAGGTATGATCAATTTAAAACTGGCTATCCTTTTACTGCAATGATTTTGCAAGAAAATAGTAACCTTGATCTGATGCAGCATTAACTGGAATATGCAGAATACCCAATCTCCTTACCAACTTAGTATATTTTATAATTAGTATATATATTATATAATTTATATTTTGATTATATGTTTATCGGTTTATGTATTAGTATATAGTTATTTGAATGTAAGTATATTATACAACCACCTGCAGTCTATTCTCCTTATTTTCTACTTTTCCTAAGGTTGCCTGGTAGAGATCGCTGCTTAGGCGATAAGGCCGCCTTTTGTATCCTACTTCTGTGTTTTTTTTATTTCCTATTTTTGTTATTTTTACTTTTTGTGGTGGTACAATAAAGTATATAATAAATAATAATAATAAATAAATAAACTTACAGCAGAAGTATCATGTTTGGGCTATATTGCTAGATCCATACTAATATTATATATGCGAAAGTATGTCTTCCTATCTGTCTGTCTGCTACGCTGTCACGGCTCATCAGTTCAACAGATTTTGATGAAATTTTTTTACAGGGATAAGTTTTATCCAGCGGAAGAACGCTTTCTATCCCAGAAAATTCAAGAGTTCCCGCGTTTTAAAAAAAACCGTAACCCAGGCGGATCGAATCGCGGGCATCATCTTCATCTAATTCTAGTATATACATCGGTAGAGGATTTTAACTGCGTCGGTTTCTTAAAATTTTAAATAAAATGAATGAGTTTGTTTTAGTTCGATGTCTACAGGCTTGAATTCCTTGTGTGGAGTCATATTCGAAGACCTGATTAGACCAGCGTACAACAAACCTATTTCGGAGAAGACTGCAAGCTTAGTCATGAAAATCATTGTTGTTGTAATTGGTATGCATAAGCAATTAATTAATATCACTTGCTAGGTAGTTGCTTTAAAGCTTAGCCCCACTACAGAAGCGCGGCTCGGCGCGGCACGTAGCGGCAAGTATATTCTTTTCTAAAAAATGATATGAAATGTGCACATTTCATACCCTGTAAATAAGTTCGAAAGTAAACTTCCCGGCCTAGGTCAGTAAAGAATGTATGTATTTTCATTACATATCATAAGTTTGAATTTGGAATCTTTCTTCCTGAATATCTTGTAACTTGTTATATTGTTCTTTGGCCTAAATAGTTTAAATTTGGAACGCTACCGTATTACGCGTTCAGCACTCACAGCGCAAAAAAAATATATTAAAAAAAAAGTCACTTGTTTCAATTTTTAGAAAAGCACTATACACACCTCGACCGGGAGAGCGTTTCTGGTCTCGTATATAGCCGGCCTCGCGTAGATCGGCCGTCTTACTAACACTCGACCAGAAAACGCGTACTTCCCGGTCTCGCGATGTAATGTACTATTGCATGAGGTTGTTTGAAGCTGGACCCACTTAAGCGACACGACACGGAGATGCGCTGCGCGACGAAGCCCCGTATAAACTCATTAAAATAATGTTTGCTGTTTAATCTATTTAGTGTTTGCCTGGTAACCAATTTAAGGGATGAAACAAACAATACGCGACGAAGTTCGCACGGCAGAAAGTTACACCGTTTTCATAAATACAGTTTCTGTTTCGCAGTGTGCATGCATCTAATTACTTCAATAAGGCCCATTTGCAGAAACGCCAGGTTAACCCAGAGTTAGCTACTACATTGACAGAATTTGTATAAATTTTCTGTCAAAATTTAATAAAAATTAGTCCTAGGTTAAACGTAACCTGGCAAACACAAACCCATGCGCGATTGGAGGACGATATCGTTATTTTGAACACGAGGTTGAAAAGAGAGTTAGTATCAACCCGTGCAGGTTTTGAGGCAGTACTACCTTTTATTGAACACGCAAACGCAAATAAGCAACCCGGCATCTCTGTAAGCGGGCCTTAGGTAGAGTGATAGTTTTTTTTAAATTTCAACTGTTTAAAAAACTCACACCTATCCTTCAAGGTGCTATATGTGTTGGTCTTGTATTCCTCGTGGAGCACATGGGGGCCCTGATCCAGGCGGGCAAGAGCTTAGCTGGCATCACCGCAGGCAGTCTGCTAGGACTATTTACAATGGGACTTTTTATGCCATGGATCAACGCTACGGTGAGCTTACAATATATTTTCTTCTTTTTTTAATTCTAATGTTCGTATTTTAAAGCCAAAGGATATCGGTTTTATAAAATAACTACTCGGCCCTTTACCTAGGCTCTGATTTCGCAAATTCTGCTCTACTATTAGATACTGGATCATATCAAGGAGTGTAAATTACTACATTTTACTGCGACATACTATGCTAGTTTACTTATGAATAGCATTTTATATTAAATTAACACAAAAAAATAACTTAATAGCTGAGTATTGTTTTAAAAAAGATATACTTACCTACTTAAAAAGGTCTTCCGAAGTTCACATTCCAGCACTATTGCCGGCTCACTACTGAGCACTATTCTCATCCTATCCTATCCTATTCAACCTGTGTTGAAGTGATAATGATGTTGATGATTTTGGTTTTCTCTAGGGTGCGCTAGCCGGTGGCGTAACCTCCACCTTCCTCGTAGGCTGGATCTCTCTAGGCACTCAGGCAGCCATGTTGCGAGGTGAAATCGTGGTGTTACCGAAACCAGTCAGCATCTCAGGCTGTGCCGACAACTACACCCTTCCAACTACACCGGCATCTAACATCACTGTAGAGTTTGACAGGTCAATATTCTAAAAGTTTTTTATTTAATTTACTGGAATTGTAATACAGTCATAAATCGGAAGCATCTAGTCCCTAGACACGCGCTACGTTGTAGAAACAAACTTCAGTCATTTTAGTTGTAGTTCTACCTTACGTTGTAGAATCAAATTTCATCCCCGCAACCAGGATCCCCGTTCCAAGTTACGACCTGTTATTTATGTTACTCTGTCTCAACTCGGGTTGGACAAACAAATTCCTTAAAAATACTGCAAATGTTCATTTGATTTGTATTAAGTACTCATTTTTTCTTTTTATTAGTAAATCAGGCGTATTGTAGCGATGTCATCATCTTTGGTCACATCGGAGCAGAATCAAAAGAATATATTTTAGTATATGTTATGTAGTTAAGATACTTTACTTTATATAATAATAGCCTAGATGCCCGCGACTTCATTCGCGTGGTATAAATTTTTTAATTCTCGCAGGCACTCCTTAATTTTCCTATAAAAAAGAAGCCAGTTACTCAACTATACCCATGCAAAAAATCACGTCGATCCGTTGCTCTGTTGCGGCGTGAGTGAAGGACCAACTCTCTATTTAACAAATTACAAATATTGTGAAATACGTATTTCATAATTTTAAAACGGAAGCCCAAATACCATTTCATGGCTAGAACTTGAAAACGATGGAATTTCAAACAAACTTTCAACTCCTATTTAAACCCTTTGTGGGTGGAATTTCCCGAAACTCTTTTATTTTCCGGGATAAAAAGCCTATGTGCTATTAGCCTAGTGCAGACTATAATCTGTCTCTGTGCCAAATTTCATCCAGATCCGTCCAGTCGTTCTAGAGCTATATGTGTTCGAACAAACCCGCATTTGTTTTAAGTGATATAAAACGCGTTGCGTTACTTCATCTCTAATGCTGCAATATGCATTGAAGCAAATACAGCTGTCGTATTTTTCCCTGTAACTACTTACTTCGGCAAATTTTAATTTATGTGATTTTTCTAACAGATCTGGCACATTCTTCTTGTACAGAGTAAGCTATTTATATTATACGCTGATCGGTATGACAGTGTGTATTATAACTGGATCGATCATAACGTTTTTCACCCGACCAAACAAACCTAATATGGTAAGCAACAACATTGTATTCTAATATCATAAATATTTTAAGTCTGAAACATACACGAGAGAAATTGATCGATCAGCGCTGTGGTCTTATAAGGATTAAGGACGTCCCGGGTTCGATTCCTGGCAGCAGTTGGCAGGACGCGTCCACCTTTAAAGCGTATAAACCTAGACCCCTCCAGGTTAGCCCGTTCCTGTCTTAAAATGCAACTTCATGACTAGGTAAGATCACAGTACAGCGTCTTTGAGTATCTTGTATTATAAACTAGAGAGCCTGGAAGACGTGGTTCTACCCTTAACCTAGAACCTGATTGCAGCGCCACCTACCGGGTCCAACCGAGAATTTCATCAAAATCGGTTTTATACAAAAGAAAATTGGCTGTTTTATGTTAATTTACACGCGAAGCGCTACTAACGTATAGCCACCGATCGACTATAAAATCTCTACTTAAAACGCAGAGCTGAATATTTTCTAGAGCAGGGTTTCCCAAACTATTTTGGGCAAGAGACCCCTTTTTCAAAATGAACTGAACCTCAGACCCCTATAGCCAAATTACTTTAAAAATCCTATCTCTAGTTTTTACCGTTGAAAATGGCTACCAACAGGGCTACCGGCTAAAACTGACAGCTACAGTGTAACGATCGCAATCATCTCTGATTAGATAACAGTCTTCCACTATTGGACAAAATCCATTGACGCAGCAAGAATACCATAAATTCAGCCAATCACAGCAATTGATACTGTAGATGCCAATCCCTGAGACGTATTTTTGGCCATAGCTCCGAGGATTTTGGGAGGATTGAGATAGGAATAGTACCAAGAGTTGAGTTGAGCTATGGCCAAAAATACGACTCAGGTGATTTGCATCTGATAATCATTTTCAATGGTAAAAATAAAAAAATCAGTCTCATGGATGAACTTGGTGACTGGTGGTGGTTTCTAAATCCGGTACAATATTGGTGAGCCTTAAATCTTCGCTTTCATTCATTTTCAAACGGTTTCTTTGTTTTGACAAAATGTTTGTCACACTGAAGCCTTTACCAACTAGGTATGATGATGGCAAAGCGATAAGATATTTTTCAGTAATGTTCCACAATGCAGGATACAGTGTTTCAATATTGAGCTGCAAGCAGAACTTCTGATAGCCGTGCGATCATCATCTTGTACGAACTTGTGCACGATTATCGACTTGTTGAGTTTATTAAAAGTACAATATTGGGACTTCCTACGAAATCATTAGTCATTCTTATAACAAGTTGGTACACGTAACACAACTTATACAGTATCTTGAAAGTTTCAAATAAGAACTTATGTTAATTAATTGGGGGTCGATTTTTAGTGTCCCCCAAATCCCCAAAATCAGTTTTCATTTGTGTCGACCCCTGGGAAATCGATAGCGACCCCTTGGGCTCGATATCGACTACTTTGGGAATCCCTGGTCTAGAGTGTACATCAAAAACTTTAACATCTGTTTTGGTGTTTTTTTGAAAAGTTTTAGAAAAAAAGGTTTTCAGTAGGTATTATGTAGAATAGTTATAAGGTTGCGTTTTCGGTGGGCAGCAGTGAACGGATGCGGAATAAAATAAGCATCGTTCCGCACTTGAGGTTAATAGTACTTACTTAATATGAATCAATTTATTATCAGGTACACCGTGACCTTCTAACACCAGTGATCCACCGCTGGCTGCCACCTCAAGACGCGCACTGTCGTCGACCGAGGCTCACCCAGCATGACATAGAGATCCATGCGAGGGAGATGGAGCGCTTAAGGGCCCATTCAGCATTTTTAGTGAGTGGATTTTGTTTTATTCGCCGGGTCGGCAATTTACAATCCTCGCGGCAAATACGTACCACCTACCGATTTAGCGTTTTACGATACCTTGTAAAAACCGTTTAGGGAGTATATATTAGTCTGAGTTTATTACTGCCATACCGTTAGCCTGCTACCATCTTGGACTGCTTCATCACTTACCATCAGGTGAGACCGCAGTCATAAGTGTACCTACGTAAAGCGATGATAATCTTGTGATCTATTCGGGTGGTAACAATTCTTCCTCGGATACGATACCACTTGATACTTTTCTTCACGCAAACTTGTACTTCGTACTACCTATCTCAACCTACGACTAAGTCCTTTGGTTAAGAAAGTATTATTTATTACATTTATTGACATTGAAATTTTCATTTTCGTTATATTTGTAGCTTGGTAAATAAAATATATTATTAATAAACATATAAAAATTTGTTTATAAGAGTTTTGAACCCCTTTCGGATTAGAATCCACAATAACGTCCATATATTGCAGCATAAGCACTAAAACTTATGTTTTTTACAGAAGGACGAGGCCAGCCGCGAGAATGATTATATAACGCAAAGGAACAACAATAATTTAAGTTAGTGATTGTTCAAGTGTAGTTTTTTCATTGCGTTATTTTTATTTTCAATGTAATATGATGTTAAATAAAATTTTTGCTTATAATATTTTGATTCTTTCTCTATTTTTCAATTCTTACCAAGTGAATGACAAGTTTGTGTTCATACCTTGCTACATATTATTATGATATGTAGCTGACCACCAAAAATAAAAATAAAACCTGTTTAGGTGCGCTAATATTGTATTTCTCTTTATTAGGGCTTTTAGGATTACACTTTGTTAAGTTTACAGTGCGGGAGAAAAGTGCAGGAGTTAAAAGATTATTAAAAACGGTCACACTGTTATGTGTGAAGTGCGAGTGCGAAGAAAGTAATTATTGTAGAGCATTTTGACCTACAAGGATCACTTATTGCTGCCTGAACATTTAATTTACACTTAACGCCATAAAATATGTCAACTAATCACTTCGCACCTGCACTTTTTATTTCACAAAGTGTAATCCAGACTGAACCCTAATATAAAAATTACTTAGTTACATTTATTTCCGACACATGGCGTGGTCAGCTATACAACGTCGGTAAGATGCTTTTACAGGATATATTGAACTTAAGAAAAACACAAAAAATAGAAATTTATGTATATTTAATCCTTAATAGCTGATACATCACAAAGTAAATATAGCTATTTACAAAAATATTGGACTAAAGTACAAACCTTGGTCCGTAAGTCGTAACAAATGTGAAAGAAAAAGACGATCTATATTGATTAATTTAATTTCCAAGTACTCGGAAGAAAACTTAAAAATAACTTATTAGAAACCATTTGGCAATAAATTCGAAAAGTGGGTAAATTCAAGTTCTTTGACTCGTTGCGCCACGATCAAAATAAAACTATAAAACAGCAACAATAACTTGCATAGTAAAAAGAAAAGATATTATATTACTACTACCTACCACAACATTTTGTTAAAATACAAATCAGATGCTTCATTTAACCAAATGCCACATTAATTAGCCAAATACAAGAATTTACTTGAATGATTAATTTTAAATACTATGTAAGATTTAATATTACAAGTTTTCTTTAATACTACAAATCAATTTCTTTTTTAAAGAAAATCGTCAGTACTGAAACTTTTAACAAATATAATAATTATTTTAACAACAAATTATTGCGAATCAATACTGCAGATGGAAAAGATCACGCGATGAGGGGTTACTATCATCACTTAAAACAGTATCATTATAAATTTCAAGATTAGACATGACATTTACATGACAACCATTTATTAACGTCCCGAAAATAAATCAACAAGATTAAAATAATACTGCTTAAGCGATGATAGTAAGTCCCCAGTTTAATTTGTAAGCCTGAAACACACGGAGCAAGATTGTACGATGCGACGGCGACCTGTCTATCGTATTTTTATTTGTATTAGTTACTTTAGAAGTTGTAATGGATAGCGAGGTTAATACTGCCAAGCGCACTTATGACCTGTACTCGTGCCTAAGTGAACGCATGTTGGTGAAACGTGCTTCATACAGGTTCATGTTGTACAATCATTCGCACGTAGGCGTGCGATTCGTTTGAAGATAGTGCTGTTGACGTCGCTCCAGTCTCCCATTGTGTTTGTTTTAGCCTTTAACTTTTAAAATTTAAGCTCGGATTTCCTACAAGTACGCACATTGACCGGGAAGAAAACGTTTAACTCTATAAGTGTAGCTAGCACCAGGAACATTGCGTACATCGCCAAGCACGCCCTGCCCACAGCTGCATCTAGCTTGAACTTGTTAAACCAGAAAGTCAAGTACAGCAGCAGAAGAGTCGACAACAGCGATATGGCAGAGTATTCGAGACCCATGGAGTTTATCTTCACCTATTAAAAGAAGAGGAAGTTACACTCAAAGAATATTTAATGAACAAACAGAAAACGCAAGCAAAACTATGTATATTTTAGCAAATAAATTCAGTCTAATTATGAGAATCTCCCCGATCAATCATATCAATTATTAAAAAGACCGAACAGTAGGTTTCATATTAATTTATAAATATTATATTAATTAAAAAATATTTAATGTTCTATTCGAAATTGGTTAGAGATGGCTCATACTTAAACTATGGGCCCAAATCGCTCAGCAACAAATTGTCATAGATACATTCGCAGCGTATTTAGAAATTTAATATCGCTTTGTAAATTATCAAACAATGTTAATGGAGATCTAACCCAATAGTGGCCTGGTTCAGCTGGAGTCAGTGATGCTTTGATAAGCCAGGGTAATCCTAAACAAAGGAGTATGTCGAAGGTATTCGATCCAATTGAATTGCTTATACCCATAGATCCATGTCCTGTAAAATACCAAGATTTAAGTTAATCTCTCTGATAAAAATAAAATAAAAATCATATTTAAAATCTAGGCATACCTTGTTTAGCGACAATTACACTGGAAACGGCTTCTGGCACTGAGGTTCCAGCAGCTAAGAATGTAATCCCCATAACTGAATCTGGGATCATCAGAGTATCACCTAAACACGATTTGAGTTCAGAATATTTTTTATAACAACTCAAAGAAATAATAAACTCGGCAATAAAGATATCTTACCAATAATAGTAATCATCCACGCAACAATATAAGACAATGATCCAATCCAAACGATGCACATCATAAAAGTTAATGGGAACCAATTTTTAAATCGAGGTTTCTCACAGTCCGGAATTGTAAAGAGAAATACGAGATGAATAGGCCAGGTTATTATCCATGTTATCTGCAGTATTAAAAGTATTAATAAGTTAAACGAGCAAATAAGTTTACTATGTTAGCAAATAAGTTAATAGTTACCTTTGTGAGATTACTCCTTCCAGTAGGCCACCTCCACAACGAATGTTCATACACGTCGACAGTTTCCTTATTTCCTTCTTCTACATTTCCTCGGTTTACCTCTTGACTATCTTCTTGATATGCGATTTCCATTGAACCAACCTTAGGGTCAGCTTGCACATTTTTACTATCATCCTCATTTTTACTACTTTCAATCGGAAGAGAGGTATCTACTACTGCTTTCTTTTCATTCGCATCTGTATAGAGAGATATACTTTTGACATTACCATTGTGTTGGTGATGATCTACCGACAACTCATTCTTAATTGTTGACGGTGACTTAGAATCTTTATTTTCTGCAATTAAATATTTATGGCAAAATAAAGAAATTAACGTTTAGTAAAATTGGTATTAAATACTGAAATTCTACAAACCATTGTCAACTGGCAATGTAGCATCTTGTTTTTCGCTATCTTTCTTTATCATATCGGAAACGCATTTCCAACTTCCTGTTGTAAAAAAGATTTTACTTTAAATAGTATCAAAATCAACCCATAACTAGTGAAGAATGTAATAAATCTCACCTTTAGCAAAGTTTTGTATAGATTTGTCATAATACATGATACAAATATAAACTCCGTATAATAATACTAAGAGACAGGCTTCATACCACTGCACGTACTCATCGTGCATGATACAGATAAGGATAGAGACGGTAATGCCGTAAGCGAGACAATCTCTCGTTAAGGGCCACCAGTCTAATGGAACCACCTAGAATAACAACATTTTGAGGTTAAATCAAAGAAGATTTTATAGAATCCATTTAAAACCTCTAAAACTAAAAAAGTGCACTTTACCATCCCAGCTCCTATACCGCAACAGGCTGCAACTGCAAGAATATTGAAAACCGCTGATCCAACGATAGTGCCCACACCGATATCACCTTCAGTGATGAATGTCCCGATTACGTTCACAAAAAGTTCAGGTGCTGAAGTGGCAGCTGCCATAAACGTAGCACCAGCTACGTCGTTTGTCATATTTAATGCTGAAATGAGAATCAAAAATCATTTTTGAAACTAATATTTATATTAGTTCCAAGTCCAATACTTGATTAAATCTGTAATAGATCATTTATACCAAGAAATTGCAATTTAAAGAAATGGGATCATAGATATTCATCTAATACCAGCATAATCGCGGATGGGTCGTAGAAAGGTAACAGAAAGACAGGCTCACAAGTTCGCGTTTATAATATTAGTATGGATTAGTATAAAAGTATAGATTATGTAACATCTTACCCGTACATATCCTATCGACGGCAGGAACAAAAAACTTATCGCAGACCACAGCAAGAGCCAGAAAGAGGTAGATAGAGATAAGTGCGTGCAAGACAATGGCTCCATGCTGTCTCTGCAACTCCGTGAACAGCCCTGCTGGGAAGTCGTCGATGGCCGGTGGAGTGCAGTTGCGAATGTAGCCATCTGAAACTGCCACGATATAATTATTTGATACATGAACACCACTAGTCCGTTTTCAATTCAGGTGGAACTTCGTTTTTAGACATGCAATAACATAATATTACCTATTTTGTTCCATTTAAGTTGGAAAGTATAGATTGCAGTTGAAAGTAAAAGTTATAGATAATCATGTTTTCAACAACTGCACCTATTTTCAACTTGGATCCGGTATTTGAACTTGGGTTCAATTAAGCTGTACATTGTCCATCAGTAAGTCACGGTGCTAAAAGTACGGTTTTATCATGTTAATTTTGCCTGCTATAAACGTTTCCCCTATATCTAAACAAATCTAAGCTAAAGAATTTGAATTTTGTTTTCTTTTAGTACCCGCTCTGCGTTTCTTGTATCTTGATGTAAAACCCTTTTCATGAGATACTGGAACTTGTGCATGACCTATCAATGAACTTATGTTTTTATATAGAAGTAAATAAGCAATTACATAAGGTTAAACACGATATTATAGTGCAAAGAATTTGAACATCGATCTTACTTCTTGACAGAAAGTTCGGCAATTTTGCCTAGCTAGCATAGGTCTTAATGTTTTAAAAAACCCTTCGGGAACTCTAATCTCTCACGTTTAAAAGTAATAAATATCCGTCCTTCCGGTATAATTTCATCAGAATTGGCTAAACGAGAGTGGATGGTTCAACGCTATAAAAATTATAATACCCGAAAAATTAATACAATAGTTCAAAGTAGGCATGATTTGTTACCAGAATAATATTTGTATCTCTTTAAGTACAAATATTACTGATTTGTCTTAACTTTTCAGTTTGAAAGTCTCATTATTTAAAGTATGTATAAAATGATACGTAGCATATAGTAACTCCTTCTATATACTTACTTAAATGAATTATTTTTGTATATTTTTGTATATATGAATGCAATAATAATTCATTTGGGAACAATGAGTTCCTTAGGAACAACTGACGACCTTGACGACCTCCCTGGCGCAGTGAAGAGCGCTATGTAGGTCTCGGGTTCCATTCCCGGCCGGGTCAAGTTGAGAATTCATAATTTCAGAATTTTCTCAGGTCTGGTCTGGTGAAAGTTATCAACCTACCTACAAAGACGTACCGCCAAGCGATTTAGCGTTCCGGTATGATGCTGTATAGCTACCGACTAGGGGTATGGGTTTAATATGACTGCCATACCCCTAACAGGTTAGCCCGCTACCATCTTAGACTGCATCATCACTAACAATTAGGTGAGATCGCAGTCAAGGGCTAACTTGTAGTGGAATAAAAAAAAATTGTAGTAAATGATGTTGGTGACTCTAGTAGTCAGTATAATACATATTATTATGATTTTTGTAGCAGTTTATAAGTTTTAGCATTCATATACCACAGGCACAGTCTAAAGAGACAGGTTCTTTCATACCACTACTATGGGCTTTAGCTTTTTTTTATAGCAGCTAGTCGTAATCGTAATTCTGACGAGTGGGCTTTTGCAAATAAGTATTATTTATTTGAACAATTCTCTATCTAATTTGTTAGGTTAAGTTCCAGTATTAGTACATAATTCGAACCTTTTAGATTAATATTTCCATTTTTATAGCATGCGACAACCCGGTATGCTATAAAAATGGAATGGAAAGTCTAATCGTGTTTTAGAATAATTGGAATATTATAGACAGCTGATGGTTCTTAATACATTTTTAATTAATATAGCATGCAGCGATGTGGCATGCCTCAATGTCTCACTATGTTATTCTGATGGGACTGTTGGTCCAATATTATTATCTTCTAGTAAAAAGCACAAACGATGATAATTTCTTACTTTATTATAGTTTTATTGTCGAACTAGATACGTTCTGCTCTGATTTTACAATATTTTTTCGTAATAAATACTTATTAAAATCATGTTCCTATCAATCATTTAATATTCCCGGCTGAATCTGCCGTCTTTGTTTACAGTCACATGCAAATTAGAAAGAAATTATGTGCAAAAAAGGATAAATAGTGTAGGGTTGTTGCCTATCAATGTAATTAAAATGTTTTTCTTCTTCTATATGTGTCAAATTTTTGCCTGAACCGATTTGGATGGAACTTTAGCTAGTAGGTACTTAAGTATTCAAAGAGTGATAAAGACTATTTATATTTACATTTTTAACAAATGATTCTGAGTTGCTCAAATCCATGACAGGGTTAAAGAAAAATAAATATCTCACACCTCTATTAGAATTTGATGCACATTATCAGTGAAGTAAATTAATTTTAGGCGCCGCACGTATTTTTATTCCACTACAAGTTAACCCTGAAAAGAAATATGTAGATAGGTACTCTACTAATAAACCTATATGAAAACATAATATTATGAATTCCACAGTTCAGTTTTACTACAGTGCACATTACACTACACTGTAGTGAAACATGTGGCAATAAATCAATGTGCACCCGCGTGGAAACTATTTTTCGATCGAAAAAATAAACATGCTTCTTATTATTTTTTAAATTATATTTTTACATTACAAAAAATTTAAGACCAAAGAATTGTATTGATGGTTTTGATATAAATACTTTCGAATAAATAATGGAGAAGTCTGCATTTTTTTTTTTTATTTATTATGAAAATTAAAACAAAATAGAACAGAAATATGAAAGAATCATTAAAATATCTCAGCAAATGAAAAAGTTATGGGACTTTGAAGTTGCGCTTGCAAGAATAATTTCGTTACACGCGGCGCTCCATCGTGTGACGTCATTTGTCCTAGACGACGCAGCACGAATTCACCGAGTACGTATTATGTAGTCACTTGCGCCGTTCAATTCGTATTTTTTTTATTACCCGATGGCAGAAGTTAAATAAAAAGTCTACAAATATTGTATTGTTCCTATGTGTCAAAGCACAAAAGTTAATAATCCCAATATTTTTTTTTAATTCTATTTCTAAGTCCTTTATTGACGGATTTCAAATTTTTTTTCAGTGATTGATCAGTTATGATCTATATTTTAAAACTATTACGTTGAATATAATATTAACAACATCATGAAACTTTCCATTACTTAAGTTATAAATATGAGCCTATAAATAGGTACCTAAGTTTAATACGTAGTAAAAACGTGACAACCCTAGTTGTTATTATGCAATACATCACATGCCACAGTATCGTGCGTGAGCGATATACCATTATACAACGATAATTACCATATATCTTGTGGTATAAAAAGTTAGATTGTCACTAGGAACAGAAAACTGTAGGTGCGCTTTATCATGCAATCGTTTACTTTTACTAGCATCTCACGATAATTTTATTGTTATTGTCAGCTGATGGGCAGACAGAATATAAAAATCACAGACCAATTTATAATGTTGAAAAGCAATGTGCTTATAAAGAATGGGGAATACACAAGGGATATTATACGCTTTTAGTCGTACCTAGGTATCATAAATACTGAAGAAAATATTATTTGCCTCGTTATTTTCTAAAGAATTAAGAGGTAATTAAATAAGTGGTCTAAGGTTATTTAAAAAAGGTAGGCTCTCTACTAACACTAATTAAAAAATCTGGTAGATACTTATGAAACAGTAGATTATAATAATGACTAGAGACACTATGCCAAATCGGTGCAAAGTTGGGAAGCGAAAACTTACTGAATTATGAATTACCTATAGATAACTGTTTAATTTGTAAAATAGTGTCACAAATCACAGTGAACATATTTGATTATAATATTACGTACTAATAAAATTAATACATCCTATTTCGTGAATTCAATGGAATCAGCTGACCTCCATGAACTATGGAGTCAATTAATTTAGCCTCAAGATTCACCGTACCTACCTATATATTATTAACCAACATCTTTCATTTGAAACTCTAACTCAAAATCAAGTAATATTTCAATTCATTTTTGATTTTAGAAAATCGAATTGTTACTTTTAAACCATACAGAATAATTAAATTACCTAATAATAATAAATGAAAGGAAAATTAAACTAAATCACTTTAAATGTCCTTGAGCAAGCGGCCCTAAATATACTTTCCTATGTAGGTATAGCTAGATAACACAATAGATACCTACCTATTTCCGCTAAAGAGCTAGTTCTTGAAGAACGTTTAGACTATCAATACAATCTATCGTGACAGCGTTTGTTACTGATATCTAAAGTATCTAGGATTATAACTTGGACGGAAGGACCTTGATTGCTCTACTGAAGCGCAGTTTTTGACCTTTATAACATGTAAAAACACGGACACGTTTTCGCCAAGTAAAATATACCTACATGGTCAATAATAGCTCTTATCTAAAGGTCCCTTTAAACCTTCCAGAAAAACTTGATATGGAATTAGCTAATTTTATAACAGACATTCAAAGGACGGCCTGGAATAACACACCAAAGATTAAAAAAGGAATAAGGGTTCCACTTATCTCAAGAAAATTATCAACCATATTATAATAAAGAAAAAACAAAGAAAAAGGTGGCATGCTTCTAGATCGCCACAAGACAAAAGTCCACCAACTCACCAACTCAATCAAGAAAGCAATCAAAACATATCATGAAAATAAATTAAATGATTACCTACAAACCTTGACCAATGATCGAGAAACTGACTATTCTCTTTGGAAAGTAATAGGAAATCTAAAAAGACACATCATACATGTATGGCCTATTAAAGAACCTAATGAAAACTAGGCCATTAATGACATTCAAAAAGCTAATCGATTTGCCCAGTACTTGGAAGATATATTTCAACCAAATGAGGGCTAACAAATTGATCTTAGTGAGAATGGAGAAAAACAAGACGATCGCCAAAATATCGAACTTGCAACACCAAAAGAAGTATCTAAAGAAATAAAGTTCAACTTAAGTAAAAAGAAGTGCCCGGGATACGATCTTATTACCGGAGAAATATTAAAAAACTTACCTCGGAAAGCTTTAGTAAAACTTACCAATCTCATAAATGCGTCATTCGGACTAAGACATGTAACTGAGCTGGAAAGTTGCTGAAGTTATCATGATTGCCAAACCATGCAAACCACTCCATGAAACAACATCGTATAGACCGATCTATTTATTACAAGTTATCTCAAAATTATTTGAAAAATGGTTACTTATGAGACTAAACCCCATTTTAAATAACAGAAAATTAATATCACATCACCAATTTGGATTCCGCGAAAAACACTTAAGAATAGATCAAGTTCACAGAATTACTGATACTATAGAGAAATCACTAGAAGATGAGAAAGTGTGTAATACTGTATTTTTAGATGTAGTATTATTGTGGTGATAAGTGTAAAGTAAATGTTCACAGTGATTACTGATCCTTGCAGGTTCAAAGTGTTCTACTCTAAACACTTTAGTTGCACTCGCACTTCACACTTAACAGCGTGACCATCCACACTTTGAAGTTACTAATGGTACTTAACACCTGCACTTTTGCCCCGCACTGTAGCTTAACAAAGTGTAATCCAGCCCTTATTTTAAATGAAGTGGCAGTGGGCAGATTAAACTTGGAATCTAAGGAGCGATCGCGATGGCCGGGGATCGATAGATGGCTGAGGACTGAGTGTGATATCGCTCATGGGAAAAAGCCTATAAGCAGCAGTGGGCCGTCCAGAGCCCAATATGGAGATGATGATAGCGCAACTATTCTGAAAATGGTACTTTCTTAGCGGGAGTTTACTTAAGTTATAGAACACCTGCGTATGAAATGTAAAGTTTCTCGAGAATGAGGCGACGCGGCGGCTGAAATGCGGCCGCGTTAAGTTGAATTATCCTACTAATAAAATGTGAAAGTTTGGATGTTTGTTACTCCTTCACGCCACAACGATAGAACCGATTTGGCTGAAATTTCGAATGGAGATAGTTTATAACCTAAATTAACACATAAGCTACTTACATTTTATCCCGTGGGAATATCACTTACTTTAGTCAGCCGGTTTTTCTTTTTATCTCTTGAGATTTTGCACGTAAATAGGTTACTAATTGAATAATTAAATAATATATATAACGTATACATTTAACGTACGCAATATTTTTTTATCCCACCAGAGTGAAACCGAGGCAGGTCAGCTAGCAATTCAATATAAATAATGAATGTAGGTACACGTACGGTTAAACGAAGGCATCACTGATGACAAACAAACAATGCAACTTCCTCTCTAAAAATGCTCCGACAAATAGCAAAGTCAACATAAATTGTCTCAAATGACCTCAGCGTCAACTCGTCTAACCGGATTAACCGATTTTAGTGAATAACCTGGCCTGTGAACTTGAATATCTCATGAATATAGATATGTTGCGGGATACATTCGCACAATGGTTATAGCAAGCTTTTCCCGGGTAGAGTTCGGGATCTGCGAAACTAGCCTGTTTTCACCAATAATTAATACCTAAGCCCGTTATATGACATCTAACGGGACATCTTCCATTTATGTGAAAACTGTCAGCAAGTCCCAGTGGGGCTGATTCTGTAGTGCACAATCTCTAAACTAAACTAAAATTAGAGCATTATAAATATTGCTAACCCTTTCATAATACTCCCTACGGAAAGGGACAGAACTAGATTTAAAGCTGCCATTTTAGTTTAGTTTAGAGATGTTACTTTACAGAATCGGCACCATTGGCTCCCTAAAATTTAGGCATTATTGGTGAAATCGCCCAAAATTATTAATTATTGTTTATTTATTTAATTAATTATTGTTTCATTAACAATTTATCTCATTACTGGTTTTTTTTATTGTGCTGGTAATTCTACTCTATCAATTCGAATTACTTAATTCAAGCTTTTCGCTTTGCAAACTTTGTACATAAGACTCGCAACTTACAATAGGAAACGTTTTGGTAGGGACTAGGGACGTAATAGTAAAACTTTCCATCATAAATCAAAAATAAATAAAAATCTATTTTAAAATGAATCTTCTTTACAATTATAAAGCTAATAAAGTTTGAATTACTACGAGTAGCTGTCACATTAAGTATAATAGTAGCTGTAAGATAAGTAAGTACCTATTAAAATTTTCAAGTAGATCCAAAAACTTGTCGATGTCATAAGTAGCAGTCAGTACTTTTTACCCTTTTTACCATTTTGAAGAGAAAGAGGATTAAGTATTTACAGATGATTCTGTAATACTTGCTTGACTGTGTGGTAATTTGAACAAAACTAAATTGACAGATCTTAAAAGCAGTGCTGCGTTTTACCATATTCTGTGGTTTTACACAAGCTTCCCTTTGGAAAACGATAACTTAATATTATTATAATTAAGTGAGGGCATCCAACGAACAACGAACGTAAGCAGATTCCAGTCATTTATACATAAACTAATAATATAAATGCGAAAGTTTGTGTGGATGGATGTATGGATGGAGGTTTGTTACTCAGTCACGCCCGAACGGCTGACCGGATTTGGATTAAATTTGGCTCAGAGATAGATTATAGTCTGAAATGAAATAACACATAGGCTCCTTTTTATTCCGGAAAATTAAGGAAAACCAAAAAACCTCAATCCACGCGGACGCAGTCGCGGGCATCAGCTAGTTATGCTAGCTAGTGTATGGCAAATTCTCATTTCTATGGCACCATTATCCCGTGCTTTAAATAATTATTGAAATAGTAAGTAATTTCATAGTGCTTACTTAATTCTATGAAAGAGTTCATACTAATATTATAAATGCGAAAGTGTGTTTGTTTGTTGGTTTGTCCTTCAATCACGCCTCAACAAAGCAACCGATCAATGTGATTTTCTGCTTGAATATAGTTGAGGACCTGGAGAGTAACATAGGCTACTTATTATCCGGGGAAATTGAGGAGTTCCCGTGGGAATTAAAAAAACTTATTCCACGCGGACGAAGTCGCGGGCGTCAGCTAGTCTTAATACTAGAGTTTCGCCCGAACTGAGACCTCGCGGTATTTTTTTATTCCACTTATGATGGTGCTAACATCTATCATTTGTAAGCACAAACGAATAAACTTTTACAGAGCGCCATCTATTGACATCATTGTAAAGTTCTGTTAAAAATACTAATGCTCATTAAAAATTAAATAATTTCGTTTCCTTATATTTATCTAATTTTAGTATTTGTTGTTCAAGTACAGGATATAATTCAAATACTTGATCGAGCTTCAGGCTCAACCTTTCAGAAAATTTAGAGTTCTGAGGTCAACTTTGGACGTTAGAAAATCTATACTTTGGAAGCCCCCCATTTCGTCAATTTTAGGGGAAAAATTAAAAAGTATTTTTTGTACACTATTCCTAATTATCTTTAAAACGATATACCGCAACCCTATGTAACGCTATAAAAATATTTTACTTCGTATTCGCTTCTATTAGAATAGAAGCCCCCCTGAAATAAAGATTTTTATAACTTTTTAAGCCATATTCGGTTAGATGCCATCGGTTTACACATTAATTTAATTATTTAAATTTGAAGTAATTACGTTCAGTAATTCAGAAGTTTTAAGGCTCTGAGAGACGGACGGACGGATGGACAAGTGCAAATTCACTCAAGTAGACCTTGGTTTCGCTCGGTCAATAACTATGACAGTAAATACGCGCAATACCACAAAATCACGTGCTTACTGCAGTTAGTTGTTAATATAGCCCTTACAATTTTTGATGTGATAATATCTCATCGTGTCGAATAGAGCGTGCCTCATCTCATTGAGATACCGCCAAGTGCAGTAAGGAGGAAATTGACAGATGAAAGAACGCAGGAAGTCCGCATTAAGTGCTTCGATAGTACAATCCTCTATTGGACGCTAGTTTTCAAGAAAATGGGATCAAGGGTCTTTTAGTAGGTACTTACTCGATAAGTGATGAGTAGTGTAATGAACAGTACCTACTCTGCTAAGACTATTGGTATAGTGGTTAGGTTGTATAAAATTCGCGCGGTTCTCCAATATGAGGTTAAACTTAATAATATTATCTGTAGAACTAATTTAAATTAATTGAGTCTACCTTTTCGTTAGCGTATTATGAAGAACAGATTGCTTCTTTCATATGCTCAAATCGGTACTCGGTACCTGAAGTAGGTAGGTATACAAATTAAAAAGTGACACCAAAGTTGCTATGTTAATGCTCTGCCAGTATGGAGATGTCGACGCTTCTTTTGCTGGCAATGCTCAAATAGTTAACCGTTTTTATAGATCATTATAGTTTCGACTATAAACCACGATACTTTCGATTATAGACCAGTATTCTTTTGACCATCTATCTGTATGTCATCTATCTGTATGTCTGTGTTACAGCCATTTCAAAAATCAGCTATATATTTACACAAGTACAATAAGAATTTAACGGTTACTTACTAGTACATAGGTATAGATAGGGTAGGCAAAACACAAAAAAAGGTATAGGTATAGGTATGAGGCATAAGAAATTACTACAAAAATAAACAGGGTATGTACGTACCTCCTGAAGAAGGAAAGAGATTTTTCATTTACTTATGAGATACCTTATTGTATGGGTATTATATAAAAATGTTATGAAGTTTTCAAACCAGTTTTTGGAAAAAGTCTACCCTTTACGAAATGAGAACCGCCGAAGTTTTTGACATAGGTATGATGAAACAATTGCATGTTCTGCATGCATTTCACTAACTACCTATTTACCTTTATAAGTAAATTTTATACTTAATCACACGAAATTCGTGGCATTTCGCGTAGTTCACAAGTATATACAAATAGGGTATAGTTTATACAAGGCAGCTATAAGTTATCTATCTAAGTTTGGCCGTCCAAAGGGGTAATGCTGCCAGCATCTTTGACCCTAAGTATACGAGTATATTGTAATCTCACTGCGTTGATTTCAATGAGGTTAATCAGATTTAAGATTTTAGTTTTGAATTTAGTCTTTAGTTTTTTTTTATAAGTAGTTCATATTAATTAGGTAGTTTGGATTTTACCTTTCTAAGTTGGGTTTTAAGATAAAGAGAATATGCAAAATCTCAAGAGCGTTGAGATTTGACCTGTATTTTAAAATTATGTCATTCAGGTATTTTTTCATCATTAGTTTATCTTCTTATTCGAATTTTATCCATAATAAAATGATACAAATTGACGTGACGTTGACTATAATAACATCTTGCTTAATAGGTAAGCTTCGTGATTTAAAAGTTTATGCCAAGTAAAGCCTTGTAAAGCCTTCGCACCTAACGATACCAAATCTTATTTATTTATTAATTTATATAAAAATAAATTGCTGTTCGTGTCTCGCAAAAACTGGAGAACGCCTGGGCCGATTTAGCTAATTTTTGGTTTTGAAATGTTTGTCGTAGTCCAGGGAAGGTATAAACGGTGAGAAAATATGGAAAAATTGCGAGGAAGATAGGGCAGAACAACGTCTGCCGGGCCCACTAGTCAAAATTAATTTGACAACACTGGTGACACATGGTTTCAATATTTATTGTTCCGCCATCCTGTTTCCAACACATTATATTCAATTCAAATGTTTTTATTCAAATAAACTTTTACAAAATTTTGAATCGTCAAATGATTCTAGCATATGGAATTTGCTATTCCTTAGCAATTTCCTAATTCCTGCTAGCTAGGTCATTTGAAAAGAAAACCGGCCAAGTGCGAGTCGGACTCGCGCACCGAGGGTTCCGTACAAACGTAGTAAGTTAAAATTATAAAAAATATTTTCATTTTATTATGTAACTAAAAATTTATACTTTTCGCAATTTTTCCTTTATGTGCTATAAGACTTTGCTTCGTCTTACGTACGTTTTGATTCCCTTGCGAGTGTTGAAAAACAGCATAAACGACTGTATCTTTTGATTGCGTTGGCTATCTTTTGATTTTTTCACAGCTCCAAGGGACTTTTTTGTGGTGGGCTTTGAAAGTGAAAAGAATACCTGAGACGTATGTGAGGCTTGTGAAAGCGATGTCCGCAGAAGCGAGCACAAGGGTTCGGTCAGAAGCTGGCGTTACTGATAGGTTCAATGTGGAAGTGGGCTTGCAACAGGGATTGGCTTTAAGTCCTTATATGTTTCTCCTGGTAATGGATGTTTTAACATCAGACATACAGGAGCAGGCACCCTGGTGCATGATGTTCGCTGACGATATTGTACTTGTCGGGGAAGAGGCGTCCGAGGTCCAGAGCAGACTGGGAAAATGGCAAGTGAAATTGGAGAGTGTTGGCCTGAGGAACAGCCGAATGAAGACAGAACATCTGTTCTGTGACTTCGGTGGCACCTCTCGTTTCTATGAAATTGCCTTAGATGGTGTATCCCTACCGGCCTGTTTCGATTTCCGGTACCTCGGGTCGCTCTTTCAAAATAACTGCAATATTGAACGAGATGTGAACTAAAGAATTAATGCGGAATGTATGAAATGGCGACAGGTTTCAGGTGTTATATGCGACCCACGAATGCTAAAAGGGAAAATATACAAGACAGTCGTTAGACCTGTTGCATTATATGGTTCAGAATGATGGGCGGTGAAAGGGATGGATGAAGGAAAAGTACATGCGACTGAAATGCGAATGTTGAGATGAATGTGTGGTGTGACTTTATTTATTAGAAATGAATATATGAGGGGAAGTTTGAACGTAGCGCCAGTGATAGAAAAGATGAGGAGTAATAGGCTAGCATGGTATGGGTATGTAATGCGGAGAGAAGAAAGGCATATTACGAGAAGAATGATAGATATGCAAGTGGAGGAAAAAAAGAGTAGAGGGAGACCAAAGAAAAGATGGATGGATTGTGTGAAAGAGGATATACGTATTAAAAGGGTGAATAAGAGGTTCACGGATAACAGAAGTGAGTAGAAGAAGAAAATATGTTGGGCCGACCCCACATAACGTGGAAAAAGGGCAAGAAGAAGAAGACAGCTCCAAGGGAGAGTAGACCTGAGTATTTGATATGAATTTCAGCTTGATACTTCAATGCGTTCCTGCGAAAAAGGGTCTTGACACACAGACGGACGACAAAGTGATCCTATGAGGGTTCCGTTTTTCCTTTTGAGGTACGGAACCCTAAAAAAATTGCAATTAATTAAAGTGACTCTTAATTCTTCAATTTTCTTCTTTGAATCAGGCCGTAACAAGGCAACGTGATTTTCTGCATGGGTATAACTACGACTAAGTACCTGTCGAGTAACGTACTTTTAATCCCGGAAAATTAAGGAGTTCCCGTGGAAATGAATAAAACTTATTCAACGCGGACGAAGTCACGAGCATCATCTAGTATTTACATAATATTCAACACTTGCTTTTAATAATTATTATTTCAGGCTGTTCAGTTTGCATTCTGAGGAGATAAAGGGGAGGAGGTGTTTTTGTCGCCATTTTTCACCATAAGTTAAATCTAAAATAAAAATTTATATTTTGGAATATGGCAAAGGAAGCCCATTCATATTATAATACCTCATTCGATCTAGTAAACCAATTTTCAAATTGAAATCCCTAAATAAAATTATGCAAAATATGAACGGACGGACACAATCGCACAATATGGGCTGCAAATCTACCTTTCAGGTACGCAACCCTAAAAATGATCTTAAATTGCGCTTCGACGCTAAATTAAATGGCGCTAAATAATTCGGTTGTATCCTTTACATACTTTGGCAACACTAATTACAGGTAATTTTATAGAAATTTGGCTTTATGGCAGGAATTTCCAGATACATCTGGTAACCCTATACTAAGATGTCATATTATGTGTCAGCCCTAGCAAATTGTCAATTGTTAACCGGATGAGGCGCGCTCCTGTACCTCCCCTACATCTAACTTTAGGAACTGTCCGACGCGACGTAAGCGGCCCGTTAAACTCGGCCAAAGACGTAATATAAAATCATTTTAATTAACCACTTATTCCTTTTCCAGAACCTGGGGGAGTTGTGGGAGATCGTAGGTAACTATACCGATGGCTATTATTACAACTTTAATGTCAGCCAGAGAACTAATTCATAATATTGATATAGATAGCGGGCTCTTGTCAGACCAGTGCGTTTGAAATCCTCGTAGTTTTAGGTTTAAGATAACCGTAGTTAATTATCACCATCACGACTCATAACATTATTGACGTTTAAAAAATGTGGATAGTCTACCAATTATATTTAATATTATAAATAAGAAATGTGTTTGTTTGTTTATCCTTCAATCACGTCGCGACGAAGCAACGGAGTGACGTGATTTTTGGCATTTTGGCAAGGACCTGGAGGCTTTATATCCCGGAAAATTAAGGAGTTCCGGCGGGAATAAAAATAAACTAACTAAAACCACGCGGACGAAGTCGCGAGCATCAGCTAGTTTTGAATAAATATATTTTGATTGATTGATTCACAGTTTTATTGAGTAGGTAAGTACCTACTCAATAAAACTGTGACTGTCCTAGAAAATTCGAAACACCACTCCCACAAACCAACTTAGGTCCATATTAATAAACCAACATCAGCTAAGAGTAGATACTGAAGTATCAGTAATTCTATGCTTGAGACCATAAACCACATGTTAAGCATAGATATAGACCGGTTTTGAGAAAGTGATTTTAGCTCATTCAGGTTTATTAAAACGAGCTTAATGTAACAAAAAAAAGTTATTTGCAAACTTCTTTACCTAGTACTATGGACAACAACTCCTTGTCCCATTGGTGAGTGCTGTGTTCTTACAGTGGGAGTTCCCGGGTTCGACTCCCGGCAGAGTCAATTTGGAAATGTATAACTTCCGAATTTTCTCTGGTCTGAGCTGGTTGTAGGCTTCGGCCGTGGCTAGTTACCACCCTACCCGCAAAGACGTACCGTCAAACGATTTTGCGTTGGGGTACGATCCGGTACGATTAGGGATATGGGTTTGATATAACTGCCGTACTCCTAACGGGTCTCCTAACAGACTGCATCGTCACTAATTACCATCAGGTGAGATGATAAGGCTAGTTAAAGACTAACTAAATAGAATTGCTAGGAATCAGGTCAGATACATAAACTTGCTGTATTGTTAAGATACTAATATGTTCGAAGGCAAACAAAAAGTATTTTGACTATTTATCTGGTTGAATGGTCTAAGATGAAGATTAAAAAACGGCAAGAAAGAAAACCGAACTGTACAAATGGTATAATTAATCTGATTGACTAAAATGAGTATGTTCATCCGTAGCCTCATTCAAAGTTACTCACTTCACGATTGTTAAATTGACCCAAACGTACATAAATGGTAAATTGACGCTCGTGTTTCTAAGCATCATTTTGAATCCACAGTACAAACTACCTTTACATCCTCGTTGACCATAGTGTGATCCTTCATCATCTATGTGTATCTAGAAAGAAGGATCTTACTGCTTCTTAGTTCTTCCAGTATTCTTTTAAAACATTGAGCTTCGAAATCCAAGCCACTAAGTACACTAGGATTCTCTGTATACTGTTAACTAAATTTCATACAAATTTCATAAAGAAAATATCTAATAAGCAAACCTGAAAAGTTAGATATTACCTTAATTAGGGACTTCTACTTTATTAACAATAAAAATAAATGAGTTATGAACATTTGACAGTATTTAATTATACCAAATTAGCCATGTTATTAACATTTTATAAAAAAAGGTGTTGCGTGTCTAAAGAATATTATTGTATATATCATGCCTATGTGAAGGGGCATTTATTGTAGCTTATCGTCGGTCAATTTGACAGATAGACATCTAAAAATACCTGTCGAGAACCGAGTCATTCAACGACATCAGATTCTTTACTCGACAGTGGTCCTAATTGCGAGCATCGAGCAAACCACCGGGTATTTAGATTGAAACTTGTGCCTATACAAGATGGACACGGCGAAACGCAAACGTTACGCCATAGTCAACATTTACCAATGACCATTGTCCAGGCAGCCACACCCGTAATTTGTGATTTTACTAGGGATTACGACAATTTTCGGGGCATTCAACAATAGAGCCCGAGAGATCTTAATTGGTGATGAATGATAGAGAAAGATTAATTATCGCTCCAGTAACGTACCTGCCGCATTGTAAGCCATGACGCGTCTTCACTCTTCCATACTTACGGGCTGCGACCTGGCGTCAGGGATGCCACAAGCCACTACATTCACTTTGAATAACAGGCACTCGACCCGCTGATATAATCTTCTTCCCTGCCCATTAGCATCGCAGTAGTGTGACCTAGCCATTCACAGAGAATTGGACGCACTTCCGACCTGTTTCGATGTATAACCTTGCTGGTACGCGGCGTGCACTTCACGGTCCCGGCTGGGGACGGGTACCCACGGCAAAATGTGAACGTACCTCGCTCGGAGGCATTCATCGTGGTGGCGGAGAGATCGCGCGGAGACGACCGGGAGCGTCGT
The DNA here is from genome assembly GCA_964035005.1 of Erebia palarica. Classification (NCBI taxonomy): domain Eukaryota; kingdom Metazoa; phylum Arthropoda; class Insecta; order Lepidoptera; family Nymphalidae; genus Erebia; species Erebia palarica. Next base: position 24,011,176 of record OZ035986.1, read on the forward strand.
CAGTGGCGTCCAAATGCCGCGGGCAGCGATCGGCGGCACATAATGGGCCTGGCCGAGAGATCGTCAAAAGAAGAATACGGGAGCCAATTATTTATTCTCATACAATACACGTACGTCGGGCGGCGCTCGGGCGCAGTGATGGAGTGACTCCGAGCACGGCTCCTGGCCCAGTACGCATTGTGTATGAATTGCCATTGATTGAATAGATTTTTTTTATTAGACGGTTTAATTGGTCAGGCTCTATTTGCAAGTAGCTACTTTTAATCGTTGCCAGAATATAGAAAGAGTTAAAACGAAACAAGATTAGATTTATAAAGTACTAGCGGTCGCCCGCGACTTCGTCCGCGTACAATTTCTGAATTCCTATGAGATTTTTCCGCGGTAAAAGGCCTACTTATGGCTGCTATATAGCATCGGCAGGTTTTTATTATTTAAGACTAATAAGTCCTAAACTAACTTATAACCCTCATGTAAGCTTTCAACCCCTATTTCACGCCCTTTGGGGCGGATAATCGTAAAATTGCTTATGTAGTTTCTCCCATTTATTTGTACACATTTTTATAAAATTATTTCTAAACACGTTTTACATAAATATATAAAAATACTATACAAAACACATTTAAAAATAATCCTATAAAACTTCCACCCATTGCGGGGCCTTAAGGACCCATGCAGCCGGTGGTCAGGGCTCCAGAGAGAGGAACGTTACTTCCTCACATTTCGCGCCGTCTCAAGGATAACCGCCCTCTGTATCTGACCCATAATCCAGCAATCAAGCGAAAGCTTCTTGAGGTGTTGATCGAAACTTTTCGCAATAAGACCGTTAACTGATACAACCATCGGTACAATAATCGTTGAGTCAACATTCCACATGGCGGTATTTCAAGTATGTAACTTTAAAAAATTAACTTAAAAAACTTTGAACCCTCATGTAAGCTTCCAAGCCCCATTTCATCCCATTTGGGGGGAATTTTCGTAAAATTGCTCATACAAAATATTATTATTTAAATCGAATAACCTAAATCCTGATTTTCAAGTATCTAACTTTGAAAAACACAGGACTTTCATACAAAGTTACAACCCCCATTTCACCTTCTGTGGGATAGATTTTCCTAAAATTGTTTATACAGTTTATTATAACTTAAAACTAATAACCTAAACCCCGATTTTCAAGTCTCTAACTTCCAACCCCCATTTCACCCCTATTGGGGTAGATTTTCATAAATTGCTTATACAGGTTTTTATTATTTATATCTAATAACTTAATTGCAAATTTACATATATCTAACTTCAAAAACAAAGGACTTTCATACAAACTTCCAACCCCCATTTCAACCCCTAAGGGGTGAATTTTCTCAAAACAGTTTCATAGCCTACGTCTACCATAGAAGGAACATATTTTCCAAATTTCAAATCTGTATGCTTTATAGTTCCTGAGATATCGTGATGAGTCAGTGGCCTTTCGCTTTTATATTTATATATAGATTACGAAATTCAAAAAAGCGCTAAAGTATCTGTTAGCGTCAGGTAAAGAAGCTTCTATACTATCAGCTCCGCCTAGGTGTAGGAATGCTATAATATCATTAATCCGTAGTAATAAGATTCGGAGGAAGCAGTGAATGAATATGCTCTGTAACTAGATCTTTGCAATTGTCCCGCCCGTGATTTTACTAATGCCAGGTTAGAGTTCATCCACCTTCCCCCTAAGGATTCCTATCCACTAAAGCAAGGTGGAGCAGAAATTTGTCTCGCAGAACAATCAGATTATATTTAACGCAGACACATGCTCACTCTTGTTTAAAATTCCGGGGGAAAGTTATTATTAATATTAGTCTAGACTTATGTTTCTGACCTAGTCTATATAAGGTTGAATATAGCGCAAGGTCAAGTTCATGAAAGAGACACTAGAGCAAGTCTTGTGACGTAGATCATTTAAAATCGGACACCCTTGGGGAAGTATTTTTAATCTATTCCCCAGTGAAAGTTCCATTTTACAAAAATGCCGCGTTATTATTTTGCAATATTTTGAAGCTTAACGCATAATTAGATGCGTCATTTTATAATTTGACTTTGACACTTTATATAAGCTACCTTTGAGTAAACTGATAGATTGATTAATTTTATTCGATTATAGCTGATATTTTTAAAAGTATGTTGAACGAATCTTCGCAACGTCAGTGGATAGGAAGCCTAAGCTGCTCTGGCGCACGCCGCCAATTACGCTTAATTAACTAGATACTTAAGATTAGACCAGAAGGTTTTCCTTAACTCTTATCCGTATCCATACTAATATTATAAATATGCGAAAGTGTGTCTGTCTGATATTGATGAAATTTTGTACAAATGTATGCTGTATGATGTATTCCAGGAATGGGCATTTCTATCCCGGAAAATTAGGGAGTTTCTGCGGGAACAAAAAATAGTTCATCCACGCCGACAAAGTCGCGGGCATCATCTAGTATTTAATGAATACCACCCCGGATTCGCACGGGTGGGCATACTCGTGCGAAACCGGAGCGGGTTATGCTTTTGTAGGTTTTTTTGTACTAAAGCTTTTAGTTATTTAACATCAATTGTTTTACAATATACGCTGATAACCATTGATTTGGTTTTATCCGGAGTTTTGCCCTACATCTCCAAACAATTCTTCAGATCTTCACGAAATTCACATTGGAACCAAGACAGCGGCATCAAAATAATACTCGTTATTATATGTATATGTCGCATCAACGGCGGCCTATGTCAGAAAAGACGTGTGACGAGTCGGGAAAGAGAGACTCATTTTTCTTTTTAAATCAGCAGAATCGCTGACCTTTAGCAGGTCACCGTCTCAGCTGTCACTATTTACAGTACTAGAATTGATATCAAAAGCAAGTGCCATCCAAATGAGGCACTGAAGTTTATTACCAAAAAGCAGAACAAGATTAACATCCATCGCGGATTCCCGCGATGACCGATCTTGACAATATGACCACCGCAAATGCAGATACGTCACAGATTGCAACTAAAGGTTACTATTTCAATGAATGGCTTTAATCACTGATTTTAATAGTTGCCTAGTCTATCACTGGCATTTGCAATCACTAAATAAATAGACTACCTACAAATGCAATTCATAAAAACACTTTGCTACTAGAAGACGTAGGTTGTAATTGTAATTAATGCTTCTAATAATTAATCCATCACTGACTTGCAAAAGCCTTACTATTGTCACAATTAAGGAAATCTTTAATAGCAAAGGTGATCAAATGAAAAAGGTACTACGATTACTACTATACGTGGGTAGGTACGTAGGTAGTTTAATAATAATAAAGAACAAGCATATATTAACCTCACAACTTGTAATTTTTAATTACTTTAAAGAAACACCGATTTAAATGTTTAAACTCAAATGGTGTTTATTCAAGTGATCAAATTAATCTACCACCAGCTCGGAAGGCCACTCTCACCGAGAAGAGCTGGCGAGAAACTCGGCGGTAGCTCTTTTTAAAAGGTTTGATTGAAGGTTGAATAATTCTTACAATATTAACTTAGTTTACGATATTCAAGATCGAAACCGATTCACAAATATTTATCACAACTCGATCATTATTTAAACAAAGTTTATTTAGTCTAAATTCAAACTAAATCCTAGCAAAACCTAGGAACACAATTTTAGGTGTAAAATCAAATAGAAATTGGTCTTACAACCTTTCGCTTACCAAAGCTCGAACAATAATGAAACTTAATCTGCCAGTGCAACATTTAAATGCACTTTCGCGCCACCACTCGGCAGCTCGCGGCGTTACAATAGCCGACTCGCTCCGATTGGCGGAACGATATAGCGGATAAACAATTGAAACTCTTATTATTAACAAATCACTTAACTACAGTGTAAAACGAGCTGAACTAGCTTCTAAAATTATTAAACAGCAAAATCTCTGCACAAAATAAATAGTAAACAATCAAGTAGGTACTTGCGGCCAAGACCTCAGTTTTAAATCCATAAACAATTCTTTAAATCTCACGCTATTAGAAAATTAATAAACTTTAACAATAAATTGCTAATATTATGCTAAGATTCTTCAGATCGGATTACGGGCTCGAAGCTCTTCCGGCTTCTCCCACGATATATATTATGTTTTGGTCTCTGCGTCGATAGTAAAACTGCTAAATATCAAATAATTATAGGTAGGTTTATAATAATTCAGATATATTATGTGTAGATGTAGAATACTCAAAGGAATAATGTACCTGAACCGTTCTAATTATTATTTATTATTCTTATCATAATACTAATATTGTAAATGCGAAAGTTTGTTTGTATTTGGGTTTGCTGGTTTGTCCTTCAATCACGCCACTACAGAGCAACTGATCAGTGTGATGTTTTGCATGGCTGTAGTTGGAAGTAGGACCTGAAGAGTGACAACTAAGCTACTTTATATCCCAAAAAATGAGATCGCGTGGGAATTAAGAAAACTTATTTCACTCGGAAAAATTCACGGGCGACAGCTAGTTAACAATACATATTTATATCAATAAGCAGTATTAGCAATATTATACTACGAATAAAAAATTGTTATCTGATTCCTGCAATGACATTGTTAAAATTTGTGTTTATGATAATAAAATTTAATATTTACGCACAAGTCGACTCTTATAGGTATACTAGCTGATGCCCGCGACTTCGTCCGCGTGGATTGAATTGTTTTTAATTAAACGGGATAGAAAGTAGCCTATGTATTATTGGCTATTGCAGACTATAATCTATCTCTGTGCAAAGTTCATCTAGGTCCATTTAGCCGTAATGGCGTGATTGAGTAACAAACATACATTTGAGATTTTTCTGGTTCCCGCGGGAACTCTTTAATTTTCAGGGATAAAAGTAGCCTTTGTCTTTTTCCAGACTATAATCTATCTCTGTATCAAAGTTCATCCAGATCCGTTCAGCCGTTCTGGCCTGATTGAGTAACAAACATTCATTTGAGGTTTTTTGGTTCCCGCGGGACTTCTTAAATTTTTCGGGATAAAAAGAAGCCTACGTGTTATTTCAGACTACGTCAATTCCCACAGCACTTCATTATTTTCCGGGATGAAAAGTAGCCTATGCCACTGTCCAGATCCTCAACTATACCCATGCAAAAAATGACGTTAATCTGTTGCGGCGTGATTGGAGGACTCTATACATACTTACTCTATATATATCTATTACACGTCCTTGGTGATATTACAAAAAAATGTGAACCAGGTATTTCTCCATTTCAAACCAAAATTCCAAAAAACCCAACCAAGTTACCAAAAAATACCTAGTTTAATGGCTCTAACTTAAAAATTAATGACAGACTTTCTTACAAACTTTCAACCCCTATTTTACCCTTTTGAGGGCTTAATTTTGAAAAAATTACTTCTTTATTTTTTACCGAAAGCCAAAACACTAGGCTTCATTGATATAACTTGAGCCACATCCTGTGAAATGAAGGCCTTACATACCAACTTTCATCCCCTATTTTACCCCTTTAGGGATCGAATTTTCAAAAACTGTGAAACACGTATTTCTTCATTTTTAACCCGCTGTTTACATACCAAGTTTCATGGCTACAACTTGAGAAATGAAGTACTTTCATACAAACTTTCAACCCCTATTTAACCCTTTTGGGGGTTGAATTTTGAAAAACTGTGACACACGTACTTCTTTATTTTTTACCGTAAGCCAAAATACCAAGTTTCGTTGATATAAGTTGTAAAATATCTTGAGAAATGAAGGCATTTCATACCAAATTTCATCCCCTTTTTCACCCCTTTGGGGGTCGAATTTTCAAAAACTTTGAAATATTTATTTCTTGATTTTTAACTGGCACCTCATATACCAAGTTTCATGGCCATAGCTGTCATAAAAAAATTCAACCCTATTTTACCACTTTTGGGGTTGAATTTTGAAAAACTGTGACACACGTAATTCTTTAATTTTTATCGAAAGCCGAAATACCAAGTCTCGTTTATATAACTTGAGAATATCTTGAGAAATGAAGGACTCTCATGCAAACTCTCATCCCCTATTTCAACCCATCGGGGTTAGAGTATTTAAAAACTGTGAAACACGTATTTTTCATTTTCAACCAGTAGCTCGTATACCAAGTTTTATGGATATAACTTGAGAAATGACGGACTTTTATACAAACTTTCACCCCCTATTTTACCCCCTTAGGGGTGGAATTTTGAAAAATCCTTCCTTAGTGAGGGCCTACGTCACAAAAGAAACCTACGGTCAAAATTTCAAGTCAATAACCCCAGCGGTTTAGGCTGTGCGTTGATCCCTTAACGATTTTATATATATATTAGATTAGATTAGATTAGATAGATTAGATTAGATTAGATTAGATTAGATTAGATTAGATAGATACCGGTAAAGACGTGCCGCCAAGCGATTTAGCGTTCGGGTACGATGCCGTGTAGAAACCGAATAGGGGTATGGGTTTAATATAACTGCCGTGCCCCTAACAGGTTAGCCCGCTACCATCTAAGACTGCATCATCACTTACCATCAGGTGAGATCGCAGTCAAGGGCTAACTTGTAGTGGGTAAAAAAAAAACAAAGCTGTATTATACGATCATGGTTAATATTAACAAATAGAAGCATACATACTTACTACATTCAACCAAATATTGCGTTCAGCCAATGACATTATTTAATAATAGTAAATAATTTAATAATTCTCAGCAGTTCCATTTCAACAAATTATTATTTTAAAAATGGAAAATTTTGTTCCAGCTAATTTTGTGTGGATTATAACACAGCCTAACTATTTATTCATTTCATACAGTGGGTCGACGTTCTATATTAAAACCGCTGTCTCATTAAGTATAAAGTACTGGTTGTTTATTTTTTAAACTAAACGCAAAGGCTGAAGTAGGTACATACCTAATCGAATGTCCCCCACATCACTTCAAAATCCTTTAATCTTTGATAACTTATTGTTTTCAATGGAATATTTCATTTCAGATAAGGCATTACTACAATTTAATCTTCGGCATAAGTAGATATATCTAATAGGAACGTCGATTATCAAAATAACTAATTGTTATAGATGATACTATGTACGCCACAAAATATAATTCTAGTTTCGTACGCAAACCATCCAAGGTACCTACACTTGTAAGATCTACAGAGCGAACTTTGACTTTGCTGAGACTTAAGACATGGTTAAAACGGGACAGATTTATGTTACTCACTTAGGTCCATCCCATTTTAACTCTAAGTAAAATCTAAGCCAAGTCAAAGTACGCTCTATAGACTATAGATCTAAGCATTAGTAAGCTGCATCTACGAGTACAATAAGCGAGCAGTCTAGTCACAAGTACGCAACGGTTTGACGAGTGCTCGCGATTTACATGATCCGTAAATCTTAACTCTTTTTACACTTCAAATTCGATAGTATTTACAGTGAAACGGAACGGTTCATTTTACTTTGACGCTAATGTGGTCGATCGCTCGGTTACGATCAAGGCACGCGTTCTTGCTTACCAATTGATACCAATTTTATACAATTGACAATACCTACTCACGAATTTCCTAATTTATCATTTACTGATTGCCAATACAAAGATTAAGTAGATAATAATATTAGCAGGACCGGCATAGGGCCATGGCCGAACCTGGATCCCAACATAATTAAGGATCCGCCGAAATGTAGGTACTTACCTACCTACCTATCAAATGCGCTTGCCTCAATAAAAAAAATTCATTAAATTAAGTATGCCTATATATTTAAAAAAAACGCACGTGATTAACATGAGATGAATTTACCTCCCGTATCGCCAGGCCATGGCTGTTGCAAAACTTTTACATACGTTGTAAAATTTCGCTTATTTTTTCTTTTAATATTCTGATAAATTCACCTTGATTTTATATCTACATTGAGATACCCTCTAGCATCTTAACTACCACGGATACATCCATATTGTATAATAATATATCAAAATATTAATTATTTAAAACCACTGATGCATATTAATCAAAAGGTCGCTCGCTGCGCATTCATCATGACTCAAAGAAAAATTAGCTCTTTATAGCTTAATATTTCGCAAACGAATCCCTGAATCGAAAAATGGTCATCCCACACCCACAATAAACAGGCAGACACACAAACAGACAGACGATCGGACATTAGAAATGAAATGATTATTTACTTCTGTATACATACATAGCGAAACTGTACGGATTCCTTGTTGAATACGGAACCCTAAAAATGCTGACGCTAAAGATGTACTTTCATGTTAAGAATTTAATATTTATAATTGCCGCTCCGCCAAGACTTAACCCAGGCCGACCCTGGCTTTCATAAGTATTTTGATATCAAGATATAGGTAATCCTTTAAAATTTGATATGACAAAAATACGCTAAAGTTTTAATTTAAAAGTTGCCGCAACGGAATATACCCAGAGCGCAGCCAGTGGATATCGACTACCTGAGATTTTATTTGTTTACCCTACAACTGATAAATGTGATAAAATAAACCTAATCGATATAGTCCAATGATAAACAACTTCTTGTACAAAATGAGGGTTCAAGAAAATATTATACTTACTCGTGATTGGTTGGCGTCGAAGTAACTTGTATGTCACTCCATTTTTTTTTTAATGTAACGACCACAATACATTTGCCAATGAAATTGAGTTGGATTAACGGCGAAATATTTGAGTTCTTCATTTGATAAAGGATAGAATTCATTTTCATTCAATTCACAAATTCATTTCATTTCATAGATACTTTGTGTTAGACTTTAAGCTTTTTAGTTTAAAATTCTAGTCGTGTTTCTGTTGTTTAATATCAATTCGGAATGGCTATATTGCTGGAAAGGACTAATGTTTGGTGCGCGAGTAAATACAGAGTGGCATTTTGTGTCAGAGTAATTTTGTTCTTAGGTATACCTATGATTTACTTTCTTGTAAATTCTCAACATACTACGCATGCAGCGCATTACTCAGGCAAGTAACATAGAACTTTAGATAAATAAGGCCCTTAATTATGAGGTATGAGTGTTCTCTACTTTCATTTCTGTACCCAGGTCAAGAAGCTGCGTTTACGTCCCGCCACCTATTGGGATTAATTGAACAAGGAAAGAATAATTGCACACCACCAGCGATATTGGAATTTCCTTCTGATGGCCTCAACAGATTCCAACGGCAGCATGTAAGTGATCAATGTCTAACTACGTCTTACCCTTCTGTTTCAGGAAGCAATGACAGTTCATACTTTACGATTCCGATCTCTTATTTTTTTCCACTAATGGATAAATTTATGTCACTGATATACTTAATTTGTAATAAAAAAAATGGTAATCTTAATATACAATTAAATATTTAACTAGTATTTTTTTACAAATGGAACATATATAAATATTATATTTATAATTAAATCTAAATTAAAAACTAAAACTATCATCTATGCCGCTGCAATGTGCCCAGAACGCTGGCTGCGTTACCCTTTTAATTTTAATTATTTATATTTTACTTAATTTATTTTATAAGGCTCATGCACCAACGCGAAATCCCTTCGCATTCGATATACCTACCTATACTTAAGTAGCTACTCGTATAATAGTGCATAGTCTAGTAGTAATAATGTATTTTATATAGATGTTTTTTGACTATCTACTATACACAGCATTTAGCTTTTAGACTTATTTTAAAGAAATATCGAATATAAAAATTATATACGAGGGCACATTAAATTTCTATAATACTTTGTTAACTACACATTATTTTAATTCATAATTTGTAACTACTTAAGGAATAAATAGCTTTCATAACAAAACCAAAATATAGGGTTCTTTCGGGATAGACGATAAAATCATGAAAGTTTTGTTAAATTTTATGCTGTCAGGTAACAGGTTAGTCTCATTTAAATTTCGTGAAGATCTAATTATTATTATTTTATAGTTTGGAGATCCCCCGGGATTTCTAAAAACCTATATCCACGCTTACAAAACGCAAGCATCAGCTATAAAGTAGTAACTCCATAAATTGTAATGTAACACTTATAATATTTTTTTCAGGGATTTATATTAGTTCATTGCGTGTTGGCCGTCTACTGTTTTCTACTGTTGGGGATCGTCTGCGAGGATTATTTCGTGCCTGCAATAGAAATAATAAGTGAACGTGAGTAGTATTGCATAATTTTCCACCTTCTTATACAAACACTGGGTAGCGCGGCTTAGCTTATCTGTAATTTCAAAACTTTATTTACTTTACAAAATACAAATATGTGCATAACATAATTCATAACATAATATTGTTATTGGTATTTGGTGGTTCAGATGTGTGCCAATAAATATTAGTCAATTTATTTATTTTACAAGTTAAAGATTCTTAGGTGCATTCAGGAGTGGAATGTTTTCAGATACCTACCTACCTACAAAGTGATTTTATATACATTCTTATTTTATGGTACATATAACATTCCACTCAAACATGATTTTATGTTTATTAGAAATGCGAAAGCTCTGGCGTAAATGTTAAATGTTTATCGGTACATCTGTCTGCCTATTTGTTACGCTTCAATAGCACAGGGTTACCCAAATTAGACTTTAAAGAAAATTGGCACCCCGATACTTATACCTACAATACCCCTAATCGGTTTCCGGTACAGGAACGCAAAATCGCTTGGCGGTCTTTGCCGGTGTCGTGGTAACTATAGAGCCACTGCCGGCCTAGGCAGCCTATTAGTTCCAAACTATCAGTTAAGTAACTAATATAGATTGAAGCTATGCTCTCTCTTATTACAATCCAACCCTTTGCTATTGAGTTTCTTGAGTTGAGTAGATTGGTGATTATGTATGATGTATGATTGGAAAAGTGGTATTGAAAGAAGATTCAACATTCAATGGCCATCGGTCAGTGTCCTGCGTTATGCCTACTTCAAGAGCAAAATGCGACTTATTCTACTGATAACACGACTGATGGATACTTTACAGCTGTTTATAAGACTATTATTTATCTAGGTAGGTACCTATCGTCTTCTAATAAGTTAGATAGTATCACATTGACATCTTAGCGATAGGAACAATAACAATTATTATATCTGCTTATATATAAATTATTGTTATTTTTTTTTTGAAATTTCAGTTGCAATAATAAGGACGTTTATTGGTGCGAATGAAACTTTTATTTTAATTATATATGATGTCGATTACTAATAAAATGAATCATTGAATTATATGTACTTATAAACTAACCTAACCTACTTAGCATAACTATGCTAAATTTTCAAACCACTCAGGTTTAAACTACACAAAGCTAGACACACTTCTGCTAACCAGATATCAATCGACGGCTGGCTTATAGCTGAATAAAAAATCTGATTCCCAGGTCTGAATATGGAAGCTGATGTCGCCGGAGCAACCTTTATGGCAGCAGCCAGCTCCAGTCCAGAGCTGTTCATCAACTGTATCGGCACCTTTGTGACTGAGGGAGACCTTGGTGTAGGCGCTATAGTGGGTTCGGCGGTGTTCAACGTTCTTGCTGTACCCGCCTGCTGCGCCTTGGTTGCTGGAAGAGTTAGTTACCTCCTGTACTATTGACAACTGTACTAAGTCTTCTTTGAGATTATGTGTCTGGGCCGAAATTCAATCAGTAACTATACTTACAACGGTATAAAATGATGGACAAGCTTATCACGAAAAACAATCATAAGCATCTACTTATAATCATTTGATTTGGTTCTCATTGTCATCATCATCCGATAGGGTCCTGAGTCCACTTTTCTAGTTAGCGTCCCCACACACGGTTCTCAGCCTTCCTCGTCGATCCATCATATTGAAAGATGAAACATCAAGGACTAATTATTTTGTTGCAATGTTGCACTAGAAATTACTGAATAGGATTCGCACACCTTTGAAAACATTATTGAATTCTCGCAGGCAGGTTTCCTCGCGTTGTTTGCCTTCACCGTTTAAATAACAAGTGATATTGAATTTCTTAACTCCAAAAAGTTAGAGGTAAGCCCGGGAATCGAACCTGTTCCCCGGCGTAAAAGGGTACTTTAAAAGGGTATTTCATGTTTCCGTTTCACAACGCAGGTGGTAGAACTGGACTGGTGGTCCGTCTCACGAGACTGCATGATGTACGCCATAGCGGTCGTAGCCCTGATCTTTACTCTCCTGGACGACATAGTGTATTGGTACGAGGCTTTGTTACTCGTCCTGATGTACACATTATATATTCTAGGTAAGACTTTATTTATTGATTATTATTTAAATAATTGGTGGCATCAAAAAAAAATTAATACCTAATAATTGTACTTGCCAACATCCAAATAAAATTACACAGTACCAAAAAGTCCAAACGGTAAGTAAATAAAAGTACCTATAGTCGTCGTCGTCGTCAACCGATAGACGTCCACTGCTGGACATAGGTCCCTTGTAGGGTCTTCAACAAGCCACTGTCTTGCGCTGCCTAAATAAATCGATCTAGCTAGGTTCTTTTTCTAAATGTCGTTTTATCCTTGTTTTCAGGCAGTGAAAACTGCTACAATATCATTAGATTATGAAAGTAAATTTCGCCACTATCATCAAGGTTAAAATAGCTGAGGTGGGAAACAGGTCGGTCCGGAAACCAGAACACCCCGGTTTGAGTCCAGATGTCCTCCAGTCCGATTATTTATTCCCCTTTTTTAAAATATAATATAATATTTTAAAAAAATATACTATTTAAATATAATTTCCAAAAAACGACTTACCAAAAAAACGGTAACCCCTATAAATAGTTATTAATTATTTTCAGCATAATACAACTGTTGATGCAAAGCTTTTTATAGCTTTCTTCCTGACTTCTTTTTCCGCAAGCAACCAAAGTATTACATTATTTAGAAACTAGATAATGCCCGCGACTTCGTCCGCGTGGAATAAGTTTTTTATTATCGCGGGAGAGCCAGGAACTGCTTAATTTTCCGGAATTAAAAGTAGCCTATGTCCTTTCCGATATGCAAACTATGTCTGCATAAATTTCATCAAAATCGGTTGAAAAGATGGGCCGTGAAAGCATAGCAGACAGAATCACTTTCTTATTACATAGGTATTGAGTTTATTTATACACACTTTATATTATTTTGAGTATCGATAGTGAATTCCACGCGGGCATGATTTATATAGTAATTGGGACATGCTAGTAGTAATTATGTTTTATTGTATTCTTATAAAAAAAAAGAAAAAAAAGGTGAATTTCCAAATTGTTCATTTGCATCTCGGGAGCTCCAATTTGTAAGACCACCACCAATACAATATGCCACACTAATACATTATGATTTTAGCCATGATTTACAACGATAGCCTCGGATCCATTGCAAGAAGCAGCTGTTGTCCATTCAATAGAAAAAATACTTACACTGAGATATCATCGTTACTGGGTCAAGGTATGTTTTAACTGTTTTTTGTTAACAATAAGAAGTTTTCTTCTTGAACATCTTGAACATGAACATGAATTGAGGCGGTTGGCGTGTTTGCTTGTATGTGTGTTTGTTTGTATGTTTGTGCACTTTTTTGTTAATACTTTCCTGGAAAACTACTGGATATGCATAACTTCTGAGAAGGTCCTTGTATGTTTTAGGATCATAGTCCACCAAGCTGCGTGCGTCGTGCATTTTTTTCAATATGTTACCATTTTTCTATAAAGTACTGGGCCTGTTGAGATGCGGCTTTTTGCATTAGATACTATAGCTTGTGAGAAGGTTATAAGATATATTTTAAGGTCAAAGTCTATACCAGGCTACGCTGCAATCGTGATTTTTATTATTGTACTTTGAAAACTAGTTAGTTTTTCTGAAAAACTACTGTGCTGATTTAAATGCTGTTTTTGTTGTAGATAATTTAACTTCTGAGAAGTTTCTTAGATATTTTTTACAGCCATAGTCCACCTTGCTGGTCAATAAGGAGGCACTGCATTCATGATTTTATTTTAAACCCGTCGTGTTTGGACTCTTTTAATTTGCCTTGACAAGCACTTTAAACCTACATGCTGCTCAGGGTCTCATGATGGGGCCAGGAGGTGGTCGTAGGAACTCCTTAAGTGATCATAAATTTTTTTAATCATATTTTTTAACGTACTTATATTTTGAACTGATATAAGCATTTTCTTAAAAATTGTTTTTAACAGAATATTAAAATTTAACACCTCTACTCATTACTAAGCACAAGTCTTATGTCGAAACGAGAATGATTTGGCCATAGTCCACCACGCTGGTCAAAAAACCTACTGAGCCGCCAAAGATGCAGTTTTGTGTTGTAGATATTATGTTATATACTTCTGCGAGGTTCTAATTGAGAAGCGTCGGAACAAAAACCGATAAATGATTTATGGTTGTTTTCCTACATATCTTGCTGTATCGTCAATGTAATCTGGTCGAAAACTTATAAATCAGCTCCAAATCTTTCAGTATTATACCCAGATCTGAACATAAACCGATAAATCCTTAGCATCTTTTATTGTTGACTCTTTTGATTCTGTTAAAAACCATCATATCCATAATGTGCAGCGCGAATGGTCATATCTAATTTCAAATTGCTCATGGCAAGGCGAATTTTATCAACAGCGTTTTATCAAAAACCGATATGTCCATTTTGTTTTTTATTTATATCTCAACAAATACGTGCACACAAACACAGAATTTAGGTTTCCAAACAGTGATTCCAACATCAATAAATTGATAGATTTCGTTTAATTCCAAATTAGAAAACCATGAACTTGGTCATATTTACACATTTTTCCACAAAAAAAACACGAAAGCGATGTATCGGTTTTTGTTCCGTCGCTCGTCATTATTGTTGTTTCAAAGTTATATCATAATGGAGCGCTGCAGTTCGTCGTGGGTTTTTATTTAAATTCTATTATTACTTGTTTTGTTTTTCAGTTCAACAGGATGAGAATAATAACAACTATCACTCTGTCTCGTCTAAGACCATGGATATAGAAGGAATAAATAAAAGTCAGCGTCAAGATTCGACCGATTCTGGTAAATATAATATTATAAAGTTCTGTTATATTCGACTCTGTTATATAATGTTTTTTTTACTATTATTTGGGATTGGCTTCAGTCACTGCCCAATTGCGGATTGTCAGAATTCACGACCCTTTGAGAATATAATAGAGAACTTCAGGCAGGTTTCCTCACGATGTTTTTTGTAGTTTTCCTTAGCCTTTGGCTTTAAGGCACGGAATATATTAAGTACATATGATAGTTGGTTAAGGTTACTCATTATACACTCACATACTATTTTTAAAAGAGAAAGAAAGAAAGAAACCTGCTTGCCGGAGAGCTCCTAATAATGTTCTCAAAGATGTGTGATGTCTGCCAATCCGTACTGGGTCAGAATGAAGGAGTATGGACAAACTCTTCTCATTCTGAGAAGAGACTCGCGTTCAGCAGCGAGCCGGCAGTTGGTTGAAGTGAACTAATGAATTAAGTGAAACTACTTGCTCCAGATACAAGTTCGATTTGGTCGTGGCCGGGGGAGAAGTCTTCATGTATGCAGAAGCTGTTCTGGCTGCTCACGTGGCCGATGGGCCTCCTGCTTTGGGCCACTATCCCAGACTGCCGGAGAAGACCCCGGCTTTACCTGGTGACCTTCACCATGTGCGTCTTCTGGATCGGCAGCGTCTCCTACCTGGTCGCATGGATTATCACTACTATTGGTAGGTGAATAACTATTTTATTTATTTATAGACCCGCACTTTTTTTGTCCGCTACAGGTTAGCCCTTAATTGTGATCTCACCTTGTGGTACCTAAGTTATCTATTATTTAGACTAAGATGGTGGCGAGCTGACCTGTTAAGGGTATGGAAGTTTAAATATTAATTAAACCCTAAAACCTAGAAACCTATTCGGTTTCTACACGACATCGTACCGAAATGCTTAATCATATTTATCTACACGTACCTACTTAGGTACTTCTTACTTTACCTTATCTTTAAATATAAGTTTGTTAATGTTAAAATCGTATCTATCCATTTAACGGTATGATTGTGGATACATTTTATTCCCGTACACAGAGCTGCTTAACTGCTATACTATAGGGGCTTTATTATTCTGACCTATATTTGCGCCCATTGACGCCTTGTCACGATAAACGTTAATATAATCAAAGACGCGCAATAGACTTTTGCAGGTTTCTTACTCGAAGATATACCTATTAGGCGATTCATGCTAAATTGTTGAAAGTTCCCCGGCCGCGACAAGCCATTGAACTCTCGAAAGACTTCCACGGCACGGGCGCAGCAATAGGCATGATGACTGATTTTGAAAAATGGTCAGTTCATGTTCGGAAGTATCTACTATTTCGAAAAAGTATATTATTTCAGCAGAAAAATAAGGTATGGTAGATAAAATTGGCATTTGAAATTTAAATTTTAAAATTCACGCCAAAACGTTTACCGGTGTCATGGCGTCGTTTGTGACGTCACTATTGTTTTTACCAATGTACTCTGTGCAGTGTGCAGTAAACAATAGTGTGATTGTCAAAGCTCGACAACAAACAATTGTGACGTCATTCGCTTCTTGGTGTTTAATCCAGTATGGCGGATTGCTGTATTTTATAGTTTTATTCTATCAAAATAAATAGCAATCTCACTCGAAATAGAAAAATAAATACGTTTTTTATAATCCATGAAACCTATTTCATTAGATAAATTCATAATTTCATTGATTCTTGGTTACTGTCATCATGCCTATTATAAGCGCTGTGATCGAAGGCCCAATTGTCTAAGAAAATCATAATCATATTTTGAGAATTTAAAACGTATTACTCAAGCTGTTTATGGAGTTCGCAAGTTCATTGATGCTTTTTGATACTCAGGCATCTATAAACTCTTTAAACAGTTCGAATTATACTTTTGATAAACGTTTACGAATACGACTTCCTTACACAATTTAGTAAAATGTAGCCAATGTAACCCAGACCATAACAACGTTTCGATTGACACCTCATTCATCAAAATCGGCCCAGTACTTTTTTACTTTACTTTAGTACTTTTCGCTACATATATAAATTCAAACATAGATACTTACATATACTGCTAAAATCCTAACCCTTCCTTTTGGCTTTGCCGTATTCTGGTAACTTAACTATCATATTACGCTTTCTGCATTGCAGACTAGGACTTGGTTAACGACGGTCGGGTTTATGTACATATATATGTAGGTATCTGCTGGTACAGTTGTCTTTTTCTTTTAGGCGATACCCTCAACGTACCGGATAGTATTACTGGCCTCACCATTTTAGCAGCAGGCGCAAGTCTACCTGAAGCTGTCTCAAGCGTCCTAGTAACGAAGCAAGGTATCTAAACTAATATTATAAAGGGGAAAGATTTGTTTGTTTGTTTGTTCGTAGTGGATAAACTCAAAAACCACTCAACCGATTCAAAAAATTCTTTCACCAATAGAAAGCTACTTTACCAGCGATTAACTTAAGCTACATTTTATTTTCAAAAAATTAGAGAAGGTGTTTTTACCGATATAGTATTAATCATTATCAAAATGAATATGTTAGTCAACTCAAGTATTTAATTAAAGTAAAAATTGACCTGTACACGACTTAATTTAGATGAATATCTTACTCGTATGAGATATCATAGAACTCAGTCGTATGTATGGATAGCTTCTATAACTATGATGAGGTAAACATCATGATAAAACCTGCATTCTCCATAATTTCCTTTAAAGATGTGTGTAGTCTGTTAATCCGCATTTAGCCAGCTTGGTGGACAAATTCATATTGGTGCTTTACCCTTCTCATTCTATGGGAAGACTCGTGCTCAGCAGTGACGATAGATACTTGATAATGTTCGAACTTTATGTTCGAACATTATCAAGTATCAATACTATTCTCATTCCATTGTTAGAACAGCCTACAATAATAATTATTGTGCTTTCGATAGTATTCATATAGTATTACCTAAATATATTATATACTTTTTATTTTTTTATCATATTTCAGGTCACGGCTCAATGGGTATTAGCAATACAATAGGATCGAACACGTTCGACATCCTGCTATGTCTAGGGCTGCCCTGGCTTGTCAAATCCGTATTCATTCCTTCGTATCCTGATAATCACTGGGTGAGTAATATAGTAGGTATGAGTAATATAGATTCCAGAAATGGGAAATAGGTATATATATCTCCATTTGTGGGCAAAATCCTCTTTATGAGATGCTTGCAGTGCTCTGAGTTACCTGTAATAAGAATAAATTAATATGATATTTTTAACATCAATCTCTATACTTTACTTATAATATTATAAATGCGAAAGTTTGGAAGCATGGATGGAAGGATGAATGGATGGATTGATGTAGGGATGGATATTTGTTAATCAATCACGCCATTGATTCATATTGACTGGCTGAACGGATTTGACTGAAATTTGGCACAGAGATAGATTATAGTCTGGAATAACACAAAGTTAGTAAAAACGTTTGTTAAGTACTATATCTGTCAAAATGTTAGTTAGGTTAGGGTTAGACATAAAATATATTCAGGTAGTGCCCGGCCCGGGCACTACCTGAATATATTTTATTACTGTCGGTATATTTTTATTTCTGTCGGTTTAATATACCTAACTTAAGTTAAAAAAAATGTATTTTCAGAAGCACAAAAGTTTGTAAACCGACATTTTATAAAATCGCGAATTTGACAAATAAATTATTTGGTGAAATCATAAATTTGTAAATGATACTTTAACATTCAGCGATTTTGCATAAGGAAAACATGTCCGGATTGAATATTATTTTGTATAATGATCTTTTATCTAATCTAATATATATATATATATATATATATATAAAATCATTAAGGGATCAACGTACAGCCTAAACCGCTGGGGTTGGTAACTTGAAATTTTGACAGTACGTTCCTTTTGTGACGTAGACGCTCACTAAGGAAGGATATTTCAAAATTCCACCCCTAAGGGGGTGAAATAGGGGATGAAAGTTTGTATGAAAGTCCGTCATTTCTCAAGTTATATCCATGAAACTTAGTATACGAGCTACTGGTTAATAAAGAAGAAACACAATTTAAAAAAATTCTAACCCCGAAGGGTTGAAATAGGGGATGAGAGTTTGCATAGAAGTCAAAGTCAAAGTCAACCCCTAAAGTGGTAAAATAGGGGTTGAAATTTTTATGACAGCTATAGCCATGAAACTTGGTATATGAGCTGCGAGTAAAAAATCAAGAAATACGTATTTCACAGTTTTTGAAAATTCGACCCCCAAAGGGGTGCACTAGCTAGGGGATGAAAGTTGATATGAAATGCCTTCATTTCTCAAGATATTTTACAAGTTATTTCAACGAAACTTGGTATTTTGGCTTAAGGTAAAAAATAAAGAAGTACATGTGTCACAGTTTTTCAAAATTCTACCCCGCAGGGTTAAAATAGGGGTTGAAATTTTGTATGAATGTCCGCAAAGTAACGCCTGATTCTATCCAATGTTTAATAGATAGTTTGTCCTCTAATCACGCCGCAACAGATCAACGTAATTTTTTGCATGAGTATAGTTGAGGATCTGGATAGTCACATAGGTTATTTTTTATCCCGGAAAATAATGAAGTGCTGCAGGAATTGAAAAAACGTATGCCACATGAACGAGTGACGCTCAATCACACAACGGCTGAACGGATTGATTTGATGAAATTTGGCACAGAGATAGATTGTATTCTGAAATAACACGTAGGTTTCTTTTTATCCCGTATAATTAAACATTTCCCGCGGGAACCAAAAAAAAACAATCCACGCGGACGAAGTCGCGGGCATCAGTTAGTAAAATTCAATTTTTGCGTAATACGTTGTTGGTCACCTGAATAGTTTTTGAAACGTGTTTTGTGAATGATCATTTTTAATTTTTTTTGAGAAACATTAACTAATGTTTCACAAAAAACGATATGTAAATGTTTCACAAAAAGAACTTTTCTGATTACAGGTAATGATCAACTCGAGCGGCCTCTCCTACAGCGCTATTTCTCTTCTGTCTACTTTATTAACGTTCTACTTTTTACTCCTCTTAAACAAGTTCCAATTGGATTGGAAAGTAGGTATGGCATATGCACTAGTGTATTTTGGATTTCTTATTATGGCGGCAATGATTGAGCTCAACATGCTTTTCCCAGTAAATTTGCCAATTTGTCCACACTCATAAAATATGATTTTGTAGCTACATACGCTAGGTATGTTGCTGTACCGAAGTATATCGGTCGCCATAATGATTATTGTTGCATGTTGGGTTTGGATCCACATAAAGTGTCACATCAGACCATGGTCGTGAATGCAAAGCTAGCCAAGGCATCATAATTGCAATATTCACTTATCAGAATTCACTAAAATCCTAAAATTATAAATTAAGTACCTACTAGCTTTCATCGACGTTTGCCGATGATAAGTATAGTGGATAATATTATAATTTACCTATTTACTTGTTACTTAATGTTAATGGTAGTTTTAATATTTAAATTCTGACGAGTTTAGAAGCGGAATAACTATTTAGGTTTTTTTCAAATATTACTAGAATGTGACTACTAAAGTTATATCTAACTCAGACTGTACTGTTAGTAATACATTTTCTATTTAGTTCATTAATTTCATATAATTAGTTATCTTCTGCTATCATGTGCTAACTATTCTACTTGCAGTAACTAGGTCTACTAATGTAATATTGACCTTTATAGCTCCTGTTCTCAACGGCCTAATGCATTCGGCATGAATTCAATTACAACAGATCCTAAGTTTATCTATAGGGACCAATGAAACAGCCAGCGAGCGCTGGCTGCCTGTCTGGCCTGGCAGATTCTATCCATCTACTTTGGCAAATACTCACCACCGCATTGGACCATTGTAGACTATGCTCTTTACATTCTAGAACATAGAACAGTTTCCAACGTATGTATGTATCTTTAATATCAAACGCCAGTAAACATAAGTAAATTAATTTTCGAATAGGGGTTAAGGTTTGTTTCTTATTTAGAGTTTTTATTTGTTGATTTAATTAATAGAATATATTTTCTTTAAATCTAATAGAAAATATTTTTGATAAAAATAATCACTTTTTTTCAATTTATGCTCACCATTCTACATTCTAATCTGCTTAAATAATAAATGTACTAAATTTAATTCTATTACTAATTCTGTAATATTTAGTTAATTAATATTATTTTTCTACTTTATCTGCCGAATCTCGTGCTCTTCTATGGAGAGTGTTTGATTATTATTCATTTTGCCATTCATGTGAATTCCAATATCTATAATCAAATAGACTCCGACTCCTTAGTTCGTAGTTTAATTAGGTTCAAAGAAAATAAAATAAATTAAATTCGAATGCTGTAGAATAGATGCGGTGTAAATATTAATAACGTGATCACAGCAACCTCAACCCAAAAAACCTAAAAATCCTAATAATCCTCTACCTAAAAAATTTGCTAATTGAGCGCAGAATCATTTAGTTTCTTCACAATTTGCTTTGAGCCCTTAAAAATATTTTTAATTTGATAAAGTTAAACAAAATTATGTTCCTACTTAACTTGATTTATTAATTTGTGATTAATTAATTGTAGGTATGTCTAGTTACGTTTGTTTGTTATTGTAATATTATTTAAGTGTTATATTATTTTCTATTGTTGTTTTGAATAAGCTGATATCAGCGACATCGTCAATTATAATGTGTATCTTATATGATCTAATCAATCTGTATCAGATAAAAACAGTTGACATCAAACAAAGAGTTTAATTGGTCTACCTATAGTAGGGAATACTTATGCGATAGGCGTAGGACGCGGGAACCCACCGCATTATATTATTATGATTAATGGAAAGGGGTCACGACCCTGAGTAATGAGGAATACGACGCAAAGAGAATTTCTTTTTCCATTCTTGAGTAGTTAAAATAGTAAATCTTTGTGTGTATGTAGGCAAGTAATGAAACAGCTAGGTAGTCCTAGCCGATGTTAAAGAAACTTAGTAAAAATTTCTTTAACAACGGTATTCGGTTCCGTGTTCCGAGCAAGTACTTAAAAAAGTAATTTAAAAAACAAAAAACCCGACTGCTTGGATACCAAAAAGTATAAATCAAGATGTGAATTTCATTAATTACAAAATTATTTAGGAGAGAAAAATATTATTATAAAACGTGAGCTGTGATAATACTATGTAAATTGATAATAATGAAATTCACATCTTGTTTTATACTTTTTGGTATCCAAGTAGTTTTTTGTTTTTTAAATTACTATTTTATTTTATACTTTTAGGTTATTTATGTTGTTTATTTACCTGCAAGGTAATCCTAATAATATTATTACCAATAATATTATTATCATTATAATGAGAATCATTATTTTTTGTATTAATTGTATTTTTTATTTATTTAAACTATTAGATACCTTAATTTAGATTTACCTACTAACTGTTTATTGACTCTTATTTAGGTAGGCGCCTAAACTATATTAATATAACTATACCTAACTTGAATTTTACACTAGATAAAAGACAATATTTATTAGGTACCTATTATGGAACAAAATTAATATGTACCAATTAAACAATTTATGAAAACGCATCTTTCTTCATTTAAGCTTCACAAGCATAGCATCAGGACGCTCGTACGCAATTGTCGTCAGTCGTGCGCGGTGCGGCAGTAGTTCGTTTTACCACAAGCACTCCAGTGATCAGTCCCCCTTCGACCCCGATGACCAAATCACTACCGACAATACTCCCTACTTAGAGCACACAAACACCAACCAAACACAGTGTCTTCGCCGGCGAAGACGAGGACCCCGATATCTTACGTCACCCGGACGTGGTCTTAAATCACGGCCTCGGGGGCGTATGGACTAATCTAGTCCAACCGATCTCCCATTCATCCCAACGTCATCCAGAGCCATGGTCCGAGCCTCACAGGACGTTGACCTTAGGAGGACGTTGCCCCCCCCGATGTCATCGAGCGTTAGGGCTCTTTTCTCGGCGACGCCTTGCGCTCGTCCAACCCCCCCGGTGACGCAGTGTAGCGGCCAGTAAGGCCTATGCAGTATACTCATCCGAAAAAGAAAAGATCAGTCCCCACCGCACCGCACCGCACTCCTCGCGGACCCGCCTCCCGCGAGTGATATTTGTAAAAGACCTTTATCCGACTGAAGTTTTCTGTTGCATGATAAAATTTGTTTCTATGATATCTCATAAGATATTCATCTAAATTGAATGGTGTAAAGGACAATTTTTGTCTTAATTACATACTTGAGATGAATAAGATATTTTTTTTAATAAGGAATTAACGATTAATACTATGTCAGTAAAAACACCTTCGCAAGTAAAGCACTGTTTTAGACCAAATTTGAAAATCATAAAAATGCTTATTGTGAGTCAACCTTAAAAGATAGTTATATGCTATCGCGGACTTCTTTTTAGCACTTTTTGAGAGGACCGTTTCCACCATACATTGTTGTCGTGTAACTTTAACGATTTAGGCAGCGCACGTCACGTAAGCACTCAGATGAGATGATTTTTTCCGACTTAACTCACAATGTTGCAATTTTCGTAAGGATCTCCAATTTTAGTGGAAATAAAATATAGCCTATTTTACTTGTTAATAATGTATCTTTCTATAAGTGATATGATTGTTAAAATCGGTTGAGTGGTTTTTGAGATAATCCACCTACTTTGATAGATATAGATGATATGAGTAGAAACTTTAAACATTTCCTTTGAAACCTCGTAAATCCTAAATTATCATTTAAACGGAAAAATGGTTTAGGGCAACTAGGTGTGATTTTAAAAGACTTATCTAACGATACTCCACTTGCCTATAACCTATCGGTATCTACTTTCATTTATTAATTGGCTTCTAGTGGACGCCATTTTGTTTTTCTCAAATTCGGCCTCTGTAGTGACACTCGGAAGATTAAGATAAATCTAGTGGTGCAAGTATTATCAAAATCGGTTCAGCCGTTTTGTCTGTAGTGCGACACAAAGAAATACACTAAAAATGAACCTTTGAAACCTCGTACATCCTAAATGATCATTAAAATGAGAAAATGATCAAGGAAACCTAACTATGATTTTGCAAGACCTATTCATTGATACCCCACTTGCCATATTCTATAGAATTTTATTTTTTAATTTGTTTCATTATGGCTTCTAGAGGCCGCCATTTTATTTTTTCTCAAATTCGGCTTCCGTTATGACACTTGGAAGATTAAGATAAAGCTAGTGGTATAAGTATTATCAATATCAGTTCAGCCGTTTTGTCTGTAGTGCGACACAAAGGAATACACTAAAAATGAACCTTTGAAACTTCGTAAATCCTAAATGATCGTTGAAATGAGAAAATGATCAAGGGAACCTAAATATGATTTTGCAAGACCTATTCATTGATACCCCACTCGCCATAGTCTATCGACTTTATTTTTTAAATTTGTTACATTATGGCTTCTAGAGGGCGCCACTTTGGTTTTTCTCAAATTCGGCTTCCACAGTGACACTGTAATGATATACTCGGCATAATCTGGTGCAAGAATCATCAAAATCGGTCCACGCGTTTAGGCTGTAGCTGTCCTGCAAGGAACAAACAAACATATATAGACTGATGAACACTTATCCCTGTGCGTTCCGCAGTCGAGTAAAAAGGTAAAAGACAGACACACGTTCGCAATACGTTTATTATTGATTCATCAAGAATATCTATTATAAGTAGTAGATGTAAGTACCAATGAGGTAGGTATCTGTTGATAAAAAAAAGTAAAACGTTGGTTACTTGACAATTTTCACATAATAATAAAGTGATATATATTAATTAATGTCGATTCAATTCTTGTCAGTAGGGGTAACAAAACTCTCACGTACAACTCAATCAATTGAGACTTACGATTTTTCTTTCTATTGATCTATCTATACGTATATTATTATAATTTAAAATTTTAAGTGAGTAGATGGTTTTAAAGGTGCCGTAACTACCTGTCCTCTGCGGTGAGACTGCTTTGTAAAATAGATAATTGTATTTTAATTTTAGGTTAATGATATTATGTGAGTAGGAATGTCATGTCATGTCATATTATTACGAATTAAAATAGATATCTTTGTATTATTTCATCTGTATTCTAGGTACCTATGAAATATACCTCGCCGTTACTTCTGACAAGTAGGTAAGTACATTTTGAAATAAAACTATTATTTTGGTTTCATGAGATTTATTGTTTGTAATAGTAGGTAGGGAATGTGGTAGCTACCTTCGCCTCTCATTACCTACCTATCTGCATATTTATGTCACCGTAAAATTGTAAAAACCGTTAGATTATAATCTAACTGAAAAACTAAACTGTCGAAAGATTACAATTTAACGCATTATTTTGCGGTAGATTGTTATCTGTTAAGTATATTAACCCGATAAAACCTAAGTGCCCAGCCTGCGGCCAGGCACTACCTGTTTATTTATGTCGAACCCTAACCTAACCAACAAGAAAGGGACAAGAAAACGTAAATACAATGAATATTTTAAAAATTGACACGCTGGACATTGAACGGTTCACAATCTTTCGACAGATTACAATCTCGCTAGTTAGATTACAGTCTGACAGTTTTTACAATTTTACGGTGACATATATATACTTAACGGCATAATAACAGGAGTTTGACTAATCTCTAGGTAATTTAAAATATCACAATACTATATAATAGTACTATACCGTTAGATTTTTTTACATTTTTGGCAAGGAGGAGATAATTTTAATCCTAATTCTTAAAAATAAAGTATAAAAATAGACCTTTTACTTTTCTTTATATCTTAATATATTTATTTAACTTAATTACCTAATAACTATGGGACCAGGTCAGTATGACTTGGCTGAGTAAAAAAAATCACTTACATTCCAACTTTTAATAGTAAGGTAGGAATATAGGTAGTTAATGGATGGATAATACCTACTTATAATCCGGAAATTTATAAATAACTTACCTGAGTAAACTTAGTTACTTACGTAAAAATACATTAAAGAAACTGTTATATAACTAAGTTACAACTACCTAGATACTTGGTTTTGTATTACTGTTTAATACAAATAATCGGCCACACTTATTTATTTAGGGCCAATTGCACCGAAGGCGGTTATCACGCTTCAAGTTCAACCCATTGCTGTCCAACTACTGACCACGAGTCTTCTCACAGAACAAAAAGGATTTGGCAATAGTCTAACACGCTGGTCAAGTGCGGATTGGCAGACTTCACACACCTTTGAGAATATTATGAAGCAAAGCCCGCCATGCAGATTTCCTCACGATGTTTTCCTTCACCGTTATGGCAAGTGGTATTTAATTTTACAAAATAAGTAGGTACACATAACTCCAAATGTGGTTATCAACCACCTAAAAAAAACTTCCTACTTTTTACCACAATTTGACTTTGGAGGTAAGAATACTGACTCAGTCGTGCCATTCGCCTTGCCAGCTTTCTGGTTGGTTTGTCTCTGTTAAGGTAACTCTAATGCTAACTTGCAGGGTTGCAACTGTCCCTTAGAGGATAATAAAATGCCTCTTATATCGTCTGTGCTAATACTGTGCATTCACAAGATTAGGTAAAAAAGCAAAATAATATAATAATTATTAATATAAACATTAAAAAAGTCACACATGTATTTAATTTTTGGACTGGGCATAAGGTAGCGGGCCCCTATTTTGTGATAGTACGTTAATTCGTTAGTTTTGTTCCTGGTGCAAAAAATAAGAAATTTAATTATTTTTTATTTAAATTATACATTTTTAAATAGTCTCTATCATTTAAACTTTCCAAAAAATCAAGTACTAACATTTTGGCTGCTGAACTGAAAACAATACGACCCTCAAAACTCTCAGACGGCAACGAACAACTGTGGGGCTTGATTTATGACTCGTCACCGTACGGGTAGCACTCGAATTGCTTAAGTTACTGAAAGGCATAGCTAAGTCCATTTGAATAAAAAATTTAATAGGGATTTACGTGTTTAACAAAATTACAATAAATCGACTCACGAAATGGTCATTTTATTTTTCAAGTGTTTCGTTCGTACATTTTTGTAGCTTGTGCATTTATATAATAATTAAGATAATTTAAATGACAATTAAAAAACAAATAATGTATTTAATTAAATTTCTTAGGAGATAAATTCGTTATATGTTTTGTTCAGTATTCTGATAATACGAGTTTCAAAGGTGACCTGAATTTACATTTTTGATGTTAACTCGCACAGGTACTACCAGCTTAATTTTCTTTTTTATTCGATTTATTTTAGGTATATTTGTATATTTTACTATATGTGGTTGTTAATGTTTCCTTTTCATGAGAGATAAATCTATAGTGGTAGGCTAGTAGGCAAGGCACTTGTAACGCAATATATAAATATCTAATATTCTTTAATACACAAAAGTTTTAATCAAAAGAGACGAGCTTTGTTTTAATTTTTAGTTTCAGGTAGATAAGTACGTAATAAAAGCCGTATTTTCTGCCGTTAGGCTAAATCTCACTCTCACATCTTTTTTATTAATTATTTTTATAAAAAAATATCTTTATCCTGTTCTTAATTATTAAACCTTTTAATTAATTATGTTTGTATTAATAAATAAGCATAACTCGCTGTAAAAAAATTATCCCGAAGTAGGGGCCACGAATTCACGAAGCAGAGCATAATTTTATCACGAAATAGTGTTCAAACAAGAGGTCCGTAAATAAATTAATATAAAAAACTACGAAACAAAACTACATAATTCACACATTAAATTACTAGCAAAATACCAATATTCAACACACAAAAGCTTTCAAACTGATATCATGTTTAAGATATTTAAAAAATCTTAGTCTTAGGAGCCTTAATATGACACCTGTGATAACTATGGGACACTTACGTTATTGCGTAGACTCTACTGGCCGCTACAGCGGCACCTGGGAGGCGGGCATTACTGAGAAATCTGGTATGAGTCGTAAGGCTCAAAGGCATCGGGGGGCAAGGTATACATCCAGTGGTACTTCCTACTGCTAAGAGCCTAGTTAGAGAAGTTTCCGTCAAGGTACGTCACCGTCAGGCGTTCGATTTGTACATTATATATATAGCAATAATTACAAAAGTTCCAACTGATCCCTGCGAATTTGCCAGCGGCACCGAGTAATGATCCTATGGTCAGCTGTGATATCAAGGTTTTGCAATCCCGTCTGAAGTCTTTCAACACAAACATTTTCAGGGACAAAATAACTACCCGTTACTGGAAACTAAAATATCTACAAAAAGCTAAGTTTTTATCTGTACTTATCAAATTTCTACAAAGTTACTGTATATTCATAGGGGCCGTGACAAGGACAGACCGATAGACAGACATACCTACGCATTTTGCATTTATAATATTAGTAGAAAGTATGGATTAACCTACATAATCCAGTGGCTGGATTACGTAAATGCACAATAGCAATAATAATGTCATCACGGTAAGAGTCCCACCTCATAAATGGATTTAACGAGACCATTAACGCTATCTCCATTGACAGAGTGAGAATTTAGTTACCTAATCGATCATAAAAAAACGCACAATACATTGGTACGTATACTATGTAATTAGAGGTGTTCATGCACGCACGCGGTCGTCGCCTCAACAGGCTCGACACGCACTCCACAACAAAGGCGTACAAACAAGAGGTGTAAAGTAACAGTCACTTTTACTATCACTTCAGTAGGTACTTGTTATAATGCAAAGTCCTTTCTTCGAGATTGTCTGTCTGCTTGTGCTAGCAAGGTAGGTAATTACTGTATGGATTTTCATACGGTTTTCACCAATATATAGACGAATTTTTCGAGAAGGGTTACTTATGTGTGTATAATATATTAAGTTTCATAAATATTTTTAAATTTTCAAAAATAGAGAGAATAAGTATAAAAAGATTACTTAAAGTGTTTTTAAGTTATATACGATACCCCTACTACCGATGTGAAAGAGTCTTTACAAAATATGCACTAGCGTTTATACTCTCGCTTTCCGTGCCTCAACAAAAAACCAATGAGAAAACTGTTTACAATAATAAATCACTGTGTATTATTAGCTAGCTACTACAATAACTCTAAGGGGATTAACGATCTAGAACTACCTATATAACTTAACTACTTATCTAGGAATAATTGCCCTTACTAGCCGCTCCCATAAACTCGGGCGTCGTGCAGTGGTTGGAAACGTAAGAGATGATGAAGGCATGCAGATTCTAATCGGCTGATGAGACGCTGCTGCCATCACAAAAGGATATGGGTGTCTTACTACGGGGGATGCTGTCCCGACTAAGTTTATCGCTCTCCTTGGAATCTTTGGTGGTTGGCTTTTGGTTGAATGTCGGCGGCTCCCTCCGCCAAGCAATATAACTGGAAAGCTGGATTTAGTTGGTCTGGCACTTCTAGTCGTTGGTCGAGCGGTGGTAGTCGAGAATGTTTCTATTAATTCAGGAAAAACGCTATCCTCATAATCTCTCCCTTCGGCCACTGGAGCGACATACATAACTTGTTTCAGGCTGTTTATGTCTTGAACTAATTTAGCGTGTTCCTTGATTATATCATCACGGTTCCAAAGCAAATCAATTCTTCGTGATATCTCGTTAAAACCTGGTGTTGGGCTAGGCCAATATTTTGGGGTTCTTATGTCCAAAATCTTCCCTAAATTCTTATTCATCTGCCACCCTAAATAAACGGAAATACATAATAATTATTACGAAATACAAATAAAATAAAACTAGTTGATAAATATTTTATGGGAAATAAAGAGACTTAGTTAACTAACAAATTATATTGGCTACTGGCTAGGTATTTAGTTATTACCTGTATCATAAGATCTGAGGGGCATAGCAGGTGGATAGTCGTAACACTCGAACTGAAATAAAATATTATGCTAAGTTAATTAAAAATAGACAGGTAAGTACCTAAGTTTTTAATAACTATGTAGGTACTTGCTTACATGAAAAAAAAGTTAATCAAATTAATTAGAAAGCATAATTTTATAAGAACTAAAAAAATCGAAATACAATGCACTGCCGGCAATGTTTGATGTCGGTTCAAAAACAAATGCAATCATATCATCATGTCAGTCGTGAAAACAAATACCTAATTAATTAATTAACAGACAGACACGCATTGGCTCCGTGCTAAGATTGTATCGCGGAAGAAATTAACACATATATTACATGTTTATAACTGCAAAATTAACTCACTCAGCCTTTGGCAAAGTTATTCGCAGAACAATAATAATATATAAGTACTTTTACTGAAATAAATAATTTATACGTTTACTGAAATAGTCATGTAAAAAAATACTTAAATAATAATATGAATGCGAGCCGTACAAATAATATCCGGTAATAGCAATACCAGATAACTCAAGAATCATGACGAACTCTCCTAATACAATACGAGAGTATGTAAATAAACTTTACATAAAAGAATACATTAGTTTAGGTAACCGGAGTAATCTTACATTATCTGAAAGCAAATTCAATTTTAAATTGCTACGTCCATGTCTATGATCCATCACAATACAAAATCGTTTATTATTCGATAATATTGTACAGTGTACCACATATTATGAAGTACCTACAATGTAGTCATTTGTACATGGTACACAAAATAAAATTTTGGGACAGGTAGTTACATATAGATGTTCTAATAATTTTATCAGAATCAAAGCACATATCCAGGTTTTGTCTAACTAATTTGTTAACTAGTATGTTATCTAGACTATCTATCAGACTAGCTGAAATGTAGTGTCCTCAAACCATGAACTTTATTATAATTAACATCGATAATAAGAGTTTCAGGAAAATCAGTTCCAACGATTTCTGTAGTTTGTAGTTAACTGTTGGATTTGAATTTTTATTTCGCCAATTTAGTTTAACTCTGACGTGATTAGATATAAACTCGCCGGCATATTTAGCGGAACATAAAAAAAGGTCCATAATTAAAAAAATATGGTTTTATTTTATAATCTACTTACTACACTTCTTTTGTTATTTAAAGTTTCATTTGTTTTACTTAAAATGAGATCACATTAAGAACAGATTTGGCGAGTAAAGGCTATTTGTGAAAAATGGTACATTTTTTAACTTTTCATGTAACCGGGAAAAGTGAAATTTAATATTAAAATAACAATTAATTAAATTAGAAAAATGGTGATTAATATCGCGTATTTCCTCCACGTGCTCTTATTAAAGTTTCTACCCGTCTAGGCATACTGAGAATGATGTTATCGATGGTCTCCTGGGATAGTCTCCGCCATTCCTCAACTACAGCGATTCGCAGTTCTCCCACGTTGGCAGGAGCTGGAATTCTGGACTTAACTTTTCTTTTCAGCAAGTCCCAAACGTGTTCTATTGGGTTCATATCCGGTGATCTCGCCGGCCACTCCATAACAGTGATATTCATATCATTAAGATAAGCTTGAGTTACCCGAGCGGTATGCGGCCGAGCATTATCCTGCATAAAAACAAAATCTTCACCGATATATGGGGCAAACGGTACGACATTTTCTTCTAAAACTTCTCTGATATAGCGGTCTGCAGTCAGATTCCCTCTGTCAATCACTACCAAGTCCCAAACAAATGCCCGCCCAAACCATTATTGATCCACCACCGTATGCAACTGTAGTTTCAAAATTTGTCTGAATGTATCGTTCTCCTTTGCGTCTGTATATTCTTTGCCTGCCGTCAATTTGATTTAAGAGAATTCTGCACTAATCACTAAACAAAACCTTACTCCATTGGTCCGCGTTCCAAAGTCGATGTTCCTGAGCAAAAGTTAACCTGTTTCTACGATGATTTACTTCGAGCCTTGGAGCCTTGGCGGGCACAAATGAACCCAAACCAGCTTCTTCGAGCCTTCTTCATACCGTACGCTCACTTACGGTTACACCCCGCACTGCTTCTAACTCATGTCGGGCTTGGACGACCGTCAAACGGGGGTACACGAAGCCGAATGAAACGATCATCCCTACTCGAAGTGCGTCTTTTTCTGCCTTGTCCTGCTCTTCTCACATAAGTACCGGTCTCCCTGAACCGTTGGATACTGCGATGGATCGTTGAAACTGGTCGACGAAGATCTCTGGATATCACTCTGTAGGTTTGACCATTTCTTCGCATTTCGAGTGCCCTGGCAATCTCCGTTGGGGCTAAGTCAGGCATAATTCAGTCATCAACTCCAGAGAGATACGCGATTAAAAGAAAACTAACAAAAAACAGTATTTCAATGAAATTTTAAATCAAACTCAGAAGGAAGAAATACTCGAAGTTCGCTCCAGATAAGGTGTATTTGAATAAAATTAAAACAATTGCATAAAATGTGATGTTCAGTTGCTTTCTTAATTTGAAAATATTTCTTTTTAAATTAAATGACGTATATACCAGCCAGCAACCTTATATGATACTGATATCAAACCTTTTTTTCATGTTCCGCTAAATATGCCGGCGAGTTTATTTTAAATATACCTAGGTAATTTTAAATCCAAGTGCAGTTCATTCTACGGATTTAGCTTTTTTTATTAATTTATGATACTCGTATTGAAATTCCCCGGATCCCTCCGCTTCTCGCCTCTTGTTCATAGCGATCTGAAAAGATGATAAAGTTGCATGGAAGCAACCGGCCTCGATCCAGTGACCCACAAGTCAGTGTAATACTTGTAACGTTTGAGTTGTGTTGTCTACTTATTGTAACGTTTTCTTTCTTAAGAATAGATCAACTGCTGAGTTTATTGCCGGCTCTTCTCAGTAGAATCATTTTTCCGAACCAGTGGTAGAGTCTTAACGCTCCCTAGGTGACACAAGTTGTCCTACATGAAATAAATAAATCATTATTTTATTTATTCATGGGCGCGACAGCAAAGAGGGGCTTATTTACGTACAATAATAAACATTAGGTACCTGTGAGGCTGTAGGGTAACGGGAGCTTAATAATCTTACGTCCAACGTTCCACTTGCTACGCACAGTACCGCGGACCACACAACCAACCACCGATACATTGTCACGCCGACTGACGGTAAGTGCTAACTCAGGTAACTATCACCTTTCAATGCTGGTCGCCTCCTTCCCTTCGCCAATTTCACGAACTCGAGGTGTTTCGATGAAAGGTACTTATTGCGGAAAGTCGAATTGCTGCAACTCAAGCATACCCACTTGAGCCCTGCCTACGATTCTTTCAGAACAAGATATTCTTGGTTTCTGATGATCGTCATGTCAATCCACAGCCAGCCCACTACTGAAGATGGTTTCCTCCCAGGATGAGAAGGGTTTAAATCATTGCCCAATATGTGGATTGTCTGATTTCAAATTCAAAAATGAGGCATGTTTTCTTAAATTTTTCCTTCACCATGTGATTATATTACCTAATTGAAAGTAAACTGTGCATTTCAACTTAAGAGACTCCAAAAAGCTGGAGTAACGTGTCCAGGTTTCGAAAGGCTAGGAGCCCCCTCTAAATAGGAGGCCGATGTCTTTAAACCACTAGATATTGTTTTGAATTTCAGTCTATGCCCAAAATGCTAATATTATAACAGGTTTAATCATCACAGCCACATTGATGCCGTTTTAATATGGCAGTCAAGTGTCTCTCAGGGTATGAAGGGCCTTAGCAAGCAAAACGTATCATATCCTATGGATGGGCCTTTAAGCAGCAATGTCTCCGGTATATATCCATGTATTAGTTATCTATGCAGCTGAGGTTGTTTTCTGATTAAAACTTGGTTTGGGGATATCGTGCGCACTATACCGCACTGCAGAAAAACTCATAGGTCGAATTATTATTAAGTACTTTATAGTACAGTTTCTAACAGCAAGCCAAATTTTCGTAAGAATAAAATAAGAACTTTCAGCTTTAGAACTTGCGAAGGCTATAATATAATTCGTATATGATAACTAGCCAAGTCAAACCTTAGTCTTCTAAATATTAACCTAAGTTATAAGAAGAAATTATATTTTAAGCTGTTATTAAATATATTATATATGTCATAAATAAATTTCAGGACTAACGATTGAGCTTGGCACCCATTTAGATCTCACTTCTTTTGTCGTTGAAGTCAACAACCAAGGCATATACCATAATATTGAACTCGGCTCTCATTTCACATTTATGTTTTTGATGGGATATCATTATAGTTTGTACAGAAATTATTAGTAGGTTACTAATTCATAATAAAATTAATACCAAATGCGCTAAATTAGCATGCTCGAATGCGGCCGACGAGGTCCCGGGTTCGATTTCCGAATCGGGCCATAATTAAGTATTGGGTTTTTCTGACTAGAAATTCTCAGTACAGCCCGGAGTAAGGAAGTTGGAGGTGTTTCGCCCCCGTGCCTCGGAGAGCACGTTAAGCCGTCGTTTATAATCACTAGCATAATAATAGTCGTTAAAGCCCGCCGCATTGGAGCAGCGTGATGGGTCTAAGCTCTAATTCCCTCTCTCCTATGAGAGTGGAGGTCTGTGCCCAGCAGTGGAACGGTATTGGGCGGTGGTGGTGTAGTGGCGCTAAATTGAAATAATATATATTTTTTTAACAACTACAAGTTAGCCCTTGACTGCAATCTTACCTGATGGTAAGTGATGATGCAGTATAAGATGGTAGCGGGCTAACCTGTTAGGGGTATAGCAGTAAATATTAAACCCTCGGCTAAATCTCTAAATCGCTTGGCGGTACGTCTTTGTCGATAGGGTGGTAACTAGCCACGGCCGAAGTCTCCCACCAGACCAGACCAGGGTACCTATGTAAGTTGACATGGGATAGGTTATGTAAGTTGACATTTCTTAGATAATACGGAGTCTAACGGCCAAGCGTTCGTTACAGTTGAGAAAAAGGTGGTGGTGTCAGTGGTGGTGATGGTGGACTGTCCCAAAACCTAATCAGCATAACCCGACTCAACGTAGTCTTGTTCGCTCTACCCCTAGTGTTTTCGTAAAGTCGTAAAGAAGATCGCGAAGGAGGTCCTGAATGAAGCGAGGTGAAGTCTTCTGGTGTAGCCCATCCTTTTTACTTCTACATTTTAGAAGTTTGATAATAATTTCATCAATTAATTAAGTGATCATTCTTGATGAAAACTATGACCATTCAATGATATACTTGCTTTTCATGAAATGATCGATTCAGCTATATGATTTCGCGATTTAATGGTGGAGGGACCGTTAATGTTTACTATTCCTAGGTAAAGTTCTTAAATCATCTCATTGACGAATTTCCAGCTGTAACGTATCGAAACCGTATAAGTCGACATTTCTGGATATTAGCGGTAGCGGCTCTTTTCTCTTTGATCAAACGCTTATTGCTTGTCGCTTAATAATCAAGTTGCTATCCGTGTAAATTATAAATACTGATTTGAGTGCTTCAGGTTCAGGAACAAAAAAACCTGTTTTCATTCATCGTCAAGCACGCGATTTGGTGAAAAAAGATTTCGATATGTGTACTGAAGAAAGGCAAAATAACTATTTGACCTTGCCTTTAACGGCAGACCGATAAGGTCAAGGTAAAGTAAATTTTGGACTTTATTACTTACTGGTGGGCGTTGCGACGACGAACCGTTTCAAAAGACCGTTTTCTGCGACGGCGAAACAGTTTTTCTGGGTAGAACAGTCTTCGTTGCACAAACTAGTCTTCGAATAACTTGGTGCAATTTTAAATTTTATGCTAAAGAAAATACAGTCGAAAGTGAATTGATTCAACGACACACGTCGTCGCGAATGTCACGTCGTCCTTATCGTTCCACGTTCGTTCTCAAAATAGTTCTTACAATAAAAAGTGAACTTTTTCCCACGACATACAGTCGATAATGTATTACCGTCAAATCCGTGCAAGTATAGATTTTAGCCTTGTTGACTTAAGGCTTTAAGAGATGACAAACTGCCTCAGTATTAGGATGTTTAAGTCAAATTGTCTTAATAACTGATAGTTGAATCCGTAAAGAAAAAATATGTAACGGAAGATATAGGCCTGTAAACACCCGCGAGCCCTTCGGCAGTCCGCACAGAGTACATTATATATACTGGTAGTCCGTTTCGGGACATTGTCGAAGGTGGACTGCACGTCGGTGTCGGAGTGAATTTTTTAAAGTTAATTTTCGATTTTGAAGGGTTTATACTCATTTGTACATATTTAAAATTTTAGAAATACTTAGTTCAGTATTTATCTGTCAATTAGTAGGTGTAAATATATTTTTTTAAGAATTTAATTTTTTAAGTGTGCAAAGTAGGTGCAAAGACTAAATAAGGCTCTGTAGTGATTGTAAAAATTCAAATCAAGATGATTTTGATGAGGAACAACCTACCTGCACTCGCTACTTAAATTTTGATTGTTTTTAAAGCTAATAAGCTTTAATTTGAATAAATAACTTGCACAATGTAATGGTTGTTTTGATTTTTTTCCTCCGACCCGACGGGATAGATTATAATATTTTTAATGCAAAATTACTTACTAATAATATTAATGCTACTAATAACTAAAATACATTCTAATAATAATTATAATGTATGCGTAAGTGTGTCTTTCTGTCTGTCTTTCTCAGATGTAAATGTGCCATTTTTGAATTCTAACAACTTTTGTTTTAGTAAATCGATTTTGCTACCGAGACAAAATCATTTTGTCTGCGACTGAGAGACTGCGGTAAAAGCAAGCATTATAATTTCAGCGTGTATAATATGTATGTATGTATATATGTATATTCTTTATTGTACACCAAAAAAAACACAAAAGAAAAAGAACAAACATGAAAACTTAAAATGTAGGTACAATAAGGCGGTCTTATCGCTAACCAGCGATCTCTTCCAGACAACCTTATCGATAATATCATAATATGGAATCGAAATTCGTGATGACAAGCTGGGAACACCTGCACTCCTATTCTCTAACTCCGTGGCTATCATCATATATTAATTACCATATATTTTATATTCATCAAAATACATTACATAGTCATGGAAACATAATAACAACATGAATTTCAAAATGGCGCTAACTTTGTTAAATTTTGGTAACAGTTTCCTGTTTTGTGATCCCAGTAGGTCTACGATGCGCACAACGAGATTATCTCTCGACGAGAGAGAGAGATAATATTGTCGTTGCCGGCAAATTTTTCATTTACCCTAACATGCACAAAATGCAGTATAATACAAGAAAAAAGTAGTCGACAAAGGCTCGTAGAGAAAAATACCACAGATTAGAAATATTACTTTTATCTCTACTTTTGACGTAACGAGACAAGTAACCATGTTAGCTTCGGTAGACAGAGAGAGATAACGGGTAGACATAATTTTACTCGTAGTGCGCATGCTAGCCGTGCTAAAAGCCGTAAATATCGATTTTGAACGAAATCGGTCAATTAACAAAGAATTTCAAAATGGCACCGAATTTTTTAAATTTTGGTAACAGTTTCCTGTTTTGTGATCCCAGAAAGCCGTAAATATCAATTTTGAACGAAATCGGTTATTTAACAAAGAATTACAAAATGGTGCTGACTTTTTTTTAAGTGACTCTGTGCTGAGAGCTGCGCATGACGTAGTACTGCACATAAATTTTCATACCACAGGCTCATACATATGAAAATTGATTTTAAAGGAGTAAACTCACAAAAAACTACGCAGCTCCGGCAAGTGGGGTTTATTGTGAGCAGTTAGTACCTGATTCTCTATCTCCTCTCCCTGTACCCCACTCATCCCTCGGTGGAGGTAGCACGTTTCAAAACTTTTAGCTTGATATCGATAGTTCTGCAACACTAACTTGAACTACCTACATTTTAGCATTGATCCAATACGAAATATTACTTGTACCTATACCTAAATCTGTGCCTACTACAAACGCAAACAATATTTAGTATCGGATACGATATCGAACATTTCATGGCAAGGTTTCAAGGTAAAGCTAAAGGTAGGTATTAAAGAAAGTTTACGTATTTGTGACCTATGATATTTATGCGCAAACATAAATATAGGCATTATCCCATAAAATAGCACTTGTTCCCTCTACAGTCTATAGTCTTTGGCTTAGTTTGCGTAGTTCCGGGCGTGGCCGCTATACGGCATTACCGTCGGCAAAAGTCCCGCTGGTCTGCGTTTCGTCAAGGTCATTCGGCCTTCTTAACCCCTTAAAGTGTAAATTCGCTTGGCATGAACAAGCGTTGGTTTCGTTCTAAAGAACGGTTGTCATCGCAACTGGTTTGAAGACGACAACGCCATCTTCAAACCAGTTGCAACGACGACCGTTTTCTGCAACCGTTTTCGTCGTCGGGAAAAGTTTCGTTTCGTCCGTCAAAAATACGACAACGACCCACCACTAGACTTTATTATTGTGTTTCAGTCAATATTTCAAATGTTTAAAAAAATACACCACTGCTTGTTTTTGTAATTTATCGATAAATGGCTGTCAATATAATGTCACAGCACTAGCACATTCCTGAGCTCTGAATTCCACTCAGGTGCGAACAGTAGTTAATCTTTGGTCTCATCTGATGTGACCGCGCGCACGTCACAATAAAATATTAACAGTATGCGTTTGTGTGAAAGCTATACAAGCTAGCACGAGCACCTCAGAGAAACGACCGTTTGTCTGGCGCAAAATTAGGGTTATCTTCTACAACTCATTACTACAACTCTAAATCCACCTCCTAATAAGGCTAAAGGCTGTCCTTGGCTGGAGTGGTACGCCTTTTGGTGGTTTTAGACAGGTAATAAGTAGAAGACGACCCTAAATCATCGCTAGTTCGATGCCGGACACACTGTATATGAATGACCCAGAGCTGGCTCTGGTGTGTGTTGTGCCGAAACCGTACGCGTGGCCGTAACCCTAGTAATGCGTGAAAGCGTTAATAAATAATAATATAAAAAAGTCATTTGTTAATAAAACATTCATTATGGTAGGGTATCTTTAATACAAATACTTATACGATACCAAATATTTACAATCAAAGATAACAAAATCTTACAAAATCTTTATATCCGGTGGCGCACATAATAAAATTTATTTCGGTACCTACGCCATATCTACCCACATTGAAAAAAACAAACATCTTTAGACTTTTTAACTAATATTAAACAATCTAATTTAAATAGTAATAAATATTATAAACCACGCACCTCTGGTAGTCTATAGAAAATTGTATCTAGGAATGCCTCAACAATTCTTACATTTTCGTGGCTAATCTATTTCGGTGATTTTTGCTGAACTCGTATAATAATAACAATTTTAAATTATATAATTTCTAAGTATTTAATAACATCAATGTACCAATTTAACAAATAGAGCGATGACGATTTTATCGATTTATCTGTAGTTATTTTGAATTGTTAGAACGCTAAAATAATTAAATAATAATTTATTTTGGCATAATTTCGCAAACTGTGGCTAATTCTGTTTAACGCAATATCTAAACTAAAATCACAACTCTAAATCTAGTGCTGCCCCTTTCCGCTGGGAGTATTAAGAAAGTGTTAGAATTATTACTATTGGTCATTGTCATTGTATGTCATTATATCTCATGAAACAGGAAGCATAATATCTGTCAATTTGACTCGTTTCATGTCATTCGATTTAATATGCGGATACGGACACCATATTGAAAATAGTATAAATACGAGTGGTTTGACGATGGTAATTCAGTCTCCTGCCGGTAGACTCAGCGATTATTGAATACTTTTGTGTTTAGATCGCAATTTGATTTAGAGATTAACGATAGCAATCGCGGTCGGATTAAATGAAATTGTCTATATGTTTAGCCAACTTTTATCTAATTACACGTTTAACCATTTTCCCGAGCAAGTTTCAATTGAGAGTACAAATATATTGAGTGTTTTACCTACTTCTGGATTGTCGCTTACAAAAGGGATAACAATATAAATAGAGCTGTCCTTTTAGTTGAGAGATGGTGTACAACAGAACTGGCCTGACTCAAAGAATTTAAATTATGGAAATAACTTGCTTAGGGCAACATTCTACTAAAAAAAAGTATGCAAGCACACAAAAACATATTTTATCATCTAAATCATTCTATGCATTTTGTATTTCTATCTAAAATAAAAATCTCGTTTGTAATTTTTTTCTTTGATTTTTCTAATAGAAACAATACTATACTTTAAAGAATTTCAGATCAGGATATTATTATGATAAATTTTTATTAGGAATTAACGCTTTGAAACAAGATATAATAAGTATATAAAATTAAGTATTGCTATTATTCGTTATTTTTTATTATGTAATTATACTTTTCACAAATAAAATATAATTATTATACTAAGCAAACCGTACTCAATTCAATACACAGCCTAATTATTAATAAATTATTTATTGTGTGGACCTAAAAATTCAGTAGATGTGTATTTTACAAAGTAAGTAGTAGTTTGCTGCTACCAAATAGCCCTAAACTTACAATAGAACCAATTCTTACAGAAACACATTTGTACTGGTCATGGTCATTCAATTTCAATTCAAGGTTAACTTACCTCCATGGTACGTGCAGTGTGTTAAAATGTAATATGTATTTTTTATAATTTTAATGTACATGTAAATAGTAGAACAGAATTATTTCAAATAGAATAATATGATTGCTTGCTTTATAATAGGGATTTACTAATACATTTAACAATTCCTTACATGCATTTTTCTGAGACTCAATGTGACATCTAACTTACATTGATCTATAACAATTGTATTGCATTAACAAAATTAATAAAGACAAATATTTACTGTGAAGGCTAAAGCGGTTTTATATTTGCGTGTTCTTTCGTATGAATATAATTGTGTAAAGTAACCATAATCATAACATGCTATATAATATCTCCCACTGTTTACATACATATAAGGCATTAAATTTCGAATCAGACGTCTATTTCAAGCCTTACATCTATAGCATATTGTATGCAAGTCTTTGCTAAGTAAGAAAGATTTAAAGACAAAATAACTCTCAGTATCAAATAAGGAGAAATATTAGTGCGTAATTAACAAAAAACAAGACAGAAAAGTAATTGTATATACTTTGTGCAAGTGAAATAATCCATCCTAAACTAATATTATAAATGCGAAAGTGTGTCTGGCTATCTGTTTGTCTGCTGCGCTTTCACGGCTCATCTATTCAACCGATTTTGATGAAATTTGGTACAAGGGTAGTTTGTATCCCCGGGAAGGACATAGGCTCCTTTTTATCCCGGAAAATTAAAGAGATCCCGCGGGAATCAAGAAACTTTAATCCACGCGGGCATCATCTAGTATTAAATAACTGAATGAATGAACAAGAGTTATTTATGAATCTTTCTAAATAAAACAAACTATCTAGGACAAGAATATTTGTAACAGGTCAACTGAAATGAGAGTGCAATAAAGAATGATGTCTGAATACAGTTGGAAAATATTTTTGCAACTATACATTACTTAATGCTCATCCAATTGTTATTTATTAGTAATTGTAACAGCTGACGATTTTATCTAGTACACCGTCTATGTAAATATAATTTGGGTAATATCTATACCATATATAGAAAGTATAAATCTCAAGGCATTGATCACCTTACTATGTAATTTTCCTACGGTTCATAGACTACTTATATCACTCCGAAACGTACATCTTACACAAGGGATATTTTCGAATTTATAAATATCAGAACATATATTACATTTTCTGAGGTATATATATCATTCTAGTGCAAGTTCAAAATACATTTAGCCTACATTCCAACATAGTTAAACAATAACTGATTAAAGTCTCAAGTGATTTGAAAATGATCAACAGACGGTTCATTGTTGTTAAAATATGAGAAACCGAAACTTTTTTTTTATATTTACAGAACAGTTTCATAGAAACTTCTTCAAATCTTTCAGTTTTTCATAACTTTATGTTAATAAAGTACAATATATACTAAAGCGGCGTACACCAAGGCTGACCAGTCGGTTTTGTTTCTTAAAATTATTGTTTTATGACCTAAGAGACTTTATTCTTCGTACAAAAAGGCAGTTTTTTACACAACTATGCCTATCGTCGAGAATTATTTTATTGAGAAAATACTTAATATTTTGTTCACTAAAGGTTTAGTGTACAAAAGTCGAGGTTGGCTCAATTTGTAGACTATTTTTTCTTGTCGAGTGCTTAAATTCTGTTATCATACTCGAGCATCATTGACTGCTATATAACATCGAATTGTATGTTTTTTTTTTTCATATATTTTGCTCAAAGTATCACTGGCTTGCAGCCGAGGCAGTAACATAATACAGTGCATGATTATTCTGTATTATCCTATTATAGTTTTAGTGAGTAATTTAACATAGGCTTACACTAAGGGCCCTATGTTATGTCGATCATTCGTGCCGGTATAGCATTCGAATATTAGTCTCTATGACATTACAGAACTGTGATTGCCTCTACGATATTATACAGGGTTAAATTAATAATACATACTCATAAAGTCTTATTGACAACTTTTGTGTGTGATGCAGGACAACTTTTGGTGTATGACTTTTACAAATTCTGTTTATTTTTTTAATACGATAATAAAACATATTTAAATTGTAAAGACATAACAGTGACAAATTAAATAAGCCTGGGTAGACATTAATTAAGAAGGAATCTATTTAGACTTTAGTTGCAGTACA
This sequence comes from Erebia palarica, assembly GCA_964035005.1. Taxonomy (NCBI): domain Eukaryota; kingdom Metazoa; phylum Arthropoda; class Insecta; order Lepidoptera; family Nymphalidae; genus Erebia; species Erebia palarica. The sequence goes on from OZ035986.1 coordinate 24,053,764, forward strand.
TAATAAAAACATTGAAATTGTCTTAGCTGCTCTAAAACGGCATTACAGAGAGTCCACACGGCGCGTTGCGTGAGCTTTGCGTCGACGTAGCGCTGTTGCTGCGTCATTTTACCATGGTTTTTTATACTAATAATAATCATAGTGTACATACGATGCGCTGCGTCGACGCAACGCACTCACGACGGAACTGCAGCCCCCGAGACGAAGCAGGCGGGGGTGTACTCATTTACGACTGCGTCGTAGTAATGCTGCGATGACGCCAGCGCCCGTGTGTGGACAAGTCATCGATCGAATACAATACGCGTGCGAGTTGAATGTAGTCGGGGCCTGAGGTGACATAAGCTCTGCATTCAACTCGCACGCGAAGTATACCTTATTATTACCGTATTATTCATAACAAAGAATTGAGCCAGAGTGAATAGCGAAAATTTTTAATTCCTTCTTTTTGAAAACATCGAGTTTTTTAAAAATTGTCATAGGTATTTAAATATTTTAGAGGGTACTAATATTTTTAAATTAACCCTGCAAACTATACAGTAGGGGGCGCAAAAAAACCGAGTATTTTTTTATGAGTCTCGAGTGAAAAAATGTTAATTTTTGATGTTTTAAGAGCACTCTCTAAATGTCAGCTCAAAAATAATTTTTAAGTTTGCTCCTAATTTCTTTAAAAATCGTTAAAAGTCTTATTTTTATTTAAATCTTTTTTCTCGTTACAGTATAATTTTATAGACCAAAAAAAATAAGTTTCTGAAAGTTTCACTTCAAAATTTAAATTTTGAAAGGTTTATTAGTGCATCACTTTAGATTTTTTCGAGCGACCTTTTAATATTCAAATTAAAATTCCATACATTCTTTTTATTTAGTGCAAAACTAATCATAATTAAACGAAATATTAAGAATTCAGAAAAGAGGGCCCTTAAAACATCAAAAACTAACATTTTTTTTAAATACTCGGTTTTTTGCGCCTCCCTACGATCAGGGTGCCCCTGGAGAAAGTGCAACCCCGAAAGGAGGTTCACCCCCACTCACTAGACCATAAATTATCGACAAAAATAAACTGAAAAAATCGTTAGAATTTAGACATCATTGAAAAAAGTAGTCATAAAAAATGAATATTTTTTTCACAAACTGCAAAGTTTAAGTCATGATACCACTTTTTTGTGAGCTAATGGTTATTTAAACCTTACCGCCAAGTATGTGGCATATTTTTTTTTAAAGCAATTGACCCACAAATTTTGAAGAAATCGTTTTTATTCTTACATAGTCTAGTTCGGGGAGTCTAGTCTAGTCCCTTTCGGGGGTGCACTTTATACAGGGACACCCTGTATATCTTTGTTTACATAGTGCATGCACAAAATTGTGCAAAAAATATAACACTGTTGTTTAAACAGAATCTTCGAACTCAGCTCTTCTAAATTCATATTTCATACTAAAAGACTTGATACTTGATAGTTCCTTTCGTAACCGCAACAGTGTGATGTATATGATTGTAATACACATGGCATTGTTTTAGTACCTGTCATGATTTATGTCAATTTATCTTCTATCTTCTATATATATAAACTATATATAGTATTAAAAAAAAGCGAAAAACCACTCATTCACTGACTCACTGACTGACTGACTGACTAATCACGATACCTCAAGAACTATGAAGCATACAGACTTATATTTGGAAGATAGGTTCCTTCTATGGTGTAGACGTCAGCTAAGAAACTGTTTTGAGAAAATTCACCCCTAAGGGGTTGAAATGGGGGTTGGAAGTTTGTATGAAAGTCCTTTGTTTTTGAAGTTGGCAATTAAATTATTAAGTATAAATAATAAAAACCTATGTAAGCAATTTTACGAAAATCTGCCCCAAAAGGGGTGAAATGGGGGTTAGAAGCTTACATAAGGGTTCCAAGTTTTTGAAGTTAGAGACTTGAAAATCGGGCTTTAGCTTATTAGTTTTAAATAATAATAACCTGTATAAGCAATTTTTCTAAAATCCACCCTAACAGAGGTGAAATGGAGGTGTAATTTTATATAAAAGATCTATGATTTTAAAATATAGACATGAAAATCAGCATTTAGGAAACCTGAATATACCTAAGCTATATAAGGCCTCTATAGACAGGCTGTTTGCAGCGGGAAATTTTCATAATCTCATAGGAAATTAGCAATTGTACGCGGAAGAAGTCGCAGGCGACCTCTTATAATATATATATGTCACCGAATGATTGTAAAAACCGTTAGATTATATAGTTTAGAATTTCACGAGTTAGATTATAATCTAACGGTTTTTACAATCTTACGGTGACATAATATGCCTCGTTTAAACCTCTTATCAGCGCAATTCACAAAGAACTGGAGATGAAAAAGATAAGGCGTGATCAATCATTCCCGTTGCCAAGTTCTTAAGACACTTCTATTTCATTTGAGCTTTATGATATTGTGTGTACTTTTAACATTCAGGTGTGATTATGACCAAGCACATGCCTTAAATTTAATGTCATTTGGATTGGACCATTTTTTGAGTCTATATATAGCCAGCAAGGCAATCTAAATTACTCAAGCATGAGAGATCATAAAGATACTTATACTTAAAAAAACAATTTATACTAGTTAAATTCGCTATGAATAACGCAAAATATTTCTTACAAAGCCGCTGGTTCATCTATATAAATATTTATTTGAAATACAGACAGCCAGCAACTTGTCCTAGTTATAAACAGTAAACACTCCTATAATAAATAATTGTTGGTGACATTAAAATAGGCAGACAAAGTAGAAAGTAGAATTAGTCTTCAAATCAGGTCCTATAATAGATATAAATTAAAACAATATTTTAACTAACTTTGTGATTACATTGAATCCAATCACAACTGTTCTAGGCCTTTGTTGGCTTTACAGTACAACCTTGATCCATAAATTGGTAGTGAGTTGGATTGGTGGTGGAAGCCTAGTAAAGTAGTCTTTATCGATCCTAAAAAATATCACTTTACAAAACACAAACTAAAAGTGTGATGGAGTGTATTCACTATATTATTATATATGAATTAAAGTTGAATAAGTATTACATTCTGGATTTTACTTTATTTAACTACTATTATGTCATAATGTATAAGACTCGGTTCTTCAAAATTGTCCAAATTAGTTCCGAAAAAATATTTTTCAATTATTATTTTTGAACACATCTCTGAGACCGAGTATATCGAAATTAAGAGGCGTTCACCTCGAGCGCTCGCCATAGAAACGTAATTTGGTACAAATCAAACTAAATGTATAATTTGTATACACCTGGAAACTAATATAAACTAATAAGTTACACAGGCTCAATGATTCAATCACGTTTTTAGGAAAACCTTGTAAACCATAGACAGATATTAGTTTCTAGAGCATGTATACAAAATTTAATTATCAGTTTGATAGGAATATTCAAATAAGAATCAAACTTCGTTGGTACAGAGCGAGCGTCCCTTTGAAAACACTTCGGAAGCCCTGGTAAAAGCGTTTTTCATTGCCCGAAAGGATAACAATGCCATCGTATCAGACCCACGACACACACTAACGGCAACGATATATCGGTATCGCGTCGGTCAGAAAAATAGCGTCACAAGTAGTAAACGGAGAGTCTTTTCGACAGAAACGGGCCTTTGTCCATCGTAACCGATAACTACAACAGATACGTCAGTCCGATATGTCGACCCATGCGATTAAATTGTCGTCTATCCACACAACCTCCGACGGCCAAGAAGCAGCCTACCTAAATTTATCCCATATCACTCGTATTGCTATATCACTCGTATTGCTAGTATTGCTTCGTATTGCTAGTTTTGCTCGCAATAGAAATCGAGCCTCGCTTTATCCACGACTCTATATATCGCCATTTCGTTAAGGCTGGTCTCCCGTGTTTTGTCAGTCAGCCAGTTTGCCTAAACCAACAGTATCAACAGTATCAGTTGTTGTTATAGGTTGCGATGGATAAACAGCCATATCGGCGACAATCTTATTGGCCCATGAAAAAAACGCCCTAGCAAACACAAAGCGCGGCGACAGAAGTAACACTGACAGCAGAAACGCGTCACAACCCCTGCTAGAGCTTTACAATGTAAGGGCGAAATACAACTTTAAGGGCGATAACACTAGGGACAACGGACGACACAAAAAGGGTCACGTTGTCACTTTGATATGGAGCGCAATTTTGTTCGGTTGCCTTCCGAACAAAACGACGTTCTCCTTTCACGCGGACTTTTTGTCCTGTCCTTCCAGTAGTGTGCTTTCGCTCCTAGAATAACTTAAATTTGTACCGCGACTAACGCATTGTGAATACCTGCATTATCGTCTTTAGAGGCAGCTTTAGAATCGCTGCGATCGCGCATCGTGTAATCAGGGCTTTATATATTACACTATTACTAAAGTTTACGAATCGGCGCTTTATTTCCTGCATTTTAATTTTGGTGTGTACGGGTGCAGGTGATATGGCTCGACTATAACAAAGGATGATCATCCTCCGAGCGGGTGTTGTACTCGGGGACCACTGGTCCGACCGTTCATCATTGGAGGTCGTATATATAGCGTAATTCAGAGAATGCTTCGTAATCATGAGTTGGGCTCTTAGTGGGCGCGTGAATCGTACTAATGCCATCTATTGGATTATGTGCGGACTGCGAAGACCGCCACAGGTGTACACTAAAACATTGGAATGTACACTATAGGTAACGAAGAGGCCCCGTACCGTACCGTATGCACGTAAACCATTAGAAACGTAAGACAAAGACATTGGCAAGCTCACGGCTTTGTTCCAATCGTTGCACCGCACCCATCTGAAACAAGTTGATTACGCTCCATTAATCAGCCATTTTCATTTGATGCATTAATTTTTACACAATAACACAAAAAAACACTGACTAAGCAACGAAACAGCATATTCATTAAAGTATAGCTTTTGCCATTTTGCCACCTCTCAAACTTTGATGTTGAAGTGAGTTATTTTAGTATATTTTTTTAACAATTTTCGCCAGGATCACTAGTTGTACAGTCAAATAAATGCAAGCAATAATGCAATAAAAACACAAGTCAAATCTAAACTCAGTAGTAAAAGGTCTATAAAATATAAATGAATTGTAAGAAATAATATTATGGTATCAATATTGGTGGTAGAGTCACAACATTTCATAAGTGACATAAGTTGTCCTACGCGAAAATAAATCATTTCATTTCATTTGTAACAAAATGAAACATATAATTAAATGTTACTTATACAATAAATACACGTCATATAAAATAAAAAGCATAGCATAATCAAAAACATATGTATGACTAAGATAATATACATATAGGTCGAAGGAATATTATATCTTAAATTAAACAGGATTCTACAATAATTATATAAAAAAGAAAATTCGCATCGCCGGAGTTCAATAACGAAAAACAGTTGTACTGTTAGTACATTTACAGTTTAAAATTAGATAACATAATATTATGTATAGTATTAAAATAATGCTCCATTTGTTAATTGTTTAGAACTTGTTTGTAAATTAATCATTCGCCCGTCGCCGTACACATAAACTAACAGTCAATGAATAATTGTGAAGATTTCATGTGAACTGATTTAGTATAGATGATACATAGATGATAATTTCATAGATAAAACCCCATGTCTGATCAATATAACCCATATTAATATTATAAATCCGAAAGTCAGTCTGTCTGTCTGTCTGCTAGGCTTTCACAGCCCATATTTTTAACTGTTTTTGATGAAATTTGGTATACAGATCCAGGTTACATCCCGGTAGAATATAGGCAAATTTTTATATAAATAATATGCATCATGGTCATATAATGAGAAATGTGATGTGCGTCGTCAAAATATGTCTCCATTCAAATGTGGCAAATAAAATGAATGAAGTTATTTCGCAATGCAGGTGCCCTACAAACTAAAAAAGTCATTAAGTTAAATGTGTATCATCAGTCATCACACACATAAAGTCAACTAAGCTTTTAAATTTTATCAAATCAATCAAATAAATATTATACATGCGTAAGTTTGGATGGATATATGGATGTGGATGGATGTTTGTTACTCAATCACGCCCAAACGACTGAAAGAATCTGGATGAAATTTGGCACAGAGATTCATTATAGTCTGGAATAACACATAGGCTACTTTTTATCCCAGAAAATTAAAGACTTCCCGCGGGAACTGATTGTCATTGTGACACGGGAAGTGATTGTCGTAAAGCGTAAGCCTATCTTGCGATTAAAAAAATCTATACCCAACAATAAGTAAAACACACAAATAAGCACCTGCAATAGAAGTTACAGTAAATCTAAGGATTGATTTAATTGCTAATGCAGATTGAGTAACAACGGTGTAAAAGGGTTATGTTATATGAAATGCTCCACAGAAAAACTATAAAATTACCTACATAGTCTTTTATAATTTAGCCTGTTTTTGTTCTTGAGGTCAAAGAACTAGTAAATACGTCACAACTATTTGTATGATTCAAAACATTTTTGTTTTTATCTACTGATTAGTTTAATAATAAGACACCTGCACTTTGCACGCTTCACTAAAATTAAGCTTCTTTCCTTTTGTAATTAAAATTTCTATATTTCTTGTGTGCAATAAAAAATTCAATAATATTAATAAGACGCTACAAATACACTTAGTCTGTGCTTCATCACATTTGTCTTATAGATAAGTCTGTCTAGTGAAAGCGAACATTATTTAACACTTTTTGATAGTGTCAAAACCGAAGCAAAACGATCACATTCGTGTATTTATTCCTAGTTCATCCTAGGATACCCCAGGCCAAATTTAACTTTTGGTGTTGCATTTTGTACTCTCAGCAATTTGCACTGTCGATTGGCAAAGCTAAGAATCAATTCTGTTGTATTTATAATATTTTGGATTTCCAAACACTGCTTTTATCTACTTAATCACAATCCTTTTTAATTTTTACACCCCGGGTAAAAGTTTTGGTTTTGAATCTCACTATAACGCCACAGATGTGTAAGTATTCATTGCACTTACCTATTTGTCAGCGGAAGACTTTGAAGTCTGCGGTGTGATAGTGATCTCGTCGTTTATCTTCAGTGGTTTGAGTAAGGACTGGCCGGTCTTGACCGGGGCGGCTGCGGTTTGGCCTTTGTCCATAACGCGTTTAGCGACCACGCTATGCTTAGAATAAACGTGGTTCTCAAACTGCTTGTACATTCCAAATGTTGCCGTGCATACAGTGCACTTGTATGAGAGGTGAGCCGGCTTCAGTGGCAGCTTGTGGTCTCTTGTTACGTGGTTGAGAAGCTTCCATTGATACACCTGAAATTATTTAATATTTTGTAAAACACTACATAATGTATAGGGTAGCGAGATTAAAAAAAACCCCCTATTACTTCGCAGACGAACAAAATAATGCGGCTATCTCTTGAAGCAAAAATAAATTTTTGATCAATTAATGTGACCAATCATTCTGTTTAACACAATCTCAAACTAAATCACAACTCGATCACAAGACGATATTACGTTATCGATACTAACACATTATTAGTACGTGGGTAACACTGAAAATGTTTAGAACTGGCCAGTTAGAAACATTGCTATTGAAAACTTTTTTGAATTTCAATTTTAGAACTCTTTGGTAACCTAATGTACTAATATTGCATTCATTTGTCATTTGTTTTTGTGAATTGGCGGCAAATCTAAAACTCTTGTTACACGTGAAAATGAACCTAACGCGAGAAAATTTTCGGTCCATGATTTATTATGACTTTCGTTGTAGGCTTACTCAACAACAAAGCTATGATAGGCTGCGATTAGCATTTCTTAATGAAGCCCCATCTCGTGCCACTATTTACAATTGGTTTAACGAGTTTAAGCGTGGACGTAGCAATCTCAATGATGATCCGCGTAAGGGACGTCCTTTATCAGCGACTACTGAAGATAACATCAGTGCTGTGCGACGCATGATGGAGGAAGATAAGAGAGTGACCTATCAGCAGATACGGGCAAGCCTAGGCATTGGTATGAGTCAAGTTCCAAAAATATTACACGAAAATTTAGGCGTCAGGAAGCTTTGAACCAGATGGATTCCCCATACTTTAACCGACGATCAGAAACACCTTCGCATGGACTGGTGTCGCCAAATGTTAGATAAGTTTAACGGCGGTGACTCAAATGCTGTATTTGACATCGTCACAGGTGATGAAAGCTGGATATATTGCTACGAACCCGAAACCAAAAGACAATCAGCTCAGTGGGTGTTTCCTTTCGAGCATCAGCCAACTAAAGGTAAAGAAAGGAAGAAGTCAAGGAAAAAAGGTGATTGCCTCATTCTTTGGTCGGAAAGGTCATTTCGGGACAGATGTGCTAGAAGATGGAAGGACAGACAAGATGGAAGGAAGACTGCAGACTGATATGTCAATCGCTGTTTGCCTGTTGTCTTGGAAAAAATTCGACAGCAGCGCCCTCGAAGCAGGAAGCAAGGAGGACCTTCACCACGACAATGCTTCAGCACACTCCGCAAAACGGACTGTTGAATATTTGACTATGGCAGGTGTCGAGATAATGAGTCATCCGCCATACAGTCCTGACCTGGCGCCCTGCGACTTTTATTTATTCCCAAGAACTAAAGATAAAATTCGAGGTATTCGCTTTACGAGCCCTGAAGAAACGGTGAAAGCGTACGAAAATGCCATAGAAGAGACCCCTAAGGAAGAATGGGCCCACTGCTTTTCTCAGTGGTTCCTCCGAATGCGACGATGTGTAGAGAAGAACGGAGATTACTTCGAAAAACAATAAAAGTACTGGAAACTTTCTACATCAAGCCGTTTTTCATTTTCTAAACATTTTCAGTGTCACCTAGGTATATGTGCGCGTGCATTGAATTAATTATGAAATAATAATTCTATGAGGATATTAATGTAAGAAAAAACAAATTGTATCATAAAATTTATTAGATTTATTTAGATTCATTTGATTTTACAATTATTTTGTAAAGATCTGTACAAAATGAACGTAAAATCAAATTAACCTGTTATAATCAGTACTGTGAGGAATTTAAAAATTAAACAGCTATTTGTACAGACAAAGAAAGTTTTAAGTATTGTACTATTTATAGTACAACTAGCGGTCTGCCCCAACTTCGGACGGGTAGCACTAATCATCACAATAGTCAATAGCCATTAGCCAGCCGGCACAGGGCAGCACATCAGGTTTTACATTAGCGCTGCGATATCTCCTCTCCGCACTGCCGGCCGTCCCTATTTCTGTTGCGCGTTAAATTATTTCTATGATATCTTCTAAGATATTTAATTGAATTAAGTAAAGTAAAGAGCGAATTTGATCTATAAAAGATAGATATATGCTTCGGCAGATTTTTCTAGAGCTTTTTGAGAGGAACAATTCCACCATACATTGTCACCGTGCAACTTTTACTATTTACGCAGCGCTTGCCACGGAAGCTCTCAGATGGGACGATTTTGCCGACTGCATTTACAGTATTGCAATTTTCGTAGGGATCTCTTATTTTTTTGAAAATTAAATATAGCCTATGTTACTCGCTGATAAAGTAGCTATCTATCGGTGAAAGAATTTTAAAATACGGTTGCGGTTACGGTTGAGTAGTTTTTGAGTTTATCTATTACAAACAAACAAACAAATCTTTCCTCTTTATAATATTAGTTTAGATATAACCCTGCTATTGCAAATTTAAAAACAGGACTCGATAAAGCGTACTCTCGCGTCACGGTGGGCACTAGTATGGGAGTGTGCGGGGTATGAGACGACGATCGGGCGCGGGGCGTACGATTCCTCAGAGCTGGCGCGCGGACTATAAGGATAAATACTTACCCTTCCACACACAGGACAACGGCCGGCGTCTTTGCCCTTGTTTGCCGCTTCTTGCATGGAACTTGTGACCAACCCGTGAGACCCCAATAGATGCCTCTCCAAACCCTGGTCAGTAAAGAACCTGGAAATCCGAAGGAAAGAAGTTTGATCATTGTCCATATCAATAGCTAAAATGATAAAGGCGAAAGTGTGTTTGTCCTTCGATCACGCCGCAACAGATGAACGGATCGAGCCGATGTTTTTGCATACTTTTTTTTACAAGGGCTTTATCAATCAGTGCCTACGCGAACGATCTAATCAGTATATGTTTTGCATAAGTGTTCAGATTATATACCCACGACAAAGCTGGCAACAGGCAAGGTCGTGAGAAAAGATATTTAGTAACCCCAGACGACATCGCTTAACGTCGCCCGTCATCTCTAGGGGTTCATGACGTAGGATATATTTTGTCCCCTAATGAAAACGTGGCTTAAATCGGCAATCTCGCGCAGCTTCCACTCGACGAATGCTGCGCTGTTACTGGACGACTGTCCTACATAACATTATACTAGCTGAAGCCCGCTACTTAGACTGGATAACTCTATACTCTATGTATGTGCAAAATTTCATCCAGATTCATTCAGTTGTTCTGGCGTGATTGAGTATCAAACATCCATCCCTCTACTTTCGCATTAATAATATTAGTCTTTACTAGGGCGCGGCATAATTGTTTCCTGCAAATATATTTACAAAATCTTGGAACTGAATAACGCATCTTAATCTTACTACTTTTAAAAACACTATTTTTGTAACTTTACGTAACTCACTTGTATTCAAGCTAAAGTCACATTTACTACTCCAGTATATTATAGAATTGTCATGGCTAAAGTTAAAATATAATAAAGTAAATTATCAAAACCATACCTAAACTGGCACTTCTGACAATTCAGTGGAGGCCTGTTGTATATCATTTTGGGGTGGATTTTGACTTTGTGTATCCATTGCATATGGTTTCTGAGCTGTTCCAAGTCCTTTATGTAGCCGTCGCAGATCTCGCAGATGACACAAGTGCTCTTGTTCTGCTGACTCGGTGGTGGCTGCTGGACTGGCGGGGGCTGTCTCGGCAACGGCGTAATGGAAATCGACGGCTGGTACATTGACTTTGGCATGTTCTTTTCATTGTTCTGTTAATTAAATATAATAAATAAAAATATGCATTCGTCACCGTAAGACTGTGACAACTGTTAGATTGTAATCTATGTAGCGAGATTGTAAACTGTCCAAAGATTACAATTTAACGCATTATTTTTCGGTATATTGTAATCTGTTAGGTATATTAACCCGATAGAACCTAAATGCCCGGCCTGTGGACGGGCACTACCTGATAATTTATGTCGAACCCCAGCCTAACCTACAAGAAAGAGACAAGTGGAATGACAGAAGTAGAAGACAACGTAAATACAGTGAATATCTCAAAAATTGACACATAAAGGTTCACGATGTGTCGACAGTTTACAATCTATTGAGGTAAAAAGCGTTAGATTGCAATATGACGGTTTTTGCAATTTTACGGTGACATATACATTGTATATATTAACGAAGTAAACAGAGACTGACATTCTTTCTTTATTTCATTTATCTTATTCTTAAATAATATTATAAATGCGAAAGTTTGGATGGATGTGTGGATGTATGGATGTATATGGATGTATGGATGTTTGTTACTCAATCACGCCCCAACGGCGTTTTTTTTTGTGCTATATCATGCGATCAGTCTTCCGACTATGAGCAGATGTGTCCGTAGCTGAACGGATCTGGCTGAAATTTGGCACAGAGATAGAAAATTAAAGAGTTCCTGCGGGAACCATAAAACCTCAAACCACGCAGACGAAGTCGCGGGCATTCGCAATTTTATTGCATAAACTGTGTTACAGTAAAGGTCTTATCTAGCATTTTAAAGCACCTACAGTTTGCCAATTTTGGCGTGCTTAATTAATATAATACATTAAGCAGAGTCAGTTAAGTACTACCAATTCATTGTCACTATATTAATTATTGTATTAATATATCATGATTTTAATCTCAATACATTCCATATTTCATTTGAGTTTATCCCAAAGTAACTGCCCCAACCCCCTCTAACTTCATTTTGGAGTTGGGAGAACCTTTTCTAATTTCTATACCCAGTCAACATATATTATGTATAAATTATTATCTTAACTTGTCATCAAAATTAGTAAACAGTAGGTAATGCGCGCGACTTCGTCCGCGCGGAATATTTTTCTCAGCTCCTTAATTTTCTTTTCCGGGATAGAAATTAGCCATGTCACTCTCTAGGTCCTCAAGTATAAACAGTAGGTAATGCGCGCGACTTCGTCCGCGCGGAATATTTTTCTCAACTCCTTAATTTTCTTTTCCGGGATAGAAATTAGCCATGTCACTCTCTAGGTCCTCAAGTATACCCATGCAAAATCACGACAATCTGTTGCTTTGTTGCAGCGTGCTTGAAGGGCAAACCAATAAACCAACAAACACACACTTTTTATAATATCAGTATGATAAAATGAAAGTTTGTATTTAAATAATAGTTTAACGTAACCTAGGTTTTTGAGTTTGTATTCTATATATTATGAGCAGTGATAGACTTCGGCTTTTCATTTCGGTGGTCGAGTTTTGTGCGTTTTAAGAAGTAATAATAATGAAAATAATGTCAGATAGATAAAATTAAGGTCACATCATTTACAACTAATGACAGCTTACTTACCCCAGCAAAGTTTGAAGACATCTGTGCAGGATTATTATTCTTTCCCATTATTCCACTACGGATGATCGGTATGCCCTGAATAGGAGTTGGTCGTGTTGGGACACCCATTGGTGAACGCCCTCTTGGACGATACATAGAACTAGATCCAAAGTTGTTAATAACGGGCCGACCAAAATTATTACTAATATTTTGACCCTTGCTGAAAACATTTTGATACGACCCTAACATTTGATTGCGAGCTCGTGCCATCTGGAAAAATGTACTCATTAGGAAGATCATATTATTCTAAATCAATGTTTCAATTATTATGAACAGTAAAAATAAATCAATGACAAAATTTTAATTTATTGTACCTTTGGTATTTTTGCAGGAGGTTCCCATTCTATTGGTGGTGATAAATTGAACTCAGGTTTGAACTTTTTAGCACACGCTATTTGATGACGCGCAAGTTTGCCTTTACCATTGTCTTCAAATGGACAGTTTGCACATTGGTGGTAAGCCGGTGCCCTTTCCAACCTTCCACGGGTATTATGCTCAGATTCCATATGATACAATATTTCATGAGGACTTTTACTGTCATACTCGCAAAAGTTACATTTATAAACATTATTTTTCATGTGTGGAGTCTCCAAGTGGTGTGACATTGCTAATAACGACTCCGATTTAAAACTACAAAATTCACATTTATGCTGTTTAAACCTATACGGCGCATTATTTTCTTTACTGATATCTAAATTCTTCATAAGCAAAGCAATAGATGTCTCTGTTGCTTTTGTATTATGCCCTCCTTTCTTTTCTTTATAAAGTTTTCTGTTTTGTTGCTTTAACAGATCATTTTGAACAAATCCTTGTACTAAATTTAGGCCAATATCCATGAAAAACTTTCCAAGAGTCATATCAAAGTAATTGTCCGACTTTCCAGTCACAATCTTATCTACTGTCAAATCTGTAACATCTTTGATGTCATCAATAGAGTCCGCTTTGTCTTTTATAACAATAGCGTCATCCTCATCACTGCAAACATCATCCTCATCTGAATCCGAAGAACCATCCCAAGAGGCGTCGTCGTCGTCACGTTTACGTCGGCGGCGTTCTAATAATTAATTGAATAATTAAATTATCAACTAGGTAGTTGTTTTAAGTCCTGTATCGATATTAATACTTCTTTCACTTTAAATTTCTAAATTTCAATTTTTATTATCAGTGCAGACTCAAATTGATAAAATATTAGAAGTAGAGCATAAACTTCCATTAATGGCGGGGAAAAAAACTAGAAAAACTTCTTAAAAAACGAAACAGGCCAAGATATTATACAAATGGGTAAATCTATTTCAAGACACATTATCAGCAATTAAATAGAAACTGAAAAAATATAATGCCAAATAAACTTTTTCTGAAAAATAAAACGGCTTCCTAACAGAATTACGAAAATATTTATTTTACTCACCTTTTCTTACTTCCTTTATGTTTTTCGTATCTCCAACTTCTTTGGCATTTTCTTCAGTTTTGTCATTTTCTTCGGGTTTGGCATTTTTCTCCTCGCCCTCTTCACTGATCTCCTTTGTTTCTTTTATTTCAGAATCAAGTGCTTCCTCTCCAGCTTTTGCTTTCTCTGCCAATTCTTTTTCCTTCTCCTGTTCCTCCTCTTTAGCTTTTTGCGCCGCTAATTCCTTACCTAACTCATCTACGAATTCTCTAAATGGTTTTACTGATGGCTTTTCATATACATAAGGTACAATAAACGACGGAGCTTCAACGACGAACATGTCATCTGTGAGCGAGGGCAGTATGGGTGGTTGTGTATGCTGAATATTACCCTGTGTAAGAGAATTAGGGGTGCCGGAACTTATGAAAGAACTTGGTGCACCAGAAATTGGTATATGTGTCTGCTGTGGAATATTTTTACTACTCACTGGAGTTACAGTTGTACCACGTGCTAGTATACTCTGATATAAATTCTGTGCACTCAATGACGCATTATTGAAAGCCATTGGATTTTTTCGCATCATTGGACCCCTATGAGAAGATTCACGATGAGTATCTAGTATGACTACTGTGTTTTCCTTTTTTGGAGTGCCTGATTTCATTTGTTTTGTTGCCATCTCAACTAAAGCTTTAGTATTGTTAATGACGATAGGTCTAGATCTACGTTTTGGATCATTGCGTTTATAATCATGCATTACAACTTCTTCAACATCTGAATCATCATCTCCATTTTCCATATCTTGGCCATCATATCTCTTTCTTTTAATAGCCCTACTACTTCTTCGTAATGGTGGTTTATTTTCTTTTATGGGTTTAGGTTCCTCTTCAACGGGGATAACACAGTTTTCAACTATTTCTTGGACTTCTGGACTGGGTAAATCGTTAGAGTTTGGATTTTGGCCATCTGACAACTCTTTTAATGGTGGATTTCTAATAGGATTTTGACATTCTTGTGAGGAATCATCTTCATCTATGTCTGAATCCACCTTGAAGGTTTCTGTTCCTTCAACCTTTTGCGCAGTTGGTACTTCAGAACATTCTTCATCATCGTCATCCGATTTTGATTCATCAGATGTCTAAAACGAGATACATTGGATACAATAAGAACAGCCAAGTTGAGCTTGAACTCGCGGCACGTGAGAAAATCGATGTAACACCTCATTTTTTTATGAAGTTGTTCATATGGAGCTCCCAATGAAAAATAAGGATCCTAACAATTGATAACGTCATAACTCGCCAAAACGATTTGAGCTCAGAGCTGTGCGAGAGTCGTTGTAGTCAGTGTATGTAGGACAGTTGTAAGCCTACACTATGGGGGGTGATTTTTCTAGTTGGCAGCATAATATAACTAAAATAATAGTGATAGCATGAAGTCTGCCAATCTGCACTTGGTCTGGTCAGTGTGCTGGACTATTGGCAAAGCCTACTCATTCTGAGAAAAGACGTAGTGGAAGATTATTCTTAATTATTATATTATAACTATATTTTATATGGAATTGTCTAGAAATTGCGATACAAAGACGTGCGTCGCGACAATATTCGTATACAATATTCTTTTTGATTGATCATTTTTTGCTCACAATTAACTATATTAACTAAATTCCTTCTGTTCAGGGAACCAAAATATCTGCTGATTTTCAGTTGTGTTTTTGTATGAGATAAGTATATTATTATTTAACATGTGAGTTAAGCTTAGTAGATACACTAACAGTGTTGGTATTTTTTTTAATTAGTTCTATTAGAGAGGAACATTTCCACACAAGATATTTATCTTTTACCATTAAGCAGCTTTTTTTATTCTTAATTTCACTACAAGTTTGCACTTGACTGAGATCTCACCTGATGGTAAGTGATGATGCAGTCTAAGATAGTAGCGAGCTAACCTGTTAGGGCTATGGTAAATATATTAAACCCATACCCCTGGTTGGTTTCACCAATACTGCTATCACCAATAGAGCTTGAAAGCTTTATTGGTTATAGCACATTGACAACATTTCCGAATGATTTTTACTATCTTAAGACAACTAGATAATGCCTGTTACTTTGTCTGCATGGTTGGGGCCCAATTGTCTGAGGAAATCATAATCATCTGAGAGCTTAAAACATATTACTCAAAATGTTTAAGGAGTTCATATATTTTTCTTTTAATGTGCAAACATCTATGAACTCCTTAAACAGGTCGAATTATCCATTTGACAAACAATTTCCTTGTACAATTGGTGGAAGATTTTGGGATCTGGAAGAACTTTCTAATTTTCCGGAGGAAAAAAAGTACCCTCTGTCACTCTCCAGGACCTCAAATATACCCATGAAACAAATCATGTTGAACTGTAGCTCTGGTGCAGTGTGATTATAAGACAAACACATTCATTGCATTTATAATATTAGTAAGACTACCACACAGTTCAGCCAATTTATGCAAAATATGAATACAATTTACACAACAGTCTATGGCCTATGCATTGAGGATTCTCACAGAATAGTCTATCTATTCATAAAAATTGTATGAAAATCCCTGTAGTTGCCACTTAAGCACCCTAACTCAGAAGAAAGGGCCCTCTAGGGCCTAGGCGGCAGACTTTGTCTTTATATATAGTGACTAGGTGATACCCGCGACTTCATATGCATGGATTTAGAAAATCATGCAGATGCAAATCATCACATCACAAGAAATAGTTTTTGAAAATCCTTTCGTTTTCTAGGATAAAAAGTGTTATGTCAGTCCCCAAGATCTCTATGCCCATCAAGACAGTTCAGTGGTTGAGACATGTAAAGGTAACAAATAGAGTTTATATGGTGATTATAGTAATAAGTCTGATAATGATAAAATATATTTATGATGGTGATAAGCTGAATATTGTTCATACATTATCATCACCAAATAAACATGGATCCTAACAAGTCTAGAGTGGAGAAACTTGTATAAATGAATAAGTACTAGGTTTTTAATACATGTTTGTTAATATATTTATAGTATAACATTGAGAAAATAAACTAGAGATAACTTGTTAAAACTTACCCTATGATCAGAGTCATTTCTTTCCTCAATTTGAGAACTATCATTAGAATTCTTCAGTGGATCTAATTCCTCCATAATGTTAATACATTCTTCTTGTTCAATTTGTGATTCTTTCCGGCTATATACTGAGTGAGAGCTCAATTCATTACAACTTGTATTACAGTGAGTTTCTATGGCATTATCTATATTTTCTTGTTGAGGCACCTGACAGGTTTCATTACTAAATTTATCTGGTTTGCCATTCCCAATGCCATTACTGATTTCAACTTCAGCTATATTGTTGGAGTTTTCTATGGGTTCACAAGCACTGTCTACATGATTTATGGTTCCTTGGTTACTGTGGTTCAGCTTGTTTTGTGAAGGGTCCTCCTCCTTAGTAGTCTCATCTGGATGAGAGTTCTCAGGGGAGGCAGTATGAGACAACTCGGTCGACTCCTCCATTGTGCCATTCGCTCTCCCATTCATATTGATATCAAGCTACATTCCATATCAATAGAACCTGTCAAAATACAATCAAACAATAAGGTTATATTTTCATTATTAAGATGTTCATGAAATACTAAATGACAGAGCGTCACATTTTTTTATAGTGAAGTCCGCCCCCTCCCGACCTCCTCACCCCTCCCCTGGCGCCTTGCTAGCAATCAAAATGGCGGTTCCATGGTACAATTCTGTAGAAGTACGTGTACGTGTATACCATAATACCGCAAAGGTCACAATCGAAAAAGATTCCCACATAAAAGAAAACGTACTAAAATAAGCATAATAAGCTATATTTTATGTTTACGCAAGATGAACGGTCAAAACAGCTCAAGGTAGCGAAACAACTTTCGCTCCGAATTAGAGAAATTTGTATACTTAACCTATTTAATAATTCGACAAAAAAAAAATCTGTATTCGCCATATAAATACTTAGTAGATTTTATCTCAGTATACTCAGTTACTAAAACAGATTTACGAAAAGTTTTTGCACATTTAAAATGTAAACAATCGAGATGCCGGTTGATAGATTGTGATTGTATTTGGTTTTATAATAATAAAAACGATTTTTGGCTTTAATATGTATATGAAAAACAGTAAGATTCATGACCTGATCCAGTTCACGGTGCTCCGTGGCGTACACTTTTCTGGTACTCGATCGACGTTCACTACTTGGTTAATTCAATGGTATAACCCAGGGCAAACTAGCTTTAACAATATTATGAATGCAATATGTGGTAATGACGGTAATTTATGCACAACACAGAGAAAACTTTAATTTCAATGTCACACGCCACCAAATATAACTACCTAAAACAATCTTCTAAATATTTAATAAATTAGGGACAGTGCGACATGATCCCTGACTACACCACAAACGCAATATGGCGGCGATCGCCCATGAGTCAAATCCGTCACGTGACTTCCAGTCTAAAATAAAAAGTATTTTATTAGATTAAATATTTTTTGTTAGGAGAAATATTTATTTTTAATATGTGTATCTATTATCAGTTACTACGGTTACGGTTATTTTTATTCCACCTAAATGATAACTTTGCGATTTATTATACAAAGTTTAAAAAAAGCGCGCCGAATATTTATCCTGATAGTGAGAGGCACTCCGAACTCAGAAGCAAAGCTGATATGAGCTGAAACTCATACGCGGCGTTCTTGATAATTGATTATCGGTACTGCGAAGCGACGAAGATATCTGCGAAGATCTCTATTCTATTTGGCACTTGTCCGTCCGTCCGTCCGTCTATCTAGCTATTAAAGCTTAAATCTTCAGAATTAATGATTTTAAAATTACTTACTTCAAATTCAAAAGTGATAAAATGTAAATCGACGGCTTAAAGTCAAAAATAACGTACCTAATAAGTGAAGATTGAAAATTAGGGTGCTTTTTCGGTATTAAGTCTAAGTAAGGTGAAAAATATATATTTTCAATCAAAAAAATTAGTGTGTTTGGGAAATAAAAATGTAAGTTTTCGCCAAATTCCGAGAAAAAAAATTGTTTTGTAAAAGATAAAAATAAAAAACCAAAAATTTGGTTATTTGCTTTGATATATATGTCACCGTAAGATTGTAAAAACCGGTAGATTATAAACTAACTCGCGAAATTGCAAACTGTCGAAAGATTACAATTTAACGCATTATTTTTCGGTAGATTGTAATATGCTAGGTATAATAACCCGATAAAACCTAAGTGCCCTACCTGGGCACTTAGGTTTGGAGTAAGGGTTTAGGGTAAGGGCACTAACTGGTTATTTATATCGAGATTCGAGCCCTAACCTAACCTACAAGAAACAGACAAGAAAACGTAAATATAATGAATATTTCAAAAATTGACACTCAGAACATTGAACATCTTTCGACAGTTTACAATTTCGCGAGTTAGATTATAATCTAACGGTTTTTACAATCTTACGGTGACATATATTAACAAAGGTTATTTGGAATTTTCACATAAATTTTGAGGTTATGTGAAAAAAGTGTATACAAAAAATACAAAATCTTTTTATTACCTTTATCTTTGCCATTCAACTTTTTTCCATAGGACTAACGGAACGGCTAGTTTTGCCGGAAATCGAGATAAACCGTTTTTTACCCTTAAAAACCACCCCTTCCACTACTCTACCTTTTCCAATGAAAATACCGTTTCAAACATTATCGACATAAGTCGATACTCGTCTATGAGTGTATAATCACCTTAATATATTGTGTGTTATGCTTTCCAGTATGTTAAGGTACAAAAATTGACGGCCTTACCCAAGTAAAGGTAATAACACTACTAATAGGTAATAATCAATCAATCAATGCCTATACCTCATCGAAATAGAATAATCATCAAAACTGTACCCCTTTCTAAGAAAGTGACGAATTTATGTTTGTTGAAGTGAAACTTCTTTAGAAAATTCGATGAAACGAACAAAGAAACGAAAATGTCTTAAAGAAAAGAGTTCGTTTTGTATTTAGTTTTTTATTAATGTTTATTATTGGATCTTCATAGTTTAATAACTTCTGTCTAATATTGAAAAAATATTAAGTATAAATTGAATATGGTTGAACAATAAATTATGTGTTTCCTGAGAAGCCTTCAGTTTTCCAGGCCTTACTTTAGCAAAAAGCGACACCAAAAAGGGACAAACATATTATTATATAGGATATTGCCTGTGGGAGAATGAGATAGAATACAAGTTATATTTATCTCATTCTCGCGTAGGCCACTTTTCTGAAGTTTCACATTTTCCGCGTGTGAATTGCACACACACACTTTTTTTGTCCCCGCCGAAGACATCGTAATTATGTACTTAATGTAATTAAGCATCTAAACCAATATTATAAAGAGGAAATATTTGTTTGTTTATAATGGATAAACTCAAAAACTAATCAACCGATTTAAAAAATTCTTTCACTTATGGAAAGCTACATTATCAGCGTGTAACATAGGCTGCCTCGTTGGTCTAGCGGTTAGCGTAGTCGACTGCGGATCACGAGGTCTTGGGTTCGATTCCCGGTCGGGCATAAAAATTGTTAGGTATTGGGTTTTTCAATTAAGAAATTCTCAGTGCCAGCCCGGAGTTGGAAGTTGGCGGTGTTTCACCCCCGTGCCTCGGAGAGCACGTTAAGCCGTCGGTCCCGGTTGTTATCACTAACATGATAATAGTCGTTAAAGCCCGCCAACCCGCATTGGAGCAGCGTGGTGGGTCTAAGCTCCTAATTCCCTCTCTCCTATGAGAGTGGAGGCCTGTGCCCAGCAGTGGGACGTTAATAGGCTGTAGTGGTGGTGGTGGTGGTGGAACTAATTCGGAACAAATGGTCTCTTCTGAGAGCTTACGTGGTGTGCGCTGCGTAAATAGTTGAAGTTACACGAAAACAATGAATAGTGAATAGTGGAATTGTTCCTCTAAAAGTTCTAAAAAAAGTCCGTAATAGCTACTATAGATAGTTTACAATTTCGCTAGACAGATTACAATCTAATGGTTTTTGCGATCTTACGGTGACATATCTATTTTTATGATTTTCATATTTGTTAAAAATTTTGTTTAAAGATTTTGTAAAACACTCACAATACAAATTTATTTGAACTGTGGAAGGTAAATTTAGGTTTTGGTTTGCGGCTCCCGTACGATGAAATGATTTTACAAAAAAAGGTTACTACATAAATTGTAGGAAATTTTCTCTAGTTTATTTTATTACATAAAAAATCTTAAAATTAGCCGGAAAGGAATGTCAAAAAACTGTTGGGCGCCATTTTTCCAATATGGCGGCGCGAGCGGCAAAGACACGAGGTGGCAAAATGAAAATTCGGAAAGAGCACGTCAAAATCTGTAAAATACACCAATTTTTTTCAGGTAACCCCCTTTTTAGCACCAAATGACTGGGGACACTCAATGTGTAGGTACTTAAAAAATTGTGCTCGCAACTGTGTGCGAGCTCAATTGCATTTAATTGATCAAGAACCGCTATTTATTTAACAGCTTTTGCGGAGTAATTCATATGTACCGCACCTACAACCTTATTTCCTGTTTTTGTCGGCAGCAATGTAAAGTATTGCTGGCAAGAACCGGTAAAAAACTTGTAGGTGGGGAAAAGCTATACTTTATTGACAGAAGTATAATAAGATAAAGGTATTTCAGTACATATCCGGGTGCAATTCCGTTTTTTTGGCATAATTACTGTAAAAAACTTTAAAACATCCATCCAATCCAAATTACTTTTATATAACCTTGATGTCACTAATTGAAAAATATTGATTATTTTTGTAGAAAATACATAAATTCAAAAAAAAATCATAAATAGGCGCAACTCAATTTTAATAATCAAATTTTAAGTTCAGAAATTATCGCCTTACCACATTTGAAGTCCGATTCCTCACAATAATGCTCCATAAAGTAAAAATTTTTTTAATTATGGGAAGCTTAGGAACCCCAAAAGTTTTTGAAATTAATCGGAAGTGACGTAGACAGGTTAAAGTATTTTTAATCTTAAGTTGAAAATTCGTCTCTACGTATCTCGTATTCGTGTCGAACGTAAACTTTTCACTTTCGACCAAAAATTTCCGACTTTGGTTAATGTTATGATGTTAATTATTTTATGCAAACTGCAAAGTAGCTTCATAGCAAGCATGTTCACAAAAATGTTAGGAAAAAACACTACATAAAAAGAAAAAAAAATTAACACTCACTCCCTCAGAAATCTCAAGAAAAACTAAAAAAAAAATATAACTCGAAAACTATCAAAAATCGCTGAACATACTCGTACATGGGGCATTTTCTGATAGGTCTGCGTGCGAGGAATCTAATTTTTTTCTTTCGACGTCACTATTTGGGCCACCTTGTTTAACATAATATCTAAAACACAAAACATCATCTTTGTCGGCTAAGTAGTTTTTCTGACCAGCGTGGTGGACTATGGCTAAATGGTAATGAGTTGAGATCTCAATTAATAGTGTTAAAATTAAATATTCTGACAAATAGTTGTTAAAAAATAAATCAGTTCAAAAATATTATGGATAAAAAAAAAACATGATCACATAAAGGAGTTATTATGACCACCTCCTGGCTCCATCATGATACCCTGATCAGCATTTAAGTTTAAAGTGGTAGTCAAGAAAAATTAGAAGAGTCCAAATGCGACGGGTTTACGATGAGAACTTAAGGTGTTCCTACGACCACCTCCTAGCTCCATCATGAGACCCTGAGCAGCGTATAGGTGTAAAGTGCTTGTCAACACAAATTAAAAGAATCCAAATATGACGGGTTTATTTTAAAATCATGAATGCAAAATCCCCTTGGCAAAAAAAATTTTAGTATTATTTTTCATCGTATAAAAAAAAAAATTTATACGACTGCCTGGAAAAAGGAGTATATTGTTTTCAGGGATCATGTATGTGAGTTTGTATAATCCACCAAAACTTCTATACGCCTGAATCGATTTTGATAAATGAGGTATCGTTAGAATCCCTAGCTTATTCCGGGTGACTGATGCTAGTAAAATTAAAAAAAAAATGATAGTGTGACCATGGTCCCGCATTAAAGACTAAACTTTAAAAAAATCGAAAATAAGATTAACTATATAATCATCGTCTAGAAAATGATGAGTAGATTCCAAAAATATACTATAACATTAAACTTCAATATCCATTGATTCACAAAAAAAATATCATTTAATAAAAATGTGATTAAGATTCTATATTAATTTATTCTTTTTCTCTTCATAAGATTCTATATTAATTTTTTTTTTGGCAGGGCAGTCGTGTTTTTTAATTTTCATAACTATGACTTGTTTAATTTTTATACTCACGACGCTGTCACCGGTTATATTTGTGGGTGCCACAGATCTATTAGCTCCGTGTATTTGTGGTGGGATCCTGTGGGATCCTATAGGTGGCATCCACAAACATTTTAGTCTAGGAAACGGGGCGGTCTGGGTTGTATGGAGACCCCCACATTAAATCCACTTTATTTATCTATTAATTGTGGTGGGATCGGATCCGAGTTTGCCGAATAAGCCTACGCGAGGACCTCGCGACGTCAACTCCGGCCATTGACAATGACGATATCACTGATGATGATACTCTGTGCTACTTGTCTATGGATGAATTTTCTATTGACGTGTTTACAAAATGACATGAAATGGACAGTTGAACTTTTGCAATTTTTTACTCTAGTTTTCTTTTAACTTCCACTTTGCGTTAATAAGTAACCAATAAAAGTTATATATTTTTTTATATCTTGTTATCTTTTAGCGATATCAAATTCACGTTCTTTATTTGTAACTTCGTAACAGTATTATTGATGAATAAAGCATTACGTGTTTTGTTGCTATATGCTCAGGCTGCTGGTCATTTGAAAATATTGTTATTATAATGTCTATTTATTATTTCTTTGTGGTTCTTGTTTTTACAATTGAATATGTGACCACAGAAGAGGAGATTTCATTAAGAATGACGAAAGCTGAAAGGTTGAGTCTAAGGTAGGTAAATTATCTGAATATTGTGGCCAATTCTGT
This sequence comes from Erebia palarica, assembly GCA_964035005.1. Classification (NCBI taxonomy): domain Eukaryota; kingdom Metazoa; phylum Arthropoda; class Insecta; order Lepidoptera; family Nymphalidae; genus Erebia; species Erebia palarica. The sequence continues at coordinate 24,077,839 of OZ035986.1, forward strand.
ACACAATCTCATAACTAAAATGACACCTCTAAATCTAGTTCTATCCCTTTCTGCAGATATTATTATGAAAGGGTTAGCAATATTTTTAATGCTGTCATTTTAGTTTAGAGATTATAGATGTGTACAACAGAATCAGCCCCATTGTATTTTTCCTCATAATTATGTAGGTACTCCATTTGTAATAGGTTTATTAGGCTTCATTTCATGGAAGCGTTCAATGCAAATAACTTACTTATTTGATTATTGTATGTTGCATACTGAACCTATAGTTTAAAATTAATACTCTATAGATTTTTAAATAAATACTCTATAGACCTCTTGCTTGTTAGATGTTGATAGAAAAACTTTCCTTATGTTAATACCTTCAAAGGAATTTATTGGATTGTACTATATTGGATACTTCACAGCTTTAACTCAATCTGTACATTAATTAAGCCTTTTAAAATTGCATTAGTAACAATCTACTTCCTTATATGAAAATCAGCAATCATATAAGTATAACTATATTCTATGCCTTTATTTGGTTGTGCCTGCATGAGAAATAGGTTATCAAAATCTGCAATTTTACTATTTTTATTGACATCAATAATCTTAAATTGTGCTTATTACTAAGAGATTATCTCTAGTTGTACCTAGCCAATTTCAATCAGTTTGATGCAAATCAACTTCTGTAATAATTCATAAAATATCTACTTAACTGGTTTTCATAGGTGTAAATACCATGATGTGTCTACTAGTGTACCTACTAAACATCTATTTGTGGCCAATGAGTAAAGTCCTATTCACAATACAGAACTACTCATAGGCATGTATGTACATTTATATATTCTTTAGGGAAGAATCACGACGTATGTTTTACCATGCCTATGATGCATACATGGACAATGCCTACCCAGCGGACGAGTTAATGCCGCTCAGTTGTAAAGGAAGATGGAGAGGAGTCACCCCAAGTCGTGGAGATATGGATGATGTGCTTGGAAAGTAAGATCCTTCTAACTGACTCATGGTTATCTCATCTCATTTTGTCTGTCCATTATTGAGAAAAAGCACAGCATACTTAATAATATGACAAATGACAGACCGGGCTACCGTGACATTTGTAGCTTCTAGAGATACTCTCACCTAAGGTTGTGAGAGGTAACATACATAATTTTGTAATATTGAATAGAAGCAGGCGTTACTTTGCGGAAACCATGATAGTGAATGAACTAGAAGTTTAATTCGCTCCGCTCCAGTGTCGGAGTGAAATGTACGTTGAGAGTGATTTGGAGGATTTGTGTGGTGTGGTGTTGTGCCTGTGCGAATTGCTGGGTGGTGGGTGTCGCATGCTGCAGGTGAAAGACACATACTGTACCACCCAGATTTGTCTACTGTAGCGGATTATAGCGAATTAAACTTCTAGATCTAGTTCATTCACTAATTTTGTAATGTTTTGAGAGGTAACTGCATACATAATTTTGTATTGAATTTTGTTGTTTTTATGTTAGTTTTGTCCATCATATCCCTGTCACTCTGCATTATTGCTCTGACTAGACTAGAGACCTCCATTGAATGATTGTTATTTGCTAATACAAAGCTACAAGGCTTACCTTCACTTTTAAATATTTATACTTAAGTAGGTATATTATTTCAAATGCATGCTATTGCAAAAAGCTAGAAATGTGTTTCCTGGGATTCTCAAACTTAGACAATAGTGTTGTGAAGTCTTAAAAATTGAAGCTATTGCAATATCTTTAACTTTCATCAACACAATATAAACACAACAGGTTCATGTATACTATCTATACTTATATTATAAATGCTAAAGTTTGGATGGAAAGATAGATAGATGGATGAATCACACCAGAATGGCTGAACAGATCTGGATGAAATTTGGCACAAAGATTATAGTCTGGAATAACGCATAGGCTACTTTTCATCCTTGAAGAGTAGAGTTCTGTCTGGAACCAAAACCCTCAATCCACACAGCGAAGTAGCGAACATCAGCTAGTTAGTAATTAGTATTATAATCAACAAAAGCAATTGGGGATGAAATTCTTATCAGCTTACTATTTAAGTCTCTTATATGTTTTGTAACAATGATTACATATATAAAGTTGTGTTGTAATAACTATTGTATGCACAAATGTTTTGTCAACACCACAATTCAATGTCATCCACCCAGTTGAGCATACAGTGAGTATTGGATAGAAACAGGAGTTTCTTTGCGGATGTCCATGTTAATGAAGGAACTAGAAATTTAATTCGTTATAATCCGCCACAGTAGGTAAATCTATGTGATACAGTGTGCATTTTGCATACTTTACATATACCTAGTATACAGTGAGTTAATTATGAAATTATGGCATTTTATTTAGTTAAAGGCTGTACCTAACAACAACTTGCTTTAATGTTTTTGATTTGATTATACTTTCAGTTTATTACATGTATATCAAATAATTTCAGTTTCTCCTTAACACTGGTGGACAGTCTGGACACCCTGGTGGTCATGGGTGACTTCTCAGAGTTTAGTCGAGCCATCAAGTTGATAATCAATGACGTCACATTCGACCACGACATCATCGTGTCTGTCTTCGAGACCAACATACGCGTGCTTGGGTAAGTCAACTTACCTGGGATACTGGGTACACAAATGATTTAAAGAACAACTTCGATGACTGATATTGTGTCCATCTTCATTGCAATTATCTTGCTATGATTCCCTCAATCAAATTTCTTGGTGATCGAGTATGGAAAAGACAAGTAAGGTGTAAGGTTCCACCACCACCACTACCACCACCACTACAGCCCATTAACGTCCCACTGCTGGGCACAGGCTTACACTCTCATAGGAGATAGGAATTAGAGCTTAGACCCTCCACGCTGCTCCAATGCAGGTTGGCGGGCTTTAACGACTATTATCATGTTAGTGATAATTACCGGGACCGACGGCTTAACGTGCTGTCCGGGGCACGGGTGTGAAAAAAGTAAGGTTTAGGACCACAGAATGGAATGCTTGCTCCCATTCTTCTTAATTCGTCTGCTTTTTCGTTGCTTCTGTTTCCTTGTTGTCCAGGTACTGTGGCAATGGTGACCTTTGTCCTCTCTACTAGTGAGTTCAGTATTTGTTACATAATACTTTCGGCGGCAAAGGACAGCATTAAATTTAGAGTTTTCGTTTATTTCAGGGAGGGTGTACAGAATTAGCCACAGTACAGCGAAATTTAGCACGAGTACCTCACTACATATTATTACTACGTACTAGTTTACTAAGTACTCTTAGCTTTAGTTTTAAGATACGTTAGTTAATTATCACCATCTTATACTTTGTATAATTGACCTGCTTGTGTACTGTGCAGGTACCGATTTTGAATAAACATACTGAACTTTGACTTTGAGTGTGGTGGTAATATTTTCAGTGGTCTCCTATCAGCTCATGTTTTGGCGACGACATTGAAAAACGACGTACCGGCTTTACAATGGTACGATGGCGAATTGTTAACAATGGCTGAAGATCTGGGTCGAAGACTTTTACCCGCCTTCAACACCTCCACTGGAATTCCACATGGACGTGTGAGTATAAGATATTTGTAAATCCATCCATCCAGACTAGACTAAAATATTTCTCTATACTTCTTCTTCCTTCTAGTCGCGTCCTATTGACTGAAAGTCGTGACCCACTATTTTACAAGAAAAGCGAAATGTACCTATGACCCTATAAACTAATTTTAACTAGTGGTTTAATTAATTATTAATTAATTTTAACTAGTAGTTTAATGTGTCAGAATTCCGAGCCCGCTTGAAGTGGCTACCTATCAGACTCCGCCGTAATCTACACCTGCTCTCTCTTCTCTACTCCATCCTTTACAATCCACAAACTCCTTCGTACTTAAAGCAGCGCTTTTCCTACCTTGGCTCGAACATTGAGCGCCAACACCTGCGGTCGTGCAAGGACAACCGCTTGCACATCCCCGCCCATCACACGCGGTACTATGACAACTCCTTTACGTGCAAATCTGCAATACTGTGGAATAGTCTGCCTTCTGAAATCCGCCATTCCAAGTCGCTCTCAATTTTCAAAAGTCGTTTGTATAATCATTATTTATCTCTTTGTAATTATTAGTGTTTACTTTATTCTATAATGGAGAATATATTAATGATATATATTTATTTATATAGGTATATATTTATATATGTAGTTGTGTAGTAGTAGTATATATTTACATCTATTTATTGGTCTAAAATGTATGTACTGTATTATGTATGTATGCATTTCTTATCTAATATTTTTTTTTTTCTTTTTTAATACAGCACCATCCCGCGCTGCCGTTTATTTATCCTTTCACCAAAGGTTGTCTGTAAGAGATTGCTTTAGCAATAAGACCGCCTTTGCACATTTCTAGTTTTACTAGTAATTAATGCTTTAAAACTGTATTCTGTATATTTTGTATGTGCAATAAAGATGTCTAAATAAATAATAATAATAGTGGTTCGCCCCGAACTGAGACCACGCGGTATTTTTTTATTCCACGTAAGATGGTGCTAACGTCTATTACTTGTATGCACAAACGATTAAACTTTTACAGAGCGCCATCTATTGACATCATTGTGAAGTTCTGTTAAAAATACTGAAGCTCATTAAAAATTAAATAATTTCGTTTCCCTATAATATTTATCTAATTTTAGTATTTGTTGTTCAAGTACAGGATATAATTCAAATAATTGATCAAGTTTCAGGCTCAGCCTTTCAGAAAATTGGGAGTTCTGAGGTCAACTTTGGACGTTAGAAAATCTCCACTTTGAACGCCCCCCATTTCGTCAATTTTAGGGGAAAAAATTAAAAATATACATTTTTAGACTCTATTCCTAATTATCTTTAAAATGATATACCGCAACCATATGTAACGCTATAAAAATATTTTACTTCGCATTCGCTTCTATGAGGCCCCCCTGAAATAAAGATTTTTACAACTTTTTAAGCCATATCGGCTGGAGGCCATCGGTTTACATATTATATTTAAATTTGAAGTAATTACGTTCAGTAATTCAGAAGTTATAAGGCTCTGACAGACGGACAATTTTTTTGGCAACCCTAGGATAGACAAGTACAAATTCACTCAAGTAGACTCAAAGACCTTCGCTTCGCTCGGTCAATGAAATCTATCAATGTTGTCGAGATGTACTTCGTTCTCCATCTCAACTTTAGTGGTTTCTTGATAACTGATACTTATGACTTTTAATAGAAAACTTCTTTGTATATACATACTTTAATAATGCGTACTTCTTTGTATATACATACTTATAATGCGGCTTCTTAATATTTGATGATTTTAAAATAAAGTCATATGTTAAAATAGATGATTTTGTCTAGATAAACCTTCGGCATGGAATAAAGGGCCTCTCGGAGTCAAGGGAGACATGTACCGCTTGCGCTGGAACCATGATTTTAGAAATGGCGGCACTCTCTCGTCTTACTGGCCAGCCCTTATTTGAGCAGAAGGCCCACAGAGCTATGGATCGACTGTGGAAAATTAGACATAGGTACTTACTAATATAATATGTCTAATTATGTGTGTTCGTTAATTTCCATCAACCATCTGATTAAATAGAAACTTTTTATAGTTGTTGTCGGCACTTGCGTAAAGGGTTCGAGTCGCACTGCAATAGAGAATATTAATAAAATAATGATTAATCGGTAACGGCAGATTTGAGATGATTTGATGACCCTTGATTTTGTGGTATTTGTAAAGTTGTAAAGTACATTTTCTCAAACATGCTTGGAAATTTGAGCATTATTTTGACAACCTTCGAGATAAATCGAACTTGCCGTACTGGCCAAATACATGCGTGCAGCGGCCGGCAAATGTTGTATGAAAATCCATATCTGTCGTGGTTTAGCGGCCAAATAAATTACATAGTAAATTCATATCTGTCGTTTAATTTAATAATGGAACGATCTTTTACTCCGAAACATGGCAACCAAGGAGGTAACTTATCAAAGGTTTTATTTAAATTTCGAACTAGCTTGCAAAAAGAAAGCTTTTTATTAGAAAAAAACAAATGAACACTATAACGCGGGAAAAATTATTGTTGTTCGTTGTTCGTCATTGATTTTGAAATGTATTTGACAAAATGAGTTCAAGTGAAGACAATGAATGTGATGAACTTACTTTAACGCCATCTGAAGTTCAATAGGCGGCAAGAGCCGTAATAGAAAACTTGTTACCGCCACTATCATAAGAAAAATATTTTTAAATAAATTTCTGTGTAGGTACTACTTAGTTTTAATTTCCGCGCATTATTTGAGAAAAGCACTATACAAGCCTTGGCCACAACTAGGAATTGATGGACTCACGTATTTGTGCCTCGGCTTCGCTTCGGCCCACATTTACACGTTCGTCCTTCAATGCCTGTTTTGCTGGCCGCTGTAGTAATGTACTAACTAATTTTGTCGGTTAATTTTAGTAAGATAAGTAAAAGATTCGCGTTTGAATCGATTGTTGCAATATTCTTAGTTCAAAGAGTATGGCGAATCAAACCTTGTTAGGTTGATTGGTCCGATAGCGCACTGTATAATTTCACGCACGTACCAAACGTAAATGCTAAATCTTCAGGTTTATACGAATTAGTTTCGTTCCTTCATTTTATTTTTTTTAATAAAGAAATTAATTTATAATATGATAATTCATACTGATATTATACTTACAGTACTTTTAAAAATCATTACAAGAATCCCACGGGATTTTTAGAATATCAATATCCACGTGGTCACTCTATGCCTATTATATGAGTTTATTTTTTTTAATTTTCAGAGCTTCGGATTTAATGGGCACAGTAATTAATATACATAACGGTGACTGGGTGAGAAAAGACTCTGGCGTAGGCGCTGGGATCGACTCATACTATGAATACTGTTTGAAAGCTTACATACTCCTCGGCGATGAGAAATACTTGGCCAGGTTCAATAGGCATTATAATGCGGTTATGAAGTACATAAGCCGGGGTCCGATTATGCTGGCCGTTCATATGCATAGGTATAATATAGATTTGTTTTATTGAATCCTAGGTTATGTATAGGCATTCGTTTTCCCCTCCTCTTTTAATATAGGTACTTTCAAATCAAGAGTGAATAGGGATCTTTTAGGCAAGCGCGCTCCACCTTAGGCTGCATCACCACTTGCAAGCAGGTCTTATTGCAGCCAAGAAGTAGCCTATAGTATAATTAAAGAAAGAGGCATGTGAAAAAATTATTGCGAGTATACTTTACTCGCGGTTGAAATAAATAAAATGAGATTTTATTTTTTGACGACCTTCGTGGCGCAGCCTTGAGCGCTGTTGTCTTAACGTGCGGAGGGGCCGGGTTCGATTCCCGGCAGGGTCAATTTGGGATAATTTCTGAATTTATCCTGGTGGGAAGCTGTGGCTAGTTACCGCCCTACCCGCAAAGAAGAAGACGTGCCGAAGATTTAGCGTTCCGGTTCGATGCCGTGTAGAAACCGAATAGGGGTATGGGTTTAATATAACTGCCTTGTCCCTAACAGGTTAGTCCGCTAACATCTTAGACATCGCATTGTCACTAATCATCAGGTGAGATCGCAGTCAAGGGCTAATTTGTAGTGGATAAAATAAAATGAGTCTGAAAATGATTTTTATCATAATCCGCAATTTTTCTTTGTTCATAGTGTATTTTCGATCTCAAAAACGAACTCTTTACTCTTTACTTCATAAACACTGTAAATGACCTGATTCCTTGCAGACCTCACTTACAATCGCGTAATTTCATGGACGCCCTGCTTGCATTCTGGCCAGGACTGCAAGTGTTGTTAGGGGACGTACGGCCGGCCGTGGAAACGCATGAAATGCTCTATCAAGTGATGCAACGTCACACTTTTATACCAGAGGCCTTCACTTCTGACTTCCAGGTTAGTATGCTTCTACTTTACAAAAAACTACAACAAAGCACTGGAGAGAAATGGTACTTTTTAAATTTTGTCATGAGAATTAAGTGAAAAATTATACCGCTTATAAAGAAAAGTATTTTTTAGAATTAGTAAATAAATCCTGTTTATTTTGGTTTTTTGATTGAATATCTTATAATAATTCCATCATATTATTTTTACATTTTTGAACCCCAATTTCGACCATTTTGCAATAATTGTTATTAAGTGTATTAGAGTGTGCTTATAAATTAATTCATTTGCAATAAGGTTAGGCAAGCATTATTTATACTAATTCCAAATTCCAAGTCTTGTACAGAGGATGGACTTATACAAGTACTTAGACCAATCTCTAAAACTAGTATTCAGTATTCAGTGATTCTGTGAGTGAGGGGCTTCTAAGCATAGTAAGCCAATAGTTTACAGAATTATTAATTTAGGTCCACTGGGGTCAACATCCACTCCGTCCAGAGTTCTTAGAATCCACATACTTCCTCCACCGAGCTACGGGAGACGACCATTACTTACAAGTAGGGAAAATGGTTCTGAAGGCCTTACAGCAACACACCATAGTGCCTTGTGGCTATGCTGCAGTAAATGACGTCAGAACAAGAGTTCAAGAAGACAGAATGGATTCCTTCGTTCTGGCAGAAACCTTCAAGTACTTATACATGTTGTTTGGGGAAGATAAAGACTTGCCTGTGAAACTGGAAGACTACGTTTTAACCACTGAGGCCCATTTCTTGCCGTTGTCTTTGGCCACCAACGGCCGGAATAGCACGCATTTGAATATCAAGATTGATGATGACGACGAAGATAAGTATAGAAAGTAAGTTTTTTTAAGCCACTAATAAGTATAACATGCATATGTAATGAAAAATACTTTCAATAACAATATGATCTTTTAATTAACTTCAACACTTTTTTATCACAGCACTTTTAAGAACACGCCACAGAGTACTTATACACACTATATATGGAAATAGAGATCTATCTCGCCATAGAATAGTGGTAACAGCCTAGTGGCGCCATCTGCATACGCCTTTTGGAACTGATCTTATATAAACATACCTAGCAAAATAATATTGACTGCATATATATAGCTGCTTACCTATACCTATTACTTACGTTTTTATTTTCTTAAGGCGCCTGGTTCGCAGTCAATCTGGACCTCAATCCGCAATCCAGATTGACTCTTATTACAACACATTTCAGCAATATACTTGACGCCATAGAAAAATTAGAATCCAAATACCTACCTCTATGAAAGTCCCTGAAAATATTGGAAAAATTATTGAACAGAATAACATATTTCCGGCTTCACTATCGGAAAAGGTCCATGGCAAATGAAATAAAATTCTATATAAAAACCCGAGTCTAGAAGAAATAGGGAAAGTTATCGCATTTACCAAATTTCAAGTTACATCCGATAACGTAAGTGGATGTAGAAAGGGTATGGAGGGTAGAGGTAAGGAGAAACATCTCTTATGGAAGAAAAGTTGAAAAAGTGTCCAGTGGTTGCTATATATAACAGTTCAAAAAACTCCCACAATGGCGCTGGTGTAGGCAAAGGGTATGGTATGAATGTATTAATAATAAGTGAAGTATGCCGATGAAAAAAAAATGAATATCATCGTTGACTAAAGTAGATAATGAAAAGTTCAACAACTTACGTTGCACAAAATAATGTATTAAATAAAGAATGATTATAAGTAGTCATTAAAGTATGATACGCAGAAAATCATTTTATATTGTTTCCTACTTTATGCGGATTTTGAAAAGCGCGCCATAACTTAGCATTTCCATTAAAATTTACCCATTCCATTCCATTAATTTAATTTTATGATGCTAATGTGGCGCCCCCAATTTAATGCATTTCGACGGACACATTTCATATACACAGACGATTCTCCTTACCTCTACCCTCCATATAGAAAGGTCATTTTCAGCCTACAAATTATAAATTAAATAACAAACGTCACAAGTTTAATCTAGAAAAATTGTTTGATTGTATATCGTAACAAGATTTATAACTGATTAATACAATAAATAAATAATAATATATAAATATTGGGGAAATAAACGTGACTTCAAATAACTAGTGGTTCGCCTCGAACTGAGACCTCGCGGTATCCATAAGATAGTTTTGACTATATATTGTAATAGTTAACTTTTAACATTAGACGCAAAAGAGCTAAAGAGTTATTGGAGAAACGAATAAACTTTTACAGAGCGCTATCTATCGACATCATTGTGAAGTCCCGTTAAAAATACTAAAGCTCATTAAAAATTTAATAATTTTGTTACCTTATAATATTTATCTCATTTTAGTATTTGTTGTTCAAGTACAGGATATAATTCAAATAATTGATTAAGTTTCAGGCTCAGCCTTTCAGAAAATTGAGAGTTCTGAGGTCAACTTTGAACGTTAGAAAATCTCCACTTTGAAAGCCCCCAATTTCGTCAATTTTAGGGGAAAAATTAAAAGAAAAATATTTTTGAATTCTATTCCTAATTCTCTTTAAAATGATATACCGCAACCCTATGTAACGTTATAAAAAATATTTTATATAATATGCTTCTATGAGAGCACCCCTGAAATAAAGATTTTTTAAACATTTTAAGCAATATTCGGCTGGAGGCCATCGGTTTACATATTATATTTAAATTTGAAGTAATTACGTTCAGTAATTCAGAAGTTATAAGGCTCTGACAGACGGACGGACGGAGAAGTGCAAATTCACTCAAGTAGACTCAGAGACCTTCGCTTCGCTCGGTCAATAAATAGTATTTTCATTATGCATATTTTGTGCATATTTCGCCCTGTTTTGGCGCATATTAGCAAGCATGCATATTTCTTTCGGCATTTTGATAGTGCATATAATCCGATACCTAGTAATAATACATTTTCAAACTCAAACTCAAAGCATCTTTATTCAAAATTCAACACGCCCTGGTCTGAGAAGAGCCCACAACAAACTCAGCCGGGGTTTTTTACCAGTTTTTCTTTAACAGAGATTTGATATTGTAACCAGAACATGTCCCAACACGGCTTCCCTGGTGGCTGAGAAGCTGCGTCAGCCGCTGCGGCAGATGCTTGGCTCGTCGGCCGCGCGGCCGCCGGCGCGCCTGCGCACGCTCAACGACCCCCGTCAGCTCAACGCGCTCTCCGACATGGGCATATCCGTGCTCACGCTGCCCGACGGCCGCGTGCAACTGCTCTACACCACCAACACTGTGAGTATACCATGACGAGGCAACCCTCGACCGCGGTGTCGCCTTCTTTGATAACGTCTTATAAATCGATGAACACCGGCTGCACGCACGAAAATGTGTCACGTTCCGCCTGAGCCTTAGTGTGCAAGTGAGAGTGCGGAACAAGCGATAGAGAGGCACGATCGGCCCTAGCGTTGGCTTGTGACACATTTATCTCTTCTCGCGTGACGTCAGAGCTAGCAGTTCGAACAGTTCTGCTACTGGAACGCCGCTACGCGAGCTTCTTCGAGAACTTCTAGTTATCACGTAAAGCTATCGTCCGTAAACCGACAACAGGTTGTCCGTGCAGACAATCGTAAAATTTGTTTTTAAGTTAAAACTTCTTTAGCCACGTTGAGCACTTTTTGGTAGGGGGTGAACTTGTGGATTGCGTGACCGACTCGCGTTGTTACGAAGACAAAAGGTCTTATATATAAATATAGTACATCCGAAATTAAACTTTAATGCCTTATTGTTAAGGTTTGTATTTTAAATTGGATCTGGGTCTCACTCCAGAATACCCACTTAAAACAAGCTGTCTAGTCCGCGTCGAGAATGAGGCGTTTCAGGGTCCCAAATCTTGGGTGCGACTGAGACGAGTCGACGTTAAACCGGCATAGTCATTAAGGGCAAAACACACAGGGAGCGGGCGCAGGTCGGGCGCGGGCCGGGTCAGGTGCGCGGCATGTTGAATTCCTTGTATTTATATGGACGACATCACATAAAACGCGGCCGCGTGACGCTGTGTGATGTCGTCCATATACAAGGAATTCAACCCGCCGCGCACCCGACTCAGTCCGCGGCGGCCCCTGTGTGTTTTGCGCTTTAAACAACACTATGGCGGGAGAAAATATATCGTGGACCGCGGTGTCGCCTGCTGGTGAGATATATAGAAAAGCCCCGACATTGCTCTGCTCGCTTCCAGCACTGTTAGTATACTTGATGACGTGGCAACGCTCGACCACGCTCTCGCCTGCTCGTAGGATATAGAACATGTCCCGACACGGCTCCCCCTCACCTTTTTGTCTTTTAGAACTAGTACAGCTGTATTTTATTATAATACTAAGCTGATGCCCGCGACTTAGTCCGCTTGGATTGAGAATTTTTGGTTCCCTAGGAAATTTCCCGGGACAAAAAGTAGCCTTTGCGTTATTCCAGGATACAATCTGTCCCTGTGCCAAATTCATCCAGATCCGTTCAGCCGTTCTAGAATTATAAGTGTTCGAACAAACCCGACTTTGTTTATATATTTTATTATTATAATATTAGCAGCTCTATTACCTATAGTATTTCTATGTACCATAATATAATAAACCCATTGGTTTCTTTGATACTGTGTATGATGAAACTGAAGTTTGTACTTAGATCTTACTAATATTATTATAGATGCGAATGTTTGTTTGTTTGTCCACGTTGCACGTGTATAGTTGAGGACCTGGAGAGTGACATAGTTTACTTTTTACCCCGGAAAATAAAGAAATTCCTCTGGAAAAAAAATTATTCCACGCGGACGAAGTCGCAGGCATCTGCTAGTAGTATTATAATTGTCAAATTTACATAAATAGACGGCATCATTTATTCCGGCAGAATTTATAGAATTACTTCGATCGAATCAGGTAGGTACTAAAAATATATTGTTCGTGGGCTCGTACAACCGATCATCAGATGGGGTTGAAATTCTCATTTCATCTCATTTATTTATTTGCTCAGATTGAAGATTCAAAGGTGTTATATATAAGTAATATTTTACAATCTGCCATGTAAAGTAAAGGTAAAGTTTTCTGTCATCTTCGTCATCAGCGGCCAGTTGAAAGAGGCACTGCAGTGAATGCCAAGGTTCACGCCTTGGATGCCCATGGAATGGTGTAATGCAGTACGTAGAAAATCTAGCCTAATATTTTTAGTTGTTCCAGGCTAAATCAGCTAGAGATGCAGCCGAAGGCCTTACATTTATGCGCGAAATGTCCAAGTGGAACACAATGGGTGACTCAGAGAACGGGGTCGTTACTGCGGGAGTCAAAATCAACCACAAGATATTCCCAGCCGGACCCGGACATTTTGGAAAGGTAATTTCAGGGACGGACAGGTACGTCGGCACACCAGTGTTCGTCACTCCGATAGATGCCTGCACCGCAGTGGAAAACAGGGACGAAATACGAGGAAAGTTCGCGATCGCAACGCGCGGTCAATGCACGTTCGCACAAAAAGTACGCGTCATGCAAGACGCGGGGGCGAGGTTCGCGATTATACTCGATAACGTCAAAGATTCTAGCTACGAAACAACAGCGCTATTCGCTATGTCCGGAGATGGGAAGGACGATATCGATATACCAGCCGTTTTCCTTTACTCCCTCGAAGGCTTGTACTTGACTGAGGCCTTACGCGATGATCCCGACCTTACTCTCATTATTGGTGAACTTAGGTCCATGAAACGGGAATTCGAACACTTCTGCGACAACGATGACTGCGAACCCATCACGAACGCAAACGTTTTGTCCGGGGATAAGGAATCCTTTGATCACTTGAGAAACGTCCTCGGGCAACTCGTAGCACAATTTGAATTATCTATGTCGAACGAAGACCCGTCTCTCAAGACATGCGATAGCGCTCGGGATGTATACATGTCCAAGGATTTCGTGAGTGAAGATACGTCCGATCAGAACTTTTCAACCATGAGCAATGACGTGAAAGAAGAAACCAAATGTAGTGAAAAATATACGAAGGATGCGGAGAAGACTACCTCGGGCGATTTCTGACACAGGTGTATACCACCTTCATACAATTGTACATAATTTATCAGTGTTTTATCAACATTTGTATAAAATTGTACATATGGAATTATATATTAGCATAAGCGTTATTAAGAGTTTTTAAGATTTTTGTGCCTTTGACATATTATGAATTAGTTGTTTCTTAAAACTATATTAATTATTCACTATTCATATGATTTGATTTGATATGATGACTATTTTATGTTTTTTTTACGTATTATAATAATGTGTTATGGTTTGGCTAACGAAAGATGAGATATTTAAAAGGCTAGAACAAAATAAGAGTTTGACTAAATCTACGTTAAAAGTACATCACAGAAATGATCACAAAGTACAGAATCATTTTGTTATTTATTTGTAGAGTATTTCTGCTCATCTCGGTATTGAACATGTTCTATTATATTAATAATGTTGGGGATGTGTAAAAATTTACGAAAAATTTCATCTTTTATTGGCCAGACAGGAAATTATAGTCTGATTTGCATGAAAAACTCTTTGAATGTAGCAAATAATGTACATTCAAAAATATGTATATACTTTGAAAATCATTTTTATTATATCATTCCTTTTTGTATAAATAAAAGTTAATACTTTCATGAAGTCGTTGAAAAAAAAAATATCAAAGCTGCGTGAATTTTACATATATTCGACGGTATTTTATAATATATTCGACATTCGACGAATAATACGAATGTCGAAAATTTTAAAGTAAAGTAATATATAAATACTTCTTATAATATTATTATTCTTATAAAGTCAAGTCATTAAATCGATGAAATTTATTTTAAAATTCAGTTATACTATACTTAGTTCAGTTATACTTAGGCAGGATTTTTTTATGATTTTCTTTTTATTTCAACAAATTATTTATTTATTGTACGTTCCAATCATAAGCTTCGTATAATACAAGCACGCCTAAATTCAAAGAGATTAGCAATGAATCAGGGTGTACTTAAAATGCATCTACGAGTATGTGTAAAATAAGAATTTCTTTAACCTATGAATTGAACAGGTTATAATATTGACGGCAGCAAATTACAAAACGTCATAATATACCTAGTTAGGACACTATACATATGACTGTGTTTAATTGACATTATTATTTAAGATTTCACTTCTCCAATGAAGGAGTGGTTATCTTGCATGTGCCAGTTTAGATTTTGTACAAAGTCCGTTTCTTGCCCATACTACTTACCAGGCCTTCTAGTACTCAAACAACTAGTAGTATAGTTGGCGCTAATCAAGTTGGCGTCTCTAAACTGAGGCGCGAGTGCTTGTTTGCGCCGCTCTCATGCAAACTGTCGAAGTCAACGTACCTACAGTCCGCGCACGAGCTCCGAGCAATCGGGGTCTGAATAAACGACGGTTGTATTCCACCCCCGATCGTCGCTCCATATCCAGCTCGGTCCTAGCACTAGTTTCGAGCTTGACGCGTGTAATTTTGCGATAGCAGTATTGTGTTGTGACAACAATGCTAATGGTAATTTTATTTCCTTTTTTAATAATGCAATATTAATACGTTGTTAGAAATCCTTTTTATGTTGGGAACATATTATCTCTATAAACTGGTAGGTATCGTCTAATCTAAAAATGTACGCGGCTCCAATGTGCGTCCAAACGTTCAAATGCAAAGTACGCGGCAAAACATGTGAACTGGACATCATGGGTCGTTCAGTTTGTGGTCCAGTCGCCGACTATATTTGTGACCCGCCTTGAGCCGGTCAGAAAAGCTTAATGTATATGCGATTAAGAGTTAAAACGCGACAGAACCCCTATTCCCGACACCTACAAAATGACGTAATGTTCGTACATCCGGAAAATACACCTAAACGACCTCTTCTTTCTAATTGTATCTTTTCAGTTTTGTGTAAGCTGAAAATTTAACTAGTTTAAACATCTGCTATTTGTTGCCGTCAATATTTTAAATTTTATCATGAGCAAGTACTTATACATAGCATGTATAAAGAGTTGAAGACATAAAATAAACGTAAGTATTCAATAACTATTGTCTTTGCATTATCCTAAACCATTTTCCACACTGCTTATAATATTACCCACTAGCATTTTACGTGGGCATGCAGAGTTGATTTTTAGGTTTCTGTACCTCAAGAGGAAAAACGGAACCCATATTAGGATCATTTCGTTGTCCGTCTGTCTGTCTGTCTTCTGTCAATGCATTAAAATTAGGTAATAAAAAATTAGGCAGGTCTACGGTTCCTTGGAGCTGTAAAAAAATCAAGCTTCTGAGTAAACGCAATCAAAAGATCATCATCATCATCATCATCGGCGCTACAGCCCTTTATGGGCCCGGGTCTACTCCAGAAGATTTCTCCATTTATCTCTGTCATTCGCGCTCGTTCTCCAGCTTCTTACAGCAATCTGCTTTGCGTCTTGGCTAACCCCAGCCAACCATCGAAGCTTTGGTCAACCGATATACGAAGTTCGAATAATGTTTTATGGCTGCATCTCCAATTTCTATTTGACTTTGCGGGATAGTTTCAGCCTTAGTTGACAGCATGTACAGTCGACGTCAAAAGTCCATAAAGAATAAGGAAACAAGATGGCTGGTTAATTAAAGAGTCATCCTCAAACTTACTATAATATTAATTTTGTAGGTTGACATTGTTGTCAATTTATGGCAGTAATCTAAGTATTATTAAATATAATGGGTTTGAACCCAATGTTGTAAAATTAAGGTAAATATTTTGGACAGATTATGTTTGTGTGGATGAGTGATTTATATTGCTTGTACACAGTTTTAGCAGTTGAGTAAGCTATGTATCACGGTTCAGGAAAAATAGGAATCACAGGGTATTTCCAGGCACTTTACAGGTGCACCACCTTCTGGCTTGAGTAGTGCATCACCTGGACCACTGTCAGTCGTTACCGCCTTGGTCTGCGGCTCCTTGCGGTGAAGCCACAACAGGGAACGGATCCTAAGTTGTCGGTTCCCTCCATCCGCCACCCAGAGGGACGCAACTGGTATGAGAGGAACTCCCCCAGAATCAAAAGATACTGTCGTTTATACCGCATTTTTCGCATGTTTTGATACTCGCCAATAATATAGTTATTATAGCTAATTTATAATGTTGAATTATTTGTCAGGCGCTACTAGTTTAGCACGGCTTACACATGTACGCTCGTTATTTCATTACGTGTTGTTATGACATCTTTCTTGTTATTTACTAAATTAATTTACATTGTATGGTGGCACGGAACCCCTTGTGCGCGAGTCTCACTCGCACTTGAACGGTCTTGTTTTTTATCAGCTCACCAGAAGGCCCAAGGGTGTTAAAAAAATCATTTCATTTAATTTCAAGGATTTCAGAATTTTTAGTTTTTGGTAGAAAATTGTAAGTACTAATTAGTAATGCCATAAGTCAGGAAAAAGAATGCGTCTTCTCTCTGCGTCATGTTCCTCATTGCTGATAGTCCTGAGCCCTGACCCCTTTCCATTAATCTCATTTAACGGTAAGACGAAAGAGTGTTCTTGGAATAATTATGCGTTAGGTTCGGTGTAACCATACGCGTAATGAGTTAGGTTCCCAGGTCCTTCCGCATACGAAAAAAATATTTCAACTTTGGCTTGTAACGATTATTATCATAACATCCTATATTAGTGATAACTGATAATAAACAGTACCGACAGCTTAACGCGCTATCCGAGGCATGGAGATAGGTAATGGTGAGCCCAAAGAACCTCCAAATTAAATCATCCATCCAATTACCGACTTGGGTTAACCTTGCTTAACAATTGCAATCTACTGCAGATTTGTGAATGTCACTTAAACACATATTAATGTATTTATAATGTATACCTATACTTTATTCAACACCATAATAAAACAAAACAAAGCCACACGAAATAGACACCTACAAATGGGACTATTGTTATTTAACATTCTGGTTATGAGCCGGATATACAACGACCTTCACCGATCTGTTTACCAGATGAAACCTACTTTTTATTTAATAATAGATAAATACGCCTAAAATAGGTTCCCTATCAAAATCCTGACCAGGCTATTTTTAAATTAATTAAATGTACTTAATTTCTTTTTGAGAAGTTTATTGTAGCCAATGCTATACCATCGCGTTTGTTATAAAATTACGTATATTTTTGATAGTTAGTTAACTATTTCACGGATCGGAACCGCTTGAGTTCAAGCGGTATAAGTGGTATATCCGTTCAAGTGGTATATCCGGCTCTAGTATATTCTACTCTATTCTGCATAACCTGATGAAACTATAATCTTCGATGTAAAGCGAGGGCGGCTTGTAATCCCCGGTACGTGCCGTCAAAGGTTGAAAGAGGATTACAAAGTGGAGCGTGGAACATTATTGCAACTTGAAGCACAATCTCGCTCAAAGATTGCAAATCTTTGGACGAGATTCGACGATAAAACTTCGAGTGACACTGGAGCTTATAAATATTCTCAGTTCTTTGTGAAACCTAACTATTCTATATAAAAATAGAACACGTGTAAGAAACACACGTGTATGTCGTCTATAGTTAGTTCTGTATAGAATCCATTCTATACTGACTATAGCTTCATTTTCCTTTTTAAACTATAAAATCAAATCGTAGAGTTATGTTAGACGCAGTGGTGAGCACTGAGGCTAAAAGTGGGTGGTCCCAGGTTCGATGCCCGGCATCGTCACTAGGAATTTATAATTTGGTTGGGTGGGAGGCTTGGGCCGTGGCTGGTTAATACTTTCCATCCTAACTACATGCAATAGTATTTTGTGTGGAGTATGTGTAGTACATTACTGCAGCGGCCAGCAAAACAGGCATTGAAGGACGAACGTGTAAATGTGGGCGAAGCCGAGGCACACATATGTGAGTCCCTCAATGCCTAGTTGTGGCCAAGGCTTGTATAGTGCTTTACTCAAATAATGCGCGGAGATTAAAACTAAGTAGTACCTAGACAGAACTTTTTATTTAAAAATATTTTTCTTACCATTTTGGCGGTAACAAGTTTTCTATTACGGCTCTTGCCGCCTCTTGAATTTCAGATGGCATTAAAGTAAGTTCATCACACACACTGTCTTCACTTGAACTCATATTGTCAAATACATTTCAAAATCAATGACGAACAACGAACAACAATAATTTTTCCCGCGTTAAAGTGTTCATTTGCAAGCTAGTTCGAAATTTAAATAAAACCTTTGATAAGTTACCTCCTTGGTTGCCATGTTTCGGAGTAAAAGATCGTTCCATTTTTAAATTAAACGACAGATATGAATTTACTATGTAATTTATTTGGCCGCTAAATCACGACAGATATGGATTTTCATACAATTTTTGCCGGCCGCTGCTCGCATGTATTTGGCCAATACGGCAAGTTCGATTTATCTCGGAGAAGGTTGTCAAAATAATGCTCAAATTTCCAAGCATGTGTGAGAATAAAAAAGACGATGAAACCGTGTTTCATCCCGCGTCACACTATATTTTTCATATAATCCGCATCCGCAAAGGTGTCAGTTTTATTAAAATTTTATTTCTTATTTATTTTAATTGCAGAAATATATTATCTGTCAGTTTAATTGATGTTCTGCAGGGCGACCGCGTATCTCTGTCAGCTACAGTGTAACGATCGCAATCACCTCTGATTGGATAACACTCTTCCACTATTGGACAAAATCCATTGACGCAGCAAGAATACCATAAAGTCAGCCAATTACAACAATTGATACTGTAACAATGATTGATGCAGAAGATATGCGGTCGCCCTGCTGGTTCCTACCTGGTTCAAACATTATCCATCGCCATTCAGCGTGGCAATTCTGCAAGTTTGATGGGTACCTTTGGCCCAGGGCCCAACCAGGGGTGGTCTTTTTGATTAGGGGTTTTTAGTAGGTATATAGTTTAGGATTTGTTTTTAATTTATTTTATAGTTAGTTTTTAATAATATTTAGATTTGAGAATTTTAATGTATTGCATAATTTTAATTTTAACGTTTGTAAACTATAACCCATACAATAATATAATATATATAATATAATATAATTTAAAATCAATTTCTAAAATAATAAAAAATTAAGTTTAGTTAATGGTTAGAATGATAATTACAAAGGTTTGAAATAAATAAAAGATATTCTAACAGGATCGAAAGCAGGGCGGCAACGTCATTCAGCGGGCAGACAATCATTAGTTTCTTCCCTCGAATCAGACGAATGTGACTGTTGCCGGGCAGAAAACAATCGGTTTCTGCCCGGCAACAGTCTGAATTTGTTCGTCTGACATTGACCATTTTCGGGTAGCTCAACAGGCATTGAAACTTGCACTTTCGATACAGGTTATATTATGAAAAAGATATTACGCAAAATAGAAGCGTCACGTTTGCCGGCCTGCTTAGAAATACAGAAAGTCAATAAACCAAAATTAAGGAACTATAATTACTTACTTTAAATAAAACCTTCTCATAATATTTATTGGAAGTTCAGTTAGGTATTAGGAACTAGAATACGTATCTTAAAAGTTAAGAAAAAAATATGGCGTCTCAGTTTCCCATCTTTGAGAACATAAGTTTTCATACATTTGGTCAAGTAAGAACTTTTTATTCTTATTGCAGAGGAAAAATTCTTTTTTAAGCATTTTTTTCCATTAGATTTTTTCGTAAACGGTGAAATTTCATGAAAACTCCTAAATAATTATTTGATAACAATGTCTTGATTTTTAAAAACCTATGTTTGACCTTTAACCCTTTGACCAGTTTCAAAATTACGTCATCGAGCTCACTATTCGATTTTTGTATCAAACATAATTATTTTAATTTAAAGGCAGCCTAAGTCTTAACCCGCCCGCGATGGTCCAGTAAATATGAAACGTATGTCTACGTAATTGTCCAGTTAGTTTGGTTAAGCTCCACTTTCCATGTTAAATATCTCAAGTTGCCCATGGATACGAAACGTCATCTGAGGAGTAAAATTTCATTCAGTTCGTCAGCAATATCTTTTTTCTAGAGTCTACACATTGAGCTCTATGTCAGTGATCAGTAGGTCGCGAATGCTAAGTAACTTTGAGATCGGATGCACAATCCTGTACCATGTTCGTGGGCAAAAGGGAGTATGTTTATATAATAGTTCCTATTTCGATGTGCTTAGGTTTACAGCGTTTATTTAAATGGGAGATGTGCCGTTTTGTGGTACAGGGCGCGTGTATCATGTGGGCGGGTATCGATCGGTGCGCGAGTGCGCGCCAGGACTCGCGGACTAGAGCAGTAAACATGGTCACTGTGTGCTGAATACCTCGCGGCATGCAGACGTTGCTAGCCCTTCTCGCGACGGCGCTCGCGTGCGCCTTAGCCCGCCCACCAGGTAAGCAAACTTTTTCATGAATGCAAATACTTGAGCGAATTCGCCCAATGACCTGCTGTGCGATTAAAAACTAAACAAAACGTTTTCAAGCGAGAGTAAATTTTTTTTGCTGCCGCCGGACCGAAAGGCGACTGACACCTGTTACGCTTAGTGTAATTCATGATTTTTAATAATATGACTTTGTTTTTTTTCCGCATTAAGTTTTTATTTATTCTTGATTCTCTTACTATTATCTAATGGGAACTTTTGTTAACTCTTTGGTTTAACTCTTATCACTACTTATATTTCATTGTCGTGTTTGTCGTATGAATCTGTTTCCATTTAGGTATTACTGGAATAGCTACGACATGATAATGCGTTAGGTAGGTATTTCATCATAATGTGGTGTAAATAGTTCATAAGTATCTACATTTAGTTGAGAAACTGAGCGGTTTTTTGTGTAGCTTTTTAGGCCTACAAACATACCTATACTTACGCAATACGCGATGAAGCTTTCATTTACGCGCTCGTCACGTAAAAATTATGACAAAAATACAAAATATATTCAGTATATATTTATTCTCGACTATTCTAAAATAATCTGTCCCGGTTATTTTTTTTCTAAATGCTTTAGTTTTCTTATTTCAAGTGGCTTAAATAGTAAGAATTCTATTTATATTATGAATAAAATAACAACTGCTTTTCTACAAGAAACCAACCGTATAGCGAAGTCACACTTCAAAATATACCTACTTAGAAAGGAATTATGAATTATCTGTTCTATTCATAAATAACTATCCCATCAAAAACATAAATGTAAAATGAGGGCCAAGTTCAAAATTGTGATATATATGCCTTGGTTGTTGACTTCAGCGACAAAAGGAGTGAGATCTAAATGGGTGCCAAGTTCAATGGTCAGTCCTGCAATTTATATATCCCATCAAAAACATAAATGTGAAATGAGAGCCAAATTCAAAATTGTGATATATATGCCTTGGTTGTTGACTTCAGCGACAAAAGAAGTGAGATCTAAATGGGTGCCAAGTTCAATGGTCAGTCCTGAAATTTATTTATAACAACATATAATATTTTATAACAACTTAAAATATCATTTCTTCTTATAACGTAGTATAAAATGTTGAAGACTAAGGCTTTGGCTTGGCTAGTTTTCATATACGAATTATAGCGTTCACAAGTTGTAAAGCTGTAAGTTCTTATTTTATTCTTCCGAAAATTTGGCTTGCTGGTAGAAACTGTACTTTTAGGTACCTACTTAATAATAATTCGTATATGGAAACTAGCCAAGCCAAAGCCTTAGTCTTCAACATTTTATACTAAGTTATAAGAAGAAATGATATTTTAAGTTGTTATAAAATATTATATGTTGTTATAAATAAATTTCAGGACTGACCATTGAACTTGGCACCCATTTAGATCTCACTTCTTTTGTCGCTGAAGTCAACAACCAAGGCATATATATCACAATTTTGAATTTGGCTCTCATTTCACATTTATGTTTTTGATGGGATATATAAATTGCAGGACTGACCATTGAACTTGGCATCCATTTAGATCTCACTCCTTTTGTCGCTGAAGTCAACAACCAAGGCATATATATCACAATTTTGAACTTGGCCCTCATTTTACATTTATGTTTTTGATGGGATATCATTACTTTTTGTACAGAAATTATTGAACTCAATCTCAAACTCAAAACATATTTATTCAAAATATGTACCTACAAAGTACACCTTCTGAACGTCATGCTTACAGAGCATAAGACGTGATGGTGATAATTAACTACGATATCTTAAAACTAAAGCTACGAGGGTTCCAAACGTGCCCTGGTCTGAGAAGAGCCCGCAATAAACTCCGCTTTTTTTTTATTATCACCATCTCACAAATATTTGAAATTATATATATGTACTTATAATATAACATTACATAATCAGCCGTTGTAACAATTCATACCCATGCCTTGCTATCATTCAAATAATCCTTTACACTGTAATAGGACTTTTCTATTAGTTTAGTTTACGTTTTACATTAGTAGGTACTTATTATTTGGTGTAAGGTCAGTGTGTCACCCACCAGTAATTCTATTGTACGACTCATTGTACAAGATAATTAAAGACGAGAATTCTCAAGAAAAATATATAGTGTACCTAGAGTTACACTGACATTGACAGATTACATCTATGGTCAGACTACCTCTACAGCACATTTCTACATCTCATCAATTTTGATTGCAAAAGTTCAAAATCAAAAGTTTTTTGTGAAACATTGAAAACAAGCACGGTAAACAGTCGATATCACTAAAACCACTATAAACAATGAATACAAATCACAATGACTGACAGCTTGAACTGACGACTTCAAATACGTTTCTTCTTCTTTTCTGTCAATGACGTTTCGTTGCACAAAATGTATGAATACGAAGGTAAGGTTTTAATGCAACTATATTATTATTCATTATTATTTACATTAAAATAATAATTATGTGTCATTTTCAATAGTTAAGGAGTTACTACCACCGCTCAAAGCAGTATTGTTTCAAACTAACGGTTGAATGTCACGTACTTTGACGTCCTTAAAATAATGATTATAACACTACAACATAAACGTCAACAATATTAAAATAATACGGCTTTAAGCAATGGTAGCATGCCTCGTGTCAGAGTTTTGATCTATCCTTTGATCATAAAAATGACGATTTTTGTACGTTTATATCTAAATAACCATTTGAGGCGTGCTTATGAAATTTGGAGCACATATGTATCTCACGGGTCTCAATATATGCGCCAAATTTGACATGTTTATGTGAAATAGTTTTTGAGTTATGAGGGGGTCAAAAGTGGCTCCAAATGGTTCGTGTAATATTACACACGGTGCTGCTCGCCAGTTTTTTTGAACTTTGGCTGGACACGCTTCCGCGTGTCTTGATATTAAAAAATCATTTTGTTTGCATTTATGGAATTGAAATTATAATACCAAAAATGCTCCGCTTCGCAAGTCTCTGGTGAGATAAAAGCTAGTGTTGCACAGGGAGACCGGCGCCTTAAGTTTACTAGCAGATAGGCTAGTGAGACTATAGTTTTGACAAACCTCATTTTACTATTAATTTGTTTTCTTTCTTCGCCGGTCCACTACTTACTGAGCACAGTTTTCCTACCTACTACTTGCATGTTTTTATAAACCGGTCAAGTGCGGGTTGGGCCACGCGCAGAGTAGGGTTCCGTAGTTGATCGTCACAATAAACGGATTTTATTAAGTTGGTTGACTATTCCTACTCGTAAACTTGTAACGTCTACTTAGCTGTGAGCCTATGATAATTTTCCTTTTAATTTCGTTATTTATACTGCTTCCATGAATTTGAAGTAGCGCTTTAAGGCTAAATATTTCGCAAATGGATCCCTGAATCGAAATATAGTTTTCTCACATCCACAATGTTTTTGAACGACCTATCCAACGTGACAACGTGAATAGGTGACACGATAAAAAATATCATCAGGACTTTAAATGTAGGGGAAGTACCCACATTTAAAATTTCTGTTTAAAATGGTATTTTGTCACTTTGTCGACGTGATTATTATGCTTACGACGAACGGACGGATGGACTGACATGAAACTATAAGAGTTCCTTGTTGACTACGGAACTCTAAAAATTCTGTCGAAAACTTCCATACTACGTATGACATGTTCGTTGGTATTGGTACTAGTGATTAGTGATGTTCCGGATATCCGTGTCCGCGGATATCAGAGGGAGAAAAAAGATCTGTATCCATATCCGTATCTGTTACTTTGACGGATCTATTACGGATCTTTTACCTTAATAATTTTCAATACATAGATGAAATCTATATAGATTTCATCTATATAGGTGTATACCTATTTATATAAAAGCGAAAGGTCCCTCACTGATTCATCACGATATCTCAGGAACTATAAAGCATACAGACTTGAAATTTGGAAGATAGGTTCCTTCTATGGTGTACACGTCACCTAAGAAACGGATATAAGAAAATTCACCCCTAAGGGGTTGAAATGGGGGTTGGAAGTTTATATGAAAGTACTTTGTTTTTGAAGTTAGAGATATGACAATTGGCAATTAAGTGAATAGTTATAAATAAGAAAAACCCATATAAGCAATTTTACGAAAATTCACCCCAAAGAGGGTGTTATGGGGGTTGTAAGTTTGTATGAAAGTCTGTGAAAGTATGTGTTTGAAGTTACAGACCTGAAAATCGGCACTTAGGTTATTATTAATTTAAATAAATAATAACCTGCATAAGCAATTTTACGAAAATCTACCTCAATAGGAGTGCAATAGGGGTTGGAAGCTTACATGTGGGTTTTAAGTTTTTGATGTTAGAGACTTGAAAATCGAGATTGAGGTTATTAGTTTTAAATTATAATATCCTGTATAATCAATTTTACGAAAATTCACCCCAAAGATGGTGAAATGGGGTCTGTAAGTTTGTATGAAAGTCCTTTGTGTTTGAAGTTAGAGGCTTGAAAATCGGGATGTACTTTATTAGTTTTAAATAATAATAACCTATGTAAGCAAAAATTTCTTACATAGGTTATTATTATTACGAATATCCACCCTAAAGGGTGTGAAATTGGGGTTGGAAGCTTACATGTAGGTTATAGGTTTTTAAAAAATTTAGCCGCTATATGTACCTAGGCTTCTTGCAGCGGGAAAAACTCATAGGAAATCAGAAAATACCCAGACGAAGTCGCGGGCGACCTCTAGTTATTGTATATAGGTTATTAGGCAGCAATGAAAAACTATTAAATTCCATTCAGATTATATTTGATTTCCTAAAATCAAATATTTGGCACCTTTATATTGCAAACATTTATCGTAGTGAGTTACTAACCATGCTAATCTACACTAATATTATTAATGTGAAAGGTTGGATGGATTTATCTTGTTATCTACCAATCCACGCGGACGATGTCGCGGGCATTAGCTATTAGTACATACTCTATTGTAAAGTTTACACTATTAAACTTTTTGCAAACATTTTTATGTACGAACACAAACGTTATACTATTCTGTCTGTTCTATGCTGTCCAGTGTCACAGTAAACTATAAAAAAACAAAAGAAAGACCCGTCGAGAAAGAATACAAGTCGAAACTTTATTCTCCTACGGATATCCGCGGATACGGACACGGATATCCGGAACATCACTAATTGGTACAGTACAGTACATTTCACTCTTTTTGTTGTGTGATTAGATGAATTTTGAGTTTGACTTTAAATAATCTAATAGTTTGAATAGCACGTATTGCGCCTGGAGGTGGCAAATCGTTCCAACACTCAGGGGCACAAACTTAAAACTTGAATGTGGCAAGAAAAATGACAAACTTAAAACTTCCACAAAAGGTGGCTGTTGAAACTGTCGGCGTAAATAAAAGATACAAAACTGCATAATCACGCTCATTTATTATCTGCACACAATTAGACAGCGTTTCGTCTTACAATGTGATCATCGACGATAACAACACAAACTGAGGCTCGCTTGGGACTTTATCGGCATGGCATTACCCCTCTACCTTCTGCGATTTTTCTGCGGTTTCTTGTACGATCTGAGTAACCATCTTCTGCACACCTTAGTTTTAATAAGTTGGCGTTGTTAATCTATTGTGTTACATGACGCCTTGGCGGAATAATATTATAAAAAAACCGGCCAAGTGCGAGTTGGACTCGTGACACTGAGGGTTGCGTACCTTGGAAGGATTTGGTTTAAATAAAACCTCCAAATAATGAAGAAGAGCAATAATTAATGAAGTTAAAAATAATACTTTACAGTACTAGGTTTTTTTGAAGTGAAATCTTCTTTAGCCGCGTTGAGCACTTTTTGGTAGGGGGTAAACTTGTCGATTCGCGTGACCGTCACTGACATGCTCGCGTTGTTACGAATTTTAATTATTTTAAATATTTAAAAAAAATCGTTTTCACCCCCATGAGTGCCATTTTTTTCATTTCATTGATTTAGAATGTGGAAATGGAGCTCTTTCATTATATAATAATATATATGATACCCCACTCGATATAGAGACCACACTTAAAAATTTTTACTATTAATTTTTCTATGTTTACTTGCTGATTTCTCAAAACTGGCTAGAAGCTTTTAACACCGTTACCATGACGATCGGTCAATAATCACTTTTTATTTACGGAAATACCCGTTTTTCTACAATTCCAACTTTAAAGGGACCACCTGTATTATTAACCGATATTCAAAATTTTTTCGCCATTTTGTAGCCAAACTAATACCCTAGGACGTTTTTTTGCATATTGTCTTAAGCCGGTTTTTTCCGAAATTTTAAAATTTAGTATACAAACACCCCCCAAAACACTCGACTTTAAATACATTTTTCAAAATACCAAAAAAAGTTACCAGCCGATTTTCAAAATTCAAACACGTGTCTCTATAAATTCCTCAACTCTTTGTTCTATTCCCATATCGATCCTCCCAAAATCCTTGAAGCTATGGCCAATAAATAATACGTCTCAGGCGATTTGCGTCTGATAACCATTTTTCAATGGTAAAATCTATTTACTCTACCAATAGTGCTACTTCAGAACCCATAAAAGAGCCTGACAATACGTTTAGGCTATTGACACATTAAAACAGATTATTTACAGCAGCATTCGATTTCTCGTCACGAGTTGGATTCGCACATACGACCCTGACACGAAAGGCACGTACAATAATTAATTAAACTTCGCTGAAACGCTTACGCCCAACGGCAGACTAAAACCCGTCGGGGGTGAAATTGGCCCCCAATATATTCTTTGCAGGGACCCAGTCATCCAGACACTAAATAACATTACCAGCAAAGTTAGCGTGCTTTTAGGGTTCCGTACCCAAAGGGTGCCAACGTGTCAACGAAACCCGGTTGGTTACTAAGCCTCCGTCCGGTCGTCCTGTCAGGGGGCTGTATCCCATGAACCGTACATACTATAATGGGTACAGGCTCACAGAGTAAATTTTACGAGTGTGCACGTATTTCAATAGCCGCTATAACTAAGTAGGTACTTAATGTTGTTTAAAAAAAATACAAGAAATGTGATTTGATTTTTGAGGTTGATTCATTTTTTTTATTTAAAAAGTTGATCAATACCTAGTTTTATCATGTACGATGCTACGAAACCTTTCGTGTGCGATTCCGACTCACACTTGGCCGGTTTTTATTCTAATTTTTGTGAAAACAAATGTCTGCTTGCTCATCATAAATTTATCTGTTTATCTGGATCACTTCTAAGCGAAAAGGCCGCCATTTGTACCGATTTTTCATTTCTTATTTCTTAATTTAAATGTATTTCTCGCGTTTCTGTAAGTACATATGTCATTCATTGATGAATATAGACGTGTTTCAGGCCTAAGTGTTCTATTTGACATTTATAAAGATTTTATACTACGAAAATCAAAATGCTTTGAACCAACTTCGCAACTTGTAGCGCTCTTATTGATAATATTTTCAAACATTTTCTCCGCTAATCCAATGATGTTCCGTGGAAATAAATATGTACAGAAATGTACAAAAATATCTACAGAAATGTACATAATATACTAATTTGTTACGAACTAATGCTAGATTTAAGATTTAAAGTGAAAACTTCTTTAGGCGCGTTGAGCACTTTTCGGTAGGGGGTAAAAATGTGGAAACGCGAGACCGACACCGTTCTTCTTAAGACAATAACCACGAAGAACAGCTCCAGCTGCAGCCTGCTATTTTCTAGCCATTTTTTCTAAGGAAATCCATCATGGATACCACCACACTGACCCAATTTTTAGAGACAATTCCACACGTATCATAGAAAGAGAATTATATCCTAGAAAGAGCCAAAATTGGCTCCTCTTTGAAGATATGATATAGGTAGGGATATTTCCTAGAAATTGTAGTATATAAATCGTAGTTTTCATACATATCCGTTTCATTATCAGCTACCACCAAGGAATTACGAATCTGCTTAGATATCTATTCTGTGTCTACCACACATAATTTTATGTTGTCGTCGTCTTAACTGTGGTCTCTATCGCTGTTTGAAGATCTCCTGTATGGACCGCTACAGCAGTCAGGCACTCGGATTTCTTATTTCTGATTTGCTAAGATTAAATTTCTGATGACGTTGACACGTGAAAGTCAGGGGGCAACTACCATCGCTTAAAGCAGTATTATATCACAATGACAGTTTTTTATCATGTTTTTTATCCACCTTGACGTCCCTAAAGTTATAATTATAAAACATCACTTACCATCAGGTTAGATCGCACTCAAGCGCTAACTTGTAGTGGAATAAAAAAACATGTTCAACAATAATATGAAAACTATGCGGCTTTAAACGATGATAGTATGCCCTCAGAACGCTGTGATAAAGCCACAACACCACACTTATACTACACGGCCTTTGACAATTATGATATGAGGAAACCTTTTCACTACAATTATGTGTACAGCAGGATTAGTGATATTCTAGTTCAGCATTACTCTAGATAATATGTAATACGAAGTCGAAGCATACTTCCCAAAAATAGATATTATATTTGGACGAATTGCAATGATGGCAGCGAGTCAGCGACAGTATTCCAATACAGGCGAATTCCCCTAACTCATAACGGAGATCTAATTTCCCATCTGAAAAGATTTAATCTGTGTGTCGACATTTCAGGAATCTCACTTTATAGATACTAACTAAATATTATTTTATATTAAGTTGAACAGTTTTATTTTATTCCCAACTACCTAGCTGGACAGGCGTTGTCCTGTCCTAATTTCAATAAATTAAGTTCTTATCAATAATATACAAAAGGGACGTTCAGTTTTCCTGAATTTGAAAATTTTCTGAGAAAATTTTCCAATTTTCCTTTTCATGACAACCTAATTTAGATTATTAGGAACATTTTAAAACTAAAATAAAAAAATTAAGAAGTAGCCAAATGGGTCTATCTGTTCTCAAATGATGCGCTTACCAACGAACAGCATTTCGTTAATAGTTAATTTTTATTTATAAATAGAAGTCTCTATATCAAGTCGGTGGTATAATTTTGAGACATACATAGCACAAGTGCGGCCTGCATGAAATAGACAAGAGTTTGGATTTTGAAATAGTTGTGAGTAGTGGCCGATTGATTTTTACCATTGACAACGCTTATCAGATGCAAATCGCCTGAGACGTATTTTTGGCCATAGCTCCGAGGATTTTGGGAGGTGGGAGACACGCGTGAGCGTTTCAATTTTGAAAATCGGCTGGTAACTTTTTTTGTAATTTCGTAAAATGTATAAATGAAAATTTTGTCGAGTTTTTGGGGGGTGCTTGTTTGACTGCCTCGTTGGTCTAGCGGTTAGCGTAGTCGACTGCGGATCACGAGGTCTTGGGTTCGATTCCCGGTCGGGCATAAAAATTGTTAGGTATTGGGTTTTTCAATTATGAAATTCTCTGTGCCAGCCCGGACTTGGAAGTTGGCGGCGTTTCACCCCCATGCCTCGGAGAGCACGTTAAGCCGTCGGTCCCGTTATTATCACTAACATGTCGTTAAAGCCCGCCAACCCGCATTGGAGCAGCGTGGTGGGTCTAAGCTCCTAATTCCCTCTCTCCTTTGAGAGTGGAGGCCTGTGCCCAGCAGTGGGACGTTAATAGGCTGTAGTCGTGGCTTGTTTACTAAATTGTAAATATTTCGTAAAAAAAACTGACTTAAGAAAAAATGAATAAAAGGGTCCTAGGGTATTCGTTTAGCTACCAAATAGCGAAAAAATTTTGAAAATCGCTTAATAATTGTGACCTATATATAGATGGTCCCTTTAGATTTGGAATTGTAGAAAAACGGATGTTTCCGTATATAAGAAGTAATGTAGCTTCTATGATTATTGACCGTTCGTCATGGTAATGGTGTTAAAAGATACGGATGGAGGCGAGAAGTGCATTCGAGTTGGAATTTTGAAAATCGGTTAATACAATTTAGAAAAATTTTGAGGAAGAGATTTTTATTTTTTTAAGAATCAACAAAAGCTGGATTGATAATTGACCGATCATCATGGTAATGGTGTTGAAAGATGCGGACGCAGACGAGAAGTGCATTCGAGTGCATTTGGAATTTTTGAATTATTCGACTTGTAATGTGTTTTTCAAAATAAAATTAAAAAAAATCGTAAATTTTTGTATTCATTTTCAATGCTCTGATTTTCGCGGGAGACTGACATCTAGTCCGCTCACCGCCAACTGTAGCATCGGGATTAAGGAGTAGAAGTTTGCGTCGTGATGAGATTTCCTAAGTTTATTTTGGCGTGCGAAGTTCAATGAATCGGTCAGCAGAAGCACAGTCTAAAGCTGTGTCCAAAAATAAAGTGGCAAGCACGGCAGCACAACGCGACGTTTGCAGGAGACCATTCTGCCGCCTCCTAGTAAGGACTAAGACTATACCCACGAATAATATAATGCTCGGCAGACCTCCAACACAGGGATACAGAAGGACATTACCGTTCTATGTTTGAACCTTACGTTAGTAAGACGTTCTTAACTCTATGGTTTGGGTACACGGAAAGGATATACGTCCTCACCTACTAGTCATTGGACGGAGGCGTGTAAACAGAACAACGCTGCGGGGTGTCAAGAATGTGACAGAGGAAACTGGCAGAATTTTCAATACAAAATTCTGATTTCAAAGTATGCACGTCTAATAAGGCTCTACGTGCTACAACTGTCGTGGTAGCCGGGTCTGTCATTTGTATGGGCGTCGACCCACTATGCCACACACTTACGCAGTGGTAGAAGTAGGTATTGATGTCCCGACCCGTCCTCGCCCCAGTCTCTTTCATGATAAAGTTTTTTTACAAACCACCTTATTATGCCATTGATTATTTTATTATAATTTATAAGAATGCAATCCATGGTCATATCCTTGATATGGCCTGTAATTTTCCTTTAGTTCTTTAATAGCTAATGATTTCATGCATTTTATATAATTTTTGTGAACCTTGTTGTCAATTACGTGCATTTTAAAGCTTTCCTTGAAATCCAACTTATTTATTCAATCAATATTTTTTATAATAGATAGATAGATAAAACTCTTGCATGCACACACAAACTACTACTAATAATAATATAATACCAACTTGCTTTTAAAACTGGGTTCCTACTTCCCAGGCCCTTCCGCAAATAACTCAAAAACGATTTAAAGTCTTAGATTTTTAATAATTAAACATCCGGTGTTAATGATAGAGTGAACCGAGACCTAATATTTTCATCAGGGCACGGATAAAACTCAAACACTAAATTTGGACCCCTAAATTCGGTTAACTCTTCAGTTACAGCCTTCAACAACCAATGGCAATTGCCAGTCAATTGACTGATATGAGTAGTCACAGGTGTAGGTAGACCACCTCACCTCACTCTCTCACCTCTTAATATTGTTCCATATCTCTACGACTTGTTGCCCAATATTGACAACGTATTCCTTTCAGCGGTCACAGATGGTCCGCCGATCATGCCGCCGGGGCCGCAGCGACAGCGAGCGCCGATTCCTCCTCCGAGAGAGTACCTCACAGAGTACATCCTCCCCCGTTTCCTGCTGCCCCACTACCTCGGCTACGACGAACGACTGCGCCTCCCACGGCCTATGAATAGTTTTCTGGATCGGGTATGTAGCTTCTGCATAAATTTGTTCGTTTTTCTTTCTACGAAATGTGATGTTCAATCTTGTAAATATTTAAAGTACTAGATAAGTCTATTCCCACGTCATGTCATAGCCAATTTTCGATAAAATTTAGGAAATTTGGAATCATTAATGCTCAGTTTACAAAGTTTTAATTTTGTCAAAGATATGGTGCAAATATCTTGACTATCATGACTTCGTTATTTCTTTTGAAAAAATATTTTCATAGAGGTTAAAGACAGACTTTCTGACTTGTAATGATGACCCAATGATTTTCTTAAAGTTTTTAATGAAATCGTAGAGTATTATGTTATTATAATAAATTGTACAATCGTGCTCAGGTCGTATATATAGGTTGTGGCTGTGCGTATGTTTTGGTCATATCAAAAACCAAAACATACAACCGTTCAAATCAAGAACATCAATTTTACAGGCACAGTAATTACCTATGTTGTCAATTACGTGGATTTTTAAGTTTTCCTTAAAATCCAACTGATTCATTCAATCAATCAATATGTTTTATAATAGATAGATAGATAAAACTCTTCATTGCACACACAAAGTACTACTTACTACTAATAATAATAATAATAATGTCTTCCCCACCGAATTTCGGCCACGGCGGCTAATCTCCAGAGAGATTAGCCATCTGCGCGTGAGATATTATAGTGCACAAGTGTATGCGCAAACACAGGTGTTCCTCTCTGTCTCTCTTTGTCAGGTCTCTGTTCCTTTACTCTCATAACCCGATGAAATCCGACATGACCGGAGAGAGACCAGGCGCAGGACCGACGGCTTTACGTCCTCTCCGAGGCACGGGTAATAATAATAATAATAATATAATATAACTTGCTATTAAAACTGGGTTCCACTTCCCAGGTCCTTCCGCATATGACTCAAATACGATTTCCCGTCTTCTTAAATTCGGGGTAAATCACGGGTAAATCTAGTAAATATTTTAAGTATATGGGTAAGGGTAGGTTCTTGAAAAAAAATATATTAAAATAATTTTAAAGAAGGACAAACAGTATGTGTGAAAAGTAATAAACTTATTGATAAAAATAAAGCTAGTAGGAAAAGACCAGACGAGGTCGATAGTCGAATAATACATTTTTTAAGTAAGTCTAACGTTAAAGCAGTGTTTATTTGTACTTGAAAGAAGCGTGTTATTTTTTTGTTTATAAAAATGTATTGGTTATGTGCTGTCGTCTGTTGATCGCTATTTTGCGAACTAAAGCGGCTGATCTTTTGCAGTATGAGCATCCGATGAGACACCCAGAGGTATCTGAATCGAAGCTTTCGGAGTTTTCGTTATAGGCATGATGACAGTATCCAAGAATCAATGAAATTATGAATTTATCTAATGAAATAGGATTCATGGAATATAAAAAACGTATTTATTTTTCTATTTCGAGTGAAATTGTTATTTATTTTGATAAAATAAAACTATGAAATACAGCAATCCGCCATATTGTATAAAACACCACTGAAGCGAATGACGTCACTATCGTTTTCGAGCTTTGACAATCGACCAACAATCTCTATAAGTACAGGCGTTTTAAATGTTTATCAAGTATTTTCGTGTTTTTTTGTTTCCCAAAGATCATTTCCTTAATCTAGTTTTGTTTTACCGAATCCAAAGTTAAGAAATTAAAAATCGTTAGCCATGGATCAAGGATTTACCAAAGCTACTAGCTCTAATTTGCTCAGGATTGATTTGTTGATGCTGGGTATCTTACATCAAACAAAGACTTTTGTTCAGCAGAATTTCGCAACGTCAAAACTTCTATGTAAGTACAATAATAGCATAATAATTTATAGGTTCTAAACCCGTAAAATCTGCTATTTTATTTATTAAGCACTTCATGATAGGTATTAGAGGTATGAAATGTTGTTTTTTAAAACTATACCGTATAACTTAATATGAGCGGTGATTGCCTTCTATGACGTTTGCCTCCTATTCGGCGTATGGGGTTCGATTCTTGGTACGCATCTGTAACTTTTTGCAGTTATTTGTGTTATAAGCAAAACGGCATCACTACATAGTATAAAACAAAGTCGCTTCCCGCTGTCTGTCGCTATGTATGCTTAGATCTTTAAAACTACGCATCGGATTTTGATGCGGTTTTTTTAATAGATAGAGTGATTCAAGAGGAAGATTTATATGTACTTTTTATCCAGGAAAATTAAGGAGTTCCCGCGGGAACCATAAAACCTCAATCCACGCGGAGAAAGTCGCGGGCACCAGCTAGTATTAGAATAAAGCAAAAACTTACGTCAATGTGATCTTCGCAGAAATAAATAGTAGAATTTAGCCCTATAGCTGGAGGATCTCGCCGTGCAAGATTAAGCCACTTACCTAGATCGCATTGTTTTTTTAAGTGGGGCGTGAATAAATAACTTGTTTGGAGTTAATTTTGATGTGTTATCCCACTGGGGGACCGCACACGACTTACACACTTTAGAATTCATGTTATTCACACAAAATATCTAAATTGCTGTACGAAGACTTATTGTTTACTGCACACAGTACATTAGAGTAAAAACTATAGTGACGTCACAAACGACGCCATGACACCCGCGAACGTTATAGCGTGATTTTTAAAATTTAAATTTCAAATGCCAATTTTGTCTACTAAACCTTATTTTTCTGCTGAATTAAGATATTTTTTCGAAATAGTAGATACTTCCAAACATAATGTGACCATTTTTCAAAATCAGTCATCATGCCTATTGCCGTTGAAGAGGTTAACTCCTTTTTAGACGCTGTTGCAACTATAAATTCGAAGTGCGGTTATAAGAGCCATTGTTGTCGTTGTAGTCTCAACCAATACTGCGTCCTTCGCATAACAACATCACTACTTCATATATAGCGTGTTCAAAACTAAATTAGAACACAATATATCCTCAGGCGCTTCTCTAACGCTTCGTAACTTAGGAAATATGATAATGTGTAAGAGCTCTTTAAAGTCAAAGATACATAAGTCAAGGCTCTTTAAAGTCATACACCCACAGGTTACAGGTAGGTAAGGTGCACTCCTGTATGTGGGGATATATTATTTAAATTCGTAGTAATATTATCAATGCAAAGGTGTGTTCGTTTGTTAGTTTGTCCTTCAATCACACCACAACAGAGTAACGGATTGACGTGATATACAGGATGGAAAAAATAAGAAGATAAAAGTTCCTACTAACTTGACCAAATGTGTGAACATTTATTATACTCTCGAATATGTGCAACTGAAATGCCGTAACTCCCATCTAGTAAATAAATACCAGTATATTCAACTAGCGATTTCAATCACTGCCTTTTAATACACGGTGCACTCGTGCGATATCGTTAACTCGTTACCAGTGAACCATAACTTTATATTCCGCATCAATAATTGTTTTCGTTTCATATTATAACAAGTTTCATATTTAGAAAAAGAATAGTTTGTTTTAGCGAGTGGCTTCGTTATATTTTCCGTGTAAAGTCTACTTAAATCTCTGTAAAAATCTCTTTTATTTTCTTATGGCTGTTCAGTTTTATCATAAGTCAAAACTATGAGGCCTTAAAAATCTATATAAATATCAGTGTGTCCCGGGATGGTGTATATTCACACTTAGATTCGGTAGGGTTGCTGCAATCGGATTCTCGGTAGGTACAACGTCTGCCAGGCTACACTAGTAAAATATAAAATCAATTTTTATACGACTGCCTGAAAAAAGGAGTATATTGTTTTCAGGGTTCATGTATGTATGTATGTATGTATGTATGTGAGTTTGTATATTCCACCTTAACTTCTATACGCCTGATCCGATTTTGATAAATGAGGTATGTTAGGATCCCTAGTTTATCCCGGGTGACATAGGCTGGTAAAATTAAAAAAAAAATTGATGGGGTGACCATGGTCCCGCATTAAAGACTTTAAAGGATTTGAACAGATTCAATAACTTGCCACTTTCCGGACACAATATGCTTTTTATTTAACTTTGAGAGTTTAAATTCCATCCATTACCTTTTCAAACAGTTCAAAGTTAGACAAGGTGGTCAGAATTCAACTTGTGATGTGTTTCAATCAAAATAAAATATTTTTTTACGTTAATTTTTGTATTCATTTTCAATGCTCCGATTCTTGCGGGGACTGCGAAATCTGTGATTTTTTTATATGTTCTTGCAAATTTCTAGAGGATACTTGAAGAAGAAAGACGTAAAAGCTCTCCTGACTCATTTATTAACATGAACAATAAAAATATTACAGTGAGAAAATAAAATCACACAAGAACGACACGCAACGACGGGTGACAATGTAGTTCGCAGCAGATGCGCACGCATCCTTTTATAACCTCGTCTCTGACACCATCGTTATTTTTCTTAATCGCAGGGAATGGATTCCATTCTTAAATTTCATTTCTTTATCCTGAAACAAGTATCTTATGTTAGTAAATATCTTCAATACGGCCAGACTGACCCGAGACCGTCCCCGGGCTCCTTCATTTCAGCTCCTCTAGTCCAGCAGTGGCATTGCTTAGACTCCGTTGGACACAGACAGAATCTTGAAGTTCTTAAATGGCAGGCGCAACAGAAGCATCTGCAAGCCTCGGCACCACAGAACGTTGTTGGTTGCTGGCAACCCGGAAGATCATCTCATGTCCTTGTCTGCACCTGCGACATAAAACAACAAACTTCACATATCTTTTTACGGCCATTACCGAATACAATGCTTCAAATTTCAGAAGACACGTTAGGCGTATAAATAAAATTCGAAACGTTACGGCCACTGGTTAAGTAATTAAGCGCGACGTTAGCATGACCTAGCACGACAAGACAGTGGCACAACGTTTTACCCTAACTGGTAAGCAGTGTTAGAACAACTTGGGCCTAAGTCATTAAGCACGACGTTAGCATGACTTAGCCCGGCAAGACAGTCGCACGACGTTAGCTTGTCTGCCCGACACGATGAAGAGTACACATCTAAGTCATAGGCACGACGTTCGCATTAACTTAGTACGGCAAGATAGAGGCCCGACGTTAGTTTTTCTGCCCAGAGTATACAGACAGCACAGGCCTAAGTCATTAAGCCCGACGTTAGCATGACTTAGCCTGGTTAGACAGAGGCGCGACGTTAGCTTGTCTGCCCGATACGATGAAGAGTACACATCTAAGTCATAGGCTCGACGTTCGCATTAACTTAGTACGGCAAGATAGAGGCCCGACGTTAGCTTTTCTGCCCAGAGTGTACAGACAGCACAGGCCTAAGTCATTAAGCCCGACGTTAGCATGACTTAGCCTGGTTAGACAGAGGCGCGACGTTAGCTTGTCTCGTTGCGGCATCGTTGAGAAAAGTATAAAGAGCAACTTCATGGCATAAGACATAGGCGCGACGTTAGCATAACTTAGCCCAAAAAAATAGTGCGCTCGGCCAAACCTGAAACCAATCAGTCACCGCATCCCTGCACGCAGTTAGTCGCGTAGCGTCACACCTCCCAGTGTGACTAGCGAACACGCAGTGTCACGCCTCGCAGCGCGGCAGGCGAGCGTGA
The DNA here is from genome assembly GCA_964035005.1 of Erebia palarica. Classification (NCBI taxonomy): domain Eukaryota; kingdom Metazoa; phylum Arthropoda; class Insecta; order Lepidoptera; family Nymphalidae; genus Erebia; species Erebia palarica. The sequence continues at coordinate 24,116,273 of OZ035986.1, forward strand.
AGTGTCGCGCACTAGGCAAGCGCGCAACCCTGCGCACTCAGCAGACGTGCAGCAGCAGGCAAGCGCGCAGCCCTGCGCGAGCAGCAGACGCGCAGCAGCAGGCAAGCGCGCAGCCCTGCGCGACATGTAGACGCGCAGCTCGGCTCAGCAGGCGAGCGTGCAGCCCTGCGCAACCAGCAGACGCGCAGCAGCAGGCAAGCGCGCAGCCCTGCGCGACATGTAGACGCGCAGCAGCAGGCAAGCGCGCAGCCCTGCGCGACATGTAGACGCGCAGCAGCAGGCAAGCGCGCAGCCCTGCGCGACATGTAGACGCGCAGCTCGGCTCAGCAGGCGAGCGCGCAGCCCTGCGCGACCAGCAGATGCGCAGCAGCAGGCAAGCGCGCAGCCCTGCGCGACCAGCAGACGCGCAGCAGCAGGCAAGCGCGCAGCCCTGCGCGACCAGCAGACGCGCAGCAGCAGGCAAGCGCGCAGCCCTGCGCGACATGTAGACGCGCAGCAGCAGGCAAGCGCGCAGCCCTGCGCGACATGTAGACACGCAGCTTGGTTCAGCAGGCAAGCGCGCAGCCCTGCGCGACCAGCAGACGCGCAGCAGCAGGCAAGCGCGCAGCCCTGCGCGACCAACAGACGCGCAGCAGCAGGCAAGCGCGCAGCCCTGCGCGACCAGCAGACGCGCAGCAGCAGGCAAGCGCGCAGCCCTGCGCGACCAGCAGACGCGCAGCAGCAGGCAAGCGCGCAGCCCTGCGCGATCAGCAGACGCGCAGCAGCAGGCAAGCGCGCAGCCCTGCGCGACCAGCAGACGCGCAGCAGCAGGCAAGCGCGCAGCCCTGCGCGACCAGCAGACGCGCAGCAGCAGGCGAGCGCGCAGCCCTGCGCGACATGTAGACGCGCAGCTCGGCTCAGCAGGCGAGCGCGCTGCCTGGCGCGTCCCGAACGCCTCACACCGTGTTGAGCGCCGAATATGAAAGAGACATACAACAGATAATGACCACACCACACACGTTTGCCACAGGTTCTGAATACCTTTACAAGCCATATCACATGAACCACATTTCGAGTAATAACTTCGTAACATATCCATCGAACGAAACTAACTTGAACAACATTCTCTAAATGTGAACAAGTAGAAATGTTCCTTTTTGGTGCTCTCTATAAATGTGAGCATACCAGCAGTCCTTTATCTGTGAAAGAAATACGAACAAACAAACCAGACTTTATTCTACGTACACAACTTTAACAAGATCACAAAATGACCAAAAATTAACAGGTCAAACTTCAAATAATTTTTCACGAAAGTAAATAAACACAAGTAGACAAATTATTGACATGACATGACAATATGTCATGGCTGATATGCGCAGAACTGAATAAGAACCTGAACACCCAATGTTTACATCTTCTGTTTACACGGCAACCAGGCAACGATGACAATTAGACTGCAATCCAGTTTTTCAAAACATCAATTACCCAACACTGAGCCCTCTCACTATTCGCAAACGAAGAAGTGAACGACAAGCATAGTCAACATATGTGCTGTAACTATCTGAACTCTTACTCGTTACTTCAAACAAAATGATTGCATATCCGCATTCACGTCACTTACAACACATTCCGATTCAACAACCAACATTTGACCCCTGTATGGTGCACCCAGCGGCTGCAACATGACCGCCGGCTCATAGAACATGACGGAGGTTTTTCCAACAACGCACGCCTATCAGGCGATGGTGATATTAGGCGTAGCTGTCTGACTTTTCAAAGCACCTGACGCGAACTAGTATCGCGTCCACCTCATGCTTCAAACAATCATTATGACCAGTTCTACGACATTCACGCGATCACAATCAGGCATTCTTGCCTTCCTTCCTCAAGTATAGAATTATAGAATCAGAATAGCCGGTAGGATTAGGCATCACGTTGATACCGAATCCCACTTCTGATCTTGCAAATTTCTAGAGGATACTTGAAGAAGAAAGACGTAAAAGCTCTCCTGACTCATTTATTAACATGAACAATAAAAATATTACAGTGAGAAAATAAAATCACACAAGAACGACACGCAACGACGGGTGACAATGTAGTTCGCAGCAGATGCGCACGCATCCTTTTATAACCTCGTCTCTGACACCATCGTTATTTTTCTTAATCGCAGGGAATGGATTCCATTCTTAAATTTCATTTCTTTATCCTGAAACAAGTATCTTATGTTAGTAAATATCTTCAATAATGTAATAATAAAAACTAGATGACAGTTTAAAACAAAACAAAACAATTTGATCGCGGGATTATAAAATGTCAAGGCCACTGTTATATCTCTGAATTCTCTGAGGTGGCTGGAAAATCGCTTTGTTATGCGCGATAAACGTGGTGTCAAAGATGTCTCGAGTTTATGCTCAACACTGAGCATTATTTTTAGTATACAATGCTCAATTGTGTCCACATGTTTCCAAGCTTTTCTTTATTCTATACAAAGTAAATCAGGTAGATATACAATGTTACATGCAGTTTTGCGTTTGATCTTATTGTGAGGCGTACCTAGGTACATACATATTAGTATATAAAAGTAGTAGTAGACTAAGTCTAGTATCAAAGAAGTAAAAATATATCGTTAATCTTTTTAGATCTGTTTATATGTTGTACAAGCGACACGAACAGATACACAATTGTTCGATTGTATTTTTGAATGTGAAAATAAGAGTTATAGCCATAGAAAATAATAATTGATAAGCTTGATTTGATGGCCGTCGGGGCAAACGCGTTCTGGAGTGGAGATTGCGCACCGGACAACGGTAAACGCAGTGTGGGACGACCTCTAGCCCGCTGGACCGACGTTAGCGGGAAGTGGGTAGATGAGGGAGGCGGAGGATCATGTGTCGTGGCCCGCTCTCTAAAAGACCTATGTCCAGCAGTGGATAAACGCAGGCGGATGGATGGATGCATTAAAAAACACACTTTCTGATTCTAGGCTCTATCTTTGACTCCTTTTCACCATTTGTAACTATAATATAAACTCGGGGAGGAGCCCAAACTCTATAAAGCCTTACTAGTAGTTGTTGAGGAGTCGACTATCCATCTCGTGGATCCATTATCTGATCAGCTTGAAGGAACCAAATAATGATTGTATTTTCATCAATATTAAGTAATAATATATACATTTGCATACTTTCAAATCTATACGACGATTATAACTTTTAATGCAACTTCCAAGATTAATTGTAGACATAGTTTAGCTTGTTAAGGTGCTTCTATTCAAAGTGTTAATTTATTTGTTAAAACTTCGCGTTCTCCATTTACAAAACGAGTCTCCCTTAGCTTTGAAATGGCAGCTAATGCAAAGGCAATCTCCATTTATAGTGAATAGGATGAAAATGCGAAATTCAGATGTTTTTTTATTATACAATAATTAATAGGTACTTTTTTATGTGCTTATAAAAAATATTACCTTTTTTTAAATTTACTTATTTTTTCTTCTTGTTATTGATTTGAATAAAATTTTATTGCTGCACCTAGGTAGGTTCAGGTAATAAGGTAGCTTTAGGAAAGGTGGAAAACATTGCTTTTACAAAACTAAGTAGGTACCATAAATCTAAAATAAAACGTCAAAATAATTAAATTAAGTTATGAAACCGATAAACGGCACAGATTGGTCGACAGAGTTAATCTCGCATCGCGTGGTTCAGAAACGCCCTATCCTAAGTTAGAAGAGATAAAAGTACCTCAGAAACCGGGCATCAGTGGTATCTGTACGACCAACTAATTAGCTTAATAAACTAATAATTAATCGTAAATAATTTCATCATCGCTTCGCGATAATCGATTCTCTTTCTCATTTCTTAATACGCACCGCTTGAATACGCACTGTCGTTTCAGCTTCTGGTTTTCCCGCTAGTTAAATTGATACCTTAAAAGCACCAATAGGCAGGCATCCTCTACCTTAGGTCGCATCATCAACTTATATCTGAAGTGATTGCAGAGTTGAGCGCATACCTATTATGTATTTTCAGTATGAAAATTAGATTAATTTGACTGGAATAAGATAGATGACCTAATTTATGATGGAGCCGCAATGTAAACCGTCAAACCAATACCTGCGAACACAGTGCATTAATCAGTATCTGAATTCCAATAGTTTTCATCATTTGGAGCAATAAACGATTATTTATTTATTACAAGCTGCATTCCCGCGACTTCGTCCGCGTGTTTTAATGTTTTTTGATTCCCACGGGATCGTTTTAATTTTCCGGGACAAAAAGAAGCCTATACAGTTCTTTCTCGGAATTCAACCTATCTCTGTACCGAAATTTATCAATATCGGTTGAAAAGATGGGTCGTTCAAGCGTAACAGACAGACGGTCAGAAAGACATACACACTTTAGCATTTATCGAATGACTTCGTCCGCGTCGATTAAGTTTTTTTGATTTCCGGGGGAACTCCTTAAGTGCCGGGATAAAAAGTAGCGTATGTCCTTCCACTAAATACCACTAAATAAATAAATACCCTATATTCAATTTCATCAAATCGGCTGAAAAGACGAGTCGTTAAAGCGTAGCAGGCAGGCAGACCGACAGACAGACACACTTTCGCTTTTATTATATTAGTATGGGTATGCATGGATTTTGTGCACATACACATGTTGTACATACGAGTACTATCGGGCTCGAATTCAAAAAGCAATTCACCGATATATTTTTCAATACAAATTACAAGGAAAAACTTCGTGACATTTCAACACAGCTGACTATCATTTGCCTCATTTGGTGAAAGTTGGGCTGGTTAATTTTTGCTCAAAGGATCATGACTATTGACTACTCAGCAAGGAAATGCTTTTTTAATTAGTATAATTAATTACATGCAGTGTCTGACGACTTCTCCGGCGCGCATAATTCAGCGTGCTTATATTTTTTTACCATAATTTTTTATGGAGTTAATAAAATTGATTGACGACCTCCCTGGCGCAGTGGTGAGCTCATGTGATCTTATAAGTGGGAGGTCCAGGGTTCGATCCCTGCCAATTTAAAAATTTTCAATTTCTGAATTTTCTCTGGTCTGGCCAGCAAAGACGTACGTACGGCCAAGCGCTTAAGCGTTCCGTTACGATATTGTGAAGAAACCGATTATAAAACAACTGCCATAATGCTAACAGGTAACTTACAATGAATTATTTTTAACTCTTTCAAGTCATCCTCTAAAAACTTAAACGTATATGCAAAGGTTTAAGAAGAGCTTTAAGCTAAGCCTATGATTAGGTAACAACATGAAAATTCCTTTACCTCTCATACCTTCCCATAAAAGCCATTGTCATAAATATTCAAAATTTGCCCTTAGGCATTTGCTATGCAAGATAATGGCAACTTCTTCGTGTAGCCGATTTAATTCTCACAAGAGCTTCCATTCTCTATAAAGGAGCTCGTATTGTAGAGCAGACGTAATAAATAGGGCTTACAATATCGTCAGTCACCATACTAATATTATAAATACTTAAATAATAATATTATAAATGCGAAAGTGTGTCTGTCTGGCTGTCTGCTACGCTTTCATGGCCCACCTGCCCAACCGATTTTGATGAAATTTGAGTATATAGGAGAATGTTGAGAATCTTCTATCACTATTCCGGGCAGCAGCGTCCAGATAGCCCTAATGGTTGCCAACCTCCGATAGGCATCCACTATGGATAGTATGAATGTACCTATGTTTATTTTATGCATGAATATACAAGGCATTGCCAGCTCTATGTTCCAATCAATGGTACCTTTTTGTATGATTGTGATGACGACACAATGTCAAAAGTTTTACTTATATAATGTTGAACGCGTCATTGCAGTGCGTATTGAGACATATTATTTCGTATTTGCTCTGAACAGAATTACACAAATACTCATTCATTGATTCAATAGACATATATTAATTACAAAACATAAACCATACTAATATTATAAATTCGAGAGTTTGTCTGTTTTTTTTATTTCACTACAAGAAATAAATAAATAATAATTTATTTATAAGAATGCTTTAATTTATTTATTTATTAAGCCGTTGACTGCGATCTCACCGGATAAATGATTATGCAGTTTATGATGGTAGCGGGTTAACTTGTTAGGGGTACGGAAGTTATATTAAACCGCTATCGGTTTCTACACGGCAACCTAAATTGCTTGGCGATAAGTCTTTGGCAGTAGGTTGTAGCATGTCTTTCTGTCTGCTACGCTATAAACTATAATGGCCCATACTTTCAACTGATTTTGATGAAATTTGATGATACTTTTTATCCCGGAAAAAAAACTTAATCAACGAGGACGAAGTCGCGGGCGTGCGGTTGAACAGATGGGTCATGAAAGCGTAGCAGACAGACAGACGACACACTTGCATTTATAATATTAGTATGTATGTATGGCTATTCAAATTTTAAAGCTATAGTCAATAATCTAAAAATATACGGACAAAGCATAGGACTAAGTTAAATATTGTAGCACTGCGTCTACGTCGTAGGCGAGCGTAGCTCTTTGGAGACGCTCACAGTCTTACCACGACCAATTGAATCATCATCTACGCATGGTCTGTCATTTGGCTGCTATTTGTATAAATACACTTACAGCTTAGTGACAAGAGAGGCGACTTCATATTGCAATTTGCATATAAGAGCAATATATTATATTGCTTTTTATACTCAGAGTTATATACAAATGAATGGAGAGTGATTAAATTCGCTGCGCGCCCGGGAACGCACCTATCTTTTCAATACACTTGCTCGAAAAATGCACTTACAGAGGCAGTAAACAGGGCTCGTAAGTTAAATTTACTGCCCGCGTGCAGTAAATATTTACTGCCCTCGTGCAGTAAATTGGCAGTTTTTTTTAATTTTTTAGTCCACGTTACTTATAAATAAAAAGTTTTCTTGCAAGAAGGTTCATAATGACATTGACTTTGTATGTAAAAAACCTTAAAAATAATGACATTTAGATGTGAATTGATGAAATTAATTCATAAAATAAAAATAAAAAATAATATAATTTATTAAAATTGATTTAATTTTTATAAATCAAAAAAGTAAAGGCTGGGAGCTAAGAACTAGAACCTAGAGCCATGAATTTAATAAAAAAAACGCAATTACAACAACGCGCCGTAGTTAATAGTCATAGAATTTTTCTTATAAATTATCAATAAATATGAGTGGTAGATGTGATGTGGAATTTTAAAATTAAATCAACAATTAGGTATTTTAGATCTGAGAAAAAAATCTCGCTTACATTAGCCGCCAAAAATCTCGAAATAAGTATGGGCGTGAAAAGCCATTTTCTAGTGAGCCTACCTACTCGACTTTTATTTTCAACTTTTCGCACAAATGTATTGAAAAATATTGTGGGATACACGGGCGTTAAGGTTTCTACATACTCGTGACGACGGTCAGCCCTCGACTGGCGTCATCGGGCTGACATTAGTCAACTCGTATGTAAAAACCTATTTACCGCTCTTATATCACAAACTACTATTTCGGAGCTATGAAGAAATTAAATATTACTTGCTTCAAATGGCGAAGTAAAGCATACTTGAGTGTTCTCGAAATTAAATCTACCAATCAGCACTTGGCAACCGTGGTGGACTATAGCCTAACCCTTCTAATTTCGAAAATAAACTCGTGCTCACTAGTGAGCCGACAATAGCTTGAAATGATGATGATCATCATAGGTACATCATTATCATTGAAAGTGTTTGACCCATCACAAGTGTCTGCGTCCGCGCGCCAGCTCTGAGGAATCGGAGGCTGAAGTAGCGGGCGGGTGCGTCACGCGCCCGACCCGTCGCTTCATACCCCGCACACTTTATCGAGTCCTGTTTTTAATTTTGTATTGTACTATAAATAGTACAATACCTAAAAATTTCTTTGTCTGTGCACAACATTGATGTAGAATTTTAGATCATTCTATTTCAATGGTGCACAAAGCTGTTTAATTTTTAATCGAGGTTTTTTGGTTCCTTAATTTTCCGGGATAAAAAGTAGCCTATGTGCTATTCCAGACTATAATCAATCTCTGTGCCAAATTTCAGCCAGATCCGTTCAGCCGTTGGAGCGTGATTGAGTAACAAACATCCATACCATACATTCATACTTTCGCATTTATAATATTAAGTAAGAGTAAGATTGCACTTAATATCCTCATAAAATTATTATTTCATAATTAATTCACAACTCTATCGCATGACGTTGCATTACGTCAATATTCCATAAGATTCCTCAGACCTCGCGCGCGAATTGTATGGTCTACGTAAAACAAAATATAATTATAGCACGAGGGCATAACTTAGATCACTGTAGGCTTGCAATTTAAATGGTGATAATAATTGCTAGAACTAGCCTACTAGGATCGCCAATCCCGGTGCTAATTGGCAAATGATCTAAAGATTATTGGAGAGACCGTGTCCTATTACGTGCCGATAATAAACTTATTACGTAGTACCTACTTGTACTATCTTGTGAACGCTCGAGGTAAATGTATCTAACGATTTCTGAAAACGATAAGAAATTTCTTTTTTCCTATTATATATTATGCTAAATTACGTTTTAGCTATTGCATTTGTAGCAGGATTGAGTATTTCACAACTATTCAAATAAATTCTTTTTAGTACTTATTAAACAGAGGATTTCTCAAAATTCGTAAGTTCCTGTCTCCTGCTAGTTTTATGTTTGAAAAACATTGACGGTTGAAGTACAAAAAGGTGCGTCGAATTTTGACGACGTCACAGATCAGTAGGTACTTCACAAAACATCCCATCCTAAGCACGCTTTTTGAAGTTTGAAAAAAGTTGCTCATTTTACTTGGTAGGATATGGTATAGGGAAAAGCCTTTAACCAAAAGAAGATGAATATTGACAACACCAGTAACATTTATTTAGCACTTTACGAGATTAGCAGCTTCAAAAGCACAATGGATTCACTTTAAAACATTACCCTGTCCGTCTGTCTGTCTGTATGTTCGTCTGTCTATCTGTACGTCCGTCTGTCTGTCTGTCCGTCTGCTACGCTTTCACGCCTCTCTGTCTTCTCAAGTTTTTATTCCGGAAAATGAAAGGCTTCCCATGGGAATGAAAAACCCTGAAGTAGAAGTAGCGGGCATCATAATAGTAATAATAATTCGATATTAATCTTTTTTTTCTGCACAGGAGATAGATATTATCAACCAAATGGAATTACGAGAAATTGAACCTAATCCATATGGGCTGAAGTATCCTCGCTGGGAACACATTGATTCACCGACACGTCACTTGGAGCGCGTCCTAGAACCAATCATGCCTGATGCTCGAATGTACTCAGACCAGAAATCCAACATTTTCGTGCCCTCACCTCTCAGAGTGGTTGGCAATCAACTGATGAAGAAAGATAGAGCAGATGAAGATTCCAGTAAAGAAATTTACGCCGAAACAACAGCTAACACTGGATCTGCATCTGTTGATGTAAAAAATAACTTTGCATTGACGCCTCTTGATTCGGGTTATTATGAAAATGCCAATATTGAAGAAAATGGTAAGTAGTTTTATGTTATTTACTGAGATAATAAGTTTTATCAAAATCCAGTTTAAAATGCTATAAGTATTGATTATTTTCAAGAAAGTATCAATACTATTTTTAATACAATATCGACTTATTGTAATAAGTAATATTGGATAATACATAAGTACTCTTTGTCTTTGACCTACTTGGTAAAAGTATAAAAGTTCATAAAACATTATCAAGTCTAACCTACATCTGCTACAAATGTCAGTGCACGTGCAGTTAAAATTAAAATAAAAAAACTTAACGCGAGGAGTTCATAATTGCTCATTTAATTTTATACTGACTGATCGATTAATATTTTTAATTGTGTAAATTTAAAAAGCGTTCCGATCCAAACCTTTCTTGCGTCTATTTGTTAATAACCTCATAGTCATAGAAGGTTTTGTGACCTACATTTGGTACAGAGGTTTAGGGATTTGGCCGGAATCTTATAATTCGTTAGTCATTTTTAAAGTAAATCCTAGAAATGTGAGAGAGTGGTGGGTGTGTTCCCGAAAGAAATAAAGGTAAAATATAAAAATAACGGCCTTCATTATTTTTCAACGATTTATCAACAATGAGTACAATTTAAAAACTGAAGGTTTTTGTAAAAACCAATCCATCGTGAAGGCTCTCTCTCTAGGGAAATTGTAGGTATTTGTATAGGTCATATTTAATCAAATCGCTATTGTTTTCTTCACTTGTAACCAATAGGAATAGCTCAAGGAATTCTTCCAAGAGCAATATAAACTTTTCCACATTCTGGGTCAGTACAGTAGACGTGCACATGTTTTTACTTTTAAAAGAATATGCTTGCAAGCGCACAAATAGTGCGCACAAAATACTTTTAAATTAGTTCAACGTAAATGGCGGAAATCAACTTTTTTTTAACTCAAACTCAAAAATCCAACAAATTATAAACGCGAAGAGATAAATAAATATGTATATAGTCACACATTAGATTCCAGAATTTAAAGTAATTCCTGAACTAAATTTTGCCTTCGGCATCACTCGCATGACGTGTTGTTGGTGTTCTAGAGAACACAGTTTCGCCTAAATTTTTCGCAAAACGATAAAGCATTTCTAATTCGATATACGATACCGTGAAGAAACCAAACTTGGCCCACATGTCAAGGGCTATATACAATATGTACCTACGTATTGATTAAAAAATGCGAATTTTCTTTATTGTTCGGTTGTTTTATGATATTTAATATTAACACAGTGACACCCAAACAAGAGGAGCCGGAGTATAACATCGCCGACTCGATAGATCCCCGTAAGATTCGACAAAATCCTAACTTGAGCAAAACGAAGACTCTCATCGCCGAACATGTTGACACGCTTCGCACTGGATTGTAAGTGAAAAACAATTGATGTTTTGAAATGAGACTTAGACTACCTATTTCTGTATTTCTTCTCACGATGGTCACCGGCGCTTGCGATTAAAGCGCAACAGCGAAGAATTGTCAGTGGAAACGATACCACTAATATAATATATTCTGTATGTATATATATATATATATATATATAATATTATAGAAATACCACTATAATATTCTTTTGTGACATGCACAAGTGGCCTGTCAGCGGCAACGACCGGCGTGAGAAGAATATCAGCCGTCCAGTAAATTAATTTTCTATTATTTTCTTCCAATTTGTACCTACTTATAATTTGTTTCCTAATTTTTATTTAATTTATTTCTAAGGTTAGTCGCCTTTTTGCGTAGGTGCTTACAATATAGGAACGGCATTGAATGAATACTAGACCTTATGATATATCAGTCTTAGATGTCATTTAAGCACAATAGAAACTTGTAACTTACTTATTGCATAAAAATATATTCTGCACATAAAGCTTTTTGTATGTTTGTATATAGTGCAGTGTAAATACGTTCTTCCTATGTATCTATGAAAAGTCAATTACAGATTCTGTTGGGAAACGATGCATATACATCAAACGCTAGTAAAAATATATTCATTTATAAAAATTAAGTCTGAACCACATTTTTATTGTGATGAGTAGGTACATACTTTTTAAATATTTCAATTCATATTTTGGACAGGATAATTTAAAAATGATAATTTGAAAGTGAATGGGTTCAACTTTACAGTACAAAAACAATAATATCCGTATCACGATAATTGTGATGGTATTGATACAATAATATTTGATGAAAATATAATATGTATAAAATTAATAGAATACCCGTATTTAATTGCTTGCAATGCTCCCCTTCTTTTGTTAATATCAGCCATCCTTTTATGAGATTACTAGCTAATGCCAGTGACTTCGTACGCGTGGATTGAGGATTCTAAGTTCCCGCGGGAACTCTAATTTACCGGGATAAAAAGTAGCCTATGTGCTATTCCAGACTGTAATCTATCTCTGTGGCAAATTTCATCCAGATCCGTTCAGCCGTTCTGGCGTGAATGAGGAACAAACATGCATCCATACATCCAAACTTTCGCATTTATAATATTAAGTGCAGATTTAAAATTTTAAAATTATTGTATGTTGAGGTCGTTCTACATCTTTCTCCTATACGAAATACAGAGGAGTTGGACCGAAACGAATAAATGCCTTAAAGGAGGTAAGAGCAGAGCGAAAAGTTGTAATCAGATAACAGAATTGAAGACATAATATTTAACAAAATTATATTCCTGCCAACCTGCATTATCTTATTAGATAGTTTTTCTTTCTGCATCTAATCATACTAGGTATGTGATCTGTTTAATTTCACACCGACTGCAACGTTCCAATGCAGTAAGTGCAAGATGTCTTGAATTTTAAAATTTGATAGGTACAGTTGGGAGTTGCCAGTGATGTATTATATTTGAAGTTGTATTTGGCTTTAAGCAAAACCGCTCCGAGGTGAACTATAAAGTTTAGATAGCTTATCGACTTTATTAGTGCAAATGCGTTTGCTTTGGCTAAAACGAATTCTGATTGAAACCAGACTCTGCTAGTAGCAGTTAAATTACTTGCACACTAAAACTAATTTTAAAGTTTTAATCGGTATAAAATCTGCTTTTAATTACTGGGTAAGTAATTTTTTTTTAGATTGGGGTATTCAGAAAAAAATCCGATCATCTCGACTCTACGCAGCAGTGTTTTTCTTTTTGTTGGGGGAGGGAAATCTTGTTATGTGTGATTTGTAGCCACTAAATCCCCCTTGGTGGCCATCCTCAGCGTATGATGGAAGGCACCGGGAACTTTTATGAACATGCACCGGTGCCTCCCATGCGCGTCGCCCTTGATGGACGAGCCTTGTATTCTTAGGATTTCGTGCCAGAATGATATTAAATGGGGCTCCTTTTTGGAATCCTTATTTATATATAATTATTTTAACTCATATCCCTTTTAAAAAAATATTTTCTTTACTTTAAAATTATTTACATACGTATATCGAATTTAAATAGGTAATCTTGCAGACAATATGGAGCCTAAGTATGTATATTATTTTTAATATTTAATTAATACATTACAAAATCACAATTTGTTCATAATTTTTAACACTAGTATATTTCTAAAGCGGCTTCCTAATATCTGCATTAGCTTTCGATGCAATACGATATAGAGAAAGAAAAATTGATATCAATATTTCAACTAATTGGCAATTATCTTATATGATGTATGTGCAGGACATATATATACACCTTCAAAGCTCTCCATCTTTAGTCAATTTAAATGACTAAAATATGAATCGGCATTCTTAAAACCAATCAGTAGCAACATGAATATCCGAGAGAAATCATTTTATCAACTATCATAACAATGTTGTGCACGCTTTCAATGAAATACCTGGTACCGTTATGAAAACAGAAATAATGACAAAGTGAAAGAGTCGAAATATTTTCCTGCGTTTTCTTTCACGTTCCTCGCATCACTTTATCGAGCTTACGAGCTAGAGAGGTATTAAGCTTTGTCGAGGTTTCGTAAAGTTAATTACTTTCTGGTCCAAAGTTTTACATCACATCATATCTATGACTATAGTATAGTATAGCTAAGTTTAAACTATTTCCTGCAGCGTTATTTTGCCTCGTGGTTAGCTCTGACACTGCAAACTGCTGTGCTATAAAATGTGTTGCCCTGTTTTACTTACATGAAAATTACTTGGAAACAGACAAGCGTTGTCAATGATATTTTTACTACTTATAATAGAATACCAATGGGCGTAGTGTCAACTTCCTCTCTAGCAATCAGTAGAAAGCAGAATAATTGCAGGTCTAATAAGGACTACCGTATACCAGTCTCGTTACTGCCAACCAATCTACGCTGGTTGAAAATAAACCATCCTAACGAACTTGAGGAGAGGTGATGTTCAAAATATTTACACGTAGCGAGATCTAGTCATCCACCCAAGTTATTTGTTAGAAGCATGAATTCCATGAGTTTTAGGTGCAATTAAAAGCAATTTTTTGTTCCACTTTGAAAAATAAGTAACTTTAGCAGTCAACAATTTGTGCTGAGTTTGACAGTTTTAACGTTTGAGTGATATTCATTATAACTATAACTATATATTATATAGCACCAGTTGTAACTCACTTGATTTGTCGGAAATTGACCGACGAAAACGGCAGATGACCGTTGACACGCCTTTGAACAGGCTCATGAAAAAGGACCCCGGACGGGTTCAAAAATAGTAGGGCAAAATCCGACAGAAAAAGTGAGCTACAACCGGTGACATATAATACATAGTTATAAGTTTCTCCTAGCCTATAAGTTTTGCTCCAACGCATAAATTATGAAATGCATGACATCACATTTTCACTACTTAGTTGACACCAATATAGAGGAGTTTTGGATTTAGCATGCATCACTTACACTATACCTTTTCCCTTGCGTGAATAGCTTAGCTTCAGAGTAAGTACGATTAAATGGAAAACGTACTAGTAGCTACGTACATATACTTTTATTAAACTTTATACTTGCTGAAGCAATAATATTTCTGACAACTCTCTTGAAAAATGCCAGCCATTCCAGGAGGTTGCGCTTAAACAATTTTAATTAAAAGAAGCCTCAATAAAACGAGGAATTTCATATAAGCATACCTCATTTAATCGTACCTACTGACCTACTACTTAGACTTTGTAATTGTCCCCCTGATACCTTTATGAAATCTAGTATAAAATGGGAAATGTTTCAAGAGAAGATAAACACGAAAATAACTTTGTCAGGTGCGATTTTGCCGTATATTTTTTACCTTAGTAGGTACGTTTTTAAGAATGTTTACTTAAATAATGGTGAATCTATAAATACATTTGTTCATTGTTTTAGATTTTACGCTATAAAGTTTCCTGCCTCCTTTTCAAACCGTACCGTGGTTTACATATTGTATATTATATTTTAGGTTCGACAAAATCTTGAGCTATATAATTGCCATAAACGAGTATAAGTATATAATATTAAATTCGACTGTTATCTTTTTTAAATTAATCCAAATTTGCTTGAATGAACGTTTTAACGTATTAAATAACATGGTACCAAAAATTAGGTAGGTACATCAAGTTTTGACAATGCAAAAACTTCGGCGCGGTTGTGCATAGCGAGGTGGAAACTATGTTTGTGATGTGTGAAAATTAATACGTAATTTGAATTACACAGCTGCGTACAATTATTATAGAAATTAATTACTTTAGTTAGCGTTGACTGTTTGATGATGCATTGCGTCGCCGGTTTGAGGTTCAGCCCTTAATGGTATTCCTTTGCTTATGAACAGTACACGAGCAGATGTTGAAGGTACGGCCCAGCCTCACCACATTCATATCCTGGAGACGCCTACAGCTGACCCATCTGAGTCCATATATAGCATTGCGCTCCTGGCCGCTATCGGTGCTGCCCTCACTGTGGCTGTCATAGGCTTAGCTTTTGGATGGTACACGTAAGTAACTTTAATAATATATATACACTTTTAAATACCAAGATGATGCCCGCGACTTAATGTGGGTTTTTTTAGAAATTTTCAGGAATTTCGTGGGACCTCGTTGATTTTAAGAGATACATTTTTGGTCATTCTCAAGGTCTTTAATCTTATCTGTGAAAAAATAGGATTTTTCAATAAAAAAAAATTTAACTACATCTCAGACGCGAGAACTACCTAAAGGACAAATTGAATTTAAAAAAGAAACAAGCATCTGATAGCGCTTCATTCACTTCCTTTGTTGAAATAAATATTGGGCTTGATATTGAAAACCATATTTTTAGTAGCGCCGATGTCACCGCCAGTCCCATAAATGGAAATGTACCTTACAATAAAAAGCTTTTCATCGGTTACGTATATGTAAAGTAGATGACACGCCCTTGCCCGTCACCTGGGTAATAAAAGTGCCATAAAACGAAATCCATACAGCAATATTAAAGTTTAAAGAGAGAGCAAGCGTGACGCGCGCTGTGACGCGTCATAATGATACAAACTTATTATTATTCTGCATCAGGCGACGTCGACGGCATTAACTTACGCCTCGGTGTATCAACGTTTTATAAAGTTTAATCAGTGCGTACAGCATTTTAGGATTTTCATTAAGTAGCTACCTATCAAACCTGCCTACCATCAAATGTGAAAGCTATCAAGCGCAACCCTGAAGCCTTTTTTATTGTTTAAAAATATCATGACAATGTATAGGCAGGCTTTAAGAAAAGCTTGTTTAACGAGTAAGATGGTGACTAATATGCAAAATGACGAGCGTAGGAAAAATAAGGTAAAATAAATATAAATTACAGTAACCTACTAATTCTTTGAGTGCGAAATCATGTCCGTCTGTTAGTTGCCTTCACGGCACCGTTGTTGAATTGATCTTGCTGAAATTTAGTAGAATATAAGAAGATTTTCCACGAGACGAACTTAAGAAAATGTTATCCCGGTAATATTATATAGAGTTCCCACGGAAACGTGATTTCACTTTGGATTATTCGCAGTGCACATTGGCTACTAGCTAGTAATCAATTAACTCAAGAGCAACAAAATTCACGTTGAGTTATTATGTTCACGAATTTAATTGCTCTCCGCACATGAACGCTTTCACGCTATTTTCTAGCAGTAGCGACTTTGGTGACCTCCTTAGCGCAGCGGCGAGCGCTGTGGTCTTATAAGTGCGAGGTCCCAGGTTCGATTCCCAGCTGGGTCAGTTTGAGAATTTATAATTACTGAATTTTCTCTGATCTGGCCTGGTTTGAGGCTTCGGTCTTGGCTAGTTACCATCCTATATAATATAACTGCCATACCCCAATACGTTAGCCCGCTCACCCGCACCTTTATAATAAAGGCGCAGGTCCGATCGATATGTTTCAGCAGCTGATTTTCCAATGCTCCGTCTCCGTCAAACTCCGTCACTCTAGCAAACTGAATAGTCACCTATTAACTGGTCGGTCATTTAACATGGTATTAGGTACTGTGTCACGCAATGAATAGTCGCTTGAGCTTTTGCGATGCGAACGATATTTTGCGATGAGGATATAGGTCGTAAAAAGTGCTTTGATAAAGTAAAGCTCACCTTATTGGTTAGGCAGCGCAAATTTTGGCCCTTAAGAGTGTTCGATTTTGTACAATGCTTTTGAAACTTTGAGTCCGTTGCTGCCTCACTGCACCTCCGGCTTCTTTTAATCTCATCGCAATCCTTAACAGTTTATCGAAGAAGGCAAAAGCTGCTGCGGATGTAGACTACCCCGCATATGGCGTCACTGGCCCTAACGTGGACACATCCGGCGATCGCAAGCTTGCACAATCGGCGCATATGTACCACTATCAGCACCAGAAGCAACAAATTATAGCAATGGAAAGGTAAAATAGGCGCAATCAAATTAAATTTTTTTTCTGACTTTTGACCCCTGCTGGTAAATACTAATTATATACGCGAGCCGCGGTGGCAGGAGTATGCCTACCTATGATGCTGCGTGATTGGATCGTCAACATTTTGTTTCCCGCTCAATATAAATGTTTCTGCAAAGGCCTTTCCCCCACTGTCGTCATTTTATCTGAAACCAAATGTACGCCAAGGACGAAAAGTTCGTCACAACTCATATATCTACATCTATATATATATATATATATATAGCATGCACGCTTCACTCCCGTTACAACACATGCAGAAAAAGCGAGCTAGCAATGCCTTACCCAACCACACAGATCCTCCTTGGTGTCTAAAGCTCCGGCTACACGCTCCGTCTTGCCTCGCGCATACCTGCACATTACACACTCCAGTTGGTGCGCTTGTGTGTGGACGCCAACACGGAAATATATAACAAACACAACCTTGCATATGCCCAAAAGCACGGCTTGTACATTCGTCGACATACTGTAAATCGCATTGCATAGTTTTAATTGCACAGAAAAGACGGAAAGTTTAGCCGGCGCTCAAGGCAACCAATACTACGGTTTTTTGTAAAAGGATATACTCCGAATGCAGTTTGGCTAGGAGAAAATTAGACGAGCTCTAGCGTGAGTCTAGTAAGTATAATAGTGAATGCTGCTGTCGCTGCAGAGGTCAGGGGCTCGATCCCCGGCAGGGTCAATTTGGGACTTTATAATTTCAAAATTTTCTCTGGTCTGGTCGGAAGCTAGTTACCACCCTACCAGCAATGACGTACCGCCAAGCGATTAAGCGTTGCGGTACGATGCCACAAAACTGATAGATAGGTATATGGGCTTTACTGCCAAACCCCTAACAGGTTAGCCCGTTACCATCGTGGACTGTATCATCACTTACCAAAGATTGCAGTCAAGGGAAAAAATGGCTGTCTAAATTATTCAGTGACGTATAATCTCTTTAATGTATGTGTAACCATACATTTACTCTGCATTCAACTCGCGCGCGAACTGCATCATATCTCCACGGTCTAAGTTGACGGGCGGGATTCTACAAGGCAGGCGGGCGGCGTAGTAGCGAAGATGTGAAACGTGTGTGTAGCAGCGTCAGCGCTTCTGAATAAATCGTAACTAAAGCGCGTAACTAAATCTCCGCTAAACTTTTCCTTGCCTCCACTCTGGGGCAGCATTACCTCGCTCTAGTTAACTCACGTCTCCGCTCTGCATTGGTGGAAATAACCTGCCCGCTACGCCGCTTGTCTCCGCATATCTCCTCTCTTCTCCGCTTTGTTGGAAACTCGCCCTCAGACATGACCTAACACAGCTTCTTATGAAGCCGGGGCAATTTATCATCACGCCTATTTCAGATTTTCCTGCTCGATCAAGCATGTCGTAATAGACTTAACCTATTTTATCACCTCTTAACAAGCATCAAAGCGTTAATCAAGTAACTTAGCTTAAGCAGGAAATTATTAATTATCTCATTGAAATGGTTTCATAAGCTGTACCTATTCCTTTTTCCCGCTCTAAGTAAACACACTAACATGAAAATGACTCACATTTTTATTGATCGGGTGTTTATTAATGCAATGAACCTTCTAAGGGCTATTTAAGATGATCACTTCTTGGCGCCTGTGCTTTACAGCGTATGATATTATGCTGTTAACTATACATTTTATTTTTGAAAATATTATTAACCTCGTAAGGGTACCTTCTCTACATTTGATATAGAATTCTTTTGATTAACAACTTTTAAAAAACTTAATTGGTTGCACGGAATTGGTTTTTAATAATAATTTTATATTTAATAAATAAACCGCTGAATCTTCCCTATCGTCCCTAATTCATCGTTAATTTTTCCAAGTTTTTTAGATAGACAGACAATTTTGAAGTGCAGTGTTATAATAGGCCCTTGTCCATCCTGCAGTCCTATTCCCAAACTCAGTGCCTATCAAACTGTTGTCTGATATATATTATATTTTTTATCCATTGAAGGTTTTCTGTGTAAATAAAAATATAATTTCATAGCAAAACAATTATTGGATATACACAATACCATATATATACAATACAATATAAATATGTACCTAACTTTGATTGTTTTCGCGTCATTTTAGAGCAGCCATGTTTATTATTTCTTACTGTATAGTTTTTTGTTTTTATTTGAACACAATTTTATTTGATTTATACTTTATTGCACATAAATACAGGAGATAGTTTATAAAGTAAAAAAACAGAGTAAAAAGTTTTGCATTCAAAGGCGATCCTGTCACTTAAAGCGACCTCCCACATCTCCCACCCACCTTTGGCCAGCCAGACCAGAAGGAAGTTGTTGAGTATAAGAATAGAAGCTACCCCTAAAGAGGTTATATTCGTATTTTTATACTTACCCCGCATTGTGACTTATTTAGTAGTAGAAATGTAGCAAGTGGATCCAATCCAATCCATAATTAATCAGCCGTAGGTTGCCTATATATAATTCGGTCACAAATCTATTTGAATAATAATTAATACTGTCTGTATTTTCCAGTCTAAATCTGGTTTTAAAACGTGCTGGTGTTGTGCTGCTGTGAAATAAATAAACACATGCCAGCAATCTGTTGAGTTATCTACAATTTATAAGCACATCGGAAGGCACAATTGTATGGGTCACCATACGTTTAGTCTGCATTTACGTCTTTGAGCGGCAATATGTAGTCACAGCCCCATCTGCATGCGGGCAGACCTTCACTATAGTCATCAGAGGAGAGCCCTACACCCACCTAATACTGAATCAGCCTGACTGGTGATAGTTACATAGATCAGCTATCCCTTAGTCTATAACTTCTTAATGCCTGAACATGCATTTGGATGTATGGGGTATCTTTAGCATCCTAACATTATTTTGTGAGATATTGGTTATGATTATTTTGAAAAAAATAAACTTTTGACAGAGCAGTCGTGTTTTAATTAATTGTTGTTTTATTTAGAGATGAAAAGTTATTACTATGTCCGAAGAAGAATTGCAATGCTAAATACTAAAACTGTTCCTTATTTTAAGGAACGGCATGGATCGGAATGGCTCTGTATCTGACCCGGAGTCCGAGGAAGAGAACGAGGAGGGAGACTACACTGTCTACGAGTGTCCAGGCTTTGCTACCGTAAGTTTTGCGTGCAGTTTGATGACCTTCCTGGGGCAGTGTTGAGCGTTGTGGTCTTATAGTGGGAGGTCCCGGGTTCAATTCCCGGTTGTTTTCAGAGTTTATAATTTCTGAATTTTCTCTGGTCTGGAGTACCCGCAAAGACGTGCCGGTAAAACGTTCCGATGCCCTGAAATGTGAAAAAATATTTAGGTAACTTATTTTCTAATCTTATTTTCATGTTACTTTTAGTTTCTTTACTCAGTTCTGATTGAGTGTCCGTTAGTGTTTGTTGTCCTACTTCAAGTGATCTTCAATTGAATCTGACGAATTTGAGTATGTAACGTGATTTCAGACTGGCGACATGGAAGTAAAGAATCCGCTGTTCAAGGAAGAGGGTACCCCCGCTACCCCTGGCAAGAACAACGGGGGAAAGGTCCAGCCTAAGGAATAATCGCTACTCCTTCGCCATATCGGCGAGCCCCGACGTTCGACAGTTAACCTCCTGTCACCGCTTTTTATGATCAGGCATTTCGGCACCCCAAACTTTATTATACACCTCATACGGAATAATTTTCTTTAAACGATCGACGCATCAGTGCTGTTAGAAATCTGTTACATTGCTTATAAGCTTATTGGTATGCTGAGGAAATCCGGGGCAAAAACACTTTTACAGTATGTGGTCAATGTTCATGCTAACAGTGCAACAGTTATATTATCGCGTCAGTGAGTGTGTTACCGCTTTATGTCACACGGTTCACTAAGAAAAGGACACTATTTAAGTGCATCATTATAATAGATTTAACGCATCGACTTTGACTTGATTTTAATCCTAGATTAATAAAGATTACCTTTTATAGGTAAGCTATTATAGAGAAAAATACTATTTCTTTGGCTGTTATGTAACGTTGAGGTAATGCGGTTGATACTTTTGCCGACTTCAGCAATTAAATCAGCGAATAATAAAACCTGGTAAGGTTTTATTATTTTTGGGTGCCCTATCCAGCTTAAATATATACACACCTGTTATTGTGACACACCGAACAAAACAAGGTGGAAATATCAATACAGCAACGTTGAAAAATTTAAATCTATAATCACTGCTGTATAATAACCGAATAATTGTTATACAACAGTTATAATTATTGTTATTATTCAATTAACTATTCAATACTAACCTGACTACTATTAACTGGACAATATATGTTATTCCTTGTATTGCAAATCAGTACTATATTACAAACCATTTTAACTGACTGACGCAAACTCCTATTAAGTATATTTTGACTACGGTTCGGGCTGCACGCTAAAATTGTATTATTACGGCCTATAAAGCTCTATCGATGACATGACTTACGAATTTGGTGACAAAATTTAATTAGTAAAATTCTATGTGCCATGTTTAAATGGGAAATTACAGGAATATAAAGTTTAATATACTATTTGTAGTGTAACAATAATTATATTCAATTTATTTTTAAATTATTGTAAACGTCAATTCCTTCAATCTGCAAATGGATCTTTAAATGAATATTAAAGTATACTAGTATTTAATATATTAAATCTATTTATATAAAATTCAAACTATCTAGAACCCTGAATTTTATGTATATTTTTTACGCTTTGAACAACTAATTTTTATCCTTATTGTACATCTTTACAAAATATAAAATTAAAGGACAAGGAAAATGCAGCGACTTGACATAATATTATTATATTCCTTCAAACTTGTCTGACCCAGTCTAGTAGCATATATTAAAAATTAAATTAAAACTAAAGCAGATTCCATGATAAAAACAAAAACTTAACAGGCATAAAAATTTGTTCCAATTTTGGTCACCGGGTCAGGTAAGTTGAGGGGACTATAATTGTAAACAACAAACTGTAGTGTGCCGATACCTCTGATTATATTGAGTATATCATCAGTACAAATAGCTAGCATAGTACATCCGAAAGTGGAACTCTACAAGTATAAATATTTTATTTACAAATAGAATTACGGTACATAAACATATCTTCTACACATCTTCGCACAACTTTATATTATGCATATATGAACGAAGCATGCATATGCATATTATCAAATTTATTAGTAGGCAAAAATACAAAAATAATATGTATGTCTATCTAGCCATTTGAATAAACTTTGTGTTTGATCTTTAATAGATATTCAAGGGAAACTGTTTCCTGTTTTAAACGAGCGACAATCAAAAAGTCTCCGGTAAAGTATCTTGATAAAACAGAACACAGTGGCTCAAAGCGACGATTCACAGATTTAAACAAAATATACACTTTACGGTGACAACTACCTAAGACATGACAGTCCCAATGAAAGAAAAAACAAATTAACGTCAAGTAACAATTTCAAATATCGAATAAGTATCGAATATCACTTTTTGATCCTTAGTATGTCTTGATTCTGGGATCTGCAGCCCGATTCTGTAACTCAGTGGTTATCAAAAAACGAAAGCCACTGACTTATATTTTTTATCCATTGAAGATTTACTATGAAATGTTCTTTCATTTTTTCATAGTAAACCATCAATGGACAAAATATATATGTCAGTGGCTTTCATTTTTCGATAGCCACTGAGTTACAGAATAGGGGAGCAGGTCATTTAGATACATATACTTACATTTGATATATTCAAGTAGATAGGAACTAAATCGATGTTTTGCGTATCACACAGATATATTAAAAAATGCAAAAAAATCTACAAATACAATAAAAAATAAAAAATATACTCTTTAAATTATTCTATGGATCGTAAATCAATATGCGTTATATGTACTCACTACACACTGTTTAAATGTCAGTTTGGTAGAACGAACTCACACTCTGTTTAATTTACTTCTTTTATAAAAAAAACATAAATATGTGTTTAATAAATAAATGTTATATGTAAATCAATATAGTGGATGTATTATACGTATTGAAAGGGTTAAACCCGATGTAGCTAATCTAATTATATTTCTTGACGAATCAAGAGAATTTGCCAAAGTGCTGGTCGTTCCAAATTATATTATTCACGTAATAATGTATATATTTTATCCTTGTAATTAAGTAATTCTAAAAACTTTACCGTTGGTATTATCTTAAATAAATTTTAAAATTTACTGTATGAGTTTAGGGAACTTTAACGAAATATAAACAGAATGTCTACGTTATACCTACCAATAATAATAATTAAAAAAAACATTTAATACATCCAGGTAAAATTAAAATGTAAATTCAAATAAATTGACCAGCCAATTATATTCGATGACAAATTTAATTCTGTTTCTCTTGTTTTATTTAATTTGACTTTTACCTTTCTATGTACGAGTATATGCCGACCATCTTTTTGACCAATTGCTATTGTGAAAAAATTCTGACACTCAATATATTATTATAAGGGTTAATACAATAACATCTACGTATTAATCAAAAGCAAATGTTTTTTTTTAATTTATCTCTTACTTTTCCCTCACACCTGACCCCCAAGATCCAACCGTGTTAGAAAATCGTAACAGTTCGAGTAATACTTTTTAAACTCTAATATGATTACGATTTTCTGAGACAATACTTATTAGGCTTCATGTTTGTATACTGTATAGGTTACTAGCTGATGCCCACGACTCCGTCCGCGTAGTTTAAGTTTTTTTTATTCCAGCGAGAAATACGCGGGATTTCCGGGATAAAAAGTAGCCTATATTACTCTCCGTCCTCAACTATACTCCTGCATGGAAAATCGCGCCGATTTGTTGCCCGTGATTGAAGGAGAAATCAACAAACAAACATATTTTCGCATTTTAATATATGATATGATAACATTTTTAGTTTTAACAGTCAAAAGTGCAGTTAAAACTTACATAAGTATAAGGTTTCGTTAGAGCCAGCTCAATGTCTTATGCGCCGTCGCCACGCTTTTATCTACGCCGCGGCCCGCAATGATTGGCGGAGGCTTTGGATTGGAACTAGGCACCTAATGTCCTCCCGACCGAAATTCGGCCAAGGCGGCCAATCTCCTGAGAGATTAGCCATTGCGCGGGAGATATTACAGGGCACACATTATTATATTATATTATAGTAAACACAGGTGCACTCTCTGTTCTTTTACTCTCATAGCCCGATGGGACGTGAAATCCGACACGACCGGAGAGAGATCAGGCGCACGGCGCACTTTACGTGCTCACTGGGTACCTACATACCGTTTGAAGCAAGTGATATTGAATTATCTTAAACGCACAATATAACTCCGAAAAGTTAGATAGTGCCTGGGGATCGTACCCGCAACATCAAATAGGAGGTCGGGTGCTTATACCGCTAGGCTATCATCGCCTTCATTTATTTGTTTTCTTTCCTTAAACTTTTTTGGTTGATTAGTTCCTGAGAAACAAACCAATCACAAAAAGCTAGACTACAAAACTATATACCTCTTCTACAAACTCAATGTAGAACTGATTTTCTACGATGTCGCCATCTATTCTACCATACCAATATCTAGTATGATGATTACTAAAGCGATGATCGCAAACCTTAGGTATTTGATGCCGGTTTGAAGGTTCGTCAAACGGCACTGCGCAGTTTAAACCGTTTGAACGTCTCGGGGGCGCTTGCGTTTGGCTCATACCCACTTTGTTTTAAAACTTTGAACCTATGGCGATAGAAATAAAAGCAACGTTTGATAATATAAAGCCAGATGGCGCTACGCCAATCTTAAGAGTTTACAAAGTAAAGTACTGTATTTACATAATTTTTCAAATTCATCCATAAGGATGAACATATGCACATAAGCATCCACTATTTCTATTCATGCTTCTGTACAATAACGCGCGCTTTACTTCTCGTACTTAGTAATCACCACAAACCTTGTTCCGTACCGCAAATATAGAATTCTATATAAAATCTTACTAATATTATAAATGCGAAAGTTTGGATGGTCGATGTGTGGATATATGGATGTATGGATGTTTGTTACTCAATCACGCCCCAACAGTTGAACGGATCTGGCTGAAATTTGGCACAGAGATAGATTAAAGTCTGGAATACTTTTTATCCCGGAAAATTAAAAAGTTCCCGCGGGAACCAAAAATCCTCAAACCATGCAGACAAAGTCGCGGGCATTCGCTAGTAATATATAAGTCTATGATTCGTACAAATACTTGACTCAAAACTTGAACCGATTGGAACAGAAGGCACTCAAATTTGTTTTCAAATTTGACTTATACGTAGTACACCATTATACATAAACTTAGACGACTTCCACGACATCGAACGTTGTGATACATGGGAGGTTCTAACTAAGAAAATTATTATTTCTAAATTGGCAAGGGCTGATCTGGCCTGCGGCCGACGAGGTCCCGGTTTCGAGTTCCGGGTCGGGCCAAAATTCAAATTCAAATGTTTTTTATTCAAATAAATTTTTACAAGTGCTTTGTAATCATAATTAAGTATTGGGTTTTTCTGACTAGAAATTCTCAGTACTAGCACAGAATAGGTACCAAATAGGTACTAGCCCAGAGTTAAGAAGTTTGCGGTGTATCACCCCCGTGTCTCAGAGAGCACGTTTAGTCGTCCCTGTTATTTTCACTAACATGATAATACTTAGTCGTTAAAGCCCGCCAACCCACTTTGGGGTAGCGTGGTAGGTCTAAGCTCTAATTCCTCCCTATGAGAGTGGAGACCTGTGCCCAGCATTGGGAAGTTAATGGACTGTAGTGTTGGTGTAATCAGTCAGGACTGGCAAACATTGGCTGCACCGAATTACTTACCACCCTACAAGGAAAGACTTGCCGCCAAGCGACTTAGCATTTCAGTATGAGGCCATAAAGAGCGCTGATAGCGATATGGTTTTATTACAAAAGCCACACTCTTTTCAGGTCAGCCTGCCGCCTGTCACCACCTTAGAGTACATCATCGCTTACCATAAATATAAGGTGAGATCGCATTCAAATAATGGAAAAAAAGGCTAGTTTCAAACCAAACTAAGCTAAGACTGCGAGTTCAAGCTGGGCTTCCAGCTGACCAAGGACAGTCTACGAACTGCGATCGAGGACAGGAAATCACATATTTGGGTTTGATGAAAAAGCACTAAAAATAGCAGCTAAAGCAAATGGTATAATACTTGAGCAATAAAATAAAACTTACCTTTATAACTAACTTAGGAAATTCTGTACATCGTAATTTTAATGATAAGATAATCATCCTTTTAGTTTCGGCTTTAAAAAAGAAAAAGGAGAAAAAATGTACATTACAAAAAAAAACAAAAAAGAGACTAACAACATTGCATAGAAAATAATAATTCAATACTTAAATAAAGGAACTTATTATTTATTTAATTACTCATTACCAGTATAGTTATTTAGTTGTTGGAAATAGGTTAGTTATTATATCAGGTAGTTCATAGGTAGTTTGTATGCCATGGAACTGCACGCAAAGTAAATTAGGTACAAGATCAGCTCACAATTATTTTAAACAGTTTAAAAGGGAGCTGAATCATCGAAAGCAGCAGTTTCTTGCTAGAATTATTTAAAAAAAAACAACCTAAGCTATTCTTCGTCAAGCCAGAAGTCTTGAGCATTAAACTTCTTTTTTTTTAACTACTACAAGTTATAGGCCTATTACACTGCACTTTTCACAGGGATTCTTATACTTGTATCAGTGCAGTGTAATAAGATTTAGGCCCCTAAATTGGTCCTTAATGCTGTGCAATAATCGACGCTCTAACTATCGACTTATAGGCCTATTACACTGCACTTTTCACAGGGACCCTCACACTTGAATCAGTGTAGTGTAATAAGATTTAAGGAGTAATAGTCCCTAGTGATCCTTATTGCTGTGCAATAAGTCACGCCCACCCTTACCACAGGGCCCTGAAAAAAAGTGCAGTGTAATAGGCCTATAACCACAGGGCCCTGTAAAAAGTGCAGTGTACTAGGCCTATTAGCCCTTGACTGCGATCTCACCTACTCACCTTGAGTAGCCGTTGAGCCTTGGAGCCTTGTCATCGGCGTCCACGGGTAACCGATACCTATACATATTATCCACTAAGAGACTTCCACACGCCGCTTTTGCTTGCGGAGTGGTGAAAGTGGAGTTCTTTATCCTTACTGGTAATTTTAAAAGGATATTATGTGTACCAAAAAGATGTGCGTGGACAGTAGGGATTTATTTATTTATGGGGTTTTCTTTAATGTGTGTCCACTTTTTGTCCTTCGACATGATGATCGGAGACCTTTTATATATCTGGCCTTGCTTTTTTTGGCCTTGCTCTGTTGGACGAGAATGAGCATCTAATTTACTTTTAAGCTGGTCATTCATTATTAATGCTATATTATTAATTATTATTCAAGGGTTTTAGTAAAATATCATTCTGATCAGTTTCACAAATAAAAGGAGTGCAATTGATCTAAAGGTTTTATTGAGAAATTACATAATTATGTCTAATAAGCAGAAAAATATCAGTACAGGTAAATAAACAAACTATGTGATAATGGCGTCATTCAGAAGTGCGCGGCATCCCTACGGCACAACCGCACGCAAATCGCAGTAGGCACTACGCATGTGACTGTATTAAACCGTGCAGATCATTATCTAAACCATTTCGACTCATAGACTGCGTTTTCGTTGGCCAGCAGGGCGTGGAATAAAATACGCTGCGTTCTGCAGTTGTGCTTTCGATTACCGATAGAGGAATACGCCCACCCGCCCACGTCAACACAATAAACACAAAGACAAACAGCATATACGGATTCGCCGCGTTTTCCGCTCGCCACCAACAACATCTCAATACAGCGAGCGAGCGACGCGGCCGCTCCGCTGCCAACCGAAAATACGGCTTTATTAGATTTTTACTATCATATCCAGATGCTATTATAATGACAGCATTCTATCATTTTCTCTTGAAATGCGAGATAAGGTAGCGTAGATTTAGGATTGGTCTCCGCTGTTGTAGGAGCGCAGCGAGACCAATCTTAAATCTATGATAAGTAGCGACTGACTTAATAGGAAAAGGTATAAACCTATTTTTATTATCCTAATAGCATCTGGATTGGGTTATACAGGGTGGGAAAAACGAACGGGCCACGTACTTTAAACATTGAAGATTTGACATTTCCCTCCAATCTGCATTCAACCAAAACTTAAATAAAAATATCCAAAAAATATACATTCGGAAAGTAGGTTTTTATATCTAAAACTTAATATTTATGACTGAATATTTTCTCGAGTAGTAAGTATATTTACATTCAAAACCGAAATATCAAACCAAATAATCATGCACAACATCGATATTTAAACCGATTTTATTATCAAACCTAAACTGCGTTTACGCGATAATGTACCTTCGTGCTTCGACAATTGGGTATAGCATAAAAAACCTTCCTTCCTTTCTGATCTTTAATTGGATATTTATAATATACGTATAACTCATGATACTTTATCATACTGTAAAGTTTCGTTGGCTGAAGAATTATTGTTGGGGTCCACTAGCTTTATTGCCTAGTATTCTTTTTTTTAAATGAAGGAATGTTTAATTTATGTGAAATTTCATATCTAAAATATTGAAAGTACTTTTCTTAGTTAGTCTGGGCCCGTTAATATTATTCACCCTGTATATATCACATGTAAGTGATAATAACCGGGACCAACCAACGATACACAATCACGAACAAAAAGGGCTAAATTTGAACCTCCTTATTTCATCCAGCTACCAACTTGGGTCAAAGTTGCTTAACAATCGGAAAGATATGTGTAGTCACAACACACGCGCAGATAGAGATAATTACATTAATAGATTTCAACCGTAAATACGTTACGTACAAGTGCATCGTGCAAGTGCCATCGACCTACCAAAGCAACATCCATAAAGTGTATAGGTACCTATATAATATTACACACATCGGTGAAGTGTTGTTGCACTGTGCATCGAATTCTGAAATATCGATGCGAATATTTTCCTGTAATTGTTGTGAAGCCATCGCAAACTATAAAGTGTCTTCGTTTGCATCTTCGATATTTTTATAACATAATTATATATGTATGTCTAAATAAATTAACTGATAAGCCCACTATAATTCAGAACCCGTGTGTTATAATATTACAATAGCGCTTCAATATGATCTCTGCCTAAAGTACCTATTCTGCTCTATAAGTACTACACAAAGAGTGCTTGAGAATCGCTCCAGCCTGGCTGTTCAGGGCAGAAAAGCAGCCAGTACTCTTGGCCTCATTCCACGTGGACATGTTTAGATAAGGCTATAAATTATATTTGTAATGTGTGTTGTGTATAGGAAAATTAGAAATTAACTTACACCCTTTGTGTAGTTGCTACAAAATCAATCGTTCTTCAGCAATACGTACTTAACAGCATTCACATATATTTATGAATCTCATTATTCAAGCAGAATCTAATTATTCGCTAATTATTCACATACTTACTAACTAATTTAGAATAATAAACTTACGGATTACTTACTTCTTATCTAATACAAAAAAATAAACTTTTATAAGAGTACGTTAGCGTTTAATATAAACGTTATAATATTAATTCTCTATAAACTATAACTCTTATTTATACCTCTACTAATGACTACAACCAGTTTTTTTCTAGTTTCTAGCGAAAAATTAACTAAAAAAGGCTGGGGCGAATCTAGTAGCGAAGTTTCACAGATGACTTAAATATTTTGTGCTATCCTTAATTGGCTATATTCATAAAAATAAATAATATTATTAGCGCTGTTATTTTTGATATCATATTATATACAACGAGGCAGCCTTTGAGGCCACTACTGGACTTACATAGAGCGCGCCACAACACACCGCGTCCATCCACCCACATACATAGTACCTATTAGTGATGTTGGGTATATTTTGAATACACCCTTATTTTATCACTCTATTGAAAAGATGGGCCGTTAAAACGTAGCAAACAGACAGACAGGCACACTTTTGCATTTATAAAATTAGTATTATAAATACGAAATGGATATCAATATGAATAATTTAACGAAGTCACGAGCCTTTTTACGATTAAAATAACAAAGTTCAAACACAATTATCACAACCACGACCATTACCATATTTAATGGTTTATATTTTTTAATTCACATTATATCAGTAAGTTTATGAGATATTGCAGCCGCGTCGACACAAATGAATTTATTAGCGAAACCGAGTAAGTAGGAAGAAGGAACAAATAACCCAGTTTCTGGTGTAGCGTAGTATAAATTATATTACACCTTGCTCATTCTTAGCAAGTGAATCCTCACTTCGAACAGAAGTCGAATGAGAAGGGGCTGAAAATCAACAACCATTCTCTTCCAAATAGCTACTAATTACTGCTTAAAAACAAATGAGAACTCAAAAAGCTGTTTTCAAAACGCACGTGCCGTGTCATGAAGAAGAAAATGCTAATATTTTTCTAGATTTACCCCAGCATGTTAGTAAATGTTATTCGTATAGATATTGTTTTAAACATAATTATTACATATTATTGAAAGACAAATATTTTAGTTTCCGTAAAATCGCCTACAATATTTTAATAATCATATTAAACACGTTCATGTTCACATCATTATATTTTAACGACTTATTGGTGTTAAATAAGTGCGATTAAACTATTATTTAGAATGAATCATTTATCAAGCCTAGATAAGTAGTAACAACAATAATTATAATATTATTTAGAAATGTTTCCAGACTACTATATTATAGATAGACCATATTTTAATATACAATCAGTAATAGGTAAACAGGGTTGAAAAAACGGACGGCACATAGAGAAAAAGTATATTAAATATTGAAGCTATAAAATTTCACTCTTAGTAAACATTATTTGGTTCAATTATTACATGTATTTAAACAGCATGTAAATATTTTTTTAATTTTACCAGAACCGGAAATTGAACCAACTGTCAATGCAAAAATTACTGCTTATTAAATGCACTATTTTATTGAACCAAACGATAAGCGTTAAATCTCTGGAACCATCATTAAATCGTGCAACTGAGGAAGACCATGAAATATAACAATTTGTATGATATTTTTAGTTTCTTTAGCATACATTATATATTTTTTTATTTAGGTACTTCCATCATGGGGTTATTAAAAGTTCATTCAAGTTCATTTGAAAAATAAATTGGATTTTTTAAAAGAACCCAAT
This sequence comes from Erebia palarica, assembly GCA_964035005.1. Classification (NCBI taxonomy): domain Eukaryota; kingdom Metazoa; phylum Arthropoda; class Insecta; order Lepidoptera; family Nymphalidae; genus Erebia; species Erebia palarica. Next base: position 24,147,865 of record OZ035986.1, read on the forward strand.
ATCCTAATACCTTTTCTAGGCTAATTATAATCAGTAAGAGTATCTATAGAGTAAGATTCCCGGCTCGGAATTATTAAAAAAATATGTGGTTATGCGGTTTTTTAAACAAAATGGAATAATGTTTCCTTTGAGTAAAATGTTATAGATTCAATATTTCATATACTTTTCATCCAGTTTCCGTTAGCTTTTTCCACCCAGTATATTGGAAAGTTAGCTGTTCGAATGTATAAGGAATTTAAATTGACTATATTCAGCGATGTATGCAGCTTTTAATTACAAGATATTATATATACCTATAACAATATATCGGTAGATCTTTGTACGTGACGCGGCAGGCAGCTACTCTAGCGGTATGTTACGCATGTGTCGGAATTATTGTCGGAAATACAGTAACATGCGCTTAATACCGCTTGATTGCTGACCTATCGCCGATTAAACATCACAGCCTGACCTAACGCCGAGTAAACATCACAGCCTGACCTATCGCCGATCAAACATCACAGCTCACGCATCAAAAAATGCTATTATTGGAACGAAGTTCCTTATGGGACGATGCGGAGGGATACCCTAGCCGGCATAAACGTCCATAACGAAAATGAGTAAGATTTTTTTTACCAAGGCAAAAGGTCTTAAATATAAATAAGTTAAAGTTAATTAAAGTTTATTTATTCAAAATAAACTAATGCTTTAGTGTTAACGTTTATATTTTATTTTATTTTTTTTACTACAAAAAAGAAAAAACCTAAAAATAGAACTTGTATTTATGTAATAAGGAACTTCGTTCCTATCTGGTGTTCAACGACACCACACTTTTTTATTAATTCAAGTCACAACGCTTGTTAAAAAAAATTCTGCGTGTCCTGCTAAGAAGAAAACGCGAACGACATCAATTGAAGACGTACGCGTCAAAAGCATCGAACGCGCCACAGAAACGAGGTTGACTTGAAGTTTTCTTGAAGCGCAAGCTTGTACTCTCTATCAGCAATAATTAATTAAGTTATTATGGCAGTATTTAGCTATAGATTGTAATTTGTTTAACTTCTCATTGCTTTATAAACAACTATCAGATACTATGATGATCATACTATGATAACTATGATACATGATTAGTATGCGGTACTGTTAACATTAACAAGCCACTATCGGGCATCAGGCACATGTCTGAGTCTGGACACAATTATAATGTCGTATCATTTTTATTACGTACGTGCATGTTATTGTAAAATAACATGAAACACAAATATAAGTTTTGTAGAAGAGCTTAAATTACTATGTTAATTATTTTTAAAATACGCGTCATTGCTTAGCCTCACCGTGATGTGCCTCTCGCCTTATCTATATTATTACTTATATCAGGTCACACTTAAAATTAATTAACGTAATATACTCGAGAATATAACACAAATTACCACAGTAAAACAAAAATTAAATCGTACGAATAATAATGATTTATTTTACATTTTGTTAAACCGGTGACTACACAGTTATATAATATAATATTATATAGTGTATTTAATAAGATGTTTCGTTAAACATGCAAAAAATATGAGTTTTTCTCCTAAGTAAATTTATCTCTTAATGTTATTTTTATTGCTTTAAACATTTTTAAGGTACATTACCCTTAGCTAGTAGCTAAATTTTATATAACGTAAAAATTAAATTTCCCGCTTAATTGACTATACTTGCATCAATATACATAAATCATCATACTACCGACATGCACATTTTTATTTAAACATACTACACATACCAACCCAAAAAAACCAACCTAGTGTAACCATTGTGTAGTGTATTTTCTCCCTTATCTTCAGTAACATAATGATAAGCCTACGCCGTGCTACGTCGTGATGCCGTAGCCCATATACTGTCTACACGGCAGTATTGATGTCTAGCAATGCCTATAAAATGGTTATAAATCAGCTATTTAGTAAGCTTACGGAAATGAAATGATGAAACTATTTCCGAGCTAAGATACAATGCAAGCATGAGGACGAGACACGTATATTGTTGCAAGTAAGGCTGACTTTTTTAATAATGTAGTGCGTTTTCACCATAACGATATTCTATTTACACGCTGATACCAGCTAGTTGTTCGTCCGCGTGAATTAATTATTTGTTTTTAATTCTGAGAGAACTCTCAGATTTTCCAGAATTAAATTATGCTATGTTTGTCAGCAGAATGCAAGCAACCTCTGCTAAAGATGACAAGATAACAAATAAATGGACGGACACATATACTTTCACATTGGATACATAAATAACATATTACCTGTTAAATACATGACGAGAACTAGACAAAACTTTACGATTATATTACTTAGATTAAAAATTATCTGATTCATTTCGGCAGTTGATTGTAGGCTTATGAATAGCATGACACTGTCTTTTGAATTACACTAAACACTAACATTACTTACTATTATACTACGTAAATTGTTACAGATAATAGATACATTATAAGGATCAAGATCAACTAAATGAATACAATTTCAGACTCTAGAGAGAGATAAAAATGGATAACTGGGCAAAACAGGAGAAAATATCAAACAATTTAAAAGCTAGAACATTCAACAGTATGGGTGTCAAACCGCCACTCTAACCAAATAAAGAAACTAAAAGTAGCGCAGAGAACCATGGACGAAAATTATTAAAAATAAGATTAATGAACAAAGTTCCAAAACAAGAAATACGACAAAAGAGTAAGCTAAAAGATCCTATATAGACAGAAAAAATTAGAAAATGGAACCGGACGGGACATGTAGCAAGGGAAGGAAATAAAAAATGGAGCTAAAGTATCTACTACGAGTACAACTTGGATACCAAGACAAGGAAAAAGGAAGAACAGTTACTAAATTGAGAGACTATATAGAAGCCTTTGGAGGAAAACTCTGGATCTGCATAGCTCAAAATAGGAAAGAGTTGAAGGAGAGGCCTTTGCCCAGCAGTGGGACGATATATTATTACATATATTAAAATGTATCCTAGCCAATAAAATATAAGGATAGGATATAAATAAATAAAAATAGGTCATAACAATAATTATTGAAGTACGAGTATATCTGCATAGTGCATTGGTTTGTGGCGCACGTCATAGAGGCATAGAAGCACTGTTTGTCCTGCTTCTTCTGCCAGTAAGATGTATTTACCTAACGTATGCCTATTAATATCCAATAGCCCTGATGGTGTAAATAAAGCAGCTAGTTGAATCTAGCTCAGAATGAAAATCTGGCCAACCCGAATTCAGGCAGTCTATAAGTTCAAAGTTTCACAAATATAGATGTGGTATTATAATTTGTATTAAATACATACCTGAGACGGTGTTTCGATTTTGTCTGAGTTTATAACTTTATGTATCTGATATTTTTTTTATATTAGAAGACTTCTTAATTGCTGTCAAGCTTTCTTAACTAAATGAGTAATTCTGTAAAAGTAAAAATAAAAGATACGTTAAAATAGTTGTTTGTATTTATGTAAAAGCTAACCCATAATCCCTTACTCAAAACTGCCTAGGTAATTAAAAATATAATTACTTATTTCATAAAACACTGCTGGACTTTCGTAGTATCGGCTGTTATTAGATTATTTGAGTTAATTATTGTAGAGCCTTTATATTGAATGCTTCTTACTAATTATATTATTATTTAGCTATAGGTACGAGTTGGTACCTGAGTAAAATTATTTTATTTGATATTTAACTTAGTAGGTATAAAATATATTATGTAACATAATATTATGTTGAAGAAATATAAATATTATATAGTCTTTCGACATTATTGTTATGAAGATATGCTATTTAAATGTGGCCATCACACGTATTGTAACGGAGAAGAAAAAATAAACATGCAATAACAAACCGCTAGTGAAACATGTCGTTATTGCACCATCAATCTATAAGTGTCGTTTCTTCCTGAAACGGTGAAGGTATTGCAATTACGAAGAAACTTTAAATGAGCTGAAATTAAAGTTAGTGTGTTTCTGTTAAGTGGTAACGAGCAAAATGTTCAATACCTTACCAATGGATTGAATCAACAGCTGTTATTTTTTGTACACTAAAGAAATATACTACGTATATGTGTATCATATTTAGTTGAATATATCGTTGATGGTATACTCTCACAATATTCAATTTGCTTATAATAATTATTACGCAAAAAGGACCATTTACTCTTATTTCTAAATTACTAAATATGATTAAGAATAAGAATTTGTATAAGTTTAAAAATACTTCAAAAGACATATTATTATTTTACGTTAGGCTACGTCATATTTGTCGCTATAATTGATTCGAATAAAATTTCTTATTTTGTAAACAAAATGCTATTTTTTTATTTATTATTCCTAGATACTTGCTCAGTTTACACCACCGACTCTATAATGTCGCATGCTTATTGGTTTTTTATCGGATATACCAGAGTGTGCTCAGGAACTTCACAACCTTGTTCCTCCTTCTACGTTCTACCACAGAACAGCGGGAAACCGTCACCGTTGACATCGTTATATGGTTGACGTCAATCTGCTCGCACGAAACGTCTTTGGTCCGAACCGCTAGGGTGTGGAACACCCTCCCAGCGCACGTGTTTCCTGCCACTTAGGTACCTTCAAGGCAAGAGTGAATGGGCGTATTCTAGAAAAGCGCGTTCCAACCTAGACCTCATCATGACGACAATCGTCAAGCGTAAGGCCTATCTCACAATAAAATAAAGATTAATTTAAAGTTATTTTCAGTAATAGACTAAATAGATTTATGTTAAAATAGGATTAGAAGTAGTTTCATAACAGGAATGTGGTGTGGTGTAAATATTTGTGTGATTTAGAAGCAATTTTGCATCTGTTGTTTGTTTACAAAGTAAAACATTTTATTGGATTTTGGGCATCTTTTGTTTCATACATGCGAAGACGTAATCTAAAGTAAATACATTATAATAATGCCTTTACATTCATCGTGAACCTTCTAGTTATGATTGTAAATAAATCTGGACCAAAGTCAAACCTACGAGCTTTCAATAATTCGTTCAAACCATCTTTATTACGCTAATGTCGATTAAGGATCCAAAAATTGATATGGAATATTTTATTGCATATCATCAATATTCAAAATATTTAATATTACAAATCAATAACCGTATATATTATTGTCAGAACATTCAATTAACAATTTTATAACTGCAATATAATTTTAAACAACTCAACGTACACAGTGTATACAGTACTTAAAGTAACATAAATGTGGCGCCATTAGCAAAAACAATGAACGAGTGTAAATAGAATCTATTTCTCTACACCTAAACTACGTCTTAATTGATAAGGAATGACATTCTGATAGTGATTGTTGTTGTTTTTTGTTTCATTATAAAACTAATATATTTTTTTGTACTCATGGAGCATTTAACTTTTGCCGTTGGCTTTGATGAGTGTTATACTCCACGTTACAAAATAAATTGAGCATGTGATTTTAAACTCTCAATCAACATTTCAACAAATACATTAAAATAGTTAACTCTGTCTTTATTACGTAAATTAATATTTTAATAATTTAGAATTTCAACACACGAAATATTAGCTGGTGAGTTAATCGTCATTGTCCAAACCGAGCAATTCAGCCTGCAATCGTCCTTTCGTCCGACAACAGGCTGTCAAGCAGAGTATTCTGAGGGCGAGTCGAAACTGAGGACTTAGTGATAATAGGATGACAATTTTCCAAAATGAATTTAATATACCTAACCAAACGACTCCAAAATGCAACATAGGAATTTTTAACTCTTGACCAATGAAGTATTCATAACATCGTACCCCGGCGTATGGCGCCCAGCTCAGCCAAAACGCGGTGACAAGAACGAAGCTCATCCAATGGCTAGGATTGGATAGATTCTCGGCCAGCGCTGTTGCGTACTCCTTGTCGTGGATAGGTGCGCCGCTATGCAGTTTTCTCTTCATCGAGAATATGTAGAAATAGTTGTACACGATTGAAATGACGCTCGGCCCCAGTACTAGAATAGCTAAGGTCGCAGTATACGCGTATGTCGTACCCCAATCCAACATGCAAATGAATGTTTCCTTATCGAAGTTGGCTTCTTTTTTGTACCCGAGTAACGGAGGGCAACACAACATGGCCGCTGAAATCCAGGTGAACACCATCCAACATTGACTTCGCGTTCGCGTTTGAACCTAAATCAATGTAATGTGATGTTAGTGTTCATCATACAAATGTTGCAGACTAGTGCCAAATATGTTGACTATCACGACAATAATAATAAAGATTAAAATATCTTATGACATTTACATTAAATCATAAATCTTTTTTTAAATATTATTAATGGCGAAATAATATTTTAAAAATATTGTCGTGATAATTACTCTAATATAGTGATGTAAGTAACTTTATAACTTACTCACGTTTATTTTATTAATAATAAGTTACAGTAAGAAATCCCCGCAGGCTTCGGCCAAAAACGACGACCATTTTTTTTTTTTAACTTAACTTCATTGAATTGCGCTATAAGATTTTCCATCGATGTACATTATACTAGTGGTTCGGTCAGAACTGAGACCTCGCGGTATTTTTTTATTCCACGTAAGATGGTGCTAACGTCTATTATTTGTATGCACAAACGAATAAACTTTTACAGAGGGCCATCTATTGACATCATTGTTACGTTCTGTTAAAATACTGAAGCTCATTAAGAATTAAATAATTTCGTAATTAAATAATTAAATTAATTAATTAATTTAAATTAATAATAAATATTTAAATTAATAATTAATATTAAATTAATTAATTAATTTCGTAATTTAATAATTAAATAATTTTATTGCCGTTGGTTCGGCTGACACATACAAATTTGGTTCAAAATCTTACAAGTGAAAGAGATCGAGCAAGGCTTCTAGCCTTATCTGAAAAAGAATCCGGGTATTGGCTTCATGCCTTGCCATCGAAAAATCTCGGCACTCTTTTAGATAATGAAAGTTTTCGTGTGGCTCTAGGTCTCAGATTGGGAACACCCCTGTGCTTCGAGCACAGATGTCCGTGTGGAAAAGAGGTCGATAAATTTGGAATTCACGGACTCTCTTGCCAAAGGAGCGCTGGTAGGCTTTTTCGGCATGGCTCTCTCAATGATACGATCAAAAGGGCTCTTGCCACCATAGATATTCCTGCGCTCATTGAGCCGGCAGGGATTAGTCGGGATGATGGCAAGAGACCTGATGGATTGACGCTGGTTCCCTGGGAACGGGGACGGGCGCTAATGTGGGACGCAACATGCGTAGACACATTGGCCCCGTGTCATATCAGGGAGACAGCATCAAGGCCGGGAGCCGCAGCAGAAAAGGCTGAAACCGGCAAGCGGCGGAAGTATGCCTCTCTCATAGAGAGTTACATATTTGTTCCGTTTGCCGTGGAGACCCTTGGGCCGTGGAGTCTTAGTGCCAAAAATTTTTTGCGAGATATTTCACCGCGGTTAATTGCCTCATCTGGTGACAGAAGGGCTGGCTCATTTTTTGCGCAAAGGATCAGCCTGGCTGTCCAGCGCGGAAATGCAGCCAGCATTCTTGCCACCATTCCACGTGGGCATGATTTATATAGTAATTAGGTTAGGCTAGCTACCATTAAGTTCTATTGTATTAGTTTCTTTATAATATTTATCTAATTTTAGTATTTGTTGTTCAAGTATAGGATATAATTCAAATAATTGATCAAGTTTCAGGTTCAGCCTTTCAGAAAATTGGGAGTTCTGAGGTCAACGTTGGACGTTAGAAAATCTGCACTTTGAAAGCCCCCCATTTCGTAAATTTTAGGGGAAAAGTTAAAAAAAAATATTTTTAGACTCTATTCCTAATTATCTTTTAAATGATATACCGCAACCTTAGGTAATGCTATAAAAAATATTTTACTTCGCATTCGCTTCTATGAGAGCCCCCCTGAAATACAGATTTTTATAACTTTTTAAGCCATATTCGGCTGGAGGCCATCGGTTTACATATTATATTTAAATTTGAAGCAATTACGTTCATTAATTCAGAAGTTATAAGGCTCTGACAGACGGACAATTTTTTTTGGCATTCCTAGGACGGACAAGTGCAAATTCATTCAAGTAAACTCAGAGACCTTCGCTTCGCTCGGTCAATTATTTGTATTCGTTTGTAACTGATGTATGTTTAACACGTGTATGAGTTAGTATTCGGTCTTATTTAATTTAATATTGTGATCACGCAAAACATTGCCGCAAAGGAACAAAATAGTTAGCCGTAGGTACCATATAAAAGTATCAGTTGCTGCCTAGATGAAATAAAATGCATTTTCGAATCGTAATTTTATTCTTAAATTCACCTAAAAATGCACATTTTACTTTAGACCTACGTTATACGAAAATTAAAGAAAACTTCAAGACGTGTACCTTCTTGATGATTGGATTACATTTGTTTATATTAAAAAGTTTTAAATTCAGATTCATGAAACTATAAGTATTTTCAAATACCCAATCTTGACATATTTTAGTTTCATTTTTAAAGTAAAAACTTATCTACCGATGAAATATTTCGAGTCCATCGAATATATTTTAAATTCATCAACAAGGTGACCTTTTCAAATCTATTAAGATACAACTAAATAATGGTCAAACTAGGGCAGGTGACCTAATGAACAGTCAATTAATAGGGCAATGGCTATAGTAATATAACTTGCTCTAAAATAGAAACGATAAAGAGACGATGTTACTGGTCTCGCGTAAAAGATGAACGAGGAACGAAAAACGCTTGTTTCTTTGTACCTGATTGTCATCGGATAATTGTAACGAATTTATTAAACCATTTAGTTTAACGCATTTAGCCAATAATGTTGAGTTTTATTACCTTACATTAAGGACGGCTAGACTTGATTAAATTAAAATACCTAATAAACTATAGAAATTTCGCGCAGATTTAGGTCTGCCCCCCGATTATGTAAGGAAATCGTAATCGTATTCGTCTGTCAAACGTATAATTAGACCTATTTACGGAGGTCATAGCTGCCTGCATGTCAAACCGCATGTATACATCCTTAAAAAGTTCGAGTTATACGTTATGAACTGTCAAATGAATACGATTAGCTTAGACAATTGGGCCTCTGGTTCTTACTACCCGTTCACAATCTTTTGTCAGTTTTAAAATCTTACTCCATCTTTTATATCTTTCCTACAACTATCCGTTGACTTTATAAACGATTAATTTTAGTTACATTTTAATCTATTATAAACCAATTAGCCGGTTGAATACATTTAAATTGTTTATCAATTAAATTAATTAAAAGAATAAATATTTTTTGAGCAGGTTACAAAATTATTATGTTTAAACAATTGTCTCTTCATCATTAAGTTACTTTATTTTTCGTTTATCGTAATCGTATGAAGCAACGGATACGTTTATCATTCTGGACCGCAATTTAAAATAACTGCTAGGAGTAACATAACTTCAAGATCTGTTGTTAGCAAAATGCAATGCTATGAATTGAAACGCCGTAGGCAATTTCATGCGTTTTGTTAGTGAAACATAATTGATACCGTCACCTAATTACTGAAAGTTTGTTAATAGCTGTTACGTATTTACTCTTATCTATATAAAATCGAGCTTATCTAAGTTAAAATTGAAAATAAAACGTGATAGAAATAGAAATTAAATTTTTGTGCTGGTTGTGCATATTGTGATATTCTGGCTCTAAATGACCTTAATCTTAATATTCATCTCTAATTCTAATAAGTAGAAAGTATATTAAATATTCACGTCATGCTACGCTAGTAAGAGTAAAATTAATAAAATCATGATTCTATTCAGAATTATTATAATTACATGCAAAAGGATAATGCAGTGTTCATGACAAATACATCCGATTCCTCCATCAATTGAGCCAATATGTTTATGAGTCTAATCATACTATGTCAATTTAATCAATTTTACAGATATAACGACAGACATGTCGAATGCATTATTCGACAGTTAGTAATGAGAAATGTATATTTTTATTATGAAATGGGATACTTGTATGTTAAGTAATTTAATCTTGTGTTGAATGTCTTTTGAAAATGTACACAAAAGGATGTAAAGCTTTAGCAACTAAAACTATTACAGAAGGAAAAACAAACAAAACTAACAACACTTCAAATGGAGTTAGATTTCAAGCTATTTAAATAGAAGAAATATTAATAAAAACTAAATAAGGGAAATACTTATATGAGTATGTTGGATTACCAAAAGTTTGATATTTATTCAATTATTCAAAGTTGGTTTTGATGGAGACCTGATGTTATGCGCCCTGAACAAGCTCCTGAAGTCAGTAGAACCAGAGCATCCAGATTGTGAAGGAGGAAGAATAATATAGAAATTGATAACTACCGTCAGACTGACCGTCTCATATCGGAGAGGTTTCCGGACGGCTAGATACCGATCGACCGATATCCACATAAAGGTGTAGACTGAGACGGACCACAGAGTCACTTCTATATAGCCGGCCAGGCGGCACATAAGGTCTCCGAACATCCATCGGCCGGTGATGGCCGGGTACACGGAGAGGGGTACAACGAACAACCCACACAGCAAGTCCGCCACCGCCAGGGAGAGCAAGTAGTAGTTTATCACCTCATGGGATAAGGCTATGGACAAAACATTGTCAGTCACTAATCAACCAAAATGTGTAAATCTTTGAACCCATATCACTTTGAAGCAACATAATATTTTTAGTTTCTAGAACATATCTCCAACATTTCATAATCATTGTTTGCAGGGGCTACTCTCCTGAAGTAATAATCTGAATACCTTTAAAGTTGAGGAAAGCCGCGATGATGAGAATGTTAGAGACTACGATGGCGACGCCCATGACGGCGATGATGGCGGCTTGCGTGAGAGACTCGAAGGTGGCGAGTGGACTGTCGGCCACGCTCACCTCGCCGCCTCCGCCCGCCCCTCGCGCGCCGATCATTCGAGCTGGCATTGTTGTGCTGGAAAAGTACAAAATTGAGCTAGAATACCAGTGTTTGGTACTGCCGTATTTTGCGGGCCGGTTCACAATTTGCAAATCATTCGATATTTATGAATTATCGGCGTCGTTTGATTTGTCTTGTAACAGAAATGTAGGTATAGCAGAAAATTAAGTACATTTGATTTTGATATTAATAGCTAAATTATACCCGAGACTTCATCAGCGTGGATAAAGTATCCGTTTTACTTTTGATTTTCCAGGATATAACATAATATCTATGCTTATGTTGCAGGAATCAAGCTATCAGAATTGGTAAAGTAAAAGTATCGCGAAAAGGTCTCAGACAGACAAATATACCGATACATAGCCAGATAGAGAGACTGGAACTCTTTCGTATTTATTATTACCATTTCTTTTATCCACTACAAGTTAACCTTACCCTGCGATGATAAGTGAAGATCAAGTCTAAGATGGTAGTGGGCTAACCAGTTAGGGGCATGGCAGTTATATTCAACCCATACCCCTAAACGGTTTCTACACGGCATCGTACCGGAACGCTCAATCGCTTGGCGGTACGTCTTTTCCAGTAGGGTGGTATAGTTGGGCCGTGCCACGGCCCAAGCCTCCCACGAGGCCAGACCAGGGAAAAATCAGAAATTATAAATTCCAAAATTACCCTGTCAGGGATCGAACCCCGGACGTTACGACTCCACACGTTAAGACAACAGCGCTCAACACAGCGCCAGGGAGGTTGTCAAATTCCAAGGTTATTAAAATTATCTAGTATTTTAAAATAGGTCATGGTACATAGTATTACTCAAACTATAGACGCCCCTCCAGATAATGCAGCGCTGGGCTCCAGTAGGTAGAGACTAGAGATGCGTTCTTGACCTAAGAGGTCAAGAACGCATCTCTCGAACTATTCAGGTCAATAGGTAGAACGATCTGACGTGGAATTTTGGCATTTGCCTAATATTTGCAAAGAATTTTTGAAGTGAAAACTTCTTTAGGCGCGTTGAGCACTTCTTGGTAGGGGGTAAAAATGTAGATTCGCGTGATCGACATGCTCACGAACAGCGACGTGCTCGCGAACATATAAATATTCAAAAATTCGAAATATTCGAAATTAAACTTTAACGCCTTAGTGTTGTGGTTTATATTTTAATAATTTTAATTAAAGATAAAATATTTAAAAAAAGAATCTTTTTCACATCCATCGGCAGTCCTATGACTGCCAATTTTATTTTATTTTATACCAGAAATATGGGATGATTTACTCAAACAATGGCTAAGCTGCCTTAACTTCAATGTGAGAGGTTCAGGTTCGGTTCCCAGCAAGGGCAATTCGATAATAATAATTTCTTAAAGGTGCTATAGTTAAAGACAATCAAGAGAGTCTGTGTTGCAGCTTCGTGAATATTTTAAAAAGCAAGACATACTGGAAGACATGTTCGTCTCTGGATTATTGCATTTTTTTGTCGATGGTTGCCTGTCAATAATTATGAAACTTCATAGGCGTGCTTATGTCAAAAGATAAACAAATGGTTGGACAATTATTTAATTAAAATTAAATAAATGATTTCTATTGCACGCCAATTAATTTACCTAACAGATACGGAAAACAGAAAATAGAGGTAAATATTCATAGCCGGAATTCAATTTAACAGCTGTTTGCATTCAACATTAAAGTGGAACGCAAACAGTATGCTTACTACCATCGTACTGCATTTTAAAATTGCAGTTTCAAATGGCGAGCCTTGACGTCCGTTAAATAAGGATTATAATTCTGAAACAAGAGTGTGAACTGTATTAAATTAATACTGTTTTAAGTGATGGCAGTAAGCTCTCTGTTGTACGCATACATCGCCTGGTAGCCAACATTAAAAATTACCAAATCATAATGAACTTCTAATTATTTTATTGTAGGTATATAAAATAAAAAATACTAGCTGACGCCCGCGACTTCGCTCGCGCGTGAAGGGTAGGCAGGTATCCACTAAGAAAGGGTTTTTCGAAAATCTACCCCCAAAGGGCTGAAATATGGAATGAAAGTTTGTATGAAAGTCCTTTATATTTTTCAAGTTATATCTACGACACTTGATATCTTGGCTTTCGGTTAAAATATAAAATCACGTATGTAAAATTTTTTAAAAATTACACCCACAAAGGGGTTAAATAGGGGGTGCAAGTTTGTATGAAATTCCATCATTTTTCAATTTATAGGCCATGGCCACTTGGTATTTGGGCCAATTTATAGGCCACTTGGTATTTGGGCTTTTAAAATTATGAAATACCTATTCCACAAGTTTTGTAATTTCTATCCCCAAGGACTTTTGAAGGACTTTTCACTCACGCCGCAAACCAGCAACGGATCGACGTGTTTTTTTGCATGGGTACAGAGAGTTTGTCCTTCAATCACGCCGCAACAGAGCAACGAATTAACGTGATTGCATCTGTATAGATGAGGACTTGGAGAGTGACATAGGCTTATTTTTACCCCGGAAAATTAAGGAGTGTCTATGGGAATTAAAAACTAATGCCACGCGGGCGTCCGCTAGTACTATAATAAAAAGCGTGCGGGTCGTGCAGTTGGTGCAACGTTATATAATGCCATCAGCATTGAGCGAAAACGAACAGAAAATAAAGCGAGAACAAAGAGCAGAAAATTTTACTTTAAATTTAAATTCATTGGAACTTTGAGTTTTACTTAATTAAGTACCTTTAATTCACGGAGAATGCTATGAAGAGATTTTGCGCGTCCATCTCATAACAACCTCTCCATCCTGTGGAATTATCAAAATACTCGTTTATTCGTAATGCTACAAAAAGTGTATCAAATCTAACTTAGGTTTGCCTTACATCTAAGTAAAGTAATTTGTTTGTTTCAAAGAAAATTACCTGAGTATGTAGTTCTTTTTTTTAATTTAAATCAGTCCTAAGTTTATTAGTTAGTCCTATGCCTTGTGTGTCATTTGTAAAGTTCTTACATCTTACTAGCGAATGCCCGCGACTTCATCTGCGTGGTTTGAGGTTTTTTGGTTCCCGCGGGAACTCTTTAATTTTCCGGGATAAAAAGTAGCCTATGTGCTATTCCGGACTATACTCTATCTCTGTGCCAAATTTCAACCAGATCCGTTCTGCCGTTGGGGCGTGATTGAGTAACAAACATCTATGCATCCATACATCCATCCAAACTTTCGCATTTATATTATTAGTAAGATTGTACATTTTACGTTTATGTGGTACGTACATCATTGTTTAAATCTTTTGATATACAATGACGTGAATTTGTGGAGAAAGTTGCATTTCTATCCGAGATTTTGAAATTTTAATTACACATATCATACTATAATAACCAACCAAAAAACCTAAATCTACGGGGACGAAGTCGTGGACATCATTTAGTGAAAGTTCAATTAAAATAATGTTTACAGTGTAATAGTTATTTTGTATAGATAAGCTGATGCCCGTGACTTCAAACTTATCTTATGTCTATATCCAGAAAGGATGCCATTTCGTGGGAAGATATCCGGATCAGTGTGAAAAGATGACGAAAACAATAGTACACTTAATAGTCTGATAGTAAATAGTATTCTGCGAAAATAGTATTATAGCGTAAAAAGCGTTAAGAACTAACAAATATAATCAAGGGTGCTTCAAAAACAATTTCCATATTTTTTTAATTTAAAAGCTTAGTTGATATGTTTTTTCATATAACCTGCATTGAAAAAGCACCTGAAACTAGTCAATTTCAGACGAATACGTCATGCAGCGGGTAGAAAACCATCACTGTCTGCCTTAGGCCAAATAGTGATGGTTTTCTACCCGCTGAATGACGTAGCAGCCCTCCTTTCAATCCTGTCCTTTCAAACCTTTTTAATCGTCATTTTACGCAAGCAACCATAGATTTAGGATTGGTAGATTCAGTCTCCGCTGCTGTTGCGCAGCGGAGACTGAATCTACGCAAGCAACTAAAATAAATAAGAAAAACAATTTTAATAAAACTTATATGTGAAAAATAGTGTGTGCGCCACCAGATTAAATCGTCTGGTTTCACCCATAAGCACACAATATACTACTGGAAGTAAAATTCAATTTTCAATGATAAAATATCGGGTAGGTAAGTATGTGAAGTGATGGCCGGTTTAGACGTCTGGCCTCCTATAAGTAGGGGAGTCGGAAATTCTATCCTCTAACTTTCAGAGTTACATGCGATACCAGATGATGCCCGCGACTTCGTTCTTGTGGATTAAGGTTTTTTGATTCCCGGGAACTCCGTGGAACTTTCCGGGATAAAAAGTAGCCTATGTCCTTTTTGACAGACAGACATAGTTGCGCATTTATAATATTAAGTATGCACTTTAAGACACTAAATAAGTATCATTTGCTTTAACGGTGAAGAAAAACATAGTGAGAAAACCTGCCTACTTGAGAGTTCTTCTTAATTTTATGAAAGGTGTGTGAAGTCTCCTAATCGGCACTTGATCACCGTGGTGGACTACGGCCAAACCTTTCTCATTCTGAGAGGAGACTCGTGGTCAGTAGTGACTGATGAGTAATAGAAAAGGATAGGGTACGTCTACTATAACAGTTTCGCCATGGTAAAAATTCCTGCATACTTAATATTCTCAATAGAACTCTAAATCTTGTGAAAAACCCATTAAGTGTAGTGTAGTGAAAATATTTAGTTCGTAAGTAGGTCATGTTGAGAAAAATGCTTCCTCTCAATTGGCCTACTTTAAAACTACGCTATATGCCTACCCACGCGCTACGTGTACGCAAACTAATCAAGGCAACGGCGCTAGATATTAGCTGCGCTGGAATATTTAAGCGTAATTTTATTTTTGAAGATTTAACCGCTTAAATATATTAATATAATGAATATCGAATCACATAACGTACGCGATGATATTTAATTGCACACGAATTTTGTTCCCATTATTACCTGAATATTATCTCAATATGATAATAATAATAGATTTATGTATTAATAGTAATAAAAGTAATTTATCCTAGTTTATATGACGTGTTTCAAAATATTCGTATTAAAATATTCGTACAGCAAATGTTTACGGGACGACTATCTGTAGGTATACTCGTATTTTCGTCGGCGGTCGCCGCCCTCCCATAATAATATTGATCCAGTACGGCGAAAGCAAATTTCGTGACAAGCAAACATTTCATTTCAACCCTTATAGTCCAAGAAACAAGGCGGTTTGTTGTATGTAGACTCCTGCATTTTAAAATTTAGGTGTCCCCATACACTTTTAATAAAAACGTACAAAATATACTATTTATGTACGTAACTATTTATTATAGTGAACATTGAATGTAAGCCTTACAAGTGCTATACCTAATTTGATGACACTTTGTTAGTACAGAGATTGCTAACAAGATAGATAAACTCTTCATTTCCACATACAGCATTCTAAATTATATATCAATTATCAATGCTTATAAAGGAAAAAATTAAAAAAACAAATGCGCAAAGGTTAAAGTGATCTCCAGATAACCCTTTTTTATAAGCTTTTATTTAATGTTTGCACTGTTTGTTTGTTATTTTTTACCCGATTGCGGAGCGCACAGGGATAAGTTTTCATCAGTCTATTTAAGTTTGTTAGGACATTCCTTGCAGGACAGCTACAGCCTAAATGTGTGGACAGATTTTTATGATACTTGCACCACTAGATTTATCTTAATGTTCCGAGTGTCATAACGGAAGCCGAATTTGAGAAAAAACAAATTGGCGGCCTCTAGAAGCCATAATGTAACAAATTAAAAAAGTCGATAGATTATGGCAAGTATTGAATAAGTCGAATAGGTTAAAATCATAGTTATGTTTCTTTGACCATTTTTCTGTTTGAATGATCATTTAGGATTTACGAGGTTTCAAAGGTTCTATAAGGAATATATGCGACGTTTATTTTAGCTATTGGACGTGCAACTGCGCGTAATAATTACAAAATTATTTATAAGGGACAAATATTATTATAAAACGTGAGCTGTGAGAATACTTAATTGTTATATTATTTTGTTCATTATTTCACTCAAAGTATTATACTATGTAAATTGATAGTAATAAAACTATAAGATATAGTTTCAATGTATAAAACAAGATGTTGTATACATTTTGGTATCCAAGCAGTCAGGTTTTTCGTTTTTTTTAAATAACTTTTTTAGTAAGGCAAATCTTGCAACTGAAGTTTAAAACAGTCATCCCTAACCATTTGAGCTGAAATACTGCATGTGCATACGCGTTTGGTTTGGTGTTATCCAAACAAAATGTGAATGCAGTATTTCAACATTGCATAGGTGACGTCATTCTAAATTAAATATGACACGCTCCTAAAGATGGCGGGCTAGTTATTTTTTATGCACCCCCATGATATTGGTAGGTATCAAAAGTAATAATTATAAGGGTTTGCTGAGAAGAATACGAAATCTATACACGGACTATAAAAATGTTTTAAATACAATATTAAAATTTTATTTTAAACTTTATTTGAATAGAACGTGAATCGACTTAAATAACTTCATAAAGTTAGGATATTAAATTTCACCCACACGAGCAGCTACCTACATAAGAGGCTCAAAGTTCCAGATCATGTTATTCTTATTGCATTGTGTGGCGCTATTGTTGGGAACTTTGGGACCACATTCAAATAGCTCACAGAGTTTTTTAATCATTCAATATAAAACGAATATACCGCCTTTTTCGGTATTTCAGGCTTTTGCCTCTTCAGCTTCAAAGGCAATATGTATAAGGATAAATGCACTTTTTTTGCACACGACGTGTAAAAAAATCTCGCCACGTGCACTTTCGTATGAAGCTACACAGACTGGCGCGAGCGAAAAAATATGGGAAATAAACGTATTCCCCACATTTTTTCGTTTTGTGCGTATGTTTTGCCCTGTCCTGTCATAGGGTGTCTTCACCCTAACAATAAAACGTCGTAATATTTGTAATAGTCGCCATTCTACGTGAGCTACAGTGTGCTACGCCTTGTAGAGGTGGTACGAAATGTTTGATACATTCTACATTTTATACCTAAGGTTATTTATTAGCTTTTACTTGATATTTTATCATCTTTAATGTTTTGTAATAGATATCTCTTAATATATATAAATCACGTGTCACGTTGTTTGTCCGCGATGGACTCCTAAACTACTTAACCGATTTCAAATTAAATTTGCACACCGTGTGCAGTTTGATCCAACTTGAAAGATAGGAAGCTTACATCTTAATTTATAGCCGCAATATTATTACCTACAAATGTTTGCGAGTCAATGGTCACTGAGGGTCGCCATATTGATTTTAGTTGGTTTTGAAAAGACAAGGCGACAACGTCAGGTGTGTAACGTTTAAATGAATATGTATAATAATAAATTATAAAGATTAATAATATCGCAGTGCTCCGATATAAATCTGGCACTAGGTAGGTATAATATTTTTATAAAATTAAGCGTTCATAAAGAATGTCAAATTCTAAAATCTAAATCTACTTGAATGGAGTCGCGGGCATCACCATAACGGACATCATAGATTTATTATATTTACTAACGGGCACTGATATTTTGTATCCAAGCAACGATAAACACGCTTCTTTTTTATTATATGATAAATTGTGTGGAAGAGATCTAATCTATCACAGGGAGATTATAAACATCGCTAAGCTGTATTATTTTATAATGTCAGTATCTTGTACCTTGACATCCCTAATATAAGGATTATAATTTTGATACAAGAGCGCCAACAATATTAAAATAATCGAATACTAATAATCTAATTATAATCTATTCGCTCTAAGGGAAGGAAGTGAGCCCTTGATTAAGTACATAACCTACTAGAGATTGCCAAGGGACTTCGTCCGCGTACAATTTTTGATTTCCTATCAGATTATGAAATTTTCCAGCTGCATGAAGTATATCTAAGTATACAGGATCTATATAGCTTATGCAGGTTTTTATTATTTAAAACTAATAACCTAAATACTGATCGTTATGTCTATATCTACTAAATCATGGAACTTTTATGTAACCTTCCAACCCCCATTACATTTAATTGGGGTGGATTTCTAAAATTGCTTATACAGGTTATTATTAATAAAAACTAAAAACCTAAATCTTGATTTTCAAGCCTCTAACATCAAAAATATAGGACTCTGATACAAATATCAAAACCACCATTCCACCCACTTTGGGGTGGATTTACGTAAAACTGCTTATACAGATTTTTTTATTTAAAATTATTAATTTTATACCAATCTTCATGTGTCTAACGTTACATGGCGTGAATTTTCTCAAAACCGTTTCTTAGCTGATGTCTACACTATAGAAGGAATCTACCTTCAACATTAAAAGTTTGTATACTTTATAGTTTGCATGATTGATGGGATTGCGATATTTATTAACCGCATTTAGTATGTACCTCGCCTTATGAAAGCACGTTTATGCTAATCTCTATTTCGTAATAAATCTTCTTAACAGTGCTTTAGAAGCCATAGAGATTACGAATAACCTTTTAACACGATTATAAACTACTCTTTTCAAATTAAGTTCTTTAACTAATTAAAGTAAAACAATCAATTACTAATTACAACTCTATTGGAGTAGAATACGGCCAATTTTTTATAGAAAAGCGCATGCTTCATTTGCATGCGCTCGCACTAAATGTAGGTAGGTACCTGTGCGATAAAATAAAAAATATGTGCAAATAATATACTTAATGCCGAACATTCGCAAGGCTAAAATATAAGCTAAATACTGAATTCGCTACCTATTTAAACAAAAAACATCTTTAGGTAAAAATTCACATTCGAAGTTTTATCATACTACATCCCTGAGTTTCCACGGGAATTCAGGGCGTTCAACGTTGCAACGTCTTCGATCTAATTGGCGCTATACCAACGCAGAGTGAAGCTCGGTCACCCAGGTCCCATGTAATTAAGTGAGCGAAACACTCGACGAGCTTATGTTCGACCGCTGCACTACTTCCTTTTAAATGATGACATTTCACGGTACCTACTGTGCCCGTGAAAATTGAAAGCAGCCAACTTTGGAATAAAAAAGGGTATGTTTCAAACATAGGCTTAAAATGTACGAAATGTATGTATTGAGCGTAGCGAAAAAATTCTATGTCTATGGTTTCAAAAAATATATATTATGTCATTTTTCAGTCAGACAAAAGTTGACCTCACATAAGAAATCAATCTAAAATTGAGCTGAGCTTTGGCCTCAAAGTTCACCAAAATATTTTATTCCTATTTGCTATGAGAATATTATGCAAATTCTAAATGAATCGGTTCCAAAGGAACAAAGTGTAGCTAAAAAGAGCTTAATACTCTACCTACTACAAAATTTAGCTACATTATAAGAAAACGTGCAAGCTTGTTCATCTTGCCGGCCCGGACCAAAAATTGGGCATGCGTGAAATTGGTAAAAAATACCGATCATACTCTGGTTCCTGCTTATTTACATAGGTAAAAAAGAGAATAAATTAGGATGCCTTACTGTTTTGCCGCCATTGTGCTTCGTTTTTGGTAAATCTACGCATGTGCTGCCGGCACAAGCCCGACTGAATAGAAGGTACCTACTTACCCAATGTACCTAATGGTCATATCCACTGTAAATATAATAAATCTGTGGTCATATTAACGATCTATTCAAGATTTTAATTAATTATTCCTATTCTTCTCCTAAGGCTAATATTACAAAAAAAGCAACACACCGAAAATTATTTTATTGATAAAATTGTGACTCATAAAAATACATCCCATGAACTGCCTGCGAAAAGGCTAAATAAAAATATCAAAGTTAAAAATATTTTACGTTTCTACGCAAGAATTTATGCCTCACCAGATTAAAAACATGACCTAAAAAGCTCCCGGAATATTTTATGCCACTTTTCTAGGGTGAAGCTTGAAGTTCATTAAAACTTTTGATTTTGCACTTTAGTACATGTTTTGATTACATACCGTGTAAATTTGAATTGAATTCACGGGTGGCGCAGTAACTCATAAATTTTGTGTGTTTGGGGCTTGGGCGTAGCCGAATTCCGAGTGTTTGTAGGGTTGCTGCGGCTTTAGTTTCCGATTCGGAGGCATTATTAATTTGTCAATTTTTTTGAATTATTCAATCACGATCTGTATCACAATACATTTTGTTAAGACGTAAAAGAAATCATAGCCTTACGCTGAACGAATGAAAGTGTTACAACTAAAAAGTTAGAGGTCTTTAGATGTTTTTTTTAAGTTGTTAGGTACTTTTTATTTAAGTATTTAAAATTTTTACTTATTTCAGATTTTAAGTATTTTAATTTTTTAAGTAATTACTAGAAAATTTTAAGTAAACCACGGTCTATCTTAAATCTTCCAGGTTATTATTTATATTATGTCGAAGAATGTGCTAAAAATATGCATGTATTTTTTCGAGTTTTAAGTTGTCACGAGAGCTTTTTATCGTGGTTTCTGAGATTTTTTTATAAAAGCGCTAAATCTAATTAACATTGAAAAAAGTTGCAACAATTCATATAATAATATGTTTTTTTTTTAATTGAAAATAATACAATAGAACTTAATGCTAGCTAGCCTAATCTAAACCGAATTACTACATAAATCATGCCCACGTGGAATGGTGGCAAGAATGCTGGCTGCATTTCCGCGCTGGACAGCCAGGCTGATCCTTTGCGCAAAAAATGAGCCAGCCCTTCTGTCACCAGATGAGGCAATTAACCGCGGTGAAATAACTCGCAAAAAATTTTTGCCACTAAGACTCCACGGCCCAAGGGTCTCCACGGCAAACGGAACAAATATGTAACTTTCTATGAGAGAAGCATACTTCCGCCGCTTGCCGGTTTCAGCCTTTTCTGCTGCGGCTCCCGGCCTTGATGCTGTCTCCCTGATATGACACGGGGCCCCATGTGTCTACGCATGTTGCGTCCCATATATGTCAACATTTTTCAAATCACTAGAACAGAGGCCATACTGCCAACGCTTATAGCCATATTGTTTCATTATTGATGAATTTCGTGTTTTAGAATTATAATCCTTATTTTAGGAACGTCAAGGTACGTGACATGAAACTGTCATATTGAGTAATATTGCTTAGGTATTGCTTTAAGCGTTGGCAGTATGGCCCCAGATCAAATACATACTCATTTTCAATACCTACGCATTTAATTAATAGAGTATACGAGATTATTCTGGTTCCTTAGGAAAGTTAAGGAAAATGAGAATCCCTTGTTACGTTCGATCGATTCAACTTGAAGCCCCCACAAAATATATCATACGATTTCGTGCAGTGGTCGCTTCTCAGTACTTACTACACCTATGACGTAAAAGTTTTATACGTCGCTAAAGTACAAAATTCCTAAAAAAAATAGAGAATAAAGGTGTCGACGCTAATAATTTTTTTATTACCTATATATAAATAAACTAAATGCAATATACCTAAGTACTAACTTTTTAAACATAGGTAGTTCTTACCACTTTTTTCTAAAATTTATTTAAAACTTAACAACTTTTCAACTTTTCTTTCTTTCTTAGTGGAACAAAAATTTTACTAACCATTATTTACCAACAGTAGTAACAGGCTTGAGCGCCGTAGTTATTTATATGACGCCAAAAATAAGTACAAAAGATAATAAGAAGAACACTGATACAAATAGCATTATGAGTAGAGTAATAAGTTATAAATAACACACCGATCATTCACAGTAAAAATGTGAAAGCTTAGGAACGCTTAGAAATGACGCACCACCTCGTTTGAAAGTGGGGAAAAGTGGCTAGGTGGCTTCTAGTAAGGGCGGCTTGTTATTGTGCGGGGGAGAAAGCGCGCGCCGTACATTCAGGAGTCAAGGTCGCTCCTAGCGTCTCCGCTGGCGACCGGGCGCTCTAAGGTCAACCCTGCGCCCCCTACACCCCGATCGATACCACATTACCAACATACACTCCCTAACATCCTGTCTAGTAGTATCCAGCTAAAGTCTTCTTGAACTGATAGTAAACAAATCGGCTCTCATTTTTCCGGTTGGAAAAATATAAACTTTTTGGTTTGCAGCAAAATGTGTTCTGTCAGCCAGTATCAAGACACGCGGAAGCGTGTCCAGCCAAAGTTCAAAAAAACTGGCGAGCGTGTGTAATATTACACGAACCATTTGGAGCCACTTTTGACCCCCTCATAACTCAAAAACTATTTCACATAAACATGTCAAATTTGGGCAATATATTGAGACCCGTGAGATATATATGTGCTCCAAATTTCATAAGCACACCTCAAATGGTTATTTAGATATAAACGTACAAAAATCGTAATTTTTATGCTCTACCTAGGTATAGATCAAAACTCTGACACGGGGTATACTATCATTGCTTAAAGCCGTATTATTTTAATATTGTTGACGTTTAAGTTGTAGTGTTATAATCATTATTTTAAGGACGTCAAAGTACGTGACATTCAACCCTTATTTTGAAACAATACTAACTCCTTAACTATTGAAAATGACACATAATTATAGTAAATCATAATGAATAATAATATAGTTGCATTAAAACCTTACCTTCGTATTCATGCATTTAGTGCAACGAAACGTCATTGACAGAAAAGAAGAAACGTATTTGAAGTCGTCAGTTCAAGCTGTCAGTCATTGTGATTTGTATTCATTGTATATAGTGGTCTAAGTGATATCGACTGTTTACCGTGCTTGTTTTCAATGTTTGAGTAAAAACTTTTGATTTTGAACTTTTGCAATCAAAATTGATGAGATGTAGAAATGTGCTGTAGAGGTAGTCTGACCATAGATGTAATCTGTCAATGTCAGTGTAACTCTGGGTACACTATATATTTTTCTTGAGAATTCTCGTCTTTAATTATCTTGTACAATGAGTCGTACAATAGAATTACTGGTGGGTGACACACTGACCTTACACCGAATAATAAGTACCTACTAATGTAAAACGTAAACTAAACTAATAGAAAAGTCCTATTACAGTGTAAAGGATTATTTGAATGACAGCAAGGCATGGGTATGAATTGTTACAGCGGCTGATTATGTAATGTTATATTATAAGTACATATATATAATTTCAAATATTTGTGAGATGGTGATAATAAAAAAAGCGGAGTTTATTGCGGGCTCTTCTCAGACCAGGGCACGTTTGGAACCCTCGTAGCTTTAGTTTTAAGATACCGTAGTTAATTATCACCATCAGGTCTTATGCTCTGTAAGCATGACGTTCAGAAGGTGTACTTTGTAGGTACATATTTTGAATAAATATGTTTTGAGTTTGAGATTGAGTTCAATAATTTCTGTACAAAAAGTAATGATATCCCATCAAAAACATAAATGTTAAATGAGAGCCAAGTTCAAAATTGTGATTGACTTCAGTGACAAAAGAAGTGAGATCTAAATGGGTTCCAAGTTCAATGGTCAGTCCTGCAATTTATTTATCCCATCAAAAACATAAATGTGAAATGAGAGCCAAATTCAAAATTGTGATATATAGGCCTTGGTTGTTGACGTCAGCGACAAAAGAAGTGAAATCTAAATGGGTGCCAAGTTCAATGGTCAGTCCTGAAATTTATTTATAACAACATATAATATTTTATAACAACTTAAAATATCATTTCTTCTTATAAGTTAGTATAAAATGTTGAAGACTAAGGCTTTGGCTTGGCTAGTTTCCATATACGAATTATTATTAAGTAGGTACCTAAAAGTACCTACAGTTTCTACCAGCAAGCCAAATTTTCGGAAGAATAAAATAAGAACTTACAGCTTTACAACTTGTGAAGGCTATAATTCGTATATGAAAACTAGCCAAGCCAAAGCCTTAGTCTGTATTGTATTTCTATTTAATTAATCCCCTTGACCTCGATGTAAACTGTTCAACCTAAAACCAAAGTTACACAAATAATAATTTTATAAGTATTCAATACGTACTTCACAACATGTTTAAGCGATAAACACTCACTTGAACTTCTTCACTAAAGTGTCAAGTGGAAATAGATAGATAGATTAATACTTGATTGCACACAAGAAATCATACAAAAGTACAGTTACCTAAAAACTACGTATGGAAATGCGGCTTTATTGCTTATAGAGCTCTCATAGTTTAGTGAGAGGATTGAACAAAGTGTGTAGGCACAGAATAAGTAACTGTACAGGTGCAAGGTAGTATAGCACATTGCACATTATTATTTATACTAATTTAATTAATTATAAGTAAGTAAAAAATATAAAAACATAATAGAGGTATAATATATTTTTACATTACATATAAATACCACTGCCACTGCAGCCTATTAACGTCCCACTGCTGGGCACAGGCCTCCACTCTCATAGGAGAGAAGAAATTAGGAGCTTAGACCCACCACGCTGCTCCAATGCAGGTTGGCGGGCTTTAATGACTATTAAAGTCATGTTAGTGATAATAACCGGGACCGACGGCTTAAAATGCTCTCCGAGGCACGGGGGTGAAACACCGCCATCTTCCAACTCCGGGCTGGCACTGAGCATTTCTTAATTGAAATACACAATACCTAACAATTTTTATGCCCGACCGGAATCGAACCCAGGACCTCGTGATCCGCAGTCGACTACGCTAACCACTAGACCAACGAGGCAGTCGACATATAAAAAAATAGATATAAATATTACTTATGCATAGTTACGATAGACATATAATTTAGTTATTATGACATGACATAGTTAAGAAAATGTTCTTTGAGACTATTTTAAAAAATATGTAACTTGTAAGGATTTGGAGTCTGTAATATTTTTGGGTAGAGTACGGTAAATCGTACACGGTGTATATAGTGCGTAGTTATGGAAACTACGCACTATACACCGTGTACGATTTGCCGTATGAGGAGCACATATATTAAGATTCTTTATTCTTTATTTAACAGTTGCCCAATTCGTATCCCCAGGCTACAAAAAGTACTTATCTTAAAATTAAAATTGTACTAGCCACAAAATAAAATAAAACAAACTAAACTAACAAACATAGCTAATTAGATTTAAAAACTAAAATTAAAAACTCATTCAATCACTAATTAAATACCTATTACTTATTTTGTAAGATGGATTTTATTTTATTTATGAGTTGGAGCGGTGGTGTATGAATACTAAAGAAAGAACATGAAAATTTCAACGCAACCTAATTGGAAGCCACTCGAGACGGGCACGATACTTGCTAACATGATCAAATTTCCTCTCTCCATAGATGAATACACAATATGTTCTGTAAACGCTCAAGCTTGTTAGTGCTCTGTGCCTCATTCAGAATAATTGTGAAAGTGTGTCTGTCTGTCTGTCTGCCTCTGCTACGCTTTCACGGCCCATCTATTCAACCGATTTGGTATAGCGGTAGGTTACATTCCGGAGAAGAACATAGGGCCCGGAAAATTAAGCAGTTCCCCCGCGAATCAAAAATGCTTAATATACACGGACGAAGTCGCGGGCATCATCTAGTAGTCTAATATAGGTAAAAGGAGTGTTTCAGCTATAGTCTGTGCACGAGCTCCGAGGAATCGGGGTCTTTAGAAACGCCGGCTGTACGCCACCTGCGATCGTCGCTACATATCCAGCTCGCTCCCAACACTAGTTTCGAGCTTGACGCGTGTAATTTTGCGATAGCAGTATTGTTTTGCACTTTAAACAACTCTAGGTCATTACTTTAACATTCCATAGGATTCTTCAAAGCTCGCGCGCGGACTATAGATATTTTCGGTTTGACTGGAAAGAGATACTTCCAGCGTTTTTTAGAGGTCCGATAGCAACATTTTATTTTAAAGAGGCATCGGTTGACCTGGTTAAGAAGGAAGAGTTAATTAAGCCGAATTAATTCTTCTCCGAAGGGAGAGGATTTAAGCCGAGGTTTTTTAATGTTACTAAAATCAATGGTGATAGAAAATAGTAGATTAAGTTTGTGACAAAGAATGAAAGAAAATAATTTATTTCCCGCATTTCTTTTACGAGAAACCAAAAACCAAAATGAAATCTTCAGTTTGAAAATATAAGATGCATTTTTTTCATTGGAACCTTTTTAATTGGTTAGCCCACTATCATCCATCCATCAGCTCGTATGCATCCACTGCTGAACATAGGCCTTTTCGAGAGCGCGCCACCAAACACGGTCCTCCGCCTTCCTCATCCAACCGCTCCCCGCAACCCTCTTTAGGTCATCAGACCAGCGAGCTGGAGCCCACTAACACAGAATACCAACTAAATATTACTACGCACGCTACCATCTATTACTGCATCATCACTAACCACCGGGATAGATTGCAGTCAATAGCTAACTCATAGTAAAAAAACATGAAAACCTTTCTCATAATATAGCTTTACGACAACCCCATTTAGCCTGTGAAGATCCAACTTTTATAGGTTTTTCGAATAGCAAACTTAAAATGGAAAGTCGGGTAAAGGTTATAAAGAATCGGAATTATAATAGAGCTCGGAATCGCTGGAGTACAATATAATTTCGGTATGCAAAAAAATGCCACATTCATGTTGAACAGTGAGCACCTACCAAATTAAAATCTGAGAATTTTCCTGAAATAGCTGAAAGGAATGTTAATCAAACAATGAATAACAACCATTCCGACCTAACCTGGATTTTTAGAATATAAAACTGTGAATATTGCGACCATAGTGTTATATATGTCACCGTAAGATTGTAAAAACCGTTAGATTATAA
This sequence comes from Erebia palarica, assembly GCA_964035005.1. NCBI lineage: Eukaryota > Metazoa > Arthropoda > Insecta > Lepidoptera > Nymphalidae > Erebia > Erebia palarica. The sequence continues at coordinate 24,175,507 of OZ035986.1, forward strand.
TCTCACTCGCGAAATTCTAAACTGTCGAAAGGTTAGAATTTAACGCATTATTTTCCGGTAGATTGTAATCTGATAGGTATTTAAACCCGATAAAACCTAAGTGCCCGGCCTGCGGCCGGGCACTACTTGATTGTTTATGTCGAACCCTAACCTAACCTACAATAAAGAGACAAGTAAACGTAAATAAAATGAATACTTCAAAAATAGACACTCAGAACATTGAACAGTTTACAATCTTTCGACAGTTTAGAATTTCGCGAGTTAGATTATAATCTAACGGTTTTTACAATCTTACGGTGACATATACATACACTTTGATTTTATATATAGGAGAGGATATGAAACATCATATTTAAATTGAATCTTCCGGTAAGTAAAAATGGCGTATGGGCGGAGCTTATGCTGGGAGTTAGTGCTGGTATTATCGATACTTAAATAATCGATATAAAATTATAACTAAATTAATAAATAATTAAACATAATATTTTGAAAAAACACTAGTATACATAAATTACGAATACAAGATTCGTATTTTCTAATGAACTAGCTGATGGCCGCGACTACGTCCGCGTGAATTGAGGTTTTTTGGTTCCCGCGGTAACTCTTGAATTTTCCGGAATAAAAACTAGCCGGCATGTTACTCCAGACTATAATCTATCTTTGTCCCAAATTTCATACAGATCAGTTTAGGCATGATTAACAACATCATCCATACATCCCAACTTCGCGTTTATAATATGTGTTAGTATAGATTTATATTATTAGTTCGTGTGAACCTTACAAACAATACTGTTTCATAATACAAGTTGTAATTCCTAGATATTATGGAAAAAATGTTACTGAATGTAATGATATGAATAATAAAAGTAGACTGATTTTAAAATTGATTTAATAATAATTAATATCGTTCTCCGTAAAATGACATGACTACATATTCTGCTTGCATTTGCGGGTTTGAAATTGTTGGGTTGTTAATGGCATTTAGCCATTTCAGCCTTAATTCAAGACTTTTTGGGAAACTGAAACAATTGTAAAACATTAGGTAAAATGATACACAATAACTACAATGAAGGGGCCAAAACTTAAATAGACACTGTAATTTTCGAACACGCGACACCTTATCGGAGATCGGGTGTCTTAATCACTAGATTATCATCGCTACAGTCTAAAATGAGTTTGGCAATATTATAAGTAGAATCTGACTGTTCAATTTCATCTCTCTACCCCTCAGAGTGAGAAACAGTAAGAGTTATATGAAATTTTAATTTTATCGATATTCAATTTATTTGTAAACAATACAATCCCCGCACTATATATACACTCAAACAAAAAGTAATGAAATAATCCAAATTTTTGGGGACAGCGCAAAAATTTACGTGTAATGGGTTCAGTAAAGAAGAAACTAAGCTATAATTAGTCGAAATAACTTAAAATAGTAGCCACAAAAAGAAAAACTGGACGACTTTGTTACTCACCTATGAATGAAATTCCTGGGCGTTTTACAATATTATTATTACGACACCCCACAACTGAGCACTTCACCATAGTTGATTACATAAATCTAAGCAAAAACACATGAAAATATTCAAAAAACTGGTAATTATTCACAATTGACACACCGGAAGCACAACAGACGCCATTTATAGTTGACAAAAAATTGGCTTCAATAGCTAAATTTGATGACGTCATATGATAATTGCTCGACACGTTCACGCAATAACATAATAGACCTGTCTCGTTCTAATAACGTAGCTTTTAGTTAGTAAGAAAAGTCAAATCATAGTTTTACATGTTTTATTAACAAAATGCATCGTATAACTATAATTGAGTAAAATGCAACATATCCTCTCCTATATATAAAATCAAAGTAGGTACATACAGGTCAAATTAAATTATTAACTTCTCTTTAGGCTTCCGTTAAAATATATTAAATGAAAAAAAAGGAGAAAATGTCTATTGTTTTTTTAGGAATCAGATAAACTATTTCTAGGCGCTTATTTTTATTTAAATATCGTTTACATATCAGGTCGACCCGAAGACCTTGATTTCACCAACCAACCAGAAAGAAGAAAGAAGCCCAGCTGATTGTCCTCTTCCCTGACTAGGGGACATTTGGAACCTAACCTAACCTTTGGGAAATACTTTACCTAAGTAGAAGTACTAGTATGTCTACGGAACACTGCATGCATATTCGGACATGCTCTTGACAATAGTTTTTTTGGAAAATTTCCTCATTGTTAAAGTTTTTATGCTCATTAGTTAAAACGGCTTTCTACTATTTCACTATATTTATACCATAAAATGCGTCTTATATACTAAAATTTTGCATTAAGCATCTAATTCTAGGATCTAATATTAATCCTTTCCTGACGTACTAAACAACACTCCACAGCAGACAGTTAAGTACGGCTTTTTAAAAAATATATTCTATATATAAAAGCGAACGAGATATCAGGACCTATAAAGCATACAGACTTGAAATTTGGAAGGTAGGTTCCTTCTAAGGAACCTGATGATGATGATTATCATAGATGATGTAGATCATCATCATCAGCTAAGAAACGGTTTTGAGAAAATTCACCCCGAATTTTCTCAAAACCGTTTCTTAAGGGTTTGAAATGGGGGTTGGAAGTTTGTATGAGTCTTTTGTTTTTGAAGTTAGAGATATGAAAATTGGCAATTAAGTTAATAGTTATAAATAATAAACGCAATTATAAGCAATTTTACGAAAATCTACCCCAATAGGGATGAAATAGGGGTTTGAAGCTTATATGAGGGTTTTAAGTTTTTGAAGTTAGCGACTTAAAAATCGGTATTTAGGTTATTAGTTTTAAGTAATAATAAACTGCTTAAGTAATTTTACGATTATCCACTCCAAAGGGCATGAAATAGGGGTTGAAAATTTGTATGAAAGTCCTATGTTTTAGTAGTAAGAGACGTGAAAATCGGGATTTAGGTTATTAGTTTATAAAAATAATAACCTGCATACGCAGTTTTGCCAAAATCCACTCCAAAAGGGGTGCAATGGGGGTGGAAAATCAGTATTTAGATTATAAGTTTATAATAATAAAAACCTAGCATAGTATAGGGCAGGCTTTTTGCAGTGGGAAAATTTCATAATCTCATAGGGAATCAGAAATTGTACGCGGACAAAGTCGCGGGCGAGTATTCAATATTTCTATTTATAATTATGCTCTTATTAATATCTTATTTTAAATAGTGGGCCCGGCAGACGTTGTCCTGCCCTGAACTAAGAACCCGATTGCAGCGCCGTCTACCGGGTCTAATCTAAACTAATATTATAAATGCGAAAGTTTGGATGGATGTTTCTTACTCAATCACGCCCCAACGGCTGAACGGATCTGGATAAAATTTGGCACATAGATAGATTATATAGTCTGGAATAACACATAAGCTACTTTTATCCCGGAAAATTAAACAGTTTCCGCGGGAACCAAAAACCTTAATCCACACAGATGAAGTCGCGGGCATTAGCTAGTTGTAAATATAATCCATCCTGGGACCCACTTAAACACACACAAAAAATTCTATCAAAATCGGTCCAGCCGATCTGAATTGATGCGAGATTGTTCTATATATATAAATCTATTAATATAAATCGTGAATTGACAAGATAAATGCAATTATGCTTTTTTACCAGTCACCTTAAATAGTAACTATCTAAGTTAACTTTAACTAGAGCTTTTTAAGTTTTCTAACAAATGCATTACAAACGTATTGTTGATTGCGTTGACCATCATCGCGAGAGTACACATACTCGTAGTTTAGTTTTAATTTCATAAATATAAAAAACACTAAAACTTTTCTTAAATAAAAAAAATAACTAGTTTTAAACTTGATGTGTTTTTTATGTAAGATTTATGTGAATAGTGCGACTTACCTACTACCAAGTCGTCGTCGCGTGGCGGACTCGAACTCGTGACGCCCGCCGTTGAGGGGTACACACAATCGGTATGGCGGTAAGTACTGCTTCACTGCAGAGAGCGAAGGCATTGACAGCAGCGCGCGCACCCCTCTGCGTTCGCCGCAACCATCCTTCCGCTCTCACCATCGATTCACCGTTTAGCTACTTTTTATGACATAAACTACTGTTCATTTCGCAAATCGGGTCAATTGTGTTAACTGTACACCCATCAAAGACATGACAACAGGTTACTCGATTCTTAGCACACGGAATAGGGAATCCGCTTGAGAAAATAGAATTTTCCATTTTTCATAAAGAAAATAAATCTTATGTGTTAGGGCTTAGCTTTTATTTTAACATAGACAAAATTGTGTTTTCGGTTTTAAATAGAACGTAGGTAAACAATTTTATCTAATTGAAAATTCTACGATTGTAGTATTGTTGCTTATTTTAGAACTTACACGGCATTCCCACGTGTTCTAAGCTTCTTCTAGTATAGCTTTAAATAATTAATGAATTTCCAACGTACGTAATATAGATCCAGTTTTCTTAGAAAATCGAACTGAATTCCCTGAAATAGTCCGCAAGGTAAAATCTAATCTACCAGTATTGCAAAAGTAAAAAAAATAAGTACTTAGTATTTCATTGGGTAAGTTGTGAAAAAAAATAAGACCTTAAAAATTTTCGTAATATTTTTTCCTAAAAAAATGCATAACTTTACCAATGCTAACGAAGCCAGTCAACTAATCTTGGGCCATATTGTCATGTCAAAATGTTTACAGCTATGACTTGATAAATTGGACGCTCTAAATTTTCTCGTTGCATTTTATTCAGTAATATAGGTATATTGCCTCAGGGAAGTCGCCCAAGCCCAAAAGTAGGCGGGAAAAGAAATTTCCTGGTTACCCGAACTGCTTTATAGGGCAAGAACGGTGGTCGGTGGCATCGGAGAGAGAAAATTATCCGACTTCCGATCCATACTCTGTACGTCGTATCCAATAGCTAGGTTCTCCAATTCTTAAAGTTTGAGGAGTGAAGTTTTAAGTCCTGCATTAAAACTTGTAGGAGTTACTCGTATCTCTAATGCCGAGCTTCATCGAATGCTGTGCCAATTAATGTTTTAGTTTTCGATTTCTCAACAACAGATACAATTTTGATGTTTTAATTTCATCTGAGTTTAAAATCGATGGCTATAACGTGGTTTTAAATATAATTTAATTTTCAGTATCTACATAAGTAACAACGTTATGTAATTAATTTGTTGTGTTGATCAATAAACATTTACCTATTTATTTTTTATACGACTGCCTGAAAAAAGGAGTATATTGTTTTCAGGGTTCATGTATGTATGTATGTATGTATGTATGTATGTATGTATGTATGTATGTATGTATGTATGTGAGTTTGTATATTCCTCCATAACTTCTATACGCCTGAACCGATTTTGATAAATGAGGTATCGTTAGAATCCCTAGCTTATTCCGGGTGACATAGATTAGTAAATTTTTAAAAAAAAATGATGGGGTGACCATGGTCCTGCATTAAAGACCAAAATTGAAAAAAATAATTCGAAAATAACATTAACTATATAATCATCATCTAGAAAATGATGAGTAGATCCCAAAAATATATAACACTATAGTTCAATATTTAGTGATTCACAAAAAAATATCATTTAATAAAAAATGTGAATAAGATTCCAAAGGCTATATATGCAAATCGCTTCTGATGGAGGTAAACTCCAAAAATAATATGGCAGAGCAGTCGTATTTTTTAATTCGTTAAATCAATTTTTTTATTTCATTTTGGATCGGTGAAATGCTGCTACGAATGCTACTAGTTATTTAAAAATGTAAACCAAATATTTTTATAAATAGTCGTTGTGAGGTTCCGTTCTAACGTTACAGATTTCGTTTTCATATTCTTAAAACTTTTATCCCTGCAACATGTTTAGATATAGAAATCATCGTGGGTATGTTGGGCAAATTATGTGGATATTGTTACGAAAGGAAATCCAATTTATGACTACAATCTACATGCAACATAAGCTACTGCAACATAACATATTGCAACGTCGGTTTGTCATTTCGCAAAATAGATAAGAAAATTATTTTATTTTAGAAAATCAGATCACAGTGTAAATACTCACTTTGTTTATTCACTTTCATAAGTGCTCTATATTTTAACCGAATTTTAACCTAAGCTCTAATTCCCTCTCTCCTATGAGAGTGGAGGCCTGTGCCCAGCAGTGGGACGTTAATGGGATGTAGTGGTGGTGGAGCGGTGGAATGTAATTTGTTTCATTTCATTCTAATTGAATTTAAGCATAAATCTTTTCTTCAACGTTTATTTTTCTTTGGCAACATACTATTAGAATATTATTGACAATATAAATATGACATAATATATTTGTCTGGTAGGAAGCTTCGACCGTGTCTAGTTATCATCCTACCGGCAAAGAGGTATCGCCAAGCGATTTAGCGTTCCGGTACGATGCCGTATATAAACCGATTGGGCGTAAGGGTATAATATAACTGCCATACCCCCAACAGGATAGCCCGCTACCTTGCTTGGGATTGCAACCGACTCAATGGTTATTTTATTACTTTTTAAATCTTTAAAATAAGAGCTGCATCTGTACTGTAATATGCGTCTATACCTACTACGTTATTTGCATAGTTATAAGTTAGTTGAATTCCTAGAAATAGCTCACGGCAACGGCCAACGACAGGGCGGCCGAGCCGACCTCGGGTGGCCCGCGCGTCGCTTTCAGCGTTATGAAAGGAACAAAGGAACACAGGATGGACGGAGATTTTACTTCTAGATATAGATTTGATGCGATAGATGTAGGCAAATGGGAGCCTATAGTAATTAAGACTTTGGCCTTCTTTTCGGTGGTTTGATTCCTAGGCACGTCCGCATCGCCAGCTTTTTGGAGCTAGGTTCCTATGTGCATTTTAAGTGGAAATAATCATGCGGAAAACTACGTGCCCGAGAGTTCTCCATAATGTTTATTATGAGGACCTCCCTGACGCATTGGTGAGCGCCGTTGACGTGTTTTTTGAAGAAATTATAATTTCTGAATTTCCTCTGGTCTGGTCTGGTGGGAGACTTCGGCCGTGGCTAGTTACCACCCTATTGGCAAAGAAGTGCCACCAAGCGATTTAGCGTTCCAATAGGATACCGTGCAAAAACCATTAAGGGTCTGGGTTTAATTTAACCGCCATACTCCTAACAGGCTAGCCCACTACCATCTTAGACTGTATCATCAGTTACTTAGTCGACCAGCAATGGTTTCAGATTTCAGACAATGATGATTCATAAATTATTATTAATAGTGAAGTTAAGTACAGTGGACCCCCTGTAATCCGGCCCCTGTCTAATCCGGCACGCCCTGTAATACGACATGTCTATTATTATTGAATATTTTCATGCTTCATAAATTGATTGATTGATTTATAGTAGGATTTTTATTCATAATTTTTGATTATTTTAGTTTGTACATTTGTTTGAACACAATTATTTCCTAATGTAAAGTTATAATTAAGTAAGTTCTATAGCATTAATGACGTTAATTTTATAATAAAACGTAAGCTCTCTATTGTGTTGTTTAATTTATTAAATTTGACATTCATAATGAAGTATGATTTGTACTTCAGAGTATATAACACATAATAGAATCATAACATTGGATCTGTAATTTGTAGGATTACAAGGTACTCTTTTGTAAAAAAAACCGACAAATTCGATAGTTCGACACTGCCCTGCAAAACTTTTGTCGGATTACTGGGGGTCCATTGTTATTTAAATTTAGTGAAATTTACCAATCATATCGATAATAGTGATAAAGCTTAAATATTACTAAATTTAAAGTGGGTAGGTAGTTATGTAGGTATTTCACCGAAGGCAGCGTGCTGCGTGACCTAGTTTCGACACCGACCTATTACACAAACTTAATGGGAGTTCTAAGTAAAACAGGTCATCCAAGGCCGACAGCAAACGATACCAATATTATAAATGCGAAAGCACTAACCTAATATTACTACGTAACGAAAGTGTGTCTGGCTGTATGTAGGTTTGTCTTCTGTTTGTGTGCCTGCTATCTTTTCATGGCGTATCTGTTTAACCGATGATGACTCAAGATAAAGAAATCGCATCCAGGAGCAGAAAAGCTACTTTTTATCCCGGAAAATCAAAAAAATTTCGAAAAACAAATCCACGTGGACGAAGTTGCGGGCAACATTAAGTTTAACGATAAACGCAGTTTATTTTGTTGTATTTTCCTCATGGCTTCGATTGTTAAATCGATAATAATTAATTATTTATCGTTCAAAAGAATTCCAAAGTGGAAATTATTGATGGATACGAACTAGGCCAAGGAAATAGGGCACCAACTCAATATCATTCTTGGAATAACAATTGACAGGTAGGATCGATGTTGACAGGTCATACTCGTCCGAGGAACGATGACCGTAAAATCCGCGTATACAATAAAAGTTACAACCCGACTTTGTCAAAAGTCATGTACGAAAACAGTACCTACCTGTCGTACTATTAACAACTGTGTGACTTTTTTAACAAAATTGTCGAATTGTATAGTCCCACAAACTTATCTGACCGGGTGGCCAAAATTGGAACTAATTTTTATGCTTGTTTAGTTTTTGTTTTTATTTCATTTTTCACAGTCTACTAGCGACGCTGTCATGGGGTCAGATAAGTTTGTCGGACTTATAACTTTCGGTAACTGTAGCGTTTGCGTAGCGTTTCGTAGTAGGTAAGTTGTTAGATCATTAACAGATGTATTTAAAGAAGTTACTTTGCAACCACAAATTAAATTTGAACCTACCTACAGCCGCAGAATAGGTAATATGCTACAACAAAGGGATTTTTTTATTTAAATCGATGAAACATTCTGAGTTAATTTATAGGTGCAATGAGTAAGTGAGGAGGCTAAAGCTATTTCCTTTTGTGACACATTTCAGCGCAACAGTATTTTTAAATTTATTTTCATTTCGTATTTAACTGCTATATCCATACTTATATTAGGTATAAATGCGAAAGTGTGTCTGTCTTACGGTCTGTCTGTCTGCTACGCTTTCACGGCCCATCTTACAAATAAAGGAGTACCCGCGGGAATAAAAATACAGTCCACACGGATGAAGTCGTGGGCATCAAATAGTATCTAATTAACTAGTGGTTCGCCCTGAACTGAGACCTCGCGGTATCCATGTGATAATTTTAACTATATATTCTAATAAAGTTAATTTTTAACATTAGACGCAACAGAGCTAAAGAGTTATTATAGAAACGAATAAACTTTTACAGAGCGTCATCTATTGGCATCATTGTGAAGTTCTGTTAAAAATACTGAAGCTCATTAAAAATTAAATAATTTCGTTTCCTTATAATATTTATCTAATTTTAGTATTTGTTATTCAAGTACAGGATATAATTATAATAATTGATGGTTTCAGACTTAGATCAGAAAGTTGAAAGTTCTGAGGTCAACTTTGGACGTTAGAAAATCTCCACTTTGAAATTTCGCAATTTTAGGGGAAAAATTAAAAAATATATATTTTTGGACTTTATTCCTAAATATCTTTAAAATTATATACATCAACCCTATGTAACGCTATAAACAATATTTTACTTCGCATTCGCTTCTATGAGAGCCTCCCTGAAATAAAGATTTTTATAACTTTTAAGCCATATTCGGCTGGAAGCCGTCGGTTTACATTACATACATACTTAAATTTGAAGTAATTACGTTCAGTTATTCAGAAGTTATAATGCTTTGATAGACGGAAGGACGGACGGACGGACAAATGCAAATTCACTCAAGTAGACTCAGAGACCTTCGCTTCGCTCGGTCAATAATAACCTATAAATACCATAAATAAGTACCTATAGTTGCGCGCGAGTTGATTGCAGAGTATATGTATGGTGATATACATTTACTCTTTATTTAACTCACGCGCGAACTGTAAATAGAGAAAGTAAGAGTAACACCGACGTTGACGAAGAGTAGGTAATATCATTGTAAAAACCTTATGCCGTATACTGACCATAAATAATCGTATAATCTAGACTAGATCTACTAAGATCATAGAGTTCTGAGATAAAATCCTAAAGGAACAAAGATGGTCTTATTTTCTATATCAGGCATTTCTAGACATTTTGGTTTCTACGTACATTGGTTACATGATGGCATAGGCAGCCGAATTCCTCTTTACTTTTCTTGTAAGAACCTTAGAAATTAGAATTCATCTATTTATATACATTATACATCTTGCAACATACAATATAGACGAAAAAAGTACGCTAGTCTGGCCGTAGGTACTTCGTAAGTAAATAAAGGAAAACAACCGAGTATTGTTCACAAGATATTTATTGAGTATAGTTTGTAGGTATTACTTAATAATAAAAATAACAAATTTCCTTACCATAAAATAACCTATAGACGTAGGTACATGCATACAACACAAAATCAGCTTTATTATTTTAACGATATAAAAACTGACATTGACACTGTTAGTAAGTCGCGTCGGTGGATTCGAGCTTTACCCTTAACCTAAAGCAAGCATTACATTTAAATATAAGTAGCCAAGGATACATGGCTTCAAAGTCCTAAAACAGATAAATCATTTTAGAAAAAAGCCGTCTTGCACAAAATTGCATAAGCTGATTTACAAGGTTGACATGAAATGGGCAGGTACTTTAACTTTTACAAAAAGCGAAGACTTAACTTAAAAAAAGCGTTTAACGTAATAGACTAAGAGCTAATAGTTACCAAAAGTGCATACTTTTGGTAACTATCGCCAGAAAGGCTGATTCAGTATTAGGTGGGTGTAGGGCTCTCCACTGATATCGGTAATGAAAGTCTGCCCGTATGCGGATAGGCCTTTCACTAGATATGGCCGCTTAAAGACGGTTTATGGTTACCAAAAATGAACCATAACTAGAAAGGCTGATTCTTGTACAGTATTAAAGTATGTGTAGTACCTATGTAAACAATATCAAAACTGACGCTATTCATAGGGCCTTTCACTAGATATCACCTCTCAAAGACGATATGATCATACATACTGTAAAAATATTAGCAATTATTTACGTCACGTTAATTGCTATTAAAAATCATGAAGGCGTAAGAATTTATTTAACAGCTTTGTGCAAAAATACCTATCATTAAATAATAACAATTAGAAACCACAATGCAAAATCAAACAAAATAACACTTGAAATAGATCCATCCGTTTAGGAGCTGCGAATTACTTAAATATAAAAGAGCACTCAAACACATTCGTATTATATAGTTCATTAAACGCAATCAATTGCGTGATCAAACTACTTGTATAAATCGGCGGCCATTCGTATTATGTGAGCCTTTTTGACGGTTGGTAAAAATTTATTGAAGGAAATGACGTCGGAGGACTTTAAAACCTTTTCATAGCTCAAGGCTTTTCATAGTGTAACCTATAAGGAACCGAACCACCATATTATGTTTTTGTTATAGAAAGACCACTCATGTATTCTGTTTTAAGTATAAAGTGTAAGAATAATTACAGAAATGGGTGAATACTTAAATTGCTTTAAATATATTTAGTCTCTCTATAAAACTTGCTCGAGTAAATGGTTAAACTAATTAGTTAATTATAAAACTTGTTTAAGCATTACGATAGTAATCTTTGACCAGGCCCGATTGCTATCGGCACCTTTAAATCAAATTGCGATCTAAACACAAAAGTATTCAATAATCCTCAAAATACTCGTATTTATAAAAGTTATCCCAATATGGCGTTCCCGCCAACAAATTAACAGAGTGAAATCATCGAATGAGTCAAATATCAATTTAATTAAACCAACTCAATTACACAAAGAAGTCAATAAACTTATTAGACCAAGGTCGATAACTTTTGAAACAAAAAAATCCTAGTAGGATGAAACCCATTGGAAAAGGAAGAGAATATCGTCGTCGTCGTCGTCTCAACGCATAGACGTCCACTGCTGGACGAAGGCATGGATCGCTACAGAGGACGGTCTTGTGCCGTTTGTTTCCAGCTGCACGCTTGAGATCATCCGTCCACTTAGTGGGAGGTCGTCCAAAGCTGCGCTTCCTGATACGAGGACGCCACTCGAGCACTTTGGGACCCCAATACCTATTGGTTCTTCGAACTATGTGCCCCACCCATTGCCACTCGAGCTTGGCGACTCATCGAACTATGTGGGTTACTCTGGTTCGCCTATGGATCTCCTCATTTCTGATATTTCTGATCACGCAGGGATACTCCGAGCACAGCTCTCTCCATCGCCCGCCGAGTGACCCTGAGCCTTCTTATGAGGCCCATAGTTAGCGACCATGTTTCGGAGCCGTAAGTCATCACTGACAGCAAGCACTTTACGAACTTTCGTCTTCAGGCACTGAGGAATTTTGGACGAGAAGATGTCGCGGAGTTTTCCGAACGCTGCCCATCCGAGTTGGATTCGGCGGTTGACCTCTTTCTCGAAATTGGACCTACCTAACTGGACTGTATGTCCTAGGTATATGTACTCATCGACAATTTCGAGTGCAGTGTTCTCAACTAACACTGGGTGGGGCTGAACATGTGCATTGGACATGATCTTCGTCATTTTTAGGTCCACCTGTTGAGAAACGCTGCTGAGGTCTGCCATAAAGACTATAATTATACCGCAGGTGTGTGATGTACGTTGATGTTGATGCCGAGTCCGTTCCACTACAGAAGCTTAAAGACGTCTCCCAACGCAGCGTAAACAGCTTCGGAGAGATAACATCTCCCTGACGCACTCCTCGCTGCAATCGATAGGTCTCGTAGTCTGGTCTTGTATACGGACTGACATTTTTAATTAATCATAAAACATATACATTACTATGGTAAATTTTCTCATAAAATGCAAAAAAACGAAAAGAACTCGAATCCGAAATTATTTTTTTAAATCATTCCTTCCTTTTTCAATGGGTTTCATCCTACTATGATTTTTTACACTTTTTACCATTTTCAAAGGCTTCAGCCCTGGTCTATATATCATTTCTTAAAATTCAATTTTGATTTCAAACGTGAAGCTGACAAAATTCAGGGCATGCCACGCGTCAAAACAAGCGTCATTTCTTTCCGATTCAGACGTTTTCACGGAATTTGTGTCCTGTGCAGTCCCTAGTCAGTTAATTTCACTCTTAAAAATCCATGAGTATGAAATAGCGTAAGGGCGTTTTCTCATTGGCCGATAATATCGTCGCCTTTATAGACACACAGATATGTGGGCACTTAAATGTAATCTAAGAAGCTTTTTCACTGACCGACACGACACCGATAAATAGTCGCAGATAATGTATGAATGCGTGTCGGAGCCATATAAACCGGTATCGTGTCAGCCATTGAAAATAGGGCCTGAAGGGAACGACTGCAAACAAGTATTTGTAAAACAAATATGAGGGCATTACAGTGACTTATCCATAATATTCAAAGGTGAAAAACGAGATCATGCAATGTTGTGGTACCTACCTTGTTCATGGACTATTATAAATTTAAACCAATTGAGTATTCCAGTTATCAATACTAACTTAGATTAGAATATATTTTAAGTATTTTACTTTAAAAGCCTATGCACACGGCGTATTTGATACAAGCAGACCGCGCGTAACAAACGCGAATGCAAACTTACGCCGTGAGCATAGGCTCTAAAATATGCTGTTGGAAAGGTTAAGACGTAGAAGTAGACATTGAATAACCTCTGAGCCCACAAGACCGAAACAACAAATTTCATTATACATTGACAATTCATATTCATAATTGTTACATTTTATGACAAGGTTCTTTAGTTGCTTGGTACATATATATCACGTATAAGCTGAGACCACACCAAGGTTTAATTATAACATTAATTAACGCATTATTAAACACTAATCATTATAATTTGTGTAAGCTTGATCTGTATGTATGTATAAAATGTAATTGAATCTTTCTAATGATGAGTTTAAAGGGTAGGCGAAGCTATTAAAATATTTTTGTACCTTAATTATTGCGGTAATCAACCTTAGCTGTCTACTCAAGCTCTAATGATACGACATTTATTCTTTCAACCTTTTATATTCTGATTTTGTTTAATATATTCATTCAGTAATGATATTCACCTTTAGTACATTCGCATTAAAAGAAACACAGTAGCACAAGAGCCTCTTCGGCAAAAATTAAGCATAATGATTATAATTATAATAAAATAAATGTAACATCTACTAAAATGTAGTTACTAAAGTTGCCATATGCATAGAGTCCATCGGAAATAATATCTGTGCACTTTGAGCGCTCAAGATACAAACAAAGCCCGATACTCATTTAAATATTAACCAATCGAACCAATGAATCAATGGAATGAATGAATATTGAATGAATGAATGATATATAAAAAGGCGTATATAAATTTCAAGGTTCAATGGCAGTGAGAAGGAAGATAAAAAACGCACGAGAGCGATATAGAACGAAGTGTAGAACGATTGTTAAATATGGTAGTTTGCAGTCTTCATTTTACATATAAAATATTATTTGTATTTTTATATGAATATGAATTATATATTATATAATCAATCATCAAACATGTAAATATTGTAGAGTAACTGAAATTACTCCACATTGTTTTTTTGAACCATTATATTCTACATTGTTTTAATTAAGTAAAGTATTTCGATTTTCATTTTGTTCACTTTTCTCGCTAACAGTACGGTCACTCAAGCGGTGACTTCACAAGTGCACAGATATTGAAATACTGACGGGTCAGTCATAAATCAGATCACTTATTACGTACATAGTGTATAAAATATTCTTGAATTATTCGAAGGACATGAGATTTGCGGGCAACGGCTTGACCATCTTATCTGTGACGTCATTGATCTTCGCCGCCCATTGCTTCGCCGTGGTCTCGCATCCAGTCCTGTAATAAAACGGAAGCTATTAAACTGACTGAGATAACTTACTGACACTGACAGAGAAGATGCCCACTTAATAAAAAAACCAAAAATTAATAAAAACCGACTTCAATAACCACAAACACTGAAAATAATATTTTAACTTATTACCGAATATAATAATATATTTAGAAATAATGCAGTTTTATAATATTATAATATTTTGGAGCCAGTGCCAATTATTAGCCGCACGAATCGTTTATTCTTCATGTTGTTTTGGGTAACTTTTCTAAATATAATATATTCGGTAATATTTTATTTTTTTTGTGTGGTTATAGAAGTTGGTTTTTATTTATTTTTGTTTTTTTTTATTTCACATTTCTTAATGGTCTCGTATTAAAATAATATGCTGTGTCTGGTTAAAAACCTACTGTTTGCTAAGTTATTACACTGATCGCGAGAAATTTACTCTTATCCATTGAGGACAATTGATTCATAATTGGCGGAGTAATCGCGTAACAAACATACAAAAAGAAAAACATACAGTCGAATTGAGAACCTCTTCCTTTTCTTTGAAGTCGGTTAAAAATAAACCACGCTGAGGAGTTTTGCATTGATTTAGTGATCATCCAATCATCACTAAATTAAAGCCACCGAATTAGTTCGATATACATTGCTGCTTTACTGTGTGAAATGAAAAAAAATACATTTCATAGCAAACCTTAAATAGAAAAAAAATTGGCATAAAGTCATATCGAGTCATAATTAAAATTAAATTAAACCTTTAACACTAAGGGATTAAAGTTTGATTACGAATGTAGTAGTAGTATATTTATATTTAAGAAGCATATCGCTTCGCGAGCATGTCGGTCACGCTAATCTACAAGTTTACCCCCTACCAAAAAGTGCTCAACGCGGCTAAAGAAGTTCCCACTTCCATTATAATAGGCATGATGACTGATTTTGAAAAATGGTCAGATTATGTTCTGCAGAAAAATAAGGTTTGGTAATTAAAATTTGAGGCATTTCAAATTTATATTTTAAAATTCACACCAAAACGCTCGCCGGTGTCATGGCGCCGTTTGTGACGTCACTATTGTTTTTGCCAATGTACTCTGTGCAGTGTGCAGTAAACAATAGTGTGATTGTCAAAGCTCGAAAACAAACAATTGTGACGTCATTCGCTTCGTGGTGTTTAATCCATTATGGCGGATATCTGTATTTTATAGTTTTCTTTTATCAAAATAAATAGCAATCTCACTCGAAATAGAAAGATAAATACGTTCTTAATAATCCATGAATCCTATTTCATTAGATAAATTCATAATTTCATTGATCCTTGGTTAGTGTCATCATGCCTATTGTGCTAATAGGCCTATTACACTGCCTTTTTTCACAGGGACCCTTACACACGAATCTGAGTGTAATAAGATTCAGGAAGAAAGAGTCCCTAATTTGATCCTTAGCGCTTTGTAATAAGCGACGCTCTAACTAGCGGCCACGGACCACCCTTACCACAGGGCCCTGTGGAAAGTGCAGTGTAATAGGCCTACAAACGAATAATTGGAGATCCTCACTTGAACTTGTAGACGGTGCCACAGTGGTGGTCGATCATCTGGAAGGCGTCAGATGACTCCGCCTCAAGCCACACGGCGCGCCAGCCGTCGTGAAGCCGCATCACCTTGCAGCGCTCTTTGCTGAAGTCGCTTCGGTTCGTACTAAATACAAAATAAACTTACTTCCTCGGAAAAAATTTCATTATTTGAAATACACAATATATTTTTTTTGGGCCGCTAATACTCCATTACAATATAGAATTATAGATCATTTGCATGCAACAAGGTTTTAGCGTGAGTTAAGGATAGTCAACGCCATCTATCAGCAATGTAGAAAAGCTTTCTTAAAAAATTCTGTTTATTGTTTCCTCGCAAATTAAATAAAAGTACTATACAAGTCTCGGCCGAAATAGAAATTCACGGCTTCGTTTACTTAAAAAGGCCTCGACTGCCGTTTCGTCCTTTTAAAATAACCTGAGAAGTCGTCGGTTTCGCCTCGTCCTTCCAATATTACTCAGCTGTGAACTGTTTTATTTTCGGCCTGGGCCGAACATACTAATATACTAACGTGTTTGGTTGTTGTAGAATAGGAAAATCAATTACCCAATACATCCACTGTCAAAAAGAAATTTTGGAACCGAATAGTACGATTGAATTATAACTTTAACTGTTTATAAGTGGTGACACTACTACGAATACACCTATTATCTTTTTTAAAGCCTTGTATTGTTGGCTTGTTCACACGTCCCCCGATTCCTTTAGCCACACGTGTCGCGCAACATTTGTCCTCTAGTGAATACGAGGCTTAACGGTCAAAGAGATGTTTCAAAGTTAATATAAGCAGGGTTAAGTAAAACTATTGGCATACCCTTTGAATGTCTTCGATCCATAGAATATAAGGATATTCCCAGACATTTGCAACCAGTAGCGCTGCCAGGATGAAAGTGATATCTTCCTGCCGTCTTTTATTATGGTCTTCCTTCTCACATAGCTTTGGAAGTCGCACTCAAATGGATCCACTGACAACACGTCACTGTTAGACAAACATATTTTATTTAATTATTCAACTATGACACTCGTAGTACGGCCAAGCCCGCGAATCATATAAATGTTTTCTTATTTAATACCTGTAAGGCAAGGACTGAGACATCTTAGCACCAGCCACCGAGACAGGAGATTCCAACAGCGTATCATCCAGCAAGTTCACCGAACCAGCCGGCGTCTTCTCGTCCCTGTCTTCGTTGTGGCTTTTCCCAAATATACTGTTGGACATACCAATATCTGACGTGATATTACACGAGGTCATAATTAAAAGAGGCCCTAACCCAGGAGGTAAAATTTCATATTATTCCTGGGTTTAACGTAACCCGGCATCTCTACAAGCGGGCCTTAAGGGCAACTTTTCTACACAAAATTTAAAAAGCTTTAAATATATTCTACATCTTAAAAAATCTCTATAAATTCACTGAAAGGTGCTTTTTCTGTGTTTGTAAGTCGAGAAATCAGCGATTCACCGCGCGCCGACCGCATTTGGTGTGGAGTTTTGTCTTAGAGCAGCGAATTTATTGTCGTGTTAACTTTTTACGTTGTCTCAGAATGTTAGAAAGTCTTAGAATAAAAAACGTTGAGTGTTCAGTATTACAGACAGAAGCTACCTTATTCCATACATATAAAAGTCAATATAGCTCAGTTTTTTTTTGCAATCTGAGATCCGATATTGAACTGTTCATGACCAACTTTCGGGTTAAAATCCCCTTTACGATTGACCTTCCAATACGGTAATGTGTATTGTTAGGACCCGACACTAAAACGTCATAGGTACGTCATTTACTTATAAAATGGAAGTGGCTAGTGGTTTTTTTTTTCGAAATATTAGGTCCTTACATATGAAATTGGCGTTTTGTAAGGGAGGAACATAAAGTCGATTTTTTAAAAATATAATATATCAATTTAATCAAAGTATGTATCATTGCTATCTATGCACTTTTGCCATCTCATAGGTAGTTCATTGATCCCTTTACTAAAAGACTCATTCGGACGGGATTCAATAAAATCTTTGAAGGCGCTTTGGACTGCCCCATCGGAGATGAATTTTTTCCCTTGCAAGAAGTTATCCAAATTTCGAAAAAAATGGTAGTCTGTTGGAACAAAGTCCGGGGAGTACGGTCGATGTCTTAGATATGCCAATTGAAGCTCCTCTAATTTGGTAGCCGCCTGTTGTGCAGTGTGTGGTCTAGCGTTGTCCTGAAGCAGCAGTGCCTTAAAGCGATTGACCAGCCTCGGTTGTTTAGCAGCTAGCATTTCCATCATGGTTTGCAGTTGCTGACAATAGACATCCGCCGTAATCGTCTGGCCAGATTTAAGAAAGCTGTAGTGAACGACAACGGCACTAGTCTACCAAACACTCACAAGTATTTATTTTTTGAGTCAATTTTCGCTTGGGGCAGGATTTGGCTGGTTCGCCAGGGCTCAGTCATTGCGATGAGCATTCCCGATTATCGTACAGGATCCACTTTTCATCACAGATAATAATTCGATTTAAAATCCCTTCATTATTGTGCCGGTTGAGTAATGTAAAGCAGCAGTCGACGCGCGTTTGTCGGTTTGCTGCACTCAATTCATGAGGTACCCACCTTTCAAGCTTTTTCACCTTCCCAATTTGTTTCAAGTGGATTAAAACAGTTTTATCACTAACACCGCAGCCTGCAGCTAGCTCGGACGTGGTTTGCGATGGATCCGCTTCCACAATAGCCTTCAATTCTTCATTATCAACTTTGATCTCCGGCCGTCCACGGGGCTTGATCTGCAGGTCGAAATTTCCAGAACGAAAACGTTGGAACCAAATACACACTGTGTTTTCTTTTGCGACACCGCCGCCATACACATCATTAATCTTTTGAGCCGTTTCTGCAGCTCTGGTACCACGATGGAACTCGTACTCGTAAATAACGCGATATTTCAAATTTTCCATTTTGTAAACTGAGTGACGCAAAGAAAAAACCAAAAGAGGAAAAAACAAATGAATTAGGGTTTTCAAAACACAAAAGCATGAGTAAATAGCTGTATAAATTTGAAATTAAAATTCCTAACCAAAGAAGAGATATTTGAGATCAAAGTGGCCAGTACGACAAAACGGCAATTTCATAGGTAAAGACCTATTATATTAAATCACAGCCAGACTAATTTCTGACTGGAAGATCTCATAATGCTGAACATTTTGAGAAAAATGAATATGATAGAAACTTTTTATTGACTACAATCAAGTTACCAAATTTATCACACATATTTATTTAAACTTATAATAATTTTAGTGAATTAATTACTCAAGGCATGCGCACGATTCATAGTGAAATTGGCATAATAATTGTACTTGCGAAATTGTGCTTATTAGTCTTGGTGAAACTGCCAGGGAACTACTCTAATTTGTCGAATGAAAATATAATTTAGTCTTTCTAAACATATGCAATTAAAATATATTTACATTCAACAAACATACTACACATAAGAGTTATAAGAGCATTGAGAATGAAAGAAACTATTGACAATTAGGTGAAAAGGAATTCTAACTAATTAAATAAAGCAAAAGTGAACGATGCAATATTACTCGAACACAAATCATTTTAATTTATAGGTTAGCGTTTGAATAAAAATCAAACTAAGATATATAATATGATTAGATTCGAATAATTTATAAGTGAAATATTTGAGTGAAAGTTAACATAAATTAAAATAGATTTGTTTTAAAGTGCCTAATTGTTATCATACTAACATTATAATGCGAAAGTGTGTTTGTTGGTTTATCCTTCAAACACGCCGCAACGGAGCAACGGGTCGACGTGATTTTTGTCATGGGTAATATAGTTGAGGACCTGGAGAGTCACATAGGCTACTTTTTATCCGAAAAGTTAAGGAGTTCCCGCGGGAATCAAATAAAACTTTAAACACGCGGACGAAGTCGCAGCCATCAGCTAGTTATTGATATAAAAACTTATCTAGATAATATTTAGAAGCAAAAATGTTATACATTAATAAACAACAGCATGCATTTATTTGTTCTATGAAGAAGGTCTTTTTCGCAAGACATAATCACATACTTTATTTACATCAATGTATATACAAATGGTTGTCGGTAAGTATACATGTTTGTGCTGTATGTGTTCCTATACTATTCGCCCGATTCGAATGAAACTACAGCAATTGTCGTTAGGACTTGAAGGTTTCTGACATAGAAACCTTCGAGAGTCGTTCATACAAAGAAGCATTGCAACCCATGCCGGGCATTAGCTAGTTTTAGATATAAACGAAATACTATTCAATTTACGTTAAGTTTTATCAAGTACCATAACAGACCGTAATCCTAAGAATTTAATGTGAATGCGAAACTGCGGTTATTTCGCTACTATACTCGGACAATGTAATAAAGATATTGATTTCAAAATAACCTAAAACCTATATAATTTTTAGTATCATTTACAAATCAATCTATATTTCAATTATATCAACAGATATAATAAATATAAATTTTAAAAAGTGCATATCACAATAATTTTGGCACAAGACCACTAAAACTATTTTAATTCTCAGTTTATTGACAATTTAACTAATCGCTTATTAACTCTTTTTTAAGCAAATGAAAATTAAAGCAAAATTTTGTACCATTTGCGTACCATTGTCTTTCATGGTACGCAAATGGTACAAAATTTTGCTCTATACTGTGTCTTTACTATTTTATTTAATGCAGGCGCAACTAATAAAAATATAATACTCAGTTATTACATTTTGAAACCAGTCAAACTTTATCAAAAATAAGGTATACTTGTGAATATGCAATTAAATACGCAATAAGAAAGAACTGGGTAAGTAAACACTGAATAATGATTTGCAATAGTTCCTTTGTAGATTTTCCAAGTATACAGAAATATATACAATGTGAATTAAAATAAAGGTCGTAAAAATACGACCGTGTGCAAAGACAAATATTCTTAATTATTGGCGTAGTCGAAAAAAAATTTTAGAGAAAGAGTTTGAAGCAAGTTTTGTCATAAAAACTACTGCTAAGTTGAAAAATTTTATGCAAAAAGTAAAACTATTCTTTTTATGAATTAAAGCAATTTTCACAGCACCCGGTTCTTTCTTGATAATATTATCTCATTATTGTTTGAAATTCAGAAAGTTACCATGCGAGGGTTACTAGTTTTGTTCACAAAATGCCTCCCAGTAAGGATACGCGCTTTAAGCATGCATTCACTTCGTACTTTGTATCTACAATACACCAAAATGCAAGCCTCCATCCAATTAACCGATATTATTTTGTTCACTCACCCCACACCGAAATTGACCTTGTGAAAATTTCTTGGTAAGCTCGCGCTTCGAAACCTATGATCCGATTGCCAGTGTATAAATAACTCTATACGTGTGTGCGATTTTATATAATAACAAGAATGCCAATCTATCAGATTTAAGAGTACGTAGCAAGATCAAATGACAATCTTGGCCTCTGGGTATCCCATACGATAAAAAAGTGGCACAACGTGATAGTGACTACTTTTGAAATGAGGATACAAAAACCCGTAAGATACTATAACGTTAACGTTTGTACTATATCGTGCTCCGTGAGAAAACCATTTTTAGAGTTGCGTACCTGAAAAGTTTTCAACCCTGATTACTATTAAGTGCTCCAAGAATAAACCATTTTTACTGGCTGGCTTCTCTATAATATTTCAGCATGATTGTGCCGCATATCCTTCGTTGTAGGATACCTAAGGAATACTTTTCATAATTTTATAGCGCTTGTAAGTTTTTCATGTTGTTAGTTGTTCACTGAAACGTTTTTATTTTACGACTAGGTACATCGATCAAAGTAAAGTACCAATGTGTTATTTTAAACATACGTACATAAATAGATAGAAGGGCATCCTTTGTGTAATAATATGTTAAAAATCGCACACATTATTAAATAACAAAAAATTTTTAATAAATAATTACAATATGTGGTGTTAATGTTAATAAGTCATAGATTTTGACTCTGCTTTTTGCTATCGCATAGTTCATGATTATGTCTCGGTCTTAACGACCACGGTAAGGATAAGTACGAGTACATGCGTTGACATAAAATGAAAAGGGCTCAAGCAAGATCCGTAGACAACACCATTATATATCCATGGAATATAGACACTTGAAATGAAGTAAAGAGGGAGATTGACTACAGTAGACCGTTTAATAGACAATTTAGGTTTCAGTTCCCTGTTACAAAGAAAGAAAATAAATGGATCATTAAAGATTTTTTGATCTATAAAACGCTCGGTTCTTGTGCTGTAATAGATTCTTCGATATCAAGGTTTTGGTTGATAATACTGTTTAAATATTGTTACTTAATCAGCAATCAGTTTATTAAAAAAAATTAAACATTAAAAAGTCAACTGTATGAAGACATCCAGAAAGAGAAACACCAATTAACATTGAGGGAACATGTAATGTCGTTGACAAAAGTCAAAACCTTTACACAGTAAATAGTAATAAAGTGTTGCATGACTTACAAAAGAAACTCACAAATTAAAAAATTTTGCAAGAAAAGAATACAATTATTTTGCTCTAATCTGACAACAGTTGGCGGTTTATAGCAAAATAATTGTATTCTTTTCTTGCAAAATCATGAACTTCCGCAAAGTAACGCCTGATTCTATCCAAATAAAAAAATGTTAAATCCATACTAACATTATTTTAAAGTGGAAGTACCTCTAACATTTTTATCCGCCCATCCGCTTAAATCATTGAGAGGAAATTTGATACAGAAAGAGATTGGATCTGGGAAACAAAGAAGCTTTTTTTATCTGTGAAAATGAAGGTCTCTCGGAATATTAAGTAATCCACACGAACTACAATCGCGATCAAAAAATATGTTTTACTTGGTTTTAAAAAGGATATTAACTTAAATTATGAATAATGTTTAATATAATTGTTAAACAAAGTTGGCCACATATGTTTTGACTTTTATCACTGAGCATACAACTACTTATATAGATATCGGTCCAAAGTAGAACTAGGCCTTTTAAGGGTGGAGTTCACCGACTTTTAAAACTATGATTATCAGATAAACGACTGATTAAATACTTTTTAATGTTCACCAAAACCTAAGCAATGGTTACAGCGCCTGAACGCCCGATTATCTTAACTGAGCTCGGAAGGGTCGTTTGACCGTCGTTTATCACATTTTGATGTTTGAATTTTGACGTTAGTGTCATTTTTAGGCTCGTTTTCAGGTTATTTGTTATTTAATTGATCGAAAGAGTACCTACCTAGTGTATTTGGTTTAAAATAAAAGTAATTAAAAAAAGCTCTTTACGTTGTTGTATTTTAATACTAACTCTGAAGGAATGCATTTCTCGTCGCTTGTGAAATTGGGAGTGCGCTTCTTTTGGTCATCCATATTTACTTTTTTTTAATCCACTACAAGTTAGCCCTTGACTGCGATCTCACCTGATGGTAAGTGATGATGCAGTCTAAGATGGTAGCTGGCTAACCTGTTAGGGGCATGGCAGTTATATTAAACTCATACCCCTATTCGGTTTCTTTACCGGTAGGGTGGTAACTAGCCACGGCCGAAACCTCCCACCAGGCCAGACCAGGGAAAATTCAGAAATTATAAATTTCCAAACCCTGCCGGGGATCGAACCCGGGACCTCCGCACGTTAAGGCAACAGCACTTAACACGGAGGCCGTCAATACGACCTCCGCGGCGCAGTGTTATTATTGCAGTGCAGTATTATTATATTAATAAAATAATAAAACTGAACACACAATAAACTAAATATCTATATTATTATAATAATAAAACTGAACACCCAAATCCGAGAATCGCAATAATCAATTTACAGATGCTTTACTGCATCATAAATAATTACTTTTTTCTGGTCCCAATTATTGGTATCGCACAATCGTAAACATCTGGTCGGTGCAAAACGTAGAAAGATAATTCCTATATCTTTCTCTGTCTAGTATGCAAAACAATAGAGGCCATGGCCCACTATTACCTACCCAAATGTAGAACTACAGCATTGTTTATCCTCCCCAATGGCGTCGTTGTATATTTCAAGTTGACAGCATGTTATTTTACGCTACTAAAAACAAAGATCACAATGCGTCAGGTTGAATAGTTAAGACAATGTGCCTACGCAAATGCTTTGGCTTTTATCATTCGTTCAATTCGTGTCCTTTTGATGTGAACGGTTGGTTATCGCCTGATTTATTGATCGTACTTCAAAATGATGTCGTAAACAGTAAATATTGAAACGGTTGTTTAAACGATGTTGAGGGATTAATCAGCCGATTACCTGAACATAGGTTAAGCAGAAGTCGGCGCACTCCACCCTAAGGCACCAAATATTAAACAGGTAAATTAACTTCTACATCTCTAAGGGTGGAGTTCACCGACTTTTAAAACGGTTGATTATCAGATAAACGACTGATTAAATACTTTTTAGTGTTCACCACAACCTAACCAATGGTTAAAGCGCCTGAACGCCCGATTATCTTAACCGAGCTCGAAAGGGTCGTTTAACCGTCGTTTATCACCTTTTGATGTTTGAATTTTGCCGTTAGTGTAATTTTTAGGCTCGTTTTCAGGTTATTTGTTATTTAATTGATCGAAAGAATACCTACCTAGTGTCTTTGGTTTAAAATAAAAGTAATTAAAAAAACTTTTTACGTTGTTGTATTTTAATACTAACTCTGAAAGAATGCACTTCTCGTCGCTTGTGAATTGGGAGTGCGCTGCTTTTGGTCATCCAAATTTACTTTTTTTTTATCCACTACAAGTTAGCCCTTGACTGCGATCTCACCTGATGGTAAGTGATGATGCAGTCTAAGATGGTAGCGGGCTAACCTGTTAGGGGCATGGCAGTTATATTAAACCCATACCCTTATTCGGTTTCTTTACCGGTAGGGTGGTAACTAGCCACGGCCGAAACCTCCCACCAGGCCAGACCAGGGAAAATTCAGAAATTATAAATTTCAAAACCCTGCCGGGGGTCGATCCCGGGCGCTCCGCACGTTAAGGCACCAGCGCTCAACACTGCGCCACGGAGATCATCAATACGACCTCCGTGACGCAGTGTTATTATTGCAGTGCAGTATTATTATACTAATAAAATAATAAAACTGAACACACACTTTCAAATTGACGGAGATCGAACCCGGCAGGGTCAATTTGGGAATTTATAATTTCTGAATTTTCCCTGTTCTGGCCTGGTGGGAGGCTTCGGCCGTGCCTAGTTACCACCCTACCGGCAAGGACGTGCCGCCAAGCGATTTAGCGGTCCGGTACGATGCCGTGTAGAAACCGAGGGTATGGGTTTAATATAACTGCCGTGCCCCTAACAGGTTAGCCCTCTACCATCTTAGACTGCATCATCACTAACCATCAGGTGAGATCGCAGTCAAGGGCTAACTTGTAGTGGATAAAAAAAAACACACAATAAACTAAATAACTATATTGTTATTATTATAATAAAAATGAACACCCAAATCCGAGACTCGCAATAATCAATTCACAGAAGCTTTACTGCATTATAAATAATTACTTTTTTCTGGTCCCAATTATTGGTATCACACAATCGTAAACATCTGGTCGGTGCAAAACGTAGAAAAAAAATTCCTATTTCTTTCTCTGTCCAGTATACAAAACAATAGAGGCCACGGCCCACTATTACCTACCCAAAGGTAGAACTACAGCATTGTTTATCCTCCCCAATGGCGTCGTTGTACATTTTAAGTTGACAGCATGTTATTTTACGCTAATAAAAAAAAACGTCGCAGTGCGTTAAGTTGAATAGTTAAGCCAATGTGCCTACGCAAATGCTTTGGCTTTTATCATTCGTTTAATTCGTGACATTTTGATGTGAACGGTTGGTTAGCGCCTGATTTATTGATCGTACTTCAAAATGATGACGTGAAAATATTGAAACAGTTGTTTAAACGATGTCGAGGGATTAATCAGCTGATTACCTGAACATCGGTTAAACAGAAGTCGGCGCACTCCACCCTAAGGGTGGAGTTCACCGACTTTTAAAACGGCTGATTATCAGATAAACAACTGATAAAATACTTTTTAATGTTCACCACAACCTAAACAATGGTTAAAGCGCCTGAACGCCCAATTATCTGAACCGAGCTCGGAAGGGTCGTTTAACCGTCGTTTATCACATTTTGATGTTTGAATTTTGACGTTAGTGTCATTTTTAGGCTCGTTTTCAGGTTATTTGTTATTTAATTGATCGAAAGAGTACCTACCTAGTGTCTTTGGTTTGAAATAAAAGTAATTAAAAAAACTCTTTACGTTCTTGTATTTTAATACTAACTCTGAAAGAATGCACTTCTCGTCGCTTGTGAAATTGGGAGTGCGCTTCTTTTGGTCATCCATATTTACTTTTATTTTTATCCACTACAAGTTAGCCCTTGACAGCGAGCTCACCTGATGGTAAGTGAAGATGCAGTCTAAGATGGTAGTGGACTAACCTGTTAGGGGCATGGCAGTTATATTAAACCCATACCCCTATTCGGTTTCTTTACCGGTAGGGTGGTAACTAGCCACGGCCGTTACCACCCTACCGGGTGGTAACAACAGCGCTCAACACTGTTATTATTGCAGTGCAGAATTATTATATTAATAAAATAATAAAACTGAACACACAATGAACTAAATAATTATATTATTATAATAATAAAACTGAACACCCAAATCCGAGACCCGCAATAATCAATTCAGATGCTTTACTGCATCATAAATAATTACTTTTTTCTGGTCCCAATTATTAGTATCGCACAATCGTAAACATCTGGTCGTTGCAAAACGTAGAAAGAGAATTCCTATTTCTTTCTCTGTCTAGTATGCAAAACAATAGAGGCCACGGCCCACTATTACCTACCCAAATGTAGAACTACAGCATTGTTTATCCTCCCCAACGGCGTCGTTGTACTTTTCAATTTAACAGCATGTTATTTTACGCTACTAAAAACAAACATCGCAGTGCGTCAGGATGAATAGTTAAGACAATGTGTCTACGCAAATGCTTTGGCTTTTATCATTCAATTCGTGTCCTTTTGATGTGAACAGTTGGTTATCGCGTGATTTATTGATTGTACTTCAAAATGATGTCGTGAACAGTAAATATTGAAACGGTTGTTTAAACGATGTTGAGGGATTAATCAGCCGATTACCTGAACATCGGTTAAGCATATATAAGCAAGTCTAGTAGGTAGGTAAATGAACTTAAATATTTCAAACTGTTCGATTGGTTTTTCCTAAAGCATATGTCGAAAAGACTATTGTATATGAATTTATGTAGTATTTGGATAAAAAATGAAAATGTTGCGTAATTTGTTAGTTGTATACTAATTGCCGCATTCTTGAACCGATATCTATAAAATGCGAATAATTTTGATTTCCTTAATAACATGAAAACTAGTCGCATTATTGCATTCCTTAAGAAAAAATATTATATTATATGTATTTATTCAGAACTATTGCATATATTTTTTTAAGTTCAGCTTCAGCTTAAAAGTGTTATTCCATATTCAATTATAATAAAGTTCTAAGTTGAAACCAAACAATAGTAATTATATTATTTTTAGCTTACTTAAAATCTATTTGTCAATACAAGAACACTTTAACAGGTAAAGTTACTCTAAATTTTATGAAGAAATGCCATTTTCGCGTCCAAATCATATCTACGATTGCGTAAATATGTGTTGATAATTGAGTGAACAATCATTCAAACACCGATTTTTAACGCGAATAATCATTTTAGAAAACGTAATATGAGCGCAATACTATCGGGTAATCTCCAAATCATCTTAAAATTTGTTTTTAAAATGTGTTGATATCTTAAGTAGTATACAAATACCGAAATATTCGATACACAAATACTAATTTTAGAAATAATTATTATTAGAATACTTACTTGGAGCCAAGTGAACGACATTTCCGGTGGGTGGGTATGAATTTGGTCTGTGTATAAGTGCCTTGGAGGCGCAGGGAGCCTGAACCCAAGCGGTGCGACGGAGACAGGGAGAACGATGTGCAAGAACCCTGAACTGTGCCCTGAGCCTCTTTAACAGATTCCTTGGACCCTGTGCAACTTCCTATGGGTGATGGTGGCTCCAATTTTAGTGACAACCTAAAATACATATTAAACATGTGGTTTTAAAACCTATCGAAATAAATATTGTGACTTAGGTCTGATGTAGTTTACACCGTGTAAAACCGCGCACCCGGCGCAAAGTCCGTGCGGATTTATTAAACACTCATATAATCCTTTTGCTAGCAGTCATTTTTTTATTCATCGACACGACATTTTTTTTTGTCCACTACAAGTTAGCCCTTGACTGCGATCTCACCTGATGGTAAGTGATGAAGCAGTCTAAGATGGTAGCGGGCTAACCTGTCAGAGGCATGGCAGTTATATTAACCCCATACCCCTATTCGGTATTCGGACATATAAATAGACACGACGATAATATCGTCATCGATACGCTATCAGTATTGTGTCAGACAGCGAAAAAGCGTCACAGGTCGCTCCGTACATTACAGAGTACCGATATCGGTGAGTCAATATACGCATCGACATATCGTTATCATTTTGGCGAAAGAAAACTCACTTATACTGATCATCCTCTAGAAACTTCTGGAGCTCTTCAATGTACCGCACGCTGTTGAGATAGTTGGCCACATGAGGTACGGACGCGATCTCATACTCTGATGTCTGATAACGCTCTAAGGCCTTCAAAACGACGGCCATCTTGGATACGCGATGCGGCGAACCGGCTGGATGCGCCATGTCTATGTAAACTAAGTCTGTGAGGAAGATACCTGTAAACGAACCGAAAATAAAAATAGATAAAGTGTAGCAATTGAACTCGATCGCTTCTCTCAAATATTCCACATTGGACAAACGTTTCATGTTTCTTAATAATAAAACTAGCTGATCCGGCAAACGTTGTTTTGCCACATGAATTATTAAACTTGCTATTATGCTGCTCCCAAGCGGAGGAATTTGGCAAAACGGGACCCCATTGATCAGCTATCGACCAGGGTTGAAAAATGTAAAATGCTATCAAAATATAGGGATCGATGGTAGGAGGGTAAAAATTTTGGACTAAATGTATTTTTCAATTCCACACCATAAAAAAAATAACAAAACAAAAAAAAATTTTTGGGGTGAACCACCCTTAACACTTAAGGGTGTAAAAATTAGTTATAAACCTATTCTCATACTTACTGAATATACATATGAAATTTCATCAAAATCGGTCAAGCCGTCGGAGGAGTATAAACACTAAAACTGTGACACAAGAATTTTATATATTAGATACGGACTTATCTTCTTTAAATCCATACTTTATTGTATCCAGAGGAAGGACATAGGCTACTTTTTATCCCGGAAAATTAAGGAGTTCCTGCGGGAATCAAAACCTTAATCTACGCGGACGAAGTCGCGGGCATCATCTAGTAGTATTATATAGTGCAGTGCAACAACCATAGTATAAAATTGTATGGTTATTGCGTGTGGCTCAGTAGCAGCTAATCAATGGGAAGTTACCCGTTGTCTTAGGTGAACGACGCGACGCAATACGACAACATAGAAAATGACAAACTAGTCTACGCGACAACGAAAGTCATGTGAAGAGTCAGATACTGTTTGATACGGTCGCATTGCGCAGTATCGGGTCGCGTTGACGCGTTTGTCGCTCACCTAGGACAATATGTTAGTTACACCTAGTTGCCTAGTCAGCCCAGCGCCTGGTCTCCTTCCAGTCATGTCAAATATTTATTCTCTCGGACTTCGGACACCAAGGAAAATTTCTTTTTGGGAGCAAAGTCACTGTCACTTTAATCCATACGTCCATACTAATATTATAAATGCGAAAGTGTTTCTGTCTGTCTGTCTGCTACGTTTTCACGGCCCATCCGTTCAACCGATTTTGATGAAATTTGGTACATGGATAGATTGTATCCCGGGGAAGGGCATAGGCTACTTTTTATCCCGGAAAATGAGGAGTTCCCGCGGGTATTGAAAAAATTTAGTCCACGCGAACGAAGTCGCGGGCATCATCTAGTAACATATATTCTCTTCCTTAGATTTAAATTAGAGCACTTTGATTGTTCACCAAATTTTCGGACCGTTTTGAGAGGTAATCTAGTACTAAAAAACATTGATTCCGATATGCTTCGCAATGAGACTCAGCGCGCCTAATAAGTGTGGCTAATGTAGGTAATGTCAGCAATTTTCAAGCAAGTGATATCAACTACTCTACAAAGTTTCGTATCTATTGACCTACGTACGTAAACGTAACACACACAAACAAACATACGTTTGACGTAGATGTCTTCATCGATCATATTATAGAGGATCCTCCATTCTTCAAAAAGAGGCTCAACAGTGTCTCATCGATATGAAAGCTAAGTTGACATTACTCACCAAGGTAAGGTATACAAGGCAGTGAGATTGACCGCATGTACTCGCGAAGAGCCGTCCAGTTGTCCTTTTCACCGAATAACTCTGCGAGCTTGTCGAATTGTTGCTTATCTTTCTTTGATAGGCAAGCCCAGGTTTTCGCCAACCTGTTACATACAAATAGACGTTCAAATTTGAACATACTAACACAGATAAAATAATGTACACCTTATCCGTACTAACTTCTTTACTAGTCCATACTAATATTATAAATGCGAAAGTGTGTCCGTCTGTCTGTTTGTCTGCTACGCTTTCCCGGCCCATTTGTTCCACCGATTTTGATGAAATTTGGTACAGGGATAGGTTGTATCCTGGGGAAGGACATAGGCTACTTTTCATCGCGGAAAATTCAAGTTCCCGCGGTAATCAAAAAAATGGCAATCATAGGGTCTGCCGATAGAAGTGAAAACGAACGAATTTTGATTTTCTAATATAATAATAATAATAAAAATATTTCAAATATAAACCGTAAAACTAAGGCATTAAAGTTTAATTACGCATGTACTATATTTATACTAGCTTATGCCCGCGAATCCGTCCGCGTGGATGTAATTGAGATGTAAGCTATCGTATCTTTCAAGTTGGATCAAACTGCACACGGTGTGCAAATTTAATTAAAAATCGGTTAAGTAGTTTAGGGAGTCCATCGCGGACAAACAACGTGACACGTGATTTATATATAATATTAAGATTTAAGACTTTTTGTCTTCGTAACAACGAGAGGTGTCGCCCACGTTACACAGCACTTATTAATATAAACCTTATAACTAAAGCATTAAAGTTTAATTACGAATGTACTGTATTACTTTACTTAAGACCTTTTGTTTTAAGAAGAATGGTGTCGATGATGCGTATTCACATTTTTACCCCTACCACAAAGTGCTCCACGCGCCTAAAGAAGTTTTCACGTCAAAAATGTTAATCCACATGGACGAAGTCGCGGGCATCATCTAGTATATATATATAAAACTTCATCTCCAAGACACGCCAAAGGAACTAGGCCACTACCTACCTTTTTTGGCACACATGTCAAGTTTAGGGCTCGTGTACATGAAGCCGGATTTACTTGGCGGACTTTTCTAATTAAAATCTCTTAATAAAAGAAAAAGTAGCTTATAATAGGCCTCAACAAAAACCAATTATTTAAGTTGTGTTGTTTACCTGTATATACTTGCACTGTGTAAAGCTGATATAACTGCGAAGAGCGAGTGGAGATTGTTGAGGTCGTATAATTTCTTTGCGACTTTTATAAAATGGGCCAAAGTTTCAGCCCTAGCTTTCGGCGACTGGCCATTGAGTATTTCTTGTACTGTCCAAAAGCTCACCTGAAAATGTATAATAAGAGTAGTTTAAATACGCCAAATAAATGCATATATTTCTACATAAGTTCAAGATTGGTTACATTAAATCCTTACTATGTTTATGGAGACTCTTTTGGGATTATATACGAGTGTAATGACCAACAAAAAAGATCTTTTGAGGCCCTAAGCTTTCTTACCAAAATAATATATTTGAAGATAAAATGTAATAAATGTTCACCATATCTTGTTTGATAAGATATTTGCCAGAACTTAAGGTTAGGTTAGTTTGGGTTAAGTTAAAACACAAATATTCATTCATTCACTTAGCTTCTATTGAGTATTGTACCTAACTTAAGCTAAAATGTGTATAAAATATTGGTGATTACTATTTTTGGGTTTATATTTTGGAGTCATTTTTTTTCATAGGAATCAAGATGTAAAATTTTAGGGATATGATTTCACATTAAAATAGGTTGTCGAATTTTGCGATTTTACTCGCAGACAGAATTTTCAGTACAAAATTCAGTAAGTCTAGTCGGTGAAACTGGTCAGGAATTTGTTTGGACGTCAATTCACTGTTAGGATAATTATACTTACGCCGTGCTTATTTATATGCATCATACAAGTTCCTTGGTGCAGTGGTCAGCGTGGTGGACGGTGGCCTTATAATTGGGAGGCACCACCTAAAGGGAAAGCTGTGCCGCCATGTAGTTTGACATTCCACGACACTCTGCCGCCCTGCTATGGTGAACTTAATTCTTAAAAACTTACCCTGTTAAATCTTTTCGTGAAAGCCACCACGTTTGGTGCTATAGTCAGTTTATTAGCCTTCGTCCATCCGCAAGTGGAGAGTTCTTCTGGCCGAATGGCCTTAAAACATGGCAAGTCTAGAAGCGACAATTGATTGGCAATATCTTCTGGTGTTATACGCAAGGGAGAGCACACAAGGTTATCCCAGGTATGGTTGATGGATGACGCAGCAGGCAAGCTACTAGTCTTGTACTGATATATGGGATCGTTTTGCCGGTTTGTGGTGGCATCACCAAGACTGGAACAACACAGAATAAGTACATATTATAAGAATTATGTTTAAGAATTATGGATAGTCAAATTGGCGATAGCTTCGTGGTAGATCTGGGGTTCGATCCTAAGCAAGCAAGTATGATTGAAGCATTAACTCAAATATCACTTTAAATTTAAACTTTAAACTATGGCCTAAGCTTATTAGTTGGCATGGTGATGATGAATGCTAATGCTTCAATAAAACTTATAAGCTAACTCAGAACAGAAATGAAGTTGGCATATGAGGTGTCAATTAGATTATAGGGCTTGTGGTTGTGTTGAAACGTTGTACAGTTATTATAGGGACTTGCGGCAAGTTTCCTGACATAATAGAGACCACCAACGTATGGCGTGCAATTGCAAAGCTACCAGCTATCGGGCATTAGCCAATAAATTTAAAAAAAACACTTAATTATTTGGCAATTACTTGGCTATCATGTAAGTACATACCTACATGCTAGTCAAGTAATTAAATAAACATTTACTAAAACACATGGGTCAATTTCAAAATGATAAGTTGGCAGTCAGTTAGAGCTATTGTATGGACAAACATGCAACAATATATTTATGAATATTAATAATGCTATCATCAAAGTAACTACAACAGATAAAGAATTAGTTTTTTTGAAAACGTTGGCTAGTATCACTGCACACAATATCTTAACATACCTTAAACTTAGTATTCTTACCGCTGAATATACAAAATACTCGCCTAAGCCAGGCGTTGCAATGAAACTCGCAAGGCACCTATCTTACGTTATAATATTAAATATACTACTAGATGATGCCCACCACCTCGCCAGCTTGGATTAAGTTATTTTTTAATTCCATGGGAGTACTTACTTTCACTCCTTGCCTATATCCTTACATATGCAACTTTTTATCCCGGAAAAGGATTTCAATTTCCCGAGAAAGGTCCCAGGATGAAACCTACCTCTATACCAAATTTCATCAAAATCGACTAAAAAGATAGGTGGTCAATGCGTAGCAGACAGACAGACACACTTCCGCATTTATAATATAAGTATGGATTCTGAATAATAACTTTACCAAGTCTCGAGCTCAACCGAATTTGCTGAACGATGTTCAAATGGTCACAAATAGACAGATCGACAAACACAACAATAGATGAATGATAGAGATTTTATTTTCAATATTAAGCTTCAAAGGGCATGGGGATTAGAATGTATGCAAGTGAGTTTTGATGTCACATTATATTATTATTATAATTTACTAGATGACGCCGCGACTTCGTCCGCGTGGACACTTTTTTTCGATTCCTGCGGGAACTCCTTAATTTAAGCCTTAGGGATGAAAAGCAGCCAATGTCCTTCCCCGGGATACAAACTATCCCAAAAAATACTTCATAATCAGTAGACAGTACAGCAGACAGACACTTTCGCATTTATAATTTTAGTATGGATACTGCGAAATAGTTATAGAATTATATCATAAATAATTATACAGAAGTCAATTAGAATTAGAAAACACATTATAAAAATAAACAAGTTATAAAAATAAACTTAAAAATGAAAATAAGGCACTTACAATTGAAACCTCAAATCAAATGGCATCTTACTATCTATAGGTGCACCTATTAATGATTCAACCTTGATACTTTGTAAAACTGATATCCTTTGTGGGTTCTGTTTAGTTTAAATACTGATAACAAAGCCAGACCATAGACCCCTACGATGCCAGGGCGAGTGAGGTAATAAATAAGAAGTACTAACAGATGAAACTGCCTCCTTGCACATTAGATTAGTAAACAAAATTTTATTTCTGAGAAGTGGCTACTAATTAGCTGACTAAATAAACTATATTACTAGGTACCTACGATGTTATACCCGCGACTTTGTTATTATATATTCGTATATGAAAACTAGCCAAGCCAAAGCCAGTCTTCAACATTTTATACTAAGTTATAAGAAGAAATGATATTTTAAGTTGTTATAAAATATTATATGTTGTTATAAATAAATTTCAGGACTGACCATTGAACTTGGCACCCATTTAGATCTCACTTCTTTTGTCGCTGAAGTCAACAACCAAGGCATATATATCACAATTTTGAACTTGGCTCTCATTTAACATTTATGTTTTTGATGGGATATCATTACTTTTTGTACAGAAATTATTGAACTCAATCTCAAACTCAAAACATATTTATTCAAAATATGTACCTACAAAGTACACCTTCTGAACGTCATGCTTACAGAGCATAAGACGTGATGGTGATAATTAACTACGATATCTTAAAACTAAAGCTACGAGGGTTCCAAACGTGCCCTGGTCTGAGAAGAGCCCGCAATAAACTCCGCTTTTTTTTTTATTATCACCATCTCACAAATATTTGAAATTATATATATGTACTTATAATATAACATTACATAATCAGCCGCTGTAACAATTCATACCCATGCCTTGCTATCATTCAAATAATCCTTTACACTGTAATAGGACTTTTCTATTAGTTTAGTTTATGTTTTACATTAGTAGGTACTTATTATTCGGTGTAAGGTCAGTGTGTCACCCACCAGTAATTCTATTGTACGACTCATTGTACAAGATAATTAAAGACGAGAATTCTCAAGAAAAATATATAGTATACCTAGAGTTACACTGACATTGACAGATTACATCTATGGTCAGACTACCTCTACAGCACATTTCTACATCTCATCAATTTTGATTGCAAAAGTTCAAAATCAAAAGTTTTTTGTGAAACATTGAAAACAAGCACGGTAAACAGTCGATATCACTAAAACCACTATAAACAATGAAAACAAATCTCAATGACTGACAGCTTGAACTGACGACTTCAAATACGTTTCTTCTTCTTTTCTCTCAATGACGTTTCGTTGCACAAAATGCATGAATACGAAGGTAAGGTTTTAATGCAACTATATTATTATTCATTATTATTTACATTAAAATAATAATTATGTGTCATTTTCAATAGTTAAGGAGTTACTACCACCGCTTAAAGCAGTATTGTTTCAAAATAACGGTTGAATGTGACTTACTTTGACGTCCTTAAAATAATGATTATAACACTACAACATAAACGTCAACAATATTAAAATAATACGGCTTTAAGCAATGGTAGTATGCCCCGTGTCAGAGTTTTGATCTATACCTAGGTAGATCATAAAAATGACGATTTTTGTACGTTTATATCTAAATAACCATTTGAGGTGTGCTTATGAAATTTGGAGCACATATGTATCTCACGGGTCTCAATATATGCGCCAAATTTGACATGATTATGTGAAATAGTTTTTGAGTTATGAGGGGGTCAAAAGTAGCTCCAAATGGTACGTGTAATATTACACACGGTGCTGCTCACCAGTTTTTTTTAACTTTGGCTGGACACGCTTCCGCGTGTCTTGACTTGTTGTATTTTGAAATCGGCATAAGCTAAAATATTACATTAAAATAATGTGTTTCATTGTTCCCTGTTGAAAAGAGGACAGCATAACTTTTATAACCATGAAATAATAAAGAAAAAAAAAACACAAACTGACACAAAGCTGTCAATCCAAAAAGATATAAGTAAAGGCCTAATACACGCTTAAAGAAAAACACTTGTGTTTTACACACAACTGTAGGATTACCACTCTAGTACATAAAGATCACTGTTAATTCTTATCAGTACCTAATTCAGTTTAAATGCTTGGATTCCTTGCTCGTTGGATGCTGTAAATCAGAATTAATGCCATTGTATTTTTGGTTCAAGATCCAGGCAAGACTGTGGCTTGGTGGAAGACCTCAAAAGAGACAACAGAGTCCAACAGGAGATTTCTATCAGTTGACGACAATGACAACGATTCTTGGATACTCACGCATAATTGTAATAGCAAGCGCAGTCATCCTTAGGGTACTTTTGTCCATTTTCTGTTGAAGTGGAATTTGTTACTTTCTTATTGTCCTGTTTGCAGGATCTCTTGTCATCTAAAGGCCAGTTTTCCTCATCTTCATGCTGTGAAAAGCTATATTTGTACTAATGTTTTTTTAAATCTGTTAATTGAATGGGCTCTGTAATGGTGACTGAGAGACACACATTTGCATTTCAGATATTAGTATGGATAATTTAGAAAATTAAATTGTGTAAAAGGAGAAATTATCTGAATATCAACACACATACCACAGGATCTAGAAAATTGAGATTTTGTATCCAGATTTTCATTAAACTCTATTGATGCCACTGATGACAAGTAATCATTTGCTGCAATTCTCGCTCCAGCAATGCTAAGGACAGTAGTTACTTATGTATTATGTACATTAATAAAATTGGAAATTAATTTAATCAAAAGAGCAACCGCCAAATTTCTTGCTGGTTCTTCTTAGTAGGAATGGCATTCCGAACAAGCAGTAGATTCACTTGATGATTCAAAAGCACTTGTAAAAGTTAAATTGTATGAAAAATATTTGAATTTTTAATATTTTTTTGAGTTTTTGAAGCTAGTATTTGCCATACTAGAAGTTAAATGTGTTTAATTATGTACATTCTACTACTACAATGGTTGTTATGTAACTACCACTGGTTCTGATTTCTACTCCCTACTTACTACTTGTTGACGACCTCCCTGGTGCAATGTTGAGCACTGCGAATGTCTTAGCATTGGAGGCCCAGGGTTTGATCCCTGACAGGTTTAATTTCTGAATTTTGTCTGTTCTGGCCTGGTGAGATGCTTTGGCCATAGCTAATTACTACCCTACTGGCAATGATGTGCCACCAAGCAAATTTGCGCTTCCTGTATTATGCAGTGTGTAAACTGATAACGGGTTTAGGTTTAATATAACTGCCATACCCCTAACAGGTTAGCCTGCTACCATCTTGGACTGCATCAAACCTTACTATCAGTTGAGATCACAGTCAAGGGCTAACTCAAACTGGATAATAATCTATAAATTTGATTTAAGTAAATAAGTTCAGTACTTTTTGAGATCATTAATATCAAAAAAGATAAGATATAAAATCTGACTCACTATGTGTTTCAAATAAGATCTTCACGATGTTTGTTATATTAGGTGAAACTTGTATTTTGAATTAGATTCCCTTTTTGTTATTTTTTTTGTTCACAAAAGTAATAAATAGTTAATACATATCAATGAAATGAAATTTGTTCCTGGTGGAACAAGTTAAACTGATTGTGACCTTACCTACATATAAGTACCTACTTAGATGAAACACATAGTTGACTTTGTACTGATTGATAATTATCATCTATAAATACCTCAACAATCCTAAGCACAGCCAAACTATCGCTCAAAATATCCCGTGGCATTTCTGTCTGTAGTTATTATGGCACATACTTTAGTAACAGTATTACATTTGTTCACATTCAAATAAATAACAAGATCACATACAACAAGTATTATTTTAAATTATTTTAAATAAGTTGTAACTGTAGGGCAAATATCCTGTTAATGGTAATTATTATTGATAAGAAGAAAGGAATGTGGATAACATTATTACAACCACAATACCTACATTCAATCAATCACTCAGATATAATCACTCTACTATTAATTAACTAATTGTAAACAAATATTCGATTTCATGGTTGTTGTTAAAAAGCTAAACTGATAAAATTATAATTTGTTTACAGAAAAATCACATACACTGTGCTAATCAAATTAAAATCAACCCTAAGACATTACATATATACAGATTTGCGTCTGGTATCAGTCTTTCGATGGATTATTTACTTAAACTATAAATTCAAGAGATTCATGTAAAATAAAGAATAAAACAATAAAAGGGAACCCTGCGACCATTGTAATTTTTAAGCTCTGTTTTTAGCAAGAATATTTTATGTTCGCACCATGACAGATAACCACAGACTACTAAGAACATTGCACAGATTATACTATAGTACTGACTAAACGGACTAATAGGCCTATTACACTGCAGTTTTCACAGGAACCCTTAAATTAACAGTATGGTGTTATAAAATTTACAGATTAAGGGTCCTTAATTTGATCCTTATTGCTGTGTAATAAGCGATGCTCTTACTAGGAGCCACGCCCACTCTAAACTCAGGGTCCTGAGGTAAATGCAGTGTAATAGGCTTATAAAGTCTGTAACAACTAATTAATTAATTGTAATTAGGATATCGACTTGTCTATCTTATTGATACTGGGGCTCGGCTATAGTATACTGGCCGCGACGGAGGGGGATGGGGAGGGGGGGAGGTGATACAACCCCCCCCTGCAAGTAAGACGTTCCGAATTTTATTAGTTTCCGAGATATTAATTTTTTTAAATTTTGAGGTTAGGTTCTCAAAATTGGTTCAGGTTTCCTTTAGCTGGTTACAGTGGGAGGGCGAGGCGGGAGGTGGTGGTGGCGAACCCCCCCTCCAAGGGAAAAAGTGCGAAACTAAATAGTTTTCGAGAAATAATTTTTTAAAGTTTTGAAATTATGAAGTTACTTTTATCGTGATAATGGCTAACATACATAGGTACCTACTTTAGATGGGGAGGAAGTGGCGACGCTAGTAAAACTCCTTAGACTTCACCCTCTCCCACTCACCCCCTCCAAGGTCGGGTCGCTTATTCTGGGTGGTATAAAAAGGAAATAACCACGAAGAGGACCTCTTCGTCACCTAACCTATCCGAGTCGGAGTGCCCCCAGTCCCGAGCTCGCTTCGCTCGCTCTTGCGTCATGATTACAAAAAATAAAAATTTAATATTCTCAACTGAAAAGGTCGTAAAACGATGACTTAAAAATTTGAATTCAATAATGTCATTTGGACACTTTGGCGCGAACGCACGCGTTCCGTTTTTCCATTAATCGAATATCGATATAGACATTGTTTATGGTTTGAATACGATTATTAGCATTTTGTGATACTTTCTAAGTTTGGAACGGATTTTATTACGTAAAACGAAACTTTAGTACGCCATTAAACGTCAATGAGTCTGTAATCTATGACAAATGTCGAAAGAAATAGTGAAACGTGGTAAACATTTGCGAATTTTCAAAAAATTATTTCTCGAAAAGTATTAGAATTCGGAGTTAAATATTTTAGTGCAAGGCTTATCACATCAAGGTCTTTCTGTAAAAAAAATATGAACGTCCAACTCCGCGGCCAGTATACTATAGCTGAGCCGATACTGGCCCGTGACTTGTATCCCTCATACTCACTAGCGCTCGGAATATTTAAGTTTGCGCCTCAGGACTCATAATTTTAAATGCAATCGTTCACAAACTTTTAAAGGGAATTTTATGGCTGTGTCTTCGTTATTAGCGTCTCTAGTCTCAACCAATATATTAAATTAAATAATATTTTTTTTATATATTTTAATAAACATACATTCGTTTCATTTCAAAATCATACATTAAGAATTGGTCTCCGCTGCGCTACAACTAGATACCGCCCTTCCTAAAAACAAGTTTGAAAAACAATAGCTAAAATAATTTCATGCGGCAACTTCATTAATATCGTAATGTGTATTGACTATTTGACAAGATAGTTGTGTGCGTGAGCAAATAGTGTTGTCAGCTTCTAAACTTTTACCCAATTAATGGGAATTATTGTTTTATATATTTACTATAATAGAAGTATTTACTATTCATCTATTATGAATGTAAGTTAGAAAATTTAGGTAATGTCTAAGCTATATTAAATTTAAAATTAAGGGGGTAAAAAAATGTGTTAAAAATTCTAATAACAGTAGACACCACTTGTTTATGAAATAAAAGTCTTAGTTATTCATACACGAAATTTTAATGATT
Organism: Erebia palarica; assembly: GCA_964035005.1. Classification (NCBI taxonomy): domain Eukaryota; kingdom Metazoa; phylum Arthropoda; class Insecta; order Lepidoptera; family Nymphalidae; genus Erebia; species Erebia palarica. The sequence continues at coordinate 24,216,520 of OZ035986.1, forward strand.
ATTAAACATCAAAAAAATAATATACATTTGTTTATGCGTGAGCAATGCGTACTTAGAAAAATAGTCGTTGTCAAACATCCATAGTAATATTTACAATATAAGAAACACAAGGAAAAAGTTTAAATGTACACCCGATTACTAGCAAGCCAGCATACATCTAATGTGTATATTCGTAACGTCTGAATATGAAAATGAAAAAAAAAACTATATAAGATTTTTAAAAACCCATATTTTTATTGTTACATATAATTTTAGTAAGTAAACTTATCTTTCCAATTCGGTTACATTTAAGGATAGATTTAAATTTGGTTATCTATACTTCTATACTTATATTATAAATACGAAAGTTTGGATGGATGTATGGATGGATGGATGGATTTTTGTTACTAAATCACATCCCAACGGCTGAACGGATCTGGATGAAATTTGACACAGAGATAAATTATACGTAGAATAACACACAGGCTACTTTTTATCCTGGAATATTAAAGAGTTCCCGTGGGAACCAAAAACCTCAATTCACGCAGACGAAGTAGCGTTGAGCCAGTATAATACCTGTTATGGCAAAATGCATTGGCAAGCTGCCAAAAGGGTAATACGATATTTAAAAGGGGCAATTAATGTAAGCATCAGATAATATAGGAAAACAGGAAATGGATTAATAGGCATGGCTGATGCTGACTGGGCGGCATGTACTATTGACCGTCGTTCTTATACGGGTTATATCTTCAAGTATGGAGGTGGTCTAATCAGTTATGCTACGAAGAAGCAACGAGTTGTGGCTTTATCAACTGCAGAGGCTGAATATATGGCAATGACGGAGGCAGCAAAGGAAGCTCTACACCTAAAACAACTGCTAGAAGACATTGGAGTGGCTAAACAAACTGTGCCAATCTACAATGATAATTTGGCTGCACAGAAGTTAGCCAACAATTTGATGAATGGAAAAAGGTCCAAGTATATAAGCTTAAGGGAACACTTTATAAGGGACTGTGTCCAAAAGAACTTAATAACGATCCATTACAAGGACACAGATAACATGGAGGTAGATCTTTTAACAAAGGCCTTACCACAACCAAAGCTAATCAAACTGCTCCAGATGATAGGAGTCACTCAGACCTTGGGATAGACCCCAAGATCATCGTGAATAGTTTTTAATGTTTATATGAAAAAGATGATTGTGGTTGCTATGACTACTTGTTATGTTGATTTCAAGTTGTTGAAAATAAAAAGGCGAAATAATTCTAGAGAAACATGTTTTAATTAATCAGGCTAATATATATTATAGCTAGGAAAAAACTCCCAGAAGTAAAAATAAACACCATTTAACTACTTATTAAAAAAAATTAGTTCATAAAGATAGGACTAATAATTTCGAATATATCCATGTATTGTGTAAGAGAAAAATAAAAAAATGCTAGAATCCTATGTTATTTGCAATTTCCACAAAAACTATAATAGCTGGAAGAAATCCTTAGAAGAGTAATTAATTTCACTAAATTACCTACAAAAAAGTCATAGGGTGAATTTAAATAGGACCAATAGTTCGAGAAATACGGCAACCTATAGTCCAAGTTTTTTTTTCAACAACCGTGGATATATTTTTGAATTTTCACAGAAAAAAACATCAAAAGCAAAAATGAACTTCATTAAATTATCTTAAAAATATTTTTTAGTTTATTTTGATAGAACTAATAGTTTCGGAAATATGGCTGCTTATCTGGAATAAGAAACTAAACCTTTGTAAAATTCGTAAATGTTTTTTATAATTTCACGAAATATTATTAGAGTTAGGAAAAAGCTGTCAGGACTTAGTAAAAAGATTATTAATTTACCTTTAAAATAGTGTTTAGTTTATTTTGATAGGACAAATAGTTTTCGAAATATACCTTGCTGTTGTGTAAGAACCGGTGGTAGTCATGTAGACTTAGGGCGGATTCGACCAAACTAGCATTTATGCTCGAATAACTAAACGAGGAATAAATTTATTCCACATTTTTAATCTGGAGTAACGTCAAAGTCGTTTTTCCATGCAATCTATGGTTTAACTATACTTCGATTAACTAAACCCGACTAGCGGAACGAATGAGTGAAAGACGTATAACCCGGAAAAAAAATGTTGCTCCAAAAGTGTATGGCATGAAGGCTTATATTCTGGCTCTCATTTTTGGCGTTTTATAATGTTGGAATATGGAGGGATTAAGGACTGTCATCTGTCGCCTGACGCCCACGCCTGTCAAACTTTCGTCAATTTTGCTGTTTTCTTGTTGTATTTTAGTTTTTTTTTCGGAAACTTCGGGTAGCCAAAAATGAGTGATGAGAAGAGAAAACGGAGCCCAAATTGGTTACCATCTGAAAAAGAACTGTTAATTGAACTTGTGGAAACCCAATATGTAAAATGTTAGGTTATCCACAGAATAAGTTCCTTTACTCCACGTTAAATGGCGGTGTAACAATTTACTCTAGAATAGGCGCACTAATCGTAGAATAGTCTATGGTAAAACGTAAATTAGATTTACTCTCCGGTAACTTAGCTACTAATCTGAGTATAAAATTTACTCGCGTTTGGTCGAATCCGCCCTTAGCATAATACTATGGAATAAATAGAACTTAACCCCTAAATAAATAACGTATTTTTGATTTTAGGCCCAAATGATACCTTTTCTCCCACAACCCTCCTCCCCCTTACACAACCCCCTCCCTCTACCACAACTCCCCTCCCCCCCTAACACAACCCCCTTCCCCCCTCAAATATCTAGCCGATTCTGCTTTTTTGTAATCGAATTTCAATTGAAATATCAAATAATTCTTTTTTATTCAAAACTTATACAAGTGCTTTTGAATCATCCAGTGAATTTAGTTAAAAAGTTAATCTGATAAAATTATCTGCAAGATGGCTGTTGGATGTTGGTGGTTAATTTTTTAGGACTACATTGTTTTTGGATAAATGCATATTGCATACCTACATGTAGTTGAAAGGACTTCGAGACGTAGGTATTTATTATTGTTATATTAGTAGGTATTATTAAAGCACATCATCATGGTTATTATCATCATCTTCTTCCCTATCAATGTTAACATTTGCATACGACCTATGACGTTGTATACACATGAAACTGCATTTCAGTCCAGCACGTACGCAATCACATTTATTGGCACTCGTGTTTTTGCAGTTGCGTGACACCAGGTTCAACAGATGGTCTGGTGCGGGTGGAAGGTTTGTGGAAATAGGCATTAAAGTATTTTCCACAATCTTCCACCGCCAACCTTCTGGATTTAGGGAATTTCCCAGCCACTCTTGCACGTCTTGTAAGTACGCTCGTAAAGAATGCTGTTTACACGCAGCAGATGTGGGTGGCAGTGATGCTAGCTGGAACGAAGCGGTGACGGGCTGAGTAGCAATTTTTCTTCGGCCGACGCGACGCCTGGTCTTTGTTAGGACTTTGAACGAATATAAATAATAACTAATTACTATTATTATAAATGCGAAAGTTTGGATGGATGTATGGATTGCTGGATGTCTGGATGTATGGATGTTTGTTACTCAAACACGCCCAAACGACTGAACGGATCTGGCTGAAATTTGGCACAGAGAGAGTATAGTCTGGAATAGCACATAGGCTACTTTTTATCCTGGAAAATTAAGGAGTTTCGACGGGAACCAAAAAACCTCGATCCACACAGACGAAGTCGTGGGCATTAGCTAGTAATAGTATATAATATATTATTTACTAAGTGTGGTATTGTTATGTAGATAAAGATATCATGATTATTACTATTAGTTTATTGTATTATCGATATCGCATCGATTATTATCGAATAGAATGAGTAGATACAAAGTCAAAATTATTGCAAAATATTTTTCTATCATGCACGTATTCGATCGTTATATTTCCGAAAGTATTCGGTCTATTGAAATGAAATAAAAAGCATTTTGTAGAAGATTTCATGAACTTCCATTTTATTGTTGTCGTTTTTTCCTAATTCTTATAAATTTCGTGTAAATCACAAGAAACTTACACGATTTTTCAAAAAACAAATAATCAAAATAAACCGGCAAATTTCCAAAATTATTTATCCGATCATAATGATTTAAATGCTATTTGGTAGATTTTTAATGTAGATTATTTTCGCTTTAAATGATTTTTTCCAGCTGTAATAGTTATTTAGAAAATTACAAAAAACCGCGGTCGGGGAGACGTTTGAGGGAGTATGGGGGAAAGCCCGCGACCTAGGAGGGGGGAATTTTTAAAAGGTACTACTCAGACCACAAGGAACACTTGTGCCAAAAATCACCTTTACACATTTACATTTTTTATTCTAGGGTTCCCATAGATAGCTTGCACAAGTAGCCTGGGCTATATTCTGTGGGTATATTAGATTCCACAGACCATTGACATGATAGAAGTCCACCCAATGAGAAGGTACTAATCTTAGATTAGACCAGACCGACCAGAAAAAAAAGCTTAAAAATTAAAAAAACGTACAGTCGAATTGAGAACCTCCTCCTTTTTTTTATGTCGGTTAAAAAGGTACTAATCTTGTTTTTCTGGTCGGTGGTACTAATTTTCTACCTCCATGACCCAATGCCCATAGCGAACCCGTCGTCTAAAACTTTCAAAGGTCTATACGCTCTTAACATCTATGGACCGTGGTCCGCCCAGTCCGCCATACAAGATAAAATGGAGGATGCATGAGCTAGAAAAAGAAAAAAAGATAAACTAGGGCTGATAAACTTCCGCTGAAAGTGACTAAACGTTTTAGAACCCTCAACTTTTAATTTGCCTTTTTTACCTTAAAATTCTATTATAGTGCTTGTAAATGATTCATTATTTATTGTTTTAATATGTTTGTATACTAAAATGATATAAATATTGCGATTCTATACTATAATTAAAATAAGTACTTCGTTTGAACAATTTATAAACTGATATGGCGTTTGTGGCGATACAACGCATATTATAGTGTCTTTTCTCTCGATAGAAAAAGAAATATCGTTCATCTATTAAATCAATTTTATTGGCAAAGCTCGAAGATGGGTATATAGTTTTTATTAAAATGATGTGATCTCTGTGAAAGTGAGAAAATTTAAGGTTATGTTTCCGTCTCATAAAGCTATTTTAGGTGTGTTTCAGTAAATCGGAAGATTCAGTAGGCGTATTTCTCCAGGACAGTATCCCTAAAAGTGATGTCTGAATGAATTTCTCACGGTTTCTAGACATTCAGTCATGGTGGGAAGTGCCCAGCATAGCATACTTTTGTTCTCTGTTCAGGACTGCTTTCAACCTTTTGGATTTTGACATCGAAGTGAGTAACAGAGCACTTTGTGTTTCACAACAGTTTTAATGCCAATGCTAGTGACTAAATACAATAAACGTTGTTGTAATTATAGGAATTAGAAGAGGCTCTCCTGACCGATGGCACTGAGGAGTCAGCTAGCTCTCTCTTGACAGAACTGATAGTGCGACTTCTCAACGGTTGCTTAGGCAACAATGATATCTCTGCTTTTAATTATCAGGTAATACATAAATAATCCGTTCGGATTATGTTGTACTATTGCAGTTGTGTTGTCATAACATTATGCTATATTCTTACAGATGTATTTGAGGCGCTTGTTCAGGCAAAAATGTCAAGACACAGGAAGACTCAACCCTTTCAATACTGACATTGACTTTCAATTCCTTCCTCTCCGCACCAAAGTGGAGATATTGTATGCACTATGTGACTTTCGACTAGATGCTGAAGATGTGTTTGATTTATTTAAGAACCTTGAAGCTGAAAGTTTACGAGTGGAGCCACTAGGGTAAGTCTAATTTTAATCCCCATACAAAAAGTGAGGTGTTTTAGGTTTAACGTATGTATCTGTGTCTCTGTCATCATAGCTCCCAAGTAGATGAACCGATTTTGATATAGTTTTTTTGTTTGAAAGGTGACTTTATTGAAACAGCCATTATGTTTACATGTTATAAGAATTAAAAAATTGATTTACTTAATTAATTTTTTATGTTATTCTTAATATTTAGGTAGGGTAAGACTAAGACTTAGTAAATTTACAGGTTTTTTAATATTATAAAGCTGAAATCCTGGTTTTTACAGGTGTATGTCAAACAAGTAGTAATTATTTAGGGCCATTTGTTTGGTTTGGAATACAGCTCACCAACCAGTGCATAACTCAACAGGGCCACAAAAAGGTTGGATCCATTCTGGGCATACTAATAAAGTGTCTTGAATACGTCTTATTGAAGTTCTGAATTTATACTTTAAAACTTACCATAACCATATGCTATTTTTTTAATTGCGTGATAGGCTTGCGCTTGACGACAATCATGCTTAATGTGAAGCAATTATTAGGTCTAGGTTGGAACACGCTTGCCTAGAAGGAATTGAGTGGAATTGAATTCAAAATTGTGGAATTCAGTTCACTGCATATTATAAAACAAAGTCCCCCTGCCCCGTCTGACAGACTGTCTGTCTGAATGTGATAAATTCAATAACTACCATACCAATTTTCATGCATGGAGTGATTCAAGAAGAAGGTTTATGTGTATAATTCATAAATGTTTTGTGTAAATTGGTTGAAATATGACAATGATTGTTGAAAATATCTGAAAAAATCAAGCCAACTGGAAGGTTTCATTGAAAACCCTGCATAATCCCTTGGAGATACAACAAAATAATATACAGTCCAATTGTTCCTCTTTTATAGAAGAACTCTTTTATAAGTGTACAGAAAAGTCTACAACGGCATATGTCTATCTTTTAAGGATAGCTCACTATACCCATTTTTAAGTTTAAAAAAATGGTCAAATGCGAGTCAGACTCAAGGGGGTCTGTACTACCACATATTATAGATTATTTTAGAAAATAACAAGAAAGATGTCATAACAACACGCAAACAGCTACAACTACTCTAGCGGCACGCTATGATGGCCGGTTTGACGTTTGTCCGCTCATGAAGTTCCGTATTAATTGATAACGACTTTGAAGGAAATAATTGTATTACTTTATTGACGATAGTGATGTGCAGAGATTCATAAATTTTATCGAATGTAGTTTTAGGTTTAGGACTCAAAATTTATTTATTAAATTGATTTCTTAAATGTATACAAGTGTAGAAAAATCAGTTTGCACCATTTAAGGGGTGAATGTACTTGTGAATATGAACAATTTTCACTATGTGGACAAACCTCTGAAATCGCAAAAAAATATCAATAAATTTTTAAAAATGGAATCTAATACGATCGTCACATAGGATCGCTGGCTAGCACAACTACTACCTCCGGCAAACTCGCGTCAATGCTCAATGCAAAACAAAGCAGTTTCGAATTGACGTTGCTTCGAAAAGTATAAACTGTCAGTGCAATGCGATTGTGATATAGTTTTGACCTGGCTTTGGATTTCAAATATTGATACTGCATTACTACTCTAGCGGCACGCTATGATGGCCGGTTTGACGTTTGTCCGCTCATGAAGTTCCGTATTAATTGATAACGACTTTGAAGGAAATAATTGTATTACTTTATTGACGATAGTGATGTGCAGAGATTCATAAATTTTATCGAATGTAGTTTTAGGTTTAGGACTCAAAATTTATTTATTAAATTGATTTCTTAAATGTATACAAGTGTAGAAAAATCAGTTTGCACCATTTAAGGGGTGAATGTACTTGTGAATATGAACAATTTTCACTATGTGGACAAACCTCTGAAATCGCAAAAAAATATCAATAAATTTTTAAAAATGGAATCTAATACGATCGTCACATAGGATCGCTGGCTAGCACAACTACTACCTCCGGCAAACTCGCGTCAATGCTCAATGCAAAACAAAGCAGTTTCGAATTGACGTTGCTTCGAAAAGTATAAACTGTCAGTGCAATGCGATTGTGATATAGTTTTGACCTGGCTTTGGATTTCAAATATTGATACTGCATTACTGTTGACCCTTGCTCGTTAATTTGGACTCTGTTCAAGCCCTTTGTTGTGGATTTCGTCGATATGACCGAACGTACGCAGATAACTGTTCTAAATAGTCAGACACGTGAGTTCGTAATACGCCTTCGTAACTATTTCGATCGTGAAGCTCAAAATGGAGGGCCAATTTTACCTATAACGTCAGTGGTTGAACGCGTAGCTGATGCGCTTAATATTGGACAACGAACTGTTAGACGGATAACTAAAAAAAAATATGGCGAGACTGGCACAGAAGAAAATAAACTTCACACACCAAAAAAGAGAAAACGAGCAAAACCAGTCGTAGGCATCGATAGCTTTGATGCCGATGCTATCCGAAGACATGTTTACGGCTACTATTTACAGAAGGAGTATCCAACAAGAAAAAAGTTGGTGCATTCACTGAAGGAAGCTGGATTATTCTTCGGTGGGGAAAGTTCTTTAACGAAGATTTTGAAGACCATTGGATTTCGATACAAAAAATGTAACAAACGCAAAATATTGATGGAAAGATTTGATATAGCGATGGCAAGGTATACTTTTTTACGGCAAGTGAAAGAAATCAAAAATTGGCAAAATGTTGTGTTCTTGGATGAAACATGGCTTAATGCTAACCATACTGTAGGCCGTTCTTGGAACGATGACACAGCAGCATCTACTTCCAAAGTTCCTGTAGGAAAAGGATCGCGACTTATAATTTGTCACGCCGGAACCATCAACGGGTTTGTCGAAGGTTCTCTCATGGCTTTTGCGTCAAAAACCACTGGAGACTATCATGAAGACATGAATGGAGAAAAGTTTACTGAATGGTTTACCTCAATGTTGTGTAGCCTCCCTGAACCATCTATTATAATTATGGACAACGCCCCATACCACTCGATGCAAATTGACAAGCCACCTGCTCAATCCCAAAAGAAAGCTGATATCGTCGCATGGCTTCGTAAAAATGGCGTAGATGCAAACATGAATATGTTAAAAGCGGAATTAGTACGTCTTTTAAAAGAAAACAAACCAACCAAGATCCGATACGTCATTGACGAAATAGCATTAGAACATGGGCACAGAGTTATACGGTTACCGCCTTACCATTGTGAGTATAATGCGATTGAGTTGGTGTGGGCTCAAATTAAGGGATATGCTGCAAGACACAATACAGAACCCCCATTTACCACAAAAAAAATGCTAAAATTATTAGAAGAAGCTTGTGAACATGTGACTAAAGGAGACTGGGAAAAGGTTGTGAATAGAACTGTTAAATTAATAAGGGAAGATTATGAAAGAGATGTGAAAATAGATAATATTATAGAAAACGAACATATAATTATTAATGTATGTGATGATAGCAGTGACGACAGTGAAAATAGTAGTATGGACGAATCTGATTAATTATGGCCTTTTGTGGCACCTTTTTTGGTATCTTTTGTATTCATATGTTTCTTGTGTGCATATAAAGTATGTATATTCATTTTCGTTCAAATATTCAGTTCGTTCAAATAAATTAAATAAACATATACATTTTTGTTTTATTAAACCTATTTAATCAGGTACAAAAACAAAACTTAATTGTTTTTTGTTCGAGAATAAATTGACATTCCACATCACTATTGTAATGTGTCAAACCGGCCATCATAGCGTGCCGCTAGTTTATTGACCCTTGCTCGTTAATTTGGACTCTGTTCAAGCCCTTTGTTGTGGATTTCGTCGATATGACCGAACGTACGCAGAGAACTGTTCTAAATAGTCAGACACGTGAGTTCGTAATACGCCTTCGTAACTATTTCGATCGTGAAGCTCAAAATGGAGGGCCAATTTTACCTATAACGTCAGTGGTTGAACGCGTAGCTGATGCGCTTAATATTGGACAACGAACTGTTAGACGGATAACTAAAAAAAAATATGGCGAGACTGGCACAGAAGAAAATAAACTTCACACACCAAAAAAGAGAAAACGAGCAAAACCAGTCGTAGGCATCGATAGCTTTGATGCCGATGCTATCCGAAGACATGTTTACGGCTACTATTTACAGAAGGAGTATCCAACAAGAAAAAAGTTGGTGCATTCACTGAAGGAAGCTGGATTATTCTTCGGTGGGGAAAGTTCTTTAACGAAGATTTTGAAGACCATTGGATTTCGATACAAAAAATGTAACAAACGCAAAATATTGATGGAAAGATTTGATATAGCGATGGCAAGGTATACTTTTTTACGGCAAGTGAAAGAAATCAAAAATTGGCAAAATGTTGTGTTCTTGGATGAAACATGGCTTAATGCTAACCATACTGTAGGCCGTTCTTGGAACGATGACACAGCAGCATCTACTTCCAAAGTTCCTGTAGGAAAAGGATCGCGACTTATAATTTGTCACGCCGGAACCATCAACGGGTTTGTCGAAGGTTCTCTCATGGCTTTTGCGTCAAAAACCACTGGAGACTATCATGAAGACATGAATGGAGAAAAGTTTACTGAATGGTTTACCTCAATGTTGTGTAGCCTCCCTGAACCATCTATTATAATTATGGACAACGCCCCATACCACTCGATGCAAATTGACAAGCCACCTGCCCAATCCCAAAAGAAAGCTGATATCGTCGCATGGCTTCGTAAAAATGGCGTAGATGCAAACATGAATATGTTAAAAGCGGAATTAGTACGTCTTTTAAAAGAAAACAAACCAACCAAGATCCGATACGTCATTGACGAAATAGCATTAGAACATGGGCACAGAGTTATACGGTTACCGCCTTACCATTGTGAGTATAATGCGATTGAGTTGGTGTGGGCTCAAATTAAGGGATATGCTGCAAGACACAATACAGAACCCCCATTTACCACAAAAAAAATGCTAAAATTATTAGAAGAAGCTTGTGAACATGTGACTAAAGGAGACTGGGAAAAGGTTGTGAATAGAACTGTTAAATTAATAAGGGAAGATTATGAAAGAGATGTGAAAATAGATAATATTATAGAAAACGAACATATAATTATTAATGTATGTGATGATAGCAGTGACGACAGTGAAAATAGTAGTATGGACGAATCTGATTAATTATGGCCTTTTGTGGCACCTTTTTTGGTATCTTTTGTATTCATATGTTTCTTGTGTGCATATAAAGTATGTATATTCATTTTCGTTCAAATATTCAGTTCGTTCAAATAAATTAAATAAACATATACATTTTTGTTTTATTAAACCTATTTAATCAGGTACAAAAACAAAACTTAATTGTTTTTTGTTCGAGAGTAAATTGACATTCCACATCACTATTGTAATGTGTCAAACCGGCCATCATAGCGTGCCGCTAGGTTAAATAACTGGTTTACATGTATTGCTTAACTGGTAGCTCCTGACAAACAATCTGACTTTGACAGATTTTTTCCTATACTTGTGTTGTGAAACCTTATTTTTTACGACTGCCTGAAAAAAGGAGTATATTGTTTTCAGGGTTCATGTATGTATGTATGAATCTGAGTTTGTAAATTCCACCATAACTTCTATATGCCTGAACCGAATCCCTAGCTTATTACGGGTGACATAGGCTAGTAAAATTTAAAAAATAATTGATGGGATGGTCCCGCATTAAGACTAAATTTGAAAAAAAAAACGAAAATAAGATTTAGTATATAATCATCATCTAGAAAATTCCAAAAATATATGACACTATAGTTCAATATCCAGTGATTCACAAAAAAAATCATTTAATAAAAATGTGAATAAGATTCTAATTTAACCAGATTAATTTAGATTTTTTACTGTTTAGACCGTTTTTTCGCAGGGCAGTCGTGTTATTTAATTATTTTTAATTCTGACTTGTATGCTGAAATTTATCGATTCTAGGTAAACGGGAAGTACCCTATGAGTTTTGATTGATTGGTAATTTAGGGTCGTCCATTAATCACGTGTTTTAACAACTTTTTAACACTCCCTCTAACCAGGGCTACCCAAAATCATATGTATCTTTTTGGTATAAAGTGTTTTATAAATTTACTATTGACTGGCAACCACCGGTGGTTGTCGCGGCGGGCGGGGAAATCGTTGCGTGGCAACGGCGATTCAAGATCACGCGCCGCTTTTAGGATATATATTTTATATCACAATGATAATTATTTACATAATAACTTTCAAAATTACAATAATAAAAATAAAATTTTGCTAAAATGCATCAAAGAATTCCTCCCCATCGCCGTCATCGGGCAAAGTGCCCAGAAGACTGGCAGCATTGCCACGCTGGATGGCAATGCTTAACCTCTGGCCAAGGAATAGGCCAGCCCTCTGGTCACGTGTAGCGTCGACTAGTTTTTGAGAAAGTTCTCTGAAAAGGAAAAGTGCATTCGGACCCCATGGCCCAAGCGCTTCGACCCCAAACGGCGCAAACTCATAGTTACCTATGAGGCTGGTATATTTACGCCGCTTGAGGGTCTCCGCTGCTGCAGCGGCTGCGCCGGCACAAACTGCCGTGGCTGGAAGGTGGGATGGCGCAAGAGTATCGACGCAGGTTGCGTCCCACACCAAAGGCCTACTCAACTTCCAGGGCAGCAAAGACATACCGTCAGGTCTCTTCCCATCGTCACGTAACAAACCATTGGGTTCCAATATGGTTGGTAAGCCGGCGGTGGAAAGAGCACGGCGGATGATGTCATTGATAGAGACGTGCCTTGCTATGCGGCCCGCGCTTTTACAGCACGATAGGCCATGGTGCCCGAGGCTGTCGACAGCTACTCCGCAATGACAACGGTGCGAGGCAACACAAGACGCACCGAGGCGTAAACAAGCAATGAGCCGGAACGTGAGATCATCCAGCATAGTGCCTATACCGGGCGATGGCAGCGCCTGGAGCCAAAGGCCCGACTTCCATTCCCCCACAGCCAGCAGGCGAGCACGCTCCGCAGGATTGAGTGACGTATCTACTAAATTCTTCCGTATCAATCTGCAAAGCGGCTCGTCCCAACGTCTCTGGGAGGCCGGGTAGGCAGGTAATTCTGTGTTTGGACAGGCCATTTTCCAAGCGTCTACTGCATCTGCCAAACGCGGCACCTCGAAAACAAAAAGAGAACCCGATAAGATATCCCTAGTTAATTTCTCAGTACTGCGGACTGAGGATAAAAACGCTGGTAAACTAATACTTGAAATTTTGCGGACGCCGAGACCCCCGAACCGAATAGGAAGGGTAGCTTGAGTCCAAGCTCGGTCGTCTAAAGTCACATTTAAAATAGCATTGAGTGTATTTCGCATTGTTGAATCAATTTTTTCTAAGAGATGCGGATGCTCCCATAAATGGGAAGAACGGAGAAAGTAAGTAAATTTTGGGCCAAAACAACAGTATCTAATTATGGTAAAAGCCGCATGCACATTAATTTTAAATAATCTATCCGAAATATTATTAAAATTTTGAATTTTTACATCGATGAATTCTTGGAAGGATTCATCGAATATCGGGGACCCAAGGAGGTGAAGAGAACTTTCATCAACAATTTTAATGCCTGGAGCTAGTGTATCAAATTTTGACATAATAGCTTGACTATTGGGGGTTTCCTGTACAAACAGTTCGCATTTTGAGATATTGAGGTCCAATCCAATAGATTGTAATTTCTCTCTTAAGAAAATGAAGTCATTTAGGACTGTTTCGACATCACCTCCGAGGGTACCGTCATCTAGGTACCATACATTAAATTTGGAATTTAGTTGCCCAATTATTGGATTTATCGCAAGACTGAAAATGGCTGGTCCAAGAGGGTCACCTTGCTGACATCCGACAGCAGAAACCAAAAGATTGTTCTTGTAGATTAATTTTGATGGTTGTCTGTAACATTGCCAAAGAAAACAAAAAATTTCTGGTAATTCTTTTTGAACTTCTGCCAGCAAGGTATCCCTGTTCACGGAATTGAAGGCATTTTTAATGTCAACCTTCAGAACAACCTCTCCTTCCTTGCTATGTGCAAAAGTCGATAAAGCATGAACGGCAGCCTCACAGCCCCCCTTAGAGCCAAATCCCACTTGTATGGGCTGTAGCTTATTGGTAAGAAACTCGCGGTAGTGGGCACAACAAATCTTGGCTGCCGTTCGTCTATAAGTGCACCCCACGGCAATGGGACGAATACCCCCATCTTTTTTGCGCAGGGCGCAGAGATTGGCCCCGTACAAAATGTCGGTGATGCCTTCGTCTACACTGCCAGAGAGCATTAAATTTATCAGGGCCGTGAGCTCCCTCAAAAGCGACTCACCAGCTTCCCCAGCGCCTTGACATGTCAAATCTTTGAGATGTTGTGGTGTCAAGCCGTCTAGCCCACCGGCGGAGCCGCATCTGAAGGAGCTCAGGGCTGCTATCACTTCACGTGAGGTAATTGATAGACTTAGACAATTGATATCCGGTGAGTCCGGGAAAGAGAGGCTATCCGATGGGGCCGGGTGCTTACTCTCCAGAGCTGCAAGAGTCTCTGGAGAGTAAGGCGCGACCACATCGCTACTAAACAGAATTCTGGCTGCCCCACTAATGTCACCATCGCCTAATTTCGACTCTACATGTTGGAATGATTCTTTGTTTTTTGGAATTAGGGTTTAATATTTTGGGATCAAAAGTGTTCAAAATTGTACAATTTTCTTTAATTTGAGCTGTAAGACTTTTTTTGACGGCCAAATTCTTTTCCACGTGTAGAACTTTGTAAGAGAAAGTTAACAACTGTTCCCAAGCACTCTTTGTGTTCTCTCTGGCAGCACAACGGACATATTGGGTTAGGCATTGAGCAACCGTCGGCCTCGCACCACGGGGGACTCTCTTTAGAATGGGAGTGTTACTCTTTAAATTAGAGAGGTATTGCCAAAAAGGTTTATTATTAGGTATACTAGCTTGTTTTGCTGGAATAAACTGGGTTTTAATAGGTAAAGACACATTTCTAATTTTATGGATTTTACCACAATGTACCCTTAAACCTCTTTCACTATTAAAAACACGAGAACAGTGGGAGCAAGTTATCTGCGTAGCTGAAGGTTGACTGGCGCTGGTTCCTACAACACTGCTGATGCCACCAGTTGGCGACATTAAAAAACTTAACAGCTACTAGTTATAAACAGAAAAATAGAAACGTTAACTATTAAAGTAAAATAAAAATCATACTGTATACACAAAATAATAAAAGTAAATAAAAGAAGTGTCATTGTCATCCACAACAGACATCTTGACTTGACGACGAAAAAGTGCCGTAATTGGATCAGCAGACGCAGTCACGATAAAGGCTCGGTAAGGGCCAATCCAAAGCCTGCAAAATGACTGCTACCATAGCAACCACCGCTTGGAGCTGAACAAAACGTTACCAAGGTGATCTTTAACGTAACGTGTTACTTGAGCCTTGTTGATGGTTGACAATTGAGAATAAAATTGTAATGAATTAAAGATCACAGCCTGGAAAATCCGACTAAGACTACCACACCACAATAGGACACAATCTTCAAAGGCGACAATTCACTCAAAATCTCAACATGTGGCAAATATTTATTTCAGATTTATTTCTCGCAGAGCCATGTTCGGGCATGCATGACGTCTTTGACGTCTTTAATTATATTGGTTATTTTGGTTTAGAAATCGCGCATTTAAAAAAAACATGTGAGTTTATTTGTAACCTTTTACGAGTGCTTTCGAATCGTGAAGTGAATTATTTCCATTCAACTGAGTATACAATTTGTGCTAGGGTTAGGTCTACTTTAATAATATAATTTTAGACCTACATCATTTCCAGTCTATGTCCTAATTGTTGTTCAAAACCCTATACGAGTATGTTGCCCCGTTATTTGTGACGTGTTAATTGACTGAATTGATGGTATTCATGATGTGACAATGGACTTTGGTCAGGAGTGGAAGAGTGTAACAATCTACCAAATCAATGATGAGAGCAACCAATCAGAGATGATTGCCTTTGTTACACTGTAGCAATCATCTTTAGGTACATAGTAAAACCCCCATGTTATCCTTTTCAATGTCCACTGGTGAAAAGGATAGAACTACTGTTAAACCTGGCAGAGACTCCTAAAATTTAAAAGGCTACTACATCATGACTAAAACAATTATAGTAATGTTAAGAATCCACAACAAGTTACTTAATTGTTAATATTCCAATTCATACCAGTGTCATGTTACAAAGTAACTCAATAACAGAAAGATTACTGGAAAGTCATAAGGAATCTTTATACCGTTATCTGATATTAATTCATTATCTTCAAAAAACTATAATCTTTCCATGTTATTTTTATTAGGGATACAAAGAACAAAGAACTCCAGAGTTTCATCATGTCTATCTGTCACAGAAATTTTATTTACACAATTTATTTTCATTCATAGAGGTGAAACCGTTACTACTTATTACGTAATTATTATAAAGATATTGAATTTAAATTTTGAACAGAAATAGACTGAGAAACATTTTTACTTTTCTCCACTACCAGGCACAGCTCCCTTCATAGTTAAAAAATGATCGAAAATGAAACCTGGTAAGTGATAATTTTAAAAAAGACACAGAAGCTGCACATTACTCTCACTCTTAAGCCACTTTCATAGTCGCTCATTACTTATAGTCTAGGCAAGGAATCTAGAAGACCCCAACAATAATTCCTTGGGTGACGAAACTTTACAGTATCATAAAGTATCTTAAGTTAAACGTATTTCATAAAAATATCTGAAAAAAAATTAGAAAGGAAGTAAAGTTTTTCAATACTATACCCAATTTTTAAAGCATGGATATATTATCGCGTAAATGCAGTTTACGTTTAATAACAAAAATAATAATAATATAATCAGTATATAATGTTCTGCATGATTATTCCTTTTGATATTTCGGTTTCGAATGAAAATTGACTAACTACTATTATTTAAAAAATAAATCTAGCAATTATTTCGTGAAAAATATTAACTTTTAGGCATAAATACTAAGTAAGTATCGCATGGTTTTTTTGGATCTTGTATAAGAAAAATACGACCATAAAATCATTTTTTTGGGATAAAGTGTTTCGTGTTTCCTTGTGTGCGTGTAATCCTTATTTTAGGAACGAAAGTACGAACATTAAACTGTCATTTTGAGTAATATTGCCACTGAAAATTAATAACACTTGGCCTGACTCGAGAATATAACCCAAGACCATGTCCACCGTCAACCATCGAATCAGTCGTGGTATAAGCAACCAGCATCTTTGGATGCCCTGCTTGTGCATCCAATGAGGCTTGTTAACTCAGTGGTGTGTATGTATTTAAGTATCAAAAAAATGTCTGGCGTCACCTGAAGTCTAAACGGTTTTGATTTCGGATTTTAACAAATGGGGTGTCGTTAGATTCATCTTGGTTGTGTGAGTGACACTGGACGTGACGTAACAGAAAATCAATAAGGCGGACGCCAGCCACCGAAAGCCAATATTGTTCTGTGCAGTCTGTAGTCTAAACGAGTGGACTGTAGAACTATTTTACCAAATGAGGTGTCGTTAGTAGTCGTCATCAGGCAGTGAATTTTGCAAAATAAAATCCTTAAAAATGACGAATGAATTGGTCAGTTTTTTTTTCGTTTCCCCTTGATTGGGTTCTCGTTAAATAGGTTTTGGCGACCTCCCTGGCGCAGTGATGAGCTCTACCGTCTTAAAATGGGAGTCCCGTTTTCGATTCCCGGCAAGGTCAATTTGGGAATTTTCAATTTCTGCATTTTCTCTGGTCTGGTCTATTGGGAGGTTTCGGTCGTGGCTAGTTACCACTAACCACCCTACCGGCAAAGACTTACCGCCAAGCGATTTATCGCTCTGGTACGAAGCCGTGTAGAAAGTAGAAATCACTTTTACCACCATTACAGCCCATTAACGTCCCACCATTGGGCACAAGCCTCCACTCTCATAGGAGAGAGGGAATTAGAGCTTAGACCCACCACGCTGCTCCAATGCGGGTTGGCTATTATCATGTTAGTGATAATAACCGGGACCGACGGCTTAACGTGCTCTACGAGGTACGGGGGTGAAACACCGTCAACTTCCTAACTCTGGGCTGGTACTGGGAATTTCTAATCAGAAAAACCCGATACTTAATTATGGCCCGACCCCGGACTCGAACCCGAAACCTCGTCGACCGCAGTCAAACATGCTAACCACTAGATCAACGAGGCAGTTCAGTTTTTCTTAAATATATACCGTTTAAGAAATAATAAAAATACTTATGAAATTAAAGCTTAATTTTTTTCTCAAGATTCAATTCTGAAGAGTTTCGCAGGCGGACGGGCACATGTTTAGCCCTCGACGGATTGTATTCTTGCATGTTCCCGGCTGAGATGCTCTTTGGTACTTAAGTTTATATTTTAGCTTTGTAGGCCTTTTTATTTCATTTTTTTTTCTACGAGTGACAGACGGGAAACATACATTTGATTTTTAAGGGATTTTTATTCCTAAATAAATAAAATATAATTTATGTTTTAAAATCTGCATATGCAAGAAGACAACCCTGATTCATTGAATTCTCGACTAAACAGGTTACTACGTACTCACTAACGCTTCTATAGTTTTCGTGTAATGTTCCTACTCATCGCAAGAAGTAGCTAACTATCGGACTTGACAAGTCCACATCGATCACCTCAAGAATCCGTTGACGCGATATGGCCGCGCGTGTCCCGTATTGTTTTTTTCTCACACGAATTCACGAAAGAAAAGCTTTATTACGGCTTCGTTTTTGAACTTTAAATTTTTACTGGACGTAAACGTACAAGGCACTTGCTTAGGTTCCTTTCTTATTTGATACTAGCGTTTGCCAGCGGCTTCGCTCTCGGTTTCATAGGTACTTTCAAGGAGTGAGACCACTTGAATTTATTTGGTCACGCGATAGTTTTAATTTCGCGATAACTCCAAGATATACTCAATATCATTTATTCAATATAGGTACACTGTATAGGTACACTTATTGACATTAAAAAATACTTACTTATAAAACATGATGGTGATAATTGGTTACGGTATCTTAAAACTAAAACTACGAGGGTTTCAAACGCGCCCTGGTCTGAGAAGAGCCCACAACAGACTCAGCCGGGTTTTTTTTTGTTTTTATTATCACCATCTCACAAATCATCTTAACTAAGGAACTATCAGAGCCATAGAGCAAATCATTGCCAAGCTTCCTTGTCGTTTAAGTAGTCCTTTACATGGTAATAAGATTTTTCAATGAGTGTACGTTTTACATTAACTTTGAACATATTTATAGACATCTTTAACATGTCTTCTGGGAGCTTATTGTAGAAGCGGACATTGTTTTCAACAAATGAATTGCTAGTTTTACTAAGCCTAGAAGCAGGCATTACAAGTTTATTTTTATTTCTAGTATTGACATTATGACAATCACTTTTCTTCTTGAATTTATCTATGTGTTTATGCACGTATACTAAATTTTCAAATATATATATTGGTTGTGCACTGTCATAATATTGATTTCTTTAAATTTATCTCTTAGTGACTGTCTTGGTCCCATATTATATATGGCTCGAACAGCCCTCTTCTGCAGCACAAAAACAGAATTAATGTCTGCAGCATTACCCCATAATAATATACCATATGACATAATGCTGTGAAAGTAACCAAAATAAACTAATCTCGCCGTTTCTTATTTAAAATTGTATGGTGTAAAGGACAATTATTATATGCACGAAATGCTTAATGCTATGTATCGTATTTAATTTGATAAGAATTAATATCGTATCTGTCAAAATAGTTTCTTCCCACATAATATTTTAGCATATTTATTAGCATTTTTTTTAACTTCAAAATGGGTTTAGTAAGCTACCCTTATAAGATAAACATCGCCGTCTTTTCTTTAAACCTATAAAAGAAGAACGATTCCACCGTATATTGTGTTGTTATATCTCAAAGAGATTAGGCAGCGTTTTCGATGAAAGGCTCCAGGCAGTTTGATTTTTTCCGACATCTTCAACAATCATCGTCATATTTCACTCAATTTAAACAAAACATTGAATTATATAAATAAACCTTTCTCTTAAATCACTCCGTCTATTAGTTCCGTCTATGAAAATCAGTTCGGTAGTATTTGAGTTTATCCCGTTCAGACAGATAGACGCGGCAGGGGGCCTTAGTTTTGTATTTAGTGATATTTTTCATATACCAGTTATACCAGGGGTTCATTTTAAACATTCTTATACCTAACCTCTAAAGGGATAGTTATGTAACGCCATTTTTTTTCTCGAAATAGGCGCCACATAAAACCTGTATTCAATAGCCTGGTATCAATACAAAAAAGTATTATATGAAAAAAAAACAAAAACGAAAAAATGAAAAAAAATTAAAGCGGCAGGTTTCTGAGATAGCTATCAAAGCTGTACTGGTGGTGCCATCAACGAGTAGATTGTAACATTGATAGATTATATCTCGAAAACCTGACGCTCTAGAAGATTTTGTCTTATATAATTTGTTGGTGTTAATGCCAGCTATTGATTAATACAGGTTTTATGTGGCGGCTATTTCGAGAAAAAATAAAAATGGCGGAACGGTTGGTAGGCCAAACTATTCATACCCCTTTTAAGGTTTGGAACAAACATGTATTTTAGTATTATGTGATGAAGTTGCCTGAGGCATATAATTTTGTGTTGTCCAGCGCTCATTGTAATTTTTTATTGCAGATGGGATGACAACGATTCAGCTTATTGGTATTTCTACGGAACGAGATTATATCGGGAGGACATAATAAAAAGGAAAGGGAAAAGTAAAAAGAAAAAAAGGGAGGGCAGAAAACGCGGGTGGTTCTACGGCGATGATTGGCTCGATGACGATGAGACGGACAGAGTGTGGCAAGTCGTCTGTTTCACCGAGGAGGACTGGACCCACCTAACTGAGAAGTTCAGCCGGGCGACCAGCAAAGTAGAGAAGGAATTACATCGCTCCCTCTCGCAAAACTTCCTCCCGGAAATACCAAGGCTGTTTCAAGAGAAGGAACGCTTACAGCGTAAAAGGTTATTGCTTCACTACTTTCTAATATTTCACTTTATGTTACACTTTAAAGTTTTACTCACGTTAGTGGCGTACATGTGTAACTTACGAAATGTAAACAGTTTTGCAAGTCGCGTATCGTTTGCAAAAAACTTAATATAATTGCGGCCTTAGGGCATGGCCTAACTCAGAAATGAATGCTATATTTTAAAAGAATTGAACGTCAAATTACAGTTACTCTGCATTCCACTCGCGCGCGAACTATAGTTTCTACTCATATCCTACTACTTAAAATGAGAAATCTAAATAATTTTTGGTGTATTATTAAATATATATTATGTTTAGATATAGTTTAGATAAAGTTTTACTTTTCAAGATTATACTGATAGGTGTCATCCCTGAATCCCCGTGGAAAGAACTCGAAAGACTTTAGTTAGCAGTTTTACCCACATTTCGACTGTGAAGCTTTTGAGGCTTTCGAAAGCAAACCAATTTTATTTGTTGTTGCTTTTAAATGCCTTGCGAAGAGTTTTGTTTTCGGTTTGTCAAAAGAATAAAATATTAAATGGTAACACATAGCGAATTAATGCTAAAAATGTTTACGCAACGTATGCGATGCAAGTAACTTGATTAAGCTATGCGATATGATGCCTTGCTACATGATTTGCTGACTTGAATTGTTATAGTGTAATCTAAGATGGATCTATTTGTCAAGACTAACACCGTCGTTTAGTATGTGTATTCTTTGTGTCAATTTCGATAAATGATCTTTAGCTTCACAACAACTGCGCTCATTTGTTTCCTAAAGTATGGCTACGCCGCGGCTGGTTACTAATGATACACTGTCGCCAAAGATATCATGCAGCTAAGCGATTTAACTTTACAGTAAAATAGCATAGTAAATGGTTCTGTTTTCCATACCATTCTTTAGTTAGAGTAGTTCAATATGTATGTTTTATCAGTATTATTAAAATGGCAAGTGCGAAATAGTATTATTTTTTGGAGTCTTTAGTAGAGGTACAATTTCTTTTGTCAGCATTGTACGCTTTTTAGTTTAAAAAGTTATACATTAAAGTTTTAAAGCATTGGCGAATGTTTAAAATGGTCTAATTAAATTAATTTAATTACTTAATCAAAAACTCACTCAAACTTTTTGGGGTCATCAGGGTCATAATAAATAAATTGTGATGATATAATTAATTCATACTAATATCATAAATGCGAAAGTGTGTCTCTCTGTCTGTCTTTCTGCTACGCTTTAACGGTCCATCTTTTTAGCCGATTTCGGTGAAATTTGGTCTACAGATAGGTTGCACCCCAGGAAAGGACATATGCTATGCTTCCGGAAAATTAAAAAGTTCCCGCGGGAATAACAAACACAATCAACGCGACGCAGTCGCGGGCATCATCTAGTGATGCAATAAATTTCGCATATTAGCTATATCCGAAATATCGTTTTATAAAAAGAGATTCTTCACTTCACCATGTTCTTTTTTCTTATGCCTGTAATTTAACATTAATTTTATGCCAACTTAATGAGTCTTCCAATTTTAGCTTAAATTCTGTTATTACCCATTACCTTTTATTACCAATGAAAGCTAATTTAACACCAATAAATACTTTTCTAGTACATTTATTTAATTTTTTTTTACCCTTAACTTACCCTTATTTTCTTGTTATTTCAAGACTTAGAAATTCTATCATATCATTGTGTATCTTTGTACTGTAACAACTTTTATTCTGGAGTTATCTTATTTCTAGTTATTGACTATGCGAATATTATCACGAGATTGAATGTCTTCACAGGAACAAAACACAATACTAATGTACTGTCAATTTATTCCAATTTAGTGTCAAACAGTTTATTATTTTGTTATTCTCCTAAAAGCCAATTGCAATATAATTTTCATAAGCTTTCTAGGCTGCTTTGTTTTTTTCGCAGTGTTTAATATTAATTTTATAATAGGTTCGCATCAATCAAAGATTTGTGCATGATTCTGTAGAAACGCTTAGTGTTCCTGGGATAAAAATTAATCCTGATATCTAATCTATGCCAAGTTCAGTGGTTGATTCGTAATTAAAATTATATTAGGATTGCGATGCTATGCGAAATGTATGTAATATTGATTCATACCAAAATATGTATTACATTATTTACTTAGACATGCTGAATCCTGCGACTGTCACAAAATTACCTGCTATATTCCCCAGTCTAATTAAAGATGCGCGCACATGCCCTACATGTGAAATTACAAGGTTCTTGATCCGCTTTGCGTTGTCTATTGGATAGAAGCAGACGTTACTTTGCGGAACTATTTCCTTCATTTTGCGTTTCTGTCTGTCAGTCGTGGTACCGCTTAACCATTATATCCACTTTATTACTCTATAACGAGAGCTTTCTGTAACCAAAGAATTTGTCTCGTTGGATTCATTATAGATGATTTTTTTAATTGATATTTTAGAATTCAGGACTATAATAAACGTCACGATATGTAGTCACATAAAATCTGGCAGTGAGTGCAGCTTTGATTTTATATGATAAATATATTGTATGCCGCGGGATGAAACACGATTTCACCCCTAAGCACACAATATACTACTACAGCAGAAGCATAAAAATAAAGCATGTAACTTTTACATTGCATAACTTACATTACACCTGCAATAAATTTATAGCTGTCATTTTAGTTTAGAGATTGGTTGCGAATGCATTAGCCACAAAAAATCTATCCAAAATCATAGCTAAAGGGATATTTTCATGGATATGTACTTTTTGACATCCTATAACATCATCTTGTAGTCATCTATCATGCATGCATGTTAATATTGTGTTCACAACAAATAAACCAATCAATGAAATAGGTGTTAAGTATGCCAAATTAAAGATAAGGTTTTTCTACTACTTAGGTTACTGGAGCTAGCGCCACGACGCACATCAAGTCGCGTGCTACAAAAAATCAAGCAGAAAGAGGAGGAGACCAAACAGAGCTCTTATGACTCCAAGGACGAAGACAGCAAGGAAAGCCCTAGCGCGGCACGAGAGAGCAGAGCCAGGCGACGGAACCAACTGAGGTATGCAGGAACCTTTTAACTAACTACCAATCTCTCTGCAGTGATCACAGACTGAAAAACAGATTCATAAAGGTTCCAGAAATATAAGTGTAACAGAAACGAAGCTGTAACCCTTTTTAATGTTTTTTTATTTATGTTAACCCGAAACACTTATATTTCTGTAACAGAAACGAATCTGTACCAGAAATAAAGGGTTTGAAAGTGTAACCGAAATGGCCTCGTTGCCAAATTTACTATTAACGTGTATTCAAATTTGGGCCTAAGGTGAAAGCAACAATGGTTGCAATTGTTTTAAGAAAAATATTTCCATGTTGTGTCAGTGTGTGTAAAATCCAATGAAGTGAGAAGAACGCGTTGTCACAGCGTGCAGTATGTTAGGGCATGTACCTATAACACAGATAAAAATACTTATTAACAGAAATAAACGGTTACAGATTGATTAGGTTACAGCATCGTTTCTGTTTCCGTTATAACTGTTTTTGTTTTATAACATTTAAAAAAAAGTGTTTAATCCCCTTATTTCGGTTACTGTTTTAGTTCTTAGCAGTGATATAACACCACGCTTAACACTAAAGTCGAAATCTTGTATTCCACATGTACCATATCTATAGTTAAAAAAAAGGAATAGGAATTTAATAAAAAGTTTTCAAGAACAATAATAGTCAAATTCTTAACTACAAACAAATTATTAAGTTAGTAGACCCTGTAACATAAATGGTCTCAAATGGTTGATGTATCCATTACTGTTAAATTAGCTCTTGTTTTCCAGCATCTCTTTGGCGCCTTGGTTAACTCCATCTAACCGCCGATGTTCTAGTCGATATCAGTTAAACATTATTATATCTTATCCTTATATTCAATTCTAGAACAAAATCATCGTCGTCAGATTCATCTGATAGTTCAGTAAGCAGACAAGAAGAAATGCCGCAGAAAGCCTCAAAGCAGTCGAAAACGAAGGCCAAGAGATTAAAAAACTCATCATCATCTAATAAGGGTGAACCGCCCCCAGGACCAGTGGTCAAGACCGGCAGGAAGACCAATAACTCTCTATCGGCCGCCATAGGCCAGATCGTTATACCCGACAGCGATGAACCCGTTAACAGCACAAGGAAGAAACTTAAAACGTCACAAATGTAAGTGTTGTGTAGACTGCAGTCTAAGGCGATACATTATTTCCTATTAGTCGTTCGACAGAAGAGTTAAAACAGAGCGACGCTGCAGGGTAAAAGGGACCTAACAGAGGAAACTGGCAGAATTTTCAATACAATTTTCGATCACACTAATTTTAAAGGACATGACCAGTAATTGCCCTCCGATTCGGGACAATGTGCAGGATTTCCGTTTTTACAGTAAGGTTTAAAAATTCAAAACGAAATTATTATGGATTTATATTCCAAATAAGGTCAGAGTTCAAACTTACTTAAAAATATTTACTAGACTCACCACAATAACTAGCGCCATCGAGTGTGGGAAAGTAGTTTTTGGTGAAAATTTTTTATTTATTTTCTCAGTTTTCAGAGCCTTCAGACTCCTGAAACTTTTTTATTTGAAAACTATAAAATATAACAATTACAATAATAAATAAATCATTGCTGCACATTGATTTTTGACACCTAGGCAAGCTGCCATAGTTCCACCGGTCAAATCCTTTGTATGATGTTTTTGGCCTCTCGCAATCATAGTCAGCACTGCACCTATTAACTGTTATGGTAGCACTGTCATTTGTAAGGGCGTCACCCACTATGAATATATATATTTATGCTGTGGTTGTGTAGGTTTTAGTGTTTCGTACAGAAAAGTAAAAAATGTTACAACATTGCTTTATTGCTATCCCTTTCCTGGTGTAGCACAGTAAATGAATCTGTATTTCTCACATTTTTGTCTAATCATGGCCACTTAAGTCGTAATCACATTTTAGATTCAGTCAAACTGAAGAAGACATTCAAACGGATATGTACAAAGTGCTGGAACAGCTCTCAGCGCACGAAGATGCCTGGCCGTTCATGGACCCCGTGGAAGAAGAATACGCGCCCAACTATTACGCCGTCATACGACGGCCCATGGACTTACGTAAAATGGAGGAACGTCTGGACAGTGGATACTATACAGACTTCTCCATGTTCAAAGGCGATTTCAAACTTATAGTCAACAATTGCCGACTATACAATGGCCAAGATAATGGTAATATTATGTTTTCCATATTTTAATAACTCTGATTCAATGACCTCCCTGAATAAACATTAAAGTTAGGCTGCAAGGCCTGCATTTCTATAGCCTACTCAACTTTGTATTGGACAAAAGCTAATGCTTTATTAATATTTATGTTTTCAGAGTACACCCTGATGGTAGATAATTTACAAGCTGCTTTCGATCGCCTCACGGAAAAGTATATTCATCGGGTTTCCTCCTCAGATGAAGAAATTGCTGTGGAGTATCAACTGCCTACTCCATCCAGAAAGCATAAGTTGAAAAGTAGTGAGTCTCCAACCCGGCACAAGCGAAAGAAAAGGAAATCTAATTCAGATACAGGTAATATTAATAATGAAAAATAAAAGTTAGGGATCCTAGTCCATTTCCATACCTATAGGCTTTTCAAAATTACTATTTATAAAGGCAAATGTGACGCCTGACATTCTATAAGCTTTTCATAGTATCTAATCCAAAACATGACTGATTTACAGGAGAGGCAAAATCTAGTTTATCAGAGAAGAAAGATGAAGATGAAGAAAGACAAGATGATGACGAAGACGAAACTGAGGTAAAGAAAAACAAAGAATCTCATAAAAGCCGACACGACAAGGGTCGCAAGAAACGCAAGGGACACAAGCGCCACGGCAAACATTCCAGGAATCACAAGAAAAACTCTCACAAGTCTAATCACGAATCAAAGAGACACAGCAGGAAACATGGAAAGAATAAAGACAAGGAAGGCAAGAAGTCCAAGCAGAAGAAGAAGAAGAATAAACATGATGTGGTGCCGGTGGAGGAGTTCAAGAGGAGTGCTTCGCAGGAGTCACTGGAGAGTTCCAGTAGGAGCCGGAGCGCCAGCCCTCTTCCGTCTATTCATACGCCTTCGCCCTCGCCTTCGCGGTCGCCCTCGCCCGCGCCCGCCCCATCGATCGACCCAGACTTTCTTAAGGACAAATACGACAAGATCAAAGAGAGGCGGCGCCATGCGGCCAAGACCGCCTGGGAGTCTCTCTTCGATTTCAAGCAGAAAACAGACAAGCAGAAGCAAAACATACATGTGCCCGAGAAAGAGAAGAACCAAAAGCTCCGTGAAACAATCGAAAAGCTCAAAGCTAAGAATGAAAAGTACAAAGGCACTTCGCTTTTCAACAGCCTTTTCTCCCCGGGAGGATCTGAAAAGTGTCATTCCAAGGACTACAGAGGCTCCAGTAAAGACGATGAAACAGAGTTCTCTGAAGACGATACTGTTGAAAGTTTAAAAGAAAAGTCTACTGTTAAGAAAGGCAAGAAGAGTTCCGCGAGAAATGCGTCAGCCTCTGAAGCTTTGGAGCAAGCGGTGAAAGATATAAGCAAGTGGCTGGATGATGCACCCAAGAGTTCAGCTCTAAGCTCGCCATCTGCCAGCCCTGCGCAAACCATCTCCACTGAAGAACACGACAATAGTCGCCTGGACGACGAATCCTCGCTAGGAGAGAAACCACCACTTTCTCGGAAGGAGCTGGGTCGCAAACGACCGTCATCGCGAGAACCAAAAGTTGTGAAAAGAAGACAAAACCAAAGGACCATTGAGAGACTACAGCCTGGAAAAAGCAAGGGTAATCTATTGACGAATATAGGTAACAAAAATTCAGAAAAATCAGAAGACGTTGTGAGTGTCGGACCATCTAATAAAGCACGCGATTCCAACAAAGCAGAAGAATCTAGCCCGAAACTCAGTCTAGGTTCAGTTTTAGCGACAGTAGAATTCACACTGGGAAATGACCATAATTTTAACGATGAGCCACCTAAGGTTGAGCTGCCAAAAGAAACCACTACAGAAACTGTTGTTGAACCAAAAGAGGTCGAAACGGCCGAGAAAATCGTCGAGAGTAAACCTGACGAAAAACCCGTATTGAAAAAAGATGCTGAAGTTGAAACAGATCCACCTGTAGTAGTCAAGCCAAGCCAGGAAAAAGCTACTCCTAACTTGAGTGCTTGGTTTAAAGCTTTCGGTGCGCCTAAAACTACAAATCCTTCGACCAGTACCAAGAAGAAGGTTGAGGAAACAGAAACTGAAGAAAAAACTACAGACAAACCAGAAAATGACTCAAAAACGACAAGTCCAAAGAATACTACCACAAAATATGACTCTCTTAACGATTTGAATTCGCCTCTCCCCGACGGCGGCGATTCGCCTATTCCGAGTGCGATGGCGACTCCGCGCCAACGCAGAACCAGTACCGGGAGCTCGGTTTCGGAGAGGTCTTCATTCAGCCAAGATTTGGACTCTCCCAGGCACCAAATGTCGCACACATCCCCCCTGCTACGATCGCCTGCATCGCCGCGAACTGATGACTTTCAGAAAATTACATATCCCATCATTAACGGCACCGTTCGAGCTGGCTTCTATCACGATACTACTTCTGTTAAGAGCAGTCCTGAGAAAAGCTGCAGTCCTAGAGATGGACCACAGTCACCTTACTCGCCGTATTCTCCACACGTCTACGCTTCTAACAGCAACGCTGGATCTGCTACACCCAACTATTTTGTGGATCATAACAAAAGTCCTTTACCAACATACGGTCAAAACGCGCCACCTTATTATGATACCTCTAAAGCACCTTTAGTCAGCAAGCCTCCAAAGGTGCATGAAGATTATACATCCCTAAGTCCAGACTCATTCCAGCAAAATAATTTTAATGGTCCCTTTTCACCTACGCCGTCTCCATACCCACCTGCACAAACTAATTATTCTCAACCGCAAATATCTCCTCAACCTGGAATTTCAACCACCCAGCCCGCTACCCCTGTCCAAATATTACCGGATCCGAAAACATCACTCTTTCCAGTCAAGAAGAGGACATACAATAACCCTGAAAGCCCACTGCCTCCTAAAATACTACCCGAAAATAAGGAGACAATTCGATCTTCACCAATTAAGAGCACCCAGTCTTCACATTCGGGTCAAGCTCTGCCATCAACGTCTGTGGATGATATTGCTCTGGCCCTCAGTGAGAAGTCTGAAACTTTAAAATTAAATATGTTACGTGAGAAAAGTAATACTCTCAATTACACTGAGCGACACATCTCAGAAAACAGAGACAAGATTTCATTCGAAAACAATGTTATGACTCGCGAGGAAAAGACAGAAATTCACCACATTGATCTCACAAAACCAGCCAGTAACACTAAAAAAGACAATATTGACATGGTGAACATGGGCTACATGAACTTAGAAGATAGGAAAAGTAATATGGAGTCCCCTGATGTGGAATTTGTGAGCAGAGAACCTAAATTGAATTTGGGTCCGCAGCAAAAAGGTTATGAAATAGAAGCTATTGCAATAAATCTTGGAATAAACAACCAACAGTTGCCAAAACCGATAAGTAAGCCATCAGCCGGGCTAAGTAATATGACCCCAGCCCATACTCACGAGAGGCCCCACAATGAAATCCCCACAAATCATAATATACCACTTGCACATCATAATCAATATGATTCATTGCCGACTGGGCAGCCCATTACCTCATTTTCCTTAAATGACATTGAAGTGGCGAATAAAAAACTGTTTGCTGGTAACAACAACTCTTCATCAGCTGCCCTGGACTTCGGCAATTGGAAGATGAATCAAATGCGCAAACTGGACATGGTGCCCTCCGATTACTCTGCCAACAGTTATTCAGCTAATATTGAAGAAAAATCTAAATCAACTGATACTTCAATATCTAGTGCAATAAACTACAATAAAAATGTACAACATCAACAATATACTAATTATAATAATGTACCAAGATCAAGTACTCAACGAAATCAGGACTTGCAACAAAACTTACCAGCTGAATTAAGGATACCTAATCCACGTGGGCTTCTTAAATCTGATGCGATGTATACAACTGCAACAATCAGCGATGTTGATACCATCGCAAAAAATATAGACGCACATAACAAGTCTCAAAAATCTGAGAAAAGCATGCCAAACCATCCACTGGCATCAGCATTACCATACAAAACACCATACAGCAGTCATTCCGCTCTGCCCATAGAAACTTTGCGAAACCTGCCAAATATTCCACAGATGTTGGAACGATATACGAATGACGAAAGATATTTATCGAGCTTTGCGAACAGTTCCAGTTCTTTATATCACGATAAAACATTTCAAATGGCCCAAATGTTTAATAAGAATATAGCTTCTGAAGCTCATCCCGCGAGTACTTCTGTCAGTATATATTCACAACCGTCTATCGCTGCGATGAGTAAAGATAACAGTATTTACAAGACCGCGGCAAGCATCGCTAGCACGCAGATGGACGCTAAAAAGAATAAGAGGAAAAGAACTTCAGACTCGAAGCAATCGGCCACACAGGTGGGACAGGCCTACCATACCTCCACCTGTAATAGTGATGTTCTGACATCTGTTCGGTCGAGTATGATGCCACCGAGCCCCTTCAACTTCAGTAGTTCCACAAACATGGCTCTGAGCGGCATGTACGCCGACAACGGCGGATTCACAATCGAGGACTTCAGGAACAGCACAAATCAGCTGATGGCCGCCAACTACATGGCGGCAGCAGTGGCTCACCAGCAGCGGAACAACGAGACGGCGGCCGAGAAACTAGCGAAGCCAGCCCATCAGAGTTCCAATCACCAGAGCACCAGCTCATTGCCCTTTATTGGGCATTCACAAATCCGGGCCGGGTATCCGTTTGTGGGTACGGAATCCTCGTCGCCCTTGTACCAACAGTATTTGCAGCGCTATCAGGAGGAGCTCCAGCGACAGACGGGGGCTCAAATCATGGGCCTCTACCCATCCGCTTACCAGACGCCGCTCGGTGTTCGCCAGCCCTATGATTCCATCAATCGACCTTCTTGGCTTTAAATTGTAATCCAACATCTCTAGGATGTGAGACCACATAATAAATTACTATTTTATGATTATTATCAATGTGACAACTGGTATAGGAAAATGTAATTCATGTTGTTTGTAGAATTATTAAGATAGCATCTTTGTGAAAATAATAATTAATCAATATTCATTCTACGGATTTAATGTCTGTTTAGCAAGTTACATGACAATTTATTATTAATAATCCATGATTTAATTTGCAGTGAGAATATATTATTTACCTGTGATGATCCTACAACATTGTGTTGTGTTGACTCATAATAATAGTTTTTAGGAAAAAATCTTGATTTCTCTGTGTCTACTTAAGATAGATGTTTGTGATCAAAACAACTTGTATTGTAATATCTACACTAAGCAAATGATTAACATTATATGTGTCCCTATTTTAATTGACCGAGCGAAGCGAGGTCTCGTGTCTACTTGGGTAATTTTGCACTTGTCCATTTATCAGAGCCACTATCTACATCCACACATTTGTTTTATTTCGGAATTCATGAACCTGATAACTGAAAGCCTTAAAATTACAAAAATATTACATAGACCTATTCAGTATTCACATAAAGAACCAAATGGGGACAATGAAATATTAAGGCTTTACGAAAGCTCTTTAAAATCAATTGGATATCATTGAAAATAAATTTCTAGCAGAATAACACTTCATATTTTATTTTAATTACGAAGTTGACGATTGAAAGTTCTGTCTAAAAGGCAGTTTGTAGACCTATTTTATCCCAGGTTCTATCTTATATACGGCTCTCAAGTGAAAAACCAATACTTAGGTATCGTGTCAGTAATATCCTGTATTAAATAATATAAAACAATTAAAAATTGAAATAAAATTAATAATTTACTGATAAACGTTCAAATTATCTCGTCTTTAGATGGCAGGATGTATGTAAGCACTTATAACACGCGAGGTCTTAGTTCGGGACGAACCACTAGTGTTATTAATATAGCTAAGCTATTTAGTAAATGTCATAATCAAAATATGTGAGGCTCACGGCATATTGATGAAGAGTAATCGACGCTGTTTTCTGCACGTTCTGCAATACTGCACATTTCTACGCTCTAGTTGTTTAGAATAATAATTGGACCTCGTAAAATAGATGCCGTCTAAGACTAAATTCACCTGGGCGTAATCATCCTAACTAATATGTGGTGAAAATGTAGTTCGATGTACTCTGTACCACTTCGGTTCACTAGGACTCAATAAGCCATGAGCCCAAAAACCAGTAGTGCAGGCCATGCAATAAATTTTATTTAATATTTTTGGACAAAACTACACTCAAGTTTATTTCATAGTTATTATTTTATGAAAAATATTACTTATAAGCTCAGCATTGCAATTTGTATTGTTATTATATAATGATTTAAATTTTATGATTATTATTATTAAATTTTCTTACATTCATTGTTGTGTAAATACTTTTATATTCTGTTTTAAGTTAATTATTATCAGCATTAACTAAGTACTTTGCTTTATATATTAAATAAGAATTGGATATGTTTAATAAAATTAGAATATTATTAGAAATTATTAATCATAAGAAATATTGAAAACATTCTTCGTGTAAAAATGGAAATAAAGATTTTCAAAATACCTATAATTTTATTTCTTAAAAAATTGCTGTTACCTATAAGTACTTCATAATATTATT
The DNA here is from genome assembly GCA_964035005.1 of Erebia palarica. Lineage (NCBI taxonomy): Eukaryota > Metazoa > Arthropoda > Insecta > Lepidoptera > Nymphalidae > Erebia > Erebia palarica. The sequence continues at coordinate 24,249,215 of OZ035986.1, forward strand.
ATGCAACGTTGGTAGGTGACAGTGGACTCATTACACCAGCACCACACTTTGCTTTAGTTAAATTAATAGAATCTATCGTATTTAGTCCGGTCAAATCAGACATAAAAATAGTGATCAAATATCCAAATCTCCGGCAGAGCTGAATTTTGCTAGAGACCTTGGGTACACCAGTAGAAATAAGCATAAAGTATTAGGACCTTTTTCACACCAGAGTCTAGACAATCTTGCATTGTAAAGTTTACATCTCCTGAAGATGCTCCGGTGTCGGGGCGAAACGTGCGTCGAGATTAGTTTAAAAGTCTTGTGTGGTGGTGCATTAGAGTGGTGGTGGCATTGCTTGCTTGGGAACTTGGCTTTCTTGCTTGGTTGGGAAGGTAAACGGTGCTTCGCTTGTAACTGCATGCTTGACCATACAGAATTTTTTCTGTTGGCGGATTACCTATAGCAAAATAATTGTAATCTTTTCTTGCTATTGTATTTTTATTTCCGACTAACAACTTCGTCCGCATACTCTTTAATTTTCCGGGATAAAATGAGCTATTCGGGATTATAATCTATCCCTGTGCAAAATTTCATCTAGATCCGTTCAACCGTTCTGGCATGATTGAGTAACAAACATCCATCCATCCATCCATCCACTTTTACATTTATAATATCAAGTATAAATTCGCACTGCGATGCTGCGTCAACCAATGCCGGAAGATGGCAACAACCAATAGTACCCCTTATGAAGTTATACTCGATGTACATTGTGCATCCATCATTTTGACGACCTCCCTGGCGCAGTGTTGAGTGCTGTTGTCATAACGTACGGAGGTCCCGGGTTCGATTCCCGGTAGGGACAATTTGGGAATTTCTAATTTCTTAATTTTTCCTGGTCTGGCTTGGAGGGAGGCTTCGGCCGTGGCTAGTTACCACCCTATCGGCAAAGACGTGCTGCCAAGCGATTTAGGGTTCCGGTGCGTTGTCGCGTAGAAACCGACTAGGGGTATGGGTTTAATATAACTACCATGTCCTTAACAGTTTATCAGGTGAGAAAACTTACTCCGCGAAGGCCTTTTAACTTAAAAGGTCTTCGCGGAGTAAGTTTTCTGTTAGTACTATTACGTATTTTGTAGTTTAGAGTTTCGGGGCGAAAATGGATATCAACTTTACCACTGCTGCTTTTTTTCTGGTCGGTACACTGCTGCTGCTTAGCCCTCCAGCCTTTCGTTAGTAAGGCATATTATTCTCTATTTCTTAGATGGGTACTTGAAGGCCGGCATAATGTGTCTATACCGTTGGCGTACCTAATAAGTATTATTAGTAATAGGTACTATAAAGTATGCGTCAAAAAGACGTCAACCGCGACTTATTTCTGATTTCCTATGAGATTATGAAATTTTCCCGCTGCAAAAAGCCTATATGTAGAAGCCATTGATATATATAATGTAGGTACTAAACTAGCGGCACGCTATGATGGCCGGTTTGACGTTTGTCCGCTCATGAAGTTCCGTATTAATTGATAACGACTTTGAAGGAAATAATTGTATTACTTTATTGACGATAGTGATGTGCAGAGATTCATAAATTTTATCGAATGTAGTTTTAGGTTTAGGACTCAAAATTTATTTATTAAATTGATTTCTTAAATGTATACAAGTGTAGAAAAATCAGTTTGCACCATTTAAGGGGTGAATGTACTTGTGAATATGAACAATTTTCACTATGTGGACAAACCTCTGAAATCGCAAAAAAATATCAATAAATTTTTAAAAATGGAATCTAATACGATCGTCACATAGGATCGCTGGCTAGCACAACTACTACCTCCGGCAAACTCGCGTCAATGCTCAATGCAAAACAAAGCAGTTTCGAATTGACGTTGCTTCGAAAAGTATAAACTGTCAGTGCAATGCGATTGTGATATAGTTTTGACCTGGCTTTGGATTTCAAATATTGATACTGCATTACTGTTGACCCTTGCTCGTTAATTTGGACTCTGTTCAAGCCCTTTGTTGTGGATTTCGTCGATATGACCGAACGTACGCAGAGAACTGTTCTAAATAGTCAGACACGTGAGTTCGTAATACGCCTTCGTAACTATTTCGATCGTGAAGCTCAAAATGGAGGGCCAATTTTACCTATAACGTCAGTGGTTGAACGCGTAGCTGATGCGCTTAATATTGGACAACGAACTGTTAGACGGATAACTAAAAAAAAATATGGCGAGACTGGCACAGAAGAAAATAAACTTCACACACCAAAAAAGAGAAAACGAGCAAAACCAGTCGTAGGCATCGATAGCTTTGATGCCGATGCTATCCGAAGACATGTTTACGGCTACTATTTACAGAAGGAGTATCCAACAAGAAAAAAGTTGGTGCATTCACTGAAGGAAGCTGGATTATTCTTCGGTGGGGAAAGTTCTTTAACGAAGATTTTGAAGACCATTGGATTTCGATACAAAAAATGTAACAAACGCAAAATATTGATGGAAAGATTTGATATAGCGATGGCAAGGTATACTTTTTTACGGCAAGTGAAAGAAATCAAAAATTGGCAAAATGTTGTGTTCTTGGATGAAACATGGCTTAATGCTAACCATACTGTAGGCCGTTCTTGGAACGATGACACAGCAGCATCTACTTCCAAAGTTCCTGTAGGAAAAGGATCGCGACTTATAATTTGTCACGCCGGAACCATCAACGGGTTTGTCGAAGGTTCTCTCATGGCTTTTGCGTCAAAAACCACTGGAGACTATCATGAAGACATGAATGGAGAAAAGTTTACTGAATGGTTTACCTCAATGTTGTGTAGCCTCCCTGAACCATCTATTATAATTATGGACAACGCCCCATACCACTCGATGCAAATTGACAAGCCACCTGCCCAATCCCAAAAGAAAGCTGATATCGTCGCATGGCTTCGTAAAAATGGCGTAGATGCAAACATAAATATGTTAAAAGCGGAATTAGTACGTCTTTTAAAAGAAAACAAACCAACCAAGATCCGATACGTCATTGACGAAATAGCATTAGAACATGGGCACAGAGTTATACGGTTACCGCCTTACCATTGTGAGTATAATGCGATTGAGTGGGGTGTGGGCTCAAATTAAGGGATATGCTGCAAGACACAATACAGAACCCCCATTTACCACAAAAAAAATGCTAAAATTATTAGAAGAAGCTTGTGAACATGTGACTAAAGGAGACTGGGAAAAGGTTGTGAATAGAACTGTTAAATTAATAAGGGAAGATTATGAAAGAGATGTGAAAATAGATAATATTATAGAAAACGAACATATAATTATTAATGTATGTGATGATAGCAGTGACGACAGTGAAAATAGTAGTATGGACGAATCTGATTAATTATGGCCTTTTGTGGCACCTTTTTTGGTATCTTTTGTATTCATATGTTTCTTGTGTGCATATAAAGTATGTATATTCATTTTCGTTCAAATATTCAGTTCGTTCAAATAAATTAAATAAACATATACATTTTTGTTTTATTAAACCTATTTAATCAGGTACAAAAACAAAACTTAATTGTTTTTTGTTCGAGAATAAATTGACATTCCACATCACTATTGTAATGTGTCAAACCGGCCATCATAGCGTGCCGCTAGTGTAGATGGGTCCTTTCATAGAAAAAGGTTGGCCGCCCGACTTGTAGGGCATGCCCCCCACCTGTGTAAGCCTGTCGTTGTCCCCGCCATAGCGCGGTCCCGCTTTTCCACATTCTTTGTTTGACAGGGCCCGTCTATGTAAACTGAGGTCGTTGCATAAACACATTTTTATTATTTAAAACTACTAGTGGTTTGCCCCGAACTGAGACCTCGCGGTATCCATAAGATAGTTTTGACTATATTAGTAATAGTTAACTTTTAACATTAGACGCAAAAGAGCTAAAGATTTATTGGAGAAACGAATAAACTTTTACAGAGCGCCATCCATTGACATCGTGAAGTTCTGGTAAAAATACTGAAGCTCATTTAAAATTAAATAATTTCGTTTCCTTATAAATATTTATCTTATTTTAGTATTTGTTGTTCAAGTACAGGATATAATTCAAATAATTGATCAAGTTTCAGGCTCAGCCTTTCAGAAAATTAAGAGTTCTGAGGTCAACTTTGGACGTTAGAAAATCTCCACTTTGAAAGCCCCCCATTTCGTAAATTTTAGCGGAAAAATTAAAAAAAATTTTTTTTTATACTATTCCTCATTATCTTTAAAATGATATAGCACAACCCTAATGCTATAAAAATATTTTACTTCGCATTCGCTTCTATGAGAGCGCCACTGAAATAAAGATCTGAAGTAGACTCACTCACTTCGCTTCGCTCGGTCAATTACATACATATTAAATGCTAATTTTCATGTCTATATATTCAAAAATATAGGGCTTTCATGCAAAATTCCAACCCACATTTCACAGTGAATTTTCTGAAAACCGTTTCTTAGCTGTTCACACTATCTGTTCACATCTACACTAACGGATCTACATACAAATTTCAAGTTTGTTTGCTTTAAAGTTCCGAGATATCGTGATTAGTCAGTGAGTGAATGAAGTGGTATTGCGCTTTTATATATAGAAGATTAGTTCGCTATATCAGCGAACATCGACGCTTCGTCAATTTCCGTTGCGAAAACTGAAGAAAGTGTTTGAAATTCACGACAAAAAAAAGTGAAGCTTTCTGAAAAGGAAAAATTAAAACAATAATTATTTTCATATATCTTCGACTTTATTTTAAGGTAAGCAAATATAAAATATAAAAATAATATGCGAGAACAAAGGCAGTTATTGTAGGTAGGTACTTATGAAAGTCTTGTAAGACACTATGATAATTATTAATTTATTCATGGTAATATCTGTATGATTTATTTGATTGTACATATTAACATGACTGGTACAAAATAGAAAAGTTAATGTTACACTGATTTGATAATTTTACGAGTTGTAGATGGGTCGATTTCAAAATAAATAAAAAATAATATATAGAGGTAATTTGCCGTTTCTCTCACTTAAATAAAACTTCTTTTTTTTATTGAGAAAAGAAAGGCTTTCCAAAGATATCTCACACAGCCTATTTGATCCATTAGAACTTGAGAAATTAATAATAATCTCCAACAGTCGGCCGCCATCATTGTGACGTCACAGCTACGCGTGCCCGCACTTCTGCGTTCTACGACCAACAGTTCATTAATTTAGAGACCATGGCGAATACATAAATACCAGTCGTAGGTAATATAGATGAAATGGCTACGAGAATTCGTCAAATTCTGTAGAATATAATAAAAAATAAATATTTGTAAAATTTGTTGTACAACTACAGTTTAACAGATAACTCTTTACACATTAAAATACATTAAGAATTTGGTGAGTATAGTAATTTGGTACTGCTATTTTTTATATTTTGAAAGGTCTGGATCTTGATTGATGGATGAAGGGGTTAATCAGCAGCTAGCTCTGCCCGTACTGCCGTATAGCTCTGTGGATACGTTACCTAATCCACCACGGGTTTAGGCAACGCAAGGAACTTACGGAACAATGGGAGAAACGCAATTAAAGTTGACACTATACGTGACACTCAGCGATTTTTTGTTATAACTGGTCTTTGCTGACACTATTATCGCAGATACGTTATAAGTAAATGTTCCTTCCTCACATGACAAAGCTGATCATTTAAAATACTTTTCTTAAACGCTTCGCAAAGTATAAAATTTAACAACGTTGATGAATTTTTGGATGATATCGTTAATGTATACGAATTAAAATATAGCCCTGGTATTGGCCTTTTAAATAGGTAACATTGATAAACTTAAACAATTAACTTCAATAGTAGATACTTACAAAACTTTATAACCAGACTACCAAATTTCCAAACGTTTATATTCCTAACATTGATTTTTGTGTTGCAGCTTGTATTAATATTATGTATATATGACACCAAACTTTTTGAATTCTCAGTCGCTTATGTTAGCCCCCCGATTAACTTTCCGTAGATATAGTTCGCGCGCGAGTTGAATGCAGAGTAAATGTATGGTGACACCATTGAAATAGAATGAGTACTAAAATTCTACATCAATGGGTGACACATACATTTACTCTGCATTCAACTCGCGCGCGAACTGAACTTGTTTAATGCAATGTTACTCGCAACCAGCTCGGAGCATTCAAGACACCTGGCACCTATACAATTAAACTATTGAGACTCCATGCTTAAAAGCATCGTCGCGTTAAATGGTCACAATATTTAGAAAAAGTTAATTAGAAGGAAAAGGAAAGCCACATTGTGGAATTATTTCCACATGCCCTTTACTGCAACACTTAACACAGATTTATTTTATCCTTTTTCCTGTAATGTATTTTTGTTACGCATTGCCGTTTTTCGCTGGAACACCATACAATGCAACAAATGGAAATATTGTGCAATATGCCATGATCGTGACGTAGAATTATGATATTACGATAAGTCTTGTCGACAATTTTTAGTATGATTTAAATTATTGTAGGGTACAGCCATGACGTTGCAATGTGTTGCTCTGGCGTAAAAGAGTCCAAGCCAGACACACAATGATACAACAAGAGAAGTTATAAATAAATAATGTTATTAATCTTGTTCACAGTTCACAACTACAAATAAAACCTAGCCTGAACCGTTGATTACGATTCTAAACAATACAAAGACACATCTGAAGCTTTACTGAGTAGCGTTAACAATATCGACAAACTCTGGCTTAAGACTGGCTCCACCGACCAAGAAGCCATCGATGTCTGGACAAGAGGCGAGCTCCTTTGCGTTGGAAGCTGTCACTGAGCCGCCATATTGGATGCGCACGGATTGCGCTACGTCCGGCGACGCGTTTGAAGACAACCAGCCGCGTAGGGATGCGTGGACGTCTTGGGCCTGAAAGGGATATTATGTTTTTTACGAATCAACTTACCGGCAACATTAACTATGCTAGATACCTCACACGTGCAAAAATCCTTGTCATATTCTTTAAAACCAAGCAAAACCAAGCAAAAACTCAATTGTGCAAAGCAATAGAGGTAATTTTAAAATTGTATATCACAGGGTAATCGTAATACATAAGTAAAGACTATTAGTAGACTGGAGTGCTATTCAGGAGGTTATTCATGGGAAAGTATTGTTTGCTGATGATATATCACTAAATTAATTGTCACGTAACAACTCTTTTTTTTTTCTTGTGTTTAAAGAGCTTTTATAGGTGACCTATATGTCAGCCCTATCGTAACACGCTACATACATTAATCCTAATTATGATTAATTCTAAATCTATAGCAATTTGAGAGAATCACTGATAAATTTATATACTTTCGTTGCTGGAACACTCAGAGGTTCGCTAAAAATAGAGTTAAGAACACCAATATTCATTAAATTTAAATTAAGTTCACACGTCAGTGTTTCTCTCAAATTGCGGTTACGGACACAGGCCAATAGCAAGTGTAAAATATCATCAACTTGCACATACTTCACAGTTGGAAGAGTCGCTTTTCCTCATAAGATGTTTAAACTTGCCTAATGGCATGTATCCGGATCTAAGTCTAAATGCCATTACTAACTTATTTCAATTTGCTATTTACAAACCAAGGTATACGAGGAGGCTCGGATTGCATTGTTCTGTACCATATACCTTTATCAAGGGATGTTTCGTTAAAATACTCTTTCCAAATTTTAAAACAAATGATTTTGAATTTTGAAAAAACCTCTGTATAATGTGGTTTAATACTATAGATATTTCCACTTAAATGAGCCAAATTTGCTAATCGATCAGCCTCCTCGTTTCCAATCAGCCCAATATGGGATGGAATCCACTGTAATTTTAAATAAATACCCATGTCTTTACATCCCTGTATCATTCTAAGTATGGAATATGCTATCGATATTCCATTGCAATCTTTGGTAACAACTCTTGATGAAGGGAACAATTCTCTCAAAGTGGTACTGTGATTTGAAGCTAATATAATATTAAGAAAAGCTAACCTATTCCTATAAGGGAACAAGTCATAATTAAAAAAATTAAAAACACGACTGCCTTGCTAAAAAACGAACTAAAAAGTTAAAAATCTAAATTAATCGAGTTAAAATAGAATCTTATTCACATTTTTATTAAACGATATTTTTTGTAAATCACTGGATATTGAACTATAGTGTTACATCTTTTTGGAATCTACTCATCATTTTCTAGATGATATTATATAGTTAATCTTATTTTCGATTTTTTTTTTCATTTTTAGTCTTTAATGCGGGACCATGGTCACCCCAACATTTTTTTTTAAATTTTACTTGCCTATATCACCCGGAATAAGCTAGGGATTCTAACGATACCTCATTTATCAAAATCGGTTCAGGCGTATAGAAGTTATGGTGGAATATACAAACTCACATACATACATACGTAACATACATGAACCCTGAAAACAATATACTCCTTTTTTCTGGCAGTCATATAAAAAGATAATAAATTGTATCAAATTTACATTACCTAATGGCAACCAGGTAAAAACTACTGTACAACTTGATTATGAGGAATTCGATTTAGTGGATACTGCTGTTTTTCTCGAAATAACGTTAGATGCTAAACTCCAATGGCTTACAAAGATGACTTATTGAACAGACTCGGTTCTGCTGCATATGCGGTTAAAAAGATTCGTCAGTTAACAGAGTTACTAGTAACTGCGAGATTATTATATTTTGGCTCCTTTCACAGCATTATGTAATTATTATGGGGTAATGCTGCTGAATGATATTCATTCTGTTTTCGTGCTCCAGAAAAGGGCTGTTCGTGCCGTATACAACATGGGACCAAGAGAGTCCCTCAGAACTAAATTCAAAGAAGTTATGACGGTCCACAACCAATACATATTTGAAAATCTTGTATTTGTGCATAAAAACATCCATAAATTCATGAAAAAAAGTCTTAATGTTAATATTAGAAATAAGAATAAAATTGTAGTGCCCATTGTAGACATGTGCTAGACATTGTAAAATTAGTAATCCATTTGTCGGTTACAATATACGTTTTTATTATAAACTCCCAAGACCTATTGGAGTTGTCCCTTAACAAGTTCAAAGGTTTTGTAAAAAGATAACTAATTGAAAAGTCCTATAACAGTGTGTCCTTTACACTGTTATAGGACTTTTCAATTAGTTTATTTTTTCAACGATAGGAAGGCATGGATATGAATTGTTCCAGCGGTTAATTATGTGATTGTTATAATTATAAATTAAGTAATTTCCGATATTTGTGAGATGGTGATAATCAAAAAAATAACTCCGACTGAGTTTGTTGTGGGCTTTTCTCAGATCAGGGCGCGTTTGGAACGTCATAGCTTTAGTTTTAAGATACTCTAGTTAATTATCACCATCACGTTTTATACTTTGTAAGCATGACGTTCAGAGGGTGTACTTTATGGGTACTTATATTGAACCAATATGTTTTGAGTTTGAGTTAAATGCCTGACCAAAGGTTTACCAAAGCCAATGTCTAAATCATAAAATGCAGGCACCTCCAATGTGTTTACACTTTTAAGCAAAGTAACTGTATACAGTAAAACCTTGCACCAACTAATACAAGGACATGAGAGCTTGCAAAAGCATGCCAATATTTTTTGTACAATAATTTTTAAACAAAATCTCAGTGATAACAATTAAATATGTGTCAAAGGTTTATATATGAAATAAAATATTTACATCTTTTTGTTGTTCTGGATGAAAAAACATAGCTGCACATATTTTTACATTTTTTGCTAGACTTTTGTAATGTTTAGTGAGACGCTTACATTCTTCAATCAGTCAGTCTCTATCTAACATGGTTAATTCTACTTACTTGTTGTGGTGTGGCAGTTTTCCCAGTGCCAATAGCCCATACAGGTTCATATGCCAATACTACATTGGCCCAGTTGTTGCCAATGGCTGGCAAGAGAGCCTTGGTCTGCCTGAAGACAACCTCTTCAGTTTTACCAGCTTCCCTCTCATCAAGAGTTTCACCGATACAGGCAATGACTTTCAACCCAGATTCAAGGGCATGCGCAACCTAAAAAACACATCACTAATAAAAATTAACCCACTTTGAGTAAGCTTAGGAAGTGGCTAACTATTTTTGTGAACACACACAGACACCAATTCCTCAGAATTATTATGCAATGAAGCGATACTCGCTCCCCCTTAGAAATTACTTGTCATGTCCATGTTGTGTGTACTTGAAACAGACTTTGACCTTATTGATTCCTCCATGCCACAAGTAAGAAAGCACTTTAAATAGTCCATCATGGTTGGAACTAGCATCTAATTTCAAAGTAAAGATTTGAAGATTAGAATCCAAGCTTTTAGTCACATTAATTTCTAAAAAACCAAATGTCAATCAATATCTCAAAAAATACATACATATAATATGCTTATGGTAGCTGAATATACATTTACACAATGTCACTTACCTTATCAGCCACCAACTCATCCTTTTCCCCAAAAATGGTCCTCCTTTCAGAGTGTCCCAAAATAACCCAGCCAGCACCAACATCTTTGATCATCGCAGGAGAAATTTCACCTGAAAATTAGTTTTTTATTTTATCATATGGCGCTTCGTATTTATAAGCGTTTTTATAATATTATCAAGTTAATTAAAAAGAACGCGTATTTGGCCTACAAGTTCGTCACTCGTTTAGCAGCACCCAGGGGACACGTGCACGGAGGTAAAAGGTATATGGCTATAGTTCAGAAGTAATACAAAGATCCAAAATAAGATCAGAGTGACGTAATCAGCTTCTCAAGTGATTTTACTTTGTAAATGTTCATGCTCTATCAGAAAAAAGCATAATATAGTACCTGTAAAAGCTCCCTTGGGCACCTTCCAGCAGTTTTGAGCTGCAACACCAATAGAGTCAGGCACTATACTTTTGACGTAGGCCAGGTAGATGGCAGGTACACCAATTACAACCTACAAAATACACAAGTATAATATTGCATTTAAATCACTCTTGTATAATCCACACAATTTATTATTATTACTAAATCTTTATTGCACACAAGAGAACAGAAATAAAAAGAATTTAAAACTACGAACTAGGACTAAACAATATGCAAAGGAGGTCTTATCGCCTAAGGCGATCTCTTCCAGACCTTTAGAGACAGGAGACGAGAAGACAAACGGGATGTTTTGCAAACTACAAGAATAATACCTATATTATACATATCAACTACTAACTACATATCGACACCTGATATGAATAACATTGTATCTAATGAAACAATGTTTTTTAACTTGACGATCAAAATACTGAGGGGAAAAAGAGGTATATTTCAATCTGGGAACCATATTTATATGACCACTAGAACGATTTTTAAATGAAAAAAAATTTCATTGTAATTTAAGATAATCCAGATTTCTGCTAAAAAAATATTGTATTTGTAAAAAATAAAAGCGATAATATTGGTCTTCTTTGAACACAGTAACATTGTAATAACAAATACCATATTTTTACTCAAAGGACTTGACCGGTGGAACTATGGCAGCTTGCCTAGATGTCAAAAATCAATGTTCAGCAATGATTTCTTTATTATTGTAATTGTAATATTTCACTGTTTCCAGATAAAAAAGTTTCAGGAGTCTGAAGGCTCGGAAAACTGCGAAAATGAACAAAAAAAGTTTCACCAAAAGATTGCTTTCCCACACTAGATGGCGCTATTTATTGTGTTGAGCGAGTCCAAAAAAATATTTTCAAGTATTATTTCTTTATTATTGTAATTGTCATATTTTATAGTTTTCAGATCAAAAAGTTTCAGGAGTCTGAAGGCTCTGAAAACTGAGAAAATAAATTAAAAAAGTTTCACCAAAAACTGCTTTCCCACACTAGATGGCGCTATGTATTGTGGTGAGTCTAGAAAATATTTTTTGTTAACAAGTTCAACTATTCGACCACAGATGGCAGCATATGCAATGTGAAAGGGCGTTCCAGTTTAACTATTCGACCACAGATGGCGGCATATGCAATGTGAAAGGGCGTTCCTTTAAACGCAGTATTTCAAAATGCTTTGTTCGATCAATTAGTTTGAGACTTGTCAAAAAATAAAAATAATTATAAGCAAAACATACATTTCCTTTTCATTACTATTGAATTGATCAAAAATAAATCATTCATAATATAATGACTAAGGTACTTAAATGGTATTCATGTAGGGTTACAAGATTATTATTAGGCATGGATATAATGGAACGTCAAAATGGAGTAGTGCTTAAAGAGGAAAGCGGACGCTCAAGATTTAAACAATAAACGTACTGTTTTTTTTTGTCATTTGAAAAATGGTGATTAATATCGCGTATTTCCTCCACGTGCTCTTATTAAATTTTCTACCCGTCTAGGCATACTGAGAATGATGTTATCGATGGTCTCCTGGGATAGTCTCCGCCATTCCTCAACTACGGCGATTCGCAGTTCTCCCACGTTGGCAGGAGCTGGAATTCTGGACTTTACTTTTCTTTTCAGCAAGTCTCAAACGTGCTCTATTGGGTTCATATCCGGTGATCTCGCCAGCCACTCCATAACAGTGATATTCATTTCATTAAGATAAGCTTGAGTTACCCGAGCGGTATGCGGCCGAGCATTATCCTGCATAAAAACAAAATCTTCACCGATATATGGGGCAAACGGTACGACATTTTCTTCTAAAACTTCTCTGATATAGCGGTCTGCAGTCAGGCTCCCTCTGTCAATCACTACCAAGTCTGTGCGAACTCCCAAACAAATGCCCGCCCAAACCATTATTGATCCACTACCGTATGCAACTGTAGTTTCAAAATTTGTCTGAATGTATCGTTCTCCTTTGCGTCTGTATATTCTTTGCCTGCCGTCAATTTGATTTAAGAGAATTCTGCACTCATCACTAAACAATACCTTACTCCATTGGTCCGCGTTCCAAAGTCGATGTTCCTGAGCAAAAGTTAACCTGTTTCTACGATGATTTACCTCGAGCCTTGGAGCCTTGGCGGGCACAAATGAACCCAAACCTGCTTCTTCGAGCTTTCTTCGTACCGTACGCTCACTTACGGTTACACCCCGCACTGCTTCTAACTCATGTCGGGCTTGGACGGCCTTCAAACGGGGGTTCCTACGTACACGAAGCCGAATGAAACGATCATCCCTACTCGAAGTGCGTCTCGCAGGACAAGGCAGAACCTTGTCCTGCTCTTCTCACATAAGTACCGGTCTCCCTGAACCGTTGGATACTGCGATGGATCGTTGAAACTGGTCGACGAAGATCTCTGGATATCACTCTGTAGGTTTGACCATTTCTTCGCATTTCGAGTGCCCTGGCAATCTCCGTTGGGGCTAAGTTAGGCATAATTCAGTCATCAACTCCAGAAAGATACGCGATTAAAAAAAACTAACAAAAAACAGTATTTCAATGAAATTTTAAATCAAACTCAGAAGGAAGAAATACTCGAAGTTCGCTCTAGATAAGGTGTATTTGAATAAAATTAAAACAATTGCATAAAATGTGATGTTCAGTTGTTTTCTTAATTTGAAAATATTTCTTTTTAAATTAAATGACGTATAAACCAGCCAGCAACCTTATATGATACTGGTATCAAACCTTTTTTTTTATGTTCCGCTAAATATGCCGGCGAGTTTATTTCAACCGACAGTGACGAATAAGAGCTCAATAAGAGTTTGATTGTGAATTTGTTTTCTTTATCTTAAGTATTACAATAATTCTGATTATTAGGTTAAAAAGAAGTTATGAAGAAAATAATATGATTAGTAATACAGCAATGTTATCAGATCTTATTAATGTTAGCGTAGGTTTGTTTGAATGAATGATGTTAAATATTTTTTGATTTATTATATTATAATTAATACTAAAATTAATTCGAATAAAAATTAATTAATTCGAAAAAGAACTCTTGTCATTTTTATTATCATACAATAATATCTGAAATAAACATGTAACGCTATTGTAATTATAATTACATTTTTGTTCACTGTATATAATTCATAAAGCCATGACCCTACATTATTGGAACTGTTGATACAATGTTTTTAAACTAAAACAATCGTATTATTAATAATTGTAACTTGAACGAAAACAGCTTTCCGTTTGATCTATCACAACGTGGTTAAGTTCATACTACAGAACGCAAAAAATAATAGTAGAACAATTTACTTCATTACGGATGCGGCTATATTCAATATCACTAGACCACTTTTTAAGTGCAACAAAATTGTAAAACGCTGTCCTGAAAACTTAACAAAATCAGATACAATGTTCTTCATATCAGGTGTCTATATATAGGTTCCTGAATAAATATATAAATTATGATTAAAAATATAAATAATATATAGACATTTTATATTTATATATATGTATATACATACATATAAATATGAATAAATAAATAATAACATAAAATGACTGACTATTGTATAACTACTGAGATAGGTAAAAATTCTTCAAATAACTTTAAAAAATATTGAGTGATTTGGAATGTCAGATTTCTGCCGAAAGAGAGTCCCAGAGTTTGGCCCAACTTACTGTGAACGAATTGCTATAAAACTCTGTTCGACTGAGAATTTAATAATTATTTTATTAAACTATAATTTGTAAATTTCATGTTTGGCTCAAGCTGGACTTCAGCTAATGGAGCTCGCAACTTCTATTAAAGGCGCTTGCAAAAATCTCTATTTGGCCGATGATTCATCAGCCAGGTGCAAACGGGTGATAGCAATGTTATCATTCATAATTTGTTACACATATTTTGATCTTGATATGTAAGTATCAAAAGTACTAATTTAAAAGATAAAAACAAAATCAAGTTGCCAAAAAAATATTTTTTTTGACTTTTTTTTACAAATGTTATATGCTGCAGTAGCGATTCGCCGATTGACGAAATTATATTTTGTCACAATTTCAGCTTGCTAAAAGGACCTTCCGGAAATTCGTTGCCACCTCTCTAACTAACTGTGATAGTGTCCTGTGTGCGATGTGGCAGTGGAAGTGGAAATGTTTTGCGCAATTGTTGATTGGTTTTCCATAAATTAATTGTATGAAAATAAGATATTCAATGGTGGCTAGAATCTGACATGCAAAACAACACCAAAGGGCCTAAGTTTGTGCAGGTCCTAAGGGCACAGTTTCTGTTTTACCATTTTGGTACAAACCTTAATCTGACTAAATAGCTTATCATCCATCACTTATTTGTTTGAGATTCAGTTCTAAAAAGCTGTGATACCTACCTCTGCATTTGGGTCCAGAGGTCCCTTCTTCAAATTGTTGACAATTTCATTTATTTGGTTCTTATCTCCATTCATCTTCCAGTTACCACCAACAACAAATTTGCGACCCATGCTGACGATCTAAACCTGAACAGGACAATAAATAAATTTAACAGGACAATAAATATATTTCATAATGTCCAATTTATTAAAGTACTTGAGATAGAACAGGCAAAAGAAGAGAAAAAGTTTTATCTCATTCTGGAATGTAGGTATACTTGCTATCTCTGTCATGCTAGTTGCTACTTGCTACAACTAATATCATAAATGCGAAAGTTTGGATGGATGGATGGATGGATGTTTGTTACTCAATCACACCAGAACGGCTGATCTGGATGAAATTTGACACAGAGATAGATTATATTGTCTTTTGTGTAGAGTGATCCCACAGACACATATGCACATTTAACAGGTGGAGCGATTAGCTCTAAATAACTACTTGATCGCAGTGATAATCGCATGGTTAACACCGTCAGGCACCTATTCTGGTGCCCGACTTTTCCCAGTTTGAGGAGCTCTTTATTGATGTTCTCAAAGGTGTGTATTTTCACATCCTAGGAACGGTTACAGACAGCCCGGGAAAATAAATAAAAATAGTAACTACAGAAAAATTACAAACTCGAAACAACGTGGGCTAAGTGGCGGACAGTAGTAATAATATTATATAAGAAATCTGAAATAGTAATTCATTGATTACTTACAGATATCAATAAGAATTATTGGTACTTACAAATTACTCTTGGATTCGGAGAAAATCGAAAATCAACGCCTCAACCAAAAGCGAAAGCAAAATGTATCGAACAACACTGAACCCTAATAATTACTTGTCTCTGCACTGAACAGTGTTGAAGGTGACCTCGTGACCTCAAAAGACTGCGCCCAGAACCATCCCAGAACTGCGCCCAAGGCCCGAGCACAGACACAGACCACACACTTCGAGCAAACGAAATCTGTTCTCATTGAATCAAAGAACTTTATTGCATTGGATAAAATTTCAGATATATTGTACCTTTAACACAAATTAGCCAATCAAAAGCTTGGTATTTACTACGTTTACAAAAATACCAACGAAAACAAACATAGAATGACCTTTGTGACATTGAGATTTGAACTTGAATGACAGAAAAGACCGTTACTGTACCACAGACTAATTATTTATTTTTGTAACATACTAATTATGGTACGTAACATACACAGAACACAGAAATCATATGTTACTTGTCTCTGACAGAAATAATCATAGAGTAAGTATATATTGGAAGAAGAGCCGACAATGTAATAATAATACCACAAGTTACCGAAATGAATCTAATGTAAGCAAGGAGTGACAGAGCGAGAATATATTTTCTTGTCCTGCTCAGCGTATCACTTTTTTTGAAGTGACTATTTCATTAGCCGCGTTGAGCACCTTTTGGTAGGGGGTAAACTTGTAAATTCAAGTCACCGACATGCACCGCATAACCAACACGCTCCACGTCACCGACATGCTCGCGTTGTTACGAAGACTAAATATACTACATTCGTATTTAAACTTTAATTTCTTAATTTTAAGGTTTATAATAAATTGATGTTCTTGATATTGACGATGTAATTCCAAGAGTGTTTTCACTTCTATCGGCAGTCCCTATGGCTGCCAATTTTTTTTTTTTGTTTGACTCATCCGACAGTTTAGGCCTGACAAATGACAATCCTGTATCATTTTTTTTATGGGGCACATTCGTACGAAAACGGAATTGGATAAAGTGGTAACTGTGCTCGTAGCTTACAAAAAGTGTTTAATAGTTATTTAAGCAACAGTTGTGTATGGGGTATTAAAACACGAATGTGGGTTCATCACACGACGCGAAGCAGAGTGTGATAATAGTATCATAAGAGTGTTTAATACCTAATTATCAACAGTTGCATACAAGACTTTATCTACTCCCATGCTATGAATCCTCTATAACAGATTCTGAAATAGTTAGCTTACTGCTAACATTAAAACATCCAGTCCTAGTAACCTAATATCATCCATTACTGAGTATATACAAATAAACTAAGTATTAATGAAAGAATTATTCATTGTAGTAGTAATTAACATTTTGTATAGTGCAATTATTAAAATTCACTTGATGTTCTTTAATGTTGGAAGGTCCTGATCCCGATGTACTCGGCGGAATATTTATATTTACCACTTCACTATTTTTATTTTCTATGGATTTCGAAATTACATTCGACACTTGGATTTTGCTGGTTATAGAGTCATTATTATAGCCCTCTGCAACAGATGTAGACTTCCACCCGCCGTGCCGTTTTAAACTTGCTGTCTCCTCCGGCATCTACTAATATTTTGGCAGATGTTCTGCGAAAGCAATGTCCTGTATACAACTCAGGATTAGGAAGTTATAAATAGTTAGCAATTGTTTTACCCAAACTGCTAAAAACTTGAATCGCTCATTTTTTTGTTAACGAAACAATAAAAAAAAAGAAGAAAAATGGCGGGGAAAATTCTAAATTCTACTTTTTTTTTACAGCGCGCGGCGTTCTGGTTGTGAAACGCGCGTGTATGACAATGTTCTTTTTTTGAAATTCGCATGTAATTTTTTTGTAATTCATACAGATACCACGCATCGAGCAGATGTGGCTGGCTATTGAGTAAACACTTTGCGCAGAGGGGATCGAAAAAAAAACAAAGGAGTGTTATGAAATTCAGTACAACATTACATCACCCGTTTGGATGATGTTAGGGTTATTAGGACATTGGGTGTTTTAATGTTGGCAATAAGCTAACTGTTTCAGAACCTGTTATAGAGGATTTATAGCATGGGAGTAGATAAACGTATAGACGATGGTGCATTGCTGTTTGTTAGGCTGCAAAAGCCGGAGTGGACATAAATCCGAAAACATAACCTTTCATACGTAAGTTTACAATTTTGACCTTATTTTTACCTAATTGTTGCTTAGACAAACAGCACCCCTACCGGCTAAAAATTGTCGCAATATCACATCCAAAAATATCCTTAAGGATCGTATTTGTTTTGGTCCATAAAGCTGGCTACGCGTAAGCCTTTTCAGGAATGTAGCAATGGGTCGCAAACCACAGATTATTAGTCACGAACGCTGAATATAGAGTCTGGCTAACGAAAGTAGAGACTCGAATTATTTGCAAACTTTTTATATGGCAATACTCAACTACATTTTGCCCTAACAACATGGCGGTTGTCTGTGGTTGTTGGTGATTTGCAGTGATTAGTTGTGATCTTGTTTACGAGCATTTACGCGTTTAAGAATGAATAAAACAATTAAAAGTGGAGTGCGGAAGATGTTGTTTTGCATGATTTCCAAATTTGAAGAAAAACAACGAGAGAAAGATGCAAAATTCAAACAAAAACAAGATTGTTTACGTGTTGTGTTAGATTTTTTAAGTCAGTATGACGCATTATTTTGATACTTTGTTTGTATATTTCTCTTTTTAAAAAACTATATCTCTATTTTCATCCACATTCATTATACATTTCATTAAACACCTTAATAATACCTACTAAATGCAACTTCCAATTAAATGGTTATTTTTCATTGGTTGTGGTAGGTAAGTAAATGTTACATTTATTAATTTGTAACACAAATTATTTTCTTTGACAGAAAATCTGGAGGATGTAGCAGGACTCGATGAAATAGTGAGAACTATTGAAAAACTTACTGATTTGGAGCAGAATGACAGGAGGAGAACCCAGAATCAGTACGTGGAAGAAATAGCTTCAATTACTGGTAATTTTTTACTAAGCACAAGATTTATACACAAGAAATATAATGTATAATAATAATATAATTTGCTATTGTCAATACTGTACCTAATCGTTGTTTCATCATTCTTTACAGGAGTAAGTGTTGCAACTTTAAAAAGAATAAAAAAGGAAGGTGCGCTAAATGATGGTGTGTGGAATACCCCAGGAAAAAAACGGCCCCATAAACCCACAGTGTCTAACTTAGATAGTTTCGACAAAATCAATGATTTTTATATTGTCAGAAAACAAGTTCCTACATTGAGGACACTGTTAATGGAATTAAAAGAAAGCATAAGGTTTTAATGGATGTCGGGAAACTCTTCGCCGCATACTACTAGCTAATGGTTATGAATTTAAGAAAAACAAGAATGAACGTTCAATATTAATTGAACGTTATGACATATCTGCCTGGAGACATCGTTTTTTACGAACCATAGCTTTGAAACGTTCAGAAGGAAAGCCAATTATTTATTTAGATGAGACCTATGTCCACAAAAACTATAAGCCCAAGAAGTCTTGGCAAGGTCCATCTACGAGTGGTGCAATTGAAAATATTTCAACGGGAAAAAGGTACATAATTGTACATGCTGGATCAGAGAAAGGTCCTGTGCCAAACTCATTGTTAGTTTTTAGCACAAAATCGACAATGGCGGACTACCACCATGACATGAATGCTGCAAATTTCAATAAATGGTTACAAGAAAAGCTCATACCCAATTTAAATGAGCAGAGTGTAATAGTAATGGATAATGTAAGTTATCATTCCGTCATTGTTCATAAAGCTCCAACAACACAAAATCTGAAAAATGAGATAAGAGAATGGCTTACTTTCAATGATATCCGGTATGAAGATTACCACACAAAGGCAGAGCTGCTATGTTTTGTAAAGCAGCACACACCAGACCCAGTATAAAAAGCTGATGAACTTTTAAAGCAGAATGGTCATGAGGTTTTGAGACTTCCTCCCTACCACTGTGATTTAAATCCTATTGAGCTTGTATGGAGTTTGGCTAAACGTAAAGTGGCAAGTAAAAATGTAGCCTTGACTACAGTAGAGTTAGAAAGAATGATTAAAGAGTCGTTTGAAAGCATTACATCAGAGGATTGGAAGAAAATGTGTGATCATGTCATGCATATTGAAATTAAATACAAAGAAAGAGATAGAATTACTGAAGAAAATTTAGAAAGTTTCATAATCAACGTTGGAAATAGTGACACCAGTGACTCTGATGAATCTTTGCAGATAGAAGCTTTGGATTCAGATTTTGACTATAGTGACTAAAATAAATTATTATTGAATATTGTTGTTTTTTCATTCAGGCAGGTGGTAGGTTTTTTAGTATGCAATCGGTTTCAACAAAAATAAGAAAAATAATTCTAAAGTATCAAATTAGGTTACTCCAGGTCTGTCACACTAATTTTGAGTTTGCCATACTAACAATTTTTAAATTTGCCGCTCTTTTCCAGTCTCTACTTTCGTTAGCCAGACTCTAGACATTTTGGCGGTGCAGACCTACTTATAAACCGACCAATTTGAATATCTATGGTAATCTTGTGGTAATTCAACAATTTAAATCGACATCGTAGCCTTCCAAATTTATCTGCGTTACCTATTTAGCCAAGTAATATTTTAGTCTGTGGTATCTTGTAATTTTCTGTTTATTATTTGGTTTTTGATTTTTAATAAATTATTACAAAATACTTTAATATGAAGCCAAGCGCGTATGTTAGTAATTTTTTTTTAAGATGCAACAAAGGTTCCTTAAGCTAGAAATATCTCGAGATACTGAAATTGTCTATGGATATTTTCATTTGTACAAAATTTTGTGCGCAATAAATAAAGCTACTATTTTTTTTTTTACTGTTATCAATAATGTAGTATTATTACTTGAAAAGCATTAGTATATTTGTCGAACAATTATTATATGCCGATAAGAATATTTTACTAGCGCGCGGCGAAATGGCGGAATGCGTCATCGCCGACGCCGTAGAATGATTTTCTACAGAGTAAACTACTAACTCGATTCCTCTCTAACTTTGGCTGAAACGAATAGGATAGACAAGGACACAGTAGGAATTTTTTGGAGGCCCTACTCTATGAGATGAATTTATGGGTAGAAATTTCGTGCGAGTGAAACACGAAACCGTAATTTGACACCTTTATTTTTTATTCATGGTTTTTGTTCTTGAATGAGAATCTTTGAAAAGAGTCTTTGTTTCTTGTTGTTTTACTCTGAAATGACTAACCATAGAGTTACGTATCTTTTTAAAACAAAGATACTGATTATACTGTTTTTTTTTCTGAGGTTTTATTTTTAAAAACGGGGTCATTTTTTGTTGTTGTTTTTGTTATTTTTCTGTATAAAGCATTAACAAGAGCGATAACTTACTTTAATCTATTGCTGTATTTCGTAACGATTTGAATGAGGTACTGTGTTTACGTAGTTCGTACATGTAATATGAGATATGATTTTTTATATTCGCGCGGGCCGCGAAATTTCGCGAAATTTGACACCGTGCAAAACTCCGTCGCGGATGTCCCTCAGCGCCAACTAGCGCCACCGCAGTCAAGGGGCTAGGTTTCTAGGTATAGCCACAGTAAACAGTATCGTTCACTGTGGTATTGCCTTGGTGTAGCTAAATTATCAATAGAATGTCATAAATTAAATAATATTTTGAAACCATTTCAATCTACCATACTTGCTTGAAATAATAGTATTTTCTATTTTTTCTTAACTAACTATGTATTAGAGCTATTTAAAGTTATAAATTATATTTATTTTATTTAATATGAGTAGTTAAACGATTAACGGATACCTTATGTCACCGTTAAAAACACCTCTTGCCATGTATCAATTTAAGCCTAGTTTGACGTAACGTTCAATCATGCATCAATCATTTTTACAGTATCAACATAGCTGGGCACCGTTAATCAAATAGTTAACTTCGTTAATCGTTAATCCGCTACAAAAAAAGTTAGCTTCGTTAAACGTTAAAGCGTTACATTTCAGAAGAATTAACGCAAGTTAACGTTAATCGTTAATCCGTTAATATGTGTAAAATTGCATCTTTATATCGTTGCGTTAGTGAATTTATAAAACCTGTTGGTTTAGCCTTTAGGTTTTGGAAGTTAACAGGTTAGGAATAAAACAAAATACGCTGGAATCCGATCCGATTCCATGTATTCCAACATCTATCGACTATCATATGGTTTTATAATTTATTTTAATAATTACTACACAGTACCACAGCACAGTACATTTTTTCTCTCTAACTAAATTACACTGCACTCTTCTTTATCAATTATCAACACGCAAAATATGATCACTGACAGTAATTTATAATAACAACAAACAAACAAACAAAACAGTAAACACTCGTCACTCTAAGCACCGGCACTAAGTAATGAAATGATCAAACGAAACAAATCTCTTCACAGTTTTCTTTCTCACTCGCACGCGCCGGCAAAATATATCTAGTTTAGTTTCTGTTTCACTCACTGCCACGCGCCGCCCGGCACTTGTCTTGTCAAGTTGTCGGTGCCGTGCGGTAACTACTAACTATTAGGCATTGGATTAACGATTAACGGACTTCTGCATGTTAACGGAAGTTAACGTGTCCGTTAACATTTTTAAAAGTTAACTTAAAAGTTAATCCGTTAATCAAAATGTTAACTTCGTTAATTAACGATTAACGGATTAACGAGTTAATGCCCAGCTATGAGTATCAATTGTTGTGATTGGCTGAATTTATGGTATTCTTGTTGCGTCAATGGATTATGTCCAATAGTGGAAGAGTATTATCCAATCAGAGGTGATTGCGATCGCTACACTGTAGCTGTCAGCGATACGCGGTCACCCAGCAGCAATTATTTTTATCGATAGTGCACAATGCAACAATGTCAAATGTTTTTTGTCCTCAACGATCCTTTACGGACAGTCTCAATGATACGCGAAACCAAAACCATGTTTTGGCATTAATGCAGTCCTTTAATGATTGATAGTATGTATGCTACAATGTATAAAAATAATAAATAAATACGTGATTTGCTTAAAGAAAATAATTGAATTTTGTAACATTAACCACCCAAGATAAGAAGGTAAATAAAATTATGCCAGGCGAACATTTTTGTATGTTCTCTGAAATTAATCGGGTGTGTCACGTTGTGGGGATGCCAGCTGTATTGCCCATAGATTTAGGATTGGTCTCCGCTGCGCTACAACTATATACCGTCGGCGTACTAGCAAGTTGGGCAATTTAAAATGTGCCGAGCCGGCTTAAGAGTCTCGTAGCAACAGATGTTTGACGCTGACGTGCCGTGTCTGGTATGGAATTTTGATAGTAAACCAATGTCATAATTATGCCGGCTTGTGTATTGAAACTGTGTAAACTTATTTCAACAAATAATAAAACATACACTTGAATTACATACCATAGTTAATTATTGAATAATTAATTTATTTCAATGTAAATTAATAACACGAATCGTAAGACGTCATTGAGTGTTACCACGTTCTAGAGAAATTCGTGACCCCATGGATGCGATTTTTATTATTCTGTAATCAAATATTTTTATAATGAATTTGAAAATTAGTATATTTTACACAGAATTGGGATACCAGACCACTTAATACTGTGATATTTTTAATCTCTTTTTGTAATAGGTACTGTTCAAATGATACCTACTTGCGTGATTAGTACTTTCGTGTTGTCCTAATAATATCACTTTTTTATTTATTACTAGCTGATGCCCGCGACTTCGTCCGCGTGAATTGAGGTTTTTTTGGTTCCCGCGGGAACTCTTTAATATTCCGGGATAAAAAGTAGGCTGTGTGTTATTCTAGTGGTATAACCTATCTCTGTGCCAAATTTTATCCAGATCTGTTCAGCCGTTGGGATGTGATTGAGTAACAAACATACATCCATCGTTTCATACATCCATCAAAAATTTCGCATTTATAATATAAGTATAGAAGTATAGATAACAAAATTTAAATCTATCCTTACAGGTTACCAAATTGGAAAGATAAGTTTGCTTACTAAAATTATATGTAACTAAAAATATTACTTTTTTTTAATCATAACTTGCAAGTTCAGACAAATGTATGCTGGCTTGCTAGTTATTGGGTGTACATTCAAACTTGTTTCCTTGTGTTTGTAATTGATATATTCTAATTATTACTATGGATGTTTGACAACGAATATATTTCTAACTGTGCATTAGTCACGCATAAACAAATGTATATTATTTTTTTGATGTTTAATTATCATTAAAATTTGGTGTATAATAACTAAGACTTGTATTTCATAAACAAGTTGTGCCTACACTCATCAGAATATTTAACACATTTTTTACTCCCCTTAATTTTAAATTTAATATAGCTTAGACATTATCTAAATTTTCTAAGTTACATTCATAATAGATATATACTTTTATTATAGTAACTATATAAAACAATATTTCCCATTATTTAGGTAAAAGTTTAGAAGCTGACAACACTATTTGCTCACGCAACAAGTATCTTGTTATATAGTCATTACACACTACGATATTAATTTGCCGCATTAAATTAGCTATTTTTTTAAGGAAGGGCCGTATCTAGTAGGAGCAAAGGTCCTTGAGTAGGAGCGCAGCAGAGACCAATCTTAAATCTATGGTATTGCCATATTTACCATAGAGTTTTACCTCTTTGATATTTGATATTTACCCATTTGGAAGAAAGTGTAAATTAAGTACATAGTATATTAAAATAATTTTCCAGTTTTTGGTAGATATTTTTCATGAAAGTCACTGTAGTAGTATAACACCCGCAACTATACATGTTAATTTACAGGTTTCAAGACAAATCTTTACGTAAAAATTGCAAATAAAATAAAAATAGTTGCGAGCCAAGCAAATAAGCACGAAGTTGTTCTAGGTTTTATGAGCAGTAATGCTGTCCCAAGACACAGAGTCTGTCAGATTGTTACAATTCAATACCAACGCTGCATAAGCGTGTAATTCACAATTTTATATGTCACCGTAAGATTATAAAAACCGTTAGATTATAATCTAACTCGCGAAATTGTAAACTGTCGAAAGATTGTGAACCGTTCAATGACCTGAGCGTAAATTTTTGAAATATTCATTGTATTTACGTTTTCTTGTCTCTTTCATGTAGGTTAGGTTAGGGTTCAACATAAATAATCAAGTAGTGCCCTTAGGCACTTAGTTTTTATTGGGTTAATAAGCCTAACAGATTACAATCTACCGGAAAATAATGCGTTAAATTGTAATCTTTCGACACTTTGCGATTTCGCGAGTTATATTATAATCTAACGGTTTTTACAATCTTACGATGACATATACATTTAGTTTCACATAATAATCAATAAAGTTTTACTATCTTGAAATGATATTTGTAAGATTGCAAATAAAAATACGCAGTATACCTACTAAATATATAATATACCTTATATTAAAGAATGTTTTTAGTAATTTTGGCACTCTACCGGCCCAATGTTTTAAAGACATGTAATCAATAGGGATGGGCAACTTAGGGATAATGCCGTAAAATAAATTTGATCGGTACGGTACCTATTGTTGTATATATTGTACCCTTTATTACTAATATTGTAAATCAAAAAGTTTGTTTGTTTGTCCTCTAATGGCGCCACTCAAAAAAGCAACGGATTGGCGTAAATTTTTGCATGGATTTATAGTTGAGTACCTGGAGTGTGATATTTATCCTGGTTATAGGATGTTCCGTGGGAATTTAAAAGAAACTTATTCCACGCGGACGTAAGAGCGGGCATCAGCCCGCGCTTTTTTATAATAAAATATCATAATGTCATTGATATGTCCGATGTATATTATAGAATACATAAAATATGTAAAAAGAGGTGCAAATCTGTGTTTTAATGTGAAATTATAAGAAAACAGTATAAGTGAGATTATTTGACGCTTTTGTTATAAACCTTTTCAAATTTTGGTATCATTTTGTGATGTCAGGAAACCCTAAATATTGATTTTGAACAAAATCAATATGTGCTGGTATTTTACGTATAATTCAATTCAATTCCGGAGCGGACAACCCTATTATAAGTTAAGTGCGTGCTAAATAATAGTAAATACAGATTTAAAATAGTTTTTTTTCTTCTTTTCCTGGTCTATGGCTTTGATTAGTGCCAAGCCAGCACAATGGACTTGGACCAGTGTCGTCAGTAACTTGAAGGAGGCATATCAAAGCTTGAAAATAACTAGGTATAGTATTTTTATAGGTATTTTTTGGAAATAAAAAATAAAAAAATTCTCCATCTTCTTCCTACTCTTGTCCCTACGTGGCTACGGCTACGTGGGGTCGGCACAACATATTTTCTTCTTCTACTCACTTGTTGTTATCCGTCAATCTATCATTCCCCCTTTTATACGCTTATCCTCTTTCACACAATCCATCCACCTTTTCTTCGGTGTGTGTTGGTATGGATTTCTCCATAGAGTGATTGACCGAGCGAAGCGAAGGTCTCTGAGTCTACTTGAGTGAATTTGTACTTCTCCGTCCTAGGGTTGCCAAAAAAAATTGTCCGTCTGTCAGAGCCTTGTAACTTCTAAATTACTGAACATAATTAAACCGATGGCCTCCCTTTGGCCTCCAGCCGAATATGGCTTAAACAGTTAAAAAAAAAAAAAATCAGGGGGCTCTCATAGAAGCGAATGTGAACTAAAATATTTTTTAAAGCGTTACCTAAGGTTGCGCTATATCATTTTAAAGATAATTAAGAATAGCGTCCAAAAATTTTTTTTTATTTTTCCCCTAAAATTGTCGAGGTGGGGGGCTTTCAAAGTGGAGATTTTTTAACGTCCAAAGTTGACCTCAGAACTCCCAATTTTCTGAAAGGCTGAGCCTGAAACTTGATCAATTATTTGAATTATATTTGTTTGTACTTGAACAACAAATACTAAAACTAGATAAATATTATAAGGAAACGAAATTATTTAATTTTTAAAGAGCTTCAGTATTTTTAACAGAACTTCACAAGGATGTCAAAAGATGGCGCTCTGTAAAAGTTTATTCGTTTCAAGTGGTTAGAAATAATAGACGTTAGCACCAACTTACGTGGAATATAAAAATTGTCTACTGATAGTACTGATAATTCATAATTCGTTTATTGTCCAGAACATGGTACATTATAAATTATTACAGTTAATACCATCTTGCGTCGAGAAGTGGTACTAATTTACTTTGACATAATATTTGTTGATTCATATGAAATTGTTAACCTTTGTTTGGGGCGAACCACTAGTTATATTTACGCATCAATATATATGTAGGTACTAAATGGGCCCTTTCATAAAAAAATTGGGCGTCCAACCTTTAGAGCACGCTCCTAACCTGTATAGCCCTGTCCTTGTCCCCGTCATAACGCTGTCCCGCTTTTCAGACCAGATGGCGTTAGTAAAATAGGTCCAGATGCTTTGATTGACAGGGCCCGTCTATGTGAATTGAGGTAGTTGTATTTACATTAAACTTATTTACCTTAGATATTTACTAACTTACTCTGAGCGAATTTAATTTCTCCATAGATTTCCATAGAGTCGATTTCGGATTTCTCTTTGTGTGCTTCTGTTCTGCATACGAGTTCGTATATTTATTTACCCTTTGATTATATATTTATCAAAGTATTTACCTCATATATTTAATAATTTACTCTGAGCTGAATGAGCTATATATTTCTCCATAGATTTCCATAGAGTAGATTTTGGATTTCTCTTAAATGTCACCGTAAGATTGCAAAAGCATTATTTTTCGGTAGATTGCAATATTTTAGGTATATTAACCCGATAAAACGTAAGTGCCATAAGGCACTTCCTGATTATTTATGTCGAACCCTAACCTAACCTACAAGAAAGAGACAAGAAAACGTAAAAATACAATAAATATTTCAAAAATTAACACTCAGAACATTAAACGGTTCATAATCTGTCGACAGTTTACAATTTTGCTTGTTAGATTACAATCTAACGGTTTTTGCAATCTTAAGGTGACTTATATAGTATCAAAGGATTTATTTTTCTGTGCTTCTGTTCTGCAGAGTTTGTATTAGTTATTTGGTCATAGACAAAAATAATACTCGTTCCGTGGACCAAACTCTGTCTACGACTCATTTACGTCCTACGTCGTCTCATACGTCGATGATACTAGTTTTTATCTCTTTCGCGTTTCTATTCTCTATCTATCGTATCGACTCTCTCTTGAGTGTCTCGCATCGCAAGTGTCTCGAGTCTCGACTCTCGAATGTGACATGGCGTCCATCAGGAAATATCACGGCCTCCTGTAAAACTGTTTTAATGACAGTGATATCTTTTAGCGTTTTATTTCAGAGGCCGTAATCAATAGTACATTTGCATTGATGGTAATGCATGCAAGGAAACCTCAGCGAATAAGCGATGGGTACGATACGCTTTCAAATGCTTCGGCTTAACAATCTGTAGATGGCGGTCGCCGAGAGTTTTGCTGTAACTCGCATGAAGGACTAAACCTTTTTGTTTGTTTCAGGTACTTTGAGAAGCACCAGACCCATCCGTATCAGGTAAGCACATTGAAAATGATAAATGATGACAATCGAATGCATTTCGTAAGAAAGATGATTATTATCGCCCAGAGTTGATATTGAGCTATTTCTCTACGTAATAACAGTTTCGTCCATTATTTTCATGTTTCATTCGTTCTTACCTCTCCAAAGTTTATTTTATAAATCTTTTACTAATCCGAAACAGTCAACTTTTGCTAGTATAATTACTTAAAAATTTGAAAGTTCACAATAATTGGTTTCTACTAGTTCCCCCTTGTTATTAATTTTTATTTGTAAATAAATGTTCAAAGAATTTCTCTCTTGAGTAAATGTTTTTGAAATTAATGTTGGAAGGGACAAATTGTGCCATTTAATACATTGCATTGCCTTGGATTTGATTACAATGTACATTGTTGATGATAGTATTACAACATACAGGTGTGTACAGATACCTGCAGATGTCAGTTCGAAGCTCAAGTTGTATGGTGCTGTTTTGACATTTTGAATTATTTTCACTGTTATATATTTTTAAAGTAATTTTAAATGTGAAGTATTTGTTTGTGTTCAAATGCAGAAGTACAACTCCAAGCGAGTTGCTAATGACTACAGTACTTCTGACAACCGCTACACACCACTCAGATCCCCCAATGGCAATGTGGTCCATGGGCACAGTGCACACAGTGGCCACACTGGCCACTCTGGCCATGCCCACCACCACTACAATCACATGGCTGATGAAAGAGAATATGTTGCATCAAGAAATTCCTATATCCAGAAAGGTTCAGAAAAGGAGAGAGATAGAGACTACAAATCCTCTAGAAATAAGTATACAGGTAAATCTCTTATTATTTACATGTTTTATAGCCTTCAATATATAATGTTTTTAAGGTTGTGACTAAACAAAGTTAAAGCAGGAGAATGCATGTTTTTTTAAATTATTGTATTATATACTATAGTAGCGAATGACCGCAACTGATTTTTTGGTTCCCATGGGAACTCTTTAATTTTCCGGGATATAAATCCTATGTGCTATTCCAGGCTATAATCTATCTTTGTGCCAAATTTCAGCCAGATCCATTAAGCCGTTGGGGCGTGATTGAGTAACAAACATCCATACATCCAACCAAACTTTTGCATTTATGATATTAGTATAATTGTTTAATTACTGTTAGTATGGAACAGTTCTTGCTTGCATTTATTGACACAATTAATTTGTATTGTATTAATTTTATTAGCTGTTTCCAATTGTTTTCAAAGAATTATTTGTCTATTTAAAAGCAATGTAATGTTAGCATAAAGTTTTGATATGTACTTGGGATCAATAAAATCATTATTTTATAGCTATAATCCAAATGTTCCCAGCCCATAGAAACATTTTGACTGATATAAAATATTGCTGCAACAGTAATCTGTTGCAATGCAAAGCTGTTAATCAGTAAGCTGTTGCAATGCAAAGCTGTTAATCAGATAGATTTTTTAAATTTTCAATTTCCACAAGTGAAGCTTTGTTTACAAATGAATTAATGCAAATTAAAATGACTGGTAATAAATTAAAAAGATTTAGTTAGCAAAATTTATTCAATGAAAATGGTTGCATTTATTTCTAAGCAATTATGTCAAGAAATACACTATGAAAACAAGTACATTAACATGAATATTAGACAATTAGTAAAAGAATAAAAAGGGAGTAGTTTTATTCTTTTACTAATTATTGTCTAATATTCATGTACACTACTACTACTAACTAACTACTCCCTTTTTATTCTTTTATTAATTGTCTAATATTCATGTTAATGTGCTGCCATTAATTGTGCCTCAATTTTTTTTGTTAATTACATGTAAATACTTGCTAAATAATTTATGCAATATTTATGACTTGCATTGATTTTTTAAAATCTGATCTGATGGTACATTTTATCTTTAGATTATTTTTTCAATACTTTTAGGCTTATAAACAAGTTGCAATATTTGTTTAAAGGATATTATTTTAATAAAATTTATTTAGTGTGATAATTTATAAATTACTCATAAACAATGAGATGATGTATAAATGCAGCAAGCGAATTCATTTTTGCCATTTATCAATAAAATAAAATCCTATTTGTGTGAGGGCCTGATTTAAATTATTATGTGAATATAGTGCTTTGACACCAATTAGAGAATTTGTCATTTTGTTTTATATTTCACCGTTAAAATTTATTTATAAAATTTTATTTGTTTACAGATGTCCGATCACCTAAGGAGAAACGTAGTAAAGACAGTGAGCGGGAGAAAATTATGCATGAAAGATGTGAATCGGAGAAAAAAAGTAGGACTAGTGGCATGAATAGTAGTGTTAATAGAAGTAGTAAATATGATAAAAGGAGTGCTCCCTCATCAAGCGTGCTTTTGGGCAGTGAATGGTCAGAACATATTAGTTCATCGGGAAAGAAGTATTATTATAACTGTATCAGTGAAGTGTCACAGTGGGAAAAGCCAACTGTGGCACTTGAGTGGGACTCAAGAAGGACTTCATCCAAAGATTCAACATATTCATCAAGAAGCAGTGAGTACTAAGTTAATTATTTAGGGTTCCATACTTCATTTTAGGATTTCTTTTTAGAGTCCATAATGAAAAAACAGAACTCTTATAGTATAACTTTGTAGTCAAGGCCCTTTTTCCAAGAAATGGCCTGAGGTGACAAGATAAAAATTGAACTGAATGCTAAAGTTGTAGATGTCTCATAAGACATTTACAAACCTACTTCCTGCTGTGGCTACAATCTTGAAATTTGGGATGAAGTAAGTCATTGTAAAGATCCAAAAAGCACATATTGAAATATCAAAGTTCATGTATTGATAGTTTTCAACAAAACTGATTTCAGTAATTACAAAGCCGTGTTTAATGTTTTTGTGTTATTTATATTGAATTTGTAGGTATATTAAAAATTAGTTGAAGTGGAAATTCTGAAAATCATTTATTAGTGTTTGCTAGTCTACACAAACCTACATATTTTGCATTTCAAGTTAAAAGTTCTAACTTAGAGGCCAAGCTGTTTTAGCTGTAATTAATAATATTTATATAGACTACTAATATAGTCAGGATGTTCTTTAGATAGTGCTATACAAATTTAACTCTTACTGGTGGATTTAAATAGAAATACATTATACTAGAGGTACACAAATTCTAAGCTACCCTGAGAGAGCTTATGAAACCTTTTATTCTTTCTTACTTAGATCGTGATAAAAGATCAACTTCGAGGTCAGGTCGGAGAGAACCAGAAAAATTAAATAAAAGGTCAAACAATACCTCTGATAGGTATTGGAATAGCGGGAGGGAGGAAGATGGTCCAAGACACGATGACAGAACAAGACTCAAGCGTCCAACATCACAGCATGACGGGAAAGGTATAATATTTGATTATTATCGACATGCTTTTGTTTCGCAAAAAAACTTGAAACTTTATTCTCATTCATTCTCAACTTGTATGGAGGTTTCCCACTGAGCATGTATGGTGGTGTATTTATTTGAAGTTTATAAAGGTATATTAAGGTATTTTATTATCACAATTTGGCTAATTGTAGTCTCTAAGTTACTAAAATAAATAACAGTTAAATGGCCATTCCTAACATAAAGCTCTTTTCAAAAAAGGACAGCACTAGATTGAAATTTCTTGCTATCATTATCAATGAGACAATTCGAAACAAACAATTCATGCCCTGAAATTAATATTTTTCAGATGGCCAATCGTTACAAGACATGGACATATCTCCGGACAGGAGTACGCCACTCTCAGAGAAGTCGTACGGCGCACGCGACGGCACAACGCGCGGCGAGGCCAATGCAGTACCGCCCGTTGTCGTACTGGACAATTCTAATCAACCGGTAACTATTTTACTCTCAAACTCAAAAGTCAAAGTCAAATAATGTTTGTTCAAATTAGGTAGGTACACTACACTTATTGACGTCCAGTTATTTATAAAATACTGGCGGTCGCCGCGTACAATTTCTTATTTCCTATGGGGTTTTCCTGCTGCCAAAGGCCTACTTATAGCAGCTATAGCATTGGCAGGTTTTTATTATTTAAGACTAATAAGTCCTTAATACTGACGTCAAAAACTTATAACCTTCATGCAAGCTTTCAACCCCTATTTCACGCCCTTTGGGGTGAATAATCGTAAAATTGCTTATGCAGTTTATTATTACTTAAAACTAATAACCTAAATCCTAATTTTCAAGTCTCTAACTACAAAAACAGGACTTAAATACAAATTTTCAACCCTCATTTCACCCTCTGTGATGTGTGTGAGATTTTCGTAAAATTGCTTATACAGTTTATTATTACTTAAAACTAATAACCTTTAT
Organism: Erebia palarica; assembly: GCA_964035005.1. Classification (NCBI taxonomy): domain Eukaryota; kingdom Metazoa; phylum Arthropoda; class Insecta; order Lepidoptera; family Nymphalidae; genus Erebia; species Erebia palarica. Next base: position 24,282,155 of record OZ035986.1, read on the forward strand.
GCTGATTTTCAAGTATCTAACTTTAAAAACATCAAAACCTCATGTAAGCTTCCAACCGATTTTCAAGTATCTAACTTCAAAAACTTCAAAACCTCATGTAAGCTTCTAACCCCCATTTTACCCTCTGTGGGGTAGATTTTCCTAAAATTGTTTATACAGTTTATTATAACTTAAAACCTAAATTCCGATTATCAAGTCTCTAACTTCAAAAACTTGGGAGCCATTTTGTAAGCTTCCAACCCCCATTTCACCCCTATTGGGGTAGATTTTTTTTATTTATGACTAATAACTTAATTGCCAATTTTCATGTAACTGTATAAACTTCAAAAACAAAGGACTTTCATATAAACTTCCAACCCTCATTTCAACCCCTTAGGGGTGAATTTTCTCAAAACCGTTTCTTAGCTGATGTCAACACCATAGAAGGAACCTACCTTCTAAATTTCAAGTTTGTATGCTTTATAGGTCCTGAGATATTGTGATGAATCAATGACCTTTTGCTTTTTTATATATATTGATAATGGTGATAATCAGTAAAAGTATCTTAAACCTAAAGCTATGAGGGTTCCAAACGCGCCCTGTTCTGAGAAGAGCTCAGCCGGGTTTTTTTTTTCATTATCACCATTTCGCAAATCATCTTGACTAAGGAACTATCAGAGCTCTCAGAGAAACTATCTCGCTAGTATCTGCAAAGCACCTGCAGCCTTCATGCTGGGAAGTTCTTCATAATGTTCTCAAAATTGTGGATTGGCCATTGTGGTTGTGGCCAACTTAACCTTAACTTGTGCTCAGTAGCGAGCTAGCAGTGGGTTGAGATGATGATAATGATGCAGCTGCAACTTCATCTGCATGAAGTTAGGTTTTTAAATATACCAAGGGACTATTTGGGTTTCCTTTTGTTAATATTTGATTAAAAGTATAAAATGTTGATCTATCCTTTTTCAAAATTTTAATATGCCTTTGAGTAGCGGTAACATGTTTCTACAGTCAGTATGCAAATTGTATTCAGCTCTGAAGAATGTGTTAGTGCTGTTAGTGTATAACTACTTTCCACTATGGTGCTCATACAAGTGAATTTTAGTAGCTGTGACACTCCAGTCTTATTATGTAAAATGACAGCGACTGTGTAATAATCTCAATCACCTTAGATTGGTTAACACTTTTCCGCTATTGGCCAAAATCCATCAACACAGCAAGAATACTGTAAATTGAGCCAATCACAACAATTGAGACTGTAACAATGATTGATGCAGGTTTTACATAATTAGGCAGCTGCTTAGTACAGCTGTACAGCTGTGTAAGGGATGGACTGACCTAACAATAATTTGTAATGACCTCAATATAATTATGTGTATGTTTTAGCTTTTAATGTACTTTAACTCAGCTCACTGACAGCGAACAGTCTGTTTTTCGTGCCTTATCCATATCCACTGGCGAAGCAACCTGTGCCCCTGTGGCATACCTAAAAGCCAACATCTGGGAATTGAATTGAATTAGCTTTTAATATTGTGGGCTATTAACTGTTATGTCTTCTCGGGTATGTCCTATGAATAATGTTTAAAACATAAGAATCTAAAAATGAGTAAACTTGTTCAGAGCGGGTCCTTGCTGGCGGCGGCGCTACCGCGCATCGTAGGCACGGCGTCCGGCGCGATGGCGATGTCCGGCTGTGCGGGCTCGAGCGCAGCGAGCGCGAGTGCGGGTTCGTGCATGGCCAACAACGGTGCGTCGCCCGGCAGCGGCGCCGGCACGCCGCACCGCGACGCCGGCCCACCCACGCCCACGCACTCTGAGAACATCGACCCGCATGCGCCGCCGATACACCTCGAAAACGCGCTGCCCAGGAAAAGTGAGTGCATTCCATTTTTATACGACGACCTAAAAAAAGGAGTATATTTTTTTCAGGGTTCATGTATGTATGTAAGTATGTATGTATGTATGTGAGTTTGTATATTCCACCATAACTTCTATTTTTTCCTATACTTGTGTTGTGAAACCTTATTTTTTACAACTGCCTGAAAAAAGGAGTATATTGTTTTCAGGGTTCATGTATGTAGGTATGAATGTGAGTTTGTATATTCCACCATAACTTCTATACGTCTGAACCGATTTTGATAAATGAGGTATCATTTTAATCCCTAGCTTATTCCCGGTGGCATAGGCTAGTAAAATTTAAAAAAAATTGATGGGGTGACCATGGTCCTGCATTAAAGACTAAAGTTGAAAAAAATATTCGAAAATAACATTAACTATTTAATCATCATCCAGAAAATGATGAGTAGATTCCAAAAATATATAATGCTATAGTTCGAAAACCAGTGATTCACAAAAAAAATCATTTAATAAAAATGTGAATAAGTTTTTAATTTAACTAGATTAATTTAGATTTTTAACTTTTTAGTTCGTTTTTTGGCAGGGCAGTCGTGTTTTTTAATTATTTTAATTATGACTTGTTACTGTTAACGACTTGCGTTAGTTGAAGTTCTTTTCCATGCTCGGCGTGTAATATAAAAAAGATCGTTTTCTTATCTATGGCGTTTTAATGTGTGATACATAGCTGATATAGCTGGTGCCAATCAAATTATGTCACATTTGAAGCTGATTCTCATCAAAGTCACTGTGTCGAGGGACTGAACAACCCGTGATATAATAATGATTAATTATGTGGGTGTGGTATTTGTATGGATACCTAACATAAAACCTAGATTGAATACGCATTTCTAGACAAATAGGATTCATTCTTAGGCCGGCACCATGGCTAAATGGGAATGCAGCTACCCTCCCATCACTGTCTGGCTGCACATAGTTATACATTTCTATTGTTGCGTATTGTGTATAAGCTATGGTCTGCAAGCCAAGCAGTGTTGCTTTCTCTGCAATCCATTGCTACCTCAGACAACTCCCACACTCTCTCACTGGCGTGGCTCATGTACAGTGCATACATGGACTGCTCCGAGCAGTTAGCCAGTGATCAACGTACATGGACCGCTCAAGCAGTCATACTCAACAGCTTGAAGCTACCATTGACAAGCTGCTGCCAACCGCCCAAAGCAGTCACAACTGCTCGAGCGGTCCATGTATATGTGTATGTAGAAGACTGTAGTTCACTATGTAGTTGCAGCTTGAAGTAGTTCTATCTGACTGCTTCAAGCTGTCCGTGTATCTGAGGCCTAAGAGTGCTACCTCGGGATCGTTCCGTTAACCATTCGACTAATAATGTCCTCCCGACCGAATGTCGGCCACGGCGGATCTTCAGAGAGATTAGCCATCTGCGCGGGAGATATTATAGTGAACAAGTGTGTGCGCGTACCCAGGTGCACTCTCTGTTCCTTTACTCTCATAGCCCGATAGGACGGAAAATCCAACACGACCGGAGAGAGATCAGGCGCAGGACCGACGGCTTAACGTGCTCTCCGAGGCACGGGTGTGAAACACCGCCAACTTCCTAACTCCGGGCTAGTACTGAGAATTTCCTGTTAGAAAACCCAATACTTGTTATGGCCCTAGCCGGGATTCGAACCCAGGACCTCGTCGGCCGCAGTCGAACATGCTTACCTCTAGACCAACGAGGCATTTAGGCCATTCGACTACCGGGCGTTCGCCTACCTACGTCACAACGTCCATCGTCACTACGACACCTGTGGGCCTGACGACGCGAGCAGTCTAGACCTAAGCACACCTAAATGCCTATCACCTATATTGTTGGGATACGACAATAGTTCCGTGCGTGACAGCGGACCTATAGCCCGCTACACTGGACTTGAATGATTACGGGTATGTTCCGATATACACTACGAGCACTGTAAGGTGTGACGTCAATTTAGTATACCACGAAGCCGTTCCTTTATAGTTAGCTATACTGATTATTGTTTAAAACGTAACGCAGTCAGCACTGAGAGCACTTTACCTCGATAACGCCAGTGCTCACAGCACAAAAATGGCGACGATTTATGACGTCATATACTTCCCTAGGATACTGCGGCAGTATACTGTCAGTCCATAATGGAACGAATATCTCCCCAGTAAGAGTACTGAACAGTGCACACAGTGTATATCGTAACATACCCTATCCCTATATATTCCCTACCCTACCCTATATATCTCATTTTGCAGTGGAGTGTCTTGGCAGCTACTCGTCCGTGGTGGGCTCCCTACAGCATTCAGCTCCCATGCTGACTCCGTCGCTGGTGAATTACGTTCGCACTGACCTCAGCGCGCACGTCTCCGGCTGGCCGGCGGACATCCTTGAGAAGCAGGTCAGTCACCCAACGGCCCGCAGACTTATAGGCCTATTACACTGCACTTTTTACAGGGTCCTGTGGTAAGGGTGGGCGTGGCTGCTAGTTAGAGCGTCGCTTATTACACAGCAGTAAGGACCAATTTAGGAAACCTTTCTCCCTAAATATTATTACACTACACTCTTTAAGTGTAAGGGTCCCTGTGAGAAGTGCAGTGTAATAGATCTATTAGCCAGTTTCAAGAATGTGGATGTCACCGTAAGATAGTAAACGCCGTTAGATTATAATCTAACTCGCGTAATTGCAAACTGTCGAAAGATTACAATTTAACGTATTATTTTTCGGTAAATTGTAATCTGTTAAGAATATTAACCCGATAGAACCTACCTGGTTATTTATGTCGAACCCTAACCTAACCTACAAGAAGCAGAAAAGAAAACGTAAATACAATGAATATTTGAAAAATTTACACTCAGAACATTGAACGGTTCACAATCTTTCGACAGTTTACAATTTCGCGAGTTACATTATAATCTAACGGTTTTTACAGTCTGACGGTGACATGGTCAATTTAATGTGGGCACTTTAACAATGTTCTGACACCTTTCGTGGGTCCGCTCCGGTGGTCCGCACGAATGCATTGCTTCTTCTTGGCGAGGTGGCTATGCAGGGCTCCTGATGACCCAGTATCTCTTTGTTGACTGCCTTTGAGTACGGAACCCTAATTAACGATTATTGGGATTTTTTTTTCCTACTTGTGCTGTGTGACCTTGCTTCTTGGCAAATTTCATGATTCTAGGTTAACGGGAAGTAGTGCCCTATAAGTTTTAATTTATTGGCGAGTGTCAAAATATGTAAAATATGCGGCATATACGGCCGAATCTTTTGCGTTCACTTGGAAGTTTGATTTTTTCACAGCTCCAAGGGGTCAGAAGCCTAAGTATTTGATATTAATTTCACCTTGATACTTCCATGCGTTCCCGAGATAAAAGGTATTTACAGACCGGCAGACAACAAAGTGAGCCTATTCCTTGTGGTTCCTTTTAGAACTCTTGTCAGAGTGTAATGTATTCAGGGTTCATGTATATAACATGTATGTATGTCCGTTTCTTTATTCCACCATAACTTATAAATGCCTGAACAGATTTGGGTGTATCTTTAGAATACTTACATCCTCTTTTTGACACTAACTAAAATTTTTTTGAAAAAATTAATTATGGCAGGGCGGTCGTGTTTTTTTTTATTACATTTTACTAGCTGATGCCCACGGCTTCGTCCGCGTGGTTTAATTTTATTGATTCCCGCGGGAACTCCTTAGTTTTCCGGGATAAAAAGCAACCTATGTCACTCTCTAGGCCTTCAACTATACCCATGCCTAAAATCGATCCGTTGCTCTGTTGCGGCATGATTGAAGGACAAACCAACAAACCAACCAATAAACATACACACTTTCGCATTTATAATATTAGTGTGATGTTCACTTTCTTACAAAGTCACCAAGTGTAATTTCGTGTGCAGTCTAACAAGTACACTGAGGAGGCGTACCAAATGGGCTGCCTGCAGCTGACGCGGGTGTCGGCCGAACTCAAGTGCTCGCGCTCCATCGTGCGCCACACGGAGATACAGGCCACGCTGCAGGAACAAAAGTGAGTGGCTACTATACTGATAGACATGGGTACCCGGCTTGCTTTGTTGTGGGCTCTCCTCAGGAATCCGCGTAGCTTTATGGGCCTATTACATAACACTTTTTCAAGGGCCCTGTGGAAAGGGTGGGCGTGGCTAACTATCGGGCCCTAACTTAGTATGAACGTGAACCTAGATGGCACAAAGTAAACTAAATTAACGTCCAAATGCTCGCGCGAGCTAGAGAAACACAACTACTCTCTACGCTGGTCGTGCGACCACTGAGCTCCCTAACAAACCTAAGTGTTATTACATTGTCCGGCCGGCAGAGCGTGGCAGATCGGGAGGACCCGATGTCCGTAATCTGGGAACCATCCCCGTTAATCTTATTTCACTACATTGATTCAGGGATTATACTACACTTTCTAAGGGACCCCCTTAGAAAGTGTAGTATAATAGGCCTATTAGTTTTAAAACAACGTAGTTAAATAATTGTCTTCATCCCATCATCAACTCCAAAGGTTGTCTGGAAGAGATGGCTTTAGCAATAAGACCTCGCACCCTTCTGTAATACATCTTTTTACCTTTTTCTTTGTTGTTTCTGTTTTAAGTTTGTGCAATAAAGAGTTTTATCTATAAAAAAACCTATTAATCCCAATTTTGAACAAACGTCTTTTGATTTGATTTAATTTAATTTGATTTGTCTGAATCAACCTCAGGAATTCGCGTTTTTTCAAAGAGTAGCGAAATAGACTTGTTCATATGGGGTGTCCACACGGCTTCTTTGATATTTAGAGTGGACTTGTCAATCAGAATCACAAATTATTTATTGCATGATACGCATTATATTACAAAAGTGGTACAATATATAAAAAGGCAAGTGTATTATTCTTGTCATGGCGTGCAATGCTAAAAAATAATCAATGTAACAAATTACGGTATTAATTCATTAGATAAATAGGTGAACAATTATGAAGATTTTTGAAATCCATACTAATAATATAAAATTAATTATTATGCGGAGTTATTTTAAATGTGTGTCTGTCCCATCTGTTCAACCGATTTTCATGAAATTTGGTACAGCTATAGTTTGTATGCAGGGGAAGGACATAGGCTAATTTTTATCCCGGAAACTAAAAGAGCTCCCGCGGGAATCAAAAAACCTTAATCCACGCGGACGAAGGCGCGGGCATCATCTAGTAATGAATTAGTGATAATAGGCCTATTACACTGCACTTACCACAGGACCCTGTAGTTAGGGTGGGCGTGGCCGCTAGGTTGAGCGTCGCTTATTACACAGCAATAAGGACCAATTTAGGGACCCTTTCTCCCTAAATCTTATAACACTACACCGATCCAAGTGTAAGGGTCCCTGTGAAAAGTGCAGTGTAATAGGCCTATAATACTGATGGTCGACGTTGACGTGGTATTGCAGGATAATGTACCTGCGGCAGCAGATCTCGCGGCTGGAGGAGCTCAAGTCGCAGAACGCGTTCATGTCGGAGGACTAGGGTCCGCGGTGGGGGGCGCGCGCTCCGCCGCCCCCCACCGCCAACGCCCCCGCTCCCTCCGCATTCCGCGCCCTATCCGCGTATCGTATATCACCAATGACTCTATTGTGCTGTGCGACTCGCTCTAAGCCAGACTCCGTCAATTCGAGAGTATGATTCCTCCTTAGCTAGGCGATTGCAGATTAATAATAATTAATCTAAGGATCAACATCTATACACTGTACTTAGGGTGAGATATATATAATTATAGTATAGTCCAGTTTTCCTTAGGCTGCGGCCTACAGTGGTTTCTTTTGCCGCTTTTTATTGAATTTTTTCTATTCGATAGTTCATTATAAATGCAAGAGTAGAACACTCAATTTTGCAATCGATTTGACACATACCAAAACGTTTTAGAAATGAATTGGGGATATTAATGTACATGTATTAAAATAAATCATTTATGTATAACAGTACAGTAAATGTACATCAATCAGGCAGGTCATAGAAACCATCCATCGCCAAAGATGTGTGGTGCTCAAAGGAGAATCAAGAGAGCGTTGAAGCTTCGTGACAGTTTTGAAAAGGAATTCTTACTGGTAATTATTACCAAATTGGTATACGAGTTCCGAAATATCGGATAAAAGGGAATATTGCTTCACTATTGTATAAAAAATCTGCGTCTACGAAGTATTGTATTTTTTGTTGATGGTTGCCTGTCAATTATAAAACTTTATTGGAGTACTTTTGTCAAAAGTTAAATAAATGGTCGGACGGATATATATTTCACCGTAAGATTGTAAAAACCGTTAGATTATAATCTAACTCGCGAAATTGTAAACTGTCGGAAGATTAGAATTTAACGCATTATTTTCCGGTAGATTGTAATCTGATAGGTATTTAAACCCGATAAAACCTAACTAACCTAACCCTACTTGCTTGTTTATGTCGAACCCTAACCTAACCTACAAGAAAGAGACAAGAAAACGTAAATAAAATGAATATTTCAAGAATTGACACACAGAACATTGAACAGTTTACAATCTTTCGACAGTTTACAATTTCGCGAGTTAGATTATAATCTAACCGTTTTTACAATCTTACGGTGACATATACATAAATAATATAATTAAGTTTTTGACAGATCCCAGTTAATGATAAAAAAAATAAAGCTGATGTGGGAGCTGACACATTAATGGATATTGATCAGTGTGCGATTCAAAATTATTTTCAGTTATTTGACTAAAGGTCAAGAAAACTGTTTAAAAAACAAGTTGGTATGCATAATTGGCAACTTAGGTGTTCTACTCTTGCATTTGTCATGAACTATTAAGTGGAAACATTTCAATAAAAAGCTGATGTCACTTTTTTAAGGCATAACAAAAACACACGCAATTACACTTGTAAGTTTTAATCACGTAAGTCGCTTAGATGAGTAACTTACGAAACGAAAACAGTCGTTTAAATCGCGTATTGTTTGCAAAATATGTCAGTTGTGTGAGCTGTTCAAGTGAAAATATGAAAGTATAATAATTGTGAAACATGAAAAGTTAAGCAAATCGCAGAAACCTAAACGAAAAGTAAGGGCCCGTGCTGCGTTCCGACGGTATCGCGCGACTTAGCGGCTTTAAGCGATGTGCTTTGCGCGGCGCTTAAGTTTATCAAGATTTAATCGTTAAGATCAAGATAGTTCGCGCCTAACAATGTCGTATCCGCCGTGAAAAGCTTCTTGTTTAACTTTTTTCTAGTTTATAGAAAACACACTATAATATATAAAGCGTTCTTTTACTTTGTTCAAGCTCTAGAGTTAAAACGAGACAGCGCTATGTAAGAGAAGAGAGTAGTCTCGTTTTAACTGAAACATATGTCTGAACAAAGACAAAGTACGCTATATAGATCTCACGCTTAGCTCTTGACTTAACTTCAATGAAAACGAGAGAGATTTATGTCAGTGATATAACGCTGTCTTCGTTTAACAATGTCTTAAGTCTGAGCAAAGGATAAGTACGCTCTATAGATCTCGGTCTAAGAATGGAATCTAGTGGCAAATTAACTGAAATTTAATAGAGGCGAATCATTATTTTTGTTGAGTATTCAAGCTATCGATACTTTTTAGTTTCAAACTTCATTGCTTAACTAACATAGGGAATAATTACACTTACGAGTTCGAGATCTAGCTTTTGTCGTTATAAAACTGGCGTTTCCTGTAGTGATACATCTGTTCAGCTGCGTAAAGTTGAATGCGTCACACTAGTGCGAAACAAAAGATTCTAAGGACAACAGCTGAATCTAACTTAATAATAGCAATAAGTCCCTAAAAGTTTAATTATTTAAGAGATGACTAATACTACACACACAAACCTTAAATCCATATTTTACAATGAAATTCTGCACTTTTATAGGAAATACCCTAAAACTATACTTGATATTAATTGATTTCTTTGATTACTTGTTCTATTACGATATAAAATGACTAAGCCATGTCTATTTAAAAGGAATTGATAAAAACAACAAGCCATCCCTATTACATTTCAATTATTTTGCCATTAAATTCCACTCTCTGATGATAATAATTCGCCCGCAATTGTTATATTGAATTTTTTCATCGGATAATTTCATTGTATAGCCCAATCCAGATGCTGTTTAGGATAATAAAAATAGATTTTTCTCTTTTCCTCTTATGATTAGTTTCTGGAGAGAAAAAGATAGAATGCTAACTGTCATCCTAATAGCCTCTGGATATGATAGTAATGTGGGATATTCTTTATGTATGTAGGTAGGTTAAGTAGTGCAAGTGTTATTTCATAAAGTGAACTGTGCACGTACGAGCTATAAATCTTCTCTTTTTCACTTTAATTGGGTATTTGACGCTATCCTTAAAAATTAAATTATTATAAGTGGTTTATATTATAAGCGAGTTGAATAAAATGTCTTTTTAAATTAGCAGTAAACAAATTAATTTAGTTTGTTGTAATGGAAAATGTGTCGTCTGGTATGATGGATATAATAATAATTAAATGCTAATGAATAATGATGATCATTATTTGTAATTATTTTCTGTTGAAGATTGGTTATTATCATGACCCTTTATATTATTACACAATATTATAAACAGCGATTTAATGTTCCATTGTTTACTACACATTGGATCGGGAACGCATTTAAGTATGGCACGTTTTAATTCAGTCATCATCATCCGTTTAATGTGTCAAGTTAAAGTACGCTCTGTAGATCTCAGCTTTGGGGACTAAAATGACAAAATGTTTCGTTTTGTCTTTTTTTGTTTTTCGTTACAGATTTGTACACGTTTATGGATTTGTCTTCTTCTGTCAAATGACAAATTACTGCTGACAAAAAAGACAAATCTTGTTGTAACGACTCACCCGCTAACAACGTTTTATTATACATATTAGTTTTGGTTTATTAATGATTAATCTCCATTAAATTACTATTGAATGGAGTTTAAATTAATAGCCTTACTGACGGACCATAAATTTACAAATTCACGAGCGTTAACTTAAAAATGTAGATTTGCCTGTATGTTATAATTGTGTTTCTGGCAATTATAGTAACAATATTAAGTACCTATAGGAATCAAACACATAAAACTTTGTTATGATTTTAAGTATAAGTAGAAAATAGATAAGAACTACTTATAATGCACACCAGATTAACCAAAGTAACTAACTATTCGAAAATGTGTCACTGTAATTAAATGTCGCGTAGTTATAAACAAATTTTGTTTCATTCTGACAACCATTCAGATATCCAAATTAAGATTGGCACATTAAACACATTATAGTTCGTGTAGTCCACGAAGACGGGTCCACTCAATATATTGTGACGATGACGCCATTTTACATACAGTACGCTTGAATGTAAAAATATTGGTTTATAATGGGAAAGCATATACCTAATAAAAACCATGAAACATACCACTTAAAAAAATCTTTTCACATTTTGCTGATGAGATGAAAATAGTGGGGCGCCTCTTCGTGGAATGCAATAGCTATGCCTCGGTGTTAAGCTATATGGGAGATTGTGTTGTTACAATTAAGTAACTAAAATGGCATGTTTTTAACTTAATGGTTATTTTGCGTTGGTAAGTTGCGTGCATTAGCACTGACATTATATAGTGCTGTAGTGCCCGGGTTTGTTTAGCGATAATGCACGTCTTCTAGAAAAAAGAAGAAGTATTTCACTCGTTGTCTAAATCGTTAGCACCGCCGCGGCTCTTTTGTATTTACAAAAGTTTCTTCATTCGGTTTTTAACCAGTATCTTTTAACGTTATTAAATTGCCTATCAATATTGGTTCGGAATAATTAGCTAACAACAACATAGATCCTAGGAATAAGAAAAATGTAGTTAACTATGTCGATATACGATTACGAGTTCTCATCGTTGTTTTTTATAAATCCGTTCAGTATCTATTGTTATAGTTTTATACCAAAGCCAATTAAATAAGTGCCGATTGTACGGACCAACTCCGAATAATGTTCTACTTAAAATTTTGACAAATTTCGTATGCAATATCTGCCAAAACATCAAAATTTCTATATAACGGTCCGTCAAACTTGTCTGATCCGGTGACAGCGTCGCTAGTTTCTATGAAAAAAACCTAAACCGGCATAAACATTAGTTCCAATTTTGACCACCGGGCCAGATAAGTTTGGCGGACTAAATACACAATTTGATATGCTTTGTTTCAAGCAATAAGTAATTTTGGTGTACAGTCATTGTTTGGATGTTAAAACTAGGAAAAAAGTTGTATCGGCTTTGATGTATTTCTTGTTTGTTCGTTCAGTTTACAAGTTTTGATAGTCAATTGGTTTATTTGTAGCGTAATCGTATAGTATTGGTGTTAGAGTAGAGTGCGTTAATTTTTCTCGTTACTACGAGAAAATGCTATTTTCTAAATAGCCAATAATTTCGGTTATAACGGGCACATCGAGTTATCCCGTCTTTTGTTACTTGTAAAATATTAACAGACGTGTTTACGAGGTGGCATAAAGAAATGATGACTCGCCTAGCTCACAATTTTAGCCAGGAATTAGCCCACCAATATTAAAAGTGAGAAAAAAGGGAGTTAATAAACTGTTTTTAATATATCTGATACTTGGGCATAATATTTAATTTCTACTAAATAAAATAAGATGTAATGGTTAATGGTTGTATATATAGAACTTAATAAACAAGGTGTCCAGAAGACGAATGCGCGAGCTGCTCTTCTTATTACATTATATAATTATTATGATTCAAAAGTTGTAAGTACTTGTTATAAGTATTCAATTTGAACTGGATCAGTGTTCTTTTTCTATACTTTTGATTGTACTGCGTAATATGTAGAACGCCTGTCAAGTACCCAATTTAACACAGGATCAACAACGGTATAGTTAGTTTGTCAAAGTTAGTCTGGTAATATTTGTGTTTGATTTAAAATTAGGATCGGTCGCGCGACTGAGCATGGGGTGGGATATTCTACGAACTCAAAAAGGGATGCATAAAATAAATATTGCAATAATATTAAGTTAGCTGAATAATGATAATAAACGCCTCTCTCAGGAATGCGCAAGCCGAAACATTGTTTTGGATTTAAGTCTGTTAATTGTGAGCCTGTGATGTAAGTATTGTAAAATATAGGCTTGTTGTACTCGTAAACCATCTCCAAATTAACTTTTTTAGGTTCATAGAACACGGGCTCTTGTGGGAAACGTACACGCATTATTAACATTACTTCCATCTCATCGAATACAAAATTTAATATTTTCTTATAATCATCATAAGCAAAGAGATTCTAACTTGTAAGATGTGTTTGTATAAAATATAGCTTCGATTTTTAAGAAACAAAACTGCATTTAAGACTATTAATCCAACCCGTATTTCAGACTTGCAATATTCTGTAGGTTTCATGTTTTGTACGGACTGCGCGTTCCGTGTAGTCTAGCCACTAAATAGATATACACACAACTCACAACGACGGTGCTATAGGTACCTACTAAAAGTACAATCTCAAACGAATTCAAAGTGATGACACTCGTGAATGCGTTTGACATTGCCGTAGGATCGCGGCTATGAGAGCGTGCGCATGTTTCGCTTTTCGTACAGATCTATCCTTTCTTTCAGCCGTCCTATGTATATCTACTTTGTGTTCTAACTCTATTTCAAACTGCGGGCCGTGCGATATATATGTCACCGTAAGATTGTAAAAACCGTTAGATTATAATCTAACTCGCGAAATTGCAAACTGTCGAAAGTTTACAATTTAACGCATTATTTTTTATTTACGTTACGTATATTGACCCGATAAAACGTAAGTGATTATCTAGGTCGAACCCTAACCTAACCCACAAGAAACAGTCAAGAAAACGTAAATACAATGAATATTTCAAAAATTGATACTCAGAACATTGAACGGTTCACAATCTTTCGACAGTTTACAATTTCGCGAGTTAGATTATAATCTAACCGTTTTTACAATCTTACGGTGACATATACAGAGCTGATCCGTACACCAGCCGAAGGTCCCCACTGCCGGAGCGTGCACCGAGTGCAATGGTACTGTATTGTGTTTTTATACCGATTGATGACGGTCCTAATTGTTTCGATGATCGTTGTCCGTCAAGAGTAAGGGTACAGTGTTTTTGACTAGTTTATTGTAAAGATTTAAATTATTAAAAATGGTTTATTTAATAATTTAAATCTTTATTGATTTAAATTATTAATAGGTACTTTCCTAGAAAAATATCGTTTTATTATAATTTTATTAAAACATAACAAACAACACGAACATCAGCGACTGCACACATCGAGCGTCCGACTATATCTTTGACCAATCAGTGTATAAACTTTGTAATATTAATTATTTTAAGTAACCACAAGGTAGTTTGTTAGTTGATTTAATGAAAACATCGTTAAGCCTACGCCATAGCACCCCTTCCTACAAAATGTCACACACGTTAAATCTCCCTAGTCATTTAAAGAATATATACGCGAAAACAAGGGCATTCGCGTTAACCCCACAGCGTGAAATATTGTTGATATTAATTACTAGGTAGAAAGTCCTAATAATCAAAGAGCAGTATTATTTCGGAGTTGTCTTGTATATCTATAGAGCTCTGGAAGCTAATAAAAAAATGGATTTTGTAAATCGTTGATTTGAGAATCTAGAATTTTCGGAGGGTGAAACTATACAATCTAACCCAACCTAACCTTTTAATGCATTAATTTGATTATATTAAATTAAATATAAGAATGCCCAGCTGGTTTTCGATATAAATAGCGTAGTCCTCTTAATCTCAATTCTCACGATTAGCGTCTTACAATATCGACAGCGTGCGTGATCTGACTGAGACACCTTACACAGTATATCCGAAAATCCAGATGTCCTGAGCGTTCCTGATTCAAATAAGAACAATCCTGCTAGCAGACAAAAAAACAGGACAAACTTTTTTCAAAATCATTATCATCTCTTTGTTACCTCCTGATGGTCTTTTCTAAACATATCCGCTCTATTTTAGTGAGCAGGCACCCTAAATGGAATTACTAGTTCAAAAAGATGCCATAAGTGGCGTATCAATTAATTTAGATCAGAATTATCGGGTAGTTCCCACAGTATAGTTCAACCATTGAATTAGTGGGTTTTTTGCTTGTTGTTCATCTGCAGATAAATAATTTCAAACTTCTGGGAATAAAAATTTCAGCTATAGGTACCTACTAAGAGCACAATATGATTGCCCTTTTGACGTTTGTGCGCTCATGAAATTTTGGGTATTATGTAAGAATATTAAGTAAGTTTTATATTATTGATATTAAGTAATATGTCAAGTGTACATACTCTTTTACGCAAATAATTCTTGAAGTCTTAAAAGTAAATTATAATGTCTGTCATAAGGGCCATCATAACGTGCCGGCCATCATAAAGTTCAATGGTTAACTAGTGAAAACTACCCGATCAGTATCGGCGTTCACATCCTTAGGCTTAAGGTGTCTGAAGCCTTAGAGTCGCCAACAGATTAGACAGTAGCGAGGTGTGATATGGCTGGTCGGAATGCAACTAATTAAACTTAGCGATAAGTAGTAAAAGAACTCCGGTCTAGGTCTCGTCAAGAATATACTTCCGCTGCATTGGCATAAGTTCTACTTTTTAAGATATTTCAGATTAACGCGATTACTGTGATATTCGTTCACATAAATGATTTGATGATACTGTAAATAGATCTATTCAGAGCAGTGCCTGAAGTTAGGTTCACGAGTGTAGATCTTATACTATTTATTTTCTCGGTTTCGTTCGTTTTCCATCACAACATTACCTTTTGCATTGCGATTTGCGTCGTGGCAATTGTTCGACAACAAAGATTTTATCAGTTTAAATAAATCAATTTTAAATAAGAATCACTCGTCTCAATTGTTGTCCCCGAATAAAACAATCCTTTAATTAATTATTATACGATTTATTTATGAAAACATGTCTAATTGTTACAATACAGACTTTATAATAACGACTAATATTATTAGGTATCATTAAAACAACTAGACTAATAGAACATGATTTGATTAGAAATATGTAAGATTAAGGATCTTGTTAAAAATATAAATCTAACAAGCCATCAAATTATAAAGCTAATATTGAGGTCAATTCTGTTGTACTCCATCTCTATGGTTTGTTTAACTTAGGATGATAATTTTGATAGATGAGAGGTGTATAGCAATAATGAAGGACAAGAGTACAGTCCGTCAAACTTATATGACCAGGTAGTGCTGTTTACTAAAATGACAGCTCCATTTATGTGGCTTTTATCCCCTTCATAAAATTTCCTGTAGAAAGGGGCAGCATTAGATTTAGAGCTGAAGTTAAACAGAATTGGCCACATTCAGGTCAATTCTGTTGTACACCATCTCTACGCTTAAATGACAGCTCTATTTATATTGCTATCCCTTTCATATTACTTCCTTTGGAAAGGGGCAACACTAGAATTAGAGCTGTCATTTTAGTATAAGAGATTGTGCTAAACAGAATTGACCACATTTATAAACTAAAATAATGGAATTATGATATTGTACGTATACCTCTCGATGATTTCCGTCACCTTAGTCGCAAGTGGCGTCATAGTCGAAACCAGTTCTGCAGTATAGGAAGCCAAAATCTTCGTTTTGGACTGTTGGTCCCACTTGCGGGTCCAGTAAGATTTTCAAGTATGCATTATAGTTATACAGGCTCGGGCAGGGTGCCGGCGATATTGCGCGACTTGCAACTACTGTGGTTCGTTGTTGGAAGTAGCTACGACCTGCGTCAGCCTTAATATTTGTTAATCCTGTTATTCCCACTCGTCTGATAAAGATAATGTACAAGTGCACTGACTTGGTACACCTACAATTTACTGGAGCAATAACAGGACATGCAAGAGTAAATAATAGCAGATTGATCAGCTCATTTTTACATATAATATCATTGACGACCTCCGTGGCGCAGTGTGTAGCGCTGTTGTCTTAACGTACGGAGGTCCCGGGTTCGATCCCCGGCAGGGTTAATTTGGGGATTTATAACTTCCGGATTTTCCTTGGTCTGACCTGGTGGGAGGCTTCGGCCGTGGCTAGTTACCACCCTACCGGCAAAGACGTGCCGCCAAGCGATTTAGCGTTCCGGTACGATGCCGTGTAGAAACCGAATAGGGGTATGGGTTTAATATAATTGCCATGCCCCTAACAGGTAAAGCCCGCTACCATCTTAGACTGCATCATCACTTACCATCAGGTGCGATCGCAGTCAAGGGCTAACTTGTAGTGGTTAAAAAAAATCTATGTAATTAGTCGGTTAATCAGTAATTTGGGTGAGAAGCGCCGTTCCCCGTATAATCCAGAACTCTGAATGCATGTTGGAGGGCAACAGAACGGGCAACACAAAGTTGGTGCTGTGGCCCGTGGTGGACAGAGTACCAGCGCGCTCCGACGTCTTGTAGAGCGGCGCTTCGTAACGCGGGTCCGGTTTGGGCAGCGACAGCACAGGCTTGAACCACACTACTGGCAGCGGTGGGTTCATTTGACCTGGCGAGTTACAATGATTAAGGCTACGGCCGCACTGCGAAAAACGTTCGCGCGATTTTTTTTTCACATATCTGCTACACTGGAAATACACACTTGCGATTATAATTCGCGCCAAAAAACAATCTCTGGTTCGATACCACGCGGTGCAGTATGAATGGAGTTGTATGACGCTCACCGCATTCGTAGTGCGAAGTAGGTGAAATCCGTACGCGAAAAATCAAATCGCGTGAATGTTTTTGCAGTGTGGACGTAGCCTAAGGGTCTGTTTTTACTGAAGCAGAGACGAGCGGAGTTGAGCGCAGACTTGCGCGCTCCGTCCGATTATTACACTAATAAAAAATTCGTGATAAAATTATTTTATCATGTTATCTATGTAGTTGGTATGATGACATGGTAGTTATTATCGTGGTTGGTCTATTGAATACACCTCTGCTCCACTCCGCTTTAGTGGATAATGGAAATGCAGCCTTGGTGCGTTTCCATCAGAGATAAGTAGGCAAGGAAAATTAGAGGTACGAGGATTCGTAGTGGAAATGTGAAACGGGGTGACCATTTCCAACAAAGCTTAGTGAGGAAGCTGAAGATGCGTAGCAAGCTCTTTTCAGTCAGTTGTGCAAGGAAGAGGTTAGTAGCGAAATCTTTGCCCACTTTTAAATAAATAAATCATTATGGTATTTTTTCCACTGAGTTAGGTTTTCTGAATCCCTTAACTTCCCGTGTAATTATGGATATTGGCCGAGTGTATTAGCTCGTAATATCAAGAATACCTGGCAGTGCATCGACGAGCAAGTTTTGCTTCGCATCCCAGCGTCCTGCATCGATGAATAACCCGTGTATGTTGACGCCGTCTTCTGGCTTTTCCAGTGGACCAAACACAGTCATGTCGGTGGGTTCCTCCTGAAAAACATAAACTCGAATTAGCCTCTGTCGATTGACAATCATCGTCTCAGCCCACCAGCTTAATATTGGGCACGGATCTCATAAGGTTAAGGCCTCATTCTGATGACCTCGTTATCGATATTGGAAGGGGGGACTCTAATCAAACCATACATTTTGTAGGACAAATACTTTTTCGAATAAGTTAGATAATTATCATCAGATTTAGCAAAAAAACCCAGTTAGTAAGAAATTTTTGAGAATCATCAAGTCAACATATTTTATACCTGATACCCCTATTACCTACCACAATCGAGTTTTCGTACAGGAAATTGTTGGGCGTCTCATCAAAATGAAGCTACTCACGGAAAATTAGCTTGATAGTAGGAATCAAGTGCAAAAATGGACCCTGGATCCTGGACTATTCTGTTTAATTGCTTAAATCGCACCTATCTCTGAAGACTTGATGCAATTTAAAATAAGTATCTACCTTCGATATGCAATATTTAAGCCTTTCGGAAGCTGTAAGGTAATATCGTGTACATTTCATGAAAGTACTTACGTTCATTAGGTAACACTTTGCTGTCTGCCATTTTGTTCGCCGTGAAAGCCAACATTGCTAAGTGGGATGTTTTGATAATAATAATGCACCATAGTTGTGTCTACCTATGTCCCCCTCGTGTATCTACCTAATTGTGGAGAGGGCCGTAGGTGTAGCCATATATTGTGGGGTATGAGAGTATTGGAAATACAGAGTGCTTTTTCTGTATTTGTGTTTTGTAGATGATACTAATATCTCCCGCGTAAATTGTTAAAATCTGTACCGCCTACCTTCGTTTTCTTCTGTTTGCTGCTTTTAAAGACGTCTTCCTGGGACAGGAAGAAATTAATGGGCTCGAAGTCAAACATAAGCGCATCTATGGGCACCCTGTAGCGGCGTGCGTAGGCCTGCAGGGCGCCCGTGAGCAGCCCTTGTGGGAAAAACAGCCCCGACACCCAACTGCTAGGCGCCGCTCCGTCTATTAACCATCTCTGAAATATTGAAACGTATAACTATTAGTATGGCGGCCATGACGGCGCTAAACTTATTACTACATGGCTTATTTTTTACTACATGGACACGTCCACTTGGATCCATGTCTTAAACACCTTTTGGCAAATCTTTCCGGGATATAAAGTAGCCCACGTCCGTTCAGAGATGCAAACTCTGTGCCAAACGTCATCAAAATCGGTTGAACAGATATAACGGATATATAACCGTAAATAGAGTAGCTAAAGAAATACCCGGATACAATTTTACATTTATAATATTAACTAGTGTGGTTTCTTTATGAATAACCTTTCTTTATAAAAAAAAGCTTTTCTCCTGCCATCAGAATCAATTCAAACTCAAAGATTTTTAACACTAGGTATCTAAGTTGGAACTTGTCAAGACGAATTCAATGAGCCCAAGCATGGATTTTTGTTGAGAATTTGAGAAGTTCTTACCAGATAAGTTCCCAGATACCTACATCTTGAGACCTCCTCCATTTTGTCCTCATCGAAGTTCCAAATTTCAGAGAAATCGGTTTTGGGGAATTGCTTTAAAATTCCGTGCAAGATTTTAGATTGGATATCACATTACAAATAGCATTTTGTGTACATGTACATATAGTTTAATAAAAGCTGTCTCTATAAATTATTACCTAATAGCTGATGGGTAAAAACTTTCCTAGCTACTTCTGTCTCTGCTTCGAAAAAGATGAATATTACAGTAAAATATGTAAAAGCACTTTAATATTACGTATTTTGTAACATCAGGTAACTAAGTGGGTATGTACCTGCATAATTTACATGACATCAAAACCTGATAGTAGTTGACTAAAATAGGGACAGCGCAGCGAGATACAAATCAATACAGCCAGCGCCCGAGGGCTTGAGCATATTCCAGGAAATTAAATTGGGGGGAAATTAAGGGGAGGTAAGGGAGGTGGGTGGCGTAACAAAATTGATACCTGCAGCGGAAATACCGGCTCGAATGTAATTTCGATGCTATTAACTTAGTCCTACATATTGCACAAAATGAATTTCCAAGTTAATTAACAGTCTATCCTTTGTAAATGCAATAACGGCGCAATATTATTATGAATTTCAAATTATTAATATTATCATGTGGCTTTTGCAAAAAGCTTTTGCGAACGTCGACAATATTAAAACATGGTGGTAGGTACCTATGCCACCTGTGCTCTGCGTATCTATATTGTTTTGTGTAAATACCTCGATAAAGTCAAGTCTCAAGGTGAGGTCGTGTATCCAGCTGCCGAGTGACTTGAGCGAGTTGTATCCCTTGCGGTGCCACATGTCCGGCACTTTATTGTTGATGAACGCGGTGAACACCGCCTCGTAGGCCTCCGACATTACCACCACGCCCTGCGAATGTACTTCCTATATTAAGATGAAAGTTATAGGGAACCCTTGAAAAATTACTGAACTTTCATCTTATTACCAATATACTTAGACGAGCACTAATAAATAAAAATAATGTCCTACAGACAGAATTTCGGCCACGGCAGCCTATCTCCAGAGAGATAAGCCATCTGCGCGGGAGATATTATAGGGCACTCTCTGTGACTTTACCTCTTAGCCCGATGGGACGGAAAATCGTAAATACGACCGGAGAGAAATCAGGCACAGGATGTGAAACAGCGCCAATTTCCATATCCTAGACCAACGAGACAATCAAGTGAGTCGTGGTTGTGTATTACATAAAGGTACATAGCGTTTAACGTGTACTTATGCATGAATACGAGTCCTTGCTGCCATTAAAATTACTAGAACATTTTATTGTTACAGGCGGTGACGGAGAATCGTGATATGTGACCTGGACATTTCGGCCTTTACCTAAGTACTACTGACATATTTTGTTTTAGAGCTTAAAATGTTATTGAATAGATTAGAGCTTAAAGGGCACTAAAGTGACTTGTGACAAGACTGCCATTCTCTTTCATTTTATTCAGATAAAAGGCTTTTACTTAATAAGGGAGTAAGGAAACAAAGCCAGCTGTCTGCGTTGTCTGATCAGACTCGATTCTGTCTTTTTAGGGTTCCGCACCCAAAGGGTTCCAAAGGGACCCATTACTAAGCCTCCGCTGTCCGTCCGTCTGTCTGTCTGTCTGTCAGCGGGCTGTATCTCATGAAAAGCCACACACCAAAGAACAACAACAGATTGTCTATATTTCTTTTGCCGCTAATAATAAATAATATAAAAGTAATTAAATAAAAAATAAAGGTAGGTAAATAATACAAGAAACGTGATTTGTTCGTCGTTTTTGGTCTCTTATTGATTATCTGTTGAACCGTAAGTTAGATATAATTTTCAACGAGTGAGTAGTACTAAGTATAGCTTCTATAGCAACAATTAATACTTAATTAAAATAAATTTAAATTATAAATGAAAGCCCAAATGTATACTTGTATTTAAAAGTATGTCATCATCAAGTACAAGTGTGCGAGATCGAGTCGCGCTTATAGCCGAATTTTTATTTTTTTTAAATAAAAGTTAAAATATGTGACCACCATTTTATACGCTTAAATTAGCAGTGGCATTTTACCATTAATGTCATCATAATGTCATATTGTTACCAGTGGTAGATTCACTCGACTATTCAAAAGCATTTGTCAAAGTCAACTTGAATCAAAAATATTTGAGTTTTTCTTTTTTAATGATCCATGTCTTTCGTGCAAATGGAACTACGGGTATCCATTATACCTATGCCTACATAACATTAGATTTGTCTGTCTGACTCACACGTTCGCATTTACCTAACATATATGAAATAGATGAACGTATAGATGAAAGTTCTAGGAAAATCAGCTAGGTACCTAGCCTGTAGGTCGAGGTAGGTACGATGTAGCTGGGGAGCTGTGGCGCACGCATGCGTAGAATCCAAGCATGCGTGGTGCGGCGATTCGTGTAGGTGGCGGTCGAATGTTATAAAGTATGTTTCCAGCTTTAGCGTCTCGCCCGGGGCTTACTGGAGCTGACCTCTTGTTCAAAGTAACGCATGCGTGGGACATTCGATACGTCCGGGTATAGCTGAATTCGAGCAACCGCGCCCGGGTTGTTTTCTGAGACGAAAGAGCATGCGCGGGATAGAATTTTACCTGGCGCGTCACGTGATCCGAGCGCAGCTCAGCTCTATTTAGTCAAACATGCATCAATCATTATTACAATCAATAGAGATGATACTATGATAGGCTGAATTTAAGGTACCTACCAATTCTTGCTGCAACTTTAAACTTTGACGAGTAGCGGAAGAGTGTTGAGAGTACAAATATTTGAACGGTCATACCAAATTGTATCAAACTACTGAATCTACATGTACATACATGTATGTTATCTAGATACATCCATTTTAAAATCCATAAAGATGGGCTTACCTATTTAGATATGAAAAATCTGCTGAAGTTTTAATTTCCTCACGTCGAGTTTATTTAACGAGCTGTAATAAGACGATACACGAGCGCCTTGTCCACGCTCTTGGCAATGGCAGTTTGGTAGATTTTCAATAATTTTTAGGGGGAATTTGGTGTGCAGTTCCTTGAGGGAGCTGTGTGTGAGCGCAAGCAGCGTGTTGAAGCGGTCGGTCTGGTATAGCAGCACCGTGGACAGTGAGTGCAGTTGCCCCATATCATCCGGCACCATCAGCTCAGGATACACGAGCGCCTTGTCCACGCTCTTGGCAATGGCAGTTTGGTAGATTTTCAATAATTTTTAGGGGGAATTTGGTGTGCAGTTCCTTTAGGGAGCTGGGTATGAGTGCAAGCAGCAAGTCGAAGCGGTCGGTCTCGTGTAGCAGCATCGTGGACAGTAAGTGCAGTTGCCCCATATCATCCGGCACCATCAGCTCAGGATACACGAGCGCCTTGTCCACGCTCTTGGCAATGGCAGTTTGGTAGCAGATCCTTCATAATTTTTACAGGGAATTTGATGTGCACATGACTTCCTTTTTGAAATCCTACTCAGCTATTACATCGACTCACCTTGATAGCCTTCTCCAGTTCATTGAGCGAGCTGTGTATGAGTGCAAGCAGCGTGTTGAAGCGGTCGGTCTCGTGTAGCAGCACCGTAGACAGTGAGTATAGTTCCCCAAGTCATCCGGCGCCATCAGCTCAGGATTCTCGAGCGACTTGTCCACGGTTTTGGCAATGGCAGTTTGGTAGCAGACCCTTCATAATTTTTACAGGGAATTTGATGTGCACATGACTTCCTTTTTGAAATCCTACCCAGCTATTACATCGACTCACCTTGATAGCCTTCTGCAGTTCATTGAGCGAGCTGTGTATGAGTGCAAGCAGCGTGTTGAAGCGGTCGGTCTCGTGTAGCAGCACCGTAGACAGTGAGTATAGTTCCCCAAGTCATCCGGCGCCATCAGCTCAGGATTCTCGAGCGACTTGTTCACGGTTTTGGCAATGGCAGTTTGGTAGCAGACCCTTCATAATTTTTACAGGGAATTTGATGTGCACATGACTTCCTTTTTGAAATCCTACTCAGCTATTACATCGACTCACCTTGATAGCCTTCTGCAGTTCATTGAGCGAGCTGTGTATGAGTGCAAGCAGCGTGTTGAAGCGGTCGGTCTCGTGTAGCAGCACCGTAGACAGTGAGTGCAGTTGCCCCATGTCATCCGGCACCATCAGCTCAGGGTTCACGAGCGACTTGTCCACGCTCTTGGCAATGGTAGCGCGTGTCTGGTCGCAGATCCTCCACACGATTTGATCGGGAGTATCACCCCCACCGCCGCCGCCGGAACGAGGCTGCACGTCTACTATTGTTCGTATCAGAGTGTTTGTTTCTTTATTCTGTGGTAATAAAAAAATGTTCAAGTGATTTATTTCAATTGAAGTACCTAATCGTTTGCAGGAGCTCTTTTTTAGGTTTTCGTTCCTAAGTAAATAGATACGTAGTTTATGACATATGATGAAAATTACAGGTAATTAAAAAGCTCTATAAATCAAATAATTTGTAGCCACAGAAAACGAAAAATTTTAGTTTTCGAGTTACCTCGTAGGCAATATTAGCGTTCTCATGCATTCCGAATACTTCAGGATCTTCTATGACGGGCAGTGTGTCGCAGTAGTCGCGAACCGCAGCCAGCTTGTCCATACGTGGACAGTAGTAAATTCCAGAAGCTGAATACGTGTAAGTCTCTTCGAGAGTGGGCGGTGAGAAGAACTGTTTGAGAATGGTCGTCAAACACCTTTGGTCCCACATGTCAGTCACACGACCTCCATACGTTATTTGACCTGATGGGAGATTTTAGTCACAACAAGAAGCGGTGATAGCCTGGTAGTCTAGACAGCCGACCTCCTACACGGGGTCGCGGGCACGGATTCAATTCCCGGGCACTATGCGTTTTAAGAGTTTTAATATTGAAACGGTGCTTCAAATGGTGATGGAAAACTTCGAAAGGAAACCTGCATGCCCGAGAGTTCATCATAATGTTTTCGAAGGTGAGTGAAGTAAACCAATTTGCACTTAGTCAGCGGCCAGCCTATGGCCAAACCACATTCTGAAAGGAGACTCTTGCTCAGTAGTGAGCCAGCAATGGTTCTAAATGATAATGAAGTACTCTTAGAAATAGCAGAAACATCTTGGACGGAGAAAATTCTTAATGAGCGCAATTTTTTTAGATCTTACAATGAAAAAAAATGTCGCCGCATGCATGATTGATTTAGCCAGAGAACATCCATAACACTTCGACAAACAATTGGCTGGGCATAATGAGAAGCGTTTAGGCCATAGTATATTATGTATTAAGTTCTTGTTTATCGACATCTCATGAAGAGTCTTTAAGAACTTGTTGCTCTTTCAACGTTGGAATCCTGATGACATGTTTGACATCAAATCAGCTTTTGTTAAGGAAGCCCCATAGTCCAAGAAAATCATTTGAGAGCTTAAAAGTTAAAACGTATTACTCTGTTTACAGAGTTCATAGACAATTTTTGACATGCAGGCATCTATTCGAATTAACCGTTTCCCAAACGTTTACGATTAAGATTTTCTTACAAAATCAGGTGGCAGATTTCTGATACGAGTATGAACCACTAATGAATGGAACGTCCTTCCAGCGTCCGTGTATAACTAAATAGCTTACTGGTTATGTATTCGAGAGCATCCCAAGGGATATGACCGGATTCACAGAACATTTGCAGATTCAACATGGCGCATTCTCGGTCGCTGTT
Source organism: Erebia palarica (assembly GCA_964035005.1). Classification (NCBI taxonomy): domain Eukaryota; kingdom Metazoa; phylum Arthropoda; class Insecta; order Lepidoptera; family Nymphalidae; genus Erebia; species Erebia palarica. Next base: position 24,307,648 of record OZ035986.1, read on the forward strand.
GTTAAACTCGTATGTGATATTCCAGCCCAGCGGACCGAATTTCTTGCGTTCCTGTATGATGGCGTGGAACATACATATCCCGAACAACATTGTTCTCCAATCCTGCTCCAAAACTAAAAAATACAAATTTAGGTACTCAAAAATATATTTGGGAAAGTTTCATTGGATAAAATATATTTTATCCAATGAACTAGTCAAACAATATACTACTTATTGTATTCTATTATTTATACTTGAACAAACGGTGGAAAAAAACGGGCCACGGAGGAAAAGTACTTTAAATATTGAAGATACGAAATTTCACTCAAAGGAAACATTCCTTTATTTTTAAAATTAAGAATGCATTCAATAACTTTTTAAAAGTCATGAGTTTTCCTAGATAGATAATAAATATTTTTTATCTTACATACCATGATTTTCAAAGAAGTCTTCTTCCATTTCTACGAGAGCTCTTTTGACATTGGCTTTTAGGCCTTTAGGTGGTTCGTTGGTGACCTTGACTGAGTTTTGAAGCACTGAGACTGGAAACTTCGGCGTGGGCATGGAACTCAGATAGAGGCGAAAGTCTGGGCTGAGGCCATGGCCTTCGTATCCCAAATTGGCCACTATTACTTCAAGATTTAACATCCACGAGGCCGCTAAATGGCAGTTCTAGAGAAATACAGATTATTATAATTTATCTATACCTACACACACACGTGTGCAACTTTATGAATATAATTGAGCGAAAGAAGCGATAGATAGATAGATAGATAGATAGATAGATAGATAGATAGAGAGAGAGAGAGAGAGAGAGAGAGAGACTGCCTGATTTTGATAGTGATGATGGATGATCCTTACAACGAATATGAAATTAATATACGTTTTAGTGTGTTGAACCATAAAAAAGTACATTAGATTTAGGTGACCCAACGTAAGGTTTTGGTTCCGGGCTTATGCTTACAACTAAATGTCTGAAAGGAAAACGCCAGACTATGTATAGAGCTTTGCCCCACTTATTAAATATCGTTTACAAGCATGCCGTATGTAGGATTTAATAGATTTTTTATTACTGATAACTATACATATATTTTGAAGCCTCTAACACTTGCGGTTTTTTTTAAACTAAGTTTAAGTTGCAATATTATTTTAGGTTATATGCATTTTTAATTGTGAAATAAGTAAAAAAATGCTGTGTATCGTTACAATGCTCTTGCCAAGAGATATTATGGCTTTAAAATGAAGTAGGATACTCAAATGCCTGCGTAGCTTAAGGTCTGCCTGAAGTAATATGATACCTAGTTAATAAGCTCGTGCTATCTTCTCTAACGATAGAATGGTTGACTAATTGGAAATAAAACAACTGTTAGTAATCATTGATTTATTAATCTTCATATTAATATGTAATCAGTCGCTACATTATCAAGAAATACTGCCATGCACCACGGCACCAATATCATTTTGATGGTAAGCCCAACATGGCAACATGTCTTAGGATCCAGTGACAATTTATGCACCTCAACGTCGTTACCCAAATCGCAAACAATGGTCATCCATGGAATATAGCGTAAAGTCGGCGAGATCGAATCAATATTATAGAAGTTGTAGCAAGTTTTTGGTGAAACATTCAAAACAAGCACGGTTACCAGTCGACTTCACTCTGACTTCACTGAAACCACGATATAAACAATGAACACAAATCACAATGACATTGACATCTTCAAATACGTTTGTCAATGACGTTTCATTGCACAAAATGCGTGAATGGAAGGTAAGGTTTTAATGCAAAGTCTATTTTATTAGTCATTGTTATTTACATTAAAATAATAATAATGTGTCATTTTCAATAATTAACAACACAAAATAACGAATTTAAACAAAGATCTGTAGTATGATTTATGTAACTTTACTTACAGGTTAGTAGAGTTTTGTTTTATTTAAAAACTTAACAACTGTAGTTTTATTTAGTCGTGTATGCGTAGAATGTAAAGCAAATTGCCGCAAGAGAAATAGGAAGTGGACGAGGGGACTTGAATTACTTTTTTTTTACATTTTTAAATCTGCAACTTTTTTATCAATAATTATTAAATCATACGTGGTCATAAATCCCTAAGATAATTTTAAAAAGTTTACATTTTGTGTAAATTATGAAAATTGGTGGGGCAAAATCTGGCATTCTCTTTTGTATCATGTTTGGAAAGTATAGTGACGATTAAGGCGAAATATTTCTCGTTGTGGATGTTTATGCGTGGAAAAATAATCGAATTTGTCAGTAAATATTATAACGCCGCAGCAATCTACATTTCACATTTTCTTATCGGTGTTGATTGTTGTCTAGATGATGTCCGCGACTTCGTGGACTTCGTCAACGTGGATCACATTAATTCTTTAAATTTCCGGGTCAAAAATTGTATTTTTCCGGGATGCAACATACATTCTGTACCAACTTTCATCAAAATCGGTTGAACAGATGAGCCGTAAAAGCGTACCAGACAGACAGATAGACAATACAATTTCACATTTGATATATGATACCTAGGCATAAGATTACCTGCAGAAACACCCAGTCCCCTTTGGGCTTAGCGTTAGTAATCATCTTTTCAGCGACGGGCCCTTGCCCTTGACCTAAGGAGATCGAGTGCACACGCTCCCTCATGCCCATCTCGGTAGCAAATTTTTGGAAAGCACCGAAAGGATCCGACCCAGTACTCAGAACAAACACCAAGGGTATGGAGGACGCTGTATCAGCATATCTAAAAAAAAATTGTTGTTGTAAGTCAGCTGTTTATGAGTCATATTACGTCATCATCAAGCCATTGCTAGTAGATTTGGTCTTCTTAGAATGAGATGGGTTTAGCGCATAGTAATACGCTTTATCTACGCTGGCTATTTCGAATGTGGATTGGCAGACTTTACATATTTGGGAACATTATGTAGAATTCCAAGGCATGCAGGCTTTTGATGTTTTCCTGCACCGTCAAGGCAAGTTATTTTAATTGCTTAAAATTAAAACGCATATTCAGAACGGGAGAACTCCAAAGACGTGGAATAGGAGCATAGTTGTTTTGTTCTTTAAGAAAGGTGATAACACACTCCTTAATAATTACCGTCCCAACTCGCTCTTAAGCCATCTATAAGCTGTTTTCCAGGATCATTACAAACCGTTTATCACAAAGGCTCGACGACTTCCAGCCACTGGAGCAGGCTGGGTTTCGGAGTGGTTACGGCACCATAGGCTCTTTGCAGCGATCCCAAGTTGATTGGCGATACATCGAAGTGTTGAAATGCCTATATAGCTCAGCATATATGGCAGTTCAAGTACAGGGTACGTCTACAAGACCTATCCAATTGCATCGTGGGGTGAGACAGGGGGATGTTTTATCCCCGAAACCTACCTACCGAACCTAATGCTTTAGAAGATGTCTTCAAAACGCTTGACTGGAAAGGGCATGGCATCAACATAAACGGAGAGAACATTTCACATCTCCGATTCGCCGATGATATCGTCATCATCGCAAGTTCGCTGCAGGAGCTTCAATGGATGCTTGATGGCCTCCACGTTGCCTCCCGATGTGTCGGTCTCCGGATGAACTTAGACAAGACCAAGGTCATGCTAAATGACCTGGTCGTTCCGGAGCCGATCAATGTCGATGGGTTCTATTCTCGAAGCTGTTCAGGAATATACATACCTTGGGCAAATTTTCCAATTGAGTAAAAACAGCTTTGAGAAGGAGATCGATAGGAGAATACAGCTAGGCTGAGCAGCATTCGGAAAACTTCGTCGAGTCTTCGTCGCCCATACCGCAGTGCCTGAAGACTAAGGTCTTCGACCAATGCATCCTACCAGTAATGACCTATGGTGCCGAAACGTGGACACTGACAGCGAGACTAGACTTATACCGACTGCAGGTCGCTCAGCGTGCTATGGAAAGAGCTATGCTCGGAATTTCTTTGAGGGATAAAGTCCGGAACGAAGTGATTCGCCAAAGAACAAAAGTGACCGACATAGCTCTTAGGGCTACAATGGAACGCCAAGACGACGAAGAGGCGGCGGCAAGCTCTCCGGAGATACACGTAGAAATAATAACAGATAGTAGCGACGGGGAAGGATCTACTGAGAGACGTCTTGAGAGGTCTCAAAGTGAGGATGGCTCGAAACTAATGACTTCGACACCTGAGGTTGGAAAACCACCAAATCAGGAGACCAGTGTCCATAACACACCTGAACCAGAAGATATAGATAAGGAGACAGAGTCAGTTGTGTCAGACACGCCATACCTCGTCTGGCCGATGCATTGCTGCAGAGGACTAAATCGAGGCGAAGAGTCTCGTAATATAAGCAAAGAGATACGGGAAGCTGTTTGGCCATGTACATGGCCTCTATGATATGATATTAAGACTAGTGGATTCTAGGAGCTGGCACATAGTTGAGAAAGAAAAAGCTAAGTGTCGATATGCTATTGCGGTGGAAAAAACGCAGCAAGCACACCAGGAGAGCCATAATGACATATTAGAAAATGTGAAATTAACGCACAAGGAGGCCGAATCAACCAGGTGGCTGTTATATGAGATAGATACTCAGTGCAAAGCGCATACAAAATGGGCCGACTCGTTAGGGTCAAAGGTCGAAAAGGCAACAGACAGTGATCAGAACCCTCAGAGGCCTGATGTTCAAATTGACTTCTCCAGCCTACGTGATGAGGTTGCAAAAATCAGGAAATCATTTTTTGCCCGCTGAGTGACCCTGAGCTTTCTTATCAGGCTCATAGTTAGTGACCATGTCTCGCATCCGCACCTATATCGTCATCACTGGCTATCGTAAGTAGGACATATAAATACCTATTTCATTGATCAGGTTTTTTTATAAGGATTTATTATTTGGTGGTTTGCGTAACGTATTAATACGACAATAATTATTGTAGTCATATAATGGTGGGTGGTGTAGGATCGCCGACTCTCCCCAACCACTGCGTTATGCACCCTGCACCACCCAGCACCCCACCGACGTGATTTGGAAGCCAAATACGGTACAGAACTCAGTTTTCTCGTTGTACCGGCCGAAGAGGTTGGTTGGTACGGCAAGAGACTCAATAAAAACAACTATTCTTAGTTTCTACGGCAGGTGTAAAAACGGATATAGACTTTAATATTATGATTACGCTCAATAATTAAGTTTAATTTTCAAAAACTTTGTAAGGATTTCAACTGTTGTGTGGATTTTTGTTTTAAATTTTGTTTTAAAATTTCTTCTGTGCAGTCAATTAAAAAAACCTACTTCAGTGAATTTGCTTTCGAATCAACTAACAATGAAGGAAATTCCAAAAATGGACTGAAGTAATTTATAATTTTCCTAAACCCTCCTACTTTCAGGGGTAATTATACAAGCATTATCTGCATATTCATCGATGAATCGTAGTCTAGTATTATTGACCGAGCGAAGCGAAGGTCTCTGAGTCTACTTGAGTGAATTTGTACTTGTCCGTCCTAGGGTTGCCAAAAAAAATTGTCCGTCTGTCAGAGATTATAACTTCTGAATTACTGAACGTAATTACTTCAAATTTAATTATAATATGTAAACCGATGGCCTCCAGCTGAATATGGCTTAAAAAGTTATAAAAATCTTTATTTCAGGGGGGCTCTCATAGAAGCGAATGCGAAAATATTTTTTATGGCGTTACATAAGCTTGCGGTATATCATTTTAAAGATAATTAGGAATAGTCTAAAAATATTTTTTTTTATTTTTCGCCTAAAATTGGCGAAATGGGGGCTTTCAAAATGGAGATTTTCTAACATCCAAAGTTGACCTCAGAACTCCCAATTTTCTGAAAGGCTGAGCCTGAAACTTGATCAATTATTTAATTATATCCTGCACTTGAACAACAAATGCTAAAATTAGATAAATATTATAAGGAAATGAAATTAATTAATTTTTAATGAGCTGATTCAGTATTTTTAACAGAACTTCACAATGATGTCAAAAGTTTATTCGTTTGTGACCCGCTGTACCCGCTCATCGAACGAGCTGCATTTTAGTAAAATACTGTAGGTATACGTATCCCATCCACGCAAGCGGATGAAGATTGACGCCATCAGATTCAACGCGTTTGCGTACAGTGTGTACAGTGCAGTGCGTATGGATACCGCGAGGTCTCAGTTCAGGGCGAACCACTAGTATTTCTGAAACACGAACGTCAACAATATTAAAACAATACGGCTTTAAGCGATGGTAGTATGCCGTACGTAGATGGCTCTAAGGTTAATTACCAAACGGACTTATGGGTGAATTTTGATTATGGAACGAATAATAAAGCAGCCAGCTCAGCTCATCAACTCCCGGGAAGAGATACAATATTAACGATCTTGGACGTAGTTACTTTATCCACCTTGGAAGCTTTGGAACAGATTTTTAGTGCAACTGTATGAATAATCGAGAGTATTTTTGCAAAAAACTTAAAATAAAGCACTGTAATTGCATAATCTGTATTGCAAGCAGCTAGAGAAACCTGGACCAATTTTTTAAGAAATTCTAAGTCATGCTCTAGCACTTCTGTTCTAGTGCGTAGGACTAATAGGAATCTTTCATCAACTATTTTTTTGTACAGTAATCTATATTTTAAATTTGAGGAGTTTTTTAACGAAAATTTACATCAAAATTACTAACTTAGGTAAATCATTTTTCAAAAACATCTTAAATCACTTGTAAACATGATATTTTGACTTCCTGGTTCCCAGTGACCCATTTTAAGGAATGCATCAAATTACAAGTACGTAAGCCTTTCTTATAGTATTGTTTAAAACATGAAACATGTCAAATTATTTCATCAAAATACAAAATCTTTAAGCGACGCGTGAAAATAATTAAGTTTTATCCGCGCTTTTTATTTTTTATGCTAAGATCCTTAAAGTTGTCATAAGTACTTCAAATCCAATTCCGTCGAAAATGTATCTTAGGCTGCAAAATCAATAACATACAAATCTCCGGGCCAGTTTATTAAAAAGGCTCTAGATACTAAATGGGATGGGGCATGGGCTACGGTCGATACAGCCTCGCTAGCGTTCCTAGATTGTGAGCTCCTGTTGCATCTGCATCCTCTAACCACTGCATCCGTGACTAGCGTATGCGCCAGACGTGCATACATTTCAGCGCGGGCTTTATCCTCTCAGATTAGATATAGCACAGAACAAAGTTTTGGTCGAAAGTGTCTAAAGTTTAAGCTTTCCAAGTTGCTTTCGCATATATTCGGGAAAAATGGCGGGCGTAATAAGGTATGGCGATATGTATATTACTTTGAGGAATGGACACTATATGCCGGCCGTGGGTTGTAAGTACATAACGTTTACTTAAAATTAAGATGTTAAATTGATTATGTGGGCAACCCTACAAAAGTACAAAATATTTATTATTTCAGTGGGCACACTAGGTATGAGAAAGTACGATACTCTATATAGAACAATAGAACACGCGTTGGAGTGTGGGTACAGACTGTTTGGTAAGTATTGCTCACTTAATAGGTACATAAGTATATTGTGACTATTCTCTTGTGACTTCAGCGCGATATATAAGCTTGTCCAATTGTGTTACTCCTCTCAGAATGAGAAAGGTCATTGTGCGTTTTAAGCAATTACCTCAACGGGGGAGGAAACCTTCGTGAGGATTACAATGTTCTCATAGGGGTGTGAAATCTGCCCATATGCACTTGGCCAGCGTGGTGGACTGGCCAAAGCCTTCTCATTTTGAGAAGAGACTTTATTTTTTTTTGTATTTACGAAACTGCGAAGCGAAAGTTTTTAAAAAAAATACTTGTTTCGTATAAACGCGCGCGAATGAGTGTCTGCTCTGCAGTTGTGTGTAGTGCGTTTTATTATGTGATCATCTAGAAAATATTTATTCACAAACTTTATTTATAATGCAATACTTCTTGCAGATACATCAAACATATATGGTAACGAACGACTATTGGGACAAGCTTTTCGTCAGCTGTTACCAATATACAGTCTTACGCGCGCAGACCTGTTTATAACTACGAAGTTAGGTAAGTATAGTTTAAAAAAATACAGGCTCAAGACACACTGTGTGGGGTCAAGCTAAGTGCCGAAGTAATTGAAATCTACCTGCACCTACTAGACTTCGTGAGAAGGAAAATGAGAAACAGTGGCATCAATACGCGCGTCGATTTGAATGTGTTTGGTTGAATTTGTTCATAAAAATAATATTAATTTTAGTGGAATTGAGATAATCTTTAGCTTACTTTGCAATATTAGGTACAGATTATACCTACGCGCGTCATTTCGCTTTGATTCCCCAACGCTCCCACACTGCCTTGAGCCAAATGTCTTTCCAAATCCAATTGATTTAGCTAACTTTTTTTTACAGCGCCGGTGAGCAACGATGTTAGATTTGTGAGACGTTCTGTTGAACAGTCTCTTGAAAATCTGGGTATGCAGTACATAGACTTGTACTTGCTGCAATACCCAGCAATGCCTCACACCGATCCGAAGAGTTCCAAAAATGCGAAAATGCGCGCTGACATCTGGCTCGCGCTCACTAAACTCTATGAAGAATCTAAGATCAAAGCCATTGGAGTATCTAATTTCAGTATTAGTCATTTGATGCATTTATCTGAAGTAACGCCGTTCCTACCCATGGTTAATCAAGTAAGTCAAATAACTGGTGCTACATTTAAGTTTAGCTTCCAATTCGATTATAAAAAGTCATAATTTAAAAACACGACTGCCCTGCCAAAAAACGAACAAAAAAGTCAAAAATCAAAATTAATCTAGTTAAATTTGAATCATAATCACACTTGTATTAAATGATATTTTTTTGTGAATCACTGGATATTGAACTATAGTGTTATATATTTTTGGAATCTAGTATCTACTCATAATTTTCTAGATGATGATTATATACTAGGTATAATCTTATTTTCGTTTTTTTTTCAATTTAATCTTAGTGCGGGACCATGGTCACCCCATCAATTTTTTTTTAAATTTTACTAGCCTTTGTCATCCGGAACAAGCTAGGGATTCTAACGATACCTGGACCGATTTTGATAAATAAGGATTTATCAAAATCGGTCCAGGCGTATAGAAGTTATGGTATAATATACAAACTCACCCTGAAAACAATATACTCCTTTTTTCAGGCAGTCGTATAAAAAGGATGCATTTTTTCTTACAGATTGAGATGCACCCCTACTATTTCAAGCCTGAAATGCTTCAATATTGCGCTGTAAATAACATTCGCATTCAAGCTTATAATTCATTTGGTGGACTGTCCCAAAACAACACTACTCTTATGCAAGATCCGGTGATAAGAGATACAGCAATGCGATACCACGTTTCACCTGCTCAAATTCTGCTTCTTTGGGCTTTACAGAAAGGCATCGCGGTCATACCCAGATCTCAAAATCCTGAACATATTAGGGACAATAAAAAACTAAATTTCAGGATTTCTGCAGACGATATGTTGCTGCTCGATGGCCTTGCCGTTAAGAATCGAAGATATGCCTGGGACCCCACTTTAGTAGCCTAAAATGAAACAAAGTACCTACTCAGATATTTTAACGAAGTATCTGAACTGCTGCTGTGGGTCCGGAACCTAGCTCTTTTTCCTAAATGGTTCTTTATGACGCCAGCCAATAACTCTCTTTTAAAACTATATGTATCAATCGTCTTCATATTATGTACAATGGATTTATCAGTATATTTTATAAAAAAATTACGTGTATTTACAAAAAAAGTTTATTTTGTATCTCTTGCTCATACTTCAGGTTCTTTTAATGGACTTAATATGTCCCTATTTTTTTACATCTCTTTAAGTAGATTTAAATTTTGGTCCTCACCTCCAATTCCGCCTATTTTTATTATTAGAAATAAAAAACAAATCAAAATCTGTCCCTTGAGTTTCAGTGGAATATTTTTAACATTACTCATGACAAGTCTCGATATTAAAATATTTTTATAATAAGTATTAATTCTTAACCAAATTACTTTTTTGTGATAACATCAATGCGAAATTAATTTGTTTACATATTGTATTTTCTTCAAAAATAACAATCTAATATCACTTGATTCTTCTTATAAGTGGGTAGATATAAGCACCTACAATGTTTGTTTAAATCGTACTTATATATAAAAATATATTAAGATGTGAATGTTTTTCGATTTAAAACAATTCTTTGTGTCTATAATATTATAAAATGTAATTGTTGTTAGCAATCGGTGTGACAAGGTTTATTATTCTGGTAGATTAATAACATTTAAGAAAATTTTATAGTGTAAACGTATAAGCCAATTATGGAATGATCAATACGTACATGTAACGCACAATAGGTATATTTAATTTTGAGAAAAGTTGTATTTCGATGTAATTTCATTGAGCCCTTTTTTATAGAACTTATTTTGTTTACAGAATTTATCTGTATTAAAGGTCTATAAAGAAAATAAGGCCTATATTCTTTATACTGAGATCTTCTTAGTCATTCAACCATTAGTTGACTACAATACTATAACAAGTCTCGATTTTAATAATATTTTTAACAATAAAAGTATCTAATTCTTAGTAAATTTCAAATTATATTTTTGTGAAAATATCAATGTATTTTCGTATTGTATTTTCTTTTATTAAAATAATTTGTATCGGTTTCTTCTTCTTGTAAGTAGATAGGTAAGCACCTAGGCTACAATGTGTGTTTAAATCGCATATTATATAAAAATGTATTTAGATGCGAATGTTTTTCGATTTTAAACAATTCTCTGTGTCTATAATATTATAAAACGTAGGTAGTTGTTGTTAGCAGTCGGTGTGACAAGGTATATTAATCAAATGTATAAGAAAAAATTATTGTGTAAACGTCGTTTATTTAGATCTTCAGTAGGTACAATCCTATTTAAGAAAGAAAAACGGCCTCGTACAAGCCAACGATGGAATTATGATTAGGTGCGCACATGTAACGCACACTAGGTATATTTAATTTTGAGAAATAAAGTTGTATTTCGATGTAATTTCATTAACCCTTTTTATAGAAGTTATTTTCTTTAGAGACAATTTCATTATAGACCGTACCTTTTCTATATAAAAGATCTATAAAGAAAATAAGTTCAATTTTCTTTATACTTAGACCTTCATAGCCAAATGCCGCCTCATGGGACCTTAAGTGGGAGAGCCAGGAACTGAAAAACAGATTCATAAAGGTCACAGAAATATAAGTCTTACAGAATGAAAGTGTAACAGAATCGAAGCTAACCCTTTTGAATATCTTTTTAATTCTGTTAACCGAAACACTTATATTTCTGTAACAGAAAGGAATCTGTACCAGAAATAAAGGGTTTTAAAGTGTAACCGAATTTGAACCAAGTTGAAAGCACCGATGTTAGCAATTGTTTTTAAAACATGGCGATGTTGTGTCAGTGTGTGTAAAGTCCAATGAAGAACGCGTTGTCACACCGTGCAGTTTGTTAACGCAAGTACATTTTAGGGTTACAGATAAAAATACTTATTAACAGAAATAAACGGTTACAGATTGATTGGGTTACAGTATCGTTTCTGTTTCCGTTAAAAGTGTCTCTTTTTTATAACAGTTTCAAAAAACAGTGTTTAAACCCCTTATTTCGGTTACTTTTACAGTTCATAGAGAGTATAGAGAGCGTACAATCTGAGCACATGTTTGACTTGTTGCACTTTACTCTATAATTATCTCAATATTAGTACCTACCAAGACCAAAAATTTGGTTGCTCAAGCTAAATTTTATATGAATCCTTATCTCTCATCAACACTTAAGTACGTGATCGTTTATTAAATTTAAGCAAAATGGATTGCACAAATCTGGGTACATGAGTTATGATGAATTCTGACAAGTCATGGGACTAGGCTCGTTGAATTTGGGGTATTTTACTTTATTGTAACCTTCATCATGACTGTACCTCCATCTAGCACTCAAACAGCCAACCTCACGCCAGCCAACCTCAGCCACCTACTGTTGTACAAACGAGGCACTGGCTACCGACAAAGGGCGGTTTAACTAATTCTGAATTCGCTAGATTGGCTAGATACATACACGCCGATGTAGGGCCAGCCACTGCCGGGACCAGTCAAGCCCTGCGATTACCAACACGCCTGTCCAGCGCGGTCATTATGGCCAAATCTTGATATGGGTAATTATGGAGCTTGCTAATATATTTCAATCTATATATAATACTAGCTGATGCCCGCGACTTCGTCCGCGTGGATTGAATTGTTTTTAATTATACGGGATAGAAAGTAGCCAATGTGTTATTGGCTATTGCAGACTATAATCTATCTCTGTGCAAAGTTCATCTAGGTCCATTTAGCCGTAATGACGTGATTGAGTAACAAACATCCATTTGAAATTTTTTGGTTCCCTAGGGAACTCTTTAATTCTTCTTCTTATCCCGAAGAATTTATTCTTCGGGATAAAAATAAGCCTACGTGTTATTTCAGACTACGATCTATCTCTGTGCCAAATTTCATCAAATCAATCCGTTCAGCCGTTCAGGTCTGATTGAGCGTCATTCGTTCGTGTGGCATAAGTTTTTTTTTCAATTCCCACAGCACTTCATTATTTTCCGGGATGAAAAGTAGCCTATGCCACTATCCTGATCCTATACTATACCCATGTAAAAAATTACGTTAATCAGTTGCGGCGTGATTGGAAGACTACAAACTTCTTACAAACTTTCAACCCCTATTTTACTCTTTTGGGAGTTGAATTTCGAAGAACTGTGAGATACGTACTTCTTTATTTTTTACCGAAAGTCAAATCACTAATTTTCGTTGATATAACTTGAGCAATATTATGAGTAATGACGAAGGACTTTCATATACAAACTTTCAACCCCTATTTTACCCTTATGCGGGTTGAACTTTGAAAAATTGTGATACATATATTACTTAATTTTTAACTCGCAGTTTATATACCAAGTTTCATGGCTATAACTTGAGAAATGAAGGACTTTCATTAAAAACTTTCTACCCCTATTTTACCCTTTTGGGGGTTGAATTTTGAAACTATGACACACGTACTTGTTTATTTTTTACCAAAAGCCAAAATACTAAGCTTCGTTGATATAACTTGAGCAATATCCTGTGAAATGAAGGCCTTACATACCAACTTTCATCCCCTATTTTACTCTTTTGGGGGTCGAATTTTGAAAAACTGTGACACACGTACTTCTTTATTTTTTACCGTAAGCCAAAAAACTAAGCTTGGCTGATATAACTTGAACAATATCCTGTGAAATGAAGGCCTTACATACCAACTTTCATCCCCTATTTTACCCCTTCAGGGATCAAATTTTCAAAAACTGTGAAACACGTATTTCTTCATTTTTAACCCGCTGTTTATATACCAAGTTTCATGGCTATAACTTGAGAAATGTAGGACTTTCAAACAAACTTTCAACCCCTATTTAACCATTTTGGGGGTTGAATTTTGAAAAACTATGACACACGTATTTCTTTATTTTTTACCAAAAGCCAAAAAACTAAGCTTCTTTGATTTATCTTGAGCAATATCTTGAGAAATGAAGGCCCTACATACCAACTTTGATCCCCTATTTCAACTCTTTAAGGATCGAATTTTCAAAAACTGTGAAACACGTACTTCTTCATTTTTAACTCGCAGTTTATATACCAAGTTTCATGGCTATAACTTGAGAAATGAAGGACTTTCATACAAACTTTCAACCCCTATTTTACTCTTTTGAGGGTCGAATTTTGAAAAACTGTGACACACGTACTTCTTTATTTTTTACCGTAAGCCAAAAAACTAAGCTTCGTTGATATAACTTGAACAATATCCTGTGAAATGAAGGCCTCACATACCAACTTTCATCCCCTTTTTCACCGCTTTAAGTATCGAATTTTCAAAAATTGTGAAACACGTATTTCTTCATTTTTAACCCGCAGTTTACTTACCAAGTTTCATGGCTATAACTTGAGAAATGAAGGACTTTCATACAAACTTTCAACCCCTATTTAACCATTTTGGGGGTTGAATTTTGAAAATCTGTGACATGCGTACTTCTTAATTTTTTACCAAAAGCCGAAACACTAAGCTTCGTAGATGTAACTTGAGCAATATCTTGAGAAATGAAGGACATACATACAAAATTTCAACCCCTATCCTATTTCAACCACTACTTGACAAAATCCTACCTGTCCTTTGCCATATTTTCAATCACTGTCTTTCCTCTAACACTTTTCCGAATATTTGGTGCTCGGCTTATGTCATTCCCATTCCTAAAATTTCCAATCCTTCAACCTTTTCTCACTTTCGACCAATCTCAATTCTTCCATTTTTATCGAAAGTGCTTGAACGTGTGGTCCACAATCAACTTTCACTATTCCTCTCTAGGCACAATATTCTGAGTCCATACCAATCCGGATTTCGTCCTGGGCACAGCACTGTGACTGCTTTGATCAAAATTTGTGATGACATAAGGTACGGGATTGATAGCCGGCTAGTTAGTATTGTAACCTTACTTGATTTCTCAAATGCCTTCAATACTGTTGATTTTGATATTCTCCTAGCAGTTCTGAAGTCAATAAATTTCTCCTCCGATCCTATTGGCTGGTTTCGCTCCTACCTTTATGATCGCAAGCAATGCATACGTATTGATGATAAATACTCGTCATTCTGCTGTCTTAGTGCGGGTGTACCTCAAGGAGAAGTTCTGTCTCCCCTTCTCTTCTCTATTTTCATCAACTCTATCACTGACCTTCTCTCACTATCCTTTCATCTCTACGCTGACGATTTGCAAATTTACACATCAACAACCGTCGACGATCTCTCTGGTGCTATAGCACGACTAAATTCCGAACTCAATACTGTGAGCAACTGGAGTAAGTCGTATGGGTTGTGTGTAAATGCAAGTAAGTCGCAGGTTTCTTTATTTAGATCATGGCAGCAAATTGCCAAAATTAACCCTTCATCTCAAAAAAAAGGTTGCCTGGAAGAGATCACTCATAGTGATAAGGCCGCCTTTACACCGTAACAAGTTGTAAATTGTGTCACGTTTTGTTTTACCTCTGTTCTGTTATTTGTTTGTGTGTAATAAAGTGTTTTTACTTACTTTACTTACCATATTTTAACCCTTCGGGGGTAAAATTTTGAAAAACTGTGACACACGTACTTCTTTATTTTTTACCGTTAGCCAAAATACCAAGTTTCGTTGATATAACTTGTAATATATCTTGAGAAATGAAGGCATTTCATACCAACTTTCATTCCCTATTTCACCCCTATGGGGGTCGAATTTTCAAAAATTTCTTGTATTCAAATGTATTTCTTGATTTTTAACTCGCAGCTCATATACCAAGTTTCATGGCTATAGCTGTCATAAAAAAATTCAACCCCTATTTTACCCCTTTAGGGGTTGAATTTTGAAAAACTACGACACACGTAATTCTTAAATTTTTATCGAAAGCCAAAATACCAACTTTCGTTTATATAACTTGAGAATATCTTGAGAAATGAAGGACTTTCATGCAAACTCTCATCCCCTATTTCAACCCTTCGGGGTTAGACTTTTTAAAAACTGTGAAACACGTATTTCTTCATTTTCAACATGTAGCTCGTATACCAAGTTTCATGGATATAACTTGAGAAATGACGGACTATCATACAAACTTTCACCCCCTATTTCACCCCCCTAAGGGTGGAATTTTGAAAAATCCTTCCTTAGTGAGCGCCTACGTCATAAAAGAAACCTACTATCAAAATTTCAAGTTAATAATCCCAGCGGTTTAGGCTGTGCGTTGATCCCTTAACGATTTTATATATATATTAGAAGATATAATAAAAGCGAAAGT
Source organism: Erebia palarica (assembly GCA_964035005.1). Lineage (NCBI taxonomy): Eukaryota > Metazoa > Arthropoda > Insecta > Lepidoptera > Nymphalidae > Erebia > Erebia palarica. Next base: position 24,323,464 of record OZ035986.1, read on the forward strand.
TCACTGATTCATCACGATACCTCAGCAACTATAAAGCATACAGACTTGAAATTTGGAAGATACTAAGAAACGGTTTTGAGAAAATTCACTCCTAAGGGGTTGAAATGAGGGTTGGAAGTTTGTATGAAAGTCCTTTGTTTTTGAAGTTAGAGATATGAAAATTGGCAATTAAGTTCATAGCTATAAATAATAAAAACCTGTATAAGCAATTTTACGTAAATCTACCTCAATAGGGGTGAAATGGGGGTTGGAAGCTTATATAAGGACTCCCAAGTTTTTGAAGTTAGAGACTTGTAAATCGGGATTTAGGTTATTAGTTTTAAGTTATAATAAACTGTATAACCAATTTCAGGAAAATCTATCCCACTGAGGGTGAAATGGGGGTTGTAACTTTGTATGAAAGTCCTGTGTTTTTGAAGTTAGAGACTTGAAGATTGGGATTTAGGTTATTCGATTTAAATTATAATAATCTGTATGAGCAATTTTACGAAAATTCACCCTTAAGGGGGTGAAATGGGGGTTGGAAGCTTACACGAGATTTTGAAGTTTTTGAAGTTAGATACTTGAAAATCAGCGTAAAGGTTATTAGTTTGATGTAATAATAAACTGCTTGAGCAATTTTACGAAAATCTACCGCCAGAGGGTGAAATGAAGGTTGAAAATTTGTATGCAAGCCCTATGTTTTTGTTAGAGACTTGAAAATCAGGATTTAGGTTATTAGTTTTAAATAAGAATAAACTGCATAAGTAATTTTACGACTATCCACCCCAAAGGGCGTGAAATAGGGGTTGAAAGCATTAAGGACCTATTAGTCTCAAATAGTAAAAACCTGCTTATGCTATATAGCTGCTATAAGTAGGCCTTTTGCAGCGGGAAAATCTCATCGGAAATCTGAAATTGGACCTTTAAAACATACAAACTTGAAATTTGGAAGATAGGTTCCTTCTATGGTGTAGACATCCGCTAAGAAACGGTTTTGAGAAAAATTCTGTCCTAAGGGGTTGAAATGAGGTTGAACGTTTATATGAAAGTCCTTTGTTTTTGAAGTTAGATACATAAAAATTGGCAATTAAGTTATTAGTTATAAATAATAAAAACCTGTATAAGTAATTTTAGGAAAATCTACCCCAATAGGTGTGAAATGGGGGTTGGAAGCTTACATAAGGGCTCCCAAGTAGTTAGAGACTTGAAAATCGGTATTAGGGTTACTAGTTTTAAGTTATAATAAACTGTATAAACAATTTTAGGAAAATCTACCCCACAGAGAGTGAAATGGGGGTTGAAACTTTGTATTAAAGTCCTGTGTTTTTGAAGTTAGATACTTGGAAATCGACATTTAGGTTATTCGATTTAAATAATAATTAACCTGTGTGAGCAATTTTACGAATATTTACCCCAAAGGGGGTGAAATGGGGGTTGAAAGCTAACATGAGGGTTCTAAGTTTTGTGACGTTAGATACTTTAAAATCGGCATAAAGGTTATTAGTTTTAAGTTATAATAAATTGCATAAGCAATTTTACGATTATCCACCCACAAGAGCGTGAAATAGGGGTTGACAGCTTGCATGAAGGTTATAAGTTTTTGAAGTCAGCATTAAGGACTCATTAGCCTTAAATAATAAAAATCTGGCGATGCTATATAGCTGCTATAAGTAGGCCTTTTGCAGCGGGAAAATCTCGTAGGAAATCAGAAATTGTACGCGGACGAAGTCGCGAGCGACCGCTAGTAGTAGATAATTCCCAACTCTGTACCCAAATTTGCAATAAAATTGATTGATTCAAAACAACCAAACAACAACAATAGTTTGTAAAAAACTGCATCAGCTACCCATAGGGTTAAGTATACCATAGTAAGTACCTAATCCACACTAATATTATAAAGTGTGTCGGTCTGTCTGCTTCGCTTTAGCTTTTTAGATGAAATTTGTTATAGTGATAGGTTGCATACCGGAGAAGTACATATAATGCCACTTTTATCCCGGAAAGTTATTGCGAAAAATAAGAAAACAAAATTCACGCGGACGAAGTCGCGGGCATCGTTTAGTAATTCATATGTGAAATATTAAAAGTAGCTAAATAACATGGCTCAATAGTAGAGCAACATTTTGGGAAAAAGGTAGAAAATTAGGACGAGAGTCAAGAGCTCCGATATATCACTACAGCTCTAGAGTTGAATGCAGAGTAAATGTATGTGTCACCATACTGCATTCAACTCGCGCGCGAACTATAGGTACTAAATGCTAATAATATGCAACACCGCTGCAATTACCGCACCTCTACCCGAGGAAAATAAGCGGAAATAAATAGATTTTGCCGTGTAGAAACCAAATAGGGGTATGGGTTTAATATAACTTTTTTTTTTTTAATATTTATACAGCAGGGGAAATCCTCATGGACACCCGTTGGGTAGTGCCGGACTCTTACCAGCTAAAACCCCTGCTGTCTCCTTGTTGTCCGTGTACCCGCCTTGCGGCCTACAACACGACAACACTCTTGCCTTTGTACCCACTTTTTTCTCTACGTCTTTCCTCTTCTTCCTTCTCCTTCATAATCATTTGTACAAAATTTGCGACAGCAATCCAGTTTTCCTCCTTATCTAGCATTTTCAAAATTATGTTGTTTACCGTTATGCTTCCTATTCGGTTCTCTATTTCTTCTCTCTCCTTCTCCTATTTTGCACAGGTGTGAAAAACGGTGTGCATTGCATCATCAATTTCGCCACAATACATGCATCCCGCGTCTTGTTTCTTTCCGATGCCTGCCAAAAAGTCCATAAATACCCCATTTCCCGTTAGAAATTGCGTCAATCGGTAGGACAATCGACCATGTCTCTTTTTGTCCATTCTTCCAGATTTGGGATGAGGCGGTGTGTCCATCTGCCTTTGGTAGAGTTGTCCCACTCTCTTTGCCACCTTGCGAGGGTTACCTTTTTTGTGGTTGTTATTTGTTCGGAGTTTTTGGTGTGTCTTGTCTCTGTTCTCTCAAGGGCTAGTAAATGGATAGGTGTTAGGTTTGCCAGTACTAGTGCTGCGTCCATAGATACAGTTTTATAAGCAGAGCAAACTCGGAGTGCTAGCACGCGTTGTGCTTTTAAGACTCGTCTTTTGTGCAGTGCGAATTTCATTGCCGGTTCCCATATCGGCGCAGCATACAGTATTATCGACTGGGTAGCCATTGCTAACGTCCTACTTTTGTGGTCACTTGGGCCCTTGGTGTTAAGAAGAAGCTTGCACAAAGCTCCTGCGGTCCTAGAAGCTTTCTCGCAGACAGATTTTAAGTGTAGGCTGAAGTTTAGACCCCAGTCCAGCTTAACTCCCAAATATGTTACACTAGGTGCTGGGGTAACGGGTGTTCCTCCGCATTCAAAATAAACTCGCGCAAATAATATTTAGCGGAACATAAAAAAAGGTCCATAATTAAAAAAATATGGTTTTATTTTAAAATCTACTCACTACACTTCTTTTGTTATTTAAAATTTCATTTGTTTTACTTAAAATGATATCACATTAAGAACAGATTTTGCGAGTAAAGGCTATTTGTGAAAAATGGTACATTTTTGAACTTTTCATGTAACTGGGAAAAGTGAAATTTTATATTAAAATAACAATTAATTAAATTAGAAAAATGGTGAATAATATCGCGTATTTCCTCCACGTACTCTTATTAAAGTTTCTACCCGTCTAGGCATACTGAGAATGATGTTATCGATGGTCTCCTGGGATAGTCTCCGCCATTCCTCAACTACGGCGATTCGCAGTTCTCCCACGTTGGCAGGAGCTGGAATTCTGGACTTAACTTTTCTTTTCAGCAAGTCTCAAACGTGCTCTATTGGGTTTATATCCGGTGATCTCGCCGGCCACTCCATAACAGTGATATTCATATCATTAAGATAAGCTTGAGTTACCCGAGCGGTATGCGGCCGAGCATTATCCTGCATAAAAACAAAATCTTCACCGATATATGGGGCAAACGGTACGACATTTTCTTCTAAAACTTCTCTGATATAGCGGTCTGCAGTCAGATTCCCTCTGTCAATCACTACCAAGTCTGTGCGAACTCCCAAACAAATGCCCGCCCAAACCATTATTGATCCACCACCGTATGTAACTGTAGTTTCAAAATTTGTCTGAATGTATCGTTCTCCTTTGCGTCTGTATATTCTTTGCCTGCCGTCAATTTGATTTAAGAGAATTCTGCACTCATCACTAAACAATACCTTACTTACCCGCTAGTGATCGTGACATCAATGAACGATGCTTCATTTTGTCGGACACAAGTGGGCTGTTGGCCGTCATTTAAAATGATTAGGTCAAGTCTATGGACTCATTCAAGCAGTTCTTCTCCTTTTTTATTGGTGTGTGTTCCGCCCCAGCAGGGATGTATGTATGTATGTATATTCTTTATTGTACACCACAAATTATAAAAAAACAGATAACAAACATGAAAACTTAAAACGTAGGTACAATAAGGCGGTCTTATCGCTAACCAGCGATCTCTTCCAGACAACCTTATCGATACGGAGACAATGAACAAGTGGATAGTGGGAGGTGGTGCATAAAAATAAACTTAAATACTAATAAATACATAAACTAAACAATATCATAAAATTATAACGTATTAATACACTAATATATATAAAAACAAATAAAATAGACATACGTAAGACTAAATACATAACTAAATACACATATAAAGATTGGACAAATTAAACATGTCGCTATTGATGATTACAGAGAGACATGTAATGATTTTTCACGTCAATTTTAAACTTATTAAGAGTTTTAGCTCGATGTATTTGCGAGGGTAGTTCATTCCACAAGCTAATGGCCTTGAACATAAATGAATTTTTGAAATATTTTGTACGATATGAAGGGACTGCAAGAACGAGTTTTCCGGCTGACCGAAGAACTCTTTCTGGTCTGTCATGACCAAGATATTTAAAGTTTTCCTTTAAATAACTTGGAGTCATGGGATTGAACAATACACAGTACAGAAGGGAAACAATATGTAGATTCCGGCGAAAGCGAATGGGTAACCACTTGAGCTTAGAACGAAATTCAGAGACATGATCATATTTGCGTAAACCAAATATGAACCTAATAGCTAAATTTTGAATTCGCTCAAGTTTGTTAAGCTGGTCCTCAGTTAAATCAAGATAGCTTGCGTCCGCATAATCGAGAATGGAGAGAAGTAGAGATTGTGCTAACATAATTTTAGTAGGAATAGGGAGAAAAGAACGCAGACGCCTAAGTGAACCCATAGCAGCAAAAGTCTTTCTACTAACTTCTTTTAATTGAGTAGACCACGAGAGAGTATTATCAAAGTGGACACCAAGATTTTTAACGGTAGTACTGTAAGGTATAATACCTTACATATTAATAATAATACCTTACATACCTTTAACGTTATTTAATGTAACAGGCGGAAGGTTATCCCAGTCAACTCTTGATATCATGCCAGAGCCACCAATAATAATAGCCTGGGACTTACAAGGATTAACCTTAAGTCCATAACACTTACTCCATTTACTGATAGCCTCCAGGTCACAATTAATATTAGAAACAGCATTAGGCAAATCTTCAAGAGTTGACGGAGAGTAAATTTGGAGATCATCTGCATACATGTGATAGAGAGAAGTAATATTCTGGGAAATTGAATTGATGAAAATGGCAAAGAGTAAAGGAGACAACACACCACCTTGAGGTACGCCGGCTGATATTTCACACCAAGATGAAAACTTATCTTCAATGCGAATACGCTGCCGACGACCTTTGAGATAACTCTGAAACCATCCAACCACTGATGTAGATATGTTAATAGAACGCAACAGACTCAAGAAGATGTCAAAATCAACGGAATTGAAGGCATTGCTAAAGTCTAACAATACCAGCACAGTGAGCTGCTTATTATCCATTCCTCGTCTAATGTCGTCAGTAACTTTAACCAGCGCTGTAGTCGTACTATGACCTGCCCGGAATCCAGACTGAAGGGGATTAAGAAGGCAATTTCTGTTAAGGAATAGATTCAATTGATGGAACACTAGTTTTTCTAATACTTTGGACAGAAATGGAAGGATGGAGATAGGGCGAAATTCGGAAAAGTGTAAAGCGTGAGCTTTTTTAGGGAGAGGAATTATATTAGCACTTTTCCAAGCATCAGGAAATATCGACGTAGTGATCGATACATTAAGGATATGGGTTAGGATAGGAGTAACTATCTCAAGGATTGGTAAGATCATATTACGACTAACACTGTCATCACCCACGGCGTTAGACGAGACCGATAATATGTTCTTTTTAACATCACAGTCAGTGAAAGGAGTGAAATTAAACGGTTGGAAAGCAGGAGTTGGCATAGAAGAAAGAATTCTCAGCGTGCAATCTTTGTCTGATCTGTCTATTGTACTAGAAGAAGTAAAATGTTGATTAAGGAGTTCAATATCAATATTCTGATGAGGTGAACGTGGGGATGATTTACCAACTCCAAGAGTTTCAAGAAATTTCCAAACCTTAGCTGGGTCGCCGTTTTCGACTGATTTATGAATGTGGCGTCGTTGTGCATCCCTACACGATGTATTGCAGCGATTCCTAGCTTTTTTATGTCTCCGCAGATTAGTGTCAGAGTAGTCAGCCTTAAGCTTGCTTTTGGCGAAGCCTTTTTTCAAGATGAGGCACTTAAGATCGTTAGTTAGCCAGGGTGCTGGCAAATGTTTAATTTTAATAGGTTTGACCGGAGCATGAACGTCATAAAGTTGTATGAGAAATGAATTGAATAATTCAACTTTCATGTTGATCGTAGTGGCATTTACAACAGCCGACCAATCCAACCGACGAGCGTCTTTCAAAAGTAGTTCAGGGATGTTTTGCATTAAAATCTCCTGTTATAATAATTCTCTTACTTTTTTCGTGAACTTCTATTATGTCTCGTTGAAGTTTGATAAGATTGTTTTTAAAATCCTCCAGTGTATACTTATTAGGGCTCATGTAGATGCTGTATAGTGCGACATCAGCAGTCTCTATGCAAACAAAGCAATCTGCAGAGCGAAAAGACCTGACCTGGTATTTCTTGCTAAAAGGACATTGTTCCGTCCCTATACAAAGTTCGCCTAAGAACCAACAGTCATAAAACATTGTTTACTGGGTTCAAATAAATACCTTTTTATACTTGAGAGCAGATTAAAACAACGGACACTTGCTAAGAAATGACTTATTACCAAAGATATTTTCAATTTTGAGGTTATTTAACTTTCACAATCAATCTGCTTGAACAAATAAATACCATCTTCATCCAATTGTAATAGAGCTGTAAATAGTATGTAGTTAAGAAAAGATACGCCGTAGTTCATCAAGAACAATACAGATGGCGTTAGATATATCAAATTATTTTACTTTCAATAGATGGCGTTGCGAGATTCAGAATACTAGCGCACTTAGCACTTTAAGCTGCTTTTATCTTGTTTCTTACGATACGGATCTAGCGCTCAAGCGGTGGTATTGCATATTATTTTAACCTGTAAGCTATTGATCTGTGATTGATAATCGAGAGACGGAAACGTATAGTAATCAATTTAATACCCATTTATTTATTTTGTAATTAATTTGAAGTGTCCGTTAAATTCTAATATTAGAAATAAAGGTTATAACATAAGCTAAGAATTACTGTATATTTCAAACACATGTTGATTCTTAGGCGAATTTGGTCAATGTCCTTTAGGATCATCGTATCTCCATTGGCATCGCTATAGCTATGCTTTCCTCTAAGCTTGCACTTAGTTGCATTTGGTTCGCTAATTGCAACGAAGTCGCATTTCCTTTCGGCTGCAACTACATTGGCCATATCGTGTGCACTGACAATCCTGTTTGCATTTATCTGGAGGACTTTGAACTCGGGATATTTTTGTTTCTCTGGCCTAGGTCTCTCCTCGCCAATTTTAGGGCTTTTTGAAAAGCTCTACATGTGCCGCTTCCAACTGTGTGACCCTGTTCCTCGCAGTGTGGGCAAAACGCTTCCTCTTTGCAGTCTTTTGCCTTGTGGTCATCTGCAGTGCATTTTCGGCATTTTTGACTCCTGTCCTCTTCTCTACATTGGGCTGCCCTGTGATCATACGCCCAGCATCGGTAGCACCTTGGTATTTCGATTCTTTCTTGTAATTGGTTTAATATAACTGCCATACCCCTAACAGGTTAGCCCGCTACCATCTTAGACTGCATCATCACTTACCATCAGGTGAGATCGCAGTCAAGGGCTAACTTGTAGTGGATAAAAAAAATAATAATAAAAAAAAAGATTTGTTCAAAGTTCCTTCGGATCGTTTGGCTTCTTTCACATTTGATAAACTTACCCTGTGATACGAGTGTCATATTAAATCATCGATGCTCGATGCATAAAATAAAATCTGTTATATATTGTCAGATAGGTACCTAAATACTTTCCTAAATATGCAACATAAAATAGTTAAAATAAGACGCAAGCGTCTCTATCGGGTTGTATATTGACTAATGTAAGTAAAAAAATCGCAAGTCGTAATAATAAGTTTCTTTGTTCGATGTAACCTATTACATAAAATCCCGGGGCTCAGAGTAGTGCTATTAATAGAACAGTGATGATCAATAGAGCCTTCGCAGCATCCCCGGGAGAGCGCGGACCTAAAATGCACATTGCATCCGGTACATGCGTACGGAGTAGACAGAATCGTCCGAGTGATAAAAATCTCGAATAAATACATTTTAAAAGTATTCGAGGTCTAAAGTTAAAGCATTAAAGCATAATAAAGCATTAAATAAGTAATTGATATTTGAATATTGTGAAAGTACGAATAAATAAATATAATTAGCATATTTATCGAGCATTGAAATGGCATGTTCAACAAGCGCAAGCCAAATTGTCCCCGCCTCTGGCAGTAAGTATTCTTACAAATAAACATTTTATTAACAACTAGCTGATGCCAGCGACTCAATTCCCACGGGAACTCTTTAATTTGTCGGGATAAAAGCAGCCTATATCACTCTCCGTCCTCAACTATACACTCCGTCGATCATTGCTTTGTTGCGGCGTGATTGAAGGTCAAACCAACAAACAAATATGTATTTTGCATTTATAATATAAATTATGAAAACATTTATCGGCGTCGATTAAGATTTTTAGTTCTCGTGGGAACTGCTTAGCTAGTTTGCTGTAATGTAAATTTAAAAAATCATATAGCTTTTTTGCCGACCACATAATTTGTCAATGAATCGAACCTAGATAGTACCTATTCGACAGCCACTATAATAAAGTTACAGGGTTATTGCGGTTTAAGTACATAGTAGTTACTTAATTATAGTAATTAGTAGACGACGGAACGATGCTATCACCACAGAATAGGTAAGTAATAGCTAACACCACAGAATAGGTAAGTAATAGCTAACACCGCTTAACTTCAGAGCCAGCATCAAATAGTATTATAATAGTACGTATATTGCCAGAATGCATACAAATCGCGCGCCTACTAATACCTATTACAGAAAACTTACAAACAGTAATTTCTTTCTAATAGTTGCCCATTCATTGCAAGGTACACTTTGAGCGTAGTCTTGTACACTTTATCATGAATAGAAGAAAATAAACAGATTTTATTTAAAATAAAATAGATTAGAATAGCAAACTAAAATACTTGCAAAAAATTAAAATCTATTTAAATATTTTCGATGTTTCCAAGATCTTTCGCGCGACCTTCAGCCAAAGAGCCGTCCGCGAAATATGTTACTCATGTTAGATGTCATTTCTGACAAGAGACGAGAGTCACTGTCTTAATACTTGTCACAATGACCTCATAATATTTGACACTTGAAAGAAAACTTCAAAATATGAATCCGCCATTGTAACCTTATTGTCACTCGTGTTTAGTGTAGCTAATCGTGGAAAGATTAAATAATTTCACCACTGAAATTGGTGGAAGAATTTGTGGATTTGAACAATCAAGAATTTTGTTTTCTTTCTTTTCACTATTGGTACAAGACTAGTCCCACGCCTCATGCAAATCTAATTAGTAAAAAAGTTAATATTTTTATAATTCTGGGGGGCGAAAAAATGCTTTTAATTGAAAAATTAAGTAAGTATATCATCAGAGTACATAATTTATTACAGTGTCATCTTTCTATGTATATAAAAGCGAAAGGTCACTGATTTTTCACGATATCTCAGGACCTAAAAAGCATACAAACTTGAAATTTTGGAAGGTAGGTTCATTCTATGGCGTAGACATCCCCTAAGAAACGGTTTTGAGAAAATTCACCCCTAAGGGGTTTCAATGGGGGTTGGAAATTTATATGAAAGTCCTTTGTTTTTGAAGTTAGATACATGAAAATTGGCAATTAAGTTATAAGTTATAAAAAATAAAAACCTGTATAAGCAATTTTACGAAAATCTACCCCAATAGGGGTAAAATGGGGGTTGGAAGCTTAGATGAGGGCTCCCAAGTTTTTAAAGTTAGAGACTTGAAAATTGGGATTTAGGTTATTAGTTCTAATTCATAAAAAGGTATATAAACAATTTTAGGAAAATCTACCCCACAGAGGGTGACATAGGGGTTGTAACTTTGTATGAAACTCCTGTGTTTTTGAAGTTAGAGTCTCGAAAATCGGGATTTAGGTTATTCGATTTAAATAATAATAACCTGTTTGAGCAATTTTAGGAAAATTCACCCCCAAAGGGGGTGAAATAGGGGTTGTAACTTTGTATGAAAGTCCTGTGTTTTTGAAGTTAGAGACTTGAAAATCAGGATTTAAGTTATTCGATTTAAATAATAATAACGTGGTTGAGCAATTTTACGAAAATTCACCCCAAAGGGGGTGAAATGGGGGTTGGAAGCTTACATGAGGGTTCTAAGTTTTTGAAGTTAAATACTTGAAAATCGGCATAAAGGTTATTAGTTTTAATTAATAAGCATAACCAATTTTACGATCTACTAAAACTACTTTTAAATCTACCCCCCAGAGGGTGAAATGAGGATAGAAAATTTGTATGCAAGTCCTGTTTTTGTAGGTAGAGACTTGAAAATCAGGATTTAGGTTATTAGTTTTAAGTTATAATAAACTGCATAAGCAATTTTACGATTATCCACTCCCAAGGGCGTGAAATAGGGGTTGAAAGCTTGCATGAAGGTTATAAGTTTATGAAGTCAGCATTAAGGACTCATTAGTCTAATAAAAACTTGCCGGGGCCATATAGCTGCTAAAAGTAGGCCTTTTGCAGCGGGAAAATATCATAGGAAATCAGAAATTTTACACCGACGAAGTCGCGGGCGACCGCTAGTAATTGTATATTATGTAGTTTCGAGTCTATGTATAGTAGGTAGGTAGGTATATAATCTATGTCTATATTAATATTTAAATTCAATAGCTTGGATGAATGGATTGATGTACCTATGCTTGGTACTCTATTACGCCAGGACGGTTGAACGGATCTGGATGGAATTTGGCACAGAGATAGATTTATGTCTGGAATAAAACATAGTCCGATACTTTTTAATTCGGAAAATTAAAGAGTTCTCGCGGGAACCAAAAACTAACGATGTCGCGGGCAACAGCTAGTAGTGTAGATGTGTGCGCGACTCGATTGTCATGAACTCATCATGTTAACTGTTTATTTTTAAAACTCAACTGTTTATTTTTTCAGCTCCCGTTGGCGAATACAAGTTTCACGCGAGAGATTTCGATAACTCAATTATTAATCTCCGGACGAGTTATTTACACGTGTTCCTAATACATTATCCGGCTCTTCCGAAGTATAACGCAAGAAATCGCATGAACATGATGCTACCAACTCAGACTTGGATGGCAGTAAGCCGATGTTATGATCAAACAAACTTCAATGGTGTTGGCGTGTGTAATTATACTGTTACACATGCGATACAACTAACTGAAGTTTTTGCAGTCGGCCCCATGGTTTATCAGGTTTAGTATTTTCCAGTTTACCTAGAGAGGTAATATAATTTCAAGCGTTCGATATTTTTAATTTTGTGCTGTTCTTCCACAGATGAATTGGTTTTCCTACTATAATTTTTCATACACAGAACGTATGATAAGTAATTTGGATCTGGTGAAAACACCGATTGTGGAATGTCTCGCTAAGCAGTATCACGTATCTGTAGCTGAGATTTTGGTATTATGGACTCTTCAACGGGGCGAAACTATATTACCAAGAATAACTACTTCAGGTTTTGTAACGGAACCCATCAATTTGAATATCAGGCTTTCAGAATACGACTTGTCGTATCTTGATATATTAGCTTTAAGCCGAAATAATCTATTTGCTTTTTAACTAAACTTCGCGGAAGCATCCAACTTTCAGGCTCAAACAATTTAAAAAGTGAAACTTGTATATTATTGCTATAAATTTGTATTTATTTATGGTCTTATTTAAGTATAAAGTCTTATTTATTTGTGTTAAGTATATTATTGTATACTAAACATTAATTCTCATAAAAAACCATAAAGATAGTATACCTAAGTATATTGGAGTTTTCATGCATGTTTGAAAAGTCATATAGGTATGTTAAAAACTATAATAAATGGTAGAATTAAAGTCAATAATTATAGTACTACGATAATCTCTTGATTTAAAAATATATCTTATCTATATTAATAAATGTTACGTGAATGTGGATTAGGAACCTAACAATATTCATACCACAGTTTTATTAAAATATTAATTTAGTTACTTAATAACTTATCAACTATGTAAGTTCCTAACTTCTGTGTCAATTCGATGTGATTTATAATAAGATTAGTGCTATTACAACCTTTAGGTAATACGTATCACCCCAAGCTTTAACTTATATTATACTCATACCTACCTATAGTACGCGCGCGAGTTGAATGCGGAGCTTTTGTATGAACCACCATACATTAGCTTTGCATTCAACTCGCGCGCGAACTGTATTTACCTTGATAATAATAACATTATATTATGTAAAAAAATTGGATTATATAAAGGTCTTAAGTTTATCGGTTCAGCTAATATGTTGGGATTATGTAATTAAATTAACCATCTTAAAAAATAAAAAATAAATAAATCGGCTCATATTATAACAGGGTAAAGAAAACGAGGAATTTTACTTTACAATCACTAGTTATTCTACAGATAAATTGAAAATAAATATCTAGATACATTATGTTATGATAAGGAGCGAAATAGGTATGCTGATGATAAATATAAACAAAGATGTTTTGATGTCTATGTGGTTCTTCAATCGTTGTTTTATTTCTTAATAGGCTTCGTCCACGTGGAATTAGGTTTTAAAAATCCCGGGGAACTTTATAAGTTTTACTTTTACTTTATTTTTTATTACCTAAATTTTATTCCAACTGACTTAAATATATCCTTACATAACCTAATGCGATAGAATAACATTTTATCTAAACTAATGTTTTAACTCCAAAACTACTGAACCTATTTTGAAAATTCTTTCACTTATAAAAAGCTACTTTATCAGCGAGTAACATAGGCTATATTTTATTTTCAAAAAATTAGAGATCCCTACGAAAATTGCAATAGTGTGAATGAAGTCGGAAAAAATCGCATTCGCTGCCTAAATAGTAACAATTACACAGAAACAATGTATCATGAAATTTTTCCTCTCGTATCTATCTTTTAAGGTTGTCTCACAATAACCATTTTTATGATTTTCAAATTTGACCTTACACCAAGCTCTACTTTGGAAGGTGTTTTTACTGACATTGTATTGATCCTTCTTAAAATGAAATGATTGGTCCTCTTAAGTATTTAATGTAGACCATATTTGCCCTTTACACGTTTTAAATCAGATGAATATCTTAGAAGATATACCTAAGACGTACTTATATAGATATTATAGTGCTAAGCTAATATAAAACTTGTTGCCCAGTGCCCAGCCCAGCCCAGCTACCCGTACGAAGCCTGGGCGCACCGCTAGTTTATGTATAAATGTCTCTATTTAAATTATGTTGGGCGAAAATGCTTAGCGAATTCACAGAAAAATAACACTATTTTTTAATCAAACTAAAAAAACATTGCCGATTACCTTATTGCATTTCTATTGTTTTTTTTACATACCAACCTATTTGGCAGCGAAATGTTCAAAATTGTTGAATAGTTTTAGTAACATAATTTAGTTTTAACTACTTATCTAACTATATTTTTTTAAAGTAGGTATAACTTAAACTTATACCTACTTAAAAAAACGCTGCACCTCGGCAGGTGTGCATTGCGACTAAGTATTCGGTGCAAATCAATATTATATACTTACAGGGTATTAAGCTGTTATGCAGATGTGCGTTGCGACTAAGTATCCAGATTCCAGTTCAAATCAACATTTATTTACAGTGTATTAAGCTGTTATGCATAGCGACTAAGCTGTTATGCGTTGCGACTAAGTATTCAGTTCAAATCAATATTTACTTACAGGGTATTAAGCTGTACTGTAGGGCTCTCAATGAATACTGATCCCAAACTGATAGAGACATACTGGGCGATTGCAAACACTAACTTCTCTTCCTTCAGGCATTTTATTATCATCAGCTTCTCAAAGTCACTCAGATGAGTGTCCCAGTCTTTACTTGGGGGATTAAGATCCTTTTTGTTAACATGGATGTCCTACAACAGAGATTTCTTTTAAATTTTTGTTGGGACTGCCTCAGTAGATAATTAGTGACAGAATAAGGGATAATGCGATAACTCTTGGCTTGCCTCATAATCTTCCTACGTAATGTTAACTAGCTACTCGTACGTAGTTATTATTAGGTCCTTACATAATATGAAATTGGTGTTTTGTAAGGGAGGAACATAAAGTCGATTTTTTATATTAATATATTTATTTAATCAAAGTATATACCATTGCTATCTATGCACTTTTGTCATCTCATAGGTAGTTCTCATAGGTGATCCACTTACAAAAAAACCATTCGGACGGGAATCAATAAAATCTTTGAAGGCGCTTTGGACTGCCCCATCGGAGTTGAATTTTTCCCTTGTACGAAGTTATCCAAATTTCGAAAAAAATGGTAATCTGTTGGAGGTCCGGGGAGTACGGTGAATGTCTTAGACATTCCAATTGTAACTCCTCTAATTTGCTAGCCGTCTCTTGTGCAGTGTGTGACCTAGAGCGATTATCCAGCCTCGGTTGTTTAGCAGCTAGCTTTTCCATCATGGTTTGCAGTTGCTGACAAGAGACATCCACCGTAATCGTCTGGCCAGATTTAAGAAAGCTATAGTAATTTTAAATAATTTTCAAGTAATTTTTTTGAGTAAATTTTCGCTTGGGGCACGATTTGGCTGGTTCGCCAGGGTTCAGCCATTGCGATGAGCGTTTCCGATTATCGTACAGGATCCACTTTTCATCACAGGTCATAATTCGATTTAAAATCCCTTCATTATGTAGTTGTATATATTGTGCCGGTTGAGTAATGTAACGCAGCAGTCGACGCGCGTTGGTCGGTTTGCTGCATTCAATTCATGAGGTACCCACCATTCAAGCTTTTTTACCTTTCCAATTTGGTTCAAGTGGATTAAAAGAGTTTTATCACTAACATCACAGCCTGCAGCTAGCTCGGACGTGATTTGCGATAGATCCACCTCCACAATAGCTTTCAATTCTTCATTATCAACTTTGGTCTCCACGAGGCTTGTTTTACAGGTCGAAATTTCCAGAACGAAAACGTTGGAACCAAAAACGCACTGTGTTTTCTTTTGCGACACCGCCGCCATATACATCATTAATCCTCCGAGCCGTTTCTGCAGCACTGGTGCCATGATGGAACTAGTACCTACTCGTAAATAACGCGATATTTTAAGTTTTCCATTTTGTAATGCAAAGTGACGCAAAGAAAAAACCAAAAGAGGAAAAAACAATAGCTGCATAACTTTGAAATTGAAATTCCTAACCAAAGAGGAGATATTTGAAATCAAAATGGCTAGTACGACAAAACGCCAATTTCATATGTAAGGACCTAAGGACCTAATATAATACTATTCAAAATCTTGTAATTTGTGAATTCAAATAGAGCGTAAGATAACTAGTAACTATATTCCCCTGCAAGTTATAGGTCTATTACACTGCACTTATCACAGGGACCCTTACACTTGAATCAGAGTAGTGTAATAAGATTTAGAAAGTAAGGTGTAAGGTAAGGTAATTTGGTTTTTATTGCTGTGTAATAAGCGACGCTCTAAGTATCGGCCACGCCCACCCTTACCACAGGGCCCTGTGAAAAGTGTAGTATAATAGGCCTATTAGCCCTTGACTGCAATCTCACATGTTAGTAATTGACGATGCAGTCAGATTATTATTATTAGTCTTAGTCTTAGATGATAGCGCTACTGGTAGCGGGCTGCCTCTTTAACGGGTTGGCAGTCATATTAAACCCATGCCATGCCTCATATCGGTTTCTAGACGGCATAATACTAGCTTAAGCGCTTGGCGGCATGTCTTTGCCGGTAGGTTGATAATTACTATAGCCACGGCCTCCCACAAGACTCTAGATCAGAGAAAATTCAGAAAATATAAATTCGCAAATTGATCCTGCCGGGGATCGAAATTCCAGTTATCCACAGCGCCCACCACTGCGCTAGGGAGGTCATAAAAACTAGGTACCTACCTATTCAAAACGTAACAACTAGAGTCCTTTTTATTACCTGACTGCGGAACGCATAGGGTTATGTGTTCATCAGTTTATTTGTTCCTTGCAGGACAGCTACAGCCTAAACGCGAAGACCGATTTTGATGATGCTTGCACCAGTTTATGCCGAGTATATCATTAGAGTGTCTACTGTGGAAGCCGAATTTGAGAGTTTATTCTCTAAATAAATAAATACTATAAATGGCGCCGTCTAGAATCCATAATGTAACAAATAAAAAAATTTAAGTCGATAGAAGAAGATAGGCAAGTGGGGCGATGAATAGGTCTTGCAAAATCATAGTTAGGTTCCCTTGATCATTTTCTCATTTTAACAATCATTTAGGATTTACGAGGTTTCAAAGGTTCATTTTTAGTGTATTCCTTTGTTTTTTTATTTAAAGTTCCATTTGTTTTACTTAAAATGAGATCACATTAAGAACAGATTTTGCGAGTAAAGGCTATTTGTGAAAAATGGTATATTTTGGAACCGAACAAAGTGGAAATTTGTTTGAGATGTGACCCTACATAATTACCTACTGAGAAATGCACGTTACTTCTTGAACATACTTAACCTGTATATTATAGCCTGTATGTTGTATGTATATGTGTCATTTAAGTTTATGCCAATTCTATTTCCTGTGCAGATTTCAATTTACGGTACATATTTCTCTACCTTATATAATAAAAAACTAGCCTAAGTTCAGGTAATTCAGGGAATTGTTCAGAAAGCGTGAAATTGCCTCTAGTCTTAAACTGTTATGCATTTATATTGGTTTTCGCTTCGCTTCAACTAGATACCGCCCTTGCTATCAACAATAGCTCTGTCCCCGTAAGATTATAAAAACCGATTATTAAAAAATGGTACATTTTTGAACTTTTGGTGTAACCGGAAAAAGTGAAATTTAATGTTAAAATAACAATTAATTAAATTTGAAAAATGGTGATTAATATCGCGTATTTCCTCCACGTGCTCTTATTAAAGTTTCTACCCGTCTAGGCATACTGAGAATGATGTTATCGATGGTCTCCTGGGATAGTCTCCGCCATTCCTCAACTACAGCAATTCGCAGTTCTCCCACGTTGGCAGGAGCTGGAATTCTGGACTTAACTTTTCTTTTCAGCAAGTCCACTATCCGCATCCGCATCACTAAACAATACCTTACTCCATTGGTCCGCGTTCCAAAGTCGATGTTCCTGAGCAAAAGTTAACCTGTTTCTACGATGATTTACCTCGAGCCTTGGAGCCTTGGCGGGCACAAATGAACCCAAACCAGCTTCTTCGAGCCTTCTTCGTACCGTACGCTCACTTACGGTTACACCCCGCACTGCTTGTAACTCATGTCGGGCTTGGACGGCCGTCAAACGGGGGTTCCTACGTACACGAAGCCGAATGAAACGATCATCCCTACTCGAAGTGCGTCTTTTTCTGCCTTGTCCTGCTCTTCTCACATAAGTACCGGTCTCTCTGAAACGTTGGATACTGCGACGGATCGTTGAAACTGGTCGACGAAGATCTCTGGATATCACTCTGTAGGTTTGACCATTTCTTCGCATTTCGAGTGCCCTGGCAATCTCCGTTGGGGCTAAGTCAGGCATAATTCAGTCATCAACTCCAGAAAGATACGCGATTAAAAAAAACTAATAAAAAACAGTATTTCAATGAAATTTTAAATCAAACTCAGAAGGAACTCGAAGTTCGCTCCAGATAAGGTGTATTTGAATAAAATTAAAACAATTGCATAAAATGTGATGTTCATTTGTTTTTTTAATTTGAAAATATTTCTTTTTAAATTAAATGACGTATAAACCAGCCAGCAACCATAAATTATACTGATATCAAACGAGAGATTTTTTATGTTCCGCTAAATATGCCGGCGAGTTTATATATAGATAGATATCTATCAAACTAGGTGGATTATCGCAAAAACCACTCAACGGATTTTAAACATTAATCACTTATAGAAAGCTATATTACTAACAAGTAAACTAGGCTATATTTTATTTCCAAATAAATTAGACATCCTTACGAAAATTGCAATAATGTGAGTTAAGTCGGAAAAAATCATCTTAACTGAGAGCTTACGTGGCGTGCACTGCCTAAATCGTTAAAGTTACACGATAACAATGTATGGTGGAACGCAGTCGCACGTTAATGTTAGCTTATGGACGTGCGACTGCGCCTTGATGATTTGTAATAATTACAAAATTATTTATGAGGGAAAAATATTATTATAAAACGTGAGCTGTGAGAATACTGAATTGCTATATTATTTTGTTCATTATTTCATTAAAATTATTATACTATATAAATTAATAATAATTAAATTTACATCTTATTTTATACTTTTTCGTATCCAAGCAGTCGGGTTTTTGTTTTTTTAAATTACTTTTTATACCATGCTGAAAAGTTATCCCCGATATTCTAGAGGCTAACGCAACGTTGAGTCGTAATTTTTATCTAACTAAATAATAATAAACATAAAGATTTAATTAATGTACCTAGTACATCAGATACTACTTATTGTATTTAAAACTGTTTTCATATAACCCGAGACTAGTAAATTTCAGACGAATACGTCATTCAGCGGGTAGAAAACCATCACTTTCTGCCCTAGGGCAGAATGAATTTCTGTGCTGAATGACATAGCAGGTCTCCTTTCAATTCTGTCAGAGTATCTTTAGTCTATTTCAAATCTTTATAATAATTGTCATTTTAATCATCAACTAAACTGACAGATATCGTATTTGTTAAAGTGTCAGCCCTGGGACTCTAAGACAGAGCCAGCCCTATGGCTTTTAGATTACGTTTGCGCTTCATCAGCGCATAGGGTTACAGTAAGTGAAAGTGTTAGATTAAGTATTCTCACGGATAACTATTTTCCTTACTTCGGACTAGTTCGCACGTACATAAGTAATTAATATAAGAATTTTTACTGTAAAATTATTCATTAAATTGTAATTATAAGAAAATTCCGGATTTTAATTAACCTCCACCTGTCGGCCTTCATAATTGGCGCAGGTGTAGTAGGATATTCGGGACAGTCCGCGGCGCGAGAAATTCGGAAAATTTTAAGCCTTTTAAGCCTTCGTCGAATATATTGTTCAAGAACCTTGAAGAGTCGCAGGTGGAGCGTCTCCAGACTTCGAGACAAGAAAAAAGATATCCGGAAAAAAATGTAAGTACACAAAATTACCCATTGTGTTGCTTCATATCCTAGTGCCTAAGTACCTAATACAAAATTTTTCATCCCAGAAAAGGATACCCTAGGGCTGCATCTCCAAGGCAGTCTCGTAGGGCCAATTTAGATAGGAATAGAGATATAGATATTAATATAGATTTAGATACGAGTTATAATCCCGACACAATTCAGAAGGCTTTGAGGGTCCTGCCAGAGTTCGATGGCAACCCTCATGTCCTCACTAGATTTATTCGACTTTGTGACCAACTAGTTATCGCATATATAAAAGACGAACCAGGTTCTGAACTTTGTAATATATCTCTGCTTAGTGGTATACTCAATAAAATCACAGGGCCTGCAGCCCGTTTTATTAATTCCAATGGCATCGCTGAAAATTGGCAGGGTATTAGAAGTGCTCTTATTAATAACTTTGCCGACCAGAGAGACGAAACCGCCCTCTACAATGATATAGCTATACAGGTTCAGGGAAATAGCACTCCTATGGAGTACTACGAACGTTGTCAGACCCTTTTTAGCACCGTAATGACCTATGTCACCTTGCATGAGTCCGTGCAGACGACTATTGAGGCAAAGCGCGATTTATACAAAAAATTAACGATGCAAGCTTTTCTTCGCGGACTTAAGGAGCCACTGGGTTCTCGTGTTAGATGCATGAAACCAGAAACTATTGAAAAAGCATTAGAGTATGTTCAGGAAGAACAGAATACGCTATACCTTCAACAAAGAAACGACAGTCTACCTAAAGTGTTATCTAATTCTAGTGTGCCTCATATGCCTACCATGCAAACTAATTGGCAGAAACCGTTCGCAAATATTCCATAGGCACAGCAATTTAAGATGAATATGCCCCAACCCCATAGAATGCCTATGCCTATCTATAATAATTATAATAATCGGCCACAATTTAATAGAATGCCTAACCGTACGCAACAAATGTTTCGTGCGCTTCCGCCTAATTATAACCCTAATAGTAACCTATTTAGACTGCCCCCACGAAATCCTAATCTTAATCGAACATCGAACGGATTGACACCTATGAGTGGCGTAAATCGTTTTGACACTAAGCCATTGCCTCCATCAGGTCATGACTGGCGCAGATTTGGTAATCCGCCCCCTACAAATTACATGAAGGCGCGTGAAGTTAATTTCAATGAATTCGATTACGATTATGATTATGATCAAAATTATAATTACTATGAGTGCGATAACTATAATCAAGATTATACCTGTGATCAATATCCAGATAATTATAATTATAATAATTATGAACTCTACCCTTGCTCTACGAATGTTGTATTGGAAGAAAATGAAAAAAAATTAGAAGGTTCTAATGATGAAAATTTTCGGTTAGCAACGGAACCAAAAAAGCCAACATAGAGATTAATTTTCAGATTCAGCGGCAACTCTGTTTTATTCAAATAAGTGATCCACCCCTTAAATTTCTTTTAGACACAGGAGCCAATCAATCGTTTATCAGTCCCGATGTGGTTAAAAATTATTTTCCCCATATCCCTTTGAATTACGACCCATTCGAGATTATTAATGTGCACGCAACTACAAAAAGCGATTATTCGATAACCTTGCCATGTTTCGAAGAACTCGGTGACTCCGATGATATTACTTTATTCGTATACAAGTTCCACAATTACTTCGATGGTTTAATTGGACTAGACCTACTTAACAAATGGGAAGCTAAAATAGATTTGAAAGATAAATTCCTCATTACTAAATTTGCTATTAATCCCATAGTAATGTATGACTCTAAAAATGTTAACCTTTACGAAGATATAATTCCAGCCAATAGTTCTAAACTAGTTAGGGTTCCGATTAATAGTAAAGATGGTGATGTCCTAGTTCCCGAACAAAACATATCGAATTGCGTAATACCTAGCTGTTTAACATCTGTAAAAAACAATCGCGGTTTTTTAGAAGTATTGAACCTGACTCAAAATGACGTTATCTTTTCAATGGATAGATCGATTAATACCGAAATTAATAACATCGAAAGCTTTGATAAAATTACATTACCAGTTCGCACGAAAGAAGTTCTGTCAAGACTACGTAAAAATCATTTAAATCATGAAGAACGAACTAATCTGGATATTGTATACGCTAAGTATGCAGATATTTTTTATATAGAGGGAGAAACTCTTACTTTCACTAATAAAATCAAACATTGTATTAGAACAACTGATGAAATTCCAATTTATACCAAAAGCTACCGTTATCCACATGTGCATCGCGAAGAAGTTAGAGACCAAATAGAAAGGATGTTAAGTCAAGGGATAATTAAACCATCGGATTCAGCATGGAGCTCTCCTATTTGGGTCGTGCCCAAAAAGGCAGATGCTTCTGGCAAACAGAAATGGAGACTAGTCGTTGACTTTCGTAAATTGAACGAGAAGACCATAAACGACAAGTATCCTATTCCTACTATAGCTGACGTATTAGATAAATTAGGCAAATGCCAATATTTTACCACACTCGATTTGGCCAGTGGGTTCTACCAAGTAGAGATGGACCCCAATGATACTCCTAAAACAGCGTTTAATGTAGAACACGGGCACTTCGAATTCTTACGAATGCCCATGGGTCTTAAGAATTCTCCATCCACTTTCCAGCGAGTGATGGATAATGTCTTGCGCGGGTTACAAAACGTTATCTGTCTTGTCTATTTGGACGATATAATAGTCTTTAGCACAAGTCTTCAGGAACATATTGTAAATCTAGAAAAAGTATTTCAGCGCCTTCGCGAATCAAATTTCAAAATTCAGATGGACAAATCGGAATTTTTGAAGTTAGAAACTGCATACTTAGGACATATTATTAGTAAAGATGGAATAAAACCGAATCCTGATAAAATATCTGCAATTGAGAAGTATCCTATACCCAAAACTCCAAAGCAGATCAAACAATTCTTAGGCTTACTTGGATATTACCGTAAGTTTATTCCAGATTTTGCACGTATAACAAAACCTTTTACTCAATGCTTAAAAAAGGGAATTAAAATAGTGTTGAATTCCGAATATATAAATTGCTTCGAAAAATGCAAATTACTATTATCCAATGATCCGATATTGCAATATCCTGATTTTGAAAAGGAGTTCATACTCACCACAGATGCATCAAATGTCGCGCTGGGTGCTATTTTATCCCAAGGGCCGATTGGTTCGGATAAACCTATCTCTTACGCTTCTCGTACACTAAATAGTAGCGAATTAAATTATAGCACGATCGAAAAAGAGTTACTAGCCATCGTTTGGGCAACGAAGTATTTTCGGCCTTACCTGTTTGGTCGCAAATTTAAAATTCTCACTGATCATAAGCCCTTACAGTAGGTTATGAACTTGAAAGAGCCCAACTCTCGCCTTACCCGTTGGCGTTTAAAGCTTAGTGAATTTGATTTCACTGTGATTTATAAGAAAGGCAAAAGCAATACGAACGCTGATGCTTTATCTAGAGTTGAAATTTATAATGAGGAATTCGATTCAATGATTGTCAACCCAACAGAGAGATCACCATCACCAGCTCATAGCTCTTCCACTGAGACTGTTTCATCACCCGTATTTATTCGTGGTTCTTCAACTGAAACTGCTTTAACACCCAATTCGTCTACGGAAACTGCTCACACTTCTCATGAAAACCCCATATTAGAAATTCCTATAGTCGATGATCCTTTAAATAAATATAAAAATCAATTACATATTGACATAGTAAGTGAAGTGAAACGGCGACCTAAAATTTCTAAGCCCTTTGAAACACATACACGCGTCTCCGCCCAGGTTTCAGAAAATTACTTAGAAGAGGATTTAGTTAATGTAATTAAAGAATTTGTGCGCCCAAATATTAAAACTGCAATTCTTGTAACACCACCTCTTGGTATGTATTCGATAGTTCCAATTTTACAAAGTAAATTTAGAAGCTCCTCTATGAATCTTGTATTAGTTAAATCTGAAATGGATAACGTTAATGACTATCTTAGACAACAAGAGATAATAAAACACTATCACGATGGAAAAACGAACCATCGTGGTATTAATGAATCCTACCTAGCACTTTCTAGGCGATATTACTGGCCAAAGATGAAAGATCACATTACTAAATTTATAAATGAATGCTTAATATGTGGCCAAGCTAAATATGATAGACACCCGATTCACCAACAATTTAATATAGTGCCACCACCAACTAGACCTTTTGAAGTACTACATATGGATCTTTTTATAGCAGAATATGAAAAATATGTAACTTTTATAGATGTTTTTTCAAAATATGGGCAGGCATATCATTTAAAGGACGGGACTGCAATTAGTGTAATACAGGCTCTACTGAATTACAGCACACATCACCGGCTCCCTTTCAGAATAGTAACTGATCAGGGAACCGAATTTACCAACCAATTATTTGTAGAATTTTGCAGACTACATAAGATTGTTCACCATAAGACTTCGGCTCATGCTCCTAATGAAAATAGTAGTATCGAAAGATTTCACTCTACCTTATTGGAACATTTAAGAATTCTTAGATTACAAAAGCGCGATGAACCAGTGACCCATCTTATGCCATATGCTTTGCTGGCTTATAACAGCTCCATCCATAGCTTTACTAAATGTAGACCATATGATTTAATTATTGGACATACTGACCCACGGGACCCGTTGGACTTTAATTTATATGAACAATTATTCCAGTTATACATCCAAAACCATAAAGAACAAATGAAAAAAGTATATAATATTATTCATGAAGCCTCTCTTGCTGATCGAACACAAATTATAGAGCGTCGAAATAAAGATAGGGAACCTGTAGTTGATTTAGCACCCCAGCAACAAATCTTTATTAATAATCCGTCAGCTTCTAGACAAAAATTAGCTCCCCGTTTTACGCAGGACACTGTAGTAACTAATCTACCTATCCATATCTATACCTCTAGAAAACGTCAGCCCGTCGCAAAATCACGTCTGAAACGAGTTCCAAAAAGTGCAAACTTGTTACAGGATACTGCTGCTGCTCTTAATGACAACCCAACTAGCGACGAGTCAAGAGATAAAACTTGAAAGTATGAAGGATGGTCCTGGGCTATTACCATTTAATCTTTCCACACCTTTCTGCAGTATATAGAAATAAATGATATAGAAAGTAAAATTAACGACGTAAGAGATCAAATAACCGATATAGAAAATCATTTCGATGATTATACATTTTCACTTTATGAATCTCGTGTTCAATATTTGATTCATAAATTAGATAAAGCGTCATATTACCTTAAAAGTTTTGAACCGGGTCGTGTCAAAAGGGGTCTGATAAATGGATTAGGTTCTGTAATCAAAGCTATAACAGGCAACTTAGATTATAATGATGCAATTAGATATAATAGCGCATTAAAAACTCTAGAATCTAATCAAGATAAAATAGTTTTAGAAACTAATCAGCATATAAGTCTTAGTAAGGACTGGATGGCAGAGTACTCCCAAGTAGTAAATAAGTAAGCTGATAATCAGATAGAGATTAATAAAACTATCCAATACTTAATGAATGTAGAGACCGATACCAAATTGGTTACTCTTAAATTTGCGAAATTTGCTCAACTTTTAGATATTTTAAACGATAATATAGATGAAGTTTTATTAACTCTTCGAAAAATTGAAGACATATTAGCGTTTACGCGTACAGCTACCGCACACCATATAATGATAGGGATTGATATTTTAAGAGTAATGATAAGTAGATTAGGTACAATATATAGTAAGAATCAATTATTAGATTTAGAACTTCGCGAATATTATAATATTATACGTTCAGGGTCATATTATTCAGAAAAAAGAATAGTTATAGTTCTAAGATTTCCGATAGTAGCTCCCCAAAATTTCAATCTATACAAATTATCCATATTACCTAATAGCCAAAATCAAATCCTTATCCCTCCATTTCCATTTATTGCAACCAATGGGTATATGCATGTGTACATAGAGGCTGAATGCCCGAAGCTTGGTAATACTGCCCGATATCTTTGTGAAGCAAGCCTCAACCATCGGGTCCGCACTACACCAGACTGCATTGCAACGCTCATCACAAGCCAACTCATAGACAAGTCGTGCAAAATAACTACAGTATCGCTGTCGAAAGAAGCCATGGAAAAATTAGACGACCAACATTATTCAATTACATTTCCAAATGCAACAAAAGTAACCCTTAAATGCGGAAGAAACGACCACATAACTTTGAATAGTAGCTATCTAGCTACTATACCACACAACTCTTACACACCGATGAATTCACTTTGATCAATGCAAACGATGAACTTCGAGGTCAACCAATGAAGATTTTATTAACTTCGGTAAACAGCTCAACCATCGACTTAACGTTGAAATTACCGCAAGTTAAGATTAACTCAATAAATCTCAATCATCTTCATGATATTCAAAAAAATGTAGAGCTGCAAACACTGATTCCTATTACCGGCCATTCTGACGCCGTCTATCACACAACCATCCCTTTCTATGTACTTCTTCTGAGTTTAATTATACTCACAGCAATCATTCTCATTCGCCGTTACATCAAGAGTCAGAGTCTAGTCGTCACACAGCCAGCCAATACCGGAGGTGAAGATACTACGAAAATACCATCTGCAGCTGAAACATCCATCCATCCATCTCATCCTGCAACTTTTTCATTAAGAGTCCTGAAATAGTTGCAGATCTACGGAGGGAAGTGTTAAAGTGTCAGCCCTGGGACTCTAAGACAGCGCCAGCCCTATGGCTTTTAGATTACGTTTGCGCTTCATCAGCGCAGGTTACAGTAAGTGAAAGTGTTAGATTAAGTATTCTCACGGATAACTATTTTCCTTACTTCGGACTAGTTCGCACGTACATAAGTAATTAATATAAGAATTTTTACTGTAAAATTATTCATTAAATTTTAATTATAAGAAAATGCCGGATTTTAATTAACCTCCACCTGTCGGCCTTCATAATTTATTTGTAAACAACAACATATCAACTAAAATAAATAAGCTAGTTTTATTTTATATTAATAAAATAATTATATATTATTTTAATAAAATAATGAAACAATATGCAGGCAGTAGGCAGAATGGTCCCTGAACTGTGTCAGTTCATCAGTGGTATGTTAGGTGTCAGAAGTTAAAAAAAACAAGATCTTACCAAGATAAAAGTTCCGAGTTGAATCGTGATTTTCCGTAAACAGTCAACAGCAAGCCCAGCGAAACTAGGGTCCGTTTCGTTTAGATGGTTCACCGCTAACCACATCTGTTCAGTGAGTGTCTCTATATTTGGTTTCTTTGGGGGTACCTATGAGGAATTTTCGTAAGCTTTAAAAACATTGTCCAAAACAGCGTACAACTTATATTTAATTCTGTCACAGAAAATGAAACTGTGCCTTAATATAGAATTCCACACTCCAAATCTGTTTCTCCGTGGCTCAGTATCGGGACATAAAATACTCGTAACTTGAGTGCACGGCTTTGCTGGTAGGCATGTATCTAGCCAAGGTTCCCATCAGGATCAGCCCCCGGTAATCATAATCGTTTTTCAAAAGTATAATCCGACCTGTTTAAGGAGTTCATAGATGCCTCCACGTCAAAAGCATGTATGAACTCTTTAAACATTTCGAGTAATACGTTTTAAGCTGTCAATTGATAACGATGCCGTTTTCTTAATATTTTTTCTTAAAACCTACGCGCGCGACACGTCACGTTCTGTTCAACTCATATCATAGTCTTGTAACTAACCACTTTGGTGCCAGCCGCCCCCCTGAGCACAAAGTTCCACTGGTGCGCTTGAACTCGGCCCGCGTGCAAGAACACGGCCATATTGAGCAGGAAACTGAACACCAGCTTGTGCCGTTCGAATAGCCCACGCGACACGTTCCGGTAGACTGATAGAGTGATTTCGTCGTGCAATATCTCCAACCGACGTTCGAGGATATCGCATTTCTCACTCTTTTCGATCACTATGTTGAATACCTGTTTGGGAAATTCACTTGTTTCGAGTTTAGTATCAACTCTATGTCTTAATCTGACAGAATTTATCTGAAACTAGCTGATACCCGCGACTTCGTTCGCGCGGATTGGGGTTTTTTGGTTCCCACGGGAGCTCTTTAATTTCCGAGATAAAAAAGTAACCTATGTGCTATACGAGACTATAATAATTTATCTCCAGCCAAATTTTATCCAGATCCATTCGGCCGTTCTGGCGTGATAGAATACCAAACTGCCACCCATCCATCCATCCAAACTTTCCCATTTATAATATTAGTATAGATTTATTAAATTAGGTTATAGAGAACTAAAAGTGAGAGTGCTTGGTATATTTACCGTATCACTTAAAATTTAGGCTTTACATTTTTATTTTTACATAGCCATAATTTTCTGTATTGTAAAATAATACTCTAAACTTTTAAAGTCTATTATGTATGGCACAATATTATTTACGATTTCAAAGATGTGCGCAAATGGAGCACTATGTGTGTTCTGTCCTCTTTTAGTCTAATTGGACAGCTCCTATCCCTCACCGGACCAAGGCTTAAATAGAGCTTGCTACATTGCCTCTTTCACAACTTTGTGCTGTTACTGAGAATTTCATAACAGAAAAGCCAAATAATATTGGAATATCTATACGCAGCCGACTAACCCGATACCACTAGATCTACGAGGAGTAATAATAAAGACCTGGTTGAAGTATTTCAGTGAGAACTGGTACATTGGATCGATATCCGCCAGTTGTGCCACCGCAAAATATAGCACTGCCCCTCGGGTCGCCACTGTACGGTATTTCTCACGCGCCGCTGATATACTAATTTCGGTTGCTTCCGTTTCTAACAATCGAGCGTTGATTATTTCGGATGTTTCCTGTAATATTTATTTTTTAAATATCCCCAAACAATTCTTGGCCTAACCTGACTACTGTGTAATTTTGAAAAAAGTAAAAAAAGCATGATATTTTATTATACTGTGTGTCAAAACAAAAATCTTATAGCATCTACGATGCTACGATCTAATTTTTGGAAGTAGGTGTTGATGAGGATTTTATTTGAAGTGCAATAAACAAATATGTCACACACAGGTTTTTAAATACGTATAAATATGAACATTAGGAATACAAATTAAAAATGGTACTATCACCTTACTCTCATTCAGAGTCTCAATAAGCTCCTCGTCGTCTAGAATATTCCCTGAAGAAGCATACAACAAACGGAGAATTTTATCCTCAATCTCGAGGAGAGTGGCTTTGTCCGTGTTGATGCGCACGATTAGTTCTGAACGTAGAAGTTCTAAGTCTGGCCTCTCTAGACGGACCACATCCCTAAAATATTTTTCTAAAGTTCAATAAAAATAAACTTACGCTTCTCTTTTATTTCAAGTTAGTCATTAAATAATCGTATACTAAGTTGTACTTGTAAGACGTTTCAGTCTTTCAGACTGACTAAATTTGACGTTCATAATATAATCTGTATCTTGAATGTATTCGAGTGACGAATTGTAAGAAAACCACAGTGTTGTTACAATTTGTTCAGTCATGTCAGATTTTCCTTTGCACCAAACCTTTTAAAATCTGTATAAGTAGAATTGTCATCACTGGCGGAATTAACTTATTATTAAATGACAGCGTCAACTACAGAAAATTGATGCAAGTGGGCATAAGAAGGAATCATTTCTACTTACGCAAGTAACTGGTCTTCGAGGCCTGATAGAGTGACAGTGAAGTTCACCAGTGTAACTTGAATGCAGATTTCTGGTAGATAGTGAGGGTTGGCCAACTTTGTTGTGAGGTAAAGACGAAAGTTCGTGTCGTATTCGATGTCACTGTCACCTAGATGGATAAGCAACCGACCAGCCTATAATAAAATTAGATATTGTTTAAATTAGATACCTTTTCCGTCCAAAACCATTTCTTAGACCTCAGACTCGCTTAGTTGTTCTAAGTTGATCCCATTATGATTTTGCGACATTGTTTTTTTTATTCAATTACAAGTTAGCCCTTGACTGCGATCTCACTTGATGGTAAGTTATGATGCAGTCTAAGATGGTAGCGGGCTAACATTTTAGGGGTATGTCGTGTGGCTACTTATAAGACCACAGCGCTCACCACTGAGTGGTATGGACAGTTCCCTAAAATGTAAAAGTTTCTGAATGTCTAAGTCTACTGGACAGTGTCACGAACGCGATTTGATTTGATTTGCGCATTTGCATATAATATGCTTGCCTGCGGACTAGATCACCATGCTATACCTACCCTAATTCAAATATAAAAGTAGCCAGAAATTGCAGCAGTAATTACCTGAAGGAAAGTCTGCTTGAGTAACACGGGGGAAAGTGTAGCATCCAGTGCCTCGCCTAAGTCCTCAATAAGCATTGGCCAACCCAGACGAATACAGTTCTCTAGCATTCGAAGGTACCCAGGATCGCTTAGTTTGGTTATCTGTAAGCCTTGCTCCCGCTCCATATTTTTGACCCATCTGTTCGCCTGATAAAACATATCATAATGTTTGATTTTCGACCAGTAAGGCTGCCTTGAAATTTTTTTGTTTTTTATGACGACATCCAATAAATATCACTAAAAGGACCAAGACAAATCAAACGAAATCGACGCTTCATTTTTTGTTTATTGTTACTTAGGCTATCAAAAAATGAAGGCAGGTGACGCCAAACAATTTCTTGATACATAGCTACCAACATATATTACATACACGCACCAAAACCACGTTACCCTCCATCTGGTGCAAACGAATAAATAAATTATTATAAGAAAGTTTTAAAAACATCTTTGTATTTGAGAATGGAAAATCATACCTTACATCGTTTTAAGCCACCACGTTCTTTAGATACGTGGCTGCTAAACGTAATTTAAGTATAAGTCGACGCGGAAGGTTCGATAAAAACAATTTGGTAAGACATAATATTATGTAACTGATAAGTATATATATTGAGTACTTGTTCTTGGGGATCAATCGTCAGCGGCCATCTTCCTGCACGCGTCACCAGAATTCCGTTTTCAGTTGATACAGCATCTCTGGGGAGACCCTGGGCGTTCCAAGTGCGCACCGTATACGAATCCGCCATTATGGTTATCAAACTGAAAGACGATTACCGGTCTTTAAAGGGGCGGCTATATCAATAAACTTTTCATGAACTCTCACTTAGTTTCTATGATTGTTGAGCCACCCGAAACTAGTCAATTTCAGACGAATACGTCATTCAGGTGCCCTAGGGCAGAAAACGATGATTCTACCCACTGAATGACGTAGAAGCCCTCCTTTCAATCTTGTCGGAGTATCGTTTGTTTATTTCAAACCACCTTTATATTTGAAATTTTAACCATCAACTAAACAGACAGATATCATATTTGTAAACAACAACCTAGCAACTAAAATAAATAAGAAATAAATTTTAATAAAACTTGCACTTTTAATGCGGATTATATGAAAAATATAGTATGTGACGCGGAATGAAAGGCGATTTCAGACGAGGGTTACCAGAAGCATCACCTGAAGTGTTTCTTGTTTCATCCATAGACACACAATATATGTTATAGGAGATAGCTGCACTTTTGGTAACTATCGTCAGAAAAGCTGATTCAGTATTAGGTGGGAATAGTATATTAAAAATTATGAAGGTGTAAGAGTAACAGCAATCAACGTGACGACATAATAATTGCAAATATTTTTTTACAGTATGTACATTCATAACGTCTTTGAGAGGTAATATCTAGTGAAAGGCCCGATGAATAGCGTCAGTTTTAATATTTTTTACATAGGTACTGCGCATACTTTAATACTGTACAAGAATCAGCTTTTCTAGTTATGATTCATTTTTGGTAACCATAAACAGTCTTTAAGCGGCCATATCTAACGAAAAACCCATCCGTTTGCGGACACTATTTCACTTTTGTCATCAGTGGAGAGCCCTTCACCAGTGGCGTGCACAGGGTTTGAAGCTAGGGTAGGCATTAGTTAGTCTAAATAATTCAATACCTATTTACTGATTATCATGATGAAAATGAGTATTGACGTATTTCCAATTTTCATTAGGGTAAGCAGTGCTTTTGTGCCTCTATGAACTGTACCCCACTGCTGTACACCCTGAATCAGCTTTTCTGGCGATAGTTACAAAAGTGCAGCTATCTCTTAGTCTAATATTATCACTAGATGACTTTTATTTGACACATTTTAAATTACCAAAAAATCTTAAACCTATACCTTACTTTCCAACTGCTTTATACCGAATGAACTGAAACTTTCAAATAAAGAGAGTAGACTCTCATCCGCCGTCATGCGGAGTCTCATTTTTTAGAAACTTAAAGAGCATTTAATTCTCATTCCCAAGATTAAGATTGTAAGGAAGGATATTTGCAGGCAAAAGCACCCCAGGACTCCAAACACGTAAGTAGTTGGATGAAGTATGAGGCTTTGTAGAGCTTTGTCATCAGAAATTCAAAGAAGCGACTATCGAAGATGACTTCGCGTGATGACCATCAAAATTAATTTCTATGAGGGCAAATAATGATGGTGATGATGAAGAAATCCACGCGGATGAAGCGGCGGGAACAGCTAATTCGAAACAATACACTTACTCAAATGTATCGGAGGAAGGAATCTCCAGCTCTTGGCACTGTTCAACCCATTTGCGTTCAAGTTCTCGGCGGTAGTTTGAAGGGAACGCACCAAAGTACGCGATGCAGCCTGACGCAATTATAATATCACCAGTGGTACACTTTAACTTGTATGTAGCCACCTGAAAATAATGATTTGGCGTAAAAAACGTGTAAACTAAACTCGCCTTAGGTTTGATATCAGTATCATATAAGGTTGCTGGCTGGTTTATACGTCATTTAATTTAAAAAGAAATATTTTCAAATTAAGAAAACAACTGAACATCACATTTTATGCAATTGTTTTAATTTTATTCAAATACACCTTATCTGGATCGAAATTCGAGTATCTCTTCCTTCTGAGTTTGATTTAAAATTTCATTGAAATACTGTTTTTTGTTAGTTTTTTTTAATCGCGTATCTTTCTGGAGTTGATGACTGAATTATGCCTGACTTAGCCCCAACGGAGATTGCCAGGACACTCGAAATGCGAAGAAATGGTCAAACCTACAGAGTGATATCCAAAGTTCTTCGTCAACCAGTTTCAACGATCCATCGCAGTATCCAACGGTTCAGGGAGACCGGTACTTATGTGAGAAGAGCAGGACAAGGCAGAAAAAGACGCACTTCGAGTAGGGATGATCGTTTCATTCGGCTTCGTGTACGTAGGAACCCCCGTTTGACGGCCGTCCAAGCCCGACATGAGTTAGAAGCAGTGAGGGGTGTAACCGTAAGTGAGCGCACGGTACGAAGAAGGCTCGAAGAAGCTGGTTTGGGTTCATTTGTGACCGCCAAGGCTCCAAGGCTCGAGGTAAATCATCATAGAAACAGGTTAACTTTTGCTCAGGAACATCGACTTTGGAACGCGGACCAATGGAGTGAGGTATTGTTTAGTGATGAGTGCAGAATTCTCTTAAATCAAATTGACGGCAGGCAAAGAATATACAGACGCAAAGGAGAACGATACATTCAGACAAATTATGAAACTACAGTTGCATACGGTGGTGGATCAATAATGGTTTGGGCGGGCATTTGTTTGGGAGTTCGCACAGACTTGGTAGTGATTGACAGAGGGAGTCTGACTGCAGACCGCTATATCAGAGAAGTTTTAGAAGAAAATGTCGTACCGTTTGCCCCATATATCGGTGAAGATTTTGTTTTTATGCAGGATAATGCTCGGCCGCATACCGCTCGGGTAACTCAAGCTTATCTTAATGATATGAATATCACTGTTATGGAGTGGCCGGTGAGATCACTGGATAGTGATATATAGTTGAGGAATGGCGGAGACTATCCCAGGAGACCATCGATAACATCATTCTCAGTATGCCTAGACGGGTAGAAACTTTAATAAGAGCAAGTGGAGGAAATACGCGATATTAATCACCATTTTTCTAATTTAATTAATTGTTATTTTAATATTAAATTTCACTTTTCCCGGTTACATGAAAAGTTCAAAAATGTACCATTTTTTAATAATCGGTTTTTATAATCTTACGGGGACAGAGCTATTGTTGATAGCAAGGGCGGTATCTAGTTGAAGCGAAGCGAAAACCAATATAAATGCATAACAGTTTAAGACTAGAGGCAATTTCACGCTTTCTGAACAATTCCCTGAATTACCTGAACTTAGGCTAGTTTTTTATTATATAAGGTAGAGAAATATGTACCGTAAATTGAAATCTGCACAGGAAATAGAATTGGCATAAACTTAAATGACACATATACATACAACATACAGGCTATAATATACAAGTTAAGTATGTTCAAGAAGTAACGTGCATTTCTCCGTAGGTAATTATGTAGGGTCACGTCTCAAACAAATTTCCACTTTGTTCGGTTCCAAAATGTATAATTTTTCACAAATAGCCTTTACTCGCAAAATCTGTTCTTAATGTGATCTCATTTTAAGTAAAACAAATGAAACTTTAAATAACAAAAGAAGTGTAGTAAGTAGATTTTAAAATAAAACCATATTTTTTTAATTATGGATCTTTTTTTTATGTTCCGCTAAATATGCCGGCGAGTTTAGTTTACAGATCAACCGTAGATATTTGAAAAATTGAGGGGTTTATGTGATTTGTCTGATTATGTAATTTTGTTCAATTTGTAATAAACGGAACAGTTACCCATTTAGTGTATTTACACTAAACTATAATTTTACATGCGCGAATACTTGAAGAGCTTTAATCTGAAATATTCGAATTACCTAGTGGCAAATGACAAAGGTATTGGACAATATTTGCGTTTGAACGTCTTCTTAGTTGTATGTTAGAAATTTTTGTCTGTTAGATAAAGCAACGTGTTGTATCTGTCACCGTAAGATTGTGAAAACCGTTAGATTGTAATCTATCTAGCGAGATTGTAAACTGTCGAAATATTACAATTTAACGCATTATTTTTCGTTAGATTGTAATCTGTTAACGCGATAGAAGGCCGGGCATTACTTGATTGTCGAATCACAACCTAACACCTACAAGAAAGAGACAAGAAAACGTAAAAACAATGAATATTTCAAAAATTGACACTCAAAACATTGAACGGTTCACAATCTGTCGAAAGTTTACAATCTATCGAGATAAAAAGCGTTAGATTGCAATCTGACGGTTTTTGCAATTTTACAGTGACATACGTATCAATTCAAGCAATGTTGCATTTGCAGCTCTTTTCTTCTCCTACTTTAAATTAGGATTGTCGATCTTTATTGTATTTGAGACACAATACATTATTGACAGAAGCACCGATTTGCATTAATCAGATTTTCTTCTGAATGAGACGATAATGATGATAATGTTGATGGTGAGATTGGAAAAAGCGTGGCTTAATACCTTGACACTCTCCTCCCAGCGCGTTTTCTCGTCGGCTAGAGCCTGCGTTAGCTTACCGGCTCGCATTAATCGGGCAGCTGCTAAGTCCACGTCTGCTTGCAATTTGATACGCTCTTCTTCAACTAACTGCAAAAGCATTGTGCATTAATAGTTATATGGTGATATTTAACTGAAAGTATATTCACTCTCAAAACATCGAAAATACAGGGAATCGATTATCAATTACCACCGCCTATAAACATTATGCAGAACAAATAGAACTCGAAATATCAAGGATTTGTTTAATTTCTGCTTAAATGGCCCCTGTTAATGTTAGAAGCATGCCAACTCCATGCCAAGCATAATACGGATACATTTTTAATGAGGAGTTTACGTCTTTATCGCCCCTGGTAAAATGTTCGTTAGCTTATAAAAATTCTGATACCCTGAGTTCGTCCATCATTTTAGCCAACTGAGCCTCTATAGCTTCGACCTCCTTTTGTTTCGCTCGAAGTACTGCCATCACGCTTTTTAATACAGCCGCAGCTTCTTTATGTCTAAATGAAGAAAATTCTTTATGATAAATAAAGCAAACGACATACGTAAATGGAATTAGCTAAGACAACATATATTATACCATCTATAAAACATTTAGTTCAACTGTAAAGGTATACTCACGCGATAATTTTTGGCTCAACGACTCTAAACACTTTTGCATACATGTCAATAGCTTGCACCCATAAAACCATAGACCGACACACCTGTGTTTGTAAAATAAAGTACTTAGTGGTAAATTAATCTGAAAATTAATAGTATGAAATATAGATACTTGCAAGCATTCTAAAATAATCTGCTGCTCAATGAGCTATCAAGAAAGCTATGTTATCGGTTTCATTGAAGGACAAAACAGAAACCTGCAGGAGACCTTATCTAAATAGCCCAAGCGATCGGCAAGCTGAAGTGGCAGCGGGCTGGTTTTGCCAAATAGTACTCCGGCTGTCTATAAGTAAGGCTTTACACCGGGTGAAGTGGTACTCATCAGAGAAGGCCTATGTTGATCAGTGGACGTCCGGGTTGATGTGATAATGTTGAATAGAAAGAATATACCTGATTACCTTAGAAACTTTGACAACTGTATCAGGGTTAAAGTCCTTATGTGTTAGATAAACTTTTATTTTTTTGAGCGTAGCGTCCGGAATATGATCTTTGTCGTATTCTTCCAAGTTTCGGATGAAGTTCACGTCGGCTAATAACTTTTTAGTTGAATCCCAATCAGGCCTGGAAGAAGTAACTATACAGGATAATGTCAACATGTATACTGGCTATGTTGAATGGTGGCGATTGAGTACTTATGCTGATTTACCGATCGGTAAAATAATTATAAAGATTAGTTATTTGGCAATTGTCCTTAATTACATGTTAATTCAATTTTATAAGAAATAAATAATCTGAAGTTGTTCCAAATCCCTTGACGACCTCCGTGGTGCAGTGTTGAGCGCTGTTGCCTTAACGTGCGGAGGTCCCGGTTTCGATCCCCGCAGGGTTTGAAAATTTATAATTTCTGAATTTTCCCTGGTCTAGCCTTGTGTGAGGCTTCGTCGTGGCTGGTACCACCCTACCGGTAAAAGACGTGCCGCCCAGCCATTTAGCGTTCCAGTACGATGCCGTGTAGAAACCGAATAGGGGTATGGGTTTAATATAACTGTCCCTAACAGGTTAGCCCGCTACCATCTTAGACTGCATCTTCACTTACCATCAGGTGAGATCGTAGTCAAGGGCTAACTTGTAGTGGATAAAAAGAAACATGATTTCGGGACTAAAAGATCAGAAAAACACTCTTGTCTTATTGACAACAAGTAAAACAAAGTGGAAATTTGTTTGAGATGTGACATGCACGCACAGCAGAAATGCACGTTACTTCTTGAACATACTTAACCTGTATATTATAGCCTGTATGTTGTATGTATATGTGTCATTTAAGTTTATGCCAATTCTATTTCCTGTGCAGATTTCAATTTACGGTACATATTTCTCTACCTTATATAATAAAAAACTAGCCTAAGTTTAGGTAATTCAGGGATTTGTTCAGAAAGCGTGAATTTGCCTCTAGTCTTAAACTGTTATGCATTTATATTGGTTTTCGCTTCGCTTCAACTAGATACCGCCCTTGCTATCAACAATAGCTCTGTCCCCGTAAGATTATAAAAACCGTTAGATTACAATCTAACTCGCGAAATTGTAAACTGTCGAAAGATTGTGAACCGTGCAATGTTTTGAGTGTCAATTTTTGAAATATTCATTGTATTTATACGTTTTCTTGACTGTTTCTTGTAGGTTAGGTTAGGGTTCGACATAAATAAGCAGGTAGTTAGGTTCTATCGGGTTAATATACCCAACAAATTACAATCTACCGAAAAATAATGCGTTAAATTGTAATCTTTGGACACTTTGCAATTTCGCGAGTTAGATTATAATCTAACGACTTTTACAATCTTACGGTGACAGCTCTTTTAATGCGGCAACTAAATATCGTAGTGTGTATTGACTATTTTAAAAGATACTAGTGTGCGTGAGCAAATATTGTTCTCAGCTTCTAAACTTTTACCCGAATAATGGGAAAAATATTTATCTGTAATTCATAACTTAGATTTTTTTAAAACTTAATGTCAAGCTATAATAAATTTAAAATTACGGCGAATAAAAAACGTGTTAAATATTATGATGACCGTAGGAACAACTTATTTATGAAATAAAAGTCTTAACCCTTATTAATAGACGAAATTTTAATGTTATTTAAATATCTAAAATTATAAATTTGTTTATACGGGAGACCTATTAATTCATTAAAAAACAAATGACAAACTTTCATTTCACAACCAACGTTTGGCAAAATTTTGAATCAAAAATTCATCTTTATGCAAACAACTGGTTCTATAAATTATTTTTTTGACAAATTTTTTTTGACAAATTTTAAATTCACAAAACATTATTTGTCAAACAAATCATTTATTATTCATATTAATTATTACTGGCCTACTGATCCTCAAAAAATTCCTGACTTGATAGATTTCTTTATAATTAAGAATATTTCCCCGAGAGACATAGATACTGAAGGAAAATATGATATGAATTCGCACCACTACCAGATAGCAATGAATTTTTTGCCAAGTGATTTACATGGTTCAATCAAAATAAATATTATCAGATGGTATTAAGGATAACTATATATAATAAATATAACGTGTTCTGTGGCACAGTTCCTTTAAACAGGTTTTTCCGTCCACGTTTCGTTAAGTAGAAATCACTCTCATTGAAATGATCGGAACATACAACACTCGATTTTCCTGGTTTCCACCAACTTTCCTGCCGAGAGAGTCGTGGTTTAGCAAGTCCAACGGTCACAAATAACACGATCAACCGGAAATCTAAAACAAGATTCTAATTTCTATGATTTATATAAGCTCATATATTTACTGTAAATTAATTTTAGTAAGTAAGCTTATCCATCCCATTACGTTTTTTCCAGATTACATATCTGTTAAGGATAGATTTAAATTATGTTATAATAAATAAAGTGATTTTACACAGTTTTGTGTAAAAATATAATATAATAGGTTTTAAATTCAATAAAATACTAGCTGATGCCCGCGACTTCGCCCACGTGGTTTAAGTTTTTTATTACCACGGGACTTAATTTTCCGGGATAAAGAGTAGCCTATGTCACTCTCCAGGTCCTCAACTATACCCATGGTAAAAATCACGTCGATCGTCACGATTTAATTACTTAATAAGAAAAATCACATCCATGGCGTAACGGATTCACACGGAGTGATAACACTCTATGGCGTCTGACGGTTCGTGTTATTTAACATTAAAATAGGTAAATTATTCAATAGTTACCGATGGTATGTGATTCCAGTGTCTTTGTTATTTCTTATTGAATTGTTTTTACACAATTTTACTACGCAAGAAGGCATTTTACATTTGTTTACTACCAAAATTTGAAAGCAGACACTGCCTGTCAGCGTCAAACATCGGTTGATACGAGACTAACAAGCATATTGTTTGGTATTTAATTGTTAAACGGCAACCCCAAACGTCAAATTTCACTCGTTTTCTGACAGATGACGTTGTCTGTCATTTTTTCCGCTTCCGTCCTTCGGTTTGGTTCGAATAACCTTTTTCGGCTCCCCATTTTTGCATATTTTCGGGATTATTTATTATATTAAGTACATACCACATCACACCATTCACCACCTACATATACACAAACAAAGTGAAGTGCAAATTCTACAAAAAACAATCGGGCCCGATATACCGGCGAGGACACTCCACAAAGATAACATTTCCCTTCCCACTATATTTAATATATTTCTTTAGGGTTTTGATTCTATTATTAGCTCCGCGAACTGGCGGACGTAACATTAATTGGTAGCAGAGCGTGGTTTCTTTCGGTCTTCTTCGTGATTATATCACGACATTCATAGGTTAGATTACGTCTGTTCACATAATTTTATCCGCCAACCCTCATATCGGTAACATATTTTTTCTTTGGTCACGTAAACATGTTAAGCTGACTATACACGTGCCGATATTGTTGGGTCAAAAATATTAACTCAATTTATACTTGGTGATTCTTGGAATCGATAGTAATTTGTGTGTGTAATTTAATTTGTTGTTACGTTATTTAAGGTTAATGTGGTATTTTATTATTTCGGTTATTTTTTTCGGGATTTTTGGATTTTTTCAAGTTTTTTATTTTCGGTTTCCTTTTTTTCGGTTATATTAATTAATTAAAGATGTCTATCAGAACGAGTTGGTCCCAATTTAGGGTTAAGCTACAGTGGTTGTTGGATAGCGCGGACCTTATAGATAGACCCGATCATACAAGCCGCTTATCTATACGACTCATGACAGCGAATTCGGAGTTTATGAATTTGGAAAATTCTTATCAACGCATTCTTGAGTTAGCAGATGCCACTGTACCGGCTGATAGGGAAATCATTTTGGAGGCCCGTGCGGACTACATACGTGCTTTAGAGGCTTTTGATAGACTAATGACGATTAAGTTGGATGAAGCTCCTACGAATTCGAGCAGTGCTACGGTAAATACTAAATCGGAGGGCGCGGATTTAGATGCGCTGCTGTTACGTTTGCCAGTACTTCGGCTTCCGTCATTTGCAGGGGAGATGGACCAATGGGTAGGGTTTAACAACCTTTTTGATAGTCTTGTCGACAAACGTGTAGACTTGTCACCGGCACAAAAATTAGCTTACTTGATGTCATGCCTATCCGGTGAACCCCGTGGGTTGGTCCAACACCTGAAGATTGCGGATGAAGGTTATAGTATTGCCCGCGATCTTTTGACGAAGCGGTATCAGAATACTCGTCGTTTAGGTGACGTACATATTGACCAAATTTTGAAATTACCTACAGTTTCAGGCCGCCTTAACGGTCTTCGGTCTCAATTTCTAAATCCATTGATTATGGCTGTTAATCAATTGGAGCGTCTGGGGTTACCTGTACCGGAATGGTCATTTATACTTTTACATATAGTTTTATCAAAATTACCTACGTCACTTAAATCTCGGTTTGAACAAAAATTCGGTTGTGAAACTGATAATATACCAAAATATTCGGACTTAGTTGAATTTTTAGAAATGGAATGTCGCTTAATTGAATGTACAAATTCTGAATGCAAACATGAATACTATAATAATTCGAGACACGGGAAGCTTCCTCGGAAATCGGTTCATTATGCCGCTGCTGAAATAAAGCAGCCATGTCTATGTTGTGGGGATTCAAAACATTCGGTTTTAACTACTTGTCCCGAATTTAAATCCATGTCACCCTTCGTACGGAAAGATTTTGTAGATAGGGAACGTCTTTGTTTCCAATGCTTGGGGAACCACAGTTACCGCGATTGCCGTCGTGCTCCACCTCAGTGCAACTGTGGAAGTAATAAACATCACCCAATGCTGTGTTTTAATCGATCGGGTTTACAACAAAGACGCGATGATCATCGGGGTATGGCTGAGCGGCTAGGCCCACGCACGGGCGGGGGCTTTCGCCAGCAAGCTAATATCGGTAGGGTCAGGTCACCCCGCAACCTTTCACCACTTCGGCGTTCCTCACCTCCTCCACGACGACGTGAGGAGCAACGTGATGAGCCACGTTATAATAATAATAGGAATGCGAGAGTTCAGTACGGGCGTTCTGATGAGCGGAACGATAATGGCGGGCGTCAGGAAAACCGTTCTCTCCTTTATTCCCCCGAACGACGCTAGGATACGGCGCCCACCTGCCCCTTAGTGACGGTACTTTTGCCCACTACTCTAGTCAAGGTTTATTTTAATTCGGAAAATAATTCGGAAATGGGAATTTCGGCTAGAGCCTTACTCGACAGTGGGTCTCAGGGGTCCTTAATAACTACGGATTTGGTGGGCAGGTTGGGCATAAATTTAGATCCGAGCAACGAACGGATCATGGGTGTTGGGGGTGTTGAAACTACCTCAAATATTATTGGTCGGTCTTCGGTTACATTTTCTCCCATAAATAAACGGTTTCCTAGAATTACCACTCCCGTTGTCTGTATGCAAACGGTTATCGGAAATCTACCAACTATGACGTTGGATAAATCGGTGAAAGACTTAGCCACGGGCATAAGTCTAGCGGATCCTCACTTTTATGAGTCCACACAAGTGGAACTTTTACTCGGCTCGGATGTTTTAGGGTCTCTCATGGGAGGAGACAAAATTACCTTAAATTCTATCGGTCTTACGGCTTATAATACTATTTTCGGTTATGTTCTACTCGGTCGTGTAGAACTCGCTAAACAATCTGAATTGATTGATGATTCGGAAGTTGTCGGTATTTCGGTTTCGGATATGCTACAAAAATTCTGGGAGGTTGAGGAACCACCAGAGGTAGCTTCTCGGTCTGCTCCACTTGAAGTAGAGTGCGAACAGTTTTATAAGGATAATACGTTTCGGTTGGAAAATGGTCGGTTTGTTACCAAGTTGCCGTTTTTACCAAATCGACCCCTGCTTGGGGATTCGAAAACTATTGCGGAAAAAAGATTTTTTGCATTGGAACGGAAACTTATGAAAAATTCGGTTTTACGGGAGAAATATATAAATTTTATGCTTGAATATTTAGATCTCGGTCATATGTCAGTTTCGGATTTTGATTTTAAAAATGGACAAGAATATTTTGTTATTCCTCATCATG
Source organism: Erebia palarica (assembly GCA_964035005.1). NCBI lineage: Eukaryota > Metazoa > Arthropoda > Insecta > Lepidoptera > Nymphalidae > Erebia > Erebia palarica. The sequence continues at coordinate 24,365,943 of OZ035986.1, forward strand.
CGGTTTTCAAGGATGAAAACGCTAAAGTACGCGTCGTATTTGACGGAAGTTGCGTCACAAATTCGGGGGTTTCTTTAAACCAGTGCTTACATTCGGGACCTAAATTACAGAGTGATATTGGGGAGATTTTAATGAATTTCAGACGTCATCAGATCGTTTTTGTCACGGACATCAGGATGATGTTTCGGCAGACCATTATAAACAAATCGGACCGAAGGTACCAGCTCATATTTTGGAGAGAGTCTCCTGATGAACCCCTTATTACCTATGAGCTCGGAACCAATACATACGGGTTAAAATCCAGCCCTTACATAGCAATTCGAACGCTATTGGAGTTGGCTAATCGGGAACGTGATCGGTATCCTCGTGCGGCTTCGGTTTTAGAGAACGACATTTATGTTGACGACATTTTGACGGGATGCAGCTCACAATCGGAAGCCCTTGAACTTCAGCAAGAGCTAATTCGGCTTATGCAATCTGGAGGTTATGAATTACGGAAATGGATCTCAAATGATCCTGTTTTACTTCGGGACTTGCCTGCTTATCATCAACAGGTTCCTCACCTGTTTGATAATCCAGACATGCAAAGTTTAACTTCGGTTTTGGGAGTACAATACAACCCTATAGAGGATGTTTTTTCTTTTCGGACAGATTTGACTCTTGGACATTCGGTTTCTAAACGGAAAATATTATCAACAATTGCTAGGATGTATGATCCGAGCGGATGGATCACTCCTGTTTTATTTCGGGCTAAATGTTTTTTGGAACGTATGTGGCTTGCTGATGTTACTTGGGATGAACCTATAACTGGGGATTTAGAACGAGATTGGATTAATTTTAACAATGACCTCATTCGGATTGAGGATGTTCGGATTTCGCGATGCATGCTCCCTCCAGCGGTTAAAAATATTACTATTCACGGTTTTTCGGATGCTTCGGAAGCCGGATACGCGGCTGTTGTTTATTTACGCGCAGTTGATAACATGGATAATGTTTCGGTTCATTTAGTAATGGCCAAAAGTAAGGTTGCCCCAATAAGATCACGTCTGACGATTCCTAAAATGGAGTTGTGCGGAGCCGTGCTTCTACTCAAGCTTCTGCATCATGTTTGCCTTTGTTTGCAAAGGACCATCGATGTTAATGAAGTATTCGGTTGGACTGATAGTTCTATAGTTTTAGCCTGGCTTAAAACGCCACCTCATACTCTTCAAGTATTCGAGGCTAACAGAGTTTCACAAATACAAAATTCTACAGTGCCAATCACGTGGCGACCTATTTCGGGCGAATTGAACCCTGCTGACTGCGCTTCACGGGGCTTAACAGGTTCAAGTTTGGTATCTCACCCGTTGTGGTGGGGTCCGCGATGGTTGACGTATTCGGAATCGCGTTGGCCTACGTCTAAGGCTACACAGGTATTACCTGCGGATTTACCTGGCATTCGGTGTTCGGTAGCTACAACTTTGGAACCCCCTCCAGATTTTGGTTTTCTCTTGGAGCGCTATAGCTCTTTAGATAGGCTTATTTCAGTGACCGCTTGGATTCGGAGATTCTATTATAATTGTCGTCAGAAGGATAGTCGGAATGATACGGCTTTCCTTACTCCACAAGATCGGAAGGAAGCGTTAATTATGTGGATATCGCTTATACAGAAAAATAATTTCGGTTCGGAAATTGAACGTATTCGGAATGGTCACACTTTAAAGGGATATCTCAAGCGTCTTAACCCCTTCATTGATTCGGACGGCCTTTTGCGTGTTGGAGGTCGACTCAAAAACTCGGACTTACCTTACGGAGCAAGACATCCATTGTTGCTTCTTAAATCGGGACATTTTCTTGACCTTTTAATTTCGGAATTACACTTAAAAAATTCGCATGCAGGACCGAATGCACTTTTGGCTATATTACAACGCGATTATTGGATTCTTTCAGCTAGAAGAGCGGTAAGAAAGATAACGTTCAAATGCATTTCATGTTATCGACTAAAGGGACTTACAACCCAACCGTTGATGGGTGACCTCCCTAAGGACAGGGTTTTAGCTGCTAGGCCCTTCCAAGGCGTTGGAACCGACTTTGCAGGCCCATTTTATGTGAGGTCCCACACGTTACGGAGTCCAAAAATCACCAAGGCTTATTTGTGTGTATTCGTGTGCCTGGCCACTAAGTCCGTCCACTTAGAATTAGTTTCGGATTTAACTTCGGAGGCCTTCGTTGCCTGCCTTTCTAGAATGACCTCGAGGCGTGGATTACCAGCTGTCATTAGGTCAGACTGTGGCATCAATTTTAGGGGCAGTGACACATATTTAAAGGAAGTTTTCAAATTCTTGGAACAAAATCAATCACAAATCGGTCATGATTTAGCACGACGTGGTGTTACTTGGATCTTCGATCTACCTGCGTGCCCAGCCTGGGGCGGTTTATTCGAGGCCGCTGTTAAGTCAGCGAAAACCCATTTAAAACGCACTATTGGGGAAACAACTCTGACATTCGAGGAACTCAGTACTGTTTTCTGCAAAATCGAAGCAGTCTTAAATTCACGCCCTTTGTGCCCTCTATCTTCGGACCCAAACGACTTGGAGGTTCTGACCCCAGGTCATTTTCTTATCGGCCAACCGTTAACTGCACTCCCGGAGTATCCCTTTCAGGATGTGAAGACTTATAAATTGTCTCGGTTTCAGTTGCTCCAGCAACTCTCTCAAAGAATTTGGCATCGGTGGCACTTAGAATATCTTCACACCTTACAGCAGCGGTGGAAGTGGACTGACCCCGCCGTCCCACCTAAAGTTGGGGATTTGGTTTTACTAAAAGAGGACAATGCTCCGCCTCTTCAATGGCGTCGTGGTCGGATTGTAGCGTTGTATCCGGGAAAGGATGGCGTGGTCAGGCTCGCAGATGTGCGGGTGGCGCAGGGTATGGTTTTGCAACGGGCAATTTCGAAATTGTCTCGTTTGCCTTTAGATTAGGTTAATATTAGTTTGTTTTCGGTTAGGCTTAGGACGTTAGGTTAATTGGTTGTTAGTTAACCAAGTTTTTGGAAGCAGTTGGAGACTGCTTGGGCGGGGGGATGTTTGGTATTTAATTGTTAAACGGCAACCCCAAACGTCAAATTTCACTCGTTTTCTGACAGATGACGTTGTCTGTCATTTTTTCCGCTTCCGTCCTTCGGTTTGGTTCGAATAACCTTTTTCGGCTCCCCATTTTGGCATATTTTCGGGATTATTTATTATATTAAGTACATACCACATCACACCATTCACCACCTACTTATACACAAACAAAGTGAAGTGCAAATTCTACAAAGAAGCATCGGGCCCGATATACTGGCGAGGACACTCCACAAAGGTAACATTTCCCTTCCCACTATATTTAATATATTTATTTAGGGTTTTGATTCTATTATTAGCTCCGCGAACTGGCGGACGTAACACATATGCTGGCTCCGGCAGATCATAAATTGCCGCAATTTGCTAGTACGCCGACGGTATCAAGTTGAAGCGAACGGAAACCAAAATTGTTACTTACTTGGCTCCAAGTAGTATGCAGACGGGTTCCATAACAAAGCGTACAAGAGGCGGCGGTTTCTGAAAAGCTTTCAGCTCATTGATATCAGCCTTATTGAGCGCTTTAAGCGCGTTTTGCGCCGCCTCCATAGCTGGCATGGCCATCGCTAGATCCGCTTTCGCTTCGTCGGCGATTTGTTTTACTTCTTCTGCTTTTACCTATAGTATTTTATTAAAAAATGAGGCAACATAGGTACATGTACAAACGTTTAGACCGAGTATATAATATTTCTTTACCTTAGCTGCAGCTTCGTCTTTCAATACGGCTTTCTTTACTTCGTCTGCGGCTGCTTGCTCTACTTTAAGCCGTGCTACAAGAGCTTTACCCTAAAATTTTGCACAGACATAATACAAAATATTTCAAAAATTGATACTCAGAACATTGAATGTTTCACAATCTGTCGACAGTTTACAATTTCGCTAGTTAGATTACAATGTAACGATTTTCGCAATCTTACGATGACATATACAAGGTGTAAGGTAAATGGTATAACATACCGGCGGCTACCCATGCAATTTTGACGTTATAAACACTATGGCGGTGTTAAAAAGTCAAAATTAATTATCAAAACTTTCATACAAAATTAATTAGTGAATTAAGGAAAATAAATTTTGGCAACCCTGTGGCGATTAACAACCTCATACCTATTATTATTACGTAATACATAACTTACGCAACATCAATTTCTAATGCCCTAGTACAAACGACTAATAGGGGACTGTGGATAGGGTGGGCGTGGCCGATACGTAGAGCGTCGCTTATTACACAGCAGAACCAATTTAGGGACCTTTCCTCCCTGTATCTTATTACACTACACTGATTCAAGTGTAAGGGTCCCTGTGAAAAGTGCAGTGTAATAGGCCTAGGTGTAAGTCGCCGAACTTTTGCGAGTCCTTTGTCCGAATACCGCCGCGCGACTTTGACCTCACTGACGACCTGAATAAGACGGTATTTACTGTCTAGTAGTGTTGTCATTGATGATAACGAGGTCTTGTGTTCGATTCCCGGGTCGGTTCAAATCTTGACTATTGATTAGGAATTCTCAGTAGGTAGGTACCTGAGTTAGTAACGAAATTGGCGTTGATTACCTCCCTACTCCCGTTCCTCGTAGAACATGTTAAGCCGTCTATCACTAGTAACGAGATCGTATCCTAGCTAGGTATTTGTCGCTAAACCCACCAAACGTGGGTTAAAATGGAGCAGCATGGAAGCATGGGTGTACTAATACATACTTCTGAGCTTAGAAGGTCTAATTTTATCTCTTAATCACTACCTATTTTCTAGCTGTGGGTTGGTGCCGGGTACTTATGAGAAATTCTTTACATAAAACTCAAACCTAAAAATCTTATGACCGAAATAGGACCGAAATCGAAATCGAACCCAGACTACGAGATTCGCAACCAAACCTGTAAACCACTGGTCACTCAGACGCTTTACATGTAGGTACGCTAGTTCATCATATTTAATAAAAATACAAAATGCACTCCCAATCAACTTCTCACTACAGGCAATCTCTTAAAATTTTATGTAAACCTGTTCGAAGTTTCGTTTGAGAGAAAGAGAGTAGACCTCCTGGTTCATGCTAGTACGGACGGACGCTACCTACACGGTAAACAGATACAAACAGTACTGAAACTACCTAGAAACGCTCGAAACAGCTCACTCACACAAACATGCGCATCGACGAGAACCCTAAGCAGTCGTCGCAGTGCCGTCGGTAGTGAGTGCCGCGTTATGACGAGTGGTCATGTACAAGTCTATTTCCGCCATCTTTTTAAAAATGCCAGGAGTGTATTGCGTAATATACGGCTGTTTGAACTCTGCTTATACAAAACCGGAACTATCGTTTTTAAATTTGTTCAAAATCGATATTTGGGGCTCCCTGGGATCACAAAATAGGAAACTGGTACCAAAATTTAAAAAGTCAGCGCCATTTTTAAATTCTTTGTTATTGTACCGATTTCGTTCAAAATCGATATCTGAGGATCCCTAGGATCACAAAACAGGTAACTGGTACCAAAATTTAAAAAAATCAGCGCCATTTTGAAATCTTTGTTATTGAACCAATTTCGTTCAAAATCGATATGTATCTGACGATCCCTAATTGAATCAGTTGTTTTAAGGGATGCCACCTTAACATTTATGCAAAAATTTTGAAGTCCTCATAACTCCCCCAGGATATGAGCTACACGTCTCATGACATTTTTCCAGTATATCTATACACCATCTAACATAGTAGCCGGCGGTATGTTCACCCTTTTACCAAACACCTTGTATATTAATGTAATAGGTTAATCGTACTATGGTTTCATAGTAAAATACGGCGGAATATCGCCGATGGACCTATGTCCAACGGCGTCCTAAGAACCGAATGATTCTCTGGTGGTGGTATATGATTCCTATGAACCGATTGAAAAATTTATTAGATTAAATTGTTTAAATTCGGACTGCCTTAATGCCTGTTACATAACATTATCCGGTTACCGATATTCTTGGTAAAAGTGAAACGCGATTTTTCCAATTACCTCTTCTGCCTTTTTAGCGAGTATCGGCTCCATATCACGCACCTGCTGTTCCATTACCCCCACAACTTCGTACGTTTCATACAATTTCTAAAACAAGTAATATTTATAGATATTGTTCCTTTTTAAATGCAAAGCTTTTGAAATATTATGGTATGACTCGGGAAGAACGCGGTGAAGTTCTAAATTACTTTGGCCTACCCATTGTAAGGTTTCCGATCCTATATCGTAATTCTGAGGGTGAATTAAAAGTGAAAATGTGTCCGTTGAACAATTACCAAGCTGTGTCCTTTTCTCGGCTCAACAGCTAAATCCATCTTGACAAAATATTTTCAAAGACATATTATATAAAACAAATAGTTATCACGAGAGTAATAAACCAATTAAAAAGAAAAGCTTGTAAATAAAAAATAAAACCTGCAAGCCGCAAGAAATTCTGTCGCGACCACGCAATATCTCCTGCTGCTTCTTGTCAAGCAATGACAGGTAAAGCTTCAACAAGTCCAGGTAACTGCTTGGCGTCGTATAGAAATATCGACGCATCTCGTCGTACAGCCGACCCGTCATCGCATCGACGTCCTGAGAAACAGAATAATCTATAATTATAATTATTAAACAAAAATGCTTGAAGTCCGTCATTTTTCAAGTTATGCTTATCGCTGATAATTTTAGGCTTTCAAATAAAAATGAAGCAGAAGGTAGTTTAAAATAGTAGTACCGTCATATAGAGCTACATAGGATCCAAAGCTTTCACTGAAATCTTATCCATTGAACCAAGATGGCCTGGGTAACTGGAGAGTGCTTTTTGACACTATAATTTTATGTCGTAACGCTCCACCACCACCCCCACTACAGCCCATTAACGTCCCACTGCTGGGCACAGGCCTCCACTCTCATGAGAGAGAGGGGGTTAGAGCTTAGACCCAACTCCTAACGTAACGCTCCTACGTAGCCACAAGGGTTGTCGTCCATACTATCCAAGGAAACCAGAGTTTGGGCAAACCTCGTGCATAGAAACGGCAAGTGTAGAGATCTTTTCTATTATCTCTTCATTTTCCAGTGGCTGCAAACACTGTTGGGCCACAGAGCGCAAAGCCTCTGGCGGCCATTTGGTGAACCAATCGATGGTACAGCAATTTACAAGAGATGGAAACATACGGCATCTTCGTCTGCAACGAGAAAAAACTAATTGGTATAGAAATTGGTCAATAGTATTTTAGAACTAGATTCCCGCAAAACAGTCGCAGACACATGGATTACCGTAATATGAGTGAACATCACGAAATTGCAATTTTAGTACAAATAAAAGTTAAGGTATTTATAAAACCTTAATTTTTAGAGTGCAGATCGAGAGAAACTGGAATTTTATTTGTTGACTAGCAGACTTGCCCACGACTTCATCCGCGTGAAATAAGTGTTTTTAAATTCCCACGGGAACTCCCTAGTTTTTTGGGATAATATATAATAAAATATAATAATATATAGCCTACGACACTCATAAATAATGTGTCTTTCTATTGGTCCCAGAATTTTCAAAATCGGTTCAGTACATCCAGAGATTACACCATACAATGTCACAAACTCACAAACTTTACCTCTTTATAATATTAGTATAGATTGAGCCAAAATTGTGAATGGATACCTGAACGCTTCACCAACGGGGCTCATGCAGATACAAAGATGCAGTTTTCCCCTTACTCGGTTAATGAAGTAATAGTAAACTGCATCGCGGTCGCCTGGATTGATGCCGGCTTTGGCTGCCTCGCCACGACAACCAGTTTGCACTTGTTCGTACGAATCCCCCTCAAAAAGATTCGGCACTTCACCTATGGATTGAAAAAAATATAAATGCCTTCTATATTTATTTGTCAGTGTTCGATTATTGAAGTGAAAACTTCTTCATCCGTGTATAGCATTTTTTGGTAGGAGGTAAAAAATAAAAATGTGGAAACGCGAGACCGACACCGTTCTTCTTAAGACAAAAGGTCTTAAGTATAAATAGTACATTCGTAATTAAACTTTAATGCCTTGGATTTAAGGTTTATTTGTTGTTATTTTAAATTATATTAAATATTCGTTTTCACTTCTATCGGCAGTCCCTATGACTGCCAATATTTTTTATTAAACCTGTGTTATGGCATGTCCACTAGTGGATTCGTAGATAGATGGTTGATTGAATGCGAAACCTGAGTTGAGCATATTGTTGATGTCCTCCAGGAACTCTTCTTTGGTGATTTGCGTGTCAGTGAAGAGGAAAACGGTGTCCTCTCCCGCAACGCCCGCGCGCATGTACATACCGCGCAGGTCATCGTGGAATTCCGGTGTGTCGTAGTTACGCTTTAGCTCCATGCCCATACATCTGCCGACACATCGAATTTTCATAACAACGCAAAGAAGTATTGCATAAAAAATTGCTATCGTATCAAATTGTAGGGTTATAGCTGGAACACCGTCCGCATTTCGCGAACGCTCGTCCAACTGCAAAATGCCGAAGACATATCTTTGATAAGCTCGTGACATTGGATAGGAAACAATCTTCAGCATATATACGACACCGTAAGATTGTAAAAACCGTTAGATTATAATCTAACTCGCGAAATTGCAAACTGTCGAAAGATTACAATTTAACGTATTATTTTCTCAACTGCCTCGTTGGTCTAGCGGTTAGCGTAGTCGACTGCGGATCACGAGGTCCTGGGTTCGATTCCCGGTCGGGCATAAAAATTATTAGGTATTGGGTTTTTCAATTAAGAAATTCTCAGTGCCAGCCCGGAGTTGGAAGTTGGCGGTGTTTCACCCCCGTGCCTCGGAGAGCACGTTAAGCCGTCGGTCCCGGTTATTATCACTAACATGATAATAGCTGTAAAACCCCGCCAACCCGCATTGGAGCAGCGTGGTGGGTCTAAGCTCCTAATTCCCTCTCTCCTATGAGAGTGGAGGCCTGTGCCCAGCAGTGGGACTTCAATAGGCTGTAGTGGTGTAGTGGTATTATTTTCCGGTAGATTGTAATCTGATAGGTATATAAACCCGATAAAACCTAAGCTACCTCATTATTTATGTTGAACCCGAAACTAACCTACAAGAAAACGTAAATACAATGAATATTTCATAAATTGACACTCAGAACATTGAACAGTTCACAATCTTTCGACAGTTTACAATTTCGCGAGTTAGATTATAATCTAACGGTTTTTACAATCTTACGGTGACATATATGTATATAAATTGGACCAGACTATTTGTAGAGCGTGAAGCCATAAGGGGGAGGAGGAGCTGAAGACCCTTGTGTCTCGAAAGCTAAATGTAGGGACGAGAAAGCAAGGCTTTTGGCGTAACGTGGCACTTTTTGGAATTCGACAATATGCTGATGACAAGTTACTGACTTGCATTCATTCACGTGTCCAGCGAGGGTGGCAACGGACCGTCTACCGGAGCCACCGGGACCGACCATGAGACAATGTCCTCTTTCTGCACGGAACACGCGCGCCACACGAACTACATGCTCCACCGCGTCGCGGAAGAGTACCAGGTGCATCTCAGCGCGGGACGTCGAGTTGTACTCTTCGAGGTATTCCTAATTATACAAAATTATGGATCTAACCCTAGGATAACATTCAGTCTCTGAACTATTAGTTCTACTTTATCCCGAAGTAGTGCGGAACTATAATAATTTTCGTTAAATTGTAGCAAATTTGAAAGTGTACATTTATTCCTTATTCCAGTCCCTGACTCAACATATGGGATTTCCATTTAAAAAAAAGCAAGTGTTATTACAAGCAAAAAAAATACCTTTAAAACAATCATAAGGTTTCCAATATCCGGTATTTCTTGATATTGCCTACTTTCCTTAGGAATCGCTGAGTTCATAAAATCCCCAAAGAGTAATAAAGGAGGTTGTTCAATGATCGGTGTGTCCGGAATGTCTAGGATGGGTTGCTGAAAGTTTTTTTGACACACACTACTCATCAGCCGATAGAAGTAGCTTTTATCTTCTATGTTTATCAAACGGTCATGGAAAACTCGCAGGCATTCGTGATAGAACAACCTGAAAGAAGAACTATAAATTCCACATCAAACTTTTTTGGCAAAACGTTTTCGGGTGACGGGAGGTATTATGTATATTCGTATCCTAAATCTGAATTTATGTTTAATCGAGCAAGGGTGTCGCCATCGGTAACCATTGTACATTAATTAAAAGAATAATAAAGAAATTATTATTCTTTGAATTAACGAAATTATTGTGCTATGATTTTGGTGAACTATTATTATTTACCAGCTTCTTAGTTACTGACATTCGCAAGGTTTTTGGACGAAGAGAGATAAAACAGAGAAATAGACAGGACTACTTAACAGGAGTGTCATTCCTACGTCGTCACCTGACAACACCCAAAGATTCAATCTGGCTTGTGGAAAGTTGTCTTGATGAGAACGAGTTTACCTCAGCATGCCCTGTGGAGCACGCATGTAGGCTGCATCAGCCTGTAACACTCCCTGCATAGATTTTGACAGGTCGCGCAAGTTGAAGACGTAGTGAGACTTCGCAGGCGTCGGTAGAAGCTCCGCGCAAATCTTCAAGTATACCTCTACTGCCGCGTTAACTATTGGCTCACCCAAAACAGATACTTCTGTTACGAAGTCTTCCATGTGTCCAGATAGAATTGCCTGTCGAATAGTTTTTTGAAAAGAATCCGTACTAAATAATATGATTATTAATTGAATAATTAATTAATTGATGGAGATAAGATGTTGCAGATGTTATCGATATTATATTTCACCTTAAATATAGTCTTCATGGCATCAGAATTGGGCGCCGAAATGTAGAACATGGCGAAATGGCGAACGAAACGTCCAGTTAAAGGGTTGCGACCACCACCGGGTGGAGCGCAAGCGCAGGATAACACCACGTCTAGAATCTCCTTCCAATAAAGCTTGTCGCGATCATAAAGACCACCGAAATCAAGGAATTGCCTGTGAAAATCGAGCAGCAAACATAGACTTCGATTACCATGAATGAGAAATGGGATTATCGGTAAAAAATTGGCCTTTTGTAACCTCCATGTCTCTGAATTATTGATATTAATATTTTAAACAGTATATTAACATGACCGCAATCATAATTGGTCGAAAGTAATGATGTGGGTTATGATAGGGTTAATTTACTTAGAAGTTTAAATAACCGTAAAGTTTAGATACCCGTATTATAAGAAATATCCGGAAACACGAAAGGGTATAGATGTAATTAGTTTGAGAAATAAAGTGAACGTCGATAAAATCCATTGCTAGACTAGACATGGATTTTGGCAGAGCCGAATCTTTGCAGATTTCCAAACTCGGTCCTTTGGATGGCATCTTCTTTCGTTTGATTTCGTCTACCTACTGGATGACTAATATACTGTGCTCTCCAGTGCCTCATTGATAGGTGAAACATGAAGCATGGTAGGTACCTAAGCAGTGTTTTACAAACCGAAGTAACTCTATTGTGGGCTGGGCACCGTATACGTCGAGTCGTGGCATATTTACGTCGTCTATGAATATTATGACTTTCTTCCCAAGTGGTGCACCTATTGCTTTTCTAGGTCTTTTGTCGAGACGCAGCTCGATTACTTCCTAAAATAATTTCAGTATTGTTAAGGTTTGAAAGAAACTTCTATAAATATTTCTTCTATTTGAATAGATAAATTAAGTAATCTACTTCTGGAACAGTATTAATAAACGTATCATCCTAAGGAAAAAACCTGAAAAAAGGAATTAGAAATTGCTCCTTTTTAACTTTTCGCGTCGTTGAACAGTGTTATATAATATAGATTTTTTGCCGGAAAAGGAAACAAATCAGACTCTCACGTCGGGCTTAAGAAGCTTATTTTGATTTCTATTTAGTCTGGTATCAGTGCCTGTTATTAGTAAGATAAATAATAAAACCTTGAGTACAAAATTCGGCTAATGCCAAAAACCCATACAAGAATACTAATTAGCAAAGTAAGTAATAAGTTGAGATTATTAGCAAAGTATTCAATCAGAAACCTGTGTGCGAGGGCTGCTAGTTTGCGCCGAAAAGTTCAGTATAACTGGAATAAATACGCCCGTTGCTGACATTTTCTTTAGAATTTCAGCAGCTATGCATGTTTTCCCAACACCTGTACAGGAATGGTTTTGAAAGATTTTATTAAGTTAAGAAAATTATTTGTTCGAATATCGAATACCATAAACATTGATATTGCACGAAGGTTTCGGACTATTTATTTTATTTTATTTGTGTTGGGATATTTTAATTTATAAGAAAAATATCAGTAAAGAAAAAAAACTTGGACGTCCTGTTTGAGATATTTAATTGAAATCAGAGAAAGTCATCAAACGCAAAAGAAAACAATAGATTTAAAAAAAAGAATAAGAATATATTTAAATAATATAAACAATTTAGTTTACGGCCAGTTCCAACATCCCCCTTTATACTAAATTGTCTTACAAAAAAAATATATTAACATAACGTATTAAGACACAGGAACAAGAAAAAAAAAAACTAATTAAGACCTAAACTACCTATAATTCTACTAGTTTCGATAGGCCCAAGTGGTTTGGTAAGAATATCTGCGGGTGTATCACAACTTTTCATATAGTCTAAAATAATTGTATTATTACTAACTTTTTCTCGTATAAAATGAAAACGAGTGTCAATATGCTTCGTCCTGCTATGGTGCACAGGATTGTGAGCTAAATTTAGAGCACTCTGACTATCTGAAAATATCTTAATTGTACATATCTTACCGGTAATATCCTCTATAAATTTACGTAAGTAACAGGCTTCTTTAGTTGCTGCAGTAAGAGCCATGTACTCAGCTTCAGTGGATGACAGAGCAACAGTTGGTTGTTTCTTTGATTCCCAAGACACTGGTCCACCAGCTAACTTAAAGACATAGCCCGTGTAAGACTTTCTGTTAATTGGACAATTTGCCCAATCAGCATCTGCATACCCTGTTAACGGCTTTCCAGTTTTCCTGTATATTAAGGAATACTCTAGTGTACCCTTTAGGTATTGAAGAATCCTTTTTTCTGCTTTCTAATGTTCCGTTGAAAAACACGTAGTAAATTGGCTTAAGTAGCTCGTTGCAAATGCTATATCAGGACGTGTATTGACTGCCAAGAACATAAGGCATCCTATTAGATTTCTGTAAGGCAGCAGCAATGACTCACCACTAAAGTTTCGTTCTAATTTTCTGTGAGCTAATGGAGTACAGTAGCCGACTTACATTCACTCATATTAAATTCGTCCAATATGGACAATATATTGAGGTGTAGAGATATAAGTTTAGATAATATATAATACTTTAACCTAAATGATGGACGTATAATAAACCTAACTACCGAAAAGAACAGACGTCTTATTTTACCCAAACACCCATCCTTACATGGCGACCCTGCCAGTGAGCGGTCGGGTTCGCGCCGCGTTCCGTTCGCCAAATATGGGTTAGTAACTATAAACATGAACCCAATGGACTTATTGTGATGTCTATACGACGAGTTTTAAAGTAAAATTAAAATTATAATTTTCAAAGATGTGCAGATCTAACGTAAAAAATGAAGAAACTTTTATTAATCAAAATGCTGGAACTGGAAATACGGCTTCAATCGAAGAACTTAATTTTCATATGAACACAACAAATATTATATTATCAATAATTGTGGTTCTTCTACTCATCGGTGCTTCCATATTTATGTATAGAATCTACAAGAAATGCCACTATAATTGGAAGCTGAAATAAGAGAAGACACGCTACGTCGCTCGGTGAGCCGACGATTCAAAGAATTGAGAAAAACAGATGCAGAACAATAAATAAAATGTGTAAAGTGCAAATAAATAATGAATCAGTGAAAAATGCAGTGTTTGGTATATATATACATTTTATTGTCATGTAGGTACGAAAATATTATAAAATATTATATTGTATATTTATTAATCTCATTCATATATGGCAGATATTTGTGAAAAATTTTATGAAAATTTATTAGAAATAAGGAAATATCTGATAAAAATAGGCCCACAAAGACGCCAAACTGGCAGTATTAGTTCTAAGAAACTAGAAGAGTCAAATATAATTTTGAACAGTTTTGAGAAGGAATTGATAGATTTACGTAAAAAGTCACTAAGTGAAAGTGACTGGGTTTTAATAAATAGTTATACGGAAGAAATTCATAAGTTATTTAAGGAAATTAGAATTTTATGTAATGTACCTTTAGTAAGCAAAATGGAGACCTTTAACTTAAAAACTGCCGTCTCTTTATTACCTATAATGAATGATAAGGAGGAGGTAACTAAACAACTAATCTCATCAATCGAAATGTACAGTAGCATGCTTGAGGAAAAATCAAGACCGATACTTATAAAGTTTATTTTAAAAACTAGATTATCAGAAGGTGCAAAGCTGAGATTATCCCAAAAATATGAAACAATAGAGCTCCTTATTAATGATATGAAAAAACACTTGCTAACTAAAAAGTCTTTTACAGCTTTACAACAACAATTGTGGAGGTGCACACAAAACCAGAAAAATGTGGAGGACTATGGCAAAGACATAGAAAATTTAATTGTAGAGCTGACTATCTCGCAAGCCGACGGGGATGACAATAAATTTGAAATTTTAAAGGAAATTAATGAAAAAACAGCAATTAATCGGTTTGCTACCGGATTGCGGAATAGTCACCTCAGTACAATAATTTCAGCTAGGAATTACGTAAGTTTAAAAGATGCAATTCGAGGTGCGAAGGACGAGCAGATTTCTACATTTTCAGAGGATAGTATCATGAAGATAGGTCGTAATAAACATTTTTCGCAGATGACCTACCACACGAGAGGACATAATACTCAAGGTAGAACTGGTTACAAGGAGATCCCGCGAGACGCATGGACTTCTGCAGATTCATGCTCAATGCAGATATCGAGGACCCGAATTTCCTAAAATTAATATTGTGGACAGATGAATCCAAATTCGATAAGGACGGGATTACTAATTACCATAACGCACACTATTGGGCTCCTAAAGAACTAGGCAATCCAAATAAGAAAAGAATAAAGGGGTCACAACGACGATTTAGTGTAAATGTGTGGATGGGCATCATTTCCAACCATTTGATTGGGCCTTACTTTCTTCCAAACAATCTGAATGGTGAAACTTATGAAAATTTCTTAAGAGATCACTTAGGTGATCTACTAGGTGATCTCCCATTACAATTACTGCGGGACATGTGGTTTCAACATGATGGCTGCCCTGCTCATTTCAGAAGAAGCGTTAGGGAATGGTTGGACACTAACTATCCTAACAAATGGATTGGACGAGGTGGTCCTTTACCCTGGCCAGCCAGATGTCCCGACCTGACCCCCATGGATTTTTATGTATGGGGGCACATGAAGAGCCTCGTTTACAGTGAGCCCAACCCCATATCGTCAGTGGAAGTTCTCAAAGAAAGGATAATTAATGCTGCTAACGACATAAGAAGAATATTAACCACTGGTGTAGTGAAAAGTGGACTACGTGAAAGAATGAGAAAATGTGTGCGAAATAGAGGTGGACACGTAGAATATGAACTATAAAAATTTATTCAAAAACATTAGGTGAATAAATGTTATTTTGAACTGATTTATTGTTTCATTTAGCTTACTACAATCACCCGTTAGACCTACTACCTGAACCTTTCCAACTATGTTTTTTTCTATGAGTTTAAATACAACCCTAGGTTGTTATACCTCGTTGGATAGCTGATAAAATGTAGATGTTTTTAAGCACATCTGCAGAGCAAGTGCCATAATAATTTTTTGAGATATCCAGAAAAGAAAAATATTTTTTTATAATTTGTACTTATTTTCTTAAGTTTCGATCGTCTACAATGAACTATTTAGTTAACTTACGTGCAATTTTAGTCATTGAGGTCATTAAGCATCTCATTCTTCATGTAAAAAACCAAAAAAATAATCATAAGAGTCAAAAAAATTCAAAATATTCAATTCAATAGCCGAAAAATTGGGCATTTTCATAAAAAAAATAAACTCGAATATCTCGAAAACGGTTAAGTTTAGGATGGGGGGTTCCATAGTGAAATCATTCAGAAATGATGTGTACTACACGCCCTTAACGGATCTAGGTCGACTTTTCCTGTAACCCTGTATAATACTTTAAATGATGGACGTATAATAAACCTAACTACCGAGAAGAACAGACGTCTTATTTTACCCAAACACCCATCCTTACATAATTCGATTGACTAATTTTTATGTAATCTTGATTTCTATCTATTTGTAATCCTAAATATGACTTCAAATTGCCAAGATCATTCAAACTAAAATATTTTGACAAATCATTTTTAACAATGTCAAACGTCACGTCAGAATTTTAAAATATTGAATAGAAGCAGGCGTTACTTTGCGGAAGTCCATGATAGTGAATGAACTAGAAGTTTAATTCGCTATAATCCGCTACAGTAGACAAATCTGTGTGGTACAGTGCGTCTTTCACCTGCAACATGCGACACCCACCACCCAGCAATTCGCACAGGCACAACACCACACCACACAAATCCTCCAAATCACTCTCAACGTACGTTTCACTCCGACACCGGAGCATCCTCAGGAGATGCTGACTCGACAATGCACGATTGTGAAGTGACTATCGTATCGCAAGTTCCGGCTTATATACCTTTTTGGCATGGCTCATACTGAAGCCCCGCCCCCTCCCCCATTACTGTATAAATTGAGTAAAGGTGAATTTGATACGTTTATTTGTTCATTTAGCAACTCAAATCCTTTATTATTGTGTTTAATTATTTCTAATTGCTCCCAAACGCACATTCATTTTTGATGATTCTTTAATTTATCTTTTCCATTGCAAATCCTCCGAAGTGTATTATTTGTCCGGAACGCGACATGCACATCATGTGATCTGAGCGTCTTTGCAATGCGCTCAGATATAGGTCCAAAATACGTCAAACTGGCTTTATATTTACTAATTTTATCCGATGTAGGATAAAATTGTATGTAGGATGTACATCGGACAAAAATCGGGTGTTTATAAGCTTGAGTGTCCTGAATGTGGTGCCACATATGTTGGTCAAACTGGACGCAATTTTGAGATGCGCTATAAGGAACATATGTCTGCTTATAGGAACGATCAACCACAAAGGTCCCACTTCGCTAAACATCTTTTGGACAGTGGACATGAGGTGGGCAATAACCATTCATATAAAATCCTGCATAAATGTAATAAAGGGTTACGAATGTGCGTTTGGGAGCAATTAGAAATAATTAAACACAATAATAAAGGATTTGAGTTGCTAAATGAACAAATAAACGTATCAAATTCACCTTTACTCAATTTATACAGTAATGGGGGAGGGGGCGGGGCTTCAGTATGAGCCATGCCAAAAAGGTATATAAGCCGGAACTTGCGATACGATAGTCACTTCACAATCGTGCATTGTCGAGTCAGCATCTCCTGAGGATGCTCCGGTGTCGGAGTGAAACGTACGTTGAGAGTGATTTGGAGGATTTGTGTGGTGTGGTGTTGTGCCTGTGCGAATTGCTGGGTGGTGGGTGTCGCATGTTGCAGGTGAAAGACGCCACCACCACACAGATTTACCACACAGATGTACCACACAGATTTGTCTACTGTAGCGGATTATAGCGAATTAAACTTCTAGTTCATTCACTAGAGTTTTAAAAGACAATTATGTCATCCAAGTAGACACCCAAAATAACAAGTTCATCACCAAAAAGTTTTGTATATACACAAGGCTCAGAAGAAGCTTCCCCCCCGGACCGCTGAGGTGTTCAGACGTATTGTTGGAGTAACTCTTTTTAATTGTTTTTAATTATAACGTTAAAATGTAATTTAAACTCAAAATTGTGATTCAAAATATTAGGAGCACATAATTGTGTTGGAGTGTCTGCTGTTCACTAAAGCTTTAGGGGAGGCGGAGTGGGGCGTAACACCGCTACACGAGCACACTTACAAACGCATACGGAAGTGTTAAACCTGAATGGTTATTATCAACGTAGCTACTAGGCGCACAGAAAATACATAGCACTTCACTATTTCACGCGTTACGCACTCACTACGAGCGAATAAATATTGCAAAAATGCATCGCACACCGCCCGTAAAAACTATCTCGTCTTCTGAAGAAAACCTAATATCGAGAGATAAGGACGATACTCCTGTTTTAAAAAATCAGCAGCGCAGAAAACGCCGTTGCCTATCAATCGGAGATGATGAAGACCTATCGTACTTTAAAAATGAGTTGAAATCCATGATGGAAAATTTCATTGCTTCACAGAATACTCGGTTAGAAAAGTTAGAACAACACATAATTGAAATAAAAAGACAAAATACTGAAATTAAAACTACGAATACTGAAATTGAAAAATGCACAAAATTTATGTCTGATCAAATTCAGTCAATTGAATCAAAAATAAGTGATTTAGAAATGGACCGCAAGAAAATTTCTTCACACATAACAGATTTGGAAGACAAAATCGATATCATTCAGAAAAAGAGCATTATTACGTGTGTCGAAATCTGCAATATCCCGAAAAAAAGTAATGAAACTAAGGACGACCTTTACGAGTACATAAACAAGCTCTCTTCTAGAATGAAGGTACCGGAATGTCATAATAGCTTGCGCGATGTTTACAGGATCCCGAATAAGTCCGATAAAAGTAATTCGACATTAGTTATTGAATTTTCGAACACCCTTTCCAAATATAAATTCTTGCAAGCAAATAAACTATTTAACGGATCCAACTCGGCTCGGCTATACAATACGGATATGGGACTAAATACGGGAGGTACGAAACTACCAATATACATTGGCGAACACCTGACTCCTAAAACAAGGCGCTTATTCTTCCTAGCTAGAGATCTCAAAAAGACACTTGGATTTGCTCATTGTTGGACATCGAATGGAAACATTTATTTAAGGAAATCGGACGGAGCAAAGTATGTTATCATCAAAAATGAATCACAATTGAATGAACTCCGCGCTTCAAGTGATGAAAAATGACTTTTTTAAATTGTGTAATTTTAATCTTGCCATTCCTTTATGTAATTATTTCACGTAACTTTAAATTAATATATTTCATGGGTATTGTTTTGAATTATTGTTTGCATGTTATTTGTTTAAATTCTTACTATGTAATAAAATGTAACAACACTAAAATCACACACTATACAACAAACTCACGACTACCTACACACAGTAAAAATATAAGTATCTCGAATAAAACCTATTATTTACAGCCCACAGTATATCGGATTTTTTTAATTATATATATACAAAAATATTATGATCAACTCTGTAATATTGTAAAAAAACATTTTTTGCATTCTATTTTTCTGAGCTCTAACTGTAAATTATGTTATACAGTTAAATATATTTACACCAAATACAGTACAAAAATCACACACTATGCAATACATATACGACCACATTCACACAATAAAATTACAAAAAAATCATGTAACACGTTTTTTAAACGGCTCACCCACAAAACTAAAATTGTATCTGTACAAAAATACTATGTTCCCTTTTTTACTTCTTATTATTGCATTTATTATCTCAAATCCCCATCCAAATTTACATGGCGGGTGGCTAGATATAACATAATACTACGAGAATGCGATTTTTTGACACCAAATGAAAGCGATAAATGTGTAAACGTACCAAGTATTGACCATAATTACACCATTTTGATTTAACTTTTAAATGGAGTGTGTAGAAGAAACGGTAAAGTATTTAGATGAAATAAATTTATTCAATTCCTTAAAATGCACTCCAGAGGATTGCCTTTTGCACGTCAAATCTAATAATAAAACCATTAACATCGCCATTCAAAATATACGCAGTATATCACACAATATATCGGGATTTCAGGCGCTTCTAGAGAGAACAAGCATGGAACCCGATATTATTGTTTTCACTGAATGTTGGTTATCTAGTAACAAAGTAATTCCACACCTTGACAACTATACAAATAGTTTTACAGAAAATTGTATGAAACAAAATGATGGTGTAGTCATATACACGAAAGATTATATATGTTGTAATACATACGAGCCACATTTTCCCGAGGGAAACTGTCTCGTTACCACGTTAAATAATCATATCACACTGATTTCAATATATCGATCACCCTCAAATAGAGATACCAGTACATTCATACAATCGTTAACTTCCCTTCTAAACTCAATTAAAACTAAACATATAATTATTGTAGGAGACATAAATATAGACATTAAAACTAACACCTCAGACTCACGTGCCTAAAATTATCTTGATTTGATGTCATACTTTGGTCTTCTTCCAGTGCACATACTAGCTACGAGACTAGATAACTGTTTAGATCACGTTTTTGCAAAGACTACCTATCCATCCACCGCCTTAATTATTGAAAATTCGTTAACTGACCACGATACGGTACTACTCTCTCTAGAAATTAAAAAAACGCCATTGTTATCTGGTCCTACCTACAAAACTAAATACAACTTTATAAACATCCAAAACGAAATAAATGTTTATGACTTTGGAAGTATTGTAAATTCTAAAAATGCAAATGAGGCAGCAGAACGTTTTGTCAACGTATTAAAAACCATTATAAATAATAACTATACACAAATAAAGCTCTCACGCCGTAAAACTACTCTCAAGCCATGGATAACCCCGGGCCTCCTACGCTGTCTTAGACACAGGGATAAGCTTCACGCCAAAGTAAAAAAAGGACCCAGAAAATTTAACTTTAAACACAACATACAAGAGATATCGAAATTTCTGTACCAATATTCTCAAAAAATTAAAAAATCAACATTTTAGAGAGGAATTAAAGAATGCAAATAGTATTAAAAAAACGTGGGATATAATAAACACTACTACACATTTTAAAAATAAAAAAATTATTTCACACAATCTTCTTAACATATCAAAATCTCCGATTGAATCAATTAATCAGATAAACGACTATTTTGTTAATACAGGCCAAATGTTAGCGGATAAAATTAGTATCAATGTGGAAAGTAATTCTCAAATTAACTATAATTACCACTCATTATACTCCCCTCCAAATTCATTTGTATTATTAGACACCGATATAAAGGAAGTAATATCAATTATAAATTCTCTCAAAAACACAAATTCAGTTGGGTGCGATGGTACATCAGCTAAAATTCTTAAACAAAATAAAGAATCACTCGCAGGCATTCTGGTTCATTTATGTAATTTATGCTTTGACTCTGGATTTTTTCCGGAAGTTTTTAAGAAATCGGTTGTTACACCCATTTTTAAACAAGGTGACAAGAACTTAATCTCAAACTACCGTCCAATATCTATACTTCCTACCATTTCAAAAATATTAGAACGAATTATAAACAAGCAATTGATTAAATATCTCGAAGCAAATGACTTACTTGCAAAAAACCAATACGGTTTTCGAAAACAAAAGTCAGCGACGGATGCTGTTTATGATCTCGTTGATTGTGCTGTTCAACATATCGATAATGGTGATAAATGCCTGGCAATCTTCTTAGATCTCGCCAAGGCATTTGATACCGTGTCGACACCCCTACTTCTACATAAGCTCGAAAACATTGGTATAAGAGGCAAGCAACTTCAACTGCTAAAGAGCTACTTGACAAATAGATACCAATCAGTCAGGATAGGAAATGTCATCAGTGAGGCTCTTCCTATCACTCATGGTGTTCCACAAGGAAGCATTCTAGTCCCAACCCTCTTTCTCATATATATCAACCAGCTCTGCAAATTAAAAATGACAAATGGAAAAATTATGAGTTATGCGGACGATACTGCTCTAGTAGTCTGGGGAAAAACGTGGGAGGATGTTTTTTCCCAAGCCCAAAAAGATTTTAATACCGTTTCTTACTGGTTGAGACAAAATCGATTAAGTTTAAATGCGGAAAAAACTAAATTAATGACATTCTCTCTGACTAACAAGGGCCAGCCATTACCAGAAACTTATCAAATATACGCGCATACTGGACTATGTGAAGCCCAAACATGCCAGTGTCCGAAATTGGCAAGAGCACCTTACGTGAGATATTTAGGTATTATTATAGATAAAAATCTCAACTTTAATGAGCATATTAAAAAACTTACAACTAGAATAAAAAAGCTAATAGCCATTTTTAAAAACATAAGGGAAGTAGCAGATCCTAAACTTATTAAAACTATATATATATCGCTATGTCAATCGTTATTGACGTACGGTATTGATACTTGGGGTGGGGCAGCTAAGTCACACATGATGCAGCTTGAAAGAGCACAAAGACTACTACTAAAAGTAAGCCGTTTTCTACCATACCACTATTCTACAGTTCAATTGTATAAAGATACTAAGGTCTTGTCAGTACGAAAATTATTTATTCAGCAACTTATGATGAGATTTCATGTTCAAAATAAAGATAAGACTATTAACACTGATAGGAGACGCAATTATAAAGTCTTTTCCACAAGAAAATTTAGGAAATCGTTTGCACACCGTTTTCCATGCTTCCTAGCTTTCTTTACAATAAAGCTAATAAAAAACTAAATATAAATGGCCTAAATAGACGTGATTGCAAAAACCGAATATTTGATTGGTTAATAGAACTAGACTATGATGAAACGGAGAATACAAAATTAGCATAGATACAAAACAAAGAACATACACATACTAAGACACGTACTTTTATACAATCATATATAGAAACGCACAGTAAACCCACACACCACACACACACACACACACACACACACACACACACACACACACACACACACACACACACACACACACACACTTACGCAGACACACTCAAAGTAATAAAGTAGTTACATAGATAAGACAATATAATAATAAAAATGCATGCTATAATATAATATTAAATTTAAATCACTAACCATTACAGCAATTACCAAGTCATATTATTTAATTAGCCATTATACTCGGGAAAGAGCCTGGTGTCTTGAAACACAGGTTTATTACCTAGTTCGAGCACCAGTCCCTTCATTGTTACTGTTTGAATATGTTTTATGTGAATATGTAATTGTAATTGGGAAAATAAATAAATTGAATTGAATTGAATCAGAAGAAGTTCCTATAAAACCTATTTTTGAAAGGACTTCATTCAATTTTTTCTTCCAAGCACGAGGTGCCTGTTTGAGACCATATAGAGATTTTCGAAGTCTGCAAACCCTGTCTTCTTGGCCTTGAACTGAAAAACCAAGAGGTTGTTCCATAAATACTTCTTCCAAATCTCCATAAAGAAATGCTGTGTCAACATCCAGATGTCTCATTTTGAGATCTTCTGCTGCCAATGCAAACAAAGTACGCAGGGAAGAATGACGAATCACAGGCGCAAACGTCTCATGATAATCTATATCTCTTGTTTGCTGAAACCCTTTGACCACTAGCCTTGCCTTATACTTGCTTATATTACCATAAGCATCCTTCTTATGCTTATAAACCCATTTACAGGGAATAGCTTTTTTATTTGACTCCCAGGTATTTAACTTCATTAGTGAATTGTATTCATCAGTCATTGCTAAAACCCATTTTTTACCATCTTCTGAATGTATAGCTTCAGAATAGTTTGTTGGTTCACCTGAATCAACATCAGTAGAGGCCTGATAAGTTAAATATTCAGGTGGCTTTCTATTTCTAGATGGATATCTGGGTTCATTACTTACTTACGTTTGTTCAGTACAAGAAGACTCTTTATCCATGTTCACAAGAACAGATGATTCTCCTTCTGGACTACAACAATCAACACAATCATAAAATTGATCATCACCAGTTTCAATATGTTCTTCGAATAGTAATACTGACTCCATATTTTGAACTATAGGCTCTGATGCATTTTCGTTTAAAGGTGTAAAACAATTCTCAAAAAAACTTGCATCTCTTGACTTAATAATACGTCTTGGATTTGCAGGATCCCGAAAAACATAAGTATTAGGATCTTCTGAGTAACCTACGAAAATTGCTTCCTCTGCTTTTAAATCTAGTTTCCTTCTTTGACATGAAGGTACATGAACTAGAGCTCTACATCCAAATACCCTTAAGTGACTTAGATCACTTTTCCGACCACTCCACTTATCATAAGGTATTTTGCCACTCAAAGCTCGATGAGGGGACCTATTTTTCAAATAAACTGCGACTTGGAAAGCATCTTGCCAGTATGATTTAGGTAGTGAGCTTTCGGCCAACATTGATCTCGCCTTCTCTGTTATTGTACGATTAGTATGTTCAGCAACTCCATTTTGCTGTGGGCTATAAGGCGTTGTTACTTGGTGCTCAATTCCATTCCAAGAAAGATAATCAGAAAACTCTTTATTTACATATTCTTTTACTCCATCGGTTCTAAGAGCCTTTATTTGAAAACCTAATTGTTTTTCAACTAGAGCTCGAAATAATAAAAATTTATTCTTTACCTCAGTTTTAGAAGATATAAAATAAGCAAAAATCTTGCGAGTATAATCATCTACAAAAGTTAAAACATAAACGTTTCCTTGAAAAGATGTCGTCGACATTGGTCCGCATAAATCACTATGGATTAGTTCTAAGGGTGATGACGCCTTATTATACGCTACATTCTTAAACGGTTTTCTAGCTTGTTTACCTTTTACACAAGCGATGCAACTATTTTTATCAACCTTAGTAAAATCTACTCCTACCTGATGATTCTTCAATTGATTCTTGCCTATGCGACATAAGTGTCCTAACCGTTTATGCCAAAGCTGATACTTGCTCAGACAGTCAGAGTGCACCTCGTACGCAATATTTTCACTATTTATCTTAGGTGGAATATTAACAGTACCATCAACTATATACAGTCCACCACAGGGCGAAGCATGAAGAACAGAATAACCTGAAACACAAAAGGTATCATTTTTACAAAAACTACATCCGCTTTTGTCAAAAACACATACAAAACCTTTATCAATAACTTTCTATACTGATAGTAAATTAGCCTTTAAATCTGGTAGTAGGGCAACATCACTTATTGTTTTTACTACATCACCAGGTGTCTTAATAGAAATATTTCCTATTCCACAAAATTTAACGCTCTCACCATTTGCAACAGCTATATTTCTAGTATTTATTGACCTAAAGTCCCGAAACCAAACTTCTCTGAAAGTCATATGTTTTGTATCCCCAGAATCTACGTACCAAACATCCTTATTGGAATAGTTAGCAGTAAATGTTGTGACCGAAGCTGTGACCTCATTTGCTACATTTATTATGCCTTTATTACGTCGTTGAGGGCAATCCGGGCGTTTATGCCCTGGCACGTTACATTCATAGCAAATAATCAATTTATTTGGTTTGGATTTCATTCCTTTGGCCTGGAAAACTGCATTTGTTGGTGTGATGTCATTTTTAGACATTTCATTTAATAGTTTTGTCTTAACCAAATCGGAAGTGATGTCTATATTGCAGTTTTCCAGTGCCATGATCAATGGCTCATATGTAGTTGTTAGCCCTCCCAGTAATATAGCTGCAATTGATTTATCTTCGACAACTTTTCCTATGTCAGCTAGGTCTTGTGACGTAGACAGAACTGCATCTATATATTGTTCAATATTTTCAAAGTCTGAAAGACTTAATCTATAAAGCTTTTGTTCCAAGGCTAGCCTTCGGCCCAAACCTTTATCTTCAAAAGCTGCCTTCAGGGCCTCCCAGGCTTCGGCTGCAGTTTTTGCACGTCTAACATGTGTAATTGCTACACCGTCTAGTGTTAAGCATATTTTTGCCAGAGCCTTAGCGTCATTCCTTACCTTAATAGATGCAGTGGTTGTATCTCCTTCTGGATATCCATCAATAGGAAACCATAGGTCCTCATGTTGCAAATAATTTCGCATTTTAAATTTCCAAGTAGGATATCCTTCTCTATTTTTGAGACTAAAAGGAGGAACTGACGACGAATGTAACATCTTATTACCACTTATATCTCCGCTTGCTTGCGACATTTTTGAAAGAAAAAAAATAATATCAAAAGAAAATGAATTTTCTTATTCGCAACAAATAAAGCAACAATGGACAATAAACACCACTTTTCACTTAAATTTTTCCCAAGAGCTTCGTGCTGATAACGTGTTGGGATATTTTAATTTATAAGAAAAATATCAGTAAAGAGAAAAAACTTGGACGTCCTGTTTGAGATATATATTTGAAATCAGAGAAAGTCATGAAACGTAAAAAAAACAATAGATTAAAAAAAAATTATAAGAATATATTTAAATATAAACAATTTAGTTTACGGCCAGTTCCAACAATTTGTAAGGTTCACTTACACTAATAAAATCCAAAGTAAAATTAATTATAACCATAGGTAAGTATATCAAAAATCCCTAAGAGATCAAGTATATATATAAATATATGAATATTATAAATGCGAAAGTTTGGATGTATGGATGTATGATTATTCAATCACGCCCAAACGGCTGCACGGATCTGGATGAAATTTGGCGCAGAGATAGATTATAGTCTGGAATAACACATAGGCTACTTTTTATCTCAGAAAGCTAAGGAGTTCCCGCGGGAACCAAAAAACTTCAATCCACGCGGACGTAGTCGCGAGCATCAGCTAGTAAAATAATAAAAAATTAACCCCAAAATTGACTGTTTGAACTCAATTTTAGAGGAAGAGGCATAAGAAAGATACCCACCAGTATTTCCAGTAAACATGACAGGTTTTCCGACAGACAGGAGTTTTTCAAACAGGTATCCATAGCGGACGGTGTCAATAGTGGGAACGAGAGTTTCGAAAAATGGCTTATTGCAGTCGTATAAAAACTGCGGTATAATCTCCGCCCACACTTTCAGCTTGCGTTGCTTTGTGTCCATAAACATGTCGAAGAAATTGAAGCCTTGCGGATAACTAAAACAGATTAAAATTTTAAGGTATGATACGATACAGAGCCTCTCATGTAGCTGTTGTGAAAATTTTGAAAAATAAATTAAGGGTCCATAGAAGAAGTTGCCTGAACAGAAGAACCGGTGGTGAAATTGATCCTCAGGGCTGGATTTTTCAATCATTCCATCTGTCTCTGCCTAGCAACAATAGAGCGTCAGTTTCGTGTGACATTTCTATATTCCGCCGACTAATAGTCTCATCATCATAATGTTCTTATCCTCTCATCGCCACTGACCACTACTAAGCACGGTTCTACTCCCAGAATGTGAAGGACTTAGGTCATACACCTTAGGTAATATTGTGTGGAACTCTCTGGCTTATTATTAGGTTATCTCACAGTAATTTTACTCACCGTTAAAGCACTCGATAGTAAATTCTATAAAACTTTCCGAAAAGTGACAGGTGTATATGGTGTAGAGTGGTGGTGTATATCTCCCAAATAGATGGCTGGTGGCTGTAGTCCTAAACTTAGTGTTTAGTGGCTTTGATACTCACAATTCTGCTTCCTCAAAAGTCTCGAACTGCCTTTTAATAAGCTCCTCAAAGGGTTTACGGTTTGTTTCAAGGATGTTGCCACCGATACTCCAAACGTAGCAAAAGATGAAACAATGGGCGATATACACTTTAACAGCCGCTTTGTCAGCAAATCGGTCACCCGGCTCTGATAGTAAAGCGCCTAGCAGGCAGCATAGAGCCGCTACCTTACTTATATCCACCTGTTTTAATGTATAAACTATTTAGAACATAAATCTAAGATTACTGGTGAAGCCCCTTTAAATTGATTGTTATGTGCCAAATGCTATGAAACGACTTCAACTTTCGATGATACTTTCGAGAGAAATTAATGTTTGGGATTTTTGACAATACCAAATCCTAGGCGAACAACTGATTAGCTAATCCTAGGCTGAAAACTGTGGCTAACGTCGTGTGTGGTGTAGCATGTTTACCAAATATTTACTGTTTGTTAATGCACTGCGTGCTACTGTTTTTTAACCTGAACAAATAAAATAAAACAATAAAATTTACACTTCATAGACCTTGTCTTACCTGTTTAATACCAACACTGCACTTCGTATTAACATGAACAATTCCACTTTCGAGCATCTTAAACAGCTCGTAGACAAACTCCCAATTCTCTTGGGTGAAGAGGTTTTTCTCCACAGCCTCGTTAAGCCAAGATCTCACATACGGTAGATAGCCCATTTCATTCGGGTCAATGTAGACCATTCCGCATCTGGAAACCGTAGCTGGTGACGCTTGAGCCAGGTCGGCAACCTTTAAAACAAGTTTTTTCTAGGCTTCTGAACGTACCTTTGATATGGATATATTAATAGAAAAGCGGCTGAAACTCCCCTAGGTACCGACTCGGATTTATTATACGATATCTTACAGCACTTTCCTTGTTCAATCACAAAGTAAGCAACGTCACGTGGTAGTACATCCTAAGCTGACTAATCTAGCAGTAATCTAATGTGGCAGTATTTATTCAATGAAAATTTTCTAAATTGGACTTTTGTTCGCTATGGTGCGTGGGGCGCTATGACTATCTCTTTCTATTGACACCAAATACTTGCTGACAAGCCCATGGTGCTTCGTGGGAAACAATTGGGGAATTATATTATAGCCATATTTCAAATAATTCATTAGTCCATGAAAAAGTAGCTCGCCTGATTTAGATGTTACTTTTACATACCTCAAATACCATATGCACGTAAGGAGTAAGCTTAATGCGTTCTGAGTTTGAGAGACACAGCATCTTGTTATCATCGAGCACTGTGTTCATATTTTCGATCCATACGGCATCAACTGGACCGTCGCAGATTAACCACTGGTGGTCTGCAGTTTCGCACTGAAAAGTATATATATGAAAGTTGTAGGAGGAAACTTCACTTACAAAAGATTCTAATGCATCAAGAAAGTTCAGGAATAACTTCACATTTCACAAGTATCTACAATAGCCAATAAGTCATTATTATGGCTACATTACTCGCCATAACTCAACATCTATAAAACGACATGTCCTGACTGAATGATCTATCAACGCACAGCCTAAACCACTGAAGCTAGAAACTAAAAATTTTGATAGTAGGCTGTGATGTAGTCTATAAAAAGATTTTTGGAAATTACAAGAGTTATATAGGCTTCATCCATCATCATCATCCATTGGCCTGTATGCATCCACAGCTGGACAGAGCCCTTTTCGAGAGCGCGCCACCAAACACGAAGGCTTACATGATATCAAATAAAAAACACCGTTTCAAATATGTTCAGTAAAACACTGACGTCACCAGAACGACAGCATTTGGATTTAGAGGAAACATTACAGCTACTATGGGTACGGGTATTACTATGCTAGTTTTAGTTTTACCTGAACAGCGGTTCTGAGAGATAGCGGCAGGATGCCGTCATGCCACTCAAGGGTTTGTAAGTTTACTTCACCGTACAGCTCTCCTATGCTGAGACTTTTGGGGTTCATGATGTATTTATGTACGATCTGATATTGTGGACCTGGCACTTCTCTCTCGCATAGACGAGTATACGTGTCCCCTAGTACCTAAGATCAATTGCTTCTTCAATATTATCATCTATTTATCTTTAACCTATTTAAGAAAAGGCGTCTATCTGTCATCTATCTGTCTTAACCTATTTCATAGGAAAGAAATAGCTTTTTAGTACTCTGAAGCTGGTTCCTTTTTTGAGTATTGACTACTAGTTAAATAAATGATTTTTTATTGATTATCAAATAGAGGATCTCCCAAAAGTCGTAATATCTACGTCCTTAGTTTTGAATAACCATTTTAAACTATTGATTAAAGTAGAAAAGTGCGTCGAACTTCATTTAAAAGGCCGTACTAAGTACGCCTTTGTATAAAAGTTGCTGATTTGACTAGTTGTCAAATACCCAATTAGCTAGAACATGGCAAAAATAGTATCATCGAATAACGAGTGGTGAAGAAAAACAGGCATCCAGGTGGTAGGATCTTCATTCAAATTATCAGTCCAGAGTTCGAAGCACTTTCTGAACCGAACCCAACTCAATGTTAAGCTATACAAAATCTCTGACAACCATATCGGAGGATTGCTAGCAAAACAAACATTAAAAAAAACCGAGTAAGTTATTGAGTTTCGTCTGTTGGTTGGTACGTGATAATAGACGCTTTAACGAAAATAGATAATACACTAACATGTAAGACCACGGTCTTGCTGCCACCGGTGGGTCCCACGAGCATCACACCCCAGCGGACTATCATCGTCTCATGCAGCTGGATCACTTTGCGTATCTGGCATTCCATAATTTGCAGTTTTCTTTCCAGCAATATCTCCTCTACATAATATGAAACAATTATTTATATTAAATGGTACCTAACCTGTGATGATAAAGATCCGAAACAAAGAATTCAAAGTTATTTTTAACTTCCGCCATATTGAATTTAGCGTGACTAAGTTTTCAGATACTGTTTTAAAATTCAGTTTCAAGACTTGACATAAGCAAACACACAAACATTGCAAGTTAAATAAAAGCTTGTGAAAAATATAGTGAAACATCTTAAAATGCTCTGAAACCCATTAAAGAATAAAACCTAAATTTTTGAACTCACAGCATATCGATGGAATATGAATGTGTTGCTAAAAATGATTATGCCAGGCCGATATACTCATTGAGACGTTATACCGTCGCAATCAGCTGACACCACTCCTATTAGGCCCCCTTGCAGAGACGCGGGGTTACGTTTAACCCAGGAATAAATTCGAAATTTTGACGGAAGTTTTATACAAATTCTGTCCAAGTAGCAGCTAACTTAAAAGGATAACCCGGCATTTTCTGCAAGCGGGCCTAAGTAGGTAACTTGTGTAGAGATCTATGAGGCTAAGTGAGAAACTTACGGATAACCTCCACCATAATGCCATAGTCTCGAACCGGCAGATCTACTCCCGGAAACAAGTCGGAGAGTATGCCAGCAAAGAGTATAGCGTCCGCAGCCAGGAACTTGGGCAAGTTACTGTCGTTAAGTGCGCATAGCAGTGTCTTCTCTTCACGCTGGTCTGGACTCGCACGTTTTAATGCTCCGGCCATAACCTTACAAAGTTGAGATCATGACAGAGATAAATATCAGAAAGCAGAGAAGAAAAATAGTGGATGAACAGCGAGGATGCTGCGTTCTTATTTATTTATACTTTTACCACGAAAAAGGAGCAAAAAATAAGTTTTGATATGAAACTTTTGGCACTCCGCTTTTATAGACACAAAACAATAATATTACTACAGTGCAGCATCACTATTGGTGCATAATAAAGTTATTACATTTCCAGAATCTTATAACAATGGCTTTAATTTAATATTATACAGTGTAATCACTTCAGATTGGATAACACTCTTTAGGTATTGGCCAAACCTCATGTTCAGAGCAAGAATACCATAAACGCAGATTTATTACATCAATTAATAATGATGAAACCTTTTACGTAATAGAGCTTTTAAGGGCAAAACACACAGGGAGCGGGCGCGGGTCGGGCGCGTGGCGGGTGACGCTGTGTGATGTCGTCCATTTAAAAACAAGGAATTCAACCCACCGCGCACCCGACCAGTATGGCTAGCATGCGCACTACGAGTAAAATTATGTCTACCCGTTGTCTCTCTCTGTCTACCGAAGCTAACATGGTTACTTGTCTCGTTACGTCAAAAGTAGAGATAAAAGTAATATTTCTTATCTGTGGTATTATTCTCTACGAACCTTTACATGTCGACTATTTTTTTCTTGTAATATACCGCATTTTGTGCATGTTAGGGTAAACGAAAAATGAGCTGACAACGACAACATCTCTTTCTCTCGTCGTGTGCCCATGCTAAGCACACTGGCCCGCGCCCGACTCTCGCGCGCTCCCTGTGTGTTTTGCACTTTATACGTACGAGCACACTTTTGACAGCCCTCATCCCAAAGTCATAATGGTCTTGTTTGGAGAGCTGTTCACTAGACAACTTATACATCTGAACCATCTTCTTAGCAAGCCCTTTTGAGGACTCGAAGCCTTCAGAGTAGAGAATAACTTCCGCGATCAAAGCTTTGAAAAAATTGTCATCCTCATTAGCCATTCGATTTTCCTGTCAATTAATTAATCTTACTCATAAAAATAAAAATCAATTGCCACAATACATATATATGACGGAGCATCGACTGATTTCGAACGAAATACGTTAATCCAGGAGGACGAAGTCGCGGGTATCAGCTAGTTAATCAATAAGTTAATCTTACCATAATCTGGTACCATCATCGATATAGGTCGGAAAAGCGCCTTCAGATTGTCGGGCAACTCAGTTCGGCCAGCGTAGCCCGGGTTCATAGTAATAAAAGCCGCACACGTCCGAACAAGTTTGATTTCACGCCCTTCGAACATGAAACTGATAAAAATGTTCATACTTAGACATATTTGGTCCGGATTACTTTTCCAGAAGTAGGTAGTAGGTACATTGTGTTTATTGTTGGCAAACAAGAATTTATCATGAGAATATAAAAATTTCAATAAATTAAATATCAACAGCTTCAAACGGTGAAGGAAAACATCGTGAGGAAAACTGCACGACCGAGAGTTCTCATTGTTCTCGAAGGTGTGTCAAGTCTGCCAATCCGCACTTACCCAACGTGTAGCAAGCAACAATATCTTACCGAGACTGCTTAGCAACCTTCGCATTCCTTATAGTAATAAGTTGTTGAGCGATCACGGAGAGCACCTCGATATCGATGCGATTAAACTCGTCGAAGCAACACCACGCGCCCGAGGTGGCAAGTCCGGAGAAGAACCGTCCCATCATTTTGTAATCCAAACCTTGACCACAATGAAAAGATAGTTGATTTACACGCCTATCGTACATGTACCGGTAATGGTTCCTAAGGTGCCGATTAAAAAATTATTATCGCTTTGACAGATCGCAATAATTATTGTTGTGATTGGCTGAATTGCTGAATCTACTATGGTGTTAGTCATAATGTTAATAGAATTGAAGAACCAGTACCTTCAGAGCAGTTGAACACCACGCATTGTATGGCAAGTGCCTTAGCAAGATCCTTCGTGGTTTCTGTCTTCCCGGTTCCTGCGGGACCAGCTGGAGCACCACCGAGGTCCAATTGCAAAGCTCCCATCAGACAGAGATAGCAACGATCCGTTAACGGCGTTATCACTAGCACACCTGGAGCAATCAGTAGAAAAAGTATAGGGTTTACTGTTGAATATTATATTGGAACAGGAGAGAGTGAGCAAAGTGAAAAAAAGAGTGAAGAGACAAGAGAGAGAAGAGCGAGTGAGTGGCCATAAAATATAAACTAAACGTACACGAAGAGCAGTTGTCATTCTAGGCTCAAGATAATTTAGTTTCTAGGTGGAGTAGGTTAAAACATTGAGTATAGAAGTTAGTATAGAAGTAGAGCTTAGGGTAAACCATGGGTTCAGGCTGTAGAATAGGCTAGAGTACAGCGCCGGGTTAGGGTACGGTGTGGAGTATGAAAGAGTTTAGAAAATATACTAAGACTTTACTATATAAAGCAGGGTAGAGCTTATGGTTGGAATAGTGTGAGGTATACCTACCCTTCCTCTACTATCGGAAAAAAATTATTTACCTCCGGCTCCCAAATATTCGTGTCCGTAAATATACATGGAGCTGGACATACGCGCCACGCAGTTGTCAATGTCTTCCTCCCAATAGTAGCGAATCATTTTAAGCCATTCAAAATCCACACTGAAATAAATTTCAACGATCTCACTCAATACTCAAAGTTCAAACTTCAAAATTTCTATATTCAGTTAGATAATGGATGACTGGAATAACATCTTAGTATAGTCCGCGCACGAGCTCCGAGGTATCGGGGTCTGAAGAAACGACGGACGGCTGGTACTCCAACCCCGATCGTCGCTCCATATCCAGCTCGCTCCCAGCACTAGTTTCGAGCTTGACGCGTGTAATTTTGCGATAGCAGTATTGTTTTGCACTATAAACAACTCTAGGTATACTTTCAAATTCAATAGGATTCCTCAGAGCTCGCGCACGGACTATATGTAGATTTTTTTTGTTTCCTATTTCCCAATTTTAAAAACCCTCAAATCTATGCTGACGAAATCGCACGAGCATCATCCTATTTTTACTTGAAAACAGTTTATCTAAATAATTAGATGGATTAGTCACCTACTGCGGAGGTACAAGCTCTAGGTAGTCATTTATCTGTGATAAGCCTTATTCTGAAAATGCCATGGTGGTGGTGAAATGCTGGTGGGTGGGTGGCTTCGGCCAGGGCTAGTTACCACTCTACCGACAAAGATGCCGTCAAATTTTCGTATTTGTTGTTCAAGTACAGGATATAATTTAAATAATTGATCAAGTTTCAGGCTCAGCCTTTCAGAAAATGAAGAGTTCTGAGGTCAACTTTGGACGTTAGAAAATCTCTACTTTGAAAGCCCCCCATTTCGTCAATTTAAGGGGAAAAATACAATAAAAATTTTGGACTCTATTCCTAATTATTTTTAAATGATATACCGCAACCCTGTGTAACGCTATAAAAAATATTTTACTTTGCATTCCCTTATATGAGAACCCCTTGAAATAAAGATTTTCATAACTTTTTAAGCCATATTCGGCTGGAGGCCATCGGTTTACATATTATATTTAAATTTGAAGTAATTACGTTCAGTAATTCAGAAGTTATAAGGCTCTGGCAGACGGACGGACGGACGGACGGACAAGTGGAAATTCACTCAAGTAGACTCAGAGAACTTCGCTTCGCTTGGTCAACTAACGGAATTAATAGATCATTACAGAGCATACTCACGCTTTCTGGACATGTTTATCCACCATTTGCGATATCGTGTCTCTGGCGTGCACATCGACTGTTATAAGTGCGCACAGAACTTTCCGGAACAAGGACGACAAATCTTTCCTCGTGAGCGCAGCGAGGTCGTTAAGGTCAGATATACATTTTTTCTCATAATTCAATAGTCCCGTATCAATGCGCAGTGGGATTTCCAAATCAAATATTTCGTGAACACCCTTCGCCCACATCATTTGGGACACCGCAAGGACTACCTATGAAAAGATGCGGATTAGGAAAGACAATTATAGAAATAGGTACGGATAAGTTTAGGAGAATGTAGATTGCATGGTCCAAAAGTTTACACCACTCGGAATTTGCTAACAGGTTGGTCACTAGTCTACTAATA
The DNA here is from genome assembly GCA_964035005.1 of Erebia palarica. NCBI lineage: Eukaryota > Metazoa > Arthropoda > Insecta > Lepidoptera > Nymphalidae > Erebia > Erebia palarica. The sequence continues at coordinate 24,401,171 of OZ035986.1, forward strand.
AATGTATTGATTAATTTCTTATTGTACTCAGTCAACTTAATACCTAGTGTGGCCTTGGCCACGAGTATAATAATATATTGGTGTAAATTTTAATGGTGATTTTTAAGTAAATGATTAAGTACTTAGGTCTCGCTTTAGTATTTAGGTACTTTTTAAAGGTACTTTTAAGTCATAAGTTTTCTCATTCCTAGTGGATTTCTGATACCTGGTTGGGATGTAGAGTGACCCAATCGACACGAGTGCGCTGCATGTAGTCCCGCAAAGCGAACTTCATGCAACGTTTCACCGAAGCGAACATTGCCTCCTCCACTTTGCCCAGCCAATCTTCTACATTTCCCCGAGCTTTTAGACCCTGTATTAAGTTGTAAAATTTTACCTCAACTTGAATTTCAGGAAATAATAAACAAACGCATTATGTTTTTTGAATAGATGGTCAACCTTGTCGCTCTACAACTTTATACAATAATTTGACGGACGTTCCAGCATTTTGAGACGTTCTGAATTTTGTGAAGTGCTGGAACAGCGCGATTTACATTACATTACACTAACTAACCGCGCAGCCGACCCGGCCCGCGCCCGACCCGCGCCCGTTCCCTGTGTGTTATGCGCTTTATCAAACAAAGCAACGTGATTAGCGTTTTGTCGTTAGTCCATTGTTAAATATGGATAGTTTGGGAACGATTTGGATTTTAACAATCTTAAAAAACATACTAGTTACCTTGCCCAAATTGACCCTCTCTCCTTCAGGGGACAGCATAGCAATGATATCAGTAGTCAAGTCTTCTGGTTTTGCAGTCTTCGCTAGACGGGCTTGCAAGGCGTCTCTGGTGTTGAAAGACATCTCTCGTTCGACGAGGGTGCCATCTTCGGTGATCTCCATTTCGCTTTCAGGGAGTTTGACACCGAATTCGAGTTTTGCGATCGCGTCGAAGCATTTTCGTAAATGTGGTTGGACAGCATGAGGGTTTCGTGTCTAGACAAAAAGATATATTAAGAAAGTGGTCTATGCCGAGTTTTTAGAAACAAATTCAAAAATTTAAGTGGCGATTTAACTAATCGAAATAATAATCACAAGACTGCATACGATTCTTACGATTATTTCTGTCACCGTAAGCATGTAAAACCCGTTAGATTATAATCTAACTCAAGAAATTGTAAACTGTCGAAAGATTGTAAACTGTTCAATGTTCTGAGTGTCAGATTTTGAAATATTCATTGTGTTTACGTTTTCTTGTCTCCTTTTTGTAGGTTAGGTTAGGGTTCGACATAAAAAATCAAGTAGCACTTAGGTTTTATCGGGTTTAAATACCTATCAGATTACAATGTACCGGAAAATAATGCGTTAAATTGTAATCTTTCGACAGTTTGCAATTACGCGAGTTAGATTATAAACTAATGGTTCTTACAATCTTACGGTGACATTTCCATCACCTCAGTTCACTTTAACATTAAAAATAAGAAAGAGTTGCAAAAAATTCAAAAGAGTACAAAAGGCTTACCTGAGCCAAAATCTCAAGTAATTCGTCGTTGGAAAGGAAAAAAAATCGCGGGAAAGCGACCCGCTTCGTTTCCAAATAGGCTTCCAAACACTTCATAATTTGATCAAGCATTTCATTATTGCGTACGAACTCTTCGTACAATTTTGGTTGCGTCGCTGCTGGCATTGCCAAAGGCACCTAAGCATAATGAAATGTCACATTTTTATCATCACCATCATCTTATCAACCCATTGCCGGCTCTCTATTGAGTACGAGTCTCCTCTCGAATTGAGAAGGGTTTGGCTGTAGTCCACCACTCTGGCCAAGTGCGGATTCACAGATTTCAAACACCTTCGAGACCATTATAAAGAAACTCTCGGGTATGCAGGTTTCCTCACGATGTTTTAGTTCACGGTCAGAAGAAACACATGTTTGTAAATAGTTTATGTATAACATCATACTAAGTCGAATTCAAATGTCTTAAACCCGGTTGAGTATTGAATAAAATCTGCGACAGAACCATTGCAAATTTTTTACAGAATTCAAATTGGACTTGACATAGATAGGTAAGTAGAAAATAAAATGTTCAATAAATAAAGTACTCGTTACTATTTATCGAGATTTATCGTTAAAGCCATGAAATATTGTTAAGAATTAAAAGGCATATACTTATGTGGATATACAAATACTTATGCGGATATAGATAACATTGGAAGTATCCTTAAATCTACTACAATGTACCTTGGCCAGTTTGCGCATAATGTCCTTCCATGACTTATCAACAATGGTAAACAATCTAGTCTCATTGGGCAATTGACGCTGAATGTCTGGCGCTGAGAAAATCACTTCGAGATAGATCCATGTTTGCTGACAGAGGTACCATTCGTCCTGTTTGGGGCAAATGAAACATATCTGTAGGTACTACAAATTTAATCACGGCCACATTATTTAGTTGTGCGCTTTTATAATTTTCTAAGGTGACGATATTATTGTGGATGTCCACGACATCACGATAACACATGAAAGTGAAATGTATGGAAATATATTATAGAAAATAATTTATCCATCCAAGATAACATTGTAACGTGTTGTGGACGTTGACGTGAATGGTTAAATCGAAGACGTCGACGTTTAACGAGGTGACGTCCAGAATTATAAAAACGCATAATACCAACGGAGGTCAGCAAACGCAGAAGGGTGCACAAGTCCACGGGCTCGTAAGAAGCAACTTGCTTCCTCGTTTCTAATTAGAACCGCTAAGATATGGAATGCCCTTCCGGCTTCCGTTTTCCTCTCCTCTTCTAATATCCTTCAAATCAAGGGTGAATAGGCATCTTCTAGGTAAGCGCGCTCCACCTTAGGCTGCATCACCACTTGCAAGTAAGTCTGATTGCAGCCAAGCGCTGGCCTATATAATAAAAAAAAAGTTTGAGGAACGTAGGCAGGTGAACACGTTAGAGTCTGTGTGTGAATGTAACGCTCTCAGGAAAGCTTAATGTCCAGCTTTGGATACATAAAAGTCTACGATCAGGTAAACTGAAAGTTATAAACGAGATGGTAAACATACCACGAGAGGCGCGTGGCCTAGTTGCGACAGTGCATGTCAGTCGATTGCGTTTGTTAAGCAATTCGGTAACTGGATGGGTGATGGTCCCGGTTATTATCACTAACATCTGATAATAATCGTTAGAAACCTAAGAGTTGAAATTGTACTAGTCGAGTCGTATGCGATAGGACCTTTAAACTGGAACCCACGTCATAATTATCGCAATAAAATCCCTGTAATTATGTGATTAATGGAAAGGGGTCACGACCCCTAGTAATGAGGAATACGACGCAGAGAGAGACATACCACAGTTCTTGCGAACAATTCGAGGTTCTTAGCCCATTCCTCGACACGACTGCGTATGGGGCCACAGTTCCGGGAACTCAGTATCGTGCTAACGTGGATGTTGCTTTCGTCCACTGCAGCTTGTATCTCGTCTAGTCCACCCAAGACGAACACGTCCCGCGCGTCCTTGTGCAGGATTACTGGGAATTCTAAGGTTGCCCATATCTCTTCTACCTATAGTTGGTGTGAAAGTCATCAGTGAATATTAAACTTTTGAGAAAGGTCTGACGTTATGTCTTCATTCGTCGAATTGATAGGAGAGATGCAGTTTTTTATTACTGCTTAAACTAAGCTTTATTTAAAAAGTTCAGCGCTCAGTTCCACTGTACTCTGCAGGCGTGCATTATGCTTACATTTTCAATGCCCACTTAAACAAACTATAGTTATTGTGACACGAATGCCTACCTAAAAAACTACACTGCGACACAGAAAACATTTTGAATTACTTAACTAATAATAGTTAATGTAATCAAATACACAATAAGGCAACGTATAAAAAAACACAAACTACATATTTCCATAATATAAAGCCCACAATGTCTTAAAGGATCTCAAGATATTAGTTACCTTCTTCAGCAATGCCTCAAGTCCAGCCTCCGAGCTGGCTTGTCCAGCCACCTCCATCAGCTCATCAGCGTGCTGGAAGGCATGTAATTCCTCAAGCATCTTCAGGGTCACCACCATGTCGGGCGTAATACGGGTACGAAGAATCTCTTCAATCTTCACCCAGTGCCGAGGTTTCAGCGCTGGGTTTCGTAGGTATGACATCACTGGCAACTGTTGGTAGAATCTTCATTAGTTAGAAAAACTAACTCGTCTCTGCCTGGCTTCAGTGAAATTTTTACTTTATTGCGAGTCGTGAGAATCTTTAAACCATCGTAAGCTAGTTTCTCCTATTTTAAGTGAAGGTGACTAAAACTTATTACTAAGATTATCTAATATTATTATCAATAAATATCAAAATACTCATCACCTTTTCCTTGATAACATCAATGGTTGCCTTACAACCAGGCAGAATCTTATTAGGCGGCAACCCCTTATCGAGCTGGTTGAAAATCTTTCCGTAGTTGATAGTTGTTGTCTGTATCTCGTCTACGTCGAGAGTATTAAATGGCACTTCATACCTATGGTACAAAAGAAAATACTGAAAATATGGACCGGTCACCACACCCACCTAGGTGGCAGGTGGTTTAGCGTCGATGGATGGCATCAATAGAAAATAGATTGAGACCAGTCAACGTAAGTAGACCGACAATTCCTATTACATCAAATTGATCTGCTCGATATTTATCAATCTATGGTAGAATATTTTACTAACAATTTATGGGCTTTAGTATCAATCAAATAGGGAATCTATACTCTCCAGCTGAGGATGTAGATAAAATAACATATCAACCTGCTCACGCTGTTCGTTAAAACTCAATTAACGTTAGCCGAATTCACGTGGAAACACCTCAGAGTCCCTACGAGATTTTCAAACACTAGATTCACTCGGACGTAGTTGCAGTGAATAGTTCAAGTTTAACGTGAGAGACCATGTTTCCGATGTATTTGATTACCATGATTGATACAATTCCATCCATTCTTTAGACGATTTCCACAGCATTTGTCTCAATTTGACGTCGTTTATAGCTTCGTCGAGCATCTCGAGTCTTGCTGGCGGTATCTGCAGTAAAAACAAAAAAATTCATCGCCTATCGCAGAAATAAACGAGCTAGATGCAGTGAGTCTGACTTAGTTTCTTCAGAAGCGATTAGTTGCGACAAAATAACTCATATTATTGAAGGTTGACCGTCATTTCATTATACCCTGACCTTTACTAAATGGAAAAATTGTACTACATATTTAGCTATCCCTTTCCAATCCCAGATATTCTAAGCCATACATTTTTCATTTTGAGCCGTCATGTTGGTCTGGAGCTACTGATTGAATCGTTTAAGTAACTCATTCTGCATTTACTCCAGTATTAGCTACTATACCTTAAATATTTTCTGCCATTCGCGTATCTGCTTGTCCCTTGCGGAGTGTACTTGGAGTTTCTCATTTAGATCGTTTAAAGTCTCCATTACTTTTTCCATGTCTGACTTTTCGTCGTACAACCAGGGTTGCTAAAACAGTTTATTTGCTGAAGCAAGTGTTCATCAAGAGCTGGGCACCCATTGGCTCAGAAATTGGTATCAGAATAAGAAGCTTGCGGGTATCCTCAAATGGTTCCATTTGGCTGCCAAATAAACATCTGAGTGTCTCGATGGATGCCAGCCAGAAGATGTGACAATTCAGGCGATAGAAACCAATGGCCGCCCAATTTATATCGAAAACGAGTAAATCTATTAGTTATTAATAGTCCACAAATTATTCAGATTTTAGTCCAATTTTTTACAAGTAAGTTCACTTGTAAAGTGTACGATACTATATTGTGATTGACTAATAAAAAGTGAGCTGGCGGGATGTAATAAAAAAACGACTCTTAGTACTTAAGAGCGTCTTGATTTTTGAAATATTGTCAAATGACAAAATAACAAAAATGACGGTGCTGTCTTACCGCTGATGGCACCGCTATCTTAGAAAACTATAGTTTTGGTTTTGGCGGTTAGACTCTTAAGATAGGTCTCAATATGGGGTCGTTAATTAAACTGGGTGTGTTTTCTACAAATGTCTTAGTGTTCATATGTATACCGCAATATCATCTCTCAGTTTATTGATGTCGAGTATCAAGTCCATTATATCCTTTCCGATCTGACTCGCAAACATGCCGGCTAACTTGCTGCGCGTCTCCAAACGCGCGTCGACGTTCGTACGCAGTGTGCCCAGAATCACACTCAGACCTGACATAAGTTTTTTTTATATAATCCGTTGACAAGATAGATGACGTAGCTCGGGTAGAACTTCTAATAATCTTTGCTTAGTATGTAGACTAGAAATATTAAGTGCAAAATCTATAAATTTCAATGATATTGTCAATGATATTTTTGTTTTCAACTTCTGAAAAAGATAGATTCACTAATGCTATTTTAATACTTAAGTAGGTACTAAATATTTACGAGCATATTCGCTTTATTCAGATATCATCATAGGTTCTTCATACTAATATCATAAATGCGAAAGTATGTTTTTTCGTTGGTTTGTTGGTTTGTCCTTCAATGACGCCTCAACGGAGGAACGGATTGACGTGATTTTTGGCATGGGGTTTGAGGACCTGGAGAGTGACATAGGCTACTTTTGTATCCCGGATAATTTAGGAGTTCCTGTGGGAATTAAAAAACTTATTTCACACTGACAAGGTCGCGGGCATCATCTAGTTTTGCTATATATCAATTCATATCAGCACTGATAAAATGTCGACATCTTAAAACAATTTTAACATACCCAAAAACTCGTTCATATCGTCTGGTGGAATGCCTATATTAAATTCGCCCATCAGATCGTATAGTTCACGCAAATACTCGAGGCGTTCTTCGAGGCGAGCCACTCTCCCCTCGAGTCCGTCCAACAAGGTATTGAACGCAACCAGCTCGCCGGCGGTTTCTGGCTCTTTTGTTATATCGTTGTTAATCGATTCGATACCTTCTAATATGGCTTCGATACAATCGTGACCGATACTAAAAAGAATTTACCGTTTTTCAATGGATCATACATTATTTTATTAAATATCAGCTTTCATGTCTGACATGCGTATAGCCACTGGCAGTGCGACTCATCATCACCTATTGTAAGGACCTACAATGTACTTATAATAAGCATTGTATGGTATTGTAAGAGAAAACTTCATGGAAGTATCACCGACAATTGTACAAAGTTTCACAATAGAACGAATAAGGTGCGAATGCACGTAAAGAATACACAGAGAAACATTATTTAATGCCTTTATAAGATGATACTTACTCAGGCGTGGTAGTGTTTACAACTTCAAACAATTTCCTCGGTTGAGGCCTAAAGAGTTCTTGGAAAGGAGTAAGGTTTAAGAATATCAATCCCAGCGGTTGGAAGCTGACAACGTCCTCAATCTCCTCCATTTGCTTCACAAGCTCCGAACACAACTTTCGGAAAGCGTTCACGTCTCTTTCATTTTTGATAATATTAACATCGATCTCATGAGCTTCTCTGAAATTGTTCATAAAACGGCGCATACGTTGTAGAAAAGTCCACACTTTTTCATAAGCCTCATGGGGTGCTTGCGAAATGAACTGGATATCATTCAGCATTTTCTTATCTTGGTTCATCAGGAAGTAGAGATAAGGCGATTCGCCGGCCGTCCATTCCATTTGTTTCCCCATTATCGTAGGTTGTACAAAAATTTGCAAAGTCTCGTCGTTTAGATAGTTGTGGAAGGTCCGCACGTATTCGTCCCAGTAGTCCGTTATTCTTTGCAGGTAACTAGAAATCACGTCTTCGCTGGGGTTAAGTTCAGTCTCTCCCGAAGGGAGAACGTATGCGTCGACTTGGAACAGTGCCCACTATGATCAGAATGATGAATGAGTGAGATACAACAATACCTAAGTCCTAACGTGTACAGAACGCGGCTGCTCCAGCGGCCATCGGCTCCTAGCAACCTTACCTTGCAAACATCGATTTGCCGAGGCCAAGTTTCGAGCACCTCGTCCACCTCTATCCCAGCCAGTAGTTCCGGCGGCGGTGTGAACTGCACGTGTGTGCGCAACATATCCGCCATTTGCATGTTGGAACGCTTCGTCAAACGGTAAAGCATATAGTTCTTCATATAATCCACCAATTTAATTAAACTGTGAACGAAAAAACTACGAGATAATTTACTGCCTAGTGGTTTAGATGCACTTGGTATAACGGTGAAGGAAAACTTCGCGAAAAGACCTGCACGCCCGAGAGTTCTTCATAATGTTTTCAAAGGTATGTGAAGTCTGCCAAATCCGCAAACTCTCAGGCTGGTTAGATTCGAGTTCAGTAAGCCGGCTATGGATTGATGTGACAATGTTGATGAATATATACTTTGAAACCGTCATAGCCTATTGATTGAGACTCGCCTTTCTATTTAGGGTTTACGTAGTTCAAATCTCGGGCATGCACTTCACATTATGGATTTCGCCAGGACCATACCCCGAAAACATTTTACTCACTCAGGGAACACAAAGGAACCGGACATTTATTACAACTATAGGTATTATCATCTCAATTGGGTATTTGACTACTAGTGAAGTAAAATATTTTTTGGGATCTCTCAAAATTCGTAATATCCACACAACACAGTTAAAAATAAAAAAATAAAAATACTTTCCAAAAAACCGACTTTAAAAGATACTGTAAATTAAAAAATAATATAGATTTCTACTCACTATGTTGAAGTCGGGCGAGTATAACAAAGATAGGCAAAGTTGACGCGCCAGGCTGGCGAGCCTTTTTTGGAAAGAATTTTTATTTTTTTGTAAGATAGGCTAGCGCTTGACGACAATCATGCTTAGTGCAAAGCAATGATGAGGTCTAGGTTCGAACGCACTTGCCTAGAAGTTGCCTATTCACTCTTGCCTTGAAGGTACCTAAGTTATACGTGGCAGGAAACACGTGCGCTGGGAGATTGTTCCACCTCCTAGCGGTTCAGATCAGAAACGTCGAGCAAAAACGTTTTAGTGTGAGCAGATTGGACAGGTAAGCTTAGCTAAGTTTGATTTTTTAAATTCATTTGTAGTGTGTTTTAAAAAATGAAACTTAGCTAAGCTGCCACTTACCAAGCGAGTCTTTCACAGTATTTCCGCTTATTCGCCTTCTCGGTATAAGACATGCCACCAGTAGGTTTACCACGTATGACCTGGAAGGGGGGCACATTTCGGTCGTTGAACGTGAAGCCCTGAAGGTACAGTGCTGCGTGGCAAGATGCTGTTACCACTTCCAATACCACAGCTCGAAATTCGTGCAACTTGTCGCGAATGAACTCGACACGTTTCATCTATGAAGAAAATGTGTTTTTTTGTTTTATTTCTAATCACTTTAATTGCCTTGTAATACTGAAACATTTAAGTACGCTCCAATACTTAGCTAACAGAGGGTATTGCCTTTTGGACATTTATACAAGACAATCCCAGGTCCATTTCCCAAGTAGACTGTAGAGTTCATTAAAACAGGTCGTCGTCGCTCTCGTAGTCGTATCAACCTATAGACATCCACAGCTGGAAGAAGGCATGGATCTCCACGGAACACGGTCTTTTGACGCTTGTTTCCAGCAGTCATCAATTTTTTTACCGAGGAGGTTAAATTGCCAAAAATACTAGCACGTAGACTTATCTTCATTTATAACTGCATCCTCAAATACTTAATTATTTTCTTCCTTAGAAATTGAAATTTCTATTTGTTTTGCTAAGATACTCGTTATCTATATCATATGCTGCGTGGTTAGCTAATCTCCGTTGGCGCCGCTGCGATGCAGCGCTCAGGAGAAAACTATGCATCCATTACTTTAACATTATACTCAAATGCAAAAGTGTTTTGGTCTGTTACGTTTTCAGATCACAGCCCGTCTAGTAAACCGATTTCTGGCATATCGTTCGTCGCGCAAGATTGGCTTGCACTTGACGACAATCATGGTTAGCGCAAAGCAAAAAGTGCTTAGTGCGAGTAGATTCGACGTCAACCACATAAGCATGCCAACGCCGCACTGTCGGTTTCTCGCTGTTCGGTGGTAGAACCACAGAATAAGGAATACTACATGGTACAACGGAGAAGGAAGAACAAGGTGGTGAAGTTCCTGAGCAGACTCCCCATGATATATCCGATAAAAACCTATAGGCAGGCGACATTCCGTCGGGGCTGTAAACAGCAATTTCGTCTGCATTGATCGCCAATGACCCTTCGGTAAATTAAAGGTAAATTTCGTACAGGTATGCTCGGGTACAGGTAACAGGTGGTACTCGGGCCGTACCGTGAAGCCTGTTTCTAGATATGGCCTAAAGATACACTTATATTTATTGTAGTAATTAGTATTTAAATTGTTGATTATTATTATACGACTGGCTGAAAAAAGGAATATATTGTTTTCAGGGTTCATGTATGTATGTATGTATGTGAATTTGTATATTCCACGATAACTTTTATACGCCTGGACCGATTTTGATTAATAAGGTATCGTTAGAATCCCTAGTTTATTCCGGGTAACAAAGGCTAGTAAAATATAAAAAAATTGATGGGGTAACCATGGTCCAGCATTAAGATTAAATTTGAAAAAAAATCGAAAATAAGATTAACTATATAATCATCATCTAGAAAATTATGAGTAGATTCCAAAAATACTCGTATATAACACTATAGTTCAATATCCAGTGATTCACAAAAAATATCATTTAATAAAAATGTGATTATGATTCTAATTTAACTACATTAATTTAGATTTTTAACTTTTTAGTTAGTTTTTTGGCAAGGCAGTCGTGTTTATTAAATATTTTAATTATGAGACTTGTTCTGGTGTGTATTAGTTTAAGTGTGAGGGTGTAATGTATAACTAATGAGGGTGGATCAAAAATAAGTGTCATTAATTATTGTTGATTATCATTTCATATATATTTTTAGATTATAACAGTTTTGAAGCTAGTTGTGTTTTCTTCCGTTCCCTTTATATGTGTGTTCCTGTGAGAGCAGCTGTTTCAGGTTGCATCCCAAATTCGGACTTTGGGTATAGAATTTAAGAGTGTCTGACAGGGTTTCCAATATTATTCCAAAGAAAAATATAAAAAACGGAGCTTAATACTTTAACGAATTTGAGGTGCCACCTTTTCTACCTGATACCTTCCAAAGCAACCGCGATCCAAACTTCATAGTCGAGCATCGTTTAAACCTTTATTAGAGACATACATAGAAAACGATTCAGCTTTAATAAAATAACGAAGCTCTGATCGTTGCGGGATCTTGGACCACTACGTACGTTTAGTCTCAGGATCTCAAACAGTTTCTTCTGAATAAAAAAAAACCCCTAATCCAATGTTCTATGGGGACGTAATCGGCGGGCATCATCTTAAATCTAGGTTAATAATATAATAGCATGTATAAAAAATACAACAAACCAAGACTTCGATGAAATAGAAAAATGCGGTATCCATATCCCTGGAGAGGTCGGCGAAACTCCTCGTGTACATATCGCAGCACATAGCCTGTATACTGAGTAGGCCTTTGCCTAGAACGGGTGTAAGAATGAACAGCCTCTTGGCAACCCTCGTGCGTACTTTACTGTACTTCCGAAACAAAATCGATTTACGCCAGACGTAGAAAGCTTTCCAGTAGCGATAGTCACGGAAGAACTTTATCTACAAGTGCAATTTATTTATTTATTAATTCTTATTATTTTTGTACACAAATTTGTCATAGAACTAAGTGGACAAAGGTAAAGTTTATCTTATCTTGAAATAAACAATTTATTTTTTTTAAATTACAAGAATGCCCAAAAAAATAAGTGAAATATTTTCAGGATTCATGTTTGATGAGAGTTTTTGTATTCCAGGTCATAACGTCATAATGGATGTATCGGGTATCGTTAGAAACCCTTCAACCCTTGACTGTAATCTCACCTTGTGGTAAGTGGTGATAAATGTAAGATGGTAGCGGACTAACCTGTTAAGGGCATGATGGCGGTAATAGTAACCCATATCCCTAATCAGTTACAACGCGGTACCGCACCGTCCGTTATTGGCGTTAGCCCAAAAAAATAATTGTCAGTCATAGGGACTGCCGATAGAAGTGGAAACGATTTTTTTTCTATTTATTATTTTTTTAAAAACTTGGCAGTCATAGGCCGCCGATAGAAGTGCTTTTTTTATTTTATTTTAATTAAAATTATTTATTTAAATATAAACCTAAACACTTAGGCATTAAAGTTTAATTTCGTATGGATTATATTTATATCGACACCTGATATGAAGAACATTGTATCTAATGAAACAATGTTTTTTAACTATACGATCAAAATACTGAGGGGAAAAAGAGGTATATTTCAATCTGGGAACCGTATTTATATGAACACTAGAACGATTTTGAAATGAAAAAAAATTTCATTGTAATTTAAGATAATCCAGATTTCTGCTAAAAAAATATTGTATTTTCGGTTACGAAAAAATAAAAGCGATAATATTGGTCTTCTTTGAACACAGTAACATTGTAATAACAAATACCATATTTTTACTCAAATTTCAACATCACAGCAGCATATACTTTACAGTAATTTGATATACTATTTTATTGCTTTCAACAAACATCTTTATACTTCAGAAAGTTTCAAACAAAATCACTGTAAACAATATTACAATTTTATTACTACTGACTGTTGTATTACTTTTGTACATCGTTGACATTATAGCATTGTAATCTCGCCGGCATATTTAGCGGAACATAAAAAAGGTCCATAATTAAAAAAATATGTTTTTATTTTTAAATCTACTTACTACACTTCTTTTGTTATTTAAAGATTCATTTGTTTTACTTAAAATGAGATCACATTAAGAACAGATTTTGCGATTTTTGAACTTTTCATGTAACCGGGAAAAGTGAAATTTAATATTAAAATAACAATTAATATTAATTACAATTAATTAAATTAGAAAAATGGTGATTAATATCGCGTATTTCCTCCACGTGCTCTTATTAAAGTTTCTACCCGTCTAGGCATACTGAGAATGATGTTATCGATGGTCTCCTGGGATAGTCTCCGCCATTCCTCAACTACGGCGATTCGCAGTTCTCCCACGTTGGCAGGAGCTGGAATTCTGGACTTAACTTTTCTTTTCAGCAAGTCCCACACGTGCTCTATTGGGTTCATATCCCGTGATCTCGCCGGCCACTTCATAACAGTGATATTCATATCATTAAGATAAGCTTGAGTTACCCGAGTGGTATGCAGCCGAGCATTATCCTGCATAAAAACAAAATCTTCACCGATATATGGGGCAAACGGTACGACATTTTCTTCTGAAACTTCTCTGATATAGCGGTCTGTAGTCAGACTCCCTCTGTCAATCACTACCAAGTATGTGCGAACTCCCAAACAAATGCCCGCCCAAACCATTATTGATCCACCACCGTATGCAACTGTAGTTTCAAAATTTGTCTGAATGTATCGTTCTGCTTTGCGTCTGTATATTCTTTGCCTGCCGTCAATTTGATTTAAGAGAATTCTGCACTCATCACTAAACAATACCTTACTCCATTGGTCCGCGTTCCAAAGTCGATGTTCCTGAGCAAAAGTTAACCTGTTTCTACGATGATTTACCTCGAGCCTTGGAGTCTTGGCGGGCACAAATGAACCCAAACCAGCTTCTTCGAGCCTTCTTCGTATCGTACGCTCACTTACGGTTACACCCCGCACTGCTTCTAACTCATGTCGGGCTTGGACGGCCGTCAAACGGGGGTTCCTAAGTACACGAAGCCGAATGAAACGATCATCCCTACTCGAAGTGCGTCTTTTTCTGCCTTGTCCTGCTCTTCTCACATAAGTACCGGTCTCCCTAAACCGTTGGATACTGCGATGGATCGTTGAAACTGGTCGACGAAGATCTCTAGATAATACTCTGTAGGTTTGACCATTTCTTCGCATTTCGAGTGCCCTGGCAATCTCCGTTGGAGCTAAGTCAGGCATAATTCAGTCATCAACTCCAGAAAGATACGCGATTAAAAAAAACTAACAAAAAACAGTATTTGAATGAAATTTTCATTCAAACTGAGAAGGAAGAAATACTCGAAGTTCGCTCCAGATATGGTGTATTTGAATAAAATTAAAACAATTGCTTATAATGTGATGTTCAGTTGTTTTCTTAATTTGAAAATATTTCTTTTTAAATTAGATGACGTATAAACCAGCCAGCAACCTTCTATGATACTGATATCAAACCTTTTTTTATGTTCCGCTAAATATGCCGGCGAGTTTATTTCAACCGACAGTGACGAATAAGAGCGCATTAAGAGTTTGATTGTGAATTTGTTTTCTTTATCTTAAGTATTAAAATAATTCTGATTCTTATGTTAAAAAGAAGTTATGAAGAAAATAATATGATTAGTAATACAGCAATGTTATCAGATCTTATTAATGTTAGCGTGGGTTTGTTTGAATAAACGATGATACCTAAATATTTTTTGATTTATTATATTATTATCAATAAGTACTAAAATTAATTCGAATAAAAATTAATTAATTCGAAAAAGAACTCTTGTCATTTTTATTATCATACAATAATGTCTGAAATACACATGTAACGCTATTGTAATTATAATTACATTTTTGTTCACTGTATATTATTCATAAAGCCATGACCCTACATTATTGGAACTGTTGATACACAGCCGGTTTCTGAATTAGGCATTGAATGCCTAAAAAAATAGAAAAAAATCTGCTAAGCTTTGCTCTAGGCTTAAGTTAAGGCTTAAGTTTTTTATGTTTCATAAGATAAAACTGGGATTTCCCAAATTGTAATTAGCTAAGTATTTCTTCAATCGTCCCTGAGTATTCTCCAACATTGCGTATGCGTTTCGTTACACGTACGAAAACCGGTATTAACCGAAAATAAAATTAATTTTTAATTTTGTTAAGTTTTATTATTAAATATAACTCAAAAAAATAGATTATGTTCAATTTTATTTAAATAATAATTCATTTCAATTTTTCAAGCTTTTATTCCATATAACTCGTTGTTTTTGTTGTTGATTTTAAAGAACCGATAAAGAGAATGGAGCGTATCAAATAATGCCAGTTTGACAAACGTCATTTTTGTAGGTCGAAATCTTTTCTTTTTGATAATATTCTCGTTAAAATGTATAAAATGGAAAGAAACAAGAAAAAAAGATGTCCCTATTTCAGTTATGAGGAGAAAGAAAATCTTCTCGCGCTCGTATCAAAGTAAGTAGTACCTAATATTTTTAAATATTTCAACTAGCTTATGCCCGCGACTTCGTCTGCATGGATTAAGGTTTTTTGGTATAAAGTAGCCTAGATGTGTTATTCCAGACCATCTATCTCTGTGCCAAATTTCATCCAGATCCGTTTAGCCGTTCTGGCGTGAAAGAATAACAAACGGCCATACATCGATACATACAAACTTCCGCGTTTATAATATTAGAAAGGATTCCCTTGTATTGCTCGTAGGCCAGCTTTACTCCGTTTTGGTTCAGTACAATGTCTTGTGGATTTACTTGGCTATAATTCGTAGTTAGTAGGTAGGTACGTACTCGTACATGTAACTTTAAAAATAGAGAGTGCTTAAAAATTCGTCGAGTATTCTATTCATCTAGTCACAATATTAATATTCTATCTACTTACCTGACTACTTACAAATTCCATAAAATCCAACCATCAAATTTAGAATAATGTCAATGTTTTCTTTGAATAATAGGCATATTTATGGGTTTTATATTATACTAGCTGATGCCCGTGACTTTGTCCGCGTGGATTGATGTAGTTCGTGTCCCCGCGTGTTTTTTTAAATATTATTTAAAGTCATTTACATAATTTATTATTTCAGGACCAAAGTGACGACAAGCTGTTAAGTGAATCTTCACTTATCGCCACGACATCTGGCGATCATGTGATAATTTCATTTTTTATTTTCTACTTAGTAATCCATAATATTATAAATGCGAAAGTGTCTGTCTGTCTGTCTGCTACACTTTCACGGCCTATCTGTTCAACCGATTTTGATGAAATTTGGTACAGGGGTAGGTTATATACCGGGGAAGGTCATAGGCTACTTTTTATCCCGGAAAATTTAAGAGTTCCCGCGGGAATCAAAGAACCTTAATTCTAGTATTTTATAATATAATATTAGATGATGCCCGCGACTATATTATATTCTGTGCTATTCTACAATAGTATTAAGTTAAAAAAATCTTTTCAGGCAATAATTTTTGATGAAAATTCGATTAAAGATTTCCTGATGAGAATCCTTTCGATGAAGCAGCTGAATATTTTAGTAAGCACTTCTTACTTGTAAACCAGCTACCAAAATTTATATTGTTTGATGAAAAATAAGCCACATTATTAATTTTTTTAGGACTCTGTACCCAAGGGTTGCCAAACAGGACCCAATTGTTCAGCCTCAGTAGTTTGGCTGTCTTTCAAACATACATACAAACAAAAAAAAACCAAAGAAGAATGAAGGCAATCAATGCATAAAAAATCTGCAGAGATGATTAAAAAAATATTTTAAGAGAAAAATAGAACTAGCATTCTATCAAAAAAAGGATGAAATTTTAAAATTTAGAAATGAGCAAAAAAGGCATGAAATTCAGATGCAAATAAATAAAAATGCAGTTATAAAAGGTGGAGAGGGAATTAATGTGAATTACATTTATTACGATATTCTAATATATTCTAATCCTAATCCTAATTTTGGATGCACTAGATATTTGAAAATTAATTTCGTGATCTTATTATTTATGATAATGGTTAAGTTTTAATGACCCTCTAAATAAATTTTTAAATTTGTTATTTTTTTAATAAAACAACATTTCAAAATAAAAACTTTTATTTCAATTCAATATTTATTTATTAAATTAGGTACACGTACACTTATTACCGAAATTTTTAGCCTATCTGTTATTCTAGACAATAATCTATCTCTTTACCAAATGTTCATCCAGATCCATTCAGTTTTTTTGGCGTGATTGAGTAACAAACAAACAAACAAACAAACATCCATCCATACATCCATCCAAACTTTCGTATTTATAATCCATATATACAAATACTAATATCCATGCTTAATATTATAAATGCGAAAGTGTGTCTGTCTGCTACGCTTTCACCGCCCATATGTTCAACCGATTTTGATGAAATTTGGTACAGACAGGTTGTATCCGGGGGAAGGACATAAAATACTTTTTATCCCGGAAAATTTTAGTTTCCGCGGGAATCAAAGAAACTTAATCCACGCGGACAAAGTCGCGGGCATCATCAGTTTTAGTATAATATAAAATCAATCACGGTATCTTAAAACTAAAGAGGGTTCCAAACGCACCCGGATCTGAAAGAGCCCAAAATAAACTCAGCCGGGTTTTTTTATTATCACAAATAAAACTAATTTTTCTAGTCTAGAAGCCTGCAAATATTTTTATTATATTTTTCACTACAAAATATAATTACCTGAAAAGTATTATCCTTATGCATTTGTAAAATAATTTCCTACTAATGCTGATATTACAGCAAAATTTTGTGCTTCTTGAGCTTGGGACTAAGGTAGAACATCATTTTGCTCTTCAACAAGTTCATCTTGTACCACAAAGTCATCAAGATCTAGGACCATGTTATGTAAAACTACACATGCTATAATAACCTTGTACACCTTGCCTAATTTAAGTAGCATCCCGGAATGAAGACGGGGGAAACGCCTCTTCAGAACGCCAAAGCATCTCTCAATTGTATTTCTAGTAGTAATCTGTGCTCTGTTATATGCTTCTTGTGCTGAAGTGGTAGAATTTAAAAATGTTGTCATGAGGTATCTTTGACATGGGTATCCACTGTCTCCTAAAATAAGATATGACCCAAGTCTTCAAACTGAGCAGCAAGTGGAGAATCATTCCAAATTGTTGTATCATGGATAGAACCTGGCCAACGGGCGATGATACTTCTTATTTTCAAATTAGCGTCACATATGGCTTGAACATTTATTGAAAAGTAACCTTTTCTATTTCTAAACATTTCTGCCCTGTCGCCACCAAGAGAAATAATTTTAATATGAGTGCAGTCTACTGCTCCAATTACTCTAGGAAATCCTGCTATCTCATAAAATCCTGCAGTCACTGTTGATCGCTTTTGAGCAGAAGGTATTTACACGTATTGTGCCCTTAGCATCGCTATAGCACTGGATACTCTATCGGTTACCCGACACACAGTTAGATGCCTTGCTTACGTTCAGCGTGTCTCCTATGACGGCCTGGAAACTGCCAGTTGCGTAATACCGCAGTGCTCTAAGAAGTTGTAACATTGGCGGAATGCAGTCTCACCTTTGGATTCTGGCGGGTAATTTGGTCTTTATTTTGTCAAATATAAATGTAACAGATTCCTTCGAAAAGCGAAATCGGTCCTTAAATTGTTTGTCGTTGAGAGAAACAAAAAAATTTGCTCGATTTCTAATAACTTGTCGCCTGTGTCGAAGAATCTTCACTGGACATTGTGCAAAAGATGGATTTTTCACAAAGGTTCAAACGAGAATAAAATTTAAGTAGTCGAAATCCGTCACTTATCTATCACGTTCTCAACTCTGAGAAAAGAGGGCTTTAAGCACTGTCAAATGCGCTCTGAAACGCAATTTTGCTGTTAAGCAGAGATTTAAGTTGTAAAACTGTCAAATTTGAAAATTTTGAAGCTCCAATTCTCAAACCTAACCGACTCAACATGAAATTCTCAATTCAGAAACAGGCCCACAATGTTTTTAAACTAAAACAATCGTATTATTAATCATTGTAACTTGAACGAAAACAGCTTTCCGTTTGATGTATCACAACGTGGTCAAGTTCATACTACAGAACGCAAAAAATAATAGTAGAACAATTTACTTCATTACGGATGCGGCTTTATTCAATATCACTAGGCCACTTTTTAAGTGCAACAAAATTGTAAAACGCTGTCCTGAAAACTTAACAAAATCAGATACAATGTTCTTCATATCAGGTGTCGATATATTCGCGAATATACATTTTTACCCCCTACCAGAAAGTGCTCAACGCGCCTAAAGAAGTTTTCACTTCAAAAACTTTAAAGAAATGAAGAAACTTACATCAGTGAATTTCATAAATATGGTGTATTCTTGTTCCCAGTCTGCAAGTTTTGTGAATACCATTTCGTTGGTGTAATGTGTCACACCGCAGGGGCTGATGGTGAAATAGTTCTTCTTGTTTATATCCTCATACGGAACCACGCTGTGGAAAATTCCTACTTCATTAATTTGGAACCAATTTTATGGTTTTCATTTCGTTTTCGTTTATTGTAACAGTGTTACAGTAAAGGTATTATCTAATGTTTGAACAGAGCAACGGAACGATGTGAATTTTTGCATGTGATATTTGAGGACATAGGCTACTTTTTATACCAGAGAATTTAGCAGTTCCTGCGAGAATTTACAAAAAACTTATTCCACGCGGACGAAGTAGTTGGCATCAAGCTCTAGTCTTATATAAAAAGAGTAAAGTCTTGCCTCCCTTGCTCACAGACCACCAGCCCAAAAAACACCGAAATTGAAATTAAAGGGGTTTGAATATTTTTGTATGGAGTCTAGCGCACCTACAGCTCCGCCATTTTAATATTTTTTTGAAATAAAGGCCACTTTTACTACCTGTATTAACACTGTAATAGCTGGCATCAATACAAGGAAATATAACCTACAACAAGAGGTTGAGACAAAATCTTCTAAAGTGTCAGGTTTTCAAGATTTATGCTATCTAATTTGCACTTGGTGGTGGTAATATAAACTACTTAAAACTTTCATAGCATTATCATATTAGCATATTATAGCATATCTTGGAAATCTGACACTATAGAAGATTTTGTCTTTGCTTGTAAATTGATGCCAGCTATTCTACTAAAGGTTTATTATTAATGGCTGTTATTTCAACAAAAAATAAAAATGGCGGGACGGTAAGTAGGTAGGCCAAAATATTCGAATTTCAAACCCATTTGCGAATTTTAAGATTTTTGATAGTTGAATTGAATTGGAAGAAAACTGTAATTTTTACAAGGAATATAGGACGATTATATATATTTAAATAAGGACGATTTTTCAAAATTGCCGCGGTAGGGATAATTTTTTGTACCCCGTACGCTGGGTACAAAAAATTATAGGTAAATACTTATTTTGCTTCAACTTGGCCGAAATAGTTATATAGCATGATAAACTGCCTGGTTGCTAACGAGTCTGATTGATCACCGTAAAAGGTCGGGCGCTATACTTTTTATAATTTAGAATAAGACCACTCTGTATCTAAATTTGCAATGAAATTTATTGATTGAAATTCTTTTTCGGGTCACCATGTCAAGTGATTACCGCTACGAACATTTTCAGTGGAACTATTGCCGGCTAAAATTTGATGTAATTGCTCGTTATTAATAAATTATCAGATAGGTAAAATTGGCTCAGTTAGGAATTACATGACTTTATAATCTAAGTTCATACTTTCTCCTGCTACAACCCCCGCTACGATTAGTTGTGGCTGTTAACGGTACCTGCTGTTATAACAACTTTTTGTTTTTTGTTTATACCCGTGTACATAGATTACTGGTAAAATGCTGGAATGAAGGTTTATTCCAAAATGGTAGACATTGGGTCATATTATGAACTAGATGTTGCCCGCGACATCGTCCGCGTGCAACATCGTTTTTGATTCCCGCAGTAATACTTTAATTTTCCGGGATAAAAAGTAGCCTTTGTCCTTCTCCGGGAAGTAACCAACAGAATGTCAACAAAATCGGTTGAACAGATGGGCCGTGAAAGCGTAGCAGACAGACACACTTTCGCGTTTATTATATTAGTATTAGTATGGATACCTACAATACTAGGCACTTGCTAAGACACATTTTATAGAATTAACAAAAAACCGATAACTTACTTTAAATAATAGGGCGTGAAATAGACATTCTGCGGATGCACAGCATAGATCATGTACAAAAATCCAGTTGGGTCATTTCTCACTCTTTCTATTACTTCTTTCTGTGAAGCTACTACTGGTTTGACCTTAAGAGGATCTGTGGTCCCTTCGTGTCCGTCGACATCGAAGCTGCTACGCGATTCTCGTATTTTAATAGCTTTCTTTTTTTTGCTGCCTGCAGTTAAGGAAAAGTGTTATCTAGAGTAAACTATTTAAATGCTAACAGGCACTGCTTCATACATCGTGCGAACTTCAAAGGGAATAAAGAGTAAGTATAGTAATACAACTAAGATGGGACTAACAGGAGCCATGAACTGTGACTGTTATCATTTAAAAAGGGGTTTTTAAGACGTATGCTTTCATAATATTTTGAAGTAGTTTGGTACCTACGCGAATGCGACGAGATGTCGATAAATCTATATATATGTCACCGTAAGATTGTAAAAACCGTTAGAGTATAATCTAACTCGCGAAATTCTAAACTGTCGAAAGATTGTAAACTGTTCAATATTCTGAGTGTCAATTTTTGAAATATTCATTTTATTTACGTTTTCTTGTCTCTTTCTTGTAGGTAAGGTTAGGGTTCGACATAAATAAACAAGTAGTGCCCTTAGGTTTTAGGGCACTTAGGTTTTATCGGGTTTAAATACCTATCAGATTACAATCTACCGTAAAATAATGCGTTAAATTCTAATCTTTCGACAGTTTAGAATTTCGCGAGTTAGATTATAATCTAACGGTTTTTACAATCTTACGGTGGCATATATAAAAGCGAAAGGTCAATCACTGATTCATCACGATATCTCAATAACTATACAGCATACAGACTTGAAATTTGGAAAATAGGTTCCTTCTAAGGCGTAGAAACTAAGAAACAGTTTTGAGAAAAATCACCCCGAAGGGGTTGGAATGGGGGTTGGAAGTTTTTTGAAACTTCATTGTATTTGAAGTTAGAGACATGAAAATTTGACAATTAAGTTAAAAGTTATAAATAATAAAAACCTAGATAAGCAATTTTACGAAAATTCACCCCAATGAGGGTGTAATTGGGGGTTGTAAGTTTGCATGAAAGTCCTATGTGTTTGAAGTTAGAGACCTGAAAATTGGCATTTAGGTTATTACATTTAAATAAATAATAACCTGCATAAGCAATTTTACGAAAATCTACCCCAATAGGTGCAATAGGGGTTGGAAGCTTAAATGAGGGTTTTAAGTTTTTGATGTTAGAAACTTGAAAATTGGGATTTAGGTTATTAGTTTTAAATTATAATAACCAGTATAATCAATTTTACGAAAATTCACCCCAAAGAGGGTGAAATGGGGGCTGTAAGTTTGTATGAAAGTCCTTTGTGTTTGAAGTTAGAGGCTTGAAAATCGAGATGTAAGTTATTAGTTCTATAAATAATGGATAATAACCTGTGTAAAATAATAAGCAAATTTTACGAAAATCCAACCTAAAGGGTATGAAATTGGGGTTGGAAGCTTGCATGTAGGTTATAAGTTTATAAAATCGGCATTAAGGTTATTACTTATTAGTTTTAGCCGCTATATGTACCTACGCTTTTTGCAGCGGGAAAATCTCATAGGAAATCAGAAATTGTTCGCGGACGAAGTCGCGGGCGACCTCTAGTATTAATATATGGGCATGAAGACGCTCCGTCACAAAAATATGACTCTTACATCAGAAATGTTCTGAGTAGTCGTCTCCATATATTCGTAGTTGTGTGATTAAGTATATCCAATCACTTACTAATATTGAGAATAACTGCATCACCGAGAGTTCTCCATAATGTTCTTAAAATGCGTTTCAAGTCTGCACTTAGATAGTGCGAACTAGCTAAGTGCAGTAAGATTGCGGTCTTCTCATTTTGAGCGGAGAGCTGTGCTCTGTATTGGGCCGGACGATGGTTTGAGAAGAAGAGATGATGATTTACATGTATGATCAACAACTCTGTCGTTAGATAGAGAATGACGATTGTAACAAGTGTGTTTCTAAGTCTATTTCTTACCATCATCTAATTTGATTGGTTCTAGTTGTAGTTTACCAGTCTTTCTCTCTTTTTTTAATCTTGCCTCTTGAGCGTCAGCAAATCCAGTCTGAATGAAGCAAACGAAATACTGCAATGGCCGCTCTTCACTCACGCCGAAACAGCTCGCTAATTCCGCGAAACTACCTGAGTAAATAGGTATAGGTAGTCGGCGAAAATCCGTTTATCGCTGATAAAAATCCCACCACCTGTTCAGTGGTGGTTGCCGGTTCCGGCACCGATCGAAGCTCGAATGCGACACCATCCAATATTTATTGTTTCGTGGAGTTTGCGGGCTGTCGCGACGCGAGTGAAGACATTTTTACAATAATTTAAAAAAAAATGCTGACTCTCTCACAGACTCAGTGCTCAGCCCAAACCTTTACATCTAAATAAACAGTTTTTTTGTACAAATATTCATTTTATAATGTAGACAAGAAATAAAGAAGGATTTTCGGAAATTCCCACTAAAACGACGCTGCGTCCAGTCTACTACCTATATTTTAAAAGCTTTGTCAATAGCCCAACGGTCCGGGGAAGGACTGAAGTCTACATTGCATTACTTTTTGCACTTCTCGTAAAAGCTACTTAAGTACCTACTTACTTATTGGTTAACTACATGATGCCCGCGACTTCGATAAAGTTTTTGAAGTGAATACTTCTTTAGGTGCTTATAGAGACAGCCAATTTTTTTTTATTCACTCCTTAATTTTCCAGGATGAAAAGTAGCCTATGTCCTTCCCCGGGATACAATCTACCTACCTTATTAAAAAATTTCATCAAAATCTGTTGAAACGATGGGCCGTGAAAGCGTAGCAGACAGACAGACACACCTATGCATTTACAATATTATTATGGATACCTACTTAGGTTAATAATTGGATATGAGCATAGCTACTGCATTCTTCAGAATCATGAGAGATTGTTGCTTTGTTAAAAGTAAAAATATAGGTACCAGAGGTTCTGCTTCCTTTTCTACATATTCAATTCTTTCAACTAGTTTTTTATGAGGTAGATGAAATGGTATATCCCTAGGTTTTCTGTAACATAAAAAAGACTAATATACCAATCAATACTCAACTTTACTCAAAAAGCTCTAAATACCTAGGTAGGTAAGTACTTATTAAGCACTGAATGGGCAAAAGGTTATTTATCAATTCAGTAATATTAGAAGTAATAAACCTATTCAGTGAAAATACTGGTCAAAACCAATGTTATGTCGACATAGTACCTGCTCGTAGAATGTTGCCGAAGGCTATCTCTTCCTATTCCGTGGCTTTCCTAAGAGGCGACTAGGGATCTAGGGCTGCTGGTTGCCTCATTTCAGTTGGTTGCCGAATATTCAGGGGCAGTACCTATCTTCCCTCTGTTTACACGGAGAACTCCCCGATGAACGCCCCTTGTTGAGGAGGTGCTTCACAGTAAGTTTTTGATGTTTTGATGACCTACCTGGTGCAGTGGGTGTAATGGTAGACCGCGGCTGTCTTACAAGTGGTAGAGTTTGCATACACATGTATGTACACATGTTCGATTCCCGGCTGAATTTTGAAATTTATAGGGTCTGAATTTTCGTTTACATTACCACCCCATCGAAAAAGATGTGCTGATATGCGATTTAGCATTCCGGTACAATGCCATTTATACCTATCGCAGTCAAGGGCTAACCTCTAGCAGAGATAAGAGAGATATACCTTTGATTGGAGTGGAATAAATTTAAATAAATTTAATTAATTATAAATAAATTAAATAATGTATAGTTTAGCTGGGCCTCATGATTATGAAGGAACGCCAACGGAAATGGCGGGCTTCGTAAGAGTCAGCCATGATTCGTTGGTGTTGTACATTGTACCTTCGTGGTTTCTTGGAATGATGATTCCCAAGGAGTCTCCAGTTTCCTTCATTGCTGAGGGTTGTGACGCATTTCCAAAAATGGAATGAGATTTTTATGTGGTACAGAATTAACTAGTGTTATGAAATGTACAAAGGCAATAAGTACAGTCTATTTGACGAGGCTAAGTAAAACATTTAAACAAATATGGCGTCCGATCACGTGATTATAATTGTCATTGGACATAGAGTGATGGAAATATTGACAGACTAGTTGTGACTGAACGATTAAATGAATACATTCTGAAATCAATTACCACATACAGTCGCTTCTACGGACTGATGCTGAGATCTATAGAGCGTACTTTGACTTGGCTCAGATTTAACTTAGAGTTAAAACGAGGTGGACATAAGTGAGTAACATAAATCTATCTCGTTTTAACCATGTCTTAAGCCTAAACAAAGTCATAGCCTTCTCTATATAAATTTCACACTGAATGATAAGAGCAGGCCACTCTCATAGGAGAGAGGGAATTAGAACTTAGACCCATTACGCTGCTTGGGCTTTAACGTCTATTATCAAGTTAGTGATAAGATGTTAGTGAAAGGTTTAATTATAATATCGTCTTCAACAAGGTAATTTCATAATCATAGAATGTGGTAATCGATTTTCGATTTTTACAATCGATTATACCCGCTCCTATCATTCAGTCTATGGTTCACTTGTCATGTCACATCTCTATGGAATCATTCTATTTCTATATGTCAAACACCCATTAGTCTTTGTTTTTATTTTGGGATTCTTGCTAGCTAATTGATAAATTATTAGCTTCATAATGCTTGAATTGAATTACTTTTGAGTATATTAAGGACTTTAAATGTTTTACTTCACGAAATAGACGTTTGTGAGTGATTTGTGAAATACAACAGTGAAAATATTGATAGCAAAGTTGAAATGTCGTGACTGATACGTTTTATTTACATTTTTTACGCTGCCCCTTCAAATAGACTGTAGGTACTTGTTACTGCGAAGTGATTTAATGCTCGCATTTCGCAAGACAGTCACATTTAAAAAAGAATTACCTCATGTGATATGTAGGAACTTTGCGAACATTCCGCTGTAAAGTTTCTATGGCCGGCAACGTAGTTAACAGCGATTTACGCTGAGTATTTCCATTCTCCATAACGATTGTTTTCAAATACTCATTCGTGAGAGTAAAGTCAAAGCAAACAGTAATTCATGGTGCTCTTGAAACATTTGAAGTATTATTTATTATAAATATAAAAAATGGAATATTTGGGTATTTTAGTTATATAAACTCTTCAATTCACTTTTTTCATCTCCCATCACAGGTTCCTTTGACTTCAGAAAAAAGCAGCAGCAGCGTGTTGTTTGTTCAGTCAATTCTGTAACCATGGTTACAGACCTTAGATTAAATTCCTATTACAAACCATTGACTAATGATGGTAGGTACCTATTAAAAAGCTTTGATTATTAAAAAGAAAGTTTTTTTTAGTTTATGGTAAATATTATTAATGAATTCATAAATATTATTATTAATGTAGTATATATAATTATACCTATATATGTCTGTCATATAAATTATAAATACCTATTCTATTAATATTTAAACTAGTGGCTCGCCCCGAACTGAGACCTCGCGGTATCATTATGATAGTTTTAAAAAAAGAACTAATAATAAATATAGGGGCTATTATTTATAACCATATATAATAATATATGGTTTTAAATATATAATGTAATAATTAACTTTTTTTATTCCACGTAAGGTGGTGCTAACGTCTATTATTTGTAAGCACAAACGAATAAACTTTTATAGAGCTCCATCTATTGACATCATTGTGAAGTTCTGTTAAAAATACTGAAGCTCATTAAAAATTCAATAATTTCGTTTCCTTATAATATTTATCTAATTTTAGTATTAGTTGTTGAAATACAGGATATAATTCAAATAATTGATCAAGTTTCAGGCTCAGCCTTTCAGAAAATTGAGAGTTCTGAGGTCAACTTTGGACGTTAGAAAATTTCCACTTTGAAACCCCCCCATTTCGTCAATTTTAGGAGAAAAATTAAAAAAATATATTTTTGGACTCTATTCTTAATTATCTTTAAAATGATATACCGCAACCCTATGCAACGCTATAAAAAATATTTTACTTCGCATTCGCTTCTATAAGAGCCCCCCTGAAATAATAATTTTTATAACTTTTTAAGCCATATTCGGCTGGAGGCCATCAGTTTACATATTACATTTAAATTTGAAGTAATTACGTTCAGTAATTCAAAAGTTATAAGGCTCTGACAGACGGACGGACGGACGGACAAGTGCAAATTCACTCAAGTGCTCTCAAGTCTTCGCTTCGCTCGGTCAATAATAGTCTGACCTTGTGGTCTGACCATCCTGGCCATAGACAGATTGCTAGTGACTGCTACATGGACGAAAAATTTAAAATAAATATAAACGCTTACACAAAGAGAATACTATCTTGATGCTTCTCAAACTTTAGTAAAACTAATAGACAAGGAAACAGTGGGAGTCTAAGGCAGGCCCTACATTAAGGCACCCGTACAAATCTATATTTTAAGGGTTAATATTTCATGCCAGCGAGGTTATTATTTGAGTATAATGCAACATAAAATATCCTCTCCCTAAATAAATAATAAAAGCGAGCAGTAAGCGACCGATATTTTGATACTTTTGTTTGTAATGCTGAAATGCTGATGTAAAATGGATAAGTCTTTGTCTTGTGTTTTTAAACTGATGACTCACCATAGAGTGAATTAAATAATAAAATTATATTTAGATACTGGATAAAGTTCTGAGTTTCCTTCCCCCGCACAGCTCTCAGTTTAATGCTGTTGCTGTAAGAATCTTTGAAATCTCCTTTCTTTCTGTATATATTCCTCACCCCCACTCCTCACTCATTCCAGATTTAAAAGCTACCATTTCATCTCTTCCTTCTCCAGTTGTAGTGATGGGAGACTTTAACTCCCATCACACAACTCTGGCCCAAAGGTCTATCCCACTTAAGAATACCAATCATCTTATGAAATACAAGCTCACTAAAGCACAATGGCCGCCGTTTGCTGATACTGTTGACTCTCTTCCTGGTCTGGGAGCTGACGGAGACTGTCAACTTTGCTATGAGAATTTTGTAAAAATTTTAATTTCATATGCCGAACTCCATTTTCCTATTAAAAAAACTGAACGAGATTTTTACTCATCTCCCCCCTGGTGGGATAATGAATGCACAAACATAATCAACCAACGCAAGGAAGCAGAAATTTCTTACACGATGGATATGCCCCGTAATAATTTTTTGAAGTACCAGCGTATTGATGCTAAAAGTAGAAGAATTACATCTAAAAAGAAAAAAAACGGGATGGGTATCATACTGTGAAACCCTAGACCCCTGTTCTCCTTCTTCTACTGTTTGGAATAAAATTAAAAGATTCCGAATTTCTCAGTCGCCTAACGAACTATCATACAATGATTCAAGATTTTGGTTGGATGCTTTTGCATACAAACTCGCCCCTCCTTATGTTCCTTGTGAAAGTACTGCCACTATTTTAGCACCTATTTCCTCTAATGACGAAATGGATGCCCCTTTTTCCTTTGCTGACCTGCAGGGGGTTCTCTCCGATCTGCAAGACTCTGCCCCAGGAAATGATGGTATTCCATATTCCTTCTTAGTTAATCTTAATGACAAAGCGAAATACTGCTATCTTGACATGATCAACAGGTTTTTATTGACAGGATTCGTCCCGGAGCCTTGGAGGACTCAACACATAATCCCAATACGGAAACCTGGCAAAGACCCCCTTGACCCAAATTCATATCGCCCCATAGCTCTTTCTTCAACCTTGGCCAAAGTCATGGAGCACCTGATAAAAAACCCTCTGGAATGGATAGTGGAAAGTAGGTATATATTGGCTAAATCCCAATTTGGCTTCAGAAAGGGACTTGGTACAATGGACAGTGTTGCAGTCATCACGACAGATATTCGAACAGCCCTGGCTAAGGGAGAGTACCTGGTGGGTGTCTTCTTGGACATAGCATCGGCATATGATAATGTTTTTCTCCCAATGCTCAGACATAAACTGCAAGAGCTGAGTGTTCCTTCGAGACTAACACGTATCATTTGCAACCTTCTCTCAAGCAGAAATACTCTGGTGAGATCATCCTCCTGCTCTCTTTCCCCCAGAACCATCTGGAAAGGTCTCCCCCAGGGCTCTGTCCTTAGTCCTTTGCTCTACAGAATTTACACATATGATCTCGAATTGTCTGTCGTGAAATTCTGCAACATCCTCCAATATGCTGACGACATTGCTTTGTACATTTCGTCGAACTCCATGGAGAATATTTCAAGTCGTCTCAATTCCGCTTTGCACTATTTAGGTCAGTGGTTATCCGATCATGGTCTCTCTCTTTCTATCGATAAGTGCAAGGCCATCATTTTCACGAGAAAAAGAATCATCCCAAACCTTAATATTGCCTACAATAATCAACACATTTCCCTTGCAACCAAAGCAAAATTTTTAGCTGTTGTTCTAGACTGCAGACTCAATGGCGCAGCTCATGCTCAACATATAAGCCGAAAGTGTGAAAGCGGTATTAACATCCTCCGTGCGCTGTCAGGGGTATGGTGGGGATCTCACCCGTACTCCCAAAAACTCTTATACAATGCCATAGTCCTCAGCCATCTGGACTATGGTGTATTTGCACTTGATCCCATCAATAAAACGGCTACACAAAAATTAAACAAAATACAGTATAAAAGTGAATGAACTAGAAGTTTAATTCGCTATAATCCGCTACAGTAGACAAATCTGTGTGGTACAGTGCGTGTCTTTCACCTGCAACATGCGACACCCACCACCCAGCAATTCGCACAGGCACAACACCACACCACACAAATCCTCCAAATCACTCTCAACGTACGTTTCACTCCGACACCGGAGCATCCTCAGGAGATGTTGACTCGACAATGCACGATTGTGGTGGGTGTCGCATGTTGCAGGTGAAAGACACGCACTGTACCACACAGATTTTTCTACTGTAGCGGATTATAGCGAATTAAACTTCTAGTTCATTCACTATCATGGACTTCCGCAAAGTAACGCCTGCTTCTATTCAATACAGTATAAAAGTTTGAGAATTATACTTGGCGCCATGAAGTCTTCCCCTACAAAAACAAGTGGAATGTGTTAATCACTGTTGTCACTAGTCCAAATTAGAAGTCAGTATTTATGTGACCGTTTTGTCTGCAAAGTTCTACACTTTTCCTCACACCCACTACTGGACAGCCTTCGACGGCTGAGTTCTGTCATCAGAGACAACCAAGGCAAATCCTTTCTTCTAAAAAGTTTCCTTAAATTTACATCCCTTCCATATCCAATTAATTCTTCCCCCAGACTACCCCTGTTTTCTACCCCTTATCAAAGTTTGATTCGTAAACCTCCAATTGTTAATCTTGTTGTTCACAAAGGTTCAGCTGAGGCTAACCAGAAATTTAATGAAATTATTCAAAACAACTGGCTCGATTTTCTTACAATATACACTGATGCCTCAAAACTATCTCAGAATGGCTGTGTTGGAGTAGCATGTTGGATTCCAAAATTCAAAATTAGTATGCAATTCAAGTGTCCCCCAGAATCTTCAGTATTCACAGGAGAGTCTATAGGCATATTAGAAGCAATCCTTTTCGTTGAAGCCCATAATATTAGACAAAGTATAATACTGACCGACTCCCTTAGCTGCTTGCAAGCTCTTAAGGGTAACCCTTTCCGTAGTAAGGAAAGTCTCTGTTGTGTTCATGATCCGGGATGTATTATATTCTTGCCAGCAGAAAGGCCTAAACGTTATACTGGCCTGGATCCCGGGTCACTCAGGTATTAGTGGCAATGAGACTGCCGATGCTTGCGCTAAACTTGCTGTTGAAATGGGTACTATGACCCACTATACCAACCACCCACAAGATCTCCGTTCCTTGCAAAATCCGATATGGAGAGCTCTTCGAACTCAATTTACTCTGAATCGATTTCTATTAAGGGTAAGCATTATGCTTCCATACAACCTGATATCCCACGACGACCTTGGTTCTTCTTTCATAAAAATTCGGTTCGCTGGGTCACCTCTACTATCTGTCGTCTTCGAATTGGTCACGCCTGCACTCCCGTACACTTGGCAAAATTAAGAGAGCGTGACAGTTCCCTGTGTGAGTGTGGCCGGGACGAGGGATCAGTCTCTCACATTCTATTCTCCTATCCTAAACTTCCCTTTAAATTATACGACGTTCTTCCTCCTAAAGTTCCCTTGAATGTTGAGTGTCCTAAAGTTAGCCTATAGCCCTTTCGTTAAGTATCTTTGTAAATATTTTAAAATTAACAAACTTAAATTGTAATTTGTATATATAGTAGGTCCCTTTTATTATTTTTATTTTTATTTGTGTTTGTCTCTTTATGGTAAGTCTATTGTTAAGTAGAGTAGTTTACTAGCAATTATATAAATATGCCTTCTATTACATAATATTTTTAGTAATTTTGGCACTCTTTAACCGGCCAATCTCCTTCGTGCCTCCCTCAAGTTACTCGACACTGGCGAAGTGCATTGTGCTGGCAGCTGGCTTGGCACTACTCAAAGCCATAAACCAAGAGAAGAAGAAGTTCTGAGTTTTATTTCATAATTTAGTGAGGTTTTTTCGGGTTTTTTTGTGTCAATTTTTACAATATTATTTATGCCCTTGACTGCAATCTCACCTGATGGTGATGCAGTTAAGCAGAGACAAGTAACTTAAAGGGGTTAAGCTTATATTTATATAACACACAATTCAATTCACTTCCGGAGCGGACACCCATCAAATAATATAGGTAATAAATGTGCATGTTGTAATATGGGAAATAATAAAAAGTACAGATTAAAAGTACTTAGTTTAATTTATGAATATATAATGATCTTTAAATACTGTACAGAATAAATATATATAACGTCTTCTTACTTTCTTAATCATTATTCTTTTAGTAGCAAGTCCGCCTCTTGAACTCTGTAAAAAACAGCTTCACGCATAAAACTTGTTTAGCTGTCATAAAAACAATCAAGTTTTATTATGACTGAAAATTTTCTAAAACATCGTGCGGGTGGCCATCTATCTAATAACTTTAAATGAGCAATTCTTCTATATCTAGGTATAACCAGAATCTCAGAAACTGCTGAAACGATTTTCAGGAAATTTTGTATGCAGGGTGTTTCGGGGGCGATAATTCGATTTAGCTAGGATTCATTTTTAGAAAATATCGATTTACCCGTATTTTCAGTGAAAACTGCTGCAATATCATATCTAAGTTCAGCACCAGATAGCATAAGCACAGCGTAACCAAAAATATAGCTTTGTACTACTTTCTAGTTTCTACTAGATGGCGATGCATTATTTTAAATATGACGCCCTCTATTGACACAGTACAGAAAGTGTTTGGCTTTCAAGTTCAACTATTCAGCACTAGATGGCGTAGGCATAAAAAGCTTTTTATTAATTATATTATTTATAGAGCTAGCTGCGTAAAAAATAACTTATGCTGTCTATATTAAACAAACTATAAGTAGTTACTCTCTACTAGATGGCGCTTCATAATTTTAAATTGCACGCCCTCTATTGATACAGTTGTGGTGTCTTCTCGACAGGCCGAAGTCTGTCGGGGTACGGGCCTCGAGGTCGAGCCTCCTAGCCCGGGCGAGTTCTCACAGGTAGCAGACTACCTGGATTGAATATTTCTAGTTTTGTTTAACCGAATCCTAAATCAAGAAATAAAAAATCATTTGCCAGGGATCAAGGATTTACCAAAGCTACCAGCTCCAATTTGCCCAGGATTGATTTGTTGACGCTGGGTGAGTATCTTGCATCAAACAAAGACTTTTGTTCAGCAGAATTTCGCAACGTCAAAACTTAACACTATAACACTTCATGATAGTTGTTAGAGGTTATTTTAATGAAATGTTGTTTTTATACGACTGCCTGAAAAAAGGAGTATATTGTTTTCAGGATTCATGTATGTATGTATGTATGTATGTGAGTTTGTATATTCCACCATAACTTCTATACGCCTGAACCGATTTTGATAAATGAGGTATCGTTAGAATCCCTAGCTTATTCCGGGTGACATAGGATAGTAAAATTTAAAAAAAAATTGATGGGGTGACCATGGTCCCGCATTAAAGACCAACCTTGAAAAAATAAATTCGAAAATAATATTAACTATATAATCATCATCTAGAAAATGATGATTAGATTCCAAAAATATATAACACTATAGTTCAATATTTAGTGATTCACAAAAAAATATCATTTATTAAAAAATGTGAATAAGATTCCAAAGGCTATATATGCAAATCGCTTCAGGAGGTAAACTCCAAAAATAATATGGCAGGGCAGTCGTATTTTTTAATTCGTTATATTAATTTCACTTGTTTAAAACTATAACGTCTGCCTCCTATTCGATGCGTCTGGGGTTCGATTCTTGGCACGCATCTCTAACTTTTTGCAGTTATTTGTGCTATATACAAAACAGCATCACTACATAGTAAAAAATAAAGTCGCTTCCCGCTGTCTGTCCGTATGTTTGCTTAGATCTTTAAAACTGCGCATCGGATTTTGATGCGGTTTTTTTAATAGATAGAGTGATTCAAGAGGAAGATTTATATGTACTTCTTATCCCGGAAAATTAAGGAGTTCCCGCGGGAACCAAAAAACCTCAATCCACGCGGACAAAGTCGCGGGCATCAGCTAGTATTAGAATAAAGCAAAAACTTACGTCAAGTGATCTTCGCAGAAATAAATAGTACAATTTAGCCCTATAGCTGTAGGATCTCGCCGTGCAAGATTATTAGATCGCAATATTTTTTTAAGTGGCGTGTGAATAAATAACTTGTTTGGGGTTAATTTTGATGTGTTATCACACTGGGGGACCGCACACGACTTACACGCTTTAGAATTCATATTATTCACACAAAATATCTAAATTGCTGTACGAAGACTTATTGTTTACCACTTGTTTACTGCACACAGTACAATAGAGTACATTCGTAAATAGTGACGTCACAAACGACGCCATGACACCCGCGAGCGTTTTGGCATGATTTTTAAAATTTAAATTTCAAATACCAATTTTATTTACTAAACCTTATTTTTCTGCTGAAATAAGATATTTTTTCCAAATAGTAAATACTTCCGAACATAATCTGACCATTTTTCAAAATCAGTCATCATGCCTATTGTCTGTGCCGTCAAATCCGGTGAATAAGGTGTCATGTCCAGCGCTTGGGATGTCAAGTCCGGTGTTTCGGGTGTCCTTGCCGATGCGTCGTCCTCTTCGTCGCCAATGATGCGGGCTCCGTGGAGGTGATGGCATGCACTTGTGCCCGCGCGAGTGAACATGGTGCGTGCAAAGTGACGGATGAACTCCTCCACGGTTCGTGTTGGAGTGTCCCTATGGCTAACATCATTGCGGACATATCTTTGAGCTCCTACGATGAGGCGCAGGCATTTATTTTGCTGGACCTGGATTTGTTTCTTCTGGTACGTGGAGCAAATGGCGTACCAGGCTGGGGCCGCATACGTCAAGCGGGATCGAACGTAGGCTCCGTAGACTCTAAGTTTAGTCTTGGTTGATAGTTTGGAGGTGAATAGCGAGTGGAACATTGACCGGGCTGCTGCTGCCTGGCACACCACGTGATTAACCGTAGGAGCCATGCACAGCTTCCAGCTTCCGGTCGATATGGCATGCCAGATACTGAACTGAGGTCTTCCACTCTTACGTCCTGTCCTCGGAATTTCAGTTGACGCAGTGGCCTGGAGCCGCCGGTCAGTAGAGCGGCCGTCTTCCCAACATTAACGGCCATCCTCCATTTATCCAACCACTCCGGTAACAGGTCCAGCAAACGTTGCATTTTATTGGTGGCGACGATTTGGATGTAGGACGACGCAAAAAATGCACTGTCGTCCGCATATAAGGCCAGCAGTACGTCCTCTTCATCCACACGTAGATAGTCACGGAGGGTGGGATTGTCGTCGTTTCTACGCCGTGTATAGACAAACTATATAATAATCATTATCTAGAAAATGATGAGTAGATTCCAAAAATATATAACTATATTTCAACATCCAGTGATTCATAAAAAAGTATCATTTAATAAAAATGTGAATAAGATTCTAAGTTAACTAGATTAATTTAGACTTTTAACTTTTAAGTTCGTTTTTGGCAGGGCAGTCGTGTTTTTTATTATTTTTATTATGACTTGTTGCAAAAATATTTCTGAATCTCTTTTTATGAGTGAAGCCTGTTTAAGACGCAAGATACAACAAATAATGATGGCATATTATGGAACCAGTCACTATTTTGCTATAGAGTTATATATAGATTTAAAAAGGGTGCAAATTAAAATTTTTGTATAAATTATTTGCAAGAAACTGGCGCAACTCAAGTTCATCTATGCTGGTGCTGTCTAAGCAGAATGTTTATGCCACAGGTTGTTTATAGTTTATTTGGACTCCTTGTATCATGAAAATAAGAGCATGGTCAACTAACTTTCTTTCTATTGATTTACCATAATTTACAAATCCTGAAATTTCATCTTTTCTTGGATTGTACTCAAAATGTTTGGCAATAGACATTTCATCAAATAATAAAATACACAGCTTTTCATCACCTTTCATTTGCTGCACTCTCTTTTTTAATTGATTGAACAGATTTTTATTGAGCCCTGTTTTTATTTGCCCATGCTATGAGTTTAGAGTCATAGAGGAAGCCAAGACAAATACTTTCTGAAGCTACTTATAAGCCCTTGGACTTTGTTTGTATAGGCTCAATGTCATTATTTTTTCGGGCTTTTTAATCTCCGCTTTTTTTACTGGACTATGGCCAAACCGTTTTCATTCTGAGAGGAGACTCATGCTTAAATTGGAGCCTGCAATAGGTTGAAGTATGGAGTATTCTGTTTTGAGAAATATCGTTATTAGTTTCTGGACACAAATTGAGGTTCCATTCTTGCAAGGGTTGAATTGCCTGTTGCCCAGGTGGTAAATTCTGCAATAATAAAGAAATAGTAAAATTTTATTATTTGGACTAGAGAAAAACATTATTGAGAAGCTTACATTATTGTTTTTATTATTTATCACAAACAAGACTATTGAGTAAAGATTCTTACTGGTATAGAATCGTAGAAATGGGCAGGCATCATGTTTGAGACGCTGGCGGTTTAGAGTGTCATTCCCATTGAAATGATGACTACATATTCTGCTTCCTTTTGTAGGCTAGAACTCAGATCTGTTTATAGCATTCAGCCTTCTTAACCTTAATTCATGATATTTTGGGAATCTGTAACAATTGTAAAACATTAGTTAAAATGATACACAATAACTGCAATGAAGGGACCAAAAACCACTTAAAATAGACACTGTAATTTTCAAATACGAGACACCATACCGGAGATCGGGTGTCTTAATCACTAGGTTATCATCACTACAGCCTAAAATAAGTATGGCAATATTATAAGTAGAAGCTGACTGTTTAATTTCATCTCTCTACCCCTCGGAGTGAGAAACAGTTAGAGTGATATGAAGTTTTAATTTTATCGATATTCAATTTATTTGTAAACAATACAATCTCTACACTATATATACACTCCAAACAAAAAGTAATTGAAATAATCCAAATTTTTGGGGACAGCGCAAAAATTTACGTGTTTTGTATTCAGTAAAGAAGAAACTAAGATATAATTAGACGAAATAACTTAAAATTTTCGCCACAAAAAGAAAAGCTAGACGACTTTGTTACTCACTTATGAAATGGAATTCCTGGGCATTTTACATTATTATTATCATGACATCCCACAACTGAGCACTATACCACAGTTGATTAGTAAACTCGCCGGCATATTTAGCGGAACATAAAAAAAAAGGGTTTGATATCAGTATCATATATGGTTGCTGGCTGGTTTATACGTCATTTAATTTAAAAAGAAATATTTTCAAATTAAGAAAACAACTGGACATCACATTTTATGCAATTCTTTTAATTTTATTCAAATACACCTTATCTGGATCGAACTTCGAGTATTTCTTCCTTCTGAGTTTGATTTAAAATTTCATTGAAATACTGTTTTTTTTAGTTTTTTTTAATCGCGTATCTTTCTGGAGTTGATGACTGAATTATGCCTGACTTAGCCCCAACCGAGATTGCCAGGGCACTCGAAATGCGAAGAAATGGTCAAACCTACAGAGTGATATCCAGAGCTCTTCGTCGACCAGTTTCAACGATCCATCGCAGTATCCAACGGTTCAGGGAGACCGCGGTACTTATGTGAGAAGAGCAGGACAAGGCAGAAAAAGACGCACTTCGAGTAGGGATGATCGTTTCATTCGGCTTCGTGTACGTAGGTACCCCCATTTGACGGCCGTCCAAGCCCGACATGAGTTAGAAGCAGTGCGGGGTGTAACCGTAAGTGAGCATACGGTACGAAGAAGGCTCGAAGAAGCTGGTTTGGGTTCATTTGTTTGTTCATTTGTGCCCGCCAAGGCTCCAAGGCTCGAGGTAAATCGTGAATGAACTAGAAGTTTAATTCGCTATAATCCGCTACAGT
This sequence comes from Erebia palarica, assembly GCA_964035005.1. Lineage (NCBI taxonomy): Eukaryota > Metazoa > Arthropoda > Insecta > Lepidoptera > Nymphalidae > Erebia > Erebia palarica. The sequence goes on from OZ035986.1 coordinate 24,438,618, forward strand.
AGACAAATCTATGTGGTACAGTGCGTCATTCACTATCATGGACTTCCGCAAAGTAACGCCTGCTTCTATTCAATATTCGAGGTAAATCATCGTAGAAATAGGTTAACTTTTGCTCAGGAACATCGACTTTGGAACGCGTACCAATGGAGTAAGGTATTGTTTAGTGATGAGTGCAGAATTCTCTTAAATCAAATTGGCGGCAGGCAAAAAATATACAGACGCAAAGCAGAACGATACATTCAGACAAATTTTGAAACTACAGTTGCATACGGTGGTGGATCAATAATGGTTTGGGCGGGCATTTGTTTGGGAGTTCGCACAGACTTGGTAGTGATTGACAGAGGGAGTCTGACTGCAGACCGCTATATCAGAGAAGTTTTAGAAGAAAATGTCGTACCGTTTGCCGCATATATCGGTGAAGATTTTGTTTTAATGCAGGATAATGCTCGGCCGCATACCGCTCAGGTAACTCAAGCTTATCTTAATGATATGAATATCACTGTTATGGAGTGGCCGGCGAGATCACCGGATATAAACCCAATAGAGCACGTTTGGGACTTGCTGAAAAGAAAAGTTAAGTCCAGAATTCCAGCTCCTGCCAACGTGGGAGAACTGCGAATCGCCGTAGTTGAGGAATGGCGGAGACTATCCCAGGAGACCATCGATAACATCATTCTCAGTATGCCTAGACGGGTATAAACTTTAATAAGAGCACGTGGAGGAAATACGCGATATTAATCACCATTTTTCTAATTTAATTAATTGTTATTTTAATATTAAATTCCACTTTTCCCGGTTACATGAAAAGTTCAAAAATGTACCATTTTTCACAAATAGCCTTTACTCGCAAAATCTGTTCATATTGTGATCTCATTTTAAGTAAAACAAATGAAACTTTAAATAACAAAAGAAGTGTAGTAGGTAAGTAGATTTTAAAATAAAACCATATTTTTTAAATTATGGACCTTTTTTTATGTTCCGCTAAATATGCCGGCGAGTATACAACAAAATACATGAAAATATTCACAAAACAGATAATTATTCACAACTAACACACCGGAAGTACACCAGACGCCATTTGTAGTTAACAAAAAATTGGCTTCAATTGCTAAATTTGATGACGTCATATGGCAATTGCGTGATACGTTCACGCAATAATACGAGACACCTGTCTCGTTCTAATAACGTAGCTTTTAGTAAGTAAGAAAAGTCAAAACATAGTTTAACATGTTTTAATAATAAAATGCATCGTATATACTATATTTGACTAAAATGCAACATATCCTCCCTTTTAAATAAAATCAAAGGCAAAAAATTGGCTTCAATAGCTTTAAGTGATGACGTCACATGACAATTGCGCGACACGTTCACGCAATAATATAATACACCTGTCTCGTTCTAATAACGTAGCTTTTAGTAAGTAAGAAAAGTCAAAACATAGTTTTACAAGCTTTAATAATAAAATACATCAACTATAATTGAGCAAAATATATATATGTCACCGTAAGATTGTAAAACCCGTTAGATTATAACCTAACTCGCGAAATTGTAAACTGTCGAAAGATTTTTTTTTTTTTTTAAATATCGGTTTACTCCTCCGGTATAGGGGTCGGAGACTTTGTTTGGCAATTTGATTTGTTTAAACAGAAACTTGAATTTAATTTGTGACAAAATGGGCAACACATAGGTTGACCATTTTCATCGAAGTAACTTGATATATTGTTACAATATACATAGCACTTTGGATCTTTTATCTCAACCTATGTGTTGCTCCTTTTGTTGTATCTTAGTGATATATTGATGACTTCTCGCCTGAGCTCATTTGGTTCTTTGGACCACCACGGCACGGTTAGTTTGATTTTTATGTTTTTAAGCGATATGTGTTTTCTACGTGATGTTTTTATTATATGTGTATAGTATGTCTGTTTAGTATTTACCAATTGTTCTATTTTAATAATGTTTTGTACGTTTATTTTATCTATATTTCGTTCCGATTTAAGTTGGACCATTTTCTTATGAAACTGACTCCAATTTACTTTTTTAATGTTATTTATCCTGATAGTTCTCTGTTTGTTAATGCATTTTCCTTTGTTTAATTTTATTTTGAATTCGGTGCCGTGGTGATTCGAGCCCGTCATGCCTTGAGCCACTGTCCTGTCTTCCGCCAGGTTGAGAGAGTCCGCTGCGCACGCTGTGATGTCCACATAGTTGCTGCGGGATCTGCCTCCCCTTTTTGTGTCGAAAATAGCACTGTTGTAGGCTCTGGAGTCCACCTTAGTGCCTTTAGCAATAGGCTACGCTAGTCCTCGCTAAGCTGTCAAACTTCTTGCGTATGCTGCAGTCCATGCTAAAGGCATTATGGTGTGTGTCTGCTACCTTCGCCTGATGGCAGTTACTGCATCTGGGGGGGTCACCAGCCTGCAGTGCCGGGCAGTCGGCACGCAGATGGTGGCTCCCACAGTGCGAACACACGTCCCTCTCCTCAGTGCACTGCTTCTTTCCGTGGCCGAAACGCAGGCACCTCGTACATTGCATGAGCGGGGTTTGGTCGAAAACCCTCACTCGCTGCATGTCGATATGCACCCGTCCCGCCTCGGTCAGGCGTTGCCACATCTGGGGAGAAACTTGCATCACCACGTGGTTCTCGTGTGGGTTTCTGGCTCGTTTTCTATATCTGACTGCCATCTTAAGGTTCTCTTGATTTAGGCCCTCCAGTATGTGGGAGTTCTGATTAAGAACCGCCCTAGCTATGTCCTCGTCCGTGTTATACGATAGCACGTCCTTGAACACCACCAGGGGGAGCTTGTTTACGGCCTCTTCGACTTTTAGGCTTGCCGCGGACTCTTTCAGTCTCTTGGTGACTTGCTCTAGATCCGACTTAGAGTGACAGCCCAGGACTATTTTTTGATTCTTGACTTTACGCAGCTTATCTACTCTCAGTCCAGTGTCTATCGCGTTGACTGCAGCTCTTACTTTTTCCGTCACTGTCCCACTCGTGTCATTCTCATCCTCGGATGAGACAATGATGGAATGCATCGGTGGAGGCATAGCAGCAGTTCTTTTTGCTGCAGCCCCTGCGTAAGTAACCCCTTCTATGAGGTGGTTATTGGGTATGGGGCGCGGTGTCATCGTTTGCATCTCTTGCGTGAGTGCACGTGTAGAGAGCGTACACTCAGCAGTGCTTTTATTACAGGCTCTCATTGCCTCCATTAATTCTATAATTTGGGTGCTTAGCTCTTGTTTTTCCTTAATGTTGTTTTGTCCTGTCTCCAATGTTTTTCCTTGCCTATATTGTACTATACTTTCTTGCTCCTTTGTCCCCTCTGGTATGCACGTTTGTGTAGTTTTTTCCGCTTTCTCCCTTCTGCTATCCCTCTCCAGTTCATCTTCTAATTTCCGCGCCACCGGTACAGCTATGGCCAGCTCGTACAGCCTATCCAAGGCCTCTTTTATTTGCAGCTTAACGTCTCTTCTTAGGTTTTGGAATCTACCGAGGTTCAGCAGGCCTTTCCTGTGAATCTCGGCGGCTTCCTCCGCCTTGCTAAAAGGGCCCGTCTTGGTCTTTATGGGGCTGGGTGTGAGGGGGTTTTTCTTTGTTTTTGTGACTGTCGCTGTTCCGGTGGACAGTTGTTGTATTTTGTTTGAGGTCTTTAGCAATTTCTTTCCTGGAGGAGTAGAGCAGATAGCTTTGGTGGGTTGGGTTGGTCCTGCCGATTTCCCCAATGGAGATGTTCCAGCTATTACCTGCTCTATGTCTTCAATGGACTTCCGAACATTTTGAGACTTAGGTATGTTAGATGGCCCTGCCTTTAATACTTTCTCCTGTGCTCCGGCTGGAGTGCGAATCATATTTAACAATGAAGTTGTCTTATATTTATATGCCAAAATTTACCTAACCTAGTCAATAATTACAGTTAATATAAATAAATTAACTGGGTTGTGTATAGATCAACCCCGCCGTCAATTTCAATTTATAAATAAGTATAGAAAAATAGAGGTCAATAATTACTAAAAGGCTATTACGACTGTAAAATCCCAGATATACAGAACTAAAATTAAGATTTTTAACCTAAGGTATTTTCTTGGGAGTGTAAAGGCTCCCAAGGTCAAGACTTACGATCTAAATAGTGGTGGGGAGGTGTATAATCTCTCCCCCCGTCAGGTACACAAGTTCTGCACAAGCAGGTTACCCAAAACAAAACAAGCAAGGGTAAACAAAATCGTAATTACTTAACTAACCTAACCGAAAAAGCGTTTTTCGCGGCGGAAAATCGCGGAAAACCGGTCGTACGGCGGCGCGCGAGCGATCGCTCGCGTGCAGGCCTCGCCCGAGCTGGAAAATGTGAAAATTAAAAGAAAATCGAGAGGTTTGAATTTTGATGCGAAATTTTTCTAAGTCCAAAAAATGTGAAAATCGTGAAAAATTAAAATTTTGTTTTTCTTTCGCAGGTCGCTAGTGCCGGTCGACAGCAACGCCCTGTGAAAGTTTTGCTGGAAAATGTCGAAAGATTGTAAACTGTTCAATGTTCTGAGTGTCAGATTTTGAAATATTCATTGTATTTACGTTTTCTTGTGTCTTTCTTGTAGGTTAGGATAGGGTTCGACATAAATAATCTAGCAGTGCCCGGCCGCAGGCCGGGCACTTAGGCCTCGCCCGAGCTGGAAAATGTGAAAATTAAAAGAAAATCGAGAGGTTTGAATTTTGATGCGAAATTTTTCTAAGTCCAAAAAATGTGAAAATCGTGAAAAATTAAAATTTTGTTTTTCTTTCGCAGGTCGCTAGTGCCGGTCGACAGCAACGCCCTGTGAAAGTTTTGCTGGAAAATGTCGAAAGATTGTAAACTGTTCAATGTTCTGAGTGTCAGATTTTGAAATATTCATTGTATTTACGTTTTCTTGTGTCTTTCTTGTAGGTTAGGATAGGGTTCGACATAAATAATCTAGCAGTGCCCGGCCGCAGGCCGGGCACTTAGGTTTTGTCAGGTTTACATACCTGTCAGATTACAATCTACCGGAAAATAATGCGTTAAATTGTAATCTTTCGACAGTTTGCAATTACGCGAGTTATAAACTAACGGTTTTTACAATCTTACGGTGACATATATAATCCTGTGTTATATTCAAAGTTTACTCAATGCTGATAAGTTATACTTATCCATCTATGATCTATGATATGTCTCTGGTTTTCGGAAATCGTTAACTGTGGATCTGTGGATCTTCTTTTTCTGGTCGGTGGTCGGTGCGGTGGATCAGTCGATCGGTCGATCGTATGTATTTAATATTTGGCGCATCTATAGAAGAATTAATATGTTACTCAAAATTAATTTTGAATTAAATATGTGCTTAATTACTCCACTCCATTGAGATTTTAATTTGTGATTCGTCGGGCAAAATTACAGAATTGGGTAAGTTACCAATTTCATACTGTACGCAACTTTCACTGCAAGACGTAAAAAAAGATTTTTCAACTCTTTTATTTTTTGTTATGAGGAAAAGGTAAGAGACAAAATATATATTTAGGAATTTGTCTCTAGATAATTATTTTCGTTTGTTCACACGTCAATTCTTTATATTTGCTAACCAGACCATTAATTACGTGCCCTATCATTAAACTAATACATTTTCATTGTCGACAGTAACGATTATTTGATTTTTTCTTTTTCATACTCAGGTGGGGAGGGGGGGGGGGGGGGGGGGGGCTGAAGCCAAATTTGTATTTAAAGGACATGTACATAGGGGTTTTGTCAATTCTGACTATGTCACCCCCATAAGGTCAACAGCAACTTAAACATTTATATCTATACTAATACTATATATGCGAAAGTTTGGATGTGTGGATGTAGGGATGTTTGATAAATTACACCAGAATGGCTGAATGAATCTGGATTAAATTAAGCACAAAGATAGATTATATTCTGAAATAACACATTGGCTACTTTTTATCCCAGAAAAGCAAAGACTTCCTGTGGGAACCAAAAATTTCAATCAACGTGGGCATCAGCTAGTGATACTATATTATGAACTAGTCAGCAGCTGCATACTCATTAATTGATTACTTAGCTAACAAATGTATACAAAGCTGTAACAAATTTTGTTTCAAGTAGGTAATGTATGTACTTTTGTATTTGGTTGATTTCTTCGAACGATTTAGGATCTTAACATGATTCTGTTCTAAAATTATCTGCTCAAAATAGATTAAACAAAATTATTTAGACTAACCAGATCAAGATAATTATTTTAGGTTTCTTTTTGCTTGACATAGTTCCTGTTTCTTCTGTTGTTTCTTCTCTTCTGTTCTGTTATGTATTTCTTCAAAAAAACAGTTTGAATGAATTCAAACTTGTGCACCTCTTAATACATTCGTACAGTTTAAGTTAATCAAAATCTTGTTGATTTATTTATAACTAGATGATGCCCGCAGCTTCGCCCGCATGGTACTAGTTTTTTTATTCCTGCTGGAACCCTTTAATTTTCTGAGACAAAAGTAGCCTATGTCGGTCCCCGGGATACAACCTATCCCTGTACCAAATTTCATCAAAATCAGTTGAACAGATGAGCCCTGAAAGCTTAGCAGACAGACACACTTTCGCATTTATAATATTAGAATGGATACAAAAGGGCTAACAAAAATGTTTTCATCACTAGTACTAATATTACAAGAGAGTTCCCGACAAGTTAATTTGGACTTGTTTTTGCTTTGCTCTGTTCCAATGTGATTGAAGGACAAACCAACAAACAAACACACTTTGGCATTCATAATAGTGATATGGTTTAAGTGATCATAAGCAGGTCGTTTCTATGTTCTTTGAGGCATGAATGGTATGGTAAGCATTAAAACAAGATTCAGGTTCATAATATTTTATTCTCAGTACTACACATGGAATAGAAACTGCAAAGTTGAAGCCATAGGGGCTTCATACCAGCGCACAGGCAGATTTACATTTGGCTATTGAATGGCTATGTATTACTACGCAAGCAAATTAAACGAAGCCTCCTGCAGTGGATGCAATGTAAAGGTAAGCACACTGAGTAAAAAACTTATTATTATGCTAAAAAAAAAAAAACAATAGTGTTTAATTCTGTTTATGTACTAACAAATGCCTGGCCTTTTCTTTACTGGGAATTTCCTGTGCACAATTTCATAAATACCTATAAATTATAACCTTGTTATTTTGATGTTAAGCTATATTACAGTTCAATTTCACTGAAATCCACTCTGTAGTTTTTACTTGAAAGAGTAACAAACATATTATACTTTCACATATTTTATATTATACTAGCGACCCGCCCCGGCTTCGCACGGGTAGCACTAATAATCATAATTATTAATCCATACCCAATGTAGGCAGTGGGCACTGGGCAGAAAATCAGGTTATCGCCATCTGTTAAAATCGTTTGGAGTTGACAGATAATTGTGAATGTCAAATAGTAGACAAATAATTTGCAATAAAATAATATTGCGGCTATAAATTAAGATGTAAGCTATCCTATCTTTCAAGTTGGATCAAACTGCACACTGTGTGCAAATTTAATTTAAAATCGGTTAAGTAGTTTAGGAGTCCATCGCGGACAAACAACGTGACACGTGATTTATATATATATTAATTAAGATAAGATTGGTAGATTTATATATAGTGGTAGATTCATTTGACTATTCAAAAGCACTTGTAAAAAGTCTACTTGAATAAAAAATGTTTGATTTTGAAAACTACTAAATGACTAGATCTTATGTAGTAGGTAAAAAAAGTAAACCTGATCATGATAGATTGCTGTTAGCTGTTGAGGAGTTCCGCCTTTCATATTTGTACTTTTCATCATCATATCATTATAAAATTTATATGGGCCCAACCTGACCAAGCTATAGGATATCTTTTATCCTGAAAAACAAGGGTTCCTAGGTGGAATTGGGGATGAAAGTTTTTGACAACTTTACTCCCTAACTCAGTCAAATCTAAACCTATTTAATTTTTCTTTCTGCTATAGAAAGAATGTTGTCTGGTCACATGTTTTCATAAAGATATGATTATTATGAATAGTTTAGCGACCTCTTTTTATGGGTAACAGCAAATCTATTATGATTTCTAGTTCTGATCGGGAATCTTGGTTTTTTATATAAACAACTATAGCTAATAGCTAGGTGATTGCGACTTTGCGTGGATTTCGATTATTTTACTTATGGCTATTGTTTTCTTGGTGTATAAGTTTGGTGAGTTTATGCTCTTTATCCTCATTTCTCCCTCTGTCTCAAGCCCCTCAGCTCATAAATAAAAGGCACGTGCCCGTACATCGGTTATTAATATTCTTGTAATTATTCAGTTGCCGCCGCCGCCAGCTGAACCCGCACCGTCGCCGCCAGAACACTCTTCCCTACCGACTGATCAAACACTTCTTCATGGGACTGGTCTTTCATATTATGATGTGAGTCGATTTTTATCATTACCTTGTTAACATTTTTAACTATAACGTTAAGTTTTGAATTATAAAGCAGCCTCTAAAATAATATTCTGATTCTGCCATAGGGATGAATTTTCAAAAATATAAAAAGTAATGTTAGTAGTTATATTATGTGAGTAGTTTTATAATGAAACCCTGAGCAAAATTTGAAAGTTCCATAACAACAGGCTTAGGCTATGTGGTGCCACAAAGTTGTCACTATGACTTACATTTTACCAACAAAATGTTTTTCGGAAAGGAGATTCTAACTTTAAGAGGGGCTCTTTGTACTCCTCACCATACCTACTATTGTATATGTTACGGGTAAGGTTGGAAGTTGGAATAAACTCAGGTTTACCCGGGTTTACTTAGTACTACCCAATTGTAATCACAAAATAATTATTTTTTTATGCCCAATGTTGCTAGCGTTCATATTAGTACATTTAATATAACGATGTAAATATTTCCTAAGAAGGAGGTACTTATAAAAATTCTAAGAAAAATGGCAGAAATGCTCTAAGTCGATTTGGACAAATTCTTCTGACATATTGGCTGGGGGGGAACAAGTGATAGTGCCAGCAACAATTATTATTAAAAATACAATAAATAGACAATTTATATACAAAGAGACTAACAATGGGGTGTAAATTATTTTATACTTCTACCATACCTTTACTACTGTTTTAATCATACTTTTGCGGGTCTAAAGTCAGTCTTCATGCCCTAGGGCCGTAATCTAGTCGATCGATCGCCCAACTAGTTGACCAACCCCATACTGTAAATATGCACAACAGAGTCTAGGCTCCAGACTGGTCGACCAAACGATCGTACCATTTGACATAAAAGTTTTTAAACCAAGGAGTATGTGTAGCTGCATAAACACTGGCAGCATGAAAAGCAAAAAGTTTGAAATAAAAAGTTTAATTTGTCTTTTCTTTTTATTATTTACTAGACCTATGTATCCTACTTACTATGATTTGCAATAAATATCTAACCGTTACAGTTTGTTTTACTGTTAAGGTAGAAGTATAAAGTAGAGTATACACCACCGGGATAAAGCATTTTTTTTCTTGGGCGCTTGAATCCCTCACTGCACTCAGGACTCAATCTTAATTCCCTCCCTTTGGTCGGGAGTTAACTTATAACACCCTCGCTGCGCTCGGGAGTTAAATTTGGAGTCCTTCGTTACGTTCAGGATTCAATGTAGCGCCCGTGACATAAAACAGTGCTTTATCCCCTTGGTGTATAATCTACTATAAGAACATGGTATTTGTAAGTATCATTTTATATGTTCTGATTTTTCTGAGGTCATTTATATTTTTTACCCCGGCTTATACTATTAATATCCACGTTATAATAATAATTTCTTGACCCTGCTATATATTGTGGTTTAAAGTGTTTTTTATAATAAAGGTGTATGTATCGAGATTTTTTAGTAAATTATTCTAGAAAAATAAACATTCTTTTATAATTTAGAAATATAATCACGACGTTTGTTTAAATACTTATTGATAGTTCACTTTTTTTATTAAATATTAAATGATTTAATTTAATCATTTTAAATTTTTAAATCGCTTTGAACTCTGATTTATCGCGATAAAAAGCCGATGTTTGTCTTTGGGATGCAAGCTATCTCCAGGCAAAATTTCGTCAAAATCGGCTGAGTAGAGGCATTTCCGTAAAAAATATGAGATTTACAAAAAGGAGTGTAGATTATACTGCCAGTTATGTGGTATTATACCATAATAATATATAAATAATAAAAAATTTAATAAAAATACTTTCTTCATGACCACCATTTTATAATAACATAATATACTTTTTCACACTGACAGTTCACATCACACTGTGTACGTAGAATGTGGGTTTACCTAAATAGGTTTTATTAACACTCCCCCTTAAACCACATTCTACATACGACTTATTTATATAAGACTAACTAATATTTAAATAACTTAAAACATTACGTGAATAAAATAGTTAACACAAATCATTGAAATAATAAACTGCCTAGTTATAGTTAATTTAACAATTTAATAAACCTAAGGCATTTTTAAACTTAGTGAACAAATCCTTACATAAAGCCTTTGTGAATATGTCTGCCTTTTGTTCTGAAGAAGTTACATATTTTAAAATTACACTACCATTCTGTATTGCATCTCTAATAAAGTGATGTCTAATATCTATATGTTTGACTCTTTTACTTTCCCTATTTTTTATATGAATGCAACTTAAGTTATCTTCGAATATTAGAACGTTATCACAATTTATGTGTAAATCTTTTAACAATCCTTTAAACCATAAAGATTCTTGAACTAATGAACTAAGAGAAATATATTCAGATTCTGCTGTTGAGAGTGAAACTGTTTTTTGCTTTTTGGTTCCCCAGTTATCAACATTGCCATACAACGTTAGACAAAATCCTGAAACACTTTTTCTATCAGTACAATCAGCCGCCCGATCAGAATCACAATAACCAATTACATCATGTTCTACACGTATGCCATTTCTATAATAAATTGCTAAATCTTTAGTAAATTTCAAATATTGTAACACTATTTTTAAATAGTTCCAATGATTATCATTAGCACAACTTTGGAAGCGACTAAAGTAACTTACTGCAAAACTTAAATCTGGTCTAGTGCCAACAACTAAATAGATAAGACAGCCAATTAATTCTTTATAAGAACTAACTAAGAAGTAAAGAGTTCAGTATTACTTTCCTTACACTAGCGGCACGCTATGATGGCCGGTTTGACACATTACAATAGTGATGTGGAATGTCAATTTATTCTCGAACAAAAAACAATTAAGTTTTGTTTTTGTACCTGATTAAATAGGTTTAATAAAACAAAAATGTATATGTTTATTTAATTTATTTGAACGAACTGAATATTTGAACGAAAATGAATATACATACTTTATATGCACACAAGAAACATATGAATACAAAAGATACCAAAAAAGGTGCCACAAAAGGCCATAATTAATCAGATTCGTCCATACTACTATTTTCACTGTCGTCACTGCTATCATCACATACATTAATAATTATATGTTCGTTTTCTATAATATTATCTATTTTCACATCTCTTTCATAATCTTCCCTTATTAATTTAACAGTTCTATTCACAACCTTTTCCCAGTCTCCTTTAGTCACATGTTCACAAGCTTCTTCTAATAATTTTAGCATTTTTTTTGTGGTAAATGGGGGTTCTGTATTGTGTCTTGCAGCATATCCCTTAATTTGAGCCCACACCAACTCAATCGCATTATACTCACAATGGTAAGGCGGTAACCGTATAACTCTGTGCCCATGTTCTAATGCTATTTCGTCAATGACGTATCGGATCTTGGTTGGTTTGTTTTCTTTTAAAAGACGTACTAATTCCGCTTTTAACATATTCATGTTTGCATCTACGCCATTTTTACGAAGCCATGCGACGATATCAGCTTTCTTTTGGGATTGGGCAGGTGGCTTGTCAATTTGCATCGAGTGGTATGGGGCGTTGTCCATAATTATAATAGATGGTTCAGGGAGGCTACACAACATTGAGGTAAACCATTCAGTAAACTTTTCTCCATTCATGTCTTCATGATAGTCTCCAGTGGTTTTTGACGCAAAAGCCATGAGAGAACCTTCGACAAACCCGTTGATGGTTCCGGCGTGACAAATTATAAGTCGCGATCCTTTTCCTACAGGAACTTTGGAAGTAGATGCTGCTGTGTCATCGTTCCAAGAACGGCCTACAGTATGGTTAGCATTAAGCCATGTTTCATCCAAGAACACAACATTTTGCCAATTTTTGATTTCTTTCACTTGCCGTAAAAAAGTATACCTTGCCATCGCTATATCAAATCTTTCCATCAATATTTTGCGTTTGTTACATTTTTTGTATCGAAATCCAATGGTCTTCAAAATCTTCGTTAAAGAACTTTCCCCACCGAAGAATAATCCAGCTTCCTTCAGTGAATGCACCAACTTTTTTCTTGTTGGATACTCCTTCTGTAAATAGTAGCCGTAAACATGTCTTCGGATAGCATCGGCATCAAAGCTATCGATGCCTACGACTGGTTTTGCTCGTTTTCTCTTTTTTGGTGTGTGAAGTTTATTTTCTTCTGTGCCAGTCTCGCCATATTTTTTTTTAGTTATCCGTCTAACAGTTCGTTGTCCAATATTAAGCGCATCAGCTACGCGTTCAACCACTGACGTTATAGGTAAAATTGGCCCTCCATTTTGAGCTTCACGATCGAAATAGTTACGAAGGCGTATTACGAACTCACGTGTCTGACTATTTAGAACAGTTCTCTGCGTACGTTCGGTCATATCGACGAAATCCACAACAAAGGGCTTGAACAGAGACCAAATTAACGAGCAAGGGTCAACAGTAATGCAGTATCAATATTTGAAATCCAAAGCCAGGTCAAAACTATATCACAATCGCATTGCACTGACAGTTTATACTTTTCGAAGCAACGTCAATTCGAAACTGCTTTGTTTTGCATTGAGCATTGACGCGAGTTTGCCGGAGGTAGTAGTTGTGCTAGCCAGCGATCCTATGTGACGATCGTATTAGATTCCATTTTTAAAAATTTATTGATATTTTTTTGCGATTTCAGAGGTTTGTCCACATAGTGAAAATTGTTCATATTCACAAGTACATTCACCCCTTAAATGGTGCAAACTGATTTTTCTACACTTGTATACATTTAAGAAATCAATTTAATAAATAAATTTTGAGTCCTAAACCTAAAACTACATTCGATAAAATTTATGAATCTCTGCACATCACTATCGTCAATAAAGTAATACAATTATTTCCTTCAAAGTCGTTATCAATTAATACGGAACTTCATGAGAAACTACATTCGATAAAATTTATGAATCTCTGCACATCACTATCGTCAATAAAGTAATACAATTATTTCCTTCAAAGTCGTTATCAATTAATACGGAACTTCATGAGCGGACAAACGTCAAACCGGCCATCATAGCGTGCCGCTAGTTTAGTCAATTTAAGATTTTTCTCTACAGGTGTGGCTATACCTTTACATTCTAGCACGTTGAATCGTTTTAATAAATTTTCGATATACGTTTTTTGATGTAATTTGATGACGTTATTCTTATGATCTCTCTCTATTTCTAAGCCCAAATATCTTTTTATTGGACCTAGATCCACCATATCAAACCTCGACTTCAACTCTTTTTGAAAATTACATATAGCATTCTTATCATTATGAATAAGGAGAACATCATCAACATATAAGAATATGTAAAAATTGTCCTTTCTTGTATAAAGGCATGTATGATATTGTGAATTATTAAATTCTTTTTCCAACATAAATTCATGAAACGTATCATTCCAACATCTAGGGGCTTGTGTTAAGCTGTACAATGATTTATTTAATTTACATACTTCATTATTATTTAATGCTTCCGGCAAAAACATATAAACTTCTTCTTGTAGATTTCCATGCAGAAAAGCTGTTTTAACGTCCATTTGTTCTATAAACATATTATTTCTATTCGCTAATACTAAAAGTGTTCTAAAAGTAGATAATTTTCCTACTGGTGCATAGGTTTCATTCCATTCTGAAGACTCATATCCTTTTGCTACCAGTCTTGCTTTGTAGGTGTTGTTATTTTTCTTTCTAAATACCCATCTACTGTGAATGATTTCCTTATCTCTTGGTTTTTCTACCTCAGTCCAAGTGTTGTGCTTCCTATGTGAATTCATTTCATCTATAGCTTTCAGCCACTGCTGTTTTTCTTTAGATTCTAATACTTCTTTCAAATTTTTTGGAACATCGAGATCATTTATTAAATTTTCTACACTCAGAGCAAAAAAATCTTTTTCTCGCGTTTTCAATTTGTTCAGTTTGATTAAGCACTTTAGATTTTATATTTTGATTTATATATTTAAGCAGTTGTTTTTCTTCTAGGATTGTTTTAATTCTAAAAAGCCAATTACTAAAATCTGCACCGGCGAATGGAGTTACACCATATTGATTTGTTTTAATTTTAAATTCCATTTCCTTTAATTCAGCCATGCTTTATATTTTCTTTTTACCTTTTATCGCTGCGTGTTAAAGCCCATAACCTAATAAAAATTAAATAAAAATACTTTTTCATGACCACCATTTTATAATAACATAATATACTTTTTCACACTGACAGTTCACATCACACTGTGTATGTAAAATGTGGGTTTACCTAAATAGGTTTTATTAACAATAAATGTATTACTCTAGCGGCACGCTATGATGGCCGGTTTGACGTTTGTCCGCTCATGAAGTTCCGTATTAATTGATAACGACTTTGAAGGAAATAATTGTATTACTTTATTGACGATAGTGATGTGCAGAGATTCATAAATTTTATCGAATGTAGTTTTAGGTTTAAGTTTTAGGTTTAGGCTCAAAATTTATTTATTAAATTGATTTCTTAAATGTATACAAGTGTAGAAAAATCAGTTTGCACCATTTAAGGGGTGAATGTACTTGTGAATATGAACAATTTTCACTATGTGGACAAACCTCTGAAATCGCAAAAAAATATCAATAAATTTTTAAAAATGGAATCTAATACGATCGTCACATAGGATCGCTGGCTAGCACAACTACTACCTCCGGCAAACTCGCGTCAATGCTCAATGCAAAACAAAGCAGTTTCGAATTGACGTTGCTTCGAAAAGTATAAACTGTCAGTGCAATGCGATTGTGATATAGTTTTGACCTGGCTTTGGATTTCAAATATTGATACTGCATTACTATTGACCCTTGCTCGTTAATTTGGACTCTGTTCAAGCCCTTTGTTGTGGATTTCGTCGATATGACCGAACGTACGCAGAGAACTGTTCTAAATAGTCAGACACGTGAGTTCGTAATACGCCTTCGTAACTATTTCGATCGTGAAGCTCAAAATGGAGGGCCAATTTTACCTATAACGTCAGTGGTTGAACGCGTAGCTGATGCGCTTAATATTGGACAACGAACTGTTAGACGGATAACTAAAAAAAAATATGGCGAGACTGGCACAGAAGAAAATAAACTTCACACACCAAAAAAGAGAAAACGAGCAAAACCAGTCGTAGGCATCGATAGCTTTGATGCCGATGCTATCCGAAGACATGTTTACGGCTACTATTTACAGAAGGAGTATCCAACAAGAAAAAAGTTGGTGCATTCACTGAAGGAAGCTGGATTATTCTTCGGTGGGGAAAGTTCTTTAACGAAGATTTTGAAGACCATTGGATTTCGATACAAAAAATGTAACAAACGCAAAATATTGATGGAAAGATTTGATATAGCGATGGCAAGGTATACTTTTTTACGGCAAGTGAAAGAAATCAAAAATTGGCAAAATGTTGTGTTCTTGGATGAAACATGGCTTAATGCTAACCATACTGTAGGCCGTTCTTGGAACGATGACACAGCAGCATCTACTTCCAAAGTTCCTGTAGGAAAAGGATCGCGACTTATAATTTGTCACGCCGGAACCATCAACGGGTTTGTCGAAGGTTCTCTCATGGCTTTTGCGTCAAAAACCACTGGAGACTATCATGAAGACATGAATGGAGAAAAGTTTACTGAATGGTTTACCTCAATGTTGTGTAGCCTCCCTGAACCATCTATTATAATTATGGACAACGCCCCATACCACTCGATGCAAATTGACAAGCCACCTGCCCAATCCCAAAAGAAAGCTGATATCGTCGCATGGCTTCGTAAAAATGGCGTAGATGCAAACATGAATATGTTAAAAGCGGAATTAGTACGTCTTTTAAAAGAAAACAAACCAACCAAGATCCGATACGTCATTGACGAAATAGCATTAGAACATGGGCACAGAGTTATACGGTTACCGCCTTACCATTGTGAGTATAATGCGATTGAGTTGGTGTGGGCTCAAATTAAGGGATATGCTGCAAGACACAATACAGAACCCCCATTTACCACAAAAAAAATGCTAAAATTATTAGAAGAAGCATGTGAACATGTGACTAAAGGAGACTGGGAAAAGGTTGTGAATAGAACTGTTAAATTAATAAGGGAAGATTATGAAAGAGATGTAAAAATAGATAATATTATAGAAAACGAACATATAATTATTAATGTATGTGATGATAGCAGTGACGACAGTGAAAATAGTAGTATGGACGAATCTGATTAATTATGGCCTTTTGTGGCACCTTTTTTGGTATCTTTTGTATTCATATGTTTCTTGTGTGCATATAAAGTATGTATATACATTTTTGTTTTATTAAACCTATTTAATCAGGTACAAAAACAAAACTTAATTGTTTTTTGTTCGAGAATAAATTGACATTCCACATCACTATTGTAATGTGTCAAACCGGCCATCATAGCGTGCCGCTAGTTTAAAATATGCAAATAACGAAATGTTTTTTAAAAATTATTGTTGCTTTTATTGATAGACTGCTTTGTTAGTCTAGTGGTTATCATGTTCGAGACTGCAGCCGACGAGGTCCCGGGTTCAAGTCCCGGGTCGGGCCATAATTAGGTATTTGGGTTTTCCGACTATAAATTCTCAGTACTTACCCGGAGTTAGGAAGTTGGTGGTGTTGGTGGTCGGATAGCACGTTAAGCTGTCGGTCCCGGTTATTATCACTAACATGATAATAGTCGTTAAAGTCCGCCAACCCGCATTGGAGCAGCGCGGTCTAAGCTCTAACTCCCTCTCTCCTATGAGAGTGGAGGCTTGTACCCAGCAGTGGGACGTTAACGGGCTGTAGTGGTGGTAGGTTGGTGGTTACTGCATGATTGGGGGACAAACAACAAACACTTCAAATTTATAAATTTTTAAGGGTTTATTAAAAGTTTATTTTCAGAACGATTCCTACTATTCACTGGTAAGAGGAAATAATTTCAAGTCTGAGAATAGCTGCAAACACATGGTAATGAATGGTGGCATAAATTTTGTCACTTCCCAATCAGTAGACCCTGCCCAGGTAAGACATATTAATTTATATATAATGCCCTAGCTGATGCCCGCGACTTCGTCCGCGTGGATTGAGGGTTTTTGGTTCACGCGGTAAACTCTTTAATTTTCCGGGATAAAAAGTAGCCTATGTGTTATTCCAGATTATAATAATCTATCTCTGTGCCAAATTTCATCCAGATCCGTCCAGCCGTTCGGGCGTGATTGAGTAACAAACATCCATTAATATATCCATACATCCATCCAAACTTTCACATTTATAATTTTAGTATAGATCGTTACCGGACATGTATGTACATTTGAAACAAGTTGAAGGAATTTTGTGAAATAAATTTTATCCCCCACACCTTTCCTAGGCTTCATTTCATATTCCTATTTCCTAGCATTGCTATATACATTTCCTATACAGCAATTACTGGTTGCTCCAGTATAATATCTGGGTGGGTGGGTTAAAATAAATAACCACGAAGGCTGTGGAGGGAGCTGCGCTTGGCTCCGTTCTCTCCATAGTCTTCTAACCTTACTCTGCAAGAATGTCTGAGTGTAATCTTATACATTTTTGTGAAATAAATACATGTACACTAAAATACAGATAACTAATTATTTATTGCTCCGAGGATGGTAACACGTACAATATTTTCAGCTGACCGCAGTGTTGGCACCCAATGTCAAGTCAGCCGGTGCGTACGACAAGCCGGACCTTGAGTACAAAGACGGCCATATAGTCACCGCAACATTCGACGCGCTGGTCGAAGTACTACGTCCTGGCGCCAGCAAGCCATATGTATTCACGTTCCTACTTTGCTCGCGTCTCTTCGTCAAACCGCACGAGCTGCTGGCCAAGCTCTGCAAGCGATACTTCAAAAACTATGAGAAAGTGGTGAGTAGTCTTACCGCACACACACACACACTTTTAGTTTCACTCGACGATTCAAAAGTACGTGTAAAAGTTTATTTGAATAAAAAATTTGAATTTTATTACCCTTGCATATTTGCGTGTGGTGACACGTATTTTTTTCATAATTTAATGATTACTAGATGATGCCCGCGACTTCTTCCGTGTGGACTAAGTTTTTTCGATTCCCGCGGGAACTCCTTAATTTTCCGGGATAAAAAATAGCCTATGTCCTTCCCCGGGATACTACCTATCCCAGTACCGAATTTCATCAAAATCGGTCGGACAGGTGGGTTGTGAAAGCGTAGCAGACAGACAGACAGACACAATTTTGCATATATAATATTAGTGTGGATTAGGATGGATTAATACTCGTTAAACTCTGTTTTTGATCCACCACACTGGCAACTCTACTATGCCAAGTACCTCCAGTTACCATGTGCTTTTTCATTTTTAATTCGACTTCATTTGATTATTTTTACATACGGAACTATATATTGCCACGACCCCTTACCAAACGTCTATGTGATTGTGATATATGACAATATAGTGATATCACTGAGGCTTTATTTGTATTTATTTTGTGTAAAAATTGTCTTGTTACTTTTTATGGTGTACAAGACAAGACACCAATAAATAATTAATTTTTTTCAGGGCAAGACGGAAATGAAGGAACTAATGGATAGAGAGGTCACGGACATGATCTCGCTCGTCCGTATTTTGAGCCAGTGGACATCAATGTTTCCATACGATTTCCGCGACGAAAGGGTTATGGCACTCGTCAGGAATATCACTCAGAGGTAAGTTATGAACGTTATTGACTAAAAGTCATTCGGCTTAAGTCAAATTACTCATAACTATCTTTTTTTTTGCCCATTTTGGCATTCTGGAAAAAAAGTATGTTTAACCATACTTCTCCCATTTGTAAAACAGGAGTACCGTAGAAGTCAAAACTAATTTATCCCTCGACTTTTTACTATACTTTTCAATCTCGGTAGCTTTAGCGGTACAAGAGAACATTGTGAGGAAATCTACATGACTTGCCAGTTCAGATGTATCTTGTTAACAATGTTATTGATACCCTAAGCCTTTCAATCCACACTTGGCTAGCTTGGTGGACTATGGCCTAAACCCGTCTCATTCTGAGAACTCTGCTCAGTACTGGGTCGGCGATGGTTTGAGATGGTGATGGTTGTTCGATCCGCAGGTGTGCAGCGGAACACATGTCACCGATCAGAGCCGATGTGTCGTGCATGTTGGAAAAGTTGCTCGACAAGTTGACGGCTCTGGAGCAGTACGAGGAGACGCTGGTGGAAGTGCCGCAAGTCAGCCACGTTGATCAGCTGCCATTGGTAAATAGTAACTTATTATATAAAGGTTGCTCGACAAGTTGACGGCTCTCGAGCAGTACGAGGAGACGCTGGTGGAAGTGCCGCAAGTCAGCCACGTTGATCAGCTGCCTTTGGTAAATAGCAACTTATTATATAAAGGTTGCTCGACAAGTTGACGGCTCTCGAGCAGTACGAGGACACGCCGGTGGAAGTGCCGCAAGTCAGCCACGTTGATCAGCTGCCATTGGTACATAGTAACTTATTATGTAAAGGTTGCTCGACAAGTTGACGGCTCTCGAGCAGTACGAGGAGACGCTGGTGGAAGTGCCGCAAGTCAGCCACGTTGATCAGCTGCCATTGGTAAATAGTAACTTATTATATAAAGGTTGCTCGGCAAGTTGACGGCTCTCGAGCAGTACGAGGAGACGCTGGTGGAAGTGCCGCGAGTCAGCCACGTTGATCAGCTGCCTTTGGTAAATAGCAACTTATTATATAAAGGTTGCTCGACAAGTTGACGGCTCTCGAGCAGTACGAGGAGACGCCGGTGGAAGTGCCGCAAGTCAGCCACGTTGATCAGCTGCCATTGGTACATAGTAACTTATTATGTAAAGGTTGCTCGACAAGTTGACGGCTCTCGAGCAGTACGAGGAGACGCTGGTGGAAGTGCCGCAAGTCAGCCACGTTGATCAGCTGCCATTGGTAAATAGTAACTTATTATATAAAGGTTGCTCGACAAGTTGACGGCTCTCGAGCAGTACGAGGAGACGCTGGTGGAAGTGCCGCAAGTCAGCAACGTTGATCAGCTGCCATTGGTAAATAGTAACTTATTATATAAAGGTTGCTCGATAAGTTGACGGCTCTCGAGCAGTACGAGGAGACGCTGGTGGACGTGGCGCAAGTCGATCGTTCATCTTAGGAGGTCGTATATATTCAGAAAACACTTCGTAATCGTGAGTTGAGCTCTTCGTGGGCGCGTGCATCGTACTAGTAATGCCATCTATTGGATTATGTGCGGACTGCGAAGACCGCCACATCACTCCCCTTCGAGTCTGGTGGTACTCAACATTCAGATGAGCATGTGATATTAGTATAGATATTGATTTCAGGGTTAGCAAATATTGTTTTGTTACAGGGAGACATATTAACCCTGGGCCTGACACCAGTGGAACTCGCGAACCAGCTGACAAACGTGGAACTGCACCGGCTATCGTTCGTCGGGCCAGAGGAGTTCGTCCAAACGTTCGCGCCGCCACAGCCGCCGCAGGCGACTTCTGCTAAGAACATCAACATACATCACGTGGAAACGAAGAGCACGAAGAATTTAGAAGCCTACGCTGAATGGTTCAACCGGCTGAGCTATCTGGTTGCAACGGATATCTTGAAGGTATGTTCATGTGTTCTTCCTTGACAGTTTCGTCCTTTGTGCTGTAGTTAAAATGCTGCTGGTCCATCGTGTTTACGACTGGTTCAACCGGCTTATCTTTCTGGTTGCAACATATAATATATGTCAGGCAATATATACTGTCAGGCAACATACCAGAGTAGTGGAACCCCATCGCTCTTTCATCTACTCTATGCAAAGTGATGTTGAAGAAAAGGCTGGAGTGGTTTGTGGAGAGTAAGGATAATCTGGGAAAAACTCAATCTGGCTTCAGAAAAGTTAGCATCATGGACAGGCTTAGCATGCTAGCTACCAACATACACCTTGCTTTTACGAGGGGGTATTACTTGGTGGGTGTCCTTCTAGACATCACCACTGCCTATGACAGTGTAAATCTGCCAGTGAGCACTGGCACTGGCCTGAGCAGGCGCAACATGCTCAATCTGAGTATTCCTGAAGGGATTGTACAATTTGTCACCAATCTGTGCATGGCTAGATCTATTAAAATATGGAAAAATGACAAACAAATTGAACGGAGACATTTTTGTAACTTCGTCACTTAATGAAACAACTTGAAGTTTAATTTGCTATAATCCGCCAAAGTAGACAAATCTATGTGCAGCGTGAAGCTGCAATATTCAGCATTCATTAGGCCAGCAATTCGCATTGGCTCAACACCACACCACAAAAATCTTCCAAATTATTCTCAACGTATTTTCACATAGATTTGTCTACTTTGGCGGATTATATCAAATTAAACTTCAAATTCTTTCATTGTTAAAGACTTCCGCAAAATAACGCCTGCTTCTATCAAATACTTCATCACTTGACAGCCGGAAACGGAAAAAGAAAAAAATACCTATTGACAAATTCACAGGTGACACGATGTTGATGTTATCTTATGATATAAACAAAGATCTTACATTTAATAACTAGACTGTGCACTAAGGCGAAAAAACCGGTCCACGCGAGAGGGCTCCCGTTGGTAGTGTGTCCCTATCTAATTAGGTGACCATGATAAAACAATACACAGGACAAATTGCTTGTATACTCCGACTTTTAATTAGATGCAGTATAATGACCTTTCGTATTTTACTAAACTCAAATAAATCTCCTATTTTTTACCTAAATACCTTACAATATTATAACTTGAGAGAAGTGACTTTCTAAGTAAAATAATATTTATGCGAAATACTTTGATTAAATATTTTTTTTAGTTTATTTAATTTACTAAATGACATTTTTAATTAAAAGTCGGAGTATAAAAACGATTGTGTAAGTATCCTTATATATTGATGCTACCTAACTACACTATCTACACCTACCAAATTTATTGTGAGTAAATCGTGTATATTTTTTTAGAATCTACATCACTTATCCTACACGTGGGTAGCATATATTGTACTGCATATCTGGCTACATGTAGCCAGATATATAGTACAATAAATGCAGAATTTGAGATTTTTCCAGGCACTGCATTTCCCCAGTTCAATTTCTGATTTTCATTCTTCAAAAATCTACAATACAAGAAATATAATTACTAACATAGATTGAGTTTCTGTTACTAACAAAAATTTGAGTCAACTAAGTTAACATAACATAGCGTAACCATGTTAGTTACCTACCTGATGGTATATGCAGAGGTGAATATCACCACAATAATAGAGGGCAAGTTAAAAGTTTTGCCGTTTGTCGGACAGTATTTCCAACTTCGAGCCTTTACTAAGATTGTTCTATATTAGAAACTAGCTGCCCGACCCAGCTTCGCCCGGGAATAATATGTTTTACAAAACCTCTTAGTAATAACAAACACAATAAATAATGAAATATCCAATTTAGTGCAGTCGCTCAGAAGTTATGCGCGTACATACATTTCGGAGATTCATTTTTATTATAATAGTAGTATTATTATAGATCTCCAATTTGAGTCAGTTGGGACGTGATCTACCTAACTACTTCTACGAGACTAGAAAAATCTTTGATCCACATAATTCATGGTTACTCTACCTAATATGATTGTTGTTTTTCCATAACTGTGGAAAGAAAAGCTGCTTTGCTGCTTTGCACAACATGAATTCACCATTTTTCATGAAAAACAAACAGGCTTATTGTGAAAATTTACACAATCTCAAATCGAAGCACGGGAATCAACCAAACAACCAAATAAACAAACCACCATCTTGCATTTAGTATTACCAGTCCCAAACATTTAAGTACTACTTTTACTCAGTATTAATGAATTATTTTTTAAATACATCGAAATAATTACTGTTTGTACAAACTGTAGATATATTAAAATATTTTCCAAAGCTTATAGATTGATCGTTTTGGTAAATCAAAAACAGAAAAACAGCAAAATATAAAATTTTTTGCCATTTCTACCAAACCCAATAATTATTTGACCTGGCAAGACGTCAGACAAGGACACAATACCACCGGAAGCCCTCTCGCAAGGACCGCTTTTAGCTAGCTACCGCCTTTAAGGAAATAGCTACCCTAAGTCAAAGAGCATAAAGAACCAGGGGTAGAGGTACAACTCCATACAACGGGTACCATAGTTCTAAAATAAATTCTAGATGGCGTTACTTGTCTCGAATAAGTATAAATTTTGTTTAAATGAACCGAAACTCAATGAAAACATGTATTTTGTTGTTTTACTTTATTTTACCTATTTATTTATTAAGTTTAATTAACTATTAAATATAAAATTTTCATAAAATCCGATACCAAAAAGTTTATTTCAAAGCTTTCGTTTTAACGCCATCTAGAGCTAAGCAGAAGAGCTACAGGGTATCAGCGATGATAAGCAGATTTTTGAATGCTTTTTGCTTAAGTATGGAGTTGTACCTCTACCCCTGGTTCTTTATGCTCTTTGCCTAAGTAAAATTTGATAGATCTCATTTTAGCTTAACAAAACTGTTTGGTACACTGTCTAGTTTTTAAGTGTAAGGTCTTTGGATATAAATCGTTGCAGGCAGTAAAGAGCAAGTATCGTGCGCGTGTGATGGAGCAATGGGTCATGACAGCTCGCGAGTGCTTCAACTTGGGCAACTTCAATTCTCTCATGGCCATCGTAGGTGCGCTCAATATGGCGCCCATCGCACGTCTCAAGAAAACGGTAAATCTGTCACCGTAAAATTGCAAATATTGAGTTAATGATTTACTGTTAAGTTTGCCAAGATGGGAGTTTATCGCAAATTATGGGAAGTTATCACTTATATGGAGGGTAGAGGTAAGGAGTATCATCTCTTATGGGAGAAAAGTTGAAAAAGTGACCAGTGGTTGCTATAAATAACAGTACAAAAACCTTCCACAGTGGCGTTGGCAAAGGGTATGGTATGATCACTATGAATGTAGCAATTGTAGATGAACTGAAGTATGCACAGTTAAAAAAAATTATATTATTGTCGACTAAAGTATTTAATAATTGAAAATTTCAACAACTTACGCTGTACAAAATAATGATGAATGTTTTCTTTCCTTGTTTATTTCTCAAACCTACTCTTATAATATTTGGCGCTTCCTTTTAAATTTACCCTGATGCTAATGTGGCGCCTCCAATTAAATGCATTTCGATGGACACTTTACATATACAGAGATGTTTCTCCTTGCCTCCATACTTATCACATTCCCGGTCCAAAATTGACCGCGAGCATAATTCGGTCGCCCATAGCAAATAAAAATACTATGCAGTAGTGTTCGCCTAGTTAATTACATAGTTATTTTACAACAAAAATATGTCTTTTATTTCCTTAATTTTATCTTCAATGGTGTCGTGTGGCCACATTTGAGAAAGTATACTTTTATAATAATTGAAAATAGAATATGCAAGACAAGAGGAAAATTTAGGTTAATCCTCTGCCTTAATGGACTTGTTTATTTTCAGTGGAGTCGGACTAACGCGGTCTGTGGACAGCAGTTACGGCAGTTAGAACTTTGTGTGGAGCCCAGTTCAAATCATGCCAGGTGTGTAACTTTTTCCTGAATACATTTTAGCAAGTAAGTATGTTTTAAGAATTTAAGAAAATAAATTTATTCTTGAAGTGACCGTTCTACGGTATCTATTTTGGTATCAATTATAATATAGGTACTAGCAGATTCCCGCGACATCTTCCGCGTGAAATAATTGTTTTAAATTCCCACGGGAACTCAGTAATTTTTCGGGTTAACATAGCCTATGACACTCACAAGATAATGTGGCTTTCTATTGGTACCAGAATTTTCAAAATCGGTTCTGTAGATCCAGAGATTCACAAACTTTACCTCTTTATAATATTAGTATTGATAATTTTGGGCCCCATTAAATCTAAATTTTATCTTAATTGCTTCGGGATATTTCAAAGGGATTTTAATAAATCTATATGTGTTTGTTTTTACTGTATTTATAGTCCCATAAATTTATCTGATCCGGTGACAGCTTCGCTAGCTTTTATGAAAAATAAAATAAAAACAAAAACTAAACGGGCATCACAATTAGTTTCAAATTTGGCCACCATATAACTTCGTTTAAGTTTAAGTTTGTGGGACTTTAACTTCGTTTAGCATTAAAAAAAATTGTATGCACAGGTACCGTGCGGCATTGGCGGCGGCGCCCACAGAGACCGCCGTGCCATTGCTGTCCGTCACTTGTAGGGACCTGCATTTCGTCAACCAGGCCACACCTACCAAGTGCGTACCGGTGACATTATTTTTCTCAAACATGCTTGGCAGTTTGAGCATTATTTTGACAACCTTCTTCGAGATAAATTGAACTTGCCGTACTGGCCAAATACATGCGAGCAGCGGCCGGCAAAAGTTGTATGGAAATCCATATCTGTCGTGGATGAGCGGCCAAATATATTACATAGTAAATTCATATCAGTCGTGTAATTTACAAATGGAACGATCTTTTACTCCGAAACATGGCAACCAAGGAGGTCACTTATCAAAGGTTTTATTTAAATTTCGAACTAGCTTGCATATAGAAAGCTGTTTATTGAAAAAAAAACAAATGAACACTTTAACGCGGGAAAATTATTGTTGTTCGTTGTTCGTCATTGATTTTGAAATGTATTTGACAAAATGAGTTCAAGTGAAGACAATGAGTGTGATGAACTTACTTTAACGCCATCTGAAATTCAAGAGGCGGCAAGAGCCGTAATAGAAAACTTGTCAAAATCAAAATCGTAAGAAAAATATTTTTAAATAAAAAGTTCTGTCTAGGTACTACTTAGTTTTAATTTTCGCGCTTTTTTTGAGAAAAGTACTATACCCTTCGCAAGCCCAATTTCTTACTTATATGCTATGTTACTTTTTCCATATATGTGTTTTTGATTGTCCCGTATACGTTCTTGTACCATTCATTCATACCCATTGGGGTAAAATTTTGTACTGTGTTTGTAGAGTTGTTCTTATGACTTTTAGGACAGATTTCGACATAGTTCATATATGTTCATATTGAATAGAGTTATTGCAACGCATATGAGATTAGTTATTTACTGAATTAATATAGTTCCTTACTAATATTCATTTTATAAATCAATATCCTTACTACTTTTATGTAGAATGTGCCTCATATACTAAGCTTAAGTTGTATGCTTTGTGTCTCCATCTATCTGTTGCTTATTCAAGGTCCATTTACTTTTTTTTACGAAAATTGGCACGTAGGTTTGGTAAGGTGCAAATAACTTGCGCCCAGGAAAACTATATAGACTACTTTTTATCTCTAACAAAAAAAACATCATTAAAATCAAAATCAAAACTAAATTAAAAGCTAAACATTAAACATATCACCCCAACCACTGCAATGAGGCAATGTGCCCAGAACGCTGGCTGCGTTAACCCACTGAATAGCCAGACGTACATGTTCTGGACCTGTCGACTCTGTGAGACGAGGGATAGATGCTTAAAAAAGGAAAATCCTTATCCTTTTT
This sequence comes from Erebia palarica, assembly GCA_964035005.1. Classification (NCBI taxonomy): domain Eukaryota; kingdom Metazoa; phylum Arthropoda; class Insecta; order Lepidoptera; family Nymphalidae; genus Erebia; species Erebia palarica. The sequence continues at coordinate 24,465,532 of OZ035986.1, forward strand.
ATCGTGAAAAAATAACTTTCTAAACAGTTAATTTCAAACGAGGCAATTTTTGCAGGAGGAAAGGTAATTTTGCGGTGGACTTGTATTTAAGCCCTTTGTTACGTATTCTTATAGCTTCCGCTTGTGAAAGCTAGTCATAAGCTAGGCTAGCTAGTCATCTTGTTACACTAGATCTGTAGAATTAGAAAGCAAACAATAATGCAATGCGAATAAACATATACATTATACTTTTGCTAGCGAAGTGTATGCTAAATTTTGACAAAATGTTAATAATATTTTGACAGCTGTGCCAGAAAACATGGGCCTCGACTGTTCTAGCTCGGTGGGTTATCCGTACCAATATTATAAATGCCAAAGTGCGTTTGCAAGTTTGAAGAGTTGGTGATTTGATTGAGTGTTCACAATACCTCTTCTATCCTTAATATTATTATAACATTATAGCCATCTATTGTACGCATAGACTTATTTTAAGAGTAGGTGATTTGAATGTTACTTGGTCCACAAACCTGACGTTATTTAAAACTCGTTACAATTTTGGTGGGTAGCACTGCGAAAATCCACGTAGGTATAAATTGCGTGCTCTTCCGTCAACATATTTTCAGTGTTTTAACTATCTATAGCTAGCGAATTAGTATAAATGCATGACAAAAACTAAAAACAAAACAAAACTATTTGCAATTTGCTTATAAAATACGATTTTAACTTTGTTCTTAGCTGACACGGTTATTAAATTTTGTTGAAATACTTTACGAGTATGAATTTTATGTGTAACTATATTTTGTATATCTAAGTCTAAGGCACAATGTCTTTTAAGATTCTAAGTTGTAGTTGATATTTGTACTGTTAGTGCAATTAATCTGTTCGTACGTAACTGCTTAGTCCATATGTTATAATAGAATCGGCAAGAGCGTTATAAAGCATAATTTTTAGTTTCTAATATAAACGTTTTCGAATTATAAACATATTTGCCAAAAAAAGCTCTAAAATTGTGTTGATTAATTATTAAATACATTATTTATTTATTCAATATTCCTATGAAGTGTTGTCCTAATAGTAGAACATACTTGTACTATGTTATTTAAATACTTAACTACATAAAAATTTGTACGTCAGGGTTGACTGGATATGCTGCGACTTTTCATAATGTAACCATCATTGTTACACATATTCTATTGTATTGTACGCGCAGGTTGCCGGGCAACCGGGTCAACTTCGAGAAGTGCACGATGCTGGCGCGGAACGTGAGCGCACAGCTCGCGTCGCGGCGGCTGATGAGCGACGGGCCGGCCGTGTCGCCGCCCGCGCCGCATCTGCACCTGGCCGCCTGGCGCTTCCTGAGCAGCCGGCCCGCGCTCACCGAGCAAGGTACGTACTAATGAATGCGCAGGTTGCCGGGCAACCGGGTCAACTTCGAGAAGTGCACGATGCTGGCGCGGAACGTGAGCGCACAGCTCGCGTCGCGGCGGCTGATGAGCGACGGGCCGGCCGTGTCGCCGCCCGCGCCGCATCTGCACCTGGCCGCCTGGCGCTTCCTGAGCAGCCGGCCCGCGCTCACCGAGCAAGGTACGTACTAATGAATGCGCAGGTTGCCGGGCAACCGGGTCAACTTCGAGAAGTGCACGATGCTGGCGCGGAACGTGAGCGCACAGCTCGCGTCGCGGCGGCTGATGAGCGACGGGCCGGCCGTGTCGCCGCCCGCGCCGCATCTGCACCTGGCCGCCTGGCGCTTCCTGAGCAGCCGGCCCGCGCTCACCGAGCAAGGTACGTACTAATGAATGCGCAGGTTGCCGGGCAACCGGGTCAACTTCGAGAAGTGCACGATGCTGGCGCGGAACGTGAGCGCACAGCTCGCGTCGCGGCGGCTGATGAGCGACGGGCCGGCCGTGTCGCCGCCCGCGCCGCATCTGCACCTGGCCGCCTGGCGCTTCCTGAGCAGCCGGCCCGCGCTCACCGAGCAAGGTACGTACTAATGAATGCGCAGGTTGCCGGGCAACCGGGTCAACTTCGAGAAGTGCACGATGCTGGCGCGGAACGTGAGCGCACAGCTCGCGTCGCGGCGGCTGATGAGCGACGGGCCGGCCGTGTCGCCGCCCGCGCCGCATCTGCACCTGGCCGCCTGGCGCTTCCTGAGCAGCCGGCCCGCGCTCACCGAGCAAGGAACGTACTAATGAATGCGCAGGTTGCCGGGCAACCGGGTCAACTTCGAGAAGTGCACGATGCTGGCGCGGAACGTGAGCGCACAGCTCGCGTCGCGGCGGCTGATGAGCGACGGGCCGGCCGTGTCGCCGCCCGCGCCGCATCTGCACCTGGCCGCCTGGCGCTTCCTGAGCAGCCGGCCCGCGCTCACCGAGCAAGGTACGTACTAATGAATGCGCAGGTTGCCGGGCAACCGGGTCAACTTCGAGAAGTGCACGATGCTGGCGCGGAACATGAGCGCACAGCTCGCGTCGCGGCGGCTGATGAGCGACGGGCCGGCCGTGTCGCCGCCCGCGCCGCATCTGCACCTGGCCGCCTGGCGCTTCCTGAGCAGCCGGCCCGCGCTCACCGAGCAAGGAACGTACTAATGAATGCGCAGGTTGCCGGGCAACCGGGTCAACTTCGAGAAGTGCACGATGCTGGCGCGGAACGTGAGCGCACAGCTCGCGTCGCGGCGGCTGATGAGCGACGGGCCGGCCCGCGCTCACCGAGCAAGGTACGTACTAATCGACAGTTGGATTCACTAGGTTCGACTAGTAGACTTAGACACCCGTCCCCGTGAGCTGACGCCCGCTACTTTGTCAGCGTGGTCTAAGTTTTTTAATTCCCACGGGAACTGCTTAGTTTCCCGGGATAAAAAGTATGCCTATGTCACTCTCCTCAACTATGCCCATGCAAAAAATCAAGTCAATCCTTTGCTCTGTTGCGACGTGATTGAAGGACAAACAACAGGCCAACAAAGAAACACACTTTCGCATTTATAATATTAACATGAAGTATGATATGATATGTGACACGTACTCTGGGTAAGTCTCTTGAATCATGATGACTAACACATAACGTCATTACATCACGTTATGTGGTTGTTTTTCGTTTCAAATACTATACTAGGTAAAGTTATTAATCACATGGTATGGTGTCGATGTCGCTGGCTTGTTTCGCTCGCCATCTACCTCCTTCCTTCCATTAGGCCTCGTAGGCTCGCTTCACTCAGGAGCTTTTTCCCGAGCATCAGGCTTCGCACTATTCAAAATCGAAAAGGGGAAAGATAAGACCACCCAGAGTCAAGTACCCACTGCCCAGATAATGTTGCGAGTCGGCCGCATATTCTTAAATACCTGACGTATATCACGTCGGGTAATTTAATATGCCCGTGGATAAAATACCCAACCTTTCATTTGGATATCTTATGAAAAATCCTCCATGTAAAGTTGAAATCCAACCGCAGCAAGTTAAGTTGTACATTGGAATATCTTATTTTCATCGCGTGTTGCTGCCGTGCACGGCCGGGTGAATGTTTGGACACACCTTCAGCCTAATGTTAGTTAGTATATCTATCCGAAGTCGGAGGTCTCTGGTATAATAGTGTGTAAAGGCCTATTACACTACACTTTTTCAAGGGACTCTTCCTTGAATCAGTGTAGTGTAATACAATTTAGGAAGAAAGGGTCCCTGAATTAGGACTTCGGGTCGACCCGGTCTGCCTCGCTCTGCCGACCGGGCAAAGTAATAAACACAGGGTTAGGGAGCTCAGTGGTCGGACGACCAGCGTAGAGAGAAGTTATTCTCCGGCTTGCGCGAACATTTGGACGTTAATTTAGTTTACTTAGTGCCACTTAGATGGAGCCCGCGTTACCTCGCGTTACCGCGGAGTTGAGCCAGAGTACAAGTGGTGCCATCTAGTTTCTCGTTCATACTGAGTTAGGGCCCTTGAATAAATGTAGTGTAATAGGCCCAATAATCTATGGTCGGAGGTATTTGCTAGTAAATAATATCCATATTTTTATTCGCATTTCAGCAATGGAATTAACGTCGTTCGAACGTGAACCACCAGTGGACCACCACGAGAAAGAGCGGCTGAAACGTCTGCGAGGACCCAATATTACCCTCTAAGCTTAACGTAGGTCTTAGTTATATTCTGTCAGAATCTCACTTACTGTAGTAGAGCGATCATAATATGCCACTTTTGATTCTTGTCACAATGTATGTTATAAAAAATTACCGACATTATCATCAGTTTACAGTTTTGTGAAACTAAAAAGAAGGAAAAGCTTTAAGACATGAAATGAAATGTCTGAAATATAACATAATTTGTTATTTCATACAACTGTCTATAACATATTGAGGTTCATATTCATATTTTTTTTCGCTATTACAATTTAATTCTTTATTTAGGTTTATTGACCAAACGATTAGTATTCAGTATTAATGTTAAATATCAAAAGTGGCTTAATGAAATGGTTCTACTTCGCATATATACATACGAAGGATTATTATTTATATCCTTTTTGGGTGAAATTGTGAATCATATATTTGTGGCGACAGAATCTTTCTATTGGTAAAAACCAGTGTACAAATTGGCCGAACGCGTTGTGGTAAAATATGGCGAATGTGAACTGGGCCACTTGGCGTACATTTTCCCCGTGTTGCCGCTGGTCGGCTTTTGTAGGTTTAATACATCAAACATCAAAGGAATTTGACGAAATGTGCCAAATTTGGCATAACGCATAAGGTCAATGTGTACTGGAGCCATACTAAAATAACCAGTGAATATGCGAGTATAACTCGCCATTTTAGAAATCCCTTAAAATATAAATATACTATTCAATATGAATTTAAATTTAAGGGTATGTATGCGTTATATGTCTTTAACTCGCCTAAAAAAGGCAGACGTGGTCCTAAATTCTATAAGTATTAAATCGAATCTCAGTTGTATTAAATTTTAATCTATTATTATATTATACAAGATAAAACTTTTATATTACCTATATTTAGGACTGTTTACGTTTTTAAGGTATTTTTGCGTAATTATTATTATGTACTACGTGAGTTTTAAGTTTAATGCAGTATTTATTGCGTGGTATTATTTTACAATACAGTAGAACTTTTACGTCACTATTTGTATTGATTTTTTATTAGTTCCAAGGGTTGTATTTTAATAAGAAGGTGGTAGCTTAATTTTATAAGAAATGTGTATCAAATTATAATTTAGAAGTTTCAAGCTAAATATAATCGCATTTCAGAATCATTTATCCTAAAGAAAACAAAAATAAAACTTTTGTTCTCAGGAACAGAAGAGCCTGTTAGAAGAGGCTAAATATATTTCTGTTTCTTTTTAGTAAGAGGCACAGAAATCTAAAGACTATATATACTTACTAGTTAGTCCCTTAGGAAATGAGAATAAAATTTTCTATATGGATTATTATAACATTACAAATATATTCCATGGAATACAAAATTATTTTGTAGTTAATTTAAGGTGTAAGCAATTTCAGTACGATCGAAACTAGAGATGTTAACATATCGCTAAACGGTTAAACGGTTTACGGTTAACGGCTGTAAACGGTAGTAAAAAAAACAATGTTTTTTTCACAGGAGTAAAGATCGGTTACTACTGTTAACCGCTAACCGTTTAATAAACGGTAGTGAAAAAAACAATATTTTTTCCACTCGCTAGTGCACAGGAGTAAAGATTGTTTACTAATATTTTCAACCTTTAGCCGTTAACAGTTTAACCGTTTAGCCATATGTTAAAACGTCTAATCGAAACGCTCTCTATAATTTCTCGCACATGGATTTCCGTAATCTTACGCCTTTTCTACACTTCCCGCGAGTCTCTGTGTGAAAAATGTCATGGAGTCGAATTGTTTCTCAGAGCAACGCCACAACACGAGCCTCGATAAGGCATAACACTTAACTATTAATAGAACATAGTTCTTTTCGGGCGATGGCGACAAAAAGCGAGAAAAATCGTACAAAAATAGCGTTATACTCTTTCTCTCTCTCCCTTTAGATGGAGACAGACAGTCTCTGTATGTAATTATTTTGGTTAGGGTTCAGCATTTACACAAAACAACACTCAGAATACATCTAAGTTCATTACGTGCGCGAACTGACTGCAGCTGGGATGCGACATGAGATAAAATCAATAACACATGTGATAGTGCACACTACTATTTAAATATTGAAATAAAAATAATATTAAACCTTCATTGCAATTGTAATAAAACAATATAATAACATACTTATTTAAATTTATTTATTATAATGCGCACAAAATTTTAAATAAAAGATTAAAAAAATACAGACAATTGACATTAGAATCAGTGTCACACGCGCTTACTTATCGGTCCATCTTTCATTAAACCAACTCTCAGCCACTAATTTTCCTCTAGCCTCTTGACCTCTCTTGATCTTCCTTTGACACCAAACTGATATTATAAATGAGAAGTAACAGTGTGTTGTTACACTATTCTTTTTATAAAATAATAAATGGGCAAAAACATATACTAGCTCAATCATTATGTATCGTGGGACTTGCACCATGCATACAGACTACCACTGGAATTACTACCACCACAATACATGACCGTGACTTCCGACGATTTCATCGATTTATAGGTTTTTATGTGAGCTGATGTTTTCTCATAGTTAATGAAGCTTTCAAATTGTACTGAGGTCCACTTGCACAAGGACTGATAAGCTGACTTAGGAAAAACGACCTCGTGCAAGGAGGCCCTATAATTGTACTATCGACAAGTGTGCGTAAGATATCGTGAACAGCATTATACTGTAGCCGTGTGACAGATGTTGGGGGGAGATAGTCCCGCCCGTTCAGGCCCCGAATGCATTCAGTTCGCGCACGATCTGTACCTCGTTGTAGCTCAGTTGGTAAAGAGCCACGTCGTGAGCAAGATGTCGCAGTCGATGTTCGAACCCCACTCACGAAATTCGTACATTCTTATTTTTTTTTAAATAGAATAGCGAATGTTCTTACGGAGTGTCCAACGACATTGTTTTATTAAGTAAGAAAAGAAACAACTTACTTGTGGCGAAGGTAATCTTCACTTAAGAGACACACTACTCTTTTATTTATGGATGTATTTTATTTTTACGTCGTAATATTACGTAACAGGGCTAAATCTTGCCGTATATTATAAGTTACACTAGCTGTTGGTTGATATTGTAACTTACACATTAGAGTTAAAATATCCAAGTACATACGCGGTACAAAACTTAATTTTAACAGCGACATTGTGGACGACATTTAGGCCTATATGTCCCCCACATTTAGGGGTTTGAATATTTTGGGCTATTTACCGTCCGCCATTTTTAATTATTTTTCCCTAAAGGCCACAATCGAGTATAAGAGACAAAACCTTTTAAAGTGTCAGGTTTCCGAGATATGAGCTATCAAAGCTGTACTGTTGGCGCCATAAAAATACAAAATGGCGGTTCATGTTGTTAACTACATAAATAAACCGACTGGCGCTGAATTGATTATACACAACTCAAAACACTGTGGCTTAATTCGATTTACATAATCCCTAATCTATAAAAAAATTACAACTGTAAATATTTGCTGCGGAAAAAGACGGCACCTTTAGCTCACAAAATAAATTGCCACAAAAAGTATAAGGCATATTTAAAGTGCTACCATTTTTCACATTTTTTTTTGTAACTAACAGCTATGACATATGTAGTGTACGGGCACGAGATTAGCGAGGCGACAGCAGGGCGTCGTCGCCAGCTCTCGGACCACATCGCCCCGCTGTCGCCGTCGCTCGGCCATCGCTAGTTTTGTGCCTGACGCCTTAGATCTATCACTATGATAATATACATGATGTGTAACCAAACCAAATAAGCACCATGGTATTTTTTTATGTGTCTCTCAGAAACTGATTGCCTTTGCATAACTATCAGCACTGGACATTAGTCATAAGTAGTTGCACATTGTGTTTGTGTTAGTTGAATTTTTAGGTTACGATTGCTCGCTTGATTTTGTGTGTTTTTCTTAAAGGGTATATAGAATATTCTACATAGTATCTAGGCAACAGATTATGATTACATCAATTCGGATCGAATCGAACATATTTCTGGTTTGATCGTTCTGCTTTTTGCGTCAAGTTGAGTCCTTAATTGTTTACATATTATAAAGTTCATTAATTAGGTAATACTTGAAGGATAAACGGAAACAAATAATATTTAATTTAAACTTTTTACTTCGTCAACAAGTGCTACAAATTGGTCAAAGTCATTGTGCCTGACCCATTGTACTAGATGAGCGACGAAAGCTACGCGACGCGATACGATAGAAAATAGTAAACTGATTTACGCATTAACGTTAGCCAAGTGAATGGTCGGCTACTGTTTGATACCGTCGTGTCGCGTCATATCGAGTCGTGTTTGTCGCTCACCTAGGACAAAACCTCACGCTGGAATCTAATAGAGCATACTTTGAATTTGCTCAGAGTTCAAAAGAGAGAGAAAGCTATGTAAGAGAGAGAAATCAGTCTCGTTTTAAATGGAACTTCAATCTGAGTAAAGTTAATTTATGTTTTATTGATCGCTGCATCTGAAAATTTGAGGTCGTAGGTCTTTTTTCTATCGTCGTCGTCGTCTCAACCTATAGACGTCCACTGCTGGACGAAGGTCCCTGCATGAATCGCCACAGAGTATGGTCTTTTGTCCGCTTCTTTCCAGCGGCTCTCAGCTGCACGCTTCGTCGTCCGCTGTGTTCCCAGCTGCTTCCCAGTGCGAGGAGGTCATTCAAGCACTTTGAGACCCCAACTAATATCGGTTCTACGAACTATGTGCCCCGCCCATTGCTACTTGAGCTTGGCGACTCTTCGAGCTATGTCGGTTATTCTGGTTCGTCCTGTGGACCTCCTCATTTCTGATTTGATCATGCAGGGATAATCCGAGTATAGCCATCGCCCGCTGAGTGACCTTGGGCCTCCTTATCAGGCCCATAGTTAGCGACCATGTTTCGGAGCCATAAGTCATCATTGGCAACATTCACTGTTCGAAAACTGTCGTCTTCAGGCACTTTTCCTTATTTTCTATAATTTTCTTTAATTACCCTTTTCTTTCCATTGAATTCGTCTTCTGTTGGTTAAAGCGCTAGTTTCCAGTATGGTGACTTATTATTTATTTCCGTTTTCCTGCAACTGATTCCCAGTTCTCACATGACAATGACTGAGGAAAAAACCCAATCGCTTGAGTTTGATAATTTATGACAATAATAAAAATTGTTACGTGAAAATAATTGCTAAGGTCATCATCACCATAAGGTTAAAATCATCTCTGATTTGTTAACGCTTCCGCTACTGGCCAAAATTCACTTTGGCAGCAATAATGTCATAAATTCAACCAATCGCCAAAAATTTAAATTGTAACAATGTTTGATTCAGCTTTTACTTATATATAGCATATACCATGGGGAGTGTGCTCAGGAACTTCACAACCTTGTTCCTCCTCCGTTCTACCACAGAACAGCGAGAAACCGTCAGCGTCGGTACCCTTATGTGGATGACGTCCAATCTGCTCGCACGAAGCGTTTTTGCTCGAAGTTTCTGATAGGAACCGCTAGGAACACCTGTGGCTGTGGAACACCCTCCAAGTGTTTCCTGCCACGTATAACTTAAATCCCTTCAAGGCAAGAGTGAGTAGGCATCTTCTGGGCAAGCGCGTTCCAACCTAGACCTCATCATTGCTTTGCACTAAGCATGATTGTCGTCAAGCGCAAGCCTATCACGCAATAATAATAAAAAACAGGCTTCCAGGTCTAAAAAATATTATAGTAGTATGGATTTTGTTCGAGAGCATAATTTAGTTTTTCACAATCAATTTCACGGAATTGATAATATTAGAGTTAATAATGAATGCCCATTGCCCATACCAAGGGGCAGATTTACGGGGACGTATAGCCACACAAACTTATCTGACCCAGTGACAGCGTCACTAATATTTTATATAAAAATAAAACTAAACAGGAATAACTAGTGGTTCGCCCCGAACTGAGACCTCGCGGTATCCATAAGATAGTATCTATTTAAATGTCACCCTAAGATTGTAAAAACCGTTAGATTATAATCTAACTCGCGAAATTCTAAACTGTCGAAAGATTAGAATTTAACGCATTATTTTCCGGTAGATTGTAATCTGATAGGTACTTAAACCCGATAAAACCTAAGTGATTGATTATTTATGTCGAATCCTAACCTAACCTACAAGAAAGAGACAAGAAAACGTAAATAAAATGAATATTTCAAAAATTGACACTCAGAACATTGAACAGTTTACAATCTTTCGACAGTTTACAATTTCGCGAGTTAGATTATAATCTAATTGTTTTTACAATCTTACGGTGACATATATAAAAGCGAAAGATCACTGACTCATCACGATATCTGAGAAACTATAAAGCATACAAACTTGAAATTTGGAAGATAGCTTCCTTCTATGGTGTAGACGGCCGCTAAGAAACGGTTTTGAGAAAATTCACCCGTAAGGGGGTTGTAAGTTTGTATGAGTCTTTTGTTTTTGAAGTTAGAGACATGACAATTGGCAATTAAGTTAATAGCTATAAATAATAAAAACCTGTATAAGCAATTTTACGAAAATCTACCGCAGTAGGGGTGAAATGGGGGTTGGAAGTTTACATAAGGGCTCCCGTTTTTGAAGTTAGAGACTTGAAAATCGGGATTTAGTTTATTAGTTTTAAGTTATAATAAACTGTATAAACGATTTTGTGAAAATCTACCCCACAGAGGGTGAAATGGGGGTTGTAACTTTGTATGAAAGTCCTGTGTTTTTGAAGTTAGTGACTTGAAAATCGGGATTTAGGTTATTCGATATAAATAATAATAACCTGCATGAGAATTTTACAAAAAATCACCCCAAAGGTGGTGAAATGGGGGTTGGAAGCTTACATGAGGGTTCTAAGTTTTTGAAGTTAGATACTTTAAAATCGGCATAAAGGTTATTAGTTTTAAGTAATAATAAACTGCATAAGCAATTTTACGAAAATCTACCCCACAGAGGGTGAAATGAGGGTTGAAAATTTATTTACAAGTCCTATGTTTTTGTAGTTTTAAGTAATAATAAACTGCATAAGCATTTTTACGATTATCTACCCCAAAGGGCGTGAAATAGGAGTTGAAAGCTTGCATGAAAGTAATAAGTTTCTGAGGTCAGCATTAAGGACTTATTAGTCATAAATAATAAAAACCTGCCGATGCTTTATAGCTACTATTAGTAGGCCTTTTGCAGCGGGATAATCTCATAGGAAATCAGAAACTGTTCGCAGACGAAGTCGCGGGCGACCGCTAGTTAACTTTTAACATTAGACACAAAAGAGCTAGAGAGTTATTGGAGAAACGAATAAACTTTTACAAAGCGTCATCTATTGGCATCATTGTGAAGCTCTGTTAAAAATACTGAAGCTCATTAAAAATTAAATAGTTTCGTTTCCTTATAATATTTATCCAATTTTAGTAATTGGTGTTTAAGTACAGGCATATTTCAAATAATTGGTCAAGTTTCAGGCTCAGCCTTTTAGAAGTTCTGAGGTCAACTTTGGACGTTAGAAAATCTCCACTTTGAAAACCCCCCATTTCGTCAATTTTAGGTTTCAAAATTTTTTTTAATATATTTTTCGACTCTATTCCTAAATATCTTTAAAATGATATACCGCAACCCTATGTAACGTAAAAAAAAATATTTTACTTCGCATTCGCTTCTATGAGAATCCCCTTGAAATAAAGATTTTATAACGGACGAACGGACGGACAAGTTTGCACTTGTCCGTCCGTCACTCAAGTAGACTCAGAGACCTTCGCTTCGCTCGTTCAAAAAATAGTTTCAATTTTTTACCACCGGGCTAGATATGTTAGTGGGACTGTCACTAAAGATTGTTTACTTCGATGGTACGTACGTGCTCAAAGCTAGGACTATACATTGATTGTACGAAACTGAATTTTGATCTTTGTTCCATGTTTGGATATGTGTCCCTCTTCCGCATTCCTCTTTCGTCATTGTAATGATTGCCAGAATTTATGGTACGTATTCTTAGTGCGGAAAGAGTGTTTGCCAGTCAGAGGTGATTGCGATTATCATAAATAAATAGTAAGGCGTCTGTAGATTGCCGTAAGAACGCGACTTTAAGAGCGCACGCTGTTTACGTTTTGAACTTAGAGCCGACCTCATAAATGTGTATCTATTTTGTGGTAAAGGTGGCACACTAGCTCTTGGAATATTTCATATAGTTATAATATCAGTTAGTAAGAATTAAAATCTAAAAGTCCATTTTTTTTGAGGACACCTAATTCGCGCAATAAAGAGTAGAAGATTATCCATTAAACGCCTATCATGCGATGTTTATAAGTAGATTACTGACCCTTATTTGCTTCAAGTGGTGGTTTATACAAACGATTCCACAAAGATTTGTATATTTAAAACCTTTTTTCACGTTTTAATTCCGAAACATTAAAAAAATTTTACTTAATTATTGATCTCATTGAATATTTATTATATATTTTATGTCCAAGTGTCTCATGCAATCATATGTTGTGGTTAATTTCATTATTTATGCGCATATTTGCATTTTGTGTGATGTTTTTACGGCGTGTGAGTGTGTTTGCAATTATTTTTAATATTTTAACGATATTTTTTAATGCGAAAAGCCGACCAAGTAACTAGAGACTTCTAGATATTAAAATTACTGCCTGAATATTTTATTTAATAACTGGATGATAAGGGTTTGAGTCCTTATAGAATAAATTATTTTTGACTATAAAATGCGGTGCTGATTTAAATGAACAAAAAAGACACGCGCCGAATTGATTTTTGAGAACCTCCTCCTTTTTTGAAAATCGGTTAAAAAGGACCGATTTCGTGTTGTGTAAAGGAGTTATAAAATAAAATGGCACTGTATCAAATAATTATTGCTCAATATTTATTTATATACTTTTATGGCATTTTATACTAATGTACAATATTAAGCTATAAAAAATCACTTGCGATGTATTTATTTAAAAAAACTGTTTTGTAACTATTATAACAATAACAAAATAAATAAATTGAATATTATACATTCAATATTGCTGAGAATTCAATTAAAAGAGGCAAGTTCTATCTAAAGAATGAAATCATAGATTGTGGTACTTTACATAAAATAATATACACTGTTTTATGAAACATTGATTGCCATTTATGAAGTATTATAAAAAAGTAGATTAAGATTTAAATAATTATTTTAATTTATTTAAAAATAGTTTTAGTTGTTGTTTTTAATGACACTTTTATTAAAATATTATTACACATTTTAAAAATATGGCTGTTTTAATGCGAGCCGAGATGCCCACCAAGTAATACAGAGTTCTTACTACGTAAGATTACTTAGTACTTAAAGTTCTTTTAGTCACTTTATTATTATTCAATTGCATGTTTTATAGAGTTTATTTTTGGAAATGTTTAATTTCATTCGGTCGTAGGTACTATGCATGCAAGGAAAAAATAATTATTTTTTATTTTAAGTAAGTAGTGTGCACAAACTATTGGCATTTTTAATTAACTATATTTAAAACATGAGATTTTCGGATAAGATATATAATAATTAACTTACTGTAAAGTTATCAAGCAGTTTACATTATATATATTTTTTGGTCTAAATGACATTCGCAAGAAACCTTAGCTCTATAAACATATCTCTTTTATGAGCCATGCAAAGTTGCAAACCTATATTGAACGTTATGGGCCCATTCCTTTATTGTGATTTTTTTTGTATTTGTAAAAAAATTTAGACGCACGATTCTATTAGTACAAAATATGCAAATTATGTTAATCACATTTACGTATACGAATTATACATTCCATTGTCAGACTGATTAATTTTTTACTGTCATGTGCATGTTGATTCAATAGAGGCTGGCTGTGCAAAAACCGCGTGTGTGTGCGTGGAATAGTGATGATGTCTCTGCATTCGCGTATTTTAAAAATTAATAATCGCTTTTTTACAAATTTTTTAGTATACCTTCTTTCATATTTTTTTAGGCATTATTGCACAATTTTTGTAATTGCGGTTATGTAGTATTTTAATTTTTGGCTATAATTATTATTTGTATGAATCAGTATTGGCGACCGCTTTAAATTGTAATTCCTTGGACGTTAACTTATTGTTTTAAAACAGACGATTTGTTTGATACCATAAATCTTATTAATTCAATATAATTACATTAAAATATCGAACCAGGTAAATTATTAATATGATGCACGAGAAATCTTTTTATAATAAAATTATGTAACTGTTATCTCGGTGAAAGAAACTATTTACATTTAAATTGTTATACGTTCTTAAATAATTAATTTATTACACTCCATTCCTACACATACTTGAATGAGTAATGTCCTTAGGAAATTGTTCGTGTTCATATAATTATAATATATTATAAAGTCTGAAACATTCATTATTTATAAACACGATATTCCGTTTTTCTATAAATATTTATTCTCCTATAGAATCAAATATTTTGTAAAATTATTGCTAATTTGTTGAACTTAATGAGACACTAAGTAAATTGCTAATGTTTCCATTAAGTTGAAATAAAAAAAAAAATATTTTTGTCTGTCGTTATGTTAAATAAACGATCCAAATTGATTTGGTACTACAAAGCAAATTTTAGATATCATAGAATTGAGTATTGTATTCGACATTGATGTTTCTATTATTCGTACACATAAAATAGAATGTTACTATTCAAATGATGACTCCTTTTACGTGTTCCTTATATATTATATTACACGAAATTAAAATGTCGATTAGAGCGCCAATATTTAAATAGATACATACTAAGGATTTGTCAGCGGTGTTCTTTGTAATAAATGTTTGACACTCAGAAATTGTCGCTATTCTAATGTCGATGTGATGATATTTGAAACAATATGAATGTAATTTAAATTATTATTATATCAATAAATTGTACTAATTATACATGTGTGTTTCTATCAACAATTTTTTAGGTAGGTTCCTTATTTAATATACCCATTAAAATATAGGTAAAATTATTGCGTTTAACCCTAGATAGATAGTTAATTTTTGGTAATGTTCTTGGTCTATTAATTATTATTGAAGAAGCGAAAACTCCCTAAGTATAAACTTTGGGCGTTTTCGCTATTGCTCAAATATCGAGAAAAACTTTGCGTGAGTTTGTGGGTCTGGGCCGTAGTTTGTAAGTACGTTCAAATATAAAGGGCAAGACACTACCGTATATAATGCCCATTGATCTTGACCACAAATTTTTATGACATACATATTTATTTTTTATAAAAAAAAATGTAACTTAACATTAAAAATACATCTTACTTTATTGTGTGAATACTAGCTAACCTAAGAAACTTAGGTCTATTTTAAATGATAATATAAGAGCTACATAATTCTAACATCTTATAGGAGTGCCATCTGGATTAGTCGGTATTTTTGGTTTGCACACCTTTTTCCGCCCTTCCGCACTGCTCACCATCGTGCAAGTAAAGGTGAAATATCCGCAAGATGATGACTTCGTATAATAGGTGTGCGAGTATTGCTTGCGAATGTTGTTCTCACTGTCTAGATCACGAGTAACTGATTTTGAAACTGATATGTATCTATTGTTGTTTTCTTTTGGACTGTGCAGTGATCTCAAATTTTTAGGTTTCACATATTTAGCGTGAGACGCAGGGTACGTGTATTTGATTTTGCCCGGTCCTGGAGTAAGTGTTACCGTTTGCGCTTGAGATGGAGAATCTCTGGAGCCGACGACATAGGTTTTGTCCTTCGATGCTACTGATTTTACACTGCCAGTAAAGCCAATAGGTATTGTGTATCCGCCAGTCCCAGGAACACGTTCGCCGGGTTGATAAACTTTACTTTCATCGGGACGCTCTGAATTCTTTTGGGTTATCTGTGCGTTGTGATTGCCTAAGGACCCTAACACAATCTGTTGTGTGTTGCCACCTAATGTTTGTCGTACTTCAAGACCTTTTCTACTCGGACTTAGATATGACTGATGGGTCGGTGAATCGCTCGTAAACTCGTCATAATTGGAGTAATCGCCTTGGTCCACGTCGGTGGCATCATTGTCGAAACCCACATCCGTGTCGTAGTTATCCGGCTGGTTTTCATCCTTATAGGTGGTGAATTCGTAATCTGTATTGAGACCATAATTAGTGTTGAACGATTTTCTACTACCTAATAATTTAGGCCCACTGGGATAAGTACCCTGGTTTACAGAAGAAGCAATTTTGTGATGATCTAGATGTGTATGGCTGGAATATCTACTTTCAGAATTCTTCATTGTTTCATCCATTACATGGTCTGTAGTAGTTTCCTCGCCGATTAGGTTAGATTCAAATGGAAGCTCGGGAGGAGGGGTCTCATATAAAGTCGTTGTTGAATCAAAAGGCGTACCTTCTGTGACTAAAGATTGCGGTTTTTCGGTCATATCAACGTTTACGTTTTTCTCGTTTTCATCAAACACGTCAATTTTTTCGAAAGAAAGTCGATTTGGAAATACGGCATCTTTATCCAGACTAGCACCGGACTGAGCTGCTCCATTGTAAGTTATACCATATTTAAAGGTGCCGTGCAGTTGGGATTGAGACTGGCCGGTGCGTCCACTTGACTGCGCTGATGCTACGCCACCACCTACGAATGGAATTTTTTGGGAATCATGCGACACTTTATCTTTGTCTTTGTACGGGGTAAAACCAATTTGAGCTTGCGAGGAAGTACTTCCGGGCCCACGTGCTTGTGCATCAGCCATACCACCTTTTACGCTGCCTTGAACTTGTGAGTTTGATGAATGCATTACACCATTACTCTGAGACTGTGTCTGAACGGAACCAGTTTCCGAACCAAGTTGAACATTAGCTTGAGATTTGTTATTTCTGCCGCTGCCGGACGCTGAACTAGAAGCTCCCTTTTTTCCTCCACTGACTTCACTTTGCGCTTCTTTATTTTCGCCAGTGATCTGCGCTTGCGCTTGGAATGAACCAGAACCCGTATACGTTCCGTGTACGTTTGTTTGCGCTTTCCCCTTGGCATTGCCACCTTTGGCAGATGCGCTGGCAGAAGTACCATTTGTACCTTGAGCAACACTGGCTTCAGCTTCGGAATCATCTCCATCGATTGCAATCAAATTCGGGTCCATATAATTTTGAGGAATACCTAAATAATAATTGACGTAAATTTTTTTAAAACTTCAACTTTAAAGTAAGAAATAAAGAATTAGAGTGCTTACCATTATAATCAATATTTCGTCCTACCGGAGCCTGTAACAAATGAAATACGTTTTAATTCAAGTCGAATATCCCATTTAATATAACAGTACCTGGATGACCGAGCTTTGCTCGGTATTTTTTTTGGTGTTTTTGGAAATTATATTTAAATACGAATTACATACTGATGAAATATGAATAATATTTTTCGAGCTTACCGACAATAATAAAAAAAAATTGAACTGGTTATTTAAATAAAAAATCACGAGTGCAATTGGGCTCCCAATAATAGTCTTTCTCACAAAAGAAGGAACTTGAAAAAAAGGGGAAAAAATAATCGGACTGGAGACATCTGAACTCAAACCGGGGTCTTCTGCTTTCGGGACCGACCCATTTCCCAACTGAGGTATTATAACCTTTTAGATGGTAGCGAAATTTAGCTTCGTATTCTAATGATATTGTATCAGTTTCTCATTGCCTGAAAACACAGATAAAATGACATTTTCTAAATATGAATCCTAGCTAGGTCGATTTATTGCCCCCAAAACACCCCGCATACTAAATTTCATGAAAATCGTTTAAGCCGCTTCCGAGATTCAGATTAATATATTATATCTAAACTAATATTATAAAGAGGAAAAATTTGTTTGTTTTAATGGATAAACTCAGAAACTGTTTTTGCAACTCAAAAACTGTCAAAAACGATTTTTGCAATTTTACGGTGACATAAATATAAGAATTGTTCGTTTAAAGGTATTCGATAACATGTCTTCTTGATTAAAATTATTACTCACCCCCAGGCTTAGATTATTCGGTGTGTTGGCAAACTGCCCATCTGTAGCAGTCGGTCCACCTTGAGGCCCAATTGTTGCACCATTTTGTCCCATCCCTGCGCTTCCACCTGGTCCGTCAAGGGGCCCTTGTCCATTAACACTAGATGGAAAGTTGTTTGCTGATGGTAAGTTGTAAGATCCGTCAGGTATTCCTATTCCTGGCATCGCATGACTATTTGTGTTGCCATATTTCCCGTTAGATACCCCTAGTGAATCTGAACCATAATATGGCCGACCGTTCTGGTCTTTACCATATTGTCCTTGTGGAATGTTTGTTCCCACTTGACCATACGACCCGCCTGGAACAGTACTTTCTCCCGCAGGTCTCGTTCCATATGGCCCTTCATGACCAGAAGGACTAATAGTAACATGGGGTGTATACGTCCCGACAGTACCTGTATCAGAAGCATTTGGTAATCCTTCTCCAAACTGTCCTTGAGGCATATTAAGCCCACCAGCACCACCATAGACACCATTTCGGCTGTTCGGTCCACCGTGTCCCTCTTGACCATTATGTCCAATAGCGCCACCTGTACCAAACGGTCTTCCTGATCCGTCGGGTTGACCAGGAGTTTGGTTTCCATAACTGCCAGATCCATTAGGCCCACCTGTAGGGCCCATTCCATATGGCCCACCTGTTCCACTTCCTGGTCCTAGAATCGATGTGGGAGTTCCAGAAGATCCATTTGGTCCACCCGCAAAATTGGCTCCATACGGTCCTCCTGTGCCTAAATAATTACTCGTCGGTCCAGTAGCTCCATTTGGCATTCCATTAACGCCAAACTTACTTACAGAACTCCCAGCGCCATTAGTTTTAGGTTCATTGCCGGAAGTGTAAACATTACTAGGTTGATTTTGATTACTTCCAGTACCATATGGACTAGAAGGAGATCCTGGCTGTCTTCCGAAAGTATTTTCTGCCTGCGGAGATAACAAGTTATTCGGTGCCCCACCATCAGGGTACTGATTGCCTGTGGAAGGGATTCTTCCTAATGAGTTTGATACTCCATTTCCAATTCCATAGTTATTAGGATAATCACCCCTGCTCAGAACATTAGTGGGAAGTACACAACAGAAATAATTATTTCCACCAGGCCCTTGAAAAGGACCAGATGCAAGTGGCCACGTATAAGCTCCACCTCCGTTAGTTCCACCAGAAGGATAACCTCCACCTCCAGTTGTGCCACCAATAGGGTAACGTCCCCCTGACGTCCCATCTGGAGGATAGCCTCCACCGACGGTGATCCCACCAGAAGGGCCTCCAGCTCCGGTTATTCCACCAGGAGGGTGATCTCCACCTCCAGTTGTTCCACCAGGAGGATATCCTCTACCTCCAGTCGTCCCACCAGGAGCGTAACCTCCACTTCCGGTCGTTCCACCTGGAGGATATCCTCCACCTCCAGTCGTTCCACCAGGGGTATATCCTCCAACGCCAGTTGTGCCACCAGGAGCGTGACCTCCGCCTCCAGTCGTTCCACCAGGAGCGTAACCTCCACCTCCGGTTGTTCCACCAGGAGAGTAACCTCCACCTCCGGTTGTACCACTAGGAGGGTAATCTCCTTTTCCGCTTGTTCCACTACCAGGATAGCCTCCACCTGTGATTCCACTTGGAGGGTAACCTCCACCTCCGGTCCTTCCACCAGGACTGTATCCTCCACTTGTAGTTTCACTAGGAGGATAACTTCCACTTCCGCTTGTTCCACTGGGTGGATAGGCTCCACCTCCGGTCGTTGCACCAGTGGGGTAACCTCCACCTCCAGTCGTTCCACCAGGAGGATAAGCACTACCTCCAGTCGTTCCACCAGGAGGATAAACACCACCTCCAGTCGATCCACCAGTAGGGTAACGTCCCCCTAACGTTTCACCTGGAGGGTAGCCTCCATTGCCAGTCATCCCGCCAGCAGGGCCCCCAGTTCCAGTTGTTGCACCTGGGATATAACCACCACTTCCAGAATTTCCACTAGGAGGGTAACCTCCACCTCCGTTTGTTCCTCTAGGAGCATAACCTCCACTTCCAGTCGCTCCTCCAGCAGGGTAACCGCCACCTCCGGCTGTTGCACCACCAGGGTAACGTCCACTTCCGGTTGTTCCACCAGCAGGATAACCTCCACTTCCGGTTGTTCCACCGGGAGGATAACCTCCACCTCCGTTTGTTCCACCAGAAGGATAACCTCCACCTCCAGCTGTGCCACCAATAGGGTAACGTCCCACTGACGTTCCACCTGGAGGATAGCCTCCACCGACGGTGATCCCGCCAGAAGGGCCTCCAGCTCCGGTTGTTCCACCAGGTGGATAACCTCCACCAGGAGGATATCCTCCACCTCCAGTCGTCCCACCAGGAGCGTAATCTCCACTTCCGGTCGATCCATCTGGAGGATATCCTTCACCTCCAGTCGTTC
Source organism: Erebia palarica (assembly GCA_964035005.1). Lineage (NCBI taxonomy): Eukaryota > Metazoa > Arthropoda > Insecta > Lepidoptera > Nymphalidae > Erebia > Erebia palarica. The sequence goes on from OZ035986.1 coordinate 24,485,996, forward strand.
CACCAGCAGGATATCCTCCACCTCCAGTCGTGCCACCAGGATTGTAACCTCCGCCTCCGGTCAATCCACCAGGAGGGTAACCTCCACTTCCGGTCATTCCACCAGGAGTGTAACCTCCACCTCCACTCGTTCCTCCAGGAGTGATACCTCCACCGCCGGTCGTTCCACCAGAGGGATAACCTCCACCTCCAGTCGTTCCACCAGGAGTGTAACCTCCACCGCCGGTCATTCCACCAGAGGGATAACCTCCACCTCCAGTCGTTCCACCAGGAGTGTAACCTCCACCTCCGGTTGTTCCATCAGGAGAGTGGCCTGCACCTCCTTCCGTTCCTCCAGGAGCATAGCCTCCACCTCCGGTCGTTTCACTAGGAGCGTAACCTCCGCCGCCGGTCGTTCCACCAGGATTATAACCTCCAACTCTACTCGTTCCTCCAGGAGTGTATCCTCCAACGCCGGTCGTTCCACCAGGAGTGTAACCTCCAACTCCACTGACTCTTCCAGGGGCATAGCCGCCTACTCCAGTTGGTCCACCAGGGAGATAACCTCCACCTCCAGTCCTCCCACCAGGAGCGTAACCTCCACTTCCGTTCGTTCCACCAGGAGGATAGCCTCCACCCCCGGTCGATCCACCAGGGGGATATCCTCCACCTCCAGTCGGTCCACCAGGGGGATATCCTCCACCTCCAGCCGTTCCACCAGGAGGGTATACTTCACCTCCAGTCGTGCCACCAGGAGCATACCCTCCACCTCCGGTCGTTCCCCCAGGAGGATATCCTCCACCTCCAGTCGTTCCACCAGGAGTATATCCTCCAAGTCCAGCTGTTCCACTAGATGGATAGCCTGCACCTCCGGTTGTTCCACTAGGGGGATAGCCTCCACCACCTGTTATTCCACTAGGAGGATATACTCGACCTCCAACTTCTCCCCCTGGAGCGTAACCAGAACTTTGATCTCCACCACCCGGGATATAACCGCGTCCTCCTGGCCTTGATATAATTGGTCGCTGAAGATTTTCAACTTCATGATCAGCTTTTCCATAGCAATCATCACAGCTGGGGTCATAAATTGTCTGGCTCTGAGCTTGGCCCATACCGCTGTTTCCGCCTTGAAACAAACATGTCAAGATTAGACACTTGTCAGGTGCAGGTGTCACAATGCTAGATGTCCACTAATACTAAAACTTGCAGAAGTTAGCTCTGGCAAGTCTCTTGCATCTTAACAAGTAAGTCAATATCTGCCAGACTTTGGGAAATAATTTAAAGTTAAACTTTCATTGATGTTATCATAAAATATCGCAGAATCTTGGTATAGTATAAACAAGCATACCTACTTAATTACAGGTTACACGGTAGAATTAGAAATCAGCATAATACGGTATAAACACGGGTTTGAGACAGTGCTTAAACACGATCGTGTTGGCTAATCAACCGGCAACCGACTTTGAAGGTCCAAAATGGCCCTATTCGTTTCCTGTGCCTTTATCTTTAATCAATATCTCATAATCTCCTGGTTATTATCACTTATTAAAATATGCCAAGAAAACCTTCCATTGCAATGTGTTATAGGCGACCCTGACCAATGATGAATTTGAAGTAAACAGAGATACTAACTGACACTAGCCCTTGAAGAATCTGCGGCTGAGTGAGCTTCTGCTTTCCCTTCATCGTTGCCATTGCCCCGGTCTATTGCCAAATACTGGGATTGTGTCTGCCCTCGGTACCTCCCTCTGGGCGCATAAACTTCGCGGCGCACTCGCAAAGTATTACCCAAATTGCGTGCCACTTCTGTCCACTCGGGTGTATGACTGTTTCTAAGGAGTCTTTTGCAAATTATCGTCTTCATTTTGGGTGCTTTTTCAAAGGGCTGAATCTGTAAATAAACAAAAAAATCATTTAGTTGTTTAGATAGTTTGTTTCTAAGGTATGTTTAGTTAAACTACTTACTTAGGTACCTACTTACTTAAAAAAAAAAAAAAATATTTGGTGCTACAATATGTGCACCAATTGTTATTTTAATATAACATCATTATTGTTTTAAGCAAGAGAATTGCGCATACGTTTTGTTTTACCTTGACCCGATTATTAAAAAGTCGATGTTTATTTGGTAACGATTTAGTTCAAGGAAACACAAGACAGGCTTTGGTGTATAACGAAATTTTGTCTTATCACTTGTGATAAACTATCATGCAACTTATAGGAAACTCGACAGAGTAGTATGATTGGAATTTGGATTGCTTGGAATTCTCTCTAAGAGGGATCAGTTGATCGATGAAAACGTCTTGATAGAGCAATCCACAAAGGCACGAAAGAGACATTATACCGATCGGCAGAATTCAGCAGAATAGACTTTAATTTTATTATTTTGCTTAGTAAATCCATCGCTTGGATCTGTGGGTGCTTCGGATACAAGCTGGCTCGTTCGCAAAGTTCGCTGGCATCTGTTGCGTATATTATTTTCTCTTGCGAAATCGTACTGGAACGCTTAAATCGCTCACGCGCTTACATATACTGATAAGTAAGCGCGCGAGTCGCGAGTCTATACTGATCGATCGGATGACATTATCATCTTTATACGCTCGGAAAGTTTCTTTATTGTTCGAAGTTTGAGCGCAAAAGCCCGTTATAAATAAATATCTAAGTAATATTATTATTTTCTCAAACATGCTTGGAAATTTGAGCATTATTTTGACAACCTTCTTCGAGATAAATCGAAATTGCTGTACTGGCCAAATACATGCGAGCAGCGGCCGGCAAAATATGTATGAAAATCCATATCTATCGTGGTTTAGCGGCCAAATAGATTACATAGTAAATTCATATCTGTCGTGTAATTTAAAAATGGAACGATCTTTTACTCCGAAACATGGCAACCAAGGAAGTAACTTATCAAAGGTTTAATTAAATTTCGAACTAGTTTGCCAATAGAAAGCTGCTTATTGAAAAAAAAATAAGCACTCCAACGCGGGAAAAATTATTGTTGGTCGTTGTTCGTCATTGATTTTGAAATGTATTTGACAAAATGAGTTCAAGTGAAGACAATTAGTGTGATGAACTTACTTTAACGCCACCTGAAATTCAAGAGCCGGCAAGACCCGTAATAAACAACTTGTTACCGCCAAAATCGAAAGAAACATATTTTTAAATAAAAAGTTCTGTCTAGGTACTACTTAGTTTTAATTTCCGCGCATTATTTGAGAAAAGTACTATACAAGCCTTGGCCACAACTAGGCATTGATGGACTTGCGTATGTGTGCCTCGGCTTCGCCTTAGCTCACATTAACACGTTCGTCCTTCAATGCCTATTTTGCTGGCCGCTGCAGTAATGTTCTATATATCATTAAGATTGAATGAAAATTTAAAAGCAATATTTAGGTCAACGAGCTAACCAGACTATCGAGAGCAAAAGTTTACTGACACATATAACTTTAAAGTAATAAAAGAGATAACCCCATGTATAAATAACGTTCTAAATACTTAAACGCCTAATTAATTAGATATTTGTTATCTGCTAATGTGTTGAAACAACTAAGTTACATATAATTAATTATTATTTGTAAAGGATGGTTACAGCTAAGTTAATTCAAAAATAAGTTCGTAAAGATAAATCAACTTAGTAAAACCAAATAATACCTGTACTTAATTGAAAAATAATTAAAAAAATAATGAAATAAAATTGGACAAGAAATATTAAGGGATTGGAATAATATGGGATAAAACTAAAAAAGTTCACTTTTTGACCGTCTAATAAACTTTTTTATGACAACAGGTAATTGCTATGATACCTATATATAAGTAGGTAAGTAATACGGAGAAAAAAAAATGCACGACGCCTACTAGGGCGATGCAATGGTAATTTATAATACAAAAAAGGGGGTTTCTTCGCAGTTGAGGCAATTAAGTATTACCAGTATTACCTATCAAAACATGTGCGCGCCACTAAGTAGCTAACACCGAGTTAGTGTCGGCTTATGAAAAAACGTATTTTAAGGACTTTGACGTAACCTATTTTATGAAGTATCTACTATGTTCTATGCAAGTAGTCTGTAACTTTATGCTTTCTAGAAAAAAAAAAGTACCTTACGCTTTTCCTTAAAAGTTATGTTAATTTATTTTTCAGAATTAGAAATTCATTACAAGTAATGAAAGTTTTCACGAAATTCGCTGATCACACAAAATTGATGATCCTTTTTTATATCCCCTTAGGAAGGTGTAGAACTGTAAATCACGGTAAAGTACTGTAAGTAACGGCAAATCTTTTCTTAATGGGATCTACAGTGAAAAGGAAATATCCATGCAAAAAATCTCAATTTTTAACCCTTTGAGATGTTGAAGGTACGATGTGCAGTCATATCAGTTTCGTTTTTTACAAGACTCCTATAGTCGTACACGAAGAAGATAGCAAGTAATAGTTATTTATGCAACTGTTGTGTAATAAGGGGTATTAAAACACGAATGTGGGTTTATCACACGACGCGAAGCGGAGTGTGATAATAGTATCATATGAGTGTTTTAATACCTAATTATCAACAGTTGCATACAAGACTTTATCTACTCCCATGCTATGAATCCTCTTTAACAGATTCTGAAATAGTTAGCTTACTGCTAACATTGAAACATCCAGTCCTAGTAACCTAATATCATCCATTACTGAGTACATACAAATAAACTAAGTATTAATGAAAGAATTATTTATTGTAGTAAGTAGTAATTAACATTTTGTATAGTGCAATTATTAAAATTCACTTGATGTTCTTTATTGTTGGAAGGTGCTGATCCCGATGTACTCGGCGGAATATTTATATTTACCACTTCACTATTTTCATTTTCTATGGAATTCGAAATTACATTCGACATGTGGGTTTTGTTGGTTATAGAGTCATTAATGTAGCCCTCTGCAACAGATGTAGACTTCTATACGCCGTGCCGTTTTAAACTTGTTAAGTCTCGTCCGGCATCTACTAATATTGTGGCAGATGTTGTCCTGTATACAACTCAGGATTAGGAAGTTGTAAATAGTTAGCAATTGTATTACCCAAACTGCTAAAACTTGAATCGCTCATTTTTTTGTTAACAAAACAATAAAAAAAACGAAGAGAAATGGCGGGGAAAATTCTAATAACCTACTTTTTTTTTCCAGCGCGCGGCGTTCTGGTAGTTAAACGCGCGTGTATGACAATGTTCTTTTTTTGAAATTCGGATAGATGTTCTTTTTTTGTAATTCATACAGATACCACGCATCGAGCAGACCCTTTGCGCAGAGGGGATCGAAAAAAAAACAAAGGAGTGTTGTTATGAAATTCAGTACAACATTACATCACCCGTTTGGATGATGTTATGGTTATTAGGACATTGGGTGTTTTAATGTTGGCAATAAGCTAACTGTTTCAGAACCTGTTATAGAGGATTTATAGCATGGGAGTAGATAAAAGGTTTGAGGCTTCACCTATCATCATCATACTTATTACGTGATGCTTACGGCGCACTACTGAGCGAGTCTCCTCTCAGAAGTTCTTCACTCAGCCAATTGCGGATAGGCAGACTTAATACACTTAGACATAGCTTACGGGCATGCTGGTTCGCTGATGATTCTGTTCACCGTAAAACGCACATAACTAAGTAACCAAGAAAAGTGAAAAGTGCGTGCCGGGGCATCTAAACAACTACTAGGCTATCACCGCTTGGTATCGTTTGGCTTCAGCTACTAAAAATTTATAGCAAAAAAGTGGGTAAATCTATTGAATTTTTAATCTCGAAATGGCCACTCACAAACTGTAAACGATATACCTAACTTAAAAAGACCGCAGGATTCTGAATTCTTAGCTTTACAATGTTAAATATGATAAAATATGTAATAATTCTAGTTTTGATGTTGTTTTATCGCAGTGCAATTGAGTTTAAAGGAATAGGTAAATAGGTACCTAGTAACTATAGTATTTATTAGTAACTAAGTACCTAGTAACTAAGTATTCGCAACGCAACATAAAATATACATCGGTATAATAGCATAGCAAACTGCACAAATCACTCGTTCAATGAATGGAATAACAAGCTTAGTAATAATACAATAATAAGTTATGTCGATAAAACATTACCATAATTTTGTAGAACTTCTGATGTGGTGAGAAATATTGCAGATTGCTAAGACCACAATGATCGTCAACGTTCGTTTTCGAACGGATTTCATCAATGTCCTTTGTGATTACCTCCAAATTAACTAGCCAAGCAACACATGTTTGACTGTCCGGCAACTTGCACAATAGATGTTTCTGCAATTTCAACCTTAATATTAGGTAAGTACCATGTAGAAATATGTCGATAAGTACCTAAGTTTATTTTTATTTGTACCTATTATTTTCACCAACTTATAATATACTGGAAAAAATTAAAATTGGAGGAAAGAATTTCTGATTTTCATGCAAAAGAGCTGGGACAGGACTTCATGATTTTGATTTAAAGACATTGAAAGACATGATTAAATCGGTAAATTGAATCAGTCAATTTAATAAACTTATGATATGACGTTACTCGTCCATCGTTAAGTTTTCGTTTTCTTACCATATAGGTAGTCTAGGCAATGGGGCGGTCCGTTGTATGGAGACCCCGCATTAAATGCTCAGTCGATTAAACTTGGCTGGGTTTTAGTATTGGATGATCCAAAACTTACATAAAAATAACCAACAAAAAAACATCCGGAACATAGGTACCTATTTATACCTAAAATTTAATATTTATGACTGAATATATCCTCGATTTCTTTAAAAAAAAATAGTAGGCAGTATATTTACATTAAAAACCGAAATATCAAATGAAGTAATCATGCAGAATATCGATAGTTAAACCGATTTTATTATCAGAACTAAACTGCGTTTACGCGATAATGTACCTTCCTGCTTTAACAATTGGGTATAGCATAAAAAAACTTTACTTCCTTTCTGATTTTTTATTGGATATTTATAATATACGTTTAACTCGTGATACTTTAACATACTATAAAGTCTCGTCACCTGAGGAATTATTGTTGGGGTCAGCTTTATTGCCTAGACTACTATTTGATGAGTTTGTTTACTATATGAAACGTACAAAATATTAACAGAATTTATTTTTCGAAGAAGGTGGATAGAACTTCAGATTTTTTATCATTGAATGACACGATTAAATCCTGTCTAATTTGAATCAGTTAATTCAAAAAACTTATGATATGAACTTATGACTGTATGATTTATGAATCATGAAGTTTTTATTTGCCTTACCTGAGGTAGAGTGTTGGTGTTTGAAAAAGAGAGAAAGGTCAGTATTAGTGCTAGAAATAGCCGCGGTGGGCTGAACACGCACGGAGCTCGCATTTCGGCGAAAGACGAGTAAACTCTGCGCACACCCAGGCTCGACGCCCGCCACCTGACCCCTGATCTGAGATGAACTCACACAAGATACCCGGTTCACCCAATTTTGATGATAGTGCTATTCGCTACACTTGCGTATAAGGAAGTGATAGATCAGCTAGATAAGAATGATTTGTACTCGATTTACGAATTTAGGTTCCAAGATGTAAAAACCAGTATTGATTAGATTTTTGACGGAAGTTTCTTCAGTTTATACCATGCGGTGTCTTACTTATTTTATAAAAAAATAAAATATTTCGTAGCATTTCGTAGCACGTCGTAGCACCTCTGTTTGAGTATCGTAAACAGCAAGGGATAAGCGGGATCGTGGCAGTGGGAATCAAAATCGTTTCATAGTGTAAGCGGAAGCAGATATTTCTTCGTGATGCTGATACAATAGATCAATCTATACTTAATATTATAAAGAGGTAAATTTTGTGAGTTTGTGACGTCGTAGGGGGTTATCTCTGGATCTACTGAACCGATTTTGAAAATTCTGGTACCAATAGAAAGCCACATTATTTGTGAGTGTCATAGGCTATATATTAACCCGAAAAATTAGGGAGTTCCCGTGGGAATTTAAAAAACTTATTTCACGCGGATGAAGTCGCGGGTAAGTCTGCTAGTAATATATTGTTGACGCTTTCGGTTGGCACCAGGTTTCTGACAACCAATGTATAGTTCGCGCGCGAGTTGAATGCAGAGTAAATGTATGGTGACACATACATTTACTCTGCATTCAACTCGCGCGCGAACTGTAAGTATAATTAGGTGACGTGTGAGTCGCATTACAAAGCATGCTGGGCATGCAAGCGGCAATGCAAGCATGTATGCTAGAAGATATAATATATAAAATATATTTTCAAATAAAATACGTATAATTCTATTTCAATGCTTTTTTATTAAAAACTATAAATCAACATGTGTAAAGCGATTTAAAAAGGGTATGTGATTCGTTGATTGAGCCGTTGAATAACGCGATTATGAGGTACAAAATATCCTTAAAATACGAAATTATTTAACTCATGTAAATTTTAGGCAATATGTATTAATTAAGCCACGATCAGATTTTTCGCAATACTCCAGCGTGCATTTTATTGAGTTCGCGAACACATTTCAAAACAAGTTGTGATTCGTCAAAAGTCGCTTTCTTTCGACGGCCAAATATGTTTTAATCTTGAGGCTCATACAATAAGTGGAAGCAAGTAAATAACTAAATCATAAGAGAAGAAAGCTGGCCAAGTGACTCATCCGTATAAGGTATCGTACATACCTAAACGTATGAGAATGAATACATGAAAGTGAGCTCTAATTCAATGTTTTATTATGGTTTATTTTACTTTGACGATTTGATCGGCAACTTTTAGACAATCGGGGGGCAGGAACGGACGTTCGTAGAACTGCAAATAATCTGTACCCGGTTGTAAGAGTTGTTGCTCTATTTACTCAGTTAAAAATTATTGCCTCATTTTGTACATTTTAATGTGGTAATAATACAAAATAATACTCTCTTTCATCTCTCTCAATCTTTAAAATTAGATAGATAGCATTAATTATTGAATATATCAATAAATAATGCTATCACATTCGTACATGTATCACTGATCAATGTTCAACCTCCGAAATCTATTATTCATATTAGATAAAACGGCCAAGTACGTGTCGAGCCACGCGCAGTGTAGTTTGTATACATAGAAGACTGTATTATGCGGTTCTTAAAAATATGTCAGGAATGGGCGTTCGTAGAATTGCAAATAATAATGTCCTCCCGACCGAATTGCGGCCACGGCAGCCAATCTCCAGAGAGATTAGCCATCTGCGCGGAAGATATTATAGTGTACAAGTGTGTGCGCATACACAGCTGCAATCTCTGTTCCTTTACTCTCTTATCCCGATGGGACGGAAATCCGACACAACCGGAGAGAGATCAGGCGCAAGACCGACGGCTTTACGTGCTCTCCGAGGTACGTAGGTGAAACACCGCCAACTTCCTAACTCCGGCGTTAGGAACTAGCCCGGGCTAGTACTGAGAATTTCTTGCCAGAAAAACCCAATACTTCTTAAGACCCGATCCGGGACTTGAACCCGGGACCTTGTCGGTCGCAGTCGAACATGAACAAGTCGAAATTCTTGACAGCCTCGTTGGTCTAGTGGTAACACTAGACCAACGAGGCTGTCAAGAATTGCAAATAATTTGTACCCGGCTGTGTTGTTGCTCTAGTAGTTCAAAATTATTTCGTCATTTTGTGCATTTGAATGTGATAGGTAATAATAAAAAATAATGACTTATTCATCATGACATCCTTTCATCTCTCTCAATCTTTTACATTACATTTATTAATTAATGTTATTTCATATTCGTACTGCATATCACTGATCATTGTACATCTAGCGAAATAATTAATTCATATTTAAAAAAGGCCAAGTGCGTGTCAGGCCACGCGCAGTTCCGTATTTGCCCGTAACAATATGCGGGCATTTTATACGTTCGTCGACTATTACTCGTAAACTTGTAAAGTCTACTAAACTGTGATAGACTTCCTTTTAATTCCGTTAAATATACTAATTGCATGATTTTTTTCACATATCCAGAAACAAACGATTGCACTGGACACTGGACTTTAACAAAAAATAGAACTTTAAAGCTTAACATTTCACAAGGGGATCCTGAGCAAAGCCATGGACGGACGGACGGACGAACATGGCGAAACTATTAGGGTACCCTTGTTGATTACGAAACCCTAAAAACTAAGCTTTATATTGAGCAAAGTGTTATCCTTACAATCTAGTTATTTCTGAGCTAACATTAGTGTCTTTCTTTTTATACGAGTGAGCGTGATATACAAAGCGCTGCGAATAATACGTGGAATGGGATTCCCCAGGGCTCTTGGTCGGGCCCACACGACGGTAGTACTCAGTGGTATCACCGCAGTCGCACGCCAGGCGGCTTTCTGAACCAGTACTCTCCAGTTGATACTTTGGGACCACGATCAAGCTCTCGGTGGATTTAGTGGGAGGGCAATGGCTGTGACTCCTGCCGTAGACGGAGTAGTGATGCGGCGTCCCGTTCTGCCTGTGAGGGTGCTTCTCCTGAGGCTGGTGCTGGCAATCGTGATGGTTTTGCGCGTTGCGCCCACTGTGGCTTCGTCCATGACTTTTAGATCGGTTCTGGTGCTTAGTGCTAGTATCTAAGTAACCATAGCCGAAGCCGTAGCCTCCTATTGCTTTTGTTGCCAAATTATCCCACGACTTAGGCTTTACGTGCTGGTGTGAACTTTGGTATTGAATTTTCGGAGATGCTTTTGCCTCAGAGCGGTCATTGTCCCAAAACAATGTATCAGTACTTAGTGAAGTGCTATAGCTAGAAGCCGAGTTATCACAAGGTATGGTCGCGTTACTGGTAGCATATGATTGTAAACTGCACTGGCTCGTTTGGGTCGATTCGGTTGTCAAGTAACGATAGCGACTTGAACAGTGACCGGTGGTACAAACTTTCTTTGTGTGATTGTGGGAGCTTGTATCAGGTTTTTGAGTTGATTTGTCGACTTGCTGATTCTTCTCCTTTCTTTTGTGTTCCTTGGAACATTCTTTCTTTCGTCGAACTTTTTTTCTAGAGTTAGGTACACAATGTGGATCACAACAAGGGCTAGCGAGGTCGTAGGCTTCCAGACTGTTCGCATCCTGGTTATTATAGGCTGGCATACAAGGAGCACATCCATGACTATGACTGCTACGGTGTGTTTTGGTGTGCTTCCCGTTAGCAGGCTTGTACGCCTCAGAGGCGCGATGGCAATCTCCTGATGTCTTGACCACATAATGATGGCACTCGCGTCTATTCTTCGGAGATCCTACAGTTATCACGAAACCTCCGGTTCGCAAGTTCGGTTGAATGATACATGCTCCATATCTTGGGTCTAAATACTGATACATGAAAACGTTAGTTTGAGGCGGTTTGGCGGCAGTGACGTTCTCACTCGACAGCGTAGGCCGGCAGTAAGCACTATTGATGCTATCATTTACATTATTCTCCTCGCTGTCCGAAATAATATCTGATGGAGAAGCTTTTTTCTTTTGTGAAGGTAAACTGTGCGTTTTCCAGTTTGTGTCGAAAACTTGTCTCTCCCGAATGCTTAGTTGTTCGAGTTCACGCATTTTGGATTGCAGAGTACGTTGAATGTTGATGTACTTGAGGTGCAGTTCCACTTTGCGAACGCAGTCCTCGAAGATGACTACTATCCGCATCCGTGAGTCGCTAGCGTTGATAGCAGCGACGATGGTAGCGTGGTCTGCGCGTTCCACGTCCGTGCCATTGATGGAGAGGATCACGTCTCCCTCTCGCATGCCAGCTGCTGCCGCGGGACCCTCGGCTTCCACATGGTCGACATATGTTATCACCTCGATTTCTTGTTCCTGCGAATACACAACACATTTATTTATATCAAGTGTAGATTAACGAATATATTCATTGCTTTTGATCGGAAAATCACAGTTCAAAGACGAATACGGTCTTATGGCCAAGTGACGTAGATTTTTTAACTATTGAACCTTCATATTCAATTTCAAACTGATTCTTGAAATTGGCAGTCATAGGGTGCCGATAGAAGTGAAAACGAATATTTAAAATAACAACACAGCACTTTTAAAATAATTAAAATATAAACCTTAAAACTAAGGCATTAAAGTTTAATTACGAATGTACTATATTTATATTTAAGACCTTTTGTCTTCGTAACAACGCCGTCACGCACGGTTACACATCACTTTTAAATATAAACCTTAAAACAAATGCATTAAAGTTTAATTACGAATTACTACTTAAAACTTTTTGTCTTAAGAAGAATGGTGTCACTTGACACCACACATTTTTACCCCCTACCAAAAAGTGCTCAACGTGCTTAAAGAAGTTTTCACTTCAACGATTGTTTTTAACGCATCCAACTATTCTATTATATTTGTGTAACCCGAAAGCAGAACCATAAATTGAATAATTACACATAGATTCACAGGCTGAATCAAAGACTAATAGGTATAGACATTGACTCATACAATTCAAATATAGGTGTCCTCGTGCATCATAGCTGCAATACCTTTTTGTAGTGGATGCCGTAACTCTGGAGTGTGAACCCGTAGCTACCATTTCTTTTTTCAACAATAATTGTGCGCCTTCGGCAGTCCTCTTCGGATTTCCCCCCTGTTCGTTCCGACTTTATTGACTCCCGAATCTGAAATATAGTCACTCTTAGCACAGAACTAATGCTAACTATTATGCTTTTAGTCAAGAAAAATTTAATCAGAGGACAATGCTCTATTTAGATTATTTCCTTTCCATGTTTCCACTAAACAAAATCATAATATAACCTTTGCTTTTAATACAAAGAAATTACAAGCATTAAAAAATACCTACTTACATAATAGAGTAAAACAAAAGACCGTAGTCCCTCCATCAGGTTATAAACAGTTTTATTGAAATCATTGACCGTATTGTTTTACTTATTACAATTTAAGTACCTAACGATTGAACTTTGAACAATCGTACAACAGAGTATATTATTATTCTGAATAAATGCTATTTTGCTAAGAAGTGCATAGAAAATCCGCAAACTCAAAGAGTACTTACTGAGTATGCTAAATGGTTTTATCGATGTTGCTGGTAAATATTATTTTCAATTTCACTTACAGAGTTATCGAGAGAGTCTTCTTTGGAATCCGTGCTTAGATGTTTTTTACCGTTGCTCATGCTGCTCGGGCATCTTTCGTTTAGCTTGGGAGAACTCATCGTGGGCTTATAACCCGCCGAGTGGGACCCACCTGACACTTGCATTACAACCTAACTTGGATTCTCCAACGACTGACTGTAGCTAGATTTCTGAAAATGTACCTTAGACCACGGTAATACGACTTTCCTTAAAGTTAATCGTGTTAGCTTTCGTGCGGCAAATCATTAAACCAGCCACGCATGCGTCAAATATGGACATGCGGTGTGAGATCATTTTTGAAAGCCTTTGTTCAAGCCTGCTGAATCTATCCAAACTTATCCCCCTTAGTAGGTATTACTTTAAGTTTAACTATAGGTATACATAATAGCCAAGCCCAGCAAGCTTCGGTAAGCGAAGCTTGCTGGACTTGGCCGTCTAGTCTTCAGTTAAGTATCGAAATTTTAAACAATTTGTTTTACAAAACTGTAAATGCAGAGTATCCTGTCATAATTATTGATACCTAGGAGCTATCAGGAGCCAAAATGAAAAATATAATAATCATAATAAAATAACTTTAATAAATAAAGCAGTACATAATGTAGTAATATATCCAATAAAGTTTTAATAATAACTATTATTCCATGAACTGATGGTGACTTGATGATGACTTATAGTCATGAAGCGTAGGTACCTAAGAATTGGCTTTACGATACAATATACTTATCTGAGTCAATGGAAATGAATTATTTGAATAGTATTAGAATTTTATTTTAATTGGACGCGATTATTTTTAAAAAAGTTGATATTTTTATTGAAAAATGAAATCTAGGTCGCCCGATGGAAAATCACGTTATTCGCTTTGATCACGCGTGGCTTCTTTGAATACACGCTTCTAATAGGTAGTTATTATTTATCAGGGGGAATTATGCTGGGCGCACATGGGCTGCAATTTGTAAGCTGTGGCTAGTTAGCTACAATCGTATGCGCGTATTACTATAGCCGTTTGAGATTATTATTTATTTATTTGATAAGAACGCACAATATTCAATTACACTAATTAAAAATAACACAATACAACTTTAAATTATTAACAATAATGATTGAAAATTGAAATCTTAATAATTATACAACATCAACAATATGCGTAGTTTAGGAGATGAGTGAGTGAGTGAGACATAAAATTGGTGAGCCAACGGTGTTCAAATCCAAATGTCTCGAACGCCCGCTTTCTTTAAAGCAAAAAAAAAGTACTATTTAGTTACACAGATTCAAAGATTTATATACTTATCTATGAGCCCGTCAATCAAATCAATTAGTTTATATTATGTACAATAAACATGGTAGCTATGAACTAATCAATCAATCTCACTGAGAATAACAATCAAACTTCGATGTGTGGAACGCGCTATGAGTAGGTAGTAGGTACCTATACCTACACTAGTCTTAAGGGGAATGAACTAATGTATTGACTTTAGCGTAACTAACAACGGACATGTTTGGTATTGGGACAGGTATGGTTGAGAGGTTCTTATTCAGGGTGAGAAGGGGTGGAAATGCTATGGAGTTCACCCCCGCCTCTGAGGGGATGACGGCAGCACCCTTTATAATTTGTACGGGTGTTTTACCTGCTACGCGTTTTGATTTACCACTTTCGATGCTTGAATCTGGGTCATTGGAGTTTCCTGAAAACAATGTTTAAAGCTACATAAGTGTACAAAAAATAATAGAACAACTGCCAAAGTTAGTAGGTAAGCAGAATTTTTAAATAAAATAATTTCTGTTACCAAACTAGGTAGGTAGGTATACCTAGATATAAAGAACTTGATATATTAGAGTTATTGTTATAACTCAAATACTTGAATAAATGACCTATTAAATTACCTTTTTCTAAGCATCATAACTTACCACCAGGTGATATCTAGCAAGGGCTAGTAGCCTAGGGTAGTGAGTAAAAAAACCTTACTTCAATTATTTAAATAGTAGGAAAAATAAAACAAACCTTGAAGATAGGGTGCCTTCACCAGTCGCTGTAGCGTGGTCCATGGTACGGAGTTGTTGGAGATGGCGGCTACCCCGACAACGTTTTCAGCTGTTACATTAGTCATCAGCGGAGCTGGTATTTTACTCAGATCAATGCTTGATCCATTATGTTGGTAAAGTGTCAGCGTTTCTTGATGACCGCTGTCGAATAAAAATTCCGTCATAACTTAGTCCTATTTGCATATATATTTATATTAACACCTAGCTGGTGCCTGAGGTTTTTCAGTTCCTTAAAAAAACCTTATTCCACGTGGAGGAAGTCGCAGACATCATCTAGTATTCATAAAAGGTATATATAAGCACCAATCTCTCTGACTAGTAGGTAGCAGAAAGACACAGAGATATAAGTTACCCGCATTTTCTTACTGAGTAGACCGTTAGTAGAATAGCAGGGTCTGCTAACTTCTACACGCGAGTTTTTTCCCTTGCACACATATATAATTTTCGTTGTGTGAATTGACAAAGTATGCCATCCGGAAAAAATAGAGGTGTCATCCTAAATAGCTTGGTCACACTCACTGTTCCGGCGGCCGCCATATTGGCCGCCGTCCGCCATTGCAATTTATGTGTTGATCGATTTAAGTTCGCTGTACCGCCTTGCTAAACTCTCCAGTCTTTGTCAATTTAAAAAAAGTCAGTCAATTGTAAAAAAGGGCTAGGTTAGGTTAGTTAGTTACCATAATATTATCGTTTGCAGAGGTGTTTGTGGAAAGGACGTTTGTAAAATTAGCTTTTAGGTACGACCGGACGTTTTTCTATTTAACCTATAAAGTTTGATTTCGTATATTTGATTTGTGTGATTAGTTTAATTTTGTAACAAATGTCTGAAAATAATCATAGAAGATGTGCGAAGTGTGGCACTTTAGTTTATTCAGCGATTGAAAAAGTAGCACCGAACTTGGAGAAGCTGTACTCAATATAAATACAGATTCCTAGCCATGCCTATCTTTAAATGGGTAGCATATAGGTAGTATTTGTATCTGTTTACTGTGGTAGTAGGTAGGTTTGGATACCTCTACAGTTTAAATTTTCCGCCCAAATCGGTTTTCCATGGCAAACCGCAATGGCGTGTTCGTGTATAAACGCTTTGGCGCATTTTTTTACTAGGGATTTACAGTTCTTCTCTCGGTAGAGAGTAGTATATTCCTTGTAGAATAGTATATAGATAACTATTTCAAAATAGGCACGAACAAACTTACGTGTCTTTATCAGAGGTTTCGTTAGTTCTGTTTGTAAGAATACCAACTTGGTAAACGGTAGCACGCACGACAAACCTGTGTAAACCAAATATCAGAACACTAAATGAAGAATTTATGATGTTATAGGATCCTTGACTGCATCCAGGATGCGCGGCAGTCTTGTGAAGTCTGGCTTAGGTCATGGGATTCGAAAGGCTAGATAGATGGATATTTGTTACTCAATCACGTCAGAACACCGGAACTGCTGAACAGCTCTGGATGAAATTTGTCACGGAGATAGATTATAGTCTGGAATAACACATAAGCTATGTGTGTAGCTTTTTATCCCGGAAAATTAAAGAGTTCCCGCGGGAAGCAAAAAACCACAATTCACGCGGACGAAGTCGCGGGCATCAGCTAATTAATCAATATGGAGGAGTTTCAAGCACGCTTGTTTCCTCGCGATGATTTTCGTCACCGTTGAACCAAGTAATGTTAATTAATTGCTTGAAACCCACATAACTACGAAATGAAAGACGATTAGCCCGGGGATCGAAACCTGGACCCCGGCCCCCCAATTAGGAAGCATGGATCTTACCACTAGGCTACCTACTTCGCGCACTGCACCTAGGGCACCCTCTTCTCTGATTATAAAAAACCAAATGGTCCAACCAATCCTATCCAAACCAAATGTATAAGATTTTATTCTATTTCTGTTAACAATGAAATAGAACATCGATCGGTTTCCAAAAAATTTGCTACGCATCGCTGAAATAGTTAGGAATCAGCTTATTACTAACTAGATGATGTCCGCGACTTCGTCCGCGTGTATAAAGATTTCTGATTCCCGCGGGAACTCTTCTATTTTCTTTAAAAAGTAACCTATGTCCTTCCCCGGGATACAACCTATCCTTGTACCAAATTTCATCAAAATTGGTTATACAGATGGCCCGTGATAGCGCAGCAGACAGACAGACAGACACATTTTCGCATTTATAATATTATTATGGACATGGATTGCATTTTGCATGTTAGTAACTACTTACATATCTTTTGGACCGGTTAGATTTTCTTTGGTGCCGTTATTTTCTTCGCAGAGGCCGTATATTGTGAAATAACATGTTAGCAATGAAAATATTATCTGAAATAAGTAAAAACTTTAAATACTTAAATAAAAAGTACGTAACAATTTGTGCACATTCACTCTACTATATTTATATTTACTCGACTATCTTTGCCATGATATCAATGTAGTGATTGTACCTAAAGTTGCGAGTATCGGTTTTCCACGAAAATAATTTTCTTACCTGAATATTAATCATAACTAACTATTCACGCAATAAAATTTTGATTGCCAAAACAGGTCTTCGAATTGTATAGAACAGCAAAGGCAAGTAGGCAATAAACAAACGGGTAGAATAGAAGAAATAAGTTCAATGATAGCAATGGAAATCGATGGCTCTTTTATATACAGCTCTGCCTTTGGTTAGCATCTATATGAATACTACTTTGTTAATTAAAATAATTAGATCTTCCTATTGACTCTATTTACATACTTATGGGTTCTGTGGCTGCATTCAACTAAGGGGCGTAAACACGATTTTATTTTCAAATCTATATATATGTCCACCGTAAGATTGTAAAAACCGTTAGATTATAATCTAACTCGCGAAATTGTAAACTATCGAAAGATTACAATTTAACGCATTATTTTTCGGTAGATTGTAATCTGTTAGGTATATTAACCCGATAGAACCTAACATAGACATAAGACAAATAGACATAAATAACCACTACCTGTTATTTATGTCGAACCCTTTTTTTTTTTTACGCTGGGAAATGCGTTTAGGCATCCCCCTCGGAAACAGTACAGGTGAACTGTACTCTTTCCGGGGGGGTATGTGGGACTCACTGTCAAAGCAGAATACCCATTAAAACCCAGCGGACCCGTCTTCCGTCGTAATGAGGCGGTACAGGGTCACAAAAATGTATTCTACTGTATCTCCTCAACGGTCAAGGCACTATGTTTTCTCGCCTCTACGGGGTTACTTTAAGGCAAGGGCAGGTGCGCATATCGACGCCTCCTGGCCCCCTGGCGTCTTCGGCGCATCGGGTGAGCGTCGGGTGCCTCCTCTCTCTCCCGCTCAGACGCCTCTTTCAGTGAGAGCACCTGCTCACAAAAGGACACCATTGCGTTCCAGCACGTCTCGCTTCCGATCATACGATTTATTACGTTCGGAAGCGAGAGGTCTCCGTCGAAAATGCACGACAATATGTTCCTCTGCGGCTCCCAGGCTGCGCATTCCACAAGGGTATGCTGCGCCGTGTCGGCTGGTGCACCACATTCGTGACAGGCAGGCGTCTCTTCACGTCTCGCAATCGGGTGCAGGTATTTACCGAAACACCCATGTCCCGTAAGTACCCGCACCAGCCGATACGTTAACGTACCGTGGCGTCTTTTGATCCAACGTTCGAGGTGAGGCTGGATCGCATCCACCGTCCATGCACCGGCAGTGGGAGACTGCAGGTCTTCCCTCCATCTAGCAATCAGAGCTGAGTAGGCCAAGGTCCTGATTCGCTCCGATTCTTCTGCTCCAGGGCGCTCACCTTGAGCTCTAGCATCTGCCCTAAACCGGTAATTTATGTCGAACCCTAACCTAACCTACAAGAAAAAGACAAGAAAACGTAAATACAAAGAATCTTTCAAAAATTTACACTCAGAACATTTAACGGTTCACAATCTATCGACAGTTTACAATTTCGTGAGTTAGATTATAATCTAACGGTTTTTACAATCTCACGGCGATATATATAAAAGCGAAAGGTCACTTGATTGAGATATCGTTCTCAGGAACTATAAAGAATACAGACTTAAAATTTGGAAGATAGGTTCCTTCTATAGTGTAGACGGCCGCTAAGAAACGGTTTTGAGAAAATTTACCCCAAAGAGAGAGTAATAGGGGTTGTAGGTTTGTACGAAAGTCCTATATGTTTGAAGTTAGAGACCTGAAAATCGGCAATTAGGTTATTAATTTTAAATAAATAAAAACCTGCATAAGCAATTTTACGAAAATCTACCTCAATAGGGGTGCAATAGGGGTTGGAAGCTTACATAAGGGTTTTAAGTTTTTGATGTTTGAGACTTGAAAATCGGGATTAAGGTTATTAGTTTTAAATTATAATAACCTGTATAATCAATTTTACGAAAATTAACCACAGAGAGGGTGAAATGGGGGCTGTAAGTTTGTATGAAAGTCCTTTGTGTTTGAAGTTAGAAGCTTGAAAATTGGGATGTAGGTTATAAGTTTTAAATAATAATAACCTGTGCAAGCAATTTTACGAAAATCCACCCCGCAGAGGGTGAAATGAGGGTTGAAAATTTGTATGCAAGTTCATATTTTTGTAGTTAGAGACTTGAAAATCAGGATTTAGGTTATTAGTTTTAAGAAATAATAAACTGCATAAGCATTTTTACGATTATCCACCCCAAAGGACGTGAAATAGGGGTTGAAAGCTTGCTTGAAGGTTATAAGTTTTTGAAGTCAGCATTAAGGACTTATTAGTCTTAAATAATAAAAACCTGCCGATAATATAAAGTGCTGCTATAAGTAGGCCTTTTGCAGCGGAAAAATCTCATAGGAAATCAGAAATAGTACGCGGATTATATAACAAAAAACTCCGACAGAGCTGAATTTTGCTAGAGACCTTGGGTACACCAGTAGAAATAAAGTGCCAAAAGTATCCATCAGTCCCATGTGTGCTAAAAAGGTTATTCAAAGGTAAAAAAAATCGGTTTTTTGGATTTTTCTCGAAAACGGTAAAGTATTAACAAAAATATAGTTCCGACAAAAAATGTAGATCATTAAATTATCTACAAAAAAGGTTCTAATACTTTTTTACTTCACGCGATTCTAAAAGTTCAAGGTTACATTCTACTTATTATATTTCCACACCACCTGTGTGGAAATATGTGCATATTAAGTAAGGTAGTGTACTTGGCGCGTTTTTTACCCAAGATGGAACTGCTTTCGGATAATGCTTTCATTGTTAAAAAGTTATGAGATCTCTAGTAGAGCCAAGCTCCTATAGTTAAGCTCCGATTTGTGCTGCGCATCATAGCATATACCAGTTTCAAGTCAAAAGTGTATAGCTTTCAGTACTTTTGGCTGTAGAACAAATTGACTACCTATAAGCCCTGACTCTACAAACTTTACATCTTGATAAAAAGATGTGGCTTGGCCGTTTCGCGATTGTTGCACAAACTATACCTTATGTTGCATAATATATGTTATGTCCTGTAATAGTTCCACGAACATTAAATGATTGATTGGATCACGTTGGCTCGTCTTAGCGGATGCACCCGTGTCCCCAGATATGAAAAACTTTTAGCGGAAATAGGGAGAGCATTATGTTCTGTGATGCCAGCATGTTGTATCAAAATAAAATTGATATTTTTTCTATAGTCTACATATCTCAATCTTGAGATTGTATCTAAATCTTATCTGGCAAGAATAGTTATTCGTCAGATTGCGCTTGCTTGAGTGGTACTTTAGTTGTTTTTGGTGTGTAACAGTTTTTTAGTTAGAAAAATGCCTAGAAATATAATAATGTTCGCTGGCGTCATGAGCATGGTAAGTCATTTAACTTATTTGTTGGAGTACCTACAACATAATTTTTATAGTGTTATGCAAAACTTGGGAAAAGTTAAATTTTAACGGTCACACTGACACATATTTGCACTATTATATTTAATTAACGAATTGAGAACTTCATAATATTTACAACTCCTTTAAAAATAAATAATACAAAATAACTAGTGGCCAACTCTTGCAACCTTACAGTTAGGTGTTCTCTAGTACTATAGAACTAATCTAGCTAAATAGGTGCTAATTAATTTAAATATGACACACTATATCGTTTTGCTGATGAAATATAAATGTTATAAGTATTAAGTCAAACGGATTGCGAATTAATTGCCATTAATTCATTTCTTATTCATATAAAAGACTTTCAAAGCTATTGAATTGTACTAATCTAGTGAAATCCGGGCTATATAGGTTAGGACGTACTATTTCTAATTTTCTTAATTGATTTCTATTAAGAAATATAATATATATATATTAAATATAAATACATATTACCTAGAAGTAGGTATATTATATTTTCATGGTACTAGGTATTCGGGTATATTATAAACCTACTTTGTATGTTCTTGCAAATTCTGGAGATTATTTTATTGGTCCTTACATATGAAATTGGAAGTAAGGAGTAAGGACCTAATATTATTACTAGGGATTCGCCCCGACCTGAGACCTCGCGGTATCCATTCACTGCACCGTATGCATTAAAACGCGCCGAATCTGATGACGTCAATCGTCATCCGCTTGCGTGGATGGGATACGTATACCTACAGTATTTTTATATGACTGCCTGAAAAAAGGAGTATATTGTTTTCAGGGTTCATGTATGTATGTATGTATATTCCACCATAACTTCTATACGCCTGAACCGATTTTGATAAATGAGGTATCGTTAGAATTCCCTAGTTTATTCCGGGTGACATAGGCTAGTAAAATTTTTACAAAAAATTTATGGGGTGACCATTTTCCAGCATTAAAGACCAAAATTGAAAAAAAAAATTCGAAAATAAGATTAACTATATAATCATCATCTAGAAAATGATGAGTAGATTCCAAAAATATATAACTATAGTTCAATATTTAGTGATTCACAAAAAATATCATTTAATAAAAAATGTGAATAAGATTCCAAAGGCTATATATGCAAATCGCTTCCTAGGGAGGTAAACTCCAAAAATAATATGGCAGGGCAGTCGTATTTTTTATTTTTAATACGTTAAATTAATTTCACTTGTACTAAAATGCAGCTCGTTCGGTGAGCGGGTACAGCGGGTCACAAACGAATAAACTTTTACAGAGAGCCATCTATTGACATCATTGTGAAGTTCTGTTAAAAATACTGAAGCTCATTAAAAATTAAATAATTTAGTTTCGTTAAAATATTTATCTAATTTTAGTATTTGTTGTTCAAGTAAAGGATATAAGTCAAATAATTGATCAAGTTTCAGGCTCAACCTTTCAGGAAATTGAGAGTTCTGAGGTCAACTTTGACGTTAGAAAATCTCCACTTTGAACATTTCACAACTAGAACACATTTCGTCAAATTTAGGGGAAAACTTTAAAAAAAATTTTTGGACTCTATTCCTAATTATCTTTAAAATGATAAACCGTAACGCTATAAAAAATATTTTACTTCGCATTCGCTTCTATGAGAGCCCCCCTGATATAAAGAAAATCTTATAAAATAACTTTTTAAGCCATATTCGGCTGGAGGCCATTGGTTTACATATTATCTTTAGATTTGAAGTAATTACGTTCAGTAATTCAGAAGTTATAAGGCTCTGACAGACGGACGGACGGACGGATAAGTGCAAATTCACTCAAGTAGACTCAGAGACCTTCGATTCGCTCGGTCAACTATCCTACCACTTCATAGGTACGAGTGACTAACCTTACTTAGGTACTTGCTTTTTTCTAACTAGTAATGGCTAACTATTACACGAGTTATAAATTTAATACACATAATATTATGTAGGTAGGTACTTACTAAATACATATACGTAAATATGCAATTCTCGATATATACTAAGTGAATTATTGTTTTCTTTTTGTAAAATAAAATTTAATGTAACAGCCAACTTTATTACAGTAAGACTACCTAGTTTAAAAAAATTGAAAGTGTTAATTATTGTTGTTAATTAATAATAGTTGATTTGTAGTTCCTCATTATTAGATACACCTTATAATTATTATGTAAAAAGGTATAGGTTCTACGGAAAGAAAATTTAAGAAAAATGCTTTCAATTGTTTGATTGAGGTTGAGTAAGATTAGAACGTGCTTGTATCTCGAGCTTTTCGGGATTTCATTCGAAATATAGAAGGCATGGCCTCATATTATATGTTATGGGTTCTTTAAATAGTGCTAGTAATTGCTTTAGCTATAGTAATTGTATTTATTTTAGTAGATTCTCTAATGCCAGTGTCATGATAAAGTTAACAATGGACATAAAAATGGAATGCAAGAAATAGTTCAAGCAAATCGAATGTTTGTATGCTATCAGTGTTCTGTTACTGATAATAGAGACACCGCAGATGCTCTGATAACCGATTTATCCCGTTGGGGCGCGTTTCCACGGACCATCACACGATACAAAATGCCGTAATGCAAACAAGCGCCATATATATAGTATTCAGATATACGTATAGACATAATATTTACTACCGGATATATTATGTTAACCCTTGGCTGATGATAGACTGTCTAATATTGAAGCGGGCTTTCTTAGATTCCTTAGACGGAAGATTTTGGGGTTTTACCATACTTGAGTGCCAATTAAGTACCAATTTAGTTGCTTAGCTCAGTACTATTATATTATTCTGTGGCTTAGCGAGCTACAAGACACGACTGCCGTGTCGTTGCTATAGAAAAGAAATCGTACAATGCATTCATAGTAAGATTAGGAAGTCAATGACCTCTATCCGTCAACCTTTTAAAAAAAAACAGTTTGCAATTAGTTTGATTTCGTCTACATTCAAGTATCTATATTAAAATCGTCGTTTTTCGCCCATCAGACGTTGTCCTGCCCTAAATATGGAATCCGATTGCGAATGTGAAATTATATGGCTTTTAACTTTAAACTTGTTATCAATAAAGTATGGTCATAATTTTGATCTCAGTAACAATATTTTTGATATAAAGTGGGGCATATAATTTCACTTTTTTTGGGATGCATCGTTGATCCTTCCTATTTATCTATCTCAGTAAGAAAGGACATGACCAGTAATTGCCCTCCGATTCGGGACAATGCACAGGATTTCCGTTTTTACAGTAAGGTTTAAAAATTCAAAACGAAATTATTATGGATTTATTATTCCAAATAAGGTCAGGGTTCAAATGACAAAAAAAAACAGTACGTTTATTGTTTAAATCTTGAGCGTCCGCTTTCCTCTTTAAGCACTACTCCATTTTGACGTTCCATTATATCCATGCCTATTAATAATCTTGTAACCCTACATGAATACCATTTTAGTACCTTAGTCATTATATTATGAATGATTTATTTTTGATCAATTAAATAGTAATGAAAAGGAAATGTATGTTTTGTTTATAATTATTTTTATTTTTTGACAAGTCTCAAACTAATAGATCGAACAAAGCATTTTGAAATACTGCGTTTAAAGGAACGCCCTTTCACATTGCATATGCCGCCATCTATGGTCGAATAGTTGAACTGGAACGCCCTTTCACATTGCATATGCTGCCATCTGTGGTCGAATAGTTGAACTTGTTAACAAATGTAGTGAGCAATACTTAAAAATATTTTCTAGACTCACCACAATACATAGCGCCATCTAGTGTGGGAAAGCAGTTTTTGGTGAAACTTTTTTTATTTATTTTCTCAGTTTTCAGAGCCTTCAGACTCCTGAAACTTTTTTATCTGAAAACTATAAAATATAACAATTACAATAATAAAGAAATAATACTTGAAAATATTTTTTTAGACTCGCTCAACACAATAAATTGCGCCATCTAGTGTGGGAAAGCAATCTTTTGGTGAAACTTTTTTTGTTCATTTTCGCAGTTTTCCGAGCCTTCAGACTCCTGAAACTTTTTTATCTGAAAACAGTGAAATATTACAATTACAATAATAAAGAAATCATTGCTGAACATTGATTTTTGACACCTAGGCAAGCTGCCATAGTTCCACCGGTCAAGTCCTTTCGTCAAAATCAAATGAACAGATTAGTCGTGAAAACGTATTCTTATCAGACAGATAGACAGACTCACTTTCGCGCTTATTATATTAGAATATTTAAGCTAAGGTCCGTTTTGATCGGATTTAAACTTTGTAAATAAAATACTATGAGGCCTGAATGTTCTAATATGATGTACGCTGTAAGTGTGATTTTCTTAATTTTTTAGCTGCAAGCCATTATCCAAATAATAATTGGCAGTCTATCCATCGCGCAATACTTCTGTGCGGTCGATTTCCTTCGCAATAACAGGGAGCTACTGCTGATCAAAATATTATACTTTACGAGTAAGTATATAATCTTCTCGATTTTACCATTTCATTGTAAATATGAAATGGTAAATGATGAAGATGATGAAGATTACGACAAGTTGAGCTATAGATAGATACCTACGTGCAATTGCAATCCAGTTTTAAGTACTTGTGTGAATCGCTGCATACAGATTTGGGCGGTCTTCACAGTGGTGGAAGCTTTTAATCGACCAACGCAATGCGAAAAGGGAGGTTTATGATTTTAGCAGTCTAAGAATGTAGGTATGTCAGTGTTTGATTTATGTATTTTCTACCGCAGCGTCTAAACTACTGGGCTGATTTTGATGAACGAGGTATCAATTGATTCGTTTTTATGGTCCGGGTAACAAAGGCTACATTTTGTACTAATAAAATCGATATGACGGATGTTACAACAAAAAAATTGGGGGCTCTAAAATTTTTTTTGCTAATGTATCGAGTGTCAAACGAAAGAAGAGAAAATACTGGGTACTCATATACTCATATACTCATGTATATTAATATAGTACAATTCAAAAATAGACCAAGCGGCAGGAAAATCACGTTTTTAAACCTTTTAATATAATATACCTACTAGCTGGCTCTTTTGGAACCAAGGTCAAGCTTATATCTTGTTTGGTTTCTCGGTCCCCTGGAAGCTGTGGTTCTCCAATTTTATTTAATTATGTTGTTATTATTTCTTTGGCTGAATAAATGATTATTTATTTATTAAAAAAATAACATAAGTTCATTTTTCATCTAGACACCGTAACCTGTGGGAAAGTCATTCGTATTGGAAATGCGTTTGATGGCATTGCGAGTCAGGCGTTTATCGTCTTTAATAAAGAAGTCTTCTTGTCGACGCGAACCGTCATATTTAGTGTAGTCTACACAACGCTGGGATGCGTATGGGTGCTTGCTGCAGGCATGCTGCTAGGTAGGTACACGATAAATGATTTATTTATTTCACGTAGGACTTGTGCCACTTAAGAAATGTCAAGACCACCACTGGTTCGGAAAGAAGATTCAATTGAGAAGAACCGGCATGAAACTCAGCAGTTGCTCTTTTTTTTTTAAAGAAAATGAATATTACAATATGTATCACACAATACATACGTAATGTAACAAAAATTACACTATTATGAACGTAACACATCTCTGTTAGAAAGGCTACCACCGCTTATATAAAATAATTAAATATATATAGGTACTTATATATAAAATAACCATTAAATTTTCAATATAATATTGAAGTAATATGATACCAAGTTCATCATCTAAAAAAGAGCAGATGATCTTCGTACGGCTGAACCCATTTTCTTGAATAAGATTGAAAAAAACAAAAAAAAACTCTTCATCACTTTGGGAGCTACGATCACACAGAGAGACATACCTTTGGGAAGGTGATTGTGCAAAACATGCCTTAATCATTTTCAATGGAGAAGTTTACCATTTTATTTAAATTTATTATGAAAATTAAGACAAAAATATGAAAGAATCATTAAACTATCTCAACAAATGAAAAAGTTATGGCACTTTAAATTTGCGATTGCAAGACGGGGGGCGTGACGTCACACCACCCTATCAACCGACTTTATAAAGCCGAATAAAAGAAATAAATGGATTTAATGTGACTTAATTGAATTAAAAGCACTTAATTTGTGTGTGAAGATAATTTTGAAGTATTAAATCTCGGCGAGGTATTAAACTATCTAATAATACATAGTATTAACTCACTCACAAAATTTCTCACTTGAGTAAGATACAGCAATCGGTGTAGGTACATTAAATACTAGTTAAACTTTTAAATCGTCATTTCTCAGTCATTTATTGATGGATTTAAATAAAAACACACATTTATTAGTTTTAATCTAAGTATATTTTACTTCCTTACTACCTAAATATGATATTCACGACATCATGAAAATTCTTCATTGTTTTGATTGGCTGAATTTTATTAATATTTTATTAGTATTTTGGCTGCGTCAATGGATTTTGGCCAATAGTGGAAGAATGTTAACCAATCAGAGGTGATGGCGATGTTACACTGTAGCTGTCATTTTTATACGACTGCCTGAAAAAAGGAGTATATTTTTTTCAGGGTTCATGTATGTATGTATGTATGTCTGTATGTGCATGTGTATGTGTATGTGAGTTTGTATATTCCACCATTACTTCTATACGCCTAAACCGATTTTGATTAATGAGGAATCGTTAGAATCCCTAGCTTATTCCGGGTGTCATAGGCTAGTAAATTTTTTTGAAAATATAATGGAGTGACCATGATCATTAAAGACTAAAGTTGAAAAAAAATTTCGAAAATAAGATTAACTATATAATCATCATCTAGAAAATGATGAGTAGATTCCAAAAATATATAACACTATAGTTCAATATCCAGTGATTTACAAAAAATATCATTTAATAAAAATGTAAATAAGATTCCAAAGGCTATATGCAAATCGCTTCTTAAGGAGGTAAACTCCAAAAATAATATGGCAGGGCAGTCATATTTTTTAATTCGTTAAATTAATTGCTTTTAGACAATTGCCCCGCAGATAGATTCACGCTATAGGTACTCCATCTTTTTGAATCGCGTTGGTGGTTAATAATAATTACTGATGTATGTTTTCAGGCGGTGGCGCACGTGTGGACAGTTACTCAAGGTCATTTCGGTGGACATGGGTAATTGCAACCATATGTGTCTGCGTTGTCGACATTATGGCTTCTTTAATGTATGCCAACGACAGTTTTCATACACAAGTAAGACCAATGCATTTTATATAATACTAGAGGTCGCCCGCAACTTCGTCCGCTCACAATTTCTGATTTCCTATGAGATTTTCCCGCTGCAAAAAGCCTAGGTACATATAACGGCTTAAAACTAATAGGTTAAAATTAATAGGCTAAAACCTTAATGCCGATTATAAAAACTTATAATCTACATGCAAGCTTCCAACTCCAATTTCACAAAATTTGGATTTTCGTAAAACTGCTTACACAGGTATATTTTTATTATATAATAACCTGTATTATAATTTAAAACTAATATCCTAAATCCCGATTTTCAAGTCTCTAACATCAAAAACTTAAAACTCTCATGTATGCTTCCAACCCCTGTTTCACCCCTATTGCGGTAGATTTTCGTAAAATTGCTTATGCGGGTTATTATTTATTTGAATGTAATAAATAACCTATAAGCCGATTTTCAAGTCTCTAACATCAAACACATAGGACTTTCATACAAACTTACAACCCCCATTACACCCTCTTTGAGGTGAATTTTCGTGAATTGCTTATATGGGTTTTTATTATTTATAACTATTAACTTAATTGCCAATTTTCATGTCTCTGACTTCAAAAACAAAGGACTTTCACACAAATTTCCAACCCCCATTTCAACCCCTTAGGGATGAATTTTCTGAAAAACCGTTTCATAGCTGTTGTCTACACCACAGAAGGAACCTACCTTCCAAATTTCCGAGAACCGAGAACTCCGTGGAACTCCGTCTTCTAATTATTTTCTCAATACTTAGAATTTTTGTCAGGAATCCACAGTACCTATTTCGGCCCGAACCGGGGATCGAACCGGAGATAGCTTATCATCTGCTATCTAAACAAACGAAGCTAAGTTATAAGGCAAAAGTAAGATGGTTGAGCCAATTGAATGGGCAAGTTAATTTGCCAAAAAGTTAAGTTGTTAAAAGTTAAAAGGTAGTGACAGTATTAGCCCCGTGATTTACCCCATTCCGATCACCAAAGGTTGCCTGGGAGAGATCGCTTTGGCGATAAGACCGCCTTTGCACGCTTCACTAAAATTAAGCTTCTTTTCTTTAGCAATTAATTTTTCTATATTTCTTGTGAATTCAATAATAATAATAGCCCTTAACTGCAATCTCACCTGATAGTTTATATCTGTTTACTGTGTGGTAAGTGTCAGCGAGCGATGGCAGTCTAAGTGGTAGCGGACTAACCTGTAAGGGGTACAGGAGTTATAATATTAAACCCAGATTTACGGCAAATCGGTTTCTACACGAAATCGTAACGATAATCGCTTAGCGAAATGTCTTTGTCGGTAGGGTTATAACTAGCCACGGCTGAATATCGCGTTAGTTACGACTACGAGTTCCATCGTGGCAGCAGTGCTGCAGAAACGGCTCGAAGGATTAATGATGTGTATGGCGGCTGTATCGCAAAAGAAAACAGTGCGTTTTTGGTTCCAACGTTTTCGTTCTGGAAATTTTAACCTGCAGAACAAGCCCCGTGGACGGCCGGAGATCAAAGTTGATAATGAAGAATTGAAGGCTATTGTGGAAGTGGATCCATCGCAAACCACGTCCGAGCTAGCTGCAGGCTGCGGTGTTAGTGATAAAACTGTTTAAATAACTTCAAGCAAATTGGGAAGGTGAAAAAGCTTGAAAGGTGGGTACCTCATGAATTGAGTGCAGCAAACCGACAAACGCGCGTCGACTGCTGCTTTACATTACTCAACCGGCACAATAATGAAGGGATTTTAAATCGAATTATTATGTGTGATGAAAAGTGGATCCTGTACGATAATCGGAAATGCTCATCGCAATGGCTCAGCCCTGGCGAACCAGCCAAATCCTGCCCCAAGAATAAATTGACTCAAAAAAAATACTTGTGAGCGTTGTCGTTGTCGTTCACTACAGCTTTCTTAAATCTGGCCAGACGATTACGGCGGATGTCTATTGTCAGCAACTGGAAACCATGATGGAAAAGCTAGCTGCTAAGCAACCGAGGCTGGTCAATCGCTTTATGCCACTGCTGCTTCAGGACAACGCTAGACCACACACTGCACAACAGGCGTCTACCAAATTAGAGGAGCTTCAATTGGCATGTCTAAGACATCCACCGTATTCCCCGGACCTTGCTCCAACAGATTACCATTTTTTTCGAAATTTGGATAACTTCTTGCAAGGGAAAAAATTCATCTCCGATGGGGCAGTCCAAAGCGCCTTCAAAGATTTTATTGAATCCCGCCCGAATGAGTTTTTTAGTAAAGGGATCAATGAACTACCTATGAGATGGCAAATGTGCATAGATAGCAATGATACATACTTTGATTAAATAGATATACTATATTTTTTTTAAATCGACTTTATGTTTTTTGTTGTTTATGTCCCTTACAAAACGCCAATTTCATATGTAAGGACCTAATATTTTTGGGAAACGTCCGCGGGATCTCCTTAATTTTCCGTCTGGTCCTCAACTATACTCTTCCAATAAATCACGTCGATCTCTTGCTCTGTTGCGGCGAGACTAAAGGAGAAACATACACTCTCGCTTAATTGATAATTATTTTAGTGTGAATGTCTTTTTTCAGACGCTACAGGATATAGCGCAACACATCGGGGCAACGGTGAGCGGTATCCGTGGGGTGACAGTGAACACTTCCGCCACCTCGTGGATAATGTTCGCCGTATCCGCCCGGCTTGTAGCAGTACTAATCATGAACATAGTGCTGACGGTAGTTGTAGCTCTACAGAACTACAATCAGCGCAAGCACGAATTGCATGAAAACGACGCAGCTAACGAGCCGCAACCGGTGCAGGGGGTGAGTCACTCAGCTGGACAAAGTGTTGGGGTGGGTGGTTGGGGCTTGTTTGTTGCGTAAACACGCAATGTTTACATCGATGCACTCGCAGTGAATCTAGAACACACATTTCAAAAAAGCCGGCCAAGTGCGAGTCGGACTCGCGCACCGAGGGTTCCGTACAAACCTGTAGTAAGTTTAAAATTATTAAAAATATTTTTATTTATGCTTTTTGCAATTTTTCCTTTATCTGTGCTATAGGACGTTGCTTGCAAAATTCAAGATCCTGAGTTCACGGGAAGTACCCTGTAGGTTTTGATTCTCTTGCGAGTGTCAAAAATTTGCAGCTACGGCTGTATTTTTTAATATAAGTTTTCACGGCTCCAAGGCACGGCAGACAGAGCAGCAGCAGCAGCAGTATTTGATCCTTTATGGGTTCCGTTTTTCGGATCGTACCTGCCATTTTCGTACTTTTGCGAGACTACGTCATATTTTTTGTCATACATACACCATTTAACATGAACTAAGGGACCTTATCTATAACGTCTGGGTTTTTCCTGTTATTATTGGGAATCAGTGCGTTGGCGTTGAGTGAAGTCATACAGAGTTCCAAGGCAATAGTTATCAGTGTGCCAAGTTGCATTCAAACTCGACCAGGAGGTAGTTTTAGATTGATGCATGCACAGACAAACGATAAAATTACTTACTGATAAAAACAATTCTGGACACTGTACCGATAATAAAGCATCCTGCAATTAACACAATGTACTATTTAGGGTCACTTTACTATGCCAATAGGCACTTGGTCAGCGTGGTGGACTATGGCCAAACCCTTCTCATTGTAGGAGGGAATTGAGTGGTGGGCCGTCGATGGGTTACTTGTATTGTTGGTGATGATAATTTAATGTACGTATATGTAATACTTATTAGAAATCGTCTAGGTACGGTTCGTGCGCGAGGTCCGAGGAATCTTAAGGAATGTTGACGTTATGCGTTAGAGTTGTAATTTAGTCGATATTACGTTATCGATACTAACACATCTTTAGTAGATCTGTGCGCGTGCATTGAATTAATTATGAAATAATAATTCTATGAGGATATTAAGTGCATTATGGAAGAAAAAACAAATTGTATCATAAAATTTAATTAAAATGAACTGTACAAAATGATCGTAAAATCTAAATAATCTGTCGCAATCAGAATAATCAGTACTATAAGAAATTTAAAAATTAAACAGGTATTTGCACAGACAAATAAACTAGTACACTCATTACAAGTAGGTATATGAGCCCATTACTATTATGTAGTAGTTAGTACGAAAGCATTATTATCAAATTATTATTAGATATTATTATCAGTATGACCCCATGAAGTCCCTAATCCAAACATTAATGTCTGACAGGAGACCACTGTAAATTCGGAAACGTACCTGAAGGCGACCGGGGCACAAGTCGTGGACGCCGCGGTGCAGGCCGAGAGTGCTGGTGACGAGTCAGTTCTTCCCGAAAGGCCCTGGCAAGATATGCCTCGTGCATATCTGAGCCAGGCCTTTCGGAATATGAAAGAACAAATTATCAAAAGAACCAGTAGGGACAGGTAAGTCACAAAATATGCAAAATTACTATACTCAACTAAACTCCTCGTGTGTTATATATTTAAATGAGTAAGTAACGAGCATACATAAGCGTCACTCGTTAAAACTAATACAACGTAGAATCAGAATACCTACTTTATTCAATTACTACCTACAGTTGAAATATCTAAGTAGGTATATTAAGTAAGATTCAGTTTAAATACTTGTTAAATTGAGATATTATTAGCGTATAACGTTCTGCGATTCCGAGACATTGGGGTTTTAATTAATTTAAATAATTCCTTTGCCTTAACCGTAGAGCGTAGTACATGTGGTAACTATTCAGTGTCTTAACGGTGAAGGAGAAGACGAAGGAGTACTTCATAATATTTTCAAAGGTGTGTGAAGATCTTTACTTGGCCAGTGTGGTGGACTATGACCAAACCCTTCTCAATTTGAGAGGAGACTCACGCTGAGTATAGTGAGTCGGCGATAGGTTGGAATGATGATGATAAATAGAAGAATTTATATTAATTAATGATAAATTAAATAAAGAAATGGACGTACTTTAAAAAGTAGGTTTTGTATTTGACCTGGGGCCATACTGCCAACGCTTATATCTAGCCATATTGTTTCATTATTGTTGACTTTCGTGTTTAAGAATTATAATCCTTTATTTAGGAACTTCAAGGTACGTGACATCACTGTCATTTTGAGTATTATTGCTATTGCTTTAAGCGTTGGCAGTATAGCCCCTGTTGGAGAGACTGATAGAATGATTATGTGGAAAGCATAGATGTAGGATTGGTCCTCTGATTCCGTTCGCTGATTTGATTTGATTGGTTGCTCCACGGAGCGAGACCAATTCTACATCTATGGTGGAAGGACTCAAATACAGACGGGTATGTACGGGATATGTATAGATAGACTTTCGAATTTAAAATCTGGTAGTATTCTCTTTAAACTATGGCATTAGTTTGGATTGAATACGGCACAACACAAATGCCGAATGGTTCCCCAGCGGATTCTGAGATGTTGTCGTGTTTGTTTTCCAGTACTCGGCACACACCAGCTGTGCTCCGTGGGCAATTGCCATGGGCATACGTCCCTGCGGCGTCCGCCCGCCAGCGGGAAGTCGGATCTTCCGACGAGGACACACCACCGAAACCTTTGCGGGATTTCACGACTTTCGAAGGTCCCAGCAGAAAAGCTTGTAAGTGCATATATGACTCAAATCTCACTAATACCTATACGTAGATTTACCTATTATGCTAATATTACAAAATGATGCCAGTGACTTCGCGTGAAATCCTTAATTTTGCGGGATAAAATGTCCCATGTCAGTCTCGGTCATTCAACTATACCGATGCAAAAAATGAAGTCGATCAGTTGCTCTGTTTCGGCGTGATCGAAGGACAAACCAACAAACAAACACACTTTCGCATTTAAAATATTAGCATGATTCATTATTTTTGTGTAAATTGGTTGAAGTATGACTGACGATGATTGTTGAAGATGTCGGAAAAAGTCAAGCTGAAAGCTTCCAGCTATCATGGAATCGCTGCCTAATCCCTTTGAGATAGGTATAATGTGGTTATTTGAAAACTATTTTGACGGATACGATATAGGTACTAAAATTCTACATAAATGGATATTAATTATTCTTATCAAATTAAATAGGTTAGTTACTAATTATGTTACGTTAATAATTGTCCTTTACACCATACAATCTTAAATAATATCATGGGGGTTGTCGCAAAATTTAACGAAATCGCGGGCATCAGCTAGAATTATATTATTGTAATCACATGAATGCGGGCCGAATAGCTTAATAAATAAAGAATAAATGTATATATGAATATATGAATGTAAATAAAGAATAAATGAATACATAACAAATTTTGTTCAATTTACCTATTATTATTGTTTTTAATTTTACTGTGTTTTTCCCTTAAGGGGCGCGACCTAGGCAACCTTACCTGTAGCCTGTAGGGTATTTTTCTTTAGGTCGTCTTATTGTTTCTTTATTTTATTTATGTATTGAATTTCTGATTTGCAATCTATCATCGTGCAACATAATTGAGCGAGCGAAGCGAAGGTCTCTGAGTCTACATGAGTGAATTTGTACTTGTCCGTCCGTCCGTCTGCCAGAGCCTTATAACTTCTGAAATTAGTGAATGTAATTACTTCTTTAAATATAATATGTAAACCGA
Organism: Erebia palarica; assembly: GCA_964035005.1. Taxonomy (NCBI): domain Eukaryota; kingdom Metazoa; phylum Arthropoda; class Insecta; order Lepidoptera; family Nymphalidae; genus Erebia; species Erebia palarica. Next base: position 24,520,734 of record OZ035986.1, read on the forward strand.
TGGCCTCCAGCCTAATATGGCTTAAAAAGTTATAAAAATCTCTCTCATAGAATGCGAAGTAAAATATATTTTATAGTGTTACATAAGGTTGCGGTATATCATTTTAAAAATAATTAGGAATAGAGTCCAAAAGAGGATAATTAGGAATAGAGTTTCAAGAGCTTACAAATAATAGACGTTAGCACCATCTTACGTGGAATAAAAAATAGTCTACTGATAGTACGGATAATTCATAATTCGTTTATTGTCCAGAACATGGTACATTATAAATTATTACAGTTAATACCATCTTGTGTCGAGAAGTGGTACATTTAAATTTACTTTAATATAATATTTGTTGATTAAGTACTTAATTGTTAACTAATCTAATTCATTGTTATTTTACGTTTGTTTATTATACCTACTAAATTTATAACTAATTATAACTTTGTATTGCGATATCTTGCAATGTATTACTAATGCAAACTGATTATTTCCGCCACCTTGCGTTGAGTAGTAGTATTGATATTTAAGCTAAAAAATAACACACATATCAAGTTGGCGCATGTAGTTTTTAACTATCTTAATATGATACCGCGAGGTCTCAGTTCGGGGCGAACCACTAGTATAAATTTATATTATCAGTTGAATGTAAACCTTACAAACAAAACTGTTTCATAATATTAGTTGGAATATTTATATATTATGGAAAAAATGTTACTGAATGACGTGTTAATATGAATAATAAAATTAGACTAATTTTAGAAATTATTTATTGCAGCTCTCCTTTCTGCCCATAAATTTGAAACATTAATTAACTTCTAAGAAGTATGCATATCTAAAACCAAAAACAGCAGTAGTTTTTCAAAAAAATGGTTATCACGATCGGAGGGACTCTTGTTGGCCAGCGTAGTGGACTATGGCTGAACCATTATCATTCCAACAGGAGGCTCCTACTCAGTAGTGGGCACTGGCTGGGTGAAATGATGAGTTAAAATATAATCATGCTGCAACGCCCCCGTGTTGGCCAGCTTGGTGGACTTTGGCCAAACCGTTTTCATTCCGAGAGGAGACTCATGCTTAAATTGGAGCCTGCAATGGGTTGAAGTATGAAGTATTCTGTTTTGAGAAACGTCGTTATTAGTTTAACTGGACTCAAATTGAGGTTCAATTCTTGCAAGGGTTGAATTGCCTATTGCCCAGGTGGTAAATTTTGTAATAAGAAAGAAATAGTAAAATTTTATTATTAGAGAAAAGCATTATTGAGAAGCTTACATTATTGTTTTTATTATTCATCACACACAAGAATATTGAGTAAAGATTCTTACTGGTACGTAGAAATGGGCTGCAGGCATCATGTTTGAGACGCTGGCGGTTTAGAGTGTCATTCCCACTGAAATGATGACTAAGTACATATTCTGTTATTCTGCATATTCATACATATCCTTTTGTAGGCTTGAACTCAGGTCTGTTTATAGAATTCAGTCATCTTAGACTTAATTCATGATATTTTGGGAATCTGAAACAATTGTAAAACATTAGTTAAAATGATACGCAATAACTTTATTTTTATTTTTATCCACTACAAGTTAGCCCTTTACTTCCTCACCTGATGTAAGTGAAGATGCAGTCTAAGATGGTAGCGGGCTAACCTGTTAGGGGGGCATGGCAGTTATATTTAACCCATAACCCTATTCGGTTTCTACGCTAAACTACGGGAACGCTAAATCGCTTGGTGGCACGTCTTTTACCGGTAGGGTGGTAACTAGCCACGGCCGAAGCCTCCCACAAGACCAGAGAAAATTCAGAAATTATAAATTTCGGAACCCTGCCGGTGATCGAACCCGAGACCTCCGCACGTTAAGGCAACAGCGCTCATCACTGCGCCACGGAGGTCGTCGCAACTGCATGAAGGGACCAAAAACCACTTAAATAGACACTGTAATTTTCGAATACGAAACCATACCGGAGATCGGGTGTCTTAATCACTAGGTTATCATCGCTACAGGCTTAAATGGGTTTGGCAATATTATAAGTAGAAGCTCACTGTTTAATTTCATCTATCTACCCCTCAGAGTGAGAAACAGTAAGAGTGATATGAAGTTTTAATTGTATCGATATTCAATTTATTTGTAAACAATACAATCCAATTGACGTGTTTTGGGTTCAGTTAAGAAGAAACTAAGCCATAGCTTAGTTTCTTCTTAACTGAATATTTTAAGTTATTTCGTCTAATTATAATTAGATAGACGAAATAACTTAAAATATTCGCCACAAAAAGAAAAAATAGACGACTTTGTTGCCCACCCACCTATCAAAGGAAATTCCTGGGCGTTTTACATTATTATTATTATGACATCCCACAACTGAGCACTTCACCATAGTTGATTTCATAAAAGTCCAACAAAATACATGAAATATTTACAACTGAAACACAAGAAGCACAAAAGACGCCATTTATAGTTGGCAAAAAATTGGCGTCAATAGCTAAATTTGAAGACGTCACATGACAATTGTGCGACACTTTCACGCAAAAATATAATACACCTGTCTCGTTCTAATAACGTAGCTTTTAGTAAGTAAGAAAAGTCAAAACATAGTTTTACATGTTTTAATAATAAAATGCATCGTATAACTATAATTGATTAAAATGCAACATATCCTCTCATAGATATATAATCAAAGGTACGTAATACCCGCTCACCAACGAGCTGCATTTTATTAAAATACTGTAGGTATACGTATACCATTCACGCAAGCGGATGACGATTGACGTCATCAGATTCGGCGCGTTTTAATGCGTACGATGCAGTGAATGGATACCGCGAGGTCTCAGTTCGGGGCGAACCGCTAGTAATAATATAATCTACAATGGACAAGACTCCACTGTAGAATATATGAAATTAATGACGACAGCCTTGCCGACGAATGCCCTTCCTAATATTTTAATAGCGCTCTATCTTAGACTTGCAGAGGGTTTGCATTTGCGGCCAACCTTAAATTGAACCAAAACTACTTTATTTTAATTTCACTTTTCTACTTATTTCAGTCGAACATCGCGCGTCTTCCAGGCCTAGAATACGTAAGTCAGATTTTTTCATTAATTTTACTAAGATTAAACCATGGAAGTACCTGTAAATAGTTAACAGTAGTCTAGTTACCATGCATCATAACATAATATATAAAATATATACATCTTTAATAATATTATAAATGCGAAAGTTGTAGCTTGGATGTTTAAGGATGATAATACATGGGGAAAAAAGGATAATAACTCTGTATAAAGCGAAAACCTAAGTTTAAAAGTCTCTAATTTAAAACTTTTATATTAACCTCATAATATTTTTTTTTTAATTGAAAATATAAATAACCATAAAATTATATGACTAAAATATAATTTTTTGTGAAATATAAAGAGACACAGTCATATAAAGAGATATAGTCACCTTCATAGCATCTGAAAGCGACGGTTATTGATAATAACTTTGATATCAAAGGATAATACCGTATCGGCAGGGTGAAAGGTACACTGAAATGCCATACTCCCAAATTAGGTTCTGGCATTCCTTGTTTTCCCGTGTAGTCTTCGTTTGTTATTCAATCACGCCATAACGGCCGAACACATTTGGTTATTTGGCATAGAGATAACGCATAGGCTACTTTTTATACCAGAAAATTAAACATTTCCCGCGAGAACCGATAACCCTCAATCCACGCGGCCGAAGGCGCGGGCATCAGCAAGTTTTATATAATTTTATTTTCTTCTTTTAAGACAGTCGTTGATCGGGGCTACGTATCGCCTCCTTTGGTTGTCTGCAGTCTGTAGTGTTTGCCCATAGTTCGGTATATTTACTTAAGGTTTGTTTTCTTATCCAGGTTTTGTATTCACTGAAAGGTATCGGAACGATCGGATCGGGTCCCGCTACCATTAGGTTTGAGGTTCGTGCTAGTTCGTCGGCTGCATCGATCACTGTGACCCTTTACCCAGCCCAGTGATACTTGGGCCGAGTCGGTCAGATTCTGTAGTAATTGTCAAGTACGAGCCTAGAGGTAGTCGTGTTTTTTTGTTAGGGCTCTTAGTACTGCTTGACTATCACTATTAATGATAATTTTAAAAATTTGTTACTTATCTGTTGGTCATAGCCATGGATGGCCTCTACAGTGATGCCGACGCACTCCACATGGTTAACAGAGTTATTCTTACCGAGAACGTGGGATATGTTTATGTTTAGTTCGGGACAGTATACTCCTGCGCCGGTTCTCTTGCTGGTATTTGATCCGTATGTATACACATATAAGTGACTATGGTCGGTGCTTGGGTTGTGGTCTCTGCAGTGTTTAACTTGAACTTTTTCTCGATTATATGTTTTTATACGACTAAGAGAGGAGAAAAGGTGTATAGGTATTGTTTTCAGAGTTCATGTATTTATGTATGTATGTATATATGTGAGTTTGTATATTCCACCATAACTTCTATACGCCTGAACCGATTTTGATAAATGAGGTATCGTTAGAATCCCTAGCTTATTCCGGGTGACATAGGCTAGTACAATTTAAAAAACATTATGGGGTGGCCATGGTCCCGCATTAAAGACTAAAGGACATGACCAGTAATTGCCCTCCGATTCGGGACAATGCACAGGATTTCCGTTTTTACAGTAAGGTTTAAAAATTGAAAACGAAATTATTATGGATTTATTATTCCAAATAAGGTCAGGGTTCAAATGACAAAAAAAAACAGTACGTTTATTGTTTAAATCTTGAGCGTCCGCTTTCCTCTATAAGCACTACTCCATTTTGACGTTCCATTATATCCATGCCTAATAATAATCTTGTAACCCTACATGAATACCATTTAAGTACCTTAGTCATTATATTATGAATGATTTATTCTTGATCAATTAAATAGTAATGAAAAGGAAATGTATGTTTTGTTTATAATTATTTTTATTTTTTGACAAGTCTCAAACTAATAGATCGAACAAAGCATTTTGAAATACTGCGTTTAAAGGAACGCCCTTTCACATTGCATATGCCGCCATCTGTGGTCGAATAGTTGAACTTGTTAACTAAAAGTAGTGAGCAATACTTAAAAATATTTTCTAGACTCACCACAATAGATAGCGCCATCTAGTGTGGGAAAGCAGTTTTTGGTGAAACTTTTTTAATTTATTTTCTCAGTTTTCAGAGCCTTCAGACTCCTGAAACTTTTTTATTTGAAAACTATAAAATATAACGATTACAATAAAGAAATAATACTTGAAAATAATTTTTTAGACTCGCTCAACACAATAAATAGCGCCATCTAGTGTGGGAAAGCAGTCTTTTGGTGAAACTTTTTTTGTTCATTTTCGCAGTTTTCCGAGCCTTCAGACTCCTGAAACTTTTTTATCTGAAAACAGTAAAATATTACAATTCCAATAATAAAGAAATCATTGCTGAACATTGATTTTTGACACCTAGGCAAGCTGCCATAGTTCCACCGGTCAAGTCCTTTGGAAAAACAAATTCTAAAATAAGTTATACTATACAATCATAATTTAGGAAATGATGAGTAGATTCCAAAAATATGTAACACTATAGTTCAATATCCAGTAATTCACAAAAAAATATCATTTAATAAAAATGTGAATAAGATTCTAATAGATTCATTTAGATTTTTAACTTTTTAGTTCGCTTTTGGCATGCCCTGCCATGTTTTTTAATTTTTTTTAATTCTGACTTGTTTCAGTTTATCACATATCCACTCTAGATGTGGACACTTTGTGTGTTTACTCGACAATATTCGAGTCTGTGTTGCGTTCGTGTCTTTCCACAGCCCATAGGTTTTTAGTATGTTTTTGGTATGTGGAGATGTAGAGGTGGTATTCCTATCATCACCTCTGGGGCACTTGATGGAGTTGAGCTCATGCAGCTGGTGATCGCTAGGCACGTTTGTCTTTGAAAGCTCTGTAGTTCCTGTTGTGTTGTTGTCTGATTCATCTTGTACCACCATACTAGTGACGCATATGTTAGTGGGCTCCTTACTACTGTTAAATAAAGCCTCAACATTATCTTTGGTTTCAGGCCCCAAGTAGTTCCAATCATTAGGTAATGATCTAGGGTGATTGTTGACTTTTCTATTTTCATTTCTGTATGTTTCTTCCAGTTATACTTGCTATCTAGAGTTACCCCTAGATATTTCACTTCTGGTAATAGTGTTAAGCTAATGCCAAAGAGTGTTGGCATTTTTGGGATGTCAGGTTTCCTGTTGTTTGTGAATAGAACAGCCTTTTTCGGATTTACTGTTAGTTCATTGTCTTTGCACCATTTCTCTCTAAGTTTAAGTACGTCTTGCATTATTGCACTGAGTGTATTTTCATGTTTTCCACATATGAGAAATTTTCATCTGTTATTTATTTGTGGTAAGAAATAAGTGATAGATAACACACTCATTGACATATCGCGAAGAGGTTGCCTAGTTAAATTGCGTGTGAATAATATCTATATCTGCCTCGCCATAACTGCCTCGTTGGTGTAGTGGTTAGCATGCGACTGCGGCCGACGAGGTCCTGGGTTCGAGTCCCGGGTCGGGCCATAGTTAAGTATTGGGTTTTTTTGACTACTTTCTGAGTACTAGCACCGAAGTTAGCACGTCAACGGTCACAAACTGATCACTATGACTGCCTCGTTGGTCTAGTGGTTGGCATGTTCGACTGCGGCCGACGAGGTCCTGGGTACGAGTCCCGGGTCGGGCCTTAATTGAGTATTGGGTTTTTCTGACTAGAAATTCTCAGTACTAGCCCGGAGTTAGGAAGTTGGCGGTGTTTCACCCCCGTGCCTCGGAGAGCACGTTAAGCCGTCGGTCCCGGTTATTATAACAAACATGATAATAGTTGTTAAAGCCCGCCAACCCGCATTGGAGCAGCGTGGTGGATCTAAGCTCGAATTCCTTTTCTCATGAGAGTGGAGGCCTATGACCAGCAGTGGGACTTTAATGGGCTGTAGTGGTAATATCTATATCTATCTATACATTATTATACATATATAAAAGCGAAAGGTCACTGATTCATCACGATATCTCAGGAACTATAAAGCATACAGACTTGAAATTTGGAGGATAGGTTCTTTCTATGGTTAGACGGCCGCTAAGAAACGGTTTTAAGAAAATTCAACCCTAAGGGGTTGAAATGGGGGTTGGAAGTTTGTATGAAAGTCCTTTGTTTTTAAAGTTAGAGACATGAAAATTGACAATTGAGTTAATAGCTATAAATAATAAAAACCTGTATAAGCAATTTTACGAAAATCTACCCCAATAAGGGTGAAATGGGGGTTGGACGCTTACATAAGGGCTCCCAAGTTTTTGAAGTTAGAGACTTGAAAATCGGGATTTAGGTTATTAGTTTTAAGTTATAATAAACTGTATAAACAATTTTAACTTTGTATGAAAGTCCTGTGTTTTTGAAGTGTGAGACTTGAAAATCGGGATTTAGGTTATTCGATTTAAATAATAATAATTTGTATGAGCAATTTTACGAAAATTCACCCCAAAGGGAAATGGGGATTGGGAGATTACATGAGATTTTTAAGTTTTTGAAGTAAGATACTTGAAAATCGGCATAAAGGTTATCAGTTTTAAGTAATAATATAATAGCATAAGCAATTTTACGAAAATCTAACCCACAGAGGGTGAAATGAGGGTTGAAAATTAGTATGCAAGTCCTATGTTTTAGTAGTTAGACTCTTGAAAATCAGGATTTAGGTTATTAGTTTTAAGTAATAGTAAAGTGCATAAGCAATTTTACGATTATACACTCCAAAGGGCGTGAAATAGGGGTTCAAAGCTTGCATGAAGGTTATACATTTTTGAAGTCAGCAATAAGGACTTAAGTACTAGTCTTAAATAATAAGAACCTGCTGTTGCTATATAGCTGCTATAAGTAGGCCTTTTGCAGCGGGAAAATCTCATAGGATATCAGAAATTGTACGCGGACGAAGTCGTGGCCGACCGCAAGTCTATATACATATATAAAAGCGAAAGGTCACTCACTGATTCATCACGAGATCTCAGGAACTATAAAGCATACATACTTGAAATTTTGACAGTAGGATTCATTTGTGACGTTGGCGCTCACTAAGGAAGGATTTTCCAAATTTCCACCCCTAAGGGTATAAAATAGGGGGTGAAAGTTTGTATGAAAGTCGGTCATTTCTCACGAAACTTGGTATTTGGCTTTCGGTAAAAAACGCACGCAATTTAACTAGGCAACCTATTCGCGATATATCAATGAGTATGTTATCTATCATTTATTTCTTAGTGGAGCCCAGGTATGAAAGTAACACGGGATGAACGTAACAAATGAGTTTTTGAACGAGTTTTGTTGGCTACATTGATGGCTGTATCACCAAAATATACACAATTTTGGACCCCTCTCCTAACCTCATTTGCGCTCACAGCGCTGTGCCAACGGTTCTTGACGTAACGAGTCGGTGCCGCAAAAATACCTCCGAAGAAAGTTTTGACATTTTTTTTCAACTGCGTTTGTTTTTATTATGGTAGGTGTAAGCGTGCGAGTCAAGTGTCAGTAAATTAATATAAGTATTCATCTTTTTAAATTGGCATTTGAAACGGTATATTTCCATCGGATTTTTAGTTTATAGGCATGTGTATGCCAAATTCGGTAAAATTTTTAGGTAGGGATGAAAGTAACAATTTGTTACTTTCATCCCGATTATGATCGTGACATCTGAAAGCATGTTTTATATTTCAAAGTATTGCATAGGTTCTTATTTTCTTGTTCCAGAATGGCTAATATAAATAAACGAAAGGCCAGTAGAGGTTTAGTTAGTGCAAAAAATATGGATTTGGCTACAGAAGAAATACTTCGCAGAAAAGTACACTCACCAAGAACCCCTCCTGAATTAACTGCGTAAATAGTTAATGTGTCACGAAAACAATTCATGGTGGATATGTTCCTCTCAAAAAGTTTTAATACACAATCCGAGATAGCATATATCTATCTTTTAAGGTTTTAATTAACCATTTTTATGATTTTCAAACTTAGTCTAAGACAATGCTTTAACTGCGAAAGTATTTTACCGACATAGAATTAATCTTTATCAAAATAAGTATATTAGTCATCTCAAGTATTTAATAAAGATAATAATTGTCCTTTACACCATTTAATTTGGGTGAATATCTTATGAGATATCATAGAAATAAAGTAAAGTGAATTAAATTAATAGCGTGGTTACGGCCGGCAATGGTAGGTGGGGTTTTGTTTGTCTGGTTGATAACTTACTTTTAATTTTTTTTCTCTAGAACCGTTTTTTTTGTCATTTGTGATACTTATGTAACACTAAAAAGGCGATTATGTTGACTATGAAAGTAACTTCGTTTTTATTTGAAATGTTACAACCAACCCTAGGGGTAGGGATGGTTGTAACAAATTCCACTTTTTTTATTTGGTAGTTTTTCTCAAAATCTATAACATCAGTTGCATTTGTGCCAATGTTAAAAGATAGCTGAAAGACCAATCTATCATATGAACTCCTAAGAATTTTGATATTCAACAAGCTCTGTGAGATATTACGAGAAAATTTAAAATTGTTACGTTCATCCCTTGTCTCCCCTACTAGCGAATGCCCGCGAGGTCGTATGCGTGGTTTGAGGTTTTTAGTTCCCGCGGGAACTCTTTAATTTACCGGGATAAAAAGTAGCCTATGTGCTATTCCAGACTTTATTCTATCTCTGTGCCAAATTTCAGCCAGATCCGTTCAGCCATTGGAACGTGATTGAGTAACAAACATTCATACATACACACATCCATACATTCATACATCCATCCAAACTTTCGCATTTATTAAGAGTAAGATCACAAATAAATAACAGATGAGGGTATACATTTCTTATACCGGATCTTAGACCAACATATCAGTAACCGATGTATCAAATAATTGTCTGTACAATGGAAAAAATCAGAAAACAGCGAATTTTAACGATTTGAAATATTTTCCAAACAAGCGGTTTTTTTAATTTAATTAGCGCCCTTCAAAATGATAATAGCAAACAGTAAAAATAATAATTTTACAGATCACTTTTGAATGATGGATAATAATAATTTTTTTACAAAATATAAATAAAAATAATATAAATGTGAAAATGAGAGCCAAGTTCAATATTAAGAATAGTGTTTTGACTTTCGCCGTCAAAAGTATTGATATCTTAATAGGTGCCAAAGATGGCACCTGAAAATTTGAACATACAACATTCTAAAATAAATTTAAAACACAACTTCTTGTTTTTTCTACTACAACATTTGCTTTCTAAATATATTAAATAAATAAACAGTCGAATTAATTAGACAAAACAGATAACTGAGTTTATACCGAGTTATCGAGTTAGAGTTATCAATACTTTTGGCGGTGGAATATTTATTTTCTTAATATAAAAAATGGGAGCCAATCCCATTTTCACTTTTATGTTTTTGATGAGATTATTATTATTCCAAAGTATTTATTTTTAACTATTGTTGCAGAGCGGGAAAATAAATGGTATTATTAAGAGCTATATTAAAAACAAACCGCAGTGGCCGCAGAACAGAAATCGAATTGGCATCAACCAATTACATTATATTATTATTAATAATTATACTTTAATGTTTACTAAAAAAAGAACTTTAGAAGCATGTAGCAACAAAAAGCATGCAATTAATTTATTTTAATTTTAATTTCTTATAAGAATTATTTATAAAGTTTTGAAATGTTTGTAGAATTTATTATGATGTTCTTGAATTTATTAAAATACTTAAGAAACAAGTAGCAAAGAAACGTGCATAAATTTGATTTGTATAATTTTATTTTTATTATTTAAGCATGTAGCGTAATTTTTACAATGTTTTTTTTTTAATTTTTTATATGAACTTATTAATGTTTTTAATTTGTGTGTAGAATTTATTGATTTAGTACGTCATTTTGTGTTTTGGATTTTTTAATATACTTAGGAAACATGTACAAAACAAAACACCAAAAAAGTATGCAACAATTTTGTTTAAATTTAAATTATTTAAATTAATGTTTTTGAATTGTTTCTTGAATTATTAATTTATCATTCTTTTATGTTGTTCAATTTATTAATATAGTTTAGAAGCATGTAGCAAAAAAAAACTATTACATTTCATTTTCTACAGCCCCGCACTGCGAAAAACGTCTGCACGATTCTTACTGTCGCGAATCATTATCCGCGTACAGACTTCACCTACCACGCACTGCGAATGCGAATGCGATGAGAACTCTTTACTACACAAAATATTTGCGCGAATATATTTATTTTTTAGCTACACCCGCTCGGAAAATACCTTCTTACTTTTTTCAAAACGAGCAAAAAAGTACGTTATTACTACCAACCAAATATGCGAGTGGAAAATATTTATAAAATTTTGTGCTAAGCGGACTTTTTTTTTTAATGTTTGGTTATTATAGTACACAATAAATAACTAAAAACTATATCAAACTAGTATTTTCCTTGCAATTTTTCCATATTTTCTCACCGTTTAAACCTTCCCCGGACTACGACAAACATTTTAAAACCAAAATCAGCTAAATAGCCCAGCCGTTCTCGAGTTTTAGCGAGACAAACGAACAGCAGTTGATTTTTATATATATACTAGCTGATGCCCGCGACTTCGTCCGCGTAGATTGAGGTTTTTTGGTTCCCGCAGGAACTCTTTAATTCTTCCATATTTTCTCACCGTTTAAAGCTTCCCTGGACTATGATAAATATATAATAATAAAATAATCTTAAACTAATTACTTATTATAATATAAGGTATTTACGCTGGGATTAAAATTTTGCTTCTTTTTCTTTTATAATCTGCTGTTCGTTTTGAGAGTCGGTCGAGTGAAAGGTGAGAGCATAAAATGAGGGAGAATAAAAAAATATAGACTGTATGGTCATAGATATTTGTCTTTTTTGTTTTAAACCCTGTGTTGGCCATATTTTGAAACATTTAATAAATGACTCTCAGCTTTCACTAAACAGATTTTATAGTCCCACAAACTCATCTAACCCGGTGACAGCGTCGCTACTCACTAGTATATATTAAAAATATAAAAAAAACAGGCGTAATAATTAGTTCCAATTATGGCCACTGGGCCAGAAGATTTAATAATTTAATACCTAATTTAATAAGTAAAAAAATGTTCTTTTGCAAAAAGACACCGGACGATTGCGTTAATTATGCGTCGTTATCTTATTTAAAAATTATATATTTAAAAATTGAGAAAGAATTCGCGTGAGCATCGAGATCTTTCGTTCTAGTTGAATTTTTAATTTATTCAAAAGTTCCTCAAAAGTCTAGGAGTTTTCAAAGTAGTATCGTTTATTTTTGTCGGAGGTATAATATGAAGCACTATTTATCACTCGGGGAAAAGTTTGATTCCTAACTCAAGTGCATGTCATTGTTAGTATAATTGGTCACTTTCCATCAATGAACAATATACGGACGAAATTTGTATTCTAATTTTTAAAAAAAATGTGCGAATTATAATCGCAAGTGCGTAGGTATACTTCCATATGTTTACTAGTGTTACAGAATTATAAAAAAACGCGAGGTATTTTTTTCTTAATGCGGGCCTAGCCTAATTAGATATTTTTAGAGTAAATTAAAGCAACTTTCGTACCTCATTCACTCAAATGAGGCTATGTTAAGTTTCATATTATTAAGTCTAAAACTTGTAGATATTAATAATTATCAATGATTTTGTATTAATATTTAATTTTAATAAAAATATCATTGATACCATAGGACCTTAGAAAATTTTGTTCTATTGTCCTAATTATCTAAATTGCATTAGACGTTAAAATGTGTTTAAAATTTTGGTCGTCATTTACTGTTTTTGGGCTAACAATAATTGTTTTGGAGTCATTTGCACACATTGCTGTAATAGCAAATAATGCAACTTTGACGAATTTCAGCTGTACAAAACCTATCTAGGTTGCTGGAAAATTAGAGTGTTCCCGCGGGGATCAAATATTCAATAGAAGGTATCTACCTTCTATTGAATTTGACCCTAAATTCTATTGAAAACCCCCAAATTACATAAATACACTTCAAACGGTTATTGAGATATGAATGTAACTGTATTACGGTGACATTTCACATTTATGAAGTAACATTTTTAAATGGCAAACGTTGTACTTGTAGCAGAAAAACAAGAACTTGTAAGTTTTAAATTTATATAGAATGTTGTATGTTCGTATAAATAAATTTCAAGATTATCTTCTATAGAATTCGGTACCCATTAAGATATCAATACTTTTTACCTAATACCACCTATGTTATTTATATTAAACTTGGCTCCCATTTTCACATTAATGTTTTTTATGGGCTTAGCTTTTTCAGGAGCATAAATAAAGTATCTACCTAATGGATTTCTTAAACTAAGTGTAAAGGCATGTCCTGTCTACTGATGTGCCTATTTGTGTCTTATGTGTCATAACTTTGGGGCAGGTACACAGTATGTTTTTTCAGAGTTCTTTTATACTTATTTGTATTTAAGATATGACATTAATCGCTATTTCAGTCCCAAGAATAATTTGTACATCAATATTAAATTTATTTTCAAACCTGACCTAACCAAATCAAGCTTTTGGCAAATATAGTAGGTACTTATCAAACAAGATTTAGTCAACATTTACTTTTGGTCTCCAAATAGGTATATTAATTTGGTAAGAAAGCTTAAGGTCTCAATTATCTCTATGCTCAAAGTATTTTTGGTGGTCGTTATACTTAATCCCTTAATAATTAAGTTCTATTGCATATTATGTCATGTATATGTGACTGCCTCGTTGGTCTAGCGGTTAGCGTAGTCGACTGCGGATCACGAGGTCCTGGGTTCGATTCCCGGTCGGGCATAAAAATTGTAAGGTATTGGGTTTTTCATTTAAGAAATTCTCAGTGCCAGCCCGGAGTTGGAAGTTGGCGGTGTTTCACCCCCGTGCCTCGGAGAGCACGTTATGCCGTCGGTCCCGGTTATTATCACTAACATGATAATAGTCGTTAAAGCCCGCCAACCCGCATTGGAGCAGCGTGGTGGGTCTAAGCTCTTAATTCCCTCTCTCCTATGAGAGTGGAGGCCTGTGCCCAGCAGTGGGACGTCAATAGGCTGTAGTGGTTTGGTGGTGGTGGTGGCATATTATGTAATTTGTAAACTATGTTAATTTTTGATTTAATTAGCGTTTTTTTTATTTGTAAAGAAACACTGTACATAATAATTAATTAAGTACCTAATTTATAAAAATAAACCAATGTGGGTATTTTATTATAATCTTTAATTTTGTTTCCTTCTTTTACATAAAGTCTACACAAAAGCGCTATAACAAGACAAACAAGAAACTTGGCTTTTCATTCAATTCGATTCCAGTCAAAATTTATTTTATAAGCAGTTTCTAAAATGCATAAAAGCGAAACGAAATAGATGAATATTGTAACACGTCGACTGTCTAGTGCTGGACCGATGTATATGTTAGCATAATATAGAGTGTACAATTGCGAGGGTATGGTCAGAATTCTATGCACTAAACTGGCTCTAGGAAACTCCGTTAAAGGCATGAAGTCGAACACTATGGCGACTATGATTTGTAGCGCTGCGACCGTTGTTTTGACCCCGGTACCGAAGCACGATGGAGTTACCGCTTCTGTTATAGCGTAACTTGAGTAAACAGAGCTGCCGATACGCCAGATCCATGCGAACGCCAGCAAACTAGCCAGCAACTCTTCCGGCCTGGGCATAACATTTTGCTTGTCTGGTGTTTTATTTTAACAGTAGATTACCAGTCGATTACATTTATTATTAATTTTGTAGATCATGATTTCTGTGATTTAGTACGAATTTTACAGTGCCACTAATTAAAGACTTCCTAATAATCTAAATTGCACTAGAATTGTTGAACTTATGCCATTATGGCAGTCGTGTCAAAGTCGTCAAACAATCCATGTCAGAAGGAGCTTATTATGTAACAGGTCCTACCTTTTTATTACGTCTATGGTCTGATGATACCCACATTCTAAGATATTAGTGGGCAAACCTAACGGGTATAGCAGTATTAAACGTCGTCAAAATGTAACGGTTATGTTAGAACCAATTAATCAGGTAGGTAGTAGCACTGGTAGCTATTGAGTTTTCTGTAGTAGCACAGGGTACAGTGGGTACAACAGCGCAGCGCAATGTTGCTGGTGCAGTGCAATGCTGCTGGTGCAGCGCCGGTATTTCGCCAGCTGCTTCATGATGCCGAAAAGGAAAGTATGTACCTACCTGCTTTAAAAAAATGAAATCCATACTTTCTTACTAATATTATAAATACAAAGTGTGTCTGTCTGATAAAAAGTATTTTTTCATCATCTTCTAGTGGTCATGATCGCGAAAAATTTACTCTTATCCATTGTGGAGTTCAGTTCTCCATATCCAAAGATATGATCTGAGTCAATAATATGCTATGTCTGTTCTGCTGTTGCTGCTGTTATGTTATGGCCCGATCCGGGACTCGCTCCCGGGTCGGGCCATAACATAACAAGTATTGGGTTTTTCTGGCAAGAAATTATCAGTACTAGGCCGGAGTTAGGAAGTTGGCAGTGTTTCACCCCGGTGACTCGGAAAGCACGTAAAGCAGGCGCAGGCCCGACGCTTGCGCCTGGTCTCTCTCCGGTCGTGTTGGATTTCAGATATTCATCAGATCTTCACCAATAATTGTATATGGGACCACCTCGGAAGTATGATCTGTCAAACAAAAAAAGAATCATCAAAATCATTCATAACTGGCGGAATAATCGCGTAACAAACATACAAAACGTTGAGTCGAATTAAAAAGATTTTTTACAATTTTTATAAAACTCGCACTTTCAATGCAGGTTTTATTAAAAATATAGTGTGTGCCGCGGGATAAAACACGATCTCTCACGTCTTGTTTCACCACTAGGCACACAATAACTATACTATTTATTTTTCGTATTCTTTTTAGAAAACCCTTTTGATTGATACCCATACTATCAATGAGACTCGTAAAAAATCTATCTAGTGCGCCATCTTTGGGAGACCGCCATATTGGATTTAGAATGACGTCCCATGCAGTCATCCTCAAGTTTAGTTCACGTCTGCAAAATTTCAGCACAACAGGTTTTTGTTCGAAAATATTTGTTTTAAATTTCAGTTGCAAGTTTTGACCAGGGACTGAAAAATAGATTCATAAAGGTTACGAAAAATATAAGTGTTACAGAATGAAAGTGTTACAGGATCGAAGCTGTAACCCTTTTGAATGTGTTTTTAATTCTGTTAACCCTAAACACTTAAATTTCTGTAACAGAAACGAATCTGTACCAGAAATAAAGGGCGACGTTGTCAAATTTACTGTTGAACTGTGAAAGCACCGATGGTTGCAATTGTTTTCAGAAAAACATGGCCATGTCAGTGTGTGTAAAGTCCAATGAAGTGAGAAGAACGCGTTGTCACACCGTGCAGTTTGATAGGGCATGTACCTATTAGGGTTACTTAAATAAATACTTATTAACAGAAATAAGCGGTTACAGATTGATTGCGTTACAGTATCGTTTCCGCTTTAAGTGTTTATAACAGTTTTAAAAAACAGTGTTTAAACGCCTTATTTCGACAAACTTGTAAAACTAAACAATGACAAGCTTGTAAAAGTCCAGATTTAATCTCACATTAATAAGAAGCATCAAGCAGAGATGTATAAATATGATTAGTTTCCGACACCGAAAACCTAATTAAATCTGAGCCGGAGACCAATTCAATCAATACTAAATGTACTCTAGCTAAGTAAATCTATATATAGTACATAATGTAGTGTACCTACGTAATAGGTATCTCCATGTATTCCTATTTTTTTATTGATAATAATCCCTTTTTAACGAGTATCTTTGAGGTGGTTTCTTCTAAGTATGCCACTTGTTAGTATATAAAGTTGTTTTCTTGTTGAAAATAAAATCTCATGCATTTTCTTTCACTCATATAACCTAGGTGGGCGTTTTAACATGTCACCTACTTTATAAAGGCTGAAACATACAAAACGCGTTACGACATGAGGTTGTCATGCTGATCGCGCATTCGACGATGTCTGTAAACGCGACGTCTGTAAACGCGCGATGGTATTTTTGAGATAGTACCTTTGAATTTTTTGAGTTTCTGGAAGCTGTGCGCAAATTCTATTAGCCGAATTGTTTTATATTATATTATATAGTCTTAGCTACAAGTTAGCTCTTAACTGTGATCTCAGCTGGTGGTAATAAAATGGTAGCGGGAAAACCTTTTAAGAATGTCGACAGATAAAAGAATTCAAAGCATACCTACCCCTAATCGGTTTCTACACGAGAGTACGTAGGAGGTAGGTACGTCTTTGCCGTGCTGCGTTCTGTTTGATTCGTTTTCAGCCAATATAAATAGGTACAGACACAGATTTCACACCTGCTAATGGTGTCTCCAGTCAAAGGTAGGTGTGTAACCATGGACACGAGCGAGACATTATTATCATAGTCATATTCCAGGCATCACCGAACAGACTAGCTGCATTTTATTTTCCTTCCAACTATTAAAATTGTGAAATTTTGCTGCAAATGTGCTCTAAAATATAATACGTAGGTAGTGTTTATTAATACAGATAATTATTATCGTGATGCGATTAGCAATGATAGATAATATCTAAGTCCCTTCAAAGCAGACAGTGACCAGTGGTCTGTGATAACGTGTAGTGATCTGGGAGTAAATATTTGGTTGGTGAAATGGCGAATAATAGGAGAAACAGAGTACCAGCTGAGTTGGTCATGACGAGCTATCTCTCCGGTGGACTGGCAATTGTAAGTTAAAAGCTAAGTTGTTAAATACTAGATAATGGCCGCAACTTCGACCCCGTGGAATTACGTATTTTGGTTTTCAGGATAAAATGTAGCCTATGTGTGAATTCGGGGTACCTAAAAGCTATTTCTATTCCAAATTTCAGTTAATAGTGGAACAGGCCATCGGTTCTGTCGTTGTGGCGTGAGGAAGTAACAAACATCCAACTTAAACATACATATAAACATCCATGTGCTTGTTAGCTGGTTTGTCCTTCAATCACTCCGAAACAGAGCAATGGATCTATATCATATTTGAGAACCTGCAGAGCGACATATAAGCTTTTTTTGGAATGGTGGCAAGAATGCTGGCTGCATTTCCGCGCTGGACAGCCAGCCCTTCTGTCACCAGATGAGGCAATTAACCGCGGTGAAATATCACGCAAAATTTTTTTGCCGCTATGACTTCACGGCGCCAGCTAGCTTATTATATCAGAAAATTAATGAATTCTCATGGCGGGCCAAGTAGCGGGAATCAGATAGTTTAAAATATTATTATTATATTATATTACTAGTGGTTTGCCCCGAACTGAGACTTTTTGAACTGTTAAAAATACTGAAGCAAATTAAAAATTAAATAATTTCGTTTCCATATTATAATATTTATCGTATTTTAGTATTTGTTGTTCAAGTACAGGATATAATTCAAATAATTGATCAAGTTTCAGGCTCAACCTTTCAGAAAATTGAGAGTTCTGAGGTCAACTTTGGACGTTACAAAATCTGCACTTTGAAAGCCCCCCATTTCGTCAATTTTAGGGGAAAAATTAAAAAATAATATTTTTGGACTCGATTCCTAATTATCTTTAAAATGATATACCGCAACAAAGACTCAGAGACCTTCGCTTCGCTCGGTCAATTATTAGTAAAACTATCTCAAAACTAATATGTAGTAGGTATTTTCCCGCAGAATAGATCAGTGGAAAGGTTTAGACTACGAAAAGGTAAATCCTCGAGCCAGGACGGTTAGTGATGATGCAGCATAAGACGCGGTAGCGGGCTAACTTGGTATAGGGGTTTGGCACTAATATCAGTATATATGTCACCGTAAGATTGTTAAAACCGTTAGATTATAATCTAACTCGCGATATTGTAAACTGGCGAAAGATTGTGAACCGTTCAATGTTCTGAGTGTAAATTTTTGAAATATTCATTGTATTTACGTTTTCTTAGTCTCTTCCTTGTAGGTTAGGGTTCGACATAAACAATCAGCTAGTGCCCGGCCGCAGGCCGGGCTCTTAGGTTCTATTGGGTTAATATACCTAACAGATTACAATCTACCGAAAAATAATGCGTTAAATCGTAATCTTTCGACAGTTAGATTATAATCTAACGGCTTTTACAATCTTGCGGTGAAATATACACCGCATCGTATCGGAGTGCTAATCGAATCGAATCGCTTGGCGGTTCATGTTTGATAGACACAGCCAAAGCCTCCCTTCATACCAGTGACCACAGAAGAAGGAATCTGCTTATAGTATTCTTTTGTTCTATGCCAGTGACCATTTAGAAATAAAAATATATTCCCAAATTTCCCCTGTTGGAATCGACAGTGTGTTCTCCCACTCAAAAAATGCGTTAGGGTCGGTTTTCAGACAGGTTAACAAACCTGGCTTTAAATGGACCTAATTTCGTAGTAGGCGTAGGGTTCAAAGCTCTACGGTTCGAAGATAAGACTAAAGACTAAAGAGTTTTGTGTTGTTCATTACAAAACAAATGCGGAACCCAGCTATGAGTAAGTATCATATTCAATGGATTTGACTTTTTCTAGATTATTTATCGTTTTGACAAACGAAACTGAAAAGTAGAATGTTTATTCATTGAAAACAGCCGCTAATGATTACTGTTTACGATTTTTTAAGGATACTCCCCTACTAAGTAGTATTTAGGTGAGGCGCGTTCATTCTTAGTTTTGCCGATCTCTATTACCTAGTATCATTCAACTTTCAAACTCATAATTAAACTAGATGATGCCCGCGGCTTCGTCCGCGTGGATTGAGTTTTTTGATTTTCGCAGGAATTCTTAAACTATAATGTTAAAAGTAACTTATGTCCTTCCCCGAGATACAACCTGTCCATGTACCAAATTTCATCAAAATCGGTTAACCAGATGAGCCGTGAAATCGTAGCAGACAGACAAACAGACAGACACACTTTCGATAATATTAGTTTTGAGTTAGTATGGATTATTTTGTTATCATGTAGGTAGGAGTATCCATAATACCACAGCAAATTACTGTGATAATACTTAGGCTATGAATAAGCGCGATTCGTAACACATGAACGACACATTTTGTCGATTGATTTTGCGTCGTTATCTATAGTTATTGTAGGTAGGTAATAGGTATACTTAGTTATATAAAAATATTGTTTTACTTCACCTCATAATGGAGTCGATTTTAACAATTTCTTTTTAAAAGCTTATACTTACTGTCAGTTTAGACTTTAGTTCCACGTAAAATCAAGGAGATCTGGTGGCGTCCGGAGATGGCGGGCGGAACTCATAAACGTAATTTTTTTATAAAAATAAATAATATTATAAAAGCGAGACGGTGTTTGTTTGTTGGTTTGCCCTTCAATCACGCCACAACAGTGCAACGGATCAACGTAATTTTTTACATAGGCATAGTTAAGGACTTAGAGAGTAACTTAAGCTAGGCATTTTTATCCCGGAAAATTAGGGAGTTACCGTGGAAATACAAAAATCTTATTTCACGTGGACGAAGTCGCGGGCATTAGCTTGTACTGTATTATAATACATAGCTAGGTAAATGATTTAGTATTATTATATAATCCGTTAATCCCACCCGTGCAAAGTCGAAGCGGGCCATAATACTTATGACGTTAAATACCTTTCACCTTTTTCAGGTTCTTTCACTGACAAGCTTACTGTTCAGCTTTCTAGCCATTCTCTACCGGCAAAACTGTTCAGCGGTCGGTAAATACAATCGTGGCTCGCAGTACTTCCTGATCACCGTCGTAAAAACATACATTCTGGGTGAGTATTTAGCTATTAGACCTGCAAAAAACCCAAAAGGCCTCACTAGAGGGTGAGTTTTGACAGAATTCATATAAAACTTCTGTCAAAATTTCAAATTTCTTCCTAGGTTGAACGTAACCCGGCGTTTTGCAAGCGGGCCTGTTAGCATTTATAACTTTGAAGTTACTTCTAACTTTACTTACTTACTTCTAACTTTGAAGTTTGAACTGCCCTGCCCCCCTAGCTAAGTTACATACATTTCGTGTCTATTTTTTTTCTACAATAGTTAACGCTTTAGCGCAGAGAAAAAAATATGTGAATATTTTATGGTTAGCGTTTTTAATTGCTTTCGCTAAAGTGCTAACGATTATAAAAAGATAATAGACACCAAACGTATGCAACTTGGCTAGGGGGCTCGGGTTCACCGCAAACGTCGTCGCACACTTAGGTATAGCGAGAAGATACTACGTACAAAAACAAAATATGACAAAGTGCCCGCGTAACTTTTATCTAGAACCGCACACACTAGCACGATATAACAAAAAGTCTTTCTCTTTCGACGCGGATAGACTGCGCGGCTGACCTGGCGTTGCGTTGTCTTTATGCTTCGCAATCTGACGAGCTTCGACGAATTCTTCTAACGAACTCATTAGAAGCCTATTCAGCTGTTCGACAAAATTTATGATAATTTTTTTTTCTTCTAGGTAATGATTGTCCTCATTCGTTGGAAATAGAAAATATAACGAAGGCCGAATCAGTCTATACTCTGGCAATAATCCTTCTTGCTTTCGCATTCATTAATTTTATGACGGCCGTTGCAATGATGTCAGGTAAATTGTGAATTTTACCTAAAAATAATTAGATACCTAAGTACACTTTCTATTTTTACGAAAAACGATTTAGAGAAAATTCACTCCTCAGTGTTTACTGTGCAGGGCGCCGAATTACATAAAAGCTATAATGTTTTTGAAGAATCATTGGAGAAAGTTATATTCCAAGACTAGCGTAAATAAGCTTTTTTCCTTAAACTCAAACCCAAAGGGAGTGAAAGGGGGTTACATGGAACTTGGAAATCCTATTTTTTTAAACTAGAGTCATGAAAATATTATTGAACGATAAAAACCTGTTTATCTAAGCAAATTTAAGAAACTCCACCCCAAAGAGGGTGAAATGGTGTTTGGAAGGTTATAATCCTACGTTTGAAGTTAAAGACATGAAAATTGGCATCTAAGTTATTAGTTGACTGCGCGAAGCGAAGGTCCCTGAGTTTAATTGAGTGAATTTGCACTTGTCCGTCCGTCAGAGCCTTATAACTTCTGAATTACTGAACGTAATTACTTCAAATTTAAATATAATATGTAAACCGATGGCCTCCAGCCGAATATGGCTTAAAAAGTTATAAAATTCTTTATTTCAGGGGGGCTCTCATAGAAGCGAATGCGAATTAAAATATTTTTATAGCGTCACGTAGGGTTGCGGTTTATCATTTTAAAGATAATTAGGAATAGAGCCCAATTTTTTTTTTTTAATTTTTCCCCTAAAATTGACGAAATGGGGGACTTTCAAAGTGGAGATTTTCTAACGTCTGAAGTTGACCTCAGAACTCTCAATTTTCTAAAAGGCTGAGCCTGAAACTTGATCAATTATTTGAAATATAGTGCGGGCGACCGCACTTCTAAGTAATAATAATAATAATAATAATAAAGCTTTTATTACTGAAAAAATAATACAATACTTATAAATAACTTATCCTAGTTATTTTACTTATCACTTTATTTATTCATTTTACATTATATTTACAATTTTTCCCTCATTTTCAGTACGCCCTTTGGACGAAGGCCTCCTCCAGTCGTTTCCATATTTCTCTGTCCTGTGTCAGCCGTTGCCATGTTGCTCCCATTATTTTAACAAAATCGTCACTCCACCTAATTCTTTGCCTGCGTCTTAATCTTTTACCATCTCTTGGGTACCACTCTGTGACTCTTTTAGCCCATCTATCTTGGTTTTGTCTGCCAACATGTCCAGCCCACTTCCATTTAAGTTTTCTTATTTTTCCTTTCACATCTACTATGCTAGTTTCTTTTCTTAATTCATTTGCTATTCTATTTGTTCGTCTAACATGTAACATGCTGCGTTCCATTGCACGCTGGCAAATTGCTAGTTTATTCTCTAATTTTTGTGTTAGGGCCCAGGTTTGAGCACCATATGTTAAGATAGGGAGTATGCAGCTATCGAATACCTTTTGTTTGCATTTTATTGGCATTTCTTTTGACTTCATTACTTCTTTTAGCATCCAATATCTGTTCCATGCCTTTGTAGTTCGACGTTCTATCTTCTTTGTTATCGAATCTCTCATCGAGAGGATTTCACCTAGGTATATGTATTCATCGACATATTCTATTTCCCTATTGTTTAATTTAATGGGTTCCTGTTTTCCGTTCGACATTGCCTTTGTTTTTTCTATATTCATCTCAAGGCCAACTTTCTTACTCTCCTCCAACAGTTCGTTTAGCATTTTTTCTAATGTGATAGGGTTTTCAGATAATAATACTAGGTCATCCGCGAATCTCAAGTTATTTAGGTATTTGCCATCTATTTTAATTCCTTAATCATTCCAGTTTAATTTTCGGAACACGCTCTCCAGTACAGCGTTGAATATTTTTGGCGACAAGGGATCTCCCTGTTTTACTCCTTTCGATAACTTGAACCGCTTCCCTTCGCTCTCTAGTTTAATTTTTGCTGTACTATTTGCATATATATTTTTTAGTATATTGATATATTTCATAGATACGCCTTGCGCAACTAGCGCCTTCCATATTTCATTATGTTCTAAGCTATCAAAAGCTTTTTATTGGTCAATAAATATGATGTAAATGTTCTTATTATATTCGTTATATTTCTCGATTATTTGGTTGAGTGTATGTATCTGATCAATGGTTGAAAAACCGGCTCGAAAACCTGCTTGCTCTGAAGGTTGATGTTCATCTAAGGTTTTTTCTATTCTTTTAAGAATTATTTTTGAAAATATTTTATATATTATGTTTGAAGTTAAGCTAATGGGACGATAGTTATTTATGTCACTAGGATCACCTTTTTTGTGTAGGAGTTTAATTATTGATCGAGTCCATTGCGTGGGTATCTTTTCACTTTGTAAAATCGCGTTAAAATTTTTACACAGGATATCACTAATAACAGGTTCAGCTGATTTTAGAAATTCGTTTGGGAAGCCATCCTCGCCTGGAGATTTGTTACGTTTCTTTGTTGACAAGGCATATTCTACTTCTCGAGGCAAAATGTTTGGTATCGTCTCCTCCTCTCTATTTATGTTTATGTCTTCGGTCGGATCTTTGCTACAGTTATATAAATTTTCGTAAAAAGTTGTGGCTATTAATACTATCCTTTCTCTATTACCGACTTGTATCTTTTCTTTATTTTGAATTTTGGGTATCCATTGAATTTTTCTGTCTAATTCTCTGTACGCTTTTTTAACAGCACCTGTGGATCGTATATATTTTTGAATAAAAATTGACCTTTTTTCTCGCTTCTTTTAGCCTATTGATTTTCTTACTAATTTCACTTATTTCTTTTCTGTTTTTCTTTCTGTCCTGTATTAATTTTTTCCTTCTTTCCATGAGGTCACTAATACTTTTTGGTATTACTTTTCCATTAGTTGATTTTTGGGTAACACATTTTTGTATGAATTTAAGTTTTTCCTCAAAATTGTTATAGGTTTCCTGTATGTCTATTTTACCATCTGTTATTAATATATCTAAATTACTTTCCTTTTTCCATTTTTTTAGTTCTTGGTTAATTCGTATACTTTCTTGCTTTCCAAACGTTACAGTGCTGTTTAAATAGTTCCGTCTAGTTTTACTTTGATGCTTAAAACTTATTTCGGCCCTTATCAATCTATGATCAGAATTAAAGTTAAAGCTGTTGACTATTTTGAAGTTTTTAATTAGTTGTTTATTATTGCTCAAGAAATAGTCTATCTCGTTCGTTGTTTTGTCATCCGGCGAAATCCAAGTCCATTTCCTTTGCGGTTTTCTATTGTAAAATGAGTTTATTATGGACAAATTATTACTTCGTGCTAGCTGAATTATTCTTTCTCCGTTGTCATTGCAAACACCATAACTATATGTGCCTAATATCCTATCATCCTTTTGCAGAGCTACTCCAATTTTTGCGTTAAAATCCCCCATTACGAAGATGTTTTTCTCTGATAAGTTATCTATCGTCTCTTGTAGCATTGTGTAAAAATCGTCTTTTTTCTGTTTCTCTGTATCCTCAGTGGGTGCATGTACCTGGATTATTGTAGATGTTCCCAATGTTGGAAGGTCTACTTTTAATGCAGCTATGCGTTCTGATACTCCTACGAATTCTTTAATGTCCTTCCCTCCTCTTTAATGTTGTCCCTTAGTTTCACCTATATGATAAAATATATATCCATCTTTTTCTTTAATACTTTCTCCCATTTTGCGAACTTCCCATATACCTAGGATATCCCATTTTATTTTTTGTAGAGCTTGTTCTAGTTCCATTAATCGTTCATCATTTCCTAATGTCCTTACGTTCATACTCAAGATATGGAACTCCCGATCCTTTTTTCATATTTTTTGTTCCTTATTATTATTTTTAATTGTATTTTCCACTTCTAAGTACTTATGTCCAAAAATTTTGCAGTGGTAAACCGTGATACGCCTATCAAAAATATAGACATATTTATATATGTCTTCCTAGGATCAAGTCTGGCACTGCTCGTGGTGGACCTAACACTCGGTGTACATTTCGGAATGGACCACGCATTTTTAAAGAAACAATTGGTAAGTACGTTTCCATCTTTGCCCTTAATTTTAATGAAATTAGTAGTTAAATTTCATTAAAATTAAATTACATGCGTCATAAAACATATTCCTAAGTAACAATGACCATTGTTTTCTAAAATGTTTATTCAAACATACAACTTAAATCTAGTTTGCGAAAGAGTCCGGTCTGTTTGTGTATCACACATATGTGACCTGACCTTTTCATTGAACAGATTTTGACGAAATTTGGTACAGAGACAGCTTGCATCCCAGGGATGGACGTGGGCTACCCTTTGTCCAGGAAAATCAAAGAAATCTGATCTTTTTCAGAACTTAAAAATAGCTGGCGTTGTGTTGAACTACGAAACCGACATGATCCGCCTGGGAGCCTTGCTTCTGATGTCGGTTGCTCTAAAGGGTTACATCGGCCATGCCATAAACGTCGTGCTTCTCTTCTTATTGGCCGTTTATGTCGTACAATACCGACGGACGTTCAATGAACGTGATGTGAGTAATTTTTTTAACCGATGTTTCCATTCGATTTGTTACGTTCATAATATTATAACATGGCGTATATAAATTCATTAACTGCCGCGTTGGTCTAGTGGTTAGCAGGTTCGACTGCGGCCGCCGAGGTCCCGGGTTCGAGTCCCGGGTCGGGCCATAATTAAGTAGGTTTTTCTGATTGGAAATTCTTAGTAGGTACTAACCCGGAGTTAGGAAATTTGTGGTGGTTTACCCCCGTGCCTCGGAGAGCACGTTAAGCCGTCGCGCGGTCATTATCACTAACATGATAATATAGCCGTTAAAGCCCGCTAACTCGTATTGGAGCAGCGTGGTGAGTCTAAGCTCTAATTCACTCTCTCCTGTGAGAGTGGAGGCCTGTGCCCAGCAGTGGGACGTTAATTTGCTGTAGTGGTGGTACGAGTATATCCGTACCCAATGCAAGATTTTGAAGTCTTTTGAAGACCTGTGCATGGAGTCATGGACGTTTGGGAACGCAGGCCAATTATAATTGGGTAGGTATAGGGTAGAATAAGATAAACAAACGAACGCGGCATTGTAAAGTGGAAACCATGGTAATTATAAGTATTCAATCTATGCTTGAAACGCACATCATTAATTAATATTTGAAGCGCACATTTTTAACAATATGAGTGAGAGACGCAGCTTAAGCGAAGCTATAAACAGAAAATCGGGTAATTTTCTGACAATAATTTATAATTTTTCACAAGTCAAATTAATCTTTTTTATTGTTTTCAGCATTCCATCCACAAATTAAGCGTGATCAGAGCTTTCGAGTAAGTATGTTAGTATTTTAATAGGTAACTATATCGTGAACCTTTGCAGATAGGCAGTAGGCACGGTTTAAAATTTGAAAATAATATAATTATTACTTCTAATGGGCTAAGTAACTAGCTACTAGCATATGATGGGTTATTGTCTTATTAGTGACCGGTTACGAGCCGCCGGGTCAATTTGAGAAAATATGATTTCTAAATTATTTTCGGGTCTGGTCTAGTGAGGCTTTGGCCGTGAACAGTTTACTTATCGGTAAAGTCGTACCGCCAAGCGATTAAGCGCTCCGTTACGATGCCGTGTGGATCTAGGGCCCGATTTGTGGTGGTGGTGGTGGTGGTGTTTAATACAACTGCGATACCCATATTAGTTTTAACTTGCCCGTTAACCGTCTTAGACTGCATCATCACTTACTGCATCCATGCGAGATTACTGTCAAAGGCTAACTTGTAGTGTAGGGTTAGAAGAAAAAACGCATTTTAAGCAGGTACAGGATGCGTTCTGTTTATAAAGGATCTTCTGCCTCAACATAGTAGACTATAGTTATACATAAAAGATCGCTGAGTAGGATAGGGAAATCTGTAAATCTATATCCCATCAAAAACATAAATGTAAAATGAGAGCCAAGTTCAAAATTGTGATATACTATATGCCTTGGTTGTTGACTGCAGCGACAAAAGAAGTGAGATCTAAATGGGTGCCAAGTTCAATGGTCAGTCCTGCAATTTATTTATCCCATCAAAAACATAAATGTGAAATGAGAGCCAAATTCAAAATTGTGATATATATGCCTTGGTGTCAACAACTTCAGCGACAAAAGAAGTGAGATCTAAATGGGTGCCAAGTTCAATGGTCAGTCCTGAAATTTATTTATAACAACATATAATATTTAATAACAACTTAAAATATCATTTCTTCTTATAAATTAGTATAAAATGTTGAAGACTAAGGCTTTGGCTTGGCTAGTTTTCATATACGAATTATAGCCTTCACAAGTTGTAAAGCTGTAAGTTCTTATTTTATTCTTCCGAAAATTTGGCTAGCTGGTAGAAACTGTACTTTTAGGTACCTACTTAATAATAATTCGTATATGGAAACTAGCCAAGCCAAAGCCTTAGTCTTCAACATTTTATACTAAGTTATAAGAAGAAATGATATTTTAAGTTGTTATAAAATATTATATGTTGTTATTAATAAATTTCAGGACTGACCATTGAACTTGGCACCCATTTAGATCTCACTTCTTTTTTCGCTGAAGTCAACAACCAAGGCAATTTATTATTCTAATTGTAATTTTCAGACCTTCAAAAAGACAGGCGGAGCCTTGGAGTCCAATAATGAGTTACTCCAGAGGGTGAGTGTTAGTAACCTTAGCACAATTTTTTTTAAAGCGATTGGCTGAATTTAGTAGCTTTGCAAATGACTATTATTACGAAAGTTATTTCCTGTTAGGAAAAAATTAAGAATAATTTAATTCATATAAAGCACGGACAAATTATATACTTAATGATCCCTATCCTTGTAACTATGTAGGTAAGGCGAATCTCACACTGCGACACGCGCAGCAACAGAGCGCGGAGAGGCGTTGTTAATGTGGTACTCAGAGGTGCGCTTAATCCAAAAGCTAACATTCGTTACATACTTCAAAAGTTAACTTCGATAATTATCAGTGCGGGATTCGCCTAAATTATATGTGAACCCAGCTCCAGCTTGGTACACTACGAGAAGAACTTGCATCTGGTGATGCAAGTTCTTCTCGTAGTGTAGGGCCAGAGTCATCATCAACGTAAACCAGCCGGAAGGCTACGAAGTACATATTAAGTACTTTTATTTCATCTGTGGCTAAGGTCGATTATTATGAATTGATAACGTATTGCCAGGGTTGGGCAGTATTTGAATTACTTACTTGTAATTAAAATACGTAATTGAAATACAAATACGTATTTGGTATTTGTATTTCATTACTTCCATAAAATGTAATTTATACTTCATATTTCAAATACCGACGCCGACGTTTTTTTTAAAATTAGTATTCCAAATACTTGAGGCTTCAAAATACATTTTAACATTAAAATACGTCATTTATTCTTCATTTAGCGATCGTGAGTGTGAGTGCGAGGCCAGAATGTAATGATGGTAAAACAGCTATTAGAATCATACGAAATAGAACGTAAAGGAAAATTAGAGGAAAATCTGGTTTTACTGATTAATTAATCTTGTTTTGTTCTACTTTTCAGCCCGTGCTGGTCTAGATTACTTATTATATAGTATAGTATAGTAGTATTTTATATTTCGTATTTCAATTAAAAATAGCTAAAATACTGTATTTTGTATTTTATATTTCAAATACCTTACCTATAGATATTTTGTATTTCGTAATTTAATTACTAGCGATACAGTATTTTTAAATTTGTATTTCAATTAAAGCAAAGCATGTATTTTGCCCAGCCCTGCGTATTGCGAGTTTTTTTTTGCGTTTATGTTTTTGAAAATCCTCTGGACTGGGAACTCTTTGATTTTCCGGGATAAAAATAAGCTCCTGTCCTTCCCCCGCCCCCGGGCCAGGATGCAGCCCATTTTTGTAACATCTGTGTACCATCAAAAGATGGGCTGCGAATGCATAGCAGACAAACAGATAGATACACTTTCTCATAACTAACTAGCAGACTTGCCCGCGACTTCGTTCGCGTGAAATAAGTTTTTTAATTCCCACGGGAACTCCCTAATTTTTCGGGATAATATATAGCCTATGACACTCACCAATAATGTGGCTTTCAGAATTTTCAAAATCGGTTCAGTAGATCCAGAGATTACCCCCTACAACGTCACAAACTCACAAACTTTACCTCTTTATAATATTAGTATAGATATACGAGGGATTATAGACAGTATGGCGCTTCGTGGCGCATTGTGTAGCGCTGTTATCTTAACGTGCTGAGGTCCCGGGTTCGATCCCCGGCAGGGTCAAGAAAGACGTGCCGCCAAGCGATAACGCGTTCCGGTACGATGCCGTGTAGAAACCGAATAGGGGTATGGGTTTAATATAACTGCCATGCCCCTAACAGGTTAGCCCGCTAACATCTTAGGCTACATCATCACTTACCATCAGGTGAGATCGTAGTCAAGGGCTAACTTGTAGCGGATAAAAAAAAACAGTACCTACTTACTACCTTGATATATGTATGTGCACTGTAATTTCCATTTGGTATATTTTTAGCACTTCGATGAACGGGTTAAATAATGAAGACGAATTACGACAAAGACCAATGAGGGAAACACCTTTGACAATTATTCCTAGGTATATATTTACATCTTAATACTTCTTATGGACGGAGTTTTTACGCGGTTGATTGCCTCATCTTCAGGTTTAGCATGCGCACAACCAGAGTCCCAATTGTCTAAGCTTAAAATGTATATAACTCGAGCTTTTTGACGTGCAGGCATCTGCGAACGCCTTAAAGGTACGGTTCGTTTGAAAAACGTTTACGATTACGATTTTCTTACACAATCGGGGAGCAGATATCTCGCGACGAATGAGAGGGATGTTGTCGTTGCCGGCTAATTTCTCGTTTACAAAATCCGGTAAATTGCGAGAAAAAATAGTGGGCATGTAAGAGTTCGTAGAGAAAAAGACCACAGTTAAGAAATATTAACTTTTATCTCTATACTTTTGACTTAACGAGACAATATATATGTGTAACCATGTTAGCTTTGATAGAACAAGTGAAATTAATTTAACGAATTAAAAAATACGACTGCCCTGCCATATTATTTTTGGAGTTTACCACCTTAAGAAGCGATTTGCATATAATATAGCCTTTGGAATCTTATTCACATTTTTTATTAAATGATATTTTTTTGTGAATCACTAAATATTGAACTATAGTGTTATATATTTTTGGAATGTACCTACTCATCATTTTCTAGATGATGATTATATAGGTAGTTAATCTTATTTTGGAATATTTTTTTTAAATTTTGGTCTTTAATGCGGGACCATGGTCACCCCAAATTTTTTCTTAGTTAATCGTAAATTTTTTCTTAGTTAATCGTAAATTTTTTCTTAGTTAATCGTAAATTTTTTCTTAGTTAATCGTAAATTTTTTCTTAGTTAATCGTAAATTTTTTCTTAGTTAATCGTAAATTTTTTCTTAGTTAATCGTAAATTTTTTCTTAGTTAATCGTAAATTTTTTCTTAGTTAATCGTAAATTTTTTCTTAGTTAATCGTAAATTTTTTCTTAGTTAATCGTAAATTTTTTCTTAGTTAATCGTAAATTTTTTCTTAGTTAATCGTAAATTTTTTCTTAGTTAATCGTAAATTTTTTCTTAGTTAATCGTAAATTTTTTCTTAGTTAATCGTAAATTTTTTCTTAGTTAATCGTAAATTTTTTCTTAGTTAATCGTAAATTTTTTCTTAGTTAATCGTAAATTTTTTCTTAGTTAATCGTAAATTTTTTCTTAGTTAATCGTAAATTTTTTCTTAGTTAATCGTAAATTTTTTCTTAGTTAATCGTAAATTTTTTCTTAGTTAATCGTAAATTTTTTCTTAGTTAATCGTAAATTTTTTCTTAGTTAATCGTAAATTTTTTCTTAGTTAATCGTAAATTTTTTCTTAGTTAATCGTAAATTTTTTCTTAGTTAATCGTAAATTTTTTCTTAGTTAATCGTAAATTTTTTCTTAGTTAATCGTAAATTTTTTCTTAGTTAATCGTAAATTTTTTCTTAGTTAATCGTAAATTTTTTCTTAGTTAATCGTAAATTTTTTCTTAGTTAATCGTAAATTTTTTCTTAGTTAATCGTAAATTTTTTCTTAGTTAATCGTAAATTTTTTCTTAGTTAATCGTAAATTTTTTCTTAGTTAATCGTAAATTTTTTCTTAGTTAATCGTAAATTTTTTCTTAGTTAATCGTAAATTTTTTCTTAGTTAATCGTAAATTTTTTCTTAGTTAATCGTAAATTTTTTCTTAGTTAATCGTAAATCGGTTCAGGCGTATAGAAGTTATGGTGGAATATACATACATACATACATACATACATACATACATACATACATACATACATACATACATACATACATACATACATACATACATACATACATACATACATACATACATACATACATACATACATACATACATACATACATACATACATACATACATACATACATACATACATACATACATACATACATACATACATACATACATACATACATACATACATACATACATACATACATACATACATACATACATACATACATACATACATACATACATGAACCCTGAAAACAATCAGCGGGATGTCCAGCGTAGATGTGTTTAATATAACAAGTAGCGCAATATCATAGCGCGCTATTGTTCTATAGCGCGGATAACGTGCTATAAGACGAGCTGACATGACGGTACGGCGTTACCTTACTACCCACACATGGTACCGTCAGACTTTACTACGGGAACAATCGGTGTGGCCCAATCAGGATTTGACTGGAGTAATGATTCCGTCACTCACCATCTGGTAAAGAGCCCGCTCGACTGGCTCTCGCATCGCAAAAAGAAGTGGACCAGCGCGCATGAACACGGCCGGCACCCTAAGGCTTTCACTGTCACACAATTCGTTTCCTAGACAGGTCGCCGTATTCCGAATTACATACAAACTTATTTTACGCACAACCTTATTATATCGTATCGTCGGCGTTATTTTACCCATGGCCTTGACATTCTCCCCCGTGTAGTACCGCAGTTGCAAGTTACAGTCTTCTAATTTACAATGATTACTAAATAACTTAACATAATAATCGTAACCGATACAAGAAATTGTACTGCCCGTATCTATCTCCATAGATAAAGGATTACCACACACTTCAAGTGTCATCATATAAGGTTTATACTTATAGATATACTGCAAATTAAAAAATATGGTAGTTACCTCGGTATTATTACTATTATCGCCTGAGTCTTCGCCGACATCCGCTCTCATGTAATTGTTATACACTCTAGGACACATCTTTTTCAGGTGGCCCCCTTGGTTGCAAATTCGGCAGACATAGATTCTAAATTTGCAGATCAAGGGGTCATGCCACCCCTCACAAACTCCGCAGGGTTTACCGTGCATTCTACCGGCGCACGATTCGCAGCTGCTGCCTCTCGAACACCGTATCCCTTAGAACGTAGATAGAATTCGCCCTCTGTTGCGCCCGCGCTCGCCGCCTCTGGCACCCCTGGGACTCGGCCTGACCGCATACACGTCCGCCCGGCCTGGCTGGTTTCCTTCCTGGCTGCGCTCATCCGCCCATGATTGATAATTATTGTTCGTGACCGCTACACCGTTAAACTGCCAACATTAACAGCCGCTGCGTTCTTCTCTGCCGCCTCTAATGAGTTTGCCAATGCCAAAGCTTTCTTAAAATTCAACTCCTCTTCTGCTAAAAGTCGTTGCCTGGTAGTCTCGCAAGATAGTCCACACACTAGTAGATCCCTTAAATTCTCGTCTAACATTGCCTTAAACACGCACTTCATGGCCAACTTTTTTAATTCAGCGACATATTCCGCAATTTTTTCATTACTATTTTGCTTCTGAAAACATTATGAAAAACGTTTCCTTGCGATGTTTCCCTTCAACTATATAGCAAATCTGGCCTTCGCCTTACGTAACATACCAAATTTTTTTCATTTTCAGCTCTCAGCAACGGTCTGAAGATCCTTGGGTGCACCAGCCACACCGCAATGACATGCTTATCGGATATCCGAGGAGGTAAATTTAAGCTTTTAAAAAAATGCGCGTAAAATAAAAAAAGTTAAACAAACTCAAAAAACTAATTCGAAAAAAAAACGAAAACTAAATCGCGGTCATCAGGTAGTTATGAATGACAAAGTTAAAAAAAAATATAGGTAAGTAGATATATTGACTTAAAGGTATACTTGATACAAAATAAATTATTCCCAACAGTGGCCAATCGAATCCTGCATTCAACGGAGACGTGCTAAATCAAGCGCCACCACCGGGGAAAGAAAGATCGATACCTGAGTAAGTGCGTGTGATAGACCTTAAATATTCCTAGGATTTAGCAAGAAAAGATTACAATTATTTTGCTATAATCCGCCAACAGAAAAATTTATATATGGTCAAGCATGCAGTTACAAGCGAAGCACCGTTTACCTTCCCAACCAAGCAAGAAAGCCAAGTTCCCAAGCAAGCAATGCCACCACCACTCACATGCACCACCACACAAGACTTTTATAGTAATCTCAACGCACGTTTCGCCCCGACACCGGAGCATCTTCAGGAGATGTAGACTTTACAATGCAAGATTGTCTAGTGACGTTCGTGTCAAATGCGCGGTGTTATATACCGCTTTTAAACCCCCACCACTATTGCCCCGCCCATTACCCCCGGACTCCTAACCCCTTCAAATAAACGAAGCAGTGGTGAATTTGAAACGTTAACTTGTTCGTTAAGTAATTTAAATTGATTATTATTATTATGTTTAAGTTTTTGCAACAGTAAAGATAAGTTAAACAACAAACAAAAATCGGGCATTTATAAACTCGAATGTTCAGAATGCAATGCCACATATATTGGTCAAACAGGTCGTAAATTTGATACACGCTATAAAGAACATGTGGCCGCAGTTAGGAACAACCAACCCCAAAAGTCACATTTTGCTAAACATCTTCTAGATAGTGGGCACAAATTATCTTCCGATCATTCATATAAAATCTTACACACTTGCAATAAAGGCATAAGACTAAGCATGTTGGAACAATTAGAAATAATAAAACATAATAATAATAATCAATTTAAATTACTTAACGAACAAGTTAACGTTTCAAATTCACCACTGCTTCGTTTTTTTATAGGCCAGAGCTTGGCTGCAATCAGACTTGCTTAAAGTGGTGATGCAGCCTAAGGTGGAGCGCGCTTTCCTAGAAGATGCCTATTCACTCTTGATTTGAAGGTACCTATATTAAAAGAGGTGGGGAAAACGGAAGCCGGAAGGGCATTCTATATCCTAGCGGTTCTAATTAGAAACGAGGAAGCAAATCGCTTCGTACGAGCCCGCGGAATTTCGACTGCGTAAGGGTGCAGACCTTGTCGATGCCTTGCGGTTCGATAATAAAAAGGTGATGGAGGAACCAGATCGAATAGTTCCTGAGCACACTCTCCGAAATATATCCTGTAGAATACCGACAGACAGGCAACTTTTCGCCGATGTTCTAAGCTTTGCAGCTTCGAACTGACCAGCGCTTTGTTACCAATAAGTCTCCTGGCGCGACGATCCACCGAATCCAATGCATCAAGCTGGTACTTGGCAGAGCCATCCCATAAATGGCTGCAGTACTCCATGCACGATCGAACTTGTGCTTGGTACAGGATAAGAAGCTGTTCCGGCGTGAAGTACCGCTTGACTTTGTTGAGGATGCCAAGTTTCTTGCCAGCTGTTTTTGCTTTGGATTCGATGCATTGTCCAAAGTTGAGGTTGGACGATATGTTTATTTGAAGGGGGTAGGAGTCCGGGGGGTAATGAGCGGGGCAATAGTGGTAGGGGTTTAAAAGCGGTTTAAAACACCGCGCATTTGACACGAACGTCACTAGACAATCTTGCATTGTAAAGTCTACATCTCCTGAAGATGCTCCGGTGTCGGGGCGAAACGTGCGTTGAGATTAGTATAAAAGTCTTGTGTGGTGGTGCATGTGAGTGGTGGTGGCATTGCTTGCTTGGGAACTTGGCTTTCTTGCTTGGTTGGGAAGGTAAACGGTGCTTCGCTTGTAACTGCATGCTTGACCATACAGAATTTTTTCTGTTGGCGGATTATAGCAAAATAATTGTAATCTTTTCTTGCTAAATCATGAACTTCCGCAAAGTAACGCCTGATTCTATCCAATATATATTCCTAGGAGGAAACTATTAGAAAAAATTTAAAAGTCAGCACAATATTGATATTATTTTTTTATTGAATCGATTTTATTCAAAAAACATGTCTTCTTGTCAGAAATCCGGGACTCGGCATACTTCAAATTTACTTTTCGCGCGCTATATATATGTACCTAATAATTAAAGTTTTAGCGATATAGGGCTCATAAGTAGTACTACTCTAGATACTACTCTAGATAGATAATAAAATTTATGACCTGGTGGTTACAGCCGCCATCTGAATCGTTCTCATTCGTGGCTGCACAACTCCGGAGCCGATATGGGAGCGCGGCCGTTTTCGTATCTAGAAGACCGCCAGCGACCACCAGTGAAGTCTTCCACGACTCCTGCGATGCCGGCGAACGAGCCCCAATGGCGCCGCGACGCCTGGGTGACTGCGGCACCACCTGTACCCGAGCCTGACTACAGCCCACCGCCGCGGAAGCTCAAATCGGCGCTGAAATCTAATTATGTATAATAATTAAGATTTATGTATATCTATTTAAAAATAATTGGCAGTCATAGGGACTGCCGATACTTAGAAGTGAAAACGAATATATAAAATAATTTGTTTTTAAATTAAAAAAAATTACAATGTAAACCTTAACACTAAATTATTAAAGTTTAAATTCGAATGTAGTATATTTATATTGAAGACCTTTTGTCTTCGTAACAAGCATGTCGCTTCGCGAGCATGTCGCTGTTCGCGAGCATGTCGCTGTTCGCGAGCATGTCGGTCACGCGAATCCACAAGTTTACCCCCTACCAAAAAGTGCTCAACGCGGCTAAAGAAGTTTTCACTTAAATAATTACGAATTACATAGGTCTTTTTTTAAACTATGTTAACAACACCGAGTACGAATCCAAGACTCCTAATATTCTCCTCCTAATAATCTACTTAACCTTAAAATCCGCTGACCGAAAAAGGATCGATGCATTTGAAATGTGAGGCGGATGCTCAACATTTCTTGGTGAGAACACAAGTCCAAAGTCACGACCACAAAATTCATTTTTTTTAATAATTAAAATTATATAATATAAACCCACTCAAGCATTAAAGTTTGATTTCGGATGTAGTAAATTTATATTAATTAAGACCTTTTGTCTTCGTAACAAGGCGAGCATGTCAGACTTCAAAAATTAAAAATAAAGATGCGGTTATTCAACATCTGTCTGCGGCAGATGCTCGACTACTTCAGTCACATTGCCAGGAAAAATCCAAGCAGCATTGAAAAACTCATCACCCTGGCAAAATCGAAGGAAAAAGACCCCGCGCATGACGCTCGAGATGTTGGTCTGACCAAATAAAATAAGCGGTTGACACTGTAATGCCTTTCGCACGGCCTGTAACTAATAGGGAGAGATGGCGTATCACCGTGAAAGCGGTAATATCTCCACTCTCGAGGGAGCCACGAACCTAAAATTTGGGGAAACGACGCGAGACGGAGAAGAATACCTAAAATTACGGCCATCGTGTGTTTATGTAACTGTTGGTGGATAATGGGCAGACTATTAAATAAATCCACCACGCCACGAGGCCACGTACCGGTAAACACAGTGCAGAGCAACCTCGACAGTCCCCTGGACCTGGAGTGAGGAATGAGGAGGTGGTGCGTTCTCCAAAAGGTGTATATCTAGCAGCGGATGAATACAACCTGATGCATGGAAAGGTCGAAGTTAAGTATTAGTGATTTACTATTAAGTTTAATCTTAGACTAATATTTCGATGAGTTTAATTAACTAGTCCACGCCAGTGAGTGCTTATATAAGATCATGAGCTGAGCGCCCTATGCTTAGCCAAGAGACGAAAATAATTTTGCGAGATAAAAGTTGTGTGCAAAATCTAGAAAATCAATTCAAATTTTAAAACTATGGGTTACAGTTTGCACTTACTCGAATCACCGGAAGTTGATGGACGGTGCTGGAAGCACCGAAAGCACAGATTATAAATTTAGTAGAATACACTCACCGTTCGTTCGTCTATGAAGGACTAATGAGGTTTAGCTAAGTAAATAGTAACTTTGCATTCTTGCATTACCTACCACGATAATATGAAATACATTTAAATAATTACATTTATATGAAATACATTTGAAGCCAAACCCATTTATCGAATCCCACTTCAACTGCCGAGCGAAGGCAAGATATCGAACATTGGTCATGGATGTGTTATTTTATAGGGAGTGAATAAAGTGATTTGAGATTAATCTACTTGGTTATCGAAAAAAGTTGGAGTAAAATAATTTGGTCAGCATTTAATCTTTCGGTTTGCAATAATTTAAAAACATTTGCAAAACTTAATTAACATTTAATCTTAAAATGATTTGCAAATAAATAAATATTCTGTATGCTTGTTAAATTAGGTAGTTAAGTATTTGCAAAATATATACTTATGATGCAAAATAACTAGTTACTTGGTTGGCAAGATGATACTTTTGGTTTGCGGTAAAATCAAATCTTTATGCATTTGACTTTGCATTTAAAAAAGATGGTTATCGTTTATGTTGAAAAATATAGGCAATGGACGGAGTGGTATTCACGTGACACGGCCAACCTATTGCGTGCAAGCATTCTCATTCAGCCCCGCATGGCATTTAATTGGTGTTTTGAACGCAATTGAATATTATAAGTTTCTTAGATTATGTAGCTATATTAGTTTGCATGCATACTTTTTATAAATAATTTTGTAAATCAAATCTTTATAGTTCATATATCTATAGCTTAGTATTATAAACAAGGTTAGGTTCGGTTAGGAATCTTTTATCTTTCGTTTTCGCGAAGTGGAATAGCGATAAACATGAGATTAGCTTAAAATAGGTTAGTCCCACAAACTTATCTGACAGGTGACAACATC
Organism: Erebia palarica; assembly: GCA_964035005.1. Lineage (NCBI taxonomy): Eukaryota > Metazoa > Arthropoda > Insecta > Lepidoptera > Nymphalidae > Erebia > Erebia palarica. The sequence goes on from OZ035986.1 coordinate 24,559,454, forward strand.
GCTAGTAGATATTTAAGAAAAATAAAAACATATCAGGCATAAAAATTAGTTCCAAATTTGGCCACCAGGTCAGATAACTTGACCTTTGATTAAGTAGAGTTTGGGTGCGCACTCCATCTAGTTTATACACCTTCGTGGTCTGGACTCTGGTCTGTGGTCAAATCATTAATCAATAGTCATCTGTGTTCAACTTTGCTCATTTTACATAGCAGCAGAGAAAAAGTTCAATTAAAATCAAAAAGAGTGCATGCTTAAAAGTCGAGTTATTAAAAAATCTTCGACAAAAATGTGTACGCAATATAGCTTATTTTGTACATTACATAAATCGATGCATAAACCGGAAAATCATTAGCATTTCGCATAGTTTTTTTACTAAGATGTAAAATGGGTGCTGACAATTGTATTAGGTTATTAGTTTTTGTGGTATTGTTATAACAATGACTATTCTCTACTGCATTTTATTGATCGCACATAATATTAAGTGAACAATATTTTCCGTATAAATGCGGTCCCAAAATGAGGTTCCATAGACGGTGTGGTGACAGAGTTACGCTTTTGCACGACAATACAACTGCTGTTAGAAATTTTGTTGAATTCAACCACGGTTTGATATTGAGTGCGGAGCCAATCGGAGATGATATTTTATTTGAAGTCTGCATTGATAGAAAGGTAAGTTTGTGATTCACTTATTACCTTTTAGACTGCTATGTTCTATAGATCATCAAGGTTTCATTCATAGCGATTATGATGACCAAATCTTGCAGGTATGAATAGTATGGCAAACATATTATAAGAAAAACTTTTAGTAAGTACTCAAGTTGCTAAAACGTTTTAATAAACGTTTCGTTCTGTTAATACACAAAAAATGGTTGTCCAGCAGTGAGATACCCTTAAGGTTAAGTAAAAATAGACCATAGCAGCACCATAGCAGTTTTTTTTCAGGAACTATCTTGTGGTATCTAGGTTCTTCACAAAGAGTTTCACGTACATAGTGACTGAGACTAACTAAGATTAGTGACTGACACCACTGTTGCCAATTTAATATAGTAAGAGAGCGCCAAGTTGAATCAAAAGAATTTGCCAGGTGCATTTAAAACCATGCACACTGTAGGGTTCTGTAGATGCCCATCACAATATGTGAACTTTTTATGTTTTTCATCTACTACTCATAAACTTGTAAAACCTACTTAGCTGTGATAGTTTTCCTTTTCACATACCCAACCCACCCAAATGAAAAACTTCATGCTCAAAATATTTTATACACACTGAAAGAACAATGGTTATTTGGGACAAGAAAAAATAATTAATTATGATAACGTATCTGAAACTGTCACCAAAATGTAGTGCATGGTTAATGTACATAATGGATATTATGTTTATTTTTAAAAGCTGGGAAAATGAAGATAATCTTCTTCAAAAATATAAGTTTTGCATAAAACAATGCAGGATTTTTATTTTATTTACATAGTCTGCATTATTACCTGATTGCAGAATGCACAGGGTTGTGTTCATCAGTCTATATATGTTTTCTTGTTCATTGCAGTAAAGTTACAATCTAAACTCACAAACCAATCGAACTTCCGAATGTCTATGGAATCCGAATAAATAAAAACAACAAAATGCCAACCACTACAGCCATATTGGAACAAATAAAAAAAAACTATAGACTATGGCATCACATCAGTATCACTGAGTAGGTCTTGTAAAATTATACTTAGGTTCCTTTGACCATTTTTTGATTCCAATGATCATAATATTATAAGATTTATGAGGTTTCAGAGGTTCATTTTTAATGTTATTCTTTTGTATCGCACTGCAGACAAAATGGCTGGGCCGATTCTGATATTACTTGCACCAGTGGACTTAGTCTTGTGAGTGTCAATAAGGAAGCTCAATTTATGTTAAAATGGCGGTAACTAGAAGCCAATAAAAAGTTGATAAAATAGAAAAATCTTTATTGGAGCTATAAACACAAAATGATCAAATATAACAAAATTACAAAACTGTACTAAGTTACTTACATGCAATGTATTAGAAATTGTTAGTCTGTACAGCAGGGCAAGGATACCCACAGGTGAGTTGCACGGCTTGTCTTGGGGCTCCTGGCCTCTCAGACTAAAAGCATCTATAGGCGATGTGTAATGTGAAGTCCATGTTATACCAAGAATATCTAAGAGTGATGTCATCATGGAAACTTACAAAAAACGTTGTGGTTCATCTGCAGCAGAAAGACCAAAGGAAGGAGTGCAGGTGAACCTGGAAGAACTGAAGTCGAGTAGGATTATTATTATTATTATTAAACACTATTTGCACCACGCAAGAAAAAAAACAACCTAGTAGGAGGGTGACCTATTTTAACTCCTACATACCTACTTACACCAGCTTGGTGCAATGTGTTACTCTGTGAGGGCTATTGGCCTGAGGGCATTGTGTACTGTCACTTAAGCTAGGAAGCGAGGGAAAAATCTCTGCCTTTAATTATTATACATTATATAATAGGTATTACTTTATATTTGTCTAGTACTTTATATTGTTGTATCCCCCGGGGTTTTTAATCTTAAACGATATTAAGATTAAAAACCCCGGGGGAACGTTTTGATTTTCCAAGATAAAAAGTAGATGATGACCTGTCACTCTCCAGGTCATCAATACATAAGTAATTATTACAACCCATAATAATTCATAATAGCAGTGAGATTTTAGCTTTCATTCTACATAAAATTCATAAATTACACGTAATACTCTTCGATGACTACATCAATTGAATAGTATTGTTGCTCGTATATCAAAATGCAATCTACATCAGTTGATCATTTACAATCTTATTTCACATCACATGAAGATGTGATTCAAAGGTAAAAAGAGCCATCTAGTTTCATACTTTGTTATAAACAAACATTTTATCTATATGACTAAATTATTATTGCACTGATCACAAGATCATTCTGATTCACAGAGTAAGAATATAGTAGGTACTATTCTTACTCTAAGTTCTGATTGCTGAAGGTCGTGACCCGTTCCATTAATTACATAATGGTAGGAGTTTTCTTGGGATAATAATATGGTGAATTTCCAGGTCTTTCTGCAGGGCATTTTTAATATGTTTGGAAACAGCACCTTCTATTACCCAATATACCCTTCTATACCCAAGTGTTTAAATGAGTTATGCCCGGTTGCTGAGGTTAATAGTTATGTATATGATAAACATCTGTTAACTGACGCTGCATTTCTGAATGCTCAACAAACCGTTCAATAACTATGAAATCGATAACCAGTAACAAATTATCGCGTTAGATGGATCTTTTTCCGAGATCAAGTTTGTAACATATTATAATATAATGATTTTATCTCTTTGTCACCGTTAGATTATAATCTAACCAGCGAGATTGTCAACTGTCGAAAGATTGTGAACCATTGAATGTTCTGAGTGCCAATTTTTGAAATATTCATTGTATTTACGTTTTCTTGTCTCATGTAGGTTAGGTTAGGGTCCGACATAAATAATCAGGTAGTGCCCGGCCTGCTTAATATACCTAACAGATTACAATCTACCGAAAAATAATGCGTTATATTGTAATCTTTCGACAGTTTACAATCTCGCGAGCTAGATTATAATCTAACGGTTTTTACAATCTTACGGTGACATCTTCATTTAAAGTTTTTTTTTTTCTGAATAATACAATACAACTTAATGCTAGCTAGCCTAACCTAATTACTATATAAATCATGCCCACGTGGAATGGTGGCAAGAATGCTGGCTGCATTTCCGCGCTGGACAGCCAGGCTGATCCTTTGCGCAAAAAATGAGCCAGCCCTTCTGTCACCAGATGAGGCAATTAACCGCAGTGGTAAATTAGATTATCATTTACAGTAGACTTTATAACAATATCATTTATTAGCGTAAATAAGTGGCTAAGGACTGTTTTATGTATAAACTAGTTGATGCCCACGACTTCGTCCGCGTGAATTGAGGTTTTATGGTTCCTGCGGGAACTCTTTAATTTTCCGGAATTAAAAGTAGCCTATGTGCCCAGACTATAATCTATCTCTATGCCAAATTTCATCCAGATCTATTTTGCTGTTCTGGTGTGATTTATTAACAAAACATCCATCTATTCGTCCATCCATCCATTTCCAACTTTCGCATTTTTAATATTAGTATGATATGGTGGGGCAAAAGTTTCTTCGTATTTTTTTTTATATATAAATTCAAGACTTTTTTTCAAAGTTCAATTATATTATGTGCCATTTTGTTTGATAACTTTTTGCCATCTTGTAGGTAGTGACATTTTGGTTACGGCATTTGTCTTCGAGCTTCTTTACTGAGGATTCCGTTCCAGAAGATACTGCTGCAGATAACACTTCTGTAGCAAAATTCGTTATCTGCCCTTTCAAGCTACTTAAACTCTGGTTCAGATTTCAGATTGAGTCACAACATTTTTAATACACAAAATTAAGTCCACATATCACAGGCAAACATATGGCATCGAAATATTATGGAAATACCTACCGATGTAAACAGTAAATTATGTTGACGGCTGTTGACAGATTTTCTATGAGGTTATATTGATCAGATTTTCTATGAGATTATATTGATCAGATTTAGGATTGGTCTTGGCTGCTCAGTATCGATAGTTTACTATAGATACTGAGCCCAAAAGAAATAAAAAAAACAGAATATATTAAATGTACAGAAATCTTCCAGTTACAGTTTTATTATAAGTATAGATTACTTAGCCATACTTTACTCTGCCGTTAGATGGATCATAAGATCGAGTCCACTCTTATGTATAGCACCGGAACATATAAAAAAAAGATACCCTTTTTTATTACATTCATGCTTAACATGTGCACAGCACCTTCTGATACTGACACAACTAACATACAAAATGATAATATTTTTCCAGGGAAAGTGACTGAACATCGTTTTAGTAAGCATATTAATTATGATAATGCGTAAATTTTTTATAAGCAAATCACCAAAGATTGTCAAAGAGTTCCTTGTATGTAATGTTCTTTAAATAAAATTTTATTACTGTACCTAGTCATGTTCAGGTAAAGTAATACAAGGTACAACAGGTAGGCAGGCAAGTATACTTCATGCCTTTAAATTTATCATAAAACATCGAAATATAAAGATAAGGAACCAATAAACTGCACAGATCGGTCGGATAACTTAACTCTAGTCTAAACAGAAACAAATATCGCGTGGTTCAGAAACGCTCTACCATTAGTATATTAATGTATGTATTAGAATAAATCATATAAGTAAAACAGTACAGTAAATGTAACATAAATCAGGCAGGTCATAGAAAGCATTCATCGCCAAAGATGTGTGGTGCATATAGGACAATCAAAAAAGCGTGTGTTGCAGCTTCGTGACTATTTTGTAAAAGGAAATTCGTACTGGTAATTCCTAGATGATTCCTAGTTACGAAATATCGGTTAAAAGGAAATGTCGCTTCACCATTGAAAAAAAAAACTGCGTCTATGAAATATTGCCTTTTTTGTCGATGGTTGCCTGTCAATAATTACGAAATTTCATAGGCATGCTTATGTCAAAAGTAAAATAAATCTATGGACAGATACAGTTCCAATTTTGGCCACCGGGTTAAACGGTTGACGGACTGCAACACGTAATCTTCACACTGTAGTGTAAAATTAGAGAGTGCGCACTTCACTTAATTCTTTAACTTTGTGATCGTCATTCTACGGAAATGTCAATCTTAATAATGTTTTATTGCCAATAGGGAAGCTACCTTAATCGATCGATTTACAGCAGTTGATATCGATTGATGGATCCGCCCAAGTCAGACAATCTGTGGCTGATTTTTGTCTGCACAAAATTAAACAAATATTTTGGCGGTAGTCTCGTCACGGTAACAAATTGTTTATTCTATTATCGGCGCGGCGAACCTTGATCCCTATGACAATTCGTGTTAGTGATGGGTCGTATCTTTGGTTGTTATTGTAGGTTATAATAATATTATAGGATATTTTTAGATATAGCCACACTATTTGGTCGGTCACTACGACGAGACGCGCGCGATCTCTCGGCGGCCGGCGCCCGGCGCTCGCTTCTTCAGTACGAGTGCTAACGCCTTGTATGCGCCACGTGTTTTTTGTTATCGGAGTGTTACTTGTTATTACTGTTTTCTTGTTATTACTGTTTTTGTTTTTGTTGCTGTTTTGTTATTGCTGGTATTGAAAAATGCCGAAAAGACTGCGAAAAACTGTACTCAACCGTGAAACGCGGGAGTTTGTTGTGCGTTTGCGAGATTACTTTGCTCGTGAACAACAAAATGGCGGCCCTTTGTTGCCACTTGACAACGTACGCGACCGTGTTGCTGATGCTCTAGGGATTGGCAAGGCTACCGTTTCCCGAATCACAAAGGAAAAGTTCGGCGAATCATCGATCGACGAGAACAAACTCTCAATTCCAAAGAAGAAAAAATGTAATAGGGTACATCCCGTCACCAGTCCAGATGACTTCGACATGACTGCGATACGTAACCATATTTACGGCTACTACTTCCGAGGTGAACTGCCGACTTGTAAAAAGTTATTGACGTCGCTAAAATCAGCCAGTTTTAATGGCAGTATGACTTCGCTCAGAATAGTCATAAAAAAATGCGGATTTCGGTATGGGAAGTGTGACAAAAGAAAAGTGTTAATGGAGCGTAAGGATATAGCATTGATGAGGTGATTTTCTACGAAAAATAAAGAAAATAGAGAATTGGGACAATGTGGTCTATCTGGACGAAACGTGGCTTAACGCCAATCACACAGTCTCCAAAACATGGACAGACGATACAGCGAAATCCTGTACCAAAGCTCCTGAAGGCAAGGGCCAGCATTTGATTATCTGCCACGCTGGTACAGCCAAAGGTTTTGTGCCTAATTGCTTGTGGGCCTTCAAATCAGTCAAATTTACAGATTATCACGAAGAGATGAATTTTGAAAATAACAATGGACCCACATAATTTAAAAATTAAGGAGGCATCGTTCAAGTACAAGCAATGGATCATAAAACTTTTGGATAATCTGCGGCGTTATGGGGCGTTGTCCATCAAAATATGGTGGGGCTCATCACCATATTTTGAAGGACAACGCCCCATACCATTCCGCACAAGTAAACAAACCACCCACCAGCAACAGTAGTAAAGGTGAAATACTAGAGTGGCTGCAACGCAACGGTGTGGAGGCTGACAGTCAACTGTTAAAAAAAGAGTTGGTCAGATTATTAAACTTACAAAAACTCCAAACAAAGCGGACATATTTTTTGTATAAATGGCAAAATCTAAAGGTCACACAGTGATTCGGTTACCGCCATACCACTGCCAATATAATGCAATTGAGATGATATGGGCGCAAATCAAAGGTGGGTAATTTGTATTTATTTTAACTTTTATGTACAAATTACATATGTACTTTTACTTCAATCTCACTCTTTTACTTTGCATCATACTCAAAATAAATATTGTTTCAGGTTGTGCAGCCAGGCTTAACACCACTCCGCCATTTACAGCGAATAAAATGCTGACATTATTAGAAAAAGCTTGTAGTGAAGTGGCTCCGGATAATTGGAGGAAAGTCGTAGAAAAGACCAAAAAACTTTGCTACGATGATTGGGATCGAGATGTGCGATACGACACTCTTGAAGATCAACCATTATTGATAAATGTAGGTGACAGCAGTTGCAGTTCAGATTCCGAGTCTGAGACGCAAACACTCATATCATTATCAGATTCAGAATAAAATACAGAGTGTAACAAAAGTAAGTGATAATACTTTAGGGTGTGTAGTGTCCCTTATATAGAGTTCACTGGCAAAGTAGCAGCGCTAAAAGCAAAATTTTTTTTTGTGATTTGCATGGGGAAGCTCATGTGGCGCTTGCCCATACAAATCACAAAAAAAAATTTTCGCTTTCAGCACTGAGTACTTTCACTGTAAACTATATAAGGAACACATGCAAACCCTAAAGTATTATCACTTACTTTTGTTACACCCTGGACCCTGTGTACGTAAATAAATAATTGTTAAACAGATTTTGTTTCATTTCATTTTGTCCTATAGCTGTTATTTTTTAATTTTCTGGGTATAGTATAATCATGTGTGTATGTATGAATGGTATGATCGTAATATTCTGTTCCATTCCATAATATATGAACTAAAATGTGAGTATGAAAAAAAATTGTGCACTCGTTTCCATTACCGACATTTTTTTATTGATACTTGCCGCCCTAGTCGATAAACGTCACACGACGTAAGTTTTGCAGGACGTAAACATAAATTCAGATTGAGATAACTTCTTGTAAATGCTAAGAATTGTTAAAAATACCAACGGAATATCATTACTAAAGGTATAAAGCTATGTAATATTTATAAATGGCATTTTTAGACGCCCCCAATATGATCCCAATTTAATGGTGACGCCACTACAATGTTATATGGTGACATTAGCTGTCAGTGTCATAGGGATCAAGGTTCGCCGCGCCGAGTATACTTCAAAATGATCATTGTTCTATAGCTCATTCATTGCTCTGCTTTGGTAAGATATTTAATCAAAGTTGCTCTATTGATCTCAGACGCTTTATTTTGCAGATTTTACGGTCTATGGTTGTACGTTATTTTTTTTAAGTTGTGAAACCAGTACGTTCGATAAAAATCGCCTGATGATGATAGATCACTCACCCTTATCCGAATTTTATAAGAGTAGTTCGGTTTTTCTTTGACTGTATCGCTCAATTTTCACTCGCATGGAGTGCATTACTACGTACACATAGTTATTAATCTGTGGCATTACTGTGTTTCTCGTAAATTAGGAAGTGTTTTTGTTGCGCTAGTAATCTCGGAGGATGCATTGATGTTTTAAATTATTATTCCCTTCATTGCTCGGATATTTGTAGGGTTACGGGAATGAATTATTTTTAGAATGTTGTCTAGCTAGCGTGTTGGAAATTAACTTAAGTTGGCCTAACATATAAAATTTGGCACATGGGCTGGGCTTTGATGGGCTTTTTTTAAACCATAGATTTTTTATATTTACTACCGTGTACCGTGTGTACCGATAGCAAGGGTGTTATAATAAGGGCGATAGTTAATCAAATCACTATTAGTAGACGCCTTAGATTATTATAGATATTAATAATTGAGGTTTTTTTTTATCCCAATAGTTGGTAGAGTCCTAGATGAGTACGCACCTACTGTTGTGGTAGATTCTGCAGTGATTCATTAGTTTTTGAGTGGACACTGCGTCCATAAACTTGTTATATCATGTTTGTAAGTGCTTTGATTTCTATGTCAATAAAATAAAAAATTGTACCTGCGCTCTGCGCGTCTTTGCCCTGGGACTTGGGAGTTGGTACTGGGCTTTAATTTTATATATAGGAAAGGATATGTTGCATTTTACTCAATTAAAGTTATACGATGCATTTTGTTAATAAAACATGTAAAACTATGATTTGACTTTTCTTACTCACTAAAAGTTACGTTATTAGAACGAGACAGGTGTATTATGTTATTACGTGAACGTGTCGCGCAATTGTCATATGACGTCATCAAATTTAGCTATTGAAGCCAATTTTTTGCCAACTATAAATGGCGTCTGTTGTGCATCCGGTGTGTCAGTAGTGAATATTACCTGTTTTTGAATATTTTCTTGTGTTTTTGCTTAGTTTTATGTAATCAACTATGGTGCAGTGCTCAGTTGTGGGGTGTCGTAATAATAATACTGTAAAACGCCCAGGAATTTAATGTCATAGGTGAGTAACAAAGTCGTCTAATTTTTCTTTTTGTGGGTACTATTTTAAGTTATTTCGACTAATTATAGCTTAGTTTCTTCTTTACTGAATCCATAACACGTAAAGGAGACTGTCCACTTTGTATGGAGGATTTGGCTTGGACTGGACAGACACTGAGAATAATAATTTTATATTAAGTTAGTAGCATTAACCAGTAGGAATTAGAAAAATAATAAAGCTTTGTGTCCAGGTGTTCCTAATTAATTTTATTGTGAAGGTTTAAAATCGAGGTTTTTGAAATAAAATACCATTGTTTTTTCTTATTTTTTTATTAATCTGAATCATATGTTAATAAGATGTTATCTAAGAACTGGGCAGGTGGATTTATTGAATCTTGATACCTTGCCCAGCTCAAAAACCAAATAATTGTCATTACATGGGCACAGCAACCCACTGTCCGTCGACCCACTATGCAGTTACAACAATATTGCTTTATGGCTTCTCTGCCTGATCTATTATTTTGGTATAAAATATAAACATAGTATAGCTTTCGGCTTATGTGCCTGCTATGGATTTTACCTCGCAGTAACGATGAATTTTCGGTGGACGGAAAACCTTCCAGTAGGTTGCTGGCTGTGTCTCTACACACTTCAATTGTATAGGATCCATCACCTCTAATGTGCTCTCCGTAGTAGGACCGTGCTTGTTTCAACTGATAGGTACCACAAGCTATGAGAATTAACTCATTTAATTCTAGTCTGGGAAAAGGTACATTGTTGATGTTAACACTGATATTTAAAAATTGTGTTCGCCTTCTATTTAAATTATTTCTCGAAACAAAATCAGCCAAGTCATTGTTGGTGTACAGCTTTTCATTTATTATTTCTAGTATTTGGCTTGCATCGTCCCTATCCCTTATCCTTTGGTGAAACCTATTTATCAATGCTGCAGCAACCTTGAAATCTGTCATGGCATGTCTAGATGCAACATTGAAAAATTCATGTCGTAGAAGCTTAAAAGATTGTTTGAATATGCCATTTACTGCTTCAACAACCCATCGGCATATTGTAACTGTTCTAGACTTGTTAGCTGCTAGTGTTGATAATTGGTTTTCACCTTCTTGTAAGGATGCAGGGGTGTGTACAGAATAATTGTTCTGTTCCAACAATGGCAAGCTGTCTCTAAAACCCCTATCCAGTATAAAAATGTCTCCAGGTTGAAAATATTGCCGTAATGGCTTTGTTTCATTGCTAAATTCATTTGACATTATATTAGCATCAGATGTAGTCGCTGGATAGGGGCCTATTACATCTACAATGTACCCATCGCAGCACACTATTAAAAAAGGTTTCATTAAATTCCTATACTTATGTAAGGAGTAGGTATCTTTTTGATAAAGATAGTTTGAACTCTTTTGTACGTACAGATAGGTACCATCCATAATAACAATCGGTTTCCTATCTTCGGCACAAAAGAGTCCATTAGGTATCAACAAATTCCTTGCTGCAATTTCAGCCCTAGTAATATTATTTATCCCCAAGTTTCTAGTTACAAAATGTTGGTTGAGTGCATTACGTGCTTCATTTATATATCTCATCAATGTAGTTCGAGGCATATTAAACAATGTGGAAATTCTTTCATCGCTGTCCCCTGTTCTTAATTTAACTAAGTATGCAGCAAGAGCTATTGTTCCCTTCTGCATGTTCCTCAAGCTAGGCACATCAGAAATAAGTTGCCTAAATTGAGTTTTTGTTAAGCCTACCCAAAAATGTACAAAATCTTCCGACATATTTTCTATATTGGAAAAGTCTAAAGTAGTGACTCTTTCATTTACAAATGATGCAAAATCTTCAATTTGTTCAGCAGTAAAACTGTGTATCGATTGTGGAATATCAGCTAATTGCTGCCAATTATCATTTTGCAAATGGTATGTACAAATTCTACAATTTACTGGAACATAAAACTTAAAATCTGTAAATAGCTTCACCCTCAACCATTTAGGAACTGTCAATCTTTCCAGTGAGTTACACTCCGGAAAAAAACAATGTCCCTGGGTATCTGCTGCTCTTTTAAGGTTCGGCAGAATAATGGTAGATGCTCCATGTTGAGGTGGCTCAAGAGTATGTCTTGACAATCTATCACATCTCTGCCAGCAGGGGTGGCAGATTTCATCAGATGCGTGCAGCTGAAACAAAGTTCACTTATATGAACAGATTCTTAATTAGCTTAGTATACACATAATATAATGACAGTATTTATTTATTATGAGGACAGAATGAACTATGAAGTTAGACTTCTTAACTATGTTAACTATCATCACCATCTCAGCCTTATTGTTGTTTTTTACTGAGCTCTCAGAACAAAATACGATTTGGCCATAGCCCACAAAGATAGCTAAATGTAGCAAATGTTTGTTTAATTATTAATATATGAGATACAATGCAAGTACATTAACATTATGTTAACAATATAGAGAAGGTACATAGCACCTAAAAGTGACAAATACTTAATATAATATTTACTTGTCGGGGCATAATCCTCTCCATTATGATGTTTCGTATGCGTGCCTCACGTTCTGTGTCAGTATGTAGCCTGTGAGATCTTGTTCTCAACAAAGAGCATCCACAGCTAACACAAATGCGACGATGGTGACCACCACTAGTAGAAGGTTGATCATTTGTCTCAGTGGAGTGTTGTGGCTGGTTGAGAGCTAGAGTCCAGCAAGAGTGGCATATTACAGTGCTCTCAGTAACCTGTTAAAAAGGAAATATATTTTATCACACTAGAAAAAATAATAAGAACTACCTAGCTTTATTATGAATTCTTGTCCTTAGTAAAGTATAAATACACAAGTGTTTATATTTTAGTGGATAAGATTATCTGCATGGGTGTAGTTGAGGACCAGGAAAGTGACATCTAGATTACTTTTTCCCAGGAAAACAAATGGGTTCTGTAAAGAATTTAAAAACTTACTCCACGCGGAAGGATTCGCGGGCATCAACTAGTAATGAATTAATTCATAAGTACATACAAGCACAATATTATGCTTTCAGCTTTTATTAAAAATGTTTCTAGTATTAACCCTGTATTCATGCATAGTTTACGCATCAACGTAACAGCGACTTTTTCCTAAATAAACATTAGCTTGGCATAGCAAATTGAACACTTACCACTTGGGGTGCAATCCAGTGTCGTATTACGGACATAACCTCTATAAGTTCAAGGCTATGCCTTCTCCTTTGATTCACGTCGTTACCACAATTAATGCATCTCAATTCCAATGCATCTGAAGTACCTTCCATTGGAATTACATCCATGGCGGGTTCCGTGTTCAGTCCGAGGTCAACATTAGGGCTTCGATCAGTACCGGTAGGAATGCCAGGGTCGTCATAAATAGCGTCATCAGAGTCCATTATTATTAGCAAAGGTCGATATAGAAAAACGGGAAGCAACAAAAGTAACAACAAATGCTCAACAATCACTCAAAACACCACAAATAACAAAGCGAAATGCGAATGTACTTTTACCGCGCGAAATGGAATAAAAGTGACAAGCAAGTGACAAGACAAAGACAGTCTCTGAACTGTTACGTCAAGGGTTGCCATAAAATACATTTGCGGGAAACAAATCGATTAAATCGATAATCGAAGTTATTACAATATTATAATTAAAAATGCAATAATATTATTTCCCTGCTACTTAAAATATATTTAATAATAAATGATGTACCTAATAATGCAATTCTGTGATTTTTCGCCATATTTAGAAGATTTTTACTTTAAAAGCCTGCAGTTAACTTTTCTTTTTTTATTCGATTTAAAACTATTTAAGTATAGATTTCATAATCGAATCGATTTTTTAATCGAATCGATATAAATAATTGTTTTTATAGGCTGGCAACGTTCGTTATAGTGGAATTAAACCGGAAATATATAATTAATGAATTAAATACTTATTAAATAAAGTTTTCATCAGTTTATATTGATACAACTGAAAATCAGAAATAATCATGATTTAATTTATAATAATTTTTGGTATAATTGGTTTTTTGCATGAATTCTGTTCACGCCAAGCCAAAAATGGACAATTCCCTTTTTGCGCTGTCCCCAAAAATTTGGATTATTTCATTAGTTTTTGTATAGAGTGTTTATATAGTGCGGGGATTGTAATGTTTACAAATAAATTGAATATCGATAAAATTAAAATTCCATATAAATCTTACTGTTTCTCACTTTGAGGGGTAGAGAGATGAAATTGAACAGTCAGATTCTACTTATAATATTGCCAAACTCATTTTAGACTAGCGATGATTATCTAGTGATTAAGACACCCGATCTCCAATCCCCGATACGTCAATATTAAAAATCAATAACTGATTTACTACTATATAGTACTAGTATATTCCTTGGCTGCACAGGTTTTTTTTTCAAAGGAAACTATTGTATTATTAGGCATTCTTTCTTGATTTTCCCATTTAAACGGCTCTATCACACCATTTTTTCATTTCTGAGTTATCATTTTTGTACCCAAGACGGAACAGAGACGGTATATGTGTTTGCCCTAAGAGGTGTGCGTTAGATTGAGCACTTTGTTGTTACCATTTTCCTGGAAAACTAATGGACCGATAATTATGCGGTTTTTTGCATTAGATATGCATAACTTCTGAGAAGGTTCTTAGGTATGTAGAGCCATAGTCCATCAAGTTAAGCTGCAATCGTGATTTTTATTCTTCAATGTTACCATTTTTCTCAAAAAGTACTGGGCCGATTGATATGCGGTTTTTTGCATTGGATATATGGTATAGCTTGTGAGAAAGTTCTTATATATATTTTATGGTCAAAGTCCACAACGCTGTGCTGCAATCGTGATTTTTTTTTACTATCTGTATTAAATTTTAAGGAAGCATTTTTTAAATCAATTTTAAAATCAGTCTACTTTTATTGTTCATATCCTCACATTCAGTAACATTTTTTCCATAATATCTAGGAATTCCAACTTCTATTATGAAACAGTATTGATTGTAAGGTTCACATGAACTAATAATATAAATCTATACTAACACATATTATAAACGCGAAGTTGGGATGTATGGATGATGTTGTTAATCAAGCCTAAACTGATCTGTATGAAATTTAGGACAAAGATAGATTATTGTCTCGAATAAAATGCCGGCTAGTTTTTATTCCGGAAAATTCAAGAGTTACCGCGGGAACTAAAAAACCTCAATTCACGCGGACGGAGTCGCTGGCATCAGCTAGTTCATTAGAAAATACTAATATTAAATATAAATATTCGTAATTTATGTGTACTAGTGTTTTTTCAAAATATTATGTTTAATTATTTATTAATTTTATTTGTGATAATTTTATATCGATTATATAACTATCGATAATACCAGCCCTAACCCCCAGCTTAAGCTCTGCCCATACGCCATTTTTACTTACCGGAAGCTTCAATTTAAATATGATGTTTCATATCCTCTCCTTTACATAAAATCAAAGGTACTGGGCCATATTAATCTATGGCCTGGGCGTTGGCGTCTTTGATTATATTATGTCGGCGTTGGGTTTCAGGTTACACATCTAAATAATAGTCTATGGCGTCGGGGCGGCGTTGTAGAGTGTAGTCGCCATTTTGTATTTTCTAAAAATAGAATTTAAGCAAGATAGTAATAAATTGTAGACTGTAATGTTTTTAGATTTTACGGCAATATTGTTTTTGTAATTCATGAGAGGATTGTTTAAAACAATGAGGTAAGTAAGTTAATTACCTCAAAACAGTGTAATTCTTCAACCGCGTTAAATAATGTCAATTCAAAATTCGATCAGCGATTGTTAACTGTAGAACCATTGAAACACCACTTCTTTTGGAAATCGCGTATTAGATATTAAGCTATGAATCCTGTAATAAAATCCACGAATTTGAATCCTGTTATACATTAAATACTCTATTTTAAGGTTAACGTGTGGAATGGCAGCCTCGAAATTGGTGTTACCACCTTGGATCCCGAATATATGGAGCTTCCTGCAACGGCCACAAAACTTAGGAATACAGCCTGGGTAAATTAATACTTTTTTATTTAATTGTTTCTGTTCTTGTTCTTCACATTCTTGTAAAATCGTCTGTATTGAGGTTACTTGTAGTTACGAGTTCTAAATAGCTCGGAAACAGGTGCACAATTTGTACATGTATTTTTTTAAACAACTATGTAGGTCAGTAGGTAAAGTGTTACGTTTTACTTTATATTTAAGTTGTTACTTACTATATAGACTTAAAATACTTTGTCTTCAATCGTCGAGACGGACTAGCCTACCTAAATCTTTTTTAGTGGAGGTCTACATTATGTTATGTCTAACATGCATAATATCAAGTTCCTAAATCCAACAGAATATGCCAATTTGATGTCAGTTTATCTTTTCAATAATGATTAAGCCACTGAGTGTGGCAGTAAGTAGAGTTGGTTTAAGTTAGTTAATTTTTACCACAGGTCCTTCTTTACATTACATTAAATGTGTAAACTTAAAATAAAGATTGGCAGAAATACTTACCTTTTATGACCAACCACCATAGGATAAATACACTAGTCATGTTAAAATATAAATTAAGTAAATTACTGCATAATTAATTTAGGCATAATTCGGAATTGTTATATATTTTATTTTGTTTAATGAGTAATAATTACTATTCATTTATTTCTTGTTACAAGATAATGTCTGGGAGTTCAATAGTTAAAGACGGAGTAACTTTGATAAATTCTTATGGACCTGAGTTAGATAGTCTGCGGGAAGGTGATACACTAGGAGTAATGAGAACATGCAAGGTGAGAAAGAAAAATTCTATTATGGGCTTCCTACATTTGTCTGTTTGAGAGATTTTATCCTTATCATAGACAAAAATTATTGAATGTTTGTAAAAATAGATGATTTTATTTTTAAATACAAAATAATGTTGCCTCTGAGTCTTATATATTTAATGTATTTTTCTTCCACGTCCTGTTGGTTTTTTTCATCCTGTATCATAGTGTAATAATATGAATTGTTATGAATTCTAGTACTTCTGACGCGATTTGAATACTGTTTATAGGGGGAGTTGATGTTCTATATAAATGGACGTTGTCTGGGTACAGCAGCTCGGGAGCTCCCTACGAGACTCTTTGCTGTAATTGATCTATATGGGCAATGTGTGCAGGTGTCTATTATTCATTCAAATGGCATGAGAACCATCATGGAGAGCAGTTTAGATCAGGTGTGTTGGTTATAATATATAGTTAGTAATTACTTTAATTTTGATGCCCATAATTTCATTCACATTTTGAAAATCTTGTAGGAACAATTTCATTTTCCAAGATAAAAAGTATCATATGCCATTCCGATTCCTGTTTTTATGTGTTTTTATAAATAATGTAAACACCATGCATTGTATGTTGATGGCACTATGGTAGAAATCTTTGACAAATTCTAAAAACAATTGTATAACATGTAATCGAAGATTATATAACAATAAATGATAATAAAGATTTGATTCGCTACAGAGCTATGTGCGAGGCTAAACTTTTTTAAAAGAGCAACTGACGAGTTTCTTGCTAGTTCTTCTTGGTAGGAATGGCATTCTGAACTAGTGGTAGATTTATATGAGAATGCAAAATAAACATTTGAATACTTTAATTTAGGTTACAACATACAAAACAAACACATACTGCTTAATCTGTTGGGTCTAGAAATTGAATTAGCAGCTAAAAGTTAGGTTCTTATACCTAGAAGCAAATAGCAATAAGCAGGTTTATTTTCTTCGTAAGATGGATGTGACATGAATTAGATGATGACTTTATGTAGATTGAGGAAGACCCTAACAATGATGACACCTTGACTTCAAGTGAAGATGCCGTACCTGATACTCCACACCCGAAGGATGACCAAGAGGTTTATATTACATTGCCAGATGACAGTGCATGCGCTATAGGTATGATAAATACATATAATTATACTGTAATTCTAATTCTGAGATTCATACAATGTACCTTGACTTTGCCCAGACTTTCGTTTAATTTAAAACAGTTTAAAACAAGACAGATTTGAATTGACATAAATTCTCAGAAAGTTGAGCAAGTCATAGTACTTGAATGGGAGCAGATGATATGGTATGATCGACCGTAACAAAGGATTATCATCCTCTGAGTGTTGTGCTCGGGGACCATTGTTTCAACTATTGATCTTTGGAAGTCCTATATATAGCATAATAATACAGAGAAAATTTTGCAATCGTGACTTGGGCTCTTTAAAATTTAAAATTTACGCACAGCGGACGCATGCGTCCAAGTGCAGAAAATAATCCCAGGATACAAGAAGAAGATTGGGCTCTGTGTGTTCATTGTGCGATGAACTAGTATTGGACTACGAATAGTATTGGATTGGATGCCATCTATTGGATTATGTGCGGACTGCAAAGACCACCACAGCACAAAGCGATTCGCATCCTCGTTTCTAATTCAAACCACTAGGATATGGAGTGCCCTTTTCCGGCTTATGTTTTCTCTTGCACCTTCATAACAATAGGCATGTTTTAGGTGAACATACTCCAGTTTAGGCTCCATCATTTGCAAGTCAAGCCCCTATAAATTAAATAAAAAGTATAAATCTTACCCCTAAAGGTGTCTTCAAACATAATGCGCGACAGCAACTCAATTCTACCCCGTCATAGTACTTAAAGACTGGAGGTATATACCCACTAATATAATATGCGCGGCAGATGTCCAATAACAGCGCAGAAATCGGCGCGCGGCGGCCGTGTACGATTGCCGCTTTATGCTTAGACACACCTTAAGAATTATTACGAATAATTATTTCTATATTGTGGTTAATTTCTCATTTGTATTTAATTCTCTCATTGAACTTTTAAAGAGCCTTAATCTTTTCAGTTGCCCATGATCGTTTACGGTTCCATCCAAGATGTGGTATTCTAGTCAAACTATCCGCCAATAACAGGTAAGTTGAGAAATCCTCCATTATACTTGTTCTTCTTTGGTCTGGATGAATAACTAATGTTTAGACATTTAGTTACCATTTAGTTATGTTTACCATTCAGTTAGGTACTAACTAAAGTCGTATTTTTAATGAGACGAAGTCAACTGACGTTTACTGTGTTGTCAGTTTTTGATGAAATAAAAATAGTGTTGAGACAAAGTGAATGATTGAAAAAACTCCGGATTGAATGAAATTGCCTCGATTGTCTAGTGAATAGTTAGTGTGCCGAACTGCAGATATCGGGTACGGGGTTCGAATTTTAGGCGTGATTTGTACATACCAACGAGTTTTCGACGACTATGTTCCTATAGTATCTACCTATACTGAATACCGAGTGTTTTAAACATTAAGGAAAACATTGCGAGGAAACTTGTAAGACTGTCCTATTTTCAATTCATCATGTACAAGTTGAAACTATAGATGTATAAAATATAACAATTATAGGTAGGTAATGAAAATAAAAAACATCGCTTTACATAATTTTTTTTATTCATCATCAGATAAATCATCACTATCGCTTTCGGTGACATTAATTATAAATCTGTCTGAAACATTGTCGAACATGTGGTCGAGACCATACATTTTGTCTTCTTTAATTATAAGAGACAAGCAGCTACTCCATTTTTCAGGTGTGATATGTTGAAGTCCTTCTTCAAAAAATTTTTTACTTCTGTTATTTTGAAGGTTTTGTTATTTCTTGCAACATATCCTTTAGCCTGCGTCCATACCAACTCAATGGGATTGAGCTCACATTGGTATGGGGGCAGACGTAAAACAATTATCCCATGCTGCGCTGCCATCTCGTCCACAACATACTTATCGCAATGTTCTTGTTTGTGCTGCCGTACAATGTCTATAAGAGTAGCTTTAACCATTGTTGATTGAACGAGAACTGAATGCATCACTATTACTTTAAATATGGCAACATTATTTTACAAAGTGACATTAGCTACTGTCATTTGGCTTCGTCTAATTAAAAATACGACTATAATTTTTAACATTAACATTGTTTAATGAGTAGAATTTTTTCATTCATGTAGCAAAAATATTAGGCCATCCGTCCACCCAATAAGCCAGAATGTTTCATTATTTTAAAAAGCTAATTATAAATTTTATGTCTAGGAGTGCCGAAAGAGCTCGACCATTGGATGACTATAATAACGGTGTAGTGATGACACACCGGCCTCTCTATGACAATGAGCTGTTTGAAATAAGAATAGACAGACTTGTAGACAAATGGAGTGGAAGTATTGAGGTAAGTTTTCTTCACTGTTCTAAAGTTTGAAGAAAGTTTCCTTTGTCACAATTGTTGTTTTATGTTTCATTTTCATTCTACTATTCTACTTAGTAAAATTTGGAGTCAGAATTTTTGACGGGACCACCTCACAAGCTTCTTCTAACCACTGAAAAAAATTTATTCAAATCGGTTTAGAAACCATGGAGATATGCACCAACATACATAAAAAAAGATACGCGCAAAATGAGAACCTCCTTTTTTGGAAGTTGGTTAAAAAATAGTTTCTATTCTATTAATAATCTTATAATAAGTCTCTGATTTAAAACACCATATATTTTCCTAAAATTGTTGTCTTTATTTTACAAATTTTTTTTGTTTATGTTAGGTTGGTGTAACGACTCATAACCCAGCTACAATCAGATTTCCGTCTACTATGACCAACATGGACAGTGGTACCATAATGATGTCTGGATCCAAAGTCCTGCTGAACGGTCATGGCACTTGTATGGAGTATGGAAACTTCAACCTTGATGAATTGAGGGTATGTATTTCTTCGAGTGAACTTATTATGAGACAAGATGGAAGTTATCTATATGCCAGATTTTGTCCAGATGGCTTCAGGAGGGGTGCTCTTAGGATGCCAAAAGGTAATAAATTGACAGACACAGTCTCAATTTAAAATAGTATTGTTTTATAGACTTAGTAAGAGCTGATGGAAGCAAGCGGCACAAGACTGTTCTGTGAAGTTCCATCCAGGAGACCTTCATCCAGCAGTGGACCTTGACGATGGCGAAGATATAGCAAGAGTGCATAATATATCCTAAATTAGTTTATCAAAAAAAAAACTGGTTATAATATTTTGATTGATTTTTAGGAACAGGTGTCTTCTTTTCAAATCATACTAATATTATAAATGCGAAAGTTTGTTTGGTTGTTGGTTTGTTGTTTTGTCAATTACGCCGTAGCGGAGCAATGGATCGACGGGATTTTTGGCATGGGTAATGGGTATACAGTTATCACGCGATGTCCGAGGAATCTTACGGAATGTTGACGTAATGAGATAGAGTTGTGATTTAGTCGATATTACGTTATCGATACTAACACATCTTTAGTATCTGAGCGGGTGCATTGAATTAATTATGAAATAATAGTTCTATGAGGATAGTATGTGCAATAAGGAAGAATAAAACAAATTGTATCATAAAATGTAAAATTCTTAAATGTAATAATCAAAATACGTAATGACTAATTTTTATGTTTCTAAATCAAGGCTATTTTTATTTTATTTTATCATAAAATGTAACTATATTGAACTGTACAAAATGAACGTAAAATCTTATTAATCACTATCGCAATCAGAATAATCTGTACTTTAAGGATTTCATGTACTATCGTCACTATCTATCGTCAGAATGAATATAAGAAAAAAACAACAACCAATAAACTTCATCCATACTAACATTATAAATGCGACAGGGTGTCTTGTCTGTCTGATACGCTTGCACGGCCCATCTTTTCATCCAATTTGAATGAAATTCAGTATAGAAAGAGGTCGCATCCCAGGTAATCAAAAAACTTATGACCAGTTTCACGGACATCCCCTAAACAATCACATAGTTAAAAGACCGCTAAGCTAAAAGGTCTCCTAAACTCACCCGTAACCCCGTAACTAACATTTGTTTTCACGTACGGGACCCATAACTAGGAAACTCCTTCATATGGGACAAATTTTTTACAACGATAGTGCATCCATTCAAAAGAAACCGTTAGGTAAGCAATAAATTAACATTTTTTTCTTTGTTTCGTGGCTATAAAAGGTTGGTAAGTCAGTAGATAGTCGTTGTTCGATCTTTTGCCTATATTGATGGGTAGCTATAAGAAAATGGTTGTACATATCTATGTATAAGTCAACGTATTGGTGTGTACCTGCAACGCGCTCGGCAGGCGCGTGCGCCGATGGCGCCACCATCTCACTTGCGTCGAACGAAGCAGTCATACATACTGTCGATGTTGTGAATTAGCTCCACGTGGATGCCGTGCATCCATCAGTGTCGCCAAGTCAACTGAACTCTTGAACTACTGTGGTTTTGTGGGTGTCGTGCCAAATTCTCCTGGGATACTGCGCCGTGCGTGGTCCACGTTCTCCAGTCGAGGGCGAATGCAAGGTTGGTGGAACTATTTTACTGCCCATCGAATCACTGGGCAAGAGATAGAAATCCCTTCGTTATACCATTCCATACATACAGTCCACTTTCATACATTACATGTTGCAAGAACCGCAACAGTCGTCAACAGCTATCGCAAAATTAAAAACAGAACTCGATAAAACGTACGCTCGCGTCAAGGGCGGCACAAGTATGGGAGTGTGGGGGGTATGAAGCGACGGTCGGGCGCGGGGCGTACCCGCCCGCTGCCTCATCCTCCGATTCCTCAGAGCTGGCGCGCGGACTACAGTTGAGGACCTGGAGAGTGTCATAGGCTACTTTTTGTCCCGGAAAATTAAGGAGTTCCCGCGTGAATCAAAAAATCTTAAACCGCGTGGACAAAAGTCGCGGGCATCAGCTAGTATTATTAATAAATACATGATTGTCTCTTTTAGGAAGGTGATACAGTGGGTATGATTAGAAAGCCGAATGGCAGACTCCACTATTTTATAAATGGCATTGACCAAGGTGTGGCAACTGACAAGGTGGAACCGCAAGTGTGGGGAGTTGTCGATCTGTACGGAATGACTGTAAAGGTAAAGAACCAATTTGAAGCTAATATTAATAATAGGCTATTAGGCACATATAAAACATTTTATATGTGCCTACACTATGTAGGTCTTTGACATTGGTCATTCTGTGATATGTGATATATATGTCACCGTAAGATGGTAAAAACCGTTAGATTATAATCTAACTCACGAAATTGTAAACTGTCGAAAGATTGTGAACAGTTCAATGTTCTGAGTGTCCATTTTTGAAATATTCATATTATTTACGTTTTCTTGTCTGCTTCTGGTAGGTTAGGTTAGGGTTCGACATGAATAAGCAGGTAGTTAGGTTCAATCGGGTTAATATACCTAAGAGATTACAATCTACCGAAAAATAATGCGTTAAAGTCTAATCTTTCGACAGTTTGCAATTTCGCGAGTTAGATTATAATCTAACGGTTTTTACCATCTTATGGTGACATATATAAAGCTGTAATGCTGGTTACTGAGATACTCAGTAAGTAAATGAGAGATTTTAATATAAATCACTGTCGATCCAGTAGTGATTATTAACTAATTTGGCAGACGTGATTGGTCAGTTTTACATCTTATTGTTGACTGTGGGCATTTTTTTTGCAATTAAGGTAATTTTTTCCTTTGTTACTTAATTTTTATATTCTCAGGTATCTATTTTGGATCAGTGCGAAGATATTGATAATAACGATGAAAATATACCCACTATATCTACAGCACCTGTATTCGATCTGCCTGCACCATGTAAGTTATAGAAAGATTATATCAAACTAGCAAGCTTTAAAGCAAGTGGGTGTAGGCCAGCGTGCTCCAACTTATACGTCATCGCTGCTTTTCAGGCATGATAGTCGTCAAGCACACCTCTTGCCTTGTCTTGCCATAAAAATAAATTGTAAACGATGTGTTTTTTTTTAGGTCGGTTCAGACCAAGAATAGACGAAGATAGCCTTTTATTTCATACGCTGCGTGATTCGTATGTTATTATTATTAACGATGGTAAGACTGCTCATAGGCCTAAGTGAGTATCAGTTTTATCTCTTACCTATATACCTTCCTCGCACGCATATCGAATTTAGATGTACACTAAAGTCCACTTGCACATAGCCGTGAAATGGAATAAATCTTTTTCTATATTAATTTACCTTTTCATTTTAACTATGGATTTTTGTACTGGTACTTGTATGAATAATCTAAATATATGAGTCATATGATATCATTACAGTGCTTTCGAATTCTTCGACAACGGCGTAGTGATGACGAACAGAACGCTGCGCACAAACGAGTTGTTCCAAGTGCGACTCGATCTGGTCATCCCCAAGTGGGCTGGAAGCATTGAAATAGGAGTCACGCAGCACACTTCAAATGATATTAAATTACCATTCAAATTGAGCACATCCCTGTGAGTATGAAAGCCAACAGATTTTTATATTTAAAAAAATAGATAATAATAGAATTGCCCACGAATACATCCGCGCGGATTCCACTGGTCATACAAAAAAAAAATGGGTTCCGTAGTCAACAAGAAAACCTTATAGTTTCGTCATGTTCGTCCGTCTGACTGTCCGCGGCTCAGTCAAAAGCTTTTAGTTCTAGTAGGCTGTAATTTGGCATGGGATCGTGTAAATTATATTTGATTTACTTTTCAGATCAGGCACTTGGTCTATGTCTGGTCAAGACGTAATTAGAGACGCGACGATAATTATACCACAGTACGTCAGAGATCTCACCCGACTCGTGGTAATTGACTTTATTATTAATCGAAAGTTAATTGAACAAGAATTAATTGATTGCAATGTTAATTAAATAATTACTGGAACATGTCTTCAACTTTATGTTTCTATGCTGGCATGACTTTAACAGTCATTAGCTTATGTTAGTTTAGTTAGCTATAATTTAATAATTACAGATGTTGTTAGATTAATTGAATTAAGAAATAATTCTTACCGGATTTATCGATAAACAATAGGTATATTAACAAATTAAATATGTATATATAATTATTTTAAAATTAAAAATTTAATTATTTAAGTATTAAATTAGATTATTATTAATCTAATTAATAATTTAGATTCATTATTTCATTAGATTATTCAATTTAAAGCTTTGTTTATATAAAATTCTCAATTAATGTGGTATGCCTTTCTATAATTAATTACTATAATAATGCCTGAAATAAACAACGTGCGTTAATGTACGTTTAATATTTGTTCAATTACCAGGAAGGCGACACAGTCGGCGTGATGCGAAAGGATATGGGTATCCTTCACTTCTTTGTGAACGGCGCGGATCAAGGTCCTGCCGCCTTTAACATCCCTGAACACGTGTTTGGAATTATTGGTAATATAATGCTAACCAGAGTAAACTGTGCTGTGCATTGTTATCAATGCTCAGTAATACTAAGTTTGCCTCCTATTGTTTATGTATAGTTTTTAATATAGTTCGAGAATAAGTGTTTTGTGTACATCTATATATATATAGATATATATATAAGCAATAAGAAAACAATAAAGCTTTTATTTATTTATTTATTTACTCCAAATAATGCAAATGATTACAGATTTGTACGGACGAGTGGCGCAAGCGACCATAGTGGACTGCCACTCACCACCGCCAGCATATTCTCCTGAGTCGCCGTTCTCAACTGAATCGAACGCAACCATTTATCCGTGAGTACATCATCACCATCTTATCAGCCCACTGCCGGTTCATTACACGAATCTCTTCTCGGTTTGGCCATAGTCAACCACCGCTGCCCAAGTGCAGTTTGATAGACTTCACATACCTTCGAGAACATTATGAAGAACTCTCGGGCTTCTCTCGGGCCTACAGTTTAGTTTAGTTTACCTTACTATGTTTGCCTTCACCGTTTGAATCAAGGCAAGTCCTAAGGCAGTATTTCCGGTGAGCGGAAGCGGGGAAAAAAATACGCACCGTTCCGTAGTTGTATTTTCGGTGACCGGTAACGGAATACGCTAACCCGCCCATGTAAATTATCATATATGAGTAATACACGCTAACTTGTATGCAATGTGGGGATCAGCTGATGACACTCGCCCCTTCCTTCGCGATATCCGCTCGCCACTAAAAAATTTCATACAAAATCTATGGTGCGAAAGTATCAGAAGCGCGAATCCGCCGCCACCCTGCTTACCCACGAAAAATGCAGCCCTAGCAACCCCAGCCTGAGTATTGCGATGCAATGTGTTGAGGAAGCATTTTTTTGACGTGATAATGTCAAAAACTGCCCAATCAAGCGTCGGCTTGTGACACGTTTATCTCTCTTCTCGTGTGACGTCAGAGCTAGCAGTTCGAATAGTTCTTCTACTGGAACGCCGCTACGCGAGCTTCTTCGAGAACGTCTAATTATCACGTAAAACTATCGTATATAAACCGAATTTACAGACAACCGTATTTTTTTTTAGCGAAATGTGTTTCCATCGAGTGCACGGACGCAACGCGAGGCTTAGTCGGACGCGTTTGACTGCGTCCCGAACGGCCGTGTACTCAGAGTTCAATGACGCCGTGCTATTCAGCTCGCGCCCTTTAAGGGAGTGCGACATGTTCGAGTTGCGTATCGATTTGATGGTGGATTGCTGGATCGGCAGTTTGGAGATAGGTGAGCGTTCAGATTTAGATTCTATATTTGCATAATCTCTCTCTCTGCGTCGTATTCCTGATTAATGAGGGTCGTGACCATTTTCATTTATCAAATTGGGTTTTCTTGGGATAATAATGTGGTGGGTTCCCAGTTCCCACATCCTTCTGCATAAAATAATATTATAAATGCGAAAGTTTGGATGGATTGATGGATAGATATTTGTTACTCAATCGCGCCATAACGGCTAAACGGATCTGGATGAAATTTGGAACAGAAATGGTTAACTTAAGTACATAGTAATTATTATATTAGTCTGTGCCGAGCGTTCCATGTGTACAGTTGTGTCTTTGTGTCAAAATCAATTAGTATGGATTCATGTTTTTTTTTCAGGCGTGACGGCTATTCGACCTGACGATCTTGAAGCAAATGGTCTGGCAGGCACTGCGACGGATTTGAACTGGGACACGTACATACTAAGCGGAGCCGCCATGATGAAAGATGGCGAGTGCATCCGCAGCGGATATCCGCTGGATCTCGACACGCTAACTGTTGGCAGTAGAGTTGGTGAGTCATACTTTGTTAAATCTTTCTTTAATTAATAGGGTTATTACACCGCACTTTTCACAGGGACCCTTTGGCAGATTCAGTGTAGTGTAATAAGGTGCAGGGAGTAAGGGTCCCTGTTTAGGGAGAACGGGTGGTCCCGGTCTTGCTAACTGCCTGATCGCTCTGCAGACCGGGTAGTGTAATAACAATCAGGGCGGTTAGGGACCTCAGTTGTCGCACGACCAGCATAGAGAGTAGTTGTCTCTATGGCTCGCGCGTGCATTTTGTCAATATATCGTGTGCTAAACTATAATATAGAATAGTATATATATAACTATACTATAGAATAGTATATATATAACTATACTATAGAATAGTATAGTAATTTACTATACTATATGAACTACTAGCCGTGACTGCTACTCATCGTCATACTGCCCGTGACTTCGCCCGCGTGTATTGAGGTTTTTTTTGGTTCCCGCGGGAACTCTTTAATTTTCCGGAATAAAAAGTAGCCTATGTCCTTCTCCGGGACGTAACCTACCGCTGAACCAAATTTCATCAAAATTGTTTGAATAGATGGGCCTTGAAATCGTAGCATATACTAATATTATTAACGCAATCCACGCGGACAAAGTCGCGGGAATCATCTAGTTTATAATATTAGTATGGATACTACTTTTTTTGCATCGATAGCATGGGTGCCATAATCAGTAAACGATAATAAACATACTAAGATACACGTCCAACTCTCTTGACATTCTCGTTCATACTGAGTTAGGGCCCGGTAGTCAGTACAGTGTAATAGCGACGCCAAAACTTAACGCCCACGCCAAGGGCCCGGTGAAAAGTGCGGTGTAAAAGGCCTTTATGTATTTGACAACAAGTCAAATGAGCAACTTTTTTTCAAACGTCAAACCGCGTGCTCAGTATGAGATTTTGTATGAAATAGTGAATTGTGACTTCATCAAAGTTAGACGCATTTTTTTACTTTAGTCGGTAGTTTAAAATAGTTTTCAACATAAAACTAACAGGGCACGTGGATATTACGACTTTTGGGATATCCTCTATTTGACTCACTAAGAAATCATTTAGTTGACTGGTAGTGAATACCCAATTACCTCTTCCAAATACCAATTAGGATTTTGTCTATGTATAAAACAAATTATATTTGAGTGATTGTTAAAGAAAAGGATCTTCCAAAAGACGTAACATCCACATTCTCTTTGAATTGCCCATACAAACGTAATACCAATATAATTTGTAATTCGAAAATATTGGTGGAAATATTATGCAATAGGCATGATGACTGATTTTGAAAAATGGTCAGATTATGTTCGGAAGTATCTACTATATCGAAAAAATATCTTATTTCAGCAGAAAAATAAGGTTTAGTAGATAAAATTGACATTTGAAATTTAAATTTTAAAAATCACGTCAAAACGCTCGCGAGTGTCATGGCGTCGTTTGTGACGTCAGTACTGTTTTTACCAATGTACTCTAAAGTACTGCGTGCAGTAAATAATAAGTCTTCGTACAACAATTTAGATATTTTGTGTGAATAATATGAATTCTAAAGTGTGTAAGTCGTGTGCGGTCCCCCAGTGTGATAGCACATCAAAATTAACTCCAAACAAGTTATTTATCTAAATTCTGCTATTTATTTCTGCGAAGATCACTTGACGTAAGTTTTTGCTTTATTCTAATACTAGCTGATGCCCGCGACATTCCCGCAGGAACTCCTTAATTTTCCGGGATAAAAAGTCCATGTAAATCTTCCTCTTGAATCATTCTATCTATTAAAAAAACCGCATCAAAATCCGATGCGTAGTTTTAAAAATCTAAGCATACATAGGGACAGACAGCGGGAAGCGACTTTGTTTTATACTATGTAGTGATGATGTTTTGCTCATAGCACAAATAACTGCAAAAAGTTAGATGCGTGCCAAGAATCGAACCCCAGACGCACCGAATAGGAGGCAGACGTCATATTTACTAGGCAATCACCGCTCATATTAAGTTATACGGTATAGTTTTAGAAAACAACATTTAATTAACATAACCTCTAATAACTAAGTACCATGAAGTGATTAATATATAAAATAGCAGATTTTACGGGTTTAGGACCTATATATTATTATGTTATTATTGTACTTACATGGAAGTTTTGACGTTGCGAAATTCTGCTAAACAAAAGTCTTTGTTTGATGCAAGATACTCAACCAACATCAACAAATCAATCCTGGGCAAATTAGAGCTAGTAGCTTTGGTAAATCCTTGATCCGTGGCTAACGATTTTTAATTTCTTGATTTTGGATTCGGTAAAACAAAGCTAGATTATGGAAATGATCTTAATGAAACAAAAAAACATACAAAAATACTTGATAAACATTAAAAACACCTGTACTTATAGAGCCGATTGTCAAAGCTCGAACGAAATAAATTGTGACGTCATTCGCTTCAGTGGTGTTTTATACAATATGGCGGATTGCTGTATTTTATAGTTTTATTTTATCAAAATAAATAACAATCTCACTCGAAATAGAAAAATAAATACGTTTTTTATAAACCATGAATCCTATTTCAATACATAAATTCATAATTTCATTGATTCTTGGATACTGTCATCATGCCTATTGCACTTGTGTTTATCTAGGTCCCCGGATAAAAATGATTTCAAAATACTTTCCCAAAATTAAGTGTAAGCGCATTGCGTTTTGCATATTTTTACGAATAAATGACATGTTTTCTCCTTATTTGTTTCATATTAAAACCAACGATATCGTACGTACTAATTAATCAGGAACGTAGCCTATATTGTCAAGGTACAGAATAACACACGAAGTTAAAAACACAAGTTTTAATTCATCATTTTTGGTATTTACGGAACAAGACTAAATGTATAACAAATTATGTACGCTCATATTGCTATCGCGCTTGAACCCGATCATATGTCATCAGCCAAATAGAGATTGCAATATACCGGCAAATTTATATTTGCGGGTTGAATAGAAGTTGCGGGCGGCGTTCGCCGGCCTCTGAAGGTCTAAAGACGTAAAGTCTAGTGCTATCTCATTCTGCAGGGAGCATTTTGCATACGGACCTGTCGTTTTAGTTATTGTGGATGTTTGAACATAGGTATGATGTGGCACGCAGACCGCAGCCTTCACTATTATCTCGATGGGATGGATATGGGCAAGGCGTGGTATGTCCCGCACCTCAACATTTACGCTGTTGTTGACCTTTATGGACAATGCACACAGGTAATTTTGTGTTAATTGTTTGATTATTTTTGTCTCTAGGTGTGACAAGAGAGTAACTAAGATATTTTTTTAGGGCGGAAGTAACGTTCAAACTTCACTGTTACAGAAAATTCATACTAATATTATAAATGCGAAAGTGTGTCTGTCTGTCTGTCTGCTACGCTTTCATGGCCCAACTACTCAACCGATTTTGATTAAATTTGGTATAGAGATAGGTTACGTCCCGGGGAAGGACGTTCATTTTACTACTTTTTATCACGGAAAATTGAAGAGTTCCCGCGGGAATCAAAAAAACATCAATCCACGCGGACGATGTCGCGGACATCATCTATTTATAAAATAGATCAGTTTTGTATTTTATAGGCATCTATCTTTCATCGAAGCGGTAATCTGTCTACACTAGCGGCACGCTATGATGGCCGGTTTGACACATTACAATAGTGATGTGGAATGTCAATTTATTCTCGAACAAAAAACACTTAAGTTTTGTTTTTGTACCTGATTAAATAGGTTTAATAAAACAAAAATGTATATGTTTATTTAATTTATTTGAACGAACTGAATATTTGAACGAAAATGAATATACATACTTTATATGCACACAAGAAACATATGAATACAAAAGATACCAAAAAAGGTGCCACAAAAGGCCATAATTAATCAGATTCGTCCATACTACTATTTTCACTGTCGTCACTGCTATCATCACATACATTAATAATTATATGTTCGTTTTCTATAATATTATCTATTTTCACATCTCTTTCATAATCTTCCCTTATTAATTTAACAGTTCTATTCACAACCTTTTCCCAGTCTCCTTTAGTCACATGTTCACAAGCTTCTTCTAATAATTTTAGCATTTTTTTTGTGGTAAATGGGGGTTCTGTATTGTGTCTTGCAGCATATCCCTTAATTTGAGCCCACACCAACTCAATCGCATTATACTCACAATGGTAAGGCGGTAACCGTATAACTCTGTGCCCATGTTCTAATGCTATTTCGTCAATGACGTATCGGATCTTGGTTGGTTTGTTTTCTTTTAAAAGACGTACTAATTCCGCTTTTAACATATTCATGTTTGCATCTACGCCATTTTTACGAAGCCATGCGACGATATCAGCTTTCTTTTGGGATTGGGCAGGTGGCTTGTCAATTTGCATCGAGTGGTATGGGGCGTTGTCCATAATTATAATAGATGGTTCAGGGAGGCTACACAACATTGAGGTAAACCATTCAGTAAACTTTTCTCCATTCATGTCTTCATGATAGTCTCCAGTGGTTTTTGACGCAAAAGCCATGAGAGAACCTTCGACAAACCCGTTGATGGTTCCGGCGTGACAAATTATAAGTCGCGATCCTTTTCCTACAGGAACTTTGGAAGTAGATGCTGCTGTGTCATCGTTCCAAGAACGGCCTACAGTATGGTTAGCATTAAGCCATGTTTCATCCAAGAACACAACATTTTGCCAATTTTTGATTTCTTTCACTTGCCGTAAAAAAGTATACCTTGCCATCGCTATATCAAATCTTTCCATCAATATTTTGCGTTTGTTACATTTTTTGTATCGAAATCCAATGGTCTTCAAAATCTTCGTTAAAGAACTTTCCCCACCGAAGAATAATCCAGCTTCCTTCAGTGAATGCACCAACTTTTTTCTTGTTGGATACTCCTTCTGTAAATAGTAGCCGTAAACATGTCTTCGGATAGCATCGGCATCAAAGCTATCGATGCCTACGACTGGTTTTGCTCGTTTTCTCTTTTTTGGTGTGTGAAGTTTATTTTCTTCTGTGCCAGTCTCGCCATATTTTTTTTTAGTTATCCGTCTAACAGTTCGTTGTCCAATATTAAGCGCATCAGCTACGCGTTCAACCACTGACGTTATAGGTAAAATTGGCCCTCCATTTTGAGCTTCACGATCGAAATAGTTACGAAGGCGTATTACGAACTCACGTGTCTGACTATTTAGAACAGTTCTCTGCGTACGTTCGGTCATATCGACGAAATCCACAACAAAGGGCTTGAACAGAGTCCAAATTAACGAGCAAGGGTCAACAGTAATGCAGTATCAATATTTGAAATCCAAAGCCAGGTCAAAACTATATCACAATCGCATTGCACTGACAGTTTATACTTTTCGAAGCAACGTCAATTCGAAACTGCTTTGTTTTGCATTGAGCATTGACGCGAGTTTGCCGGAGGTAGTAGTTGTGCTAGCCAGCGATCCTATGTGACGATCGTATTAGATTCCATTTTTAAAAATTTATTGATATTTTTTTGCGATTTCAGAGGTTTGTCCACATAGTGAAAATTGTTCATATTCACAAGTACATTCACCCCTTAAATGGTGCAAACTGATTTTTCTACACTTGTATACATTTAAGAAATCAATTTAATAAATAAATTTTGAGTCCTAAACCTAAAGCTACATTCGATAAAATTTATGAATCTCTGCACATCACTATCGTCAATAAAGTAATACAATTATTTCCTTCAAAGTCGTTATCAATTAATACGGAACTTCATGAGAAACTACATTCGATAAAATTTATGAATCTCTGCACATCACTATCGTCAATAAAGTAATACAATTATTTCCTTCAAAGTCGTTATCAATTAATACGGAACTTCATGAGCGGACAAACGTCAAACCGGCCATCATAGCGTGCCGCTAGTTTAGTGAAATACAGTATGCCAAATGGAAGGAAATTAAATTAAATTGACTCGGGTATCCCCGAATGTACTCGATTTTTTTGTTTTGCCTGAGTTGTATATGTCACCGTAAGATTGTAATGACCGTTAGATTATAATATACCTCGCGAGATTAGGAACTGTCGAAAGATTGTGAACCGAACAAACTGCTTACAATTTAACGCATTATTTTTCGGTAGATTATAATCCATCGAAGTGAAACTGCTAAATTACAATATGTCCCGCGTTAAATTCGTCAACTGTCCGAAGACTGTCCCTGATTGGTCGGTCTTACAGTAGGCCGTTTTGTGTCCATAGAGTTAGGAATGAAACAGAGGTGTCAGTCAAATAAAATAAATGAACTTCAAGAATTGTGACATAAAGTATTTATTTATTATTTAGTAGGTAATCAATAATTCTTACATAACATGGTTTTTACACAAATTTAGGAATTTTGAAACCGCAAATATTGGCACCACATATTTATGTTCCAAAGCGTGAACAATTTTGTCTCGACGTCCATGTCCAGTGGCAATATGTGCGTCGAGTATCGTTTGATAATACTCTTCCGTTGGAATTATTTGTACTACAGGATCTGAGATATCCTTTCTCTTAATTATTAAAATTTTCTGGTTCCCAATATTCATTACATCGTATTTTCTTGCATGATGGTACTGCGTGTTTGTTGGTCGCCTACCTTAAGATTTTATTATGTTGTACTTCTCTAACAATTTTATCACACTTTGTATTCTTTGATTTGTCCATTAAAATTTTTTACTATTTTTATAATGCCCGCTGTAATAGTTTTGCAACTCTATGGTAAATTCACCCTGATTAACAATAACTGGTATTTCTGAGTATTGTTGATGGATAAGCTCAATATCCGACATTGTAAATGTTATCAAATGAGATCACATAGGTTCACGCGCATAAAAAATATTAAAACACGGAAAATATCCGGAATTTAAGGCTATGTTCGGTGATTAATACTAACTTATTTATCATTCAAACTGCACTTCTTTGGTTAATCACAGATTAATTTTAGTTCCACAACAATTTTATATAACTAATTCTAAAGCTGTGAGTTATTTTCAACACGAAATCAATTTACAATCACCAAAACACTGTTTGTTTACTTTCGACAAAAAATGAATTATCAAATGAATATGGCGGCGCACGGCATATTCCGGTCAACCAATCAGCGCGCGAGGTGCGTTCCGTCGCACAATTTGACGGTTTCACTTCGATGGATTCTAATCTACCGAAAGTTAATGCGTTAAATTGTAAGCAGTATTTTACGGTTCACAATATTTCGACAGTTTATAATCCCGCGAATTATATTATAATCTAACGGTTTTTACAATCTTACGGTGACATATACATAGTATTGCCTGTTTCGAATTCGACTCCGCTTTCACTAGAGGACTCTTCCAAGTAGTTGAGCTATAGATGATTTTCATGTGTCTGTGATTTTCATGTGTCTGTCAGTTGACAACTGTTGTTAATTCTAACATACCTTCCATATAGGTGACGATTCTCCAAAATGAAGAAAGAGCATTCAACTACAATGGGTGCACGAACTCTGACAATTCTCTGCTGATTAACTCGAGGGCTTTGGTTACACCTCCGCCTCCGTATTGGTAAGTCTTCACAGACTTATACAGCACTGCTATAAACACAGGGGCCTCATAACTTAAGGTGATTGTGACAGTGTAACGATCGCAATCACTTGTATTGGTTAACACTTTTCCACTATTTGCCAAAATCCAATGTTGCAGAAAATATACCATAGATTTAGTCAATAGAGTTAACAATTGAGACTAAGAATGATTGATATGGCAAAATTAATATAAGTTACGTTATAAAAAGTTACGTATCGTCCTCTAACTGAAAGCATTCAGTACAATAAGCTTTTTCCGCGACTTCGTACGTTTTCATATAAGTTTTCAGACGTCCCGTAGGAATTTTTCAAAATACTGTCCTAGTTGAGGTTTCTGCGTTGGTACCACTTCAGACTAAGTGTTAAATTAGGTTATAAGCTATCTCCTATCTACTTTCTAAATTTCAGCCAAATCGGTTCACTCATTGTGGTGTGAAGGAGTAAGAAATATCCAAACTTTCAAATTTATCAACAGGAGTTTCTCTGAATATTGCGGCGATAACATTTGCCTGATGCACGACTACTCGATCGCGAGGCGTCTCACTAAGGATCCGATGGCTGCGCTGGTTTTCAGTTCCGCTCATCTCGCCATTGGGGAAATATTCGAGGTTTAATTTCAATAATAAATAAATAAATATATAAATAAAAAATGAAATAAATAAATCTTAAGGTAAAGGATTACTTAAATGACAAGGAAGCTTGGCAATAATTTGCCTTAATGGCTCTCATAGTTCCTTAGTTTAAGATGATTTGTGAGATGGTGATAATTAAAAAAAAGCCGGCTGAGTTTGTTGTGAGCTCTTCTCAGAACAGGGCGCGTTTGGAACTCTTGCAGCTTTACTTTTAAAATACCGTAACTGATTATCACCATAATGTTTGATTAGTAGTTTGACGTCAAAAAGTGTACCTACAGTGTGCCTAATTTGAATAAATGAATATTGATTGATTGAATATATTTTTTACCTGAAAGCTTACTTGCGGTACGATGCCGTGTAGAATCCGATTAGGGTATGCGTTTAATATAACTGCCATACCCCTAACAGGTTAGCCTACTACCATCTTGGACTGCATCATCACTTACCATCAGGTGAGATCGCAGTCAAGGGAGGGCTAGCTTGTAGTTGATAAAAAATTTAATAGCTTCGTATATTTCTATGTTTTTCGCGAGGCGAAACAATCCAGCCGATCTTGAGATTCCCATGCATTGAGCAGATCTCAAATAAAGTGATAAAGCACACTTGGATCTTCATTATCTCACTCATAAAAAAAGTAGCATATTGCAACTTTTCTCAGTTCAACCTCTAATTTAAATGATAAATGATTATTTAATTCACGTAGGACAACTTGTGTCACTTATGATATGTTAAGACTCGATCATTTAAATTGCACTATTTAATATAGTTATACTGGCGTTACTAATGCTGAGATCTATAGAGCGTACTTTGACTTGGCTCAGAATTTAATTAGAGTTAAAACAAGATGGACTTATGTTAGTAACATATGTCTTGTTATAACCATGTCTTAAGTCTAAGCTAAGTCAAAGTTGGCTTTATAGATCTCACACTCAGTCAAGCCAGACTGAACTGATCTTCAATCTTTTTCTCTACCAGATAAAGATAGTCGAATGCACATACGGCTACGCTGGCAGCTTCCGCATGGGCGTGACGGATATCAACATTCTGAACGCGCACGTCAATCGCAGCCTACCGCCCTCTGTCGCCTTCTTGCCACACTACACCGCTTACATCGATGGTGAGTGAGGGTTTCATACTGAAATTATAAACTTGCTGATGCCTTAACTGTGTTTAAAGTTGTTTTTGAAGTGAATACTTCTTTAGGCGCATTGAACACTTTTTGGTAGGGGGTAAAAATGTGGAACGGTGTTCTTCTTAAGACAAAAGGTCTTAAGTATATATATAGTACATTCGTAATTAAACTTTAATGCCTTAGTTTTAAGCTTTATATTAAATATATATATTATAATAAAAAAGTAATAATAAAAAATAATAATTACTTATTATAACTTTTTTTTAAGTTAGAAAAAAATATTAAATTATTAAAAAAAATATTCGTTTTCACTACTATCGACATCCCCTATGACTGCCAATTCCTGTGGGAGTTCCTAAATTTAGAATCTAGTAATTAAAAAAATATTTCTTAATGGAATAGGTTATGGTGGAGTGGCTTTACATTTGCTATGTTTTGTCACACAGGTAAATATATGCGGTACTCCAAGCCGGGGACACGGCAGCAGGACCTAAAGGTGGTAGTGCCATCGTTTGAGTGGTTGCGCCCCGGTGACCGAGTGGGTCTCAAGAAGACGGCAGACAACCGAGTTCTGGTGTACTACAACTGTGAACAACTAGACATAGCCTTTGAGAGAGTGCCTGATGTGAGTTCCATACTTTATTTATGCACAACTTGATGATGCCCGCAACTTTATTTTCCGGGATAAAAATTGTATAAGTATGCCCTTTCTTGGGATGCAACTATTAAAAGGGAACTCGGTTATCTACTTAAATAAACTTTAATTTAGCAATTTGCACAAAACACAGCCGCATCGCCATATAGGTTGATGTGTAATGCCATTACAGAGTACCCGCTACAGCAAATTAACGTCCCACTGCTGGGCATAGGCGTCCACTCTCATAGGAGAGAGGAAATTAGAGCTTAGACCCACCACGCTGCTCCAATGCGGGTTGGCATACATTAACGACTATTATCATGTTAGTGATAGTAACCGTGACCGACGGTTTAACGTGCTCTCCGAGATACGGGAGTGAATCACCGCCAGCTTCCAACTCCGGGCTAGTACTGATCATTTCTTAACTGAAAAACCCAATACCTAACAATTTTTATGCAGACTAACATTGACCAGCATTGCCGTTCTCAACTACACAGAGCCATGGAGTACAAAATTATTGCCTCTTTCAGGCTGAGCCTAACACAACCTATCCCGGTACCAAATTTCGTCAAAATCGGTTGAACAGATGGGCCATGAGAGTGTAGCTGCCAGACAAACAGAAACTACCAATTACTACTACTAACTAACATTTATAATATTAGTAAGCAAGGCTTAGAAATAAATTATTTATCGTTATTCGGAAAGAAGTGGGTTGATTTGGCTTTTGGGTAGTGCAGTGTGAGAGACATCATTTGTGTGTGTGTGTGTGTGTG
The DNA here is from genome assembly GCA_964035005.1 of Erebia palarica. Lineage (NCBI taxonomy): Eukaryota > Metazoa > Arthropoda > Insecta > Lepidoptera > Nymphalidae > Erebia > Erebia palarica. Next base: position 24,597,118 of record OZ035986.1, read on the forward strand.
TGTTCCATTTTTGAAAGCAGTTTAAATCGCACATACAGCTCAGCTTAAGCCTCACAGACTACTGCAACTGTTAATAGTGCCACTAATAATGATTTGTAAGCTGTTTGAAATGTTTGTTGCTTTGTTTGTTCTGTTTGCTGTTTGTCAAAAAAAATACATACTAACGAAACTATGTTTGTTGCAGAAAGTTTACGTTGTTATGGAGATTTATGGAGCTGTGTACAAGATTCAAGCTGTCAATAGAGGCAACCCGGTCACTGTATTGCCGCAAACCAGTAAGTGGACTAAAACTACTTATTAATTATTATATATAGTATTTTTACACATGACTTGTAGCTTGTAATTTTCACGATTACATTAGAAAAGCTGTAAAATTCCCACTCAAAATTACTTATGACTTGGAGCGTCGTAGTTAGCTTTGTTTTATTTTGAGCTATGACGTCACAGCTAGCAAATGTCAGTGACCAGCTGGTTTTGCGCGAATTCAAAATTAATGTATTAAAAATGTTTTTTTTTGAGAATTAAGAAAGGTAATTGTGAGAGGTATAAAATAAACCTACATAAATTTTTAAGTATTTTTCCGAAAACTGTCAAATAGCCAATTTTCATAGTACAAAGATAAATTATATTTTAAGTAAAAATAAAACTACTCATTAGCAAATTAGTTAGGCTAGATCGTCGTTACAGCGAGGTATGCTGGTTATCAATAATAATAAAAAAAGGCAGTTATAGGCACTGCCGATAGAAGTGAAAACGAATTTATTTTTAAATTTTATTAATAATAGTTAAAATATAAACCTTACCATTAAGGCATTAAAGTTTAATTTCGAATGTAGTATATATGTTCGCGAGCACGTCACTGTTCGCGAGCATGTGGGTCACGGTCACGCGAATCTACAGTTTTACCCCCTACCAAAAAGTGCTCAACGCGCCTAAAGAAGTTTTCACTTCTAAAAAAACAAAAAACGTCCTCGACACCTTCATACTCCGCAGTTCCCAACGACACGGGACAAAAGGTGGAAGTGGAAGAGGTGGTTTGCGAAGTGCAAGCGTCGAGTAGCGATGCGACTGACATGACCTCTTCGATGGTGACCCTCGTGCCCGTCGTCGAGCCTCGGCGGAGGCGGGCCGCGCTGCCCTACACTTTCCACTACATACACGGAGGGAACATCAAGCTTTGCAGTTCAGGTAATACACAAATTTTACACAACTACAACTTTTTTTTGTCCATTACAAAGTTAGCCATTTTATGCACTCTCACCTTTTTTTTAATCCACTACAAGTTAGTCCTTGACTGCGATCTCACCTGATGGTATGTGATGATGCAGTCTAAGATGGCAGCGGGCTAATTATTTAATTATATTAAACCCATACCTGTATTCGGTTTCTACACGGCGTCATACCGGAACGCTAAACCGCTTGGCGGCACGTCTTTGCCGGAAGGGTGGTAACTAGCCATGGCCAAAGCCTCCCACCAGGCCAGACCAGGGAAAATTTTGATATAAGTTTCCAAACCCTGCCGGGGATTAAACCCGGGACCTCCGCACGTTAAGGCAACACCGCTCAACACTGAGCCACGGAGGTTGTCAATATATCCTTTAATTTGCCAACCTAGTGCTAAGTTATGATGCAGCGGGCTAACCTGTTAGGGGGTACAGCAGTAATATTAAACCCATTACTCAAATCGATTACTAGCTACAGCCGAAGCCTAAACCTATGGCCGGCTAGTGACCCTGCCAGAAGAGATTCAGAAGTGTCTCAGAATGAATGAATTTGGCTACAGCCACGCTGGTCAAGTGCGGATTGGCAGAATCACTCACCCTTAAGAACATTGTGAAGAACTCTCGGGCGTGCAGGTTTCCTTATGATTTTTTACTTTATCATTTGAACGGATCTGGATGAAATATGGCACAGAGATAGTCTGGATTAACACATAGGCTAATTTTTATACCGTAAAATTAAAGAGATGGGCACCAAAAAATACTTAATCCATGTATACGAAGTTGCGGGTTTCAGCTAGTTTTCTATAATTTCTTTCTGTTCAGAAATGAATTGAAAAGATCTACTTGAGAAATGATGTCGTTAAACTTTTTCAGACACAGTTGCGATGCGAACTTCAGGATACCAAGATGCGATCGCCATCGTCAGTCAGCCGCTACGCAGAGGGCACAGGTTTAGGGTGAGTATTGAATTTGATTTAGAATTGCAGAGCCATATCTTAATGACATCACTATAGCTATGCGACTTTTTTTTCACCTGCGAAATTAGACTCCGATATTGAAATTCCCTCCTATATTCAATTTCTCTGTAATCTATCCATATTTTACTTACGTGATTTGTCTATTATATTGTTAAATAGGGCTGTACAAGTTTTATGTTGGTATATATTTGCACTTTGTAAACATTGTCAAATTAACCAATAACGAATTAGCCTGAGCGTTAACAAAATGGAGGATGTAATTTAGACTTGCTGGAGAACTATTGAAGCGACCGATTATGCTTTTTTGAGTGCAGGCTTTGGCCCTGCAGTTTAGTTAGCATTGCAATACATAAGTTTTCAGGAGTAGGTCGCTCTGTGCTATATAAGTTGTCAAAAAAAAAAATTCTTAGTCGTTATTGGTAAACTAAAAATGTTAGGTAACTTATCGACAGATAACAGATATAGATTGAATATGGGTACTCGACATACTAAACATGCACATACATACATATTTTACTTGATCTATGAAAGTATAGCTGTATTGATTGCGAACTACAAACATTTGTTTGATTTTTACGAATCTTTTTATTTCTTTAAATCTACCTAATCACTATTAATTGAAATTTTACTAATATATTGAATACTTCCCTAAAAGCAATTACTACAGATTAATTAATCTAAACAATTCTATATGTACTTACAAAAGCAAAATTAATGTTACTAAAGAGTTCGCAATCTTTGTGATGATTTAAAAAGATGACATTTTACTTCAAAAAAATAAAAATATATTCAATGCGGGCTATAAAATCAAGTAACTCTATGGTGAATGCATAATAAATTATCGTTTTTTTCCGATCTTTAAAAAATCATCTACTTGAGCAACATATAACTTTGAATATTTTTTATCGGGATGCAATTTATAAACCATTCTTTTTACATTATCGTATCTCTAACATTCTTCATTTTAACTAACTTAAATAGTAAATGCATTTGAAAAAATAATATGAAGGGATTTCTTATGACATTCTCCTTATAATTGTTTAAGTTTTGGTTCTATGTTTGTTTCTTACCTTTGATCTTTATTAAACAATATAATGATGCATTCGACAGATTATGCAGTTATCCTACTATATTTTGTCCAACGATTTATTTGACTTTTGACATAAGAACACCTATGAAGTGTCTTAATTGTTGACAGACAAGTGTCGACAAAAAATGCAATGCATTTTTACAATACGAGACGCTATCGTTTTTTACCATAGTGAAGCCACGTGCCCTTTTATCCGATATTTTGGAACTCGTATACTACTACTACTTTTCAAAATAGTCACGAAGCTGCAAAACTATTTTTCAATACACTTGCTCGAAAAATGCACTTACAGAGGCAGTAAACAGGGCTTGTAAGTTAAATTTACTGCCCGCGTGCAGTAAATATTTACTGCCCTCGTGCAGTAAATTTGCAGCTTTTTTAATTTTTTAGTCCACGTTACTTATAAATAAAAAGTTTTCTTGCAAGAAGGTTCATAATGAGATTGACTTTGTATGTAGAAAACCTTAAAAATAATGACATTTAGATGTGAATTGATGAAATTAATTCATAAAATAAAAAATAATATAATTTATTAAAATTGATTTAAGTTTTATAAATCAAAAAGTAAAGGGTGGGAGCTAAGAACTAGAACCTAGAGCCATGACTTTAATAAAAAAAACGCAATTACAACAACGCGCCGTAGTTAATAGTCATAGAATTTTTCTTATAAATTATCAATAAATATGAGTGGTAGATGTGATGTGGAATTTTAAAATTATATCAACAATTAGGTATTTTAGATCTGCGAAAAAAATCGCGCTTTTATCAGCCGCCAAAAATCTCGAAATAAGTATGGGCGTGAAAAGCCATTTTCTAGTGAGCACCTAGTGCCTACCTACTCGACTTTTATTTTCAACTTTTCTCACAAATGTATTGAAAAATATTGTGTGATACACGGGCGTTAAGGTTTCTACATACTCGTGACGACGGCCAGCCCTCGACTGGCATCATCGGGCTGACATTAGTCAACTCGTATGTAAAAACCTATTTACCGCTCTTATATCACAAACTACTATTTCTTGATAGTTCTTGAAGCACCATACATCTTTGGTGATGGATAGTTTCCATGACCTGACTGATTCATGTACATTTACTGTGCTGATGTATACAAATGATTTATTTTAATACATACATTCATATATTTATACATTTAAACGCTTGGGTATGTTTATAAAACAAAAAAAAAGGTTGAGCAAAGACAATCTAATGTGTTAAATCTATTAAACCTTCTTCATAAAGAAAGTCGATTGTTATAAAAAACCGAACCGGCAACGCATTAAGACATCATTAAAACGAGCTGCCAAAAGTAAAATAAATTGTTGGACAAAATAATATAATATTATAGAAGGTTTTGATGGTAGTATGTAAATTTACATGTTTGTTACTCATTCACGACGCAACGACTGAACCGATTTGGCTGAAATTTGGAATGTAGATAGCATGTACCCTGAATTAGCAGATAATATGCTACTTTTTATCTAGAAAAATTTTAGAGTTAATCCAAAAAACCTTAATCCACGTGGACGAAGGACATAATTTATTATTAATATTGTTTAATTTAAATAAGTCTTGCAAAACACTACTTGTCTATGATTCTTGAAGAAAAGCGTTACTTCAAGAATCAATCCTACAATCAACAAAGCTATAAGATTTTCCTAGTTTATCACAATGCAATGTTTTTATGATAAAGCAAATTATTATAAACTAGCTCTTTAATTTTCCGGGATAAAAAGTAGCCTAAATGTGTTATTCCAGACTATAAACTACTTCTGTGCCAAATTTTATCCAGATCCGTTCTGGCATGATTGAGTAACTAACATCCATCCGTCCAAACTTTCGCATTCGAAAGATTAGATTAGATTGTATGTAAAAACAATTTTAAAAAATACTAACCCCAACTACAGACATAATACTGTGAAATTATTTTTCTATCGCCTACCCTTATAAAAAAACCCCTTCCTTTTGGCTTTGCCATAATCGGGTAAAAAAAAAACTTTGTAAAAAATAAGTCGATGGTACTCACAGCTTGAACACAAAGTTGATCGTTGAACAATCATTAATCACTTACTCAGTTTGATCAGTTACTGATTGATGATTGTTCAGTGATCTTTGTTGCCTGCGAAGTTCATTACTAAAACTCAAGGCCTGGGTAGTAGACACTACGCGTGATGGCAGTGACAACAGCCGAACGGGGCGCCGATTCGTATCATTCAAGTCGCATTTATTGTTTAATTCAAAATTCAAACGCTGTTCCGTAAAGCATTAGAATGAACCAAATAAAATGTTCCCGCATTTACGGCCTTCGATAGTTCAGGTAAATACGGATAGGATATGTAGTCTAATCATTGGACTCACTTCGAACTGTATGATGGCCTTAACGAAACGCGCGCGAAAGCTGCAGTTGATATCTTTTCACGTCTTGAAATTAAAGCAAGGATGCTTTAATTTCTGATGACACACTGAACGTCTTTTGCCGTTGCACATTGCTGCCATCGCTCGTTATCTGTCCAGGCCTAAAAATGCTGGTGAAGGTCCATCCTAATTTTTTATTGCCGGCGAACTCTGATGCGAATTATTTTGTTATGATGGCAAAGTTCAATGCGAAATGTTTGTAATGCTGGCGCTAAGTAAATTCGAATTTTATAATACTTGCGAAGTTCAATGCATTTTTTTTTTATAATGCTTGCGAAGCTCAATGCGATTTTTTTTATAATGCTTGCGAAGTTCAAAGCGAAAGTTGTATAATGCTGGCGAAGTTCAATGCGAATCTTGTATAATGCTGGCGAAGTTCAATGCGAAAGTGTTTCATAATGCTGGCGAGGTTCAATGCGAAATTTTTATAATGTTGCTAAAGCTGCTGTAGAATGCTGGCTGCCTAAGTTCAGGGGTTTGAATATTTTGACTCACTACCGTTTCGCCATTTTAATATTTGTGTGAATTAGTGGCAACGCATAAAACGTATATTAATGAATAGCTGGAATTAATACAAGCAAGTATTATAATGAGACAAAATCTTCTGAAGCGTCAGGTTTCCGAGACGCAAGCTATCAAAGTTCTATCGTATAATCTACTCAAGTATGGTATCACCAGTCCGGTTTTGATACAGTTCGCGCGCGAGTTGAATGCAGAGCTTAGGAATGTGCTAATGCTGTGACCATTACTGTCGATAAATTACATAAACAAGCAGTGGCTGTATTATTTTAAAACATTTAAAATATTGTTTAACACAATTGAAACACAATAATAAAGTCCAAAATTTACTTTATTTCTTAAGTAGAGAAAAAAAACATTCAGACAAGTAGGGGCGTTTTTTTAGTTAGAAAAAAAGTCTTCTATAGTTCGGTGAATTACACTACGTTCAAAATCATCGATGTTCAAATTTCTGCATTTGTACCACGATCTTCCCTATTTAAGAAGGACAACGAAGCTTCTTTAGCTTCTTTTTGTAATATTTTTGATACTCCGGTATATCGAATCGCTCTTCCACAAGAATCATTTAAATGCAAGATCAAACAGTTATTTTGCCTTTCTTCATTACACAATAATATATCCAAAACCTTTTCCGCCTTTTCGACCCTTTTTATGTAACCTTCCAACCCTCATTGGACCCCTTTTGGGATGGATTAACGTAAAATTGCGTATACTGGTTATTATTATTTAAAACCTAAATCCCGATTTTCAAGTCTCTAACTTGAAAAACTTGGAACCCTCATATAAGCTTCCAACCCCCATTGCACCCCTTTTAGGGTAGATTTTCTTAAAATTGCTTATACAAGTTTTTATTATTTATAACTAATAACTTAACTGTCAATTTTCATGAGTCTAACTTAAAAACAATGGACTTTCTTACAAACTTCCAACCCCCATTTCAACCCCTTAGAGATGAATTTTCTCAATACCGTTTTTTAGCTGATGTTTACACCATAACAGGAACCTAACTTCCAAATTTCAAGTCTGTATGTTTTATAGTTCCTGAGATTTCGTGATGAATCAGTGAGTGACCTTTCGCTTTTATATCTTAATATATATAAATCTCGTGTCACAATGTTTGTCCTCAATGGACTCCTAAACCACTTAACCGATTATAATAAAATACGCACACCATGTGCAGTTTGATCCAACTTGAGAGATAGGATAGTTTAAATCTCAAATTATAGTCGCAATTTTAATTTATTGCTAATTATTTGTCTGTTATTATTTGACAGTCACAATTATCTGTTAACTCCAAATGATTCTAACAGATGTCGATACCTTTCGACTGGGTTGAGTAAGTAATCAATAGATGGCGCTGCTATGGTAAATCTACGAACGTGTCATATAAGCTACATTTTAACAGCATAATTACCACGTGTTGTTGACGCTATAAAATTAATTAAATTTATTTTGTAGTGAACGAAATACCGTATAATTCAGCTAAGTATTTGTCTGTTATTATTTGACAGTCACAATTGTTTACTATAATGTAATATAACAAAAACTTTAGCCACAGCAACGCGTGGCCGGGTCAGCTAGTATATATATAGATTACCTAGGAAATGTCAACATAAACTAGGTATTATGAGCAATAAAACAATTATTCCAACTCTAACGGATTTGATACGTTGACATACCGCGTTAATGTGAACATAAACGGTTTAAGCAACTTTAACGGTAACATATAAATCATTCCGTATACGTACGATATGTCAAAGCACTACTCTGCGGGCGTGAGAGGCGAGGTGTGCGGACGGGGGAGAGATACTCCCGCCCTTCACCTCAGGCCCCGACTGCATTCAACTCGTGCGCGTACTTTAGCATATTCAAACCCCTTCCATAATGCTGGCGAAAGTTTTATAATTGTGCTAATGCGGCTGGCGAAGTTTTTATAATGCTGACGAGTTCAATGCGATTTTTTTTGCTAGTAAGAGATTAGAACGACCTCCACCCATCTAATAACAAGACTAAACGTGTTTTTTATGAATCACTATATCAAGCAAGATACCTCAAATAGCTTCCCTACTGAAATCAGTTCCAGGCTACCTCAAACTTAAGTTAGAAAAACCGTTTTTTTTTTTAACTTCTACAAACATCTGTTAATTAAACGAAATCCATACCAATCGAGAGCAGGTATCTCAAGGATGAAGAAAATATAGGCTTGCCTAAAGAAATTCGTTCAAGGGTCAGGGCGAGGTTGAACCTCTGACCCTTGAACGAATTAGCTTCCAATTATAGGTGATATAACACCCATCTGATAAACGAACGCACTTAACCAATCGAAAGTACGAAGTCAAAGAAGTAAGAAGATATAGGCTTGCCTAAAGAAATCCGTTTAAGAGTTACACTTGCTGAGTTTTAAAGTTTGAGAATTCATAATTTGTAACCTGATAAAAATCAAGCTCGTTCCGTTATATCTGATAAGGTGGAGATTCAGATATCACCTAAAATTGGAGATTGGAGGATATTTTCTCCATTCTTGAGATCCCTGCTATCGATTGGCTTGGATTTCGTTTCGTTATCAGATGGGTGTAGAAATCGAAATGAAAAAATCGGTTATCTTTCTTAATATATATAAATCTCGTGTCACAATGTTTGTCCTCAATGGACTCCTAAACCACTTAACCGATTATAATAAAATTCGCACACCATGTGCAGTTCGATCCAACTTGAGAGATAGGATAGTTTAAATCTCAAATTATAGTCGCAATTTTAATTTATTGCTAATTATTTGTCTGTTATTATTTGACAGTCACAATTATCTGTTAACTCCAAATGATTCTAACAGATGTCGATACCTTTCGACTGGGTTGAGTAAGCAATCAATAGATGGCGCTGCTATGGTAAATCTACGAACGTGTCATATAAGCTACATTTTAACAGCATAATTACCACGTGTTGTTGACGCTTTAAAATTAATTAAATTTATTTTGTAGTGAACGAAATACCGTATAATTCAGCTAATTATTTGTCTGTTATTATTTGACAGTCACAATTGTTTACTATAATGTAATATAACAAAAACTTTAGCCACAGCAACGCGTGGCCGGGTCAGCTAGTTCTATCTTAAATAGCTTTGAACAGATTTCACTAGGCAAACTATTCGAGGCATCTTCTTTCTGATTCATATAATGCACTTCCCTTTGGTTATGAGATGGGTGGAGGTCGTTCTATGGCGGGATCTTAGACCATAATGCTGGCGAAGTTCAATGCGACTTTTTTAATTGCCAGCGTATTGCATTGCAATTTTTTCATATAGCTGGCGAAATCCATTGCAAAATTTTGTTGCTAGATTTTGATTATTCAAATCGAATTGGGTTAGATTTCTTTCTGACAACCCAAGCATAATATAAGACAATCAGTAACGGCGTTCAAATGTTACTGTTTCCGACTCAGAGTAATGTTTGTTAATGCTCTTTGACTGACTACTGGAGTACGCTATAAAAATACTAATTGTAAATAGAAAAATATTACGCGTAATTCAATTCTAAGTTCTTGAAATTGTCTTTAAACTCAAATACGATAAAATTGTAACGACAAGGGCAATACTAGCGAACAATCCCCCGCAAAAGTTCATTTCTGCATTCAATCCAATCTGTGGTTTGATGCATTCCTATTCCCTCTATGAATTAAATGTGTGTTCCCTCTATTAAATTAATAATGTGGCCGCGCAAAATTTTACTCTTCATTCCCTCGTCTAAATTACCTTACTTAATTTATCAATGAAGTGCAGCTAAATCTGAATTGAGCATCAGAGACCAAGCGTATTATTCTTTTGTCAAATTATTTTTTTATGAAATATGACGCGCCGCGATTTAAGAAATCCTTAATTTTATCGATTTGAACAGTCAGAACCTGGCTTTATTACTAACAAAATTACTTGTGAAATTTATTGATACTCTTTGAATTATATTCCGTCAAATTCTTTAAGTGAAGTGTTTTTTCTGTCTGAACAAAATTGATGGGAATTAAATTACAGTGCGTTGCTCTACTTAAGATAGACCAAGATCATGCTTCATGTTTTTTTTGTATACCAGCGGGAATTTGGCGGACTAAAATGTGTACCTACTATTATATTTATTCCGTGTTTTCGTTAATGTACCTGGTTTTGGCCTCTGGGTTGACTGTAAGACTGTAGGAAAAGGTCTTTAGCCTTTTAATTCTTTCGTGTTAATTTATTGTATTTATGTTAGGAATATCAACCGGAACAATTAAGGCGAATTGATACAAAGCGTTATTGCCTATATGGTTATGGACTCTAGTCTGGCAACACGGGGCGAGGACGTTGTATATCTATGATTATGGCGGTTGTTTGTGTAAATTGTTAATAGACGTATAATAAATAATTAAGAAGTGGATCAATAGTGGTTTCCTTTTAATAGTTATCAGAAATTTTAATGGATTACCAGAAATTTTAACAGCTTTTGCATCGGTAGCATGATATTCTTTAGTCATTGTACGTTCATTCGTAAATGGAGAATAAGTATATGAATAGCGTACCTCCGTAACCTTTCCTATTATAAAAAAACTAATTTTTGCCTTATATCCACTACGAAATAAATATAAAGTCCAAAATCTTGTACTTGCAGCATTTGAAATGTATGAATATATTTACTTCTCTACATACCTTCGACCATTAAAGCACAATTATTGCAGTTCCATACAAATTCTAACACAGCCGTCGCCTAAGTCAGCGGTTATAAATTTCGCGATCGCTGAGGTAGGTACAGTCTTATGACAACGCAAAGCAGACGGGTACATTTACGAAGTATAATGTTATAGTATGATATGAGTGTGTCTAAACATAAAGCGGCAATCATGCGTGACTGTCACGCACTGAATGCTGAATGCAAACGCCGCGCATTGCTACCGTGCATTTGCCGCTGATAAGTTTGGGCACACTTATGGATTCACTGGGAACTTTAATAATGAAGCTTGAAATACACACAATACGCGACGGAATCGTGTCCAAACCCAGGTCATAAAATAAATGTAAATAAAGTATGCCAATTGCAAAGTTTGTTGTGGCAGATACGAGAAAGAAAAGATACGTAAAAAACGTACATTCTGAAACTAAATTTTCGGATATTGTTAAGTAGAAATCGTCTTAAGGTAATAAAAGTATTCCCAAAGATATACGAGAAAATATTATCTCGGGCACTTGATGCCCGTAAGATCATCTTGTTTATTCACGCGTTTAATCTTTGACGCGTTTCTGACGAGTTCCTTCAAGAACTCGTACTCGCGAACACGATCCGTGAATATCTGACCGCGATTTCTGACCGAGCAGTTCCGTCGCACATTTTGTTTAGTTCAGCCTTTAGTGTACATTGTTGTTACAACGCATTTATATAATAATATGTCTGTCTTGTGAACTTCGCGACTGCGGAATGGCCGTAAATAAAAAAAAACTGTTGGGTATCTCCGGGTGATAGTTTTGTATAACCGTAGTATTGTCAGTATCTACACACGTAAAATTATCCACAGATTTTACAAGACAGTTTATATTTATGACCTATGATCTTTTATTCATTTTATTATTAAGTACTTATGTTGTGTAATAAATGAGGCTGGGCTATGTTTAATGGTAATATAAAAGAATAAATCTAATTTTATTAGGGTTCCGTAGTCAACAAGGAATCCTTATAGTTTCGCCATGTACGTCCCTCCGTCCGCGGCTTAGCTTAGAGACTATTAGTACTAGAAAGTTTTAATTTGGCATCTATACTTCTATACTAATATTATAAATGCGAAAGTTGGGATGTTTGTAAGTTTGTTACTCAATCACGCCCCAACGGCTGAACGGATCTGGATGAAATTTGGCATAGAGATAGTTTATAATCTGGAATAACACATAGGCTACTTTTTATCCAGGAAAATTAGAGTTCCCGCGGGAACCGAAAAACCTCAATCCACGCGGACGAAGTCGCGGGCATTAGCTAGTAGGTGTATACATATTAATCACGCCAACAAAGTGGTAAAATAAAATACTGATTATCAAAAGAAAAATTCAGGTTAATCCTCTCCTAGAAGTAGTATAAGTAGGGGTGTATTTTCTCTCGTCTATCCCATGGCTTCATTGGATAGTTCGTTGTGTCGGAATTTTTTATCAGATTTTAAAGTTTTTTTTAGAAGTAGTATATATTAAAACAAGTAAAAAGGAAAACAATCATAGCTACTTATGCTTTACAAGTTAACGAGTAATAGCGACCAACGTATAAAATGTCCGCATATTGTGATGGGCAACTTCTGAACCCTACTCTGCGCGTGGCTCGACAAATTGACTGGTTTTTATTTGCTACTTTAAACATAGCACAGCCTTGTGTGTATGCATTGCAAATTGCGAATTCTTTATAGCTAGCGATAATGCTAATAAGCAAAACGTCAATTTAATCTGTTATAATCGTTATCGCGCCGTTTGCCAGTTAAAATAAGCGTATTTGGATTATGTACGAATATTGTCTTTTAACTTAGAGCATCGTCATTTAAATTTTCCTCAGAGAAGAAAACAACAAATAAACATACACAAATACTATCTACACAAATCTGTTGCTTTACCGTTATAAGATATTGACTCTTTGAGAAAATTATAAAAGTTTTAGCAATAAATTAAAAATATTATTCATTTTAATTTATAGTAATAAAATGTTTATTAATTTTGATTACTTTAGCTTGAATAGAAACGTCACAGAGATCGTCATCTGTGATATGAATTACTCAAAAAAATGAAATAAAGAAAGAAATAAATTTCTTGAGTGTAAGAGTTAAAATATCGTTATTGCTTATTAACATACTATTTATTTGTGTAAAATGAAAAAATTCTGCTATTAGCGATTTATTTACTTATTATTATATTTTATCAGTGAGCTATAATTCCTACTTGAAAAGGCATACTTGATAAATTTTTGTCGTAATCTATTAGTGTAGCATTTTTAAACCTATTGGCAAATGTAAAATTATTGCTCTTTGATAACAATATTAATTGTAATACTAAGACCGCGAGGCGTAAGCTCAGCTTTACATTTTTGTGAATATCATTGTTAAAGAAATCAGTTAAAGACTGCGTGCGATACTGGCACTCTAAAATCAGCGTACGCCTCTCGGGCTGTGTGATGTACTCGTATCTATTGCATAATAACCAGCACAATTTTTGGGATATAATATTCGGGTAAAAAAAGGCCTGTTTAATTTTACTTACTTTGATTTATTATATCTAAGATTGTGCGGTGTGAATGCGACAAGATTTTCGTGAAGATGCAATTATAAAGATTTTTTCTTTTATCCTAATTCTTATGCAATACTTATTGTCTATATTTTTATATGTGCATTTGCGTTTTATTTGTTTTTTGACAATAATATTTGGCTGTGCGACTGTTACATTTTGCGAATTTCTTGTGTTTTAGAAGATAATGTAGTTTTCAGCGAATTCGGGTAAAAATATAATATAAAAAACTTACGTAAGTACATTTTTTTTCTATTTTTGTATAAGTTCATATAAATAATAAAATAAGTATTAAAATTCATATGAGTAAGTGATTTGTTAGTTCAATACCTATGTTGTGATTACATAGACTAGTTTTAGTTACCATTAAGTACCTTATTGAAATTGGAAGTATGAAATAGTATGATGCGAACTATTATGCATGCGAACTTTTTTATAATATGCTTAACGTATATTTAAATTAATACATAGTATACTGTTAATGTTTTGTGAATTGTGTAATTGTGTTGATATTTTAAAAGTTGTGATGTGTGAAATTAGTTTATAATCAGTTTCAAAATATTAGTGTTTTCATATAATTGACTGAGATAGTGTTTGGGACTTATGCGACGTTCTACGATTGCGATAAATAAGTGTTTTAAAACCAAATATGTTTCGAGAAGTGAAGTGATGTGTGGTAAAATTGGATATAAGTTCAAGCCAGCGATGCTAGCGATAGAGTGTAAAAACTGCTTTCCGAACGAATTTTTAATGAAGTGTGTGTGATGTGTGTAAAATTGTGTATAGTCCCACAGACTTATCTGAGTCGGTGAAGGCGTCGCTGTTGTCACATTTAAAGTTGCTAGTAAAAATAAGAAATAAAATAACTAGATAGAACTAAAACTAAACAGTCATAAAAATTAGTTTCAATTTTGGCCACCGGCCCAGGTAAATTGGTGGGACTGTAGTAAGACAATTAGAAATTTGCCCTGAAAATATTACTGTATTCATATGGCATATTACTTTATTGTTAATTTTAGTTCTAGAGTAATTTAAGGTTATGTATCTGAGAGTATAATTTGCTTTGTGACGAAATTATACAAAAAAGTATACTCTTTAACAATGCATATTTATACATTTCACAGTTTCGCGTGGACAAGTTAGATGACAGCTGGGAAGGCAGTCTTTCAATTGGCGGGGTGCCCTGCCTACCTACGGACTGCGTGCCGGACTGTGCTATGCGACTCGATCCGCCTGCCTGGATTTTATCCAGTGATTTGCAGTTCAATGGCACAAACGTTAGTATTGTTTGAGTTTTTGACTGTTGATACTTATATTTAAATCTTTTAATATCTATCTCGAGATCTTCTAACGTTTCATGGTATCTGATTCGAAATACTCTCAATCTCGGTGAGCAACTGCTGGACATGTCGTTGACAAACATTCTTGTCTTACACTGAAAGGGTTTGAATATTTTGGTATCTGTAGTCTGGTTAAAGTTATTGAAGTGAAAACTTCTTTAGCCGCGTTTAGGAAAGTGAAGACAAAAGGTTTTAAATTAAAATATACTACATTCGTAATTAAACTTTAATGCCTTAGTTTTAAGTTTTACATTTTAATATTTTTTATTAAAAAAAACAAATAAAATAAAATATATATTTTATCCCTATGACTGCCAAATTTTTAAATATTAACTCCTACTGCTTGTGTTTGTTCAGTTGATCACCCACATCGCGTCGGAACTGGAGGAGGTATCGGAGCAGTCGGTGCTGACGCTGCACTTCCGCTTCAACAGCGAGTTGGTGGTGGACGTGGACGGCGCCGTTCTCGCGATCATCGGCTCCGTGCCCAGGACCTACAGCCACGTTTACCCCCTCGTCGATCTGTATGGCAGGGTTTGTCAGGTATACTACGCCAAATATTATGTGGACTGATCATTTTATCACCTACACATGATATCTACTTATTGTTACTTACTTGCCCTCTAGCCGACATGGTGGACTGTAGTGATTAGTCTTAGCGGAGATAGTATGAAATTATAAATAAGTAATTTGTTGTAGGTCTCGGTGTTACTCCATCCGTACACAGTCGTAACTGGTACATCACTAGACTTGCCGGTTATCGCTGAAAATCGTCGGGAAGAAGAATCTCTAATGGAGTTGAACTTTGAAGACCAAGATGAAGATCATCCATCAAGCGAGCGAGTGGACGCTAAACGGCGGCGGCAAACGAAGGCGTACAGCCAAGACAATCTGATGGAGAATCTCGAACCTTTGGTCCCTCAACCTGGCCCCAGTTCAGACTCGAAACCAGTACTCGATAACGAGATGAGAAACAAAGAAATCAAAAGTCAGACACCGAGTCGCACAATGCACCACAGTTTAATCTTGACTCAGACCTCTGATAACACAGACATATCCTACCAGATGGTCCAAAGGAGTCGCTCTTCACACGACTTTAGTCGCACGCCAGATTCATTGATAGTCAGAGATACGCTTCTATTAGCTTACAGCTCTCGATGCAATGATGAGGAGCAAATTCGGGATCACTTCTGCGACACCAATATCCGGCACAACGATCGTTATCCCGAGGCGAACGACGTGGACAATTTGGACAATGAAATAGTAGATGCGTTGACTTTTGAAATGGGGAATCTGCCAGATCTGACTGAGGAGCAGTCTTCTTCGATCGACGAGTCTACGCGTCGTGACGATCTGTGTACGGAGCCTTTGACAGCTGAGAATTTGAATTATCTCAATCGGATATTATGTTTGGATCAGGAAGGTGTCGAGGGTCAAAGTTTGGAGGCGGAGTGGGAAGCGTTTGGCGAAGGTTGCGAACATTTGCACCTAGTGCTAAAGTATTGGAATTACTTAGTGCTGCCGTACCCAGAGTTGCGCCAGGCGGTATCGTGGGGTCAAGTGAGGTGCTACTGTAGTAACTGTCAACCTGAAGAACAACCTCCTTTAGCAGGTAACGTAAACCGCTTTCACAGCTATACAAATTTGTTTGTATGTATCAAAATGTATTCTATCTCTGTCTACGAGATGCAAGTTATATTTGCAGATCTGTTTTAGTTCTACTGACAGGCAGTAGATGCGGGCCTTTTTTTGTTCCTTGTGTATTTTTTTTACACCACTACAAGTTAGCCCTTTACTCCAATCTCCCCTGATGGTAAGTGATAATGCAGTCTAAGATGGTAGCAGGCTAACCTGTTAGGGGCATGGCAGTTATATTAAACCCATACTTCTATTCGGTTTCTACACGGCATCGTACCTGAACGCTAAATCGCTTGGCGGTACGTCTTTGCCGGTAGGGTGTAACTAGCCACAGCCGAAGCTTCCCACCAGACCAGGGAAAATTCAGAAGTTATAAATAGGCATGATGACAGTAACCAAGAACCAATGAAATTATAAATTTATCTAATGAAATAGGATTCATGGATTATAAAAAACGTATTTATTTTTCTATTTCGAGTGAGATTGCTATTTATTTTGATAAAATAAAACTAAAATACAGCAATCCACCATAATGGATTAAACACCAAGAAGCGAATGACGTCACAATTGTTTGTTTTCGAGCTTTGACAAACACACTATTGTTTACTGCACATGACTGCACAGAGTACATTGGTAATAACAATAGTGACGTCACAAACAGCGCTATGACACCGGCGAGCGTATTGGCGTGAATTTTAAAATTTAAATTTCAAATGCCAATTTTATCTACCAAACTTTATTTTTCAGCTGAAATAATATATTTTTTCGAAATAGTAGATACTTCCGAACATAATCTGACCATTTTTCAAAATCGGTAATCATGCCTATTCCCAAATAGACCCTGCCGGGGTCGAACCCGGGACCTCCGCGCGTTAAGACAACAGAGCTCAACCCACGGAGGTCATATTTTCACTCTTAGTATGTTATGTTTCTTTTTTAATAGGCTGGGTGCGTATCGAACGGATCGACGGCGTGGGTGCGGCGTCCCGCGGTTTCTGGCACATGACGCGATCGACACTGGGTGCGGCGCAGGCCGTCAGCGGGGACGCAGGCGTCGCCAAACGGCCGCGCTCCCTCTCCTCCTCGCCCTCCAACGCTATCTCCCTGGGCGATATGTAAGTTTTTTTTTGTTTTTGAAGTGGAAACTTCTTTAGGCGCGTTGAGCAATTTTTGGTAGGCGGTAAAAATGTGGAACGGTGTCGGTCATGCGACACCATTCTTCTCAAGACAAAAAGGTCTAAGTATTAAAATATATTGGATAGAAGCAGGTGTTACTTTGCGGAAGTCCATGATAGTGAAAGAACTTGAAATGTAATTCGCTATATACCTCCACAGTAGGTAAATCTTTGTGGGTACTGTGTACTGTGTATCTTGCAATATTCACCACACCACATAAATCTTCCAAATTATTCTCAACGTACGTTTCACTCCGACGCCGGAGCATCTTCAGGAGATGTTGACTACAATGCACGATTGGAAATGATGCTTTACAGTCGTGCATTGTCGAGTACTCACATAGATTTACTTACTGTGGCGGAATATAGCGAATTAAATTTAAATTTCATTTCTTTCACTATAAAAATATAGTACATTCGTAATTAAAGTTTAATGCCTTTGTTTTATGGTTTATATTTAAAAGTGATGTGTAACCGTGACTGACACCTCGCGTTGTTACGAAGACAAAAGATCTTAAATATAAATATAATACATTCGTAATGAAAGTATAATGCCTTAGTTTTAAGGTTTACATTTTAATTATTTTAAAAGTGCTGTGTTGTTATTTAAAATTCCGTTTTCACTTCTATCGGCATGCCCCTATGTCTGCCAATTTTTTTTCCTATTATTGAGTACCAGCAAGGTTACTCATTTAACTACGATTTTGCCTAATTAATTGGCTAGTGTTATTTTAACTTGAACTAATAAGACTTTACCTACTAAGAAATTGTCCATTGACGCATCTTAGATATGTAAGTGAAATCAAACTCACTGGCGCCCCTTGAGAGTAGGGACGACGCCAGCTTAATAACGTCGGCAACTCTTTATCAAACGTCAAAACGTGCCTTTAGTAGTATGAAATACATAATTATTGTATAATGCATCAAAGCTCGATGCATTTTTTTTTATTTAATCGATATTTTAAAAGGATTATCAAACTTTAAATTAAAAGAAGACATGGAATTAGTTATTTTTGAACTAAATCAATTTAATGGTCAAAAATATTTTTTGAGTTTTGACATCTAATCATCCCAGTAACTCAGACCTTTTTCGGTCGAAAGCAAACTAAATTTCGTCAGTATTTGCAATAGCTAACAAATAGCTCCCACCTTTTATCAACAAGTGTACTAGATAATGCCTGCAACTTGGATTGAGGTTTTCAAAATGAAAAGATACTCCAGGTGCCCAATTGACGATATCCATGTGTTACCATTTTGTTTGCATATTGTTATCAAGAGAATGTATATGTTAATGATTATGTGTGTTTTTTCACAAATTCTTATTAAGTAATTTCACATTTAGAGCAGTTGTTAGTTTTTATGTTTGTATAGTATTTTGTCTTTTTACAGATGGTTAGACGAAGAAGGCAAACCGCATCATACAATATTGGCTATCGAGATAGACATCGAGTAAGTACATACTACAAATACAAATACTACAAAGTCGGGTTGGTTTGAACACTTAGAACTCTAGAACGGCTAAACCGATTTTCATTGTTTTTGATTTGTTGTATTTGTCTCCGTCCCAAATAGCAGAATAACTATAAAAAACATTGGAAAATTGACGGAAAAATAAAATAAAATAAAAAACATTTTACCTTGATTTTCCCATACAAAATATTCATGAGTTTCGTAACGTGATTTTTGGCATGTGTATAGGATCTGGAGAGACTTTTTATCCCGGAAAATTAAGTTCAAAGCTCAAAACCACGCGGACGAAGTCACGGGCATCAGCTAGTAAAAAAAGGTATTAGACTTTGCCTAGTACGTTGTCTGTTACGATTAAGGTTTTATAAGCCTGAATAATAAAGCCTGGTAATATTGATTGTATTATTGGGAGAAAAAATATGTTCTTCGTCAGTCTCCAGGAGCGCTATTCCGTTTTTATACAAATCCCAAAGAAACTTTTTTTTGTGTTTTAATATTCCCGTTGCATTTTCTGAGAGATCCAGTTGCTTGTGGTGAACATTGATATGCTAGATAGATAATGGTACAAAGAACTTTCATATTATTTATATGTATATATTTTTCCAGAGGCAATGATGCTGAGAAGGATCGACTCCTAGCATTTCTGATCCACATGAAGTCACATGCAGTTTTTGTTGAAGATAATCCTCTTAGTTTAGATGAATAATTATTGATGAGTGCTAAACAAGTTTCTAATAGCTATAATATTATGTATGTTGAAAAAACATCAATGAAGTTGTTTCTAAATATTTACCATTGGAAATGCGTTAGAATTTTATCCTCGCTGTTCCTGTCACATGTTTATTTAAATGTACATAGGTTTTAAAAAATTAGCTTTCTTGAGACAAAATTACTGAGGATTATAGACAATCCCTAGGTTTTTCAAGAAATTTTGCCGTTTGAAACATTTCATAAACATCGCCCATTGACTAATTCAAAAGTAATAAAAAATATAGTTTTTACTTCTTCCATTTACCAGTATGATATCAATCTAGTTTTAAAGACTTGTTAAAGGTTGAACACAGACAAATCGCAAAATCGAAAAGTTAGCCACATTGTAATTTGTCAAAACTTATATAATCTTTTTCTCAAATAACAACGTCGCTTACTAATTTATCGACGGATTATTATTGGATTTATTTTAATTTCATTCGAGTTATTTGAATATCACTTTAAGATCAAAGTACTCTTTCTACATTATCTTTTCTCAGTGTAAAATATAAGAATACCTACATTTGTGATAAATGGATAGCGTAATTGTATTTGCAATAATATTGTAAACGTGTCTCAGTACTAGGATATCTAGGTCAGCATTAGATTATAATATAAAAAATAGTAAATTAGGAAAATTTCTCCAAGTATAATAAAGTATTATCAAATCACAATAATTATTATGTACATGTCCACATACTTTGTTAAATAGAACTGTTGAATTTTGAACTACACGAGAACTTATTGCTTCAGGTAGGTTAATAAATAGGCTTACTAGATTTCAACTCAATAGGCATGAAAAGGTCTGGTTTCTTGGTTGGTCTTTTGAATTTAAATTAAATATCGTCGTCGTTTTTCCCGATAGGCGTCTACTGCTGGATAAAAGTCTTAACAGAACAAAGTTGTGTGCTGGCTGTGTCCTGCGACTCGCCTACCTATTTCGGGGTATTCCATGACATTCTTACCCATAGTAGATGAAATTTGGATGATCAAGAAATGCCAATACATTTGTTATCATTAAACTTTTCATTTCTTGATCTGGCAGAAAACAAAAACAGTGCTTGGATTGAGTGTGAAAATGCTGTTTTGTATCTTTAAATCTTAGCGGAAAACCATGATAATGAAGAATTTATATGTAGATCTCATTGATTAAACTATCGTGATATCTTATAATAATGAATCTGAATATTAAACTTATCTGAAAAATGTTAAGGTTAATATTTCTAATCTAAATCTGAGATGTTAATTGCTGAGAAATTGGACTGTCTTCTAACTACTTCAGTATTGCATACTTATAATGCAAGATCTTTGGACCTGTCCGAAACATGTTCACGTGATTATCATTTAGATCTGTTGCTAAAGATCAAAAAGCAGAGATGCCAATTGCCGAGGAATTTGTGTGTAAAAGCCAATTGCTCAGGAAATTGCATCGTTAGAATGCATGATCTTTGAACTGGTCTAAAATTCGTGCAGGCAATAATATTTCTGATCTGTTGGAAAATCTAACAGCATAGATGCCAATTGCTAAGAAATTTGGGCGAAAAAGCCAATTGCTCAAGGAATTGCATCGTTAGAATGCACGATTTTTGGACTGATCTGAGATGTGTGCAGATCAGATAATAATATTTCCGATCTGTTGGTAAAGCTTTAACAGCATAGATGCCAAAAGCTTAGAAATTTGCGTGAAAAAGCCAATTGTTCAGAGAATTGCATCGTTAGAATGCACGATCTTTGAACTGGTCTGAAATGTGTGCAGATGACATAATAAATTGCCGATCTATTGGTAAAGATTTAACAGCATAGATGCCAATTGCTAAGCAATTTGGGCGAAAAAGCCAATTGTTCAGAGAATTGCATCGTTAGAATGCACGATCTTTGGACTGATCTGAAATGTGTGCAAATCAGATAATAATATTTCCGATCTGTTGGTAAAGATCTAACAGCATAGATGCCAATTGCTAAGAAATTTGGGCGAAAAAGCCAATTGTTCAGAGAATTGCATCGTTAGAATGCACGATCTTTGGACTGATCTGAAATGTGTGCAGATCAGATAATAATATTGCCGATTTGTTGGTAAAGATCTAACAGCATAGATGCCAATTGCTAAGAAATTTGGGTGAAAAAGCCAATTGTTCAGAGAATTGCATCGTTAGAATGCACGATCTTTGGACTGATCTGAAATGTGTGCAAATCAGATAGTAATATTTCCGATCTGTTGGTAAAGATCTAACAGCATAGATGCCAATTGCTAAGAAATTTGGGTGAAAAAGCCAATTGCTGAGATAATTGCGTCGTTAGAATGTACGATCTTTGGACTGGTCTGAAATGTGTGCAGATGACATAATAAATTGCCGATCTGATGATAAAGATTTAACAGCATAGATGCCAATTGCTAAGCAATTTGGGCGAAAAAGCCAATTGTTCAGAGAATTGCATCGTTAGAATGCACGATCTTTGGACTGATATGAAATGTGTGCAAATCAGATAATAATATTTCCGATCTGTTGGTAAAGATCTAACAGCATAGATGCCAATTGCTAAGAAATTTGGGCGAAAAAGCCAATTGTTCAGAGAATTGCATCGTTAGAATGCACGATCTTTGGACTGATCTGAAATGTGTGCAGATCAGATAATAATATTGCCGATTTGTTGGTAAAGATTTAACAGCATACATGCCAATTGCTAAGCAATTTGGGCGAAAAAGCCAATTGTTCAGAGAATTGCATCGTTAGAATGCACGATCTTTGGACTGGTCTGAAATGTGTGCAGATCAGATAATAATATTGCCGATTTGTTGGTAAAGATCTAACAGCATAGATGCCAATTGCTAAGAAATTTGGGTGAAAAAGCCAATAATTCAGAGAATTGCATCGTTAGAATGCACGATCTTTGGACTGGTCTGAAATGTGTGCAGATGACATAATAAATTGCCGATCTGTTGGTAAAGATTTAACAGCATAGATGCCAATTGCTAAGCAATTTGGGCGAAAAAGCCAATTGTTCAGAGAATTGCATCGTTAGAATGCACGATCTTTGGACTGATCTGAAATGTGTGCAAATCAGATAATAATATTTCCGATCTGTTGGTAAAGATCTAACAGCATAGATGCCAATTGCTAAGAAATTTGGGCGAAAAAGCCAATTGTTCAGAGAATTGCATCGTTAGAATGCACGATCTTTGGACTGATCTGAAATGTGTGCAGATCAGATAATAATATTGCCGATTTGTTGGTAAAGATTTAACAGCATACATGCCAGTTGCTAAGCAATTTGGGCGAAAAAGCCAATTGTTCAGAGAATTGCATCGTTAGAATGCACGATCTTTGGACTGGTCTGAAATGTGTGCAGATCAGATAATAATATTGCCGATTTGTTGGTAAAGATCTAACAGCATAGATGCCAATTGCTAAGAAATTTGGGTGAAAAAGCCAATTGTTCAGAGAATTGCATCGTTAGAATGCACGATCTTTGAACTGGTCTGAAATGTGTGCAGATCAGATAATAATATTGCCGATCTGTTGGTAAAGATCTAACAGCATAGATGCCAATTGTTAAGAAATTTGGGTGAAAAAGCCAATTGTTCAGAGAATTGCATCGTTAGAATGCACGAACTTTGGACTGATCTGAAATGTGTGCAGATCAGATAATAATATTTCAGATCTGTTAGTAAAGATCTATCAGCAGAGATACCAATTGCTTAGGAAATTGTGTGAATTGTGTGTAACTCCGGGAATTGCATTATTAGAATGCATGATCTCTGGGGCTTGTTTGACAATTATGTCCAGTGATAATAGTAATTTTGATCCGTTCTCTAAGATGTCTATGTCATCAGCTAAGGAATTGGTGTGATGGGATCGGATGAAATATGGCTGCCAAGATCAACATTTTCTCCTCGATTACGGTCTTAAATATGCTGTTATAAAACCGTTGCGATTAGAGAAATGTTTGGAAATATGTTAAAAACCGGCCACAGTTCCAGAGGATTCAATATGATTAATTATACATTTATGATAATATATTGAACTAGATTTTTGAATCATCTTGGCATGTCTTATATGTGCTGATGTTTAGATATGTCAGTATGAAGATACCAAATTTCGGGATGCTTTAGGAAGGTTTAGATATGTATGCAATTGTAGAGATCATCATGGAGGTGGTAAATTAATTAGATATTAAGATTTATCTGCAAATATCACTATTGATATATTGAACTTTGGGAACTCAGGAGTGTATCACTAAAATTGATAAGGTCGAATATATGATACGTGAATTTGATACGTGACGTTATCGGGTATCAGTTTGATGGTTTAAGTATGATTGGTTTGGGATACAATTGTGTCTGTAGGAAAGAAGGTCACTGTCTAGTGTATGACCATCGGCTTAGTTATCAGCACAGGAACAAATTTCGTTCATATTTCATATTTTTTGAATTACCCAGTAATTTAATGGTTCCCATTATTTTATTTACCGAATGGATGTGACAAGATGGTATGGAGATGTAAGATGGATGGATGGATGGATGCTTTGGAGTATGTGAAGTTTATGGTTGTTTATAATGAATCATGCTTTGCAGAACTAAAAATTCATACGAAGACTGTTTCTATAACAGCATTGAGTTGTAATAAACAATGTTTCATCTGATGCATTAATTAAATGCAATCTTTCTATTAGTTGAAAGCATGTCAGCCATCATCTAAATAAAGGCAGTTATTTAGAAGTCACAAAAAGATACTTAGCTTTATTTAAATTGTGATTATTATGGAGTATATTAAGCGTATCGCTTATCATAATAATTAATTTTATTTATTTATTTCCACCAAAAGCTACATTTTGTCTGTTCGCTAAGTTTGTTTGGTTGCTATTTAATTTAGCAAAATAATTGACAAATATCATTATTAAGTAGGTCAAAATCGTCTAGCGTCGATTTATGCTCGAACCTATTAGTAATATACACGCATATATCTGTGTTTATGATCTCATGTTATTATTCGAATATTGTAGTTAGCAAGTGTAAGATGCGTGTGATTTTAGTAAGCTATTTATTTTATTCCTAAATACTATACTTGGTGTATGAATTGTTTGTGTTAATCTATTTGTATAATATTTGTAGTTTGGTAAACTTAAGACGTGGTATATATATGTCACCGTAAGATTGTAAAAACCGTTAGATTATAATCTAACTCGCGAAATTGTAAACTGTCGACAGATTTTGAACCGTTCAATGTTCTAAGTGTCAATTTTTGAAATATTCATTGTATTTACGTTTTATTGTGTCTTTCTTGTAGGTTAGGTTACGGTTCGACATATATAATCGGGGTTAATAGACCTAACAGATTACAATCTACCGAAAAATAATGCGTTAAATTGTAATCTTTCGACAGTTTGCAATTTCGCGAGTTAGATTATAATCTAACGGTTATTACAATCTTACGGTGACATATACAAGAGGCGCGCCGGCGGTGTGGCCTTGAAAGTTTGAAGTGGCGTTGGACGCCGCTCTGTATATCTGGCGCCCCGCCGCTTGCATACATTTTGTATGAAATATGATCTCGCCGCACCCTGCCCACAACCCGTCGCCTCTTGTGTATGTCCCGCCACTATCACGATGATATTAAAGGATACAGTGGCGTGCAGTTCATAGACGTATAAAAGCACTGCTTACCCAAATGGAAATACGTCAATGCTCATTTCATTATAAGTCAGTAAATAGGCTTTCTGATTAAATAATGCCTACCCTAGCTTCAAGCCCTGTGAACGCCACTGAAAGGATATCATGAAGATATTAAACGGTCGAACAGCATTATGTAAACGCTTTAGGCATGACGTCATAATCATAATCAATAATAATAATTTATCTCGGTAATGTTTTGTATAATGTGTTTTTTTATTCATTACATTGAAATGTGCCGCGTGCAGCGCGTAAGACACAGTGCGCGTTGAAAAGTTGAATTTTATTGAGAATGTGAATTCATGTTTCTATAAGAAGAGCGAATTTTTGTGTCACTTTAAAAGTGTGAAAGGAATATATTTAAGAAATATTTCTATTAGAGTCATCCTGTGATCTTTCGGTGTTTTCATCGATACATTTTTATAAAACGGTAGTGCCTCACTTTAACTAGCGCGTAGATATTTTTAAACAAATTATCTTCCAACAGTACGGTACAACTGCAGATTTTTTCAGATGATTCCTTTTCTATAATAAAATACTGTTTTAAAGGCTTAAAACATATAAAATAACTTAAAATATTCATATCTTTGCCATATAAGTTACTTGCACATATTGAATGCAAATAACTCTTAGTTCACTTTCGTGCAGAGTGTAATTATTTCGCGACGAAATCGTCGTATATTATTTTTAGACTATCAAGAAAATTTTAACGGAACAATGAATTGAATATACCAGTGGCTTCATAATTTTTGCACATCGTTCGTTAATTTATGTTTCTAAAGTAAAAAAATATATTTAAACATGTTTTGATATAATTAGCAGTATAATCACGCAATATTAATTGCATAAATGTACAAAGATTGTCCTAATGTTATGTTGGTCGTGAATTTGTGCGCTCGCTTATGTTTAACGTGATCTTGATCGTAGAACAACGAATTAATATCAATACTAGCTAATAGTTTGAATATGAGCTTGTAAGCATGGTCGTCCTATAGTTGTGGGTACCGTGTGAATCCTTGAAAACCGGCAAAAAATTGTTGTCGATTGTCTGACTTGTTGAGGCTGAAGCTGGTTGAACTAGGTTAGATGGTCGGTCCGGGTGTCGCTATAAGGGGATGGTGGAGGCGACCTATGTAGGGCTTTTTGCCCTTGTCTATTGTAATTGGAGACGCTAATGTCGCTTAATGTCCGTAGTAGTTCAGACGAAGGTTGCAGGCAGAAGTCGTCGTTGAGAATAGGTCATGTTGTATCGTAGTGTGACGCGCCTATGAAGTTAGTGAGCTCATGAAGGCTCGGTTCATCTAAGGGATGTAATCCTGACGTAGTCCGGTTGTTTCTTACAGCATTTAGAATGAACTACTTCATTGTATCCTGTTTTCTATTCGTTAAAGCCCATCAGCCCGATTCACACAGTGCCCACAACTATAAGACGGCTATGCCTACAAGCTTTATCTTCTACAGTATTATTGTTTGCAATGGATATAGGTATGAATTTATGTAACTTATTTTTTTAGTAACTAAACAACTTAGGCCCTTATTAATAAAATTTAGTCAGTGCTTAGAATTTATGAGTATTATTTAACGTATTCTACGTTGCATACATTTTATTACCAAGACGGTTTAAGATTAAAGGCTAGTTTGGTGCTTATTAAAGTTTGAGATAAATGGAATATCGTCATATTAGCTCAAGATATAGGTTCTTAATTTGATAGTCAGTGTGTTATAATAAAATAGTCATTAGATTTAAAATAATTTTGCTTTTGTATAGGCAAATTACGTAACCCTTTTTCAAGTATTTAAGGTTGCTTTTTTGTATTATTGATAACATTAATTTGTAAAAAAAATATATTGGATCATGTTCAAGTCATATGGGACAAATTTAAGAAGACGCCTAGCTTCGACTAGCAGTCTTCCAAACTATCTCTTTCGCGTAATAAATAATTTATAATGAGTATATTAATAAAAAATTGTGTTTAATGCTGTAGCTCTCTTAAAAGTAATAAAATGGTTCATTTTATAGTATCAAAGTTTAAAGCAAGCTCTAATTTAAAGCTATTTAAATAGCCATCGATGACAAACAAAAATTTTCTACTAATCTACTGCAGTATTTTTTCGTTATATTTTATTGATGTCCTAAATTTTTAAAACACGTCTGAATATTTTCTGCAATTTTTTTGTTAAATTGAACGTTATCTTTGAATCCTAAAAAAATACGCTTGAATTTAAACTTTACTGAAGGACCTCTTTGTCATTATAAATAAATACTCAAAATCTTCTGTAATCTTTTATTTTAATCATGCGGTGATTATAAAGTGAAGATTTTATTTAACTTGCGAATGTTTGTGTGTTGGACGCCGCTCTGTATATCTGGCGCCCCGCCGCTTGCATACATTTTGTATGAAATATAATCTCGCCACAACCGCGCCTCGCCCAAGTCAAAAGTTGCAAATGAATTATAAAATAGGAATAACTGTCTTATAATTCATTTGTTTCAAATTCATAATTCAAAATTTCAGCTCAAATTTTGTATACACGTTCAATTTGGATGATACGATTCGCTAAGTGACGTCATTCTAGATCCAATATGACGGACTCCCAAAGATGGTGGTCTAGTTATTTTTTATGCACCCCCATGATATGTCCATTAAAAGGGTTTGCTGAAAAGAATACGAAAAGTAAAATTACGTCAGACTAATTTAAATATGGTGGACGATAAAAGATTGTTTTTTAAAAATGTTTTTATCTATTGAGTATCAGAAACTTAAATTTAATGATTTAAGACTTACTGTTCTTCAGATCAATAAACATAAGTAGGTACTGTTTTGTATTTCTATTACAGTGGCAAGATATAATTGTATGCAAAGCAAGGTAACTACCAATGCCCGATTGATATTATGTAATATGTCCTAATGTAACGTTTTGGCAACAATAAAACGATTATATCAATCTATTATTACTATTTTTCTTCATTAATTCCCTAATCTCTTACACATACTACCACACGTCCATATGTTAAGAGAACAACCTTGAAAGCGCCTACTAACAGCTTTACTACTTCTTATTAGTTAGCTGGAGCTGTCAAGGTCATTCTCTTAACATTTGGACGGGGTAAATGCAATTCAGGAATCAGGATCAACGCATACCTGGTGCACAGAATGTTAAATATACTTACTAAGTACCTGGCGTCTGACGGCCCTAGTAGGTTGTTACCAGTCTAGTCCTGTAGATAAGTTCTGTTGACTGAACTGAGGCACGTCTTTTAACGAGCTCTATTTAATTCGCACTCTCCGTCTTTATTTAAGTCAAATCTTACAACTGAAATTTAAAACAGTTATCCCCAACCGATTGAGATTTGCATATTATGTTTAGTTTGGGTGACGGCTAGCTAATTCAATATGGCGGACTAGTTATTTTTGCACCCCAATTTTTGCTTTTCGTGGAAGTTTTCGATATCTGGCTACTAAATGCTGGAATAATATTCCTCCTCCGCTGAGGAATCTAAGCTCAGTTCCCGCGTTTAAGAGCACATTAAAAAAGAAACTTTTAAACGATCAAAAACAAACTTCAACTAGTTCCAGGTTATTTAGCTTGGTGGTTTGAAGCTGCTATATGTACTCACTACGCCCATTATATTTTATTATCTCTAATATTTAGTTTTATCTACTCCCTTTACTGCAGGCGGCTGCGAAGACTGTCGAGCTTGTGCGTGTCACTCGTTTGGGTTCCAGCAGAATACCAGCGCTCAGGTTTTGCTTTCAAAACCTGCAGCATCAATGCTGGGTCGGGGCCTTATCATCTTGTACCATGTGAGTGCAATTTAAGCCATAGCTTAATTTTAAAGTTTGATTTTATGTACGAGGCACAGGATGAATAAATGATTTTTCTTTCTTCTTTTCAATGATATATGGGTATCAATAAAAAGGATTGAGGAGGAGAACACGAAAACTAAAACTACGTCACACTCAATCGTAATGTAGGTACGGCAGACGTTTAGAACTTATTTTTTAAATGTTTATAGCTTGACGCGGCAACAAAGGACTTGTTGTAAGGGTCGCGATCCTTGGCCCTACCAATGGGGTGATGGGAGGGTATTCCTGTTTACCCGTGGACCCACTGCAACTTAGCATTGTTAAATACTTGTACCAGATTTTAAAATATTTGATTCTTATAAAAAAAACTATTCATTTTATCTGGCTAGACCACAGATGGCTATACTATTAAATCTATTTTGAAGTTAATTATTATGTAGTATAATATAAAAAAAATATTTAAATCTTTATAGGGGTATTATTTAATATATTATGTGACATAGACTCCGTTCTCAAGAACGTATACCTACTTATTTGTTTTTGAGTTGTAAGTAGTAATCAGCCCGGTATATACGTATAGTCTATGGTAATCAGTAAGGATTTGAAAAGGTATAATCAAACAAATATAGGATAAAATCATCTTTGTAATTGGGTATCCATTTTTAACAACAATAAGTTCTTATCCAAAAGTGTTTCTTAGCTAAGTACTTAAACTAAAATTAAATTAGTTATCACTGTTCTTTGTCAAGAAATTCAGGTTTTGCTATTACTCGTAGGTAATTTTTTAACAGCTGTTTTTTCAAAAAAATATTTATTTATATAAGTACTGATGGTCATTTTGTAGACTTACAATATGCATATGTATTTATTATGCCTAGAATAGTTTGATAACAGTTTTACTTTATCTATTTCGCGGTCTGAATAATTATGAAACTCACATTTTAAGCTATTAGATTTAATGGATTGCTCTTTAATAAGTTAAGTGAAATCTTAAATTAATTTACGGACAACACCTAACATCTTTGAGTATCATTACACAATAAACATGTAGGAAGATACCTAAAAGAGATTTATTTAAAGACAAATTCCTCGAAATTAACTGAGGGTGCATCAGTTCGGATGGTGAGAGCAGAAACGTAGTCGCCATTACATAATATTATGCTAAGTTTATGGCGTATAGCAGAGACCGGAGAAGAAGATAATATCTACTTAGTTACTAGGAAATTAAAAAAAGATATTGATTGCCAACAATATGTTTTAGGGTGAGAATACACCACGGACAAAATAAATAACTGACGGACAAAGAGTCCGTACCCAGTCCCGAGTGTGTTTTTGTTCTAAGTGGTCCGACCAAATATTTCACCAATGCCAATTATTGTAAAATACGATAAATCACTTTAATACATCTTAAAATGAATCAAAATAATAATTTGCAATTCAGGGGACATAAATAAATGTTTAAGAATAAGTTCGTTTTGACAAAATGTTCCTCTAAACACCTACTAACTATTTATTGATCGATTTACGAGCTTTGCGAGGAACAAGTGTATAAATATTTTATCGATCATGGTCTCTAAACATCGAAATTTGACTAACATCCAACATCAAGTTCAGATCCGTCGCTGTTACTGGAAAAAAAGTTCCAGTGTGAAGGAAACAGCTCAAGTACGAAAAAGATTATGTAAATTGATCGTCGACAGGTCCGTTTTGCTTTGGGCCGAGAGAGCGTTTCGTGTGCTCTTGTGAGGAGTTTACCACACCTTGCATTTCTTGACAGGGTTCATTGGAGATCCGACGGGGCATTTAAAGTCGGAAGCGAATTCTTCCATGTTGGACATTGGGCCGATGACGCGGAAACGGCCTGGCGCGTGGAAACCGGTCGTGATCCGGAGTTTGATGGCTTCATTACGGTACACCGAGCACCATGTGTTTGCTGCGCTCATCCAGAAAAGCTGCAAAAATTACATTAATTTTTCAAAGATAACCAAAAAGTAACTCAATAGGTACCTTGGTTTGAATTGGACAGACAACAACTTTTTTATTCGTCAAAGTACCGGACCATTTGATCAGAAGAAGTGCTCTGGATGTGTTATTGAAATAATCGTGAATAGTTCTGTCTGTACCTGTCTAGGACTGTACTTCTCGAGACCTGGAAGACGAGCCTCTTCCCCGTGTCGCTGCGTCCAAGCTTGGTAAGCGTAATACGCCTCTTTAATTCCACCGTTGTCAGCAATATTTTCCCCTTGCGTGTTCACGCCATTAAGCTACAAAAGAATAGAAAAAAAAACATGGATACCGCTACGTTAGCAAAATACTACGTTACGTCCCGTTCACTAGTTGATTTAGGACTCGTAGTTTCTTAAATTAAAATCTCCAACAAATTAAACTTGTTCAGTCACTCACGAATCGAAACGCAAATATTAATAACAAATCGTTAATGATGGATGAATGTATGAACGACCCGGTTGTATAGGATTTATGTTTCTCACCTTCATGTTCACTTCCTTCACAGTGTAGTTCGAGTATTGATCAATGATACATTTGGCTTTCTCCAGGTACTTTTGTTTAGTCATTTCTTGCCACCAATCTATCAAATTTCCATTTTTATCGAATTGACGACCCTGGTAAAAAATTAAATACATATTTTATGGAGGATTATATTCGGGTGTAATTATAACATTTGTTACTCGTATTTTACGTATTAAAGCAACGTAGGTATCAATCAAACACATTTCTTTTTAAATTAAACTATATAGCGATTAGGGAATTTATATGGTTTACAACAGCCACTCTATTAGGTATTACAACAGATTACGAACACTACTACTAGAACATGCTTTATGTGAGGATGTAGAACCACTTACAGATAACCTCAGCTTCCATTCCAAAGAAAAAATCATTAAGTAGCTAGTCATATCAACCTTGTCAACATAAATTATGATAAAACACAGCAAGTAGTTTGGCTAAAACTAGATCCTACATCTACGTCTACGTCTAAAAAACAAGCAGGGTTTAATGTAGTCAGGTGCATGGTATTTTTAATGAAACTACTTATGCCAAAAAGAGTAAGTAAATACCTACTTAAAAAGAAAAATAAACTAGATAAGGCTTTTCTACTACAGGTAAGTACCTATTAATTAAATACCTGATCATCGAATCCATGTGTAATTTCGTGGCCAATAACGAAACCTATGGCGCCGTAGTTCATATAAGCAGGACGTTGGGCTGAGAAAAATGCTCCTTGTAGTATGCCGGCAGGGAATTCTGATTAAAGATACAAACTTGGTAAGTACATTTATGAGTATTTTATAAGTGCTTAAGTGTGTACAGACGGTTGGACGATTGGACCCCAATTAGACAGCATGCAATTTGCAAGTAATATGCGGTTTAGATGCTTTTAATTCACTCGTGGTGGTAAGTAACAATACAATCTATGATAGCAGTGAGGTAACGTGCATGGCATTTATATATGAAACACATACTCCTGATCAGTTTTTACAGTTACAAAATTGACCGCGCAATCTATTAAGTGAAGTTGAGTATAGTAGTGAAATCGGACTATGTAGTTGGTTGGCATCTCCTCACCAGAGTATATACCAGAGAAAATTCAGAAATTATAAATTCCTAAATTGATTCTGCTGGGGATTGAATCCGGGACCTCCCGCTTTAAAACAACAGAGCTCACCACTGTGGGAGACTGTAGGACTTGCTGGGTGCCTGATGAGGTATAAAGACAAAACATTGTTGGTGGCACAATAATTATTACACTTTAATTTTGATAGTCCGAGCGAATAATATGTATGTTTAAAGACTGTGGCAGTTTGAAGGTGAGAGAGAGATCGATCACTAGTTCAGTATAATAATAGACAGGCAGAATGAGCAGTTAAACAACCACTGCATCAGGGAAGTCGTCAATGTGCGAATGTGTAATGTCACCTCTTTGACGTGTTGCTGCACGTATATATTGTTATGAAATCTACTAATTTTTTTATATTTTAGTTTATATAACAAATTCAAATGTTTATATAACAAATTCAAATTCAAAAATGGAGCCACAGACTTCACTACATACGATTGAATCGTATGTATTGTATTCTGTATTGTATTGTATTATGTAGTGCATTCACATAAAGTGTGCTTGCTTTACTATAAGGTTACGTTCACAATAAACTATGTCTGCCTCCAACTCTATTTCAATTCTGCTTTTTCATACTTTCATACAAACTTACACAACTTCGATGACAACACGCTGTGCTGGCTTAAATCCTACTGACTCAACATCTTGGCGGCTGATTTATTAATTTGTAAGTAACCTAATAAGAACCTACTTACTATTCGCGCTACGGATGGTGTTTGACGTGTCTACGGAGTATAAGACAATAAGTACTTTTGGAGTACCTACCTATATAAAGCGATGTCAAGATATTTTACTCACGGATGCTGTTTTCAATAGAGGAGTAAAAGGCGTTGACGATTGCGGGACGGCCGTGGGTGATCCAATCGGTCTTGTTTACTGGTTCTCGGAGTCTGCTGAACAGGTATTCGGTACCGAAGAGCGTGAGGTTCAGGACCGACTCCATAAGCTTGTCAGATGACATCTCCAGCTGTTTGGGATTAACAAACGAATTATGTGTTTGGGTTTAAGTATAAGATAAACTAAGTTATGTCTGATTTTTTATCTTCATGTAGACTAAAAAAAACTCAGAATAAGATTCTGGCAAGAAACTGTCTCACAGACATTTTGGCATAAAGCTAAAACCACAGGGTTAAGACCGTAGTGTTTAGACAAGAAGCTTGTATCTTAAGTAATTTGTAGACATCTATTATTATAGGTAGGTACTTAGCGTTCTTAAGATAGCGCTCGCGGGAAAATGAGCGCTTTTTCATACCTGCTTACCTACTCGTACTTGAAGTAAAAAAATGGACTTATACCAAGGTTCGTGATAAATCTAAGTTAGGGCTTATGCTGATCCAGAGAGATCTTTGAGTTGGCTCAGACTTTACTTAGAGTTAAAACGGGATGGACTTATGTGAGAACATAAATCAGTCTCATTTTAACCATGTCTTAAGTCTAAGCTAAGTCAAAGTTCGCTCTATAGATCTCACCCTTAGACTCACTGCGCATAGGCGGACAGGGGAGGATAAAATATCCGCATAAAACGCCTTCATCGTATCATTTGGAAAATATGTTTTGTCCTGTCGCGGTAGTCTATGCAGCCACGAATGTGCGTGCGCTTTTAACAACTTTTTTATTACTTCTTCGCCCTTACTCTAAAGACGCGCCTAGATATATATACTTACTTCAGATTATTTATACCAAGATTATAAAATGTAAAAGTGTGTTTGTGCATTGGTTTGTCCTTCAATCACGCTGCAACAGAGCAATGGTTCGATGTGATTTTGATGATGTGATGTGAGTTTCCGCGGGAAATAAAGTCGCTAGAACTGATCGTGAGAAGTCGGATGGATTGTTGTAAAAAAGTGGAATTGTAACTTACCCCGGCGTAAAATTCGGTCAGTTTGGTATTGTCGAGCATTTCATTAGGGTAGGCGATGTGTGAAGCCATCGCGTCGGCCTTTTCGAGCGCTTCATTGCGCGTCATCTCGTCCATCCAGTCCACTTCGGTGAGCGTTTTGCGGAATTGTTGCCTTAGAAATATTATAGTAACTTAATTAATTGTTATTTAAGTGTGTGCATAGATAATAAACTAATACATAACTGAACTGTGTGAACTGTATAATAGTAAATAATTATTGTTGGACTGTGCTTTATGCAAGCTTTAGGTAAGAAAATAGTAGATACCTAATTAAATCTCTATAAATTAATCTTTATTCGCATAATTAAATCGCGTCTCTTAACCTATCTTCCAAATTGCAAGTTAGTAGGTATATCTTCCAATTGCAATGTGAGTGAGAAGTATTTCGCTCCTGTATAATAGATTCGTAGACTCATAAATATTACAAGGATATATCCAGTCTTATATTTCACCTACAATTACGACTCACCTTATGTCGTTAACCATTTCCAATGCGTTGGCCTTTGAATTTTCATTGAAATATTTCCTGATGTAGAGGGCTCCCACAGCGATAGACATGCTAAATGTATAGGAAAAAAAACCAGTTAGAACTTATGTTCACCATACCACACAAATAGCTGATGCCCGCGACTTTGTCCGCGTGGATTGAGGTTTTTGTTTCCCGCAGGAACTTTTTAATTTCCCGGGATAAAAAGTAGCTTAAAAGATAGGTGTGTTATTCCAGACTATAATCTATCTTTGTGCCAAATTTCATCTAGATCTGTTCAGCCGTTCTGGCTTGATTGAGTAACAAAAATCCATTCATCCATCCAAACTTTCGCATTTATTATAATGTTAGTATCGATAGAGAATGACTGAAAGCGCTGAGACAAAATGTACCTACTACTAGATTATTTTGTGAATCCTTAAGTTTTTTATTCGCCAGTGTTGCCAGTAAAATTCGTCTCTCAGCTTTCACTGGACAGATTCTACAGCCTGTATTAATAAACCAACAGGAGCTTAGAACAAAAGCAAGCTAAGCTAAATTTAAATAAAATCATATCGACTGCCGATAGAAGTGAAAAGATTATTTAATTATATTTTTTTAATAAATAAAAACCTTAACACTAAGGCATTAAAGTTTAATTTCGAATGTAGTATTTATTAGTAGTATTTATATTAATTAAGACCTTTTGTTTTCGTAACAACGCGAGCATGTTGGCACCATGCATGTCGATGACGCCGCGAATCCACAATTACCCTCTACTAAAAAGCGCTCAACGCGGCTGAAGAAGTTTTCTTGATACTGTACGTAAGTAGCTGCTCTGACTGATACTTGAGAACGTGTTCTTAGCTGATTTCGGTTTATTAATAGGGGCCTTCATCTCTTTAGTCGCTCCTGCGACTTTTCATCTTTCTCTCTTATAAATGAGAAGGAATTTTATACGCCATGTAAATATGAAGGTATTGAACATTATTACCTCACGCTAGCAGTGTCAGCACATTCCTTCCAGCGGCTCTCGCGTTCAGTCTTGCCGGAAAGAGCGGTAACGTAGGCCAGTTGCCGACGCCGCAAGTCCTCAGTCAAGTAAGACACGGAAGCGCCTGCCACTCGCCACATTACGTAGTTGGCTTGAACACGCTTGGGAGTGTTCGCAAGTAGGTTCTGTTAATGAGAAACAACGGTATAATATACCACATGATGGGATAGGTCAGCGAAAATATTCACTGTGCGGCCAGGCTTACAAACCTCGAGATCGGTCATGTATTTGGGAACGTTGACAATGGCAATTTCGTCCAGACCAACTTGGTAGTGTGGAGCCAGCAAGCGGTTGATGTAAGTTAGCCATGGAATCCTGTAAACGAAACATAATGGTTGAAAACCCCAACGCCAAAACTACATGTTACACATTGGTGTTCATGGTACACATAGTGTGACGAAAAAGGAACCATTAAGTACTTACCTAGGGAACTTCTGTTGCAGCTCTCTAATCGTCATGGGATTGTAGAGGCTCGTTGCGTTACGGCGTTTTTCTAATGGCAAGGAAATCTGAAAACAAACAATCAAAATAAATTTGGCTTTTCTGCGACTCTTGGCACTTTGAAACTATTAATATGTATTAATGAATAATTATTAATTACTAATGGAATTTCTTTGATATTGAAATAATATTATGAGTAAGTAGGTATGTTATGATTTTTGCTTGGATTTTTCGGCCAACTTGCACTATGCGCATATTTTTTGCGGCGTAACACGCCCAGTGAATAATATATGTTACCTATCTATCTTTCTCATATATCTCTTTTTCTTCTTAGTCGTATGCTACATAACAGGTATTTAGGTCCTTCTCTAAAGATTTAAACTAAAGTTTATTTGTGACGTTATAAAGAGGTAAACCTCTTTATAATATTAGTATAGATATATGTATATACCTACAAGAATTGCACGTTTAAAGGTATTAGATAATACTCTCCTGATTTTTTGACCACAGGAACTCCATATGCGCGATAGACGTTATAGAGCAAAAGTATATGCACAAACACAAGTGCACCCTCTATTCCCTTACTCTCATAGCCCGATTGGAACGAATATCCGACACGACCGACGCAGGACCGACTGTTTTAAGTGTTGTCCGAGGTACTGGAGGTGAAGCACCGTCAACTTCCTAATTCTGGGCTAGTTCCACAGAATACATAATAGAACAGAAACAGAAAATTCACTACGCAAAATCATTTAAATAAATAGCGACTTTTGCTACGACACAATAAAGAGCAATTCAGGTCGTACAGCGCTAATTACCTACCTACCGTTAAATATAGAAGTTGCTTCTCTTTCTATCACGTAACTCTTATCTTTTCTGCCTGGTTGTCTCCTTTTATAGAATAATTAATCTTCGTATTCTATTACTAGTTATGTGCCTATTACTCGACTTTCTGAAAATAGTCCGTTCAAATTCTTTAATCAATCAGTAGTCTTCGCTAATGAATTCAATTGATTAGCGCAGACTACCTTTAGTTGATATTTCCCTGAACGTTTGCGGTATTATAATGTAGGCTTTGTATGTAACTTAAACATCTACATAATCTATGTCGGTCGAATACCGATAATCGGAAGGGGTATATCTGCCTCGCTACATGTGCCCCATTAAGACAGTGACAGGCATAGTCATTTCGATCATCGGTATCGGACTAAACGTCTTAGAATTTGGGTGCTAATATTATTTAAGTAAGTAATAGTTACTGAAAATGAAGTAATAAAATTACATAGTCAAAACTGGCTGTTTTATATAACCGACCTAAAGAATAATAATGAAATATTCTTAGAAACAGTTATAAAATTACAAATGGCTAACTTATCGTACATTTATTATTATTTTTTGCCGTCCTTGAATTATTGACAGATATTAAATTTTATTGTAGCAAATATGTTAAATCTAGCGAATAATTTTAAGAGGTATTTTACAAGGAAACAAGTACATGCATGGAGTTTGCT
Organism: Erebia palarica; assembly: GCA_964035005.1. NCBI lineage: Eukaryota > Metazoa > Arthropoda > Insecta > Lepidoptera > Nymphalidae > Erebia > Erebia palarica. The sequence continues at coordinate 24,635,459 of OZ035986.1, forward strand.
GACATACCATTTTTATCAATTTTGGACAAGGTTTTATTTAATTTTATTTTATCGTGTGTGATCTGGCCTGCGCGCGTCAGCCCTTTGAATTGGTCCGGACAGACGAGCCCGCTATGTACTTGTAGCTTAATTCCTAAACTGTGGAATGCGCCTGGCCTGCTAGTACCTACTGTGATTTTCTTGTCAGAAAAACCCAATTCTTAATTATGGTCCGACTCGGGAATCGAACCCGGGACCTCGTCATCCGCAATCGAATAATGCTGAATCAGCGAGGCAGTGAGCACCTAATAAGTAAGTTACCAGCCTTAACGTGTCCATAACGTGCCAATCATTTGTCCACAAATGATCAAACGCAAGAGCTCTGGCGCACGTTTATTACAATCCACATCAATTGACGGCCGCCGCTACCGTATTAAAACCAATCTGCCGAAACCTTGGCGTGCAGAACTTTTACCAGACCATACGTCATTAAGGCAGGCCGTATATTAGTCGGCAGGTACCAAGCGAAGGGCTCAATTGGGCCACACAAAAGAATTTTGAGTCATATTAGGATACACAAATAAACTTATTGAGCATTTTGTGTACAGTACCACAGTTTACACATATATAATTTTTTTATGCCATTTATTGAAAACAATACAATAGAACTTAAAACTAGCTAGCCTAATTTTGACTTATATTTGATACGAAATCTAACTCATTAAACATTTTGTGGACACATTCTACAAATTAGTACTACTACAAAAGTAATTAGTACATAAATCATATAAATATGTCACCGTAAGATTGTAAAAACCGTTAGATTAAAATCTAACTCGCGAAATTGCAAACTGTCGAAAGATTGTGAACTGTTCAATGCTCTGCTATGAAACTACTTACGTACGCAAGGGCTCTAAGATTTAAACACAAACATAATCTCTCTTTCATTTAGCCGTTTCTCATCATTTTCAATGATGAGAAACGGCTAAAATTCGACCCCCAAACTCAGTTATCCGTTTTGCCAACTCGCGTGACAGCATGAAACACTCCTCCATCAACAGTTTTTGTGAGGATAAAAGTATAGTGTGCGGCCATGCTAACAGATTGAAATTCAGGACGATATTATGAACTTCGTTTCATTTACGACTCTTCATTGATATTTATTTACGATGGCATGATCGAGTTGATGTGATCAATACTAGAAATAAAAACAAACTTGTAATGCCTGCTTCTAGGCTTAGTAAAACTAGCAATTCGTTGGAAACAGTGTCCGCGTCTACAATAAGCTCCCAGAAGACACGTTAAAGAAGTCTCTGAATAAGTTCAAAGTTAATTTAAAACGTAAACTCATTGAAAAATCTTATTACCATGTAAATGATTACTTAAATGACAATTAGGAAGCTTGGCAATAATTTGCTCTAATGGCTCTGGTAGTTCCTTAGTTAAGATGATTTGTGAGATGGTGATAATGAAAAATTAACCCGGCTGAGTTTGTTGTGGGCTCTTCTCAGACCAGGGCGCATTTGGAACCCTTGTAGCCTTAGTTTTAAGATACTGTAACTAATTATCACCATCATGTTTTATATGTCAGAAATGGACGTCAATATGTGTACCTAAATTGAATATATGATTGACTGATTGATTGAGTGAATTATGGCAGCGGCACACCATTGGTGTACGATACATTGCACATTTTTATGATATATAATATGTTATCATCACGAGTTAGTCGTATCGGACGTGTCGCGAAGGTACGAATGAGATTAATGCTTGAAAAAGTGTAAATTATTTCATTGCTATAATCTCAAGGGTAGGTTGCCTATTGAAACTTTTCGTTTCAAAAAAGCGGCGATCTAATTACTATTTTACTTAAGTTTAGTCACACAATATGACACTCAGTTTAAAAGATGGACAAGTGTAATAACTGTACTGCCACATCCAGTGTAATAATTGATCCGAGCGCGGAGCACTCCAGGTTTTACATAAAAGTCAACGGAACTCGTAAATTCACTTCTTTTGTGGGCGCATTAAAAACGTAGCTTTTGTAACCGAGACCCGGTTACGTGTGCTGTTGTGTGTCACTTGAATTTTCAGAGCATTTATTCTTACTTAAGAACTATTTGACCTATTTCAGATCCTTAGTTCGTGAACGTGTTAGATATTTGTAATTTTTTAGTGTACGGGGTTGCTGTTCTGTGAATATAAAAGATCCACGCTAATATTACTAGATACAGGCAGGATATAGATTTTATGGGTGTTTAGCCGAATTCTAAGTTTGTCCAAAACCTCAGTCCGTACGAGACTGTCAGAACTCTCACATAGGAGAGGAGGCATACGATGTTATGGATCCGGGGACTGGGACTCGTTATTTTTTAACTAGCAGACGAAAACTGCATACAAGCACTTTGGCCAAAATAGCTAGCGGAAAAGACTGAGCGAGCAAAAAATTCAATGAGGGTCGGAAACCCGCTCAAGGCAACTGTCAAAACTCTTTGTTTATGAAAGTGTTGTCTAGCAGTAAATATAATCAGTCTATGGTCTACACAGAGTCTGTTCCGCTAGCCATTTTTCAGTGGAAGCCTTGATGAGTCGTAGTAAGAGGACACTGATGAAAAGAAGAAAGAATGGTACACATACACTGGCAATTTTCATTTCGAACATCAGTGAGTCCTTGAGTTCAACATTCGCTCGCAAGATGGTAGCGATATCAACCATGTAACGCGAAGTAAGTGCAAAACCACAACTACGAAGGCAAACGAAGAGAAAAAGAAAGAATGGTATACTCAAATTGACAAGTTTTATTTCGAACATCAGTGGGTCCTTGAGCTCAACATACGCTCTCAAAAAGGTAGCGATGTGAACTATGTAACTCGTAGTAAGCCAATAACTACAACCACTGAGGCAAACGAAGAGAAGAAGAAAGCATGGTATACCCACATTGGCAAGTTTGATAAATCCTTGAGATCAACTTCCGCTCCCAAAAGGGTTGCAATGTCAACCATGTAACTTATAGTAAGCAAATAACTATTACCACTAAGGCAAACGAATAGAAGAAGAAAGAATTGTATACTCACAAGTTTGATTTCGACCATCAGTGAGTCCTTGAGCTCAACGTACGCTCCCAAAAGGGTAGCGATGTCAACTATATTACTCGGAGTAAGCAAATAATTATAACCACTGAAGCAATCGAAGAGGAGAAGATGGTATGGTACACTTACATTGGCAAGTTTCATTTCGAACATCAGTGAGTCCTTGAGTTCAACTTCGGCGCGGACGCGGTCCGCTCCCAAGAGGGTGGCGATGTCGACCATGTACTCGTAGTAAGCGACCACCAACTTGTCGGTGAAGCCTCGGTTCAAGTACTCCCGGCTCAATCCCAAAGACGCCTGATCGAGCTGTGGAATAAATTTTTTTCTTGAATCCTGTAAGCAAGCCTAGCAGTACGTTTAGTCTAAGTTTTAATTCGTTTGATCGTCTAAGAACTCGATGACATGAGCGTCAAACTAAAATGAACAAGCAAGCAGTAAAAGCATTAGCTTAGAGCTCAATTTCGTGTATGCATTTATATAAGCCAGTGCTCCAAGCGTTACGTTTCCAAATTAAAATCAGTTGTATTGAATTTTTGTTTTGTGACTAAATCAAGGGCTTTTGGTTCCGTTCTACTTTGTCGCCAATGTGATCGAATGCTCATACGATCAATCGAATTAAAACTTAGACTAAGCGTAGGTATACAGTAGCTTGCTTACAGGTAAATAGAACTCTGGACAACACAGACTGGCATAGAATAGGATAAACAGTAGAAACTCTAATAAATTATGAAACATATTGGAAAGACGGATTGAAAATAATGTAGCTACAACGTAAGTCAAAGAGATGTGCTATATTGATAAGCTACGGATGAGTGTCAAACCCACCAATAGGAGCGCTTCATTTAAAATCTAGCCATCTAACATACGAAAATCAAGCGCTTCTTTATTTGGTGATTTTGACACACATCCATAGCTTAGCAACGTAGCACATCTCTGTGCGAAAGGCACCCTAACTTGTTAATTTAAAAAAATAGTACCATAATTCCAGTCTAGAAAATGCCGTTTGAATTAAGTATGTCCTTAAGTTTTAGGCCTTTGAAATCCCCATATTATTGGTTTTCCTGTACGTGTGAGTGTCAGCTATACCTACTTGTACAATAAATACTTAACTCGCCGGTGAGGACAACGGTAAATAAGATTTATAGATCAGTAAATTACCTTTCGTAAATCCAAGGTGCGAAGGTGAATAACGCAAAGTAATTTGAGTCCGCTTTAATGTTTTAGGATAAGCGAATAATAAACAAGCGACCGAAGTCTCTCACCAGAATTGACAAGAAAAAATTTAGAAATTGTTCAAAAATTTCTTCCTACAGGAATCCGTATACCTAGTAAGAAAACCGCTCTACACAACACTATTTCACAAGATTTTTATGTACACTTTTATAATACCTACAGATCCGTTTTACTGACCCGCAAAAAACAATTTCAACCCTTAGCTAGCTTACTATTGGGCACGAATCTTCTCATAGAATGAAGCTATGGTTTGACCATAGTCCACCACCCTTGCGAGTTGGCAGACTTCATACCTTTAACAGACATTATGAAGAGCTCTCCGGCATGCAGTTTTCCTCACAATGTTTTCCTTCACGTGATATTTAATTTCTTATCGAAAAACCTCTTAAAAGTCAGAGGTGCGCCTGAGAGGGCCGGGGATCGAATCCCTGTCCGTCCGAATTGAAAGGCTGGCGTCTAAACGCTAATTCAATCTTGTATCAATGATTGGTTTTGTATAGCTCTTTACGTCAACGCTGATGGATGTTTGTGTACCAAGTTACCTACATTAAAACTATAGGTAATAATTAAATCTTACATCAATGATGCGTTTTGTAGAGTTCTTCACGTCAACGCTGATGGAGAAGTCGAGGAAGTAGTCCACGGAGTAGCCAGCCGCTCGGAACTTGTAGACGGATTCATCCCACGAGAACGAACGGTCGTCCCACATTTTGCCTTTGAGCACCGGCCAGCCGCCCAAGCGCTCGAGCATGTCGAGAAGTGGTTGGACGCCACGTGCTTCAATGGCCGCTATAACGAAAATATAATTTTAAGAATCTCACTCTGCATTGCTCAATATTGAAGGTCGTGACCACTTTCAATCAATATATAGGTAAGGTTTAGGTAGGTGTGGGTAAGTCATGGTATATATGTCACCGTAAGATTGTAAAAACCTTTAGATTATAATCTAACTCGCGAAATTCTAAACTGTCGAAAGATTAGAATTTAACGCCTTATTTTCCGGTAGATTGTAATCTGATAGGTATTTAAACCCGATAAAACCTAAGTTGACCTAACCTACCTGATTATTTATGTCCAACCCTAACCTAACCTACAAGAAAGAGACAAGAAAACGTAAATACAATGAATAATTCAAAAATTGACACTCAGAACATTGAACAGTTTACAATCTTTCGAGAGTTTACGATTTCGCGAGTTAGATTATAATTTAACGGTTTTTACAATCTTACGGTGACATATATGTCATTTAGTAAGGAGATATCAGAGCAGGACGTTTTCCCGTCCGCTTTTCTCATCCACACGTGACAATATTCATGTTATATATACTTACCTACGCAAGTTTGAAGAATGCCTAAAATGGAAAACCTCAAAAAACAAAACAGAAGGATCTCGATTCCGTGGGAAAGCCATACTGAAAGTGTGCCAGGATAATTTATTTTTTTGGCATTGTAGAATGTATATTATTTGTTTTTGGGTGCAGATAAATAAATACGATCGTATTTTGATTTCGATTATATCACCCAAAATGTATTAACGGGGTCATAGAGTTACTCAAAGGAACGATATGCACTTACATAGAGTATACTGCATAATAATTTTTGTATGTGTAATTAATTCAGAAATAATTGTTAAGTTTATCAGATAGATTTCCCTTCGAAATTACACAAGCTTTGTTATAGAGACTAGACTATTTAGGTGTCTATTTTTTTTTAGTAATAAAAACTAGGCATTTGTCACTCTATTGTTAAGTTACTAAACAACTCGTTGGCAAATTGAAATTTTTTATAAGGTGATTATATAAAAACGTAATAACACTTTAGATAAATAAAAGGAAACATTTGGCTTTGGATGATTTGGTTTTGCGGTAATTATAGTGTTCTTTTAGTTATAGTTATAGAGCCCGAGGCAATTTTGAAGAGGTTTTTTGATACGAGCTGGCTTATAAATATTATGACAAAGTAGGCCTCAGTTGGAACGTGAGTTCATTTTAATAATTTTGTAAGGTTTTCGAAACAAATTTAACTACGACAAAAAGGTTTACATTTACAGCTGTTTTCGTTAATTTTTCTACCAAGCACGAAACGAAACATTGTGGTTTCAAATTTTATTTAATCTATCGGATTTAGGTACGTTTCTTTCTCATATTTTCATCAAAATAGGATATTTTTTTTGAAAAGTAGCTTAAATTTTTTTCATTGCCAATAAAAATATTATGCTGTTTTACTTAACCTTCTCAAAACATCCTGTAGGCTCTCAGGCCTGTAAGTTACTTATTATGTCATAATATATTGTGCAAGCAACGGAAGCAGCGTCACTGCTTCACTTTCACCCGCCTATACGATTTACTCTGTACCTACTACTTGCCTACTTAGTTACTGGCATTATTAAAATAAAGCTAGTCGTATTAAATGAAAGACGGGAAACTCCCGTAGAATGTAGATAGTATAAGTTTCCTTTTTAATATTAAAATAGGCTATTTGACCTAATTAGAGTAGGTAAACTAAATAATAATTAATATCCAACCATTATTTAAGTACCTATATATAACATATTAGTGAACCAATGATCTTATATACTGGTCTGTGTACATACATTAATTCAACATAATTTCATAGAATAATAAAAATAAATACATAATGAATGAATGATTTTATCATTGTTCCTAAAAAAAATGCCATTTCAATCGATTTTGATAAAATTTGGTAAAGGGATAGTTTGTATCCAGGCCAGGGTAAGGATATAGGCTACTTTTTATCCCGGAAAATTCAAGAATTCCCGCGGGAATCAATAAATCATCTAGTAATAAATATACCTACTTAGGTAACTTATTAAATAATCTTCATTTACAATTAAATTAAAAATAAGTGAAAGTATTTTCCGTAGGTACCTAAACAAACCTGTAAACTAAAATTGTAGGTCGAAATGGCTTGATAATATTGTTAATTAAAATATAACATATCTGAGATAAGTATTTAATTATCGAACAAATACCTATAGAACCTTAAAATAGCAATACGATTTGGCCTTCCAATTTGTTCTAGCATCATGTCAATATGCTGTATATGCATAATTAGCCTGTATGAGTAGGTATAAGTATACTCACAGCCTAATTATGATGCTGGTTAACGTAATGAGCCTGAGTTTGTGTAATGTGGGTATAAAACGAACATGTTTGCGGTGTGTACACTAGAGGCTGCGATGTCCCGAAAAACGAATCTCGATCTAATTTTGTGGATCAGTGGTACTCTTTATTACATATAAATTTAGGGCTCAGAAGGTCCTAATTTGCCCTTATAATATACTTCGCGTTTGGAAGATCAATCGCTAAGGTGTTGGTGGTGAGAACCATCTGAATACAAGCTATCACCGCTTGTACCTACTCTTATTACCCGACTGCAATCTTAGATGAGTAGGTATTATGCAGAACTAGAGGGTACCTCCAGGTAGCATAATACCGCATAATTCTTCCAGGAAACTCCCACGATTATGTGATTACTGTAATATATTCAAGGTAATGCGAAATACGCCACTGAGAGGGATCATGTGGTCTGAATCTCTATGGTTTAAACAGCTCAGTGATGGTGAATACCTACCGATAGATAATTTGATTTGCGTACTGAATTTGCAACTAAACTGTAACATCTTTAGTACACAACGTATCATTTGTATCAGTGAGAACTGTATTTAGCTTGGCATGAACTAAAAGGCCTATTACACTACACTTTTTCAAGGGACGAGCAGCGTAAAGAGTAGTTGTGTTTCTCCGGCTCGCGCGAGCATTTTGACGTTAATTTAGTTTACTTTGTGCCACCTAGATGACACAACTTGTACTCTGACTTGTTCATACTGAGTTGGTACTAGGGTTGGGAATTCCCGACAATTTTAAAGTCCCGGGACATGAGACAGCCTACAATCCAAGTCCCGGGTATTCCTGGGAATTCGAGACTTTTAAGAAAAAAAATTATTTAGTGGTAAGCCTTTTTGAAGAATTTTAATTGAGTTAATTTCTGGTGAAACGTATTTAAAAAAGGATTTTTTTATATAATCAACATTTATTAAACACTAGATGATGCCCGTGACTTCATACGCATGAATTGAATTTATTCATTCCCGCGGGATCTCTCTAATTTTCCGGGAGAAAAAGTAGCCTGTCCTTCCCCAGGATACAAACTATCTCTACACCAAATTTCATAAAAATCGGTTTAACAGATGGGCCGTGAAAGCATAGCAGATAGACAGACAGACAGACACACTTTCGCATTTATACTATTAGTATGGATTTATTAAACAGAAAATTAAATCTTAATAACTTTAACGTTAAATTCAATATTAATAATTCACATCCTAAATGAAATTGATGACTGACTGACTCAACTGACAGACACAATCATAATCCAAGTTATTAGTCATTATACAGGTGGCTAGGCTCCTTCAATTGTTTGAAAATAAAACTTATTACATAACAATTTCATCAGTTTTGTCTCATCTCGAGTCTCGACCCGTAAGTCCCGGGACTCGAGACAACTAAAATTACGAAAAGTCCTAGGAATTCGAGACACGAGACGTCCCGGTATCCAAACCCAAGTTAGGGCCCGATATTGATATCAGTGTAATAGCGACGCCAAAACTAGCGCCCACGGCCTTGCCACAGGGCCCTTGAATAAGTGTAGTATAATAGGCCCATAAATCCTGCTTGTTATTATACTTAAGTCTGTTACTTACAGTTCAGGAGCTAGCGATGAGTTTTTTAAGACTAATACTAATTACACTAGTAGTACGTTGAATTCGACATCAAGAATCGATATTTTGTTTAATTTAGGGATGGCCCATATCACTGAAGTAATTTAATGAAAACGTTTTGATATTTTGTCGACTTTGGACAGGTGTACCTACCTAATAACTAATTAATTAAATAAAAACGTTTTGATTCTTTGCAGACTTTGGACTTGTCCTTTCCACTGTAATAACTAAATTCGTTTTGATTTTTGTCATATAAATAATAAGGAAGAAATAAAGACCATGTTCCTTTAAGCACTAATTCTCATAATAGCTAAATGCCAGACACGAACAAATAATTAGGTCGGCCCAATTTTTAATTTGTATACATTAGGATATTAATTTAATTAGGGTGCATAACAAATAAAATTTATACATCCAGTGGTTTGAGTTTTTGCTGTGATCTTGGTCAGTTAGTCAGTTTTACACCTTAAGAAAGAATAAACATTATACATATGCTTGGATTGCGACCAGCACCCTGGATATAAAATTATGATATCAAACGTGAATTGAATACCTACAAGAATCTGAAGTTGTTTCCAACAAACAGCGTGCATCATCTATCTGCCAAAAGTTTCATCTAATATGGTTTCTAGCGCTAGTTTAAGTACTGGCTTACTATCTAAGTTCGTGTGCATGGTTAAGGCTTGGTTTTTTCCTCAAATTGAGCTCAAATCGTATCATTTAAAATGGTATGACTATTATTATGATGATTATTATTATAAAGATGACGTACGGTCTATACTTAGAACCTAAACAGATATTAGCACAATGTAGTTATTCAGCCACACTCACAACTTCTTGCCATTAATCGCTTTACTTTGACTGAGCGAAGAAATAGGACAAGACCGAAGAACTGTAGACCGAGAATGCATCGAACGAAACGGGATCTCCGTCTAAGTAGTTGCGCTATTGAGGATGAACCGAAGTCAATCCTTGACTCACTAAATTTTTGCTCATCTTTTATTGTAGAGAATGTGTCAGTGTGTGTGCATTGGCATGTGTTGTTACCGAGGTATTTTTGTGAACATAACGTAGAATTTGCACGAATCAGCATCGAATAAAGAGTCTCATCGTGAGACCATAATCTGGTAGGTCTCGTTTTGTTTTCTGATTGTTGATAAAGGTAGAAACTTAACTAGGTATACTCACTTCTGTTCATGCAGGCCTGGTAAAGCGTTTTCGCGAGCGCGAAGGGGCGAGGCTCATTTTCTGTTATAGGTTCGTCCAGGAGCGATCGGATTTGCTCTTGTAACTGATCAGTGATGATGGAGAAGGTATTCACGGAGGTCTTGTCATCGGGAATCCTGGTGCTCTTCACGAAGGTACCGCAAGCGAAGTCGTAGAAATCATCGCAAGGGTCGACTTTGTCATCCATATTGAGCAGCAACTTTGACGCTGTAAAACTTCAGTTAGTAAAAAGTTTGGTAGGTAATAGTATAGTCCACGCACGAGTTCCGAGGAATCGGGGTCTGAAGAAATGACGGCGGTACGCCACCCCCGATCGTCGCCCCATATCCAGCTCGCTCCCAGCACTAGTTTCGAGCTTGGCGCGTGTAATTTTGCGATAGCAGTATTTTTTTGTACTGTTCTTTTTTGATTGTTTTTTCCTTTTAAATCATTCCAATAATTATAATATCGTCAATACTTAATTACGATATTATAAGTTACGTTTTCGTTATTCAAATCGTTTCATTTTACCTACTTCAGTATCTTTCCCACAGGAGGTAGGACACCTATTACATAATCCGTAAATAACTTATACCTATAATCCCAATTACTATTTACAACTAAACAATCTTCCATTGAAATAGTTTTTTATTTTCTTTTCTCAAAATTCTTTTAGTATGATTTTATATTATATAGTAGACATTGTGTGACATAATAAAATAAATATTTTGAACGCCAAGGTCACTACAAAAACAAAATTGATTCGTATGTTTGATCTCTACGACCTTCTACTGAAGTATTAGGGTAATTACACGCGTGATTAATTTATTCGAATTGGTGTTGAGGCAGTAACTGTAATAAGTCGAAGTTTGAAGAGTATGTTTCAATTTTTAAAATATTGTACCTTCTAGCTGACCCGACTGACGTTGACCTGTTAAAATTTCAAAAAAAGCACTTTCAGGTAATCCCAAATTTTCCAATGAAGTATTCGGACTAACTAGGTACTACACTACACTGTCACGAACATAAAATAAGCCCATTAGCCAAATGATAGTCGAGTCGTTCTCAAGTGATTCGCTTATGGTTACCAACGTACATTTATTTTTTAAATTGAATAATATCTTAAATAGCTATTTGTAATATGTTAATTAGTAAAACCTAGTAGTAAAGTATTCACGGTGAGAACGTGTGATAAACACCGCGAACTGCCTTTGTCAGAGTTTATATTAATGGCTCATTGTTTTCATGCGAAATATCGAATCTCTACAGAAAATATTACGACGAATGTATTTTGTGAACGAATGTTTTGTGTTACTAATGGGATTTTATGACGTTTTCTGGAGAAACTTGAAGTTAAATATCGAATCACTCGAAATATCGAAATAAAACTTAAACTTAAAAATAACGAGTATGATGCTCATTTCTAGGAAATTTGACAAGAAATGTACTTATTTGTGTTTAACAAATTTTATATTAAATTAATAATATAAATCGGTTCACTTTATGAGACGTGTACATTCGTTTCCCGCATAATGACTTGATCCCAAATTCATTTACGTTAGTAGGTATTAATATATAGATTTAAGTGCATGTCGGCGTTGTAGAGAATGGCTCATTATTTGTGATAATTTATTAGGTATAGAGACTTCAAATCATAATTGTTGGTCGACTTATCTGACATCACTTGGATCTAAATTAGGTACTTTATACCCTTCGTCATTATTTTATTATATACTACGTCTACTTCATTATGTCTTTACAAATGATATAAGTAGGTATCTGAAATATTTTTTTTCACTATCGTTAAAGCTAACTTATAATATCCATCCATACATGCTAAACGAGCATGCGCGATTATTTCATTCACAAGTTGAAGTGCCCATTACTTTGAAGCTGTGCGCATGCAACACAGTCACAATGTACTGTCTTAAGCATGCAATGCATGCGCCGGAATCGTCACGCAAAATAATTAACAATAGCGTTTGTGTTACGCCTGTAATTTGCATTTTTTTAAATTAGTATTCAAAAAAATGCAGATTCACGACTGTATCGGTGTCAAAGTAAAGGCGTGCATATAAAATCATTATTATAATTGTTAAATACGTTTTGGCAGTACCGAAATTTTCAAAGAAGCCGGGCCCAAAACAATCAACTTTTAAAATAAAAAAAATATGATTTCGTAAAGTTTGACAGTGGGTGCAGAAAACTAACTATCACTAAGTAGTACTTAGCTTAAGAGTTGGGACAGATCGCCCTGTGGATTGTCTTTTAATTTAGTCTGCCAAAATACTGTACATACCGTACATAACATGTAACTTCTCAAGTTAACTTTAAGTTGAAAATTATCAGGAGCTAAAATAGTATGGATCTGTCACACACAATGTTTTCCCGTAAGATTCCCGCCCATACTTATTGGCAGCAGGTTAGGTACGTTAACTTGAAAAGCTACATGCGTTACATGTAACCGCGTCTGTCTTTGTCACGAAAGTTGAAAATGCGCAGAAAGAAATTTAAAGGTAGGCACTGTACTCCCAATGCGTTTCACAAACGTGGTACAGGACCACTTGTTGTATTTAGAGCGCAGCAAGCGCTGACCAGCTGATTCTGACTGGTGTCGCCTTTTCGTGTACATAATATCAGAAAATACATGTGCCACGTTTAAATTGACCAAACGCAATGGATCAACATAAGCACGCCCTATAATAATAACCACCCATATTTTCAACTTTAGTGACTCGTACAGTCTGCGTCAGGTAAAAAGAGCTCTAAACATGAGTGGAGGGGATTTCTGCAGGTGCACTTTTTTTCAACACGGGCAGTGAAAGACCAGCGGTAGAACACAACCAACATGGATACGTCGAAAAAGACATCCACTACGCAGGTTCAAGTTCAGAGCTTCTTTTCCCAGCCGCTAACTTTACTGTAGATATCTACTTTCAGGAATATCAAAGAGCATTTAGTTACCTGTGTGGACACATCCGGGCGCCTTGCACACTAAGTCTTCGCCCTGGTCGCTCTTCGATATAACCGCTGGCGGCAGGGATTGGGAGACTCTCAGTTCGCTAGTCTGTGGCATGTCTAGAAGGCGGGAAGATGGGTGAATGGACGGACAACACAATTAGCAAAAAAATACGTCAAGAAGCGACTTTCACACCCCCTCGTCAATATATCGTCGGCTACAACGTATTAGTACGCCTAGTTTTGTCAGTAGTAGCAATACTATTATTTTATTATATACTATGGTAGTAGAAAATTAATTCACTTAAGATATGCTAGATGATGCCCGCAACTTCGTCTGCTTGGATTTAGCTATTTGAACAATTGCCTCTAAATCAAATTTCGTAAAAATCTGTCAAAAAAATGGGACGTAAAAACGTAGCAGACAGACAGATAGGCAGACTTTAGCATTTATATGACTGAGCAGTATGGATTTCGGGGGTGTGACACTAGATTACGAAAAGCGTCGGCCACATGAACAGGTGCAGCGATGCAATCATTCACATCATGCAGCTGGTATTATAAAAATATGCTGTGTCAACTAAAAATCTGATTGTAAGCCAATTTATGGAAAATAATAGCGGTTGGTTCGTAGCTTTGTAGTGTTTTATAAACGTTATAGTTCCCTATAAATATGAAAAATAGAAGTGAAAGTGAAAAAATTAAAGATAAAAATAAAAGCTTGTACAAAACATAGCCGATATACTTTTTTATATGTCATAATATGGCATACTATAATAAGGTTGAAAGGCTCTTTCAACTACGGTTAATAAAATTTTAGTCAAAGTCCACCAATTAACTATGGAGTAACTTAACTAGGTACCAATTAACTATCGACCATTCATGAAAAAGCCACTTGGGCTGGTATAGAGATATGTCCTTTCTTTAGTATACAAATAAATAATGTCAATACAACAATGCGTATCTTTATTACCAGCTGGTCGTTATTGACCTTATTATTTTTGAATCTGACCATAAAACAAGCATGACATTTTTTTCCTGTTTTTAACAATGAGAGACAAAAGTTTTCGGCGAATACTAATCTGAGCTAAGCAAGTAAAGAAGTTTAAGTAAAGTAGGTAGGTATGTGCTATGTAGTGGAAAAGATAAAATATTGTGTATTTGTTTATTGATGAAGGTTTAATCAAACTGATATTTCACTCCTTCGATGTAATTCAATTCGTAATTCACTCGGTGAATTCGTTGGCGGGATACGCCATATTGGAATTATTCACATAAATACGAATATTTAGACGATTGTAAGTCAGCCTGTTACAAATGATTAATTCATTATTGTCGTAATGTCATGATTGCAAAGTTTCTTATTGAACTATTAGAGTGGTTCTCTCGTGAAAACGCTACACGTTGTGACCATTCGCTCGTGCAAGTTTTAAAGAGAGTACAAATATATTATTTAAAAAGTAATTTTAATTATTCGCCCACTTCTGGAATTATGCTTAAAGTAGAGTTAAGCTTATTTGCGGGTGATACAATCCGTAAATATAGTGAAACAGCATCATCATTTTTAGGTCATCGTGCATCGCCGGCCCACTACTAACCACAAGTCCTCTCTCAGAAAGAATACTCAAGAATACTCAAATGGCCTTAGACGGAATGTTTAATCAAAATATTTGGATTTTAACTCTTCTTATTTATTGTGTGGATTGGAAAACTTCACACACCTTTGGGAACATTTTAAGAACTCGCGGGCATGCAACATCGGGGCTTTCGATTACGGAATGGTATGTATTATGTACGTAGTCTGTACTAATATTATAAAGAGGTAAAGTTTGTGAGTTTGTGACGTTATAGGGAGTTATATCTGGATCAACCGAACCGATTTTGAAGATTCTGGTACCAATAGAACCACATTATTTGTGAGTGTCATAGGCTATACATTAACCCGACAAATTAGGGAGTTCCCGTGGGAATTTAAAAAACTTATTTCACGCGGGCGAAGTCGCGGGCATCTGCTAGTATAGAATAATAAGAGAAAGGTTTAGGTTTCCAAAAAGTAGCTTTCAGACTGGAATGCGCTAAAAATAACTACATAATATATGTACTTGAAATATAACATCCTCAGCTTTAGCATATACCTGAATTACGTATGTACAAAAGTGTATGTGCCCATCTGTAAGTAATTTAGGTTTTCACGGCCTAGGCATCAATTTTAATTGTTTTTACAAAGAGGAAGAAGTAACTGCTACCCGAGTTCCTATGGGATTTTGAAAAACATGGGTGGGACAATATCTAATCAGTAATTATTACAAAAGCCACCTGTGTCCCGTCATCAAGGACTTCATGTAGGTACTCTTAACTTATAAGTACACGTAGTTTCCATTGCCATTTTTCTGGATGGCTTCTGGCATACCAATATTTAGCAATGCGAAAAACATACCGCCGCGTGTCACATTGTAACGCATTCCAGGCATTAGCTGGTTCCTTATAAATATTTAACAAGTAATAATTTAAAAAAATAAAAAATACGACGGCCCTGCCAAAAACGAACTATAAAGTTAAAAATCTAAATTAACCTAGTTAAATTAGAATCTTATTCACATTTTTATTAAATGATATTTTTTTGTGAATCACTGGATATTGAAGTATACTGTTATATATTTTTGGAATCTACTCATCATTTTCAGGATGATGATTTATTTTCAACTTTAGTTTTGAATGCGGGACCATGGTCACCCCATCAATTTTTGTTAGAATTTTACTAGCCTATGTCACTCGGATAAGCTAGGGATTTTAACGATACCTCATTTATCAAAATCGGTTCAGGTCAAAATTGGTGGAATATACAAATTCCTCACACACATACATACATTAACCCTAAAAACAATATACTCCTTTTGTCAGGCAGTCGTATAAAAACGAGTGTTTTGCTAAATAAATAAGTAACCTTGTCTGCGCAGGTCCCATATCCAAATTCGTGACATCAAAGGAATACAAAAAAGAGAGAAATGTTTTGAGTGATTCACCTAATTAAATATGCATCTGTGCCGGTAAGCGATGAAAAATACGGTACGATATATGCTACAAAATAATTAAGGAACACAATGGAAAATTATGCTCAAGGCATAGCAGGTAGGTAAGTATTGGCGCATAGTCGAAGCGAATGTTATTCCACAGAGATAAGAAGTACTTGGAAAAGTGTGAAAAAGTAGGGATAGTAAGACTTCCCAAGCACGCACCGAACTATACGCGTGCGGTAACCTTCATACAGCTACTTGTGAATTCTCCATAATGTTGTTTAAGGTGTGTTAAGCCTGCTAATTCTTACGATAATAATATTAAAACATCCTTGACTGATCCACACTTGACCTGCGTGGCCTAAAACCTAAAAAACTACTCTATTGACCCGTGTTGGCAGACAATGTCGTTGCGCGTTTTCCATAATGAATTATTATTTTCACTGCCGGTGTCATTATGCCCTTTCCTCGCAAACGTACTGCAATTGTTCTCATTTTCATGGCAACCCTTTGGTTATAAACTACTTTATTGTTCATAGAATCAGTACTACTTACTACCATCGCTTAAAGCAGTATTAAGTGCTAGCTGATGCCCGCAACTTCGTCCGCATGGAAAAAAAAGTTTTTTTGATTTCCACTGGAACTCCTTAATTTTCCGGGATAAAAAGTAGCCTATTTCAACTATACCCATGCCAAAAATCACGTCGATCCGTTACTCTGTTGCGGCGTGATTGAAGGACAAACCAACAAACAAACACACTTTCGCATTTATAATACTAGCCTATGCCCACGAATTCGTCTGCGTGGATTGAGGTATTGTGATTCCCGTGGAAATGCTTTAATTATCCGAGATAAAAAGTAGCCTCTGCGTTATTTCAGGTTATAATCTATCCCTGTGCCAAATTACATCAAGATCCGTTCAGCCGTTCAGACGTGATTGAGTAACAAACATACATCCAAACTTTCATTTAACTACTTATAATAAGTATTAGTATAGATTACCATGATTTAAAAATTGCAAATTACGCGGAAACAATCATGGGCCAGGGCATCTATACTAATCAGTTCACCAAACTGAAATCCGTTACAAGATTTGAACAAAAAATAGCAAGTGAAGGCTAATAAGTAAAATAAGGCCTGTTAGGAATAAGGCATTGCTCATTACACTTAGGCATAATGTCCGGATGTACCCGTGCCCATGACATTTTCACCATGGTTGCCGGTCAATTGCAACACAATTTGCTTCCTGCACAAAAACCATCTTTACAGCGTTCGTGTCAAGCGTGAAATGACCTTTCACCACCGCAATGAGCTGCGATTGATGCATGCTTAAGGTTGCCAACCATATTGTGAACAGTGTAATAGCGTTTTTTTTACAAATCCATACATCATCATCATCTTGACCAATTTCCAAGCCTAAAGTTTTCTCATTTTGAGAGCACAGAACTTTTTTAAAACTTTTTGTCCTTGGTACCCTGGCTAAGTGTGGATTAACGGACGCACCTTTGAGAACATTGTGGAGAGTTCAGGCATACAGGTTTCTTACGATGTTTTCCTTATCTGTTATAGCAAGTTCTTTGTATTTAAATGCTTGAAAAGCAATAACTTCGGAAAGCCATTCGATATAATGTTTTATACACCGTTCATTCGATTGATTGGATCCCTGGTTTCAAACCTATGTAAATTTGGTGGTCGACAGTTGTGTGTCGGTTTCTGGCAAAGTCCATCGACGAACTGCTCGTGGCACTCTAATTTATATTATAAGTACAATAAGGTGGCAACCCTATGCATGACGTAAATATTTTGGTAACTATCTGCTCTGTTTTAAATCAATAACGCTCGATATTAGCTCACGTACAATCTCGTAATATCGAACACAATTTACGGTGACACAAATAAATTATACTAACAAATAAGTAGCCCATTTTTGTCGTACCCGCAATAAAACTATTACTTAACGGAGAACGCCATCTAAGGCTAAATTATGTACCTAAAGGTACCTATCAACTCTACACGACGAAATTCGTACGCGGGATTGGAATCCCGCCAAAAACTATAAATGGGAATCAGCTAGGCTAGTATAGCCTAGCTGATTCCCAGAACTTCGTCCGCGTGGATACAATTTTCCAAAATTCCATCTATCTCCATTTATAATCCCCACATTTATAAAATATCTAGTAGTATTAGTGCGAGAGTACTTCATAATGTTCTCGAAGGTGTGTGAATTATGCCAATCTGCTCTTGGCCAGCGTGGTGGCCTTAGGCGATACGCTTCTCATTTTTAAGAGGAGGCACATGCTCAGGGGCGAGCCGGCAACGGGTTGAAATGATGTGACGATGAGTATTTAGTTGCTCGATGCCGACGATGGTAACATAATATGTTCAATTTTGAAGGGGCAATGGGGCGGTTTGTTGTATGGAGACCTCAACCCCCTCGCATTAAATCCTCAGTCGTTGAAACTTGGCAGGGTTGTAGAATGGTATGAACCTTATACAAAAATATCCAACAAAAATCCATCTGGAAGTTAGGTATTTATACCTAAAACTTGATATTTATGACTGAATATTATATCGATTTCTTTTTAAAATAAATATATATACTACTATTTACACTCAAAACCGAAATATCAAACGAAATAATCATGCAGAACATCGATATTGAAACCGATTTTATTATCAAACCTAAACTGCGTTTACACGATAATGTACTTCCAGTATGATTTTTTATTGGATATCTATTATATACGTATACATCATACTGTAAGGTTTCGTCGCCTGAGGAATTATTGCTGGGGTCGACTAGCTTTATTGCCTAGACTATTAGTGGCAGGACGAGTTCCATTGCGTTTTGCAATAATCAACAGTTGAGTTTCATTTCAAAAAGGCTTTGTTCCAAGTTTGCGCCAAGTTTATCGGCTTTTACGGGGCAGCGAGCATTTAGGCGGCAGTACACAACAGTGCCGGGTCGGTCAGTTGCTACTATTCCGATAACATTGTCATTGTTGTGTTTACAATGGTGTGGAAAGATAAGTAGGGGCAAATTATAAAACCGTATTTTCTTCAGTAATAATATTTGGCAGCATTTTCCGGCGTGAAAACTAACAAGTTCATGACATCTATCTCCGGCCCATAAGACTCATTATCACTTTACGCGAGCATCGTCTGGAAAAAATATTATTTTACTAGTTGGTGCCCACGACTTCGTCCGCGTGGTTTGGTTCCCGCGGGAACTCTTTAATTTTCCGGGATAAAGCGTTAAATATACGTTATTCCAGACTATAATCTATCTCTGCCAAATTTCATCCAGATCCGTTCAACCGTTAGGGAGTGATTGAGCAACAAAGATCCATACATCCATCCATCCAAACTCTAGCATTTATAATATTAGTATAGATAATGTATAATGTGTATTTATAAAGCTTCATTCAGACGCATTGCAATTTGCAAGCTATAGCCAAAGGACGTGGTCCTTAATGTGAAATGATTTGGTTAATGTTTTGACGTATTTACATGGAAAATATCGGAGTTTACGGCGAAAATGATTGCGCCACGAGTAGCCTTCAACGCTCAGTGCAATTTTTATATTGTTGTGGACGCGGCTACAATAAAAGTCTGGCCACAATGAGCGACAATAACGTTATTGCGTACACACTTAGTTAACGTAAATATAGATATTACTAACTGATGCCCGCGACTCCGTCCGCGTGGATTGAGGTGTTTTAGGGGTATAAAAAATTGATAGTAGCCGATTCTCAGACCTACTGAATATGCATATAAAATTTCATAAAAATCGGTCAAGCCGTTTCTGAGGAGTATGGTAACTAACATTGTGACACGAGAATTTTATATATAAGATTATAATGTCGTTCAACTGTTTGTTCTACTTTGGTTGACTCACGACACATTGGGAGAGAGTAACGCAGGACGCATATTTTCTAAAATATTTCAAAGCATGATAAAGAGTGTTACTACCAACTACAGCAGTATTATTTTAAAAACACTGTTTTATGTCACGTACCTTGACGTCCCTAAAATAAGGATTATAATAATCTGAAACACGAACGTCAACAATATAAAAATAATACGGCTTTAAGTGATTGTAGTATGCCCCGTGAATTTTTATATTACTCAATTGAGAACATACAGGTAAATAAATAGGCAACAATAACACGAACGTGCCCTAATCTAGAGTTCTAGACTTCATCGTTGTTGTTTGATATTTTATGCCTGATTGTCATGAATCATGATATTATCATTCTAATCATACTAGTAAAAGAAATGCGAAACTGCGTTTGTTTGTTGGTTAGCCCTTCAATCACGCTGCCAGAGGGATCAACGTGTTTTTATTGCATATGACAAAGGCTACTTTATGTCCCGGAAAATTAAGGAGTGCTGGTGGGAAATTCAAAAAAATATTCCACACTCTTTTTCTTACTTCTTTAGTTACACTTCAGTTATTTTATAACCTTCTAGAAAATACGTAAATAAAGTACTAACGCATTTCGACTTTGCCGCAATGAGTTTTGAGCTTTACGCGCGTGATGTCGTTGGCACCGTCTGCTAGTTTTAAATAATCCACCGCGATTTACGGCATAACCTACTTAAAGACAATAAAATATCAATTTAATTACTGATACCTACATCAAGGTAAAGTAAATACACTGAGTTTTAAAGAGTGGATACTGTAGTCATTGATGTTATAATGACAGTCATTTAACTCTGCCTTTTTTTTGCTTCGAGATAATAATATCATAACCACTACGCAACTTATAAATTGTGAAGGATGGATACGAGAACGATGATGATCTTAGCGGCTACGTTTCCACTGAAGCAGAACAGAATGTCTCCAATAGACATCAGCAATCAGGTGGTAGAGGACATGGTAAGTTAATGACGTAATTTTAGTGTAATTGGCACACACTTCTGCGCTCCACTCCGTTCGTCTCCACTTCAGTCTTACGCATCCTAAGAGCATTTAAACAAAAAGCTACGAAATACATTAAAAGCTTGCTCCTTGGTGTATTGTAATAAAAAGATTATTTTTGTTTGCTATTACAGGCTCCACTTTCCTCTAGTAGAGCATGTTATATCAAGCCGGTTCGCAGTTACTAAGATCCTATCATGGTCTTCAAAATAGTAGCCACATTGAAAGCGCTATCCAGAATATAAATTAACGGAGCCATCTACATTTATAACATATACATATTTACCATCGCCGTTGGGGGTGTTTCTCAAGAGCACGACGGCGAGGAAGGCAGCGAGGAAGGCCACGGCTAGCACCGCCACCACACCCACTGCCATCATGAGTCGCTTCTCCATCCGTGTCCTCTGTTCCCAGAAGGTTGGCCTACGAATAAAATTTATATAAAAATTAGTCTTGTGTATAGTATTTAGAGTTAAAAATTGCGTGAGTAATGTCACCTCTAGTGGCTTTAGCAGCCAAGCTAGCAGCTCATCTCTTAAGGATGAAGGTGAAGGCTATTTCCAGCCGTCAATACGAGTATTTACCTACATGATTGAGTGGCAAATAAAATATAAAATTAGTCTTGTTTTTAGTCTTTAGAGTTTAAAATTAAATTTTTAAAATCTAGCCGCTCAGCTAGCAGTACTTTTTCCAGCTGCCAAGCTAGCAGCTCATCTCTTAAGGACGAAGGTGAAGGCTATTTCCAGCTGTTAACACGAGTTAACCTCCATAATTGAATGGCAAGTAAAAAGTCTTGTTTGTAGTCTTTAGAGCTTAAAATTACGTGAGTGATATCGGCTCCAGTGGCTTTGGCGTGGCACCAGCTCAGCAAATAGCTCATTTCTTAAGAACGAAGGTAAAGGCTTAACACAAGTACGAAGAAAAAAACGCGGCTTGGCGGCTTTAGCTTAGTTTCAATTAAAGCTGTATAAGGGGCCCTAAGTAAGGAATCTCGGAAACGGCTAAAATGATTTTCATGAAATTAGTATGCAGGCGGTTTCGGAGCCAATAAATCGATCTAGCTAGGATTCATTTTAAGAAAATGTCGTTTTATCCGTATTTTCAGTGAAAATTGCTACAATATCATTAGAAAACGAAGGTAAAGATCGCCTTCAACTACAGGGTCAGATGGGAAATTGGCCGGTCCAAAGAACAGAAGGCCCGGTTCGAGTCCAGATGTCACCAGTCCGATTATTTTTTCCCTTTTTTCAAGTTCCTTCATTTGTGAGAAAAACTATTAATGCTTACATAAGAATTGTAACCAAGTGTTTTAAAGAGGAAAAATTTGTTTGTTTGGTAGGTAGGTACACTCAAAAACTACTTAAACGATTTTAAAAATTCTTTCACTTATAGAAAGCGACTTTATCAGCGAGTAACATAGGCTATATTTTATTTTCAAAAAAATTTGATATCCTTACAAAAATTGCAATAATGTGAACTAAGCCAGAAAATATTGTCTCTTTTGGGAGCTTACGTGTCGTGCGCTGCGTAAATAGTTAAAGTTACAAAAATAATGTAGTGTGGAAAATAATGTATAGTGGAATTGTTCCTCTTACAAAAAAAAGTCCCCAATAGCATATTCTTTTAAGGTTGACTCACAATAATTATTGTTATGATTTTCAAATTTGGTTTAAGCCAATGCTATACTTGCGAAGGTGTTTTTACCGACATAATTATTATTAATCCTCATCAAAATTAATATGTTAGTCATCTCAAGTATTTAATTTAGATAAAAATTGTCCTACACCAATAAACTTAGATGATTATCTTATGAGATATCATAGAAATAAAAAATCGAGCGGGGTACGAATGCTGTGCGCTGTGTATATTAGGTGGAGTAAGCGCACTTCTACCAAGTACAAAGTGCTAATTTGTAAAACCTGTGTGTATGAGTATGGACTATTATGATTATAAGTGCTACCCGTGCGAAGCCGGGGTGGATCGCTAGTGTTAGCATTATTAGTGATTGTCATTATATCTCACTAACGAATGCCCGCGACCTCGTCTGCGTGGTTTGAGGTTTCTTGGTTCCCGCGGGAACTCTTTAATTTTCCGGGATAAAAAGTAGTCTATGTGCTATTCCAGACTATAATCTATCTCTGTGCCAAATTTCAGCCAGATCCGTTCAGCCGTTGGGGCGTGATTGAGTAACAAACATCCATACATCCCTCCAAACTTTCGCATTTATCATATTAAGTAAGTTGAAACAGGAAGTATAGTATCGGTCAACTTGACTCGTTTCATGTCATTCGATTTAATCAGCGGATACCAACGCCGTATTGAAAATAGCTAGTATAAATACGAGTGTTTTGACGATGCTAATTCAGTCTCCTGCCGGCAGACTCAGCGATTGTTGAATACTTTTGTGTTTAGATCGCAATTTGGTTTAGAGCTTAATGATAGCAATCGTGGCCGGATCAAATGAATATTGTTACAATGTATAGCCAACTTTTATCTAATTTAATTAAATCTCTCGTGAAATCTATACACGTTTAACCATTTTATTCGTGCAAGTTTCAAATAAGAGGAGAAATATATTAAAAGTGTTTATTGGATTGTCCCTTACACTAGTATATTATATACTAAGCAGTCGATGTTTCACAATACGATATCGTTAGTATTCATTCTTCTGTGGCTATAGTAACTAGCTTAGTAGTTATGTACTAGTTACTATTTTTATTGTATTATAGGCTTTCGCTTGACGACAGTCATGCGCCCAAGATGGAACGCGCGTGCGTAGATGCTCATTCATTATTTGCCATATTTCTTATTAAAGTAAGCGGTTTTCCGAAGATATATCCCGAAGATAGTAGATTTTTCCAGAGAGGCAGACGGCATTAGATTGAAGAATCCACGAACTCCTAACCGGCACATAGTTAAGCCTGTGTAATAATTAATGGCCAGGGAATCAAGTGACACATAATGCTTTTGTAGGGAAGTGGAAAATTCTAAATGGTTATTCTTTGAAGGAGAAAATTGCTACGAAATTTTCAATTTGTTTTGCTAACCCAATTTACTTGGGCGCAATTTTCCTTGGTGTTAACCGAAGGGAGCCCGAGGGATACTAGATCCCTTCAACTTATTTCGATGTCGCGTAAAGCCGCTTAAAAATTTATAAAAATATGCAATATGCATGAAAAAATTGGAGTGTAAGCTCTACCATTTCGGCCTAACTTTACTCTAATGGTAAAAGATTTATTTATTTCACGTAGAACAACATAATCACTTTTGAAATATCATCGTGGTGCCGGAAGATTCTACTGAAAAGAATCAGCAAGACACTCAGCAGTTGCTCTTTTTTTCTGCCGAATGCAAAGCGTATTTCTCCGTGTAACTTTGTCATTAAGAAATTCATCAATAGTATAATAGCCTTAGTTTTTAAATTTATGCAAGGGCAAATCTAGGAACTCTTTTGGTACCATTTTTTGAAAGCGTACTCGACCCCACAAAGGATTGCTGCACGTTGCGCACAAGATGGCTGGGTTAAAGCATAGGGCGGTTTCTAGTATATCGACTGTGTGTATCACTTATTTGCTGATAATGTAGACTTCAACAATAGTTATTTGTTCAACAAGATAGCAAAGTTAGTTTTTGTTGTAAGTACTTAATTTAGAACCCGAACGAGTGAAGGATTCCAAGTTATAGAATCCTGAGTGGTGAGGGATATAAACCCACGAGAAACCAAAAACGTTGCTATCGTCTTATACATAAGTACTACTTTTCACCTCCCTAGCGAGAAAATATAAGATGTTAGAAAAATACTGCGTTACATTTTAATCCAATGGTGTTAACTTAATAAATAAATAGTAGATTATACACCAAGGGGATAAAGCACTGTTTTATGTCACGGGCGCTACATTGAATCCTGGACGTAACGAAGGACTCCAAATTTAACTCCCGAGCGCAGCGAGGGTGTTATAAGTTAATTCCCTCCCTTTGGTCGGGAATTAAGATTGAGTCCTGAGTGCAGTGAAGGATTCAAGCGCCCAAGCGCCCAAGAAAAAAACTGCTTTATCCTGGTGGTGTATACTCTACTTTATACTTCTACCATAACAGTAAAACAAACTGTAACGGTTAGATATTTATTGCAAATCATAGTAAGTAGGATACATATGTCTAGTAAATAATAAAAAGAAAAGACAAATTAAAGTTTTTATTTCAAACTTTTTGCTTTTCATGCTGCCAGTGTTTATGCAGGTACACATACTCCTTGGTTTAAAAACTTTTATGTCAGATGGTACGATCGTTTGGTCGACCAGTCAGGAGCCTAGACTCTGTTGTGCATATTTACAGTATGGGGTTGGTCAACTAGTTGGGCGATCGATCGACTAGATTATGGCCCTAGGGCAGACTGACTTTAGACCCGCAAAAGTATGATTAAAACAGTAGTAAAGGTATGGTAGTAGTATAAAAGCCTTTATTGTTCCTTGGTTTGAGTTTAGCTAAATACAGTTATAGAGTACATTACAAAAAAAAAGATATAAAAAAACAAAACTGTGTAAATTAATAATAATAAAAAAAATAGGACTTAGAAGTAGTATGCTGTACAATTTAATTAAGAAATAATGTTTTTTTTGTTTTTTAAAATTTAAAACCTTTAACCCTTGCGGTTAAAGGCCTCCTCCATTTTGTGCCATGCTTTACTGTTCTGGGCTATGCTGATCCAGCTTTTCCAGAAATGTCCACTATCTCGTCTGAGCAGCGTTCTTTGGGAGGTCCCCGTTTCCTGATGTCTTTTGGGCCACGCCACAGAGTAGTGCGTTTTGACCATTGTTCGTTGCAAGTGCGTGCTACATGGCCTGCTCAGTTACATTTTTGGCTCTTGCTATGACTTGAGCGTCTATATTTTTGGTTTTATTAGCGGTTTGAACTTACTTACATTCAAAAGATTCACTCATTAAAAAAATATACTAATAACTATTTAACCTCACTAGCTCAAAAAGGGCGCCTTTGCTGCTTAAAAACAGTGAGTGAACGTGATAGCGTAGCAGACAGACAGACTAACACACTTTCGCATTTATAATATTAGTATGGATATGGATACTGAACTAATAATAAGTCACCATTTTTGAAAATTCAACCCGCAATCATAGGATTATTCTCGCGCTTCTCTCGCTTGAAAATTGGTATTTGGCCTTACGATTAAAAAAAGAAATACTTTCTAGGATTTCAGGATTTTTGTATGTTCCATTTCCAAGAAATTTTTAGATATTTCACCCGAGCAAAGCAGAGGCGGGCCCGCTAGGTCAAAATATTCTTCTCACTGAGTGAGCAAAAACGACTTTTGCTCACTGGGTTTAAGAGGTAAAGGCACCATTTTTGAGCTCGTGATTTGAAAAATAATATGGTAGGTTGGTTGACGTGTTTTAGCAATGATGTTATTGGAATTATCGCAGGAAAATATGTTAAAAGACGTTCACAAGTAGCTGAGTATGTGATTTCGACCGAAAGGATTTAGGTAGGTATTTTGAAATCCTGTTTCTTCCAAATTATGAAAGAGCCTAAATGGAAAAACCTTCCATACGTATATAATAAAACCTATATAGAAAAACCTTCCATATTTTCGGGCATTGATGTAGAAATTTTTAATGATTTCGAGTTTAAAAA
Source organism: Erebia palarica (assembly GCA_964035005.1). Classification (NCBI taxonomy): domain Eukaryota; kingdom Metazoa; phylum Arthropoda; class Insecta; order Lepidoptera; family Nymphalidae; genus Erebia; species Erebia palarica. Next base: position 24,662,248 of record OZ035986.1, read on the forward strand.
AAAGTATGTGTGTGCGTGAATTGCACGGCTGAAGTAAAAGTACAGTAAACTACGAGAGAATGAGATAAATACACACTACACAAACTATATATATATGACTGCCTGAAAAAAGGAGTATATTGTTTTCAGGGTTCATGTATTATGTATGTGAGTTTGTATATTCCACCATAACTTCTATACGCCTGAACCGATTTTGATAAATGAGGTATCGTTAGAGTCCCTAGCTTATTCCGGGTGACATAGGCTAGTAAATTTTTTTAAAAAATTGTTGGGGTGACCATGGTAGCGCATTAAAGACCAAAATTGAAAAAAAAAATTGAAAATAAGATTAACTATAAATCATCATCTAGAAAATGATGAGTAAATTCCAAAAATATATAACACTATAGTTCAATATTTAGTGATTCACAAAAAAATATAATTTAATAAAAAATGTCTTGTTTCACCCCTAAGCTCCACAATACACTATTCAATTCAAAAACATTCTGACTTATTATTTTGCCTTGGAGTATCCTACTATAAACTACAGCAGAAATTTAGCAAAATTTAAATTTTTCCTTAGATTTGAATATCGGCAAAATCGTAAATGGTGTAATCTCTAGGCAAGAATCTATAATCCGAAATCACTTATTGTTTAGTGCAAGTCGACGCGCCCGTGCTTTTTATGCGTTTTTTATTGTCCCCGTATATTGGCGGCCTTTATGGATACTTTTATCTCTAAGATTGTTTTTTTAACGATGATAGAATCCTTTCTAGTCCGTAGTCAAGTGTTTTATGGCAAAATCACACCATAATTATTTTTCATGTGTAGGTATGAATATTCTTTTGAAATCAGCTAAAATAAAATATTTCGTTAATTCGAAGAGCAGGCTGTAGCTTTGAAATAATACCGAATACATAGGTAATAAAATAAAATAATCAATTTTTATACGACTGCCTGAAAAAAGGAGTTTATTGTTTTCAGGATTCATGTATGTATGTATAAACGTGAGTTAACTACCATAACTTCTATACGCCTGGACCGATTTTGATAAATTATTCCGGGTGACATAGGCTAGTAAAATTTAAAAATAAATTGATGGGGTGACCATGGTCCTGTATTAAAGACTAAAGTAGAAAAAAAATTAGAAAATAAGATTAACTATATAATCATCATCTAGAAAATGATGAGTAGGTTCCAAAAATATATAACGCTATAGTTCAATATCCAGTGATTCACAAAAAATATAATTTAATAAAAATGTGAATAAGATTCCAAAGGCTATGCAAATCGCGTCTTATGAAGGTAAACTCCAAAAATAATATGGCAGGGCAGTCGTATTTTTGAATTCGTTAAATTATTTAAACGACTGCCTGAAAAATAGGAGTATATTGTTTTAAAGGTTCAGGTATGTATGTGTGTCTGTATGTGAGTTTGTATATTCCACCATAAATTCGATACGCCTGAACCGATTTTAAAAATTGGTGGGGTAACCATGGTCCAGCATTAAAGACTAGTTGAAAAATAATATTAACTATATAATCATCATTTAGAAAATGATGAGTAGATTCCAAAAATATTTAACACAATAGTTCAATATCCAGTGATTCTCAAAAAATATCATTTAACAAAAATGTGAATAAGATTCTAATTTAACTAGGTTAATTTAGATTTTTAACTTTTTAGTTCGTTTTTTGGCAGGGCAGTCGTGTTTATAATTTTTTTAATTATTACTTGTTAATATTATATAATCCAATATACTATTACTTAATATTATAAATGCAAAAGCATGTCTGTATGTCTGCTACGTTTTAACATCAACCGATTTTGAAGAAGTTAGGTTACTAATATCAACATTTTAGTAGGTTGTACCAACCTGTTGTAGGTAATATTGTCTACCTGGGGAAAGACAATATAGGCTTTTCATCCCAGAAAATCAAAGAGTTCATATAGGATTTACTAATAACCTAGACAACGTGGATGATGATCTCATTCATTAAGTATCTAGTGATCTAATATTAATGTAACATGTGATGCTCAGGTAATTTCAGATGTTTGTATGTGTAACTTTGGATGTTATTTGGCTGTAATTTGGAATGGAGGTAGCATATAACCTGAATTAACACAACACATCTTATTGGGCTAACTAGCTATAGCTTCCCGTGGCAATCAAAAAAACTGATTCCACGCGAACAAAGTCACGGGTATTACCTAGTTTAATATAAATAGGAGTAGAACCTATACATTTTAGGTATATTTATTTTTATTTTTTGGTAGTTTTCCTCAGTTCTTTGAAAATCATTCCGAACACTCATTTGAATTATTAATTAATAATATGTTCATATTTGTATCTCTGACTGTTTTAATCACGCAACGCAAGCAAAGTCGCGGGAAAAATCTTGGTTTTCTGATCAAAACAAAGGAACAAAAATGAACGTTGCATAGAGTATGTAATGCAGTGAGCCTTATGAGTAAACCACTTGTATGTTATAACTACCGATATTGAGTTATAGACATTATAGAGATGGTTACTTTATAACATAAGTACTTTAAAAATTCATTGAAATAACTTGATTATGACAAAAACGTTTTGTAACAGCATAGTTATTTTATTTAAGTAAAAAACATTTTTTTAAAATATATCTAGCTATCTAGATAATGCCCCTAACTTCATCCAGTTGGATTTAGGATATATGTAATTCGGGATAAAACGTGGCCTACATCGGTCCCTGCGAAGCAAGCTATACTTGTACCAACTTTTGAAAAAATTGGTTAGATAAAGGGTATGCGAAAGAATTAGATTGCATTTGTAATAAATCAGTACCTATAGATTTTAAGAACGATATCATAAGAATTGGAAATCATGGATTATTATACTTATAATATGATGACTGAATAAAAGTAGTCACAGTACCAATTTTTACTAAATGACAATAGCGCCACTGAGCTCCTTATTCACTATTCGGTTTAATGCGGGATATCCCCCACCTCTAGTTTAAGGTAGCTCTCTGGCCACTGGTTATAACATAAGCCAGCATTAAATAACAAGTAATCCGGAAGAGCCGAACGAAAACATCCGCCAGTGTTTCACGTGTGAATGGCCAAATTGTACGAAATAATTGTAACATAATATTAAGTAATAATTAATTTGTATGTAAGTGCCTGTTTTGATTTGTAAAGTTTGGCTTTCAAAATTGCCATAACAGACAACAGACGCGTAGTTACTTACTTTTAACTGACAAACTATGAAAATTAATAAGTATGCTGTACGTATCTACTAAATTCTAAATTGGATTAATTTTCTAATTAAATCCTTATGCACAGAATAGTTATATTGCATGCTACTAAGTGTATCTATAAGTTTCATTTAATTTTCATACTCTTCTAAACTACATCAACATACAGCAAGCCAATACCAAGGAAGCACGCAGTAAAAGATAAAAGAGAATGCCAGATTTTGCCCCACCAATTTACACAAAATGTCAACTTTTTAAAATTATCTTAGGAATTTATGACCACGTATGATTTAATAATTATTGATAAAAATGTTGCGGATTTAAAAATGTAAAAAAAAAGTAATTCAAGTCCCCGCCCACTTCCTATTTCTCTTGCGGCAATTTGCATTACATTCTACGCATACACGACTAAATAAAACTACAGTTGTTAAGTTTTTAAATAAAACAAAACTCCTATTAGTTACATAAATCATACTACAGATCTTTGTTTAAATTCGTTATTTTGTGTTGTTAATTATTGAAAATGACACATTATTATTATTTTAATGTAAATAACAATGAATAATAAAATAGTTGCATGAAAACCTTACCTTCGCATTCACGCATTTTGTGCAATGAAACGTCATTGACAAACATATTTGAAGATGTCAATGTCATTGTGATTTGTGATCATTGTTTATATCGTGGTTTCAGTGAAGTCGACTGTTTACCGTGCTTGTTTTGAATGATTCACGAAAAACTTGCTAGACTTTAATCAAATAATATTGATTTGATCTCGCCGACTTTACGCTATATTCCATGGATGACCATTGCTTGCGATTTGGGTAACGACGTTGAGGTGCATAATTTGTCACTGGAGTCTGGAGTGTAAACAGGATCCAGACATGTTGTTGCCATGTTGGGCTTACCATCAAAATGATATTGATGCACCACGGCAGTATTTCTTTATAATGTAGCGACTGATTACATATTTAATATGAAGATTAATAAATCAATGATTATTAACAGTTGTTTTATTTCCAATTAGTCAACCATTCTATCGTTAGAGAAGATAGCACAAGCTTATTAACTATGTATCATATTACTTCAGGTAGACCTCAAGCTACGCAGGCATTTGAGTATCCTACTTCATTTTAAAGCCATAATATCTCTTGGCAAGAGCATTGTAACGATACACAGCATTTTTTTTACTTATTTCGCAATTAAAAATGCATATAACCTAAAATAATATTGCAACTTTAGTTTTAATAAAAAACCGCAAGTGTTAGAGGCTTCAAAATATTTGCATAGTTATCAGTAATAAAAAATCTATTAAATTCTACATACGGCATGCTTGTAAACGAAATTTAATAAGTGGGGCAAAGCTCTATACATAGTCTGGCGTTTTCCTTTATAAATGATAATGATAATAAAGCAACATTTTTCATGACATTACCTTGTCATGAAAAATGTTTCTGTCGATGTCACATTAATAACAACACTAGATCGCGTTATGTAACGACGCATCATTATCGTTCGAAGGCATTTTTAAATCCAGACCGGTCTCTGAGTCTGACCTAAGGTCATTGTCTTCAAGGTCAACGAACTGTTTTGACCGAATAAAGGTTCCGTGCGTAGGTTTCTTATGCGTAAGGTTACACACATATAACAATTTATTAGTTAATCGCGAACACTTGTGTCAAGGCAATTATACATTTTCAACAATAAAATGAAAAGCCCTGAGTAACTCACAATGACTCATCAACGTTTTGCCTAAATTTTGGATAGAAAAAGCTGAAATTTTGCACACAGATTCCCTTTATAAGTAGATAATGTAATGTATGTAGAAATAAAACCGGATTTTTCAAAAAACCCACGCGAAATCGCTAGTTAGATTATAAAAAACTAACAAGTGCAATTACAAGTATAATTAGTATCCGATGTAAAAGTAAATAAAGCTTAGCTTGAGTTGTAATTTATAATCGAGAAAGCCGCCGTGCCTCCTCCACGCTGATGTGCGTACTGCGTTTGCTCTAAAAGTGACCCTAAGTGAAAATGTTTATCGTTGATATCCGAGCTTTCTGGTCGCATATTCAATTTCCGCGCTAAGGCAATGAGAAGTTGTAATTTCCGGCCTGTTTCAATCACGAAAATACAACATGACAGTAATGAAAAACTCGTATAATAACAAGCTAGAGGTTTATAGAGAAAAGTCATCTAAAGAAAAGAGAAGCTGACTCTGAGTATGACTTGATTGAGATACCTCTATCTTATGATAAGATATAATTATCCAGATAAGATTACCCAGATAAAATTCTTATCTGAGTTTTATGCTGAGATCTATGGATCGTACCTACTTTGGCTTTATTAGAATTAAATGATATGGACGTAGGTATATGATTGACATTATTATGTACTAGATGATTCCCGCGACTAAGTTTTTTCGATTCCCGCGGGAACTCCTTAATTTTCCGGGATAAAAAGTAGCCCATCCGAGGGATATAAACTATCCCTGTACCAAATTTCATCAAAATCAGTTGAATAGGTGAGCTGTGAAAGCGTAGCAGAAAGACAGACACACATTCGCATTTATAATATTAGTATAAATTTAATACCGTAATCAGTCTCATTTTAACCATAATACGCGCGCAAGTTAAATGCAGAGCTTATTAGTGGAGTGCCTGGGGGTTTTAACCTCCGACTTTTGTTACAGTGAATGAATTTAGATAATCATAATGGTCAAGGGGGGGTTATGTTTTATTTATACTATAAAGTGTAAAGTTTACCCAAAAAGTTTTGTGCTTTTGTTTTTTTTTATTATTTAAACAAAAAGTATAAAAAAATTATATTGGAGCATGTAAGTGTATTTAAAATATTATTTTTTCGTATCCTATTTGAATAATACCTAAAGAAACATAAAAGAGCATTTTTTTTTAATGCTGGAGCGTATGAAGAGTCATAGCGACCTTGCACAGGTAGTAAAATGTGAAGAGGGGAGAACTTCTTACTTCCTTACTAATACAATATATGTATTATAAACATATGTATTATAAATGCGAAAGTTTATATGCATGCATGTGTGGATGTTTGTTACTTTTTCACGCCAGAACGGCTAAACGGATCTGGATGTTTGGCGCAGAGGTAGATTATAGTCTGGAATAACACATAGGTAACAGAGGTAAAAGGCGACTATTAATCTCAAAAAATAAAAGACTACCCGCAGAAACCGAAAAAAATTTACAAAAAAAAATTTGAAACAAAAATCTCTTCAAAATTTTCCATAAATACCCATAAAAAACCGATTTTCAAAATTCCAACTCGGATGCACTACTCGCCTGCATCCGCATCTTTTACCACCATTACCATGACGATCGATCAATAATCATAGAAGCTACATCACTTTTTATATACGGAAATACCCGTTTTTATACGACTGCCTGAAAAAAGGAGTATATTGTTTTCCGGGTTCATGTATGTATGTATGTATGTATGTATGTATGTATGTATGTATGTATGTATGTATGTATGTATGTATGTATGTATGTATGTATGTATGTATGTACGATTGTATGTGAATTTGTATATTCCACCATAACTTCTATACGCCTGAACCGATTTTGATTAATGAGGTATCGTTAGAATCCGTAGCTTATTCCGGGTGAAATAGGCTAGTAAAATTAAAAAAAAAATTGATGGGCTGACCATGGCCCCGCATTAAAGACTAAAGTTGAAGAAAATAATTCGAAAATAAGATTAGCTATTTAATCATCATCTGGAAAATGATGAGTAGATTCCAAAAATTTACAACACTATAGTTCAATATCCAGTGATTCACAAAAAAATATCATTTAATAAAAATGTGAATAAGATTCTAATATAACTAGATTAATTTAGATTTTTAGCTTTTTAGTTCGTTTTTTGGCAGGGCAGTCGTGTTTTTAAATTTTTTATTCTACAATTCCAAATCTAAAGGGACCACCTACAAGATCACAATTATATACCGATTTTCAAAATTTTTCCTTCCCCGGAATATAATCTATCCCTGTACCGAATTTCATGAAAATCACAATTTAAAGCTGATAAGGTGGGCCGTGAAAGCGTAGCAAACAGACAGACACACTTTCGTTTTTATAAAATTAGTCTCCATATATTAACTTAATTTTTTATATAAAAATGTTCTACAGCCTAATATTATTAATACAGCCATTTAAATTATTGAAATTATATTTTTTTTATCGAGAGCTCAATTTTTGCCACGTTCCACTTTGAATTTTGAAATTTCTTTCACTGTAACTGAAATCCCAGGTATTCATATTTTTAACACCCCAGGCACTCCACTTTATGTATGTGTCACCATTCATAAGCTCTGCATTCAAGTCGCGAGCGATTAATACTATGTCGGTAAAAACACCTGTGCAAGTAGGTATATGGTTCAGACCAAATTTGAAAATTATAAAAATGGTTATTGTGACTTTAAAAGATAGAGATATGCTATTGCGGATTCTTTTTGAACATTTTGAGAGGAACAATTCCACTATACATTGTTTTAGTGTAACTTTAACTATTTACGCAGCGCACGCCACGTAAGCTCTCAAAGGAGATGATTATTTCCGATATAGTTCACATTATTGCAATTTTCGTAAAGATCTTTAATGTTTTTGAAAATTAAATGTAGCCTATGTTATTTACTAATAAAGTAGCTTTCTATATGTGAAAGAATTTTTAAAATCGGTTGAGTAGTTTTTGAGTTTATCCATTACAAACAAACAAACAAATCTTTCCTCTTTATAATATTAGTTTAGATTAAGTATATGAGAACTTCAATGGAGGTTTTATATAATGTGCATTTCGATGTGAAGACCCTGGACCAGTGGGCTCCAGAGCTCAAGGAACGTTCGCAATTTTAAGCAACCTTGGTTTAGTTTAGATGAAAAGGTGAATCTTTCGTCCATATTAGTATTTGGCCGCTAATTGATTTTTAGTTCTTGAACAAAGATAAAAAGTTATTGAACTTTATTTCGTTGCAAGTCACTCAATAGTCACTGTCATGTAAGCCATCGTGTTAGAATAAATTTGCATTGTCCGCCATTGACCATATTGCTTACAATAGGGTCAATCAACTCTTACATAGCTGCATCGATAACGGTACATCCGGATAACGCCTGCGCACCCTGCTCCTGCGCCGTTAAGGTCTATAAGGTCTAGCCCCACTACAGATGAACGGACCGGCGCGCCGTACGGCGCATAGCAAGTTTGTATGAGTTTGTATGGGGCAAGCAGATGTACTGCGCGATGCGGGCCCACATATCGATGCGGGACAAATAATATAATTATAAACTAATACATATAATATTTGCCGCTACATAATACATTTAATTTTGCGCCGCTCCATGCATCTCAAGTGGGGCTACTTTATATTTCTTGTGTCTATGCGTCCTTCGGGCTCATCTTCGTTTTTGTCTAGGTTTCACCGTAACTTCATCCGTAGGCCTATTCCGTAAAATCATCAATCATTGTTATAATATCAATTGTCAGAATGTATGGCGTTCTTGGTACGATATTAGATTTTAGCCAATAGTGAAATAATTTTTGCTCAGAAGAAATTGCGAACCCAGCAATTATATTTATACGTAATAAGTCACCTGTATCTTCATTCTGCACACACGTTTCACTCACTTATGTTGTGAACCGATGGTAGAGTCAAAACATGACGTAACATAAGAGACATACCTAAGCAATATTACTCAGAATGACAGTTTGAAGTCACATACCTTGACGTTCCTAAAATAAGGATTATAATTCACAAGCACGAAAGTCAACAATAATGAACAATATGGCTTTAAGCGTTGGCAGTATAGTATGGCTCCTGTATTTCCTACATGTAATAAATAAATTGTGTATTGAGTATATGTAATAGAGGCTGCTAAAGAAAACGCAGACAAGAAAAAACTTGTTATAGATATCGACGCACGTTTCATCCTGAAACTTGATTATTCTCACTAACTAGACTAGTATGAGTGATCGCAATTCGCAATTGCTTTGGGAGAAAACGAGTGCGCAGCTTTCTCTATGTGAGGAGTTTTGTGAAAGCCATGAATAGAGATTGCTGTGAGGGAAAGAACTAGGAAAATGAATACTTGTACTGTATCGGATTATAGAGGTTGTCTTTTGTAAATTCTTTTGACGAAATTATAATTGGCAGGAAAAACTGTGTTTGCACTGTAATTTAATGTGCTAGCTCTAGAAATTAGAGAAAGTGTACTGTAAAGTGGACGATTATTACTGCATAAAACCCAATTGCTTTCTCTTCATACATATTTTTTGTATGAAATGAATCATAATGCCTTCGTATCTATGAATTTCCATCTGCTATGGAAATTGATTAATCGCATCGCTATTTACTTGCTAACAGGTTATAATAAGAAGGGTACAGATTTCTGTGGATGTTCCTCTCTCTGGAGTCCTGTCCACCGGCTGCTTGGGTCCTTCCACACAGCAAGTGGCCTTTATATTTAATTTGTTTATTTTTGATGATATTTTGTATGTTTTTATATCTTTACATATTTATCGTTTTAGCATTTTTTTTATCGTTCGAGTGCCAAAACAATACGACGTTATGAAAAATTTAACATATTATTGAATATCAAAAAAAATTATACTTATTAAGAAATGAAGTTGAGAATTTCGTAAAAATAGCCTAATCCATGAAGTGTCGCTGGTGGTATATAGTTGATAGGAGTAGTCAGGTTTTATTTTTGTTTTTTTACCTTATTTTATATTACATCCTTCGCATCAAGGTCACGATGGCAGCTATTCCACAAGTATACTTAGTACCTTTCATAATACCTAATACATATAGTGACGACCTCCGTGGCGCAGTGTGTAGCGCTGTTGCCTTAACGTGCGGAGGTCCCGGGTTCGATCCCCGGCAGGGTCAATTTGGGAATTTATAATTTCTGAATTTTCCTTGGTCTGGCCTGGTGGGAGGCTTCGGCCGTGGCTAGTTACCACCCTACCGGCAAAGACGTGCCGCCAAGCGATTTAGCGTTCCGGTACGATGCCGTGTAGAAACCGAATAGGGGTATGGGTTTAATATAACTGCCATGCCCCTAACAGGTTAGCCCGCTACCATCTTAGACTGCATCATCACTTACCATCAGGTGAGATCGCAGTCAAGGGCTAATTTGTAGTGGATAAAAAAAAAATATTAAAGAAAACAACCGAGACAAGAACAAAAAAATCAATAATAACATATTATAACTTGATAATTACAGCAGGTATGTTTTTAAGTACTTCCAGTAAATTATTATTATAAAGACAATTGCCTTTTTGTAAAAGCTGTTATTAGAAATACAGAAGAATTATAAACAAGAACAAAAACTGAATAACCGGATGCTGGAGTCTGGATCTAAAAAGTAGTTATCTGTAGAAAGAAACAATAATATATAATTCTAGAGTCTCTAGTATACTCCGAGTAACTGTACCTGGTCAGAACAAATATCAGGAGATACATAAGTTAGGTGTATCAGACTAAAAGACAGAGCATAACGTGGAAATACTCAGGTGCTCTGAGTATTTCTATACGAAGTCAAAACCTAAATGTGAGTAATGTGAACGTCATAGTTAGTACTAGCTGATGGCTACGATTTCGTTCGCGTCACGGGTACTCCTTAATTTTCTGGGATAAAAAATCTATGTCACTCCATCCTCATCTATACCCACCGCAGTATCTACTCGTTCGTTTCACATTTTGTGTTACAAAACCGCAGACCCGCTTTCTTCCTGCTGCCCACCGAAAATGCAACCTAAAACCAACATTGGACGTCTATCTAAGGACTGAAACAGTAACCGAAATAAGGGGGTTAAACACTGATTTTTGAAACTGTTATAAAACAGAAACACTTATAACGGAAACAGAAAGGATACTATAACCCAATCAATCTATAACCGTTTATTTCTGTTAATAAGTGTTTTTATCTGTAACCCAATTAGGGTTATAGGTACATGCCCTAACAAACTGCACGGTGTGACAACGCGTTCTTCTCACTTCGTTGGACTTTACACACACTGACACAACATGGCCGTGTTTTTCTTTAAACAATTGCAACCATCAGTTCACCATAGGCTCAAATTTGAATACGCGTCAACAGTAAATTTGGCAACGTCGCTATTTCGGTTACACTTTAAAGCACTTTAAACCCCTTTATTTCTGGTACAGATTCGTTTCTATTCATCAGAAGGTTTACAGCTTCGATTCTGTCACACTTTCAATCTGTAACACTTATATTTCTGTAACCTTTATGAATTTGTTTTTCAGTCCCTGCGTCTATCGATTAAAACGATGGCCACACTATATTTGTAAATCGTCTTAATATTCCGCTGTCAACAGTCGTTCGCGGCGAAAATTGTTAAATTGCGCAAAAACCGAAAAACATCTAAGAAGACAATGTTTTCGGTTAGCGAGTGATCTAAATGCAAATTATATTACTCGAGACGATACCTATTGAGTTAATTAAGATAGGCTGCGGATCTTGGCTCAAATACGTGCCTCCAAGCCCCAGCTCCGATACAAACAATTTGGTTTTAGGTATATTTACAAAATTATTACAAACAAGAGCAAGGCCGTGGCCAGGATTTAAGTTCAGCGCGGACAGAGAGGCTTCAACCCTTTTTAACCGATTTCAAATAAAGGAGGTTATCGACATATTCAACACGTATATATATTTAAAATAATACTAGATGATGCCCGCGATTTCGTCCGCATGGATTGAGTTTTTTTGGTTCCCGCGGGAACTCTGCAATTTTACGAGATATAAAATAGCCTATGTGTTATTCCAGACTATAATCTATCTATATATCGTAGCGTGTCTTTAGTAGCTTGTCTAGTAAATGCCTATTCACTCTTCATTTAAAGATACCGGGATTGTAATTATCGGGAGACACAGTTTTAGGTAGAGTGTTCAAGACCCTAGACATGCGACTGAGGAATGCAGACGCAAAACGTTTCGTACATGTGGATGGAACGTCGACAACATACTCGTAGGGGTGAAAACTCGCACGGCGTCTAGCGGTACGATAGTGGAAGGTAATATTATTTCTGCCCAACGACAGAGATGAACGAGTAGGTTTCTAAAAGGTAGAGTTTCTTGGAACGTGGAACGGATTTGGTCGCCTCTTTATGCAAACAATTTCCTGTGTCCGCTGCAGCCCTCTACAGGATAAACAGCTTATATCTTTTGTATTCATTTTTCCTTTATGTTCAACGTTTCTAAGGTCTTTTACTCATGTGGTCCTAGAATACCGATAGAATAGCGTTACCGATAGAATGTAATAAAGGTCGCAACCTTTGTTTGTTCAATCCTCTTACGGCACATGTGGAAAAATTCAATGTACCAACATAAATGCGTAATTCCTGTTCCGTTAGAATCATAGACTTATATTTTCTGTGGTTAGAATAGTCCGTAGTAGGTATACGTAAAACTTTCAGTCTTGCGCCTAAGTGCCTCTCTATGCTGCATATAGGTATGCTGGATTGGCACCATAAAGAACTAAGTGAAAGGGATGCATCGACCAAACTTGAGACTAGTTAGACATACCGAACTCATTAATCAATTACCTCTAAAAATATAATCACGCAATATATAAAATCTGAGCTTAAAGAATTTTCTCATCAAATGATACTGTAAATTCTAACATAAATAACATATATATTATGTTACCTTATTTACATTAAATAATATTCTAATAATTTAATACAATATTATATCTACTATAATACATCATTTAAGGATGATTATTATACAATATATACCTATTCATCACAACATTTTTAAACCAATATTGTTTATTACCATAGAGTCTACTCAAGAGTCCTGTACCACGAAGTGGTATAGCCAAATTGCATTAAAATGACTTGAGCATTCATCGTACTTGGCGTATCTAATATAATGTTTTTGTCGACCTACCCACTTTAAAAAAATCTTATCTTACTCATTACTTACTTAATATTATAAATGCGAAAGTTTGGATGGATGTATGGATGATTGTTACTCAATCACACCCCAACGGCTGAACGGAACTGGCTGAAATTTGGCACAGAGATAGATTATGGTCTGGAATAGCCCTAACCAACCTATAGCGGAAACCAATAAATCTCAAACCACGCAGATGCGTCGCGGAAATTCGCTAGTTAGTTTATGTTATAAAAATTGTATGTATATAATTTATTGTTTGTTTATTTATCTTGAGTTTAATATAATAGGTCCTGATTGTCAACGGTGGCGGCGACGCATGGTGTGCGGGAAAAAGCAAAGTTTATATTGACACCATGTTTATTTGTAACACTATTATTGTAATATTGTAATGTATCAATAAAATAAATAACCACAAATATAATTTAAAAAATGTAAAAGATAAACAGAATATGAAATTGTCAAAATAATATATTATGTACTTACTTATTATATTAGTATGATGTTCTTTTATTTATTTATTTCTATATTTCTAAAACTTACTTGACATTGTTACGCATGTTGTAATTCGTGCTGATGTACTCTGCGTCCCCACTGCAAAAGAAAAAAAAATGCATGAAGTAAGTACTCGTATGCTTAAAATCTTGGACGAACAAGGTTAAAATATTTGACCGGTAAAAAGTTAAATTTTCTTGACGATTTGAAGACAAGAAAATACTACAATTATTTTTCTATAATCCGCCAACAGATAAAATTCTGTTTGGTCAAGCAAGCAGTTACAAGCGAAGCACCGTTTACCTTAGTGAACCTGAGCGGTGGTGGCATTGCTTGCTTGGGAACTTGGCTTTCTTGCTTGGTTTGGAAGGTAAACGATGCTTCGCTTGTTACTGCATGCTTGACCATACAGATTTTTTTGTGTTGGCGGATTATAGCAAAAAATTGTAATCTTTTCTTGCTCAATTATGAAGTTCCGCAAAGTAACGTCTGATTCTATCCAAAATTTGAAGACAAATTCTTTCACCCGTTTATCATTCACAGAAAGTGACAATAGCTCACTCAATCTTAATTCTAAAGTAAGTAAACCTACTTCACTTAGTGTTCGCGTTAAATATTTACATCTGTTGCTACGCGTAGGTATATTTAGTTAGTACGGCTGGTTTAAAAAGTGGACATGGATGGTATAAAATATTTAAGGAAATTTCCTCCGTGAACGGTAAATACTATAAAATTATTTTATAAGCAGAACGAAAATACTGGTTCTAGAGTGGTTAACGACCAGGTCGCTGAGGTCGGTTCGAATCTAAGCTGTTTCTTGTGAAATCTTGTTTTCGTTGAGAAAAAATACCTGCGTTTTATACCTAATTAGTGTTTGTTTTTATAAACATTTCGCTTGAAATTCGTAATACTGTAGAATAATTAAAATAAAATAAACAAATAATTGTACCTAAAAGTTGCTTTATCAGAAAAAACATTGTTACTAGCTAATGCCCGCGACTTCGTCTGCGTGGATCGAGGTTTTTGATTCCCGCGGGAACTCCTTAATTTTCCGGGATAAAAAGTAGCATATGTGTTATTCCAGACTATAATCTATCTCTGAGCCAAATTTCACCCAGTTCCGTTCAGTCGTTGGGGCGTGATTGAGTAACAAACATCCATACATCCATACATCCTGGATGCAGGCATCAGGTACTATAAATACTTAAAAATCTTGATTGATTTTAGTGAGATTAAATCACATTTAATGAATTTCACGCGAAATAAGTAGCAGGCTATATAGTATATATAACTAGTTATATATTATAAAGCTATATATAGTATAAAATAATAATTTTAAGGGCACTTTGAGCTAAAGTTAGAAGGACACTAATTCAGAGCAGTCAATGAAAACTAGGCTCAAGGTTGTGTAGTGTAATATCCAGGCATTAAAATTCAATTAAAGTGAATACAATCGCTTTCGGTCTTTTCGCCTACATGCAGTTACGAATATTCAATGAATTGGCGAAGGACAGAGAGGTGCTCTGTTCGGATACACGACAGTTGATGATGTCCCGCAAAATAGCCCCAAGTGGTAAACTTGATTATGCAGTCTCAGGTGGAAGAGGGGTCTTACTTTGACGGAGTATGGCAGTATTTTTGTTTAACTGGTTTAACTATATTATGGTAAACTAGCAGACTTGCCCGCGACTTCGTCTGCGTGAAATTCCTAAGTTTTTTAAATTCCCACGGGAACTCCCTAAATTTTCGGGGTAATATATATAGCCTACAACACTCACAAATAATGTGGCTTTCTAATGGTAACAGAATTTTCAAAATCGGTTCAGTAGATCCAGAGATTACCCCTTACAACGTCACAAACTCACAAACTTTACCTCTTTATAATATTAGTATAGATTGCTTGACCTTACAAATTTCATGGTACGGCTTAAGCACATTGAGTGTGCGATTCATAGCATTTTAGCCATGCATATCATTTTAGTTGGAAAATCGTAAATATCAGCAGTTTCTAAGAGTTTCAACTATTTGTAATACTTTACGACTGTTTCACTAGTTAGTTAGAAAAGAAACCTATGGCATAGACTATGCTTATTGTATGGAATGAACATAATATAATATAAAACAGTAAATCGTTAATAAAATTATATCATTAGGTAATTATTACAGAATTTTGATGACTTCTCTGGCGCAGTTTTGAGCGCTGCTGCCTTAACGTGGGTGGTCCTGAGTTCGATTCCTGGCAGGGTCAATATGGAAATTTATAATTTCTGAATTTTCCTTGGTCTGGCCTGGTGGGAGGCTTCGGCCGTGGCTAGTTACCACCCTACCGGCAAAGACGTACCGCAAAGCGATTTAGCGTTCCAGTTATACCGTGTAGAAACCGACTAGCCGCATGGGTTTAATATAACTACCAAGCCCCTTACAGGTTAGCCCGCTACCATTTTAGACTGCATTATCACTTACCATCAGGTGAGATTGCAGTCAAGGGCTAACTTGTAGTTGATAAAAAAAATATTATTCATTAACTGCGAATATTAATGACAGCAGTTTTGGCTGATGTCGTTCGCATTTATAAAAATACGGTAGGTTCGTGTGTCTTATAATGTGCAACAGCTTTAATAATTTAACATTGACCTTATGACTCAAAAACTAATTGTGCGTACCAACACAAAAGTTTCATACACTCAGAGTAGAGATAAACAAGTGGGTATTGGGTATAACCTTATAGGTGCACGATACATAACTACATATAAGTTCTATGAACATTTATCGAAAAGTAATTATTTAATAGTGATCACGATATTGCCGTCATATTTTAAATAATGCCAATCAAATTGCCGTGTTCAAGGAAAATCTTGAAGGAATTTGGCATCAGTAGCCTTTTGCCGTAAGTATATTACGCCATTAACTAAGTACGTCGTTGCATTTTTAGCTTGGACGAAAAACCCACATACCTAAGTAATTAAATAATGCTAACAATTCTATATTACTTTAATATTCTTATTAGCTTAGTTTCAATTCAATCGAGAGTACAAAAACCGTGAGAGCTGACGATCTTTTGAGTAATCTAATAAGATTTTTGGTCTCATACAATAAAAATAAAACTTTTAAAAATCTTTGAGCCAAGAAAGCTGAAATTTTGCACAGATGTTTCCTTTTTATGTCGAACAGGAATAAAGTTTTTTTTTTGATTTCCCACAGGACCGAAGCCGTGGGTGGTTAATAGTGGTTAATTAAATACTATAAAATCAATAGCTTCGTAGTTTATTAATTCAATATTCACTAAGGAATAAGGCCAGATTCTTCCAATTTCCCTCAGGAACGATGACGTCGGTGGTTGCTAGTGCTGTGATACTATAAAATCATTAACTTCATAGTTTATTAATTCAATATTAAAACCACTTGCAACAGTGGGCCATCACTTGCAACGAGGACATTTAAACTGATTTATAGTTTAATTTTGTAATGCTGTCTGAATATTTGGCAAGAACATTAATATTACGGCTGCCAAAAAGTGGCTGCATTAAAACATTTAACCACATTTCTTGTGCAAGTAACCCTTACTTAGTTTTATAAAATAAAGCATCTCAACTGCAGTAACTACAGTCAACTCTAGATGGACCATCAATAATTACTTCCGTATTAAATTTCAACGCGAGCAAAGCGACGGCGATATAAAAAACATAACTTACCCACTCAGGTAATTATTAATTTTTTTACCGGGAAAGTTTCCTTATACTCGATTTTCCACTCAAGCTACAAAACAGGTAAAGTTTGTAAGTTGGTGACGGTATAGGGCTAACCGACTTCGAAAATTTTGTTACCAATAGAAAGCCACGTTATTTGTGAGTGTCGCAGGCTATATATTAACTTGAAAAATGAATGACTTTTTCGTGGTAGTCGGATTTGCAAAGTAAGTCGGTGAAAAAACGGTTGAACAAAAACTTTTCTTATACGAACGCTGCCTTAACGCAGAGAGATATATTTATGATTGAATTCTAGAGAAAAGTTGTAGAGCTTGAAAAGTTGTAATGCCTACAAAAAGTCAGCGACGGCATGTGTCTAAATTTTATATTTAAGTCACAAAAAGTAGTTTTTTATTTTAAAAAAAATAATTAAATCGTTAGGTCATGTTTCATATTTCATCAAATTATGAATTCTTATCAAATAAAGTAAACTTATCGTCTCAAGTTTTTGAAACAAAAGACTTTTCCCTTTTACTGCATATATTTTGGACAAATGGTTAAAGAGATAATACGACATAGGCGACCGCGAACGTGTCGTAATCTACCTATTGAGTGATATTTCTATTAGACGGGTTTTGTCATATACAAAAAGAGAATCTATTAGAAATAAATTGCTTTATCACCAAGGAAATTTTATTAAGATACAATTAGTTCTTGTATGTTTTTTGGTTGCAAAGTTGATAATTTAAAATATCAAATACTCGAGACGATTTTATTAATGTTCGGCCAGCGCGACCGTATCGGTCGCTGTACCAACTCAGTACCAACTGAACATAGATTTAGGATTGGTCTCCGCTGCGCTTCAACAGCCCAAGACCAGTCCTATCTCTATGTAACCCAGGGATTCCCAAACTATTTTGTGCAAGAGACCCCTTTTCCAAAATAAACTGATATCTCAGACCGCCATAGTCAAATTACCATCTCTAGTTTTTTCCTATTGATACAAAATACTTACCAATTTAAAAACTTTGGTTAAGTGAGTAAACTTGAAATAATTTTCTCATCAAAATTTGACAAAATAAATAGACATAAAATTCAGTAAATATAAATTGTAATTCATAATTATTAATACAAATTACGTAAAAATAATATATCAGTAGGTATTTATTTAAAAAAAAAAACATAGGTACTTAACCTAATATAATCATAAAAATAGGGGTTGATTTTTTAAACCTCGTCGACCCCCAAAATCAGTTTTCGTTTATGTCGACCATTGAGAAACCAATATCTACCCCAGGGGGTCTATCGACCACTTTGGGAATCCCTGATGTAACCGAACACTCATAATGTTAACCGCCCGACGAAGTGGGCACGGGTCAGCTAGTGTCATATAATATTAAGTACTAGCGGATACCCCGCGTGTGCTACCACTTTAAAAAAAGGAAATTTATTAATAATCTTAGTGGTCAAAAACCAAGTAAAACAACCTTCGCATTATTGCCTTTCTGATGAAACCGGTTTGGAGCACATTGCTTGGATGTTTTCAAAGTCTATAACGGACATAGGTAGAAACATTTTTGTGTTTTATATATTATGATATAATTATATAAGGATCCCTTTTGAACTGTACCTACGAAGAATTAGAAATGAATGAAAAATCAAAAGGACTTGTCATAGTTTGTTCAAATCATAAAAGTTTATATTTAAGAAAAACGTACCTAATTTAAGAAAAAATAAAACTAATTACTTATACTTAGTAGGTTATTTAAATAAACTTTTATAACTATAGGAAAAAAATGTGTGGCTGCTCATATTATACATGTATAATTAATATGAGCAGTCACAGGTATTTTTAAATGATATGTATAATATCATTTATTTATATTTATTTATATCTTACATATAAAATTCTCGTGTCACAATGTTACTTACCATACTCCTCCGAAACGGCTTGACCGATTTTTATGAAATTGTATATGCATATTCAGTAGCTCTGAGAATCGGCTACTATCTATTTTTCATACCCCTAAAACACCTCAATCCACGCGGACGGAGTCGCGAACATCAGCTAGTTATTTATATAAAATATTTAAACAAGATGTACGTATTTATTTAAAAATGGTGCAAAAATAAAGAAGTAAACTGGTATGAAGTTGCATTTATCAAGTTCCTCGGAAACCGCAACTGTTCCAAAGTAGGAAACCGCTTATTACACGGAGATGATGAGATTAGACATCTGTGTCACCGTGCCAATCGTAAACCTGCACTGCTCTTGTTTATATACAAGCAGGTCCAGTTGCATGATAGGTGGTCAAATTAATGTTACGGTTAGCGTTTTTTAATCGTTAAAATGGGTTATTGTATGGGCAAGTCAGAGCCATATACTTTTAAGTTTTAACCTTAAATTACTATAGAGATTTGAAATTTTATTTTTCAAAGGTGCTCCAAGTTTCACCTTTAACTATAAGGAAACTAACCGTTTGTTTAACTGTAGTCACTACTACTTACTTCATCATCACGTAAACGTAGAGGCCATCCAGCTCCTTGAAAATACAGATTTAGTGCGTAGACTTAAAAGGACTAAGCCCTTCGAGTTAGTGCAGTGCTAAGTGCAATACAAAGAACACAGGAACACAGTGTCTCATAATAAAATATAGCGTAAACTAAGATAAGTCAATGGACCAATTCTTAGATATAATTTTATACTATAAGTTTAGGTTAAAATAATGTTACTCATTAGCTTTATTTACTCATAGGCTAGATCGTAACTTTAGTAGGGTACCTATTAACTGTTGTTAGTACTTTATGATATATATTTAAAAAAACCTACTACTTACTTGTAAGAGCTTCATAAACCTATCCTAGATAATTTAATATCACGTATGTAAAACATAGCGTATGTAGCTAAATGCCGTATATACACATAATATCACTTGTTAATACAAGTGATATTATGGTGTATATATGGCATTACAATCAACTTTTACATCATTACATACAAAATGAGACTACTTGTCATAAACCACTATTTAAAAATAGAAGTATCTTCTTTGCATGTTTATAAACGAGTCAACAAGACCAGTGGATCTCTCTGAACGACAGCTTTCTATCGTAATTGTGGTACATTATCGACAATTACTCGAAACGCACCGTGCGTATAGCTTTGACACACAAAACACGCGACGGAAACCCGTCCAACATCTCTTAGAAGTTGTTAAAGAAGAAAAATCCAAATAATTAATTGTTGCTGCTCTAACTCCAGAGGCTGGCTTGTAATCCCTGTAGGTTCAAGCCCCGGGGTTTTTTGAATGGTGTGATGACCAGATGACATACTTATAATAAAAAGTTTAGGTCTTGATGGTTGATCCCCCGATCCGTGGAGATGATGCCGTGACCGGAATTCCGGAGCAAATAATTTCGGGGTTTAAAAGAAGGCATATTACGCCTTTGCTGCCAGCATGCGCTGATGCAGTCGGACAACGTAATGGGTCGTACTTCATTATAGTTCAGATACTCAGTATGAACTGTAGCAGCATGTGCTACCGTCACGCGACTCTGACGTCCCGCGGTAGTCTAGTTATGCCACTATTGAATTCATTTTAAAAATCAACATCAAATATTTTTTATTCAAGTAGACTTTTAACAAGTGGTTTTGAATAGTCGAGTGAATCTACCACTGGTTCAGAATTTCGTCCTACCGAGAAGAACCAGCAAGAAACTCGGTGGTTGCTCTTATGAAAAAAAAATATTTAGAATTACAATAATGTGAAGATACATTATGTAACCGCAGTCCTAACTCCTAAGCATTTCTAGAGCGAGTCAACTCCATGCTCTTTTATAATCTAAATGATGTTCAATAGTATAAATTTTGCAACTTTTGAAGATTATATAAATGATAAAAGAGATTAAAAACGGGTACCTATCCAGTACCTATCCAGGGCATTTGTCACAGGATTGAAAAGAGGAGACATGCTGCATGTGCTCGGCTCTATCAATATATTTTTATTATTTCATCGAAGCTTTATAATAATGTTTAAATCACAACGACCTTACTATGTATACCGAATAGTCAGATAAAATGCCCCAGATTCGCACGTGTGTGAATTTTAACAATAAACACACTCTAATGCATGCATCCGTCCTTTTATGGTTAAATCCTTTTATTTTTTACTGGTTATATAGATGTACTTAAAAAATACGTAAAATCCACGACCTTTGTTACTTTTGAGTTTGTTAACCATTTTTAAATGACTCCAAAAAAGGAGAAGGAGAAGGAATACGTTGCGTACTTTTTGTAGATGTACCAGCGCCGATTTTTCCGCGGCTTCTGAACCGATTTAGTTTTTTTTTTAATTTTGTCAATCGTGACAGAACTCCATGACGGTAGAAATTCAAGAGCTTTGATAGCGAATTCATATTGAATGATCGAATTCACGTTTTACCCCAAGTCTCGACTCTTCATCTCTGGTGCTGCAGGGTACAGGTTACAAGGTACACTCCTAAGCCGTGGGGATTTAGGAACTCTTGATGGTGATTTGATATAGTTTGTGTAGGCACCGAGCAATATACCTACTTCGTCATTGAACTCCTGAGTAGGTAGTTACTTACACTAAAAAGTTAGAATACTTTACAAAAAACCGAATTTCAAAGTTACTGTAAAGTATAAAATATAAATACGTAAAGTTGACGCGTCACGCTAGACTTCAACATGATTTATAAGGGATTATTAAGTAGGTGATATTCTAGGTTTCACCGACAGCCCTCTATGCGGAGTCTGCATAGAGAGACGAGACACCGAAACATGTGCTGTTCGAGTGCAGCGGTGTATGCACCCACCGAGAAGCCTACATTGGCTCCCCAGCAACACTACCGGAAGTCCTCGCTGACCTGGGTGGCCTGCTTGGCTTCTGGAGTGAGCTCGGCTGGCTGGAATGACCCGGCGGGGAGTCGCACCAGTGGTTTCACGTACTACGGACGCCTGCGTACAAGTGCGGAAAATTGCGGAGGTGTTTTTACCGAAATAGTATTAATCCATACCAAAATAAATATGTTAGTCAACTCAAGTATTTAATTAAGGTCATTTCCACCACTTAATTTATATGAATATCGTATGACATATCATAGAAATAATGTAACGTGCAAGGGAAAATGGCGTGACTGCGGCTGGCGCTCGGATAAAATTGTACTGGCGGCAGTGACAGGTACATTGAGTGTATTAAAACCTGCCCACTGCCCACTGGCTATATTGAGTATAGACTATTAGGATTATTAGTGCGAAGCCGGGGCAGATCGCTAGTAATATAAATTAGGGTTGTAACGGAGGCGTACTTAACGGAAGCAGAGGCGGATGCGGAGGTAATGGGGCTTTGCATCCGCGGATGCGGAGGTTAACGGAGGCGAAAGCGGAGGTGGATTTCTCCAATCACATCGTCCATTTTCTCTGCTTTAGGATGCGATGAATCCCACATTTGATTTTTTGGTGTAACTGACGTCACCTGCTTCGATTTGTACCTCTCGCATTGCAATTCAACGATAACCTCTATACCTCTGATACAACTCCGCAAAAAAACTGCGGAGGCGAATGCGGAAGCGGAGGTACGATTTCTTGCGAAAGTTCCGCACACACGGAAGCGGAGGCGAGGTTCCGTTACAACCCTAATATAAATATAAGTTCCCGTGCCAAGCGCGCACGTGTTGATGTTCGTTACAAAGAGTTACTGATTTGATCAGTTGTCAAATACCCAATTCTACAAACGCATTTTTATGACTGATATTAAGAAACAAATCAATGGTCCTTTATAAATTGATTGATTTGAAATGCATGAAAGGCCGATCCAGTTTGATAAGTACATAGTTTCGTTCACATAAACATTGTTAGTAACACGTGTAACTAGACGGTTAGAAATTAATTAGATTTTATGATACCTTATTTTATATAAGGGCTTCCGTTCACGTCAGATTTTTTGTACAAGGGCTCATCAGTCTAAACGTCCGGACCTTTCATTTTCCCCCGATTTTTGACCTACTTTTTGTAAGAGGTGTTTTTGTAAGAGGAGGAGGTTTGTAAGAGGTTTTGTAAGAGGAGAATAAAAAATCTGTCGTCGGTACATGTTTTGCATTAGTTGCATGTTTAGAATTGTACATCTTAATTGCCTAATAAATGCTTGTCATTCTCAGTGAATTATAATTATTCTTTATGAAAAAATAATAGGCTTTTGCATTTGAAAGGCGTAGCACATTGTACGTGTAGTCGATCGTTAAAGTTTCGCATCGTGAACCGAGTCACGACTATAATACCAATACTTAGATATTTTTTTAACGATTTATCTAAAATATTTGGAACTATGTGATCCCCACGACTATGAGGGTCTTTTGGTGCCGCGGGAATTCTTTAATTTTCCGGGATAAAACTTAGGGTAAACGTATTAAAGCTATATATACTATACATAATTCAGGGTAGGTATATATGTTATCTCCATTCAACATTTCAGACCAATCAGTTCAGTCACTGCGGCGTGAAGGAATAACACATATCCAAACTTACAAACTTTCACATTAATAATATTAGTAGGATTTACGCCTATAATAATAAGTATTTTTAAAATTTCTTACATATTGTAATAGAACCAATAAAAATCGCGGCACCTATCCCAATGGGTTTGACCCAAAGGACCATTACCTAATATTATTAGATTGTGCGGCAGGTTTAATTAACAACTTTGTTAAGATTGACATGACTATAAAACCTACCTTATGAGTTACGCATAACTCATAAAGTAGGTTTTAACTTCATATAAAACGTAATCAACAAACTAACATTCAAGCAGCAATATACATATAAAATATAAAATTATGTACTTGCTCGAAAATAAGTAAGTATTACGTATATTTTCCTGCCACGGGTATTAAATTAAATACTGGTAAGTACCTATCTATAAATTATTTGTGCTTATTTATGTTTACTTGATTTAATTACAATCATAATCCTAATCATCAAGTTAGTTAGTAGTACGTTAAACATATACATTAGAGTATACCTAACCTTTTCTCTTAAAAAACTTGAAGCAATTGGCCTTATCTAATAATTACTGTACAAATCATGTACGAGTGGAATGGTGACAAGAATATTGGCCTTTTTCCTTAGCCGATTTCTAGTAAGCAAATCGATTATAAAAAAATAACGTAAATAATCAGTCAACATAAGACATACGCATACTCGTACTAGCCTGCAAAATTTTCAAATCAATACCCATATTTGATGTGCATTAAGTGTGTTTATTTGTTTCTTTGTTCTTCAATCCCGCGCCATTTTTATAGTACTTAAATGTACTGGGGAGTAACACAGGCTACTTCTTTCCTCGGAAAATCAACGATTTCCCACAGAAGTTTTAAAAATCTGATTTCAGGCGGACGAAGTCGCGGGTACGTAATATAAATATAATAATCTAACGCTGAAAAATATTTTTCTATTGGTTATAATATAAATAGGTTGCGATATAATGCTTTTAGACGGTTATATAAATCGGCCTCTATAAATCAATAGCGACTTGAAAGTCGATCGTTATTCTGAGAATATGAATGTGTTTTGTAAATGTATTGACGCATTTAGGCTAGATGCACGCTATGCACGGAGATAAAACTAATTTATACAAAGTATGTACGCCTCAATTCTTAAATTTATTTCGAACAATATTAAGCAAAAAGGTTTAATTTTTATTTCTGAATAATGCTGAATGTTTAGATGAACTTGTTAAACAAAAGCGATCTATGGTACGATATCCAATACCCATGGAACATGAGGCATGAACAGGGAAGATGCCTATGTAATAAATAAATTATTTCTTACTTATTATTGAATAGATGATCTGCCAAAAGAACTAAAATTCACATCCTCGGTTATCAAAAAAGTGAGTTGAAATTTGATGACAAGTTGCAATTACCGATGTATTTCGTACAAACTTACATAATGAAGCGTGTTTTAATTTTATGAAAGAGTGGCTGATTTGATTGAGTTGGCATCATCCCTATTCTGAAACACCAAAGTACGTAACTTTAATCTGTGGATTCTCAAGGAATGTCAACGCGTTGCCGGCTTTTGTGGATGTGTTTATCCGCCCCTTGGAAACCCCTTATCGTTTTTGGGATTTCACGTCGAATATAAACACGACAACGAATGAATAATAACAGTCGTATTATTACATAGTTATTATACAACGCTATTTGCGTTCACAGAACAAAAATGGCACTATCAGAGCAATAGTATATTGTGTGCTTAGGGGTGAAACGAGATGATTTCAGACGAGGGTGAAGTTGCCTGAGCGAAGCGAGGGCTGGCATCACCCGAAATCTGAAATCGTGTTCGTCCCTTGACACACACACTATTTTTCATATAATCTGCATTCAAAGTGCGAGTTTTATAAAAATTGTTTTTCTTATTCATTTTTAGTTGCTAGTTTGTTGTTTACAAATAGCATATCTGTCAATTTTGTTGATGGGTAAAATGACAATCGAAAACGTAGAAAACCATCACTTTCTGGCCTAGGGCAGAATGTGAAGGTTTTCTACCCGCTGAATGACGTATTCGCCTGAAATGAACTAGTTTCACGTGGCTCAACAGGCATTGAAACAGCTTTTCTGAATATTATAAAATCGCAGCTAGCATCGTATAAGAAGAACCCTGACTCTAATTACTATAGTACACGAAACAAACTTAAGTTAATTGGGGAGACATTCAGGTTGTCTAAAAAAAATAAATCATTTAAGGGCAGCTCGATAAGCTTCTACAACAGAATTCCAAAAGTAAAATAAAATAAATTTTAATTAAAAAAGGTTATCATAAGATTAATGATTACAGGAATGATAAAAACGCATGGAAAATATAACTATTAAACGAGCAAGGATAAAAATTATGTACTCGTGTACTTGTAATATTGCATTGTATTGTGTTATCATTTATATTTATTTTATGACATCAAGATTATGTACTTGAGTACCTTTTCTTCTCTCTTTTTTTCTGAATTCTAATATAATTATTATGACATTTTATTATGAAGCTACGACATTGTAAATTAAATAAAAAATTTGTATGACCCAAGTGCCTGGGTAACTTATTAATTTTTATGACATATATCAATGTAGATGTTATCAATATAAATTTGTATTAATAATATTGTATTGTACTATGTATACCGATCTGACTTTCGTAAGCGCTTTTTATAAGTCTATGCGAAGAATAAATATAAATATACAAATATAATATGAAGCGATTCTTTAAAATTAAGAATAGAAACTGGAAACGCAATCTATTTTACCCATTATCATACTAATAGGATAACATGCCATACTTAAAACGTGTTTACTGTATGTGCATTAACGTTAAAACTGCGACACTAAAACTCTTGTATAATGCTGTCCTCGTGGCTTTAATGAACAAGCCATTAATAAAATAATAAATAGATGTCATTGGCGTAATATAATTTATGACTACAATTATAAAGTGAAGTAATATTATACTTATGGTACATTGATCTTTTGTAGGGTTGAGTGATCGACTTCTTAGACCAGTTTCAGTGGCGTGTTTAGAAACCTCGTATCTTCAGTTTTAAGATTTTACAGTAATATTAATTAATTATCATCATCACGTCTTATAATATATTTTAAGGACAATGCTACCTGCTTACTTAATACAAAACAGGTACGTTTACTTAAAGCTTTCGAAACAAAATATTTGATAAGTAGTCCTTTATCTTCCTAGTCCTAAATATACGTACTTTTGTTACGTCGCTTCATCGCATCTGGGTTAGGTTATTTACCTATATGTTTTGCTGCAATAGCATGAGGCTACGTATTTTAAAGATTTTCGTAATTTTTGAGTTCTATAGCATCCGCGTACCTATATTATTTAAGTTTTACAAATTTGCGTGTACTACCTATCATTCCTACCAATATCAAATTGATAGACAATAGACATGTTCATAGTATATTATAATGGACTGATGGTTCAAAGCATCGATATTTTTACAGCCGATTCCTTTTTACGCTGATGGAATCTATCTCTCACAGAAAATATATAAGGCATTCGACATTTTTATGAGGTAATAGTGTTACGATACATTAGTATTATGAGAACATAGAATACAACTCACAACTCAGACCAGGGTAGCCACTTGAGAAATGGAGAAAACGAATTGATATGCAGCCATTAATGTTAAATTGACGACCTCCCTAGCGCAGTAGTGAGCGCCGTGTGTTCTTAACTTCGATGTCCTGTGTCAATTTGGGAATCTATAATTTCTGGCCTGGTCTGGTTGAAGGCTTTGGCTGTGGCCAGTTACAACCCTATCGGGAAAGATGTGCCGCCAAGTAATTTAGGGTTCGTGTACGATGCCGTGTAGCAACTGATTGGGAGTGTGGCCACAGAATAGGTACTTGTTAATAGTACTTATCTTTGGGTTCAATTTAACTGCCTTAACCTTAACAGGTTAGCCCGCTACAATCTGAGACTGCATCCCCACTTATCTCTAGATAAGATCTAGCTTGTGGTGGAATAAAAAAAACTGAGATTTGCGGAGTCTAACTAATACCACAGCTAATACGTCTAAAATAGTACACACGCAGTAAAACCACTTTACTTTTTATACACACCTCTTCAAACAAGTTTAAGTAAACATCTTAACGCAGGTATCTATCAAACATATATATCGTAGGGTAGTAAGTCGTGCCATAACTGAATGTTAATTTTAAATATTAGATATTAAAACTACTTAAAATAAAACTTAATTTATTTTTGATGTGTGTTGCGGCATGATTTAAAGGGTAATAGCGTAAAGGCTAGCGCCCACGTCAGACAATATGTAACCGATTTTTTGTAACCGAAACGCCCACGTCCTACAAAAAATCTGTCAAAAACAGAGGCGGTGCATCCCCATTCCCCGCAGATCCGATTGTTGGTAGAAAATGAAACGAAATGTATATGAGCTAACGTATAGGTACTGTTCATGTATATGAGCAAACGTATAGGTTTGAATTCACCGAGAATCGGTGAATTCATTACATGCACTTCCCAAGATACCCACCGACAAAATGCCTAACGTGTGCGTTGAATCGGTCACAAAGTCGATGATAAAAATCGCGCCGATTATTGGATCTACAAAAAGTCTGACGTGGGCTGAGTTCTAAGTATTCTGACCCGTTGTCCTACGTGAGCGACAAACGTGATACCGCGACTCGATGCGATGCGACGCAACTTAATCAAACAGTTGATGACCTACTATCACGTGACCTACGTTGTCGCGTAGTAAATTGTCTACGTTAACTTAAGTTTGTCATTTTCTATGGTGTCACAACGCGTCGCATCGCTTCTGTTGCTCACCTAGGTCAACGGGTGACTGTTAGTAATTATACCCTGCCGGTAGCACCGGTTCGCAACGCATATTCAAAAGTTTTTTATTCACTTATGTAAACTTTACAAATGCTTTGGAATCGTCATGTCATCGTTCATCGATTCTACTTGGAAGAGCCAGATACGAATATAATAGTTATAAGTGGGACAACTCAAGTCACTTATCGCTTAAATTACTGGTTTCCAACTTCGATCTCAAAGCATTTTGTTCCCGCCATAAGTTAAAAAAAATTATATTTAAATCAAGTTCAACACGTCGCCACGCAGATTGTTTGATGCGGCCTTTAACTGTCTTGCTAAGAAAAATGAGCTAGAACAATAACGTTTTATGTGAGAATGAAGTCATCTGCAGTTTATCTCGCTTTTAACAAGATCGTCTTTAACTGGGAATCGTCCAACAAGTAAGTAAGTAGGTATTCTAGGTATAAAAAAATTGTGCGATTATTTATCACTCCAAACACATACTAAAATTATACATCAATGACTCCGCAAAACAATAATACATACATACGATAAGTTATAAGTACCTACCGTATTCCATAGTAGTAGTTTGTTATAAACTTTACTATACTCATTTTTGATTTGACATGCGATTCGTTTGAACTGAAACTGTTATTGTAATTTTACATATGTCTCTAACAGTTTCTACCTCAAATGAAAATCGAAGTAATTGGTTTTCTTCCTCGTTTCTAATTCAAACCACTGGTAAGATATTATGGAATGCCCTTCTGGCTTCCATTTTCCCCTCCGCTTATCTTCAAATCAAGAGTGAATAGGAATCTACTAGGCAAGCGCGGTCTACCTTAGGCTGTATTACCTCCACTTACTTACCAGCAAGTCTGATTGCAGCCAAGCGCTAGACTAAACTAAAAAAAGTTTCGGTTTGATGCAAGGACGTGTTCTCCAGTGGGGAATCTTCCTTCACTTCAAGGAAGCGATGAAAAAATCCCATCTCAGTTATGATATTTATGGCTTATATAGGCTAAATCTTTTTGGCTTATACATATTTTAATCAGTGTGTATTTTATTATTAGGTATTATGGGACAGAATACTTGATAGTTCCTGTATGGATCAAATTAGCGAAGTATCTGCAGCCTCCTAACTCAAGTATGTGCCTAGGTACCCACATTCCACGTTCGTATGATTTGTAAACAGAATACACTTCACGAACGATAAGTGTAAATAATAGATATGTATCAAGTTACTTAAGTAACAAAATTGTAAGAACATTTTAGTTCGTCAGCAGGGAATCGTGACTGGCATGTTAGGGCCGAAACAGATAGACAAGTAAACAAATCTTAGGGTGCTTTTCCAACAGAGATGTGCTACGTTGCTAAGCTGTGGATGTTTGTCAAACCCACCAATAGGAGCGCTTGATCTAACATCTAGCGATCTAAGCTTTGAAAATCAAGCGCTCCTATTGGTGTGTTTGACAAATATCCGTTTTATTCATTATCCATTTTATCCGTTATCCAAAAGGCTACGTAGCACATGTCTGATGGAAAGACACCCTAAGCCTGATGCCGTATGCGCCGAGTAATAAAACAAAGGCAATCGATAGCCGTCTATATTTTTAAAATTAACTGAAATAGCTTTCAGTTCATGTAAGACAACGTCGTGTCACGTGTGCCACTTATGGTATGTCTGGACACTACTATAGCGGTTCGAAAAGTAGATTCTACTGATTTTTATCTTTAAAATAATAATAATAAACCATAGATAAGGTTCACGTCGTAAAAATAATCGGATGCCAGCAAAAGAAATACCTAAGCATCGAAATTACCATAAAATACAGTTATTTCCCAACATAATAACCTAGATTGTTAATTTTTATTTATAAGTCCCATATGTACTATAATGAAGTCAAGGTTTTTTTCTTTTGCTACACAAAGATAAGGAAAAAGCATGTTGTAGGTATGTAATGAAATGCTGCGATTTCAATACAAACCTTGGTCATGTAAAAAGTTATGTTTAATATTTTTATTAGTGCCAAACATATTTATAAAATACACGAAAACTTTTTAAAATACACTGTATTGCCATTTGATAAAGGCTTCTTAGTTCGAAAATTACACGTCCGATTTATAAATTGGCTCAATGAGGCGAGAAAACCGCAGCATGAAACCTTGTGTCTGACGTCCAGCAGACAGACAGATATGCATAAAAAGAGTGAAATAAAACTACATAATATTAATCTAGTGTTGTATGATTTCTTTTTAATTGCATTTAGTTGAGGTGTATATATGTCACCGTAAAATTGCAAAATCCGTTAGATTGTAATCTAACTAGCGAAATTGTAAACTATCGACAGATTACAATTTAACGAATATTTTTTCGTTAGATTGTAATCTGTTAGGTATATTAACCCGATAAAACCTAAGTGGCCTACCTGATTATTTATGTCGAACCCTAACCTAATTTACCAGAAAGAGACAAGAAAATCTAAATACAATGAATATTTCAAAAATTGACACTCAGCACATTGAACGGTTCACAATCTTTCGACAGTTTACAATTTCGCGAGTGAGATTATAATCTAACGGTTTTTACAATCTTGCGGTGACATATCCAACCATATCAATGCTTTCGAAGACTCAGACCCTCTGAGCTAACAGCCAGGCAGACAGACAGACGGACGGATATGGCGAAATTATAAGGGTTCCTTGTTGGCTACGGAACCCTTAAAAGTTAGAGGTAGGTCCCGGAGATAGGACCTCCGACCACCCGAATAGGAAGACGGAAGTCTATATCCCCTTAACCAGGCTGTATCCCCTTTTTCTGTCGCAACAAGAATAGCATAACCTACCATAACCTAGGACGCCAAGACCAAGAATAATATACCATGATATTCCGAACCAATGTTAGATTCACTTGACGATTTAAAAGCACTTGTTTAGCTCTTAGAGTTAAAACAATTTGAATCGGAATAAATCCTGCCAATCTGCAATTATTGAGATAATACCAAGATAAAAAGATTTAAAAAACTTTAACCCGACTACGCAATTAATATTGTAATTTTTTTTCTGTCGCTTGGTATATTTTAAAATTTCTACATATATTTATATTTATCTACTCTGAATTTTTTCCTCTTTCATTATTTTGACATTCCACTCGATACAATAGCAAAAGAAACAAAATTGAGACCCCCACTTTTTGGATGTGTCATTATATTTTTTTGATGTAGTAATGAAGAATCTAATGACACTTCATTCATCAAAATTGGCCAAGTAGTTTAGACATTTTTACATTTTTTTATTATTATTATAAAGCCTTTTATTTGCTAAGAATATACAGATAAAAAATATTACAAGAAAATGTTATTTTTTTTCTCTTTTTCTTGACTTTGCCGTAAACGGTTAAAAAAGTTTGATGCAGCTTTCGACGTAATAAGACCACATTCGTTGGTTAGCTCGCTGATTGGAAATTCAAATTTCATACGTCACCTAGACCTACCGACCTACCGGTCACTGACCGTCCGGCCCCACTCGTTAATATTATTCTCCCTACAATTGTGCTACAACTCAGCTTAATGCATACAAGGCCACGCCTGTACTTCCATCCCCAAATATATTTTTTATTGCAAGATAGGCTTGCGCTTGACGACAACCATGCTTAAGAAAAACAATGATGAGGTTGGAGCGCGCTTGCCTTGAAAATACCTATTCGTTAAAAACAGAAAAGTTTATTTTTAATTTTTATCATTCGTTCGAGAAATGAGCAAATACTTCCAATAAAATTTGCATTGCTGCCTTGAAATGATCCTAAGAGATGCATAATATATGCTTTATAATTAAATATTTGAATCTGAAAGTTGAATTTGTAGAGCCCAAACGAACTCGTCCGGCACGATTTAAGCGGGATTTTCACCGCGAGCGAAAAGAACTCTGTGTGGACTCAGAGAAAAACTGCATACGAGCACTGACATAGAATTAGCGGAAAGGATTGAGCGACTCAAAAAGTGCTTGCTCACGTAGTGTTTTCACTCTCATACCACCTTATACCCAATACTCAATTTATTTCATGTAGTACATAGGTACCAGTGGCTCTTATTTTTACTCTACCATATTTTAATCATTAAGGTAATTTCTTAATTACTACTAATTATATTTTGACTTAACTATTAATTAATCCTTTAATAAATTAATGTTTCATCGTTTTAAAGGGTAAATATTTAAGCTTTAATAATTATTGTTGATTATTAATTAATTAATTGATTTTATTGTTGTTAATTAAATTGACAAAGACGAATACCTCATCGAAAATTGAATACGGCTTTATATTGAAATATATAATCTCGTAAGAAGATCCAATGAATTACAACATACTCAGAAAACACATTATGAAGTTGAAAACAAGACAAAATACGTGACTGTTTCTATGTAAATATTATGTGTTCGAGCATGAAAAATTAAAAAATATTGTATACATAGTAAGCACATTATACCGACTGTTTAAAAACAAATCAAATATGTTTCTTAGGTCTAAAAGAAAACAGTCTTGACGGAAAGCTCTACGTAATTTTGAATAGAGTCGCGAGTAGAGATAGTCAGAATGCAGCAGATGGGCAGAAGATTACGTGATCTGAATACATATAATTTTATCATACTACTTAATATTATAAATGCAAGCGTATGTCTGTTTTACTGTCCGGCTGTCGTTTGTCTGTCTAATACGCTTTTACGGCTCATTCTTGGAACCGATTTTGATGAAATTTTTTACAGCGATAGGTGTATCCCGGGAAGGAAGTAGGCTTTCCTTTCGTTCCGTGTCATTGTGAGTTTGTTGAAATCGCGGGCATCACCTTGTTCTAGAAATTTTCATTATATGCCAAACCAAGACAAACTAAGGAAACTGATACTTCATTTAGGTACATTTTTATCGGAGGACAGTTTAGTGAGGAAAACACATATGGGTACATGGAAAGATAATGTTGGAGGGGAACGACGTTTAGTCCGGTCTACTAGTCTGGGCTCTTTGCGAGAGATTTGCCATCTGCGCGGGAGATATTATAGTGTACAAGTGTGTGCGCAAACACAGGTTGCACTCTCTGTTCCTTTACTCTCATAGCCCGATGGGACGGAAAATCCGACACGACCGCAGATAGATCAGGCGCAGGACCGACGACTTATCGTGCTCTCCGAGGCACTGGGATGCCACCCACCACCACCAACTTCCTAACTCCGGGCTAATACTGAGAATTTCTTGTTAGAAATATCCAATACTTGTTATGGATCGAACCCAGGACCTCATCGGCGGCAGTCGAACATGTTAACCACTAGACCAACGAGGCAGTTGCCACGTGGAAACTGGAAAGGTAATAAGTATTTAAATAGGTAATAATAACTGTTAGGTATTTTGTTTTCCATAAAAGTTGTGACCAGCATAATTACGATATCTATGAACTATAAAACACAAACTTGGAAATTGGACGAAATTATGAAACATAGAAGGAAGGCTATGAAAAAAAATACCTTTAAGGGGGGTAAATGAGGGGTTAGAAGGTGTATGAAAGTCTTAGACGTTTTTGTAGATATGAAAATCGGTATTTAAGTAATGACTCAGAATTAATAAAAACCTGTGTAAACTACATAGCACTCATTTTATGTTTATTATTATATATATATATATATCGCATGCTTAATGGAATACTGACCTAACTAAAAAAAAACAATTTTTGGGAAATTGCAAAAGAAGATCTTGCTCTGAGAACTAATCCTACTCGTTGACACATAAAATTAATACTGATTATTAGTTAATCACGAATGTTTGTATTTTGAATGTATGATTAAGTATTGATCAGATCTGAGTAAAATAAATCCGGAAATAATTACAATTTTGTTTTTTTTATTTATTTAAAAAAGTAGACTCTAAGTTAGGTCAGTTTTTTATAAAAAGTAAATCAAATATTTTTAATGCAAGTGTTCTATTAAGGTTTACGCTTGTTTCATTTTAAATTATTTATTATTTATAATGACTCATTTAGTATTTAGTCTGTACATGATTCATTTAGTAAAACGCACTTAGAGATTGGGTCACTTTATTCCAATTAGCAGTCGTGAACAAACTAAATAATATTCAATTATTATGATTTTCATTGTAATAATAGGTATTATGTAAATGTTAATGTAAATGCAATGCTTGACAGGGATTAATGCCAATATAGATATGAACGCAAATAAGAAATAAAATAAATGAAGCTGTTTTACGTATTTCCAAATAAAGGGGGGAGCGGGGGTGAAATGGGGGTTGAAAAGTTACATAAAAGTCCTGTGTTTTTAAAGTAAGAGTCATAAAAATCAGCATTTAGGTTATAACCTTTAAATAATAAAAACCTGTATAAGGTACTTTGGAAAATCACTCATTGAAAGTGGAAAAATAGGGAATTATTTTTTTCTGTTGTCATCAAACTTTTGTTATTGTTATATAACTTGAAATTGGGATGGTAGGTTTCTTGTAGGGCTCAAGCATGGGGCGTGGGAGAAACAAATACACAGACTTTGTTAGGGTTGTAAGAAAAATATAAATGTTTTTACGTTTTGAAAAAATAAGCAAACAATAGACTTTTGTTGATAGGCCTTTTGGGCTGGGGTTAGAAGCTTAAAATTTTGCAAAATAGGTTACTTCACTCACTAACAACGGATTTTTGGAAGCTATGAACGTTGTAGTCAAATCGGCGTGGGTCCAACTATTTCTATTTATATTAAAGTGCATAGAAATCGTATCAAATTTTAAGTGTGTTTCTTGGTTTTCTTTTTACACTACAACGTTTAGATAAGTTTGTTGGACTATATGTATCTATAGTGATAATTTAATAAAACTGTTACAAACTTCAAACTTACAAAAACTTCAATACAAAAAGTATAGGTATTAAGATAACTCTGTGCAACTTCCGGTTGTATTATCCTATTACGTCATAAAAGATACCTAATTTTAAAAAAAACATTTAAATAACCTACGATGTATTTAAAGGACTCGGTAAGCAAGTTTGAATGAATTATAAATTAACGCTTTGGAAAATTATTAGTATCAATAGACTTAGGGGCAAACCACACAACATTCTAAGATAAGTCCACTCGCACGTTATATATTTGTGTGTGTATCCAGTTTAGTTACACACACATGATAGTTTGAATAAGATGAATTATAATATAAGATATCGCTAAAGAATTTGTGAACTATTGTTTACCAAATCTATGTTTTTTTCCTTGTTTTGGTTAGATTAAGTGTACGTAGTGGATAAAAAAAAACTTATTTATATCTCAACTGGTTGGGCGCATTATAGTAATTAAACTAAGTTAATTTTTGTTAGCAATTAAGAGTTATTTTATAATACGAGATAATAGGCATGTAGCCTAGTACTAATTTACAACAACTATGATTTGCGGTAATTTCGAACGCAACAGACAAAAAATAACACTGTGACTAAAATATTTTTTGTTGGTTATGTGAAAAACTTCAATTCTAAAGAATCCAATGCTCTATCGTCCTGTGAATTTCCAATGCAGATTACACAAACTAATCTTATATAATTTCAATAAGCAATTCAAACACATTATGTTCTTTAAAATTAAAACTTTCGGTAGGCAAAATATTTTAATTTGAAGAAAATTAACCAGTGCCGGGAGAAGGTTCCTTTATCATTTCGAAACAAGCGAGTTGGCTTTCGCATCCTAAAACAGTTACATTTATAAAAAATGTCTTTTAAAATGTTACTATTTTGGCGCACACCGCGGGAAAAACAATAAATTCGTGAGACAAACGTTGGTTAATGGCGTGACAAACCTATTTAATTCGTAAATAGAGCAAACAAGAAAAAATATATGTGTTTTATTCGCGTCGCAGAGCAAAATAATAAAATTACAGAAATAACATTGCTCACCTCATGGAGACGGGAAGTGTGTAGTTTGGTGGATATAGGCGCTTGTTTGAAGCCGGTGTGGGCTTGACGCGAACCGCGAGCTAAGTGACCGCTGCTTGAAGTCGGTCTTCGGCTGTGGGCTCACCTGATGCCGTTGCCGTTAACGCTCGATCGCGGTGCGGGTTGCGACTGAGTCGCGAGCCCGCTCGTCTATCACTTTTATATACCCCTTCTTGGCGGGTTTTCTTGTCCCACACAACCAACCCTACACATTTTCAATTTGTTGCCGATTTCGGTACAACATTTACAATTATTTCTAAATATGCTTTTAATAGGAGTAGTTAGCGAACAAAAAAATAAACAATCTTTAAGATTTTTCATAACAATGTAGATTTACAGCTAGATGATGCCCACTTTGTCCGCGTTAATTAGGTATATTTTACTACCGCGGGAAATCTTAAATTTTCAGGGATAAAAAGTAGCCCTCGTAATAAATTTCATCAGGATGCAACCTATCTTTATACCAAATTTCATCAAAATCGGTTGAAAAGATGGGCAAAGTTAAAACGTAGCAGATAGACAGGCAGACGGACTGACAGACACGCTTTTGCATTTATAATAATATTAGTATGTATACCCACCTGTTTCTACTCATTGAATCTCCTCCTCTATACTTACGGCGAAAGGGTTCAGGCGTTTCGAAGTATAGTTTAAATTTCTATAGCGTTATTCTGATAGCGTGGATAATGGGTGTAGCTGACAAAAAATTTAGAAATACTTAGTTTCGTTGGTCTAGTAGTTAGCATCGACTGACGAGGTTCCGGGTTCGAGTCTCAAGGATCGAGCCACAATTAAATATTGGGTTTTTGACATGAAATTCTCCTTAGTAGCCCTGAGTTAGGAAGTTGGCGGTGTGTCACCCCCGTGCTTTGGAGAGCTGTTGGTCCTCCACCTGATCTCCCTCCGGTTGTCTCGGATTTTCCGTCCTATCGGGCTATGAGATTAAGCGCAGGGGGCTAATCTCTATGGAGATTGGCCACCGTGGCCGAAATTTGTTTGGAAGGACATTATATTGTACTATCAGGAGCTAAATTAAAGGAAAATATTATGTTATGTATCTATTCCAAAACCACAGAATGGTCGCATACCTTCATATATCTTCTTAAATTTCATTGATTGCTTTCTTTTTTGAGATTTTTAAGTAAGTAACTATCTAAAATAACATTTCTTATAAAAAAACTGCCCTTATACCAAATAAAACATGTAAATTTTAACGATTGCGGAGTTACCTAATATAGGTACGTTAAGTATATGTATAAAATATAAAAGAAGAATCACAAAATTAGAATGTTTCTTCTTTAACTTCAAAAATACTTTTCAGAAAAAATTAAAACGAATTTCACGAAAGAATCACAAAGTTAAATGTTATTAATAAATTTTACCGAATAGATTGATGCCTGCGACTTCTTCCGCGTGGATTAAGGTTTTTTAATTCACGCGGGATCTCTTAAATTTTCCGGGATAAAAAGTAGCCTATGTCCTTCCCCGGGATACAACCTATCTCTGTACCTAATATATTTTTATTTTCTGGGCCGTAATCTTTTTTGTCGACGTCATCACACTTAAACTTTCATCCTCACACATAAATTTTGAATATATCTAATCAAAAGCCTAAAAAAGAAGTTTCAAGCTACTAGCTTTAAAAATGACGTAATTTCCATACAAACTTTCATCCCCTATTTCAACTCCTTACAGCCCCTTTTCCGCATTAAAAAGTAGCCTATGTCCTTTCTCAGGCTCTAAATTATCTGTGTACCAAATTTCATTTAAATCGGTTCAGTAGTTTAGGCGTGATCGCGTAACACATAGTCAGACAGAGTTACTGTCGTATTTATTTATTTAGTAGTTCCCTTTGTGTGTCACTTTGACTGTCACGACTCTATACGATGTACAGTTCCGAAGGGTTTTTTTACACCATCGACTGTTTTCCGATCGCACTCTATGTCGTAGAATATGTTTGTTTGTCTGCTTGGATTTGCGTTTTTAAAGATCTGGTCAGGTGTAAAAGGAATATATCGTCTTACAAGTTTAGTTCTTTTATGTTCACCCGTATTCCCTGTGCCTTGTTTATTATTCAGTGTCTCAGTTATACCTACAGTTTTATTTAAAAAAACCAGTCAAGTGCGAGTCGGACTTCCGCAACAAGGGTTCCGTACCACCACACAGTATAAATTATTTTAGTAAACAACAAGAAACTTGTCATAACAACACGCAATCAGCTGTGAAATAGATGGCTTACATAATATGACGTTAAACTGGTAGCGCCGGTCAAAATATTCGACACCCTATTAGTACGGAGTCCTAATTAACGATTTTCGGATTTTTCCTATACTTGTGCTGTGCTTAAAATCGTGGGTTATAAAGAAATGCTTCTTACCAAATTTCATGATTCTAGATCAACGGGAAATATGCAAAATATGCGGTATAAACGGCTGTATCTCATGATCGCGTTGACGATGCTCGATTTTTTTACACCTTCAAGGGACCGTAGACCTAAGGCGCGGATTATACACGAGAGGCGACGGGCGCGGTCGAGGTGCAGGCGTGGCACGGGTAATATTGTATTGTATATATATTTCACCGTAATATTGTAAAAACCGTTAGATTATAATCTAACTCGCGAAATTCTAAACTGTCGAAAGATTAGAATTTAACGCATTATTTTCCGGTAGATTGTAATCTGATAGGTATTTAAACCCGATAAAACCTAAGGCACTACTTGTTTATTTATGTCGAACCCTAACCTTACCTACAAGAAAGTGACAAGAAAACGTAAATAAAATGAATATTTCAAAAATTTACACTCAGAACATTAAACAGTTTACAATCTTTCGACAGTTAAGAATTTCGCGAGTTAGATTATAATCTAACGGTTTTTACAATCTTACGGTGACATATATATTAATATATAATATAACGTCACCTATTCTATCATATTTCATACAAAATGTATGCAATCGACGACGGGGCGCCAGGTTTAAAGAGCGGCGTCCAAGCGCTTTCATACTTCCGAGGCCACTCCGGCGCGCCTCTCGTATATATCCCGCGCCTTAGGACGAAATTTCAGGACTGACCATTGAACTTGGCACCCATTTAGATCTCACTTCTTTTGTCGCTGAAGTCAACAACCAAGGCATATATATCACAATTTTGTATTTGGCTCTCATTTCACATTTATGTTTTTGATGGGATAAATAAATTGCAGGACTGACCATTGAACTTGGCACCCATTTAGATCTCACTTCTTTTGTCGCTGAAGTCAACAACCAAGGCATATATATCACAATTTTGAACTTGGCTCTCATTTTACATTTATGTTTTTGATGGGATATCATTACATTTTGTACAGAAATTATTGAACTCAATCTCAAACTCAAAACATATTTATTCAAAATATGTACCTACAAAGTACACCTTCTGAACGTCATGCTTACAGAGCATAAGAGGTGATGGTGATAATTAACTACGATATCTTAAAACTAAAGCTACGAGGGTTCCAAACGTGCCCTGGTCTGAGAAGAGCCCGCAATAACTCCGCTTTTTTTTATTATCACCATCTCACAAATATTTGAAATTATATATATGTACTTATAATATAACATTACATAATCAGCCGCTGTAACAATTCATACCAATGCCTTGCTATCATTCAAATAATCCTTTACACTGTAATAGGACTTTTCTATTAGTTTAGTTTACGTTTTACATTAGTAGGTACTTATTATTCGGTGTAAGGTCAGTGTGTCACCCACCAGTAATTCTATTGTACGACTCATTGTACAAGATAATTAAAGACGAGAATTCTCAAGAAAAATATATAGTATTGAAGATATTTACTAACATAAGATACTTGTTTCAGGATAAAGAAATGAAATTTAAGAATGGAATACATTCCCTGCGATTAAGAAAAATAACGATGGTGTCAGAGACGAGGTTATAAAAGGATGCGTGCGCATCTGCTGCGAACTACATTGTCACCCGTCGTTGCGTGTCGTTCTTGTGTGATTTTATTTTCTCGCTGTAATTTTTTTATTGTTCATGTTAATAAATGAGTCAGGAGAGCTTTTACGTCTTTCTTCTTCAAGTATCCTCTAGAAATTTGTAAGAATAGTATACCTAGAGTTACACTGACATTGACAAATTACATCTATGGTCAGACTACCTCTACAGCACATTATTCTACATCTCATCAATTTTGATTGCAAAAGTTCAAAATCAAAAGTTTTTTGTGAAACATTGAAAACAAGCACGGTAAACAGTCGATATCACTAAAACCACTATAAACAATGAATACAAATCACAATGACTGACCGCTTGAACTGACGACTTCAAATACGTTTCTTCTTCTTTTCTGTCAATGACGTTTCGTTGCACAAAATGTATGAATACGAAGGTAAGGTTTTAATGCAACTATATTATTATTCATTATTATTTACATTAAAATAATAATTATGTGTCATTTTCAATAGTTAAGGAGTTACTACCACCGCTTAAAGCAGTATTGTTTCAAAATAACGGTTGAATGTCACGTACTTTGACGTCCTTAAAATAATGATTATAACACTACAACATAAACGTCAACAATATTAAAATAATACGGCTTTAAGCAATGGTAGTATGCCCCGTGTCAGAGTTTTGATCTATACCTAGGTAGATCATAAAAATTACGATTTTTGTACGTTTATATCTAAATAACCATTTGAGGTGTGCTTATGAAATTTGGTCTCAATATATGCGCCAAATTTGACATGTTTATGTGAAATAGTTTTTGAGTTATGAGGGGGTCAAAAGTGGCTCCAAATGGTTCGTGTAATATTACACACGGTGCTGCTCGCCAGTTTTTTTGAACTTTGGCTGGACACGCTTCCGCGTGTCTTGATTTAAACAAAAACATATTTGAGTTTAAGTTTGAGTTTGAATCTGAAT
Source organism: Erebia palarica (assembly GCA_964035005.1). NCBI lineage: Eukaryota > Metazoa > Arthropoda > Insecta > Lepidoptera > Nymphalidae > Erebia > Erebia palarica. Next base: position 24,703,841 of record OZ035986.1, read on the forward strand.
ACTAACTAGGGCTACCACATAAACTTGGATGAAAAGAATCGAACAAAGGGCCAAGTCCACACAAAGTTGAGTCCATTGGGCTCTTGTAAGTAACAGAGGCCCAATTGTCTATGGCAATCGACTCGTAATCACATGACAGCTTAAAACGTATTACTCGAACTGTTTAAGGATAGCATACATGCTTTTTGAGGTGCAGACATCTATGCAAGTGACAGCTTAAATCGTATGGTAATCAGGTAAACACACACATAAGAAATATATATAAACTAGCGGACCCGACAGACGTTGTCCTGCATGATATATATTGTGAAGTTGTCCTGCATGATACCTACTGCAGCGCCATCTGCCAGGCTGATTTGTGAATCTAAACCATCCAGAGCGCCATCCAAACGCACACAAATTTTTTTATTCAAATCGGTCCAGCCGTTTAGGAGGAGTTCAGTGACATACACACTTGTTACTAATTTCTTAATATTATAAATGCGAAAGTTATGATGGATGTACGGCATCACGGCTGAACGGATCTGGCTGAAATTTAGCACAGAGATAGATTATAGTCTGGAACAGCACAGGCTACTTTTTATTCCGGAATATTAAAGAGTTCCCGCGGGAACCAAAATACCTCAAACCACGCAGACGAAGTCGCGGGCATTCGCTAGTTATATATATAAGAAAATAAAAGGGGTCAAAAAACTTTTGGCAAAAGCTGCCATTCGGGTTTGTCAAAGCTCAATTGTGTAGGACACACCGTTATTAATGCTAATCTCTTCATCGGAGTAAATATATACGAGTAACGGGGTCCCCTATTGTCACAGAACATGAGGCTAATAGGATTGTGAGGCGTACATTATTGTCTTGCCTTTGTACATATTGACTGCTTCGTTGGTCCAGTGGTTGGTATGTTCGATTGCGGCCGACGAAAACCCGGGTTCGAGTCCCGGGTCGGGCCATAATTGAGTTTTGGATTTTTCTGATTAGAAATTCTTAGTCCTAGCCCGCAGTTAGGAAGTTGGCGGTGTTTCACCCCCGTACCTCGGAGAGCACGTTAAGTCTTCGGTCCCGGCTATTAACACTATCATGATAATAGTCGTTAAAGCCCGCCAACCCGCATCGGAGCAGCGTGGTGAGTCTAAGCTCTAATTCCCTCTCTCCTATGAGAGAGCGGAGGCCTGTACCCAGCAGTGGGACGTTAATGGGGTGTAGTGGTCTGTACATAGTGGCCCAATGCGCTCGGCCAATGCACTAGAATAGTGCAGCACTGATGGCTTAAGTAGGTTTTATACGAATGCCAATGGTATTGGCGTTGCCCATACGTAACGGCTACGCTGAACCACTATAAGCACTTGTCGAACAAGCTATGGGGCATTAAGATGTATTATTGCAAGTTTTACATATTCCTATACTTATTTTAATAGGTGTACCTATATAAGTTCCAAATTGCCGTCAGCAAGGTGAAGTGGCAATTGCTAGGCCATGCTGATCATAGGAGCTGTAATAATTTGTTAGAGCTGATAATTCGAGTATTAGTCTAAGTCAGGGATGGCGAACCAATAGCACGTGTGCTATTAATGGCTCGCCACACAATATTTTGGGCACGTCAACGGTCACAAACTGATCACTATGACTGCCTCGTTGGTCTAGTGGTTGGCATGTTCGACTGCGGCCGACGAGGTCCTGGGTACGAGTCCCGGGTCGGACCTTAATTGAGTATTGGGTTTTTCTGACTAGAAATTCTCAGTACTAGCCCGGAGTTAGGAAGTTGACGGTGTTTCACCCCCGTGCCTCGGAGAGCACGTTAAGCCGTCGGTCCCGGTTATTATCGCTAACAGATAATAGTCGTTAAAGCCCGCCAACCCGCATTGGAGCAGCGTGGTGGGTCTAAGCTCTAATTCCCACTCTCCTATGAGAGTGGAGGCCTGTGCCCACCTGTGGGACCTTAATGGGCTGTAGTGGTAACGATCACAAAATTCATTACTCACTAAGAAAAACAAAGTGTGAAGTAGGTAGGTATTATATGACGAGTAATCTAAGTTATTTGTCATCTAATATGGAACAACAGAAGTCACACTAATTTTACTTTAATTCAAATTAGGCGTAAAATTGACATTGCAAAATGTATTTTTTTAGTAAATAAAGTGTTTTGAGTTGATAGTAGGTATTTATTATTATTAGTAGGTATATTCCCAATAATCATAAAGTCAAAATCATTTGATGGCACGTCTATGACCTCATTAAAATTTTTTTTTAGAAGAAATGGCACGTTGATACATAAAGGTTCGCCTACCCTGGTCTAGACAATAAAGCTAGTGGACCTCCGGCGACGATAATATAATTCCTCAGGCGACGAAACTACAGTATGATAAAGTATCATGAGTTAAACGTACTATATTGTAAATATCCAATAAAAAATCAGAACAGAAGTAAGGTTTTTACAAACTTGGCAAGTTTCAACGACTGAGAGTTTTATGCGGGGGTCTCCATGCAACGAACCGCCCCGTAGCCTAGACTATATTGAGACCAATAGTAAGCGTATAGCGTGGGGTGTCCTCCGGCACGATGGACTGATGAATAAGAGAGGGTGGCGGGAGGCGTATGGATGTGCAACTTGAGCAAGGTTGAGCACAGAACAGGTTGGAGAACAGGGTGTGCACTAGAGGTGGTTAATATAACACGTAGCGCAATATCATAGCGCGCTATTGGTCCATAGCGCGCATAACATGTTATGAGAGGAGCCGCCATGACGTTACGGCGTGACGAATATCACGCGATCGCGCGCGGCGTCTCGTAGCACTTGTAGCGGCGCCCGTTTGCCGGCAGCGCGCTGCTGCTGGCCGATGGTTAGTCTCGCGTAACGCGCTGTTGTGAGTGAACGTCGTCTTTGCGTGTTACGAAATTTAGCGCCCTATGAAATTTAGCATGCTACAAGATATATCGCGTCCGCCGGCCGTCCAAACGCTTTATTATAACAAGTGCGTTATAACATATCGTATTTAAAAGCGTGCTGAAAATTTATAGTTTATAGTCCGTCCGTTTTCCGTAATGTAAGTAAGTAACTCATGTTTTTCCGTAAGTAGGTCGTCCTCGTAATAATTTCTGATCAAGTAACACGGTAAGCAATTATGCAAATTAACATAACGGTATTCACAGGTTGTATAGCTAAGTGTTTTATAAAATCTTGGCATCTTTTAACGAAGATTTGCACGTACCATTAATCAAACCCATTTATTATCGGCCTAATTTATTTAAATCAAAATGTCACAATAAAAATGACTAAATAATATTCCAACATAATTCCAGAAGTAAAGAGATCATAAAGACTCATATCAGAGATCTTGCCTTAAAACCCTAAGTATCTACCATTAGGGATTGGTTTTTTTTTTGTGGAAAGATGTCACGATCTTAATCAATAAAGATCCCAACGTAGTCGTGCCAACAATGATGGCTGCATTTCCGTGGTGAAAATTCAGGTTCATTAAAAATACATGCCTTTCTAAATGATACCCTACGGTAATTCTTAGACCCGGACAGTTTTACTGAGTCCATAATTCCAAGTTGATCGCTACATTAGCTGCTTGCGCTTACTAGCCCCTATACTTAGGTTATAGCATATGAATGTTATTTAGGTAGGTTATAGGGGCAATTATCAGCAAATTCTCCCTCTTAGTTGCCTTGGTCTTATCGTATCACCTACGCTCATCCTGACATTAAAATAAGATTATTCCGTATTTCTCTATTGGAATTGGAATTTTTCGAGCTACCAATCCACACTAATAATATAAATGCGAAAGTGTTTCTGTATGTCTGTCTGTCTGCTACGCTTTCACGGTCCACCTATTCAACTGATTTTGGAAAATTAAGGAGTTCCCGCGGGAATCGATGAATGAGAAGGGTTTGACCACAGTCACATCTTCGAGAACATTATGAAGAACTCCATGCAGGTTTCCTTACGATGTTTTCCTGCATTATAATTTAACTTTGCGATAATTTAATGAAATACGAATTCCGATGCTTAGGTTAGTATAATTGTAACTATAAAAAAGTAATTACATAGAATTGGTTTTATCCTCAACATTGAAAACGAAGGACTCAGAAACCTCTATAGCATCCTAATGAAAATACATAATATTATCTATTAACTTCCGCAAGTGTCTTCCAACTAAACCCTAATGAGAATGCAAAATAGTTGAGACGGTGTTAAAGTACTAAAATAACACTGATATTATGTTAGTACTTGAAGCAATTTACATTTAGTAGATTTTTTTAAAAAAATATATAGGCCAGCGCTTGGCTGCAATCAGACTTGATTGCAAGTGGTGATGCAGCCTAAGGTGGAGCGCGCTTGCCTAGAAGATGCCTTTGCGCTCGTGATTTGAAGGTACCTATATATTAAGGCCACATGAGTCTAACAGGGGGGTGCAACATAGACGCAATCAAGTTGAAGGTGACAAAAACATTATTCATTATTCATTAGTATCGTCAACCTTCTACCTAAGGTGCATTGCTAAAGACGCATAATGAAATACTTGATAGATAGCTGATAAAACTATTCATTTCTCACACTTAAAACCTAAACAATAAACTAAAAGGTAAAAAGAAAGGACACAGAAAGGTGCAAAGGCGGTCTTATTGCTAAAGCAATCTTTTCGACTTGATGTGAAAAGAAAGGGGTTATCGTAGGATCCTTTACAGAGTTCATCTGATAAATATTATAATTTAGCCTCGCCCTTTTAAGTAGGTATATTATTATAGTGTCTTGGCCACTGCCATACATGCATACTATAATATGTCTTAAATGTACATGTCTTTTGCACTGTATAAACACCCTGTGCCCACTACCGAGGGTTAGTTGGAAGAGAATACCACTAGGTATTATCACACCCCCAGAATGAAAGTGAACTAGTTAACTCAAAAATTGCAATTTGTGGGAAATGAGCAAAAAATATTTCAAAAAAAGGAATAGTATTGAACATATTTAAATGTGTCTCTCCCGTGTTTCATTGCAAATGATTGATATTTTTGATTGGTATTATTATATTATATTTAAATTTATTTCAAATATGTATTTTGACATTAAAATATAAATTGCAAAAATATTTCTGAATTTCTAAGACTTTTTATGAGTTAAGCCTGTTTAAGACACAAGATACAACAAGTACTGATGGCATTTATTATAGAATCAGTCACTATTGCTATTGAGTTATACAGATTTAAGGGCGCAAATTAAAATATCAAGGGCGCAAATTAAATTTTTTATATAAATTATTTAAAATAAACTGGCGCAACTGACGTCGATGTAATACACTGCCACCTACGAGCACCTCTGTCGCAATTTGGTCGCAATACTGATTCGGTCTCTTTTACATAACAAGCATAGGTGAAAAAACGCGATCAGCTAAAGTGACCGATGTATAAGCTGTCCCTTTTTACTCATAATTCGGGCTCCTTTTTACCACAGGGTTTTAGAGTAGGCTTTTTAAGGTCAGTTTATTAAAGAAACAAAATTTACAGGAATTTTGAGTTAGGTCACTTTCATTCTAAGGGTGCGTTATGTTCGCATTTGTACACTGAAAAAAACAAAATTTACAGGAATTTTGAGTTAGGTCACTTTCATTCTAAGGGTGCGTTATGTTCGCATTTGTACACTGAATCCTTAAGTAAAAAATTTAAATAAAAAAACCACTATGGCCATGAACGATCATTATGACGTTATAAATTTTCAATTTTTGTAAATATTGATTTTTTCTAGTATATATATACCTTCTATTCTTGTAAATATTTTCGGTTCTGTTTCAGTTTACCATAAAATATAAGACAGACGCATAAGAAACGAAAATAAATATTATATAGGGATGTTCGCGGCGCCGGTTAGTGCTATGTTCTATTATTTGATACCTAGTAAAATAATTATTGAAAATAATAAAAGGTCAAGACAGACGTGTAAGTAACAAAAATAAATATTATAAGGATGTTCACGGTGCCGGTCAGTGCTATGGTCTAATAATTGATGATAAAATAATTATAGAAAATAATAAAAGGTCAATCCAAACGTGTAAATAACGATAATAAATATTATACGGATGTTCGCAGTGCCGGTCTGCTATTGTCTAATTGACACCGAAATGCTTAGTGGAAACATTCTCTGTCTATGCTCGAGCAAACAAACTTCCGTCGTATCCGATCTAAGTAAAGGCAAAGGTTGTCTCGGGATTTTTAGCTAAAGAGCTGCGTGCTAAATCTCGGGATTTTAGTTAAATTTCTCGTAGAGTACATTTTGCCTCGAATAAAACTAGAAGATACTTAATTGTTAAAACCAAAGCGGAAATAATAAGTTAGCTGAAGTGGCAGTAGGCAGGTTTAAAAGTCTGCCGCTGAGGTTGACGTTTTATGGATTAGGGACTTTGGTGGTAGGAACCGGATTGATTAGGCCAAAGGGGTTATATTATCATGCGCGCTCTCTTAGATGTATTTATTCTGCACGCATGCAGGTTTACATGTAAGTACTATACTTAAATATTTTAAACAAAAACTGAAAAATACCTACCTGATGCAATCTAATATAGGTATTGTGGATTTTTCCTGCAATTTTCCAGTAGGCAGTTGCAAACTTGCAATATTCATGCGACTAACATGGCCCAAATTACTTAGCACGTGGCAGGAAAATTGCAGAAGGGTAATTTTCCGGTGGATAATCCAATTTTGGGTGACTTAAGTTAGTTAATAATTTAAACATGGTACAAACCGTCAAACCTAGATATCTTGTACGAACTTGCATTTTAATTATCACTGTACGTCTATAATAAACCATGAAGTTTAAACTTGGGGGGTCTTGGGGGCTTCAACCATCTCTTAAAGCGGTATTATTTTAATTGAAACTCTTGCTATTAATATTTAAGGGTTAATTTTTTTCAATTCTTACCCAAAATTATCCATTAGGTACGAGATTTTACCAAGCTCATACCTCCTATATGCGACCAGCTCTCGGAAAACTGCGTTGGCGTGACCTTATCGATTGGGTTCGATGCACTGGGGTGCATTTAATATTATATTAACAGCACGTACCGGCGCCGACATACCCACTGAACTATCACGATCCATATGATATCAAATCAGTTCGGACATTAAGCCTACTGTATAACACGTACCATGCGACGATATAATTGGTAATATCGACAGCTAAACGATATTATAGGTGGCGCCTAATAAAAACAAACATAAAATTATCAAAAATTTAAACATCGGCAATTTTTTTATATCGCGAGATAGGCTTGCGCTTGACGACAATCATAATATGCATAAAGCAAAGCAATGATGAGGTCTAAGTTGGAACGCGCTCGCTTAGAAGATGCCTATTCACTATTGCCTTGAAGGTACGTCACCCATTTTCTATACTTTTTCGTCTTTTTGTCCCACGCTATGTGGGGTCGGCACAACATGTACCTATTAGGTATTACCACTCGCTTCTGTCATTCATCAACCCATTATAGCTACTCCTCGTGCACGCATATATTATATCCCTCCATCTTTTCTATGGTCTTTCTCTACTTTTTTGTCCTTCCATGGTTATTATCTATTAAATATATGGTTTTCTTCCCACACGAAAATCACACTCTAATGTTGGATTGTACTGATGCTAGCTTCAATCCTAAGCTGTACTCATAATAAGTTGTATCCCTAGATTACAAAATCAGTCATGAAGATAGCTACTTATCTGTAGATGACTCAGCCCAATGAGTTACAAATCGCGGTTCACATAGCTGAAAGAACTGATATGAAAGAAAATGAAATGTAATGATTTATTTATTTCACGTAGAACAACTTGTGCCACTTATGATAAATCAAAAATTTACCACTGGTTCAGAAAGCTGATTCTACTGAAAAGAGCCGGCAAGAAACTCGGCAGTTGCTCTTTTCATAAAAAGAAAAATGTTACACTTTGTAAATAATATACAAAGCATACATTACGTAACAAGTATGACACTGACTTGTGGGCTGCTGGATGCAAAGTCAGGTTGCTTCCATACAACGAAAATCATCGATAGTAGGTATAATAACCTCGACTGAACAGAGGCTTTTTAACACAGTCTTTAAATATAAGTAATGGCAAATCCAGAAACTCTTTTAGAACCATGTTATTTATAAAAGATAGTTATGATGCGACTGGAGTGTTCCGGTATAGGCTGACCTGCAGGCTGAGCCGATAACCGTAAAGATTGAATTAAAGATAGTAGCTGGACTCAGTTTCAACTCAATCGCTTAAACGATGTTGGAACGTTACATTATTTGATAGTAAGCCTATGTGAAAGCGGCTGTTGTTTATATTTTGGTCAATAAACTACGTAACTATTAACCAGTTTATTACCTTTATGAGTTAGTTACAATGACAAAAATAGCAGTTTCTAATCCCAGGTACCTATGCATTATTACTTAAGTATCTCAAAACAACTGCTTCCGACGCTTTTCAAGATTTCAGTGACATTTATTTCCAAAGGACCTCTAGGAAATAATAATTTCTTATCGAGTTTAAATTACTTGTACTATTCGAACCATAGATTTATAATATTAATATAATATATTTATTAAATTAATATAATATATTGATCCGAACTATCCCATAACTATGAGAATGAACGTTTTTAGTTTTTACATAAACGGTTGTACGTAGAGCAAGGATGGGTAAAAATGATATAATTTGTAGTTAATCATTAGCATTCTTGCATACTGCTGCCCTCTATACTTACTCGTGACAAGTTTACCGCGAGCACCTATCTCGCTAGTTGTACTGTCTTCTTGACAGGCCGAGATCTGTCGGGCCTCGCCCTGATGTGGTTTTACTGATATCCGAAAGATGACGCTGATCGTATTGTTATAAAGCAATGGAACTTAGAGAAAGTTTTCAAAAATCAATATACTTAAATAAAAATGAATCGCCGATATTATGCGCATAACTTCCGAAAGACAAATTGGACAAATTGGATTTTTTTTGTTGTCAGGACAAGGTTTGCATAAAAGTTCCCCCGAGAAACAAAAAACCTCAAATGGATGTTTGTTACTCAATCACGCCAGAACGGCTGCAGAGGTCCGGATGAAATTTGGTACAGAGTCTGGAGATTATAGTCTGGAAATAACAGATAGGCTACCTTTTTATCCCGGAAAATTTAATAGTCCTCGCGGGAACCTAAAACCTTAATTCACGGGGACGAATTCGCGGGCATCAGCTAGTTACCAATAATAATGACATTAAAGCTCTAGTTGTTTAAAAAGAAATTCATATTAAACCCAACACCACAGTACTGGTTTTTTATTTACTTTTTTGCTTAACACTCTTTTTAGTACTTTTCGCAACAAAAATTGTTTAGTAGCCAATTCGAGCTTCTTCAACCTTAATGACGTGTGGTTTTCTTAATTTCGGAAAATGTTGTTAGATGTCGCTAGAAGCTAAAGACTCAAAAATACTAATTCTGCTCATAGATGTCGCTATGGGTATTCTAATGCGAAGTCATCACAGGAGTCAGGACATTACTACCGTAGTACGCTTCCGCCTACACAACTTTGGACCATCATATTTTCACTATACGACTCCGATTTCAGTGAAGATACGACGGGGGCGAGACTAAGATTGTGACAGTGAAACGCTATTTCATGCACGACTACCATGTCGTATCGTACTTTTGTCCAATATAATCGTTAAATGTAAAAGCTTGAGGCATTCTGAGTACACTGACTCCCGTATGGAGTACCGCAGTTGAGGTATAGACGACAATCAGTACGCGTTTCCGTACGTCATGCCTTGCAAAACGTGTATCGGCGAATTTTATACCCATCGATTCGTTTAGTGAACAAAAAACGACATCCGCTTGGACCTTTGTTTATTAACGTGTTATGAGACTTGTGAGTCGGGGTAAAGATACTTTTGAACATTATCTGGGACCTTGCCAGTTGCCGGCGTAAGTTTGTAAGTGTTTAATTGTTGCTGATAATGTAATGAATGTTTACGCGAGGACTCTTTAGTTTCTACCAAGACGAGTTTACCTATTCCGAGATGTAAGCTTAGGAAGGTATCTACCTATTACCTATTCCAAATAAACTAGGCTTATGATGTACCAACCTAATACTTAGGTACTAAAATTATACATCAATGCTTATAATATATTATGTTGCTATCATCCGCGTGGTTTATGGTTTTTCAAAAGTCCTTACGAACTCTCATTTTCCAATTCAAAAAGTAGCTATATCCGAGATTATAGCTGTAAGTTACTAGGGCCGTTTTGGGAATTTCCTCATATTATGTGGTAAAGTATGGATTCAAAAACATTTTCATTTTCGTCAAAGTAAAGGTACCAAGTTAAAGTACTAATCACATTAGGCTATCCTAGATTTTCCGAGTGAATTAATGTTTTTACGATATTCCATAATTTTTATACGACTGCCTGGAAAATGGAGTATCATGTATGTATGTATGTATGTATGTATGTATGTATGTATGTATGTATGTATGTATGTATGTATGTATGTATGTATGTATGTATGTATGTATGTATGTATGTATGTATGTATGGTTGTATGTATGTATGTATGTGAGTTTGTTTCTTTTTCTTCTTTCTTCTTTAATTTCCACCATAACTATACGCCTGAACCGATTTTGATAAATGAGGTATCGCTAAAATTCCTAGCTTATTGCGGGTGACATAACTAGGCTAGAAAAATTAAAAAAAAAATTGATAAATTTGAAAAAAAATCGAAAATAAGATAACTATATAATCATCATCTAGAAAATGATGAGTAGACTCCAAAAATATATAACACTAGTTCAATATCCAATGATTCACAAAAAATATTTAATAAAAATGTGAATAAGATTCTAATTTAACTACCTAGATTAATTTTCTAACTTTTTAGTTAGTTTTTAGGTAGTGCAGTCGTGTTTTTTAATTTTTTTAATTATGACTTGTGAATAAACAGCTTTGGACATGATTTGACTTAACTAATGTTCTCAAAGGTGTGTAGTCTGCCAATCCCCACGTGGCCAGCGTGGTAAACTATGGCCAAAACCCTTCCATCCTGCGGGGAAACTCGTTTTCAGTTGTGGACGGGCAATGGGTTGAGATGGTGATAATGATTTCTTGATAGAAGTCTTTGCAGAATTCCATGATCGCTAAGGAATTACCTACTGCTACTTAGGAGATGAATTCGCTAAAATCCGCTAAAACAGACAAATCTGTTCGGTACAACCTAGTTACCAACCATGATATCTCAATCTCTTTTTATTACCATTATTTTAATGATTTTAGCAGTTTATAAATTAAGGTTTTGTAATGTGTAGCACAATGGTGAGAATAAATAGATTTTCTTTCTTTCTTTCTTTATGTATGTATGATTGTATTTATGTATGTTCCACCGTAGCGTCTAAACTACTAAGCCGATTTTGATGAATGTGGTGTTAATTGATTCGTTATTATCGTCTGGCTACATTTTAATAGGAAAAAAATCCTTATAAAAAGGATTTTAAATCCAAAAAATGTGAGCGCCTCTGAAATTATTTCCGCTGTCGGTATCTAGTTTAGCTTAATCAAATTATATCCATGAAAAAAATATTGGCAAATATGCTTTGACTTCATTCTTTTGAAATTCCTTGTTTCGCTTGTAATTAACACAACCGGGATCTATTTTCGGTTTCAGATATTCCAGGGGCCCTTTTTCTGTTGTTTTTTTTAAGAATGTATATCTAACGGCTTTATTTCCGTACAACCTTGGAACCTTGGAACAAATTTAGTTACGTAGACCCCACGTAACTAAATCTTACTATCACCTGCGGGAAATTTATACTATGATATTTTTCATTATCTTATTCCATTAAGTGTGGTTATATTTACCAAAATTACCTAAACTAGCCAAGCCAAATACTAAAAGTCTAACTAAATAATAATAGGCTTATGACTCCGGCACTCATACATACCCAATGCTTTAGTGCAGTGGGCACATACCATTTTCCATCAGTGGAAATATCCTCATGGAAATTCAACTCTGAATCGGATAGATAGGATGAACTCTTGCAGGCTAAAACACAATAATGTACGGCTAAAACTAGCCTTGTTGGCCTACCAATACTGCTGAAACCTGAAATATCCTCGTTAATCAATTTAACTCTTCTTTACTTTATATTTTAGATCTTTAGATATTATTATTTTTAGATTTTTGGATTAACACCACTTTTTTTTCACCAGCAGCATTGTAAATTATAATATAGTAGGTATGAGCCTACATTCTCACGACTCTTTGGAATCATCATTATTCATCATAATCCGCTTGGATTAGGGAACTCCTTAATTTTCCTGGATAAACGTATCTACAATACCTCTATACCAAATTTCATCAAAATCGGTTGAAAAAATGGGCCGTTAAAGCGTAGCACACAGCCAGACACACTTTCGCATTTATAATATTAGTATGGATGCGAACGTGTATATTTGTTTGTTGCCATTTCCTACATGCTGCAACTAAGCACCGGAATCCGGATCGATTTGATTTTTTCATTATAGGTAACTAGTCAAATAACCTGACATTAGATACCTAAATCCACGCGTATGAACTACGACTATTAAGTCGCGGCATCATCTAGTTTGATATTTTTTATTATTATTGAATGAGTTGTTTTTTATACGACTGTCTAAAAAAACGAGTATATTGTTTTCAGGGTTCATGTACGTATGTATGTATGTGAGTTTGTATATTCCACCTTCCATACGCCTGAACCGATTTTGATAAATGAGGTATCGTTAGAATCCCTAGCTTATGTCGGGTGACATAGGCTAACAAAATTTTTAAAAGAATTGATGGGGTGACTATGGTCCCGCATTAAAGACTAAATTTGAAAAAAATAATTAGAAAATAAGATTAACTATTTAATCATCATCTAGAAAACGAGGAGTAGATTACAAAAATAGATAACACTATAGTTCAATATCCAGTGATTCACAAAATAATATTATTTAATAAAAATGTAAATAAGATTCTAATTTAGCTAGATTAATTTAGATTTTTAACTTTTTAGTTCGTTTTTAGTTGGGTTTTTAATTATTACTAGTGATCAGCTGACGATATAAAAATTATTATACTAAAGTGCACTCTAACCTTTGCCAACAAAATACGTAGAATTTCAAACTCTTATAGAAAACTCATCTTCATAAAAATTATTTTATTTTTCAATTATGTCGTCTTATTTTTTTTAAAGGACGCCTTTTTAAAAGCTTTTATTTAACTTGCAATGTATATTACTACGTAACTATACTTGTTCGGGTAGAATCTTGCAACTTAATTTTTAAGCAGATAATTTCAACCGATTCAGCTGAAATTTTGTATACACGTATAGTTTTTGTGAAAATGCATGGTTAGCTATGTGACGTCATTCTAAATCCAACATGGCGGAACATCCACGATGGCGGACTAGTTATTTTTAATGCACTCTTACAATATGGGTATCAAATGAAAGGACTTGCTACCAATACGACTGCTGACTTTTACTAAAAAGTAAAAATTAAAATCAAAGTAAAAATTAAAAGTAAAAATTTAAATGCGCTAAAAATAAAAAAATAAACTTTTCCTTTAAAACGTTTACTACAACTTATAACGTCATTATACAATTTTTATGATATAAAAGCTTGTCGCGAGATTTACCTATGTAGATAAACATGTACCTACCTAAGTTAAACAACTCGATCTGATTGATTTTAATTAAAAAAAAAATTAAACTATGTACATGTAAATACGAGTACATAAATCGTTTATTGAAGTTGATAGTAAAAGTTTAAGGAAAAGTTTAGTTTTTTCTTTTTAGCGCATCTAGATAAAAGCTTGTTTTAATTTTATTGTGTTTCAACTTAATGCATCCATAAAGTTGGAGATTTTGTTTTAAATTTACTTAATAGGAAAAATGTAAGTGGAGTTTTTAAAAAAATGAAGAAAGTTATAGTGAAAAAATGTTTTATTCGGTTATAATTATACGGATGGTTAGTAAATGTTTGAACACTTGAAGCCCCGGTACAGATTACGCAAGCGATCTTAAAATGTTTCCTGTCTAAGTAACGTCTAACCTCATAAATAGAGTCGCACTCAACAAACAGGGACTGAAAAACAGATTCATAAAGGTTACAGACATATAAGTGTTTCAGAATGAAAGTGTAACAGAATCGAAGCTGTAACCCTTTTGAGTGTGTTTTTTATTCTGTTAACCCGAAACACTTATATTATTTCTGTAACAGAAACGAATCTGTACCAGAAATATAGTTACGTAGTAATAAACATTGCAAATAAAGGGTTTTAAAGTATTTTAAAGTGTAACCGAAATAGCGACGTTGCCAAATTTACTGTTGACGCGTATTCAAATTTGAACCTAAGGTGAAAGCACCGATGGTGGCAATTGTTATAAGAAAAACATGGCCATGTTGTGTCACTGTGTGTAAAGTCGAATGAAGTGAAAAGAATGCGTTGTCACACCGTGCAGTTTATTAGGGTATGTAACTATGTACCTATTAGGGTTACAGATAAAAACACTTATTAACAGAAATAAAAGGCTACAGATTGATTGGGTTACAGAATCGTTTCTGTTTCCGTTATAATCGTTTCTGTTTTATAACAGTTTCAAAAAACAGTGTTTCAGTCCCTTATTTCGGTTACTGTTTCAGTCCTTATCTACGAGGTTTGAAAATACAAGGTTTTTGCAGGCGAAAGTTTGCAGTCCCATAAGTTTCCAAGCCAACTATAATATAACATGGAGCTTTATTATTTCGGCTTAGGAAATCAACGGAAAGCCGTAATAATTAATGTCGCTGACTCCCGACTGCTATATTCGATCCACTGGGGCAACCAAACGTGTGTACTTCATCGGATAACCGATTTTACATGCATTATTTTTATCATATATGTATATGTATCATACTAGCTAATGCCTATGACATCGTCTTCGTGGATCGAGGATTTTAGGTTCCCGCGGGAACTCCTTAATTTTCCGGGATAAAAAGTAACTTATGGGCTATTCCAGACTATAATCTCTGTACCAAATTTCAGCCAGATCCGTTTAGTCGTTGGGGCGTGATTGAGTAACAAACATCCATACATCCATTCAAACTTTCGCATTTATAATATTATATAAGTAAGAAGCAAGATTACAAATGCGAAAGTCTGTTTGTTTGTTTGCTCTTCAATCACACCGCAACAGATCGACTTGATCTTTTACATGCATTTAGTAGAGGACTACTTTAGTAGTGGTTTAGTCTGTATAGTTGAAAAGTGTCATTATGCTACTGTGTGAGGAGGAAAATCAGAGATGTATAATATTACTTAGGTATAAATAAAAGTAAAACTTACCGAATAATGACCTATCTACATTATTCATATAAATTAGATTAAAATACGAGAATACGAAATAGTGGTCGTGGTTGGTTGGTCCTTCTTCAATCATGCCTTAACAGAGCAAATCGATGTGATGTTTTAAATGGGTACTGGGTAAGATGCCACAACCACAGATTAAAAAAAATTAATAGATGAAGCAATGCAGAAACGTGTTACAAAAACCTATAGAGTGACCTACACTACTTTCTATCTCAGAAAATCAAAGAGATCCCACATGATTTATAAAATTAACCTAAATCCACGCTGACAAAGTCGCGGCCATTATATAGTGACCTAACTAAAATTTCAACTGTTACTCAAGCAAATGTGTCAGAAATGTTTTTGCACTTGCCCAGCCGCCTGCCACACAGGGTAGAATAATGTTAGGAAACATTATAAAGAGTGACCCAATTTAGTCTGTCATGGCAGGGCAAAGACCTCCGCTCCTCTTAACAATGGCCCTTCCATTTGAAACTTCAGCTTCAGTGCCTATTTATAGTGCGGTAGGCGCTAAAATGAAAACGCTGTTCATTCAGTTTGTCACGTGAAAAAATACCATACAAGTGCAAATTGTTCTTGCACAACCAGCGTAGTTAATAGAATAATATATAAGAAACCATTTTTTACTGGTGACTTGTTAGTCTCTCTATCTCTAAATGACAAACCGCAGAAGAGATAGATTTTCGTAGGTATTTCATAATTATTTTCACTCGCAGCTCTGTGCGAGCTGAATTGGGCTTTATTACGGCGTAACCAGAGACGCTGTTAAAAGGTCTTCGCGGAGTAACTTTTCTGTACAACGTACTATTACCTATTCTATGCTAAAACGCAATTATTAAAAAAAACAAAAACTATCAAGTGATCCATCAATAATTGGCCCTTATTCTAATCTTAATTCGTTCAGAATGGAAACCATAAAAATTCCAGGACTTAATATTAGCTTTTTGTTTTTTGTTTTAAAGGTTAGTAGCAATATACATATACAAAGTCAACCACCGAAAGGATTTTAACCGCTTATGCAGATTTACCCGAATGGAAACACGGAAGTTTGTTCATACATTTCCACAAAGGCAGCCCCTAGCTAGCTGAATATTGGATGCCTCCCTTATTACTGGGCCTTATTCAAATTGGCTTTATAGCGTTTGTAAAACAAACAGTTATAGGCTTTGTCAAAATTATTATTACTATTTTTTATTTCAATGATATAACAATTATTAAATAAATTACTCATACGTTCGATGTTATTGCGTAATTATTGTTTGTTTAATCATTGTTCAGAGTGCCTAGTGGGAGATTTTCTTCCAATTCGATTACGACAACGGTAACTACGTTTTGTATGGAATTGTTAAGCACTTTTGACAGCTGGCGCTCGATCAGTTCCAAAAAATGGTAGTTAATGTTGTTGCGATCGAATACTTATTGAATACTTACCTAAATAGCGTGAAATATAGGCGTGAAAATTTATATTTATAATAAAGGATTGAAACAGTAACCGTAATAAGGGGCTGAAACACTGTTTTTTGAAACTGTTATAAAACAGAAACACTTATTTAACGGAAACATTCTGTACGATTAGAACGATTCTGTAACCTAATCAATCTGTAACCTTTTATTTCTGTTAATAAGTGTTTTTACCTGTAACCCTATTATGTACATACCAAACAAACTGCACGGTGTGACAACGCATTCTTCTCACTTCATTCGACTTTACACAACATTGACATGTTTTTCTTAAAGCAATTGCCATCATCGGAGCTTTCACCTTAGGTTCAAATTGGAATACGCGTCACCAGTAAATTTGGCAACGTCGCTATTTCGGTTACACTTTAAAATACTTTAAAACCCTTTATTTCTGGTACAGATTCGTTTATGCTACACAAATATAAGTGTTTCGGGTTAACAGAATTAAAAACACATTCAAAAGGGTTACAGCTTCGATTCTGTTACACTTTCATTCTGAACACTTATATTTCTGTAACCTTTATGAAACTGTTTTTTAGTCCCTGTTTATAATACTAGTCGTAATTTAAATACTAGTTTTATCTGTCTAAATTACAGTCATTTTTGGTAAAATTACATCTTTATGGAGATAATATTACGTCGTTTAGTGCGTGCCGTGGGGATTAGTGTCGTTCAGTAGGTATCTATTTATGTTTTAGTTTTCGCAGAAGTCTGCTGCAAATGAGGCATTTCGCGCGACAAGGGCTTACAAAAGGACTGTCATGTTGTGCTCATTTCGGTTAGGGTTCCTCCCTTTTTGTTTCGAGGTACATCTTTGCATCAGCCATTTTTACTGTTGGGTAATGCGGTGCACCTTAACAATATAGTGTAGGTACTCCCAAAGCGTAATAAATGATACGGCAACATCACCCGTATGAATTTAGTTTTTTACAATCCTGTGGGAACTCTTTAACTTTTCGGGATAAAAGTTATCTTTCCTCTTAACGCAAGCCCTATCCATAGCAAGCATATACCAAATATTATCACCAAAATCCTATTGTACATAGCAGCTACTTCTGGTTGTGCAATAAAGTAAAAAAAAACTGTTTCGCTTTTATCGAGTGAATCTATCTTCTAGGTAAGCGCGATAGCTCCAACTTAGACTGCCAACACCTTTAATAGGTTAGAGCTTAGACCCACCACGCTGTTACAATGCGGGTTGGCGGGCTTTAACGACTATTATCATGTTAGTGATAATAACCGGTATTGACGGGTTAACGTGCTCTCCGAGGCACGGGGGTATAACACCGCCAACTTCCTAACTCCGGGCTAGTACTAAAAACTTCTAGTCAGAAAAACCCAATACTTAATTATGGCCCGACCCGGGACACGAACCCGGAACCTCATCGGCCGTAGTCAAACATGCCAACCACTGGACCAACGAGGCAGTAATATGCATATATTACTTATTAATTACCTCCTGCATAAAAATATTCAAAAGATTTTTAAAAAACGTATCAAAGTCGGGTACATAGTTGAGGAGAACTAAGCTCACAATCAGACAGGTAAACAGGATACAACTTTGTTTTATACTATTTAGAGACGAAAACATATAAGAAAGACATTAGGGATGATAGTTGGTTTGAGTATTCTATACCTACTTACTATTTTTTTTATATTTGTATTTATAGGAGATTTGTCTCCAATGCGACAGTAATGTACACAGCCACGGTTGTACGCAAACTTTATTCTAAAGGAATAGCTGCAGTCTGCAACCGAGTGTAAAGCTTTTGTTAAGGCATAGGAGTTGATACGAAAACAGTCTAACGTGTGAGAACCTACTGTCTGGTTTTCAGTCCGCCCCGGAGCTTCGGCCGTTTTACACTACCCGCGAACACCTTTTTACAATAGTGTAAAGCTTGGCAATCTGTGCATGTGGCGAAGGCGCCACTGTTCATTAAAAAACAGTTTAAGATCAACATTGAGTGGATTCTGTTAGTTCCGAATTTTGCCACACGCATATATATATATATATATAAGTTTGCAATCTGTAGACGTGTGGATAGTTCCATCCATCCTTCTCATGTTAGTGTTATTTTTCACGACAGTGGGACTGTGGAGCTATAGAAATTTTTCGCCCTGAGATCACGCGTGGAAATTCGCAGCCATGATTCACGGTTTTCTTGTTTTACTACGGAGTCCTACATTGTTTTCATTTAGTTTATATTTCCTTAACTAGAAAAAAAAAACTTAAATTAAAAAAGAACTAAGACAGAATGTACATTTTTCTGTTGTGATTACTCAGAGTTGCGAAAGTAAATCGCGTGTGCAGTGCCCCTTGTAATATATCATTTGACAGTGTCTAGGTATGCAGACGCCCTAAACACGCCAGCTGGTACCGATGAGTCACGAAGGAGGGTCTCCTCCCCCATTGAAAGAGGACTTGAATGGTATAAACGAAAATAAACCTTAAAATTCAGTTCGGAGTGCTCATAATAATGCAATAATTATAGAGCTTCAGTAAGTTAACCAAATAGTATCTGCTACATGTACAAATTATACTTAGAAATATTATGTTAAATAGTAAAGCATGTCGCGTACCTATTTACAGTGAGTGCCCTTCATTAAAATAATTGAGTTCCTCTCTGTACTTTATTTTATATTATCTGTGTAGTCCCAGATACGCATGAGTTGTATTTTATAATTTACCATTTCTATATACTAAAATTACATAATGCATTGTGTTATTACCTACATAATTATAATATATTAATACACACAAAAAAGGTTTTAATTACAAACATTTACTTTTGTTTATGTTGTATGTATGGTTCACTGCTGTCATCTACACTACAACTATAAGGTACACTGAAACCTATTTTACAAATTAAAAAGAAGATTAATTGTGGAAACCAATCATATGTCTATCCTTCACTTTAAAAAGGAACACAAGAAAGGAACAAAAAACGTATGGTTGCGATGTCCCCTACGTCTTTATAAAGATTATGAGGTGAATGAACGTTGAAACAATATTAAAATTATTAATTTGTACGTTGAAATACTTTGTTTGAACAGTTGCTCTAGACTTATGTTTTAAATTACCTACTAGTTTTCGCGCGCATTTCGTTTTGATGGTAAAAATGTTTTAAACCCCATGATTTTCATCATATAATCAGAGGCCCAATTGTCTAAGCAAATCGTAATCATTTGAGACGTATTACTCGGACTATATGACGAGAGATTATACCTACATGCTTTTTGACATGTAAGCATCTATGAAGATCTTAAATCGAATAATACGCGTGTGTTTTAGTTTTAACATATTGCATAAATGCTTAGTTATTTTTTATTATACGACTGCCTGAAAAAAGGAGTATATTATTTTCAGGGTTCATGTATGTATGTTTATTTGTATATTCCACCATTATAACTTCTATACGCCTGAACCAACTTTGATAAATGAGTTATCGTTAGAATCCCTAGCTTATTCCGGCTGACATATGCTAGTAAAATTAAAAAAATAATTGATGGGGTGACCATGGTACCGCATTAAAGACTAAATTTGAAAAAAAATAGATTAACTATATAATCATCATCTAGAAAATGATGAGTAGATTCCAAAAATATATAACACTATAGTTCAATATCCAATGATTCACAAAAAAAATATCATTTAAGAAAAATGTGAATAAGATTCTAATTAGATTAATTTAGATTTTTAACTTTTTACTCCGTTTTTGGCAGGGCAGTCGTGGTTAAATGAATTGTATGGGAAACGTTGTTATATGTTCAAATAGGTGATTGAATAGATTTTGGTTATTCGGGTGCTTGTAGCAGTTCGATACTAACTCAATTTTGTAATATCACTAGATTATATGCCTGGACATCCATAAAGAGTAATTTTTAAAAATCGGTGAGTTTGTGAGGTGAATTTGCAAAAATTCTGAATCAAAATATATTCCACCACTAAATGAAAGCAGTGACGTTGTCCGTGTAAGTTTTTAATACCCGGGGGAACTCCTTAATTTTTTGGGATAAAAAGTAGCATTTGTCCTGTCCCGGGATGTAACCTATCTCCATACCAAATTTCATCAAAATCAGTTGAAAAGATGGGGCCTTAAAGCGTAGCAGACATACAGACAGACGCTCTTTCGCATTTATATAAGTATGGATTTTTAACTGAAAATTCCGTATTTCATGGACATAACTTGAACAATTATTTGATTGATTTTCATACAAACTTTCACACCTATACTATTTACCTGTCTTGGGTGGAATTTCCGTTACTCTATGCTTTTTTATTAAAGCTGTTGTTTGCTGGCGCTTTTCAGTAGAATCTTCTTTGGAATCGATGGTACAGTCGTGACTGGTCATAAGCGAGTCATAAAAATGTGACATGTTCATTTATTACTTACGTGATATTAAAAACGCGGAAGTTTGTATGTATGGATGTTTATTACTCTTTCACGCCGGAAGGGCTCAACGAATCTGGATGATATTTGGCACAGACATAGATTATAGTCTGGAATAATACATAAGCCACTTTTTATCCCGAAAAATAAAAGAGTTCCCGTTTAAAATTAAGCATATAAGATAGATTATAGTCTGGAGTAACACATTGGTTACTTTTTATCCCGGAAAATTGAAGAGATCCCGCAGGAACCAAAAACCACAATACACGCAGACGTATAGTTTGGAGCGCACATTGTGGATCCTTGCACGAAATTGAGCTCCAAATCAATGTTCATTGTAAGGTCTATTAAGGTTCATTTTACTTTGACGCTAATGTGATCGAACGCTCAATTACGTTCAAATGAATTTGCGATGTAAAAACATATGCGTAAGGGCCTATTTATTATTCTGCTATCGTCCCGTCGTGAAAAGTTGTGACTACTAGGAGTTTATTCCTCATGACGAGTAGAGTCAGTGTAGTGAAAGCTGAGTTGTAGATTGTTTATTGTTTATAAACTAAAGACCGGCAGCAAGTTAAGCTTAAATTCAATACATACCACATCATTGACGCGGAGTTTAACAAGAACATATTAATAGTTCTTATTTTACAGATGATCAGGGTGAAGACGGCTATGTATGTTATTAATATTTTATAGTTTTTTTAAAGTAAATAATAGCTGATCCCCATGACTTCATCCGCGTGGATTGAGGTACTTTGATTCCTGCGGGAACTCCAGGATAAAAAGTAGCCTGTGTGCTATTCTAGACCAGGGATTCCCAAAGTGGTCGATATCCCCTTGGGTCAATTTTAATGTTTTTTTTTTAAATATTACCTTCTGAAGGATTTTTACGTATTAATAATTATTTATTACACTTGATATTTACTGAATTTTATGTCTATTTATTTTGCTAAATTTTGATCAGAAAATGAACTCAAGTATCTACTTAACCAACCGCAAGGATATTGTAAATATTTTGTATCAATAGGAAAAAAAACTAGAGATACTGAGAAATTAATAAATCTATACCTATATCTATCTTCTTTACTAATATTATAAATGCGAAAGTTTGGATCGATGGATGGATATAATATTATATATGATTGTTACTCAATCGCGCAGCACGCCAGAACGGCTGAACTGCTCTGGATGAAATTTGGCACAGAGATAAATTATAGTCTAGAACAGTGATTCCTAAACTATTTTGCGCAAGAGACCCCTTTTCCTTAATGAACTGATACCTCAGGCCCCCATAGCCAAATCACTTTAAAAACGATAACAACAGCGATAGATTGAAATTATGTTGCAGTTGCTAATGCCCACCATTAATAATTATTATATCTTGTTAATAACAAAGGTTGGCTCTCAGACTATTCGATGCGCCAGCGCCGGAAGCAGAACATAAACGCGTTAAAGTCAAGCGTGAGCGATCGTCGCTGGTTCATCGACGGCCAATTTCCTTTATTGGGTCGCAAACTCCAATCAATTAGGCAATAAATGAACACATTATGCTTCTGCAGCCATCTGAACCGGCCACCCGGCTGGGAAGCTTGTTACCGTTGTTATTAATTACTGGTTAGGATATGATATTGCCGTTTTAGCGTACTGGCCACTTTGAATTAAAATGAAACTGGCATGATTCGTGTTCATTGAGATTACAGGTGAAACTTGACCGCACCGAAACCGATTACCATTTTTTCCGTGTTTTGGATTTTTTGTGCATGGAACTTTATTCCCAGCAAGCAGTAGAAACTGCTATTACACAGTTTGTGGAATCCAGGTCTTCAAAGTTCTATCGTAGAGGTTTACATGATCTCCCTATTAAATGGCAAAACTGTATAGACGAAGAGGATAGAATATACTTTGATGAAACGAATATCAAACAAAAAATATTGTGTCCTACGAAACAAAACTTAAAATTTTTCGGTAGGTACGAAACGCCATTTTCAATCATACTTTAACCCCTAATAAAACAAGCCATGTGATGTGAACATAGTAACTTTCACTATTTTCTCCGAATAATGTCCAAGGAATAAATGTCAATTTTGACAGATTATATGTTTTTCATGTTTCGTTATTGAATTGAACAAAGGCAGATCAAGGGTTACCCTGTTAATGCAGCGCGCAGCGATATCGATGTCTGGCGCCACAATAGTGACAGTTGCTTTGCTTTGAGTACTGAATCATATTATCATGATAGAGAAAGTCTAAGAGACAACTGATAAAAGGTCGAGACAATTGAGTAGTAGCACAGTAAACTACTGTGGTAGTAGGTACTTTTGTTATCACTTACCACTCAAACTGAAATGTTTTATTTAATTAAAGTTGTACTAGTTCTTTTGAAACGTTGAGAGAATCTACCACTGGTTAGGAATACCGTTCCTACCGAGAACGAGCAAGAATCTCGATGCTTGCTCTTTTGAAAAAAATAATTTACAATAACATCAATGTGTAGACTGTAGATATTATATAAGTAACAGACCTAAGCATTACCGGAGCGAGACAAATCCATGCTCTTTTATTATGTATCAACAAGAATCTAAATGATTTTTGCATGGCCAGGGGTCCTATAAAAAATATTTGACTTCGCATTCGCTTCTACAAGAGCCTCCCTGAAATATTCGGCTGGAGGTCATTGGTTTACATATCATATTTAAATTTGAAGTAATTACGTTCAGTAATTCAGAAGTTATAAGGCTATGACAGACGGAAGGACGGACGGACAAGTGCATATTCACTCAAGTAGACTCAGAGACCTTCGCTTCGCTCGCTTAATTATGTACCTACTTAGTAGTTAATATGTACTTAATAGTTGTAATCCTACCAACTTATCTTGCCTGGTGGCCAAAATTGAGAACTAAGTTTTATGCCTTTATGTTACTTTAAATTTCAATTAAAATAAGAAATAAATTAAAATCTAAATTAAAAACTAATTATATTTACAAAAAATACACGCCGTCCAAGTGATTGTTAATGGGCATGGTGCCCAACTGATCTACGCGGCTGCCACAAGGACAGTAATGAGGCTCACATACCTTTATTCCGAAGCGTAAGCAAACTACCACACGAAGTGCTGTCCGGTCGAGAATCGTTGGCCAATGCCCAGGCTATGAGATGGCAGAGCGTGTAGCCAGTGACCAGACTCTTTTTCGGATACGGCTAAAATAGGGCTTTATCTGTATCCGAGGTACACTGTGCCACGAGATCCGCATGTGTCAAGACAACTCGCGGTTTGTCCCAAAGACCCTGACATTCCACAGCCGAAGGAAAGCTCTCCCCAGGACAAGATGCACTCCAGGCCAATCTCGCCTGCTTTATGTCTGTGTAGTTTTTGTTTTTATTTTATTTTATCTAGCGACAGATAAGTTTGTGGGAATATACTTATTAGTAGAACAATATTAAAATCTAGGTGTCATAAAATCCGTCTTAACTATTTCTCTTTAGCCATTCCTTTATTTACCGTCTTTTAGTAACATTGTCGCGTGTTTGTAGCCGTATGATACACCATTTTACTCGCAGTTTACTCAAATTAATGTATCTCAATATAATAACATAATGCATTTGACATTCACATGCCATCGAATAGGTCACCTCAAGTACGTCATACCCATCGATAAAAGTGGCCCGATTATTATACGTCGTTTGGTTTAATAGTTTTTCATAACTCTTATCATAACGTCACTAGATGCCTTCTTCTCAACCGACTTCTTAAAGGAGGTTATATATTAGTCTAATCCAAAAATTCCCGATATATCACGTATACTTACCCTTTAACATTTACGCTATCATACACACACACACCCGTTATAATAAATCATTTTTTTTTAATTTTTAATAATTGTTAACCTTAGCCAAAAATTGTAAAAATAGCACCTATTTAATAGGGAAGGCACTAACTCCCATATCAGTCTTTATACATAATTTTTGTATACCTCGTAATTTTGCAAATAAAGATTTTATTTATTTATTTATAGTTATATTCTTATGTACGGATGTTCTTTACATAAATGATCAGTCATGTCACCAATATTCATTATTTGTACCTTTTTGCCTGGTTCTATATAATATCCTGCATCTAACTCCTTAATCCTGATGCTGCAGGATTACTGCCGGCCTAACGTTCATGTTTTGATTTACCTAGTGTGTGTTACGGGCAAGCGATGTGATTTACTTCACTTGTGTAAAATAAAGAGTTTGAAGAAAATATGCCATGCATTTAATTACATTCAATTCAATCGCATATCCTTCAGAGACAATAAATAGCTTAAATCTGAATATTTATATTATATAAGTATTTTATTTATTGTTCAATTCTTATTTTAAAATCAGCCAGAAGGCAAGTGATTTCATTCTTCTAAGGGTGTACCTACAACAAAGGGGAGAAATTGCCTCAAAGAATTGGGAATGGGCATTCGATTCCGTACCTAGTCTGCATCATTACGTTTCGCTCTCTTTGGATCAGATCGCAATCCGATATAGCTTTTCTAAACAGATAATGAGTTTTCGTTTTAAATTAAATATTGTTTTATTTCATTTAATTTTGTTATAAATAGCTGCGTATATACCTATTCTTTCTAACTACGAACTACAAGTATTTTTTGTTTCAAGTTCAAGAGGTGATTGAATTGAACAAAAGTACAGCGATCTGGTCTACGCTTAGTCCTTTTCACTTATCAAAGAACGCTTTTTTCACCATTACCTACGGACTTTTGGAAATAACTTAAATCAGTGCATACCAAGCCTATATTAATCCACTGCTGGACATACACCTTTCGGAGAGCGCGCCATCGCACGATCCATTCTTCATCCACCCACTTCCCGTCACTTTTTTGAGGTCGGCACTCCAACGGATTTACTTCGAAGAAATTGGTACTATTATAAATGCAAAAGTTTTGATGGATGGATGGATGTTTCTTACTCAATCGCCGAAGAACGGCTGAACGGATCTGCATGAAATTGGCACAGATATAGATTAAAAACCCCATTCCAAAAGGACGAAGTCGCGGGTATCAGCTAGTAATATAATTTTTTTTTATCGCTTCGCTTGCGCGTAACGACAATCATGCTTTTTATGAAAAGTAGTTATGCGGTCAAGGTTGTAGTACGCTTTCCCTGTTGATAAACATACGAGTAGGAATATACTCTAGTAGGGCGTAATCCGAGTGCGTTTGACGACCTCCCTGGCGCACTGCCGAGCGCTGTTGTCTTAAAGTGGAAGGACCAGGCTTCGATCCCCGGCAGGGTCCATTTTGAAATTTATAATTTCTTGGTTTTCTTTTGTCTGGCCTGGTAGAAGGCTTCGGCTGTGGCTTACCACCCTACCGGTAAAGACGTGCCGCCAAGCGGTTTTTAAAGCGTTCTGGTACGATGTCGTGTTGAAATGGTTTAATGGGTACCTGTGGGTTTAATTAAAACTCCCATACCTCTAACAGGTTAGCCCACTACCATCTTAAACTGCATCATCACATACTATCTGGTGAGATCGCAGTCAAGGGCTAACTTGTAGTGGAAAAAAAGAGTTTTAATAACCGTGTTACGATAGAATACTTTTTTTTTATACGTAATATAAATAATAAAAAACCTAGGTAAGTATGTTTAATATAAAAACTACAGATATACACTCAATGTATCGTCCGACCCCTTTAAGTACCGAATTAAAGCAGTTATAGCAAAGTTTTCAAAATTCGCTACAGTCAAAAGTTTGTAGAGTTAGTTTACTTGTCGTTAAAAACCGCTGCATACGCTGTGGCATAAGTCAAACTTGTTCCAAGTCAAATTAGGTACACACTAACGATACAACGTAACTATGTATCGCTCGCGCGCGAGTTGAATGCAGTGAACTGTATGTGTCTTTATTTCAGTGTATCCATGCTAATAGTATAAATGCGAGAGTGTGTCTGTTTGTATGCCTATCTGTCTGTCTGTCTGCTAAAAGGCTCATATTTTCAACCGATTTAGATGAGTAGTAGTAGTAGAGTAAATGTATGTGTCACCATACATTTACTCTGCATTCAACTAGCGCGCGAACTATAGGTATATAGGTTGTCTCCCCTGGAATCCGGTAATTACCCGCGGAAATTAAAAAATACTTAAACCACGCGGGCATAGTCGCGGGCATCATCTAGTCTCGAAATATATTCGTATGAAGCAAATAAGCTTTTCGAGTTAAGCAATAAGTAAAATATGTAGTCTATTCAATAGAGCTCTGACAAAATATCCGTTAGATGCAGTTGGAAATTGCATGAGAGGGATTATTAATAATGTCTTTCAGAATACAGTTTCACTCAAAGTTACTGAAACTACTAACTCGGTTGCTAAAGTACATAAGTACTTACATTGAATCATAATTAATTTACTGTTTTGAGTATTCTATTCGTAATATACCTACTGATAATATAATATACTTAAGTTTGGTTTAGTTAATGTAGTTAAGTTCAAAGTTATTGACGGCTGAAAATAATGTAAATTTAAAAAGAATTTAAGAATATCATAATATTTCTGCACCAAATGTCAACATCGGTTATCAAGCGAAAAACTTCCTAATGAAATTCACCTCCACAATTCACTTCTCAGATGTATTTTTAGGATTGTTTTATTATTTTCGTGCCAGGCTGACTATATAGTTACTTACTTAAAAGAGTCTGGGCTACTGTTTACGCTGGGAAAAAAGATTTCCCACGAGATTTTTCTGAATCTAACTACCTAAGTACACGCTGAAGAAGTCGGCGGAATAATAGAGAGTAATAAGTAACTACGATACACGACAAATACCTAATACAGCCCCACAAACTTATCGGACCCGGTGACAGCGTCGCTAGTAGATATGAAAAATAAATTAAAAAAATACTTAATAGGTATAAAAATTATAAGATACCAATTTTGGCCACCGGGTCAGATAAGTTTGACAGACTGTACGATACACGACAAATACCTAGCAAATAGATGGAAATTAATTATAATTGGAAACTATAAAGATTGCACTCATGTCACCACACCACTAACTAAGTAGGTCAGAACAATTTGCGAATGCACTATGATATGGACGAGTCTTTTAGCAGTTGATAACATTTTATGCCAATCACATGCGCTGATTTCAATAAGAAAGGCCTTTGAGCGAGATTGCTAGTATGGTAACAAGTCGTTTGTTTGTGATTGGCTTACGTCATAGCTGTGCATCGTGTCAATCAAAGTGTGATTTGATAAATAGAATGATGTGCCGGTGCAATGGACAAGGAGCGGAAAGCGACAAACAGTTACCACTACAGCCCATTAACGTCCCACTGCTGGGCACAGGCCTGCACTCTTAGACCCACCACGCTGCTCCAATGCGGGTTGGCGGGCTTTAACGACTATTAACATGTTAGTGATAATAACCGGGACCGACGGCTTAACGTGCTCTCCGAGGCACGGGGATGAAACACCGCCAACTTCCTAACTCCGGTCTAGTACTGGGAATTTCTAATCAGAAACTCGATACTTAATTATGGCCCGACCCGGGACTCGAACCCGGGACCTCGTCGGCCGCAGTCAAACATGCTAACCACTAGACCAACGAGGCAGTTATAATATTGCAATTTGACTGGATCTATGTCTTTTTCCCAGGATTTCCACGTTAGCTCTCACGCTTCTTTTCAATACTGATGCGAATATTGAAACACCGCCTTTTAAACGGATCAGTAAGAACAAATACCTAGTTTTCAGGAAAATTGATACCTGGTACTGATCGATTTACTAGCTGATGCTCGCGACTTCGTCTGCGTGCAATTTTTAATCACGCAAAATTAAGGAGTAACCGCGGGAATCAAAAAATTGATTCCCGCGGTTACTCCTTAATTTTGCGTGATTAAAAATTGCGCATGTTCTTCCCCGGGATGCAACCTGTCTTAATACTAAATTTTATCAATATCGATTGAAAAGATGGCCATGAAAGCGTAGCAGACAGACAGACGTTTACTTTCTCATTTATAATATTGGTACTTATGGATTTAATTTCATTAATTATAATTTATAGTGGGTTTTATTATAATAGTCATAATTTCCACCCATCGGTGGCCCACTACTGAGCTCGAATCTCCTCTCAGAATGAGAACGGCTTGCCCATAATTCATCACGCCAGCTAAGTTGGCAGATTTCACCCACCTTTGAGAAAGATTGTGAACCGTTCAATGTTCTGAGTGACAATTTTTGAAATATTCATTGTATTTACGTTTTCTTGTGTCTTTCTTGTAGGTTAGGTTAGGGTTCGACATAAATAATGGCCGGACACTTAGGTTCTCTAGGGTCAATATGTCACCGTAAGATTGTAAAAATCGTTAGTTTATAATCTAACTCGCGAAATTGTAAACAGTCGAAAGATTGTGAACCGTTCAATGTTCTGACTGATAATTTTTAAATATTCATTGTATTTACGTTTTCTTGTCTGTTTCTTGTAGGTTAGGTTAGGGTTCGACATAAATAATCAATAGGTTCTATCGGGTTAATAAACCAGATAACAATTTAACGAAAAATAATACTTTAAATTGTAATCTTTCGACAGTTTGCAATTTCGCGAGTTAGATTATAATCGAACGGTTTTTACAATCTTACGGTGACAAATATACCTAACAGATAAAAATTTAACGAAAAATAATACTTTAAATTGTAATCTTTCGACAGTTTGCAATTTCGCGAGTTAGATTATAATCGAACGGTTTTTACAATCTTACGGTGACAAATATACCTAACAGATTACAATTTACCGAAAAATAATGCGTTAAATTGAATCTTTCGACAGTTTGTAATTTCGCGACTTAGATTATAATGTAACGGTTTTTACAATCTTACGGTGACATATACACCATATAAGTTTCAAACGATACATGAAATAGCGCGGCAAGCTAGACCGAACATAGACTAAGTGTATTGAATTTCATTATGTAGCGTAGTAGCGAGGCACCTATTCAATTTGAGACACTGAATATAGGTATTCAGTGCTTTGTGAACTTTGACGGCGATGCGTATCTAGTGCCCGTGTTTCCATCTCTTTGATTGCTCCACGTACTTTGATTCATTAACAAGAGTGCTAGTATTGCCACACAAGAAACAGATCGATGGTCTGATCAGGATCTCTATATTCTTATTGTGGCTAATTCTGTATAACACAATCTCTAAAGTAAACTAAAATAACAGCCCTAAAGCTGCCTGCCACTTTCCGTAGGGAGGATTATCTATTACCTATTACCTGTGGTATTAGGAAAGTAATAGCAGTATAAATAAGCTGTAATTTTAGTTTAGAGAAGGTGTACAACAGAATTGATCTCATTATCAACTTAACTGACATCAAAGGTATGTACCTACCTATATTAATGTTGTTCAATCTCGTTGGCGGTTGAAGACAGTTGATGGCCAAGACTTAAAACAAACAGCAACCCTGGCGCAGGACGTCACAATATATTGAACGCGCATGCATACGAGTACGATTTACATTATAGCATGGCGCACTCTGGATTGCAATGATGATGGATCGCAAGAACGTGCTGTTTTCATTCAGTTTGAACCCGGAACATCTCATGAACTATACTACTAATACTGAGTATTCGCTGTATAAGTAAGTCTTTATTGCATCTTAACAAATGTTTACAAAATATTACGAAAAAAACAAAAGACAGAAACCTTTGGGTAATGCGTAAAGTAGGCCTTACCACTAAAGTGATATTTTAAAGGCAACCCGAGCGAGCATACGTCCAGGTAAAATCCACCCGATCGTTTTTACAAATTTACGGAAAAAAACAAAAGACAGAAACCTTTGGTAATGCGCAAAGCTGGTCTTACCACTAAAGTGATATTTTAAAGGCAACCCGAGCATACGTCCAGGTAAAATCCACCCAGTTTTTTTTTAATTTACGAAAAATACAAGACAGAAACCTTTGGTAATGCGCATAGTAGGCCTTACCACTAAAGTGATATTTTAAAGGCAATCCGAGCATACGTCCAGGTAAAATCCACCCAATTTTTATAAGGTATACTTACTACATTTCCAATGCTAATTAGCATGTAATAATTATGAATGCATGCTGTATGCACGCTTAATCATTACTTATGGAACTCCTTAGTATCGATTTCAATACGAAATCTATTACTGAGGAATACCTAGTAATGATTAGCGACTCTGATGCAGTAGTAAATCTAATAATGAAAAATGTCGATTAATACCTAAGAATAAATTCGACGATATTAAAAAAAACTGTTTTTGATTGAATTTAATATGAGTACAGTGTTGAAAATTCATTAAAATTCCCACCGCACCCAATAAAAAAATTCAGTGACCCGGTTATAACTTCCTGTTACCGAAACTGCCAAAGCCGGTGTTCGCTGCATATTGTCGCAATTTTTCCGCCAAATATTTATCCAAAGCAAACAAAACTCGCGCAAATCCGCTCGAACAAAATGGTCCAAGTAGAGCAAATTGAATACTATGCAAACCTAAATCAAATTTCGGAATACGTATTTATCTTATCGGTGGAGGCGAGGTTAAGCCACCTTCTAGGGGCTTACTGCCATCGCTTAAAGAAGTATTATTTTAAAATGACATTTTAATTTGA
The DNA here is from genome assembly GCA_964035005.1 of Erebia palarica. Lineage (NCBI taxonomy): Eukaryota > Metazoa > Arthropoda > Insecta > Lepidoptera > Nymphalidae > Erebia > Erebia palarica. The sequence continues at coordinate 24,735,696 of OZ035986.1, forward strand.
ATGTTACGACCTTGGCTACCGGTTGTCCATTGTCGTTTACCGTGAGCAGAGGTGTTCTTTTTCAAACACAGGTGTACTCTCAATTCCTTCACTTGTATAACCCGATTGGACGGAACACAGAACGAGGAATCAGTTTACTATCATGTGTTCTGTGGGACGGTAAATACAAAAAATCCAGAAAGAGATCAGCGCGTGAGGAGTAGGACCGACATGATCTTTTCGTTCTGCGAGACACCGGGGTGAAACACCGCCTACTTGTGTGTTTTCCGGGCTAGTTTCAAAAATGCATTAGAAAAGCCCTGTACTTCATAGCTAATAAGACAGACATGTAGTAAGTAGTTGAAGAGCTATTAATGCATGTTGAACGTTTATATTCTTATCTAGTTCTGGTGGAATAAAGCAAAAACGTCTTGTTGTTTCTTGTGAATTAAATTATAGGTATTAGGTGCATTGGAGCCGCTAGGTGATATAGACGGTTACCGAGGTGCGCGGGCGCCGATCGACCCCAATGCACGGTCGTCGCCCCGCCCTATCAGCTTACCAGTACTTATTGATACATATCGAGCCTTTTTAGGTCATCTATAATGACCTTCTTTATTACCTAGATAAATATTTTAAGAGTACTGTACTCCAGCGTGCTCCATACAAACGAAGATTGGTTTTTTGTTGAGTACTTTGTTGAATATTAACCAAACAAATTCAATGTTTTTTAGACAAGCCATAGAACCTGATTATTTATGAAAGTACTAGCTGTTGGCTGCGACTTAATTTTTTTGACTCCCGCGGGAACTGTTTAATTATCCGGGATAAAAACAAGCCTATGTGTTATTCCAAACTATAATCTATCCCTGTGCCCTTCACCCAGATCCGTTCAGCCGTTTTGGCTTGATTGAGTAACAAATATCCACAAAGTATCCATCCATCTATCCATCCATCCATGTATAGTAGTAATCGATGAAAACGAAAGAAATGAAGATAATATACTTTACTTGAATGATACTTTTTTCATAATTATACATAGAACATCATTGCTTTACCTAAAATTCGTGAATTCACCTTAAGTTTACTTTGGCTATGGTCTCCAACCACAAGCGGTAGCCTTATTATGCAATTGATGTGAACTGAATAATTTGTCGTACTCTTGGTGCGACAATGGATTTTGGCCAATTTAGCGGAAGAGTGTTTACCAATCGGAGGCGATTGCAATTGTTCCTTTGTGTCAATCATTTTTAGCTATTAAGGTCCCAGATTACCAATGCTGTGCCTCCAATAGCGAAACCGTATGAGAATTTAATTTGTTAGTGATGAAAATTGAAAAGTACGCATGAATAAGTACGGCTTCGCTATACGGAAAAATCTGCTGCCTTGATAAAATGTCATATTACTTCACGTTGAACGCATTTTCTAGCCTAGCTCTATATAAATATGTTTCATACAAAATATTTTATAGAAAATCCTCCTTTAATATTATTTTCGTTTACAATGTTAACACAAAAATTGAACCAATAACGGAAACCGTATTTTCTGACAATACATCTTCAGGCAGGTACGAGTACTGTATAGGTAGGCAAGGTTTATTACGTGCAGATAAATATATAGATATAGGTATTGACTGCTTCGTTGGTCTAGTGGTTAGCATGTTTCTCTGCGCCTGACGAGGTCCCGGGTTCGAGTCCCGGGTCGGGCCATAATAAGTATTGAGTTTTTCTGACTAGAAATTCTCAGTACTAGGCCGGAGTTAGGAAGTCGGCGGTGTTACAGAGAGCCTACTCCCCGTGCCTCGGAGAGCACGTTAAGCCGTCGGTCCCGGTTATATTATCACTAACATGATACGTTAAAGCCCGTCAACGCGCATAGGGGCAGCGTGGTGGATTTAAGCTCTAATTCCCTCTCTCTTATGAGAGCGAAGGCCTGTGCCCAGCAGTGGGACGTTGATGGGCTGTAGTAGAGGTATGCCCATTAATACCATAAGTACCTATGCCCATTAACGTCCATCGGTTGTTTGAACTATGTGTCAGCTCACGTAGGAAACCTTAGGGTAGGGTAGGGTTGGCAAGGTATGGAACGTCCGGTAACCTAGTGGTCTACGATCTTATGCTAGTACCTATAAGGGAGCTGATTATAGAAGCAAGCAGAAAATGACCGTGCTTTACGGAAATCCATGCTGGAGGTAATATTAATTGCTAGTGGGCCCGGTTGTCCTGCCCTGACCCTAGAACCCTACTGGGTCCAATTGTGAATTTACACCATCCCTGGACAAAGTCAAACACACACAAAAAATTTCATAAGAATCGGTCCAGGTGTTCTGAAGTGATGCGCTCACATACCTTCACTCGGCAATTGATTTTTATTTATGCAGATGACTAGATGCTACCCGCGACTTGTAGCACTGTAGGAAACGTAGCCTAAGCATTAAGTCAGGCTATAAGCTATCTTCAATCAGGAAGGAGTAATAAAAGTCCAAAGTTACAAAAATACAAACTAACAATCTTACAAATATCCAAACTTTCACATTCATTATATTATTATAGTAGTACATGTAGTATTAAAGTAGTAGGATATAAACCCTCCGATCGGGGTTAGTTGATTGAGCATTCAACCCGTTCTCTCTATTACGGTGACTGGACAGTGGGCATGTCTCCGGCTACCTTGCATTGTCTACACATCCAATATTGTGCAATCTAGCTAATACTATGCTGTAAATCAGTTAGCATTCTAGTTTGGTTCTCAACGCCGGTCCTATACCTATGTACCTACGTAGTTCCTATTCGGTTGGTTAAAGCCGGTCTTCAATACATATGCACGTATTTGTTTGGTTTAAATCTGATTAATCTGCGGCTAGCTCAATTGATTGAATGTAGCAGATAATCGAGATACATTTAAGATTTCATTCCGCAGCAATCTGAAAACTGGAAACATTGTAAATAGAGTATACCTCAAAAAACCTGATTTATAGACTTTTTTATCCTAAGTGAAGCTTTTTGAAAAAAAAATTTTTCTCGCCGTCGTGGTTTTTGTCAATTTATTTTTATTGTGAGATAGGCTTGCGCTTGACGACAATCATGCTTAGTGCAAAGCAATGATGAGGTCTAGGTTGGAACGCGCTTGCCTAGAAGATGCCTCTTAACTCTTGCCTTGAAGGTACCAAAGATAAAAAATATAAGATAAATCGAAAGAAGTCCCAGTTTTAACACTCGTCCAATAAGTGTACAGTGATACTTACTTAGTTTGAATAAATGCCTTCTGACTATAAGGATTCCTTGTTTTACTACGGAGAAACAAATAAAAGCTAAATAATAGTAATAGTGTATGAAAACTTACTAGATAGTTCCGCTGCAGTAGGTAATGCAAACATACAATTTGAGAGGGCAGAAGTTAACAATCTTTGTTAAGTAAACAGTTTGTTCTTTAAACATAAATAAATATTATTTAAACCGAGAAGAGCTTTTCAAGACATTTCAGGAACTCAGCCTTTCAACTATAGGTTGCTAAGTCGAACACATGTCTAACATCAATAGCGCGACTGGTTGGACATGCTTTTGTCTACCTTGTATTGTCTCGTATAAATGACCAGACTTCGCCTTTATTCTCTGGTATCAGACGATAGAGATACCGGGTTTTAAACAAAAGCAAATAGATTTGAAAGAAGCCTTGTGTTCCCAAAACTAGATGAAATCTGCAACTTCGTCCGCGTGAATGTTAGCTTGAAAAAATCCCGTGGGAACATAGTCTAGGCCTCTGTTCAGATCTTTAACTAAAATCTATGCAGAAAAGCATCTATGCATTGCTCCGATTCAGCGTGATTGAAAGAAAAACAACAAACTTGCGTTGTTCTGTTGCAGCGTGATTGAAGGAAAAACCAACACACATTCGCATTTATAATAATATTATTAGCATTATACTTAGTAAGATTGAATGCGAAAGTGATTCTATCTGTTCAGCTCTGACTTTTTACGGCATGTAACAAAGTACGGGGATAAGGCTGCCTTTCCACCAGAGATGTGATAAGTTACGAGCGCTTGATCTAACATCTAAAAGTAAACAATGAAAATCAAGCGCTTTTATTTGTGGGTTTGATACTCATCCATTAGAGCTTATCAATGTAGCACATCTCTGGTGGAAACGCACGCTAACAGTAAGTTAATTCAGGCAGGATATGATCGGTTTAGTTACGTTGTGCCTATCTGAGGTGTTTCGAGTTAGGTCAGTCTATGCTGCTGGCAAAACCGCAACGCCGAGCGACTTGACTTCCGGTGGATTATGCCACACCATGTTCCAGTTCGCACGTTTAGGTAATATAGCCGCCACTACATCACTCGCTAATATTGCTGCTTTAACAACATACGTTTTAAATATAGAATGGCTATAGTATTTATTTCCATAACTTTCCATCATAGACGGAACACTCAAAATCTGGAAACCGTGCCGCTTACACGAAAAAGAACATTTCACGACCATCGTGAGTTTGCACCCTTTTCCAAGCGAAACTAGCAACAAAAAGGTCCTCTGACACTTCGTCAGAGAATAATTGGGTGCAAAAAAAAAACTTTCCAGAAAGCGGATAAGGAAATCTACTCATTTGGAAAGGGACCCAGCTTCACGTCAAGGGCGAGAATAAAATCGTTTGTACATTTTCTATCAAGGATAATATCAGCGATTAGCGCTTCAGTATAACTGCCATACCCTTACCAAGTTGCTATGCTGTTCTAGATATACACTTACCAATAGGCCAAAACAATTCAAGGATTTGATTTCGAAAATAGCGAAACTCTTTGAAGTAAATATCCAAAGAACGTCATCAATCGATCCGTTAAACTTGAAACTAGTTAGGGTCGCCATTCAAGAACCTTAGCAACCCCCACGTTACCGGTATGTTGAGTTATGGGTCCGGTCCCCACATTGCCGATTTAGCTTCGCAATTCTGCCGGATCTCGTCATTTCTAGTTTTGGCAAAGTGTAATGGGTAATTTATACTTATTTCATCATTTCGAAATTATACTTCCTTACCGTGCGCGACGATTGTTCACAATAATTATATTCGTTATTAAGTAGCTTTTGCTTGGAAGACTGTCTGTGTGTTTTAATATTATGTGAAATTTCGTGACTAAATGTAGCTAAGATCGCATCCTGCCTGGGTCTGTGAAAGTTCGGTCCCAAACGGTTTAGGGGCCATACTGCCAACGCTTATACTTATGCAATACTCTTTTACAATGCGCAATATACTTACTAAAAATGACATTTTGATGTCACGTAACTTGACGTTCCGAAAATAAGGATTATAATTCTAAAGTACGAAATTCAAGAATTATGAAACAATAATATGGCTTTATGCGCTACCAGTATGGCCCCAGTCGTTTTGACAAATTAAGATACCTACAGACGGAAGCCAAAAAAAATGAACTCCTTTAAAAGTGGCAAGCAGAATGAGGCCTCATTTTAGAAGGATAACGTGGCCCAAAAACTTGCGTCAAAGAGCACAGGGTAAGATCCTCATTTAGATCAGCGGTCTCAAAGGTTGTAATCGTCCTATTGATTGTCAACCTTCTTAACCTGACAGGTTAAGAAGAAGATATACAATACAAACATAATTGGGTTTGATCATGTAGGTACAAAGAGCCATGATAATATTTCAATAAGATAAGTGACGGTATGAATAAACTATTTCGTTATCAAATACAGAGCTTTGAATATTAATTTAAGTGCAACTAATAACCGTAGGAGTACGATCGTGAACTCATGTAAATTAACTGTCATACCACCATCGCACCCACCATCTAAGGATACATCGAGTAGGGCACATCTAAATGGGTCATCAAACTGCATCTGAGTTCAGACCCCAGTCCAGTCCGCCCACGTCTACGCTGCGCCACATAACATCACGTTTAAGCCTCATTTGAGTACCTTTGTATGTGAGATGTCACATTACTAAAGGGCGCAATGTGCTGTTAAAATATAGCTTCGATACTTAAACCGGTTGCACTGTAATACTATTCTACCACTAAAGTAACGAAGTACTGGAAACTGGTAGACCTAATGATAGCTAGATCAAGACACGCGGAAGCGTGTCCAGCCAAAGTTCAAAAAAACTGGCGAGCAGCACCGTGTGTAATATTACACGAACCATTTGGAGCCACTTTTGACCCCCTCAAAACTCAAAAACTATTTCACATAAACATGTCAAATTTGGCGCATATATTGAGACCCGTGAGATACATATGTGCTCCAAATTTCATAAGCACACCTCAAATGGTTATTTAGATATAAACGTACAAAAATCGTCATTTTTATGATCAAAGGTATAGATCAAAACTCTGACACGAGGCATGCTACCATTGCTTAAAGCCGTATTATTTTAATATTGTTGACGTTTCTGTTGTAGTGTTATAATCATTATTTTAAGGACGTCAAAGTACGTGACATTCAACCGTTAGTTTGAAACAATACTGCTTTAAGCGGTGGTAGTAACTACTTAACTATTGAAAATGACACATAATTATTATTTTAATGTAAATAATAATGAATAATAATATAGTTGCATTAAAACCTTACCTTCGTATTCATACATTTTGTGCAACGAAACGTCATTGACAGAAAAGAAGAAGAAACGTATTTGAAGTCGTCAGTTCAAGCTGTCAGTCATTGTGATTTGTATTCATTGTTTATAGTGGTTTTAGTGATATCGACTGTTTACCGTGCTTGTTTTCAATGTTTCACTAAAAACTTTTGATTTTGAACTTTTGCAATCAAAATTGATGAGATGTAGAAATGTGCTGTAGAGGTAGTCTGACCATAGATGTAATCTGTCAATGTCAGTGTAACTCTAGGTACACTATATATTTTTCTTGAGAATTCTCGTCTTTATTTATCTTGTACAATGAGTCGTACAATAGAATTACTGGTGGGTGACACACTGACCTTACACCAAATAATAAGTACCTACTAATGTAAAACGTAAACTAAACTAATAGAAAAGTCCTATTACAGTGTAAAGGATTATTTGAATGATAGCGAGGCATGGGTATGAATTGTTACAACGGCTGATTATGTAATGTTATATTATAAGTACATATATATAATTTCAAATATTTGTGAGATGGTGATAATAAAAAAAAGCGGAGTTTATTGCGGGCTCTTCTCAGACCAGGGCACGTTTGGAACCCTCGTAGCTTTAGTTTTAAGATAACGTAGTTAATTATCACCATCACGTCTTATGCTCTGTAAGCATGACGTTCAGAAGGTGTACTTTGTAGGTACATATTTTGAATAAATATGTTTTGAGTTTGAGATTGAGTTCAATAATTTCTGTACAAAAAGTAATGATATCCCATCAAAAACATAAATGTAAAATGAGAGCCAAGTTCAAAATTGTGATATATATGCCTTGGTTGTTGACTTCAGCGACAAAAGAAGTGAGATCTAAATGGGTGCCAAGTTCAATGGTCAGTCCTGCAATTTATATATCCCATCAAAAACATAAATGTGAAATGAGAGCCAAATTCAAAATTGTGATATATATGCCTTGGTTGTTGACTTCAGCGACAAAAGAAGTGAGATCTAAATGGGTGCCAAATTCAATGGTCAGTCCTGAAATTTATTTATAACAACATATAATATTTTATAACAACTTAAAATATCATTTCTTCTTATAACTTAGTATAAAATGTTGAAGACTAAGGCTTTGGCTTGGCTAGTTTCCATATACGAATTATTATTAAGTAGGTACCTAAAAGTACAGTTTCTACCAGCAAGCCAAATTTTCGGAAGAATAAAATAAGAACTTACAGCTTTACAACTTGTGAACGCTATAATTCGTATATGAAAACTAGCCAAGCCAAAGCCTTAGTCTTCAACATTTTATACTAAGTTATAAGAAGAAATGATATTTTAAGTTGTTATAAAATATTATATGTTGTTATAAATAAATTTCAGGACTGACCATTGAACTTGGCACCCATTTAGATCTCACTTCTTTTGTCGCTGAAGTCAACAACCAAGGCATATATATCACAATTTTGAATTTGGCTCTCATTTCACATTTATGTTTTTGATGGGATAGATTAGTACATAGTATAAAGCAAAGTTACTAACCGCGTTTGTCAATCACTAATCCAGACAAATACAATAAATGGTGAAGTGTGTCTGTCTATCCATCGGTCTGCTACGCTTTTACGGTCATAGGTTCCGAGGAAGGACATAGGCTATATATGTCACCGTAAGATTGTAAAAACCGTTAGATTATAATCAAACTCGCGAAATTGTAAACTGTCGCAAGATTGTTCTGTAAATTTTTGAAATATTCATTGTATTTACTTTTTCTTGTCTCTTTCTTGTAGGTTAGGTTAGGGTTCGACATAAATAATCAGGTAGTGCCCGGCATGCTTAATATACCTAACAGATTGCAATCTACCGAAAAATAATGCGTTAAATTGTAATATTTCGACAGTTTACACTTTCGCGAGTTAGATTATAATCTAACGGTTTTTACAATCTTACGGTGACATATACGTACCTATCTATTAAAATTCATACTGGAATCAATCAAATTCTCAAAGAAGGCCTAGGTACACTTATAACAGGTTCACATACATGTTGTTTATGATAATTATATAAGCCCAGGGAATGTATTCCATTCTTAAATTTCATTTCTTTATCCTGAAACAAGTATCTTATGTTAGTAAATATCTTCAATACGGCCAGACTGACCCGTCCGTCCCCGGGCTCCTTCATTTCAGCTCCTCTAGTCCAGCAGTGGCATTGCTTAGACTCCGTTGGACACAGACCAGAATCTTGAAGCTCTTAAATGGCAGGCGTAACAGAAGCACCTGCAGGCCTCGGCACCACAGAACCTTGTTGGTTGCTGGCAACCCGGAAGATCATCTCATGTCCTTGTCTGCACCTGCGCACATAAAACAACAAACTTCACATATCTTTTTACGGCCATTACCGAATACAACGCTTCAAATTTCAGAAGACACGTTAGGCGTATAAATAAAATTCGAAACGTTACGGCCACTGGTTAAGTCATTAAGCGCGACGTTAGCATGACCTACCACGATAAGACAGTGGCACAACGTTTTACCCTAACTGGTAAGCAGTGTTAGAACAACTTGGGCCTAAGTCATTAAGCACGACGTTAGCATGACTTAGCCCGGCAAGACAGTCGCACGACGTTAGCTTGTCTGCCCGATTCTCTGAAGAGTACACATCTAAGTCATAGGCACGACGTTCGCAATAACTTAGTACGGCAAGATAGAGGCCCGACGTTAGCTTTTCTGCCCAGAGTGTACAGACAGCACAGGCCTAAGTCATTAAGCCCGACGTTAGCATGACTTAGCCTGGTTAGACAGAGGCGCGACGTTAGCTTGTCTCGTTGCGGTATCGTTGAGAAAAGTATAAAGAGCAACTTCATGGCATAAGACATAGGCGCGACGTTAGCATAACTTAGCCCAAACAAATAGTGCACTCGGCCAAACCTGAAACGACATCAGTCACCGCATCCTTGCACGCAGTTAGTCGCGTAGCGTCACACAGTGTGACTAGCGAACACGCCTTGTCACGCCTCGCAGCGCGGCAGGCGAGCGTGAAGTGTCGCGCACTAGGCGAGCGCGACCCTGCGCGACCAGTAGACGCGCAGCCGCAGGCAAGCGCGCAGCCCTGCGCGACGTATAGACGCGCAGCTCGGCGCAGCAGGCAAGCGCGCAGCCCTGCGCGACATGTAGACGCGCAGCTTGGCTCAGCAGGCAAGCGCGCAGCCCTGCGTGACCAGCAGACGCGCAGCAGCAGGCAAGCGCGCAGCCCTGCGCGACGTATAGACGCGCAACTCGGCGCAGCAGGCAAGCGCGCAGCCCTGCGCGACATGTAGACGCGCAGCTTGGCTCAGCAGGCGAGCGCGCAGCCCTGCGCGACCAGCAGACGCGCAGCAGCAGGCAAGTGCGCAGCCCTGCGCGACATGCAGACGCGCAGCTCGGCTCAGCAGGCGAGCGCGCAGCCCTGCGCGACATGCAGACGCGCAGCTCGGCTCAGCAGGCGAGCGCGCAGCCCTGCGCGACATGCAAACGCGCAGCTCGGCTCAGCAGGCGAGCGCGCAGCCCTGCGCGACATACAGACGCGCAGCTCGGCTCAGCAGGCGAGCGCGCAGCCCTGCGCGACATGCAGACGCGCAGCTCGGCTCAGCAGGCGAGCGCGCAGACTTACGCGTCCAGAACGCCTCACGCCGTGTTGAGCGCCGAATACGAAAGAGAAATAGAACAGATAATGACCACACCACACACGTCTGTCACAAGTTCTGAATACCTTTACAAGCCATATCACATGAACCACATTTCGAGTAATAACTTCGTAACATATTCATTGAACGGAACTTACTTGAACAACATTCTCTAAATGTGAAAAAGTAGAACTGTTATTTTTGGTGCTCTTTATAAATGTGAGCAGTATCAGCGGTCGTTTATCTGTGAAAGAAATACGAACAAACAAGCCAGACTTTATTCTACGTACACAACTTTAACAAGATTACAAAACGGCCAAAAATTAACAGGTCAAACTTCAAATAATTTTACACGAAAGTAAATAAACACAAGTAGACAAATAACTGACATGACATGACAATATGTCATGGCTGATATGCACAGAACAGAATAAGAACCTGAACACCTAATGTTCACATCTTCAGTTTACACGGCAACCAGGCAACGATGACAATTAGACTGCAATCCAGTTTTTCAAAACATCAATTACCCAACACTGAGCCCTCTCACTATTCGTAAACGAAGAAGTGAACGATAAGCATAGTCAACATATGTGCTGTAACTATCTGAACTCTTACTCGTTACTTCAAACAAAATGATTGCATATCCGCATTCGCGTCACTTACAACACATTCCGATTCAACACCCAACATTTGACCCCTGTATGGTGCACCCAGCGGCTGCAACATGACCGCCGGCTCATAGAACATGACGGAGGTTTTTCCAACAACGCACGCCTATCAGGCGATGGTGATATTAGGCGTAGCTGTCTGACTTTTCAAAGCACCTGACGCGAACTAGTATCGCGTCCACCTCATGCTTCAAACAACCATTATGACCAGTTCTACGACATTCACGCGATCACAATCAGGCATTCTTGCCTTCCTTCCTCAAGTATAGAATTATAGAATCAGAATAGCCGGTAGGATTAGGCATCACGTTGATACCGAATCCCACTTCTGATCTTGCAAATTTCTAGAGGATACTTGAAGAAGAAAGACGTAAAAGCTCTCCTGACTCATTTATTAACATGAACAATAAAAAAATTACAGCGAGAAAATAAAATCACACAAGAACGACACGCAACGACGGGTGACAATGTAGTCCGCAGCAGATGCGCACGCATCCTTTTATAACCTCGTCTCTGACACCATCGTTATTTTTCTTAATCGCAGGGAATGTATTCCATTCTTAAATTTCATTTCTTTATCCTGAAACAAGTATCTTATCTTAGTTAGTAAATATCTTCAATAATATTTTATAAAAAAAAGTATTGGCTTACTCTACACTTGTTCTTCTTATTATTTGTATGGGCTTGCTCCTCTACATAATATCACAAAGACATCTCTCTGGCATTTATAAGCATAACCGCTTTAGAGGTCATAATTTTACATGACGCGGTTTACATTGTGGTGTATGATGTTCAAATTGGTGCAAAGCTGGTTCTTATTCGTTTCCCAAGTTTTTGTTGTAGTTGGATAATGGCTTTGAAATTTGAATGTTTGGTGGCTAGAACTTGTAAGGCAACCAGCTTATTTCATATTGTTTATTACAAGAGCTTTGATACTTTACGATTTTTAGCTAACAACAGTGATAAATAGACGTCATTTCTAACTTTCACTTTCTAATTACTAAATTGGAAAGACTAATTCTATAGAGTATTAGTTTTCCTTTCACAAATATAAGCGAGAGCCTTAAATAAAAAATAAATAAACCTAAATTTATTGCGATACATTTCACTGCGGTTAATTGCCTCATCTGGTGACAGAAGAGCTGGCTCATTTTTTGCACAAAGGATCAACCTGGCTGTCCAGCGCGGAAACGCAACCGGCATTCTCGCCAGTCGCCACCATCACCTTTTAAAAGCGGAGCTGGAATTTCACTTAGATACTCTTAACGTATCACAAAATATAGAAGGCATTCATCAATATATGTGCTGCCTTGCTAAGTTCTTCTTTCACTATTTGTTAGATAGCTTTTAATTGATATCGCAGGTACCTCTGTACGTAGAGCATATTAGAAAAGTATACATAACAAGGACCATATTCCGTAGGATAGGTACTCTCAAACTAGGTAATTCTATACAAACAATAACTAAGCTTTAGGTGCTTGCAGCTAGAGACAATACACTAAAGTAAGTAGAACTCAGTATGTCAAGATATTTCCATATATTACAATACCTATAGTAATGTTGTAAACGGATCCTTGTCACAACTTTTGCATTGAACCTGTCATATTTTAGAAGTCCGGTCTGTGGCCTTTATCTACCACCTATCGTTAGGTCGTTCACAATGTGGAAGGTAGGTATATTAGACATCCTTTCTAGCACTTTTCAACCTGCAAAGACTTAGGAAAATGGATGTAGATAACGGGCCTAGTATTATTTATTACAAGTTTAGTTTATGTTTTGGTACCTAAATAAAGTATTTCTTATCAGTAAATCGAAAATAACTTGAAACCTATGAAAAATTACTGCTCACTACTAAGTTATTAGTAAGTTTAGTACTTAATCATTATTAGCTAATAAGTAATGATAATATTCGAAAACCACCTCAAACTTTTGAAATGTTCAGCGTAACCATATCCTTATTCCATACTAATATTATTATAAAATATGCAGAAGTGTGTCTGTCTGCTTCGTTTTCACAGCATATCTTAACCTGTTCAACCGATTATGACGAAATTTCATCCGTGACAGGCGACAAAAGCTATATTATTTTATACCGACAATAAGAATTCCAATGGAATTTTTAAAAATTTAAATCCACGCAGACGTATTGAAAGGGGTAGAATATTTCTGTATGGAGCCTAGTTTACCTACCGTTCCGCTATTTTTATTTTTTCTCGAAATAGCTGCCACTCATAAAACCTGTGTTAATCAATAGCTGGCATGAATACAAGAAAGTATTATATGACACGAAATCTTCAGCGTCAGGTTTCCGAGATATTATAAGCTGTCTAAGCTGTACTGGCAGTGCCATTATCGAGTAGATTATAACTTTGATAGATTGTCTCGGAAACCTGACGTTTAGACCTTATGGGGGTGACATAGTCAAAATTGACGAAACCCAAAAAAAAAATTAAAAAGTAAAAAAAAAATTATGCTTGGCGGCTATTTTGAGGAAAAAAAACGGTCGGTAGGCCAAATTATTTAAACCCCTTTGTCTAGGCATATGTAAGTACATAATAATTCGTATAGAGCTCATTATTGTTTTGAAATGGAAAGCAAGTAAACCTCCAATGTAACCAAGCTAGATCGCTTAGGTATACAACGCGTGTTCTATCATTCAATCTCGACAAGGAATAATCGTTACTAACGATCTCTACTGCTTTGTGTAATAATATATTATATAAGATTACCGCTCACAAACATGGGACAATACAATGATGTTCTGTACATAAACCATAATGTGAGTGAGGTGAATACTTTAAAAATTTAATATAAAAATTATAACCAGCGTCACTCGGGAAAATGATATGATTCTAACGATATCCCATACATCCAAATCTGTTCGGGCATTTAGAAATTATGGTGGAATAAAGTCACATACATACAATATGACATTAATCCCTGAAAGCATTAAAAACATTACTTATTTTCTGCACAATCGTTTAAAAAGAAGAACGATAATATCACTTACGGTCTAGTGTATCAAACTGCATGCAGATATTTTAAATCGGTGATGATGATGATGAAACAATTGTCAATGATGATGATGTAAATCATAACATGCACTCTTATCATCATCATCATGGTCACTTCAATCTAATGCCAGCTCACTACTGAGCTGAGTAGTGGCTGGCAATGAGTAGAGAGAGAACTGAGGAGTTTCCTCTCAGAATGAGAAGAATTTGGCCAAATGCGGATTGGCAGACGATAGGTAAGTACCTACTATTTATTTGGTACTTTTGGTAAAACGGAACGAAGTTTTGTCTGGTTTCCTAGTTAGCGCGCTCTATAAAGCTTTCCGGAAAAAGTTAGCCCAATCATCTTTTTATGTGCAAATGACGTGGCCTATTTTGCCCTGTTCTATCCGTATTGGAGTTGTCTATCCTATCTTAAATTTTCGTGTAAGTAGGTGGATTCATCTTTCCGAACTGGTGGTACCGTCGTATCTTTTTATCATTGTTTCAAGTAAAAACAAGTTTTACCGGGATTGATTGTTGCTGTGCTAGCCTAGAAGCTATTTATTTCAATTAATAATAGAATAGAATAGAATATAACTATTAACGATTGTAAAGCATTGATAATAGTTATTTATTTCAATGTCGTCGGCGAGCGGCAATATAGCGGAATACAAGATATCAAAGGTCATCTGCGTAAGCAATGTGCATTGCTAAATTATATGGGAAATTGTACTAATAAGAGTATAAATGCGAAAGTGTGTTCTGTTTTTTGACGCTCAATCATGCCTGTTGCGGCGTGATTGAAGGACAAAAAAGAACACACTTAACATATGAACTAGCCTGATACTTTATGCAGAAAATAAGCCAGGCCTGTCACCAGCAGGCGTAGCATGCGCACAACGAGATATCTCGCGATGAGAGAGAGAGAGAGATGTGGTCGTTGCCGGCTAATTTTTCGTTTACCCAATCATGCACAAAATCCGGTATAGGTATTTTGAGAAAAAAATAGTGGGCGTATAAGGGTTCGCAGTGAAAAATACCACAGATAACAAATATTACTTTTATGTCTACTTTTGACGTAACGAGGACAACTCGTATTATATGTAACCATGTTAGCTTCGGTATACAAATAGAGATAACAAGAAGAATAGCCCCACAGAAGATGCAATTAACCGCGGTGATATATTTCGCAAGAAATTTTTGCCACTCAAACTCCAAGTCTACGGCCCCAGGGTCTCCACGGCAAATGGAACAAGTATTTAACTCTCGATGAGAGAGGCATACTTCCGTCGCTTGGCAGTTTCAGCCTTTTCTGCTGCGGCTCCCAGCCTTGATGGTGTCTCCCTGATACGACATGGGGGCAATGTATAAACGCATATTGCGTCCACGTTGGCGCCCGTCCCCGTTCCCTGAGGGAACAAGCTTTAATCCATCAGGTATCTTACCTTCAACCCAACTAATCGTCATGCCGACTAATGACGAAAGGAATATCTGTATCCTTGTATATTAATGTATAGATATGCATCTATCTATTGATGTACGTCAAAGGTAAAGGCTAATTGCAAATCACGCCGTTAATCAAATCTCAGCATCTGTTCTGAATCAGCGGACCATTCACGCTAATTGTTTTCATACATAGATACTCACACGGCAGATGTAGACTGATTATATTCTGCTAATACTGAGGAAGTATGAAATATGAATCATGTTTGACCTAAATGCCTGAAGGACACTGTACCTATCGACAAATCTAAAATGGATTTATTTCTTTTTTCGCAGTGTTGAGCGCTGTTGTCTAAACTTGCGGAGGTTCTGGGTTCGATCCCCGGCATGGTCAATTTAGAATTTATAATTTCCGGATTTTCCCTGGTCTGGCCTGGTGGGTGGCTTCGGCCGTGGCTCCGTGCCGCCAAGTTCCGCCAAGTTCGTTCCGGTACGATGTCGTGTAGAAACCGAATGAGGATATGGGTTTAATATAACTGCCATACCATTAATTTAACAAAAAAAACGCAGACTTCGTATGCGAGTATTAGCTATAAATTGAATACGATCTATACTTATAGCCGCTGGATGCAAATTCCAGTCGGCGGAAGACCGCAGCGTGTGGAAATCCTTGCAAGAGGCCTAACATCCTATGTCCAGCAGTGATGATTGATAATGATACTTATTAATTAATGAATGTATTTTTTTAGGTGTAGAAGCTCTGCAAGCGCAGCGTGCGTACTTTTTTTTTATTAACTGTAAGTTAGCCCTAGACTGCGATCTCACCTGATGGCACGTGATGATGCAGTCTAGGATGGTAGCGGGCTAACCTGTTAGGGGTATGGCAGATCTAATAAACCCATCCCCTAATCGGTTTCTACACGGAATCGTACCGGAACGTTAAATCGCTTGACGGTACGTCTTCGCCGGTAGGGTGGTAACTAGCCACGGCCGAAGTCTCCCAGCAGGCCAGACCAGAGAAAATTCAGAAATAATAAATTCCCAAATTGACCCTGCCGGGGATCGAACCCGGTACCTCCCACGTTAAGGCTACGGCGATCAACACAGCGCCACGGAGGCCGTCAAACTTACATAACAAAATACAGATGGGCTGGACAGGGAAGTCCAAATATGTCCAGATAAAACCGGAGGACTGGCAACACTTAACATGACCCCAAATGTTCAACTTGAACGGATAATTGATACGTTGAAACGTTTTTCTAGGTCAAGCCTGCACGACGATTGGACAGATAAGCCACAACACAGTTCCGAAGTGAACACTTGTGTACACAATAATACACTAATGATATCTACTTACATATGTAGTATTCATCATTATGTATTTCTTGCATACCTCGTACTTACTAGAATCTTTGAATAGCGCTTAAGTAGCTTCGTAGCTTAAAAAGGAGGAGCAATTTCGTTAAGATCTGTTGCGCTTGAGCCGATAAGGTAAAAAAAAAACCTTTCCAAAAAACCACTGTATAGTAAAAAAATATTTTAATTTCTACACGCTATGTTGAAGTCGGGCGGGTATAACAAAGATAAGCAAAGTTGACAAATCAGGCTCGCCCGACTTCAACATAGCGTGTAGAAATCAATAGTAGATTATACACCAAGGGGATAAAGCACTGTTTTATGTCACGGGCGCTTCATTGAATCCTGAACGTAACGAAGGACTCCAAATTTAACTCCCGAGCGCAGCGAGGGTGTTATAAGTTAATTCCCGACCAAAGGGAGGGAATTAAGATTGAGTCCTGAGTGCAGTGAGGGATTCAAGCGCCCAAGAAAAAAACTGCTGTATCCCGGTGGTGTATACTCTACTTTATTCTTCTACCATAACAGTAAAACTGTAACGGTTAGATATTTATTGCAAATCATAGTAAGTAGGATACATAGGTCTAGTAAATAATAAAAAGAAAAGACAAATTAAAGTTTTTATTTCCAACTTTTTGCTTTTCATGCTGCCAGTGTTTATGCAGGTACACATACTCGTTGGTTTAAAAACTTTTATGTCAAATGGTACGATCGTTTGGTCGACCAGTCTGGAGCCTAGACTCTGTTGTGCATATTTACAGTATGGGGTTGGTCAACTAGTTGGGCGATCGATCGACTAGATTACGGCCCTAGGGCATGAAGACTGACTTTAGACCCGCATAAGTATGATTAAAACAGTAGTAAAGGTATGGTAGAAGTATAAAATTATTTTTTACTTTACAATGGTTTTGGAAGTCGGTTTTTTCGAAAGAATTTTTATTTTTAACTTTTTAGTGTCAGGATTGAGGATTTGGAGTCAGATTTTTACGGAACCACCTTGAGAGCTTCCTCTAAAGACTGGAAAAAATAATTTTCAAATCGATTCAGAAACCACGGAGATGTACCGACATACGCAAAAAAAACTTGCCAAATTTAGAACCTCCTCCTTTTTTGGAAGTTGGTTATCTACATTCACTCCCATCCCCACTGTTATAATACCTAATAGGGTGAGTGCGACAGTATATTTTTTTATCCTTCAATCACGACGAAGTTCCGGGCATTATCCAGTTTTTAATTTAACTGTGGATGAACGACTGTAACGTGAGGATTTTATTCGTTTATCATTCATTTCAACCCATCGCCAGCTCACTACTGTGCGCAAGCCTCCTCTCAGAATGAGAAGGGTTTAACCATTGTCCACCACGCCGGTCTAGCGCGGATCAGAAGATTTCATAAACCTTTGAGAAAATTATGGAGAACGTGAGGATTACAAAGTTATCATTTTAAACTACCACCGTTTTTCCGTTGTGTAATTATCTTATTACTGTCACCGTAAATTGCAAAAACCGTCAGATTGCAATCTAACGCTTTTTATCTCGTTAGATTGTAAACTGTCGACAGATTGTGAACCATTCAATGTTCTGAGTATCAATATTTGAAATATTCATTGTATTTACGTTTTCTTGTCTCTTTCTTGTATTCGGCATAAATAATCAATCAGTTAGGTTCTATCGGGTTAATATACTTACCTAACAGATTACAATGTACCGAAAAATAATCCGTTAAATTGTAATCTTTCGACAGTTTACAATCTCGCAAGATAGATTACAATCTAACGGTTTTCACAATCCTACGGTGACATCAACACCGTGTTTCTTAATAAAGTACCGATTTTGCGGTAAGATAGCAAGCAACAAGCAGTTAGGTTAATCAAGAGATCTTTAATTGAAGCTATGTCGCACATCGCATTGAATTGATTACTGCACGACACGACGACACGCAATTTGTCCGCCAAACGGCAAAGGAATCTGCATTAACATTTTTTGTTCTTGCTAGTTTTGTTAGGAGTTTTATTCACAATGAGTTTGTAAATTGTATCCAATCGTGGTTATTCCAATATGTAGTCATGGTCGTGCTATTCCTAAAAAAAAATTCTACCGTAATCAATTTATTTTTGAGTTTTAATATCTTTCTCACCATACTAAGTAGATTCCTAAGCTCTGCACGTTGCCTAAGTAGCCAATATTAAGTATATTGATTACATAAGCTATAATTAAATTAAATGCTAATTTATTTTTCATAAATAAATATCATTACATAGACATCAATTAATTATTTGGAGCAATTGTGCTTCACACTCCACAGATACTTAATAAGTTAGATTATATTAAAGAACATTTTCAAAACATGCTTTTATCATCCGCCATATTTAATTTAGTGTGACGTCATTTTATTTTTCGTATTGACACCCATAAGATTATCATGGGGGTTATTATGAACAACTAGTTCGCTATCCTATACTTAGGTAGTGTCCACACTGGACTCCCAAAGATAGCGGACCATATTGTATTTAGAATGACGTCACTTTGCTTACTATGCATGCAACTAACCGGTGGGGGATAACTGTTTAAAAATTTAGTTGCAAGATTTAACCTAAACAAACTCATAAACAATGCAATTTAAATAAAAGCTTGTTAAACGAATATCATTGGGGTCAATTCTGTTTAATAACATAATTGCTAAGTTAAACTAAAATGACAGCTTTAAATTTAGTTCTGTCCCTTTTCGCAAGGAGTGTTATGAAAGGGTTAGCAATATTTTTAATGCTGTCCTTTTTTAGTTTAGTAGATAGTGACTATAGAATCAGCCCTAGCAAGTATCTAACTATTAAACTACAAGTTGGCGGGAAAAGGTCAATTATCATTTCAATTTTGTAACCACACCAACGTGTAAAATAATAATAATATTGTTCATAATTTCACTAAGTCTGTGCTAGAGATTGATACTTTTTTTTACAAGTATATATATACGAGTGGTTGAGAATTTGGACGGAGCTGGGGTCAACAGCTGTACATACTTGTAAATTGGACAAAAAATCCATAATATATAGAAATGTGGTTAGTAAAAGAGTCTAATTTCCGTTACTCGTAATAGCTTCCTCGAAATTATTATAAGGCAAGTACTTAAAGCAAATATCATAGATAAGGACGATAGCAAGTCACTTAGGTACTAGTAACGAGTTTAATTAAATAAACATTGTCATGTTTCCGTATGATAAATTGAGTTTTATTAACGTTATTAAGCTATCTATTTTTATAACTTATTATTTGACGATGACGTCGTAGAATTGCGTACCTACTTATACCATAATTTTCTTATGAACTTGATTGATTAATAAATAATGAATTAAAGGTCTAATACAACAAAATTTAGTAGTGTTTTTCCTAAATCTCATAACTATAGTTAAAAGAATAGTCCTGATTTACTCACTCATAACTGCCCATTGGCTGACTTTTAATTATGGGCCAGCAAAGCCCCAATTCCTTTTAGACTAGCTTTGTAAATTTAGAAAGCTGAAATTAAGTAACTACAGTGTGTGGAATTTTATTGTAAAAGAATACGCTCACTCCAAAGAACGACTCTTGGTGATTTCATTCGAAATTACCATGGGAGCGAAGCCGCGGGTGATCGCTATAGTAACACTATATTTCCAATACGAACCCAGAGCCGTAGCCTGTATACACTGCTTTTAATGAAGCACTCATCCTACTAACGAGAAGGTACGTGGAAACCGGGTCTATATTAGATGCAACGAATAAACACGGATGAGGAAGTCACGGCAGCTAAAACGCATCTATACCGATATTATAATAAAATAATGGTATTCCAGTCACAGCACCGCAGCGGGACATCCTTCCGCCGCTTTCGGTGCTAACAATTGGAGGCAACGTGCTTCGCGTGCAACGGAACGCATTATGCGAAGTCGCCAACGTGCTAAGACACTTTGAGGCCTGATTTCGACACAATCCGTCTAAAATTACGCACAAGTAGGTTGATGACTTTGGACTAGGTACCTAACGTCATCGCTATTCGTATGGATTATATTTCAAGATCATATGAGAAGACATTCCAAACTATAATATAGAGGTCTAAAGAACTGTTTTATTAAGCTTTCATAGATTTATTTTAGGCAATGTGACAATAGGCATGATGACTGATTTTGAAAAATGATCAGATTATGTTCGGAAGTATCTACTATTTCGAAAAAATATTTTATTTCAGCAGAAAAATAAGGTTTGGTAGATAAAATTGCCATTTGATATTTATATTTTAAAATTCACGCCAAAACGCTCACGGGTGTCATGGCGTCGTTTGTGACGTAAATATTGTTTTTACCAATGTATCTACTGTGTGCAGTAAACAGTAAGTCTTCGTACAGCAATTTCGATATTTTGTGTGAATAATATGAATTTTAAAGTGTGTAAGTCGTGTGCGGTCCCCCAGTGTGATAACACGTCAAAATTAACTCCACGCAAGTTATTTATTCACGCGCCACTTTAAAAAACAATGCGATTTAAGGTGCCAGCGAAGGGTGAATTGCCCATACAAACGTAATACCAGAATAATTCGTAATTCGAGAATATTTCCAGCATATTATGCTATTATTAAGATTGAACTTGTATTTATCTAGAACCCTGGATAATTATGTTTTCAAAATACTTTCCCAAAATGAAATGTAAGCGCATAGCGTTTTGCATGTTTTTACGACATAAATGACATGTTTTCTCCTTATTTGTATCATATTAAAACCAACGATATCTTACGTACTAATTGATCAGGAGCATAGCCTATATTGTCAAGTTCCCGAATAACAACACGAAGTGAAAAACACAACAAGTTATCATTCATCATTTTTGGTATTTACGGAACAAGACTAAACGTATAACAAATTCTGTACGCTCATATTGCTATCGCGTTTGCACGCGATCATGTGTCATCAGCTAAATAGAGATAGCAATATACCGGCAAATTTATATTTGCGGATTGAATAGAAATTGCGGGCGGCTATCACCGGCCTCATAAGTGGCTTAATCTTACACGGCGAGATCCTACAGCTATAGAGCTAAATTCTACTATTTATTTCTGCAAAGATCACTGTGACGTAAGTTTTTGCTTTATTCTAATACTAGCTGATGCCCGCGACTTCGTCCGCGTGGATTGAGGTTTTTTGGTTCCCGATAGGGATTGATAAATGATGGGGCCAAATATGGACTTCCCAACAGGAAACTTCAAGTTCCAAATTCTATAAGACGATATACCTGAGACGAAATAGAGGATATGTACTATATTACTATTGGAACTGAGACCTGGCGGTATCCATAAGATTTTTGGACTCTATTCCAAATTATCTTTAAAATGATATACCTCAACCCTATGTAACCCCCCTGAATACCCCCCCTATGGAGCCCCCCTGAAATAAAGATTTTTATGACTTTTTAAGCCATATTCGGCTGGAGGCTTTAAATTGGAAGTAATTCCGTTCAGTATTTCAGAAGTTATTAGCCTCTGACACACGGACGGACGGACAAATGCAAATTTACTCAAGTAGACTCAAAGACCTTTGCTTCGCTCGTTCAACTATCAAATAACTATAGTTATACAGCTACAGTGCAACAATCATACTAAAAAATCAACTAAACTATCAAATGCGAAAGTGTGTGTTGTTTCTTAGTTACTTTGTTGTACAATCACGCCGCAACGGAGCAACGGATCGATGAGATTTTTGGCATGGTTATAATTAAGGACCTGGAGAGTGACATAGACTACTTTTTATCCCGGAAAATTGAGAACTTCCCGCGAGAATCAAAAAAAACTTAAACCACGCGGGTGAAATCGCAGGCATCAGCTAGTATCATAATAACTATAATCATCCTGGTGGCATCCTCGCTTCCAGTACTGGTATAGATAAAAAATACTGTGCTTCTGCAATCTTAGAACAACATGTGAACACATAGTTGCCGCAAGAATAGTATAAATTCAGCCAATCAAAACATTTGCGTTTGCCATTTGTAGCAGTAGATATGTCACCGTAACATTGTAAAAACCGTTAGATTATAATCTAACTCGCGAAATTATAAACTGTCGACAGATTGTGAACCATCCAATGTTCTGAGTGTCAATTTTTGAAATATTCATTGTATTTACGTTTCCTTGTCTGTTTCTTGTTGGTTAGGTTAGGGTTCGTTCGGTTCTATCGGGTTAATATACCTAACAGATTACAATCTACCGAAAAATAATGCGTTAAATTGTAATCTTTCGACAGTTTGCAATTTCGCGAGTTAGATTATAATCTAACGGTTTTTACAATATTACGGTGACATATATATCACAGCTTTTGTGCTTTGTCTGGACTGTTAAACTCATATTGAAAACAGTCTATTTAAAGCGGCACGGAATCGAACGAAAAATATTCATTGGAAGAGAGGCGACAGTTTCGAATAATACCTTTAAATAAAAGAATTAACCCCAATTCATCGAACTTATCGAGCGTTACACGTTGGCACTTCCCTTATTATAAAACAAAAGGCTGATCACTATTACATTGGCAATCGATTTAAACGTATTAAACTGCGATCGCCATAGCCGATGGCGTACGATTGTTATCCGCCGACACAATTGAGCTATACGTTACAAGGACAGATATTTGTGTTACAAAATTAGTAGCTCGTTAGTGACGCCTTTAATTGTTTAGTGGAATTCATTCCTAATTCACTAATAGCGTACGGCGCCGTACGCTTATATACGAACTTATTCTCTTAAATTTTTCTTCCAATTTTCATGATGCTTCCAATCCAATCGGTACTTCATGCAAGTCTACCCCTTAAACTCCTGACGACATGTCCTACCGCCAGCTACTTAATCTAACTTGACTAAAAATAAAGTATGACGAGATAGGTCTAAGCCACTAGGCTACATAATGTTGCGATACCTACACAGTTTTTAATTGAAATCTTTAAAAACATCAATTCATTAGTCTGCATGCACCCACAGCTGGATATAGACATTTTGAAAGCCGCCTCCGCCCACCGCTCGTCCACCTTTCCCATCCACCCGCTTCCCGACACCTCCTCAGGTCTTCGATCCATCCCACGCTGCGTTTACCGTCGTAGTCATGCCTTAAGCATACTTCACTAGCTTCTTCTAACTCAACGGGTTAGTCCGCTACCATCATAGACTGTATAATCAGATACCTACCACCCATGGGATCACAGTTAAGGGCCAACTTCAAACTTGTAGTGCAGAAAAAAATAGTCTCTATTTCAACGCTTCATTAGCCATTGGATATGCATCAGGCACAAGTCACAAAATTCACATTGCACTCATCGTAGACTTAAACCAAGCAGATTTCAAAAGTAAAGCAGATTTGAAAAATTAAAACAAAAATGATAAAGAAACGAATAAAGAATTTCAAAACAAATAATAATTATGATATTGGAGGCCCAGGAAAGCTATTGCTCCCACCGGGTATAACGGTATGTGAAACTTATTTTGAAATTGAAACTATTGTAATCCCCAAATTATGTGACCAACATAAGTAGCCACCTGAAGTACTTATACCACAGAATAGGTAATCTTATACTGATTACACTCTACAGTCGCAATATTATCAAACAATCGAGTAAGATACTCAAATCATAATGTTTGGGATGAAAATGAATTTCCGGCGGCTCGGTGTCTTCGTTTATTACCTACTACGTAAACGTGTTCACTCCGTTTGTATATATGTTCTAACTTGCAATATATATGTCACCGTAAATTTGCAAAAACCGTTAGATTGTAATCTAACTAGCGAAATTGTAAAAGTTGTCGATGGATTACAATTTAACGCATTATTTTTCGGTAGGTTGTAATCTGTTGTATGTATATTAACCCGATAAAAACTAATTGTTGTGATTATTTATTATTCAGTGATTATTTATGTCGAACCCTAACCTAACCTACAGGAAAGAGACAAGAAAACGTAAATACAATTATTTCATAAATTGACACTCATAACATTGAACGGTTCACAATCTGTAGACAGTTTACAATTTCGCTAGTTAGATTACAATATAAAGGTTTTTGCAATCTTACGGTGACATATATATCAATCATCAATATCAAGTGATTTAGCGTTTTATTTTTAATATTGAAAATTTGAATAACTGTTTGAATAAATGTACCTATTATTTAAGTATAATTATGTTTAGTTTTTAGTTTTTAATTTAATGTATCTTGTTTAATATAATTTTGTTAAATTAATTTGTTATTGTTAAACTTCTGAATATGTACCTATATGAATTAATCTTACGTAATTATGATTAGAGTTTATATTTGTAAATATTATACTAAATTATATAAATATTAAATCAACTACTCAAAACTTTCAGGACTTGCCGAAACATGTTCTTAAGCCTTCCGTCAAAATATCTCGTTGCAAAAGGCTTAATGAACTTACCAATGAAGATTGAAGATAAATGCATTGTTTGTTGTTGGGATATAATTTTATGAGGAAAAAATACCTAAGTTGGAAAACCAAAAAAAAAACAAGCTGTAGGAAGAAGCATTTAATTACTAAGATACATTAAATTTTCAGAAATACATTGTTGCCAACTACATTGAACTGTCAAGAAGGAAATATTACGTCAAAGTACTCAGAATATATTTACCAAGGATATTTGTGAAGGGATTTATTGTTGTATAATGATATTTTGACAACCATTTCGATCGAATTAGTCTAAAAAGTGTATGTATATAAGTGCAGTGGCAGTGAATTAATACTTGTGTTACTTAACTCGGTCACAAAAACACACTAAGTACCTATATTTAAAAAAAACTAAGGACAGTTGTTGGACTGTAAATTATTTAGATTTAGGTAGATTCAAACTACACATCATAATTATAAGTAGGTAGCTAAATGAGGTAATATTACTGAATAGCCCATAAGCTAGATGGAAATAGGCAATTAAGTTGTCACTAAATAATGGTACTTTATTGCAAGAAAAAAAAATCGATCGATCACTAAGATCATAATATTATTGGTATTTATACGAAAACTGCCTGATTTTAACAATTTTTTTATGATGATTGCCGCTGTCAAATTTCGTTTTAAACAAGCTTCAAGTACCTAATATGATAATTTCTCTTGGATGAAACAGTGGTTAATTCATCAAAGTAATTTCAATCAATGAGCTGAAGGCGTAAAAGACGGTTTAGAGACCTAGAGCACGAATAAGATACATAATAGCGTAACTTAAACGTCGATTTCTTAAAGGCTTGTTTGTATTTATATCGCATATTATTCGTTGAAGTCGAATCCATAAATACAAGTCTTATTAATATTATTAATATTATTGTATTCTTAATTGCACACAACAAATATAGAAACATATAATTAGAAAAAAAATAAGCTTAATCGTAGTAAAGCGTGCCTGGTCTTATCGCTAAAGCGATCTCCCAGATTGGATTGGCGAAATCACGGGTTGTGTGGCAAGTTATTTAATTTTTATAGAATAAGATGGACTACATAAACACTACATATTAATCATACACATATAAATATCTACCATAAATAACTATTTATACTTAATATAAAATATACTACTCGAACATTCTACTCCATTATATAGATAGTAGTTTTTCAGACAACGTTTGAAGATATGTAGGGATTTTGCCTGACATATGTCAATTTTTTTTATGAATTTTTAAAATCGGTTGAGTAGTTATTAATTGTATCCATTACAAACAAACAATCAAATCTTTCCTCTTTATAATATTAGTCTAGAATTCTAGTTAACGGAGATCCACAGAGTAAAAGCAGTTCAAACGCCAATTTACTAAATGATTTATTTTACTGGCTCTAGTATATTATATGTCTAATCTATAATGTCTCAGAGTAAGACTATTATTGAGGTAGTGGGTGCATCGCCCGTAGTAGTACACATTCCGAATCGTAGCGTAGGTGCCCTCGGCCGTGAACGCTCGATCTTGACCTATTCAACTTCCGATGCCATTTACAGGTTCTATCTTTGATATTATAGTACTTTCTATTAGTTCAGTATAATATTCTGTTATTCCTAGAAGATTTATTTTAAATTGTTCAGTCATCCCACACTACAAATCTCTCAATCTATCCATCATATACCATCATAATCAGTCATTATGCACTCATTGCTGGACTTCATTAAAATATGTTACGTTGTTAGTAATGCTGATTTGCACGAAACAAATTAAACTAATGTCACTTAATCACAAAAATTGTTTGAAGTCTTGCAATTAATTAGTTTTTCTTTATCTTTTAAACACAAGTTACAGTAAGGAAGAAAAAAAAAATCATAGGTTTTCTCATTCAAGTTCTATTCTAACCGAGTTTGTGTTACACCCTTGACCTCGGTCCGGACTTCGATGTCATCCTTATCCTCAGAACCTCCAAAACCGACCACCACCGATTTGAGGGTACCTTACCTTACTAATACCATAGTACATTGTATGTCTCGCGAAGAGCTTACTACAGAAATGATCCTATGAAGTTAGGTCTTCCATGTACCTTACTTACCTAGTATCATGAGAACTTACCTTAAACTAAACCGGCGCGGGCGCCGAAGGTGTGGGCCGGGCATTTCCGTTTCAAATCGTTATTCTACCTATACACCTCAGGGCTTTAAGTTAATAATGCACAATAATGCTCTATGGGGGTTTATGATGAAATATACTAATAAACGTGTAAAAAATATGCTCTCCGATACGACACACTATCCGATACGACACTTAGAAGTAGGTTCAATTCGCTTCCAAGACTTGATTACATGCATATTAAATTATATTCCAAGAGTTATTTAGTGATGGGTAAAACGTGTTAGTAAAAATCAAAAGATTAGGTATCAGGAAATATGTTCACAATCATAATGATAATCATTTTTATATTTTTGCCAAGAATATGACTTATGTAGAGTTTTAGTTAGTGGTTTAATATTATCTGAACTTAAAAATGTTTTGCAAAGTACCAACTCATTCGTTGGCACCGGACGTGTTTATCTAACAACGAATAAGGGAAATACGTCAATTTTGTTAACTTCAATCATTCCATAACCTCCCGACTCTCGTCACTTTACCTATTCAAAATTCCGCTAAATTAGGGAGCCGACTGACTCCTAAATATTCAATCGGAAATGTTTAAGTCAGCACCGACGCCACAGCGCTGTACCGATTTCAAAACAATTTATAGTTCGCACGCGAGTTGAATGCAAAGTAAATGTATTGTGACACATACATTTACTGTGCATTCAACTCGCGCGCGAACTATACACGAAGGCAGTATTGCTCAGCACTGACTTGCCTCGAATTTAAAATCAGTAACTGACCCAATCTAAATCTGAGCATGGGTTTCCGTAATTTTCGTTACCTTTCAAAATCTATTATTAACTTGTTAACTTACAGTGCATGCCCGAGAGTTGGCATAATGTTTTCAAAGATATGTGAAAACTGCCAATCCACTCTTGGCCAGCACGATGAACTTAGGCCAAACTTTATTCTTTAAGTAAGTACTACTATAATTACCAAATGAATATTATAGAAATTCGTAAATAGCCAAAACAATATTTTGTTGACAATCCCACAATCTATAACATAGGTACATAAAAGTAACTCATCTTACATCAAATAACAATAATAGCCTCCCAGGCTCTTTAAAACATTAAATCCATGTATTGTATGCTCATAATATTATTATCGCATAAATATGGATGTGGAATCTGACATTGTATGGCGCTACACGCCGAGAACGGCGAGTGGTCTTGCCATAACAACGCAATGCAGAATGATAATGGGACTGCAAACGACGCCTGTATGGGGTTGTATGTACCTATACCCTACGTGCTTGATTGACTTGCTATGCATCTAACGATGTTTCATTCGATTACTATCAATATTTAGTCGTATGTTACGCTACCGGGCTTTCGAGTCAGCGAAACGTGCCGCAAGTCTCAGATTCCAATGTGAATCCAACATACCGGTCAATTAGTGTATTCGCTTACCCAACTTCGGTGCGAACCGTCATCTTGTTTTATTATAGTATTTTACAATTTACCTACCTCCTATACCTCTATGCCTACCACTTGTTATACCATTTAATTAAATAGTTATACAACCCAAAAAAGTTCAAGTTTCACATCCTGCTTCGGAAGAGCCGCCCTTTGTATCTCGTATGCCTGGTTCGACGAGTATGTCCGGGCTCGGTGATAACAACTCATGCTCTACAGCTAGCTGCTGCACTTTAAGGAATTCCTTAGTATAGATTTCAATACAAAATCTATACTTAGGAATTCCTTGAGTACCCAACGACCCTGAGTGCGGCAGTAACTCAATGATACTACACTCTGCAGGTCTGTGCGCTTTGTGCCTAAAAAGTTACTTCCACTTGAAACCCTGCTTATTATATATTATCGAACATTCGTTCGACATTGCCTGAGCCCAACGTCTGCACATTCGTATTTATATGAACGTCGAACATTAAGTATACACGCTATGAGAACCGACGTTCTCTTGACTAAACCTTCTGATAATCTTCTTTCATTTCAGGTTCGCTTGAGATGCAGTCCAGATAGATACATAGATAGCATAGCGGGTGAGTTGTTATATTATATTATGTATATATGCGAAATACGGAGGAGGCACGGAACGACCGCTATGCAATTGCAAACTTTAAAAAGTTTACTTTGAGTTATTATAAAAAAGTCTCACGTAGTCTCCTCTTCACTCTGCAAGTGTGCGTCGTGCCCTATGGAAATTACCTGGGACTAGATATGACCTAGAACCTGTCTAGAGTGTTCCCAAACACTTAGCGGTGATTGGGCAGTGGACACCAATCGGCGTTTTGAAAGAGTTCAGTACAGGACTAGCTAACCTGGTAGGAGTATGACAGTAATATTAAACCCATACATGTAATCGGTTTATCGGTAATTCACTTGGCGGCACTTCTTTGCCCATAGGGTGGTAAAACCCGACACCAAAAAATAAATATGAAATATTCATCGCTTATTACATTTCATACCAATTCCAACCGCATAGTTGACAGCCCTCAGATAATATTATGTACATAACATGCTCAAATGAAAAGTCTTACATTTTTATTAAACTTAAATTGCGAGCCCTGCGATTGCCCTCATAGCTTTGAGTTCCTGTATTGCATGTTTAGACGAGAGAAACACAAATTGAAAAGCACGAGTCTTTTCCACACCCAAGTGGAGATCTTGCATTTTTAGTTAAATTGTTCGCATCGTCTTTTGAAAGCCTTTTAGCGTCAGTGAGTGAAGTAGAAACTCAACACTCCATTTTACATTGCGTTCTGCAAGCAAAACTTTGCTTTCTTTGTAGAAGTTTCGTCTTACGTGTATAATGTATGTACTTTTTTAACGATCTCTCTTGTGATCTCAACTGGTGGTAGGAGACGAGACAGTATATATACCGAAGATCTCTACTATATGTGGGGGCTGGCTGTATCTCTCGTTTACATGTCTTTGCTTTTATCTGGATGACCAGTGTAATTATTAAGTTTGTATAGGTACAACGATTTTTTGGTCAGAGTTTAAGAAAATAGCTGTTCTATATATTTCATTCATTGGTTATTTACTATTATGACATCGGGTGTAACCCCTGTCTAATCGGAAATTACTTCTTGGAATCTCGACTTATCATAAGTGGCGCACAAGTTGTCCTACGTGAAATAAATAATCCTTTCATTTCAATAGGTAGATACTAGGTAGTTAGACATCCAGAGGTACCAATTGTATAGGAAGGTATTGAATTTATACACCACACTGTGGTGTATAAATTGAAACACATATTTCCTTCCACATGTAGTAAAACTTACATTTTATTTAAATGAGAAGGTTAATTTTTGGTGGACTCTTTGTACAGTCTACCATGAATAGAGGAAAATACATAGATTCTATTAAAAATATAGTAATTTAGAATTAGAATAGTAAAGTAAGTAACGTGAAAAAAAATAATAATGTATTTCAAGTTTTCGATATGTTTCCAAGATGGCAACTTTCAGCCATAGAGAAGGCAGTAGGCGTGAAATTTTTCAAATGCCATTTCTGCAGCCACTCTCAAAATAACGTGTTTTTCTTTTGAAAACATCAAACAATATGAATCCGCCATGGTTACCCACTCATGTTTATTGTTGCTTATCGTGGAAAGATTAAATAATCTCACCACTGAAATTACGTCGAATTCGTAGATTTGAACCACAAAACTGGTCTAGTATTATTTTTCTTTCATTTCTCCACCTGCAAAAGGACCGGACCCACGCCCCATACAAATCTGAACCGTCTCCTTCACGGAAATTAATTAAAACGCACGTGTCTCTACATTTGTTTTATTTTATTCCAGTGTTTCCGACTATCCTGTATGTATAGAACGAATTGGAGACAAAAGCTATTGAATAAAATAATCCTTCGATGCTAACCGGCCCTTTGTTCAAGCGTCCATCCGTTATGAGGTTATGAAAATTAAAAACCAGCCATGTGCGAGGCGGACTCACACACGAAGGGTTCTGTGCCATTGCATAGTACAAGATTTAACACTATAATTTATTTTAATACAAGTTTACACCCCTTTAATTTTATTTGGTTGTTATTGCAGCTATATATATACTATAATATTTATAATACTCTTTAAAATTTTCATGTTGTGAAGTTGTATCTACACATAATACGGTTCAAGAGATACAGCAACAAGCCGACAAGACCGCGACTTTTACAATGGCACTAATCTGCGAAGCATCGAGCGTATTTTTTCGTCTTAAAATGCGTAAAATGAAGGCACTTCAAAGAGATAAAGTTTAATGGCAACAGTCACACGCTAATGAAACATGATTATTTACGCTTTCCAAAGTCTATACTTTTCGAATGTAAAGTCCATGAAATGTTTCTTAAATATTAAAAATGAAGAAGTATTAATGAACTTAAAGTATCTTTATGGCTATGGGATTGAATCCCAGGAGCCATAGTCTCTTAGAATTAGCTTCCTAGGTAAGGGATCTTGGCTTTTGAGCATGAAGATGCAGCCAGAATGTTATGCACGCAGTGCAGTGGGCATGGCTTTTACAGTAGGTAATTAGGATAGCTACGTTCATGTAGCATCAATTACATTTGCCAACAAAAAAGTTTAGGTTTGGGACCAGACACACAATTTTTTTATGAAGGACTACTAACAGGACCGAAAAAAATTACAACGTAACACGTTGGCGCACGACCTTTTATATGGACCTGCACAGATCCTCAGACCCTGTGTCACGGCTAAGCGTATTTCCAATTCGTACTGGCCCAAAATTTTGACATAATATCTTGTCAATAGTGAGTTTTCGGCGGTAGTATTCAGACAGGTTTATAATTTTTCCGTATGTACTTATTAGTACTTAGTAGTATGGATATGGTGGTTTAATAATATGAGTAGATGCCAGCAGTTAAAATTTCGAAATAACCTAACAGAAATGGTTTCCATTGCGCAAAAAATAATAAGCTTCACAAAGTTTTTTAAGCCCCAACTTTCTATTGTTTCAAATTGCGAAGTTGAATTACTTAGGCAGACTTGAGTAAACATTTATTTGAAGAAAAACGTTGAGCAGTTTTCATTTGATCCACGACTGCATACGGGTGAGTTTTAAGTTACAGTTTTATTATAAAGGTTATTTAGGTTAAAGTCAAACAAATATTTAAATATTTATTCCCATTTTACTAATAATTTTATCGTTGTTTTCTGGTGGATATCGGGTTAATAATTTTCTAGCCTTCCATGAACCGTTGAGTTACTTACGAAACTCGTGTAATTGTGACCAGCGACCCACCATTTCATGCAAAAGACTGATTATAGCACCGTTGAATTTTTATAATACCTCAACCATATTTTGATTTGGTCCCGGTACACAGTGACGTGCACGACATACTTAGTGTCATAAAAGCATTGCTTACCCTAGTTAAAAAGCTCAATGCTTATATTAATTCATCATGCCCTGCCTGATTATAGATATCCCTAAAAAGACCATAATGCTGACAACTGCACCAGGGAGGTTGCATGGTGATAAATTTGACAATATTTGAGAGCACACTGCAGTCAATGATCTTAGCTCTAGAGCTCGGCCTCAAAGTACCCATTACATATTACGCTGTGTTTACTTTTCTATAACGCATGATAAAAGGCGCCTTCAATATTTACGATTTTATAGTTTTAACACGACATGACACTTTGTACCAAATATTTTGGTCTGACGACAAAAAGTCTTCGGAACTCACTTTTATATGCGCACATTAGCGCGACAGGACAAAATTTTGTTCCCCTCTGACGCGCACGGTTCGCCAGACAATGTGAAAGAATTTAATGAATAAGAAATATTTCTTGGGTTTGGTCTGGTCTAACAGCTTGAATGCACACTGTAATGATGAATTCCATTTGATCATTTACTCGATCTTCTTCTCTGTTTGTTTTCCTGTATTTGGATGCCTTTTGAATTCGAGTTAGCTTCTGAATGTAATTAAAGTGAAAATATAAAATTTGAAGTCATAAAGAATTTAAGTAGATTATGTACATAAAGCACGCCAGTCTTCAGTCGATTTACATAGTTAAGTTAGTAAGGAGTAAAGTTTGGCTGACAAAAGTTTGAGCTGCATGGATTCGTGAATTGAATTGACTTTCTGATGGTTTGTTTATTTGCTCGACATTTTGTTTTCATAAATTTCATACATTTATACCTACACCACACTGTGGTAGAACACATGATTCCTATATGTATAAAACTTACATCTTATCGTAACTGTATTCACAAATAAATAAATTTGAATTTGTTAGGACTTAGGACACCCGTAAAATACATTTCAGCGGTGATAACTTAGTGGTTACGAATTATTCAGCCTCTTTGCTGGGTCCAAAGTGTGATCCCGGGTCACGAACCAATGACTTTCGGAGTTACATAGTTCCGTGTTTTAAGCAAAACCTGTGCTGAATAATGTTGTGAAATCTGCCCACAGTTGGCCAACGAACAGTGGACTATGAGTTATGACCTTACTGTGTAAGCTCTTCCCATTCTTAGAGGAGGCTCGTACTAACTGTAGGTAGTTGACTAGCAATGTGTGGAGATGATTGTTTCAGCGACACGACAAAAATCGGCTTTCGATTTTTAAAGTTTGACTTTTTTCTTTATGGTTCGTATAACTTCGTAAACTTATAATTATAATTTTTAACTTTAATGTAGACGAGTCGTTCGTCTGAACTAGGCCTAAGTTCACACTGAGCACTAGTTCACAAATGACTCGTTTGCATTTTACTGCATGCGTCGGACAACGGTACTTCACCCTTTTTTGGGAATGAACCGGCGAGCGTTTGATTTACGATGGCAGTCTCACTACCATACGTGAAAAAGCTTGTGTTCAACCATGTGATTTATTCAACTACGGCAACTATGCCTACAATGTTTTCTATTACGCCTAAACGTTTCAAACGTTTCATTCCCTTTTTTTTAAATAAGTTGAAAAACTATCATGTGGTATTTCGGCAAACGTCCTTAACACATCAATGCTGGAAAGTTACTTTATGCTGTCGTCATAGAAGAGCTGGGCAAATTTTTTGCGCAAAGGATCAGCCAGCGCGGAAATGTAGCCATCATTCTTGTCCTCTATTCCACGCGGGCATGAATTATAATATACTTAATACCTAATTTGTTTATAGCCTTTTATTGTAATATTTTCAATATAGTTACGGCGTATCAAGTAATGAACAACACTCAAAATATTCAAATTGCTCCAGAAGCGAACGCACTCAGATAGGTATAACGCCGGATTCATTGTGTCAATAGCAAGATTACTGAGTCGAGGAGGACTTCCTCTGCGACGAAAATAATATTTGATATCCGTTAACTGTTGAAACACAGACGCATATCTATATCCCTACAAAATTGAACAGTGTAGGATAGAGGCAACGATCTCTTTACACTAGAGTCAACTGTCAATCTATATAAATGCTGAGATAAAATTAGCTAAACTGGACTCGGGTGTAATTTTAGAAAAAATTGGTGAGGGATTGCCTAATATCCTTAAACATTTCTGTAATACTTCATACTGGAAGTCCAAATACCAATTTTCATGTATATAACTTGAAAAATATTTAATCCTCCTCGAATTTCCAAAAATACCTCACACTGAGTATAGTAAGGTGAGTGCCTTCATCATTCGCACCATGTTCGCACCACCTATTATCAAAATTAAAGGTTTCTAACCCCAGTGCGTTGATAGACCAGTCATACAATTAGTCAGGGCATGTCTTGTTGTTTTCCTTTCGATAGTCGACCCGCCCGATGCTACGCCGGACCCAAGGAACACAAAATGGCTGTTTTTTTTATTACTTCGGCAGTATTCAGAAAGATACGGCTACCTGAGATCACATCTGTGGGGCGCTGAAGTGAATTCCGTTTGTTATTTTGCATGATTAACTATTTACTATACCTCCACATCCCTTAAACTTATATCAAGAAGCCTAGAGTACCCACTTCATACTTATAGCTCGCTGATATAATTTTCTATTTCCGTTTGCACTCTCGATAACTAGTTAGTGCTCGGTGGAGAGCTAGTCAGATCGAATTTATAAACGTCCCATCGGTCCATATATAACTCAATCGGCGCCTGTGCGGCGATAACTTTATTATGTTATTTACAAGCAATTTCATGTCAATTTACGCTAACACAATTTTTTTAACGGTAAACGGAAGTGATGATATCTATGTTAGAAGTTTGGAATACGCTTGCCTAGAAGATGTTTACGAACTCTTGCTTTGAAGCAATGCAAAAGTCAGTCCGTCTGTTAACTTTTGAAAAGTCTGGAATATAGATCTTATGTTTCAGAAATGGAGCTATTAAACACATACTTTCAATGGAGCCTTGCTTTTGAAATTATAAACTTGTCTCATCATTTTACTGGGCAAAAGTTCCATCTATCCAGTTCCCGTGTTATCCACGGTGTTTGTTGTAGAACTACGATTAACTTTGCGCCATGTTCCCGACTCACATCCACTGCCACAGAGTTAAAGCGAGTTCATTTGAAAAGTAGCTGGTATATCACATCGATTTATATTCTAACACCATAAAATACATAAGAACAGCAATGCCTTTTCCCATTCAATAGGTATAAATGCCTTGTCCACTGAGTCCGATTAAATATTATTATATGTTACAACTAGCGAATGCCCGCGACTTCGTCAGCGTGGTTTGAGGTTTTTTGGTTCCCGCGGGAACTCTTTAATTTTCCGGGATAAAAAGTAGCCTATGTGCTATTCCAGACTATAATCTATCTCCGTGTCAAATTTCAGCCAGATCCGTTCAGCCGTTGGGGCGTGATTGAGTAACAAACATCCATACATTCATCCAAACTTTCGCATTTATAATATTAGTAAGATTGATGTATAATTTATGTTACGCATATCCTAAACGCCTTAAAGGAAGAGAATTGGTGGGTCAAGACAAAAGAGGATAAAATATGTGTTATAATATTATTGTTGTTGGGGATGAAGAAACAATAGTCATCCATTCCGGTTATACTATTAGCTACTTAAAAATGTTGAAGGATTTTGCATGCATTTTGAATGCATGTATTTTGGGACAGTCGGTCCTATTGCATGCATTCAAAATGAAAAAAATAGGCGTAGCGTCTATCATGGAAACTTGTTAATAGTTGTAGAACATGTTAAAACTAAAAAAAAAGCAATTTTGCAGCTCCATTAATGGTAACTCTATGTCCAACTCCATTTGCAGCGCCAACTTCGCCGGGCTGCATTTCCTTGGCATTTTAATAAACTGGAAAACTCGATGCAATAACATTGATTGAATTCTAAACGAACTTTGTGTTCTTCTTGTTCTGCATTTCGACGTGAAATAAACTGATACAGATTAACTACTCTGTACTATTATTTTGTAACATTTAGCTGAGTCGTTTCATAATAATTTGTGTCGGTTTTTAGACACTAAGCTACGATCGATTTTAAACACTTTGTTATTTAAAGGCTCAACACGATGCGAAGGTACCTACTAGTTACCAATAGTTTAATTAACTTTAAAGTGAACTTCGTTAGAAATGAGATGATGTAGCAGAAAGTTAGTCGCAAAGGGATAAAAAAAAACAAATTACTGAACTATAGCGTTTTAAAAATAAATTGTAGTCATTAAAATAAAACATTCAGTTAATATTTTTGGCAATATCAATTAACTGCACAATTTAAAAACCCTGGAGACCTCTTTACCGATAAAATTAAAAAAAAAACAAGATTTTGGATCACTCCTTGTAACATCCAAAATATAACATTTATAACAATAAGTAGGATACGTGGAGAGAGACAAATATATATTGGCGGCTCATAATTTGAATATTTTTTGAAAAATAATTAAATGTAATTAATAATTAAATTTAGTTAATTTACATTTATATAAATTAAATGTAAATTCGGATTGATTCTATCATAAAATTGGGCTTGCGAAAGGGGACATTTCCACCGCCCGCCTTTCGGTCTAAATATAACTAGCAGGAAGAGTGGCGCAGGGGGGAGGGCATCGACCCGACCCAGACCTTGTGCTGCCAGAAGCTACGATAATTCGCTCTAAGCCTTAGTAAACACGTCTATTATAATTATCATCGTCGGTCCAGTTTGAAAAATGCTGGTATATCAGGGATAAAGTAACGCCGTTGTCAAAATTTTCACTACGGAATCTGAACATTTGCGATTCAACAGTATGTGAACTCTTGATTGTAACTCTCCAATCCTGCATGATTCTGTAGGGCTATTATAATGTTAGTATTATGGTTGAACTAAGACTGTTACAAGATTTTACGAACTTACGTAAGTATTTTTTTGGTGTCATGAAATGATCGATACTTTTTTTTCGTTTTGTCGCAGCGATGTAGTGAGTAAGCAATTGGCTTTGTTCCCTGGTTTATTTTGAGAAATACTAAAAATATACGGCGCCTAAAATAAGACGATAACAATTATTCATCCAGTTATAAACCAGTGCGCAAGAATATTATTGTATACATAAGAGAAAAATTACATAGGTATATAACTTTATTTATTTTTATCCTAAAGTAAAAATGTTTTCGAAAAATGTTCAATAATTTATTTTTTCTAGACATTGAAGAATTTCAAACTCCTGATAACTTTTCTTATGGAAAGAAAAGCTAAAAAGAAGAAAAGTAGGATACTGATTAGTATTTATATATACTCGTATTTACTCAATTTTCAAAACCGCTCCCTCGTATTTTGTAAAATTTATGAAACAACTCGAGGTTGTAGCCATTTGCAACGAGTCTACACCCACAAGTACTTACTTAAAACCGTTCAAATTTCAGAATTACTTTGCATCTAAGCTTTTATCTATGAAAGCTCCGTAATATATTAAAACGCACTAGACTCAGACAGGCTAAGTGCATCGCGGGTGTCAGCCTATTTTAGAATTCCGCAATCAAACCGACTCCCCCTTGTCGTCGTGACACTTCACTTTGAGCGTACATTTCGTCTTCGTGCCCATTTCCTACTTCAATGTCTTCACTTAATAATAAACGGTTTAAATTGTCGTGATTGGCAGCTTCAAAAATAGTTAACGTATTTTTTCATTCTTCGGGCGTATTACCAGAAAAGTAGTACCGATTAGGGGTACGGGTTTGATATAACTGCCATGAACCTAACTGGTTAACCCGCAACCATCTAACTTGTTGTTTTAGGTGAGTGACGCGACTCGATACGATGCCATAGAAAATTACAAACTTGTTTACGAAACAACGTAGGCCACATGAAGGGTCTTAAAACTGTCGCGTCGAGGTGTCGCGATGAGGTGTCGCGTTTTTCGATCACTTAAGAGAACGGATTCGACTGCGACATCACTTACCACCAGGTGGGTCGCAATAAAAAAGAGTAGTAGGTAAGTACCACAAAAAGTAATACACCGAGGGTCGGCTTTATACTT
Organism: Erebia palarica; assembly: GCA_964035005.1. Lineage (NCBI taxonomy): Eukaryota > Metazoa > Arthropoda > Insecta > Lepidoptera > Nymphalidae > Erebia > Erebia palarica. Next base: position 24,774,343 of record OZ035986.1, read on the forward strand.
AAACGCGACAATCAGCGTACACGCACTATTGTCTTTAAATACATTCTACATTTAATTCGAAAGTTAATGTGACAAGTTGACATAAATCTGCAGAAGAGGCAAGCAAAAGCACTCGCAGCCTTAGTAGGTATGACTTGAAAGCAAAAATATCTACGCTTCGATCGAAAAAGAAATTAAAAGAGAAAATAAATTATTAGCAGAAATAAAAAGTATTAATAAGATCTACATTTTTAATTAAAAAAAATTATTTCTACCCACTTGCATTTTACGATTGTGTTGTTGCTCACAGCTGTGCAATTGCATAATGATATTATTTAGACTAACTTTATGTCACTGATGTCTTCTTGTAAATTTCTTTGAGAATAAAATTCTATACGATTCCAATTAAACGGATTTGTTCAAGCAACAAATAATGTCGATACTGGATGATGCCCGCGACTTCGTCCGAGTAAATTTTGGGTTTTGAATAATCCAGTAGGAACCCTTTAATTTTCCGGATAAAAGTATCCATGTTGTTTAATAGTCCAGGATCTCTGGCTATTTTTTGCACTTGATTACTATCAAGCTAATTTTCCATGAGTAGCTTCGTTTCCATGAGACGCCCAACTTTTTCCTGTGTGATAATTTTCGATTGTGGTAGGTAACTGAGGTAGCTGAGATAAAATATGTTGATTTGATGATTCTACAAAATTTAATACTAACTGGACTTTATTATGTTAAATCTTATGATAATTATCTAAATTATTCGAAAAAAAAGGACATGACCAGTAATTGCCCTCCGATTCGGGACAATGCACAGGATTTCCGTTTTTACAGTAAGGTTTAAAAATTCAAAACGAAATTATTATGGATTTATTATTCCAAATAAGGTCAGGGTTCAAATGACAAAAAAAACAGTACGTTTATTGTTTAAATCTTGAGCGTCCGCTTTCCTCTGTAGACACTACTCCATTTTGACGTTCCATTATATCCACGCCTAATAATAATCTTGGAACCCTACATGAATACCATTTAAGTACCTTAGTCATTATATTATGAATGATTTATTTTTGATCAATTAAATAGTAATGAAAAGGAAATGTATGTTTTGTTTATAATTATTTTTATTTTTTGACAAGCCTCAAACTCGAACAAAGCATTTTGAAATACTGCGTTTAAAAGAACGCCCTTTCACATTGCATATGCTGCCATCTGTGGTCGAATAGTTGAATTTGTTAACCAAGGTAGTGAGTAATACTTAAAAATATTTTCTAGACTCACCACAATAACTAGCGCCATCTAGTGTGGGAAAGCAGTTTTTGGTGAAACTTTTTGTATTTATTTTCTCAGTTTTCAGAGCCTTCAGACTCCTGAAACTTTTTTATTTGAAAACTATAAAATATAAAAATTACAATAATAAAGAAATAATACTTGAAAATATTTTTTTAGACTCACTCAACACAATAAATAGCGCCATCTAGTGTGGGAAAGCAGTCTTTTGTTGAAACTTTTTTTGTTCATTTTCGCAGTTTTCCGAGCCTTCAGACTCCTGAAACTTTTTTATCGGAAAACAGTGAAATATTACAATTACAATAATAAAGAAATCATTGCTGAACATTGATTTTTGACACCTAGGCAAGCTGCCATAGTTCCACCGGTCAAGTCCTTTGTCCTACTAAATGTATGGTTTGATCAAAGAGTATAATTTAACAGTAACATTGTCCTACAAATTGCTTGGTACGTTCTGCCGGTCCTACGCTCAGAAATGGTTAATACCACAAGACCATTTTTCTCATTACTAACTGCAGGACGAAAAAATTACGTAATAAGTTAGTGTATTCTCTGCCCAAATGAAACAATGTCCTACAAAAAAACAGGTATGTATCACTAGTCCGACAAGAATTGTGATTTTCTCGTATTTCTATTTGTTACATCAAAAAAAGTGAAATTTTTTTTTTAATTTAAATAATTTTACTTTTTAGTGAAATGGGTTGAAAAAATTATGTATTTATATTTTGTATTAAAAAAAATTAATCTTCATCAGATTCATCTGATAAATCTTCGCTGCTTATATCGCTGTCATCTTCATCTATTTCACTGTCCTCATTTGTGATATATGACTCTGTAATAACATAGAAAAATGTAAAAAATTATATAATAATGCGTAATAAATCAATAAGTAACAATAGTATTAATAGGGTACCTTGTATGTCAGAAGATAATTCCTCAAATGATGGACTTTGGGGACCATCAAACCAATAATATTCATAATTGCCATCAATTATTGTCTATCCAAAATTTTCTGGCAATTTTTCTGTAGGGTACCGCATGTGTGCATTACACCATACATTGCAGATGATTACAGTTCTTTTAATTAAAGCCAGGGATCCTGGACTATAAGTTTTCTCATCCCCACCACCTGGATGCCTGGTCTTCTTCCACCTCACGTTATTCCGGGTCTTTTGTGCCACGTACATACAAACTATAGAACCGCCTTCCATCTTCTTTGCTCCCTCGTGTCTACAATATGGGACTAGTAGTCAAAGGGTGGTTTTCTCAAAAGCCGACAACGCATCAATGATGCTTCCTCTGATGCTGCGAATGTTCATGGGCCGCGGTAATCACTTAACATCAGGTGACCCGCCTACTCTTTTTTTTCAAATTTAAAAAAAAATTTAAAAAATCCTTCCCACGAATACAACCTACAATTTTCTACCAAATTTGGTCAAAATTGGATGAGCTAATCGTGAAAATGAAACATAACAGACGGGCAGATAGATATACAGGCACACTTTCGCATTTTTAATATTAGTACGGATTAAAGCATTAAAGTTAAGTACAGTAAGTAACATTGATCCAGTGAACTCGATACGTGTACAAGAGGGTTGGCTAAGTTCAATAACACCAAGGGGTCGCGGCCACCCACCGCCCTCAACCTTGATGTATAAACGGCGTTTACAAATATTATTGTACAGTTCAAGAACCTACTACTCCGTGATACTAATGTAAAATTACTCTAGCGGCACGCTATGATGGCCGGTTTGACACATTACAATAGTGATGTGGAATGTCAATTTATTCTCGAACAAAAAACAATTAAGTTTTGTTTTTGTACCTGATTAAATAGGTTTAATAAAACAAAAATGTATATGTTTATTTAATTTATTTGAACGAACTGAATATTTGAACGAAAATGAATATACATACTTTATATGCACACAAGAAACATATGAATACAAAAGATACCAAAAAAGGTGCCACAAAAGGCCATAATTAATCAGATTCGTCCATACTACTATTTTCACTGTCGTCACTGCTATCATCACATACATTAATAATTATATGTTCGTTTTCTATAATATTATCTATTTTCACATCTCTTTCATAATCTTCCCTTATTAATTTAACAGTTCTATTCACAACCTTTTCCCAGTCTCCTTTAGTCACATGTTCACAAGCTTCTTCTAATAATTTTAGCATTTTTTTTGTGGTAAATGGGGGTTCTGTATTGTGTCTTGCAGCATATCCCTTAATTTGAGCCCACACCAACTCAATCGCATTATACTCACAATGGTAAGGCGGTAACCGTATAACTCTGTGCCCATGTTCTAATGCTATTTCGTCAATGACGTATCGGATCTTGGTTGGTTTGTTTTCTTTTAAAAGACGTACTAATTCCGCTTTTAACATATTCATCTTTGCATCTACGCCATTTTTACGAAGCCATGCGACGATATCAGCTTTCTTTTGGGATTGGGCAGGTGGCTTGTCAATTTGCATCGAGTGGTATGGGGCGTTGTCCATAATTATAATAGATGGTTCAGGGAGGCTACACAACATTGAGGTAAACCATTCAGTAAACTTTTCTCCATTCATGTCTTCATGATAGTCTCCAGTGGTTTTTGACGCAAAAGCCATGAGAGAACCTTCGACAAACCCGTTGATGGTTCCGGCGTGACAAATTATAAGTCGCGATCCTTTTCCTACAGGAACTTTGGAAGTAGATGCTGCTGTGTCATCGTTCCAAGAACGGCCTACAGTATGGTTAGCATTAAGCCATGTTTCATCCAAGAACACAACATTTTGCCAATTTTTGATTTCTTTCACTTGCCGTAAAAAAGTATACCTTGCCATCGCTATATCAAATCTTTCCATCAATATTTTGCGTTTGTTACATTTTTTGTATCGAAATCCAATGGTCTTCAAAATCTTCGTTAAAGAACTTTCCCCACCGAAGAATAATCCAGCTTCCTTCAGTGAATGCACCAACTTTTTTCTTGTTGGATACTCCTTCTGTAAATAGTAGCCGTAAACATGTCTTCGGATAGCATCGGCATCAAAGCTATCGATGCCTACGACTGGTTTTGCTCGTTTTCTCTTTTTTGGTGTGTGAAGTTTATTTTCTTCTGTGCCAGTCTCGCCATATTTTTTTTTAGTTATCCGTCTAACAGTTCGTTGTCCAATATTAAGCGCATCAGCTACGCGTTCAACCACTGACGTTATAGGTAAAATTGGCCCTCCATTTTGAGCTTCACGATCGAAATAGTTACGAAGGCGTATTACGAACTCACGTGTCTGACTATTTAGAACAGTTCTCTGCGTACGTTCGGTCATATCGACGAAATCCACAACAAAGGGCTTGAACAGAGTCCAAATTAACGAGCAAGGGTCAACAGTAATGCAGTATCAATATTTGAAATCCAAAGCCAGGTCAAAACTATATCACAATCGCATTGCACTGACAGTTTATACTTTTCGAAGCAACGTCAATTCGAAACTGCTTTGTTTTGCATTGAGCATTGACGCGAGTTTGCCGGAGGTAGTAGTTGTGCTAGCCAGCGATCCTATGTGACGATCGTATTAGATTCCATTTTTAAAAATTTATTGATATTTTTTTGCGATTTCAGAGGTTTGTCCACATAGTGAAAATTGTTCATATTCACAAGTACATTCACCCCTTAAATGGTGCAAACTGATTTTTCTACACTTGTATACATTTAAGAAATCAATTTAATAAATAAATTTTGAGTCCTAAACCTAAAACTACATTCGATAAAATTTATGAATCTCTGCACATCACTATCGTCAATAAAGTAATACAATTATTTCCTTCAAAGTCGTTATCAATTAATACGGAACTTCATGAGCGGACAAACGTCAAACCGGCCATCATAGCGTGCCGCTAGTTTAGTTACAGAACATACGTCTTTTCGATATGTCCCACAGAAAAAAGCTGTTTACCTTATTTGACTTGTATAGTGTCGTATCTGTCACCGTAAGATTGTAAAAACCATTAGATTATAATGTAACTCGCGAATTTGTAATCTGTCGTTTAATTTTTTTAATAATTATCTTTTGTCCATAACGTGTTTTCACCCTATAGGAAACTCGTTTCGTAGTGTCAGGCAGGTCTGTGCAAGCGCCGACATTCGAGCTGACGTTATGTCCGGTGTCAAGTCTTGTCAGTATGTTTTCGCCCAAACGATCGAAGTGCGAGGTGCATATTGCAGTAATTATAATATCTGTTACATCCGGCTGCCGTTTGTATAGTCAAATTGACACTTTTATTTATTATCTTGGTACCTCATCGTCGTTCGAGTCGATTATAAGTAAATAATATTCATATAAAAGAAATATTGTTTAAGTTATGGTGCAGTTGGATTGTAGAATCCGCCAATTCATTTTTCACATTTGTATTTCAAAATAGGTATGTAAAGTATGTAAAGGTCCAAAAGCTCCAGATTTTAAAAGTCACAAAGTCAGTAAAAACGAAAATAATACATTCAAACTTCATTATACTTTGATGCTTATGTGATCGAATGCTCAATACGATCTATCGAAATGCAATGTTATGTCAAAACTTAGACTAAGCGTACAGTAGCCCCTTAGTGGACGGATCTAAGCCGGTGAATGAATTTAATCATCTGGAGCGTAAAATATCTTGCTCGCCATGCATAGACAATAATTATTTAATTCACAGCAAAGTCCGAAAAATCGATTCAGAAATATGTTGTATTCTAGAAGTCACCTAGAAGTATTCTAGAAGAAGGTGTTGTTAGATGTTTCGTGTATGTTTCGGTACACGAAACATCTAGCAATACCTCATAGTAAAGTAGTATTCAAATGCAGCTTTTCACAAACTGCTGAACTGTCGAACGATTTTCAATTTTCTGATACAATATTATCTGAGTGACCGAGTTAGGTAAGATTGCAGGCTGCGGCCAACAATGGATTTCCTGAGAATAGATTTCAACCAATTCATGCAATTTATTATACATATAAATCACGTCTCTCTACGCTTTCACGGCCCAACCAATTTTTGTGAAATTTTGTATAGCGATAGGTTAAAGAAGTTTTATCCCGAAAAATTAAAGAGTTCCTACAGGATTTTTAAAAACCTAAATCCATGTGGAAGAAGTCAAAAGCATCATCTTGGTTCCTACATTAACAATATTCCATCATTTTGTTTCATATCAAAATGATATACTATATAAATTGCGAAAAAGTATAAACAACCCTGTACCTATAGGAACTTACTATAGTACCAGGATGTAAAGATTACACATCGAGCTTTAGAAAGAGATAATCAGCAGCTGCTGCGATTTTGTAAAGCGTCGTTACTGTCGTTCAGACGTAGGTTCATGTCAGCGACGAAAAGTCAGATTGGTATTGCCACGGGCATTGTTCTCCAGCCGTTGGAGACATGTTGGGGACTAATCACCGATGATCTTTTATAATTAACTAGCTGTTGCCCGCGATGTCCGCGTGAATTGAGGATTTTGGTTCCCACGGGAACTCCTTAGTTTTCCGGGATAAAAAGTAGCCTATGTGTTATTCCAGACTATAATCTATCTCTGTGCCAAATACATCCGATATGTAAGATCCGTTCAGCCATTCGGGCATGATTGAGTAACAAACATTCATCCATACATCCATACGTCCATCTATCCAAACTTTTGCATTTATAATATTAGTAAAGATCACTTCTATTCAATATTTTTTAACTAATCATTCATACCAATGTGACTCATATTTAGAGTTTCGCTCTACGCTCAGTCTTTGCGAAACCGAAACAGGCAATTATCTCTTTCCAAAGCTCGATGTGTACCTAATCCTTTACTGCCAGCCACTGAAAAACGTTTTAATTTGTACGGGAGCAGGTGAAATGGCTCGACCGTAACAAAGGATGATCATCCTCCGAGCGGGTGTTGTGCTCGGGGACCACTGGTCCGACCGTTCATCTTTGGAGGTCGTATATATAGCGTAATTCAGAGAACGCTTCGTAATCGTGAGTTGGGCTCTTCGTGGTCGCGTGAATCGTACTAGTAATGCCATCTATTGGATTATGTGCGGACTACGAAGACCGCCACATCACTCCCCTTCGAGTCTGGAGGGCGTCAGCATTCAGTTGAGCGGCGTTGCAAGCATCTGGAGAAGTGGCGTCGATGAACATTCAGGTAAGCGCTGCGTCGGGAAGTACTCAGTGAAGCGGCGTCGTGCAACAACCAGGGTAGTGGCGTTGTAGGCTCATACTACTCTGAGGCTGTGTGACCCACTTGTGCGGCTGGTACTGGCGTCGACGGGCTGTGTACTGATATGCTGTTGCGTATCGACTATTGCTGGCCGCTGAGCGTGTGGCTCTGTGAGCGGCTGTGCCGGAACATCGGTCAGCGTTGCTGCGTTGTATTGCTGTGCTGCGTTGGTTGCTGTGCTGCGTTGGTTGCTGTGCTGCGTTGGTTGCTGTGCTGCGTTGAGTTTTGTCGTGTTGCGTTGCATTGCTGTGCTGCGTTGTGATGATGCTGTTGTGTCCCGCTGTGCGTACTGATGGTGCTGTCCTCGCTGCGATGACTGCAGGGCTTATATTGTGATGTACCATGTTGCTCAAGTCTGACGAGTGAGGGCGTGACGTCGGCTTGATGTGCGTCGGCAGGGGCTGTGACGTCACGTCGGCTTGTTTTTTGATCGTCGGCGGCGGCTTGGAGATCACGTCGGGGTCACCAATGTACGGGAGCAGGTGAAATGGCTCGACCGTAACAAAGGATGATCATCCTCCGAGCGGGTGTTGTGCTCGGGGACCACTGGTCCGACCGTTCATCTTTGGAGGTCGTATATATAGCGTAATTCAGAGAACGCTTCGTAATCGTGAGTTGGGCTCTTCGTGGTCGCGTGAATCGTACTAGTAATGCCATCTATTGGATTATGTGCGGACTACGAAGACCGCCACAAATTTTAATACAACTGTATTAAATTTATCGAAAACCTCATCTCACATGAGTAGGTAATTAGTTGTAATTTAAATATGAAACTATGGTGTTTTATCGAAATGTTGAATTGAATTTCGACAATATGTATTTAGCATACTTTATTAGATTAGCTCTGCATATAAACCAATTAAATTTTTAACTGATGCACTCCAATATATCAGAATCATATTTTGGCAATCATCCATCCATAAAATAAATTGAAAACAACTCCGATATTTCTTATTAGTATTAATCTACACATGTACATTGTGAGATATCATTATTAACCAAAGTTATTTCGTTCTGAAAGGCTCACTTTTCATGGAATAAAAAAGATAACTATGACTGATAGACCGCGAGTAGCTTTGAAAACTTATACAAAGCACCCTCGCCAGCTCATTTCAATATCCCAGTATTTTGCTAAAGTTGAACTTTCCGCATTTCTAAATGTATGTGATAACTGCTAGACTACTATTTAGAATCTGAATAATAGTCGTATTGTTTGTTCAGCGCAAAATAAACTCTTTCGTGTTATTGATTCCGCGTGGTTAATTGAACGGATTTGAAATAGCTCGCTTGGATTTTTTTACACCGGATACCGTTCTAGGTTAATGATCGACTTGTTACAGTAAGTTTGGGCCGTTTCACTTTTAATAAGTATAAATAAAAAATGTAAAAACAAAACACAACAAACATTGCAGTAACAGGATAACCAATTTCGAATCGATAAGAATTATCCACGAAATCTGGGGCAATACTAATACTTAAGCAATATTACTCAAAATTACAGTTTGGTGTCACGTACCTAAAATAAGGACTATAATTCTAAAACACGAACGTCAACAATAATGAAACAATAATATGGCTTTATGCGTGGCAGCATGACCCTGACCTGAGAACAGAGCTGACGTTCTCCAAACGACTGATTTTCTTTAATCATGGCTAAGAACACTCTTGATGAAGTCACCTTTCAAAAAAGACAAAAAGCGAATCAAAATCGGTTTATCCGTTTAAGAACTACGATGCCACAGACAGATACACCAAAACACAGATATGGGGTGTTAAATATTGGATCTGGATGAAATTGGGCGCAGAGGTACGAGTAGATAAGTATAGTCTGAAATAACACAGATGAATTAAAGAGTTCCCGCGGGAACGAAAATCCCTCAATCCACGCGAACGAAATCGCGGGCATCGGCTAGTAATAACTTTTGAGCAGTCTGCGGAAAAATAATAAAAACTATAATATAATACTATAATACAATAATTGCTACACCGACATATAATAGCTCATCTAAGCGAACGATGTTCAACATAAATTAATTATTATTATGCGCTTAATGACTTTTAGCAACTTAGAAATCTAAGCCAAAGGAGAAATTACGTGTTCAAATACATTTCTCTATTGATATCGGTTCAGTATAACTTTCTTCCGATTCATTAAGATTGCATCAAAGTTTGATATATTAAAGGCACATACAAATTACTTTGATTACTTTGTTGTGGTGAGGCCATCGAATTACTTATACACTACCGAATGCCCGCGACTTCGTCGGCGTGGTTTGAGGTTTTTTGGTTCCCGCCGGAATTCCTTAATTTGCGGGATAAAAAGTAGCCTATGTGCTATTCCAGACTATAATCTATCTCTGTGCCAAATTTCAGCCAGATCCGTTCCGCCGTTGGGGCGTGATTGAGTAACAAACAACTAGTCATCCATAAATTCATACATCCATCCAAACTTTCGCATTTATAATATTAGTAGGATGGTAAGATCAATGGGTGAAGCGATCGAAGTAAGTATTTATATTTATATTTTTACACACGACGAAACGTAAGTGGCATAATAATATAATAGTGCTTTTGGCGTAATAGGTTAGAAGTTCGTTTGCTTGGTTGTGTGTGTGTGTATGTTCGTACAAAGCGTTGGTTCAGTTGACCATACCACAGTAAACTACTTTATTTACTGTGAACATACGCTTGACGGTAGTCAGCCGTTCGGGACGTGTTTTTAGAAATAGTGATATGGATCGAAAGAAGCGTGTTGCAGTGCTGTTATTGTTAAATAGATACTAGCTGATGCCCGCGACTCCGTCCGCGAGGATTGAGGTGTTTTAGGGGTATGAAAAATTGATAGTAGGCGATTCTCAGACCTACTGAACATGCATCTAAAATTTCATAAAAATCGGTCAAGCCGTTTCGGGGGAGTATGGTAGGTAACTAACATTGTGACACGAGAATTTTATATATTATTAGATATCATCCACTTATTACAATAATTTAACTAACTATTTTTTGGGTTTGGGAACAGAGAAAGATAATTTTTTGCTTATTTTAGAATAAGCATAATATCTTCATTTTAAAAGCTTTTAAGTTTATTAAATCAAGTTTTTTCTTATTTTGACAAAGACGGCGGCGTTTCGGCTACCAGCTGTCTCAGAGCGGACTAAAAATGGTGTCACCAAGTGTGACGCTTAACATCGCAGGAATGCGCGATGCGAATCAAATCGGTAGTTTTTACGATGCGTCCTGCGATCTTGCAGATTTTTGCGATGCGATGCGAATTCGCAGTTTTGTGTGGGAGCCCTTTCGCTGATTGATGCTCGAGGCACGCTCCGAATTGAAAACAAACTTTTTTCCATAGTAGATTTTGTCCGCGACTTCAACGAGCTTACGGTGAATTTGAGTGTAGTCCGTGTCACGAAAGAAGACTTCTAGAGGCGGAGCTAGTTGTCGTATATTTAAAACATTTTTGTGTGTAAAATGTATTAATTCCACTAATTGCCGCGGGGCTACTTAAGTGACACGGACTCTATTTTTAAATTCTGTACTTAGTAACTGTTTTTTTTAAATAAAAAGTTGCTAGATCGTCCCTTACCTCCTTGCGAAAGTCCTATCAATATGTTAAAAATGGATTAAGGAGGGTTGAGTCATCATTAAATAATAATATAGAATTATACATATATTGTAAACATTTCTATTTGTTTGTACGCCATAAAATAAATTTTCCAAGTGAATTTAAAAATATTCTTGCTTGGCGATGTATTGTATGTGACCTTAAGCTTTTTTTATACGCGACCTCTAAGGCGAGCGAGAAATCTCTTCGCGACCCCATCATGTTTGAGAGGCTCTCAGTCAAAATGAATTATTATTTTTATTTTCCACAAACAATTCACACGTACTCACACTGTTTCGCTACCGTGGAAATTGTAAAGCTCACTACACAGCGTGCTCTTTTCACAACGGGGTTTTTCTTTTTTAACCGTCAGCTTGTTTCGTAAGACCAAAGTTATTCCTCAAGACCGCACAGACCGCTCTCCAAATTACACATGTATAATATACAGACATGTGTCAGATGTGGCTGTTATGTCCTACCAAGTGATGCCGAGTAATTTTTTTGAAAACAACCTAAACTAGTGGTTCGCCCCGAACTGAGACCTCGCGGTACCTTATGATAGTTTCAATGTATATATCTGTGTATCTTGATATCTGTGTGTTATTTTGTAGCTTAAATATCAATACTACTACTCAACGCAAGGTGGCGGAAATAATCAGTTTGCATTAGTAATACATTGCAAGATATCGCGATATAAAGATATAATTAGTTCTAAATTTAGTAGGTTTAATGAACAAACGTAAAATAACAATGAATTAGATTAGTTAACAATTAAGAATCAACAAATATTATGTCGAAGTAAATTAGTACCACTTCTCGACGCAAGATGGTATTAATAAGCTAACCTAAAATACATCGTAAGATTTAAAGGTGAACGCGCACCTAGTTGGTTCTCATGGTTTCGCGCAGTCAAAACATCAACATCAATACTCGCAAATATTTGCGCTCAGGAACCGATCTTTAAACGAATAAGAATTAGGTCTTTCACGCCTCCCGCATCACTGCACCGTACGCATTAAAACGCGCCGAATCTGATGACGTCAATTGTCATCCGCTTGTGTGGACGGAATGCCTATACCTACAGTATTTTACTAAAATACAGCACGTTTGGTGAGCGCGTGGGTGTTACGTCGCATAGGAATTCATAATAAAAAAATTATAAAATGTGATGACTGTGTGCTTGCGGGTCATGCGGTGAGCATGACTAGATGCGCGCTCATGTTTACGTTCATAGACATCAGTCAGTTAATGTAACATCTGTAATTAATTTATAATGTACCATGTTCTGGACGATAAACGAATTATGAATTATCAGTACTATCAGTAGGCTATTTTTTTCCACGTAAGATGGTGCTAACGTATATTATTTGTAAGCACTTGAAACTAATAAACTTTTAAAGAGCGCCATCTATTGACATCATTGTAAAGTTCAGTTAAAAATACTGAAGCTCATTAAAAACTAAATAATTTCGTTTCCTTATAATATTTGACTTATTTTAGTATTTTTTGTTCAAGTACAGGATATAATTCAAATAATTGATCAAGTTTCAGGCTCAGCCTTTCTGAAAATTGAGAGTTCTGAGGTCAACTTTGGACGCTAGAAAATCTCCACTTTGAAAGCCCCCCATTTCGTCAATTTTAAGGGAAAAATTAAAAAAAAATATTTTTGGACTCTATTCCTAATTATCTTTAAAATGATATACCGCAACCCTATGTAACGCTATAAAAAATATTTTACTTCGCATTCGCTTCTATAAGAGCCCCCTGAAATAAAGATTTTTATAACTTTCTAAGCCATATTCGGCTGGAGGCCACAGGTTTACATATTACATTTCAATTTGAAGTAATAACGTTCAGTAATTCAGAAGTTATAAGTCTCTGATAGACGGACGGATAGGGTTGCCAACTTTTTTTGACAAAAAAAACATCCCAACGTTTGGATAGGAAAAAAATAAAGTATTTAGAAGAAAAATTTTTTTTTTCAATTTTTATGTTTTTATTTCAGAATGTCACCTGTCCTGTCACATTCACAACACCACATCTGACATCAAACATTTCGTTCAGTAATTATAAATCGTTTCCATCATCCGAATTAACTTACGTGTACTGTTAAATAGTTAAGTACCCATAATGAGTATTTTGCTTTACGCATCACAGTAAAGGTTGAAAATAAAGTATTTTCACATACGAATTATAATATTTAAATACTTTGTATGCAAAAGTATAAAGTATAATTACCAAAAATAAAATAGGATACGTTTATTTAAACGTGCAAGTGCAAATTCACTCAAGTAGACTCAGAGACCTTCGCTTCGCTCGACCAATTAAGCTTAATATATTATAATCTTTGAAAATGGCTAAGTAAGCTCTTGACTGCGATCTCACCTGATCGTAAGTGATGATGCTGTCTAAGATGGTAGCGGGCTAACCTGTTAGGAGTATGGCAGTTTAAATATTAAACCCATACCCCTAATCCGTTGCTACACGACATCATATCGGAACTCTAAGCCGCTTGTCGGCACGTCTTTGTCGATGGAGTGGAAACTAGCCACGGCCCAAGCCTCCCACCAGGCCAGACCAGGGAACATTCAGTAATTATAAAATCCCAAATTGCCTCTGCCGGGGATCGAACTGGGATCTCCCACGTTAAAACAAAATCGCTAAACCTTGCGCAAGGGAGGTTGTCAAGTGAAAATAAAAATAGATGGTGTAAAAAGTCTCTCTCTCGGTTGGACTTTACTCTGCCGGTATGCGATGTGCCTAACTTGTTATGGTCAGTTCAGACCATACGGAACAGACAACAAGCGTTTATTTCCTTGTCTGCTTCGAATTTTATACTAAAACCCTATATTGATATAGTTTTTTATTCAGTGACATCAAAAGTTCGCGAGGAATTTTCCGTTTTGTCTGAAGTGAGCCTAGTGACTAGTGACCCTTAACATTAAAATTTTTTTTTTTAAAAAGCTCTATCTGCATATTTTGCAAAATCACTGCAGTATAAAATCGCAGTCAAGTAGAAAATGTGTCATCGATAAAAGTACTCAATACCTACCTGCTATCATGAAACTGTGCCGTAAATAATTACGTTCAACGTAGCGTCTAACAAGGTAGTACGCGAGATACGATGCATCTACGCCTGTTTGAGTTTTGAAGCCATGAATGAAACGATGGATACCTACTTTGAATGGGTGACCTATTTCAATAGCCACTACATTTATCCCGCGAAATTGTTTCCGTGAGCGACGAGTTTCATGCAATATCTTTTTATAGAGCAAGCGGTTCGAGTTGATATGTTACCAAGTTTCTTTTTTATTAAAAATTTTACGTATCAATAATTGATGATGCTCACGACTTCGAAATTTCCTGGAAAATATTCCATTTTCCCGGTAAAAAGTAGCGTATACACGACGATAAAAGCCATATCAAACAACATAAAGTTCGTTCTCATTTCCAGGAAAGCAGCATCAATCAATGCAATTATAAAACGTTTGAACGAATAATATCATAATATAATTGTTCCTACTCACAACAAAGCTGACGCCTGACCGCATGCTTTTAAATTATAAATGTACAGGGTATTATAAACAATTTCGCAGTTCAGTAACTTTTTTAACATGAAAATATTAAAACAAAATGTGAATAATTTATACGTATAATAATAACTTACGTTAAGGACATGTTAGGTAGGTACATATAAAAAATATTACGTACGTAATAATTTATAGATAAATATTATATTTTGATTGTCAGATTAATTGTAATTATTATGCAGAGTGCTTTTTTAAGTACACACAAATTGTTGATAACAAAACCTGCTATTGCTTGCTATTTTTTTTTATCCACTACAAGTTAGCCTTTGACTGCAATCTCACCTGATGGTAAGTGAAGATGTAGTCTAAGATGGTAACGGGCATGGCAGTTATATTAAACCAATGCTAGCTCTGCTAATTTGTAAAATTATTATGAAAATGTAATTAAATAGCTAAGCAATCCCTGTATGGATTACTAATTACTAATTTACTAATAATATTATAATATCCATACTAATATTGTAAATGCTAAAGTGTGCCTGTCTGTCTACTACGCTGTCACGGCCCACCTGTTCAACTGATTTTGATTAAATTTAGTTACAGGTATAGGTTGTATCCTGGAGAAGGACATCGGCTTATCCCGGAAAACTAAGGAGTTCCCGCGGGAATTGAAAAAACAATCCATGCGGGCATCATCTAGTTAATAATAATGATTAATGATATATTTTACCGTGTAAAATAATATTGGTTAGGCAGGGGCCATAGTACTTCCATAGACCCAGTTCACCACCCACCAGTCCACTATAGCAACCCAAGCCCATAGACCCATACCTATCATTTGTTTCCATGTTTTGCAATAGTCCTGCACCAACCGGGGATTGTCCTTGAGTGTACTCGCATAATGCATATAGGGATATTAGCCGGTTGGTGTCACATTTCCTTCGGAGTAAAATTGTCTAACGGGCTTCTGCGAGTTGGTGTCGGCCCCTCGTATATAGTACATTCGCCTTCCAAAGGTCCGGGACCCCCATGGTCCTGAGATGGAACAGACTTACAAATTACAATGATTAGTTTATAATTTATAAAATTAGTTTATTTTAATTATAAATGAATATATACTTATAAATTTTATGCTTAAAAATTTATTAAATTTCATCTCACATAAGTGATGACGAACGATAAACGAATTTCATATTTTAATTTAATTAATTTTATAATTCGTTAAAAAATAAAAGGTAAACTTCAATAGCTCTAGTCTCGGCATTTAATTATGTTTCAATGATAAATACGTAATAATATTATGGCTCGCACAGCAAATCGAAAATGTACGTAAATAATCTGGTATAAATAATATCTTTTGTTACTTAATTATATAAAAATTTACATTAAAATAGATAGAAACAAATAATCAGGATTTTTTGCGTTCATCACTGCGAACTAAAGGGTGAAAAAAAATCCATGCAGCCCCGGATGCAAATTCGCACAGCTAGTAGTATAAAAGGAATAGACTGACTGACTCAATATCAACAACAGTTGTACATAGGTTAGATGTTTTGCACTTATGTTTTCTTGATAACGTAGAGTAATAATTTTAAGTATTAATCTACGTTATCAAGAAAACGGTTGGAATGTCTGATAATTATCAGACATTCCATCCGAGTAAAGCTATGCTTATTAATGGAATAAGTATGGCTTTACTTAGCTAGAGTAGCGAACGTGCGTGTAGTCTATATCTACTATGACGAAGCAACGTACGTACTTGTAACTTGTAATGTAAATTCACTGTTTTGTCTTACCAAATAATAGAGCAGGATGCATTGGCAAGTTAACCTTTTATCAGGCCAATTGTATCGTTGCACACTGGAAGTGTAGAGAGTTGCAATCATACAGAGGCTCCAACATTCCGAAATCCCGTCCAGAGCTGCATCGTCAGGTAGTGCAGCCGTACCGATCAATATCCTCCCTTCTCGTCCCACTCTCTGGCTCCCTCTAACCCTACTCGCCCCCTCCTCACCCCACACGCCGCACACCCGCTGCCAAACCAAACAAATAAAATTCCTCGATACTCGATAGCGCTTTCCTCGTTTAATTTTTATGCTACATTACGAAATCTTATTACCCAACCAGCAAAGGTTATATATATAAATATATATATATATATATATATATATATATATAATATAATATTAGCAGTCCATGAGGTCTGACTCTAGACAGACCGACTGCCTTAGAACTGCACGACTGCAAAATTGCAGATTTGTAGCAGTTTTTGTGCGGTTGGCATAACTGCATCGAAACTGCAAAGTGCAAACTAACTTGCAGTTCTATTGCAGTAATGCCAATTGTAGAAAAACTGCTTCAAAACTGCTATTTTACAGTCGGCGTACAGTCCTATTGCAGTCCGTATGTGTGTACACTTAGAATGTACATTCATATGTTGTTTCGGAACTGTGACATCTATATTTTTAACTAGAGGCCGCCCGCGACTTCGTCCGCGTACTATTCCCGATTTCTTATGAGATTTTCCCGCTGCAAAAAGCCTAGGTACATATAACGGCTAAAACTAATAAGTAATAACCTCAATGATGATTTTAAAAACTTATAACCTACATGCAAGCTTCCAACCCCAATTTCACACCTTTAGGCTTTTCGTAAAATTGCTTACACAGGTTATTTTTATTTAATACTAATAACCTACATCCCGATTTTCAAGTCTCTAACATCAAAAACTTAAAACCCTCATGTAAGCTTCCAACCCCTATTGTACCCCTATTGGGGTAGATTTTCGTAAAATTTCTTTTGCAGGTTATTATTTATTTAAATTTAATAACCTATTAGCCGATTTTCAGGTCTCTAACTTCAAACACATAGGACTTTCATAAAAAATTTACAACCCCCATTACACCTGAATTACAATTTACAATTTTACGAAAATTCACCTCTTTGGGGTGAATTTTCGTAAAATTGCTTAAATGGGTTTTTATTATTTATTACTATTAACTTCATTGCCAATTTTCATGTCTCTAACATCAAAAACAAAAGACTTTCATACAAACTTCCAACCCCCTTAGGGGTGAATTTTCGCAAAACCGTTTCTTAGCTGACGTCTACATCATAGAAGGAACCCATTTTCCAAATTTCAAGTCTGTATGCTTTATAGTTCCTGAGATATCGCGATGAATTAGTGAGTGGCCTTTCGTTTTTTTTATATATATGGATTGAGATGTAAGCTATCCTATCTTTCAAGTTGGATCAAACTGCACAAGGTGTGCAAATTTAATTTAAAATCGGTTAAGTAATTTAGGAGTCCATCGCGGACAAACAACGTGACACGTGATTTATATATATTAAGATATATATGTCACGGTAGTACAAGAAACAGACAAGAACACGTGACATATATAAGATATATATGTCACGTTTTCTTGTCTGTTTCTTGTAGGTTACGTTAGGGTTCGACATAAATAATCAGGTAGGTTCTATCGGGTTAATAAACCTAACAGATTACAATCTACCGGAAAATAATTAAATTGTAATCTTTCGACACTTTGCGATTTCGCGGGTTAGATTATAATCTAACGGTTTTTACAATCTTACGGTGACATATATATATATATATATATATATATATATATATATATATATATATATATATATATAATTTGATAACATCGCGTCCCCAGGCCTCCATGGAAAGTACTACTACTGCGGAGAAGTACGTAGTACTAGTTACTCTAGTTAGTAAAATCATAATATCTCGCACAGAATACTACCTACTGTTACTACTTATTTCAAATATTCTTGATATTTTCATAATAATATTATGGTAGAGTAAGTAATACGTAAAAAAATTGAGCAAACGTGAAACAGACTCGTGCACCGACGGTTCCAACCCTTAGACTGGGAATATGACACGTTTACCTAATGGTTTATTTGGTTAAATTATTTGACCGGCTATAGAAAACATAAAAAAATGCTAACTTGCATTGTTCCAGTAACCACCGTTTCAGCCTTTGTATACGGAAACTTAAAACCTAATAATACCTCATTTTTGACCGAGCGAAGCGATGGCCTCTGAGTCTACTTGAGTGAATTTTCACTTGTCCGTCCGTCCGTCTGTCAGAACCTTATAACTTCTGAATTACTGAACGTTATTACTTCAAATTTAAATATAATATGTAAGCCGATGGCATCCAGCCGAATATGGCTTAAAAGGTTATAAAAATCTTTATTTCAGGGGGCTTTCATAGAAGCGAATGCGAAGTAAAATATTTTTTATAGCGTTACATAGGGTTGCGGTATATCACGAAAAAGGAGTTCCGAACCAGCGGATAATTCAAAATTACTTGTAAAAGTTTTTTTGAATAAAAAAGATTGAAGTCTGAAGTTTAACAAAATAGTAAGAAAATTAATATTTTCCTGTGCTGATCCCGACGAAAAATGTAAATAGTTACCCGCACATTTTAATAACACTACCGGTTTTTTTTGTGAAGACCGGTTGTGTAATTAAATTGTGAGACTTACAAAATAACAAAGTTACACTGGAAAACCTTACTCATATAACTTTCTAGTATAATCTAAGAGGATCTTTTGTAATGGCTGGTAAAACGGACTTTCTGTCGTGTCGTCGTGATGGTTTAATGGACGCACGTGATATGGAAGCCTGATAATGAGGCCACGCGCTTTGATTAAAACTATATGAGCAACTTGTAAAGAAATATACAAACTTTACAAAGAGCTATCCTTGGTCTTATTAGATGTCACATATAACACTTTGCCAAGCCGTGCGACTGTTTTCAGTGCCGATCTAGAGTGGTTACTACCATCATTTTAAACAGTATTATTTTAAAATGTCAGTTTTACGTCACGTACCTTGAACCACGTACCGTAAAAAAATTACAGATTTCGCAGTCCCCGCAAGAATCGGAGCATTGAAAATGAATACAAAAATTTACGAAAAACAATTTCTGAAATAAAAATCTCTTAAAATTTTTTCAAAAATTTATTAAACGGTTTTCAAAATTCCAACTTGAATGCACTTCTCGCCTGTATCCGCATCTTTTACACTAGTACCATGACGATCGGACAATAATCATAGAATAGCTCCTATCATTACTTTTTATGTACGGAAATACCCGTTTTTCTACAATTCCAAATCTAAAGGCTTATTATTGTCAAATACGAACTTCAACAATATTAAAACAATACGGCTTTAAGCGATGGTAATATGTTCACTGATTCGCAACTTCTCTTTGCTGGCCGATAGCCTGGTGCACACTGCCCTCTTTTTTGAAGTTAATATTCCACTACAAGTTGCCCCTTTGAAGCGGTGATAGCCTAGCGGTTTAAACACGGGGTCGCGGGTTGGATCCCCGGGCAAGCACTTCCAACTTTTCGAAGTTATGTGCTTTTTAAGAAATTAAATATCACTTGCTTCTAATGGCAAAAAAAAAGTTCTTCATAATATTCTCGATGGTGTGTGAGTCTGCTAATGCGCACTTGGCCAGCGTGATGGGCTATGAACAAATCCTTGTCATTGGGAGAGGAGACTCGTTTTCAGTAATGAGCCTGCAATGGGTTGATAAGAGAGAAAGATTTTTGCCCATTTACTGTGATCTCACCTGTTGCTGTCTAACCTTTTAGGGGTAAATATGTCATTAATTTAAAGTATTTGATCTGTGCCCATACATACGGTTTCTAAACGGACCGTACCGGAACGCTAAATCGCTTGGTGGTGCCTCTTGACCTTGTTGGTGAGTTGCCACGGCCGAAGCCTTCCACCAGACCCAGACCAGTGAAAATTCCCAAATTGATCGACTGATCCTGGTACCTCCCACTTGTAACACCATAGCACTCACCACTGCGCCAGGGAGGTCGTCAATTCAAGCAAGGTACCGCACAAAGCATACTTAATTTGGTCAGTCTACCGCATGATCAACCTCCCTAGCCGTCTGATAGCTTCCACTACGAGGCGCTTGAGGGGGCTTAGCAAATGGAGATAATAATTACATAGTCTTTGTTGTTGTGCTTCCATTCTTAGGTCCTAGTGTAACTTTTCGAGTAAACTGACGTGATAAAGTTATAAAGTTGTATATGACTAGACAACTACTGTTGGCACCTGAGTTGAATGCAGAGCTTAGGAATGTGCTAGTGCTGTGAACTTATTACTGATAGTCATATATAAATTACAAAAACAAGCAGTGGTTGTATTATTTTAAAAACATTTCAAATATTGCTTGAAACACAAAAATATAGTCCAAAATTTACTTCATTTCATAAGTAAATAAAATAAAATATTTCGCACAAGTAGGGACGATTGTTTTAGTCAGAAAAGTCTTCTATAGTTCTGTGAATTACACTACGATTAAAATCATCTTTTTTACGAAGAACGAAGAGGTCCTTACCTCTTCGTTCTTCGTAAGCTTGTTTAGCTTCTTTTTGTATTACAGATAATGTTCTTTTTGATACTCCGGTATATCGACTCGGTCTGCCGTTAAAGGCAAGGTTAAAAAGTTTTGCCTTTCTTCAGTACACATACCTATCACCTATACCTTGGCGATGAATAAAAACACGTTTTTTTTGTTACTGAACCTCTTAAATCAGTCATTTTTAAAAATTTACACGGAAAGCAACTTGATAGCAACAACAGGGGGTGAGGGCGGACGGGGGAGGAAGATGCTCCCCCACGTCACCTCAGGCCCCGTCTGCATTCAACTCGGGTGCGTACTATAGGTGAAATAATGTAACGTGCAAGTGAAAAAGGCGCGATTTCGGCCGGCGCTCAGATTAAATACCTATAATCTGAGGTCTGGGCGGCTGTGGCAGGTGTGATGAGGACGGGGCATACTCTTACAATGTAATATGAAACTGTAAAACCTGCCCACTGCCCACTGGCTATGTTGGGTATAGACTATTAGGATTATTAGTGCTTGCCGTGCGAAGCCGGGGCGAATCGCTAGTATTCTATATACTTATAGTTATATATATATTTTTGTTTAACGCTACGCTGCGCTGATTGTAAATATAGGCAGGAATTTTATTTCGCAAATAATCAAATCGCAGGAGAGCGTACTTGCCTAATCAAAATAATCATTATTTTAGCATAATAACCTTAGGTATTACTTGTGAACAAACGTTGACTTTTGTTACCTGGAATGTGCAGGTTCTAAGAATAAACGGGAAACAACAGCCATATTTTTTATAAAAGCAGAATTTTCTAAGTAAAAATAATGTTGATGCATAATTTTGTGTTTATTAAATACTGAATATCTAACATTGAACTAGCGAACTATGCAACTAATCGAACAAAGTCGATAATCTTTGCTTTACCCCTGTTCAACACTAATAGGTATGATCAAAAGCCGGTCAAAAGCCAAGAACTCGATCGTCCTTTGTTGGTTTTGGCAAACCGCCCGCCGGCCGGCGTTGAAAACTAATATTCGCAAACTGGATCGGCGTGATAGGCATCAAATTGTTTGCCGATTGGCTACAACACCACCGAGTATTACATCGCCTAGTTTGCACGAGGCTTGAAAGCTTGATTGCATGGAAAAATCAATTTGCATGACAAACGGAGGTACAGGTCGTTTGTATTAAGCCCATTTTATCCACTACCAGTTGGCACTAAGACTGTGATCTCAGCGCTCACGTGTACATGAGTACAGAACCCTAGTTAACGATCGTTTTTTTTTCTATACTTATACTGAGAGATCTTGCTTCTTGGCAAACATCATTCTAGATCAACGC
Organism: Erebia palarica; assembly: GCA_964035005.1. Lineage (NCBI taxonomy): Eukaryota > Metazoa > Arthropoda > Insecta > Lepidoptera > Nymphalidae > Erebia > Erebia palarica. The sequence continues at coordinate 24,796,734 of OZ035986.1, forward strand.
GAAGTACCCCATTAGTGAGTGTCAAAATATGCAGCATAAACGACCGTACCTTTTGATTACGTTGACTTACAAGCTTGATTGTTTTTAAGCTCCAAGGGACTTAAGTAGTCATTTAATATTAATTTCAACTTGACTCGTGCCCGAAAAAAAGGGTGTTGGCAGATAGACGGATAACTTAGTGATCCTACAAGGTTTCATTTTTTTCATGTTGAGGTACGTAACCCTAAATCATATACTTAACGTGAGAAAGGAACCATCAGTCAAAATTAAACGTGCTTTTTTCCTTATCCTCTCGGCGGAAGCTTTTCTCCTCGAGGCCAAGCGCGTCTCATTACAGGGGGCATACTACCAAACGCTTAGAGCCGTATTGTTTTAATATTATTGACGTTCGTGTTTTAGAATTATAATCCTTATTTAGGGACATCAAGGTTTGTGACATAAAACTGTCATATTTAAATAACACTTCTTTAAGCGTCGGTAGTAACCCCCCTGGAGTTGGGAATTTTCTCTAATTAAAAAACCCACTTATTATGTCGTTTCATTATCGTTTAACCACCCGTTTCCTTCTGTTAAATAATCTTTAATGTGCCGAACCGTTACGTATTTTTCAATATTTAGATGCAATAAGTGTGCAGTTCATCCCACTGCTTGGGATTCATGCTAAACCCTTTAAATAAAATTTTAAAATCTCTTTTCTCTGTACTTTAAGTTCTTTAATCTGATATTCAATAAAATTAAATGTATATTTAGATAAATTAATACATAAAATAAACTTTGTTCAAAAAATGCTTTTGGTTTACGATAGGTAGGTAAGTATATGTTTTTTATTAGTAAACAGAATTACGCGGGTATGAGCAGGCATATTAATCATTACTTTTAAGTACTTACTTCCTATTATAATGTTAACACTTTCCCCATTTATGTAGAATTACTTTCTTAAGTACTTCTTCTACATATACGTTTATTAACGCTTTCCGGTCCCATCTGTTTGACAAATTCTGCACCTCGGAGGTGCACAAAGGCTTTTTTTATCCCGAAAAATCAAAGAGTAGTATACCAACGCGGACAACGTGACGGGCATCGTCTTGATATTAATTTAATTACGTTGAAAATTTAATAACGTTGAAGTTTCAATATGAATTCCTCAGCAGCGCATCATAATATAGGTAACAACGTTTAAACGATGTTTATGGGAAAATTCTTTCGTTATAGCAGCACATTTTGTGTTATTTTTTACAAAAAATCGGTGAAAATATTTCACACACTATATCGACCCTTGGGTTTTTAATAATTATAAACTTTATCGTATCAGCATATCTGATAGCAATAGATTAAATTCGATGAGTAAATAGAAGATAATTCTTGTCAAGAGATTTTAGAGTAGCCGACGTATTACTTGCGAGCCGGATGTGGCCGAGGCAGCATACCTTGCTCAAATCTAATTATATAAAAGGAAACGGTGGCAGACTGACTGATCTATCAACTCACAGCTCGTAAAATAGGGGTATGAAATTTCTATGAAAATCGAACTTAACGTTCGTGACGGAATCACTTCAACCAAAAAGCAACCACGCATGATCATAAGTACCATTAGCACATACGTTATTAGTGACAGAAACCCGTGTTTTCTGGACACCGAACACCATTTCCCAACTCTGTTAAACCGAACTCAACCCGTTTGTGTCTAGCGCTAGACATAGAACGCGAAAATCCGACCAAACGCGAAATACCGAAAGCGCGCCACCTCACACAGTCCTTCAGTTCGATTGAAAGGAGCGCGATGATTATATTAAAGTCCTATTTCACGTTCTAACTTCAAAAATAAACGCCGCCTCCAAGCGATGTTCGTAGAATAAGTCTGTACGATTTATTTTATACACGCATTACGGCGAAGGCTTTGGCGTTGCGTCTTTAAAATTATGCGACAGCACGCGTCCGCCGCTGCGTGCTGCCGGCGGTATGCGCATGCATAAACCTGCCTCGTGTTAGGACGATTCCCAGGATTGAAGCTTCTGACAATATTTGGGAACTAAATAGTGTCGCTTCGTTCCGGGATTTTGAAGAAAAATAAAATACCGAAGAATAGACTTAAAATACATTAATTAATACATGAATCACAAATTACCATATTTATGTATATTTTAAAAATAAAATTTGTATGTGTTTTTATATGTTTTTTATTTTTCTTTTCGAATAAAAAGTAGCCTTTGTCTGTCTGAATCCTTTGAATGTAATTTATCCCTTTTTAAAAAGATTGTTTTGTCTTGCCTTTGTATGAAAAGGCAAGTACCTAGAATAGGTATTCCACGCATGAAAAATAGTTTGATCGCAAACTATTTTTCATGCGTGGAATACCTATTCTAGGTACTTAGCACAAATCACGTCCACGGCACTAGTAGATTCAGTAAACAAACTGTCAATCATTTTACGATTCATGCGATAAAATATTCACGCCTTTGTGGCCGGAGGGGGCTCAGAATATTGGTGCCCTTTGATGTGCACATCCGAGCCCTAACGCATGCCCTGGACGCATGCAAAAATATTCACGCATCGCCATACTTCCATGAAACGCTTAGACGATAGGTTTTGATTTCAGTTTTGTTACAGTCGCTTTTGAGTGAAATCGTGTTTAAACGAGCGAAATTTCCTCCTGATTTTATCCATCCAAAAGCATATCGTTTCAAAATTAATTTTTATCTTTTTCTCCGCCAATTATTATTTATTCTACCGAATTGAAAAATTGCAATTCTTTTTCAATCGACCACTGAAACTTTCTCCCATTTGCAAGAGAACACTTTAATCCTAAATAATATCATAAATGCGAATGTTTTTTACGCTTTCACGGACCATCTTTTAAACAGATTTTGATGAAATTTGGTACAGATATAGGTTGTGTTCCGGGGAACAACATAGGCTATTTTTAATCCCAGAAAATTTAGGAGAACCTGCGAGATATTAAAACATTTAAACCTTAAAAAACTTTTAAAACTGAAGTCAGAACAAATAATAAGGAACGTCAGGTTTATTTCAGATATGACAATAGGATCTGCATTACTACTCTATATTACACAATTATTCTTTCTACCAATAATAATGAATGATAGAGCAGAAATTGAGATATTTAGATACTTATCATGCAAACACAGTCACAGCGGTGGCTGTGGTAAACTGACAATAAAATCAATCGAGTAACTGAACACGTCATGGAGTCTAATGGACGCTTAACCATTTTCCCCTCGTTGTTTCGGGAGTTCCCCGAGTGAATATTTTTTAGGGTTTGGAGAGTTTTTCTTAGAAGAAGATCTCATAAGGAATATTTATTATTTACATGTTATCTACCCATAAATATAAGCACCTACTTAAAACAAATTGGAAAACCCTAAAAATAACAACTATTTTATTTAACAGTAGTTTAGATTCGTACTTCAGTCCATTCTAATCTTATAAATGCCAAGAGAGTTTTTAGCTTTTTTGTTTTTATTTGTCCTTTAATCGCGGTGCAAGAGAGCTATGAATTGGGGCTAATCAAATAGTTCCCTTGGGATATTTAAAAACATTTAGGTTTTAAAAATCCCACGGGAACTCATGTCAAAAAAAATACTCAGTCGAAGTCTTGGGCATCATCTAGATATGATATAAAGTGTGAGTACCCTGAAGTGTATTTTTACCGGTCACTTTTCATTAACAGCTAGAAATAGTAGTCTGAAAATAGAGGGAACGCATGTAAATAGACGGTTAGAGGAACGAACGTATATATTACACAGCGGTCAATGATCTCATCGTATTAATAAAAGTTAATATCCATCTACATCAGATATAACCCATAATCACAGTTTCTAGGTACTCTTGCAGCATCAAAAATAAGGAGTTAAAGCCTAAAGCTTGCATCATGTTTTACTGTCGTGGGAACGAAAATTGTGTACGAATTTCCAAGAAGAAGGTTTAGTATTGAAAATCCGCAAAATTTTAACCAAAGGTTCTAGTGTCACTGGTGTTATTTTAAGGATTAACTTTGATATTGACGACATATTAAAGCACAGTTAACGTTAACTTGAAAAGTTATTGGAAGGAATAATCATAGGTATGGTTTGTGCATGGTAGGAAAAAGAAGGGAAAATGTCTATTATGAGTGTGCCGCGTCTTCGTGGATGGAACTATCTATAAATCCGTCGTTAATGCACGAAAAAGAGATGGAAAATGTCGTTATTTTTATACATTAACACAAAGTTGACGTTAACTTAAAATGTAAATTGAATTTCTGGACTCCGCCTTTTCCACGCTTCACTTTAGTAAAGCCGTTGCCACAACCAGACAACCAATATATACGAGAATTATATTTAAGTATTTATCGATTACAAAAGCGACGAGAACAATAATCATTTATGTACACTCTTGGCACACAGATGAAAGCGAAACGAGTGAAAGCGGCAGGTCAGGATCTAGTGGGTATATTATGAGCTTACACCATTGAGCTACATTAGAACAAGATCCCGCGACGATCAGACCTTCGTTACTTTATTAAAGCTGAAAGTTTTTCTATGTATGTCTCTAATAGAGGTATAAACGATCCCCGACTATGAAGTTTGGATCGCGGTTGTTTTTGTAGGTAGAAAAGGTGGCACCTCAAAATCGTTAACGTAATATACTCCTTTTTTTATATTTTTCTTTGGAATAATATTAGAAACGACGTTGCCCATTGTCAGACACTTATTATGATTTCGAAGACACTAAAATTATACAAGTGAAATTAATTTAACGAATTAAAAAATACGACTGCCCTACGACGATATTATTTTTGGAGTTTACCTCCATAAGAAGCGATTTGCATATATAGCCTTTGGAATCTTATTCACATTTTTTATTAAGTAAATGATATTTTTTTGTGAATCACTAAATATTGAACTATAGTGTTATATTATGTTTTTGGAATCTACTCATCATTTTCTAGATGATGATTATCTAGTTAATCTTATTTTCGAATATTTTTTTTCAATTTTGGTCTTTAATGCGGGACCATGTCACCCCATCAATTTTTTTTAAAATTTTATTATCCTATGTCACCCGGAATAAGGTAGGGATTCTAACGATACCTCATTTATCAAAATCGGTTCAGGCGTATATAAGTTATGGTGGAATATACAAACTCACAAACATATATACATACATACATACATACATACATACATACATCTCCTTTTTTCAGGCAGTCGTATAATCGTCGTCTCTATCGTCGATTCTAACGATACCTCATTTATCAAAATCGGTTCAGGCGTATAGAAGTTACGGTGGAATATACAAACTCACATACATACATACATACATACATACATGAACCCTGAAAACAATATACTCCTTTTTTCAGGCAGTCGTATAAAAACAACAGGGTGTCTGACAGGGGGTCGCAATCGTAATAAGTGTAAAACACCTCTACACATGGATATACCGATAAAATCTATCCATCTCGGCATTTTTGCAGAGACCGAATCTTTCGAAAATGTCTTTCTCCTAGTCCACAAACACTAAACAAAGTGGCTGGTTACACTCGTCGGTCTTCCGTATTAACTGCCGCAGCGTGTGGACGGAAGTTGGTTTTTATTTTGTTTAAAACACAAAAACAAACAATTATGTTTATAATTAGGTTGCTCTTTTATTCTTATTTTATTTCCATTCAATCAAAAAGCAATTATTCACTTGTTACATAATCATGTTCTGAAATAATGACCTATAAGCAAGTGAAAGTTTCATAGAGCTCGTTAGGGTTCCGAACACAAATGCAACCAACATCAGCAATTTGAGTATGTGTGTGTCTTCCAGATATTATATTATCCCTTACAAAATCTAACAGAAAAAAACTGTAGGTACGGTTGCAGTTATTGCTACAAGGTTTATAACCAGAAATATTTTTTGTATTAATTTTAAAACTTATTAAAAATCATAATGCGGCTTCGTATTTACACGTATTTACACTAGCAGACTATCGAAAATAAGTGTGCAATCGTAGGTTAGCGCTTAGTCTTCATGGGCTATTGTACGATCGACGCATATCTTGTGCTTTATTGGTCAAAATTAGAAGGTATGTGTGGTACTAACATATAGTGTGGTTAAAAGGTAATTAGTGGATAATTTACCTAGCCCGTTACAAAACGCTTACGTTAAATTATGCCCACTACTTACTACAATTACATTTAGAACTGCTGTTTTAGTTTAGAGTGCACAACTAAATTATCCAAAATAAGAAGTTATTAAAATTATTAATACTGCAATATACATGGGTATGCATAATATATAAAAATAGTAGAGGGAGGCCAAAGAAAATATGGATGGATTGTGTGAAAGAAGATATGCGTACGAATAGTGAATAAAAGGTTGACGGATAACAGAAGTGAGTGGAAGGGAAAAACGTGTTGTGCCGTCGCCACATAGGTGGGAAAAAGGACAAGAAGAAGAAGAGAAGAATATAACATTTAAAACTATGAACTATTAGTATGCATTTAAAGCATAGGTTATGCATAGCATTGGTAGTTGTAGCGGGCGCTCGTAAAAGTTTGCCGCTAGCCGGATCGCAGTAGAGTCTACCTTTTCTTTGAACTCGCGGACATTCGAGGTTTATTTGAAAAAGAGAGCAGTAAAAATTTATTTAATTTGGTCTATATCTAAAAAAACTTCTATTTGACCCTTATAGGTTTTTTACATTACTCTGTTTAACTTTGGAGCATGTTCTCAGATGTTATGGTGTTTTGATAGATACATATCAGAGATACCTCGCCAAAGCTGAACATGACCAATTTTTTATTCCAGAAAATAAATGTTGTACAAGAGAATTAGCCAAAGTATCTGTTTATAATATGATTTGATTGAATAGACTCCAGAGTCTATTCAACCCAGGTAAACTTGTATAAACCGGCAAGCGTCGGTGTGCCTCTCTTATCGAGAATTACATATTTATTGAAGACTGGAGTCCTATTGCAAGAAATTCTTATGAAACACTTCACCGCGATTAATTGCCTCATCTGAGCAAAGTTGTTTCCATTTTCGCGATAAAAATCAGCCTGGTAAGGCGGCATACGCGGGCATTATTTGTACAGCAATTATATATATTGCTGTATATAAGTTTTATTAAAGATTATGCCCCATAATTTGCCCGCGTGAATTAAGGTTTTTTGATTCCCGAATTAACTCTTTAATTAGTCTATGTGTTAATTAAGGGTATAGGTATGTAATCAATATTCCAAACAGCCAAATCGATGTAGTCGTTGCAGCGTAGAGGAATGACAAACATCCAAAACAAACTTACAAACATCCAAACTTTCACATTAATAATATTCATTATATTAGAAGGATTTTTTTTAAACTTGAGAAATCTGTAAAAAAATAATTTGTAATGTTTGGTCTCTCGAAATGAAATTAAAATATTTATTTCACGTAGGACATCTTGTGCCACTTATGATAAGTTGTAAGAATCTACCACCGGTTTCGAAAGCTGAAAAGGCCCATGTCTAACAGTGGATTCATACAGGCTGATGGATGGAATGGTGGTTACCCTAATCGATAGTGTACGTTCTATGGTACGTGTGCAGTCGCAGTTGCAGCACGTTCGCCGCTATTTTCGTTGCGTCCGTATCACTCACAGCGGAAGTTCGGTCTCTATTGCATGGTTCGCCTATTCATTAACTGTTTTACCTCAACTAATTGACGGGCATTTTACTTATCAGTTTTTTTAGCTTGATTTTCGTAATAAATTTGTTTCAAACCTTTGGTGGATTTTAATTTTTATTTGATTAATCAGCTGATACCCACTACTTATTCCGCGTGGATTGAGGTTTCTCTTTGATTTTTCGGGATAAAAAGTAAACAATTTATTATTACAGATTATAATCTATCTGTGCCTAATTTCATCCAGATCCGTTCCGCCGTTCTGGCGTGTTTGTATCCATCCGTCCTTTCGCATTTAAAATATGAGTATAGATTCTACTGATTACTGCACCGAAAGTTAAGAAACTTCGCGCATGTTTTTCTTTCCAAAAATAATTGTATCCAGGTTTTGCTAGTCACTAAACCAATCAGAGGAATTAGTGCTTTAACTTTGTTGAAAACTTTAACGGAAATACGAAGCTCGGTCTAAACGGGGTGTCGCCGCAGAGTAGTCGCTGATTGCTCTCATCAGGGCCTATTGTTTAGGTTGGCTGGTATAACTACTTATCTAGTCTACAAGTCTCCCTAAAGTGTTCAGAGACGTTACTGGAGCTCGCAAAGTTGTGTCGAACCTGAGTGGCCTGGAAGTGAAATTACCTAAGAGTAACTGATGCATGATTGTAATAAATTAGAGCACCACTCAGCTTTTAACCGGGGCATAGGCTGTGTTGGTTCAGCGTTTATTGGCAATGAACACCGCGCCGGAGCAAAAAATGAATTCATAGCTCATAGTTATTCAATTTTATTTGGACGTGATAGTTTCAATTGCCTACGCCGGTTATTTTTATCAAAAGCTTTTTCTCGATGCGCGTAAATGATTTTATTTTAGAGAGATGGTCTACCCACATCAGTTTAATAATAGCAAACATTTATTGCATATTTTTTTTACAAACGTGTAACGATCGCACCTGTGCATCATGGATACCACAAATGCAACTATTCAATTTAATTAATTATACGCAATACAATATTCAGCCAAACACAGAGTATTACGATTGTAACAATAATTGATGCACGTTTTGTATAATACGGCTAGTGACGTCATTGCTTTGATCACAATATCAGTTCTTATCAGTGGTGGGCTAAGGTATGCCCTGGGCCGCTGTCGCTGCCAAATTTGGCCAAAATATTTTTAGTTCAAGCAAGATTAAAATTGGAGGACCATAAATATTAAGTACCTTTAGTTTCCGGGTTGAAAAAAGAAATAATTCGCGTTTGTATCGCTTTGTTTCGATTTATTTGTGTATTTGACAACACTTCAAATAAATTAGTTTTTATTGATTATAAAATGGTAGATCTCCAGAAAGTCGTAATATCCGCGTCCCCCTGTTAGTTTCATGGTGAATAACTATTTTAAACTATCGATTAAAATGAAAAAGTGAGTCGAATTTTGATGACGTCACTATTCAGTATTTCATACAAGCCCCATACTAAGCATTTTTACGTTTGAAAAGAGTTGCTGATTTGACTAGTTATCAAACACCCAATTCTAGATCAGGGGCCCCTCAGGGAACAGTTTAAGGAGTTCATACATGCTTATAGAAATGCCGGCATCTAACCTTTAACAGTTTGAATTATCCGTTACAAACGAAAAAAAAGTTTACGACTACGATTTTCCCACAATCGGGGAGCTGGTTTCTGTTTTCCTGTTCCCTTTCATAGTTCACGCCTGTTGAACGCTCAAAAAACAAAACACCGCCGTAAAATAAAACCCATTCCGTTATAGTCTGCCTCAGGCCTCCGATGATCCTAGCCTGCCCTTTTATGCGCATAAAAATAGGAATCATTTCATATGATTGTATCCTGTAGAAATAGTAAAATAATCTTTTAAGTATTATATAAAATTCTCGCGTCACAATGTTAGTTACCATACTCCTCCGAAACGGCTTGACCGATTTTTATGAAATTTTGTATGCATATTCAGTAGGTCTGAGAATCGGCTACTAACTATTTTTCATACCCCTAAAACACCTCAATCCACGCGGGCGGAGTCGCGGTTATCAGCTAGTTATCTTAGATGTAAGTAAGCAACATTGTTATACGGCAATAAATAAATGCCTCGAAAGCCTACGTATTAAGCTAATCACCTTGACATCTTTAGTATTAATATGCATTGTTATATGTTCATACCACAATAAATTGTAATATAAAACTACACTGATGATATTAATACTTATTATTATCTATGAATTCAATAACATCGTTCATATTATAAATTAGGAAAGTTTGTATGTTCGTCTATATGTCTGCTACGCTTTCACGACCCATCTGTTTAACTGATCCGCTTGTTACAGAGATGGGTTGCATCCCTGGGTAAGGACATAGACTATCTTTTTATCCCGTAAGATCAAAAGGCATAATTCAAAAACCTAAAACCATGCGGACAAAGCCGCATGTACAGAGTATATTCTATTAGATATCTTGTAAGCTAATATATCATTACTCTAGGATGCCCACGACTAGAGACATATATAGTGGCATACAGGTAGACGAACACAATAAACCGCGTACGTGCCACGTAGCTATGACTTACCTAAATACCTCCAATGCAAGAGTGAATAGGCATTTTCTGGGCAAGCGTGCTCCAACCTACCTGATGATTGCTTTTCATAAACATGATTGTCATCAAGAGCGAGCCTATCTTGTAATAAACACCTAGGTAGGTACCAACTATTCGTTACTTGTATACTAACATATAAATCATTACATGAGTCAGCGGCCTACGTTTTATAAGACACCTACGAAGACTGAGAAAAGTGTGTGAACGATGAATCATTAGCGGAAAAACTATGTATACTTAATGACTGAATCCACAGTCGTACAGAGTCATCTCCGGTATCAATCACCATCATCTCAACCCATCTCTAGCCCACAAATGGCCTCGAGTCAGATATAATAAGGGTATAGTCCACCACGCTGACCAAGTGCGGATTGGCAGACCTCATTATGGTGAACTCCAGGCATTCTAGTTTCCTGGCGATGTTTTTCTTCACCTTTAAGCAAGTTATATATTTTACTTTAACTGCTTTAAACACATATAACTCCATAGGGTTCTCGAGTAAGAGGGAACTTGGGATGCCACTTTTTATCCCAGAAAATTCAAGAGTTCCCGCGGGAATCAAAAACCTTAATACACGCGGACGAAGTACGACGGACGCGGATGGGTATCATCTAGAAGCGTTTTTAGTGGTCACGTATTAAAATAATATTTTAATACGTGACCACTTAAAATTTAGTTCAAAATTTGATAAAATCCCCTTTATTTTGCGCATCCGATCCGTTCAATTTGTTTAGGTAGGTATGTGCTGTATATTCTCTAAAAAAACTAAACGTATTAGGTACGGTGTTAGAACTAGAATGTTCGGACGCTCGCGCCCAAATGTTCCCGCGGCATCCGCATGGTATTGAGTTAACCCGATTATCATATTTGCCCACTCGGTGAGCGATAAACAGACTTATACAAACAAAATCGGGTGAATCATGTAGCGAATCATCTATATACAGCTCCAGTTTATGATTGACGATCGAAATTATGATATTACTAGCTGATGCACGCGAGTCCGCGTGGTTTAAGTTTTATTTTAGTCCACTAAAAGTTAGCCCTTGACTGTGATCTCATCCGACGGTAAGTCTAAGATAGTAGCGGGCTAACCGGTCGGTTTCTGCACGGCATCGTACCGGAACGCTTTTGCCGGTAGGGTGGCAACTAGCCACGGTGAAGCCTCCCACCAGACCAGACCAGAGAAGTAATAAATTCAGAAATAATAAATTCCCAAATTAACCCTGCCGGGAACCGAACCCAGGTTCTCCAACGTTAAGACAACAGCGGTCAACACTGCGCCAAGTTGAGGAGGAAGGGAGGGAGGAGGAATGTTGTTCTTGCAAACTTGCAAATAAAAAATCAAAAGGGAAAAAGTCTTGAATAGGTACCTACTTAAAAAAATTTGGTTTCTGCATATTTCATTTTCGTTCATTGTAAAAAAAGGTGATATGGTACGTTGAACCCGTACTCGGTCGTCTGGGTGCCCTTTTACCGGCTATCTTGTCGGAAACTCATAGAGGGATCCTCGTTTCAGGTGACCGCTTAAAGCAACCTTATTTCATAAGATGGTTGCCATCAGCATCCGTTTCCAATTTGCTTAAACACGGGTCGGGACGACATGGGACAGGAAACGACAACGACATTTCAAAACACATCCATATCGCACATACGGATGATAAGGGCAAGGGCACTACTAAAACTTGACCACAATAATATAAATTATTATCACAGTTTAATATTAATAAAAAAATCAAAAAAAAATCTCAGTTATCACATGCCTATAGAGTGATATTTTAAATACATACCTATTTAATAATATATAGTTATGTTCCGTAGCAATGGTAGTTCCTATAAACATTGACTTTGATTTCTATAAGTCGGTAATTAGTCGAGAGCAGTTCCTAAAAATTTTGGAGGTAGGTATTTTCTGGCCTGTAGTTGTTCTTTCCAAAAGCGGCTCAAAAATCACACAACTATTTAAAACTAGCTAATGCCCGCGACTAATTCGTCCGCGTGGATTGGGGTATTCTGTTTCCCGCGGGAACTCTTTAATTTTCCTCAATATAAAGTAGCCTGTTTGTTATTCCAGACCATAATCTATCTCTGTGCCAAATTTCATCCAGATCCGTTCAGCCGTTCTGGTGTGATTGTGCAAAAAGCATCCATCCAAACTTTCGCATTTATAATATTAGTATATATGATGCCCGCGACTTCGTCTGCGTGGACTAAGTTTTTATGATGCCCGCGGGCACTCTTGACTTTTCAGTGATAAAAAGAAGCCTATGTCCTTCCCCGGGATATAAACTATCTCTGTACCAAATTTCATGAAAATCGGTTGAACAAATAATTTGTTTCGGTTCCCGCGGGAACTCTTGATAAAAGGGCCTAGGTCCGTCCCCAGGATACAACCTATCCCTGTACCAAATTTCATCAAAATTGGTTAAACAGATGGACTGTGAAAGCGTAGTAGAAAGACAGACAGACAGACACACTTGCGCATTTATAATATTAGTATGGATACTTAGACTTACCTCGGTATTACTATAAACGAGGTACCGTGATTTTTAAAGTCGAAAGTCATTCAAAGTGAGAATAGAACATTTTCAACGTCAATAAATATATTATATGTCACCGTAAGATTGTTAAAACCGTTAGATTATAATCTAACTCGCGATATTGCAAAATGTCGAAAGATTACAATTTAACGCATTATTTTTCGGTAGATTGTAATCTGTTAGGTATATTAACCTGTCCTCCGGGATGAGCCGAAAGTGCATCGCGCATGCGTTCATATTTGAGATCTCGGAGCTTCCCAACACAGCGCTGAGGGTGGCCACCGAGGGGGTTTTAGTGAGTAAAAATCTGACATAACCTGATTTCTTGGGGGAGAGTGAAGATTTGAATGAATTAATATCTATGAAGATTTCCCCCCCGATACCAAAAAAAAAAAGGTATATTAACCTGATAAAACCTAAGTGACTACTGACTACCTGATTATTTATGTCGAAACCTAACCTAACCTACAATAAATAGACAAGAAAACGTAAATACAATGAATATTTCAAGAATACATACTCAGAACATTGAACGGTTCACAATCTGTCGACAGTTTACAATTTCGCGAGTTATATTATAATCTAACGGTTTTTACAATCTTACGGTGACATATATAACTGTTTAGTTCAATTGTTTTCTTTAACTGTACTAAATTTCAACTTTACAGTACAGCTTTTTGGATAGTTTATTTATAAAAGGGATATGACACATGTTAAAGGGTAAAGAGATACCAAGTACCAACAACCGGACAGGCGGACCAGACGAAGCTTTAATGGCTATAAAGGTCCCTTGTTTTAGTACCTACGGAATCCTACAAATACGACACATTGCAATGTGGTGCTAATTTCGTAACACGCTAAAAACAGAGATAGGCATATTCAAATCCATAGAGATTAAAGACAGGAAACGCACCAACGCAACGCTGTGATTTACGCGGTGTAGATAACAGAACAGTGTTTTGTTGTGAAATAGCTGTTTTATTGTTTCCAATCTTATATAATACCTACTTTAATATAAACTTAGAGTTAATTAAAGTAACGGTTACAAGATATTGTGTATGTGAATCTAGTTATGTAGATTATATTTAAACTTTGTTGAGTGGATCACTCGGGTAGAGCTCTGTAGAGTAGAATTGACAAAAATAATTCATACTAATTCCATAAAGTCATACTAATTAAATAGAGCTACCGCACTGCTAAGAACAGTTTCTTAGTAAAATACAAGTACCTACTAGTAAAGAAAATAATGATTTAGCTTAGCTTTAAAACTTATCATAGTTATAGGTAGCGTAGGTACCATTTTACTGTCGACTGTCGAATATCTATTTGCAATTCAGTGCAATGGATTACGCGAAATAATAAAATCATAAAGAAAATTTTGAAATAAGAATAGGAGCGTGGAAAGAAGAGAAGTGGAATAAAATAATGAAATCCATGAAAATTTCGAAATAATAGTGTGGAAAGGAAAAGAGTGACAGGATACCAAGTGGCGATACAAAACGGGTACTTAGCTAGATATTTAATTACGTAGGTATTCTTCTAAGTAGGTATCACGTAATATACTAAAAGTATTTGTGCGTTTAATTCTTTTCCTTTGAGCACGAAGCTAATAAGTGTGTTGTCGAGAATACTTAAGTTATTAAGGAACTTTGTAAGCAGAGGTTATATAAATAATACAAATCAAGCCCGACCGTGGTGATGTAGGTATTGCCTAAGCAGAAACTGTATGTTGTAGAAGATAGTGTATCTATAAACACTGCTTTAAACAGTGATCGCTATTCGCTAGGACGAAATGCGAAATACTCATTCATAGTCGCGTCCCCGTCGCGATCGCTCCTACAGCGCGATTCGAGTTAGCACTCGTATATTTTGACGCAACATGTAGCCGGCAACTTGCAGGATTGCGGTTAGTTAAATGCACCTACTAAATCTAGGTGGATAATAATCGCAACCCACGGAATATTCAAGTTAATTAAGCTAACTGACTTAATATTTTAACTTGGATATTCTTGCTTTTATTTGATTGAAGCTAAGTGACTCGACCGGTATCCTATTGATAAGTGCGGAAAAGTGCAAAGATTTTCAATCGGGAATACAAAGAGTGCAGTGGATTTGTGAATAAAATAGTAGCATCCATTTGAACCATTTCATGGATTCAACACGTAGAATGCAGAAGCTTAATAATTAATGGCTGTGGCAAGTTAAATAAAGCAAAACTGCGGGACTTATATTGCTAATATACAAGGTCAGTTAGAACTTTTCAGATAACATCAGCTATTAACTTAACTGTAAATAATATCTATTAGTTTTTGTATATACATTAAGAAATATTAAAATATTAATACTTCATGTACCTAGCCAGTGAAAAGGATAATTCAGACTCCTTTTTTATTTCACATAAATAAAACAGTAACAAATCAATCTATGTACCTGCTGTAAAGATTTTACAAATGGTTACGATTCAGGTTATCAGTTAATTTAATAAAAAACATGTATAAGAAAAGTCTACTCTCCTTTTAGTTTTCCGTCTATCTTCAGATACCTACTTGGTTATTGTATTTTAATTAAAAAGGAGGAATCAAAGTGTATTTTTTAAGAAAATATAATGCTAGTGCTTTTCCGCAGCGCAGATTTGAAAGGGTCAAAAGCAGCAATGAATTTAAAACCTTTCTTTTTAGGTCAACTTTTTGTAAAATTTATACAGGTTTAATTTTAAAATACTAATGCTGCACGAAAATTTAATCACGAGACTTCAATACAATTCTTGTGATTAAGTTAGGTTAATATCAGCGGTAGCCTCTGGGCAACTTCCCTTCATAATACTGAAGAGCTTTTGTAAAGTTTCTTAGCTTTATGTCTATCTACCGTAAGTACCATTTGAAGTTTGAACTAATTAAACTAATGTTATAAATGCGAAAGTGAGTCTGCTTGTTAGTTTGTCCTTCAATCACGTCGCAACAGAGCAACGGATGGATGTGATTTAGCTTGGGCATAGTTGAGGGCCTAGCGGGTGATATAAACTACTTTTTATCCCGGAAAATTAGGGAGTTCCCGTGGGATTAAAAAAATATATTCCTCGCGGACGAAGACGCGGGCATCAGGTACTTAGTTCACAATAAAAAATCTTTTTTAATGTACAGAATTCAATAATAACCAGATGGTGCATAATTTAGAATTAGCCACATTTTGTATATAATGTCATTCATAATTTCGTAGATGACTCAGCGTAGACTCAGTCATCACATCAGCGATGATTAACCGTAGTTTGTTTTCTATACTAATATTATAAAGAGGTAAAATTTGTGAGTTTATGACGTTGTAGCGGGTACTGGATCTACTAAACCGATTTTGAAAATTCCACCAACCAATAGAAAGCCACATTATTTGTGAGTTTTATTAACCCGAAAAATTAGGTAGTCCCCGTGGGAATTTAAAAAACTTATTTCACGCGGACGAAGTCGCGGGCAAGTCTGCTAGTATCGTATAAAATAAACAGGTTCAAAATGGAGACAACAGTGTAATATAAATATTACGTTTACAAGATTGAAGTTACTTAATTGACCATTTTCTGAGGCCTCTTTTTAACATAGGTACTAAGGGTCGGGCCAGCAGCACCATAGCAAGTTTTGGTTATGGACTACTAGCTGATTTTTCTTTTTTTTTTTAATTTATTTATTTCAAAAAGATACAATTTTTTTACAAAATATAAATCTCGCCAAACCGGTGGGCCAGGCTTCGTCCGTGTGGTTTGGGGTTTTTCGGTTCCCGCGGGAAATCTTTCATTTTCACTGATAAAAAGTAGTCTATGCGTTATTCCAGACTATTATCTATCTCTGTGCCAAATTTCACCCACATCCGTTCAGCCGTTCTGGCGTGATTGAGTAACAAATATCCATCCATCCATTCAAACTTTCGCGTATAGATGATTAAACTTGCATACCAAATGGCTAGCGCAAAATGAGTGGTATCCTGGATTTAAAAGTACTTAAAACTCAAATTTTCCTAAAAATTGGTGAATTTTAGGTGGTTAAAAACTTTTAACTAACCCCTTGCGCACTCAACCTTTAAATTTTAAAGTAACTATAATTTCAAATTAAGTATAGTTTAAAATTTACTATAGTACCTACGTAGGTAGATTTTTCTAATCCAAACATAGGTACCTAACTCCCATATAACTGTTTACTAGCTTTTATTTATTCTTATTTCTTCTCCTTTCCAGTGGGTGCATTGATTGCATGAAGATAGATAGCCTAGGCTACGATACTCTGTTTTGGCTAGGCTGCCTAGAATATCAAAATAGTACGTGTAAAATCGTACGTTGTTAAAACTCCAGGGTGGGTCGTTAGTTCTTATCAAAGAATTCCCATAGGTTTTATCAAATAAGTGCAGACATAAATCGCAGTTCGTGCCACCTACGTCAATACAAGCAATTGCAAGGTTGCATTATAATGTTACGCCTTCTTGAGCATAATGATCTCTCACGCTCTCACGCTCAAAGTCAAAGCACCTCAAAGGGCTGAAAATGCAACGCTCAAAACTTGACTGTGGGAGTCAAGTTTTCTCAAAACCTTATTTAGAGCAGGGGCCATACAACCATCACTATTTTAATATTGTTCACGTTTGTGTTTTAGAATTATAATCCTTATTTTAGAGACGTCAAGATGCGTGACATACAACTGATTTTGAGCATTCTTACAAGTATTTATTGTAGACAATACTATTGATTCGTTTTCCTATTACTTGTTATCTACGAGAATGACTATCACAAAATTAATTCTATTTAAAAGCAATGACGTTTACAATATCAATATCAGTATTATAAAACGATAACTATCAATTAATAACTTTGTAATTTTTAACCGACTTCTAAAAAAGGAGGAGGTTCTCAAAGCGTATCTTTTTCATTATGATAGTGTTTCTCACTCTAGCGAAGTTCTATAATTTGATATTTGCAACTTTCTGAAAAAAGGAATCTTATCACAGACAAAAGTTGAAACTACTTACGCCGGAACTACATCAAACTACGATTGATGAGAGAGAACTGGCAAGTAGAATGACTCGTTGCCATTATAATGGTAGTTTTCGTCTGTCCGTTCCGCTTTATCTACATTCCGTCCATGTAAGTCTGGCGAATTGGCGTTGGTGATCTCTTGACCCCTTTTCGAATTGTCATCACTTCAATGTGCTTCAAACACAGCTTCAAAGGCCAATCTTGTGAACCGGAACTCGCAACTTGACGACTGTTGGTCGAAGTTGTTTTTCGTGTCATGGTGAAATTATTAGTTTAAATTGAATTCGTTAGTTCTATGTAGGTATTTGTATCTAATGGCGGTGGTGAGGTGGCGATTGATTCGTTATTATTGTCCCGGTGATATAGGCTACATTTTTAACCGATTTCTAAACAAACAAAATCAATATAACGGATATTAGTTACATTCAAAAAGTGGGTGCCCTTGAATTAATTTCCGTAGTCTCGTTACAGTTTTTTAATGAATACTTACTCATTACTTGTAAGCAATTATCACTTGCTATAACGGTGAAGAAAAACATCGTGAGGGAACCTGGATCCCTAAAATTGTTCTTTAATGTTCTCATAGGTGTGGGAAATCCACCCTTGATGGTGGACCAACGTAAATTCTTTTCACCCTCAAATTCACGATAGGTTTGGATGCTGATGATGAAGAATGTAAAAAAAGTTGTAGTATTCCACTGATTTTTAATATTTTCTGATTCTACTAAAAAGACAAAAATAAGTAGATATTATTTTGCATAATCGTCTATCGCCTATACTTACGGCAGGCCATGTCAGGCAGTGGCAGACGCGTTCTAGAGTTCAAACCCTAAATCGGTAGCCATTACTAGGTAAGCGCAGTGTGGGACGACCTCCAGCCCGGTGGACCGACCATCTCAGACGGGTGGTGGGAAGTGGGTGGATTAGGATTGCGGAGAACTGTGTGTGGTGGCGCGCTCTCCAAAAGGCCTATGACCAGCATGGATGGATGGATATAATATATAGGCTGATGGATGGATGGAATGCTTAGAATAACAGCTATTGGCTTACTAAAGAATAACGACGCGTTTTTTTTAATCCTTACAACTATAGTCTAGAAGCAATATTATAGGCGGCATATAATATAGCTTCTCGTCTATTAATTTATAGCTGACGGGTTATGCAACTTTAGCTGATGCCCGCGACTTCGTCAGGGTGGATTGAGGTTTTGTGGATCCCGCGGGAAATTTTTCGGGATAAAAAGTACTATATATAAAAGTATAATCTATCTCTGTGCCTTTCATCCAAATCCGTTTAGCCGTTCTGGCGTGATTAAGTAACAAACATCCATCCATCCATTAAAACTTTCGCATTTATAATATATGTATAGATTTATATGTGTATAAGTTGATAATTAAAAGGCTTTCAGGCACGTAATATAATTTCCGCCGGAGCTAATGGAAAGGTTATAGAATCTTCTGATTTTATAGAGGCGGAAAATCTCTCTACCGGCCCTGAAAATCGGAAACTAATATCCTGCATCTAAACGAGAACTTAGTGAAAATATAAACTTTGATTTAGTGAGGTTACCATAATGATGTAAGTACATTCACTAAGTAATAAATATTATAAAATCCTACTTAAGATTATAAATGCAAACGTGCATTTGTTTGTTGGTTTACCCTACAACAGAGTAACGAATCGACGTGATTTTTTGCATGGGTATAGTTGAGGATCTAGAGTGTGACATAGGTTTGTTATCCCGGAGAATGAAGCAGTTCCCTTGGGAATTAAAAAAAACTTATTCCACGCGGACTAATTCAGAGGCAGGAAAATACTTATTAGGATCTAATAAGTATTTTCGGAAAATACTTATTAGACCCTAATAAGTATTTTCCTAGAGGAGACTTGTGTTCAGTAGTGAGCTGGCAATGGGTTAAAATGCCAGCCTTTTCCTTAGCCTATGTCCTTTTCATAACTCAACAGCTGACACCATCTAGACGAAATTTCAAACTGAAATAACTAGCATACCAGAAAATCCTAAGCATGAAAAAACGCAAACTCGCGAAAGGAGTAAAATTCTACTAATAATAATTTATGTTTTTAACTAGATGATGCCCGCGACTAATCCGCGGGGGTTTAGAGTTATCCTATTTACCCCATGGCAAATGTTAAATTTTCCGTGACAAACAGTAGCCTCGTATCAACTTCTATATCCATGTAAAAACCACGTCGATCTATTGCTCCGTTGCGGCGGCGTGTCTGGAAGACAAATGATAAACTATTTTTAAAATAGGGAAAACATACGAAAACGACGAAATGAGAACGTAAGGTAACGTAACGTATATGTTTGATTCTTTAATGCTACGATCAGTCCCGAGCATGTTATAGTTAAAAATAAAGTGTCCGGTTTAGGGTTAAGTGTTACGTCCACTTAACACTCATCCGCGTCTTTGAGGTCAGCTGCCAAAAATACTAACCGGTTAAAATGAAACATCATTCTTAATTTACTTATTTCATTTCCAAGAGCAATAACAGTTTTTGACTAGAGTCATCTTCAAATCCGTTATCACCAAATTAGCTAGTAGGTAAACTGTAAATATCAATTTGT
The DNA here is from genome assembly GCA_964035005.1 of Erebia palarica. Classification (NCBI taxonomy): domain Eukaryota; kingdom Metazoa; phylum Arthropoda; class Insecta; order Lepidoptera; family Nymphalidae; genus Erebia; species Erebia palarica. Next base: position 24,817,124 of record OZ035986.1, read on the forward strand.
ATAGCCAGTCAGCCAAATAGCCAGCGATTCTTTTAATATAGCTTTAATAATTCATAGGTTCAAATAGTGAGTCCAGTTGGGTAATAAGTAATTAAATTGTATATAACTTTAATTTAACAGTCTTCTATATGCATTTGAAAAAGCAAGTTTCAGTTCAGTTATTTTTTTGTAGAATATAAAGTTATATTTTATATAATAGTGACATAATACTAACTACTACTGACATAATTAATACTGACATAATTAATGATAAGGCACAACACATCCATATCCATACTAATATTATAAATGCAAACGTGTGTGTCTATCTGTCTGTCCGTCTGTCTGTCTGCTACGCTTTCACGGCCCATCTTTTCAGTTGATTATGATGAAATTTGGGATAGTGATAGGTTGCATCCCGGGGAAGGCTAGTTTTATTCCGGAAAATTAAGGAGTTCCGGAATCCACACGAACGATGTCGCATCTAGTCTAGTAATATACATATAAAAAGAACTTACATAGTCGTAATTTTTTCACCTCTAATTCGGAGGTAAAGAATGAACCATCTTGTTGCACCCGTCCACCCACTCGGAGTGACTTCCTACGCCAGTTACTTCTCACATTTCACAGCAAACGCCCTTAGAATGCTATATCGATAAATTCCCGTTTCTCAACTGCTGCTATTCTGGTGTATAAATGTATAATTATGAGCCTTGGTTAAATAAAATTTCGTAAAGAATGCCGCTTGGGATCACCGTATGAGTTATGAAGCCAACCGTCCACTAACTAGTCTGCGGAAAATAATTTGCTTCACTATAAGTACTTACTTAGTATGATCCTTATTCTAAACCTTAGCCGAGCTGGATTGCTTGCGCTTCGGCTAGCTTAGCTTATTATTAGGTTTGCTAGCTTATATTTTTGGATAAAAACATAATCCGATTTTCCGATTCCGATTTTCGAGATATTTATAACGAAAATTATTTTTGTAATCCATGTTTATACATGTTTCAGCTATAGACTTGATATTTAATACAAGTTTTGCCTTTATATAGAACTATGAAAATTGCATATTCACTACTATTAATACATAATTATCACGCAGTAACAGAGAAATACGAGTGGGTGCGTACATACGAGTAACTGACAACGTAACTTCCGAACTCTATAGGTACAGATTACAGGCACGCTTTCAATATAATTGCTTCGATAAAAGAGGCTCACTCCATTTATCATTCAAAATATTAATTCTTTAAAACGTGGAGCATTTCGAAATCCAATTATTCGTTAAAAGGAAGTCAATTAAAAGAGTGTTATTGTTCAAAGCCGAAAAGCCGTGGCATATCGGGATCGGTCTGGACAATCCTCAGCAATATCGATAACGTTTAGCGCCAAACAGGGATCCAGATGAACGGCCACCATTCATTCACAGTCCATTCAATAGGGTGCCCAATTTTGTAGCCTACACAGAAACTCGACCAGTTTTTATGTGTAAGCAACTGAGCGTCGCGTACGGTAAAAAATAAAGTAGGTAATATCAGCCTGAAGGCTGTCTAGTTTATGCCAAAACGCTATTTGGTTGCTTAGAATTGGAATACGATATGACAGTCTACCGACGATTCTGTCTACATTTTAAATGATACTATACCTACAGCATTCCAATAATGAGAAATATTCAAAACGTATTAAAAATGTACATCCCTTTGGCATACTGCAATGTCGCACAGAGCGAATATTGTTGTGGCTTGCTAAAACATACAATCATATATACAGTTTAGAATTTCGCGAGTTAGATTATAATCTAACGGTTTTTACAATCGTACGGTGACATATACAATAGAGCCCACTTATTTTATTACTTATTAACCCAAGTATTTGGCTACACAATTTCGCTTCGCGCTCAATTAACTATTGATAGGTATTATTAGGCAGGTACCTATTTAGTTGCCCGGTCCGGTTTCTAGATAACCTCTGCGATGTCTAATCTTTGTGTTTGATCGAGACGTGTATTGAAAAAGGCGAAAGTAATTAAGCTCGTACTCAATTAAAAGATTTGCACAATTGCATTTAATTCGAAAACAAATTCTGCAATAATAGCTCAGACACGTAAATACAATTTCAACCAAAAATACGCGTAAAGCTAAAGTATACGAGTGAAAAAACGACAAAATACCAAGAGATACCCGAGTACATTATTATCTCCGAGTATGTTATTATTATGATATTACACTATCTATTCGTGGAAACTTGAAAAATCAGAAGAACTTTTTGTGATTATCTTCTATATATATAAAAATCAATTACTGTTAGTCTCGCTAAAACTCGAGAACGGCTTGACCGATTTTGATGAATTTTTTTGTGCATGATTGGGTGGGTCCAGGGATGGTATATATTTATAATTGGACCCAGTAGGGGGCGTTGAAATCGGTTTCTAGGTTAGGCAGGACAACGTCTGCTTGGCCCACTAGTACATAATATTATTATCTGAGCATCTAGCCTCTAACAGCCCATGAGTCTAAAGAAAGTGCCTTCGTTGCTCAAAATCAGAAACAAATCAGCACTCAAACAGACCAGCAGCCCTATTCTATAACTCAGTGGCTATCAAAAAATAAAAGCCATTATATATTTTCTATTCATTGGGTGTTGCAATTAAATGTTGTTTTTTTTACAATAGCAAACCTTCAATGGAAAAAAATATTTAAATATGTCAGTGGCCTATATTTTTTGATAGTCACTGATTTAGAGAATAGGTCTGCTAATGATCCAACCTTATGAGATGAAATCTTACCAAATTGTATACCTATTGATTAATTAAGCTGTTTTTCCTCCATCAGGCATCGGTTGTGCGCCCGCGTTATCCTTTTATTCATTTATTAATGTTTGTTCCACTGATGGTGCCTTTTAAATCGCTGATGTTAACTTAATACAAATCCTACAAAGTATAGATAATAATATGTGTACATTCTTATCTTAACAACACAACTGTATCGTAGCGCAGATACTTACCTTCCTTAAAATAAACAACACACAGAACTATCTACGTGTAAACTGGACCGGAGAAAGTGATGTATAACAAGCACGATTTTAGGTACCATAGCAATAGGTATAAGAATCAATAGCTGACTCGCACCAGCTTCGTACGGGTGCGCTATAGATTCGGAACCTTAGGGCTCGTGCAGCGTGCCCTTAGTATCAACGTAAGCAGTGATGTGGAGTCGAGTGTTTTTTATAACAATTTACACTCAGCTTTACGATTTTTAACATTGAGTTAAAATTCGTGCACTCAAAACTGAGGACGTACGGCGCGTTTGGGTGCACCTTATAAAGTAAATAAAGCTTAATTAGAGTATTTGGTATCGCTTTGACTTAAGCGGTAAATGCATATATTTTTAATTTATAGCGCTTTGCCCTTCAATCAAACTTGCTGGCAAGTTTGCTGCCAGACTTGAAAGATTTTGTGGATGACAAACGAGCTCGATATCAAAAACAGCTATTTCAATGAGAAACAATGCGGGTTGTGATAAGGGGGCCATTATTATTCCAACATGTGTGACTACTTACGACTGTATAGCGGCACGACAATAAATACAGGGTCATCATCAGCGTGTGCCTTCCTCGAACGGAAATTTGGATGTCATCATACGAAAAGCTTCTCTATTTAAAATTTTGGTCAACATTAGCCCTGTACACCCCTTTATATCGACCAAGAACTTGTTTTTGTGTGACCTGGACCTCACCTGCAATCCTTCTTTCCAACACTAGACAGGGTGGTACAACACGACAAATCTAGCAGATAGTCTCTCCTTTCCTTTCTTTTCTTTCATTTAATATAATCAATACTTATAACATCACAGTGAGATAAGTCTGCGAGATTTGTCTCTAGCTCTTCCGGGATCCGGGGAAGCGAACGATGCGAATCGATTACACTTGTCATTTGTCACGCATCACATTATTTATACCAGAAAGGCAGCCTCTCAACAGAATTTTTTTAATTATTTTAATTTATTTCGTTCCATTGAAAATTTCAGAATAAGTGTGTTGTTTATCGCTCTTTCTATAATGTTTATCTATCTATTTACAAACATACAAAACCTACTTATTCCTATTATAGTCCAGGATACACAATACGATAACACTAAGAGATTATCACACACATACTAAATGCGAAAATAAATGCGAAAGTGTATTTGTTTGTTGGTTTGTTGGTGTATCCTTCAATTGATTATTATATCCTTGAATTGTTGATGTGATTTTTGGTATGGGTATAGTTGAAGACCTGGAGAGTGACATACCTAGGCTACTTGTTATCCCGGTAAATTAAGGAATTCCCGCAGGAATCAAAAAAACTTAAACCACGTGGACGAAGTCGCGGGCATCAGCTAGTCTCTCATATGATTTTTAATAGTTTCTCGTATATACCTAACTAAAGTTGTATGCCATTGCAACAGTATAACTTTTCTATACTAAAATTATTAGTTAAAAATATTGCAAAGAATATTAAATTTCATTTAAACTGCGAAGGGAAATGTACTCGTATCCCCTAGAGACAATGCATTCGAGTGTAGGCAATCACTAACACCTACGTGAGACATTTTAATCTACATAGATTAACATGTCTAGTGCTGCATCAAGCTGGTAGGTACTTAGATGAGACCCAAGAATTTATGGTTAATAGTTAGTACCTTTAAAGAATTAGTCAAAAACAGTAAAAAAAATGCTAAAATTGATGGAATAATCTCTTTCAATTTATTGGAAAAAACCGCTTGGGCCAAGTCACTCAGCTACGATTATTTCATGTTCTGGGGGAAATATCTACTCATATAAACCGATTATAGCGTCTGGCGATAAAAAGGGTGAAAAAGCTAAGCTTTAGCATGAATGATACCTAAAGAGCATAACTTATTCTCATAACGTGTTCGTAGTGTTTTATTTGATGGTAAAGCGCGCGTGTGTAGGTTTACTTGAATGTTGATATTTATAGTCCCACAAACGTAACTAACCCGGTGACAGTTTAATATCTATAAAAAATATGATAAAAACAAAAACTAAACAGGTATAAAAATTAGTTCCAATTATGCAGTAATGTTAAATTACCCTCTATAAATAATATTATTCCATGTTTACAAAGCGAAAATACTATGCAAGTATTTCGCGATACCAAATTATTAAGTTTATAGTACTTTAAATAACCCTATGATTGAAAATGTAACATATTATATCCCTTCTTCTGTATATAAACTTTAATAGGCGTGAGTTAGTCTGAAGTATGACTATAATCATGTTAAATTTTTGTAAGTTTTTTACAAAATATTTTTTTAATATCATTATTTGTTAATAAAGAAGTTATAAAATCAATCAATCAGTTCCAATTATGGCCACCGGGCCAGATAAGTTTGTGGGACATTTAACGTCATACCACAGTTTAACTTCGGAGCATTAACATGCATCAATGCGGAATGCCACAAATGGAAAATTGATTTTGATGAAAAAAAACTTGTGTGAATGAAATGAAATAAAAACTTTACACATTGATGTAGAATTTTAGTACCTATTCTATTTCAATGGGTTAACACATTTACATCTATATTGTAGAGAAAATAATAATGGAATAAATAAAGGAATAATTCAGTACATTCATGACTTTACTGTGGAAAAGCAGGCATCTGTATTGTTCTTTTAACAATAGAATGTTAATAGGTAGATTAGATCAGGTTGGATCGAATAAAAAGAAAATAGTATTATCTATTACATAAGTGCCTAATAGTTATCACCTAATTCCGTTTCTTATGCCTATTTGATGCCTTGGGATAATTAAAATTGCAAGGAAACACTTAAGCCGGTTGTGAAACTGTAATTCAATAATAAGCATTATAATTGTTGTTTTATACTGAAGGTACATATTATAATGTTCCACGGATTTCCTTCCCGTTCAACTGAAACAAGAATATAGCACAACTAGCTGAAACCATCAAATTTATTAATGCATTACACCACTTTTAATAATATTGGCACGCTTACTAACTATCGCCCCTAACAAAAACTCATATCTTTTTTTTTATTCATAAGGATGCCATATCAAATTTAGCCAAGAAATAGCATTACCTACCACTAATATTAAGCAGGCATAGCTCGCATGAGTCTCATACTAAACTGCTTGATGTCCGCCCTCCATAAATTCTGAATACGCACTAAGGTACCGTCATAGGTCTGTAATCTGTATGATAACAGGTTATATTATTCAATTTTGCCGAATCACCTTTTTTACTCAACATAAAAATGTGGCAACGTATAATGAATAAGTATTTGTATAAGAGTAGGCTTTATGGTGTTGTACCTACTCCCGTATCATCTCAACAGATCGACTGACCTAAATGACCTAAATGACCTAATGAGATGTCATTTGTTTGGTCACCGTAACTTAATAGTAGGTAACATTTTTACGGCAATCGTTGAAATATCGGGGCCTAGTTTATGTAAGTTTGATGCAATCTTTGTGATCGTCGCAATCTTTCTTTATTACCTACTAGCCCGCTACTTCGTCCGCATGGATTGAAGTTTTTTGATAGCCGCGGGAACTCTTTAATTTTCCGGGAAATGTAGCCTCATGCCTTAAATTAGGTTTTAAGCTATATCCATTCCAATATTCAGCCAAATCGGTTCTGTCATAGCGGCGTGAAGGAGTAACACACATCCAAAGTTTCACTTCTATCATAATATTCGGATCACTGGCTGGTTACACCCACTGTCTAAGGCTATCTGAAGCGGGTGCGATCAAACAAGAGTCAGCGAGTATGCAAGAGTAGCTTGATTTTTAGTTTTTATACGACTGCCTGAAAAAAGGAGTATATTATTTTCAGAGTTCATATATGTGTGTTCAGGCGTGAGTTACGCCACATACATACATACAGTATGTATGTGAGTTACGCCTGCACCAATTTTGATAAATTAGGTATCGTTAGAATTCCTAGCTTATTCCGGGTGACATAGGTTAGTAAAATTTTTTAAAAAATTGATGGGGTGACCATGGTCCCGCATTAAGAACTAAATTTTAAAAACATAACGAAAATAAGATTGAAAATGATGAGTAGTTTCCAAAAATATATAACACCATAGTTCAATATCCAGTGATTCACAAACAAATATCATTTAATAAAAACGTGAATAAAATTTTAATTTAACTATATTAATTCGGTTTTAGGCAGGGCAGTCGTGCTTTTTAATTTTTTAATTTTCAACTACATATGAACTTATTTCTTACAGATGGCGCTTGTAGAGGACACGGGCGCGGGCGCCGCCGGCGAGGACCCTGAAGCGCTGTTGAACGAATGGCTCGGAGAACTTACTGTACTTACCGCAGTGCGTACTCGCATTAATACTTTCTTATTGTATTCAGCAGATCACCCTAACACGTTTTAAATATCTTCGATTGGCGCGTGGTTTTATAGGTTCGGAGTCCCAGATTCGATCCCGGAAATTTTTAATTTCTGAATTTTCTGTGGTCTGATCTTAAAGTGGGAATGAGGCTTAAGAGGAATAATAAAATTAGACAGTAGAATACATTCATATTGTAGTAGGACCTACCTAATTTCAATAATGAGTACCTAGATATTAGTGACCAGGACCACCGGCATCATACACAGGTGGAAATCTCCTACCTTCTTACCAGAAATAATATTATTACTGCCAAAAATTTAATCTCGAGCCTGACCAAACAACTGCGTTATCACTTTTCACTAATTCGGTAACACCGCAAAACTACCAAATGAACTTGGTATGTCTGTGTGTTACGCAATCACGGCTAAACTACTGAACCGATTTAAATGAAATTTGATATAGCAGGTTATTAATGCGAAAAAAGGGCTGTAAGGGGTTAAAATAGGGGATGAAAGTTTGTATGGAAATTACGTCCTTTTTAAAGCTAGTAGTTCTAACTTATTTTTTAGGCTTTTGATTAGATATAAATAAATACGACATTCAAAGTTTGTAACTATTATTTTACGCTAAAAAAAATTACCCTGAAAATAGTGGATGAAAGTTTTTGTGTGATGACGTCGGCAAAAAAAATTACGGCCCACTTCTCCTCCAAAATTAGTGGAGTGCCTGGGGCGTTAAAAGCATGAAAGCCTCGGATTTCAGTTACAGTGAATGAAATTTAATAATTCAAAGTGGATCGATTAGCTATAAAATATATTATACTATCCAAAAAAGTTAACACATTAAAAATTTTGATCTCGATTTAAAAAAAAACGATAATTTAAATGGCTGTATTCATAATAATAGGCTGTAGAACATTTTTATATACCAAAATTAGGTTAATATATGCATACTAATATTATAAATGCGAAAGTGTGTCTGTCTATCTGTCTGCTACGCTTTCACGGTCCAACTTTTCAACTTGAAATTGTGATTTTGATGAAATTTGGTACAGGGATAAGTTATATCCCGGAGAACAAAAAAGGCTACCTTTTATGAAACGATCAAATAAAAAAATCTTACATCGAAGTTCAATAGAAAAAAAAATCATCTTCAATAAAACTTTCGTAAAAAATATACAAAAAATCACAATTTTTACTCTTAAATATACACAACATGCACAAAATACGAATCATTTGTAACTAAAACTATCTGATGTATCCACGTGTATCGAGATTTCACCATTGAAAATGGTTATCAGATGCGAATCGCCTGAGACGTATTTTTGGCCATTGCTCCTAGGATTTTGAAAGGATCGAGATGGGAATAATACCAAGACTTGAGGAATTAATCGAGACCCGTGTGAGCGGTTGAATTTTGAAAATCGGCTGGTAACTTTTTTTGGAATCTTGAAAAATGGAAAAATTTCGGGTTTTTTTGGTTTGTTTACTAAATAGTAAATATTTCGTATAAAAATCGACTTAAGAAATTTTTTTTAAAAACGTCCTAGAATATTAGTTTTTCATTTATTAGGTTAATTATGCAATGGCGAAATATTATGAAAATCGGTTAATAATTGTGACCTGTAGGTTCCCTTTAGATTTGGAATTGTAGAAAAACGGGTACTTCCGTATATAAGAAGTGATGTAACTTCTATGATTATTGACCGATCGTCATGGAGATGCGAGAAGTGCACTCAAGTTGGAATTTTGAAAAATTCGAAACGAAATCAGAATATATTTTAAATAAAATTACATGCTCGAATATTATTTTTTTATAGTTATGGTTTATATATTTAAAAAATCAAAAGCACAAAAACAAATTAGGTAAACTTTACACTTTATAGTATAAAAAACATAACCTCACCCATCTAAATTCATTCACTGTAACAAAAGTTCGAGGTTAAAACCCCACTAAATGGACACTTAATAGGCTACTATTTTTTATCCTGGAAAATTAAAGAGTTCCCGCGGGAACAAACCTCAATCCACGCGGACGAACCCGCGACCTTCCCCGGGATAAAACCTATCCCTGTACCATCAAAATCGGTTGCCAATGAAATGGCAGTGAAAGAGTAGTAGACAAACAGATAGACACTTTTGCATTTATAATATTTAGTATGGATTTACATGTACTTACATATTTAATATTCGGAATCTAAGGTATTTCACACCTCGATTATTAATTTGTCCATATTAAGCAATCCGCCTATAATTGAAACTCTCAAATGCGTATGTGTAATGCGTTAAAAATAAATAAAACGCTAATTAATTCTACAAATGGTATCCAACAAAGATTGATGCACGCACGTGGTGCACGCAGCCGGCGCGCTCGCGGCAGGTGCGTACGCATATGTCTGTACCCTTAAAACGGGCTGGCACATCTCGGAAACATTGCTCGATTTCGAGCTCGTGGCTCCTACAAATAAAAATTACGCACTGTTACGTTACGTCATGATATTTATTCAGTAGTGCGTAAACTTTATAAAAACGAAAATTAAAAATTCGTTGTTCAACTAAATAGTACCTGGATGACCGAGCTTTGCCCGGTATTTTTTTTTGCTAAATCGAGTGTTTTGGAAATTATGTATCTGTAAATAGGAATTACATACAGATGAAATAATAATTAATAATATTTTTCGATATCATCGACATAATAATAAAAAATATGAACTGGTTACTTAAATAAAAAATCACGAATTCATTTGTGCTCCCAATAATAGTTTTTCTCACAAAAGAATGAACTTGGAAAAAAAGGGGGAAAAATAATCGGACTGCAGACATCTGGACTCGAACCGGGGTCTCCTGGTTTAGGGTCGCCCCATTTCCCAACTGAGCTATTACCTAGTAGATGGTATTCTAATGATATTTAGGCAAATAGATGGATGTGATGGTACATCAACTTACAAATCTAGCAGTTTAATGACGTAACTCAATTACCACGTTTTTTAGCTTGAAAATGTATACCCAGTGTTATTGTGACGTCCTAGATCTCGGTTTAATTTTAAAAATTGTCTACTTATGACTTATGTGGATGGACGAGCTAGAGCTCAAGCGCATTTTATTTCTTCTTACTTTATAGCCCATATTTCTTGAGATCAATCGACTTTGTCGAGTTGTGCAAACTCGTACTAAGGACAGGTACAGCTCTCATGATTTGCGGAGCATCTTTCGGTGTTCGATGAAGCGAGATAAAACAACTTATTTTTTGTTTTTAGAAACATACCATAGACGTTGTATAAGACTCATTTGACATTAATTATTTAGGTACCTGCTCACAGGTAATTTAAGGTACCTTCTTACTTACTTAAAATTTTGTAAATAAGAGCGCGGTCAGTAGCATCTATTCTAATATAATAAATGCGAAAGTTTGGATGGATAATTGGATATATATGAATAGACCTTCCCCCTCCTTTCCGGGATAAAAAGTAGCCCTATCTCTTTCCCGATGCAACCTACCTCTGTACCAAATTTCATCAAAATCGTTTGAAAAAATGGGCCGTGATAGCGTAGCAGACAGACAGACCGACTTTCGCATTTATAATAAGTACTAGTATGGATTATTAATTCAAGCCAACAAGAGGGCCCATAAACAATACGCTGGCTTATAATAGGTGCATTTTAAATCGATTTCCAAGTAGATAAATAAACAATAAAAGCCACCTATTACAATTGAATCGAGAGCTAATCGTCTTTTAGGTCGATGGATCGAGCTTAAAGGATTAATTAAGGCGACCGCTAAGTAATTAAGTACAGTTGTAATATCTCGTAATCCTTCGCTGTTAGTAAGTGGTCAGCTTTCGTTGCGTTTTGCTCATTTTATCGCAACCATAAGTCGTACCAATTAGGTACCTATTGTTTGGTCGTTACTTACTTTTGAATAACTTCAGTAAATTATAATATTAAGACAGTTCTTCATATTTGCTATAATTACTATAACACGTTGTAAATAATTTACACATTAAATAAACGTATTTTTGAAGAAGAGACTTTTTATTAAAAATTACAAAAGCCCACTTGGACAACATTACATAACCCTTCTAAACTGATTAATTAGTTAAATTAATTGTTGGTGCCACTTTTTAATAAGTTTATTCTGGAATTGGCATGAAAAGGACAGGTGGGTAAAGAAAAACCGGCCAAGTGCGAGTCGGACTCGCGCATCGAGGATTCCGTACAAACCTGTAGTAAGTTTAAAATTATTAAAAATATTTTTATTATATGATGTAACTAAAACTTAATGCTTTTCGTAATTTTTCTTTTATCTGTGCTATAAGACGTTGCTTCGTACCAAATTTCAACATTCTGAGTTCACGGGAAGTACCCTGTAGGTTTTAATTCCTTGCGAGCGTCGAAAATTTGCAGCGGCTGTACCTATCTTTTGATTGCGTTGGCTTAGAAGTTTGATTTTTTCACAGCTCCAGGGGACAGTAGACCTGAATATTGATATGAATTTCAGCTTGATACCTACATGCGTATCTGAGAAAAAGAGTCTTGACAGACAGACAGACAGACAACAAAGTGATCCTATAAGGATTCCGGCTTTTTCCTTTTGAGTTATGGAACCCTAAAAATGTTTATACTTCAATCGAGAAAAATGGTACCTAACAAACCAACACAAACATTATGTGTCGATATAAACATCAAACCAATTTAAAAATAGAAGCAGAGCACATGGTCGGAAAGAGATTTTTTCAATATCTTTTTTTCTGCGTTCACTCAAACGCATTACCAGCTGCGCTTTCGTCTCACTTCAGTTAAAAAAAAAGGTCTAGCTAAATCAAAACTTTTCTTATAGTTTACTGTAAATATATTTTAACAATAATATATTATTTTACACAATAGGTTTAAAATTTGTCGATAATTATTATATATCAGTAAATTAATTGTAGACTCACTTATTATAACATAACTTATGTACTTACTACTTAGGTACGGTAAATAAGTTAAAAATATATGTCAAAACTCGGTTTTAAAGGTGGTTTAAAGGTAAGTTAATAATTCTACGAGAGGTTCTACTTAAAAGGTTTTAACGGTGCAGGTTAATAATTGTAATCTCCACCACGATATATAAATTTATACACATAACAGCATAAACTCTACAATACATTTTACAGCAGTACCCTTTCTAGGTACAAATCGGCGGACCTTATTCACAAATGGTATTGTAAGACCATTGTAAGATCCGCCTCTCCGTTTCGTTTATTGTAGGGCAGGTGAAACCATGCTGGCAATGCCGCAGGCATTAGACTATAAGTACCTATTGGGATTCATAACAACCTTCGCGTGTAAAAAAATTAACACATTTTATGCTAAAGCATAGGTTGTTAATGTTGCGAAATACGAGAATTTCCTTAGAATACCAATGAAATCTCTGATGCACCTACTCATAGACCTTGCTCTTTGCGTAATAGCTCCTTTGCATGGCTGCATATAAATTATCAAATTATTTTATCAAGAAAACGGTGTGCCAACAAACTGTGCCTAGAAGTTATAACCAACTGAGAAAAAGCTAAAGAAAAAAGAAACGTATAGCTATACCAGGCTCTACCTAACCTATACCTTCGAAATATACTTCTCTGACCAGTGTTTTTAACAGATTTTATTTTATAAATGTTGTATCCATCCTTTATAAAGTAGTCAATGAAACAACACATCTAGTATAACTACGTAATATAATTAATAAATATATAATGTAAATAAAAGTTAAATGAGTTTGAGCGACGCTTAAAACATATTATTAATAAAGATTCAAAAAATCTTAGAATAAGCAGGTAGTGTTCGCTAGGAAGGTAGATAGTTGGTACTATACCACACTACATATTATGTATTTGTAGTTTTGTACCTGAGCTAAATACTTAGATTTCATAATTCTCGTAAGTAGAGAAACATCAGCGGAATTTAAAAAAAACATTATGGTGAGAAAAACAAATAGTTTGATGAAAAGCCAAAGTACATGTATTTTTCAAAAATATGATCTTTCCATTTCGGCTTATCAAATGTCTTTTAAACCACTTTTGCAGAAAAATTATCATAGTAGGTATCTGGAATAGGTTCCATAATCTGACGCTAAAAATTAAAATGTCAGTGTATTCATATAACACAGCTTAATTATAATTAAAGTAATTACTTACCAAGGCTACTGGCTGGTACTGGATACTAGTCTTATGCGTGTAACATTAGATTGACCTAGTTTTTATGTACGAGTAAGGTACTTGGGCATCCCATAGGCAGGGCCGAGCATGTTTAACTAATTAACAACAGATGTGAACAAAGTTAAAAATGATAATTTATCAATGAACTGGTGGTAAGTACTAAATAGTTACATTTGTTCGTACGCCATTTTCGTATTCGTAGCGGTGTGTTTGATTTTGGATCAATGCAGTTTAATTGAAGGAAGTATAGGTACCTACTATGACATTTACTGTAAATTTGAGGTAGTAGGAGAAGGAAGTCCTGATATAAAAATCGCTTTTTAGGAACATACAGACCTATATATTTTTCTATTAATAAGAGCGATATTATACCCATTTCTAGGCGTCGCAATTATTTGAAGATAAAACAGAAAAATCAAGGATTTTCATTACCAATTTAGTAGTAATTTAGTAGAAAATACATAACAACTATCATCGTGCCATGCAATTGAGCGCCATTGCGTGCATAGCATTAACTATCTCGCATATCTATTAAATAAACGTATTATAACACTTTTTACTACCTTACTAATGTGATATCAAAACAGCATGCTTTGATATACGCACACACGTTATTCGTAAAAAAAGCTTTTAGGAAACTCTCAGCTAATAAGAAACTCCTATAATTTATTTTAAAACTTGAATAAATTATAAATTTTACAGAGTAAATAAACTTGATAATATTATAATTAAACTTTATTTCAACGAAGCCTTATAATAAAACCTTATAAATGTTAATAGACGAGGGTATTCCTATCGTCTGAAGGGCTTTACGTGTTACCACGTGCCATGTGCATTAGAATTTATTTAAAAAAATTGGAAGCGTTGCCACTTGCCATGTTCCGTGCGCTGACTCGCTGTTTTTCAAAACATCTGCGCCCGCCGATACAAATCTTTTTCGGCCCTGGTTCCACTGAGCGACCATGTTAAAGGTATGATAATAATAATAGGCTAGAATGACACAATTTATGTAAATCTAAGTACTATAACAAACAAGTGCCTTTAACCCTTGCAGGGGTCCCATACCTACTTATCGTTTAATTGATTTCGATACTTATTAAGTTATTACTTACTGATTTCCTTGACAGACTTGCTCTTATAATTATTGCATTATTAGAACATACATTATACATATTGTCGCATTTTTTTGGAGATTTCTGTTATAGATAGGTAGGTAACGGATAGACACTTAGGTCACAAAAATTGTAATTCACATAATAGGTACATGTTTTTAAAGTTAGATACAATGACTTTAGTGCACATACGGGAAGCAAAAATAGATCCTACTAACTTTTGTTAAGTTTTATGCTTTTCATTTTAACTGCAATGCAGATCCCGCATCCGAGTACTAAACATCCAGATGGGGAACTCACTAAGATGATGGCGACGCCAGATGCACAAGAAATATTTATGAATCTTGGATTCTTATGCACCTGGCCGCGCAGCTGTCCCGCTACCGGATAAAGAATACTACCTGCTCTGCGATCCGAAACATACAATAAGCCTTAAATTTTATGTAATTATGAGTACTTCTGATATTCTGGACTCTTGAATTAGTGATAAATTACATGTGCATGTGTAGCGTGCGCCTCTTAATAAGCACGCTTTAATATAAAAAACTGCAAGCTGACTTCAGAGTTACGGAAGCAACACGAAATTTTCGTTTATTATGCGTTGAACGGTACAACGTGCTTTTTAGGACCACGTTTTAAATTTTTGACGCGTCATAATAATTTAAAGTTCAAAAAGTGCTGATAGGCCTATTACACTGCACTTTCCACAGGGCCCTGTGGTAAGGGTGGGCGTGACCGCTAGCTAGAGCGTCTATTATTGCACAGCAATAAGGATCAAATTAGGAACCCTTTCTCCCTAAATTTTATTACACTACACTCATTCAAGTGTAAGGGTCCCTGTGAAAAGTGCCGTGTAATAGGACTATGAGCGCTAACACTACGAGTAGGTAGGTACATAATATTAGGTATATTACAAGATGATGCCCGCGATTTGATCCGCGTGTATTAGGGTTAATTGATTCCCGCGGAAACTTTTTAATTTGCCGGGATAAAATGTAGCCTACTTGTTAGTTCAGACTTCAGGCTAAAAGCTATCTCTATGCCAAATTGCAGTCAAATTGGTTCAGTGATTGTGGCATAAAGGATAACCTATCACATTGTTAATTTACCTAGTAGGACAGTCGAGTAAATTGTCATTAGTTAATAGCTCCGTCGATAATTAATCGATACAGCATGCGGGGAGTCCCAATAATGCAGGTTATAATTAGATATAAAAAATAAAATGGTATGGTGTGATAATTAACAAAGTAATTACATTAAATTAAAACTCCATATCTTAACTATTCTTATGCAGTAATTTACGCGTGATTGCAAAGTACTAAATTTGCCTATAAAATTCACGCAATAAAAATGTTTTAACTAAATGTTACTCTATTTCGGGTTCGGCAGTGAAACAAGGAACCCAAATAATTTTGCTCCAGTCTGTCTGTCTTTCTGCTGTCTGTCTATCCGTGACTTAATTAATTAGATCTGTAAAGTGTAAAAACTAAACATCTACATTACATTACCAAAATACCTATAACTACTTACCCGAACGGACCTATATTTAAATTTTAAATTCTCCTGAAAGAAATCCTGAACATTTTTAATTTATGGAAAGCGTGAATCGAAAGAAATATGTTGGTTTAGTCCTCGGGTCTCATTTAATAATGAATGCCTAGATATTTTAAAGTCAGTAGGTAGGTAGGTACCAACTCATGTGGTATCCGTACATAGATTTGTGAAGAAAACTAGAAAATCTTAAAATCTGAATCATCGCTCATTGCTCATTGAAAATCCTTCACGAGACCGACATTTTGAAAAAAATATAATAGTAGGTAGGTATATATTAACCATAGATTTAGGATTGGTCTCCGCTGCGCTCCAACAGCGCAGTCCTAAATCTATGATATTTACAAAATTAAAGACGCTGGATAGAATTGAGCTGCAGGACTATTCGTTTATTCTGTTTAAATTAATGAATTCCTAGAGACCCCACTGAAAGGATTTTCAGAAAATTACTTACTGGTTAAGTACTTATCTGGTGTTACCTGCTTACAGGCCTAGGTATTACACTGCACTTTTCACAGGGACCCTTACACTTGAATCAGTGTAGTGTAATAAGATATAGGGAGTAAGGGTAGGGACATTGGTCCGAATTTGGTCCTTATTGCTGTGTAAAAAGCGACGCTCTATTTAGCGGCCACGCCGCAGTGTAATAGGCCTATTACTTAACTCGATGCTTCAGACGGGCCCTAAATATCTATTGACCGTGAAAAATGGTTGGCAGAAGTTGACCTTTGCCCATCATTGGGACACTTCAGACTAGAAATGATAAATAAATAAATAAAAAAGGGGCTTTGAAGTTGGAATACAGATACAGAATATTAAATTAAAGATCTCGGCCAAGCATCTCGGCGCATAGTCGATGGAAGACATCTGTCCCACAGTTACCGACTGACCGCTTGACAGGTGCAGACTTAAAACCACCTGTCATTCATTTTTTGCCCACTTTTTTATCTGAAGCCTATATATTAAATTATCATGGCGGAAGTACTCTCGAATACAAAGCACCTACTCACTACTACATTTTCCCTGGTCTGGCCTGGTGGGAGGCTTCAGCCGTGGCTAGTTACCACCCTACCAGCAAAGACGTGCCACAAGCGTTCCGGTACGATGCCGTGTAGAAACCAAATAGGGGTATGGCTAACAGGTAAGCCCGCTACCATCTTGGACTGCATCATCACTTACCATCAGGTGAAAACGCAGTCAAGGGCTGATTTGTAGTGGTTAAAAAAAAACTACTACTACCTACCTACTTGTATCATTACAACTCGCACTCACATCGCGATATCAAACCGTTTTATTGGTCGTATCTAATTATTTGTTATAAGCTGCAATGAATGTAAGTAAACTGAAGATATACCTTATCTAATGAAAAAGGAACGTAAAACACTTAGCGACCATAAAAATAGGAGTTCTTTTTATAATATTTTGTTAGCAAACACTACGTTATTTTAATCAATTAGCTGTTGACAGTTAATAATTTACATGTTTCAAAATGATAACCCTAAACTGCCACACGTGGGACAAAATGCATTTTTATATATCCAAATACATAGTAGTGTATTATATATGGTAGTATAGTGATTTATACTTTTTCTGTTAATGAAGTCTTATTTAAAAAAAACCGTCCATGGCGAGGCATACACCCCACAAGGATTCCGCAGATAAAAAGCATATTATAACTAAATAGCTTTTTATTTTGGAAGATTTTCACAAAATTCACCAACTCAGGGCGTCACTATTTCATTTACCTAGGTACCTGCCCAATTTTGTTAAGCTAGATTGATAGTTAATTTAGATAGGCTAGCTGGTAGTTACTTAAATTACCTGTTTCTGCGAACTTTCGAAATAGTCGAGGAAAAAATATGAAGAAAAAACGGTTTTCGAACAATGACCTCGCCACGAACATTAATAAAAAACATTGTCGCTGGCTAGTTTACGAAAACTTCCATTTCAATTTAACTCTTAAAGAGCAGGACGAATGGTCATAATGCCTGTGATCATTTATCACCATACAAACAGTGAGAATGAGCTCTGGAATGTTTTAGTAGACAAACATTATGATAACGCAAGAGACATAATATTATGTACCTACTTATATCTACTAGAGAGCTAGAGTTGGTGAGTCTAGTATAATCGATAATAATAATTAATATCCATATAGAAAAAATGTTTTAATAACTCCTATTAAAATACATTTACTACGAATACTGATTTTATAACAAAGCGACCTACCTGGTGAAGGACAAAAGATGGGTTTAACAAGGAAAAACAAAGGGTCTTATTGGGGTTTTCAAGAAAGCTCCATATCATGGCCGAATTTGCGAATTTACTGGCAATTGAAAATTTGAGTGACTTTTGAAAGCCCATTTGTTTAAAACAGTAAAGACAATGAGATAAACACCTATTTCATATTATTTCAATACATATTATACCTATTATCTTTTAAGCCTTTTGAAAAAGAGCAATAGGTAATTAGCAGTTAGGTTTAAAATAATTCCTGTTGTGTGTACCTAAGGCTTGCCACTTACCAGTTACTTTTTAGCCCGCAATTTTTGACGAAGTTTAGGAACGTGGTTACACTATATGTATGCAGTGTTTATTTGTATCTGAAGATGGGCGGAACACCTAACACCATCTCAATCAGCTTGATAAAAAGTAATTTTTGGTTTTATAATATATATATAATACACAAAATGATGTACCTAGTACATAAGTTAACCCATGGTAGTGACACAGGTAGTGATTTCCAATGATATACCTAATAATATAAGGTGATTAGGTGTACAATTGTATTTATGTTACAAAACAGTTTTAAATTATTGATGTACCTAACGCTCAAGCCACTCGTAGCTTTGTAAAGTTAATAATTCTATTTCGCTCAATAACGCAGTGCGTAACTTGGTGATTCTTCCGATTTCCACCCTATTTTAAAGTGTCATTTGGGTGCGCCAAAAGCAGGGGCGAGAGATCCTGTGGCCAGGCTGTGGGGTGTGCCACACGCACACTGCCTCGTCAATCGTCGTCCTTAATAAACAAAACGTAGCACGCCGAGGCGCACACGTGCACGAACGTGCTCGAAAAGAGGCTCGACGACTCCATATCACGTACATGTTCACCCGTCACCTCTGCCGTACTAGCATCGAGTGTGTCCATCGAGTCGCCAACTTTATGGTCGTGGTGAGACGCTGGAATTTTCAATCGCCTCTATTATAATTTTACTCAAATCCTCTAAATTAATTCATTCAGAAAGAAATTTAAGTGTACCTATATACGTAAGGGGGATAAAAACTGAGAAACTAAATTTCCTGATAAATACCTAGCTGCTGTAAATTCATTAATAGATACATACAGTACACCATTATTTAGAACAGAACTAACTTAAAATAGAAAATAAAGGCACAAAACAAAATGTGACGTTATTATTGCCTTTGCTGCCTGTAGGATCTCAAATTCACATTTACAAATCGTAGTGTAGAGTTCATATTGCCGGTTGTCGCACCGCCCCCCTCTGCTAACCCGTCCCTGCCGCTTGGCGCTCGTTTTGTAATGCAACTTTACTCTAGTTGAGTTCGAGCATGCGTTCGCTGCATGCGTTTCGTAATATAAACGCGTCCCCTTTGTTCTGTAAATTTAAAACTAATTGTGAAAATGAAAGTTTTGCAAATATTGTGAGTTAACAAATGTTGTGAATGGGCGAGGTCACCCTGTAGTTTTTGTACGATATACGCTAGAACGAAACGCGCAGACTCCGACGTGACTGGGGCGCTGGAATCAAATAAATCGCGTGCTATCAAACCCAAGACTACGTTGCCAAGCTCTACACGAAAGCTAACTTCTCCAGTGAACTATGTCTAACTTTTAATAAATATGAATGTGGATAGCGGATTTGAGTAAGGTTTATGTGAAGCCGGCCTGTGCTTATAGTTTACTAGTGTGAGTGGTGGACGGTGAGTCACTGCAGTGCGATGTGAGCGGGCGAGGAATGATGGACGTGCAACTAAGTGAACAGTCCAAGTGGCATCGTGGAGGCTTCCTCTCCACACTCAACAGAAGTTTCCGTCTGGTCACAAAGTCTAAAAGCGTCAATAATTCCCACGTAGAGAATAAAACATCTGAACAAATTCTGGACATGACCACGAAGGTAAATGTAACTAAGTACACTCGACTTAAAAACTACTGTATTCCAAACTCCACTTAAATATTGAGCATGGTGCTATGTGTACACTTTCAACTGCCGGTAACCAGAATAATTCGAAATTGGGGTCAAATGAACTAAACTTATAATCCTTTAACGTTAACTTTATTTGTTACCAGATACCCATAACTCGATATTTAAATATTTAAACTAACTACGAACATGCGGGTCGAAGGATGAAGGACGTGACATATTATGTTATAACTATTTGATGCATAATTAAACAAAGCTACTGAGTTCATTGTTCAAAAGACAATGCGTTCCCGTCCAGTATTTTGGGATATTCACTTTTATGTTCGTAATTAATTCATCATAATATGAGTATTATATATACGTTATTCGTATTCATAATCCAAGACCACTTATAAGTAACGTCTCATAATGGGTTTCCTGAGGCCATCACGAGGGTGACTGGCTAAAGAACTTAGTTGTTTATACCTACTATGCACACGCGCATTTACATTGTCAGTCACATGGATACTAAACTTAGATGCACGTATGGCACTTCGGCAGTGACTGGCGTGTGCGCGCTTTAAACATCTTACATTTATAAATAACTAAGAAACTAAGTAGAAGGTGTTAGCTAAAATGGTAAAAAAGACACAACTTTTTTCCATTTGTTTGCGCTCTGCAGATGATAAATAATTAGGTACCTATAAAAAGGGTCATTAGCACCCACCTTATGGTAATCCCTTTTTGCTCAGAAAAATTACTCTTCTAATCAATCAGATTTTTAGTTGCAAAATTCAGCGTTTTTCTATTTTTTTTTTACAAAACTTATAACCTTTGTTACGGATGTAATAATATTGATCTGTACCATCCCTTTTGCTAGTTTTTTATGGTCGTGTTTAACGTTATGGTTAACGTTAAATTTTACTACTAAATGAAGTCACCATTTAGTAAAAAAAAATAGAAGAAACCTGCCTTTTGGCGACCCGAAGTGGTCTTAGGTGTTTAAATTTAAAGTTAACCTATTATAAAATTGTACCAAGTAGCTAACTATCGATATGAGCAGGAACTTATAACTATATAAATAGTGAACTTATCACTTATTTGTTTGTTACGTAAGAAAAAAACCTTAAAAATTATAACATGATTTGCATACTATTCGCGTTTTAGGGTTAAAAGCTAGGACGTTGTTTATAATACATCTCTTATATCGATACTAGAATTTTCAATTTGAATATTCATTATAATATTTAAATGCCTATTCATTTATAATTTATTATAGACACAAGTCAGAATTTAAAAAAATTAAAATACACGACTGCCCTACCAAAAACGAACTAAAAAGTTAAAAATCTAGTTAAATTAGAATCTTATTCACATTTTTATTATTTTTTTTTTGTGAATCAATGGATATCGAACTAAAGTGGTAATTTTGGAATCTACTCATCATTTTCTAGATGATGATTAAATAGTTAATCTTATTTTCGATTTTTTTTCAAAAGTCTTTAATGCGGGACCATGGTCACTCCATCATTTTTTTTTTAAATTTTACTAGCCTATTTCACCCGGAATAAGCTAGGGATTCTAACGATACCTCATTTATCAAAATCGGTTCAGGCGTATAGAAGTTAAGGTGGAATATACAAACTCACATACATACATGAAGCCTGAAAACAATATACTCCTTTTTTCAGGCAGTCGTATAAAAATAAGAAGGTACTTGTCAAATTTATGACAGAAACGGTTACAAATCATAAGAAGTGTGTTAGCTGATTAGGTAGGTCGTCAGCCTTATAACTGCCTATATTAACGGAATATATTTCTAAATTTACCTTTTTAGCTATCTCCAAATTTAACATTTTATTCCATTGGTATTATATATTTGTTCTTTGCTATCGATGACGTTAATTTCTCGGAAAAGTTGGTTTTTCAACGAGCAAAACTGTAATATTCGTAAAATAAAAATGATGCTTTTTGCGCAAATGTTCTTTTGGTCTATGTCTGACGCACTCAGAGTCGCTTGATCTTTATTTACGGAACTCTTTAGTATTTATACGTTCATTGCTTAGTGTAATAATAGTAGGTATGCTCAGAAGTTCCTTAGGTAATGGATCATTAAGAATACTACCTATTAGGAATATCTGTCTATTATGGTTTCTCACATATATAGCTACCTATATTTACCTGCGCTGCGCCTTCCTGTAAATATTGTAAAATACTTATGGACTAAAACCTCCTTAGTAAACATTAATAATAGAAAAGGCCTATTACTACCTACCTACCATATTATCGATGGATGCGACTTTCTATGTAGAAATGAGCCAATTTTTGCACTTAGATACCTTATGCACAGCCATTTTAAAATTTAAATAGTCGAAAGTATCAGATCGCTGCGTCAAATTTTTTATCACAGAATTTTCCAGTACTATTTAAGCTTTATATATTCAACAATATTAACAAATAAATAAATAATTGTCTATTGGTTCCAAATTTAAACAATTATTTATATAAGTAACAGTTTTTTATTCAATCTACCAAAATTAACCGAGATTTCAAATCATAACGTTTTTGGTCCATTGACCATTTTATTCAATAACAAATTTACGAAATGTGTCACGATACTATAACGCAATGATCGAACCACCTTAAAAATAGTTTTCATAAACCAAGAGAAGAGGAAGAAAAATAGTTTTAGCTTTTCAAATTGTATGTACATCCAATACTTGGGCGTCAGGCACGAAACTAGCGACGGCCGAGTGACGGCGACAGCGGGGCGATGTGGTCCGAGAGCTGGCGACGAATTTCGGGAAGGTCCTTTAGGCAAGCTGAAATTGTGATAAAATATAATTTCGTCAATTGGCGAATCCATTCCTGCCAATCTGGTAGAGCGTTTGCGATTATTTCGCGCAGCATATAAAATTTGCAAATTAATCCAAAAAATATTTTCTAGGTAACTAGATTATTTCATCTTTAAATTTAGTACTTATAGAATTCGATAAAAATCCCAGACGTTTTAGTCGGTTAAAAAGTATTACCAGACCTCTTCATAAATTCAGCCAGCTATCAGCGCAGCAGCGTCAATCGCATCGCCCTGCTGTCGCCGTCGCTCCGCCGTCGCTAATTTCGTGCCTGTACACTTATGGTAGGTAGGTGGCATATCGCCATATAGCCGCAATATTGAACTTCTAACGTTCTTTTATTATGTTGTTTCAGGGTCTAAATGCGACAACTGAGACGCCCACAGCGTTACGGCCGTTAGAAATCGTAGCTCCCAGAATAGACACGTACAGATTTTCAATGGCTAACTTGGAGGAAACGCAAGATGCCGATTTGGATGCCATTCTTGGAGAGCTTTGCGCGCTCGATTCTGAGTACGACGAGGAAATATCTAGAGTATCTGCAGGTACTTACATAAACTATACTATTTATGAATAACATTTATTTTCATTTTCATTTATTTATTTCGATTTTGGCTTGTATAAAGTTCTTACGAATGTCATAAAATTACAATTATGTCAAATAATATTACAAAATTACAAAAATAAAATGAAATGAAATAAAACATGAAATTAATTAATAAGATCAAAATAACAGTTTCCAAAATATAAAAGATTACAAAGAAATAAAAAGTCAATAAATTAATAGTCTTGAGAAACAATCGTCAACGTGTATAAAAGAGCTTTTTAAAAGCCGAATATCTAATCCCAGGTTATTCGTATCTGTTGATCTTACGCTAAGCTCGAACTACGGAAACATTCTAAGACTTATTATGACGTAAAAACAAAAAATAACCAAGTCTTAATGGTAAAAGTAGATACTTAACACATAAATTAAATAAATGTATTTTGTCCTGCGCAATTTATTTATTATTTTGATCCGATGAGTTGAAACTTTATACAGCTGTTGTTAGAACTTGTGGGAAGATTTCTGATGACGTACCGTCAGAATACAGTATAATGACTAGACTTAAAGAATTATTATTAAAGGTGTCTGGCGTCTGCAATTGGACTTGAATTTTGAGTACGCATTCCTTCGGCTAAGTATCACTACCTGGCCTTGATATCAGCTAAATGTAATCCCATATTTGACTCAGTATGACTGTTCCAGATTATTCTTCACAATCCAAAGACAGAGGAGATGGTGAGGCCTCACAGCGCCAGGAGCGCAAGGAGTGTGGAGATGGGGCGTCTAGCATTGCACGCACGGACTCCCCCGACAACGACTCCGCATTTAGTGATACTGTAAGTCCTAGAATATTAGCAAAAATAACAGAAAATTGTAAACTTATAGTTTGCGCCACACAAACAGTCGAAGGCAATGTACCTACATACCACGCGCGAAAATATGCTATTGAGACGCGTCCTGCGGTCAATTCCAGGCGCGACTATTTGAGTATACGAAGCATTTCACAGTCCAAAGAATGGCAATGCTATAGTAAGGAGTAAGGACAGGCGTACAGTTAACTGAAGAAATACTTATTTTCAGCTTTCAGAGCATCACTAAACTACAGCCCATTAACGTCCCACTGCTGGGCACAGGCCTCCACTCGCTTAGGAGTGAGGGAATTAAAGTTTAGCCACAACGCTGTTCCTATGCGGGTTGGCGGGCTTTCACGACTATTATCATGGTAGTTATAATAACCGCGACCGCGTGCTCGCCGAGGCACGGGGGTGACCCACCAGCAACTTCTTACTCCGGGCTGGCATTAAGAATTTTGAAAATTTCAATACCTAATAATTTTTATGCCCGTCCGGGAATCAAACCCAGGACTCATGATCCGCAGTCAACAAGGCTAACCGCTAGACCAACGAGGAAGTCAAATACGATGTTTCATATTTGCACTCCAATTTTACGATTATTATTTTAAGTAATTACATATTGTACGCGCGTAGTGTAGTTATAGTTAGTATTTCATTATTTTTTTTCTATGTCTATCATTATAAATCTTTGGTGTAGTAGACAGACAGCTGCTAAGTGTAGTCATAAATCGTCATCATCATCATCGACTACCTATCATCGTTTAAACTTGAAACCAATGTTTACAATATGTTCTTAGCAACTCGCTTGAAATTGTCGGTCTACCTACTGGAGGGCCACAATTGTTAAAGCTAAAGTCGAAGTAATTTATTCAACATTGGTACCTACACAGTACACTTATTGACTATAAGACGTATATCTTAATGGTGGTGGTCTTAAAACTAGAGCTACGAGGGTTCCAAACGCGCCCTGGTATGAGAATAAATTTAATAAACATACTTTAGACTTTTTTAAAGCTTTTATAGGTGGCCTATATCTCAGCCCTATCGTTACACGCTACATACATTAATCCTAATTATCATTAATTCTAAATCTCTAGCAATTTGAGAGAATCACTGACAAATTTATATACTTTCGTTGCTGAAACATTCAGAGGTTCGATAAAAATAGAGTTAAAATCACCAATGTTCATTAAATTTAAATAACTTTAGACTTGAAGACTATTTTGCTCGCTAAAACTTTAACATTTTCTTTTATTTCCAGGTATCAATGCTTTCTAGTGAGTCCTCCGCGTCTAGTAGTGCAAGCTCTAAGTGCAAGGCGATAAAGTTAAGTCTACTTCCGAACCAAAAGGTACTGTACACATTTATATGTACACTTAATTATTATTTTTTGCAATTATTTAATTAATTCAAAACAAAATAAAAGATAATAAACTATACTGAGTAGTTTATGTAAAAAGAGGTACCACTACCCGTTGGTATAGAATTATTCAGAAATTTCATCAAAATCGTAGGTACAAATCCTAAATGCGGAAATTATTTGTTTTTAACCCAACATATTAATATTATTAACAATTTAATTACTTACCGACGTAATTACAGATTTAAACACATTCACAAAAAGTTTAATTTAGAAAAAACGACACAAAAGTTCTACCTTAAGAAAAAATTAAAGAAGGGTTTCTTTAATTTTTTTCTTAAGTCAGATTTTTTTTCCGAAATATTTACAGTTTAGTTAACAAATGCCCCCCAAAAACTGGACGTTTTTTACATTTTTCAAAATTCCAAAAAAAGTAACCGGCCTATTTTCAAAATTCAAACGCTCACACGTGTCTCTATAAATTCCTCAACTCTTGGTACTATTCCCTTCTCGATCCTCCCAATATTTTCGGACCTATGGCCAAAAATACATCTCAGGCGATTTGCATCTGATAACCATTTTCAATTTTCAATACCTACCATCTGATTATAAGATGCATGAAGTTATAGAAGAGGCCTTTATTTGAAAGTTTTTCTGCTTTTTAATTTTATTTTTAGAGCATATTAATAAACGTTTACAGGATGCGGTTTTTCAACAGAAAGCGGACAAAATCAAGTTGGCATTGGAGCGTATGCGAGAGGCGAACATAAAGAAGCTGTTCATAAAAGCGTTCTCCACGGATGGCTCTTCGAAAAGCTTATTAGTTGACGAAAAAATGACTTGCGGCTACGTTGCAAGGTTGCTAGCGGATAAAAACCATGTGACTATGGAGCCAAAGTGGGCGATCGTGGAGCAGCTGCCGGATTTGCATATGGGTAATTATTTACTCACGGCTATACATTAACTGGTTTTTGTGTATTTTATTGCATTTCCACAGAAACAGATTTTGAACTCAATAAAAAAGAACTACTACAAGTTAGCTGCGATCTCGCCTGGTGATAAATAACTACGCAACTGCAGTCTAAGATGGTAGAGGACTAGCCTGATAAGGGTAAGATAAAAGGTTATGTGGCGGCCATACCTTCCACAGCTGAAATTATAATGAACATAGGGGTTTATAAGAAAACAATTATTCGAACTCTAACGGATTCGGTACGTTAATGTTGATATTACCGCCTTCATGTCAACATTAACGGTTTAAGCACCTCTAACGATAACATAATAATATATACTGATTCTGATTCTGCTGCATATGCCGTTAAAAAGATTCGCCAGTTGACAGACGTAGAAACGGGGAGATTAGTTTATTTTGGTTACTTTCACAGCAATATGTCATATGGTATATTATTACAGGGTAATGCTGTTGATATTAATTCTGTTTTTGTGCAGAAGAGGGCTGTTCGAGCCATACAAGAGATACTACTAAGATATAAATTTAAAGCAATCAATATTATGACAGTGCACAACCAATATATATTTGAAAATTTAGTATACGTGCATAAACACATTGATAAATTCAAGAAGGAAAGTGATTGTCTTAATGTCAATACTAGAAATAAAAATAAACTTGTAATGCCTGCTTCTAGGCTTACCAATTCATTTGAAACAGTGTCCGCTTCTACAATAAGCTCCCAGAAGACATGCTGAAGATGTCTCTGAATAAATTCAAAGTTAATGTAAGACGTAAACTCATTAAAAAATCCTATTACCATGTAAAGGATTACTTAAATGACAAGGAAGCTTGGCAATGATTTGATCTAATGGCTCTGAGTTGCTTAGTTAAGATGATTAATTGTGAAATGGTGATAATGGAAAAAAGCCCGATTATCACCATTATATTTTATAAATAACTAGACGTCAATAAGAGTAGTAGGTATACCTACCTAAATTGAATGAACATTATTTGACTTTAACTTTGACTTTGATTATTAGTACTTTTAAATTAACCTTGTATTGAAAAAAGGGTATTGGGCTCTTCTTAATATTTTATTCTTACTGATCATTCGTTTTAGAACGGGTGTACGAAGATCACGAGATGCTAGTCGATAACCTAATGCTGTGGACGCGGGAATCCAAAAACAAGATCCTATTCGCCGAAAGACCAGATAAAATATCACTTTTCCAGAACCCAGAAAAGTTCCTGCTTACTGAAGATGACAGAGGTATCACCATTCACAAGAACTTAATCTGTCTTCCTGTCTATCTGTTACCTTTTTTCTATACATTCAATGAATTCTCACGAAATTAGGTCAGTACAGGGATACCTCTAATGCCGGAAAAGGGCATAAGCTAATAGGTCTCACAGTATTTTTAAAATGTTCCCCGGTATACATCCACGTGGATGAAGTGAAATGATGAACCAATTTATACATGGATATATGTACAATACTTAAATAGATATTGCTTAAGTACAATATGATACTAACGAAACGGTGTGTAACAAACACAAATATCAACCAATTGATTATTTGTTAGTATATTGATGCAAGAGATGACGTTATCATCGAAGCTTCGTAGAATAGACTTCGTGCGTAGGGTATGTGGGTTCCACAATTTTAATTCATCTACTGTAACTGTTTAAATCTATCTATATGGAGAATGCGCAGTGTTATATGGCTACCTATTAATAATTTGTGAGGTCGAGTGTAGGCTTTTATAATGTACCTAGTTGTGAAAGTGTTCTCGGATTTCCGAATGCATTACAAACCGTGTTGTTGCATTTGTTAGGTCGAATATATTATATTAATGATTTTTTATTAGTGACCAAGTTGCACGAATGCGAGCGGCTTCCTATTCAACAGCCCTAAAATAACTTATTGTTTTTGTATTCTTTTACTTTAAAATATTAGCTAAGCTGGTTTCTTGCCGACTTTTTCAGTAGAATATACTTTCCGAACGGTTATAGGGTCCTGACCATAAGTAACACCA
Source organism: Erebia palarica (assembly GCA_964035005.1). Taxonomy (NCBI): domain Eukaryota; kingdom Metazoa; phylum Arthropoda; class Insecta; order Lepidoptera; family Nymphalidae; genus Erebia; species Erebia palarica. Next base: position 24,846,078 of record OZ035986.1, read on the forward strand.
ATTACCTACATGAAAATAAAATAATAAAACAATATAATTGAAATAACATAAATATACTTATTTGTATATTATGTCACCGTAAAATTGTAAAAACCTAACGGTAAATTGTAGATTATAATCTAACGGTTTCTATCCCGCGAGATTGTAAACTGTCGAAAGATTGTGAACCATTCAATGATATGAGTATTAATTTTTGAAATATTTATTGTATTTACGTTTTCTTGTTTCTTTCTTGTACAGTTCGCGCGCAAGTTGAAGGCAGAGTAAATGTATCTATGTAAACCTATACTACGCTGCATTCAACTCGCACGCGAAAGAAAGTTTAGGTTAGGGTTTGACATAAATATTCAGGGCAGGGCACTTAGGTTCTATCGGGTTAATATACCTAATAGATTACAGTTTACCAAAAAATTATGCGTTAAATTGTAAGCAGTATGTTACGATTCACAATCTGTCGACAGTTTACAATCTTTCGAGATAAAAAACGAAAGATTACAATCAAACGGTTTTTACAATCTTACGGTGACATATATATTTAAATTTCGTAAAATATAAATATGCATATAAATCTTTCTGCGTCACAGCATTTAATTCCAATATTGAGAGTGTAATATTATGTTGTTTTAAGGTTGGTCCAGTGAACACGATGAGCATTCACGTCAAGTAATAATAGAAGAATTCTTCGGACAAAGTGGTGCTTCTACCGTCATCCCTTCAATATCAGGCAATCCCGTCCCACCGATGGAAGGCCCTCTCTATCTAAAAAGCGATGCGAAAAAGGGATGGAAAAAGTACTATTTCGTCCTACGACCATCCGGTTAGTACGAAGAACGAAGGGTACATTTTGGCCCCTCTTAATACTTTTTTTTAAGTACATTTTATGGTTTAGTTTAAAGATTAGTAAAACGTACCACTGAAAACTCAACAGTGTTTTAAAAATCAAACCATGAAGTGTATTCAGAAATAGCAACGCGAAATGTGTGGCCACACTTCTGAAGTGTTAAGTAGATATCTATTGCCAATGCGAATGATGCCATGTTATATTTTTCTATTGACTGTATAAATATACGTTCTATTTGCATTTGTCTATTAGGACTGTACTATTTACCGAAAGATAAGGTGAAGACGTTGAAAGAGCTAGTGTGCTTGGCGACTTTCGACACCAACGAGGTGTATTTAGGATTGAACTGGAAGAAAAAGTACAAATCGCCTACGGACCACTGCTTCGCGATCAAGCATCCCAGACTGCAACAACCAAAGAGCGTCAAATTCATTAAGTTCCTATGCGCCGATGACCAGAAGACGTTGGAGAGATGGATCACAGCCATGCGAATAGCCAAGGTTTGTTTGTCACGACTTAATATTTGCCAGGCAGATACTTGTATTATGCAGAGAACTCAGTGTTCCTCTTATGACGTAAACACTCACTATACGAAATGATTCGGCTTTGACTTGTTTCAGGATTTTCAAAATGGGGTAGGTATTTGACAATTACTTAAGTTTTTTTGTTGTGATTATTAAATAGAGGACAGGCAAAAAGACCACGTCTTCTATTTAATAAATTAATATTTGAAAACCATTTTAATAATTATCGATTAATGTAAAAAAGAGCATTGAGTTTTGATGGCGTCATAATTCAGTAGTTCATACAGAATCCTATACTAAGCGTGGTTTTGAAGTTTGAAAAAAGTACCTTATTTGACTAGTTGTCAAATACCTACCCAATTTCAACTATTGATTTATAATAATTCAAGTAGGTACATACATTATTAACATTTATAATAAAGTAACAATTAACTTGTCCGATACAGCATGGCAGGCAACTGCTGGAGAACTACCGATCCCTGGTGGAAGAGTTGACTCAAGAAGACCTAGACCACTTGGCTCATGCACGATCTTGTTCTGTAAGTAAACACCGTAATAAAACGTATCTATCTATGTGTAGCTTTGCACTTTCTTAAATCTACGGCAACTGACCTTGGATGAAACACCAACTGAAAAGATATATCGATAGGGATCTAAATAATTAATTGAATCCGGTAGACCTAACTAAATATATTTAGGGTTACGGCGACCGGCCCATCAGTTAAACCTATGTTTGGGCATAGGATCTAATCTATGATGGAACTTGGACTCGGGCAATTATTGGAACGATTTTTTCTACATAGCTTTATCACCCGCTTGTATAATAACATACATAATAATATAGAATTTCAAACGCGATTTTTCCCCCAAAGTTGCTGAACTTAATCTACCGAATAATCTCGACGATAATATATATTTCGTTGCAGATAACATCGATCCCCACAAAGACAAATGGCACGGCGCCAGTGGGGGTCAACAGCCCCGCGCAGTCTGCGTCCAGCAATATCAGTGCTGCCAACTCCGACATAAGCAGCGGAAGGTTGGTACTACCCCATTCTGGGTGATTACTACCATCACTTAAAACAGCATTATTTTAATATCATTTAGACAAATCGAGTACCACGACGAACGTAAAATAACGATTATAATTCTGAAACTAGAGCATCAACAATACTAAAATAATGCTACTTTGAGCGATATTAGTAAGCCACCTTCGAGGAAATAACTAATTGCTCGAAGCCCGTACCATGTGTCTTTTTTATGTTCTATATTTAGCTTATGTGGGCCCTATAACTAAAGAATCTCAAAACAGATGCGAAATCTTCCACATCTATTCTTAGTAAGTTTTGTACGGCACCGTATGTTTTCTAACATACAGCTGTGGATGACACGGAGGCCGGAATTCAATTCAAAAACGATTAGATTGTTAGGGCCACCGGAAATTTCGCTTCCGTTTGGTTGAGCTTTAACTTTGCGTGAATCGGTATTAAAATGATAAAGACAAGAAATATAACAGTATATATGTTTAAATTTATTTAGTTTTTAAGTTACTTGCAGCGAATACGGTTAATGTTTATATTTTGAGCATGTTATGTTTAAATTAAAAAACTATTTATTTAGCATATGCGAATGTGATGAATGGAATGGTTACCTACTTTTTAAGTATCCCTCTAAAATACGTACTAATACTACTAAAGTCGTAATTTGCTGTCTGTTAACAGACAATAAAAAGTTACTTTTAATTTTGTGTAATATATAATTTTATAATTAATAAGTACTGTAATAAATGATACATTAATATTAATTATACAAATACTTAAAATAATTCTTAGTTATAGTTTTTAAGATTTAATAATAATTAATAATTAAGTTTTTGCACCCATAGACATTCACGAGCATCGTCGTCGAGCTCAAGTGGTTGCCTCTCCGATGGCGGTACTGCGTCTGAGAGTGCGTTTGACTGCGAGTTTCCAATGGGTTAGTAAAAGTAGAAGTATTTATATTTAATATAAATACTAGCGGACCCGACAGACGTTGTCCTGCATGATATCGACTGCAGCGCCATGTGTCGGGCTGATTTGTGAATCTAAACCATTCAGGGCGCCATCCCAACGCATACAAAATATTCATTCAAATGGATCCGGCCGTTTATGAGGAGTTCAGCGACATACACACGTACAGTAGAATTATATATGTAAAGAAGATTTTTTATTTTTTATCCACTACAAGTTAGCCCTTCACTGCGATCTCACCTAATGGTAAGTGACGATGCAGTCTATTATGGTAGCGGGTTAACCTGTTAGAGGTATGGCAGTTATATTAAACCCATACCCCTATTCGGTTTCTACACGGCATGGTAACTAGCCACGGCCGAATCCTGCCACCAGGCCAAACCAGGGAAAATTCACAAAAAAAAACCCAAATCGACCCTGCCGGGGATCGAACCCGGGACCTCCGCACTCAAAACTACGCCTTACGTCTTTCAAACGTTTAGTGCATATCCCAGGTTCTAAATGCCCTAACATACCCAACATGAACTTTTCCTTTAGATTATGCCTATTTTTCTTGGTGACTGAGTAAGTACTTATTAATTCTATCTGTAAAGAGAAAATGGTGTAGGTACATGTCAGCTAGTTACAATTTAAGAACTTTTCTCTGCGTAATTATTAATAATGGTACACTTTTAATTCGTGAGAAAAAGCTTTGATAAATTGAGTGTTTCCTTAAAGCCAAACTTGATATTGGTATTTTTTTGGCACAGGTACAATAAAACGTAAACCCTCAATGAAGCCCAACATCCCCCTGACATGGATGACGCGACAGCTAAAAGAAATGGTGGAGAATGAAGGTGACACGGACCCTGGCGACTCCGGAACGCTGACGAGGCGGTCACGACAACGCGACGACTCGACTCTCAAACGACACCATTCAACAGCTACAGGTATGACATGAAAAATTACACCGCACACAAAAGTATTTGTACCTACGTACCAGGCAACCAACTCCAGCCAGCGCACTAAATATTGGGAAGTATACTCATTTAATATGTTCTTTCCTTCCTGATGTCACTCTGCTAAAACGTGGTGGACGTCAAATCTACTCGCATGATACGATTATTGCTCTACTTTTCTGATACCTAGAAACTGCTAAGGTAGGAGAATCCCTTTTCAGCACCTGTGTTTCGTGCCACGAATAACTTGAGTATCTCTAGTCAAGAGTAAATAGCATCTTCAGTACAGTACAGTTTCAACCTAGACCACATCTTTGCTCTTTACTAAGCATCATTAACTTCAAGCGCAAGCCTATTTTAGCAATAAAAATAATCATTTAAATATAATAATCAATTTTGTTTCTTAGAAACGTCCGACACAGCCATCTATAGCACCAGCAGCATCACTTCCAGCAGCCCAAGTCGTAACGAACAGTCCTCCCCGTCTTATGACCATTACGAGACTATCGCACGAGACCCTTACAGGGCCAGCGTCGATACTGCGTCCTCTCTCTACGGATACACGATCTACGACAAAACAAAACAGCCAGAAGTAGCGGTCGAGGACCTACCACTACCGCCTCCGCCAACAGATGACGTTCCCGATGGAATGTTTAGCTCGACTCTAAGTCTCGACTCGTTACCACCACCTCCACCGCCTCTCGATCCTATCGAAGATATTTGCGGATCGCAACTCAGTCTTCCACCACCTCCACCAGAACATGCGATGGAAGCCCACGCTGGACGAGTACAAGACATCGTTAGCCAATTAACAGCACAACAAATAGAACAAGCTTCACGAGCCGGACAGAGAAATAGCATCCGCGTAGCAGACCCGACCCGCTCCTTCCCGCGACAGCCATCACTAGACAGTGTCCACTCCGATACCTCCAAAACATCCTCTCTTCAATCCGATAAAAGCATTTATGGCCAACAAAACGTTGCATACGGCGCTTGCCTAGTCGAATTACAAACCAAAAAACTCAGCAATGGAAGCCCCTCCATACAGAAGAAAATTATGGAACCTGCTAAAGAACGATCTAGCTCCATGAAAAAAGTTAACTTTGCAGATGATCTTCCTACTTGTTCGGAAAAGAAAAACAAGAAAATCACCTTTAACTTAACAGACGCACCTCCATCGCCGAGGAAACCACCACCACCGAAACGCAATGAAAGCACTCGCCTGTCATCGCCAAAAAAGCTCGCTGATTCAAACAGCAACCCACCCAAAGACTTTCTTAAGGATCTGCAGCGAGTTATGAGGAAAAAATGGCAGGTAGCACAGAAATGTAAGCTAGAACCGGCAACGACACCACATGAAGTGCTGGGTTTTAGAGAATATCCACTTTCGGATGACTACAAGGAAACAAGTGTGTCAATGTGGGTTCAGGAGCATTACGGAAGCGGATCCGGTGTAGAAGACCCCTTTTACGAGAACATTTTCGGGAGAGAGGCCCCGCCGCGACGTGAGGAGCCTAAACCCATAAAGAAACGACCACCACCGGCGCCCCCTCGACGAAGCGACTCTACACACTTGTCAACGCACCCAGGACTACCCGGTCCCCCGCATGCCTCCCTGCCTGCACATCCGTCTGTGGTCCAACCGACCGCTTGAGACCGCCTGAACATATCGCTCGCGTTGTGTGGACTCGCCTGTCGAATGTGTGACACGCATAACTCAAGCCGTTAAACTATACAACGAACAATATGTTGTGATAGAGCCACGAACAGTGAATCGCGAGTGATTAAATTAGTGAACTTTAGCGTTTTGTATCAATGTACAAGCCATGTGTATCGGTGTAGTAGCAATTTACTGTCCATAATTGCATAAATGTAGTGTTTTTATGTAGTAATGCGATGTAAGGTTTAACGACTTCCTAAAGTAGCTAATTTGCACTGTGGTCTGTCGGTATGAACTTTATTTAACCACTACCACTAGCTTCATTTATGTCTGTAGACGAAGGAACTCAGTTCTCAGAAATGTGACCAATCGTAATTTTGAGATGTTAGGTAAGGATCAAGATCGACTTAAATTGTATGGCGGTGCTATTATGAAGTGGTAAACTATGTAATATGTAATTGCATGCCCAGTTGAAACCAATATATCTCTACGTATTATTTTGTTTAATTAAGCAGACGGAACGATTGCTAAGTAAACATTATAAAATATGTACCTATTAATATTGATAAAAAAACATACATAACGGAAATTCAGATAAAAAATGGGAAATTTATAAACTTGGTGCTATATCATTATAATAATGAAATAATATGAATGAACCAAATTTTTTGAGTAACTCGACATAATGTAAAAGTAACAGCCGTTTTTTGACAACATTCTTATTAATAGGTCTCGATATCATGTGCACGGCCGATAACCGATAATCGGAACTTGAAGTCAGTAGAATGAACCTATGCTTATAGAAACGAATAATTAATGGACTTAATATAATAACTATTTGCTGCCGCTATGGTGCGATATATACGATAGTTTATAACAAAATATGGTTAAAATACTACACTATTATCCGATCAGTTCAAAGTCCAAATACACTGCTTTGTAGGTATTCATTAAATTGTATCAGAGAAATACAATATTCCTAATTATTTGTGCCATAGTTATAAATACAGTTAGTTAGATTTAACTTATATGAAAATTAAGTCGGTACCTATCTACGTCTTAATTTCCGATCTCAGTTTTTTTTATAAAAGCTAGGTAAGTACGTAGTTAAAAAACAAGAATATAAAAAATATTGTGTTTCAGAATAATGGGCACGCATTTAATGTACCTAGGTAGGTTATAAATTAACTATTGTTTTTTTTTAATAAAAACAAGATTTTTGAACGATATTGTTGTAGCAATTCAAATTTTTATTACTGTATTAAAGCCTCTTATTTACTAGGGGACAATAGTCCCACGACACTTAGCCAGTCAGAGGTGATTACGATCGTTACACTGTGGCAATTATTTGTACACAATAAGGTCCCAGTAGGTTAAAAATATCACAGATAGCGTATATTGTAAAACATAAAAGACAGGCCATGTTGGAACGAAGACAGACCATATTGTCAATTATGGTTTAAAATTAACTAAGTATTCAGTGGTTACTTACCTACAATACTACCTTCTGTTTGGCTTCTATCCTGGACTTACCCTACCGACCTGAGCGCCCCCAAAAGCCTTTTGGGGAGCAAATTATGCCCACTCAAACCTACTCGTTCAGGCAATTATTATCTGCGCCCAAAACAATATTCTATAATAATAATTTTAAAGTGTTTAGGTACTACTTTTATAAACAGGGGTTAAATTAGATGAATTTTAAGAGGCTAATGAATTTAAATTAAAAAAAAATAGAAAATGGGGCTTTATTATGAAAATGTAAAGGTTTGTATTTGTAGACGGATATCCGAATTCCGAAGTATGGGATTGCCTTTGTCTTATTAGGCATTTAACGGATGATACTTTATTAAATTGTTATTATTGCATACCTATGCTAGATTTAATCGCACCAAAATAATTTAAGTTGAAAATCATTAACTTTTTGAGCAATTTATTGTTATGTTCTTTACTTACCTCATAATATTTTTTCTGAGTGTATCTTTATATAATTTTTTTTGCGGCAGTTATTTTACTGATGCGTAATCACTATATGAATGTTTTAAGAAATACGAAAAAAACGCCAGGTTGACAAAATAACTTAGCAGAATTTATATAGTTTATTTGAGTATGCCAAATTGTCTGAAATAATGTTGTTGCTTAATAATAATATGCTGTGTCGCTGCTAATAACAAGCACGATTATATACCTAAGGTACTGAAAATATTGTTCCAAAAAATCCATCCAAATAACAATCAGCTAGTAAGACTGAAAATTAAACCGACTTTGACAATAAATTTGCGTCCAAAACAAGTTCCCGGTCCTTTTGGAGAATACATATATACATACTCGTGGTTTTTATTTCAAAGGTAACCAAAAACAAAATTTGATTGCGGAAATTGTGAACTTTGTAATAAAGTATATCTTTATTGTATTGAATTTAGCACTTGCTTATTTTACTATACGACTGCCTGAAAAAAGGAGTATATTGTTTTCAAGGTTCATATATGTATGTGAGTTTGTATATTCCACCATAACTTCTATACGCCTAAACCGATTTTGATAAATGAGGTATCGTTAGAATCCCTAACTTATTCCGGGTGACATACCACCATGGTCATTAAAGACTGAAGTTGAAAAAAAAAATCAATTATAATCATCATCATCTAGATAATGATCAGTAGATTCCAAAAATATATAACACAATAGTTCAATATCCAGTGATTCCCAAAAAAATTTCATTTAATAAAAATGTGATTAAGATTCTAATTTATCTAGATTAATTTAGATTTTTACTTTTTAGTTCGGTTTTTGGCAGGGCAGTCGTGTTTTTTATTTTTTTTAATTATGACTTGTTTCATGTTTTTAATTGAAAGAAAATTTTTGCGATGAATTTTTTAAGGCATTTTCAAATAGAAAAGTTAAAATCATTATAAGTAGAAAATACCTAACCTTCATTCCTGCTAACCATTCCGCCGTATACACGGACGCTTTTCTGACTTCTAACTCTCCTTAGAAGTCATGGCGCCGAAGTAACCATTTTTATAAGCCAAGACATTGTCCAAATCTGAAATCGATTGAACGCTTACCACAGAGCGTTAAAGTAGAGAATAGTTAATAGTACAGCTGTAGTTAGAGTAACTGTGATAAAAAACATCTGTTTGAACGAGGTCAAGCGAATACTTAATAGTTAATATTAATTTATAAGACCAATAGACCAAGACCATAAGGTACGTTATGACTTATGATGACAAGAAGAGTCGGCCTCGGAAGTGACCTAAGCGGGGCTTTGCACCGCGGGCGAAGCGAGCTCCGTTTTACTCGCAGAGGAAAACTGTATACAAACAATTTCAGTATCAAAGAGCTAGCGAAAAGAACTAAATGAGCAAAATGAGTTAAAAACGAGTCAAGGCACCTGTCAAATTTCTTTGTCTTCACAGAGTCCGTTACGCGTAGCCATTTACTCTTTTGCAGTGAGACCCCCGCTTTAGTAAACTAATACCTACTGTTGTTAAGTTCTATTTATAATAATACACCCTGTATTATACCTACCATGATATCGAATTAATTTCCATATATCTTTTAGTAAGGAACCGCACTTTTGACAGCTAAAAAGTAGAGTCAACTTTAATAGGAACGAATGAAAATATGTGTATCACTGAATTATTGTATGTTTTTAAAATAGCATTAGATTAATTGATCGATAGAAAATGAATGGTTAAGTAAGTAGTTCTTTGTGCACCGCCTTAAAATATATATGCCCGAGATTTTCCATGAGTGGTAATTGAATGGTATGTACTAGTTATTGTTATTTAAGCTGAAGACACGTTGCTGTGTTGAAGTGCGTCGCATCGCAAGTCTTCACTAGAGTCATACTCAAGACACACAACAACACAGACGTTGTACCTGTACCTACTGCTATAGGTATAGCTAAATTATTTTATTGGTAAATATTTAATGTACGGATAATCTTTGTTCTATAGAATATGGTTTAACCGTTACGTTAAATAATCATACCTAACTTTAGACGATGATTCATTCTAGGCTTAACATTTGATTCATAAGATAGCTAGCTAATTCTTTCGGATACAATTGGATAAATGAACTAAATTATTGAAGGTCTAAAAATAGTGCTATGAACTTTCATATCTTTCCATGCGGAAAAGGATAGTGTTTTTTTATAGATCTGTCAATAAATAGAGATTGTGTACAATTGAATTAGCACAAATAAACATATATAATTATATAAATGTCGTGCCCCAAGTCTTAGCATAAGACTTTAAAACAAAATAAAACCTAAATAAATATACTAAAAATATTCGTCAACTATGTATATAGGTACTAATAATAATTGTCTTAGAATTAAAGGACACTAAGTACTAAACTTTAGATACGGGTTACGTTTTCTCTGTATTTCGGCATCTATTCTGTAATTATTTACGTTTGAGAATGATTTAAGTAATTACTTTTATGTAATGCATTTATTAGTAACCTTAATTGTTTAAATTGTACAGGTGAAAATAATTATTATAGTTATTCTTTGTATATTTTTCAAATATACCGAAATGCCAAGTAGTTTGTAACTTTTTATTTCATGATTCCCTATTTATATTTAACATGTCCCAACCTTCTAGGTACCGAATGAAGTGTACGTAGTTAATAGAAATAATAATACGAATAAAATAATGTCTAGATAACTATACTAAGGTATTATTTCCATGGGTGAATGAACTAGAAGTTTTATTCGCTATAATCCGCTACAGTAGACAAATCTGTGTGGTGCAGTACGTGTCTTTCACCTGCAGCATGCGACACCCACCACCCAGCAATTCGCACAGGTACAACACCACACCACACAAATCCTCCAAATCACTCTCAACGTACGTTTCACTCCGACACCGGAGCATCTTCAGGAGATGTTGACTCGACAATGCACGATTGTGAAGACTCACACTCACAATCACTTCACAATCATGCTGCAGGTGAAAGACACGTACTGTACCACACAGATTTGTCTACTGTAGCGGATTATAGCGAGTTAAACTTCTAGTTCATTCACTATCATGGACTTCCGCAAAGTAACGCCTGCTTCTATTCAATATAATTTTCATGGGTATCTCTGAAAAGGTGACAGCCCCTCAAAAGATGCTGCCCCCGATCCAGACTGCTGGAGTTCACCATCGAGGAGATAGAGATGGTCCAATGACAATGAGAGTGAGGGAACATAATTTAAAAAATTTAACTTAATGGAATCTTACTGCACCTTAGGTACCTACGCAGTAGATTAAAATTTAAAATTAAGTGTCTATAATTATATTAATATTGTAATTTTTATTATAGTGTTTACCCACACTTAGGGAAATTTTGAAGCTATTCTTAAATACATATCAAAAATTGGGGAACTAGTAGGATCTAGGAATCGAAACCGGAACGCCTTTGATCACTAGGCCACGGATCTCTTATCTACCCCGTCAGTGCTTAAAAGGCATTCAGGGCGCGACTTCCAGCGCGGTTTACATCCTGCCGGTTCCTTTGATAATAAATTGATCCCTCGGAGTTTATTCAACGTTCTATTTGTAGGCCGCGAACTTTTTTAAATGGTGTATAATCTATAGCCACAGAGTACATTATATATACTGGTATAGAGTTGCTACTCGACTTTCCATGTACAGCGACATCTATCGGGAAGTTGTCCAACTAAAATATGTATATATAGGTAAGTCACCGTAAGATTGTAAAAACTGTTAGATTATAATCTAGCTCGCGAAATTCTAAACTTTCGAAAGATTAGGATTTAACGCATTATTTTCCGGTAGATTGTAATCTGATAGGTATTTAAACCCGATAAAACCTAAGTGATTATTTATGTCGCAACCTAACCTAACCTACAAGAAAGAGACAAGAAAACGTAAATAAAATGAATATTTCAAAAATTGACACTCAGAACATTGAACAGTTTGCAATCTTTCGACAGTTTACAATTTCGCGAGTTAGATTATAATCTAACGGTTTTTACAATCTTACGGTGACATATATAACCATAGCACAATGCTATAGTACTATTTAGAGTGTATTGTATAATAATTTATCTTAATTATTACAAGATCACCTAATTCTGCAACTATAGAATTATGTGACCTTGTAATAATTAAGATAAATTATTATACGATAAACACAAACCGTAAAGATGTTCAGATGTTAGTAAATGAAACGCATGTTGATTATTTTCTCTTATATTCTCAATTACAAAAAATATACATAAAGTATAACAATTATTCCACAGTTTCATGTTTTTCACATTGTACAATTATTTATCAAAAAAATAATAATTTTGTCCACCCGGCATCCGGCATGCCAGAAAACGTCAATGTCAATGTCCAGGTCAATGTCGAATTTCAAACTTTGAAATGGCGGCTGTCCACATTTGGAAATTATAACACAAATGTTTCAGTAAACTTCTAACTCATTCCACTAAACTTAATATAAAACAGATAAATCTTTATAAATTATCTAAGATAACTCATATTCTGCTCAAAAAAAAAAGTTTTATATATTATCAGCTTTGTGTTTATATAAATAAGCTTCTGAATGAACACTTAGTTCTGCGTCATCACAGACCCTGATCACAGACTTTTAAGTATACATACTTTTAGTACAAGATAAGCGCCATGAGCGCCATCCTTTAGGGAGTTGTGGAACTAACATCCCCATGCAACAGAAAAATTTTCTAATTGTGCAAAGGCCCTGTCTATAGCTCTTCACCCTATTGTCACTACGCTGTCATGTTTCATTTATTTAGGAAATAAATAATAATATTATACACGTTCAATATTAATATAATTATCAAATTAGGTAATTTACCTCGGAAGGATTCGATAGCATTTGGCATTATGATTTCAAAATATTATTTTATTTAAAAGCTACCTTTAGTTGTTCTACATGGAAGGCGAAGGTAAAAAATCATTGCAGTTCCCAGGAACTACCTACCTACCTACCATACCAATCATGGTAACCATCATAGTGTACCTAGGTACCCTATCATGATTACTATAATATCAAGGTATAGTAAACTATTTATTTAGATTATGATCATCATCAACGACTTACTACTCCCTTATGAAGGGTGTAGGCCATAATCCAACACGCTGGTCAGGTCTGGATCACAGATTATTAAGAATTAATCATAGGCATGCAGGCTGTTTTTTTATCCCACTAGGTACAAGTTAGCCTTTGAGTGCAATCTCACCTGCTGGTAAGTGATGATGGAGTCGAAGACGGTAGCGGGCTAACCTGTTAGGGGTACGGTAGTTATATTAAACTCGTTCCCCTAATCGGTTTCCACACGGCATCGTACCTGAATGTTGAATCGCCTGGCGGTACGTCTTTGCCGGTAGGGCGGTAACTAGCCATGGACGAAAACTCCTACGGTCAAACTTACTTTGCCGGTAATCGAAATTAGGACCTCTCACTTTAAGACTATAACTCTCACCACTGCACCAGGGAGGTCTTCTGCATGGATTTCCACAGATCGCGATATTGTACAGCTCGTTTAAAATCGTCCGTCCACTTAGTGGGGGGTCGCCTAACGCAGTGCTTTCCGGTGCGAGGTCGTCATTAAAGCACCACAGGACCCCAACGCCTATCGGTTCTCCGAATTATGTGCCCCGTCCATTGCTAGCATTTTGCCGCAGTTGCTTCGTTACTTGAGCCTATAGACGCTTGGAGCTGTCAGTTTCTCACGTTTTTCCTGCGTATCTCCTCATTTCCTGAAATCTTTTCAAATATCATTGCGTAGGGATACTCTTTCGCGTTTATAATTAATATAGGTATGTAAATTTTAGTAAATATAGCCCATCAAATAGTCGTCTCTGAGCTGAGGTGCGAGTGCTTGTTTGCGTAGCTCTCATACAAACTGTTGAAGTCAACGTAGATTCTACGCGCGCTTAAATAGGTATGCTATGCGACGTTTTTTGAGGTCAACTTCAGACGCGACTAAATGATTGGCGCGATTGGCCCTTTAATACAGCATGTATCAAACTATATAATTATTTTAGTCGATTGCACCTGCATTAAAATTGTCGGACATTTGGAGGGCGTGAAATGGTCACTTTCCCCGCGCAAATACCACGCAAGTCGCGGCCCACTGGTGATAGGTGATTGGACTCAGAATCACCACATATGGCTACATTATGTGGAGAGCAATGATGGATTGCTAGTCGATGACGACGTGCTAAGGTACCTATACTTCTATTATGAGTTTAATCCTACCAAATCCAAATTTCGGCTGAAATTCTGTAACGCAAACACAGGTGCACTCTCTTTACCTCAAGTATGTGCGATTGATAGGAGTTAAAACACCTCCAACCTTGACATGAAAGAACCCTGTCGTACCGAGGTATACCTATTTTCTTACGTCATCCAGACGTGGTTTCTACCCACGGCCTCTGGGGCGTACGTTAGTCAAGTCTACGTAACTAGCCCAACTGACCCCCCCAAAAGATGGCTTCGAGCCCTAGGACTCATTTCTCGGTGATGCCTAGCGCTCACTCGTGCAAAAATAAGTTTTTTTTTAACTTTTTTTGCCCAAGTGAGGTGGAATCCGGGCATCAGACCATGCCCAAGACCTCGTCATCCGTATTAAATAATTCTCAACACTAGCTGACTAGGTATGTGAACAACGAGGCTGACAACGTTTCTGTTTACACGTAAGCATCCTGCTTAACCATCGCGTTGGGTAGAGCGGAAATTCAGGTAGCCCTCGCTAAAACAACTATTATAGTTATTCTGTAACTAAAGGTAGACTCAGAGCACCGCGATCGAGGCACGTGATTCTTAGGAGACGATACGTAGCTATAAAAGTGTCAATCGATCATACACATGGCAGTGCATACTCAAAACGTGTATAAGTAACCTAATAATTATCTGTAACATGACTGTTTCTTAGATCAACTGACACTCGATATTGGTCCATTCATGATGTGCAGCGGTATTACTTCGGAGAGCTTTATTGCGAACAAGTTCTGTTCACTTATCAGTACCCCAACCTTCGGATGCCCTCGACTCTCGGCAGCTATTTGTGGAGAGCCAATACAGCACTCAAGTCGCCGCCTGCTCTTTATTTAAGAGAACTGCATCGATCAATCGAACTCACATTGAAGGTCAATTATAATTTGTTATTTTGTTATTTTTTAATTTGTTAAGACCAGCTATATATATCAGCTATGTCCGCGTACAATTTTGATTTCCTATGAGATAATGAAATTTTCCCGCTGCAAAAAGCCTATCTATAGAGGCTTTATATAGCTGATAAGCAGGGTTTTATTATTTAAAACTTATAGCCTAAATGCTGATTTTCATGTAAATACCTACTTCAACTTTTATGTAACCTTCCAACCCCCATTGCACCACTTTTGGAGTGGTTTTCGTACATACAGGTTATTATTATTTAAAACTAATAACCTAAATCCCAATTTTCAAGTCTCTAACTGCAAATTTTCAAGCCCCATTTCAATCTCGTTTGCTCTTTTTATAATATGAAAAATTGCAATAAATCCATTAATAATTATTGGATTTATGTATCGCAATAATTATAATTATTGGATATTTATGTAGGTAGATAACTGCAGTCCCAATCTAGTCAAATCTACGCTCTGTTATCATTTACATACTAGTCAATAATAAGCTTCTTTTTTTCGCAGTCTTGAGCACTGTTGTCTTAACGTGCGGGTTAGATCCCCGGCACTCGGCAGGGTCCATTTGGAGAATTATAATTTCCAAATTTTCCCTCGTCTGGCCTGGGGGAGCCTTCGGCCGTGGCCTGGTACCTACCGGCAAACACGTGCCGCCAAGCGATTAAGCGATCCGGTACGATGCCGTGTAGAAACCGATTAGGATTATGGGTTTAATATAACTGCCATGCCCCTAACAAGTTAGCCCGCTACCATCTTAGACTGCATCATCACATAGCATCAGGTGAGATCGCAGTCAAGGGCTAACTTGTAGTAAATAAAATAAAAAAGAGCATAAACATGGACTTTTTAAACTTGTGTTAACTAAATTGAATTGAGGAATTTTATTGATGACGTCTTATATGGATTGTGGAATTTTATTAAGATGATTGTGATATGAAGTATGAACCCGGCGATGGCTTGACGAGCCGAACGGAACAAGGAGGAAAGTCAAAAGCCCTGCAATGTCGGCCACTTACTGACTTCAGTCAGATCCTGAGACATAGGATAGGTGCTTTTTATTCAGGGATAAAACGAATGGCTTGGAATTTTGTAGAAATAATCACGCCGCAACGGATCGAGATTTTTGGTATGGGTATAGTTGAGGACCGAGAGTGACATAGGCTTTTTATCCCGGAAAATTAAGCGGGATTCAAAAACACTACGCGGACGAAGTCGCGGGCATCAGCTAGTACCTATTAAGTACAGTAGCCAAGTTATGTCAGTGTCATAAAGTCGTCATTTTTAAAGTTTACAAATAAAAAAAGAAGGCATAAAGCAAATTAAGAAGAATGAACAATGAATGAACTAAATCGGTGTTGCAATATTAGAATATCGCTTGTTATTAAGAAAGGGCAACATTGGTTTCTCCACACGACAAGGTCAAATCTTCCACGAGAATCTTGTCATGCGTAGCGCGCCTGTTAGGGTAAACGAGAAATAAACCGACACGACAACATCTCTCTCTCTCTCTCGTTGCGAGAATATCTCGTTGTGCGCATGCTAGGCAGGCTTTTGTCTACTAAACTTCTTACTTATATTCTAACCTATAATTGTGTTGTAACAGAAAATGGAAATTAAACAAGTACAAATGGACCGTCTAATCATTTCGGATCAATTAATGAACATCGACCGCCTGGACTATTGTAAACGAAGGTCCTTTTTGAAAATCCTCAACAGCATTATTAGGTAAGTACTTACATTAACCCTTCCACAATTTTTCAGCGGTTTATATCAGACCCCTTTGAAGCCCGTCCCAATGTGCGCGTACCGTAAGGCTGCATCTCCACGTGATTTCCACTGAAGCGCAGTGCAGAATGATGAACAATCAGGTTCTTGGTAGATGACATGTACGTATTTTTTATACGACTGCATGAAAAAAGGAGTATATTGTTTTCAGGGTTCATGTATGTATCTATGTATGTGAGTTTGTATATTTCATCATAACTTCTATACGCCTGAACCGATTTTGATAAATAAGGTATCGTTAGAATCCCTAGCTTATTCCGGGTGACATAGGCTGGTAAAATTAAAAAAAAATAGATGGGGTGACCATGGTCCCGCATTAAAGACTAAAGTTGAAAGAAAATATTCGAAAATAAGATTAACTACGAGTATATAATCATCCTCTAGGAAATGATGAATAGATTTCAAAAATATATAACACTATAGTTCAATATCCAGTGATTTACAAAAAAATATAATATTTTAATAAAAATGTGAATAATATTCTAATTTATCTAGATTAATTTAGATTTTTAACTTTTTAGTTCGTTTTTTGGCAAGGTAGTCGTGTTTTTTAATTTTTTTAATTATGACTTGTTTATTAGTCTAATTGGACGAAGAGCATGCGCCGGCACTCCAATTCCCTCGTCCCCGCTTCAGTCAAACGCACCCTTTAGGTACATTTACCTATTGAAATTTTTCATTATAAGTATCTACACAACGAATGCTTGAACAGTTTTCAGGATAGCTTGCAACTGGTCTCGCTAGAAAATCTATGCTGCAAGCGATTGGAAGGCATTCAGCTTCTTGAAACGCTGGCCTGCTTCGTCGCTAACACGCTGAAATACTTGTTCCTGTGGCGGTTCGTGCTACCCAACGAAAACCCTATCCTTATCAACTATAGCTATATCACTGGTACGTAGACATAAATTAAACTAATAGTACATGTATTTTTTTTTAGATATGAATAATATTATTTCGATCTTACCGACATAATAATAAAAAAATGTGAACTGCTTAGGTTATTTAAATAAAAAATCACGAGTGCGATTGGTCTCCCAATAAGAACAAAAGAATCGGACTGGAGACATCTGAACTCGAACCGAGGTATTTCAGATTTCGTGACCACCGCACTTCACAACTGAGCTATTAAAACCTTGTAATTAGTGGTGAAATTTACATTCATATTCCAACTAGTGGTTCGCCCTCGCGAACTGAGACCTTGCAATATCCATAAGAGAGTTTTAAGTTAACTATATATGTAAAAGTTAACTTTTAACATTAGACGCAAAAGAGCTATAGAGTAATTGGAGAAACGAATAAACTTTTACAGAGCGACATCTATTGACATCATTGTGACGTTCTGTTAAAAATACTGAAGGTCATTAAAAATTAAATAATTTCATTTCCTCATAACTAATATTTATCTTATTTTAGTATTTTTTGTTCAAGTACAGGATATAATTAAAATAATTGATCAAGTTTCAGGCTCAGCCTTTCAGAAAATTGAGAGTTCTGAGGTCAACTTTGGACGTTGAAAAATCTTCATTTTGGAAGCCCCCCATTTCGTCAATTTTTGGGGAAAAATAATAAAAAATATATATTTGTACTCTATTCCTAATTATCTTAAAAATGATATAGGTACCGCAACACTATGTAACGCTATAAAAAATATTTTACTTCGGAATCGCTTCTATGAGAGCCCCCCTGAAATAAAGATTTTTATAACTTTTTAAGCCATATTTGGCTGGAAGCCATCGGGTTACATATTTCATTTAAATTTGAAGTAGTAAGTAAGTTGAAGCTCTGACAGACGGACGGACCGACGGACAAGTGCAAGTTCGCTCAAGCAAGACTCAGAGCGACCTTCGCTTCTCTCGGTCAATGATATTGTAGCAGTTTCCCATTGCCTGAAAATACGGATTAACGACATTTTCTAAAAATGAATCCTAGCTAGATCGATTTATCGCCCCCGAAACCCACTGCATACTAAAGGGGTTGTTTCAACTTTATATGGAGCCTGGGCCAGGTATTTGTACGATATTTTAAAATGTTCGTGGTCATAAAATAGTAATTTTTTTTTCTTTATTTCTTACTAAAAAGTTCAATTTACGATGCGAAATTATTTTGCAAAATGAAAGCGCAACAACATGCTTCCATTTTGACATTGACGTATATTACACGTGTCATGATGACATTTGACATAAAAATAACCTGAGAAATGAGACATAACCTTAAAGTATCCAACAGCAAGTCAGCGAGTCGATCGAAAGATTTTATTTTACAAGTTAACGGAATAAATATTAGGTCCTTACTTAACCTATACTTAATTGGCGTTTTGTCGTACTGGCCACTTTGATCTCAAATATCTCCTCTTCGGTTTGGAATTTCAATTTCAAATTTATACTGCTACATACACATGCTTTTGTGTTTTGAAAACCCCTAATTCATTTGTTTTTTCCTTTTTTGGTTTTTTCTTTGCGCCACTCAGTTTACAAAACGGAAAACTTGAAATATCGCGTTATTTATGAGTACGAGTTCCATTGTGGCACCAGTGCTGCAGAAACGGCTCGAAGGATTAATGATGTGTATGGCGGCGGTGTCGCAAAAGAAAACCCAGTGCATTTTTGGTTCCAACGTTTTCGTTCTGGAAATTTCAACCTGCAGAACAAGCCCCGTGGACGGCTGGAGACCAAAGTTGATTATGAAGAATTGAAGGCTAATGTGGAAGCGGATCCATCGCAAACCACGTCCGAGCTAGCTACAGGCTGTGGTGTTTGTGATAAAACTGTTTTAATCTAATTAAAGCAAATTGAGAAGGTGAAAAAGCTTGAAAGGTGGGTACCTCATGAATTGAGTGTAGCAAACTGACAAACGCGGGTTGACTGCTGCGTTACATTACTCATCTGGCACAATAATGAAGGAATTTTAAATCGAATTATTACCTGTGATTAAAAGTGGATCCTGTACGATAGTCGGAAACGCTCATGGGAATGGCTGAACCCTGGCAAACCAGCCAAATCCTGCCCCAAACAAAAAATTACTTGTGAGCGTTTGGTGGACTAGTGCTGGTGTCGTTCACTACAGCTTTCTTAAATCTGGCCAGACGATTACGGCGGATGTCTATTGTCAGCAACTGCAAACCATGATGGAAAAGCTAGCTAATAAACAACCGAAGCTGGTCTATCGCTCTAGGCCACTGCTGCTTCAAGACAACGCTAGACCACACACTGCACAACAGACGGCTATCAAATTAGAGGAGCTTCAATTGGAATGTCTAAGACATCCACCGTACTCCCCGGGCCTTGCTCCAACAAATTACATTTTTTTCGAAATTTGGAGAATTTCTTGCAAGGGAAAAAATTCAACTCCGATGGGGCAGTCCAAAGCGCCTTCAAAGATTTTATTGATTCCCGTCCGAATGGTTTTTTTAGTAAAGGGATCAATGAACTAACTACCCATGAGATGCCAAAAGTGCATAGATAGCAATGGTACCTACATACTTTGATTAAAAAAAGGACTTATGTTCCTACCATACAAAACGCCAATTTCATATGTAAGAATCTAATAATAATGAGATAGGTTTATGTATTCTCGAAAACTTGAATTACGAAATTGAAAAACACTCCAATGGAAAAGGCATCATCCCCTTTGTAGATATCTCAATCAGAATATCAACTAACCGAATCGAAGTGAAGACTGTTTTCGCGACCTCACCACTCAGACAGACCATCACCATCGCGTGCAGTGGAGAGCTCTACACCTACCTAATACTGAATCAGCCTTTCTGGCAATAGTTACTAAAAGTGCAGCTATCTCTTAGTCTAGTACCTAATACCTTTATCTATGGGGTAAAAGAAAAATTTTATCTTTGGGTTTGGCCATCAAAAATGACGTTCTTTTTTTATTAACCTTCTAAACATTCAACAGTTTTAATAATAAAAACATGAATAAAAATTTAAAGTTACCTAACTGAAAAAATCAAATTTGAAATTAAAAAAATTGCAAAATCGGCGTTTGAATAATCAATATGCTCGTATGCGGTCCCACGCTGTTGGTGCTATGTCCCTGTTTGAAGTTGTTGTGTTTTTTCATACCATGTGCTGCCTTGTTGGGAATGATGGGGGTCTACTTGGGAAGCATGTTCTCGTATTACACAGACGTGGCCGGTGTGAAATTGAATCACTTCATTAATACCACGTCACTTTGATACAGTTTTCGGAAGAATATATTTAAACCATCAAAGTGTACTACTCTAAAACTTAAAAAAATATATTATGCGTAAATTAAGGTAAGTATATGTACATTATATTTATTGTACAAGACACTGGTCAAGTGATCGCCTCTTAGATCACATTGGTTCGCATTACTGAAATGTCACTATCTAGGTAGAGGATTGTAAATTTGATGGTATGAATTGTTATGTGCTGTGCTGTGCTGTAACAATATCAACCATGAGGAACGCGATAGAGTTTTTACATTTGCCTACTAATGGGTCTATTACACTGCACTTTTATAGGGCCCTGTGGTAAGAATGGGCGTGACCGCTATTTAGCTTATTACATAGCAATAAGGACCAAATTATGGACCCTTTCTTTCTATTCATATTTCAGGTGTAAGGGGCCCTTGCATAAGTGTAGTGTAATAGGCCTATAATTAACACAGATGAAGGAAATAATCGGTAGAGTCTGGTTACTGGTTGCCATAGTAACTGTACTATTGATTCGGTTGCTTGGCTACCATTATTTATCCTGCCATCTGTCTAAATGTCAGTATTGTAAACATGGCGACTGATGAGGACAAATGCAAAATAGCGAAATTATTACAAGGACTTGAAGTACCCGAAATAAGGTTGTCCGAACGAAACAACGACATGATTAGAGAGTTTCATAAGAAATTCGATGGTGATATGAGTATTGGGGAGATGGAACCTGCTAACTATGAGAATCCATACGTGCCCGATAAAGAACTACTCGAAGAAAACGAGAGAAAGTTAAAGGAACTGCTGAAGGAGGGTAAACGGTGCGATTAGGCTGAGTATAGATCTTGCGGGATAACGCGTACAGGGTCCATTTCTTTTTCTGGACGGTTGTTACCACGCAAATATTACGCTTTCAGCTCTCCTAGTCTCCTCTCCTAATCTCCATTTGCATAATTAACTATATTCGAACTGAAATAAGTACACCAGTTACTATATGTTCATGGATTTGAAAGAGACCTTTAGCCTTGTTGACCACTAATAGGAATAATATAATTAAGTTTTAGTTGATGATTTATCGATCTTCGGTGCACTAATAATAATACATTTTAGAAAATGTTAGCTCTCAGGCCAATTATGTAAATTTTGATTTCTTACCTACTAATTAGATACCTACTATTAATCTTTCCTTGTTTTAGTGCGAAGAAAACAATCGATCTAAATCTAAACGCCGTAGATCCTAAGAGGCCCTGGCGTACTCACTCCAATAAAGAGAAACTTCTGCGCATAGAAACCGAACTGAAACACCACATCGAGAAATCTTCTTCAGCTATCACACCAATGGATGAACAGCAAATATCAGAATTGGTGAACGAGTGTCGTGAGGAGGCGCTTATATCTCAACCTGTCGGCGCTAATCGAATGAGGGATACCGTGGAAGAAGCGAGGAGAAGTCTGCCCAACTTTCAGTACAGGATCGTTGAAAACTCTACTGCAACTACAATTTTACCCCAAGCTCACGGCATCGATACGACTACGTCTACTGCTGAGAACTGAAGAGAATGCTTTAATTAATTAAATAATAAATATAAATAAATATCAATTTATTGTTTAGAAAAAATCTAATAACAAATTACAAAAATCATTTAAACTTTATCTATTTAAAACTAAATAAAAGCATGTGAAGTATTTCCCACTATACTTGATTGAACACAACGTCTAATCTAAGAATGAACGCGCCTCCAATGTGCTCCAAAGCTGCACCTGCTTAACACTTTGCTCACATGCAAAGTGTGAAGCAGGTCTGCACCTGCTTAATAATACACAGAAATTGTGGATGTCATCATCAGTAATCTAGTCATTGGCAATAGGGTGATGACAACTCAATCAAATGTTGTGAATTTTAGGTCTTTTGGAAGACCCTCTATTTAATAATCAGTTAGAAATATTTTTTTCATGATAGAGGCATCATTCCTATTCGGAAAATAAATATGAATAGGAGTCATCGGCAACGGGGACGATGACAATTCAATCAAATGTTGTGAATTTTAAGTCTTTCGGAAGACTCTCTATTTAATAATCACTTAGAAATAATTTATTTTTGATATAGGCATCATTCCTATTCGGAAATTAAACATAAATAGGTACAGTACTATAGTTCTTGCAATTCACGAGCGCGCGTAAATCATTTTTGTGTTAAAGTCCTATCTGCATCATTTGTATATGTCACCGTAAGATTGTAAAAACCGTTAGATTATAATCTAACTCGCGAAATTGTAAACTGTCGAAAGATTGTGAACCGTGCAATGTGCCGATCATAACAGGAAAATAGAATAAAACAACAGAAGTCAGAATAATACTGGAAACTGTGTATTCATGAAATTATTCTCAAATGATTCTACGGTCAGTTCGGAACCACATCACAACACATTTCTCTTTACTTATAAACATTACGGTCTTACCATTACCACTGACACCACATCGTTACATTACTCTACTATAAAAGAATAACGTACAATAATACTTATCTATAACATTACGGTCTTACCATTATCACGTTCATTGTGTCGATACATTTAGCTTAGCTTTATTACAACACCAAACACAGTCGATCACTCCGACTACTATAACAGCCAATACTATAATATAGCGGTGTCCGTAACGGTTGACGTTCCAAGACAGACTTTCATATTTTTTCAATTTTTTTCCATTGAATATGATACTCTTATCTGGGTTCCGTATTTTTTTTTTGTAATGAACAACACAAAACTCTTTAGTCTTTACTAATCTTCGAACCGTAGATCTTTGAACCTTAAGTCTTCTACAAAATGACCCATTTATAGCCAGGTTTGTTAACCTGCCTTAAAACCAACCCCTAGCGCATTTTTTGAGTGGGAGAACACACTTCCAACAGGGGAAATTTGGGAATATATTCTTATTTCTAAATGGTCACTGGCATAGAACAAAAGAATACTATAAGCAGATTCCTTCCTGTGGTCACTGGTATGGAGGGCGGCTTTGGCTGTGTCTATCAAACATGAACCGCCAAGCGATTCGATTATTGTTTATGTCGAACCCGTACTCTAACCTACAAGAGACAAGAAAACGTAAATAAAATGAATATTTCAAAAATTGACACTCAGAACATTGAACAGTTTACAATCTTTCGACAGTTTAGAATTTCACGAGTTAGATTATAATCTAACGGTTTTTACAATCTTACGGTGACATATAATATATTTATTGACGTTGAAAATGTTCTATTCTCACTTTGAATGACTTTCGACTTTAAAAATCACGGTACCTCGTTTAATACCGAGGTAAGTCTTAGTATCCATACTAATATCGCAACTGTAGGCAGGTATACACCACAGTAATACACCAAACAACACGGTAGGTAATGAGTGTGTACCTTTATGTTTCAGCTAATCTGTCGTGAAGACCAGATCCCTGGGCGGGTTGGCGCATCGCTCGGAGTAGGAGGGCACGATATACCCGATACGGCATGGCGCCGCGTTACTATCGCCTGTCCCGACCTGTACTTGTTCATGGCTTTTTGTTAGTTCTTACTACAGTATCCATAATTATAGTTACCAAACTAAATAATGATTATTTTAGTTAGCCTGTATCAATCAATCAATGAATGAAAGTATTTATTCCTGTTTACTTTTGAACGTCAATAAAATAAGTAGTTAATTAAGTATCGAAATATTACGCGTTATTAGTCTAAGGTATAAGTCATGTGATGGTTGGTGACGAGTCCGAAATTCCATCCCAAGCAGCAGATATAACAGCTATTCGTGGCTATGTGCGTTTTAAGCAAAACATCGTGAGGAAACTTTCTTCGAGAGGAACTTGAGAGTTCTCTAGGTTCTCAAAAGTTTGAAAAGTCTGCCAATTCGCACTATTGCCTAATCTGATCTTCTCTTTCTGAGAAGAGACACGTGCTCTGATACTGGCCCTGCGATGGGTTGAGATGGTGAGTTTGATAAAAACCTAATTTTATAATCCGACTATAGCATAGAGGATCCACTTGGACGAAGTCGCGGGCATCAGCAAATTCATTCATTCTATTCATACAAATGGTAATTAACTTTCGTGCGATTGTACCTGCGTAAAAAACCTCCCACTCGGTCTGCAGATCGAATCCGAGATTACGACAATGTCCGACGTTTCCTGACGCCCAGCATTCCACTGCGCGAATCTCACCTGCAGCTTGGCATCGATTTGAATGTCTCTCAGCGGCATGATTCTGACCTCAGCTGTTTCATACGTCACCTCGGCTATCGATATGCTCGCACGCTCGGTTAGTGGCAAATAGTAGGTAGGTAGTAATATTTTATAGGTCAAGCAACAGTTCTAGCTCGCTCTGAAGTTGTGATTAGTAGCGTTGGTAGCGTGAAGCGTCGAATAGCAATAAGTATAGATCGTATAGATCTAGTAGACATAAATAATATAGACCCCCCAAGACTGATTTCTAAAAATCTATGACTACTTTTAATTACTTACCCGTGAGAACTCGGGATGGACTGCTGCACTGGTATAACTATTATACTGAGGCGACAAATGAAGGACTAATGGGCCTGTAACACTACACTTTTTCAAGGGCCCTGTGGTAAGGGTGGGCGTGGCCGCTAGTTTTGGCGTCGCTATTACACTGCACTAACTATCGGGCCCTAACTCAGGATGAACGAGAACCAACATGTCACTAAAACTCAAACGCAAGTTCACTAGTGCAAAAGCGTTGCCCACCCTGATGCTTAAGATTTAATTTCATACTGCGATAATAAAACTTTTAAGTAATAAAATTTAAATAAAAAAAAAACCCAAGACGAACAGCAGAGCTCCATTATGATCTTATAACTTTGAAACAACAATTAGAACTTAGCAGAAGTATATAACATAATATCTAAAAAACAAAACTGCATCTTTGACGGCTAGTTTTTTTAACCAGCGTGTTGGACTATGGCCAAACCCTTCTCATTCCGAGATAAGACTTGTGCTTAGTAACGAGTAGAGGTGTCAAAAAGTGTTCAATTTTAATATTCTGAAAAATAATTGATAAAAAAATATATCAGTTAAAAAATATCATGGATTAAAAACCAAACTGTGATCACTTGAAGAGTTCCTGTGGCCACCTACAGGCTCCATCATGAGACCCTGAGCAGCATCTAGGTACAAGCTAAATATATTTAAAACAAAAAAACCGCATCTAAATCAGCACAGTAGTTTTTCAGAAAAAAGGTAACATATTTAAAATAATAAAAACCGGTCAAGTGCGAGTCGGACTCGCGCACCGAGGATTCCGTACAAAGGTGTAGTAAGTTTAAAATTATCAAAAATATTTTTATTATAGATATAATTTTTACTATAATATAATTTATGCTACTCGCGATTTTTCCTTTATCTGTGCTCTAAGACGTTGCTTCATACCAAATTTCAAGATTCTGAGTTCACGGGAAGTATCCTGTAGGTTTTGATTCCCTTGTAAAAGTTTGTTTTTTTCACAGCTCCAAGGGACAGTAGACCGAGTATTTGATATCAATTTCAGCTTGATACTTCCATGCGTTCCTGAGAAAAAGGGTCTTGATACACAGACGGACGGACAACAAAGTGAGCTCAGTACTTTTGAGAAAAATGGTAACATATTGATAAATTAAAATCATATCATATATCAGCTTGGTTGTCTATGATCCTAAAACATATCTAAGAACCTTGCCAGAAGTTATGCTAATGCAAAAACCCGCATATTAATCGGTCCAGTAGTTTTCCAGGAAAACGGTAACAAAAAAGTGCACAAACAAACAAACACACAACCTCTTAGGGCAAACACATATGTGTTTGCCCTCCGTCTCCGTTTACAAGGTACTCCGTCGAGGGTAATTTAACACCCTGCAAAGTTTGAGTAAACTGTAAATTAATTTTACATCTCTCATATTCGGTAAGTAGTTCCTTATTACCCCCAAATGGGGCTTGTAGGTGACCAATTAGCACTCTAGGGTAATAATGTAGCTAGAAAAGCCCTAGGCCGGTAAGTAATTTAAAAAAATCTCTTCACTCTTTCAAAAAGTTCGCGTAAATCTAACCATCATACTGGCAATATACATCATGCATTCAGCCCAATGACAAAAGAGGTCGCTTCGCTATTCAGCCTTGTCTTCGTATGAGTATAATAGTCATCAATTTTAAATATCGAACGGCGAAGCTCAATTTCGTTCTTGAAAAAAAAAATTAAAAAAAAAACGATGAAAAAAGGCGGTAATAGAAAACTTTTACTTTAAATATTGTTTGCTTTTGGGATTTTTTATAATTACGTGCTAATTAGGAAAAAAACATTAGTTCTGCAAGTGACGAAGATATACAGCACTCCCGATTCAATGAAAATGGAAGCTGAAGCAGCAATTAACAATATTTCGCCTGAAAGTTCTAAAGAGAGATATTTGAAAACTTACGACGAGTTTATGAAGTGGCGAAAAGAAAAACGAGTAAAGTCTTTAACTGAGACTGTATTCTTAACATACTTTAGTAAGCTATCAAAAAAGCTGCAGCCATCTAGTTTATGGTGCATTTATTCAATGTTTATTATTGTAATGCCGGTTTTTCTACTTACCTCACAATCGAGATGTAAAGCAGAGTAGTTAGCTCGGGTGTAAGCATCAATTGCACCCTCGAACTATAGGCGCCCTCGCTGCGCTCGTGCGCCTAAATATCTGGGGCTGCAATTGATGCCTTACAGCCCTTGGCTACTAATCTACTATAAAGTACTTGGTATGGTAGAGTTTTGAATAAGGAATGTAGCATAACATAGCGTTTAAGCATGAATTTGTGAAAAACGTTTTCATTTTACTTTAAAAAAGAAGAGCACTAGGGGCGCAGCGGGACCTATCAGAAAGGAGCAAACCGAAAAAATAATAGTCCTGCCTGGTCTGCAGGGCCGTCTTTACCCGGGGATGCAAGGCTTGCGGTGCACCCGGGCGCCGAGCGCCCGGGGGCGCCTGCCGAGCGCTGAATATTTAGATATTTCATTGAACTTAACGCCATTGCAGTTTAATATACTTGTTACGACAAATACGTAGGCGCAAAATTAAATATATAAAAAAAATTGTCATTGTTTGTTGTCATCAACAATAATCATTGTTTTACTTTTATTACGATTTCGGCGCTTGTCATACCGCTCTTGATGTGCAAGCTAAAATAACTCTTATTAATACACAAATAACAATTTTATTTAATACAACACGCGCGCGGCAATATCTCTAATCCAAAGAGAGTGAATAACCTTTGACACATTGCCGCCCGGTCGCCCGCACTCGAAGCAAAATGATCTCTATGTCAATAAAGTGTAAGTTCATTTGAACTGGGCGCGCCGCGGCGGCGCGGCACCTGTGCGTCTGTCATAGGCGAGTAATTGCGCCCTTTGACATAACTGGGCGCTCGCATTTAAAGAGAAATGATCTCTAAATCACTACAATAAGGTGTAAGTTCATTTGAATTTACAGCGCGGCGCTCTGTGCCTATGTAGTGTCGATCAGTGATTGATCTGATTTCTTCTTTATAAGTAATTAAATTCGTTAGCTCATTTCATTTGCGACACCCGCCGAATTAGCACGGAAGATCTAGTGGAGAAATTCATAAATTTTTTGAGATTTTGATTTTTGTGCAATGTGTAGTGTAACCATAGTGTAGTTAAGTTGCAAATTTAAAGTATGTTTTTATTTTTTTCTACTGGACACTGCTATCTCGAAATTAATTGAGAGATTCGATTTGCTGACGGAACTCAATTCAGTTTTTTCACTCTTCCAAAACATTGAATGCTGGAGGAAATTAGAGATGCCTGAAAAAAAATCTCAATGTTCTCGGCTTCAAGAAAAATTTACATGTAAAAATAGATTTGATATTGATGGGAAGGATTTATATAATAAATTAGAATTGTTGGCAATATTTTTTCCCAATGCATCAACAAGTACTCCCACTGATATTTTAAGCTATATAATTATATTCAAATTTTTTTTTTCTGTTATTGAGTACCAATTAGCAGGGGTGCTCAATATAATTACAATCTAGCAAGACTATTTGACTAATAAGTCATTTTTCTTTAACCTAAGCTTATAATTATCTTATATTCTAATAATTTAATCTCCTAATTTCCTAATATCTCAACATCTCTACTTATATATTTAACACTGCCTGTTACAGTACTTAGCTGAAGGTGAACGATCCTTTTCAAAATTAAAATTAATAAAAAATTATCTTCGGTCAACCATGACCCAAGACAGACTGACAAATTTATCTATTATACGTATAGAATCCAAAATTGATATAAAAATAAATGATTTAATTAAAATCTTTGCGAACTCAAAAGCAAGAAAAATTGAGTTTGTTTGATGTATGTACATACAATAAAAAGGTATTTAGCAATTAAATAATAATTAATATAAACGAGAGTTGGAACTTGGATTGCTGGTGTTTTTCGCCATTACAATCACTGTGTAATTAACTCATAATTCTATTGATTTCTCAACTAATAGGCTCCTACTTTTCTTTGTTTTTGCAAAATGTTCTTTTTCATGTTAAAATAAAAGTATAATTTTTAGAAGTTTCATCGAAAAATCTTCACTTTTTTGAAGAAGTAGGTACCTTTTCTAAAGTGATAATTAATTCCAGAAAATGGACCTAATGTCTCGAATGGAGAATAGTTTTGTTTTTTATTTGTATAATTGGGTTTAATTTGTATAGGTAATTTAAGTTTAATTTTAGTTTTGTATTTTAGAGAAATTATAAATAAATTAATTATCAAAATTACGTGTATTCTGTTTTCTTGGTTGACTAGGACCCCTTTCATTCGGTGTGTCGTCGGTCACTTGCCACGCTGCAGTCTAAAAGAAAACGAGGGCGCAGGCTGAGCCCTGCACCCCGGCGCCGAAAAGACTTAAGACGGCACTGCTGGTCTGGCCATTCTTGCGCCCCCAATCTACGCCTGCCTGAACACCGGTGGCACTGC
Organism: Erebia palarica; assembly: GCA_964035005.1. NCBI lineage: Eukaryota > Metazoa > Arthropoda > Insecta > Lepidoptera > Nymphalidae > Erebia > Erebia palarica. Next base: position 24,876,180 of record OZ035986.1, read on the forward strand.
CTACATGGCACCACTTGTACTCTGGCTCGCGGTACCGGTTCCGGTAGACTACAAATGGTGCCATCTAGCACAAAGTAAACAAATTAACGTCAAAATGCTCGCGCGAGCTGGAGAAACAGAACTACTCTCTACGCTGCGCTGGTCATGCGACGTCTGAGCTCCCTAACCACCCTAAGTGTACATTTCCCGGTCAGCAGAGCGCGGCAAACCGGTACGACGCGATGTCGAGGTTCCTTTTCTCCCTAAATCTTATTACACTACGACGAATCATCTAAGTGTCCCTTGAAAAAGTGTAGTGTAATGGGCCTATAATCACTGTTGTTGTCCGCGGCAAACAGCCCTGGCCTTTGCTTGCTCAGATTGATTTTTTATCTTCCCTAGTAACGTTAAGCATCCAGCAGTGGCGGACAGTGGAAGTACCCATGCGTCGTATACTGGAACTGATGCCGCGGCTAACAAGACTTCAGTATACGGGTCGAGTAAGCGCTGCAGATGTGCACGATGCCCTGAACATTGTGTCTTGCGGAGTCTGTGAAAGTGGGTAGCTAATAGTAGATACAACCGCTTTGCTTATTACAAACCGGTTCAACCGTTGAGCTTAGTGAAACTTTTTGAAGCACTTTTTGGTAGGGGATAAAAATGTGGAACGGTGTCGGTCATGCGACACCATTCTTCTTAAGACAAAAGGTCTTATGTATAAATAATATAGTACATTCGTAATTAAACTTTAATCCCTTTGTTTTAAGGTTTATATTTAAAAGTGATGTGTAACCGTGACTGACACCTCGCGTTGTTACGAAGACAAAAGGTCTTAAATAAAAATATAGTACATTCGTAATTAAACTTTAATGCCTTAGTTTTAAGGTTTATATTTTAAGTGTTGTGTTGTTATTTTAAATATTCGTTTTCACTTCTATCGGCAGTCCCTATGATTGGCAATTTCTTTTTTCAGAAAATCAGCACATACCTAAATAATTTTAAGACTTAAACTCCCTACTGGGAATAAATAGTTGAACTTTATGGTCGTCGAAAACGAAAAAAGGCGCGTTCATTTTTAGATTGAACAAGCTCTAGGTTAGTTATTGCGGTCGAGACTCACTCGAGATCAACACAGCTCATATACGACAGGTGGCGCACGAGCGGTCCGTCACGCCAACCCTAGCCACATGGCCCTTGAAAATTATACTTGCTGTAATATAAAAACTTTATTAGTGTAGACTGTAGATGACTAGCGAATGCCCGCGACTTCGTCTGCGTGTTTTGAGGATTTTTGGTTCCCGCTTTGGAACTCTTTAATTTTCCGGGATAAAAAGTAGCCTATGTGCTATTCCAGACTATAATCTATCTCTGTGCCAAATTTCAGTAAGATCCGTTCAGCGTGATTGAGTAACAAACATCCATACATCCATCCAAACTTTCGCATTTATAATATTAGTAAGATGCCCGAAACTTCGTCCGCATGGATTGTTTTTTTATATTTCCGCGGGAACTCCTTAATTTTCCGGGATAAAAAGTAGCCTTCCCTGGGATCCCGTTATCTATACTAAATTTCATCAAATCGATTGAAAAGATGGGCAGTGAAAGGGTAGCAGACAGACGGTTAGAATAGACAGACACACTTTCGCATTTATAATGTTAGTATGGATATTATAATTATTATTAGTTTTTATTTTCTGCAGAGTTGAAGCAAATCAAAATACAAATTCAAGACGAGGAATCAAAGCGGACGTACTGGAAAAAAGAAGTCGAAAAGCTGACCGACGAATTCAAAGATATAATGGAACGATATGAAATTACTTTCATTATTAATATTTACAAATCATGATTTTAATAAAATACAGTCCTACTGCAAACTTTGCGTAGGTAACTACCTATTATTTCCTATATTGTTTACATCGTTAGAGTTTAGACCCATTCCACTTTGTTTGAAACTTTGAACCAATTAACTGATTGTTCAGTCATAACTGTTCAAACTAAGTAGTAACTTAAGTGTTTCAACTATAGAAGCTTTTTTAAAAGTAATATTCTAATATTATATATATATATATATAATTCTACTGTACGTGTGTATGTGTGTAGCTCCTCCTAATCGGCTGGACCGATTTGAATGATTTTTTTTGTATGCGTTTGGATGGCGCCCTGGATTCACAAATCAGCCCGGTAGTATCATGCAGGACGTCTGTCGGGTCCGCTAGTATATAATATATAAAGTTTAAACGGTTAGTTACCCAAGTGGAACAGGGGGTCTAATTTTTACCGAATCGATCGTATTAAAGTTTCGATTTGCCATGGATGTTAACTTTACCAACACTTTCATTTACGGTAGCGTTATTAAAGCTAAAAGTTAACTTCCAGGGAAGTACCCATAATGCGATTGAATAAATAAATAAAATATTCGACGTATAGAAATTTGTGGAAAATGGCTGCAGAAATCCTCACGATATTCCTTAAATCAGTAGTACCTATTTCGAATTACCATAAAATCGTAATAAGCGAAGTCATTCTTGAAAGTATTAGTAAAGTGCATAGATTATTAAGCAAGCATTACCTAGTAAAGTGTTAGAATCGGCTTAGTAATTTTATATTTTCGATATTTTTTTAAATAAAATAAAAATCTGTCCATAATTAGTTATACTCATGCACTATGCTAACACTGGGTCAGATATGGACTATAGAATTTATCGCTAGTACCTCTATATGAAAAAGAAAATTTAAAAAATTAACAGGGATAAAAAATTGTTCCTATTTTGGCCACCGGGTCAGTTAAGTTTGACGGACTACACAAAAATATATTTCGAGTTATAATCGGGATATTTTTCGATATATTCCACGATAATCAGCTTTACGAATCCGCCAGTGGATCGAATAGCACTCTGGAGTTCACTAGGATAGAATCCATTCAAAATCTTAATTCCTTTCAAAATCTTTGTGTTCCACAGATCATAAATGATGATAGATGATAATAAATGCTTTGATTTTATATACAGATTAAATGTGTCAAAATTTTTAAGTGACATAAGTACTTTTCTTTTTACTTCTTTCAAAATGGATATCTGGGGTTCTGAGTGATCTGAAATATCGATTCCATAATCCATGTATTAGGTCCTTACATATGAAATTTTGTGAGGGAGGAACCTAAAGTAATTTTTTTTTAAATATAATCCCTTCGTTATTGTGCCGGTTGAGTAATGTAACGCAGTAGTCGACGCACGTTTGTCGGTTTGCTGCACTCAATTCATGAGGTACCCACCTTTCAAGCTTTTCACCTTCCCAATTTGCTTCAAGGGGATTAAAACAGTTTTATCACTAACACCGCAGCCTACAGCTAGCTCGGACGTGGTTTGCGATGGATCCGCTTCCACAATAGCCTCCAATTCTTCATTATCAACTTTGGTCTCCGGCCGTCTACGGGGTTTGTTCTACAGGTCGAAATTTCCAGAACGAAAACGTTGGAAACCAAAACGCACTGTGTTTTCTTTTGCGACACCGCCGCCATACTTCCTTCCTTAATATAATACACATAATCCTTCAAGCCGTTTCTGCAGCACTGGTGCCACGATGGAACCATAGATTGGTAAATCCTACATCTATGGATGGAACTCCTACTCGTAAATAACGCGATATTTCAAGTTTTCCATTTTGTAAACTGAGTGACACAAAGAAAATACAAATGAATAGGGGTTTTCAAAACGCAAAAGCATGAGTAAATAGCTGTATTATTTGTGTTTGTCTCTTTATGGTAAGTCTATTGTTATGTAAAGTAGTTTACTAACAAATATATAAGTATGCCTTCTATTACATATTTTTATTAATTTTGGCACTCTATAACCGGCCAATCTACTTCGTGCCTCCCTCAAGTTACTCGACACTGGCGAAGTGCATTGTGCTGGCTTGGCACTACTCAAAGCCATAAACCAAAAGAAGAATAAATGTAGTAATTGAAATTCCTAACCAAAGAGGAGATATTTGAGATCAAAGTGGCCAGTACGACAAAACGCCAATTTCATATGTAAGGACCTAACAATAAATGTATGAGAAATATTTATCCCAGGAAATAACCAGTTCTCACGAGACTGAAAACTACAAAATCTACAAAAAAATTGGGATTTTTCTGCTGACTCTTAATTTTAGAATGTCATCCCTCAACATAATTATTAATCTTACCTACTACATTACTAAGTCCTATAGTCTAGGGCCTAAAGGGCCTAGACAATAAAGCTAGTTGACGCCGACAATAATTCCTCAGGCGACGAAGTATGGCGATGGCGAGGCAATGTTCTGCATGATTTCGTTTGATATTTCGGTTTTGAGTGTACATACTTATACTACCTACTATTATTTTAAAAATAAATCGAGAAAATATTCAGTCATAAATATTAAGTAACTTCCGGAAGTTTTTTTGGTGGATATTTTTGTAAGTTTTGCATCATTTAATAATAAAACCGAAGTTTCATCGACTGAGGAATTAATGTGGGGGTCTCCATACAACGAACCGCCCCGTGGATTATTCGTACGCTAGTTGTAAATAATTAAGTATTAAATATAATCATAATCACCGTCGTCGTCGTTGTCCACGTCATCCTCGTCATCGTCACCGACGTATTTTATAATGAATGTGTCGCAGACATTGTCAATCCAGTGGTCATAACGGCATATTCTTTAATTACCATGTTCTATGCATTCTTGCTATTTGTTTAGGTTGACGTTTGCTCCCTCAACCAAAAGCTCCTTCACTTCCGCCATGTTATAAAATGTTTTTTGCAATATTTGAGCCCAAACTAACTCATTTGGATTGAGCTCACAATGGTAAGGGGTTCTGCTGCCACCAGAAAAGCATAAACGTATGCTTTTCTTTGGTATGTCCATTAAATTTTACCCTCAACTTGCAAATTAGACTTGAAACTTAAGTTAAAATAGTCAAAAATAATAATTTTTGATTTTCAGTTAAAAAGGTTTGTTATTCATGCGTGGTCTGCCCGGCCGTTTTTTTGTTGTGCCACATTAATTGTTTCGGTATTGGTATTTAAGAACGTTTAACTTTAACCGATCAACCTGGCAATCCAAAGAGGTTATAGCCCATGAAAGATCATTTGAACGGCGTATATTTATTGTAAAAATGAGTTTTCTTATATTTTTAAATATGTTACTTAGTGTAAATATTACTATTCTTATTATTAATGGCGCGAATGCATACACGAAATTGAGGTATGGTTCATTTTACTTTGACGTTAATGTCATACTTATACGATCAATTAAAACTTAAACAAGCGTACAGGTAACACACGTAACACGCCATTTACAGCTATCGTTAATCTTACTATTTCAATAAGGCTTGATCCAACGAATCAAGGCCTCAATCCAAAAAGGATGAGATTTTAGATGTGTGTGGTATTTAGGACATAATAGGTCGTAATAATAAAAGGTATACAATAAATAAAGATTATATTTCTTTATATAAATTTTATTTAAACTAAAATAGGTATATGTAATATGTAACGGAGTGCGCACGTGACGCCAACCATTAGTTTTCAGGCGAAATACCTTCAGCAATGTATTGAAATGATGAAATTATTTTATGAAAATGTGTAATATTTTATTAATTGTAAAATGTATAATAGCTCGAGCTGATAAACCCAAATAAATTAAAACCATGTTGCTCGAACAAAATGAAATATGATTACAGATTAAAAAGCAAAATGTCTTAATAGACCACTGATTAATTTTGATTTATATATTCACGACTGATATCGTCGAGGTGGAAAGAAGTCCATTCAAAACAACAGTAGTTTCAAATAATTATAAATTTTACCATTTTGCCAATATATTGAAATCTAGAATGAATGGAATAGAATTAGGCCATGCCCATTTCGTATAATGCACACAATTGATCGAATGCTTTTGACGATTTGAGTAATCAATCTGAGTGTTACAATTTATTTTAAATTATTTATTATTGTTTTCATGATAATTTTTTTAAAACTATCGATATATTTTTTTACATCATTCATTTTATTCATCATGCAGCCGTTTTATTGGATAGACATTACATTATTAAAATAAACCGATTCATAAAATTAAAATCAATATGTTATCTGGACATGGGGTATAAGGGAGCTGTGCCGAAAATAGCACCATGTCCAAATATAATATCATATATAAATTTAATCTATCGCGTTTTATAGTATCTGCGTTGCGTTTTTTTCTGATGTTACGAATTAATACAGAGGCTCACCAACCTTGTCGGTGTTGTATTTTTTTTTTTTTTTTTTAATTCTAATCTATTATCAAAATAAATTACAGCTTAATTTATACGATAATATTAAACTACCGCGCGGGACGGCGGCCTCTGTATAATCATTGTGTAAAAACTTTACATTTCATTACGTTATACAATAATTAACATTTACAATATTTATGTTATTGGAATAAAAATTAAAAAAAAATTGGAATCGTATGCGATTACGTCCGAAGCCCTGCGGCTCGCGCTGTCTGCCTTTAGGACTAGGAGGGCCACAATTCCAACATGCAGTATTAGGTATATTCAATTCTGTATAACCATCGACTTACTATACTAACTAGACCCATCAACGATATCCAAACCAAATACAACTTTTCAAAATACTACTGGGCATCTGTCGACGCCCTGACGACCTCCCTAGCGCCATGTTGACCGCTGTTGTCTTAACGCGGGAGGTCTCGGGTCGATTCTCGGCAGATCAATTTGGGAATTTATCATTTCTGAATTTTCGCTGGTATGGTATGGTCTGGTGGGAGGCTTCGGCTGTGGCTAGTTACCACCCTACCGACAAGAGATGGTAAGATGATTCCGGTAAGATGTCGTGTAGAAACCGACTAGGGGTATGGATTTAATATAACTGCCTACCCCCATCACTACCATCTTATATTGCATCATCACTAACCATACGGCGAGATCGCAGTGAAGGGCTAACTTGTAGTGGACTAAAATAAAATAATTGTCCAGTTTTGTCGCTTGATTTGAAATGGCTTCTTAAAATAAAGAATCAACGTAAATTCATTATTCTTCTCTGTCACAACGCCATTTAGTATTTTTTTTAGAACTTTACTTACTTGGAAGTCCTGTTTGTGTAGTTAGGGAAATGTGTACTAAGTTTCAAATCATTAAAAAAGAACCATCGAATTACCATACCAACAAGTAAATATAAATTGGTAGTTTTGATAGCACTTGAGTATCATTTTATCATGCAGTGTAATTATTATTAATTGATCGGCATATCACACAAATAAAATAACACAATCAGTCACGAGAATATTGGGCATCTATTTCATACAGTATTGCCACTATTGCGTATCGAAATTGCACTTCATAGTAACGATGTAACGTGTATTTGTTATTGTGACCTGTCGTCACCACGCTATGCGTTTCTGGCGAGCTTTATTTAGCGACGCCTCGCTTGTATGGTAAGCCAATGTGTATAACACAAAAACGTAAAAATTATTTAAAATTAAAAAATATTATTACAATTAAAATATCATACAATTATAATTATCATACTAATATTATAAATGCGAAAGTGTGTTTGTTTGTCCTTCAATCACGTCGCAACAGAGCAACGGATTGAAGGGATTTTTTGCATGGATATAGTCACTCGCGTGCACGACATAGAGGCATAATATCATTGCACATGCAATACCCACGCTGACTTATTCCACTGACGAAGTCACGGGCATCAGCTAGTGGTGTAATAAATCCATAAGTGTGAGGCGTCAGTCTTCGCTGCACGATTCCTCGTTATCGGCCTCCTTGATGTTCGTGAAGAACGACGTAAGCGCCTTCAACATCACCCCTGCAAACAAAGATTATAGAAAGACTGGGATTTTTCTGGAATTTAGGTTTAGGTAATATAAAGCTGCGAAATAAATCTGGAACATTTTTTCAACTTTTTGTGAATGGAGGTTGGTTATAAATGTAGTTATTTTGGTAACTACTACTAAACAGAATATGGCGGAAAAAATGATTTTTTTCAAAGTTTTATATTACCACTTTGTTGGCGTGATTAATACTTAGGTTATACTGAGAGTTTCTGGATTCTGATAAATAAGACCAGATTATTAAGTTTATGATACACTAGCGGTCCGCCCCGGCTTCGCACGGGTAGCACTAATCATCATAATAGTCCATACTCAATAATAACAAGTAGACACTGGGCGGCACATCAGGTTATACATTAGCACTACGATATCTTTTCACCCCGCCTGCTATCGCGGCCCCTATTTCTATCGCGCGTTACAATATTTGTATGATGTCTTCTAAGATATTCATCTGAATTAAAATGATGTAAAGGACGAATTTTGTCTATACAATAATTTTTTTTAGATCACAAACTATTTCTCACCTCTCATGCTTTAAAAAGGTGTCTTTATAGAAGTTAGCATTTCGGGTCTAGGGATTAATAGTACATTATTGCAAAGGCTGGGAAATAGGCAATTGCAGGTCGAGTATTACGGCTCGGCCTTCACTAATACGAGACAGGCAATTGCCATTTCCGCCGAGGCATATATAGTGCTTTTCTCAAAAGAATGTAGGGAAATAAAACATACTTTTTTACCTTTGTCGCTAAATATATATCATCTGGGGCTTTAATTAAAAATTGCTTTATGTTTTCGCCAGTAAAATGTTTCGATTTCTTGCTTTTGAATCCGGTCGATTGTCGTTTAAGAAAACTTAACTAAGTTCCCATAATTTTTCAAGTTAATGCCGTTTTTAACATGAACTGTACATTTCAGCATGGAATAAATTGCCCATAATGTAGATGGCATTTTAGTTTTAGAAATCTCATTAAAATACGCCAAAAATACTGTTTCGGAGAAAATGTTCACTTTTTTCTCGTTTTTCCAACTCATAAAATTTTCATATACTTTCATGTATTTTTCTTTGGACTTCGCTGGAAGCAGGTTTTCCATTGCCAATTTGGCTTCTGATCTTAAATCTGGTGGAGTACAATCAATCTCCATTTCACTCTCTGAACCGTTGGAACTCATTTTACTTATTATTAAAATTATATTTATTAAGTAGGTATGTAAATCACAAATCAAGACGAATTTTCAGCTTTGCCGCCAATTTTTTTTTAATCATCTGTACGCATTTAAGGCTATGGCTAAAAGAGATCCGATCAAAGAGTATTTAATAACCCCAGCACGCCGTTTTATACAACATTGCAGGAGCGTTGAAATGTTCCAAATTCGAAAAACGCTCCTGCAATGGATTTGATTTTCTTTGTCCGAAAATTCGATACTTCACGTGTTCTTTTTTCGAAAATAATGACAATATTTCCATGCATGTTTGAGAAAAGTAATTTTTTAAAATAATTGCCGTCCATATTCAACAAATGCCGCTAAATAATGCACTGGCTTGACGGCTTCGGGTACCAGCCTTTTTGAGCCTTAATGTAAACCTTTAAAAAGACTCGCCTATGTAATTATTAATTTCGTGTATTCGACTCGATGTTCTATTTTTAAATTATAACATAGGATTTTTTTATATTAGAATTTATTTTGAAAACGGAATGGCAAAAGCGACGTCTGCAATGCTACACTGGCGATCCTGGGTGCTCGTCGGATGTATGCATTAATGCGTTTGTCAACTAGAAAACATTTTAAAAAAAACAGTTGCCGCGAAATTTCCAGATTATTTTCTGTACGTTTCTTTTTACTTGGAACAATTTAACACTGAATTAATTGCTGAATTTTTGCTGCTATAAATTGTTATATTTAATCTAACAATGTCGTCAAATGAAAGTGAACTTTCTCCGAATATGGAAATGGAGCAGAAAGGAAAAGAGGTTATTGATCCGCTGCCGTTGAAATCATGTACAATTTATTATTTAAATATTAGGTCCTTATATGTATATGAAAATGGCGTTTTGTAAGGGAGGAACATAAACTCGTTTTTTTTACATAATATATTTATTTAATCAAAGTATGTATCTATGCACTTTTGCCATCTCATAGGTAGTTCATTGATCTCTTTAATAAAAAAATCATTCGGACGGGAATCAATAAATTCTTTGAAGGCGCTTTGGACTGCTCCATCGGAGTTGAATTTTTCCCTTGTAAGAAGTTATCCAAATTTCGAAAAAAATGGTAATCTATTGGAGCAAAGTCCGGGGCGTACGGTGGATGTCTTAGACATCTTCAGAAGCTCCTCTAATTTGGTAGCCGTCTGTTGTACAGTGTGTGGTCTAGTCGTAGGTATCCTGAAGCAGTAGTGGCCAGCCTCGGTTGTTTAGCAGCTAGCTTTTCCATCATGGTTTGCAGTTGCTGAGAATAGACATCCGCCTTAATCGTCTGACCAGATTTAAGAAAGCTGTAGTGAACGAGACCGACACTAGTCCACCAAACGCTCACAAGTCATCGTTTTTGATTCAATTTTCGCTTGGGGCATGATTTGGCTGGTTCGCCAGGGTTCAGCCATTGCGATGAGCGTTTCCGATTATCGTACAGGATCCACTTTTCAACACAGGTAATAATTCGATTTAAAATCCCTCCATTATTGTGCCGGTTGAGTAATGTAACGCAGCAGTCGACGCGCATCTGTCGGTTTGCTACGCTCAATTTATGAGGTACCCACCTTTCAAGCTTTTTCACCTTCCCAATTTGCTTCAAGTGGATTAAAATAGTTTTATCACTAACACCGCAGCCGGCAGCTAGCTCGGACGTGGTTTACGATGGATCCGCTTCTACAATAGCCTTCAATTCTTCATTATCAACTTTGGTCTCCGGCCGTCCACGAGGCTTGTTCTGCAGGTCGAAATTACCAGAACAAAAACGTTGGAACCAACACAGCACTGCGTTTTCTTTTGCAACACCGCCGCCATTCACATCATTAATCCTTCGAGCCGTTTCTGCAGTACTGGTGCCACGATGGAACTCGTACTCGTAAATAACGCGATATTTCAAGTTTTCCGTTTTGTAAACTGAGTGACACAAAGAAAAAACCAAAAGAGAAAAATACAAATGAATTAGAGGGTTTCAAAACCCAAAAGCATGAGTAAATAGCCGTATAAATTTGAAATTGAAATTCCTAACCAAAGAGGTATTTGAGATCAAAGTGGCCAGTACGACAAAACGCCAATTTCATATGTAAGGACCTAATATGTACCAAAAGTTTTTAAACTGCAGAAGTGAAAAACGAGTCAATCTGTTTGCTGAAGGAGATTTTCTGACGTATTTTGATGAGCTTGTTTGTAAAGTACTTGGCAACATAGGTAACCTACACGAATAAACAACATGAATCAATTTGCCGAAGATAAACCATTAAGTTGACTGTTTAAAATTTTTCCTATTGTACTTTTAATTTTAGATAAAATATTAAATAGTTTTAATTTTATTTCGTTCCAAGTTGTTTTATTTTCTCGCAATCGAAGTGAAAAGTATAGTGTTTACCACGGGACTGAAAGCCATTCTACTCGTTTCTATATCTCGTCCCTCGCTAGACACCTCGTATGAAATGGCTCATTTTAGTCCCTTGATGAACAATCTACTATTATTTGATAAGGACCAATACAATGTCAGTAAAAACACCTTTGAAAGTAAATCTTTGTGTTCCACCATACATTGTTTTCGTGTAACTTTTACTTTTTACGCCACGAAAGCGCTCAGATTTTACGATTTTTTCCGACTTCATTCACATTATTGCAGTGTTCGTAGGGATCTCTAATTTTTTGAAAGTAAAATATAGCCTATGTTACTCGCTGATTAAGTAGCTTTCTATAAGTGAAAGAATTTTTAAAATCGATTGAGTAGTTTTTCAAAGCAGTGCACCCAAGATTCGTCACCTGTCCTCGATATTATAGACCGCAAACGACTGTCTTCCATTAAATTTTTTTATCAGTTTACGGCACCACTACATTACGCAGTCGTTTCTGATCTACCGTTAAATCATGCGGTATCCATCGAGTGCAAAGCTTCCGAACGTTCAGATGCACATGCAAAATGTATTTATTGCACTTGGCTCATTCCAATGCCTGATATAGTACGAATTTGCTGACCTTTTTTTTCAGTGTCGATCGGTTGTCATACAGTATAAATATTGGATTCTGTAACAGCAGTCGCCAGCCCACCTTCACGTCATGATTTTCAAGTTTTATATTCTATGGTACGATATTCGCAATAAATATAAGGCCATAAGGACTTGAAACCAGGGCTTTAAAATAAATTAATTAAAAAATATTACGGTGTTGTGATGGCCAATCGTATTGTTTTCCCGACAATTGAGCGCGAAGGACGAAAAGAAAAAGGCATTAATAAAAGATTGTACAATTTAATTTAATTAGGTACTCTAAGGCCTTATATTTATTGTAAATATCTTGTCCACGTCAAATTATCCGAATCACGAATACACAGAGCTTCATCACACAGAGCAGACATGGGGCTTCATCGCCAAAGGCAAATTGAAGTCTCTGGCAACAGCCACAGCAAAAATCGTAAAAAACCACTGAGCGAAATTTTCACGACTTTAATCCATTGCAATAGCGACACATTATTTTGTAAAGGCCGCCACAATGAAAAAATAAATGACAGTCTAGCTAATTATAAAGAAACATTTTCCTAGTGAGTTGCCAGTTCCAGAAACTTTCAGTACGCCCCTCTTACTATACATATAGAGGTATATATTATATATTGATACCCATGCCAAATTAGCTTTTTAGTACTAACAGCCTCTGAGCTAAGCCGTGGACGCATGTACGGAGGAACATGGAGAAACTACAAGGGTTCCTTGTAGACTATGGGACCCTAAAAAGACTGACATGTGTTGCAATACCTGTGGATTCTTTGCCTACCTCTGCACAGTCAGTATTGGTCGCCGCCAGTATATAAGCTTTCGCTGGACGACAATCATGCTTAGTGCAAAACCATTGAGGTCTAGGCTAAAACACGCTTGCCTATACACTCTAGCCTCGAAGGTACTAGATCTATACTAATATTACAAATGCGAAAGTTTGGATTTATGGATGGATGTTTGTTACTCAATCACGCCAGAACGACTGAACAGATCTTGATGAAATTTGGCACAGAGATAGATTATAGTCTGGAATAACACATGGGCTACTTTTTATCCCGGAAAATTAGTGTTCCCGCGGGAACCAAAATACCTCAATCCACGCGGACGAAGTCGCGGACATCAGCAAGTCAAGTTAATAAAACAGTAAAAATACCTTTGCCTTCTGGCTCCATTTCTGATACCTCCCATGCAGTGAAACCCTCCACAGATATTATGTATTGTTCGTGTAAAAATTGGAATATTTCTAATGTTAGGCCTGTAACAAGGAAAGTTTACATACATTATTATCACATTGAAATCAAAATAAATAAATAATCATTTATTTGCAAAGAATGTTGTACAATAATATTTGATGGTAAGAAATGTCAAAGAGGCCAGAACGTTCAACTAAATCAATAGTCTGCAAATTTCAGGTAGGTTAAATAAATTATTATTAGATAAAAAGATTCAAGTCAATATAAATATTCCTTGATGTCATAATAACATTTTTCCAACAGCCATTTATTAATATTTCTCATAAACATACTGATTATCATTTTTTCATAATCTGTTCGAAGTTCATTAAATAATTTAATAGCACTAGAGTAAGGGCTTTTCAAATATGTACTTTTAAATTGCCTTTATATAATGAGCTTACCGGGATATCGGACCGACCTACTAATACTTAAATCCGAATTTCGTTGGAAGTACTTTCAAGTCAGATGGACTGTGAGCGTGCCACACATTCTCAAAAACACGCCTTCGGGATTGTAGGGATCTCAAGTCTCTAGCCCACGTCGGCCTACTACCAGTATGGAGTATCTATTTAGAAATGGTTTGGCATAGTCAATCAAACTGACCAAGTGCAGATTAGGATTAAGAGACACGCCTTTAAGAACTCTGGTATGCTGGTTTCCTCACAATGTTATCCTTCGCAGCTAAAAAAAGGAGGAAGGAAGGAAGATCCATGCAAGAGACCTTCGTCAAGCAGTGTCTATAGGTCGAGACGACGAACTCCTACTACTTAATTACTAATTTGCACCTATAACCTACTACAGAACTACTACAAACTTAAATGATGTGAAATGTATACCAAAAATATTCTTTTCTCAAACATGCTTGGAAATTTGAGCATTATTTTGACAACCTTCTTCGAGATAAATCGAACTTGCCGTACTGGCCAAATACATGCGAGCAGCGGCCGGCAAAAGTTGTATGAAAATCCATATCTGTCGTGGTTTAGCGGCCAAATAAATTACATAGTAAATTCATATCTGTCGTTTAATTTAAAAATGGAACGAGCTTTTACTCCGAAACATGGCAACCAAGGAGTTAACTTATCAAAGGTTTTATTTAAATTTCGAACTAGCTTGCAAATAGAAAGCTGTATATTGAAAAAAAAACAAATGAACACTTTAACGCGGGAAAAATTATTGTTGTTCGTTGTTCGTCATTCATTTTGAAATGTATTTGACAAAATGAGTTCAAGTAAAGACAACGAGTGTGATGAACTTACTTTAACGCCATCTGAAATTCAAGAGGCGGCAAGAGCCGTAATAGAAAACTTGTTACCGCGAAAATCGTAAGAAAAATATTTTAAAATAAAAAGTTCTGTCTAGGTACTACTAAGTTTTAATTTCCGCGCATTATTTGAGAAAAGCACTATACAAGCCTTGGCCACAACTAGGCATTGATGGACTCGTTCGTCCTTCAATGCCTGTTTTGCTGGCCGCTGCAGTAATGTACTAATTCTATTAGCGTCCACTATCGGATTCGGTCATTTGAACGGAATCGCAAGAATTCCACACCATACTGCCGTCGTAATTGATAAGGCAATAAGTCAAAAAAATCAGTTTAGAGAAAATGACGGTTACAGTTTGGATTTTAAGCACCATTTTCCCAAAACCGTCCTTTCTGTCTTAATGCCCTATCAATTATCACGACAGTATATATTTTTGGGTCGATTAGCGAGCGCCGAGCCAAGTCTCGAATCGTACGCATACGGATAATTGTCAATTATTATTAGTCGAATAAATTCTTTTCATATGATAGAGGACCTGCCAACAGACGTTACATCTAATAATTTTGTTTGACAACCATTTAAAATTATCTACTAAAGTAAAAAAGTGCATTGATGCTACATCACAATTTATTCTTACAAAATCCTACACTATCATATTCATTTATGACATATATATATAGATTTTATTAATGTTAATTTGTTTTAAAAATACTGTATTGTGCTATGTAAACCGATCTGACTTTCGTAAGCGCTGTTTATAAGTCTATGCGAAGAATAAATATAAATATACAAATATACTAAGCCCGTGTTTGGAAGTTTGAAAAAACTACCGAATGGACTAGTTGTCAAATACCCAATTTCGGTTCGGTTGTCGTCGACATAAGCGGTTATAGACCTATTACAAGACTATATATTATAGACTTACAAGACTATACTTTTGCAAGATTTAGGTAGAAAGAGTCCCTAATTTGGTCAATGCGATGCTCTCTTACATCTCGGCCACGCCCACCCTGAACTAAGGGCCCTTTGAAAAGTGCAGTGTATTAAGCCTACATGAGCTTTATAAGTGCAATCATACCTGGTGGATGTTGAAGTCTGTATATAAGCTGTTGGATTCCGAAGAGACAGCTCGCCTCCCTCTGTTCTCGAGACTCGCCAAACTCACTGATAAGCGGCGCGAATTTGTTCATCCGCTCATGACTAAAATGCGGTACGTCGCGGCCTTCCGTGCCAAAGAGCGCATGCTCGCATATAGCTTGTATCAACGCTCGTATGAACCAGTTCTCTTTTGATGACGCGCCTAGATTATCCTGCGTGAAAATAACACCAATGAGAGCGCCCTAAAAATTTCATATAGAAATCGCAAAAGGACTCCTTCACTCCGCCTCGAAAAAGGCCGAAAGTACATCAAGTGCATACTGATTGTTGTTTAAATTCTATATAATTATAATATATGAATTTCGCCTGGCCATTTTTTTAATCAACTAAAATACAAATTCTCTTGAAAAAAGCATAAATTTTATAGGAACTGTCGAAAATTATAAAAGAGCATGGATTTACTACACTATCATAATTATTAATTTTGTAATATTTTTCAAACTATAGACTATATACAGTTAAACACTACACTGTTAAACATGCAGTAAAAATGCTGACTTGTGCAAATGTCTTTATTATATAACTAATCTTTGTAACTGGAGCTAAGAAAATATATTATGTGCTTATATAACAGATTGAAACTTGTTTATCAGGTATAGTCAAGGTTAAATTATGCAAACGTGAGGAATGTTTTCCAGAGAAAACATTTCAATTTTAAAACTGTCACGTCACACTCATGGTATAAATTTGTTTTATTATGAAATATTATTGAACAAAATTGAATAATCAATGATAAAATTCAATGAAATATTTATAAAGAAATTCTGCAATTGGTAAGTAAGGCTAAAGTCGTATTATCAGGGAGCACACAGCTATGAAGGTCTAAAAAACCTGAACTGTAATTGAATTTCTTGGCAGAAAACCATGTTTTATGCCTAAGCAGGAATTAGATCATACGCAGTCAACGTGCTAACCACTAGATAAATTTAAATTAATTAGGCAATGCCAGCGAGTTCATCTGAACTGTGAGTGGATTAAGGTGTTTTGAAAATCCCATAGGAACTTTTTAATTTTCCATATAAAAAGTATGTAGTGTTATTTACCCCCATCTTTGTACAAAATAGAGTATGAAAGCAGAGCAGACAGACACATTTGCAAATAATATGAGTATGGATACCTGAACCCAGCCGCGTATACAATCACAGTTCTCATCAGCATTCATTAGTTGCAGCAGTTTACTCTGCGTTTCGCTTGGTGTCAGGATTTTCTTTGTTTCCTCACTAGAGCTTCCACCTTCCAAGAATTCGAATTTATTATCCTCAATCCATTTGGGAACCTTGAAATGAAGGAAAAACTTAATCACTTAAATTATTTAGTACCTAAAATATATATTCTTATAATCTCAACAAAATTATAGTCCCAACTAGGCCCAAACTCGACCAAAGCGGAGAGGAGATGTGATTTAAACAACCAATAGAATTTCGTTATTCCCTTATCTCGTCTCCGCTCAGCTTCAGTGGGTACCACTGAGCGGAGATGTATCATATTTGTATGGCGCGATCGATGCGTAGATGTGAGCTGTGGCTCGCAAGCTGCGTTCATCTCAACATCCAACGCTAACCGCACGCAGCTCAGTCCCGCTCTAGCCAGCATACATATCCGCTCTAGCCAGTACACATCTCCGCTCCAGTATAACCAGTTCGCATCCCCACACAGCTTCGCTGGATACACCCTAGCTGAAAAACATGTCTTCTCGTCTCCTCTTTAGACATGTCCGCACATCTCCGCTCTGGTGGAGTCCGGGCCTATATCTGAAGTAACTTTTTTTTAAAGGTTTTATTTGTAACATTCCTTTAAAATATTAACAATGGCGCTGATAACACAGTAATCTTATAAGGGAAATTAATAAGTATCAAATTGATAGTATTTTCATAAGTAATTTTATTGCAACAAAATTATTTGACAAAAATATATTGTATTTTTAACAAATAACCATGCAGGTATAATGCTCGTTTTCACCAAAAATGCTTAAATTTTAGGGATCACATAAAACTAATTTACCTGTTCTTCAGTCATCCATTGACTCAGTCTCAATTCTGATTCCTGCCACTTAGTTTTTACAAATGTAGGGCCCATACTCTCTTTTAAGTCTCTAATTACAGTTTTTAAGAACATGTGCCCATGATTAGACATTATTATATTTTCACATAACCTAAATGTCTGTACAAATGTGATATGCTGAAACAAATAATTTGTCATCCATTAAAAAGTAACAATATAATTACAAATATTGGATAGAAGCAGGTTTTACTTTGCAAAAGTCCATCATAGTGAAAGAACTTGAAATTTAATTCGCTATATTCCGCCACAGTAGGTGAATCTATGTGGATACTGTATACTGTGTATCTTGCAATATTCACCACACCACATAATCTTCCAAATTATTCTCAACGTACGTTTCACTCCGAGACCAGAGCATCTTCAGGAGATGTTGACTCGAAAATGCACGATTCTTTACAATCGCGTGACAAAAAGTTATTTTAATATAATTAAACTTCTTTTTTTGGAAATTTTGCAGTATTATTTTAAGCTATATGTTTATTTTCTTACCTTCTTTTCTATTTGTGGTGCAATAAATTTGCCTAAATATTCATACAACATTGGGATATCTATGTACAAATCTGGTGCACATTCTAAAATTTCATTCATGCCAGTCAAGAAATTTTCGCCAGAAACTGTGCCAATGGATATTAGGTGATGCATGGCTTTTGCTATTACGTGAACATCTTTAGCTGATCTGAAAAAAATATTTAGGTATTACAATGTTATATGGATGAATAAAATAAGCACATTTGTTTGTAAAATATAATATTATAATGCGCTCAAGTTACAGACATTAACTAAACACTTATGCGAAAATTGATATGTGAAATTAACAAATGTGAATTCCAAGATATAACATTCAAGGTTTACTCAAAGTTAGAGTAACTTTAAAACAATTTGACTGTGTGGAACTATCTTCCAAATGCATTATAATATCATTCCAACAACATAGATAACATAATAGGGCATGCTGTACAAAAGCCAAGAATGTGGTGTTGCATTGCCACAGGAACATTACATAAACATTATCATGATTTGTGATATGAGACTCAAGCACAACTGTACAGATGGGTTTACAACATTGGCACAGAAGTATAGGCAAATAACAGTACAGAAGTAACAATACAACACTCCCTAAAAACAACCAAAATTCCTAACAAATACCTATAATGAAAACAGTAATTATTATGATCAGGTATTGCTTCATCGTTTTAGCAATAATTATACTTCTGGGTCGAAAAAAATAACATAAAAAATCATACATATAATGGCATTTGAGACACTTATGAATTGGCAATAAGGACATAAAAGCCTGAGTGGCTATTCATTTATTAAGTAACACATTTTTCACAAGCACATACTAAATTAAATATCATAATGGTTTATTTCACAGCTGTAGACAGTTTAAGTAAGATGCTACATTAGCGCTCCATTAATAATAGTATTACATAATAAATGGATGCCTGTAAGCAGAAAAAAGCGCCTCTCGAAAATTGTTTACAACATTTCTCATTCAGAATTCTCACGTTAATCGCCTCAAGGTTTTGCTTATAGTGTTCACTTTGATGAAGCATTTAATGTTGTCGTACTGTTATAATTTTCTGGCCTTGCTAGTCATGTAAGAGAAATCAACACTATGCCATAATTTTCAATAAGTTTAAAATAAGTGCCTATTGAGACCAACTTGGGGTTTAAGGCGTGAAACTTTAATTAGTTTCATGCCAATTACCGTGTATGTATAAGCTTATAAATAAGCTAAAATATATGGGGTTTTAGATATTTTTGGTATGTTTTGGTTTTACTTAAGTTATTTACTAAAATGTCTATCAATTAACTTGGTTGGTACTATGATTGAATCTATCTAAGGAATATGGAAGGAAATGATCATCTCCAAAAAATATTATTTGCTCTAAAACCCTATATAATTATGAATTGGTTAATATTTATGGCCTTACTAAACGTTGATAAGCTGTTGTTTAGCTAAGCCTTGTAATCTTCCTTCAAATGTCAAATTACTGGCGGCAGAAAGAAAGAAAATGGTGTTATTATTCACCCGCAAACTAACGATTATAATAACTAAAAAAAGGCGCAACAAGTTGACTTTAGTTCAATGTAAAAAGAGTAATATGATGGTATTAAGAATATTTATATTTGGTGCTGATTATAGTGCTAATCTTTTAGAAACCTTATAGAAAAGAATGATCACGCATGTAAAGAAATTAGAAAAAAATATTGCTTAAAATATAAGGCCAGAGACACATCTAAAGGAATTCCGCCACACAGAAAACACGAAGATATTATTGCTCCAATAAAATAAACGAATGTAAAGAAGGACTCCACCTGTGCATCTGCGGAGCATAAGTACTCTACTAAAAAGCCATCTCCTCTGTTAAATGTATAGGACTGGCGTTCATGTTTGTTTAGGTAAAAGACGCAATGTCATCGTGTACGGATAGTACAGCCTGTATGTATTCTGATGGAGTGCATAAAGGAGGTTAAGTGTTTGCTAATTTGACAGACAGACAGTGGACAGTATGACTCCTGTGTGGTTAAGTACAAGTTCGCGGTATCTCTAGTTAAATCTCGAATTTAGAGCAACGACACTGCACGGAGATTATATTATCAGCGCAAGTTTTCACGTTCGCGGAATTCCGCTAGATGTATCCCTACCCTTACCGCGAGGTAATCCATTTCATGTTCAGAAGTTCTGCACAGCCTGTATAACGAATGTCGTATAAAGCTAGTTATACATGCAAGGATATTATACCTCATATTGACATGTAAAACTGAACGTTCTGAAAACGTGCGCATTTACGCAACAGACGCCCAGTTTTACCTGCATATTTCTACTGTACAGAACTCAAATTAGTAGCTGAGAAGTTAGTTACAAGTTGTTTCACAATGCCATATTTTGTGTCACTGATATAATAATTTTCCGCCAATCTTTTCGGCGCGTCGCCCTTTCGTGGTTCACTTCTCACTTCTCAGTCGGCATAAGGAGTGAACCAAACTATAGCCCTTGTGTGTATAGCTGTTAAATAGTCTTCTCAGTACCTCAATAGAAGATTTTAAATTTCAGCAAATAGTCTAGGCAATGGGGCGGTCCGTTGTATGGAGACCCCGCATTAAATCCTCAGTCGATGAAACTTGGCTGGGATGATCCAAAACTTACACAAAAACATCCAACAAAAAAAACATCCGGAAGTTAGGTATTTATACCTAAAATTTTATATTTAAGACTAAATATTTGATCGATTTCTTTTTAAAATAATAGTAGGTAGTATATTTACACTCAAAAACGAAATATGAAATGAAATAATCATGCAGAACATCGATTTTATTATCAAATCTAAACTGCGTTTACGCGACAATGTACCTTCCTGCTTTAACAATTGGGTATATCATAATAAAACCTTACTTCCTTTCTGATTTTTTATTGGATATCTATAATATATGTTTAACTTATGATACTTTATCATACTATAAAGTTTCGTTGCCTGAGGAATTATTGTTGGGGTCAATTTGCCTAGACTAAAAGTTGATAGTAATCGAGCGTTGCAACGTTAAAATAATAGACCTTGTGTTAAGGCTCAATTTCACCCATCCATCCAAGCGCTCCAAGCGGAAACTTTACGAAATTCAAATCGATGGTACTTAATTTTCAAGAATCATTTTAGGTTAATTTTACCATAGTTATTGTTTCGAGACCCGAATATTATCAACGTTGTAAGATCTTATATCCACGGTAAGCACTTTCCACAACCACATCATAACGACAAAAATTTCCCTGACCACAAAACTCTGAAAATCTACATATTAATATTTACTACAACCGCCATGTGTGCCCAATAAATACGTCACTGCGGCCACAAAGCAGTACTAAGTGGCCTCCTCGCGCGTACCCGTCGCTTCTCTTATATGACCCGAGCCTCAAAGACACCATCTAGACACAACCTCTGCTTAGCGACACTTTTGGTCTGCCTCTGTGGTGTTTCCCGTTTGAATAGGCACTAAGTTGCAAATTGCGAACAAATCAAATGTAACAGAACACAATACACTTACTTTTCTAGAGCAATGTTAAGCATTTCGGTGACAGCAGCAGAATGGTACTGAACAGGGAAGTGCTGCTTGAAGTCAGTGGCAAACTCTTCGTCGCTGGGATTAACGAGCATATCCATGATGAGCATTTTGACAGCCTTCCGCTTAGTTTCGGGCAATGGCTCCTGTCCCAGGGGCGTAGAAGGCGACGCTTCAGGCGCTTGCTTCGGCGCGACATTGGTACTTCTGCTGCCGGAATTTGACCTGGGCACTCCGATTGAGCCAGAACGGCTGTTGTTTTCGTTATCTATTAAAAAAATGGACATCTGTATAACTCAAGCTGGCACAAAAACGAAAGCAGCGCTAATAATTCCGTCTCACTCACACACTAGACACAGGTAAACTGTGTAAGTAAGCTGGCATAATTAATTCTACTCTATTTGATTAGTTTATTTACTGGCATGCATAGTTATATGCAATGCGTTATTCGATTGTGCATTATCATTACAATTAAATTAAATGGCATGGCTAAAAAGGTGCATTATAGCAGGCGAGGTGTAAGCTGAAAACTGCATTTGTGTGAGTGAGCATACCAATAGAGCTTTTTAAATTGACACTCACACAAATGCAAATGTTAACTTTCATTGATACAAGAACCGGTAAAAAGGAAAGCATAACTTTTAGAACTGCCAATATTCAGTTTAAGGATTGTGTACAACCGAAAAAACACTGATATAAATACAGTCGAAACCTTCGTCAACAACATAATTTAATTAACTAACTAAAATTTGTGCCAGGTTTTATATTTATCATATAACTAGACTTGGGCCCAGCAGACGTTATCCTGCCCTATGTTCCTCGCAATCTTTCCATATTTTCTCACCGTTTAAACCTTCCCTGGACTACGACAAACATTCCAAAACCAAAATCAGCTAAATCGGCCCAGCCGTTCTCGAGTTTTAGCGAGACAAACGAACAGCAATTGATTTTTATATATATAGAAGATTAACACTGGTTTATACAAATCAATCAAATGTGGCCTCTTTAATGTTGCTATGACAGATTAAATGTAAACCAATTATAAGCACGTCTATTAAGTTTCTTAATTATGGACAGGCAACCATCGACAAAAAATGCAATACTCCATAGATGCATATCGTTTTTTACAATAGTAAAGCGACGTGCCCTTTTATCCGATATTTCGTAACTCCTATACTCTTCTAATAATTACAAGTACGACTTTCGTTTTCAAAATAGTCACGGAGCTTCAACCTAGTGTTGAAAACTATTTTGACTACTAACTACTAACGTGATTATTTTTAAAAACTTTCTTGATAGTCTTTTAAGCACCATACATCTTTGGCAATGGATGGTTTCTATGACCTGACGGATTCATTTACATTTACTGTACTGTTGTATATAAATGATTTATTTTAATACTTAATATACTTAGTCATTTAAACGCTTGGGTATGTTTATAAAACAATAAAAAAATGTTGAGCAAAGATAAATATCAATGTGTCAAATCGATTAAAACTTCTTCATAAAGAAAATCGATTGTTATCAAAAGATTAGAACATCATGGAATCGACCTGCCATAAGTAAAATAAATCGTTGGACAAAAAATATAAATATTAGTAATCAGCAAAAGCAAGAACATGATTGTTTTTTTGCTATTACACAAGGAAACAAGTTTTCAAATAAAAATTACTAAATATAAAAAGAATTAATACTTAATGAATAAATTTAGGCCCATTAAGTTTTTGTAATGTATGTAAATTTACATAAACGTTATAAAATTGGGCCCAAATTTAATATGCTTAGTGGAATGAACTAATTATTACAAACTGTTGTTGTTGAAGTAAGATAATTGGAATTATTATAGTACTTTAGTCCATTTTCCCTGACAATAATGTCTTAGAAAATAGCCCTTCTATATTAAAGAATTCATTACTGCTACTGAATTGTATTCATTGTGTAATTTTTAGCTAACCCCTTCACCAGATACGGAATCCCCGCAAAATGTTAGTGTGATATTGTATATCGGAAATTAGTAGCAATCAATAAGCTGGTAAAATAAAAAGCTTATTAGTGAAGATTTTGTTATTGCTTGAGATTATGACTCACTGTAATCACCTCTAGAATTGAAGGTCGATCTCTCAATCGACTTAGAGTGTTGATAGCTGGGATTCATGTCCTTGTTGGCTAGACAAAATGATTGCATGTTTAAAATTTTGACAAAAAGTATGATTAGCGTCGTAAAAGAATGTGTGTGTAACCTATATGCACAGTAGAAGAAAACCTTCTTTAAAATTTGATGTTGTGGCAGATATTACCACTAAATTAAAAATAATAAGAATTTAGTACCTGAATATTTGTTTGTTTATTGAAAACTAAAGGGCAACACACACATTGTTATTTAAATTATTGAAATTTACGAAAAATGAATTGTTGTACAATGTAATGTTAGGGTTTATTATTTATCTGTTTCTACTTACAGCTAAGCGAAGTAGGATCCCCTGGAACAGTCTCAAGCATGCTGTACATATTCTTCGAGAGACTAATCATAGAGTTGCTACTGGATTGGACTGGGTTCTTGGCGCCTGAACCGTGATTCCACGCGGAAGATGGCGCTAATTTTATATTGCTAAGACTCTGAAACAGAAGATCATTGAAATACATATAATGACCCATAGGTAATGCAATTCAGCCTGTCTGAAACGCACAGTGCCAGTGACATAAATGATCATTCGCTCTTATCTCTTTTTTTTTGTATTTTGTTTGTATAAGTATTCTGATGCGGTCTGCATTGTTTAAAGTAGTGTAGTAGCACACTATACAAACTTTGCAAAAAGTATTTTAACATGGTGTACCTTTTGTGTGCCTGCTTTAAGTTTTGAAGTATCGACAGTGTAGTTAGCACGTGGTGCTTTCCATTGATTGTCCATGAATGAGTTTGAGCCCTGCCTATCCCTCCTGCCATCGCCGCCGCGCTTGCCTCGGCCATCCTCGCGCCGGAAACCGCCCATTGGAGAGGAGTTCATCAGCTAAACATGAAATAACATGTGAACAAAGTGCCTATAACCTCTTTGTTAAATTCCCTACAAACTTGTTAAAAATGTAATTATACTCTCAAGAAGTGAAACCCAAGTGCGATTTAATATGCCACGAACACCAACCATTTTGCATAATATGGTCGTGTTTGATATCCAGGTGACTAGCTAGGTTTTAAACTATGGGACTTTGCTGATGAATAGAGTAATAGCTTCAATTAAGGCACAAGATATTCACATTAATAATTTTTCAATCAATCCATTGAATATTGAGACTTGGAAACCTACCTAATTAGTTCACAAATACATATAAGGTTAAAAGTTCAATTTCTCAGTAGCCAAATATGTATTTGGCTAGATCGTAGCTGCATTTCGTACTTCATTGGTATATAGTGATAGTAAAAACCAATACATTGTTAAGCAAATTTCAACAGAATAATGGAAACATAATATCTTTCATTGTTCAAAACGCATTGTTAACCTTGAAAGAGATAAGTGTAATCCACAAATACCGAGCAGTAAGCATTAAAAAACTGTAACCCGACCACAGAAAAATTGCCTACAGAGCCCACTTTTTTGATGTAACAATCATATCAATTTTATTCATGCAAAATGTAGGCTATGTTACCATGGACCTAAACAAAAAGTCGTTTGACACCTCATAAAATCGGCTCAATAGTTTAAGCACTATGGTGGCACATACATAACTACAAAAATATATACATACATAGACAACTAAAATCATAACCCTTCTTATTAGCTTTGCCATAGTCTGGTCAAAGAATCAAGTCAAGATAAATTATTCAATAGTCTAACCTCAATATTTCGTTGTTGCTGCTCTGCTTCCTTTTGGATTTGATCCATCATCTTGGGTTGGGAATCTACTACATTCTTTGTGATCCATCTTCCTCTCCTCAGATCCATGACGTCCTGGATCATAAAGCGGACTCGGTTGCTGATCTTGTTTGACTTGCGATCAACGATACCTTGCATCCTCTTGAACACGCTCTCGAGCTCATCTTTAACTTCGCTTTCAACTTGTTCTCCGATCGTTGTTAACAGTTTGCAGAGGCATTCTAATTTCTCTTCTTCCAGTTTATCAATCAAATAATTCATGCAGAATACCATAATTTTGGATGTGAGCATCTTCAATTTGTACAGCTCGCCTGAAATAGATTTAAATGAAACCCTTTGAATTCTTACAGCAAAATCAACCATTGGTAATTCGCCTTGTAGTCTTCATGTAAAAGACTATCTAGATAGGTATCATTTGTGACCAAATTCGCTTTAACGCACAAAAAGTTAATTTTTTCAAGCGAAAATCAAAATTCGTCGAGCGAAGTATAGGCGTTCAGATGGTAGGTACAACAAGTTCTTAGCAATTGGCACAACGAAACTATACAAGTTTATCAATATTAGACTTTTTCAATATTATAGATATTTATATGAATCTTAAATCTAAGCATAAAAATTTAAAGCGGTAGTTTTTATTTTTTTAATACCTATCAACTATTAAGGTACCAAAAAGCTCATGCAATATGAAAATAAACCATGACCATAATCAAGATTTTAAACGCAAAGTTTATTTTCGCGTAATGAGAATAAAGCAAAGAAAATGGTCCTACTAAAAATATGAATTATAAGAATTTATTTCTTTTAATAATTTTGTTCTTCTGAAAGATTATTTCTTTAGTCAAGATTTCTTTGCGAGATTATTATATTCTAAATATTTATTCGGCCGGGTGTTATTTAAAAACTTAGACATGCACAACCCTATGGAAATTTTCAACCGAGATCATAAAGCTTTTAAACACAAGGAACTGTATTTAATCGACATAGTTGCGCTAGAGTTCTAGTATTATTGCGCCGTTGTGCGTCCAGGCTTTTTATCCGGCAGAATGAATCTGTATGTTGCTAATTCTGTTGCACACAATCTCTAAACTACCTTAGAGATAAAGGTCTAAATCTAGTGCTATCCTTTCTACAAGGAGCATTATGAAAGCAAAATTCGATTTTAGTTAAGAGACATTGTGTGGAACGAAATTAGGCACCATATATCTTTTACTGCAAGACATTGGAAACAAAAATCATAGGTGGCATACGTTCGCGAAAAAAAGCGGTACATTCGACATGGCACTGAAGAATACAACATTGAAATACCTGTCATTCGCATAGCTAATATTGAACTTTTGTAGGTAGCTTAAATAAGTTTACTTTCGCTTTAAATAAAGCGAAAGTATTTTATATATTATTTACTAGCCGATGCCCGTGTGACTTCGTCCGAGCGGATAGAGGTTTTTTGGTTCCCGCAGGGACTCTTTTCCGGGATAAAAAGTAGCCTATATGTTATTCCAGACTACAATCTAACTCTGTGCCAAGTTTCATCAAGATCGTGATTGAGTAACAAACATCCATTCATGCATCCAAACTTTCGCATTTATAATATCACTAGAGGTCGTCGAGGTTGGGGTGAATTTTCGTAAAATTGATTATACAGTTTGTTATAACTTATTACTAATAACCTAAATCCCGATTTTCAAGCCTCTAACTTCAAAAACTTGGGAGCCATTATGTAAGCTTCCAACCCCCATTTCACCCCTATTGGGGTAGATTTTCGTAAAATTGCTTATACAGCTGCAATTGCTTTTTATTATTTATAGCTACTAACTTAATAGCCAATTTTCATGTCTCTAACTTCAAAAACAAAGGACTTTCATACAAACTTCCAACCCTCATTTCAACCTCTTAGGGGTGAATTTTCTCAAAACCGTTTCTTAGCGGCCGTCTACACCATAGAAGGAGGAAGCTATCTTCCAAATTTCAAGTTTGTATGCTTTATAGTTCCTGAGATATCGTGATGAGTCAGTGACCTTTCGCTTTTATATATATAGATTAGTATAGATAATTAAGAAATGATATAAACAACCTGGAGAATAAGGTAATATAATCTCATAGTAAGCTGTTAATATAATTTATGTTAGCATAGAAGTGAGATTATTTCATCTCAAAGTTCGCATTATCTTCAACAGAGTTCATAATATATTACTTTCAAAGTTATAAGTTAGAATCTAGGGAATTGCATAATATTTACTCCATTATTTATTTTATTTTATTATACTGATAGTATAATTATTACGGTGCCTAGTGCCACGTTCAGCGGTCGCCATTAATCGAGTATAGGCAAAGAAAAATAAATCCCAATTAAAAATACTGCTCCATGATATAATTTAGATGATTCATAATTCGATAAAATATAAATTCTGTTTCGCTGTTATCACAATTAAGCCACTTTTAAAACAAGGCGATGATAAGATCTTTGTGTAATGAAAAAAAATCTTTATTAAGAATCTGGTGCATAAAAAAACAATCTTTTATTTTCTATAGATTTCGTATGATGTCCCTAAAAAAGGAACCCATATTATAGGATCACTTCGTTGTCCGTCAGTCTGTAAACCACCTTGTTCTCCGAAACGCGTGGAGGTTTTATAGGTAGTGGAAATTATCTTTTCTCAAACATGCTTGAAAATTTGCGCATTATTTTGACAACCTTCTTCGAGATAAATCGAAATTGCTGTACTGGCCAAATATATGCGAGCAGCGGCCGGCATTAGTTGTTTGAAAATCCATGAAAAAAAACAAATGAACGCGGGAAAAATTATTGTTGTTCGTTGTTCGTCATCGACTTTGAAATTCATTTGACAAAATGAGTTCAAGTGAAGACAATCAGTGTGATGAACTTACTTTAATGTCACCTGAAATTCAAGAGGAGGCAAGAGCCGTAATAGAAAACTTGTTACCGCCAAAAATCTAAAGAAAAATATTTGAAATCGTATGAAAATATTGTTCAATGGAAGAATGAAAGAAAATAGAAATTCTTATTCAAAAACGGTTTTTTGGCTTGTTTCGTCGTACTCGCCAAGAAAGTGAAGCCGACAAAGCTATGGGTCATCTATTCAATGGTAAAATGCACAGTTTGAATGAAACATAACGTCAATTTAAAACAGTATGCAAACCTGACTTCAATGCTAAAAGACAGTCGGATGGATACAAATGTAAAAAGTCAAAAGTTTTCACCGCATCAAACGTAAAAATGATTTTGTTTGAAGCACCAGACAGAATGTATCTGCACCTTAAAGTAAATTTTACTCTTGATAATATATTAACCTCTTTTTTTAAGGAAACTTACCTATGTGAACGTAAGCTTTAACGTACTTTGTTTTTGTTGCAGGTTATTATTTCCGGCATTTTTAGTGCTGCCGATGTAACGAAATTACAAATATTACTATAAAAGACGTAAAAAATCACGAAGGTGTGATAATTGTAACTCTACGTGATACTAAAACCAAGATAGACCGCACATGTGTTATCAGAGATTTGTTAGCTGAAATCGTACAAAAGTACATAGCGCTACGTCCTACTCATGTAAAATCAGACAGATTTTTTCTAAATTACAAAAATAACAAATGCACAAAGCAAGTAATTGGAAGACACAAAATGGCCGCAATGCCAAAGGCATTTGCTACCTTGCTAACTTGCCAAATCCGGAATATTATACTGGGCATTGTTTTCGTCAATCTTCAGCGAGTCTTCTTGCTGACACAGGTGCGAATTTAATTACACTTACAAGACATGAAAGTCTGACCGGGTAGCTGAAAGCTACATAGAAGAATCGATTGAAAATAAAAGTAGAATTACACGTAAAATCAACGAAAGTATCCAATCTCGACCATCGGCCTCCCATCAAAGGTTTGAAATACAGAATCAAACTGAAGAGACTACAATACAACAAACTTCGACCTCGTTAGAATTATCCCAAACCAATATAATCCCCGGAAAGCCCACATTAAATTAAAAAAATTGTACATTTTATAACTGTATTTATAAATAAAAAGTTCTGTTTAGGTACTACTTAGTTTTAATTTCCGCGCATTATTTGAGAAAAGTACTATACAAGCCTCTGCCACAACTAGGCATTGATGGACTTACGTATGTACACGTTCGTCCTTCAATGCCTATTTTGCTGGCCGATGCAGTAATTTACTAATTCTATCTATACTAATATTTGTTTGTATACTATCTATACTAAGATTTATTGTATACAATTTTAGTTTGGATGGATAGATGTTTGTTACTGAATCACGCCAGAACAGCTCAACGGAATGAAATTTGGCACAAAGATAGATTATTATAGTCTGAAATATCACATAGGCTAATTTTTATCCCGGAAAAGTAAAGAGTTCCTGCAGGAGCCAAAAAACAATCCACGCGAACAAGTCGCGGGCATCAGCTAGTATCAAATAATTAGATCTGAAGTCCCTTGGAGCTGTAAAATAATCAAGCGTCTAAAAAAGATACGGCCGTTTTAGGCGCATATTTTGACTTTCGCTAGTAAATGAAAACCTATAGGGTACTTCCCTTTGACCTAGGCATGAAATTTGGCCAGAAGCAAGGTCTCACAGCACAAGTATAGGAAAACATCCGTCAGGCGCTACCCGTTTAGCGCCATACGTAAGCCAATTATTTCACAGCTGATTACTTTGTGTTATGACATCTCTCTTGTTATTTACTAAAATGATTTGTGCTCTGTGGTGGTGGTACGGAACCCTTTGTGCGCAAGTCTGACTCGCTCTTGACGGTGTTTTTTTAAAGCATTAGATAATTTACTCAATCGATTGTCTTGATTGATATGTCTCAAAATATAGTTTGTTCTAAAATAAGCTTGTTTAATGGCAAATTGATTAAAAAATGTGTGTGACTTTCAAGTGATAATGATTAAAATTGTTTTCAGCGTGCAAGTTATCTAAATTGCATATATGCATGCTAATAAATAAAATAATGTAGAATTACTTACCAATAAATCTAACATTTCCAACAGACCGCATTCTGATGCGTCTATTCTCTTCAGTGAGTTGATCCTGGAGTTCTTTTTTCTTAGCCTGAAGGAAGAATTAAATGTTTAAATTTAATGTATTTTAAATTCAGATTTTACCACGATTTCAAGAAATATACCAATATAATCATAGAGAA
Organism: Erebia palarica; assembly: GCA_964035005.1. Taxonomy (NCBI): domain Eukaryota; kingdom Metazoa; phylum Arthropoda; class Insecta; order Lepidoptera; family Nymphalidae; genus Erebia; species Erebia palarica. Next base: position 24,907,042 of record OZ035986.1, read on the forward strand.
AAATACAGAGGGTGATTTTGGAGATCACTTTTTAAGTCTTATGACTATTAAAGTAGTGCTTGCAATAAAAGTAAGTTATGTACGCCCTCGCCCATTAAAATCATATTGATTAGTGTTCTTTTTTGGAGTGAAGAATTATTATTTTGTACCAAAGGTAAGTATTGGCCAATGATTATTATATATATATATATATATTTGGACTCAATTGCTAGCTGATTGTAAGTTGCCACGATAAAATTAACGTCCAAGTACGTATTAAAGAATACTCTGTATGTTCGCTCTTATACAGTGTCAACATAGCTTTAGAAATAGCTTCAAAACCGTCTACTCACTGGGTCAGTGCATTCGGCAAGTTCCTTCTCTAATTTCATAACATTTTCATCCACCTTCTTAGTAATGAACTGGTTCTGACATTTGCTGATAATGAGTCCACGGAAATTGACATATTGATCAGCATTGTCCGATGGTACCTGCACATACATTCGAAATAAATAAAATCATCCTACAAAGAACAACATTAGAAGACAAATTAAAATGATTCTATCACCTTTAGTGTAGACAACTTGCTGCACATAGCTGCATAAGCTTCAGAGAAATTAGGCTCATCAATTGCTTTTTCGAAAACCAAGTCAATCACACCCTCAAGGCGAGCCTGAGTATTTATTTCGAGACCTTTTACTTTATCTAGCAAAGCGTCGAATTTTTGTGGCGTTAGCTTGTTAAGAATACCACGGAACTTCTTGTAAAGGTCCTGAAATATTAAATTATTTAATAAAACGTAATAAAAAGATATTAACGGTTTAATATTGCAAAACATAAAAATAGGCTACAATATTATTGGTCAAGTAAGGTAATATAGTGCCTATAATAAAATAATTAATTAAAACTTATAGAACACCAGGTCAACGCTGACTAAGTTTTAAGGTGCTGTGATTGAAAATATAGACACAGGTTACCATGGCACAAGCACAACTCAATCAAAATGAAAACTGCAAAATATTTTGAACTGCAACATAATAACAATATTAAGTTTATTGATATCAGAGCCTCATAAGCCTGTTTAATAATAATAATTATTATTATCATCATACAACTGACTAGTACCACAAGAAAGAAAAAAACAAAAAGAAAGGTGGCCTTATTACTAATTAGTGATCTCTACTAGATAACCTAGGGAATAGGAAAATACTACAACAGATTTATTACATGTAATATACAGACATATAATTAACTATATTATCAATATTACACATACAAATTAAATATTTGTTTGAGTGATGGTGACTATTATTTCAATAGATATTGGAGATGTGGCCCAATGTTGGACATAGATTAGGAATAACTCACCTGAGTTTTGAACTCTTCCTCAGTAAGATTGTCCTTCTTGAACCTAGTGGGTTTCCATGCATCCTTAGCCTGGTTCAATTTGACTTCTTCACGCGATAGAGAGATGGAAATATACTGACGATGCGCACTGCTGCCACTAGGTGGGGGAGCTAACTTCATGCTACCCTTGCCTTTACAAGAAACATTTTTTACTTTGAATAAAAAAAATTTTTTGCTGCAGTTTCATAAAATCTTATTGGTGCCTGAGAACTATGCACAAGTTGTGTCACAATAATATATTTAATGAACAGGGGCTAATATCTTTGTTGTGTTGTCTGGTTTATGTAAATATAATTTTAGAATATTAATAAATGAAACTGCATGTGTCCACCTCGAAGCCACAGACAAGAAGGGCTGTTTGTTTTTTATAGTCTTCTATTGTCAAAGCACGAACCATAGATAAGTTATATTTAAGGTTCCTATACACTACCTAACAATCTTGAATATACCTATACGGATCCACCTTCGCACTTACTTCTCAGCCACCAAAATGATACAAAATTTAGTTAAGCTGATCACGTATTTGGTCTCACTTAATGTTAAAAAGTACTACAATAATTATTGTTTAAAGATAACAAGTACGTTTTTTTTTATAGTTAAAAATCTGTTATATTAAACGTCAGTAAATTGCCTGATAGCAATGAAAATACAAGGGCAGACTAGGGTCCTTACTAATATAAAATTCACTGTTCAATCAGGATTATAAAGTAATATGTGTAAATTCAAGCCATTTGTGTGCAAGTAAATTTAGTATTGAATATTTCATAATGAATATTACCACTTAAACATACCACCAATACCAAAATTACCACATACTTACCACTTTGGGGCATATTCCTTCCATCTTTCTTGGGATCTCTTTGAGTATTGCTCCTTGTACCAATACCAGAATTCTTTGCATAGTTGGGTAAGAGAGCATCAATAACAGGTCTTGACATAGTATTAAAGGTCATTGGTTCCTGAATTGGTGTAGTCTAAAACAAAACATAAATGTTTAATATGATTTAAGATTTAAATACAATTTAATGTATTGTGGGCAAGGCACAGAGCTTTAACACAGCCTGTGTATAGATTTACTTCATGAAACCGGGTTAAAATGAGTACCAAACAGAGAAAATCTTGATATGGACAACCCTATTTCATAAATCCAAGAAAATGAACTTCTATGGGATAAAGAAAGTAGACTCTAAAAATAAAAATTTTAAGGCAAAAAGCATAGGAAAAATTAGTAATAACACTGATCCATTTTTATAATAACTACACACAACACTCAACACTCTTTCACAGTGGCCGCTGCGGCGCCGCACCACCCGTTTGTCCGCGAATGCGTCGAAATCTTTGGGGTGCGGCGCCGCAACTCATCGTGTTGACCGGGTCTACCTAAAAGCTTAGACCCCCAACAACTATCAATTCTTTGATATTTGTTTATATTTGTAGTGCCGCACTGCAATGACTTTTTGTGCAACCATGCTTCGGAGGCATAAGTCAGCAACACACACTGTTTCCAGACTTTAATCTTGTGACATGACTATGGGGTACGTTGGTTTGGCAGCAGTTTTTCTGCTTATAACAGTATTCAAGTATTATATAAGAATGTTTTAACTTACCCTCATCACATTACAGGCATCCAGCAATGGAATATTCGGCTTATTCTTTGAAAGTGGGTCATCTTTTATTTGCATCAGGAGCCCAATATCATAGCATTTCCTGCCAGATTTGTTGAAAGGTGACCATTGATCTAAAATTGAATATGTTTTGTTGATTATAGTTGAAAAATGAACAATATATTAACAGAATGCACATAGATTTGATATTACCATCTGAGTATTTATATTTAGGTGCAACAACAGCTGGTGGAGATGCAGGTGATGTGGATTTTGGTATTGTTGGTGTTGCTGCAGTTGGTGTTGTTGCTACAGTTGGTGTTGTTGCTGCAGTTGGTGTTGTTGCGGCAGTTGGTGTTGCTGCTACAGTTGGTGTTGCTGCTGCAGTTGGTGCTGTTGCTGCAGTTGGTGGTATTGCTGCAGTTGGTGTTATTGCTGCAGTTGATGTTGTTGGCGCAGTTGGTATTGTTGCTGCAGTTGGTGTTGTTGCTGTAGTTGATGTTGTTGCTGCAGTTGGTGTTGTTGGAGAAGGAACTGCAGGTACTTTAAACACTGGTTTATCTGATGGAGCTGGCTGCTCTTCTTCTTTTGTTGTTAGTTCCTTTTCCTCCTTACTAACTTTATCAGTCTCATCTTTTCCATTTTCATAGGATTCAGCTTTGTTCGCATGTGGCTCATTGTTCGCCACTTTATTTGATTTCTTATTGTTATTTTTTGTATTTTTTATTGATTTCTCATTTTTGTTACCTTCATCTTTAACTGTATCAACATTTGTGACTTCTGTGGGGTTTCCATTGGCAGCATCTGAATCTATATATAAAATTAATTAAACATAGAGTAGTGTTTATAACAAATGTCTGTACAGTTTGATTGACAGAATCCTTATTTATAATTTGTATAAAATATACTTAAGATAAGACATAATAATAATTCATACTAATTCATTCCCTAATAAATAGAATATATTAAGCAGTCTTCATATCATATCATGCCTGGCTGTTATTATATTCCGCAAATACAGTACTCGATGATATTGAATATTTATAGTAACAAATACAGACCTGCATTACTATTGAGGTTTATATCTTTCATTTTAGGGGGATCAGGTTGATTTCGTGCTACACTTGCAATTCCTTGAGTTAATTTTACTTGAGCTTGAATGGCAGTAGACTCAGCCTTCAGTTGGGCTTCAGAATCTTTAATTGGTTGCTCCTTAGCTAGCTTTTCAATGCTTGCTGATAATAATTCAGTGGCTGTGGGTACAGACTTAGCAGGGAATGTATTTTCTCTGCTAATCACTATCTCAGGTGTCTTATCAGCAGTAATTATTTCAGCCTCAGATTCTGCCGACAATTGTTTCACTACACTTGTAACCTCTGTTCCAGTGTTTTGATTTTCTTGACTAGTTGAAGGATTGATAGTAATAACTAAACTATCAATTGAACTAATCTCTGAAAATATTGATTGCATCTTTACTACATCAAAATCACAAAATAACTTAAATAAAATACTCATTCCCGGTTTGCAACTTAATATGGAATATATTTTATACTCGTAAGTAAGTATGCAAAATAATGTATAATATAAACAGGGTTTCAAAGGCATTTGAAGGAACATTTATGTAAAACAACCAGCCTCAATGAGAAATACAGCTCTTTGTGAGGGAATTGGCATTATTGATACAACTATCTCTGAAAAGTGACCCACACAGTTTAAGTAAGTAATGCTTACTTTCACTTTGGAAATATTTTGGTCACATTGATTTAGCATCCTGCAAAGTCATCAAAACCGAAACTGCTGCTGCTACATATTTAAGAGGTTTATCATAAGTTAAACCAATGCAAATTAAAGTTATTTGCAGGTGTTTACTAAGAAAATGTCAGGAGCAATGGAGGTCAGGCATATAGAAATCGGACGAAATCTGTGTATAATTTGTTAGATAACAGATAATAAGACGTTGAACGAGCTTTTAACACGACTCGCTCATGCAAAATGGCAGGGACTTAGCTCAAAACGAAATGTCGAATATTTTAGGACAAAGACGAAATTAGTCTGCTTAGCTTGGTTAATAAAATGTTTTACACATATTAACGTCTGTAAATAATGGTTTTTCAAATCATTTTTATTATCGACTATTACTTCATGTGAACCATGTTCGAAGTCTATAAATAGAGACGTGAGGTATTTCCACGTGGGAGTTATAAGTCGCACAGTACCAGAGAATATTCGGATAAATTAAATATATGGCGCTGGACGCTTGAAGATATTGTCACTTTTAAAATAAATTTATTTCTAAATGAAATTATAAAAGGCTTACATATATTCGGTAGAGCAATATGGTAAAAGTCCACTCGAAAGGTCATTCAAGGATCAAATTTATCTTTTAGCACTCGTTTCACTTAACACTTTACTTAAAACTAAATTAAAATTAAAATTGTATCAAATAAATAAATTGTTAAAATAATTGCAAATAATAATTAATTAAAAATATTTAAAATTCGGTCATGCATACTGAGACTGAGAAGGTAGAAGCCGCCATATTGAATCGTTCCATGTGGACAGGCAACTAGTGTTGTGCGCAGGTACGGGCGCGGAATCGATCAATGTTTCGTTTTGTCGAAGTGGGTAACATTGGTATAATAAAAGCGTATATAAGTTTTTTTCCATTTAACTTGAAAGCATGAAGGTTTTATACCTATTAGCGCCAATCAAATAATAGTATGCTCTGAGCTGATATGCGAATACTTGTTTGCGCAGCTCTCACAGAAACTATCGAAATCCGGTCAATATTACGCGCGAAAATACGCTATTGCGACGCGACTTGCGGTCAACTTCAGACGCGACTAAATGATTGGCGCAAGCAACAAGGCAACTTTAATTTCTACTACGATCTAGCCTGTGGACTAATCTTCTTCTTTATATAATAAGACCGAAATACCATAGAAGGTTCCTTCTATGGTGTAGACATAAGCTAAGAAACGGTTTTGAGAAAATTCACCCCTACGGGGTTGAAATGGGGGTTGGAAGTTTTTATGAAAGTCCTTAGTTTTTGAAGTTAAGAGACATTTTTATAAATAATAAATATAAAAATATAAATAGCAAATTTACGAAAACGAACAGAGCGTTTATGCGAGTTGGAAATTTGTATTAAAGTCCTTTTTGTTAGAGACTTGAAAATTGGGATTAAGATTATCATTTTGAATAATAATAATCTGTATAAGCAATTTTACTAAAATCCACCCCAAGTGAAATGGGCGTTGGAAGGCTATGATTTTGAAGTATAGATACGAAAATCAGCATATAATAACATATACAATATAACAATAATAACCCAATTATTAGTTTTAAATAATAAAAACCTGCGTAAACTATATAAAGCCTCTATAGATAGGCGTTTGCAGCGAGAAAATTTCATAATCTCAGAAATCAGAAATTGTACACTTGCGACCTTTAGTAAGTAATATTACGTTAACTTAAACTTAAGATAGTAGAGTAATTTCTAAATCTAATTTACAGTCCAGTAACTGTCCTAGTTTATTCTAACATAAACCTGGCCTGACCTCTCATGCATTTTTAACATTGAAAATGGTTATCAGATGCAAATCGCCTGAGACGTATTTTTGGCCATAGCTCCAAGAATTTTGGGAGGATCGAGATGGGAATAGTACCTAGAGTTGAGGAATTCATCGAGACTTGAAGAGAAAATGAAGAAGAGAATTTTATTTTTTTAAGAATCGACAAATAATAATAAGCAATTTAATTGTGTAATTTCAGGGAAGTAAATCTCAATAAAATTTTCTTATTATTCAACTTGTAATGTGTTATTCAAAATTAAAATTAAAAAAATTCGTAAATTTTTGTAATCATTTGCAATGCTCCGATTCTTGCGGGGACTGCGAAATCTGTGGATTTTTGAAAGTACCATGTTCTTAAAATGATTAATTTATCGAAAAAAGGAAAACATAGAGACATTGCCATATTGTCTCTATTGAAATTATTCACGGAGAAAACAGATGACTATGTTTGTATGGAGAAACCGCCGTGGCATTTCGATTTAAAGTCCCTGTGGAGATCGTCATTTCTTACGTACCAGCGTGCATTAGTTATTTCCCTGAGAACTTTGTTCTGGAATCTCTGTATTACTTGAATAATGAAAGTTACTGTGTATAGTACATTATTATTATAACAGAGGAAATTAAATTAATTAATGATTTTTTGTTTTTTTTTTTTTAATTGATTTTACTGTACACCACAAAGGAAATTACATTAATTAAATATAGTAAACTTTATTGTAATCGGTTGTAACTCACATAATTTAGTATAATGTATATCACTCACGATAGTTTAAACGTCAATATAGTAAACTTAACTTAAAAAAATAAGTATAAAATGTGGCAGCCATGTTATTAAATAGCGATCTCTTCTAAGCAACCAATGGTGTTAAAGTTGAAAGCTACAAATACAAATGGTAGATGGTGCAGAAATAACAAAATAAATAAAAAATACTCAAATACATATATAAAGGTACAAATTATAATACATCAATAAAATCAATATATAATATATTATCCTATAAATAAACATATATGCAAGATGGTGTCTAGTCTCCAAATTAGTGTCGTCCAAAGAAAAAAAATTGTTTCCTAGATTCTAGACCTATCAGAAAATACCCCATGTATTTTCAGCGATTTTTGATAGTTTTCGGGCGATAATTTTTTTCAGTTTTATCGTGAAGTTTCTGAGGGAGTGAGTGTTAATTTTTTTGTCATCGTGTTAACACTAAAGCAAGTCGGAAAATTTTTATTCGTAAGTAAAAAATTTACATTCAACAGTGGTTGAGTCGAATTTTCAACATATGATTAAAAATACTTAAACCTGTCTACGTCACTTCCGACTTGTTTTAAAAACATTTGGGGTCCCCTAAGCTTCTCTTATCATTCAAAAAAATTGGTACTTTAAGGGGCATTATTGCTATAAATCAGACTTCGAAGGTGGTAAGGTGGCAAAATGACTTTTGCCTATTTTAGATTTTATGGCTAATTACATATAAGGAAATTTCTGAATTTAAGTAACACAAATATACAAGACAAATACAGTAAAAATCATTTTTGATATTTCCAAAATCTTTAGATTTTTCTATATCTTCAAATTGAACAGGCTCATCATTACATCACATAACTGTTACTATTAACACTGTGAGATTCTTCTTTATAATAATACTGACTCTCACTATTGATGGTAACTTCTTCCAAATCCTTTAGTTTGAAAGGCAGCTTGGAGATTATGCTTTAAATCATCGTATAATACCTGGAATTAACTATTAATAATAAAAACTTAAGAGGATAAATATAAATACATAATAATAAAAATTATTGTGACTTATTGCCGCATCCACATTTTTCCAAACAATATTATGAACATGACATTCGAAAATATGCGATCAGAGGTCCAATTATTATTAAATATTTTGATATAAGTAATTATCTGATTAAAAGGCAAAATATCAAAACCTACTTACTTGTCAATTCTTCGCACGTAAACATTGTAGTTTTTGGCTAATAATAACATTGTATTATACCTTCACATCTTGTAATTTATATATGTATCATTTTATATACTAACTCCCGCACATTACTTTAAAGTTTTAATAGGCTTAACCATTTTTCCACTTTTACGGCGTAAACAATCTGACATTTTGAAGTGTTTTTTCCTACATCAATGGTTTTGAAGTGTCACGAAATCACAGACGCAAGAAGAAAGATACAATTTTTTTTTGTGTTCCCCATATAATCAAATGCAGAGTTAGCATGTCAAGATAAATTTCACATTTTTGGAAAATTCTACCCCCAAAGGGATTAAATAGGGGATGAAGGTTTGTATTAATTATTTATAATTCAAGACACATCCAAGATAATTTATATTATTTAAGTTAGGCTTTATTTTAATTGTAATTAAAATAAGTAAATTTTAATTATTTTAATAACACAAAAATTGTATTGTGGAAGTTTTGCGTGAAATTGTATACCTATGTATGTTACGGTCAATATATGTAATCCGGTATTCCCTAGAATGCCCGATAAGTGACAGACTGTTCAATAAAAAAACACTATATTTAATGTATAAAATAATAGATAAAATGTTTAAAGGCGCTCTCAGCTCAGACATCAAAATAAAGGCGCGCAAGAGTGAAATCAAGCAAGCGTATGTGGAAAAAAGTGGAAGACATAATTGGGTAAAACAATAAATACTTTCTGTTCAATAAAAATTAATCCAAAAACGTATTTGATTTAAAAATTGAAATATAATATGTTATATTTTAAGAGCAAATAATTAGATATGTTTAAAGATTTTTTCTATGCAGAGATTTTTAAATTGTGTTTTGAGATGCGTCAATCAATGGTCTTGATGGATACTCTGATTTAAAAAACTCAGTTTTGCCAAGTTTACGCTGACAGAATCTTAATATTGCATACTGTGATACAGTGTGTGTGAGTTTTATACAGTGTTCTATTAAGAATCATCTTCCTTATACGGACCTATAAAGTTTGGGAAATGTGAGTAGATTTTAGTAACCATTATATTCATAAAGAAAAAAAATTGCATTCTATAGAATGCCTGAATTATACACATTGCCAGTAACATTTATACTAAACACTCAAACACATTTAGGCAGGCGGCACAGCAATTCCATAATCCGCCTGTAATCTATTTCTTATATTTTCTATGTCTATCAAAATTAATCCTGAGGCGAAAAGGGTAGCGTAGGGTAGTGCAATACGTAGCGTAAAACGCTACGTATTGCACTAACGCAACCACGCTATTTCACGCTATTTTATAATTCACGCTATTATAGAATACAATAATAAATGTATGCGCGATTGTCCATAGGTTTGTTTGAAAGCGATTACGGACGAATTTTAGCAATACTATGCTAGACATATCCAAATAAATGAATAGTACTCACCAACCGTAGTAGGGCCATTGAGTTTGGGAGTTTCCGTCTTTTGATCCTCTGGTTTTATGACAGGTTTTTCCTCCAACCGCACTCGCTCCCTGGGCTCTCTAATTCTCTGAGGCTGCGGTGCAGGAGTTTGCAGGGACGAGGGAATCGGCGCAACTGACGCGATGGTCGAAGTTGCAGACGTCGCAGTCGTAGACGTAGACATGGACATAGATACGGGCGCCGCTATGGGCACGCTTGCAGGTATTGTCTCTTCCGCTTGTACATTCATCGCATTTTGAGGAACTATAGGACTTACTGTTTCTGATTGCTTTTCTAATTCATCTTGAGGCACAACTGGTTTGCTTTTTTGTTTTTGTTTATTTAAATTCTTATTATCTACGGCTAAAGTTTGACTCTGTTCACTATTCTTCTGAAGTTGCTTAACATTCATAGATACTTTAGGCACTACAACAGGACTGTCTGATATGGCCGATACTACCGGCGTTTCGTTGAATTCTATGATTTCATTTCCTATAGTTTTATTTTCAATAACATTTAATATTTCAGACTTTACTATATTACTATTAATAGTACTTATTGCATTTATATGTGGTTGATTAGAGCTTGCAGTTGTGACCGGCACTTCTACTGTTTTAGAAACAAAGTTCGATTTACAACTTTCACTCGCCGACGGCTGGTTCGCCGCTTCATTTACCCTTCTCTCGAATTCTTCTGCAAAACTATGTGTTGGCTCCTGCATATATTTACGATGTTTAATAAATTAAAGTTTTAATTATTTAAAAAAAACAGTTAAAATTGAAAAACTTTTCAGACAGTTTAATTTTTACATTGCAATAAATTAATTTAACATTTCTTAGGTGTAATTTTATTTAATTTTTAAAAAAAAGCATTCTTACCGATTGGGGCGCTTGCCCTTCACTGGAGTCACCGCTCAAATATTGACTATCATTAGAATATAGTTCAGAGAATATATCTTGTTCTGTAAGAAATATATTACAAATCTATAGAAGTATGAATATAAAATATTAAGTGGATGAGAGACAGACTTAACATTATCTATGGATCGATTATATTACGAGTTTACGAGTGATTAGAATTTAACTATGTATAATATATCGCCGCCAAATCGTAAAATCCGCCGTATTACAAACCCCCGCCGTTTTGGAGCTGGCGGCTCGTCGTTCTACAATAAAGCTGCGTTCATTCAGCCGCATTGTAGTCAAGTTGTGATGTAGAGTGACCATACAAACGAAATAATTGGATTTCATTCATTTCAGCGTATTACAAAACACCGCCGTTTTGAAATACGATTTGGATTCCACAATCCGGCTGCAACATTTACACAATGCACTAACATCAATATAAGCAATGTTTCCGTGTGTTTAACCCATAACAATATAATATTTAGCCCATCTTCAAACATAGGGAAAAATCGTGTAAGGGTCATCAAAATTTGAAAAATTAAAATAGTGTCGTTGCACGTGTAACTTTGCTAATCAAGGCTTGCTAATATATGCATGCATAATAATTGGGTTTTCCATTAATTATGTTCTATTTTAAACGTACTAAGTTACCGGCAACGTGAACTGTGTGGAATAATATCATATATGGACTTTAGGCATTCTATAGACAAATGTAAGCTACATTAAATCATTAATTCTATGTTTTACACGCACTATTTCAGAAACACCGTTATTCGAGCGTTCTTGTAACATCTGCATTAATTATTTATTCATATATTGTAATTTTTCACATTCTTAAAACGATTGCCATGGCACTCAGAAGCCGAAACCTCTGGATAATGTTTCAGTAAACAAGAGATCATCAAAAGTACACATTGAAAGAAGACAATAGACAATCTTCAAAAATAGTTATTCTGTTGTGCACATTCTGTACTTAAACTAAATTTATTTCGGTCAAAAAGTATTTCTATCTCTTTTATAAAGTCAAGAACAGATTATTTACAATAAATAAAATTATTATTTATAATTATTGTAATGCAACGCCAACGATAATATGTGGACGGTTCGTGCGCATGATGCGCGCCTCAGCTACGAACTAGAGTTGTTCATAACTTATATAAATCCATAGCACGGTACGGACTATAAACTATAAACTTTTAGCATGCTTTTAAATACCTCATGTTATAACGCACTTGTTATAAGAAAGCATGTGGGCAGCCGGCTGGGTCGTTATATCTTGCAGCAAACTACATTTCGTAGCGCGCTAAATTACGTAACAAGCCAAGATGACGTTCACCCACAACAGCACATTACGCAAGAGTCGAGATTAACCATCGGCCAGCGGCAGCGCGCTACCGGCAGACGTGCGCCGCTACAAATGCAACGAGGCGTCGCGTGCGATCGTGTGATATTCATAACGCCGTGGCCTCAGATAGCACGTTATCCGCGCTATGGAACAATAGCGCGCTACATTATTGCGCTCCGTGTTATATTAACCACTACTACGAACGCCCATTCCCGGCAGTCTACAGCGCGCACGCCACAAATACAGGAACAAATATTGCAGGAGTAGGTTGGTGCTTGTCCGCGGCGCACACATCAGTTACGGACAAGCCGTCGAAATCACACTGCGCGCACGCAAGGCATTCGTCGAAAAAACCGACACCCGGCGTGAAACAACGAGCGCGCTGCGAATTTACGTAGTGTGCGCGCGTATAGCGTGCGTTTTTATTGTTTGCGAACACATCATGTGTGGAAAATGTTGCATTGCATATTGTGTTGCAAATAATCTGTACCCGGCTTAACGCTCTCTGCGAAAACGGATTGCACTAAATTTCGACGTCGTTAGTCTAGTGATATGCCGAATATTCGTATCCGTATCCGCGGATATCCGAGGGAGAAGAATGATACGTATCCGTTACTTTTTAGACGGATCTTATACCTTATTAATTTTCAATACATGATAGATGAAATCCATACTAATATTATAAATGCGAAAGTGTGTCGCTCTGACGGCACAAACGCGCAACCAATTTTGATGAAATTTGGTACATGGATAGGTTGTATCCCGGGGAAGATCATAGGCTACTTTTTATCTCGGAAAGTCAAGGTGTTCCCGTGGAAATAAAAGTTAATCCACGCGGACGAAGTCGCAGGCATCATCTAGTTCTATATTAAATTCCATTCAGATTATTTTTATGGTAAAAAATAATCAAAAATTTTGCACCTTTAACAAGCAAGCATTTATCAGAGTTTCAAGGTAACGCGCACCAACAACGATTGAGTAAGAAAATACGTATCCGTCTCCGCGGATCTTGACACAAAATATCCGTATCCGCGAATATACATTTTTAACGATCCGGCACATCACTAGTCGTTACAATGAAGTTTAGCATACAGATAGTGTTCAACTGAATTAGCCACATTGACAGGTTATATGGAATACCCTTTACAAGACAAGACTATGGAAAAAAAGAGCAGAGGAGTAACATCTCATAAGGGAGAAAAGTTGAAAGTGTCCAGTGGTTGCTATAAATAACCGTTCAAAAATCTTCCACAGTGGCGCTGATGTAGCAAAGTGTATGGTATGAATGTATCAATTGTAGGTTGTAGAGAGAAGTGCCGAGTTAAAAAATTTAATATTACTGTCGACTAAAATAGTTAATAATTGAAAATTTCAATAACTTACGTTGTACAAAATAATGATGAATGTTTTCCTTGTTTATTTCTCAAACCTACTCTAATAATATTTGGCGCTTCCCTTTAAATTTACCCTGATGCTAATGTGACGCTCCCGATTTAATGAATTTCGACGGACACTTTTTATATACAGAGCTGTTACTCCTCTACTCTACCCTACATAGACAATACATTAATTGCGTATAGTACCAAAAACTTATCTAGCCCGGTGGCCAAAATTGGAACTAATTTTTATGCCTGTTTAGTTTTTTTTCATATAAACTAGCGACGCTGTCATCGAGTCAGAAGTTTGTGGGACTATACTTTAGAAATCCATATTAATTTTTAAAATGCGAAAGTGTGTCTGTCTGCCTACTACGTTTACACGGCCCGGCTATTCAACACGGGAATCGAAAAAACTTAGCCCACGCGGCCGAAGTCGCGGGCATCATCTAGTCCTTTATAAGATTCTAATTAACCTAAAATGCAATTAAATAATATGATAAAGGGATACTTACTAGTTAAAGGATTAATAATTGGAAGCCTGTGGGAAGTTCGCTTTGGAGGGTTCGGACGTATACCTGAAATGTTTTCTATGTTATGGTATTTGCTGGAAACGGTTGTGTTACGTGTTTTTTTTTTCATTTATTCGACGACATAGCATAGTCAATTTGATAACATCTTGTGTTCAAATTTTTTACCGTTTGATCTGTATTTTTCGAAACATAATAATGACTGAGGGCTTTAAACGTAATTACAATCACTTCTAATTGCCTAATACTTTTTCGCTATTGGCCAAAATATTGTCGCGGCAGAAATTGTATAGATTCAGTCAAATCTTAGCAATATAATAACAGTAACCAAGGATCACTAAAATTATGTATTTATTATGTAGGATTTATATTTATTAAATAGGATTACAATATTTTAGTATTTATTTTGATAAAATAAAACCGCCATATTGGATGAACAAAAATTGTTGATATATATCAAAATACTAGTAAAGTCCAGTTTTCCTTACTTGACTATTCGAGTAAACAATAATGGCCGAATGATAACCATAGGCAAAGTAAAGGGTTGGAAGTTATCGCATGAACGAATGAACGAATGTGAAACATCATACAATTCAATAATTTTCATCACAACTGCAATGATCATGGATGTGTACCGCTACTAAAAATTTTACGTTTAAAGTAATATCTTTTTCGTAATTTGTATTACTATTAGGAAATTTCAAGACAAAATAAGATTGGCGTAAATTTATTTCATATCAAATTTTTAGTTTTATTAATTAATTAGTAGCCTCCTTTTGTAGGTATAAACAATTTTGTTTAAAAAAAACAGTAGTATAAGGTATGAGTATACTTTTATTTACCTGTTCTCTTTAGTTAATAGTAATGGCGGAATGAGAATGAAAGACACAATGGTTTAAGAATTTATCACATTTTCTGCATTCATTAGAAAAGTCCAGATTTCCCTAGTTTGTCTATCAATCGTTGAGGTGGGCAAAGGCGAATGAGTGACATAAAATGAATTGAATGATAATTTCAGAAGAGGTGGGTAACTTTAGAAACGTATCGTATCACTTACCTGTAATCCACTTCCAACTTTTGGGAAAAGCACAAGCATTAAGTTTTAGTTTAACCATATTTGACAGTTGGCAACACTGTGTGGCAGCTATGCCGCTATGACCATTGTCATGTCATTCGTCTCGTTGCTTCGCTTGATATCGTACGTCTCGGTACTCTCTTGTGTTTTGTTCTTAATACCTTGGCCTTCAACTGGATTTTTGATTGCTTTGTGATTTGGATAGTGTTATACCTTGATCTGACGACTTTTGGCTAATCTTTAGGGATATCGATATTGCATACGATTGGAATTTCAGTGCATTTTTTGATTTTGTGAAAACAAGGTAAGTGAATTATTATTTATATACGAGTATATTCAAATTTTGTAACGAGTTCATTAATATATAGATAAGTAGCAGTCTCACTTACGGAGGTCCATGAGGGAAAAACGACTCTCTCTTACAGAGATTTCTGTTTCTCGCTAATAAGGGCAGGCTAATAGGAGCTTAAAATGACGGGCCCTGGCTATTACTTTCACTTATAGAGTTTTCTCACTTATCCAGTTCTCACTTACCCAGGTTTGACTGTATTCTGTTATCTTTGCCTGATATTTTTATCAATCGCAGTATTTGTTACATATTTTCTTGTGCATTATACCTAAATTTCCTAAGGACAGTGCAATTCTAAAGTAATGGCACACATGTTCTAGGTTTGTTTACGACCATAATTTTCTTAGAAATTGCGGCGTCACAAAGATTGTCGGGGCCCTTTTAAAACTGATAACATAAACAGCTATATTGTTCTGATAATAAATATTTATTTACGTCTAAAAATTAACGTTATTCTTCTTAATAATAAAGAGTGGCTGTTACACTATTTGCACTATATTTTATTGAACGAATATATAAAGAGCGTATTTTTAAAAGCTTTGAACAAAACAAAAAACTTGGAGATTGGTGCCTATCATTGTCATTTTTATAAAATAGGGCCAGATATAACAGAATTTTCTATAAATAAATTCATTAAGAATGAAAGGAATGCTAAGTTTTTTTTGAAAGCTTTGATTACAGCTGAGTTTCTTGCCGGCTCTTCTCGGCAGAAACTTCTTTCCGAACCGGTGGTAGAGTCAAAACATGTCGTAGCATAAGAGACACTTGTATCTCCTACATGTTTTAAATAAATTGAATTGAATTGAAATTGAATTGAATTGAATACACTGTGATTAAATTATTCTATCTATTAATACTGGTATTTTCTTTGTCACAGGTTCGAAAAAATATTAACGAAAATAGAATCCGGCTCGGTAATAATACTAGATAACGCACCATACCACTCCCGACTTGTAGACCGAGTGCCTAACATGAGTTGGCGGAAGGCAGATATACAAGTGTGGCTGCAGAATAAAAATATTACATACGACGAAAGCGAAATCAAAGCGCAGTTATTAATGAAATTCGATAAGGCTCATTATACTAAAAAAGTGGTGGATGAAATGGCAGCCCGCAAAAATATAATTATATTACGCCTTCCGCCTTACCACTGCGAATTAAATCCAATAGAATTAATATGGGCTCAATTAAAATCTCATGTCGGGAAAAACAATAAAACTTTCAAATTAGGAGAAATTAAAGAATTAATTATGGAAGGCTTACGCCGAATCGGTACGGTGTCCTGGAGTAGTTGTATAGAACATGTTAAAAAAGAAGAAGAGACAATGATGCAGCTCGATGGGGAATTCTAGATGCTGCATCAGAAGAGCTAACTCCAACTTTTATTATAGAGGTTACATCCGAAACGAGTGAAGATGATGATTCTGATGAAGTTGGAGAATAAAAAAATACTAAATACTTTGTTGTTTGTATTATTTATTTCAAAACACCAAATATTTTCAATAGAAATAATTGACATCTATGATCAGGGATCAGATTATCATTATCATTATATTATTTTTAGCGATCCGATAAAAATAGTTATTGTGAGTCAACCTTAAAAGATAGATATAGCTATCGCGGACTTTTTTTTGAACTTTTTTTAGAGGAACAATTCCATCATACATTATTTTTGTGTAACTTTACCTATTTAGGCAGCGCACGCCACGTAAGCTCTCAGAAGAAACAATTTTTTCCGACTTCGTTGACATTATTGCAATTTTCGTAAGGATCTCTAATTTTTTCAAAATAAGATATAGCTTATGTTACTCCTGATAGTTTAGCTTTCTATACGTGAAAGAATTTTTAAATTCGGTTGAGTAGTTTTGAGTTTATCCATTACAAACAAACAAACAAAGAAATCTTTCCTTTTTATAATATTAGTTTAAATATACTAACACTATTTTTATAGAATTTGTGTTGTAATTAACGTTATAACGTTACTCAGTTACTATCAGTTATCATTTATTAAATTTAAACGGCTCATATTATTTTAAACGTTTTAAAGTTACACACCTCTACTACTGTAACGATCATTCAATCCATTTTAGGTCACTCATTCGCCTTTGCCCACCTCAACGATTCACAATGAAATGACACTTTCTCTTAATCTGTGCAAATGAGTTCTGCTATTATTTCGTTTTTGAGAAAATAAACTTGCTAAAAATGGTAAATTCGAAGCAATTTTTGGTGTAACTCGTAACGTATGTGTTTATTGAACAGATCTAGACAGTTATAACTAATTCAAAATATGTGATTTATGTTTAATTATGTGATAATCGTAAAAAGAGGTGTTTGTTTACTCCAAAAGTCAAGTAAGGAAAACTGGACTTTAGGTAAATATCACCGACTGAAAAAAAAATAAGGTAAAGCACACATAACCCTGACAATTCCGCAGTCAGGTAAATAGGCACTGTTCAGTGCCTGTTACCGCAATAATTTTCATAAAACTCAAAGTTCTGCATCTAGTCAGTGAATGGATTTTCCAGCTGTAGAACTGTAAAACACGTGAACAGTGCGTGACGTGATGTCAAAAACACTCTGCAGGCCTAACGGGAGATTTTTACCTATTACATCGCGTTATAGGTTACTACTGTTAGGCGGATAAAAATTGTACAACGGAACGCAAACGTCACCATGGACTATCCGTGTCTATGGCGCACATGAGGCCCCGTTTGACATTTGACGTTCCTGGAGTTTCGCGCGTTTTTGGAGTGTGAGTGAGTGTGACAAATTGAGGAAGGAAAACCGGCTCGCTTCTAGTTGTTGTGGATTTCCTTTATTCTTTATTATTTACACAAATGGATTCTACGTTTTATACTGCCATTTGTACGGAATTGATCAAGTACCAGCTGCCATCTGTCATCAGGCGCTTGACATTCCATACAAATCGGAGTTAACTTTAACGCGATCGATTAGGTAAAAGAATCTGCGAGGCCCTAGAGTCCGTTCCACATTTTTCAATTGAAACTAATACTTTTTCAAACACTAATTGTCCAAACATGCGTAAACACTACTTTGAATGGAACTCTTTTGTGACACGGACTCTACTATACGCGTTTGACAGCTCAGTATAGCCGCTCATGCGCCACCTGTCGGGACAAATAGGCAACATGTCGACATCCCAACCACTGGACATCACTTCATTCACCAGATTTGACTGCATATGCGCAAGAGAATTGTCCAAGGGACTCAATTGCTTAAGGCTGATGCCGAGCAGGCGTGACTCAGCCTAGTCTAAGATGGCTGAAATGAATCGTCCAGCTAGTCAATACTACCTGTGAGGACACGCCTGGGCAAGGAGGCTCGGCCTCGAGACCTATACCCCGACAGACTTCTAGCCCTATTACACTGAACTTTTTACAGGGCCCTTTAGGAAGAGTGGGCGTGGCCGCTAGTTAGAGCATCGCTTATTACACAGGAATAAGGACCATTTTAGGGGCCATTTCTCCATAAATGTTATTACACTACACTGATTCAAGTGTGAGGGTCCCTATGAAAAACGCAATGTAATAGGCCTATTCGGCCTAAATCTACCGTAAAAACTAGCTATAGTTATAGTTCATTCAATCCACGAATACGCGCCCCACTCTTATTTATTTATTCGAAACGTCTCATCCAATACGTCTTGGGACCCCGAGACGCCTCATTCTAGACGCGGACTGCGCCGCTGGTTTTTAAGTGGGTATTCTGTTCTCTGCGAGTCCCACATGCCCGCTTTGTGCGGGATGCGCATATGCTTCTTCCCATTTAAGTAAAATACGAGTGAACTTAATTTAACGAATTAAAAAATACGACTGCCCTGCCATATTATTTTTGGAGTTTACCTCCTTAAGAAGCGATTTGCATAGCCTTTCTAAAGATAATAAGAAACCGCTTACTCTAGTTATATTAGAATCTTATTCACATTTTTATTAAATGATTTTTTTTTAAATCACTGGACATTGAACCATAGTGTTATATAAACTCGCCGGCATATTTAGCGGAACATAAAAAAAAGGTTTGATATCAGTATCATATAAAGTTGCTGGCTGTTTTATACGTCATTTAATTTAAAAAGAAATATTTTCAAATTAAGAAAACAACTCAACATCACATTTTATGCAATTGTTTACTTTTATTCAAATACTTACACCTTATCTGGAGCGAACTTCAAGTATTTCTTCCTTCTGAGTTTGATTTAAAATTTCATTGAAATACTGTTTTTTTTTTGTTTTTTTTAATCGCGTATCTTTCTGGAGTTGATGACTGAATTATGCCTGACTTAGCCCCAACGGAGATTGCCAGGGCACTCGAAATGCGAAGAAATGGTCAAACCTAGAGAGTGATATCCAGAGATCTTCGTCGACCAGTTTCAACGATCCATCGCAGTATCCAACAGTTCAGGGAGACCGGTACTTATGTGAGAAGAGCAGGACAAGGCAGAAAAAGACGCACTTCGAGTAGGGATGATCGTTTCATTCGGCTTCGTGTACGTAGGAACCCCCGTTTGACGGCCGTCCAAGCCCGACATGAGTTAGAAGCATTGCGGGGTGTAACCGTAAGTGAGCGTACGGTACGAAGAAGGCTCGAAGAAGCTGGTTTGGGTTAATTTGTGCCCGCCAAGGCTCCAAGGCTCGAGGTAAGTCATCGTAGAAACAGGTTAACTTTTGCCCAGGAACATTGACTTTGGAACGCGGACCAATGGAGTAAGGTATTGTTTAGTGATGAGTGCAGAATTCTCTTAAATCAAATTGACGGCAGGCAAAGAACGCAAAGGAGAACGATACATTCAGACAAATTTTGAAACTACAGTTGCATACGGTGGTGGATCAATAATGGTTTGGGCGGGCATTTGTTTGGGAGTTCGCACAGACTTGGTAGTGATTGACAGAGGGAGTCTGACTGCAGACCGCTATATCAGAGAAGTTTTAGATAAAACTGTCGTACAGTTTGCCCGATATATGAGTGAAGATTTTGTTTTTATGCAGGATAATGCTCGGCCGCATACCGCTCGGGTAACTCAAGCTTATCTTAATGATAAGAATATCACTGTTATGGAGTGCCCGGCGAGATCACCGGATATGAACCCAATAGAACACGTTTGGGACTTGCTGAAAAGAAAAGTTAATTCCAGAATTCCAGCTCCTGCCAACTACTGCGAATCGCCGTAGTTGAGGAATGGCGGAGACTATCGCAGGAGACCATCGATAACATCATTCTCAGTATGCCTAGACGGGTAGGAACTTTAATAAGAGCACGTGAAGGAAATACGCGATATTAATCACCATTTTTCTAATTTAATTAATTGTTATTTTAATATTAAATTTCACTTTTCCCGGTTACATGAAAAGTTCAAAAATGTATCATTTTTCACAAATAGCCTTTACTCGCAAAATCTGTTCTTAATGTGATCTCATTTTAAGTAAAACAAATGAAACTTTAAATAACAAAAGAAGTGTAGTAAGTAGATTTTAAAATAAAACCATATTTTTTTAATTATGGGCCGCTTTTTTATGTTCCGCTAAATATGCCGGCGAGTTTATTATTGGAATCTACTTATCATTTTCTAGATGATGATTGTTATTATAGTTAATCTTATTTTCGAATATTTTTTTATCTTTAGTCTTTAATGCGGGACCATGGTCACCCCATCAATATTTTTTTTTATTTTTACTAGCCTATGTCACCCGGAATACGCTAAGGATTCAAACGATACCTCATTTATCAAAATCGGTTCAGGCGTATAGAAGTCATGGTGCAATATACAAACTCAAATACATACATACATACATAATAATAATAATGTCCTCCCGACCGAATTTCGGCCACGGCGGCCAATCTCCATAGAGATTAGCCATCTGCGTGGGAGATATTATAGTGTACAAGTGTGTGCGTACACAAGGGCACTCTCTGTTCCTTTACTCTCATAGCCCGATGGGACGGAAATCCGACACGACCGGAGAGAGATCTGGCGCAGGACCGACAGCTTTACGTGCTCTCCGAGGCACGGGGGTGAAACACCGCCAACTTCCTAACACCGGGCTAGTACTGAGAATTTCTTGCCAGAAAACATACATACATATATACATACACGAACCCTGAAAACAATATACTCCTTTTTTCAGGAAGTCGTTTAAAAAGTAGGGCGCGTGTCAATGGCTTGGACGGGCTGTATCGGCACTCACCGGTCATGCCGGCGTGTATGTGCTGCGCGGGCGGCGCGTGCGCGAGCGGCCCCGGCGCGGGCTGCGCGGCCGGCTGCTGCACGAGCGCGCCGGCGCTCGCCCGCGCGCCCGCCGCGCCCACCGTGCTCGCGCCCAACTGTTGCCCATTCGACGGATAGTAGTCTGCGATATCATACACTATTACACGTCAACCGCTTCCATCCGATTTTTGACGACCTCCGTGGCGCAGTGTGTAGCGCTGTTGTCTTAACGTGCGGGGATCCCGGGTTCGATCCCCGGCAGGGTCAATTTGGGAATTTATGATTTCTGAATTTTCCCCGGTCTGGCCTGGTGGTAGGCTTCGGCCGTGGCTAGTTACCACCCTATCGGCAAAGACGTGCCGCCAAGCGATTTAGCGTTCCGGTACGGTGCCGTGTAGATACCGAATAGGGGTATGAGTTTAATATAACTGCCATGCCCCTACCAGGTTAGCCCGCTACCATCTTAGACTGCATCATCACTTACCATCAGGTGAGATCGAAGTCAAGGGCTAACTTCTTGATAAAAAAAAACTATACTAATATTATAAAGAGATACAGTTTGTGAGGTTGTAGGGGGTGATCTCTGAATCTACTGAACCGATGTTGAAAATTCTGGTACCAATAGAAAGTCACATTATTTGCGAGTGCCAAGATATATATTAAGCCGAAAAATTAGAGAGTTCCCGTGGGAATTTCAAAACTCATTGCACGCAGACGAAGTCGCGGGCATCTGCTAGTCTGCATCAACAAATCATATATATATGTCACCGTAAGATTGTAAAACCCGTTAGATTATAATCTAACTCGCGAAATTGTAAACTGTCGAAAGATTGTAAACTGTTCAATGTTCTGAGTGTCAGTTTTTGAAATATTCATTGTATTTACGTTTTCTTGTCTCTTTCTTGTAGGTTACCTAACCTACAAGAAAGCCTAACCTTAGGGTTCGACATAAATAATCAAGTAGTCCCCGGCCGTGTCCGGCCGTGTCAAGTAGTGCCTGTGCCGGCCGCAGGCCGGGCACTACTTGATTATTTAGATTATTCAGATTAGGTTTTATCGGGTTTAAATACCTATCAGATTACAATCTACCGGAAAATAATGCGATAAATTGTAATCTTTCAACAGTTTGCAATTACGCGAGTTAGATTATAAACTAACGGTTTTTACAATCTTACGGTAACATATATCAATTGCTGTTCGTTTGTCTCGCTAAAACTCGGGAACGGCTTGACCGATTTTGATGTTTTTGTGCATGATTAAGTGGGCCCAGGGATGGTTTATATTCATAATTGGACGCGCTAGGGGGCGCTGCAATCGAGTTCTAGGTTCAAAGCAGGACAACGTCTGCCGGGCCAAAAATTACAAGCGTAATGGCCGCTTACCAATTTGGAGCATATATCTACTTATCGCTATTCTGCTTCGGTAACCGGATTAAAAGGTGAGGTCGGACCACAGTATAGTTTTGCCGAAACGTGGCCGTGCTGAAATGTAGCCTTTCTCTTTCTTTCTATAGCTAAGAGATGAATTGAGAGAGCATGCTATACCAAATTTCAATAAAATTAAGGTAGGTACGGGACATATTCAAGACCGAAACGCGCGATGCTTAAGAATTAAAAGAAATACTTACAAGGGGGTCCCGTTGGCGTAGTGTAGCTTATGTAGGGCATGTATTGATAGTATCTGTGCAAAAAAAAATAATAGGTTAAGTATAATTAACAATTACACATTGGTAGTACAGGAGAGCAACGTTTTGTACTGTCGCGAGTGCCGAGTTTGAATTCTTAGCAAGCGAAGGATTGTCCTGAGTGGGAGAATTTCTTCCCATTCGATTGCGACAACGTTAAGTACGGTTTGGGTGGAATTGTCAAGCGCTTAACAATTCCTAATTAATGGTTTTTAACGTTTTCGCGGTCGAATACGTTAAAAAACTTCCACTCTGAGTATAATGAGGTACTGATAGATACAGGAAATTACGTTGCTCCCGAGTGACAAAACTCTTAGTTTTCACCTCACAAATTTTAATTGTTACAATCACTGAGAACATATTATTTGTCGCTAGTAAATAACAAGCTAAAAAGTCGCGAAACTAAAATAAACAATGCAATTGTTTTACACTTAAAATCATGTTCCTTATACTTTTACAGCAATCTTACACAAAGAATCTTGCAAATTGTAATAAAGGGGTCTATTTGGAAATTACGACATTACATCCATACTAAAATTATAAATGCGAAAGTGTGCCTGTCTGTCCGTCTTTCTGTCTGTCTATCTGTCTGCTACGCTTTCACGGCCCATCTGTTCAACCGATTTTGATGAAAATTGGTAGAGGGCTAGGTTGTATCCCGCGGAAGGCAACTTTTTATCCCGGAAAATTAAGAAGTTCCTGCGGAAATCAAACAAAACTTAACCACACGGACGAAATCACGGGCATCATCTAGTTACACATAAAACGAATACCTAAGTAATTTTTTATCTTCCCTTTACATTTACTACGTTACCCCCTCTACGTTTGTATGAAGAAAGCACTGTCCTGCGAAGCAAGAAGATGCAAAGGCGTGCTTTTAAAGAAAACTTACAAGGTGAAAAAATATGGTACAGTTTTATTTATGCATTTTAATCACCCGTGATCCATAAACTGCGACTTTCTGGCGTCAAAAGGCAGCATGAAAAAAAATTATGTAAACACATTCAAGTTTCTTTACTGCTATGATGCAACTACTCGTAGAAGTGGGATTCAGCCAATGTAAGACATGAATTAAAAATAATGAATTGAATTGCCACTGATATTTTTTAAAAGGAACATTGCAGATGTAGTCGCACGTATTTAACGCCAGATTTTTTCCTGGATTAAAGCCTTCCTTGCAGATCAGTAATAACACAGCGTAAATTTATATTCGTAGTGGATCGACGCCCGTACAAATGACAGACCCGGCTACGGTTCATTTTTTTTTACTGCGCCTGATGGTAAGTGATGATCCAGTCTAAGAAGGTAGCAGGCTAACCTGTTAGGGGTACGGCAATTATATTAAACCCATGCATCTAATCGGTTTCTACACAACATCGTACCGGATGGTAACTAGCCACGGCCGAAGCCTACCACCAGACCAGACCAGAGAAAATTCAGAAATTATAAATTAACCCCGCCGGAAATCGAACCACGGACCTCCCACTTTAAGCAACAGCGCTCACCGTTGTGCCAGAGAGCTTGTCAAAACACCGCCGAAGGGCACTCTCTGTGGTTGAGAAAGGTAGGAAACTGCGTAACTAATTTGATATTAGAGTGACTGAAAATTCTGCCAGTTTATGCCCTGTCACGCGCGTTGCTCAGTATAGACGCCTCTGTCGGACGACTGGTAGGAAAGAATGATCTGTGTGGCTTCACCACAGTCAAGGAGACCATGTGAGATATAATTACCCAGTGGAGCTAGACCTAGGCTGTTGAAAGGTCTGTGGGATTCCCATAGGCGATGGCTGGAACACTACTGTCGGATGATACATGACTGGACCAGTCGCTGAGGCGCCCGCGCCTCCCATATAAGGTTGTTGCTGCCTAAAGAATAAAATAGTTTACTTTTAATTTATTGACTAGCGCTTACCCGCAATCAGACTTGCTGGCAATCGGTGATCCAGCCTAAAGTGGAGCGTGCTTGGCTAGTGACGAATATATTATCATACCAGGATGAAAGCAATTAAAGTCAAAATAATTTCAATTAATTTTTTCTCATTATACTTTGATAGTAAATCAAAGAATCGTGAAGAAACCTGCATGAGAGTTCTCTTTTTTTTATACACTAGCCCTTGACTGCGATCTCACCTGATGTTAAGTGATGATGCAGTCTAACCTGTTAGGGGCATGGCAGTTATATTATATGGAACTCTAAATTACTTGGCTTTGCCGGTAGGGTGGTAACTAGCCTTTGATAACTAGCCACGGCCGAAGCCTCCCACCAGGCCCGACCAGGGAAAATTAAGAAATTATAAATGCCCAAATTGATCCTGCCGGGCATCTAATCCGGGTCCTCCGCACGTTAAGCAACAACAACAACAGTGCTTAAAACTGCGACAGGGAGGTCATCACAATAAGTCTCTATAAAAGTCCAGTTAAGTCTTCCAACCTGTATCTGGCCAGCATTGTGGACTAAGGCCTTGGGCCTTCTTTGACTTTCTAGGACTTAAGCTAAGACAATATCGGTATTTATAGAGCTAACTTCGAAGTCGTGCTGAGTTCGCACTTAGCAAAGTCTGAGGGCCGGTTTCTGAATTAAGTATTCAAGCAAAAATCAGCTAAGGTTTGCTAAAACATTTGATTAAGCCTTAAGTTTTTTATGTTTCACAATATAAAAATTGAATTTCTCTACTTGTAATTAGCTAAGTATATGTCAAATTGACCCTGAGTATTCCCTTTGCGTTTCTCTCCGTTAGTTTAAGAAGCCGAAATTCGTTACTTAAATATCACGCACTCAAGCGCACAAAAATTGCGCTCTGAAACGCAATTTTGCAGTTAAGCATACATATAAGTTTCGAAACGGTCAAATTTGAAATTTCTCAATCTCCATTCTTAAACCTTACACAATATCAATTCAGATACAAAAACATTCTTAATTAGTACATATGTAATATTTTAAACAGACTCGAGATGAAATTCTCTTTTCAGAAACCGGCCGTGAATCAACTAAATTGACGAGTTACGAAAAACTCAGGATATTAACTTTTAAATGATGATTATAATTATAAAGTACCTCGGGTGTGTAGTAGGCCGATTTCCGTGCTGCGGTGCTCTGTATTGGGAGAAGTTAGGATACTGCGGCCGCGACGCTTGTGTTTGGTTTTGTGGTGATACATAACTTTGGCCCGCCTAGAAATTAAAACATTAAAGTTCATATAGTAAAAATTCCATCGATTGATTTTTTCTTGGTCGAACTTTTCATGATGTTCAGTTTGTACTGCAGTGTATTTGCGCTGTTACCTTCAACTCCATCAAACATACACAAGATCACGTGGGAGATCGGTTGGACTAGACTAGTCCGCACTCCGTACGCCCCGAAAACCACAGCGTGAGAAAAGATTGATGTTAGTAGTAAGTACCAAGGTGGTGGATTGGCGTCCTCGCAAAGAAAACCGCAGCAGTGGCGATCCCTTCACTAGATGTGGCAAGGAGCCGATGGATCCAGGATGGAGAAAGAGAGAGAGAGAAAGACATTCAAGAGAAGTCAAAAACTTGTGCCTGCAGTTTGCTTAAATCCCCTGATTACATCAAATGCACCCCGAAAAATAGGAATGTTGAAAACTCAATGAAATCAGCAACTCTAAAAACGCGCTTCTAGTATGGAAGTTTGTATGAAATATATAAATTTTTTTTAAAAAGCAATTGTTAAAAATGGTTATCAAACTTAAAACTAACTAACTAACTAACTGAGGATGTGAATTTTTGGTCGTTTGGGAGACTATTTAATAAATCAAATCGGTGAGAAATAATTTTTTTTTCACATAGGCATCAAGATAGAGCATAGGTCCCTATTAGTAGACTATCAGACATGGACAATTCCCAGATCGGAGTCTTTAATAGACCCTATAGAGTCATAATCTACTGATACTACTTTGGGGATTAGTAAGTAAATACTCCTACGTCCTAATAAAAAATACTCATAAGTCCTAATTAGCTACAAAAAAAATATCATTTGATAGATTTATTTTTACCAACTCTGTAGATAACACAAGCTTCATAAACTAATTAGCTGTTAATATTCTGCGAGATAGGTAGTGTTTCATGGAAAATTGCTAATCAATATTCTATTTAAGGCTTCATTTCCGTTCACGAATCGTTTTAATGATAGAAAATCGGATTCACCTGCCTACAATTTTGCAGGCGTTTATGAAGGCGTATAAGCACATAATAGGTAATTAAGGTAAAAGTAAGATAAAAGCTTGCATTTAACAAACAAACAAATCTTTCCTCTTTATAATATTAGTTTAGCTAAGTGACGACGTTAAGTCTAGTATTGTCAATTTGGCATAATTTGCCATACGCGTACGCATACCCGTACACAATCCATAAACAAATTGAAACAGCAAGTCTAAAAGTATAATATCTCTTTCATATTGCTTTCTGTAAAAACATAGACACAGAATTTCACTAAATTAAGGGCTCATTCAGGGAGACGCGGGAATTTGCGCGGCGGTCGGCCCCGCGGTGTAGCACGCGCAAAGACAAACATTATGGCAATGCTGATTCTGACAGTGGTCCCATTGTGGACGTTGTGCGGTACATGGGGAATAGCGGAGTCTAGGAACTGCCGCTTTTGGCTGTTGCAGGATATCTCACAACACACGTGTTTTTGCAATGCAGTACGATTTCATCGACATATTACTAGTATAAAATGTTACTTGAAATTACTTTTAAGTTAACCCCACGTAGCCTTTCGACCACATAACAAGCTGCGCGTGCGCGGTAGTTGTAGCTGCTGCTTGCTCAGCAGCGTGTATCGCTATAAAACAAAGATATCTAGATATATAGATATCATAGATGTCTATACATCTAGATAGACATCGCACGTGAACGCTCTCATATTATATCAGCGTACGTTTGATTTGACCGCGCGACGCGACGCACAATGCCCCGCGTAACGAGCCTTATGACCTGAATATTTTCTTTAGTTTAACGATTGTGTAGAACAAAATTAGCCACAATAATGATAATTCGGTTCCATACAATATCTAAAACGAAGTGCAAAATAATGATATCCGTTTCAGAACTCTGTAAAAAATTTCATGATTTTTCATAATGCGTGATTTATTTTGGGTAAAATCTGCATACTTAGAAAACAGAACAATAAATGTATGTTTACCATAGTAGTTTTCGACATATCCTGTTGGGGCGCTGGCGGTGCCGACGGCTGCGGAGCGGGCTGGCCTCGCATGGTCGGCGTGGAGTTCTGCGATCCACCCGCGCCCGACATATACGAGCTGCCGGCACCTGGCGCCGGATGATAGCATTCCGGTCCTGGAAATATCGTATGATACCATGTAATGCTAAATTACCTTGACGGCTAGTTTGGGGAGGTCCATAACCAAAACCGATATTAAAAGCTATTCCCTTTTTTGGATCGACAAAAAAGTCTAGTAATTCATTCTAGGAATAGGATAGCAATTAATTTTACGCCTCCATAATATTTATTAGCTAGCAATCGACGTGACTAATAATTGCTAATAATTATTTTAAGTTTGTAAGTTTATCGCGTCTTTGAGAGGTGATATCTAGTGAAAGGCCCGATGAATAGCGTCAGTTTTTATACTGTTTACATAGGTACTGCGCATACTTAAATACTGTACAAGAATCGGCCTTTCTAGTTATGGTTCATTTTTGGACCATAACACGTCTTTGAAATATCATATCTAGTGAAAGGCCAATATCGTGATCTTTGGAGAGCCTAGAACCCACCAAATAATAAATCAGCCTTTCTAGCGATAGTTACCAGAAGTGCGGCTATCTCTTAGTCTATTAGGAGTAGAGCGGCTGACGGGCGGCTTAGTGACCTCTCTATAGTCATTAGTCAATATTGAGAGGTCGCTGAGCCTGCCGTTTAAGCCGTCCTATGTTTAAGCGCATCATAGCCTATAGGTAGACACTACTGAATAGATACATTTCAGTGGTAGACGGAGGACTTTAACAAGGTCGCGGGAGACGCTGGATTCAAGCGGCGTAAAAGCGTAGCATTTGGAAGACCTTGCAAGAAACCTATAATATATTCAGCAGTGGGCGTTTATTTGTTTGACGACGTCGAAGCCTATGCCTGTCCGCACTCCACATATAGACCAGGGTAGAAGCCTTTAAAAATAATAAAAAGTGAAAAAAAATAATAGTAGGATGAAACCCATTAGAAAAGGAGGGTAATATTATGAAAATTAAAGGAAAAATAATTTACGGGCGATCTGAGGTCGGGAAGGGGATGGGGGTGAGTTTTTAAGGGTAAAAAACGGTTTTTCTCGATTTCCGGCAAAACTAAAAGTCTTATCGAAAAAAGTCAAATAGCAAAGTTGTAGGTAATAAAAAGATCTAAAACTTTTGTATTTACACTTTTTTCACATAACCTCAAAATTTATGTGGAAAATTCAAAAAACCAAGTTTTTGATTTTTTATTTTTATCTTTTACAAAAAAATTTTTTTTATCGAAATTTGGTGAAAACTTACCTTTTTATGTCCCAAAACGCTGTAATTTATTTGATTAAAAATATTTATTTTTTCACCTTATTTTGAATTAATATCGAAAAAGCACACTGATTTTCAATCGAAAATTCACCCGTCAAAATATCAGCTTTTTTCAAAAAGTTGGTATGTTTTCTGTTCGTTGAAATCTCTACTTTCCGCTGGTGAAAAAAAAATATAAATGTTACTATAGTAAATCTTCTCAGAAAATGCATTTTTTTTGTAAAAGATAAAAAAAAAAACTCTTAAACCTTAAAAACTCACCCCCGTCCCCTTCCCGACCTCAGATCGCCCGTAAATTATTTTTCCTTTCATTTTTATAATATTCCCCTCCTTTTCTAATGGGTTTCATCCTACTATTATTTTTTTGGTTTTAAAAATTATCGACCCTGGTCTAATACTGGCTGTTATCGCTTGAAAATCTTCCATCACTAAATATTTACTCTCTACTCTCGCGCCGCGACTAGTGATGTAACATGAAAAAAGACCGAACGGGGATTTCCCTTGAAGGAAGGTGCGCCTTGAAAATCGCCCATACATTCATGTAAAATTGGTACTTTTCAACCAAAAAAGTATGGTAGGTTTAAAAATAAACAAAAAAACTCTAGTATGTACTCTTAAGTATTCTTCATTTACGGAAAGTACTTTAATAATCTTGAATTCTGTTCTGTTGAAAAACAACAGGTTTTTGTAAACGACTTTTTGTTTTCACGATAGAATAGTACTGATTTTGCAACATTAGCCGCGACACGTACCTAATTTTGGTTACAAATTATAAACACTACAGATGAATGTACGTACATGCTGTGCATACTGTAATTTTACTATAATAGTATGTACCAACTCAAATGTGCAAAATGCAAACGCCTATTTAGTTTAAGATATTATTATACGATTTATGGATATTCAAAGCGCGCAAAATAAAAAGAGCGATAAACTTTATCGCACATATAGGCGCATTTGTAAACGACCATCATGGTAATGATGTCACACTGTGCGTAAATTTTTTTAAATGTTGAAGTTCAAAACGAAGGATTAACTCACTGTGTGGTGTGGATGCCCGAGGATAACTGGAATATGCTAAGGAAATTTTCCGTAAAACAATTGCTGCACACATTCAGCGTTCAATCATTCATTCACGGTGCATTAGCGTACCCGTATCGCTACGAACATGATATTTTCAAGTGCAAAATTAAAAGTAATGACGACGGTTACAGTACTCTTATCAGTACAGTAGTTAACAATAGCACATAACACAGACAACAATGCACTTAAACTAATTAATTCGAAATAATTTCGAATAAAATAGGCGCAAACAGCACTAAGAGCTATTGATATAGTGGGCTGCGTCGTGACTTACTGGCTTGCGTCAACAGTCTGTAATGGTGCGAGGGCAGCATGCAATTGGAATTCGAGTAGCGCGTGTTATGTTCGTGCTTCAGGTTGGCGGGGGTCTGCTGCGGCATCAAGAGCGAAACACTGCTTAGAGTCGGTAGGTTGACCTGGCTGACCGCGCCGTGGCCGATGTGGTTGTGTGTGTGGCCCCCGTGGCTCAGGCTACCGTGGTGGCCCGCGTGCGTAGCGCCGCTCTGCTGCATGCCGAGTGATGTTTGTAAACGGTGCGTCAAATCTAGCGCGTTCTGCTGCCCACCGTGAAGCCCACATCCGTGCGACACTGCGCCCAAGGAACTATTACCGCCTCTTAGCGCTACCATTTTGATTTCATGGTATAAATTCTTCAGAAATTGAATCAGCCAAATGTTGAACCATTCCCAGAACAATGGGGACACGACCACCGGCATATGGCGATCTCTACATTATCATCTCATGATATAAAAATATGAATATTTATTGTTCTACGTCAACATTTTAAAAAACTATTATTTAACTTTCGTTTTTCACCGTACGGTTAAAGCACATTGGAATGTAAAAAAACGCTATTTCTTAAGGCATATTGTTAAGTATTTGCAGTCCGCATTCACAATTTAAATAGTAATTTAATGCAGCATAGAGAAAATCGATAAGGAAACGGCGCAGCACATCGCTCCTCGCACACGCTAAAATTATTGCCACCGCGACACTTTCACGTTAAAACGAACGATTATCATTAATTTCTGGGCGGTAAACAACCATTTATTCATGAAAACTAAGCTTTATTAGTATTTTTAACACAAGAAACTGGAAGATAGTCTAAGCAGTACGGGGTCCAATCAACATATAATTTCGTTGTCCGGGAGAGAGATACAGACGCTAGAAAGAGACGGAACCATTTCGTAGACTGTCGCTACGATTTTGGGACGGTCCCTATAGCCGATAGCCACCCCTGTGCAAGTTCATAAGGTAAAAAGTACAAACGAAAAATCACGTTGTTATAGACTAGTTACAACTGATTTATTACTCTGTGCAATTTAACCTCGTCTTTACTTTATGCTGTCAGATTCAGATAAATCGTCATTTTCTTTTGAACATGCATACAATATTATGTAATAGAGATTTTAGCAAGCAATGTATCAAATAATAATGTTTAATATGTAAATGTTATTTCATAGTACTTTAAATACATTTGCTAGGTGCTAGGTGTTCACTAAAAAGTTGGAGCGAAGGCGGTTGTACACTATGTCTTAAAGTAATGCCTCCCTTACGGCAGGGAATATCGTGAAAAGGATATTCGGCCGTGGCTAGTTACGTGGCTTAGTTGGTAATTTTAATTTTTGTATGAATAATAAACTTCTTTATTACTCGACTGCACCAGAAATAGAGTAATGTTTTTTCTATTTATGTTTCAAAAAATTGTTTGGCGTCGCCTGCAGCCTAAACGGGTTGGAAAGATTTTGACAAATGGGGTGTCATTAAATTCGTCTTGGTCAAGACTTGAGTGACACTGGGCAGGTAACGTCACAAAAATAACAATATGGCGGACGGTAACCACCGACTGTAGCCCTACCCTACCCGGGTGGATCGATTTTAACGAACGAGGTTCGTTAAGATTTGTTCCTGTAAGAGTGTCAAAAAAATCGGTAAAAGAAACGTGGAGTGTCTTAGGACATCAGATAGGAACGAAGTTCCTTATTACATAAAAATTAATTTCAAGTTCTAAACTCGCCGGCATATTTAGCGGAACATAAAAAAAAGGTTTGATATCAGTATCATATAAGGTTGCTGGCTGGTTTATACGTCATTTAATTTAAAAAGAAATATTTTCAAATTAAGAAAACAACTGAACATCACATTTTATGCAATTGTTTTAATTTTATTCAAATACTTACACCTTATCTGGAGCGAACTTCGAGTATTTCTTCCTTCTGAGTTTGATTTAAAATTTCATTGAAATACTGTTTTTTGTTAGTTTTTTTTAATCGCGTATCTTTCTGGAGTTGATGACTGAATTATGCCTGACTTAGCCCCAACGGAGATAGCCAGGGCACTCGAAATGCGAAGAAATGGTCAAACCTACAGAGTGATATCCAGAGATCTTCGTCGACCAGTTTCAACGATCCATCGCAGTATCCAACGGTTCACGGAGACCGGTACTTATGTGAGAAGAGCAGGACAAGGCAGAAAAAGACGCACTTCGAGTAGGGATGATCGTTTCATTTGGCTTCGTGTACGTAGGAACCCCCGTTTGACGGCCGTCCAAGCCCGACATGAGTTAGAAGCAGTGCGGGGTGTAACCGTAAGTGAGCGTACGGTACGAAGAAGGCTCGAAGAAGCTGGTTTGGGTTCATTTGTGCCCGCCAAGGCTCCAAGGCTCGAGGTAAATCATCGTAGAAACAGGTTAACTTTTGTTCAGGAACATTGACTTTGGAACGCGGACCAATGGAGTAAGGTATTGTTTAGTGATGAGTGCAGAATTCTCTTAAATCAAATTGACGGCAGGCAAAGAATATACAG
Source organism: Erebia palarica (assembly GCA_964035005.1). Taxonomy (NCBI): domain Eukaryota; kingdom Metazoa; phylum Arthropoda; class Insecta; order Lepidoptera; family Nymphalidae; genus Erebia; species Erebia palarica. Next base: position 24,940,914 of record OZ035986.1, read on the forward strand.
ACGCAAAGGAGAAAGATACATTCAGACAAATTTTGAAACTACAGTTGCATACGGTGGTGGATCAATAATGGTTTGGGCGGGCATTTGTTTGGGAGTTCGCACAGACTTGGTACTGATTGACAGAGGGAGTCTGACTGCAGACCGCTAGATCAGAGAAGTTTTAGAAAAAACTGTCGTACAGTTTGCCCGATATATCGGTGAAGATTTTGTTTTTATGCAGGATAATTCTCGGCCGCATACCGCTCGGGTAACTCAAGCTTATCTTAATGATATGAATATCACTGTTATGGACTGGCCGGCGAGATCACCGGATATGAACCCAATAGAGCACGTTTGGGACTTGCTGAAAAGAAAAGTTAAGTTCAGAATTCCAGCTCCTGCCAACGTGGGAGAACTGCAAATCGCCGTAGTTGAGGAATGGCGGAGACTATCCCAGGAGACCATCGATAACATCATTCTCAGTATGCCTAGACGGGTAGAAACTTGAATAAGAGCACGTGGAGGAAATACGCGATATTAATCACCATTTTTCTAATTTAATTAATTGTTATTTTAATATTAAATTTCACTTTTCCCGGTTACATGAAAAGTTCAAAAGTGTACCATTTTTCACAAATAGCCTTTACTCGCAAAATCTGTTCTTAATGTGATCTCATTTTAAGTAAAACAAATGAAACTTTAAATAACAAAAGAAGTGTAGTAAGTAGATTTTAAAATAAAACCATATTTTTTTATTATGGACCATTTTTTTATGTTCCGCTAAATATGCCGGCGAGTTTAGTCGAGGTACAAAGAAAATAATTATTCAGGTATAAATTTTTTATTATGATTTTGAAGTGAAAACTTCTTTAGCCGCGTTGAGCACTTTTTGGTACGGCGTAAAAATGTGGATTCGCGGCGTCACCGACATGCATATCGCCAACATGTTCGTGTTGTTTCGATGACAAAAGGTCTGACATATAAATTTACTACATGCGAAATTAAACTTTAATTGCTTCAGTGTTTTAAATTTTATTATATATATTGTTATGAATCATTGTAAATAAAATAAAAGTGTTAAGATAATTTGGTACAGTAGTTTTTGATTTTTATCGATAAAACAAAACTTGGCAGTCATAGGGACTGCCGATAGAAATTAAAACGAATTTTTTTGTTTAATAAAAAAAGAATATAAACCTTAACGGTAAACCATTAAAGTTGAATTTCAAATGTACATAACATATTTATACTTAAGCCCTTTTGTCTTCGAAAACGCGTCGGACGTTTTTTGCCGGGTAGGGTACCCCGCCGCATCGTCCGATAAGTAACTTCGTTCCAAAATCTTGAAGGAAAATAAAACCGTGAATATTCGTTTTGAGTAACGCGCGGTCCCTCCCTTCGATTGACACTCGAAAATTTGTTTCTGCGCATAGTTCAACTTACGCGCCGGATACACTATTAAAGAGGTTATAGGTATTTTTCAATTTACTCTGTACCTACATGGTAGTAAATTTTTTGTCGATACTGAGATATTACTAAAAATGACTAAAAACGACACTAAAATGCTTTCAAAAGACATTACAGACAGGTAAACATTAATTGTTTGTTTACAAATCCGTTCGATTAGCAATCTGACAAGCAACATTTCTACGAGCATATACATAATATTTATTGAAGTGAAAACTTCTTTAGCCGCGTTGCGCAGTTTTTGGCAGGGGGTAAAAATGTGGATTCGCGTCACCGATTCGTATTCACTTCTATCGGCAGTCCCTATTACTGTCAATTTTTTATTTTATCCGCGTTAGAACAATACAAGTAAAAATAAAAATTATTGTTAAATCCTAACTGCTAAAAAAGTTTTTAAATCGAAATAATTTCTGAGGTTGTTATTATTTATGTTGAATAGACGTAGCAGCTCTAATGAATTGAATAAAAAGTTACAGCGGTCCCAAAAGTTAAATATGCTGATAAGGATACGTTACGGATGCTAATATTTTGAGTTCTGACTAATTTTTAGCTCATTATACAAATACTAGCGGATGCCCGCGACTTCATTCACATGGCATAAATTTGAATTCGCACTACTTAATGTTCCGGGATAAAAAGACACTCTCCAGGTCCTCATCTGTACCCGTGCAAAAAATCACTTTGATCCATAATTCCATATACAAATACGTATTCAAAATAACATATATCACCTTTTAAATAGATCACCTATGATAATACTAAAATCGTAAATACAATCTAAACCAGGAAAATTAATAATAAGGAGAGAAAGTGGTATTTTTTACTGTTTTTACTCACAAAAACGAGTATATATTGTTACACATTATAAATGTTACAAGTGCGCATTGAACTGCTTGCTCACTTTCGGTGCTATATAAGGCCTACGGCTCAGATATTTTCGCTATTAATGTTTGCACCTAAAGTGTAATTTTCATCATATTGCACATGTAGTATAAGTACTTATTATTATATAACGGCATCATTGAGCCACAATACTAGCATCCGTAAAGGCAAATATCAAACGTTCAGAACCGCTGTAACTTTTTATTCAATTCATAAGAGTTTTGCTGCCATATAATAAGAAGATGTAGAAATTGTTCAGGTCTTCAGTTTAAGGTAGGTAAGAAAGTGCCACAACACTGGGTCCAAACTCCATACAAAGTTGCCCATTGTTCTTTTGTATATTTCAGGATAAAGGCCTAGCTTTTGTTTGTAGAAACAAAAGTTTAACCTTTGGCTTTCCTTTTTTTACATAAAAAAATAAAAAAAAAGTTTTTAAACATAAATTTCTTTTTTAACAAACAATTTTTTTGCAAAATATAAATCAGGGCCAGTTTTGTTGGCGTTCTAAACACAATATTTATGTTGCATCTAAAATTAGCACTAGTATACCTAATAACCTAACATTAACAAACAACAAAAACAAAAGAAAATACAAATAAACAATATAAATAAAAGTCCGAGCTAGCTGCAGGCTGCGGTGTTAGTGATAAAACTGTTTTAACCCCCTTGAAGCAAATTGGGAAGGTGAAAAAAGCTTGAAAGGTGGGTACCTCATGAATTGAGTGCAGCAAACCGACAAACGCGCGTCGACTGCTGCGTTACATTGCACACTGCGTCAACCGGCACAATAATGAAGGGATTTTAAATCGAATTATTACCTCTGATGAAAAGTGGATCCTGTACGATAATCGGAAACGCTCATCGCAATGGCTGAACCCTGGTGAACCAGCCAAATCCAGCCCCAAGCGAAAATTGACTCAAAAAAATTACTTGTGAGCGTTTGGTGGACTAGTGCCGGTGTCGTTCACTACAGCTTTCTCAAATCTGGCCAGACGATTACGGCGGATGTCTATTGTCAGCAACTGCAAACCATGATGGAAAAGCTAGCTGCTAAACAACCGAGGCTGGTCAATCGCTCTAGGCCACTACTGCTTCATGACACCTACAACTAGACCACACACTGCACAACGGACGGCTACCAAATTAGAGGAGCTTCAATTGGAATGTCTTAATATGGTTCCCATAGTTTCTGGATTTGCCATTACATAAATTTAAAGACTGTGTTAAACAGCATCTGTTAAGTCGAGGTTATTACGCTATCGATGATTTTATTAATGACAAAGTTGCGTGGAAGCAACCGGCCTCGCATCCAGTGACCCACAAGTCAGTGTGACCTATTATTTTCTATGAAAAGAGCAACTGCTGAGTTTCTTTCCGGCTCTTCTCAGTAGAAGATCTTTCCGAAAACGTTAAGACTGCCACCGGCAGTTTCATAAGTGACACAAGTTGTCCTACATGAAATAAATAAATCATTTAAGACATCCACCGTACTCCCCGGACCTTGCTACAACAGATTACCATTTTTTTCGAAATCTGGATAACTTCTTGCAAGGGAAAAAATTCAACCCCGATGTGGCAGCTCAAAACGCCTTCAAAGATTTTATTGATTTCCGTCCGAATGATTTTCTTAGTAAAGGGACCCATGAACTACCTATGAGATGGCAAAAGTGCATAGATAGCAATGATACATACTTTGATTAAATAAAATATATAATAATATTAGGTCTTTACCTATGAAATTGCCTTTCTTCAGTACTGGTCATTTCAAATAAAAAAAAGTTTGTAATGGCTCTGTATTCTATATTAAAATTAATTTTGTTTTAAACCATGACATTCTATTTACAAACTCAGTCTTTTGTTTTTTGATTAGCGTTGTATTTTCATTACATTTCAACATTTTTTGTCATAATGGATACTTAAAAAATTCGTGTAATTATGGAATATGAGTTCCGTCGTGGCACCAACGCGACACAAACGGCACGTAACATCAAAAAAGTTTACGGAGAGAACTGTAAAACGAACGCACAACCCGTTATTGGTTTTCCCGGTTCCGTTCTGGAAATTTTGACTTGAAAAATGAAGCTCGTGGTCGTCCGGAGACTTTGGTCAACAATAATGAATTAAAGGCGATTGTGGAAGCTGACGAAACTCAATCTACAGGTGAGCTAGCAGCAGCTTTTGATGTAAGCATCAAAACAATATTGATCCATTTGCGACAAATTGGCAAGGTAAAAAAGCTTGATAGATGGGTGCCCCACGACCTTAACGATCGCCAGCGCAACGTATGCATCGAGACCTGCCTTGCGCTGCTCAACAGGCGAAGAAATGAAGGAATTTTGAAACGAATTGTTACGTGCGACGAAAAATGGATTCTGTTCGACAATCGAAAGCGCTCAGCAAGTTGGTTAGATCCTGGTTCAGCACCAAAGCAATGCCCTAAACCAAAAACGACCCCTAAAAAGGTGATGGTCACTGTTTGGTGGTCTAGTGCGGGTGTGATTCAGCACTGCTTTTTACAAAACGGCATGAGCATTACTGCAGATGTGTACTATGAAGAACTGGAGAGAATGATGGAGAAGCTTGTACATCTGCAACCAGCTTTGGTCAATCGGTCGTCCCCACTGCTCCTTCACGACAACGCACGACCCCTTACTGCGCAACAGACAGTCTCCAAGCTGCTAGAGCTGGGGTTGGAAGCTCTCCCTCATCCGCCATAAAACCAGACCTTGCAACTACCGACTATAACTTTTTCCAAAATTTTTTAGTGGGTAAAAAGTTCAATTCCCGAGAGGCAGTACAAAATGCCTTTGAAGAGTTTGTTGCCTCCCGTCCAGCTGATTTTTACAAGAAGGGCATCAATAAACTGCCAATGCGTTGGCAAAGATGCGTCGATTGCATGAGTGATTACTTCGATTAACAGAAATAAAAAAGTTTGAAAAAATAAGTACTTTCACTTATTCCATACAAAACGGCAATTTCATAGGTAAAGACCTATTATATAACATATTATATTTAAAAAATCGACTTTATGTTCCTCCCTTACAAAACGCCAGTTTCATATTATGTAAGGACCTAATATATAGATAGGGAAAATTTGGATGGATGGAAGGATGTTTGTTTCTCAATCACACCAGAACGGCTGAATGGATCTGGATAAAGTTTGGCACAAAAAATTGATTATAGTCTGGATTACCACAAAGACTTCTTTTTAAACGGTTTTATTTAGCTTGCCGTTTGATTTTGTTTACTTATTTATTGAGGTCAAATTTTGTAATTGAAATACCCTTTCCTTACCTTCAGTTCTGATGACAATACAATAGAATATATATTCGGTATCATTGTAATTCCAAGATGGCCGCCGCCACAAAATGGCGGATAACATATTTTTTCACAACCCCCTTAATATGGCTATCAAATGATAGTTGATATATCAAATGATATATCAATGAGTAGTAGAATACAGTGTACTAGTAGAAACACCTCAAGAAGCTTTAGCTTGGTTGTTGGATTAAGGGTCGGATACAGAAGGCGGTTATCCTTGCGAATAGTGAGGAGGTTCCACTCTCTTGAGTCCTGACCACTGGTTGCTTGGGTCCTTAAGGCCCAGCAGCAAGTGGATGTTTTATAAAATTATTTTGTAATATGTTTTGTGTAGTATTTTTATAAATGTATTTATGTAAAACATGTTTAGGAATAATTTTATACAAATCAGTATACAAATGAAAGAAAAACTTGAAAATAAAATAGGTATTTCTTTTTAAAGTTAAGTATATTGAAAAGAAAGATAATAATGATGTAGATAATGTACTAATAGCTAAAAAATATAATCAGTTCTAGATAAGTTAGTCCTCTATGACTAGTTATTTAGTAAAAATCGTGCGGCGCGTGAAATTTCTATCAACAGTCAACCGCTTATATCAATATAAATACATAAATTTTATTTATATAATTTACTCTGGTACGCTACGCCCATTTTACGCATTGTTTATCCCGGAAAATTATAGCTCCCGCGGGAGCCAAGAAAACGCAATCCACGAGGACGAAGTCGCGGGCATCAGTTAGTGGAAATATAATACACACTTGCATACCTGAAAATGTGCCTTTATCGCCGATATAGCCATAATAGTCGTCGCCACTAATACCGTACACATATTCGTATTGTAAACTCCCCAATTCCGACATCAAGTCCGTAGTAGAATCAGTTTCATAAGAACTGTCATAGTCATATTGAAACCAGTGAGACATTATTCAGTATCTTCAATTTCACTAGACCTTATATTATATTTGCGCACCATTTGAACTAACACGAAACACTAGATTAATCATAAGATTATTTGAATGACTAGATTAAACATGTTATTATTTAAAAGCCCAGTTAACGCGCCACGTTGTTCTCGTTAACTACAATATGGTCTACCCACACTACAATGACAAATTGTGACAAAAAGCCATTCATTATTTTTTGAGTGTGCGCGTTTATGACTTTGCGTTCGTGTTGATCAAAAAGTAACTTGTTTTATTTTTACAGTACAATTTAATTAATTTGGGAAATAACATACCCTATTTTTTCCAAATTTGTAACGGAAACATTTAACAAAGAAAGATTTTAAAAAGAATGATTATAAAATGCCCAATTTACTAAACCAAAATTAGTCAATTTACCTTTTTTCTGTATTCTACATTTAGTTCCTCATTTCTATATTTATTTATAAGTTCAGACTTTAAAAACAATGAATGTTAATTTCTTCGTTTCCACTTAAAACATGCGCTCCGATTTTCCATATCGATATATATAAAAGCGAAAGGTCACTCACTGATTCATCACGAGATCTCAAAAACTATTGCATGTATAGAGCTAAAATTTGGCAAGTAGGTAGTTCATAAATTGGAAATGTCAGCTAAGAAGGGATATTTGAAAATTCCGCCCCTAAAGGGGTAAAACAGGGGTTGGAAGTTTGTATGAAAGTCCTATATTTCTGAAGTTAGAGACATGAAAATTTGGCAATTAAGTTAATAGTTATATAAGTAATAAAAACTTATATAAGCAATTTTACGAAAATTCACCCCAAAGAAGGTGGAATGGAGGATGTAAGTTTGTATGAAAGTCTTATGTGGTTTAAGTTAAATACTTGAAAATCAGGATTTAAGTTTTAAGATTTAAATAAATAATAACCTATGTTAGCAATTTTACGAAAATCTACCAGAATAGGGGTGAAATAGGGGTTGGAAGCTTACATGAGGGTTTTAAGTTTTTGAAGTTAAGAGACTTGAAAATCGGGGTTTAGGTTATTAGTTTTAAAAAATAAAAATCTGAGAATGTTATTGCCGTTATAAGCAGGCCTTTTGCAGCGGGATAATCTCATAGGAAATTAGAAATTGTACGCGGACGAAGTCGCGGGCGGGCGGGTATGGGAATATATATTTAAATATGGATATTCTATTGTTTACCAAATTGCACATCATATTGAAATATTTGTTGTTCGTTCAATAATATTGTTCGTGTGTTGCATAATGTAGATAAATAAAATAATAAGTTCATAGAATAGTTAATAGTTAATAAAGTAAAATAAATGATTGGACAGAGAATAGCGGCTTTATTGTTACCAGCTGGTAACAATCACTTTTGTTAACTACCCTCGTTTCAGCAGAAAATAAATAGCAAGACGGGGAAAAGAAAAACCGGCGATATTTTGAATTGACAAACCTCAACGGTTAGGAGTTGGGACAAACTATTATGGCCCGAGATTTTATACAGCCATAACTATATTACGTGGACGATTCGGGGAAGCTTTATCTTAGCTTTAGGCTTACCTTACATAATACAGCACAATGCATATACTCTTGTATTATAAACTGGGTCATGTTAGTGATAATAACCGGGGCCGACGGCTTAACGTGCTCTCCGAGGCACGGGGGTGAAACACCGCCAACTTCCTTACTCCGGGCTAGTACTGAGAATTTCTAGTCAGAAAAACCCAACACTTATTATGGCCTGACCTGGGACTCGAATCCGGGACCTCGTCAGGCGCAGTCAAACATGCTAACCACTACACCAATGAGGTAGTCACATAGTTACACTATCATACATTCAAAACAAATATTAAAATTTAACACTCAAAAGTGGCTTTAAAATACAAATAAAATATGAAATGGATTCGCAACAGCTAAATACAACAATCGCTATAGCTCAAAATAGCTAATTGTGTTATGACAAAATTCTGAATGACTGCAACATATTTGATTTTATTCTGAAATTAATTGTTACTAAGTATAAGTATGTGACTTACAGTCAAGATACAAAGCCTAGGAAAGAGGACCAGTCAATAAACAAACAACCACACAAAATGGCTGACGTTAACCAACAAACTTAATTGTCACTGTTATACCCTAAATTACTCAGTAACACTTAATTTTCTCAATACTTTGTTTAGGTAACTGTTACTAATAAATAATATTAATAAGTGTAAAAATATTGAATCTGCAACAATAATATTAGAATATAGTTTTCGAAGCTATAGACTTGTCATTTGATTGTTTGAATAAAGTTAAATAGAGATTTTGTCCTCCATTCACACTGCAACAGAGCAACGGTTCATTTTTTGCAGAGTGACCTAAGCTACTTTTTATCCCGGAAAATTTAGAAGTGCCTGTGGGAATTTAAAAAAAATCCTAAAATAAAACTTGTTTATCAAATGTCAATCAAATAAATATTATAAATGCGAAAGTTTGGTTGATTTACCTCAGTACATAGCCCAGGACCTCACTGTATGGTATGAGGTTATGAGGGTTTGCGCTTTACCTATGTGTTATTCAAATTAGTACCTTTCTAACACAAAAGTTGGATTCATTAAGTTAGAGACATAAAACACAAATAAATAAATAATAATAAATATTATTTATTTGCAAGAATGCGTAAAGAAAAGTGTATTAAAGTGTAGTGTGTGTGTAGTGTATTAAAGTGGTAATTTCCCTAACATACCTATTTTACCATTTATTGGTGTACAAGTTATTTGCTCTTTCAATTAAAATTAAATTCTGTTATAGGTCTCTCTAATACTGTATCTCTTACTTTGTCGGGTAGTTTGTTAAATAATGTAACAGCTATACAATACGCACTTTTTGAAAATGATAAAGTTTTTTGGGAGTTTTTTTGTAAATGTACTTGGTAATGGTAAGATTTTATGTTTCTTGAATAGTGGTTTACAGCTATCTAAGAAGTGCGCTCTAGATAAGGATCGAATACAAGCTTTCTGCCTAATGAATACCTTGTTGATGGCATTACCCCCGAAGACTAAGCCATATTGCAATAAAGACATCACATACTCATGATATGCAAGCAAAGTGGTCTCCATGTTCTATGTTCGGCTCAGTCATCTTAGTACATATGCAAATCAATCAAGCTTTCCACATAATTTTTCCAAATTGTCTTTCCAGTTACAATGTTTGTCTAACCAGAGGCCAAGGAAAGATACTATATCAACTTCTTCTATGGCGAGGAATGAAGTTGAATATGTATATTAGAACCAGTACCATATTAAGAAATTTTATTCATTTACAATTTATGATAGATATTTTTAGTCATTGTAGAAGTAAAATAACCGTAATTATACTTGTTAATTTTAAGGTTTCAAGACAGATCCATGTGTGTAAATTATGGATAGTCTTCAGGACAAGAGTTGGGAGCTAAGCAAATATGCAAGCAGGTGTTCTAGGCAAATTGCCTAGAACACCTGCTTGCATATTTGTAGAGAAGAGCAGCTATGCTTTTGCAAGACACAAAGCATGACATATTTTAGTCTGGGCAATAAAGCTAATAATAGCTGACCAATTATTAGCGACCATCCATTCGTCAGTTTTCTTTAATATTTTATAATCATTATTTTTCACTTCCATCATGTTTTTATCTTGGCATTTTACTGTGATTGTAGTGTCATCAGCGTAGAGAGGGCATATGTGGTCTATTTGATTTGGTAAATCATTGATATACAATAAAAAGAGTAACAGTCCTAGTACACCTCCATGGGGTACACTGTATGGATTTTGGCATTTAAATGGACATTGATATCAGCCACCGTGAGCATTTTGAACTTGTTGAATTTTGACACACTACACATGATGGATATAGATACAACAGACATTTTTTTTATTTAAGCTTTCCTTTATAATATTGTTTAATTCAGAACAGTGTAGTGCTACTATTTTTCCTAAATACAAATTTCTCTGATTTTAATATTTGATTGTAATCTAGAAAAGCAGTTATTTTGTTGTACATTATTTTTACCAATTCTTTAGATAGGATAGGAATTAATGTTATGGGTCTATATTATTTAGATTGTTCTTATCACCTTTTTTGAATACTGGTCTTACTATGGAAAGCTTGAATTTTTCTGTGCTTATTATGTGGCTAAGCGGTGTCTCTCTATCTCTCTCTATGAGAGTGGATTCCTGTGCCCATCAGTTGAATGTTAATGGGCTGTAGTAGTAAGCGGTGTCAACAGATAAACAGCACATAGTTTAATCATTTCAGTGTTTAAGCCATCATAGCCAGTTGATTTTGAGATTTTTAGTCCTAAAGTTGTTTTTTGCACATAGTTTGCATTGACAGGAGTAACATATGCGTTACTGATAGATCTATCTGTATAAAATGTATTTTTGGAGGATGATGGATTTTTATCAGGTAGATCAACTTTAGAATTAACGATACACAACTTATCAATATTGCAAATAATAGGTAATTGACTTCCACAACAAAGACTTTTGCACATACAAGTACCTATTCAATTCCCAAAACAACTGTCACTGTCAACTCTACCACTATATAGCTCTAGCTAAAAACTGTTTGTGAAGCAATACAGGACACACCAATGTTTTTAATTAATTCCAATATGTAAACATCATGTTCGTAGAGTGATAAAGGTTAAATTTAAAAAAAAATATGTCTGATAAGGATAGAAACATGTAAAACAGTGATAACAAGTATTACAAGACATGGGCACAGGATTCGCAAATGCAGCACGACCAGATGTTGAAGTGGCTTATATTACGTAAATATTATTTTAGAGCACTTATAAACAAAATATTCCAAAAGGATACGGTCCGGGTCCTCGCTGACTTGGCGCCAGCGGCACCTGATTGCCGTTGCCACTCATATTCTCGGCAGCATAGGTCTCACAATACGTTCACCACTCGAGGTGGCACGTTATACAGCCCTAACCGATTTTAGGACACATCCGGCAATATGTAGAGTCAGGCCGACGTCAGTTTGACAACTAGCACGAGATCAATTTAATACCCATAAAATCAACGTTTCTAGCAAAAACATTGTACACCACATGCGAAGTCACAATATATTAAGTTTGCAGGAGAAATGTATAGCATCTCTAGAAAACAGGACCAGTCACTAAACAAACGACAGTACAAAATGGCGGATGTTAACCAATAAACAAACTGAATTGTCACTGCTATACTCTGAATTACTCTGTAACACTTAATTTCCTCAATATTGCGTTTAACTGTTACTAATAAATAATATTAAAAATTGTAAAAATATTGAATCTGCAACAATAATATTAGAAATTTTTCGAATCTATGACTTGTCATTCGATTGTTCACGTCTTACTAGTACTACTCACGTTCACGTCACGCTTGCAAGCGTATTCGTTTCGTATACGTATTCGTATCGCACGTCAATTTTTTTTTCGCGTTTGTCATAGACTACCACTACCGTGACCTTTGTTTATGTATATTGAGACACATACTTAATCAAAGACCGAGACTCTACCGAGCTACCGAGTGAGTCTACAAAGTAGGTACAATCTCCGAGCTGGGACCTGCGACAGTCTCACACGCCTATACGGTGAGTAGACTTAGAGGGCTTTACAATCTTTACTATCACAGAGTAATAGTACTAGCAGAAAACTTACTCCGCTAAGCCCTTTTAACAATCAGTGAGCTACTCAGGTCTAATAAAGCTCAATTCAGCTCGCACAGAGCTGCGACTTGCGAGTAAAAATAATTAATTACTTACCTACGAAATTCTATCTCTATATTTCTCTTTCTAGCGCGTAACTCTTATCTCTTCAGACGCGACGCGTGTAGCCTTACCACCTTACAGTTGTCTTCTAAATTCTTGTAATCACTATGGGTCGGTAATCGGTTGCAATGGTGACGACAATTACCTTAAAAATAGAGGATATAATAATATTAATAGAAACCGAATAGGGGTAAAATATAACTGGCTGGGGTTTAATTTAACTGCCATGGCCCTAACAGGTTAGCCCGCTACCATCTTAGACTATAATATCATCACTTACCATCAGGTGAGATTGCAGTCAAGGGCTTACTTGTAGTAGTTATAAAAAGTCGTTCTAAAAGCCTCATCTAGGAATATCAATGAATATTTTACACTTGTGTGGGGCGGGGGGCCCCCATGCCAGAGTGTACGAGACATTGTATACCCACACTATGGATAAATCATCATCATCTCATCGGCGACCCACTAGTATTACCTTCTCAGAATGAGAATTCCTCCACGCTGGCCAATTTCTTCTTGGCAGACATATTAGAGTTTTTTATAAGATTAAAGTACTCAGGCATGGTTTTAACTCTCCGCACGATTTTTGTTCACCGTAAGTGATATATTTAAAATAATTAAGTTGTAGGTGCGCTCCCGGGATCTACCTCAGTCTTGGAGGCTGAAGGCTACATACCCATTAGGTATATATACCCATCACTATAGTATGGGATACTAACCATGGTTTATATTTTCTTTTGTAAAACTTATCTTGTCTGGATATAAAAATAATAATTATGCATTAATATTATTTATGTTTAGAACTCCAAGTAGGTACGTGTGTAGATAGGCAAATAATACTAACTTACCTTTTAGGGTCCTAAGGAAGTGCAAAGAGCGATAAGTTAGGTCGTAGAGTCTAGGCAAAAAAGCTAGTTGACCCCAACAGTAACTCCTCAGGCGACGAAACTTTACAGTATGATAGAATATCACGAGTTAAACGTATATTAAAAATATCTAATAAGAAATCAGAAAGAAAGTAAGGTTTTTATGCTATATCCAACTGTAGAAGCAAGGTACATTTTCGCGTAAACGTAACGTAACGTAGATTTAATAATAAAATCCGTTTAAATAACGATTTTCTGAATAATTATTTCATTTGTTATATCGGTTTTGAATGTAAATATACTACCTACTATTATTTTAAAAAGAAATCGAGAAAATATTCAGTCATAAATATTAAGTCTTAGGGATAAATACCTAACTTACGGAGGTTTTTTTTGTTGGATATTTTTGTGTACGTTTTGAATCTTCAAATACTTAAACCCAGCCAAGTTTTATCGACTGAGGATTTAATGTGGGGGTCTCTCAATACAACGGACCGCCCCATTGCCTTGACCAATAATAATTAGAGTTTAATGAACCTAATGCGATACGATATCGTTTACTGATCTTTTTTTGTTTATCCTTAACGAGAACTTGAGTACAAGTCAAACGTATAACTACGGTTCGCGCGCAACACTCGACTGATACGAGTGCCGTTGCCCGTCCACGCAGCAGTAGTTAAATATCTCAGATCACATGACAAGTGAGCCAGTCCCTCAATATGTAACATAATCAAAGGCCAGGCCTGCTACTATTTAGAAACAACGTAAAAACTAAAAATGATTGCTACATTGTAACAATCGCAATCACCTCTGATTGGGGTTATACTCTTCTCCTATTAAGGACGCAAGCTTTATAAAAAAAGAAAAAATATATAGGCTAAGAGATAACTGCACTTTTGGTAACTATCGCCAGGAAGGCTGATTCAGTATTTGATGCGTGTAGAACTCTCCTCTGGTGGAATTTGTGACGGTCTGCCCGCAAGCGGCTGGAAACCTGACTACATATCGCTGATCAAAGATGATTTGATTGTTGATTGTTTGATTGTTACCAAAAATGAACAATAACTAGGAATGATTATTCTAGTATAGTATTAAAGTATGCGCTGTACTCAACCAGTATTATTACTGACGCTATTCATCGGGGCATTTACTAAATATCGTAATAACGTAAGACGTAATATAAGTATATTACTGTCTACATCTTACGTTGTAAGTACAACAAGTAAAAAAATTCAATGATTTTTTAAAACTTGGAAGCCTTTGAAAATTGCAAAAAGTTTAAAAAAATATAGTAGGATGAAACCCATTCAAAAAGGAAGAGAATATAACAAAAATGAAAGGAAAAAATAAAAACAACTCGAATCCGAATTTTTTTGAATCATAATGTACAATTTTGAGCTATTTATTAAAATTTTCACTTTAATTACTCGAAAAACGTAAGATTCCATGTCACATTAATAAACAAATAAATTACAAATCCATAAAACATAAAGATTACACAAAACATGCGACATTGCATATAATGATTTTAAAAAATCGGAATCGAGTTCTTTTCGGTTTTTTGCATTTTCTGAGAAAATTTACCATACATTTTTTTAATCATCAGAAAGTAGAGATTTCAACAAACAGAAAGTCTACCGACTTTTTTAAAAAAGTCAATATTTTGGCGCGAGAATTTTCGATTGAAAATTAGGTGCTTTTTCAATATTAAGATAAAATAATAAATAATTTAATAAAAAAAAATACAGTGTGTTTGAGACATAAAAAGGTAAGTTTTCACCAAATTTCGTGAACAAAAAATGGTTTTGTTAAAGAATAAAAAAAAAACCCAGAAACTTGGTTATTTGAATTTTTCGCATAAACTTTGAGGTTATGTGAAAAGAAAAAGTGTAAATACAAAAGTTGTAGATTTTTTTATTACCTACAACTTTGCCATTAACTTATTTCCATCTTGACTCTTGTAGTTTTTCCGGAAATCGAGATAAACCATTTTTTACCCTTAAAAATCACCCCCTCCACTTCCCCACTTCAGATCACCCGTAACTTATTTTTCCTTTCTTTTTTGTTTTATTCTCTTCTATTTCCAATGGGTTTCATCCTACTATGTTTTTTTTGGTTTCCAAAATTATCGGTCTACATAGAATACCATCTAACCTTTGATTATCATTATTATTAGCACCTAACATCATCACCCGTTGGCGACGACATTTCTTTGATTATTTATATATATGGATATGTAGCTTCTTACTCAATTATATTTATACAATGCATTTTGTTAGTAAAACACGTACAACTATGTTTTGACTTTTCTTACTTATTGAAAGCTCCGTTATTCGAACGAGACAGGTGTATTATGTTATTGCGTGAACGTGTCGCGCAATTGTCATATGACATCAAATATAGCAATTGAAGCCAATTTTTTGGTATTAATAAATGGTGTCTGTTGAGCTCCGGTGTTTCCGGTATTTCGGTTGTGACTAATTACCTGTTTTGTGAATATTTTCATGTATTATGTTGTATTTTTATGTAATCAACTCTTACTGTTTCTCACTCGGAGAGGTAGAGAGATGAAATTAAACAGTCGGCTTCTACTTATAATATTGCCAAACTCATTTTAGACTGTAGCGATGATAACCTAGTGATTAAGACACCCGGTTTGGTGTCTCATATTCAAAAATTACAGTATCTATTTAAGTAGTTTCTGGTCCCTTCATTGCAGTTATTGTGTATCATTTTACCTAATGTTTTACAATTGTTTCAAATTCCCAAAATATCATGAATTAAGGCTAAGATGGCTGAATTCTATAAACAGACCTGAGTTCGAGCATACAAAAGGAAGCAGAATATGTAGTCATCATTTCAATGGGAATGACGTTAATAATTACACTCTAAACCGCAAGCGTCTCAAAGATGATGCCTGCCCATTTCTACGTATACCAATAAGAATCTTTACTCAATATTCTTGTTTGTAATGAATAATAAAAACAATAATGTAAACTTCTCAATAATACTTTTCTCTAATCCAAATAATATAATTTTACAATTTCTTTCTTATTGCAGAATTTACCACCTGGGTAAGAGGCAAGGCAACCCTTGCAAAAATTGAACCTCAGTTTGTGTCTAGAAACTAATAACGATGTTTCTCCAAACAGAATACTTCATACTTCAACCCATTGCAGCCTCCAATTTAAGCACGAGTCTCCTCTCGGATTGAAAACGGTTCGGCCATAGTCCACCAAGTTGGCCAACATGGGGGCGTTTCAGCATGATTATATTTTTACTCATCATTTCACCCAGCCAGCGTCCACGACTGAGTAAGAGCTTCCTGTTGGAATGAGATGGGTTCAGTCATAGTCCACTAGGCTGGCCAACAACTGGCCCACCGATCGTGATTACCATTTTTTTCAAAACTACTGGTTTTTGGTTTTAGATATGCATACTTCTGAGAAGTTCTAATTAATGTTTCAAATTTATAATTATAGGCACAACTCCAGGAGAGCTGCAAGATCATCGCGGGTTTTTTAAATTTTATTACTGGTATAATTAGAAGATCAATCCAAAAACGCAAGAAGTTACGTTTAATGTAATATTATCAATTGCTTTTTTTTATTTATAAATTTAAGAAATATTTTTTTTTAATCAGTCTATTTTTATTATTCATATTATCACATCATTCAGTAACATTTTTTCCATAATATCTAGATATTCCAACTAATATTATGAAACCGTTCATTATAATATACGACTACTAGTGTTTTTCAAAATATTTTGTTTAATTATTTATTATGTATATATTTTGTCATAATTTTATGTCGATTATATAATATCGATAATACCAGCCCTAACCCCCACTTTAAGCTCCGCCCATACGCCATTTTTAGTTACCGGAAGCTTTAATTTAAATATGATATTTCATGTCCTACTCCATATACTTAACAAGGGACATTTCAGAGTTAACTTATTATCAGATAACTTTAATGTAGCCAGTTGTTAATATTTTTTTTAACATATATTAAATACTGTATATTTTATACTCACATAACCATATCCCTGTATAATAATAATAATATTATCATTTAATTATATAATATTATTTTCAATAGTAATAGGAAATTTAAAAAGGCCAAGAATAGTATGATATTGAGCCAATTTTAGCCACATTTGTAAAGCGACTTTTTTACAAAACTATGCACTTTTATAATTTAAGTGGCCACCTGTGGTAGCCACAAACTAGATTGTCCTAACGGCAACACTGGTCAGCAGCGTCAAGGGCATGGACCTAATTATTATTATTATTATTAAAATTCTTTATTGCTTAAACAAAAGGAATACA
Source organism: Erebia palarica (assembly GCA_964035005.1). Classification (NCBI taxonomy): domain Eukaryota; kingdom Metazoa; phylum Arthropoda; class Insecta; order Lepidoptera; family Nymphalidae; genus Erebia; species Erebia palarica. The sequence continues at coordinate 24,958,474 of OZ035986.1, forward strand.
CAAAGGACATTATTACAACATTATAAACAAAAGGCGACCTTATCACTAAAGTGATCTCTGCCAGGCAACCCACATGAATGGACCGTACTTGCTGTGAGACGGGAAATCGCATGAAATAAAACATAAATACATAAACGTACATTCTAATAGTTACATACTATAACAGATAAAAAATTATACATATAATAAATATATATTTAAATATAACACATATTATATACATAAATATTAAATTACATATGACTAATTTACAATACCTAAACACAAATAATAATAAGAACAAGTTTACAGCGATAGGTAATGCTTCTTGACACGACTTTTAAAGGCCGGTAGAGATTTTGCTCGTCTGATATCAGCTGGGAGTGCGTTCCACAATAAGACCGCCTTTATGGTAAACGAGTCTGCATATCCCTCGGCGTTACGTTTGGCGATTTTAAGTTTGTTGTCACTGGCAGATCGCAAGGTATGCTGGATTGGGAAGGAGCTAAGGAACCTGAATCGTTCCTTTAGGTAAGGGGGCGACCATGGGTGGTAAAGGGTAGCATAGAGAACAGAGAGGATATGGAGATTACGCCTTAGCCTGATAGGGAGCCAGTTAAGTCTCCTCCTATATTCCGAAACATGATCGTACTTCCTTAGGCCAAAAATAAATCGAATGCATAAGTTTTGCAAGCGTTCTAACTTATTTAAAAGATCTTCAGTCAGGTCAAGATAACAGACATCGGCGTAATCAAGGATGGGGAGGAGAAGTGTATTAGCTAACAAGATCTTGGTTTTAATTGGCAAGAAGTTTTTCCACCTTTTAATAGAACCATAAGCGCCAAAGATTTTCCTACTAACCTCTGAAACTTGCGGTTTCCATGATAGATTGCTGTCTATAATCACTCCCAGATTTTTAACGACAGGACTATAAGCTAGCGCAGTACCATCAAAGACCACAGGTGGTAAAGCAGAGTAATCAAGTCTAGACAATTGTCTGGAGTTTCCTATGATAATGACCTGTGATTTACTAGCATTCACTAGTAGACCAAAGGACTCACTCCAGCTGCAGACGATATTAAGTTCGTCGTTTAAGCGTTTAATAGCTTCAGATATCTGTTCAACAGGAGTGGATACGTACAATTGGAAATCATCAGCATAAAGATGATATGGCAGGGAAAGAAGATTAGTGACCGTATTTATGAATATGGAAAAGAGCAAAGGAGAAAGGACACCACCCTGTGGAACACCAGCACTGAGACGGCAGTAGGACGACAGTTTATCTCTAACACGTATGCATTGCGACCGGTCAAATAGGTAAGACTTGAACCAGCTGATAGAAGCAGAGGAAAACTTAATTGATTCAAGAATTGCTAAGAGAATATCCAGGTCGACGGTATTAAACGCGTTAGAGAAATCGAGCAATGCTAAAATGGTTACCTGCTTGTTATCGATTCCAAACCGTATGTCATCACACACCTTGGTCAGTGCCGTAACCGTACTGTGTCCACGGCGGAACCCAGACTGAAAAGAACTAAGTATATTATTTCTATTCAGGAAAAGCGTGAGTTGGGTATGGATAATGCGTTCAAGGACCTTAGATAAAAAAGGGAGAATGGAAATCGGACGGTATTGGGAAAACAATAATGGATTTGAAATTTTAGGTACAGGGATAACCTGAGCAATGCGCCAGCTACTGGGAAAGGTATTAGAAGAGAGGGAGTAGTTAAAAAGATGACACAAGACATGTAGGATACAGTCTAGACTTAATAGAATCATCTTACGGCTAATGCCATCACTACCCATAGCATCTGATTTTACGGCAACAATTTGTTTTTTTATTTCATTCGAACTAATTGTGCTAAAGTTGAAGAAGTCGTAGCTAGGTTTTGGACGCAGGTTAATGGAAGTAAGCGTTTCGGACTTCTTCAGTATATCAGTTGTGACGTTAGAGAAATGGCAGTTGAGGGCATCAATGTCTACATCGTGAGATACACCCTTTTGGTTCCTTCCAATACCCATAGACTCCAAGAATTTCCACACCTTTAATGTACTTTTGCCATCAACAGAGGAGTGTATGTAATTACGTTGAGCATCCCTGCAGATTTTATTACAGCGATTACGTAGCTGTTTATACTTCAATAAATTCGGTTCAGTAGGTTTTAACTTATATTTTGATTTGGCAGCGTTCCGTTTATTCATTAGCAACTTTATATCACGAGTAAGCCACGGTGCAGGTAAATGTTTTAATTTAATTGGACGAAAAGGAGCATGGATGTCAAACAAATCGGATAAGAGAGAATTGAAGATAGTAATTTTGTCATCTAAGGTTGGAGCATTAAAAACGGAGTTCCAGTCTATGTTGTTTAAATCACGCAAGAAGCTGTCATTATTGAAGTTTTTAAAGCTGCGTCGCATAACAACTGTTGGTTTGATCTTAGGTGGGCGCACTTTGTATGATAAGTATACTAAATCATGGTACGAAAATGCTTCAGCAGATAATTGCCCATGCACATCTACGTAATCCTTATTAGAGACGATCATGAGATCAAGTTGTGAAGGAGTACAGTTTGGAAAGTAGTGAGTAGGGTTCGTTTGAAGCAAAGTCAGATTTGAGCTATTAATTATATGTTTAAGTTTATGCGCCCGCGAGTCATCTTTAACTAGGCAAGTATTGAAGTCACCCATGATGATGGTGTGATCTACATTAGGTATATGATTCTCTAATAATGCTTCAAGCTCTTGGAAGTAGTCTATGCGAAGTGACGGACTGTAAAATACGCCCAAAAGCACTTTACGACTGCCAAACAGCAGTTCCAAAAACAGGTGTTCAGATGATTCCGTATAAGCAGACGGGGATTTACTCATGATGGAAAAAGAAATATGACTACGCAGATAAATTGCGACCCCTCCACCACCTTTCTCCTCCCGGTCATTACGGATTAGATGGTAACCCGGGAGTGAGTAAGACGTTGAGGGGAGGCACGGCTTCAAAAATGTCTCCGACACCAGAATGGCATGGATATTATTAGTATCAAAAGAGGCTAAGAAATCTGGGAAATGGGCAGGAATACTTTGAGCATTCAGGTGCACAACGTTAAAATTTTTTGGGAACCCATTAAATGCAGAATCAAGTTGGGAGCTTAACGGTATTGAAGTGCTATGAAAACTTTCATCAGACGAACAAACAGGAGAATAAAAAGAGTCATTGTCAGAGCCATCGCTGTTTACAATATCTGCAACACTATTTGTGAATATATTCATATTAGGTATAAATAAAATAAATATAAAACAATATTATAAATATATTTTTATAGATATATTATATAAAAGTAATGAATAATAGGTTAGTATACACGTTAATATTTACAAAACAAATATATATATATATATATATATGCAAAATATACATATACCTACCTGCCAACAGCCTTATACAAAGTTACACTCATTATATTTTTTTGTATACATAAGACTTAAAGCCTAAACTACACAACCACAGTGGTTTCCAATCTAAACTAAGATACCATATTAGATACAAAAACAGACAAACGTATCACACATAAATCAAGCATAGACCCTATTATACTCTTTTAACAAAGATTATACTTTCACAATTCACAATGGGTTTATGCATAGTCTATAGAATGAACTCTGGCTTTGGCAGTCATTAGTCTGTGATAACTATTCCTTTCTCTGTCAACGGTGTTGACAATAATTGTCTATCATGTCAAGTTATGACAGATGGCAAAAATGACATATCGATAGTAAATAAACATTACGATTGAAAACTTTTGTAGGTAAAACTAAACATAATCAACTAATTAAAATACAAGCTACGAATACAAGCGAAAAGGTAAAAATAAAAAGAAAAACACCAGTAAGTTATCGACACGTTATCGTTATGTCAGTACATCCGTCGGTAGGATGGAATCTTGATAACCACTAAGTTTAACCTAACCCATTCTAGGACAAAGGTTCAAGTTGACTAAGCTCAAGAGAGTTACTTTTTGACAACTCGTTTGGTTCTTGAGGACTGTGAAGGACCAGCTAGGGGCTTGGAGGCACCTGCAACGGGTACAGCTGAAGCACCTGCAGCAACTTCAATATCACTCCCAGACGGAATGGAGCACAGCTCGGCCTTAGTAGTGATAGAATGGCGCTTACCATCAGACCCAACCACAATTATCTGGCCATCCTTAGTCCAGCATTTTGATATGCCAAACTGCTGCCTGGCTGCCATGAATGCTTCATACCGGTTCTTTGTTAGAAACTCAGCCAGAGTAATCCCTGAGCCTTTGAGATTTCTTTTACCGAACCAAATCTTGTTTCGCACTTGCAAATCGTGGAATTTAACCAAAATAGCCCTAGGCTTTTCATTACCAACCTGCCCCATACGATGACACCGACTGATAACTGCAGCAGTAAGCTCAGGCATTTGCAATTGTTGGGACACAACCTTGAGAACCGCGGCGGACACATTCTCCTTTGGGGCCTCTGGGACACCATGTATCAGGAGAATCTTCCTACGGCTTCTGGTTTCCTGTTGATCCATCTGGTGGTTTAGAAGTTCCACCTGCCCCTGGAGACTCTTTAGTGCTGATAGCACAAAATTCCGAAAGGAGCTAAATTGTGCTGCAATGTTAGATGTAGGACTGGCTGCTGGAATAGCAGACTGCAAGTTTTGTTGGAATTCAGCCATTGTTTTGTGAAAGTGTTGTGACAAATCATCCACAGTCTTCTTGAGTGATTCCATTGTGTGATAGTAATTAGTGCCACAAAATTCACTATGGATTTCTACTTGTGTATTATGGATTTACCTTTAGGAGATACTGTTGACAGGTATGATGTTATTAGTGCATAATACACTGAATATAAATCATTAAATTAATTAAATTCAATTATTTAATGGACATACACAAAAAAAACGTGTTTCTTATTTCACAACTACCCGCCGAAAAAAAGTAATCTAATATACAATAGGACTGAGCTCTCCTTTCCAAAAAACGTGCCGAGAGAGATATGTTGAAGGGAGGAGTTTATCTCGTTCTAATAGGGTGACCAAACATTTTTTAACACACAGGAAAGTTCATTTTGGCAAATATAATTTGTCAGGTTGGCTGCGGAGTTTGAGTATTTAAAGAATCAATGGGAAATAAAACAAAGCGTGTGTGACTAACATTTATTTAATATTTTAACACAAAAATATCAGAAGTCTGGCGGATAACTATGATTAATTGCTTCGTTTGGATATTCCATTTTGATCTAATCATTAATCATTCTTACCAAATGTTGGCTATCGAAGTCCCGAGCTCGCTTCGCTCGCTCTTGCATCCTAACAGATCCCACTGTCGCTCCCCTCCGCTAAGGCATGCATTCTGGTGATTCTATCATTGCTTTGATTGTTATTCATCTTGTATTGTGAAAACTTTTTGCCTGAATAAATCCATACTAATATTATAAATGCGAAAGTGTGTCTGTATGTCTGTCTGTCTGCTACGCTTTCACGGCCCATCTGTTTCGTTCATCTCGATTTTGATGAAATTTGGCACAGTGATAGGTTGTGTCCCGGGGAAGGACATAGGCTACTTTTTATCTCGGAAAATTAATAAAATAAATTTAATTAATAAAAGTCAACGGCAAAGGATTACTGACTGACTGACTGATCTATCAACGTACAGTTCAAACCACTGAATGGATCGGGCTGAAATTGAGCATAAAATATTATGTAGAAACTCTGATGACGCTAAGAAAGGATATTCACGCGGTCAAAAGCTAGTCATATCAAAATAATAAAATTATGACACAACAGTGAGCATAGAAACAACAATTCTATTAAATGTAACTCGTTTCAGAAAACAAAAAAATAAATTCTGTCTCAAATCGTTTTTGCCAAGCTATAATTTAAATTTTACTGATGATACAAATTTTAAAGTCCATATCCATACCACTGGAAAAATTGATGGTACTGCATTAGCATTCAACACTGAAATGACGAAATGACGGCTGCACACAACGGAATTTTTAATTGTAATTTTTTCTGATTCGGGAATTACATCCAACCATTTTTGTTTCAATTCCTCATGTGATGGATATCTGTAATGAACATTAAAGCAATAGTGTAAAATTAAAAATTTATATCAACCTGACAATCTCTAATCTTTTTTCTCCGTAGGAGGGCTCATACGATAATACACAAATTATCTTTGTTATTCCCCTTATCTGTGAAAAGAAATGCCGCAACCAGCATATTATGATTCGCTTTTACATCTTGTTCAATATATATGCAACCTTTTTCGGTCGCAATGTTGCTGGCACACTACACGACACACCACATTTAAAAACCTACACACTGACGGAAAAAATATAAGAGTATGTATTATATTGCGGTCGGGGTACGTTGTGAGAGTGATAAGTTGTGCTACATGGACTCCTGAGCGGTGATTGCGGTACCGAATCCTGCGGTGAACACGAAGCAACGGGCGGGTGAGTTTAGGGCGTAATACTATTTATATATGTATTGTACATTATAATACAGAGGAATTCCGGTTCCATACCGGCCCAACGGCGGACAGCAGACCAGCGGCAAAATATCGCTTTTAATAATTTACATTGGTCCTTCGAGTAATTGATTCTGCTGCCTGTGGTTGTGTTGGTATAGTTCCAACAGAATAACTCAGGGCGGTTCTTGGTCAGGGTTCCTTGCAGCGGGTAAGGGATCTCTGACACAATGTATAACCAATACTCACTCCAGCGGGGAGGAAGGTATCGTGTTGCGGGGAAATACTGACTACTAAACTCACACATTATAAAATATATGGTAGGGATACAGATAGTGTATTAGCGGTTATTAACTATATTGATTAGCACAACATACATCATACACAACAAATACATTGTGTAAGCATTATTGCGGGCGGATTTGGTCATATAGTATTATTAATAACCATTTTGATTTTTCATTTTGGGAATTTTATTTTCGTTGTTTGATTTATTGATTTTTATTTATTTGACATTTGGCTTATTCTATTTTATTCCAGCGGTTTGACATACAAATTTTGTTTTATTTTGAATTCGAAAGGAATTCGAATGCGGATGTTTTGTGTCTTGAAAGATTATTAGGGAGACCACACACTACGATTTTTTTGCGGTTTATTTTTTAATTTTTTGTTGCGGTCTATATTAGAATAAAATGGCTCCTAAAAGTGCTCAAGCAAGCCGTATGGTTAAAATGTGGTACGAAGTTGCGATAATTAATTTAGATATTATTTATGAAATTTCTCAGAAAGCCTTGAGTACTGAGAATGATCGAAATGAATTTAAGGTTAGATATCCCGATTTGGAGATTGCAAATTTCTTGGGATGAAGAACCACCTGCGGATATTATTGCGGAATGGAACAGTATAATTCAGGATTTGCGGAATATTAACAAGATTAAAATAGAACGGTTTGTTTTCGGGAAAATAAACAAACATTGTTCCTTGCATGGTTTTTCAGATGCTTCTGAGGCAGGGTACAGCGCGGTAGTATATTTAAGAACGGAAGGACAAGATCCTTGCAAGGTTTCTTTGATGATGGCAAAGTCACGAGTGGCCCCTGCAAGGTCGAAGCTTACAATTCCTAAATTGGAATTGCAAGGAGCAGCTCTTTTAACGCGTCTTATAAAATATGTATATAACGCAGTTAAGGAGAAAGTTGACATTAAAAAGATTGTATGTTGGTCAGATAGCACTATTGTATTATCATGGCTGAAGATATCGCCACACGAATTACAGGTTTTTGAAGGAAATCGAGTATCAGCTATTTTAAACTGCGGATTAGACATATCTTGGCGGCACCTACCATCTGAATATAATCGGGCAGATATTGCGAGTCGTGGCTGTCGGGCATCGGAGTTACTTAATCATAAGCTGTGGTGGAGACCGCAATGGCTTTCGAATGCTGAAGAAGCATGGCCAGAAAATATTATGGATAAGGTTAAAAATATTCCTGGCATCCGTAAAAAGGTATTAGCTACTCATGTAGGTACTGCGGATTTTGATGATATATTTACGCGGTTTAGTTCTTTGTTTAAGCTACAGTCAGTAGTAGCTTATTGTATGCGGTTTGTTCGAAATGTGAAAAATGTTGGGGAAAAATCAGTGGGGCCTTTGTCGGTTAATGAGCGCAATGTTGCTATGGAGCAACTTGTGCGTATGGTACAGACAGTGGAATTTGCTGCGGATATTGAGTTATTAAAACAAAATAAATCTTGCACCACGCGGATACGGCGTCTTTTACCTTTTATTGATTCTAAAGGGTTATTGCGGATTGGGGGACGTCTTACAAATTCTACTTTGGAGTTTGGTGCAAAATATCCTTTAATTTTGCCAAAAAACCACAATTTAACTAATTTGATTGTTGACCAGGCTCATAAAATATATTGTCATGTCGGGCCTACTGCTTTACAAGCCATATTACAAAAACAATTTTGGATCTTATCGGCGCGGCAAGTAATACGTAGTCGCGTTTTCAAATGTATTGTTTGCTTTAAAGCAAAAGCAAGCTCTTCGGAACCAATTATGGCGGACTTACCTAGTGATAGGGTAAAGGCAACAGGGGTTTTTCATACAGTGCAAACGGATTATGCGGGGCCGTTTGCTATCAAATCGTCTCGACTGCGGAATGCTAAAATTTTAAAGGCATATCTTTGTGTTTTTGTCTGTTCAGCTTCAAAGGCGGTGCATTTAGAAGTTGTTAGTGATCTGACAACAGAAGCTTTTCTTGCTGCAATGTCAAGGTTCACGTCGCGGCGCGGTTTGCCTAGTGTCATACGGTCTGATTTTGGCACAAATTATATCGGGACTGATAGACATTTGAATGAGGTTCGAAAATTCCTTGCTAGGCAGGAAATACAGGAGAATATTATTAATGATGCATCCAAGAGAGGTATCGTTTGGCGTTTCAATGCGCCCTCTGCACCTCATTTCGGTGGATTATTCGAAGCAGCTGTTAAGTCTGCAAAGGCTTTGCTTCAGCGAGTTATAGGTGAGCAGGTGTTAACGTTTGAGGAGTTAACAACTGTTTTTACTAGAGTAGAAGCGGTATTAAATTCACGGCCTTTGTGTCCATTGTCGGATGATGCTCAAAACTTTGAGGTATTAACGCCAGCTCATTTTTTAATTGGCCGGTCATTATTAAGCGTTCCAGAATATAACTTTGAAGAGGTTCCCAAGACGCGGTTGAACCGTTTTAAATTAGTCCAGGCTCTGTCACAAAGATTTTGGAGGGTATGGAGTGACCAGTACCTGCATACCTTGCAATGCAGAAATAAATGGAATATTTTAACTGATACACCTAAGTTAGGAGATCTGGTCTTGATAAAAGATGATAACTTACCGTCGTTAAAATGGAAACTAGGCAGAATAGCAGAATTATTACCTGGGAAAGATGGCGTGGTTAGGGTAGTAAAACTAAAAACTACCTCGGGAATCTTGACTAGGCCAGTTATTAAAATATGTAGATTACCTATTTCCCAAGACGGTTAGTATTAATTATTTTTATTCTTGTTTCAATTACGTTGGAGATTTCTATTTCAGTTTATTTGTGCGGTGAATATTTTTGTTTAAATAAGATTGCGGTTCTGCAAGGTGCAGAAGTTTTAATATAGCATTTAGGTTTTTATTAATATTTTTTTTATTCAGCGGTTAGTTAATATAGTTAGGTTTATTTAGGTTTTCATAAGGCAAAACATGCGGATTTAATGTTACTTGCGGATATGCGGATTTTAATCACAATGCGGATTTTATTTTGTTAATAATGTTGGCTAAGTCGTTGCGGTAATGTAGATGTGCTAGATATATTATTTGGTATACTTGCGGTTATTTTGCGGTTGGTTTATTATGTTATGCGGTAGATAAAGGCTTTAGCCTTTCTCGGGCGGGAATATGTTCAATATATATGCAACCTTTTTCGGTCGCAATGTTGCTGGCACACTACACGACACACCACATTTAAAAACCTACACACTGACGGAAAAAAATATAAGAGTATGTATTATATTGCGGTCGGGGTACGTTGTGAGAGTGATAAGTTGTGCTACATGGACTCCTGAGCGGTGATTGCGGTACCGAATCCTGCGGTGAATACGAAGCAACGGGCGGGTGAGTTTAGGGCGTAATACTATTTATATATGTATTGTACATTATAATACAGAGGAATTCCGGTTCCATACCGGCCCAACGGCGGACAGCAGACCAGCGGCAAAATAGCGCTTTTAATAATTTACACATCTCTTGATACAACAATTTTAGACCATTTTTGCATAAGAGAATAATTGAAAATAACACTAGCTAAAATCACAACTAATTCGTCTCCACAAAACAACAGAAAACAGGGTTGACATGGCCATATTAACCATGATACCAGTGATGTCACATTTCAGTGCTATTTTGACTATTTACTTAAAAAAATAGTAAATATAAAAAATTAAATTGTAAACATAAAAAATAAATTATTTTAAAGTATTATAAAAGCTAAAAATATTTATACGTTCCTTGTTTTATTCCTACTTGGAAATGTTTTCTGTCACTTTAAACATTTTTTTCTACTGGCAATTGAGTAAAAGGGACACAGTCCCCCCTTCAGACTATCTCTCTCGGCTCGTTTTCCCTCTGCTGAGACAGCCTCAAACATAATTTAACCCTAATATTAAGGTTCATTTTCGTATGACACATTTTCTAGAGTACTCAGTCCTATTGTATATTAGGTCCATGGTCAAGGCTTTTAGGCTTTAGCTTAAATTAACTATTTCTATGGTCAGAAGTTTGACAAACGGTGGTTTTGAAAATGTCGAAGCTATAAGCCACAGAGTACATTAAATTGTTGAAGAAGCGATATGAAATCTCTTTCTATTCTAGGCTGAGTGTCTTTGATGTGGTGTTTTTATTTTTGTGTTTGAATGTAGAATGTCACTCACTATCAATAAGCATGGTAACCGGAATATATTTTTTCATGTCTGCAAACTAACGTTTTATTCTGTTCCACTGGACAAACTTAAGTGGTTATGGGCCCTGCACAAAAATATTATTGTTGTAAATAATGGAGCTATCAAAAATTAAAATTTCCAAACTTGACGGCGAAAATTGGGTATCATGGAAGTACCGCATGTTGGCGATGTTACGTGGCATGGACGGTCTCATGGATATTGTTCAGGGAAAGATAAGTAAACCAGAGAAGCCTGCAAAAAGTGATACTATGGAAGGTACAGTTTTTGAAGCGGCGATGGCTACATATCGAAGGAACTTAGCCGAGTACTACAAGTTGGAAAGTACAGCTCTCTTATTGATTACGAACAATTTGTTAGACGAAACTCTCGACAAAGTAATAAGGTTCACGAATCCTAAGGAAGTATGGGATGAACTACATAGATTGTACGATGGTGTATGTGAAGACCATTTATACAGGAAATGTATGGAATTCTTTCAATACAAATGGGAATCTACTTCAGGAAATGATATGAAAGCTCATATTTCAAAGATGAAAAACTTATGGCACAGTTTAAATCAGGAGCTTATCAAAGACAAAGGTAAAGAATTACCAGAATTGTTATTGATATGCAAGATTATGGAGACCCTGCCAGAAAGCTATTTCAATTTTAAATCGAGCTGGTTACTCACGTCTAAGAAGGATAGAACTGTGGAGAACCTTACTAGTCAGTTATGTACTCACGAGAAGGCATTGTCAACTAAGGAGAACATGTCTTAGTCTACGTCTGAGAATGTGTTAGTTGCGAAAGGTACCAAGAAAGGTAGTAAAGAGAAAAAAAAGGCTTTCAGGTGTCACATTTGTAAGGAAATCGGGCATTTTATGAAGGACTGTCCTAAGAGAGAACAGGTTCCAGGGAAAGGTTCTACAACAAGTATGATGGCAGTAAAGGTCAATGCGACAGATTGCGCTCAAGATCGTGATGATGTATGAGTATGTTGACAACGGAGCCACACACCATATTACAATGCGAGGCGACCTGTTTGAGGAATTTGAACGCTTTACGGAACCATGTACAGTGACAACAGCTAATGGAAAGCAAGTTAATGCCTTGGGTAAAGGAAGCATTTTGATGAAAACCAAGAATGAGGTATGGTTTCATTTGAGAAATGTTTGGTATGTTCCTCAGATTACTACAAACCTGTTTTCAGTACTAGAAGCGCAGGACATGAACCCGAAGAGCGTGTTTCAGTCACGTATAATTACCTGCTCGTTGAAAGTAAATAAGACAGTAACCGTTACTGGAGATAGACGGAGATATGGTGGACTATTCAAGTTAAACTGCAAGGCGATACAACCAAATAGAAGCGTTGTTGTAAATACTGTTTACACGCTGCAGCTTTACCACAAACGTATGGGTCACCAGGATAAACATCATGTGAAGGATATAATAGAGCAAGAGTTGAATGTAAAAACTAAGAATGATGGGACGTTATGAGAAGGATGCATTTTCGGGAAAACACATAGAAAAAAATTTGGTGTTAGAGAAAAAGCAAGTAGTCCAGGAGAACGCATACATTCGGACGTTTGTGGTCCGTTCACACTTTCAGGCTCTAAGTCCAGATACTTTGTACTCTTTAAAGACGAATACACTTGCTATCGATATGTCTATTGTATGAAACAGAAGTCAGAAGTCCCTGCAAAGTTGCGACTGATGTTAGCTGAAGCAAAGGCAGTGGGACACACGATTAAGGAGTTTCTAAGTGACAATGGAGGGGAGTTCGATAATGTGGAAGTCAAAGAAGAATTACAGAAGTACGGAATACATCAACGGTTAGTTATGCCCTATATTCCAGAACAGAACGGGTGCAGTGAAAGAGAAAACCGTACGATTGTTGAAATGGCGAGAGCAATGATGCATGCTCATGAAGAGCTTCCTCAAGAACTGTGGGCAGAGTTAGTAAATACAGCAATGTATATTCTGAATAGAACAGGACCAACTACTGTGGAACACAAGTCTCCGTACGAGTTGTGGTTTGGGAAAAAGCCGCAAATCAAACATTTGAGGATCATTGGTTCGACTTGCTATGCGCAAATTCCGAAACAGAAAAGGAAGAAGATGCAGAAGAAAGCAAAGAAGTGTTACTTGGTTGGCTATGACAATGATGACGGTTATAGACTCTGGCACAGAGAGTCGGACACTATAGTTAGATCCAGAGATGTCACATTTGATGAGAGACCACTGGAGACTAATTTAGGAAATGAAGAACCTGGGGATACTGAACATTCACAAGTAACAAAGACAGCTGATATAGAAGTTCCAATATATGTAAGGAAGGAACAACATGAAAATGAGATACCGAAACCAGTCACAGCTGAAGAATACAGAGGAAGACCTATTGAGACAAATAACGAAAGTGAACTTAAACGACGACAAATAACGAAAGTGAAAGTGAAGTTATTGAGGGTCCTGTTACTAGCGGTGATGAAGAAGAATTTGAAGATGCGCGTGTAGAGGAGTCGGAAGACGAATCTATTGGATTGGGCAGGCAAGGTATGCAGCTCAGAGATCGATCACTCCTGCAGCGACCATCAAAATTCAATGATTACGTTTCTCATGTCTATACCAGCGATGATTGTTACTACGAACCAGGAACTTACAAGGAAGCTACAGATTGCCCAGATAAAGAACTTTGGCGCAAAGCTATGGATTGCGAGATTGGATCCTTAAAAGCAAATGGAATGTGGGTTCTTGAGGAATTGCCTAAGAATCGGAAAGCAATACCTTGTAAATGGATCTATAAAGTGAAGTTATACCCAGATGGTTCAGTAGATAAATTTAAGGCACGTCTTGTCGTAAAAGGTTTTAGACAGAAGAAAGGGGAAGACTATGATCAGACCTTTAGCCCCGTAGCTAAGATGGCAACTATTAGAGCGGTGCTGAGTTTAGCAGCTAATGAAGGGATGGCATTACGTCAGTTTGACATCTGTACAACCTTTTTATATGGTTCGTTGACTGAGGAAGAGATATTCATGCGGCAACCAGAAGGATATGATGATGGTAGCGGACGAGTATGCTTGCTTAAGAAAAGCTTGTATGGATTAAAACAGGCTCTACGATGTTCGAACACGACAATCATAAACTATTTCAAGGAAATTGGCTTTGAAGTCAGTGAAGCTGACCCCTGCCTGTTTAAGAGAGAGAGATCTAATGGGAAGTTATTAGTTGCTCTATATGTCGACGACGGTCTTATAGCCGGTTCAAATGAAGGACTGATTGATGAATTCATTAAGGAATTGAAAGAGAAGTTTGCGATGACTAATAAACCTGTATCATATTACTTGGGTATGGAGGTTGAAGTCAGAGAAGGCGGTGATATTAGAATCCACCAGACTTCTTATGTAAAAAAAATCTTGAAGAGATTTGGTATGGAAAACTGTAAACCAGTAAGCACTCCTATGGTAAAGGACCCTGTACCACAGGAAACAGAGAAGGTTGATGACTACTTTCTGAAGAATTATAGACAAGTAGTAGGTGCACTTGCTTATCTGATGATGTGCACAAGGCCTGACATAGCATATCCTGTCAGTGTAGTATCCAGAAGCTTGGAAAATCCGACTCACACGGATTGTGTTCGGTTGAAGCGCATGCTAAGATATCTACAGTACACTCCAGATATAGGAATTCTGTATAAGAAGGATTACAGGAAAGGTATTCTGGAATGTTACAGTGATGCAGATCACGGTGGAGATCTGACAACGGGGAGATCAACTACTGGAGTTGTATGCATTTATGCTGGAGGTGCTGTGTCATGGTTGAGCCAGAGACAACCCAGTGTGGCTATTTCCACTACAGAAGCCGAGATTGTCGCAGCTAGTGAGGCAGCGAAAGAAGACATTTGGCTAGCTCGTCTTATGCAAGGCATGACGAAGATGGCGGCTTCACCTGTTCTCTATGTGGATAACGGAGCGGCTGTGAGATTAGCTGAGAATCCTGAGTTCCATAGAAGAACAAAGCACATTCGAATACGCCACTTCTTTGTGCGAGAACTGGTGACTGCTGGAGATCTGAAGGTGAATAGGATCAGCACTGAGAAGCAGCTGGCAGATCTCTTCACAAAGCCACTGGCTAGGCCGAGGCTTATCAGCCTACAAGTACAGCTAGGTCTACACATCGAGAGAAGGTGTTGAAGTAGCGATATGAAACCTCTTTCTATTCTAGGCTGATATGTGTCTTTGATGTGGTGTTTTTATTTTTGTGTTTGAATGTAGAATGTCACTATCAATAAGCATGGTAACCGGAATATATTTTTTCATGTCTGCAAACTAACGTTTTATTCTGTTTCACTGGACAAACTTAAGTTATATATCTATAAGCCCTCCGTACTTCTGTTTTTTCTTTTGTGTACCTAATTATTCTTATAATTATTTATAAAATAAATAGGGAAAGGAAAAAAGATCTTCCGACTCCACAAATGTGGAGAAAGCAAACCTTCTCGCACTTGTAGCAAAACAAGTAGTGTACTAATATTTTTATCATTGTTAATTCGCTGACTCGTAGGCCAGCTTTTCTCCTGGTTCAGTAAAATATTCATGGGTTAACTTAACATGGCCACAATTAGTAGTTGGTACGCACGTATAACTCGACATAGAAATGGAAATTTGTCTAGTCACAAGAAAAACAAAATAACTAAGTCATCGATAAATGTTCTTTCCACAGATTGCCAAGGTGCGATAGAATGCAAAGAGACAGGGGCATCCTACTTGTAATAAAAGAAGGAAGAGTGGATGGTAGTAACTAAACAATACTATTTACTTACAGGGTCAAGAGATGAAGAGTGAAGCTGCCTGGTGGATCTTCAATTATTGCCACAACTGATGATAATGTAATAATTTCATATTTTAAATATTACCCAGAAATATTAATTTATGATCAGTTATTTGTAAAAAAGAAACTAAATTAACATTAAATAAAGAGTTCCTTATTTCTAACAAAATATTCCAGGAATGTATTGATATGTATTTGTAAAATAACTTTCCACTAATGCTGATCTTACAGCAAAATTGAGCGCTTGTTGAGCTTGGGGCAAAGGCAGGACATCATTTTGTTCTTCAACAAGTTCATCGTCGTGTACCACCTAGGCATCAAGTTAGACCACAGGCTTCTCCAAAGTTTTTTTTAAATTCCACTACAAGTTAGCCCTTAACTGCGGTCTTACCTGATGGTAAGTGATGATGCAGTTTAAGATGGTAGCAGGCTGACTTGTTAGGGGTATAGCAGTTAGTAGTATTAAACTCATAGGTTTCTACACCTCATTGTAGAGGAATGCTTTATTGCTTGGCCATAGGTCTTTGCTAGTAGGGTGGTAACTAGCCACAGCTGAAGCCTCCCACAAGATCAGACCGGGGAAAATTCACAAATTGTAAATTCCCAATTGACCCTGCTGGGAAAAGATCCCGGTATCTCCCTTAAAAAGACCACTGCGCCAGGGAGATTGTCATAACATGACAACGAAGGATCTTTACTAGAAATCACAAATGTGAGTATAGTTTAAGTAGCCGAAATCCGTTACTCAATTTTCACACACTCAACTTTGCAATAAGAGGGCTTTGAGCTCTGTCGAATGCGCTGTGAAAGGCAATTTTGCTGTTCATAGATTTAAGTTACGAAACTGTCTTAATTGAGAGTTCTTATCAATTCAGAAACAATAATTTGCTTAAGTAGTACTTAAGTCATACTTAAGTAGTTCGGCAACCGACACCAATATTTTACTTCTGGTACCTATCTTTGATGATTCCATAAGTTAGAGCTCTACATCTAGGTTAGATTGGTCACCGACATATACCTATGCAGCGGATTAATGCGAGCAATGCATTCGCAGATTCTGACGCCATGGCAGATGGGAAATCTCGAAAAAGGCGGCAGCAGCAGCGACAGTGACGAGGGCGGCGACGACGACCATGATGGCTGAGATGATAATGACAAAGTATCACTATCATCAAATCCAATGTGAATATCATCACCAAAATATTTTGTTTCACTGGAACCACTATCACTTACTTAGTGATTCTGTTATAGTATCATCATCATCGCCTATATTTTGAACGGATGGTGCTAATGTTTAGTTAACCATGCCCATAACTTATATATTGATTTAATTGCTGTTATTAGCTATTAATTTAATATATTGAGTACTGACGTCTGACCTTAGAGAAGATTTAATCGCGGAATAGGTTTAATGCATGAAATAAAGCATGACATGTTGTGAATGAAATAAATTTTGTAAACACCCTTGTTTTTTTCAATGATATTTTACTTGTTTGTGTCTTGTTTGAACTAAACGATACTTTAAAGCTTATACTATTCTAACGTAAGTAAGGTACAGGTATTTATACGTAGGTAGGTATCCTAACGATAATTCTTTTCAATTTACTAGTAATTTATCACTCACAGGTTTGAGAAATAGGCCGATAATTCGCTTGCTTGTATTCTTAACAATTAAGAATTCGATAACGAATATCGATTTAGTCACAAATTCAGTACAACCGATTTTAATTTGGAAACTATGAATTTAAATTATTCTCTAGCTCTAAATCAGTAAAGTTAAGAATTCTTCTTAGACGATCAATCGATTTAAAAACTGAGACGAATCGTACTTACTATATTATTAAATCTATAGGTTTAAACTAATATTATAAATGCGAAAGTTTGGATGGATGGATGGAACGGAACGGATCTGGTTGAAATCATGCAAAGAGATAGATTATAGTCTGGAATAACACAGGCTACTTTTTATCCTGGAAAAAAAGAGTTCCCGGGGACCATAAAACCTCAATCCTCGCGGACATGCCCGCGACTTAGTCCGCGTAAGTAATATTTTTTATTCGTGCAAGTAATATTTATTTATAAACGGTTGCATAATAGAGGTTATTAAAACATGCTGGGTATATATATATCACACGATTTTTTTAATACATAGTTATGTAGAGTTTCATACATTATTTTATCTTATCTCATATCTTGAAAACGAATCCGTATAAGGTTAGCAATTGGTGGCATACCTACATAATTTATCCTAAACTTTTCTTGATAGGTATTATTCCGTACGTTTCATAGCTATTTTTAGAACGCACAGTATTAAGTTCTTTTTATAATTTATTATAATAATTATTTATTAAAATGCATTAAATAAAACACGTGATAAAACACGTTTTATTAGATAAAAAAATATTCAGTAACTTATATACTTACCTAACTGTACAATTACCTATCCATAAATTAACGTTTTTTAACAGGCAATAAATACTAATAGTAATATTTCGATATAAATAACATTACTTCTTAATTATTTTTATTTTAACAGTTACATATTAGTACATCTTTATTTTTAACCGACTGCACCAAAAGGAGGACAGTGTTTTTCGGTTGCATGATGCTACTTATTAAAAAAAAAGTTTCGGCGTCGTCTAACGGATGTGATGAAATAAAAAAATTAAAAGAGTAGTTTCTGATACTGAGGTCTGCCAGTATCCACCAAAAACAAAAAACTCCCATGGTATTTCGAAAAATCCAGGTATTTTCCTTGTCCATGAATACGGTGCAAAACTTATCGGTCGGATGGGGCTGGGCCAATCAGTGAGTTATAGGCCTATTACACTGCACTTTTCACAGGGTCCCTTACTCTTGAATCAGTGTAGTGTAATAAGATTTAGGAAGCAATGGTCCCTAAATTGGTCCTTATTGCTGTGTAATAAGCGACGCTCTAATTCGCGGCCACGCCCACCCTTACCACAGGGCCTGTAAAAAGTGCAGTGTAATATCAGCAATTCAGATGTTTTTTAATTGTATGATAATTTAAAAATCTTGATAGTAAACTTTATTTAATTAACTTCCAAGACTTGTTTGCTAGCTTCTTTGTTTTGTAAATTGCAAAAACATAATTATTAAATAAGTATGGATGACATTTTGGAATATTTTGAAAACTGTGCGCAAACGCGTTCTGAATAACCAGTTGACTCCGCATCAGCAGATTTTCTTGGCACGTCCTGCTTGCTTCACTAGTAGATCGCTGACTATTCCCTCACGTCGCAAGAGATAACCTATGGTCATTTAGGCCTTTAGAGCGATTTTATTCCAAGACCTATGAGTGTTTAGTTATCTCTACAAGTTGGACGAGTTGTCGCGTTCAAATGTTGGATTCGTTATGCCTTTTAAATCTCTCAATCGAGAAATTTCTATGGGCTTATTTTTCTGTAAGACACAATAATATGTGGTTAAAATTATAAGAAAGGTTGCCTACTGACTGTTCAATGGACGAAATTAGCCGTAATAAACTTATTTACGACTAAACCAAGATCAAAATTACAGTTCGATACGTCTACTGTCTACACTCCTACCAACAGTCCCAACAAAATTTAAGCAACAAACCGATTTAACAGACTATATAAAATATACGATCAGTACACATTTTAACTAACAGTTATTAAGCACATCATTGGAAATGAGTTGATTGGTAATTTATTATAGCGAATATTAACATACCTGTGAGCGATAGACACCATTGGTCAGATGTTTAACGCCCGAGAAATGGTTTTCAATATCGTTTAGTTTTTTGCCTTCCGTTTCCGGTAATATGAAGTGTAATACAATGCATCCCGTCAAACTGTAATAAGTTAAGGCATAAAAAACCATATTTTCACGGCGAGATCATAAATATAAATTAAGTTTAGGAATCTGGTTACGAATACCTCCTAGTTGACTATAAATTGTATTTTTAACCATTTTTCATTTTAGTAATTCGATTGGTAAATAATTAATTTGCCTCATATTCATTCAGTATCCATACTAACATGCAAAAGAGTATCCGTCCGTTTATTTCCTTTGCGAACGACCCTTTTTTACTCATCTGTTTTTAGGAAATTTGGTGTCACCATAGTTTGCATCCTAGCAGAAATAGAATCTGTTAGTTTACGAAAAATTTAAGATTTCCGTCATAATTTTTGAAAGACCAAAATCGACTGTATTCGGGACCGATTTTAAATTTGCAAACATCCTAAAGTCATACTAAAATAAAAGTTAAATTAGGTACCAAATAAAACCGTAAAGCCCGTATGTGCCCCATATGGAGAGTTGGGCCACCATGGTGATGTAGATTTTGTTTGTGAGAAATCCAAAGATATAACCGACAGCGCTTGACAGTCCCGCTGCGCCTGATCTAGTTTTTGCGCTAAATACCTGTAAATAAATTAAAAAATAAAAATAATTTCCTCGCATTATTATATAGTTGTCATAATCGGGTGCCTATGGCAAAGACCTTACACTTACTAACTAGACAGTGTACTAAACATTTTTGTTAAGCTAAAATGAGACCTATCAAATTTTACTTAGGGTAGCTATTTCCATAGAGGTGGTAGCTAGCTAAAAGCGGTCCTTGCGAGAGGGCTTCCGGTGGTAGTGTGTCCTTGTCTGACGTCTTGCCAGTTCAAATAATTATTGGAATTGGTAGAAATGGCAAAAAAAATATTTTGCTGTCTTTGATTTACCAAAACGAACAATCTATAAACTTTGGAAAATATTTTAATATATCTACAGTTTGTACAAATAGTAATTATTTCGTTGTATTTAAAAAATAATTCATTAATACTGAGTAAAAGTAGTACTTAAATGTTTGGGACTGGTAATACTAAATGCAAGATGGTGGTTTGTTTACTTGGTTCCCGGGCTTCGATTTGAGATTGTGTAAATTTTCACAATAAGCCTGTTTGTTTTTCATGAAAAATGGTGAATTCATGTTGTGTGACAGGGTGCAAAGCAGCATAGAAGCATTTTTTTTCCACAGTTAAGTAAAAACAACAATCATATTCTGTAGAGTAATCATGAATTATGTGGATCAAAGATTTTTCTAGTCTCGTAGAAGTAGTTAGGTAGATCATACGTCCCAACCGACTCAAATTGGAGATCTATAATAATACTACTATTATAATAAAAATGAATCTCCGAAATGTATGTACGCGCATAACTTCTGAGCGACTGCACCAAATTGGATATTTCATTTTTTATTGTGTTTGTTATTACCAGAAGATGGTTTTGTAAAAAATATTATTCGAAATTCCCGGACGAAGCTGGGTCGGGCAGCTAGTTTCTAATATAGAAAAATCTTAGTAACAGCTCGGCGTTGGGAATACTGTCCACCAAAACGGCAAAACTCTTGACTTGCCCTCTATTATTGTGGTGATATTCACCACATTCACCACCACCTATTCATATTAGGTACCTACCTACCTAACATGGTTACGCTATGTTATGTTACCTAACTTAAGCTGACTCAAATTTTTGTTAGTAACAGAAACTCAATCTATGTTAGTAATTATATTTCTTGTATTGTAGATTTCTGAAGAATGAAAATCAGAAATTGAATAGGGCAAATGCAGTGCCTGGAAAAATCTCAAATTCTGCATATATTGTACTACATATCTGGCTACATTGTAATGAAAATATTAGACAAACTAATATGTCAACATTGCCGAGCCATGCTGTTATCGCATCGTACACATAAACTATGAAAAAACTACTATGAACTTATTTCATCCTTTACGCCCAAAGTTGTCATAAATTTAGTGTCAAAATATGAATATTTCGAGGCTCGTAACTTAACTAAAATCAATATTTTTCAATGATTTATACAGGGTTACAGGAAAAGTCGACCTAGATCCGTTAAGGGCGTGTAGTACACATCATTTCTGAATGATTTCACTATGGAACCCCCCATCCTAAACTTAACCGTTTTCGAGATATTCGAGTTTATTTTTTTTTATGAAAATGCCCAATTTTTCGGCTATTGAATTGAATATTTTGAATTTTTTTGACTCTTATGATTATTTTTTTGGTTTTTTACATGAAGAATGAGATGCTTAATGACCTCAATGACTAAAATTGCACGTAAGTTAACTAAATAGTTCATTGTAGACGATCGAAACTTAAGAAAATAAGTACAAATTATAAAAAAATATTTTTCTTTTCTGGATATCTCAAAAAATTATTATGGCACTTGCTCTGCAGATGTGCTTAAAAACATCTACATTTTATCAGCTATCCAACGAGGTATAACAACCTAGGGTTGTATTTAAACTCATAGAAAAAAACATAGTTGGAAAGGTTCAGGTAGTAGGTCTAACGGGTCCCTCGGCTATTGTCCTTCAAGTTAATCCGGTGCGTGTGAGCGAGACAACTTACGATTTATGCAGGTGAGAGTGAGAAAAATAATGTGCAAAAACAAGTTTGGGGATACAACATGCCCATTGTTTTGTATTTGGTCGTTTGTTTGCTTGCCATCCATTTTAGTCTGCTCATGCGATTCGTCCATGGTAGATGCGAATTATTGTGCTTTCGGATTCCCACACGACTTGGCTTTGTTTCTGGACTGGCAGGCCTGTATCCTTATCACTACACGCCGGTACATGTAATTGAAGAAGGAGATCCCGCGAGACGCATGGACTTCTGCAGATTCATGCTCAATGCAGATATCGAGGACCCGAATTTCCTAAAATTAATATTGTGGACAGATGAATCCAAATTCGATAAGGACGGGATTACTAATTACCATAACGCACACTATTGGGCTCCTAAAGAACTAGGCAATCGAAATAAGAAAAGAATAAAGGGGTCACAACGACGATTTAGTGTAAATGTGTGGATGGGCATCATTTCCAACCATTTGATTGGGCCTTACTTTCTTCCAAACAATCTGAATGGTGAAACTTATGAAAATTTCTTAAGAGATCACTTAGGTGACCTACTAGATGATCTCCCATTACAATTACTGCGGGACATGTGGTTTCAACATGATGGCTGCCCTGCTCATTTCAGAAGAAGCGTTAGGGAATGGTTGGACACTAACTATCCTAACAAATGGATTGGACGAGGTGGTCCTTTACCAGCCAGATGTCCCGACCTGACCCCCATGGATTTTTATGTATGGGGGCACATGAAGAGCCTCGTTTACAGTGAGCCCTACCCCATATCGTCAGTGGAAGTTCTCAAAGAAAGGATAATTAATGCTGCTAACGACATAAGAAGAACATTAACCACTGGTGTAGTGAAAAGTGGACTACGTGAAAGAATGAGAAAATGTGTGCGAAATAGAGGTGGACACGTAGAACATGAACTATAAAAATTTATTCAAAAACATTAGGTGAATAAATGTTATTTTGAACTGATTTATTGTTTCATTTAGCTTACTACAATCACCCGTTAGACCTACTACCTGAACCTTTCCAACTATGTTTTTTTCTATGAGTTTAAATACAACCCTAGGTTGTTATACCTCGTTGGATAGCTGATAAAATGTAGATGTTTTTAAGCACATCTGCAGAGCAAGTGCCATAATAATTTTTTGAGATATCCAGAAAAGAAAAATATTTTTTTATAATTTGTACTTATTTTCTTAAGTTTCGATCGTCTACAATGAACTATTTAGTTAACTTACGTGCAATTTTAGTCATTGAGGTCATTAAGCATCTCATTCTTCATGTAAAAAACCAAAAAAATAATCATAAGAGTCAAAAAAATTCAAAATATTCAATTCAATAGCCGAAAAATTGGGCATTTTCATAAAAAAAAATAAACTCGAATATCTCGAAAACGGTTAAGTTTAGGATGGGGGGTTCCATAGTGAAATCATTCAGAAATGATGTGTACTACACGCCCTTAACGGATCTAGGTCGACTTTTCCTGTAACCCTGTATATCAATAAACCTAGATAAAGACGAGACAAATCGATATTATATTTAGTTTTGAGCCTACCATATCAAATAATGTAGTAATCACCCTTCTACGTTTGTATGAAGAAAGTAATGGATTGGGCACCCTTAACCCACGTGTAGGATAAGTGATGTAGATTCTAAAAAAATATACACAATGTTTTTACTCACAATAAATTAGGTAGGTGTAGATAGTGTAGTTAGGTAGCATCAATATATCAGGATATTTACACAATCGTTTTTATACTCCGACTTTTATTTAAAAATGTAATTTAGTAAATTAAATAAACTAATTAAATATTTAATCAAAGTATTTCACATAAATATTATTTTACTTAGAAAGTCACTTCTCTCAAGTTATAATATTGGTAGGTATTTAGGTGAAAAATAAGAGATTTATTTGAGTGTAGTAAAATACGAAATGTCATTTTACTGCATCTAATTAAAAGTCGGAGCATACAAGCAATTTGTCCTGTGTATTGTTTTATCATGGTCACCTAATTAGAAAGGGACACACTACCAACGGGAGCCCTCTCGCGCGGACCGGTTTTTTCGCCTTAGTGCACAGTCTAGTTATTAAGTGTAAGGTCTTTGGCCTATGGTTAAACAATAAAAAAAAAACTAGATAAACGTCAAGAACGAGCGATTCATGAATCTTAAAGGAGACCCGATATAGTGACCGCGGCCAAGAGAGAAGAGAGATTCAATACTTGCCTCGCCGATAAGGATCCATGGCAGAAGTCGTATACCAGTGTGAGTGACTAAAGCAAGCAACATCAATAACGTTGTGGGTATCCATGAATAGGGGTTGTCCTGAAATGTTAACATTGCTGTAAGTAATCATTTGAATTAATAATTATTAATGATGGCTGATGGAACTACTGGGTGGAAACCTTTCAGACCTTCAGCCTCCTATTTAAATGGACGGGTTTTGAATTTCGATCCGTTGCACTGTTGCAGTGTGATTGAAGGACAAACCAACAGACAAACACACTTTCGCATAATTATAATATTAGTAAGTGTGGATATTAAAACTAAATGATATCAAAAATTAATTCGTCCGCCTTTTTCTTCGTCTGCGTGGATTTAGGTTTTAAAATTCCTGCAACCTAATTATCTCTGTACCAAAATACTAGACAGACAGACGCAGTTTCTCATTTATAGCATTAAATAATAAGGACTAACTGACTTTCTATTTTTCAATCCAGTTTTCAAAGAACATCAATTTTCCAACAGTTCCCTTGTAGTGCAGCTAGGTACAGGTAAAGAGGAAATAGCAGAGGAACTAGGTATTATAACCTTTCAACGGACGACTCAAAGTTAATCGACTCGGGACAGCGAGTGGACCCGGTAAAAGGCAATTAATTTTCACTTCTCTTCAATAGACCAATTCTCATAAAAGGATTAAGTTAGCCGTTTCATCAGGGGAGACATCGATTGCGTTCATATATAATGAGAGATCTCGCACCTTTCCAATCTGACGTGGGTACCTAATACCTATATACCTAATAAGATTGCTCTCTGTTAAAATAAGACGTTGGTTTGTTTCATTATTTTGTTAATTTAGTCCCGCACGGGGCACACACCCACACACACACATCCACCCACCCACCCACCCACACACACACACACACACACACACACACACACACACACACACACACACACACACACACACACACAAAGCCGTTAGATTATAATCTAACTCGCGAAATTGTAAATTGTCGAAAGATTGTAAACCGTTCAATGTTCTGAGTGTCAATTTTTGAAATATTCATTGTATTTACGTTTTTTTGTCTGTTTCATGTAGGTTAGGTTAGGGTTTGACATAGATAATCAGGTAGTGTCCGGCCGCAGGCTGGGCAATTAGGTTCTATCGGGTTAATAAACCTAACAGATTACAATCTACCGGAAATTAATGCGTTAAATTTTAATCTTTCGACACTTTGCGATTTCGCGAGTTAGATTATATTCTAACGGTTTTTACAATCTTACGGTGACAATAATAATAAAATAACGTCTGATAAAGAGGTTTCCAAAACTTTCGAAAAGTTTTTCCAGGATGTTCCTATTTTGTTGACCGACTCACTAAGCTCCTCACCAACCCAAAGAATGCAATGTCTCATTTGAATTGAGACATCACTGCTATAGATATTATAAAATACTAAGTTATTAAAATTAAAAAATACTGGTGACCTATGTCTGTGAAAATCATATCTAACATATTATTATGCGACATTGCCCCTTACTTAGCTGTAATTTTTAACGATTGTGTAGACTTACTTATGCATCTTCCCGAGTTTAATGAACCATGGAAAACTCTTTCTCTTATTTAAATCAGGAAATAAAATCGACCTTAATAACTACAGACCTATTTCAATTTTACCAACTGTCAGTAAGGTTTTTAAAAAAATATTTTGAGCCAATTAATAAATCACTTTAACACTAATAACTTACTGCATCCCGAGGAGTACGGTTTCACTAAGGGTCGTTATACAACTGATGCGGGCGCTAAACTTTTAAAACATATATACGATGCCTGGGAGCGTTCACAGAATGCTATTGGTGTCTTCTGTGATCTGTCCGAGGCATTTGATTGTGTTGATCATAAAACTTTATTGCTGAAATTAAGCCACTATGGCATCAGAAATGTTGCACTCGATCTCATTGCTTCTTACCTAAACGATAGAACTCAGAGGGTATGCGTAAACCACGTGAAGTCAGTGGGCTCAACTGCATTCATGGGTGTCCCACAAGCCTCGATCTTGGGTCCTTTTCTATTTTTGGTGTATATAAATGATTTACCATACCATGCCAATAATGTCTGTGACATTGTATTGTTTGCTGACGACAAATCACTTATTTTCAAAGTGGATAGAAGTAAGGACAATTTTGACGATGTAAACAATGCAATATCACACGTATCACACTGGTTTACTATCAATAATTTGTTATTGAATACGAAGAAAACCAAGTGCTTAGAATTTGTTCTACCTAATGTAAAGAATATTGATAAAACTATTATGATAAATGGAGAACTCCACAGTTTTCTTGGGGGTGACCTTGGATAATAAGCTTAAATGGGGCGCTCATATAAAGACACTAGCGCGAAAACTTAGCTCGGCTGCTTTTGCTGTCAGGAAAATTAGATAGTTTACCTATATTGAAACGGCTAGGCTTGTCTACTTTGCTTACTTCCACAGTGTCATGTCGTACGGCATTTTATGGTGGGGCAGAGCAGCTGATATCCAATCCATTTTTATATTGCAGAAAAGAGCCATCCGTTCTATTTATAAACTCGGATCACGCGTATCACTTCGTGAAAAATTTAAAGAGATTGGTGTTCTTACGGTGCCTTCGCAATACATATACAATAATATATTTAGTCTTTGTTAGGCAGAACATTAATCTTTACAAGCAAATAGGTGATACTCACAATCGATACACTAGAAACCGCCATAAGCTAGTAACAGCGTATTGTGTGCGCAAGGTGCAGAAATCCTTTGTGGGGTCAAGTGTACGCTTTTACAATATGGTTCCCAAAGAGTTTCTAGATTTGCCATTACATAGATTTAAAGACTGTGTTAAGCAGCAGTTGTCAAGTCGAGGTTATTACACTATCGATGATTTTATTAACGACAAAGTTGCATGGAAGCAAGCGGCCTCGCATCCAGTGACCCACAAGTCAGTGTAATACTTGTAACGTATGTATTGTGTTGTTTACGTATTGTATGTAACCTTTTCTTTTCTATGAAAAGAGCAACTGCTGAGTTTCTTGCCGGTTCTTCTCAGTAGAATCAGCTTCCCGAACCGGTGGTAGAGTCTTAATGTTTCATAAGTGACACAAGTTGTCCTACATGAAAGAAATTAATCATTTATCATTTATCATTTAGTGGTCTTTTAAAAACCACAGAGCCTTAAGATTCCTTTGTTAAAGTTAAAATAATAAACCAACTTACAAAATTGCTACTGTTGTCTCCGATAGTAGCGTTATGTACTAAAGCAGTGTTGTTTAAAACGTCGTGCTGCAAACAAACACAAAGTTAAATCTTTTTCTTATCTTATCTTATATCTTATATGTCACCGTAAGATTGTAAAACCGTTAGATTATAATAATTAATAATTAGGTATACTAACCCGATAGAACCTAAGTGTCCTAGCTGATTATTTATGTCGAACCCTAACCGAAAACGTAAATACAACAAAAGAACATTGAACGGTTCACAATCTGTCGACAGTTTACAATTCCGCGAGGTAGATTATAATCTAACGGTTTTTACAATCTTACGGTGACATATAAAAGGTGTAAGGTAATTAGTATAACATACCCGCGGCTAACCATGTTAGATGATGTATAGATATATTGGAAAAATTGAGACGTGTAGCTCATATCCTGGGGGAGTTCTGAGGACTTCAAAATTTTAGCATAAATGTTCAGGTGGCATCCCTTAAAACAGCTGATTCAATAGGTATTATGAACAGTGAACAATTCGACGTATGTTAAGCCTCGTTGCCAGCGCGAGCGTTGCCATAAAGTCCAGTAGCGATACTAAAGTAATCATTATTCGGCATGAAATGAAATTCTCAGAGTAAAAGCCCGGCTAGAACTCATTTTTTTTTGTATGTAAAAAAAATGCCCGACTAGTTTCGGACTTCGTAAGTCGAAATCAGTCCCTTATCCTTCATTTATGAGCCGCCTTTCTCTGTTTTTAATTTCTAGACTTACTTCATACATTACTTAATCTCCATAGGGTTGCCAAAAGTTATTTTCCATAATTACCTAATTAATTTTGTATGGAAGTTTTTGATAATTAATTTTGACTTTTAAACTCTGCCATCTATAACGACAAAATTGCATGGGTAGCCGCCGGTATTTTATACCATTTACCATTGACTGTCTCGTTGGTCTAGTGGTTAGCATATTCGACTACGGCCGACGAGGTCCCGGGTTCGAGTCCCGGGTCAGGCCTTAACAAGTATGGGGCTTTTCTGACAAGAATTTCTTAGTAGGTACTAGCCCGCAGTAAGGAAGTTGGCGGTGTTTCACCCCCGTGCCTCGGAGAGCACGTAAAGCAGTCGGTCGTATTAGCAGCAATTAATTTATACATATATATATATATATATATATATATATATATATATATATATATATATATAAATTAATTGCTGTTCGTTTGTAAAACTCAGAGACGGCTTAACCTTAACCGATTTTGATGGAATTTTTGTGCGTGTTTGAGGGGGTCCCGGGATGGTTTATATTCACAATTGGACGCGGTAGGGGGCGCTGCAATAGGGTTATTGGTTCAGGGCAGTTCAACGTCTGCCGGGTCTACAAGTTTGAAATAAAATGACTTTCCTCGCCAATTTTTTATAAAAAATATATATGATTACTGTCACTAAACCATGTCAGTCTGCGGAAGATCAAGTTCGGTATTTTTAATGCTGACCATAATCCTCAGCTATACACAAGTATCACAAGGTTAGTAGGGGATTATCCAGACTGCGATCTTGCACCGCTTATAATCGATCTTTTAAACGAGTGTGAAAAGGTATCCCTCTGTAAACGCGCTCACGCTCCGCTGTTCCAACTTCCAATAAAGTCACCCCCACTCACCGCAAAAATACTTGCTCAAAAAAATACATACAGTTTTAAAATATCCATCGTAACCAGCGACCAGAACACAACACACTCCAGCTGCAGCGGTAGAGAAAAAGGTCAACGGCCTCTTCCCTGTATAATGGACGAGTACCACACAAATGCCTGACCCTAAGATCTGCAGAATGCCTAGAATCAGCGTTGCATAATATTTGTCGATCGGTGCTTCTAACATTTGGAAGATAGAAACGGCATACGTCTGGAAAAATAAATGAAACTTCTTCCATATAATGTTTCGGGTACTTTTCGGGAAGGACAAGCTTTCAAGTTCTGAGGTTGTTGAGATCAGCCCCCTGATTGTGGAAGATAATCGTAATCGTAAACGTTGTCAAACGTATAAGCCGACCTGTTTAAGGAGTTCATAGATGCCTGCACGTTAACAGGCATGTTTAAACTCCATAAACAGTTCGAGTTATACATTATGTACTGTCAAATGATAACGATTGGCTTAGACAATTGGGCCTCAGAAATGGACGGCCTTGAGGCACTGACTTTGAAGTTTGAAAGCACGTACGAAAAGGGTGTGTATTACTCGGCACGCACTGATGACACATGGGCGTAATACCAGGCTATTAAGACAAGTTTTAACTCTAAGCTTAATACTGGCAAATTAAAATCTGACGCACAATACAATCATTATTGAATTTACGCTCTGAACATCTTTTTAAAACCACATTCGTTTATAAAATACGTAACCATACATGTTTCAACAAGGTTTCGGTTCTAGTAGGTAGGTACATTGGCATGCACGTGGTGAGAAACCAGGGTAGACATTCAGGTAGAAACCTATTGACTGTTAGCTCATAATGTAAAATTAAGTTATTACAACCAGGGTAAGCAGCATATTTATGCCTCTATGATCTGCACGCCACTGAGTAAGTACAGGGTAGGTACCTTCGAATATTTAGGTAGTTGGACACAGAACGCGTTCAACAAATAGGTACACAGGCCAAAATGGTATACCTACTTGAAAATCGTATGTAATGTTTTCAAACTATACGTTTATTTACTTCTTGTAATAATTACAATACAATTGTAGTTGAAACTTTCACATGACCTGACCTAATATTATATGAGGAATTTAGGAATCATCTATATATTAAAAAAGAACACGGACTTGTAAAGTGGTCATTCCGCTGAAGTGGCCAACAAAGAAGCTGTAGGAGACCAGGAAAAATGGCACCAAAAAGCTTCTATCCAAGTACAGTGATATCTTCTCCCATAACGTTTCTTCTTGGTCCCCGGATTCAGCTAAAAGAAATTAAATAACTGGTCAATTTCGTCTTAGTGCAACTTTATCCATACTAATATTGCAAATGATAAAGTGAGTCTGTCTGTCTGTCCGTCTGTAAGTCTGTCTGTCTGTTACGCTTTCAGGGCCCATCTGTTCAACAGATGTCGATGAAATTTGGTTCAAGGATTGCTTGTATGCTGGGGAAAGACACAGGCTAGGTACGTTTTATCCCGGAAAATTAAAGATTCCCGCGGGAATAAAAATCCTTAGGGCACACGGACGTCACAGGTATCAGCTAGTAACTCATAATATAGAGTGCCGTTACCAATAATGATTATTTTCTTTCCCCCTATAAACAGAACCAAGATTTCTTCGGTTGTAAGAATACTCTCCCTAGTGACTAGGTAGTCAGTTCCAAGAAGACTTCGGAGCAACTACATAGGTACCTACTATAGGTGCTATAGGTACGTCGTGGCTTATATAGGTCGTTCGTTAATTACCTACTCAGGGTTGTCGAGATAATATTAGTTTAAGTATTTTTAGTCTTCGTACCTAATATTATACTAGAGTTCTAGAATACGATAAGTAGATAGTTTAGGAGTCTCGAATTTCAATTTACGCAAAATTGCCTTTATTACACTTATTATTATTATCTATCGAAATCGGAAACTATTTGGCAGATTCGCTTACGAGGAACGCATAGAACAGAGAACTCTCAACGATACGGAAGGGCGGTTTCCCATACAATCGTATTAGTCTGTTTTCTCCGCACATACCTAATTACAATAGAGAAAATATTTTTGAACCGTAAAATCTATACAGATAGGTATGTGTCCGTGCCATGTCCCTGTTTTGCGTTTTTCGATAAATTATTGATTTTCATAATATGGGCCAGTTTTCGCGTCATCATCAGATATCACGAATTTGATTGTATTAGTCAAATTTGACGAATGTAATCAAAAAAAGAGAAACATACCGACATAGCCTTAGTCCTTCGTAAATTAATCTTGAACAAAAATTTGAAGTCGGTTCTGTTTTGGAGGAGGAAACATATGAAAGTAAGAATTTGACTGCTTTTCATAAGTATCATCGGTCCTAGCTGCAGTTGTCCCTAACGGGTGCTATGGAATTCTATTCGAGGAGCAGCGCGACGGCAATATAATTGTTCAGTACCTATTCTGAAGGTTTCCGTTCATGTTATATCCTCTTAATACTTTTTTATGGTTCATAGTTGTAATTTGATAATTTAAATATTTAAGAAACTACTCGTACTTACTTCTCATTATATTTTTTATAAATATTAATAATACTTTGAATCTATGATGTAAATAGGTAAGTACCTTTCTTTTGTTTGAACAATGCTTGTATGTCTTTTAGCTCTCCTTTCACAGCTTCGGGATTTGTCCAGCCACGTAACCACTGTAAGCTCTGAAAATAAGTATAGAATTCATACTAATATAACAAATGCACATGTGTGTCTGTCTGTCTGTTTTTCTGTCTGTCTGCTATATCACGGTCCATTTGTTTAACCGATTTTGAAGGAATTTTGTGACAGGGATAGCATGCATCCCGAGAAAAGACATTGTCTAGGCTGCTTGCCAAAAAATTATCGCGGGAATCCAAGAACTTAAACCACGCGCAGTCTCGGGTATAATTATTATACTTACATTTCTTTAACATGAGACCTTAGGTTAGAATATAATTAATCTCTGATCAGCCAGAAATCGAACATATCCCATGTCCGCTCGTAGCAAAGAAGCATCAAGCAAGAAATGAAAAAAACAGAGAATGAAAAGATACCTTTCTTGCGTCTTCTATTCTTTTTCTGGATACCAGCCAGTGGGGTGATTCAGGAACGAAGCACAGCGCAACGACAGCTAACACCTATGCATAATAATGAAATTATAAAAAATTGTAGATAAAAAGAAAAAAAAATCGGCAACGCATTATACTTTCCTGTAATCAAAAGATAACATGTAGAGTGAGTATGTGAAAGAATAGAGGTCAGTCTTTTTTAATTTAAGCAATTTACAGGACTGCAACATAGGGAGGGAGTAAAGGAAGGAGTCTTTGTATATTGTATGTGTTTTGTATGCAAAATACACCTGTATTTTAAACTTATGAACTAGTCCTTGGCTGCAATCATACATCTTGACAATTAATATGATGCAGACTAAGGTATAGTTGCTTTGAATGTACCTTTATAAAAATGGAGGGGAAAGAGAAAGTCGGAAGGGCATCTTACCGTGAATATAATATTAACGAGAGCCACATTCCGCCAATACAAAAAGAGACCGAAGAGAAACTGAGTGAAGACACCGATGATGATGCACATGGAACTAGTGGCAGTGAGCGCACCGCGCAGATGTGGCTGCGTAATCTCCGCGACGTATGTCAGCACCTGTATAAACAACGAGTTATACGTAATAAGTTTTTTTAAATAGGGATGATGACAACTGATGATGAAATCAAATCAGCAACTTTTTATCAAACTTAAAAACACACTTTTAGTATGGAAGTTGTATTGAATTCACCATTGTGACGTCATAAAATTTCAACGCACTATTTTTCTATAATCTATATTTTAAAATGGTCATCATACCGAAAACTAAACGAGGATGTGAATTTTAGGTCTTTTGGAAGACCCTCTATTTAATCAGTTAGAAAAAAAAAAGTTAGAAATAATTTATTTTTGGTAGATATAGGCATCAATTCTTGTGCTTGACGACAATCACGCTTAAATACAAAGCAATGATGAAGTCTAGGTTGGAGCGCGCTTGCCTTGAAAATGCCTATTCACTTTTGCCTTGAAGGTACTCAAGTTTTAAGTTATACTTGGCAGGGAATACATGCGCTGGAAGGGGATTCCACATCCTCGCGGTTCGAATCGTACCGTATATAAACGTAGAACAGAACCTGGACGTCAACCAGATAGGATGCCAACGCTGACGGTTTCTTGCTGTTCTGTGATAGAACGGTGAAGAGGGAACAACATAGAGTTAATATAGTTCTTACTCTGAGGGGACAAGATTGAAAAGTTCCTGAGCACACTCTCCAAAGTATATCCGATAAAAAACCGATAAACAGGCGATAATGCGGCGGTGCTAATAATAATAAGTTAATAAGTATGTTAAGTTAGTTGTTCTTGTTTTACAACCATAATAATTACCATATACTAGATAATACATATATGTATTCAATCGTTGCGGCGTGAAGGAGTAGCATGCATACAAACTTTCACATTTATTATAATAAGAAGAGGTAAAAGCTTAGTAGTTTTCACATCACGTTCGATTCCTTCAGATGGTCCTATCGGGGATCTCAGGCGCACACAATTTCGGAACTTTTCGGAGTGCATTTTTTGGAGTTAAATATCACATAACTATGCATCGTGAAGATGAGCCAGAGAGCAATGTGTAACATAATTACATGTCCACGGTGTAATAAGTTTGTCATTTATTTTATAATCGAGTTTTTTTATACGACTGCCTGGAAAAAAGGAGTAAGTATATTGTTTTCAGCGTTCATGTATGTATGTATGTATGAAAATGATGAGTAGATTAAAAAAATATATAACACTATAGTTCAGTATCCAGTGATTCACAAAAAAATATCTTTAATAAAAATTTGAATAAGATTTTGATTTAGATTAATTTAGATTTTTAACTTTTTAGTTCGTTTTTTGGCAGGGCAGTCGTGTTTTTTAATTTTTTAAATTCTATTTAAAGAAGTCGTATCTGAAACTCCCCAAAATTGGAAACTAATGTATAATGCTTACTTAGATTCAACAAAGTTAATGGAATCTGTTACTCCTCTCTTCAATTAATAGGTAAGTATAGGTTAAGTACTAGGTACCACGAATTGACTTGAGATAACTTCATATTGTCAACTACATAAACATTGTTTCGCCAGACAAAGGGATTTTCTTAATGTCATCAGCAGGGCGACCGCGTATCTTCTGCATCAATTATTGTTACAGTATCAATTGTTGTGATTGGCTGAATTTATGGTATTCTTGCTGCGTCAAAGGATTTTGTCCAATAGTGGAAGAGTGTTATCCAATCAGAGGTGATTGCGATCGTTACACTGTAGCTGTCAGAGATACGCGGTCGCCCGGCTGAGATCATAATTATACTCTGGTGACATTAAGAATGTTTTTTGTCTGGCGATTTATAATAATAAATCATTATACTCTCAAACGTGGTATGAAATA
This sequence comes from Erebia palarica, assembly GCA_964035005.1. Classification (NCBI taxonomy): domain Eukaryota; kingdom Metazoa; phylum Arthropoda; class Insecta; order Lepidoptera; family Nymphalidae; genus Erebia; species Erebia palarica. The sequence continues at coordinate 24,993,280 of OZ035986.1, forward strand.
TTTCAAATAATGTCTTATCGTATCACATCACACTTTGTCTGAAGATAGCCTTGCATTCAAACGTAAAAGTAGATAGTATAGCTTATCTTTCAAGAGTCTTCTCAGGCGACACTTCTTTCTTCCGGTTTGTATCAGTAGGTAACTCTTTTATATCCAGTGGCGGATTTGCCCTAAGACCCAGGAAGTCCATGCCTAGGGCGGCCAGATATTAGGGGCAGCCAATCGTGACATAAAATTCAAAGATGGCGAGACTAACAGAGGTGAAGAAATGCAACAAAAGAATGGTTGCGAAAAGTTCAGAATCACTACTTTTTTGGTAATAATTGATAAATTGTCAGAAGAACTCAAAAACTACGGGGTGCTTATAAATTACTTTGCAATAAATTTATTTTATTAATAACCTGACGAAAGTAAGCGCATCAGAAGACAATTTTTTGACCCAAACGTGGATATTACTCTTCGTATGTATGTGTGTATGGCTGCGCCAGTGACTGTTCTGGAGAAATGGATCTTTTTTTCTTGTTTGCAACGAGTTAAAAATTATTTACGCCCAACGATGACGGAGCTAACAAGAGACCTTGATTTGCTTAACAAAAAAGCTGATTTCTTGAAATTGGATTGCGAAGAATTAATTAATGATTTTGCTGCGCAAAGTACAGACAAGTCTTGTAACACATTGTAAAACACTTATTGTATCTTATCTAATCTCTATCTAAGAGAATAAACCTGTTGTTAAATAAATAAAATCTAAAACCGTCTTAAATGTTTTATTTAAATGTGCAATTATCCCTGAAACCTCGGAAAGTATTATAAACTAAACAGCTATTAGTAAAGATAATGAAATTTCTGAATCGATTTCGGTAAAAGTTGGCAATAAAGTAAATTAATTACGTAGTAGTCTATATGATGAGTGCTGAGAAAGAAGCGGCTGGTACTTACTACAAGTAGGTACATGACCTGCCTAGGGCGGCCAAGACTACAAATCCGCCAGTGGCTATATCAGTTAGTTTAGTTCTCCGGCGGATTTCCTCGTTACGGATTTTATCCCTCAGAGAAACACCCAACATAGCCCACTTCATAGCTTGTTGAGTGACTTTATATTTGTGGAGGAGGCCAGATGAATGAGGTATGCGGACTGGTAATGGTGATGAGGAATCATGCACTGCTATGAATGAAATACATGGTTATTTAGATGAACTTACTTACTGGTGCCTCAAGCAATCCTCCAGCTAATCCTGTGAGGAATAGTGCGCCGTATAGATGTCCAACGTTGGTCGAGTAGTGGAACATCAGCCAGGCGATGAAGAATGGTATGTTTACCATCTGCATAGCCCTCCGGCGACCAATCGGTGTTGTGACCACGCCAGACAAAGCGCAGCCGATTGGAACAATGATTAAATTTATTGAACCTGTAAGCAAGTTCTTTATTAAATAACTAGCTAATGACCGCGAGTTCGTCCGCGTGGATCGAGGTCTTTTAGTTCCCTTGTGAACTCTTTAATTTTCCGGGATAAAAGTAGCCTATGTCCTATTCCAGACTATACCTGTCTCTGTGCCAAATTTCCTCCAGATCCGTCAAGCCGTTCTAGAGTTATAAGTGTTCGAGCAAACCAAAACAAAAACAATATTAAGAGACATATAATAAGTAAACAAGGTCCGCAGAAAACAAAGGTGGAACAGTACCTATAATTAATATTGATGCCAGAAAGGGCTATATATAGATTTCATACAAACTAGGAGAAATTGAAGTACGAGTACCGTAGTAAATTGGGTCAGTAAGTAATTAGAGACGTTACCATCTCAAAAAAATATCTACAGGAGTCGCGAGCAGGACCTCCAAAGAAGAAATGCCACGCAATGGGAATGGGAATTGGGAGTAACTAGGTACCTAAGCAAAGTTTTTTATGAATACTAACTAATCCATACCTATCTTCATATTTGTCCCATACTAATATTATTTAAATGCGAAAGTATATGTGTGTCAGACGTCGGTCTGTCGTCCCGGAGACGTTCATGAGGCTGCGGAAAACTTTACCTCGAAAAATTATGAAGTTCCTGCGGGACTTTGAAAAACGTAATACATGCGGACGAATTCGCGGGTATCATCTTGTATTATATACTAGGTAATCCGAATTCTTATTAGCAGTCGCTTTTAGTCTACTCTAGGCAATAAAGCTAGTGGACCCCAACAATTCCTCAGGCGTCGAAACTTTGAAACTAGTATGATAAAGTATCATGAGTTAAACGTAATAATATAGATATCCAATACAAACTCAGAAAGGAAGTAAATTTTTTTTATGCTTTAACCAAATGTGAAGCAGGAAGATACATTATCGCGTAAACGCAGTTTAGGTTTGATAATAAAATCGGTTTAAATATCGATGGTCTGCATGATTATTTCGTTTGATATTTCGGTTTGTAAATATATCTACTACCTAACTACTATTATTTTTAAAAGAAATCGAGATAATGTTCAGTCATATTTTTTTTTTATCCACTGTAAGTTAGCCCTTGACTGCGATCTCACCTGATGGTAAGTGATGATGCAGTCTAAGATGGTAGCGGGCTAACCTGTGAGGGGCATGGCAGTTATATTAAAGCCATACCCCTATAAGGTTTCTACACGGCATCGTACCGGAACGCTAAATCGCTTGGCGGCACGTCTTTGCCGGTAGGGTGGTAACTAGCCACGGCCGAAGCCTCCCGCCAGGCAAATAAATAAATATTAAGTTTTAGGTATAAGTAAATACCCAACTTCCGCATGGATTATTTTTTGGATATTTTTGTATCAGTTTTCGTTACCTACTACAACCCTGCCAAGTCTCAACGACTGAGGATTTAATGCGGGGGTCTCCATACCGCCATACACCGAACCGCCCCGTTTCCTAGACTACCTAGTTACAATGTTTCTAATGATTTGTTTTGTTTTGAACAGAATTCTTCCGGTGAGGTGTAGGCTAATTTCAATTAGCTTTTTTAGTTTTAACAAGAACTACGAAGAAACTAGGAGTCTCTCCTCAAGGTTGTATCTTGTGACCGATAACCATAATGCTCGACTTTTAACAGTAAATAAGTAAGTACCTAGGTAACTGACTTTTTAAAAACGAAACTCTAAATTAAAAGTATCTTTGTTATTTTTTAGGAATTTATTTTATTTTATTTATTATACGACTGCCTGAAAAAAGAAGTATGTATGGGAGTTTGTATATTCCACCATAACTTCTATACGCCTGAACCGATTTTGATAAATGAGATATCGTTATCCCTAGCTTATTCCGGGTGACATAGGCGAGTAAAATTTAAAAAAAAAATTATGGGGTGACCATGGTCCCGCATTAAAGACTAAATTTGAAAAAAAATATCGAAAATAATATTAACTACATAATCATCATCTAGAAAATGATGAGTAGATTCTGAAATTATATAACACTATAGTTCAATATCCAGTGATTCACAAAAAATAGGATTCTAATTTAGCTAGATTGATTTAAATTCTTAACTTTTTAGTTCGTTTTTTGGCAGAGCAGTCGTGTTTTTTAATTTTTTTAATTTCTACTACAAGTTAGATCTTGAGCCTACATTACATAATTTTTTAAAAGACATCAGTAGTCGGTATACTGACCTCGTGCCTTGGTGCTTGTAAAAAATATTATTGCCCCAAACAAGGATGACCAAATAAGTAGGTATCGAGATTCGAGGTCGTATTAAAACAAGTTATAACTGTTGTTAATGTATGCAAATAAAAGCTGAATATCTTCATTTATACCAGACTTAAATATTTTTGCTTTAATTAATAGCCTATGGATACCAAATCTGTTCTACACATTTTGAGATTTCTCAACTACCTAAGCTTATTGGTCAACTCATAAATAAATTAATATTAGTGATATCCTTTTCGTTATGGTATTTTCTGGAAACCTTCAGACTGAAAACAAAAGGCCATTTTAGCATTATTTTTTACACGACGACTGTCCAAATAAAGGACATGCCCGGGTGACATTATGCTGCTGCCTAAAGCACAGGGTATCCTAAATTAGGCAGCAGACCATGTACCTTACCTTGTATCAGGAGACCTAAGACTTAATTTTGTAAATTATGGAGACTATAAACAATTATTTATTTATTTAATTTATTATACATTTCGGATCAGATTTTATCTCGATTTTACATCCAAAAAAGTAGGCGCCTTTGAATTGTTTCCGCAGCCGAATTACAGTTTTTTGTAGTACTTGCTACAAGGTTGTTATCAATAATGCATAATTTTTTCCATAGGTCTAATAAAATACCATTGATTAATTTGATTTTAAATACGATCCATCAATCGATGTTTTGGCCGTTAAAATATGGGTTTATACACGTGGCCTCATAGATTTAGGATTAGTCTAGAAGCGCAGCAAAGACCAATCCTAAATCTATGCGTGGCCTACACTTATTACTTACACACTATTCCTATTTTGTTGTTAGACCACATAAATATAACAAATAGCTCAGGCTACATATGCAAGCTTTGTATGGGAACCCTAAAATAAAAATTGTAAAGCTGATTTTTTACACAAGGTGTTCTTTATGGTCTTAGAAGTATTTCCACAAAAATCCCCACTCCAACGATGCGGGGGAGAAGAGAAAACTCTTCTCCCGCCTTAAATGTCTCCCTGAGCGCAGTGTTTTATAATTTTCTCAAAAACTATTAAAGCTAGTAAAAAACAATCTCTAGCGAATATAATCTACCAAATGGCATTTAGATCATTATGATAGTACAAATAGTTTTGAAAATATGCCGACTCATTTTGCGTATTTGTTATTTTTTCAAATCGTGATGTTTCTTATGATTTACACGAAAAGTATAAGAGTTAGGAAAAAAATGATGGGAACCAAATAAAAGTTCATGAAATCATCTACCAATTTTTTCATTTCAATAGACCTAATACTTTCGGAAATATGACGATCGAAAAATAGGCTTGCGAAGGGTGCGCGGGCGGCGCGTTAATTTATTATTTATCATTTCATCATTTATTATTTACTGAGCCCTTTCACGTCCTTCACTAAGAACCTGAACAAAATGCTGATATATCTACGTCTCGAAGTCCTTTCAACAATATGTAGGTATGCAATATACATTTATCCAAAAACAATGTAGTCCTAATAAATTGAACCACCAACATCATCTCTCACCATCTTGCTTTTATCAGTTACTTACTCTGTTAGCGGTAAATAAAATAAATAAATAACCAATGGTAAATTCACTGGACGAGACAAAAACACTTGTATTAGTTTATTTGTTTACAAGACATTTGATTTGATACTTGAATATAAATTCGATTACAAAAAAGCACAATCAGCGAGATATTTGAGAGGGGGAGGGGGGTTGTGGGAGTGGGGCAAAAAAAGTACATTATTTGTACCTAAAATCAAAAATACGTTATTTATTTAGAGATTTATTCCATATTATTATGCTAAGTCTACATGACTAACACCGGTTCTTACTCAACAGCAAGGTATATTTCGAAAACTATTTGTCCTATCAAAATAAACTAATGACTATTTTATTAAATTAATAATCTTTGTACTTGTCCTGACAGCTTTACTAATCTAATATTTTTTCTTGAAATTACAAAAAACATTCACGAATTTTACAAAGGTTTAATTTTTTATGCCAGTTAGGCAGCCACATTTCCTAAACTATTAGTTAATCAAAATACACAAAAAAATATTTTGGAGATAATTTAATGAAATTTATTTTTGCTTCTGATATTTTTTCCTAGTTCTAATAGTTTCTGTGAAAATTCTAAAAAATATAGGTACACGGTTGTTGAAATTTTTTTTTTCTTGGAATAAAGGTTGCCATATTTCTCGAACTATTGGTCCTATCTGAATTTACGATAAGACTTTTTGTAGGTAATTTAATGAAATTAGTTAGTTTTCCGAGGATTGATCGCAGCTTTCATAGTTTTTGTGCAAATTGCAAATAACACAGGATTCCAGCTATTTCTTTATTATTTTTCGTACACAATATGTAGATATATATGCGAACTTATTAGTCCTATCTTTATGAACAATTTTCTTTTTATACTCATAAGTTGTTAAATGTTTTTACTTTTGGCAGTTTTTTGCCTAGATCTAATAGTTTTCTACAAATTACAGAAAACTTATAAAATTTTGAAATATATTTTTTTCATGCAACACTTTCGAAATTATTAGTGCTATCAAAATGAATTTAAAACTATTTTGTAGTTAATTTAAATATAATGATCACTGGCTCAATCAGTTTTTCTGTTCATTTTTTCTGGAAATTAAAATCAACGTACACAGTATTTGCATATTATTTTCGTTTCACTAGGTAGGCATTATTTTATCATAATAAAGTAAATATAATTTTATAGCTAATTTAATAACCTTTCATTTTCCTACAGACAACATTTTCGTAGCTCTATCAGTTATTTAATTTAATTTAATTTAATTTATTTGAACTACCAACAGAATTACAAGTAGTAGGAATACAAAATGTTGAATGGCTTAGGCAATAGGTAACAAGCAATTCAATTTATAGGTAGTTACATCATGCACATAGGAAAAGTCGTACATAACTGACACAAGAATACATTGGGGAATTATTAATAAATAATTAGGATTACTGATACAAGACAATAAAAAATTAATGAAAATAACTATATTATATAACATTCACTTTAACTACTGTTTAAAAAAAACTGGATAAAAAGTTAAACAAAAAAATTTTTGATGCATAAAATTTATAATACAGGGTTGAGAAAAAAACAAAGAGGATCATCTGACAATGTGATATTAATAGTCAAGTGATTTGAGTAGGTAGTTGACTTTGAATTTCTGTAGTTTTCCACAAAACAAATCAATGGATTTGTCCATGTTGCGACATTAGTGAGAAGCAAACTCGAGTACGGCACGGTAATATGGAGCCCAATTACCAGATCCATAAGGATCGTCTGAAAAGTATACAGAGGCGATTTACACAATTTTACTCAATGTTGTTATTATGGAAATTACATGGAACTACATTACAAAAAGTGATGAGATGCAAAATATTTTCTTTTCATGCACAAAGGGTTAACATATCTCCGAAACTATTTGTCTTAGCCAAATTAACTAAAATATTATTTTGTAGATAATTTAATTAAAATAATTTCGGCATAGACAGTTTTTTTCTAAATCTAATATATTTTGAGAAAATTACAAAAAACTGCGGTTGGGAAGTCGATTGAGGGGGGAGGGAGGGAAGCCCGCGGCCTAGGAGTGGGGACTTTTGAAGAGGTACTTCTCAGACCCCAAGGAACACTTGTGCCATAAATCAGCGTTACATTTTTTTAGAGTCGTTGTTTATAAGTCCCGTACTAAAAGTTTTGTAAAGATGACAGCCTAGAAACCGAGACAAAGTGTAGCACTGAGTCGCAGTGCTTTCACAAACTATGAGTTAAACAAATCCTAGATAGTAGATACAAGTTAGTACTCACTTATCCAAGATATTTCCGAGGCTTCTAAGTGTAATATCTCGCCTTCTATAGGAGTCTGCACGGCAGGAATGAGGATTGTGGAAAAGCCGAGTGTCATTCCATAGCCTGAAATATAAAAACTAAATTAACGGGGTTCGGGTGGTCGGGTGGTCGGGATTCAATCCCCGAGCTCTAACTATTCGGACAAATTAAATAAGCATAAAGAAATTATCGTGAAGAAACCCGAGAGTAATATTCACATAATGTTCTCAAGGGTATGTGAAGTATGCAATCCGCATTTGACCAGCGTGGTGGACTATGGCCTATACCTTTGAATTATGAGAAAACATGCTCAGTACCTACTCAGCGTGCTACTGCAGACCAGAGTAAGGAGCGAAACGTTACAGTGCCCATCAATGATGGAACAGAATACCTAGTAAGTACTCTAATGATGCAGAACGCGCATTCTATTGTACCTAGCATTTCTATTCACTATTCGTATGGAATCGCTGCAATATGGAAGTAGGTAATTAGGTATAACATTACATTGTACTACCTACCTACCTATTACATATTCTGTGATAACAATAAGATTTATATTAGGCATATTTAGGTTTGAGGAGTATGTACGTATTATGTATAAGGTATGTATTTGGGTATGTATAGGTACGAATGTATCGCTTATTTTAATAGTAGTAATTATATTAAATAATTTAATTTAATTATTATGCGTAATGTACGCATAATAATAATAATAATAGATAAATATTCTATTCCCACAATAGCGAGTATGATTGATAACCTTATCTTTTGCTAATCTAGTTCGGTAATTATTATTTCAACTAGGAATAGAGATATCCGATAAATACCTACCTAGTTTAACATAGTAGCTCGGAGATTAAAGAAACAACGTAGCATTCGTATCTATGTACTACCTACCTATTTATTCTGTGGTGATAATACCTAGGTATTATACCTACGGTTTATTTACTTAACAAGAACGTAATATTATTGTGAGCGAGACCGCACAAAAAAAGAAGTTTTGTAATTTTGTACTTTGGAAATAGGTATTTCTGCCTCTAGCAATCTGACAAGTCTGTTGAAAGAACGTAACACCGTATCTACCTACGCTAATTTTATATTTTAAATATTATAAAGAGGAAAGATTTGTTTGTTTGTAATGGATAAACTCAAATATACTCAACCGATTTTAAAAATTCTTTCACCTATAGAAAGCTACATTATCAGAGAGTAACATAGGCTATATTTAATTTTCATAAAAATTAGAGATCCTTACGAAAATTGCAATAATGTGAACTAAGTCGGAAAAATCGTCTCTTCTGAGAGCTTACGTGGTGTGCGCTGCGTAAATAGTTAAAGTTACACGAAACCAATGTATGGTGGAATTGTTCCTCTTAAAAAGTTAAAAAAAAAAGTCCGCGATAGCATATATCTATCTTTTAAGGTTGATTCACAATAACCATTTTTATGATTTTCAAATTGGGTCTAAACCAATGTTTTACTTGCGAAGGTGTTTTTACCGACATGGTAATTAATCCTTACCAAAATAAATACATTAGTCATCTCAAGTATTTAATTAAGATAAAAATTGTCGTTTACACCATTTAATTCAGATGAATATCCTATGAGATATTATAGAAATAATGTAACGTGCAAGTGAAAAAGGCGCGACTTCGGCCGGCGCTCAGATTAAATAGGTACCTACTATAATCTGAGCTCTGGCGGCTGTGGCAGGTGTGATGAGGACCGGGCATATTCTTACAATGTAATAGGAAACTGTAAAACCTGCCCACTGCCCACTGGCTATGTTGGGTATAGACTATTAGGATTATTAGTGCTAGCCGTGCGTAGCCGGGGCGGATCGCTAGTCCACGCTAATTTTAAGTGGAGATTGAATATTTCAATTTCCGATTTAATAAAAATAAATTAAATTGAGATATGTAGGTAGGTATAGTACTTACACTTATGTATAGTAAACACAGAAATAGTATAGTAGTTAGTGCGTGACGATATATAGCAATCACCAAGGAATTGAAACAATACACATCCTTCTCAACAATAAGCAGACTCATTAAAATTAAGCACAAACTAAAGTACAAAAATATCATAGTAAGAAATGAATGGTAATTATTAATTAATGACAAAAGATTTCTTGCCTTGAAATTAATTTATTTAAAAATGGCCAAGTTGAGACTGAGAATAGTAATATAAAGAAACAAAAGCAAAGTGTTTTTGCGAAATATAGGTATACCTAAATACTTACCTGTGACTTTGATTCGTAACAGTTGTAAATATTTTGCTGAATTTATTAACATGATGCTAATAGCATTTTATTAAAATTAATTACAAGACAAAAGTAGCTTAGGTTGAAGGTTCCTACTATAAATACACTACTCAGAATCAAAACTAAAATTTAGGCAATAAATAATTTTTCATCATGCTGGAATAAACAATTAGGGTCAACACCTAATTGTTTATTCGCCGACCACCCCCTGTTCACGACCGTTTTTCCAAAAACAACCAAAAACAGTTGCAATATCAATGCAACAATCACTCTTTTTCTTGAAGATCATGCTCTATCTATCCCTTACTCTCGGGTCAAAGGACATGACCAGTAATTGCCCTCCGATTCGGGACAATGCACAGGATTTCCGTTTTTACAGTAAGGTTTAAAAATTCAAAACGAAATTATTATGGATTTATTATTCCAAATAAGGTCAGGGTTCAAATGACAAAAAAAACAGTACGTTTATTGTTTAAATCTTGAGCGTCCGCTTTCCTCTTTAAGCACTACTCCATTTTGACGTTCCATTATATCCATGCCTAATAATAATCTTGTAACCCTACATGAATACCATTTATGTACCTTAGTCATTATATTAAGAATGATTTATTTTTGATCAATTAAATAGTAATGAAAAGGAAATGTATGTTTTGTTTATAATTATTTTTATTTTTTGACAAGTCTCAAACTAATAGATCGAACAAAGCATTTTGAAATACTGCGTTTAAAGGAACGCCCTTTCACATTGCATATGCTGCCATCTGTGGTCGAATAGTTGAACTTGTTAAACAAAAGTAGTGAGCAATACTTAAAAATATTTTCTAGACTCACCACAATAGATAGCGCCATCTAGTGTGGGAAAGCAGTTTTTGGTGAAACTTTTTTAATTTATTTTCTCAGTTTTCAGAGCCTTCAGACTCCTGAAACTTTTTTATTTGAAAACTATAAAATATAACAATTACAATAAAGAAATAATACTTGAAAATATTTTTTTAGACTCGCTCAACACAATAAATAGCGCCATCTAGTGTGGGAAAGCAGTCTTTTGGTGAAACGTTTTTTGTTCATTTTCGCAGTTTTCCGAGCCTTCAGACTCCTGAAACTCTTTTATCTGAAAACAGTGAAATATTAAAATTCCAATAATAAAGAAATCATTGCTGAACATTGATTTTTAACACCTAGGCAAGCTGCCATAGTTCCACCGGTCAAGTCCTTTGGCCAACCCAATATATTTCAGTGTAACTCTGTGAGCCGATGAATCTGAGCCACAGCACACAAATTGATTTTGGAGCAAAATGCGGATGCAAATAGTGAGGAGGCCAAACTTAAACCGTGAGTAAAACATGTTTTATTAATTTTTTTGTATACATTTTATGCTTAAGGTGTCAGAATATGACTAAATTATATCTTAGAATCCATATTTTGTCCAAAAAATGCGTATTTATTTAAATCAATGGTGGTCGCTAATGGGCCGACTAAAACTTAGCTTCCTCCCGATACGAACACATGGTCTAAAACTAGCGGTTTCTAACGAATCATTTTTGAGCTTTTCTAACGTGCTGCATAATATTAGCGCAAATCTTATTATTTCTTGACAGCCTATTATGTATGGTTTATTTAAACGTCAGATTGCGACCGACAAACATTGACTGACAGGTTTGACTATATAGTAGTGGTCGTATACTGATTAGCTAGCGACCATTGAAGACGGTTTTAAATTTTTGTCTATATTTTGGCGGTCGAGTCTTGACTACTTATTTTATTTTACTTTTTAAAATAATCTGGTGGGGTGATATGAGCACCAATTATTTACACTATGTAATGCACACTTTCAGAATATCTTCAGATTATGCTTCAGCGATCACACTCATATCAGTTGATCGAAGCAAGTGTCTTGCATTTGCCGGTATGATTGTTATTACAATAATTTTCTTCTTGGCTTTCTAAAATTCGCTTAAAGAGAACTTTTAAGTCATATGAGGCTTAGTGCCTGTCTACAAACTGAAAAACTGGGTTTGTTATATAATTTTTGGTTAAATAACCATTTAAATTATCGTTAATGGATTCATAAAATACGTTACTCTTCATCCAATTGTATTCTGTAAGTCCAGGTACATATAATTGAGACAATTTATCATCCATGACCTCAGGGGTTCTTAGCTCTAGTAGTATTCCCTTATGTCAGACTCCCTAAAGCCATCGTTGCTAATATACCAGAACCATGGGTACTTGAACGTTTAAAAAGTGGATGGATGAAGAGCGAAGTCTTTTATGAATATGTAAGCAATGCGTTCAATGATTGGGTAACCAAAAATGTTATTAAAAAAGCCCGTAAAAGATGGGTACAAGTCTCACATGACTTGCTCTCTGATACTATAAGTGAGTTTTGTGATTGGAATGGTTATCCATGAGTACTGCAGCCATTCATTCCATTGAGCTCTGGCAAGTACCAGCTTAATGTATTGGATTCGGTGGATCGTCGCGCCAGGATTGGTAACAAAGCGCTGGTCAGTTCGAAGCGGCAAGGCTTAGAACATCGCCGCAAAGTTGGCTGTCTGTCGGTTTTCTACAGGATATATTTCGGAGAGTGTGCTATAGAGCCATTCAATCTGGTTCTTCCGTCACCTTTTTATTATCGAACCGCAAGGCATCGACAAGGTCTATGCCCCCTTACGCAGTCGAAATTCCGCGGGCTCGTATGAAGCGATTTGCTTCCTCGTTTCTAATTAGAACCGCTAGGATATGGAATGCCCTTCCGGCTTCTGTTTTCCCCTCCTCTTTTAATATAGGTACCTTCAAATCAAGAGTGCGCTCCACCTTAGGCTGCATCACCACTTGCAAGCAAGTCTGATTGCAGCCAAGCGCTGGCTATATAATTTAAAAGAAAACGAAATGTAGGAAAAGCAGACTAATAAAAAAAATTAAATCATGCAAGTTATGTCCCTAATATTCTATGTTCGATAAAAAAAATATATTACTTTTTTGCTATTTTTTAAAATAAATATTGACTAATAATTCATAGAAAAAATATCTAAACGTGTTTTTAGAACAATTAATTGTTATTTTTATTTTCGACCTTAACTTAATATATCAAGAGATCCTTTTTCAGTGGCTGTTGAATGTTCGTAAACTGACTACTGTGTGGTCGTAAATTAACGAAAGTTGGTCGTAAACTGAAAAAAACGCAATTTTTGACAAAACGGAATATTGCAAAAAATAGGGAAACAGAAATATTTAAATCATATGGTAATTATGTTTCTTTCATACATATAAATTGTTATTTCGTCAAAAAAGGTAAATTTCAAAGAGCTATGTTTATGTAACTTTAAAGACGGCAAGTCGACTAACTGGTCGTCAACTGACGTGTTGACCACGTTGACCATACCCACTCAAATAGTATACAGGTATAATCTCACTATAGTCATCATTAGACACCATTCCACCATTCCAATCTTTTAAAATCAAAAGACTTTAATATTGTGGCTATTAACTAATAATATGCAAATTTAACACGAGGTATACCTATTTCCATCGGATCGAATTTTATGGTATTAAATCGGCATATTAGACATTTATTTTGTAAATGTTATTACCTGTCATTCTTGTCTAAATAAATACTCAATTTATTAATTTCATGTAGGTAGGTAGTATGATGTAGGTCAATGGCGTCTCATAATATGATACGTCATGGTCACAAAATCAATCGATATTATACTTTATTTGAATTTAATATTATATACTATATTTGACGACATCCGTGGCGCAGGGTGTAGCGCTGATGCCTTAACGTGCGGAGGTCCCGGGTTCGATCCCCGGCAGGGTCAATTTGGGAACTTATACCAAATTTCTGAATTTTCCCTGGTCTGGCCTGGTGGGAGGCCACCCTACCGGCAAAGACGTGCCGCCAAGCGATTTAGCGTTCCGATACGATGCCGTGTAGAAACCGAATAGGGGTATGGGTTTAATAGGTATAACTGCCATGCCCCTAATAGGTTAGCCCGCTACCAACTTAAACAGCATCATCACTTACCATCAGGTGAGATCGTAGTCAAAGACTAACTTGTAGTGGATAAAAAAAAAGGATAATACAACAGTGATAATAATAATCTATAACTAATAATATTAATTCGTCTGTTCGAGAACGCAAACAGAAGATTACTTTTCTATTCCAAAATGTTCACTTGGTAATCGTTATAAATTGATGTCCTGTTTACAACTCTAGTAGACCTGGCTGCACTGCCCTCGTTTGATATCGGCAAGTCTCTCACTGAACGCTTAAAACGGCATGTTTAAATTATGGGTAGGTACCTATTCCTGCAGGGCGAGCATGGGCAGGGGACAAAAATCTTATCCCCCGATTATATCCACTGACAAGAGATAAAATTATCTTGTCCATGGCAACAGGGGAAAGGAGAAGTACCTACCTGTATTCCTGTTTGACATTACAAGTGGATAAACTGCCCCCGGCTAGAGCATGGGGGCAAAGGAAAGAATTAAACTATGAAAAGAAGAGCTAAGAATGAAACCTAATTGTCCTGAAGACTAAAAAATTATACCTACATGACATTGTAAAAATTTATATTACGTTTACTTAGTAAATGCAAGTTTTTTTTACTTTATAATACATAATTAGGTATATCAGGTACCTACTTGAAGTTGGTTACAATGGTATCTAAAATAGCGAAATCTCAAGATCATGAGCAGTTAAAGTATAATTATAACCATAAATTATGTAAAACATTTTATGCTAATCTAACATCCATACTAATTATTATGTATTATAAATGCGAAAGTGTGTCTGCCTGTCTGTCTGCTACGCTTTCACGATCCACCTGTTCAACCAATTTTGATGAAAGGACATGACCAGTAATTGCCCTCCGATTTGGGACAATGCACAGGATTTCCGTTTTTACAGTAAGGATTAAAAATTCAAAACGAAATTATTATGGATTTATTATTCCAAATAAGGTCAGGGTTCAAATGAAAAAAAAAAAGTACGTTTATTGTTTAAATCTTGAGCGTCTGCTTTCCTCTTTAAGCACTACTCCATTTTGACGTTCCATTATATCCATGCCTTTTTTTTTTTTTTTGACGCTGGGAAATGCGTTTAGGCATCCCTCTCGGAAGCAGGCAGTGTGAAACTGCGATGCTTCCGAGAGGGTATGTGGGACTCACTGGCACTCCAGAATACCCACTAAAACCCAGCGGCGCTCCTGCGCATCGCCTTAAGGCTGGGTTACGGGAACACGCAATCATCCGCGACCCAGCCAGCGACATCCGCCCAAGCGGACCCTCCTGCGGGGGGCATGCTGCCCCGACTCCCCCTCGTGTTCCTCCGCGACTGAGGCTCAACGGGCGACAACGAAGACGACGACGACGAAAACGACGACGACGACGACGGGCTGGCCGCCCGGAGCTCCCGTCAGGGTGGAAGGCGCCGGTCTTGCGCGCGCCTCCTGCGCCCGGCCCTTCGGCGGCGGAGAGGGTCTGCGTCGGCAGCAGCCTCACGCAGCCGTTCCGCCGCCTCCTTCTGGGACATCACCTCCTCGCAGAAGGAGGCGACGGCGTCCCAGGACTCTTCGCTGCCCACCATGGCTCGGACGACGGCGGGCAGCGAGAGGTCCGGCCCCACCACTGCCGCGAGTGCGGCGCGCTGGGGCGCCCACTCGGCGCACGACTCCAGCGTGTGCTGCGCCGTGTCCTCCGCGTGGCCGCACTCGTGGCACACCTCGGTGGGCTCCCGTCTCGCCACGCCGCACAGGTATCTCCCGAAGCAGCCGTGCCCCGAGAGAACCTGCACGAGGTGGAAGGAGAGGGCCCCGTGCGTCCGGCCGGTCCAGAGCTCCAGGACGGGCCGGATCGCCTCGATCGTCCGCCTGCCGGCAGTCGGCGCCAGAAGACGGTCCCGCCAATGAGCGGCGAGATCGGCCTCCGCCAGCCGCCGCCAGGCGCGATCCTGCGCCGGCGTAGGGTGTTCCCCCCGGATGCGGGCATCCACCCTACGCCAATACGCCGCCGCGAGCACTTCGGCATCGAGGTCCCATGGCGGCGTCCCCGCCAGCACACAGGCCGCCTAATGCGATACGGTCCGATAACCCCATATCACTCTGACCGCCATGACCCTCTGCGGCCTCCGCAGCAGGGCCCGAGTTTGGGCGGTCAGAGTGTCCGACCAGACAGGCGCTCCGTAGAGCGCCATGGACCGCACGACGCCCGTGTACAGGCGCCGACACCGCGAGCTCGGTCCGCCCAGATTTGGCAGGAGCCGACTCAGGGCTCCAGCAGCTCCCACGAGCTTCGGGACGAGACGCCGAAAGTGCTCCTCGAATGTCCACCGGCTGTCGAGGACGAGTCCCAGGTACTTCATCGTACGCTCGACGCCGATGGACACTCCGCCCACCACCAACTCGGACCGGGCGGGAGGCGCCCTCCGAGGCCCATGAAAGCACAGGGCCTCGGACTTGTGCAAGGCCACCTCCAGATTATATCCATGCCTAATAATAATCTTGTAACCCTACATGAATACCATTTAAGTACCTTAGTCATTATATTATGAATGATTTATTTTTGATCAATTAAATAGTAATGAAAAGGAAATGTATGTTTTGTTTATAATTATTTTTATTTTTTGACAAGTCTCAAACTAATAGATCGATCAAAGCATTTTGATATACTGCGTTTAAAGGAACGCCCTTTCACATTGCATATGCTGCCATCTGTGGTCGAATAGTTGAACTTGTTAAACAAAAGTAGTGAGCAATACTTAAAAATATTTTCTAGACTCACCACAATAACTAGCGCCATCTAGTGTGGCAAAGCAGTTTTTGGTGAAACTTTTTTTATTTATTTTCTCAGTTTTCAGACCCTTCAGACTCCTGAAACTTTTTTATTTGAAAACAGTCAAATATTACAAGTACAATAATAAAGAAATCATTGCTGAACATTGATTTTTGACACCTAGGCAAGCTGCCATAGTTCCACCGGTCAAGTCCTTTGGTAGGTATATGGGTAGGTTATATCCCAGGAAAGCATAAAGGCTACTTTTTATCCCGGAAAATTAGAGAGTTCCCGCAGGAATCAAAAAACTTAATCCATGCGGAGGAAGTCGCGGGCATCATCTAGTTTGGAAATATATTTCCAAGTAGGTAGTAGGTACATAACTAGGTATGTAGAATTATATTTAAAATTCGGTAGTTTTTATAATATGAATAAAGCAAGCCAGCACTTAGGTACTAATTAAAACAGCTATACTTACCTACCCTAAATAGTTAACTATACTTACTAGCTTTGTCTAGGTAGGTATGTGGGTACTGGAATTGAGAGGAATCATGTTACTTGTAGGTAATTCTATCTACCTATGCTCTTTTAAATTGGAACCATTTACGAAGTAGTTAGTGACTATTATTTTAATCTGTGCCGTTACTTTAGTTGTAAATTGTAATATAGATACTAGGTACCCAATTGACATCGAATAGTAGGTAGTCAGAACGAATGAAATTATAATTTAAGCACAGAAGAATACCTACAAGTAATAGCAGTACCTTTCAGGTACAAAATAATTACTTGCAAAGACGTATAAGTTATTAGCGGCTCTTGATATACCTACCTACGACGTAATAAAATGTAATTTATTTAAACTCTACAATAATTATTCCCATCTCAAGTCATAATAGGTACCTATATATTTTTTTATCGTGAGACAGGTTTGCGCTTGATGACAATCATGCTTAGTGCAAAGCAATGATGAGGTCTAGGTTGGAATGCGCTTGTCTAGGAGATGCCTATTCACTTTTGCCTTGAAGGTAGGTAGTAGGTAAGTGGCAGGAATCACATGAAGAAACGCTGTTAGAATTGGCACCAAGATCAAAATTCTGGAGCGATGTTTGTAAAATATTAACTGTATCATAATTATTTTATTAGACAAGCACGGCATTGTCGCAATATCATTACAGTGCTTTTAACTGGCTTCCCGATATTGAAATAACAAATTCCAGGTATATACTTATTGGGTTATGAATTTTAAAAAATATCGTTTTTTTATGTACCTATCTATTTGAAAACTAACACAAATTGTATAAATATTCGATGCGAAAAACTCTTAATATTTTTTTTAAAAATTAATAATAAAAAATTAAAAATTGATAAATTTTTAAAAAGAACCAAGTGACTACGAACGCGCCACGATCGGTTGCCAATTACCATGTTTGTGAATTGTGACGTCATAATGATAAAGCAATTTCACGATAGTACAGGCTGGGTAAGGCCGTTAAAAATGGATGATTTCACTTTGGCTAGGCGTCCGATATTTTTTTTCTATGAAAATGTTATGTCATGTACATTTTCCTTTCCCCTAGACAAAGCAAGGTCTTTTTTAGTTGTTTTAATGTCCTATTATATTAAAAACATTACATTTCGTATTATTTTGAAGAAAATATTATCAGAGTAGAACATTGCTCCATAAAAATAAAAGTGTCCCAAATTATATCCGTTGTACTTAAATGATTGTATTTTGACCTGTTGTATTATTTCAGATGTTTATGGTTTAACTTAAATATTAACATGTTTTCTTAAATCTGACATATGTTACGACGGTTTTGAGTAATAAAATAATACTTATTTTAGGAAATTACATTGCGTCCGTGTGTTTAAAGCTTTTATGTTACCGATTTTATGTTACCACAATTTTCTCAAGAAAAATGAATTGAATAGTAGAAACTGTTTTTATACCATGGCTACACTATTGGCTTTATTGTCTATGCTACATTTCTGTCACCCATCGGCCATTGTTATGTTTAGTGCCATTTGTTCGGGGCAGTGCCGAATTTTCGCAGTGTAAAAAAAAAATTTACTGGTTATTTTAAGGTAAATATGACTATTTTATTCAAGAACTCCAATTATTTTATGAATTTAATGTTTAGGGAATAGTTTGAAACTGCGTACGCGCTTATATTGATAGTGTTACTGCATAAAATTAAAAGTATTAGACTAGGGGCTAGTTTTGATGTTACTTTTATGTGAGTTATGTTACCATTTTTTAAGTTACGTAACATAAAAGTGATATAAGGCTTAATTCATAATTGCAGATTTATACAAATTCCTAAAAAGTATTAAGTACCTAAGTAATTACCTAATTAGGGTATTATTAACTATCTGATATTATCATAATTTTATTATAATTATGGAAAAATTTAATTCAGCTGGCAAATTTTGCCAAAACAATCCTCCTTAGTAATAGATATTATAAATATAAAAGTATAGTCTTTGTTTGTTGGCTTGTTCTTCAATCACGCCATGATAGGGGTTACGGATTATTGAGGACCGGGTGAGTGATAAGCTACTTTTTATCTCGAAATACGAAAGGTTCTGCGGAGGTTTTTTAAAAACCTAACTCCTCGCACATGAAATAGCGAGCAAAAGATAGTTACTGACCGACTGACTTATTATAAATATGTGATCGTGTGTTCGTTTGTTGGTTGCGGTGTAATTGAAGGACACTTCAATCACACCGCAACAGAGCTATGGATTGACGTGATTATTTGGATGGCTACGTACCTATATATTATACATATAGTTAAAGATTTGTTACTCCACTCAAATTATATTAGATGTACCTACTGCTGATTGGCCTACAACTAGTAACTGGCCTGTCTAATAATTGGCTGCATTATGAGATTCTAGGGTAATAAATATTCTTTCAGATGCCGCTTACACCAGGTGAGAAACAAAAACGATACAGGAAGCGACTGAAACGGGAAAACTCCAAAAAATATGACGAAATTAAAAAAAAGGCAGCAGCATGTTTTGTTTGCATATTTTTTTACGCTAGAACAATTTGATTACGCTATGACGGAGATTTCAGTGTCACCGGCTCCCCCTCTATAATTTCTAAATAGTTTTTACTAATAAGTAAGGTACCTATTATGTTAAAATTATTTTATAGACGGCACATAAAATACACATTTAATTTAATAAAGAAAAGCGTTTTTTTTTGTTGTTGTGAATGTAGCCCTACCAAACTTTTATGTTACTTGTATGTAACCAGATTATATTTACTTTAAAGTTACTTTTATAATACATGAGGCCAATTTTACGGCCTTACCCACCTACAGTGTCAACACTGCATGGTGCCACAATGAATATAAATTAAATTTGTGACGTCACACGCGTTCGGGTTTATTCAGCGTGTTTTTATAACTTTTAAATTATTGCGAAAAATAAAATATAGTTTTATTATAAAACTTAGGTATATAATATGATCTTTCGATTTATGACAAAAAATAAATTCATTCAAGAACCCAATTTTCTTATTCTGAGCCAAAACCTGTCAACCATGTATGTGCCGTGCTTCCCTCACGCAAATACCTTAAGTAGAGCCTATACCTAGTTCACTTACTTATCAGAAGTAGATTCTTTACGCTCACTGCCAGGAACTGAGGAAGGGCCGTTCGGAAGTTTTTCTGGTAACCGTAGTGATACGATTGATCTGCGAGAGGATTTTCTTTGACTGGTGATGCCATCTGTAAATGAAACACCCTTATTAGTAGCCTCGGATTGTGCTATGGAATACTGGAATTCTTAATCGCTTGTCTGCACGCAGGTTGATACTAGATACGGCCGATATTTTCCAACAGACCAGACCAGAGATAATTTAGAAACTATCAATTCCCATACTGTCCCACTGGGAATCGACCCTTACGCCTATAAGACCAAAGCGCTTACCACTGCACCAGGGATGTCCATTATACGTCGTAAAAATTTTGCAAGTGATATTAGACATGGCAAGAAAATTCAGGTGTTATTTAATGTGTACATTACCTATGAGACGATTTTTTCCCACTTAATTCACATTATTGTAATTTTCGTAAGGAACACTATTTTTTTTAAATAAATATAGCCTGTTAATCGCTGATACAGTAGCTTTTTAAATACCTAATAACAACATGTGTAAGCAGTTTTACGAAAATCCACCCTAAAGGGGGTGAAATTGAAGTTGGAAGCTTGCATGAAGGTTCCACGTTTTTGAAGGCGGCATTAGTTTTAAATAATAAAAACCTGCCACCTGAAGCCATATCTATCCGCTATAAGTAGACCTTTTGCAGCGGGAAAATTTCACAGGAAATCAGAAATTGTACGCGGACGAAGTCGCAGGCTCTAGTATCTAATATATATAGTTTATTATTAGTATAAGTACCTAATATGTATTAGTATCATTACCATAAACTTATAACAGGTATTAATTACTACCGTTGTCATTGATTATTCCTACCGTAAAAACAGGTCTCCGTAACCGTAAAAATAAGATATTAAAACACAATAATGCACTGACTTTTTAAAGGCCTAGTCTAGACTTTCAACTAGACGACAGCAGCTATATTGCTATTTGCTATGTTTTGTCAGCGTTGCGTGCTAGTTTACGCTGAAGGTATCAACTTGTATACTATATTAGCGGCACGCTATGATGGCCGGTTTGACACATTACAATAGTGATGTGGAATGTCAATTTATTCTCGAACAAAAAACAATTAAGTTTTGTTTTTGTACCTGATTAAATAGGTTTAATAAAACAAAAATGTATATGTTTATTTAATTTATTTGAACGAACTGAATATTTGAACGAAAATGAATATACATACTTTATATGCACACAAGAAACATATGAATACAAAAGATACCAAAAAAGGTGCCACAAAAGGCCATAATTAATCAGATTCGTCCATACTACTATTTTCACTGTCGTCACTGCTATCATCACATACATTAATAATTATATGTTCGTTTTCTATAATATTATCTATTTTCACATCTCTTTCATAATCTTCCCTTATTAATTTAACAGTTCTATTCACAACCTTTTCCCAGTCTCCTTTAGTCACATGTTCACAAGCTTCTTCTAATAATTTTAGCATTTTTTTTGTGGTAAATGGGGGTTCTGTATTGTGTCTTGCAGCATATCCCTTAATTTGAGCCCACACCAACTCAATCGCATTATACTCACAATGGTAAGGCGGTAACCGTATAACTCTGTGCCCATGTTCTAATGCTATTTCGTCAATGACGTATCGGATCTTGGTTGGTTTGTTTTCTTTTAAAAGACGTACTAATTCCGCTTTTAACATATTCATGTTTGCATCTACGCCATTTTTACGAAGCCATGCGACGATATCAGCTTTCTTTTGGGATTGGGCAGGTGGCTTGTCAATTTGCATCGAGTGGTATGGGGCGTTGTCCATAATTATAATAGATGGTTCAGGGAGGCTACACAACATTGAGGTAAACCATTCAGTAAACTTTTCTCCATTCATGTCTTCATGATAGTCTCCAGTGGTTTTTGACGCAAAAGCCATGAGAGAACCTTCGACAAACCCGTTGATGGTTCCGGCGTGACAAATTATAAGTCGCGATCCTTTTCCTACAGGAACTTTGGAAGTAGATGCTGCTGTGTCATCGTTCCAAGAACGGCCTACAGTATGGTTAGCATTAAGCCATGTTTCATCCAAGAACACAACATTTTGCCAATTTTTGATTTCTTTCACTTGCCGTAAAAAAGTATACCTTGCCATCGCTATATCAAATCTTTCCATCAATATTTTGCGTTTGTTACATTTTTTGTATCGAAATCCAATGGTCTTCAAAATCTTCGTTAAAGAACTTTCCCCACCGAAGAATAATCCAGCTTCCTTCAGTGAATGCACCAACTTTTTTCTTGTTGGATACTCCTTCTGTAAATAGTAGCCGTAAACATGTCTTCGGATAGCATCGGCATCAAAGCTATCGATGCCTACGACTGGTTTTGCTCGTTTTCTCTTTTTTGGTGTGTGAAGTTTATTTTCTTCTGTGCCAGTCTCGCCATATTTTTTTTTAGTTATCCGTCTAACAGTTCGTTGTCCAATATTAAGCGCATCAGCTACGCGTTCAACCACTGACGTTATAGGTAAAATTGGCCCTCCATTTTGAGCTTCACGATCGAAATAGTTACGAAGGCGTATTACGAACTCACGTGTCTGACTATTTAGAACAGTTCTCTGCGTACGTTCGGTCATATCGACGAAATCCACAACAAAGGGCTTGAACAGAGTCCAAATTAACGAGCAAGGGTCAACAGTAATGCAGTATCAATATTTGAAATCCAAAGCCAGGTCAAAACTATATCACAATCGCATTGCACTGACAGTTTATACTTTTCGAAGCAACGTCAATTCGAAACTGCTTTGTTTTGCATTGAGCATTGACGCGAGTTTGCCGGAGGTAGTAGTTGTGCTAGCCAGCGATCCTATGTGACGATCGTATTAGATTCCATTTTTAAAAATTTATTGATATTTTTTTGCGATTTCAGAGGTTTGTCCACATAGTGAAAATTGTTCATATTCACAAGTACATTCACCCCTTAAATGGTGCAAACTGATTTTTCTACACTTGTATACATTTAAGAAATCAATTTAATAAATAAATTTTGAGTCCTAAACCTAAAACTACATTCGATAAAATTTATGAATCTCTGCACATCACTATCGTCAATAAAGTAATACAATTATTTCCTTCAAAGTCGTTATCAATTAATACGGAACTTCATGAGCGGACAAACGTCAAACCGGCCATCATAGCGTGCCGCTAATATAAACACAAACTCTGCCGATGCGTTTGCACAATCCCCTTCACCACAAGTACAACCTTTGCAAAATACCCTGTTATACTATGGTATTGTATTATGCAAAGATATATTTGATGAAAACGATGTATAAGACTTAACAACATGGTGTATCAACAGTTTTTGTGTCAATGACATTTATGCGCGGATTTGAATCAGATTTTAATGAATAAAAATAAAGTGGACAGTATATATTATATTGAACGATCACGACGATTGTTTATTGATGTTGATGATGATTGTTTGATATAAACAATCGTCGTGAATAATAAACAATAGAAATGTGCGCTATATAACATAATTTTATGATCTTGAACCGAGTTTCGGTAACTCGGTAAGTACCGAGAAAGGTACTCGGATACCGAGAAGGTAGGAATGTCATTCCAAACCAGTGGTAGATTCACTCGACGATTCAAAAGCACTTGTAATAAGTTTATTCGAATAGAAAAATATGAGTTTGAGTTTGAACTCTTTTTAAAAGTAAGCGCTAATTAAAATCACTGATGACATCCGACATGCTATAGATCGATCTATGGTTACGCTAATTACACTATTAGATTTTAGCAATGCCTTTAACTGTGTAGATCACGACATATTGATGGCAATTCTACGCTCTTTTAATATCTCGCAGTCAGTATGGTGTGAATGGTTTCTCTCATATCTTCGGGGCCGTCGGCAGTGTGTCCGAACTGAAGAGGTTTCCTCTGAATGGACTAACATCACTGCGGGCGTACCCCAGGGCGGAGTACTGTCTCCTCTATTTTTTTCTGTATTTATCAATACATTAGTTTCCGTTTTAAACTTCAGTTCCTATCACCTGTATGCAGACGATCTACATCTATATATTTCATTCAATGCTGAGGATGTCCTTGACTCCATTGATAAACTTAATAGCGATCTGGAGGCAATCCGTATCTGGACCGAAAACCATGGACTTCTCGTTAATCCTCCAAAAACACAAGTCATGTTAGTCGGCAGACCTAGGCTACTTTCTAAACTGGATCTAAATTCCCTTCCACCTGTTACATTTAATTATATAAATTTACCATACTCCACTCAGGTGAAAAATTTAGGCCTACATATCTCGCAAGATCTCTCGTCTTGTCACGTTGCGGAAATCAGTCGTAAGATTTTCGCAGCCATGCATGCACTTAAACGGATGCAGAATATGCTGCCACAAAAAGCAAAACTTGTGCTGGTTAATTCCTTATTGCTTCCAATCATTGATTATGCAGATATCTGCTATACCGACCTCACCGAAGAGCTTTTGAACAAACTGGGTCGCCTGCTCAACCTATGCATTCGATATGTATACGGTTTGCGTAAGTATGACCACATTACTAATTTCCGTTCAAGACTAGGGTGGCTCAACATTCGCTTTCGCCGAGATGCGCACGTTCTTGTTTCTCTCTATGGTATTCTTCATGATCCAAGTTCTCCTAAGTACCTCCAAGAACGCTTTAAGTACCTTGGCTTATCTGGACGTGTTCAACGTTCCTCAAACGTAGATATTCTTATCTACCCGCAACACAAATCAAAACTACATTCAGATTCCTTCACAGTTACTGCAATCAGGTTATGGAACGCCCTTCCCCAGAAAGTACGTCAAGCACCGTCTTTTAACGTTTTTAAGCGTCGAGTACACGAGCACTTTCAAAAATGTCAGAATCCCTCCACATAATCACATTCTTAAATATTAATATAACTTATATGTGTATATATTATATTTACAAATGTATATTATATTATATTATTATATTATATATATTGTATTTTACATTATTTTTATATATTTTTTGCTATGTATTTGACTTAAATTTCTTATTGAAGCCATTTACTAAATTTCATAATAAATTATCATACTTCACTTTATTACCTACTACCTAATATGTTTCTTCTTACCCCAACTTTTCTCTTTATACTTATTGTACGCACTGTGATTTCAACCCTGTCCCCACTACAAAAGGTTAACTGGAAGAGAATACCTCTAGGTATTAAGTTCGCCTTTGTGCATTGTAATTTTATTATGTGCAATAAAGAATTAAAAAAAAATAGTTAAGAGGCCTTAGCAAAAAAAAAGTCATTATGTACGGATGTACTTATTGACTGTAGTTTTACATATAAAGAGATGGCAATAAAATTATTATATAGGGGGTGACGCGGGTGGGAACAACAAATTAAATGGAACCATCGTTTTACCAACTGGTAAGTGGTAAATGGATTGAGCCATAAATCTAGGTCTGAATATTACTTACTTACTCAGTAAAAAACACAGAAAATTTACCTAATGGATTACCCAGACCGTTTCCGGATAACTACATAGGTATATTATGGAAATTGTAATCGGCTTGTATTTAAATGCCTACCAGAAATTCACTTAAATTACTCCCAATAAATTCCCAATACCTGCCAAAATTAATAAATGCTCACCAAATTGTGTTTCCTGAAGTATTGCAGAAATGAAGCTAATTTACTTTTTATTGCATGCCTTAAAAATATTTAAATGCCGTTAAAAATAATTTCAGAACAAATATTTTGTATTTTCACTAACTAGACGTAACCATTATTTTATTTTATGACTTTCATTTTAGTTATCTTTGCTGAGCCAAAAAAAACTAACAGTTGACCGTATTTGTTTTTTTTACCATTTACCAAATATAATATTGCTTACCTACCCCAAACACAAGTTACTTGTTTATTGCTTTATGAATTTAATTAAAATATGATATAGTAGTTAAATAAATATTTCATTCTTCATTACTGCAACACTTGGCTAAGGCAGGTACTAAAATGAATCGCTTGAAGGAAAATGAACAATCAAAAGTAAAATGAAGTTTTTTATTAATAACCTTTAAGATTAATTTGTACTTAAGAATAATCAATGGTACTTTAAGGAGCACAATAGTTACAATCAGTCAATTACTGAGAAAACTAAAAAAAAAGAAGAAATTATTGAATTAACAGAGCTTTTTTAGATTTTGCTGGCCGCCCTCTCTTTCTCTTTTCACCGCTAGGGATATTCCGGGCTTCAGGAGGTGGCTCTACATATTTAAGCCTGATTGCTAAACCCAGCAAATGTTTGCAGACGTACTTATTTAGAAATGCAGGACAGTTACATCTACCGTTTAGCCAATGATCACTGTTGACTGGTATCATTACTTCCCAGTCAACATCAAAAGTTTTACACTCTACGTTCTCACCGGCTGGAATCCTATAGTATATCGCTGATTCAGTTGTCTGTTTGACTGGTAGTCTTTTAGGTAATTTAGCCCATTGGTAGGCATCAGCCCAATGTTTAAGAGTAATGGTGGGTTGTTTTGAAACAGCCTTAATCTTTATAACATAATTGTTAGACCAGTCCGTCACCATATCCTTCGCTAGCACAAGTCAAGTAAAATCGGTTCAGCCAAACGCGAGTTAATCACGTACAAACATACATACATACTATACAAATATACAAACATTCATACCAACATACGGGTCGAATACTGAACCTCTTTTTTTAAAGTCGGTTAATAAATAAAGGGAAACAATTGTAATCTTAGTTTGACAATATTATATTTTGGATTTAGGTTCGATAATTTGATTACACTTAAGCAAATTAGAGATGTATTATTTGGTATTAATTTTTCTTTTTCAGCAAGACAATATTTGGTGAGCAAAGTATTAATTTTGGCCAGCAAAAAGAATATTCAAACAAAACTTAAAATTATTCTGATGTGCGCATATTTTTTTTGAAACTTAAAACGTTTTACTTTAGGGACCTCAGTAAAGAATGGGTTTAATTTATTTGGAGTTAGTTATTTTATTTGGTACTAAGTTTTAGAGTAAAAAATTTTTTTTGGTGAGCACTTAAATTGTACCCATTGTAATCAAGTCGCAAACTTTAAATAAGGGGTCTTGAATGCGTTTTTGCCTCAATGAACATATTTTATTTGTTGTATAAGTATGTCACCGTAAGATGGTAAAAACCGTTAGATTATAATCTAACTCGCGAAATTGTAAACTGTCGAAAGATTGTGAACCGTTCAATGTTCTGAGTGTAAATTTTTGAAATATTCATTGTATTTACGTTTTCTTGTCTGTTTCATGTAGGTTAGGTTAGGGTTCGACATAAGTAATCAGGTAGTGCACTTAGGTTATATCGGGTTAATAAACCTAACAGATTACAATCTACCGGCAAATAATGCGTTAAGTTGTAGTCTTTCGAAAATTTGCGATTTCGTGAGTTAGATTATAATCTAACGGTTTTTACAATCTTACGGTGACATATATACTTATAAAAGATCTTTTTTTTTTTGGGGGATTTTCCTACTACAAGAACATGTCAACACCCGTCATTTAAATAACTGGTCAAGTGCGTCTTTCTGACAAGTACTAAACGTGGATGGAAGTAAAAAGTTAGAATAGACTACAAATATATCCTACTTGAGGTCGCCCGCGACTTCGTTCGCGTACAATTTCTCATTTCCTATGAGCTTTCAAAAAAGGCTGCAAAAAGCCTAGGTACATATAGCGGCTAAATCTAATAAGTCTCTAACATCAAAAACTTAAATCCCTCATGTAAGCTTCAAACCCTATTTCACTCCTTTTGGGGTAGATTTTCTTAAAATTGCTTATGGTTATTATTTATTTAAATTTAATAACCTAAACACCGATTTTCTCTTTTAACTTCAAACTTATAGGACTTTCACACAAACTTACAAACCCCATTACACCCTCTTTGGGGCTAATTTTCGTAAAATTGCTTAAATGGGTATTTATTATTTATAACTATTAACTTAATTGCCAATTTTCATATCTCTAACTTCAAAAACAAAAGACTTTCATACAAATTTCCAACCCCCATTTCAACCCCTTAGGGGTGAATTTTCTCAAAACCGTTTCTTAGCTGACGTCTACACCATAGAAGGAACCTATCTGCCAAATTTCAAATCTGTATGCTTTATAGTTCCTGAGATATCTTGATGAATCAGTGAGTGACCTTTCGCTTTTATTTATATAGATTTTGTAATAATAAACCGCTGCTATTTTATGAATTGACTACCCTCACTAGATAGAAATACTGATTGTTACAAGTTTATGTCAAGCAGAAAGCAATAAGTAAGTAAAATAATAGAGTAGGTATTAAATATTAATGGTATTTTAATACCTAAGAAATTTTGAATTAATATTAAATACATAGCTACTTACATATGAATTTTAGTATAATTTACATTTCATTTTATATGTAATTGATAATAGGGACGATGACAACTCAATCAAATCGGCAACTCTTTATCAAACCAAAAACGCGCTTCTAGTATGGAAGTTGTATGAAATTCACAGTTGTGACGTCATCAAATTTCAACGTACTTTTTTCTTTAATCTATATTTTAAAATGGTTATCAAACTTCAAACTAACCGAGGATGTAAATTTTAGGTCTTTTGGAAGACCCTCTTTTTAATAATCAGTTAGAAATAATTTATTTTTGATATGGGCATCATCCCTATTGTCTCCCAACTTTTGTTATATTATTATAGCTATCGGTACTTGGTTATAGTTATAGTTATCTAAATGGGCACATTAACCTACTGTCTACCATACATTAGCTACTTCCTTAGCCCTAACCAGGTCAAAACGTAAATACATATCGGTATTCTAACCAAGTGTTTACCGAGAAGTGAGAGGCCACCTGACCTCCGCTAATCGTTGAGGATAAGCTACAATAGCCCACAGCATAAAGGTTAAAAGTAGAGTAGGTTCTAGGTAGGTAACGATCCAAACATAAGATGTTTGTGATATCGATACATATAAAAGAGACATCGCCGGTTATAGCCTGAAAAGAGATCCTGACTTAGGCCGGCCATACACAAACAGCTTGAAGCAGTCAGGATGGACTGCTTCAAGCTGCGACTGCATAATGAACTACAGTCTTCTACGTACACACAGACATGGAACCGCTCGAGCAGTTGCGACGGCTTCGGTCGGTTGGCAGCACGGTGAAATTACATCGTGCAGTCAAACAGTCGCAGGCATACACTGACTGCTCGAGCTGTCGACTGCTTTCGTGCTGTCACCTCCGCCCGCGGATTTGAAATTGAAATTGTGACTTTTTGAGCAGTTGCTGCAGTTAGTATCAACTGCTCCAGCAGTTATCAATGGCAGCTTTAATCTGTTGACTATGTCTGCAAGAGCGGTCCGTGTATGTTGATCACTAGCTAACTGCTCGAGCAGTCCGTGTATGGCCGGCTTTATACACTTCTTAATTAATAGGATGCGATATCAAAACTATATCTATTTATGTTATAGTCCAAAACCGAAGTATGGGCTTATCGCGGTTGGCCTAGGCAATCCTCAGAAATAGCCAGAGCGCTTGGTCCAAATCTTCGGCTTCGCCTAGCGATTTTAAAGGCCAATCTCGATGGCATATATCTTTTATATAATTTTTGGCTTCAGGCAAACGATTACCTAATAATATTTATGAATTTTCCGAAAATATATTAATTATTAATTCATCGACGTTTGACCAACATTGTTTTGTCTACACTTTATCGGCAGGTCCACTACATTATATAAATATACCTAACCTTCTCGCATTTTTGTTTGACTATGGGCCCATAATAAACTATACCTACCTATCCCGCTCTCTACTTACTTAAGTACCTACTTCATTCTAACAATGCGCAGTTTCGATGTTATTGTAACTAAAGTGTAAACATTCGGGCAAACTGCAGTTTATTGCGGATAAATTAACCACACTTTAGTCCAAGAAAGCCAGTGAAAGCCAAAGTAATACATTCCGATTAGATTCGAACTTCGAATTTCGAATATTATTACTCATTTCAGTGTTCCTCTTTAATTACTTGATGGTGATCCTTTCGACCAAATTTCTGCCGATCATAACGAAGAGAAATTTACTATTGCGGTCTGACTAAGCCAACTACCAAAAAAGTCAATTAGGGTAAAGGGGGAAAGCAGGGTAGCGAGGTAAAACGGGCACATCCTGCACATCGTTATTATTATTTATCTACTCCCATGCTATAAATCCTCTATAACAGGTTCTGAAACAGTTAGCTTATTGCCAACATTATAACACCCAATGTCCTAATAACCATAACATCATCCAAACGGGTGATGTAATGTTGTACTGAATTTCATAACAACACTCCTTTGTTTTTTTTTCGATCCCCTCTGCGCAAAGGGTTTACTCAACAGACAGCCACATCTGCTCGATGTGTGGTATACAGATACCACACTGTATGAATTACAAAAAAAAAACATCTATACGAATTTCAAAAAAAGAATATTGTCATACACGCGCGTTTCACGACTAGAACGCCGCGCGCTGGAAAAAAAGGTTATTAGAATTTTCCCCACCATTTTTCTTTGTTCTTTTTTTTGTTTCGTTAACAAAAAAATGAGCGATTCAAGTTTTTAGCAGTTTGGGTAAAAGTATTGCTAACTATTTACAACTTCCTAATCCTGAGTTGTATACAGGACATTGCTTTCGCAGAACATCTGCCACAATATTAGTAGATATGCCGGAGGAGACCAAGTTTAAAACGGCACGGCGGATGGAAGTCTACATCTGTTGCAGAGGGCTATATAACCAAATCCACGTGTCGAATGTAATTTCGAATTCCATAGAAAATAAAAATAGTGAAGTGGTAAATATAAATATTCCGCCGAGTACATCGGGATCAGGACGTTCCAACATTAAAGAACATCAAGTGAATTTTAATAATTGCACTATACAAAATGTTAATTACTACTACAATAAATAATTCTTTCATTAATACTTAGTTTATTTGTATATACTCAGTAATGGATGATATTAGGTTACTAGGACTGGATGTTTTAATGTTAGTAGTAAGCTAACTATTTCAGAATCTGTTATAGAGGATTCATAGCATGGGAGTAGATAAAGTCTTGTATGCAACTGTTGATAATTAGGTATTAAAACACTCATTCGTGTTTTAATACCCCTTATTACACAACTGTTGCATAAATAACTAATATGTTACCGTAAGATTGTAAAAACCGTTAGACTATAATCTAACTCGCGAAATTGTAAACTGTCGAAAGATTGTGAACCGTTCAATGTTCTGAGTGTCAATTTTAGAAATATTCATTGTATAAATTCACGTTTTCTTGTCTGTTTCTTGTTGGTTAGGTTAGGGTTTGACATAAATAACCAGGCAGTACCCGGCCGCAGGCCGGACACTTAGGTTCTATCGGGTTAATATCTATACCTAACAGATTACAATCTACCGAAAAAGAATGCGTTAAATTGTAATCTTTCGACAGTTTGCAATTTCGCGAGTTAGATTATAATCAAACTCGCGAAATTCTAAACTGTCGAAAGATTACAATTTAACGCATTCTTTTTCGGTAGATTGTAATCTGATAGGTATTTAAACCCGATAAAACCTAAGACTTGATTATTTATGTCGAACCCTAACCTACAAGAAAGAGACAAGGAATATTTCAAAAATTGACACTCAGAACATTGAACAGTTTACAATCTTTCGACAGTTTAGAATTTTGCGAGTTAGATTATAATCTAACGGTTTTTACAATCTTACGGTGACATATACAAGAAACTAGACGTTTACGGATAGTAAACCATATGCCAATTAAAAGCAAACGGTCCGCGCGAAACAAAAACATGTCCAAGTTCAAGCGTTTTTTTTCACAAACAAAAACTGTTTCAATAGCATATACCTACTCGCTGATCTCATTTTTATATTTTATTCGCCCAGATAAAAATTGTAGATCATAAAATTATCTACAAAAAAGGTCCTAATATTTATTCCCTAACAATCACCATTCCTAAAATATCGCGGTTCTAAAAGTTGAAGGTGTTGCATTCTCAAGGCCCGCCAACCCGCATTGGAGCAGCGTGGCAGGTCTAAGCTCCTAATTCCCTCTCTCCTATGAGAGTGGAGGCCTGTGCCCAGCAGTGGGACGTTAATAGGCTGTAGTGGTGGTGGTTACATTCTACATTGCCACGTAAATACTATAGTCAGGCACATAAAAATAATAATGCCTATCTGTGTTTCTTAATATATGTTGGTATAAAATACTAAATGATGCTCGCGACTTCGTCCGCGTGGATTAAGGTTTTCTGATTCCCACAGGAACTCTTGAATTTTATTGATAAAAAGTAGCCATGTCCTTCCCCGGGATACAAACTATGCTTGTACCAAATTTCATCAAAATCGGTTAAACAAATGGGTCGTGAGAGACAGACAGAGAGACACGATATATTTGTTGTACAGTAATTTTGACTATTTGTCTTTTTCGTAATATAGCCCTAGTTTTGTAAAACTTTAATGTGATATAAAATAAAATAAAAGTTAAATGAATACTTTTGTTTTGGATTAATTTTTTGCTATTCTGCTTAATACGTCTAGATGTGGTCTTTTGTCAATATAGTCCGGTCAAATTAGACATAAAAATAGTGATCATATAACAAAAACTCCGATGTAGAGCTGAATTTGCTAAAGACCTCGGGTACACCAGTAGACCACCAGTAGTAAAGTAGAAAAAAAGTCCTCATCGATCCCATGAGTGCTAAAAAAGTTATTCAAGGTCAAAGGTTAAAATTTTCGGGTTTTTGGATTTTTCTCGAAAATGGTAAGTTTTATCAAAAACATTGCCCGGTTAAAAAATGTCTACAAAAAAAGGTCCTAATACTTTTTACTAACAATTCCTAAGATATCGCGATTCTAAAAGTTGAAGGTGCTTTATTTTACATTGGCACGTAAATACATAGTCAGGCAATAATGCGTTTTAGACAAAATTTCAAACAACCAAAACTTTTGATCTTTGACCTTGAATAATTTTTTTGATGGATTGATGGGGGCTTTTGGCACTTTATTTCTACTGATGTACCCAAAGTCTCTAGCAAAATTCAGCTCTATCGGAGTTTTTGTAATTTGAAATGTCTATTTTGACCGGACTAATAGACCTCTTGCGGAGGGAAAATTTTATAATCTCATAGGAAATAAAAAATTGTAGGCGGACAAAGTTGCGGGCGGCCGCTGGTTTATTATTAACTAAATGATCCGCGTCTTCGTCCGCTTTTATATGGGTCTTCAAACTTGTGGGAACTCTTTGTTTTTCCGGGATAAATAGTGGTACGTAGGTATAGGTACTTACGTCCCCAGGATACAAGCTTTCTCTGTACCAATCGAACTGAATGGGCAGTAAAAAGGGCTGTCAGGCAAACAGACAGACAGATACATCTATCTATATACTTATATTAAAACTGTAACAGTCCCAATTCTGTACATTGAAGATAGTTTGAAACTTTTTTTGGAGGGCACCCCATAATCAAAACAAAAATGCAATTTTTTTCATTTTTGTCTGTCTCTCTGTCTGTATCTTGGCCGCTCATCACGCCGTAACTACTGAATGAATTCTATTAAAACTTGGTATCATTTGGGTAGTAGAGTATTCTACGAGATAGGATGCTGGATACTTTTTATCCCGAATTTCAGGAGAGGGGATGCAAGTCAAAATGTGTACTTAGTTGTAAATGATTAACGCATAGTCCGATTTCATTCATTCTTTTTTGTTAGAAAGGAGATACTTTGAAGATTGTCCCGTAAATATTTCAAGGTCATTAGTTTTATTTACAATCCTCAGTATTGGGTCGAATTAACTTGAAAGCTGGAATGTAATTTTGTGAGAATATTTCTTTAGGTTAGGGGGTGAAAGTTTGTATGAAAGTCCCGTCATTTTTCAAGTTATATCCATGAAGATTTGAAGACATTTGATTCATAGTTATTGAATATTCCATCGCGGGCTAGTTTATAATATTATAAACAATTCAATCTATAGTCTAGTCTGAACTCTGGATACAATGTAGTAGGTAGATAGGTAGTATGACCACAGATAGAATAATAGTTACTTCGGTATGGCTAAAATTTTATTCAGTTATTTAATTTTATTATCCTAATAACAAATATATCAAATTAAAACTATGCAATACACTAAAATGCTAAAATCTAAATATTAAACTAACCATAAATATTATATAAATAGTAGGTAGGTACCTAAGTATTATAAAAATATAGGTGGTATAAACATTTCCCACATTTTACTTTCCAAAGATTTAAAACGATTAGATAACAAAGTAGACATTTTGCGCAGATAGATAGATAGATTATTTACTTCTGATCTTCAGTGTGGATGATTTTTATCTGGAAAATCCTTAGGGCGTTTACAGATTAGCGTTTTTTCGGCGCGTATAAGCTCGTCTTTGCAAACGCGTGTAGGCGCGCCCTATGCGACACGCGCAACTCTATACAAGACGACATTGACGCGCTTATAAGCTCGCACTACTACTATACTACTGACTTTTGGTTCCAGCACGGGTTCAAGCAAATACGCCGGAATAAACGCGTATTTAACTATTTAAGCGCGGACTTTTTTTTTTGTATCGATACATGTGGCGCTAGTCTTTAACCACCCTTATCGGATCTTATGTGGATTAGTTTTTCTGTGAGATTATGAAATATATATTGTACCTAATTCTTAAGATTGTGATGGCACTTACCTATGTTCAATACAAAGAAACGAGCTATTATAATAGTTCAAGGTAAGTATATATGTAGGTATACTTATATGCCTACCAGCATTCTATCACAGATTCTATTCAAATAATTATTAGCACCTACTTACTTATTTTTTAGGTACTTTCTAACGATTACATAATTAAAAAGAATATGTTATAACCAGGGGCGGCCTTAGCCATAGCGAGGCTTCGGGCGGTAGATACCTATTTGCGAGGCCCTTAGGTTTTGAGGAATATAAGTAAATTGAAAGTATTTTTATTCATGACTAGCTGATGCCCGCCACTTTGTCCGTGTGGATTGAGGTTTTCTGGTTCACGATTGAGCTCGCCTTATAGAATATAGAACTCCTATAAAAATACTTTTTATCCCGGAAAATGAAGGAGTTCCCGCGGAAATCAAAACACCTTGATCCACGCAGACGAAGTCGCGGACATTATGAGAAATAAAATTTTAATAAAACTCGCACTTTTAATGCGGATTTTATGAAAAATATAGTGTGTTACGGGGGTAAAACACGATTTCAGACTTCAGGTGATTCCAGCCCTCGGTTCGCTCGTCTTGTTCAATCGTCTTGTTTCCCCCCTACTCATACTAATATACCTACTATTAGTAAATAACAAGAAAGATGTCATGTGTTATTGTTAAATATGGAGCTCAACTGGTAGCGCCTGAAAAACAATTCGACGCTCTCTTTTAAAATAAAGGATATAGTAATATGTACTCAGTTTTTATTTTAGTACGGGATCCATTTCTTTAGAGTCATGAATAAATATTCTCAACATAGTTCGACACCGATATAATTATCACCCATCGTCCTACGTGAGCGACAAACGACGACGACGACGAAGTGTCAGTTACTGTTTGATACTGTCGTATTATCAAACAGTAACTGACACTTCACGTGTCTTACGTTGTTGCGTGGACAAGTTTTTCATTTTCTATTGCGTCGTATCGCATCGCGTTGCGTCAGCGCGACATTATACTACGCAAGCGGCAAGAGTACTGACCATTAAAATACCTAAATAGACCTAAATAAAAACTTTTGATTGCAGGCAAATGATGACAGCCCACGCGGACGAAGCCTCGGGCATCAGCTAGTTTTACCTACATGACTGGTGGTTAACGTTACGATGGTTCTACACTTTGAATATAATTTACCTTTCAACAAGTAGCCTATGAGTTAGAGTAATAGTATGTTGTAACTTGTCTTTTATTTTTCGAAATAGCGGCCACTCTTAAAACCTGTTTTAATCAGTAGCTGGTGTTAATACAAGCAAGTATTATATATCATATTTAGATGAGATAAAATCTCCTAAAGCGGCTGGTTTTCGTGATACTATGCTTCCTATCAAAGTTACACTGATCTCGATAATCACCGGGCACAGCTTCAATCCTTGGACCTTGGCTTTTAAAATCTCGGTAGAACGTTTAAGTTCAAAGGCGCAACAGACGGATATACACAGACTGGTCATAAATACTCTTACAATAATAGGATTACAATTGAATTTGGAACCTATCATTCTCATAACATGATTATTCATTGTGTTTTCTAATTTTCGCAGCAATATTCTTATGATATTAAAATGGGGCTGTGACGCATTGGGCTCCATATACGCATGTATATGGAGCCAAATGCAATAATTTTGGAAACTCTCCATCCACTTTGTATTACCTAGTCGAATGTTCCTGTACCTACTGGTCTATTGATAGGTATAATGAACCGTCCTATATGTGACAGAAAAAGATCTAGCCACCCTCGTAGTATTCGTACTAAAATGACCATCAAGGCAGTGAAGGAAAGAATCCGAAGAAATCCTGTCCAAAAGCAAAAGATTTTATTTAGGGAAAGTCCAAATCTATTCGGAGCTTCCGCATAGATTTGGACATCTGCATCTGCATCCGCATGCGCAATATAATCAATGCGGATGTAACACAAGTTGCGACAAGAAAAAAATTAGGCAGGGCCGGCGAATGGCGCTAGCCGTTCGCACGTGACAATGACCAATGGGAGCGAAAAAATTGGTGATAAGATCTAACATGTTTGTTATGGTGCATCATTTGTTTCTTGTAAATAAATCATGACGTGTTTGTTTGCGCTGTGGATTACTTATCGTATAGATAGATATTTTGAGTGTTGTGATACAGTGATCATTGTGTGTAAATAATTGTTTATTAGGAA
Organism: Erebia palarica; assembly: GCA_964035005.1. Lineage (NCBI taxonomy): Eukaryota > Metazoa > Arthropoda > Insecta > Lepidoptera > Nymphalidae > Erebia > Erebia palarica. Next base: position 25,030,440 of record OZ035986.1, read on the forward strand.
ATCTTTATATTAGTCTTAGCCCAGCTAATTAAATTAAAAGCGCCAGGTAAATGCCATTATGTTACTTTTAATGCCAATTCCGAAGGGGCCAAATGAATGAGACCCCCTACATGAAGTTTCGTCAGAAAGCCATGCTTAAAAAACAACCTTGCTATGATGTTACATTCGTCAAGTGAAGATGAGAGTCAAGAAATACCAGAAAGTCCTTCTTCAGTGGTGGAGTGTTCATCGAGAGGAATTCAAGATATTATCACCGATAGCACGAAGATTATTATCCACTCCAATAGGCAGTGTTCCTAGTGAACAATTATTTAGTAGCGCGGGTTTAATTTACGAACCTCTGCGTAATCGCCATGAATCAGAAAAGACGGTAATATTCTTTATTATGTATAATACTCCTATTTCAACTTCACTTAGATACTTATATGAAAATTAGTAAGTGACGTTAAAAAAAATAGGAGTAAATATACTTAATACTAATTTTCATTACTAAAAATGTTAATAATTACATTATCATTGTTTTAATTCTTCATACGTATTTATAAAAGACTGGCTGATGCCCGCGACTTCGTCCGCGTGGTTTAAGTTTTTTTGATTCCCGCGGGAACTCTAAAGGATAAAAAGCCTATGTCATTCCCCAGGTTTTCAACTAGGTATATCCATGCCAAAAATCACGTCGATCCATTACTCCGTTACGGCGTGATTGAAGGACAAACCAACAAACAAACTGACTTTCGCATTTATAATATTAGTATGATCTTGAACATCCGCATCCGCGAATGTGAACCTTTCAAAAATTTGCATCCACATTAAAATCCGCGGATGTGAAAAAATCGGCATCCGCAACAGTACTTACATACCATATCCCGTATTTCTAAAGATAAATCAGGACTTACGTCATTACGTTATCAGATAATTTAAAAATAAGGAGGTAAAACCAAAACAACTTCTTAGGCGGTACGCGCACGGACGTCACAGAAGTTTTTTTCTACTGACGAATTTTTTCTTTTTGCTAAGAAGCAACATTTTAATAAGCAGAATGACCGAGTTCATGCTCAAAGCTTCAGGGAAACTTCTCTATTAGTAAGTAGGGTACAAATTACAACGTAGGCATTATCCATCCGGCTTCAGTGATGACTTGGTGGGGTGTTAGTTAATAAAATTATCAAGGAGTGACTGAGCCATATTTTGGTCAAAACACCGACCCAGAAGTATCAAGATACAATTCTTAAGCAGACTACGTTCCATACCTCATAACAACATTATGTTCCATAGCCAAAAATGGTCCATTCAGAAATACTCATGAAACTCGAGCCACACAAGCGTGGTTGAAAGAAACATTTCAGACTTCATCAGGGCTGAAGACTAGTCGTCATCCAGTCCTGCAGAGCGAATGTGTAAACATGCATCAATCATTGTTATACTTAGTTTCAATTGTTTTGATTGGTTGAATTTATGGTATTTTTGATGCGTCAATGGATTTTCGCCAATAGTTAATGAATGTTAACCAATCAGAAGTGATTGCAATCGGCTCTCGAGAGAGTATGGCAATCAGTAAACGCCATTATAATTTGGAGTCCCCCCTTGGCTGCGGTGGCGCTAGTTAGCGCTTAGGGACATCTGCGCCGGGTTTTTGCACGGTGTCAAATTTCGCGAACTTTCGCGGCCCGTGCGAATATAAAAATTTATATCTCATATTACATGTACGAACTACGTAAACACAGTACCTCATTCAAATCGTTACGAAATACAGCAATAGATTAAAGTTATTATGGTTATCGCTCTTGTGCTTTACACAGAAAAATAACAAAAACAACAACAAAAAATTACCCCTTTTTTAAAAATAAAACCTCAGAAAAATAAACAATATAATCAGTATCTTTGTTTTAAAAAGTTACTTACCACTATGGTTAGTCATTTCAGAGAGATTCTTTTCAAAGATTCTCATTCTAGAACAAAAACTATGAATAAAAAATAAAGGTGTCAAATTACGGTTTCGTGTTTCACTCGCACGAAATTTCTACCCATAAATTCATCTCATAGAGTAGGGCCTCCAAAAAAATCCTACTGTGTCCTTGTCTATACTATTCGTTTCAGCCAAAGTTAGAGAGGAATCGAGATAGTACTTTACTCTGTAGAAAATCATTCTCCCGCGTCGGCGATTACGCATTCCGCCATTGCGCGCCGGAGCCAGTAAATGGCCGCGTGCCAGTTAACGCCAAATTCACCAAAAGAAATTTACTGGCTTCTCGACAGCCAAGGGGAACATTCCATAAGGTTGGCAATAGCAAATTTTCCCATGGAGAAAGTGCGTGTTTCAATCGATAAATGGCCTCAACGATTAATTTAGGATTGTTTAAAGACTATTGGAGATCATCTTGAATGAGCTTCATATTTTTAAAATGCTAATAAATTAATGTATAAAGAAACGCACACTGCAGTAATACCTAAATGTTTTATGTAATAGATCAAAAACGATGTTTTGTTTGTAGCAATATTTATGGTAAGACTAGGTAGGTAGGTACAGACACACTCGCAATTACAATAGTAGCACATGAGTACAAAGTATGAATTCCTGAAATAATTCAGTTAAGGAGGAATATATACTTACCTAATTACTTCATCTGTAAGAAGAAACATTACTTAATAGCTAATTAATGTGATATAGCATTGACACCTATACGTATGTACCTAATTGCCAACTGTACAAACATGAATGGTATGTAAAATATAAATCATACGTACGTAGGTACGTTTATTTTTCAGATAAAATTTTACATGAATTGCTTAATTAATGTTGAACTGACTTTTTTTGTGCTGTCTCTGTTTATACTTAGGAAGTAGGAACCCTATAATTATTATATTCTCACCATGGAAATACTCATGGCCAGTTCTAGTTTCGAAATTTGCAAAATTTTACACTAGGGGAAGATTAGACAAGACTGCGTGGGGCCTAGAATCCATATTATATTCTGGTCCTGACTCTAGATTAGATTATACGATGTGGTAATTAGTAACACAGTAAACAGTAATTTAACATGAATACTCTAGGGCAGTGGCTCTCAAACTTTTTTGGTGACGGAACCCTTTTGGGAAGCAAACTACTTGATGGAACCCTACAATAAAACAATAGTTTTTAAAAGTGTATTCTTTATTAACAAGCATAATAAAAGTACAATGTAACAGTTAGGTACTAATTATTACTTACTTTACCACATGGCAAATACAATAATAGAATATATTCTATTAAAAAAGAAAAAATCTAACTAATGGGAGGTATGAAACTGTTTTTTATTTTTCATCAATTGGTTGATATCAGGTTTGATATCAATATATCATATCATGTTCGGCGTCCAGTCTATTCCGATATTTAGTTTTCGTGGCTGCATAGGTTGAGAATCCTGTTTCGCACAAATATGTTGTTGGGAACGGGAGAAGAATATTCAGAGCCATTTTGCCAAGCAATATTCATCACGGATTTTGCACCAAAAATCGTTGAGAGGCGTCGTTTTGAACAGTGACTCCATACTTGTGTCTGATAACATTTCTAAAAGAGATTCATATATCTCGTTTGACATACTTTCGGGCTTTTGCAAGTTGGGTAAAAAAGGATTATGAATCCATGAATTCAGTTTCATTTTTGTATTCTGTTCTTCGGGAAAATACTTTTCAAAAGATGCGCGCATCGAACTGAGATATTGGACCAATTCTTCAAACACATCATCTTGAAACATTTCTGAGTCGTTATCGCTAACAAACTCACTGAGTGACGTAAAGCTTTCTATTTCTTTCTTACCAACGTAAATAATCCAAAAATCTAATTTTCTTTTGAAGGCAGTTATTTTGTTATAGGCCTGAAACACTGTTGTCTGTTTACCTTGCAATGATAAATTCAATTCGTTCAGTTTTTGAAAGATATCCGCCATAAAAGACAATCGGAACAACCAAGTTTTATCATACAAACGGTCCTTCAAATTAAAAGAAGTATCTGCTGAAAGAAACATATTTTGTAACTCGGCTCTAAGTTCAAATAGCCTTGTTAAAGTTTTGCCCCGAGACAGCCATCGCACTTCTGTATGGAGCAGCAGTGTTTTATGTTTGCTGCCATAATCTTCACACAATAATGAAAACAATCGGGATTGTAGTGGTCGTGATTTGATAAAATTAATTATTTTGACCGCTTCATCCATAACTAATTTTAGATTTGATGGCATTTGCTTCATCGCAAGTGCTTGTCTATGCAGAATACAATGGCTGGAACTACAATTAGGCACTTTATTTTTTATTCGTGACGCTGCTCCTGCTGTTTTGCCTGTCATCGCCTTGGCCCCATCTGTGCAAATGTCAATGCAATTGTCCGAACTGAGATTATTTTCTTCAAAAAATATATTTATTTTATTAAAAATTTCTTCCCCGGTAGTGTTTGTGAGCAGCGGTGAACACATAAGCATGTCTTCTTCAAAAGAACTTTCATATGGATATCTCACGATAACCAGCAAGATAGCCAAACCAGCGACATCAGTCGACTCATCCATTTGCAAGGCGAATCGTGTTTTTTGTAGACGTGTAACTAGTTCTTGTTTGACGTAGCTTGCCAGATCATGGATTCGCCGTAAAACAGTATCGTTTGATAGCGGCACAGTAGAAAGATACTTTGCAGATTTTTCATCGACCATACATTTTTGTATGTCTAATACACATGGCTTTATTAAATTCTCAGCGATAGTGTGCGCTTCACCTGCTTGTGCAATGCGATAGCTAACTAAATATGATGCCTCCGTGGCCTTTTCGTTGAAAGTTTGTGTTACATGCATCATATTTTTTTGACTATCCAATAACTGATCTTTTTTACGAACAAAAAATTCTTTATTCTTGTCTTTAGACTCGGGATGTACAGTTTCTAAATGTCGGCGCAATTTGGGAGGTGCCATGGAACTATTCGGAAGCAGTTTACTACATAGCATGCAAAGAGGTGAGCCGTTAGAATTAATAAGTCCGAAACTGATATATGATTCATCATACTTCCTTTTTTTCGTCTTTGAAACCGTCGAGCTTGACGTCGTGGCATCATCGTTTGGATCGGTGATTGCTATATTCTCTCGCTTTTGAACATTCAGCGTCATTAGAAGATGTTGTTGCAACACGTTTAACACCTTTAAGCCAACGTTCCATTCTTCTTTATTTATAATGTTACACGTTAGGATGGTGGGGTCTAAATAATGCACAATCGTTACTGACGAGGCGCGACGCGCGATCGCCGCTTTTATACTTAGTCCTAGACTCGATCTCGAATATTCTCGAAAATACTCGAGTCGGCGCCTTTGATACACAAAAAGCAAAAATAAAAAGAGATATAAGCAATAAACAATAATAAACAAAAATAAAAATTGCGTTGTAAACAATCTCGACTTTATTTTTTGAAGTTAGAGTTGAAAGTCGCTTGTTGACAACTATAGCGTCTAATTCAGAGGCGGCTTTTATCAAAGGAAATGCGCGCGCCCAAGTATACAAGTATACATGTTGATACCAAACTTATGAGATATTGTACCAGCTATTCTAGGTAACACATGTTTCTACAAATACAAATAAATAAATAAATATACCTACGCGCGGCCGCGAAGTCAAAACGTTCGACCAGAGAGGTGTTTTATTTTTTTTTCTAAATTCTTGCGGAACCCCTACAGAGGTATCGTGGAACCCTAGGGTTCCGCGGAACACACTTAGAGTATAGCTGCTCTAGGGAATACCTACTATACGATTAGTAGAGCAGTAGCAGGTATCTAGCCTTTCTTCATGCTTACGTATTGAACAGGAAAGGGTTCAACAGGCGTTCGGGAAAAGTATTTTTACAAAATAGATACATAAGTATGTATGCAAAATAAAGTTATTTCAACTGATGAATAAATAAAGTAGGTATGCCTTTGGGCAAATTAGATAAGTATTTCCGAGTTCTCAAACTCCTCATCTTTTTTTTATCCACTACAAGTTTGCCTTTGACTGCGATCTCACCTGATGGTAAGTGATGATGCAGTCTAATAAAAGTCAAAAAGTCATCTTATTTATTTACGCTCAAAGTGTTGAAAAAGTAGATATCTTTCGAGGCTCATACTTTCCAAATCAATATTTTTACTAGTATAGCCATGATAGCCTAGATAATGACGAGACAAATCGATATCATGCCTATTTTTATTACAATTTGTACAATATTAAATAGTAGAGCAAACATCCTAGGTACTAACTACGCAGGGACTGAAAAACAGATTCTTATAGGTTACAGAAATAAGCTTAAGTGTTACAGAATCGAAGCTGTAACCCTTTTGAATGTGTTTTAATTCTGTTAACCCGAAACACTTATATAAATGTAACAGAAAGGATTCTGTACCAGAAATAAAGTAAAAGGGGGTTTAAAGTGTAACCGAAATAGCGATGTTGCCAAATTTACTGCTGACGGGACCTAAGGTGAAAGCACCGATGATGGCAATTGTTTTATGTTAATTAAACAAATTAAAAAACACGACTGCCCTACCAAAAAACGAACTAAAAAGTTAATAATTTTAGTTTATTAACTAATCTAGTTAATTAAATTAATCTAGTTAAATTAGAATCTTATTCACATTCCTATTAAATGATATTTTTTGTGAATCACTGCATATTGAAATTATAGTGTTATATAATTTCAGAATCTACTCATCAATTTCTAGATGATGATTATACAGTTAATCTTATTTTAGTTTTTTTTTTCAAATTTAGTCTTTAATGCGGGACCATGGTCATCCCATAATTTTTTTTTTTATTATTCTAGCTTGTGTCACCCGGAATAAGCTAGGGATTCTACCGATACCTCATTTATCAAAATCGGTTCAGGCGTATAGAAGTTATGGTGGAATATACAAACTCACATACATACATACATACATACATACATACATACATACATACATACATACATACATACATACATACATACATACATACATACATACATACATACATACATACATGATACTTACATACATACATACATGAACCCTGAAAACAATATACTCCTTTTTTCAGGCAGTCGCATAATAAAAAACATGGCCATGTTGTGTCAGTCTGTGTAAAGTCCAGTGAAGTGAGAAGTACGCGTTGTCACACCGTGCAGTTTGTTAGGGCATGTAGGTACCTATTAGGGTTACAGATAAAAACACTTATTAACAGAAATAGACGGTTACAGTATCGTTTCTATTTCCGTTATAAGTGTTTCTGTTTTATAACAGTTTCAAAAAACGGTGTTTAAACTCCTTATTGTTCAGTTTCAACAATAAGGGGTTTGAAACAGTATTGTTACTGTTTCAGTCCTTACATCTACGTCTGTATGAAGAAAGCGCATGCGCCGCCTAAAGTAAGTAATTTAGGCAGGTAGTGGTAAATAAGATTAAATTAAAGTAGATACTTATAGATAAAGAAGTGTCAGGCGCATGCACGAGTGCACCGTAATTGTCTCAACCTGGAAGTGCTTTATAAAGATTAAACTGACGACCGTTCAAGGAGAGTTACTTCACGACACCGGATATACGTACGTGAATACTATGCGATAAAACAAGAAGAATAACGGCAAGGTAATCCGTACCTCGTATAAATGTCACCGTAAGATTGCAAAAACCGTTAGATTGTAATCTAACTAGCGAAATTGTAAACTGTCGACAAATTGTGAACCGTTCAATGTTCTGAGTGTAAATTTTTGAAATATTCATTGTATTTACGTTTTCTTTTCTTTCTTGTGGGTTAGGTTAGGGTTCGACAAAAACAATCAGGTAGTGCCCTTAGGGCACTCAGGTTTTATCGGGTTAATATACCTAACTACCGAAAAATAATGCGTAAAATTGTAATATGTCGACAGTTTGTAATTTCGCTAGTTAAACACAATCTAACGGTTTTTGCAATCTTACGGTGACATATATATCCTAGCTATTAAGCTGTAAACTTGGACCTAAACCAAAAAACACAAATTTCGCAGTCCCGCAAGTATCCGAGCATTGAATATGAATACAAAAAGTTACGAAAAAGCACTTCTCGCCTGCATCCGCATCTTTTAACACCATGACGATCGGTCAATAATCATAGACGCCCTACATCACTTTTTATATACCTACGGAAATATCCGTTTTTCTACAATTCCAAATCTAAAGGGACCACCTACAGGTCACAATTACAAACCAATTTTCAATTTTTTTTTTGCCATTTTGTACCTAAATTACCAACCCATTTGTTCTTTTTTTCGTCTTATTTTTTTCCGAAATATGTACACTTTAATAGACAAACACAGCAAAAACCCCGATAGTGTTTACATTTTTTTTAATTCCAATAAAATACCAGTCGATTTTCAAAATTCAAACGCTCGCACATGTCCAACTCTTGTTAGGTACTAGGTATTCCCATCACGATCCTCCCAAAATCCTAGGAGCTATGGCCAAAAATACGTCTCAGGCGATTTGCATGTATGTTTGATTAATATTGTGTTGTTTCAATCAAATAATAGTTCTAATAGGAAATTTTTTAATTTTTTTATCATTTATTCACTTGTAAACAAGTGTAATAAATTCATTAGTGGAAAGGTAAATAAATATTGCTTTCCCGTTTTGCGGCCAGTAGGACACTGAAATTTTTAGGGTTCTGTAACAAAATGGTAAAAAGGAACCCTTATACCTTTACATATTTATATTATCTGCCTTATACCTTACATATTTATATTCAATAGTCTAAATGAAAATTAAAGACAAAAACTAAACAGGCATAAAAATTACCTAGTATCAATTGTCAGTTAAGTTTGTGGGACTATAAAAGGGATTTTTGAGACAGTAAAATAAGTAGGTAATTTAACCAAGTTACTAGCTGGTTAATGTTAATGTTATTTCGAACTTACGGACCCCACCTATGTGAGTGAGTCAGAGTCGCTCTCGACCATCTTTTTATTTTAATATTTTGTTGTTCTCTAAACTAGTGAGTAGTGACAACGTAGTCACAACCCATTACAATTGTAAATTTGTTTTTGTAAATCTCACATAATTAATGTATTATAATTAAATATACGTACACTTAAACTTACTTATACTTCCATTTCCACTTATGACTTAGCCTTCGTATTATACTGCTAAATTATAATTATTCTGGTATCAACAATACAAAAAAATTATAAGTAATTAAAATTTAGTCCAGTCCACAGCCGAAACCGCATTTCACTAATTCAATATTACTTAAACTTAAAGAGGCACATCTACACTGGCCAGGAAACCTGGGCCCCGGGGCATTCCTGAGGATTGTTTAGGACCTAGGCCAATCGCGCTGTTCCGGCATTTCACTTTCACGTTTTGGACTATAGCTCACCTTTACAAGATTTGATGATTAAGTATATTTATAAAGAGTAAGTAAAAAGTAGGTACATAGGTAGGTACTTACGTACCTACTTGCAAAATTAGGAAAATTGTATAAGCTTTCATCGCAAATGCATAGCAAAAAATTATCGACAGCAAAATATAGTCTGACAAATCCAAGTTAATAGTTAGGTCTCAAAAACGGGCTATTTTCACATTTTGGTAAGTTTTTAGGTTAATATAAAATATATAAAAACCCGTAAATCGTGAAGAACTTGATTACCAGAAACGTTATACCTAGTAATAAATGTCTTTGCCAGTGACCCTTTAAAAGCAGGTTGGTGAGTAGCCCAATAATAAAACCGATTGCCTATATTATATGAATACTATTTATAGCAAAAGTTTTTTTAAAAAATGAACAGTTTACATTTATTTTGGCCATTTTTTTCAATCTTACAAACAAATAAATAAAATAAAATGAGAAAAATTAAGAAACCAATAAGTAGATACCTACTAATTATATTTACAAAAAATACTTTTGAAATACTTTTAAAAATAATGTTGAGCATGGTGCCAAAAACACTGGCGCTATTACCAATTTTTAAAATATCATGTCCCAAAAACTGATCCAGATGACCCAAGAACTGTCGCTTATTTAGCCCAACGAGCTTAATTAGCCGAAAGTTTGAAATTACCTTGAGATAGGTATTCTATCACCATAAAATACCTATAACTACTCCCATACTTCGCACATAAGTCTTAATTCTTCGAGTAGTTATTTGGAGATTCGACAGCTTATTAATAATTGAGCAAAACACAAATTCGAACAAAACTAGAGTTCAAGTATGAAGTTCGCATTCGCCTTTTAAGATATATCAAAATGTACTCACGATTGTATAGGTATGCTAGAAGTTAAAGAACCATGAAGGTTCGTTGACAATTACGTCCGGAAGCCGAGGCAATCTCGTATAATAGACAAATCGCTATAACATCACAAATTCACAACGACCACGCCACCGACGACCTGTCGCAACGAAACCGATGAGGTTTTAACAATTCAATTCACACTAGCGATGTTATAAAGGACTTTCCATGCTAACGAATGACTTCACATTCACTTAGGAGTGAGGTTATTTTAAAAGATAAGTATTGTATCAACGTCCGCGCGAATTTATTTTATACTTACCTTACGATTAGAATTTAAATCTTCAAATTCCCACTTTTCATTTTCGCGAGATACAAAACACTGGCCAAGTGCGTGTCGGGCCACGGGCAGGGTAGGGTTCCGTTATTTTCCGGTCAATATGATTGGGAATTTATGTTGAGCGACTATTACTCTACTACACTACTTACTTAGCTGTGATAATCCTTTTAACTTCAATATATATAGGTACAGAATGTCCCTGGATAAAGAAAGAAGGAAGAAGTAAGTAAGAAAGTAAACAATCAAAACTGGTTTAATATCTTTTTTCTATCTTCTCACTACTTTTACAATACCATATTCCTTTTAATTAACTTCGATATATATATGTCACCGTAAGATTGTAAAAACCGTTAGATTATAATCTAACTCGCGAAATTCTAAACTGTCGAAAGATTGTAAACTGTTCAATGTTCTGAGTGTAAATTTTTGAAATATTCATTTTATTTACGTTTTCTTGTCTCTTTCTTGTAGGTTAGGTTAGGGTTCGACATAAATAATCAAGTCTTAGGTTGTATCGGGTTTAATCTGATGATTACAATCTACCGGAAAATAATACGTTAAATTCTAATCTTTCGACAGTTTAGAATTTCGCGAATTAGATTATAATCTAACGCTTAGACTCATAACGCCAAGACCGATAGTTTCATGCAACAGGACCTCCCTAACGCGTAACACTTTTACACACTATGTGTGCGTGAGCGTCGTGTATTTACGCTCGACGACACGCACACAAGCGTGCGAATAATGTTGCAAGTAAATTGCATTTTCCCCAAAAAGTAGGGAAATTGGATAGGTAAAAGCTAGGTTGTGTTTAGAATTATGAAACGAATGAATAAGTGTCAGATAATCATGTTAGTTGTTTTTTTCTTTAGTCATTGATTACTAGGTGATGCCCACAACTACGTCCGCTTGGATTAGGGTTTATTGATTCCTATGGGAACTCGTTTCTTGATTGAAAAATTGCCTATGTCCTTTCCCTGGCTCTACCTATGTACCAAATTTCATTATAATCGGTTAAACACTCCGTGCGCCGTGAAAATGTAGCAAACAGATAGACGGGCAGACACTTTCGCATTCTTATTATTCGTATGTTAAGGTGGCGTTCAGAAAATGCCCAGTAAGTGTTATAAGTTACCTAAAGATTCACTCAGAATAAGTTTGAGTCTTTGCATTATAACGAAATGGATTTGGGTAAGTAAAAAATAAAATTAAATCTTGAAATTGTATTAAAATAATAAAAAACTATAAAATAACTTCAAAACTAATAATATGTAAATAATTTTGCTTAATAGGTTTGTATTTATATAATATACCTCAAATACCTCATAATGATTATGAGGTAAACATCTTTTACGAAACATTAACCATCAAAACTAGCATGACTACGAAAACACCTCCATGGGTGTTCTGACATGCACTTGACGAGTTTAATTAAATTGTGAAAATAATTATTCACTCATAAGTAATTATTCAATCTTTTCGAAGTTTCGTTATAAAAATCTAGAATCTAATCAACAAGAAATAAATTTTTAACAACTACTAATTATAAAATATCGAATTGTCACTATCGATAAATCTTTGCTCTAGGAAGTTCACTAGGATTCTTCGAAAAATATTTTTTTTTCTTTAAGTAACGAGCTTTCTGTTGCAATGCCCTATTTTTTTTACTTTGTGTAAAAAAAGATCTTTTTGGCTAGTTGTCTCCGAAGCGTATGCTTTCGAGGCGTGTCAAAAAAAGATTCGATGTCCATGTCGCTCTTTGGAGATATCTGTAAAAAAATTAAATAAATTTTTGTTACTACAGTAGTGTCTTGACCAGACCCTACTAATATTTAGTCACTCTAATGATACATAATTGTATTAATGTGATTTGGGGTTAAATACAAGTAGGTACTTAGACTGAGAAAAATTAAATATGGGGTAAAATATTTCTACCATAGCTAGCAACATTTCATTGTAATGGCGTCTGTTATATTTACAATTCATTATAATGTTTCGAATAATGTTTATGTGAAGAATATAAGATGTTTGAAAGTACTTACCCGTGGAATGGAATCTTTAAATGTTTCTGGTGATGGTGTGATGAGTTGTGGTGCCCTATAACTGCACAGTACGTCATTTTTTTAATTAATCGTTCTTTAACTCGGTCTGGAACACTAACGCGCTGACAGGCGTACGTAGCCCATAAAGGCTACTATAAAACGGTTACACTCCGCGCGCGACTACTAACCTTCTATGCGTAATATTTCGATGATCTAACGGTATTCACAATCTTACGGTGACATATATACAGGGTGTCCCTGGATAAAGAAAGAAGGAAAAAGTAAGTAAGTAAGTAAACAATCAAAGCTGGTTTAATATTTTATTTTCTATTTTTTTCACTACTTGTACAAGACCTGTTCAAGACCAGTCCCACGCCCCATACAAATTCGAAACTTAAACTCCTTTCGTTTTTTATCTCGCTTCCTTAGTCTAATCTCGCTTCGATGAGTGATGGCGTTCCTTCTCGCCAAAGCCCGCATATAGATGCAAAGGCAAAGGCCCGCATGCACTCTTTTTTTAATTTAACTGGTTTAACGGCTCTGGATTCTAGTCCTTCTGAGCCGCATGCACTCGTGAAGAACGAACCACAGAGTAAAGAGTATCATTACTCTTTACTCTGTGGTTCGTAAATTCTCTCAAACTTCGAAACTTTTTAAATTGAGGTGTTATTGAAATTGATTATTTATTTAAATTCAAATTCAAATGACGAGTGACGAAGATACTCGTAGCTGCAGTAGTTAATTTAACTCCGAGAGCTATTATAATAAACGATTTGCTCCCAGAAACATCCAAAGACAGATAAAAGCATACGAAGATTTCTGCACAATATGTAGAAAACTACAAAAGATGCCATTTGCCCGATTAAAGCAGGGCGACCGCGTATCTTTTGCATCAATCATGGTTACAGTATCAATTGTTGTGATTGACTGAATTTATGGTATTTTTGCTGCGACAATGGATTTTGTCCAATAGTGGAAGAGTGTTATCCAATCAGAGGTGATTGCGATCGTTACACTGTAGCTGCCAGAGATACGCGGTCGCCCAGCAGATGCCGTATTGCTAGTTTACTTTCAAGCACTAGGTAGGTAGCATTAATTTATTTATTCATTCATTTAAATATCTCAAAATTGTGTCTCAAAATCTATAATTATTGTTTACTTAATTAATAATCCTGTCATTCTACAGAGAGGCATATTCGCGAAGCGAATAGTCTCTAAAAAAAGATCGAAAAATATTACTCATATTTCTTCAGTAAGTATGTAATTTGTATTTAAATTAAATTTCCAAAAAACACGATTTACCAAAAAAATATACCGAGCACAGCTCGGTCACCCAGGTGCTTTATAATAATACGGGAATTGAGATTGTGGAGTCAATCAAATTTTATTGCAACTATTGTGTGAATTATATTAGTTAACTTTCTTTGTACATTTCTTTCTTGACACCAACTCTACTAATTGCTGCACTCAGAGTCGTTTAATCATTACTCAAGGAACTCCTTAATATAGATTTCAATACAAAATCTATATGGAAGAATTACGCGATTACTCCGCCAATTATATTTCGTACGTTTCATTCTTCAGATATAATACACTAGTAGTACTTATTGTAGGTACTGCAACTCGCACTATTTTAATGTTAGGGTAGACGGAAAAATTCCCCAGTATCCGATGCTCTGGGCCCCTTATAACGCCTTCGTCATTTTTTTATTGTGCGCAGCAACGAGCACTCACTTTCCAATATTTAAAGAAATTTACTTGAAATAACCTATTAAGAATACCTCTCCGGCAGGAGTATATGTGTCCTGTGGTATGTATCGCTTAAAGTAAAGTAGGAAAATAAAAGTTAGAACGACGAAATCATATTCATCTTCCAAGGAATCTGGAGAAAATCAGGTAAATAAGTTTACATAAATATATTTTATTTGTGTACGGGATCCAATCAAATAACCTAGAAAAGGACTTGACGATAAAACATGATCCTTACAACAAGTGTGGCGGTTAACTACGCGTACTTTTTTATATATCAACTTTAAAAAAAGGATAAATATGTGAATCAATAGCATCTCTAAGCTAGCCTGGAGGGTATCACGTTGAGGGTATCACGAAGGTATAACATGATTTTTAAAATAAGTCTGGAGGTTGACTGCGGGTACTTCTCTAGATATAAACTTTTAAAAGGACAAATATGTGAATCAGTAGCATCTCTAAGCTAGCCTGGAGGGTATCACGTTGAGGGTATTATGAAGCTCAAAATAGCCTGGAGGTTAACTGCGGGTTAACACGAGGGTTCAAAACAAAACGTCAACACAATTGTCAGTTTAGACGATAAAACCACACAGGGTTATACCAATATGATACAGTTTTCCCTTCCGGTGAAATTTCGTGATGACGTCCAGGACTTTCAGCGCTGGGTGACGTTTGGCGGCGAAGATATTCACCACACCTAACGACAACTTTGGATCAATTTGTTAAAAACATACAGTTAAAACTAAACCGACTAGGTCTTGGTATAACTACCATCAACAAAACCCTGAGAGAGGACAAAGTTCAGACTACCAAGACTACTTTCTAATCCCTGTAGGACCCGGACTGGTTCCTAAATTACACGAGATGCTTTATGGAGAAATACTCTCAAATACTAAAAGGTTCGAAGACTATTGACCGTCGCGGGTTGTAAATCTCGTCCCAAGGCGACGTCTTTACCAGTACCTTTCCATAGCTGGTACTTCGACACCGCGTTGTCGCCGTCACTAAATTATTCGGCATGTAATGATGAATGATAAAATATCAGTCAGTGAATTCATTGACTGATATTTTAAGAGGCGCAGCGCAGTCGGCTCCGCCGCATTTGTTTCATTTCAATGCTCAAGATTTCCAATCACTACCCTCACATGTGATCGCGTCGGATGTGTCAATACCTATTTCTAACGGTGCCGCGCGCACTATGCCGCCACCAACAACTTCTAGTGATTTGCACCGAGTTCACTCAATACCCGCGCACGCTCCACTGACGTCGCGAGCCACGCCAGTGTTCACTGCTTCTGTTGCTGCGCCGGCGCTGATACAACCCGCTGCACCCATAAGTTCCGGTGATTTTTTGACACGGCCTAGTAACATCGATGAACCTACTGGAATGTTTCGTTTAGATTTAGGTCATATTAATACTTCATTAAAAGACCCGAAGGTGCCACGTGCTGATTCGGAACATTTGAGTCGAAAGACTTTCGGTATGCGGATGCGTTAAAAATTCAAATTCTGCATCGCTTCGAAACCCCGGAATCTCCACAGATGACGGAACAAATAGAGACTCTCTTGGGACAGGGTGTTCTGGAGATACCAGATCAGAACAAGTTGGGTCCCAGTTTCTTTTCGACCATGTTTCTCACCAAGAAAAGCGATGGTTCGAATAGACCCATTTTCAATCTCAAGCGTCTCAACCAGCACATAGTACCCAAGTCCTTCAAGCTGATCTCTCATCATCAGGTACCAAATTTCCTTCAGAAAAACGATTGGATGGTGAAGCTATCGTCAGCATATTTTCATCTGAGTATAGCAAAGTCACATCGGAGATTCCTCCGAATGATTTACAAGGGTTAAGTCATACAAATGACAAGCTTACCTTTCGGGCTGTCATGCGCTCCGAAGAATTTCGCAAACCTGACCAACTGGGTTTTACAAGTACTAAGGGATAGGGGCCTGAGAGCAATTGTGTACTTGGACGATTTTCTTCTGGTCAACCAGTCGAAAAGTCACCTTCAGGAACAGGTTGGGACAGCCGTCAGCGTTCTAGAATCATTAGGGTGGACAATAAACTACGCAAAGTCCGTTCTCCAGCCGACTCAAGAGATAGAATATTTGGGCATAGTATGGAACACGAGCCTCAATTTCAAGTGCTTACCTCCAAAGAAGATCCAATCGCGCAAGCTCAGTGTAAGTCAAGCCTTGGCCAAGAGGGAATTGTCTCAAAAAGATACTCAAATTATTTTGGGAATGATGAATTTTGCCATCTTCGTCATTCCCAGGGGGCGCTTACACTGCCACCAGCTACAAAGACTTGTACGTGGCTTGAACCACTATCCTCCCTGCAAGCCAGCAAGTGTGGCGCCACCAGCAATAATGGATCTTCAATGGTGGAAGGACACGTTGGAGGGCCCTCAGGTGAAGAACACCTTACACCCAGAAATGATAGCCCATTTTCTGACTACGGATGCAGCCAATTTCGGATGGGGTGCTCAGATGGACGATTCCACGGCGACAGGCAAGTGGCGGCCAGATCAGCGCAATTGGCATTGCAATCGAAAAGAAATGTTCGCACTCATAGCAGCGGTAAGCCGATTCTAGCGTCGATTACAAGGTCAACATCTTATATTTCAGACAGACAATCGGACCGTTGTGTCTTACATCAGGAAGGAGGGTGGAACACGATCGGTAGCCCTCCTCAATCTTACTTACCAGTTAATGACAATCCTAGACCAGTGGAGCATAACAATCTCTGCCGAATACCTACCAGGCAAATTCAACGACATCGCCGACGGACTATCTCGTGGCAGGAAGGCATCGGAGTGGCACCTGAAGCAGCCCGCGTTAAACAAAATATTCAGGAAGTTCGGAAAGCCGCAGATCGACCTATTTGCCAGCTATCAGACGCGAGTGGTGAAGGACTATGTCAGCAAGGATTATACGGACGCAACGGCTATCTATTGCAACGCTTTCAGCCAAGTATGGAATTATCAGCTGGCGTGGGTGTTTCCGCCTCCGAGCTTGATACTAAACTCTGCACAAGGAACATACCTTGTCGATGGCTCCGATGTGGAACAGAGCGTTATGGTTACCAGACCTCCGCCGACGGGCGTTGTCCAAGCCAATGAAGATCAAAGACCTGGAGCAAGTCTTGATAGATCAGATAACCGGTCTCCCCCCACCTCGAGTACGGGAAATGCAACTTTTTGTATGGAAAATTGGGTCTGGGGACAAGAAATTAAAAACTGGTCAGAATCTGAAAGAAACCTATTAAAACTAAGTTGGAGAGAATCCACTTTAAAAACCTAGAAACCAGCTTGGATACGTTGGGTTAAATGGTGCACATGCAATAGTTTAGATTACAGGTATCCTAGCGGAAAAGTATTAGCAAATTTTTTAGCTTTCTTGTATCTTGAAGAGAGATTAGCTTATCCTACGATCCTATTGCACAACTCCGTGGTGACGACCTTTTGCCAATCCAAGAATGAGGAAAACTTAAGTTCTCACTTCTTAGTTAAACACATACTAAAAGCAATCTCTCTTCAGAATCCAAAAGCAGAGAAATCTCCGATTTGGAATCCCAACGACTTGATTGCCTGGTTACAGAATAATATCCCAAATAGGGTGACGTTATTTGAAGCATCACGTAGACTTGCCTGCATATTATTACTGGCGTCCGGCAGACGCGTTCATGATCTGACACTTCTAAAGACTTCTTTAAATCATTATATTGACGGCGGTGGCCATGTTATATTCTATCCCGAGTTTGGTTCAAAAACTGATACCGCAACATACAGGCAATCAGGTTGGAAACTCTCACAGCATCCTAACGAAAATATATGTCCTGTTTATTGGTCTAAAAAGTTATTAGAGTTGAGCGAGCACAGACGCGTAACTCAGGGTTAAGATTATTTGTTTATTACAATAAAAGGGCAAGCTCGAGTAGCATCTAAAACAGTGATCGGCAACTGGATAAAGTCAGTATTTAAGGAGGCCAATATTCGGGCTTCACCCGGAAGCTTACGTACGGCCGTAGCGTCTTTAAGTTGGTACGAAAATCTACCTATAGAAGATATTCTCTCTCGGGCCAGCTGGCAAAGCGAGAATACATTTGCTAAATTTTATTGTAAACAAATTATTGGCCTATCCAATCCTAACCAATCTTCTAATCTAGTTACAATATTCGAGCCTGTTTGATTTAAACAAGTACGTAATAACGAAAATACGGTTGCAGTTAGTTACTGATAATAGTTTAGAATGTTTTTTGTTCCTTGCTTGATTACTATATTGTACATATTTTCGATTTATTTAAATTATTTGGAAAAACCAATTTATGTTCTCTTTAAACCAGTGTGATTATTATTATATTACATATAATTTGTTAAATCGTACAATTCTATCATTTGTTATCACATAGCGTCGTTTGGCGGTCACCAGGAGTTAATAAACACGTCTCTCACAGATGCTGTGCATCATCACATGCCGAATAATAGTACAAGTTTTACATAACAATAAAACTTGTATTATTGGAGCAGAGATGATGCACAGCATCCTAGTAAGGTCTCCTGGTGAGAGACTTCTATGAGAGAAGCGCGGCTAGCACCGCCGACCGTTGACCGCCGTTTGAAGAGGACATCCACGAGCCAGGCAGCCAGTGGCGACGACCACGCGACCTCCAGCCAGAGAGATTAAGGTACCTACAATCTACATGCTGGTCGTATACAATATTTTAATAAAGCAAAAATTTTGGCTGAGTGTCCGCTAGATAGAAAGTCTCGGAATGAATTTATAAATTATAATAATCGCCATGAGGTGATAATTTAAAGTTATCAACTTGTACTATGTACCGTCAATACATCTTTCATTAACATCGGCCATTTAATATACATTTATCTCGCTTTGTGAGCTTGAGCCACCGCTAGATCAATTTATTTCTAGAATATTTTAATCAATCTATGACTCAAAGATTTATTTTGCATTTGCAATCACTAATTAAATTCGTTACTCAAAATCATTATAAGTGTTAAGAATTATATGACGGCTTGCAAATCTATACTTTATAGCGGCTTTATGTCTACGCTATATTTGAACAAGTTTAATTTATTTATTGATACCGGTCAACCCATCTCAAAGAAAATTTCGAAATAGTAATTAGTTACTTACTTCTGGTGAAAATTTATACCAATGCCCTTACGACTTATTATGGCCTCCGAGAACTTTCACAAAAATTATAATATAGGATCTACTTTAAGTTACATATATATATCTTATATTTATCGTTGTACATACAACGTTCTTATTCGTTGTACTTTGTACTGAATGGTTACGTAACGTAACCGAGAAACTTTAAACGTCAAAATGTTGCAGTGTTGTAATACATTTTGAAAAGAACTCTTTACTATCCTTGCAACAACCCAAGTTCAGGTTTTACATTGTTATTATTAAGTATAGCATTAGCGTGACTCCCGCGCGGGTGTCGCCGCCAAGTCAAGCAAATAAAATTACTTTCACGGCGGTAGGTACCATCTTTTTCTCGGAGCAACTTACGGTGAATATTATGTCTTCATCCTTGCTTCATGAACAAAGGAAAAGTACATATTATTACCAATTAAAATATAGTTACGAAGTTGGTTGATTGAAAGTACCGTTGAGTTTAAACCAAAATCAAACGTCTCGATGATCCTATGATGACCTACTTAGCATCCAAGATACATATAAGTATAAATCATATTGAGCTAAATTTCGGCTTTCGTTTTTAATTCTATCGAATCTTGAAGGTTGGTCACTAACTAATAAACCGATAAGTTACAGGCGCCTCTGGGTCTGGCTCGAGTACATTTTGTAATAACGAAAGAGTTAAATTGTAAAATGAAATCAATTACTGAGTTTTACTTTCACACTAACTAGTTAGACCTGATGGTGGTATTTTATACAACAATAATACTTACATATTATAAAATATTTCATCACATTCTTCTATATTTTATTAACATATACATCTATAATACTGGTTATTATTAAAGTAATAAATATTAATAGGTACTAAGGTGAATTAAGCTGAAGTAAGATAGATTAATCGAATGGGTGGCGCATTCAATACCCAATGATTTGATGTCAGAAATTCGGCAATGGTTGTAAAATATGATATCATTTTTCACTGCTTCTAATATTAAAAGTAAAAAATTTAAAAAAATTAATAAAAAAATAAATAAAAAAAACAAAAGAAGAAGAAGAAATATATATCTGAGAAGCTGACGAAGAATGAGAAATTTAATTTAAATTTAAATAAATTTAAATTATAATAATTATCTGTCAATAAGACAAGTTAGGACAAATATCGTTCTATTAGCATTACACGCCAATGCCAAACGTATTTAAAACGTAGTTAATATGAAGATGAAACCCAATTTCATGAAATAGTAGGTTATTTTGTGCTGTTCCACTATGCATCCACTGTTCCGCTATTGTATCTTCTAATATGTGAATGTTTAGAAAAGATAAATAATGACATTATTTTAATAATAAATAGTAAAATAATGTCCTTAACAGTCTTGGTTCCCTCTATAAGAAAAATGCTTATTTCAGATTTTATAGTTTCACATTCCAAATATAATATAATATTATGATCTTCCTCAAGGAACTCACAAATTAAATAATTTTGTAACCCTGGATGCAACGTGGCGAAAGCGTTCATAAAATGAGGAGTACCTACCCTGTACCTTTATGGCCTTAATTGGTGGCCATACTGCCTTAACAATGATAGAGATTAATCACATTCTTATATTGTACACTCAGTCTTAAAATTTCTAATGAAATAATTTATTAAAGGTGCAGTTACTTATTGTACTATTAATAGTTATCGTTCGATTTTTTAAGTTTACTTGGCGATGAGTTTGTTATCATTTAAACAGATTAAAAGGTTGTCGTTAAAGGGAGTATTCTATAAATTAAGGCCAAACAAGGCCAAACATCCCAAAGTATCTACATTCTACTTACGATTCTCAGATAGTGTTACAACACATTGCTCAGTGTACTGATACAGAATTATCTTTACAAAAGATTTTCAGAAAAGTTTTATTGTTAGCCTTATAGTATACAGAAATATGAATATCTATCGAATACGAACGGAAACAGTATTTTAGTCTTCGATATTATTAAAGCGTCTGCAACCTGTCGGTACCAGTCAACATCGTACAGTTCAACGATACTATACATATTTATAAAGCAACTGCTTAAAAATATCGTCTGCCAAATCCGTTAAAAGACCTCCTGATAGTATATAAATCTATTATACCGTGCACACAAATCATCAGCCGATATGTGCCGCCACAGCCCACATAGCGGCGTGGATGTGTCTAAGTTCGGCGCGTGCATCTGACACGCTCGCTTGACGTCATCAAGAAGAACGTTGGTTGATCGCAGTCGTCACGGACGCTGGCTAGATTTTATAACCTTCTTAGGAGAACGATGAACGATTGTTTTCCATAACCAGAGTTTAATGAAGAGTATCCAAATTATACTTGATAAATATACTTATATTACATATATATTATGGTTTGTTATTACAAATAATAAATATACAGATGATTGCATTTTTAATGATATTGAACAAATAACTAATAAATATATTTATTAATCCAAGTTACCAAATTCCTAGTTTTATACTAGAACAGTAATTGTTATAATATTTTTCAATTAATATCCCTAAGTACAAATTTTCATCTCTAAAAATCTACTAGTGTATTATATCTGAAGAAGTAAACGTACGAAATATAATGGATGATTAAACGAACTTACCTGTAAGTGAAGTTCTATCCCAATTATATGAGTACGTTTCATTCGAAGATATAAGGTCCCTCCCATTCCATTGCCCACATCATTATGAAAATTTGGTAACAGGTACCGACTCTAAAGAATGAGGAAGGCGTTATAAGGGGCCCGGAGCATCGGGTACTGGGGAATTTTTCCGTCTACCCTAACATTAAAATAGTGCGAGTTGCAGTACCTACAATAAGTACTACTAGTGTATTATATCTGAAGAATTAAACGTACGAAATATAATTGAGATAGAACTTCACTTACAGGTAAGTTCGTTTAATCATCAATTATGAATCAATTTTGATGATTTATTGTTTGATAGATCATACTTCAGAGGTGGTCCCATATAATTTTGGTGAAGATCTGATGAATATCTTTGGACATGGAGAACGGAACTCCTCAATGGATAAGAGTAAATTGCTCGCGATCAGTGTAATAGCTTAGTAAACAGTAGGTTTTTAACCAGACATTTTAGTTTAGTTTAGAGATTGTACACTACAGAATCAGCTCCATAGCATATTATTTTAATACGTGACTCAGATCATTTCTTCGGACATGGAGAACTGACCTCTGCTCGCGATGAGTGTAATAGTATTAGTAAACAGTAGGTTATTAACCAGACATAGCATAATATTATTGAAGTGAAAACTTCTTCAGGCGCGTTGAGCACTTTTTGGTGGGGGGTAAAAATGTGGAAACGCGAGACCGGCACCGTTCTTCTTAAGACATAAGGTCTTTAGAATAAATAGTACATTCGTAATTAAACTTTAATTCCTTAGTTTTAAGGTTAATATTAATAAGTGCTGTGGAACCGTGACCGGCCTCGCGTTGTTACGAAGACAAAAGGTCTTATATATAAATATAGTACATTCGTAATTAAACCTTAAAAAAGGCATTAGCCTTTTTTAAGGTTTATATTTGTTTTTTTTAATATTCGTTTTCACATCTTTCGGCAGTCCCTGACTGACAATTTTTTTAAATACGTAACTCAGATCATATCTTCGGACATGGAGAACTGTACTCCTCAATGGATAAGAGTAAATAGCTCGCGATGAGTGTAATAGCTTAGTAAACAGGAGAGACAAGTAACATATAGGATAGTAAACAGTAGGTTATTAACCAGACATAACATATTATTGAAGTGAAAACTTCTTTAGGCGCGTTGAGCACTTTTTGGCAGGGGGTAAAAATGTGGAAACGCGCGACCGACACCGTTCTTCTCTTTGATATAAAAAATCAAAGGTTCTTCTTAAGACAAAAGGTCTTTAGTGTAAATAGTACATTCG
Organism: Erebia palarica; assembly: GCA_964035005.1. Taxonomy (NCBI): domain Eukaryota; kingdom Metazoa; phylum Arthropoda; class Insecta; order Lepidoptera; family Nymphalidae; genus Erebia; species Erebia palarica. The sequence continues at coordinate 25,053,886 of OZ035986.1, forward strand.
TAATTAAACTTTAATTACTTAGTTTTAAGGTTAATATTAATAAGTGTTGTGAAAGTGTGGAACCGTGACCGACCTCGCTTTGTTACGAAGACAAAAGGTCTTAAATAATAGGTCATTACCTATGAAATTGCCGTTCATAAAGTCGTTTTTTTTTTTTAATATAATATATTTATTTAATCAAAGTATGTACCATTGCTATCTATGTACTTTTACCATCTCATAGATAGTTCATTGATCCCTTTACTAAAAAAACCATTCGGACAGGAATGAATAAAATCTTTGAAGGCGCTTTGGACTGCCCCATCGGAATTGAATTTTTACCCTTGCAAGAAGTTATCCAAATTTCGAAAAAAATGGTAATCTGTTGGGGCAAAGTCCAGGAAGTACGGTGGATGTCTTAGACATTCCAATTGAAGCTCCTCTAATTTGGTAGCCGTCTGTTGTGCAGAGTATGGTCTAGCGTTGTCCTGAAGCAGGAGTGGCCTAGAGCGATTGACAAGCCTCGGTTGTTTAGCAGCTAGCTTTTCCATCATGGTTTGCAGTTGCTGACAATAGACATCCGCCGTAATCGTCTGGCCAGATTTAAGAAAGCTGTAGTGAACGACTCCGGCACTAGTCCACCAAACGCTCACAAGTAATTTTTGAGTCAATTTTCGCTTGGGGCAGGATTTGGCTGGTTCGCCAGGGTTCAGTCATTGCGATTAGCGTTTCCGATTATCGTACAGGATCCACTTTTCATCACAAGTAATAATTCGATTTAAAATCCCTTCATTTTTGTGCCGGACGTTGAGTAATGAAACGCAGCAGTCGACGCGCGTTTGTCACGTTGGAATAAAAAAACGCACTGTGTTTTCTTTTGCGACACCGCCGCCATACACATCATTAATCCCTCGAGCCGTTTCTGCAGCACTGGTACCACGATGGAACTCGTACTCGTAAATAACGCGATATTTCAAGTTTTCCATTTTGTAAACTGAGTGACGCAAAGAAAGAACCAAAAGAGGAAAACAAATGAATAGGGGGTTTCAAAACACAAAAGCATGGGTAAATAGCTGTATAAATTTGAAATTGAAATTCCTAACCAAAGAGGAGATATTTGAGATCAAAGTGGCCAGTACGACAAAACGGCAATTTCATATGTAAGGACCTAATATTTTGAAGGCAGTGCCATAATAGCCGCACGAATTGCATTTTCTTCATATTGTTGTTTGGGTCTCCACATTAGTACTCCACCGACTCCGAAATATATTTTTGAAATTTTTTGAATTTCGTTTGTACCTATGACCTCCATGTTACTAGAATCTTAAAACGTTAAAGAATTAACTCTCGGAATTAACCCTTGACAAACATAGTCTAATAAGCTCTTATAACGCATCCAAGCTTAGAATAGGAGTCTCTTTCTGCGATATTGCGATTTCTTACGTGGAAATGTTGTCCAGTGGTTCGGCCCGAACTGAAACCTCGCGGTATCCCATAATACCCTTAGAAATATAGGATTAAACATGTTATAATTATTAGGTATTTAATAAGGTAAAAACTATGTCAAGAAAATTTTATGTATTAAGTAACAGTCTAGAACCATACTTTTCTCTTTCTTGTAGGTTAGGTTAGAGTTCGACATAAATAATCAAGTAGTGGGCACTTAGATTTTATCGGGTTTAAATACTTATCAGACTACAATCTATCGGAAAATAATGCATTAAATTCTAATCTTTCGACAGTTTAGAATTTCGCGGGTTAGATTATTATCTAACGGTTTTTACAATCTTACGGTGACATAGGTATACATGCATTTGCCTGAGGTGGTATGTTTGTGCACTTTTTATACGACTGCCTGAAAAAAGGAGTAGTGTTTTCAGGGTTCATGTTTGTATGTATGTATGAGTTTGTATATTCCACCATAAGTTCTATCCGCCTGAACCGATTTTGATAAATGAGGCATCGTTAGAATACCTAGCTTATTCCGGGTGATAGGCTAGTAAAATTTAAAAAAAAAATTGATGGGGTGACCATAGTCCAGTTGAAAAAAAAATATTTAAAAATAAGATTAACTATATAATCATCTAGAAAACGATGAGTAGATTCCAAAAATATACACTATAGTTCAATATGCAGCGGTTCACAAAATAATATCATTTAATAAAAATGTGAATAAGATTCTAATGTTAGTTACATAAGATTAATTTAGATTTTAACTTTTTAGTTCGTTTTTGGCAGGGCAGTAGTTTTTTTTTTTTTAAATTAAGACTTGTTTGATAACACCATCACTTTCCTGTTTAACTATTTGACCGATTATGATGCGGTTTTTTGCATTAGATATGTAGCTTCTTAGATTTCATTTATGTTCAACTACACTAGCGGCACGCTATGATGGCCGGTTTGACACATTTACAATAGTGATGTGGAATGTCAATTTATTCTCGAACAAAAAACAATTAAGTTTTGTTTTTGTACCTGATTAAATAGGTTTAATAAAACAAAAATGTATATGTTTATTTAATTTATTTGAACGAACTGAATATTTGAACGAAAATGAATATACATACTTTATATGCACACAAGAAACATATGAATACAAAAGATACCAAAAAAGGTGCCACAAAAGGCCATAATTAATCAGATTCGTCCATACTACTATTTTCACTGTCGTCACTGCTATCATCACATACATTAATAATTATATGTTCGTTTTCTATAATATTATCTATTTTCACATCTCTTTCATAATCTTCCCTTATTAATTTAACAGTTCTATTCACAACCTTTTCCCAGTCTCCTTTAGTCACATGTTCACAAGCTTCTTCTAATAATTTTAGCATTTTTTTTGTGGTAAATGGGGGTTCTGTATTGTGTCTTGCAGCATATCCCTTAATTTGAGCCCACACCAACTCAATCGCATTATACTCACAATGGTAAGGCGGTAACCGTATAACTCTGTGCCCATGTTCTAATGCTATTTCGTCAATGACGTATCGGATCTTGGTTGGTTTGTTTTCTTTTAAAAGACGTACTAATTCCGCTTTTAACATATTCATGTTTGCATATCCGCCATTTTTACGAAGCCATGCGACGATATCAGCTTTCTTTTGGGATTGGGCAGGTGGCTTGTCAATTTGCATCGAGTGGTATGGGGCGTTGTCCATAATTATAATAGATGGTTCAGGGAGGCTACACAACATTGAGGTAAACCATTCAGTAAACTTTTCTCCATTCATGTCTTCATGATAGTCTCCAGTGGTTTTTGACGCAAAAGCCATGAGAGAACCTTCGACAAACCCGTTGATGGTTCCGGCGTGACAAATTATAAGTCGCGATCCTTTTCCTACAGGAACTTTGGAAGTAGATGCTGCTGTGTCATCGTTCCAAGAACGGCCTACAGTATGGTTAGCATTAAGCCATGTTTCATCCAAGAACACAACATTTTGCCAATTTTTGATTTCTTTCACTTGCCGTAAAAAAGTATACCTTGCCATCGCTATATCAAATCTTTCCATCAATATTTTGCGTTTGTTACATTTTTTGTATCGAAATCCAATGGTCTTCAAAATCTTCGTTAAAGAACTTTCCCCACCGAAGAATAATCCAGCTTCCTTCAGTGAATGCACCAACTTTTTTCTTGTTGGATACTCCTTCTGTAAATAGTAGCCGTAAACATGTCTTCGGATAGCATCGGCATCAAAGCTATCGATGCCTACGACTGGTTTTGCTCGTTTTCTCTTTTTTGGTGTGTGAAGTTTATTTTCTTCTGTGCCAGTCTCGCCATATTTTTTTTTAGTTATCCGTCTAACAGTTCGTTGTCCAATATTAAGCGCATCAGCTACGCGTTCAACCACTGACGTTATAGGTAAAATTGGCCCTCCATTTTGAGCTTCACGATCGAAATAGTTACGAAGGCGTATTACGAACTCACGTGTCTGACTATTTAGAACAGTTCTCTGCGTACGTTCGGTCATATCGACGAAATCCACAACAAAGGGCTTGAACAGAGTCCAAATTAACGAGCAAGGGTCAACAGTAATGCAGTATCAATATTTGAAATCCAAAGCCAGGTCAAAACTATATCACAATCGCATTGCACTGACAGTTTATACTTTTCGAAGCAACGTCAATTCGAAACTGCTTTGTTTTGCATTGAGCATTGACGCGAGTTTGCCGGAGGTAGTAGTTGTGCTAGCCAGCGATCCTATGTGACGATCGTATTAGATTCCATTTTTAAAAATTTATTGATATTTTTTTGCGATTTCAGAGGTTTGTCCACATAGTGAAAATTGTTCATATTCACAAGTACATTCACCCCTTAAATGGTGCAAACTGATTTTTCTACACTTGTATACATTTAAGAAATCAATTTAATAAATAAATTTTGAGTCCTAAACCTAAAACTACATTCGATAAAATTTATGAATCTCTGCACATCACTATCGTCAATAAAGTAATACAATTATTTCCTTCAAAGTCGTTATCAATTAATACGGAACTTCATGAGAAACTACATTCGATAAAATTTATGAATCTCTGCACATCACTATCGTCAATAAAGTAATACAATTATTTCCTTCAAAGTCGTTATCAATTAATACGGAACTTCATGAGCGGACAAACGTCAAACCGGCCATCATAGCGTGCCGCTAGTTTAGTCCCATAAAATCCGATCCGGTGACAGCGTCGCTAGTAGATATGAAAAAAAAAAAATTAAAAAATTTAACAGGCATAGAAATTTCCAGTATTGGCCACCGACAGGTGTTTGACGGCCTGTATATGTCACTGTAAGATTGTAAAAACCGTTAGATTATAATCTAACTCGCGAAATTCTAAACTTTCGGAAGATTGTAAACTGTTCAACGTTCTGAGTGTCAATTTTTGAAATATTCATTTTATTTACGTTTTCTTGTCTTTTTATTGTAGGTTAGGTTAGGATTCGACATAAATAAACTACTAGTGCCCGGCCTTACAATCTTACGGTGACATATATATTATTCCCATTTCCAAGTAGTGGGAAGTAGTAGTTGAACAGTAGAACTAATTAGTTGAGTAAATAAGTATCAGATTATAGAGGTGATGGTAAATAAAATAAATTTCACACATGTAAAAAGAATTTATTTTCTCTGAATGTTAGAAGTTCAAAAATACCACTAAAGTTTCAGACAATCATGCATAATTTATAGCACAACCAAGATAATCAAAAAATCAAATATTATCTTAGTCCCGCGCTTCTAGGCTTAAGGTTGCAAGAATTGAATAGAACTGACTGATAAAAATAAAACCGCATGCCTAAAAATATACGATCATTTGGGGCCTTAGGACCTGCATATTATTTTTCGACACATAAAAAGTAAATTAAACAATAAAATTTAAAATTGCACAACATCTCGATTAGAACGAAACTTATATAAATAGTTTATCGAAATAATTTTAAATATTAAAACACGCAATTTCATTGAGGAAACCGCGCGCGGCGATCCGTAATACATATTAAATGGTAAAACATCCTCCGATCTATCGCTCGCCGCCCAGCGGCCCCTTAGTGTACAATACAACACATTATTTTAAAATAAGAAAAATATCACATCTCTGATCCATGATACTATGCAGTTCCACTCTCGTCACCCCGATTGACATGTACAGACTACAATGGCGTACAGTCGATTCAAACAGGAATCAATTAGTCGATTAATAAGATGACATAAAATAAAGACTAATTGCTCAGTATTAAACTTTAAACTAAAATGTAACGAAAATTCAAAGAACATTGTTGATGATTAAAATAATAAATAAATAGTGGATTTTAAAAATTTAGAATATTGTGTCAGTTGCCCATAGATAGATAACCTACGACATTTGAGTATGAATCGACTCTACAATGGTGTACAAACATCGATCGCCATGATGCAACGAAACACTCGTTAGTTGAATAGACAGACAGTAGTGATGGTGTGCGGCACGGCTGGAATTAACGCACTACTGGGGCGTGCCGCACTGTCGCCGGCGGCTTAAGCTTGGCTCTCGTTGGTGGTGACCTCGGTGACGTTGCACGGCGCCGCAGGCTTGACCTAAATCACAATCAAAATATTTAAGCCAACAAAAAAAAAGATATACTAAGTAATAATGTCCTTCCGGCCGAATTCCGGCCGACTGCACGCAATTGAGATAATTGCGTGCAGTCTATAGAAGCATAAAAGCACTTCTTACCCAAATGGAAATACGTCACTGCTCATATTTCCTTAAAACAGTCAGTATATAGGTACTTATTTATTCTGATTAACTAATGCCTACCCTAGCTTCAAGCTCTGTGCAAGCCACTGACCAATCTATAGAGGAATCTGAATCCCTTTCACTCTTTATTCACGGACTAGCGGATGCCCGCGACTTCGTTCGCGTGGTTTGAGGTTTTTTGGTTCACGCGGGAACTCTTTAATTTCCCAGGACAATAAGTAACCAATGTGCTATTCCAGACTAATCTGTCTCTGTGTCAAATTTCAGCCAGATACGTTCAGTTGTTATGGCGTGATTGAGTAACAAACATTCATCCATCCATCCATCCATCACACTACCAGAGAAGAATCAGCCATAGGGACAGAAAGACTTAGGACTCTGACAGAAAGGATACTGAAGCACAGTTAAAACCCACCTTCCTAACTTGCAAAAGCTAGTATAGAGAAACTCTTGACAAATTAAAATTTTAAACCCAATGCTCATGTCTGACCTGGAAATCATACACAGGACCTGGTTTTCCTAAGTCAAACAGACAATCGTTCACTCAAGCCTGTTATAGTCCCAGAAACGTATTTAACCCAGTGTCAGCATCGGTAGCGTATATGAAAAATAAAATAAAAACTAAACCGGGTTAAAATATTGGCCACCGGGTCAGATAATTTTGTGGGACTATAAGTGCTTGCCACTGGTGTGCGTGTGTGTGTGCATACCTTGGGCTTGGCAGGCGCCGGCGCCGGCGCAGCGGAGGCGGAGGCCTGCGCCTCGCCGTCCTGACCGTTCTGCCTAGGGGGCTGGCCCTGGCCCTGCTGGTTGTTGCGCTGGCGCACGTACCGGTAGCCGCCGCGATACATCGGCCGGGGACCGCCGCCGCGCCGCCCGCCACGGAAGTTACGGCGGAAATAGCTACAAACATAACATGCAATAGGGATGATGACAGCTCAATCAAATCAGCAACTCTTTATCAAACTTGAAAACGCACTTCTAGTATGGAAGTTGTATGATATTCATTCACACTTGCCGTCATCAAATTTCAACACACTTTTTTTCTTTATCTATATTTTGAAATGGTTATCAAACTTAAAACTAAAGAAGGATGTGAGTTCTTTTGGAAGAAGGTCTTTTAGAAGAATTAATAATCATTGAGAAATAATTTATTTTTGATATAGACATCACATCAGCCAAGTGAAAAATTACAGATTGACTGATGACAATACACAAATAGTTAATTAAAAAGTTTCAATTACCCTTAGGGTAACTATGTAATTCTTCTCTCTAATAATACAACTATTGTTCTATGTTACTACAAACTATTGGCCTGTCTACCAATCCACACAAACTCTCTGAATGTTCTCATTTATGTACAATGAGTTAGTGGGGAGACTCATGCTCATTAGTGAAGACCAGCAAGAGGTTGATAAGATGAGATGAAGCTGTGACAGAGCCTTTGATCAACATAGGATAAGAACAACAACCATAAAGGAATGTACTAACACAAAGGATGTTACAGTTACAATCAAGTGCCATAAGTGGTAGTGGGCGGGCATTCAATTAGGGGACAAGATAAATGAAGCAAAAAAGTAATAAATTGGTACATGGGTCATTTCAAGAGGAAAAAGGGTAGACCAATGCAAAGATGGGTCGACGATATAAAATAAATGTTTATTTATTTATTTGATCAACATTGTTTTTGGTTCACATATAGTTGAAGACCTTGAGTGTCAAAATTTACTTTTTATTCAGGAAAACTTCTTTTTTTCAGACAAGGCAAGACAAGTCCACAAAGTTGAGAGGCTTCAACAGCTTCTAGGGAGTTTTTATTGTAAATAAAAAGAATGATACACAAAAACAACATAATATGGCCATGTGTATGTGTGCTGGTAGGGTATGACTTCTAATTACTAGTTCTGTATTTAAGAAATAATAACCAAGAGTTCCAAGAGTTCTTCATAATGTTCTGAAACAAGTGTGACACATCATGATGGACTATGCCCAAATCCTTCTAATTCTAAGAGGAGATTTGTGCTCAGTAGTGAGTCGACAATAGGTTGGTGTTGAAGCTATGATGATGAACAAATAATAGGGAAACAGTTACCGCTGCGGCGGTGCCCCGGCGCCATCTTGCCCCTCGTCCCCCTGCGCGCCCCCTGTGGTGGGCGGGGGCCCGCGCCGTCCCATGCCACCTCTGCGTGGAGCCCCCTCGCCGCCGCGTCCGCCTCCTTGCCGAGGGTAGTATCTAGTTCAAATTCAAATTTGCTTTTTTATTCGAATAAACTTTTACAAGTGCTTTTAAATCGTCAAGTGAATATATCACTGGTTCAGAATAGTAACAAATATTGTGGCTGAATTTAATTTTGAGCTCTATAGAGCATACTACTCTGCCTTTGCTCAAATAAAACTGATTTTGCATTATTCAAAAAGCAATCATCAATTGAACAGAAATTTGCCAGTAATGTAGTAAGTTAACTATTAAATAGAAAAATGGAAGCACATTCTGTATTCAATGAGTTAAGTTACATCAACCAAACAATTATATTTGTAATATGAGATTTCAGAACATTTTACAGAAATAATTAATTAAAGCAGGCACTTTGAAAATGTTGATTAAAGGAATACAGGAAATTATGATAGCAAAATCTTCAATTGTGTTGTAAGGCTTTATCTTCTACCGGCAGATGCCCGCGATTCGTCCGCATGGTTTAAGATTTTTTGATCCCCATGGGAAACTCTTAAATTTTCCAGGATAAAAAGTAGCCTATATCTGGGTAACAAACTATCCCCATACCAAATTTCATCAAGATTGGTTGAACAGATGAGCCATGGAAGCATAGCAGACAGACAGACACACTCTTTCCCATTTATAACATTAGTATGGATACATCTAAACTTCAATTGCTGTTTGTTTGTCTCGCTAAAACTCGAGAACGGCTAGGCTGATTTAGATGGAATTTTTTGTGTGTTTGAGTGGATCCAGGGCTGGTTTCTATTCATAATTGGACCCGGTAGGGGGCGCTGCCATCGGGTTCTAAGTTCAGGGCAGGACGTCTGCCGGGCCAGTTAGTACTTAATATTACACTGACAATGATTTACTGAATGACAAATTTGCATTTGCACCCACAAGTCAGTGTAATACTAATTGTAACGTAATGCATGTGTTGTATTGTTTACTTTTGTAACCTTTTTCCTTTTTAAGAAAAGAGAAACTGCTGACTTTCTTGCTGGCTCTTCTCAGTAGAATCAGGTTTTTGAACCGGTGGTAGAGTCTTAATGTATCATAAGTGACACAAGTTGTCCTACATGAAATAAATAATTTATCATTTATCAATAAAAGCCGCTGTGTTTACTCACTGGCGTGGGAATCCGCGGCGCTTATCTGCTGCGTAGGGTGAGCCCTTCACTGGCTCGCCACCGGGGCCGGTCACACCGGCTGCCTCATAGCCTTTCTCGCCAGCTACGACAGCAAACTCCACTGCCTCGCCGTCGCCGACCGAGCGCACAGCCTTGCGCGGGTTGTTTCGGGCGATCGCGGTCTGGTGTACAAACACATCCTCCTTTGTGTCGTTCCTAGTAGTAACATATAACAGAAATTTAATAAAATGCTACACATAACTATGGTATAAGGTTATATATAAGGTTATATAGATATAGAATAAGAATAAGGTTGTAAACCATAGAAACCATAGAATAAGGTTGTAAACATTATACTTAAATATGTTAGGTAAGTAACTATGTACAATGGATGTGTTAAGGTTGCCTGGTAGAGATCGCTAGTAACCGATAAGGTCACCTTTTGTATCATGTCTGTTTTTTCTTCTTTTTTTATGGTGGTACAAATAAAGAGTATAATAATAATAATGGATAAAGGACCATCACATTCAAGAGTTCTTGTTGGTTTTATCATATTCTTTTCATTGTGTTATGTTGATATATATTCGGTTTTTCTGTATAAGAATTATCACACAGTAATTCTATAATTTTGTAAATGAATAAAAATACACAGCAAACCTGACTTATTTGTATGTTGACTCAATAAAACATTTTGAATCTAGAATCTTAGGATTTGCATAGAAGTTCTGTTAATATGCTGGGTGTTAAGAAAGGATCTGGAGAATTTAACATCTTGAAATAAAATGTAATATATACCTGTTTATGAATCCATATCCACTCTTGACGTTAAACCATTTGACAGTGCCCGAAACTTTCTCAGCTGAAAAGAAAATTAGCAGTTACTTCAATCACATAGATAAGAAATCATTTGTTGCACATTCAACCTGACATTAATTATTCTAACAGTCATCAACACATTATATTTCTCATATTTTGTAGGGATCCAAAATTAGCGGCATGTGGTCTAATCACTAATTCTGGAAAAATTGTAGCAGTCTGAAACCTTGAAAGAGTATGTCTTGACAATCAATAAATTATAGGTCAATTTGATTAATAAATAACCCTACATAAGTTTAATAAAGATTCTGATGAATCATGTAACTCTGTTTAAAACACCTTAAATTTTGTGACTATCTGTCTGTCTCAGTGTCATCAAGCAATTTATAAATTTAGACACTGTAGGTGATTTTGAAAAAAAAAAACTAGACATTGACATCTGGTTGCAAAATAATTCAGCAGCGCAGCAAACAATTAATTATTAAGAAAAACTTAAAACATGAAAGAATTTAGAATACAAAAATTTGTTGGCAAGTAAGTACTTTTATATGATTTTTTTGTAACACAAAAAAGTTACAGTTATGCTTTGCAAACAATATTGATACTTAAACAAATGCTGGTCTCATGACCTAAAGTTAGTTTATGAATTTCTATTAAATAGGAAAATGTACTATCCCATCTCAGTGATCATAATATTTATTTTTATTAAGTATATCCTCGAAATAGCATAGGAATGATTGAAAGTAGGAAATTAACGATGATGAGCTGTGTGAATCCGTCTTATCAACACGTATTTTTGTTTGGATCATAATATAACATACAAATTATTGAAACAAATATTGCAACTAATGGATTTCTAAATGCTCTCAACTTCGTTAGCGCTCAAATCAGTTTTGTGTACAAAATGGCGGTCACAGTCATGCCAATGATATTGCAATGGTGCCCGGAAAAGTAGGTATAGTCAAGCTCAAGTACTTTTTATGCTACGGTCCGAGATTGGTGACCCTAATAGAATGCTAAAGGTAAAGCCAGGCTTTAAAATAACCTAAAACACGCACAAGATGTAGTCATTTGTAGCTCGGAAATAAAACCAGCTCGCTAGTTTATCGATTGGTAGGCAGATAGTACGTTCTATGAAACTAGGACGGCCCGATGCCGGCGGTCATAAAACGATCGATAACAACGCTTAATTGACCTGCATCAAGATCATATATTTTTTTATACAATTGGATATGTAGATTATTTTCGCGCTAAAGGAATGCGTAAATAATTGAAAATATAACACTAAGAAGCCATGTGCTTTTGAAACACCGGGGCACGCGAAACCAAGATGGCGCGGGCAGAGCGGTACTCACCAATGACCTGCTTTTGTTTTAGCTGGGGTTTTGGCTGTTGTTGGTCCTGCAGGGGCTGCGGCTGCGGCGCCTTTTCGCTGTCGGTATCAGCCATGGTGTAATTGGCGAACGGCGATGGTGGCTAGATGGTAAATTCCTCCACGACCTCTCCTCGATGTTCACCGCTCTTCGATCGTTACAAGTGGACTGAGGTGTGAGGTCTGAGTTCAGTGTTGCCACCCTCAGATTTGGATTTTCCCCTAACTCCTCGTGAAATTCCCCTAAAATAAGCACTTTTCAAAATGTTTTCCCCTAAAAAAAAAAAAAAATTCTAAGAATAAAACACAAATGAAAGTGTATTAATTAAACTTTTATTCAACTTTTTTTATTATATTAAACTTAAAAAAACTACTAAATCAATACTATTTGAAGTCTGAACCATATATAAGGTATACATATATATGTAGGAAGTACACTACCATCAGATAAGTTTTGACCAATTATTATGGTGAAGATCTAATTATGCAGCCATAATTCACTTACATAACATTAAAACATACTAACCTCGGCCCCTACTCCCCGCTCGCTGGCAGTTCATATTATAGCGGTCAACTTGACTTGAAATTCAAATTCTCAATGAACAAATCGGTCAAAGTTGCTGTTGAGTTAAGTGCTGTGGATGCAGCACGAGTACGTACTCACAATACACCCAACTGTATTGGAATATAATATTATCTATATATATATTATTATTATAATAGAATCCGACACTATCACTAAGTAAAATACCTACTTAATGGTCTAATGGACACTACTATGAATAGAAAATAACAGCAGCCTTGCATGATTAAATGGCACATTTGAAGAAGGATAGACTTACCTTTCAGTAAACAGCTGTCTGTTTCCCATTGGTGGCAATACTTTTGTTTATATTTATGGGGAGGCATTTTGTCCAAGGAATTATGGTAGGTATTTAAGCTTCTTGCCCACTGAAATAGAAATAGGTACTAAAATTTTACATCAATGTTCTTGCCAACGAAATAAAATTTTAGTTCCTTGGGGAAGTTGGGACTTGGACACTCGTTACTGTTGGCACGCCAAAATAGCGCGCCAACAGTAGGTAACGAGTGTTGGAGTTCAACAGTTTCTTCTTCTTTATCAACCGACATTTCCTTTGTTATTAGCTAAGTTTACTGTTATTATTGTTTTTTGGTGTACAATAAAAGTATATTCATTCATTCATTCATTCATAGATATCCGCTGCTGGATATAGTTCTTTTGCATGGACTTCCACAGGCCTCGATCTTGTGCCACCTGAATCCAAAGGCTCCCTGCGACACGTTTGATGTCGCCGGTCCACCTAGAGGGGGTCTGCAAAACACAGCGCTTCCCAGTACGGGATTGCACTCAAGCACCTTGGGACTCCAACGATCATCAGCTTTTCGAACTATGTTAACCATAGATCATTTATAGAGGACAATGGTGCACAGCGTACATTTGGAACAAGCGAAAAACACACTATCTAGAATAAAAAAAACACTGACAGTCAAACCAACCAAGTCACATTGATATAATAATTGTAAATGAATTATTTAAAAAGGGCAACCACCGAGTTTCTTGCTGGTTCTTCTCGGTAGGAATGGCATTCCGAACCAGTGGTAGATTCACTTGACGATTCAAAAGTGCTTGTAAAAGTTTATTTGAATAAAAAACCTTTGAATTTGAATTTGAAACAAACAAGAGTACCTAAACCATAACGTGTAGAAATCCTTAAAAACCAGTTTACCTCGCACACATGAAGCAGCTTTATTCGTATTCGACATCTCTTCTTTCCGCGTACACAAATCTATGAGCGGGAAAGAGAAAAATATATTTTGTTTGGTACTAGCCATAGAGAAATGTAACATCGTAGTCGTAATTCCTTGATTCTTACTTCTATGGGTAACATCGGCACACCAAATTACGTTCAGATACACGCAGACACCGATTCGAACCGAAAATTGAAACTTTCCCTAAAAAATTCCCTAATAAATTTTTTTCCCCTAAAAATTCCCCTAAATAATTTTATACCCTAAAAAATTCCCTAAGTGCTTAAATATCCCCTAAATCTAGGGGAAAATACCCTACGGTGGGGACACTGTCTGAGTTAGTGATCAGTGTTACCAACTCTCGAAAATGTTTGTCCCTAAAACTTAAGTCATAATAGGCCTATTACACTGCACTTATCTCAGGGACCCTTAAATTTAAATCAGTGTAGTGTAATAAGATTTAGAGAGCAACGGGCCCTATATTGGTCCTAATTGCTGTGTAATAAGTGACGCAATAGTTAGCTCCCACGCCCATCCTTACTTCAGGGCCCTGTACTCTGCCTTGCCCTGTATTCATTCACACTTTTAGGGCCTAAAGGCCCTAAAAGTGTGAATGAATGAACGAACGAATATGCCGCCAAAAGCTTATGTCATCTGTCAAGCTTGTTCTAAGGTCAAGAAAATATCTCTAAAATGGATGACTTGTGAATTAGACTAAATTACTAAATAACTAATAAACAGAATATGCTAATCAAGAAAAGTTTAGTTTTCATTATTTAACATGGCGTCAGGTGTGAGAATTATGGAGTTCAAACCACCTAGTGAGCTGGTCCTGGTGGGGGACCTGCCCGAAAATTGGGAAATTTTTAATCAGTCGTTTGAACTATTTATCACGGCTAATGAATTTGAAGGTAAACCAGAGAAGGTTAAAGTAGCTATGCTGCTTAATTGTATTGGTCCAGAAGCATTAAAGGTATACAACACCTTCAAAGAAGGCAAGGACACTTTGGAAACAGTGATCAAGAAGTTTGAGGACTACTGTTTGCCTAGGAAGAATACAATTTTTCTTAGATATAAATTTTTTAAGCGGGCTCAAGAAGAGGGAGATACTAGTGAAAGTTTTGTCACTAACTTGAAATCTTTAGCCGCAAAGTGTGATTTTGGTGATCAAACAGAATCACTAATAAGAGATGTATTGATATTAGGCCTTAAAGATTGTGCTTTGCAAGAGCGACTACTACGTGAAACTGAGTTATCGTTAAATAAAACTATTCAAATATGTAGACCAAGTGAGTCAAGTAAGAAAGAAGTAGAGCAAATGAGAGGGTCTATCGAGGTAATAAAGAAGAAAAGTGATAAGAAAACATCATATAAGTTTAACTGTAATAAATGTGGACGTTTTCATGGGATAAATGAGTGCCCCGCGTATGGAAAAAAATGTAACCATTGTGGACTTATGAACCATTTTCATAATAAATGCAAACAGACAAAGAGATTTGTAAATGAGCTAAGTGACAATTGTGATGAGCAAATGTTGGAAACATTAGTCATTGAATCTCTCAAGTCAAACTCAGTAAATCAAGCATGGTATCATAGTATTACTGTCAATGATAAAGTGGAGATGAAATTTAAAATAGATTCAGGTGCAGATGTGAATGTTCTGCCATATGCAATTTTTGAACAAGTAGGGGAGAATATTAAATTGAGAAGCAACATGCGTAAAATTACAGCCTTTGGTAGCCACACCATAAATCCAGTGGGTGTGGCTG
Source organism: Erebia palarica (assembly GCA_964035005.1). Classification (NCBI taxonomy): domain Eukaryota; kingdom Metazoa; phylum Arthropoda; class Insecta; order Lepidoptera; family Nymphalidae; genus Erebia; species Erebia palarica. The sequence continues at coordinate 25,069,171 of OZ035986.1, forward strand.
TGGGTGTGGGGGAACTCAACGGATATAAAAAGAGTTTTTATTGCACAGAAAAAATGTATCCGCGCAATCACTGGTAAGGCGCCGTACGAATCGTGTAAGCCGATTTTCAAAAGTCTGGGAATCCTCACACTTCCTAGTATATATATACTAGAGATAGCAATGTTCGTGAGATCTAACACTCATCTTTTTAAAACGGCAAAGGATGTATTTCCAAATGGAACTAGAAATAGGGAAAGACTGGTATTTAATAAAGCACCTAGAACGGCTACGTATTTAAAAAATTGTGCTGCAATGTGTGTTAAAGTATATAATGCAATTCCCAAATCAATAACTATATTACCAACTACTAAACTCAAGAATGCATTAAAAAAGTGGCTAGTTCAAAATGCATTCTATTCTATTGAAGAATTTATGCAATTAAAAAACAAAAAATGACCGATTATTTTAAATTGTAATAAAACTACATACTTACTACTTACTTACTAATTGTAAGTAATTGTAATAACTTTAATTATTTTAAAATTTAACTATTGACATAGAATTAAGCATAGATTCGGTATATTTGACATTTTAATATTGGCATTTTAATTGATGAAGCATTATATACTTATTTATTAATTTATTATATATTATGACATTATAGCCATTCATTATAATATTGTAGCATAGACATAATGTAAGACTAGGTAATTTGAATATCACATATAGAACATACTTGTACTATGCTATTTAAAAATGTCTAACTACAAAAAAATTGTACGTCAGGGTTGCCTGACTGGATATGCTGCAACTTTTCATACTGTAACCATCATTGTAACACATATTCAGACAAATAAAATTATTCTATTCTATTCTATTCTATTCTACAATTCCATGTCAACCAAGGGGCCGGGAGAAGGAATCGTTAGACTTTATAGTGGTAAAAGGGGATGTGACCCCTATACTGGGAAGAGAGTCATCTGCTAAGTTCAATTTAATTAAAAGAGTTTTAGAAATGAATGAAACTACAAGTGAAGGAGTTGTGGGAATAAAAAGGAGTGAAATAGATGTATTTCTGACTAAATATGATAGTGTATTCACAGGACTAGGAAAGTTACCCTTTGAATACAAAATCAAACTTAAAGAGGAGGCAATCCCGGTAGTAAAACCAGTTAGAAGAATTCCAGAAATATTAAAGCCAAGATTATTAAAGGCATTGTCAGCATTAGAAAAAAATTATATCATTTCAAAAGTTACAGAACCAACAGAGTGGGTTAATGACTTAATAATAATAGAAAAGCCCAATGGATCTCTGCGTTTATGTTTATGTCCGTTAGAATTAAATAAATTTATTATGCGAGAACATTTTAGTATCCCTACAGTGGATGAGTTGACAGCTAATTTATCAGGTATGAAATATTTTACTGTTCTAGACATGAAAGATGGTTTTCACCAGATTTCTTTACACAGTGATTCAACACTGTTATGTACTTTTAACACTCCATTTGGGAGGTATAAGTTTAATAGGTTACCCTTTGGTCTTTGTTCTAGCCCAGAAATATTTCAATGGGAAAATATGAAAATATTTGGAGATATTAAAGGAGTACAGATATATTTTGATGACATAATTGTGGCAACACAGACCAAAGAGGAACATGAAAAAGTGCTTAAACAAGTAATGGAATGTGCTATCAAGTATAATGTTAAGTTTAATCCAACCAAATTGCAGTATAAAGTAAAAGAAGTTTCTTATTTGGGTTTTACATTTTCTGAAAATGGGTTCCGGCCAGACAAAGATCAGGTTTCATCAATTTTGAATATTAAAGAGCCTAAAAATAAAAAATCTTTGCAAAAATTTTTAGGAGTTGTTACGTTTCTTCATAAGTTTATTCCAAATATGTCAAAACTTGCAGCTCCCTTACGAAGTTTACTTAAAAAAAATGTATTGTGGAACTGGGGCTCTGAGCAACAAAGTTCATTTGAGAATTTGAAGAATGCAATAAGCAATGCACCCACACTGGGATACTTTGATATTAATAAAAATATCACAATACAAACAGATGCAAGTAAAGAGGGTCTGGGAGCATGCTTAACACAAGAATGTCGACCACTGTCATATGTATCAAGAAGTTTGACACCAGCAGAACATAATTACAGTACTGTTGAAAAAGAATTGTTGGGTATTTGTTTTGCTGTGTCAAAATTTCATCAGTTTGTGTATGGACATGTATTTAAGGTTCAATCAGATCATAAGCCCTTAGTTACTATTGTTGGTAAAGAAATTCATAAATGTACTAATAGAATTCAAAGAATGTTATTAAAACTTCTTAAATACAGGTTCACAGTGGAATATGTTCCAGGGAGGTTAATGTTTGTTGCAGACTTTCTGTCTCGGAATTATCTGTGCAAAGTCAGATAATGATCCTGATATGTTGGATGTAGTCCATACTGTACAAATAGAAGACTATTTGCCAATAAGTGCCTCAAGAATTGAAATGTTTAAAAAGGAGAGTACTGGGGATCAGCTATTGTCTAAAGTAATGAGTTATGTAGAAAATGGTTGGCAGGATTATATTAAAGCAGATTCCGATTTGCACCAATATTTTAAATTAAAGGACAAACTATTTGTAAAAGATAATATATTATTCCTGGAAGACAAAGTTGTCGTGCCAAAGAGTATGCAATCAGAAATGCTCAAACAGATTCATGGAGTTGCTCATTTGGGAATAGAAAAAAGTAAAAAGAGGGCAAGAGGTTTACTGTATTGGCCTAAAATGAACTCCATGATTGAGTTGTATATAGGTAAATGTAAAATATGTGAAAAATATTATCCTGCCAATCAGAAAGAAACTATAATCAGTCATGAAATCCCAAAATTACCATTCTCAAAACTGGGAATGGATATTGCAGAATATGGAGGGACAAATTACTTAATTACAGTAGATTACTACTCAAAATGGTTTGATATCATGGAAATGCCCAGCAAGTCTATTGATACAGTAATTTTAAATCTGCTGAAATTGTTTTCAAGCCACGGTATACCACGTCAAATTGTATGTGATAATAGTCCTTTTAACTCCAAGCAATTGTGAGATTTTTGTAAAGTACAGGGTATTGATTTAATTCATTCTTCTCCATATTATCCTAAATCAAATGGTATGGCGGAGAAGGCAGTAGGGATTGCCAAGAAAATGTTAAAGAAATGTAATTCTCAGCATCAGTTATATGAGGCATTATTGGAATACAGGGTGTCTCCAGTAGCCGGTACAGATTATACACCTTCTGAAATGTTAATGGGTAGGTTATTAAGGTCAAAGTTACCAGCTTTAAAATGTAATTTGGAGCAGAAAGTTGTCACTAATAATGCTTATAAACAATTAGATAAGAGAAGGAAGATATCTGAAAAATATTATAATGTTGGGGCAAGTAAGAGAAATGTTAATTTTGAAAAGGGGGATAATGTGATTATTAGAGATCCTAGAAAGTTGGTATGGGAGTCGGGAATTATAATTGATAAATTAAGCCGGCCTCGGTCTTATAAAGTTAAAACAGCAGAAGGAAAAATAATGGAAAGGAATTCAAGTCATTTGAGGCATTCTAATAATAACTATAGAAATTTTGGAAACAAATGGTAATGATGAATCATGTGTAGGGGACGATGATAATATTACAAAGGAAGTAATATTACCATCATCAAGCACTGTAGACAATGATGTTGGTCATGAAAGTGGTCAGGCAGAAATACCAAATTACTCGAGATATGGGAGAGCTATCGTTAAGCCTCTGTGGCTAAATGATTATGAAACTTAATAATCTGTTATAGTAAGTAGTGAAACTATATGTATAAGTTTTAAGTATGTTTAAATTCATTTCAATGTGTTTTTTACTATATTAGACATAAATCATTTAGAGGAAGAGATGTGAATGTTAATGAACGAACTTGACATATGCCGCCAAAAGCTTATGTCATCTGTCAAGCTTGTTCTAAGGTCAAGAAAATATCTTTAAAATGGATGACTTGTAAATAACTAATAAACAGGATATGCTAATCAAGAAAAGTTTAGTTTCCATTTTTTAACAAAAAGCCCCAAATTTTTTTTTTTACCATATTTTCAAAATTAAGATTCTTATTGAATGATTTTTTTGCTAAGAAAATCTTAATTTTGGAATTATGGCTTTCTTATTGGTAATATGAAAAAAATATAACAGACATTATTTTTAGATACAAAATTAGAATTGTACCATTTTGTTGTAATAACTTGGTAGCTCTATGACTAACTTCAAAGTTCACAAGGAAAACAAGGAAAATAAAAATGTCTGCCGGCGTATGATGTTATTTCTTGTGTGTGAAAATCTGAAAATCTATTTTTGCAACCTCTAGGTTCCTCCGTCCATTGAATGCCGATAACCGAAACACCACCATGTTGTTGTTTACGAGATAGTGGCTCTATTCTGTTTTCAATTAAATAAGCTTAGACTATTATCGCATATTTACGTAACTATGAAGGAGAATAAAAGGAAACGTTTTAAGTGTGGTTCTTCGCCTGCCGATGACCGTGAAACCTCATTATATTGATTTCCGAACCTAAACCGAAAACCTGGTACCATTAATAGTCTGCGGTACGTAAGGGTATTGTACCATACTGGTTTTATATTGTACTCATCATCATCGACATCATTGCCACCCATTGCCAGCTCACTATTGAGCATGAGTCTCCTCTCGCAGTGAGAAGTGTTTGGCCATGGTCCACCATGCTTGCCAAGTGTTTATTGGCAGACTTCAGACACCAGAGAACTCAGGCTTGCAGATTTCTTTAAGATGGTTTTCATCACCATTTGAAGCAAATGAGGCTCGGCTATAGTATACTGGCCGCGACGGAGGGGGATGGGGAGGGGGGTAGGGGGAGGGGATACAACCCCCCCTGCAAGTAAGACGTTCCGAATTTTATTAGTTTCCGAGATATTAATTTTTTAAAATTTTGAGGTTAGGTTTTCAAAATTGGTTCAGGTTTCCTTTAGCTGGTTACAGTGGGAGGGCGAGGCGGGAGGTGGTGGTGGCGAACCCCCCCTCCAAGGGAAAAAGTGCGAAACTCAATAGTTTTCGAGAAATAATTTTTTAAAGTTTTGAAATTATGAAGTTACTTTTATCGTGATAATGGCTAACATACATAGGTACCTACTTTAGATGGGGAGGAAGTGGCGACGCTAGTAAAACTCCTTAGACTTCACCCTCTCCCACTCACCCCCTCCAAGGCCCGATCGACGGAGCCCCGCTTCGCGGGGCTCCTTATTCTGGGTGGTATAAAAAGGAAATAACCACGAAGAGGATGGCGGGGTCTGAAAGACCCCGCCATCCAACCAAAATGATATTCGCGACATCTACCGGGTAAAGGGAAACCAAAATTCAAACAGTCCGATTATAATTGAATTATCATCCGTCTCGCTCAAAATGGACCTGCTTAAGGCTACCAAAACGTACAACAGGAAAAACAAGAATAATAAATTATGCGCCACACATCTTGGTTACGATAACAATACTTCACCTATATTCCTGGCAGAACAACTAACCAGTAAAGCCAGCAGACTCTACTTTTTGGCAAGAGGCCTTGCCAAAACCAAACCATTCCGTTTCTGTTGGACCGCTAATGGGAAGGTGTTTATTCGAAAGGATGAGAACTCGCCTATTATTCGTATCACTAATGAGGCGCAATTGCAAAAGCTGGGAAGTGAAGCATGACTATCTTATGGACATATTTTAGTTGTTAATGTCTTAAAATTAAGATTCTACGCACATACACACACAAAAAACACAACCACACCCAATCTTCTTCGCTACACTAAAACACTTCAATCATACAGTAACTACCCAAACGTTACCATAACACTAAATCTATGCTTCTACATTACAAAAATTACGTACACTATTAAAACAATGAACCACTATATAAATACTGACCCATCATATGAAACCGGTTAACAATGGCTAATTTACTCCCTATGGAAGAAATAGACGCATTAAAAATCGCTCAGTGTGTTGTCTGTAATCCTCAAGATTGCAGTGCATACATTAATAAACTTACATTTCCAAGAAGGCCCATTAACATCATATCGCAAAATATCCGAAGTATATACAAAAATATTAACGACTTTGAAGTTTTGCTAACATCACTTCAACTTAACTGTGATATTTTGATCTTCAGAATGTAGAATTTTGCCCCAAAAACCATTACCTTTAATTGAACATTATAATAGTTATAGTAGCAAACATAACATTAATCAGAATGGAGGTGTAGCAATATATATTAATAGCTCATTAAACGTAACTAAAATTGAAGAAAAATTCTTAGTAAATGCTACTTGTATGCCAGTAAATATTGATAATAATACTGTCGTGTTGGCAATATATCGTTCACCCTCTTTTAAAATTGCTGACGATTTTGTTGAATCTCTATATAATTTACTTAGCTTGTATAAAAACTACAATAATATAATAATTACTGGTGACATAAACATAAATATCGCATTAGATAGCACAGACAGAAATAGGCACGTCTACTTAAACGCACTTGCTGAACATGGTATTCTGCCGGGTCATACATTTCCTACTAGAGAAAGTAATTGTCTTGACCATGCTATGATTCGTAACCAAAATAAAGTTAAAGTTCTTGTCCTCAACTCGTCTGTAACTGACCATCAAGCTGTGCTTATTTCACTACAAAGTAAACCGGAAAATAAAGATAAATACATAACAATCCCCAAACTAAACCTAGATACAGCCATAAAACAACTCGAGAAATCTAATCTTAACAACCTGTACTTGACCCACGACGCTAATGATATCGCAAAAAATCTAATAATTGAACTCAATCAAGTTATCGAAGACAATACTACTATAATAAAGATACCTAGAAAGAAACGAAATATTAAACCTTGGATCACCCCTGGGCTAATTAAGTGTATTCGAAATAGAAATAATATGCAATATAAGCTTAAAAAAGATCCTCACAATATTATACTAAAGACTACATACATACGCTATAGAAACTTTTGCAATAATTTGTTAAAAAAAGTAAGAAGAAACTACGAACGCACTGAGATTAAAAAATCTATTAAAAATCCTCTTGAATTATGGAAAAATATAAAAACTTTTACTATATAACTAAAACTAAAAAGCATAGTACTGAGTTATTAAACATTAAATCATCACAGAATGAATCGGTTAGCTTTATAAATGAATATTTTTCCAATGTGGGTAAACAACTGGCAGAAAAGAAATTAAGCAATCAGCAAAAATATATTAACATACCTTTGAAATCATCATCTACAGCTCCACTTAAATCCTTTGGTCTTCTAGGTACTGATGAATCAGAAGTTAATTCCCTCTTAATGAACCTCAAAAACAATAGTGCCGCCGGGTGGGATAATATATCCACTAAATTTATAAAGCACGTCAAGCATATTCTTGTCCCTATTCTAACTTACCTTTTTAATACTTGTTTTGACCAAGGAATTTTTCCTGAAGTTTTTAAGCTGTCCTTAATTCACCCAATTCATAAAAGTGGGAGCAAAAACGTGGTGGATAATTATAGGCCAATATCTCTGCTGCCGGTTCTATCCAAAATATTAGAAAAAATTATAAATAAAAGGCTAAATGCATATTTAAACGAAAATAAATTTATCACTGACTCTCAGTATGGTTTTAGAAGGGGTATATCTACCGAAGATGCGGTAATTGATCTTACCAATGATATCGTGAGAAGGCTTGACCAGGGCCAGAAATGCATTGGTGTATTTTTGGACCTGGCCAAAGCATTTGATACTGTTTGTATTCCCATACTTTTAGAAAAATTGGATGGGATCGGCATCAGGGGTACTCCGTTCAAACTTCTGGAAAGCTACCTCAAAAACAGAAAACAACAAGTAAAAATTGGTGACGTCCGAAGCTCCGAAGCTTTCATTTCTTATGGTATACCGCAGGGTAGCGTTCTAGGACCTACCCTGTTCTTAATATATATATATAAACGACCTTGCCCTTATAGAACGTAATAAAGGCAATATCTATTCATACGCTGACGATACTGCTCTGATATTTCATGGTGACACATGGGAGGAAGCAAAATTTAATGCGGAGAAAGGTCTAAATAATGTTGTAAGCTGGCTTGACAAAAATGTATTGACGTTAAATGTAACAAAGACAAAGTTTATGACCTTCTCAATTAGAGCTCCAACTCAACCTCCAGATAATTTTGTTATAAAATGCCATTCTTGCAAATATCGGCAGGGGATTACTTGTGATTGCCCACATATTGAGAAAGTAACGCAGTATAAATATCTCGGAGTTATAGTTGACCAACATCTAAACTGGTACACACAAATTAATCACTTAATAAATAGAACTAGGAATCTTATATGGATATTTAAAAAACTACGCCATGTTGTTCCACCGGAACTATTAAAAAACATATATATCGCACTGGGACAGTCGAATTTAATGTACTGCATTCCTGCTTGGGGTGGTGCATGTAAGACTCAACTTATTCAGTTGGAGAGAGCACAAAGATCCCTGCTTAAAGTTATGTATTTCAGACCCTACAGGTACCCAACACATAGTCTGTACACATCAGCCAAATTACTTACTATCCGTCAATTATACATCCTACAAACTATAGCTAGGGTTCACCGCACTACTGAATATAATAAATCACTTCAAAATAGAAGACGTAACCATGCAGTCATTAACACTGTCTCAAGTAATAAGACTCAGTTTGCCACAAGACAATACCAAAATCAATCAGTTTATCTATACAATAAAATTAATAGAATCTTAAACATATATGATGAGCAACTATTTCCAGTTAAAAAAATGGTAACCAATTGGTTGAATAACTTAAACTACGAGGATACCGAAAATCTTTTAAAATTACAAATTTAAATTTAATCTGGTAGGTATAATAGTGTATATAATAGTTAAACTACTAGATTCAAACACTCTCACACACATACAGACACACTCACACACACGACACACACACACCTACACACACACAACAATGCATGCTAATTTTGTATTTTTTAAAATTTTCAATTGAACTTTACATTGTTAAAAATATTATTGTTATTTATCTGAATACCGAGGAGGAAGAGCGGGGACCCCGAGATACAGGTTTTTTCAAATTTACTTCGTGGTTCCCGACATAATTGTGAAACGACGAATATTTTTATCAATAAATTTCATTTTCATTTCATTTTCATTTTCATACTAACCAAATTCTTGACATTGCAGTGTAGTTTGGCACTAGTGTATTGTAAGTATAATAATATTAACATAGTTGCTAAAGTTTAACCATCCCAAACTAGCTAACGATGCAAAAGATAATAATACTTTATATAGTGCACATGTATACCTATGATTTCATATACATATTTTATATAGAGAATCATAATGTCAAATATTGTGTACAGTGGCAGTATAATATTATTATTTAGTTTATTAGTTTATTTATGACGAAAATAAATACTATTTCATTATTTTACAGGTATGCTGTATTCCTGTGCAGTTGTTCAGTATGGAAGTATCGAAGACATTGGAAAAACAGATGAATACATATATTTATTACATAATATGTGTCATTTATAAAAATTGTAGCTGGCGCAGGTCTCTTGAAGCCTGTGAATACTGTGATCCTGATTGATAACAGTATTCACGTATGACGTTTACGGAATACACTTTGAGTTAGACATTGATCGATACAAATCAATCAATCAATAAAAATCATGGTATATGGTAATTATTGATGGGCACAGTATTCTTCTGTTCCGTAGGTTCCTTCTGTTACATTGTTTTGATTTGTCTAGTTAGAAAAAATTGCTCTTGTTATGCAAGTGGTAATTTATATTGAAACAAAGTTTTGAAACAACTTAAAAACAATATTTTGATGCTACCGAGTACCGACTGACTAAAAAGGAAGTAATGCTTCAAGATACTCTATCAATAACTTTATTACTAAAATCGAGAGCATTTAAATCAGTAGTATCATATGGAAAACATTTACATATTATTATCCAAACTTTCATTTATATTTTTTAAATGTATGTTTTGCTGGACAAACACAAAGTTAAATATTATACAGTTATTATATAGTATAGTTTTTTTATATGATTTCGATGTAAGATTTTTGTTTATAATAAATAAATTTGATGTCTGAAATATATTTTAATTTTGTTATTGAGAAATTCAATAATATCCTGAATTAATAGCAAACCGGTAATTAGAAAAACCGGTATTTGCTAAATAAATCTAAAACCGATACGTTCAAATCACCATCACTATTACCGGTTTTTCGCATAGGTTGCCCATCCCTAACTACTTCCGGTTCCGCTAATTGCGTCATCGAAATTTAATTATGTATATCAAGTTAGAGCGAGTCGTTCTGGTCATGAATGAAACCCGTCGGAAGACGTAACAGGCTAGAGTGAGAGACGTGATTTTTTTATGAATGAATTATATAGATGTAATTTACGTTCAAGGTCACTCCCACTACTGTCCGTTATCTACTTCAAATTATGTATATGGAGTTGCCTGTCTATATCCTATATGTTACTTGTCTCTGAATGTCATTTGGACAGTTTGGCGCCAACGCACGCGTTCCGTTTTTCCATTAATCGAATATCGATATAGACATTGTTTATGGTTTGAATACGATTAGAGTCTGGCTAACGAAAGTAGAGACTGGAAAAGAGCGGCAAATTTAAAAATTGTTAGTATGGCAAACTCAAAATTAGTGTGACAGACCTGGAGTAACCTAATTTGATACTTTAGAATTATTTTTCTTATTTTTGTTGAAACCGATTGCATACTAAAAAACCTACCACCTGCCTGAATGAAAAAACAACAATATTCAATAATAATTTATTTTAGTCACTATAGTCAAAATCTGAATCCAAAGCTTCTATCTGCAAAGATTCATCAGAGTCACTGGTGTCACTATTTCCAACGTTGATTATGAAACTTTCTAAATTTTCTTCAGTAATTCTATCTCTTTCTTTGTATTTAATTTCAATATGCATGACATGATCACACATTTTCTTCCAATCCTCTGATGTAATGCTTTCAAACGACTCTTTAATCATTCTTTCTAACTCTACTGTAGTCCAGGCTACATTTTTACTTGCCACTTTACGTTTAGCCAAACTCCATACAAGCTCAATAGGATTTAAATCACAGTGGTAGGGAGGAAGTCTCAAAACCTCATGACCATTCTGCTTTAAAAGTTCATCAGCTTTGTATACTGGGTCTGGTGTGTGCTGCTTTACAAAACATAGCAGCTCTGCCTTTGTGTGGTAATCTTCATACCGGATATCATTGAAAGTAAGCCATTCTCTTATCTCATTTTTCAGATTTTGTGTTGTTGGAGCTTTATTAACAATGACGGAATGATAACTTGCATTATCCATTACTATTACACTCTGCTCATTTAAATTGGGTATGAGCTTTTCTTGTAACCATTTATTGAAATTTGCAACATTCATGTCATGGTGGTAGTCCGCCATTGTCGATTTTGTGCTAAAAACTAACAATGAGTTTGGCACAGGACCTTTCTCTGATCCAGCATGTACAATTATGTACCTTTTTCCCGTTGAAATATTTTCAATTGCACCACTCGTAGATGGACCTTGCCAAGACTTCTTGGGCTTATAGTTTTTGTGGACATAGGTCTCATCTAAATAAATAATTGGCTTTCCTTCTGAACGTTTCAAAGCTATGGTTCGTAAAAAACGATGTCTCCAGGCAGATATGTCATAACGTTCAATTAATATTGAACGTTCATTCTTGTTTTTCTTAAATTCATAACCATTAGCTAGTAGTACGCGGCGAAGAGTTTCCCGACATCCATTAAATCCTATGCTTTCTTTTAATTCCATTAACAGTGTCCTCAATGTAGGAACTTGTTTTCTGACAATATAAAAATCATTGATTTTGTTGCGAATAGCATCTATGTCGAAACTATCTAAGTTAGACACTGTGGGCTTATGGGGCCGTTTTTTTCCTGGGGTATTCCACACACCATCATTTAGCGCACCTTCCTTTTTTATTCTTTTTAAAGTTGCAACACTTACTCCTGTAAAGAATGATTAAACAACGATTAGGTACAGTATTGACAATAGCAAATTATATTATTATTATACATTATATTTCTTGTGTATAAATCTTGTGCTTAGTAAAAAATTACCAGTAATTGAAGCTATTTCTTCCAAGTACTGATTCTGGGTTCTCATCCTGTCATTCTGCTCTAAATCAGTAAGTTTTTCAATAGTTCTCACTATTTCATCGACTCCTGCTACATCCTCCAGATTTTCTGTCAAAGAAAATAATTTGTGTTACAAATTAATAAATGTAACATTTACTTACCTACCACAACCAATGAAAAATAACCATTTAATTGGAAGTTGCATTTAGTAGGTATTATTAAGGTGTTTAATGAAATGTATAATGAATGTGGATGAAAATAGAGATATAGTTTTTTAAAAAGAGAAATATACAAACAAAGTATCAAAATAATGCGTCATACTGACTTAAAAAATCTAACACAACACGTAAACAATCTTGTTTTTGTTTGAATTTTGCATCTTTCTCTCGTTGTTTTTCTTCAAATTTGGAAATCATGCAAAACAACATCTTCCGCACTCCACTTTTAATTGTTTTATTCATTCTTAAACGCGTAAATGCTCGTAAACAAGATCACAACTAATCACTGCAAATCACCGACAACCACAGACAACCGCCATCTTGTTAGGGCAAAATGTAGTTGAGTATTGCCATATAAAAAGTTTGCAAATAATTCGAGTCTCTACTTTCGTTAGCCAGACTCTATTAACATTTTGTGATACTTTCTAAGTTTGGAACGGATTTTATTACGTAAAACGAAACTTTAGTACGCCATTAAACGTCAATGAGTCTGTAGTCTATGACAAATGTCGAAAGAAATAGTGAAAAGTGGTAAACATTTGCGAATTTTCAAAAAATTATTTCTCGAAAAGTATTAGAATTCGGAGTTAAATATTTTAGTGCAAGGCTTATCACATCAAGGTCTTTCTGTAAAAAAAATATGAACGTCCAACTCCGCGGCCAGTATACTATAGCTGAGCCGCAAATGATAAATTGGAATTTTCTTAAAATTATTCATTCATTTTATTTGTTGCAGTTGTGAACTGTGGGCAAAATATTGCAGACAAACAATGGTCCAATATATAGATTTTCAGTTCAAATTGTACACAGAACACAGAATGCTATGACATCTACATTTTAAGGAAACAGCATTTGTCAACTTTCCATCAAAGAAATTGAGATGTTTTGCCTCTCCGGATATAGAGGTAAGTTAATTGAGTGCACTAATTTCTCATTTTCTTTCAAGAAAAAATATTTAAAACACTGAAACTTGTTATCTTCTTAACTAACTCTTACTAATATTATAAATGCGAAAGTTTGGATGGATGGATGGATGTTTGAAACTTAATCACGCCCCAAATGAACAGATCTGCATGAAAAGACTTGTCCAAGATTGGGCCTTGAACATGAACCAAGATGATTTTAATATACGTGAAAAGAGAGCCTAAAATAAGGCTTATAGAATAATTTACACATTTTTAGAGGACCCCAATTTAGAGAAAAATATTTTATTTTGTGGCTTTTTTAGATCTTGATCTGAATCTTATCAACAGTAAAAAAAAAACTTAATTGTCTTCGTCACGTATGTCATAGGGTTATTGTCAAATGACACTGTCAGTTTTGTTTATCATAATTTATTGTTGTAATAACTGGTAATAATAATTATTTTACGATCAACTCAAATAATCAATTATTATTTATTAATCCTTTATTGTTGTATGCACTATGTAGTGGAAAATGGGTAGTTTATCGAAATGGAATATTAATAATCACAACTAATGCGTATAACCCAAGAACGGGAAAAGGAAGCGGTTGCCCATGCCAGAGATGGGAGGATGACATCAAAGGCACAGCGGGAAGCTTATGGCAAAGGATAGATGGTTATGGAGAGCCCTGGAGGATGCCTATGCCCATGGGCAAACTGAATAAATAAAACAGTGTATTTACTAGTGTCTTAATGTATTTAATCTATTTATAAGAAAATATAAATTAACAGCATTTTGTGTATATGTCACCGTAAGATTGTAAAAACCGTTAGATTATAATCTAACTCGCGGAATTGCAAACTGTCGAAAGATTACAATTTAACACATTATTTTTCTTTAGATTGTAATCTGTTAGGTATATTAACCCGATAGAACCTAAGTGCCTGGCCTGCGGCCGGGCACTACCTGATTATTTATGTCGAACCCTAACCTAAACTACAAGAAACAGACAAGAAAACGTATATACAATGAGTATTTCTAAAATTGACACTCAGAACATTGAACTGTTCACAATCTGTCGACACTTTATAATTTCGCGAGTTAGATTATAATCGAATGATTTTACAATCTTATGGTGACATATATACCATGTAAAAATTCAGTAATAAAGGCTTATATTATTATTATTATTATTATTATTATTATTATTATTATTATTATTATTATTATAATGCCTTATTATAATATAAGCGCAACATGAATTTCTATCAGGCTGGTTTTCTGCTAATGCTAGGTAAACATTGGTCAGTAATATTTGGTAGCACTGACAGGTTCAGTCATAGGGCTAGATCCCCTTTCAACATCTTGGGTACTTGGTCGTGCCACTAGATGCTGAACTTGGCGATGAGTGCTTTGCCAGCAGGCACAACATGCTCGAGCATTTGTAGGGACCTGAAATGTAATTTATGTTTAATCTTGATATTAAAGTAAAGAAAAGAATACAATCATTATGAACAAAGTGATCACATTATAAAAATAAATAAGGAACTCTAGAACAAATCCACGAAACAGAAACTGATCACAGATTTACCCAGTGGGAAAAACATTATAGAGTACATGATTAGCATAGTATATAATTCGACACCTGATATGAAGAACATTGTATCTGATTTTGTTAAGTTTTCAGGAGAGCGTTTTACAATTTTGTTGCACTTAAAAAGTGGCCTAGTGATATTAAATAAAGCCGCATCCGTAATGAAGTAAATTGTTCTACTATTATTTTTTGCGTTCTGTACCACTTGACCACGTTGTGATACATCAAACGGAAAGCTGTTTTCGTTCAAGTTACAATGATTAATAATACGATTGTTTTAGTTTAAAAACATTGTATCAACAGTTCCAATAATGTAGGGTCATGGCTTTGTGAATTATATACAGTGAACAAAAATGTAATTATAATTACAATGGCGTTACATGTGTATTTCAGACATTATTGTATGATAATAAAAATTACAAGAGTTCTTTTTCGAATTAATTAATTTTTATTCGAATTAATTTTATTATTAATTATAATAAAATAAATCAAAAAATATTTATCATCGTTTATTCAAACAAACCTACGCTAACATTAATAAGATCTGATAACATTGCTGTATTACTAATCATATTATTTTCTTCATAACTTCTTTTTAAACTAAGAATCAGAATTATTTTAATACTTAAGATAAAGAAAACAAATTCACAATCAAACTCTTATTTGTCACTGTCGGTTGAAATATTATTATCACCTACAGCATCCGAATGAGGTAAATTGACATAAAATATTTTATATTGTTCAGGTATTGCACCTGTATTACAAAGTGACATGAGATCTTGGAATTTAGCCTTTGAAATTTTAAGTGGTCTTTTATATGCTAAAGGTAGTTTAATGTCCCACAGAGAATTTAAGGATTTGGTGTTAGATTTGCGCTTAGTTTTCGCAGATGCCTTACTCTCCAAATCGATTGTACCGTACCTATGATGTAAAAACTATATTGAAAATTCAAAATATTTGGGAAGTAACTATTTATGTTAATGTGCTGAATTTTTGACCACATTACTTTTTTATTGTTTTGGTCGATTTCCCAATTAGGTATTAGGGTAAGGAGAGATTTTAAATCGAAAATATCCTTTTGCGTAACTTCCTTCAATTTGTATGGTTTTCCTGTCGTTTTCGCACATTGAATTAACGTGTAAAACTGTTGTGGAATATAAATTGTTTGGTTTTTTTTTTTCGTCGCTCTATCAGGGCGTACTTAAAGTCCCCCTCCGACTGCGAGTGGCCTACCTCAAAGAAATTGCGAGAAATATTTACGCCAAAAGTTTTGGCTGCGTAAACATACATTAGGAATATAATCCTATTCCTGTTCTGCCCTCCACAACAATCAGAATAAAACCTGAAGTCAGTTACACCTTCGGATGCTTTTAACCTTATATAGTCAAAAATTGCACTGCTTATTTCGTTTGGCCCTTTTTTCCCCACTGTTTCGTCCCATACATAACAGTATCCCTGTGCTTTTCCTAAGTCGTATATAGTAAAATTATACACTAAAAATTTTCTTTTATAATAAAATGCTGACACTTCCGACTGTGGTGTAGTTAAAATCTTTTGTAAGTCGAAACATGCAGCCGCGACTGTATTTGAGTTCAAAGATTCTTCTTTGTCTTTCTCTTATAACTGTCTTACAATAATTTTATTAGCCATGTGGGATGCATACCTACACTTCTTCGTTTTTCTTTTTTTCATCCTCTGACATTGTATTTTGCAAGGTACAAGTGAGACATTGATCCTTCTTAGGTACGAAAAAGTCAATATTAAACTCAGTATTAAAAATTCTTCTATACTGATCTATACTAGCTGCCTTGTAAGTAGGGTATTTTGAACTTAACCATTCTGTGTATAAACGGTACAATTTCGGAAATTTCAGGCTCTTGTCAAAGTAAAGTTTGATGATCTACTTCTTACTTATTGAGACTCTATAACAGGTATTGAACGAATATGCTCACTGACTGATTCTTTAACATTATTTTCAATAGCATTTCCTCTATTTTTATGCTTTCCTCTCATATCACCTTCAAGAAAAGGTCCATCACTTTTATCAATTTTCTTGAACAGTGTAGTTATCCACATATAAGTTATATCAAAAGTGTCCAAAAACATCTTTTTACATACTCTTATTTGTTTTTCTTCGGCAAGCAGATAATATTCGTAAGTCCAACTTCTTCTGGAATCAAATACTTTATCTAATGCGACAGTTTTCTTTTTTACTTTTTTTACAAATCTTGCCAAATATTCCATTTGTTTATTATGATCAGCCAATTGCCAAAACCCCTTGAAAATATCCATCCTTTGCTGTCTACTAATTATTGTCAGACATTTTCTTACACATTTTGAGATGGTACATCCAGGCCCCAGTTGTTTTTCTTTGATAACTTTTCCTTTATTATTTGTAAATTGTAATCCTGAGTTTTTAAGCTTTTTTGATTTGTTACTTTTCCATGTAGTCGGATTTCTTTGCCTTTTTTCCCTTGTTCTTTCTTCTTCGGATATTGCCTTTTTGTAGAACTAACTGCAGCATTCGTTTCAGTAGCAAAACCTAAATCACTTGGTGTAATCAAAGAGTGCATACTTTCACTAGGTTTAGATGAAGACAGCAGCTGCATTTTGTTGCAGGTTTTTGTTGAAGGTAAACCACATTCAGACAGGAATTCCATGCTTTTGCATGTTTCTGTTTCAACAGACCTACCTTCAGGTAGACCACATTCGGACAACAAGTACATGCTGTTGAAGGTTTCTGTTGAAGCTAAACTCGTGTCAGTAGGCATATACAGAGATGAAATTGTTTTACCTAAGAAATCTTTTACCTTCGTCATTTTCGTCAAAATAATTCGGTTGAGTTCTGTTACGAAGAGTCCTCTTAAAATCAAATAATTCGTCGCCTGAAAATAAAAAAGACAGTAAATACATAATATAAAAATATCGGAAAAAGAATAATTTTATTTGCAGGAATGTAGTGCCATAATGATCTTATATATATTTTACTTAGCTCCTAAAACATTCAACTACAATAATTATTATAAAAATAGTAATTATTATCATCTCAAGTTTTAAAAAGTTATATTCATAAATACGTAATTTGGAGCTGACAAGATTAAATTATGGATAAAAATACATATATTATAATATAAAATTATGTAATATTTTACCATTATACACATTAAATATAGAATCACAGTTCTCGCAGTTACAATGTTCTCTTTATTCCTAATCGTAATATCTTCTTCTATATTTAAATCAGCAAGTTCTGTTCACAAAATAAAAATAATTTACGATTATTTTTATTGTTCGTCTATTAGATAGGTATAATAAAATTAAAAATGAACATAAAACATAATTCGAATTTGGCGGGCAGACCCGTTTAGTTCGCCTTAATAACAGTATTAAGGCACAATAAGAACAATTTCACCCTTTTGGATTTACTTTTACATATTGTATTTAATACAACTAATTAACATTTTGTAGTAAAACACTGCTCACTAGCTCAAGACTGTTTATTTTACATAATTATTGGAATACCCACATTATAAAATATATTAACTGTCACACTATAAATATTGTTATACTACATCTTTCCCTTTCTCAAATAAAACCAATGATTATACTGAGTATACTAATTATAACAAATCAGTACTAGCGAAATTACACCTAACAACAATTTTCTACTTTTTCATTGATAACATTTTTAATTGATAACATTCTTCCATCCTCCCCCAACCTAAAAAAAAATTAAAAATTGATAATTGATAAGTCTAATATGGTGTTACCATTTGTTGGCATGTTATTGCATCTGTAAAATGTACATAATTGCCAATATTAACCAAGCCTTACACGAAATTAAAGTAGTAAGTATTACAATATTAACGACATAAAGAACAATTCATTTCAGGTACAATAATAAGAATGAAAGAGAAGAAAAAAAATACATGCCATTTACTCCAAAAACTTACTGCTCTGAAAAATTTTTATTCTTCAATCGGGCGTGTCGTCTCGTCATCACAGGTTCACGAGACGAAGGATAAGCTTTACGAGGAGTATTTTTATATTCCTGATCACAACCTTCTGCCTTGGTACTTGCGGACGTAGGACCCGCACCCGCGCCGAATTTTACGGTACCCGTACCGCTCGTACCAGGTTGAGCTAGACTTTCATCGCACTCCATTTTTATGTGCTCCCCTGACCTTTCAGCCTCTCTCAATAACTGTCTACGCACAAGGTGTCGCCTGTTCCGCCTATATTTACGCCCGTTTTGATCCTCGACTACATACGACCTTGGTTCCCGAGCCTGCTGAACGACTTTTGCGCACTTACGTTCCTTACCGTCTACTATCACAACTTTGTCATTGATGTAAAACGGCGGAAGAACTTTCGCAGCCCTATCATAATTTGATTTTTGTTTCTGTTGCTGCTCCAATAAGGCCCTATAGTTCTTTTCTCGGTCAACTGATTGACTTAATAGTTTGTGACACGTCGGTAATCTCGTGTTCAGCCTCCTACCCATTAGAATTTGCGCAGGGGAATCCATGTTTTCCCGTGGTGCAGTTCTAAAATTCAACAGCGCTAAGTAAAAATCTTTACCCGAATCAATGGATTTTTTTAACAATCTCTTAACCGTGCGGACACTACGTTCACTCTTACCATTACTCTGAGGGTACAGGGGAGAAGACGTCACGTGCTTAGTATCCCATGCCTTAAGAAAGGTCCGAAACTCACTCGATGAATATGCCGTGGCGTTGTCTGTTATCAGTTCAGCCGGAATGCCATGCCTGCCAAATTGTTCTTTCATCGCTCTAATTACCGACTTACTGTTAATTCCGTTTAATTCATTAACTTCAACAAAGTTGGAAAAATAATCGACTAAAATAAGATAATACTTTTTCGCATACTCGAATATATCTGACCCAACTTTGAGCCAGGGCACCGCAGGTACAGCGTGCGGCAAAAGCGGTTCACGGCGCGGCGCTGGCGCATGCCGTTCGCAAGACACACAATCACGGACAACGCGCTCGATATCCCGTGACATACCTACCCAGAACATCACTTGCCTTGCGCGCCGCTTGCACCGCTCGATACCGAGGTGTCCCTCGTGAATTCTCTCTAGCATATCTTCTCGCAATGCTACCGGTATGAATAACAAGTAGACCTTTAATATCAGCCCGTCTATATACTGCAGACTCTCACGGTATGACCAATATACCCTAAGATTAACTTTCACCTCATATTTATTTTTAGGCCATCCATCCATTATATATTTCACTAAGTCTTGACATTCCTCATCTCTGGCTAAGTGCTCCTAAACCAAATTTAATTTCTGATCACTAAATTGCAAATTACTAATCATAAAACAAGTTTGAGCCTCTAAACTTTCATTCAAATTTTCATACATGCAGTCAGATAACGGTGCTCGAGATAACGTATCCGCTATATACATATATTTTCCTGGAGTATATACTACCTTTAAATCATACTTTTGAACTCTTAATAACATGCGCTGTAACCTGGCAGGCACGGAAGACAACGGTTTCTTAAAAATCGATTCAAGGGGTTTATGATCACTTTGTACAGTCACGTCGCTTCTCCCAAAGATATACTGATGGAAACGCTCACATGCAAAGACAATGGCGAGCATTTCTTTTTCAATTTGCGCATAACGGACCTGGCAACTGTTGAGAGTCAGAGAACTGAACTCAACTGGGCGACCCGCCTGGAAAAGCGCCACGCCAAGTGCCTCTGAGCTCGAGTCAACTTGCAGCGCAACAGGAAGCTCCGTGGAGTACAGCGCTAATACCGGTGCCGATGCAACTTTACTTTTCAGTGACCTCACCGCCTCCGAATGCACTGCATCCCAAACCCATTCTTTCTGTATTCTTTTTGAGAAGGAGTCTTCTCAAAAAGAATACAGAATGGGTAAAGCACAGCTACTGATTGCGAATAATTCGGTACAAACTTTGCTAGGTAATTAATCATACCTAGAAATCGCTCTAACGATTTTCTATCGCTAGGTTCAGGCATTTCCAAAATAGCTTTCACTTTTTTTACATCCGGCCTCATACCGCGCTCATCAAAAATATGCCCTAAATACGTAATCTCTTTAACACCGAATTTACATTTATCTTTATTAAATTTCATGCCTATTTCCCGTGCTCTCTCTAATAACCGTTTTAAACGTAAATCGTGTTCTTCCCGAGTCTTACCCCACACGACAATGTCATCTATAAATGAGTCGACCCTTTCCAGGTCTTCCAGGTGCTGACGTACTCTCGCATGAAACATCTCTGGTGCACAACTTATACCACACGGTAAACGCAGGAACTGATATCTCCCGAACGGTGTGCTGAAGGTACACAGGTCCGCGCTGGCGCCGTCCAGCTGCAACATCCAGAAGCCACAGCGAGCATCTAGAACACTGAAGAAACATGCACCGCTAAGCCTCGACGCAAGATCGGTCACCGTAGGCAGAGTGAAGTGCGCGCGCCTGATTGCACAGTTTAACGGTCGCGGGTCTAAGCACACACGTATGTCTCCGTTCTTTTTCGCAGTCATTACGATAGCATTGACCCGTTCGGTCGGATGTTGGACTTTACGGATTACTTCCAGCTCCTCCATACGCTGTAACTCATCGTAAAGCTTATCCCTAAGCCCTAGTGGAATTTTCCGTGATGGACATATACTCGGTTGCACAGATTTATCTATAACAATCTTATGAATTCCTGACAACTTCCCTAGAAACCATTGAACACACGCGAGCAAAATGACCGCGCCCTCTACAGGCAAAACATGTCGCCTGGACAGCTGGACACCGTTGCACCTCACAAAAATCACTCCCGCAACGACGGCACGCACGGCGCTCTTTGCGCGCGGCCCCGCGCTCCTGCTGCCGCACCCCGTCAGCTCAACGCCAGGAGCTGCGTGCTTGCCTCGGCTCCGAAGCGCCGCCGCCGCCACCGCCGCTGCGAAGCTGGGCCCGCCCAGCCGCGGCCTCGCGAGCGCTGCGCCCGCCCACCGCGTCAACCCGTCCACTCGAGCTAGCTTCCTCTATTTGTCGACTTTCGTGTCTTGATATCTCATCGGCCTCACATATTTGTACCGCCTTCGATAAATTTAAGTCGTCGGTCCTCAGTAATCGATCTCTAACGACATTATTATTAATACGGTCTTTTATCAATTCGTCCGATAAATGCTCAAACTTACAATCTTGGCTGAGTAATTTGAGCGCAGTTACGTATTTGCCGATTGTTTCGCCGTCACTTTGGTTTCGTTTTGGTTGGGGTTATTAGCAGGTATTAAACTGAAAAGAGATTTTAAAATATTTTTTTTTTGTTTGACATATTCCTGCTGGTACTGTTTTTTTAGTTGGGGATGGAAGTTTGTCTAATTTTAAGAACTTTGTACCTATAATGCTAGCCGTAATGGGTTCATTATCGAAACCAGTTCTGTACCTAATGTCAAAACTGCCTCTGTTAACTTCCACTTCAACAATGTCACTAATGTAAGGTCGTGGTGACAACCGGGAAAGTTTGTATTGGGTCGTATAGTCTTGCCACTCATAAAAATCATCTATTGTAATTTTTTTGATATTTACATTTTTTCAAGCACTGTTTACAGCTTCGCAAAGGTCATCAAAGTCATATATTTTATTTTTCATTCGCTTCATCGCCAATTCTACTCTATGGTGAAAAGAGTCTGCAGACATAAATGTGTGTCCGGCTGTGTGTGTGGCCGAAGTATTTAACAATAATCTTTTCTGCATTGATCTGATCCGAATTTATAACATAGATTAAAAACGAAAAAAACGTCCAGTTTTTATTTTGAGCAGAACCCAAAGTACAATATTTTTCATATCCCGATAGATCATTAAAAAATGATAATACGCACTTATGATCTCATCTTTAGATCGTCCAGACAATGCTTCATGCCAAAGTACAGGATAGATACTGGATTCTTTTGAACCTTTCCTAGCTCCAATAGGCACGAAACTTTCATGATATTTATGTCACCGTAAGATTGTAAAAACCGTTAGATTATAATCTAACTCGCGAGATTCTAAACTGTCGAAAGATTAGAAAATAACGCATTATTTTCCGGTAGATTGTAATCTGATAGGTATTTAAACCCGATAAAGGCCGGGCACTACTTGATTATTTATGTCGAACCCTAACCTAACCTACAAGAAAGAGACAAGAAAACGTAAATAAAATGAATATTTCAAAAATTGACGCTCAGAACATTGAACAGTTTACAATCTTTCGACAGTTCAGAATTTCGCGAGTTAGATTATAATCTAACGGTTTTAACAATCTTACGGTGACATATACAACAATCCTGTGAGTGAAAACAGTCGACTTAAACATATCGATTCTCGGTAGCATTATGACTTTTTGTAAGTCTGCGGAGTACACAATGGTATCAGCGTTGGTTAAGTTGGAATAATAATATTATAGTAGGTTATTAAAATTGACTTTAATATCTTTAGTATATAATATACTTAGGTATAGCCGTATCTCAAACCTTAGCGAACTAATAATACCCACATTTACTTAGCGCAAAAGCGCTAACTCCGGAACTATTTAGAAAGATGAACTTACTGCTTATTGGCTTAAAAATTTAATTTAGTTTTTGATTAACATTTTTTAAGCGTTTTTAGCCTATGTCAATATAAGGCTATTTGGCTTCATAAAAACGACATGCCGTCAAATCTCTTAGTAATTTAAGGAAAAATTGAGATTTAGAAATCTTCTTAGTGGTTTATTTTAATGTTTTAAATTAGATATCGCTTATACCATTAGATGCGAAATTATTCTAGCTATTGAATGGTATAAAAAAAACTAAAAGGGCGTATCTCAGAGATAGCGCCTTTCGGCTTAGCAGGGCAGTATTATTTATTCACTTGCGTACTAATCTCAACACAACACTCAAACAACTCGCTTAATTCGAATCTCCAACCCCGAAATACATTTAAAAACTTATCCCACCGCTGTCACCATGTACATGTAGTAAAACACTGCTCACTAGCTCAAGACGTTTATTTTACATAATTATTGAAATACCCACATGATAAAATATATTAACTGTCACACTATAAATATTGTTATACTACACATTTTAAACTAAACGGCAAGAAACAATAAAAGGGTTGAGGTTATTAAGTAGAAATAAATGAAAATTTCAAACCTTTTCATCATCCTGGCTTTGCTTATTGCCTAAAGCCAAGCCTAACATCATTTTTCCACGACTCATTTCGATTAATAATACACATTAATAGATTCACTTTATTAATAAAACCAAAAAATAGCCGGTGTTTGTGTCGAAACTTGTAAGTGAAATGTCAAGTCTAGACGTGTCAACTGCGACCCGGCCCCGCTTCCCTGCTCACGCGTGGTGCCTAAGTTAGCGCAATAAAATTGTAACTATTTATACAATGATATAATGTCAACGATGTACAAAAGTAATACAACAGTCAGTAGTAATAAAATTGTAATATTGTTTACAGTGATTTTGTTTGAAACTTTCTGAAGTATAAAGATGTTTGTTGAAAGCAATAAAATAAACTCGCCGGCATATTTAGCGGAACATAAAAAAAAGGTCCATAATTAAAAAAAATATGGTTTTATTTTAAAATCTACTTACTACACTTCTTTTGTTATTTAAAGTTTCATTTGTTTTACTTAAAATGAGATCACATTAAGAAGAGATTTTGCGAGTAAAGGCTATTTGTGAAAAATGGTACATTTTTGAACTTTTCATGTAACCGGGAAAAGTGAAATTTAATATTAAAGTAACAATTAATTAAATTAGAAAAATGGTGATTAATATCGCGTATTTCCTCCACGTGCTCTTATTAAAGTTTCTACCCGTCTAGGCATACTGAGAATGATGTTATCGATGGTCTCCTGCGATAGTCTCCGCCATTCCTCAACTATTCGATTCGCAGTTCTCCCACGTTGGCAGGAGCTGGAATTCTGGAATTAACTTTTCTTTTCAGCAAGTCCCAAACGTGCTCTATTGGGTTCATATCCGGTGATCTCGCCGGGCACTCCATAACAGTGATATTCTTATCATTAAGATAAGCTTGAGTTACCCGAGCGGTATGCGGCCGAGCATTATCCTGCATAAAAACAAAATGAAAGACTAGAAGCAGTGCGGGGTGTAACCGTAAGTGAGCGTACGGTACGAAGAAGGCTCGAAGAAGCTGGTTTGGGTTCATTTGTGCCCGTCAAGGCTCCAAGGCTCGAGGTAAATCATCGTTGAAACAGGTTAACTTTTGCTCAGGAACATCGACTTTGGAACGCGGACCAATGGAGTAAAAGCTAGGTTGTGTTTAGAAATATGAAACGAATGAATAAGTGTCAGATAATCATGTTAGTTGTCTTTTATGTTGAAAATGTAGCAAAAAAAATAGACGGGCAGACACTTTCGCATTCATAATATTCGTATGTTAAGGTGGCATTCAGAAAAAACCCAGTAAGTGTTATAAGTTACCTAAAGATTCACTCAGAATAAGTTCTTAAGTAAATAAAATCTTGAAATTGTATTAAAATAATAAAAAACTATAAAATAACTTAAAAACTAATACTTGGTAAATAATTTTGATTAATAGGTATTAAAACATTTTATACCTTTCCTTTCATAATTAAACATTCAAAAAATCAAACAAACCTTTTCTCTTTATAATATTAGTTTAGATATAAAGTATCTCCTGAAATTAGAAAGAAATAGTCGAAGATTTATTTCCCTTCCCTATTCGAGTAACTTGTTGAAAACTTATTTTCAAATGTATTTTTAATCATTATGAGGTAATAGTTATTTATGCAACAGTTGTGTAATAAGGGGTATTAAAACACGAATGTGGGTTTATCACACGACACGAAGCGGAGTGTGATAATAGTATCATATGAGTGTTTTAATACCTAATTATCAACAGTTGCATACAAGACTTTATCTACTCCCTCACCCTAATGATACATAATTGTATTAATGTGATTTGGGATTAAAGAAAAGTAGATACTTAGACTGCGAAAAAATAAATATGGGGTAAAATATTTCTACGATAGCTAGCAACATTTCATTGTAATGGCGTCTGTTATATTTACAATTCATTATAATGTTTCGAATAATGTTAATGTGAAGAATATAAGATGTTTGAAAGTACTTACCCGTGGAATGGAATCTTTAAATGTTTCTGGTGATGGTGTGATGAGTTGTGGTACCCTATAACTGCACAGTACGTCATTTTTTTAATTAATTGCGCGAGCTTTTCGTTCTATAACTCGGTCTGGAACACTAACGCGCCGACAGGCGTACGTAGCCTTTGAAGGCTACTATAAAACGGTTACACTCCGCGCGCGACTACTAACCTTCTATGCGTAATATTTCGATGTCTACTAGTATCATTCTATATCAATCTACTAGACTCATTCGTCACTTTTGATTCATTTTGTATGCAGACGTTTCAATTTGAAGTTAGGTGCTAAGTTATTCCACGTAAAAAATTATGAATGGTAATTCCATTATAGGTTGTGAATGCGCAAGATAGACCAATTGGAATGTAAAATAAACAATCCATTGCGATATGCCAATTCACTGAAAAATGAAAATCTTAAACAGCCAAAATAAACAAGGGTACGGCCACATGAGTAAAGAAACGGAACAGAGGCAAAGCTTCATACAAACGCACTACGATAGGTACACTACTACAAGCTTGAGGCGCGTGTGTGCGTGAGCACTCGGGCTACGTCACGTACGGAGAGAAACCGGTTTAAACCGGCTCGGTCAGTGCTCAAGCTCAGGGGCTGCAGTACACGTCGCGCGTCGTGTTTTCATATTTAATGTTAATGTCAATGATTAGTAAATGAGGGTAAATGTTTTATGTCTTGTGATCTTAGGGATCCTTTCCAAAGAATTTCAAAATGGCGCTGACTTTTTTAAATTTTGGTAACAGTTTCCTGTTTTGTGATCCCAGGGAACCCCAAATATCGATTTTGAACGAAATCGGTCAATTAACAAAGAATTTCAAAATGGCGCTGGATTTTTATTACTTACTTGAATTTTTTAACAATGATCTGCACTTTATTTAGACATTATTTAATCAACTGTATATATTTATTAATATAGTGTATAAAAACACTCTAAATTTAAATTAATAAATGTAAAAATACCTTAATGTTTCAATAAATATTTCTCTTACATTTTTTATTTTCTCGCTGTTGAAGTGAAAAGTTGTCGCGATAGCAAAGTTTTTTGTTTCTTGGGCCTAGGAATTCCTCACTAGACTCAGGATTCTAATTTACCTAATCCTTCCTAGCTCGAATTCTTCACTAGCTCGGGATTCAAACTAGGCAATTACAACAAAAACAAACCTTGCATCTAGTTGAACAAATAACTATTGTTTATTAAATTGTATCCTCCTGTGCCAACCCTACCAAAATAGGTATACATTTTGCTCGCTCCATAGAAGCTTTGTCTCTGTTCCGTTTCTTTACTCATGTGGTACGGCGGCGCATTTTGAATTTGAATTTTGGCAGTTCAAAATGACATTAAAGTGACAGTAACAGAAGCCGATTTGATAGATCTTTAAAATAAAATAAAGTTTTAGTGTTGCCATCCATCGAAAAATATTTTCTACAGACGATAATTTTCAAAATTATTTTTTAAAAAAACGGGGTTTTTAAAATTATTATTTAAATGCCGTTAAATGTCATATTTTTTTCTCTTTCACGTGATGGCAGTTTGGTTCTGGTTCATTGACACTCAGAATAAAAAACCACCCTCCATACTGAACTTGGACATGTCATTTGAGTGATTGTAAAACAATTTCATTTCAGTTATAAATGCAAAATGAGGAGATGAAACTTTTAAATTGGTTGCAAAAGGATTCCCTCTCCTCATAATCATTTATTTGCTGTTTAATGGGTGAGTACATAGCAAGTTGTTACAATAGTATAGTTACGAGCCACAATCTGCCAATCATATGGCGTGCAAATTGTTACATTATTTAAGTCACCGTAAGATTGTAAAAACCGTTAGATCTAACTCGCGAAATTGTAAACTGTCGACAGATTGTGAACTGTTCAATGTTCTGAGTGTCAATTTTTGAAATATTCATTGTATTTACGTTTTCTTGTGTCTTTCTTGTAGGTTATGTTAGGGTTTGACATATTATATAATCAGTAGTATCGGATTATTATAATATACCTAACAGATTAGTATCTACCGCAAAGTAATGAGTTAAATTGTAATCTTTCGACAGTTTGTGATTTCGCGAGTTAGATTATAATCTAACGGTTTTTACAATCTTACAGTGACATATACAAAAAATACAATTAAAACACTTCTGCATATTATTATGATGGGAATAATTCATTCATTCAACCACTAATAATTATTATTATATTATTCATAATCTTCCTCGATCTAAAAATCACTCTTATTATCATGCAATCTACTCAGATTCGCTGTATCGCTGTTCAGAGTGTCAAACAGCTTGTCCATTTTGGATATAACGTCCGCCGTCACAGCTGAATCAGCAGTTATGTGATCTGTAACAGAACATTTCATTTTAAGATAAATATAGATTATAATAGTATAGATAATAGATTTAAAATATATCTATGAGAAAATAAGAATATTGTATTAATTTTGCGACTATTGCAGGAACTTTTGCAGGATAAAAAGTAACCTTCCTCACTCTCTTGGTCACCAACTATACCCATATACAAAACCACGTCAATCTTTATAGTGCCAATAGTCTCAGCATAAATATAACTGTCTGTCTGTTTTTCACATTTGGTTACAAACCTCTAAGAACATCTAGGAAATATGCTTTATTGCATTATTGACTAATACCTTGCGCTATTTTAGCAAACATGCCAGCAACAACCGTGTGTTTTTTGTTAAAATCATCTAATTTATCCTAATTTATTTGGGGTTGACGGTTCCAAACAGAATCAATCAATCAAGCCTCAAGAGTCAGTCAGTCAATTAATCAATGAATTAGAATCAATATCATAAAAAATATAATAAGTACTAACTGAAGCTTGCGACTTTGTTAGCATGAATTGAGATTATTTCCCGTAGGAACTCTTTAATTCTCTGGGATAAAAAGAAGCTTATGTGTTATTCCAGACTATAATCTATCTTTGTGCTAAAATAGGTTCTAAAAGCACACCACCACCTTTGCTAATAAGTTGGCAGTACTAGTATCATTTTATAAAACATTAATACTAAAATGAAACATGTGGAAATGTTGGTGATAGGATTCTTAATATTTAATTATATTACTGCCTATTTACATATTGTTAGCTAGATGCTATATATTATTTTATTGTTCTTAATATAATTATAATTGTTAATAAAGACATTCCAACTTAGAGCCAAAATATTGTTTTTTTTAATTAATTACTAGTAAGAATAATGATTAATTATTGTTTCTATTAATTAAGGCTACTTGTCCACAAAAGCGAAGCTGGGATGGTAATCAGTGAAATTGCACAATAATTTAAACTGGTTAGTTTCCGAGTTCTGCTATTGTGGACAGGTAGCCTTTAAATTAATATTTAAAAATAAGCTTGTTTTGAATTTCCCGCATTCGGCAGTTTCCTGGAGGTCAGCAACAGATGGCGCCATTTTTAATGCCGTTTTTTTTGTATAGAGTTGTCATTCTTCTCCCCGTAGTAATTAAGTTCCTTGTCCTTAGCACAGACATATTATAAATCTGTGGTCCACAGCGCTTGTCAAAGAGAATATAAATGTACGTGCGCTTGTCGACGCAGCAGCATCAGTTACAAAATAAAGTACCTAGCGATTAACGAAAATCGAAATTAAATCAAACAAGTAAATAATCTATACATATGTACTCTACCGTATTTTCTTAAGATTTTCTTTCACTAAGCATAGACAACGTAACCACGGACTTTTGATAATTGTCTATGTTTTTGTATCGATTGAGTAAAAGTTTGTAAATATGTAAGATGTACGCATTAAATAATACCTAATTTTATTACTTTAATTCTCTTACGTAAAACGTAGTGTTTATTTGGTATTTACATCCTCAGGATGCCTTATCTTACCTTTTTTCGAAACGTATCTTTTTTAAAGCAATAAGTAAATAATGAAATATGTAAGAGTATGAAGTACGTAAATACATGATAATATTATTAACAACACATTTTGTAAAGTTTTTTTATATCTCACTATTTTTTATATAGATACTTATTATAATTAAGTATTTTCATACTTTAGCCTACGTCTCTTAATCCAATTAGGAATATCGCTCATTGATTGCGTAACGATTGCGTGGCGATTGAGTAACGGTAACGGCGGTTGGGGTCGCGGCAGCTGATGCTGGTAGCAAAAAGTAGGGTTGTAACGGAACCCCGCCTCTGCCTTCGTAAGTGCGGAAATTTTGCAAGAAATCGTACCTCCGCATCCGCTTCCGCCGTTTTTTTGCGGATTTGTTACAGAGGTTTATTTACGTTGATAATTATTTTGTGGAGCTGGTTTAATTTATGATCCTCTGAGAAACCGATTGGAGGGTGACAATGCCGCAAAACTGATGTTCGGGTTCAATCGTAAATTTAAATTAAAATTAAAAAACAAAATTGGCAGTCTGGTCTGCTGATAGAAGTGAAAAAGCATTTTTAAAAATATAAACATAAAATATAAAAAACTTAAAAAAAAATATAAACCTTGACACTAAGGCATTAAAGCTTAATTTAGAATGTAGTATATTTATATGTTCGCGAACATGACGTTGTTCGTGGGCATGTCGGACACGCGAATCTACATTTTTATCCCCTGCCAAAAAGTACTCAACGCGCCTGAAGAAGTTTTGCACTTTTGATATAAATTACCCAAAACTGCTTATCGCACCTAAAGAAGTTTTCACTTCAAAAACTCAAATTTGACTATGGGTAACTTTAGCAAACATGTACATTGTCCGTCAAACTTATCTGCGTGGAAGCCAAAATTTAAATATAAACTTTTTAATTTATATTTCTTTAATGAAATTAATTCTTTCTTTAATATTCCGCCTCCGACTCCGTTAATCTCCTCATCCGAGGAGGCAAATCTTTCACCTCCGCATCCACCTCTGCTTCCGCTAAGAACGCCTCTGTTACAACCTTACAAAAAAGTAGCGAATAGTAAGAAGACATCCATACTCGAATCTAAATGAGTCCGATGGAACTACAATCCGCAACCCAAGGATGTTGTGATTATAATATTATCACTAGTAACAGCCCGCAAACGCAACACGCAGCATTATCAGGCAACAGCAACAGCATGAATAATTACTACTACTATCCTGCCGCCATTCAAAACTCAAGTTGAAAAAAAATATAGTTTCCTATCATTAATTAGTCCAAGACTCTGAGCACATTAAACTGTATATATGTATATTCCATTTTATATTATTTTCTACCATTTTATGATCCTTTCCAAAATTCCGTTTTTTTTAAAAGTTTGATTTTATTATTATAAAATAAGTTTCTCCGTTTAAAAGAAAAAAAAAAAATTGACTATGGCTCAATCGCTCAACGCGCGGAGCCACTAAACAAAAAAGAAGAAGAAGACTCTGAGCACTGGCAGGGCCATGCACTTTACGATTCGATTTTCTTGAAGATCGATTAAACTGCAAACGATGTAATTACGATATTTTATCGATAAATTTCAGAGAGGTTTTCAAGTGAATCGATTTAAAAGTACTTTTGTAAAGATGTAGCCAATAATCTATCTATCTCTAGGTATGTAATCTGACATGCTCGCCATACACGATCAAGGTGACCTTCAAGTAATTACAATTTCCAGTTTGGAGTGCATGAACCATGATCAAGTTCAATCAAGTTCGTAGCGTAGTAGCTTCATCATTCAATTTTATTTCAGCTGTTTTGAAGTGAAAACTTGCTTAGGCGCGTTGAGCACTTTTTGGTAGGCGGTAAACTTGTGGATTTGCGTGATCGACATGCTTGCGAACACCGACATGTTCGCGAACAGCCACATGCTCGCGAAGTGACAGGTCGCGTTGTTACGAAGACAAAAGGTCTTAAATAAAAATATAGTACATTCGAAATTCAACTTTGATACCTTCGTTTTAAGGTTTATGTTTTAAATATTTTTATTATTATTTTTGGAGCGATAACTCTTTATGTGCGTTGAGCAGTTTTTGGTAATTTATATTGAAAAGTGTAAAATTTCTTTGCCGCGTTGAGAACTTTTTGGTAGGGGGTAAAACTGTAGATTCGCGTGACCGTGACCGACATGCTCGCGAACATATAAATATACTACGTTCGAAATTAAACTTTAATGCCTAAGTGTTAAGGTTTATATTTTAAATATTTTAATTAAAATAAAGAATCGTTTTCACTTCTATCGGCAGTCCAGACTGTCAATTTTTTTTACCGATGGATGCAATCATAGTTTAAGAAACTCAGATTTGACTGTGGGTAACTTTAGCCTTGCTTTTGTAGACTACGAGAAAGCCTTCGACTCTACAGAAACGTGGGCTGTTCTGGAGTCACTGCAGAGATGCCAAGTCGATTGGCGGTATAACGAGGTTCTGCGATGTTTTTACGATATTGCGTCGATGACCGTCCAAGTACAGTTCCAGCAAACGAAACCAATTAACTTGAGAAGGGAGGTTACACAGGGTGATGTGATATCCCTAAAACTGTTTAATAGTGCTCTAGGCGACCTCTTCAAAACGCTGGACTGGAAAGGACGAGGTCTTAATATAAATGGCGAGTACATCTCACACCTACGGGCTACGGTTCGCCGAGGACGTGGTTATCTTGGCGGAGACTCCAGAAGAGCCTGAGTCGCTCTTTTAGACGAGTAGGTCTCGGTATAAACATGGACCAAGGTTATGTTCAACAACATTCCCGATATCTATAAACGTCGAAAATGTTGTTATCAAAATTGTTTCTGAATACAACTACCTTGGCCAGATCATTCAACTGGGTAGAAACAATTTCGACGAAGAAGCCAACAGAAGAATACGGCTGGGCTGGGCAGCATTTGGAAAATTAAGTCAGGTCTTCTCATCGTCAATACCTCAATGCCTGAAGACGAAAGTCTATAATCAGTGTGTCCTTCCCGTCCTCACTTATGGCGCTGAAACGTGGACACTAACAAAAGGCTTGATCCACAAATTTAAAGTCGCTCAGAGAGCTATGGAGAGGGCTATATTAGGAGTATCTCTTAAGGACAAAATCCGAAATGAAGAGATCCGTAAGATAACCAGGGTCACTGACATAGCCCAAACCATTAGCAAGCTGAAGTGGGGGTGGGCAGGCCATGCCTGTCGAAGGAGCGATGGCCGCTGGGGCCGGAAAGTTTTAGAGTGGAGACCGCGTACAAGTAAGCGTAGTGTGGGGCGCCCTCCAGCACGATGGACCGACGACATTAAGAAGAAGAGGGTGGCGGGAAGTGGCCTGGATGAGGAAGGCTGAGGACCGGATGTGGTGGCGTTCTTTGGAAAAGGCCTGTTCAGCAGTGGACGTCCGCAGGTTGACATGATGATAACATGATGAACTTTAGCAAACATGTATAGTCCGTCAAACTTATCTGCGTGGAAGCCAAAATTGGAACAAATTTTTTGACTGTTTAGTTTTTGTCCTTATTTCATTTTTATATGCGTTTTCATTTTTATATACCTACTAGCGACGTTGTCACCGGTTCAGATAAGTTTGTACGATTATATTGCATCGAGAGTCGACCATAAATTTACTATATTATTTACTTTATCATAATAGTTAGGTACTACCGATGCAAATGGTCAAAGCAAACGGCATAGAAATACATTCATGACAAACCTTAAATGTGACATCCAAGAGAATGCCCATGAGCTGGTGTCTCTCTCGCACACCTTAGATTCGGAATATAATAGATGACCGTCTATGTGGATTTTGAAGACCTCCATGGCGCAGTGGTGAGCGCTTTGGTCTTACAGTGGGAGGACCTGGGTTCGATTCTCGACAGAGTCAATTTAGGAAATCTATAATTTTTGCTTTTTTCTCGGTGTTGGTCTGGTTCGATTTACCACCACAACCGACAGGCGACACCACCACCACTACTGCTAACACCACCACCAAGACCACTATACTACAGACGCCACCACTTCATTGACACCGCCTACACAACTACCACCACCACTGACACCCATTTTATCTTTATTTTATCAAATCTAACGAAAGCTTGGCCGTTTTTCCGTATTTCCTAAGAAATCTCCACATTAATTTAAGAATAATTTGTTTAAACAAATTATTCTACCCTAACGGAATCAGTACGGTAATATTGATATTAGTAATATTGATATATAGCAACGTCATCGGTGAAATATGCATAATGAAGATATGATATTAATGAAATTAAAGAAAAAACTTATAATATTGTTGATAGTAGATACATAAATTTGAATGACAAAGAACCACGTAGAATAATTTTATGGTAACGTTATTGGTTTTTGCTTAGGTTGATTCTTTTTATTGCAAAAGTCTAAAACTGTTCGAAAACTTCCATCGAGTTTAAGAATAAATATAGTTTGCCACTTAGATAAAGCTTTCCATCATTAACGTTATAATCTTTCGGTTTCTCTTCAATATGTTTTTCGGTAGAATGTTTATTCTTAAATTGACTATTGATAGGTATGCTGATAATATGATTAATCTTAGAAAATTTTGATTTTGAAGTTTTAAAATCATTAATATTATTTGAGTTACCTACATTAATTTCTACCATGAAATCATCGTTTGGTAAAATTTCAGTACCATTGATTATACTCGAAACTGTGTCATTAGGATATTCTCGACTAATTATCCTTACTATTGGTACATCGCTTTCATTATATTGCTCTCGGTTCTTATTTCTTCTAAAAGAAGTTTTTATATTTTCATATATTTTCAAGTTACTACTCTTTGGTGAGTTGGCTAGAGGTCGATATATATTCTCATCTTGCATTGGGTTAGTAGCCGATCTTGCTAATACAGCAATGTCATTCATCTCCTCAGCTAATGTTTCCGTAATAAGATTATTTCTTGAAAAACTTGCGTTATATTGTTTAGTGAATTCAGTTGCCATATTATTTTTATTTTTAGGTAAGTCCGCAAAGGACTGATTATGTACTCCGTCGAGGTCGATATTATATTCTGTTTCATTTGTTATACTTTGAGCGCTAAACTTTCCATTTACATCCGAGGAGTTATAATCATCCATCTTATATTTGTTATCAATAATTGTAGTAGTTAAAAGATTCAGTAAAGGATTTAAAGAAGAGTTTACTAGGGTTTTATTACTGTCTATTGTTGACGTGATATTTTTTGTCGAATTGCTTTTTTCAGGAACATTTGGTGTTATTCTCACAACGTGCTCTTTAGACTGTGTTGTGATATTATTTATTTCATCGCCTATACTTACAGTATTAATATATTCTTTAATAGATTGAATTGTTCTGGAATTAGTTAAGTTCTCACGGCTTGTTACGTCTGTTAGAGTGCTCATTGGTAACTGTGTGCTGGAAGTTCTTTCGTCCTTAAGAAAAATATAATCCTTATTATACTCAATTAGATTAACACTTCCTGAATTTACGTTGAAAGTAACTACCGCAAAATTGTCCTTTTTTAGTCTTATTTTATCAATTATGGCGTCTTTATTAGTTTTCGTGCAATTGTTAGAGGCTAGGATTAATTCACTGTCACTTAGCAGTTCATAATTACCATGATAATTGTTAACTCCATCTGTTTGTAGATTTACCTTTAATCCAGTGTTAATGCATATTTGGTCAGACAATATCAAATGAATAATACATTCTGACAATATTTTCGTATAAATCTGAAAGTTTTTGTCACCGAATATTTTATCGGATTCACCCCTTGTAACTTTTTTTTTAATGACAATGCCATAATTTTCTATAGCGTGATATGAAGTGTTCCACGAAAATAATGACACATGGATATTGTGTGGTAATAGGGTTTTCTCTTGTAATATACGACAATCACAATCAAAGGGCCTAGAGAATCTGAAATAAAGAATTCTCTTATTAATTTCACTTTTTAAAAATAATTTTTAAATTTAATATAAGGGTTCTGTATGTATTTTTTATTTCGTATGTTAATGGTTACTTATCATAGGCTAAATTAGTTACCTGCCTCGTTGGTCTAGTGGTTAGCATATCCAACTGCAGCCGAAGAGGTCCTGGGTTCGAGTCCCGGGTCGAGCCATAATTAAGTATTGGGGTTTTCTGACTAAAAATTCTCAGTACTAGCCCAGGAGTTAGAAAGTTGGCGGTGTTTCACCCCCGTACCTCGGAGAGCACGTTAAGCCGTCGGTCTCGGTTATTAACGACTAACATAATATAAGCTCTAACTCCCTCTCTCTCATGAGAGAGGGAATCCTGGAGGGAGGGACTCCTTCGCCTGGGCCCAGCAGTGGGAGGTTAATGGGATGTAGTGGTGGTGGGTGGTGGATGCCCGCGACTTCATCCGCGTGGATTTAGGTTTTTGGTTCCCACGGTAACTCTTTCATTTTCCGGGATGAAAGAAGCCTGCGTTATTCCTCTATCTCTTCTCCTTATATCTCTATTCTCTG
The DNA here is from genome assembly GCA_964035005.1 of Erebia palarica. Lineage (NCBI taxonomy): Eukaryota > Metazoa > Arthropoda > Insecta > Lepidoptera > Nymphalidae > Erebia > Erebia palarica. Next base: position 25,105,694 of record OZ035986.1, read on the forward strand.
TGCCAAAAGAGATGGTCAATTTTTGCCCCAGGCTGTCCTAACATACGAGCATATTAAATAATTTAATTAAAATAAACAATGAATTTTAAATAAATAATTATGTTTCATAGCAGTCGCTGAAAAAATATTGAAAAAAGAAGACTTTCAATCGATTTTTAATGTTAAAAATCACGTGATCTTTGTCTTACGTCGAATTAACGTCAGACGTCAATTATACATCTTATTCTAATGTCTATGATTAAACTTATCCCATGGATGTAGGAATATCCTATGCCTTTAATGTTGCTAGTCTATATTATCTATTATCAACGATGATAGATAAACTGAAGCATTAAATAACCGTTTTTAATGTTCATTCAAATAATGCTCACTCATTTTGATTTTTAAGTAACATAAAAATAAAAACAAAAGATCAGTCAATTAGAACTTAAGTATTGCCACCACTATCATGGCGTTAATCATCAATTTCAAAAGGGCTAGAACCCAGAGCTGTAAAGCTAGTAAAAAAAATTGCGGGACTTAATGCCAAACAGCGACATCTTTACTCTGACAACTGGGTACCGATTACTTCTTCTGAGGATCACTTAAAACTGGGACTTAATATCGCACAGCGCCATCTAGGTCGCGATCGTGAACAGTCTCATAAAAAATTAATTTTTTTAACCAATAAAAGCTGCCCGACCGCTTTTTAAAGCTTAATGCTCGAATTTATATTACCTGAGATTAATTTAAATGATTAAAACATCGCTCAATTATAAGTTACTCGAGAAAAGTATATTGCCACGACAAAAACTGAGCAACTTAATCAATTCTTTTTAACCTTCATAATTTAAATTCACGACTGCAAAGCTATAAGTAACTTACTTATTCTTTAAAAAGAAGAAACGTACTATTTAATGACATATATTTCTTCTCTGGACATTCTGGGGCAGACTTCCATACAAATTTTGATAGATACAGAATAGATGATGCCCGCAAATTGGAACTAGGAAGGGCAACCCGTCATGCAGAAAACACAAGCAGGCTGATCGATGAGAATAATTTGGAATACTCACAAGGAGTTGCAATAAGCTGAACATGCAGGCAAAGCATCCGCCACCACCACAGCCGTCAATACGAAAAGAGTTTCCATAATTAACGTGTTCACGATGAAGTTATGAACGCAAGCCCCCAAGTTCATTAGTAACATTTGCACGCTTTGATTTGTGTGATCCGTTACAACGCTAAATGAGTGCAGCGGTGATAATTGGGCCTTGTGCAAAACTTAAGTCATGAGCTGACTCGTCCCAATTTTCAATAAAATTTTCGATCGTGATTAAATAAGTCATATTAAGTAAGTATAATTATATATACGCATAATTTCAACCCATCGCCAGACCACTACTGAGGATTTTTCCTTTCAGTATGAGACAGGCTTGTGCCAACTGCCAATAATTGACGGATTGATCAAGAGGAAGGTTTGTGTGTAACAATAGTTGATGTTACTATTCCACATGATGATAACCTGGTGAAAGCAGAAAAGTAAGTTGTACTTGTGTTGTGTGACCTCGCTTTATACCCATGATTCTAGCCTAACCGGAAGTACCCTATAAGTTTTTATTTGCAGCTTAAAAGGCCGTAATTTTTTATTGCATTGATTTAGAAACTTGATTTTTTATAGCTCCAAACGACCCTAGCATTTGATATTTAACTGTTTCTACTTGATCTCCACGCCTTCCTGAGTAAAAGGGTCAGACAAACTAGACCGACGGACAAAGAAGTGATCCTAAATTCAGTGTAAGGGTTCCTTTTTCTTTTTGAGGTTCTTTGCGCAAATCCAAGGATTGAAAAAAATTGTTTGTTTGTTTTCTTAGTGTAGGTAGGTACGGAACCTAAGAAAACAAAAAAAAAAATTTAATTATTTTGAAGCCTGTGATTTTTTTTCAAAATCGCGGCGCACGATGAAAGTGGTATGTATGCATAGAGGACACATAGACGAACAAATAATGTCAAGTAACATAGTACCCCAAAGTGTCACGTTCCCAAGATAATTGGAGGTAAAGATAGACATATGAGGACAACGACAATCATTAAAAATAGATTTATTACGTGTCTACAGGCGTCAAATTGTATCCAAATAATCGTTCCCAGGTTGATTATTATTATTACTGTTTATTAGAAGAGAGTAGGTACATTACTTACTACTAGGAGTACGAGAAATGTGTGTCATCGTTCTAATTATTAGTAGGTATAGCGATCTTTAGTTCCACATATCTCTGCAACGAGCAATTAAATAATCTAAGTCTGCAACGACATTAATTTATTGTTCATTTCATAATGCAGCGGGATGAAAGACATTAAGACAAGCCAACACGCGCGCGCGAGATACTTTGACATAATATAGCGATTCATTGCGATGCGATGCGATTTAGTAGGCAAATAATTAATTGTAGTAGTAGTTTTCTCGTGCTCCGAGTAGTATGTAATGTACCTACTCTCTTCTAATAAACAGTAATATGTAATAATAATCAACCTGGGAACGATTATTTGGATACATTTTGACGCCTGTAGACACGTAATAAGTCTATTTTTAATGATTGTCGTTGTCCTCATATGTCTATCTTTACCTCCAATTATCTTGGGAACGTGACACTTTGGGGTACTATGTTACTTGACATTATTAGTTCGTCTATGTGTCCTCTATCCATACATACCACTTTCATCGTGCGCCGCGATTTTGAAAAAAAATCAAAATGGCGGCAGGTCGCTATGCCAGTTTCCATACAAAAAGGTTCAAACCCCCATTCGGATGCGGTGTGAAAAGCTAATAATATTAGTAATGGAATCTAGCAACAGCAATTACGGCGCATACGAATACATTAAAGAAAATATAAGAAATGCTAATGATGTCAGGTTAGAGGTCACGTAAGCGACGAAGTCTAGGTATGTTGAACTCATCAGCATTATCAGCATTTCTTCGATTGGAACGATTCGGCTGTCTGTTACGCTGTATTTTAAGGTCATTTTTAAAAATAAATTCTTTTTGACTTTGAGTTTAACTCTGAAGACTTTTGGCTTTAAACCGGCCAAGTGCGTGTCAAGCCACGCGAAGTGTAGGGTTCTTTAGTTGCCGTTACAAATAGATGCGAACATTTAATATATTGGTCAACTTAAATAGTGATTAATAAACCGCGATTTCCACGTACGTGTTACGTAACACGGTATGTTTAATTAAATATAATTACAATTAAAATATAATATTATCAGTATTGTATATGTCACCGTAAGATTGTAAAAACCGTAAGATTATAATCTAACTCGCGAAATTCTAAACTGTCGAAAGTTTAGAATTTAACGCATTATTTTCCGGTAGATTGTAATCTGAGAGGTATTTAAACCCGATAAACCCTAAGTACCCGGCCTGCGGCCGGGCACTACTTGATTATTTATGTCGAACCCTAACCTAACCTACAAGAAAGAGACAAGAAAACAAATAAATAAAATGAATATTTCAAAAATTGACACTCAGAACATTGAACAGTTTACAATCTTTCGAGAGTTTAGAATTTCGCGAGTTAGATTATAATCTAACGGTTATTACAATCTTACGGTGACATATACGTTACACTTACAATGTCAAAAGAATATAATATTATACTAATATAATACTAATATTATTGTTTTTGCTTGTTGGTTTATTGGTTTGTTGGTTTGTCCTTCAATCACGCTGCAACGGAGCAACGGATTGACGTGTTTTTTGGCATTATACCCATGCTAAAAATACGTTGCGGACCTGGAGAGTGACATAGGCTACTTTTCATCCCGGAAAATTAAGAAGTTCCCGCGGGAATAATAAAAACTTTAACTTTAACTTTGGAACACCCATTTCTGGGCATAGGCCTCCTCCATCCTTTTCCATGCTACCCTATATTTCGCAAGTCTGGTCCCCGCTGCCTCACTGACGTCAATAAATGTACATAATAATATTTAAATGTAGTTGAGAGTTTTTGGTAGAGTTGCACCCTCAGGTCAATTATAATATTATGCTCCAAGGGTACCTACATCTTATTTTCATATACTTACCTATAAAGATAACGGTCTTTATACGAATGTGTTAAAAATATTATTGGTTTACGCTTGTACAAGAGTTTATCTTTTAGGGTTCCTCTTATGTAAAACTAAATACAATCGTTTCGTTTCTTTGTCAGTCCGTCAACCTGTCACAGGCAATTGAACAATAGTAAAATATTACAAATTATATTACATTATTTATAATATTAGGAGCTACCTCCTGAAAATTGTTTAATATAGTAAGATTAAGGCCCCACTGACTTGACCGTATTTTACATGATTTTCATTTTATTATTATGAAATTCCTTACTAAAATACTTTTTTTGTAAAAGTTACCCTAGAAATATTGAGCTCCAAGAAGCTAGATTTAAGTGTTTCCCGGTCTGTAGATCTCATCCTATCCCGGAATTTCCCAGTTCATAAAAAATCTCAACCATTGAAACCATTTTCAAATTGAAACCAAATTGGACTCATTAGGTAATCATCAAGTTCTTAATTGTCTAGAAAAAAAAAGTTTTTATAAACGTGAATGCCAACGGAACCCCAACTATGCGTGTTGTGACAAAAACTTTTTTTTTAAATTATCTGACCATTTTAATTAGATATTAAAAGGTTATTCCGATCCAATTAATAACATTGCAAAATATGACTTCTCCGTCCTTCATTCTCCGGAGATATTCATTATCATACTATATAATTAACGAATTAAAATATACGACTGCCCTGCCATATTATTTTTGGAGTTTACCTCCTTAAGAAGCGATTTGCATTTGGAAACTTATTCACATTTTTATACGACTGCCTGAAAAAAAGAGTATATTGTTTTTAGGGTTCATGTATGTATGTATGTATGTGAGTTTGTATATTCCACCATAATTTCTATAAGCCTGAACCGATTTTGATAAATGAGTTACTGTTAGAATCCCTAGCTTATTCCGGGTGACATAGGCTAGTAAAATTTAAAAAAAAAATTGATGGGGTGACCATGATCCCGCATTAAAGACTAAAGTTGAAAAAAAAAAATTCGAAAATAAGATTAACTATATAATCATCATCTAGAAAATGATGAGTAGATTCCAAAAATATATAACACTATAGTTCAATATCATGTGATTCACAAAAAATATCATTTAATAAAAATGTGAATAAGATTCCAAAGGCTATATATGCAAATCGCTTCTTTAGGAGGTAAACTCCAAAAATAATATGGCAGGGCAGTCGTATTTTTTCATTCGCTAAATTAAGTTCACTTGTTTATTAAATGTTTTTTTTTTGTGAATCACTAAATATTGAACTGTAGTGTTATATATTTTTGGAATCTACTCATCATTTTCTAGATGATGATTATATAGTTAATCTTATCTTCGATTTTTTTTTCAATTTTGGTCTTTAATGCGGGACCATGGTCACCCCATCAATTTTTAAAAAAATTTACTAGCCTGTATCACGTGGAATAAGCTAGGGATTCTAACGATACCTCATTTATCAAAATCGGTTCAGGCGTTTGGAAGTTATGGTGGAATATACAAACTCACATACATACATGAACCGTGAAAACAATATACTCCTTTTTTCAGGCAGTCGTATAAAATTATCGCTCTTCTACACAAACTTTGTATGTAGGCACACCGTATGCGAACGTTTCTTTGTTCAATAATAATACTCTTAAATAAATATACTAGATGATACCCGCGACTTCGTCCGCGTGGATAAAGTTTTTGGAGTCCCGCGGGAACTATTGAATTTTCCGTGATAAAAAGTAGCCCTTATCCCTATGCCTGTACCAAAATTCATCAAAATCGGTTGAACAGATGGACCGTGAAAGCGTAGCAGACAGACACACACACTTGCATTTATAATATTAGTATGGATATGTAACCGTAAGATTGTAAAAACCGTTAGATTATAATATAACTAGCGAAATTGCAAACTGTCGAAAGATTACAATTTAATATTAAATACCCGATAGAACTTAAGTGCCCGGCACGACCTGATTATTTATGTCGAACCCTAACCTAACCTACAAGAAAGAGAAAAGAAAACGTAAATACAATGAATATTTCAAAAATTGACATTCAGAACATTGAACGGTTCATAATCTTTCGACAGTTTACAATTTCGCGAGTTAGATTATAATCTAACGGTTTTTACAATCTTACGGTGACAGATACATATATGTCAACTTAATATTTAAGATCGAATTCAATAAGTATATATTGTCATCATTATAAAATTATGTCAGATTAATTACGAACATAACGTATGCAGTGAGGTGACACATACCTAAGCACTGCATTCAACACGCGCGCGAACTTTAACTGATATGCAATTTGAGTACAGTTAATTTTGAAATTCAAATCAATAGCCTATCTCAGTCCCAGAAATTGTCTTACAACAATTATTTTTATTGTAGAGTCCTTGTAGTAGGGGAGCCCAAGAGGGGATTTTTGGATTTACTCCAGCGCGGCAGATTAATATAAAGGGGTATTCTTTGGACCCTGTAGAGTACCTTCACCATATATAAGCCCTGCATATTGGTGGGTCTGTCTAGGACAGCAGATCAAAATATTAGATAGACAAAATCGTCAGAAAATCTCGAGCGCGTCTGATTCAGGTAGAGTGAGTGAGAATTACATGCTTTGCCTTTCAAATAAAAAAAAATCTACGTTGTAACACAAGAAATGAGCTGGCTAAGAAGTGTTGACATTTCAACATTAAAAGTCAGGTTTTGATTACAAGTTATAATCAAGTCGCAAGTATGTACATAATTTTTTACAATTCTTATAACTAATGCATTAAATGCTCAAAATGACCCCCTCGTTGCTGGAGGCACATTGCCGCACGAAGAGCAATTTGGTTTGTAGTTCTACGCACCATCCCTGGGTCACTTTTAATTCATTCGCACATTGAAGTTTTCCTTGCACCCCACAAAAAGTAGTCGAGAGGTGTCAGATCAGGTGAACGCGCTGGCCAGCCCGCTAGTCCTTCCCGGCCAATCCACCTGTTTGCATAGCTTTCGTTCTTCGAGTAGAAATGGCAGTTCGTCTCTTATTAAAGCTAAAAAATCTTTCAATGTGGTAGGTAAAATTACTGGACCGATCAAAACGTCATCAATTAGAGCTGCCCACACATTTATTGAGAACTGCGGGGTTACTGCCACTGTTTAAAGCACTATTATTTTGATATTGCTTCGCCAAAACCTACCATGACGTGCCCAAAAGTAAGCTTATTAGAACATTGTTTCCTAAGCAATTTTGTGACGTCATTAAGCAAATCATTCACTCAATTCGTACCATCAAGTGTTTTTTGAGAGCTAGCATTATTGTTTTACGTAGGATTTACGTCAAATTTAGCAATCATAAAAAAGTTACTTTCTTGCGACGGATCAACAACGGATTGACTTTATAAACAAATAAATAGGAAATTGTGAGGTTTTCCAAGTGAATATTCTACTGGATTAAACTAAGTTAATGAGATATAACTTTATGAAAGTGAGTTATTTAATTTTCCAAATGGTATGAAATTGAAAAATCAGGCACGCCTAGGTGAAGGGGAGTATGCTTGGAGTATTCCTACATGCTCAAATCAGAAATGAGGAGCCTAATAGAATGGATACCTAATTTAATACCAATTTCGAAGAACCGGCGGACGTTTGGTTTGCAAGGTGCTTGAATGGCGGCCTCACAATGGAAATCGCCCCACTAGATGGACAGACGATCTCAAGTGTGTAGCTGGGAGCCGCTGGAAGCAAGCGGCCCAACACCGTGCCCTGTGGAGATCCATGCAGGAGACAGCAGTCCAGCAGTGGACGTTTCTCGGTTGAGACGACGACGACGAATACGAAAGGTTTGCGATGACTGCGATCTCACCTGATGATAAGCATGATGCAGTCCAAGATAGTAGGGGCACAACAGTTGTTAGTAACTAGCTCATCCCCACGACTTCGTCCACGTGGATGAAGGTTTTTTGTTCTCGCAGGAACTCTTTAATTTTCCAGGATAAAAAGTAGCCTTTGTGTTATTCCAGACTATAATCTATCTCTGTTCTAAATTTCATCAAGATCCGTTCAGCCGTTCTGGAGCGATTGAGTAACAAACATCCAGCCATCCATCCATCCAAACTTTCGCATTTATAATATTAGTTTAGAAGTATTGAAGAATTAAAATAATTCAAATGGCAAAGTAATGTATGTAAAAATAGATATATTTATTATATAACAGTTATCTTTAAATTCACAATAATTAATTCAGTCATATTTAGCATAACATAAACTGATTTAAACTATAATTTAAAATTTCAGGTACCTAAGGATATCCATTGAGAAAAAACAATGATTCCAATATTGGATGTAGCACTAGACTGGCCTGAGGCACATTATATGAATTTGCATGTTTACACTCGAAATATGCCCTTAGCGGAATGCCCTTATTCAACAACTCCGGGCAAGACGGCAGCATTTATTGTTCTGAAAATAAACATTATACTCAATTTAATTTCTCAAACATTTAGGTATTATACATTGTTAAATTCATATCAAACTTGTTTCCATATAAATAAAAGTAAGAAAATCAAAAAAGTTTATTATTTTTTATCACTATTAATAATGTTGAAGGTTATGTAAATGATAAAACCACTTGGGGTTGACTTGCTCCAGCTATGCTTAGTTTTGCAGTTACTAAATTAAAAATTATTATTTTTTCAAAAGAGCAATCGCCGAGTTTCTTGCTGGCTCTTCTTAGAAGAAATAGCATAACAAGGCAGTGTTAGATTCAATCAACGATTCAAAAGCACTTGTAAAAGTTTATCTCAATAAAAACGTTTGTATTTTGAACATTATGTTATAGTTTATTTTTCTTTGACATTTACTGCAAAACAACACAAACCACTTGAAATGTACTGCTCCATCAGAAATCCTGTTGGATCATCGCGCGTAGCGCCACAACTTTACCAGTATTTTTTGGTTTATCCAAGAAAGCAAGAAACGCACAATAATAGGCATGATGACAGTATCCAAGAATCAATGAAATTATGAATTTATTTAATAAAAAATGGGATTCATGGATTATAAAAAACTCATTTATTTTTCTATTTCGAGTGAGATTGTTATTTATTTTCATAAAATAATCCATTTTGAAATTCTTTGTTATTGAACCGATTTCGTTCAAAATCGATATCTGAGGATCCCTAGGATCACAAAACAGGAAACTGGTACCAAAGTTTTAAAAACAGCGCCATTTTGAAATTCTTTGTTATTGAACCGATTTCGTTCAAAATCGATATGTGAGGATCTCTAGGATCACAAAACAGGAAACTGGTACCAAATTTTTAAAAACTCAACGCCATTTTGAAATTCTTTGTTATTGAACCGATTTCGTTCAAAATCGATATCTGAGGATTCCTAGGATCACAAAACAGGAAACTGGTACCAAAGTTTTAAAAACTCAGCGCCATTTTAAAATTCTTTGTTATTGAACCGATTTCGTTCAAAATCGATATGTGAGGATCCCTAGGATCACAAAACAGGAAACTGGTACCAAAATTTAAAAAAGTCAGCGCCATTTTGAAATTCTTTGTTATTGTACCGTTTTCGTTCAAAATCGATATCTGAGGATCCCTAGGATCACAAAACAGGAAACTGGTACGAAAATTTTAAAAAATCAGCACCATTTTGAAATTCTTTGTTATTGAACCGATTTCGTTCAAAATCGATTTCTGACGATCCCTAGGATCACAAAACAGGAAACTGGTACCAAAGTTTTAAAAACTCAACGCTATTTTGAAATTCTTTGTTATTGAACCGATTCCATTCAAAATCGATATCTGAGGATCCCTAGGATTACAAAACAGGAAACTGGTACCAAAATTTAAAAAAGTCAGCGCCATTTTGAAATTCTTTGTTATTGAACCGATTTCGTTCAAAATCGATATCTGAAGATCCCTAGGATCACAAAACAGGAAACTGGTACCAAAGTTTTAAAAAGTCAGCGCCATTTTGAAATTCTTTGTTAATGAACCGATTCCGTTCAAAATCGATATCTGAGGATCCCTAGGCTCACAAAACAGGAAACTGGTACCAAAATTTTAAAAAGTCAGCGCCATTTAGATATGCTTTATTATTGTACCGATTTCGTTCAAAATCGATATCTGACGATCCCTAGGATCACAAAACAGGAAACTGGTACCAAAATTTAAAAAAGTCAGCGCCATTTTGAAATTCTTTGTTATTGTACCGATTTCGTTCAAAATCGATATCTGAGATGTCGTATTGGAGAATCTTCATTTGAAAATGAAAATCGTCTTGCAAGTCAGAAAGAAAATGTGCGCCAGAGCGAGTTTTTAACAGATTAAAAATGACTATTGTTATGTTCGCTTTTTGTGGCAAATAATGTCACTTTTTTGAGCAAGTGGTACGAAATGGTATTTTTTATGCAATGTTTTTTTAATTACTAGGTATCAGATACATTTTTGGAGTTGAAACGCGGTACAGTTGAACAGTAGGTAGGTCTCTCTCAGGCAATGTGATAATTACAGGTACAGGTGATTTATAATTTCATGTTGCATTAAAAATCACCTGTACCTTTATATTATTTTTCACCTCTCATGCTCTAAAAAGATGTCATTATAGCTAAGCGTAGACGGGCTAAAGTTAGCATTTAGGGTCTAGGGATTAAAGTTTTTTTTTAAATAATTGCAGGCGTTATTAAGTTATAGGTAGTAAGAATTTATAGTCTTTGGATAATATTAACAGCCATAACTAATGTCACAGATACAGTCTAAGAAGATACTTTCTTTCCTACCAGTCGTTCAACGAATGCATCTAGACAAAGCAAATCGTAACGAATGAAACTAGCAGATTTTTTATAATACAAAATTCTATCACTCTAATGTCTTTTATGCAGTACCGTACATCTAGGACTGCTAGAGCGTCGACCCACTGTATGAAATGAATAAATAATTACGCTATGTTAATACGTTCCACACAGAGTCTACTTTTTTTATGTTCCATTTTTTAAATTATTTGCACGCAGAAAATCCTTGGTTGAATGTAGAATGTGTTAACGTTACCCATCGTCACCTGCAGCTATGTCTACGGTTCTAGTCTATGGTTCTTAATGTATTTCTTTTAATTCCTTCTTGTTAACATTAAAAAAATAAAGTTGGTATTGCGGATTGCCGCGAAATCTCTAGATTTTTTGTTGTAATTATTACATTTATTTCTAAGGGTGTTAAATTAATCAATTTCGAATTTAGATGCACAATACGTAATACTAGGTCAAGATATAGGGTGAAGTGAATGTGACTATTTATTTGTTATTATCATCAGGTGATCTTACTCCGAATATGAAAATGTAATAGAAAGGCAAAAAAATATTTAAAAATCGTTATTTATTTTATTTTCTCGCAATCGAAGTGAAATGGCTTATTTTAGTCCCTTGATGAACAATCTAATATTTCACCTCTCATGCTCTAAAAAGATGTTATTTTAGCTTAGCGTAGGCGGACTAAAGTAAGCATTTAGGGGCTAGGAATAATATAGTATTTTTTTTAATAATTGCAGGCGTTAATAAGTTATAGGTAGTAAATGGGTAGGTAGTAAAAATGTATAGTCTATGATTAATATCAACAGCCCAAACTAATGTCACAGACACAGTCTAAGAAGATACGTTTTTTCCTACAAAGGCATCTAGACAAATCAAAGCTGCGGGGTGACAGGGGCGTAACGAATGAAACTAGCAAAATTTTTATAATACGAACTTCTATCACTCTAAATACCTAATGTATTTTATGCAGTACCGTACATCTAGGACTACTAAAACTATGATATGATGAACTATGATATGGGTATGATGATTGATAGATAGCCATATGATTGATAGCCATGTCTGACATTTGTGCGAGCATCGACCCACTGCATGAAATGAATAAATAGTCACGTTATGTTAATACGATCCACACAGAATCTATACACTTTTTCGAATGTTCCATTTTTGATATAATTTGCACGCAGTCCTTGGTTGAATGTAAAGGAATAAATAGACCTTCCGGAAATAAGTGTGGACCAGATTGTGTTGGCCCTGAAACAGCAAAAAAATGGAAAACCCCCGGGAGAAGGTGGAGTCACTTCTAAGCTCTTGAAGGCAGCGGGTATGCCCCTACTTAGAGAGCTACAGAGGCTTTTTGACTCTGTTATTCAGAACGGGAGAACTCCAAAGGCGTGGAATAGGAGCATAGTTGTTATGTTCTTTAAGAAAGGTGACAAAACACTCCTTAAAAATTACCGTCCCATCTCGCTCTTAAGCCACGTCTTTAAGCTGTTTTCTAGGGTCATCACAAACCGTTTATCACGAAGGCTCGACGACTTCCAGCCACCGGAGCATGCTGGGTTTCGGAGTGGTACGGCACCATAGACCACATACACACATTGAGGCAGATTTTACAGAAGTCTTACGAGTACATTCAGCCTCTGTGCCTCGCCTTTGTGGACTATGAGAAGGCTTTTGACTCTAGGGCTGTGTTGGACTCTTTGCAGCGATCCCAAGTTGATTGGCGATACATCGAAGTGTTGAAATGCCTATATAGCTCTGCATATATGTCAGTCCAAGTACAGGGTGCGTCTACAAGACCTATCCAATTGCATCGTGGGGTGAGACAGCGGGATGTTTTATCCCCGAAACTGTTCTCTAATGCTTTGGAAGATGTCTTCAAAACGCTTGACTGGAAAGGGCATGGCATCAACATAAACGGAGAGAACATTTCACATCTCCGATTCGCCGCCGCAATGGATTTTGTCCAATAGTGGAAGAGTGTTATCCAATCAGAGGTGATTGCGATATAGCATACCTCGCTAGTCGCTACGCTCGGTAATTTAAACATCTCATGAAATGTATCGTACATCGTATGAAATGGCTTATTTTAGTACCTATCGTCTTACTTCTTACTAATATTGTAAACGCGAAAGTTAGGATGTTTGTAAGTTTGTATGTTCAGGTATTTGTTACTCTCAAGTAAATATAATAAATCTTTGGTTGCTCCTATACGCCACAAGACTCAAAGTTTGACTTTTTAACAATGAATAGTAGGTAAACGAGAAAATATGTAATATTATTATAATGTTTCGTTTTCACTTTTTCTGCACCATGATCGCGTTTTTATCGAGCGATTTCCTTGAAGACGTCTCTATCAGTATTATTTTAGCCACTAGCTAGCCGCGTTACCTAGATTTTAAATAAATATCCGGATTTTTTAGGCTTAAGGTTGTCATCATGAAGAAGCCGAATACAAACTATATTAATTAATTAATTAAAAAATTAATAAACCAGACTGGTCTGCCAAAATAACTACCTAGTACTAGGGCTTCCAATACCGGGATCCCGGAATTGGCTAATACCGGGATCCCGGACTTTTTTCGTCCATTTTCAATACCGGTATTGAAATGGCTAAATACCAAGATACCGGAATAGGTGACACTATAAACGAAACAGTGACAATTGCATATATTTCCCTGCGATGGATTATCTTTTTGCCGATGGTAGAGGAGATGGCCCGATTCTAGAGTTGTTGTGCCCTTCCCCTCTCTACGGACCTCACTCAACCCCAAAATATGCCACCTTATCTTCTACCTCAAGCTCTGCGATACTTACATCGAGCCTCAGTGTCCGTCCATTGTACGTCGCCAAGGTCAGTTTGTTTTGGTAGCCCACCGTAACCTGGAGATTCTTAGCACCCCCTGCCCCACCATCCCCTTGACCGCTACCAGAGTCAGGAGAAGCGGAGCCGCCGGGAACTAAGGGCCTGTTTGTTGTTACGCTACTCATAAGGATTTATGCCCTAATCGCCACGCTGGGCAGGTGGGTTGGCGATCGCAGGGCTAGACTTGTTGCGCCAGTGTCGCTGCTGCCCGACACCGGCCTGAGCCATTTGTTCAAGTCTAGCTAGTTTGCAATGGTTATACCGCCATTAGTCGGTCGCCAGAGCCTCGTTCGTCAACCAGCAGGGGGTACCACGAGCAGGTGAGGTTGGCTATTGGAGCGCTGAGATGGAAGCGCACTCCCTTATCCCCCAACGCACTCCCTTACCCCCCAACGCACTCCCTTACCCCCCCAATGAAATTTTATCCAATGTAATATTTTATTATGGTTTTTTACTTTTAAAAAATAACTTTAAATTCTTTATTGAATTTAAGCAGAATAGTCCTCTTTTGGCACTCGGGTGTAAGTGCTTTTAATATGGTGAAAAAATATTTTTTATGAAAAAACTGTTTTTTATGGTGCACTTTCCTTCAGAAAAGACTAGTTTTAAGTTAAAAACGCTGTACCTAATTTTAAGTTTTTCCCAATACCGGGATCCCGGGATCCCGGTATTGAAAAAAACTTTCCGGTATTAATACCGGTATAGAAAAAAACCGGTATTCGAAAGCCCTACCTAGTACTTACCTACTTAGTTATTTTATCAAAATAATTATAGCCAGTGGTACGCTCAAGATGGTGTTTTTTTATCCACTATAAGTTAGCCCTTGACTGCGATCTCACCTGATGGTAAGTGATGATGTAGTCTAAGATGGTAGCCGGCTAACCCATACAATTATTCGGTTTCTACGTGGCATACCGGAACGTTAAATCGCTTGGCGGCACGTCTTTGCCGGTAGGGTGGTAAGTTGGTAACTAGCCGCGGCCGAAACTTCCCACCAGGCCAGACCAGGGAAAATTCAGAAATTATAGATTCCCAAATTGACCCTGCCGGGGATCGAAACCGGGACCGCGCTGAACACTTCGCCACGGAGTTCGTCAAAATGTAAGGATACATCCAAACCATGCTCGGGCATTTAGATTTTATGGTGGAATAAAGGAACTCATCTAAATACAAAAATGAACCCTGAAAACATGAAGTACATTCCTTTTTTTGGGTTGTCGTGTTAAATTAAAGGACATGACCAGTAATTGCCCTCCGATTCGGGACAATGCACAGGATTTCCGGTTTTACAGTAAGGTTTAAAAATTCAAAACGAAATTATTATGGATTTATTATTCCAAATAAGGTCAGGGTTCAAATGACAAAAAAAAACAGTACGTTTATTGTTTAAATCTTGAGCGTCCGCTTTCCTCTTTAAGCACTACTCCATTTTGACGTTCCATTATATCCATGCCTAATAATAATCTTGTAACCCTATATGAATACCATTTAAGTACCTTAGTCATTATATTATGAATGATTTATTTTTGATCAATTAAATAGTAATGAAAAGGAAATGTATGTTTTGTTTATAATTATTTTTATTTTTTGACAAGTCTCAAACTAATAGATCGAACAAAGCATTTTGAAATACTGCGTTTAAAGGAACGCCCTTTCACATTGCATATGCCGCCATCTGTGGTCGAATAGTTAAACTGGAACGCCCTTTCATATTGCATATGCTGTCATCTGTGGTCGAATAGTTGAACTTGTTAACCAAAAGTAGTGAGCAACTTAAAAATATTTTCTAGACTCACCACAATACATAGCGCCATCTAGTGTGAGAAAGCAGTTTTTGGTGAAACTTTTTTTTATTTATTTTCTCAGTTTTCAGAGCCTTCAGACTCCTGAAACTTTTTTATCTGAAAACTATAAAATATTACAATTACAATAATAAAGAAATAATACTTGAAAATATTTTTTTAGACTCGCTCAACACAATAAATAGCGCCATCTAGTGTGGGAAAGCAGTCTTTTCGTGAAACTTTTTTTGTTCATTTTCGCAGTTTTCCGAGCCTTCAGACTCCTGAAACTTTTTTATCTGAAAATAGTGAAATATTACAATTACAATAATAAAGAAATCATTGCTGAACATTGATTCTTGACACCTAGGCAAGCTGCTATAGTTCCACCGGTCAATTCCTTTAAATGATTGTTAATATTTTTGTGTCTGGAATTGTATTTCAATGTGGAAAACAAACACAAAGTTAATAAGTTTATTATGCAAGCAAAATAAAAGAAACATTGTGTAATATCGTGCAATATAGGTATAGGTATCAGCTGCAATGAATAAAATACATTATAATCCACCAAGAGGTAAATACTTAAACCTACATATGTGAGTAATAAATTGGTTTCCGTTGATGAGTCTCTTTGTTTTATTTTTATTGCGTAGGTAGGACCCAGTTTTACACAGAGTAGCCATACACGAGCATCTATATTGTAAACTAGCTGCCAATTATAACATATATATGTCACCGTAAGATTATAAAAACCGCTAGATTATAATCTAACTCGCGAAATTGTAAACTGTCGAAAGATTAGGATTTAACGCATTATCGGTAGATTATAATCTGTTAAGTATATTAACCCGATAAAACCTAAGTGCCCAGCCGCAGGCTGGTTATTTATGTCGAACCCTAACCTAACCTAACCTACAAGACACTAGTAGGCTAGTTATTTTTTTTTATTAATCCTTCATTTGATGTGACACATACCTATATTAAAAGTGATAGGGAAACTAAAGCCAGGATTTAGGGACTTGATAGAATCTCAGAATTTTTAAGTTGTTCAATAAAATACAGTAGGTATCAAGCTTAACTTAACAAACGCAAATCTACTACTTCACGTGGTATGTATATGTCACCGTAAGATTGTAAAAACGGTTAGATTATAATCTAACTCGCGAAATTATAAACTGTCGAAAGATTACAATTTATCGCATTACTTTCCGGTATATTGTAATCTGATAGGTATTTAAACCCGATAAAACCTAAGACTTGATTATTTATGTCGAACCCTAACCTAACCTACAAGAAAGAAGCAAGAAACCGTAAATAAAATGAATATTTCAAAAATTGAAACTCAGAACATTGAACAGTTTACAATCTTTCGACAGTTTAGAATTTAGTTATATTATAATCTAACGGTTTTTACAATCTTAGGGTGTTACTTAAATTTGAAATGATGATTCAGCGTATCTTGTGATTAAATCTCAGGACTTTTCTACGAAATCAGGTTTTTTCTCAGGACTTTTAAATTTTTCATCAGGTAAATAACCCTACTCCCTGAGTCCCTAGTAGTAAGCGTTGCTTCTATTGCTATGGTTTACACCATATAGGTAATGCAGTGGTCTACACTCTACACAGTTACAAACACGCACGAGCAACAACGACGACCACGTATAGATAAGATTGTAAGAACCGTTGGATTTTAATCTAATTCACGAAATTGCAAACCGTCGAAAGATTACAATTTAACGCATTATTTTAACGCATAGTATATTGGAATAATATTAGAAACCACGTTGTCCATAGCATACGTAGCCACGTTGTCCGGAGCTTAATACTGTAACGAATTTGAGGTGCCACCTTTTCTAGTTTCTACCTCATACCTTCCAAAGCAACCGCTATCCAAACTTCATAGTTGGGGATAGTTTATACCTCTATTATACACATGCATAGAATAACTTTCAGCCTTAATAAAATAACGAAGGTCTGATCGTCACGGGATCTTGCTCTAGTATACCTCGGAACAGTCTATATTAACTAGATTTCTATATAGTGAATATTAAATTCATGTACCTACTACCCACTAGGTATAATTTTATATTAAAATCACTGAACGCAAGGTCACTCACAGTATAACATGTCTGATATATGTATATGCGAGTAGGTAGGCAATTAGGTAGGTACTTGTCTTTATTCCTCAAAGCTAATTTTTTTCACTCTAAGTCCTTCCTAACCTTTGAACCTAACTCAAGGTCTCGAAAATAGATCCCTCGTTAAGGGTTGTCACTTGTCAGGCTTTTGTGAGTGTTAGTTACAGGTGAAGCTAATTAAAAAGTAAAGCCCTGATGCACTCTCTAAGCCGTTTTCAGACTTAACAACGCCAAATATAGACTGTAGCCGAGGAATTAGGCAGGATTTTTTGAAATTCCCAGTAGAGCGGGTTATCGCGCTAGTTGAAATTGGAATGCTCCGAATTAAGCTGTGTACCTACCTACGTGTCGGCAGATTAAGATGAAGGCAGAAGATTAAGTAACTGTTATATAGTACTGTTGTAGATAGACAGGTGAAATAGCTGACGCAGAATTTATTGAAAGCTTTAAGGTTCTTGTTTGCTGGCCCAAATCCGCTGTCCCGCAGGCCGCAACGATACGACCAAGGTCTCAAGGTCATTATGAAGTTAGGTAGGTTTTAAATATTTTTGTGGTAATTTATTTTTTGAATAGCTAGATTATGATACTACATGATAATGTTATCATGATAACAAGTAACATGTTTTAGATATACATACACATATATCACATAATGATATAGTAATAAGATACCCCACGGATTTATTTACGCGTAGATTATGTTGGTACTTGGTACCTACCTACACTGTGCGATTCTACTGGTCTGAAGGGAATAAACAATAATGAAAAGGTGACTATAACTGACGGATACTTGGTCGTTACACTCCGTATTATTTCGACACCTTGGGGTAGAAAGGTCATTTTACCGAAAATGAGTTATGAATGCAGTCTTTTTCAGAATTTTCCGCTCTATCGATTGCTCTATGTGCTTTCAGATTCGTAAAAAAAATGGTTTTTACGGCCCAGATGATTTCAACGTATATGTCACCGTAAGATTGTAAAACCCGTTAGATTATAATCTAACTCGCGAAATTCTAAACTGTCGATAGATTGTAAACTGTTCAATGTTCTGAGTTTCAATTTTTGAAATATTCATTTTATTTACGTTTTCTTGTCTCTTTTTTGTAGGTTAGGTTAGGGTTCGACTTAAGTAATCAAGTAGTGCCCGGCCGCAGGCCGGGCACTTAGGTTTTATCGGGTTTAAATACCTATCAGATTACAATCTACCGGAAAATAATGCGTTAAATTGTAATCTCTCGACAGTTTAGAATTTCGCAAGTTAGATTATAATCTAACGGTTTTTACAATCTTACGGTGACATATATACAGAGTTTTCGTTGGAATTTATGATGTAAGAACCAAAAAAATATTATTGCTATGACCATTTGGAGGACCATTAGGTACCATATTTTTTTTAAAGTTCTATTTTTTTATTATATTTTTTTATAACTTGTAAGTAGGTGGTAAAAGACAGTAGACTTGAGTCAAGTATGGTACCATTGGTTGTAGAAACCAAAGTTCAGTACTTTTGGTTATAATTACTGCCAATGTATCGTATCATTAACGTAGTGTTTACGTTTTCTTGGATAAAAACAAAACGATTAAACAAAAAAAATATTTTGTTTTTTGTTTTTAACAGAAAATTTTTTTTTTTACGCCTCTACAAGTTAGCCCTTGACTGCAATCACATCTGATGGTAAATGATGATGCAGCCTAAGATGGTAGCGGACTAACTTGTTAGGGGTACGGCAGTATTAAACCCATACCCCTATACGGTTTCTACACGGCATCGTACCGGAACGCTGAAACGCTTGGCGGTACGTCTTTGCCGGTAGGGTGGTAACTAGCCACGGCCGAAACCTCCCACCAGACCAGACCAGAGAAAATTCAGAAATTATAAAATTCCAAATTGACCCTGCCGGAAATCGAACCCGGGACCTCCCACCAGATCTTTATTTGGTATGCACATTTCACGGTTATAAAAAATAATTAAAAAAAAAAACCACTTAAAAAGAACAATGTGCAATCCCAAAGTGGAAAGTGGAGAGGATGTTTTAGTAAATTCATCATTTAAAAATATTACTTTTGATTTATTTACTGATTAAGATTGGAATTAATTCACACATAGGTACTAGTACAGTGGGGTGTTTAGGTATTATGGTTTTTGTTACCCAAGTTTAAAGTTGTATCTGTTTACTGTGTTTAAAGTAAGGCATGTATTAGTACTGTAAAATTATCATGGTTACGACTCCCAACATTCGAAAGGTTGATTTTACAACTTTCTTTATTTTATTTTAGTTTCACAATGTTTCGACAGTTTACAATTTCGCGAGTTAGATTATAATCTAACGGTTTTTACAATCTTACGGTGACATATATGTATAAGGTATGGACACAGTAAACAGTATGGAGTAGGTTAAAGAAGTATGTTAATACAAATAATAATTATTATATTGTAGGTAACTTTTAGTAGGTTAGTAGGCCTATAAATACCTATCTGCTTAGGGTTCAGGATGGAATACCTACCTACCAATTTATTTCTTACTAGCTAATGCCCGCCACTTCGTCCGCGTGGATGGAGGTTTATTCCCCCGGTTTTTGGTAAAAAATATCCTATTTGTTATTCCAGACTACAATCTATCTATGTGCCAAATTTCATCCAGATCCATTTACTTACCTACTTACTAGGATGATCCCCAAACAAAAATCCGTAATTAGTACGGTCTGTCAAGATGCCTACTCCTTTAGTAGGTACCTACTACAAACCATATTCTAACAACAAAAAGCATTAATTGTTGGTAGATTATTTTATTTATCACTTGAATCTATGTAACTACCTAAAGTGTATCCTATACACATCACAAAACACATAAGAGTATAAGTACCTGATTGTGTAGTTATTTCAGGCAACTAGATAGATACATATTTATTTACCTATTTAGGTATAATTTTTGTCAAGGATATACTTAATACTTATACGAAGCTCATAAGTACTTATGCAATATTATGATAGACAGTTATTTACCTACTACAATTATATGTTTAGCTTTAGCTCTTTTTTAGCTATGTATTTTCGCTATCGGAAATTTCACTTTTAAACGATCCATTACTTAATAAATGTTTGATTATATAAACCTACTTCGTCATCGTCGTCTCAACCTATATACGTCCACTGCTGGACGAAGGTCTCCTGCATGGATCGCCACAAAGCACGGGTTTGTGCCACTTGTTTACAACGGCTAGGCTCCCAGCTACACCTATTTCAGATCTCACATTAAGACAAAGCTGACCTCAAAAAAATTTACTAGTCCAAGTACAAATTCCGATTTATATCGAAACATCTGGAACACGTTTTTAAAAACCTAGGTAACGTATAATATATCTTATACTTCTACCATACCTTTACTACTGTTTTAATCATACTTTTGCGGGTCTAAAGTCAGTCTTCATGCCCTAGGGCCGTAGTCTAGTCGATCGATCGCCCAACTAGTTGACCAACCCCATACTGTAAATATGCACAACAGAGTCCAGGCTCCAGACTGGTCGACCAAACGATCGTACCATTTGACATAAAAGTTTTTAAACCAAGGAGTATGTGTACCTGCATAAACACTGGCACGAAAAGCAAAAAGTTTGAAATAAAAAGTTTAATTTGTCTTTTCTTTTTATTATTTACTAGACCTATGTATCCTACTTACTATGATTTGCAATAAATATCTAACCATTACAGTTTGTTTTACTGTTATGGTAGAAGTATAAAGTAGAGTATACACCACCGGGATAAAGCAGTTTTTTTCTTGGGCGCTTGAATCCCGCACTGCACTCAGGACTCAATCTTAATTCCCTCCCTTTGGTCGGGAATTAGCTTATAACACCCTCGCTGCGCTCGGAAGTTAAATTTGGAGTCCTTCGTTACGTTCAGGATTCAATGTAGCGCCCGTGACATAAAACAGTGCTTTATCCCGTTGGTGTATAATCTACTATTAATTTTGTAGAGAATTCAAAAATTGAGCTATCAATGACCTTTGTGAACAACTAATAGATAGGTCAATGCCTTTGGTCAATACCCTCAAAGGCCATGAAACTGTCAGTCTTGTCAGTGGTCACGTGAGACCACAGAGTACATTATATAATATACTGGTACGTGAGACGTTTGCATATGTCACCGTTAGATTGTAAAAACCGTTAGATTATAATCTAACTCGCAAAATTGCAAACTCTCGAAAGATTACAATTTTACAATTTCGCGAGTTAAATTGTAATCTAACGGTTTTTACAATCTTACGGTGACACTTTATAGCTCAAGCTGTCAGATCGTGTCAACTGTCAGTCGTCACTCGTCCTAATCGGTGACTCTTAATCGCCGAGGATCTTTTTTCTCGATCTCGATTCTAGATTGCATGTAATATAGTTCCAAACTTGACACGATTGAATTTTAACACATAGGTAGAATACCTAAGTACTTACTTAGATATAAAGCATAGCTTACTAGAAGTACATACAGTTATACATTAGTACATGTATTAATTAGAAAATAAAATAAAACATAGCTTCCAACAAATTTCAAAAAGTTTGCCCAAATTCACGTAATTATACCTGCTTAGTAAATAGTTATCAATTTTGGCCTTTTGTCATCTCTGATCGCTACATAAGTAGGTATTAGCTACATTATTGGTTTGTTGTTAACTTAAATTATTTGTATTAAGTAGTCTCTATGTGAGTCCAAGCAATCGACGAGCGGTTCGCTGATAGTTGTTTATCGCAACCGATTCTATATATAGAGGTGCGGCGTGCGGATTTGCAGTATTTGTTGAGAAACGGTGTGCGACATAGTCACCTAGTGTACGCACATAACAGAAACAAAATGGCTTCAAGGGGCGCCGCGTCAGACCAACTAGTGGACTACAAGAAATCAGTGAAGGTAAGTCCACTAATAAATTCCTATATGTACACTGATATCCTTATATAAAAGGCCCTAAGCTCTAGGCTGGTTTCCATGTACCTAACAATTTAACAAGTTTGCACTTAAAATATTCAAACTGGTCATCAATGAATAGCTCATTAATATTCTTACTTAATCATTGCAAACAATAAGTGACTACCTAAAATGTATACCTACAGCTTATAGACTATATTCTTACTCTGAGGTATACAACTTACAATACAATTAAAGCACTATTATTGCTAAAATTGACATTATTTGTTATCAATGATAGGTAACTACTTGTAAAAATAAGTAAGTAATACAGATAGTTTATCAAGCAAAGTTTTCAATATGTTTTGTTGCTACTTTGGTTGTTAGCATGAACTTTGACTTTCATTATTATCAGGGTACAGATTTTACAATTCAAATGTATAAATTAAACACAAATTATTTTAAACTAGCTGTTGCCCGCGACTTTGTCCATATGGTTAATTTTAATTTTCACAGAAACTCCTTAATTTCCCAGTGTAAAAAGTAGCCTTTTCCCTCTTCAGATCCTTAACTATACCCATGCAAAAAATCACTTTGATTTGTTGTTCTGTTGCTGTGTGATTCAACAAACAAACATACTTTCTACATTCATAGCATTAGTATGATTACTTAAATATCAAGTTTGTCACTAGTTGTTATCAGGATCAGGATTAGGTATATTATGCAATAATGATATATTTTTTTAATCAATGTCCGCTCCGTGGTGTGCAAATTAATGTCTTTATTATTTTAATACTGCCTGGTGAATATGTGTAACTATTTTATATTTCAGGGTGCTGACTAGTAATTATAATCTTTAAGATATATATTATATACTGCATTCTTGAAAATGCAATAATACATAATATCATGCTTTGCGAATTATTAAGTATTTAGTACAGTATAGTCTTTACATACAACTTCATTCATTTGCATTTATAAACTTTTTATACGACTGCCTGAAAAAAGGAGTATATTGTTTTCAGGGTTCATGTAAGTATGTGTGTATGTATGTATGTATGTATGGATGTATGTATGTGAGTTTGTATATTCCACCATAACTTCTATACGCCTGAACCGATTTTGATAAATGAGGTATCGTTAGAATCCCTAGCTTATTCCGGGACATAGGCTAGTAAAATTTAAAAAAAAATGATGGGGTGACCATGGTCCCGCATTAAAGACTAAAGTTGAAAAAAAAAATCGTAAATAACATTAACTATATAATCATCATCTAGAAAATGATGAGTAGATTCCAAAAATATATAACACTATAGTTCAATATCCAGTGATTCACAAACAAATATCATTAAATAAAAATGTGAATAAGATTCCAAAGGCTATATTATATGCAAATCGCTTCTTAAGGAGGTAAACATATTTTTTAATTCGTTAAATTAATTTCACTTGTTAAGCCTTACTATAGTAAACTTCCTGTAGACTTTATTTACCCTGTTATTTCTTGGGATGAAAAGTATTCTAAGTCTCTGGCATCTGATTTTGCCAAATTGGTCTAGTCTTTGAAAGACCAAATTGTAACAGACAGAAACTTTTCCGTATTTGTATAATGGTATGGATATTTTCAACTCAACAAAAACAAAGTTTTCCTCAAGTCGGTGGACTTAAGAAAATGAATTATTATGTAAGAATCATTAAATTAATTAAAGACCTTATGTATTCTCTAACTAAAGGCACATTCAAACAAACTAGTCAATAATAAGAAAAAATAAAAAACAACACTTTTCATTTTACAGGACTCACCTGGTTACATCACCACCAAATATGGTGCACCAGTTGGAGTAAAAACAGCAATACAAACTGTTGGAAAGAATGGACCAGTTCTCCTTCAAGATGTTGAGTTTTTGGATGAGATGTCCTCCTTCGACAGAGAACGCATCCCAGAAAGAGTTGTACATGCTAAAGGAGCTGGTGCCTTTGGTTATTTTGAGGTGACCCATGATATAACCAAGTACTCTGCAGCCAAGCTCTTTGAGAGCATTGGCAAGAAAACAGATATTGCTGTTAGATTCTCAACTGTTGGAGGTGAGAGTGGTTCAGCTGACACTGTCCGTGACCCGAGGGGATTTGCAGTCAAGTTCTACACTGAAGATGGAATCTGGGACTTAGTTGGTAATAACACACCCATCTTCTTCATTAGAGACCCAACACTCTTCCCGAGCTTTATCCACACTCAGAAGAGAAACCCAGCAACTCATTTGAAAGATCCTGACATGTTCTGGGACTTCATGACTCTCAGGCCAGAGACCATGCACCAACTAATATACTTGTTTGGCGACCGAGGCATCCCTGATGGTTACAGATTCATGAATGGCTATGGTTCGCACACATACAAACTTATAAACGCCCAAGGTGTAGCACATTGGGTTAAATTCCACTACAAGACTGACCAAGGTATCAAAAATTTGCCTGTTGACAAAGCAGCTGAGTTGGCTTCATCAGATCCTGACTACTCTATCAGAGATCTATATAATGCTATCGGAAGAGGTGAATTCCCAACCTGGACCTTTTACATTCAGGTGATGACAATGGCCCAAGCTGAGGCCTGCAAGTTCAATCCATTTGACTTGACAAAAGTGTGGCCCCACAGTGAGTACCCTCTTATACCTGTCGGAAAGCTGACACTGAATAGAAACCCTAAGAACTATTTTGCAGAGGTTGAACAGATAGCCTTCAGCCCATCCAATCTAGTGCCAGGAATTGAACCGTCTCCAGACAAGATGTTGCAAGGTCGTTTATTCGCATACAGCGACACCCATCGCCATCGTCTCGGCGCTAACTATCTGCAGATACCTGTGAACTGTCCATTCCGCGTTAGGATTTCCAATTATCAGCGTGACGGGCCGCAGGCCATAGACAATCAGGACGGAGCTCCCAACTACTTCCCCAATTCGTTCTCTGGACCACAAGAGTGCCCACGCGCCCAGCGTCTTCGAGCCAGGTATAACGTGAGCGGTGACATTGATAAATACGAAAGTGGCCAAACTGAGGACAACTTCTCACAGGCGACAGTTTTGTATAAACAAGTTTTTAGCGACGCCGAAAAACAACGCACTATTGCCAACCTCGTGGGCAATTTGAAGGACGCTGCGGGCTTCATACAAGAACGCGCAGTCAAGCTACTGACACAGGTCCATCCAGACTTGGGCAGCAAGGTTTCCGCTGGACTTGCTCCATTCAAAAAATACCATGCCAACTTGTAATTTTTTTTGACTGATATTACTTAAATGGGTTTTTAAGCTGTAACTAGTTATGAAATATACTGTTTTAACTTTATACCATGTGCTCTTTTTACAATTATTTTTTTATAATCTTCTTTTTTGGGCTGTTTTGAAAATCATGACGTCACTATGGAAGTAGGTAAACATAATAATATATACATTGTTTATCAATAGTTATAAATAAAGATTTAATTATATTTGACTTTTTTTATTGAAATGATTCTTTATATATCCAATTTTAATGTTGTGTAACATTAATTATGAAATCAATCAGATTCAATTCCTATTAAATAAAAGCTAAAGTAGGATAAAGGATATAATCAAATAGCTTTTATTCCCAAATATTAAATTATCTGTTTAAATAATAACAGTAGATATTATATAGTATCACTTGCTCTGGTTAGCAGAACGATATCGCTGTATATAGGTCAACAGTCATCAATGCATCACTCATCGATTATCATTTTAATAAGTATTATTACATTGTACGGGTATGAATAGTTATGCATAATAACATTTTAACTTTTTATTTTACCTACTCATTAGTTCCATGATAAAGTCCATGCTCGCAGGGATTGAAGAGTTGGGAGCCAAATTTTTTCCGAATTCAATGAAGTGAAAAACGAAAAAATTCAAATCGGTTCAGAAACCTATGAGGAATCGGTGTACATAAGCATTAAAAAAAACCGGCCACGTGCAAGTCGGACTCGCGCACCTAGGGTTCCGTACAAACTTGTAAGTTTAAATTTACAAAAAATATTTTTATTAGGTATATATGATGTAACTAAAAATTTTTGCTTTTCGCAATTTTTCCTATATCTGTTGCTTTGTAACAAATTTCAAGATTTTGAGTTCACGGGAAGTACCCTGTAGGTTTTGATTTCCTTGCGAGTGTCGAAAATTTGCAGCATAAACGGCGGTATGTTTTGATTGCGTTGGCTTAGAAGTTTGATTTTTTCACAGCTTCAAGGGACAGTAGTCCTGAGTATTTGATGTGAATTTCAGCTTGATACCTCCATGTGTTTCTGAGAAGTAGGGTCTTGACAGACAGACGGACAACAAAGTGATCCTATAAGGGTTCCGTTTTTTCCTTTAGAGGTACGGAACCCTAAAAATTATAGGCGCCGTCTTGAGAACTTCCTCCGTTTTTGGAAGTCGGTTAAAAATCAGTAAATACCTACTTTTCTCTTTAATTATTATTTTATATTTATGTATTCTAGCAAATACGTTATTAATTATTATTATAATATGTGATACTAGCCTTATCGTTAATGAATTTTTGATGACATAACTAAAAGTTCTAGAAATATGATAGGTGAAATATTCATATTCCCGTAAGTAGGTAGTGATATTGAACCAGATAAGTACTTAATTGCTGTTTATACATAAGTGCAGCTGAGAAGTCTATTAGCTGTGATTTAATCGCACAAGTTAACCTTGCGTAAAGGACACGTTATGTAACATAGGCATATAGTCCGATTTTACTTCATGAGCTATGTAAAAAAAATCGTGTGAATTAAAATTGAGTAAATGTTGACCTACCTGGCGTAGTGGGGACTGGTGAGAGGTAACACAGGTGGTCTTATAAGTGGGAGGTCCCTTGTTTGATCCCGGCAGAGTCAATTTGGGAATTTGTTATTTCTAAATTTTCTCTGGTCACTTATTCTGGTTCTACTACTAGGTGTCCACCTACATAATATCTGATAATATCTCGGTAAGTAAGTATACCTATGTATTGAGGAATCTGGTAAGCACAGCTGAACCTGTTAACGAAAGACGTTATATAAGACAGGTTCAGCAGGGTTAGGACAGAATATAAAGTATCGTAGTAATTATTTACGATATTCTGGGTTCGATTCCCGGTTAGTTTTACTTATACAGCCGAATACCTATAGGTCCCTGTACCCTATACGGTCTAGGCGTTAAAACCTACCTAACAAATGTAGCTGAGCGCCTCATTCAACGAACATGTTAACATTGAAACTGGTTGCAGTGAGTAACCCTGATCTACATTGGAACCACACTACTTAGTGGTACCTACTTACCTTCCTACAGGCACAGACGAAAACACAGACCAACGCCTCTTTTTTGCTTTTATAGTACGTCTCTTGCCTACAGGTTCAATCCTACTTTATATTATAAAAGCGAAAGTTTGTATGTATGGATGTTTGTTACTCTTTCACGCTAGAACGGCTGAACGGATTCGGATGAAATTTGGCACAGGGATAGATTATAGTTTGGAATAACACAGGCTACTTTTTATCCCGGAAAATTAAAGAGTTCCCACGGGAACCAAAATACCTCAAATGGATGTTTGTTACTCAATCACGCCAGAACGTCTGAACTGGTCTGGATGAAATTTGGCACAGAGATAGATTATAGTCTGGAATAACGCAGGTTACCTTTTATTCCAGTAAATTAAAGAGTTCCCAAACAAAAAACCTCAATCCACAAGAGCAAAGTCGCGGGCATCAGCTAGACAGAGATAACGGAAACAAGGTGATCTGTGGGTTCAATGAAACTTGGTCTCTAATCACCATATTATTATTACAGAAGAAAGTACCTATCTTACTGATTATTACAGCTAATAACTAAATCGTCGTCGTCGTCTCAACCAATAGACGTCCACCGCTGGACGAAGGTGTCCTGCACGGATTTGCACACAGTCTGTTGGAGACTAGGTACGCCTCGCAACAGGTTTGCACGCGCGGGGCGCAGGACATCGGTGACTTGCTAATTGCAAACTTACGTGGCAACTGTGCATATGTCACCGTAAGATTGTAAAAACAGTTAGATTATAATCTTACTCGCTAAATTTTAAACTCGAAAGATTGTGAACCGTTCAAAGTTGTGAGTGTAAATTTTTGAAATATTCATTGTATTTATGTTTTCTTGTCTGTTTCTTGTAGGTTAGGTTAGGGTTCGACATAAATAAGCAGGTACTTAGGTTCTATCGGGTTATTAAAGCTAACAGATTACAATTTATTGAAAAATAATACGTTAAATTGTAATCTTTCGACAGTTTGCAATTTCGCGAGTTAGATTATAATCTAACGGTTTTTACAATCTTACGGTGACACATACATACCATAACTTTTTTTTTTTAACTATATTCATTTATTGCATGATGAAAATAATACAATAAGTAGAACTTAATGCTAGCTAGCCTAACCTAATTACTATATAAATCATGCCCAAGTGGAATGGTGGCAAGAATGCTGGCTGCATTTCCGCGCTGGACAGCCAGGCTGATCCTTTGCGCGAAAAATGAGCCAGCCCTTCTGTCACCAGATGAGGCAATTAACCGCGGTGAAATATCTCGCAAAAAATTTTTGACACTAAGACTCCACGGCCCAAGGGTCTCTACGACAAACGGAACAAATATGTAACTCTATGAGAGAGGCATACTTCCGCCGCTTGCCGGTTTCAGCCTTTTCTGTTGCGGCTCCCGGCCTTGATGCTGTCTCCCTGATATGACACGGGGCCAATGTGTCTACGCATGTTGCTTCCCACATTAGCGTCCGTCCCCGTTCCCAGGGAACCAGCGTCAATCCATCAGGTCTCTTGCCATCATCTCGATTAATCCCTGCCGGCTCAATGAGCACAGGAATATATATGGTGGCAAGAGCCCTTTTAATCGTATCATTGAGAGAGCCATGCCGAAAAAGCCCACCAGCGCTCCTTTGGCAAGAGAGCCCGTGAATTCCAAATTTATGGACCTCTTTTCCACACGGACAACTGTGCTCGAAGCACAGGGGTGTTCCCAATCTGAGACCTAGAGCCACACGAAAACTTTCATTATCTAAAAGAGTGCCGAGATTTTTCGATGGCAAGGCATGAAGCCAATACCCGGATTCTTTTTCAGATAAGGCTAGAAGCCTTGCTCGATCTCTTTCACTTGTAAGATTTTGAACCAAATTTGTATGTGTCTGCCGAACCAACGGCACATCCCAAAGTTTTTGTGTGAAACATTCCTTCGGGATATCGTCATTGGGACACCTGACCTTCCAACTCTCTAAGGCCTTTGTGGCATAGGTCAATGAAACTGATTTAGAATGAAGAATCTGAGAACTAAGCTCTTTTATACTATGCACAGAGGACAGAAAAGCCAGAAGAGCAACACATGAAATTTTTCTCACGCCGATGCCACCATACTTGACCGGTAAAGTAGCTTGATTCCAGGACTGATCATCAAAAGATAAATTTAGAATTTTTTCTAGCGCATCTCTAAGGTGGCATCCATGATATCGAGTAGTCCAGGAAATTTCCAAATTGAGCTCGCACGGAGAATATAACGTCCCTATTTAAGTGTTGGGTTTTTCTAATTACAAATTCTCCGTACTAGCCCGGAGATAGGAAGTTGGCGGTGTTTCACCCCCGTGCCTCGGAGAGCACGTTAAGCCGTCGGTCCCGGTTATTATCACTAACATGATAATAGTCATTAAAGCCCGCCAACCCGCATTGGAGCAGCGTGGTGGGTCTAAGCTCTAATTCCCTCTCTCCTATGAGAGTGGAGGCCTGTGCCCAGCAGTGGGACGTTAATAGGCTGTAGTGGTGGTGGTGGTGGTGGGGGGGGAGAATATAAATTAATTTAGGTACAAAAATATTTTAGGATCGAAAATGCAATGTGAGAATTTAGAGTCCCAATTTGTCAGAATGTGCCGAAAATGTTCTGACTTTTTTGTCCAAGATTTGTTGAATTGAATTGTGAATGAAAATTGAATTGTGAATGAAATTGAAACCAAGAAGACAAAGTGAATGTTTATTAAAAATCTTAATATTAGGGGCAATTTCATTAAATAACAGAAAATTTCATTAAATAACAAATTCAGAGGCCGATGATATTCTATCTTGCTATAGCTTTTCTGTGAAAAACAGTTCACATTTGGAAAACTTTAGTTCTAAACCAATTTTGCCAAATTGTTGCTTATCATTGTTAAGATCTTTAAGAACGTCATCCACGTTGCCTCCAATGGTTCCATCGTCAAGATACCGTATGTTAAATTTTGATGTTAAATTTGAGATATGGTTGTGGATCCCTAAGCTGAACTCCATCTTCAAAGAATAATTTAGAAGCAGAGCTGTAACGTTGCCAAACATACTGGTAAATTTCGGGAAGCTGTGTTGAAACTTCGTTAAGCAGAGTTGCCCTGTCCAATGAATTAAAAGCATTCTTTACGTCTACTTTCAGAAGTACCTCAACCTCGCCATTCGATAAGAAAGTACGAGCCGAATGCACCGCTGCCTCACAACCACCTTTACTGCCAAATCCAACATGAATGGGTTGGAATTTATCCTTTAGGGTCGAAACTATGTGTCTACACGCTAATTTTGATGCCAAACGGCGAAAAGTGCAGCCAACAGCGATGGGCCGGATCCCACCGTCCTTTTTATTAAAAACACAGAGCCTCGCGCCGTAAAGGAATGGCATAAAGGATGAATTTACCTCGCCAGATAACATAAAATTACAAAGTCTGGTAATGTCACTCAGAAGCGCCTTGCCGGCAGTAACACCCACAAGATCCTTTAGATGTTGTGGTGTTATGTCGTCCATGCCACCAGCAGAGCCATTGGAGAATGACATTATCGCAGCGTAAGTTTCTTCATCCTTTATCTGTAAAAATTAAACGTTTGAAGGTGGGTCTGGAAGTAAAGAGTCGGGATTTGGTAAAGGATGCTTGTCACGTAAGGCTTCTAGCATTTCATCATTAAATGGAGCCAGCGTATCATTAGAAAACAAAATGCGGGCTGCGCTTTTAAGATCCCCATCCATAACCTTGTTTTCCACATTTTTTTTCAAATTGTAATTTTGTGTTCGAAATGAGCAGTCAGGAATTTGGAAAACGCGATCAACCGAACAATTTTTTTAAAATCTGGAACATAACGACCCCCTTTCTGATTTATTTACTGAAAAATGTTTATATGAAAAGATTTTGCCAAACCAAAAGTGAATTTGATAAGACATTTTGGATTGTATGTGATAAGGATCTAGCCAATAATATCCTCGCCCCTCGCGGAATGCGTTTTATTAAAGGAATATTTTGACTATACTTGGATAATAAAATTTCGAAGGGTACCTACCTGGTTTTGACTTCCTGTTTGCGTTTGATCGCACATGAAATTTGGGCAAGTTAAAGGCCTTGCTGGTGGTCCGTGACATCGTGCGATATGTATATTAAGGCCTTTACGACGTTTAAACAGTCTGCCATCGCTACAGTGTGGGCATTCTATTGCCTCAACTCTCAATATTAAACTTGAGAAGCACTAGGGATCATACTTCACAACACAACAAAAGAAAGAAAAAAACTAAAACATTACATAATAGCATCTACAAGCGCGCGAAGCCCCGGCAACGGCAACCAGGAGGCCTGCAGTGCAGGCGACTGCTCGCTGAGGCGATGGAAACCGCGACACCGCGTGGCAACGCCTCGCTCTGAAACAAAAACTACTGTTAATATGGCATTTCGAAACACAATGAATATAATACCACGGGGTATTTCGCGAATAAGCGCCAATTTGATGCCAATAATAATCCAAAATACCGAGCCCAAATAAAAATTTTGAAGCGAGCTAAATTTTTTCATTGACATCTCATTGACAATCTACATTACTTACATACTTGTAGTCCACATATTTAAAAACCATTGTATTGTTGAGCATTAGAAGTTTAAAAGTGACTTTCTCTTCCTTTCAACGTACTATCCGTAGCAGTCTTATGCGGTGTACCGCTTGTTTCCAGCGGCTCCCAGGTACTCGCTTGAGATCGTCCGTCCACCTAGTGGGGCGTCGCGTCGTAGTCCAACACTGCGCTTTCCGGTGCGAGGCCGCCATTCAAGCACTAGTCGGGACGCCAACGACTATCGGTTCATCGAACTATGTGCCACAACCGACACCACTTAATTCTTAGCGACTCTTTGAGCTTCGACCCAGTCTTCGAGCTATATCGGTTAGGTTAGGAACTCTGGTTCATCTATGGATTTCCTCATTATTCTCCTCTTCTTCATTCGATCACGTAGGGACAGTCCGAGCATAGCACTCTCCATCGCCTGCTGAGTGATCCTCAGCCTTCTTATCAGGCTTATGGTAAGCGACGAAGTTTCGAAGCATTAATAAATAATGAATAATAATAAATTACATAATTAAGTATTATGTTTATCTTCGTAGCCAACCCGTATCTACGTAGTTAATTGTCGAAACAAGGGGACTGAAAGAGGTGGGTAAGTACAATTTTTACTATCTATCGTTTTATATACCTACTTACCTGTATTAAATGTACCACTAGTTCACCCACTCCGGCTTCACACGGGTAGGCTTACCTTATATTATACTACAGCATTTAGCTGTTTAATAAGTATAAAGAATATTCCGGATAATTAAGGAGTTCCCTTAATTTTCCGAAAAAAGAAACTTATTCCACGCGAAGTCGCGGGCATCAGCTAGTAATATTTAAATGCGATTACGATGTGTGTCTGCTTGTCCTTTTCACATCTGTTCACTGTGTTTTCACGGTCCATCCGTTGTGGTTAATAGAGATAGCGTGCATGCCGGGTAGAGACATAAAATGGTAAAGACGATTCGAAATCAAAGATTTCCCACGGCCAACCGATTTTAAATTAATATGCAATCAAACCAATGATAAAATTCAATGAAACCGTACAGCACTCTCTAGTGTATAATATCATAGGTGTGTAGATAAGTACTACATCGAAACGAACCCCATTTTTGCGTTGCAGATACCTCTACGTGATAGTACCGAGCAGAGAAACTAGATGGCGTTATTTTTTAGCGTTCCGCGGTCAACACCCTGACATTATATATGTCACCGTAAGATTGTGAAAACCGTTAGAATATAATCTAGCTTGCGAAATCGCAAAGTGTCGAAAGATTACAATTTAACGCATTATTTTGCGTAATGTAATCTGTTAGGTTTATTAACCCGATAGAACCTATCTGATTATTTATGTAAAACCCTAACCTAGGTTTAATCGGGTTTAAATACCTATCAGACTACAATCTACCGGGAAATAATGCGTTAAATTGTAATCCTTCGACAGTTTAGAATTTCGCGAGTTAGATTATAATCTAACGGTTTTTACAATCTTACAGTGACATATATGCACTTGGCCGATTTATCGATTATGGGATCTACTTGACAATCGTAAAGCTCTATGGTTTATTATGGTAGGTAGGATAGAGGATAGACGTACTAAAATTCTAAGTGCATCAATGTAGGTAGGCTAACAGAAATCTATAGATTTCTGAAAATAAAAAAAGCAAAAAAGCTGCTGACACAATATTGATAGACATTTATTTATTTACATTTAGTAATATTTTACATTTTCTTTGTAGGTACATTTTAAATTACAATATATTTTATAATGATTGCATTAATTTTATGCTAATTTATCTATTCGAATGCATCTTTTTACTTCACTATGCGCAGTTTATTTTATACAATATTTTAACGCAGCATTTTCGTTTATTTTACTAAATATCGTGGATAAATTATAGCGATCATCTTGCAGAGTACCTATTTTAGTATAATTGTCCCAGTCATGATATGCCACCGTAGTCAGAAGTCACTACGTGTCTGTGACGGCATCAGGTGTGAAAAATGTGAATCAGGTTACCACCTTCAGTGCGTCGGTGGCCGTACGAATATGGAACTAGAGTCAGGCGACAAAGCCTTTCGCTGGGTTTGCGCTACTTGCCAGAATCCAGCGAGCAATACTAAACTCGACATCACCGACCCTCACGCTCTGCTCAAAGCCATCAATGCTATCACCGAAAAATTCGAACTGGTCAATAAAATTCAGCTGCCAAAATTAAACAACGATTTGTTGCAAATTAAATCTGTGACGGAACGAATTTTTAAACAAAATGAGGACATACTGTTGAAAATCGAGGAGCTTAAGACTAAAAAACGTGGCGAGCCGAAGTGCAGTTCGTCAAGTCACTACGGGCGAAGAAATCTGAACTTGTCGCCTAGAATGGGAACTAATTACGATGAACAGGCGCCGATTTTAGGCGGCGAGAAAATCGTCAGGTATAGGACACGCAGGAGATCATATCCTCTACTGAAGATGTTACTGCAATTAAATAGAAGATTATACAGAGGCAGAAGGTCAAGAAGACAGTAAATTAAAGATCTGATTCTAATACTTACCTTTTTTTATCCACTAAAAGTTAAGCAATCTAATATACCTAGTAGTGGGCTAACGCCTTCAACGCAACGCTTCGCTTGCGAGAATTTCGCGTCTTTGCCGGTAGTGCGGTAACTAGCCACAGCAGAAGCCTCCTACCAGACCCGACCAGAGCAAATTGACCCTGCCGGGGATCGAACCCGATACTTCCCACGTATATCACAACAGCGCTCACCACTGCGCCAGCGCGAGGTCTCATAGAGCTCTGTCACTTTAACCGATATTATTATCATTGCCATCATTTCAATTCATCACGGGCTCATTGAGCACTAGTCTGCTTTCCGAATGAGAAGGGTAAGGCCTTAGTCCACCATGCTGACTAACTGCGGGTAGGCAGACTTCACACACCTTTGAGAACATTATGGAGAACTTTCAGTCTCAGTCAGGCATACTGGTTTCCACACGAGGTTTTCCTTCACCGTTCATATTAGATGTATAATAGCAAGTGATTTCGATTTCTTAAAAGCAGATAACTCTGAAAGTGCGTCCTAGGGATCGAACCTGCGCTCCCCGACTAAAAGGCCTATTCGGGTGTCGGGAGTTTGATGTCGGGCACGCGCTTTTAATCTTTTATTAAGGTGTGTGAATTAATTAAATATCATAACGATGTCATGTTTTAGCGGTCAAGAAAAACATCGTAATGAAACCTGCATGCTCGAGTTCTTCATAATGTTCTCAAAGGTGGAAAGTCTACCAATCCGCCATTGGCCAACGTGGTGGATTATGGGGAAAACCCATTGGAGTTTGAAAGAAGACTTGTGCTCAGTAATGGGCCGAAATGATGATGATGATCATTTTTATAGCACTTTAAATGATGTGAAATTATAAAAATATGTTTTTTTAAATTCTACAAGTTAGCCCTTGACTGCGATTTCACCTGATGGTAAGTGACGTTGCAGTCTAAGATGGTAGCGGGCTAACCTGTTAGGAGTATAGCATTTATATTAAACCCATACCTTATGTCAGTTTCTACACGGCGCTTGGCGGTACGTCTTTGCTGGTAGGATGGTAACTAGCCACGGCCGAAGCCTCCCAACAGACTTAGCTAAACTTAGCAAAGTCTGTTGGGAGGCTTCGGCCGTAGATAAAGAGATAAAGTAAGTCCAAAACAACGCCCATAACCATCGTCATAACGACGTCGGATATCTTAAGTCCTAACGTTTAGTCATACCGGAACGAACATCGAGAAAATAATCTCGGTGAAAGGAAAAAAAATTCTCTTTCAATAATTATTTCCGTAGAGCACACTCAGCTAGTTTATTACAATTTAACGACGCTTTTACTTTTAGTTTCTGTTTATATAGGATGAGTCAGTGACTTTGCCAACCACGAATACAGGTTATACTTTAGAAACTAGATATGATCTCCCTATACCTACCTATTTAAAGTTGAACTTGACATAAATCTGGTTTTCTTCGTAGGTACGTTTTTAATTTCATGTTAGAAAAATGTTGTAATAATGGTTTGGTTAAAATGTTGTGTGCTTTTCCCACTCCCTTCCTTCCCCTTACTATCTAACCTATTACCTAACCTTATTTAGTGCCTATTTTACCGACGTCGAAGATGTAACGTTTTACCCAGAAATAAAGGAGAGAATTAACATCTATCAAAATATAAAATTTTACCACAGGTTTACATACTTATAACAATATTACATACTGATGTAACTTATACATTTTGACTAAAAAGTCATAATTAAAAAAAATCAAAAAAGCGACTGCCCTGCCAAAAAACGAACTAAAAAGTTAAAAATCTAAATTAATCTAGATAAATTAGCATCTTATTTACATTTTTATTAAATGATATTTTTTTGTGAATTCTTTTTTATTATTTTTGTACAAAATATTGTCTTTAAACTAATTTTAAAACAGTGGACAAATGTAAAGCTTATCTCTAAAAAGAAATCTCTTCCAGCCTTCCATGAAAGTGAGTAAGGTGAAATTGTTAAGTGTTATAGGTACAAAAATAAAATATTTTATTGGAATTTAAAAAAAACTACAAAATAGGTATACTTAAAAAAAAAATTGATATACTATTATTTATATAATTAAATAAGAAACTACAGAAACTAAGAAAATAAATAGATTACCTAATATAAAGTAGTATATAATATGTATATATATACTATGTAATACATACTATAACATTGAAAGAAAAAGCTGTTTAACTCTGAATTTAAAAATATGTACTGACTGACTTTCCCTAATTTGTTCAGGAAGGGAGTTTCAAAGACATTTTAATGAAAGATCTTTTATAGAAGATAGTGGTATAATTAGGGATTTCAAGAGATTTTTTAGAGACACATGTCCGCAGGGGTTTTGTAGATGGAAGGGACAGTCTAAAACGCTCTCTTAAATATTCAGGAGAAGAGTTTTTGAGGACATTAAAAAGGATGGTTAAAATATGCATGTTCCGGTGAAAACGGATCGGGAGCCACTTTAATTGTCGACGGAAATCGGAGACGTGGTCGAATTTGCGCAGTCCGTATATAAAGCATATGCACAAATTCTGAAGTCGCTCGAGTTTGTCAAGTAGCTCTTCAGTGGCATCTAAATAGCAGGCGTCAGCGTAATCAAGGATAGGAAGCAACAGCGATTGTGCAAGCATAATTTTGGTACGTAGCGGAAGGAAATTCTGCAACCTCCTCAAGGAATGAATTGAATAATGCGATCTTTTACTGACTTGATTTATTTGAGCTGACCAAGTCAGGTTGCCATCTAAAGTCAATCCTAAGTTTTTAGCGGTACTGGTGTATTCTATGGGTATATCGTTGTACTGAATACGAGGAAGATTGTTAAATTGTATGCGGTTCCTTAGTGGTCTGCTGCCTATAATCATGGCCTGTGATTTGTTTGGGTTGACAACCAGCCCGTAGGCTTCAGCCCAGTCTTGAATAGCAGCAAGATCCGCGTTAGTTGCAATGATCGCAGAGTCCAGGTCCGATAATGAAGCATGCCTATAGAGTTGCAAATCATCTGCGTAAAGATGGTAGCAAGAAGAAAGATTTTTTGTAACTTCGTTAATGAATACAGAGAAGAGAAGAGGGGAAAGAACGCCGCCTTAAGGTACACCAACAGAAAGATTAGCCCAGTCAGAGTGAGCCTCATCTGTGCGGACTCTCTGCTGACTACCATGAAGATAAGAGTGGAACCAGTCAATCGCAGAAGAAGATATGTTAAGGGAGCGTAGGATACCAAGTAGAACCTCAAAGTTCACTGAATTACAGGCGTTCCTAAAGTCCAATAAGACAAGAATAGTGAGCTGTTTATGATCCATTGCGTAACGGATATCGTCAGTGACTTACTAAGTTGTCGTTAGTGAATCACTGGATATTGAACTATAGTGTTATACATTTTTGGAATCTACTCATCATTTTCTAGATGATGATTATACAGTTAATCTTATTTTCGTTTTTTTTTTTAACTTTAGTCTTTAATGCGGGACCATGGTCACATCAAGTTTTTTTTTAAATTTTGCTAGCCTATGTCACCCCGACTAAGCTAACGATACCTCATTTATCAAAATCGGTTCAGGCGTATAGAAGTTATGGCGGAATAAACAAACTGACATACACACATACATACATGAACCCTGAAAACAATATACTCTTTTTTTCAGGAAGTCGTATAAAAAGCCCTTAATTTCCCGTGGCCTTCCCTCGCTGTCTGCTAATTCTGTACTATGTACACAATGGGGTCAATTCCATTTAGCACGAACTCTACACTAAACTAAAATGACAGCTCTAAACCTAGTGCTGCCCCTCTCCGTAGAGAGTATTATGAAAGGGATAGCAATAGAAATAGAGTTGTCGTTTTAGTTTAGCTTAGAGATTGTGCTAAACAGAATTGGCTCCAATATCTAGCACAGCTAAGTGAAATAATTTAAAAATTAAAAAGTAAAACACATCGCCCTGCCATATTGGATTTTTTTCAAAAAAATTATATCCAGTTTCACTCGGGAGGTTGTAGGGATTTTAACGATACCCCATAATGCATTCAAATCTGTTCCGGCATTAGAAGAATAGAGAAGGTGGATTAAAGAAACTCGCATACAAAACATACATACGTACCTACATATATACAGAGATACGTTCACATACATATAGACATTCTATACTAATACTTATTATAAATACGAAAGTGGGTCTGTGTTGTCTGTCTGCTATGCCTTATCGGACCAACTTCTCCATCGATTCTTTTACGAAATACATTGGTATACAGGTTGTATACCAATGTATTTCGTAAAGGGAATGACATAGGTTTTTATCCCGGATTTAGGGAGTTCCCGCGGGAATTAAAAATCAATTCACGCGGTCGAAGACGCGGTAATCATCTACCTAGTATATAATGTACTCGCATCAACGACCTCAAGTCACAAAGACGGGCCCTGTCAAACAAAGAATGTGAACTTATTTTACTTACGCCATCTAGTCTGAAAAGCGGGACAGCGCTATGGGGACAAGGTCAGGGATCCGACAAGTCGGGGTCGTTTTTCTATGAAAAGGCCTATCTAGTACCTACATATATAATATAATTATATCGATGACTCGCATTTTTTATAATGATTTTAATATCACTTGGGCCCAATGAACATAAGTTTATAGATGATTAAATATCACGAATAAAGTTAAAGGTTTATTGCAAAGCAACTACTTAAACCTGTTTTTTGAATCATACTTATATTAAAAATGCGTAAGTGTGTTGGTTGGTTTGTCCTTCAATGTCGCAGCAACGGCAATTACTGATCGACGTGTTTTTTTGTATGGGTATAGTTGAGGACCAGGAGAGTGACATGGCTACTTTTTATCCTGGAAAAATTAATGAGTTCCCGCGGGAATTAAAAACTTAATCCACGTGGACGAAGTCGCGGGCATCACTAGTCTTTAATAAATTACGTAATCTTGTAAAGTTCCGCGTCCAAAAAACAGTTAAAGCTTTGTAGGTAGGTACTATTAATAATATTCTTGTTATCAATCATTTATCATTTAAGTATCTAAGTACCTACCGAAGATTAAAATACAATACATATTATTCGGAATTCAGCCCACAGCCCAACAATAGTAACTGTTTGTATTATTTTTGTCTGCCCCCACATGACACAGACCTAACATAAGTACATCTAGAACACCTAAGTATATCTAGAAAAGAATAATAAGATATGTATGTCACCGAAAGATTGTAAAAACCGTTAGATTATAATTTGTAAACTGTCGTACGATTGTGAACCGTTCAATGTTTTGAGTGTCAATTTTTGATGTAGGTTAGGTTAGGGTTCGACACAAATAATCAGGTAGTGCCCCATCGGCCGCAGGCCGGGTACTTACTTATGTTCTATCGGGTTAATATACCTAACAGATTACAATTTACCGAAAAATAATACGTTAAATTGTAATCGTTCGACAGTTTGCAATTTCGAGAGTTAGATTATAATGTAACGGTTTTTACAATCTTACGGTGACATGTATAGTCCCACAAACTTATTGGGCCAGGTGACAGCGTCGCTAATATATACTCGTATGTCACCGTAAGATTGTGAAAACCGTTAGATTGTAATCTATCTAGCAAGATTCGAGAGATTATCTGTCGAAAGATTACAATTTAATTTAATTTTATTGTAATCTGGGTATATTGTCGTTGTAAGTGTATGTCGAACCCTAACTAACCTACAAGAAAGACACAACAAAACGGAAATGCAATGAATATTTCAAAAATGTACACTAATTAGAACATTGAACGGTTCACAATCGGTCGACAGTTTACAATCTATAGAGATATAAAGCGTTAGATTGCAATCT
This sequence comes from Erebia palarica, assembly GCA_964035005.1. Classification (NCBI taxonomy): domain Eukaryota; kingdom Metazoa; phylum Arthropoda; class Insecta; order Lepidoptera; family Nymphalidae; genus Erebia; species Erebia palarica. The sequence continues at coordinate 25,146,522 of OZ035986.1, forward strand.
GACGGTTTTTGAAATTTTACGGTGACATATATTTGACAAATTAAATAGAAACAAAAACTAAACAGGCATTAAAAAATAGTTCTAATTTTGGCCACCGGGTCAGATAAGATTGTGGGAAGTTAAGGGCCCTACTCAAAGCACTGCCTGCAGGGCCCTGCTTGCAGTGCCACTGCCGATCGTATTGTATGTATGCATGCAGGGCCGATATTTTAATTGTTCAACCTGTCGCAGGGCCGCAGTGTCATTCTGCCAGCCCGACACCCGATCTCCCCACTCCGTAAACTGCAATCAGGGACATGTGTAACTCGGTCGGGCCGATTTAAGCCGCCATTTTGTTTACGTCTGTACATTTCGATGTTTGTCTACTCTTTTTGATCTGTGGTTTGTCTTGTCAGTGGTTGTCATTTTAATCAGTTGGCACAGAGTACATTGTCAGTTGGTTTTATTTAAATTTGTTTAGCTCTGTTTTCATCAGAAAATTGAAAAATGAGTCTACGTGAAAAAGACGTGTGGAGGGACATATTTGAACTGTATCGTGATTTGCCATGTCTTTGGAAAACTAACCACGACCATTATCATAACAAAGATATGCGGTCGCAGGCCATGTCGCTTTTACATGAAAAATATAAAACTTTTGACGAAGACGCTACATTAGCCGATTCAAAAAAAAAAATAGAAATCATGAGGACATCGTATGGAAGAGAAAGGAAGAAGGTACGTACCTACGCACTTTTATTTTACGACATTGGATGAATGAATTACACAAATTAATCACATTATAAACCATATCATAAAATAACGCAACGCTAACTTATATATGTAGTTCTTAACTTATTATTTATGTGACACACTTAATTATTATATGTTATGAATCCTACTCAGACCGGTGCCAGTATTGACGATGTGTATGTGCCTACGCTATGGTACTACGAGCTACTTACTTTTTTTGATGAAAAAGATACAGCTGCCCGAAATGGTGTGGATACTGCAGTATCTGCTGATGAGGGAAGTTTTACTATTTATTTATTACTCATGCTCATGTGAGTCATTTATGCAAACACAGATTCTTAATTTACTATTGTTTTAATTTATACATTAAAAATAAAAGTACCTTTTTATTCATTATGAATCATCATCTCAACCGAAAAACAAAGAAATTAAAAATAACAACTTAATGATGAATTGGCTATTCATCGGACGATCTCACAATTTGCAGCATTTGTTCTTGGAATGGTACATGTCCAGGGCCACTGAAATGCTCTGTAAAAATATTTCGAATGCTGTTTCCTTCTTCATTCCTTTGTCATGTAGAACATTTTTCGAGAGGAGTTAATCCTTCAGACCGCCGCCATTCACCAGGTTGAAATTTGATTCATCTGACATCTTCACGGTCCACACTTTTGGAAGTAAAATATCTGGCACGTGACTTTTTTAGCAAAAAATTGTGAAAGACACAACATGTTAAGACAATATAATCAATATTTTCCACTTTAACGTTTATGCTTTGGCACAGAACTCTAAATCGTGTAACCAGTATGCCAAAAGCGTTTTCGACAACTCGTCTTGCACGTGAAAGTCTGTAATTAAATATTCTCTTTTCATGGCTAATATTTTTGAATGGGAATGGTTTCATTATATGACGGTTGACGGAAAAGGCACTATCCCCAAAAACAAACATAAGGCAAAGGTACATCTCCATTAGATAAGGGGCACGGTTGTGGCAAATTCAAATTATCTTTTACTAAATTTCTATAAAATTTTGTATTTTTTAAAATAGCTGCATCTGAAGCACATCCATTTGTTCCCACATGAACAAACATAAATTCGTAATTAGCATTAACCATTGCAAACAAAATAATACTAAAAAAGTGTTTGTAGTTATAAAACAATGAACCACTATCTGATGGTTTTTCAATTTGTACATGTTTTCCATCTATAGATCCATTTACATGAGGGAAATTCCATTTTTCTTCAAACTCTCTTGCAGTTTCTAGCCATTCTGCTTCTGTTGTAGGCATCTGAAACAATATTAATATCAAGCTTTACTTTTTCCAGGATTGTAATTCAGCTCCACCAGCTGTAAAACGAAACAAAGTTTCAAGTTTTCAAAAAAAGCAAGAACAGCTGCTCGACACAACAAATAAAATATTAAATGCTAAAGAGGATGATTGGGAAATTATAGGTAGATCTATTGGAGTGCAATTGAGAGATCTAACTGCAAATCAGAAGGTCATAGCAAGAAAACTGATTTCAGATGTAATATTTTATGGCAGTACTGAGCAACTGACCAATAATTCATTTATCTCTATTCCCTCATCTTCAATTATTCCCTCTCCTTCACCATCACCCACTTCAGTTCCATTTCCTCTCACATCTCCGAAATACGAATATAGTGAAAATCAGTATATACTTCCATCTCCACTGCCTCCAGCATCAGGAAACACAACACATTCCCTGAACCATCCAAAGATTATTATAAAACTAAAACCTCAAGTACTCCCATTGGATCTCAACAATTTGTTGCTTCACCATCGTTTGCAAACAGCCCACAAATAACAAATAATAGCTTAGGTGCAATATCCCAAGATGACAGTCTTGATTATGTTAATCACAAACAATCTTCAGTTATTTATGAAGGAAAAGGAAGTCAGTTAGGACAGTTTTTATTGTTTAATAAAAAGCATGAGAATTAGGTTTTTAAGATAATTAAGTGGGATATCATACCGTTTGTAAAAAATTACATTATAAAAACTAATATAAATTGTATTTTTGTGTACCTACCTATTCTTTAAAATAATCATTAAAATGGCTGTTGATGATGATAATTCTTTATCTATTTGATAATTACTTACCATAATGTATTTCTTTAAAGAGACATAGATTGCCCAACACGTTTCTGGTATAATTTTACATAGTAACTGTGGAGAGATGATTGATCTAAATTTCAAGTCTTCATAACTGGCCCCAGTAGCAAGGAACCTTAAAGTAACAATTAATCTTTCTCTTGCGCTTACAGTATCTCTCATCAAAATACTTTTTTTTTCAATTAGTGGTGTAACCATTCGCAATAAATCTTCAAAGACTGATTCATCTATTCTAAGATAGTTCTTATAGTCATCAGGTTCTAGTTCTTTCAATAAATTGGCGTGACTCAATGTCTTACGCAGTAGTAACCATTTTTTATACCAGTGGTTCCTTTTTTTCTTTTGAACGCTACAAGTACTCAATACAGTCAAACCCAATGTTATTTTTTGGTGTTTGAATAATGTAGGAGCCATTTATAAAAACTGACGAATTTAGGCGAGGACAAAGAGAACACAAGTGAACACAACAACGGATGCCGCGTAAATGATTTGCAGTGCTTTGTGGTGCAACATCCTCTGTGGCAGTAACTGCAAGCAGGCTCTGCAGGCAGTGCTTTGAGTAGGGCCCTATAATAATATTACACGAGCTTCACTAGAGAGTAGAAACCATGGAGCATTTAGTGTGTGATCTATAGAGCGAACTTTGATGTCCATCCCGTTTTAACTCTAAGAAAAGTCTGAGCCAAGTCAAAGTACGCTCTATACATAGATCTCAGCATTAGAGACCACATCAAATGAAGAACTGTGAGAGTGACACCTGTACTATTAGGTACTTATTCTGTGGTGACAATTGGGAGGTGGCATGAACAAAATTCAAAAATATGGAGGAGGAGAATTATTGCAAATTTCTACAGGATACTAGACCAAAAAGCTCTCCTCGTGCATTTATTTTCATGAACAGAAGAAACATTACAAGAACAAAATAAAATCATACAAGAACAACACGCGACGATGGATTTCAAGGTAGAGAGCCCCTGGCGCAAGCATCCTTTTATAACTTCGTCTTCGACATTTGACACTTTCATCGTTTCCTTCTTAAGAAGAAGAATTAATTCTTCTTATTAATTCTATTCTTGAATCTTGACTTTTTCTTCTCAAACGAGTTTCCGCAATACGGCCAGACTGACCCGAGACCGTCCCCGGGCTCCTTCATTTCAACTTCTCTAGTCCATCAGTAGAATTGCTCAGACTCCGTTGCACACAGGTCACGATCTTGAAGCTCTTAAATGGCAGGCGTCACAGAAGCACCTGCAGGCCTCTGCACCGCAGAATGTTATTGATTGTTGGCAGCTCGGGTGATCATCTCATGTCCTTGTCTGCACCTGCGCACATAAAACAACAAACTTCACATATCTTTTTACAAAGTTGAAAACAACGCTTCAAATTTCAGAAGACGTTAGTTGTATAAATAAAATGTGAAACGTTACGGCCACTGGTTAAATCATTAAGCGCGACGTTAGCATGACCTACCACGACAAGACAGTGGCGCAATGTTATCACTTACTTCACATCATACTTCAATGTTTTGAAGTATGATGTGAAGTATGTATAATCTTCTTCTTCTTCTTCTTCCTGCTCTTGTCCCACGCTACGTGGGGTCGGCACAACATATTTTCTTCTTCCATTCACTTCTGTTATCCGTCAATCTATCATTCACCCCTTTTATACGCATATCCTCTTTCACACAATCCATCCATCTTTTCTTTGGTCTCCCTCTACTCTTTTTTCCTTCCATATACATATCTATCATTCTTCTCGTAATATACCTGTCATCCCTCCGCATTACATGCCCATACCATGCTAGCCTATAACTCCTCATCTTTTCTATCACTTTCAGACTTCCCCTTATATATTCATTCCTAATCTTATCCATTCTGGTCACACCACACATCCATCTCAACATTCGCATTTCAGTCGCATGTACTTTTCTTTCATCCGTCCCTTTCACCGCCCAAGAACCATACAATGCGACAGGTCTAACGACTGTCTTATATATTTTCCTTTTTAAATTAAGGGGCGTTCGTGGGTCGCCATTTCATCCATCTCGCATTCATTCTTTGGTTCACGTCTCGGCCGAAATTGCCATCTTTTTGAAAGGGTGAACCGAGGTACCGGAAATCGGAACAGACCGGTAGGGATCAGGCAGGCAAAGATCTAAGGCAATTTCATGGAAACGGGAGGGGCCACCGAAGTCACAGAACAGATGTTCTGTCTTCGTTCGGCTGATCCTTCTCCAATCTCTCTTGCCATTTTCCCAGTCTGTTCTGGACCTCAGACGCCTCTTCCCCAACAAGTAAAATGTCGTCAGCGAACATCATGCACCAGGGTGCCTGCTCCTGTATGTCTGATGTTAAAGCATCCATTACCAGGAGAAACAGGTAAGGACTTAATGCCGATCCCTGGTGCAAGCCCACTTCCACATTGAGCTTGTCTGTAACGCCAGCTTCTGACCGGATCCTTGTGCTCGCTTCTGCGTACATCACTTTCATAAGCCTCACATACTTCTCAGGTATTCTTTTCACTTTCATAGCCCACCACAAAACTTCTCGGGGAACTCTGTCGTATGCCTTCTCGAGATCGACAAACACCATATGCAAGTTTCTATGCGCACTCCTGTATTTCTCGCACAGTTGACGAAGTGCAAATATTGATTGATTTTCTATGATCTCAGTCTCCTCTCTCATTCTTCTTTCTATAACTTTTTCCCAAATTTTCATGCTATGTGACATAAGCTTTATTTCTCGATAGTTATTACAGTCCTGTAGATCACCCTTTTTTTATGTAAATGGGCGCCAGCGTACTGTTGCACCACTCTTCTGGGGTCGCCTCCTCGAGTAATAACTTATTGAAGAATAAAGTCAGCCAACTCCATCCATCTGCTTTTAGAAACTTTCATACTTCAGCTGGTATACTATCTGGCCCTGTCGCTCTACCATTTTTCATACTCTGCACTGTCATTCTTACTTCATATACACTCACCTCTTTCACCACACCCAAGTTGGGTGGAACATCGTCTACCTCTCTGTTCCAGTCATTTTCTTCATTCATCAACCTTCTAAAATATTCCTTGCAACGCACTTTAATTTCATCGTCATTCATTAAAACCATCCCATCATCACCTTTTATGCATTTGATATGTATGATATCCCTTGCACTCTTTTCTCTCGTTTTCGCTAGCCGGTACAAATCTTTTGTCCTTGGGGGCTTTCCAGGGACTCATACAACTTGTCTTGGATATTTTCCCTAGCAATAGCTGAAAAGCAAGAACCTAAGAAAGCTGTTTCTTAGGTTTCCTTTTACTCTTCACATATACTTCCCTTTTATTCTGTTTTATCATGGTATCTAGTAGTACAATTCGCATTAGAAAATAAGCTGATATTAATTAACTCTATTTTCAAAAAGAAGCATAAAAACCAATGGACTTGGATCTCTCCGAACAAAGAAACAAAAAATCAAATCGATTTTATCCTTTCTAACTCCCCAAGAAATTTTATGAATATAGAAACCATAAACCAAAATGTCTTCCCATCTGATCACCTACTTGTACGAGGAACTTTCTTACTTGAAAAGCAAAAATGCTCTAGAATTAAATACAGTCAACAACAATCACATTTAAAGAACCCATCGGAACAAAAAATATTTCTTGAAAACATAGCAAACAAAATTAATACTTGTCAAACACAAGATGAAGACAATGTAGAGTCACTCTATCGAAAAATCGAAAAACTGCTATTAGACTGCCTTCAGTGTGCAACTTTGCCACGCCACAGCAACGAAAGCTCTATATCTACTGAAACAAAAACAATGACTAAAAACCGTTCTGAACTGCAACATAAACCTACTCTAAGCAGAGAAGAAAAGGAACAACTATCAAACCTTTATAAGATGTCAAACAGACTTATGAGAAGAGACTACAAGAACCACAGATTAGCAATTATAGAGCATCATCTAGCTACCAAGGGCAGCCTCAAAAAAGCCCACAAGCAATTAGATAAAGCCAAAAAATGGATACTTTCAAGCAGGCTTTCGCAAAGGGTTTTGTACAATAGACCATATATATACTGTAGAACAAATTATAGAAAAATATTTAGAGTACAATAAGCCTCTCTACATAGGATTTATCGACTACACCAAAGCATTTGACTCTATTTCACATTCAAGTATTTGGAACGCACTCAAAGACTGCGATGCGCCAGAAATTTACATAGACTTGCTAAAAAATATCTACGAAAATAGTAAAAGTAGAGTCAAATTAGAAAGAGTCGGTTCGATCCTAAATATTAACAGAGGAGTAAAACAAGGAGATCCTCTCTCTCCAAAACTATTCATTTGTGTCCTACAACATATTATGAATAATTTAAACTGGCACAGAAAAGGAATTAAAATAAACGGGAACTATTTGAGTTATCTTAGATTTGCAGATGATATTGTAATTTGTTCTGAATCGTCGGCCCAATTAGAAGAAATGATTAACGAATTAAATAACGTAAGCAGCAAAATAGGGCTTCTATTGAATACAAGCAAAACAAAAGTGATCACAAATAGTTCTAAAAACCTAATAACAGTGCAAGAATCGAACATAGAGTACGTCGACAACTACATATATTTAGGAAAAGAGATATCATTTGAAAAGTCTAGAAACGAAGATGAGGTTGCGAGAAGAGTCAATATTACTTGGAATAAATTCTGGAGTCATAAAGAAATCCTGAAATCCAGTGCCTAACATACGGCTGCCAGACGTGGACCTATAATAATACTACATGCCAAAAGATCCAAACAGTCCAACGCGCAATGGAAAGGAGCATCCTAAACGTTAAATTAATTGACAGACTGAGAAGTGATTATATAAGAAGCAAAACTAATGTCATAGATGCTCTAAGCCACTGCAAAAGACAAAAATGGAAGTGGGCAGGTCATGTCGCACGAACTTGCAATAAAAAATGGACGAAACGCACTACTACCATATGGATAGGTCCAAAAGGCATTTGAAAGCGCGGGCGGCCAAAAGGACGGTGGGCAGATGAAATTGGGGTATTGCCGGTAAAAATTGGGTTAACAGCGCTCAAAACAGAAAACATTGGCACAATATGGAGGAGGCCTTTACCCGCAAGGGGTCCTTAATTAAGTAAAGTAATATTATATCAATGTATTATATCTATCACAGTATCTTATTCGTAAATAATTAGCATTTAGTTCGTGCAGTCCTATATGTTTTGTTTTTTTTTATTAATTATATTAAGCACTTTGTAAATGTATTTAGTTTTTAATCAAGGAATAATAACGGCTATTTTATTTTTATTTTGATTATTATTTATTTATTTATAATGTAAGCAGTTTTAAAAAAACGGTTTGACGCAATAGACGTGTTGTCAATTAAAACTTAATATAATACATGGCGACCCTTGTTATGCGCGTTCCGCGGTGTCGGATAGCGGCCGGTTAGATGCGGGCGGTGCGAATTCCTGTGTGCCTCGATGCCTCAATTGAATATATGAGTTTTAAAAATGAGTGAAACCAGTCCTGAAGTTCTAATAAAAATAGATAATTTTTCTAAAGCCTGGCTCTGTTTACTTCTGACTTGTTACTCTTGTTAGCTACTGACTTTACGATAGTCGGTTCAGCAATTATATGTATTATTAATATGTATATTAATTATAATACATATAACTATATATGTTAATAATATGCAATGGACGGAGGCGATAAAGCCGAGATATAAGTGCTGGAAATGGGTAAATCATATTCAAAAACTGAAGATAAGGAAGTTATAATTGCGCAAAATTCATCTGGAAGAAGTAATACGGCGAATGAGGGTAACCATGAGTACCATATAAAATTCAATAACATCCTCCTGACTACATTATTAGTGCTGGCATTTGTAGCTTTGTTTGTTACAATCTACTACTTGGAAAGGGTCAATACGGAGTACCTGAGAAGAATGCGTCATAGACGTACGGAAGGCGTGACCAACCTCGAGAAGATGGAGATATTGTTTAAAAGTGACGAGTTTTATTATAAAGCGGTTTAAAGTGTTGCTTTTACGTTCAAGATAAAGGGCGATTAAAATATTTCATGACAATGATCTTTTGAATTTGGTTTTTACTTTTTGGAATACGCAAGTAGGAATATCCTTTTTTTAATGTGTTTAGTGCGTATTTTAGTTAAAAAGTGTTATGTTATACGTACCAGTACTACTTAAGTTACATTATATTACTACTTAAATTAAGTACCTAGAATATGAGCCGGATAGAATTGAGGAAGGAAGGCAAGAATGCTTGATTGTGATCGCGTGAGTTTCGTAGTACCTACTCATAGTGGTTGTTTAAAGCATGATGTGGACGCGATACTAGTTCGCGTGAGGTGTTTTAGACAGCTCCGCGTAATATCACCATCGCCTGATAGGCCTGCGTTGTTGGAAAAACCTTCGTCATATTCTATGAGCCGGCAGTCGTGTTGCAGCCGCTGGGTGCACCATACAGGGGTCAAATGTCGGGTGTTGAATCGGAATGTGTTGTAAGTGACGCGAATGCGCTGTCCACAGTAACGGGTCGTTAAGGTTATTCATTCCATTAACACAGCAGGGAGGTCTAGGGAACATTTCTATGTATCGAGCTTTGATCCCAGTTTGCATAATATTGAAAATTGGAGTGAGGATAAATCGCACTAAGGCATGATTTTGAGTGTCTTTTGTGTGTATGAAGCTGTTTACAGGGAGATTGTAGAGTAGAGCAGAAACTCCTTGCAGTTTCTGCATTTAAAAACTATATTCTAAATATAAGTTGTCATTCATATTGTCATAGTGAAAATGTATCATGTATTCTTGTTTATATTTTGCTAATTAAAACCATTATTCAAAGGTTTTAACTTATTTATCAATTTACCTAATTAGCAAAATAATTCCACAATGGAAAAATATATCCGTCCAGATAAATTGAACATCGATCCGTCCGACAACTCCGCCTCACAAGAATGGAACACTGGAGAAGGACATTTGAAATTCTCCAATCATATAACGAAGCTTCTGTAAAAGGTGATGAGATGAAATAAAAATTATTAATTAACCATCTGTCTGCAAAAATCTTCTCATATATTAGTGAATGTACATCTTACGCAACGGCTTAACGTATATTTTCTGAAGAGTTTCAATAAGCTCTTCAGAAAATATACGTTAAGCCGCGTAATATCATCTTTGCTAGACATATACTTGCAACAAGGAAACAGCAGAATGAAGAAGATGTAGACGCTTATATACGAGCTTTAAAATTATTAGCCAATGATTGTAAATTTCGTAAAGTAGATGCAGAAACAAATAAAAATGACTGTATCAGATTTATTTCTGGGATAAAATCGAATAATATTAGGCAAAGATTATTAGAAAATTTGACTTTAGCTTATAACATATATAGCATATATGCTATATATGTTATAAGCTAAAGTCAAATTTGCTATAGCATTATCTTTAGAAATGGCTGAAATTAATCACAGAGCTATAATTCTTCATATTTGAATGCCGTTCAAAGTTCACAAACTCACCAGGAGTCAATTGCAGCTGTTCAAATGAAAAAAAAATGCTTCTTTTGTGGAGGATCTGTACATGCTAGAAAATATTGCCCGGCATTTGAAGTCAACTGTCAATTTTGCGATAAAAAAATTTGCAAACGTTTATCGTAGTAGGCAAAATATTAAAAATGAGCCATGTGTCTAAGAACAAAAACAACGCTGCATGCATTTGTCAGCTTTGCGTTTAAAGTTGAATTGAATTGTTACAAAAGTTAAAAGATTGTTAATTAATTTATTGATGAAGGTTCGATTGTACTGATATTAGACTCATTCGATGTATTTCACTCGGTTCGTTCCCAACGCCTTAACTTGTATAAATACGAATGTTTTACCATCGGTAAAGCAGTCTCCACCGAGACTCAAACGATTATTGAATACCTTCGGTGTTGAGATCGTTACCTTGTTTTAACTGTTTAACTGAGTTTTATAAATTAACTAATTACATTAAATCTCTCGTGGTTAGAGAGAGTATATTTGTAATATATCAAAAGTGTTTTATTAATACCTACTTCTGGATTGTTCTCCAACACATTACAGTAGCAGTTTCTCCGGATTCTTTGAAGAACTGACGGCCTACATCAAAGATATTCGTGCAAAAGCTATAATTGATACCGGCAGTTCTCTCAGTTTCATAGATAAAAATTTCTTTGAACTTTGTGGCTTGAAGAAGAAAAACTGCAATCAGACCATTTCTATGGCCTCGCTTTGCTTGCAAATTGACTTAAAACTCAACATAAAAGTGTCGAAAATAGTAATTTCTAATTGAAATTGAAATTTATTGACAAAAATATTAGTCGTTTCCACAGATTTATAAAGGGAAGCAGATTCAATATATAAAAAAAAATAGCGTGGCAATTTCAAACACACGGAAACATTACGCACACATAGACAAAACACAGAGCCGCACCTTGTTGCTGCATAACACATTATTATGTAGGGTTAAGTCGTGTGGAAAAACAACGACCTAAACGTTACCTATCATTTGGAAGCTATAATTTGTAAGGGTTTTAAAAATAATAATAGGTCCTTTTATGATTTTTTCATCACAAGTGATCACAACTGCAATGTAGTAACAAAATTGAAAATTGTAATTTCATCTAGCTTTTGCCCGCAGCTTCGCTTACCTGTTTTACGATGGGATGAATTTTCAAAAATATTTTCTCGGCATACGCTCCTACCTTTTAACCGGTTTGTAGTTGGCTAAGGCCTGCCTCGATAGGATAAAGGCCTGTGCCAGATGTCTATTTCGGGCTTGGGTCCGCGATGATAATCACCACCACGTGCGGGACCCTAGTCAATGTGATGAATATAGTTATAGGCAGAGATAACACGAATGTGAACTCCGCGCTGCGTGTTATAACGTCACTGTGGACTCCGTCAGTATCATGGCCAGTGGTTCTCGCGTCGTTCTCGCTCTGCGTCGATACGCAGATGCTGGAGAAATTATTTAGAAGCACAGTACCAACGGATATCGTATAAATACCGCCAGATTTTAACTCAAAGTTCCTATTGACAATAATTTCTTGGCAGTAAGCCAAATAAATGTGGTAAAACAATCGAATCGAATCGTTATTCAAAAAATTATGTTAGAAGGTTAAATAAAAAAATTACAACAGGTTAAACTCACATGTTATTTATTCAAATAAACTTTACAATTAGTGTTTTTGAATCGCCAAGTGAATCTACCATTGATTCGGAATATCATTTCTAGCGAGAAATCATACTAATATTATAAATGCAAAAGTGTGTTTGTTTGTTGGTTTGTCCTTCAATCATGCCGCAACGGAGCAACGGATCGACGTGATTCTTGGCATGAGTAATAGTTGAGAACCTGGAGAGTGACATAGGCTACTTTTATCCCGGAAAATTAAGGAGTTCCCGCGGGAATCAAACAAACTTAAACCACGCGAAAGTCGCGGACATAAGCTAGTGTTACAATATGTACTATAAAGAACCAGAAGTGGATTAAAGTAAAAAGTAAAAGCAAACAACAAACAAAACTTTATCCTACAGCACAATTTTAACAATCTCAAACTATGAGACTGTGTGTGTGATATGTGATTTGTGAGTATCAATTTTTGGCTTATAAAAATTAATGTTCTGCCTAACAAACAACATATGAATATTATTGTAAATGTATTGTGAAGACACCATAAGTATAGCAATCTCTTTAAATTTTTACATACGTTACAAGTATTACACGGACTTGTGGTAATATTGCTGGTATATTTAACTGATAAATCCATAGGTCTCTCAGGTATTCATCTTTTGGATACCTGAAATTAAAAGTCGAAGGTATTTTACTTAAAATAAAAGGGTCGTCAAGTCCGGCCCTGTAATTTATTAAAGTTCTCAAAATGTCAAAAAAGATTATTCAACGATGTTTTTCTACCGAAAACCATAATATTATAGTTTTAATACATGCATGGCTACATATTTCATCATAACAACTACAAATATTAGTTGAAACTTATCCTTGATACGATGCGATAAACGAAAACATTTCAAAGCAACATGATAGCATGAAAACTTACCGATGGAACGTTATTTCTGGGGGTTTCCTGTACGAAGCGCTGTAACACTGGGGGACACAACACTTCACCATTTTATTTCAATAAATATTGCTAAACCTCCAAATTTCACAAAAAAATTATGACAACACAATGTAGACAAACGCCATATTATGTCTTTTAAATGTCTTATATCCTATTGTCAGACTTCCACGCATTGAAATTTTGTCAATGTGTGCGTTTGTGTTGCACAGTGTTGCAACAAATAAAAAAAAAGCTAGGAACATAGACATTTTTGCTTGGAGGGAAAAGGACACAGATTCCCATACACGTGTCTATCTGGGTGTGAAATTTATGCTAAGTCTGCTTTTCTTTATTATGTCTGTGGTCGTTTCACAAACTTTCATATTTTTATTCAAAAAGGTTTGTTACTCATGCGAGGTGTGACCAGTTGTTTTGCTTTGTTCTCCCACATAATTGTTTCAATATTGATATTTAATAACATTTCCAATCAGAACGGATCAGCCTGGCAAACGAAAGAGATAATAGCTTTTTCACTAAAAAAACAAAAAATATTTTTTTTGTAGGCGTCTGTTGGCCGTCATCCTATTGATCATGTCATTCGACTTTCAGCTTCAATGTTATGCTCTTGTTACTTGCTATGGCCACTCACGAAAATTTGAACGAAAACCAACAACCGGCTGTAAAAAGAATGATATTCAAGCATGGTAAACGTCACATAATTTAAATTATGATGAAACTATGTTGAGGGTAAACTTATTGGACATAGTTAGCAAAGAAAAGCATAATAAATATAATAAATATGTTGTGGACGAGATAGCAACGGAACGAGGGATCACTGTGCTCCGATTACCCCCTTACCATTGTGAACACAATTCGATTGAGTTATGCTAAGCTTTGGGCTTAAGCTAAGCATGCGGCAAAAGTGATAAAAAAGCAATAAAACTTCTAAAATGGCAGAAGTGAAAGAGCTTTTGGTCGAGGGAATGAACGATGTCACTCCAAACAAATAGCAAGAGTGCATAAACACATATTATTATCAATCAATTCTTGGTTTTATGGCTTGCGTTTGTACCAAATGGGTACAAATACCTCGCCAATGACGCGTGGAATGGAGGAGACACGCTATAGAGCTGGAAGGTACACATGTTATTAAAGAAGAGGACCAACTATGCCGTATTGACCATTTGATTGACAGTGTCTGTAACACTTTCAGTATAAATATCGGTGACGATGACGAGGATGATGATAACCATTATGATTATTTTACAAATTCATTACTTACAAAAAAGTTTAGTATTATTGTTTGATGGATTTTTCTAAATCCTTTCTTAGCAAAATTGTTCTATCTAATTACTTCAATCTTCAGTCGGTAATAAGTATTTGGATTCTGCTTATGTATCTTGTTTACATGTATGTGTCACCGTAAGATTGTAAAAACCGTTAGATTATAATCTAACTCCCGAAATTGTAAATTGTGATTATTTATATCGAACCCTAACCTAACCTACAAGAAACAGACAAGAAAACGTAAATACAATGAATATTTCAAAAATTGGCACTCAGAACATTGAACGGTTTACAATAAGTCGACAGTTTACAATTTCGCGAGTTAGTTTATAATTTAACGGTTTTTACAATCTTACGGTGACATATATAGAGAAGGATATGAAACATCATATTTAAATTGAAGCTTCCGGTAAGTAAAAATGGCGTATGGGCGGAGCTTAAGCTGGGTTAGGGCTGGTATTATCGATACTTATCTAATCGATATACACTTATCACAATAATAGTACAGATAAGTGCATTATCCATGCATGTATACTAATACGAAAGTTTGTCTGTCTGCCTGTCTGTCTGACAAACTGGACGTGGTGTGGCGGAACTCAGTTAAGTATTTGGGGTGCCACATTGACCGGCGGTTGAATATGGTTGCCACCGTCATCATTTAGTTAACCAAGGCGGCAAGGAGGAGCCTTTGCATACGGAGGTTATGCATTTTTTTTCTTCCCAGAGCAGGAAAAAAATCCCTTATAAATGTTACGCGCACCGGTCTCCATTATTAATATATTACATAAATAAGATACCTATTCTAGAATTATTTAAATATCAGTTACTTATTTGTTGATTTTACGTATGCATTAATTACATTTTTATAATTAACTAATTTTGAATCAATGTTATGAGTCGCGGCTTCCGTTATTAATTTGTCATATAATTGAGATACTCATTCGATAAATATATATAAAGACTGCATGATTATTAGTAAAATTTAGATATATATTTATTTACATTTTTATATTTAATTAATTTTAAACCAATGTTTGATTCTTTGTTTATAATAAGTTGTTGTTTAATTATGTTCGTATCATGACTGGTGATTCATTGATTGTATAAAAAGGCGGGAGAAGAGAATGAGGGGTTTAGTTTGTATTTCGGCCACAGATAATAAACACTGTTGGAAATAGTGTCACACAAAGTTTTTCTTCATCGTCAACATCCTGAATCCTGTCGTCGTCTCGCTGTCCATCCCGCCACTTATTTCATAAACTCCTGCCTGATGGCAGGGCGTGTCCGACTCGCACGGACTGCGTATCTGAGTCGGTTACAAACGTAAGCATGGCAAAGGTGGATTCTTCAAGTGGTAACAGACAGTCTTTCGCATTTATAATATATTCTTGCAAATTTCTAGAAGATACTTGAAGAAGAAAGACGTAAAAGCTCTCCTGACTCATTTATTAACATGAACAATAAAAATATTACAGCAAGAAAATAAAATCACACAAGAACGATACGCAACGACGGGTGACAATGTAGTCCTCAGCAGATGCACACACATCCTTTTATAAACTCGTCTCTGACACCATCGTTATTTTTCTTAATCGCAGGGAATGAATTCCATTCTTGAATTTCATTTCTTTATCCTGAAACAAGTATCTTATGTTAGTAAATATCTTCAATACGGCCAGACTGACCCGAGACCGTCCCCGGGCTCCTTCATTTCAGCTCCTCTAGTCCAGCAGTGGCATTGCTTAGACTCCTTTGGACACAGACCAGGATCTTGAAGCTCTTAAATGGCAGGCGTAACAGAAGCACCTGCAGGCCTCTGCACCACAGAACGTTGTTGGTTGCTGGCAACCCGGAAGATCATCTCATGTCTTTGTCTGCACCTGCGCACATAAAACAACAAACTTCACATATCTTTTTACGGCCATTACCGAATACAACGCTTCAAATTTCAGAAGACACGTTAGACGTATAAATAAAATTCGAAACGTTACGGTTGGTTAAGTCATTAAGCACGACGTTAGCATGACCTACCACGATAAGACAGTGGCACAACGTTATACCCTATCTGGTAAGCAGTGTTAGAACAACTTGGGCCTAAGTCATTTAGCACGACGTTAGCATGACTTAGCCCGGCAAGACAGTCGCACGACGTTAGCTTGTCTGCCCGATACGATGAAGAGTACACATCTAAGTCATAGGCACGACGTTCGCAATAACTTAGTACGGCAAGATAGAGGCCCGACGTTAGCTTTTCTGCCCAGAGTGTACAGACAGCACAGACCTAAGTCATTAAGCCCGACGTTAGCATGACTTAGCCTGGTTAGACAGAGGCGCGACGTTAGCTTGTCTCGTTGTGGTATCGTTGAGAAAAGTATAAAGAGCAACTGCATGGCATAAGACATAGGCGCGAAGTTAGCATAACTTAGCCCAAACAAATAGTGCGCTCGGCCAAACCTGAAACTACATCAGTCACCGCATCCCTGCACGCAGTTAGTCGCGTAGCGTCACACCTCCCAGTGTGACTAGCAAACACGCAGTGTCACGCCTCGCAGCGCGGCAGGCGAGCGTGAAGTGTCGCGCACTAGGCAAGCGCGTAGCCCTGCGCGACCAGCAGACGCGCAGCAGCAGGCAAGCGCGCTACCCTGCGCGACCAGCAGACGCGCAGCAGCAGGCAAGCGCGCAGCCCTGCGCGACACGTAGACGCGCAGCTCGGCTCAGCAGGCGAGCGCGCAGCCCTGCGCGACCAGCAGACGCGCAGCAGCAGGCAAGCGCGCAGCCCTGCGCGACATGTAGACGCGCAGCTCGGGTCAGCAGGCGAGCGCGCAGCCCTGCGCGACATGTAGACGCGTAGCAGCAGGCAAGCGCGCAGCCCTGCGTGACCAGCAGACGCGCAGCAGCAGACAAGTGCGCAGCCCTGCGCAACATGTAGACGCGCAGCAGCAGGCAAGCGCGCAGCCCTGCGCGACCAGCAGACGCGCAGCAGCAGGCAAGCGCGCAGCGCTGCGCGACATGTAGACGCCCAGCTCGGGTCAGCAAGCGAGCGCGCAGCCCTGCGCGACATGTAGACGCGTAGCAGCAGGCAAGCGCGCAGCCCTGCGTGACCAGCAGACGCGCAGCAGCAGACAAGTGCGCAGCCCTGCGCAACATGTAGACGCGCAGCAGCAGGCAAGCGCGCAGCCCTGCGCGACCAGCAGACGCGCAGCAGCAGGCAAGCGCGCAGCCCTGCGCGACCAGCAGACGCGCAGCAGCAGGCAAGCGCGCAGCCCTGCGCGACATGTAGACGCTCAGCTTGGCTCAGCAGGCGAGCGCGCTGCCTGGCGCGTCCAGAACGCCTCACACCGTGTTGAGCACCGAATACGAAAGAGACATAGAACAGATAATGACCACACCACACACGTTTGTCACAGGCTCTGAATACCTTTACAAGCCATATCACATAAACCACATTTCGAGTAATAACTTCGTAACATATTCATTGAACGAAACTAACTTGAACAACATTCTCTTAATGTGAAAAAGTTGAAATGTTCCATTTTGGTGCTCTTTATAAATGTGAGCAGTATCAGCGGTCCTTTATCCGTGAAAGAAATACGAACAAACAAACCAGACTATTCTACGTAAACAACTTTAACAAGATCACAAAACGACCAAAAATTAACACCAACGACCAAAGTAAATAAACACAAGTAGACAAATAACTGAAACGACATGACAATATGTCATGGCTGATATGCGCAGAACAGAATAAGAACCTGAACACCTAATGTTTACATCTTCAGGTTACACGGCAACAATGACAATTAGACTGCAATCCAGTTTTTCAAAACATCAATTACCCAACACCATGGAACTAATAAGTACTACGTACAACTGGAATGCGTTCTACAAACTTATTTAACTTATTTTTAATAAAATTTAATCCTTATGCCACCGGCTTAAGGACCACTACGCACGCATTATAAAAATGAATCCGAGTGAGATAGCGACAACATACCGCGGTGTTCCTTTCTAACAGTGGTCTTTGTGTTGACATTTCACATTTCACATTATACTTCAAATTTGGTATGTTTAGATAAGAAATCTGAAAAATGGCTAAACAATCGAATTAGTCACCTCCTATCCTCCGATTAAAATTTCAAGCATTTAGAAAATTAGTGCGTCAATAATTCACTTGTTTTCGTGTTGGAGGCGGCAATCGTATTAGTAATAAAAATAAAAATGTTGCAACCATGGAATTATTATGTACTATGATGGTTGCAACACAAACGGCCGTTTTGATTAAACTTACGATCGACGAAACTTCTCAAGATTGCGTAAAAATGGTGAAAATATGCATCGTGGAAGCTTGTAAAAGTGAATATTATCCGGATTGTGGATTATCTTTTCATAAGTAAGTGTAAACTATGTTTTTTTATGTTTTGAATGTTCCAGAGATTCGGGTGACATTAATTTAGGTATCTAACGGGAATTTGACGGGAATTGAATACATGTTGAATACTTTTTTTTTTATATACGTAATCGTAAACTATGAAACACGAAACATGTTCAATATTTTTTCTTAATTTCAGATTACCAAAAAATTATACATTGCTTGAAAAGTGGTTAAGCATTATACCTAGTGGTAACAGAAAAGTGAACCAAAATTCTGTAATATGCAGCAAACATTTCATGCCAGAGGATTATATTCCTAATTTATCACGGCCCGTTTTAAAAGAAAATGCTCTTCCCTCACGATTCCTTTTGGTAAGCAAGATCAACTTTATTTTTATCTTTAATAGGTACCTTTACAGATAATGATAAAAATCCAGCCCGTAACTGTTCCACTACTGGGCAAGGGCCTCTTCTCACAAGGAGAAGGTATGAGCATTAATCACCACGCTTGCTCACTGCAGGTTGGTGATTTCAGACTGTCAAGTCCAGGTTTCCTCACGATGTTTCCTTCACCGTATGTGTATGGTGTCTCTAGCTACAGAATGAAATTAAAAACATTTTCAAACATGGAGACTGGCATAGTGATGAGATGAGATATGAAGCGACAAAGAGTTAAAAATATTTTTTGTATGAAAAATTTGAGCATTTTGATAATTTTACATACCCCGTATGTTCGAAAAGTCAAATATGTATGGTTCGAGAAGTCAATTTATGTTTCGCTTTACAGCAATACCAGTTTTATTGAATTATTAACCGACTTCAAAAAAAAATAATTAAAAAAAATATTTTTTGTTAAAAGATCACCGTTAGTTATTTATTTTTACCTAAATGCTTACTTGTGTAAGAGACTTACTAAGAGGCAATAGGCACTAGATTGTCTTACCTTGAAAATATATTATTATATCCTCGACTACGTATCTTTTACAGCCTGAAACAAAGAAAATTCAATTAATTAGCAATATTTTGATCTCCGCTCAAAGCAGCAAATCTGAAGATAAACCTTTTATCACAGAGGACGAACCCGTACTCACAGAGCCACCTAAAAAGAAAATCTCGTGCTGAAGACTTTTTAAGGATGTTAGTATTCAAACACATAAACCTGTACGCACTGAAAAATTTCAGCACAAAATAAAAGTTTTTAACCAGAAGTTACGAAGACGTGACCAAAAGATACATGATATGAAATCTTTCTTGTCTGTTATCAAGAAGAAATGTACTAATTTTTATGAGGTTCAGACAATGATCAAGACCAACTTTATAGAGATAATTAATGATCTTACTTAAGAATATTACTAGTAGTAAAGGTGTAAGATACAGCGATGAAGTAAAGAAATTTGCTCTTTCTTTGTATTATTATTCAGCTAGAGCATATTGCTATTTGCGAACCTATTTGACTTTACCTCATCCAGCTACATTACGAAAAATTTTAGCGACAAATAAGTGCAATGTTGGTTTCATGCAAGAAGTATTAGACTTTTTAAAACTATCAGTTCAAAATGATGACTCTTTAAAAAATGTTGCTTTGGTTTTTGATTCTATGTCCATTCGCTCTGAAATTGTATACGATAAAAAGACTGACAAGTACTGGGGGTGTATAGATTACGGAGGCATCGTAACAGCAGCTAATGCTGAGGAAATTGCGACAGAAGTATTGGTTTTGCAGATAATTTCATTAAAAAAGAAATTTAAATGTCCTATAGGATATTTTTTTATAAATAAGATTAGTGCCAACGTACAAGCGCAATTAATCCTAACGGCAATTCGATTTTTGAGTAATATTGATATTGTAGTAAGATCACCGACTTACGATGGAGCACCTACAAATTTTGCTACATACCTCAATTTGGGCTGTAATTTTGATTTTCCTGAAATAAAAACGTCTTTTAAGCATCCTTGTCGAGATTTAAATATATACTATTGAAGATATTTACTAACATAAGATACTTGTTTCAGGATAAAGAAATGAAATTTAAGAATGGAATACATTCCCTGCGATTAAGAAAAATAACGATGGTGTCAGAGACGAGGTTATAAAAGGATGCGTGCGCATCTGCTGCGGACTACATTGTCACCCGTCGTTGCGTGTCGTTCTTGTGTGATTTTATTTTCTTGCTGTAATATTTTTATTGTTCATGTTAATAAATGAGTCAGGAGAGCTTTTACGTCTTTCTTCTTCAAGTATCCTCTAGAAATTTGCAAGATCAGAAGTGGGATTCGGTATCAACGTGATGCCTAATCCTACCGGCTATTCTGATTCTATAATTCTATACTTGAGGAAGGAAGGCAAGAATGCCTGATTGTGATCGCGTGAATGTCGTAGAACTGGTCATAATGGTTGTTTGAAGCATGAGGTGGACGCGATACTAGTTCGCGTCAGGTGCTTTGAAAAGTCAGAGAGCTACGCCTAATATCACCATCGCCTGATAGGCGTGCGTTGTTGGAAAAACTTCCGTCATGTTCTATGAGCCGGCGGTCATGTTGCAGCCGCTGGGTGCACCATACAGGGGTCAAATATTGGGTGTTGAATCGGAATGTGTTGTAAGTGACGCGAATGCGGATATGCAATCATTTTGTTTGAAGTAACGAGTAAGAGTTCAGATAGTTACAGCACATATGTTGACTATGCTTGTCGTTCACTTCTTCGTTTGCGAATAGTGAGAGGGCTCAGTGTTGGGTAATTGATGTTTTGAAAAACTGGATTGCAGTCTAATTGTCATCGTTGCCTGGTTGCCGTGTAAACAGAAGATGTAAACATTGGGTGTTCAGGTTCTTATTCAGTTCTGCGCATATCAGCCATGACATATTGTCATGTCATGTCAATTATTTGTCTACTTGTGTTTATTTACTTTCGTGTAAAATTATTTGAAGTTTGACCTGTTAATTTTTGGTCGTTTTGTGATCTTGTTAAAGTTGTGTACGTAGAATAAAGTCTGGTTTGTTTGTTCGTATTTCTTTCACAGATAAAGGACCGCTGGTATGCTCACATTTATAGAGAGCACCAAAAAGGAACATTTCTACTTGTTCACATTTAGAGAATGTTGTTCAAGTTAGTTTCGTTCGATGGATATGTTACGAAGTTATTACTTGAAATGTGGTTCATGTGATATGGCTTGTAAAGGTATTCAGAACCTGTGGCAAACGTGTGTGGTGTGGTCATTATTTGTTGTATGTCTCTTTCATATTCGGTCACTCAACACGGTGTGAGGCGTTCTGGACGCGCCAGGCAGCGCGCTCGCCTGCTGAGCCGAGCTGCGCGTCTACATGTCGCGCAGGGCTGCGCGCTCGCCTGCTGAGCTGCGCGTCTACATGTCGCGCAGGGCTGCGCGCTTGCCTGCTGAGCCGAGCTGCGCGTCTACATGTCGCGCAGGGCTGCGCGCTTGCCTGCTGAGCCGAGCTGCGCGTCTACATGTCGCGCAGGGCTGCGCGCTTGCCTGCTGAGCCAAGCTGGGCGTCTACATGTCGCGCAGGGCTGCGCGCTTGCCTGCTGAGCCGAGCTGCGCGTCTACATGTCGCGCAGGGCTGCGCGCTTGCCTTGCTGCTGCGCGTCTACATGTCGCGCAGGGCTGCGCGCTTGCCTGCTGCTGCGCGTCTGCTGGTCACGCAGGGCTGCGCGCTTGCCTGCTGCTGCGCGTCTGCTGGTCGCGCAGGGCTGCGCGCTTGCCTGCTGCTGCGCGTCTGCTGGTCGCGCAGGGCTGCGCGCTTGCCTGCTGCTGCGCGTCTGCTGGTCGCGCAGGGCTGCGCGCTTGCCTGCTGCTGCGCGTCTGCTGGTCGCGCAGGGCTGCGCGCTAGCCTGCTGCTGCGCGTCTACTGGTCGCGCAGGGCTGCGCGCTTGCCTGCTGCTGCGCGTCTGCTGCTCGCGCAGGGCTGCGCGCTTGCCTGCTGCTGCGCGTCTGCTGGTCGCGCAGGGCTGCGCGCTTGCCTGCTGCTGCGCGTCTGCTGGTCGCGCAGGGCTGCGCGCTTGCCTGCTGCTGCGCGTCTGCTGGTCGCGCAGGGCTGCGCGCTTGCCTGCTGCTGCGCGTCTGCTGGTCGCGCAGGGCTGCGCGCTTGCCTGCTGCTGCGCGTCTGCTGGTCGCGCAGGGCTGCGCGCTAGCCTGCTGCTGCGCGTCTACTGGTCGCGCAGGGCTGCGCGCTTGCCTGCTGCTGCGCGTCTGCTGCTCGCGCAGGGCTGCGCGCTTGCCTGCTGCTGCGCGTCTGCTGGTCGCGCAGGGCTGCGCGCTTGCCTGCTGCTGCGCGTCTGCTGGTCGCGCAGGGTTGCGCGCTTGCCTGCTGCTGCGCGTCTGCTGGTTGCGCAGGGCTGCGCGCTTGCCTGCTGCTGCGCGTCTGCTGGTCGCGCAGGGCTGCGCGCTTGCCTGCTGCTGCGCGTCTGCTGGTCGCGCAGGGCTGCGCGCTTGCCTGCTGAGCCAGACTGCGCGTCTATACGTCGCGCAGGGTTGCGCGCTTGCCTGCTGCTGCGCGTCTGCTGGTCGCGCAGGGCTGCGCGCTTGCCTGCTGCTGCGCGTCTGCTGGTCGCGCAGGGCTGCGCGCTTGCCTGCTGCTGCGCGTCTGCTGGTCGCGCAGGGCTGCGCGCTTGCCTGCTGAGCCAGACTGCGCGTCTATACGTCGCCCAGGGTTGCGCGCTTGCCTGCTGCTGCGCGTCTGCTGGTCGCGCAGGGCTGCGCGCTTGCCTGCTGCTGCGCGTCTGCTGGTCGCGCAGGGCTGCGCGCTTGCCTGCTGAGCCAGACTGCGCGTCTATACGTCGCGCAGGGTTGCGCGCTTGCCTGCTGCTGCGCGTCTGCTGGTCGCGCAGGGCTGCGCGCTTGCCTGCTGAGCCAGACTGCGCGTCTATACGTCGCGCAGGGTTGCGCGCTTGCCTAGTGCGCGACACTTCACGCTCGCCTGCCGCGCTGCGAGGCGTGACACTGCGTGTTCGCTTGTCACACTGGGAGGTGTGACGCTACGCGACTAACTGCGTGCAGGGATGCGGTGACTGATTGGTTTCAGGTTTGGCCGAGCGCACTATTTTTTTGGGCTAAGTTATGCTAACGTCGCGCCTATGTCTTATGCCATGAAGTTGCTCTTTATACTTTTCTCAACGATGCCGCAACGAGACAAGCTAACGCCGCGCCTCTGTCTAACCAGGCTAAGTCATGCTAACGTCGCGCTTAATGACTTAGGCCTGTGCTGTCTATACACTCTGGGCAGAAAAGCTAACGTTGGGCCTCTATCTTGCCGTACTAAGTTAATGCGAACGTCGTGCCTATGACTTAGATGTGTACTCTTCATCGTGTCGGGCAGACAAGCTAACGTCGTGCGACTGTCTTGCCGGGCTAAGTCATGCTAACGTCGTGCTTAATGACTTAGGCCCAAGTTGTTCTAACACTGCTTACCAGTTAGGGTAAAACGTTGTGCCACTGTCTTGTCGTGCTAGGTCATGCTAACGTCGCGCTTAATGACTTAACCAGTGGCCGTAACGTTTCGAATTTTATTTATACGCCTAACGTGTCTTCTGAAATTTGAAGCGTTGTATTCGGTAATGGCCGTAAAAAGATATGTGAAGTTTGTTGTTTTATGTCGCAGGTGCAGACAAGGACATGAGATGATCTTCCGGGTTGCCAGCAACCAACAACGTTCTGTGGTGCCGAGGCTTGCAGGTGCTTCTGTTGCGCCTGCCATTTAAGAACTTCAAGATTCTGTCTGTGTCCAACGGAGTTTAAGCAATGCCACTGCTGGACTAGAGGAGCTGAAATGAAGGAGCCCGGGGACGGTCTCGGGTCAGTCTGGCCGTATTGAAGATATTTACTAACATAAGATACTTGTTTCAGGATAAAGAAATGAAATTTAAGAATGGAATACATTCCCTGCGATTAAGAAAAATAACGATGGTGTCAGAGACGAGGTTATAAAAGGATGCGTGCGCATCTGCTGCGGACTACATTGTCACCCGTCGTTGCGTGTCGTTCTTGTGTGATTTTATTTTCTTGCTGTAATATTTTTATTGTTCATGTTAATAAATGAGTCAGGAGAGCTTTTACGTCTTTCTTCTTCAAGTATCCTCTAGAAATTTGCAAGAATACTGTATTTTTGATCCTCCTCAGACTGACCCGAGACCGTCCCCGGGCTCCTTCATTTCAGCTCCTCTAGTCCAGCAGTGGCATTGCTTAGACTACGTTGGACACAGACAGAATCTTGAAGTTCTTAAATGGCAGGCGCAACAGAAGCACCTGCAAGCCTCGGCACCACAGAACGTTGTTGGTTGCTGGCAACCCGGAAGATCATCTCATGTCCTTGTCTGCACCTGCGACATAAAACAACAAACTTCACATATCTTTTTACGGCCATTACCGAATACAACGCTTCAAATTTCAGAAGACACGTTAGGCGTATAAATAAAATTCGAAACGTTACGGCCACTGGTTAAGTCATTAAGCGCTACGTTAGCATGACCTAGCACGACAAGACAGTGGCACAACGTTTTACCCTAACTGGTAAGCAGTGTTAGAACAACTTGGGCCTAAGTCATTAAGCACGACGTTAGCATGACTTAGCCCGGCAAGACAGTCGCACGACGTTAGCTTGTCTGCCCGACACGATGAAGAGTACACATCTAAGTCATAGGCACGACGTTCGCATTAACTTAGTACGGCAAGATAGAGGCCCGACGTTAGTTAGCTTTTCTGCCCAGAGTGTACAGACAGCACAGGCCTAAGTCATTAAGCCCGACGTTAGCATGACTTAGCCTGGTTAGACAGAGGCGCGACGTTAGCTTGTCTCGTTGCGGCATCGTTGAGAAAAGTATAAAGAGCAACTTCATGGCATAAGACATAGGCGCGACGTTAGCATAACTTAGCCCAAAAAAATAGTGCGCTCGGCCAAACCTGAAACCAATCAGTCACCGCATCCCTGCACGCAGTTAGTCGCGTAGCGTCACACCTCCCAGTGTGACTAGCGAACACGCCTCGCAGCGCGGCAGGCGAGCGTGAAGTGTCGCGCACTAGGCAAGCGCGCAACCCTGCGCAACCAGCAGACGCGCAGCAGCAGGCAAGCGCGCAGCCCTGCGCGAGCAGCAGACGCGCAGCAGCAGGCAAGCGCGCAGCCCTGCGCGAGCAGCAGACGCGCAGCAGCAGGCAAGCGCGCAGCCCTGCGCGAGCAGCAGACGCGCAGCAGCAGGCAAGCGCGCAGCCCTGCGCGACCAGCAGACGCGCAGCAGCAGGCAAGCGCGCAGCCCTGCGCGAGCAGCAGACGCGCAGCAGCAGGCAAGCGCGCAGCCCTGTGCGACCAGTAGACGCGCAGTAGCAGGCTAGCGCGCAGCCCTGCGCGACATGTAGACGCGCGGCTTGGCTCAGCAGGCGAGCGCACAGCCCTGCGCGACCAGCAGACGCGCAGCAGCAGGCAAGCGCGCAACCCTGCGCGACGTATAGACGCGCAGTCTGGCTCAGCAGGCAAGCGCGCAGCCCTGCGCGACCAGCAGACGCGCAGCAGCAGGCAAGCGCGCAGCCCTCGCGACCAGCAGACGCGCAGCAGCAGGCAAACGCGCAGCCCTGCGCGACCAGCAGACGCGCAGCAGCAGGCAAGCGCGCAGCCCTGCGCGACCAGCAGACGCGCAGCAGCAGGCAAGCGCGCAGCCCTGCGCGACCAGCAGACGCACTGCAGCAGGCAAGCGCGCAGCCCTGCGCGACCAGCAGACGCGCAGCAGCAGGCAAGCGCGCAGACCTGCGCGACCAGCAGACGCGCAGCTCGGCTCAGCAGGCAAGCGCGCAGCCCTGCGCGACATGTAGACGCGCAGCTCGGCTCAGCAGGCGAGCGCGCAGCCCTGCGCGACATGTAGACGCGCAGCTCGGCTCAGCAGGCGAGCGCGCTGCCTGGCGCGTCCAGAACGCCTCACACCGTGTTGAGCGCCGAATATGAAAGAGACATACAACAGATAATGACCACACCACACACGTTTGCCACAGGATCTGAATACCTTTACAAGCCATATCACATGAACCACATTTCGAGTAATAACTTCGTAACATATCCATCGAACGAAACTAACTTGAACAACATTCTCTAAATGTGAACAAGTAGAAATGTTCCTTTTTGGTGCTCTCTATAAATGTGAGCATACCAGCGGTCCTTTATCTGTGAAAGAAATACGAACAAACAAACCAGACTTTATTCTACGTAAAGAACTTTAAAAAGATCACAAAACGACCAAAAATTAACAGGTCAAACTTCAAATAATTTTACACGAAAGTAAATAAACACAAGTAGACAAATAATTGACATGACATGACAATATGTCATGGCTGATATGCGCAGAACTGAATAAGAACCTGAACACCCAATGTTTACATCTTCTGTTTACACGGCAACCAGGCAACGATGACAATTAGACTGCAATCCAGTTTTTCAAAACATCAATTACCCAACACTGAGCCCTCTCACTATTCGCAAACGAAGAAGTGAACGACAAGCATAGTCAACATATGTGCTGTAACTATCTGAACTCTTACTCGTTACTTCAAACAAAATGATTGCATATCCGCATTCGCGTCACTTACAACACATTCCGATTCAACACCCAACATTTGACCCCTGTATGGGTGCACCCAGCGGCTGCAACATGACCGCCGGCTCATAGAACATGACGGAGGTTTTTCCAACAACGCAGGCCTATCAGGCGATGGTGATATTAGGCGTAGCTGTCTGACTTTTCAAAGCACCTGACGCAAGCTATTATCGCGTCCACTTCATGCTTCAAACAACCATTATGACGAGTTCTACGACATTCACGCGATCACAATGCATTCTTGCCTTCCTTCCTTCCTCAAGTATAGAATTATAGAATCAGAATAGCCGGTAGGATTAGGCATCACGTTGATACCGAATCCCACTTCTGATCTTGCAAATTTCTAGAGGATACTTGAAGAAGAAAGACGTAAAAGCTCTCCTGACTCATTTATTAACATGAACAATAAAAAAATTACAGCGAGAAAATAAAATCACACAAGAACGACACGCAACGACGGGTGACAATGTAGTCCGCAGCAGATGCGCACGCATCCTTTTATAACCTCGTCTCTGACACCATCGTTATTTTTCTTAATCGCAGGGAATGTATTCCATTCTTAAAGGACTTGACCGGTGGAACTATGGCAGCTTGCCTAGGTGTCAAAAATCAATGTTCAGCAATGATTTCTTTATTATTATAATTGTAATATTTCACTGTTTTCAGATAAAAAAGTTTTAGGAGTCTGAAGGCTCGAAAAACTGTGAAAATGAACAAAAAAGTTTCACTAAAAGACTGCTTTCCTATACTAGATGGCGCTATTTATTGTGTTGAGCGAGTCTAAAAAATATTTTCAAGTATTATTTCTTTATTATTGTAATTGTTATATTTTATAGTTTTCAAATAAAAAAGTTTCAGGAGTCTGAAGGCTCTGAAAACTGAGAAAATAAATAAAAAAAGTTTTACCAAAAACTGCTTTCCCACACTAGATGGCGCTAGTTATTGTGGTGAGTCTAGAAAATATTTTTAAGTATTGGTTAATACTTTTGGTTAACAAGTTCAACTATTCGACCACAGATGGCAGCATATGCAATGTGAAAGGGCGTTCCTTTAAACGCAGTATTTCAAAATGCTTTGTTCGATCTATAAGTTTGAGACTTGTCAAAAAATAAAAACAATTATAAACAAAACATACATTTCCTTATCATTACTATTTAATTGATCAAAAAGAAATCATTCATAATATAATGACTAAGGTACTTAAATGGTATTCATGTAGGGTTACAAGATTATTATTAGGCATGGATATAATGGAACGTCAAAATGGAGTAGTGCTTAAAGAGGAAAGCGGACGCTCAAGATTTAAACAATAAACGTACTGTTTTTTTTTGTTATTTGAACCCTGACCTTATTTGGAATAATAAATCCATAATAATTTCGTTTTGAATTTTTAAACCTTACTGTAAAAACGGAAATCCTGTGCATTGTCCCGAATCGGAGGGCAATTACTGGTCATGTCCTTTCATTTCTTTATCCTGAAACAAGTATCTTATGTTAGTAAATATCTTCAATAATATATATATAAAATATTAACATCATTATAAATATAAATATTTTAAAATTATTTGCTTTTTTATTTAATTAATTTTTTTCGTCACTTACAACACATTCCGATTCAACACCCGACATTTGACCCCTGTATGGTGCACCTAGCGGCTGCAACACGACCGCCGATCCATAGAACATGACGGAGGTTTTTCCAACAACGCAGGCCTATCAGGCGATGATGATATTACGCGTAGCTGCCTGACTTTTCAAAGCACCTCACGCGAACTAGTATCGCGTCCACCTCATGCTTCAAACAACCATTATGACGAGTTCTACGACATACACGCGATCACAATCAGGCATTCTTGCCTTCCTTCCTCAAATATAGAATTATAGAATCAGAATAGCCGGTAGGATTAGGCATCACGTTGATACCGAAGCCCACTTCTGATCTTGCGAATTTCAAGAGGATACTTGAAGAAAGACGTAAAATCTCTCCTGACTCATTTATTAACATGAACAATAAAAATATTACAGCGAGAAAATAAAATCACACAAGAACGATACGCAACGACAGGTGACTATGTAGTCCTCAGCAGATGCGCACACATCCTTTTATAACCTCGTCTCTGACACCATCGTTATTTATCTTAATCGCAGGGAATGAATTCCATTCTTGAATTTCATTTCTTTATCCTGAAACAAGTATCTTATGTTAGTAAATATCTTCAATAATATTTTATATATAGGTAAGTATACTAGCTAATGCCCGCGACTTCGTCCACGTGAATCAAAACATTCCCACGGGTACTCTTTAATTTTCCGGGATAAAAAGTGGCCTATGTGTTATTCCAGACTATAATCTAACATCCAGATCAGTTAAGTAGTTCTGGCGTGGTTGAGAAATAAACATCCATCCATCCATCCAAGCTTTCGAATTTATAATATTTAATAGTACATATAAGTGCATTATCCATGCATCTATACTAATACGAAAGTTTGTCTGTCTGCCTGTCTGTCTGACAAACTAAGACTAATTTTTATCCCAAAAAACTAAATCAACGCAGACGAAGTCGCGGGCATCATCTAGTCTATACTATATATAGTGCCAAAGTTTGGATGGATGGATGTGTGGATGGATTGATGGAGACGACATCAGCACACTCCGCGATAATCTACGGGAGGGTGAAGAAGACGTGATTCCGGCACTACGATGCATATGCAGACGATAGTGCATTCCTTGCGTCGTCCTATTACCAAATTATCGCAGCAAATCGGATGAAAAGTCTGCTGGATCTATTACCAGATTGGCTGGATAAGTGAAGGACGGTCGTCAATGTTGGGCAGACGGCCGGTCTGCTGTCCGATGGGCATACGCCGCTACGGTAGCTCAACCTACGAGACCAGGACGTGGTGTGGCGGAACTCAGTTAAGTATTTGGGGTGCCACATTGACCGGCGGTTGAATATGGTTGCCACCGTCAATCATTTAGTTAACCAAGGCGGCAAGGAGGAGCCTTTGCATACGGAGGAGGTTATGCATTTTGTTCTTCCCAGAGCAGGAAAAATATCCCTTATAAACTCCTGCTTGACGGCAGGGCGTGTCCGACTCGCACGGACTGCGTATCGGAGTCGGTTACAAACGTAAGCATGTGGAACAAAATGGCAAAGGTGGATTCTTCAAGTGGTAACAGACAGTCTTTCGCATTTATAATATATTTTACATATAGGTAAGTAGACTAGTTGATGCCCGCGACTTCGTCCACGTGGATTGAGGGTTTTAGTTCCCGCGGGAACTCTTTAATTTTCCGTGATAAAAAGTATCCTATGTCCGTCTCCTAGTTCTAAGCTACCTCCCCACCAATTTTCAGCCAAATCGGTGCCATTCTTGAGTTATAAATAGTGTAACTAACACGACTTTCTTTTATATATATAGATAATAATAATAATAGTACAGATAAGTGCATTATCCATGCATCTATACTTATACGAAAGTTTGTTTGTCTGCCTGTCTGTCTGACAAACTAAGACTAATTTTTATCCCAAAAAACTAAATCAACGCAGACGAAGTCGCGGGAATCATCTAGTCTATACTATATATAGTGCCAAAGTTTGGATGGATGGATGTGTGCATGGATGGATGAAGACGACATCCCCACACTCCGCGATAATCTACGGGAGGGTGAAGATGACGTGATTCTGACACTACGATGCATATGCAGACGATAGTGCATTCCTTGCCTCGTCCTATCACCAAATTATCGCAGCAAATCGGATGCAACGTCTGCTGGATCTATTACCAGATTGGCTGGATAAGTGAAGGACGGTGGTCAATGTTGGGCAGACGGCCGCTCTGCTGTCCGATGAGCATACGCCGCTATGGTAGCTCAACATACGAGACCAGGACGTGGAGTGGCAGAACTCAGTTAAGTATAGGGGTGCCACATTGACCGGCGGTTGAATATGGTTGCCACCGTCAATCATTTAGTTAACCAAGACGGCAAGGAGGAAATTTTGCATACGGGGGAGATTATGCATTCTTTTTTCTTCCCAGAGCAGGAAAAAAATCCCTTTTAAACTCCTGCCTGATGGCAGGGCGTGTCCGACTCGCACGGACTGCGAATCGGAATCGGCTGCAAACGTAAGCACGTCGAACAAATGGCAAAGGTGGATTCTTCAAGTGGTAACAGACAGTCTTTCGCATTTATAATATATTTTATATATAAGAGAAAGAGCTCCACTGTCAATGCACTATCAAAAATGGGCGCCCCGTAGAGGATCACTGAGTGGGCCACAGCAGCCAGAACCCTTCTTCTGCTTCTCTAGGCCCTAAGACTCTTAGGGTCTAGTGGTTCTTAACCGGTGGTCCGCGGACCACTGGTGGTCCCTGAAAGCATCTCAAGTGGTCCGCGGAGCCATCCTAATAAATAAGATAATTTGAGTGACACCGAGTCGACACAACGCGACCCGAGCTCGACGCATGTCCGAAGCAAGGACGCTAGGTCCGCAGGCGCGAGGTGCACAAGTGCGGGGGAGGGAGCTGCGTAGCACGCGTAACGAGTAGCCACTGTCTCTGTCTCACTCGGTTCGTTCCGTTCGCTTTTTGTTTGTCTTTGTTACTTAGTGATAGTCCAACCACAGTAAACAGATACAAACAGTAGTGAAACTACCCAGAAACGTTCGAAACAGCTCACTCACACACAAACATGCGCATCGACGAGACCCCTAAGCGTTCGTCGCGGTGCCATCAGTAGTGAGTGCCGCGTCATGCCGAGTGTCTATTTCCGCGATCAAAAATGCCAGGAGTGTATTGCGTAGCATACGGCTGTTTGAACTCTGCTTCAACAAAACCGGAGTTTTTTAAATTCGTTTAAAATCGATATTTGGGGCTCCCTGGGATCACAAAACCGGATACTGGTATCAAAATTTTAAAAATTCAGCGCCATTTTCAAATTCTTTGTTATTGTACCGATTTCGTTCAAAATCGATCTGACGATCCTTTTTTTTTTTTCGAGGAGGAAATCTTCCTAAGATACCCTACTTCGGGTTATGTAGGATTTGTACCCACTAAAACCCCCTCGGTGGCCACCCTCTGCATATTGGGAGGCTCCGAGATCGAGATCTCTATAAAGAACGCATCGGTGCCTCCCTTGCGCAATGCCCGTTGGGCTCATCCCGGTGCAGACTAGTCTGGGGTGTGACCCCAGATTACTCTGCTCTCGCTACTATGCCTGCCTGAGCCACAGCAAGCAGCCATATTCCCAAGGCCACTTAATACATGGACGATGAAACGACCGGAACCCCCATTACGGTTTCACAGAAGGAGACCACTGCCTTCCAGGTTTCCTCTTTTTCCAGCATAGCCGCAATTATAGCAGCTGGGGAGAGATCATTCCCCACATAGCTTACTAAAGCGCTACGTTGTATTTCCCACGAAGGACACTCCTCAAGGGTATGCTGAGCCGTGTCTTTGTCTCCATCGCAATGATGGCACTGGGGAGTAGCTTCACGACCAATCCGACACAGGTACTCACCGAAACACCCATGTCCAGTTAGCACCTGTGTCAGTCTGAAGGTGACATTGCCGCTTTTTCTTTTTAACCAGGCCTCAAAACTTGGGAGGATTGCACCAACAGCGCGCTGGCGTACGTTCCTGTCTTCCTCTAGACGCATATGCCAGTTCACAAGTGCCTGTCGGTATGCTCGTCTTCTTAACCCTTCGGGCTCCAGCCCTTCTCCACCCATCTGGCCGTCGTGGGTTTGGGCATACACTCTCGCATCCATATCAGCCAGTACGGTTACTCCGAGTTTGATCGAATTTGAAATACGTCTCACTAAAGTGAGGCGAGAGTGAGCTCCTCCATACATCTACAGCCAGCGCTCCAAGCGGCAACATGGTGAACAAAAAGTCACCGAGTCATTCCCACTCCAAGTGAAATTCGATGAGAAAGATCGAGTCTTTAACTCACCAAACGTACAAAAAATACGTTATGAGTAATGTCATTTGCTATTTTGGCACTCCGAGTGTTACTTTTTACACAGATTGACATCTCAAAATGCGAGAATGACGTAATTTTCACATTCGATAGCGGATTCTTAACTCACCGAAAATATTCCAGTGATAAACTATTATATTGGGACTCGATTATGACTGCGAGGCTTTATTTTGCTTGGAAAAAGATAATGGACGCTGCGGAATGACCGACGTGAAGAGAGGCGTGATTAATTTCGTTCAGCTATATCGGCTCACGAAGAGAGCTTTTATTTATTTGTGCAAAATGTCGAGGGTAAACAGTGACCTCAAAGGCTCGCAAAGAGTATCGCTGGAGACGAAGGTACGTATGACAATTCATTTGGAAAGTATTGTTAATTCCACATAGTATTTAGGTTATATTTATTGTAGCAGCCCCAAGAACTATGTATTTATTTTATTAGTAACTCTAAGTCGCTGTATTAACAACGCAACGTACCTACTTATCTACTAAACGTAGAGCTATGCATTTACCTACCTACATTTGTACTAAAATACAAAGGTTCATACACACTTAAATACCTACCTAAAACATAATTCTGTCAAATTACAGCTGCTTAGTGCACTGCTTTTTTATGCCAATGGCGATTATCAGAGGATGGTTTGTGAGGCCTGTCATCTTGGACAGCAAACTGAGCAAATATGTGCATCACAGAGGCACTTAACCATCCTAATGTGGAGAAATATGTATATAAAAAAAACTAGATGATTCCCGCGACTGTGTGGATTAAGATTTTTGATTCCCGCAGGTACTCTTTAATTTTCCAGGATAAAAAGTAGCCTATGTCCATCCCCAGGATACAGGTAGACTGGTGGGAGGCTTCGGCCGTGGCTAGTTACCACCCTTCCGGCAAAGACGTGCCGCCAAGCAATTTAGCGTTCCGGTACGATGCCGTGTAGAAACCGAATAGGGCTATGGGTTTAATATAACTGACATGCCCCTAACAGGTTAGCCTGCTACCATCTTAGAGTGCATCATTACTTACCATCAGGTGAGATTGCAGTCAAGGGCTAACTTGTAGTGGATAAAAAAAACAATCTACTCCTGTACCAAATTTCATCAAAATCGGTTGAGTAGATGGGTTGTGAAAGCATAGCAGACACACACTTTCGCATTTATAATATTAGTATGGATTATAGTGTTATAATCATATACTTCCCTCTCCCCTGAAAATAAGCATAAAGCTTGTGCTAGAAATAGGTACAACAATAGACCTGCGATAGATCTTACAACCATTAACCATTGAGCTATTGGTGGTTACTTCATGATTAAATGTTACAGGCTGTGGATGTTGACTGCCACATCATTAACATCAACCCAAGATACCCAGTATGACTCCACAATCAGTTCATCTTTAAGCTAAAGTTAAAACTCCAATTTTAAAGCTGAACTGAAATGCCTGCATGTAAATCAGGCAATACTATCTTTTAGGTATGATATTTTAAATTAATTTTCTTTAGCAAACCAAATAATTGAGGCCAATTCTGTTGTACACAGGGTTTGAAGCTAGGTTAAGCATTAGTTTGAATACCTATTTATTGACTGTCATGATGAAAAATGAGCATTGATGTATTTCAATATGGGTAAGCAGTGCTTTTGTGCCTCTATGAACTGCACGCCACTGGTTGTACACCATAACTAAATTTAAATGACAGCTCTATTTAAGTTGCTATCCCTTTTACATTATATTTATTTTTCTTGTGGAATTGACCAGCAATAGATTTAAAGCTGTCATTTTAATTTAGATATTGTGTTAAACAGAATTGGCCACAATATCTAACGGGCTAATTTACATAATTTAAGGGAAAAAAAACACACTGATACTCATAAAATTGTTTACTGGAATCCTACACATCTGCCTCTAGTTTGTCTGTTGTGTATATTAATTTTTTTTTAACAAAAATGTGTTAATTATTTATTAAATTTGAATATTTCAGAATTCCAATGGAACAGCCCACGGATAACAACTCTGATGTAACAAGTGAAGTGAACAATCCTCTCATCGCATCTTTTCTGGATCAAACCAGGCTGCTGACAATTGCCCAACAAAAGAGACAGATTAATCAATACATATTTCAACTAAAATATATTTGTATGATTACCTTTTCAACCTTTTCAATTTATTTTACAAACACAACACAATATTAAAACAAAATGAGTAGACACATTTAACTAACTAATCAATGATCATTCTGGCCCAATGCCGATAGACTATTGAGGACTTGTGCCCAATTACATTAAGCACTTTGGTGCTAACTTCCGAGACAGTGGGGTCTCCGCATTTCCAGTTGCACTGAGTGCCCGAACTGCTGCAGTGTTCTCAGTGCGGGCACCTTTTTTTAAATCTTTGTAAGTCTGCAAATAAAAATATAATATTATTATGTACCTGCAACTTTCTTGTGGATAAAATTAGTATATATCAACAGTGGCATGCACAGGGTTTGAATCTAGAGTAGGCATTAGTACTATTTACTAGCTGTTTTGATGATAAATACATATTGACTTATATCCATTTGGGTAGCAGTACTTTTATGAACTGCATGCCACTGTATATCATTTTATTTTGTCTATATTGTAGTTTACTTGACTTTAAGTACTGTAATATGTCGTGATCTTACCTGCTTTCAGTGTTCGACAGTCCTGTCTGGCCCATGCTCTTTTAAGATATCTTTAGGTATTTGCAACTGGAAGTCCACCCTTTTGGCGCTTAACAGTCCTGTGAACTCACCACAGTGGCTTGGTGGTCGTATGTCGACTAACATTTTTATTTGTTGTTTCTTGATCTAAATGAAGAGAATAATAGTTGATTATGGCGATAAAACTAGACGAACACGTTTGAATAAATATGAAATATTAATTTAATATCAATAATAGGTAAACAGAAAGATTTGTCGAGAAAATTTGACATTTCGCATTCGCATCTACTTACTTTTAGGCACAGTTTATGTTCGCTTTCCCTCCATGTACAATCAATTATAATTAAAAAACAAGTTAAACCGGTGAATCCGAATACCACTACCCGCTACATAGGAGCCGAAACGAAAATTATTAATTGTAAATAAAACAGAGTACATTATTTAGATACTACAGCGCGACCGCGTATCTCTGACAGCTAAAGTGTAACGGTCGCAATCACCTCTGATTGGATAACACTCTTCCACTATTGGACAAAATCCATTGAAGTAGCAAGAATACCATAAATTTAGCCAATCACAACAATTGATACTGTAACAATGATTGATGCAGAATACCGACAAAAAATGCTGGTCAATATCACGAGCAGTGTTACCAACTCTCGAAAATATTTGTCCCTAAAACATAAGTCAAAAAGCCCCAAATATATTTTTTATACGACTGCCTGAAAAAAGGAGTATATTGTTTTCAGGGTTCATGTATGTATGTATGTATGTAAGTATGTATGTATGTATATATGTATGTATGTATGTGAGTTTGTATATTCCACCATAACTTCTATACGCCTGACCCGATTTTGATAAATGAGGTATCGTTAGAATCCCTAGCTTATTCCGGGTGACATAGGCTAGTAAAATTTTTAAAAAAGTTGATGGGGTGACCATGGTCCCGCATTAAAGACTAAAGTTGAAAAAAAAATCGAAAATAAGATTAACTATATAATCATCATCTAGAAAATGATGAGTAGATTCCAAAAATATATAACATTATAGTTCAATATCCAGTGATTCACAAACAAATATCATTTAATAAAAATGTGAATAAGACTCCAAAGGCATGCAAATCGCTTCATAAGGAGGTAAACTCCGAAAATAATATAGCATGGCAGTCGTATTTTTTAATTCGTTAAATTAATTTCACTTGTTTACCGTACATTCAAAATTAAGATTCACAATGAATGATTCAAATTTTCGCTAATAATGAAAATCTTAATTTTGGAATTACGGTTTTCTTATTGATCGTAAGAAAAAATTACAATAAACATTATTTTTAGAAAATTAAATATTGAACAAGTAACTTCAAAAAATTATAATAATTATACAACCAATATTTTGTTTGACTTGTTATTCATTCAACTCCGCATTCTTAATAATAAGAATCGGTAGTAGATGATAGATCTAAGAAATAAAAAATAGGTAAAAAATATAAGAAGCCAAAAAATCCCTAAAAATATAAGGGCCCTAAAAGAAGCCCTTCGCATTTGTTTACGCCCTAAATTTGGGGCCAAAAGCCCTAAGTTGGGAACCATGATCCCGTGCATAGATAAAACACAGACTTAAGATAAAAATAATGACTCTTTGACATAGAGTAGACATGAATTTTGAAATATTGTGGCATTTTACATCTTACATCCACGATTTTCTTATAATGGCAACAATTGCGAGGACAAGTCTCTCTGCCTCGGACTGCAACAGTCAAGTGTGGTCTGGTGGTACTGGCTGCTATTTTCCCTCGTAGTACGTACGTCCGATATCCCCCTCCTTGAAATCACACTTTTCAGCATCGATTTGCATGTTCGCGGGAGATATCTGTCCCCCTGAGGAGACAGATTGGAATTATTTATTATTATTAATAATTAATGTTGTATGCATTTGGTTGGGGTAGGTACCTCGAGGGTACTTAATACTAGTTCCACTGAGTTTTTATTCCCCAGTAGTTCACCTGTGGATAAATAGTTGCATAGAAATACATATAACGGGGATTCAAAGACATAACGTAGGCATCTTGCATTTAATGACAACTAGTGATGAGTAATGAATTTATTAATGTGCTGATTTCTGACAGATTTCTCATACGTCTGGCAACTCTGCGGGCCTATCACACAGCCTATCCTAGCGCTGATTTAAAAAATTTTGGTTACAGTTTCATGTTTTGTCATTTAGCCACCTCCCGGCCAGTTGCTAGGATCCTCAGATATCGATTTTGAACGGAATCAATATAATATTTTTAGCTGCTAAACATTATATTTAACTCCCTAAAATAATAAAAAAACTCGCTAAAGTGGCAACACTGGAAACCCCAAGCTTTTTGAATGTTTTGATTAGAGACAATGAAGATTTTGGCATTTATACTTTTTTATGACATTCTACCATAAAGAAACGTAGCATAGTGTGCGCTAGGCTGTCAGTGTCAAACTGCCAAAAAACTGTCAAATTACGCAATGAAAAATGCCAAAATGCCGCATATATCTGTCTCACTTTTTTGCGAATGTATGAGAGAGACAATTGTTGCGATCGTTTTGTCATACGATTTACTAACTCCGTTTAGTCACTTTGACAAAACGTGCCCGTTTGACAAACTCATGGTATGGAAATATTCGCTTACACTTGGCGAGGTGAGCTCTCACGTCGATCAATCGAATTTGCAATGTAAAAACTCGGAGTAACGCTACAGTACGTCCAATGGCGGGAAACGGGCCAGAATAGTGGCAGCCTCGATAGGTACGATATCCTCGCGCGACTCTGATCGCTATCTTGCGTTGCACGCTGTTTAGCTTTGCTCTAAGGCGTTGCACACTAGATATTCTCTGCGACCAAACGGGTGCCCCGGAGAGGGCCATCGATCTCACAACACCTGCGTATAGTCGGCGGACTCCTTGCAATCCCCCGAAATTAGGCAGAAGGCCGTGCATTGCACCTGCTACTTTCTGTAATCGAGGGAACAAGCGTTCGAAGTGTTCCTCGAAGCCCCACCGGCCGTCCAAGATCAGACCTAAGTATTTGAGATACCGGCCAATTTGGACGCCCGTGTCCCCTACTCGAATCCAAAGGCTGGGTGGATCCAATCGCCTGGGAAGCTTGTGGAACCAAGTGGCTTCGGTTTTGTGAGGCGCCGTTTTAAGACCCAGCCCGTGGATCTTTGAGACTACCCGAGACACACCGACCTCTGCGAGTCTCAACGTCTCCTCAAAAGAATCTCCTTCAGCTAACACCAGAGTGTCGTCCGCGTAACAAATTAAATTAACTCCAGCAGGGAGGCTGGTACGTAAGACAGCGTCGTATGCTAAATTCCACAAAAGTGGCCCTAAAACAGAGCCCTGTGGAACCCCGCAACTTATTTCCCTCGTATACGCGCGTCCCCCTCGCCCAGTATACTGGATATGCCTGTTGGATAGATACGCCACTATGATGTCACGCAGGTATGGGGGCACATTGTGGTGAGTTAGCGCTTCTCTGATAGCTGTCCAGGGTAGCGAATTGAAAGCATTAACGATGTCTAAACTCACCGCCAACGCGACTCCCCCCTTAGAAACTATCCTCTCCGTAATATTCCGGAGGCAGAGGATTGCGTCCACTGTTGATCGGCCCTGCCGAAAGCCAAACTGGCTTTCAGATAAATCAGGGCCGATATGTGACAGGTGGTCACTGAGGCGTGCGGCAATGATCCGCTCGAACAGCTTACCCACCTCGTCCAGCAAGCATATGGGCCGGTATGCAGATGGAGAATCAGCCGGCCTACCTTCCTTTTTCAGGAGAACTAATCTCGCTTCCTTCCGACCAGATGGGAAAACACCTGATCGTAAACAGCTATTAAGGAGTTGTCTCAACCGATTCCCTAAGGCCTCTAATGCTAAGACCCAAGACCGGCCCGGTATGCCGTCTGGCCCTGGAGCGGTGTTGCGGCTCGAAAGACGCTTCATTGCTCGTTTCAGCTCCTCTTGTGTTACTTCTAGCTCACTAGACCAGATGGTGTGTGTGGTATCTGCACTAGTAATTACAGGACTGAGCTGGAATCTAGGAAAAAGTGCATCGACCACTTTCTCAACTAGGTTGGGGTCCAGTGTTTCAGTCAATGGAGGTACCCACGCAGAGGCGAAATCACTATACATGCTAAAAAGCCTGGCTTGCCTTGTCCAAAACA
This sequence comes from Erebia palarica, assembly GCA_964035005.1. Taxonomy (NCBI): domain Eukaryota; kingdom Metazoa; phylum Arthropoda; class Insecta; order Lepidoptera; family Nymphalidae; genus Erebia; species Erebia palarica. The sequence goes on from OZ035986.1 coordinate 25,186,581, forward strand.
AACATCCTAATAGACAAACTCAATAATAACTCAGTAATTAATCGATCAGTTTAAATAACGTGTTTAAATTTCGCGCGTCCTGCAGTCTCAGTTCAATAACCGCTTGCGACTGCTTGTGATTACGTCTTACGAGCCTATTTGAGTCATGAGTGAGTGAGAGGGACCGTGGCTTTGAATTTTCTGTTTCATGTCATACATTTTGTCTATTTAATCCGATATAAATTTGTATAAATAGTATAGCGACATGTATGGCTCGTTATGTCTGGCTTTCAGCCTTTACTACTATTTTCATATTTATAATCCGCCTAATTTAAGAAATCGTACGGGAATTTTTGGAACTAATAATGTGCATACAAAAATTGCATAATTCGACTTCTAGCGCCGCCTATAAGGGAATCCTTTCGTGATACGGACTAAACCTTCATAAATTCAGTGTTTGCTTTTTGCTGTGGGAGTGCATAGTGAATTAATATAATTCGTGAATTATTGGTAAATTTTATAAAAAATGAGTTTAAATTTAATTAATATTGTTCCTTGTGACAATTTAAAGTGTGTGCAAACATTGATTGGCGAAAATAAGGTAAAAAATTTAACTTTTGAACAGAAAAAGCTTCTTGTAAATTCACAAAAACCTACCCCAGACTTGTGTATTTCCCAAACTTTTAAAAATCGAAAAAGGCATTTTAACAGATCCGCGTATAAAACTAAATGGATTGTCGGTTGTTCTCATACAAATAAATTATATTGTTGGTGTTGCATATTTTTTTCTAACGAAAATAATGTTTGGAGTACGAGTGGCGATGATGATTTAAATAATTTAACTGGTGCTTTAAGAAGGCATCAAAATTCCCAAATACATATGAGTTCCGTTATTTCTTTTTGTAATTTCGGAAAACAACGCATAGAAACTTCTTTGTCCCGCCAATTGGCAAATGAAATTTCAAATCATAATTAGTAGTGTTTTTCAGAGATTAACTGATATTGTTTGTCATTTAGCACAACAAGAACTGCCTTTTAGAGGTCACGATGAGTCCAAATACTCATTAAATAAAGGCAATTTTTTAAAACTTGTAGCGTTACTGTCGAAGTACGATTTAGTTTTAGAAAAACATATGCAAAATCAACAAAGCGGTAAATCAGGACCGAGTTATTTGTCTAACAAAATTCAAAATGATATAATTCATTCTGTAGCTGATGTTATGAAGTCTCACATCATGTTCGAGATCAATATGACTCAATTTGTTTCGATTATTATTGACGAAACACCCGATGTTAGTAATAGAGAACAGTTGTGCGCAATTCTCAGATATTACTCTGATAACGATATTAATGATCGATTTTTGGGTTTTATTGATGTTTCTGAAAGTCGTACATCAGACACTCTTTCCAAAATTATTTTAGATATACTAAATAAACACAAATGAAACAAAGTAAAAGAAGACGTAAAAATAGGATTGGCAGTGCTTGGGTTCTGGCTTGCCTTTCTTGGGACCTTACGGCACGCCACTGTACCCACGGTCTGAGTTTGCCCAGCACCATTTTGTAAAGGCGCCCCCATAGATCCCTATCCAGGTTTGCGAGGAGCTCTTTCCAGCACTGTGCCTTAGCGTTTGCTATTGCAGCCTGAAGAGCCTTCGTAGCTTCCCGATAAGCAACGTAAGCAGTAGCAATTCCTTCGGTTGTGGATCTTCGCCTTCTTCTAGCCCTGGTGTATTGGCGTCTGGCTCGAAAACAAACTCTGCGAAGTCTCGTTATGTCCTCGGACCACCAGTACACCGCTTTTATTTTGACTCGTCCAGCTCGAGGCATCGAAGCGTCACATATTGATTTCATGGTGTTGCGAAACCAGACCGCCTCTTCCTTCTGGATCGTCAAAAATATCTAGAGACCTTTCGACCCAGGCTGCAATGTAAGCCGCAGCCACCAATAAGTCACAGTCGAGCCGTTTAAGAGACCAGCGTTGACCAGGGCCGCTGCTGCGTTGCTCGGGCGTGTCGGAAAGTCGTTGTGTCACTTCGAAGATGATGTGACGATGGTCTGATAGCGTGACTATTTCTTCTGCCACCCTCCATCTGGATATCAAGTTCGATGCAGACGGGGTGCATGTTAGGTCTACAATCGACTCTCCTTGCCAGCGCACATATGTGCTTATCGAACCCCGGTTGAGCAGCTGAAAGTCAAGTTCCGCCGCCCACTCCTGGATAATGTCTCCTCTTCGGTCATCCCGCCTATCCCCCCAAACTCTTGGGCGGGCGTTAAAATCTCCCAATATTATAATGGGACGAGGAAGGTGTCTAAGGATGCAGGAAGCTAACTCATCTAAGTACGACTCATACGCGTCAATACCGGAGTTGGGGGATATGTAGCAACCTATTACTGCTAGCGGCCCCCACTCCACTGCAACATACCCGGACCCTCTTTCCAGGACGGGTGGATTGCCTTGCTCTCCGCCCCAAAAAATGGCAACAGTATCCCCAACGCTACCATACCAGCGAGGGTGGTCGGGGACTTTGTATGGTTCTGCCAAAACCGCTAGAGCAACAGACCATTCCACGAGGCATTGCATAAGAAGATCCTGCGCTGCACGGCAATGGTTAAGGTTGCCCTGAAGGACCCTTAGCTTGTTGAATTTTCCGTCTCCGTGGCCTTCTCTGCCGGCTGGTTAGTCGACTGAGCTGTTTTGCTCATTCTTCTTGATTCCGAGGGGACGCGAGGTCCACTTTTGGTCTGTTTCTTACTAGGTGGCTTACAATTTTTACCCCCCAGTCTATGGTCTGCTGGTTGACCGAGATCCGCACATAAAAGACATTTTGGCATCTTAGCTCGACATTCCCGGGCCTTATGTCCCTGCTCTCCGCAATTATAGCAGCGCATGCTCCTGTCCTCACATGCCCCGTTTCCAGGCATCGGAAGCATTGCAACTGTCTAGCTGCCAGTACTTGAAGCCTTGCACTAACCCACCCAATCCGCACGTGCTTTTCTTCAGCAAGCTTATGAACAGCCGTCATTGGGCACCGGACCCAGGCCGTGCCCAGCCTGTTATTGCTAAAACGGATCTCCCCCACCTTTACTTCCTCTTGTGGACATCCTCCTGCCTCAGATATTGCATTTGCTACATCCCGCTGGGTAATTGATTCATCTAAATCCATTACCCTTAATTCACCTGATTTGACTGGGCGCGCAATTCGCACACCCATTTTTACAAGGGCTGTGCGAAGTTATACCGCTAGAGCATTCGCCTTCTTAGCACTGTCCGGACCTGGGATTTCCAGTACTTGGGCCCCAGTTATTGCCTTCTTTTGGCGGACCTGCGATTCTCGAACATGATGTGAGACTTCATAACATCAGCTACAGAATGAATTATATCATTTTGAATTTTGTTAGACAAATAACTCGGTCCTGATTTGCCGCTTTGTTGATTTTGCATATGTTTTTCTAAAACTAAATCGTACTTCGACAGTAACGCTACAAGTTTTAAAAAATTGCCTTTATTTAATGAGTATTTGGACTCATCGTGACCTCTAAAAGGCAGTTCTTGTTGTGCTAAATGACAAACAATATCAGTTAATCTCTGAAAAACACTACTAATTATGATTTGAAATTTCATTTGCCAATTGGCGGGACAAAGAAGTTTCTATGCGTTGTTTTCCGAAATTACAAAAAGAAATAACGGAACTCATATGTATTTGGGAATTTTGATGCCTTCTTAAAGCACCAGTTAAATTATTTAAATCATCATCGCCACTCGTACTCCAAACATTATTTTCGTTAGAAAAAAATATGCAACACCAACAATATAATTTATTTGTATGAGAACAACCGACAATCCATTTAGTTTTATACGTGGATCTGTTAAAATGCCTTTGTCGATTTTTAAAAGTTTGGGAAATACACAAGTCTGGGGTAGGTTTTTGTGAATTTACAAGAAGCTTTTTCTGTTCAAAAGTAAAATTTTTTACCTTATTTTCGCCAATCAATGTTTGCACACACTTTAAATTGTCACAAGGAACAATATTAATTAAATTTAAACTCATTTTTTATAAAATTTACCAATAATTCACGAATTATATTAATTCACTATGCACTCCCACAGCAAAAAGCAAACACTGAATTTATGAAGGTTTAGTCCGTATCACGAAAGGATTCCCTTATAGGCGGCGCTAGAAGTCGAATTATGCAATTTTTGTATGCACATTATTAGTTCCAAAAATTCCCGTACGATTTCTTAAATTAGGCGGATTATAAATATGAAAATAGTAGTAAAGGCTGAAAGCCAGACATAACGAGCCATACATGTCGCTATACTATTTATACAAATTTATATCGGATTAAATAGACAAAATGTATGTCATGAAACAGAAAATTCAAAGCCACGGTCCCTCTCACTCACTCATGACTCAAATAGGCTCGTAAGACGTAATCACAAGCAGTCGCAAGCGGTTATTGAACTGAGGCTGCAGGACGCGCGAAATTTAAACACGTTATTTAAACTGATCGATTAATTACTGAGTTATTATTGAGTTTGTCTATTAGGATGTTTGTTTTGGACAAGGCAAGCCAGGCTTTTTAGCATGTATAGTGATTTCGCCTCTGCGTGGGTACCTCCATTGATTGAAACACTGGACCCCAACCTAGTTGAGAAAGTGGTCGATGCACTTTTTCCTAGATTCCAGCTCAGTCCTGTAATTATTAGTGCAGATACCACACACACCATCTGGTCTAGTGAGCTAGAAGTAACACAAGAGGAGCTGAAACGAGCAATGAAGCGTCTTTCGAGCCGCAACACCGCTCCAGGGCCAGACGGCATACCGGGCCGGTCTTGGGTCTTAGCATTAGAGGCCTTAGGGAATCGGTTGAGACAACTCCTTAATAGCTGTTCGATCGATCGTGTACGATCAGGTGTTTTCTCAAACTCTCTTTTTAATCTATAGAGTGTGACTTTAGTAAACAACTTGTAGGTTGCCTGCAAGAGACTTATGGGCCTATAGTTGCTAATTTCTTGGGAGTTACCCTTCTTATAAAGTAATGTTATAACAGAAGTTTCCCACTATTCAGGTATTTGCTCTTGAAGCATAATATTGTTAAAGAGTTTGGTTAAGATCGAAGTTATAGGCTCTATCATGGTTTTGATGGTGTCGTTTGTTATTCCATCTGCACCTGGACTTTTCATTGGTTTCAGAGAACTGATAGTGGTTGGATTTCACATTCTTAAAAGAATGTATGATAAGCACAACTTTTAAAACAATTATTTTAATACCAATTGAGTATTTTAAAATCTCAATTATATAAAACGAAAAACTACAAGCATTTTCCCGAGAGTTTCTGGGAACAAAAACACCCATGTTTCTGATCGGCGCAAGGCCGAGGAGTATGTAATTTTGCCTGTAATATGGCTACTGACCTTGGTATCCCCGGAAAGGGAAGACCTGTAACACAAATTTGTTTAATATGTTTTTACTATTCTGATATGTCAGTGCAGCCCATAGCGCCTCGTAAAAATTTGAATCAAACGCCTTTGTTTATACAACAAATGCAATAAACAAAGTTTTCCATACTCAACATATTTTTCAATCACTTGTTTTAAAGTAAAAATATAATCTAAGGTAGAGTAGTTACTTCGGAAGCCTGCTTGTTCTCGTGGTTGTTGGAGATCAAACTCTCTTTTCAATCTATAGAGTATGACTTTAGTAAACAACTTGTAGGTTGCCTGCAAGAGACTTATTGGCCTATTGTTGCTAATTTTTTCGGGGTTACCCTTCATATAAAGTAATGTTATAACAGAAGTTTCCCACTATTCAGGTATTTGCTCTTGAAGCATAATATTGTTAAAGAGTTTGGTTAATGCAGACTGAGGTCCTATAAGAGTTAGGACTCGCTGCTCCAGGTCTGATAAATAAATCCTACAAGGCGGTCCACCACCCGTTCTTAGAGCTGCTTGATGAATTTTGGCGGCTTTGCGTTTGGTGTTTAACGACACTAAGTCGTTTAGCTGTGGTCACTTGTCGATCGTGGACCGTTGTCTTTGGTACATAGCTTGTTTGTTTTCATGATTTCATTTCGATTTTCGAGTTTTCGAATATTATCGAGCACAAAAATCTTTGAATGAAGCCAGTAAAAGAGTTGCTAGATCCCCAATTACTCATTTTATTCTAAACATTCTAAATTCTAGTGTCTTTATTCAAAACATTCAAAAAGCAAGGGGTTTCCAGTGTTGCCACTTTAGCGAGTTTTTTATTATTTTAGGGAGTTCACTTCAATGTTTAGCGGCTAAAAATATTGTGTCTTTATAGCGACAAGCGTTTCAATATGAATTGACCGATTTCGTTCAAAATCGAGGATCCCTAAGATAACAAAACAGGAAACTGTAACCTAAATTTTAAAAAGTCAGGTCCATTTTGAAATTCCTTGTTACCCATTCATAAATCTAAATCAATATAAGTAATCAATATCTAAATCAGTATTTCTAAATCAGTAACTAATCGAATCAAATTAGTTACTATTAATAAGTAACTAAAATTCAGCATCTGGCAACCCTGAGGGTATAACTATAGTGTTTTTGTACGTGTAAGCTTTGATCGGGACTGCCCCGTTAAGTAAATATGAATTCATAATATATTCATATTCGGTGGCAACTGACGTCTCATTCAAAAGTTATCAGTATTTTCAGATTTTCAGTTTAAACTTTAAAAATGAAGACGAGTGTGTCGCAATTCGAGACGATCGTGGAGTTTATGGAACGGTGGCTATTACTTACAATTTGAAAAATGTTAAAAGTTGGGACTTTTCATTGATTGTGAATTACATTGTGTTTTAGCCACGGCGATTTAGTAAAACCGGGAGACGGTTCGGAGGGCCGGCTTCGGGCTGTGCAGCTGTGGACAGTGCTGGCGGAACGGTTAAACCTGGATGTCACCGGCGACACAAAAACGGTTGATAAATGGAAAAAAGTAAGTAGTTACGAATTGAGTATATTTTTTTCTAATATACTGTTTAAGTACTAACATTTACTTCTCGAGGCGCATTTAAGTTTAACGTGAACTGTACCTAACTATGTTATGTTATGCATGTAGCATGATTTATGATTTGTTTGCTTTGCATGTTAGGTGTGGAGTGATTTCAAGTTAAACACCAAACGCAAAGCCGCCAAAATTCATCAAGCAGCTCTAAGAACGGGTGGTGGACCGCCTTGTAGGATTTATTTATCAGACCTGGAGCAGCGAGTCCTAACTCTTATAGGACCTCAGTCTGCATTAACCAAACTCTTTAACAATATTATGCTTCAAGAGCAAATACCTGAATAGTGGGAAACTTCTGTTATAACATTACTTTATAAGAAGGGTAACCCCGAAAAAATTAGCAACAATAGGCCAATAAGTCTCTTGCAGGCAACCTACAAGTTGTTTACTAAAGTCATACTCTATAGATTGAAAAGAGAGTTTGATCTCCAACAACCACGAGAACAAGCAGGCTCCCGAAGTAACTACTCTACCTTAGATTATATTTTTACTTTAAAACAAGTGATTGAAAAATATGTTGAGTATGGAAAACTTTGTTTATTGCATTTGTTGTTTATACAAAGGCGTTTGATTCAAATTTTTACGAGGCGCTATGGGCTGCACTGACATATCAGAATAGTAAAAACATATTAAACAAATTTGTGTTACAGGTCTTTCCTTTCCGGGGATACCAAGGTCAGTAGCCATATTACAGGCAAAATTACATACTCCTCGGCCTTGCGCCGATCAGAAACATGGGTGTTTTTGTTCCCAGAAACTCTCGGGAAAATGCTTGTAGTTTTTCGTTTTATATAATTGAGATTTTAAAATACTCAATTGGTATTAAAATAATTGTTTTAAAAGTTGTGTTTATCATACATTCTTTTAAGAATGTGAAATCCAACCACTATCAGTTCTCTGAAACCAATGAAAAGTCCAGGTGCAGATGGAATAACAAACGACACCATCAAAACCATGATAGAGCCTATAACTCCGATCTTAACCAAACTCTTTAACAATATTATGCTTCAAGAGAAAATACCTGAACAGTGGGACACTTCTGTTATAACATTACTTTATAAGAAGGGTAACCCCCAAGAAATTAGCAACTATAGGCCCATAAGTCTCTTGCAGGCAACCTACAAGTTGTTACTAAAGTCATACTCTATAGATTAAAAAGAGAGTTTGATCTCCAATAACCACGAGAACAAGCAGGCTTCCGATGTGACTACTCTACCTTAGATCATATTTTTTCTTTCAAACAAGGGATTGAAAAATATGTAGAGTATGGAAAAACTTTGTTTATTGCATTTGGTGTTTATACAAAGGCGTTTGATTCAATTTTTTACGAGGCGCTATGGGCTGCACTGACATATCAGAATAGTAAAAACATATTAAACAAATTTGTGATACAGGTCTTTCCTTTCCGGGGATACCAAGGTCAGTAGCCATATTACAGGCAAAATTACATACTCCTCGGCCTTGCGCCGATCAGAAACATGGGTGTTTTTGTTCCCAGAAACTCTCGGGAAAATGCTTGTAGTTTTTCGTTTTATATAATTGAGATTTTAAAATACTCAATTGGTATTAAAATAATTGTTTTAAAAGTTGTGTTTATCATACATTCTTTTAAGAATGTGAAATCCAACCACTATCAGTTCTCTGAAACCAATGAAAAGTCCAGGTGCAGATGGAATAATAAACGACACCATCAAAACCATGATAGAGCCTATAACTCCGATCTTAACCAAACTCTTTAACAATATTATGCTTCAAGAGCAAATACCTGAATAGTGGGAAACTTCTGTTATAACATTACTTTATAAGAAGGGTAACCCCCAAGAAATTAGCAACTATAGGCCCATAAGTCTCTTGCAGGCAACGTACAAGTTGTTTACTAAAGTCATACTCTATAGATTAAAAAGAGAGTTTGATCTCCAATAACCACGAGAACAAGCAGGCTTCCGATGTGACTACTCTACCTTAGATCATATTTTTTCTTTCAAACAAGGGATTAAAAAATATGTAGAGTATGGAAAAACTTTGTTTATTGCATTTGTTGATTATACAAAGGCGTTTGATTCAATTTTTTACGAGGCGCTATGGGCTGCACTGACATATCAGAATAGTAAAAACATATTAAACAAATTTGTGTTACAGATCTTTCCTTTCCGGGGATACCAAGGTCAGTAGCCATATTACAGGCAAAATTACTTACTCCTCGGCCTTGCGCCGATCAGAAACATGGGTGTTTTTGTTCCCAGATACTCTCGGAAAAATGCTTGTAGTTTTTCGTTTTATATAATTGAGATTTTAAAATACTCAATTGGTATTAAAATAATTGTTTTAAAAGTTGTGTTTATCATACATTCTTTTAAGAATGTGATATCCAACCGCTATCAGTTCTCTGAAACCAATGAAAAGCCCAGGTGCAGATGGAATAACAAACGACATCATCAAAACCATGATAGAGCCTATAACTCCGATCATAACCAAACCCTTTAACAATATTATGCTTCAAGAGAAAATACTTGAACAGTGGGACACTTCTTTTATAACATTACTTTATAAGAAGGGTAACCCCCAAGAAATTAGCAACTATAGGCCCATAAGTCTCTTGCAGGCAACCTACAAGTTGTTTACTAAAGTCATACTCTATAGATTAAAAAGAGAGTTTGACCTCCAATAACCACGAGAACAAGCAGGCTTCCGAAGTAACTACTCTAGCTTGATCATATTTTTACTTTAAAACAAGTGATTGAAAAATATGTAGAGTATGGAAAACTTTATTGCGTTTGTTGATTATACAAAGGCGTTTGATTCAATTGTTTACGAGGCGCTATGAGCTGCACTGACATATCAGAATAGTAAAAACATATTATACAAATTTGTGTTACAGGTCTTTCCTTTCCGGGGATACCAAGGTCAGTAGCCATATTACAGGCAAAATTACTTACTCCTCGACTTTGCGCCGATCAGAAACATGGGTGTCTTTGTGCCCAGAAACTCTCGGGAAAATGCTTGTAGTTTTTCGTTTTATATAATTGAGATTTTAAAATACTCAATTGGTATTAAAATAATTGTTTTAAAAGTTGTGTTTATCATACATTCTTTTAAGAATGTGAAATCCAACCACTATCAGTTCTCTGAAACCAATGAAAAGTCCAGGTGCAGATGGAATAACAAACAACACCATCAAAACCATGATAGAGCCTATAACTCCGATCATAACCAAACTCTTTAACAATATTATGCTTCAAGAGAAAATACCTGAACAGTGGGACACTTCTTTTATAACATTACTTTATAAGAAGGGTAACCCCTAAGAAATTAGCAACTATAGGCCCATAAGTCTCTTGCAGGCAACCTACAAGTTGTTTACTAAAGTCATACTCTATAGATTAAAAAGAGAGTTTGACCTCCAATAACCACGAGAACAAGCAGGCTTCCGATGTGACTACTCTACCTTAGATCATATTTTTTCTTTCAAACAAGGGATTGAAAAATATGTAGAGTATGGAAAAACTTTGTTTATTGCATTTGTTGATTATACAAAGGCGTTTGATTCAATTTTTTACGAGGCGCTATGGGCTGCACTGACATATCAGAATAGTAAAAACATATTATACAAATTTGTGTTACAGGTCTTTCCTTTCCGGGGATACCAAGGTCAGTAGCCATATTACAGGCAAAATTACTTACTCCTCGACTTTGCGCCGATCAGAAACATGGGTGTCTTTGTGCCCAGAAACTCTCGGGAAAATGCTTGTAGTTTTTCGTTTTATATAATTGAGATTTTAAAATACTCAATTGGTATTAAAATAATTGTTTTAAAAGTTGTGTTTATCATACATTCTTTTAAGAATGTGAAATCCAACCACTATCAGCTCTCTGAAACCAATGAAAAGCCCAGGTGCAGATGGAATAACAAACGACATCATCAAAACCATGATAGAGCCTATAACTCCGATCATAACCAAACCCTTTAACAATATTATGCTTCAAGAGAAAATACTTGAACAGTGGGACACTTCTTTTATAACATTACTTTATAAGAAGGGTAACCCCCAAGAAATTAGCAACTATAGGCCCATAAGTCTCTTGCAGGCAACCTACAAGTTGTTTACTAAAGTCATACTCTATAGATGAAAAAGAGAGTTTGATCTCCAATAACCACGAGAACAAGCAGGCTTCCGAAGTAACTACTCTACCTTGATCATATTTTTACTTTAAAACAAGTGATTGAAAAATATGTAGAGTATGGAAAACTTTGTTTATTACGTTTTTTGATTATACAAAGGCGTTTGATTCAATTGTTTACGAGGCGCTATGAGCTGCACTGACATATCAGAATAGTAAAAACATATTATACAAATTTGTGTTACAGGTCTTTCCTTTGCGGGGATACCAAGGACAGTAGCCATATTACTGGCAAAATTACTTACTCCTCGACTTTGCGCCGATCAGAAACATGGGTGTCTTTGTGCCCAGAAACTCTCGGGAAAATGCTTGTAGTTTTTCGTTTTATATAATTGAGATTTTAAAATACTCAATTGGTATTAAAATAATTGTTTTAAAAGTTGTGTTTATCATACATTCTTTTCAGAATGTGAAATCCAACCACTATCAGTTCTCAAAATAATTGTTTTAAAAGTTGTGTTTATCATACATTCTTTTCAGAATGTGAAATCCAACCACTATCAGTTCTCTGAAACCAATGAAAAGCCCAGGTGCAGATGGAATAACAAACGACACCATCAAAACCATGATAGAGCCTATAACTCCGATCATAACCAAACTCTTTAACAATATTATGCTTCAAGAGAAAATACCTGAACAGTGGGACACTTCTTTTATAACATTACTTTATAGGAAGGGTAACCCCTAAGAAATTAGCAACTATAGGCCCATAAGTCTCTTGCAGGCAACCTACAAGTTGTTTACTAAAGTCATACTCTATAGATTAAAAAGAGAGTTTGACCTCCAATAACCACGAGAACAAGCAGGCTTCCGAAGTAACTACTCTACCTTGATCATATTTTTACTTTAAAACAAGTGATTGAAAAATATGTAGAGTATGGAAAACTTTGTTTATTGCGTTTGTTGATTATACAAAGGCGTTTGATTCAATTGTTTACGAGGCGCTATGAGCTGCACTGACATATCAGAATAGTAAAAACATATTATACAAATTTGTGTTACAGGTCTTTCCTTTCCGGGGATACCAAGGTCAGTAGCCATATTACAGGCAAAATTACTTACTCCTCGACTTTGCGCCGATCAGAAACATGGGTGTCTTTGTGCCCAGAAACTCTCGGGAAAATGCTTGTAGTTTTTCGTTTTATATAATTGAGATTTTAAAATACTCAATTGGTATTAAAAAAATTGTTTTAAAAGTTGTGTTTATCATACATTATTTTAAGAATGTGAAATCCAACCACTATCAGTTCTCTGAAACCAATGAAAAGCCCAGGTGCAGATGGAATAACAAACGACATCATCAAAACCATGATAGAGCCTATAACTCCGATCATAACCAAACCCTTTAACAATATTATGCTTCAAGAGAAAATACTTGAACAGTGGGACACTTCTTTTATAACATTACTTTATAAGAAGGGTAACCCCCAAGAAATTAGCAACTATAGGCCCATAAGTCTCTTGCAGGCAACCTACAAGTTGTTTACTAAAGTCATACTCTATAGATGAAAAAGAGAGTTTGATCTCCAATAACCACGAGAACAAGCAGGCTTCCGAAGTAACTACTCTACCTTGATCATATTTTTACTTTAAAACAAGTGATTGAAAAATATGTAGAGTATGGAAAACTTTGTTTATTACGTTTTTTGATTATACAAAGGCGTTTGATTCAATTGTTTACGAGGCGCTATGAGCTGCACTGACATATCAGAATAGTAAAAACATATTATACAAATTTGTGTTACAGGTCTTTCCTTTCCGGGGATACCAAGGACAGTAGCCATATTACTGGCAAAATTACTTACTCCTCGACTTTGCGCCGATCAGAAACATGGGTGTCTTTGTGCCCAGAAACTCTCGGGAAAATGCTTGTAGTTTTTCGTTTTATATAATTGAGATTTTAAAATACTCAATTGGTATTAAAATAATTGTTTTAAAAGTTGTGTTTATCATACATTCTTTTCAGAATGTGAAATCCAACCACTATCAGTTCTCAAAATAATTGTTTTAAAAGTTGTGTTTATCATACATTCTTTTCAGAATGTGAAATCCAACCACTATCAGTTCTCTGAAACCAATGAAAAGCCCAGGTGCAGATGGAATAACAAACGACACCATCAAAACCATGATAGAGCCTATAACTCCGATCATAACCAAACTCTTTAACAATATTATGCTTCAAGAGAAAATACCTGAACAGTGGGACACTTCTTTTATAACATTACTTTATAAGAAGGGTAACCCCTAAGAAATTAGCAACTATAGGCCCATAAGTCTCTTGCAGGCAACCTACAAGTTGTTTACTAAAGTCATACTCTATAGATTAAAAAGAGAGTTTGACCTCCAATAACCACGAGAACAAGCAGGCTTCCGAAGTAACTACTCTACCTTGATCATATTTTTACTTTAAAACAAGTGATTGAAAAATATGTAGAGTATGGAAAACTTTGTTTATTGCGTTTGTTGATTATACAAAGGCGTTTGATTCAATTGTTTACGAGGCGCTATGAGCTGCACTGACATATCAGAATAGTAAAAACATATTATACAAATTTGTGTTACAGGTCTTTCCTTTCCGGGGATACCAAGGTCAGTAGCCATATTACAGGCAAAATTACTTACTCCTCGACTTTGCGCCGATCAGAAACATGGGTGTCTTTGTGCCCAGAAACTCTCGGGAAAATGCTTGTAGTTTTTCGTTTTATATAATTGAGATTTTAAAATACTCAATTGGTATTAAAATAATTGTTTTAAAAGTTGTGTTTATCATACATTCTTTTAAGAATGTGAAATCCAACCACTATCAGTTCTCTGAAACCAATGAAAAGCCCAGGTGCAGATGGAATAACAAACGACATCATCAAAACCATGATAGAGCCTATAACTCCGATCATAACCAAACCCTTTAACAATATTATGCTTCAAGAGAAAATACTTGAACAGTGGGACACTTCTTTTATAACATTACTTTATAAGAAGGGTAACCCCTAAGAAATTAGCAACTATAGGCCCATAAGTCTCTTGCAGGCAACCTACAAGTTGTTTACTAAAGTCATACTCTATAGATTAAAAAGAGAGTTTGACCTCCAATAACCACGAGAACAAGCAGGCTTCCGAAGTAACTACTCTACCTTGATCATATTTTTACTTTAAAACAAGTGATTGAAAAATATGTAGAGTATGGAAAACTTTGTTTATTGCGTTTGTTGATTATACAAAGGCGTTTGATTCAATTGTTTACGAGGCGCTATGAGCTGCACTGACATATCAGAATAGTAAAAACATATTATACAAATTTGTGTTACAGGTCTTTCCTTTCCGGGGATACCAAGGTCAGTAGCCATATTACAGGCAAAATTACTTACTCCTCGACTTTGCGCCGATCAGAAACATGGGTGTCTTTGTGCCCAGAAACTCTCGGGAAAATGCTTGTAGTTTTTCGTTTTATATAATTGAGATTTTAAAATACTCAATTGGTATTAAAATAATTGTTCTAAAAGTTGTGTTTATCATACATTCTTTTAAGAATGGGAAATCCAACTACTATCAGTTCTCTGAAACCAATGAAAAGCCCAGGTGCAGATGGAATAACAAACGACATCATCAAAACCATGATAGAGCCTATAACTCCGATCATAACCAAACCCTTTAACAATATTATGCTTCAAGAGAAAATACTTGAACAGTGGGACACTTCTTTTATAACATTACTTTATAAGAAGGGTAACCCCCAAGAAATTAGCAACTATAGGCCCATAAGTCTCTTGCAGGCAACCTACAAGTTGTTTACTAAAGTCATACTCTATAGATTAAAAAGAGAGTTTGACCTCCAATAACCACGAGAACAAGCAGGCTTCCGAAGTAACTACTCTACCTTGATCATATTTTTACTTTAAAACAAGTGATTGAAAAATATGTAGAGTATGGAAAACTTTGTTTATTGCGTTTGTTGATTATACAAAGGCGTTTGATTCAATTGTTTACGAGGCGCTATGAGCTGCACTGACATATCAGAATAGTAAAAACATATTATACAAATTTGTGTTACAGGTCTTTCCTTTCCGGGGATACCAAGGTCAGTAGCCATATTACAGGCAAAATTACTTACTCCTCGACTTTGCGCCGATCAGAAACATGGGTGTCTTTGTGCCCAGAAACTCTCGGGAAAATGCTTGTAGTTTTTCGTTTTATATAATTGAGATTTTAAAATACTCAATTGGTATTAAAATAATTGTTTTAAAAGTTGTGTTTATCATACATTCTTTTAAGAATGTGAAATCCAACCACTATCAGTTCTCTGAAACCAATGAAAAGCCCAGGTGCAGATGGAATAACAAACGACACCATCAAAACCATGATAGAGCCTATAACTCCGATCATAACCAAACTCTTTAACAATATTATGCTTCAAGAGAAAATACCTGAACAGTGGGACACTTCTTTTATAACATTACTTTATAAGAAGGGTAACCCCTAAGAAATTAGCAACTATAGGCCCATAAGTCTCTTGCAGGCAACCTACAAGTTGTTTACTAAAGTTATACTCTATAGATTAAAAAGAGAGTTTGATCTCCAATACCCACGAGAACTTGATCATATTTTTACTTTAAAAAAGTGATTGAAAAATATGTAGAGTATGGAAAACTTTGTTTATTGCGTTTGTTGATTATACAAAGGCGTTTGATTCAATTTTTTTACGAGGCGCTATGGGCTACACTGACATATCAGAATAGTAAAGATATATTAAACATTAAAAATTATTATAAATTACATTGAAAGTTTCAAAACAGAACAATATGGTTTTCAATGTAAAAAGTCGACAATTCAAGCTTGTTTTAATTTAGTTGATCAAATTATAAAAAATATCGACGCAAAGAAACTAACAATAGCAATTTTTATTGACATGACTAAGGCATTTGATTTCGTCTCACACAAAATTCTACTAAACAAACTTGATTACTTTGGAATCAGAGGACCCGCATTGAAATGGATTGATTCATTCTTAACAGGCAGGGAACAATGTGTTCCAATAGAAAACATAAATGAAAATTACGACTTAGTTAATTTAAATCAACATACGTACCTAATAAATATGGAGTACCGCAAGGCACTGTACTCGGGCCTTTACACTTTCTTTTTTATATAAATGATTTACCTGACATAACTAAACATAGCATCACACTTTTCGCAGATGACATTTCTATCATTTTGACATGCAAAGATAATGACATTAGTACTTTTGAATTTGACATTAATAACACTCATAAATATAATGTATATAATAAAAATTTGAGATGGATCGACACAGTATGAAGTATAAACTCCACCTAGCGCAAGTGGGCGTGCACAATATTTACCACCACAAAATTTGGCATGGGCACTGATAATATTGGCATCCAGCTACAGAATATTGGGTAAACACCTAACCGAGGTTCGTAGACCCGAAATTCAAAATGGATCGACGGAGATATGAACATCCTACGCAGCCTATTATGTTTCCTCAAACAGAAATAAGCCCCAAACGAGGGCAATATATCCAAATTCTGCTGACGCGACTGGAAATCTCCAATACGTGCCATTTAATAATATTGAGAAAATTTAAGATGTCAGGAAAATGCTCTAAATTATAATTCAAATCCAGGACACATTTACTCAAACTTTTAATATGAATCAGCAAAGATTCGAAGGGATGGGACCACCTCGACCGTATGCACAACCTCTTCGGTATGCATAACCTCCTCCGTATGCAAAACCTCCTCCTGCTACATGTATTAATCCAAACATGTACAATACACACATACACAAAAATATAGATCAAAATTTATCTATGAAACCACAGAGGGATGAAGAAATGTCGATTAGCCCTTACCCCCATGCGGAAAGGTGCACTGGACCTGGAAAAAAGTTGCTACTTAAAAATCATAACGACATGCCTCTACCTATCTCACCTGCTCAAGCAGATAGGCATGCTGTACAACAAATGACTCAACCGGGTTTCGTAAACCCAAATTTCGAGATGTTTGAACAAAGGTATGAGAATATATAGCCACGTTCTTCTAACTCCCAATCAGAAATGTGTAATAGTCCTACAAACGAAGCGCTGCCTGCAGAAGCGGCTGAGGCTTCCCCTTTCCGAACCAGCTGGATATATAAGCGAAGTTGCTTAACTGATTGGGATGATACAGCAGAATTATGAGCCAACAAGTAACGAGCAAGAGATGGATCGACAGAGGTATGAAGTATTCACTCCACCAAGCACAAGTGGGCATGCACAATATTAACACCACAAAATATGGGCATGGGCACTGATAATATTGGCATCCAGCTACAGAATATTGGGTAAACACCTCAACCGAGGTTCGTAGACCCGAAATTCAAAATGGATCGACGGAGGTATGAACATCTTACGCGGCCTATTATGTTTCCTCAAACAGAAATAAGCCCGAAGCGAGGGCGATGTATCCAAAAGCTGCTGCCGCGACTGGAAATTTCCAATACGTGCCATTTAATAATATTGAGAAAATTTAAGATGTCAGGAAAATGCTCTAAATTATAATTCAAATCCAGGAGACGTTTACTCAAACTTTTAATATGAGTCAGCAAAGATTCGAAGGGATGGGACCACCTCGACAGTATGCACAACCTCTTCGGTATGCATAACCTCCTCCGTATGCAAAACCTCCTCCTGCTACATGTATTAATCCAAACATGTACAATACACACATACACAAAAATATAGATCAAAATTTATCTATGAAGCCACAGAGGGATGAAGAAATGTCGATTAGCCCTTACCCCTATGCGGAAAGGTGCACTGGACCTGAAAAAAAGTTGCTACTTAAAAATCATAACGACATGCCTCTACCTATCTCACCTGCTCAAGCAGATAGGCATGCTGTACAACAAATGACTCAACCGGG
This sequence comes from Erebia palarica, assembly GCA_964035005.1. Lineage (NCBI taxonomy): Eukaryota > Metazoa > Arthropoda > Insecta > Lepidoptera > Nymphalidae > Erebia > Erebia palarica. The sequence goes on from OZ035986.1 coordinate 25,204,696, forward strand.
TTTCGTAAACCCAAATTTCGAGATGTTTGAACAAAGGTATGAGAATATATAGCCACCTTCTTCTAACTCCCAATCAGAAATGTGTAAAAGTCCTACAAACGAAGGCTGCCTGCAGAAGCGGCGGAGGCTTCCCTATCTGAACCACCTGGATATATAAGCGAAGTTGCTTAACCGATTGGGATGATACAGCAAAATTATGAGCCAACAAGTAACGAGCAAGAGATGGATCGACAGAGGTATGAAGTATTCACTCCACCAAGCACAAGTGGGCGTGCACAATATTTACCACCACAAAATATGGGCATGGGCACTGATAATATTGGCATCCAGCTACAGAATATTGGGTAAACACCTCAACCGTGGTTCTTAAACCCGAAATTCAAAATGGATCGACGGAGGTATGAACATCTTACGCGGCCTATTATGTTTCCTCAAACAGAAATAAGCCCGAAGCGAGGGCGATGTATCAAAAAGCTGCTGCCGCGACTGGAAATTTCCAATACGTGCCATTTAATAATATTGGGAAAATTTAAGATGTCAGGAAAATGCTCTAAATTATAATTCAAATCCAGGAGACGTTTACTCAAACTTTTTATATGAATCAGCAAAGATTCGAAGGGAGGGGACCACCTCGACAGTATGCACAACCTCTTCGGTATGCGTAACCTCCTCCGTATGCAAAACCTCCTCCTGCTACATGTATTAATCCAAACATGTACAATACACACATACACAAAAATATAGATCAAAATTTATCTATGAAACCACAGAGGGATGAAGAAATGTCGATTAGCCCTTACCCCCATGCGGAAAGGTGCACTGGACCTGAAAAAAAGTTGCTACTTAAAAATCGTAACGACATGCCTCTACCTATCTCACCTGCTCAGGCAGATAGGCATGCTGTACAACAAATGACTCAACCGGGTTTCGTAAACCCAAATTTCGAGATGTTTGAACAAAGGTATGAGAATATATAGCCACCTTCTTCTAACTTCCAATCAGAAATGTGTAATAGTCCTACAAACGAAGCGCTGCCTGCAGAAGCGGCTGAGGCTTCCCTATCTGAACCAGCTGGATATATAAGCGAAGTTGCTTAACCGATTGGGATGATACAGCAGAATTATGAGCCAACAAGTAACGAGCAAGAGATGGATCGACAGAGGTATGAAGTATAAACTCCACCTAGCACAAGTGGGCGTGTACAATATTTACCACCACAAAATATGGGCATGGGCACTGATAATATTGACATCCAGCTACAGAATATTGGGTAAACACCTCAACCGAGGTTCGTAAACCCGAAATTCAAAATGGATCGACGGAGGTATGAACATCTTACGCGGCCTATTATGTTTCCTCAAACAGAAATAAGCCCGAAGCGAGGGCGATGTATCAAAAAGCTGCTGCCGCGACTGGAAATTTCCAATACGTGCCATTTAATAATATTGGGAAAATTTAAGATGTCAGGAAAATGCTCTAAATTATAATTCAAATCCAGGAGACGTTTACTCAAACTTTTTATATGAATCAGCAAAGATTCGAAGGGAGGGGACCACCTCGACAGTATGCACAACCTCTTCGGTATGCATAACCTCCTCCGTATGCAAAACCTCCTCCTGCTACATGTATTAATCCAAACATGTACAATACACACATACACAAAAATATAGATCAAAATTTATCTATGAAACCACAGAGGGATGAAGAAATGTCGATTAGCCCTTACCCCCATGCGGAAAGGTGCACTGGACCTGAAAAAAAGTTGCTACTTAAAAATCGTAACGACATGCCTCTACCTATCTCACCTGCTCAGGCAGATAGGCATGCTGTACAACAAATGACTCAACCGGGTTTCGTAAACCCAAATTTCGAGATGTTTGAACAAAGGTATGAGAATATATAGCCACCTTCTTCTAACTTCCAATCAGAAATGTGTAATAGTCCTACAAACGAAGCGCTGCCTGCAGAAGCGGCTGAGGCTTCCCTATCTGAACCAGCTGGATATATAAGCGAAGTTGCTTAACCGATTGGGATGATACAGCAGAATTATGAGCCAACAAGTAACGAGCAAGAGATGGATCGACAGAGGTATGAAGTATAAACTCCACCTAGCACAAGTGGGCGTGCACAATATTTACCACCACAAAATATGGGCATGGGCACTGATAATATTGACATCCAGCTACAGAATATTGGGTAAACACCTCAACCGAGGTTCGTAAACCCGAAATTCAAAATGGATCGACGGAGGTATGAACATCTTACGCGGCCTATTATGTTTCCTCAAACAGAAATAAGCCCGAAGCGAGGGCGATGTATCCAAAAGCTGCTGCCGCGACTGGAAATTTTCAATACGTGCCATTTAATAATATTGGGCAAAATTTAAGATGTCAGGAAAATGCTCTAAATTATAATTCAAATCCAGGAGACGTTTACTCAAACTTTCAATATGAATCAGCAAAGATTCGAAGGGATGGGACCACCTCGACAGTATGCACAACCTCTTCGGTATGCATAACCTCCTCCGTATGCAAAACCTCCTCCTGCTACATGTATTAATCCAAACATGTACAATACACACATACACAAAAATATAGATCAAAATTTATCTATGAAACCACAGAGGGATGAAGAAATGTCGATTAGCCCTTACCCCCATGCGGAAAGGTGCACTGGACCTGAAAAAAAGTTGCTACTTAAAAATCGTAACGACATGCCTCTACCTATGTCACCTGCTCAGGCAGATAGGCATGCTGTACAACAAATGACTCAACCGGGTTTCGTAAACCCAAATTTCGAGATGTTTGAACAAAGGTATGAGAATATATAGCCACCTTCTTCTAACTTCCAATCAGAAATGTGTAATAGTCCTACAAACGAAGCGCTGCCTGCAGAAGCGGCTGAGGCTTCCCTATCTGAACCAGCTGGATATATAAGCGAAGTTGCTTAACCGATTGGGATGATACAGCAGAATTATGAGCCAACAAGTAACGAGCAAGAGATGGATCGACAGAGGTATGAAGTATAAACTCCACCTAGCACAAGTGGGCGTGCACAATATTTACCACCACAAAATATGGGCATGGGCACTGATAATATTGACATCCAGCTACAGAATATTGGGTAAACACCTCAACCGAGGTTCGTAAACCCGAAATTCAAAATGGATCGACGGAGGTATGAACATCTTACGCGGCCTATTATGTTTCCTCAAACAGAAATAAGCCCGAAGCGAGGGCGATGTATCCAAAAGCTGCTGCCGCGACTGGAAATTTTCAATACGTGCCATTTAATAATATTGGGCAAAATTTAAGATGTCAGGAAAATGCTCTAAATTATAATTCAAATCCAGGAGACGTTTACTCAAACTTTCAATATGAATCAGCAAAGATTCGAAGGGATGGGACCACCTCGACAGTATGCACAACCTCTTCGGTATGCATAACCTCCTCCGTATGCAAAACCTCCTCCTGCTACATGTATTAATCCAAACATGTACAATACACACATACACAAAAATATAGATCAAAATTTATCTATGAAACCACAGAGGGATGAAGAAATGTCGATTAGCCCTTACCCCCATGCGGAAAGGTGCACTGGACCTGAAAAAAAGTTGCTACTTAAAAATCGTAACGACATGCCTCTACCTATCTCACCTGCTCAAGCAGATAGGCATGCTGTACAACAAATGACTCAACCGGGTTTTGTAAACCCAAATTTCGAGATGTTTGAACAAAGGTATGAGAATATATAGCCACCTTCTTCTAAATCCCAATCAGAAATGTGTAATAGTCCTACAAACGAAGCGCTGCCTGCAGAAGCGGCGGAGGCTTCCCTATCTGAACCACCTGGATATATAAGCGAAGTTGCTTAACCAATTGGGATGATACAGCAGAATTATGAGCCAACAAGTAACGAGCAAGAGATGGATCGACAGAGGTATGAAGTATAAACTCCACCTAGCACAAGTGAGCGTGCACAATATTTACCACCACAAAATATGGGCATGGGCACTGATAATATTGGCATCCAGCTACAGAATATTGGGTAAACACCTCAACCGAGGTTCGTAGACCCGAAATTCAAAATGGATCGACGGAGGTATGAACATCTTACGCGGCCTATTATGTTTCCTCAAACAGAAATAAGCCCGAAGCGAGGGCGATGTATCCAAAAGCTGCTTCCGCGACTGGAAATTTCCAGTACGTGCCATTTAATAATGTTGAGAAAATTTAAGATGTCAGGAAAATGCTCTAAAATATAATTCAAAGTCAGGTGACGTTTACTCAAACTTTTGATATGAATCAGCAAAGCTGTGAAGGGACGGGACAACCTCGACCGTATGCACAACCTCTTCGGTATGCATAACTTCCTCCGTATGCAAAACTTCCGCCTGCTACATGTATTAATCCAAACATGTACAATACACACATACGCAAAAATACAAAAATATAGATCAAAATTTATCTATGAAGCCACAGAGGCATGAAGCAATGTCGATTAGCCCTTGCCCTAATGCGGAAAGGTGCACTGGACCTGAAAAAAAGTTGCTACTTAGAAATCGTAACGACATGCCTCTGCCTATCTCACCTACTCAAGCAGATAGGTGTGCTGTACAACAAATGACTCTATCGGGTTTTGTTTACCCAAATTTCGAGATGTGGTGAACGAAGGTATGAGAATATATCGCTACCTTCTTCTAGCTCCCAATCAGAAATGTGTATTAGTCCTAGAAACGAAGCGCCACCTGCAGAAAGGGCTGAGGATTCCCTATCTGCACCAAACATACAGACCATACAACGAGCCCAGAACAGTATGCTCAGGACCATTTCCAATGCTCCCTGGTTACACGGAAATACATGATACCTAGAAATACCAACAGTTTCTGAAGAAATTAATACATATAAGGAGAAACATCGGGAACGTTTGCGAGGGCATCCCAATTCTCTGGCAGAATGTGCTCAATACTGTACGGACTTGAGGACAGTAGCCTTTTAGTCTAGCAAAGCCATTATAAACACAACAAACCTATTTATTGTCTGTCGACTGAATGCAGCTACCAAACATAATTAAAAAAAAAAACTTATCACTACGGATGAGTGGAAAAAATATTTACACTCGCCCCTACCGAATGGTATGTGGGCCGTTTTCGTTATGTATCTAAACCTTTATGTTCCATATAAATTTGAAACTCTTTAATATTAACAATAGTAAATAGATACTTTTTTTTGCGTATATTTGTCACGATGTCATATTAAACAATAGACGAAATCATTGAATTGCTTGTGCCATTGAATTTCCTTTGAACGTTTTCGTATTGTGCGTTACATTACAAATCGTGTTTTCAACAAATTGAACAACAATCAATTTTAAAGTAATGTCCAATGATAGATAGATAGATAGAAAAATACTTTATTGCCACACAAAACATTAAAAAACAAACAAAGTAGTGAACAAGCAAAAATAAATAAGTGCGCAATTAATACATATAATATACTACATAAACTACACATTCTAATAATACATAAACAACTACACGAATAAAAAATACTAAAATAAATATATATAAAGATAATATATGTATATATAAATATTTTAGACCTACACAACAAAATGTAAACAAATACATAAATAATTTATAGCATATTATGACCAAGATAAAATTCCTTCAAACGATCCTTAAAAATATTCAAAGATTTTGACTGTCTAATGTCACTTGGCAGTGCATTCCATAACTTAAGTCTTTACTGTAAAGGAATTTGCATACACCTTAGTCCGACTCAAAGGTATTTCCAACTTGTTGTCATCCCAGGACCGTAAATAAAGTATGTCATTGCTGCCAAGAAAGGTGAATCGCTCTTTCAACTAGAGTGGTGTTTGAGGATGATATAAAATAGTGTATAGAAGAGAAAGAGCGTGTAGGTTTCTACGGGATCTAATTGTCAGCCACTTCAACTGAGCCTGAAACTCAGACAAATGATCATATTTGCGCAGGCCATAGATGAAGCGAATACATACATTCTGCAATCTGTCCAATTTGTTAAGCATGGTCTCCGATAAATCCAAATATCTAACATCAGCATAGTCCAAAATGGGTAAAAGAAGAGTATTTGCTAAAAGTATTTTAGTCTTTACCGGCAAAAAATGTTTCCACCGTCTTAAATACACAAGAGCAGCAAATATCTTTCGACTCAACTCTGTAACTTGTGGAACCCAAGACAAAGAATCATCTAAGATAAGGCCAAGATCCTTAACCACACTACTTAAGGGTATGATATTATTTATTTACAAAGAGAGATGTGTTTTGTTTTACTATATAAAGGATTTCAGTACCACAAAAATGTATCTAAACTGGATGGTCATATGATGATAAATGTGATGGTCTAAATTTTGTTTGCAAAGTCCCGGACTTTCCCGTACTGGTCTAAGAAATCCGGACTATATAAGCACAGAAACAAGAAGTTGAAAGATGGGTAAATTATGCGGAAATTGACATCCCACCTCGCTTTCAATCATTTATGATTGGAGATTATAGAGGTAGTAATACTTGTATACAAGCTTGGATTAAAGAAGTGATGGCTACTGCAAAAAAATATTTTATAGATGGTATATTTAGAATTTGTACACCTCCGTTTACGTTGCTAACATTACACTGTGATCTAGGAAGCACGATGGAAAACACAAAAATTGTGCCACTGGTATATGCTTTGCTGCCAGATAAAAAAACACACATTAATTCTCGAGATGTTAAAATCACACTATGCTGATTGGGAACTGACAACATTCATAACCGATTTTGAAGAATCCTTAAATCAGGCTTTTAAATCCGTATTTTTTTGACTACCGTATTACCACTTAAAAAGGGATGGTCCTATGTAAAATCAGAAGTTTTAGATGATTTCGGCATGGAATTTTTTTATCTTATTATGAAATATTTTGGTTAAAAAGTGACCAATTTGCTAATCAATGGAACGTTTTTGGACTGCGGCATCGCGTACCAATAATTTCGCCGAGGCGAACTTTAAAATTAACAATAAACGGAATAAAAATTTGAATTTAATACAGCTACTTACAAAATTACACAAATCCTCAAACCGGGTTATAAGAAATAATTATATTAAAATTGTGAATTGCGATTTGAAAAAAAATAAAAAGTAAATATACATTAAGGGACTATGTTATACAACATATACCTACTCCAGTTAATAAGGGGTGAATTCAACATTGGAGAGCGTGCCACCACACACGGTCCTCCGCCTTCCGCATCCACTCACTACCTTTTTAAGGTCGTCGGTTCAGCGGGCCTTTTATTAGCATGGAAATATAGATAAAGATGGCGATTATATCTGTCACCGTAAAATTGCAAAAACCGTCATATTGCAATCTAACGCTTTTTATCTCGATAGATTGTAAACTGTCGACAGATTGTGAACCGTTCAATGTTCTGAGTGTAAATTTTCGGAATATTGATTGTACTTACGTTTTCTTGTCCCTTTCTTGTAGGTTAGGTTAGGTTTCGACATAAATAATCAGGTAATGCCCGGTCGCAGGCCTAACTTAGGTTTTTTCGTGTTAATATACCTAACAGATTACAATCGAAAAACCGAAAAATAATGCGCTAAATTGTAATTTTTCAACAGTTTACTTACGGTGACATATCCATTCTAGTACCGAAATGTTATAATATTGGACCCGTAAAGAAATGTGAAAGTAAGTCTGTGTGTTACTTTATCACAGCCCACGCCTCATAACATAGCTTTCACGATACAATTTTCGGGATACCTGTAATCAGAGAAATGGAAAAACTTCAATTCACGCAGATGAAGTCGCAGGCTCCCAGAATCTAATTAGATAAACATAGTGCCTACATACGAAGTGTGTCTACCTTTCTATTACCTTTTAACGGTTAAACTGCTGGACCTACACGAAATTCGGCACAGCGATACGTTTGCAATCTGAAGACGGAGACGAGACTTCTTATTCCGGAAAACCCATTGAAGTAAAAACACGGGTGTCATGAGCGATAATAATAATTATGAAAAAGGTAACTGTTATTTGTTCCTCCCATCATATGTTCGTGTCGTGTTTAACTAGGGAACTATAACGTGTTTTAATTATGTTTCCGTTACATTTTCCTTAGCCTAAGTAATGTACCTACACGTAATGCACACCATATTATGCATATTACAATAATAATTATAGTAATACCAGGTTAAGTATTATAAAACTACTGTGACACACGCAAAGGCCCACTTTAGATACTCATATCTTAGTGAGTTGATACCTAGTTAATACCTAGTTGAAATACCATGTAATTACTCATACGACTATACATAAGTGTACTGACTTATAATTTAAAAATATGTATTTTACCGGTTACCGTCCACTAAATCCGGAATCCAGATGCCGTCCACCTGTGGACTACCTACTAGTTAACAACCACCAATGTGTATGAGGCAAATAAGCAATTATACTTCCTTGCTTCGTCCTTTGAGATTAGGTATACATTGTAGTAATACGTCTAGGTATCGCCTTTCTACCACATACTTGAAAGCAGAGAAACTGCAGATTTTTATTTTTTATATTGAAGGTAGGTACGCCGGCCTACCCGCTCTGGGCGCCTGTAGTGTCACTCATTCGCGTTTTAGTGCCTCGCCGATCTCCACGCAATTTTTATAATGCCGAAACGTAGTCACAAAGACGAAACTAATTATTTGAAAAGAAAGCTAAGGAAAATTGAGAAGCTGGAAAAAGCCGTAAAAAACATTTGCACGATTCTTCCCATAGTAGCAGCGTGTCGGTGAATGACTCACTCGAGCCGGTGCTTCTGGACTCCGAACCGGAGCATGAAGGTATTTACAGTGAATTTTTACCTATTCATAAAGATATTGTGAATAGTTGCAAGGACTATTTCCGTATCGAACTGGTGATATGACGTCACCTTCCAATTAGTGTTGTGTACATCTCACGGGGATGTTACCTTCGCATCATTGGAATCCCGTAAATCTTATCTAAGTAGATATTTTACATTTGTCGTGATTGTGTACATTTGAAAGGAATGTTACCATCACATTTTTGTATTTTAAATATTTTTTTTTTAAATACCCGAATGGATCATACGATAATCAAGTGTTGTGCATAGTTTTGAAGGACTATCGCCGCTCTTAATTAATTATCGAATATATCGTATGATATCGTTTAAAATTGTTTTGTGGCCATCTACTAGGGATGAGACCCTTCACTTTCGTCATGAAAATAAAGCGTAGAGGGTCTCAAGTACCTACACGTTTTATTTCCCTTTTCAGACGAATCACAACTCGTACCCGAGTTAGTACCAAGGAGTGTTGACGAGACACAACCGGGTACGTCTACTGCAACTGCAGAAGGCGCCGTCGGGGACACACTGCAGACAGAACTGCCCGCCGAATCAGTATCTGCAGCTGATCCTCCGGAACTGGATGAGGAGTTTCTAATTCTATTAGGAGAAACGCCTTCCAAGGATAAAAAATACGGACCAGACATTCGAGCTGAGTTAGCGGTGCGCTGGAAGCACATCGCTACAACGGGTTTATCAAAGGATTCCAAAAAGGAGTTATTGGAAAGACATCTTGTGCCAAAGAATTGCAAAACAATTGATGCACCAATGCTAAATCCAGAGACAAAGGCTGCTTTATCGGATATCCTCATTAAAAAAGATAAGGCGTTAGAGACTAAGCAAAAGCAGATCGCTGCAAGTATATCTTGCATCAGTGAAGCTCTCACTCGTTTGTTCTCGTTAGGACACAGAGACCAGTCTGTAATAAAATTATCGATCGAAGCGACAATCCAGGACAAGGAGGAGCTTCATATGCTCCGCGATTAAGAAGGACATTAAAGACCAGCTGTTCGATACAGAAATGATGGTTTTCTATTCGGCGAAAAGTTGACCGACACACTTAAGGCTGCAAAAGCGATATCAAAATCGGGCGCCGAGCTAAAAATAAACCCACCCGTACGAAAAACTCCCTCGGCGCAGAAACCAAGAGCGGCTCCTACGCAGGCTTTAAACCAGAAGCCTCCGCTCCCGGCAGCCCGGCAGGCGGGAGCAACGAGGAGGTTCGAGTCCGCAGCGACGGCGACGCCGCGCGCACGGCAGCCGCAGCAGCAGCGACAGCCGCCGCGCTCGCAGCAGCGCCGCGACCCGCGGCGCTACACCCGGTACGTTCCGCTGGACGTTTATCCGATTTTTATGATCAGTGGCTATTAATAACTAATGACCCAGTCATATTATCATGGGTGAGAGGTTACGAGATTCCATTTTCTAAACCGGTTTCTCAATCTCACAAACCTAGCTCGCCCGTCTTATCATCATCGAAATCCCTTCAATACAGAGTGGCCATCGCCGATCTAATAAATAGCGGAGCTATATCACAATGTGAACCGTGCGAAGGACAGCTTCTTTCTAGCTTTTTTCTTATTAAAAAACCCAATGGAAAAAATAGATTTATTTTAAATTTGAAGTCCTTAAACAAGCACATCACTACGGATCACTTTAAAATAGAAGATTTGAGAACAACATTGAAGCTAATATCAAAGAATAGTTGCATGGCCACTCTGGATTTAAAGGATGCCTATTTCTTAGTTGCTATACATCCGAACTATAGAAGGTACCTACGATTTAAATTTGGGGAAAAAATTTACGAATTTAATGTTTTACCATTTGGTCTGAATATAGCCCCACTCGTTTTTACAAAACTAATGAAGCCGGTGATGTGTTTACTTAGATCTTTAGGCTACTTATCAACTATATATTTAGATGATATATGCATAATTTCTAATAATTATCAAACTTGTTTAAACAATATTTTACATGCTAAAAGTATCTTAGAGTCCTTAGGATTTATCATCAACGTAAAAAAGAGCTGTCTAACACCGAGTACCGTTTGTAAATACCTCGGTTTCATAATAGACACGAAAAAATTTCACGTTAGTTTAACTAAAGATAAACGACAAATAATAAAACAAGAGTTACAGTCATTTCAATCAAAAACTCGTTGTAAAATCAGATATTTTGCACGTTTGGTAGGACTCCTCACTTCGGCTTGTCCCGCGGTTCAGTATGGTTGGATGTATACCAAACAGATGGAAAGATGTAAATATCTTTGCTTTGTGTAATGCAAATAACTATGATAGCTACATGTCGCTACCTCAGTCTTTGCAGGTTGATTTTACATGGTGGTTAAAATCTATTTATGTGACAGTCAATCCCATTAGACGAGATAACTACTGTCTAGAATTTTTTTCTGATGCCAGTAAAAAAGGGTGGGGGGCGGCATGCGGTGAGGAGACCGCCAGTGGTCAGTGGAGTAGTTCAGAATCTGTCAATCATATTAACTACCTAGAACTTCTAGCTGCTTTCTTAGACCTTCAGACATTCGCCAAGGAATTTAAAAAATGTCAGATTTTATTGCGTATCGACAACACAACCGCTATTTCGTATATCAATCTTATGGGGGGAATCAGATTTCCACATCTTACTGAAATAACAAGATCTATATGGCAGTGGTGTGAAGCTCGCGAGATATTCGTATTCGCCTCATATATAAGCTCAGAGGATAACGAAATAGCGGATGCGGAGTCACGAAGGTCCCATCCAGACACCGAATGGGAGCTAAAAGATAGTGCTTTTAATAAGATTGTACAAGCCTTAGGACAACCACACGTTGACCTTTTTGCGTCCAGAATAAATTATAAATGTAAGAAATATGTCGCATGGAATAGAGATCCCGGAGCATTCGCCATAAATGCGTTCACACTAGATTGGAAAGATTTATCTTTCTACGCTTTTCCGCCCTTTGCAGTTATATTGAAAGTTTTAAGAAAAATTATAACAGATCAGGCTGAGGGCATAGTCGTGGTTCCACTTTGGCCCACGCAACCCTGGTTTCCTTCTTTGTTCGGAAGTAATTCAATTTAAACCTAGTGATAATGTATTATTATCTGTTTCCAACAGCCACCCCCAGCTCACGTTGATTGCGGGGAAGTTATCAGGACGGCATTACTGAAGAGGAGCGTACCACCGTCATCTTTAGATATTATGATAGCTTCCCTGTCAAAAAATTCAATGAAACAGTATGATGTCGCAATAAGGCGCTGGGTCAGCTTTTGTAAAAAACACTGTGTAGATATATATGAGGCGTCAACTCCGATGGTAATTTATTTTCTAACTGAATTATTCCAGTCCGGCTTGCAATATGGAACATTAAACAGTCATCGCTCCGCTCTATCATTGATCCTAGGATCGAGAGTAGGGTCTGATGACCGCATTACTAGGCTTTTCAAAGGTTTCTACAGACTTCGTCATACGGCCCCAAGATATAATGTAACATGGGATCCGTCTATAGTTTTAGATTTTTTGGCAAGTTGGTATCCCAATAACAATTTAAATTTAAAAGATTTGACTAAAAAGATCGTCACTTTACTCATGCTGGTAACTGCTCATAGGGTGCAGACTATTGCAAAAATTCATTTAGAAAATATATATTTTAATAATCAGCAGATCACGATAAAGATACAAGATTTAATAAAAACATCACGCCCAGGTTCAGCTCAACCTTGCCTAAGTATTCCGTTTTATAAAGACCGGCCGGAAATTTGTCCAGCAAAAACGCTAGTAGCATATATTGATAGGACTAAACCTCTAAGAAATAATGAGAATGCCCTATTCATCAGTTTAAAGAGGCCTCATAAATCTGTATCTACGAATACTATCAGTCGGTGGATAAAGGACACACTATCAATTAGTGGAGTTGACACCTCTATATTTTCCACTCATTCTGTTAGGCATGCAGCGACCTCTGCAGCTTACAGAAATGGTACTAGTGTAGATACAATACGAAATACAGCTGGGTGGAGTGGCAACTCTATGGTGTTTGCCAGATTTTACCGTAGAGATGTTAAGTGTGATCAATCTAATCAGTTTGCTTTATCTATCCTGAACACTGAAGGGGATTAAAAATGTAAAGGTATTACAAAGGACTTGACCGGTGGAACTATGGCAGCTTGCCTAGGTGTCAAAAATCAATGTTCAGCAATGATTTCTTTATTATTGTAATTGTAATATTTCACTGTTTTCAGATAAAAAAGTTTCAGGAGGTGAAGGCTCGGAAAACTGCGAAAATGAACAATAAAAGATTCACCAAAAGACTGCTTTCCCACACTAGATGGCGCTATTTATTGTGTTGAGCGAGTCTAAAAAAAATTTTTTCAAGTATTATTTCTTTATTATTGTAATTGTTATATTTTTGAATAAAAAAGTTTCAGGAGTCTGAAGGCTCTTAAAACTGAGAAAATAAATAAAAAAAGTTTCACCAAAAACTGCTTTCCCACACTAGATGGCGCTAGTTATTGTGGTGAGTCTAGAAAATATTTTAAAGTATTGCTCACTACTTTTGGTTAACAAGTTCAACTATTCGACCACAGATGGCACTATATGCAATGTGAAAGAGCGTTCCTTTAAACGCAGTATTTCAAAATGCTTTGTTCGATCTATTAGTTTGAGACTTGTCAAAAAATAAAAATAATTATAAACAAAACATACATTTCCTTTTCATTACTATTTAATTGATCAAAAATAAATCATTCATAATATAATGACTAAGGTACTTAAATGGTATTCATGTAGGGTTACAAGATTATTATTAGGCATGGATAATGGAACGTCAAAATGGAATAGTGCTTAAAGAGGAAAGCGGACGCTCAAGATTTAAACAATAAACGTACTGTTTTTTTTGTCATTTGAACCCTGACCTTATTTGGAATAATAAATCCATAATAATTTCGTTTTGAATTTTTAAACCTTACTGTAAAAACGGAAATCCTGTGCATTGTCCCGAATCGGAGGGCAATTACTGGTCATGTCCTTTGATGTTATATTAATTTATATACTAACAAATACCTAATTTATTTAAATACGGATGAAGTAACCGTTATATCATGTGAGAATCATTGTCTCTTTAGTTATTTCCTTTTGTTAGATAATTACAATATTATTATCAAACTAAGAGTCTTTTAATATTTCACTATCTTTCAAAATCTACAATGTATACCTAATCTCAAAGGATGAAGCAAGGAAGTATAATTGGAGATTAAACGAACTTACCTGAAGTGAAGTTCTATCCTAATTATACGAGTTGCTTCGTCCGAAGAGATTAGTTCCCTCCCAGCCCTAAAATCCCCTGCTAAGTGAAATATTAAAGTTCCAGGCAGGCTTTCAACTAAATGAGTGACACTACAGGCGCCCAGAGCGGGTAGGTCGGCGTACCTACCTTCAATATAAAAAATAAAAATCTGCAGTTTCTCTGCTTTCAAGTATGTGGTAGAAAGGCGATACCTAGACGTATTACTACAATGTATACCTAATCTCTTCGGACTGTTACAACCCTAACTACTGTCCACATATTGCTGAATTACTATTTCCGAGTTGACCCCAATAATAGATTGTCAGTCAGCAATATGGGCCTATAAATTCAATGCATTTTTCCAAATTCCTCCAGTTATAATTCTTTAGTCAAATTGCTGCCCAGCTACGGACCCGGTTTCGGCCTGCCGGCTGGCTTTCAGTAATTTACTAAGAATTGAGACTCCGGCTCAAACCACCCATCATTAGGGTTCCGCGCGACAGTATAATCCAAATATATAAGTGGTTAAAGTGTACTTGTGTTGTAAACTAGTGATAGACTTTATAAAATTGAATAAATTAGATAGTTTCTGGACACTGGTGTTTTTTTTATGAACACCAGGATCTCCTATCTAACATTTGGTGTCAGAAGAAAAAGGGATAGTTAATCCCCTGGTCGCCTGCTCCTGACGACAACCTATCTTACCACACTGGTTGAGGACCTGAGCTGCCGCCTGCCTGTCAAGTTGGCCACCTGCTGCCTTCACCGTCTCACTGACGCTTTGTGAGGCCGCCGTCAACCCAAGACATCGCAGACATCGTGTCACCGAGGCCCCTCTGCTACCTGGTGCACGCGGTTCCAGCCGTAACCACATCACTATACTTCGCGCCGAGCTGTACTACAACATCGCAACGCTGCACATTCCATCGCCGCGCCGGTAACCCGACGCCGAGTTCCGCCGTTTCTATGTCATCGCTCTACCTACTTATTATTCTGTGAGTGTTTATTCATTTTACCTATATTAATTTATTTTGTATTGCCCGTATTTTGCGTGTGGATTATTAGGTACCTATTAGAATGGAAAAGAAAATGCAGTCTTCCACGAGCTTAATGAACCTTGAGGAAGTGAGCTTCTCAGTACTCACCAAGTTCATTAAACCGTTTGATGGCGACAGGAATAAATTATCGCCATTTATTAGGAATTGCGAAAACGCCATAAGCCTAGCGAGTGCATCCCAAACCAATATTCTATTTAAATATATAATTTCCCAATTAGAAGGAAAAGCCGAGTCCGCTTGTTCCTTGAAAATATTTGAAAATTGGGCGGAGTTGAAACAGTTTCTAAAATCAACCTTTGGTGAAACGAAACATAGGGATCATTTGTTGCTTGACCTACAAAGTTGTAAACAGAAATCCAATGAATCAGTCTCGCAGTTTAGCTTACGAGTAGAAACATACCTTACTAGATTACAGACTGACATCACACACTCCACAAAAGATATCTCCGAATTAAAAGGGCGGATCGCCAGTACAGAAGATTTAGCATTACATACCTTTTTACTAGGGTTGCCTAGTCACATTTCTAACATTTTAAGATGTCGTAATCCTACCACCCTGCAAGAAGCTATCAACCTGGCTATTCAGGAGGAAAAGTTACAAAACTATATACAATCTTCTAAGCCCTCTGAGCCGAGATCTAGGTGTAGATTATGCGGTAAAAGTAACCACTCAGAGAGAAACTGTTTTTTAGCTCAGAAACGTCCCATTCATTCCTTAAATAACAATCAATCTCAACCTTCTACATCTTTCAACTCGGAGAATAATAATACAACTACCATTTGCAGATATTGTAAAAATTACGGACACGAAATAAGTCAGTGCAGAAAACGTCAATTTAACAACTCCCGAAAGAACTTTTCTCAAAATCAATTTCAAAGACAGGTACATAACCTCACAGAAACAAATCAACCTATTAACTTAGAAAATAATTTTAATTCTTGTGAATCCGACCCTACTTTAGATGACGATTTAAACTAAATAAGGTTCCGGTCATACGTCGTACGGAACCATCAACTCAAACCGACGTAATAAAAAATTCTACTAACCCTACTAAACTTACTAAATCCTCTGTATCTGTGCCACGAGTCAACAAACAGGGTAACCAGCCCCAAATTCATGACCGTGTACGCTATGTTCCCAAATCCTCTGTATCCGTGCCACGAGTCAACAAACAGGGTAACCAGCCCCAAATTTATGACCGTGTACGCTATGTTCCCAAGTCCTCTGTATCCGTGCCACGAGTCAACAAACAGGGTAACCAGCCCCAAATTCATGACCGTGTACGCTATGTTCCTAAGTCCACTGTATCCAAGCCACGAGTCAACAAACAGGGTAACCAGCCCCAAATTCATGACCGTGGACAAATTACCAAATCCACTAAACAAATTACCAAATCCACTGAATCAATTGCCAAATCCACTGAATCAATTGCCAAATCCACTGAATCAATTGCCAAATCCACTGAATCAATTGCCAAATCCACCGAGTCAATCACCGAATCCAGTAATACTACTATCAATCCTACTAATAGTTCAATAAAAAATACTAATTCCTCTGATTCCATTATTCCCAAATCTACCAATTCTCCAATTTATACTAAATCCCATAAATCCAAGACATATCCCAATATCTTCGAAATCAATTATAACAATAAAATTCATTTGCCTCACATTTATGCCAAATCCAAATACTCTAATAAATTACTAGTCCTATTGGTCGATTCCGGTGCAAGCATATCCTTAATAAAACAGTCTTCATTACAATTTCAACCAAACTTGATTCCTGAAATAATCCAATTTAAAGGTATTAATAAAGACGCAGAACCTATCAAAAGTCTTGGACATTTTCAATTAGATTTCAGATTTCAAAATAATAAAATTATTTTTGGCAAATTTCATTTAATTCCGGATAACATTAACATAGAATTTGATGGTATCATCGGTAGCGACTACCTCAAATCTCACAATTCTAACATCGACTATAAAAATAAGATCCTAGATATTAACGGCAATCTAATGCAAATTAACTTTACTAAACCTAAATATACTATTCCAGCCCGTTCCGAAATGATCATAGAATGCAATGTTTCAAACCCCGAAGTAATTACAGGATATATCAATAAATCCGAAATTCAGAAGGGAGTATTTTTATCTAATTGTCTCGTCACACTGAAAGACAATAATCATGTCACAGTCTCAATCCTTAACACTAACGATGAAAACATCACAATAGAACCCCTTTGTTTAGAACTAAACCCATGTGATCTATTAGAAGATTATTATGACCAGATTAATTCAATTAACTACTCTAATAACCATAAAGAGCTAAGTAATAGGTCAAACGAAGTAAAAACCCAGATAAGAACTTCACACCTTAATATTGAAGAATCCACAGCATTACTTGATTTATGCTCTGAATACTCTGACTTGTTCCATTTAGACGGTGATGCCCTCACTTGCACTAGAACTATAGAACACAAAATCAAAACTACGAATTCCCAACCAATTCACGTTAAGACATACAGATATCCCGAATGCCATAAAGAAGAAGTAAATAACCAAATTCAGAAGATGTTAAAACAAAACATAATCAGACCATCAGACTCTCCCTGGTCATCTCCTATTTGGGTAGTCCCAAAGAAGCAAGACGCATCCGGACAAAAAAAATGGCGAATTGTTGTGGATTATAGGAAACTCAACGATGTTACTGTAGGAGATGCTTACCCTATTCGCAATATAACAGATATTTTAGATCAGCTAGGTCACAGTAAATACTTCTCGACACTGGATCTGGCTTCAGGATTCCATCAGATCCCAATGAATAAAGAAGACTCTCCTAAAACTGCCTTTTCAGTTCCCAATGGCCACTTCGAATATGTTAGAATGCCATTTGGCTTAAAAAACGCTCCTGCCACATTCCAACGCCTTATGAATACAGTTCTCTCCGGACTTCAAGGTCTACACTGCTTCATTTATCTCGATGATGTAATTATTTACTCACATGATCTCCAATCTCATATAAATAAACTAAAATTAATTTTCGACGCTCTTAGGCAGCATAACTTAAAACTACAACCAGATGAGTGTGAATTCTTAAGAAAAGAAGTAGCATATCTTGGACACATTATTTCAGATAAAGGCGTATCCCCTAACCCCGACAAGGTCAAAGCTGTAACAAACTATCCTACACCTAGAACCCCAAAGGACATCAAATCTTTTCTCGGTCTAATAGGTTATTATCGAAAATTCATTAAAGACTTTTCCAAAATTACTAAGCCACTTACGTCCCTACTTCGTAAAGATACCCCTTTCATTTGGACTCAAAATCAAGAAAATGCATTTAATAACCTAAAATATATGCTAACTAGTGCCCCTATACTACAATACCCTGATTTTTCTAAAGAGTTTATCCTTACAACAGATGCCTCCAACTTTGCCTTAGGTGCGATACTTTCCCAAGGAAAAATAGGTGAAGACCTGCCCATTGCTTATGCTTCCCGAACCCTTAACAAAACAGAAGGTAATTACAATACTACTGAGAAAGAGCTTTTGGCAATCCTATTTGGCGTTAAAACTTTTCGACCTTATCTCTATGGTAGAAAATTCACAGTAGTGACAGACCATCGCCCTCTTGTTTGGTTAATGAATTGTAAGGACCCCAGCAGTAAATTAGTTCGATGGAGACTCAAATTAGAAGAATATGAATATCAAATAATACATAAATCTGGTAAAACAAACCTTAATGCTGATGCTTTATCCCGACCTCCTGTAAATAACATAACTGACATAGACCTCAGAAATAACCTCACATACGGAAACTTCCTTCAATCTCGATCCAACCCTATGGCGTTTACCACTGAAATCCATGAATTTAACCAAAGTCTCTTAAAAACCTCATGTTCCACAATTGCTTACCCGACGTCAATTGATCTAGACCCCTCCAATCCCTATTGCGAAGAAATTCTCGGATCTCTAGAAGACAAAGAGACTTTAATAAATTCCGAGAAAGAATTATATACTATAAAGACTACTCAATTTAATAATAAACTATGTTTTCACATGTTCACTAAAGTTCATTACTATGATTCTTGTACTTATCAAGAAGTATTTAAAGCCTTGAACTCTCTTCGTAATGAATTAATTATATTTCATCCTGACATAAATGAAATTGCTATGTCCGATTTTTCCAACCCATTCGACAAACTAAATTTTACAATTATCTATGAAATAATCTGTTTCCTTTTCCATAATACGCGTATCTAAATAAATATTTACCACAATAAAATTATCTATCCAAAACCTGACGAAATTCCTACAATATTGAAAGATAATCATGATTCCCCCATTGGTGGACATATTGGTTCATCACGTTTGTACAACAAAATGAAAGATTCTTACTATTGGAAGGGTATGAAAAATGACATTAAAGCCTATGTAAAACGATGCCAACAATGCCAACAAAACAAAGCCTTACGAGCATGTAACAAAGCCCCCATGGAAATAACTTCAACATCTCACGAACCACTACAAAGAATATTCACTGATATAGTAGGTCCCTTACCAGAATCCGGTCCTGAAAAATATAAGTACATAGTCACCTTCCAAGATGACTTAACAAAATACTCTATGGCTTATCCAATTACCAATTCAACGGCTGAACAGACAGCTGACTCTCTAATCAAATTCATCTGCCATTTTGGAATTCCGAAAACCCTTTTTTCCGACTTAGGAGTTCATTTTATCGCTGGAGTGTATAAACAAATAACATCACTCTTCAAAATTAAACATCTCTTCTCTACTCCATATCATCCTCAAACAAATGGCGCTCTGGAACGAAGTCATGGTACCTTGAAGGAATACCTAAAATCATATGTTAACAATAATCAAGATGATTGGCATAAATATCTTCCTACTGCCCTTGTTTCATATAACACAACTATTCACTCTACTACAAATTTTTCACCTTATGAACTATTATTTGGTTGCAAACCACACCTTCCAAGTTCCATCTATGATATCGATCCAACAGTCACATACCCTGACTACGTAAAAACATTAAAACAAAAATTGATTAGTACTCGTAACACCGCCAGAGAAAATACCTTGCGCAGTAAAGAAATCTCAAAGAAGTATTACGATAAAAATGTCAGAAGTATTTCTTATAGTGTTGGAGATATGGTATTTTTAAAGCAACATCATAGATTACGTAAAGCTCTTTCTAGTATTTGGAAAGGTCCATATAAAGTAATTAAAGTCCATGATAATAATAATGTCACACTTCTAATAAATCGTAGACATGTAAGATACCATTTTGACGAAATCAAGCTAGCTCACGATAATTCTCTTCCAGGGCCATCGCGCCAGGAGCCTTCGCAAGATTAAATTTGACAACACCGATAGTTAATAGTCCAGGTCTTTACTACGATCCAATAGGAATATTAAAATATTATAATAATCACTGGAATATAGTAACATACTCTGACTTATCTTATATAAAACCACATATCGATACTCTGCAACGAGTTCTGGAAAAATGTAAACACATCTGCAATACACATCAATCTACTAAAGTTAAAACTGATTGTTGGAATGTTCTTAGTCCTCTAGAAACTCTTTTTATCAATGTTAAAAATAATTATATGTCTCTATCGCATTTAACAAATACTAACAGCACCTCCAGATTCAAAAGGTCTGCTTGGTTCGGCATAGGTGGTCCAATATTAAAACAACTTTTTGGTTCACTTGATGAAGATGATGCTATAGCATTTACCAACGCAATTAATGCAGTCCAAGATGATCAAAAACACCTGGCCTCGATTATGAAGGAAAATATTCATTTAATGACTTCTACTATCTCATCATTTAATAATACCATTTCAAAACTTAACGAAAACGAAATCATATTAAATAATAACATTCAAAATCTAGGTAAAATTTTAGACACTGTTTCAGCAAATGCCAATAAATTAGAAATAATCTCTCATTTATCAATGACCTTTAGTGCTTTAGAAAGTTCATTAATGATTCTTAATTTCAATCTAAAGGATCTCATCGACTCAATTCTGTTTGGTAAACAGAATATAGTTCACCCTTCAGTGCTAAGTCCGATGCAACTTTACAAAGAACTAAACTCTAAAAGTAATGATGTCATCTTAAGCTTACCTCTACGTTTAACGATTACTAATATTCATACTATCATAGATACAGCAGAAATATCTTCTTTTATCAATGACGATAAATTAATCTTTGCTATTAGAATTCCGTTAGTAATTCCCTCTGCAGAATATAATTTATACCATATATATTCTTTACCAACCCCACATGATATTAATAATCCTGACAGTTTCGTATTAATTAATCCATCCGTAAAATTCCTGGCAATAACACAAAATAAATTAATATATTCCGCGTTGCAAGACCTTAGTGAGTGCAAAGTGATTAACAATAACAACTATTTGTGTAAACTAGGAAACATACAATCTAGTGTCGGAAATCCGATTTGTGAAGTAACCCTATTAACTGAACATGTAAAAAGTATCCCTGACTCTTGTAATTATAAGATAATCAAAGGTGAAACAGATATATGGCAAAGAATTAACAATAATAGATGGATATATGTGCAATCTGATGTAACAAGGTTATCATTAAACTGTAACGGTACCTTTGAAGATAATGACGTTATTGGTACAGGCATTCTAAAACTACCTAAGTATTGTAAAGCTTACCATAAATTACTTCAATTTATTCCATCGCAAGATTTCGAATCCAAAGTGTTTATTCCACAGCCTAATTTTAATATAATTGAAGATGATTGTTGTTCTAAAGCTAAGTTAAATGATACAATGCCATACTTAACTCCTATAAAATTGTCACATATAAACCTAGATTCATTACAGTATGCTTCTCATAGATTAAATCAAGTCGATGACGAGTTAACTAAAATTGAAAATCAACCATATCACATTCGATACAGTTACTACTTCAGTATAATAACTACTTTATTATCTCTTTCTGTGTTTTCTTATTTTTCATACAAACTCTTCAAGTGTTTTTGTTGTAATAAATCTAATAGACGTAAAGACAACGGTACATCTT
Source organism: Erebia palarica (assembly GCA_964035005.1). Taxonomy (NCBI): domain Eukaryota; kingdom Metazoa; phylum Arthropoda; class Insecta; order Lepidoptera; family Nymphalidae; genus Erebia; species Erebia palarica. The sequence continues at coordinate 25,227,011 of OZ035986.1, forward strand.
CTTGCTGTATAAAAATAATTAATACTTGTACGACTAGGTCTAAAACACAAACTCGTGCAAGATCTATCGAAATGACTAATCCAGAATATGATACTGAGAGTACTGACTCTAATGTGAGTTCACCTAGAAGAAATCTGGAATTAATGTAAAATTTAAAATTGTAATTCCTCTTTTATAATTTAACAATTAAATTTCAATATTTTCTACTATTTCAATATGCAAAGTTGAAGAAGAAACCTAGAATTCATGTAAAATTAAAAAATGTAATTCAATGTAATGTAAATTTGAGAAGTTTCAATATGTTCTAATATTTCAATATCTCTTGCCATTTCAATACGATCTACCATTTCAATGTGTAATAATATGTTTACTTTATAAGCTATTAGTTCTAAGCAATTTCATGTATCCTACTAATTATAAGCAACTTTTAATTTTTAAAATTGTTTCTATGTTTTCCATTTCCATGTCTTCTATGTACTTGGATTATACTCACATCCCCTCTATTCGTGGATGTTTCGTTTTAAGGGGGGAGGTGTTACAACCCTAACTACTGTCCACATATTGCTGAATTACTATTTCCGAGTTGACCCCAATAATAGATTGTCAGTCAGCAATATGGGCCTATAAATTCAATGCATTTTTCCAAATTCCTCCAGTTATAATTCTTTAGTCAAATTGCTGCCCAGCTACGGACCCGGTTTCGGCTGGCTTTCAGTAATTTACTAAGAATTGAGACTCCGGCTCAAACCACCCTTCATTAGGGTTCCGCGCGACAGTATAATCCAAATATATAAGTGGTTAAAGTGTACTTGTGTTGTAAACTAGTGATAGACTTTATAAAATTGAATAAATTAGATAGTTTCTGGACACTGGTGTTTTTTTTATGAACACCAGGATCTCCTATCTAACAGGACGAAGCAACTCGTATAATTAGGATAGAACTTCACATCAGGTAAGTTCGTTTAATCTCCAAGTCTTATGCAAAAGTAATAGAAAATGATGGTAAAGTTCTGAAATGTTCAACACCAAAACTTAGGAAATCGTAAATCCAACTTGTTTATAAAATACAACGATAGGTACCATATACAGGTAAGGTAGGTAGGTACTATATTATCATAGCGATATTAATGCAATAATGATACCTATCTAATGATTACTAATAACAACTGATAAGCACACCTAAAATTTCCTGTTAAAAATATTATTATTTGTTTTCCTACGATTTGAGATAAAATATGTTTATTAAGACAAGTAAAGCGCTGGTTTAGACCAAATTTGAAAATCATAAAAATGGTTATTGTGTGTCAACCTTAAAAGATAGATATATGCTATCGCGGACTTTTTTTTTAAACTTTTTGAGTGGTACAATTCTACCATACCTACATTATTTTCGTGTAACTTTAACGACGCCACGTAAGCTCTCAGAAGAGATGATTTTTTCCGACTTAGTTCACATAATTGCAATTTTCGTAAGGATTTCTAATTTAAAAAAATAATTAAATATAGCGTATGTTACTCGCTGATAATGTAGCTTTCTATAGGTGAAAGAATTTTTAAAATCGGTTGAGCAGTTTTTGAGTTTATCCATTACGACCAAACAAACAAATCTTTCCCCTGTATAGTATTGGTTTAGACAAGATTGTGCCGGCAGGGGCGGCCGCCAGGATTTATTTCAGAGTTACACATTAATAAAAATGGTGACGAAGAGAGTAATGCAAAGTTATGTGCCCGCTCAAGCCTTCTTTTTACCTAGAGGTATGCGAGACAATCAGTATGACGCAGCTACGTCATGAAGCATTGAACCTTCTTTTAGTTACCACACAAGTAACGAATAACGAACCGCGACAATGCATAAAGATGTAGGTAGAATCGTTCAACCATGGGAAGTGGGAACCACCATGGTTCGTTTGTTCATGGTTGTTTACTTTATTTTAAATAAATATTTAGTTTTTCCCAGTTAAAGCAGTTTTCCTACAATATTTATCGATAACATTGAACTTGGACAAGCACCTGGGAGGCTTTGGCCGTGACTACCACTCTATCGGCAAAGGCGTGCTGCCAAGCAATTTAGCGTTCCGGCACGATGCCGTGTAGAAACCGATTATATTAAACCCATAATATAATTACCATTCCCCTAACAAATTGGCCGTCATTTACCGTCCACATCACTACAAGGTAAAATCTATATAAAATCTTCATCCACACGCGGACGAAGTCGCGGGTATCATCTAGTTATTCTATAAAAAAATTAACGCTAAAATTTCTTCAAAATGAGGCCGATTATGTTGTACATACCTTCTCTGACTAAACTTAAATTCCATAAAACTATCCATATATTGCTATCCATTTCATAAAACTGCCTGCGGAAAGGGGCAGCACTAGATTTAGAGCTGTCATTTTAGTTAAGTTTATAGATTGTGATAAACCGAATTTGCCACACAGTCTATTCAGGTTTAACTTCTCCACAAACAAGCATAACATTGAACATAATATTTAGAGACTGAGCAAGCATCAATTTACATCGGCCCAGTGTCTCCGAAGGCTTAGTGTATTTATCTATTCGACGCTTTATCTATTCTTATTTAACCGTGCGGTGCTAGGTTGAGGTTTCATTCATTTTTTGTGTCCGTCAGTAGCGGTCCACGATGTGCGGCCGTGTCTTGTTGTGGTTTCTCAGTGGGTTTCTTGTTTTTGTGTGTGCCAGTGAAAATGCACCGCTCCGGAAGACTCCGTTGGGTGAATTGAAAGGATTTTTTATGAAAACGCGCGGCGGCAGGCAGATTTCCGCGTTCACCGCTATCCCTTATGCCGCTCCCCCTATTGGAGAATTAAGATTTAAGGTACTAAGGCTTACTTAAAGAATTCCACTCAATGTGTTTAAGTTTTTTCTATGCCTGTGCATATGGTTCAAACCCGTGGTTTTAGTAAGTTTTGGTGATTTTGGTCCAAGCAGTATCAAAAATTTTACATGAAACAGACACTCGTCCAAGGTTTTGTGTTAATTTTATTTAGACAGTGAGGCTAGAGGGCTAATCCTGTTGTATACCATCTCTACTAAACTAAAATGAAAGCTCTATTTATTATGGTATTTCTTTCATCATACTCTCTGCGGAAAGGAGCATGCCTAGATTTAGAGCTGTCATTTTAGTTTGGTTTAGTTTGATAAACAGAATTGGCCACAGTGTTTGCAAATCGGCCTTGTTCTATTATCTAAGTTTCGCTATGCATGGATTTCTTGGTAGAAAAGCAACCCTTATGGTCTTATGTCCCCTATGTCCGTCCGTCACACTTTGCATATTTGTCGTCCGCGTGAATGTCAAGTTAAGTGTGGTCAAATTAAATGAAGCGGAGTTAATTAAGTTGGTATCAAGCAAGAAATAGAAAAATAAAGTAACCGAAGCGACGCCGCCATTATACGCCCATGGACGCGGCAGCATTTTTTTAAATACCGCTTTATGTTAGCCCTTGAGTACGATCCCTACTGGTGGTAATTGATGATGCAGTCTAAGATGGTAGCGGGATAACCTGTTAGGGATATTACTGATAACATCAGTTTATGCATACTACAGTCTACACCTACTCTCGGTTTCTACAAAGCCACCGTACCAGAACGCATGTTTTTGCGAGTGATGTGTAGAGTCCTAGCTTGTAAAGCAGTGTATCCATTAAAAAGTGGCATTATATGTAAGATTATAAATATATGATATTATCAAGTCCTTTACTCAGACAGAATCATTCCAAAATACGATTTAAACAACTTCGCTGCATAAAAAAAACAAATAAAAAATACCTCCTAATTTCGTGTCCAAAGCAGTTTTTTTCCAAATTGAAGACTTCAATTTACTCGAAAATAAATTCATCATAAAATTCCAAATTCTAAATTACATCATTATTGTTTATTAAACAGTATATATTTTTTTTGTTTTCGATTTTATACCGGTTTTTCGAGAATCGCTAGCTAATTTTCACCACCGCCCGCACCGCGCCAGTTTTCTTAAGGACGCCACAGACGATGGACCTGTGCCCGTTTGCTCCGGCGTTTAAATCAATAGTTTAAAATGGTTTTCAAACATAACATTTATGTTTATTATATATAAAACTAACATTAGTTATTTCAAAATAAACTTACAGAATACGTGGATAAGACGACTTTTGGGAGCTATCCTCTTTTAAAAGAAATAAAAAGGCAGCGATCCTCCTTTCTAAAATACAGGAATCGACTAAAAGGCTCTATTCTGGGTCCCTTCATGTTCTCGGTGTATATGTCACCGTAACATTGTAAAAACCGATAGATTATAATGTAACTCGCGAAATTGTAACTGTCGACAGATTGTGAACCGTTCAATGTTCTGAGTGTCAATCTTTGATATATTAATTGTATTTACGTTTTCTTGTGTCTAATTGTAGGTTAGGTTAGTGTTCGACATAAATAATCAGGTAGGTTCTATCGGGTTAATATACCTAACAGATAACAATCTATCGAAATATAATGCGTTAAATTGTAATCTTTCGACAGTTTGCAATTTCGCGAGTTAGATTACAATCTAACGGTTTTTACAATCTTACGGTGACATATATAAGTAATCTACCATATTACGTCCAAAATACTTGCGATATTGTGCTATTTGCTGACGCTAGGCCCTTGATTTGTACAGCCGATAGAAATAAGGAAAGTTATGACGACGTAAATAATGCAATTTCTAAGTCACTACCTGGTTTACTGTAGAAAATTTACTTTTAAACACAAAGTGTATTGAATTCGCATTGCCGAATACCAAGTCCATAGGAAACATGAATTTAACTGTAAATAATGATATTTCAAAAATAGAAGAGACCACTGTGTTCCTGGTGGTAGCCTTATTCAAAGTTTCAATGGGGCACTCATATATCAACTCTGACTGGCAAACTCAGCTCTGCTGCTTACGCTGTCAAAAAGATTCGACAGTTTACTGAGGTTGAAACTGCAAAAACTGTATATTTAGCTTACTCTCATAGTATTATGTGTTACGGAATCTTACTATGGGGTAAAGCGGCAGATATTCAAAAAAATTGTATTACAGAAAAGGGCCATACGTGCAATTTATAATTTAAAACCGTGTGATTCCCTCAGAGAGAAATTCAAGGAAATAGGTATAAAAAACATTTGAATTTGAATTATGACGCCACGCATTGCAACAACCCACAACAACAACAAAAGAAGTAACGACCGCGGCAACAACTACACCAAAAAAAAAAACTCGTTTCAACAAATAGTCACGTAACAATCGTATATCCACAACCAATACCACGCCCAAAACAGCGCAAATTCAACTTGTGAACCAAATATTATGATCAACAGCAGCATCACCAGATTTACATCGAATAGAGATGCACCAGCGATCGTATGAGTACTGTCAGTATTATGAATCTAATATCTATATGATCGCGAGTAAAATATTGTGATTTTCCACTGCACACCCTGCGCAAATAAAATGCGGAAAAAGTCCTAAGATTACTAGTCGAATAAGACATATGGAAACAAGACGTTTGTTGAAAAGACAATTGAAGAAAAAATTAAATCTTAAGAAAAACGATATAAGTTACCGTTATTACAGTTTTGAAACACCAGCAACACAAAATAACTATGGAGAAAATTGTGCTGTACCAGATCTTACCGAAGAAGAATTAGAGACGGCTACTGAAGATTTTTTTAAACAATTTGACAGATTTAACTGCCAACAAAGATCACATACAGGGCACAACGATATTGCAACGAGACTTCAGCGACTGGCTCGAACTCCGAAAGTATATGCTTACGGAGCGGTTATTAAAAGAAGAGCAAAAATAAGCAGCAGCTGTCAAAACAGTAGAATGTGGTAATTGAGCCTTGTGGATTGTTTGTTACAGTAAATACCCTTTTATTGGTGCTACGCCGTGCGAAGCCGAGGCGGACCGCTAGTATTTACTAATTAGGAGAAAAACAATTAATTAAAGAAAAGATTAATTAAATCTTATCGATCACTACTAATATTATAATAGTAACCTAAGTAACCGGAAACAACGTACGAGTTATTACATAAATTGGCTAAATTGCTGTTTCGGCGCTTATTATAAAGCTCTACCATTATGGTGACTTATGTATTGTGTATATGTAAAGATAAATACTGTTACAATAATATAATAATACTAATAATAATCTAAGATTTTCTTCGTATTTTTCAAACAGTGTAAGTAATATTAAGAGATTGCAAAAGACTAGAAATTGATACATTAGAAAATATACATACATAAAAAAAAAATTGCTATTAAAAATTGTGTAATAACATCTCCATTTCTTGTTAGTGAGAAAAAACAAAATATACTCCTTTTTATAGTCGGTAAGTACATTGTAGATCTACAATATTGATTTTTACCACAATTGCACTTTTAATTAACTCACGTAAGTATAGTTTATAACATACTTATGTAACATTTGCACACAATATGAGAATTAAAAGACTGTTTACCTATCGGTATTTCGTCGGTTACCGACTCATGACTTTGGTAATCGGTACGTGAGTAAAACTTACGTTTTATAATCAATTTCACTTATATTGGGTTACCGAGTTGTCATCCGAGGGCATTCGTGTATGCTACGACAAGCGACATTGAAAACCGCGACGGGGACGCCACGCGGGCGAAGCGGGCATATCTGGCGTGAGGGGTGAGGAGAGCCAACCTCTCGATTTGTGACTTGTGTTTTGATTTTGAGGGCTCACCTCGCCTTTGGAGGATATGATATGAACGGGAAACTTTGAGAATAGGTAGTAAACAATGCTCCTAGAATAGAATTCCATAAAACCCGATAGGGACAACAGCAGCTTGGACCGATAATACCTATGACAAACCGTTAAATTCTTACTCTCGTCTTTTTCTATTTCCTCCTCCAAAATAGAACCAATTTTATTTTATTTTTTCAAGAATAATTTAAGAAGTACTCAGGCTATGTCGGTATGTTTTTATTTTTTTGATTATATTCATTAAATTTATTTGCGGGATATCTGATGATCACGTAAAACTGAGCCATTTTTTGCAATTTTTGAAGGTTCTATATTCTCTATATTATATATATATATTATATATCTTAAAATGATTAATTTATCGAAAAAAGCAACGTAGGGACATGGCATGGACACATATAGATATTATGGTGCAAAAATATTTTCTCTATTGTAATTATGCACGGAGAAAACAGACTAATACGATTATATGGAGAAACCGCCCTCCCATATCGTCGTAACACGTGTGGTAAACGCGATGGCTAAGTTCTGACAGTTGATTCTGTCGTGCGTTGTTTCGTGTTTGTCAAAGCTGATCAAATCAAATCAAAAAAATATAAATAATTGCCTATTGTTATACGCAAAACTTTTTCTTTCTTCTTTTTCAAATTAGTTGATATAACTATTACAATGTACGTATTTAATTTTTCTAAGATTTATTGTGGTTGACATGCTTAAGTGCCTCAAAGCGGGAAGTACCAGTTTCCATTCCGGAAGAGGCAACTTGGGAATCTTTACTATATTATTTTTGTGTCGCGTAAAAACACTAGCAATCCGTGGTGGATACCCTAACAAAAAAGGAGATGTCACAGATTCCTGATATGAGTAAGGTAGTGTTTTCAGACGATAACTCGATTGAAATGCCCGAACAAAATGGTTATTATTTATTTGTGGATTTCCTCTAATAAAGAAACGTGCCGAACATGACAGTTGTTTGGCCCTAAAATCATATATTTGGGCGGACGAAACTTCTCACAATTTCAACCAAGACTCTCTGTACACAAGGTATAGAAGGGATTTTTTAAAAATCTATATTGCCTGTTGCTGTTTATATTGCAACATCCTTATTACAAATATTTTGATATTTAATTTAATCTTAATACTATACGAATACTAAGAATAATATACCATATATTATATAACTATTAATAAAATACATATTATCTATACGAATATAATTATTTACATTTATAGGTATAGAAGGTTACAGTCAAGTTGGCCTTCAAAATATTTTAACAATATCCCCGAAGACTTTTGAATGCATAAATTTTGTTTAAAACATGGGGAACGTATTAAGAAACAAAGGAGACTGTTCAGATTTGTATGGGAAGAGGGACTGGTCTTGTACCAGTAGTGAAAATAAAGGCAAAAATAGATTAAAGCAGCCTTGATTGTTTAAATCCACGAAATCGTCCTAATTTCAGCGGCGAATTATTTAATTTTTCCACAATTAGCAACACTGAACATGAGTAGGTGACAATGGCGGATTTAATAAATTCTCTGTATTTTCCTTTAAGCCGGTTCCGGTTAAGCTTGATCTCTTTTATTGTTAACAGGCCCCAGTTCCTGTTTCACCGTGGGAAGGAATTTGGGACGCGACAAAAGTCAGTCCCATATGTGTACAGAGAAATCCATACACGCGGCAAGACGAAATCGTGGGCCAGGAAGACTGCCTCTGTCTTAACGTATACTCGCCTTTGACTACTAATGTGAGTAATTTCTGTTTCGGACTGTTCGTTCCACTGCTTGAACCTACCTGTCGGCTCATCAGGAATTCCAAATACTTATGGTCCCATTGCTTGACATTAGTAGGACGATAAGGATTCGTTAATCCTGTTGTGCTCACTCCTGTTGTACTGCTGGCTGCTCAAGATCATCGCCACTTGATATTATTGTTATTGTCTATTATCAAATGCATTGATGTTTTTTACTGACTTTACTTATTGACTGAGACAAGGAGTACAAATGGAGAAAGATTTAAGAATTTTTAAAGATACAGGTGGAATAATCTATACTTCTATACTAATATTATAAATGCTAAAGTTAGGGTGGATGGATGGATATTTGTTATCAAATCACGCCAGAACGGCTGACCGGATCTCGATGGAAGGTACAAAGACAGATTACAGTCTGAAATAAAACATAAGCTATTATTTATCCCGGAAAATTAAAGGGAAACCAAAAACTTCAATCCCGGACAAAGTCGCGGGCATCACCTAGTTTTAGTTTATAATGGATACCAAATTTATAAACACCGGGTTTATTAAAACAATAAAATAAGATGGAGTTGTAGCCGTAAAAAGAAAGACAAATAACAGTACGCGTTTTGATGGCGTTTCGATGATTGGTTTTCATCATGGATCATTTTTATTATATACTTCTCAATAATTATGATAATATATAAATGACGATGTTTGAGTACGTAGATAGGTATAGAGCGTTATTTTTGGAACTACTTAGGGCACGCTTATTTACTGCAGAATGAGTATGTAAACGTTATGGTCATTACGCTGACACACTCCCGCTTGGCTTATTGACTGAGACAACTACCAGTATCAAGCTTAAAACCACAATCGTAATTGAATCATACCACCGTATTACTTGATCATCGCGTTATCGGTTCTAAGGTGCTAGAAGTTTGATTTTGCGTTATTTCAGGAACCAATTGCTGAAAAAGACCTTCTCCCAGTTATGGTTTTCATCCATGGGGGTGGTTGGATGTGCGGAGATGCAACTACAGAGATGTATGGCCCTGAACATATCCTTGATAGAGATGTAGTTTTTGTGGCAATGAACTATAGATTGGGTATGTTACTCTTACTTTCGATATATTTTCAATAGCAACACCATTATTATTACTTACTAAACCGCTGGAATTCACAGCCGTAATTTTCTATATGTTCATGTCAACCCCGGAATATACCGAATCACAAAATTTAAATACTTAAATCAGTTTAAGCAGTTGGGTGCAAGCGGCCCCAATGTAACGATTTACTTGTCACTTCTTGGGAAGATGAGATTTTGTAGAAGAAATACAAGATATTTCTATTCAAATATTGTTAATAGGTTAAAGCTAACTGTCAGTAAAACATGCTATCCATCAAATAATTTCCATCGGTACGGACTGCCGTAAGAATAGTAATGTTTCAAAATATTTTAGGTCCATTAGGATTTCTCTCCACCCAAGATGAATACTGTCCCGGTAACAATGGTCTAAAAGATCAACAAGAAGCACTTCGTTTTATTCAGAAGAATATTCACGCCTTTGGAGGCAACAACCAATCTGTTACGATATTCGGCGAGAGTGCAGGAGGTGCCAGTGTTAACTTCCACATGTTATCGGATTCCAGTACTGGTAAGTTTCGACATGAGTATGTTTCCCGTTTACACTCCAAAATAAACATTTTACAATTTTGGCAAAAAAAGAAGCTATCAGATCCGCATCTCTATTAACTCGCAAGTCCCTATAGTTTTGGCCATACCTGCAACTCAATGCATGTGTAGATAGGCTGTTTCTTCACCAAAATTCATTTTGACGACTGTGCAGTATAATCTAAATGTATAAAAAGAAAAAGTTGACAGGCCGACTGATCTATCAACACACTGGACGAAACGGGCTAATATTTGGCATGCAGATAGTTACTAAGACGTAGACATCCGCTAAGAAAAGATTTTTGAAATTTTAACCCCCAAGGGACGCGGACGAAGTTGCAGGCATAAGCTTTTCTTAAAGATAAGATAGATGAACCAGTCTTGAGAAAATAAAATAATGGTAGGATCATGATGATAAATGATTAATTATTTATTTCATGTAGGACAACTTGTGTCACTTATGAAACGTTAAGACTCTACCACCGGTTCGGAAAAATATTCTACTGAGAAGAGCCGGCGATATGGGATATGGGTTGAGATACTGTCAAAAGGCCAATTGCTTGGTATTAAGAAGACAAACTATGTTTGCTCTTCCGTCAACTGAACCGAGTTTATAGCGGTTGCAGAATACTGCACTGAGATCTCAACGCGCGCGCCTAATTTCAGGATCGATCAGCTCGAACTTGGAGCTACGCAAATGTGAGAAAGTCAATCTCTTTCAGTGACACGTTTGGCATGGTTCTGAGGGAACTCTTTTTATGGGTCTCATGCAGACTGTAACCATGCAAAGGGACATTGTAATTGGTCTGAGTGAGAAAATCAGAAGGATTCCGTAATAAGAAATCAAAAGTTTTCACTACAATGGAAGTGTATTTTTTTTTTGCAATATGCTCGAGATGACAAATATTTGTTAGTGAATGTAGGATATTGAAAGGTTATTTTAATTTTGGAGCTAAATTGTGCCCTCGTTCAAACGTAAACCTGTGGCTGTTTTATTTGTGCCTATATTTGACTCGTACATAATATGATCAACATTTTCATGACATATAATTTTATGAAAATGTAATCATTGTCAAGTTTCTTAACACAAAACCAAAAGGGCGCATTTTTCATTTCATAATATTATGAAGAATTATACAAAAATTTGGCTCTGATGACATGAATACCTAAAGCATTTTAGTGCAACATAGTAAGTAATAAGAAATGTATAAAAAAAAGTAATTGGAAAAATAGAGTTTTACATAACAATAAAACCTAACTATTATTTTCTCTGAGATATTCGATATATGTTGAGTATAGTTTCGTTTTTCATCTGTTCCGTCCGATCGTTACCCCCGCTTCCGATCCCCACCGTGTTTCCCCTTCCACTTCGATTGGAAATACCATCGGAAGTGTAGTGGGTTTTCATCATAAGTGGTGCTGAAAAACTTTCACAGTTATCAGTGTATAATCAAATCGCTGATGCGGGCCGCCCCTCACCTAGTAGCGGATTCAGAGGTAATTCAACAACATTTGCAAGCAACAAGCTTAAAAATTAAAACCTTTTCGTTCTCCCCGTGTTTCGGAACAAAAACAAACCTAACCAGTCAATCGGAGGAAAAAGCAAGAAATCCACTACAAAATTTAAGCGGCAGTCAATAGGAAAATCATCTCGCTTCCCGCTCTCAGAACACAAACCACCGTGCATGACTGGAAAGGCTTTCGAGGCGGTTGTCTTACGCAATATCTACATGTTTGGTACAACCTGGGCGCACACACACCACCCCAAAGTGCACAGCAAATCTGGAACCTTCTAAAAAGTATTCGAATTCCCTTTATTAAGAACCCGCCTCTTATAATATATCCAGATCTTTTGGTCATGTCCAACTTGGCTACAAATTATATCAGCTCAAATGTCAAAAAGAATCGTAAAAATTATAGAAAAATCTAGAAAAAGCCGATATATGTCTCTCAGTTACCTATCCACCTTTTTTTCTGACACCCAAATTCGTAAAAACCAGAAAATTTCAACTATTCAGCCATTACCGAATACCATCATTTCTATTGAGTCGGGACTGGTTGGTAAAACTAGACCTATTTTCACCTGCCCATTGCTCATCAGCATCGCAGGTTCCTCAGAGCGAGTTATCAAGGGACTTCCAGTCCCTTACCAGATGACATGTCTGCCGTTTAGCCTATCATCAGCGCCCGGGACGTTCGCCTCAGTTACAAATTGAATAGCAGAGTATCTGAGAAACAACAACATTCGCTCTTAGTATAACTGGACGACTTCATGCAGGTCAGTCAATCCTACGCGCAGCTTAGACACAGTTAACACTTGCAATACACTTTTTGTAGCGCCTTTTGCACATTTGGACCATCAATTTCGACAAATATGTGATGGTTCCGACGCAACGCCTGGAAGTTGAAGGGGAAACGCGGTGGGGGTCGGAAGCGTAGAACAGACGAAAAATGGAGGGTACTCAACATGTATTCCGGATATCGATGACGGAACAAATAATAAAATAGCTTCAGTGCCGAAAGTAATAGCTTTATATCTAAAACCCAATCCAAAAGAATACATATTGGCCATTGTTTTCGAACATCTGCGACTATTCTTGCAGAAACTAACGTCAATTCTATTGCAAAATTAATAAGTTGAAGTGGTTGGAAAACGTTCACTGTAGCAGAGTGTTAAATTGAGAATTCTGTTGAAAATAAAGCAAGACTAAAATTAACCAAATAGCAAAATCAATAACGTGTCATCAACATCCATGTACGAAGTGGGCAGCGTCACCCGTGGACACTGTGCAAAAACTTGATCCATTGGAACCACAGGTTCCCACAAGCTCTATGCCAACATCCAAACTAGTAACTACCATCACAACCGGTCAGTTGTTTTATTACCGTGAGTTGTATGAAATTGGCATACCGTTAATTCCTATACGAACTGGCGGAAGAACTGGCCCAGCAATTTGGCACAGACGCCGAACACAGGCAACGGGTGGGTAACACCCGTGTGCTCGGCAAAATAGCATTATTAATAATAATAGACTTGAGCCACTTTTCCGACCAGTGTGGTTACTGGCCAAAGAACGTCCATGCAGGTCCATAATATAAGGGGCGCTGTGTCGGACGTGCGGCCAATCATTACCTACTACCACAAAAACCGAAAACGTAGTGTTGAAACGTTTCAATAGAAGAATAAAATTAATTAAAATAACTGAAAAAATAAAAAAGTTGGGACAGATATAGGACCAGGGAGACGATGTTTTTCTCTCTGGTGACTGATCTCAGTGAAATTAAATTGAAATGAATTAAGTGTATTTGCCCTTCTATCTACGTGCTCTAATAAATATTTAAACTTCCAACATCTTAAACTTTCTTAAGCGTTCATGAAACTGTTGTCATGGCTAATGAAATTGCTTATAAAATATGTAAGCAAGTACAGATTATTCTTGACACTCTGGTACAAAACTACAAACTTTTTATCAATAGTCGACTAATTTGTTATTTCGATCCAAATAATGAACCAACGTTTACTTTAATAATGTTTTATTATTTTCAGTTAGTGCAGGACTCAGGGACTCAGGATTATAATACCACCTGATCGGAGACTCTACAAGAGTTAGAAAATAGATACAAGTCGGAGACAGAAATGTTGCATCTGAAATTAATAATTTAAAGGGCTGTGTTAACGCATTGAACAAAAATTATGAGGAATCTCAAGTACAATTACGTGAGCACCTCTTAGCCGCGGACAATATCATTGAGCTATTGAGACCCCTGGCAAAGCTGGAATCTTTGAATAATAGGCAGTACTGCCATGATTGCGCCGTAACTTCTACTGAAAAGAAAAATCCCCAGAAAAGTAACAATTATATACCTAAAATAAGCTCAGGGAATGCTAAAATTAATGTAGACTCAAATACTGTCGTTTTATTTGATAAATTAGGCAAAGAGTTTGGTGCTTTCTTGAAGGAAAAGTTGCACTAAAAAGTGATAAATTATTGTAAACCTAATGTATCGATTTCGGAATTTATAAATAGTAACGAATGTCATTACACAAAAAAAATACTATCTTGAGCTTGTTTGGTAATAGTTTAGCTATAAACAAGCGTGAAATATCTTGTTTATTTGAATTAATAAGTAAAATTCATGTAATCAGTAAGATCATAATGTTTGCTGCCGTACTCAAATTTATTGTCTGACAAACAAAATAAATACATCCACTATTTAAACGATTTAATTTACAAATTAGCCCGACTCTGTTCTCGGCTGACTCTGCAAGCCAGTAGCTCTGGTCGATAGAAATGAATATGTGAACGGCTGCAGATTGACAAAAGACAAATTGTATATGCCAACAAAATTCAATCCCTAAAATAGCTACAATAGTGGCAAACAAAATAATATATTTGTCAAAATCAAATAGTAATAATATAATTAATTTATCGTGTGATTTTAAACATACCTTGAGTAGCAATTGTTTTGTAAATAATCCTGACACTATTAATTGTAACGATAATGAAAAAAGTGTTTTAAACTGACTAAGGAGACAAAGGAAAAGCGTCATTGTATAAATTTGGTGCACTAGAATATCCAAAGCTTTTCCTGCAAAATAGAGTTATTACTAGTAAAATACAACATTGATGTTCTCTGTTTAACGGAACACTGGCTAAAAAAATCAGAACTATGTTTTAATATAAATAATTATGAAATAGGAAATTCTTTTGTCAGAAAGATTGCAATACATGGAGGCTCAATGATACCTTAAAATTCCAGCGTGGAACTAAGCAGACATCTAATAATTTGACTTATCCCTCTCTGGTGGCTTAGATATTTTTGAGACAGCTTTGGAGGATACTCTTAGGTTATCATCACGTGGATCTAAAAATATTGTAATAAGTGGAGACTTTAATATTGACATTTTGGCGGAGAACCCACTTGAAGTTAGACTATTTAATTTATTCAGCTGTGTTAATTTAACTAATATTTTTAATGAATAACTTTGTATTCGACCACTTGCCTCGACAATATTTACTGTGATTGTGAATATTATAATGAGACTATAGTTAATTGTCTTAAGTCGGACCACTGTGGTCAATTTATAACATTAATAATTGAAGAAAAAATGTAAAAGAAAAACAGTTTGCAGACCAATAACACAAAATCAAGTTGAAAAGTTTAAACAAAATATCACAGCTCGTCTCACCATGGACCTGTTAGATGACCACAATGACTGGTGCTATAAACTTTTTCATATTATACAAGACGAATTTAAAATGGCATTTCCAATTAAAATTGTTACTTGCAATAGAAAAAATGGTTTCAACGAATGGGCAACTTGTGAAATTCGTAAAAATAGTCTCTACGATGAAAAATTTTGAAATTTCTCGGATGAATTTTTAGAACATGTAAGAACATTTTCAAAAACGTTTAAAAAGAAATGTCAGAATGCAAAACCGAATATGATTCGCAATAAAAAATCGACAAATAAATCAAAAACAGTTTGGGATATTGTAAACAATGAAACTGGCAAGACCAAGCGTATGAACAGGGATTTTGTTTTAAAATTAGAAACAAAAAGATTTAGACTAAAGTAAGTTAGCGCATCATTTTTGGGCAGTGGTGCCCGGTACTATAATAAAATTCCGACAGAAGTCCAAAGTTTACCAGAGGGGAGATTTAAACAATACATTACAAAAAAGCCTATGTAAGAAAGGCTATTATAGTCTTGACGACTACTTATCCGACAAAGACGCTTGGACACCAATAGAATTAAGTGTGAATGATTATTAGTCAATATAAAGTATAATTTTTACGTTGCTATTTTTATTCCGAGTTTGATAATATTATTTTATATTATTTTTAATGATTTAATGTTTGATATATGATCTTCAAAAAGAGTACTATATCTACCTACCTACTTTGAACAAAATATTTGATTTCGACATACGATTTGGCCATAGCCTAAATGACAATGCAAATTGAAAAAAGTTAAAAATTTAAGTTGACTTAAAAAGTTTAGTTGAAATTGGGGAGCGTTTTACACTCAGGTTTCACATGCAGATGACATTCTAAAAAGTGTCTGAATGAGTGATTTGTCGGAAATTTTAAATTTAAAAGCTCTGTAACCCTGATTCTAGCGTATTTTCTTAGGCAACCCTATAAATTCTTGTTCTTTATGTTTAATGCTCTCGATCGGTATGAAATTCGTACGGTTACCAGATTAGTATAACTTGTCAGTATAACTCAACTTTAAAACACGGAAACCCTGCCTCGCTACCGAATCTTCATAGTTAACCTTTCATATAAGTAAAGTAGCTCGAACTTTCAAACTTTAAAGCTATTTATTTCCCTTCTAAACAAGCTGCATTCGATTGGTTTTATATTCGTTTGGTTTTCCGATGAGTGCTATCGGACAAAAATCGGTTACTTTAACTAATGTAGCCTTGACCTGACTTCATTAGGCTAACCATTGGAGGCATACATTTTTTGTGTATTTTTACAAAACCCCTTTTTTTGTTATCAGATGAGTGTAAGTAGGTTATAAAGCGGGTTCTTAGACCAAAGTCACCAATGCCAAGATTCATTCAAATCTGTTTAGTTTCAGCGTGAGCCAGAAAGAAAGTAAGAAAGACTGCATCATCACTTGTGATCCAGATGAGATCGCAGTCAAGGGTTAACTCTTAGTAGGATAAAAAGTAAATAAACATAAAATAATGATTTGTCTTAAATTTTTAGTGCATTGGCATTTGAGACTCCTTGTTTCGACTTATAGGACTATTTCACAAAGCGATCTCAGAATCTGGCACAGCGTTGGTACCATGGGCGGAAGCTCCACCCGGTGAGGCAAGGAGGAATGCTTTCCGTCTGGCCAAGTTTCTGGATTGCCCGCCATCACCCTCTGAGCTTTTGATCGACTGTCTTCGTAAACTGGACAGCTATGCAATCATCGGCACAGAATTTTCATTCTATGTAAGCATATTTTGTTTTATCTACTGGTAGATAGTACAAATTCATCTTCCGATGGCTCTCTGCCAGCTTAAACGTAATTCATACTTCAATAATTCAATTTTGAATGTGCGCGGATTTTTACTCATGCTGTGTAATGATTTCAAATTATATCTATTTACCATCAAGGTTGTAAGTCATTTGAAAACCGGTTATTTAACGTGCCATCAATACATAACTTTGAGAACAGACCTTGATGTCTCGAAATTATTCTTATTCTTCAAACTTATTAACATAACGTCTTACTTAAATAGCCTTGTTAAGTACATTTGATATGTTTAGGGAAACAAATCACATAATAGAACGCTCAAATTATTTATCGCCGCTTGGTGCGTTATGCCGATGACCTCATAGCAGCTCGTCCTTCGTATTTTCATAATATCGATTGTGATATTACAAATCCGAAAGAGGTAACCGTTAATCCAATCTAGACTGCCTTACATTCTGGTAACAGGAATTTGATATGATACTTTTTGACGCCAGGAAATCAGTCAGTTCCCTTAAGATTTTTAGAATACCTTAAGTTCTTATATTTAATTGCAATTTTATACGTTTTCAATAGTCATGGGACTATGAACCGATGACAACATTCAAAGCTGTAGTGGAACCTGACCTTCCGGGCTCCTTCTTAACGAGGAATCCTCGCAAGCAACCGTCAACATCTTTCGTGCCCTGGCTAACTGGACTTAATAAGGACGAGGGATGCTTGAAATCAGTATGTAAGTAGATAATAAAAATTTATATATTTTAGTTTTTTAATACTAGATCACGTCATGGTACATTCTGAAGCATTTCGAGAAACCCCGCCTGAAGCGGTTTTGTGTCAAAGGATTAGGATGGCTTATATTGGAGATAGAAAGCACGATAGACCCGCTCAAGTCGATCAAATTATATTGGTTACGTTAAAATTATGTGAAATGAAATGCAGAATTTTAGTGCACGCAATTTTTTTTTTTTTGTTTCAGTACTTCTAAATAAGACTTAGTACTTTAGTACTTATAAGTAAGACTACTTATTTACTTTTCGAAGCTTTAATATCAATATTATAAATACGAAGTGTTTGTAGGTTTATTCGTTTATCTTTCAATCACGCCGCAATGGAACAACGGATCGACGTGATTTTTGGCATGGTTATGGTCGAGGACCTTTCATCCCGGAAAATTAAGGAGCGCCTGTGGGGATTAAAGAACGAAGTCGCGGGCATCTGCTAGTTTTCATAATACTCCATTCGAAAAATATTATATTCCCAAATTATTACAACTTTTGGACAATCACAATGTTAGTTTGTTCAAATGTCACCAGAAACGGAAACTTCACAGAAAATTTAAGTTTTTTTTTTAATCCGCCACAAGTTAGCCCTTGACTGCGATCTCACCTGATGGTAAGTGATGATGTAGTCTAAGATGGTAGCGGGCTAACCTGTTAGGGGCATGGCAGTTATATTAAACCCATACGCCTATTCGGTTTCTAATCTTACTTACTTCACAGAAAACTATTTTAATAATCAACAGTGGCAAACAATTACTACAGAAAATATATTTAGCTCAAAACCGTTCCACAAATGCAGTTGAAGAGTGGCACAGAAGAATTAATTCCAGAATTCCATGTAAACCAACCAACTTCCAGTTTATAGCATCATTTGAAGCAGCAGCTAAAATTCAAATTATTAGGCTCCAAAAAAGTGCTATTCACAGACAGATACACTTTTGCATTTATAATATTAGTATGGATATTTAGTTATATGCCTTTAATAACAACGCAGTCGAACTGTACCGACCTGCTGGAGTGTTCTATTCGTTAAGGACGTCAAATTATATCAGGGTCAAAGGGCGCTTATATTCATAAAAGCCGTCGTCATAAAAACACATTAACCTTCATCTTAAACGATGACGGGCCGTCAACAGGGTCTCCCTCATGGGTAAGGCTCGCATCCCTTAAGCGCGGGTTCAGAATAGTGAAGCACATTCCTAGACTGGTCTTCGTGAATGCCTACGCTTAATAATTTGCTTATCACTTTGATTCCACAGGGTTAACGAATTTTCCGAAGAGGTATGAAGAGTTCATGTCTGGTTTCGACACGATTGCACCTGTCACTTTCTACTATGAAAATTCTCCTTATCCAGAAGACATAACTGATAGATTGAAGAGGGAATACTTCGGCAACGACGAGCAAAGTGTTAAAGATGGTATCCTTAAGGTGCGTAATCCATTACTTTATGGTGTACATAAGTGACACGTAATCCTGGACCAGAGGTAGCTTGCATCCCGCAGAAGAGCATATTATTGACTCCGGTAAAGAGGTGGATTTATCAATAAAGGTAAATCCATGCGTAAAAACTCGCAAGCAAAAGCTATAAATCACTCATGCATAACATATTGTACACGTGTTTGTAAACACAATAATTACTTTTATAAGTATGATAATTGAATCATACCAAAAGGAGTAGAAGTACGTTCTATTGTGTGCAATAAAGATTTAATAATAATAAGGAAAGATTTTGGATCGTGGTTGTGGTTAGTTTTATAACATGTGCCTCCGACTTCGTCCACGTGGACAACAAAGACCAAACCACTATTTTACCCCCTCAGGAGTTGAATTTTCAAGATAAATTATGCTTCTCTATTTTGTTCTCTAGATTAGATATATTGAGTACACTTGTAGTTCCATTTTCTATGTCGCCATTCATGCAATTTTTAAAATCCATGTTCATGCACAGTTTAAAGGAAAATGCAATATCTAATTTATTGCAATATAATAGGTCTTTACCTATGAAATTGCCGTTTTATATGGAATAAGTGAAAGTACTTATTTTTTCAAACTTTTTCGAAGTAATCACCCATGCAATCGACGCATCTTTGCCAACGAATTGGCAGTTTATTGATGCCCTTCTTGTAAAAATCAGCTGGACGGGAGGCAACAAACTCTTCAAAGGCATTTTGTACTGCCTCTCGGGAATTCAACTATTTACCCACTAAAAAGTTGTCTAAATTTTGGAAAAAGTAATAGTCGGTAGGTGCAAGGTCTGGTGAGTATGGCGGATGAGGGAGAGCTTCCAACCCCAGCTCTTGCAGCTTGGAGACTGTCTGTTGCACAGTATGGGGTCGCGCGTTGTCGTGAAGGAGCAGTAGGGACGACCGATTGACCAAAGCTGGCTGCAGATTTGCAAGCTTCTCCATCATTCTCTCCAGTTCTTCACAGTACACATCTGCAGTAATGCTCATGCCGTTTTGTAAAAAGCTGTGGTGAATCACACCCGCACTAGACCACCAAACAGTGACCATCACCTTTTAAGGGGTCATTTTTGGTTTAGGGCATTGCTTTGGTGCTGAACCAGGATCTAACCAACTTGCTGAGCGCTTTCGATTGTCGAACAGAAACCATTTTTCGTCGCACGCAACAATTCGTTTCAAAATTCCTTCATTTCTTTGCCTGTTGAGCAGCGCAAGGCAGGTCTCGCGCGTTCGTTGCGCTGGCGATCGTTAAGGTCGTGGGGCACCCATCTATCAAGCTTTTTTACCTTGCCAATTTGTCGCAAACGGATCAATATTGTTTTGATGCTTACATCAAAAGCTGCTGCTAGCTCAGCTGTAGATTGAGTTTCATCAGCTTCCACAATCGCCTTTAATTCATTATTGTTGACCAAAGTCTCCGGACGACCACGAGCTTCATTTTTCAAGTCAAAATTTCCAGAACGGAAACGGGAAAACCAATAACGGGTTGTGCCTTCGTTTGTACAGTTCTCTCCGTAAACGTTTTTAATGTTACGTGCCGTTTGTGTCGCGTTGGTGCCACGACGGAACTCATATTCCATAATTATACGAATTTTTAAAGTATCTATATGACCAAAAATGTTGAAATGTAATGAAAATACAACGCTAATCAAAAAGCAAAAGACTGAGTTTTTAAAAACAATGTCATGGTTTTAAAACAAAATAATACTTTCGTAATATTTATTTCAAAGGCATATTTACATTTAACACAAAAATGAAAACTAAAAACCTAATCTAAAAGACCGCTACCAGTGGGCAGCGTGCCCAGAATGCTGGCAGCATTGCCGCGTTGAATAGCTATACTCACTCGCTGAGCGAAATATATACCAGCACTCTGGTCACGTGTTGCCTCGACCAAGCGCGCAGAAAGTTCCTTATAGATTCCGCGTGCCCCAACCCCCCAAGCCCCTAGCGTCTCGACCCCAAAAGGCGTAAACATATAACCACTATCCAGTGTGCTATATTTACGCACCTTGAGGCCCTCCGCTAATTCCGCCGCCGCACCAGCCCTAACGGTGGGACGGTGCCAAGGTGTCTACACATGTGGCATCCCACACCAAGGGCCGCCTCAAACTCCAAGGAACCAGGGTCATACCATCGGGCCTCTTGCCATCGTCTCGCATGAGCCCAACTGGCTCCAGAATAGCCGCATATCCGGCAGTGGCAAAGGCCCGACGGATTATATCATTCAGGCTGGCGTGACGGGGGATACGCCCTGCGCTGCTGACGCAGGAGAGACCATGGTGACCGAGTCGGCCGACGGCAGAGCCACAATGGCAGCGGTGTGGAGCGCAGCACGATGCGCCCAGGCGAAGCGCCGCAGCTATCCGAAAAGCGGAAGAGTCAATTAAGGTTCCTGTGTTGGGCGACGGGAGGGCCTGCAACCACAGACCGGATTCCCACTCACCCACGGCCAGAAGGCGGGCACGATCTGCAGAGCTTGAGCACGTGTCAATAAGCTTTTTCCGCGCTAGCTCACAAATCGGACCATCCCATTGCCGTTGTGACGAGAGGGATATCGGGAATTCGCGGTTTGGGCAGGCGTGTGTCCACGCGCACTTGGCCTCGTCTATGAAACTAATGACGAAATCATCTAGAGAGTCCGCAAGAACCTTTTGGGATAAATTTAGGGTGCCATGGACTGAGGACAAGAACGCGGGGAGAGCGACACCAGAGATAGATCTGATGCCCAGGCCCCCCAGTCACACAGGAAGCGACGCCTGTATCCATACTCGCTCTTCCAAATTAATATTTAAAATAGATGCTAAACAATTTCTGATCATATTGTCAAGGCTGTTCAACAGCTCAGTGTGCTTCCACAGCTGACAACACCGTATAGTATAGGTAAAATTTGCAACGAAAAGACAGAACAAGACAACAAAATAACAAAATTAATTGGAATTTAGAATACAGAGCCATTACAAACTTTTTTTTATTTGAAATGACCAGTACTGAAGAAAGGCAATTTCATAGGTAAAGACCTAATATAATATACTTTCTAATTCTGTAGGTACATTGAACATATTTTAAATTGATTCCTGGAGGGCCCTCAATAATCGATACTGAAGCCAAAACTGTATATTTTTTTCATTTTTATCTGTATCTTGCCTGCGCATCACGCTGAAACTACTTCATGAATTCCAATGAAATTTGGCATGATTTGAGTTCATACTAGGAGGTAGGACACTGGATACTTTTTATCCTGAAATTCAGCACGGTTCCCTTAGGAGTTGAGATGAGTGTCAAAATGTGTACTTAGTTGTAATTCATTAACGCGTAGTCCGATTTCATTAATTTTATTTGTTAGAAAGGATATAATTTACAGGTTGTCCCGTAAATATTTAAAGGGTCATTGATTTGGTAGTTACTAAAATTAAAGACATCATAACCCTCAGCATGACTTCAACAAAAATATTATACCTTGGATTTTTGTATTAACTAACTAACGAGAAGTTGGCGGTGTTTCGCCCGGGCTTCGGAGAGTACGGTCCCGGTTATTATCACTAACATGATAATAGTCGTTAAAACCGCCAACAAGCATTGGAGCAGCGTGGTGGGTCTAAGCTCTTAATCCCTCTCTCCTATGAGAGTGGAGGCCTGTGCCCAGTAGTGGGACGTTAATGGGCTGTATTCGTAACGAGAGATAAAAAATACACAATTCATATTAATAATTATTCAACGAACCAAAATTAAAAATATATGCATCGAATCCCATCAAATTCACGCTCGACTTTGAGAAAGCTACAACAAAAGAGCACTGCAGTGTATTTCCACAATTGCATTGCTACATGGATGCTAACCCATATACGAGAGGAATAGTGCTACTTACAGCACGATTGCCCCTATTAGCTTCATTAAAGAGGGCTGGCTGTTTGTGAAAAACTATAAAAAGGCATGACTCAAGGACGAAAATTTATGTGTCAGTTTATAATTCATTTGGAGTGCCTCACAGGAATATAAATTTATTGGAATCTTGGCATACAACAATTATTCAAATAATCGACTAACAATTTTTAGGTCTCCCGCGCGTTTTGTATGAGTAAAGTAAATACAACCCTAAAAATTATAAATTCCTTTTTTCAGATTTACACAGATTCTTACTTCGCATACCCCATGGTAGAATCTGTAGAACAAGCCCTGAACTTCAGCAAGCAACCAGTGTACCTTTACCATCTAGTGTACCGCGGTGCTAACAGCTTCTCCCAAATATTTGGCGATCCTGTAGGAGACTATGGTAACTAAGATCTATTTAATAATTTGGGAGACTAAAATGACAACCGGAAATGCCAAAAGTAAAAATAATGTGGCCAGCTTAACGAGAATAGTGTTGCCCGCATAATACCGGTTCAGATAAAAATCGTTAAAAAATATTTGGTGCATTACGAGTAAAATATACGAAACGTGTAATATGAGATTAAAAGTTGCACTAGTCACACATAATTTGAGCTACTTACGCTGAGTTGAACGAAATTTCAAAAAAAATTCAAGTGTTGGTTCATTTAATTTAACTGCCATTTAAATTTTTGAATTTATTTCGTGCAACTCGGTGTTAAAAAATAATCATCATATTCGTATATTTCGTAATCGAAATATACAAAAACATTTTAAAAACAAATTATTTTATTAAATGTATTATTTTGGTTTAACTTTTTTGTTCTCTACAAAAGATAAAAGATTACCTACTCTTGTGTCACTTACTTTCTTACGTACGAAGCGGCAAGCGTAAACTGAACAATGGGTTCCCGTTGGTCGGAGTAATCTAACCACCAATCTGATGAAAGGCAAACACCCTTAAAACGTAACATTGAGTTTTGAAGAAATTGAGTAATAATATTTTTTTCAGGTGTATGCCATGCTGATGAGCTCATGTATTTATTCCCGATACATTTCCTCAACAAGCCCTTTACAGAAGAAGACAAAAAAATTATGGATCTCATAGTTACCATGTGGACCAATTTTGCTACTAGCGGGTAAGTAATGTTCCTGTAGCTACAGTTAGTAAATAGGTGGTAACTAAAGCAGGCAGCAATTCAATTACAAGTTTTATTACAGGGATCCTAATAAACCTGTACAACTATCGTTTAATTGGAAGCCGGCCACAAGTGGTAAAAACATGGAATATTTGGAAATTGGAAAGAAGCAATCGATGAAAAACTATTTAGCTTCAAGGTCTAGACTATGGGCGGAGCTACCATTGTGGCACAACTTGAGAAAACGAAGAATCATTGACGAGTTATAAGCCTAGTACTAAATAGATGCGTTGAATATTTTTATGTAGGCAGCTATACCTACTTATTGTTAATAATAGAATATTTTTAAGAATGTTTTAGATAAGTTTATTTTTCAATTTCAATGTATTTATTCCAGATAACACAATCCATATTTATTACAATTTTATGTCAATATCATCTTAATCGAAAAAATCTAAATTGAAATCGAAAACTTTATTATATTATATACTTCATGAATCTGTAAAAAAAATTTTTTTTTTTTTAAATTAAATTACTCAAAATTTCTTCTTACGTGAATTTTAGGATACCTACCTACAACTACATAATCAAGTGACTTAAAATCTACGGAAATATTATTCTATTCTTACACTGATGACGTTACTACAGTATCTTTTAGGTGTCCACCAATGATTGAAGTGGTGGTAAACTGACTGTTTATTCACTAATTTATTATTGTTGAGATACTCGCAGAGCCGACAGTACTCGTCAGTTTCAGGACTCTCGTGAGTATAATGATATGAGTAATACTTCTTCCATCTAAAAAAATCGTTATATGCTTTCGGGTTCTGTATCAGTTCATACATTTTCCGCGCCAGTTTCATTTCTCCAAGTTCAAGCGCATTCAAATAAGAGCCTTTAGGCAAGAACCTGTTAAATAACAATAGCAATTTAGTGTTGCAGCATGACCTGTTTGACATTATACGAATAAAGGTGCATTTTTCCAGAAATGAACAAGTTCTGTTAGGGCTAAGCTAAGCGGTGCAAAAGGGATAATGTCCACCAATACATTTCCAAGCTCTCGGTTGACGAACTTGTGCTACTTTTTAATGCCAATTTTTCGGTTGGAACAATACTCGTGAATTAACTGCAGTCACCACGCCATACTATTACCATTTACATGAGCTTGGATATCGAAAAGTTTTGGCTCGATGGATACCATACGTCCTCACATATGCCAATCGTGCGGTCCGGGTCTGCCAATCGCTTTTGCTTCGACCGCAACGCAAAGAGTTTTTGTCGGATCTGGTTACTGGTGATGAGTCATGGATTCACTACAATAACGATACACGTCGTGCCTTTTGGCTGCTTCGAAAAGAAAGCCCTCCAACTTAACCGAAGAAGAGTCAGAAGAACGGCAAAAAGGTTCTGCTTAGATGTTTTTGAGATTTGCAAGGTATGCTGTTTTATGAATTATTACAGAATGAGACAGTAAATGCTGCCAGATATGCAATTCAGCTAGAAAATTTGTGTTAAGCCAAAACAACACAGACGAGCCAATGTTGTTTTGCTACATGATAAACGCTCACTCGCCACTCGCCAACAGCTGGAACACCTAGGCTGAGCGACTGCACCTCACCCACCATATCCACCAGGCATCGCCCCATCAGACTAACATATATTTAGACTTAGAACCTTGAAGAACTATTTGCGGGATAAACAATTTCCTGATATACCTAATGTGGAATCGTACTCGACTACATCATTGACTGGAGATTCTTTTACGATAAACATAATAAAATAGAAAAAATAATCGAGTGTCTCATTACTTTTGTGAAAACCTGATTTTACTACTCATATGACCATAGTTTCGCGTGAGCGAAGAAGCATCTTTGATTATCGCTATAAGTTCAACTTAAATGAGTAATACTCACCAATACTCATTGAGTATTGGTGACAGTAATCTAACCGCGACTCATTGCTGCACTGCATCAGGTATATGTACAATTTCCTGCTAATCAGAAAAGATGCAGGAGATAAAGAAGGAACGGGTCAATTTTTATCAAAGAGCGATTTCCGTGATTGACGATAAAATTTTTATAAATAAATGAATATAAATAATGCTGACCTCCATAATATGGTGTCTATTTATGTGCCGCATCCCTTCTCGCCACCTTATTCATGCTTCCCTACCTACTTACTGACTTTACCTTCCAGTGCGAGCACAGTGGGTAGTACGGTTGTTGTGCTTTTATTTTACTCCACTGCAAGATAGCCCTTTTAAAAATGATGACGGGGGAATAGGTTCCTACACGGCATCGTATCGGATCGCTAAATCAATTGGCGACACGCCTTTGCTGGTAGGGTAGTAACTAGCCACGGCCGAATCCGATTCAATCTGATAAAGGGTATGAAATTTTGCATTTTAAGTGTAATTATGCCTTGTTAATAAAATAGGCCTCTTGCTTTTAGGTCCTTACGATACGCGTCTAAACTCCTAGGCTATCACGTATTGACACGCTTTATAATATGGAATTTGACTCACCTCGAGTAATTGGCTCCCCCTAACACAACAGGCACCGTTTTGTGAAGAAGGGCGTGTAATATCTTTTCAGAGACGTAATCATCGCTTATTGCGTTCTCAAACGCGAGATAGAAATAGTATTGTTTTTCAAGCATTCTATGACATCTGCTCATTATGTTTCGAGGACACTGTAAGACACTCCCACACTCTCCGAATATATCTAGTTCGAGACCGTAAAGTTTCATTTTCTCCCGCAATTCCTCCACGAAATGCTCTCGCAGACTTTGTGTCTCGCAGTTGGAGGCAAACCACGCTGCTGCCTTTGTTTTTGACGACAAGGATACCTTAAAAGGTGAATGTTCGTTGTAGTCTTGTACACTTTATCATAAATAGAGTAAAATACAAAGATTTATTTTTAAAAATAACAAAAATTAGAACAAACTAAATAATAACCTGAAAAAAATATAAATCTATTTCGATATCTTCGATATGTTTCCAAGATGGCTCCTTTCAGCCACAGAGAAGGCAATAGGCGTGGTATGTGTCAGATCTCATTTCTGCCAAGTGACGTGAGTCACCGTGTTATTTTCTGTGATAATAATTAGCGGAGCATATTTAGCGGAACATAAAAAAAGGTTTGATATCAGTATCATATAAGGTTGCTGGCTGGTTTATACGTCATTTAATTAAAAAGGAATATTTTCAAATTAAGAAAACAACTGAACATCACATTTTATGCATTTGTTTTAATTTTATTCAAATACACCTTATCTGAAGCGAACTTCGAGTATTTCTTCCTTCTGAGTTTGATTTAAAATTTCATTGAAATACTGTTTTTTGTTAGTTTTTTTTTAATCGCGTATCTTTCTGGAGTTGATGACTGAATTATGCCTGACTTAGCCCCAACGGAGATTGCCAGGGCACTCGAAATGCGAAGAAATGGTCAAACCTACAGTGATATCCAGAGATCTTCGTCGACCAGTTTCAACGATCCATCGCAGTATCCAACGGTTCAGGGAGACCGGTACGTATGTGAGAAGAGTAGGACAAGGCAGAAAAAGACGCACTTCGAGTAGGGATGATCGTTTCATTCGGCTTCGTGTACGTAGGAACCCCCGTTTGACGGCCATCCAAGCCCGACATGAGTTAGAAGCAGTGCGGGGTGTAACCGTAAGTGAGCGTACGGTACGAAGAAAGGTCGAAGAAGCTGGTTTGGGTTCATTTCATTGAAATACTGTTTTTTGTTAGTTTTTTTTTAATCGCGTATCTTTCTGGAGTTGATGACTGAATTATGCCTGACTTAGCCCCAACGGAGATTGCCAGGGCACTCGAAATGCGAAGAAATGGTCAAACCTACAGTGATATCCAGAGATCTTCGTCGACCAGTTTCAACGATCCATCGCAGTATCCAACGGTTCAGGGAGACCGGTACGTATGTGAGAAGAGTAGGACAAGGCAGAAAAAGACGCACTTCGAGTAGGGATGATCGTTTCATTCGGCTTCGTGTACGTAGGAACCCCCGTTTGACGGCCATCCAAGCCCGACATGAGTTAGAAGCAGTGCGGGGTGTAACCGTAAGTGAGCGTACGGTACGAAGAAAGGTCGAAGAAGCTGGTTTGGGTTCATTTGTGCCCGCCAAGGCTCCAAGGCTCGAGGTAAATCATCGTAGAAACAGGTTAACTTTTGCTCAGGAACATCGACTTTGGAACGCGGACCAATGGAGCAAGGTATTGTTTAGTGATGAGTGCAGAATTCTCTTAAATCAAATTGACGACAGGCATAGAATATACAGACGCAAAGGAGAACCATACATTCAGACAAATTTTGAAACTACACTTGCATACGGTGGTGGATCAATAATGGTTTGGGCGGGCATTTGTTTGGGAGTTCGCACAGACTTGGTAGTGATTGACAGAGGGAGTCTGACTGCAGACCACTATATCAGAGAAGTTTTAGAAGAAAATGTCGTACCGTTTGCCCCATATATCGGTGAAGATTTTGTTTTTATGCAGGATAATGCTCGGCCGCATACCGCTCGGGTAACTCAAGCTTATCTTAATGATATGAATATCACTGTTATGGAGTGGCCGGCGAGATCACCGGATATGAACCCAATAGAGCACGTTTGGGACTTGCTGAAAAGAAAAGTTAAGTCCAGAATTCCAGCTCCTGCCAACGTGGGAGAACTGCGAATCGCCGTAGTTGAGGAATGACGGAGACTATCCCAGGAGACCATCGATAACATCATTCTCAGTATGCCTAGACGG
This sequence comes from Erebia palarica, assembly GCA_964035005.1. Lineage (NCBI taxonomy): Eukaryota > Metazoa > Arthropoda > Insecta > Lepidoptera > Nymphalidae > Erebia > Erebia palarica. The sequence continues at coordinate 25,256,184 of OZ035986.1, forward strand.
GTAGAAACTTTAATAAGAGCACGTGGAGGAAATATGCGACATTAATCACCATTTTTCTAATTTAATTAATTGTTATTTTAATATTAAATTTCACTTTTCCCGGTTACGTGAAAAGTTCAAAAATGTACCATTTTTCACAAATAGCCTTTACTCGCAAAATCTGTTCTTAATGTGATCTCATTTTAAGTAAAACAAATGAAACTTTAAATAACAAAAGAAGTGTAGTAAGTAGATTTTAAAATAAAACCATATTTTTTTAATTATGGACCTTTTTTTATGTTCCGCTAAATATGCCGGCGAGTTTATTTGACACTTGATGAAAACCTCAAAAATATGAATCCGTCATTGTCACAGTACTAATGTTTAGTGTTGCTAATCGTCGAAATATAGACCAGTCCCATACGAATCTAAACCGTCTTCTTTATAATTAATTTAAAAATTTCCTCATTTTGTCCACAAAAAATACCCAAATACTCACTAACTGAATATCACAACACTAAAGATGAAGGAAGAAGTATTGGCAAAAGAAAAGAAATAATTGTGGAACATACGGCATCTCTCTCCCTTTACATACGTTTCTCTCCCAGCCCGTAACAATGTAATGGAAGGTTTGCGAATTAAAGTAATATTAATAATTACATAGCCATGTACTTCTACTAATGTGTTACTAAATTAAAGTGCATCAAGAAAATTTCAGTTTAAATTATTTAAAAGTAACAAAACTAGATGTAAAAAAAAGACCGAAGAAAAATATATTGCACATAACTTGCCTTTAATTCTGTATCAATCATATTCATGTCCCGTTTTTCTATCCAATTCATATCTTTCTTAGGGCCTATAAATTTTTTCATGCTATCTCTTATAGAAAAGTAAGGCCAATACAAATCGGAATCAGTTTTATAGCTCCATGTCCAATTGAAAAAATTGTTCCAAAATTCACTACATATGGGGTAATTAGCTGCCGCTTCAATGTTAGTGTAAATATATTTTTGATGCTGATATCGTCTCTTTGGAAGGTCGTTCATGTACCGGATGTGATATAGATCAGGTCCATTGAAGAGTACCGCTTCGAACTCTGTGTAATCGCCTAGCAGATTTCTATCACTAGTCACATGGCAGTTGCTCCACGCGCAGCTCTTATTGACAAAAATGGTTTGACCATCCCCAAGATAGACAAGAGGAGTATTTCGGGGATTAGTCCAAACTAGAATATATTTCATATCATGAATTCTCTGGCTAAATGACTTATTCATTTTTGACACATCGTAATGTTTGGTTAAGTCTACTATATTTGATTTAAGGGATTTCCCAATTTTAAAACCTTTTTCGGTCCTAAAAATTTCGATAAAATTAGAATTCATTAAAATTTCGTGTTTTGTATTAATAGCGTAAAAAATCACAAACAGGAACGCGATGACAACAGTGCAATACACCCTTTTTGACAAATAATACGATATGAAACGAAACATTTTTAAGTGGTTTGTGTCAAATTGATCTGAAAATTGCTATCTACTTTTGCCTTCTCCTGAAACAAGTAGTCCTCAGTTTGTTGACTAACAAGTGTGCCACTGAAGAGATATTTTGTAAACAAAAAATCTCGAACTTGTTACTTAGTCTACGTAACTTGACAAGCTTCCCGGCGAAGCGGTTCGAAAAGTGGAAAGTCCAGGTTTCGATTACGATTGAGGTAATTTCTATGGGCTAGTAAATAATTTCAGTATTTACGATTTTAAATTGGAAAAAGTCATGTCTAGTTTAGAAATGGCTAGTTATTGTCGCATCGGCACCGATAAAGTCGTACTGCCAGTAGGTACCACATACCACAGTACACAGATACCACAGTACATATGAAATTGGCGTTGTCGTACTGGCCACTTTGATCTCAAATATCTCCTCTTTGGAGAAAGGACATGACCAGTAATTGCCCTCCGATTCGGGACAATGCACAGGATTTCCGTTTTTACAGTAAGGTTTAAAAATTCAAAACGAAATTATTATGGATTTATTATTCCAAATAAGGCCAGGGTTCAAATGACAAAAAAAAACAGTACGTTTATTGTTTAAATCTTGAGCGTCCGCTTTCCTCTTTAAGCACTACTCCATTTTGACGTTCCATTATATCCATGCCTAATAATAATCTTGTAACCCTACATGAATACCATTTAAATACCTTAGTCATTATATTATGAATGATTTATTTTTGATCAATTAAATAGTAATGAAAAGGAAATGTATGTTTTGTTTATAATTATTTTTATTTTTTGACAAGTCTCAAACTAATAGATCGAACAAAGCATTTTGAAATACTGCGTTTAAAGGAACGCCCTTTCACATTGCATATGCCGCCATCTGTGGTCGAATATTTAAACTGGAACGCCCTCTCACATTGCATATGCTGCCATCTGTGGTCGAATAGTTGAACTTGTTAACTAAAAGTAGTGAGCAATACTTAAAAATATTTTCTAGACTCACCATAGCGCCATCTAGTGTGGGAAAGCAGTTTTTGGTGAAACTTTTTTAATTTATTTTCTCAGTTTTCAGAGCCTTCAGACTCCTGAAACTTTTTTATTTGAAAACTATAAAATATAACAATTACAATAAAGAAATAATACTTGAAAATATTTTTTTAGACTCGCTCAACACAATAAATAGCGCCATCTAGTGTGGGAAAGCAGTCTTTTGGTGAAACTTTTTTTGTTCATTTTCGCAGTTTTCCGAGCCTTCAGACTCCTGAAACTTTTTTATCTGAAAACAGTGAAATATTACAATTCCAATAATAAAGAAATCATTGCTGAACATTGATTTTTGACACCTAGGCAAGCTGCCATAGTTCCACCGGTCAAGTCCTTTATACAGCTATTTACTCATGCTTTTGTGTTTTGAAAACCCCTAATTCATTTGTATTTTCCTCTTTTGGTTTTTTCTTTGCGTCACTCAGTTTACAAAATCGAAAACTTGAAATATCGCGTTATTTACGAATACGAGTTCCATCGTGGCACCAGCTGCTGAAACGGCTCAAAGGATTTATGATTTGTATGGCGGCGGTGTCGCAAAAGAAAACACAGTGCGTTTTTGGTTCCAACGTTTTCGTTCTGGAAATTTCGACCTGCAGAACAAGCCCCGTGGACGGCCGGAGACCAAGGTTGATAATAAAGAATGGAAGGCTATTGTGGAAGCGGATCCATCGCAAACCACGTCCGAGCTAGCTGCAGGCTGCGGTGCTAGTGATAAAACTGTTTTAATCCACTTGAAGCAAATTGGGAAGGTGAAAAAGCTTGAAAGATGGGTACCTCATGAATTGAGTGCAGCAAACCGACAAACGCGCGTCGGACTGCTGCGTTACATTACTCAACCGGCACAATAATGAAGGGATTTTAAATCGAATTATTACCTGTGATGAAAAATGGATCCTGTACGATAATCGGAAACGCTCATCGCAATGGCTGAACCCTGGCGAACCAGCCAAATCCTGCCCCAAGCGAAAAAGATTACTTGTGAGCGTTTGGTGGACTAGTGCCGGTGAGGTTCACTACAGATTTCTTTAATCTGGCCAGACGATTAACTGCGGATGTCTATTGTCAGCAACTGCAAACCATGATGGAAAAGTTAGCTGCTAAACAACCGAGGCTGGTCAATCGCTCTAGGCCACTGCTGTTTCAGGACAACGCTAGACCACACACTGCACAACAGACGGCTACCAAATTAGAGGAGCTTCAATTGGAATGTCTAAGATATCCACCGTACTCTCCGGACCTTGCTCAACACCATTTTTTTCGAAATTTGGATAACTTCTTGCAAGGGAAAAATTCAACTCCGATGGGGCAGTCCAAAGCGCCTTTAAAGATTTTATCGATTCCCGTCTGAATGGTTTTTTAGTAAAGGAATCAATGAACTACCTATGAGTGAGAGTGCATCGATAGCAATGGTACATACTTTGATTAAATAAATATTAGGTCTTTACCTATGAAATTGCCTTTCTTCAGTACTGGTCATTTCAAATAAAAAAAAGTTTGTAATGGCTCTGTATTCTAAATTCAAATTAATTTTGTTTTAAAACCATGACATTATTTTTACAAACTCAGTCTTTTGTTTTTTGATTAGCGTTGTATTTTCATTACATTTCCACATTTTTCGTCATAATGGATACTTTAAAAATTCGTGTAATTATGGAATACGAGCTCCGTCGTGGCACCAACGCGACACAAACGGCGCGTAACATCAAAAACGTTTACGGAGAGAACTGTACAAACGAACGCACAACCCGTTATTGGTTTTCCCGGTTCCGTTCTAGAAATTTAGACTTGAAAAATGAAGCTCGTGGTCGTCCGGAGACTTTGGTTAACAATAATGAATTAAAGGCGATTGTGGAAGCTGGCGAAACTCAATCTAGTGAATGAACTAGAAGTTTAATTCGCTATAATCTGCTACAGTAGACACATCTGTGTGGTATAGTGCGTGTCTTTCACCTGCAGCATGCGACACCCAACACCCAGCAATTCGCACAGGCACAACACCACACCACACAAGTCCTCCAAATCACTCTCTCGTACGTTTCACTCCGATACCGGAGCATTTTCAGGAGATGTTGACTCGACAATGCACGATTGTGAAATGACTATCGTATCGCAAGTTCCGGCTTATATACCTTTTTGGCATGACTCATACTGAAACCCCGCCCCCTCCCCTATTACTGTATAAATTGAGTAAAGGTGAATTTGATACGTTTATTTGCTCATTTAGCAACTAAAATCGTTTATTATTGTGTTTAATTATTTCTAATTGCTCCCAAACGCACATTCGAAACGTACGTTGAGAGCGATTTGGAAGATTTGTGTGGTGTGGTGTTGTGCCTGTGCGAATTGCTGGGTGGTGGTTGTCGCATGCTACAGGTGAAAGACACGCACTGTACCACACAGATTTGTCTACTGTAGCGGATTATAGCGAATTAAACTTCTAGTTCATTCACTATCATGGACTTCCGCAAAGTAACGCCTACTTCTATTCAATATTTGAAACTCAATCTACAGCTGAGCTAGCAGCAGCTTTTGATGTAGCATCAAAACAATATTGATCCATTTGCGACCAATTGGCAAGGTAAAAAAGCTTTATAGATGGGTGCCCCACGACCTTAACGATCGCCAGCGCAACGTGCGCGTCGAGACCTGCCTTGCGCTGCTCAACAGGCAAAGAAATGAAGGAATTTTGAAACAAATTGTTACGTGCGACGAAAAATGGATTCTGTTCGACAATCGAAAGCGCTCAGCAAGTTGGTTAGATCCTGCTTCAGCACCAAAGCAATGCCCTAAACCAAAAATGACCCCTAAAAAGGTGATGGTCACTGTTTGGTGGTCTAGTGCGGGTGTGATTCACCATAGCTTTTTACAAAACGGCATGAGCATTACTGCAGATGTGTACTGTGAAGAAATGGAGAAGATGATGGAGAAGCTTGCACATCTGCAACCAGCTTTGGTCAATCGGTCGTCCCCACTGCTCCTTCACGACAACGCGCGACCCCATACTGCGCAACAGACAGTCTCCAAGCTGCAACAGCTGGGGTTGGAAGCTCTCCCTCATCCGCCATACTCACCAGACCTTGCACCTACCGACTATTACTTTTTCCAAAATTTAGACAACTTTTTAGTGGGTAAATAGTTCAATTCCCGAGAGGCAGTACAAAATGCCTTTGAAGAGTTTGTTGCCTCCCGTCCAGCTGATTTTTACAAGAAGGGCATCAATAAACTGCCAATGCGTTGGCAAAGATGCGTCGATTGCATGGGTGATTACTTCGAATAACAGAAATAAAAAAAGTTTGAAAAAATAAGTACTTTCACTTATTCCATATAAAACGGCAATTTCATAGGTAAAGGCCTATTATATTATATTTAAAAAAAACGACTTTATGTTCCTCCCTTACAAAACGCCAATTTCATATGTATGGACCTAATATATTGAGTATAATATACTGAAGCTATATAACTTAAGAAGAAGATATACAGCTATTTGAATGTAGTGATAGACTCAATGTATCGATAGTCTGTAAGTGTATTATTTTTAATCTACGTCCTGCACTGTGGACTCTTTAAATTATATTGACTGGATAGAGTGTTTCCTTTAATAGTAGTGACTAGGTATAGGGTAAATTGGTTAGGAAAACAGTACTTCAATATTAAAGTTTAATAAATAGATAAGCATAAGCACGTATCGGTGTTTTATATTTTAAATTACCAGTTTATAATTTCAGTTGAAATTAATAATTAGGAATGAACGTGCCAAGTGATAAAACTAAGCAACGACATATACTATAATCTTGTAAATAGTTATAATATGATTAACATTGAAAAAATATTTATATCATGTAGATGCTATACAAACGCCCCATCTGTACCGTATTCCTTTATCTAGTAGTACCATATGTATTTAACCATTTGAAAATCATACAATTCCATACAGATGGACGGTTTACATAAAATTTCTTTGAGGTAGAAACCCATTTGCAACATTCCACGCCGAGAAACAAGTCAACACCCCACGCATACCTGAAGATTTTCACCCGTTTCATTTAATTAATTAATTAGTAATTACTCAACTGCCCAAAAAAAGGAGTAAAATTTTACAGGGTTCATGTATGTATGTATGTATGTATGTATGTATGTATGTATGTATGTATGTATGTATGTATGTATGTATGTATGTAGAATTTTTTATTTGTTATAATCTTTATCATCCCGAGTGACACTGGCTATTACATTTTTTGAAAAAATTCAATGTGGCCGGGCACTCGTGTTTTTATATCATTCTCACTTGTTCGTAAGTGAGTTACGCATGGAACTACTTCGTGTTTCTCCTACAATACGACGACACAGGAGGACCTTTACAGGACGACACCACTACGGTCAGACAGTTACCCCCACAATCAATCAATGGCTACCAGTGCTACGAACCAGCGGCGCATTTTTGAGCAATGACTACTGGGGTGTGTTTCTGGTCATATATCATATTTTTATATTAATTTTAAGCGTCAAAGCAAATGCGTTTCTACCATTACACATTTGCAATATGTTATTGAGTTAACCCCAAACCCTGACGCTCTGATCCCAGGAACAGCTGGCCAGAGCAATCCCGTTCGGAGCCATAGAGATGGAGGTCACTCTGTTTTCGTGCGCGGTTAGCGTACCTATAAACACATTACACAATTATTATTAATAGTATAATATTACAGAGAAAGTATTTTTGACAATCGTTGTAGCTACAGGAAACAGATAGACTACAGACTCTTAAAGACATTTTATCCTGCAATATGTTGTCCTTGCTAAGACAATTCAGACCTGACTGCACGCAGTGTTATAAAGAATCCAATTTGAAAACTGGTAAATATTTTCAGACCGCGACTGACATACAGGATCATAAAAATAAAATGAAAATTGTGTGAGAACTTATTCACGAATCCTGCACGCAGAGATTTAACTAACAATCGCAATAGAACTAGAGAGCCTGAAGCAAATTTTTACCCAGAGCAACTGGTTTTAATTAGAAACTCCCTAATGCCTCTTGTCAAAAGGCAGCTCCCCGCTATACTGTCAGTGATAAATTTAACAAAATTCTACTGTGCTGAGACATTTTGCCAGTGGAACCGGACTAGTATATAGGCAAATGTTAAAAAAGTAGTCTTCTTCATGATTTTCGTAGCTATTTCTTATACATATCTATGACAGGTATGTATGTGTTCGTCGTGGTTTTTAGAACAAGGAACTGTCGGTCGTAGAACTTGGCGGTGTGGACCCGCGTAGCAACTCCAATATCAACGTGCATTGCAAGTGGTTCTAGATACACAAAAGATCGACATCTATCTGGTATCTGAGACGCACTTGACTAATCAATTATACATTAAATTTCACGGGTACAAAGTGTACCATGCCATACACCCAAATAATACAGCACGAGGAGGCAGTGCCATCTCAATTAAAGAAAAATTAGTATCACTATCATACTCTAAATACCATAAAACTAAGGAGGAACAAGAAATTAAGGCAATGGCCGTACAAGTTCGAGCCCCGGCTGGGATTAGTGATGAGTTTAAAGTCGAAGTTGGTGTACACCAAGGTTCATCACTGAAGCCTCTTCTTAGTCTTTTAATCTGGTACTGAACCATATTACAGCAAATATACAAAAGCAGCCACCTTGGGATCTCCTATATGCTGACGACGTAGCACTCATAAGAGAAACCCCGAGCGATCTTCAAAACACCCTTGAAACATGGAGGGCAGCTCTCGAAAAAAAGAGTGAGCCGAGGCAAGACTGAACGCATGCAAGGAATAGCACGTCCCACAAATTAGAAAGAGTTGGGGCCTCGTTTATGTTGGAACTAATCATTAAGGCAGGGAGACCCGCAATCTTCAAAGCTGTTTATAGCAATACAATAAGTATTGCTATAAACAGCTTGTGTTGAGCAATAAGTATTGGGACAACTGGGATAACATCGGGTCAAAAATACATGACAAATTCTTATCACACCTGAGATTTGCAGACGGCATTGTGCTGCTCTCTGATAAAACCGAAGATTTGCAGTGTATGCTTGAAACACTAAATTCACAAAAAGTAGGACTTTGAATAAACCGAGATAAAACAAAAGTAATAACAAACTCTGACAGGAAAAATACATACACAGATACTTGGTCAGCATATTTCGCTTGATGACCCCATTGATAAAGAAATAGACAGACGTGTATCGAATACATGGAATAAATATTGGAGTATGAAAGAGATTTTTAAGGGAAATCTTATCTCAATGGTATCCAACGTCACGCTCCTATCTATTCACCCTCGTCCAACATAAACTTATGACACAAATAAAAAATAAGAGTTTGGTTTAGTAGACTTCGTCTCCTTTGTATTTGGAGATTTACTGCAACTCCCTTCCGTTAAAAAAAATGTGTATATGAAGAACCACGTGCTCAGTCTCGGAAGATTAATGGCTCTTTAGGGTCATCCAATGTAAAAAATATCAAAAATATCTCTCTCAGTCGTATCCAAGATTTGGGACGCTTGGCGCCTCATTCTCGACGCGCACTGTGCCGCTGGTTATTTAGTGGGTATTCCGGAATGAGTCTCACATACCCGCTTAGTGCGGGATGCGCAAAAGCATTCTTTGCCAGCGATTCAAAAAAAGGGTCATCAAATATCTGGAAACCTTGTTTACCTGTGATAAACTCTAATAAATATGAGGTAAAAAGACAACGTAGCCTTTACAGATATATTTAACTAATCTGACTAGGCATTGTAACAAAAAGCGACCAAGTATTGTCCTGTGAGCAAATGTTACCAATTCATTCCGGAACGCTTGCTGGTCGCCTTGCAGAAATCACCAAATACTTGTCATCTTTAGGAGACCACACAGTTTGCTTAGTTCCAACCAGAAGTATGCCCGAGCGAATGATGTTGCTATACTAAGGAAAATAAACCAGCCACATCACAATTTTTTTACTGCTTTAAAAATGTGAAATTAAACTATGTTGCCAATTCTAAAACAATTAAATTTGTGTCTATTAGCATCACTGGGTGTGAGTCAAACGATACATGGTCGTTTGTGTTTATTCATTATTGGTTTATAAACTCGTCTCTAAGTTGAAATTGTCAAATGAAACCTTATATCTTTTAATACCTACTGTCAATTTTGAAAATACATATTACTGGTCAATCTGCATTTAGCTGTCTTGAAATTTGAAGTTGCTGAAGATGTCCCTTCTTGCACGTACCACTAGATAGACCCAAACTAATGACAAATTACATAGACAACCCACCTTCCATTTTATTTATTGTTGCTTGTTTTAGAAAAACTAAAAATTTGGTCATGGTAAACACTATTATTATTCTTGTTTCTGACTTTGGCTTGATATTAATGCTCAAATATCATACTGCTCGACCATAGATTTTACTAGATATTATTTAAAACTCGATTTAGAGAGAAGTAATTACCTGTATGGACTACTTTCAAAGTGTCCCAAGAATGCACGGAATTATCATCCGAACCGGCGAGCAAATAACGTCCACTAAGCGACAAGCCTGCAAAAGAGACCACACGCATCTATCATTAAAGAATAATCGTTGTCGCAGATTTTAGTGTTGCAAATATGCAATGTGCAATGATATTCTATACGTCGAGTCCGCTCTGTGTTGGAATATTTGATTTTCAACTCTTTGTGACGTGTCGTAGTTTCAGTTGTTGATAGTTGGTGGTGTTTGGGAGCATAAAAAATACAAGTTTTTTTGTCAATGTGCGAAACTAATTCACAGCTATGCTCCCTGGAGTGGCTATGAGAACTGTGGCCTTAATTTGATCCCTGGTAAGGTCAATTTACGAATTCAGACTTACCGCAACTGGTAAAGCCGCAGTTACCGGGCGGTGTATAGTGGCCGATCTGTTGGTCACTGCGAATGTCGAATAAACGAGCAGTTTTATCTTCAGAAGCGGTCGCGAATGCCTGGCCGCTGGGATGGTACTAGAAACAAGTACAAGTAAAGTCAAGGGAGACCGAGGAGGTTGGTTAATGAGGGGAGTTTATACAATTTCGGTCGATATTTTTTCTTTTGTTTAGTTCGCACCGAAATCCCAAAGAAAGAGGAACTACCCGACAACTGCAAGAAGCAAATTGGAACAATTCCGCCCTGAAAGATTATTAAACTATTATTCTATCATGCGATCCTGTGTGAATTATGAATATACTTACCGTAATATTCAATAATGCGATATTGTTTTTTGGTTGAGTTGTTTGTGGCAGAGCCTGATTTTTGCACCTAGGACTATTACACTTTATAACTTACTCTTCTTTATTATATTTGTGATTTATGTGCTATGTGCACGGAAGAGTAACTTTTAAGTTTCAGAATGCCTACTAAATATGTAAGAAAAACTGAACCTTAGAGGAAGAGATGTTGAGGAGGATGAAATTCTTAGAAATGCCTCATCCTGATCTCACGTTCAGGGAATTATTATTGACTCACACAAACGCTATTGACATCAGCTTCGTGTCCAAAGAATGTCTGCTTTGCCTTCTCAGCCCGCACGTCCCATAGCTTGCAGGTTCGGTCCACTGAACCGGTGACGTAGGTCTTCATATCTGTAAATATTTAATTTCTCTCTCGCTGCGTCTTTTCCCCTCATTATTGAGAAGCCTTCTGTCTTATTACATGTTTTCTTGACATAATCATTATTTTTCCCATACCCTAATGCATACACTATTTTCGTTTTAAATTTACGTTTCACTTGATTATGACAGTGATAGCTGATTATAAGTTACAATTTGCTTTAAGGAGTTAGGACTTGCTTTTAACAACGACTTATAAGTTTGTTTGTTATTATGGTATATTTATAAGACTTACCGGGAGCTAAAGAAATAGTGACCACATCGCCCGCATGGGCGTCAAATTCCACTTCCCTTTTGCCTGCCTCCAAGTCCCAAACGCAACTAAAAATATGCATCAAATTAAAAACGTCTTCATTTATAAATTGGGTTTATAGATTTATTATACTTATAGTAAACTAAATGATGCCAGCGAATTTTCTTTCACAATTTTAAAATTAGTTTGGTTAGGTTAGGTATAGATTATCATTAGGTAGGTTTAGGTACGAGTAGGTTTACTACCTACTCGCTATAAGTTGTATTGTTAATTATTGATTGATAAGCTGTTTTTTGGGAAGGTTAAGTTTTGATTTATGGTTTATGTATAGGTACGTATATTTTATTTTACTCCCTGCATTATCTTTGCTTTAAAGTCAGGTGTGAATAAGTAGGTATTTTGTTTTCATGCTTTTTAGATAAGCAATAGTATGAGTTGTATTTAGGTATTGATATAACTTAGCCATTTGAAAATAAGTGTAGGTTCAAAAAATCTCAATCCACTCGGACGAAGTTACGGGCATCAGCTAATATTAGTATAAGATACAAGATAAAATTTATCTTATAAACCAATGCCGTTATTCTACAGTACCTACTAAAGAATAGGCACAAAATAAATTTTGTGAACATGCTTAGGATCAGAAAACACTGTTTTTGTTTCATAAGTATAAATACTAATGATTGAATAGAAAGCAGACAAAAAAAGGATTGCATACTCGTAGTCACGCCTGATGACTCGTCCCACCAGTATGACTATTAAGAATATTTTTCTTGTTTGTAACTTCTAATATTTCTAATCCTTTTGCCAGTTGATTATAAGCGAGGTGAAAATATCAATACCTAATCACAACCTTCTGAACACTATTATTCCCGCCTGGTGTCTAACGATATTCCTCGCAGAATGTGAAATAGCTTTAGCAAAACCGTCTTATGATATTTCCCCCATATCTTGATAAGAAGCTGTTACTTGGCAGCGTTTATGGCATAAAAAAAACAATTAATTAAAGAAATAATATTTTTAGATTATATAGTGTTCTTTTAGACGTAGTTGAAAGGGATGGACTTAAGACCCAGTTGAAAATAACCAGCAAGCAGAGGAATTGCGCGGAAATAAAATAAAACAGTTTATAGCGTACACGATTCGAAATTAAAGCAAAAGTTATTAAGTTACTAATCGCAGACCGGAATACAAAAAAATAACGACACAGAACCAATAATTTATAAAATAAAAAAATTAAAAGTTTTTTTAGAGGCATTAACTCTCCCCAGGTGTCATTATCAAACAGCAGTATATTATATTTTGTCATCTTACTTTCTATTACGTGTTTGATGAACAGATAGCCAATATGTGAAGATTGCATACATATACATACATAGGCATACCATCACACGCCGTTTGTAAAATGGTATTTTGAGATTGCCTAATCCTGGAAGGATGCCACTCGTTTTCTGATAATAACATAAAAGTCAGGCACTCTCGATTCAGCAAACATACCCGAAGCACTACCTAGGCAAAGCCATCAAGATGCGAAACGCATCATTACAGTATAATGATGCGTTTCGCATGTGGTGTCCGCCACTAGTAAATTACAGGCTAATAAAAGCAAGACAAGGGGCCTTGTCAAGGATTATAAGATGTTTCATAGGTCATGTCGCATAGTCAATGACGGGAATAGAATGCATAACTGAAGAGTGCCATGGCATGGCAAGAGATACCACGATGATCACGGACATTTGGGAATCGAAAAATATCTTGCGGGCAGCTATCCGCGGTAAAAAAATATTACCGCGGTATTTTGTTACAATAATTAAAATTTAACTATGTGCTTTTTTAAAATTTATTTTCTCTTTTGTAACCCACGGTAAAAACTAAACTGTATTTGAAAGAACAGACGATTTTTATTAAAAGGACGGCAAATTTTTGCAATAGGATGTGGTACAGAGAAGAATCTGAGGATTCTTCTGCTGTGTCAGATTAGACTAAAGCTATTTGACAACAACGGTGATTATATTTTGTACTACTTTTTAAGTTTGTAAATAAGAGGAAACGTTGTGTTAAGAAACTACGCCAACCAGTTCAGCCCTTAAATTTCAAACACATTGCTAAAGATCTACATAAGATTAGGTATCATAATGATGTAGAGGAAGAAAACCCCTACATCTTCATGTCACCGGAGCCGGTGAGAATGTGCGTGTCATCGAGGAAGCGGCAGCTGCTGAGGAAGCCTTCGTAGCCCGCCAGCTCGCGTACCATCTTCGCCGACCCCGTCGCGTCACGATTATTCACATCGTACACTGTGCACATGTTGTCCATACCGCCGCATGCTGACAACACAACAGAAATTTAGGATAGATACAATTTCAATTAACTAACTAGTCACATAAAACTCTCGACTGCAGTCACTCGAAAACAGTCCACGTGAGTTCTTCTGAAATTATGTAATCAATGAGTTCTGTATGGATGAGGTCATTTCAGAGGGCTATAGAGCCATTCTCAGGCGAGAGGATATTTTTTTTTACAAGCGTTTCATGATGATACACTGACAACTAGACACGACAGACGATGTGTTTACCTATCAAACAGTATGCACCATTCCATTTTTGGAAAACAATGAGTACTCAGGGATTCTCTGTCAACTCAAACCCACAGATCCATGTAAGTTGCAACAACATAACAGGTATGTAACATTAAGTTAAGGTTAAATAACAGGTAAGTTTAAATGTGATGGTAAAGCACCCAATCAACTCTAACAATTCCACCATACATTGTTGTGTGATATCCAAACGTGATTAGGCAGCGTTTTCGATGAAAGCTTCCAGTCGGCTTGATTCACCGATATCTTCAACAATAATCGTCATATTTTAACCAATTTACACAAAACAATAATGAACTATACACATGAACCTTCCTCTTTAGTCACTCCGTCCATTGGTGAAAACCGTATGAAAACCAGTTCGGTAGATTTTGAGTTTATCGCGTTCAGACAGACAAACGCGGCAGGAGGACTTCTTTTATAATATTTAGTGATGAAGCACTTAAAGGAGGATAACTTTGCACGCTATAGCTGCTTTCTATAGGTGTTTAAAAGTGAATTGATTTCTCGTACCTACAAAATTTCCGGAAGGTGCGAATGCAACGCTCATTACCCAAGCCGAGCGTAACGGTATTACTTGCACCTTGTTACCGCTCCATGTGTCCCAAATTATAAGTTTACCGTCCAAAGAACCCGTCACACAGTGCCTGAAATGACCAATACTGCTGTAATGCATGAAGTATTTAAGGGTAGATTAACAATGACAGTCATCGATGATTGTCTTATGTCAGTTGGATCTCATTTGCATTACAGCCGTCAAAGCAAGCAACGATTCCTTTTGTTTACTAAGTAATTTTATTTCCCCTAAGAGCCGATTTTTCAATCCTCAGATAAACGACTAGATAGTAGATATTCGATGGATAGCGCAAATTCGTATTTATCAATAGACAGATAGGAGTTAACTGTCGAATAAAGTCTGTAACGGACGAATATATTTATCTGCTTCTTTGAGAGCCGAATAAAGGGCTACCTGCCTGTTTTATGACGTTTTCTAGTTTTTAGATTATATTGTATAGCTAGTAGGTACCTATGACATAAGTGCCTAGTTTTAATAATATTATTCTTTCATTCAGAATTATCATTTTCATTCCGTGTCCTCCTTGTACGCAATATCAGGTCATTAGTGGTAGGTACCTATTGATGACAATGGATATTTTCCACACTTATTCCACGCTGCATTTTTGTCTGTGTTGGTCAGGATTTTTTTATTTTCAACTAGCTGATGCCCGTTACTTTATCCGCGTGGATTGAGGGTTTTTGGTTCCCGCGAGAACTACAAGAACAGGACTATATATAATATAGATATTGACCGGTATTTCGTTACAAGTTAGGTTAATAAGTTTACTTTCGACTTTTGAAAGTTTGATCACGTTTCTTTACTTGCTCCATATTTTTAAGAAAGCACTTTTATGTGGCAACCTGTCTAAAATAAAATAAACACAAAATCAATTACGAAATGAAAATTGCGCAAATTCGAGGTTATGAATTCTTGCGATAAACGTCATTCAATAAAAAAACGTCCTTTCCCAGTCTTACGCATTGAATGATATATGTGTCTATCTCGCTTGCACACATTTAGTGTGAAGTTGCTTCGAAAATACCATATAGCTATAGATAGCTATCCCTTGGTTAAAAAGTGATTGAAAAATTGAAAAATTATAATCCATTGATAAACTGCCAGATAATTTTATTCTCACGATAGTTATCCAGTCGTTTATCTGAGGATTGAAAAATCGGCCCTAAGTTGTGTGTGCCCAAGGGATCTGTGTATCAACTGATTAGTGCTATTATAAACCTTACCTGAGTTGGATAAGATTTATTAAAGCCTGTATCCAACTTAGTCATGGGTATAGTTAATACATAAACGACAAGCGAAAATGACCAGACGCGGTCACTTCGACGCTCAGCTCAATTCAAAGAACTAGTTAATTATGTCGACTGTATTGATAGCGCTAAATAATTACCTAGAATCACCGCTGTAATGAACGGAGTTAACTTTATTGATGTGCCCTTTTAAAGTTTTCTTAGTCACGAAACGTATCTTTTGAACATCGCCCATATCTCCACATTTCTCGGCGAGTTTTGTATCAGCAACCTTTTCTTGTTCTGCCTGCAATTGCGAAAATAAACTACAATATATTTTTGTATTTTAAGTAATTTAATAAAATCGGTGCCGCAACATTCTGCTGTTGTGCAATAACAAAGGTTGGGAAAGAAATATATATAATTATTTCAAGTTCACCTGTGTTTGATTTATAGTTACTGAAATATGCAAGTACGACAAATAGACGGATGGACATGGTCATAGTCGCAGCTTGAGGATCCTTTTTTACCATTTTGGTAAGAAACTCGATCGTCATGCCACTAGTATTCACACTAATCACCATCAGAAGGCTAGGTAGTTATTAAAGCTGTACAGATGTGATTGATTGTTGAACGCTGAGGTCTGTGAAGAAGTAACCCTATGAAAGGGAAGTAATTAGTGACCAACCGCCTTAACCACAAGTAGGATCTAAATTTAATTAACGATAATAATCTTCGACGTAGCAATATCTGCGCGGACGTCGTGGGTGAACAGTGAAGGAATTTTAAACCGAGAGAAGCTGAAACAAGTGAAAGAAGATAAAACCTTGCTTTTCGGTACACAAAAGGATCTCGCTGATAGCACACAACCTTTATTGTAACAATTGACAAAATATGCGCACAAATATCGAAATTGATTTTCTAGAGTGTATTGTGAGCTATTTATGTTGCTTAACACTTGACCTCTGATATTAGGTCCTTACATATGAAATTGGCGTTTTGTCGTTCTGGCCACTTTGATCTCAAATATCTCCTCTTTGGTTAGGAGTTTCAATTTCAAATTTATACAGCTATTTACTCATGCTTTTGTGTTTTGAAAACCTCTAATTCTTTTATTTTTCCTCTTTTAGTTTTTTCTTTGCGTCACTCAGTTTACAAAATGGAATGGAATTAAAAAAACTTGAAATATCGCGTTATTTACGAGTACAAGTTCCATCGTGGCACCAGTGCTGCAAAAGCGGCTCGAAGGATTAATGATGTGTATGGCGGCGGTGACGCAAAAGAAAACACAGTGCGTTTTTGGTTCCAACGTTTTCGTTCTGGAAATTTCGACCTGCAGAGCAAGCCCCGTGGACGGCCGGAGACCAAAGTTGATAATGAAGAAATGAAGGCTATTGTGGAAGCGGATCTATCGCAAACCACGTCCGAGCTAGCTGCAGGCTGCGGTGTTAGTGATAAAACTGTTTTAATCCACTTGAAGCAAATTGGGAAGGTGAAAAAGCTTGAAAGGTACCTCATGAATTGAGTGCAGCAAACCGACAAACGCGCGTCGACTGCTGCGTTACATTACTCAACCGGCACAATAAATGAAGATTTTAAATTGAATTATTACCTGTGATGAAAAGTGGATCCTGAACGATAATCGGAAACGCTCATCATGGTTGAACCCTGGTGAACCACTAAATTCTGCCCCAAGCGAAAATTGACTCAAAAAAAATTACTTGTGAGCGTTTGGTGGACTAGTGCCGCTGTCGTTCACTACAGCTTTCTTAAATCTGGCCAGACGATTACGGCGTATGTCTATTTTCAGCAACTGCAAACCATGATGCAAAAGCTAGCTGCTAAACAACCGAGGCTGGTCAACCGCTCTAGGCCATTGCTGCTTCAGGACAACGCTAGACCACACACTGCACAACAGACGACTACCTAAGCTTCAATTGGGATGTCTAAGACAGTGCATAGATAGCAATGGTACATACTTTGATTAAATAAATATATTATATTTAAAAAAATCGACTTTATGTTCCTCCGAACATAAAGAATTATTCGAATAGAAGAATTAATCGAATTTATAGCTACCTATGTTAGCTATAAATTCGACTCGTTTGATGTTTCATGTGTCATTGAATTGTAAACGTTTTCCTAAGAGCGACTCCTATGAGGCTCGGACCTCGGCTTAGGATGTCGTTGGGACGAATGGGAGGTCGGTTGGACTAGATTAGTCCATACGGCCCCGAGGCCGTGGGTTATGACCACGTCCGGGTGACGTAAGATATCGGGGTCCTCGTCTTCGCCGGCGAAGACGCTGTGTTTGAGTGTAGCCCTATGTAGGGAGCACTGCCGGTAGTGATTTGCTCATCGGGGTCGTTAAGGACGTGTTTGGGACGTCTTTTGTCTAGTGGGTCATTTCGGTTGGGGGTGCAAGATGCAGTCTGAACTACAAGAGGGTTGGGATGTCTAACTGCCTTCTCAAAAGAAATTTTTGGAGCTGCTTGAAATATGGTGGGGAGTTCGAGGTCTCTATGGAGATCGACGTTGCTGACGAACCACGGGTATCAAGTGGCCATACGCATGAACTTGTTTTGGAGGACCTGGATAACTAGCTCATAGCATTTTGTACTCTTAAATCTCCTTACTAACTGCGCAATGTCGAGTAGCTGGTCACCTCGACGTTGACGTTATGGTGAAGCCGATGTTCGTTCAGCAAATTATTCTATAAAGATATTCAACGTTAAGGTCCCGGTGAATATTGTAGTTTCGGATGTACCAAGGTGCGTTAACAATGGTCCTCAATACATTATTTTGAAACATTTGTAACATTTGCGTGTTGCTCTTTTTGATGCAGCCCCAGAGCTGACCCATAAGCCCAGATAGACATTAAGAGTTACCTATAAAGCACAACTTTATTGTGAATTAATAGCAAGGAATGTCTTCCTAGCAACCAATGCAGGTTTTTATAGCGAAGTTTTAGCTCATTTGTTTTATTTTTAAATACTTAGGACTGCTGTTACATATGAATCTGTAATTGAAATTTTTTTTAAACTTTTTACGTAATAGTTGTATCTTCTTTATTCAACCTTAATTCATTTTGGTAAATCTTAACCAAAGTGAGATTAAAATGAGTCCAAGATTTTTGGATGTCCATACTCCATTCGTCGTGTTACCATTACTAAACTAGCGGCACGCTATGATGGCCGGTTTGACGTTTGTCCGCTCATGAAGTTCCGTATTAATTGATAACGACTTTGAAGGAAATAATTGTATTACTTTATTGACGATAGTGATGTGCAGAGATTCATAAATTTTATCGAATGTAGTTTTAGGTTTAGGACTCAAAATTTATTTATTAAATTGATTTCTTAAATGTATACAAGTGTAGAAAAATCAGTTTGCACCATTTAAGGGGTGAATGTACTTGTGAATATGAACAATTTTCACTATGTGGACAAACCTCTGAAATCGCAAAAAAATATCAATAAATTTTTAAAAATGGAATCTAATACCATCGTCACATAGGATCGCTGGCTAGCACAACTACTACCTCCGGCAAACTCGCGTCAATGCTCAATGCAAAACAAAGCAGTTTCGAATTGACGTTGCTTCGAAAAGTATAAACTGTCAGTGCAATGCGATTGTGATATAGTTTTGACCTGGCTTTGGATTTCAAATATTGATACTGCATTACTGTTGACCCTTGCTCGTTAATTTGGACTCTGTTCAAGCCCTTTGTTGTGGATTTCGTCGATATGACCGAACGTACGCAGAGAACTGTTCTAAATAGTCAGACACGTGAGTTCGTAATACGCCTTCGTAACTATTTCGATCGTGAAGCTCAAAATGGAGGGCCAATTTTACCTATAACGTCAGTGGTTGAACGCGTAGCTGATGCGCTTAATATTGGACAACGAACTGTTAGACGGATAACTAAAAAAAAATATGGCGAGACTGGCACAGAAGAAAATAAACTTCACACACCAAAACCGATTTGATGCCGATGCTATCCGAAGACATGTTTACGGCTACTATTTACAGAAGGAGTATCCAACAAGAAAAAAGTTGGTGCATTCACTGAAGGAAGCTGGATTATTCTTCGGTGGGGAAAGTTCTTTAACGAAGATTTTGAAGACCATTGGATTTCGATACAAAAAATGTAACAAACGCAAAATATTGATGGAAAGATTTGATATAGCGATGGCAAGGTATACTTTTTTACGGCAAGTGAAAGAAATCAAAAATTGGCAAAATGTTGTGTTCTTGGATGAAACATGGCTTAATGCTAACCATACTGTAGGCCGTTCTTGGAACGATGACACAGCAGCATCTACTTCCAAAGTTCCTGTAGGAAAAGGATCGCGACTTATAATTTGTCACGCCGGAACCATCAACGGGTTTGTCGAAGGTTCTCTCGTGGCTTTTGCGTCAAAAACCACTGGAGACTATCATGAAGACATGAATGGAGAAAAGTTTACTGAATGGTTTACCTCAATGTTGTGTAGCCTCCCTGAACCATCTATTATAATTATGGACAACGCCCCATACCACTCGATGCAAATTGACAAGCCACCTGCCCAATCCCAAAAGAAAGCTGATATCGTCGCATGGCTTCGTAAAAATGGCGTAGATGCAAACATGAATATGTTAAAAGCGGAATTAGTACGTCTTTTAAAAGAAAACAAACCAACCAAGATCCGATACGTCATTGACGAAATAGCATTAGAACATGGGCACAGAGTTATACGGTTACCGCCTTACCATTGTGAGTATAATGCGATTGAGTTGGTGTGGGCTCAAATTAAGGGATATGCTGCAAGACACAATACAGAACCCCCATTTACCACAAAAAAAATGCTAAAATTATTAGAAGAAGCTTGTGAACATGTGACTAAAGGAGACTGGGAAAAGGTTGTGAATAGAACTGTTAAATTAATAAGGGAAGATTATGAAAGAGATGTGAAAATAGATAATATTATAGAAAACGAACATATAATTATTAATGTATGTGATGATAGCAGTGACGACAGTGAAAATAGTAGTATGGACGAATCTGATTAATTATGGCCTTTTGTGGCACCTTTTTTGGTATCTTTTGTATTCATATGTTTTTTGTGTGCATATAAAGTATGTATATTCATTTTCGTTCAAATATTCAGTTCGTTCAAATAAATTAAATAAACATATACATTTTTGTTTTATTAAACCTATTTAATCAGGTACAAAAACAAAACTTAATTGTTTTTTGTTCGAGAATAAATTGACATTCCACATCACTATTGTAATGTGTCAAACCGGCCATCATAGCGTGCCGCTAGTGTAAATACCATTCCGTTTTTTAGTTATTGTTGTCTAGTTTTACACAGCGTACTTGATCCACCTACCAACCAACTACTTCAGTTCGCTTCATTGTTTCACAATTTGATAACAAGTAACTCTGTTAATCATGTTCTTTTTTATCTGAGTAGTGCAAAATATACTTGGAACTGTTAAAATGGACGTGCCTTTAAAAAAGAAGACCTATACCCAAAAGTACAGAACTGAGTGGGAAAACCAAGAACAGTTAAAAAACTGTTATGAGTGATGCAACTAAAGCCTTTTGTTCGTTTTGTCCCAGAGAAAATATGTTCACTAAAATCAATGATATAAGGAAACACGCAAAAACAAAGAAGCATCAGCCAAAATGTGAAGCTCTTTCAAAAAACCAACAAATAGGCTTTTCTCCCGCTCCTGAAGAAAACGTGAATTCTCGAAAAGCTGAAGTAAACTCGCTTTATTTAAATCGAAACGCAGTGACATTTCTCAAATAAATCATTTGACGGATTTGTGCAATGATGTTTTTGCAGACTCGAAGTGTGTAAACGATCTGAAAATGCACGATTCTGAGTCAGAATCGTCTCCATAAATAAGCATGATTATGAATTCTAGTGTTACACACGCACAGCGGATATTTAATCATAAAAAAAAGTTTTGCCTTTATGTTATACATAATATTATGTAGTTATCACTTCACTTTTACAATAATATTTTTTCTAATATTATAATTTGTGTATTTATGATGTAGAAAAAACACTTAAATGTAGTGCCTACCTTACACTTAGCGATGAGGTCCGTCAACTCTTTTTTAAGAGCTGCAGTTTCGGGATCGTCTTTGGGCATTTTGATTTAATATTATTTTCAACCTTTGAATACAAGTTCCTGTTGTGAGAGCTACGAACTATTTGTGATAAAACACGCAGGTAACCAATGTTAATACAATTAATCTAATTGGATTGGTGTTAAGCTTCGAAGCATTATAGGTGCTCCGCTTAGCTTGACACACTTACTTTCAGGCAAAAAAAATCAAGAGGTTACAGATGAAATTGTAGTTTTAGAAAGGTAAAATAGCGAGAATCAAGCAAATCTTAATATTGCTTATGGAGTGAAGTCCATAAGCAATATTAAGTATTTGTACTCGCATTTTGATTTTTTACCACACTATTTTAGTGTTCTGTTTATTTTATTTTGACGTGATGTGATGAACGTCTTCACTTTATCATCATTTGAACATCTGTAAATAATTGATCCCTTTCAGTACTCGTTTAAGAAAAAAAAAGTAGTTTGTAAATTATTTACTTTTGTTCAACATGTCAATAACAACATACACATACTAAATTTCTACATCAATGAATAGCTGCCATCTTAAAACCTATATTTTCGCAGAAGAGTGCATTGATGGTGCATCGAAAACTCGAAACGAAAGTAACTATTTACATGATGGATTTGAAAATTAAATCCCGGATGGAAAATGTAACAATAAAAATGATTAATGTGAATGAATGAATCTTGATTGGAGATGAATTTGATAGTTGTTTGGCCGGATACCGGATATCCGGCTAGTTACGAAGCCTGATGGTTAAATATCCGGCGGCCGGATATCTGGCCCGAGGTCTCGTAGCAGGTTGTGACAAGTATAGGGCCGCACATGTACAGCGAAAGCGAACGGATCAATTCGGGCGGTTTCGGGTGTCATCGTGAGTGATCGTGGCCGGCGGTATGAGTGATTAATTGCATAGCGAAAATTTGTTGTTTACTTGCTGAGTAAAGTGCGTGATTTGAGTGAAATTTAAGACAAAATTTAAAAAAACAAAGAGTTTTGGAAGATAACGAACTTTCTTGTGAGATTTTGTAACTTTTCAGTTATGAATAAAAGACATCATAATTATAGCCCATTTCCTTAATTTTTACCTCACAAAAATATATGTTTTAAAGTTGATTTTAGGAAATTGGCGTAGTATTTGAACATCAGGTATCCGGCCGGATATTGAGTTACTATCCGGTATTCGGCCGGAAAATTATTCGGCCGGATAATAAATTTATGCCGGATACTGGATAGTTTCCGGATATCCCTTTCATCTCTAATCTTGATACAATTTTTGGCCATTCTATGTACATGTGTATCAAAAACGAATCGTTTGCCAGACAGAGAAGTTGCAAGTGAAGCGTAACGCTACGTTGCGACCCACAATCACACTTTCACTCAATTAAATTTCTTCTTTTATTTTTAATTCAGCAATCTAGTTCATTCAACTTTAAAAGGTACTTTTTGTCAATTATTCAACCGTGACGCGAAGCAAATCAATGGAGCTAACGGTGAAATAGTCTTATTTATTCTAAGGGTACTTAGTAGGTCACGTTTTTTCAAATAATGAAATAACAATCTTTTGACTGTATTCATGTGGCAAAAACCGAAAACTATCAAATAACCCACGCAATATTAGTTATCTTACAATCAAAAGAGACCATTTATGTGGCATCTTCAATAGAGCCTAGAGCGATTATTCACATTCACAACGCACCTGACAGTAGCAAGTCTTATTATATTGATAGTTTGCCATAACAGTTTTTCTATTAGAGAGAATTGACACTCATATCAATCATAATCTTGATTTGAACCGCAAGACAAGCCAGATAAAAGATTATGGCGATATCTGCGTGTCCACTATTATTATAATATGTAACTTGATATGTAGTGCACTGTAGTCAGCAACTGTATTCTTACAGTTACTGTCAAGAACTGCAAAATTACGATCGAGATTGGAGGAACTCGCTTTTGAATATCCGAGACTCAGAAGGCAGGAGCTGCTCTTCGCTCTTGCATGACAACGCCCAGGCAACATACTACACATTGCACACTGGCGATGGCTGAATTACAACAGATAAACCTTGAAAGAGTTTCTTACCTTACTCCTCAACCCAATTGTGGTTCGGTCCCGTTGGCTTAATCTTGGCTTACGCATAATCTCCACCGCTTACACTCCGTGAAGTGTATGTACTTGCTTTAGTTTTATTAATGTATGTACTTGCTTCGCTCTAACAGGGCTAAAAAAGCATATAAATAAATATATGGAAAAAAAAAAATGAAGTTCTGGGATGCTAACATGAAATAAAAAGTAGTTAAAGTTCTTTATTTTTGGTTTCGATTATATTATTATGTTTTTGTTGTTTCTTGGATTTTTACCCCAAATGAAGGTTTTTTTCGCGCGTAGATTAGTCTTAGTTTGATGCTGATACACAAATTGCGACTACGAACCCGACTTCTATCCTATGTGTTGATGGTAGCATACATATTAATCGGTAACTTTTGCGTTGGTGTCATAAATAAAAATAAACACGACGATGTTCATTAAAAAAGATGATTCTATCGGGAATTAGCACAATCGTTTTTATTGTAGTTTGGATGCTTTTCAAAACAAATCAAGCAAGCAAGGTCAAAACATCAACTTCAAAGCAGCAAGCGAAGACGTCTTTGATTTGTTGCGTGAATGCTTTCCAGCATTAACAAACAGCCCTTTAAAATGCAAGAATATTTAAATTTTAAATTGATAAACTTGAGATTCTAAATCATTAGCCTATAATATGAAATTATCTAATGCGGTTCCCTTGTTCTGATCAACTCTCTCTGGCGCCTGCTCTATAACATCAGAGCACTCGCCTCTCACCTTTTCATTACCTGCTGTATTTGATAGCACGGAACTGCCACAGTCGGGCGAAGAGTATCCGCGAAGCAAGATGCACCGAACGTACATGATTGTTTTATGTATCTGGGCCCTATATTTAGTCCTTACTCCAGATACAATAAAAGCAGAAAAATACTGTGTAGAGCACGAACACCAGTACTGCGCGACCCGAGATTTCTACGATTTAGGTAAAAAAGTTATTTTCTTAATTTTTTAAACCATTATTTTATTATTATAAAGTAATATACTTATCTACTTTAAGATTGATTTTCAAACGTTTTTATTATTCTGAAATAATTTTTGGCTAAGCGACTAAATTCCTGCGACTTTAACACAATTGCGAAAAACACCTGTTGTTACAATAAGAATTTAAATAGTTTAGGACACATTAAGTTGGTAAATAAATTGTGTAGCATTGCTGCTATTTTTTTTTAATTATTTCATACAGTATTCGTATTAATAGATTATTATTTATTTATTTAAGGTTCAATTTCGAACATTTCGTTGGGCACAGGCCCAGCTCGATCGCTTAACAATTTGATCAAATTTGGAACAAATTAAAATTCTGCGTCACGTAGGCATGACTTCTAAATCACATGTCACACCAATAAGTTTCTCTGAGAAAAATTCTACGGAACCGCCGCATACATACGATTGTGCCCAGATGAGCATTCATCGGGATCTGTTCACTTACTCACTCAAAATCCAGAGTTGCACCTCTTAAGAAGACCTCACTCGCTAGCCTCTAGGCATGTAAATTATAGCTATTTTTATTTGACGTTACAATGTAATTTTCTTTCATCAAATTTAATTGACTCTGCACGTGAAACTCTTAGTAAACGCTGCAAAATAGACAAAATTTATGCTTTTTCTGATTCAACAGTAAATCATACATGGATTCCTTCACCCGCATACAAATTTCACATATTTGTTGCTAATAGAATAAAAGAAAAAATTCAAAATTACTTTCTTAACATTGGCTTCACATTAACGGTCGTGAAAATCCCTCTGATATCATTTCTCGTCTATCACACTAAATGATTTATTAGAAGGAAAACTTTGGTTCCGCGCTCCTCTATTGTTAACTCAGCCTACATCTTAGTGGCCTATAAAGTAATCCCAAGTAAACGCCCACAGTGAAATATTTTAAAAGTAAAAAACAACAGTTTTAAAAGTTGAAACCTGTTTCTGAAACTCAAGATATAATTAAAATTTTAGCCAAACGCTCTTCATGTTCTTCGCACAATAAAAAACATAATATTAAGATTTTCTAAACGCTAAAACTCACGCGATTCTATTACAGTTTAGAATTTGCAGGATTAAACTCTATATAATTAGCTATATTCAAAATAAACTTTTAGCTCATGATAATATTAAAAATCAACCCGTTTCGATGACGACATCATCAGAGTTGGAGATCGTATAAGTAATTCACATTTTTTTTTTGTTGTTGATTGTTTATTATTATTACATCACTAATTTGCATACTGGACCCGCTGTGTTGCTCGCGTTGCTCATAGAGAAGTTCTGGATCATTGCTGCCAGAAACTTAGATCGTGTTGACGGCTATATTTGTTTCCGCGTGAATCCTAAACCTGCTTTACCGCAAATGGGGAGGCCGTTTAAGAGTAGCACAAGTTAAGGCGATTGCTCACACCGCTGTGGATTACTATGGCCTTATCTTTGTAACTCGCATTCGCCGCCGAAGCAAAAAAGTCATACAGCTTATGTGTGTATCTTTACTTGTTTAACTACAAAGGCAAGTACATTTAAAATTAGTACCGTATCTTAGTGCAGTTGACGACATTAATGCTCAATATAAAGCAATGATGAAGTCTACGTTGGAGCCCGCTTGCCTAGATTATACTATACATTTTTTGCTGCTTTTTTGAGATTAAGCTCACGACAAGGCCCTTAAGTTTTATTTTATCGGTTTATTAATAGGTCCAATCGTTGCGGCTTGAAGGAGTAACAAACACCAAACTTACAAACATCTAATGTTTATTATATAAGTAGAATTATGAGTACAAATGCAGCTATACGGGCAGCAATACTTTAACTAATATTATAAAGAAGAAAGATTTGATTGTTTGTTTTTAATGGATAAACTCAAAAACTACTCAACCGATTTGAAAAATTCTTTCACATATAGAAAGCTATATTATCAGCGAGTAACATAGGCTTTATTTTATTTTAATAAAAGATAGAGATCCTTACGAAAATTGCAATAATGTGAGTTAAGTCGGAAAAATAATCTCATCTGAGAGTTTATGTGGCGTGCGCTGCGTTGCGTAAATATGTAGTTAAAGTTACAGGAAAATGATTTTCAAATTAGGTATACAACAATGCTTACGGAGGTGATTTTACCGGCATATACTTATCAAAATAAATATGTTTGTCATCTCAACTAAGATAAAAACTGCTCTTTACACCATTTAATTTAGATGAATATCTTATTATTTAGATATCATAGAAATAAAGTAACGTGCAATAGAAAATAGCGTGGCTGCAGCCGGCAAGAGTAAGAGTATGATTAGTGCTAAATGTAAAAACTGATTTGCTGCCCACTGGCTATATTTGGTATAGACTTATTATGATTATTAGTGCTACCCGTGCGGGACGCTAGTCTGCAATAATTATGCATGATGCACTTAGGTTTATGGATCAACGTCTCTTGGCATGTGGACAAGATTCTCTTAAGCCCACCATATGTCACAGTTTCCAGGACTACTTTAATCGATAGCCCGATCGCAGCAGCTCGATGTTCCAGGTGATTCTTCCAATTTAGTCAGTATTTTATATGAACCCTGAGGACATGTTCTCTTATTCTCTCATTCTTCTTAGAAAAAACGATAAAGACCCAATGAAACTTTTCGTCATGGCGATTCAATGCCGCCAGTAAATAAGCATCTGTAAGCGACAATCCAGAAGTAGGTATTATTGAGACACTTTTAATATATTTGCACTCTAATTTGGAACTTGCATGACGAATAATTATTATTTATTAATTAAACGAGAGATTTAATGAAATTAGATAAAAGTTAGCTAAACTTAAAGACAATATTCATTTGATCTGGCCACGATTGCTATCGTTAAGCTCTAAGCCAAATTGCAATCTAAACCCAAAAGTATTCAATAATCGCTGAGTCTGCCTGCAGGAGAATGGCTTACGATCGTTCAAACACTCGTATTTAAATTAACTATTTTCAATATGGCGTCCGTTTATTAAATCGAATGCCATGAAACGAGTCAAATTGACATATTACACTTCCTGTTTCATGAGATATGACAAACAGTAATAATGCTAACACATTAATCTGCCTCCAACTGGGGGCAGCTGCGTTAGTAGATTGCTTGCTGTAGAGCTGAGTTGGTAGATTGAGTGAGTGGGAGCTAGGTAAGCCTGTACAGCCACCAATCATATTGTTGGTGAATGGATCCTTGATTCAGGAGGCAACAAGCAAGCTTGGCAGAATATGTTGAACAGTTTTGATTTTAACACCTATGTAATAATGTGTTGTATGTACCATATTCTTGCAAAATAAAAATTGATTATGAACAATACAGCGATATGGAAGGCCACGGAAAACCACCACATTATTATTCCCAGGACAAATAATTATGTTTGAGACAAATATAACAATCACCCTCAGTCCCCGGCAGGCCTTAAATGGTCAGAGGGTGCGAAGAATCTCCGGGTCAGCCACAAAAATCGCAACTTGGAATGCCCGCAGTTTATACGAAGATTATAAATTGGAGAATGTTATAAAGGAGATGTGTATCTTGATATCCATGGAATAAGTGAATTAAGAGGGAAAGTAAATGGGATATTAACATCTGGTGCAGTTTACTTTTCTGGAAACAGTGATAGTAAACATCACAGGAATGGTGTTGCTGTAATAATTCAAGATGCTCTTAAATCTTTTAACACCAAAATCTTTAGAGTTTAGAGTTTTTTAGGTTTGGAACGATGGTCAGAAACGATCGAGGAGAAAGGTTGGTGCAGTTGTGCCAAGAGCATGAGGTAGAAGAATCAATACACGACGGCGTTTTCACCAGCCGAGAGTCCAGAGAAGATCATATGTAATCAAATATAGATTTCTTGTTGATTAACAAGACAAAGAACAGAATTTGCTAAACATATCCTGGAGCCGATATAGGATCTGATCACAACTCAGTTGTGGTCGTTATTAATGTCAGTTGAATAAAATCCACCAGCAACCAAAAGTCAACTAGAATAGACCTGGACAAACTAGAACTAACCCAATCCTGTATTCAGTGCATCGCTTTCTTGGTGCACGGATGTTGAATCATCGTGATCGCTATCACGTTAAACCTTTACTTGTTATGCTTGTAATATGGCGAATTGTCAAAAAGTGTTAAACTTTTGTGTCTAAAGCAAAAGACGATGTTATTAATTGTCTGATCTTGCGGATCGTAGTTTCATAAAAATATGCAAAGGTGCAAATGGAGAAAGGAAGATGTGAGGAATGTGATCAAACGCAAGAATGCCGCGAATCGTCAATAGTCAACACCGATTTTGCTCCATTAAATTCCAATTAAAGTCGGGATTAGCTGAGATAAATAAGAAATTGGAAATTATATACAACACTGGATGAGTTGGCGCTATAAAACTTTTTAAGGAAATAGTAAAAAGGTTAGTCGACAGCACAGGAGACCGAAGAGCTGGCAGCTACCTCGGCGTTCCCCCGTTGAATAGCCTAGCTATTCAAAGAGGGAACGCTGCCAGTATCTTCGGAACCTTGCCTAAAGGGACTCCTTTTAATAATATTTTTTAGTTATTATAGTATATTTTTGAGGCTTTAAATATTATTAAGTTTCCTTTTGTGATTATGATATAATAAAAACTCACGAATAATTTAAGCATACATACATACATACATACATGAACCCTGAAAACAATATACTCCTTTTTTCAGACACTTTAACGAATAAGTAAAAAGTGAAATAATCTGCTTAATTATTGACTAAAACTGTGTAATACTATCATGTACAAGATAGGTACTGTGCTATAAAAGAAAACTATTATGCATACATTAAAGGCTTTCACAAAAATTTACTAAGTTTGGACGAATTTAAAATGGAAAATATTAAAAAGCCCGCCACCCGCGTTTTCGGCCACCCTTGACACAGGGGTGAGGTCTCAAGGGACATTCATCAGTACCAGCCTTAAAACGGGACTGCCTCCATCCACATCCCCCGAAGCAGTACCTAAGAAAAGAGGTAGACATGTAGAACCACCGGACTGGGCTAAGAAACTCATGAAACTTACGACAGAACATTCTAAACTGTTGACCACCCTCCTCGAGGATCAGAGGGATCTCACCCGGAAGATAGACGCCTTAAAAACGGTTGTTACGTCGAAACTAGCCAATATGGAAACAAAAATCATATCCGCCAATGAACGCATCACAAACCTACAATCTGCCCGAAGGGTTGTTGACTTCTCAACCAGTTGGCACCTCAGCCGTCAACCACATTAACACCCGACATACCACATTATATCACCCGATCGGAGCCAGCCGCAGCAGAGACAGGGAAAAAGGCAGTCACCCTCAGGGACCTCTTAGGCATGTAACAGGGGGTGAGCGGTCATATCAACTAACAGATAGGATTAATAAAGTATCAACCTAGTGATTGGCGTCTTTTGATAGATAGCAGCAAAAGAAGATTAAATAAATAAATAAATAAATTTATTGAGGCAACCAAAAAGGCCCATTTGTTAGTAGTACGTAAACTTATGACTATGTTAGTAATCAATGAAAATTAAATAAGAATTTAGCACAATAACAAAATAACTCTTCAGATTTCATGTTACTCGCATTTTTCGTCGTCTTGCGTGAACTGAAACCTACACTGTTTCAGCTCACGCAAGTACCGTTGATAATGAAACGTTTGCTGACTGTATATCTTATGCACGCGCGCGCTTATTCGGTGAATTTAAAAACATACGTTGCAAAGAACGATGTTTGTTTATTAAGCTCCTGTACCGTGATTCAAGGCCTAATATGATATATTGAGATAGCATCTGCTTTTCCCTTTCTTTCTTTCACGTAATTGTGTGTCTATTGCCGTCTCTGTCGTACAACCGTCCCGCTAGCTAGCTCCAGAGACCCTCCACGATTTCGTCTCACTGGAGTCTTTTTTCCCGGCGCAAGCGGTCGTCTCCAGTACAAGCTGAGTGATTTGACCGCTATTTGCCACGTGAGTCTTCCATTTTTATATTTATTATTTTGTGTTTTAAACGGTATTTACCGTTCTAACGTTATTGGTTATTACAATAGGTTTAACGGCGTTACCGTTATTTCCGTGTTAATTTCAATATTCATTTTCAGTAGGTAATGAGTGTGTCTTAAGAAAATTTCATTGTAACCTCTCAGTGCATGAAAATGGCATTGAATTTACTTAATGTTTACCTACATTATTAATAATTTTGTTTGGGAGTGTCTCGTCGCTCTTTGAGTGTGCGTTCCGTTCTAGCGATAACTAAAGTGTATTAAACTTGTGTAATATGGGTGAAAAACTAGAACACGAGCAACACGAGTTCGCTGTAAATACCCGCAGTACCAAGCAGTTCGATTACACATAATGCAACATCAGCAGTGTCAAATTTACGTTCTGTAGCGAAATTAATGGACACAATAAACATAGCGGACATGAGAGGTTGATCAAAGGGGTAAGTGAGACACGAAATCGGGTTTATAATTCGGCATTTCTCACAATAAGTGTTGTGATCCCAAAATCAATTTTGACGTCCCTGGTAATGTATCTAATAAACAATGTGGATAAGAATTTAAAGTAAGTGGTAATAATAATAAAACATTTTGTATGAACTTGGCTACTTCAGTGAATGCTAAACCCATCATAAAAACATTGATCCGTTAAAAACACTTGAAAATCTTTAAAGTTTTAGTAGTGTTCATAGGTGTGATATTCGATTTATCGAAATATAAAATGATTGCCTTATGAAACCCGGTTTCGTCCAAATTGAAACTAATGAAGAGGTGAGAGAATTCGACAATGCTGCTAATCTAGCAATCGCAGAGAAATCTTACGCTGTTTTAACTATGGACTTGATAAAGCAACAAACAGCTTTTCAAAGTGAAATTTGCACTGTATTCGAAAGGGACCGCAAGCTCAAATAACCTCGCATTTGAACAATTAAGTCAAACTATTACTAATACGTTTTCGTTTTCGAATGGTGATTATCAGAAGTTTTCTAATCACATTATTCAGTTAATATGTGGACATCGATCCGATTTGATCGAGCAAAGAAGGAAGGAAATTCTTTCCTTCGTAAAAGACCCGCTAGTAAGAAGTAATCTGCGCAAGATTGCTCCAACTTGCACTAAACTATTCGAATCCACGGCCTTAACTGGCACTCTTGAAAAGGTGGGTGGTACAAGAAATGCTTTTCGGTGTAAGACGTTACATAGATCGGCAGCTGCGCTAGCGAGATTCTTCACGAGAATTCTTGCGAGTACGAGCACCCTACGCAGGAAGTACCTTCATTATACAACAACACTAATCGCAAAACACTGCATAAGGCAGTTGTTCAAGCTAAGTATAAGTACCCTGCGCAAGGTGTACCCTCGTGCAGTAACGCTATTCACAAGCCAATGCAAAACCCGACAGCTGCGCAAGCTAAGCGAGATATTTGCCAATGCGAGTTTGAATACCCTGCGCAGGGAATAGCCTCACTTTGCTTTGCTAGTAGCTGCCTCGATTTTTAGCAGGTACCAGCGGCTTTCAAGTAACCAACCTAGCCCTAAGCTAGTGAGTTCAAACAAATTGTACCCTCCCGCGCAGGGACAGGGTTTTCATGATCTTCATAACAACAAACACCCGCGCGGGGTGGACACGTGTAGCGGCAGTCGCTGCTTAGATTACGTATCAGTTCATCCTAGCCATGAACAATCTTAAGTATATCTTCCCACGCAAGAGCAAGATACAAACGATCACAAACAAAATAGGTTTGCGCGCATACTGACTCAGCAAACCATCATCTCAAACAGGCATGCCAGTCATCGTATAATCGTAGGAATAAATCCAAATATTTTGGAGTAGGTCGCTTAAAATATTTTGTAAATAAATGAATGAGAAAGAGGCTGTTAAAAATAATTAAAGGTTATAGAATATACCTCCCCAGCCTATAGAAAGCCTCCCCTGGTTCAGCCTTGCCTAACCAACGAATTTTTTATACACCATAATCAATCGAAATGTCCAGTCATTGCTCAACCCTTTAAAGAAAGAGTCTTGGAGAAAGCACTATTGACTCCCAGTTTTATATCAAAAATGTTCCTCCGGCTAAAAAACGACGGTTTTTGGAGACCAATATTTAATTTGAAGGCAGTCAACATTTTTGCATGCCAACCAAAATTTCGCCTGATAACAATGTATCATGTGCCTGATTTCCTTCAAAGGTTTGATTGGATGGCCAAAATAGACATTTCACAGACCTACTTCCACCATCCTATAAAGAAATCTCATCGCCGGTTCTTGGTTATCAAATATCAAGGCAAACCGTTACAAATGACTTGCCTACCCTTTGGCCTAAGTTCTGCGCCAGCAGTTTTTGCCTCGGTTACCGCATGGATAACACATTTTTTTAAGGCAGGAAGTGATCAGAACTTTAGTCTATTTGGATGATTTTTTTACTAGCTCACCAAGACTGCAATATTACAACATCAAGTTCAAGTTGCTATCAAGCTGCTGACCGAACTGGGATGGCAGGTCAATTTCGAATAATTCATTACAAAGCCACAGCGATCTCTTGAATATTTCGGCGTAATTTGAGATCC
Source organism: Erebia palarica (assembly GCA_964035005.1). NCBI lineage: Eukaryota > Metazoa > Arthropoda > Insecta > Lepidoptera > Nymphalidae > Erebia > Erebia palarica. The sequence goes on from OZ035986.1 coordinate 25,289,786, forward strand.
CCGCAGTGCGATTGCGTAACTTCTGCATCAATCATAGTTACAGTATCAATTGTTATGATTGACTGAATTTGTGGTATTCTTGCTGCGTGGTATGGTATGGTATGGTATTTTATCCAATAGTGGAAGAGTGTTAACCAATCAGAGGTGATTGCGATCGTTACAATGTAGCTGTCATTTTTAGTCGGTCGCTTTGCTGGTTTAATAAAAAAATTATATCACGCGCAAAGGTACTGAAAACCAAAGAGCAAACTTTTTCTCTTTTACTACAGACAAATAGAGCAAATGTACGGTCCACAGTCCAGCCGTACATTTTCATTATACATTCAAATTAACATTCAATCAGTGCGCAAATCATCACCGCGACCAGCACGCGTGTCACTCATTTATATCATTAGCATTGGCATTGCATTTAATTATAATTATTTTAATAATTATAATTTTAAATATTAGCAATCAATAAATTATATTTTTCCATCAATCTATCATTCAAACGGTCCTAGACCGAACAGCAAATTTAGCATAAATACAATCTTGTAACAGGCTTATTCAATTTTGCCAGTTTCGCCGTACCCAGGGGTAGGCTAAACTTCCGTTATTTGCAAAGACAAGTCAACTCACTTCTGCGACATGTCACGAACAAACGCTACTCACTTTCGCCTGCATTACGATCAGAACAGATTTAGTGGCACACTGACACGAGAAATCGGACTTTACACATACAGCCTGCATCCCAGTTCCTGACTACTGATGCGGCAGATACAGCTTGGGGAGTTCGGCTCAACGACAAGGATTTATCAGGGCTACCGGAGGAGCGAGGTCTTCATAGCAATGTCAAAGAACTGTTAGCAGTCCTAAAGGTATTAGTAATAGCCAAAGATCGATTAGCCGGTTCAACCATACTATTACAATCAGACAATAAGACTACTATTGCCTATTTACGACGAGAGCGGTGCAAAGTCAGATCGCCTCATGGAATTGACTCATGATTTTTTTTTCTCTACTGGACCAATATAAAATTAACATTATACCTTACCATATCCCTGGACTTTTACAATAGCGAAGCTGCCCATTTATCACGTTTATCAAGGACCCCGTGATGGCATCTTCTTCCAACTGCAACAAGCATTACTTTTGCCAAATGGGGAATCCCGATGATAGACTTGTTTGCTTCCACGATAGCACATGCCACAGATATTGCTCGCTGAATTTGACTGATAGAGACGCGATAGCGCACGATGTATTCGCTCATATCTGGGTTTACCGTCTAGCGTGGGTATTTCCTCCACCATGCCTAATCCCACGAGTGCTTGATCATCTGAACAGAGCATCAGGTATGTTCTAAGTGGTGGGTTCACGATGGAAAAGAGATTACTAGCGAACAGATATCAAACGCAGAGCTCTATAAGCACCTCACACAATCTGGGATGTACAAAAAAGTCGAATTGATGAGATGATTGACTGGTACACCACCGCCGAAAGCACACGAAATTACATTTAAAGTTTGGCGTTGCAAAGGTGGTCAACTAAGCTAAAAAAAAGCGATACCCTGTTATATGCGGTTTCGATGGAAAAAGCTTATCAATTCCTTTTTATAATAATAGAATAGTCTAATCACTTCTTGCTTGATTGCTGTAATTATAAGATTCATATGTACCATTATTAGCCTGAAGTCTAAAATTAATGATTTAATTTTTAAATGATAGTTTTAGACCTTCAGCCTTTTTCTGTAGTTGAAGACGCGGGCTTTAAAGATCTTATTAATTACTTAGAACCAGATTACAAAATGCCTTCAAGGTACATATTTATCAAGTAATACTTTATTGGATGCTCAATACTCAGAAGTCCAAAGAAAAGTAAAGGATGAATTGGAGAGTGCAAAATATGTATCAATCACCACCGATGGCTGGACTTCAAGAGCAACAACTTCTAACCAAGCTGTAACAGCCCATTATTTATTAAATTGGGAGTCTGCTTTACTAGGATGTTTTTAATGTCATGAGCGACAAATGGCCGAATATATTAAAAATGAGCTGTATAGATTGCTCTCCCATTGGAGCATACAAAATAAAATATTTGTCTGCGTTACAGATAATGCAGCGAATATGAAGGCGGCTATAGGATTAATAAATTATGAACATTTGCAGGACTCCAGGACTGTGCACTCAGGGAGCTGATAAAAAAATAAAAGCCATTTCCACAAGAGTGCAACAGCTACTAAAAAACTAATTGCAATACAGGAGCAGCTGAGGCCTAATCAAAAAGCATTGAAGCTAAAAATGGACGTAGTGACCAGATGAAACAGTACCCCGGACATGATTGAGAGGATTTGTTTACATCAAGAACCCTTAGAAGCGTCTCTTGGAATCCTACACAATCCGGTAGAAAATCTTTCGGAAGGCGAATGGCAGACACTGCCAGAAATAATAAAAATTCTGAAGCCATTCAATCAGCTCACTGAAGAAATGCCTTCAGAAAAAGAAAGTGACTGTTTCAATGGTCCTGGCTTCGATAGAAAGTATGATAAGAATTTTTCACAATTTAGATACAAATATTATTACAGATACAGGAAAGAAACTGATAAATAAAATATTAACGGAATTTAAAAGTAGATTCAAGAATTGTTACAGGCACCCAGTGTTTTCTAAAGCAGCACTGTTATGCCCATTCACGGATATCCCCTAAACAATCACATAGTTAGAAGACCGCTAAGGTAAAAGGTTCCCTAACCCAACCCGTAACTAAAATTATTTGTTTTCACGTAGGCCACAGACTCATCACTAGGAGACTCCTCCATATTATGGGACAGATTTTTTTACAACAATAGTGTATCTATTCAAAAGAAACCGTTGGGTAAGCAATCAATAAACCTTTTTTCTTTGTTTCGTAGCTATAATTCGTAGGTTGGTAAGTCAGGAGGTAGTAGGTAGGAATCCACCTATTCGGTTAAATATTTAAATTATAATAATATGATACTCAGGTATCATACAATAAAATTGATTATGTAAGTAGGTAATGTCTGGAAGATCTTGAAGATCTCTTTAAATTTTTTTCCAACAAACGTAACACTTGAAATTTTAGATAACAATCATTGAAGCACTTAATTTGGGCGTTTTCGATATATTTTAGGTCTTCGACTACGATTTATATCAAATACTAGACAATGTCCGCAACTTCGTTCGCTTGGTTTTTTGATTTATTCCCACGGGAACTCTTTTATTTGCCTGGATAAAATGCACCCTATGTGCTAACATACAGTATTTCACATACTTATATACTTAATAATACCTATATATAATTAGGATAGTATCAATCACGTAAATAAAAAAAAACACTGTTCATTTCGTCCTATTGAAATCTCTTTTACTTATGTGAAGATTTATGGGACCAGTAATCCATCTCCTAAATTTAGGGGACCCATTAGTCACTAAGGGACCAAAAGTGGTGAAAAGGAAACCCTAACTGGCCCCTAAATATGCTAAGGGGTCCCTTAAATCTTATGGGTCGTCGGTGAAAATGGGCATAAGGACCCGCGTTTTAAAAACTGGCATTTAGGTTTGATGCATTATGTTATTTATGAGTCTGCCAAAGATGCTTTGAAAACTGAGCTGCAAAACGAGTATGACTTTCACAAGCAGCCAATAGAACCTAGCAAGAACGAATCGACGTTAGCTATATCTACTGGCGACACCGACGCTGATAATGACTCAATATGGAAAGATTTGACGCTTTAGCAACGTCTGCGTGACTTCGAACTCCATAGTTAGCAGCAGTATAATTACCATGTGGCAATTACACATTATTCCTCGAAATTAGTGTCTTTTGAAATGGTGGCAATTCAATTCCATACCCCGAACTCTCCAACTTGGGTGAGAAATATTTATCAGTGATGGCTACCTCCATCTGAAAGGACTTTTTCCAAAGCAGACCAAGTATTAACTGAGAGGCACAGCTCTATTCAACCAAAGCGAATGGAAAAGATTTTATTTTTAAATATAATAATTTACTGAAATGGCGTGACGAGCAAGTCACAGATGTTAAAGGACATGACCAGTAATTGCCCTCCGATTCGGGACAATGCACAGGATTTCCGTTTTTACAGTAAGGTTTAAAAATTCAAAACGAAATTATTATGGATTTATTATTCCAAATAAGGTCAGGGTTCAAATGACAAAAAAAAACAGTACGTTTATTGTTTAAATCTTGAGCGTCCGCTTTCCTCTTTAAGCACTACTCCATTTTGACGTTCCATTATATCCATGCCTAATAATAATCTTGTAACCCTACATGAATACCATTTAAGTACCTTAGTCATTATATTATGAATTATTTATTTTTGATCAATTAAATAGTAATGAAAAGGAAATGTATGTTTTGCGTATAATTATTTTTATTTTTTGACAAGTCTCAAACTGATTGATCGAACAAAGCATTTTGAAATACTGCGTTTAAAGGAACGCCCTTTCACATTGCATATGCCGCCATCTGTGGTCGAATAGTTAAACTGGAACGCCCTTTCACATTGCATATGCTGCCATCTGTGGTCGAATAGTTGAACTTGTTAACAAAAAATATTTTCTAGACTCACCACAATACATAGCGCCATCTAGTGTGGGAAAGCAGTTTTTGGTTAAACTTTTTTAATTTATTTTCTCAGTTTTCAGAGCCTTCAGACTCCTGAAACTTTTTTATCTGAAAACTATAAAATATAACAATTACAATAATAAAGAAATAATACTTGAAAATATTTTTTTGGACTCGCTCAACACAATAAATACCGCCATCTAGTGTGGGAAAGAAATCTTTTAGTGAAACTTTTTTTGTTCATTTTCGCAGTTTTCCGAGCCTTCAGACTCCTGAAACTTTTTTATCTGAAAACAGTGAAATATTACAATTACAATAATAAAGAAATCATTGCTGAACATTGATTTTTGACACCTAGGCAAGCTGCCATAGTTCCACCGATCAAGTCCTTTTAACGCTTGCGGTACTCTAGGTTCAATTTCATTCTAAGAAAAAATATTTTCTTTGTTGTTTTAGTTTTGTTTAAAACATGTTTTATTTAATTTTTTATGTTTTATTTCATTCTAAGCAAAACTGCTTTTATGTTGATTTATCGTTAAAATGTTGTTTAACTTTTATGGTCAATATTATTTTAGACACTTATTTGTGGCTCATTTGTGGCTTTTTCAGAAGTAACGGGTAACGTAACGAGTGCTAAATGTATGTAACGAATACATACGATTACGCCATATTTCGTTACTTTTACACCTCTACAATTTTGCCTAACTTATTGTCGAACAAGGAGGAAACATTAAATTTCAAGGACAATCACAGAAATTCTATTCATACTATTGGATCATACTATATTGGTCACATTTCCATGGCATGACGTGACGTGACGTGATGATTCCACTACGTGACGTGGTGATCGAAGCCACTACAAATCTGGACATAGTTGAAAGATAAAATTGGCCCATATTTCAATTGATGCTATGCCTCACGCAATCTACTGAGAGTTGCATAAAGTTAGCCACAGAATCCTGTTCTGCAGTTTGTGGGCCAGAAAGACGTGAAGGATGGAGTAGAAACAAACTTCAATCGTGTCGTAATCATGCCGCTTTTTAACACAAAATGGGCACCTAATAGTTACGTTAGTGCAGCCGTCGCCGATTTTTCGCTGTTTTTGACCTCAACCAGCATCAACCTCAACAAGTCTGACAACCAGCAACAACACCAACGATAATAACTCAGGCCTACGACACAACAAAAGAAGCGCCGGTGAACAGAACCCGAGAGAGAATGTTGGGGACTGGTTTACCTCCTGCGGATGGCTTCTTCCGCGTGCCGGAGAGACGGCACGGTCCTTGGGTCGACGCCTACCATCGTTTACGGACTGTTTCGTATACGGGAGCGGTCCGTCCGTGCGCGGTCCAGCCCTGCCGGGTGGGACCCGCTTGTGGGAGGCCCAGCAAGGTGACCTGTTGTAGCTTGTGATGGTGAGTGTCTGCATTCCCGTCATCAGACACTCTGAGGGTTCTTCTCGTTGCATGGCCCGATATGTGGCCTCCAGATCGGAGAAGGCGAGGCGAGACGCTTGGTCTTTATGATCTCCTCCGGGGCGAGAACTCTGGTTGGGCGGCGGCAGTTGGCCAGCTACGGCGTCGGTTTCGGCTCCGGTGCGGTCGGCGTCGGCTCCGGCTCTTGTTCTGTTGTCGCGGTGAGGGCGCGCGGGAAGGCTTCTTCTTCCCGGGTCGGCACCTCTTTTTGCCCCGGGTCTGTTCAAAGATAGTGGGGAGGGTGGTGTAACGCTTGATTCATAGTGTCTACAACAAATATATAAACGAATATATCACTGGTCTATGTCCTATTGCCGAGGCTTTAGATGTATTGCAAGGAGAAAAAATAATGTATTATGGACTTCATGTTGGATGCCATGTTTAATGGATTTGCGCAAGAAACTACACTCCTTTAATGTACTGCCATGATTTAGCATCAGTGTACAGGCAAAACGTTGAAAGAAGTTTTGAAGAGTTCTTCAAATTGTGTACACCTAAAAGTCAACACGCTATAATTACGACACTGTCGTACCCCAGGTTCAAGAACAAATGGTTTATTTGCATTACCACCAAAAGAACAAAGAAGAATCAAAACATTCTATAATTATGAAATAGCAAGAGAAGTGTCCAAAAACATGATTCTGAAAATTGAGTTGCTGCTCAGCCAGAAAACTCGTTTTGTTGATTTTGAATCAGACTCCGTAACCAAACTCAAACAGAACTATGGTGATAATATCTCAGTATGTTGTTGAAGATGGTAGTACTTTCAAAGTTTTAGATCGCTATTCCGAAATAAAAACAAAATTCCAAAAATACAACCAACACACCATTGCCATCATATGAATCGATAGAATGCGTTTTTCTTATAGATAACATGATAAACCTGTTGAAGTCAAACAGATTATCTAGCAACAAGTTTGAAAAATGAGTAGTGATGAAAACTAGTACCTACTAGGAAATGATCATCACTGTACATACCTGCTAATTGAAAGCAAACGCGTGTTGGGTTTTAATAACATTATTCCTCGTTTTATTTTTATTCATTAATCGACTCACGAATAAAATTATTTATAATTCGTCATTCAAATAAATTTTACCCTACTCTGCTGAAGGTGGGCATCCGTACTGTAGAACATAATATTTCAATGGCAATCCGTCTGCGTTCAGCCGGCGTATCACAAAACAGTTAGCAGTTTTGGCAACATGGACTTTCCTACAAGAGAGTCAAGAGATTGATGTAACGAAGTGGACAGCTATCAGTCGAGACAATGACTAACACAGATGCATTCAAATGTTATACTTACAAATACCTTGGAACACAAGTGATCTAAGTGTCATTTTAGCCAATGGATTGGTCTTTTTCAAACCCTATCAAATCCACTATTTCAACCATCACAAATACCCATAATAAAAACGGCAATAAGATCCAGGACTGAATAACAAAGGGAATCAAATTCAAACATTATTTTTAATAATTTGTTTTGTTAATAACTCCAACATTATGATAGAAGCAGGCGTTACTTCACTGCAGTCCATGATAATCAAGGAACAAGCTTAATTCGCTATAATCTGGTAAAACAGACAAATCTATGTAGGTACATACTTAATATAGATTGGTCTGTTTTAGATTTGATTTGTCCGTTTGTTGTTAAAACAGATAAATCTATGTAACATAAATTTGTCTGTTTTAGCGGATTATTCCAAGATTATTCTGCAAAAAAATATTTTCATACTTGTCAACCAACTGATCCAAACCAACAATGGTCAAAAAATATTCAAGTGGAGGTCTAACAATGCTGCATTGTACTGTCATAAACAAGAACTTTCATAAATTAAGATGATACAAATTTAAAAACAAATTCAGCAGGCATATTCTCATATTTAAGTATTAATTTTTCTGCTGAAACTTTGGAGGTAAGAAGTTTTTTTACGAAGATAAAATGAACCAGCGATTTAAATGTTATTGTACGTACGGTAAACCATTTCACAGACTTTGGTTATGAGAAACCTCTAGTAAATACTAGTAAGTGCTAGGTGGACAAAGATAAAACCATAAAAACTTGGAAATAAATGGACGTAGTTAAGCAGAAAGGACTCAATCCACACTTTGGTCAAAAATGAGTTATATATATATACCAAAGAGGTCCTAACGGTTGGTTCTATCACTCAGTAAAAAAATCTGTGATACTAAAACGATAAGTTTGTTTTCTTTAAATGATGATGAGAACCAAAAGCCACATAAAGACGGGTATTTTTTTACAAACTACTGTAACGACCCAGACTGCTTGGGTCGTTTTTAATAAATCCAACTAGAGAGAAGCAGGTTTATATTAAATATAACAGAAATGACTCAAAACGAACTTTCAGCCCCTAAATTATCCCTTTGGAATTTTAAAAACTGTGACAAACATACTTCTTTATTTTTACCGAAAGCTAAAATACCAACTTTCGTTGATAAAACTTTAAAAATATCTTGAGAAATGAAGGACTTTCATAAAAACTTTCATACACTATTACACTCCTTTGGGGGTAGAATATTCAAAAACTGTGAAGCAAGTATTTCTTAATTTTAAACAGGTAGGTCAAATACCAAGTTTCCTGGATATAACTTGAGAAATTACGGACTTCCATACAAACTTTCACCATCTTTTTTACCCCTGGGGGTGGAATTTTGAAAATCTTTCCTTGGTGAGTGCTTATATCACAAAAGAAACTTTCTGTGAAAATTTCAAGTCTCTATCCCTATCGGTTTAGGCTGTGCGTTGATAGACCAGTCAGTCAGGACAAACTATTTTATATGTATAGAAGATAAGACTACCATCATCAATCATACCATCAAAATAAACAAAAAAATTACTCCCTTATATGCTGAGCCTAATAACGAACGAACTACCCTCCTGAATTTGCAAAATAATGAATTATTTTTATTTAAATATCAGGTAGTTCATGATTTTTTTAACTTAGATCCTTTTTAAGAAATTAAAAGAAACATCCCATAATGGTAAAACCAATTAAGCAAGAACGAGTCAAACCCACATTTTCCCTAAAAACTCTAAAAATACTTCAGTCTAGAGCTGTAGCGAACCGTATGTATTCGGTACTGAGTAACGGGTATGCCATCTAGTACCGAGTAACGAAACGTTACACACAAATTTGAAAAAGCACAGATCAACCTATGAAACCATCATTCCATGCTCCGTGTCAAATGCAGCAGTTCTGGAAGCTCCTATATCTAACATCAACTTCATCAAGTACAGAATCTATTAATCCTGTATTTAAAACAAATGAAAACAATCCGCTGCAGACTAAGTCAAGTGCCTTTATTAAACGTCCAGTAGGTGTAGTAAGAGAAAAAAAATTATGATTTAATTTTTAAATGATAGTTGTAGACCTTCAGCCTTTTTCTGTAGTTGAAGACGCGGGTTTTAAAGATCTTATAAATTACTTAGGACCAGGTTACAAAATGCCTTCAAGGTACATATCAAGCAACACTTTATTGGATGCTCAATACCAAAAAAAGTAAAAGAAGAATTGGAAAGTACAAAATATGTATCATTCACTTCAAGAGCAACAACTTCTTACTTTCAAGCTGTAACAGCCCATTATTTATTAAATTGGGAGTTGAAGTCTGTTTTATTAGGGTATTTTGGATGTCATGAGCTACACACGGCCGAATATTTAAAAAATCAGCTGTATAGATTGCTCTTTCCCTCTCTTATGAGAGTGGAGGCCTGTGCCCAGCAGTGGGACGTTAATAGGCTGTAGTGGTGGTGGTGGGGATAGATTGCTCTCCCATTGGAGCATACAAAATAATATATTTGTCTGCATTACAGATAATGTAGCGAATATAAAGGCATCTATACAATTAATAAATTAGGAACATTTGCTGTGTATCATTCACAATCTTAATTTAGTCAAAAAACTAATTGCAATACAGGAGCAGCTGAGGCCTAATTAAAAAGCATTGAAGCTAAAAATGGACCTAGTGACCAGATGAAACAGTACCCTGGACATGATTGAGAGGATTTGTTTACTTCAAGAACCTTAAGAAGAGTTTCTTAGAATCCTTCACAATCCAGTAGAAAATGTTTCGGTATGCGAATGGCAAGCACTGCCAGAAATAATCAAAATTCTGAAGCCATGTCATGCACCTCACTGGAGAAATGTCTTCAGAAAAAAAGTGACTGTTTCAATGGTCCTTGCTCCGACAGAAAGTGTGATTAGAATTTTTCACAATTTAGATACAAATATTATTACAGATACAGGAAAGAAACTGGCAAATAAAATATTAACTGAATTTAAAAGTAGATTCTAGAATTTCTACAGGCACCCAGTGTTATCTACAGCTCTGTTAGACCCGCGTTTTAAGAAGCTGGCATTTAGGTTTGATCCATCAAGCTATGAGTCTGCCAAAGATGAATTGAAAACTGAGCTGCAAAACGAGTTTAACTTTCACAAGCAGCCAATAGAACCTAATGAGAATGAATCTATATTAGCTATATCTACTGGCGACACCGAAGCTCATAATGACTCAATATGGAAAGATTTTGATGCTTTGGCAACATTAGCTTCTGCTTCAAACTCCATGACTTCTTCAAAATCGGGCCAAATATTAAGTGAGAGGTAGGAGCTCTATTCAACCAAAGAGAATGGAAAAGATTTTATTTTTAAATATGAACCAGAGATTACTCCCATAAAATATTTTTATTTAATACTAGCAGACTTGCACGCGACTTCCTCGGCGTGAAATAAGTTCAGAAGATCCAGAGATTACACCCCCCCACCCCCCCCCCTATAAAAAATATTTTCTTTGTTGTTTTAGTTTTGTTTAAAACATGTTTTATTTCATTTTTATATTTAATTTCATTCTAAGCAAAACTATTTTTGTTGTTGATTTATCCTTAAAATGTTGTTTAACTATTATTGTTGATAAATAATTTTAGACACCTATTTGTGGCTTTTTCATAGCATCTTGTGAGGTACCTATCAGAGTAACAAGTAATAATTGGTATAGTAATGAATACATATGGGTACGCTTTTTTCAATACTTTTACACCTCTACATCAGTCAACATAAAACAACTTGATTCCTTTATAAAAATATTATAGTAGAGGAGCCCAAGAGGGGATTTATGGATTTACTCCATCGCCGCAGATTAATATATAGGGGGATTCTTTGGACCCTGTAGAGTACCTTCACCCTAAATGAGTCCTGTATATTGGTGGTTCTGTCTAGGACAGCAGATCAAAATATTATATCAATAAAATCAATCATCAGAAATACTCGAGTGCATCAGATTAAGGTAGAGTGAGTTAATTACATGCTGAAAAGTGTACATTCAAATAATCTGATGATTTGAGCGAGACCTACAGGAGTTGGAGTTTTTAAAGTTTGTAAACACTCAAATCAAAGTGTACAAAAATGACTTTTTGTGGGTTGAGTCCTTTCTGCTTAACTACATCCAAATGGCATTATACCTCTGGAAACTCAATAACTGCGAGACTCCTTAATAACAATCTTTAATTAATAAAGGTATTTCATATTCGTTTCGACTTTTAGAAAAAATTAATAAGTAACAGCTCAAAAAAGCAGCGGAAATTCGAAAATGTTGAGCTACTTCATGGCTGCAAGGCTCAATGGTATTACACTTTAGCAAACCACGGCCGAAACACATGAAACATGAAACTTGCCGAGAAGTTTTTCCAAAAGAATTATGGCAAAACTATGTACCATATCTATATTATTTCACAAGTAAAAATCCCTCACAACACGATTCACCATGACACCACATCTATTAATTTAGTACGTTTCTACTTTCTAGCACTAGACCGCTAGACCAGTGTATCCAGAATGATTATTGATTAATGTGATTTATTGATTTCAATTCAATTTTTTTAACGGTTTTCACGTTCAGTTCAGCGGCCTTACTAAAGTAAAAATGGCAGCTACAGTGTAACGATCGCAATCATTTCTGATTAGTTAACACCTGGTTTTGCTCTTTCGCTATTGGTCAAAATCCCTAAAGCAGCAAGAATACCATAAATTCAGTCAATTACAACAACTGAGACTATGACAATGATTGATGCAGGTTTTACATAAATAGGTCCTATGCGTCAGGGTTTCTGGACGTTAGAGACGAAAAGAGAACCATAGACTTTAGCTTATAGGCCTATTACACTGCATTTTCCTCAGGGCCATAAAATTTAGGGTGTAAGACCTTCAAGACTAATTTGATCCTTATTGCTGTGCAATAAGCGTCGCTCAAACGGCCCTGAGGTAAGTGCAGTGTAATAGGCCTATTAGAGCTTTGATGTATATGTCACCGTAAGATTGTAAAAACCGTTAGATTATAATCTAACTCGTGAAATTGTAAACTGTCGAAAGATTGTGAACCGCTCAATGTTTTGAGTGTCAATTTTTGAAATATTCATTGTATTTTCTAATTTTGCTTGAACGTATTAAAATTGGTTGTGATATTATTGTTTTATCTGAATGCTGGCTTTCCTGTAATCCTGTTATTCCCACTCTGAACGGCTACTACGCGCACCAAACAAGTCGTAATTTTAACCAAAACGATGGAGTAGTCGTTTATATAAAAGATAATTTAGTTAATGTCAAAACTATTGAACCTGTAGTTTCTGATGCAAACTGTCTAATAACTACAGTTGGATCCGATCTTGTCATTACTTCTATTTACAGGCCTTACGCATTCAAAGATCCGTCGAATTTTATTTACTCGATGGATCGAGTCCTCTCGGATTATAAATCCTTTAATAACATTATTTTTGTCGGGGATATTAATATCGATATTGCAAATAATCATCAAGCTAACCATTCACTTGACTATCTGGATCTCCTTGCTCACCATGGTCTCTTCCCGGGGCATGTAATACCAACACACGGCTCCACATGTCTTGACCATGCTAACTTAAAAACTGTAGTATCATCAAAAATTCTGGTTTTAGAATCTACGCTTACTGATCATTACGCTGTATTGATATGTCTGTCAAAGATTAAATATAGTCAACAAAATAAACCTTTTATCATTAAAACTTAGAAGTAAAACTATCTAACGACATTCTTAACATAAACTTCGATTCTGTATATTCAACCCTTGACCCAAACATTGCAACCGAAAATTTTATTAACCCTATTTTATATGCCTTATCCGAGAACACCATTAAAATCCCCTTATCTCGTAGACGTAGGCCTATCAAACCTTGGATAACACCAGGCCTACTGAAATGCATACGTCATAGAGATAAGTTACATAAGAAGCTTAAAAAGGATCCTTTAAATGAAGTCCTTAAGGTTTCCTTCAAAAGGTATCGTAATTATTGCTCTAATTTACTACGCAAAGTTAAAAGAGATTATGAGAAAAATGAATTCATCAAAGCTGGTAAAAATCCTAAATTAATGTGGAATGTAGTTCAGTCCGTAACGAATATATCAAAAACTCAATCTTCTGCCCGAGATCTTTTGCTTTCAAATTGTAATAAAGAAGTCTGCATTAACGAAGTCAACTCCTACTTTGCCAGTATAGGAAGTCAACTGGCCGATGAAATACTCAAAAATAATCAACCTCCTCCGTTACACTCATCTCACAGGGAATCCTTTGTATTGCTGGAGACGGATGAATCCGAAGTTGAGCGCTTGATCAATTCTCTTAAAAATAACTGTGCTGCTGGTTGGGATGGTATCTCGTCAAGATTTTTAAAAAAGTACATAGGTGTAATTGTTCCCCCACTCACATACATTTGTAACCTCAGTATCAAAAAAGGTATTTTCCCTGACCTGTTTAAAAAAGCGCTTTTGCATCCCATTTTTAAATCTGGCGATAGAGACCGTGCCGAAAATTATAGGCCTATCGCGATCCTGCCAGCTATGTCAAAGATTCTCGAGAAAATCATTAATTTGAGGCTCGTTTCCTATCTAGAATCATGTAACTTACTATCAATTAACCAATTTGGTTTTCGTAAGAAACGGTCCACTGCGGATGCTGTCCACAGCCTTGTTGACCATTTAGTGGGTAAACTTGATAAAGGACAAAAGTGTGTAGCTTTGTTTTTAGACTTGTCTAAGGCTTTTGACACCGTCTCCGTACCTATCTTAATTTCTAAGCTTGAGACTCTTGGCATTCGAGGTAACCAACTTGCACTCTTTCAGAGTTACTTGACAGGTAGAACCCAGTTTATGAAGATAGACTCCTATACTAGCTCTGAGTTACCTATCACGTATGGCGTACCTCAAGGCAGTATTCTTGGCCCGAGCTTATTTTTGGTTTACGTGAACGATTTATGTAACATTCATCTTGATCAAGGTAAAATATTTTCCTATGCCGACGACACAGCTTTGATTTTTTCTTCTAATACCTGGTCTGATACGTATCAACTTGCTCAAAATGGCTTTGACACAGTAAGGGAATGGCTTAATAACAATCTTTTAACATTAAATATCTCTAAAACAAAATGCATACATTTTTCCATTCGTAATTCTACACTTCCGCCTAGTAACGCTTTACCAAAGCTAGTTGCATCGTCAACGCAATTTAACATTACACCTGACAGTGATCCTGTATTTGTGGAAAATGTCACCTCTGTAAAATATCTTGGTATTGTGCTTGACTGCAACTTAACTTTTAAAAATTACATTGAACACCTTTCAAACAGAGTGCGTAAGCTTATCTATGTTTTCAAACAACTTCGCCACTCAGCTGATCCGGAAATTTTGAAAATGGTCTATCAAGCGCTATGTCAATCTATTGTCAGCTATTGCATAACAGTCTGGGGCGGTGCAGCTAAAACACATCTTATTCAAATCGAACGTGCACAAAGAGCAGTATTGAAGGTGTGCTGCTTTAAACCCCGTTTGTATCCTACAAATATGCTTTACGAGTATTGTCAGGTATTAACTGTACGGCAATTATTTATTCTGGCTACTGCTCTCAAACAACATTCTCTGACGTGCTTCACCCGTGACTGCCCCCGTCGTAGACCTCAGCTTGCTAGCTATAGCAAACTAAAAACAGCTTTTAGTCGTAGGTTTTTTGTCTTCCTTGGACCTCACCTCTATAATAAGTTGCATAGAATTATTTCTCTGCATTCTTTAAATCACCATAATTACAAAGATGCACTTAAGAATTGGCTTCTTAAGCAAACATACTCGACTACTGAAGGACTTTTGGAGATTCTAGTTTAATTCCTACTTACTTAAATTAACACACACACACACACTCACACACACACACGCAAAAATCTCATTCACACACAGCACTCGTACACACACAACACACATACATACAGACACAACGCACAATCATCCATAGTTATGCAAACTCAAGCCTGCACGCACATGCATTGCTGTAAATTTGTTTTCCGAGACACAGTTTTAACTAGTTCGGAAAACAGGTGCACTATAATATTTAGATTATATGTCAACTATATTAGTTTTATCCTAGGTGTAAGGCTATAAATGTTATTTAGTTGTCCCACACTGTGTATTCATGAAATAAATTTATCTTTATCTTTATCTTTATTTATGTTTTCTTGTCTGTTTCTTGTAGGTTAGGTTAGGGTTCGACATAAATAATCAGGTAGTGCCACTTAGGTTCTATCGGATTAATATACCTAACAGACCTAACAGTTTACAATTTACCAAAAAATAATGCGTTAAATTGTAATCTTTCGACAGTTTGCAATTTCGCGAGTTAGATTATAATCTAACGCTTTTTCCAATCTTACGGTGACATATATTTAGAAAGATATGAACTATCAGATTTAAATTGAAGCTTCCGGTAAGTAACAATGGCATATGGGCGGAGCTTAAGGTGGGGGTTAGGGCTGGTATTATCGATACATATATAATCGATACTTAATTATCACAAATAAAAATAATTAAACTTAATATTTTGAAAAACACTACTATTCGTATTTTATAATGGACTAGCTGACTACTACTCCTGACTGACTACTCCATCCGCGTGAATTGAAGTTTTTTGGTTTCCGCGGTCATTTTCCGGAAAAAAAACTAGCCGATGTGTTATTCCAAATTATAATTTATCTCTTCCATCCATCCATAAATCCAATATTTCGCGTTTATAATATTAGTATATTGAGGAAAAAAAAATACTGAATAACGTGATAGTATGAATAATAAAATTAGACTAATTTTAAAAATTATTTATTGCAGCTCTCCTATGTGTCCATAAATTTGAAATATTAATTAGAACTTCTCAGAAGTATGCATATCTAAAACCAAAAACAGCAGTAGTTTTTAAAAAAAATGGTAATCACGATCGGAGGGCCCCTTGTTGGCCAGCGTAGTGGACTATGGCAGAACCCTTATCATTCCAACAGGAGGCTCCTACTCAGTAGTGGGCTCTGGCTGGGTGAAATGATGAGTAAAAATATCAGCAACGCCCCCGTGCTGGCCAGCTTGGTGGACTATGGCCAAACCATTTTCATTCCGAGTGGAGACTCATGCTTATTTTTTTGCATTGAAGCCTGCAATGGTTGAAGGATGAAGTATTTTGTTTTGAGAAACATCAATATTAGTATCTGGACACAAATTGAGGTTAAATTCTTGCAAGGTGCAAATTATTGCCCAGGTGGTAAATTCTGTAATAAGAAAGTAATAGTAAAATTTTATTATTTGGATTAGAGAAAAGCATTATTGAGAAGTTTACATTATTGTTTTTATTTTTCATTACACACAAGAATATTGAGTAAAGATTCTTACTGGTATACGTAGTGTTTGGCAGGCATCACGTTTGAGACGCTGGTGGTTTAGAGTGTCATTCCCATTGAAATTATGACTACATATTCTGCTTCCTTTTGTAGGCTTGAACTCAGTTTGTTTATAGCATTCAGCCATCTTAGCCTTAATTCATGATATTTTGGGAATCTGAAACAATTGTAAAACATTAGTTAAAATGATACACAATAATGCAGTTATTGTGTATTATATGAAGGGACCAAAAACCACTTAAATAGACACTGTAATTTTCGAATACGATACCATACCGGAGATCGGGTGTCTTAATCACTAGGTTATCATCGCTACGAGTTAAAATGAGTTTGGCAATATTATATAATAAGAATCTGACTGTTTAATTTCATATCTCTACCCCTCAAAGTGAGAAACAGTAAGCGTAAAGAAGTTTTAATTTTATCGATATTCAATTTAGTTGTAAACAATACAATCCCCACACTATATATACACTCCAAACAAAAAGTAATGAAATAATCAAAATTTTTAGGGACAGTGCCAAAATTGACGTGTTTTGGATTCAGTAAACAAGAAACTAAGCTAAAATTAGATGAAATAACTTAAAATATTCGCCACAAATTTAAAAACAAGACGACTTTGTTACTCACATGAAATGGGATTACTGGGCGTTTTACATTATTATTATTATGACATCCTACAACTGAGCACTTCACCCTAGTTGATTACATAGAAATACAACAAAATACATGAAAATATTCACAAAACAGGTAATTAGTCATAACCGAAACACCGGAAGCACAAGAGACGCCATTTATTAATACCAAAAAATTGGCTTCAATAGCTAAATTTGATGACGTCATATGACAATTGCGCGACACGTTCACGCAATAATATAATACACCTGTCTCGTTCTAATAACGTAGCTTTTAGTAAGTAAGAAAAGTCAAAACATAGTTTTACATGTTTTAATAATAAAATGCATAGTATAACTATAATTGAGTAAAATGCAACATATCCTATGGCTTAGAGTATATTTTCTGTGCTTGTGAAGTCAGCATGCCGCAATATTAGGCTCATTCACATTTCACTCATACTCCGCTCCCTGATTATAATAGTGTAACAAGTTTCAATCCGGGATCCATTTGATCCATTTATTTAATAGAGTAGGCACCAGACCCCCATGCGGGCCATGTCCATGGCCCTCAGCATGGCCCTTTATTTTTAAGGTGCCAACTTATACTGTTCTATGGTGGCAACACTGATAATACCAGATAACTCAGACTACAGAGTACAATACATACAATATACTGATAATGATCTTTGAATATGTTTATCTCAATATAAAAATAATCAAAAGATTTTTTTAAATTAATACATATTTATTTAAAAAAAATGTATTTGTCAAAAGACTAGGTTAGGTTATGGTTGAACGTAAATAACCAGCTGGGCGACCGCGTACCTCTGACAGCTACAGTGTAACGATCGCATTCACCTCTGATTGGATAACATTCTTCCACTATTGGACAAAATCCATTGACGCAGCAAGAATACCATAAATTCAGCCAATCGCAACAATTGATACTGTAACAATGATTGATGCAGAAGAAACGCGGTCGCCCTGCTGCTGAGCGACCGCGTATCTCTGACAGCTACAGTGTAACGATCGCAATCACCTCTGATTGGATAACACTCTTCCACTATTGGACAAAATCCATTGACGAAGCAAGAATACCATAAATTCAGCCAATCACAATACTAAGCCCTTCCTAAAAACAAAAGCTAATTTAATGCGGCAAATAGTGTTGTCAGCTTCTAAACTTTCCCCAATTAATGGGAAATATTGTTTTATATAGTTACTATAATAAAAGTATACATCTATTATAGCTAATATGAATGTAACTTAGAAACATTAGATAATGTCTAAGCAATATGAAATTTAAAATTAAGGGGAGTAAAAAATGTGTTAAATATTCCGATGACTGTAGGCACAACTTGTATATGAAATAAAAGTCTTAGTTATCCATACACGAAATTTTAATGATGATTATACATCAAAAAAATAATATACATTTGTTTACGCGTGAGTAATGCATAGTTAGAAATATAATATTCGTTGTCAAACATCCATAGTAATAATTACAATTTATGAATTACGAACACAAGGAAAAAAGTTTGAATGTACACCCCATCAAATTATTACGCAGTCTAAGTTACACCCAATTACTAGCAAGCCGTCATACATCTGTCTGAACTTGCAAATCAACAATATTTATCTTTACTATATAAAAATAAGTCGGGTTTTCCTTCCTGACGCTATAACTCCAGAACCCACGAACCGATTTCCACGGTTTTGCATTCGTTGGAAAGGTCTCGGGCTCCGTGAGGTTTATAGCAAAGAAAATTCAGGAAAAATTGAAAAGGAAGCCATCTGGTGGCGAAACGGAGTTCGCCGGGTTTGCTAGTGATTTATAAAAACTCGTATTTTTATTGTACGATAAGTTTGCTTACTAAAATTATACCTATGTAGGTATAATTTTAGTAAGCAAACTTATCGTTCCAATTAAGTTAACAGTAAGGATAGATTTAAATTTTGTTATCTATACTTTTAAACTAATATTATAAATGCGAAAGTTTGGATGGATGGATGGATGGATGTTTGTTACTCAATCACACCCCAACGGCTGAACGAATCTGGATGAAATTTGGCACAGAGATAGATTATACCACTAAAATAACACACATGCTACTTTTTATCCCAGAGTATTAAAGAGTTCCTGCGGGCACCAAAAAACCTCAATTCACGCAGACGAAGTCGCAGACATCAGCGAGTAATAAATAAATAAGTGATAATAGGAAAACACGAAAGTATTAATCACGCAAGTAGGTATCATTTGAACAATACCTATTACAAAAAGAGATTAAAAATATAACAGTATTAAGTGGTCTGGTATCCCAAATCTGTGTAAATTATACTAGTCTCAAATTCATTATAAATCTATGTTTATTAAATTTAAATTTAATCAAGCCGTTGCGTGGTCCGTTTATCTAACATGCTTAAATACAGCGCATAAAGGCCTATTACACTGCAATTACCACAGGGCCCTGTGGCGAAGGGTGGGCGTGGCCGATAATTAGAGCGTCGCTTAAAACAGAGCATTAAGGAAATAATTAGGGACCCTTTCTGTATCATATTACACTACCTTGATTGAATTGAAGGGTCCCTGTGAAAAGTGCAGTGTAATAGGCTTATTACTACTTTACTGTGTAGCGATAGGATGTGATCATTAGTAATTGATTTAAAAACCATATGTGCAGTGATATCACTTCTCAGAATCAGACCGTCTGCCGGCACGTATTCGTATTCTACGGTCCCGACTAGCGCGTCTGTTGTGTGTGTGTTAGCTCGTTGAAAGCTTATCGCTTCGGTTGCGGAAGCTGTAACGCATATTGGTGATATATATATTTTTCATTACCCGCGCTACGCTACTGCTTCAGCCATCATTCCTAAGTTTATGAGTCATATGAGTTACATACTCGTTCATTAGTCCGTTGAACCTGGTGGCTGATACATCTTTAAACATGACTGCATTTCTGCAGTTAATCTGCCTTGGCCTATTATTTGCGAGGAATGTTGAGGGAAATTCAGAAAGTAAGTTTTTTAGACCATGGTCCTTAATAATTTAATTTTGTAGCAGTATATATTATATTTAAGTATTAAATACGATATTTGCGTAGTTCTTATTTGTTATTTTCTGTACCTACTGCTTTTTATTAACATGAATATGAAGATATGTGAAGAATTGAAGCTAACTTTTGACTGCAACATCATCTGCATTGATTTACTTAGTTTTTTAATACTTAAGAAATCCATTAGTTATATTAAGTACCAGAATTTTAGGAAGTGTTCTGTATTTGAACAAACTGTTCAATAAGTATTAAGTTATAGCCCAGCGATAATCAAATAGTTGCTTCTGAAGTTGAGCACAACAGCATGATATAATATATATATATATGTCACCGTAAGATTGTAAAAACCGTTAGATTATAATATAACTCGCGAAATTCTAAACTGTCGAAAGATTAGAATTTAACGCATTATTTTCCGGTAGATTGTAATCTGATAGGTATTTAAACCCGATAAAAGCTAAGTGGTTACTTATGTCGAACCCTAACCTAACCTACAAGAAAGAGACAAGAAAACGTTAATAAAATGAATATGTCAAAAAATTACATTCAGAACATTGAACAGTTTACAAACTTTCGACAGTTTAGAATTTCGCGAGTTAGATTATAATCTAACGGTTTTTACTATCTTACGGTGACATATATATATCTCTCTCAAGAGTTTGTATGAGAGCTGCACAAACAAGCACTCACACATCAGCACAGAGATGACTAAATGGTTGGGGCAAACTATACTTGGTTTATAAAAAATTTGTTTGACTTATTAAGCAATGAAGTAAAAGAAAATTAAGAATTATTTTAGTTTTAAGAATATAATAATTATAGAAGTATATGTTTATATTAAAAATACTTTCTGCAATGCAATTTAAATTAGCTAGCTTTAGCCAACTGCGAACATTTTATCTAAAACTAGCTGATGCCCGCAACTTTGTCCTCTTGGTTTTATGTATGGGAAAATCAAGGGTTCTTTTTTTTGTCAATTTTCCAATGTTTTAATAGTTATTCTGCTATTCGGAACGGAGACAAATACAACAGATAAAAAACCATTAAAATTGGTCCAGCCTTTCTAGAGCTATAAGTGTTCTTACAAACCCAACTTAGTTTTATATATTAAGATTAGATGATGCCAGCAATTTCATCCAATTGGATTTAGGTTTTTAAATTCACTTCATTTGGAATATTTTTAATTAACTACCTAAATTCAGTATTAAATTATAGGTAACAATAATAAATGCAAATGAATAATAATATTTACAAGTACTTAGTATAAATAAATAATACTTAAGTACATAAAAATAATCAATCAATATATTTTTACTAATAATAATTTTTATGGTTCACTTACCCAAAAAGCCTTCCAATAACTAGGTATTAACTTACAGATTGTCTTGTGGGTCTGAGTCTGGAGACTGTTGTCCTAACAATCTAATAATATAAATTACTTAGGTACAGAAAATTAATAATAATATAATTTATATTAAATTTTATTTATAGAACCAGCGGTGAGGGTGTTGACTGTAGCCACAGAAGACAATCATGGCTTGCAAAGATTCCTTCGATCTGCTAAGGTATATGGCATTGATGTTGAAGTATTGGGCATGGGCCAAAAATGGACTGGTGGCAACATGAAACACCCTGGAGGTGGTCAGAAAGTCAGACTTCTGAAACAGAGACTCTCCTCCTTACAGAACTTACCCGACAAGGATCAAATTATCTTGTTCACAGACAGGTATGTTATTAAGTTAATGGCTTCGATCATTGAAATAGACCAACTCACATAGATATAATATGTTCTTAGTAAAACAAAAGAAAAACTATTTTAGACCTTTGAATATTACAACTTCATGAGTGGTGAGACATGAGTGGTGAGACATTTCAATAAAATCATGAAATAGTAAGATTCCTATTACACAATAATGTGATTAGAATTATCCTATGAATCTTATAAATTCTTTCCATATTCATATAATATGTTATCTTGCTTCTATATACAAATATTATAAATGCGAAAGTTTTGATGGATGGTTGTTATATAATCATGGCTTAACAGATCAGGGTAGAGAAATAGATTATAGTCTCGAATAACACATAGGCTACTTTTTATCCCAGAAATTGAAGGGTTCCCGCAGGAACCAAAAATCTCAATCCATGAGGACGAAATCATGGGCATCAGCTAGTTTATCATAAAACGACAAGTACCTACCAACTATCATTAATTCGAACATCACAGAGGTCAACAAAGACCGCTGAGTGATCTACAAAAATATTCTTATCTCTTTCATTGCCTTTGTAGAATTAGGTACTGGAAATACCTATTGTCTATACATAATAAAAATAACAAATTAATAATAATAATTGTGGTCATCATACTATACTACACAATACTAATAATATACTAGCAAATCCACTGCATTCCTTGCAAATTATGTGCCACATATTGTAGTTTGATGTTAGTTACTACGTCCGAAACTTTCCCGCAAGTTCCAACAGCAACCGCATGAATGAATGATGCGCAAACAAAATAATATATCAATATAACGCGCGTCGACGGAATGAAAGAAGTAAGAACTTATAAAAAGTTATTTTTGCTATTAAGGTTATTATTGCTAAGTATTAAGTATTAGCAGGTCTTGTATACCGGCGCTTTAAGGAACGAGAGTTACGTACAGCTTTAAATAACAAACAATAATATGGGAAGTACAACTACCGATATTACCTTTAACTGTCGTTCTTTAAAACGGTCCGCCGATCAAATTAGAAAATTGACTGAAGTCTGTCGACATTTTGGCCCTGCAAGAAACTTGGCTCCTCCCCCATGCTCTAGGTGTAGTAAATGAGCTCAATCAGCTGTTCAGTTGTTTCGCAAAATCAGCGGTTGATACCTCAGCTGGAGTTTTAAAAGGCCGACCATACGGTGGACTTACGTTGATGTGGCGTAAATCACTGTTTCCCTGTGTATCCATAATAGACTATACCAGTGACAGATTGGCGGCCGTACAAATTGATCTGGGCGGACGTCATATCCTTGTCATTAGCGTTTATTTACCGTATGATGATGGAAACGAAGATAACTTAACGGACTTCATAAGTTGTTTGGGAAGCATTGAGGCCGTCATTAGTGATAACGACATTGAGGCTGTCTACGTATTGGGCGACTATAATGCACACTGTGGTACTAGATTCGGTAACGAGCTAGTTGCCTTCTGCGCTGACCACTCACTCGTGTGTGTTGATACTGAAGTTATAGCTCCGGACTCGTTTACACATGTAAAAGATGGCAGTGCGACTAAACGCTGGTTAGATCATCATTGGTCAGACCACTATCCCCTTCTAATTAAGTGCAAAATGGATATCATCCCAAAAAATTACAAATCCCAAATTACAATTTCTACAGAAAATAATTCACTATCTGGTGTTCACTGGGGTAACAGAGGAGTGGACGAAATTAGTCAATATAATAGGTATCACTGTGATAGCTATTATATTGAAGTGTTTTCAATTGATCTAGTCATTTTTTTAACTGTACAGATTGTAATATTAGTTATTGTAAGATATGTAATGCCCATTTAACTTTATTGGATAAGTATTATGACAGTATAGTTAAGGTTCTACATGACTGTGCTAAAAATAGTGTTTGTAACGATGTACCGGCAATACATAAGAAAGTCTTGGGGTGGAACTACCACGTCCGAGAGAGTCATCAAAAGGCGAGGTATTACTTTAACTATTGGCTATGGTATGGTAGACCGCAATCTGGTGCGATCTTCGATAAAATGGCGGACAGTCATTCAGAAATGAATTGAAGGCGTAAGGCATTCAGAAATGAATTGAAGGCGTAAGGCATTCAGAAATGAATTGAAGTGGTGCCAAAATAACGAGGATCAGATAAAGATGGACTAGCGTCACACCAGGCTGACAACAATTTTGTTAAATTTTGGAAGGCTACCAAACGCCTTAACTATAAAGCTAACTTACCAGTAAGCGTTGATGACGTCCAGGATCTGAAGCTGATTGCAGACTTATTTTCGCACCACTTCAAAGTGCATCCATTACCCACTCTGAGCACAGACGCGACGCGACGCGACGCCACCTCTAATGATTTTAGATTAGAATGTGGCGTTTGTCAAGGAGGGCTCACCTCTCCGGACCTTTTCAGCCTATATGTAAACGATCTGATTGAGGAGCTTAGAAGTGCTAGAGTAGGTGGTCATATAGGCACAACATGCATAAATAATATCAGCTATGCCGACGATATGGTACTTCTAAGTCCCTCAATCAATGGTCTTAGGCGGTTACTTAACATCTGTGAACAATACGCAAAAAGTCACGGCCTCAAGTATAATGTCAAAAAGACGCAGATGATGGTTTTCCGCGCGGGTAAAGGTCCGGAGAGGATCCCATCGGTTTTCCTAGATGGAGTACCGGTAGAAAGGGTGGAGCGATTCAGGTACTTGGGGCATATTCTAACCGAGGATCTACGCGATAACGAGGATATTGAACGTGAAAGGAGGGCTCTGGCCGTTAGATGTAACATGCTCGCACGCCGGTTTGCGAGGTGTAGTACTGAGGCAAAGCTGACGCTGTTTAGGGCATATTGTCAATGCTTCTACACGTGTCAGTTTTGAGTTAACTACACCAAAAGTGCACGTAGCAGCATCAGAGTACAGTATAGTAACGCATACCGTATTCTGATGAGACTGCCTAAATACTGCAGTGCGTCGAGCATGTTTGCCGACGCCAGGGTCCCCGATTACTTTGCAATTATAAGATCTCGGGTTGCGGCGTTTTGGTCCCGCATTCGCACCTCTGAACGAGATCCTCGGTGTATGCTCTGGGTGCCCGGATAATGCCATCGTAAGGTACTGGCTTGCCGTACATCGTGACAAGAGTCAAGAACCGCAAATTGGATTACCGATATGACATGATCAGGGGTAGGTTTATAATACAACTTAATTGTTTAATAGTATAATAATTTTATTTTAATTGAAATTTTATGTTACTATTATGGTTTTATGACTTTAACTTTTATTTGTATTTGTCACCGTAAGGTTGTAAAAACTGTTAGATTATAATCTAACTCGTGAAATTCTAAACTGTCGAAAGATTAGAATTTAACGCATTATTTTCCGGTAGATTGTAATCTGATAGGTATTTAAACCCGATAAAACCTAAGTGCACTATCTACTTGATTATTTATGTCGAACCCTAACCTAACCTACAAGAAAGAGACAAGAAAACGTAAATAAAATGAATATTTTAAAAATTTAAACTCAGAACATTGAACAGTTTACAATCTTTCAACAGTTTAGAATTTCGCGAGTTAGATTATAATCTCACGGTTTTTACAATCTTACGGTGACATATTCATCTTTTGTATTTCTTATTCTATTGCCTGAAAATAAACGATTTATTATTATGATTATTATTAAAACTGATGGTACTATACATACCTACATGAAAGAGAGATAGACTTATTTGTTATTACCTACATAAGGAGGTATATCTAAAGTGCATGATTGTTACTGTATATTTACTCAAGTGCGGGTGCAATGACATTCAATTAAGGCCAATAAATCTCGGGACCACATATAAACTGGATAGAATAATTATTTCGTTGTTCAAATTGTTACAGATAGATACCTATTTAAAAAAGAGAGAAGGCTGGGATGTCGATAAGAAAGGTCAAATCATGTCATACACACAAATATAACGGGATCAGATATTTATTTTATTTTATCATAGATGATGCCCGCGACTTTATCCGCGTTGATTAAGGTTATTAATTGATTCCCGAGGAAACTCTATCACTTTCCGGGATTGAATCTAGTCTATGTGTTAATTCGGGTAATAAGATATCTCCATTCCAAATGAAAGTTAAATGGGTTCAGTAATTGTGGCGTGTAGGAGTAACTATCATCCAAACATACAAACCTCCAAACTGTCATATATCATTAATAATACTCGTAATATTGTTTTAGTGTAGGTATACCTAAAAACGACGGAAGTGTGCTGCGTAGTCTGGTTAATTTTTTGGTGTAAACGATGCTTAAAACCGTTATGTTAAACTTTTAAGCTAGAACTACAGAGAAACAAAAAGGAGGTTTTTCGTTCCCACGGGAACCCTTTAATTTTCCGAGATAAAAATTAGCCTATATGTTAATCAAGGGTATAATCTATCTCCATTCTCCATTCCAAATTGCAGCCAAATCCGTTCAGTCGTTTTTGCGTGAAAGAGTAACAAACATACACACTATATAGTAATAGTATATAGTACACTATATAGTATATAGTAATTGGTTACCTATATTATAAACTAGCTGATGCCCGCGACTTCGTCTGCGTGGTTTTTTGTATGGGAAAATCAAGGGAAGATGTCTTTTCTTTTATTTTTCGGCGTGTGTTGTATAGTGTTCTTCTATTCGATTGGATGCGATACAATTCCTCTGTATAGATAGACATATAGCTATAACCTACATAAGTACCTATAGATGATGTATGTTCTGTTCTCAGCTATGACGTAATATTCCTCGCGCAACTGAGGGACATCGTGGAAAAGTTCAAGAGCATGAACGTGCGCGTTTTGTTCGCCGCCGAACCGTTCTGTTGGCCTGACGCAAACCTAGCAAAGAAGTACCCTGACACAACTGTCTTGAACCCATACCTGAACTCTGGTGGAATTATAGGTATGATTTTTTTTAAACCGTTGCTCAAGGCGTATTAGCTTTGACTACCTCTCTGGTGCAATGTTGAACGTTGTAGTTTTTTAAGTGGGAGGTCCTCGATTCGAGCCTTGGCAGGTAGTTCCTTAACAAGGATTGATTTTACTTTACAATTTTTGAATTTATGACTTTCTCTGAGAGGGAAACCAAGTTGGGAGTAGTATCACCAAACTACCGGCAAATACATGCCACCACGCAATTAAACGTTCCGGAACGATGTCGTGTGGAAACTGTGGGGTGTACTTAATATAACCGCTATACCCCGTCCAAGTTAGTACGCATCTCACCACTAGTCTAGGGCTAAATGGTAGTGGGATTTAAAAAGGTTGTGAAGTATGTACATTATAAAAAATATTACTGTTCTTGTAGGCTACTTGCCCGAGCTTCAGAAATTATTGAACTATAAAGAGATACGCGACAGCTACGACGACCAACTTTTCTATACGGAAGCCTATTTGGATGACGACTTGAGGCTCAGCTATGGACTTGCTCTTGACCACAAGTCCCAGATATTTCAGAATCTCAATGGTGCTTTGTGTAAGTACTAACACTAGATAAATGTGTTATTATTTTTAATTTTTTGAAGTGTAAAATTCTTGCCGCGTTGAGCACTTTTTGGTAGGGGGTAAACTTGTGGATTCGCGTGACCGACGTGCTCGCGAACAGCGACATGCTCGCGTTGTTACGAAGACAAAAGGTCTTAAACATAAATATGCTACATTCGTAATTAAACTTTGCCGTAATTTTTTTTCGTAATTAATGCCTTAGTTTTAAGGTTACTATTTTAAATTAAAAAATATAGTATTGGTAAGTACAAAGCGAAATTGGGAAAAATTAATTACTGCTTTACTATAATCAAATGAAATAATGTTATGTTAAAAAGGGAGCAAAGTAGGACTGTATTTTGGCGTTTATTTCCCCTGGTAAATTGTTGGTCAGTTTTTATGATATATAGGTAAAATTGGAAGATGGACTTCGGAGATTGCATTAATGGATGAAACTCACAATTTACACCAATATCACTTAATTTGTCCTTTCTACACATGCGGCCGCACTTATTTTATAGATCGAACACAGTAGGGTCACTAAATGTTTGTGATTTTCATGGATTTAATTTCCACGTGTGGTTCAATCACTCGAAAATGACGTCACACGTATAGTCCGCGCACGAGCTCCGAGGAATCGGGGTCTGAAGAAACTACAATTGTAGGCCACCCCCGATCGTCGTTCCACATCCAGCTCGCTCCCAGCACTAGTTTCGAGCTTGACGCGTGTAATTTTGCGATAGCAGTATTGTTTTGCACTTTAAACAACTCTAGATCATTACTTTAACATTCCATAGGATTCCTCAGAGCTCGCGCGCGGACTATAGATAGGTGTATTTTAGTCGCGATAATTAGGCGAATGCGTTTGATTGCGTTGCAGTTTGACACGGAAATAATTAGGTTAGCGGAAAAAAATAAAATTGGAGCGGAAAAAAATAAAATTGGAGCGGAAAAAATAGGAATTAGGACATAGGATGATCAAGGACTGCGAGAGAGACAATATCATAGTACGTCTATCCTTTTTCCATGATTCTATTAATCCATTTTGCTATAGATCACAGGTTATAAATTTGAAACGAAACATATATATATTATATGTAAAAATAAATAAATATTAGTTTTCAATTCTATCGGCAGTCCCTATGACTGCCATTTTTTTTGTCAGATATTGCCATTGTTTATTATTAACACGTCACACGGCAGAGCGGCCTCAAATTTCTTGCTTTTGTGCAGTACTAGATGATGCCCGCAACCGAGTTTGCGTGAATTAAAGTTATAAAGTAACGTGAATCCCGCGGGAACTTTTAAATTTTCTGGGATAAAAGTAGCATGTTCTTTCCTGGCATGCAACCTAGCTCTGTGCTAGCTTTATAGATGGACCCTCAAAGCATAGCAGTCCGACAGAGACACTTTCGCATCCATATTAATTAATATTAAAAATGCGAAACTGGTTCTGACTTTCTGTCTACTACGTTTTCACGGCCCAAATACTCAACCAATGTTGATGAAATTTGGTACATGGATAGATTACATCCCGGGGAAGGACATAGGCTACTTTTTATCCCGGATAATTGAAGTTCCCGCGGGAATCATAAAACATCATCTAATTTATAACATAAGTAATAGTATGGATATACCTACGCCAAAAAACTATTTAATAATAATAAGTTTACATAAAATATATTATACATTCTATAATATACTAATAATGTGAATATATACATTTTAAAAGCAGTAAATTAACTAAAGTGTAAAACTGCATAGATCAAAGCGAAAAAGAATCTAGTGCATTTGATTGAAGCTTTCATATTAGATCTTTAGCTATCAATATATTTATATATCTATATAAATTTCGAAAACACATTTCTCCATTTAATCCACAGCGGATGTTCAGCTAATAACGAATACAACTGACGAACCCCCATACATCAAAAACGTGTTGACCAATGAACGTGCACTCATCGTCCACGGTAACGGACCTGCCAAGATAACTTTGAACCAATTCTCCAATTACTTGGCCAATGCCTGGACAATCAAAGATGGATGCATCTTATGCGGCGAGAAAATGATTCATATCAAGGTCAGTATTTAAAAAAATTGCAAGTATTTAAAAAAGTTTAAAAAGACACGGTAATTGTTTGTGCTCAGTGTAAATGAGCAAGCGCAACGTGATGAAAATTACACTCAAAACTCAAACTTTAACATTTACTGAAAAAAGTATAAATTGTACCGAGCTTAATTTCCAATCCTCACATGTGTCATACAATGTTTTGCAATCCATTTATGAATAGAAAAAGTAAAAAATGGAAACTAAATAGCTACAAAGGCGTGCGGGATTCCAATGTTTGAATGTGTGTATGTTACTGAGAAATACGTTTTTTTTTAAATTGCGTATAGGCTTGCGCTTGACGACAATCATGCTTAGTGCATAGCAATGATGACGTCTATTCACTCTTGCCTTGAAGTTATATGTGGTAGGAAACATGTGCGCTGGGAGGGTGTTCCATAGCCTAGTGGTTTGTATCAGAAACGTCGAGCAAAAACGCTTCGTGCGAGCAAATTGGACGTCAACCACATAAGGGTGCGAACAATGACGGTTTCTCGCTGTTCTGTGGTAGAACGGAGAAGGAGGAACAAGGTTGTGAAGTTAAAGAGCATACTCGCTATGGTATATCAGATTAAAAAAAACCGAAATATACGTTTTTAAAGTTAACTAAAATATACGTCGTTAAAGTTTTTAAACTATTTATATAACTACTTACTTACAAACTCAGGCTGCATCGAAGCAGTTGATGTTTTGAATGGGGTTTGAATTTTATTAGGTCCTTATATATTACGTATTGTCGTTATACGTTTTGTCGTACCGGCCACTTTGATCTCAAATATCTCCTCTTTGGTTAGGAATTTCAATTTCAAATTTATACAGCTATTTATTCATGCTTTTGTGTTTTGAAAGCCCTAATTCATTTGTTTTTTCCTCTTTTGGTTTTTTCTTTGCGTCACTCAGTTTACAAAATCGAAAACTTGAAATATCGCGTTATTTACGAGTACGAGTTCCATCGTGGAACCAGTGCTGCAGAAACGGCTCGAAAGATGATGTGTATGGCGGCGGTGTCGCAAAAATAAACACAGTGCATTTTTGGTTCCAACGTTTTCGTTCTGGAAATTTCGACCTGCAGAACAAGCCCCGTGGACGGCCGGAGACCAAAGTTGATAATGAAGAATTGAAGGCTATTGTGGAAGCGGATCCATTGCAAACCACGTCCGAGCTAGCTGCAGGCTGCGGTGTTAGTGATAAAACTGTTTTAATCCACTTGAAGCAAATTGGGAAGGTGAAAAAGCTTGAAAGGTGGGTACCTCATGAATTGAGTGCAGCAAACCGACAAACGCGCGTCGACTGCTGCGTTACATTACTCAACCGGCACAATAATGAACGGATTTTAAATCGAATGAAAAGTGAAAAGTGGAAAAGTGATGAAAAGTGGATCCTGTACGATAATCGGAAACGTTCATCGCAATGGCTGAACCCTGGCGAACCAGCCAAATCCTGCCCCAAGCGAAAATTGACTCAAAAAAATTACTTGTGAACGTTTGGTTGACTAGTGCCGGTGTCGTTCACTACAGCTTTCTTAAATCAGGCCAGATGATTACGGCGGATGTCTATTGTCAGCAACTGCAAACCATGATGGAAAAGCTTGCTGCTAAACAACCGAGGCTGGTCAATCGCTCTAGGTCACTGCTTCTTCAGAACAACACTACACACGCTGCACAACAGACGGCTACCAAATTAGAGGAGCTTCAATTGGAACGTCTAAGACATCCACCGTACTCCCCGGACCTTGCTCCAACAGATTCCTATTTTGTCGAAATTTGGATAACATCTTGCAAGGGAAAAAATTCAACTCCGATGGGGCAGTTCAAAGTGCCTTCAAAGATTTTATTGATTCCCGTCCGTATGGTTTTTTAGTAAATGGATTAATGAACTACCTATGAGATGGCAAAAGTGCATAGATAGCAATGGTACATACTTTGAATAAATAAATATATTACCTATATTTAAAAAAAAAACGACTTTTTGTTCCTCTCTTACAAAACGCCAATTTCATATGTAAGGACCTAATATTAACGCACTTGTACATAAATGAATATTACTGCACAACTTTGTAGTAATATTTTTATTGCCCAAGAGTATATTTACGAGCAAATGTATTACTGTAAAACATAATATTATCATATTTCCAGGAGGCAGAGTTGCCGACAGTGATGTTAGCAGTATTCATTGAACAAGCAACGCCTTTCATGGAAGAATTCCTCCAACAAATCATTGAAATAGACTATCCCAAAAAGAAAATACATCTTTATCTCCGAAACAACGTGGAGTATCATGAGACCGAAGTTGAAAAGTTCTTTCAGGCTAACTCCAAGGAATATCTTAGTGCTAAGAGGATCAAACCAGCCGATTTCATCACCGAAAGTGAAGCAAGGAACATTGCAAAGTAAGTTTCTCATACAAGCGCGATTGAATTATTTTTTAATAATAAAAAAATATTTATGATAATACACCTGCCATCCTCTAGTTACTATTAACAGATGAGTTAAGATAATAATGCACAAAAGAAAATTAATCACATACGGGCCGTCATCAAAAACAAAAAAAAAATAGTGACGTGGTACGAATTAATTTTTACAAACATTAAGTTTTAGCCGTAATGGCATTATAACCATCTCAAAATACACTTGTATTAGTCTAGGCAATAAAGCTAGTTGACCCTAACAATAATTCCTCAGACGACGAAACTTTATAGTATGATAAAGTGTCATGAGTTAAACGTATAATATTATAAATATCCAATAAAAAATCAGAAAGGGAGTAAGGTTTCTTTGTGGTATACCCAATCGTTGAAGCAGGGAGGTACGCAGTTTAGATTTGATAATAAAATCGGTTTAATTATCGATGTTCTGCATGATTATTTCATTTGATATTTCGGTTTTGAGTGTAAATATTATATAATTATATTATAATATATTATAGTATATTTGAGTAAAGAAATCGAGAAAATATTCAGTCATAAATATTATTTTTTAGGAATAAATATCTAACTTTTGGATGTTTTTTTTTGTTGGATATTTTTAATTAAGTTTTGGATCATCCAATACTAAAATCCAGCCAAGTTTCACCGACTAAGGATTTAATGGGGGGTCTCCATACAACGGACCGCCCCATTGCCTAGCCCTAGACTATGTTATGTTTTTACATGAGTAGCGTATGTATTACATGTGCAATGTGCATACGATTCGCAACTTACAAGAATGTTTACATATCGTAAGTTACTCATATAAGTGGCTTACGTGAGTGAAACTTACTTGTGTACGTGGCATATCATTTGCAGGCTTTCTTCTCATTTAAATAATCCTTTACATTGAGACATGGTTTTTGTTGGTTTTGGTTAGCGTTTCTAACTGCCTCATTGGTCTAGTGGTAAGCATGTTCGACTGCGGCTGACGAGGCCCCGAGTTCGAGTCCCGGGTCGGGCCATTAAGTTTTGGGTTTATCTGACTAGAAATTCTCAGTACTAGCCCGCAGTTAGGAAGTTCGCGGTGTTTCACGTCCGTGCCTCGGCGACCACGTTAAACCGGCGGTCCCGGTTATTATCACTAACCTAAAGCCCGCCAACCCGCATTGGAGCAGCGTGGTGGGTCTAAGCCCTAAATACCTGTACTGTACGCCTGTACCCAGCAGAGGGACATTACTGCGCTGTAGTGGTGGTAGCGGTTTGCAGAAACTGGTTATTGATATAAAATATAACCTCGTCTTTCCCAGGGATCGTTGCACCAACAGCGAATGCGACTACCTATTCTCGATTGATAGTGTATCCCGGGTGGAGCCATCGACTCTACGATATTTGATCTCGACTGGATTCGACGTAGTCGCACCGATGCTGGTCCGAGAGGGTCAGTCCTGGTCCAACTTTTGGGGTGCAATCAACAGTGCCGGGTTCTACGCTCGCTCGTTTGACTACATGGACATCGTTTCCCGGAGCATCATGTGAGTAACTTGTACGGTCAATATGTCACCATAAAATAGCAAAAACCGGTGATTTCCAATCTAACGCTTTTTATTTCGATAGATTGTGAACCGTTCAATGGTCTGAGTGCCAATTTTTGAAATATTCATTGTATTTACGTTTTCTTGTCTTTCTTGTAGGTTAGGTTAGGGTTCGACATAAACAATTAGTTTCTATCGGGTTAATATACCTAACAGATTATACAATCTAACAAAAAATAATGCGTTAAATTGTAATTTTTCGACAGTTACAATGTCGCCAAATAGATTAAAATCAAACGATTTTCACAATCTTACGGTGACATATACATTACATAATATGTCGAAGGCTTCTACCCTTGACTCTTCACTAACTGCTGAAGGCCGAGTGTGAGCGTTTTTACTTATTCATTTGATTGAGCACCAGCGGTCAAGCGCTTGACAATTCCATACAAACGCGATCGAATGGGAAGAAAAGCTCCCACTTAGGCACTCTTTCGATTTAATGGTACTTAGTTGGTTCCACTTCTAAGGTGCAATTAACTCTGTAGGATTCTACTCTAACTTTGTCTGAAATCGAATACTGATACATCGTATTATGGTGGATGTAATTGTGAGTGGTTGTATAAACGTTTAAAATATTGGTAACAGTGGGGTCATACAAGATCATTCCTCGTCCATCTGGGAATCCACGACCCATATATTTTTTTAATTTAGAGGCTATAGTCCTCTCTTCTAAAATCTGGAACATAACACTAAATCCTATCTAGTTTGGTCAATCCGTTCTATTACTCATGTTGAACCTTCTGAAACAGTTTTCTCATAGAGGGTAGTTGAAGGTTTATCTCGTGAAAACGAAAACGTGTTCACGCTAGCCGATTTAATCGGACTGGAAAGATTCGCTTCTTACGCATAAGGTAACACGAAAGCACGCACGTGATAGCATCGCTTGCCGGGTTGGATCTAGAGGTGGTTAATCAAGCACATAGCGCAAAAGCATAGCACGCTTTTTCCCATTGCACGGACAGCATGCTATCTGAGAAGCCTCTATGTTGCTACGGTGCTGTGACGCGCTCGCGGTGGCTTCGTAGTTCGTTTCGTAGAACTAGTAGCGCCCTTAGCGGCGCCCGCCTGCCGGTAGTGCGCTGGCTGACCGTTAGTCTCGCGTAACGCGCTGCTGTGAGCGTACGTCTCATACTTGCGTTGCTTATCATATGCTTGCCTATATACAAAAGCGCAGTGTAGGACGACCTCCAGCTCGCTGGTCCGATGACTTAAAGAAGTTTGCGGGAAGCGGTTGGATGAGGAAGGCGGAGGACCGTGTTTGGTGGCGCGCTCTCGAAAAGGCCTATGTCCAGCAGTGGATGCATACGGGCGAATGGATTGGATTGGATACACAAATTTAAGAAATCAATCCTTTAAAAGTATGCTCTTGAAAAAAGCTTATTATACTGTTGGAAGATTGTGTAAATGATAGAGGAGCATGGATTTGATCACTCCAACAATGCTAAGGACAGCGGTTACTTGTGTATAGGTCATCGTAATATTGTAAACACCGTTAGATTATAATCTAACTCGCGAAATTGTAAACTGTCGAAAGATTGTGAACAGTTCAATGTCCTGAGTGTCTATTTTTGAAATATTCATTGTATTTACGTTTTCTTGTCTGTTTCTTGTAGGTTAGGTTAGGGCTCGACATAAACAATCACGTAGTGTCCGGTCGCAGGCCGGGCACTTAAATTCTATCAGGTCAATATACCTACCGGAAAATAATGCGTTAAATTGTAACCTTTCGACAGTTTGCAATTTCGTGAGTTAGATTATAATCTAACGGTTTTTAAAATCTTACGGTGACATATACATTGATATAATAATTTTAAATGAAATATTTATTTAAAAAGAGTAACCACCGAATTTCTTGCTGTTCTTCTCGGTAGGAATGGCATTCCGAACCAGTGGTAGATTCACTTGACGATTCAAAAGTACTTGTAAAAGTTTATTTAAATAAAAAACATTTGATTTTGAATTTAGAATATCATATGCTTTCTTGCGTGCTATAGCATAGCATATTTAAAAGCCTGCTATAAATTTATAGTTTATAGCCTGTAGCGAGCTATGGTTTTATAGCAGTTTTCAACAACTCTAGTTGGATCCTATCTCTATACCGAAAATCAAAATCAATCGAACAGGGGCCGTGAAAGCGTACAGACAGACAAACTTTCACGTGACTAATATTCTTAATGTATAAAATGAAACAGCATGAAAAAAAATATAGTTCGATTTGATTTATTGAAAATTTTATTACAATATACAATTTAAATATACATGGCGATATGCGACAGGACTCAATCAAATGCAATAGAGAAATCTGTTTTGAAAGATCGCCGATCAATAGAGTACATATTGTCTGCCGTACATTCGTAGACACCGGCGTCCATCTGGGTGGCGGGGTCGATCTCTATCTTGGACTTTACCCTGTCTTCATCGATAAGCCATTCGTGAATCTGGAAAAAATATATCTATTTAAACTCTGTCCAATTATTATTTTACTTTTGGCAGATGTAGTCATGATGTTCTAACGCGCTATTGATTCGATTCTTAATAACAACCGACTTTCTTTATGAAGAAGTTTTAATCGATTTGACACATTGATGATCGACCTTTGCTCATTTTTTTGTTTTAATAATTTATTATTGTTTTAAATGAACGTTTGGGTATGTTTAGTCATTTGACTAATTATATTAAAGTATGTATTAAAATAAAACATTTATATATGTCACCGTAAGATTTTAAAAACCGTTAGATTATAATCTAACTCGTGAAATTGTAAACTGTCGAAAGATTGTGAACCGTTCAATGTTCTGAGTATCAATTTTTGAAATATTCATTGTTGTATTTACGCTTTCTTGTCTGTTTCATGTAGGTTAGGTTAGGGTTCGACACAAATAACCAGGTAGTGCCTGGTTATTATTTAGTGCATAAATACTTAGGTCTATCGGGTTAATAAATCTAACAGATTACAATCTACCGGAAAATAATGCGTTAAATTGTAATCTTTCGACACTTTACGATTTCGCGAGTTAGATTATAATCTAACGGTTTTTACAATCTTACGGTCACATATATAACAGTACAGTAAATGCAAATGAATCCGTCAAGTCATAGAAACCATCCATCGCCAAAGATGTATGGTTCTTAAAATACTATCAAGGAAGCTAGTGTTGAAGCTCCGTGACTATTTTGGAAAGGAAAGTCTTACTTGTAATTACTAGATGAATATACGAGTTACGAAATGTCGGATAAAAGGGCACGTCGCTTCACTATTGGAAAAAACGATATGCGTCTGTGGAGTATTGCATTTTGTCGATGGTTGCCTGTTATTAATTATAACACTTCATAGACGTGCATATGCCAAAACTAAAATAAATCGTTGGATAAGATTAGATAGATTTTATATCTTTCCTTGCAGATGCCCGCTATCTCGTCGGCGCTGTTTAAGCTTTTTGATTCTCGGGGTACTTCTTAATTTTCCGTGATAAATAGTAGCCTATGTCACTGTCCAGGTCCTCAACTATACCCATGCTAAAATCACGTTGATCTGTTGCGGCGTTACAACTATGATGGTTTTGTCTAATTTAGGATGATAATTTTTTTGGTTAGTTTGCATAGTACTGTCGATCGCGCTCTTGTTCTTCACTATTGCTATTTGCTATACACCTCATATATGTCAAAATTGTCATCCTAAATCAGACAACCATAGTTATTTAACTCAGTTATGAGACTATGGGAATAGAGAGTGCGCTTGCCTTTGGGCACACACCTCTGTACCTCAATACTTGCGGAGCAGATGGCTAATTTTTGTGGAGATTAAGTCAGCTTTATTTCCATTTTACCTAATACAGCAATAAAGAAACATTCGCATTTATAAAAATACTATGGTAGAATCGATGGATACGTTTATATCAAAATCATCAATAGCGAAAAGGCATCACTGTTGTTCCATAAAACTCTTTAAGACGACAACAAATGTCTTAATTAATATTGTTACAAATAAATATTTAATAAAAATTTCGGAAGCTACGATTTTAATTGAATCTCAGTTTACACGTTTGGTCGAAAACAAGTTGGTGTCACAAATTGTTTATATTTTTATTGAAAATCCATACTAATATTATAAATGCGAAAGTAACTCTGTCTGTCTGTGTGTTACTCAATCGCGCCTAAATAACTGAACCGATTTAAATGAAATTTGGTACAGAGATAGTCTAGCGCCTGAGAAAGGACATAGGGTACTTTTAATCCCGGAAAATTCAAGAGTTCCCGCGGGAATAAAAAAAAATTGTTGATGAAATTTTGTATAGGGATAGTTTGTATCCAGGGGCAGGACATAGGCTACCTTTATCCCGGAAAATTCAAGGGCTCCCGCGGGAATCAAAAAAAATTCTCTTCAACAGATTTTGATGAAATTTGGTATAGGGATAGTTTGTATCCAGGGGAAGGGCATAGGCTACTTTTTATCCCGGAAAATTAAAGATTAAAGAGTTCTCGCGGGTGTCATTTAGTGTTATACTAAAACTTTAGTAACGATATCATGCCCGCGTGGAATGGTGGCAAGAATGTTGGCTGCATTAAAGCAGTGAACATTAAGGCTAAAAGAAATTGAGCCAATGACAATATTTGCATAAAAGATAACTCTTTAATTAATTTCGATTAGTTAGAACGACGCAGTACTCACGTGCAAGTAATGATGTGCGAATATTTCGGTGCCGTCTTTAAACCACGTGATATGGGGGCGCGGTGTTCCTTTCGCGGTACACAGAAAGGCAATTTTGTGACCCAACACGTACTCAAGGTCAAAGTGAGATGCGAGTAGAATTTTCGCGCCCTATAAATTTCAAATATTTCTAAACAAATCAGGCTCATGTAATATCGCCCAGAATTATCAGATATGTATTTGTAAACATTCGCAAAAGGTTTTCTGCCCTGTCACATAGACTATTAATAAAATTACTTACATCGTTGTTGTTGTAGTACTGATCAGATTCCGGGTCCCTGTACTTGCCAGTGATAGGAAGTCCAATTTGTACCTGGCAAAAAAAAATTATAAAATAACAAGAAAGATTTCTGATCATACTAATTTGGTTTGCGGAATTACCTTAGATTTTGTTCTCGATCTTGTACGAGCGCGCCTTGCTTCGGTCTCCCAAGCTAGGAGCAACAGTGTGGCGATCAGAGCACTCTTCAGCAACATTGTGCAGCGAAAATTTTTGACGTAAATGTTAATGTTAAGCAGGTGTAAACCTCGCGGGAGTTTTACAACAACTGCGGTAGCCGTCGATTGCCTAATGACAGGTAATCGGGACCCTTGTCTCCCCTTCTGCTATTCGCTGTCATTTCCTTTGCACTTTATACATTGCGCTCGTAATTGCTTGTGGGGTCATTGATACTTACGATGGACGATCCAAGGACTTGACATTTCTACTCATTAGTGGCATGAGACTGCTGGTCTTTGGTTATATCGTGGGAGCCGAGACAGTCAAGGCCCAACATCAACATACTTTATTAACATTAGGTCGTTGATCAGGTGCGTCAGTGTTTTTATAGAACTCGTCGAATCTTAGATACGATAAGGAACACATTTGCAACGCCAACGTTACTCGTTATAGGAAAAAATAGGCCCTCGAGAAAAGTCAAGAAGTTGCGTCAATGTATTCAAAGAGGGGAGAGCGAATGTTGAGTGATTCACTTGGTTATATATCGAAGATTGATTCGTCTAGAAGTAGCATAAAATATGTATCGAAGTAGTTATCGACTGACTGTTTAAAACGGTTTTTCGACTATTGAATCGGTTTTATCAAATGATTACTTTTTAACAAAAACAAGTGCTTCGAAAATCTGTAGCATTTGAGTCCTAAAATTAGATGTTGTTTCTTTCGATCACTTCTTTCGATCGTGTTCAGTCTTCGAGACATGCTTATTGGACACTAGCGACAACTATAAATTACTTCTAACTGATTATTTAATAGAGGGTCTTCAAAAAGACCTAAACTTCACATCCGCGTTTAGTTTTAAGTTCGATAACCATTTTATACTTAATATAGAATAAAGAAAAAAAGTGCGTTGAAATTTGATGACGTCACAATTGTGAATTTCATACAACTTCCATACTATGAGTGCGTTTTTAAGTTTGATAAAGAGTTGCTGATTTGATTGAGTTATCATCATCCCTATTACTTACTCCTCATTCACTCTCATAATAGCAGTACAAAAGTATTTTGCATCATTTCATTGATGCAGTTTCATAGACTTATATATCTAGCTTATTGCCTTTTTGTAATATTTTTGGCTTTATTTATTTTTTGGGAGATTTTATTGTTAATATTTTGCGTATTTTTAAGTTTAACACTATCTAACAAACTATATTTATTACCTGGTATATTACCCCGCACTTGCCACTGTGTTTTTTATTTTTTATTTTGTGATTGTGTATTATCTGTTGGAAACAAACCATGGAATAAAAAATAAAATAAAAATATTGTATGCCTCCTTGGTCTAGTAGTTATCATGTTCGACTGCGGCCGACGAGGTCCCGGGCTCGAGTTCCGGGTCGGGTCATAATTGAGTTATTGGGTTTTTCTGATTAGAAATTCTCAGTACTAAGCTCGGAAGTTGGCGGTATGTCACTCGACTATTATCATGTTAGGGATGATAACCGTATCATCCCTAACATGATAATAGTCGTTAAAGCCCACCAACCCGCATTGGAGCAGCGTGGTGGGTCTAAGCTCTAATTCCCTCTCTCCTATGAGAGTGGAGGCCTTTGCCCAGCAGTGGGACGTTAATAGGCTGTAGTGGATTGTATGAGATTGTAGTGTATGAAATAGTTATAATACGTATGTATGTTTTACAGCGGAATCTGGAATGTACCGTTCATTACCAACTGTTACTTGATGAAAATGTCGCTGTTCCGCAAGGAGTCTGCTAAGGCGGTTTCATACATAAAGGAAGAACTTGATGCAGACATGGCTTTCTGCGCCCATCTTCGTGACCAGGTACCAAAGCTTTTTGTTTATGTGTGTGTATTAAAAACTATTGTATGCGGTATTTATTATTATTTTAATTTTTTCTGAACGAAAATAAATGGTAAGATTTTTATTGTGTTACTTAAAGACAGGGTCATCAGGGTCGGACCGTAGAGCATTAAAAATCACTATGTTATTAAAGATGACACTTTCATACAAACTACTGATCCGAAGTTATCAACATGCATTGCTCCAACCCTTTAATATGTAACCAGTAGGTACTATTTTACCTTGATTTTACTTACATAAAGATTAATAATATAGCAGTGCTAAATGTAAAACCTGGTTTGCCCATTGCCCACTGTCGACTGGCTATATTGGGTATGGACTATTATGATTATTAGTGCTACCCTTGTAGCTAGTTCTTGTAAAGTTATAATCCAATCCAGATGCTATTAGGATAATAAAAATAGGT
The DNA here is from genome assembly GCA_964035005.1 of Erebia palarica. Classification (NCBI taxonomy): domain Eukaryota; kingdom Metazoa; phylum Arthropoda; class Insecta; order Lepidoptera; family Nymphalidae; genus Erebia; species Erebia palarica. The sequence continues at coordinate 25,331,058 of OZ035986.1, forward strand.
TTGTCTCTTTTCCTCACGAGTCACTCGAGAGAAAATCATAACATTACATTACAGGTAAACTACATCCAACGAGTGCTGAAGAGGGTACAGGGAGAGAGAGGAGGGGATTATATACACCTCCTAAGACCCCGCTTACAAGAGTTGTTTTTTTAAAAATATTTTTAAGCAATATCAGTAAAAAATGTGGTGATTTTACTATTTCTTACCAGGGTATAATGATGCACGTGAGCAATGAAAAGCAGTTGGGCCACCTCGTGAACCCGGAGAGCTTTGACGTTAGCCGCACCAACCCAGATGTCTACCAAGTGATAGAGAACAGGATCGACTGGGAGCGGCGTTATTTGCACCCCGAATACTATGACACGTTCACTGAAGGGCACAACCATTCGATGGTAAAACTTGTTCTTCATTTATTGATTCAGATATAAGTTAGCTCTTGGGTCAGATCTCACCTGGTGGTAAATGAACCCTCAATCCACTAGGATCCACTTTTTGGATCGTATAACACTGGAGTCCACTAGATCCACCGTCGGCTCTACCAGTGGATCGAATAGCATGGATCTTTACTGTGATAAATAATTTACTGGCCACTTAACTGAAGAGTATCTGTATCATTTATTATTATTTATTCAAAAATTGAATCTCACTATCTTACTTAATATAATAAATGCGAAAGTTTATATGTATGATTGTTACTCAATCACGCCCCAACGGCTGAACGGATTTGGCTGAAATTTGGCACAGAGATAGATTACAGTCTGGAATAGCACTTAGGCTACTTTTTATCCCGGAAAATTAAGGAGTTCCCGCGGGGACCAACAAACCTCAAACCACGCAGACGAAATCGCGGGCATTCGCTAGCTGTAAATAAATTGATATTACTTTATGAAAAATGCACGACGCAAATAATATTTATTATGAAAATCATCGTGCAGTTCTTATTTTTCACAACGCAGTGAATACAGAGACCACAAATATAATACAATCTAAAAACGGGTCTATAATATGGCTCTGCTGACAGTGGCGAATTAAAACAATGTTCCGGGACATTACAATCACAAAATATGCGTATTCTATATTATAATATATCATGATACTTGATAAGAGTCATATACAGTCAGTCGATTGAGCTTCAGATTATAGCTAGCTAATTAACACAAAAAGTCGATGAAAAGGTTCAAACAGAAAGTAATATTTATGGATAATTTACCAATACTACAAGTATATGAAGAATCATTATGAATCATTAACTAACAATTCCTATAAAAAGGTTACAGTTACTGTAAAATAGGGGTCCAAAAACCACTTTGACGCTTGTAACGTTGAAATAACTATAATTTTTTTTTACCGGCTTTAATTCTAGAAATGGTAAAACCGTATACTCATTGCGTATATTGCTTTTCGGTAACCACAGTATTTTAAAACAGATTTCTCGTAAAAAGCACATATTTTGTGATGGATCATTTCAAAGCACTCCGGATCCATTTGACGATATATATGACGACGTTAATCATGATGATTTCGTTGCTTCAGATACTCATAATAATGTAAAGTTACGTTATTAATGTCTGAATGAAGTGTATAATATTTTATTTCAAATAACTACAGTGGAATGAAGTGACCAGAAAGGAGGATGGCGAAAATGCATGTATTTTGGGACCCACTGAAAAGGGTAGCGTTCATCATGGAAACTTAGTAATAATTGTAGAACGTAACAAAACTAAGAAAAAAGCAAATAGTAAGTAAGTCTAAAAATGTGGGAGAAAAAAGATAAACCTAAAAGTAGAATATAACCTAAAAATTATTAATCAAAAACTATGTATTTCTATCAATAATTTGTATCAGTATTAGTGTGAATGAGTAGGTAGGAACTTATGCCTAGTTATAATTGGGTAGGTACTTATGTCTGCGAGAATTCCGCAATAATTCTACTCACACCATACTTCTAAATAACTCTTATCTGCTTATCTTATCTTATCTTATCTTTCTTATCTTTTAACAAATTGAGTAACAATAATATCAAAATAGATCTCTTTTGCACCACTGGTACCTCTATGCGGATTCTGGCCAATGAATTCTTCGACACCTATAGCCCAAGTTGAAGTGATTCGCTGACCAATAATTCAGATTGTTTTCCCATTCTATAGCCTGATCTTCCTTACATTAAGCGTTTTATTCCTCTATATACTTTGATTAACACTTGCATTAAGTACTTATTTACTTTTCCTATGAGAGCTTTTTTCTTTCTCTTATAACCAAATCCATGAGAAGGAAGTCGCGGGCATCAGCTAGTGTCATATAAGTAGTGATCACTGATACTAATAAAATAATTTAAATAAAAATTAAATAGTATCGATACGATTGGGTATCGATACTTTTAAAGTACTCGTGTTAGTATCACAAGACGATAGTAATATTAAGAATACTCATTTCAGTAGGTATCGATGATACATCAATGGTGTCGGAACATCCCTACAAAAATAAATAATAATGACAAGTTTTGTCATGTCAACAAAATGTTTATCTATGTCAATTGCGTTCCATTGGTGCAAGATGACTTATTTTTTAATAAATTATAATAATTTCTTTCCTTTGAATCCCGTATCTCAGAGTCTCAATATTTTTTTATATAAACATCATATAAACATATGATTATAAATAATACAAACTTGTACTTGAACGATGCCTCCTTAATTTTTAAATTATGTGGTGGACCCACATTTCGCCATTGTTCTTTAATTCGATATAATCCGCGACAACAGGAAAATCTACAGTGAAGACACACAACCGTGCATTGTGGAGACAACATCTCCTGAAGATGCTCCGGCATCGGAGTGAAACGTACGTTGAGGGTAATTTTTGGGGAATTTCTGTGGTGTGGTGAGAACCATTGTACCACATAGATTTTCCTGTTGCCGCGAATTATAGCGAATTAAATTTCTGGTTCCTTCATTATGGTCGACTTCCGCAAAGTAGGCGTTACTTCTATCCAACAACTACAGTGGATTTTGAATATGCTTCAATAAATGTTTCCAAATTCAAAGGTTGTTAGTATCACTTTTAAAGAAGCATTTGGGAAAAAGGAAGATGGTTGTGATTCACATGAATAAATTTACAAAAAGATTTCTTGAATTGGTTGAAATTGTTAATTGGTCGTACGTATTAAACGTCATGCTTACTAGTACGTATTGATACGTATTTAAAGTAATGCGAAATACTCGCGCGAGATTTCGCAAACACGTCAAAGAATCTTATTTATTTTCAAACACCATATGATTAAAATAACTGATATTATATTTAATCTAGGCAATAAAGCTAGTGGACCCCAACAATAATTCCTCAGGCGACGAAGCTTTATAGTATGATATTATCATGAGTGAAACGTATTTTTAAGTATCCAATAAAAAATCAGAAAGGAAGTAAAATGTTAAAGCAGGAAGGTACATTATAGCGTAAACGCAATTTAGATTTGATAATAAAATCGGTTTAAATATTGATGTTCTGCATCATTATTTCATTTGATATTTGGGTTTCGAGTGTAAATATACTACCTATTAATATTTTAAAAAGAAATCGATACATTATTCAGTCAGGTATTTATTTTAAAATGTTTTTTTTTGGTTGGATATGTTTGTGTAACTTTTAGATCATCCAATACTAAATCCCCCGAAGTTTCATCGACTGAGGATTTAATGCGGGAGTCTCCATACAAGAGACCGCCCCATTGCTTAGAATAATTTGTTTCTCTTTAAAGTACGATGTTATTTTATCGAATACGGCCAAAGTTCGAAAATGGAAGTAAGAAATGAACAAAATGATTCAATCCGTCTGGTATAACGAGAAATATCGTCAAAAGAAATATCGATTATCTTCGGTATAATCAGTTCATTAAATCTACCAAGCTCCATAATCCATCCTGCTCTTATGAAAACTCTAGAAGGCCTGGAAACAACCATTGAGGACAAGAAAGACGATGACAATGAAATTTCAATTCAATCAAACACCCCGAATATGACGACAATAATGAAGAGAAAAAATAAACTTAATACTTTTTTTCTTTAAATACTTATGTAAACTGTTGAATACAATGTATTAACTAAAAATAATACAAAATATTAATTGTTAATGAAGTTTAAAGATTTAATAACTTTATATAGGGTATTCACCGAGATTTACTGTTGACCATGCGCTGTGCGCTCTCCGTCCTCTATCTCAAAAAATGTTGAGCGCATAAAAAAATGTGTGGAACAAAATTTGTTGCAAATTTTATGTTCTTAAATTTTTATAATTAATGTTAACGTCGTTGGAGCTGCAGAAACCTATAACCTCTCCGAGGTTAACCCCTTATTTTTTATTTGATTGACTGGACGTGGAGTCGGGTTGTGCTAATTCAGTTTTGAGATAAATCAGAATCAGATCCACATTTTTGAATAATATTGTCACCCTTTTATAGCATTAAATTCACCTTACACTGCGGTTCATTATTCCCCTGTCATAATGAACCGCATTAAAAACGCGCTATCAGCCACCACCACCTATTTTCTCAACTCTAATAAATACTTGGTCGTTAGACTCCGGATTACCTAGGAAATCTTAATAATCAAATCAGAACTGCGGAGATCTGTAGGGAAACCAGGAATACCGAATAAAATTTTAATAGGTGAAGACAAGGGAAAATCTTATTTAGAGCTTAGTCATTTGCAGATTAATAAACAGCACGATCACGGAGATTATGGTTCATAAAAAAATGATTGTTTGTTAATTACTGTTTAGTTCGTACTTTCGTAGTACCAGTACCTCTGAATTACTTTTACAGCCTTGTCCCGATGTATATTGGTTCCCCATGACGACTCTCCGGTTCTGCAAGGAATGGATCGAGATCATGGAAGCATTCGGGCAATGGAGCGATGGATCTAACCAGGTAATTAATTGCATAGTAACATGATTAAAACCATCTCAGCAATGAGTAAAGGAGTAGACCTAGGCAACTAGTCACGATTGTGTAGACAATCGTCGTCTTGATCAAAGACAAACACGTCATCAATATTAAAACAGACCACTCAAGAGATTCTCAGTAGCCGCCCGTAGCTTCACTCGTTTCTTGCAAAGAATAAGAAATAATAAGTAATAAATACCTGGTGAAAGGTACTGGCGGCGCGGCTAATCGAACTTCTAAAATCCTTTCGATTATAGAAATCGCGACATATTAATTTGGATCGATTTAATGGACTGTATTTCTAGTTATAAACTGCTCAATCAGGTACCAGGAATTAAATAGTTATTTGTGTTATATGGGGCCAAAGAAAATTTTTGCTCTCCGAGTGCGCTATTTTGAATTCAGAGCGAAGTGAAGGATTCTAAAGTAGAATCCTGAACGTAGCGAGGAATTCAGTATACGCCGCCCGAGAGCAAAAAATTTGGCCCCGAGTGACACACTATTTTTCATCATTACGTATGAGAACAAGCTAGGAGTATCAACGTACTATGTATGGACATTACCTATACGTTTAAGTACCAATCAAAAGTACGAACGCGGACCAATCAGAACAGAGAAATGAAAAGTCCCATGGGCCTATAAATTACATTTTGCTCCTGCTATCCTCTGAAGCCAATATTCGTTTTTCGAATAGGTATGATGAAAAAAGAATATCGGCCCATACCTCGAAGCTGCTTCACGGGTGCGGCGCTGACTCCCGGTGAATTCACTCTAATTTTTAAGTTCACGGAGCACACTCACTGATTTTCACTGCAGTTTATTGTCCTGGGATAGGATTTCGATAGTAATCGCTTTGGGTTTTTGCGGTTTTACGAAAGATTTAGCGGGGTAAATCAAAGTGGGACGATGCCAATCATCTTACTAGCGACGGGATGTGGCGTGATAGTCTATGCGGCCTTTGATTGGTTGACTTATTCCTCCAAATTAAGCTATTTGGAAACGCCATCAATGTCATCTCGAAGCGTACGATGTGAGGTTTGCCGATATTGTTCTTGGATATATTAGGATAAATCGGGATGAAAGGACGATTGAGCAATTTTAAATGTAAATTATCATTGAAAAGCGTATTTCCGCGCAACCATTCTCCCGGGATTTAAGCGTTGTCTTCAAAAATAAGAAGCGATGCAGAACTTGTACGAAGTTAAAATAATATTCCGAGAAATTCCGTCTGAAGAGTAATATAATAGGGGCTACAGTTGTCGAGCCACTACAATAATACCCGTTGTTTCAAGGACAAGCGATTGGAAAGCGGCTACGAAGCCGTGCCGACCAGGGACATTCACATGAGCCAAGTGGGATTGGAGAAACAATGGCTCTATATCCTCAAGACTTACGTACGCCCTCTACAGGAGCTGGTCTTTATCGGATACTATCACAATGTAAGTTTTACATCGTCCGCCCGAAATCATTTTTACCGTAGAAACTTTGATTTTTGTAGAACTCATTTTATCTATCTCTAGGATGGAAGCTGTCTCTTTTTACTCACTAAACTAAGCTGTATCAAGCTAAGTGGGTGTAAACTGTTCAGCTATTGTTATAATGAACATTTTAAGTAAAGTGAAATTTATTATACCGAGAAGAGGCGGATTATGAAAATTTTAGAAAGAATTTTAGTGCGGAAAAGCGCACGTTGATCATCACTGTCTGATGTCTCACTCTTTTTAAAAGATTAAAATAATAAAAGTGCAATTTTTGTGTGTCATTTATCCTTGATTATTATGATGCCTTGATCAAACTTGTTCTAGCCCCCCGTGTCGCTCATGAACTTCGTCGTCCGGTACCGGCCCGACGAGCAGCCCTCTCTGCGACCCCATCACGATTCCTCCACTTACACCATCAACCTCGCGCTCAACACTCCGAGTAAGTAAACTCAATTCCAACCAATTTAAATACCTATGCGACTTTTGGAATCAGCCTTGTGGTTTAGACAGGTGGTGGTGTGGTTACAGGGTCGTGGGTCCAATCAACGGGCACTCACCTCGTAACTTATCGGGGTTATGTGCGTTTTCAGAAATTATATATCACTATTGATTGAAAAGGTCAAGGAAATCATCGTGAGGAAATCTGCATGTCCGAGAGTTCTTCATAACGTTCTCGAAGGTGTATTTGGTGGACTATGGGCAAATCCTTCTAATTGCGAGGGGAGACTTGTGCTCAGCACTGAGCCGATAATAGGTGAAATGATGATGGTTTTAAAATTTAACCTGAGTTGATTTTGTGTCACAGATTTTCCAAAACTGATGCAATTTAATGAGTTTTACTGTAATTTTTGGTCCTGCGACTTTAAGTATTGTTTTAATTATGGGTGTTTATTGGTGGTACAGAGAACAAAAATCCTCTAGGATCATTTTCGTACATTAACTCACTACAACCGAGCGCTTCATAAAAAGTAAACCCAATTGATGCAGGAAGGTTGCGTTTTCTTTAATGTATTGTGGTATCTCTCATTGCAGACGTAGATTATGAGGGCGGTGGATGTCATTTCCTTCGCTACAACTGCTCGGTGAGAAATACCAAACCCGGATGGCTGCTTATGCATCCCGGCCGTTTGACACATTTCCATGAAGGTCTTCGGGTCACCAACGGCACAAGATACATTATGATCTCATTCGTCGATCCGTAAACGATAAAAGGAATTTTTTATCCTAACGTAAGCTCACACTGCGAAATACACACCATTGTAGATGTCGTCAAAATCAAATTGCCCATTTCTTGCAGGAAATAATGATGCAACCTCAGGGTGGTGTCACGACAAACCTATTAGTAGGTACAACTGTATGTAAATGTTTGTTTTTGACACCATTATTGAATAAATATAATATTATTCGCCGTGCGGGCTTGTACTATTTAACCGTAATATTAGAAAATTGTATGGATACTTATAAATCTACGTAAGAGTAACGTAATGTAGATTTACGACTTGCATAATTAATATAATTTCACTCAGTATAGTTTTAAGCGTTGTAAGAACAGCACGTAGGATAAGTCGGACTCGCATTTGTTTTTTTTTTACAAGTTTTGGTAAGATGATATTGAAGTATTTTTTGTGTTATTTGATTATTCAATTCTAAGATTAATTTCAAAATAATTAAACAACATAATTTTATATTAAATTATATTTTTAATACTAACAATTTCCTCTTATCGACTAATATTGATTGTTTGAATCTTCAGAAAGGAACTCTCTCTAATAGTTAAATTTGAGCCAAAGACGATTTTATCAACAGTTTGAAATCATTGACATAACATAATATATGAATAAATAAATATGACGAACAATTTTTTTATTTCTTATTAACATCCATATTTATAGTAGTGTCTTTTCTTCTGTCTGATACGCTTTAACGACCCATTTGAGTGCCTATCGCGACAACTTTAACTACGAATTGTATGGAATTGTCTTTGGCAATCTTCTACAATGTTTGTTTGACAGCTGGCGCGCTCCATCGATTCCATATTTACAATGGTAGGTTGTTAACGTTGTCGCAATCGAAAACGTAAAAACCTCGCCCACCCACTCGGCCAACGCTGTTCGATTTTGACGATACCAAAAGATAGTGGGTGATATGGTCCAAGAGCCGTCAAGGACGGGAGATATTATGCCAAATGAAAGGTACAATGTATCCATCCAGTGTGCTGAAAGTCCTCAAAATCTATCGGAGTAATGATCGAGTTTAGGCGAATATGGTGTAACGAGTGATAGTATGTTCTTTTCTCGCATTTGTTCTTCAATTGGGCGCAACGGATCGGCGCGATTTTTTGGATGGGTATATTTGAGGACCTGGAGAGTGACATAGAGTACTTTTTATCCCGGGAAAACAAAGAGTTCCTGTGGGATAGTATGCTGATTTTCGTTTCCATTCATTCATACGGCAACGGAGTAATACATCAACGTGATTTTTGTTAAGGACCTGGACAGGCTTCGTTTTGTCCCAGAAAAAGTAACAGTCCCTGTGGGATATCATGCTGATTTATGTATTTTTTCTTCCATCATACAGCAACCAAACAACAATTCGACGTGATTTTTTTAGGACCAGGAAAGTATCATGAGCTACCTTTATCCTTTAATATTATAAATGCGAAAGTGTATTTGTTTGTCGGTTTGTTCTTCAATCACGCTTCAACAGCGCAACGGATCGACGTGATTTTTTGCATAGGTTTATTCGAGGAGCTGGAAAGTGATTTATGTAACTTTTTATTGCGTAACCAACAGTTCCTGGGGATATTGGTTTGTTACTTTAAACACATTTGTCCTAAAAATTACGGTAACTCAGTTATATATCGACGTGATTATTAAATATTGAATAGAAGCAGGCGTTACTTTGCGGAAGTCCATGATATTGAATAAACTAAAACTTATAAAGTCAAACATCGTGCATTGTCGAGTCAACATCTCCTGAAGATGCTCCGGTGTCGGAGTGAAACGTACGTTGAGAGTGATTTGGGGGATTTGTGTGGTGTGATTCTGGTGCCAAATTACTGGGTGGTGGGTGTCGCATGTTGTAGGTGAAAGACACACACATAGATTTAGACATAGAACCACAGATTTGTCTACTGTGGCGGATTATGGCGAATTAAACTTCCAGTTTATTCAATGACGTGATTATTGTTTAGGACCTGGACGGTGACATAGGCTACCTTTTTGTACCGGGAAAATCAACGGTCCCTGTGGGATAACATAGTGATTTTTAATATCATTCATCATACGGCAACGAAATAACAATTCGACGTGATTTTTTATAGGACTAGGAGACTAACATGAGCTACACTTAACCTATATATAATATTATAAATGCGAAAGCCAATATAATAGGGAACAATAACTGAGTTTTATGTGAAAAATTGTAATTTTTTTTGCTTTGTTGAGAACAACTTCCAAGAACTATCATCTTGATATTCGAGTGCTGGAAAATTGCATTTAAATTGAGCATGCGAGAGGGCGGCATGGATCAGTTGCGTCCTTGCCGTCTAATTGAAGAACAAATGCGACAAGAAGAGCATACAATCCTACAGGAAATGTTTGTTAAAAGTGCCCTATGTCACTCTCCTCAAATATACCCATGCAAAAAATCACGTCGATTCGTTGCGCCGTTGAAGCGTGATTGAAGGACAAACCAACAAATAAACACAGTTTCGCATTTATTATATTAGTATGGATACGGCATCAAGAGTGAAAATGCGGCAAAACGCCGGTCGTAGCCGTCCGTCGCGTCGCATCGACGTAATAAGTATTGTACCAATCTATTAGCTCTGTTAATAATTACTTTAAAGTAAATGTGATTTTTAGGGTTGAAATTTATATCAAATACTCACGGGTCTACGGCGCCTTGGAGCTGTAGAAAAGCAAGATCGTGATTTGCGACCGTTTGCACCTCAGCTACAGGTTTATCTCGCAGGGAGGCAGGCGTCGCGAGAAGAGGGTGCGGTGAAATGTATACCCCTGACCTATGAGCCTTGATTTATTTCCTGCAGATGGCTCTGGTAGTTATTAATTCGCGCTAGCGTCTTACCTGTCTCGAATGCATAAACAACATCATGAGAGCATGTGGGTCGTCGTCAGAATTATTCATTTCCAGTTCTCAATCTTCAGACTTCATGACTCATGTTCTATTTTTGGGACGCAACACGCATTCAATTGCGTACTTGCGTTAATTGCATCGTTCCTTAATATTATAGTTATTTGTAACTTCTGTACTGTCTTCTGTCTTCACCCTTAGTGCCCACAAAAATAATACTTCATTCTACAATCCCATTGTTAGTATGTGCCGCCTATATAATGATCTTATCTTAATTAACCTTAATATTGTCATTTACAATAATATTCTACACCAATTTAAAAAACAAATTCATACACTTTTTTCGACTTTATAATCACGCAACTAGCATGTTTATATCAGAGTTAATTAATACTCAAATGGATTCACGAAATATTTGATATTCGGTTTCCTGTCACAAAGGAGCATTCTATTTGTAGATACATAACGGTTAAATTACTGAACAGGCCCAATCCGTTTAAGGATGAAATTCCAGTAAGACACTGGTCAAGCTTGAGCCCTGAAGGTAAAGCTGTGTTGGCAAGGAGAGGCCAATATAGAATATCTACTGTCGATCCGGCAATGATGAACAAGTCATTATTAAAAAAAAATAAAAACACGACTGCCCTGCCAAAAAACGAACTAAGAAGTTAAAATCGAAATTAATCTAGATAAATTTAACTCTTTGGGGTTTCAGCTGATGGAAAACTGGCTCTCTTTACTTGTAAGCAGATCCCAATGAATATTATTAGGCCCTAAGGCTACACTACTATTTATTTCGACGAAGAGACAAAAAAATTCATATATTTGTGGGGCTCGATACAAATAATACCTAATTTGAAACACGCATATTTTGATAATTGTTCGAAAAAGGTGATAAATAAAAACAAGGTATTCTTTGGTTTATATATTTTAAGTAATTAAGAAAACATATTGTAATCTTTTATCAAAAATCACTTAAAAAGAAGTAATTTTGGAACCTTAGCATTAGGCCTTTTCAAAACATAGTGTTTGAACAAAGCCTATATCCTTAAATTATAGGAATATTGTTATTAGAGTATTAATTATATAAAAATATATATTTCTGAGCCTTTTATCAAGTTTTTCCATGACATCCTTGAACAACTTTCTAAGTTATTTTACTAAATATTATGCTTAAATTTCTAGTCAGACTTGAAGTCAAGTTTAACAAGAAATAACGAATAATATAAAAAAAACGTATCCAAACAAACAAAAATTAGAAAATTAACATATCTTCTTAAAAATATTATTAAATATTGAAAAATAAAATTATTTTGACAGGCCTTAATTAAACAAGGTTAATGAGGCCTTGGAACTTAGTAAGTACCATAATTTGCTCAGGAACATTAATCAGTCTTACTGATAATAAGTAAGTAATAGTAGAGGTAACTACCTATAAAATTAATTTTCCTGACAATTAGGACATACAAATGCGTCTGGATCACTTTTTGTCAAGCCGACGCAATCCTCGTGATACCACTGATGACACTCCACGCATTGTCTCGTATCTGCAATCCTCTCCTCTTTACATGCAAGACAGTACCACCGTTCTCTATCTTCAGTTGATTTTGGTTTAATCGAACGTTTCTTGTTTTGTTTGTGGCTTTCTTTTGTAGTTTTTTTTATCATTCATCGTCATCGTCATCTTCAGTGTCTTCGTCATCAGACTTAGGTAAAGTAACGTTATTGGGATTTACATTTTCGATGTCACACTCTGTATCTGAAGAAGAATAAATTCTTAAGAGTTTCGGTGGAATAAACCTGTTTATAAATGCGTCGATATTGTCTTCTTCAGACGCTATACGGTCCTGCTCACTTGTACTATGACTATATTCTACTAGTCGGTGGGTAATCTGTAAGCCGCTGGGCCCGGGAAGATTTTCGAAACAATTTTGGTCATTAATATTTACCTATTTGAGGTGGTGTACTGTGTTCTATGGGGGAGGCAGATGAAAATACTCGAAGGTCAGGTGTGGCGGGAGATAATGGTAGGACGTTTTCGGCATCGATCAGATTTTGCAAATGCTGAATGTTCCCAATGGGTGAGGACTGACGCGAGTCAGTATCTGTTTCAATATTTGTATCGGATCCTGTCAAATTTTTTGTGAGGTCTTCTTACATTTGCATTGATTACTTGTGAAACTTCACCACTGTCGTTTGAATTACTTTCACTGATAGGACACTCTGTCAAGATGGAAGGAACGAAAGCAGATTCAGGTATTGCATCAGCGTTTAATGGATAAAGTCCAGTAGCTTTGAATCCACTCGTTATATTTGCATAGGTCATGGTCTTTGACCAGACCTTAGATAAAATTACGTTAAATCGAGTTTTAGTGATCTGTTTGGCAGGTGTTTGGTACATATATTACAGAACTTCTTGATCCCAGTACGATTCAAAAGGTTTGTAACAAGCTTTGTCAAGAGGCTGTAACTCATGTGTCGTATTTGACGGTAGACAATAAAGTACAATGTCATATTTTTCAGCTGTTTCGGCAATACGAAAATCCAGATGACATTTGGCACCGTCAAAGATGAGGAGGCATTTTCCAGGGGTTTTATACTTTGCTAAATGTTTAATAAAAACAGTAAACAATTCCGTTGTCATACTCCCCTTTTGGTGCCATGTGGACAATTGATCCTGCAGGCAAATTGTCGTCATACTCCGGCTTCTTCCTTGTTCCCATAAAAAGAATCATGGGTGGTATCGGATTCCCTATTGCATTAACACATCCAACCACCGTGACGTTCTCACCATGCTCAGAGCCAAGCATGTGCACCCTTTTTACGCCCTTCTGAGCAATTACTGTTTGTTGGTGATGTAATGTAAGCCGACAGCCCTTCTCGTACATATTAAAAAAAAAACAGGATGGTAATGAATATCTAATTAATCATAAACATAAACTTCATTGAAATGATGAGCGACAATAGTTTTATTTAATTTCTGGGCTCGAACTGGGTTTAGAAATTGTACTTTTCGTTTTGCTAAGTTTGGACTTCGTTGTAAAAATAATCTAAATCAGCCTTTTCCTGCAAGTCCTGTTTCTTTGTTGAAATTATTGGCAATATTATATTTGTCACAAAAAGCAAATGCTTGAATCCGAATCATTTTTGGCGTACAAGGTATTCCTATTTCAGCAAATTTTATTATACGGCTGACGAAATCTTTTTCTTACTCTTTCGTAAATATAGCGTTTCTCCGTAAGCTCTTATGTAAAATAACACTTTTTGGATGGTTTCTAATGGTTCTTCTCGGAACGCCATATTGCGCCGAAGCTTTGTAAGTCGACAATCGCCCAAAACGCACATCATTAACTGCCGCTCTCAAGCTATCTTCGGACCACGTAGCCCGTTTTCGTCTCGGAGGAGACGTACCTACTGAAATAATCAATCTGAAAGTAAACATAATAAAGTTAAAACTCAACAGAATTCCTATTATGGCCTGGGTCAGCAAATAAGCCCTATTTAAAAAATAGGCTTTATTTAGTACATTATACTCCATAAATGTTATAAGCAGTATTTAATTCGCATATTCTAAAAATTACAATTTAAAGTCATAGTTACCTTTTTGATGAGTTATTTTGTGATCCGTATACATTGCTTGAAACGAAACTTCAAAGAATAATGTATTAAAGTTCGATAGAAATTACGATAAATTAATAACGCGCAATGAAAACGCCCGTCCGTCACAAACAACCGGCCACTAGTGTCGCTGTGAGCACGAGCGGGCCTCTCGCGCATTGTTTGCCGATTCGTGGAGCGGTCGTCTATGCGTGTGTGAAGTTTTTTGTTTTTTTTTTTTGAAGGAATTTTTGATTAAATATATTTTAACCGACTTTTCTGCACTACAAGCTTTATTTGAGCATAGGCCTTATTTGTATTAAGTACCTATAATGTAAATGTACCTACATACGTAACAGATATTTATAATATGATAGAGTATAGATTTAAAATTAGTAAATTATTATTTGTGAAGGTTAGGTTAACTGCACCTACTTGCGGATATCAAAATTAATCTCCTTTGACTAAAACGGTATTGAAAAACATTTTTTAAGTGACGTACCTCGTTCTCGAAATACCACTCATTCACTCACTCACTTACTGACTGATCACGATATCTCAGGAACTATAAAGCTTACAAACATGAAATTTGGAAAGTAGTTTTCTTTTATATTGTAGACATCAGCTATGAAACGTTTTTGAGAAAATCCACCCCTAAGGGGGGGTTGAAAGTTTGTATGAAATTTCTATATCTTGAGGGCAATTTCTCTACAATATAAACGTAGTTTCGTTGGTCAATCTCGTTGGTAAATCTTCTTTATCTCTTATTTATTTTTATCGAAAGTCAAAAGAAGAAGCGTACCTGTGCTGGGACTGCTGTTAAATGGTCACAGATATAATTTTAATGTAACGACTAGAGGAGGATCAACTCAATGGAGATGCTCTAAGCGCAATGAGTGTAGTGCATCAATTACTATTTATAAAGATGAAAATAAGATAAATCGTATATAAAAATAAAATATCATACTTGTAAAGCTTTTTTTAGCTATATTATTTACTATTTTTTAGGTTTGTTAGACAAAAACATATATTTTTTTAAATTTTATAAATGAATTACTCCTGTAAAAAAATGGTCAACTTTTTTTACAGGAGTAATAGGCATGATGACTGATTTTGAAAAATGGTCAGATTGTGTTCGGAAGAATCTACTATTTCGATAAAATATCTTATTTCAGCAGAAAAATAAGGTTCGGAAGATAAAATTGGCATTAGAAATTTAAATTATAAAATTCACGCCAAAACGTTCGCGAGTGTCATGGCGTCGTTTGTGACGTCACTATTGTTTTTACCGATGTACTCTGTGCAGTGTGCAGTAAACAATGATGTGATTATTGGATAGAATCAGGCGTTACTTTGCGGAAGTTCATGATTTAGCAAGAAAAGATTACAATTATTTTGCTATAATCCGCCAACAGTGTGGTTGATGTGCCAATGATGTGATTGTCAAAGCTCGAAACCAACAATTGTGACGTCATTCGCTTTTTTAATGTTTCGTCCATTATGGCGGATTGGTTCATTTTATAGATTTATTTTATCAAAATAAACAGGGATCTCACTCGAAATAGGAAAATAAATACGTTGTTTATAATCCATGAATCCTATTTCATTAGATAAATTCATAATTTCATTGATTCTTGGTTGCTGTCATCATGCCTATTCATTTATAAAACAATATAATATTATAACTAGTAATATTATAATATTAATCCACGTGCTTTAATCAAATTCAAACAAGAAAAAAATAAATTATAAAAAACCACGACGAACTGGGGCGCCCCCTTGTGGACTATTGACCGTAAAATATATCAAGAAACAGAAGCTATACATATAGTTTTTCAGGAAAATGGTAACAAAAAGGTGACAAAAAAGAACCTCAGGGCAAACACATGTAATACCATGCTCGTTCCATCGTGGGTAATAAATTTAATGAAGGTTCCAATTATGTAACTAGATTCTGTAACTTAAACACTAATTCGTTTGAAATAAAAATCTTGATGATTAAGCTTATATTTTATAGCAAATCGTCGAACTTCGTGAAAGACATGAAAGTTACAAAATAATGTTCATCAGTGTAGTCACATTTTGATCGTGAGGGTGATCGTTGCACTGATTTATAAGTAACTACGTTCTCCGTAGTTAAACTTGAAGCATTTAAAATATTGCAATAGCGGGGCAAAGTACAAATTATACAAACCCATCATTAATTCATCCCTGCAGGAACCAAAACAACGTCTCGTACCGATGCACCCTATTTTGGAATATGTCCAGATGAACATAGGTATAAGTTAGGATGTACGCAATTATATGCAATGATAGGTGTCAGGGTGTACCTATGTAGCAACATTTGGAAGTGCGGTGCAGGGAAGTGCGACACGAGGTAACGGCACCCTCGAAACAGATGAGCATTATAATCAAACTCACAGTTTCATATTATTTTTTATTTTAAGGTTCTGAAGAACTGACGTCAAAGTTTTCTACAGTCTCTCTTGTATCTTGCGATCGGAAGTTGTTGAATTGTTTGCTAGGATAGCGGTAGTGTTTACCGAAGGCTGGTTCCGCAAATTTCTTAAATCGTTTAAATTCCATTTCTTCCTTTTTCCATTCTTTGTCATCAACAAACGGAAATACTGTCTTTAGCCAATCGGGAACAAACTCATCCATATAAAAGAAGCGTCGCCGCCATACTTTATGTGTATCACAATAGCTCCCACCGTTTCCTCCGATCCATTTGGGAATACTGAAATATACATTTTGACTCACGATATGAATAGTATGATTTAATGAAAATGGTCGTTTGAGAGAATTTCTTGATGGAAATCCTGGGAACCCAGTGAAACGTTTAAAGGACCTGGGCGGCCATTATGAAGTTTCTTATCCCATATAAGTAATAAGTAATAACAGTTCATTCCCAACTAGTAACTCCTAATGATGATTCAAATCATCGATACACGCCAATCGATATTTTTTTCAAATATATAGAAACGGCGAAGCCTTAAAGGATAAAACTTCTGAAAAGTCAGAACAATAAGATATGTTATCACGTTATTTTTCTACACGGCCGGAGATTAATAGGACAGCAGTGGCGCACTACGTAACAGTGTAAGTGCTTGTTTACGTTAACTCGCGGGCGCGATGGCGGGCGCGGTCACGAAATATCAAACATATGGCATAAGTATCGTCGTGTTCACGTACAAAACGCGGGTGCGGTGTAAAATAGTGCGCAAGCTCGTGACTGTTGTGTGCGTCACCCACGGTAAGATCAAACGTGTTAAGTTTTTTGTGTGTGTACACGTCGAACTAACAGCGGCACGCGCGATCCTCTCACGGCAAGAACTCCAATTTGGCAACGCAAACAGCAATCTTATTATAGCAGAAACGTTCTTAATAAGTTATGGAAATAAATTATTGAATTATGTCCTGATACGGAGGGTGAGTAAATATAGTAGTGAAACAAACATAATAACATACCGTCTATCAAAGCGCCCGCCGAATACTTTCTCACTCACACACCAACTACCTGTACCGTTCTACGCCACGTCATCGAGTCGTCACCTACGCAGGAGCAGGGATCGACGGGTATATAAGCGGCCGCGCGGCAGTGCATGATCAGATCATGGTCAGTTACCCTAGCGACCGGCCTTAGAGCGATAGCATCTGCAGTCCTCTAAAACTAGTCGGGTTAAAGAATGCGGTAGCTCCCTGCAGCCCACTCCGTCAACCAGTCGAGGTTACGAACGCGATAGCTACCTGGAGTCCGTTCTTCCACCGCAAGCTTAGGATCATATAATGTTTACGTGCTATAATTCTGTTCTGTGAAATTGTGTTTGGGAAGAAATATAAGTTAACTACTCACCTGAGAGTTTTACTTACCACTCCCTACAGTAGGTATAATGTATGAAATTCACCGTATTATTCTCTTTCCTTAGCAATTAATAAAAATTCATACCAATTCTACTATTTATCATCTCCCGTTTTAGGTAAGAATTTTTCATCACGCGTACGCGCCACACACGCGCAAACTCCGAGCGGCCAATGTGAACATAAACTCGCCCAATCAACCGCGCCCGCACCCGCGCCTTGTACGTCAACAAGCACAACGGAACTTAATCGTGTAGGCGGTAGCGCGTTACACTACTTCAGTCCAACAGAGATAGGGGGTGGCTTTGAGAAAATCTGTAGCCGAGGTGAAAGACACAGAAGGGGTTGATGCGAAGTGGAATTCATTTGCATGGAAGTCACGACAAAACTAAATAAATTTGATATTGAGCTTCAAATTGAACCTCAAAAACTTACAGACTGAGGTGCCTGAGGGTCCAGCGATAGGCATTTGTATAAAAGTAGGCTGACAACGGATTTAGATGGGGGTATGGTTTTGCGCTTGACAGGCCGGACGCCAATGCTACCACTGTCATACCCATTTGATACCCATCAATCAAAACCACTAAACCTTCTTTCACATTTTCTTTACTAGGTAAGTTAACTTTGAGCGATACTTCTGCAAAGGTATTAAATTATTAAGTATTTATCTATTAGGGTAGTGTTACAGTCATTGTTAACAACTTAATTAGTAGGTACACTGATAAGAGTGACCTGAACCAGTTTCGTCTCTATTATAAAAAATATAAGCAAACAAGTCTGCATACCCTGCAGTTCCAGCTGACCTGTTCAAGAGCCCTTGCTCTAGTCTGCGATCTACGAACCCTTTTTACCTGCATTCCAGGTCAATGTACCAGCGTTCCTTAACTCTGAGTTTGCGCTTTATTTCTCGCACTATTGCTTCTTAGTAACGAGTATATAAGGCAAGATATCAATATTTTTAAGTCAAAGCGGACTTGCTCACGTAGCTATAATATTATTTAAAAAGCTAACTACGACGTCTTCAATCGAAGATAATCATGGAGATATTTATCATTAAAAAAAAATTTGAAATTAATAAATATTAGATTGTGTAATTATATTAATAATTATTAATTGCACTTGATATTTCCTGAATTTTGTCTGTTTACTATGTTAAATTTTGATGAAAAAATGATGTCAAGTTTACTCACTTAACCAACCGCAAAGTTTTTAAATTGGTAAGTATTTTGTATCAATAGGAAAAAACTATATAGAGATAGGATTTTTAAAGTATATAAAGTAGTAAAGGTTATGATCAGTTCATTTTGGAAAAGGGGTCTCTTACTCAAAATAGATTGGGAATCACTAGTCCTTTCCACATGCGTTGTTTGCACAATCCAGAATTACGACATCATAAGAGATAACAAAATAAACTACGTTTTATTCCAAAACAGGTAGAGGTTTACCGCTGTTTGAGGTCACTCTTGTTATTTTAACACACGTGCCTCCTATATTTTTATCACTTCAACTAGTACGGATCTAGGTCTATATGACAAGCTAATATTTATAAGCACCTTAAAATAGCATATTACAGCACTATACCTGTAGTCGGAATAGAAAGATCAAGACCAAGTCGAGGTCGCCAAAAATATGTTCCAGGAACGGGAGCCTGAAAGAACGTAACAAATACTTAGAAATACTTAGAGTTGTGAATCCTTTTTTATTAAATCAATTTCCTTAATCTATTCTTATATTATAAAGAGGTAAAGTTTGTGAGTTTGTGAAATTGTAGAGGGATCTCTGGATCTACTGAACCGATTTTGAAAATTCTGGTACCAATAGAAAGCCACATTATTATCCCGAAAAATTAGGGAGTTCCCGTGGGAATTTAAAAAACTTATTCCACGCGGACGAAGTGGCGGTCAAGTCTGCTAGCATTCTGTATTATATAGTATAATAATAACAAAAATATACTAAATCTAATCTAATCTGCTAAGGTCCTTCCCCGCAGCAAGTAGGACGTATAATTTTGTAGAACTATTATATTAAAGCTGTTTTGTGTATTATTTTTATATACATATTTGTAGGTAAAGCATATGTTTAGGAATAATTTTATTGAAATTAGTATACAAATAAAATATGAGAGAACAGTGAAACAAAAATATCAAATTTAAACTATGAAATAGTCAAATAAATAATAAAATAATCTTGTTTCCCTGAGATTGGTCCACGCTACAGTTGACCCAAGACCTGGCGCTTATTTAGCCTGGCAATTCAGAGAGGCAATAGCGCCAGTGTCTTGGGTGCTTGGGAACCATGCCCATGAATGATCATTTGATTTTGATTTGGACGGTGAATATTTTTAGTAAATATAAATGTAATTATAGAATTTTTGTAGCAGGTTATTTGTAAATATTTTAAGTGTCATTAATTTTTGTTAATACCTTAATATTTTCTTTTTTGCTAGCACGAAAAAAAATACATTACTAAATATTTAAAAAATAAAAAAATATATAAATTATTTAATTAAACGAGCATTGAACAAGTGCCTCGTTGGTCTAGTGGTTAGCATGTTTTGACTGCGGCCGACGAGGTCCCGGGTTCGAGTCCCGGGTCGGGCCATAATTAAGTATCGGGTTTTTCTACCAGCCCGGAGTTAGGAAGTTGGCGGTGTTTCACCCCCGTGCCTCGGAGAGCAAGTTAAGCCGTCGGTCCCGGTTATTATCACTAACATGATAATAGTCGTTAAAGACCGCCAACCCGCATTGGAGCAGCGTGGTGGGTCTAAGCTCTAATTCCCACTCTCGTATGAGAGTGGAAGCCTGTGCCCAGCAGTGAGACGTTAATGGGCTGTAGTAGTGGTGGTGGTGGTGGTGAACAAGTTTTTGTACATTATATTCCGATATTTTCATTGTTTTAATAATGTCATGAGTTGAAAATAAATATTTTGTGGAGCGTATTTAAAATTGAACTTATCAAAAAAAACATACCTACAAAATTGAACGAAAGCAAACAGAAAAATGATTTTAAGTATATATACCTACTGTAACCAAATCTTTAAACCAACCTTAACAAATGGGAGAGCGAAGATTATCACACACAATGTCTTTCTATCCATTATAAAAACAAAAATCATCAGGTGTGATCAGGCAATGTACTTTTGAGTCGCATTGGCGAAATGTCTTTGCGATATCATACGATCGAGTTTGCATGTATTGTTATGAATACAATAAATTCCTAATATGAAGTTTTCAATACACACTGGTACTACACAGGAAAGCGATCTCATATTTCTGACACAGTTATGCAACTTTATCTTTAACCACAGTCTGTAATCTGGATATTTGAAATTGGGAAAAATTAAGTTTTATTAATGTATATTTAATTAGTAAAAAATAATGACTCTAAACAAATTCAAATCTAAATAAAACTAAATTAAAAAATTAAGTTTGTTTGATTTTCTCCATTTCAAAATATGTGTTTCAAGACTAAACTTTCAAATTGCTCTTTCCGATATATTTAACGGCCTTAACCGACGAACATATTCAAGGAGATCGACGAAGTTAAAAATATTCAAAAAGTCATGGAGCAGGAATCGGATTCTGGTTTTACTGAGAGTTTAGTTCAATTCAGATAATCGTTGATCAAATCTGTCTGTCTGTTCGCCAATTTTTAAATGTTCTTTATTTCTTTGAACGAAACGGTTGTGACCGAGCTGTGTTTGATACTAATATTTTTAATTCTAATAAATAATAATAATTGGAAAGTGAAGATAAGCATTGTAAATAAATTATGTGTTGTATGGCGTCTTATATCTGTGCCAAACCCATGTCTATGCGGATACTGCCTCGGACAAGGGAATCACGTGGGCTCTCGATAGCCTGCAAGAGGAGGAGCTGGATCCTAGAGGTCTGTCGGTTAAACTAATTGTGGCCAAGTCGGAGAAGGACAGTGTCGCTACCATCAGGAGAACAGAGAGGCCACCTCCTCCTCGCTACATATCAAGAATCCTTCATCCATCGTCTCCCCTGCCTGACGTGGACTATGTAGCCCCCGTTCTTCGTGAACGAGAGGAGATGATGATGAGTAGACGGAGGAAGATGGGTCAACCAACTGTACGAGCTCGCACCCACCCGCAAGAGTAACATTGACATGTATGTAAATAAACCTGTCATCCTGATCACGACATCTGACGAGAATGGAAGCATGTACTCCGTACTCTACCATACAATACCGGATGAGCTAGCTGAAGGGTTTCCTACCTGCGTGGCGTCGGAGAAGGAATCCAACCTAGTTCTGGAGATAGACCCTAGATCCGTGTCTGGTGACGCATGCAGAATTCCCTACTCTCACGCGGAGTTTCTGGCCAACAAAGGAACCAAGGATTGCTTTGATTGATGGACCGAGAGGTTGCATGTTCTAAAAAGTGTCATGATATTTTTGTTTGAAGTTAATTAAAAGATCGTATTGATATTGAAGAAGTTTTTTTTTCAACAAAACCAAAAATAAACACTTTGTCCTTCTTAACATTAGAAAGGTAAGAAAGTAGGGAAACCTTAACATTTTACGGAAACGCATCAAGTAGGTACATGATGCATCTCCAGCTATCGAATATGGCTCAATTCTAGTTCTGCATACTTCATAATAGGTCGATTCAAAGTAAAGCCTTAGCGCTCTAGTTCACATTTTTACTGTGCATTTACTGAGGTGAAGTAAAATACGGCGGATTGATGTTCAGACTGAACAGAGTATTCCTCTCTGATGAGAGGAAGCATTTTTGTGTGTTGACATTGGTACCCAAGATGACACGAAACAAGTGCATTTATTTCCTTATTTCCGAGAGGAGCACTTTGAAGGAAATAGACATAAGAAAAATTCATAATACAAGTTTTGAATAAAAACGTTTCTTTGAATCGTAATTTCTAAGTAAGACATATCATCATAATTTGATGGCATATCTTTAAAATCTTCCAAGGAGAGTATGACACTTCCAAAGGGAGTTTTCTTTCTGCATTTTTAAAAATACAAATTTTCATGTGTCATACAAACCACCCTTCACTTGAAACTAATTACCATGGCGCAGAATTTAAACAAGCTCTCCTCGACTTTTCGCCCCTCGTATATTTCTATTGAAGTATGTCTGCATTGCTGCAGTTAAAATTGAAAAAACTCTAAAAAACCTGCTAACGAAATAGAAGAAACATGGTTTCTTTATTAATCAGAGATTTTTATAAAATAAAGCACCAATCTAATTATATTTGTAACGCGTTTCAAGGTACTGTAAAAAACAACAAACAAAAAGGGAAGAAGTTTTCATTTTAGCGTCTAAATTTTAACTATGTATTGTTAGACTGAAGATTGTCATATAGAATCTATGGTCTTACTACCTCTACGGCTCTCGGGAGTAACAGCGCGATTGGAGGCACTTGGCGGGAGATCTGTGTGTTATATTAAGTGTCTGTGTGATTAAATGAGAAATAAATAATAATCAGTGTTTCCTCTTAATTATATATATTAATATAGACACGGAGATATGCACCGACATACATTTTAAAAAATATATACGTGCCGAATTGTCCTATTTTTCCTCCTCCTCCTTTTTTGGAAGTCGGTTAAAAACCGGTGTAGTTTATGTAAAGTGCACGGGCAAGTCAGAAGAAGAGAAATGGCCAGAGTCAACTGAACTGAGAGGAACTGAAAGCGCATGAGCTAAAAAAGATTTAGTAATTGGTGGAAAAGCCACCAGGAAAGAAGATAATTATATAAGAGCTGTAAGTGGGTTTTCCGTATTAAATCCTAGCCATCTGGTCCTCGTTATAAGTCTAGACTCTGCGCTAAAGGCGATATGACTCTGTACTGGTATTACTTACTAAATTTAGCATCATAAAAAAGTTACTTTAGGGGTACAACAGTTATTAGTAACTAGCTCACACCCGCGACTTCGTCCGCGTGGATGAAGGTTTTTGGTTCTCGCAGGAACTCTTTAATTTTCCAGAATAAAAAGTAGCCTTTGTGTTATTCCAGACTATAATCTATCTCTATTTCAAATTTCATCAAGATTCGTTCAGCCGTTCTGGCGCGATTGAGTAACAAACATCCAGCCATCCATCCATCTTAACTTTCGCATTTATAATATTAGTATAGGAGTATTGAAGAATTAAAATAATTCAAATGGCAAAGTATGTAAAAATAGATATATTTATTATGATAATATCTTTAATTTTTTTTTAAATGTTATTTAATATTAGTTATCTTTAAATTCACAACTATTAATTCAGTCATATTTGACAAACTGATTTAAACTTTAATTTAAAATTTCAGGTGACTAAGGATATCCATTGAGAAAAAAAAAAGATTCCAATATTGGATGCAGCACTAGACTGGCCTGAGGCACTTTATACCAATTTGCATGTTTGCACTCGAAATATGGCCTTAGCGGAATGCCCTTATTCAACAACTCTGTGCAAGACGGTAGCATTTATTGTTCTGGAAATAAACATAATACTCAATTCAATTCCATAACAAACATTTAGGTATTATAGATTGTTAAATTCATATCAAAACTTGTTTCCATATAAATAAAAGTAAGAAAATCAAAAACCTTATTATTTTTTATCATTATTAATACTGTTGAAGGTTATGTAAATGATAAAAGCCCTTGGGTTTGACTTGCTCCAGCTATGCTTAGTTTTGCAGTTACTTATTTAAAATTTTATTATTTTTCCAAAAGAGCAATCGTCGAGTTTCTTTCTGGCTCTTCTGAGAAGAAATAGCATAACAAGCCAGTGTTAGATTCAATCAACGTTTCAAAAGCACTTGTAAAAGTTTATCTCAATAAAAACGTTTGTATTTTGAACATTATATTATTGTTTATTTTTCTTCATCTGATGCAAAACAACACAAACCACTTGAAATGCACTGCATTAAGTGCACTGCTGCAACACAAATCCTGTTCGGTCATCGCGCGTAGCGCCACAATTTTACCAGTATTTTTTGTTTTATTCAAGAAAGCAAGAAACGCTCAATAATTAGTTATACTTATTCGAGGCCCGACATAATTATTATTCATAAAAGTTATAAAATAATCAAACTGCAACTATTATTTATTTACGTGTCTTGCTTGACAATTTACATTTAAAACAACCATTTCGTTTTACACAACAATAAGGAAACATAGAGCAAACAAACAATTATTATTTGGTTTCAAATTATTACATAATATTAATAAACTTTTTGTTAATTATTACACTTTATAAAGGTAGGTATATAATACCTTTGTAAAGTTATAATATTTAATAAAAAAATTATCAACACTGTTATTTTATGCGTGAAATGAAACGTGATGCAGACGAGATAGCGCAAAAAAAAATTATATAGCTACATCTCGCTTTCTCTGAAAGCAAGGAACAGACAATGTTAGAGTATAATTCGTTCTGTCCATTATGTAGGCAAGATTAGAAACCATAATACTTTTGTGCGGTCATGGTAGCTTTCTCAGTAATATTACTTACACATTGAAACAAGATGTTCCTGTATCATAATGGTTTTCTAAATGTTCATAGTAACCGCCCAGTTCCATTTTTAATTCTTCTCATTCGTTCACTCTTGGCAGAGTGGTCGTGGTTATGATTGGGCCTTCACAGCAGCTCTCCTTCCATCGACTTCTGTTGGCGGCATCTCGGGAACACTCGGAGACGGATAAATTTGCGGCGGATTGAATCCGTCCACCTAGTAGGGGAACGATCACGTGGACGTGTGCTTTCAACACGACCTTGTACGACGAGGTGTTCTATCGTACCAGTCTTCCTTGTGATATGCCCAAAGAACTGAAGGATTTGCAGTTGAACAAGCGACGAAAGCCTTTGAGTTATATTAAGCTCTTTGAGTATGGAGACGTTTGTTCGATGCGCCATTTTTAATTACCTAAGTAATATACATATTATTTTTTCTTTCTGCGTTTTCCTTCCTAAGCTAGTAAGCTCTTAAAATACATACATTTTCACAGCTAAAGCGTATTTGCCCCATTTGCCTCTTTGCAGCAATTTTAAGTGTTTTTTCAACAAAAGCAAAGAAATTAGTTCAGCAGTTTTTATCCTCTATAAACTATTTTTAGTCAATTGGAACTGAAAACTATGTTTGCAAGCTTTAATAGATATTTGTATGGCTTAAAACAAGCTTAATGATGACTCGCAAGGACTACAAGTGTCCAATGTGCAAAATGACGTTTGGGACACAATGTCCCAAAGTCATGTAATCTCGATTAGTACCTATCGAAGTATAAAGGCTGGTGATATCAAAAATAGGCTTAAGTATTATCTTAGGCATCTTATTAGTTTTTGGCATATTCTGACTTTTCCAAATGGGAATAGGTTAGTAGCTTTATTTATTCCACTTCAAGTTAGTCCTTGATACAGATGGGAGGGTAGTAACTAGCCACGGCTGAAGCCCTCCCAGCAGACCAGACCAGAAAAAAATCAGAAATTATAAATTCCCAAATTGACCCTGCCACAATGCCACCACTGCGCCAGGGAGGTCGGCTAATATTCGAAAAAAGATGAAACCATCGAAATTCACTAACAAAAGAGCTTAGGTACAAATAATTATAACGTTATAGGAACGTATTGAAGTGGAAATCAACGATAGCGCTCTTTCGTATGGTCGGCTAAAATAGGAACCAAAAAGCAGCGACCGTGAGGTGAAGCACATCGATCGTGTTTCTACCCCCGCCCTCCCCTATTATCTGCGCACACTTCACGTTAAACTTTACTTCCTCACTTCACGACCTTTATTTAACTGATGTATGAAACGTAGTATCTATACGCATATTTGTTTAGCTAACCCCATTAACAAAGATCTACACTCGAAGGTCAAGCTATTGTAATTCTCTCGTTTTGCAAGTTGCCATATTAATTATAATAAGATCGCGTAAATTTGACAAGCTGTTTCTTACTCGAGGGGTCAATTTGTACCTTTATTTTCAACGAGTGTAACCCTCTGATTTCAATTTTGTGAATATCTGGTGTGAAATAACATAACCTTCTTTCAATTTAAGACAGAAATAAAAATAACTTTTGTTCGTGGATTGATCTTTCTGATTCTCCAACGCAGTGATCCACTTTGTGAAGTGAAATCGTCATTCAGTGTAGCCACCTCTTCTGACGGGCAAAACTGAGCGGCACCACGTTTCGTCACAGCAAACTGCGGTACTCAAATCATTTTCCCTCGCGAGGGTCGCCGCTAAGAAGCCGCGAGCAGTCCGTCAAGGCAGCGTCATTGAGTCGGATCGAAGGCGGGCAACGGGCGGGCGCGAGCAGCGAGTGCGGCGGTGGAGCGCCCGTCGCCGGCGGCGTCCGCCCTAGCTACGGCTATGAGGCTCTCTCTGCAGCAAGTGACGGAAGTGACCCAGAACCTGACGAAGCGCCAGATTACGCTCCTTTCGAGATGGAGCTGTCAGGTGGCGGGGAATCTGCCGATGGACCATCATCGCGTGGATCTGCTAAAGTAAATTTTCCACCAGATGTTGAATTGGACCGACGACCTACAGGGACCTTCGGTGGCGTTTCAGCTGCCACTTTTCATAGAGGTCGAGGTCGTTCTATGAGCGCCTGGAGTGACATAAGCCGTTCTAGCATCAGGTTCGAGGAACGGTGAGTACAGACTTATTGTAGCAGTATTGAAGATTCATTCGCTTAATTAACAATCGGATAATTCAATAATTTCGCATTCAATAGATCTCAGTATCAAGACTTAAGGGTAACAAATACAGGTACATGCGCCGCAGGAAGTTTCATTAGGGAGTGCTTCAGAAGTAGTGTGTGCCTAAATAAGTAAATATGTATAACGTTGATGCCATTAGAAGGCTACTGAAAAATAGGGTTTATACAGTAACTATGGGGTCTACATCGACTTACCATGATAGCAATAAATGTCTATTAGACATGGCGGATAAATCGAACACAACGGGCTCGGCCAGCGACATGCGCACTGGTGTTTCATTCAATAAAACCGCGCAATGTGAATGTGATTTTATTTTACTACATGTGCTTAGCGTTGTTAAGTCTAAACAACTTCATAGAAATGATAACAAAATATCTCTCTTTCTTCGGAAATTGGCGTAATAAATTGACATACTGTTGATCTTTGAGTAGTACGCTAGTAGCCAAGCAAAGCAATTACAGAGTGTAACCGGCTTCTAACTTGGTGCCCACTGTCTTATAGTTCCATTGAACACGATGTTTGGTCTGAATAAACGTTATAATTTTAATATCTTTAATACTTAAAGATAGTACTAATCAAATATACAACTGTATTTGATTAGAACAACAGGTAAAGCGAAGAAAAATGTGGTAGTTTACCCATTACGACAATTCCTGTCTTTCGAAGTTGGGTATTTCAAACAAAAGTTGAGAGAAACAGTGTAGCATTGCAAAAAAGGTTACCTTATTTTGCCATTTACCGATCTGAAACTGCAAGTGTAAACGGCAAATTGCCGCCAGGTTTGCGATCTATCGAAGCACAATCTATAGAAATATCGCGCCGCCTAGATTTAGGCAGCATAAGCACAGAATACTCTAAAATAACACAACGTTCTCAGACATTCATGGTTCGTGTTGAACTACAAGTCAAACAATAACGTAAATAAGGTACGAGTTTAAGAACTTCGACTCCTCCAAACTTGGTCTAAGAATAGTACAGTCCAATATTAATAAATTATAATAAAATTAGTGTTAAAATGATCTCACATATTATAAAATCTTGAGGTACGTTTTTATTTTTTAATTGTATGTCTACCACAGAATAGGTAATAGCCTCTACAGTCCAAGAATATTTCCTCCAAATGATGAGGCTGTTTTGGATTTGTGTTATCAGTCCATCAAGGTTGAGTTGTATAATACGTTTATAGCTAGAAGATAGGTAGAGATTCACATTAAATATCATTTTAGATCAACACTTTTCCAAAATTACAATCATCTAAGTTTGGGCATAGGTAATTAAAATGAACTTCTTCTTCTTGCCCTTTTCCCACGCTATGTGAGGTCGGTACAACATAATATTTTTTTCTATCTCTCTCTTCTGTTATCCGTCCTCATTCGCCCCTTTTATACGCATATCCTCTTTCACACAATCCATCTATATTTTCTTTGGTCTTCCTCTACTCTTTTTTCTTTCACATGCATATCTATCATCTCCGCATTACATGCCCAATGCCCATTCCATGCCAGTCTATTACTCCTCATCTTTTCTATCACTGGCGCTACTTTCAAACTTACCCTTATATATTCATTCCTAATTTTAACCATTCTAGTCACACCACACATCCATCTCAATATTCGCATTTCGGTCGCATGTACTTTTTATTCATCAGTCCCTTTCAATTAAAATTAGGTAATTAAAATGGACCTCAACTTAAAATCAGGGATTAGAAGTCGTCGAATAATGATACACGAATGGTAATAGTTGATATAGTTGACTAGAATAAAGTTGGTAAAAGGCACAGAACCAGCAATGTTTGTGAAACTCCTAATAAAATAAAAGTATAAAAAAACTACGTAACCATACTAAAATTATTAACAGTATTATTTAATCAAAAGGAAATTAATATCGAAGAAAAAAGAATGGTCGACCAAACTGATAAAGATAATTTATCATTTCCTGCCAATTAAAACTTTTAAATGGTGAAATATCTTTGGGACATTTCCTTGAAACATTGCGTTAAAATATAAGCTAATACGTAATTTGAAGGTTTTTAATTTAACTAAGTAGTTTATCTAGGACAGCACTAGTTAGGAATAAATGGTGTGGAAAAATCAGTGGTGTGTCGTCAAATCATAAGCCCTTTATCGAATTTTATATCGACTCAAAATTAATCCAGAGCCCAGAGAGGAATCTGATATTTTCATCGATTTACCTAGTAATATTTATTTAGTATACTTGTTTCTCAACATGTTCCGACAACTTAATCTAGACCAGGAAGTCTCATCTGATTGATTGCCAACTTAGACCAGCTTGGCAACTAGTTTCCATCGAGGGGGATGATCCCATTATATCTAGCTCATAGTGCAAGTGTTACCTATTTCGGCATCTTAAGGCTCTTAAGACTAAGATTTTTTTAATACATATATTCCTGAACATGACATACGTTGAAGAGCTTTTGTATGATGAGTATTGGTATTTTGCCAGTAATTTAATGCTTGAATTATGTAGTTTTAGTTAGATTTTTTCATATTTATTTATTTGTATACCTCTTGTTTGAACCCTATTCTGTAATAAAATTTGGTTATGCTTCTGTGGCGGACTTCGCAGTCCGCACATAATCCAATGATGGCATTACTAGTACGATTCACGCGACCACGAAGAGCCCAACTCACGATAACGAAGCGTTCTCTGAATTACGCTATATATACGACCTCCAAAGATGAACGGTCGGACTAGTGGTCCCCGAGCACAACACCCGTTTGGAGGATGATCATCCTTTGTTACCGTAACAGCTAACGAGCTATATCACCTGCTCCCGTACACTTCAAAGTTCGTTAACTCGTTACGGTGAGTTATAGTATAGGATGCCAGTATAAAACGACCTTTACCGAGCTGGTTAATGAATGAAAACTATTTTATATCAAATTAATTATGTCAATAAATATATTGAAAATGGGTTGACTAAAAAATTTCAGTCCAGAATATGATTGATTGACAATAAAAAAAAATTGCACGATTGTAAATCAATCTTTACGATCGTGCAAAATGACTACTATATTATATATTTTTATTAAGTTGCTTATTTTTCGCGCCAGAAACAAACTACCGAAAAAAGTACTAGCACGAAACAGGGGCACGTCATATTATATTTTACTTTAACTTACATGTATATAAAAATATACGTGTACGTTAAAGTTAACATGAAAATCCAAAAATAAACCACAAACTTGACTTTTGCGTTGATTAACTTACTAAAACAAATTCGTCAGAAGAAGTTTTAATAGGTAAGTCATCTGGTTTCAAGGATCAAGGTGTGGGACCAGGGACGTGTGACGGGATCAGCCAGGGGGCTTGCGGGTGTCGCAGCCGGCGAGAGGGATGGGAACAGGGTGGCCATACCGGTGGGTCGGGGAGCGGCAGGCAGGGCATCTCGTGGCTACTCGACAACTGGCTCGAAGCTCAAATCACGCTCGGCGTTGCTAGCGCACCACGCAACGAATCGCGAATCCACGCGCTCCCCACGCGCGTTTTAGTCCACGTCTCTTTCGGGTTGTATTTAACTCGTACTCACACTGTGATGCTAACTCTAACAACTTTTAAGCTATAACCCTGCTCTCAGCTGTTGTAGGTTCGCATAATAGTTTGTTTCTTTTACATTGTATCATGTATTGCTATTTCGGGATTCTCATTAATTAGCTGGATGGCGAGTTACTGTTATGGACGACGAATTAGATGACGAAATTTTTTTTATAAATGGACGCAGCGGGTTCGTATAACATTAGCTTTTCGCAATTATTGAAAAAAATATCAAAAATACACGTCTTCATGATACATTTATTAGTCAGTGCACAGAATGCTGCATTTTTATAATTCACCCCTATTAGTAGTACGTATTTAGCCCTAAAAATGTCACGATACCGAACTTTCTTACTCGTTTTGGTTTTTTGCCAGAGTACATCAACTCGTAGGTCATGTGCTAGAATGCTCTGGCAGCATATTCATAAATCATTAATATAACTCATAGAGCTACTTATTTGCTAAATTGAAATTTATCGAGGTCAAGTGAAAACACAATCCACACTATAAATGTCCATTGTGCAGGGATGCGCCATTCCAGATTTAACAGAGGCAATGCTTTTTGTGTAAGGAATTAAATATGCCCTTTGCCGTGGTTATTTTATATAAATATTTTGTTTGTTTTATTTACGCAGTTGAAAGTATTGAATTGTAAAACAGACATGAAACAGAAGTATGTTAACATTGTAAAAGTCTACAGCAGAATCCGTCGTAACTACATATATTATATACCAAAAAAAGGAAATTTTGAAAATACCAATAATGATAACGGATGAAGTGATGTACATCAATGCTTTCTTCGCTCGTTGAACATGGAATATTCCACATCTCGCTTATTTCCGATAAAACATTCTTAGATTTTTAAACGAAAGAATTTTTAAAAGGAATTGGATTC
The DNA here is from genome assembly GCA_964035005.1 of Erebia palarica. Lineage (NCBI taxonomy): Eukaryota > Metazoa > Arthropoda > Insecta > Lepidoptera > Nymphalidae > Erebia > Erebia palarica. The sequence goes on from OZ035986.1 coordinate 25,363,171, forward strand.
AACTCTATCAATGATAAGATCAGCTATAACAGAAGTTAACCCAAGCTTGACCTAATTTTATATTATTTTCAATTCAAGGCAGGAGTAGATTATACATAATTTAGGTACGATTTCTCACTTGACAGTAATAAAATTGTCACCGACGTCAGTCACGTCTTCATACTACAAATGCTGACTAAGTACCTATCAGCATCGCTAAATAAAAGTTCACCTTTTTTCCCGTATAACTTTGAGCGGTTAAAATATTTAATCAAAATCTAAGCAATAATTTAAAATCGAACTTTCAGTTCTTTTATGTTTATCTGAACGTATAGATAAAGATAATGATGTTCTAAAATGTTAGGATATTAACAATTATGCCAAAAGACCATAAATAAACCCTAAAATTTCATTAGCTCATCACTAGTTGTGCACAAATATTCAAGAGATTAGTCAAAAATATAGTTATTGTTTCCATTTTTCAAGCATTTTTAAGTTGATGCATTACTGAAGTGTACCTTCTGCTTTATTCGCATTCGACAGAGTCTGGCATAGAAAAAAAATAATCACTAATCATGCATTTAAAAAGTCTTGGCTTGAACGGATATTACAGTGATTCAAAACTATCTTCTACCCTCCATATTCAAAACTTATGCTGACGACTAAAGGTAAAGGTACTTGTAGAAAATTAAAAAAATTATGAAGTATCAAACTAAGAATGCTCCTTGGGATGCAGGAAGGATGCATTTTTTCACCATTACTCATCAACAATTTTATTTATGCAGAAAAAATTTATACAATGGTGCATTAAAAACGGAAAAAGCCATCAGGAAACTCTTTGAAGTAACATTTAAATTTAAATAAACATAATTTTGTATCTCCCACAGAAAGGCGCTCCGCGATTTGATAGTTTCCTCACATGCTGCTAGTATGATTATGAATAAGGGGCTACGCCCACGTTAGGCTTTTTGTTGGTCCGATAACCGGGCTGACTATAGCACCGACTTCAAAAAATTTTCCACCGACAATCGGATCGGCGGATTTTGTTTTTGACCGACTCTTAGTAGAAAGTGTGCTTTTCAAAACTGCAATCTGTGTTTCATTTCCTGCCGACAAAAAATCGGCCACCGATTGTGTGATGTGGGCTGAGCGCCTCAGAGCTTAAAATATCATGAAAAGATACCGTTACAATTTGGGATACAATAATCGTACTATTTACAAAAGGTACGTTTCATGTATGTGACGTAGTAGGGGTCGAGGGCGAGACCATAAAATATGTATAAGTCGGGCGCAGGTGGATTATTAGGTCATGAAACGGGAATCGAATTATCGAATCCATTGGGCGCCGCAATATTGGAACGTAAAAATAAAACCTAAAAGAATTTCTTGTCACCGCAGAATAAATAGGCATCGTATGTGAATCAGTGGTTATCTCGAGGCTTTAAATCTTCCTTATAACGGACAGTGCGAGAATAGAAATCTATATCCGAGAAATTTAATTTTGAAGCAAAAGATTTGAACTTTAAAATTAATTTTAAAAGAGCATTTTGTTACCGCTAATGTCCGGAAAACAATAATGTCAGCATTACCTAGGAAATGTTGACATTAACCGTTAATGTCAGCTATGCCTAGGAAATGATGACATTAACGGTTTCGATACGTTAGAGTTTGAAATTTTACGTTATTTAGCGGTCATTAACGGTCCCTCCCCCGTTAAATCGCGAAATCATAACGCAGAATATAACATTTCATGAAATAATCAAGTATACTGGGTAACTTTCTTTTGCGTCTCACAATTTCACTTGTTACACACATTTTATTGTTTTAATATAAAAAAATACTCTGGAGTAGTATTTGACCAAGCGAAGCGAAGGTCTCTTGAGTCTATTTGAGTGAATTTGCACTTGTCCGTCCGTCCGTCCGTCTGTCAGAGCCTTATAACTTCTGAATTACTGAACGTAATTACATCAAATTTAAATATAATATGTAAACCGATGTCCTCCAGCCGAATTTACCTATCAACCCAGTTCTTGTGAGAATGCAAAAAAAGTTACTCATTATTATTGAATGGTCACAGTTTTCATCAAGAATGATCACCTATTTAGTTACTGATATTATTATCAAACGTCTAATGTAGGGTGTTCATAAAAATGTAGTTGTCAAACGGATAGGCTATGCCAGAAGACTCGCTTTACAAAAGCACTAAAGGGGGGGTCGGGTTATGCTGATTCGGTTTTGGGACAGATTCACATTTATTACTATGTCGAAGTACCCTTTCATAGCACCACCGACACCGCCACCATCAAAACCACAACCACCGACACCACCAACATGACAACCACTGACGCCACCACCACCGACACCTATTTTCTCAACTCTAACGAATGCTTGGCCATTAGACACCTTATTACCTAGGAAATATAAACATTACCTGGGTACTGTGGGCAAGAAAACAATTATTCCACGATACGTTAATTACCGCGTTAATGTCAACATTAACAGTTTTAGCAACTTTAATGTTACCATTAAAATGCTTGATTTTATTAATAGGCTCGAAGAAATTCCAACGAAAGACTGGGTTATCAAAAAGTAACTATGAATTAATTTTACCTACCAGGACATAAACAGACAATAAACGATTTTTGAATTAAAGTAGTGTTTCTTAATTACTTATTAATTATTATCACCAGTGATATTTATGAACATGTGTAAGTGTTAGACAGTAGAAAATATATATAATAAGTGCTAAAAGAAAAAGTAAAAATCTTTTCGAGTATAATGTCGATATTTTTCTTCCGATTTCACAATCTTCGTCGTGCCGAGGAAAAACGAAAGAAGCAAATCAGATTTACGAAATATAGACGAAATATGACTTCGGACACACTCACCGCCCCCTCGCGGTTGCTCGAACGACCGCTCAGCGAGCCCATTGACAGTCTGGATGAAATTGCTCTGCAGATTCCCAGGTGCCCTGATAGTTTGTACGCTTTAGATGTATACCTCACGAATTATTTTGTACTTTCAAACAGTTCAAGAACCGATTATCGTTGGCTGATAGCTTGGCCTGTACATCTTAAATCAGCCACTTTAAGCTATTACGTACGGCTCAGTACTCACCCCCCCCTTTTTGCATCGCTCACCGTCACCATGGAGATAATGCAAAGTTTTAGCTGATTCTTTGTGATGTATTATGTTCAATAATCGAAAGATAACTTCTTGTTTTTTTTATATTTATAGATGTGTATTTGCATGATATCTTTATTTTATTTCTTTACTATTAAAAGTAGATTAGCGTTTCCTATAATAGCTTCTGTCTAAGCGCTTGGATTTGTATTTGCTTGGATAGTGTTTATTTATAAGAAGGATTAGAAGTAGATTACCATAAAAATTGCTCAATATTTATATTTGATAATAAGTAAAAGTAGTTTAATACATAATTATCGCAGCCGTAAAAATGGTAGTTTAATTATTTTGGTAAGATAATGTGATGATTGTCAAAGTTTTGATGTTTTTTTTAATGTAACGAAAATGCCAACAAAGGCTGATTTTTTTCGAACTTTAAATTGGTATTTGAACCACTACTGTATATAGCATAATATGACCGACAAATAGGTTTTGTATTAAGTATACCAAAATTTGCTTTTACTAAAAAATAGGCCAAAGATATAATTTTTACCTTCACTTATGATTCTCGATGATCATAATAAAAGTTTTATATGTAATATATATATTTTATTTATTTATCCTTTGCTGATATGGTTGTCTGTGCAAAAGTCATAAAAATTTATATCAACAAACGACTAAAAAAGGAGAAAAGCAACGAACGAATTGCAAGAATATTTAATTTGCCACTTTGTAAATTGGTTTTGCAAATCAATAACTCTATATTTTATCGAACAAAAGAAGTGTGTATGTGTGTAATGTACCGGTCGTTTCACGATAGCTAAGTATCCATTAATCAAAGAGGATGCAATACCCTTAAGTGTCTCGTAAAGTAACCGCGTAAATTAGGTTTCGCGACCCCATTCTTCTATTCGAGAACACACCCCTCAATCAAGACGTAATTGGACTATTCTTGACAAACTAAAAGAACGGATACTGCCCACTGCACTTTTCAAAATAAAGGCTTCCGATATAGGTAGATTTTATTATAATAAAAAGAAAACACATTGTAATACTTCATAGGAAATACGAATCTTGACTTATGTAGGTACCTTTGTTGTGATGTGATGTTTTGTGTCAAATTTTTTATAAAAGGAAGCTAAAAGTGTTCATTTCGAAGCACTAAATCCTTTTTCAACAAGTTTCTCAATGTTTTATTTTATTTGGTCTAACAATTTCCCTTCCCTTCTCCCCGGACCGCAGACGAGTTCAGACGTATTCTCGGAGTATGGATATATTTTCTGGTTTTAATTAAATAAATCATTAAAAAATGTAAACATTATCAAAAATTGTGATTCGGTATATTGGGAGTACATAAACACGGTGAAGTGCTACTTAAGTCGGCCATCAGCTGTAATGGAAGTGACCAAAGAATCTACGTCACAGTGACCATTGCAGGGTGAGTGTGATAGTGCACCTCTCACACTCGTCGGTATTGTCACAGTGCCACCCACAGTGTCACAGCCTGATTGCAGTCGGAACGGGATAGATAAATTGATACCGTGTCCGTCCATATACTAGTACGCAAGCTAGAATAGGTAGGGACAAGAGGTTTACCATTGCAACTTTGCAAAGTTACCTGTCAAATCGTTACCAGTCTGTCAAAATTGGAAATTTTACCAGTAGCCCACTCCCAATCACACATGGTGTTCCGCAAGGAAGTATCCTGGCCCCAACTCTTTTCCTAATTTATATGAACCAACTCTGCAATCTCTAAATAAAAGAAGGAAATATCATGCGTTTTGCGGATGATACAGCTCTATTGATATGGGGAGAGAGTTGGGACGAGGTATATTCTAAATGCACAAAATAATTTTGATTGTGTATCTCAGTGGTTAAGACAAAATAGACTAAGCCTAAACGCAAATAAAACTAAATACATTACAATTTCTCTAACAAATTAACCCCTTAAAAACCTTTAAACACACATAATATTTACGCCCATTCAGGATCATGTCAAAACCAAACATGCTCGTGTGCAACATTGGAAAGAGTTCCATATATTAAATACTTAGGCATACAAATAGGGCCTGGTGACTTGAACCACAGGCATTTGCTTAGGCTCAAGCACCAGTCCCCACAGTAAAATATCATAGCAAATAGAATTCTAGCTCTATTTTATTGTATATAAAGTAATGTGGAAATAAAGAAATTCATTAATTTCGTAACAAAAAAAATCAACCGGTTTCGTCACAATCATCTAAACTAAAACTGACATAAAACATCACGGTTTTGACAATTATATCACTATAATAGTATAATACTTAAAAGCAGTAGAGAGAAAATCGTAATCAGTCACTTTTTCCAAACGGCTAATTCGACCGGTTTTTAGAGTTCAGTACCCCGAGAGGAAAATAGGAACCTTTATAGATTATTAACCCTTCCCTTCGCTAGCCGTCTGTCTGTCCATCTGTCAACCCCCTTTCTCGGGAACGTATGAATATATCAAGTTGAAATTAATATCAAATACTAAGGTCTACAGTCCCTTGGACCTGTATAAATTCAAGCTACTAAGTCAACGCAATTAAAAGATATGGCGTATATTTTGCATATCCACACTCGCTAATAAATCAAAACCTATACAGAGTAGGTACTTCCCGTTTACCTAGAATCAAAAAATTTGGCACAAAGGTCTCACAGCAGAAGTATAGGAAAAATTCCGAAAATCGTTAATTAGGGTTCCGTATCTACTCATAGGGTGTTAATTTTTTTGTCAGGTGCTACGAGTTTAGCGTCGTACGTAAGCCAGTTATTTCACAGCTGATTATGTATTGTTATGATATCTTTCTTGCTATTTACTAAAATAAACTATATTGTGTTGTGGTACGGAGCCCTTTGTGCGCGACTCTGACTCGCACATGTTTTTTTATCAATCAACAAATCCCGCAGTCCAACATCAGTCCTTAGGTACATAGTGTCGACACTACATCCACTATGCTACCGGGCACAGCTTTTGTCGGAGTCCAGATGTCGACGGATATTTTCATCCTGCTAGAGCTATGATTGATAGTGGTTCGCAGATTTCTATAATTTCTGAAAACTTAGCACAAAAATTAAAATTACCTCGTACTCAATTTTCAGGGTTTGTTTGTATGTATGTATGTATGTATGTATGCATGTATGCATGTATGCATGTATGCATGTGTGCATATATGCATGTATGCATGTGTGCATGTATGCATGTATGTATGTGTGCATGTGTGCATGTATGCATGTATGTATGTGAGATTGTATATACCTCCATAACTTCTACACGCCTGAACCCTGAACCGATTTTGATAAATGAGGTATCGTTAGAATCCCTAGCTTATTCCAGGTGACATACATATATGGTATACATATAATCATCATCTAGGAAATGATGAGTAGAGTCCAAAAATATATAACACTATAGTTCAATATCCAGTAATTCACAAAAAAAAAAGTTAATAAAAATGTGAATAAGATTCTAATTTAACTAGATTAATTATATTTACACATTTAAACATTTTAATACAAATTATAATTAGTAAACAGGTATTTTTTTTTCTCGTATAGCGGGTTCGAGCCCCGGTTCAACCAGGCAATTATTTAAAAATCTATGAACGCAGTTTAAATTATAAGTACAGATTAATTTAAATTTTTGTAATATAACTATGTACATAGATCATTTTAGTCTAATATAAAAATATTATTATATATAAAAGTGCTGTAAAAGCGCGGGCCGCATGCCTCTATCAATGACATCATCCGCCGTGCTCTTTCCACCGCCGGCTTACCAACCATATTGGAACCCAATGGTTTGTTACGTGACGATGGGAAGAGACCTGACGGTATGTCTTTGCTGCCCTGGAAGTTGGGTAGGCCTTTGGTGTGGGACGCAACCTGCGTCGATACTCTTGCGCCATCCCACCTTCCAGCCACGGCAGTGTGTGCCGGCGCAGCCGCTGCAGCAGCGGAGACCCTCAAGCGGCGTAAATATACTAGATTAATTTAGATTTTTAAGTTTTTAGTTAGTTTTTTGGCTGGGCAGTCGTGTTTTTTAATTTTATTAATTATGACTTGTTGGTTTGGGTGCTCAAGCTCAGCATACTCGTGGTATGCTGATTTGTAACATTAAGTCATTCGCTGACTCATACTGCAACTTCACAATTTTTAATTTTGAAGCAAATTTTGAATCATTTGCCCTCTGTTCGAGTTAACATTAGATTTTGGAAGCAAGAACAACCTAGTGTACCAATTCAAGATCCCGAAGATCTTCAATGCGAAAAGCATTTTTGTGAAACCCAAAGCCGGGACAACACTGGTAGTTTTGTTGTTCGGCTTCCTTTTAAGGTTCACCACAAACCTTTAGGTAATATTCACCTCAACGCTTTAAAAAGGTTTCATCATATGGAACGTCGCTTGTTGAAGGATGTCCAGCTACGTCAACTCTACTTTGACTATACTATACTCGTAAACGATTTCATCGTAAGTTCCACCCTGAGACTTTTGTATAGTCATAACACAAGCGGCCATTAAAGGAAAGCGCTTCCGTTTGGCGACAACGTTTTTATCAGACGTCAATGCAATACTGGATATTCGCAAATCAATGGGTTCAGCTAGTTTACTGACTTCGTTTTGTACTCTTAAATGTCCAGCTTTTCTTCTTTTTCTTCCAATTTTGTCTGAACTGCAAAATTCCAGCCATGCTCGACAAACGATATTAAGTTCATCAAAATCGAGATATACTAATTTGCCAACTATGCTATTTGCATAAGCCATCAGTTACATCAATGTTCGTTGTTATTTTATAAAACTTATTAATTACAAAAGTAATTTCAGGCAAACCACCAATCAAGTAATGTATCAATGACAGACATTTTATGTAGTTTGACTTTATAATTATAGACTCTTCGCTAAACGTTCATGAGTTTTAGATCCACATCACTAGCTATAGAAAGAGTTTTATTTTCAAATTGTTGTAAAACATAATTGTTATAGGCGTCGACACTTTTGTTTTGAAAAAATAAACGAATCCCGTTAGGACATAATCTATCAATATCAGCTTTCTTAAAAAATCTTGATTGAATAAGATCAAATTCATGTCGCTCTAATGGATCACCATTCCTATTTTATTTTATTTTATTTTATTTAGAACAGAAAACTTACAGCTAGAACAGAAATGGATACATAAATAAGGAATAAGTAAAACGCCAATTACAATATCTTAAGAACCTTCTCACAAACCTTACATAACCATAGATTTATTTTGGTTTTTGCTTCGCTTCAACGAAAACCTAAATAAATATATGTAAAGACCAAAGTTCAAGTTTCCCAGGAAAATGGTAACAAAAAAGTGCACAAACAAACAAACGCACAACCTCTTAGAGCAAACACATATACCGTCTCCGTTCCGTCGTGGGTAATAAATGGTACTAAATTTAAGTTTCTTTGTCTGTGCAAATAGCTGTTTAATTTTTAAATTCCTTAAAGTACTGCCCCCCGATTATCATTATCCATTATCATCCGTTTAGGGTATCGTACATACCTAAACGTATGAAAATGGATACACGAAATTGAACTCTAATTCAATGGCGTTATGGTTTATTTTACTTTGACGCCGAACTTTCACGATTTTATCGACAACTTTTAGACAATCGGGGGGCTAATTATTCTGATTGCGACAGTGATTAATTAGATTTTACGTTCTTTTTGTACAGTTCATTATAATTAAATTTTATGATACAATTTGTTTTTTCTTTCTTATTGCACATAATTAATTCAATACACGCACACAGATACTACAGATGTATCAATAACATAATATCAATCAAATCACAACTTTATATCATTTCGTCAACATTCGTTAGGGTCCCTCAGAATTCGCGCGCGAACTGTACCTACTTAATTAAAAAAACCTCACAGAAAAGTTCCATAATGCTCATTTCTCGTAATATTAAATAACTGATTGACGTATTCGCATAACTAGGTCAGAATAGTTATAATTGTGCGAAAACCGCACGAACAAAACACATGACAGAATTGAAGAAATTCATATGGGGAATTATAAACCAACATTCTTTGCGATAAGTCGATATTACGCAAAAACCATCAGAGTAAAAATTATTATTAATCAATACACGATTATTTGGCAAAATATCACCAAAATAAAAAACTGCCAAATGTGTGGCTGTCGGCGAGTTTTGAGTCAAACTAAACATATTTCGCGGAACCTAAAAAAAGGTCCATAATTAAAAAAATATGGTTTTATTTTAAAATCTACTTACTACACTTCTTTTGTTATTTAAAGTTTCATTTGTTTTACTTAAAATGAGATCACATTAAGAACAGATTTTGCAAGTAAAGGCTATTTGTGAAAAATTGTACATTTTTTGAACTTTTCATGTAACCGGGAAAAGTGAAATTTAATATTAAAATAACAATTAATTAAATTAGAAAAATGGTGATTAACATCGCGTATTTCCTCCACGTGCTCTTATTAAAGTTAAAGTTTCTACCCGTCTAGGCATACTGAGAATGATGTTATCGATGGTCTCCTGGGATAGTCTCCGCCATTCCTCAAGGTTCGCAGAAGCCATCCATATGATCAACTTTCAGGGACCAATACAAAATTGCGGCTTCACACACAAGGTTCTACTCTACAGTTACAGGAGTAAATGTTAGGAACAGACATGACGCAAGTGGCCCCACTTGACGTGGGATGCCGAATTTATTCAAGTCAATTTGATTTGAGAGTCATAACAAATGATTAGAGATAAAAAAGAATTTTGACGAACACGTGAAACAAAAGAAACATGCTTTTATGCGAAAACAATTTTGTCATAGTAAATATTTGTCAAGTGTGAGTTGAGAGTGAGAGTCTAACAATGAACAAAAAATATGTATGTGTAACTCTACACATACATATTTTTTGGGTTCTTATTTTCAATCACATAGAAAATAAAATCAATATCAAAATCATTATTTTAGAATACGATTGGACCTTAATTCTTAACTTTAAATGTATAATACTTTCTTGTAAATTAGGTAAAAAGGATTATCAAAAACCTCTCTCTGGTGCTAGAAGAGTATAGATGTAGCGATTAGCGAGGCGGAAAAGACTCGACGGACGATAGACACAGGCTCAGTCAGTCCGGCACAGCCGCGCTTCGTAGCGCCCGCCTTGCCTGAAATTAGTTGTGGCGGTTTTCGTTCGCGATGCGATCGCTTTGCGAAAATGCGATTATCCATAAATAGTCTGATACCGAATAACGTTGGAAATATTAATTTATTTACGTAAACATCCTACGAATTAGGCCAAACATATTAACCATCACTATCTGACCGAGAGAATGACCAGAATGTTTTAATGGCTTAATGTATTTTGGTGTCACTAAGGAGGTATATCATACAAAAAAAGAAAAATTAATTTCTTTGTTTGATATATGTACAATCACTTTGAAACTTCTTTATCTCTCTTTTACAATAGCGTTTGCAGCTAGTTATAGGTATTCCTATTGATGACGGCCGATCGACCGAAAATTTGCGGGAATTTCAATGTATTAAAATGTTATGTAAATGCAATTTATTAATATTGCAAAAACTCAGAGAAGCGCAAAGCGCAATGATTGAATTGAACTGTTTAATCCCTGTTGTGCTACATTCACAACATAACTTATCACGTATATGTACATACTAAAGCCTGAAGCCCGCGACTTCGGCCGCGTGGATTGAGGGTTTTTGGTTCACGTTCACTCTTCAATTTTCCGGGATATAAAAAAGGGATAAATGTGTTATTCCAGGCTATAATCTATTTTCGTCTCCATATCCGTTCAGCCATTTAGCGTGATTGAGATTTGTTTGTTTAAACATCCATCCAAACTTTCACATTTATAATATTAAGTGTAGATTCTATTTTAATGAAGTGACTATTAAATTATAATTAAAGACCCAAAGTTACTACCTGTGCTACAACGTTTTTCAGCCATAGAATCAATACCTTATTCTTTGTTTTAGCATAGGACTGAATAAATATGTAAAAGGGTTAATAGAAGAATGTAAATAATTCAAAAATAAAACACCAAGTTACGAGTGCTCACGCAAATGTGTGTGTTTGTTTAGTAGTGCTACGAGCTGTGTCGACATTGAAGAGAATCAAAATTAGCTTGCAGTATATTTTTAATATTTTTCAACCCCACAAATTGCACTTTTCTATCGCTTTTGATCATTTATCAACTAACTCAAATCTGACAAATCCATTAAAATTAGTCTCATTAAATTCATTAATATTTCCATCTCGATCAAAGTGAACGGTTTCCATGTGCTAGACCACTACGGGCTTTACAGATTTCAATCCGATGTCTTTACACATTACCAAATCCACGCTCACAAACGTTGTGGTACTTCTGAATTACTTAGTCCGCCTAGTACTAGTTAATTCAATGTGTACCGTCACGTGATTAAGCTCAAGATAGATCAGATCAAACGAAATATAAATATTCTACATTCAATTTCACTCGTAATTCATATCAAAGGAAGATATGTTTAGTTTAGTTTAACAGTTACAAATAATAAAATATGTTGAAGGGCCTCCATCAACTCAAACATATTACTGTGGTATACAAGTAAAGCGGTGTACCAAGTGCAGACATTTGAAATATCAAAGTGACATTTCATAGTGTATTAAGCATGACAGCAATCAGCAGGTACAGTTCGTACAATTGCCTCACAGGATGGGACAGCTACGACAGGATTCCGAGGTAATCTCGCTTCGCAAGTTATATTCCCTACAACACATATCTGAACATTTGAAATCGCAGAAGTTTAGTTAACAAGATCGATGTACTAGTTTTAATATGAACCATATTACACTAGTGTACAATTTATTTATTCATGAAAACACACATATACACTGTTTTTTAAAGAATGAAATATAGTACATTTAAACATTAGTAGTAGGTATATATATATAGCTATATAAATTGTGTTTATTATTTATTAATTTAATATTAGAAGAACCCGACTAGGCTACACACGTGCGGGTTTAATTCTATCTAAAACGCTTTTATTACTAAAATAACTAAACTCCCGCCGCGCTGTTCATATTCAATTTAATTTTATAATACATCTATGATATTTATTTTAAAATATCACTCTTTTCAAATAGCAATAGTTCATTTATTCACGCCGTTCGATATTTTTTTTAATTTGAAAGCCATGGACTTGGTGTGATTCATTGAGAGTGGGTTCATCGCAAACCATGTCTGAATTAACAGCAGCTTTTAACATAAATGTGATTTAATGATACTGTTTCATTTGTACCATAATATTGTAAACATAAAAAAGCTCTGAACGTCGGGTACCATATAATGAACTCATTGAACAACAACAAAAGCGTGTCGAAGCTTGCCTTAACTTTTGAATAGGCACTCAAATGTGAAGATTCTGAATCGGGTTGTCACTTGAAAAGTGGATCCTGTATGCAACCGAAAACGTCCGTTGCACTATGGACACAACCAAACCATGTCCCAAACGCAAATTGAGTCAAAAGAAGCTGCCTGTATGGTGGACCTTTGCCGGCATTGTTCATTACAGCTTCTTGAGACCTAGCAGCTAGCGCAACAAAAATAATTACTGCAAAGTGTATTGTGAAAGATTGCAAATGACGATGAACAAGCTGGTTGTCAGAAAATCAAAACTTGCCAATTGCTCTTGTCTACTCCTTCACTACATTGGACCGTCTCAAAACCAGACCACCACCATGCTCATCAGACCTTGGTCCAACTGATTATCATTTCTTTTCGGAATTTAGATAACTTTTTACAAACGCCTTTAAAGAGTGCATCAATTCCCGTCCCCAGTATTTCTATAGCAGAGGCATCAAAGAATTTCAAATTAAAATGGCAAAAGTTGAACAAGATATAAAATAAAATAAGTAAAATAAAATGCTTTGTTGGATTCGCAAACGCTGACCTAACCATTGTCATTCCTAACTTAGCATAGGGGAAAGGCCAAAGTCATGTACACATGACCAAACCCATTGTCTAACTACTATTTATCACTATAGAAAATTAACTTCAAGTTTAATCGTCATAATGTACGAATTCCCGAGGGCGTGTGCCCGTGCTACCTGTGCACGCTAAAGGCTAATGCCGCCAAACAAAAACAATTTTTATTGTTGCTAGCCATACTACTAATAGCAGCATTTATTACCATTTTTTTAAACGCCACAAGTTGTAATAATGTTCGTGTAACATGTTGGCATAGTTTACTTGTCAGTTGCAGATTAATTATATTATTGGTAAGTATTACTCGTAGGTCGGGCATCTACTAGGCTCGCCGAACCGTGTCCAAACCCCTAAATCAACTAAAGATCCACTGACCGGATCCATCAGCGAATCGAATAGAACTCTGGAAGTTCACGTGGTACACACTGTACTCAATGTAGCCTGTAAGCGCTTCAATGTAAATACTCTATTTCAATCCTTAAATCAGTTTATAATAGTTTAGTATTACGTCTAATCAGTAAGATCACTTAAATAGTTTTCTTTCTGTGATGTACCAAAAATATCAACTGTACTGAGTTCATACCAAAAATTTGCCATATTTCATAGAGAATATTATGGACCCGTACGTAGGCATCCTTGTCTCGCCTAACTCTGACCCTTCTCTTACGACTTTATTATAGTATCTAAATCACAGTATTTTCTAGCTATAAAATAAACGAAGAATATCAAGATGAAAAAAACGTGCGAGAACCAATAATATCATCCCTTAGGCTTACGGCAGTATTCACGATATAAAAGGAAAGCTAATCTTGTCATATCACTAGAAAGTCATTAGAACCTCAGGAAGTCTCTACTACTATTACGTGTTTATTTTGAGTAAAGTTTCTGTTATATTCGGTATAAAATATGGAATAATATCAATTGTATTGTTAGTTTTTTAATATTAATATTTTGCATAGGAACACGTCGTTGATAATTTTCGAGTTGATCATTTTCGTGATTTTGGTGGAAAGATTTTTCATTATAATTATTCACATACAAACTTGTTATGGGTACATTTTGTACTGAATATTTATAATGAAAGTTAATGGTGGATTCGCGTCATGCAGCTCATTCATTCAAACAACATTCAAATTTTGGTCAAAAAAGACTTTATTGCCTTATAGATTCTCGTAAGATCCTATAATTAGAAAAAAATTATAAGATTGACTGGGCGGATAGTTTGGAGTTCAAAGAAGACCTTGAGTACTAATTAAAAAATGGATTTGTATTAGACGGTATATTCACTTATCAAAGTAACGATTGAAAAGTGAAGAGTGGCGCGAGATTACGTTCTGGTTGGTACTAAAATATATATATATATATATATATATATATATTTGGTAATAAACCAGTAGGACGTTACTTCGGATCGCATGAAGGTATGGGGGAGCAAGGAGTTGCATGGTAGATTCTACAAGGCCCTAACCAGGGCGGATCTAGATCCGCCCTGGTTAGGGCCTTTCTCCAAAGAGGTCGCCGAACTGTAACCAAAATATAGATCCAATTGCATCTATATTTTGGTTACAGTTCGGCGACCTCTTTGGAGAAACCGAAGGTTTTGTGTGTGCAATGATGGATAAAGTTATCAAGACGAATAACTATCGGAGACACATTATGAAACAGGGCACTGTTGACATATGTCGTGCGTGTGTCGTCCTGGGGAGTCCCTCAGACATATTGTCTCCGGTTGTTCTCATCTTGCTAATGGAGAGTACTTGCTCAGACATAATCAAGTAGCCAAAATAATCCATCAATAACTGGCTCCCCAGTACGGTCTTGTTGAGACTGAGGTACATACTATAGGTATGACCCAGTGTCAGTTCTCGAAAATAGTGGTGCCTTGCTCTACTGGGATCGGTTGGTTATCACTGATAGGTTTATTGCTACTAATTGACCTGACAGTGTTAGCCGACCGCTCAGCACGCCGAGCAATAATTGTTGATGTTACTATTCCACATGATGATAACCTGGTGAAAGCAGAAAAGAAAAAAGTATCGATATACTTGGACCTTGCTCACGAGGTTACCGCCATGTGGAATGTTGACTCAACGATTATTGTACCGATGGTTGTATCAGTTAACGGTCTTATTGCGAAAAGTTACGATCAACACCTCGAGAAGCTTGCGCTTGATTGCTGGATTATGGGTCGGATACAGAAGGCGGTTATCCTTGAGGCGGCGCGAATTGTGAGGAAGTTCCTCTCTCCGGAGCCCTGATCACCGGCTGCTTGGGTCTTTAAGGCCCCGCAATGGGTGGAAGTTTTATAGGATTATTTTTAAATGTGTTTTGTATAGTATTTTTATATATTTATGTAAAACGTGTTTAGAAATAATTTTATAAAAATGTGTACAAATAAATGGGAGATATATATAACTCTTCAGGCAATTATTATGGGATGAGAATATTTCATGAAGTAGCTTTGCAATGTCATCATCATCATCATCATCAGCCGTGGTGCATCACTGTTGGACATAGGCCTCTTTTAAGTAGCGCCAACTATGCTTTGCAATGTATTATGTAGTATTAATTATGTATTACGAGGAGGGGTTTGCAGGGTTGGGTGGGAAAATTGCAGATTTATGATATAGGTATTTAACGGTTTATTAAGCTCTTGTTTGAAAAGTTTTCTTACTAAACTTCCAGCATCTGTCATATTTTGTTAAAGTGATTGATGATAATGTTTGCAGGGTGAGTTCGTATGGTATGTCCTCGTAAAAGGTGAAAGTATGTAGTAGTCGTATTATCGAACTATTGACTGGAATATCTGCTGTTTCCGTTTACGTTACTCGTTTTGAAGAATTCTAAATTCCAATAATTTTACTTTCAGTTGATTTTACGTTGCTGGAGTTTCAAGAAAATTGCGTTATTGGTTAAACCTTCCTACTGGAAATAACAATCTTGCAAACAAGGTTGATAATCCTTAAATAAAATTGATAATAATGGAAGATGATCCGTGCATTTGAGAAGAGAACATAGAAGTGACCTCTTTAGACACTGATTTGGCAACACACGTGTCGCAAGGCACTGAAGACGCCACGAAATGGAACGAATGTTTATCGCCGGGTATCTTCTTTCTGATGCATCACTACTTTTTTGTATCATCCGTCTGTCTGCCTCCTGCTTCAAAATCAGGCAAATTATTCTTTCAAGTTTGTAAGTATGGCCATTTATTCCAAGCATGGAAGATGATTCAAATTGGACCTGGTTCCATTAATTAATTATTCCCGATTGGAGTGGAAAGATGAACAAATATGCTCCATGAATGAAGTGCAATGCAAAAAAAGCAAAATTTGTCACTAGCCGGTATAA
The DNA here is from genome assembly GCA_964035005.1 of Erebia palarica. Lineage (NCBI taxonomy): Eukaryota > Metazoa > Arthropoda > Insecta > Lepidoptera > Nymphalidae > Erebia > Erebia palarica. The sequence continues at coordinate 25,379,631 of OZ035986.1, forward strand.
ACTTGAGCCCGGATAAAACATTATTTTTACCAGAAAGGATAGCAGAGTACACATCCTGGTACATTGATGGTTTTTTTTTTCAAAATACGAGACTGAAGTCTCCAGTATAAGACTTCAAGGAAAAATACCTCTCCATATGACGATCTATATACAATAGCGAAACGCACTTCAACATTGTTGCAAACATTGATTTAAAATCACTTAGGAGCAACTGCAAGAATTAGGATAGGAGTAGCGGCGTGTAAAAGAGTATGGAGACTGAAAGAATATGCAACAAATATGAGGAAAAACATATCTCTACACTAATAGAAGATGGGAGTGAAAACCTATGGAATTGAGCTAATTGTCACTTGACCGAAATTTCTATGAAAACACGCCTGATAAGGACAGAGAAAGAAAGAAAGTATAACTAGTCTGGCCATTAATTCTTTTACAAATTAATAACATTTGAATTTTATATTTTTAAGACTTCAAATTCGGAACCCGTTAATGATGTTTGTAACTTCGATTAATTGGTCGTTATTTTGCATTATTTTTTAGGTTAATATTAGATTTAAATATGGGATGGGGCGTTATAGAAAACGGAGTTGCAGTGATTGCCTTGCACAAAGTGGGTATGGAGCCGTCGGTCATTTTCAAGACGCTTCAAATGCTTGGTGGACAGTTGAAGTGTACACTTCAACTGTCGAAGATCATATAAGATCGAGGCTGCCATGTACTGTTAGAACTACAATTGCTGTTAAGGACAGAATTCGCAGAAACCCCATAGTGAAACAAAAAATTGTAACGCGAGAAATGAAGACTCCCACTAGAACTCTATCGCGTATTATCAAACAAGACCTGAGGGTCGGTGCTTATCGTCGAAAGGCAAGACAAGCCCTAAATCAATCTTTACAGGTACAGAGAGTGGATCGATCAGAACGCTTACCGCCCGATACGCGAGTGAACGGCACAGAAATATCCTTTTTACAGATCAAAAAACTTCACGATTGAGGATCATTATAACAAGCAAAGTGCCAAGTGTACGCTCATAGCTCTCAAGAAGGTTTGCGAGTGGTTGTAAAGGTGCAACATGGTCATGGTTTGCTGGAGGGTGTCCTATCAAGGAGTCAAAATGCTTCAGTTTTGTGAAAAAGGATAAAAATCTTCAGCCAAATTGCATCAAGAGACCGTCTTAGATCGTGTTGTGAACCTCTCAGCAATACTCTTTTTAAAAATGTACCATGGACTTACTAACAAGACTGAACCTGGTCGCAAAGCATGATCTACCCAAGCCCGGCCCAAGTCAAAGCTCTGGACTTTATAAGAGCTGCAGATTGGCTCTCGTTTAGACCCGATCTGAACCCCTTGGACTACAAATTATGGTCGGTTTTAGAGGACATGACCTGCTCTAAACGGCACGCCGACATTGAGTCTCTTAAGAAATCTCTAAAGCAAGCTGTAGCTAAATGACATGACCAGTAACTGACCTCCGATTTGGGACAATGTGCAGGATTTCCGTTTTTACAGTAAGATTTAAACATTAAAACCGAAATTACTATGGATTTATTATTCCGAATAAGGTCAAGGATAAAATGACTAAAAAAATACAATACGTTTATTGTTTAAATCTTGAGTGTCCGCTTTCCTCTTTAAGCGCTACACCATTTTGACGTTCTGTTTTATCCATGCCTAATAATAAAATCTTGTAACCCTACATGAATACCGTAAAATTGGACTATCTATCATAGCCCAATTTTACGTAATGAAGCATCATTATGAAGGACCATCACTTTGGAACAGCTTGAGTGATTTGATTGATTTATTTTTCATAGTGTGAACTGATTGACTGGTTTCAAAAAGGGGCACAACAGGACTAACTTTAAAGAAAATTTTGTTAATTTAAAATTAATTTAAGTCAGAAGATAATAAAACGAATATGATTTCTTATATCAGTTTATTTTTATTTACATCATTGAATTAATTGAACTATCATGATAAATAAATTCGGATAACATTACGATTGTTCTTCTGCAAATTGGACATATCAATTTATTCAGTGATAAAGCGCACTTTGTACACGTTATAGCATGACCGCATGGGTCTATAACAAACACAAACTTCTTCCATTAGACAAATTTTACGAAGCCGTATCTTTGTTTCTTTAGCATATTCAACAAAAAACTTTGTCAGTCTTGAAACAATCATTTTTTTCACAATTTCCTAATATTTTATTAGCCTCGTTATTGACGTTTTTAATATGATTTTCACCTTTCATAAGTAAAACAGGGACAGGACTGAGACCAACGAGCATGTTCCATCCATGGAATATCTTCACTATCCCAGTCTCTAATCTTAACACCGCAGAAGTAACAAATAACTTCATCACTTTTTCCTGTGTAAAAAAACCAGCATTCGACATTTCTTCATGTTTTTGAATTAAACCCGGAGGCCAGATGTCAAAACTTCGCAATCGTACGCTTTGAGCATCATAACTAGAATATTTAGGCAGTAGTTCCTTTTTGTACATTCTGAATAATTTTAGTAACAACCAAAAGTAAAAAACATATACTTAGTAATGTGGTAGTTTGTAGGCGCTTAAACAGTTAACAGTTCACATTATATAAGCCAGAGTTACGTGTTGTATTGTATAGATAAAGTGGGTAAGTATACGACTCAAAGCAATTATTTAATTAAAAAAATATCAGAATGTAAAAATGATTTAATAAATGAATGAAAATGATTCAATGAATATCTAAACATAATTAATAATACCTAGAAACTTAAATTTAATTTTTAGACCATTTCTACTAAATCTATAAACTGTTTGTCAATTCGCAAGACTTTTGCTTTTAACTGTTGTCCTTGTCGATACAAATAGCTTTTTTTTTCGAAAAAGGAAGTATAAATAAGGAAAATAGCTTGGTACTTTTCATGACCAATTATTGACACAGACCAACCGAATAGGCTTTTTCTTATAAGAATAACCTCAACCACATCATCAGGTTTTAAATTCATGTTGAATTTAACCAAGCTAATTTGTTAAGACAAGAAATATTGTTATTTGTTAAATAAGATTCCGTAAGACAACAATCATAAGATAAATAAAAACCCATCACAAAGGTACAATTAACTTATTTAAAATATTTATTTAATATATTGGACCATACCCATTATTATATTTTACGTTTAAGTACCATAATCACTATATTGAGTGATTTATTTTTGGTCAATTAAATAGTAATGAAAAGGAAATGTATGTTTTGTATATAATTATTTTTGTTAGTTGACAAGCCTCAATGAACGTGTAATTGATCGCACAAAGCATTTTCAAATAACCACTGCGTTTAAACGAACGTAACGCCCTCTGGCATTGCATCTGTCTGCCATCTGTGGTCGAATAGTTGAAAAAAGTCGCTAACCAAAACGTTTAGCGCCATCTAGTGTGGCAGCAGTACAATGTAGCGTGATTTTTAAATGAATTACATAATCCGTGCAAATATAGTTTTATTATTCCAGTATTATCCTCATCCATGCTCAAATAATGCAAAGCTTAGTTGTTTTCCTGAGAAACGTGGTTAGCAATACATGAAAATATTTTTTTAGATTCACTAATCATAACAACTAGCGCCAATTAATCTGCGAAAGCAATTATATGGTGAATCATTTTTAATTTATTTTCTCAGTTTTCAGAGCCTTCAGACTCCTGAAACTTTTTTATCTGAAAACTATAAAATATAAAATTACAATATTATCATCAAATCATTGCTGCGCATTGATTTTTGATCTCTAGGCAAGCTCCCATAGTTCCGCTTGCCATCTCCTTTACGATTGAAAAATTGCGTAATTCCATAGATTCGTGGCCAGACAGACAAAAGACCTGTATTAAAGCTAAAGGTGCCTATTTCGAATAATAACATTTTCTGATTATTGCCCTGACTTCAATAAATACGTGCATATAAGTTTTATTAAGATTACATTACTCCATAAAAAAATAAATGCATTTTCATTTGTAACAGAACTTATGGCCAGAGTAGGTATATATAAAATAATCAACCCTGAAAATCCTTTCTGCTATGCGATAAATGAAAAGATGACGTACTCAAAAGAACACGGATGCTTCACCATAGATTCAGTTGATACACCCAATTGCATATATCGTTATTTTAAATGGCCAAATAGAAGTTTCAAAGGGAATGGGAATATATCCCAGGCAGATAAAGAAAAAGCTTGTTTTGTGCTCAATTTCATAAACTTAGTTGATCCAACAGTCTCTCTTGAATTTCCCTCCACATCAGTTTCTATAAAAACTAATTTGCTGTCTATCCTGAAAACTCTAATAGAGCGTATAGACTTTAATAGTGAAGAAGAAGAGATGAGAAACCGTGTTGTTTCCGTGTTAGAGAATTGTCAGAAAACGGAAGAAGAAGTTTGATCTAATTTCTAGGACAAGGAGGAGGAAGACTGATGCCAGACGTGAAATCAATTTGTGATATATTTTTTTTATATCGCTACGTAGCCATCGTGACGATGGCAAATTGTCGGATAAAGAAGCAGGTTACGATAGCGAAGTTAATTTTAGAGCTCTTTTGAAATTCCGTATACAATCTAGTAACAACATGGCAGACATTTTTATGTGAATGTAAACAAAAATGTTTTATTTCATTTGGCGACCGTGAAAATAGGTAATTAATTATAAAGGATCATTGATAATTAACAATGGAACATGCTATAGAAGTCCGGGAGGTAGCAAGGCGTATGTTTACGATATCTTATAAAAAGTTAACAAGCCTTGTTATCAGCTGATGATAGATGCACAATCAGTAGGGAATTTTGCAAATTAGAAAAATATTACTCGGAACTGAGTGAGGCTCAAAATAAAGCTACTGAACTCTGGATTAACAAAGTTGATCGAGATGAAATTGCATTTACAAAGGATCTAGAAACAGCAGATGATTACGAAATTCAATGGTTTAGTATGAATAATAGAGTAAAAAAAATTTCTAGGTGAGGCTGATTACGCGATTCCATCTAATCAATTAGTGCATAAAGTAGAGAGTTACAGCGGGTCATTCAGCATCGATTAAGATTACCGAAATCGATGGTAATGTTAAGAATTAGCTTTCTTTGTGGACAAAATCATCGTAGAAACAGGTTAACTTTTGCTCAGGAACATCGACTTTGGAACGCGGACCAATGGAGTAAGGTATTGTATAGGGATGAGTGCAGAATTCTCTTAAATCAAATTGACGGCAGGCAAAGAATATATAGACGCAAAGGAGAACGATACATTCAGATAAATTTTGAAACTACAGTTGCATACGGTGGTGGATCAATAATGGTTTGGGCGGGCATTTGTTTGGGAGTTCGCACAGACTTGGTAGTGATTGACAGAGGGAGTCTGACTGCAGACCGCTATATCAGAGAAGTTTTAGAAGAAAATGTCGTACCGTTTGCCCCATATATCGGTGAAGATTTTGTTTTTATGCAGGATAATGCTCGGCCGCATACCGCTCGGGTAACTCAAGCTTATCTTAATGATATGAATATCACTGTTATGGAGTGGCCGGCGAGATCACCGGATATGAACCCAATAGAGCACGTTTGGGACTTGCTGAAAAGAAAAGTTAAGTCCAGAATTCCAGCTCCTGCCAACGTGGGAGAACTGCGAATCGCCGTAGTTGAGGAATGGCGGAGACTATCCCAGAAGACCATCGATAACATCATTCTCAGTATGCCTAGACGGGTAGAAACTTTAATAAGATCACGTGGAGGAAATACGCGATATTAATCACCATTTTTCTAATTTAATTAATTGTTATTTTAATATTAAATTTCACTTTTCCCGGTTACATGAAAAGTTCGAAAATGTACCTTTACTCGCAAAATCTGTTCTTAATGTGATCTCATTTTAAGTAAAACAAATGAAACTTTAAATAACAAAAGAAGTGTAGTAAGTAGATTTTAAAATAAAACCATATTTTTTAAATTATGGACCTTTTTTATGTTCCGCTAAATATGCCGGCGAGTTTATTTAGTACTATTTGTTTTTAATTTATCTCGACCTCGACACTGGATACGCCCTTGTAAGTTACTGTAACAAGAATTAATAATAAAACTTACTAAAACGCAATAAAACAACCAACACTAATTGTGAACGGCTCTTCTTATAAGGATTCTGTACGAGAACAGCCCTAAAATGCACAACAGACTTTGCAAATTGGCTGTAGAAACGCCGGTATGATGGCGTTACGGAAAAAGAAGTATAATTTAATTTTTCTTGTAACTATACAAGTTACGCTTACCAAAGTGGCCGTCAAAATCTAGCTACATATAATATTTGATAGGCTCATTTATGAAGGGTTTTTCTTTTAATTGTGATATTTCTTAGTAGTTGTATTAAACTTTTAAATAAATAAGTGTCTATTAAAAATTTGAAAAATTCTGGTTCTTGTCGTTTTATATTTTACACAGGATCATTTTGAAACGGGCTTGATGTCTAGAATTTCACAAAATGTATTATTGTTGCAGAGTTCGTGTGGAGTATTATGTGAACGAGAACACTTTCAAAGAAAGACTGCAATTGTATTTTATAAAGAACCAACGTTCGAGTAAGTATTAAAATATTACAAATATTATCGTTTATTTTATTTGTATTTTCTAACTCAGTGGCAAACCTACAATGGATAAAAAATGTATGTCAGTGGCTTCAACTTTTTGATAGCCACTGATACAGAAAAGGGAGGGGGGGGGGGGGGTGTATTTATGGTAATAATGTATCCTAATAGCAATTATTTAATTATTTTTATAAGCTATTGTCATATCCTCATATACTGAAGCATCGTTTTATAAGTTGATACAATGGACCAAACTAACTGGGAGTTAGAACAATCGAACAATTAGAACAATTTAATTATTAATATATGTACTGCATTCAATTACAAGAGACATGCGAGGACAGCAATAATTCAAATTATATGATTAAATTGCACGTCTGTGCAGGCTGCTATTCAATGAAACTTGTTAATTTGTAGCTTGCATTACCTATCTACCGTACAGTACCTATTAGAAACAATTTATTAGAAGAATAATTATCATTGTTATCAATTAGAAGAACTGGGTATTTGACAACTAGTGAAATTAGCAACTTTTTTATCAAACGTCAAAACGCGTGCTTAGTATGGATTTTGTATGAAATTTTAAGGTGTGACGTCATCAAAGTTCGACTTTTTTTACTTTAATCGATAGTTTAAAATGGTTATTCAAAATAAAACTAGCAGAGGACGTGTATATTACGACTTTTGGGAGATCCTGTATTTAATAATCACTAAATAATAATTTATTTCACTAGAAGTCAAATACCCAATTGAAAAGCAATGATATCCAAGTAGTTTAGACGTTCCCTATTCAGGTGGTTGGGAGTTCGATGCTGGGGCACGCAGTTAGGTGCGTTTTAAGCAATTAAATATAACTGTGAAAAACAAAATACTGAGGAATCCGAGCATTCATGACCGAAATTTCTGATTCATACTTGGCTTGGGTGATATACTATGGCCTAACTCTTCTGTCATTCCGCTCACTAGTGGATCGGTGGTGGCTCGAAATGATGGTGATGATGTATATCTATTAGGGCCGACACCCAAAATCACATATTTACAGTAGACATATGATTGTTTTAAATTATACAATAATAACATTGAAATAAATTGAGTAATCAGTCAAAATAATAAGGTAGTTAGGTACTGTTTCTAATTTGAAAGGTCATCCACATTTCTTTTTTCGTTCTTAAATTTAATTTTCATAATTTAGAAAGACTATCTTATCAATATTTTAAGAAAAGGAGTTTTTAAAGGTTGGATTTTCGAATTGGCAACACTGTTTTTATCAACTACCAATGTGACAGACTTTTTAGATTTTTGTGTGCTACACTTTGTTACATTAATAATTTAATCTTGATTATATTAGAAGTTCTGCGTTATTACTGCGTGAAACCTGTGGACTATTACAAAAAACACATAAACAATACGTAACGGTCTGTGACGGTTAACTGTGATCAACAAAACTAATTGAACAATTACATAAAGCAAAATGAACAAAATAATTAATCTCGATACATTAGGATAATTATATCGATATAACGAGTGCGAAAAGAACCTTGAGCTAAACCTAAACGTAAAATATCTGACAAATTGTGATAAATGAACACAACGAAATATAGTGAAATAAATCTGAACTATTATGGATAAAATAATAATAATTGCGTGTAAATACTAGTGTATATATGATAAAGAGTAAAATTTATGTGTAAACTAAGTAATAATAATAATACATAAACATAACCTCAAATATATGAAATACAGTGAAATACATTGTGGATAGGTATTATGGACAATATAAAAACTGTGATTAAATGCTTGTGGTTAATTATAAGCCGAATTAAAATAAAGACTTTAAAACTGAATACTAATCGATAACAGATGAAATCAATAAATTCATTATTTCATTAATCTAGAACTTTTGGAAGATGCATTTCGCCATCTATTGACAAGCAGTGGGACTAACATTTACAAGTCTTCGTCGCTCATCGATAGATGGAAGTCTTCGTGTCTAATATTGTTATCCTATTTAATTAAAGCTATCTACTGACCAGTATTTCACATACTCCATTACTCACCACCAGATGAAAAAAGAACAAGTTAAATGGTAATTTTATTAAAGTAAAATGATAATCAATATTCTGGATTTTTATAAATTAGAATTAGAACACGCATATCGCCATCTATCGACAAGCAGTGGGACTAACATTCACAAGAATTCGTCGCTCACCGCTAGATGGAAGTTTGCGGGTCTGATAAAGTTGTCATATTTAAGTAACGCCATCTACTGACCTATATATATATATATGACCTACTGATATATATATATATATATATATATATATATATATATATATATCACACAAAATGGAAGAAATGATGAAAATGCTGAAAGAAATCCAAGCAGATATGCAGGGTCAAAAACAAGAAATAAATAAAATACAAGAAAATTTACAAAAAATTAACGAAAATATCAACCAAAAATTTGAAAATATTGAAATAAAAACAAAAGCACTGGAAGAAAAGTTGGAAAAACAGCAGGCATGCCTAGACAGATTGGAACAACAGACAAAAAAAAGAAATATGATATTTTTTGGACTAGAAGAGAAGGAAAGGTATTATAGCGATTTAGAAGAAAATATACTTGACATAATAAATAATACGATGAAAATTTCCTGCGAAAAACGAGACATAGAGCTGGTGAGATGAATTGGAAAAAGAATGGAAATATGAGACCTGTGGCATTGACTGTAACTACAATGGGCTTAAAAATAAAAATGCTAAGAAATAAGAAATATTTAAGAGATACATCTTTATATATAAAAGAGGACTTTACACCTAAGATTCTCCAAAAAAGGAAGGAGTTGCATGAAGAATTCGTTGCCAGAAGAGAACAAGGAGAAAACGTCATTATGAAATACGATAAAATTGTCTCACTAGGCAACGAAAGCCCCAATAAACACAAGATGAAAACGAAACAAAGAAGTCCAGAAACAAGATACAACAAAAGAAAAACACAATCTTCTCCCGAAACTCTACCACCGTCTCAGCAGAGCTTTAACATTTACAAAAAGAATAAAGCCACTATAGAGTCCTATATGACATCCAATAGCACTCGTTCAAGTTCTGCAACACCGTCACAACGTACTTAGCAACGAAAGGCCTCTCTCCCAAGACGGTTGGTCCCCGAGGGAGCAGTAGACCAACACCCTCCATCCAGCGCCTGTATATAAATACGCTCAATGTAAGATCTCTTGTAGGTATAGGACGTCAGGAAGAATTAGAACACGCTCTACAGAACATTAAGTGGGACATTTTGGGTATCTCAGAAGTGAAAAAAGCGGGAACTCACATCATAGAGTATGACGAGTACATTTTACTTTATACAGGAAAGAAAAGTGGAAAGAATGGAGTAGGATTCATGGTTAAAAATGGTTGAAAAATAACATAATCGATTTTAATACTTTTTCAGATAGAATCGCTAGATTGGACATATGTATCGAAAATACTTTACTTACTATCGTACAAGTTTACTTCCCCACTGAAAAGTCATCCGAAGAGGAACTAGAGTCTTTCTTCAACGATATAACACTAGCCCTGGAAAATACTCTGTCAAAAACATATATAAAAGGGGACTTCAATGCCAAGATCGGTCAAGCTACTCCTGAAGATACCACAATAATGGGCCCCTGGGGATATGGAATCCGAAACAAGAGAGGATCAAGACTTATTGACTTCTGTTTTGAAAATGAACTCTCCCTAATGAACACTCACTTTAATAAAAAATCTAAACAGAAATGAACATGGCGTTCGCCAGACGGACGAACACTGAACGAAATAGATTTCATTATCACTAAAAAGGCGGATGTATCCACAATACAGAATGTAGAGATCATTAGTACCTCACACCCAACTGACAACAGAATGGTCAGAGCAACAGTTTCCATGTGTTGAAAACTACCGAAATCCAGAAAAACATTTAGGCAAAAACAGTCCGGATACCTACCAGTTGAATGTGAGCATCTCAAAAACACTTTTGTAGAGCTATCAAAAACAACAGAAATCACAGATGATATACAAAGAACTTACACAAATATAATATGCACCATCCAAGAAAGTGTAAATGAACTACCAAAAACAACTAGAGGCGATAAAACTAAATGCATAATAACAGAGGAATTAAAAAAATTAGTATCTGAAAGGACAGAGCTAAAAGGAAAACCGATAAAAACTGATTTTGAAAAGAAACGACTCAAACGCTTATACAAGAAAATTAAGAAACTTCTAAAAATAAGCAAACAAAACTATAAAATACAAATATTTGAAGAAGAGTTACACAAAAATAGATCAGTTAAATGAGGAAATAAACGTTTAATCAATACTAAAGAGTGGATACCTACACTAAAAACCAAGGACTGCGCAATTTCGACAAACAGAAACTCTATTTTGGAGATTGCTACCGAATTTTATCAGCAACTATACAGCACACCAGAATCATATAACTTAGACTCTACATTTAGAGATACTGATTCGGAAGAGATCCCGCTATTTTTGGAGAGCGAAATTCAGCACGCTATAAGCTCCCTGAAGTTAATGAAAAGCCCAGTTGAAGATGGCATAACAAGCGACACATTAAGGCAGTGATGGAGCCTATAACTCCCATTTTAACCCAATTCTTTAATAACATTATGTTACAAGAAAAAATACCAGAACAGTGGGAAACTTCCATTATTAAACTACTATATAAAAAAGGGGACCCCCAAGATATCGGCAATTACAGGCCTATCAGTCTCCTGCAGGCAACTTATAAGTTATTTGCTAAAGTCATTCTATACAGACTAAAGAGAGAGTTTGAATTTCAGCAACCACGTGAACAGGCTGGCTTTCGAAGCAAATACTCTACTTTAGACCATATTTTCACTCTGAAACAAATTGTAGAAAAATATGTAGAGTATGGAAAAACTCTATACTTGGCGTTTGTAGATTATACTAAGGCCTTCGCTTCGATTTTTTGCGAAGCTCTATGGGTTGACCAGAACATACCTACAAAATATATAAATGTTCTTAAGGAAATTTACTCGAAGTGCAAAGGTCGTATAAAACTCGAGAAAAGAGGTAGAGCGTTCGACGTAAAGCGCGGAGTAAAGCAGGGAGACCCGATCTCTCCTAACCTGTTCACTGCTTTGTTAGAAAATATTTTTAGGAAATTAGATTGGTCTGGTCTAATAAATGTAAACGGAGAAAATTTAAATCATCTGCGCTTCGCTGATGACATTGTCATAATTTCGGAAACACATGAACAGCTCTCATTTATGTTAATAACTCTAGATATCCATAGCCGAGAGTGCGGCTTGACAATGAATCCCGAAAAAACTTGCATAATGTCAAACGGAGATCAGATTAACGTGCAAGTGCAAGATAAAGCTATCAAATACGTCGAAGAGTACGTGTACTTGGGCCAAACCATATCTTTTAAAGGACATTATGCTGAAGAAGTTGAAAGGAGGATAAAGAAAGCATGGGCGGCATATTGGTCCTTAAAACATATTTTTAAATCAAAATTAGACATAAGACTAAAGAAAATAGCACTAGACTCCGTTGTGACGCCAACACTCCTATATGGTTGCCAGACATGGCCTATGAGCAAGGATATAGTACATAAATAAAATACAGGTTGCCCAGAGAGCTATGGAAAGGAGCATGCTAGGCCTAAAATTAAAGGACAAAGTTAAGAACAAAGTAATAAGAAAGAGGACAAAAATTACTGACGAGGCAAAGCTAGCATGCCTCCTTAAATGGCGCTGGGCTGGAAACAGCGAGAGCAACCGACGGGCGTTGGACTGAGAAGCTGCTTGATTGGTATCCGCGTGACGCGCCACGACCGAGGGGCCGGCCGCGGCGCCGTTGGCGGGACGACATCAGCGATGCGGCGGGGACCACCTGGACCAGACTTGCGAAAGATAGAGAAGAATGGAAAATGATGGAGGAGGCCTATGCCCAGAAATGGGCGTTCCAGTAACATAGTGACATGAGGAAACATTAAAAATACCTAACCTGACAAATACTTAATTTAATACTTAATACTTTTATTTGACATTAATTTTAATTGACATTGACATCCTAACGTATGGACATGATACTATTATATTTTAATTTGTAATGATATTTGTATTCAACTAAAAATATTGTGTTAGGTCACTTGACATTCGATCGCATGGAAATAAAGGCTTTAATTTATTAATTTTTATTTTAATATGACAGTTGACCGTTCCATATTGGAACTGATTGCAGCTTTTAAAAAGGCTCTTATACAAACATCCAATCAAGTTAATGCAAATCTGTTAGTCAAATTAACGATTTTGAAACGAAATTATTTTACATTTTTTTTTACTATTAGATTACTTTTATTGATCATCATCATCATTTCAACCCATCGCCGGTACACCACTGAGCAATAATTTCTTTTCAGAATAAGAGTTTCCACCAAGCTCGCCAAGTGTGGATTGGTGGATTTTACATACATTTGATAACTTTATGGAGAACTCTCGGGCATGCAGGTTTTCTCACAATGTTTTGCTTCATCCTTAAAGCATCTATTGTTAGTATTTAATATTAGGTCCTTACCTATGAAATTGGCGTTTTGTCGTACTGGCCACTTTGATCTCAAATATCTTATCTTGGGTTAGGAATTTCAATTTCAAATTTATACAGCTATTTACTCATGCTTTTGTGTTTTGAAAACCCTAATTCATTTGTTTTTTCCTCTTTTTTTCTTTGCGTCACTCAGTTTACAAAATGGAAAACTTGAAATATCGCGTTATTTACGAGTACGAGTTCCATCGTGGCACCAGTGCTGCAGAAACGGCTCGAAGGATTAATGATGTGTATGGCGGCGGTGTCGCAAAAGAAAACACAGTGCATTTTTGGTTGCAACGTTTTCGTTCTGGAAATTTCGACCTGCAGAACAAGCCCCGTGGACGGCCGGAGACCAAAGTTGATAATGAAGAATTGAAGGCTATTGTGGAAGCGGATCCATCGCTAACTACGTCCGAGCTAGCTGCAGGCTGCGGTGTTAGTGATAAAACTGTTTTAATCCACTTGAAGCAAATTGGGAAGGTGAAAAAGCTTGAAAGGTGGGTACCTTATGAATTGAGTGCAGCAAACCGTCAAACTCGCGTCGACTGCTGCGTTACATTACTCAACCGGCACAGTAATGAAGGGATTTTAAATCTAATTATTAACTGTGATGAAAAGTGGATCCTGTACGATAATCGGAAACGCTCATCGCAATGGGTGAATCCTGGCGAACCAGCCAAATCCTGCCCTAAGCGAAAATTGACTCAAAAAACATGACGTGAGCGTTTGGTGGACTAGTGCCGGTGTCGTTCACTACAGCTTTCTTAAATCTGGCCAGATCAGATTACGGCGGATGTCTTTTGTCAGCAACTGCAAACCGTGATGGAAAAGCTAGCTGCTAAACAACCGAGGCTGGTCAATCGCTTTAGGCCACTGCTGCTTCAGGACAACGCTAGACCACACACTGCACAACAGACGGCTACCAAAATAGAGGAACTTCAATTGGAATGTCTAAGTATCCATCCACCGTACTCCCCGGACCTTGCTCCAAGAGATAACCATTTTTTTTCTAAATTTGGATAACTTCTTGCAAGGGAAAAAATTCAACTTCAACGGGGCAGTCCAAAGCGCCTTCAAAGATTTTATTGATTCCCGTCCGAATGATTTTAATAGATAGCAATGGTACATACTTTGATTAAATAAATATATTATATTTAAAAAAAAAAACTACATTATGTTTCTCCCTTACAAAACGCCAATTTCATATTCAAGGACCTAATATTAATATTACATAAAATTGTTTTTTTTTATTATTCAATAAGAAGGCGAATTTAGTAGGAACATTTAGTAGTATAGTACTTAATTCACCTAGGTGCATAAGCTAGACTCCAACAAAATACTATCTGTATTTTATTGTTATAGTCAACTAATTCGTATATGTATATCGGTAGTATAGTCCAGACGAATTAAGTCAAAGTAGAAAAACGCTTGCATATTGGGCAAATTTATTTTGAAAAACATGGTTCATTTCGCCTAACTCGCCATGCGCTACATCCATTTTACGGTCGACATAATCGTCCACCCGAGCAAGATATTCGAAAACCATAGACCATGTCATACCAAACATAATCTAGTTGATAATTACTTAGCTATGATGAGAATTAGTTTTAATAATTAAAATATTTAAAACTATTTATCTATTGTTTCAGGTTTACGCATTAGGATAGTTAATCTATTTTTCAAGATACTTGCCTGTGTTCTATATATATTTCGGGTTTGCGCCGATGGGGATCCCATTTCTGCCTCCTGGTGAGTAAAACTTAAAGCACTGTGCGTTACGTAATTAGTTCTGCGCGAACGATTGTTAAGAAAACTGATATAAAACTTCCGAGTATAACCTTTACTCAAGTAAAGGTGAAGACCGAATTCAAAATAATAATTTTTAAAGGAAAATTCTCATTGGTTAATTCAGATTTTAAAGTCAAAATCTGAATCCTCCTACATCTTTTTGAACCCGAATTCCTTAACAGACACTCGTGGCTTCTTGGTTAAACAACGCATCATCGACATAAACATAAAAGAAAATCGAGTTTATTAAATCAAAAACAACATACGCAATTGAGTTAATGGAATTTATGTTGATAAAAATATATTTGGTGTTGAAACTGTAAAATCTTTTTCTATTTCCGAAATATTTAACCCATTAATGATCCCTCGGACGGCGCATATTTTCCGTTAGTACTAAGTATTAAATGTATTATGCGTTTATTTTAATTAAATATGATTTCCATTATAATATTAAGTGCGCGTACATAATCCAACCTTAGTAAAACTTTGTTAATAATATATGTAAAGTAAAAGTGGTTGGGGGATTAAAACATGTCGCGATAGAGTCTATGTAGTAGATTGTGAATTAATAATGGTCCATCCTATTGTTGTTAATGCGTTTTCACTTTCCATCTATTTTCTCTTGACTGCAGTCTCACTTGGTTATAAGTGATGATGTAGTCTAAGATTATAGCTGGTTAACCTGTTTCTGGTATGACAGTTATATCAAATACCCCTAACAGGTTTTTACTGGAACGCTAAATCGCTTGGCGGCACGTCTTGGTGCCGTAACTAGCCCCGGCCTAAGCCTCCCACCAGGCAAATTAAACCAAATATGACAATATTTGGTATAGAGAAAGGTTGCATCATGTGCTAGAGACAAGTCGCTGGTATCATAATACAATACAATTTCGTTCATGCCACGACAGCCATCATCTTATGAATCATAGATGGGTGAATTGATGTATATGATGATAGTCGACACTTAAATACTATCGCACCCGGTATAATGTTTTTAATCGATAGAAGCAACTACGTACCACTTCTAGAATATGGTGTTCAAAACGCAGTTCAATATCGATACAACTTATCTCTGTATCTGTACCAAATTTCATAAAAATCTGCTTAAAAGATAGACCGTTAAAGCATAGCAGACAGACAGACATACTTTTGCATTTATATTATTACTATGGATACTCGTATGAAAACAGACTGCTTGATGCAATTTAATAAATACAATCACTTTACTAACTTGTTTCTTTTATCTGTCAGTGAATTAATTTTGTATCTAGTAAAGGTCACTAAAATTTTCACCTTACACCATGTCAACGCCTGTGTCTACGTGCAATTTGACCAACAATAGGATATTTTCATAATATTATACAGCATTAAAAGCTATAAGGTTTCATTTGACAATTTGAACTTAATGACGAGTGCCTAATCCAATAAACACAAACAGCTATGTTTCGTTTCAATCACACTCATTGATGGTAATAGACAAAGATTGAATAAGATATAGATATACTCAGGTTTAATCTTAGTCCGGGATCCATATAAATATTCCTACATCCGTGCAATTTCACGAACTTGTCGATTTATCCGATTGAAATATGTCGGACCAAAAGTTTTATGAAACGGGAATTCAGACAATATATATAACAATTCTCGAATTGTCAGTCTTATGAATAGATAGTAAATATAATAACTCTATACTAGTAATGAAATCGGTTCAGATTTGACTGAGTTATAAGAGTGAAATCGACCAGACTTTCAATCCTTATCCTGAAGGAATCCTGTCGTTTTTCAGGATAAAATTAGCCTATATGTTAACCCAGAATGTTGGCTATAGCCAAGTTGCATTCAAATCCGTCTACCAGTTTCAGCGTGACTCCGTAAAAGACCGATAGACCGACAAAGTTTTAAAAAAATGATTTGGGCTATCTATGTGGGTAATAAAGCTAATTTTGCAAAAATATGTAATGTACAGGAACTGTCCAGACTATCAGTCTTTTATAAGAATACTAGAGGTCGCCCGCAACTTCGTCCGCGGTCAATTTCTGATTTCGTATGAGATTTTCCCGCTGCAAAAAGCCTAGGTACTTAAAGCGGCTAAAACTAATCAGTAATAACCTCAATGCCGATTTTAAAAACTTATAACCATGCAAGCTTCCAACCCCAATTTCACACCCTTTAGGTTAAATTTTCGTAAAATTGATAATACAGGTTATTATAATTTAAAACTAATAAACTAACTCCCGATTTTCAAGTCTCTTACATCAAAAACTCACAACCCTCATGTAAGCTTCAAACCCCTATTTCACTTCTTTTGGGGTAGATTTTCATTAAATTGCTTATGCAGGTTATTATGTATTTAAATTTAATAACCTAAATGCCGTCTCTAACTTCAAACACATAGGACTTTCATACAAACTTACAACCCCCATTACACCTTCCAAACTATTTCCACCTTACTTATCTTCCAAATTTCAAATCTGTATGCTTTATAGTTCCTGAGATATCGTGATGAATCAGTGAGTGAGCTTTCGCTTTTATTTATATATATATAAATAATGCCATTTAAACATATATATATATATTATATATATGTTTAAATAGCATTATTGCCATTTTTTTGATACCATCAACTCAGAATAAATTACCAGGCCCGCATAAAACGTAGGCAACCTCACGTGACATCAGTTGTACAAGCAGGGGAGTGTAGTCTAGTCCGGTCAAAACTACTTACACCGAGAAATGCGTAGAAGCTTTGATGTCGAGGATCGACGCGTAAACTTTTTTATTTCTTGCTGCTTTACAACACATTCATTTATTTCAGTTATGGGTGTAAACCAGGCAATAAGACTGAATTTGAATATTCAGCCAATCTAACCGAAGAAGAGTTTCAGGAGCATCCAATCATCAACTGGGACGGGATAGTATGGGTGAACCGACCTTTATACCTGTGGGGAGTGCAAGCGGTCTTGGCTATGATCTCATTATCCGAAGCTATTTTGCTCGTTTACCTCGGATACAAGGTGAAAACTGAAAACTCTTTAATTTTTTTTATTAAGTTAAGTCCTTTCCTATCGTAATATACGTTTATTTTATTTATACTATATAGCTATCACATTTTTTTTACCAAATCAGTCGATCAATTTCCCGCTGTGTTAATGGAAAAATCAAAAGTGCATGTCGTCGATACGAGTTTTGTCGTAGCACCAACGCATCATAGGCGGCACGCATTATCGGCCTGTTCCACTAGTCCCAACCAACGTATCTGGGGGGGTAAGAGTGGAATTTTTTTCCACCTACCACTACTGGTTGAGATGAGTGGAAAAAATATTTACACCTATCCCTACAGATCAGGCACCGTTTCCGACCAGACATAAATATCGATACCGATGAATGAACAGTAGCTTTCTATATAGTTAGAGTTTAAACGACACTGATTCATTTACACCGAATTGGAAAGCCCTCACTGAACAACAAAATCTCGTCGTAATCGCTTGCCTTGACTTGTTGAATAGACACATAAATAAGCGGATTCTGAATTGGATTGTCACTTGGGATGAAAACTGGGTGGAATGAAAATCGAAAACGTTCGTTGCACTGGAGAGACAGCAAACCAGGTCCCAACTCCCAACCCGAAAATTGTCAAAAGAAACTGCTTGCGTGAAGAATTGTAAACGATAATGGAAAAGCTCGCTTACTTTTTTCGCAATTTGGCTTACTTTTTACAAGGGAATAACTCCTTCAAAAAGCTCATCGATTCCCGTCTCCAGGATATAGCAGAGGCATTAATGGACTTCCATAAAAATAGAAAAAGTTTATCGACAATAAAGACCAATAATTTGATTAAATAAATATATCGAATCGTCGAGCGGTCGTACCACATAACATGTCATAGATCCAGTATTGATTAGTCATGTTATATGGCATGGCGGCGCAATTAGTTATTGGCGATCACTCGTCATAATATCAATATCAACAAGCACCACAATAATAAACCTGATTCTAGAGCTAATAGATTTGTACGTATTATAGCTAGCTATACAGGTGACTACGTCATAAATCAACATTGTTTGATGCCATGACCGACAACGATGTCAATTGACAATCGCTCTAAAATACAAGTGGCGAAGTACAAAGGAGTATATACTATGGATAATAAGAACTTATCGATAATCATCAACTTCTACTTATCGCGCCCTTAAATATAATATTCTTTTGATTTAAAAAAAATTCCAAATAAAACAGCAATTTTATTGATATTAATACCAATACATGTCATCTGATAATAATAATTAATAAACCTAATAAGCCATTACGAGGTATTTTCCTTACCAGATAAAATTAGTAAATCTTAAATTAAAGCTGTCTTTAGGACGTTTCATATTAATTATTAATAAGTCCTTACGTGGTAATTTCCTTACTAGCTAAAATTAGTAAATCTGAAATTAAAGCTTATGAATTTGCTTGTTAATATTTTATTAGTCATTTCATTCTACGCAATTCATCAATCAATTGGTACACACTAATAATAATATGATTTATGGTTACCATCTAATTTATCATCTAATTACTTTTTTCTCAAGGGCAACATCTGGCAGCAGGTCCTGTCTTTCCATTTTATATTGGAGATGGTGAACACGGTGCCATTTGCACTAACTGTTAAGTACTTTTTTATCAAGTTTCTTAGAAAAATATTAACAAAGGCAATGCCGATTAACTAACATTTCTTTTGTTAATCCGATTCCAGGTACCATTCCCGCCGCTTCGCAATTTATTTATACCGGTATTCCTTAACTGTTGGCTTGCAAAGAGATCACTTGAAAACATGTTTGTAAGTAATGAATGAAACAAGACGAAGAAAAGCTATCATGTTTTAAAAATTATAATATTAAATATCTACAACTTTATAATTTTCAGAACGATTTACATCGCGCAATGCAAAAGTCGCAGTCGGCTCTGTCCCAGCAACTAATGATTCTTTGTGTCACTCTGCTGTGTCTTGTCTTTACAAGGTAAGATCCTTGAAATTTAGGAACTGTTCATTATGACTGGGAAGAAATGGATGCTATATACCACTTTGGTGATTTAAAGGAGATCGATTACCAAAAACGGTCCCTGACGTAACAATCTGATGATAATACAGATGGCAGAGACGACAGTGGCAAGATTCATTTAATTCAGTGCAGCCACTCACACCCACCATGCAACCCTCAAATACTTAATCAACCTCCGTGTCGAAAGTTACCTAAAATTATCTCTTGTAATAACTGGAGTTTTAGAGTAATTCCGGAAATGTCAGTTACGTCACGTATCTATACATTCGTGCAATAGGAACTCCCGTTGGCCGCAAGTTCTGAATACAAACGTTTTAAAGATTGTTTTAAATTCCGATCTTATCTATTCAATAATATTTAGTGTTAATTTAAAAAATCTAAATTGTTATTTAAATTTTGTTCCTAGTTACTAATATAGAAATTTCTATTTTTTCTACGACTAACCTCATAAGTAAAAATTTTTATAAATTGTTATTTTCAAATTATCACTCAAGTGTTTAAGCTACCTTTATTTAAACAATCGAAATCGTTTTGTAGATTTTGTTAGCTACTAAGAAATTTCTATTCTATTCTATTCTATAATTGTTATTCCTACGTCAAAACTCTAAAGTGAACGACAGGATCAGGCAAGCCTTTTTCCTTAATATTATTCAGAAAGTATCTTCTCGGAGCGGTGCTCATTCAATTTGCAGCCTTTCAAGATTTTATCATTCTACTCAGTACCTTTATAACGTAAAAAAATATTCATAAGGTTTTTATGAAATGAATATCTATTTTTGAACATGGCACTAATAATTTTCCCACGAAATTTGTTGCAGCGTATGTGGTATCCAACATTTTCAACGTGCCGGTCATCGTCACCTGAATTTGTTCCAAGCGACCTACTTTGTTGTAGTAACCTTCTCAACAGTGGGATATGGCGACTTTGTACCCGATATTTGGCCTTCGCAACTGTTCATGGTTATTATGATTGGGGTTGCTCTCGTCGTTTTACCTACACAGGTACATATTATGGCAAATGCACTTCAAAATACCATCCTATTAATTTCTAAAACTTTTATCGCATAGTAGGTAAGTCATACTCGTACTTTTTACTCGTTCAGTTATTATTAAGAAGTGTGTCAAATATGTTTTATAAAAATATAAATACTTCATTGGAACTATAATTGCCGAACTTTTTAATAGCTTCAATAATAAATATAAATATATCTCATCCGATGTAAATAAATATTTCACTAAACCGTAAATTTTCTGTAGAAATGTTCTTAGCTCCATCTCACAGAGATTTTTCACACAATAGTTTTATCGATTGTAGTTCGAACAACTGGCGTTTACGTGGATGGAAAGGCAGAAATTGGGTGGATCTTACTCATCACACCGTGCCCAGTCAGAGAAACACGTTGTAGTTTGCTCAACGACCCTTCACGCTGATACTATCATGGATTTTCTTAACGAGTTTTATGCTCATCCTTTGTTGCAAGACTATTATGTGGTATTATTGTCTCCAATGGAACTCGATACTACTATGAGGATGATCTTGCAGGTGAGCACATACTATTTTAACTATATTACGAGTATATTTTAAATCCATACAAGAAACTCAGCGTCAAGTGACGATAGAAGTTAGAACACTCTTTTTTCTAACATCAAAAGACAAAAAGTAATAAGAAGATTTGTGAAGAGGACAAAAAGTAGTAATATTAAAAATTCCTAAGACAAAACACTAACATTTTAATTACGATTAATTATATGAAGGGAAATCCAAGCACCTTCTTATTTACCGCTCACGGTAAATATTATTCTACAGACAGAACTGTTTTCAATTACAGGTTCCCATTTGGGCTCAACGAGTGATATACATCCAAGGTTCCTGCCTAAAAGACACGGATCTAATTCGAGCTCGGATGAATGAAGCAGAGGCATGCTTCATCCTGGCGGCGAGAAATTATGCGGACAAAACAGCTGCTGACGAACATACTATTCTTAGGTACGTTTTCGATTTGCTTTTCACCGTTTATCAAAATTAGTAGAACAGAATAAAAGCAAATTTCAAATACTTTATTCACATGGAATTTTTTAAACAAAAACCCGCTTGCGTTCCATTTTATTTATTTATCTACTAAATAAAATTTCAATATTCCTCTTCAAATATATTCAGTTTCTTCAGGTACAGGTTTTTCAAACATAATAATCAAGTTATCTGAAGTTGAACCGGATATTATGAAGTTGATTACAAATGGACAATTGAATATTCTTTGGACGTATTTAAAATTTAAAAATGATAAGCGCTTTTGGATGGTCTTTTGAGGTTGGAATGGGTACATGAATTTTAGTAACTAATACACCTGATTATGATATGTCATCAATATTTTTTTTTACCATTTATTAATACCGCTCCAAATGGTAATAACATAATTTATACAACGACTAAAGAATTAAATATGAGAACATGCATTTTAACATTAGATAACCTCTGTATTTGAAAGCACGGGACATAGCTTCTGATGTGTGTTAATCTGATGAAGTGTTTGTTAGTCGTTGTGAGGTTGGGCCCTTTTCATACTCATAGGTCTTACATGTTATCTATTGGCTATATATTATGGCTGGAAGTGGAAACTTATAAAAGAGTCCTTTCTACCATTTATGCACATAATAGTATTGATCATATAACATCTGGACGGGCGTATGCTAGAGCAGTACGTTCTCATACTTTATTACAGCAAGTTTTATTAGAATTGATTTTGAAAACCTTAAGGAGCACAATACGGATTTGGTAAATTTACTAAATGAACAAGAACAGCCCATGATTTTTGAAATGTTTAACTATACTAAAATATCTGAAAGCCCAGGTTTCTAAGACTTGATATCTTTCTTGATCTTTAAAGAAAAATTAGTTGAACTTGAAAATAAAAATATAACGTCAATACTTTTGATTACTTATTATCGAATGGTTACAGTATTGAAAGACTTCATTTCTGCCGTCTGTATACTTATACTGTATTGTATATTTATATAGTATTGATTATTATTTATTTAGAGCTAATGATTTCATTGTTTAATGCATTGGGCAGCTGCCGTTGCCGTTCTATCCTCTTCACGTTTTATTAACTATCCAAGGTCGCTATGAACCTTCATACTCTCCAGCATTCAAAACATGTTCTTTTAAGTCTCTTTAGGTTTAATTCAATGTATAGATACGAAAAAATATTATTTTAAATAAAATTACACGCTCAAATATTAATGTTTTATAGTTTTTGATTAAATAATAAAAAATCAAAATCACAAATAAATTTTGGGTAATCTTTACACTTTATAGTATAAAAATCAAAAACCCCCTCTACCATCTAAATTCATTCACTGTAACAAAAGTCCGAGTTTGAACTCCCCAGGCGCTCCACTACAAGTTACACATTGTTCCACATAGATTTGTCTGCTTTGGCGGATAATAGCGAATCAAGCTTCTTGTTCCTTGATTATCATGGATTTCGGCAAAGTAACGCCTGTACCTGCCCAATATTTCCACTTTCCTTGACTTAAAGAAAAAGCTAAACAAGAAAGACACCAAAAAAAGAACAAGTTTAAGTTCATAATATTGCGCCGTTAATAGATAATTTGGGGCGGTTTAATTTGAAAATGTCACTGAATCGGTCATTTCAGAAAAACCAAGCCACGTCTTTTTAAGAAAAATGATTCCTGAAATGTACGTGGTATGTAGGTAGAGGCGTATTTTGGGTATAAGCCAGTACATTCCTTCGCGTATAGACGTTTATTGCTAAAACATTTGACATTAAAAATTGGTATATGAATTAAAATATAATTTAGTATGTAGTTTAATATAAAACGCTTAGTAGGTAGGAATAAAGTGCTATACGATTACATAAATTGCTAAAACTAATTGCTATCATATCCAGATACTATTAGGATAATACCTTTTGGATTATCATAATTATGAACCCTCTCTTTCTACAAAGAAGCTTGAATTGCTTTCAGGTCCTGGGCTGTAAAAGATTTCGCTCCGGACGTGCCGCAATACGTACAAATTTTCCGCCCGGAGAACAAACTGCATGTAAAATTTGCAGAATTTGTTGTATGTGAGGATGAGTTCAAATACGCGCTGCTCGCGAATAATTGCACCTGTCCTGGTGCCTCCACCCTCGTTACTCTCCTGCTGCATACCAGCCGTGGCCAGTTCGTATATATGACTTCATGGAAACTTTAATTTAAGCAGCGTACAGGCTGAAATATAAAGAAACTGTTACTTCACTTTTTAGGGAAGGACAACAATCGCAAGAAGAGTGGCATCGCCTCTATGGAAAATGTTCCGGAAATGAAATTTATCACATTGTTCTTGGGGATAGTCGGTTTTTTGGCGAATATGAAGGAAAAAGCTTTACATATGCTAGTTTCCATTCGCACCGAAAGTACGTCTTTTACTGAAACTCTCATTATACTGATAGACATAGGATACTACTATCATAATAAACTTTCCTATCGTTATAGGTACGGTGTTGCTCTAGTTGGTGTTCGCCCAGCTGAACTTCCTGAATTTTATGAAGACACTATTCTACTAAATCCAGGCCCTCGACACATCATGAAAAGCAGTGACACGTGTTATTACATGAGTATCACGAAGGAAGAAAATTCTGCTTTCGTAGTTTCTGATAAACAGATGGAAAGCAAAGCTAATTCCATATCTAAAGATCAAACTGCGTGTAGTCTACTCTCTAACGAGAAGAAAACCGTGGACGCAGAAGACGGAACGGGACTGCAGAAAAAACCAGACGGTAGTAATGTGGCTCACTACGACCTCCCACAAGTGATTCTACAAGCTCCCGCGAGTTCCACACCAAACGCATCGCCATCACGCATCAACCCAGCTAATACTGTATCATCCGCTAATTTAACTGTTGCTGGCTGTGAGTGTCACAGTTAGATTACTGCCTTAAGTAGATCGAATATGATCGCCTCTTTACTCTGAAATCTTATCCAGGCAATTATTAGATCTACTTTTTTCTTTTTGCTTAAGTTGCTTGAATTCTGCAAAATGTACTTTACACTGGACCAATAAAAAAGGTCTACTTGGCAGTATGGGACAGGAAAAAAAACTCGCTTCTTTTTTAGAGGGGCTATGCAAACTATAATTAAAGTGAATTTCTGTCACTCGACGTGCTCATAAAGAACCTCTTAAACATTTTCCTCTAAATTTTTCTCATCCATCGTTTAGCTTCATTTTGAATTTAATTTATCATCTCGATATTTAAAATTAATTTTCTTAAAACTCAGAACTACAGGCAAAAGCTTCTCATTGCGGTCACTTCCGAAGCTTGTTTATAACCTAGTCCTACAAACACCTAGGTAAAACAGAAATATAATACATAAACAATTTAGTAGGCTAAAGACGCCTCTTTTAAACTTGCCAACTTTATTCTATAAAAAAAAATTGACACTATGATAATAACACAATCATAATAAATAATAACTTCATTATGTAAACCTTAGTAATACACTTTTAAACAATTTTACATAAAAACACTAACTATACAGCTACTAACAAATGATATAAATTAGCTTATTTCAACTAAACCTATTTTTATATTCTTAAAAGCCGGGGGTAACGCGCGAGACTCACTACGCATACGCGCGGGCATACTTCACTATTTTTATGTTTAATGTTTGAAACAAGATAAAACTTTCTGGACTGCTTTAATACAAATGTTTTCAATGTGGGTAACTTTATACGGTTATGTGCGCGAAATGGCGTAATATAAGCTGATTTTAATGCTTTATTTTGCACTACCTGTAGTTTTGTGTAGTTCGAGTCACATGTACGGTGGTGTAAAATCAGCTTGGTAATGTAAAAGAGTTGGTGTTAATGGCGCATGAATGTTATAGTCATTTTTATGTAAAAAATCAAACAAAGCGTTACCTCTGCTATTGTTAACACTTCTATACCAACATGTATGCCGGGCATTAAAATCTCTCATAACTATTTACCTTATTGTTCATCTTAAACAAGCATTCGAGATCATTGCTTATAAGTGGAAGTTTTGGTGATCGATATATTGAAATAAGAGTATATTTTGATCCTCCTAAATTTACTTGAATTGCGAGAGCTTCAAGATTAATAGTTGAAGGGACAGGCATTAGACTATGCTCGATGTCTGTTTTAACTAAGATTGCAATTCCTTGACCGCGTCCAGAAAGATGTTTATCCTGGCGATAAGATTTTTAGTTAGGTACATTGAAGTCAATATGAGGAGTAAGCCTGGTCTCGCAAATGGCAACCAACTCAAAACTATGTTCAGTTACAAAATCAACAAATTCCGCGCGCTTACCTCTTACGCCATCGGCGTTTCATAACATTAGACGTAAATTGGAACAACTAAACATAACGACCTAAATGAGTTAAAACAAGATACACATTATCAAATATTGATGAACTTGCTTTTAGTTGCGCCTTCACTGCTTTGATTGCTCTCAATATTTCGAGGATCAAGGACCTCATTTCCTTGTCCTCAATATTCGCTGTTGTAGGTAATGTCCCAAAGTTCGTGTACCCTGTATCACTGTGTTCCTTGCTTCGTGAAGATTTGGTTGCTTGCGCCCATGACGGCTTAATTTCTGTCCGACTTTTGTGCATTTCCGGCGTTAGTGGCGTTTCGGTTTGCCTCAAATGTGGAAAATTTAAATCGAAGGGTATATCATTTGATTTTATTTATTATTTATTTATTTATTTAGACATCTTTATTGCACACACAAAATATACAGAATACAGTTTTAAAGCATTAATTAGGTACTAGTTAAACTAGAAATGTGCAAAGGCGGTCTTATTGCTAAAGCGATCTCTCACAGACAACCTTTGGTGAAAGGATAAATAAACGGCAGCGCGGGATGGTGCTGTATTTATATTTTTATATTTTTGAATACTATACCTATAGACTATGTTTTATAATACATACAAACTATTTCACTGGAGAATTTTTTCGTCAGCGTTGGCATCCTTATGTTGTTGACGTCCAGTCTGCTCGAACTAATCAGTTTTGATCTATGTTTCTGTTTAGAACCGCCAGGTTGTGGAATGCCCTTCCAGCGCGTGTATTCCCTACCACGTATAACTAAAGTACCTTCACGGCAAGAGTGAATTGGCATCTTCTAGGCAAGCGCGTTCCAACCTAGATCTCATCATTTCTTTGTATTAAGCGTGATCTATTATTAAAAAAAAAAAAAACTACAGCTACCGACCGAACCGACGGCCACGCGGGCGACCTTTTGCCTTTTAATTAAAAATATTCTGATAGCAAATTTTTGTGTCTTGTTTGTTAGTTAAGTTTGGGATTAAAAAATTTTCGAGAAATTAAATCGTATCAAAAGTATTTGTTTAAGTCTCGTTTTCAAATAAAAGTATTTAAAATATTGTAGTACATATGTACTGTATCTCTGAAGTGGCTGCTCTGTGAACGGTCTTTGTATTTCGACCATTGTCATTGCCAAATTATTTATACTATATATTTCACATATATGACCACTTGTGTACAGTTGCCGTCTGAAAATGTTAACCCCCTTAAAGTTCATAATTGCATGCACACATCTGTGTTAAAAGGTCGTGATTTTATTAGTTTTTAAAACGTATCGGTCGCTGCCACCGGACAATACTAGATAGGATACATGTAGAATACCTTTTTTAATCTATACTATAATATTGTAAATGCGAAAGTTTGGATGGATGTATGGATGATGGATGGATTGTCTGTAACTCAATCACGCCAGAACGGATCTGGATGAAATTTGGCACGGAGATGCCAATATTTTCAAACTTAGAACAAGGAATAGATTTTTATTAAAAAAAGCCATTAAACAATCTTTCTGTTAAGATCGATGCTTGAAAACTTATGCTTACTTTGCAAGGTAATAAATACCTTGCTAAGGCGTTTTAGACCTTATTGCACAAAGTGTTAGTTACAAAGAATCTGATTTGAAAACTGTTAAACATTTTCAGACCACGAACGAATGTGCTAAGTCATTGGATGAAATAAACACGGAATAGGAAACGTAATAAGTAATAAACGGATAACGTAAATGTATGAACGTTTGACTTAGTTTTGCGGGGCGAGAGGACAATGCCTTGTCATTTTTTTGCCCAATTAATGACACTAGTGTATGAAAAAGTCGATCACTCTTACAACAAAATATCATAATTAAAGGCGAAACTACCCACTTTGCGGCTGAGGGGTAAGGCGAATATGGCCGTCAAAATAAAAATTCATGAAAGAAAATTCGTCTTGAAAGAACCGACAAAAAACTCAGTCGGTACTGGTTTTCAAAATTTCTCCTATAACTTTTATGAGTCTTGTCAGTTACTTGAAATCCTTACATCCCCCAACATCCAGTAGGTATATTACGTCAAATTCCACAAATATCCAGTCTCCGAACGCGTCTTTCCTTGAGTGACCAATTCCCCCGAGTGTCGATATGTCGATTACGTCCAATTCCCCAAACGTCCTAAATGCCGAAATCTGTGGCGCCGAGGGTAGAATAATATAGAAAAAATTAGAAAGTCTTCTAAGAAAAATGGAGAAATCAACCTGTTTTGAAACATGTCTAATTTTCCTTTCCTCAGTAGGTAAGATGTATGTAGGTAAGACAAAGTGCATCTGGTGGGTTTTGAACCTACGAACTTTCGGATTTCAGTCCGTTCATTCCGCTTATCCACCCCAAAACAGCCACTCTAGGGCTACTCGGAAAAGTGTGTTCGTCTATCCATCTCTTTTATACAAAGTCCGTTATTTAAATCTGTTCAAATATGACAGGTTTATTTAATTTTACACATTGATCTTTATTTGATTTTGTTTGGGCGGTAATTTTAAGAACACCATAATACTTGGAAGAATACCCATTAAAATCATTAACATCTTAAAACTTAAGACACGCCTTAAATTTAAGAACATTTTAAAGTTAAAATTCAGGAGATATACAATTTAAGAAAATCTCAAAATTCAAGAGACCCTTACAATTTGAGAGATTAAAATAGGTCTTTAATAAAAATAGGACGAAGCAGACTGACCAGATATTTGGGGTATTAGACGTAACAGACATTATTCTGTAAAATTGCGTCCGATTATTATTTTATTGATGAATATTGTGGTTATTTTAAACATGTGGTTTAAAATAACCACAATAATCAAAGATTAACGTCAAGCTGTGTAGAGTTTCCTGTAAATATATTTTTTTTTCTAGCCAAAATGGAGGGAGCCTCAACATCGGGGTCAGACTCCCATACCTGCTTGAAAGATTCCCCAGCCACTGACAGTGCTACTGACAGTCATCTTTTGCTCCCGCGACCTGATAATACAAATTTCTTAAGCCCAGATTTCTTAAGCTGCCGTCGAGGTAACTAAAATATACCTACTCTAATGGCAAATTAGCGCGAACTCATTGTAATAAAACAAGCACCAAATCCGATGCAACGAATAAAATAACTATGTTCTCAACAATGCAAAGGAAATGGAACTTAAATCATTATTCCTTAATCGATCTTAGGTCGACATTCATTTATTAATTGATAACATTCATAGGTAGTAGACGTCCCTCCATTTTACCAGTGCCTGACATGGTTACAAGTACCCTGAACATAGCTACAGACAATCAGGACGAAGAGGTGGAAGCAGATGAAAGCGAGGACGAGCTTGATGATGATGTGCCGTGGCGTTCTCCCTCTGAGAAGATCGCGTAAGGCAACCTCACAGACCCAGTCGACATTCCCGCAATCATGCACGCATGCATCGATTACGTATCACTATGCTGTATACCCAATATAAAAAAATAGATTATATTTTATTAATAATAATTATTCTTCCAGATTCACAATTCTGAAAATAGGCAATACAAATTGCTGATTGCTGTAAATAGTTTACGAAATGTGGATCTAATAAAGACATATTAGCAAAACTTTAATGATGCAGAATTTTCAAATATAAAAAAACTACATAGATATGAAAAAGAATATTTTACCGACTAGAAATATTAGAGATGCATTTAAAATAATTTTATAGCAAGCGAGAAGCTTTATTCATGTTTGAATCATTAAGTTTTGTTAATTGTTAATCTTTTTTTCATTTTATCAATTTAGTCAGATTATCATTTTTAGAAGCACGACTGTTAAGCCTTTCCAATTTTATTTCTATTTGTTTTAGCCTGTACTCGTACATTCAAACGTATAGATAGAACCGGGTTGCAGCAGCATGCAATCTGCACAATGTCCTTTTTTGTAAGTGTTCTTTTGCATCAAAATAAATAATTGCTTTGCTCATAGTTCACTTGCATACGTTCTTTATTTTATAAATATTTCCTGTCTTTATTCAAAGAACTTAATATCTGCAAGTTTTAATATTATCATATGGATTAAAATAAAATTGTCAAAAACCAAATACACATTAGCTTCCCCCCAAGCCGCCCGCTATAAATTACGACTAAACTTTAACCGAATATTAACGAAACATTGTTTGAAAAATTTAAATTAATTAGTTCGCCTCACTATTAACTAATTATGAGAAAACAAACAGTAAAATTTTTGGAAACTGACTGTCACCTCAGTCGTTTATAAATGTAGTATTCTAGATTGTTTTTCGATTACTTTAAACTTCAACAAAATAAATATCTCTCACAGGAACTCCAAGTAACTCCTTTATTTTATATTTAAAAAAAACGAGTTTTTCTTATAATATTATTACAACAGCACGAAAACAATATGTTTTGTTTTTACAGCCTAAAAATAAAAGAGCGAAAAATAGCAGTCCATATGAATAGTAATTGGTAACTTCATGTAATTCTTGGAACACTCTTTACCAACTCCTGTTTGCCACGCTCTTGGTAACTTTTGCTGTGTGAAGGCTTTCCACACCACAGATTAAATAATGGTTTCAACTCTAATTGCCACCACTTTAACCACTTTCACTGAAGAATTACATTATTGGATTATCAAAAGAATTTGTTATCCATTTTATAATTTTAAAAATATAGATTTACAATCTCGTATCTTGACCTTGACCAGTTGATTCTTGAAAAATAATTAAAATGTTAGTGCAGCGCGAGACTCTCGAGCTAGCGGTGGCTAATTTAATAATTTTTTTTTTGGTTTTATCAGATAACCCTTCTAATTCACAGTAGATACTACACTATCTCGATCTTATTTAGTTTTACATACAAATTCAGACTTCCTAATTAAGAAAAATAAAACTTTTAATAATGTTAGGGACATAATTTAGTTTCGGGATTCAGCCATATTATGTCAGAAATTTAAATCACATCACGTTGCTAACAAGCATGCGCTATAACCATATTGTTTAGTCCGTTAAGATACCATTATTTGCAATTACTTTCATAAATTACTATCTAAATGATTTATTATTAACATTTTAAATTAGGATTTTATATAAAACTCAAAACCACATAGTATGAACTAAGTAGTAAATCTAAATCAATAGCCTTAAAGACTGGAAACCAACCAAACTAGAGCACGATTTCGAAAATTTCGTCCATTAGAGCACAGAATGTTACCCTTCGCAAGTGTTTAGATACGAATGTGTGCATTGTTTACGTAATTCCCTGAGCCCTGAGTATGTCCCTCTGGCGCGGCGGCTGCAGGGACGATGCCACCACGACCTCGCTGTCTTCGCTAGCCGCCAGTGAAACTCGATCTGCCTGGCGCAAAGACTTTTGCAGGTGAGTAAACCTTCCTAATTTTGCAATTCGAACACTTCTAATTGTACATATTGTTTCTCAGATTTAGCCCTATAATATTATTCTTAATAAGTGCCGTGACTTCTTTACAAGCCTGTGAAGCTTGGCTCATGAAGTTTTATTCGCATCCAGTCACTGACCTCTGTTAATACAAGTACGTTGATAGAATTTATTATTATTATATACTTTACACATAGTTTGACAGTTAAATTTTGGAATATCTTGGAGAATTTGGATGCATAACAATGTATTTTGAATATAAATAGTACAACTAATTGTACTAATAAATACCTTATCCTATATTGAAACTAATAGGGGATGGACGTTTGAATTGATTTTTACTCAATAGGTAGTTCCGTCAGACCTCAACCGATTTCGATTTTTTTTCTTTACTTTTATAAGTACTGTCAGGTTGTCAGGCCAGGCGGGGCCTGACCAAATGTGTAATTCAGAGATGGAGGGCGGAATTCATCAACGGGTAGGAGCAAATCAATTGCAGTTAATGTAATCTTACTAATATAAGAAAAAATGCGAAAGTTTGGATGGATGTTTTTTACTCAATCACGCAAGAACGGCTAAACGGACCTATGTGAAATTTGGCACAGAGATAGATTAGTCTGGAATAACACATAGGCAAATTTATATCCCGGAAAAATGTACGGTTCCCATGGGATAGATTTGATTTTGTTTTTCACTGCGCAAGGGATCGACGTGTTTTTACGTAGTGGTAGTTTAGTGTTTAGAGAATGTCATGGGCTACTTTTTATTCCGGAAAAATAAAACGGTTCCCATGATTTTCATTTTACGTGCATCATGCGCATCCACCTGTACAACGACCACGACTCAGTTTTAGCGAATTATCGTCGTCTGGAATCGGACGCAGATGGAAAAGCTCTATTATCCAAGGAATTTTCCTATCCTTCCTTACCCTTTACCCTTCCTTATACTTTATCCAAGGAATTTCCAGAACATGCATGATACATCCTCTGTAGCCACTGTAGAGTGGCTACAGAGGATGTATCATGCATGTTTTTCCCAATTTGGAGCTTAATATAAATAATGAAGAGTGGTTGTGTGAGAGGGCAGTGTTGTCGCCACAGAACGAGTTTTTCAATAAAATAAACAAATAGACATGATCGTCGGCGATTCAAAAGTATTCACACCCAGAGACACTAATGACGATAGTACTGCCTACCCCGTTGAATTTCCCAACTCCTTGGAGTTAACGGGCGTACCGTTTCGTAAGCTGGAGCTTAAAGTTTGCGTTCCAGTTCTTCTAATGCGAAACCTTGATGCACCCAAACTGTGCAACGGCACCAGGCTTCATATAATACAGCTGGGTAGCAATATTATAAAAGCCAAGCTTATTACACAAGCTGCTAAAGAAGAGAACGTTTTAATTTCCCGCATAGCCGGTATTCCGAATCACTTGCCATTTCAATTTAAGAGGTTAAAATTTCCCATAAAAATGGCTTTTACAATGACGATTAAAAGTGGCCATACCTTATAAGTGGCAGGCATTCATTTGGGTACTCCAAGCTTCTCACATGGCCAATTATATGTTGGTTGTTCACGTGTCTCATGTGTATATAAGTCATTAAAGTTGTATACAGTACGGTAATGAAATAAATAAATAGCGCCCAACAAGCAGTTTGATTGTTCACTTTGAAAAAGAATGTTGAATACTTTACCTGTTTACCAGAATTGATAAAAATTTTGAATTTTTCCCGAAGACCTTTCAATAAGTTACAAGTTCCTTTATTATATCATATCTAACTCGTTTTGCGCACAGAACCATAATGTTACGGCATTTTGAACCATCGCCGCGTCATAGCCGTTTAATATTTCGCTTACTTTCAAAGCGACCGTTGCAATTAGTTGCGTCCTAATTATGTCCGTTCCAGCCTATAATTGACAAAATCTCTAACACCCAAAAATCAGCGCCCACAAGGGGTCGTTTGATCGCCACGGTGTTTTATAGCGCCATAATGTTCCGATTTTTAAGTCCTCGCGCAAAGACGTTTAACTTTATTTCTAACTTCTGCTGGCCAGAATTTCAGCGCCCAAAATGATTCTATTTCAAGTCATCTCCCACATTATAAGCTTTACATCAAGTCGTCAGTTACCACACGTACACATCAAAATTTCCACGCAAACGAAGACGCGAACAACAGCTGGCAACTTTATGAAAAGTAGATGTTTAACCAATCCATATATAATGCTTACCTAAGTAGGTACTTAAGGCTGTAGGTAAGTCCACCCGTGCGAATCCCTAGCTGGTCAGCTAGCATAGTGCTAGCTGACCAGCTCGGGATTCGCAGCAGCAAAATAGTGATAATAATCAAGTAACTGCTTTATGATTACTTCCTCAATAGCTATTCCAGTGTATTTGTATTCATGGAGGTCATTGCATCTAGGGGACACAAGAGGCACGACTACTGATCTGGATAAGTTCATTAACTTTTGTATAGAACTGCAGAATACCTATCTATTCGCCCCAAAAGTGTAGGTAGTTGAAGCACGTCATTCAAAAAATGTATTTAAAACTATTAACAGCTATAAAAGCTGTTGATTTTCTCAATATTGTGCTTGTTACAGAATGTTAGAATATTTTTTAAGCACTTTTTGTAGATATTATACGAAGTATTTTTTTAAAAACAATTTTGCACAGTTTTTCTATTTTATTCTCGGCTTCGACAGAGCGCAAAAGCTTGAACGGGCCAGTACACATTTTTCTACTAAACTCCTCTTAATAATTTACTTCCGATTTACATGAACTTCAGACGAAAGTACCTTGTTAAGTTAGTAATTTGATGAAATGGCTCATATAATAAAAGTAATAATCGAAAGCAATATAATAATAAGTAGTAGTAAAATAAAGTTTAGTAAATAACCAAATTAGTATTTTTGTGTTTAGTGGCCCGTCTGTTATGCGCATTTAACCAGTTTTTGAAATAATATCCATTAAATTTATTCATACCCTTAAGGTCAAGGCATATTGAAGCAGAGTCTCAAAAAAATTTCGGCGACCTACACAATAGCGAAATGACAAACGCGTAAAGTTCATAAGTATCGGAATCCCGACAACCCGAACTCCGTATAGGAGGCCGGGCGTTTTAGGCACTATAAGACTATAACCGCTTCAATTCAATTAACCGTAATAAACCAATTTTCCAAACCTTGATGTATACTTAAATTTTCAAGAGTATTTAAACAATAAGATCTACATAGTTCACTGTACTATATGGAATGATCAGGACTTTGTAAATCAAAACGCTTCGGTACATCCATCCCTCTCGGGATCAAACAAGGCTGAAACCTGGTAAAGGACTTAAAACTTTCATTCGTTTTAATTATTTAACGTTTTTATGTAACCAATACAATATCCTTAGTAGACAATTCCGACGCTTTTTGTTACTAGATTAAAGTTATGCTAAAATGCTACTATTCCATTGAATGCAATAATGTAACTCTGCAATACAAAAGTTTCAAAGGAATATGGAGTCCACCATGCTAAGGAAGCAACTACTATTTAAGCTTTCGGTAAATATACCCAATTTCAATAAAAGGCCAGTTAAAAAACATATTTTTTAGTCAAAAGCAAATATTGCAGATGAGATAAATTTTGGTAGGTCAAGGAAAATCATTATTTTGGAAATGGTGTTTATTTTTTGGTTTTGAAATGATTTTTGTTTCTTATGTAAAACTAATTATAAACTTTATTATGTGGAATGAGTTCCTATAGAAAAAAACAGCTCAATATGCCTACACCCTTGGGCCTTGATTAGTGAGTATAACTGTCCTTCTGTAATGTACAATATTTAATATAATACCTTTGAAATAAGCTTCGCTTTGCCTGACCTTTCCTAAATATATTTTCTAGTATAGCCTCGGCACTACGGATTTACTAAACAACTTGAATTATTTTGTTGGTTTGCAGGATCGTCAAAGGTTTTCCACCTGTATCACCCTTTATCGGTGTGAGCCCAACTCTATGCTATTTGCTGAAAGAAAAGAAGCCTCTTTGCTGTCTTCAGCTGGCACAAGTGTGTGAGCATTGCGCATACCGAAACGCTAAGGAATATCAGTGGCAAAACAAGACGATTATCCTCGCTGCTGACTACGCATCCAATGGAATCTATAACTTTATTATTCCCCTGCGCGCCCATTTCAGATCTAAGACCTCATTGAACCCTATCATTCTTTTACTGGAACGCAGACCTGATATAGCCTTCCTGGATTCCATCTCCTATTTTCCACTGGTCTATTGGATGCTTGGTTCTATTGACTGGTAAGTTGGTATCTTTGGTTTAAATACCTTGAGATTAATATTTGGCTTTATCAAACATTTCCATGCATTTTAACATTAAAATGGATCAAGTATGCATTTATTCTTATAAATAAAGGTATAAAATCGTATTATTATCTGAGTAGCTTTTAAAAACAGATTTGATGATCGTAAAGCAACTACGAGTATATATGTCACCGTAAGATTGTAAAAACCGTTAGATTATAATCTAACTCGCGAATTTCTAAACTGTCGAAAGATTACAATTTAACGCATTATTTTCCGGTAGATTGTAATATGATAGGTTTTTAAACCCGACAAAACCTACTGCTTGATTATTTATGTCGAACCCTAACCTAACCTACAAGAAAGAGACAAGAAAACGTAAATAAAATGAATATTTCAAAAATTGACACTCAGAACATTGAACAGTTTACAATCTTTCGACAGTTTAGAATTTCGCGAGTTAGATTATAATCTAACGGTTTTTACAATCTTACGGTGACATATACATTTTATATATGCACTTTAACATTAAAATGGATCAAGTATGCATTTATTCTAAAAGTATAAAATCGTATTATTATCTTAGTAGCTGTTAAAAACAGATATATTGATACTGAATCAACTAATGAAAATATTTATTTTATTAATGAAACTTGTAATTATTAATCAGTGAAAGGTATTGCTTCTTAAATAAAATTTTAATATTGTAGGAAACACACCAAATTTAATTAAATCTGTCACAAATACCATAAAAACTACGTACTTATTTAACAGCGAGTAGAATTTATTTACTAGAAAACCCTCCATAAAGTCTAGATTTGGCACCATGTGACCTTATGCCTTTTTGTAAAGTTACTACTTAAAGAACGTATGTATTCTAAGGATGATATAGAGCAATGAAGATGTAAGGTCCCTGAGAGATTCTGGACCGAAAGCCGAATTTTTTGGTCTAATACTAAATAAAATTATCTTCAGAAGAAAATATAAAGTATTTAACTGCAGTACATGTGACGACCTGGTATTCTAATCTAAATTAAAACGTGGAAATATTTTTTGTTACAAAAACTTGTAATTTTCGATCGCGGGTATTGGGTTTTTTATTTATACAATTTAAAAAGTAAAATCCATTTATTATATATTAATTATAATCACGTTCTATTCGATATGGCTGATTATTAAATTGACACTATACTGAAAAAGTATGGTTATAATCAATAACTAATACGAAAATTATATTGTTTTACAGTTTAGATGATCTCCTACGTGCTGGAATAACATTAGCTGAGAACGTTGTTGTAGTGAATAAGGAGTTATCTAATTCTGCCGAAGAAGACAGTCTTGCAGATTGTAATACCATAGTAGCAGTTCAGACGATGTTCAAGTAATGACATTCACTTTTTATCTATAAATTCATAACAGCAATCATATGTGGACGTTATTGCGACTACTTATTAAAGGTGCAAGCGAATTTAAATATGAATGTAATACATATTTTAAATGCTTGGCGAAATTATGTGACCAATGATAATGAAGCACACGAATCGTAATCATTTTCACCTAATCTCAAAAATTTACAATTAATTAAACACTCAAATCATCAAAAAAACATCTCATTTTCAATCATCATATTTCTTGCGAATGTTTCCTTCTGTACAGTTCACAGAAACACTTTCCTTAAAAAGTTTCTACCCTTAAAAGGTTTTTTTAAAATGAATGTTCAAAGTTAAATTATTTATTTCAGATTCTTTCCGTCAATTAAATCTATAACGGAACTATCGCAATCGTCAAATATGCGCTTCATGCAATTCAGAGCTCACGATAAATATGCATTACATCTCTCTAAAATGGAAAAGGTTTGATGCAATGATTTTTTTTTTGTAAATTAGAACAACAAAGGAGTTAGAATATTTTTGTATGGAGCCTTGTATGGCCTTCCTACCGTTCCGTCCGGTTCGCTCGAGCACTGCTTACTGCGGTATCTATACATCGATGGAATTGTAAATGATTTTTTTTCAAAAGAGTAACTACCGAGTTTCTTGCTGGTTCTTCTCGGTAGCAACGGCATTACGAACCAGTGGATTCACTCGAAGATTCAAAAGCACGTGTCAAAGATTTGAGTACTTGAATAAAAAAGATTTGAGTTTTTTGAGGTAGGCCAAAATATTCAAACCCCTTTAATCAAATAACAAACACGAAACTTAAATCGAGAAATAACGAGATGCTCTAAGATGGTTGGTTGCACATGAAAACAGAAAGTAAAAAATTTTAACGGAAGAAATTAGTTTTTTAATTCATGATATTTAATTCCTGACTTCCTTTAAGAGTAATCTTTAAGACGCAACTGATAAGGAATTAAAATATTTAAAATATAGAGGATATTTTAAATATTTTTCATTTATTTTGTGAAATATAGAGGATATTTTAAATATTTTTCATTACTATACTCAAAGATGACCTCCACGGCGCAGTGTTGAGCGCTGTTGCCTTAACGTGCGGAGGTGGTTCCGGGTTCGATCCCCGGCAAGGTCAATTTGGGAGTTTATAATTTCTTAGTTTTCCCTGGTCTGATCTGGTGGGAGGCTTCGGCTACTGCTAGTTACCACCCTACCGGCAAAACCGTGACGCCAAGCGATTAAGCGTTCCGGTACGATGCCCTGTAGAAACCGAATAGGGATATGGGTTTAGTATAACTGTCATGCCCCTAACAGGTTAGCCCGCTACCATTTTAGACTGCATCATCACTTACCATCAGGTGAGATCGCAGTGGAGGGCTTACTTGTAGTTGATAAAAAAATTTCAACAAATTTTTTTTGGATGTATGCCATTAGTCTTTCAGTTTATACTATAATTATGTCACCGTAAGATTGTGAAAACCGTTAGATTGTAATCTATCTAGCGAAATTCTCTCGAAAGATTACAATTACACGCATTATTTTTCGGTAGATTGTAATCTGTTAGGAAATTTCGCTAGGTAGATGACAATCTAACGGTCTACGACAATCTAACAGTTATCACAATCTTACGATGACATATATATTACTGACAATTACAAAAAATACAATTTAACACTCCATAATGTGCAGCAATTTGAAGTATAAAAATAAAATAGTTGTCTAACATTGTAAAAAATATATATTTAAGGTACTAAAATCAAAGTTAGTATTGTTTTAAGTTTCGTGTTAATTTATTAAATTCCTTATAATTAAGAATAAAGTTTATTATTATAACGTTTAATTTTTAACGTGTTTCCTTTTTCACTGTTTTGCGATTCAAAGTAGTAACACGTGATATTTTATTTCCCTCCTAACAACTCGCTACTGCAGCAGTCTCTAAGGCTTTCAAATTACCAGTGTTATTACTGATAGTAGAATTCTTAATAACACAGACAACTAACGGATTGTTTGCAATTAAGTCCCCGCCTGCGATATTCGTTACAGCACAATGGGCAACACTGAATACGCGAGAAATATTTAGTTGTTACAAATAAAGCGTATTCAGCTTTCCTTTCTTTAAAAAAGATTTCACACAAGATTGGTAAATTTCCACTCCATTCAATTACCATAACAGAAGCGAAATTTCAAGAAATAGACATTAGGACGCAGGTTGTCTGAACTGCAAAATTACTCCAAAACGAAAAAAAATTTTCTTCGTGCATTGACAAAATATGAAATTGAATGCTTTAAACTGTGGCGCAGAGTTCATTTATACTTATTTTATAAAAAAGGGAAACACGTTTTTATCAACTCATTTCAAAATATAATTTTGAAACTGTAACTGCATAATAATTTCTATAGGCAGGGCCTAAACCTATAGAAATTATTGTCCAGTTACAGTTTTATTATAGGGGTCGTCCATTAATCACGTGATGTTTTAAAAAACATTTTAACACATACATGATATTATGTGAATTTTTCAAAACTCACTCTCTCCCCCTCCCAGTTTTTGAACTTCACGTAATTAATGGACTATACCATATGAATGGATTTAAAATATTTTAAATAAGACTT
Organism: Erebia palarica; assembly: GCA_964035005.1. NCBI lineage: Eukaryota > Metazoa > Arthropoda > Insecta > Lepidoptera > Nymphalidae > Erebia > Erebia palarica. Next base: position 25,419,712 of record OZ035986.1, read on the forward strand.
TGATTTTGCAGCGTGAAAAAGAAAGGGGATCGCATATTTCCTACATGTTCCGGTTGCCCTTTGCTGCAGGTTCCGTCTTTTCCGCCTCAATGTTAGACACACTATTATACCAAGCTTTTGTAAAAGACTATGTCATTACATTTGTCAGATTATTATTGGGCGTCGATCAAGCACCCGGTTCAGGATTTCTAACCTCTGTAAGTCTATTATATTATAATTTTTTAGCTATTACCTACAGCAAGCGAAATGTTTAACTATTCCATAATTTTCAATATTTTTTATTAAACTCTCATTATTTGCTGCGCGAATCGAAATGGGCGATTTAAGTTTGTATTAAGTAATAAATATGTTTCTTAAGTGCCAGATTTATATGCTAAGGTAAATGATGCCAAAGAAGTGAAATAAATAACTTTGAACTTGTGGCAGATGAAAATTACGAAGGAGGATATGTGGATTCGTACGTACGGTCGGCTGTATCAAAAGTTGTGTTCAACTACGTGCGAGATTCCGATTGGGATATATCGCACTCAGGATACAAGCCTAGCCGATCAGGCTCACCACGTGAGTATGTCGCCACGGACCCCGTCAAAGTGGTTTTGGTCACGCCTCGCGGGAATGCGACCATCGCGCGCATCGGTGAGTCGGATTACCATGTAACTCTCTCAGGCAAAGCTCCTTAAATACAGTCCTTCGCCGCTGCCTACCGCCTACATTGAATATTAAACACTAGTTCAACAGCTCAATATAAAATTAACACACATTGCATCCGAGTAGTCCTAGTCCTTGGACTGTATTTCGGGCACAATTTTTAAACTTTCTTTTTCTTTACTTCGGGTCAGCGTTACACTTTTCATTGTGAACTGTCTACGTTACATTTGACCTGACACTTGTGGCGTTTAATAAATGAGTTCTTGCATTTTAACTTTCTATCCCGCTATTACTTAATACTCGACTTTCTTTTCAAACATAAGTACACGAGCTTAATTTTTATTCAATCGCAATCTGCTATAGCCAAAAAGTCGATCTTTTTCGCTTTTGCTCCCAGTCGGATCTGACTAAAGAGTGTTTTCTATTTAACTCCTTCGCGGCTGGTCAAAATTTACAATCAATTCACTTCACACAATACTAATAACTTAATTGCACATTTATCTGTATCGAACTCGATGATCGCAATCCCGCCAAAATGTTGTTTTCTTAGTATGTGTTATGCATGAACTGTTAGTAAGAATAGATTTGGGCGATATAATAATTGCACCACAACGACGTAGAGAAGGACCACCGCAAGTTTAATTCGCAAAAATATTTGCTGCTAAACGCAAAGCGTAAACACCCTTCATCAGTATCCGAATAAAGACGTGACCTCTGCATGGTTTCTACGTACATTACTTTAGATTGAAAGTGTGTAGAGAGTATATAACTAAATCATTAATTTAATCAATGAAAATGCTTCTCAAATGCCATAGCGTAGATATCACTTTAAATATTTGAATAATGTCCCCTAACTTACCCCTGCTGCCTTACCACATGATAAATTATATTCGTTGCATGTCTGTTTAAAACCGTAGTTTGCAGATCAGGCATACCACATATCACGATTATGATACCCACTTGTATTAATCTATATAAACTAAGATGACAACATATGTTATAACGATCTAAAAAGTAGGAAGAAATAATTAACCGAGCTTACGTCAAATATACCAATAAAAAATACCGACTATTTAGAATTGAATATGCGAACGAGCGTCCCGCTAGTTTTGTAGGCGTAGCAGAATTGTGATAGGTCAGTTGCAGCAGGCCTCAGAGGAAGCTGGGGGGGCAGGTGATGGAAACCCTGAACGGACGGGCAAAGAGCGTACACGTCGCGGACCCACTGGCTGCCTCAGCGGATGCTACGGCGAACGTACGCCTGCGGTAAGCCACACCTCGCACTTCTAAAGTCGAATACAGCAGACAGTCCGACAGGCAAAAGGACAATGGAGTTAGATATTTTTTTTAACTCGCTAAATATAGCTAATACTTAGCAAATTTTAGTTAGATACATTATTCAATCCCATTAGCATCTTGAATTTCCTGCTGGATCGTCTGCTCTAGGAATACCTGGACTTGAATGAACATAATTATTTATGACGAAACTTCTTACTCGATTCTCTATTATATAATATATTCATATTAAGATAGTCGTTTCGGTCGCCTCGCCTTGAAAAAGAATGCCCTTTTTAAATGAACTACGCAAAAAATAAAGCAAAGCATAAAAGCTAAATCTACCATTGAATCTAGAAAAAATATTATAAGTGAAAATTAAATTATAGTTCAATAGTCTTTGTCGCATAGAAACCCAAGAAGACTTTTTACTATTAGATGCCGGATGGATAGCCAAAGTTCTTAAGTCGTAACACTTGCAAATAACGAATTAAGTCTGGAAAAGCTTTACAGCTTTAAAGCTTGACACCAGGACCTGACGTAACACGAAATAAAGTGGTGTAAATTCTGTGCAAGGAAGACATTATTCAGGTTCTGTGTTTATAAATACGATGAAAAACTAAGAAATATTTTCCGGGCCCATGTTGGTTATAAATTTAGCAGCCTGTTAGGTTATTGGTTTCCTTATATTGCGAAACAACTCCCATGAAATTTAATAATAAACAGAATATGTCACCGTAAGATTGTAAAAACCGTTAGATTATAATCTAAGTCGCGAAATTGTAAACTGTCGACAGATTGTGAACCGTTCAATGTACTGAGTGTAAATTTTTGAAATATTAATTGTATTTACATTTTCTTGTGTCTTTTTTGTAGGTTAGGTTAGGGTTCGACATATAAAACCAGGTAGTGCCTGGTTATTATTTAGTGCATAAATACTTAGATTCTATCGGGTTAATATACTTAACAGATTTTAATCTACTGAAAAATAATGCGTTAAATTGTAATCTTTCGACAGTTTGCAATTTCGCGAGTTAGATTATAATCTAACAGTTTTTACAATCTTACGGTGACATACGAGTATATATAATTATATAATATATGGAATAGGTATATGTTGGATATTCTGTAATTAAATACGTGTAAGTGAAATGTATTTCAAACTTAGTTTGAAGTTACTTGCATCTATTGACTCAATGATAACACCGTCAAAGAAAAGGTACTTTTTTATTACTGAGTGGCTTTCAATAAATTAGTAAGTTGTCATAATATTAATTTTGAAAATATGTGTCATTACATAAACAACTAGAGTACATGACGATTTTCAAATTCATACATTTCTCACAGCTTACGCAACTTCACCTAGCCATATTAGCAATAATGTGCATACGTGTACATCTGCAATTAGCTGATAGATTTAGTTAACACGTGTAAAACGGCTTTGTTCTGTAGCATCCTACCAAAAAATGTGGAAGGATGCGTCGACAATTTGAACTATGAAAGAAAAGAATAAGTTTATTGCTGATCTCTTTAAGAAACTGAACTGTCCTTTTGGATAATTCCCTCAATAGTATCTACGCATCCCCACACATCCCTTGTTGAAAAATATATCACAAGCATGTTACTAGACAATGCCCGAGACTTCATCCGCGTGGATTTTGTTTATTATCTGAATCCTTTAGAAACCATTTGATTTTCCAGAAAAAAATACAGCCCATTAACATTTTACATAGTGTTAATAATTCAAAATTTGTTTTAGGTAAAAATAAAGGTAAAGGTAGATAAAATTTGGAAAAAAAGAGTAAAAATTATTAGTAATAAAAGATAGGCCCTTTATAACATACAATAAAATAGATTCAGTAAACAACGCCACTACGTAATTATCATCAAGGCCGGCAACATGGTCAAAACGTCAAAAAGTCTCTGATAACCATGTTTGCTACCACGAGGTTTGCTAGCAAAACATACATTTAAGGAAAAACATGGACAAAACTAAATTGATTACTTAAACCGTGGAACTAGTTGATTTTTCCCTAGAAATATAAACCTAGTTTAACTCACCGAAACTAATTAATGACTAAGAAATGAATTGCGTTTATTGTAAAACAGAAGAAGAATAGGTTTAATGAATATAAAATTATAAATAATAAGAAATTATAGGTCCCACTTGCTGCATGAAAGGACCCAAGCAGCCGGTGGTCAGGGAGGAACCTCCTCACAATTCCTGCCGTCGCAAAAATAACTGCCTTATGTATCCAACCCATTATCCAACAACCAAGCGAAAGCTTTTGAAGATGTTGGTCGAAACTTATCGCAACAACATATTATTTTCTTTTCTAAAACTTTTTCCTTTTATTCGTCCAGGTTATTCAGGTTAAGATTCTGTTTCATTAAAACTTAATATTGTTATTTTGCTCATATTTAACAGAATATTGAGTATATTCAACGGAGATTATTACTAGGTGTACCTATGAAACTGCCTTTTTGTTTGTAAATAAGTTAATAAATAATAATAAATAAAAGCTTTATTGTATCTCATTGTTAGAATTTACACTTATCAACTAAGTCCTACGCCTAAAAAAAGTTAAATAAAATCTAACAATATACAAAGGGAAGCAAACTCAGCATTACTGAGCAATGATAACACTGCTCAGCGCTGGTTTTCAGTTTGCTCCGGTTCTACTCCATTGTACAAAAAATTGCGCTGCGCCCTCTGCTATATATTTAGACTATAAATAAAATAAATATTACACAACTAACATATAAAACAAAAAAACAGATATAAAACTTAAACAAACATACACATCCAAAAAAAAAGAAATTATAGTTAAAACGCGAAATTATTAAATAATTAACTAATAAATGGACTAAATAACTATCTGGACGTTTAAATAAAAGTGTCTCAGTTTATTTTTTAACGTGATCTCGCTGGTGGGTTTATTCCATTCGCGGTGAGGTGGTGGGAGATCATTCCAAATTTTTGCTGCAGCAAAACGGAAACAACCCCTAAACCCTGCCTTTTTATGAGCAGGTATGACTAGTTTTCTTTTCTGCTGCACTCGAGTCGTGCTTCTGTCTTTACGCCAGTGCAATCTGTCATATAAGTATGGTGGTCACTTATTGTATATAACCCGGTGTATCAGCATTGTAAAGTGTAAGTTTCTGTGTGATTTCATGCTAAGGATTTTGTGACTATTGATAACCGGTGTTATATAACCTCTCCTAGGGACGTCAAAGCAAAATCTAGTGCACGCGTTCTGTATTCTTTGAACAGCTTTTTCAGATTTTTTTAGTAATCTAGGCCCATATACAGTGTCGCAGTACTTAAAAGCTGACAAAATGAGAGATTCCACGAGTATCTGCCGAACTCTCTCCGTTAGAAAACGTCTCACACCGTCCAACACTTTTAATTTATAAAATGCATTTCTTATCTTTATGTTTAGATGTTCAATGAACCTTAAGTCTTCGTCCATATATAGCCCTAAGTTTTTTGCGATAGCCACACTCTTAATGGATTCGCCATTCATGATTATATTGGGACTCCTCGCCTTTATGATAGCTCTCTGATGTTTACTGCTCAGAACCATGAATTTGGTCTTTTTGGCATTAAAAACCAGCCTATTATTTTCTGACCATTTGGCAATAGCAGTCAAGTCCTCATTTATCATTTCTACCGCTTCAGTTGTGCATTTTGGGTTAAAATGGTAGTAGATTTGAGTGTCATCGGCGTATAAATGTGAACTGCAATGTTTTATGTTTTGAATTATATCTGCGGTATATATTATAAACAACAAAGCACTAAGGCTCGATCCTTGTGGGGTACCACGTGGGACATCGTTTACCTGACATAAAAGTGGTGATTTCCCATTTGCGTCGATAGCCACATATTGTTTCCTGCTCCTCAGGAACGAGCTAAACCAGGTACACGCGTTCGAGTCAACCCCGTAATATTGCAGCTTCGCCAACATGAGTTCAACATCTAAACAATCGAATGCCCTAGAGAAATCTAACAGTATTAGAATGGTGCCCTCCCCCCTGTCTGATGCCGAAAGTACGTCATCTGTTACCACTATCAATGCAGTTGCGGTGCCATGACCTTTTCTAAAACCTGATTGCACTGCGGGAAGCAAATTATTTGTTTCTAAGTACATAGATAGTTGGCTGCAAACTAGTTTTTCGATGATCTTTGACATAGCTGGCAGTATGCTAATTGGCCTTAGGTCTTTGTATTCTGTAATATTAGCAGCTTTTGGTAACGGAATAACCTTAGCAAGTTTCCACAAATTAGGAAAAACATTTTTGGAGATTGACGTATTTAGTATATAAGTGATGATAGGTAAAGTCCGAGATAGTGTTAGTTTAATCATGCCAATCGAGATGTCATCATGTCCTGCAGTATTAGTAGATATGCTTTTAATAATTTTAAGAACGTCCTTCTGCGTACATAGTTGTATAGAGAAAACGCTGTCTGTACACCTATTTTCTAAAAAATGTTTTACTATCTCCGTTGGGACTGTCTCACCACCTGGTAGTGTTAAAAAGTGGTCATTTATTTTATCGGGATGCTTTAGGTGCTCTGGTATGATGGGTTGGCTGCTAGACCAAACGGGGATATCTTTTTAAAGTGGTACCACATTTTCATTGGAGATTTTATATTATTATTAACATAAAACGTAAAATATGCAGTTTGCTCTCTTCTAATGCTGCCGTTTGTGTAATTTTTTAGGGTTTTATAATATGACCATCTCGATTCCTCGTCGTACTTGTGCGCTTTTTTTAATGCAACATCTATTGTTGTATATTTAGTGTATATAACAAACTAAGAACAACGGGACCCATCTCACTGTGATGAATACATCTCTAAATAAAATATTCATTAAATAATCGAATTGAGTTAACTAGTAACCATTGAAGATACCCACTATTCATCCCCAGGATCCATCAAGACCCTAGGGAGTTACCAATTAGTGTAATAATATATGTTGGAACTGTTAAAATGATCTAAATGAGCTCACTCTAGAGGTTTACTAGTACCCATTGAACAGTTCCACTATCTAACTTCTGGTGTCATTATCAGATCAACTCGATGGAACCAAATTAGTGTATTGTCATCGGAACAACATATTTATTTTTGCAAAATTTCAAATCGAATTGACGCTTACGCTGAAAAATTCTACTTCCAATTTTTTTTAAATACATGTTAGTACTAAGGTACAGGCAAAACTATTAAAGGCGTGTAAGGTATTTAGATTTACATATTTACTGTAAATATATTATAATGTTTACAAAATAATAGCAAAAACTCCGTAGAGTTTCTTATCTCATAAAGGCGTGTTCAACTGTTGAACTAATCAATTGCACTAGTAGGAACCCATGTTCATCTGAAATACTTTGCAGTACGATGTGATTAAACTCAAAACACTTCGCCTAGCGGCATGTTACCGGCCTAAGTTCTGCATGAGAGCAATGATATTCTTATGCAGTTTTTAACAATATCGGGCACATGAGCTCATGTACCGCCTATTTTACAGTATTCAGCGAGCTTAGCAGATGAAGCAAGAGATAACCATGCTCAGCAAATCGAACGAGCAGAAATAGCCAATCTTGTAAGATCCCGAATGGAGTCATTAAAGTTGACTGGTATAGATTATGATGATGTCAGCGAAAAGAGAAATAGTCTATCTTACGTTATTATTAACCCGAGCTGCGATCTCAATTTACAGGAAGGCGATATAATGTAAGTTTCACAGTAAATTAGATTTTCAATTCAATTATGGGCTGGTAGGCTTTATATTTTAAATCTGTAAAAAATAGTCTATTTGTCAAGTTTATTCTTCAAATGAAGATCAAATCATCTGGAGATGATTTGAGCATGTAATGTTTAATTTCAAAAAGAAAAGAAACTTCTAATATTATTTCAATAAATAACTGTTGTAATTTTCTTTCAGATACTTGGTTCGCCCTTCACCATTCTCAGCGCAAAAAACATTCGAACGACATAACAGCCGCCGCAAGTCCAACATAAGTTTTTGTTCTGGAGCTCTGATCCAGGCCGCAGCAGCAGGCAGCCGTCGAGGTTCTGCACTCGCTGGCCTCACAAGCCTCTCGTGTAGAGCACCACCTCTCACTACCACCAAAGCTAATTCTCTTTCTTTACCTGACAGCCCAACAATAGTAACCGACTTTCGCGGTCGTTCTAACTCGCTCAGAGTGGTAGATGACATCTTATTGCGACGATCTAACTCTCTTCGTCAAGGACTGGGACCAGTTAATACTCGACGCCGAAAGAGTAGTCTTGAAGAGATTGGAATTTCTCATTTTAATTCGCTGCTGCAACATCAACAACAGCAGCAGCAGCAAGATGCAAATGCTATAAAAATAGCCCTGAACGGAAGCATCGGATTGGAAGTGACGCCGCCCGATGAAGGTGCTGTAGATCGGCTAGGAAGCCTATTGGGAGGATATCAAGATATGGCTGTACCGTACCCGTCAACTTCTACGGGATCTGGCCTACCGCCACCGGCACCAGATCCTCAACATCTTCAGGGAACAATTGTATGATACCACCTTATGTGGGGACGGCGAATCAGTTCTGTCGTGAGGAACAAGTGGAACTAAGCCGTGGAGATTCGGACTCGAAACACTAACCTCGGAACTGTGAACATTTTTGAACGTAGCGTCTCTACTGTGCACGTAGTGTCTTAACTCTGAATATTCCAAACCTTCAGTGAGTGAGTAGTTCGGAACAATACTCGATATAAATCTGTGTATTGTAAGCGGGATCAACTAGTTAATATGTAAATGAAATATGGCCTAAAGCTGTACATAGCAAAGCTTACTTTGAACTTAATAAATTAGTAATAGTGTAAATAGAAGTAGGATCATTGCAGAAACACTAAAACAAATTAAAAAATTTAATAAACTAATACTTTTAGTATCTAAAGGATAAAGTAAAAAAATATTGAAACTGTAGCAAATATATTTTGCTTTTATTTTGGAAGCACCGATAAAGACAAAACATTATTATATTATTATTATTATTAACTAGAACTAGAAAAAGCTAAACATAACTTTTATTTTAGACCTAATTAGGTATATATCAAATTAAGTTGAAACTAACGAATTGGAATTCACTACTCAATTACTCAGAATATTGTAAGAATAATGTCGTAAGTGATTTTGTTTGATTTCTTATCTATTTTAATTGTAAAAGCATTCATTGATATCAATAAAGTCTATACAAACTACACATATTATTCATTTTAAACCTCGCTTTGGATATTTGGTAATTCAGTTCACAAAAAGGTTGCCTAGTGGGAGTTTTCGGCCGTGGCTAGTTACCACCCTCCCGTGTTAAAGACGTGCCGCCAAGCGAATTAGCGTTCCGGTACGATGCCATATAGAAACCGATAAGAGGTATGGGTTTAATATAACTGCCATGCCCCTAATGGGTTATCCCGCTACCATCTCAGACTGCATCATCACTTACCATCAGCTGAAGTCGTAGTCATGGGATAACTTATAGTGGATAAAAATAGGTTTGGTTTCATTATTGTTCCTACAAGTGTTTTTGAATCATCGTGTGAATCTACTGCTAGTTTGGGATGCCATTCCTACCTAGAACTAAGAAGATCCTGCAAGACCTGCAATTTTTGATTGAAATTTTAAGGGAGGTGTCAAAGAAGCAGCAGGTACGTCCCTAGCATCTGATAGTAAGAAGGTACATAATCATAAATACAAACTCCTTAAGTATAATAATTATTCGCAAGATATTGTTTGTTATATAGAACAAATTAACTACTCTATTGCTTTTATATTCATGTAATATTCATATAGAATCTACATAATAGCAGAACAAAACAACAAGCAAAATTGAACAGTTTTTAATAAAATACGGTTTAAAATTAGAATGTTAAACTTTGTGTAATACATGTTACTATCATGTACCTAGATGTCCTAGAGTACCTACCTATATTTACATTGAATTTAGTAATTACTAAACCCGCCATACATTGTAGAATACCAGTTGAAATTCCATGAAAAGGTATATATATATATATATATTGTTGAAGATACATACTAACATAATAAAATTTACCTGCGTGCTCAAATTCCGTTTACAATCTTAGATAAATCTCCTTCCGGATATGCGGAATCTTCTGAACATTTATTTATTGAAGTTCTCTTCGGTACTTTGAAGCTTCTGTTGGGAGTTTTCTATAGTCCTTCGTTGCGCATAGACTATTTTAACGAGTTCGAGGCCTTGCTAGAGAAGTTCGTCCCGAACGCCGATCATACGATAATCATGGGCGACTTCAATACTTGCCTAGTCAAGAATAACTCTCGGGCCAAGCGCCTGCTTGATATGATAAACAGTGCTGACCTAAATATTTTAAACACCTCACGTCCGACACACTTTTTTCCTAACTGCGTTCCTTCTCTACTGGACCTCATGATTGTCTCCTCGCCTGATCGTGTCAATGCGTTTGGACAGCTCCCAGCAGAAGCTTTTTCGTATCACGACTTAGTCTATCTCTCGTATAAAATACGCCCGCCCAAAGTTAAACCTACGGTCATAATGCGGCGCAGCTTTAAGGACTTCAACAATGTTAGCTTTCTGAACGATCTTAGCCAAATCGATTGGAACTCTGTTTTTAATGCCACAACGACGGATGACAAGCTCAATATTTTTAATTCCATACTTATCGAGTTATTCGATGTGCATGCTCCATTAAGGCCGATTAAACTCAAACACCTTCCAGCACCTTGGCTAACAGACGAAATAAAAATTCTGATGGTCAAGCGTAACAGAGCTAAGTCAAAATTCAAGAGTAACCCTACTATATAAAATATATATAAATATAAAAATCTGCGCAATAAATGCAATAGGCGTTGCCGGGATGCTCAGCGAGAATATATTCATGTTTCAGTGGACAATAAAGACCCTGGGAAAGTCTGGAGATTTCTGGACACCATGGGAATTGGCCGGGATCGAAAATCCTCTCTTACTCCTAGCAACGTTGATATAGAATCGCTAAATAGATATTTTACGACTGTTCCTTCATTAGATAATTCAACGAAATCTAACATGCTTAGCTCCCTTAGTTTAAGGACCAGTCCTAATTCCGGGCTATTCAATTTTACACCCATCACTGCTACGGAAGTCCAGAAGCATATCATGGCTATAAAATCTGATGCCATCGGCAGTGATGGTGTAAGTCGTAAAATGATTTTGCTGGCACTTGTCAAAATCCTACCTGTCCTTTGCCATATTTTCAATCACTCTCTTTCCTCTAACACTTTTCCGAATATTTGGTGCTCGGCTTATGTCATTCCCATTCCTAAAATTTCCAATCCTTCAACCTTTTCTCACTATCGACCAATCTCAATTCTTCCATTTTTATCGAAAGTGCTTGAACGTGTGGTCCACAGTCAACTTTCTCTATTCCTTTCTAGGCACAATGTTCTGAGTCCATACCAATCCGGATTTCGCCCTGGGCACAGCACTGTGACTGCTTTGATCAAAATTTGTGATGACATAAGGTACGGGATTGATAGCCGGCTAGTTAGTATTGTAACCTTACTTGATTTCTCAAATGCCTTCAATACTGTTGATTTTGATATTCTCCTAGCAGTTCTGAAGTCAATAAATGTCTCCTCCGATGCTATTGGCTGGTTTCGCTCCTACCTTTATGATCGCAAGCAATGCATACGTATTGATGATAAATACTCGTCATTCTGCTGTCTTAGTGCGGGTTTACCTCAAGGAGGAGTTCTGTCTCCCCTTCTCTTCTCTATTTTCATCAACTCTATCACTGACCTTCTCTCACTATCCTTTCATCTCTACGCTGACGATTTGCAAATTTACACATCAACAACCGTCGACGATCTCCCTGGTGCTATAGCACGACTAAATTCCGAACTCAATACTGTGAGCAACTGGAGTAAGTCGTATGGGTTGTGTGTAAATGCAAGTAAGTCGCAGGTTTCTTTATTTGGATCATCGCAGCAAATTGCCAAAATTAACCCTTCATCTCTCCCTCCTGTAGTATTCAATGGCACTATTTTGGAAATTTGCAGCACTGTCAAAAACCTGGGTCTTATTATGGACAACTCCTTTTCCTGGGCTCCTCAGATAGCTGCAGTTAGTCGAAAGATCTACGCCGTGATCGGTAGGTTGAGAAGATGGAAAATTTTTTACCTTTAAGTAAATGATATATATATATATATATATATATATATATATATATGTATATATATATATACATCTTGAAGGACATGTTGCGTCCTACATGGCGTTATTTACCGATGATGCTGCGTCCCACTGACTTTGTGCGTCCGGAATACCGTGCAAGATTGACCGACCCTCATTTTTAGCCCAAGGGTCCCTTATGATAGTTAGAATGCAAGGGCGAAAAATTGGCATGGACGTAATTTCATCACTACAATGCCTTTTAGCGTAAAATATAGTACCGCCATCGTCCGACTGAAATTTGGAGGGCGCTAGTGTTCAGCGTATAATTTACCACGTATACTTTGAGTTCAGTTCACCCATCTTATCGTGTCCATTGAATATCGTACATAATTTGTAAAGTTTTAATCATATTTTCGTGACAACAATCTTGCGTTTCTTAAATATCCTTAAACGGGCACTAGGTACGGTGTCTGAGGGGCCTATTCGGGGTTCACGAGGGACGCGGGCTTCAGCTCACTCGCGTGCCGAATTTTGTAAAGAAATAGACATGTGCCGGCTGTGATGTAAGCTTGTCACCAAAGTGATTTATTTGCAAGTGCGTTAAAAGTGGTTGTTTATTTGGTCTATTATTATGGTTAGTGATTATAATAATATATGAATCACAATGAAAAGAAGTGCAAGGATTCTTAAATTGGCAAACCGTAAGTACTTACTTTTTACTAATTAAATGAAATTAATTATAACACGATTTATCTTATTTATTATAATACCTATAACATCTAGCTAGTAAGTACCTACCTACCTATTTACATTTAAACATTTTGTCTGTTTATAATATTATGATGAGCTTAGTTTGCGTTAAACTGTCTGTGAGTGAACGTGTGTAGTCTGCAGAAATGGTTGTTGTGATTGATGTGGATACTTTTTTTAAAAGAAATGATTTTATACATTTTTATAAAGCTAAACTACAATGGCCTTGGGATTCAACGCATTTCATTTTGCAAAATTGGTGCATACATTGTGATACGAGTATTAATATTACTAATTCAGTAGTTGAACACTTTGTACTACCCATGAATTTCGATGACTTTAAAAGGCTAACTCTTCTTTCATGTGGTGTAAATTTTGCGAATATGCCATTTCTGATCATTTTCCAGAAGACGAATGTATTTGTAATAACCAGTAATAATCAAAAGGTACATGCTTCTATATTACTTACCTACCTATTTGATTCTTATAACGTAATATCATTCTACTTCGTACTAATAGGTACCTATTATAAACGCAAAAGTTTACCCCAGAGTGTTAGGTAGTAGCCAAGGGGTAGCCAGAGGCTTTTTTGCGACTTCACACAGTTCTCAGGGCGAGTGCGTTAGCCACTGCGCCTCGGAAGTTTAGGTATGGTGTTTGTGAGTATGGATGGACAGATGCTTGTTACTCTTTCACGCAAAAACGGCTGAACGGATGTGGATGAAATTTGGTATGGAGTTATATTACATCCGACAACGTCATTACAGTTACGTATATAAAATCTTTTTAACCCTTTCTTTTTTTTAATAAGGTTATAAGTTTGACGTGTTTGTGTGTGTATGCGTGAGTGCGTGCGTGCGTGCGTACCTGAGTGTGTGTCTTACTTTTTATAGGTTTTCTTGTTTTTGTTTGCTTTTGGGTCGAGGGTATTTAAAACTTTTATTGTTTTATAATAATACAAATATATCTGTTTTGTTTTCAGAGAGACATGAAGAAAAAGAAAACCAACCAGAAACCTTACATGAGGTACGTATGTTTTAACTTAGATAAAACACGACTTACGTACACATATTTTTTTATACATACTTACCTGTCCAACTCCGGACTTACCTGTTCACACCAGCCTGTGCCTCTGAGCTTACCTATTTATACATACTTACCAATCCGTCTCTGATTTACCTATGTAGACGTACTTACCTATCCAATTCTAAATTTACCTGTTGGTTCAAGTTTTTCCCAGCTGAATACCTAATAGATGCTGCTGTCTATTCATTAACTTTACATTAGTCGCTCTTAAAAAAAGAAAAAAGTACCTATGATGTCTCGTTCATCTTCAATTTCTTCTTTTAGTGTTGTTAATCATGTATTTTATTGTATGTATCTTTGTTTACAGTAATTATCTGATTCAAAATCTGCTTCAATATCTGACTTTTCTGCGACATGGTCTAATTACACTCCACCGAGACACGAAGTAAGTTTAACTAAAATACTTCATTAACTCATTAATAATAATATACTAACGGCTGTTATCCCAAAAGCGGTAGCACTCTAAGCCGAAGCAGTCCTTAAGCCATGTCAGAAACCTTCTAGGTGGCTTAAAAATATCTGCGAGCGCCAATTCACAACACGATATACAACACTTATATCACTAATCAAGTTGTTACCTTCATATTAACGAAGCAACAATAGTAAAGTGCAACAAAATATAATAAGCTTTTTTTTGTTGCAGACCAGTTCTGATGATTCTTTTCGCAATGAATTTGGAACTTCGAATAATTTAACGCCATTAGAATATGTTTCGAACTTCGATTCATCGGTCAAGGAGCCTATTAATCTTAATTATAGCGAAATTAGTCACATAAGCGGTTCTCCATGTAGTGTATTTGTAGAAAGGAAACTTCTTCAACCTTATAAAGCAGATGAATTCGTACCAAATCAAGGAATACCTCTCGATGTTAATAATTCCTTGTCTAATGTATCTTTCAAGCCACCTAATAACATAAGTTTAAGTGAAGTTAGTTGTAAAAGCAGTTCTCCTTGCAATGTAATTGTAAGTAGGGAATTTCCACAGCCTTACAATGAATCAGAACCAAATGAGAGACTATTTACGATATTAATAGTGAATCTCAAATAGAAGATAATTCTAATGATAGTACAACAATTATCTAAAGGCAAAAACCCAAAAGTTCAAAGGTTCGAGATAAAGCTTATTGCTTTTACTGTGAGTCATTTGTTTTAAATTTTGCTCGTCATTTACTCCGACACCATATTTATGAAACTGAAGTCCAAAAAATTTTGTCAAAACCTAAAAAAAGTCTTGATAGAAAACAATTAATTGCTTAAAGCTCTACGTAAAAAAGGAAACTACCTTGTAAATTCAAAAGAGGTCACTAAACCGATGCGAAAATTCATATTTACTGATTATTTGCCATGTACAGATTGTCTGGGATTCTATTCTAAAAAACTAATGTGGAAACATAAAAAGAAATGTATTGGTAAATCAGGAAGTAAAAACATTCAATCTGAGGCTCAAAATCTACTGATACGTCATCTTAAAATCGACGAAAAACTCAAGGAAACTGTATTTCCCCGAATGCGGGCAGACAAAATATCACTTATTGCAAAAAAAGATAACCTTATATGTGCTTTCGGATCTCAATATTTAAAAACTCACCGAAAAAACATTTCGTTAACGTAGTGTCTAGAAAAATGAGAGAGCTTGCAAAATTATTACTAGAATTAAAAAAGATTGATCCATCCATTAATGACTTATTTTCTGCCTTAAGACCGATTCATTATGATATCATTGTATAAGCAACCAAAAAACTGGGAAATTATGACATAGAAAAAGATAGGTATGAGACACCTACGTTCGCAATGAATCTGTCCACCGCCTTGAAACAATGCTGCAATATTGCAATAATGTGTGCATTAAAAAAGCAAGGGCCTTACACGGAAGTAAATACTGGCAAAATAGAAGCCGACTTAAAAACTTTGATTCAACTTATTGAATCAAATTGGAAATATGATGTTTCTACACAAGCTGCAACAGATTTAAACAAGAAAAAGTGGAATAAGATAACTTTTGTGCCTTTAGCAAATGATTTAAAAATTCTTAAAGAATACCTAAATAAAAAATCCTTGGATGCTGCTATAAAAATTAAAGAAGGCTTACAAACTACTGAAACATATACACAACTTTTAGAGATTGCGTATTGTAGGGTTTTATTATTAAATAGGCGCAGGCCTGGAGAACTTCAAAGAATTACAGTGCACGATTATTTAGAAAGCGACAATAATGATAATAATAAGTATGAAGAGTTTGATCGTGCGCTTACTGCCTCAGAAAGGATTCTGGTGAAGAAATTTAAACGTGTTGTCGTTAGAGGTAAACGCGGCCGCGGAGTACCAGTTCTTTTTAATTTGTTAAGAAGTTAAGCAGTTCAAGATGTTATTAAATTATTATTATCGATTAGGGATATTTTTTTGCTTTGACGCCAAATCAATTTTTGTTTGGTAATCCCGGTTATAAAAATACAATTTATGGCTTCAAAGTTTTGGAAAAGCATGCCAAACAGCCTAGAGCAATATCCTCTACAAGGCTAAGAAAACATTTAGCCACCTTATCACAAATTTTTAGCATGTCTGAAAATGATATGGAGCAGCTGGCTACATTCATGGGCCATACTAATGAAGTACATAAAAAGTCTTACAGGTTGTCAGATGACGTATACCAAACTGCTAAGATATCAAAGCTTCTCATTCTTATGGAAGATGGAAAAGCAGACGCTTACAAAGGAAAATCTCTCGAAGAGATTGATTTAGATTTGAATGAGGAGCTAATTGAACAACCGTGCCGCTAATTGAGCCCGTGGACAACAACGAAATTATAGACTATGATCCTGAACCTGAACCTACTTTAGATGCTAATTCTGATTACGTACAAACATATTGTAATTTAAATGACTTATCTCAGGCTGGACCATCTGGTATGCAAAATGATTCTCAACAACTTATTTATGAACCCGTGTCTCAATTAGGTAACGAAAACAAAATACGAAAAGGAAAAAAAATGACGTTGGTACCTTGGACAAAGGAACAAAAGGACGTAGTTACAAAATACTTTAAATTCCACATAAAAAATCACCACCCGCCTAAAAGAAATGAATGTGAGAAACTAAAAGAAAAACATGTAGATTTACTTAAGAATAAAGACTGGCTAAAAATAAAGGTATTCGTCCAAAATATTTACTCTAAGGCTAAGAAATGAGAGAAGAAAATTTATGTTTTAAAATAGTATGTTTTGTTTCAAATATTTTTACTTTGTTAATGCATACCAATGATTAAGATACTTTTAATTATGTTTGAATTGATGATTAATACCCGGTTTCTGAGGTCCGTATTAGCCATCGATATATATGTAGGTACTAGATGGGCGCTTTCATAGAAAAAAATTGGGCGTCCAACCTTTAGAGCACGCTCCTAACCTGTATAGCCCTGTCCTTGTCCCCACCATAGCGCTGTCCCGCTTTGCAGACTAGATGGCATTAGCAAAATAGGTCCACATTCTTTGTTTGACAGGGCCCGTCTATGTAAATTGAGGTCGTTGGTATTAGCTGTTTATTTATTCCATAACTTTATCTGATGTTTAGCTGTCATTAAACTTTGTTTAAAAACGATTTTACTGACATAACTGCAATTACATAAGCAAATGCTTTTAAAAGCATTTTTAAACAAAGAACTTAATAAAGAATTTAAAAAGTTGTCTGTTTATCGAATTAATAATTAATGAAGAGATAAACAGCACCTCAGAAACCGGGCATGAGACTTTTAGTTGTAGCCACTGATTTATTTTAATTATAATATAAATTATAATATAAAAATACATGTTCCATTTTAATGAAGACTGATTGATGTTCATAATTAAGTTTATTTTGTTATTAGGCAAAGGTAGAGCCCATTTATGTTTAATTATTTAGTATAACTAAAATTGTTAAAATGTCAGTTAAAATGTTTTAATTTTTATGTTTAGATACCCTTTTTTTTTACAAAATTTTAAATTGAAAGAGAAGCTGCAGATGGAGTTTACATTTCTTTTAAGTAGATATCTAAAACAAGAATGACAATATTGGGTTGATAAAAACCCTACTGTTTTTTTTTTAAATTATGATATAAAAAAAATACATGTTCCATTGTAATGAAGACTGATTGATGTTCATAATTCAGTTTATTTCGTTACTAGGCAAGGCAGAGCAAATTTATGTTTATTATTATGTCAATGTTAAATTGCATTGATTTGTTGATTGAAAAGTTTTTATGTTTAGATACACATTTTTTGTAAAATTTAAAATAAAACATTACATGTTTTATATTACGATATGCCTTTTATTCCGTATATTCACCTGCATAAATATGACTAGGTACTATATTATTCGTATCATGAAACTTCCTCTTTCTACCTTTGAACCTACATTTTCACACCAGCCTGTGCATCTGAGCTTACCTGTTTATACATACTTACCTGTCTAACTCCGAACTTACCTGTTTACACCAGCCTGTGCCTCTGAGCTTACCTGTTTATACATACTTACCTGTCCAACTCCGGACTTACCTGTTCACACCAGCCTGTGCCTCTGAGCTTACCTGTTTATACATACTTACCTGTCCAACTCTTGACTTACCTGTTCACACCAGCCAGTGCCTCTGAGCTTACCTGTTTATACATACTTACCTGTCCAACTCCAAACATACCTATTCACACCAGCCTGTGCCTCTGAGCTTATCTGTTTATACATACTTACTTGTCCAACTCCGGACTTACCTGTCCACACGAGCCTGTGTTTCTGAGCTTACCTGTTTATACATAAAAACTTACCTGTCACTCGTCAAAAATGATTATATTGCTTTTTAAGATTTTGTAGACCACCAAAGTGAAAATACCTACGCTATACATAGGTATTTGTCACTTTTGTATGCTAACTATTAATTATTTATTATCTGTGCCTGGAGACATTATAAGCCCTTATATAGGTGGAAGCCTCTTGGCTGATAAGCTGGATACAATAATTCAAAAACAGTATTTGGAACCAATCTGCATTCAATAGTAGATGGATGTCATTTAATTATTATAATCATTATGATATATGCAGAGCATTATACGGAATTGATTTAAACATACAGTTGGATGGAGGCGGAAATGTGCATGCAGTGTTTTAAACGTATACGGAGATATTCAGTGTGCAAGAAAGATTTAAGAGTGAACAGACGCACAAATTCAGTTATTCGTAACCAATCTGAATTCAGTAGTAGATAGATGTAATTTAGTTATAATAATCATTATGATATATGCAGAACATTATACGGAATTGATTTAAGCATACATTCGGATGGAGGCGGGAATGTGCATGCAGTGTTTAGTAGGTATACGCAGGTATTCAGTGTGCAAGAAAGAGTGAACGGACGCACAAATTCAGCTAGAAATATTTAATTTGAATATCACCATTTAACGTTTAAATGAAATTTGACGTCGACTTCTGATATGATACTGATTAAAACATCTTACATACGCATTGAAAACATTAAAAATCTCACTAAATTCAGTGGACGCCGCAGGGTGGTAGTTTTTAAAGACGCAAGAAGTCCTTCGCGATTTATATATATAAATAGACTAATATATATACTATAATTCAGTTTGAAAGATAATAGTTTTTTACAGCATTTTTGAAAATGTCTAGTGACTTTGACTGGCGTATGGTCAGTGGAGTGCATTCCAAAGCTCAGTAGCTTGCACAGCGAATGAGTTTGTATAAAACTTCGTTTTATGAAGAGGGATTTTCAGTGTTAAAGTACGACACGGTCTTAAGTCGGATTGCACTCCAAGAAAACTGAATTTCTCCTTGAGGTAGGAAGGAGTATTTAAGTGATATAGCCCACAATACAGAAGAGAAAGTACATGCAGATCCCGGCGACGGCGAATAGGGAGCCACTTGAGCTTTTGACGAAATTCGGATTTGTGATTATATTTACGCAAATCAAATATGAACCGTATGGCAAGATTTTGGAGTCGCTCAAGCTTGTTGTAAGTGACGCGAATGCGCTGTTCACAGTAACGGGTCGTTGATGTTATTCATTCGATTAACAGGGCAGGGAGGTCTAGGAACATTTACAATTACATTTACAATATTGGAAATTGGTGTGAGGATAGATCGCGCTACAGCATGATTTTGGGTGCCTTTTGTGTGTATGAAGCTGTTTACAGGGAGATGAAAAGACGTGGTTAAATGAATGGGTGACGACAGAGCGTAGTTGCAAATCTTTGTGTTCTAAGATGCCGGATATGCAATCATTTTGTTTGAGGTAACGAGTAAGAGTTCAGATAGTTACAGCACATATGTTGACTATGCTTGTCGTTCACTTCTTCGTTTATGTATAGTGAGAGGGCTCAGTGTTGGGTAATTGATGTTTTGAAAAACTGGATTGCAGACTAATTGTCATCGTTGCCGTGTAACCTGAAGATGTAAACATTGGGTGTTCAGGTTCTTGTTCTGTTCTGCGCATATCAGCCATGACATATTGTCATTTCGTGTCAGTTATTTGTCTACTTGTGTTTATTTACTTTCGTGTAAAATTATTTGAATATTGACCTGTTAATTTTTAGTCGTTTTGTGATTTTGTTAAAGTTGTGTACGTAGAATAAAGTCTGGTTTGTTTTTTCGTATTTCTTTCACAGATAAAGGACCGCTGATACTGCTCACATTTATAAAGAGCACCAAAAAGGAACATTTCTACTTTTTCACATTTAGAGAATTTTGTTCAAGTTAGCTTCGTTCGATGAATATGTTACGAAGTTATTACTCGAAATGTGGTTCATGTGATATGGCTTGTAAAGGTATTCAGAACTTGTGACAGACGTGTGTGGTGTGATCATTATCTGATCTATGTCTCTTTCGTATTCGGCTCTCAATAAGGCGTGAGGCGTTCTGGACGCGCCAGGCTGCGCGCTTGCCTGCTGAGCCAAGCTACGCGTCTACACTTCGCACACTACCCACCTTTCAAGCTTTTTCACCTTCCCAATTTGCTTCAAGTGGATTAAAACAGTTTTATCACTAACACCGCAGCCTGCAGCTAGCTCGAACGTAGTTTGCGATGGATCCGCTTCCACAATAGCCTTCAATTCTTCAATATTAACTTTGGTCTTCGGCCGTCCACGGGGCTTGTTCTGCAGGCCGAAATTTCCAGAACGAAAACGTTGGAACCAAAAATGTACTGTGTTTTCTTTTGCGACACTGCCGCCATACACATCATTAATCCTTCGAGCCGTTCCTGCAGCACTGGTGCCTTGATGGAACTCGTACTCGTAAATAACGCGATATTTCAAGTTTTCCGTTTTGTAAACTGAGTGACGCAAAGAAAAACTAAAAGAGGGAAAAACAAATGAATTAGGGTTTTCAAAACACAAATGCAAAAGTAAATAGCTGAATAAATTTGAAATTCCTAACCAAAGAGGAGATATTTGAGATCAAAGGGGCCAGTACGACAAAACGCAAATTTCATACGTAAGTACCTCATAATAATTGTTATCCTAGGGCCCCATACCAACATATAATTCAAAATATCAAAGATGATTGCTAAGACAGTTATAGTACCGTTGTTTTGTTGATAGGTCACAGCCTGCAAATTACCAAAATAGTAGTTTGTGATATAAGAGCGGTAAATAGGTTTTTACACTCGAACCACAGTAAACAGATACAACCAGTATGGAAACTAAGCCAAGTTGATAAATTATTTACCTACGCTCCATTGAAGCAATAGGGTTGTCACTTTTAATGTTTTATGGTTTAATTTTGTTTTTGTTAATTAAAACATTCTATGTTCTGTAGTGATCAATTAATCGAATTGAAATAGCTAGTTTACGAATACAAATTAAATAAGTATCTAATGGCGTCGGTTAATCTTAATAGTTTAAAATAGGGAAAACAGTTTAATATTGACACACAATAACTTGTAGATCTTTGTTTTTTTTGTAGGTCAGTAACTTATCATTATGGCGTAACCTTTTACATGTTTTGGCGGGAGTGTACGCGATCCGCGGCTGGGCGCACGGTAGGCGCCGCAGGTGGCGCGCGGGCTGGGCTCATGAGCTCTGTTTTCGGATGTTTGTCATGCATTTTCGGGTTGAAGCGTACCGCGTTTCAACCCCAAAAATGCGTGTGATACCTAGTAATTAAAAAAACATTGCATAAAAAATACCTTTATTTTTGACTAGCGGTCCGCCCCGGTTTCGTACGGGTGCAATTTAAATTTGTAATTTTATCGTGAAAAATACAAAGTGAACAAATTACAGGTTTTTTCATATTATGTACTATCTTTACACAAATGTAAATTAATTAAAATTAATACTTGTAATGTAAGAAAGTATTTTTAGTAATCAATATAAATTTTCATTTCTATAGCTGTTATTTCAGAATTGCGCATTTAAAACAGATAGAAAATTATAACTAACCACTCACGTAGATCTTGATCCCGTGAGGATATCGGGATAATAAATAGGTAGCTAGGTTCTTCTGGATAATTAAGTATTCTAAAAGTGAAAGTTTTATTAAAATCGGTCCAGAAGTTTTTGATAGCTGACCCGCCCCAATATATATCGGCTTCGCACGGGTAGATAGATAGACTGGTAGATAGATTTACAGTTGGAGCATTATATCTGCCTCGGTGTTCTGTTTGTGATGTACGATCTGAGTGAATAATTAACTTGAAGTTATCTGAAGTTCTAAGTTTTGTTTAAAACTTCGTATGTAAACATTGTGACTATTTAAACCGGTCTGTAATTCCCTAATTAAATCAATTTAAGAATTTCAAAATGGCGCTGATTTAATAAAATGTTGGTAACAGTTTCCTGTTTTGTGATCCTAGGGATCCTCAGATGTCGATTTTGAACGAAATCGGTTCAAATACAAAGAATTTCAAGATGGCGCTGACTTTTTAAAATTTTGGTACCGGTTTCCTGTTTTGTGATCCTACGGATCCTCAGATGTCGATTTTGAACGAAATCGGTTCAAATACAAAGAATTTCAAGATGGCGCTGACTTTTTAAAATTTTGGTACCGGTTTCCTGTTTTGTGATCCTAGGGATCGTCAGATATCGATTTTGAACAAAATCGGTACAAAAACAAAGAATTTCAAAATGGCGCTGACTTTTTAAAATTTTGGTACCGGTTTCCTATTTTGTGATCCTAGGGATCCTCAGATGTCGATTTTGAACGAAATCGGTTCAAATACAAAGAATTTCAAGATGGCGCTGACTTTTTAAAATTTTGGTATCGGTTTCCTGTTTTGTGATCCTAGGGATTCTCAGATATCGATTTTGAACGAAATCGGTTAAAAAACAAGGAATTTCAAAATGGCGCTGACTTTTTAAAATTTTGGTACCGGTTTCCTGTCTTGTGATCCTAGGGATCGTCAGATATCGATTTTGAACAAAATTGGTTCAAAGACAGAATTTCAAAATGGCGCCGACTTTTTAAAATTTTGGTAACAGTTGCCTGTTTTGTGATCCTAGGGATCCTCAGATACCGATTTTGAACGAAATCGGTTCAATAACAAAAACATTCAAAATGGCGCTGACTTTTTAAAATTGTGGTACCAGTTTCCTGTTCTGTGACCCCAGGGAGCCCCAAATATCGATTTTCAACGAATTTAAAAAACGATAGTTCAGCAGAGTTCAAACAGCCGTATACTACGCAATACACTCATGGCATTTTTAAAAAGATCGCGGAAATAGACATAAACGTGACCACTCGTCATGACGCGGCACTCACTACTGACGGCCTCGCGACGACTGCTTAGAAGTCTCGTCGATGCGCATGCTTGTGTGAGTAAGCTGTTTCGAGCGTTTCTAGGTAGTTTCACTACTGTTTGTATCTGTTTACTGTGCTCGAACTGACTAATTTCAACCCGATGACGCCAGTCGAGGGCTGACCATCGTCACGAGTATGTAGAAACCTTAACACCCATGTATCACACAATATTTTTCAAACATTTGTGAGAAAACTTTAAAATAAAAGTCGAGTAGGTAGGCACTAGGTACTCAATAGAAAATGGTTTTCACGCCCATACTTATTTATTTTAATTAATTATGTTAAATACAATTTTTAATTTTATGACTTAATTTCATCAATACATCTAAATGTCATTATTTTTTAGGTTTTCTACATACAAAGTCAATAATATCATTATGAACCTTCTTGCAAGAAAACTTTTTATTTAGAAGTAAAGAGGAAAGAAATATCGTAGAGCTATAGCGCCAGGTTCAACGAAGGGCATCAAGCCATTCGTTTGAACCTTCTCTTTGCAAAAATTATACCTGGCAGCACAATATGTATTGGAGGTGAAGAGAAAAAGCGTAAAATTATAAATGAATTACAAATGTCATCGTTGAAAGAAAACTTTAACTTTAGCTGCAGCTTGCAAGCAACAGAAGATGTTACTAAATGGAATGTATGTTTAAACCCTCTATTATTTGCATTGATACACAAATGTTGGTTTGATAATGAAGTGAGAAAGTAATAAAAACTTCAGCCTCTTACTAATCATGACCAGGAGACTTTTCAAAAGATTTGCAGGATGGGATTTTATTATCTTTTAATCAAAAAAAATAATTGGAAGTTCATGTTAAAGTTAACATTAGAGGAAAATGGGGTTTTACATGTTTTAAATGAGAACAAGGATCTCAAGGAATCCTGTAAGAAGGATGACGTCCGCGCAAGATCCATCATTGCGCAGTGGAAGCATGCTGGGCCCATGACCTATTAATGTCTTGACTCAGGCACTCGATAAGACACTTGTTTTAGTATTTTAATCTTCCTTTCCACTTTCACATTTTACAATTACTGTCATTTTTCCATCACACTTTTCGTTATACCATTTTTCATTGCAAGAGACGCTTACTTGACAGACAATTTTATAGACAGCATCACAACCACAGACTACCTACTACAGATTAATATTACAACACGATCATACCTAAGCAATGGATGACGCTGGATGTAATACAATACCAAAGAATTATACACATCTACTTTCAAAAATAAATTATGCAGAGTGCCCAAATAGTGACGTCCAAAGAAACAATTTAAATTCCTCGTACCTAGAAAATACCCCATGTAAACTCGCCGGCATATTTAGCGGAACATTAAAAAAAAGGTTTGATATCAGTATCATATAAGGTTGCTGGCTGGTTTATACGTCATTTAATTTAAAAAGAAATATTTTCAAATTAAGAAAACAACTGAACATCACATTTTATGCAATTGTTTTAATTTTATTCAAATACACCTTATCTGGAGCGAACTTCAAGTATTTCTTCCTTCTGAGTTTGATTTAAAATTTCATTGAAATACTGTTTTTTGTTAGTTTTTTTTTAATCGCGTATCTTTCTGGAGTTGATGACTGAATTATGCCTGACTTAGCCCCAACGGAGATTGCCAGGGCACTCGAAATGCGAAGAAATGGTCAAACCTACAGAGTGATATCCAGAGATCTTCGTCGACCAGTTTCAACGATCCATCGCAGTATCCAACGGTTCAGGGAGACCGGTACTTATGTGAGAGAAGCAGGACAAGGCAGAAAAAGACGCACTTCGAGTAGGGATGATCGTTTCATTCGGCTTCGTGTACGTAGGAACCCCCGACCGACCTATTTTTAAGGTTCCGCTAAATATGCCGGCGAGTTTATGTTCAGCGATTTTTGGTAGTTTTCGAGTTATAATTTTTTTAAGTTTTCTCGTGAGATTTCTGAGGGAGTGAGTGTTAAATTTGTTTTCTTTTTATATAGTGTTATTTTTCTATGTGAAAATGCTAACTATGAAGTCTGCTACCATGCATAAAATAATTACCATCATAATATTAACCCTAGTCGAAAAATTTTTGGTACAAATTGAAAAATTTATGTTCGACAGAAGTAGAGACGAATTTTCAACTTACTTAAACCTGTCTTCGTCACTTCCAACTAATTTCAAACCTTTTGGGGTTCATAAGCTTCCCTTATTAGTTAAGAAATTTGGTACTTTAGGGGGCATTATTGTGATAAATCGGACTTCAAATGTGGTAAGGCGGTAATTTTATGAACTTAAAATTGGTGTTTGCCTATTGACAATTGTATGGCTAATTGCAGCAGGAAATTTTTGAATTTAAGTATTTTCTACAAAAATAATCAAAATTTTTCAATGAAGTGACATCAAGGTTACTTAAAAGTTATTTGGATTTTTTTAGTTTTTTATAGTCAGTAGGATAAAAAAACCGAATAACACTCGGTTAGGTATTAAAATACCTTTATCTTATTATCCTTCTGTCAATAAAGTATGGCTTTTCCGCACCTACAAGCTTTTTTTCTGTTTTTGTCGGCAGCATTGTAAAGTATTGCTGGCAAAAACAGGTAAAAAAACTTGTAGGTAACTTAAATGCAGAGTAAATTTATGTGTCACCATACATTTGCTCTGCATTCAACTCGTGCGCGAACTATAGTTAGGTACTCCAAATTTCTAGTAGTGATAGTGAAGATTTGATAACGCCACAACGCTCAAGAAATCTAGAAAAAAATACAATAAAATATATTATGAAGAGTTTTTACAGAGAAAAAGCGAAAAAACGCGCCGACTTTTTCTGAAAATGTTTTACTTTTTTATTTCAGTAAATTATTGCAAAAATATAAGCCAAGTACCTCGTGGTCCGAGTATTCAATGTTAAAAAGTCATAATTAAAAAAATTCAAAACACGACTGCCCTGCCGAAAAACGAACTAAAAAGTTAAAAATCTAAATTGATTAATTTAGATTTTTATTAAATGATATTTTTTTGTGAATCACTGGATATTAAACTATAGTGTTATATATTTTTGGAATTTACTGATCATTTTCTAGATGATGATTATATATTTAATCTTATTTTCGATTTTTTTTTTTCAACTTTACTCTTTAATGCGGGATCATGGTCGCGCCATCAACTTTTTTAAGATTTTACTTGCCTATGTCGTCCGGAAAAAGCTAGGGATTCTAACGATACCTCATTTATCAAAATCGGTTCAGGCGTATAGAAATTATTATATGGTGGAATACAAACTCACACATATACATACAAACATACATACATACATACATGAACCCTGAAAACAATATAGCCCTGTTTTCAGGCAGTCGTATAAAAAGCACTATATTGGCAAGAAACGATGTAAATATTATGGAGTATAAAAAACTGACAGCGTTTCTGAAAAGAAAATCAGAAGGATTCCGTAGTAAAAAAATCAAAGGATGTATGTTCTTTTTTGCAAGATGCTCCAGATGCCAAAAATTTGTAGATGAAGGTAAGATCATACTAATATTATGAATGCGAAAGTGTGTTTGTTTGTTGGTATGTCCTTCAATCACACCGCAACGGAGCCACGGATCGATGTGTGTTCTCGCAGATGCTGGCGCACACCAAAACCACAATAAAACGTCACGATGGTTGGAAATCATCGCACATCTTACATCTTACACACATCACACATCTTACATAGAGAACTCTATAGAAAATAAGGCAAAAATAAACAACCAAATAGCTTTCATGTCATCAACATTCATCTGCTCATCCATCTACGAAGTCAGTAGTATCACCACTTGCAACTTGGCAAATGGTTGAACCATTAGAACCACAGCCTTCCACAAGCGCGACATCACAGCCAGTTATCTCATCAGCTGTGTTGTCCCGAACATCCAACCCCAAAACCATTAATCTTCCTAATAAAAACATTCTTTTTAAAAATAATCTTATATTTTCCTTGCAGGCGTACTATAAAACACTATGTATCACTTGGGAAAAAGTACGATTCCTAGCTCGCGTGTATTGCGGCCCTTCGGCTACGCCTCGTGCCTCAAACTAAACCCTAGTTAGTAATCGGTCACTTTCTCCCCTCAGTGAACAATGTACTATTCTTGATCAGGAGGGATTCATGCAGATACGATATTGAAAGCTATTTAAATCAGAGTTAAATAACTAATGAAAGACAATACTATTTATATCTGAACGCAAAAGGCATTACACGTGTGAAGATTGAAATTATACTTAGTGAAGGATACATGATGTATCATTTAAAATTTTAATTGACTTCGTAGACTTTAATGAAACAAAGATAACAAAAATAGCAAATCAAAGTTAGTAAAGGTGTCAATTTGCTACACGCAACCCGCACAAAGCAACGACTACTATGACGAATTTAGTAAAAATGGTGTCATTTACAACTTCAGTAAGACAAATGTTTCTATATCAACTATCTACATATTTCTATATTATCTATAGAAATATCTTCATGGATCTAGAGACAATAATTCATCATTGGGTATATAAAGCTCGAAAAAATTAATATGACATTTTGAAATCTGTACTAATATTATAAAGAGGTAAATAAAGTGCAGGCCGCTTTTCGAGACATGCCGCACTTAACGATATCATACGCCGGTCCCTTGCCACCGTTAACGTGCCAAGTCTACTTGAGCCGACTGGTATTGCAAGATACGATGGCAAGAGACCGGATGGTATGAGTTTGATTCCATGGAAGATGGGCCGGGTGCTAGTATGGGATGCAACCTGTTCAGACACGCTGGCCCCTTCCCATCTACTTGAAACCAACAACAGAGCAGGTGCGACTTGTGAAGCGGCTGAAAAACCAAAAGCATGCAAATACAGGGGTCTAGGCTCCGAATATGATTTTGTCCCATTCGGTGTCGAGACCCTTGAGACTGTAGAGCTGGCAGCTACCTCGGACAAAGAATTAGCCTAGCTTATTCAAAGAGCGAACGCTGCCAGTATATTCGGAACCTTGCATAAAGGGACTTCTTTTAATAATATTTTTTTAGTTATTATATTATATTTTTAAGGCTTTAAATATTATTAAATTTCCATTTGTGAATATGATACTATATATCTTACTTGTATATAAATTATTCTCAATGTTTATCTATCGAACTAAAATGTATCGACTCACTTCTAGCTGGCAATGTAAAATAAGAGGTAAAATTTGTAAGGTTGTAGGGGGAAGGTAAACTCAGGATCTACAGAACCGATTTTGAAAATTCTGGTACCAATAGAAAGCCACATTATTTGGCTATATATTAGGTCCTTACGAAATTAATTAAAAGGGTATGAAATTGTCGAACTGGCCACTTTGATCTCAAATATCTCCTCTTTGGTTAGGAGTGTTAATTTCAAATTTATACAGCTATTCACTCCTGCTTTGGTGTTTTGAAAACCGTAATTCACTTGTTTTTTCCTTTTGGTTTTTTCTTTGCGTCACTCAGTTTACAAAATGGAAAACTTGAAATATCGCGTTATTTACGAGTACGAGTTCCATCGTGGCACCAGTGCTGCAGAAACGGCTCGAAGATTTAATGATGTGTATGCCGGCGGTGTCGCAAAAGAAAACACAGTGCATTTTTGGTTCCAACGTTTTCTTTCTGGAAATTTCGGCCTGCAGAACAAGCCCCGTGGACGGCTGAAGACCAAAGTTAATAATGAAGAATTGAAGGCTATCGTGGATGCGGATCCATCGAAAACCACGTCCGAGCTAGCTGCAGGCTGCGGTGTTAGTGATAAAACTGTTTTAATCCACTTGAAGTAAATTGGGAAGGTGAAAAAGCTTGAAAGGTGGGAACCTCATAAATTGAGTACAGCAAACCGACAAACGCGCGTTGACTGCTGCGTTACATTACTCAACCGGCACAATAATGAATGGATTTTAAATCGAATTATTACCTGTGATGAAAAGTGGATCCTGTACGATAATCGGAAACACTCATCGCAATGGCTGAACCCTGGCGAACCAGCAAAATCCTGCCCCAAAAGAAAATTGACGCAAAAAAAATTACTTGTGAGCTTTTGGTGGACTAGTGCCGGTGTCGTTCACTACAGCTTTCTTAAATCTGGCCAGACGATTACGGCGGATGTCTATTGGCGGCAACTGCAAACCATGATGGAAAAGCCAGCTGCTAAACAACCGAGGCTGGTCAATCGCTCTAGGCCACTGCTGCTTCAGGACAACGCTAGACCACACACTGCACAACAAACGGCTTCCAAAGTATAGGAGCTTCAATTGGAATGTCTAAGACATCCACCGTACTCCCCGGACCTTGCTCCAACAGATTACCATTTTTTTCACAATTTGGATAACTTCTTGCACGGGAAAATATTCAACTCCGATGGGGCAGTCCAAAGCACCTTCAAAGATTTTAATGATTCCCGTCCGAATGTTTTTTTTTGTAAAGGGACCAATGAACTACCTATGAAATGGGAAAAGTGCATAGATAGCAATGGTACATACTTTGATTAAATAAATATATTATTTTTCAAAAAAATCGACTTTATGTTCCTCCCTTACAAAACGCCAATTTCATATGTAAGAACCTAATATTAAGCCGAAAAATTAGGGAGTTCCCGTGGAAATTTAACAAACCTTAATTCACGCGGACGAAGTTGCGGGGATATGCCAGTGTGTAATATTTTAACATTCGTTTTAAACAAAAAGCGGCGAAAATCACTACAAACACAAAATAATGGAAGAGGATCACTGATCGGTGATTGCTGATTAGAGCTGTCACTGAGGGTTCACAGTTGGAATCCTAATTATACGCTACTTCTATTGGAACACTATATTTTTGAAAGTTAATATAATATAAATAAATTTAGAAGTAACTTTTTATACTTACAGTATTAATCGAGACAAATCTTTACAGATTTCGCTGCTAATTGAACGCATTTTTCTGCAACAATTCGAAAGAGTGAGTTACTAATACAGATTTTTACGTTTGGATTCAATTCATATCTTGTTAACTTGTATTGTATTCATGTATTGTCAACGGCACTCCAGTCCAGTCGACTGGAGTGCCGTTTACAATAATTATTCTTTTACAATCTGTTTTTTTTTTTTTAATTTTTGTAAAAAGGATGAACAAGTCCAAGTGTTTGTAGACGTTACCGAAGTTCCTTTTTAATAATTAAAGCGAATAGAGAGCAGGCCATGCATGATTTATATCGGGTTGTAACATCGGGATCTTTTTTTGTGACAATTTTGAAATTGTTACAAAAAAAAGATCTTTTGGTTAGGACAAAAACATAGCTAATGAATGAGCTCCATTGAGCTGAGCTTGTAGGCTCGCTTAAATCAGGAGTTTCTTGCTTAGCGCTTTATGTAAACCCTCTAGGGGTAGAGCAGACAAGACTACGTGGAGTCGGGTTGTGCCAATTCGGTTTTGGGAGATATGCACATTTTTGAATAATATTGTCACCCTTTTATAGCATGATATTCACCATAAAAGCCACTATTCTCCCGCACTCCCGCGCTGCTCAGCGTTGTCGCCTCGTCCCGTCGCCTCCGAAAATTTGTAAAAGCCGATTTTCTGCTGTTTCAAAAGAATAATATGCTAAAATAGACCGATCGTTTACGAGAAATCGAAAGCTTATGAAATCTTCTATCGATATAGTCGTGATATCGATACTTAGAAAATGAATTTGAATGAAATGAAATCGCTCAATGTTGATTTTTATATATAAATCGAAATCTACTAAAATTTAACAACATAAAACATTCAACAAATCCAGGGTATTATAAAATAGCAATGGTACATACTTTGATTAAATAAAAATATATTATATTTTAAAAAAAACGACTTTATGTTCATCCCTTACAAAACGCCAATTTCATATGTAAGGACTCTAATAATATCAGTTATAGATGCGAATGTTTGGAAGGATGGATGTTTGTCCACGCGGTCGAAGTCGCAGGCATTAGCTTGTTTATAATATTAGTAATATTAAAGCGAATGTTTGTTACTCAATCAGACCGGCTGAATCGATCTGGATGGAATTTGGCACAGAGACAGATTATAGTCTTGAATAACTCATAGGCTAAGACTACTTTTTATCCCCATAAAGTACGAAGTTCCCGCGAAAACCAAAAAACCTCAATCCACGCGGACAAAGTCGCGGGCTTAAGCGGGTAGATTATAATGAAATGATGTTTTAAGTGGTTAAATTTTAGTAGGTTTCCATTTATATAATAGTCAACAATTAGCGATTTTCATATCATTTCATTTTGATTCATTTTCTTAATGTCCATTTCTATCCACAGTAAAGCTATCGATATCACGACCTGTCGATTTCATAAGCTTGCGACATCATGAACGATCGTTCTCGTATACTTTCATTATGATGAAAGGTCGATATCATAAGATATCGATGTAACGTGTTCGATCTTATGCTTCGGTGTTGTTTATTTCGATGTGGCGTACTAGGGTCCGTTTTCGGCATACTTCTCTCCGACCTCACTAGTTCAGCGGAACTTGAGCAGATACGGGGCGACAGTAAAATATATTACAACATATTGTATATTTTTTTTAGGTCACAAAAACTTGCGCGGCAAAGGTTTGAGCTTTTCTCATAAATACATAATTACAATTATATTAATCATAATAATATAATTGTGAAAAAAACGAATGTGTCTTTCGGTTCGTTTCCTATGCGCTTGCGTATCGTGTGCTCAATGACGAACTTTCCAAGCTACGTTTCTGTATATCTATGAAAAACTAAAGCGTTGAGTGTTTTATATGAAGCGTTTATTGAGGTAGAGTTCACCGCCAGCGGCTGTGCAAGCTGATTCGCGCACATTCGTCATTCACACCGAGCTGGACCACTTCCTCGCCCGCACCGATAATGTCCTTGTACTTGTCCGTTAGTACCTTGATCCAGCACTAATTCCCTCGTTAATTTTAGTTCAGTAGATTCAAATTATAATTTGACCAGCCTGAGCAGCGAAGTTCGATGCCCCTTCGAATACACATCTAAAGTTAATAAAATAATTAATATATGCAGCTTTATGATCTCTGATCGTGGCTTGCGGTTATAACAATGTTACGCTACTGATCGTGCAAAAGGTTGTGACTGTCAGACCTCTCGGTGGATGCTGTGCCAGAATAAGTGTCTTGCATGATCACCTCTTGGAAATAAGAGCTAGGCTCTGCTGGAGAGTTAGGCGTCGCTCGCTCGAACATCAACAACGTCGATTAGCAAACGAACAATGACTAATATTTGAAGAGAAAAGTTCGGCCCATCTGGCACTGAAGAAAACATTTTGCAAACACCAAAGAAGAAACGCAGTACCAAACCTGTGACAGCGATGGATGATTTCAATAGAAATGCAATTAGGAATCATATTTATAGTTATTATTTAAGGACTTTAAGCTTATTTAAAAGGTAAATCTTCTTTATCAAAAATTTTAAGATAATATCTTAAAATTTTAACATACGTAAAATACGCCTATAAAAAACAGATAAAAGAAAACTTTTTTTAGAACGATATGACATAATATTAAAGAGAATATCGTTTATGAAAGAAGCCAAGAAAATCGAGAACTGGGACAGAGTGGTGTTTCTTAATAAACATGGTTAAACGCCAATCACACGGTTTCTCGATATTAGACTGACGAAACCCAAGCGTCGACGACCAATGTGCCAATGGGTAAAGGGGCCCGACTGATATAATATGCCACAAAGTTTCTGCGGAACTAGTAACGACTACCACGAAGAAATGAATTCTGTTACATTTAAAGAGTGGTTCAAGAATATCTTATTGCCCAGCTTACCAATAGATAAAGCACACAAGCCAATAAAAAAGCAGAATTGTTAGGTTGGCTACGAAAAAACGGGATTGACGCAAATATGCAGATGCTGAAAACTGAACTGATCAAATTAATGAAAGAGCCCATACACGAGCGATATGGAATCGACGAGTTGGCTCTGGAATACGGTCATCGTGTTAACAGAATTCTGCCATTCCATTGCCAGTACAACACGACACGAGCTAATCTGGGCCCAAATCAAAGAGATTGACAAATCTGTTATAACATTTTGTTACATATAGTGTCAGTTTTTATACTGTTGACGTATGTACTGTGCAAACTTTAATATTATACAAGTATCAGCCTTCCTAGTTATTGTTCATTTATGGTTAGCATAACGTGTCTTCGAGAGACGACAAAAAATCAGTCGGCATGCGGCTACCCACTAAATACTGAATCAGCCTTCCTTGCGATAGTTACCAAATTGCAATTGCAAATTGGTCCTGTCAGCGAGAGTGCAGCCCAGATATTATTACTATATTTAGCCTATTTTAGCCCTTTTGTAAGCTACATTTTCGCCTTTTTTGCACTTGAATCAACTAAAAAAAGGCAGACACACATTTAAAATATTAGGTAAGTTATTTGGTTTATTAATTGGATCCTGGTTCAAACCTAATGAACAATGATAGGCCGGTGAATGATATAGAACAAAAGAAGATAGAAGAACAAAGAGATACTGAAGATAGTACTTTTAACAAAGATTATTGAATCAAAACTGCTCTTCTATTTCAGTGTAAAGGCAACGATTGTAATTCAAAAGTGAGTAATATTTACATTATTTCTTAGTAGTATGCGCATTACACTCCACATTAGTGAACCGAATTGATTTAATTTCCGACTCATTTCCGATTTCAGTGTTTAGGCAGTATGTCATCCGCAACGGTGAGTATCCAATGAATGATAAACATGCCATGCATCAACAAACATCATGGTAAATAGTTTTTATAATGACTCTAGATTAATCCTTTTCTGTGATTTTTTTCAGGCAGTAGGATTTAACTCATCCGCCGTGGTACTGTCTCCAATTCCCATTTCAAATAGTTGAATAATTTATGTATACAAAAAATTAATAATTGATCACTTATTTTTTAATTATTACGTAAATTTCTTCACCATTTCAATTGCTGACTCACTACTAAGCCGCAAGTTTAATTTCGGAATGTGAAGGATTTGGCCATAGTTCACCACTGGTCACTGCGGATTGGCCGTACTTACACATCTTCGAGAACCTTATGAAGAACTCTCGGGCTTGCAGGTTTCCTTACAATGTTTTTTTTTTACCGTTTGAAGCAAGTGATATTTCATTTTGTAAGTAAGACGTACGTGCCCTGGTATCGACCATCGAGCACCCGCGACCTGTAGGTATAGGAAGTCAGTTGGCTAAATAACCTGTATTGGAAAACCACTAGGCTATCACTGCTTACATTTCTTAACACTTCCTTATTACAATGATTATTAATATTGCGTGAACACAAACACTTAAAAATCACTAATGCTTCACTGACTCAATAAAAATTTGTTTTAGGTATTCGGAGACCTTTCAACGGTTGAAGTAAATAAAAAAAATTTGATAATATACGAGTTTAGTTTAAATTATAGTACGAGTGCGTTAATCATTAATATTAAAACGGAGAAGCCACATGGAAAAATTTTGCAACTTCTAACTTTGAAACTATTTAGTTACTAATTCAGCACAACTGCCTTTTATTAGGTCCATAACTACAGTGATTTGTAACCGGGCTAGTGACTAGTGTGAAGATCGATATATTTCATTCTGCTTAAAACTCTACTTTAATTTTCTTTTATCACTTAAAAAAATCAGTACCTAGTCAATTTGTTTTAGTGCCGTTATATTTTCGATTTTTGTATGTTACGACTGAATCGAAACTGTACGTTATTTTCTGTCGTGGAACCAACGCAGCACAGACAGTATGCAATATCAACGAAGTTTGTAAGCGACCTTACCAGACCTTGCCTCAACAGATTTCTTTATTTTCGGAATATGAATAATATTTGCATGAAAATTTCAAAATCAAATTATAAAGAATGCATCGAATTCCTTCTCCAGGATTTCTTTAACAGAGCCATCAATGAACTGCAGTTAAAATGGCGAAAGTGCATAGGTAGACAATTATTATGGCCCACAACCCGATTTATCACCTTTCATTACAAAAATTATTTTAATTTTTTCTGTATAAAACGGCAATTTTATAGGTAAGGACCTAATATTTGCCGAGCCGAAATATGTATATTGTCATCAAAAATAACGTTACTTTACGCGTTTCGTCCTCGGGGAATTAGGTTTAGAAAATGCCGTACTATCCCATATAATTATCTATTAAATTTTCGTTCTATTCAATGTGAGCTTCAGCCGTGGTTAGTTGTTCCCACCCTACCAGCAAAGACGTACCGCCAAATGATTTAGCGTTCCGGTACGATAACGTGTTGAAACCGACTAGGGGTATGGGTTTAAGCACCCTAATCATATCTGATAATCTGTACCTATACCGTTCAATTAAATGTTTTACTTTGCCAACAGTGCTATGGGCCATTTTGTGAAGCAAAGGTACGCAAAGAAAAATAATAAATTTCATATTATTTGTGCAAACGTTTCGTGCAAAACGAGTAAATTTATTTCATTTGCAGTGTGACGGAGTCATAAATATATGCATGTCAAAGGTAGAAACATCTTTTTTATATTTATTCTAGTAATCATAAATACACACATCTAAAGTGTCTCTGTTTCCATAAGGCCTTATGGACTCTTTTTTTTTCTCAACTTCATCAAATCAAGAAACCATTTTTGAATTTCGTTCAAAAGATGAAAATGTCTTATTCCTATAATATAATCCGGCAACAGGTTTGAGACCAAATCAGTAGGCACCATTTCTTCCATACTTCTGAGTACAATAAATTATGAACCTGCCCTTCACATTGTCAGTTCTGATATCGGAGGATAATTCATACATTTTACTTCTTCCGATATCAGTAACCAATATCCGATATCGGATCGGATATTCTGTAAGCTTTCATTTATAGAGAGAAAGCGTTATTTGAGCCGAGAAGAACAAATTATCGGCGCCGTAAGAATGTTGAAAGTTATGCAAACATATTGATTGGTTAAACCGTTGCACTAGTGGTTTTTTTTAAACCAGGAATCATATATAAACGTGGATACTTCAACTTAGCCTCTGTCTATTGTCCACCAAAGCATAATGTTAGTGAAGCCATGTTCACAGAGTTCTTCGCAAGACTTGGTAACCGCTTTGTGGCAGGTGGGAACTGGAATTCGAAACGCACGTACTGGGGCTCAAGACAACGCGAGGCAGACAACTAAATCTAGCCCTAATTTCTAATCACCTTGTGCCGATCTCTACTGGCGAATCAACATATTGGCTAACAGACAGCAATAAAATACCTAATCTCTTGGACTTCTTTGATCTCGTGGTCAAGGATTTATCACAACATTACTTCAAAGCGGAATCCTGCTATGATAGCTCCTCGGACCACACGCCAGTCTTGCTGACTGTTAGCACGATGATAATACATAATGAGAAACATGAAGCCCTGTACAACAAATACACAGACTGGGATTCATTCTAAGAGCTCTTAAATCGAAATATTAAACTAGATATAGCTCTGAAAATACATGATGATATCGAGAATGCAATTTACATTATTACCAGCATTATTCAAGATGCATGTTAGACAAGTACTCCAACTCTGAAAAACGAAGTAACTACAAATATCCCTATGCAGATGAAACTCCAAGTTCTGGAAAAACGACGCTTACGACGCGGATGGCATACTAGCAGACACCATTTTGATAAAACAGCCTTTAATAAAGCTTGTAAAGAACTAAAAGAGGAGCTACAAGAAATACAGGACAGCACTATAGAGCATAAACTAACAACTGGCACATCCAAATCCGCTAGCCAACAGACTCTTGGTGGAGGATTGCCCAAGACGCCTTAAAAAAAACGCATACTCGACCTGGGTTAAATGACTAACGAGTCGTGACTCCTATATGAGGATTAGGTCTAAACGACAAATCACCCTTTCAACTCATTCGCCTATAGTCCTTGGACATCAGTCCAAGGACTGCGATCACGCAGACCACGCTAAGAAAAGAAGAAAAAAAAGGAATCATATATAGCTTGCACCCCATCTGCGGAATGCAAGCTATCTATGTTTTCTCTGTATTTCGTTTGTAGTACATAACTGTTAAATTTCATCAAATATCGATTAAACTCGTAGCCATACTGAGTGAAGAGAATATAGACAACGTCAAATAATTAGTAAGTTCTTACTTTTGAAAACATTTAAAACTCGGACCAATTATATCAACACTTCAACCCATTAACGACTTCGAAACACCTGAGCACGAATCTCTCATTATTTTTTCAGTGTTTTGGAAGAGTATGTCATGCTAAGGTAAAGTTTAACCCTTAACCTGCCTATCTGATATTACAACCTTCACAAGTGTTCGTGTTTCATTCTAAGGACCACATTATCGATTCGTTTGAAACATATCATCTAACAGGTTATTTATTAACTCAGTTATTGCGTTTAGTCGTACTCAAGGTGTATGACAAGGGCTTGATAGGTAAAGAAAAACTCGTGTTTGAGCGTGTCCTCAGAATTACAATATCAGCGTAAATTGTTGAATCACAAGAAGGTTGTCTGTTTACTGTTTAAGTTGGTTTTATTATAAGTAAAGATACCGTCTGGCACTCAAAAAGTGGCATGTACCAACAGGAGTTCCTTTTTTACCAGACTGCGTTTCAACTTACAGTGCAAAGCGGGATCGTGCTTGACATTGGTATGGTCTCAATATGAATATTAGCCATTCGTAACCATTCGTGTTAGGTACCTACCTAGTTACTACCAATTGCTCCAGTTGTAACGTGGGAGAACTTTCATGTCCCATATTATTATTACTGGGAGTAATTAAGACAGGCAAAAACTCCTTCCTTTTCCCGAAATCATATTATGTGTGACATTTTATGAGAAACTAGCGGTCCACCCCGGATTCGCACGGGAAGCACTTAATCATAATAGTCCATACCCAATAACAGCCAGTCGGCACTGGGGAGATTTTCTTTTTGTTATAATATCGTATTTGTTATAAGATCTTTTTAGTTTAAACCTTGTATTAGAACAACTTTTAATAAAGAACTTTGTACGGTGACATTGTAAGACATATTAAAATGCCCACCTTAAAAATGGTATCTCAATTATATAAATAATTTTAAATACATAATTAAAAACACGATATGGCGCAGTCGATATTCTTTTAAATGTAAAATAAAGAGGTAAGGAAGATATTATTAATATTTAATGATGGAAAAAGGCAAATCTGTTACTGAAAATGGATCGATAAACCTACCAACATAAATAGGTTGGTTGGCAAGGCTCTATGTCCGAGAATTGGCGTTTCTTCAAGCAAAAGTTTGAAATATTGATAACTAGCGAATGCCCGCGACTTCGTCCACGTGGATGGATGTTTTTCGGTTCCGCGGGAACTCTTTAATTTTCCGGGATAAAAAGTAGCCTACGTGTTATTCCAGACTATAATCTATCCCTGTGCTAAATTTCATCCAGATCCGTTCAGCCGTTGGGACGAGATTGAGTAACAAACATCCATCCACACATCCATACATCCGTCCAGAGACAAAGACAGCATTGCTACTAAATGCCATAGGTGATCACGGCATTAAATTATACAACACATCTGTATTTGAAAAAGCAGATTATCACTATGACACAGAAATGGTAATAAAAAAATTTGAAGAGCATTTTAATCCAGAAAAGAATGAAACTTATGAGAGACTAGCGATCCGCCCCGGCTTGGCACGGGTAGCACTAATAATAGTCTATACCCAATAGTAGCCAGTGGGCAGTGGGCAGCTTTTACATTTTAATATTACATTGTAAGAGTACGCCCCGTCGCCATGATGTAAAGGTCAATTTTATCTTAATTGGATACTTGAGATGATTAACATATTTATTTTGATAAAGATTAATACTATGTTGGTAAAACCCCTTCGCAAGTAAAGCATTGGTTTAGACCAAATTTGAAAGTTATAAAAATGGTTATTATTGGAGTCAACCTTAAAAGATAGATATATGCTTAGTTCACATTATTGCAATTTTAGTAAGGATCTCTAATGTTTTTTAAAATAAAATATAGCCTATGTTAATCGCTGATACTGTAGTTTTCTACAGGTGAAAGAATTTTTAAAATCGTTGAGTAGTTTTTGAGTTTATTCATTCCCTTACAAACAAGCAAATATTTCCTCCTTATAATAAACTCGCCGGCATATTTAGCGGAACATAAAAAAAGGTCCATAATTAAAAAAATATGGTTTTATTTTAAAATCTACTCACTACACTTCTTTTGTTATTTACAGTTTCATTTGTTTTACTTAAAATGAGATCACATTAAGAACAGATTTTGCGAGTAAAGGCTATTTGTGAAAAATGGTAAATTTTTGAACTTTTCATGTAACCGGGAAAAGTGAAATTTAATATTAAAATAACAATTAATTAAATTAGAAAAATGGTGATTAATATCGCGTATTTCCTCCACGTGCTCTTATTAAAGTTTCTACCCGTCTAGGCATACTGAGAATGATGTTATCGATGGTCTTCTGGGCTAGTCTCCGCCATTCCTCAACTACGGCGATTCGCAGTTCTCCCACGTTAGCAGGAGCTGGAATTCTGGACTTAACTTTTCTTTTCAGCAAGTCCCAAACGTGCTCTATTGGGTTCATATCCGGTGATCTCGCCGGCCACTCCATAACAGTGATATTCATATCATTAAGATAAGCTTGAGTTACCCGAGCGGTATGCGGCCGAGCATTATCCTGCATTAAAACAAAATCTTCACCGATATATGGGGCAAACGGTACGACATTTTCTTCTAAAACTTCTCTGATATAGCGATCTGCAGTCAGACTCCCTCTGTCAATCACTACCAAGTCTGTGCGAACTCCCAAACAAATGCCCGCCCAAACCATTATTGATCCCCCACCGTATGCAACTGTAGTTTCAAAATTTGTCTGAATGTATCGTTCTCCTTTGCGTCTGTATATTCTTTGCCTGCCGTCAATTTGATTTAAGAGAATTCTGCACTCGTCACTAAACAATACTCCATTGGTCCGCGTTCCAAAGTCGATGTTCCTGAGCAAAAGTTAACCTGTTTCTACGATGATTTACCTCGAACCTTGGAGCCTTGGCGGGCACAAATGAACCCAAACCAGCTTCTTCGAGCCTTCTTCGTACCGTACGCTCACTTACGGTTACACCCCGCACTGCTTCTATTCTTTCATTTTGTTGTTATGCAGGATAATGCTCGGCCGCATACCGCTCGGGTAACACAAGCTTATCTTAATGATATGAATATCACTGTTATGGAGTGGCCGGCGAGATCACCGGATATGAACCAAATAGAGCACGTTTGGGACTTGCTGAAAAGAAAAGTTAAGTCCAGAATTCCAGCTCCTGCCAACGTGGGAGAACTGCGAATCGCCGTAGTTGAGGAATGGCGGAGACTATCCCAGAAGACCATCGATAACATCATTCTCAGTATGCCTAGACGGGTAGAAACTTTAATAAGAGCACGTGGAGGAAATACGCGATATTAATCACCATTTTTCTAATTTAATTAATTGTTATTTTAATATTAAATTTCACTTTTCCCAGTCACATGAAAAGTTCAAAAATTTACCATTTTTCACAAATAGCCTTTACTCGCAAAATCTGTTCTTAATGTGATCTCATTTTAAGTAAAACAAATGAAACTTTAAATAACAAAAGAAGTGTAGTAAGTAGATTTTACAATAAAACCATATTTTTTTTAATTATGGACCTTTTTTTTATGTTCCGCTAAATATACCGGCGAGTTTATTAGTTTAGATATATAAGTTCACACGAGATAAAAATGATGGTGAGTCACATAAATGTTTCTTAGTAGTGCTGAGAGACCTAAGCAGTACTTGTTATTTTGATACCTTGTTTCTTAAAAGTACAAGACAGATTTACATGCGGTTCTTTGCTTTAGATAATATGTATAGCTTCTGAGATGGTTCTTAGATATATTTTAAGACCATGACCACCAAGCTGCGCTGCAATCGTTATTTTTATTTTTTTATTATGTAGCCTTGTTTCTTAAAAAATCCTAGGCAGATTAAGATGCGGTTTTTTTGCATTAGATATGTATGTCTTGTGAGAAGGTTCTTAGATTTTCAACGTCAAAGTGGCCTATTAGGAGCAACGCGAGCCTCAGTTTGGGTGGCCATTGATCACATTGTAATCCGAAACGCTGCCAAATTGTGTGCAGATTATAATAATAAAACGAGCGTGATTATGCAATTAACTATATTTTTAGGGTTGCGTATGTCTGCCGGTCAAATTTTGCATATTCTAATAACTGCTAGCTGCAGACTTGAAATTTAATAGAATGGAAAAGTTTTAAATAATGCTTACCCAACCTTACCCATGTTAAAATTAATGGAGTAGTTAGTAGGAACTAGTAACACGTACTAAAAAAATCTCATGTTATTACTAGTAAGACTCGTAGTGCACACTACACGGACAACGAATGATAATAACCTTAAAAGTAAAATTGCATTTTAGATTTTTCATTTATGGCTTCTAATTAATTAAAACTGTACTGATTTTTTATATCAAGAGTGATGGAACATCGGCCTTAGCAGACGTAAGTCATAACATTTCTAATCTGTACTAACAATACGTGAAAATTAACGAGGTAAACCTATTACGAATATAAAATTTAACCATTATTTTTAGTGTGACGGACATAAGTGCCGATCAAATGTAAGTTGGTTGAAGAATATAACTCCATAATACAAATATTATAAGTAAATAGACGGCTAGTATTCAAAAATTAAACAACGTGTGCTTGCACGGCCTTGTGTTGTTAGATAAATTAACAATTCGTTATTTTTGGTCAATACTAATTAATATATCTTATGCAACCTTTTTCGGTTGCAATGTTGCTGGCACACTACAAAGAACAGAGTTGGGCATTATTCGAATAGCTATTTATCTAGATAATTAAATAATAGATAAATAGATAATTCTCCATCAGACCATGATTACCAGAGCAGAGCAGCTAGTCAAATTACTAGTACGAGTATATCTTAATATTATAACTGCAAAAGTTTGGATGAACGGATGGATGGAACGGATGTTTATTACTCAATCACGCCAGAAGGACTGACCGTATCTGAATGAAATTCTCTATAATATAATTACTTACACTCACATGTACATGTACACCTGGTAATTATTAGTTTATTAATATAAAGCAATTTGAGCTTTAAAATTGTTGTTTTATTAAAAGTAGTGCACCGTTATTTATACCGTTTCTCTCCTGGCCCAATAGTCTAGGGCCTAGGCCTCCACAATGCAAGATTGTGAAGTGCA
Organism: Erebia palarica; assembly: GCA_964035005.1. Taxonomy (NCBI): domain Eukaryota; kingdom Metazoa; phylum Arthropoda; class Insecta; order Lepidoptera; family Nymphalidae; genus Erebia; species Erebia palarica. The sequence continues at coordinate 25,462,733 of OZ035986.1, forward strand.
TGTTGCCTCCAGAATCGTGCATAGTGGAGGCAACATCTCCTGAAGATGTTCCGGTATCGGAGTGAAACGTACGTTGAGGGTATTTTTGGGGGATTTCTGTGGTGTGGTGGATGTCACGGGCTATACGTATGGGATACACACTGTACCACATACGTTTTCCTGCTGTCACGGATTATAGCCAATTAAATATCTAGTTCCATCACTATCCGGAAGTTAGCTAGTTATACCTAAAACTTAATATTTATAACTGGATATATCATCGATTTCTTTTTAAAATAAAAGCAGGTAGTAGATGTATATTTACACTCAAAACCGAAATATGAAACAAAATAATCATGCAGATAACCGATATTTAAACCGATTTTGTTATCAAACTTATCCTGTGTGTGTTAAAATTGTAACACAGGACGTGTTACAATTTTTGGCGGGCTCTGGCGGAGGCCTTCACCCTCAAGTCACAATCAGAGGAGGTTGTTGCGTAAACTATAGGTGTATATTTAATTTTTTTGTATGCAAGTATATTGTAATCATTGGAAGTTGTTATTACAGTTAGTCAGTGTTAGTAAATGTGAAAATTTAGCTAAGGCTTTTTTATTTTTATTATTTAGTTAATCGTCTAACGAATAGAATAATTTATTCTTCATTGAAATTATTTTTCTTTGAATAAATGAAATCTGTTAATGTTCGTGAATAACGAAAGAAACAATTTATTCATTCGTTATTTATCATTCGAACTTTTGCCCAACTCTGATAGAACACACCAAATTTAAACTTTATACATAGACTGATGATTGCTGTCATCATACTTCATACACATACTATAAGTGTGTATGATTGTCGGTTTATTGGTTTGTCATTGAAAAGGCAACGGATCAACGTGATTAATGCATAGGTATAGTTGACCTATATTTATGCATAGACCCACAGAGAGTGACATAGGCTTTTTATCCCGTCAAATTAAAGAGTTTCCATGGAAATTAAAAACCTTTTTCCACGCAGACGAAGTCGCGGGCATCAGCTAGCTCATTATAAAAAGAAGTATTATAGAATGTAAAATATTGCGGCGGTGTTCATATGTTACCAAATTTCTGAAATAAGTGAAAGTGCTATCTGGACTCTGGAGTTCGGACACGCGCTGCCGCGGAGCAGGAGCTAAAGGCAGCGGGTAAGCTTAACATAGAGTATATCTTTAGTTTATATAATATAACAGAGTAGCCTTCGGTTTCATACCCACTCAACAGCAGACAACAGGTCATCAAAAAGCACACTATCGAACAATATTTTTTTTAAATATCTTACCGGTTAAAGATATGCGTTTCCTGGCAATCATGACTCATGGTGCCGTTTTATATGTATACAAAAATGTTATCTTTCAAATTCAGAAAGAAATCAACTTTTCGGACTCTCATCAAGACATCGAGCGAATCGCAGGGATCCGCTAGATACAGGCGAGGCGGTGCAAAACCGCCAAGTGTGAAAATCTCCATAACAAAACGATGTTCAGCGCAGTGAACGTCTATTGGCTGACGAAGACGACGAATTGAACTAATACTACCAACGAATTGAAATATTTCAATAAGTTCAAAAATTTATAAAAGCTCCGAAAGTTGAACTAGTTGCAATATTTTAGAATTTAGTATTTAGGCTCTTGGTAAAGTAGGATATACTCATTGCTATCTTCTTATTTTAACGTTTTGTTAAAGTTACTGAAATTCTTTCAGTGCACTGGTGAGAATTGTTTGTCCAAGGTGAGAAAACTAACTTAATGCACAATACCTAATAACGTATATTATGGGCACTTAATAATATTGGATGAATGATGATATTAAAACTAAAACAATGTGATATGAAGCGTCGAATTAACTACTTAAGATATTAATGTTGTATGATACTAATTAACGCAAATAACAAATACTGAATGTACCTAAAGAGCAAACGGACTTTTTGAGTCTTGTTGCGTTTCTTACGTACGGTAACGCCACCGTGACGCCTAATCCCATTTTGGGGATATACTTTGATATTGAACTAAATGATTGCAGTAATATTAGACTATTTGATTTTTAATGGGTTTGTAAAAGCAATTATATATTCTTTGATGTCGAATAAAAACTAAGTGTGGCTTTGATACTGTGTTTATTTATATCATCTAATCTCACAGTGCCAAGGAACCGGTTGCATATCAGAGGTATTTTTTTTCAATACTATTACAAAAATTGACTACAAAGGCAGTAAACAGGGCTTGTAAGTTAAAACTGCCCTAGTGCTATATTTTGGCAGTTTTATTTTATTTACGTAAATAAAATTCTTCTATTTATTTAATTTGCGTGGCGAACGCGGAGTTCAAGGAATCCATCAACATCCTAACAAAGGAACAACATAATATATATTAATATCTGCCAAGAGGTAAGCAATTTAAATTGCGTGGCGAACTTGGTGTTCAAGTGCATCGTCTTGATAACATGAACAATAATTTGTGATTCAGACGTGTTATATATTTAGCTTTTATTTATTAGGTACTAGTGGGCCCGGCAGACGTTGTCCTGCCCTGAACCTAGAACCCGATTGCAGCGCCCCCTACCGGGTCCACTTATGTATATAAACCATCCCTAGACCCTAAACACACACAAAAAAATCATCTAAATCGGCCCAGCCGTTCTCGAGTTTTAGCTAGACAAACGAACAGCAATTGATTTTTATATATATAGATTAGTTATATAGATTAGTTGTTTATTTATTTTATATTAATAAGACAACTGCCACGTAGATTACGCGTGCACATAGGGCGTATGCACAAAGTTGCTGCGTACTCTGTCGTTCCAACACTGCAGCCTGTACATTCGCATATGGCTGTTGTTTCATCACCGGTTGCTGCTAGCTCCCAAACGCTTCAAGTTGTTAATTTTGAGAAATTAGCTTTATTAAAGAGATCCATTCGCATACTCCGTGACATCCCTAAGGGCGCTAGGAATATTGCTGCGGGACGCTTATGTGAGCTTATCAATAAAAGCGTGGAAACAAATAGCACTGCCGATTGGTACGCTCTTGTCATTCGCTTTTACCTCCTTTCGGGTTCCCAAGGTAGGAAGGAGCTTTAGATTTATTGACGGCAAATATGTAAAATAACATTGTATCGGCGTGCTATTGTTTTCCAGATGACTCTGTAGTTTTTCAGTCATCTCCATCTGTCATAAAAGCGATCGAGTCCAAGGTTGGTTGGTGGTGGTGACCTAAGAGGTGCGACACGACTCTTATTGTCTGATGACTCGTTTGTGCACTTCAAGCCCAGAAACCTTGGCCTCGCTGCAATCTAAAGTCTAAACATCCATCTCTATCCCGTCCCCTCTCTTTTCCACTAGCACCAGATAGTTCGGCTTCGCCTCTGACGGTCAGTGTCGAAAAGGTTGCCCATGCGCCTTATAACACCTCATCCGCTGGTCTAGATGGATGGATGGAAATGGTGCCTGGGTCTGAGGCACTTAAAAGAGCTTTGTGCTCGGTGGGGGAAAAGATTACTAGGATTACTTTTTGCTTAGCGGTCAACTGAATTCTGCCGTATGGGACCTTTATGGAGATTCTGTACGCTGGCGAAAAAGGATGGGGTTATTAGGCCTATTGCGATAGGCAGTGTGTTCCACCAAACTAGGATGCGGAGCCGAAAGGAAGAAGGCGGCCACTTTCTACTGCCGTACCAGCTGGGGTTCGGTACTCAGTTAGGTTGCGAAGCGGCTATACACGCTACGCGCTTGTTTACTATGAATCCAAGCAACAAGGATTACGTTTCGTAATGCTTTCAATACACTTGAAAAAGACACTCTGCTGAGCGAAGTCAATGACAAATTTCCTTCCCTTTATCCTTTTTTATACCAAATCTATTATTCTATAACCAGCACTCTATACTTTCCCAGGCGTCCAACAAGAAGACCCACTTGGACCCCTCTTACCGATCTAAAATCACTCCTGAATGTATGGTATCTCGATAACGGTCCCATAGGTGGAAAACCCGAGGTTGTGGAACGGGACCTATCCCTCCTATTACCACGATTGAAAGAGCTGGGGTTGGAGGTTAGCACATCATAGTGCGAGTTCTTCCCCTGTTGTCCTGATTCCCACCATCAGTTCACCCATTTTGAGGGTCTAATAAATGGACTCAAGGAGTTGGATGCCAAAAAATTTTTTCTTTTAGACTCCCCTATATTTTCATCTGGTGTCCCGGAAGCTATTGAGAAAAGGGACAGCTTGTTTCCGCCTTGATCTTCTTGCGAACTTGCTTTGCCGTCCCAAAAATAACTTACCTACTTGAGAACCTCCTCACCTTGGCTGCATCCGAAGAGCATTTCATCATTTGATGGTATTCTCAGAGACACCTTAGATTCCATCCTTTAGACAATTACCAGTGGAGTCAGGCCGCCCTTCCGATCCGCTTGTGGGGCCTGGGAGTGCGGCGCGTGCAGTATTTGAGCCTGCCGTCGTTCTCTGCGTCGGCGCATGGAGCTGCGAGTCTGGTCGCTAGCTTACTACCTGTTAATGATGATCCAGTATGTATCCCCGTTTCTGATGCGTTTGTCACACAAAGACGGAGTAATTAAAATTTCAGTACAGCGATTATATTGTTAAATCGAAATTCTCTCAATTTTATCATGGCGGAAGCAAAGTTATCCCAGATTCAAAGAATCTTCAATTTAAAAGTGGATGATTTGAACGAAATGGTAGACGCATTTCTAATGGTCTATCTTGGAATGGGAAGAAACCAGCAAAATCCGAGACACCGTTCATTACATGGGTTTCGACGCCCGTGTAATTATGAAGAAATTCTTCAAGAAGGTTTCTGAACGGCCGGTCAATGCAGGAGAGTAGCCAACATTGAAGTGTGTTAAATACATGTTGTATGAACTGCCACGCAAAGAAGTACCTAACGTTCTTCCTCTCAGTCTACCTGTAGTAACAATTTACAGAAGGCGACATTGCGCTGCGCAGACGACACCGGTAAAGTGCTGAAGAGGAAAGCCGCGCAAATCACAGATTCTAACCAGAATAAAGGCTTCTGGATAGGAAATCACTCACGTTGGACAGACAGGCGTAAGCTTTTTCGATGAATACAGTCTCAATCATTGTAGAGCAGAATGTGAGGGGCAAAAACTGGCATCGAAAATATTTGGTCAGGTGCCAGTCATAATAACGGCTTAAAACGCTTAAGCAGACTTTATCGTCGTTTTCATAACTTAATAATTTAACGGTTATTGAGTTATTGACTATTTGAACTATTTCAATGAACTTTCCGTTGTACTTTGCAGGTTTAGGAATGTCTGAATAACATTTTCAACTGAATTGAATTGTTTGTCTCGATTGTAATCCTAACTAGTAATTTGATCATACAGGTTATTATTATTTAAATCGAATAACCTAAATCCCGATTTTCAAGTATCTTAACTTCAAAAACACTGGACTTTCATACAAAGTTACAACCTCCTCTTCACCCTCTGTGGGGTAGATTTTCTTAAAATTGTTTATACAATTTATTATAACTTAAAACCAATAACCTAAATCCCGATTTTCAAGTCTGTATGCTTTATAAATCCTGAGATATCTTGATCAATCAGTGCCCTTTCGCTTTTATTTAAATAGATTTGTGTATTATACACATCATAAAAATGATTCCGAACAAAAAAAAGTTATTTAATTAATGAGCCCATGAGTGAAAAGATATACGTACTATAAAAATTTTATAAGCACATTTATTCAATTACCAAAAAAAAGTTCTCAGACTGTTTATAATTTCAGGACAAATATAATTAAATAAAGGATTTCATTCAACATTATTAGAGCAACCGAAACATAAATTATAAGATATTTAGTTGTCAATATTTTAATGAAATAAATTTTGCGCGAAATCTATGAAATAAATTTGGCGCGAAACCATCGTAGAACAGCCGCTTGATAGTGCTTGTAACAAACAAAAAACATAAAACGGTGGAAAAAATCTTTTTCTGCTAAATGGACAAGAGAAGTTGAAAATAGAAAGAAAAGTGATTGTCTCCCTTATAAAGACAAAAATGGAAAATACATGAACCTAAATCTCACCTGAAAAGTCCAAATTCACTTAAGTAGACCTTCGCTTCGCTCGATGAATACCTAAAGGTAAAACTGAAGAAAAGTTGATAGTTATCATTTCAGTTGATACTTAGTTTTTGATTGTTTAATACATTTGTGAGAAAACTCGAAAATTGTTATACTATTAAAAGTGAAATTTTGTTGATTTTATGAGTAGAGTTGATTAATAGATTGTTATGTAGTTTTATTTTTTTTTATTAAATTTTGTACGTCTGATAGAAGAATCTAAGTGTTTTAGTAGTTTTGTTGATTACTTTCACAGTTCTAATAAAAAAAATGTTTATTCGTTGGTTTCCCTTTAAAAGACTTCCTATTTTTAGTTAAAATATGAATACCCATGTATATGTATAGTAGTATAGTCAAAGTAAAATAAGTAAATAATAAGTCATTCAATCATCTCACTAAAGGGGAAAAATTTAATAAAGGTACTTATAACGTAAATATTTCGAACTTCAACGCAATATTGACGAAGAAGAACTAAATAACTAATGCACAAATAAATAAGTGCATCCCATATTCAAAAGTTCAGCGAGGGAAAATTAAATAGTTGCTTTTTATTTCATTTCTCACAAACAAATTAAAAAAATGGATGACAAGTAGATTCTGAAATAGATACAGCAACAATCTATAACTTATAAAAACATGTACACTTAAATTCTTTATTAAAAGTTATCTCCATTTTTAACGCAAAAAATCTGTAAATTGCGTTTTACTCGCGATTTTGGTTTTGTCAGTTATTTAATTTTCCAACTACTGCGACGATATCAATGCACGCAATTCTCCTAATAAATACGCAATTATTGCAATTACCTTAAGCAATGCTTTATTACTATTAATGCAACTAACTATTAGACTAGAGATTTCGAGTATTATTTTTGTTTTTTTATAATTTTATTACTATTGTATCTAGTTCCGTTGGAGATTATTAAAGACTATGTTTTAAATATTATTTGTGATATAAGAGCGGTAAATAGGTTTTTACATACGAGGTGACTAATGTCAGCCCGATGACGCCAGTCGGGGGCTGACCGTCGTCACGAGTATGTAGAAACCCTAACGCCCGTGTATCACACAATATTTTTCAATACATTTGTGAGAAAACTCGAAAATTTAAGTCGAGTAGGTAGGCACTAGGTAGGTACCTACTCACTAGAAAATGGTTTTTCACGCTCATACTTATTTCGAGATTTTTGGCGGCAATTATAAGCGCGGTTTTTTTCTCAGATCTAAAATATTCAATTTTATGAATCCACATCACATCTGCCATTCTGCCAAATAAATATTTATTGATAATTTATAAGAAAAATTCAACGACTCTTTTAAAAATAGCGCGCGCTACGGCGCGTTGTTGTAATTGCGTTTTTTTAATTCGATTCATGGCTCTAGGTTCTACTTCTTAGCTTCCAGCCTGGACTGTTCAGCCTTTACTATTTTGATTTATAAAACTTAAAACAAATTTAATTAATTATATTAAATATTTTTTTTTATTTTATGCATTAATTTCATCAATTCACATCTAAATGTCATTATTTTTTAGGTTTTCTACAACAAAGTCAATAACATTATGAACCTTCTTGCAAGAAAACTTTTTATTTAGAAGTAACGTGGACTTACAAAAAATCTGCAAATTTACTGCACGAGGGCAGTAAATTTAACTTACAAGCCCTGTTTACTGCCTCTGTAAGTGCATTTTTCGAGCAAGTGCATTAAAAACTACTATTACCTATTAAAATTAAAATAAGTAATAATAATTGCACTTACGCTCTAAAGGTTCGTGTGTCACCAAATAACTTTAAGGAATTGATCTCAACAATGTGATTCTTAAGATTTAGTATAACGATTGTTAAATATTCTTGAAATATTTCTCAATAAAAAGTTTTCTTTGTAAATCATCTATTAATACCTTATTCCCTAATATTTCCGCAAACAACAACACCATAATCTAATAAAATATCAGTCTACACAACTCAAGTCATGAAACGAGTCATAATTATAAATATTAAAATACACGACTGCCCTATCAAAAAACGAATTAAAAAGTTAAGAATCTAAATTAATCTAGTTGAATTAGAATCTTATTCACAAAATGTTTTTTTTTTTGTGAATCACTCCATATTGAACTATAATGTTATATATTTTTGGAATCTACTCATCACTTTTTAGGTGATGATTATATAGTAAAGCTTATTTTCGATTTTTTTTTTCAAATTTAGTCTTTAATGCGGAACCATGGTCACCCCATCAATTTTTTTTAAAATTTTACCAACCTATATCACCCGGAATAAGCTAGGGATTCTAACAATACTTCATTTATCAAAATCGGTTCAGGGATATAGAAGTTATTTATGGTGGAATATACAAACTCACATATATATATACATACATGAGCCCTGTAAACAATATACTCCTTTTTTCAGGCAGTCGTATAATAAAAGTCAAAATAAAGTAAATCGTCAAAATAAGTATAAATAAATAATTCTTAACCGCTAACCAGGGTGTTTAATAAGTAACAACAGAAAAATTCCACCGATTTTTTTCGTCTCCTGTAAACTTGGTAAAAATGACTTATGCGGTGTTGTTAGCTAAGGGACGTTATGGCATGGTGCTTTCTATTTTCAAAATTAATAAGGAGTACCAGAGGAAAGTTAGTTGTTTGTGGTACTACTAACGTATCTGGCAGTACTATGGGACAAAGACATTTCCTGTAGTACTACCAGTAAGCCCTGGAACAACGTAGTGTGATACACGGGCGTTAAGATTTTTAAAAACTCGTGACGATGGTCAACCCTCGCATGGCGGCTTGGGCTGGGCTTGCAAGATAGCTCTCATGTAAAATCCTACAATAAACAATAAATGTACAGAAATCCGAAGTTTGACGACCTCCGTGGCGCAGTGTGTAGCGCTGTTGTCTTAACGTGCGGAGGTTCCGGGTTCAATCCCCGGCAGGGTAAATTTGGGACTTTATAATTTCATTTTTGAATTTTCCTTGGTCTGGCCTGGTGGGAGGCTTCGGCCGTGGCTAGTTACCACCCTACCGGCAAAGACGTGCCGCCAAGCGATTTAGCGTTCCGGTACGATGCCGTGTAGAAACCGAATAGCAGTATGGGTTTATAAACTGCCATGCCCCTAACAGGTTGCCCGCTACCATCTTAGACTGCATCATCACTTACCATCAGGTGAGATCGCCGTCAAGGGCTCACTTGTAGTAGATAAAAAAAATCGTCCGTCGTGTCGTCAGCTGTTATTATAAGTGTAAAAGATGTAAAATCTGTACCTATGTGCTACCAAACCAGACAGACACTCAGAAATGTATTGGTTCGAAGAAAACCCTTAAAAATATGTTTACTTTTACAGTGTCACGGCAAAAGATGCAAAGCCAGTGTAAGAATTTGCCATTTTATATTCCACTAGCTGTTGCCCGCAGCTTCGCTTAAGTTCGATTTTAATACAAATATCAAAAATCTACTTTACTCCATTCGGGATTGAATTTTTAAAAATCCTTCCATAGCACATGCCTAAGTCATAAAAGCTATCTGTACGCCGAATTTCAGCTTGATCCGTCTCGTGGTTAAACCAGTCAAGTCAAATTTTCCCTTTATATGTTAATCAACTTGAACCAAACTTAAAAAATATTGAATTTTCAAACAATATTATTAGAGAAAAGTATTTTAAAAACATACGAGGGGTTACTCGTAATATAAACTTCAACTATATTTTTCTATTCTTATGCGTAACGGTAGGTAATTGCAATATTTAAGTGTTCGAGCCTTTAGGCTTGACCTACTGTGAGATAACCCTTTAGAACATCAGCGCCATCTAGTAGTTGGCAACGAAACAATCCGAGCATTTGTCGGTAACGTTTCGGTGATTGTGGCGGGGAGTCAGCGCCAGGGCAGGTTGTGTCCGACTTTTTGATTTCAGTACCTTTTGAATCTCAATGTCGTCAGTACGGTTTATTCTACAGAAACGGAATTATTCAAAATATAAAGAACCTACATTAGTAACTAACAATTAAATCATCTTACATCAGTCAGTGTTCTCACTCTGTCGAAGACAAACGCGTACAGTGCTAAAACGTAAAATCGCTGACTAAACCGCGTGGCCGCGGTCATCGCGCCGCGTGCGACATAATGACCTAGTTGCCGCGATTCGAAAAGTGATAGGTATTATTATAAAATTAAAATATTGCATTTTAGCCATACGGCTATTCCGCAGTTATGACTGCAAAACAAAATATTACTATAAGAACGGAAACCGAGCAATTTCTTTTTGAAAAGTTTAACGAAGTGAAGACGGAATGGAGGCGGAAAATGAAAAGCTTCAACTCAGCATACAATCACTAAATGATCAGATTTTGGAACTCCAAAAACAAATCAAAATTTTATCAGAAGCCAAACCAACTAGAGCTTCCGAGCACATTGGTTCTACTCAAAAAAAACTCAACTGAACCGGTCGAATACTGCACTGATGAGGAAGAGCTCGCTAAGGAAACTGAATGGATTAGAGTAAAAGGTAGAAAGAAAAGGAAGCTGAACACCTCGCCCATTCAAACTCAGAAACTCTATACCGAAGATAGCCATGAAGGAAGTAAACCTAAAAAATACAACTACCATCACCAATTGTCGTATCAGGTGTGTCACACTGTCACTCGTTTTACGATTTAGTAACTGCGAGTCTGCCTAGTGACCGCCAATCTAACGATGCATTCACCGTTAAGATGGGTTAGGATACGGTTAAAATTAATGCTACAAATGAAGACATCTATAAAACTATGAAATAGTACTTAATACAAAATAATTTAATATGGCATTCCTATGAAAATAAGCAGGAAAGACCAGTAAGGGTCATGGCAAAAAAATTGCATCATTCATGTCAGCCTAACAGAATTATGGAAGACCTCGTAAATAAAGGCTTTAAAATAAAAGCTGTGGCAAACAAATTAAGATGGCAGACCAAGGAGCCTCTCGATATGTTCATTCTTACATTTAATCATGATGAGGATATTAACAAGATCCACAAAATCAAGTCTATCCTAGGATGCAAGGTAGATATACAACCATTAAAACATCCAATTTAGAACCTCAATATAAAAGATGTCAAGCTTATGGGCACACACAATAATACTGTTCTCGGGAACCACGGTGTGTAAAATACACCGGAAAACACCTTACGAAAGACTGCCAAAAACCAGCTGACGAGAAACCAAAGTGGCTGCTCACACCCGGCAAATTATAGAGGGTGTATGATAGCGAAGGAAATGCAAAACATAAAGAAAAATAATACAAAAAATCTTCAGTGTCACACCGATAGCAGAAAAGTCATGAAGAGAAAACAGCAAATAATTTTACGACTAAAAGCCAGGATAACCTAAGCAGTTTCATGGAAAAAAATCACATATGCATCTGTTACAGCGAACGCTAACACATCCCTCAATACTGAAATATATGTCTTCCTTTAATGAAAGACCCAAAACACTTGAACTTAAAACCTATGACTTATGTGCCTAGTTTTTTAGAATTATCAATTTTCATTCCGTGTCCTCATTATACGCAATATAAGGTCATTAGTGGTAGGTACCTATGGATAACAATGGATATTTTCCACACTTGTTCCACGGTGCATCTTTCTCTGTGTTGGTCACGACGTCTGTTTTTTATTTTCTAACTAGGTAGCTGATGTCCGCTACTTTATCTTCGTGGATTGAGGTTTTTGATTCCCGCGGGAACTACGAGAACGGGACTATAATATATTGTATAGATATTGACCGGTATTTCGTTACAAGTTAGGTTAATAAGTTTACTTCCGACTTTTGAAAGTTTGACGCACTATCACGTTTCTTTACTTGCTCCATATTTTTAAGAAAGCACTCACATGTGGAAAATAAGAGGTTGACGAATAACAGAAGTGAGTGGAAGAAGAAAACATGTTGTGCCAACCCCACATAACGTGGGAAAAGGGCAAGAAGAAGAAGAGACTTACATGTGGAAACCTGTCTAAAATAAAATAAACACAAAACCAAACATGAAATGAAAATTGTGCAAATTCGAGGTTATGAATTTTTGCGATAAACGTCATTCGATAAACAAACGTCCTTTCCCAGTCTTATGCTTTGAATGATATATGTGTCTATCTCGCTTGCACATATTTAGTGTGAAGTAGCTTCGAAAAGACCATAGATAGCTATCCCTTGGTTAAAAAGTGAATGAAAAACTGAAAAATTATATTCCCTTGATAAACTGTCAGATATTATTATTATTCTCACGATAGTTATCCAGTCGTTTATCTGAGGATTGAAAAATCGGCCCTTAGTGATAAACACTGTCGTAAACGCGTCTATGGAAACTTTAAGGCTACTCCTGAAAACCAGCGCTGCGGCTTGCTGTGGCTTTGTGCTGAGTGAGGAGCCTTATTTGTTCACGAATTTTAAAAATAGATATTTAAGTAATTACTCAAGTAAGTAAATATTGTAATTTATTTTTGGGCAAATAAATAAATTATCTATCTAACTATCTAACTAAACTGGTGGCTCCAAAATCTTATGGAAACATCAGATATTCAAGTGGCGCCAGCATCAATCTTCATAACCATCGATGCCTCTGATGGGGCGCTATGACAAACGACAAGAAACTGTCAGGTCACTGGAGTATCTCGCAAAGTCATTGGCATTGCAATCAAAAGGAATTATGGATCTTATTCGAAATTCTTCGACTGAATTTAGAAGATTTTTCGAGGAAAACCATCTTGTTTCAAACGGAAAACAGAACAGCCGCCTGCTACTAAAGGAAGCAAGGCAGGACGAAATCACAGAAACTTCAAAACATTGCCTCAAAAACTCTAAATTTAGCGAAGGAATACAAAATCACCATAATCCCGAAATACCTACCAGGCAGATACAACAGTATAGCCGACAGTTTATCGCGACTGAAAGCTCTTCAAGAGTGGCACCTTGATCTAACGACACGACAAGCAATCTTTCAAATAATGGACACACCTGAAATCGACCTCTTTGCAAGCAAATCCTCTGCAATAGTCCGGAGATATGTGACAGGACCACAGGACATATCAAGCGAATACACAGATGCTTTCAGTAGACCATGGAATTACAAAGTGGCTTGGATTTTTCCACCGCCAGCGTTAATTCCTCGAGTACTACAACATTTGTATGGTTCCCAGAGGCACTATCTCCTAGTGGTACCGAAGTGGGAGAAATTATTTTGGAGAGTCGAAGTGAAGAAGAGAGCAATAGGCCCTCACTACAGGATCCACAATCACAAAGATCACCTCCGAGACTTACAAACCAACCTACCGCCCCGGAACATAAACTTTGGAGGTATGGAGGTTCTCCATACCTCCAAAGACAAGTTCTGAATGTTCTAATGTACGGGCTGGTACAACGAGATAACAAATTGGAGCGAGTCGGAACGCTCATTATTGCATACACAGGATCTAGGTCCGTAATAGCAGGCTGGCTAAGGGTCATTCTGTTAGATGCTAAAATCGAGGGATCTTCTGGCAGCTTCAGAGCAGCTATTGTTTCAGATAACTGGATCAAAAAAATAAATGATATCGATGAAGTGCTACGCAAATTTAATCGGCGTAGTTACTGAACTCTCTTGAAACACTACTTTAAAGAAGTAGAGACTAGAAAGTCTGCTCCAATGTTTGACGGTTTTTCTACGATTTAGAAACATTAGTAATATCGGTGATTTTGTACAAATTAAACTTAATCATTTCGTTCAGTAATATTACATTAAGTCATGAAAGATAAAATTGATTGCTAGAGGAAATAATATTTTATTGTTTCTATGTCGCAAAATCGAGTATATTATTCTTCAAGTGATTCTTAATTCACATATAGTCACAGTACGCATAGTCAGCGCCGGCAGATATTAAACATCTCACAGTGGGTCAAGGTGGTAAAGGCTCAAACACCTAAATAGAATTCGATTCCTGTATCGGTACTGAAATCAAAATGGGCGACACAACCTGCCTCGGCGCTGACTCCCCTCCACTATCACCGAAACGTTACTGACAAATGCTGGGATTTTTACGTTACCAACTACTAGATGGCGCTGATGTTCTAAAGGGTTATCTCACAGTGCGTCAAGCCTTTCGGTTGAAACCTAAATATACGTTTTTTACCCTTCGGGAAAAAGCTTCTATTTATTGCATAACAAAAAATATTTGCATTCTTTATTTTCAAAAAATAACAACAAACAAAAAATATTTGGCTTTTTACAGTGCAACGGAGTTTCCTGTGGCGCAATGGCAAGTATGATTATACCGATGCTAGGAAATAACAACAAAACGTCGTTCGACTTATTTGGGTGTGCAACGAAATATTTGATAGAAATTGCTGGACAGTTTAGTGGTTTTAAGGTTAACAAGGGCGTTTGAAAAGCTCGTAGCTCAACTGTTCGGTATAAAAATGCAACATTTTTCGGTCCCAATGTTGCTGGCACACTACACAACATACTACATTTAAAAATGACACTGTCATGCACTACAAAAAGTTTTAGGATGTAATATATCGGGGCTAGACAAATTGGTAAACTGTGCTGGTGAAACAAGTGCTATCTGGATCTGAACTCCTGGACGTGATAGCGGTACCGCGAAATGGAACAGAGGCGGGGTGAGTTTAGGAGATGTTCATATAGGTATTATATTGAGTTTCTTATATTTACAGAGGGACTTTCGGAACCTTTTCCTAAGGCCTCTTCCTAAGCCTAAGAAAAAGTAGTGAAACTACAGGTGTACACGATCGTTGGTAGTGGAGTGTGGAACATTAACTAACGCGATCCGGCTCGAAGGACAACTTTGTATAGGATTCATATTCCTTAATAATTCCTAATATTCCCTATGACAAAGTTTTCTCGTATTTTCCCAAATCTCACAAAGTTATAAAACATAATTATTAATGACCTATAGTTTTAACTACGTAAGATCGGTGCATCGGAAAGATGGTAGCGATCTTTTATATTCGCATTTCGCACCGGGCGAGCGACATTGTTTTTCTATATGAAGTTTTGCGAGTTCTAACATTTTAATATCGGTTCATAACTTGATACATATAAAGTTCATTTAAAACTGATTATTTCATAACAATTTGGAAAATTTAACTTAATTACTTATTACGTAATATCTCATACGTCTCCCATAAGCCCTAATAAGTGAGAGCATAAAGGATTCTTAACTCTTAAGGATCGACTCACACTATTCATAAATTACGTTAACCCCTTAGAAGATTTAAAACAAGTGCAATGTACCAATGCGCATAAAAAAAGCAGAACAACTTTTGAGACAATTTGATTTAATACAAAGTAACATCGAATACTTAGCAGACACCGAAGACGGCTTATCGCACACTTCACATATCTTAAACAAAACAATTTAAATCTGATAGACTACCCAAAAATTAAGATCAAAAAGAGTCATTCATTATGAGTTGTTAAAAAAGTTAGAAAAAAGAAATCTTCATCAAAAAACCAGGTAGTAAAAATGAGTGGCATCATCATCGAGGAAGACGTTATCAGGAAAGGGCGCTGTTGTCTATTGGTACATTTGCATAAATTATATATTGACTCATTAGATAGAAATTTTAAAGAAAATTCCATAGAGATGAACGCCACCTTTAAAGCACATCGCCTTTGAAAATACGAAAGAATTTTGTAAAAAAAAAGTATTTTTTTTTACTATTCTAATAGATAAAAAGAGTCTTAAAAAATTTACAAGCAGGAATTTTACGAAAATCTGCATTAATTCTGAGAATATTAATACTCCAAATTGAAAAGAAAAAGTTACCGGCTAAGAACATTACAGCACAGCAATTAATATCGGGAGAAGCTTCGATACCACAAAAACTATCGGATTTTTACTCGACCCTTCTTAATGGATGTAATCAAAAACGTAAAAATACTTTTAAATGTACTCGTCAAGCACGTTCCTATTGTCAAGACGTAATTTTTGGAGTCCATAATGGTAAAGTCAAGACGTCAAAGCACATTATATTAGGTAGGACTTTAGCTTAAGCAGTAGAAAAATGATTAACACTATTAATAAATATGGACACTGCAGTAGTTATCAAGGCGTCGAAGAACTGGAAACAGAAACAACATATACTTCTATAGAAAAGTTCAGCTTATGCCCTGAAAAGATTTAAAAAAACCTGAACTTTTTACTGGTGTTGCATACAATAATTTTGACCCTTTTGTGGAAACCACAAGCAGAAAGAATTCTCTTCGCGACACAGTCGGTATTACATACTAAAACATCCGAGTTGAATACAATCAAAGAATCTGAGATGTCCGAAGTTCCAACTCCAAATAATCTAACCGGTACCGGTATAAGAACCGGTACGAAAGTGCCCACGAGCAACAAACAGAACTTACGACGTATAATTTTAAATATTCATCATGAAAAGATAAAAAAGGGACAGGGAGAGAAGTAATAAAAAGAGTGGGACTTTGGAGCCACTATCCATGAATTTACACAAATTATAATTAGTTATAATTTGTGTAAATTCACGGTCTTCCTTTTATTTCTAATGCTAAGTAAATTAGCAAAAAATAATCCTTATAATGAAGCCTTTCGATATGATATAGCTACAGGTTTCTTTTTTCTCGTATAGCGGGTTCGAGTCCCGGTTCAGCCAGGCAATTATTTAAAAATCCGTGAATGCAGTTTAAATTTTATTTTAAATTAAAATAAAGTCCTCTTTCAGTAAAATGTTCCATCTACGATATTAAAGGTACTTCCCCTCCATGCGGCATAGCCGTGGGACGCCCTGTATAGATATATATTTATATATTTATTGCTCTAATATTTATGTATTTTACTTATTTATTTATTTTTGAATACAGCACCAACCCACGCTCCTGTTTATTAATCCTTTCACCAAAGGTAGTATGTAAGAGATTGCTTTAGCAATGAGACCACGTTTCTATGTAGTCTTACTACTTCTTTTTAACTGTATACTGTATTTTGAGTGCAATAAACATATTATCTACAAACTGACAAAAGCCTTGTCGTATACAGACCATACCGGCTATCACACCACAAGAGACTAATAGTACGGGATATGGTAGACGACTTGATAAAGAATGACATTGTGCAAGAATCGCAATCGAACTATGCAAGACCAATATTTTTTTTTTATCGTATGGTGTTTAGAATATAAGCGTTATTATGATGTAAAAAAACGGGGGATGCCCCGTCGCTCACGTCCGCAGGAATTACCTCCTACCTCCCTGCACGTGTCCCCTGGGTGGTGCTAAACGAGCGACGAACTTGCAGGCAAAATAAGCAAGACCAATAATAATTGTGAAGAAAAATAATGGAGAATGCCGGTTGTGCGTAGATTACCGCGCATTGAATAACAAAACAATCAAAGACAAGTGTCCGTTACCATTAATAGAGGATCAAATTTCAAACTTAAGTGGAAAACAGTTCTTCATTACATTAGATCTAGCCTCCGGATGGTACAGATGGGTGAAGAAAGTCGCCATCTTACTGCGTTCATAACGCCAGATGGCCATTACGAATTCAAGCGAATGCCATTTGGTTTAGCGAACGCTCCAGCTGTATTTCAACGGATTATGAATAGCGTACTTGGTTCTAGAAGATTCGACTCTGCGCACGCTTACATGGACGACCTTCTTATCCCGTCGGCTTCGATAGATGAAGGATTTGAGAAATTAGAGGACATTTTGAGACTTTTACAGGATGCTGGCCTTACCCTAAAACTGGAGAAGTGCGGGTTATTTGATAAAAAGACAGAATATTTAGGATGAGGTTTCTTCGGATGGTAGCAAGCCTGGCGATAGAAAAATCATAGCCGTTAAGGACTTTCCTATGCCTACTAATGTTCATGAACTGCGTCAGTTTCTTGGTTTAGCAAGCTACTTCAGGAGATTTGTGAAGGGTTTCGGTGAAATTGCCAGACCTCTTACGAAGCTTCTCAACAAGGATGCTGATTGGAGTTGGGCAGAAGATCAGAAAACGGCTTTTGCAACTTTGAAAAATCCGCTGATACAACGTCTACTGATACTTATACTAGCCCTATTTGATCCAAATTTAAAAACCGAGTTGCACACCGATGCTAGCTCATTAGGGTTAAGTGGTATCTTGATGCAGAGATAAACAGAGACTGAGGCACTTAAGCCGGTGGCATACTTTAGTAGGCAAACCACTCCAGAGGAAAGATATTTTCATTCTTATGAACTAGAGACTCTGGCAGTGGTTTGTTCCCTAAAGAAATTTCGGCCTTATCTCTTAAAGTTTACGGTTTATACAGACTGTACTGCTTTGAAGACAACATTAACCAAAAGAGATTTGATCCCACGCATTGCCCGTTGGTGGCTCCAAATCAGTGAATTCAATTTCAATATTAAATACCGTTCTGGTACCCGTATGTGTCACGTCGATGCTCTTAGCAGGAATCCGACCTCTACTACGCAGACTAACGATGGTATAAAAGTTTTAATTATCACCGCTGAAAACTGGATACTCACTTTACAAAATGCTGATCTAGAATTACAAAATAATTGAACCTTTGAAACCTAACAATGACGAAGAAAGTAAAGAGATAAAGAAAAATTATATGATTCAGAATCATGCTTTATACAGATAAAATTGGCGATGACCGAAAACTAGTGGTTCCCAAGAGTGCCAAATGGCAGATCTGCAAAGCAAACAATGACGATATTGGTCATTTTGGAGTTGGAAAAACTACTGAGAGAATACAAAGTCAGTATTGGTTTTCCAAAATGAGAAATTTTGTAAAAAAAAAATATGTAACTTCGTGTATTGAATGGGCGTATAACAAAGATAGTAGGTCTAAAGCGCGACCATTCCATACTCTACATGTAGACCATCTGGGACCTTTTGTAAAAAGTAAAGAAAAATAATTGTTACATTTTAACAATAGTAGATGCGTTTACCAAATACCTCTTTGCAAAGCCGGTGAAAGACACAAAACTAAAAACGTTATCATACCATAAATTCAACAAAGAAATCTGCAGTAGAACTATTATTTGGGGTAAAGTTAAACGGTCCCACAGACAATATGCTGGCATCTCCCAATGTGGAGGTTCCACGGGATTGAACCTCTGAAAGTCTCCATTCTCAATCCTCGAACATAGATAGCATCAGGCAGGAGGCCTCTACTAACATTAAAAGAGTCAAGAGCGACATAAAAAAGCCTACGATTCTATGAGATTTCCTGCTATCACATATACTGTTGGAGATCTAGTAAAAATAACCAAAACAAACTTTCACGATGGGAAAAGTAAGAAATTACTACCCAAATTCATTGGGCACTATAAAGTAGCGAAATGTTTAGGCAATGAACGTTATCAAGTTGTTAATATGCCAGGATTAAATACAAGAAAATACGAGACAGTCATAGCGGCAGATAAGATGCGACCTTGGATCCACATTCAATCACTTGAGTTAGACAAATCTTATGGTTCAGAATCATCTTCAGATTCCGACACTATTGCAGATTCTGAAAAACAAATGATTAAATAAATTAATTATTACATCATGTCATTAAAAATTGCAGTAAAATGTAGATTACGTTTGGGTATTAAATTTTTTTTATAGTTATTTACAAGAAAAATGTAACATTTATATCTTGGAGTATTTATAAATAAATAAGTTTTTGTACAATAAAAATAACAAAAAAACGTAATCTAGTAAAAAGCATATTTTAAGATTCATTTGTAACCGAGTGTTTTGATTTTTTACGTGCTCCGGAGACAGCACGCTATTGGATGGCCGGGTGTTTGCTATGTATTCTGCAGAAAAAGGAAACAGCCCGGAATCCAGTGCCGTGTTATCTCGCATGGACTTGGAAAAAAAGAATGAACAGGTGACTAGGATACCATAAACTGATTGTGAGGGATGGTTATGATTTTTTGGAGGGAAAGACGATATAGTAAAAAACAAGTGAAAAATATTAGAAGCAATTTGTACACAATCATTCTGTAAAGTTAGAAATAAATATTGTTCGACATACGGATGATTATTTTTACAAATTATCATGTTGTTATTATTAAATTTAATTATTTAAAAGTAGTATTTCCCAAATTTCCAAAAGGCAACGCTATTGGCGGAACGAAACATGACGTCACCCTCCACTCTGTAGTCTGTGTCGTTTATTTTGTATGATTATTGAAGGTTATTCGCATTATTTTGCCGCTGTTTATGATAAATTATTAGTGTTTTTGGGAAATATCAACTGAAAGCGATTCAAAGTGATTCATTCTTCTTCTCTTGATTTATGGCTTTGAGTAGTGCCAAGCCAGCACAATGCACTTCGCCAGTGTCGAGTAACTTGACAGTGATTCCTTGTAAAAAAAGACTCGCCACAATGACTGAAAGCGGTTTTGTCAAGTCACAGTCGAATAATCTGCCTAAAATTAATATGTTCATATTGACTACATACTTCGCAGAAAAACCTAGTTATAACGTTTTGCGATCAAAATCAACACTCGTAGTCAGCTGTTAACCAAAGAAAATCATAATATTTATATATTTGTAACATTAATAAATATGTAAAAACATTGGGAATCAGAATAGTTTTATGAACATGCAATTAAATTTTTAGGTTTATTGTTAATATTGTTCGCGAGTCTTAATGAAAAAGATTTTTGGTAGGTAGATACATACAATATACATATTTAATACTCACGTCGAAATGATCTTCACAACAATATAAACAGTAGCTTTAATTATTATTTTTAGCTTATTTAATAAAATTGTGCAAGTGTTATATTTTTTTCCGGTTATATAATCTTTTAAAGAATAGTTTTAAAAAATAAAAAAATACATGCATATTCCCTATTTTTTGATTAATTGGACAATTTCTTTGTTAATAATAGCCGCGTCGTCAACAGATAGACGTTCAGAGCTGGACATATTATGGCTTTCGTAGGGGCAGGCGCTGCGGTCTTGCGTCCCCTGAATCCAGCGTTTATTGAACCACCTAATCTATCGGTCTACCTGATACAGTTTGTTATGCTTCCAATGGGGGAGTTGCCATACCACGACCGAAACAATAATCACTTAAAATGAAATAGATATAATTTTTATATTTTTGTATTCCTTTTTTTCAGTGTACTGGATATTTATGCCATAAAGACAACAATGTACTATTAAATCATTTTTAAAATAAACTGCATTATAATGCTCGAAAATAAGTACTGTACACTGAAATAAAAAATAAAAAATTTATAAACATTTTTTATTGGTGTCGTTATTCTTGCTTAACCCAAAGGTACTCCAGAGTAACGATTACTCTGTTAAGTACTCTGATCTGGAGTTCGAAGTTGCAGCCCGAGGTGATACTCCTGCAGGCACCGTTACTGAACTCAGAAAACAAATTAACAAAATCAGCCAATAGGGATGTCTTTATGAAAAATAAATTTCTGACTGATTATTAAAAAGAGGGCCTTCGAAAAACCCTAAATTTCACATCCTCGGTTAAGTTTTAAGTTTAACAACCATTTTAAAATATAGATTTAAAAAAAAGTTCGTCGAAATTTTATGACGTCACAGCAATGAATTTCATACAACTTCCATGCCAGAAATGCGTTTTTAAGTTTGATAAAGAGTTCCTGATTTTATTGAGTTGGTATCATCTCTATTGTACTCTTCTGAGGATTTTTTATGTTCCCATCTCGAACCGTCAGAGGACTTGGTAATTTTCTCAGAGCTGGTCGATAGGATTGACACATTATTTGATTCTGATATTGTCTAAACTAATATTATAAAGAGGAAAGATTTGTTTGTTTGTAACTCAAAAACTACACAACTGATTTTTAAAAGTCCTTTCACCTATAGAAAGCTACTTTATCAGCGAGTAACATAAGCTATAATTAATTTTCAAAAAATTAGAGATCCCTACGAAAATTGCAATAATAATGTGATTTTTGCAACTTCTTACGTTAAATCTCTATTCGTCTATTATTATTTTTATTATATTTCGAATTCTCACTGTCTTTTATATCATATTTGTCAAAACAAATAATAAATACAAGAGAAGTTACTAACATTTTTTTTATCATTTTAATATCTAACTGTTGTAGACAGACTGCGAAATGCCTAAATGAGCCAGCTCTTCTAGTCGTTTCAACTTCCTAACAATTTTTCCCAGGCAAGGGCGAAAATACGTCGTATTGGAGAATATTCATTTGAAATTAAAATCGTCTTGCAAGTCAGAGAGAATACGTGTCGCAATCGCGGGCCAGAGAATCGAGCGTCGAACGTTCTCAACGTCTTGCTGAGCAAAATCTGAGAACCACACAGGTACGCGCACGAGAGTCAAGCGTTCACAGCGTCTTGAAGGACAAAATTTGAGGACCACGCAGGTACACCCACGAGAGTCGAGTGCTGAGGGTTCACAGCGGCTTGAAGAACAAAATTTGAGAATCACACAACTACCTTCAGTCTTCCGTCTTCTGGCATACGTTAATAAGTGTACTCACCTACTTCGTGAGCTGTAAATAATCTGCAATGTTAGTAAATACTGCCACCTTTAAAACTTTCATCGAAACTTTTCTACCTATGTAACTACAGCTGATAGATGTAGGAACAAAGGATAACGACCAGTCGCGCGCCGCTCGCTTAGAGCTTCGAGCATCACGTGACCAACTCAGTCAGCCGCGGCAAGGCGGCGTTACTAATTGATCGCAAAAATTTCGAAATAATAATTTCTCCATTTTTTATTTTTTAGAACTAAATTGTACTGTTTATTGCGAATCACCTCCCTGTGGCCCTAAAACCACTAAAATTTCACCGTGTATTTCCTAAAACTGTCAAATAGCCAATTGAACCAGACAAAGACTTGGATCACATCCAATGCATGTTTTGTAAAATCATGAATGGCCGCCTTGTTGGCTAGCGTGGTGGAATATGGCCTAAATAAATCTAAAAATCTCAGAAGCTATACATATCTAAAACAAAATACCAGCTTATCAGTTATTTTAGTAAATAAAATAAAAATCATAATTACAGAGTAACGTGGTAAAATATATCTAAAAACCACCTTGGTTTTTAGATATATTTTACTTAAAAAAAACTACATCTAAATCTGCTTAGTACTTTTTAGAAACAAGGTAACATATGAAACAATAAAAATCACGATTGCAACGCAGCTTGGTGGACTTTGGCTGTAAAAATATCTAAAAACCTTCTCAGAAGCTAAACAAATCTAAAACAAAACTGCGTCTAAATCAGTAGTTTCTCAGGAAAATGACAAAAAACCACTTTAAAAAGTCTGGCCATACAAAAAAATCGGTCATTATGAGCTTTTACCGCCGGGCAAAACCATCGATTCGGATCTGTACTGCCAACAACTAATGAGACTCAAGCAAGAAATTGGGAAAAAAGGCCGGAATTGATCAACAGAATGGGAGTGGGTCTTT
The DNA here is from genome assembly GCA_964035005.1 of Erebia palarica. Taxonomy (NCBI): domain Eukaryota; kingdom Metazoa; phylum Arthropoda; class Insecta; order Lepidoptera; family Nymphalidae; genus Erebia; species Erebia palarica. The sequence continues at coordinate 25,486,267 of OZ035986.1, forward strand.
CATCATAATAAAGCCAGACCACACACATCTTTGGCCACTCGGCAAAAATTGAGAGAGCACTTGTGGCACCCAAAGAATTGCTAAGAGAAATTACATTTAAGTTAGGCCGTAATAAAGCTCCAGGACACGATTTGATCACGAGAGAAATTTTATTAAATTTTCTAAGAATAGCCATAGTTAATCTCACCACATTAATAAATGCTGCGTTTATACTTAAGTATGTGCCTAATCTGTGGAAAATAGCGGAGGTTATAATGATAGCAAAGACAGGAAAACCTCCCCACGAAGCGACATCGTATAGGCCTATTTCTTTGTTGCCTATTATGTGAAATTTATTTGAAAACTTAATGAGGATGAAACCAATATTAGAAAGCAAAAATAAATATTAGAATACCAACTTTTGAACAACAAAAATTCAACTTGTGAACAAGTACATAGAATCGTCACTACTATAGATAAAAAAATGTGCTCTACGGTGTTCCTAGATATTGAAAAAGCTTTTGATAAAGTCTAGCATGAAGGTCTCATTTATAAAATTAGAAAACTGCTACTTATAGCACACGCAGATATCCTGGTATCATATATTACTAATAAAGCATTTAGAGTAAGACAAGATGCTTACTCAGAGCTTAAATGTATAAATGCTGGAGTTCCGTAAGGGAGTGTTTTAGGTCCACTCCTGTATCTATTATATACCTGCGCCATTCCAGAACTCGAAAGTAAGTACTCAAAGTACTCGAAAGTATGACTGGACTAAAAAATGGAGAATCAAGCTAAATGGAACAAAGTCAGTTCATATTGGTTTTATGAATAAAACAAAGAAGTGCCAGGCTATTTTCATCGATGGTCAAACAATACCCTACGTGGAAATGAAATATGTAGGTTAAGTACAATTTTAAATAATTGAAAATTAATTAATTAAAAAGAAAATATAATTTAATTTAATACGTATCTAATACATTTTAGATACAATACGTACGTATCTAGTACTAGCGATCCGCCCCGGCTTCGCACGGGTGCAATTCTGATACTAAATAGCCCCCCGGCCGGTACCGCCGCAACCGCTATGTCACTGTATTTTAAATAGTGACGTAACTACAATAGTTAGACACATGGTCTCGCGAAGTTTTTTGTAGATATTGATATATTCTATAATGTTGTCGAACATTTTTTTGTCCTATCATTAATACTCTTCGCAGCGTATGCGATGAAAGTCATTTTATGGCTAATTTTTTTACACCTTCGGTTGGTTTTAATAGGAATTTCTAAAGATTTCTATAGTAATCTAGTACTAAATATAGCCTATGTTACTCAGTGATAATGTAGCTTTCTAATGAAAAAAGAATTATTAAAATCGGTCCAGTACTTTTTGAGTTTATTCGTTACATACAAAAATACAAAAATACAAATCTTTCCTCTTTATAATTATTTTATATATATATATATATATATATATATATATATATATATATATATAGTGTAGATATAAAATATTTTTTTTTAAAATATTTACAATTTAAAAGAGTTAATAGCATAGGAAACGGTAAGCTTACTAAGTTCAACGGCTTTTCTACTTCCACAAGGTTGTTATTCCCCAAATTAGACCTTAAGCAAAATACATATTGGGGTCGACAGTGGTCAAGAGCAAGAAGAACAACAGATAGGATGCAGTCCTTCGTCTTCAGTAATTTACAGAATTTCATATGATACAAGGTTTTCTTCACTTTTACAGATTATATTTTACAGCGATTTAAGTATGTTGCACCATACTTTCAATAAGTTTACTTTTTGTTATGCAAGGTAAAGTTGTTAAACCTTATAATGGATAATTTTCGTGCATAAGAACAAAAAATAATAGCAGAAATTAATATTAATTAATAATGAGTAAAATTGTAATCAGAAAAAATAAACAAATCGACGGAGTTTAATTGACTTGACACTGATTTTGCTAAAGCATTACCAACAGTAATTAATATGAATCAACTATGCGGGGTTTTGGATAAAACCTATATTTTGCAGAATTTAATTGTTATAGGTATATGGACAATAAAAATACAATGAATAATTCCTTGTTATTTGATCATTGATTTATTTCTGTCATTATAATCTAGTTACTTAAAAGAACACATTAGCCTCACTCAAATTGTGCCACGGGGCTTTTGCTACCAAGAAAAACACAATAGCCCTGTTGATTTTAGAATGGAATGAACGTAGTTAGTGATGCCAAAGTCTTTTTTGATAATTGCAAAGCCAACCCAATAGTTTTTCAAAACAAAATACAGCCACATAAGTAAACTCAGGCAAAATAGTTTAATTTTTTATACAGTTATAAATTTGATGATATTGGACCTCAACGGCGAAGTCGAATTGCTGACTTTACAGGAGTAGAAAATACTAGTAATAAAAACTACTATAGTTTTCGTTAATAGTCATTTCGACGAAAACCATCGTAGTTCATGTTCCTCAGCCAACTCGGCATCGGAGGATGAAACCACTAGCAAAAAGATTGTTGAATAAGCCCTTGCCAAGAAATCCATCTTTCGAAAAAAGTTTTATCGGAATACCAGTAAAAACCAGAACGCAGTAATTCCATCGGACACTGCTATGACTCTGGAAGAGCACGTAGTAAAACACTTGAAAACGGGATTAAATTTAACGACCACCAAAAGTACTTGGAGACCCCTAATAACAAAAGTGAAACAACCAGCATACAGCACGACTAAAATATACGTCATCAAGCTTATCATCTATAGATACAGGAAATAGGAAGAGGAAAAACGGTAGGTAAATATAAATTTAAGTAAAACGCTAAGGCCTGCTAGAGACGCTGGGTTACGTTTAACCCAATAATGAATTAATTTGGTCAAAAGTTTTATATGAATTCTGTAAAAATGGCAGCTTACTCTGAGCTAAACGGATAACCCGGCGTTTCTGCAAGCGGGCCAAGTTATGTCAAAAATATTATTATTTTATTAATGTTTTGGGTTTTAACTTAGAACTGACCCTATAATTTTATACTTACCTGAAATGTAGTATTTATTACGTTTTGCGAACCATTTAAACAATAAATAAATATAATAAGAAATTTTGTGACAAATTTGACACATTTAGTCTCCCTGTGCAACATTTAGCTTTTATCTTGCCAGTGGCTTCCGAAGCGGTGCATTATTGGTTTCGTACTTTCGATTCGTTAAATTTAAATAATTAACATTATTTTAAACATTATTAGAATAATAAACAATTCCTTTTGAAGTATTTGAGGTATGACTTTGAAAAACGGTTGGTTTCTAGTAGAAAAGCAGTGGTCGAAATCATAAAATTTTAACTATTTAAACCACTTCAAATAAGAAAACTAAAGAATTTAGAAAAAAAATATAAAGGAGAGATATTTTTATAGTGATGGGGTACAAATTATTAGACAAAGGTAACGTTATATTTAAATAACGTTGCAGAAATGAATTATTCTGCAATGTGGTTGTGGTTCAAGAATATAATATTATTGCCCTGTCTACCAGAGCCAACATATAACAATTCATAATCAATAACTTAATATAAAAGGCTTTGTCCTACTTCACTGACAGACAACATACAGCCCAAATGGCTGAACGAAGAAATTAGAAATATTTTGAGAATATTCCTTGAGCTATGATGAGCTAGATTGAGTTAAATAGGTGGGCAAAATTTTATATGGTATTCCATCTTTTTCCAAGTTATATCCATGAAACTTGGCATTTGAGCTTTCGATTAAAAATGAAGAAATATGTACTTCACAGGGTTTAAAATGCCACCTCCAAAAAGGTGAAGTGCCACCTCCAAAGAGGATGATAGTTTGCATAAAAGTATTTTTCAAGTCCGTGAAGTCATATTTTAGCTTTTGGTCAAAAATGAAGAAGTACCTACGTGTTTCAGTTTTTAAACAATCCATTCCCAAGGGAGAATGGATTTAATGTTTGTTGAAATATGGAACAAAAGTTTGTCGCAATCATCGCAGTTTATCATTTATAATCCTCATGAAAATCTGTGTTCTATAAAACGGAATTTTTAAGAACCTAATCCCACGCGAAGTCGCGGGAAAAAGCTAGTATGATTACAAATGTAAGCGAAGATTACAACAAATCAGATTGAAAAAATATTATATTTTTTGTGTATTACATGACATGACAATATTGATTTAGTTATGCAAGTAAAATTAAGAGACTAATACTCCGTAAAGAAAGTCGGAAACACATTCAATACCTATTATTTAATACCAATATGTTTTTCCCATCAGGGGCATTGCCCGACTGACAGGTGCCAAATCCGCATTCTCTGAATGTCCCATCTTTAAATGCCTTGTCTCATACAGTTCCATACATTACAACTCAGTCTATTCGGTGTGTTTCGGTCTTCAATAATAAATACCCTACGAGCGGCGTTTGCCAATGAAGACAACATTTTCGTTGGGCAGCGGTGAGCAGAAGCGGCATAAAACACAGATCATTCCGAAATTGTGTTTTCAGTGACGGGCAATGGAATACGCTGACCCTGCCATGTAACAACTACATGAGCTATAGATAAACCCAACTTGTTTGCTATTTCGCGATCCGCTATTGACACTCACCCTTCAAGCTGCAATTTTCGCTCGCCACTGAAAACATTTCATACTGCGCAAGGGTCGCAACTGCCCGCCGCTGCCCCTTTTCCCACCAAAAATGCAGCTAATGGCAATCCACAGTCAATGTAAACTTGCTCTAACAGGAGAGCAAGTTTACGTTTATGGGAATCCGTCGTTGTGCATACATTAATTAAAAATATACATATTGCACGCATTTGTATTTGTATCCTGAAACTCATCTTTATGAGATACTAGATAATGCCCGCGACTTCGTCCGCGTTGATTAAGTTTTTTCAATTCCCGCAGGAGCTCCTTAATTTTCTGGGATAAAAAGTAGCCTATGTTCTTCCCCGGGATACAGACAGACCGATGGACAGACAGACAGTAACACTTTCGCATTAATAATATTAGTATGGATGCTCTCTCCCAAAAACTTATACAAAACTGTCTCGACAAACACGATGAGAAATTTTTCACTGAGAAACTTACAGCGTAGAGATTAGAAGTTCTCGCTCACCATTCATTTTAACTATAAGTATAACTAACACAACGTAGTGTCCGGCTTATTGAATGACATTTCATGACGTCCACTCATCTGGTTGGGGATAGCGACTTAGCACAACGACAAATCGCAAACAGTGGCGTTGAATGCGTCAGGGCGCTTATAGTGGAACGAATCCCAGAACGACTGACGGACTACACTTAATGCTTTTGTTTTATGTTTGTGTAGGACACTGTGTCTGTGTGGTGTCTTGTATTGTATAGATGAGAGGCGGCGGTTGCGATGCGGTAGGCGGCGGGTAATGCCCGTGAGTACGTCTGTGTGCATGAAGCGCGGTCCCCTGTAATCAAATACACCTTATTCAAATACCAGCGTCATAATACAAATAATAGTACATTACTGCAGCGGCCAGCAAAATAGGCATTGAAGGACGAACGTGTAAATGTGGGCAGAGACGAAGCCGAGGCACACATACGTGAGTCCATTTGTGGCAAGGGTACTGAAATCTACATGTAGTTGTCGTAATATTTGATGTCCAATCAGCTCGAACGAAACAGTTTTTATTTCAGCACATGTATGCCTCCTGCCGCGACTAATTTAAGTACCTACAAGGCAAGTCTTACACTTTGTAAGCATGACGTTCAGAAGGTGTACTTTGTAGGTATCTATACTTAATATTATAAATGCGAAAGCTTGGATGTATAGATGGATGTTTGTTACTCAATCATGTCCCAACGACTGAACAGATCTGGACGAAATTTGGCACAGACATAGATTATAATCTGGAATAGCACATAGGCTACTTTTTATACCGGAAAATTAAAGAGTTCCCGCGGGAACCGAAAAATCTCAATCCACGCGTACGATGTACATCAGCTAGTTTTGAATAAACGTGCTTTGAGTTTGAGAGTGTATAGGCGTCATCTAGGTAATTGCGCTCTAACTTTTCCTGCTCCGATTTTCTTAAGAGCTATTTCCCCTGCTCCGTTTTGTTCTTAAGGGCATGGCATGATGACAGTAGCCAAGAATCAATGAAATTATGAATTTATCTAATGAAATAGGATTCATGGATTATAAAAAACGTATTTATTTTTCTATTTCGAGTGAGATTGCTATTTATTTTGATAAAATAAAACTAAAAAATACATCAATCCGCCATAACGGATTAAACACCGAGAAGCGAATGACGTCACAATTGTTTGTTTTCGGGCTTTGACAATCACACTTTTGTTTACTGCACATTGCACATAGTACATTGGTAAGAACAATAATGACGTCACAAACGGCGCCATGACACCGGCGGACGTATTGGCGCGAATTTTAAAATTTAAATTTCAAATGCCAATTCTATCTGCCAAACCTTATTTTTCTGCTGAAATAAGATATTTTTTCGAAATAGTAGATACTCCCGAACATGATCTGACCATTTTTCAAAATCAGTCCATGAAAAAAAAGTCACCTGTATGAAACGGTCCCCGCACAGTTCGCACACGTAGGGCTTGTCTCCCGTGTGCCGGCGCACATGCACCGTGAGATCGTTGCTCTGCGCGAACGCCTTCTCGCAATACGTGCACTTGTAAGGCTTGACGCCCGTGTGCACGCGCATGTGCCTCGTCAGCTTATTACTCCGCGAGAAAGCTAGAATAGTTATTTGTGTTATATGGGGCCAAAGAAATTTTTTGTTCCCCGCGGGCGCTATTTTGAATTCAGAGCGAAGCGAAGGATTCTAAAGTAGAATCCTGAGCGTAGCGAGGAATTCAATATACGCCGCCCGAGAACAAAAAATTTGGCCTCGAGTGACACACACTATTTTAAATCATTACGTATGAGAAAAAGCTAGGAGTATCAACGTACTATGTATGGACATTACTTATACGTTTAAGCACCAATCAGAAGCAGGAACACGGACCAATCAGAACAGAGAAATGAAAAGTCCCATGGGCCTAAAAATTACATTTTGCTCCAGCTATCCTCTGAAGCCAATATTCGGTTTTCGAATAGGTATGATGAAAAAAAATATTTCCACATTAGAAAGCTACAGGCAACATTGTTGGTGGGCAACAGTAAGCGGGAGCGGAATAAAATACGCAGCCGTCCGCAGTTGTGTTATCGGTGACCGGTAGCGGAATACACCGACCCGCTTATTACAACTACCCTACATGAGCGCAGGATATGAGTGAGTATAGGTCTAAGCCGAAATCTGTTAATTAAATATCACACACTCAACTTTGAGATTAGAGGACTTTCAGCAATGTCAAATGCGCTCTGAAACGCAATTTTGCAGTTAAGCATAGATTTAAATATCAAAACTGTAAAATTTGAAATTTCTCAATCTCCATTTCTTAAACCTTACACAATGTCAATTCAGAAACAAAAATTTGCTTAATTAATACTTAAGTAGTCACTTAAGTAGCGGGACCATGGTCACCACATAATGGTATAAGCTAGGGATTCTAACGATACCTCATTTATCAAAATCGGTTCAGGCGTATAGAACTTATGGTGCAATATACAAACTCACATACTTACATACATACATACATATAAACATACATACATGAACTCTGAAAACAATATACTAGTTTTTTCAGGCAGTCGTATAAAAATGTTGAGCAAAGCTAAGTATTCAAATCAATTAAAAACTTCTTCATAAAGAAAGTAGGTTGTTATCAAAAATCGAATCAGTAACGCCTTAGAATATCTTTGAATTGAGCTGCCAAAAGTAAAATAAATGATTGAACTGTGAATAATTAGTGCACCCGGGTTTTTTGTTTAGTTATGTTTGATTGTCTAATTACCACTGTCTGTATTCTACAAACTCACCTTTACCGCACTCACGACACACGCAAGGTTTCTCTCCAGTGTGCGAGCGCCGGTGAACTTGTAAATCTGACGACCGGCAAAAACCTGAAAATATTATTTGATCTTATGACAAAAAGACTCGTAAGTTTATTTAATCAGTTAATTCATAAATAGCATACGATTTTATCCTATTTAAAAAAAAGTAAAACATTTACTTCGATTTTGATACAAAAGCTGCTTTAAAATGTTTGTTCATTGATTCAACCCATTGCCCATTGCCCACCCCTGTTGTAAAGAAGCTTCGCTGAATAAAAAACGTTTTGGTATAAAAGTTTTGTGAGACATACCCTTTCCGCAGAAGTCACACTTATATGGCTTTTCTCCTGTGTGCCTACGCAAATGCACGATATAATTAGAGGAATTCGCGAAGCTTCTTCCGCAATATAGACAAAGAGAGCCGCTGCCTTCCGTGTATCTTTTACCCTCATGGATGCGCATATGTGACCTGTAGATATAATTTAGAATTGCATTACATGAGAATTGCCAAAAAATATCAGATACGCGACCAATCATTAGTCAAAAAAGTAAAAAAATATTTATAAATATTTCGTACCTCAGGTTTTCCCGCCTGGTGAACTTTTTTTTGCAGATGTCACACTCAAAAACTTTTTCTCCAGTGTTATGTGATCTTTGGTGTCTCTCGAGTAAACCTTTACTGAAAGTAAAAAAAAACATGTTAAGAAAACACGAGTAGTATAGCGCAGTAGAGCGCGGCTTTCGGCTGGTGGCACCCGCGCAGGATTTCCGCTCTACGTTTAGACACACCTAAACGTATCAATTATTTTTTCTATTCGAAATTCTTCGTAATGTGTGAAGTCAATCATAGAAGCGCAGTATTTAATAATTAACTTATTAAGAAATTATGGAATTCAAAGTAACAAAATATGGTTATAAGGATAATAGGGATAATAAATGGTAGGATGGGATAATAGATGAAAGCCACTGGAAAATAGCATGGGTAATTTTAATACAAAAAGACATTCGATCTACTGGCATTACAGTTTACAAAGTGAGAAACATACTAAGTAAGCAAGCAGAGTCATATTGTTTGAATATCGTTTGAAATTAAATGGTTTGCGACTCCAGTAACTGAACATTATCTAACCAGCTAACCAGCTAACTTCCGTCTTTCAAACCTCGATTTTGTGGTAGTCAATATTAAGGTTGGCGGACCTAAAGCGGGGTTTAAGGGCTAAAAAAAAAAAGAGTCAGAATCAGTTAACCGACGTTTATCCTGTACATACTTTATTGTCCGGCTCTACTACAGTTGTGGTTAAAGATGCTTGCCGCTTACTGTACCTCACCGAGGAAATATATTGGGAGTGCTTACTATGGTTTAAATATAAACTAAAACAAGCTTTATTGATCGAACATAGACTTCCTTTAGTGTATTGCAGTAATACGTATTACGTAGACAAAACGGTCCAAGAATAAAAAGCTAACCAGAATTTAAAAAAAACTACGAGTTTTTGTCCCCTTGCACACATATTATTAAGTGTCCTTTCTCGAGCATTTTAAGACCGTTTTACCGTTCTTTCGGCATGAGTAACCCTTCTCGTGCTTACTATTTATATATATCCATGCTAATATTATAAAGTGCGGCTGTCTGTCTGCTACGCTTTCACGGCCCATGCTGAACCGATTTTTATGAAATTTGGTACAGGGGTAGATTGTATCCCAAGGAAGGACATATGCTACTTTTTACCCCGGAAAATTTAAGAGTTTCCGCGGGAATCAAAAATCTTAATCCACGCGGGCGAAATCGCGTGCATCTTCTAATATTAAAAACAGAGTATTTCTATGCTATACTGACCTAGGAAATGGCCTGGCGCAAGTGTCGCACTTGTAAGACTGGGTTCCGGGCTCACGATCTAAGAATTGGAGGGAGACGCTCTGTCCAGTGTGGACTCGCAGTATGTGTTTATTGAGCGTCACCTCGTGAGTGAACCGCATCTCGCACGAAGAGCACGCAAACAACCGCTCAACTCGTTCACACGCTGTTCGATGACGAGACGCGCTTTTCAATGTCGCAAACACCTGATAATCACAAAGATTTTGAAGTGAAAACTTCTTTAGGCGCTTTGAGCACTTTTTGGTAGGGGGTAAACATGTGGAACGGTGTCGATGACGAGTTCTTAGACTAAAGGTCTTAAGTATAAATACAGTACTTTCATAATTAAACTTTAAAGCCTTAGTTTTAAGGTTTATATTTAAATAAGTGTTGAGTAACTGTGACTGACACCTCGCGTTGTTACGAAGACAAAAGGTCTTAAAAATAAATATAGTACATTCGTAATTAAACTTTAATGCCTTAGTTTTAAGGTTTATATTTTAATTATTGTGGAAGTGCTACCCACACCTCGCGTTGTTATTTTAAATATTCGTTTTCACTTCTATCCGTAGTCCCTATCACTGGTTTTTTTTTAAATCCACTACAAGTTAGCCCTTGACTGCGATCTCACCTGATGGTAAGTGATGATGCAGTCTAAGATGGTAGCGGGATAACCTGTTAGGGGCATGGCGGTTTCTACATGGCGGCGTACCGGAACGCCTTATCGCTTGGCGGCACGTCTTTGCCGGTAGGGTGGTAACTAGTCACGGCCGAAGCCTCCCACCCGGCCAGAGCAGGGAAGATTCAGAAATTATAAATTCCCAAATCGACCCTGCCGGGGAACGACATCCGCACGTTAAGACAACAGCGCTCAACACTTTCATTTCACCACAAAGGTCTTCAAAATGAATGGTGGTGGAATGATAAATATCTGTCTGGATAATATCTTGTGACAAATGTGTGACTTAAATCAACTGTATCGACGTTTAGAGTTACTCGACATAGAATCAATTCGCTTGTAGTCGTAAAATTGGCTACTCGTGATAGGCCTAGGGTGAAAATGAACTATTTGGGAAATACCTTACTCTGTAAAAGACCTTATCGTTATAGACCTAATTCTGAAATGCTCTATTGTGGAAATTCTCTATTCTTAAGTTAGATGTATAACTAAGAATATATAAATTAACTAACATTCTCGTACTTTTTGGACGAATTAAACACGGGACACGTAATTGTCAGCAAATTCGCTTTACCCCTCTAGCTACGAACTGGGCAGTGTCGCCAGCAGTTGATATTGCGTTCTTAGGCTGACGTGAGCGCTCAAGGAGAAACTTACGGGCAACAATTAATGATTAAGTGTGAATAATTAAAAATTTAAAAAAACCAACGACGAACTTCAGCCTTCCATTGTAACTCTATAACTTTGAAACAACAATTAGAACTTCGCAGACGTATATAACATAATATCTAAAACTAATATCGACGAACTTCAGCACTCTATTGTAACTCTATAACTTTGAAACAACAATTAGAACTTCGCAGAAGTATATAACATAATATCTAAAACGATGGGGTTTACGATGAGAATTTAAGGAGTTCCTATGACCACCTCCTGGCTCCATCGTGAGACCCTGAGCAGCATTTTTAGGTACAAAGTGCTAGTCAAGACAAATTAAAAGAGTCCAAACACGACGAGTTTAAAATAAAATCATGATTGCTGATGTCTACACTATAGAAAGAATCTACCTTGAAAATTTCATGTTAGTATGCTTTATAGTTCTGAGACATCGTGATTAGTCAGGCAGTCAGTGAGTGAATGAGTTGTATTTCGCTTTAATATATATATGTCACCGTAAGATTGTAAAAACCGTTAGATTATAATCTAACTCGCGAAATTGCAAACTGTCGAAAGATTACAATTTAACTCATTATTTTTCGGTAGATTGTAATCTGTTAGGTATATTAACCCGATAGACATAAATAATCGGGAAGTGCCCTTTATGTCGAACCCTAACCTAACCTACAAGAAACAGGCAAAAAAACGTAAATACAATGAATATTTCAAAAATTGACACTCAGAACATTGTAAACTGTCGACAGATTGTGACCCGTTCAGGTCACAATCTGTCGACAGTTTACAATTTCGCGAGTTAGATTATAATCTAACGGTATTTACAATCTTACGGTGACATATACATTTATTAAAAATACTTGTACTGACCTTATCACAAAGATGGCAACGTACAGAAAGCTCGGGGTGTTCCCGATCACGATGTCGGTTAAACTGCTCTTCTGAACCAAACAAGACACCACACAATTCACACACTGTGACTAGGCCCGGTAGGCGGTGCTGCAAGTTAACAGAAAACTCTATTGCAAAAAAAAAGCTTCATAAAAAAGTAAGGAAATATGCCAACGACTTTACCCCTCCTACTAATATTATAAACACAAAAGTTTGTAAGTATGGATGTATGGAGATATGAATCTTTGTTAGTCTTTCACGGCTGAACGGATCTGGATGAAATTAGTCACATGGATTGATTATAGTCTGGAATAACATATAGACTACTTTTTATCCCGGAAAATTAAAGAGTTCCCGTGGGAACCAAAAAACCTCAAATGGATGTTCCATTTGAGGTTTTTTGTTTTTTTTTACTCAATTACGCCAGAATGTCTGAACTGATCTAGATGCAAATTGGTACAGAGATAGATAGTCTGGAATAAGACAGGCTACTTTTTATCCCGGAAAATTAAAGAGTTCCCGCGGGCACAAAAACCTCAATCCACGCGGACGAAGTCGCGGGCATCAGCTAGTACTTTTATAAATTATACAAGGAACAAACCGTTTACTTTCCAAAGCGAGGCTGTTAATCCATAAACAAGATACTATAAATAATTCAATTACGTAGGTTTTTATGTAATAAGGTTTCTGAATTCTGTATTAATTAATAATGAATCCTTACCAAAAAAAAATTACTTCAAAACAATTTGCTTGTCAGGATACTAACTTAGAATCCTTTAGTAACTCGGAATTCAAACTAGCAACAACTTAGTTATCGTGTTGTACAATTTACTATCAGGCCTCTTGCATAGAGACTATATACTATTATTGAAGATATTTACTAACATAAGATACTTGTTTCAGGATAAAGAAATGAAATTCAAGAATGGAATACATTCCCTGCGATTAAGAAAAGTAACGATGGTGTCAGAGACGAGGTTATAAAAGGATGCGTGCGCATCTGCTGCAAACTACATTGTCACCCGTCGTTGCGTATCGTTCTTGTGTGATTTTATTTTCTCGCTGTAATATTTTTATTGTTCATGTTAATAAATGAGTCAAGAGAGCTTTTACGTCTTTCTTCTTCAAGTATCCTCTAGAAATTTGCAAGACTATATATACTATACTTACCGCTTTGTATGGAGGGTAGAATTAAGGAGTATCATCTCTTTTGGGCGAAAAGTTGACAAAGTGCACTGGACACTTTGCACTACTATAAATAACAGTTTAAAAACCTTCCACAGTGGCGCTGGTGTAGGTAAAGGGTATGGTATCAATGTAGCAATTGCAGATGAACTGAAGTATGCCAAGTTAAAAAATTGAATATTATCGTCGACTAAAGGAGTTGATTATTGAAAATTACAACAACTCACGTTGTACAAAATAATGATGAATGTTTTCTTTCCTTGTTTATTTCTCAATCCGACTCTAATAATATTTATATTAAATTTTCCTTGATGCTAATGTGGCGCCCCCAATTTAATGAATTTCGACGGACACTTCTCATATACGAGATGTCCCTCCTTACCTCAACCCTCCACACTGCTTTGGTAATCGGTAACTGCAATGTGCTCTTGCCAAAAAGTGACAGCATTACAAAATTTAACTAAATCAGTTTAAGTGTCCTCGTGCAAGCGGCTCTAATTCTGCAATAAGTTTGTATGGAGAAGCGAGTAACGATTGTGACCTAAAATAACTGTTCCCTAAGTTTATTATAACAGTTAGTAATAATAAACTTAGGGAATCATTTGGAAACTAAGTTACCTCAGCAACATTTTTCTTGAATAACTCCTGTAAACGAACTTCTGTGTACAGTTCATGTTTCCTAGTTTCTTTAATTTTTTCTCCAGCCTGACCATCCTAATAACAAAATATTGAATCATTAGCTATGATAAGCAATTAACTCTTGAAAGGCGTTATTCACTGCCTCACCGCTGTCCAAATTCCAAAAAAAGAGAAATCAATTGGGTCAAGGTCTGATGAGTATGGTGAGTGACAGTCTGCTAGTTCTAGTTGAGACAAGACATTTTCGAGTATTGTGTGAGCAAACCATGTCATGAAGGAATGTTTCACTTCTAAAACTCAAAAAAAACAAATGAACAATGGCAGACTTTTTACGGAAATTTTAGAGCCATAATTGCTCTAAAATTTATTTAAATTTGGAATTTTAAATACTATGAAAAATATCAATCGTAATTATTACTAGTCTGTCCGTGTTAAGAAAATAGTAAATCATCACTGCAGGCAGTTTAAGTCATGTCCCCTGGCCCCGACTAATCAAGTTGCAAGGAATCAAAAAAGGAAGAAATCTTTCTGCTTTCTTGCAATTTCAATGTGATGGCTTGGCTTGGCAGCCTGCAGAAAACTAAATCCAGTAAAAATCAAGTCATGACTAGGGACCTTATATGGAAAAATTATATGTACAGAATAATAATAAATTATAATTTACTGACCGTATTAGCCAAATTTTTATTTTGTTCAAGACACTTGTGGCTTTGAAAATCTTTCTTTGTCAAATACATCCTCTTGCAAAGCATGCAGCTAAATACCTTTTCATCTGAAAAACATAAGTGAGTTAATCATACTACCTATACATAATATAATTATAAATGTGAATGTGAGTTTGTTTATTACCCTTTCATGGCCCAACTTTTCATCCTTATAAAGTTAAATTTATTTTGAATTATTTTACAATTTTGATTAAATTTGGTAATGTCCCGGACAAGGAACTTTAAGCTACTTTATATCTCGGTAAGGTAAGGAGTTCCCGCGGGAATTAAAAAACTTTAATCAAGCATTTCATAAACTTAAATCAAATAATTTCTTTCTTCTGATTGGCTTTGGTCATGCCTAGTTACCACTATACTAGCAAAGACGGGACAAGAATAATGGGTTAAATACAAACTGCTGTTACCTTTTCAAATCAACCCAATTCCAATCTTAGACCGTGCAACATAAATAACTATAGGTACTATACAGGTAAAATACAATTTGCAATATGTCAATATGGTAATACAATTTAAATACTGACCTTTATGTTCTGGTACATGTGATATTAAATCATCTTTGGTTTTATAAGTGTTTATACAAAATATACATTTATGTTTTGGGCTATTGTCCTGCTTTAAATTCAATCCATTCTCTGTCAATTTATGTAAGATAGTCTGAAAAGATATATGCCATAGAATTATTATGGTAGTAAATGCTTCTTAAAGAATTATGTATAAATTTATAATTAAGTATTTCTTAGAATAACAGGTCCCATGATGTTTTTCTGATTTTAAAATATTAATTGATTTAAGGAGTAAGTAATAATGTAATCTTTGAGTTATAATGAAGCCAATTCTGTTGTACAAGATCTCTAAACTAAGCAGCTCTATTTTATTGCTATCCCTTTTAGAATACTCCCTGCGCAATGGGGAAGCACTAGATATACAGCTGTCATTTTGGTTTAATTTAGAGATAGTGTACAACAGAATGAGCCACATTATGTGTTATAATATCTATTTATTATTTTTATTTATTTTAAGTTATATATATAAGTTTGATCTATGAAAAGGCAATAATAGTAAGGATTACTATTATTGCCTTTTCATAGATCAAACTTCGAACCAATTTTGATATAGCTGGCATCCTTTAAAGAAGTAAAGGGCATCAGCAGGCATTTCTCAGAATTATTGAATGAAAATATTAAAGTATACAACTAATTTAGCTGGCAAAAGAAAATGGTCTTTTGTTATGTTATAAGAAATATATCTATAATAGTTTTGCTATTACTTAGCACAATGGATTTATGTAATGTAGTACAATTAGTAGTAAAAGGATTTTTTTGTATTGACAACTATATAAGATCTATTTACACTCGTAAGTTTCTTTTTGCGGCCTCGCTTCCTTGGACCCATGAGCTCCGAGTGAATTTTCCAGGCATGTTCTGTCAGGGCGTCAACATTAGGGAAATTTTCACAGCACACTGGACAATATGAACTATTTTTCTCATTTTCTCCCTCTGTAATAAGAAACAATAAATCATTAATTAATCATTTTATTGAAAACACCACCTCTTTTTATTAACAGGGGCGGTCTACTATAATTTAGTCAGGTCGGATCCCAAACACCAATCCTTAATTAAACAATCAATAATGTGAAGCATTTGGTATACAGAATTAATAATGATATTACACATATTTTAATATAGCAGTATCTTCAATAAGTATAAAGTTTTCATCATTTTCTCGTGCAGGATGTTGTCCAGGAAGATCAACCACGAACATCAATTCCATTGGTTCAATGTGTTAGAAATAAGCCAGGTTGTTTTGCTGGCATATAGTTATTGCAAATTTTACATAATTAGTTGGCAATTACCTCACTCGTTATTGGAAATAAAAATTTCAGCACAATCTCTCGGAAAGAACTTTCATTACATGAGTTCTGTGATAATCATTATGACTTTGTATGCAACTCTTCTGGGTTTCGAAGTAATGTTCAATATGGGCAGCAACTTTGTTAGCTAATTTTATAATTATTTTCTCATATTTTCAATCACTGTTGACACGGGGGAAGGCATATTGTGCCTTTGTCATAATGCAACAGTGAAACTACCTTCTTTGCCAATCAAGGATGGAGCTCCCCAAGAATGTTCACATTTTTCTACAATGTCATTATAGTTTCTTAGTATCATTGTTTAACTTTAACCAATATGAAGGCATTAAATAGTGCCTAATCCCCAATTAAATATGTAAGTAATTCATTTTTTTTAAATAAACCAGAAGAATGTTCAATGCAGCAAATGACATACGAGGTAAGAGTAGACAGAATTGTTCTTGGTACTTATTATCGCCAGAAAGATTCCAATAAGATTTACAAAAATCTCATTATAGTTCTATCACTTTTAACTCCACCACGTCGCACGGGTGAAAGCGAATTCATTGTTTTGAGCGCCGGCATAATATCGCGCAATACTTGATAATATATACCGCACAGGTGGGTTGAGTCTGGGCGTTTCGAAGATTCTGCTGATGCTCGAGTACTTACTTCTTGCAGCATTCATGCACAGAAATCGGCGAGGTTGGGCGATCTTATCGTAAAAAAAGAAACGCCCCAAAAAAACGTGTTAAACCTAACTCACAATAGCTAGCTGGTTACCACTTATTGAAATTACACACGCGAAAACTGAACAGTCGATTAATTACCTACTTACCTAATTATTTCTCTTGACAAAAAGTTTTTCATGCAAATTTAAAGCGCTATTTTAAACAAATTTAAATCAAAGATAATAAATACATTTTATCAACTTATGATGCGTTACGTTAAAGCATAAATTGCGCAAGGAAATCACTAATTTAGAATAATATACTTTCAAAAAACAAAATACTCTTAAATATAATATATTTATTTAATCAAAGTATGTACCATTGCCATCTATGCACTTTTGCCATCGCATAGGTAGTTCATTGATCGCTTTACTAAAGAAAACCATTCGGACGGGAATCGATAAAATCTTTGAAGGCGCTTTGGACTGCCCCATCGGAGTTGAATTTTTCCCTTGTAAGAAGTTATCCAAATTTCGAAAAAAATGGTATTCTGTTGGAGCAAGGTCCGGGGAGTACGGTGGGTGTCTAAGACATTCCAACTGAAGCTCCTCTAATTTGGCAGCCGTCTGTTGTGCAGTGTGTGGTCTAGCGTTGTCCTGAAGGAGCAGTGGCCAAGAGCGATTGACCAGCCTAGGTTGTTTAGCAGCTAGCTTTTCCGTCCATTCCATGGTTTACAGTTGCTGACAATAGACATCCACCGTAATCGTCTGGCCAGATTAAAGAAAGCTGTAGTGAACGACACCGGCACTAGTCCACCAAACGCTCACAAGTAATTTTTTTGGGTCAATTTTCGCTTGGGGCAGGATTTGCCTGGTTCGCCAGTTTTCAGGGTTCCACAATAGCCTTCAATTCTTCATTATCAACTTTGGTCTCCGGCCGTCCACGGGTTTGTTCTGCAGGACAAAATTTCCAGAACGAAAACGTTGTAACCAAAAACGCACTGGTTTTTTTTTTGCGACACCGCCGCCATACACATCATTAATCCTTGGAGCCGTTTCTGCAGCATTGGAGCCACGATGGAACTCGTACTCGTCAATAACGCGATATTTCAAGTTTTCCATTTTGTAAACAGAGTGACGCAAAGAAAAAAAGAAAAACCAAAAGAGGAAAAACAAATGAATTAGGGTTTCAAAACGCAAAAGCATGGTTTTGCGTTTTTGAAGTAAATAGCTGTATAAATTTGAAACTGAAATTCCTAACCAAAGAGGAGATATTTGAGATCAAAGTGGCCAGTATGACAGAACTCCAATTTCATATGTAAGGACCTAATATGTTTCGGTTTTCATACAATTCAATTCACTTCCGGAGCGGACACCCATAAAATAACTTAACTGCATGTTGTAAAAGGGGAAACAATAAAAAGCAAAGACAGATTAAAAATTATTTAATTTATGATTAAAAGGATCGTATAGGTATAGAATAAATAGGTTTACAGGTATTTAAAGCTCCTCACACAATGGATAAGATTCATGATCTTGTTAATATATCATAAACGCAATGGAAATTAAATAGAAATAGAAAATCATAATGTATTCTTAAATCATTCAATAAATGACTGAGCAATTAAACGCACCAGGAAATATGTTAAATTTTATGTAATGTACAACTGTAATATTATGTTCGATCATTAAACATAAAAAATAAAAATAAAATAAAAACTGACTTCAATAACCACAAACATTAAAAAAATATTTTTATTTATTACCGAATATATAATATTTAGAAATATTAATGTAGTTCTTTAATAAAATTTTTGGAGCCGGTGCCAATTATTAGCCGCACGAATCTTATAAGCTTCATATTGTTTTGTCTCCACATTGGCACCTCAGTGGCTGACTATACTACTAAATATAATATTATATTCGTTGATAAATAAAAATATTTTTAGTCATTGTGGTTCTTGAAGTCGATTTTTATTTATTTTAGAATTTTTTTAACAAGTATCGTTACGGGTGTCTTACTACTATAACGACTTTCATTAAAAATATCCATCGAAAACTGGGAAATAAATATTATTTCTAATTCCTATATTATGAAAATAGATTGTCACTTAATTGGTATTGTTTACCCCACAACGCGAGACACCCGACCGATTTCAGAAAACAGAGAAAAATGGTCGCCTGGCATCATTATACTTACCTTCTTAACTTGGGTGGTTAATGCTACAAAATTCGATTATTTTCTTAATGCTAAATAAGTATATTTTTTTCTATACTTTGTAGCATTCATGCGAGTCTTTAAAAAATATAACCTGTTTTATCTGTAACAATCAAGTAAAAATAAGGTCAAAATTATAAACTTACGTATTTTAGGTAATATTTTCGTATTTACATTCAGTTCGGCTTTTGCAGCCTAACACACAGCAATGCAACATCGTCTATATGTAAAAACCACTTTTTTCGTGAGCTACGAGCACAATTATCACTTTTTCTATTTCCGATTTCGTACAAATATGGGCGAATAACAAAAACGTCACAGGATTGTTTGTAACTTTAAGGTCCAACAAAAAAAATACACTGAGTAGGACAAGAAAAGCGATTTTCGCGCTCGGTTACTCCTTGGCATTAGCAATATAAAATACTCATTTCGCTCAATTGCGGCATTATTATTAAAATGCCTACTCTTGCTATATATTCTTAATCTATACAGAAACCCAATCGGAAATTACCCATTTTGTTTAAAAAATATATATGAAAGACAAAAATATTTCGTACTTTTTTATAGGCGACAAATCTAATTTGCCATATAGTTAGTTTACAATGACGTTTTTTAATCGATTTTCCAATAATTGCCGTATTAAAAATGGTAAACTTCAATCCACAGAGTAAAATGTCCACTTTTCCATCATCATTTCTTTGATTCAGTTTATTACTCTCAGACTGATAAAAAAAGATTGTGGATCATGTTGTCTCTTTATTGTCTGTATTGATACTAGCGATCCGCCCCGGCTTCGCACGGGTAGCAATAATAATCCTTATAGTCTATACCCAAAAGCAGCCAGTGGGCAGTGGGCAGGTTTTACATTTTAATATAACATTGTAAGAGTACGCCCCGTCCTCACCACACCTGCCTCAGCCGCCACCCCGCCATAATATTGGGGACAATTTTTATCTTAATTGGATACTTGAGATGAATAACATATTTAATTTGATAAGGATTACCACTATGTCGGTAAACACCTTCGCAAGTAAAGCATTGGTTTAGGCCAAATTTGAAAGTCATAAAAATGGTTATTGTGAGTCAATCTTAAAAGTTAGACATATGCTATCGCGGACTTTTTTTTTGAAATTTTGGAGAGGGAAAATTCCACCATACATTATTTTCGTGTAACTTTAACTATTTACGCAGCGCACGCCACGTAAGCACTCAAAAGAGACGTTTTTTCCGATTTAGTTCACATTATTGCAATTTTAGTAAGGATCTCAATTTTTTTTGAAAATAAAATATAGCCTATGTTACTCGCTGATAATGTAGCTTTTTATAGGTAAAAGAATTTTTAAAATCGGTTGAGTCGTTTTTTAGATTATCTATTACAAACAAACAAATATTTCCTCTTTATAATATTAGTTTAGATGTAGTTTGTCATTGGATTTTCTTAGTGATAGGTGAGAGCAAGAAGGAAGATTTTCATCAACCACCAAGGCAACAAAATTATGTTTACGAAACGCCTAGGCAGAGTAGGTATATGATAGACTAGCTACGCTTTCAGCGAATACAGTATGCAACCGCGATAGTTTAACAACTACATGTACTATATCTATATAACAACTCTTATCGCTATCATACAATCTTTATCCTATTTTATGGGAAAACTGTTAATGCCTTTACTAGCTGGGAGTATGGCACACAAGTGTCGATGGTGTTAAACACGCACTAACATAATTTTAAACTATATAACACAAGTAGTAAAAAACAGCGTCACGCATAAAACTTGTATTGATCATAGCTTACATAAAAACAATCAATGTTTTTAATGATACAGAATCTTCTAAAGCATCGTACGGGTGGTACCATCATTAGATATGCATAAAATTAAACTTAAGAATTGGCATTCTCCGTATTTTTATTTGCGACAACAAAAAAAATTGGGCCCTGCAATGGGTTGAAGTAAGATGTATACTGTTTTGAGAAACGTCGTTATTAGTTTCTGGACACAGATATCGGTTCAATTCTTGCAATGGTTGAATTGCCTATTGCCCAGGTGGTAAATTCTGTAATAAGAAAGAAATAGTAAAATTTTATTATTTGGATTAGAGCAAAAGCATTATTGAGAAGTTTGCATTATTGTTTTTATTATTCATCACACACAAGAATATTGAGTAAAGATTCTTACTGGTAAACGTAGAAATGGGCAGGCATCATGTTTGAAACGCTGGTGGTTTAGAGTGTCATTCCCATTGAAATGATGACTACATATTCTGCTTCCTTTTGTAGGCTTGAACTCAGATCTGTTTATAGCATCCAGCCATCTTAGCTTTAATTCATGATATTTTGGGAATCTGAAAAAATTGTAAAACATTAGTTAAAATGATACACAATAACTGCAATGAAGGGACCAAAAACCACTTAAATAGACACTGTAATTTTCGAATACGACATCATACCGGAGATCGGGTGTCTTGATCACTATGTTATCATCACTACAGGCTTAAATGAGTTTGGCAATATTATAAGTAGAAGCTGACTGTTTAATTTCATCTCTCTACCCTACAGAGTGAGAAACAGTAAGAGTGATATGAAGTTTTAATTTTATCGATATTCAATTTATTTGTAAACAATACAATCCCCACACCATATATACACTCCAAACAAAAAGTAATGAAATAATCCAAATTTTTGGGGACAGTGCCAAAATTGACGTGTTTTGGATTCAGTAAACAAGAAACTAAGCTATAATTAGACGAAATAACTTAAGATATTCGCCACAAAAAGAAAAAATAGACGACTTTGTTACTCACCTATGAAATGAAATTCCTGGGCGTTTTACATTATTATTATGACATCCCACAACTGAGCACTTCACCATAGTTGATTACATAAAAGTACAACAAAATACATGAAAATATTCACAAAACAGGTTTCACAACTGAAAAACCGGAAGCACAACAGACGCCATTTATAGTTGGCAAAATTTGGCTTCAATAGCTAAATTTGATGACGTCACATGACAATTGCGCGACACGTTCACGCAATAATTTAAAACACCTGTCTCGTTTTAATAATGTAGCTTTTAGTAAGTAAGAAAAGTCAAAACATAGTTTTATATGTTTTTATAATAAAAACTTGGTACCAAACCCAAAATTTGGTAAAATACCCGTGCCGGCAATACTGCATTATGACCATCGGCAAAATAAAGAATCTACCAAAGACAAATGTCTAAAAAATGACAGTTAAATATGCTATTAAGTAATTGAACAATTCCATAACGTAAAATAATATTTTTGAAACTTTTAACCTGAGAAAGTTTTTGTATCTTCATAAAGAGCAAAACAGTATTAAATTTTTGTCGGTTTATCTGTCAGTTCGCGCATCTTGCAGAAACTACTGAAAAAAAATTAATTCAAGAAGATTTATTACTCACTCTGGATTAATAATTATTTTTTTCACCTACTTGCTCGGAAACCGCTTCATTATTAAAAAACCCAATACACACTTTGGCTCTTTTAAAGCCGCACGCCTGCAATTTCCAACAAGAGTCCCGAGGACGATAATAAGGTGTTTTATTTTGTAATTTTCTGCCGTTGAGACTTTATTAGTCTATGGTTGAGATATTGCCTTGATATTACTTTTCTAAAATTTTTTTTAAAAATCTTACCAAATACTTCATCTGCTTTATGATTTTCTTTTGAATTGTCAATTTCACACTTAACTTCTCTTTTGATGGTATTATCTGCAAACATGAGAATAAATACATTATTAATTAGGTAAGATATTTTTTCTTAAAACATGCATGGAAATATTGTCATTATTTTCGAAAAAAGAACACGCGAAGTATCGAATTTTCGGACAAAGAAAATCAAAATCATTGCAGGAGCGTTTTTTGAATTTGGAAAATTACAACGCTCCTGCAATGTTGTATGAAACGGCGTGCTGGAGTTATTAAATACTCTTTGATCGGGATCTCTTTTGTCATTCTTGGCATACCATAGTCTCTTTGCTTAGTACAAATTGGTGGCTGTATAGCCATAAATGCGTTTGCCTGTCGGTACAGATGATAAAAGAAAATTGGCGGCAAAGCTGAAAATTCGTCTTGATTTGTTATTTACATACTTATAATAAATATAAATTTATTAATAAGTAAAATGAGTTCCAACGGTTCAGAGAGTGAAATGGAGATTGATTGTACTCCACCGGATTTAAGATCAGAAGCCAAATTGGCAATGGAAAACCTGCTTCCAGCGAAGTCCAAAGAAAAATACATGAAAGTATATGAAAATTTTATGTGTTGGAAAAACAAGAAAAAAGTGAACATTTTCTCCGTAACAGTATTTTTGGCGTATTTTAATGAGATTGCTAAAACTAAAAAGCCATTTACATTATGGGCAATTTATTCCATGCTGAAATGTACAGTTCATGTTAAAAACGGCATTAACTTGAAAAATTACTTAACTACTTTTCTTAAACGACAATCGACCGGATTCAAAAGCAAGAAATCGAAAATTTTTACTGGCAAAAACCTAAAGCAATTTTTAATTAAAGCCCCAGATGATATATATTTAGCGACAAAGGTAAAAAAGTATGTTTTATTTCCCTGCATTCTTTTGAGAAAAGCACTATATATGCCTCGGCGGAAATGGCAATTGCCTGTCTCGTATTAGTGAAGTCCTCGCCTACGGCTCGGCCTTCAAACTCATACTCGCCCTGCAACTGCCTATTTCCCAGCCTTTGCAATAATGTACTATTGTCGTACTTGCTCGGAAATTGATAGATAGATAGAGATTAACTTATTATTGCACACACTTAAAACAAAAAAATAAACAAAAGGTTAAAAGATAAAACAGAAGTGTGCTAAGGCTGTCTTATTGCTAGAGCAATCTCTTCCAGACAACCTTTGGGGAGAGGAGATTATCAAACAAGAGCGTGGGATAGTGCAACATCTAAATTTTAAACACTAAAATATGTAATATACATAAAAATATGTATATGTATAAATACATACATAAATTTATAAATAAATAAGAA
The DNA here is from genome assembly GCA_964035005.1 of Erebia palarica. Taxonomy (NCBI): domain Eukaryota; kingdom Metazoa; phylum Arthropoda; class Insecta; order Lepidoptera; family Nymphalidae; genus Erebia; species Erebia palarica. Next base: position 25,510,609 of record OZ035986.1, read on the forward strand.
ATAATTCTAATCTTATTTCTCCAATTTTACTCAGCCGTGAATTGCTTTGTTTTTGGCTTGCGAAATAATTTAATGTACTATATATTCAGAATCATTTATTTACATTTAACTTGAACAATTGGGTATTTGACTACTATTCAAATAAATTATTTTTTAGTGGTTAATACATAGAGATCTCCATAGAGTCGTACTATCCACGTCCCTTGACAGTTTTATGTTGAATAATCATTTTCAAGAATCGATTCAAGTAAAAAGGCGTCGAACTTTAATGACATTTCAGAATTTCATATATAAATCCCATAAGAAAAAAAGTTGCTGATTTATTTGCATTTTGCAATGTCACGAGTTAGATTATAATCTACCGGTTTTTACAATCTTATATATATATATATATATATATATATATATATATATATATATATATATATATAATCGTTAAGGGATCAACGCACAGCCTAAACCGCTGGGGTTAGTAACTTTAAATTTTGACAGTGGATTCCTTTTGTAACGTAGGCGCTCACTAAGGAAGGATTTTTCGAAATTCCACACCTAAGGGGGTGAAATAGGGGGTGAAAGTTTGTATGAAAGTCCGTCATTTCTCAAGTTATATCCATGAAACTTGGTATACTAGCTACTGGTTGAAAATGAAGAAATACGTGTTTCACTGTTTTAAAAAATTCTAACCCCGAAGGGTTGAAATAGGGGATAAGAGTTTTTCATGAAAGTCCTTCATTTCTCAAGATATTCTCAAGTTATATAAACGAAACTTGGTATTTCGGCTTTCGGTAAAAATTAAAGAATTACGTGTGTTACAGTTTTTCAAAATTCGACCCCTAAAGCGGTAAAATAGGGGTTGATATTTTTTATGATAGCTATAGCCATGAACCTTGATATATGAGCTGCGAGTTAAAAATCAAGAAATATGTATTTCACAGTTTTTGAAAATTCGACCTCCAATGGGGTGAAATAGGGGATGAAAGTTGGTATGAAATGCCTTCATTTCTCAAGATATTTTAAAAGTTATATCAACAAAACTTGGTATTTTGGCTTACGGTAAAAAATAAAGAAGTACGTGTGTCAGTTTTTCAAAATTTTACCCCCGAAGAGTTAAAATAGGGGTTGAAATTTTGTATGAATGTCCTTCATTTCTCAAGATATTGCTCAAGTTACATCTACGAAGCTTAGTGCTTTGGCTTTCGGTAAAAAAATAAAAAAGTAAGTACATCACAGTTTTTCAAAATGTAACCCCCAATAGGGGTTGAAAGTTTGTGTGAAAGTCCTACATTGCTCAAGTTGTAGCCATGAAACTTGGTATATAAACTGCGGGTTAAAAATGAAGAAATACGTGTTTCACAGTTTTAGAAAATTCGATCCTTAAAGGGGTGAAATAGGGGATGAAAGTTGCTATGTAAGGCCTTCATTTCACAGGATATTGCTCAAGTTATATCAACGAAGTTTAGTGTTTTGGCTTTCGGTAAAAAATAAAGAAGTACGTGTGTCACAGTTTTTCAAAATGTAACCCCCAAAAGGGTAAAATAGGGGTTCAAAGATTGTGTGAAAGTCCTTCATTGCTCAAGTTGTAGCCATGAAACTTGGTATATAAACTGCGGGTTTAAAATGAAGAAATACATGTTTCACAGTATTTGAAAATTCGATCCTTAAAGGGGTAAAATAGGGGATGAAAGTTGCTATGTAAGGCCTTCATTTCACAGGATATTGTTCAAGTTATATCAACGAAGCTTAGTTTTTTGGCTTACAGTAAAAAATAAAGAAGTACGTGTGTCACAGTTTTTCAAAATGTAACCCCCAAAAGGGTAAAATAGGGGTGAAAGTTTGTATGAAAGTCCGTCATTAATTTTTAAGAGCCATTAAACTTGGTATTTTTTGGTAACTTGGTTGGGATTTTTTGGAATTTTGGTTTGAAATGAAGAAGTACCTGATTCACATTTTTTTGTAAATTTATCCCCAAGGACGTTTAATAGATAGTTTGTACTCCAATCACGCCGCAACAGATCAACGTATTTTTTTGCATGAGTATAGTTTAGGATCTGGATAGTTTACATAGGCTACTTTTTATCCCGGAAAATAATGAAGTACTGTGGGAATTGAAAAAAACTTATTCCACAAGAACAAGTGACGCTCAATCACACCAGAATGGCTGAATGGATTGATTTGATGAAATTTGGCACAGAGATAGATTGTAGTCTGAAATACGTAGGCTTCTTTTTATCCCGAAAAATTTAAGAAGTTTCGCGGGAACCAAAAAACCTCAAATGAACGTTTGTTACTCAATCACGCCAGAACGTCTGAACGGATCTGGATGAACTTTAATACACAGATAGATTATAGTCTGGAATAACACATAGGCTACTTTTTATCCCGTATAATTATAGAGTTCCCGCGGGAACCAAAAAAATCTCAAATGGATGTTTGTTACTCAATCACGCCTTTACGGCTGAATGGATCTGGATGAACTTTGCACAGAGATAGATTATAGTCTGCAATAGCCAATAACACATAGGCTACTTTTTATCCCGTGTAATTAAAGATTTCCCGCGGGAACCAAAAAAAATCAATCCACGCGCACGAAGTCGCGGGCATCAGCTAGTTTATAAATATTAAGTAAATAATTTAACAGAATCTTTTTATTTATAGGACATAGTAATTTGTCGCATGTCACGGCGGCAACTGATTAGGGAGAATCATACATAATCTGAAAGTTATTAAAGTATGTTAAATTCTGTCTGTGGGCCTCCATGGGGGGAACATGTAAAATATAAACACAGATATACACATTATCCGCATACTGCATGAACAGGCAAGTTTACCCTTGACTACCATCTCCAGCAATCTACTGTGATTGTAGCAGGCTATATGCGGTACTATGGCTGGCCTGGTAGGGGTATAGCAGTAATATGAAACATTAAAGTGTAGATACATGACTTACTGCAGCATTGCGGAAGCGAGTCAAACCCACCCTCTTTGATCATTTACTGAATCTTCAACAGTAGCTTTCTTCAAAAGCATAATTTTAATACATTTTTTAATCACACATACAGCTGAAGACCAGTATTTGACCTATAGGCCTATAAACTACCCACCTGTTTCATAAGAGTCTTCAGCCCCAACAAAAGGCAAGGGAATATCAAAGTCCATATTATCTTCATCTTCTGGTGTCAATTGTTCCACCTTCACATTTTTTTGGTTGACCTGTTTACAATAACAAAACAATATAACTACATTACATAAATACAAAATATTTAAGAGGCTTTTTGGATGATGGACTACAGATATGTAACTAGTTAGTCCCTTCTTTGGTTAACTGAAAAGATGTAGGTATGAAATCTTATTATAGATTTTATATATATTTTATAAGATATTGAAAATCTCATTCTCAGTAGGTACTAAGTTTCTAATATTTAGCATTTGTTTTCATTGCATGATAGGCTTGCACTTGACGGCAATCATGCTTAGTACAAAGCCATTATGAGGCCTGGAACCTGGAACGGGCTTGCCTAGAAAGTGCCTATTCACTCTTGCCTTGAAGGTACTTAAGTAACATGCGGCAGGAAACATGTGTGCTGGGAGGGTGTTCCACACCCTAAAGGTTTGTATCAGAAAGGTGCAGCAAAAACGCTTCGTGCGAGCAAATTGGATGTCAACCACATAAGGATGCCAACGCAGACAGTTCTGTGGTAGAATGGAGAAGGAGGAAGGAGGAGGCTGTAAGGTGCAACACAAGTGTTAGGGGTGAGGCAACTGAAATATTGGCTTACCTCAATAACGAAAATGTCATCAGATCCACTTTTCAAAATATTTTCCAGTATATTTTGAGATTTCTGTGCATGAATCTTGAAGTCATATGCCTTAGATGCTTTCTCCTTACAATCTTTGCATATTGTAGTTGGCAGTCCATCTTCTTGCTTTATCTATATTGTAATCAAACATTATGTAACACTGCATTTATTGCATTGTCATATTATTTATAAATAGTCATCAATTTCATTTGGCTAGGAAATTTAATTATGATACATGGGTACACTGGCAAAACCCTTTAAAAATTACATAATGGTTGTAATCATTCAACATTAAAATGCACAGCTCAAAAGTAATAAAAATAAGGTAGCTCAGCAAAGTTCTGTTTATCACAACTTTAAAATTTCTTAGGCCCACTTACAAGCACACCAGGGTACGTTTAACCCAGGTATAAATTCAAAATTTTGCCTTAAGTTTTATATGGATTCTGCCAAATTAGCAGCTATCTCTGGGTTAAAAGGATAACCTGGCGTTTCTGCAATTGGACCTTATCATATCAACGTACCTAGTTTTCATTATTTAATATTCATGAGGAAAGTATTCTACAACATAATTGCATTAAAACTGCTATTCCAGAAAATTAAAGACTTCCTGCAGGAATTTAAAAAAAATGTGGACGTAGTCACAGGCATCATCTACTGTTGTATAAAACTTGGTAATTCACTCATGAAAGTGAAATCATAAAATTTTCTTAATTAAGTAGGTACTAGTTATGTAAATATGGATTAGGATCTTTACTTTCCATGGGAATTCTCAAGGATGAAAGTGATCTCATATACATTTTAAGGATTAGTCTAGATTCCTTGGATTTAGAAAACTGGTGTTCTTTTGTAATATAGGCAAGGAATTATGATGGATTTTTCGGAATTATCATAGGAGCGGTGATGCAGGCGATAGCCATTACAGCAAAATACTAACAATATTTGATCAAGCTGAACACATTAAAATGCATATTAATTTCGCATAGCCATTTCAGTAAATTGTTGCCAAAACTATTATATCTATTTATACCATCAAAATTAAACTTTTTTTTAACTTGTTTAATCCATGACTAAATAATACTACTTATTAAACAAATACATAAAACCAGTTAAGTTCTATTATAATATGAATTATAATTTGCACTTGCTGTAGGTTACCCAGATAATTAAGTAAAATAGGTAAAAAATAAAATTACTACCTAATGAAGTTGCAAATATTTTAAAACTAAGAAAATGTGAAACTGATACAAAACTTTCAAAGAAGAATTACCTTTATTCCAGTTATGGAAGAGATTACGCTGTCGAATCTAGTTTCCCCCGACATTACTTCGAAGACTGAAAGCAATTCTATTTCCTTCCCTAAACAAGTCCTACACAATCCATTTATAACAGGATTATTACTCGTTGACATAGTAGTTATCTAAAACAATATTACATGAATGATACACAAGAACTTTAACTTTTCAATCATTATTGGTAATTTCTCAGATTAAATTTGGTAAATAGCAGTTAAATTAAGAAAAGATGGCAAAAGTTACGGACTAAAGAGAGAAATTATCTTAAAATCAGAGTTAAAATTAATCTATGAAATAATTAAAACATACTCCTAAATTCAATGTACTCTGTGGTATAAACTATCCTATAAGTTACTTGTCTCTGGTATAAACCACCGAGTATAAACCTTCTTTTTCTGGTCGGTGAAAATATTTATGACAGTCGTAATAGGCCTATTACACTGCACTTACCACAGGGACCCTTACTTTTAAGTCAGTGTAGTCCAATCAATTTTTAAAAAAAAGGGTCCCTACATTGGTCCTTATAGCTGAGCTATATGCGACGCCCACCCTTTCTACAGGGCCCTGTAAATAGTGCAGTGTAATAGGCCTATAACTAAAAGCAACATTATTAGAACGAGACAGGTGTACTATACGTGTCGCGCAATTGTCTTATGACGTCATCAAATTTAGTTTGCTAACTACAAATGGCGTCTGTTGTGCTTCCGGTGTTTCAGTTGTGAATAATTACCTGTTTTGTAAATATTTCATGTATTTTGTACTTTTATGTAATCAACTATAATGTAGTGCTCAGTTGTGAGATGTCTTATTAATAATAATGTAAAATGCCCAGGAAATCCCATTCCCTTTGTTAATCACCATTTCATAGGTGATTAACAAAGTCGTCTAGTTTTTCTTTTTGTGGCGAATATTTTAAGTTATTTCGTCTAATTATAGCTTAGTTTCTTCTTTAATGAATCCAAAACACATAAATTATTGCACTGTCCCCAAGAGTTTAGATTATTTCATTACTTTTTGATTGGAGTGTTTATGTCACTGTAAGATTGTAAAAACCGTTAGATAATATTCTAACTCACGAAATTGTAAACTGTCGACAGATTGTGAACCGTTCAATGTTCTGAGTGTCAATTGTTGAAATATTAATTGTATTTACGTTTTCTTGTGCCTTTCATAAAAGGAAGTAAAACGTAAATTAGGTAACGTAGGTTAGGTTAGGGTTCGACATATATATTTAGGTAGTGCCCGGCCTGCGGCCGCGGCTTATATTCAATCGGGTTAATATACCTAACAGATTACAATCTATCGAAAAATAACGCGTTAAATTTTAATCTTTCGACAGTTTGCAATTTCGTGAATTAGATTACAATGTAACGGTTTTTACAATCTTACGGTAACATATATATAGTGTGGGGATTGTATTGTTTATAAATAAATTGAATATCGATAAAATTAAAACTTCATATCCCTCTTACTGTTTTTCACTCTGAGAGGTAGAGAGATGAAATTAAACAGTCAGCTTCTACTTATAATATTGCCAAACTCATTTAAGGCTGTAGCGATGACAATCTAGTGATTAAGACACCTGATCTCCGGTATGGTGTCTCGTATTCGAAAATTACAGTGTCTATTTAAGTGGTTTTTGGTCCCTTCATTGCAGTTATTGTGTATAATTTTAACTAATGTTTTACAATTGTTTCGGATTCCCAAAATAGCATGAATTAAGGCTAACATTGCTGAATGCTATAAACAGACCTGAGTACAAGCCTACAAAAGGAAGCAGAATATTATGTAGTCATCATTTCAATGAGAATGACACTCTAAACCGCCAGCGTTTCAAACATGATGCCTGCCCATTTCTACGTATACCAGTAAAAATGTTTACTCAATATTCTTGTTTGATGTTTCTCAAAACAGAATACTTCATACTTCAACCTATTGCAGGCTCCAATTTAAGCATGAGTCTCCTCTCGGAATGAAAACGGTTCGGCCATAGACTACCAAGCTGGCCAACACGGGGGCGTTGCAAACATGATTATATTTTTACTCATCATTTCACCCAGCCAGCGCTCACTACTGAGTAGGAGCCTCCTGTTGGAATGCTAAGGATTCAGCCGTAGTCCACTACGCTGGCCAGCAAGAGGCTCTGCAATCGTGATTACCATTTTTTTGAATAACTACTGCTGCTTTTGGTTTTAGATATGAATATTCTTAGAAGTTCTAATTAATGTTTCAAATTTATGGGCACAAAGGAGAGCTGCAATATTTTTTTTTTAAATTAGTCATTTTTTATTATTCATATTATTAACACGTCATTCAGTAACATGTTTTCCATAATATCTAGATATTCCAACTAATATTATGAAACAGTTTTGTTTGTAAGGTTTACATTGAACTGATAATATAGATTTATACTTACTAACTAATATTATAAACGCGAAATATTGGATTTATGGATGGATGGAAGAGACAGATTATAGTCTTAAATAACACATCGGCTAGCTTTTTTCCGGAAAATTACCACGGGAACCAAAAAACCTCAATTCAAAACGTTCATTATAAAATACGAATACAAGTGTTTTTAAAATATTATGGTTAATTATTTATTAATTTTATTTGAGATAATTTTATATCGATTATATAAGTATCGATAATACCAGCCCTAACCCCCAGCTTAAGCTCCGCCCATACACCATTTTTACTTACCGGAAGCTTCAATTTAAATATGCTGTTTCCTAACCTTCTCAATATACATAACAAAGATGAAGAACTTGTTTGCTCTATGGTTTGCTTGTTCTATGCTTTGAATTCTATGCATTGAGTAAGAATATTTAGAGCAAGACTATGCATTGTAATAATAATGCCACAAGTGAGCGAAATGAGTGCATATGCTAATCCAAAGGAGTGACAGAGCGCGAAAATAGCTTTTCTTTTCCTGCTCAGCGTATTACTTTTTCTGTTGGACCTCTAATAGGCCTACTACACTGCACTTTATACAGGGCCCTAAGCTTAGGGTGGGCGTGGTCGCTACTAAGAGCGTCGCTTATTACACAGCAATAAGGACCTATTAAGGGGCCCATAATCCCTAATTTTTATTACACTACACAGATTTTAATTATAGGGTCCCTGAAGTAAGTGCACTGTAATAGGCCTTTAAGTTAATATAGGTCCAGCAATCCTGTGACGTTTTTGTTATTCGCCCATATTTGTACGAAATCGGAATTAGAAAAAGGGTTAACTGTGCTCGTTGCTTACGAAAAAAGGTTGGTTTTTACATATAGACTATAGTGCATTGCTGCAAAAGCCGAACTGAATGTAAATACGAAAATATAACCTAAATATACATAATTTTTACTTGATTGTTACAGATTAAACAGGTTATATTTTTTATAGACTCGCTTGAATGCTGCAAAGTATAGAAAAAAAAAACTTATTTAGCACTATGAAAATAATCGAATTTTGTAGCATTAACTACCCAAGTTAAGAAGGTAAGTATAAAGATGCCAGGCGACCATTTTTGTATTTTTTCTGAAATTGGTCGGGTGTCTCGCGTTGTGGGGATACCAGGAGTATTAACATATTTACCCATGTCTAGAAACCAATTAAGGGAAAAAAGTGATAATCTATGTTCATAATATAGTAATTAGGTGCACATCATTTTAGCGAATGGACTAATCTTAACGCGGTTGAAGTTACTAGCAATTCATATGACGTTTTGCTTTCGATTTTACAGCGGTAATGTATCAGGAAATGCAAATAATTTTAGTGCTTACTGAGAAACAATAGGACTTGCTTTCGCTTGCAACCAAAAGTCATGCTTGGTAATATTTTTTATAGACACCCTCATTTCATAAATATATAATGGTTGATTTTTGCGATTTACTTAGTGAACTGGATAATACAGCAGCCTAGTATCAGGTATGTTTCCCCGAAGATTGTCCTTCTTTGCTGCTGAATAAAACAAATTGCCTTAAACTTTTCGTGCAAAACATTCGAAGCATTAAGAAAAATATAACTAATTTAAGCGTACTTTTGTCTCGAATCAAAGTTGAGCCGGATATTATTATCCTAACTGAGTGTTGGCTATCCACCGTTGATACCCCTCCGATTATAAATAGTTACTCCAGTTTTTATACATTAAAAATTCTGAATCAAAACGATGGCATGGTGTTATATGTAAAGTGCAATATTGAACATTCAACGTTTGAACCTTCATTATCCGATGCAAACTGTCTCGTTACCAAAATTGTCTGTGATACCGCTATAATTTCCATTTATAGACCTCCATTTAACAGAAAGGCGGACAATTTTTTGTCTAGCCTAGACATTCTACTGAAATCGCTAAATCAATACAAAAATATCACGGTAGTAGGAGATATTAATATAAATATTGCCGAGAATAACTGATGCGAATGCAGCTAACTATTTAAATTTACTTGCTTCGCACGGCTTACTTCCTGCATACACTTACCCAACGAGAAGTGAATCATGTTTAGAACATGTTTTCTTGAAATATAAAGCAAATACAACTTGTTTAATTATTCAAAATTCAATTACGGACCATGATTCAATTCTGTTGTGTTTAGGTCCTAAATTAAAACCTGAAATTAACCAACAACCAATCCTTAAAATTAACTATGTTAGATTTTGCCACAATATATGTAACACTGACTTTTCTCCAATTTTTGAAGCTGTAACATAGCAGCAGATTATCTTGTTTATACGATTAATAAACTAATTCAACAGAACTCCTATTCTAAGACTACTTCTAAACGCAATTGTATTTTAAAACCTTGGATGACTAACGGCTTACTGTGCTGTATTAGGAACCGAGATAGAATGCACCGGAAACTAAAAAAACAACCTGAAAATGAAATGTTAAGGATATCCTACAAAAGGTACAGAAAATTTTGTAATAATTTGATAAAAAAGCTGAAACAAGAGTATGATAGATCGGAATTTTTAAAAGCTGGAACTAATACTAAGAAAATTTGGCAATTTGTAAATGATTTAGTGCAATATAAAACTAAAAGTCCACCATCAACTAACCTCCTAAAACTTTCAAGCTCTGAGGCAGAGTCTGTAGACCAGATCAATCTTCATTTTGCTTCGGTTGGTAAACTACTTGCCCAATCAAATGATCATAGCCTTATACCGAATGCCTCTCAATTTGATAAAAACCAGCCATCTTGTGTCAACTCATTCGTACTTTTAGAAACAGACGAAATAGAAATCAGTAACCTAATTGAGTGTCTTAAGGCCGATAGCTCGGTCGGATGGGATAAAATTTCAGCTCAACTAGTTAAACAATTTAAGGATATCTTAATTTCCCCTCTGACTCATATTTTTAACCTTAGTTTTAGGAGTGGAAAATTCCCAAACGTCTTTAAAAAAGCTATTGTTATACCTATACACAAATCTGGCAATAAATTAGAACTAAATAATTATCGCCCAATATCTATTTTACCTACTTTATCAAAAATATTAGAACGACTGATAAACAAAAGACTCAAGAATTATTTAGAAAACAATCAACTTCTCTCAAAAAGTCAGTTTGGTTTCCGACGCGGTTTGTCTACTTCCGATGCGGTTGGCGAGCTCACTGATCATATTGTCGGGGCGTTGGATGAGAAACAAAAGGTTATAGCCGTCTTCTTGGACTTAGCCAAGGCTTTTGACACCGTTTCAGGACACCTTCTTGTGCGTAAATTGGAACGACTTGGTATTCGTGATAGGCAACTTGATCTGTTTTGTGACTATTTAAGTAATCGAAAACAATGGGTCAAAATAGGTAGTACATTGAGCCAAGAAATTAATATTGATTTTGGTGTTCCTCAGGGAAGCATCCTGGGCCCAACCCTATTTTTGAACTTTATTAATGACCTATGTGACTTGCAGTTGGAAAAAGGTAAAATAATAACTTATGCCGATGATACAGTTATTATCTTTAAAGCTAACACCTGGGCTATGCTGCACAAATTGGTTTGGATAAAGTTGTTAAATGGCTATCACAAAATACATTGACTTAGTTTCAAAGTCATAGGTCACAAATCACAATGAACAATAATGCTGCAGCTCACCTTGGATTTTTAATTTTTTTAATTTTATTACTTGTCTACTCAATGACCACAAGTTTATGTACGTTATTTTTTAAATATAAATAAATATATCACATAATCATAATTTGAGGTGTTTTGTAAAATTATTCAATTTAAATAATAACCATAAACTTGCTACTTTTACTTGCCTGGTCACACTGACAAATGCAATCTTAATTGGGTTTTCCTCGAAAGCTCTATCACTCCATCGAGAGAGGACGATAATTTCAAAAGTATCGATACTTATGCGGGGTGGCACCCACAGAGTACTTTTAATATAAGGGCAGGACCCATGTGGCAGCGATTTCGAGAAATGCGTATTTTATGTGCGAATATTGACGTGAAATACGCAATGTTTTTAACCGACTTAAAAAAAGGAGGATGCTCTCAATTAGATTGAATGTTTTTTTATATGTTTGTTACGCGATTACTCCGCCAATTATGATTTAATTTTGATGATTACTTTTTTGTTTGATAGATCATACTTCAGAGGTGGTACCATATAAATCTGGTGTAGATCTGATGAATATCTTCGGACATGGAGAACGGAACTCCTCCATGGATAAGAGTAAATCGCGATCAGTGTAATAGCTTAGTAAACAGTAGTTTATGAACCAGACAGCATATTATTTTAATGCGTGACCACTACAAATTGTGAAATAAACAAAATCTAAAATAAATAAAAACTGACTTCAATAACCACAAACACAAAAAAATATTTTTATGAATTTTCTTTTCTTGAATTCACTTATAGTAAAAAATTGCGATAGTTTAAAATCATGTTAGTGCATGTTCAACACCGTCGACAGTTATTTCCCATACTCCCAACTAGTAATAAGTAGTAGTTTCCCCACAAAATAGGGTAAAAATTGTACGATGGCAATAAGAGTTGTTATATAGTTGTAGTCACAGAGTACTTTTTATTTGTAGTACATGTAGTTAGGTTTAACTTTCGCTATCGCCGTAAAATTGCAACAACCGTCAGATCGCAATTTATGGTACTTTTTATCTCGATAGATTGTAAACTGCCGACAGATTGCGAACCGTTCAATGTTCTGAATGTAAATTTTTGAAGTTCGTTTAGTTAGGGTTCGGTTTTGACACAAAGTTTCATTTCCTAATTTATTTTGTAGAAATATAATTTTGAACTGCACTTTATTTAGGGCTGTAGGTCAGGAAAAGTTCGAAACTTATGAACAAATTCAGGCTCGTTAAACATCGATAATAGATATAGATATCGATATAGCCCCTAGGGTTGTAACTAAAAACATATTCTTAGTAATTACAACCTACAACCCCTGGAGAAGTAGCCATTCTTCATCTAAAGTGCCAGATTTTTTGTAGGTAGGTAGTCACGCTCATTTTGTAAGTAGGACATATCCTATTGTCGCCTGTTCTGGGTTTGGTTCAACGAGGTTTCAACTCTTAACGAAGCTAGAGAAAGAGGTTTACTTAGTTACTTCCCATATATAAAAAGTACTCTGTGAGACCCACTCGTCTGGAAGAACAGTTAAGCTCGGCCAGCATTTTTCAAGATCCTGCACCGTCCGCCAGTATAACTATGTCGTCTGCAAAACGCAAATGTGAGATGTATTCGCCATTAACATTAATCCCTCGACTTTTCCAGTCCAAAATCCTTGAACACGTCTTCCAGGGCGTAAGTGAAAAGTTTCGGGGATATAACGTCTCCCTGTCTTACACCCCTTCGCATGGGACTGGTTTCGTCTGTTGATCTTGAACTGTCATAGTGGCGGCCTCGTACAAATCGTTGTTGGGAATTTCTCTCAGAGATAAAATCTGGAATGAGGAAATTCGGAGAAGAACTAAAGTGACCGACATAGCTCTAAATCTAAATGTCTGTCGCAGAACCGATGGCCGTTGGTTCAGATGTGTTCTGGAGTGAAGACCACTGCAAGCGCAGTATAGGACGACCTCAAGCCCGCTGGTCCGATGTCATAAAGAAGGTGGCGGGAAGCGGGTGGATGAGGAAGGCGGAGGACCGTGTTTGCGCGCTCTCGAAAAGGCCTATGTCCAGCAGTACAGGCTGATGGATAGATGGATGATGGATGAAAGAATCATGTGTTAAACGTATATTACAAACATCAAATAAAAAATCAGAAAGTAAGCAAGCTTTTTTATGCTATACCCAATTGTTAAGGCAGGAAGGTATATGTCGGCGATACGCCAGGGTTTTCACGCGCAGAGTCCATCACAATGAAATAGCACACTGAATATTACGTAGTTTATTTTTGCACACTTATTGGTATAGAACTAACTGTTTTTACATAGATCAATCGCTTTTATAGTTTCCTTACAATGAATCAACCGGATATAGCAAATACAAATTTCTTTAAAACAAATTAATAAAACTAATATAAATACTCTTAAAATAAATATTAAAATATAGCTTAATATTTATGATAAATATTTAAATGAGCTTAAGTAACTTCAGATGATTTCTATTAAACAACTAATGTTTGTTTTAATTTGAACAAACATCCGTTTAACAAAATACGTTTAAAGATGGCGCTGCAAACAAGATTCGAATGGAATTAGGCAAAGACTTATTGCCTAAAATAATAAAATTTGATACAGGAAAATGATATTAGTTCTACTAAATATTAATTTGAATATTTACACAGTAAATTGAATATTTTAACAATAAATGAAACATCAATCGTCTTCAAAATATTTAAACAGTCAAAACAGTGCCTTCTAAATATCAGACCTTAGTAAGTAACGGTTTATATGTTTATAAATAACTATTTAAAATTAAATCTTACATATTTAAGATATATAATAATATTATATTCATTTAAATGATTAAACTAAAACATAAATATCAATATATGCCGATAGATAGCGATTGGCGCCCATATATATTATTGCGTAAACGCAAATTAAATTATAATAAAATCGGTTTAAATAATGATTTTCTGCATTATTTCGGTTTTGAGTGTAAATATACCTACTACCTACCATTATTTTAAAAAGAAATAGAGAAAATATTCACTCATAAATATTAAGTCTTAGGTATAAATACCTAGCTTCCGTATGGTTTTTTGGATATTCTTATAATATAAGATAAGTATAAGTTTTGGTTCATACCATACTACAAGCCTGCCAAGTTTCAACGACTAAGGATTTAATGCGGGGGTCTCCATACCTACAACGAACCTTTGATTTTATATATAGGAGAGGATATGAAACATCATATTTAAATTGAAGCTTCCGGTAAGTAAAAATGGCGTATGGGCGGAGCTTAAGCTGGGGGCTAGGGCTGGTATTATCGATACTTATACAGGGTTACAGGAAAAGTCGACCTAGATCCGTTAAGGGCGTGTAGTACACATCATTTCTGAATGATTTCACTATGGAACCCCCCATCCTAAACTTAACCGTTTTCGAGATATTCGAGTTTTAATTTTTTTTATGAAAATGCCCAATTTTTCGGCTATTGAATTGAATATTTTGAATTTTTTTGACTCTTATGATTATTTTTTTGGTTTTTTACATGAAGAATGAGATGCTTAATGACCTCAATGACTAAAATTGCACGTAAGTTAACTAAATAGGTCATTGTAGACGATCGAAACTTAAGAAAATAAGTACAAATTATAAAAAAATATTTTTCTTTTCTGGATATCTCAAAAAATTATTATGGCACTTGCTCTGCAGATGTGCTTAAAAACATCTACATTTTATCAGCTATCCAACGAGGTATAATAACCTAGGGTTGTATTTAAACTTATAGAAAAAAACATAGTTGAAAAGGTTCAGGTAGTAGGTCTAACGGGTCTCTCGGCTATTGTCCTTCAAGTTAATCCGGTGCGTGTGAGCGAGACAACTTACGATTTATGCAGGTGAGAGTGAGAAAAATAATGTGCAAAAACAAGTTTGGGGATACATATTTGGTCGTTTGTTTGCTTGCCATCCATTTTAGTCTGCTCATGCGATTCGTCCATGGTAGATGCGAATTATTGTGCTTTCGGATTCCCACACGACTTGGCTTTGTTTCTGGACTGGCAGGCCTGTATCCTTGTCACTACACGCCGGTACATGTAATTGAAGAAGGAGATCCCGCGAGACGCATGGACTTCTGCAGATTCATGCTCAATGCAGATATCGAGGACCCGAATTTCCTAAAATTAATATTGTGGACAGATGAATCCAAATTCGATAAGGACGGGATTACTAATTACCATAACGCACACTATTGGGCTCCTAAAGAACTAGGCAATCCAAATAAGAAAAGAATAAAGGGGTCACAACGACGATTTAGTGTAAATGTGTGGATGGGCATCATTTCCAACCATTTGATGGGGCCTTACTTTCTTCCAAACAATCTGAATGGTGAAACTTATGAAAATTTCTTAAGAGATCACTTAGGTGACCTACTAGATGATCTCCCATTACAATTACTGCGGGACATGTGGTTTCAACATGATGGCTGCCCTGCTCATTTCAGAAGAAGCGTTAGGGAATGGTTGGACACTAACTATCCTAACAAATGGATTGGACGAGGTGGTCCTTTACCCTGGCCAGCCAGATGTCCCGACCTGACCCCCATGGATTTTTATGTATGGGGGCACATTAAGAGCCTCGTTTACAGTGAGCCCAACCCCATATCGTCAGTGGAAGTTCTCAAAGAAAGGATAATTAATGCTGCTAACGACATAAGAAGAACATTAACCACTGGTGTAGTGAAAAGTGGACTACGTGAAAGAATGAGAAAATGTGTGCGAAATAGAGGTGGACACGTAGAACATGAACTATAAAAATTTATTCAAAAACATTAGGTGAATAAATGTTATTTTGAACTGATTTATTGTTTCATTTAGCTTACTACAATCACCCGTTAGACCTACTACCTGAACCTTTCCAACTATGTTTTTTTCTGTGAGTTTAAATACAACCCTAGGTTGTTATACCTCGTTGGATAGCTGATAAAATGTAGATGTTTTTAAGCACATCTGCAGAGCAAGTGCCATAATAATTTTTTGAGATATCCAGAAAAGAAAAATATTTTTTTATAATTTGTACTTATTTTCTTAAGTTTCGATCGTCTACAATGAACTATTTAGTTAACTTACGTGCAATTTTAGTCATTGAGGTCATTAAGCATCTCATTCTTCATGTAAAAAACCAAAAAAATAATCATAAGAGTCAAAAAAATTCAAAATATTCAATTCAATAGCCGAAAAATTGGGCATTTTCATAAAAAAAATTAAAACTCGAATATCTCGAAAACGGTTAAGTTTAGGATGGGGGGTTCCATAGTGAAATCATTCAGAAATGATGTGTACTACACGCCCTTAACGGATCTAGGTCGACTTTTCCTGTAACCCTGTATAATATATAAAATGAATAAATAATTAAACATAATATTTTGAAAAAACACTAGTTTACATAAAGTACGAATATATATATTTTATATTCGTATTTTCTAATGAACTAGCTGATGTCCGCGATTACGTCCGTGTGAATTGAGACTTTTTGGTTCCCGTGGTAACTCTTGAATTTTCCGGAATAAAAACTAGCCGGCATGTTATTCCAGACTATAATCTATCTTTGTCCCAAATTTCATACAGATCAGTTTAGGTATGATTAACAACATCATCCATACATCCCAACTTCGCGTTTATAATGTGCTAGTTATGTGTTAGTATAGATTTATAGTATTAGTTCATGTGAACCTTACAAACAATACTGTTTCATAATATAAGTTGGAATTCGTAGATATTATGGAAAAAAAATTACTGAATGTGATGATATGAATAATAAAAGCAGACTGCTTTTAAAATTGATTTATTTCAAAAATTTATAAAAATGCATACAGATAGTAAAAAAAACACGATTGCAGCGCAGCGTTGTGGACTTTGACCATAAAATATATCTAAGAACTTTCTCACAAGCCATACAATGCAAAAAACCGCATCTCAATCGGCCCAGTACTTTTTGAGAAAAATGGTAACATTGGAGAATAAAATCACGATTGCAGCTTAACTTGATGGGCTATGGTCCTACATATCTAAGAACCTTCTCAGAAGATTATCGGTCCAGTAGTTTTCCAGGAAAATGGTAACAACAAAGTGCACAAACTAACGCACACCTCTTAGGGCAAACACATATACCGTCTCCGTTCCATCGTGGGTACAAAAATGATTACTCAGAAATTAAAAAATGGTGTGATAGAGCCGATTAAATGCGAAAATCAAGAAAGAATGCCGAAAAAGACAATAGTTGCATTTGAAAAAAAACCTGTGCATATCCGCGGGCCACTTTAGTGGTCCCCGCAGCCAAGGAATATACTAGTACTTTATAGTAGTAAATCAGTTATTATCGGGTGTCTTAATCACTAGATTACCATCGCTACAGCCTACAGTCTAAAATGAGTTCGGCTGTTCAATTTCATCTCTCTACCCCTCAGAGTGAGAAACAGTAAGTTTTATATGAAATTTTAATTTTATCGATATTCAATTTATTTGTAAACAATACAATCCCCGCACTATATAATATACACTCTATACAAAAACTAATGATATAATCCAAATTTTTGGGGACAGCGCAAAAATTTACGTGTTATGTATTCAGTAAAGAAAAAACTAAGCTATAATTAGTCGAAATAACTTAAAATAGTAGCTACAAAAAGAAAAACTAGACGACTTTGTTACTCACCTATGAAATGAAATTCCTGGGCGTTTTACAATATTATTATTACGACACCCCACAACTGAGCACTTCGCCATTGTTGATTACATAAAACTAAACAAAAACACATGAAAATATTCAAAAAACAGGTAATTATTCACAACTGACACACCGGAAGCACAACAGACGCCATTAATTGACAAAAAATTGGCTTCAATAGCTAAATTTGATGACATCATATGACAATTGCGCGACACATTCACGCAATAACATAATACACCTGTCTCGTTCTAATAACGTAGCTTTTAGTAAGTAAGAAAAGTCAAATCATAGTTTTACATGTTTTATTAACAAAATGCATCGTATAGCTATAATTGAGTGAAATGCAACATATCCTCTCCTATATATAAAATCAAAGCAATGAACCGCCCCGTTGCCTAGACTATTGCTACTTTTGCCATCTGTAACTGAAAAAATTAAAAAATCTATGATCTATGCTATGCCCAATCTAACGACTTTCTGACACAGATGGGTACATGCAATTATGAACTCTAAGGTGGTAAACATTTTATGACCGTGACTACTATACTACTAATATTATAAATGCTAAAGTGTGTTAGTCTGTCTGTCTGCTACGCTTTTACGGCCCATCTCTTCAACCGATTTTGCTGAAATTTGGTACAGGGATAGGTTGTAAGTTGTAACCCGGGGAAGGACAGAAGGCTACTTTTATCACGGAAAATTCAAGAGTTCCCGCGGGAATCAAAAAACCCGCAATGAAGTTGCGGGCATCGTCTAGTTGTAGATATTTTGATGCTGTCCCTTTTTACCCGACTGCAGAACGCACAGGATTTTATTATGTTCATCACTTTGGCAACTACATTATGCATTTGCCAAAAAGGGGCAGCATTACAAAATTTAACTAAATCGATTTAAATAGGTATCCTCGTGTAAGCGGCCCATAATCTATGAAAGTACATTTGAATTTTGAACATTGATGTAACAATAAATTAATGGTTTTTGCACTTTTTACTAAACTAAGGAAAAGCCAAAAGGAAGGGTTATGATTTTTGCCATCTATGTATTACATAGTATAAAAACATTAATAATTTTGAAAATTAATAGTAAATTACAGTATCCACTATCCATATTTTTGAAGCTCTTATGGATAATTCGTAGCGCGGAAGCCTTTTCTTATACTTATTCCAATTGGTAGAGTCACCAACCAAGTTCTACGGCATCAGCTGCAGTCAGTAACTGAACTGTGTATATGTGTGTTACGGGAATAGCATCCAACTCAAAAAGTGATCTCGTGCGTTTCCTATCCGAAGCCCTGCCTCACGTTTTACATCACATGCGTTCCCTTTAATGGTCACATTCGTTAATGAGCAATGCAAATAGCCCTGTGATGGAATTATACACCCGTCCTAGACGAACATCCCGGCCTCCCGCTTTAAGCAGTGTTATTTAAAATATTTATGTTAATTTTGTTAATTATTTGTTTTATACTTGCTCTATTTTTTTAAGTAAGTTATTAATTAATCGCTCTGTAATGCACCATTGCGCCAGTGCAGGTAATCTTCATGAGATTCAGCCTACTGTGTCCCTGGAGGATCGAGTACAATGCCCGGATTGCTCTGGCTTTTTTAAAGGACAGAGAGGTCTAAAAATTTACCAGAGTAAGTCTCACAAAAACGTTCCTCTTTCTGTTCCTGATTTTAACCAAATCCAAAATTCAGACATCTCCTGTCCTGAACTTCCCTTTTGGCAGATACTTTCTTCTTTCAAGACATACAAACCTGTAATTAAACGCATTCCACGCGGTGCTCGTCTCGCCGTGGCTACTGCTCTGACACATTCAATTAAGGCGGTGGTTCAACACAACACACAGCGCGCCTGGGAGCATCTTCTGATCTTTCCATATGCTGTGCTTCACGTCAGTTTCGACAAGAACAACAAAAGCTCTCTAACATCCAGAATAAAGGAAAATTGCGTGAAATATGGCGCGTATGGAGAATCTGCACCTTCTTTGAACAGTGTCTCGGCTCACGTTCAAAATTTAAGGTTTTGCACAAAACCTGTCTCTGAGTCTTCAACTTACAAACTTGTTGAAAGCAGACTCAGTGATGGTGATATTAAAGGTGCTGCACGTATCCTCTTCTCCAGTGACACAGTGGCTCCTGCATCACCAGAAACACTCTCAGCTTTGGAAGAAAGACATCCACCTCCAGCGGCCTCTCTTCAACTCCCCCCGGCACCATGTCAGCCTGACTGTACTACATTTATTGAAATTATCGGCCAGGACGTTTACGAAGCTGTTATGTCATTTCAGAAGGGCTCCGCTGGTGGTTCAGATTCCCTGGCACCACAACATTTAAAGGATCTCATTTGCTGTGGAAACGGTGAAGCCGGCGTGGCCCTTCTTAGGGACCTGACAGCGCTAGTCAATTTAATGTTGTCCGGGCGAGCCAACACTGAAATTACTGACGTACTATACGGTGCAAATCTCTGTGCCTTGAAGAAAAAGGATGGCGGCATTAGGCCTATCGCAGTTGGCACAACTTACCGCCGCCTCGCAGCTAAAATTTGTTGCAGAAAAATTGCGCCAGCCTTAACTGATTATTTCCAGCCTGTCCAACTAGGCTTTGGCTCGCGGGGTGGCTGTGAAGCCGCCGTCCATTCGGTCAGGACTTTTTTAGATCAAAACTGTGGTGAGGTGCTGCTGAAGGTGGACGTGAAGAATG
This sequence comes from Erebia palarica, assembly GCA_964035005.1. Lineage (NCBI taxonomy): Eukaryota > Metazoa > Arthropoda > Insecta > Lepidoptera > Nymphalidae > Erebia > Erebia palarica. Next base: position 25,531,191 of record OZ035986.1, read on the forward strand.
CTTTTAACTCCGTGGATAGGGGTGTCCTGCTAACTGAGGTGAAAAACAAAATCCCAAATTTATATAATTTCCTTTGGCAGTGTTATAGTAGTCCCTCAAAATTAACATATTTTGGCAACAAAATATTATCTGCTGTTGGCTGCCAGCAAGGCGATCCTCTAGGCCCTGCAGTGTTTAGTCTCGCCATCCATCCTATCGTCCAACGACTTCAGTCTAAATTTAAATTTGGTACTTGGACGATGGGACATTGGGTGGTGATGCAGAAACCGTCTTAGACGATCTTTCCAGTCTTGTCAAAGAGTTTCAGGCGATTGGTTTGGAATTAAATTTTGCCAAGTGTGAACTCTTTATTTCGGACATATGCACCTCGAAAGATTTGGCTATTCAAAAATTCAAATGTTTGGCACCTAACATTAAGATCATTGATAAATCTTCCCTCCGCCTGTTGGGTTCCCCTATCCTCGATGAATCATTCCCTTCTTTCTTCGAGGAAAAAATTCAAAATTTTTCACAGTGTTCTATCCGGCTATCAAAAATTAACGTCCATATGGCTTTTACAATCATCCGGTTCTGTCTTTTCGTTCCAAATTTTACCTACACTATACGGTGTTGTCAGTTGTGGAAGCACACTGAGCTGTGGAACAGCCTTGACAATATGGTCAGAAATTGTTTAGCATCTATTTTAAATATTAATTTGGAAGAGCGAGTATGGATACAGGCGTCGCTTCCTGTGCGACTGGGGGGCCTGGGCATCAGATCTATATCTGGTGTCGCTCTCCCCGCGTTCTTGTCCTCAGTCCATGGCACCCTAAATTTATCCCAAAAGATTCTTGCGGACTCTCTAGATGATTTCGTCATTAGTTTCATGGACGAGGCCAAGTGCGCGTGGACACACGCCTGCCCAAACCGTGAATTCCCGATATCCCTCTCGTCACAACGGCAATGGGATGGTCCGATTTGTGAGCTAGCGCGGAAAAAGCTTATTGACACGTGCTCAAGCTCTGCAGATCGTGCCCGCCTTCTGGCCGTGGGTGAGTGGGAATCCGGTCTGTGGTTGCAGGCCCTCCCGTCGCCCAACACAGGAACCTTAATTGACTCTTCCGCTTTTCGGATAGCTGCGGCGCTTCGCCTGGGCGCATCGTGCTGCGCTCCACACCGCTGCCATTGTGGCTCTGCCGTCGGCCGACTCGGTCACCATGGTTTCTCCTGCGTCAGCAGCGCAGGGCGTATCCCCCGTCACGCCAGCCTGAATGATATAATCCGTCGGGCCTTTGCTACTGCCGGATATGCGGCTATTCTGGAGCCAGTTGGGCTCATGCGAGACGATGGCAAGAGGCCCGATGGTATGACCCTGGTTCCTTGGAGTTTGGGGCGGCCCTTGGTGTGGGATGCCACATGTGTAGACACCTTGGCACCGTCCCACCTTCCAGGCACTGCCGTTAGGGCTGGTGCGGCGGCGGAATCAGCGGAGGGCCTCAAGGTGCGTAAATATAGCACACTGGATAGTGGTTATATGTTTACGCCTTTTGGGGTCGAGACGCTAGGGCCTTGGGGGGTTGGGGCACGCGGAATCTATAAGGAACTTTCTGCGCGCTTGGTCGAGGCAACACGTGACCAGAGTGCTGGTATATATTTCGCTCAGCGAGTGAGTATAGCTATCCAACGCGGCAATGCTGCCAGCATTCTGGGCACGCTGCCCACTGGTAGCGGTCTTTTAGATTAGGTATTTAGTTTTTAGTTTTAATTTTTGTGTAAAATGTAAATATGCCTTTGAAATACTTATATTTTTACATAGTATATAACTAAGCATGTTTGTAAGTTTGTATTTATGTATAATATGTTCCACAGTAGCGCCTAAACTACTGAGCCGATTTTGATTGTATCAATTGATTAGTTTTTATGAGATGACATAGGCTACATTTCACACTAACAATATCGATATGACGGATGTTAATCCCGAAAAAGTGGGGGTCTTTGAATTTATTTGAATAATCTGGGGAGGCCATGACATATCTAGGTAGGCTGTAACAATCGCAATCGCCTCTTATTGGCCAAAATCCATTATAATAGCAAGAATATTAAAATTGATTGAGATGACAGCAACTATTGATCTTTTACTTATAATCAGCGTTCAGGGACCTTATTATGTAAAATGATTGCTACAGTGTAACCACAGTAAACAGATATAAGTAACAACGATCATAATCACATCTGTCCAACAGGCTGCTATTGGTTAAAATCCATTGCCGCAATTTTAGCCAATCACAGCAATTGAGACTGTACACATTATAATCGGGCAACTGTTTAACTATTTAGTTAGGTATGTTCAAATGTTATACGTAAATTAACTAGCGCGGGCGCTGCGCTGTGGTGATGTAAGCTGTTCCCAAAGAAGCCATTTCTGTTCTGTCAGTGTTGGTTCACAGGCCGAGTGAAGTAGTCTGTACATGGGTTTATCTTAGTGAGAGTTTGTGAAAGTGTGCACCACACTACGTGTTTTCGAGAGAATAAACAGGCAAGTGGAAAAAGTTTTCACTTTTTTGTTCTAACATTTTTTAAAGAAAAACCCAACACAAATTGACATTTTCCTGTATACATCATAACTTATTTTCATTGTTGTTATTGTTTATAGGATATCACTATGTTTATAATGTGTATTAATGTAATATGTAATATGTATTAATGCCATTTATGTTATGTACTTTGTAAGTATTCTTTCTAAGGTAAGTACATAGAGATCGTTGGTCTTCTTATGTAGACAAGATAGGTAGGTATGTAGGTATATACCTACGAGGGTGATTAGGTCGCTTAATCATGTTAATAATCGAATCTCACGAACAACTAGGTACCTACCGAACTTACATATTTCTTCTCTGCGTAATATTTTTTCTAACGTGTATACCTACCTATTTTCGCCTGTTTCAATTTGCTGGCGAAAGTTAACAGCGATAAGTACCTATTTTTAGAACGCTCTGCGGGAACATTTTCATCTTCTGCGCCTCTAGCACAGATGAAATAATATTTACTTCCTAGTGCAAACACCATGATGGTATGTGGAGCCTTGGACCTTCTTTACAACTCGCAACCCACAGCCCACTTAATATATTATCCATATTCCTTACTGTGGTATGATAGAAGGTATGTTTATTAAAGTGTATCTGTCTGTCTGTCTGCTATGCTTTAGAGGCCTATATTTTCAACCGATTTTGATGAAATTTAATATAAAGGTAGGTTACATCCCGGGGAAGGACATAGGCTACTTTTTATGCCGGAAAAAGGGATAAAAAGTAGTTTTATTTCATACTCCAGGTCTACCACTAAAAATCACGAGGATAGGTCGCTCTGTTGCGGCATGATTATAGGATAGTCGGCGACGGCCGCAGCGCAGCTTATAATTATTTCAATCCTATAAATCCACTCGTATAATTAATGACTACTTATTACTGGCGAGTGTTAGAATACTCATTTGCAGCTAGAATGGCCGTATGGAACTTGATTTTTTACAGTTCCAAGGGATAGACATAGACCTAAAGATAATTTATACCTCTATGACCATAGACTTTAGTAGGTAAGTACTTATTTGATGTTATACAGTTCACTTGAGACCTCCACGCGCTCCTGAAAAAAGGATTTGACAGGCAGACAGACGGACAACGAAGTGTCCTATATTATGGGTTCCTTTTTCCTTTTGAACGGAACGGAACCCCAAAAATACTTTTTATGTATTTTGATGCCCCAGGCCGCGGGTCATCTAGGTTATAATAATCATAATAATATGGCTATCAGTTTTTTCAAAACAACTACGTCCGCGTGGATTGAGGTTTTTTTGGTTTCCGCGGGAACTTCCGGGATAAAAAGCAGTCTATGTGTTATTCTAGACTATAATCTAGGTATCTCTGCTCCAAATTTCATCCAGATCCATTTAGCCGTTTGGGCGTGATTGAGTAACAAACATCCATCCATACATCCATTTATTCTAAATGTCACCGTAAGATTGTAAAAACCGTTAGATTATAATCTAACTCGCGAAATTCTAAACTGTCGAAAGATTAGAATTCAACGCATTATTTTCCGGTAGATTGTAATCTGATAGGTATTTAAACCCGATAAAACCTAACATATACAAACATCCATCCATCCAAACTTTCACATTTATAATATTTATTTGATTATTTACTAGAAGTCGTAGATATAACATGAATGAAGCCTAAGTAGATTACCTACTCATGAAGTAAGTACCTAGGTAAGTACTATAACTATAGATAGGTATGGTACGATCGATCGATAAGCAGCGTCAGGGTTTCTTTATATTTGTTTACTACATAAGTACTAGTATTTAGCATCCGATAACCTACCTACTTAAAATGTAGGTATTTTGATAGGGAAATATATGTCACCGTAAGATTGTAAAAACCGTTAGATTATAATCTAACTCGCGAAATTCTAAACTGTCGAAAGATTGTAAACTGTTCAATGTTCTGAGTGTAAATTTTTGAAATATTCATTTTATTTACGTTTTCTTGTCTCTTTCTTGTAGGTTAGGTTAGGGTTCGACATAAATAATCAAGTAGTGCCCGGTCGCAGGCCGGGCACTTAGGTTTTATCGAGTTTAAATACCTATCAGATTACAATCTACCGGAAAATAATGCGTTAAATTCTAGTCTTTCGACAGTTTAGAATTTCGCGAGTTAGATTATAATCTAACGGTTTTTACAATCTTACGGTGACATATACATATGTTATGAAAACCATACTATAGAAACATACTAGCAATTATTCACGTCACGTTGATTGCTATTAAAAATTATGAAGGCGTAAGAGTTTATTTAACAGCAATCAACGTGACGACTTATTAATTGCTACTATTTTTTTACAGTATACATGTCCATAACGTCTTTGAGAGGTGATATCTAGTGAAAGGCCCGATGAATAGCGTCAGTTCTTATACTGTTTACATAGGTTTTGCGCATACTTTAATACTGTACAAGAATCAGCTTTTCTAATTATGGTTCATTTTTGGTAACGATAACACGTCTTTGAACGGCCATATCTAGTGAAAGGCCTATCAGCATGCGGGCAGACTTTGACTATCATCATCAGTGGAGAGTGTAGCACCCACCTATTACTGAATCAGCTTTTCTAGCGATAGTTACAAAAGTGTAGCTATCTCTTAGTCTATTACATTTTCGAATGTCGATGACCACTATAATGTATTGACTTTTCCTGACTAGCAATTCGCAGTAGGTACAAGCCCTATTTTGGATGTAACAGCCATAGGAGTTAGGATAATAACAGTAAACAGATGTGATAATATTTAGCTAGAATGAAGTCTCGGAGAGCAGGGACGTGAGCGCGTCAAGCCGTCAGTCCTGCGTCCGAACTCACTCAGATCGTGTCTAAAGTTGTCCTATCGGGCTATGAGAGTAAGGGAATCGAGTGTATCTGTGTTTGCACGCACACATATAAGCACTATAATACCTCTCGCGCAGATAGCTTACCTATCTCTGTGGAGATTGGCCGCCGCAACGAAGTTTTTTCGGGAGGTTTTAAAAAAGTTATAGTTATAGTTTTCGAACCGGTGGTCGAGACTGACCTTATGTGGCATAAGTTGCCGTACGTGAAATAAATAAATCATTTATTTAATTTATTAATCACTTTTTTAAGATATAGATATTTTAATAAAATAGATGATTAAAATTATGACAATGAATAAATGATAAAAATATTTAAAAAATCAATCATTTAAAGTGCTTAACTTGTTACCGCTAAATAAACATATCCGGATGTCAAGTCAAACTTCATAAAACGATCCCAGGACCTTCGAATTATAGGGTCACCAGTGCGGTAAGGAGGTCATCGAAAGTTTGACCTACGATAAAAACAGGTAATTTTTGGGAGGGCTGGAGGCTAAACTGGTAATATTAAACTTAATTTCTTTTGTTCCACTATAAGTTAGCCCTTGACTGCGATCTCACCTGATGGTAAATGATGAGGCAGTCTAAGAAGGTAGCGAGCTAACCTGTTAGGGGTATGGCAGTTACTCGTATATTAAACCCATACCCCTAGTCGGTTTCTACGCGGTATCGTACCGGAACGCTGAATCACTTGGCGGTACTTACGTCTACGTAGGGTGGAAACTAGCCACGGCCGATGCGTCCCACCAGGCCAGACCAGGAAAAATTCAGAAATTATAAATTCCCAAAATCACCCTGCCGGAAATTGAAGCGCTCAACACTGCGATTCTAGCAACCTTGCGAAAATAATCTAAAACCAATAAGTTTAAATTAAAGCTTCACGCACGATCTTTTAACTATTCGAAAAACGTTTGTTACACTGACTGATCTATCAACGCACAGCCAAACACGCTGAGGTTAGAAAGTTGCGGGTAGTGTATTGGGCCCTATCCTAATAAGTAACTGTTCTCCTTTATGCCCTAGAAGAATTATATATGTCACCATAAGATTGTAAAACCGTTAGATTATAATCTAACTCGCGAAATTGTAAACTGTCGAAAAATTGTGAACCGTTCAATGTCCTGAGTGTTAAGTTTTGAAATATATGTCACCGTAAGATTGTAAAAACCGTTAGATTATAATCTAACTCGCGAAAATCTAAACTGTCCAAAGATTGTAAACTGTTCAATGTTCTGAGTGTCAATTTTTGAAATATTCATTTTATTTACGTTTACTTTTCTCTTTCTTGTAGGTTAGGTCAGGGTTCGACATAAATAACCAAGTAGTGGCGCAGGCCGGGCAGTTAGGTTTTATCGGGTTTAAATACCTATCAGATTGCAATCTACCGGAAAATAATACGTTAAATTCTAATCTTTCGATAGTTTAGAATTTCGCGAGTTAGATTATAATCTAACGGTTTTTACAATCTCACGGTGACATATACATTGATTTTACGTTTTCTTGTATGTTTCTTGTAGGTTAGGTTAGGGTTTGACATAAATAATCAGGTATTGCCCGGCCTGCGGCTTAGGTTCTATCAGGTTAATATACCTAATAGATTACAATTTAACGAAAAATAATGCGTTAAATTGGAATCTTTCGACAGTTTGCAATTTCACGAGTTAGATTATAATCTAACGGTTTTTACAATCTTACGGTGACATATGCACACTATTTTATACTCGTTGGCTAATATAGTATTGTAGGTATTATAGACTTGTTGTTCCTGGCCTATAAAATATATATTACTAGATGACCCGGTGTACTTCATATCACCTATCCTAACGACATTAAAACTCTCCCTTCGCTAAAATGGCTGAAAAATTTGATCGTTAATGCACTGCACTGCAGTTTATATGGGAAAATGAAATTGTTGTTTTTACTATCTTCCTCGCAAATTTTCCATATTTTCTCACCGTTTAAACCTTCCCCTGGACTACGAAAAACATTTCGAAACCAAAATTGGCCCAGCCGTTGTCGAGTTTTATAGTGAGACAAACGAACAGCAATTGATTGTTATAAATACATATATAAGATTAAAAACATTACAAGTAGATATGTACCTACTAGATTCCAGCAGCTAGGTAAGTATTTTAAAACCTCAAAGTGAACCCCATTTCAGCTCAATTTTCCAGCCTCACGTCGAACTGTAATTGCTTAGTTGCAGCGTGATTGCAGGACAAAATAATAAAACAACAAACATACTCAATTTCACGTCTATCTATACTGGCATACCTAACTAAAACTGGACGACACCTAGCCTACCTATGATATAAGATTATTTTGTGTCTCTACATTCAATATTTTTTGGTAATTCGTGGGGGCTTTAATAGGGATCGATGCGGATTACGGGTCAAATGTTTTTTGGATTTTTTTTCGGTCTGTTACGGCCTACGGCATCACGTAGAAGTCTTATCTACTCTTTTACTATGGCTACTGAAAGGATTTGAGTGCAATTTAACAGACTTTAGCACTAGCAGATGCCTGCGACTTCGTCCTCGTGAAATAAGTTTTTTTAAATTACCACGGGAACTCCTTAATTTGAAATAATTTGGATTTCTATTGGTACCAGAATAGTAGATCCAGAGATTACCCCCTACAACGTCACAAACTCACAATTCACAAACTCACAAACTTTACCTCTTTATAATATTAGTATAAATACGCATTAGGTACTAAAATTCTAAATCAATGGCTATAGCTAAACCACTGGATTGACTGCGATAACTTATAGGATATTTTATTATCCTGAAAAGCCTTTCTTCTTCGGTTCCTTCGGCATAGGAGATGATAGCTGTTTTAGTGAATTTTATTAGATTTGCCATAGCATAAATCTAAAGATAAATTTAAATTTAAATACAGCATTCAAGGTCAATTCAAGGTCAAGTCGAGGTTGTTATATACTATCGATGATTTTCTTAGTGACAAAGTTGCAACCGGCCACGCATCCACAAGTCAGTGTAATACTTGTAACGTAACGTACATAAGTTGTTATTGTTTATTTATTGTAATGTTTTCTTATTAAGAAAAGAGCAACTGCTGAGTATCTTGGCAGCAACTGCTCAGTAGACTTTCCGAAGTAGAGTACTTTGGTACATGTCATAGTAAGTGACCCAAGTTGTCCTACGTGAAATAAACATCGATACCTATATTTAAGTGAATTGAGGTCGTTGGAAATAAAATAAAAAATTGACAGACAGTACTCAGTCCTATAGGGACTGCCGATACCTAGAAGTGAAAACTAATATTTAAATTATTATTATTATTATTTTAATATGAAAGCGGAGCATGTCGGTGACGCGAATCCACAAGTTTACCCCCTACCAATAAGTCCTAAACGCGGCTAAAAAAGTTTTCACTTCAATAAATCATTTAGCGTTTATCAGAAGGGCGAAACACCTCAACGGCTAACAGCAAATCGATTGCGATTTTATTTTTTTTATTTTATTTATTGTATTTCGGTATACCAACGGCGAGTACACAAAGCTTAAATTAAAAATAGTACATAAGGTCTATAACCGTCTATATTACCGTTTACTAGCTTATGCAGGAAAGACATGTCAGTAATACAGCGACGATCACTGAGGGAAAGCATGTGGAAGTGCTCGAGCCTAGCCTCGTACCCGGAGCGATAAGGACAGGTGCGATCACGGTAGGCCAAATATTTGGAAAAATTCCGCTGTACCTTTTCGACTCTGGCAGCATGTTTGACTTTATACATAGGGTTCCAAATTGACGACGCGTACTCAAGCTGGCTGCGTACCATGGTGTTGAATAGTAGTTTCATCGTACAAAATCATCGTACAGATCAGTGTTAAAGCTTTAAAAAACGTTATCAACGCCAGATCCTTGCGATTCGTTTGATGTCGTCTGTTCAACTAGTGGAGTCGAGCCTGCCAATTAATGCTGCGCTTTCCAGTGAGTGATCGCCATTCCGGCTCTCTGTAGGCTGTAATTAATATTAGGTAAGTATAGTATATGAAAGTATAAACATATGATGTTTGCAAGCTAAGTACCTCGGTACTCTTTGAAAATATCATAGATTTAGGATTGATCTCCGCTACGCTCCTACCGCAGCGCTGACCAATCTTAAATCTATGGAAAATATTTACAATAGAGTACCTACCTATTCTTAATTTTGGAATCATCTATACATACCTACTAGCGTGTCCGCTTCTACTTTAATAGGGAAATGTTGTCTTTCCGCGTATTAGGTATAAAGTAGATGATACCCGAGACCTTAGACTAATCGATGTCCGAGACTTAGTCCGCTTTTTTAATTTTTTTTTAATCTCCCGGGAACTCTTTAAGTATCCGCGATATATTCCCGGGATGCAACCTACCTATCTCTATACCAAATTTCATTAAAATAGCTTTAAATAATGAGACGTCAAAGTGTAGCAGACAGACACACTTTCGCATTTATAATATTAGTAGGTATATTATAGGCTATGTAAATGAGCTTATAACTATTACTGCAGTGAAAGCGGCTCGCTCCGCGCCGATCAGGCATTTCGCACTTTCTCCTGCAGCCAGGTCATACTCTTTATAAAGAAGTTGAGTAGGTACTTATACATAAATTAGTTGATGCCCACGACTTCGTCCAAGTGGATTGAGTTTTTTGGTTCCCGCGGGAACTTTTTAATTTTCCGGGATAAAAGTAGCCTACGTGTTATTCCAGACTATAATCCATCTCTGCCAAATTATATGTGAAAATGGACAAAAAATCTATTTTGGTTTTGGTAAAAAGATCGTAGAAAGCAAATTATACTTAGTGTTAAATATTATTGTGTTATCTGCCAATCGGCTTCTCATAGACTAGGTATGCGGCTACAAATATAGCGGTCGAACAGGCCCTTTCAACTTCGACGCTTCGTCGGCTTTATTGTCAACAAATAATCATGAACAGCAAGCAAGTATTCTCCTCGAACTCCTTCACTTTCAAATGCAGTCATTGACTTTTTTAGTACTTTAGTAGACGGCTCAGAGTCGAACGTCTGGCATGCACACACACTACACATTCTAAGTACCTGCTCATGCAACAACCCGATTTATTTCAAAAACTGGCATCACCGGATCCGGTAACAGCTTAGTGGTGCCAGATCCTCCAGATTATCGGATCCTGTTTTCCGGATTGCAATCCCTGTCGGGGTGTGACTGCCAGTTACCTACCTATATTAAACCCATTTCCCTAATTTGTTTGCATGCGGCATCGTACCGGAACGCTTTCAACACTTCTTTTCGGTAGGGCGTTAACTGGTAACAGATGAATATATTGGATTGGGACTCGTAGTCACACCTGCAGAACTTATTTAAAAAGTTACACATACTTTTATACAGGTCTTGTGTTTTTTAATTTTGTATCAATTTCCTGGCGTAGGTAGGTAAGTTAGCGGCAAAAACGGATACCTAAGTGACTTTCATTACATAATTGTTATAGCATCGAACCGTTGGTGAAAGAAAGTGTTTGTTCACAATCTTTTAGCACTATAGCGTTCGGTAGAATTTTACGTGGTATAGAGGCACCGACATTCACGCGGTAACCCTATGGTTAATTGTGCCACAGCGTCTTGCATATTTAGGTACTTTCTTACAGTAGATCGAAGCCAATTACAAATTGAAGACCTCCTCCAAGTAAGTATATTGCAGACTACAACAAATATAAGTAACTCATATTATAAATGCGAAAGTGTGTTTGTTTGTTGGTTTATTGGTTTGTTGTTTTATTAGTTTGTTGGTTGGTCCTTCAATCACACCAACACCACAACAGAGCAACAGATTTACGAGATTTTTTGCATGGGTATACTTGCAAAAACTTGGAGAGTGACTTAAGCTACTTTTTATCCAAGAAAATTGTTTTCACGTGCGAATTAGAAAATCTTATGCCGCGTAGACGAAGTCGCGGGCATCAGCTAGTAAGTAATAAAATCCAATTATTTAATTATACTGTAACATAGTACAGTGCCATGAACGTATGTACAATAGGTGTTATCGCAATAATGTTTCTTTATATTTTGTCTCACTATGCGACCAATGCGTTCCAGAAATTGTGTTCCGTTCATCCGATCCAATTTAACCTCTGTTCAATTTTTGTTGGGACTTGAGGGAAGGCTTTTTGCATATTAGGTATCATCAATAAATTAAAGTCTTTGACTTTTTTTTTATTCTATGTTGCTCGAAAAAATTTAATTAACATAACATACTTATTAAATAATTAACGTTTATCTCAAAGGTTCTTACCTATATTAATAAAATTATGAATAATAAAGTCCCGACCGAAATTCGGCCACGCCGGCCTATCCCCATAGAGATTAATTAGCCATCTGCGTGGGACGGTGGGAGATATTATACACTATAGTGCACAAGACTGTTTGAGCGCATACACAGGTGCACTCTCTGTTCCTTTACTCTCATAGCCCGATGGGACGGAAAATCCACCCCGTCCGGCGAGAGGTAAGGCGCAGGACAGACGGCTTAACTTGCTCTCCGAAGCACGGGGCCCGGGGGTGAAACATCGCTAACTTCCTAACCCCGGGCTAGTACTGCAATATTACTGGCCAGAAAAATCCAATACTTGTTATGGCCCTACCCGGGACTCGTCGGCCGCAGCCGAACATGCCAACCACTAGACCAGCGAGGCAGTCAGTATTAATAATAACTTGATTAGGAATGTTATTGTTGCTGAAAAAATACATTTTAGTTTAAATCAAATAAACATTTTAAGTCATTGTAAACATTTTAGTCTACAAATCAATGGACTTAGACAGAAGGTCTAAAGTCCAAGCAATAGAAATACACACTCAGTGAATATTTCAGCTGTAAACTACTTATTACGGTTTATGATATCTCATGCCGCTGACAGACCGACAGACAAATCACAGTAAACAGATACAACTTGTACACAGATTTGTATCTGTTTGCTGTGATTTGTTAACTTGTAAAGCCTACTTAGTTGTGATAGTTTTTCTTTTAACTTGTTAATATGTAAGTATATGTCACCGTAATATTATAAAAACCGTTAGATTATAATCTAACTCGCGAAATTATAAACTGTCGACAAATTGTGAACCGTTCAATGTTCTGAGTGTAAATTTTTGAAATATTCATTGTATTTACGTTTTCTTGTCTGTTTCTTGTAGGTTAGGTTAGGGTGCGACATAAACAATCAAGTTAGGTTTTATCGGGTATAAATACCTATCAGATTACAATCGGCAAATAATGCGTTAAAATGCAATTACGCGAGATAGATTATAATATAACGGTTTTTACAATCTTACGGTGACATATACACTTCTGCCATGTTTTTTTTTGGCTTGGAGGACACTTCATTCTCGGACGACCTATCTAACGTAGGATAGACGGGAAAAAGAGTCATCCCCTGCACTTTACGTGCAGGAGAGGTGCCCTAAAAAAATGTTTTTTTAATTATTTTATTTTATCACTTTGTCAGCGTGATTAATATGTATATGTCACCGTAAAATTGCAAAAACCGTCTGATTGCAATCTAACGCTTTTTATCTCGTTAGATTGTAAACTGACGACAGATTGTGAACCGTTCAATGTTCTGAGTGATTTTTTAAAAATATTCATTGTATTTACCTTTTCTTTTCTCTTTCTCTTTGTAGGTTAGGTTAGAGTTCGACATAAATAATCAAGTATTGGTTTTACGTTCTATCGGGTTAATATACCTAACATATTACAATCTATCGAAAAATAATGCGTTAAATTGTAATCTTTCGTCAGTTTACAATCTCGCTAGATATCTTTCTAGATTATAATCTTACAATCTAACGGTTTTCACAATCTTATGGTGACATATACAAACGCTAGATTACAACTGTCTAGTACTAAGAGCCCCTGAGCTAAGCCGCGGACAGACGAACGGACAGACGGACATGGCGAAACTATACCTAATGGTTCCTTGTTGATTACGGAACCCTATAAATCGGGAGTTCAATGGATCAAAATGCTGATTGCTGGTCCTATAAAACAGTCACTTAATCTTGTCCCAAAATTCACGCAAGAAGTAATTTTGATAGAAAACATAGTTTTTCAATAAAAAATGGTATTCTTGAGGTTCCGTACCTCAAGAGGAAAAAAGGAACCCTAATGGGATCACTTCGTTGTCTGCCTGTCAACCTCCTTATTCTCGGGAAGGCGTAGAGTTATCAAATTGAAATTAATAATACAAATTCTTAGATCTACGGTCCCTTGAAGCTGTAAAAAAATCAAGCTTCTAAGTCAACGCATGCGAAAAATACGGCACGGCCGTTTAAGCCGCATATTTGGCATAATGTTGACACTCGCCAATTAATCAATTTCCGTTGACCGAGAATCCTGAAATTTTGGCAAGAAGCTTTCACAGAACAAGTATAGGAAAAATTCTGAAAATCGTTAATTAGAGTTCCGTACTCGTAGGGTGTCGACTTGTTTGTCAGGCGTACCAGTTTAGCGCCATATTTATAGACTTTTATTTCACAGCTGATATCGTGGTGATAATGATATCTTTCTTGTTATTTATTAAAATAATTTATATTGTGTGGTGGTACAGAACCCTTTGCGCGAGTCTGTCTCGCACTTGACCGGTTTATTATAGATTCATGCCTTTTACATGTAGGCAATCCGATATTGCTGCTTTAAACACACACTAACTCTAGTCACAGATTAAATAAAATAAGTTCAAAGCAGAAATGCAGGCACATTGAGCTTTTGGCTCTACAAAATTGGACCTGTTAAATTTGCAGGATATCTAAATGAAATGTAGAAAACAGATAAGATTCAGGATAACGAGTGGTATAGTTTTTAGCAACTTTATTGTGTATCAACATGTACTCTATTAGTGTCTAATTGCGAAAACCTGTTTGCTTTATAATATTTAAGACTATATAGAACAGTAAGCTGTTGGTTTCCCTCAATAAATAAATAGAAAAGCGAGAACCGGATTAAAGAACTATTTTAATTATTATTATTTATTTATTTTATTGCTCTGGTCGCGATTTGATTTGCTTTCATAGCAGTTCCGCCCTACATCTCCAAATTTTTCAGCAGATCTTGCCAACCTGACAATTTTTATGCAGACAATAAATTGGCAAAACAGTTCAGTTCCCCGATTGTGTAAGGAAATCGTAATCGTTTGTCAAATGGATAATTCGACCTAGGAGATAGATGCCTGCACGTCTAAAAGCATGTATGAACTTAAACAGTTCGAGTAATATGTTTTAAGCGACCAAATGATTACGATTTGCTCAGACAATTTTGCCTCAGATCCGACATAGTTATGGAGTAACATCGACGAAAACTTTCATCCCCTATCCCAGAGGAACCCTGTTGTTTTTTGTTATAAAAATATCCTTCATGTCAGCGCATATATTAGCTTTAAGACAGACAGACAGGTGAAAATAATATAAAATTCTGTAGTGAGGTGAGACAAAAAAAAATGTCTTATTAGGTACGGAGTTCGTCCAGTTACGGTTATTAAATTTACATTAGATGATGCCCGTGACGTCGTCGTCGCCGTCCTCGTGGACTAAGGTTTTTTGATTTCAGGGGGAACTCTTATAAAAAGTGCCTAGCTACGAGTATCTTTCTCAGTACAGATCAAAATCGCTTGAACAGATGAAAATGAAAATGAAAATGAAATTTATTGATAAAAATATTCGTCGTTTCACAATTACGTCGGGAACCCCGAAGTAAGTTTGAATAAACCTGTATCTCGGGGTCCCGCTCTTCCTCCTCGGTATTCCGACAAATAACAATAATATTTTTAACACTGAAAAGTTCAATTTAAAATTAATAAAAATGTAAGGTTAGCATGCATTGTTGTGTGTGTGTGTGTGTGTGTGTGTGTGTGTTTGTTTGGATCTAGTAGTTACTATCTTATATAATATATATGATATTATCATTCTTATTTACTTTTTTTTTTGTACGAAATTAAAGTTGTAATTTTAAAAGATTTTCGGTATCCTCGAAGTTTAACTTATTCAGCCAATTGGTTACCATTTTTTAAAGTGGAAATAATTGCTTATCATATATTATGTTTAAGATTTTATTAATTTTATTGTATAGATAAACTGATTTGCTTTTTATTGTCTTTTAGCAAACTGGGTCTTATTACCTGAGACAGTGTTAATGGCTGCATGCACGATTACGTCTTCTATTTTGAAGTGATTTATTATATTCAGTAGTGCGGTGAACCTCAGCTATAGTTTGTAAGATGTATAATTGACGGATAGTAAGTAATTTGGCTGATGTGTACAGGCTATGTGTTGGGTATCTGTAGGGTCTGAAATACATAAATTTAAGCAGGGATCTTTGTACTCTCTCCAACTGAATAAGTTGAGTCTTACACCACTCCAAGCAGGAATGCAGATGGGTTGACACTGTCTTATGTACAATGAGTATGGATTTTATTTCGATGTAAAAGTTTGGCACCTCCATTTAATATGATATCTCTCCGCTCTAGGTTATGTAGGTATCACTCACTCACTAAAAGGCCGCAGGGCAAAATGCGCGATAATGAAATTTGCCTGCAGCGAAGGACAATATTGAAACGTTGACGTGTGCCAGAGTCAAACGATTTTTCGCCACCCTTTGTTCCGACGCGACGGACGAACCAAATTTTAATTACTTATACAACGACTCTATACTAATAATCCATACTAATATATATGAAATACTTAAAATTGGACGTAGTTAAGCAGAAAGGACTCAATCCACGCTTTGGTCAAAAATGAGTTATTTATACCAAAGAGGTCCTAACGGTTGATTCAGATCACTCAGACTGCTTGGGTCGTTTTTAATAAATCCAACTTAAAAAAAGCAGGTCTCTGTTTGATATAATAGAAATGACTCAAAACAAACTTTCCCCTATATTACCCCTTTGGAGGTGGAATTTTAAAAAACTGTGACACGCATACTTCTTTATTTTTTACCGAAAGCTAAAATACCAACTTTCATTGGTAAAACTTGCAAAACATCTTGAGAAATGAAGGACTTTCATAAAAACTTTCATCCCCTATTTCACCCCTTTGGAGGTAGAATTTTCGAAAACTGTGAAGCACCTATTTCTTAATTTTAAACCGGTAGCTCAAATACCCAGTTTCATGGATATACCTTGAGAAATGAAGGACTTTCATACATACTTTCACACCCTTTTTACCCCCTCGGGGGTGGTATTTTGAAAAATCCTTCGTTAGTTAGTGCCTACGTCACAAAATAAACTTACTGTCAAAATTTCAAGTTTCTAACCCCAGCGGTTTAGGCTGTGTGTTGATAGACCTGTCAGTCAGGACAAACGATTTTATATGTATAGAAGATAAGACTACCATCATCAATCACCATCAAAATAAACAAAAAAAATACTCTCATAGATGCAGAGCTTAATAACGAACGAACTACCCTCCTGAATTTGCAAAATAATAAATCAATTTTAATTAAATATCAGTTTGTTCATAATTTTTTGATAATTTTGAGAAATTAAAAGAAACCATAATGTTAAGACCAATAATATATAGCAAAAACTACTCAAACCCGCATTTTTTCCAAAAACTCGAAAAATACTTCAGTCAACGTAATACAACTTGATTCATAAAAATATTAGTTATTTGCCCAAAAGTGACAATATTTCAAAATATTCCAAATACAACATGATTGCAGGAATTATCATCTAAACTTTAAAATTCGATAACTCAAAAATGACTTTTTGTGGTTTGAGACCTTTCTGCTTGACTACGTCCAATTATAAAGCGTAGCAGACAGACAGACAGACACTTTTGCAAGTGTCTGTCTGTCTGCTACGCTTTCAGGGCCCATCAGTTCAACCGATTTTGATGAAACTTGGTACAGGGATAGGTTGTATCCCGGGGAAGGACATAGGCCTCTTTTTATCCACCAACCAACGCGGACGAAGTCGCCGGCATCGTCTAGTATTTTAAATACGAAAGTGTGTCCGTCTGTCTATCTGCTACATTTTCCCGGACCCTCTGTTCAATCGATTATGACGGATACACCTACACCTACACTTTTTATCCAGGCTAATTTTATTTCGGAATAGAAGTGAACCAATTTTATTTCGAGCACCTGGTATATTCATTTGACTACTATTCCTGGGCTATTATCCTACTGCAAAATGCCGATCAATAAGCATCCCTATAATTATAAGAAATTCATTGCACGTCGAACTACTTGAAAGGTATTATCTACCTGTGATTTTTTAATGAAGTGTGGATTTCATAATAGCTACTAACCTTATCGTAATTACTGCGCCGTCGTCGCTAACCGATAGACGTTCACGGATCGACAAATAATATACTTAATATGATAACGGTGACATTTGGGAGGTACCTACACCTTTCGACGACCTCCGTGGCGCAGTGTTGAGCGCTGTTGTCTTAACGTGCGGGAGGTCCTGGGTTCGAATCGCGGCAGGGTCGATTTCGGAATTTATAATTTCTGATTTTCCCTGGTCTGGCCTGGTGGGAGGCTTCGACGTGCCGCCAAGCGATTTAGCGTTCCGGTACGATGCCGTGTAGAAACCGAATAGGGGTATGGGCTTAATTAACTCCCATGCTCCTAACAGATTAGTCCGCTACCGTCTTAGACTGCATCGTCACTTACCATCAGGTGAGATCGCAGTCAAGGGCTAACATGTAGTGGATAAAAAAAAACCTAATATAAAAAGGCCCTTTTACACATACTTATAGGGCAACAAGGCATATAAATATAACACAATAATTTAAAAATGTCTTTATTATATATAAAATAGTCTGTAACTAATTATAAAGTTTATAAAATAATACTATAACGTCCAATTATCCCGAAGGTAGGGAAATGAAAGGCGATCCCTGGTAGTGAAACTCAGCCCGTCGTTCCCACTTTACTAGCGTAGTACACGGTAAATTAGTAGGACTCGCAGTCTATAACTATATGGTATTATGACATCTAGTTGATAAAAATCATAAATCATTTATTTTGCAAAATAGTGGGTAACAACAGCTGTATAAGTAGAAACTTCCCGTATAAAATGTACTGCCAGAGACAGTGTGCAAAAAGTATTTTACCTACACTAAATTTAAAAATATTTAGAATGACTTTACAACATAATAATATAAAAATTTTAATTCAATATATGTCCGGTGTATAAAAAAAAGTTATAATTATCAGTTACTTAATTTTATAAAGTGATTAATATAAATTACTGTAGAATGACAAACAATCTAAATATTATTCAATATTGGCATGTTAGATTAATGGAACTAGGTATATTGAGTTAAGAATTTAATTTTACAATTATAATTATTATGGATAATTTATATAATAAGATAAGACAACTTTTCTCTTTCGTAACAAACATGCATTCTTAGTAGGTATCTTTAGTAACTACACACACAAATTAAAAAGGCATAGATAGTCATAGGAATTTCGCTTTCTCCGATATACCTATTCGGTAACAGAAGTTTTTTTGTTGAGAATTGTGAAACTTTTAAAATCTTTAATCTAAAATTATCATGGTACAACCAACAAAGGTATCTTGCGATAACTTTAAGATGCAGCAGTCTGGCGGTACCTGGATCATGGGGCTCCCTGCGACTTGTTGGATGTCGTCCGGCCACCTAGACCTAGTCGGCGGTCAATCAACGCTGCGCTCTGCAGCGCGAAAATTACTACATAACATACCTACACTATAATATTTAGCTTTGTAACTGAAAGGGTGGTGTATCGAGGGCCGAGGGTGGCTAGGGGGACATGCGGACAGTTCGCGAGCTAGCCCTCACTTAGGTCTCTCATTTTGACCCGGGAAGCGGTTTGAGCTGGTCGGTCAGCCTAGACTATGTAACTTTAAAACGTGGCAAAGTTTTTTCCCGACTTTAATAATGCCCGAGTTTAGCAAATCTCTCCCTAATATACACGTTGCGCTGGATGATGAAGAGGTAAGTGCTCTATCTATACTAGCGACCCGTCCCGGCTTCACACGCAAATTTAAAATAAATAATTTGCGACCAAAAAGACAGTGAAACATTTTTGTTCAAAAATACTTTAACAATTAGAGCTTTCGAATTGTCAAGTACCTAAATCTATCAATGGTTCGGAATGAGCTGTAATGTAGTTCCTATCGAAAAAAAAATCCTTTAATTCCGTCAAGAAAATTCTCATTAAATATCATATAGGTAATCATAATATTGCTGAGCGAGTCAGGTGCTCTCTAATTGTTACTAATAATAATAATAGTGGTAATATTTCTTACTTCAATTAGATCAAGCAATCAATTAGTAATAGAGTAAGTATTATTACTTACTCTATTACTAATTGCTAATCTAAACTAATAGCTAATCAATTAGTAATAGAGTAAGTATTATTACTTACTCTATTACTAATTGATTGTTACGCTTTACTAATTAGGTGTTATTACTTACATCTTATGTTTACCTACTTAAGTAACATACTACATTCCTATGCTTTTTACATGGGCACATTTTGAATACATTTATTTAAATTATGTACAGGTAAATCTTCCGTAGGAATTTCGAAAAATCCCGCCTTATTCCTTGTATATGTCACCGTAAAATTGCAAAAACCGTCAGATTGCAATCTAACGCTTTTTTTCTCGATAGATTGTAAACTGTCGACAGATTGTGAACGGTTCAATGTTCTGAGTGTAAATTTTTGAAATATTCATTGTATTTACGTTTTCTTGTCCCTTTATTGTAGGTTAGGGTTCGACATAAATAATAAGGTAGTGCCTATAGGTTCTATCGGGTTAATATACCTAACAGATTACAATCTACCAACAATAATGCGTTAAATTGTAATTTTTCGACAGTTTACAATCTCCCCAGATAGATTACAATCTAACGGTTTTCACAATCTTACGGTGAAATATACATTAAAGGATCTTCAGTTTTCTTGGTCCAATGGTTTTTCTTGTATGAAGATTACTTTAACTGACAATTTCTTTTTCCACATATCACGCAAAGAATACTCTGGTCCGACAAATACCTATAGATTAGACCAATCAAATAGATTTGTAGGATTGCACTCGTGCCATAAGTATTTTGATTTTTTAAGCTGTTGCGAGTGATTATACCTTATTACCTAGTATAATTTCTTGTACGGTGGCACTTTATTCTTATTTTGTAAGACCTGCCCAAGGCGAATTAGAATTTTGCGTTATGCGAAGCGAATGAATTTAATGGCAGCTAAATTGTTTGTTTTTATATTCAACTTCCCGTTAGCCCATAATTATTAATCTAAGCTGATGAATTTTGTAGGTTGTTTACCTGGCAGGAGTATGGCAGTTATATTAAACCTATTGTACGCACTCGAGTTGAATGCAGTTGGGGCCTGAGGTGACGGGCGCCCTCACCCCCGCTGATAGTGTTGTCAAATGCTGTCTTGACATCTATCGAACGATATAAATTAGGGATGGGCCGAAATTCGTTTCACATTCGGTTTAACAGAATTTCGGCGTCTTTAACCGAATTTCGGTATTCGGCCGACATTCGGTTAAAATGCCGAACGTTAGGTACAAAAAAATATTGAACAAAATTCAACTATTTTGGCTAAAATAATAAAAGAATCACTTCATAGTCATAGACATTTATTTGTTGTCTGTAATCGCTTATTTATAAGTACTACAAAAATCTTTTTCTAAAAACAAATCAAAGTAAACTGATATTCCTCTTAAATTATTTGCTACGCTTTTGTATTGCTATTTGCTAGTACTTAAAATTTACCAAAGGCAGGTTATGATGCAAGAACACCAAGGATTCCGCTTTTTCTGGCAGGAGTCTGTTACGTTTTTGCTCGTATAAATTTCCTGCCTCCGAGAAAAGTCGCTCAGAATATACTGAGCTTCCAGGAGCTGATAGAAATATTCGTGCCAAAAAACTCATGAGGAACTTGTCCTTATTCTTAGCCCACCAGCCATAAGGACATTGGTCTTTAGACAGCAAATTATCATTCAAATATCTATCAAGTTCTGATGCAATTGGACTTCTGGTTTCTTCTATGTTAGGTAGCTTTGCTGCTGCTAGTTCCTCATAGCAGCTCCAGAACGTTCTGTGCGTATCTTTGTTGTCGGGTTGTGAGGAAGACTGTGCAGTCTGGAAAACTTCATCATCACTGCTCGAACTTTCAATATCCTCGCTCCTTTTTACAAACTCTGCTAGAAAAGTACGTCTTATCATTGGTACACTGTCTGGTGTAAAAAAAATCATTTTGTAGCGCGGATCTAACAATGTTGCTAGACTATAATATTTGTTCTCTTCGATGCCATGAAAACGTCTATCTAGCCCATTTTTGAGTGACAAACGCATAGTGTTCACATTAGAGCAAGTCACTTGAACTTCTTCTTTGGTTAAGTATTTAGGAAGTTCGGCCGAAGTTCGGCCGAATTTTCAATATTTACCGAATGTTCGGCCGAAGTTCGTATTCGGTTCAACCCACATTCGGCCCATCACTAATATAAATACGTAAACGGAGTGATTTATATGTTAAAGTTATTAAAACCGTTGTATGTTCACATTAAGGCTGTGATGTCAACATTAAAGTATCAAATCCGTTAGAGTTGGAATAATTGTTTTCTTGCTCATACTACCTAGGTTATGTAAGTTGACATTTCCTAGATAATACGGAGTAAACGAATACGGATGATACGGAGTACGGGATTTTTTGTTAAACGGCGAAGCATTCCTTAGAGTTGAGAAAATAGATTGAGTTGATGGTGGCGGTGATGGTGGACTGTCCCAAAACCGAATCAGCATAACCCGACTCAACTTATGACATCCAACATTAGACATTTGATCATAATATAATCAATTAATTAGGTGACCATTCTTGATGAAAACTATGACCATTCAATGATATTATTTCATGAAATAATCAATTCAGTTAAATAATTTCGCGATTTAACAGTGGAGGGACTGTTAATGTTTACTATTCCTAGTTAAAGTTCTTAAATCAATCCATTGACGAATTTCAAGCTCTAACGTATCGAAACCGTTTATGTCGACATTTCATAGGAAATGCTGACACATACATACTTTTTGATCGAACGCTTGTTCCTTGTTTGTCGCAATAATAAAGTTGCTTTCCGTGTAAATTTTTAAAAATGATTAATTTAAGAGGTTCAGTAACAAAAAAAACGTGTTTTTATTCATCGCCAAGCACGTGAAATGGCGAAAAAAGCTTTTGATATGTGTACTGAAGAAAGGCTAAATAATTTTTTGACCTTGCCTTTAACGGTAGACCGAGTCGATATACTGGAGTATCAAAAAGAACATTATCTGTAATACAAAAAGAAGCTTACGAAGAACGAAGAGGTCCTTACCTCTTCGTCCTTCGTAAAAAAGATGATTTTAATCGTAGTGTGATTCACAGAACTATAGAAGACTTTTATCTGACTAAAACAATCGTTCCTACTTGTCCGAATGATTTTATTTTCTTTACTTAAGAAATTAAGTAAATTTTGGACTTTATTTATTGTGTTTCAATCAATATTTTAAATGTTTTTAAATTATTACAACCACTGCTTGTTTTTGTAATTTATCGATATGACTGTCAGTAATAAGGTCACAGCACTAGCACATTCCTAAGCTCTGCATTCAACTCAGCTGCGAATAATATCTTCTGTGCCAGAACACTAGATCCCAAGCAGGCGAAAATGATCTGCGTAAATTTTTTTACGCCCCGCCCAATTTTTTTTTTTAATATTTTTTTGGGATATAAGTTTGACTAAAAATTAAAAAAGCCCCAACATAGTGCAGTAACAGTTTCGAATCGATCAGTGGAAGTTGCTAACATGTCTTCATCAAGTCAGTCAAGAGGTTTTTTTTCTTTTATTGCGAGATAGGCTTGCGTTTGACGACAATCATGCATAATACAAAGCAATGATGAGGTCTAGGTTGGAACGCGCTTACCTAGAAGATGCCTATTCACCCTTGCCTTGAAGGTACTTAAATTATACTTGGCATTCCACTCTTCGAATCAGTGATACAAGGATGAAAAGTGATACAAGGTTGAAAAGTTCCTGAGCACACCCTCCATATCCATAGTATATCAGATTGCGTCGATGCTGTGTATGCAGCATAGCTATGCAGCTGATGATAGTCAAACGGTTGACAGGTTTTTTTGAATCATAGCTGAGGATTGAGAATGATCAAGTAATCTTTCCAAAAAATAAATCTAAATCGGTTCATCAGTCTGGAAGGCAGACACGATGCCACAGATAACAGATACATACTCGTATATTAAATTTAAAACACCCCTCTCATTGCGCAAAGGGGTCAAAAAAATTTTAACCGGGTCAGGTATTTTAGTGGCTCAGAAATGGAAAGATGTCTTTATATTTTGTATATAATTATTATTCGCTTTCATCTTAAACAAAAACCGACCAACTTAAACTAAAAAATATTAAATCATTATCTGGGTAATAGTACTTACCTATATATTTTGTTTTTCGTCGATTTTCTCAAAAAGCGCTAAATAAAAGTATATGGGACCACCTCTGAAGTATGAGCTATCAAACAAAAAAGGATCATCAAAATGTATTCCAAATAGGCGGAAAGATCGCGTAACATACTTACAAAAAAAACATACAGTCGTCGAATTGAGAACCTCCACCTTTTTTGAATTCGGTTGAAAAGCGCGGAGCCTTCAGGTGTTAGCCATTTAAAAACTTGACAATCTGCAGTCCATTTATAAAAATCTAACGAATTACATAATTATTAATATAATTTCTAAAATCTACCAAATCATAAAGTTTTACAAAAACTACTACATATATCCAACGCTAAATATTAAATAAACCTAAGAATGCTGCGCTTTACCTAATAAAATGTGACCTCAGACTACACAAGCTATTACTTAAACTCACACCATAATTTTTTATTTACGTATTATCATCACGAGTTTTGTCTCCGTGAAAGTAATTTTTAGATTCACAATATAATGGCTTCTGTACCTACTAGTTCGTTTTGCTCTAAATTGTAAGTAGGTACATATAGGTATATTATTATAGTCTATGAAAAGTACAGTAAAAACATCAATTTTGGATTCCTTTTAGGGGTTTTTATTTTTTTTTAAATGGTTGATTCGGTATGTGTACTATGTTGGGTGCCTACGTACACGATGATAGTAAATACTAAACTCGCCGGCATATTTAGTAGAACATAAACAAAAGGTCCATAATTAAAAAAATATGGCTTTATTTTAAAATCTACTTACTACACTTCTTTTGTTATTTAAAGTTTCATTTGTTTTACTTAAAATGAGATCACATTAAGAACAGATTTTGCGAGTAAAGGCTATTTGTGAAAAATGGTACATTTTTGAACTTTTCATGTAACCGGGAAAAGTGAAATTTAATATTAAAATAACAATTACTTAAATTAGAAAAATGGTGATTAATATCGCGTATTTCCTCCACGTGCTCTTATTAAAGTTTCTACCCATCTAGGGATACTGAGAATGATGTTATCGATGGTCTCCTGGGATAGTCTTCGCCATTCCTCAACTACGGCGATTCGCAGTTCTCCCACGTTGGCAGGAGCTGGCATTCTGGACTTAACTTTTCTTTTCAGCAAGTCCCAAACGTGCTCTATTGGGTTCATATCCGGTGATCTCGCCGGCCACTCCATAACAGTGATATTCATATCATTAAGATAAGCTTGAGTTACCCGAGCGGAATGCGGCCGAGCATTATCCTGCATAAAAACAAAATCTTCACCGGGGCAAACGGTACGACATTTTCTTCTAAAACTTCTCTGATATAGTGGTCTGCAGTCAGACTCCCTCTGTCAATCACTACCAAGTCTGTGCGAACTCCCAAACAAATGCCCGCCCAAACCATTATTGATCCACCACCGTATGCAACTGTAGTTTCAAAATTTGTCTGAATGTATCGTTCTCCTTTGCGTCTGTATATCTTTGCCTGCCGTCAATTTGATTTAAGAGAATTCTGCACTCATCACTAAACAATACCTTACTCCATTGGTCCGCGTTCCAAAGTCGATGTTCCTGAGCAAAAGTTAACCTGTTTCTACGATGATTTACCTAGAGCCTTGGAGCCTTGGCGGGCACAAAATGAACCCAAACCAGCTTCTTCGAGCCTTCTTCGTACCGTACGCTCACTTACGGTTACACCCTAACTGCTTCTAACTCATGTCGGGCTTGGACGGCCGTCAAACGGGGGTTCCTACGTACACGAAGCCGAATGAAACGATCATCCCTACTCGAAGTGCGTCTTTTTCTGCCTTGTCCTGCTCTTCTCACATAAGTACCGGTCTCCTGTTGGATACTGCGATGGATCGAAGTTCGCTCCAGATAAGGTGTATTTGAATAAAATTAAAACAATTGCATAAAATGTAATGTTCAGTTGTTTTCTTAATTTGAAAATATTTCTTTTTAAATTAAATGACGTTTAAACCAGCCAGCAACCTTATATGATACTGATATCAAACCTTTTTTTTATGTTCCGCTTAATATGCCGGCGAGTTTATTTTTACAAAATTTAAGTATACAGTTAAAATAATCAGCTGTTTAACACTATTTTTTTTTACATTTACTAGTTTTAAAAATTCAGTTCTTAATCTAGGGTTCTCCTATATGCCCTTAAGGGAATCAATCAACATTATAAAAACCGGTCAAGTGCGAGTCAGACTCACGCACAAAGTGTTCCGTACCACCACAAAATATAAATTATTTTAGTAAATTACAAGAAAGAGTCTATGTAAGAACTACGAAGCTACCCTGCGTGTGGGGTGCTTTTATACATTTTCCATTTTCTGGAAAAGATGTTATAGCTTGATCATGTTCCTGTATACTAACCTTAAACCATACAATTAGAATAGAATATAATAGATTATTGTTTATTTCCTAATTATGTGTTAGGTAGTACATAAGGTGTTAGGTTATTAAACAGAGTCCAGCACATTAGTCGTATCGCACATTACAAATATCAATTAATTAAACCAGATATATTATAGGCATTGTAATATCATTGAACTGTTTTGAAATAGCTATTAGTTTTAATTATTTAATGGGACTTGAAGTAAAACTGTACAGATTCTACCGGCTCTCCCCTACCGCCCACAGCCACGCAGTGGCTTAGGCCGCCCCTGTTACATAGAGATCGCTTTTGATGATTGATCCATTTGATAAATTTAATAGTTATCCTAATTACAATTGCACGTATTTAAGCAAAAAGGACTCAATTCACACTTTGGTCAAAAATCTATACTCTATACTAATATTATAAATGCGAAAGTTTTGATGGATGTATGGATGTGTGGATGGATGTTTGTTAATCAATCACGCCCCAACTGCTGAACGGATCTGGATGAAAATTGGCACAGAGATAGATTTTAGTCTGGAATAACACATAGGCTACTTTTTATCCAGGAAATTTAAAGAGTTCCCGCGGGAACCGAAAACCTCCATCCTAGTGAGGCATTCGCTAGTGAGTTATACCTATATACCGAAGAGGTCCTAACGGTTGTATCACTCAGCAGAAAAGATCTGTGGTACTACAAAGATAAGTTAGTTTTTTTAATGATGAGAATCACACACACAAACCACATAAAGACTGTTATTTTTTTACAAACCACTCTAAAGACCCAGACTGCATGGGTCGTTTTTAAAAAATCCGACTAGAAAGAAGCAGGTCTATATCTAATGTTACAGAAATGTCTCAAAACAAACTTTCGGCCCCTATATTATAACCCCTTTGGAGGTGGAATTTTGAAAGACTGTGATACACGTACTTCTTAATTTTTTCTTTAGTTTCAGGACAAACGATTTTATATGTATAGAAGATAAGACTATCATCATCAATCTTACCATAAAAATTAACAAAAATTACTCCCACAGATGCGGAGCCTGATAACGAATGACCTACCCTACCTACAATTTGCAAAATTATAAATCATTTTTATTTAAATATCAGCTTGATCATATTTTTTTGTGCTTAGATCCTTTTTGAGAAATTAAAAGAATCACCCCTTAATGTCCAATTTAACAAAAGCTACTGAATCCCACATTTTCCCCAAAAACTTGAAAAATACTGCAGTCAACGTAATACAACTTGATTCATAAAAATATTAGTATATTTGCCCATATGTGACAATATTTCAAAATATTCCAAATGATGTTGCATTTGGAATAAGTATTTTGAAATATTGCATTGCAGGAATTATCATCTAAACTTTAAAATTCGATAACTCAAAAATTACTTTTTGTGGGTTGAGTCCTTTCTGCTTAACTACGTCCAATTGTAATTAGGATATATCTATTAAAATGATCTGGTTCCAGCGAAGCTAGCGGCCGCATTGTCCCGCCGCTCGGCGGTTAGGCTATTGACTATAGAGATGAGCATGTACGTATTGATGGGACTCACTCATAAAATATAACCGCTTCGACGTTTTTAGTATTGCAGATTTGACTACTGTACGAATGCTCCGGCTGTACCAATTCTACCTGCTCTCCGCTAGATATTTGCGAGGCCCTTATGCCTTGTGGAATTTTTGTGAATTGATAGTATTTTTATTCAAGATGGCTGACGAGAAATGTAAAAGTTATAAATAATTTTAATATTATATTTTGGAAATTAACAAAAATTAACAAACACGACTCCTTTTTGAACTATCGGCTCAAATTTTCTACCGGCATCACGACCACGCGAACTCCTGGCAAATCTTTTTCGCACATGAAACAAATTAAAACTTCTTCAGCTAAAAAATATAAAGTCTTTTACTTATTCACTTGTTGCTATAATTACGACTTTATACGAAGATTTCTTAAATTGAGAAAGAGCGACGCGAGGCGATATAAACAAACTAGTTTGATTTGGCTGCTTGTTCGAGTACTAGTGTTGTATTTTATTTACTAAAAATCATCGACATATCATATGTAGGTACTAGATGGGGCGTTAGTAATGATATGTACCACGTACTTGGTACTTCGGAACCTCACCTATCACTAAATGACGCTGTCGCGTTGGCTAAATCAATTTTACAGATGATCTATTTAAATAATATTAATGCCACATTATTTCAATTGAACTGCCGCCTCACAATGTTTGTCGCCAGAGTAGTGAGTCAGAAACCGTCCAAAAGAAGACATTTTTGTTTGGAATCAAATAAATATTGGGTGATAATATCCTCCATATTTTTTGCATTGAACTTGGAATTTGTCCAATTCATCACGCCATCGTAGCATCGGCCTATCACGCTGGCGTTGATGATTTTGGGGGGTCCAGAAGGTAGCAGATTTAGCCCAGAAGTCATCTGGCATACGGCTCACATGACTGGCCCAGTCTCACTAGAGAGAAGCTGCTGATCTAATCTAATCTGTAAAAACACCTGTATTGTCCCACGGATGGGCAAAAGCCGCTCTCCAATTTTTCCACGCCGCCCTATTTTTTACTTCGATGGGCTACTTAACTTGGAATTTGTTCAATTCATCACGCCCTCGTAGCCTTGACCTTTCATACTGGCATTGATGATTTTGGGGGGTCCAGAAGGAACCAGATTTAGCCCGCAATTCATCTGGCATACGGCTCACAATGACCGGCCCAGTCCCACTTGAGAGAAGCTGCTGCAAGGCCAACGTTAGCCACTAGCGTTTTAGATCGTATGTCTGAGTTTCTTACATTAAAGTTACTAGCAAAAGAAAAAACATATTATGTCAATTATCATATTGGTACTCATCATGAATTCGTTTGTATTAAAAAAATTAAAATGTATCGATATGAGTAGGTATCGATACTTCGATGGTATTGGAACATCCCTACTAGAGCGGGACTGACCGACCGTCTGTCTCGTGCCCACCCTTCAGGCCGCCGGCGGGTCGTCCCACGCCGCGCCGCCCCGCTGCCGCCGTCGCTCGGCCGCCGCAAAATTCGTGCCCGTACACTTAAATGTAACGTAAAGTAAAAACAACCTTATTTTAAGGCGAACAAAATTCATAATTGTTTCTTTGAAACAGTGTAACCCCATAAAAAATCAAACTCACCGGGGACATTCCGTTAGAGTGCGACGTTACTAAAACCTCTTAAAAAGGAAATTAGTGTTAAAACAGCAGTGCTGCCATTTAATAACGCTAAATAAAACAATTTTAATTTTATTAACCTTAAAAAATCAGGAGATACTCGATCGAAACCGTCACTGCTAGGTATGTAAAGTACAGTTCGCGCGCGAGTTGAATGCAGAATAAATGTATCACTATACATTTACTCTGTATTCAACTCGCGCGCAAACTATTATATTGGCATTATCAATGCTGCTCTTTTAAGCTGCTGGTTTTATCAATTTTTAATCATTTTATAATGTGTGTAGTAGGTAAGGTACTAGGTAAGTACCTAATGTTTAGACGAAAATTCTTTGAACGCCTACATTTATTTAAAAAAATGTGTGTGTACTGTACTTACTTATGAACGCACGCAAAAGTTATACTTTTTGACAGCAAATAATAAATATCTTTATTATAGTTATTAGTTCTCACCCAACATACATCATAATATGTAATTATTTTTATTTTGTTGGTAGGCTTCTTCCTGCAAGACTTATAAGTTGACCAAGTAGCTTCTGTGTGTCTAATTTGGGTGTCGGTGTGCGCACGCATCGTAAAAATTCACTCTGATATTTTTTCCCTAAAATGCCCAAAGAAGTATAACTTCAACAAATAATTTTTGCAAACAAAATAAACAAGTGTTTCTGTTACAGAAACTGCGGCGCAGCCCACCGAAAGGACTATCTCCGCATGGCATGCACATGGACCAGAATGGCAGTGGCAAGGGAACTCTGCACAATTCGTTAAACGACTTGTCAAAAATCTCATCCAATGATCCTTCATATAACCCTGTCCAAGAAAACTTACACTCATTGAATAACCACAATTACCATTTAAATAATCCCTTCGAAGAGTTTCCCAACTTCCACTTAAACGACCTCTCAAGCGTGAGCTTAAACGAACCCATTTATGACCCGTCGACAGATCAGTCACATATCCACCCTGATGAACCATCCAAAGACGACTTAAATAAGCCCTCTGAAAATGATCCACTAACCACCCCAACACCTGCACCGTTAGATTTATATCTTGATATAGAATTCGACGAGTTCTATGATGATGTAAGTAAAGCCCATAATATAATAATAAGTGTGTGGCCGAACCTTTGGCTTCAGCCACTTTCGGCCAGTTTTGGCCTAAGCCAAGGATTCTAGCAAGCGGCGTTTAGCAATTCTGTGGTTTAAATCCGTGTATATGTCACCGTAAAATTATAAGAACCGATTATAATCTAACTAGCAAAATTGTAAACTGTTGAAAGATTACAATTTAACACATAATTTTTCGGTAGATTGTAATCTGATATTAACTCGAAAAACCTAGTACGACATAAATAAAAAGGTAGTGCCCGGCCTGCATAAATACAATGAATATTTCAAAAATTGACACTCAGAATCAGAACATTTACAATCTTGCTAGTTAGATTATAATCTAACGGTTTTACAATTTTACGGTGACATATTTAATAGGCTGTATATAGATTTTTCGAGCGACTACCGTCTGGAGTAATACCTATAGGTCATAATATCTTAGAGCAACCAATTTTTTTTTTGCTTTTTCTTGAATTATTTTACAGAATTGTATGAAGTCGTAGAATAAAAGATGTTCAGTATTACGTACAGAAGCTACCTAAGCAGAGGTAATTAGTATTTTTAAATGAACCCTGTACCTATTAAAAATTAAAAACGGTCAAGGGCGAGCCAGACTCGTGCACAAAGCGTTCCGTACAATATAAATTATTTTATTCAATAACAAGAAAGAAGTCATAATGACACGTAATCAGCTGTGAAATAACTGGCTTACATCGCACCCCCAGAATTAAAGTGACCTAACTGAAAAATTGCAATTTGTGAGAAAAGAGCAAATATTTCAAAAAGGTATAGTATTGAATATATTTAAATGTATCTCTCCCGTATTTCATTGGAAATGATTGATATTTTGCAGATTTAAATATTGATCTTCTATGTAGGTATGGACTGGTATTATTATATTAAATTTAAATGTATTTTAAATATGTATTTTAACATTAAAATATAACATAGTTTTAAATTAAGTCCTTTTATTGCAAAAATATTTTTGAATACCTAAGACTTTTTATGAGATAAGCCTGTTTAAGATGCAAGATACAACAAATACTCATGGCATATTATGGAATCAGTCACTATTTTGCTTTTGTTTGCAATAAACTGGCGTAATTCGAGATATGTCGATATTATACACTGCTACCTGCTAGCAGCACCTCTGACGCAATACTGATTCGGTCTCTTTTACTTATCAAGCATAGGTGAAAAAACGCGATCAACTAAAGTGACCGATGTATGAGCTGTCCCTTTTTTACACATAATTCGGGGTCTTTTTTACCACTGGGTTTGAGAAGGCCCTTTTTAAGGTCCGTTTATTAAAAAATCTGAATTTACAGGAATTTTGAGTTAGTTCACTTTCATTCTAAGGGTGCGACATAATATTATGGCGCTAGACTAGACGGAACCCTAACTAACGATTTTCTTATTTTTCCTATAATTGTGCTGTGAGACCTTGCTTCATGTAAATTTCATGATTCTTTATCAACCGTAATAGGTTTTGATTTAGGTATTGGCGTGCGTGAAATTATGAAAAATGTGCGGCATAAGCGACCGTATCTTTTGATTGCGATGACTTAGAAGCTTGATTTTTTCAAAGCTCCAAGGGATAGTATACTGTAGAGTTAGACCGTATTTGATATCAATTTCAACTTTTTACCTCCACGCGTTATCGAGCAAATTACCCAATAAGGGTCCTTTTTCCCCTTTGAGGTACGGAACCCTAAAAACAGTCAACATAAACTTGATAACAGATAATTTTACTCTCTTTCTTTGACCTGTAAATACAAGATGATGCCCGCGTCTTTATTTTCCAGGATAAAACGTGTTTATTCAGGTTATAATCTTCAGCCAAACCGGTTCAGTCCTTGTGGCTTGAAGGAATAACAAATATCCAAACTTACAAACATCCTTTTCACGATTCCTAGTCCTGATATAGTACGATTTCTAACAAAATTCTAATGACTTTCCCACATCGATATATAGGTATGATGTACCGGATATCCGTACCCATATCCGTTACTTTTTACGAATCTTTTACCTTATTAATTTTCAATATATAGAGGAAATTATATATAGGTCATTAGGTAGCAACAAAAAACTATTAAATTCCGGTCACGCGTACCGGCACCGATTGAGTAAGAAAATTTAAATTCGTATCCGTATCCATATCCGCGGATCTTGACACCAATTATCCGTATTCGGATCCTTACCGGATACATACGCAGATATACATTTTTAACGACCCGGCACATCACTAGCAGGTACTATAGATGGGCCCTTTCATAGAAATTAAATAAATAAATAAATTTGGTCGTCCGACTTGTGGTGCATTAAGTATTGCCTGTATTAAGTTTTTTAAAGTTAACCTGGCTTTGAATTCCAGCCCTAGATTAGTCCAGCCCAGTACGATAACAAAGCTACCAAGATTAGTTACAGCATCGATGGGACGGACAATAGGCATTAATAACTACCTAGACACCTAGTTAATAGGTACTACCTAAACAGTATAATAATATAGTTACTAAATTATGTTCGACATTCTTTGTTTGACAGGGCCCGTCTATATAAATTGAGGTCGTTGCTTTCCAACTTCCAAAGAAGTACGTCTAAAATATATTAATACACTTTACATTCAGTAAATTACTGTGAACCTTAAATTAAAGCTCCGATTCACTCAGCGTATGATGGTGCAGACAGCTTTGCCCGGATCATATTTTCTGTTGTACCAAATTAGGAAACTTCGCATCCCATTCAATTCAATTTGATACTCATGTTTCCTTTGAGTGAATTTCATATCTTCCGAGTGAATTTCATAACTTCAATATTTAAAGTAGGTACTTTTCCTCCGTGGCCCATTCGTTTCCTTCACCATGTATACGTCCCTAATTTGATACCTATTTGTCGAAGCTAGACATGATAAGAATGATGGAAAATATTACGACGGAACTAAATCACAAAATATATATTTTACATATTAAATTGGCTGCTCGTGAACCGGCCGACGAATGTCGTCGGGTTTTAACGGACTTTAAAAGAGGTCTTCTGTATTCGACCCGTACATGTACATGTACATGTATGGTTGTTAACG
This sequence comes from Erebia palarica, assembly GCA_964035005.1. NCBI lineage: Eukaryota > Metazoa > Arthropoda > Insecta > Lepidoptera > Nymphalidae > Erebia > Erebia palarica. Next base: position 25,564,874 of record OZ035986.1, read on the forward strand.
GTTTTCTCGAAAAGTAATGTATGGATTTTAATGTTTTTTATACAGTTCACATAAGTAGGAACTGTACTACGCAAAGTAGGTATCAGCCTTTGAGCTTTCTTGGTTATTGCTCAGTTTTAACAGACTCCAAAAATGTAGTAATAGGCATTTGTTTGTTTGTTAACGATTTTCTCGAAAACCAATGGAGCTATTTTAATGATTTTTTCACCATCGTAATCTACGTACGTTCAGGAAGGTTTTGGTAACCTAAAATATGAATAATAATGTTATAATACACCTCGATATCACCTTATGTACGTTGTTATATAAATAAATGTACAGTCGTGTCAAAATTATTTTTTAACTATCTGATTATATTTACGATTAACGTATTCAAAATAACATATATATCACCTATTAGATCGCTTGTGATAATATTAAAATCTTAAATTCAATCTGAAACAGGAATATTAATAGTAAGGTGATATTTAAATACTACACACAAACACTAACATAAAATAGATAACCTGGCTTAATTAAACAAGTGTACTAAGAATAGGATAGCAATTTATTTTACGCCTTCATAAAATTTATTAGCACATCAACGCGATGACACTTGAGCTACTGAGCCTTCATTTTTTGTAAGTTTATTACGTTTTTGAGAGGCGATATGATTTCGTGAACCGACCAATGAATATGGTCAGTTTTTATACTGTTCACACAGGTACTACTCATATCACATAGTAGCCATAGTAGTATCAGCTTTACTAGTTCATTTTTGGAGCAATAACTCGTTTAACTCAATAGCGGCGATAAGTAGTCAGTTGGCCAGCCGCATGACTTAACTATTCTCAAGAAGAGCCCTACACGCACCAAATACTGAATCAGCCTTCTTAGTGACAGTTACCAAAAGTACAGTTATCTCTAAGTCTATAAGTTTTCATTCGTTGTTCATTGGCGAGTAAATTGGATGAAAGTAATTAAAAATTGTTTTTCAGTGCTTTTGAAGTCAGTCCACTTAAAAAAAATAGTTTTATTTGTAACCATAACTCGTCTATGAGCATATACATAGCCGTTTGGCCAGCCCCTTGCAGGCAGACCGTCACCAGTCTCATCAGCTGAGGAGGGCTCTACACCCACCAAATACTGAATCAGCCTTCCTGGCGAATTTCGATAGTTACCAAAAGATCTCTTAAAATCTATATCGGGGTGGGCTTTTTGACGATTAATTAGGTACTAAAATTTTAACGTATTGTTTTATTTATCTACCTATTGCATTAATGTTATTTAATTACGACCCTACCTGTAAAAAATAGGTTTGTATATTATAACTACGTATGTTTGTGTATTTGTATATTTGTTGATCTCATGATAACTCATTCATTAAAATATTTTTATATACAAAAATATTTGTGCAGATGGCTCTCCACGAGCCGCCGATTTGTCAGCCTCCGCCCAACACTCCGACGGCGCAGTCAACGCCAAGTTCGCTGTGCAACACCATTCTTCTCGCACCGCACGCTGAAATGGAAGAGGACGATTATCTGGATTCGGTAAGTTTACCAAGAATTAAAGTACACACAGGAATAAACTATGTTGAAGCGCCTCATCAGGGGAATGTTATTGGGACTACCCACATCATTTTATATTATACCTACGGAAGGTAATATAATTTATATAGGTAGGTATACCAGGGCAGCCTGTTGCCGATTTTTAATGACATTGTACAAAAATAAATCGTAAATGCATATTTATTTACGAAATATATTGACACATTACTGTTGTTTATAATATTATAATATTGAAAGGGTAAAATATTATTTAAGTGCCAAAAATACCTGATTTAGAATTGTTAATATTTTTTTTTTGCAGGATGATTTTGAAGACTCCGTTGACATGTAAGTCTGAACAAAATAAAGTAATAAATATTAAGTATTGTACGGCACTCTAGTTGAAAGCAGTCGGGGCCTGAGGTGACGGGCTCCATCTCACTCCCCCGTCCGCTCTCACCCTCTCTGATAGTGGTGTCAAGTGCTGTCTTTGACATCTATCTATCGTACGATATACATGCGTAAACGGAGTGATTTAAAATTTAAATGTTAAAGTTGTTAAAACCGTTTATGTTCACATTAACGCTGTGATGATATCATTAAAGTATCAAATCCGTTAGAGTTGGAATAATTGTTCTTTGCTCATACTACCTAGGTTATGTAAGTTGACATTTCCTAGATAATAGGGGTTAACGGATACGGATAATACGGAGAACGGGATTTTTTGTCAAACAGCTAAGCATTCGTTAGAGTTGATGGTAGTGGTGTCAGCGGTGGTGATGGTGGACTGTCCCAAAACCGAATCAGCATAACCCGACTCAACTTAGTTCGCCTTACACCTAGTGTTTTTGTAAAGTGTGAACCCAGAAGCTCGCGAAGGAGGTCCTGAATGAAGCGAGGTGAAGCTGAAGGAAGGGCGACGAAGCGAGTCCTCTGGCGTAGCCCATCCTTTTTAATTCTATATCTTTATGGACACCCAGCATTAGACGTTTGATCATAATATAATCAATTAATTAGGTGATCATTTTTGATGAAAATATTACCATTCAATGATATACTTGACTATTTCATGAAATGATCAATTCAAAGTTCTTAAATCATCTCATTGCCGAATTTCGAGCTCTAACGCATCGAAACCGTTTATGTCGACAATTCCTAGGTAATGCTGACACATACAATATACTCTTTGATCAAACGCTTTTTGCTTGTTTGTCGCTTAATAATCAAGTTGTTTTCCGGGTAAATTTTTAAAAATGACTGATTTAAGAGGTTCAGTAACAAAAAAACGTGTTTTTATTCATCGCCAAGCACGCGAAATGGTGAGAAAGCTTTGGATATGTGTATTGTGTACTGAAGAAAGGCAAAATAACTTTTTGACCTTGCCTTTACCAGCAGACTGAGTCGATATACCGGAGTATTACAAAGAACATTATCTGTATTATAAAAACAACCCTTCTTCGTAAAAAAGATGATTTAAATCGTAGTGTAATTCACAGAACTATAGAAGACTTTTGTCTGACTGAAACAATCGCCCCTACTAGTCCGCATGATTTTAATTTCTTTTCTTAAGAAGTGAAGTCGATTTTGGACTTTATTATTGTGTCAATATTTTAAATGTATGTAAAATAATACAACCACTGCATGTTTTTGTAATTTATCGATATGACTGTCAGTAATAAGGTCACAGCACTAGCACATTCGTAAGCTCTGCATTCAACTCAGGTACGAATAATACATACCTACTAATATGTATTATGAATGCGAAAGTGTGTCTGTCTGCTTCGCTTTCACGGCCCATCTTTCCAACAGATTTTGATGTTTGTCATAAAATATATATTACAAGGTTGCATCCTGGGGAAGGACAAAGGGTATACTTTTTATACCGGAAAATTAAAGAGTTGCTGCGAAAATAAAAATAAGTAAGTCTGAACTCACGCGGACGTCAAGGGCATAATCTAGATAGAGTCACACTATAATATTATGTATTATAAAGGCGAATGTTTGTATGTGTGTATGTTTATTACTCTTTCACGCAAAATTTTCTAGACTTCAAAGCGTGCATAAAGAAAAGATTTTCTTTAAAATTAATGTTTCCTTTACAGCCAGTCTATGAATCTGCACGGCGCCCTGGCTGACTGTGAAAAAGCTATCGCACTTTTTTTCAATAACCGACTCGATAGTGCTATAGCTATAATGACTCCGTGGTAAGACTTATTTAATAGTATTTACTGTAAGCGACTAAGTACGTATATAATCAAATGCCGTCGTCAATCTCCAAGCAGCCATGCTATGGGGGATCACCAATATGTCCCTAAAATCCTACGTATTCCACAAATTTATAGGTGTACCTATAAGACTTTTAAATAATCTTCGATAGGACTGTATGTTCTTTTGAATCGACGATGCGACGTGGTTCCTCAGACAAAATTCTGGTATCACCAAACAAGCCACAATAAATATTAAATGTATCCAGCCATTTTTGACGGACCACGTTATACGTATTGCATACTTACTACTTCCCTATAATTTACATTAGAAAAAGTATCCTACCTACTTATAGAGTCACTGTGTACACAATTCTATTGCTAACAACCTTACAACCTCAGTGCAACCTCTAAACTAAACTGACAGGTTCAGGAGTTCCTAGTGATATTCTTTTATTCAGGCGGAAGCATTATGAAAGGCGCAACATACGTTTAAAGAGTGTAGAGTTTTAGACCTGTCAGTTTAGTTCAGATTGTGTAGTAAAGGATAAACCGGCCAAGTGCGAGTTGAACTCGCACAGGAGGAGATAGGTACCATCTTACATGATTAAAACACTATGTACCTACTTACTTTTTAAGTAGGTACTTTAGTAAAAGACACAAAAGAGGCGCTCAAAAATCATGTTTTATGTGGGGGGTCCCCTCATAGTACTAAGGTGATTCACCTTTATTTTTATTTTGGTGGTTATAGCAGCAGCAGAAACACACACTGAAAATTCCAACTGTCTGCTACGGTTCATGAGACACAGCCCGTAACATATCGCTAAACGGTTAACGGTTAACGATTCATTAGCTAACATTAACGTGCGACTGTACCTTGATAACTTGTAATAATTACAAAATTATTTATGAGGGAAAACTATTATTATAAAACGTGAGCTGTGAAAATTCTGAATTGCTATATTATTTTGTTCATTATTTCTATAAAAGTATTATACAATGTAAATTGATAATAATGAAATTTACATCTTGTTTTATACTTTTTGGTATGCAAGCAGTCGGGTTTTTGTTTTTTTTTTTCAATTACCTTTTTATTTTAAACTTTTGGTTTATTATAAGACTGCTTACGAATGAATACATAGGACTGACCCATCTTCTTATTCTTCTATACATAGTAATAAAAATAAAAATGCGCATCGGTTTTTCAGATTTTTTGTTACACATGCATTCATGTAATTGAGTAAAAAGTTTGTACACTTGATATCGGCACTTCCGTGAAGGCATTCATGAGAAAAAAAACAATTATTCGCACTTTAATGGGTTTGGTACGCAACATTTCAGATTGGTGTATCTCAACAATAACGGCTTGCAAATTTTTATACACTTTGTACGGTTATTTTTAGCACTTATGCGAAAATCGAATCGGATTAGCAAGTCCATACTATACATGCCTACGGACAGTGTCCAAGTGTTGTCATGTAACTTTAACGATTTGGGCAGCGCAAGGATTTCGCGTTTTTTCGGAAATAAAATATAGCCTATTTTACTTGTTAATAATAGCTTTCTTTAAGTGATATAATTTTTAAAATCAGTTGAGTCTTTTTTGAGAAAATCCACCTTGATAGATGATATGAGTAGGCACTTTAAACATTTCTTTTGAAACCTCGCAAATCCTAAATTATCATTTAAACGGAAAATGGTTTGAGGAACCTAGGTGTGATTTTAAAAGACCTATCTGACGATACCCCACTTGCCTATACCAACTTTCATTTATTAATTGGCTTCTAGTGGACGCCATTTTGTTTTTCTCAAATTCAGCCTCCGTAGTAGTGACGCTTGGAAGATTAAGGTAAATCTAGTGGTGCAAGTATTATCAAAATCGGTTCAGCCGTTTTGTCTGTAGTGCGACACAAAGGAATACACTAAAAATTAACCTTTGAAACCTCGTAAATTCTAAATGATCGTTCAAATGGGAAAATGAACCTAACTATGATTTTGCAAGACCTATTCATTAATACCCCACATGCCATAGTCTATCGACTTTAATTTTTTAATTTGTTACCTTATGGCTTCTAGAGGGCGCCATTATGTTTTTTCTCAAATTCGGCTTCCATAGTGACACTCTAATGGTATACTCGGCATAAACTGGTGCAAGAATCATCAAAATCGGTCCACGCGTTTAGGCTGTAGCTGTCCAGCAAGGAACAAACAAACATATATAGACTGATGAACACACAACCCTGTGCGTTCCGCAGTCGGGTAAAAAACAATGTTTTTTTACTCGCTAGTGCACAGGAGTATTAGATTGTTTACTAATATTTTCAACGATTAGCCGTTAACTGCAGTTTGTGTTAAACATGTTAAACATGTTTAACCGTTTAGCGACATGTTAACACCTCTACCCACAGTGACAGATAGACGGACGGACAGCGAAGGCTTACTAATAGGGTCCATTCTTTGTGTACGGAACCCTAAAAAAGCCACAATGTAAATAATACAAATGACATGACCAAAAACTGCCCTCCGATTCGGGACAATGTGCAGGATTTCTGTTTTTACAGTAAGGTTTACAAAATTAAAACCGAAATTATTATGGATTTATTACTCCGAATAATGTCAGGGTTAAAATGTCTATAGAAAACAATACGTTTATTGTTTAAATCTTGAGCATCCGATTTCCTCTTTTAATGCGATCACTGACTCCCCCCTGCGAGCCAGGCAGGGGGGAGTCAGTGATCCACTTTTTGGTGGACTGCCCTAAGTTTATCAGATCACGGTTCGAACTAGAGCAGAGAACTGACAAGAGTGTGACTACTGAAAACTTAGTGTCGCTAATCACCAACAAGCTGGATCAAGGACACCTTTTAGGACAAGTACGTTTCCTTGAGTACTGTAAAAAAAGTGGCAAACCATGCGATCAAAAGGAACAAAACATAGGTTGGAAATATAGATCGCTAGTATAATGCGTATTATAATATGATAAAATACTACGATGAAAATGGCCAATCTATGTGTTGTCCATTTGGTCTTCAATTAAAAATAATAATAAATAAAAAGAAGCTAAAAAGGGTCTCCGACCCCAATATCGGAGGTATTTCCAAGAATTATATTTAAAAAAAACTAGAGCCATCTAGCGTGGGCAAGCAGCAGTGATTTGGGTGATTTGGTGAAACTTTTCTTTATTTTTTTTGTGAGCCTTCAGACTTCTGAAACGGTTTTATCTGAAAAGTATAAAATATAACAATTGCAATAATAAAAAATTCTTTGCTGCACATTGATTTTTGACACCTAGGCAAGCTCCCATAGTTGCCCAGGTCAAGTGCACTCCGCTGGTCTTCACGGCACCATGGATGGCCTCGTCATTCGTCAGAGCTACTTTATCGAATTCATTCTTCCTTATTATTCATAGGAAAGAAACTTCGTTGTACCATGCTCACGGGGCAGCGATATTCGAATTCATACCAGCAGTTCTCACACTGGAGCCAGCACAAGTACAACGCGCGCAAGATGCGTTGCGTCAGACTTTCACACTTTGCGCTCAGGTGCGCAGGAATTACACGTTTGTCCAATCTATCGGCGCCATCATAAAGAAGGTAAGATTATACTATAAAAAATGAAGTTTGCTGAATTTGTAGTGAAGGTGTACGACCAATCAGAAGTGAGTTATCTGCTGTCAGCAGCTACGATATTAGCATGGAATTAGGAAGTCTCCTATTTCCATGAATGTATTTCCACGAACTTCAATACTATTTTTTTTTCAATACTATAAACGTATGAGTACCTATTCGATATTTCGTTGTAGTCTTGATCACAGTTACCTAAAAGGCGCGTTAATATTGGCTTTATCAATGGTCAAAACCGGCTATCCTTCGGAGTTCCAGATTGGCAAGATATTTAAATTACAGGATCAAGGGCAAAGCACCAAACAACTTCATCTACCATTGAAAATATCGGTTTTATTCTAAAAAGGCAACGTTCAGGTCTACATTATAGGATCACTCATCGGGCGATGGAGAGCGCTACGCTCGGAGTATCCATTATCTCTACTATGTAATCAAGTCAGAAATGAGGATATAGTAGGGCTCGACTCATACCGACATAGCTCGACAGTCGACGAGTTTCGAAGTTGAAGTGGCAATGGGTGAGGCACATAATTCAAATAACCTATAGAATGGCGATCCTGTAAAGCGTAGTGATGCAGGCTTCCACTTGATTCTACTAACTATTATTTTTATCTTATGAAGTTGTTTTCTTATAGCCAAACTACGGGGGTTACACGGAGGAAGAAGCCCATGCCGAGCTTGTGTATGCCGAGGCATTACTGCTGTTAGCCTGCCTTGGGATTATTGAGAATGAGGATATGACAGGCTTCCTTCGAGCTTCGCTTCGAGTTAAGACTTCCTATAACGCCTACAGGTACAGTCTACAGTTCGTGGTATATAAGCTGAGCTCGACATTGTTTGGCAATGTGAAAGCATTACACGGCATACACAGGATTGTCATTTGCAACTCAACGTCTACACTATCGTAATGCACACACAAAGGCAAAGTTCAGCTTACTCCTCGCGAACTATATGAAGGTTTCTAGGATTTTGTGCTGATGGTTAACAAGCATTTAATTTCTTTAGAATGTGTGCGAAGATATTGGAACGGAAAACTTGGGAAGATGAGTCGTCACGGGCGCATTTTGAGAGCGGAGTGCGGCTCGGACTAGCGACCTTCAATGTGATGATTGCGATGCTGCCACCACGCATTGTTGCCTTGCTCCAATTCGTAGGCTTTTCTGCCGATAAGGTACGTCTGATCAAGAATTAGCAGTTCCTGTTTAGGAACGCGTTGGTAAAGTTCCCTGCCTTGGCGGACCATCGCAAGGCCACAGTTATGTGAGCCAGTTAACTGAAAATTGGCTCCGACTTATCGACTTCATTCCAATATACAGTCTTCAATAATATGGTAATGTATAAAGGACAATCCAGAAGTAGGTATTAATAAACACTTTTAATATATTTGTACTCTCATTTGGAACTAGCACGAGCGAATGATCACTACGTGTAGCGGTTCCACGAGAGATTTAATGTAATAAGATAAAAGTTAGCTAAACTTAAAGACAAAATTCATTTGGTCTGGCCACGATTGCTATCGTCAAGCTCTAAACCAAATTGCGATCTAAACACGCAAAATTATTCAACAGTCGCTGAGTCTGCCTGCATGAGACTGAATTACCATCGTCAAAACACTCGTATTTACATAAACTATTTTTAATTTGGCGTCGGTATCCGCAGATTAAATCGAATAACATGAAACGAGTCAAATTGACTGATATTATACTTTCTGTTTCATGAGATATAATGACAAACAGTAATAATGCTAACAGTAATCTTGACCAGCAATATTGTCTGCAGAATACCAAACTCTTTGAAAACTTACAACAGATGTATCCTATAGAGCTCATATATGTTCCGATTCAGGTCTGATGTTGGAGCAAGAGCATGATGGACAATCAGACGACGGGTTTATTAACTGTAGACCCAAAAATTTTACATGTTGATTGTTGGGGGTGATTCAATTTTTTTATTTACACTTTAGATTACTTACTTATATATTTTTCTCAGTCACTTGATAAATCTAAGTAATTTGCAGGAAAAAGGCAAAGAGGAACTTTTGAAGGCAGCTCAATCGCCCGGATTACGCTCAGTGCTATGCGAGCTCACCCTTCTAGTCTATTACTTCGTTATTGGACACTTCGCAGCTATTCCACCTGACTTCAATACAGCTGAGAAAATCATTTCTAAATCTCTCAAAGTAAGTGCTTCGTCAGAAATATTGATGAATTTCTCCCGCGAATCACGTATTTGTATATAAGTACCCATAAGCTCACAGTTCGCTCATGACAGCGCACAAGCGCTTCGCAACCTACATTTTGGGTCCTTGAACAACTCTTCAACTCCCAGCCCAGCCCATTAGACATAGAAATTTGAAAAATTCAGAGCCTTTCCTTTCAATAATGTAGTTAAAGAATTAGGACGGATTTTTTAAAAATTATCACGGGAGTTAAGCCGCGGGCCTGTTCAAGTGCGTTTGTCCTTGACTCTTGCCTTCGTGGTGGAGTGATTTTTTTTAATTTGTTTGCTTTACCTTTGCAGAAATACCCCAACAGTGTATGGTTCCTCATGTTCAAAGCGCGAATGCAATTATTACGGGGCATGGTTCTAGATTCCATAGAAACATATCAGAAGACATGCAAGATTAAAGACTTATGGCCACAAATGAAACATTTGGCATATTGGGAACTCGTCTGGGCGTTTGCGTGAGTTTAGCTTTTAGATATTTACATAGGTACAGATAATTCTTTTTATATTTAACCTAGTGGTTCGCCCCGAACTGAGACCTCGCGGTATCCATAGGGTAGGTCTAACTATATATATTGTAATAGTTGACTTTTAACATTAGACGCAAAAGAGCTTGTTTTATTATTGTTTACGTTCGTGTTTAAGAATTATAATCCTTATTTTAGTGACATCAAGGTACGTGATATACAACTGTCATTTTTAAGTAATACTGCTTTAAACGGTGGTAGTAGCTCCCCTGTAATGAAGAAAAGAGTATTTTTATTGATCAGAATTCCCCCTAATTTATTTTGCCTTTGTAGGATGCTGAAGCAATGGACAAACGCAGCCGAATACGCATCGCTTCTGGAACGGGACAGCAAGTGGTCTCGAACTATTTACATGTACGCTCAGGCCGCTATGTTAATCGAGAATGGATTACAGACTTTTAGTGAACGCAAGTGCGTCGATACCTTGCTAATGTAAGTTTGTATGTAACGCTTGATATGACGACAAAAGAGCTTTAAACATGGAGTAGTAGACTTATCGATATATTATATTATGGCTGGTTGTCTTCTCATCTTTATCGTCAGCATTCAACAATGCCTGTAAAATACCATTCGAAAAAAATATTTAAACCCACTGGGCAGTTAAGGCATACGTAGTCAGCGCCGACCTATCAGCGTTATTTTTGGACTCTAGTGTTGTAAGTTTTACTATGTGGAAAAAACTATTGGAACGGGGATCCGACGTATCCAATAGCGGACGATCCCCTTTCTCTAAATTGTGAATAAAGAAATAACGGGGGACTCAAATAAATTAAGAAAAAAAATATATATATCAGCGTTATTTAGGTAAAAATCTACGCTACTGACGTATCAGCGCCAAATATCGACCTTAGTATTAAAATAGCCTATTAGCACAGATAAAGTGGGTAATAGTTATTGTACGCACTCGAGTTGAATGCAGTCGGGGCCTGAGGTGACGGGCGGGAGCATCTCCCTCCCCTGTTCGCCCTCACCCCTGCTGGTAGTGTTGTCAAGTGCTGTCTTTGACATCTATCGTACGATATACATACGTAAACGGAGTGATTTATATGTTAAAGTTATTTAAACCATTTATGTTCACATTAACGCTGTAATGTCAAAATTAACGTATCAAATCCGTTAGAGTTGGAATAATTGTTTTCTTGCTCATACTACCTAGGTTATGTAAGTTGACATTTTCTAGATAATACGGAGTAAACGGATACGGATAATACGGAGTACGGGAATTTTTGTCAAACGGCCAAGCATTCGTTAGAGTTGAGAAAATGGGTTGAGTTGATGGCGGGAAAGCCGAATGAAGGGGCCACGAAGCGAGTCTTCTGGTGTAGCCCATCCTTTTCACTTCTACATTTTTATGGACACCCAACATTAGACGTTTGATCATAATATAATCAATTAATTAGGTGATCATTATTCATGAAAACTGTGACCATTCAGACTTAATTATTTCATGAAATGATCAATTCAGCTACATGATTTCGCGATTTAACAGTGGAGGAGCCGTTAATGTTTACTATTCATAGATATTGTTCTTAAATCATCTCATTGACGAATTCCGAGCCCTGACGTATCGAAACCGTTTATATCGACATTTCCTAGGAAATGCTGACACATACATACTCTTTGATCGAACGCTTGTTGCTTGTTTGTCGCTTAATAATCAAGTTGCTTTCCGTGTAAATCTTTAGAAATGACTGTTTTAAAAGGTTCAGTAACAAAACACCGTGTTTTTATTCATCGTGAAGCACGCGAAATGGCGAAAAAAGCTTTGGATATGTGTACTGAAGAAAGTCAAAATAACTTTCTGACCTTGCCTTTATCGGCAAGGTCAGAAAGTCAGACCGAGTCGATATACTGGAGTATCAAAAAGAACATTATCTGTAATACAAAAAGAAGCTTACGAAAAACGAAGAGGTCTCGTTCTTCGTAAAATGATGATTTTAATCGTAGTGTAATTCACAGAACTATAGAAGACTGCGAATGATTTTATTTTCTTTACTTAAGAAATGAAGTAAATTTTGGACTTTATTATCGTGTTTCAATCGATATTTTAAATGTTTTTAAAATAATACAACCACTGCTTGTTTTTGTAATTTATCGATATGACTGTCGGTAATAAGGTCACAGCGCTAGCACATTCCTAAGCACATTTCTGCATTCAATTCAGGTGCGAATAATACTTCTATTAGTCAAATGTTATCAAAGGTGTGAAATCGGCCAATCCGCACTAGGCCTGTGTTGTTAACTATGACCTAAACGGATAGCATGCTGTCAGAATGAGATGAGAGATCGTTTCTGCAGAGTCTTGTCAGAGTAAACTGTGGCCGTATTCACTGGATGATGGTTTAAGCTTTGAATCATCATCTTCCAAATTTTACCACACACTCCACTCAGTATAACCAACTTATAATCGGGGCTTTTCGTGTATAATATACCGGAATTTCTTAAGTATTTCATACTTTTTTCTTTGTTAACAGGAATGCCTCATTCTATAGACAAAGACTCCTGGGCCAATCCCTGCCGATGGAAAAGTTCGTACTGCGCCGTTGTGATCGCTGGTCCAAGCGTGGCTATTTGGTGCTTCCTGGTATCGAGTGGTTATATTTATGGAATATTTTTCCCTCACTTGCCAGTGAAAAGAATAATTCTGATGCCATTCTGAAGGTAACCCGGCACTCTTGCCTATTCTTTTACCTTGTTCAAATTTTTTTTTCATTAACAATTTGGGCTGAAGTTATTACTTATTATAGGAAATTCGAATAAATGCGCCTATTACACTGCACTTTTCTAAGGGCCCTGTGCAAGGGTGGGCGTGGCCGCTAGTTGCCAGAAAATCCAATACTTCTTATGGCCGGACTCGAACCCGGGGCCTCGTCGGCCGCAGTCGAACATACTAACCACTAGACCAATGACCAATGAGGCAGGCACTCTCCTACCTACTAATGGGCCTATTACACTGCAGTTTTCAAAGGGCCCTGTGGTAAGGCGTCGCTTATTACACAGCAATAAGGACCAAATCCTCTGATTTGGTCCTTATTGCTGTGTAATAAGCGATTTAAGATGATTTAGGGAGAAAGGGTCCCTACCCTTACTCCCTAAATCATTACATTACACGAATTCAGGTGTAAGGGTCTCTTAAAAAGTGTAGTGTAATTTCTTATTCCTAATAGGCCTATAAATTCTAATATGTGTATTCCTACACCTTGCATGTAACATAATATTGTTTCATTTCTGGGTTATCTAATCATTTCACAGGATATTGCTCAAGTTATATCAAAGAAGCTTAGTATTTTGGCTTTTGGTAAAAAATAAAGAAGTACGCGTGTCATAGTTTTTCAAAATTCAACCTCCAAAAGGGTAAAATAGGGGTTGAAAGTTTGTATATGAAAGTCCTTCATTTCTCAAAATATTGCTGAAGTTATATCAACGAAGCTTAGTGTTTTGACTTTCGGTAAAAAATAAAGAAGTACGTGTCTCACAGCTGTTCTTCCAAATTCAACTCCCACAAGGGTAAAATAGGGGTTGAAAGTTTGTAAGAAAATCTGTCATTAATTTTTAAGTTAGAGCCATTAAACTAGGTATTTTTTGGTAACTTGGTTGGGTTTTTTGGAATTTTGGTTTGAAATGGAGAATTACCTGATTCACATTTTTTTTGTAAATTTTATCCCCAAGGACGTGTAATACATAGTTAGTCCTCCAATCAGGCTGCAACAGATTAACGTAATTTTTTGCATGGGTATAGTTGAGGATCTGGAAAGTGGCATAGGCATCCCGGAAAATAATGAGGTGCTGTGGGAATTGAAAACAAACTTTGCCACACGAACGAGTGCGCTCAATCACACCTAAACGGCTGAACGGATTGATTTAATGAAATTTTGGCACAGAGATAGATTGTCGTCTGAAATAACACGTAGGCTTCTTTTAATCCCGAAAAATTTAAGAAGTCAAAAAAATCTCATATGCATGTTTGTTACTCAATCACGCCAGAACGGCTGAACGGATCTGGATGAACTTTACATGATACAGAGATAGATTATAGTCTGCAATAGCCAATAACACATAGGCTACTTTTTATACCGTGTAATTAAAGATTTCCCGCGGGAACCAAAAAAAATCAATCCACGCGGACGAAGTCGCGGGCATCAGCTAGTTATTAATGAAAGGGCTTGGGTTTTCAGATCATAGAAAGGACTGGCGCTAAAATTAAAAAATCCTTGGACAAGAAAAAATCTAAAGCAGTCCAGGATACTGAAACTATTGAATACGACCACGACGATCTGGCGCTAGCGGAATTTTTGCAAGGGAGCCTACTCGCCGCCATGGCACTGCCACGTCTAGCCCTTCAAAATCTCGATACTGTACTTGCGTAAGTATTTCATCACTACATACTTACTTGAAATGTTATGAAACATAGTCCCTCTACTGAGTTTGTCTGTCTTTGCCCGCTAATCTAAGAAATTACTGGAGCTGGCGGTTTTAATGACATATGCCTTACTGTATTTTTGAAGTGAAAACTTCTTTAGGCGCGTTGAGCAGTAGCACTTTTTGGGAGGGGGTAGAAATATGAAACGGTGTCGGTCATTCGACACCATTCTTCTTAAGACAAGAGGTCTTAAGTATAAATAATATAGTACCTACATTCGTAATTAAACTTTAATGACTTTCTATTAGGGTTTATATTTAAAAGTGATGGTTAAGCATGACTCACACCTCGCGTTTACGAAGACAAAAGGTCTTAAATATAAATATAGTATTTTTTTTCTGAAGTGCAAACTTATTAAGCTTTTTTTAAATCAAACAATGTTTCAAAATGATTTCTGTCACCTCTAGGGAAATATGTCTACTAAAATAGGTATACTTTTTCACTCAAAACAAAATTATAAGCATTAATTAATATAAAACCCTATAAGTAATTTACAACAGTTTCAAATCTAAATCCTAAAGGTATCTCATCAAAAAACCATTCTGGCTTCCCCCCCACTCACCTTACATTCGTAATTAAACTTGAATGTCCTAGCTTTAAGGTTTATATTTTAATTAGTTTAAAAAGTGCTGTGTTGTTATTTTAAATTATTTTAAATGTTCGTTTTCATTTCTATCGGCAGTCCCTATGACTGCATTTTCTTTTAAATAGAGCTACCGTCGAATTTCGGTCTGGTTCTTCTAAGTAAGAATTATCATTTTCCTGAGCAAAGCCTTGGCGGGCAATTACCTAACCAATCTTATTTGTTTCAGAATGAAAGATAACCTAAAGGAGAACACGTTTTTATTGCCCTATGCTACGGTAGAAATGGCATCTTGCCATTACCAATTCGGAGATCCGACCCGTGCTATAGAGTTATTACAAGAAGCCAGGTAAATTTGCGATAAAATTCTTTTGAAAACTATAAAATAATTCAGGATCATAAACTTTTATTAAAGTTACTTTTATTCAAAACTAGTGGGCCCGACGGACGTTGTCCTGCTCTGAACCTTGAACCCGATTGTGGCGCCCCCTACCGGATCCTATTGTGAATATAAACCATTCTTGGATCCACACAAACACACACACACAAAATTCCATCATAATCGGTGCAACCGTTCTGAAGTGGTGCGCTTGTGCTACATTTTTAATGTACACTAATTAGTCAAGGCCACGGGGCGGTCCGTTATATGGAGACCCCCGCATTAAATCCTCAGTCCATGAAACTTGGATTGAATATTTTCTCGATTTCTTTTTAAAATAATAGTGGGTAGTATGTTTACATTCTAAACCGAAATATCAAACGAAAAAATATAGCTAATATTTGTTTAATTTTCAGAAGGAAATATTCCGGCTATTTACTCGAAGCACGTCTGCATTTCCGGATCCATTCGAAACTCCAGTACATACACGCCGGTATTAACTTGACAGAAAAGCCTACGGAAACGCTAGGTATCACAGGCACGGACATCATTGCGGCCAGGAAAGCGAAGCCGAGCACAAACAAAGACGAAGAGGAAGACCCAAACTCAAGTTCCAAAACAGAGAAGAACCCGAAAAAATCCGTCCGAATTGGCATCAAGTCGGACACAAATACTCCGAACGCTAAAGTTAATGCGGAATCTAATCTGCACTGGAACAAAGAAGCCATGGAACCAAGAGTTAGATTTCGTGATATGCTACAAATTGACCTGCGAGCTAATGCAAGAAACGCATCCGAATCTAATTCTGGAATGACTGGACCCGACTTATCTTCGAGTAAAAATGTCATGCCTGGTCCGAGTTGTGAAATTATCGGACGTTCCCTGGCCGTGAGTGACGAACCCATGCCATCTACAAGTTTTGCGGACAATGTGTATTATAGTCCAGCATGTTCCACAAAATTGAAAAGTAGACTTGAGTTGGAGGTCATTGCAATCGAGGAGGAAGTTTTTGGCATAAATGAAATGCCGGTACGGGGCTCGGTCAAGAGAGAGAAACCAAGTACAAGTTTTGAGATGGATTTAATCGGCAATTTAGCCGACCCAAAGCCGATCGCTACAGAAAGCGCCTCTGTGAACTCTGATACTAGTAACGTACAGAAAGGGCGCACCTGAGGAAAGCCGCGGGCTAGGCAAGGCTCTCGCCGCGTCGCCCTTTTTGCCGCCCGATTCTTCTTATGCCCTGCATTTTACCCGGGACTCCCAAGGCCCGATATATGAATTTTATGCTTACGAATTTTGATCTGTTGGTCTCATATTGCCAGACAGTTTCTATTTATCTTTATTATATTGTAGGGTTCCGTAGTGAAATAAACTCGTATTGTTTAGTCCAATGGTCTACGTCCCTCGAGTCTTTTTAAATTTTAAATACCTACCTAGTTATGAGGTGTTACCATTTAATACCCAGACTTTCGACAAGCAAACTAAATAATGAGCATCAAAGTCGCAATTTTTTTTTTATAAATGTAAGAAATTATGAAATGTCTTTAACGCCCAAAACTATATACATAAAAAATCTGAAAGTTTTACTTTAGAATTACTTTATCAAGGTACAGTCAACTGAAACCGTCCCGCTAATACCTAATAAAATTGTATACTGCGCATCGAAACGCCCGATGTTCCGGTATGTCATAAAGTTCGAATCGGACTATAACAGAATTGAGGAGTGGTAAGAAATCATAATATTATATTACCGAGCACTAAACTATAACTATACATAGATCTCAACTGAGTAGGTGGGAGCCCCTGAAAGCAAGCGGCATTAAGACCATATAATATATCCTGTGAAGATCAAGGATCAATGCCACCTTCCTCCAGCAGTGGAGTTCTATTGGTTGGGACGACGACGTGTAGTTGTACTTGGAATTTGGAATAAACTATAACACTCTATATAATAGAGTGTAGAGAGTGAAACTTAAACGTCTTTTGCTAGTTAAGGCGGTTTTGTAAGCAAGGCTACGGAACCCCACGTTATGCGTGTTCAGACTCGCACTTATATGTACCCTTTATTAACATTATAATAACTCAAACCCTCCATATTCCCTTTTCAGCTTGGCTTTTCAGGTATTGAAAGCCAAGCTATATAGGTTTATTTAGCATATAATTTTAAGCTATGGAGTACATAAGTAACTATATTATTGTGTGGTATGTTTAAGTTATTCACATCCAAACCTTGACTGTTTACAAGCTTTTAATTTACTTGCAATGTCTATGGGTTTGTTAAATCTTGCAACTCATCCATTGAATTATATGTACAAATACGTTAGTACATAATACCTCAATGAACTGATCTAAAATTTTGTATGTAGGTACACGTTTAGTTTGGATGTCAATCATCGTTAGCTAAGTGACGACTATATCGAATATGGCGGACACCCAAAGGTGGTGAAATAATTATTTTTTATCCACGGCCGTGATAATATGGATATCAATTAAAAGGGTTTGCTTTGAAGACTACGAAAAATAAAATTCTATATTCAATATGACGGACGTTTATCGTTTTAAAAACATCGACGTAGCTTTTTATAAAACACTCTTTGCTAATGATTTGAGACTAAACGGCCTGAAAAATATTTTTAGTATCTAGTAAGGACTTATAATATCTAAGTGATAAAAAGTTTTTGGAATTAAAAATTGTGATAATATACACGCTACTTAGTATTAATATGATTATTATGTAGGTGTTTTTCTATAATATTTTTTAAGCGAATGCGAAACGAATTTAAGCTGTAAGTGTATAAGTATACGGCTATCCTTCCTCTTTTTAACCCTCGACGCAAAAAGTAAAGTGTACTCGTTTTAACGAGTAGTTTTAACGTAAAGAGGAGTGTTATAAGTTTAACATGTGTATCTGTGTGTCTGTGTACCTATTTGTCTGTGGCATCGTAGCTCTCAAACGTATGAACCGATTTTGATTTAGTTTTCTTGTTTGAAAGGTGACTTGATTGCCACCGTGAGTGTGATATGATTTGAGAAAATCGTTTCAGCCGTTTGAAGTTCAGGAAGGGGTGTCAGGAACTTCCACGTGTCTGATCGAATTGAAATTGGTATCTTGTTACTTCAATAAAATGTCGGCGGGTATTTTAATTTTTTATTTTATGCATGTATTTTTTAACCGTAACCGTAACTAGAATAAGTATCGCCTCTGTCGAGTGAGTCTTGCCGTCACGTTAGTAATTGTGTAACGTCCATTTACAGAAGACTTACATCAATAATTAAATTAATTCAGTAGATAGATGGTGTATTTCATTACATAACTACATTACAAGACTGTTGAATTTACCACTAGTTTTCCCTATATATAATTGACCACTAGCTGATGCCCGCGACTTCGTCCGCGTGGATTGAGATTGTTTAGTTCCCGCAGGAACTCTTTAATTTTCCGGGATAAAAAGTAGCCTATGTGCTATTCCAGACTATTATCTGTCTGTGCCAAATTTCATTCAGATCCACCAAACCGTTCTAGAGTTCTAAGTATTCGAACAAACCCGACTTTATTTATTTTTTATACATATATTAAGATTTACGGAAAAAATATCATCATCGTTAGCCTATTGAGTGGTCTAGAACAAACTGACGATTCTGTGTGAAGTGTTCACAACTTCACACAGAAGTGAAGTCTTGGTTTGGATTAAGCTCTTTGGACATTCCGAATCCTGAAGATGGCCTAAAGGTTTCTACTTACACAATAATAAGCCATTCGCATTTCACAATGGGTGCACAGCTTGGCCAGGAGTTGGAAAATGACTGTCGCCTGTTTTAGATCCACCGTAGCTTAGGTAGATACCACCAGAGGTTCGGACGGTGCCTCTACCTACGGTTGGTCCGCGGCTAGGCAATCTTTGGATTTAGACTTATTATTATAACCACAGCATTTAACGAGCTCTTGTCTGTGTAAGAATTCAATGATAACTAATTCATCGCGAGTCTCGAGTTCGACATCCTACTACACTCAGTGGTAGATTTTCTTCCCATTCGGTCGCGACAACGTTACAATTCGTATGGAATGAGGGTTAACGTGTTTAAATTCGCCACTAGAGGCGCTAGTGTAGAGTGAGGTCTCCGAAATGTCAAATATTATGGGTTTTTAATGCAGGTCTAATTATTTCATTGATGTAGTGAATATTTAGCAATACCCGATTAATTATGTAAGATATAAGTAATGTGTCAATGAATAACAGTGCTCTGTGCTTTAAAAGCGGAGCTAAGAAAAAGCGGTTAACATTATGAATGGTGGGCTGAAAAACATCTAATTCAGAGCTTAGTATGTCCCTGGTTTCTGTGTATTTACTAATTTACAAAAGTTTTTTTTTTAAATAAGCTTGTTCACCGAAGTTACAGCTACACTTAGGACCTTACTTGCCAGTGGCGCCAACTAGTGAGCATGAAAACGGTAGCCCTCATTGTCAGACGCTTGACAGCTGGCGTCCCGTCAATTCCTTATCTAAATTATTATTATGGTAGATAATATTGTCACGATTGAATACGTAATAACTCCCACTCGGTCTGCTGCCTGATACTTCTCGACTCTCCTCGAGCCATCGCTAGAAACACTACATCAAGTAACGCCATCTACTCGTGACTTACGTAATTAACCTGTCCGAAAGACACCACAATGCGTCGGTCATCGCGTGGCATTCAAATTCTACTACCTATTTATGTACTACGCCCTCTATGAAAATGAAATGTTGTATTTAAATCAATCCCAAGATGTCACTACCTATTTATGTACTACGCCCTCTATGAAAATGAAATGTTGTATTTAAATCAATCCCAAGATGTCACTAGCGTTTAAATAAATGTAAAGTTACTAAAGATATATTATTATCTATCTCAATGGTCTACACTCTAGGCAATAAAGCTAGTTGACCCCAACAATAATTCCTGAGGCAACGAAACTTTATAGTATAGTAATAAAGTACCTATCATGAGTTAAACGTATATTAGGTATAAATATCCAATAAAAAATCAGAAAGGAAGTAAGGTTTTTTATGCTATACCCAATTGGTAAAGCAGGAAGGTAGGTAGGTACATTATCGCGTATTTACACAGTTTAGATTTGATAATAAAATCGATGTTCTGCATGATTATTTCGTTTGATACCTATTTCGGTTTTGATTGTAAATACCTATGTATACTACGAAAATATTGAGTCATAAAAATTAAGTTTTGGGTTTAAAGACCTAAATTCCGGAAGGTTTTTTTTGGGTGATTGTTTTGTGTAAGTTTTGGATCATCCAACACTAAAACCCTGCCAAGTTTCATCGACTGAGTATTTAATGTGGGGTCTCCATACAACAGACCGCCCCTAGCTAGACTTGGTATTATGACTAGTGAATTAATAAAGTAACATGTAACAGAAAAATGCGCGACCACGGGCGGTAGTGCCAGCGCGGCGCTACGTTTGATACAGTGAGCGCACTCCTACAATGTGCTAAATTGTAAAACCTGATGTCTGTGCTGATGTGCTGCCCAGTGCCTACTGAGTATGGACTATGGACTATTATGATGATAAGTGCCGTGCGAAGCCGGGGCGGATCTCTAGTTTGTTAATTTTAAGCATCCCGGGACCCAATCAAACAGTAAACACACAAAAAATCCATCAAAATCGGCGTTCTGACTTTTAGCGAAACTAACGAACAGCAATTCATTTTTTTATGAGAATATTGGTTACTATATTAGCGGCACGCTATGATGGCCGGTTTGACATTTGTCCGCTCATGAAGTTCCGTATTAATTGATAACGACTTTGAAGGAAATAATTGTATTACTTTATTGACGATAGTGATGTGCAGAGATTCATAAATTTTATCGAATGTAGTTTTAGGTTTAGGACTCAAAATTTATTTATTAAATTGATTTCTTAAATGTATACAAGTGTAGAAAAATCAGTTTGCACCATTTAAGGGGTGAATGTACTTGTGAATATGAACAATTTTCACTATGTGGACAAACCTCTGAAATCGCAAAAAAATATCAATAAATTTTTAAAAATGGAATCTAATACGATCGTCACATAGGATCGCTGGCTAGCACAACTACTACCTCCGGCAAACTCGCGTCAATGCTCAATGCAAAACAAAGCAGTTTCGAATTGACGTTGCTTCGAAAAGTATAAACTGTCAGTGCAATGCGATTGTGATATAGTTTTGACCTGGCTTTGGATTTCAAATATTGATACTGCATTACTGTTGACCCTTGCTCGTTAATTTGGACTCTGTTCAAGCCCTTTGTTGTGGATTTCGTCGATATGACCGAACGTACGCAGAGAACTGTTCTAAATAGTCAGACACGTGAGTTCGTAATACGCCTTCGTAACTATTTCGATCGTGAAGCTCAAAATGGAGGGCCAATTTTACCTATAACGTCAGTGGTTGAACGCGTAGCTGATGCGCTTAATATTGGACAACGAACTGTTAGACGGATAACTAAAAAAAAATATGGCGAGACTGGCACAGAAGAAAATAAACTTCACACACCAAAAAAGAGAAAACGAGCAAAACCAGTCGTAGGCATCGATAGCTTTGATGCCGATGCTATCCGAAGACATGTTTACGGCTACTATTTACAGAAGGAGTATCCAACAAGAAAAAAGTTAGTGCATTCACTGAAGGAAGCTGGATTATTCTTCGGTGGGGAAAGTTCTTTAACGAAGATTTTGAAGACCATTGGATTTCGATACAAAAAATGTAACAAACGCAAAATATTGATGGAAAGATTTGATATAGCGATGGCAAGGTATACTTTTTTACGGCAAGTGAAAGAAATCAAAAATTGGCAAAATGTTGTGTTCTTGGATGAAACATGGCTTAATGCTAACCATACTGTAGGCCGTTCTTGGAACGATGACACAGCAGCATCTACTTCCAAAGTTCCTGTAGGAAAAGGATCGCGACTTATAATTTGTCACGCCGGAACCATCAACGGGTTTGTCGAAGGTTCTCTCATGGCTTTTGCGTCAAAAACCACTGGAGACTATCATGAAGACATGAATGGAGAAAAGTTTACTGAATGGTTTACCTCAATGTTGTGTAGCCTCCCTGAACCATCTATTATAATTATGGACAACGCCCCATACCACTCGATGCAAATTGACAAGCCACCTGCCCAATCCCAAAAGAAAGCTGATATCGTCGCATGGCTTCGTAAAAATGGCGTAGATGCAAACATGAATATGTTAAAAGCGGAATTAGTACGTCTTTTAAAAGAAAACAAACCAACCAAGATCCGATACGTCATTGACGAAATAGCATTAGAACATGGGCACAGAGTTATACGGTTACCGCCTTACCATTGTGAGTATAATGCGATTGAGTTGGTGTGGGCTCAAATTAAGGGATATGCTGCAAGACACAATACAGAACCCCCATTTACCACAAAAAAAATGCTAAAATTATTAGAAGAAGCTTGTGAACATGTGACTACAGGAGACTGGGAAAAGGTTGTGAATAGAACTGTTAAATTAATAAGGGAAGATTATGAAAGAGATGTGAAAATAGATAATATTATAGAAAACGAACATATAATTATTAATGTATGTGATGATAGCAGTGACGACAGTGAAAATAGTAGTATGGACGAATCTGATTAATTATGGCCTTTTGTGGCACCTTTTTTGGTATCTTTTGTATTCATATGTTTCTTGTGTGCATATAAAGTATGTATATTCATTTTCGTTCAAATATTCAGTTCGTTCAAATAAATTAAATAAACATATACATTTTTGTTTTATTAAACCTATTTAATCAGGTACAAAAACAAAACTTAATTGTTTTTTGTTCGAGAATAAATTGACATTCCACATCACTATTGTAATGTGTCAAACCGGCCATCATAGCGTGCCGCTAGTGTAGTTATCATAGGTACCTATTTGCTCGTGAAAAGACAACAGATCGACAAACACACTTTCGCATTTAGGTTACAGTTTGCGTAGTGGATTAATGCATATGTAGCTTTATCTACCTTGCCGATTTTCATATTATATAGGATCTGGATCGGACGAATAAATCACATCCAAGATCTGGGTGCATGGGATCATTTCTTTATTATTGTATTTTTATTTCTTTATTATTTCTTTATTATTGTACCCACCTAGTTAGGTGAAGGTAACTCCTGAAATTATTGACCGAGCGAAGCGAAGGTCTCTGAGTCTCACTTGAGTGAATTTGCTCTTGTCCGTCCTAGGGTTGCCAAAAAAATTGTCCGTCTGTCAGAGCCTTATAACTTCTGAATTTCTGAACGTAATTACTTCAAATTTAAATATAATATGTAAACCGATGGCCTCCAGCCGAATATGGCTTAAAAAGTTATACAAATCTTTATTTCAGGGGGGCTCTCATAGCTAAGCGAATGGGAAGTAAAATATTTTTATAGCTTTACATAGGGTTGCGGTTACATATGATTAAGAATAGAGTAAAAAATATTATTTTTTTAATTTTTCCACTAAAATTTACGAAATGAGGGGCTTTCAAAGTGGAGATTTTCTAACGTCCAAAGTTGACCTCAGAACTCTCAATTTTCTGAAAGGCTGAGCCTGAAACTTGATCAATTATTTGAATTATATCCTGTACTTGAACAACAAATACAAAAATTAGATAAATATTTTATGGAAACGAAATTATTTAATTTTTGATGAGCTTCAGTATTTTTAACAGAACTTCACAATGATGTCAATAGATGGCGCTCTGTAAAAGTTTATTCGTTTGTGCATACAAATAATAGACCTTAGCACCATCTTACGCGGAATAAAAAAATACCGTGAGGTCTCAGTTCGGGGCGAACTAGTATTAAATAGGTAGGTACTAGGTACTGACTGTATCTACTTACTCAATCCACGCGGACGAAGTCGCGGGCATCATCTAGTTTATAATATTAGGTACTTACGTAAACTATTGCATAGGTATCATCATCATCAACCGACAGACGTCCATAGTTGGACATAGGTCTCTTGAAATTGGATTCTTGGATTTCCACATGCCACGGTCTTGCGGCGCCTGGATCCAGCGGCTCCCTGCGACTCGTCTGATGTCGTCCGTCCACCGAATTGTGGGTCTGCCAACGCTGCGCTTCCCAGTGCGAGGTCGCCATTCCAGCGCTTGAGGATCCCAATGTCCCTAGATTCTTCGGACTATGTACCCCACCCATTGTCACTTCAGCTTCGCAACACGTCGAGCAATGTCTGCGGTCTCCTAATTTCTGATTTGATCGCGCAAAGAAACTCAAAAGCATTGCTCTCTCCATCGCTCGATGATTTTGAGACCAATAGTTAGCGACCAAGTCTCGCATTCGTATGGTCATCTTCATCGTCGTCATGTCTTCAGGCACTGAAGAATCTTGGACGAGAAGACATCTCGAAGCTTCCCGAACACTGCCCAGCCGAGATGGATTCAGCGTTTTACCTCTTCCTCGAAATTGGACCTACCTAACTGGACCATGTGTCCCAGGTTCACGTTTAATAGGTATCCTTATTATACTCGTCTACAATTTCGAGTGCAGATCTCTCAACGTTTACTGGGTGGACCGTGGAGCGGAAAATGGAGGTACTTATGTAAGTACTTATATACTTACGCCATTTAAACAAAAATATTTTTCTTGTAGCTAAGTAATAAACCTATTCCTAGAGGATTTTGATACTTAACTCAATGAAAAAATGGTCGGTTAGGTCCACTAAGCTAAGGCAAGGCATCAAGGACCCCAATCTCCATGTCTCGGAGAGACGACGACAGACGACGGTCTGAAAATAGGCTCTTGCCTCTTACGAATAGGCAAAGCTAAAAGCCTAAACTACCTACTTACCTACCTACTATAATTAATTATTTTAATATACTTATAATCGTATACCGAAAACTGATAAACCACCGGTCACGGATATTTCAGAAGCTTACAACTGTACCTATTCTGTTACTCTATTAAGTATTCAAGGGCATGCCTACAGAATATTCTTTTTTAAGCGTGCTCCAGCTCACAAAGTCGGCGCGGGGCAGTCCTTGAGTTAGCTACAAGACTACTCCACACTAGTGATGTTACGGAGCTTCGACTCCGACTCCGATAAGTCGGAAATTCCGATTGATAGGTACCTATAACACCTCAGACTTTTAAAATCGGAGGTTTTGATCGGAGGTTGTAGTATAGCGGCGGCACGAGGCGGCTGCGGTTAACGTCTCTAACGTGGTTACTCACGCCTGGACGAGCATGTTCGGGGCAGAGCCCGCTGCATGCGGTTTCTGACGCCTGGCTTCAATACGCCAGGGTCTTTGGGACGGCCTGAGGGCCTAGGGAAGGGAAGTGGACTCGGACTGTCACACCTCACAACGTCGCGGACTGGCTCTACTGGGTGAGACCCTTGATGGGAAGCCCAACAGAACAGAAGTCAGGTGCGAGTCCATAGCTACGGTTAACGTGTATGAACTTTTTTATTTATGTATGTAGTGCGTTAGTTTTGGGCGGCATTTCAATTACACTTCCGACTCCGACGCTTGATTCCGGTTAAGACTCCGACTAAGCAAAAAACTCAACTCAGACTTCGGTTCCAATACAAATACCTCCGTAACATCCCTACTCCTCACTACTGACTACTCCAAGATCAAGGAGCTCATTTTCCCAAGATAACTTACTCTTATAATATGATCTTTTAGGCGTAGGCCGGTCATCTAAGACAATCTCTGGTCGCAAATATTGATGTAAATCAACTGGTTAAAAAACACCAGTAAATCAACTGGTTTAAAACGTTTTTTAACCAAATGTTGCGGTTTTAAACCCCAAATAAACCGTTTTAAACGGTTGAAAACTCGCCTACAAAAAAGAGTTCTGTGTTTTACACTTTATTATGGGCAATTTTTGGTCACCTGACGTCATGTTTCGTTTTAATTAGTGTATAGAAAATCAATAGGAAGTACCTACATCACCTACTACACGAAATCTGAAAGTTTGTAGGTATACCTACCTACAAACTTTAAGTTATACGTATTTAATATATTACATTTACACATACTAGGTTAGAAGACATCATTTTTGATTTTTGTTTGTTTTTGCCGTCCGTTTTGACTTGCGCATGAAGGAGACAGCGATAAGTCTTCAAGGCCGACGCCCCGGTGCCGTCAACGAGTGTGTGTTTGGGTTTAAACCGAATCAAATTGATTATTTATATCGTTTCAAAATCAATGAAAAAAGTTTAATAAGCAACACAGAATTTTTAACTTATCGATAGAGTTTTTATAACTTAAGTAGGTAGATAATACCTACGCTTGATCGGACGGACCAACTAGAACCACCTGTGCTAGAACTAAACCCACTAAGTACCTATATCAATATCAGTAGGTAGGTATATCACACATTTAAAAAATATTTACACAGTTTATAGGCACTCCGTTATACCCCTATATGACCTATATCGGTAAAATCAAGAAAATGTAGTTATAATTAAGAATAC
The DNA here is from genome assembly GCA_964035005.1 of Erebia palarica. Classification (NCBI taxonomy): domain Eukaryota; kingdom Metazoa; phylum Arthropoda; class Insecta; order Lepidoptera; family Nymphalidae; genus Erebia; species Erebia palarica. The sequence continues at coordinate 25,591,850 of OZ035986.1, forward strand.
ATAGTCATCAACACCAACGGTTTAAAGCCGAAAAAATTGTTTATTTCGGTTTTAAAATATCGTCTTTTTGGTTTTAAACCGGCCTTACATCTATAGTCGCAAATAATTGCACCCTACTGATTTTTTGGAGTGTTAAGTCCTAGGTACCTACTTACCCATACCTCGAACAAAACCAGAAAACTGAATAAACTACGCGCCGCTGCTTAGAAGTCCTAAAACCCATCGTACGCCGCTGGCGGCAATAAATTGATAGCCATTGAATGATTATAACCAACTTAAGCTCAAGGTTAACCACCTTTTGGCGAAAATAGACGAAAGTATTTCGGACCGACTACCTGAGGGACAACTGATGCCAAATCTTCACTGTTTTTTCGAGCGACTTCTAAATAGAGAGCCGGTTCTGTATGCAATCGAAAGACAAAGGAATCTAAAGCAAGGTTAATATTATAGAACTGTCGTCGCTCAGAGTACAAAATTTTGAATTCTGAGACCGTCCGGTAATTTATAGTTTAGGTACTCATACCTATGTAAGGAAATTGGTAATATTCTTATTTCTTGAATGTTTGTTAGTTGGATGATTGACGTTTGTTTCGTTACTGCCCCCATCTAAGATTTCTTTACTAGCGGTTGTTCCGTAACACCACAAAAAAAAACACCACAACTGAACCGATTTGGCTGAAATTTGGAGTGCAACTTACGCGTTTACGCTATTACACAGGCTACATTTTATCCCGGAAGAGTACCTAAAGAGTTCCCGCGGGATTTTAATCCGCGCGGACAATGTCGCATGTATCATCTACTTAGTTAAATATAGCCTATGCTTAAATAGCGTCAATAATCTTAGTTAAAATAATAATTATTATTTATTTACTTAATACCTATTTATTTAATTTAGGTAGTATTTTTCACCTAATCGTACTAATATAATAAATGTGAAAATTTGGATGTTTGTTAATCCTCCTCGTCGCAGCGATTGAACCGATTTGGGATGTAGATTTTTCAAAATGTAAGTAGGTAAACGTTAAAAATAGCTAGTTTATTGTTCACCATATGTACCACAATATGTATGTTTATATGTACACCATCAAAATATGAAAAAATGTAGGACTAGTGGTTAGCATGTTCGACTGCGGCCGACGAGGTTCCGGGTTGGGCCATAACAAGTTTTGGGGTTTTCTGACAACAATATAACCTTATAACCTGACTTATGACATATTATAGGCTACATATTTTTATCTCGGAAAACTATAGAGTTCCCGCGGCAACCAAAAAATCTAATTCCACGCTGACGAAGTCGCGGGCATCATCTATCATCGATGCCATCTATTATAGGAATTTAAATTGTCGAAGAACAGGAAGAATATCATCATATCATGTCATATCACATAAAAACTTTTTCATCCATTAGGTAATAGTAGTAGTAGGTAGGTAACAGTAAAACCTTTTTCATGGCTACTAAGAAAAAGTCAAAGCCAGCTAGAAAAATAAAATTGACCCGTTCTTAATTCAGTTGAACGTCACACTATACATTACAGACAAAAGAAAACCGACACATCGGCCTCGTATATCAGTGCTCCGTAACAATCAGCCTACATCCAGATTTTCAATAGTTCAGGATACAAACGGGCAGGATTTTCAGCGCCAGGATGAATGAGCAACTGAAGACCGTATCGGCGATGAACAAGTTGTACATTGGCAACTTGCCCACCGAAGCCGACGAAGAGGCCGTGCGGCAGCTGTTCGCTGAACACAACCTGACGGTGGCAGAGATCTCAGTGAAGCGCGGGGGATACGCGTTCGTCGACTTCCCGGACCAGTCCGCCGCTGATCGCGCCATTGACAAACTGCATGGTAAACTGACATTATTATTACTACCTATTAGGTACCAATAGTCCGCGCGCGAGCTCTGAGGAATCTTATGGAATGTTAAAGTAATGACATAGTTGTTTAAAAAGTACAAAACAATACTGGTATCGCAAAATTACACGCGACAAGCTCGATACTAGGGCTAGGAGCAAGCTGGATATGACACGACGAACGTGGGTGGCGTACAGCCGTCGCTTCTTCAGACCCCGATTCCTCGGAGATCGATCAAGGTATGCTAGGTATAAGCCTGCAGGTGGCAACTGGCAATAATCGGGTGGCATTGCTTAGTTTTTAAATATTACATACTAGTTAGCGCACGAGCAGAGCAGATAGAGGAAACAGATCGGGTCTTTTGTGAACATGACTGAGTAGGATGTTAGCCATATCGATTTTGTTAGTACTAGTGGTTCGCCCCGAACTGAGACCTCGCGGTATACATAAGATAGTTTTAACTATACATATATTGTAATAGTTAACTTTCAACATTAGACTCAAAAGAGCTAAAGAGTTATTGGAGAAACGAATAAACTTACAGAGCGCCACCTATTGACATCATTGTGAAGTTCTGTTAAAAATACTGGAGCTCATTAAAAAATAAATAATTTCGTTTCCTTATAATATTTATCTAACTTTAGTATTGGTTGTTCAAGTACAGGATATAATTCAAATAATTGATCAAGTTTCAGGCTCAGCCTTTCAGAAAATTGAGAGTTCTGAGGTCAACTTTGGACGTTAGAAAATCTCCACTTTGAAAGCCCCTCATTTCGTAAATTTTAGTGGAAAAATTAAAAAAATAATATTTTTTACTCTATTCTTAATCATATGTAACCGCAACCCTATGTAAAGCTATAAAAATATTTTACTTCCCATTCGCTTAGCTATGAGAGCCCCCCTGAAATAAAGATTTGTATAACTTTTTAAGCCATATTCGCCTGGAGACCATTGGCTTACATATTATATTTCAATTTGAAGTAATTACGATCAGTAATTCAGAAGTTATAAGGCGCTGATGGACGGACGGACGGACGGACGATCGAGTGCAAATTCACTCAGTAGACTCAGAGTCCTTCGCTTCGCTCGGTCAATAAAAATGTTTACTGGTAAACATTTTGTGTGGATAAGTATTTACGTCTCAAGTTATATTCGCATATAGCTCTTTCTTTTATTCTGCCTACATACGTTCTACTTTCTTACTTATCAGTATTTAAAAATGACTATGACCCAGTGACGCAAAGAATGACAAAGGAATTTGAAAGATGAAAACGGTCCAAAATTACCACCGAGTAGAAACTATGTAACCTCAGAGTAAGATACGTCACGCGCTGTCTGCCGTACACCTGCCCACACCGAGTACGGAAAAGTAATGAAATTATATAAGAGTACTGGAATAATGGTATTTCCCTGCTACGAGTACAATGGGTTGCGGTTGACCAATACCCAAAGTGTTACCAAGAAGACATTTTAGCGATCGTAACGCTGTAGCTGTCAGTTTACCGAAATAGGGCCCTAGGTCACAGGACACCTCAAACTTTGTATATCAATGCTAATAACAAACATTAAGCTCTATAGGCTTATAAACCAATTGTGGCGAATAGCCCGCGGTCAGGTCCGGTGGGGATAAGGGCGGCATAATCTGAAGGGTGACTCACTGACCACTGCAATCCAAAATTGATAGGTTTATGCAGTGACCATAGTATGAATTAAAGGAGTTAGGACCTATTATTTCATATAAGTTATGTTATATTCAGTGGTTAACACTAATTCGTAAACCTAATTACAAATCCAAAGTTTATTTTGTTCCAGGTTACTCTTATTGCGGACTTCCCTTGATCGTCGAGCCTTCGGTTGCTAATAAGAAAATGTGAGTTGCATATGAGTTCCTACCACGATGGGGCCGTACTGCCAACGATTAAAGCAATACATAAGCAATATTGCTCAAAATTACAGTACCTTGACGTTCCTAAAATAAGGATTATAATTCTAAAACACGAAAGTCAACAATAATGAAACAATATGGCTTTAAGCGTTGGCGGTATAGTCACTGCAGTTTAACCTGAAAAAAATATGTCGACATTAGAAGGAATAATAATTAGATCTAGAAAAAATATTTCATCCTCTATCCTCCAGGAACTTATATTATATTATTAGGTATGACAAGAACTTGTTGCTGATTAACTGAATGAGATGAGTCACTGCCTCCGATGCGGGTTACTAGGGTTGCCAACTGGCCACTTTTCCGAAGCTGTAACTATTTTATACTATAGATAGATAACATTGTTTTTTTAAATCTTGTTTTTTGACGCCCTCCTTTGCGCAGCTGGCACTGTTATATTATCAGCGGGAGGACACGGATTAGATCTCCGCCAGGGTCAATTTCTTAATTTCTTAGGTCTGGTTTAGTGGGCGGCTTCGGACGTAGTAATTACCACTCTACTGGCAAGGCCATGCCGAAACCGATTAGCGATATGGGTTTAAGATAACTGCCAAATCCCTAACAAATTAGTCCGCTACCATCTTAGACTGCATCATCACTTTGCAGGTGAGATCGTAGTCGAGGGCTAATTAGTAGTGAATCAAAAAAACATGCTTAAACATTTTAATTTTTAATTACTTAAGTAATATAATTTTTTTAACGATTAAGTTCTTACGACACTCGTGTATGGCGGCTATTATAATCGTTACTCGTAATGAAGCTCAAAGTACATTGCGGCAGAGCCGTAGCGAACTGATTACTGCAACTAGCGTCGTAATTTCACCTTTATTGTAGTATCAGGCTCAGAAACCACTCAACGCATCTGTAACATACAAATTACAACTCAATCGAATACGGATATGCCTAGGTATAAGGTAACGAACAGACAGACAGATCAACATATTTATTATTGTATATTTTTCGACTTATAAGCATGATATTTCAACAGCCTACATACCTAATATCCGTTGATTGTTCTTATTTTGGTTATATTTTTGAATTTTTTTTTCAACTTTCAACAATATTATAATATTTACATGAATGTTCAACATGCATAATAATACATATATGGTAAGCTAATGTGTGGTAGGCGATAGCCCTACGTGATATTCATTTCATGACAAGTAATGGTCTGAGAGTCCGTTCGAAGTTCAGGCAAGGTGCTTGATCAAAATGTTAAAAAAGTTTTGATGTTTTTTTTGGTTGGTATGCGTTGCCTCGTTATGATAAACTATCAGGCTGCTGGGTTTTAAACCTTATTAGACGGAATTTGGCCAGTCGTCCCTCATTTTAAGTAGACCACATAATAATATGTGGTATGTAAACCTACCTAACTTATATTATAAACCCAATAGAAACTAATAACTTAATGTGGTTATACCGACTTCGTAAAGTTATTCAGTTTCAAAGGCTATACAGGCATTTGTACATAAGCATTGACAACAACAAGCTCGTCAATGAAGGAATCAAGCACTTCGTCAATGCTTCCAACTAGCTCTGAAGCTAGAAAGGCTATCCATATTCCATAGTCTATATGTCACCGTAAGATTGTAAAAACCGTTAGATTATAATCTAACTCGCGAAATTCTAAACTGTCGAAAGATTAGAATTTAACGCATTATTTTCCGGTAGATTGTAATCTGATAGGTATTTAAACCCGATAAAACCTAAGTGGTTACTTAGGTTTTACCTAAGTGGTTACTTAGGTTTTATCGGGTTTAAACACTACTTGGTTATTTATGTCGAACCCTAACCTAACCTACAAGAAAGAGACAAGAAAACGTAAATAAAATGAATACTTACTTCAAAAATTGAGACTCAGAACCTTGAACAGTTTACAATCTTTCGACAGTTTAGAATTTCGCGAGTTAGATTATAATCTAACGGTTTTTACAATCTTACGGTGACATATACAAGACGCCCGCAGGCCGCGCGCCTCGATCTTTCTCGCTGAATTCGGGGAAGGTCGCGATGTTTACCTGCGCCAGCTTAAAAACGACGCATTGTCCTAACGAACAATGCCTTAATGTGCACGATGGAACCGTTTAGAAGCTATGTCCAGTGTTCTAGGCACAGTTCACAGGAACCACGTGGCGACAGCGACATTGAGTATCGTAATCCTAAGTATAAAATCGATGCGTTTTCCACACTATGTTGACATTTTGACTGATTTAATCGAAGCACCTCAGTTGAAATATGTAACTAAGGAAAAACCCGGAGCACACGTGGTAGGAATATATGTAGATATGCTTAGGCTATATGCACTGTGATGCAACGTGATGCATCGATGCTTCCGTTTTTACAATTTAAACAAATGATTTTGATTTATATAACCAACCGATCGTAAACGATCATTCGATTGCTTGTGGCATTTCGCATGCTTTACTTTGGACTGTGGGTTTTGGAGATTCTAATTCGGGTGCGCGTCACTTAGGTCCAAAGTTCAAACGAAATTACTCGCAAACGAAATTTTAGGTGGCCCATCGCAATCGACTCAAGCTTTTGTAGGCTTCGCGTTAAAAATAGAAAATAATATAATATTGTTTCATTTCACAGAGTCAATGTGCCGAATCTTCAAAGCGCGAGCGCTGTCCAGCTGAAAGAGACCAGCGCCGATTCGTCGGTGACTGGCGGCGGCGGTGGCGGCGGCGGCGGCTGGCGGTAAGTACCTAGGAATGCTAAATTGTTCTATTTTAGTGCTACTACGCAGTGTCCATTGGTTGCCGGTAGTGGGGCGACCAAAGAGTCAACCTACCTACGCTTTGAAATCGCACTACGTGTCGCTTAGCGTGCAGGTGATTTGTACCTACCTACATACTCTTTGTCGACAAGCCTTATGTGCCTTAATCGGGCTATTCGGGTTAGCAGATAACGCGTGTGTGCCTTTGAATTTTTGACTTTTAAATAATTAAATACCAGTCTTGGTTATCTATTACTTACTATAGTGGAAAATGCATATTCTTGGATTTATTGGTGATTCGGGATTGTCCATTTAACTACTCTAGCTCTAGCCTAAAATAACTATTTTAGTAGACAATAAAAGTACGCTGAGGATGGATCTAGGGCTAGAGTGGCCCGTCTGTGTAAGCCCTTATGACAACACAAAACTCAAAAGCCGCGTCACCGGACTTTGCGGCCGGACAATAATTGTGAATTGGATCACCATCTCATCACCGTATACATTTACACAATACCTGAAAGTTTGAGTTGAGTTTGAGTTTGTCATAATAGATAATAATTCATACCTACTAGGTAACTAATCCATACTAATATTATAACTGCGAATGTTTGTCTGTCTGTCTGCTACGCTTCAATGCTCATCTATTCAACAGATTTTGATGAAATTTTGTACAGGGTTTAATTTTATCGCGTGAAAGAACATATTATGCTTCTTCTTATCCCGAAATATGAGTTCCCGTCGAATACTTAAGCGGATCCGGATAATAAATGCTAAAGCGTATTTGTTTGTTGGTATGTCCTTCAATAACGCCGCAACAGCAACGGATTGACGTGATTTTGCACGTCGAGGGCCTGCAGTGCAGAGTGACAACTCACAAACGATTGGGTAGATACCTACTTATTAAACGCCCCTTGCACTTAACCGATAAATCACCCACTGCGCAAGTAAAAGGCCAGTCGGCATAATACCTATGTAGACGTTATAACGTGAAACCTATAGTCTACTGTAACTATCTAAAGCTAATATTTTTGAATTGCTGCCCTATGAATTTCTATGAATTGCTCGTAAAGTCGATATTTCCAACAACCCTTTTGTTTAAACTCAACACGTGCAAGCCGTGACTATTTCAACAGAAAATTCACGCGAAGGAAGGGGATTCTGTGTTCCATACAATTCATACAAATGTGATCATTGCACCCCGCGTCTTGCCGGCGCGGGCTGTTTTTTTTCCGGGGGAGCCTTGTGCAAACGACAATAATAATCTGCTTAGAGCTTGCTGCTTGCCTACTTAGTGCTTACGAGTTTAATATTATAATTTATAATAAACAACATCTGAAGCACATATTAAATACTTCGACTAAATAGGGAGTGGTTACTTGTCAAACAAGTGTTGCCAACTTTGAATTGAGCTGTATAAGTGGTCACAGAATGTTAACATACCCCCTATTTTCTAACTCAGTACCTATCAAAAGGAACCAAGCGATGAGGTGAGGGTCGAGTAGCCTAGTTGCGACAATGCATATCAGTCGATTGCGAATGTTAAGCCACGTTTGACTACAGTCAGTCAGTCAGCCTTTTCGTTTCCTCTGTGTCTTGGAGAGCACATTAGATAAGCCATCGGTCTCGGTTATGTAATAGCACTAACATAGGTATGTAATATCACAATCATCACTAATTAATCGATAACCTCGAAGTTGAATTAGTACCTACCTGTCGAATCGTATGTGAAAGGACCTGGGAACCAATCGATTCGTTATTACGGTCTGAGTAAAATAGCCTAGGTACATTTTATTGACCGAGCGAAGTGAAGGTCTCTGAGTGTACTTGAGTGAATTTGCTCTTGTCCGTCCGTCCGGCCGTCCGTCTGTCTTATAAGATCTGAATTACTGAACGTAATTACTTCAAATTTTAATATAATATGTAAACCGATGGCCTCCAGCTGAATATGGTTTAAAAAGTTATAGTTGTATCTATATTTCAGGGGGGCTCTTATAGAAGCGAATGCGAAGTAAAATTTTTTTACAGCGTTACATAGGGTTTCGGTATATCATTTTAAAGATAATAACTAATAGAGTACAAACATATTCTTTTTTTATTTTCTCCCCTAAAATTTATGTGGGGCTATGGGGGGGCTTTCAAAGTAGAGATTTTCTAACGTCCAAAGTTGACCTCAGAACTCTCAATTTTCTGAAAGGCTGAGCCTGAAACTTGATCAATTATTTGAATTATATCCTGTACTTGAACAACAAATACTAAAGTTAGATAAATATTATAAGGAAACGAAATTATTTATTTTTTAATGAGCTCCAGTATTTTTAACAGAACTTCACAATGATGTCAATAGATGGCGCTCTGTAAGTTTATTCGTTTCTCCAATAACTCTTTAGCTCTTTTGAGTCTAATGTTGAAAGTTAACTATTACAATATATGTATAGTTAAAACTATCTTATGTATACCGCGAGGTCTCAGTTCGGGGCGAACCACTAGTACTAACAAAATCGATATGGCTAACATCCTACTCAGTCATGTTCACAAAAGACCCGATCTGTTTCCTCTCTCTGCTCTGCTCGTGCGCTAACTAGTATGTAATATTTAAGAACTAAGCAATGCCACCCGATTAATGCCAGTTGCCACCTGCAGGCTTATAGGTACCTAGCATGCGCACTGATGCGCACATTGTGATATCTCGTGACCAGAGATGTTGTCGTTGCCGGCAAATTTCTACTTATATTTCTACCGGAACATGCACAAAATGGGGTGGGTAATGATGGTTTTGATGATGAATGGTTTTTTAATTACAAGAAAAAGAAAATAGTCTGCATGTGCACCCTTCGTAGAGAAAAATACCACAGATAAAAAATATTTATTACTTTTCTCTACTTTTGACCACAGATTTAGGATTGGTCTCCGCTGATCTAGTTGGAGCGCAGGAGAGACCAATCCTAAATCAATGCTTTTGACGTAACGAGACAAGTAACCATGTTAGCTTCGGTAGACAAATAGAGATAACGGGTAGGTCATAATTTTACTCGTTGTGCGCATATGGACTAGCGAGAAGCCGTCAGAGGCCGTGGCCGGGGCGTGGTTTATTCCAATAAAAACCGGCCAAGTGCGAGTCGGACTCGCGTACCGAGGGTTCCGTACAAACCTGTAGTAAGTTTAAAATTATTAAAAATATTTTTATTATATGATGTACTTAAGTAAATAAAAATTTATACATTTCGCAATTTTTCCTTTATCTGTGCTTTAAGACGTTGCTTCTTACCAAATTACACGATTCTGAGTTCACGGGAGTCGGGAAGTAGTCTAGGCAATAAAGCTAGTTGACCCCAACAATAATTCCTCGGGCGACGAAACTTTATATTATTATGATAAAGTATCATGAGTTAAACGTATATTATAAATATCCAATAAAAAATCAGAAAGGAAGAAAGGTTTTTTATGCTATGCCCAATTGTTAAAGCAGGAAGGTACGTTATAGCGTAAACGCAGTTTAGATTTGATAATAAAATCGGTTGAAATATCGGTGTTCTACATGATTTATTTATTTCCTTTGATATTTCGGTTTTGAGTGTAAATATACTACCTACTATTATAGTACAAAGAACAGTAGACCTGAGAATTTGATATGAATTTCAGCTTGATACCTCCACGCGTTCCTAAGAAGAAGGGTCATGACAGACAGATGGACAAAAAAGTACGGAACCCTAAACATCGCCACTTATGTATTTGTGTAATGTGCTCTGACCTCTCTGATTAATGACCGTTCTGTTTCTGTGCAGCAAAGTGCAAATCATAGATCTGCGAACTTTACGCCTCTGTTGTAACTTGTAGTATTTAAAACAAGAAGCTTGGGAGCTGAGTACTTCTAGGCCGATTACACTGCACTTTTCACAGGGACCCTTCCACTTGAATCAGTTTAGTGTACTAAGATTTAGGAAGTAAGGGTCACAAAGGGTGAAGGATTGATCCTTATTGCTGTGTAATAAGCGACGCCTTACCAGGGCCCTTTGAAAAGTGCTGTGTAATAGGCCCATTAGTAGATAGGAGAGTGCCTGCCTCATGGTTCATTGGTCTAGTGGTTAGTATGTTCGACTGCGGCCGACGAGGCCCAGGGTTCGAGTCCGGCCATAAGAAGTATTGGATTTTCTGGCAAGAAATTCTCAGTACTAGCCTGGACTAAGGAAGTTGGCGGTGTTTCACCCCCGTGGCCCGTGGCCGTCAGTCCTGCGCCTGATCTCTCAGCGGTCGAGTGACCTATCAGATTTTCCGTCCCATCGGGCTATGAGAGTAAAGGAACAGTAATATCACGTAATATCTCCCGCGCTAATGGCTTATCTCACTGGAGATAGGCCGTCGTGGCCAAAATTCGGTCGGGAGGACATTATTACATTAGGTAGGAGTAAGGATCTAGGTATAGCAAGCTCGCGCGGCGCGCCCTTACCACAGTAAACAGATACTGTTTACTGTGCCCTTACGGAGGATGTAGAAGACAGTTTTGCAACTGTGGTTGCAACTCAAAAGTCCTCAATGGTAATTCTGTTTCTTTGTAAACCATACCTATTGTTTATTGGAAGCTTTGTATTGAAAGAAAAGAAAGCCCTTGGAGCGACGAACTTTATACTTTTACAACACAAGAAAAATAATCCAAAGTGAAGACAATAGCAAACCGCAAAAAAGCCGTTGTGGGCCAACCTTACTGATTAAAAGTTCTTTCGCCATTCGCATAAATTTATTTAACATTGGCAATATCTTTTACTTAGTTCTCTTATAAATTGATATCTGTTTTTCCAAGTCGCTTCTGGAAAGGCGTGGGTGTCCTATACGTAGGTACGTCCCATAGGAAGCCTCCTAACGACTTCCGTCTTATCACGACCCACTGGTTTTGATTTAATTGATAGATAATGTTTTTCCATGTAAGTTGTTTGGTATTATACCAAGTATATCATTATTTAGTTTAACGAGGTACCCGTGAATAAGTTTGCAAATGGCCACTTTGTGTCGTACACTCCCGTCTCTTGTTGGATAATATCCTCTCGACCGAATTTCGGCCACGGTGGCCAATCTCCATAGAGATTAGCCATCTGCGCGGTAGATATTATAGTGCATAAATGTGTGCGTAAACACAGGTGCAAATTGAAAATCCGACACGACCGGAGAGAGATAGGCGCAGGTGGCAGGACCGGCCCGACAGATTTACGTGCTCTCCATGGCAAGGGGATCACCCTCGCCGTGTGCCACACACCGGCCAACTTCCAAACTTCCTCTCTCAGGGCTAGTAATGAGTAGGTATTTCTTGTCAGAAAAGCCCAATAAGTACCTATAGTCCGCCCGCGAGCTCTGAGGAATCCTATGGAATGTTAAAGTAATGACCTAAAGTTGTTTAAGGTGCAAAAGCTGGATATGGAGCGACGATCGGGGGTGGCGTACAACCGTCGTTTATTCAGACCCCGATTCCTCGGAGCTCGTGCGCTGACTATACTTATTTAGTTAGCCCAACCCGGTACTCGAACCCGGGACCTCGTCAGCTGCAGTCGAACATGCTAACCAACCACTGCTAATAAACGAGGACCAACGAAGAAGTCTCTAATATTATCATAGTCGGAAGTTGGCAGTCTATGTTTACTGTGCTATAGGCCTACCTAGTAACACACGGATTCCAGATAAGGCAGGAAATGAAGATGGAGACTACTCGGGATGTGTGTTTCCGACCATAATAATAAGCTTGATAATTTCATCACTTCTTTTGTACAATAAAATATCTACAGGTACAAAATCTCCTAAGTATAGGTACTTTTTTTTTTATCCACTACAAGTAAGCCATTGATTGCGATCTCACCTGATGATGGTACCTAAGTGATGATGCAGTCTAAGATGGTAGCGAGCTAACCTGTTAGGGGCATGGCTGTTATATTAAACACATACCTACCGCTATTCGGTTTCTACACGGCATCGTACCAGAACGCTAAATCGAACACGTCTTTTGCCGGTACTTTACTTGCTAAAGTATTTTTATTTGTTTTTAAGTAAGACGCTTATTTTTCTCAAGTAGGTACCTACTTATCTTTATATCAAATTTTATTATTAATTTTATTTTTTATTTTATTCAAGTAGACTTTTAAAACTAGTGCTTTTTAACATTGAGTAGGTAGTAGGTAGGTACCTATATTTCCCTTTTTTTGTTTTAGTAATAAGTGGAAATCTTTCGAAACGCGTAGGTATACTTATTATAAATATCTACTTACCTTGAAATTATATTTTTTTTAAATATTGTTTTGTATATGTGTCACCGTAAGATTATAAAAACCGTTAGATTATAATCTAACTCGCGAAATTGTAAACTGTCGAAAGATTGTGAACCGTTCAATGTTCCGAGTGTAATCTTTTGAAATATTCATTGTATTTACGTTTTCTTGTCTCTTTCATGTAGGTTAGGTTAGGGTTCGACATAAATAATCAAGCAGATTAGATTTTATCGGGTTAATAAACCTTACAGATTACAATCTACCGGAAAATAATGCGTTAAATTGTAATCTTTCGACACTTTGCGATTTCACGAGTTATATTATAATCTAACGGTTTTTACAATCTTACGGTGACATACCTATATTTGTCTTATTATCCCTACTAGATGATGCCCGTAACTTCGTCCGCGTGGATTAATTTTTTTTGATTCCCGCGGGAACTATAATTTGCCGTAGTAGCCTAGGTAGGTATGTCCTTCCCCGGGATACAACCTATCCCTGTACCATATTTCATCAAAATCAGTTGAACAGATGGGCCGTGAATGCGTAGCCGACAGACAGACAGACAAACTTTCGCATTTATAATATTATATACCTACCTAGGTAGTATACCTTTATGGAGTATAGATTCACTGAACCATTACCAAAGTTTTTCGCAGTAGGTAGGTACCTAGTAGTTCGGTCACAAAAAACACAGTAAATAGGTCCCTGTGTCCTTGTTTAGTCACAGAACTAGTGGAAAAGATAAACCAGAATTATCAAGAAAGTACCTACTTACCTACGTCTACGTACCTAATTAAAATATCTAGTTACGAGGTAGGTATTTACCTACCTATTCTGTAGTAACAAGAACTAAACGAATTAAGTTTTCGCATTTGCCTCGCAAGTCGCCCCTTATCTAAAATTGCATCTAATGACTGCCAGAGATGAGAGGGATCGAGTGAAGACTGCAGAAGGTATAATTCGATATGCCTAGGTAGGTACTTAATTATATTCGATCACGGATATTCAAAACAGGTAGGAAGTAGGAACTGAACTCGGGTTTTGTAAAAAGTACCTACCTAATCTACATGCAACTACAAGATGCGAATATAATTTCAATGGTCTCTTCTCTCTAAGTAATGTTGCGGTAGCAACTATCAGTGAATAGGTACAAGAACCTTTTAACCAGATTCTTGAGTAAGTTCTTATGAAATTTGTTCAGCGGTTTGAATGTTAGTCAAACGCTCGCAAATTGAATAAGCAGGGGGGCTACTAACATCGCTTAAGCAGTATTAGTTCAAAATTACAGGTTTAATGTCATGTACGTCTCTTAAATAAGGATTGTTATTCTAAAACACGAAAGTCAAAAATATTAAAACAATACGGCTTTATGTGATGGTAGTATGCCACCTGTACCAACTACCAGCCGAGTGAAAAACATGATATTATTATTGTATAGTCGGGCATCTGCGCTCGGCGGCGTCAATGAGATTGCGAGGCGCGGCGGGGTAAGGCAAGTATAAGGGTGGCCATACACATTGCAAATTACATAAACGAGACCGGTGACCGTATCGGCAGTCGCAACAGCTGTAAGCCTGCACTGACTGTCTTCTCAAGCTGTCGAATACTATAGGGCACATTCCCTTCTATCATTAGCAGCATATGTATACGTATTCACCTTATCACGGCTGGAACAGTCGTGATAAGGTGAATTCCGTCATTCAGTCAAGCAATTGACTCAAGCATACGCTGACTGCTAACTGCTATGTCGACTTCTTAAGATTTTTACTGCTCTGGTGCTCTTTATACCGCTTCTACCAAGTAGCAACTGCAGTTGAATTGCTAACTGCTCCTGCGGCCTTAAAAATACTGCTTGATTACTGATTGCTGCTCATTGGAATAATAATAATTAGATCAACTTAGATCTAATTATTATTATTCTAATGATGCGTTCTACTTCACGTCCACATGATTGTGATAGCGCAAACAAACGCTGGCAAACAAGCAATTAGTGCTAGCTAATTGCTCAAACACACGATCCACAGTGTTGGTGTTCGATATATTTTGTCATAAATCTGGATCGGTAATCTGGATCGACCCTACAAGGTAGCGAAGATTTAAATTTCTGCTGGATAGGCCAATTGGTTGTGGTTAAAGGATTTATTCTCAAAAGAAATTTACAAAAAAATTCACTTAATGAGAACTTATCAGTACTTATCATAAACATAACCGAATAACATCATAACGCACAGCGGTGAGCAACAAGTAAGGTTTGCTATAGGTTTCTTGTAGTTGTCAATGACGTCCGTTAAGTTGTTGAACGATTAACTGCCCGTGTATAGCCGCTCTAAGACTGCCGCTCGCGAGCGCGGCTAATTGCGTTCCTTTTTCGCCCGCCGCCCGGCGTGCTTCAAAGCTACAGCACGTGAATGCGCCGCGCATTTCTTTAAGAGCCAGCAACAAGTTTCTAGAAGGGTTTGCTGCCGATCTAACACGTGTTCTCGGCGGTGTTAAGTAGTCGCAGATGTAATAGCGGCTGTGGCTTGTATGCAGTTAGCAGTGTACGTAATTCGACGACGTCGCCGCGTATATCTACATTCTACGCCCTTTTCCGCCGGGCCCCGTTCCCCTGCCGCTACATTGCCCCGCGGGAACCTTGCGTTCCATCACGAATCGCGACCCCAACAGGGGTAAATCTTTTGTCATCTTCCAACTGAATTTAATTTGAAAGCTAGGACCGTTGCCAACGCTGTCAGATTACTCTTGTGCCCATTGTGATGGGCGCTCTTATCTAACGGTTTTGATTGTATAGATACCTACGGATCTTTTTTTTATGGTGTATTACAGTTGGCACCCATCGACTCGAATTTATTGAAATATCTAGTGGTCTCACGTTCGTTACGCGAGGGGAACCGGCTGCCACATGTTTTTATCCTGCAGCCGCTGTGGCATTAGAAAATTTTACATTTTCAAAACAGCCGGTTATAGGATCACGTTTTACATGGATTCTACAACGTACGCTGATCTTAAACGTAAAGTTGCGGGTGTAGTTGCTAGATAGCCGCGTGAAAAGCTCTGAATTGGCATTTACGGTGCGGCCGTAGTCGTAGTAAAATCAGAATGCATGATACTCCCGTAGTAGGGTCGAAAGAGCGCGGACGTGTAGGTGTAGGCTAGCCTGCCGGGGGGTTGGGGAGCGAGGACGCTCGTTTGCGACCACGTGGCGCAATCGATTTGAGGACGCGGCACCTTCCCCCTACCCTTCCCGCCGCCCGACACCCCCCGACTTCTACCCTCGCGCCTACAGCCGACAACACCTAGCTCGTTGCCTGGAACATCTATTCGATTTCAATTTGTGGAAAATTTCTCCTACTCTCACTACTTACGAGTTACGGGTGCCAAAAGAGATTAGCCATAACTAGCTTATGATCCCAACTAGCTCTTTATGGCTGTATTATTTTAGAATGTTGAATATTGGAAGCAAATAAATTGCAAATGAATTATGAGCTAAGCCTTTAATAACGTAGTAACTTAGAAGATACTAAGGACCTAGTATAAGTAACTGACTTTATTCCAATTAAGAATTGCTATCTTTGTCTTTTAGAGAATTTACTTTTTTTCTCTACGCTCGCAAGTCTCAACTCTGATCCACGCGGGCTGCTAGAGGCTTGACGCTCAAACGATAGCAGGCAGTGGTCACAACTCCCAATTCATCAATTAGGTAGGTCCTAAAGGATTATCAAGAAAGTTTGCGTTGCAGCTTCGTGACTATTTAGAAAATGAAATTCGTACTTGTAATTACTAGATGAGTACTAATATACGAGTTACGAAATATTGAATAAAAGCGTACGTCGCTTCACTTTTGAAAAAAATACTTGTGTCTATGCAGTATTGCCTTTTTTGTCGATGGTTGCCTGTCAATAATTATGAAACTTTACAGGCGTGCTTATTTCACAAGTAAAATAGGTAAATGGTTGGACAGTTATAACACAGTATAGGTGGTTCAATTGAGCAAAACGTAGAGTGTACACGTGGCGCTCTGTTTTTTTCTGCCTACATCCGAATCCGATGCCTCATAAGCAAGAGTCGGTGATTAGTTGTCTTCCACGTTAAACTTTGTTTTTTTAAAACTTTGACTTCGTCATAACACTCTAAGGGCGGGCCATACACAATCAATCAATAGTAAAACGATGTTGTTTGCCAGGCATTGTACTCGTTGAGGAGTTCCGCCTTCCATATTCAACCTTTTGGTCGGTTCTTTATGTTTACATACTTAACGCTAAGCATTATTTGTTTATATGTACCTATAATATAACGCAATTTACGACTGCTTGAACGCGGCGGTATGTGTAAGTTGTTCGACGATCTCATTTATTCGGTACTGTTTTTTCCTTAATAGGTACAACGTGCTTGCATATTATGTGAATTATGGAGCTGTTAACTGCTCTGGCGCAATTCACCTCCAACAGTTTTACATTGCATAATTCTACATCTGTACCGTCATGAATCTGCTCATTGGTTATAGGACTTTTGCTATAGGACTGCTCAAACGACAAACGGTCGGTGTAAGGGCGGATTCAGCGTTTTTCGGCGCGTATAACCTCTTTTGGGAAGCGCGTGAAGAGAGCGCTTTTCTACACTCGCAACTCTTACGAGCGCACGTGTATGCGCGTAAGCCGATACGAGATTTTACGCGCATAAAAAATACGGTAGTCTGTAAGTGGCCTAAGACCGCCCTATGCTATGTAGCTTTTCTATTTATAGGCAGAGCTCACTTCCTCGAGTTGTTTGTCATTTTGCTGTATTTTCAATTTCCAGTAAGTGATTGCTTCCCACAACGTGCTTAGTGCTTGCTCATTAGTGAGTATCCACCTACGTAACACCTTCAAAGGAACAACAACCTGACAAACATAATATTAAAGTAGAGGTATTGGGTACAGTAAAATGATTGCTGTAGTCCCCCACCAACTCATTTAACCCAGTGGCCTCAATAAGAACTTTTTTTTTATCCACTCAAGTTAGCCCTTGACTGCGATCTCACCTGATGGTTAGTGAATATGCAGTCTAAGATGGTAGCGGGCTAACCTGTTAACGGCATGGCAGTTATTTAACCCATACCCCTATTCAGTTTCTACACCGTTTGTTCCGTAACGCTAAATCGCTTGGCGGCACGTCTTTGCTGGTAGGGTGGTAATTAGCCACGGCTGAAGCCTGCCACCAGGCCAGACCAGGGATTTCCCAAATTGACCCTGCCGGGGATCGAACTCGGGACATTTGCACGCGAAGAGTTTCGAAAACAAAGAGTGTCAAAACTATTTTTTGTCTGTTTAGTTTTTGTTTTTATTTAATTTTAGCTTATCTACTAACGACACTGTCACCGGGTCAGATAAGTTTGTGGAACTAGGTAGGTATACAATGTAACGATCGGAATCACCTCTATTTGTCCGGAATCCATTGTGGCAAGAAGAACACCATAAATTATTTGACCCAGTGGCCAGTATCTACCTATAAACATATAAGATTGTTGGATACCTATTGGCGTTTTCACAATCGACCAGCCTAATAAATACCTGCTTGTCAAATGGTTGCTAGTGATACAGACTTATAATAAGTACTTACCATAATTAATTAAGTCTATCACGTGAATTGAGATTATAACAATGCAGCTTTTACGGAATAGGGCCAGTGCACGTTTTCGTTACAGCGGGATATCTACATTCTACATTAAATTTACCTACGTAGACTTTAATACTCATAATAAATATTATATAATATACCCTGTTTAATACCATAAAGGACGAACGTTCCATTCAATCTGAAATGGTTATATACTTACGGATAAAATGTTTATTGCCTCCCCGGGTCGCGAGTCGCGATAATGCAGGCGGGGTGCAGGGAGAGGGTAAGACGGGGAGACGATTCGCGGCATACGCAGGTCGCCTAGGTAATATCCTATTAGTGCGTGCAGTGCAGCGTGCATCCCCCCTCCTGTGGATCGCTTTATGTACCTACTTACTATCCGCACCTCCTCTCAACTCTATCCCCATTCCCCGCGTAAGCAATATACCTAACGACCGTAACGATCGGAAGATGAAGCCGGATCCGTTTTCTTATCAAACCTTGCTTTCCTTATGCAAAATATTATTAATCTATAAATAGATTTTATAAATAAATTAAACACCTTGCCAGAAAAAGTCTCCGACCTTATCTTACTAATATTATAAATGCGAAAGTTTGGATGGATGTATGGATGTTTGGTACTCAATCATGCCCCAACGGCTGAACGGATCTGGCTGAAATTTGGCATATAGATAGATTATAAATGGAACTGGCACATAGGCTTTATATCCCGGAAAATTAATGAGTTCCCGATGGAACCAAAAAAACTCAAACTACGCAGATGAAGTCGCGGTGTAATTGTTGATTCAGCGTCGAAGAGTCTGCGTGGCGTATTGCAACTTCGGATATTCGTTTGTAGTTTCATGGATTAATTTGCGATATTTACTTCAACATATCGATTTCGATACATCTAATTTAGTACTGCCAGAGTTCTGATTTCAAAATTTCACTAGTATCAGTTTTATTCTGAGAATTTTGATAATCTTTTCATATAGCAATGCGGGCCTATAGACGCCTATAGTCTACGCAATAGGGCGGTCCGTTGTATGGAGTCCCCAGTCGATGAAACTAAAAACAGGCAACATGGGCATAGCATAAAAAACCTTACTTCTGATTATTTAATGGATATTTATTATAATATAATAAACTCATGATACTTTATCATACTATAGAGTTTCGTTGCCTGAGGAGTTATTGTTGGGGTCAACTAACTTTATTGCCTAGACTTATATTACATCTCTGATTACTTGGCAATAACAGGTTTCCTGCCAACAGACCGAAGTGACATATCGGATAAAACAACATCGAAACTGCATTAAATTGCAGTCAAATTTTTTCTGTGCAGATGCAGCATACCCTGTAGTAATAACTTATGGTGAGGAGAGCTGACTGATAAATTAGATCTAACCTTGTCGGTCCTTCCGTTTACCACTTAGCTATGGAGTTGAGGGCAATTTCAACGGTTGATTAGCTCCTCGTTCTGGTAAAGAGATTATTAGAGACTATTCACACTGGCTAAGCCAAACGTCGAGTTTTTGTTGATTACTCTAATTAAAGTATAAAGCGGAGTTACATCCGTCACTCTCACACCATCGGTGTAGTTGTTTGGCATTTTACCCCAAGGTAGAGTCGAATCCTCGTTAATTTTGGCAGCAGTCTTAAGTACTATTTGCATCGTAGACTTAATTATGTGTAATGGTCGTCGTCGTTGCCGTCGTCATCAACCGATGGACGTCCACTGCTGGACATAGGTCTCTTGTAGGGTCCTCCACAACCCACGGTCTTGCGCCGTCTGGATCCAGCGACTCCCTGCGACTCTCTTGATGTCGTCCGTCCACCGTGTGGGGGGTCTGCCAACGCTACGCTTTCCAATGCAGGGTCGCCATTCCAGCACTTTGAGACCCCAACGTCCATCGGTTCTCCGAACTATATGCCTCGCAATGGTGCCACTTCAGCTTCGCAACTCTTCGGGCCATATCGGTGACTCCGGTCCTCCTACGGATCTCTTCATTTCTGATTTGATCACGTAGGGACACTCCCAGCATGGCCCTCTCCATCGCCGGCTGAGTGACCCTGAGCCTTCTTATCAGGCCCATAGTCAGCGACCATGTCTCGGATCCGTAAGTCATCACTGGCAACACGCACTGTTCGAATATGTTGCCAGGTCTAGTCGTCGGGGTTGGCAGCGGACTCTCTGCCGGAGATTCTTAGTACCCCCTGCCCAGCCGTCACCATAACAGCTGCCAGAGCCAGGAATAACGCGGCCGCCGGGGACTAGGGTCCTTGGCCTTGTTTTTGTACCCATACAAGGATAATGCCCATAATGACCGCGCTGGGCAGGCGTGTTGGTCATCGCAGGGCAAGACTATTCGCACCGGTGTCACTGGTACATGATAGTCCAGCAGCTGAATAATGCGAGTGTGGACCCCCATATATCATCTTACTTCTGCCACTAGACCAATAACTGAGAAATTTGTGCCCCAGATCTCTAGTCTAGTGGTCTAGTTGCGGGGGTATTGGGATGTCGGACATAAGAGATGGGGAAGCGAATACACACACCGAGAGCGCGGCGGCGACACCAATGCACCAGTGACATGATTATATTGTGAAACTGCGTTTACAATTACATCATCAGCGTTAAATCAGCTCTTGGTTACCGGTACATGAAAAAAAATTTATTCCTCCTGAAATATTTTATTCTAATGCGAAAAATGCAGGCCCGGGCATATTGCCAATTTTTTATTTTATCTTTTAAATACCGTTATCGTATAAATAGGTAATTGTAAAAACCGTTAGATTATAATCTAACTTGCGAAATTGCAACCTGTCGCAAGATTACAATTAAACGCATTATTTTTCGGTAGATTGTAATCTGTTAGGTATATTGACCCGATAGAACCTAATTATTTATGTCGAACCCTAACCTAATCTACAAGGCAGACAAGAAAATGTAAATACAATTTGAACAAAATGAATATTTTAAAAATTTACACTCAGAACATTGAACGCTTCTCAATCTTTCGACTGTTTACAATTTCGCGAGTTAGATTATAATCTAACGGTTTTTACAATCTTACGGTGACATATACAGGAATTGCTCGTTTAAAGGTATTAGATTTTATCAATTTACCTAGTTTGTCTCTAAGGCGGAAACTGATGAACAACCTGAACATACATACTACACACTATATCCATAGAATCTCCTAGTTGGGAACATGCTATTGCAAGCGTGGATCAGCGGAAGTGGCTCGGTTCCGCCTCAATTTCCCACAACCCGGGGCTTAATTCGTAAGCCGGGGGTTGTGGCAGAACTGGTACACACCTATACTAATTCTAACACCACATCGGACAACTAGACGTATAGATAGATAGATGTACTCTTTGAGTGTAGACTGTAGAGCTTAGAAGATAGATAACTAACAGGAAGCGTTGAATACGTAATTTTCTCTTGAGAATTACCGGGTGGCGTGCACAGTATTCAGAGCCAGGGTAGACATTGGTTAGGTAGACACCTATTTTAAGACAGGGCATGCTGGAAAATAAGCATTGACCTGTTTTAAATAGGGTAAGCAATGCTTTTATGCCTCGTATATCGTGCACGCCACTGATTACTCTGGTAACAAAACGACTGTTAGCCCATGACTGCAATCTCACCTGATAGTAAGTTATGATGCAGTCTAAGATGGTAGGGGACCAACCTGTTAGGGGTATAACTGTTAGTATCGCGAATTTTAGAAGTTTGGTAGGTAGGTAGATAAGTAGATAGTTCAGCCAGAGTTCGGCGGCCCATAGCCGAATTCTGAAAACAATATTAATACTAGTGTTTCGCCCCGAACCGAGACCTCGCGGTATCCATAAGATAGTTTTGACTAGGTATATATTGTTATAGTTACTTTTAACATTGGACGCAAAAGAGCTAAAGAGTTATTGGAGAAACGAATAAACTTTGACAGAGCGCGATCTATTGACATTATTGTGAAGTTCTGTTAAAAAAACTGAAGCTCATTAAAAATTAAATATTTCGTTTCCTTACTAATATTTATCTAATTTTAGTATTTGTTGTTCAAGTACAGGATATAATTCAAATAATTGATCAAGTTTCAGGCTCAGCCTTTCAGAAAATTGAGAGTTCTGAGGTTAACTTTGGACGTTAGAAAATCTCCACTTTGAAAGCCCCCCATTTCGTCAATTTTAGGGGAACAATTAAAAAAAAAAGTTTATTTTTACTAAATAGGTTTAGAAATAAAATAAAGTTAACTTATGTGTGCCGTTAAATAGTTAAGTTCCCATATTGAGTATTTTGTTTTACGCATCACAGTAAAGGTTGAAAATAAAGTATTTTCACATACTTTATTTGTATGCAAAAGTATAAAGTATAATTACCAAAAATAAAGTAGGATACGTTTTTATAAAGTATGGTTGGCAACCCTAGGACGGACGGACAAGTGCAAATTCACTCAAGTAGACTCAGAGACCTTCGCTTCGCTCGGTCAATAAGAGTGCTCTGATACTGAATATTTTATGTAAGGAAAAAATGACAAAAATCAGACATTGATTACCCTTGAGCAAGTTTATTAAACAAAGGCTTTTTAGATTTGAAGTCAAATAAAATACCTACCTACTTCTCCAAAATATTTTTCGATGGCGCAAGATTTATTTGAAATTTAACTAGGTACATACATATAATAAACTTCTCCAATAAATTTGTTACATTTTAGGAAAGATGGCACGTCGCTCTTCAACTTTGACGTAATGTTTCTTGACCCTTGTCCCGTGGGAAAATAGATACTTATGTGTAATAAAAACCATCCGGTCAAAGTCGCATATCTCTAGCACAGTAAACTTACTGTGGCTCTAGCCCCGAAGAGATTAAAAATAAGTCGTAACAAGTAGGTATTTTTGGCTAGTTAGCAATAAAATTGCCGCGATGCAAATGGTATGGTTGTTGAATGTTTGAGCTCGTTGGAGGGTACGAGTAACGTGAGAAGCATATAAAACAAGCCAATGTAAAGTGCCCTATTGATAAAAGCAAGTTGTTATGGAGCTGAACGCGGGGCGGGTCGGATTACTCATTAAAAATATAAACAATGGCATGACGGCGGACAGTGCCTAGGTAAGAGCAACCCCGGCTCTCGGTGGCCGTAGGGCTTCTTTCTAGCGGTTGCCACGCCTACCCTGCCATTACCAACCCACGCTGAACGATCTTTTTATTTGCCCTTTCAATGTCCTGTTAATCTTTATAAATGTGAAAGTGTGTCTGTCTGTCTACGGCCCATCTTTTCAACCGATTTTGATGAAATTTGATACAAAGATAGGTTGTTACTTGTATCCCCGGCAAGAACATAGGCTATCTTGGAAATTTAAGCGAGTTCCCTCAGGCATACAAAAAACTAGGTAGGTAGGTATATCCACACGGACGAGTCGGGGTACGGGGTACATCACTAGTACAAAAATTAATGTAAGTAGGTACTTGTTTATGCTTTTAATTGTTTATTCAGATATAAGTAAGTTAGTTCTAGATTTTAGTTTAGATGGAATTGTTGTGTATGTTTGAGTGGGCCCCGGGATGGTTAACTATATATTCATTATTGGACCCGGTAGGCGACGCTGCAATCGGGTTCTTGATTCTGGAAAGGACAACGTCTGCCGGCCCCACTGGAAAGCAAATCCGTGGAATTACGGCATCTAACGGATGCAGTATTTTTTTTGTCCAATACAGTCTTTGACGACATTGTATTCAATCTGAGACTGCGTTCTCTTTGTTACAGTTAACTTTATTTAGCTTTCATTAACAGTCGCAATATTATTGATCTAAGTCAACCGAAATACTGAAATTTCAAATACAAACTAGGTACCTAGTAACTAATTGTTCTTTGATCAGAATTCACTGTCTTAAGGTAGTGGGAAGCCGCAATAAAGTACTGTTGCACTATCAAAGCTGCACTAATCAAAGTATCAACATCTCTTTGAGTTGGTTCACCGCAGTAATACAATAGTCGCATTCCAGTACCTAGTAAATACTGGTACAGTATGCTTAGATAGCTATAGGTTTTGGTATGTCTTTAATTGGTGGTAGGCTTCAGCCGTGGCTAGTTACCACCCTACCGGCAAAGACGTGCCGCCAAGCGATTTTGCGTTCCGGTACGATGCCGTGTAGAAACCGAATAGGGGTGTGGGTTTAATATAACTGCCATGCCCCTAACAGGTTAGCCCGCTACCATCTTAGACTGCATCATCACTTACCATCAGGTGAGATCGCAGTCAAGGATTAACTTGTAGTGTATAAAAAAAAAATACAGTTGGACTGCCTCGTTGGTCTAGTGGTAAGCATGTTCGACTGCGGCCGACGAGGTCCCGGGTTCGAATCCCGGGTCGGGCCATAATTAACTATTGGATTTTTCTGACTAGAAATTCTCAGTAGGTACTAGGTAGGTACTTGCCCGGAGTTAGGAAGTTGGCGATGTTTCACTCCCGTGTCTCGAAGAGCACGTTAAGAGCGGGTACAAAGTGAAAATGCCAGTTTGAGATTTGATTTTTACAATAGTAGATCAAGTTTCACCTACCCGAAAAAAAACATATAAATATTACACCATAATGTCAAGAGACTGGATACGTAAAACCATAAAAGAATAAAATTTTATCGATAAAAAAAAATCACGAAGTTAGGTCTAATTTTCGACTAATTTCAATTTATTTTCAATGTAATACATATTACAGAGCTAAAATTTTAATATGTAATTCCAATTAATATTACCAAGGGCTCACCTAAGCGATTTAAAAAAAAAAACTATATTTTAAGAGATAATAAATAAGAGATTTTTGGCGTTTACTACATTCCTATTCCGCGCAAAACGCGATCGTCTTTCTCACCTGACACGAGGCTTTGGGCATATTTTTTTTCATCAATTAGTCGCGATCACTCTATTGAGACGAGAAGACTGTATTTCTGTGCTCGAGCGCCGATTAATTATTTTGTTTTGTATTTTTTAGATATAGCGTTTACATGTAAAATAGAGATTGTGTGTTTTCATATATAGCGTGTATATTAGGTACTAGGTATTTTTTAAATTATTTTATATTATTTTTATACTTTAAATGTAAATATTTATTTACTTTTGATAGGTAAATAAATTGAGTTGAAGAGTACTATCGCTTTAAAATATCGACCTTTTACCCTTTGACTTTAGAGCGCAGAATTCAATGTGCTGAGTGCTAAAGCAATGACGGCACGGGTAGTATATGCAAAAAAATACGATGATTTTTAATAATTTTTAAAAATAGTTTTTCTTTATTTTTATATGACCAGTATTGCGTGCAGTTGTTGCAAGTCCACGCGGACGAAGTCGCGAGCATAAGCTAGTCTGAAATAAGCAGCGGGCGGATAGATGGATAGAAAGACACAGTTAAACTATAAAGATTCCTTACCCTAAAAGTAAATTTAAAAAGTTTGAAATTCCTTATTATAGGACAAAGTTTTTTTCAGAATCGAAATCTGGGGTTCCTTTTGATCGTAATAGGATTTTGATTTTGACTTTGCTATTTGAACCGAATTCTCGCAAAACGACATCTGGTTTCCCGAGTTGTAATTAAAAAGGAAATTGTAGCCAAAATTTTAAACGCACAGCCTAAACCGCTGGTCCTAGAGACATGAAATTTGGAGGGTGTGTTATTTGTAAAGAGAGGATAAGAAAGAAAGGATCCAATAAGAAAGGATTTTTCGAAATTTTCCCTAACTGGGTTAAATGGGGCTTTGAAATTTATGTAGTCCACGCGAACGAAGTCGCGAGCATAAGTTAGTTTATTATAATTGACCAAGGCGTACTCGCAGTTCACACGTTCACTACAACAAACAAATATTAACGTGCGATTGCACCTTGATAACTTTTATTATTAAATAATTTACTAAACGAAAAATAGAAAAATAAAGTCCCTTTCTACCATTCAGAAATATTATTCGCCAGAACGCATAGATACAGATCAGCGCCCGCACTATTTGGCGGCATTGGCGCTCCGATTCCGGGTGAGCAGTCTTCTTACTCTAGCGAACTACAATATTGAATAACAGAGAGATAGAGCTACGAATAAATAGTGTAGTGGGCAGACATATGATAATAAAAAAGTTTCATACAAAAAACCGGCTAAGTGTGAGTCAGATTCTCGCACCATGGGTTCCGTACTACAGAAGAAGTAATAAAATCACTTTTATTAACGAAAAGCAAAACTAACTAAGATACCGTCACTGATTATCACCATTATATTTTATATTTTACAAATAACTGGACGTCAATAAGTGTAGTTTATCTACCTATATTGAATCAACATTCTTTGACTTTAACTTTAATTTGTAGAGATTTATTGTTGATATCAAAAAACTATGATAGCTAGAGCATAGATTTTATTTTTCATGTAAAATATGCATAAACCTCTATTTACCATAATAATTTCAGATTTTTCGATTAGTAAATTGTGGAGATAAAGAGGGAACGGTATTTTTAATGACATTTTGTACGATAAATCAAAAATTATTACGTATAAAAATAAATAAGAATCTGTTTTAGAATGTATAGGTAAAGCTCTTTCATATGATACCCCACTTGGCATAGTTATCTTACTTTGAAAATTACTAAATATTTGTTTTGGCCACATTTTAATTTTTTTTTGTGATGTTACCACAAATTTTTCCCTTCATTTGTGCTTTAAGACCTACCGACCTGCCAAATTTCATGATTCTAGGTCAACGGGAAGTACCCTATAGGTTTCTTGACAGACGTACAACGAAGCGATCCTATAAGGGTGCCTAAAAATACTGTTAGTATTAATGTGTGTTAAATAACCCTAAAAACCCCCATAAATAATGAAAGATATAACTACCTTTGTGTGTTTATCAGTATCGAAGAATATGTTTAGGGTTCCGAAATGAGGCTAGGTGATCCGATATGCAATATGCACTTGCTGGTTTTTATCTGATTATCTTACCTATACTGTGCACCAAAACACAAGAGCGCCTGAGACGGGGCAGCCATTGGGCGCTCGGGCACGCTCGGATTTACCCGGCACCGCGTAGGATTTGAGTCATGACGAGAGCGGGACGCGAGAGGCGCGCGGGGTTGAAATCTGATTTTTTGCTCGCTTTGTACCCGCTCTTAAGCCGTAGGTCCCAGTTATTCTGTTTACTGTGTTATCATGATCATGGTAATAGTCGTTAAAACCCGCCAACCCGCAATGGAGCAGCGTGGTGGGTTTAAGCTCTAATTCCCACTCTCCTATGAGAGTGGAGGCCTGTCGACAAGTTACATGGAGAGATCACGTGTGCATTCACGCAGTTTGCTGTTTTCCCGAAACTTTATTTATTATGTTTGAAATTCAAATTTAGCATTTTTGAGGCTTACGTTATTCATTAAAATGATAATTGATTGATTACTAGACTAGATGATGCGCGCGACTTCGTCCGCGTGAATTAAGATTTTTGATTCCCGCGGGATGTTCTTAATTTTCTGGGATAAATAAATAATAAATAATTAAATAAAATAAAATCATTTTATTGCAGGTCGGGGACCATATAAAAACACGTTTACATTAAAAAAACGATAACTAAATATAATAAAATGTAAAAATTATACTCACATAAATTAAAATAAAGTTTAAAATGAAAAATCATTTTACGTTTATCAAACACGTAGAAGAATTGCGGACGGTTTCCGAGAAACCAGCAATTCTACTGCGAATAATGGCGTAATAATCTGGGACACCAACGTCGGCGAACATGCCCGACGCACTACAATACCTCAGCATTTTTTATAAAATACGAAGGGCATCGTTATACTGTACCCTGAGGATGTTAAAGGATCTTTTGGTGTACTTGATCCATGGTTGTGATGTATAGAAGCTCATGCAATAAGCTTTCAACAACGTAGGTAACTTTAACATCCTCAGAGCACCGAGCAAATCGGCGAGCATGTTGCACCGTATTGCCAGTGACCTACGCTCCCGTTCTATATCCAAGTCGTCGCTCAGGGATCCCGTTAACATATGCCCGAGATACCTGAACTGCTGCACAACCTGAACTGGAGTTCTCCGGACCTTTACCTGCTCTAAAGATTAATATTTCAGATTTGCGCATATTATATTTTAAGCCGTGTCTCAATGCATAGTTTTCGCAAATCGCTACTAATTTACAAAGACCGTTTATTGAGGGGCTAAGTAGCACCATATAATCGGCGTAGCTTAAGTTATTAAAACATACTCCGTCACCGTGGCACCCGATGCCTGCGCCACTTAGCTCCCCAATGAGGTCATTTATATAAAGATTGAACAGGTCCGAAGAGGTTAACCCTCCCTGGCGTACACCGCACTCTATTCTAAATACACTAGAGGCTGTGTCGCCCCAACGCACAGTGTTCGTTTGGTTCTCGTACCAGTATCTCATTAGCTCGACAACACCGCTATGGATGTTTGAGTCACGCGTTATGCTCCATAATATGTTATAATTAACAAGATCAAATGCGCGACTCAGATCCAGAAAACAGGCGTAGATGGATGTTTCACGAGTTTTATAAAAATTTACGGCGTGTTTAAGACACAGAATTGCCGAGTCTGTAGAGAGACCGGGACGAAAACCAAATTGAGCATCCCTAATCCGTACATTCTTCGACAGTTCAGGGTGCAGCAGCCGCTCAAGCACCTATCCCGCAATTGTCCCCAACGATATTGGCCTATAATTTGCTATACTAGACATATCGCCCGTCTTATTCTTTGGCACAGGAACCACTACAGTCTTTAACATATCCACAGGAAGATAGCCATGTTTAATGCATTAATTAAATAGCACTGAGAAGACTTCATAAAACTTGTTTCCTGCGTAGAGCATGTGGTCAACACTCAGACCATCATGACCCGGCGACTTACCGCGCTTCATATCTTTAATGATTCGGAATATGCTCGTTGGGCTGAACTGTAATGTTACATACTGTTGTGACAATGTCTGAGAGTCAGGCACATGCTTTACGTCTAATGGCTTTGCTGAGAAATGTTTCGTAAACATAATATTAGCTATATCCGTGCTGTCTTGTATAGCATTGACGCTAACCGGCCTACGTTCTTTTCTATTTAATAATTTAGTAGATTTCCATAACCGTGTGAAATTTTTATCAGCTCTGTGTTGCTAAAATATCCATTTTTATAGCTTCCTTGTGGTTCTGACACCATTTTAATTTCTTTTTAAAAATGGCACGAGTTTTCGTCATATCATTATAAATTTCTCGACTACTAGGCCTACCACACTCTATCCAGAAATTAAAGCACAGTTTTGTATTTTGATAGATACTTTTTAGGTGGTAATTCCAGCCGACAACTTGTCTCTTATTGCGGGGTTTGTGTACACCAGACCCTGAACATTTACTATTAATAGCTGCGCTTTATAAAATACTAATGATGTCATTATAAAAATTATTGATAAAATATAATACGTCCTTAGAATCTAAATTATTATCCCAGTTTGAATAATTATACTGACTAGAATCGAGTAAATTACTAAGCTTTTCGATACATAAAGTTGTATACATATTAATTTCGTCTAAATTTCTCAGTCCCCATATTATGTCTTTATCTAAATTATCATTATTGCATACCTTATTATCTACTTTTATGGTCATCAGCCTAATATCACAGTTTACGAATATTGGGAAATGATCAGACCAACTAACATTGTTATCTACATTTATTATACACTATTATCCGTTTTTTGTCGTCACGCAATGATCCAGCCACTTAGTCGTTCCATGAGCCTCACTGAGGAATGAAAATGTCCCCGAGTCAGTTCCTAATGTACTTAAGTCAGCACAAACCCACGTCTGCTCCTCGCAGAACGACAACATTTCTCTGCCGAATCTAGCTGAGGGGTGCGCATTGTAGTCACCAAGCATAAATATGGTCTCAATCTGGCATTCCTCAATCACGGCACTCATTGTACTAAGAACATCCGTGAACTCCGTCAAATTATCTTCGATATCAATAGGCATATAAACGTTGAAGAGTAATAAATGGCGATCTGCAGAACTAATTTTGATAGCCGCCAACCTATTACTCTCGCAATCGACCACAGATACATTATTAAATAAGGACTTTCGCCACATGATAGTTAAACCTCCGTAGAGGGCGACCACGTAATAGGTATACCAGCTGAAGAGTCCACGGATGACTTTGAGAATGATGCAAAATTTTCATCTATTTGATGAACAAAGCTGAGATTATGCTGGAGAAGCCACGTTTCCTGAAGGGCGGCAGTTTTACAGAGGTTTTTTACCGCATCTATGGAACGTTTAATACTTTTACAATTAAACGAAACCATACGAATTACATTAGTCTGAGTAGCACTGAGAGGTTGTACTATCATTATCTATTGTAATTAGTTGCGGTATTCGTGTAACGTTCTTTATACCTTCTAGATACCAAACCAGCTGGCCAGAACTTCCCATCCAAAAAGATTCCAAGTTTTCTGGTAGGTATCGTTACTTAATACGAATAAAAAGTAACCTATGTCAAAGTTGGGTATTGTATCTAGGCAGTGGTGAAACCTCTATAAATGTTAAAAAGCCTGGCTTGCCCAAAACAAACACCCAAACATACAAACTCATATTGAGTTTAACTCAGTAATTAATCGATCCGTTTAAATTACGTGTTTAAATTTCGCGCGTTCTACAATCCGTCATTTCAATTAATGCTTAACCGACCGGTGGGCGCCGAGCGCTTGCGAACGTTTTACGAACAATCTATTTAGTTGAGTGAGTGAGAGGGGCTGTGGCTTTGATTTCCATACATATTGTATGTATAATCCGCTATAGATTCCTATAAATAGTATAGCGCTGTTTATTGCTGTAATATGCTTGGATTGTCTAATACGCCTGATTTAAGAAGTCGCACGCTGCCTCTAGGGGAATCGTGATACGGACTAAACCTTCATAATTTAGTCGTTTGCTTTTTTGTGACAGTGTTTATTGAAATAATAATATTATTCGTGAATTAATAGTTAATTTTGTACAAAATGAGTTCAGATTTAATTAATATTGTTCCTTGTGACTATTTAAAGTGTGTGCAAATATTGATTGACGAGAATAAAGTACAATATATAACTTTTGAACAATAATTCTTGTAAATTCACCAAAATTACTCCAGACCTGTGTATTTCACAAACGTGTAAAAGTATAAAAAGGCAATTTAACAGATCCGCGTATAAAACTAAATGGATTTTTGATTGTTCTCATACTAATAAGCGAATTGTTAGTGTTGCATACGTTTTTATTCGTACAGTAAGTCAATGTACAGTCGTATTCCAAGCTTCTTCTTGACAGTAAGTCAATGTACAGTCGTATTCCAAGCTTCTTTTCGTTAGAAATTATGATATAAATAATTTAACTGGTGCTATAAAAATGCATCAAGTTTCCCAAAAACATATGATTTCCGTTATTTATTTTTGTAATTTCGGAAAACAACGCATAGAAACTTCCAATTATTGGCAAATGAAATTTCAAATCATATAATTGACCTAGATCACACTAGTGTACCACTGCTGACTTAATTCTGTCTAGTAGTTAACTTATGCCTTCTGTGTGCTTTGTTGAGCTCAAGACGCCAAGACATGAGTAAAAAAGTAGACGAAAGATTACGATGGGCAGCGGCTGGCTTGCCTACGTTTGAACCCTACGGCACGCCACTGTATCTACACTAGCGGCACGCTATGATGGCCGGTTTGACACATTACAATAGTGATGTGGAATGTCAATTTATTCTCGAACAAAAAACAATTAAGTTTTGTTTTTGTACCTGATTAAATAGGTTTAATAAAACAAAAATGTATATGTTTATTTAATTTATTTGAACGAACTGAATATTTGAACGAAAATGAATATACATACTTTATATGCACACAAGAAACATATGAATACAAAAGATACCAAAAAAGGTGCCACAAAAGGCCATAATTAATCAGATTCGTCCATACTACTATTTTCACTGTCGTCACTGCTATCATCACATACATTAATAATTATATGTTCGTTTTCTATAATATTATCTATTTTCACATCTCTTTCATAATCTTCCCTTATTAATTTAACAGTTCTATTCACAACCTTTTCCCAGTCTCCTTTAGTCACATGTTCACAAGCTTCTTCTAATAATTTTAGCATTTTTTTTGTGGTAAATGGGGGTTCTGTATTGTGTCTTGCAGCATATCCCTTAATTTGAGCCCACACCAACTCAATCGCATTATACTCACAATGGTAAGGCGGTAACCGTATAACTCTGTGCCCATGTTCTAATGCTATTTCGTCAATGACGTATCGGATCTTGGTTGGTTTGTTTTCTTTTAAAAGACGTACTAATTCCGCTTTTAACATATTCATGTTTGCATCTACGCCATTTTTACGAAGCCATGCGACGATATCAGCTTTCTTTTGGGATTGGGCAGGTGGCTTGTCAATTTGCATCGAGTGGTATGGGGCGTTGTCCATAATTATAATAGATGGTTCAGGGAGGCTACACAACATTGAGGTAAACCATTCAGTAAACTTTTCTCCATTCATGTCTTCATGATAGTCTCCAGTGGTTTTTGACGCAAAAGCCATGAGAGAACCTTCGACAAACCCGTTGATGGTTCCGGCGTGACAAATTATAAGTCGCGATCCTTTTCCTACAGGAACTTTGGAAGTAGATGCTGCTGTGTCATCGTTCCAAGAACGGCCTACAGTATGGTTAGCATTAAGCCATGTTTCATCCAAGAACACAACATTTTGCCAATTTTTGATTTCTTTCACTTGCCGTAAAAAAGTATACCTTGCCATCGCTATATCAAATCTTTCCATCAATATTTTGCGTTTGTTACATTTTTTGTATCGAAATCCAATGGTCTTCAAAATCTTCGTTAAAGAACTTTCCCCACCGAAGAATAATCCAGCTTCCTTCAGTGAATGCACCAACTTTTTTCTTGTTTGATACTCCTTCTGTAAATAGTAGCCGTAAACATGTCTTCGGATAGCATCGGCATCAAAGCTATCGATGCCTACGACTGGTTTTGCTCGTTTTCTCTTTTTTGGTGTGTGAAGTTTATTTTCTTCTGTGCCAGTCTCGCCATATTTTTTTTTAGTTATCCGTCTAACAGTTCGTTGTCCAATATTAAGCGCATCAGCTACGCGTTCAACCACTGACGTTATAGGTAAAATTGGCCCTCCATTTTGAGCTTCACGATCGAAATAGTTACGAAGGCGTATTACGAACTCACGTGTCTGACTATTTAGAACAGTTCTCTGCGTACGTTCGGTCATATCGACGAAATCCACAACAAAGGGCTTGAACAGAGTCCAAATTAACGAGCAAGGGTCAACAGTAATGCAGTATCAATATTTGAAATCCAAAGCCAGGTCAAAACTATATCACAATCGCATTGCACTGACAGTTTATACTTTTCGAAGCAACGTCAATTCGAAACTGCTTTGTTTTGCATTGAGCATTGACGCGAGTTTGCCGGAGGTAGTAGTTGTGCTAGCCAGCGATCCTATGTGACGATCGTATTAGATTCCATTTTTAAAAATTTATTGATATTTTTTTGCGATTTCAGAGGTTTGTCCACATAGTGAAAATTGTTCATATTCACAAGTACATTCACCCCTTAAATGGTGCAAACTGATTTTTCTACACTTGTATACATTTAAGAAATCAATTTAATAAATAAATTTTGAGTCCTAAACCTAAAACTACATTCGATAAAATTTATGAATCTCTGCACATCACTATCGTCAATAAAGTAATACAATTATTTCCTTCAAAGTCGTTATCAATTAATACGGAACTTCATGAGCGGACAAACGTCAAACCGGCCATCATAGCGTGCCGCTAGTTTAGGGGAAGGACAAAGACTACTTTTATCCCCGAAAATTAAGAATTCCGCGGGCATAAAAAACGTCATCCAAGCGCACGAAGTCGCAGGCACCATTCTTCTTCATTATTAGGGCGCGGGCACCAT
Source organism: Erebia palarica (assembly GCA_964035005.1). Classification (NCBI taxonomy): domain Eukaryota; kingdom Metazoa; phylum Arthropoda; class Insecta; order Lepidoptera; family Nymphalidae; genus Erebia; species Erebia palarica. The sequence goes on from OZ035986.1 coordinate 25,626,229, forward strand.
TAGTTCTCATTTATTTATTACTACCCCTCTTTTAATGAAACTCTTCGGCTACGCGCAAGCACTTCCCCGCTAAGAATTTTTCGTCAACTGGCACTACCGACATGTACCGTAGGTATAATAGGTACATGTCGCTGACTGGCACTCTGCCTGTTTTACGCTAGTGACGCTTTCGCTGGACGAGGGACCGAGCATTGATCGCCGGAAGATGTAACGGCTGCTTTATAATGTTACTAACAAAAAAACAACGAGTTCCCGGAAATACCAGGGCTCTGTAAGCCCTCCCCGAGACACGAGCGAACCGGGTCACCTTCATCATGGTGCCATTCTAGGTAGGTAGCCGGGCGGCGTTTTGAGTTTCAGTTCATCCTAACTGAAACTCAAAACGCCGCTCGGCTACCTACCTAGAACGGCATCATACCCAACAAGGCAGTTATAGTAATCAGTGGGCCGGGACTGGGTACAGGTAGTCCTAGTCCGTACCATGCTGGCCTCTGCGTCATTGACTGACCTTAATTTTTTTCGAAACAAACATACCTAGTTAATTTGAGATTGGCTGGCCATGGGCTGGCCAATCTAATTCAAGGTACGAAAATATAGCACTTATGCAGTCTAGAGTGCAAGAGTAAATACAAGAAAAATGCCAACTGCTCGAACAGTCTTTGCCAACTGCTTAAATCGGCCTAAAATAGGCACAGGATACGTACCCAATAGGGGCATGACAGTGAAATGATGGTCGCTACGCAGTTATTTGAGGCGGTCCATCAAAAGTCATTAGTCATGAGTCATACCCACTCAACTCATGTCTCAGCCATACACCTCAGATGAAATAGACTCATGACTTCATGACTAGGGTCACTCATGACAATGACGGCTTCGAACTGACCGTGTGGGCGCTGTGGGACTGGGATCGAGCTCCAAAATCCAAATCTGTCTAGACAAATAAGTAATTACTTTAAATACCACTTAGCAGTGGCCAATGACATATCTCATCAATCCATCAACAGCCCACTGCTGAGGTACAACATACGAGACACAAGTCTCCTCTCAGAATACGAAGGGTTTAGGCCACAGTCCAACGCGCTGGCCAAGTGCGGATGCGCATACCTACTACTTAGTTACCTACACACAACTTTGAAAATATATTTTATTGTCACGGGCAGGCCTACCTATTCTTTGATTAAATAATTTATTTTGTGGAGATACCTACCTAGGTATGTATAGGTACTCAGGCGTGCAGGTTTTCTTTTCAGTACCTACGGTGAAATTAATAAATAGGTAAACAAGTTCATTTTAAAATACTGATTTTCTTAGCATTAATAATAAAATAATCCTTTGCTAATTGCTACTTTGAAGTAAAATAAACTCCTCAGTCCTCGAGTAGGTAGGTAGATTGGTACTTACAAAAATTGTTGTTTATTTCTTACTAGGTAGATAGCTGATGTGCGCAACTTCGTCCGTGTTAAAGTTTAATTTTTTTTATTTCCGCGGGTACTCCTTAATTTTCCGGGATAAAAAGTAGCCTAGGTATATCACTCTCCAGGTTCCCAACTACCTATAGGTACCCATGCCAAAAAACACGTCGATCCATTGCTCCATTGCGGCTTGATTAAAGGACATACCAACAAACACACTTTAGAATTTATACCTACCTACCTAATACCTATTAGTAGGTACCTACCTACCTATAATCCCCATACCTATCAGCGGTGTGGTACTTGGTAGTAAAATATGCCGTAGATTGTATAATAATGTATTGAAGTAGCGGTGTGTTCCATTACATACCTACCTAGTGCGCTCGAGATAGTTTCATATTATTATGAGGTTGAGGCACAGAGGTTAGGTCATCAGTGTGTGCGACTGCGAGGCAATGGCGCGGGTCGAACACAGTGTAAAAAAATATAAACATTCGATAAACAGCGTATCTGTGTATTTTAAGCTGAGCTCCTAACTCCATAAGATTCTTGACAAATATGTAACAATATACCTAGTCATATGTTATTATTTTATAATAATTTTATAATATATCCAATAGGAGCGCTTGATTTTTATAGTCTAGATCGCTAGATCAAGCACTTCTATAGGTGGTTTTGATACATATGCGTAGCTTAGCAACGTAGTACATTTAGTAATGGAAATACACCCATAGGTACATTCTTACTACCTTTAGACGACTACAAAAAATGCAAACATGTGGTAGGTATCTATATATTATCATAAATCATATCAGTAATTCTATAGTCTATACCATTATAAATTTGTATCTCCTACATGCAATTACCTGTGTCGAACTCCCAATATAATGATATTTTAATGATCTCCATTAAGGACTTGGCAAGTACGTATCAGCAGTACGTGGCGTCTGCAGGACACAATTTTGTCGCGCACTAGTAAGTCACATCGTCACAGTGTTCGCGCCCTCAGTCTCATATTCCTCTGCCAGAGCGAAAATATTACATTGTTTGCATGTACCTATTTTGTCTCCTAATATCTATAGATGGGACGAATGTTGAAACTATGGAATTTAAAAAGCGATCCATGACATGACATGACATTTATCATTCCACATACCAGGCTGAGAAGAGATTTCTCAGCCTGGTATGTGGAATTCATGTCACGTGTTATGTTTTAATCGTGACTCGAAAACGGATCGGACTTAAGCTCTCCGAGCTCTCTTTGCAGTCTATTCTCAATCGCAGGAGCTGTTCGGCTAAACACAGTTCTGTACATTACTGGTATCGATCGAGTATCGACGGATTGTGGACATCTACCTTAAAGCTCGGAGCACTGTTTGATATTGTTATTTGTTAGGCTGTGACGCGGGCCACGTGCCGGTGCGGCAACGGCGTTGCTAGGCGACGCGCGGGCGTCGGGGCGCCGTATTCTCACGCCGCGCCGCCCGCGCGTCCCACCCGCAACACGCCGACGGCCGCGTTACCGTCGCGTGACGCTACCGGCGAACCCAGTCCGCAGTCCGCACCGAGAGTGCTCGCGAACCTCGCGTATTCGTGGTATTTGGCGCCTATTCTACGCGCGCTGTCAACCGCATTCGCCGCCGGCGTGTGTCTGTGACTCTCTAGCTCGACTGTTTACCCAGCTCTCCGGAGACGACGACATGGACGGTGAGGTGTCCCAGGGCGCTTCAGGGGAAGCCACACCTACCTACGAGGACAGGTAATGAACGCGCTCGAGTAATTGAGTTCCCGCTATCCCGCTTTCCTTTTGCAAAGCAAACGCTTCGGCGAATTGAATCTGTTCGGTCTCGTGCCATGATATTTTAATTTTATCGTTTCCTTATGTAAACGAATATTGTAGTAGATAACTAGGTATCTCTACGCTTTGATTCGTTTATTTAAAGTGGATGCCTACATGAGTAATCATTATCTAATCAGAATGATACCAAAATTAGTGCGCGTAGTTGAGTAATATTATATATAGGTAGGTATTTACTATTTTGAGCTTTACTACTGTTTATTGGACAAAAGTCAACTGTAGAGCCAAGCGCTACAGGTAGTTCATACTCAATAGATAACTTACATACAACTTTTCCCTACCTACTTACCTACCTATAACATTTTTTGATGTAGGTACTAGATGGGACATAGAGATGGACATTTAAAATAAACATCGATGTTTTTTCCTATGTAATGCATCGATGTTAATACGATGTATTGAGAAATACATGTAGGACTGATGTTTCTAAAACATCGACTGATTTCGCAATGACTACCTACTATTAAACTTTCAAAACCATTATCACTAAATAAATTATTATTCTATTGATACACATACCTGTTTATAGATCGAAGTTTTTTTTTTGTCTCAAACAAGGCAAACACTCGTATTGTAACAAAAACGCAATAGACATTTACCCAGCAGAAACTCGGTCGGCCATATTGATGTTTTGGTTTTAATTTTGCTATGCCGGCTCCGCGGCAAAGGAAACTTAACCTACCTATTAAGCCAAACCGATAAATGATAGGCGTATTATATTGGCAGAACTGATTATAACGTTCCGTTTCACAAAACGTCGAGTAAGTCACTGCAGTCGTCAGTCAGTGTTGGTCATACTCATAGTATATTCATCTCATAATTTGCGTATTCGATTAACAATACATCGGTTCAATACGATGCATCGTTACTATACCTACATACATCGAGTGTATAAAATACATCGATGTAGATGTATCGTCCATCTCTAGATGGCCCCTGTCATAGAAAAAAATTGGGCGTTCAACCTGTAGAGCGCGCTCCACACCTGCATGAGCCTGTCTTTGTCCCTGCCATAGCGCTGTCCCGCTTTTCAGACTAGATGGCATTAGTAAAATAAGTTCACATTTGTTAGGCAGGGCCCGTCTATGTAAATTATTGAGGTCGTTGGCTGTATGATTTTATTTTTCTCGATTGAAGAGCTTAGTCACTCAGTGACTATTTCGCTCCGTAGACTATTTACAACCACAAAATAACTTAATGTTACTTATAAAAAAGGTGGTTCTTATTTGAATAAGTGGGTAGGTACCTAATTCAATTTAGGTCGATTTATTTAATTACCTAGGTACATGTAGGATATACAGGTGTCTCTTACGTCGTTTTGACTCTAACACAAGCTCGGAAAATGCAGAAGCAGATAGAATGCTAACTAATTCCTAATAGGTACTTATACCATCTGGTCATCTGGATTATATGGTAGATAGTACTTACCTACTACAAAATAGGATTTAAAACCATCAATGTCTAAGGCCGGCCATATACTGACAGCTTAAAGCAGACTGCCTGACTGCTTCAAGCTGCGACTGCATAGTGAACTACAGTCTTCTACGTACACAATAGGTACATGGAACCGCTCGAGTAGTTGTCGAGCTTGGGGCGGTTGGCAGCAGTTATCAATGGTAGCTTCAAGCTGTTGACTATGACTGCAAGAGCGGTCCGTGTATGGCTGGCCTGACTGGTATTACTTATCACTTCCTTCGCATTGTAAGTAGGTACCTATTTACTTGGCCACCAATTTCAGATAGAGTAGGTATTTGCACCGCAGCGAAATTATATTAATTTACCTAGGTACCTATAGTAGGTACTTTCCCGAGTAGATACTTAAGTAATATATGTCACCGTAAGATTGTAAAACCCGTTAGATTATAATCTGACTCGCGCAAGTGCAAACTGTCGAAAGATTACAATTGAACGCATTATTTTTCGGTAGATTGTAATCTGTTAAGTAGGTATATTAACCCGATAAAACCTAAGGGTTCGACATAAATAAAACCTAATTATTTATATCTAACCCTAACCTAACCTACAAGAAACAGAGAAGAAAACGTAAATACAATTGATATTTCAAAAATTAACACTCAGAATATTGAACGGTTCACAATCTTTCGACAGTTTACAATTTCGCGAGTTAGTTTCTAACGGTTTTTACAATCTTACGGTGACATATAGATTCCTGACACAGTCCAGCTCACAGATTGAGTAGATAAGTAGGTATTCCCATAACTTATCTAACTCGATGTAAGCGTCGCTAGTAGATATAAAATTTTAAAAAAGAATGTTCCAATTTTGGCCACCGGGTCAGATGACTTACTGTAGGGGAAACTGGGTACGACTGAAACAGTTTTACTTTAACTGCGCGTAGAAAAGTATGTACTGTACTGAAAGACTTGATATTTTGATCATAACAAGTAATGTTATCTGGTTTTGATTAAAATATATTATATCTAAACGAACAACTCCGCTATAAGCTAATGAAGAGGACCGGGGAAAATGGTTCAATTGACCCCATGTTATGGACGGTTGAAACAGTACGCAGTGTTAATTTAAACAAGTTGGATATCTTTAAATTAATTAAATCCCATCAAAAACATAAATGTAAAATGAGAGCCAAGTTCAAAATTGTGATATATATGCCTTGGTTGTTGACTTCAGCGACAAAAGAAGTGAGATCTAAATGGGTGCCAAGTTCAATGGTCAGTGCTGCAATTTATTTATCCCATCAAAAACATAAATGTGAAATGAGAGCCAAGTTCAAAATTGTGATATATATGCCTTGGTTGTTGACTTCAGCGACAAAAGAAGTGAGATCTAAATGGGTGCCAAGTTCAATGGTCAGTCCTGAAATTTATTTATAACATATAATATTGTATAACAACTTAAAATAACATTTCTTCTTATAACTTAGTATAAAATGTTGAAGACTAAGGCTTTGGCTTGGCTAGTTTTCATATACGAATTATAGCCTTCACAAGTTGTAAAGCTGTAAGTTCTTATTTTATTCTTCCGAAAATTTGGCTTGCTGGTAGAAACTGTACTTTTAGGTACCTACTTAATAATAATTCGTATATGGAAACTAGCCAAGCCAAAGCCTTAGTCTTCAACATTTTATACTAAGTTATAAGAAGAAATGTTATTTTAAGTTGTTATAAAATACTTTTTGTACAGAAATTATTGAACTCAATCTCAAACTCAAAACATATTTATTCAAAATAGTTACCTACAAAGTACACCTTCTGAACGTCATGCTTACAGAGCATAAGACGTGATGGTGATAATTAACAACGGTATCTTAAAACTAAAGCTACGAGGGTTCCAAACGTGCCCTGGTCTGAGAATAGCCTGCAATAAACTCAGCTGTTTTTTTTATTATCACCATCTCACAAATATTTGAAATTATATATATGTACTTATAATATAACATTACATAATCAGCCGCTGTAACAATTCATACCCAGCCTTGCTATCATTCAAATAATCCTTTACACTGTAATAGGACTTTTCTATTACTTTAGTTTACGTTTTACATTAGTAGGTACTTATTCATAATAAAATTAATACAAAATGGTTTTGTTAATTTACTGCAGTTTCCTACGTTTACGGGGTATAATTGTCTTTTTTGTGTTATTTTCTATATTTTCTTGTACCTTTGAAATATTCGAGTGAATGGCCCATTCAGTATCCGGATTTTTTTTAACGCGTTTTCTGTTTATACTTAATTTGGCCAAGTCAGGGCGGTATAATGTGCGCAGGTGGTTGTACTCTACAATCGAACTCTCTTGTGCCTTGATTTGGCTCGGATCTAAATTTATAAGATGAACTCCATCTAAGGTTTTAACTCTGGAGAGTGCAACGTAAGCCTGCCCTTTACTAAATATAGAGGAGCCTATGTCGAGAATAGCGCTTTCAAGGCTAAGGCCTTGTGATTTATGGATAGTAATAGCATATCCTAAGCAAATAGGGAATTGTTCCCTGTGAACATATACATTATTTAATATCTGAAACTTGGTCTTGACTCGTTCTAGTTCGTAGATTAAATTATGCTTAAATTGTATTGTAATTTTACGTGCGCTATTGCTGTTGTCAATAGCCCAATGTACCTTTACTATTTTTCCAATGGATCCGTTTACCAGCCCCTTACTGACATCTATGTTTCTTCGCAATATTACACGTGCACCTATTTTTATCGTGATGACATTTTCTAAGCCAGCAGTTAGCAATGAATCATCCTCGTTCTTTTTGAGTACTTCATTTGCTCGTTTTTTTAAGTAGCGTGGACCGTCTATTTCGTCTATCGAATTTAATTTAATTTCTGTTTGTTCCATACTTGCCAACATTGCAGTATTAAACTAGTTACACATATTTTTAATGGGAAATAAACATACTGTATCATCGGACAGCAGTCTAAAATAAGATATGATTTATTTAAGCCGGTCGTTTTGATTTATAGCGGTTAATTTGAGGAGTCGATTAGATAAAGAGCAACTGTCTTGACTTGTTACTACACCCATTCTTAAACGATTCAACATTTCGCTGAAAAGTTGGTCGTTTTTTTGCCTCATATTTACAGTTAATTCTTCATAACAAAATAGTTCTTTCCATAAATTTGGAGCACTAAGGGATCCTAAACATTTAAGAACATCAGACGACTTTAAGGTTTGACGCTGACGACGGATGGTTCAGCAAGATTAATATAATCTTGCCGAACCATCCGTCGTCAGCGTCACCGGTATCATATATTTCTGTTAAGCGAAGATGGATGTACATTAATGTTATATTTGAAATCAGAGACACTTCATCAATTATTAAAAGTACTACATCTTTTAAGTCATATCTTAAAACTTTTAGTACTTGGTCTGATAAGGAAGTATACTTGGGACAATTTCCGTGCTCTACAGGCAGCTGTAGGAGCCTATGTATTGTTAGACCGTTTACATTAAAAGCGGCAATACCAGCTACTGCAACTAACTTATTCATTCGCTTCTTAACCCAGTTTTTAATTGTGTTGATTAAATAACTTTTTCCCGTGCCGCCTGTGCCACTAACAAATATTCTCAAAGTTGTAGATTCATCTAATAAAGTCTTGCATATCTTGTCGAAAATACGTTTTTGGTCTCCATTTAAACCTTCTATCATTTGTTCGAACTCATCTTCAGATACCAAATCTTTAGCATTTCTGAAATCTTCCATTGCATTCATAGCTTCAACAGGTTAGAAGTCCAGTGGATTCTCTAGACCATCATCTTCGTGATCATCTTCCTCTCGATCTCTTTCGATTTCCGCAACTTTTTCGTCAATCAATTCAAACGCTCTCTCTATGTTTTTAAAGAATTCTGTCTGCATTTCTCCGTAATCAAGCCCGTCCTTAATTTGATCTTTTAGAAAATTGAAGGCTTCAGTGTAAGTTATTTTGTCCAGACTTCAGTACTGCTAAGTCTCTCCATGGATGAAACATTAATAAAAGCGAAAAATAATATTTTTCTGGGTGTTTATTTACGTCGTAAGTATAATGATTTATTAAATAAGGTCTCTGTAGTTTCTTTAAATATTTATTTGATGATAATTTATATACCTGTACCGCTGTGGCCGAAGAGGGCGGGGCTGTAACTATGTCAAACCATCGAGCGAAATTATATAAATTTGTACTCTCTAAGGCTTGAGGACGTTGAGGATAAATATTATCAACCCAAGATTCGAAATAGATGTCAGTAGAATCTGATTCAAGTTCGATTATCTCTTTTTTAGGTTTTACTCTTCGGTTGCGATATATATTTACATCGAGCCATCGGATTGTGGTCTGTGCATCGATACCATAAAGAAAAATCCCTAACAGTGTATCGCTTGCCTCTAGTGCACCACACTCTCTGTTATTGAGCGCTCGGAGACCTACGTTAAAAAGCCTACTAGCGAGAGATTTGGTAGAATTTATGTTGTCAAAAGTGTCTACTGCTTGACTTTTTCACTTTTAGTTGTATATTTGGTAATAAAATTATTTTAATACAGCTGTCTTTTCGCCTACTTACTGTAAATCCATGTTGCCAATCCAAGCGAGAAGAATTGCTGGATTATAGTTGTTAATATAACGAGATTCTTCTTTGCGAGGTATATTATAAAGTCTATTAGTTTTTAAAGTTTTTCTAGCCGCTATTGATTCTGTTACACTATTAATCGTTAGAAAATCGGTTACTGGTCGTGGAAATCCAATCTGCAAACTGTTGTAAAGCCTGATTTTGTTTTTTTCTTTCGTAAACAGTATGAGTTATGTTTATGCGTCTGATAATTGACAATACGATGGTGTAACGTTGGGGATACTTTCTTATCTGGGTCAGAACATGTAACGTATTTATTAATAAACTCTGCGACCTCCTCAACAGTGGAAACTTGCAGTATTGGTGCATCTTTTACCCACAACATCAGATGGAAATGCTGTAAACCCCTTGACTGGTATTCACGACGCCAGAAATAATGTTCTATTTCACCTATAGGAGCCTCAGGTGATGTTAAAAAATCCAATATAGATTTAAATTTTATGTCAATAAACCGCGACGCTGAAACTGGGTCCATTGCTACTAACTCACTAGTAGATTTATTCCTTGCATCTGGACCATTGATAAGTTTAATATAATCTGCGAGGTCCATCCATCTCCATTCAGAAGGACTGATTGTTAAAAACCAAGTAGCCGGTCCGTAATGACGAGTCATACACATAACATCGTTTCTAGGTTTTTTCCAGAATTGCTCGGTGTTTCGTAATCTACTAAATATTGCCATCAAATCTCCTTCGAGCTCGCTTTTCTCTATCTTCTCTAAATACTGTTGTACTGTTAATTTTTGGTTTATATTAGTTACGTTTAATTTATAAAATATACCTGCATTTAATTGTCTTATATTTGCGTCATTCAACAAGTAAAATAAGTATTGCTGGTTAAGTCTGAATCGCGAGTCTTTTGAAGTTAAGCGAGATTTTATGAATTCTGCACTTGTAATTTTTTTTCGCGATTATAAAACTGACCATACTTGCCCTCATTAAATAAATCTGGAAAACATAAAGTATCTATATCCTTATTGCGATTATCGAATGGTGCAGCATTCATTTTCAACATTTGATATAGGGCGCAAGCTGTACTATTTTGTTTCTTTTCGTGTAGCGGGTATAATGTTCGTAAATATCTTCATTATCTTCGGTTACTTGAGTGAGAAAGGCAGACTGGTTTTGTAAATCCTTTTCGTTCTCATTTGGCTGGATGTTATGGTTTAAGTTTTGGTCAAGGTTGTCTAATAAATTATATGAATTCTCCGGTAAAATTATGTTTTGGTAATGAAAGTTATTCTGTTTTAAATATACTAATGCCCTGTATATATTGCCGATATCCACTAAGTCTTGCCACATTATTTTATTTTTAGTTGGACAGCTTCGCACGAGTATAAAAAGCTCTTGATTGGGGTTTAAAGGTTCTTCTGGTTTTGGCAATTTATTTAAAGTAGTTTCAGTAGGTAATGGCAAATGAAATGTCCTCCCTTTAACTTTTTTTATCATCTCTCTGTTAGGTATATTATTATTTCCCACTGGAAGAAAGCTAGTTACTACTTGAAAAGCTTTAGCTCTTTGTATCAAAATTTTTACATAGTTATAATTGCTTACGTACGTCGCCGTAATATAAACTATTAAGTATAGAATTAGGAGGTAATTCATTAGCTCGGATTTTTTAAAAGCATAAATGACATATAAACGGACTGGGCTTAATATTAAATGTTTCTTTGAAAAGTTGTAACCTTTGCCATATATCAGTTTGGATGGGTTTTCTTAGTTTATTAATAGCGGACAGGTCACGTAAACAAAGAAGCCTGTGGCAAGATATGCAATGGTGTATCGGTACATCATCGCATCTTTTTTTCAAGCTATTATAAGCGCGTTTATATTTTTCTATTATTAAGTCTTCGTTCGTTAATTTCGCTCTCACGCATATTTACTTCACAATGAGCATTTTTGATATTAAAAGGTACTCCTAATTCACATAATTTACTTACATTAACAGAGTTCAAATCACTATCTATTAAATTTATATTTTTGCAATAACATGTTAATTGATAGAATTCTCTCACAATAGTTCGTATTTTAGGGAAATGGGTTTTGATGTTATAAAGTATTTAATTTTGTTTAAAAATTCTTGACTCTGATTAGATATTAAGTTGAATACATCTATGGCTGACTTTGAATTTAAATATTTAAAAACATCCACTAAACTTTGTAGAATTGATTCGTCTAATAAACAATGTTTGGGATTACAAGACCAAGATACATTATTATGTTCATTCTGTAAATTAAATATCTCAGCTTGTCCCTCATCGTTTATCGGTACAGTTTCATCCATACAGAAAATTTTATACGAACTTTCGTAATAATACGGTTCTTGAGTGTTCACATGTTTAGATTCTCCGGCAAGAATAATAAATTTTTCTAGTATGTCTTTTTGATACGAAATACTTTTAATTTTTTCCATACTTATTGTGATTTTACTGAAAACGCGATTTAAAACTTTACAGTAATTATCTAGTATAGTTTTACGACGCTCAAGAACCCATTTTACAATTCTTTCAGCTTCTAACCTTTTCTGCTTTCCAATTTTGTCTGTTAGTTTATTAATTATGTCATTTTCATTAGTATACGATATTTTTTTCTTTGCGTAGTACAATTTCGACGATTTTTTTCAACATAACGTTTTACCGCGGCCTTTTGAACCTCTGGGTTTTTATCCGTATAACGTTTTACGACTGCCTGATGCACCTCGGGGTGTTTGTCTGCATAACGTTTCTTAGCATTACGAACTACTTCAGGATGCGCTTGTTTATAACGCCGATTAGCATCACGCCGTTGTTCCGCACGGGATTTCTCAGACGTTTTAGGTCGACCTGGTTTACGCTTTTGTGGGCGGACGCTTTGAGTTTTCATTTTCCTTCAAGGACTCGTTTTCTTGAAGTGTATCGGGAGAAATAGACGCATTGTTGATGTCTTGCTCCACTGGAATACAAACGTCATAATGACCCGAAGAGAGATTTCCTGTAAAGAGCAAGTGCTTTGTAGGATATCTCTCTTCGCCAAATATACCAAGCAGAACACCATCCTGATGATACACTTCGATCTTAATATTATGTAAATTTACTGCAGCCTGTAATTCCGAATCAGCTCCATAAGTTGACGAACAAAGCATGCTTGCTCGATAGTCTTCTTCAGAGCAGTAAGGATCCCCGTTTGGAGCGCTAGTGTAGACCCTTAAATCTTCCCAGTTACGACATACATACTCTACTATAGTCGCACGCAACCTATTGGTTTGTTGTGTGTCACTATACTCAAACAAAGAATATGCAATCGAATGGAATAGGCAGCTTCCATCGTTAGGCATTGGAATTATTCGGTGTAAGGTCAGTGTGTCACACACCAGTAATTCTATTGTACGACTCATTGTACAAGATAATTAAAGACGAGAATTCTCAAGAAAAATATATAGTGTACCTAGAGTTACACTGACATTGACAGATTACATCTATGGTCAGACTACCTCTACAGCACATTTTTACATCTCATCAATTTTGATTGCAAAAGTTCAAAATCAAAAGTTTTTAGTGAAACATTGAAAACAAGCACGGTAAACAGTCGATATCACTAAAACCACTATAAACAATGAATACAAATCACAATGACTGACAGCTTGAACTGACGACTTCAAATACGTTTCTTCTTCTTTTCTGTCAATGCAACTAAATATATTATTATTCATTATTATTTACATTAAAATAATAATAATGTGTCATTTTCAATAGTTAACAACACAAAATAACGAATTTAAACAAAGACCTGCAGTATGATTTATGTAATCGGAGTTTTTTTTTTACTTAACAACTCTTGTTTTATTTAGTTGTGCATGCACTATGCGTAGAATGTAATGCAAGTTGCCGCAGGAAGTGGACGACGGAGTTACTACCACCGCTTAAAGCAGTATTGTTTCAAAATAACGGTTGAATGTCACGTACTTTGACGTCCTTAAAATAATGATTATAACACTACAACATGAACGTCAACAATATTAAAATAATACGGCTTTAAGCAATGGTAGCATGCCCCGTATCAGAGTTTTGATCTATACCTAGGTAGAGCATAAAAATGACGATTTTTGTACGTTTAAATATCTAAATAACCATTTGAGGTGTGCTTATGAAATTTGGAGCACATATGTATCTCACGGGTCTCAATATATGCGCCAAATTTGACATGTTTATGTGAAATAGTTTTTGAGTTATGAGGGGGTCAAAAGTGGCTCCAAATGGTTCGTGTAATATTACACACGGTGCTGCTCGCCAGTTTTTTTTAACTTTGATTTTTTATTACGTTTAAACGGTTTTCTATAACTACACAAATATTCAATGAGATCACGTAAAGATGGTAACATAAATATATATATTTCTTAAGTTATTGCTGAAACAATATCTTAGTATAAAAGGTTAAATTATTTTTTTTGTTATGCGTAGATAACAGATGAAAGATAAACTAATAATTGACATTTCACACAATCAACAATAGTTTTAATGTATTAATAAGCTATAATGCCATAGTAAAGCATAAAAAAAGATTATTATGTTTCGTACAAACGAGCATGTTTCAGTTATACCCGTGTTTCAATCATGACTCATGGCGAAAGTTGTAGGTTACAATTATTTGTCCATATTTACTCTGATTTCGTGTAAATCTACTTTATATACACTTTTTAATAATGCCAAGGTACCACTGGTGGAGCAAAGTGGAATACTTACAATTTCTTCGTTTTCATAGAAAAAAAATTAAGGCAAACACTTATTATCTTAACAATTAATCTTATCACTGCGTAATTCTCATTTAAAATCATAAATATATGGATCTCCATTTTAAACAAATCAAAAGATCTTGAATTCTTGACAAAACAAAACAAGACCTTCAAAAATAAAAATTACTAATAAAATAAACGTGGTCTAAATTAAACATCTCAGCAGCCTTTCGCAACGACAGTCCTGATAGTAACTCTTCATATGCCTGTTGATATAACAACAAGTTTTTCGAACTTCTTTCGGTAAGATGCTTTGAATGCTGCTTCTGTCTTTTTCGTGCCTAGAAAAAGACAAGCAGGTATTTTAAAAGGAAAATTTGGTTAAGTTCGTGGCAAGTGGAGGTTTGGTTAAGTTTAATGTTTTGTTTAAGTTCGTGGTGCATGGTGCGGTCAAAGAACCACCAGAGCTAATAACATAAACTGAATAAATTAAAATAAATCGATCCTAAAAATCTCTCAATAAATCAGCCGGTATGGATTTATTGTAACTTAATGCAATTTTTTGTCGTACACCTGTTTGGAAAGTTCCTTGTTCTTCTTGCGAAGTAGGTAGGTACGTCATTACTCATTACATCTCACTGGGATGTAATAAATATTCAGTTTTCTTTCCTCATGTTGATATTAAGCATTTGTATTATTTTGACTTTTTGTTATTAAGTGACCATCGTAGAAAGCAAAACCGAGATGTGATACTTTTTTAAATGGCCGCGATTTTAATCTCTTTGTGATTGAACTAAATTCTTTCGAAGGCGATTCTATCTAACCATTGCAGTAAGCACAATAAATAAATCCGCAATCAAAATTTCAAAGAGTGACCACCATTTTCAACTTTTTTTGTTAATAGAATTCGATAATCGGTCATTTTCTCCCCTCGTTGAACTATTTACTATTACTGGAAAAAAATTAGGACTGGGATGGTTGAAACACCGGGACGATTGAAACGTTTCAAAAGTCCACTCGTAAATTGTTGCAAACGTACCCATCTCCTATTTTTTTCATTTCAGGGTGAAACTTAGCCTAAAATAATACTTTAACGTTTAGCAAAATCAACAATTATAATCTCAATTAACTATACAAAGCCATGAAATAAGAAAAAAGAAATTACTAGAACTTATCATGATAAACCAAAAATAAAAAGATCATAAATTTACTATTGGGTGTTAAAATTCTTTAAGACGTCCTTCCTACACACGACCGCGTTCGCTTGCTGCCCGCGGGCCACTAACTATTCGAACATGGCCGACGCAGTAACGAACGTTGTGTCGCGCTTGTAGGTATAATGGTTTCCGAGAAATTTAAGTTGTTTCAATCATAACATGTTTCAATCGTACCCAGTTTCCCCTACCTACTTACATATATGATACCTGCTATAGTGAAGTTTAAGTCGCACCATTTCCTTTTCTATCATTTTGGTATTGAACTGTAAGACCGAGCCGCCTCCGCTCGTGGTTTTACTCCAGTCACAGAATAATATAATAGTACTGACGTACAGAAGTCTCACTCCTTTGATGTTGACTACTTGCCGACGTTTTAATAGCCTACATAATTATTATTAAAAAGATAAATCACGCACGCAAGCTAAATTAAACTTTATCGCCGCGTGCGAGTGTCCGTATTGCTTTGCATCTTTTCCCTTTCCTACGTCACGGACGACATTGCGAGCTTGTCTAGGGCTGTCAGCAAACAGTACAACAATACAGTAGGTTTTTCGAATTGGTAAGTAAGGTACCTACTCTGACTATGATCGACTGTGTTTACTGTGTGTCGCTACACAGTGAGTTCTTCATTACGCACGCAACTTGCAAGGTCATTCGTCGCGGCGACGCAGTGCGGCGAAACATAATATTTCGCTCGGAGAGGTAGGTACACTTCGATCACGGAAATATATAAATATATATTCCGTGCCCTTACTCTAAATCGGCAAGGTGTAATAAGAATTAGGGAGTAAGGGCCTAACTAGGGCGAGCGTATTCCCTGCGACTCGTTTGTACTTCCTACAGCTCGTGCCTCGATTCAAAAAAATTACTTGAAAAGAGGCTCATTTAAGTTTGACATGAATTGTACCTGTTCCGTGATAGAAGTACTATTGACTACTTATTATTGTATTGACTACTTGCTGACTTGCTTGCTAGCTTTATTAGCCAAAATAATGATTATTAAATAGATAAAACACGCAAGCAAGCTAAATTAAAAATTTGAATCCTTTTGTGTGCTCATTAAGCATCCTTCCACGCAACAATAATTATGGTTGCAGTGACTTTTTGCCATTATAATTCTAAAGATCGATAGACCATTATATATACATGAGTTTAATGTCTACAACTACCTATTTATCCTACAAATAATTAATATGCTAAACACTTAACGTAAACTATTAAACAAATATTTTCAAAAAACTATTTACGAAAACAGCGTTAAATTCACTAGCACGTCGCTCGCTTATAACGCGCCAGCCCCGACTGCGTAAGCATTCCGGGAATGAGCGCGATCGTCGGTATTTTCGTCGCGCAAGTACCAAGAGTGACACAGGCCTGCTCCAGTCCGCTCTTTAGGGCGATAGCTCACTATGGACAGATCGAGACAAAACATCCTTGCGAAAGGACCGCGTCGTAGGCGAAACACGTATAGTCCTGTCGTGGTATTCTGATAGCTTCATATTGAAATGCAACGCGTACCTACTTCTCCGCCAGACAAAAATTTGCAGTCCCCAGTCCCCAGTCATAAAATTCAACTCTCCCAATACGAAATTAAAGTAACTCTCCCTTAGGCCATAACAATGGCCACGGCCCATGACTGTCAGTTAAACGGTAATCCGGTAATTCCTCGATAGGTAGGTTAGGTACTACCTGCTTCAACATAAATCGCGAAACCGGTTTGTTCATTTCACAACCCAGTAAATTGTTAGCAAGTTTACAATATGCTCAGGGCTGGCACTACCATTTATACAATAGGGCGAACAGAACGCACGACCCGCTCCAGGCGCTTAATACCCATAATATTAATATGGGGCGCCACGGTGTAAAATAGGGAAAAACAATAGTTTTGAATCTCTTTTTCGGTTATGATTAGTAGGTACATAAAAGCAGCTGGCTTTCGTTTTCGAATCTACTTCTAGTACTTAATTAATACTCTGAGATTAGTCTACTCCTAAATAGCCTAATTTTTTTTATATTGTAGTTAATCGTAAATTTCAAGTTCAGTGGCCCATAGAAGCATAAGATAGGGACATATGAAAGAATCGGAGGGAGGCCTGTGCCCAGTCGTGGGACACCATAGGCTAGATTAGATTAGATTAGACTTAATCGAGCTTCGACTAGAGACATGAGCAGTAGAAGAGTCGTTTCTGTAAAGGGTATTTTTCTCTCGCTTCGCTCGCACTCATTTTCATTGCTAATACTTAAAGGAACTATTAAAAACAAAATGAATATGTCGTGCAATTTTTTTATTTTATGAAGGGATTACTTATTAAGTATTCATATTTTTATAGGGATTTTATTATAATACGAGACTGTCGAGTTTTCATCAAGTCAACACTCAGAAAAAAATAGGATAGATAGTAACAACTTTCGTTTACATAAGGCTATTAAAATAATTCCAGATAGCATTGTGACCCATGACTCAGAAAATCATGGTCCGCCACTGGACAGAGATTCATAATTCATATTCCTAATCCTATATCAAAACCTACCTAGTTATTAGGAATAAACTTGCCATTACGGCCATAGGCAATGTTAGTTCAATTTCGGTGCGTGCTATAAACCTTCGGGTTTGGTCAATACTTCGGCCCTTTTGGCCGAATGTGGCTGAACTCCAAAGTTTCTTTCGTACACTGTTTTCACAGACCTATCGCACTATCTTCACATTACTTAATATGATAAATGACTAGCCGCGATGCGGATTTAAGCTTTTCAAAAGGTATCAAGTTACCTACGCCTCTCAATTATTATTATCATCCATACGAAAACTGTGCCTACTGCCTGTCTGCTTGCTGCCTTTTCACGACATCCTTTAAGATTTTGACGAAATTTGGAACAGCTAGGTTGCGGACATAGGATACCTACTGTTTATCCCTAAAAATCCAGGTAACCCATGGGATTATTAAAAAACCTAATCCTACGCGCACACACACATACATATAAATAGTTCGTTAGGAGTAGGACGCTCTCCCCTGAAGCTGAGATACTTCCGCCAACGCTCGACCGGGCGGAAATGAATGCCGTTGACAGACCTGAGAGATCGTACTGTGTTATTTTTTCCTATATTCGGGCTGCACGTATCGGAATAATAGGAACCTTCGAAAATTCAATTACAAGTTGGATATCGAGAATATAGGGATGGCGAGTGGCGACCACTTAATCAAATCAGTAGCTTAAGGTGCCAGCGGAGGGTGAATTGCCCATACAAACGAAATACCAAAATAATTTGTATTTCGAGAATACTTCCACCATATTATGCTATTGTTAAGATTGAACTTGTATTTATCTAGATTCCCTGATAATTATTTTTTCAAAATACTTTCCCAAAATTAAATGGAAGCGCATTGCGCTTTGCATGTTTTTACGACATAAATGACATGTTTTCTCCTTATTTGTTTAATATTAAAACGAACGATATCTTACGTACTAATTGATCAGGAACATAGCATATATTGTCAAGTTACAGAATAACAACACGAAGTTAAAAACACAACAAGTTTTCATTCATCATTTTTGGTATTTACGGAACAAGAGTAAATGTACATAACAAATTCTGAACGCTCATATTGCTATTGCACTTGCACGCGATCATGTGACATCAGCCAAATAGAGATAGCAATATACCGGCAAATTTATATTTGCGGGTTGAATAGAAGTTGCGAGCAACGTTCGCCGGCCTCTTAAAACGCGCTTCTAGTGTGGAAGGTATGAAATACCTACATATTTGCGAGTTGTGATGTCATCAAATTTCGACGTACTTTTTCTTTTTATAAACTTAAAAGTAATATTAATTTTCGCCTTGACGAACCTGTTCATCACCATAAACACTATACGGAAAAACCAGTGTGCATTGCATAGGCTGGGTACCTACTGGGTAGGTGTTTTAAAAGGTAAGTATCCTTACAATATCATAGGTTGAATTATATTAAGTTATTATTAATTTGTTTATTAAAATTTAACATCGACCAGCGACAAGTCCGCGGCTTTTCTCGCTTCGCTCATTAAAAGACAAATGCGTAAAAAAAAATCATGTTCGGTAGGGCAAACCATAATGCAATGCTGATTAAAACACATAGACACTTAGTCTTTGAGACGGATAAAAATACAAAAGACATATCTTCCATGTCTTTTGTATTTTTCCATTGTGGTTGCCTACCTGAAATTAAAATGATAGAACAGATTAGGTGCCTCGGTTGTCTCTTGTATTCTTACAGAATGTCCCAGATCTGTGAATTTTAAATCATGCATTTGCGCATTTGAATAATATCTGTTGTTACTTACCATTGTCATGCTTTGTCGTTTGCGCTAGACCCAGTTCACGTGCCTAGTTACCATTACTCCAATGCCACATGTTTTGATATAAGTTGATCAGTAGATGAGTACAGGTAGGTAGCATGTATTTTTTTTAAATTTTATATTTTATTAGGTACATGTAAATTCTACTGAACGTTAAGCCCTTGACTGCGACCTCAATTAACACTTGACAGAAGATGTTAGCGGACTAAAATAGTGGTATGGAAATTATGGAATGGAAGTTATAATAAACCCACACTCCTAATCGGTTACTAAATGGCATTGTACGAGAAATGGGAATCGCTTAGCGTTAGGTACTTGCGCCACAGTGCCTACGACTAGCCGAAAGAAATATTGTAAAATATAATCTGAACAACTATAACGTAAATCGGGATTTAGGTTAATTATTTAATGTTCATTAATTAACAAGTAAGGCACGGTACGGATGGACGGACAGACGACAGACAAAATGCAAATTCGCACAAGGCCGGGTACAGGTAGTCTCGCTCGGTGCAATAATGATGTCTTTTATTTAGTCGTCCAACGGTTAATAATTCTTTAAATATAATAAAACGTGTAGACTGTAGGTAGGGGCTCTCTTTGACATTCCATCAATTCGCTTGGGTTGCCCCGCTTCCGTCTTTCTTGTGCGCGCGGCTAAGCAATGGAACGCCATTCCGGCGTCTGTATTTCCTGCGCTAAATATTTGGAGTAATAAAGCCCGCTACACACACGCGAGTCGCCACTCTCGCCTAAATCAATATGTTCAGACCGCGATCCCGTGAACTCCGTGTGAAAAATATTTCCTTGTTTGTCCTTTTCTTTTTCTAGTCCGTTTTAAAGGCACATGTTTGCTTTTGCTCAACAACTCTTTACCTATCTTGTTACCTTGTGTCGGTTTTCACAATCTTATAGTCACTTTTGTCAAAAAACATGAATATATTTATACTAACATTATAAAGAGGTAATGTTTGTGAGTTTGTGAAATTGCAGGGGGTAATCTCTGGATTTACTGAACCGATTTTGAAAGTTCTGGTACCAATAGAAAGCCAATTATTTGTGAGTGTCATAGGCCAAAAATTAGGAATTAGGATTTATTATCCCAAAAAATTAGGAAGTTCCCGTTGGAATATAAAAAAACTTATTTCACGCGGACGAAGTCGCGGGCAAGTCTGCTAGTATTTAATGAACATCATCCTATCACAAAAAATCTCCGAAACATACTTACTATAGTTACAAGTTAACCCTCCCTGCCCCAAAATGTGCATTATATAAAAATAAAATAATATATTATGTTATATGGCTATTTTTGCTATTTATATGTATAATATGCTTCCAGATAATATAAGAAAGTTAAATTACACCAAATTCAAGCATATAATTATATATATATAATAATATATAAATTATAAAAAATTTATTCTTATTAAATAATTAGTTCCAATTAGTCCTTATATTAATAGTAAAGATAATATCCATAAATTAGTCCTTATATTTGTTTATAAATAAAATGTAATTAGATATAATTTACTATTATTTTTTATCATCGGCAATAATTTATTATTATGCTGCGATAAATAATTGTTTAATTTTAGGTTTAACACCAATACCTATTTGTACAGCTCTAGAGTCTGCCGGCATGAAATACCTAGTGTTACTAAAAAAAAAATGTACCAATATTATGTACCTATTTCAACTGATTTTGATTTGAAAAAACATGATAAAGAAGATACGTCTAACTTTGTTGTACACCACGTAACTTTTTTTGTGTCCCAAATTAGCCAATTTCCTCAGTTGTTGTCAATCGATGGTCTATGGTTGTTTGGAGCTTGAGCGTGGAGGCACTCGGCGCAGCTGTGCGCGCGTCACCGCCCGGGGAACTGTTGCGTCCCAGAGGTCGTTGACTCCGACTTAGGGACGGCGCTCACCAGGCGGCAAATGATAAATGATTTATTTATTTCATGTAGGACAACTTGTGTCACTTATGAAACGTTAAGACTACCACCGGTTCGGAAAAATGATTCTACTGAGAAGAGCCGGCAAGAAACTCGGCAGGCATGACACGGCATTGGAGTTTTGTACGCGGAAATTATTTTGTATCTTATATTAACACTCACGTTTCATTGATACAAGGATACTAGAGCAAACCTTGGAAAGCTACGGCATGCCGCTTCAGGCTTTAGGATACCACAGCGAGTTTCTGCACGCTAGTTCTTTTCAAAAATGCAGTGTGAACACGTATTGAATTCCTTTTCGATGAGAACTGCTAAAGGTATTATCACTACACCCCAGTCTAACATTTTTAATACGCAACCAAACAAATTATCAGCACAAACCGCATGAATAGATAAAGAATAATTGAACGCCGCGTTGGCCTATCGCATGCCTTGGGATCTTTTCATTCCGAAGGATCTACGAGCACTTCACAGCATTCCGATGAATAGGTACAATTTAGACGTGCGACAACCCTTATTTTGATGTGTCCGGTGTTCACACTTCATACAACTCATCACAACTGTACCCGTATAGTACGAACGACGTAGGAGTACATATTACGATTATTCTGTCTAATCATTTATTTAACTTTTGGCAGCTCGAGTCAATGTCCTTAAGGTCTGTCCATTTTTATTCCGTGGAATTCTGACGTTTCTTGGTGATACCATAGTTAAAACAGTTCCCACAAAAAAGGGTAAAAAATTGAATCAAATAAATATTATAAATGCGAAAGTTTGGATGGATGGATGGATGTTTGTTACTCTATCACGCCAGAACGGCTGCACGGATCAGAGACACTTGAGAGAGAACACATAAGAGACACTTGTAATGTCCTACATGGAGAAAATAAATTGATGTTTAGTATTGAAGTAAAATTAACGGCTATTTCCTATTAGCAGTGCCAAACCAAAGCAATGTGTTAGGATAGGCGAGTCGAACTAATTATGTAGGTACCTACCTATTATGTTAAATCTATAAAAAATATATCGTGGCAAGTGTTAAAGCATTCTGGTTAATTCCTACCTAATACAAAACCTGTTTTACGGCATTTCCATTAATCCATTCACTTGCTCAGGTATGTTAGCTATGTATAAAAAATCAGACACTACCTACCTCTACCTATCATAAAAAGGCATGTTATTAAATAATTATAACGTTTATGTATTCGGCCATTATGGCTTTTTCCGATGTTGAACTGTGTATAAAATATGTTTTCAGTATTTAAGGTTTTCCAATACAATTTTTTTTAATGTTGTACTTATGCTAAGTGCATAGATATACCCATTACCCAGGTATTGGTAAAGGTAGGATGACATTGACTGCTTAGCAGTAATTATCTTATTTGCCGACGCGACGTCTCTACAAAGCGTATTTTTAATAATAGTCCAGCCATCTGGTAGTTTTACCTGGAAAGTTTCTCGGGAGTTTTGAAAATTGGTATATTTTATAGATTTCGACGTGATCTTTTCGAATTTTTTTCTACCTTTCTTTGCCACCTCGTATCTTTGCCGCTCGCGCCGCCATATTGGAAAAATGGCGCCCAAAAACAGTTTTTGACTCCTTTCGGACTAATTTTACGATGAAAATAGTCATGTAATAAAAAATAGTCATGTAACTAGAAAAAATTACCGAAACTTTATGTAGTATTACTACTACATAAAGTTTCGGTAATTTTTTTTTAAAAGGTTACCCTTTTTTTAGTAAAATCAATAGTTTCATCGTACGAGAGCCGCAAACCATAAACTAAATTCACCGTCCACGGCTAAAATAAATTTGTGTTGTGGGTCTTTTACAAGATCTTTAAACTAAATTAGATTGACGTGGTTAAATCTAGTGATGCTATCTTTTTCTCTTTCGAAATCTATAAAAACATCAATTTTCAAAACTCCCGAGTGACTTTCCAGGCAGAAACTTTCCCTTTTTGTGCACCAAACGACTGGACTATAAACAAACCATACATAGTCATGGTATGGTAATTCAGTACCTAGTAGACTGGAGTCGCATGACGTCAATCGTCATTTCAGAATCGGAAATAATACATTTAAAATTACTATTAGGTTCAACAAGCACAATGAATTCGCAGCTTTTCAGTTATGCATCGAAACTAGGTACTTGGGTTCAACACGCTTCCGTAAATATAATATTTATTAAACACTGATCTGACTCGGTTATAAGCCAGCTAAAATGGCATTTATCAGATTTTCAATTTACGGTCTATGGAATAACTTAAACATGAATACAGTTCGGAAATATAGATTCCTATTTCCTGTAGGATTTTTTACTAAACTAGAATAAGTTGATTATTTTAAGTGTATGTGTAACATTTTGCTATTTTGAGAGTGAGAACTGATCATTTTATTACTAATTCTTAGAATCGTCCAATTATCTTTGCTTACATAGGTATTATACCTACCTAAATGCGAAAGTTTGGATGGATAGACGTTTGGTACTCAAGCACGCCAGAACGACTGAACGGATCTGGATGAAATTTGGCACAGGGATAAATATATATATTAGTCTGGAATAACAAAAAGCCTACTTTTTATACCGGAAAATTAAAGAGTTCCCGCGGGAAACAAAAAACCTCAATCCAAGCAGACGAAGTCGCGGCCTTCAGCTATGGTTGTGATTTGGCAGTTGTGATTCGCTGAATTTATTACGTACCTATTCTTTCGGCGACAAAATTTCACTGGATTTCGGCTAATAGGGAAAGTATCGATTTACCGTAATCAACCTAGGTACTTCTGTAGTTTTGACATAATAAAGTAAGCAGACACGTCTAGGTGTGGTCTGTAGTCTGTACGAGCCGTTGGGCGTCAAATGGCGCGGTGGGGGGCTGTGTTATCTGTTTTAGGTTTTATCACCGTCGTCTGACGTTCGCCAGTGCATATTTACCTACTCGCATTATAATCTATGAGGTATCGACCAGGGCAAACATGGCAACGAAGTCATGTTAGTATACGATCGATTTTTTAGTTTTATCTAGGTAGGTACAGTGGTTGACAATTATTATTCCACTAAAGCCTATTAACGTTCCACTGCTGGGCACAGGCCTCCACTCTCATAGGAGAAAGGGAATTAGAGCTTAGACCCACCACACTGGTCCAATGCGGGTTGGCGGGCTTTAACGATTATTATCATGTTAAGGATAATAATCGGGACCGACGGCTGAACGTGCTCTTCGAGGCACGGGGGTGAAATACCGCCAACTTCCTAACTCCGGGCTAGTACTGGGAATTTGTAATCAGAAAACCCCAATACTTAATTATGGCCCGACCCGGGACTCGAACCCAGGACCTCGTCGGCCGCAGTCGAACACGATGACCACTAGACCAACGAGGCAGTTGACAATTATTATATGTAGTTATAAATAGAAACACTATAGTATGACTATTATTTTAGTACAAACTATCCTTATAATTAATGATTTGCGTTATAGCGGGCTTATTATATTATTACCCATGTCATGTATTTTGAAAATATCATATCTACGTACTGCAGTTTTATTCAAAGAACATACCTACCTACATACATATTACATATATGGAAAATCCGTCCCAACCCTTGTAGCACTTTTTCTCATTATGTCAAATAAAAGAGCATAAAACACCATTTACTTTTATGACAGTAAATCTGTTAAGAATTGGGAAAAATAGCGATTCATCCTAGAAAAAAAAATTGTTCAGTCATTAAATATTTTTGGGCGCACAATAGATACATGCTCAAATAAATAATATCTAATAAATTATAATGAATTAATTACCTATGAACGACTATCGCACAAGTTAAACCAACGCGAAAGCAAAAATATGTGTGTTAGTGAGGCAGAACAAGGTGAGAACTTTTTTTCGGGGGAAATTATTCATGGGTCATGAATCTTAAATTTTCTATTCTTAGATGATAAATTTCACAAGGCTCTCACTTAGACTCAACGCACACCTGCAGAGTGCAATTGAGCCGAGACGCAACGTTTTTCTTTTACGTCAAACAGCTCAACAGTCAGCTTTATTTAGGTACTTTCGTCAAACATTTGTAATTAGTATTATTATACAAACCACGGAGGGGAATCAAGTGCGCTTTGACGCGCCGCTATCGCTACCAAAGTAAAATATGAAGCTGAGCTAGATTTGTGATACTACGGTTGTACGTAACCCTTTAAAACCCTGTTTCACGAGCCACTCCACAGAAGTGACTTCGCCTTACTGCACCCATATTTAATTATTTTTTTCGTTTTAAATTATTTGAAACTATTATTTTATGACATGTATTTAAGTAATGTTTACTAAAACATCCCTGTTTTTTTTTTACGAAATTTTGTAAAGCTTGCATCCCGGAAACGCTCTTATTACAACATAGTAAGATTCTTTTTACCATGATCCCTGCAGAAATTAAAGATTGACAGACCTGTCAATTTAGCATAGTTTGCTGTTTCGAGCTTAGTTTGCTGTTTAGTATCGGTATGGCCAATTAGAGTAGAAAATGTGTATCTGTCACCGTAAGATTGTAAAAACCGTTAGATTATAATCTAACTCGCGAAATTCTAAGTCGAAAGATTACAATTTAACACATTATTTTCCGGTAGATTGTAATCTGATAGGTATTTAAACCCGATAAAACCTACGGCCGGGCACTACTTGATTATTTATGTCGAACCCTAACCTAACCTACAAGAAAGAGACAAGAAAACGTAAATAAAATGAATATTTCAAAAATTGAAAGAACTCAGAACATTGAACAGTTTACAATGTTTCGACAGTTTAGAATTTCGCGAGTTAGATTATAATCTAACGGTTTTTACAATCTTACGGTGACATATCGTCTTTGATTACAGCCTTTGAAAACGCAACATTTATTGATTCTTAACTCACCTTGTGAGTCAACGCTTGCAAACGAGTTCTTATTTTCAACGAAAAGCTTACGTACCTAGTTAGTCCTTTGAGGAAAACATAATATTTTTTACCACGAAGACGGCACGGCAAAGATTGTATGCTTTCGCCTTCGCCGGCGAGTGGAAAAACGCCAATTAGGCCCTCTCACTGCAGAATCGCCTTCCAAGTTGTTTTTTCTCTTTAATATTTTACCAGATGATACCTAAGACTTCGTCGCTGTGATCGAGGTTTTTAAAAGCCCCGTCAGAGCACTTTTCGGAATAAAAAGTAGCAAGGCCAAGACGGACATAGAGCTCTGGCAAAAGCCAGAGAATAAGTATATTAAAACATTTTTCATGCAGAATATTATGTCTGATACAAAGTAAATAATTACAGTTTCACGATTCTAGAAAATCTCTTACTGTCTCTAGCCAAAAACTACAAGATAAAAAGGTTTTAAATTTTAAAAAATTATCTACGTGTAAGTACAGAAATCATATTGTAAAATTAGTTTTTCTGCGCTTGGTATATTTTAAAATTGTACTAGGTAGGTATATTGATATTTATGAACTCAGAATTTTCTCCTCTTTCATTTGACATCCAACTCGATAGGTACATTAGTAAAAAATAACTAGAGGCATTAATTTAGACTGCTAAAATTATACCCTTCCTTTAGTCTTTGCCGTAGTCGGGTAAAAATAAAGTTCCTATTAGAATCCTTGGTGTTTAAGTTCGGAGCCATTAAAATTACTTATCGATCTGAAAAGGTAACTTTAATTAAAGACTCAAAAAATAAGGTTATTACCATTAGGTATTATCCATATTTTTCGAGGTAGGGCGGGTGTTCAGTAGAACGATCTCTCTCTGTGTCGTATTCCTCATTGCTGAGGGTCGTGACCCCATTCCATTAATCATAATATAATGGCAGAGATAATATTGGGATAATAATGAGGTGGGTTCCCAGGTTCTTCCACATACGACTCAGTAAGAGTTACAAAATATTTCAACTCTTACGTTACTATTAAACGATTATTATAATAATTATGTTACTGATAATAACCGGCCCGGGGGGTAAATCGGATAATAAATAGACCTTCTTCTATAATACTTGTATTTTGTTTGAACCTCTATCCTAATAGCATGTCTGTTGCTACTTAGCAAATAAGTTCCTAGATATTACCAGGAGTACCGAGAATCTAGAATCAATAGTACCGGGACTGGGTGCACTTCGCCAGTACCGGGATTTCTCAGTATTTCAGATGCTGGAATTCCCGGGAGCAAGTCCTACTCGTGTCCTATTTAGAAAAATAAACGAATTTCATTACATTTTCTGTCGTCTTTTCGTGACGATGGAATTATTTAAATAAGAAGAAAATGATTATAATAGGTAGGTATATTAGATCACACAGTTCTAGTATTTCAGCTGCTCAGCAAGAAAATTAAAATTGCTGACAAAGCTATACCCTATCTAACTTCCAAGTTTTCAGCTTAGCTCGCGTGAATTGCGTTGATCGTGTTACGTACCGTGTAAACGCAAAAGGAGCTTTTAGATTATCTCAAACAAATAATACTTAGGTCTAAAGTTAGTTCACATGTGTAATAATATACTTTTGTGGTTAAAATAGTAAAGTGGGATGTACAACTCAGTATTCATATAGATAGGTTCAATCCACTAAGCCGCGCTTGACTATTTTTCTTCTCATCAAGAAAGTTGCTGTAAATAAATTATTTTTAGTATACCTGGATGACCGAGCTTGGCTCGGTGAAAACTTCTTTAGCTGCGTTGAGCACTTTTTGCCGCAACCCTATGTAACGCTATAAAAAATATTTTACTTCGCATTTGCTTCTATGAGAGCCTTTTAACTTTTTAAGGCATATTCGGCTGGAGGCAATCGGTTTACATATTATGTTTAAATTTGAAGTAATTACGTTCAGTAATTCAGATGTTATAAGGCTCTGACAGACGGACAGACGGACGGTAATAGTATAGTAATAGTAATAGGGGAAAAAATCTAATCGGACTGGAGACATCTGGACTCGATCCGGGTTCTTCTAGTTTCTGGACCTTCCGATGTCCCACCTGAGCTGTGGCCAAATTTACCTTCGTATTCTAATGATATTGTAGCAGTTTTTCATCGCCTGAAAACACGGATAAAATAAAATTTTCTAAAAATTCATCCTAGCTAGATCGATTTATCGCCCCCTGTCGAAACCTGCATACTAAATTACATGAAATCGTTGAAGCCATTTCCGAGATTCAGATTATATACTCGTATATATATGTTACTGTAGTAAGTATATAATCTGTTTTTATATAATCTGTTTTTACTTAAACAAGAATTACTCGTTTAAAATTATTAGATAACGTCGTGTGTTTTATTATCTTAGTTGGGCTACTTACCCATATACTTACAAACCAATATTTTTACATTCAAGGGAGTACCTACTGCATGCTAAATGTAGCATTCGCAGATTGAAAAATCTACTCAGGATGACAATTAAAGGTATAGTTTGGTTCAAAGTTAGTGTAATCCGTTTTGCGATTGTTGACGTTCAACTGACCTAACCCTTATCCCCTGGCAATTCTGCCATGTAGCTATTGCCTAGGTAAACCTTCCACTGCACGGCGCGCGGTGGTGGTGGTCCAAGCGTATTCACTATTTAGCTACTAGGGAAATACTATCATCATTTATCTTACCTCCTCTCCTACGTACCGAATTTTATTTAACCAAGCGCAAGTAACAAGTTGTACATTAAAATTTTTGTTGTATATTTTCTTACCAACTTAATATTAAAAACACTTGAAAATTATCAGATAATAGACCTCCTAATTGCTGAGGAATGATAACTGAACTAGTCAGACCAGAGGGATAAAGAAAAGTCCAAACAATGCTAGTACATGAACCTATTGAGTGAGTACCTGTTATTTAATCTGTTGTATTATCGTATTCCTGTCTTTTGTGTCTAATCTACAAGCGAAAACTCGAAGCGTCGTTGATCGAAACCTTTCGGTTGGTAAATCGATGTTTCACACGAAATCCATTACTCCACATGGCGGTAATCTTGTTAGGTGGAGAGCTGACGACGAATTTCGGGAAGGTCCTTTTGGCAAGCTGAAATTGTGAAAAAATATATTGTCGTCAATTGGCGAATCTAGTCCTGCCAGTCTGGTATAGCGTTTGCGGTTATTTCGCTACTGTGCAGCATAAATAATTTGCAAAAACAAATTGTTTTTATACGACTGCCTGAAAGACTAAAGTTGAGAAAAAAAATCGAAAATAAGATTAATGAATATAATCATCATCTAAAAAATGATGAGTAGATTCCAAAAATATATAACACTGTAAGTAATTCAATATCCAGTGATTCACAAAAATTATCATTTAATAAAAATGTGAATAAGATTCTAATTTAACTAGATTAATTTAGATTTTTAACTTTTTAGTTCGTTTTTTGGCAGGGCAGTCGTATTTTTTATTTTTTGAAATCGACTTGTTTTTTTATCTTTTAATTTAGTACTTATAGAATTCTAAAAACGTATTCAATTCAAATTTTTGAAAAAAGAATAAAATTAACAACTCTAAAATACTCAGTTGCGAACGTAGAGTCAGTACTATACTACTCGAAACACCCGGTTTCTCAATAACCACTCACAGCGCGAGGAGTTAGGCCCCCATCAGCTGCCGACATGCCTCGATTACCTATCTTTGTCGCACCTATGGCTGCAGGTAAGACTTTTTGTCATGCTCATTTCAAAACTTTATTCACGTCTGGGAATTGTTTAAAAACACAAAATTTGTCTGGCGATATGCAGGTATTATTGAAATTACTCAATAAATACGTGATTAAAATTTGCCAAAAGTATATTTTTTGGGAATTTTAATAAAATATTTTAAAGAGGTTTGCTAATACTTTATTACCGACAAAAACGTCTGGATATTTTTTCGAATTCTCTAAGTACTAAATTAAAAGATAAAAAAAACAATTTGCCAAAAAATATTTCTTTGGATAAATTTTTGCAAATGTATATGCTGCACAGTAGTGAAATCATTGCAAACGCTCTATCAGACTGGCAAGACTGGATTCGCCAATTGACGAAATTATGTTTTTCACAATTTCAGCTTGCAAAAGGTCCTTCCCGAAATTCGTCGTCATTCATGTGGATTATTTTCCAATTCCATTCTAGTGTCAAAAAGACGTAGACTAGACTTTAAAGTCATTAATATTCTTGAAAAATGTATTGCGAATGCATTATTTGAGTCAATGAACCGCCAATGGCCAACAGTATACTTGTCGAATTGATTTTATTTTAATTTTGCATAAATCACCGAATTTACTCTACTAGTTAATCTACAATAATTTAAGTTACGATTGTAGAGCTTATTAATAGGGAATATGCATGTATTTGTTTAAACTATTCTTTGAGTGATTATATAACCGGAAAAAAATATAACACTTGCACAATTTTATTAATTAATAAGATAAAAAAAAATTTAAGTACTATCATTTTCGGACGATTTAAACGCCACCATTTTGGCGCGCTCGTTTTGTGACGTCACCGTGCACTATGAATAAATTAACAACGAAGTGTTTGATTCACAGTTTTAATAAAAGTGAGTGAAGTAAAGCGTAAAAGATTAACTTATTGTGATAACTTATTGTGATGGAAGAGCACCCAAATTCTTATTATAAATATTGTATTGTCCCTATGTGCAAAATAATATTAAAACTGCACCTGACAAGATATATTTTCATATGCCCAAAGATGCAAATTTGTAAGGAAAAAGTGGTGTAAGGTGATGAGGAGAGAAAATGTATCGTGCTTGTGTAGTTTATATCGTTGTGAAGATCATTTCGACGTGAGTATTAAATATGTATGTACCTACCTACCAAAAATCTTTTTTATTAGGACTCGTGAACAATATAAACAATAAATAAACTAAACTAATTAGTGGTTCGCCCCGAACTGAGACCTCGCGGTATCCATATTCCATAAGATGTTTTAACTATATATTATAGTTAAAACTATCTTATAGTATAGGTATATAGGTTATAGTAATAGTAGTTAACTTTTAACATTAAACGCAAAAGAGCGAATGAGTTATTGGAGAAACGAATAAACTTTTACAGAGCGCCATGTATTGACATCATTGTGAAGTTCTGTTAAAAATACTGAAGCTCATTAAAAATTAAATAATTTCGTTTCCTTATAATATTTATCTTATTTTACTATTCGTTGTTTAAGTACAGGATATACTTGAAATAATTGATCAAGTTTCAGACTCAGCCTTTCAGAAAATGGATAGTTCTGAGGTCAACTTTGGACGTTAGAAAATCTCCACTTTGAAGGCCCTCTATTTCGTTAATTTTTGGGGGAAAAAAAAAAATATTTTGTACTCTATTCCTCTACCTAATTATCTTTAAAATGATATACCGCAACTCTATGTAACGCTATAAAAATATTTTACTTCGCATTCACTTCTGTGAGAGCCCGCCTGAAATAAAGATTTTTATAACTTTTTAAGCCATATTCGGTTGGAGGCCATCGGTTTACATATTATATTTAAATTTGAAGTTATTACGTTCAGTAATTCAGAAGTTATAAGGCTCTGACAGACGGACGAACAGACGGACAAGTGCAAATTCACTCAAATAGACTCAGAGACCTTCGCTTCGCTCGGTCAAAAATGTGATTACATGTTCATAAAACTATTCTGATTCCCAATGTTTTTACTTATTTATCAATGTTTTTACTTATTTATAAATTTATAAATATTATAATTTTCATTGGTCAACAGCTGACTACGAGTGTTGATTTTGATCACAATACGTTATAACTAGGTTTTTTTTGCGAAGTACGTAATCATCATGAACATATCAATTTTAGGCAGACTGTGCCTTGACAAAACCGCTTTCAGTCATTGTGGCGAGTCTTTTTTCACAAGGAATCACTGCTTTCAGTTAATAATTCCCAAAAACACTAATAATTTATCATAAACAGCGGCAAAACAATGCGAATAACCTTCAATAATCATTCAAAACATACGACCTGTCAACAGTCGACACCGACACAGACTACAGAGTGGGGGTGACCTCATGTTTCGTTCCGCCAATAGCGTTGCGTTTTGGAAAATTGAGCGGGAATTTGAAAAATACTACAGGGGTATGAAAAATAGATAGTAGCCGATTCTCAGACCTACTGAATATGCATTTAAAATTTCATAAAAATAGGTCAAGCCGTTTAGGAAGAGTATGGTAACTAACATTGTGGCACGGGAATTTTATATATAAGATAATTATAATACTTAATACTTTAAAGTTCCTTGGTTTTTACATCTTGCTGTAGATAGGTAAGTACATAACAGACTATTAACTGCCTAACCAGAAATTAGGATATAACCAAAAATTTGTATGCATAATATCATGTATGAGTAAGGACCGTGTAGGCACTTGTGCGTACCTTTTTATTACTATTATTCCATCTGTCTAATGGGCATGCCCATCAGCCATACCTAGTCGGGTACCAGCTGCCTCACTACCAATTTGATTTTCCATGGTTGGATCGTCTGCTGTACAATCTTATTCAAAATTTAAGATTAATAACGTAACGTCTCGAGTCGTCTTGCTTAGGATAACGAGGGTGGCCTCCCCTTGAGGGCGGCCTCACCCTCCGATCCTCTCGTTGCATGCGATGACATAGCATGCTCCCGAATTTTTTATCAACGTCTCATTATTTTTATCCGTCATTTGGTCTTGAAGCGACTGTCATTTGACCTCCGTAACCGGTTAACGCCTATCGCTAACGACCGATTAAAGTTGGTGAATATGCTTTGAGCATAAAGGTTTAAGTACCTAGAACTAGGAGCGGTCCCTTTTTTTAAAATATGGGGCACATACTAGAAAAAAGAAAAGGCGATGGTACTTCTTAGTTAAGTAGCTATACATAATTGCTCAGAAGTCAGCAGAGGCATAATGTTAAGTTTAATTAATAATAACTTTTAATTTAAACACACGTTACACCCGTTTATCCCTATGTACTATGTGTCGTGTATTTATATAATGTAGACTTTTTTGGTACGACAATGATTAGTTTACATTTAGTGAAATGAAACCTAGGTTTTTAGGTAGAAAAGCGTTTTATTTCTCAAGGTTGTCTCCTTTGAGCCCTATACACTACAAAGTTTCTTAATTTTTTTATCCCTTCCAAATAATGAGATTGTTCAAGGTCGTCAAAATAAACGATTTCCAACTGGTGGTTCATTTCATTTCTTTAACTTTGGAAACCGGTAATAGTCACTGGAAGCTACTAACTGGAGATTATGGTGGAGTAATTCTGAGGACTGGTGCACTTTTGCATGTTCCTGGTTAAAGAGCACTTTTCTTCGTCAAATGTGGCCTTTTTTCAAAAATCGTTACTGAACCAACAATTTTAGGCTTACTACAGGTTTGTACGGAAACCTCGGTGCGCGAGTCTGACTCGCACATGGCCGGTTTTTTTCCAGTTGAAGAGAGCTCAATTGGGAGTTCAAAACGTTCAGCGCTATAATTTTGCTAGTGCAACCACAACGAAATGAAATGGATGGTGCAGAGTCCTCAAAATATATATCAACCTCTTCTTTGGATTCCTTGATGGAATATTTTCTCAAAAAAATAATGTATAATGAACTAACAAAATTTGTTGTTCTCCATGTAAAAAATGTACCTAGGCATTTCTGCTTTCAATGGTTGTTAAATATACCTACATTATAAATCTTAATAGGCGTTGCGTGTTCTACATTTGAATGTAGCCCAGTTGAATGACTGACGACTGTTGCTGACTGTAGCAGGGTAGCCTTTGAATTAAAAGATGGGAAATTCGAAAAGTCCCGGACTTATTGGCCCACCCAAGTAAACAAGAGCTCCCAACGACGCGACGCGACGGTACTCGTCTCGTGATATTAGTCTGTTATGATTATTATATGGAGCTTCGTTGATAAAATGGCGGCGACGCGGCGCGGCGTTGAGGACTGTATTACCGTGTTTTATTGCGATATATGAGTAAATAACGATGCACCTAACCATTGTATAGGCATCAGCTTCGGCGCTAACGTTCCAACTGGCGCAATACCCTGTTATGGCTACTGACAGGTTCATAATAATTATTTATAATCATCTCATATGGCTTGGATGGATGGTCAGTATACAGTGCTGTTAGGTGATGGATGTTTATGAAGTCTTGCTTGTGGCATCATAGGCACGTTGAACCCCGTTGAATTAGCATAATTTGCGGTTCTGATTTCTGAATCAGTAGACACATTGCATCGCACCTGCTGACGGCATTTTGCAGATGTTGTGCTACTAACCATTTCTAGAAGCAATAGCACATCTGCTACTAGAAATGGGGCGTCAGATTCTACTATCTTGTGTATTTTTCACGAATCGAAACAGTTTTGACGCACCTTCTACTCTTGGGAGTTGCACGACTAGACTTCGAGCTTCGGGAGTTCGGAACCGATGCGTCTTATTCTTCAACTGTTTTTGTAGCAGTGCGTTCTCCATTGCCTGGTTTAGAATTAAAATGTTGAATTTAAATCAGACTAAGTTTGTTTTTAAACTGCGTCTTAGATCTTCTTTGCAGAATTTTCAGTAAATCACTATATTCTGCTTTCCAAATTGGTCTTCTCTAAATAAATAAAATGGAACACAAGTGATCCATGTGACTTTGGTCACAGTCAAGTTTCATGCTTTTCAGTTGTTTTTTTGGGACCATTCATTAAAATATCATTGGGATCATTATTTAGATTTTTGTACAACTTCTATCATTCTATAAGTAACTAAAATATCGTAACCTAGTGAAAACTTCTATGGGCCTATACTTGTCTACCCATAGAATTGAAAGAATGCCACAAAAGCATTTATCTACATCAATATCTCGAAACTTATAAAATGTCATTTGGTACCTACTACCGAGTACCGACTACAAGTTATTCTAACATATTTTAATATCAATTCTATTAAGATATCTTGATACGTGAGACCTCAATTTATGAATCATAAAACACTCAATGACTGGAAGAGAACAGCGGCCGGTATGCGGACTGCAGGCGAATGCAACTGGGCACGTGACCGAGCACGCGTGCATGCCCCTCGACTCACTCGCGCACTTTCCATGCACTTTCTCAGCGCACCGCGAGCGCGTTGCATCTCCCTTCGAACCTTTGTATTGAGAACTTAAATTAATACATTGCACAAAGACGCCTCGCCCTTTAGTTCACAACTGGACACGCGTAGCCAAATTTAACGATTCGGGAATTCCAGCTTTAGAATTCGTGTTCCTGTTCCGGTTGAGTGAGTTGACCTTCGATACTATTTTATTATTATATGCGTCTTAACTTATAATTTAAACTATTTGAACACCTGTCCCGTGAATCTGCCAATTTATCCATCTCCGAGTAACGTTTAACTGTCGATTTTTGATGTTTTGTCACATGTAAGTATTCTAATCACAAACTTATTCGTCGGGTTAACGTTCCTCGAAGATATTTTAGCAGACTTCAATTAATATCAAAATATTAATGTGACGCGTAAAAGCACGAGTTTTTAAGTAGGTATGCCATTTTTTCATCGAAGTTATGCTACCAAACATCGCTTATTAAATCTATCCGAACTCACTTGGCCTTCTTGTACGTTCTGATTAAAATTAGTTACAAGCAACTAATTTTAATCAGAAGTTCAAAATGATCTCTCAAGAGTGTATGGGTTACCGTAAGATTGTAAAAACCGTTAGATTATAATCTAACTCGCGAAATTATAAGCTGTCGAAAGATTGTAAACTGTTC
This sequence comes from Erebia palarica, assembly GCA_964035005.1. Lineage (NCBI taxonomy): Eukaryota > Metazoa > Arthropoda > Insecta > Lepidoptera > Nymphalidae > Erebia > Erebia palarica. The sequence goes on from OZ035986.1 coordinate 25,662,519, forward strand.
AATGTTCTGAGTGTCAATTTTTGAAATACATATTTATTTTATTTACGTTTTCTTGTCTCTTTCTTGTAGGTTAGGTTAGGGTTCGACATAATAACTAAGTAGGTTTTATCGGGTTTAAATACCTATCAGATTACAATCTACCGGAAAATAATGCGTTTAGAATCTTTCGACAGTTTAGAATTTCGCGAGTTAGATTACAATCTAACGGTTTTTACAATCTTACGGTGACATATACGCATTTTTAATTTTTTCTCGCGTTTGTAACGTGAAGAACCTAACACGTTTTGCACAAAATAACGAACACAATAATATAATTTCACTATAATAAAGAACACGCACAAGACCTCATATTACTCCGAGACATAGTATTGCGTCTTTTAATTTAAAGAAATCATGGTACGATGGGACATTTTATGGGTGTTGACTGCTCTATACCATCATTATCACACAAAGTCGATAAATTAGTAATATGATGTGTCAAGATAACCTTTCTTTGGTTAGTCGTATCATTAATGTGAAACTGTAACTGATAAGAATATCCATACTAATACAATATATTATAAATGCGAATGTATGTGTGTCTGTCTGTCTGCTACGCTTTCACCGTCCATCTGTTCAACAGATTTTAATGAAATTTGGTATAGGGATAGTTTCTTTACCGGAGAAGGACATAGGCTACTTTTTATCCCGGAAAATTAAAGATTTCCCGCGGGAATCAAAAAACCGAAATCCACGCGGACGAAGTCGCGGGCATCATCTCGTAATACATATTTAAGTTAGAAAGAAGTCTGATATAATTTAATGTGAGATCATAGTGAGTGTAAATATGTATCAAATACCAAGTAAGCTTGAACTTAGATAACTTTAACGTTTGGGTTGGCTCTTGTCCATTATATAACTGGAATTGTGTCATCTTACAAACTTGCACTACAAAAGTACTCTGTTTTGATCTCTGTTTTGGTATATTAGAGTAACATAACTGGAATATTTTACAGTAATCGTTATTTAATCTTTATGTCGCCTCGTGTAATTAACGGTAGCTGTATAATTTTGTTGATTATGTAGTACCTATCTATAAATGTGACTTTTGTGAAATAACTATGTTTTAGACGATCTTTATTTATTTACGATGTTTTAACAATTTTTTGCGAAGTAGCACTAATCTGCTCTCTGTTTCCATCTGGCAACCCTAGGTGTGTGTCTGGTTTGTTCGAGAGGTGAAGTGCACGCACTGTTCCCGACCTCTCAGGGTTTAATTGAAGCAAGTATCCGTGGTCTAGACGTTCCATTTCCTCTGGGCGTTCGTTGACACCGGTGGCCCCTCGCCTCGTCCTGGGCCATCGCCGACGCGCGCCTGCCGGTCGTCACGATCCAGTGACGACCGGAAGCTGCGCGTGCTCCGTGCTCGTCGCGCCTGGTGATGTCCGCGATGCGTCGAAGACATATTACCGCACGAAAGTGAGTCACAGGCTATAAATGACGTCGACATCGAATGACGAGACGCCGTCGTTCCTGAAACACGAATTAGTTGATGATCGTGAGCGTACGTATCTGCGAACATGAGTTAACAAAAGCTGAGTACTTTTGACTTTGTTAGAAAAACCACTGTTTATACTATTATATAGTATATTGTGTGATTAGGGGTGCAACAAGACGATTTCAGACGAGGGTGAAGTTCACCAGAATCAACCTGGCATCACCCGAAATCCGAAACCGTGTTTCATCCGGTGGCGTACTCACTATTTTTCATATAATCTGCATTAAAAGTGCGAGTTTTATTAAAATTGTATGTCTTATTTTTATTTTAGTTGCTAAGTTGTTGTTTATAAATATCATCGGTTGTGAGTTTAGTTGATGGGTAAAATGTCAATTAAAAGGTTTGAAATAAACAAAAGATACTCTGACAGGAGGGCTGCTTCGTCATTCAGCGGGTAGAAAACCGTCAAGTACGACGTATTCGTCTGAAATTGACTACACTAGCGGCACGCTATGATGGCCGGTTTGACACATTACAATAGTGATGTGGAATGTCAATTTATTCTCGAACAAAAAACAATTAAGTTTTGTTTTTGTACCTGATTAAATAGGTTTAATAAAACAAAAATGTATATGTTTATTTAATTTATTTGAACGAACTGAATATTTGAACGAAAATGAATATACATACTTTATATGCACACAAGAAACATATGAATACAAAAGATACCAAAAAAGGTGCCACAAAAGGCCATAATTAATCAGATTCGTCCATACTACTATTTTCACTGTCGTCACTGCTATCATCACATACATTAATAATTATATGTTCGTTTTCTATAATATTATCTATTTTCACATCTCTTTCATAATCTTCCCTTATTAATTTAACAGTTCTATTCACAACCTTTTCCCAGTCTCCTTTAGTCACATGTTCACAAGCTTCTTCTAATAATTTTAGCATTTTTTTTGTGGTAAATGGGGGTTCTGTATTGTGTCTTGCAGCATATCCCTTAATTTGAGCCCACACCAACTCAATCGCATTATACTCACAATGGTAAGGCGGTAACCGTATAACTCTGTGCCCATGTTCTAATGCTATTTCGTCAATGACGTATCGGATCTTGGTTGGTTTGTTTTCTTTTAAAAGACGTACTAATTCCGCTTTTAACATATTCATGTTTGCATCTACGCCATTTTTACGAAGCCATGCGACGATATCAGCTTTCTTTTGGGATTGGGCAGGTGGCTTGTCAATTTGCATCGAGTGGTATGGGGCGTTGTCCATAATTATAATAGATGGTTCAGGGAGGCTACACAACATTGAGGTAAACCATTCAGTAAACTTTTCTCCATTCATGTCTTCATGATAGTCTCCAGTGGTTTTTGACGCAAAAGCCATGAGAGAACCTTCGACAAACCCGTTGATGGTTCCGGCGTGACAAATTATAAGTCGCGATCCTTTTCCTACAGGAACTTTGGAAGTAGATGCTGCTGTGTCATCGTTCCAAGAACGGCCTACAGTATGGTTAGCATTAAGCCATGTTTCATCCAAGAACACAACATTTTGCCAATTTTTGATTTCTTTCACTTGCCGTAAAAAAGTATACCTTGCCATCGCTATATCAAATCTTTCCATCAATATTTTGCGTTTGTTACATTTTTTGTATCGAAATCCAATGGTCTTCAAAATCTTCGTTAAAGAACTTTCCCCACCGAAGAATAATCCAGCTTCCTTCAGTGAATGCACCAACTTTTTTCTTGTTGGATACTCCTTCTGTAAATAGTAGCCGTAAACATGTCTTCGGATAGCATCGGCATCAAAGCTATCGATGCCTACGACTGGTTTTGCTCGTTTTCTCTTTTTTGGTGTGTGAAGTTTATTTTCTTCTGTGCCAGTCTCGCCATATTTTTTTTTAGTTATCCGTCTAACAGTTCGTTGTCCAATATTAAGCGCATCAGCTACGCGTTCAACCACTGACGTTATAGGTAAAATTGGCCCTCCATTTTGAGCTTCACGATCGAAATAGTTACGAAGGCGTATTACGAACTCACGTGTCTGACTATTTAGAACAGTTCTCTGCGTACGTTCGGTCATATCGACGAAATCCACAACAAAGGGCTTGAACAGAGTCCAAATTAACGAGCAAGGGTCAACAGTAATGCAGTATCAATATTTGAAATCCAAAGCCAGGTCAAAACTATATCACAATCGCATTGCACTGACAGTTTATACTTTTCGAAGCAACGTCAATTCGAAACTGCTTTGTTTTGCATTGAGCATTGACGCGAGTTTGCCGGAGGTAGTAGTTGTGCTAGCCAGCGATCCTATGTGACGATCGTATTAGATTCCATTTTTAAAAATTTATTGATATTTTTTTGCGATTTCAGAGGTTTGTCCACATAGTGAAAATTGTTCATATTCACAAGTACATTCACCCCTTAAATGGTGCAAACTGATTTTTCTACACTTGTATACATTTAAGAAATCAATTTAATAAATAAATTTTGAGTCCTAAACCTAAAACTACATTCGATAAAATTTATGAATCTCTGCACATCACTATCGTCAATAAAGTAATACAATTATTTCCTTCAAAGTCGTTATCAATTAATACGGAACTTCATGAGAAACTACATTCGATAAAATTTATGAATCTCTGCACATCACTATCGTCAATAAAGTAATACAATTATTTCCTTCAAAGTCGTTATCAATTAATACGGAACTTCATGAGCGGACAAACGTCAAACCGGCCATCATAGCGTGCCGCTAGTTTAGTTTCATGGTTTCATGACTCAACAGGCATTGAAACTCGCATTTTTAATGCAGGTTGAATGAAAGGTATATAAAAAAAATACCTTCAGCAATAGGGTGTAATGGGATTTTTTCCGTCCTAACTACCACCAAATTTCCGAACCTACTACCAAAGCGGGGCACGACTCGTCGGTCTAGAATTAATATTATAATATCTTCAGTTAAAGCTTGGCAATCGTCAAATAGTGATTTAGTGATTTACATAAGTTCAAATAGTGAGAGGTACGACTGTTATTTTTTCGAAAATTATGCTTTAGTAAAATTATCATTGCATCCAAACAGGCGCGGATTATTTTGAATTAATGATTCACAAAAAAGTGTTTTTTTTTTACTATCAATCATTCCCATAAAAGAATGAGCATTTTCAGGCAGCAACAAGGAATATTAAGACCGTTACACAATTCTTATTACAGTTTTCATACGAAGACTGTGGCTTTGGTGAACTCATGTTGTTAAGATACATAAGAGTTGACACGTACTTTTTCTTAACTTTTTCGCCGTGCCTTGTGAACAACGAACAATAAAACTTTCCAGTATGTCGCATTGTAGCGAATTTTCGCTAGCGGTTTTCGCTTTTCCCGAGCCTTGGTAAGGTATTTACCTCGATTTGGTTGTGGCGGTTGAAAAGTTTGCTTCGTAGACAGTCAGTCCTTGTGTGTTTTTTTTAATATTGTAGGAAGTTTTTGTTGGTATTTTAGTTTTCAATGCATATTATTATTATGACCGATTGTGTTTAGTCATAGAAAAGTACACACATTCCCTTGGATTTCGGGGTGTTCAATTATTGATTAATATCACCTAAATGCATATGTTTATGCATCTTTAAGCAGTCATATTGTTTTCAAGTTACACATTATCATTGGCATAAGTTCAAATGCTTTGGTGCGAACGGGGCAAGCCATCCACGAAAAGAAGCCATTGACTGCTGAGGCGATGGCATTCCACAGGCATGGCTTAGCTCAAGTGTTTCGCAATCTTAAAACACACAAAAGGGCTTTAGTTTGTAGAAAGCACGTGTTCCGTCCGGGCGCTACGTGGTTTTATCGTTGGGCACATCGCCAAAATGCTTCCGGTAAAACTTTTGTGTTTCACTTCTTGAGGTAGGCATGTTTTATCATAATATCCTGCTTTCTATTGATAACAAAGGAAAGCATCATACATTGTAAATTTCGGGTGTACAATTTGCTTTCATTTTATGAAGAAATCTGGGGGGGAGAATTAGAGTGATGCAGCAAGCCGACAGCAGCAGACAGATGCAGCAGTCGGTGTTTAGAACAGGATTTTGTTGGGCAAATCGATCGAGCATTCTATTCTATTACAAAATTCCACAACCTATTTTAAACTTACCTGTATACAAGTTTAAGAAATCCATTAAAAGTAGGCATGCTCCTGAAAAAATTAAAATAAAAAATTTGCTTTTGATCACATACTCGATACATGTAACAATAATGCAGCGGGATCTTAGTCCATTAAGTACGAATCAGCGTTCTTTAGAGACTGGTAATTTTGCATTTTGGAAAATAAACTTTGTTAGAAAAACCATTGTATTGTATTGTTCCATCTTCGGTGAACTCTGATTACATAATGCGGAAGCGAACTTCCGCTGAAGTTTGTCTTTTAGGAGCGTCGGCTTTATATTGTTTCTCGTGACACACATTCTAGAATTTGCATAGCAGGCCACCGACACGAATGTTTACAGTGTCGGTGCCCGGCAGTATGGCTGTTGTGGCGTCATGATGATGACGAAGGCGGGGTAGGTCGGACGCCGCGACGCGACGGCGCAACAGAGCGGGTGGCAAGCCGTGCCATTGGCCGCTGCGTCATCGGTGCATCTGTGTCTGTGCACCCTGTTGCACTCCGCCCATTTACCTCACCCTCTCTTCACACCCGATACTTCTATTTGAATTTCACTATAAACTAGGAACTATCGGATGTCTGTGCTGAGGGAAACCCGATAGGAACGACGCAGGATAAACTGACATACCTATCAAACGACATCACTTGGCAGAAACTTGAGAAAGTAAATAAGATTATTTATTTGCATGTATATGTGAAATTGAGATGTAGCCACTGAAAGCCGCAACATATCCAGTCAGGAAACCCTGACGTGCAAATAATTTTTGAAGTGAAAACTTCTTTAGGCACGTTGAGCACTTTTTGGTAAGGGGTAAAAAAGTGGAATACGCGAGACCGACACCGTTCTTCTTAAGACAAAAGGTTTTAAGTAAAATAAGTAAAGTATAGTAGAAGTGTATATGTAGGTTATCTGAACTGAATCTCAATAACTTAAACCCCTACTGAGAAAGAGCCTGGAACCCGTTCTAACTTCCAGGATCTTTCTCAGTAGGGGTTCTCTTTCTCTCTTTCTCAGTTCTTGTGACCCGTCACCTAGTTATGATTGTAAAACTCAGTCGAAACAGTCAAAGTAGAAACCTTTCGAAAAAGTTTTTTTTCATATAAAATATTGGCATTGAATCTAAACATTATTGTATAATAGGTGGGTTCATTTCCTTTACACTACTAAAGCCAATATAAATACATATAACGAAACCGAGAACTCTGTTATTTAGATACAGGTTTGTCATTTGATCAAAATCTGACCTCCTTGGCATTTATTTATCTAACCCTATAATTGGGGCTGTGTCAGAGAAATGGAAACGTTCTTCTTGGAACCAGAATCGACAATTAATTCACAATACTTGTCAAGGGGCTCTCATTGCCAGCGGAAGCCACATTCTAACGTTGTTAAGGAAGAAACACACGCAACGCGACACGGTTGCGTTTGCAACGCTGCTCCTTGGAGTAGCAACTCGGGTGGTTTGTATAATTATGGTATTTTGATCACTCTAAATTTCAGTGCTGCGAATTCTAGGGACTAAATCGTGTTTCCGAATAATTCTGAATGCTGAATGTCTTTATGCCACCATATCTCATCCTCCTCAGTTAATAAATAACTGACTAAGCCTAAACCGTTCGGTCAAGAAAGTTGAAATCTTGCACAGAGGTTCCTTTTATAATGTAGAAGACAAGGTAAAATTGAATTTTCTTCATTCCCATTGGAGCGAAGAGGCGGGCAGTCGCTAGTGCATGAATAAATTGCCTACTCGCAAGTACCCACAACATCAGCGGGCTTATTACGTGAAACTGCACAGCTGTTGCTTGTATTAGTGTTTCCACTTGCCATCGCTTTGCTTGGGTAGCCGCCTCGCGTTGTTTTGTCTGTCTCAGCCTTACGTGCAGAGTTTGGCCGCTTGGCCCCGCTAAATAGCTCGCAGAGCGCTAGTATCGAACCTGTTTCTGCGAGTCTGCGAGGTTTCGAGGTTGCATATTTTACTGGTTTAGGTGTTTATGTAGGTAATAGGTATTTATATTACTGCTGTTTTTTTAGATTTGGTAATAAGAGGCTAGGTTAATCATATCATAGGTAAATAAAGGTTTTGCATCGCTGACTGAAGAGTCAAGTGAGGGAGACAAATAGTTATGGTGCCTTCTAGGATAATGTTGCAATAACCAAAAATATTGCATGGTTTAGTAGAATATTTGATATTCTTTTCAACTTCCATACCTCCACGCCTTCTCGAGAAAATGGTCAGACGGACGGACAACGAAGTGATCCTTTAAATATAAGGGTTCCCTTTTTCCTTTTGAAGTACGGAACCCTGAAAATTAACTGTCTTACGTAGGTACTTACTTAGAAATAGAAAGTACCTAACGCGTGCGGTCTGTGCTCGCTAGGCATCGCTGAAAAATAGGGTTAAAGCCCTAGGCAACGTCTTTGTAAAGGCGCTTCCTGTGAGCCTCGGACCTCGGCCTGGGATGACGTTGTGCTGTGTGCAGTTGGGATGTCGGTTGTACTAGTCCCCCTAGGCCCTGGTTTGATTCTACTTGCATTGCCAGTCGTGTGTGCACCCCGGCTGCCGTGGAATGTATGGAATACTTTCCTCCCGCTCGCTCGCTTCGTGTCTGACATTCATCTTTCGCTCGCTCGCATCGCGTGATGTCATCAAGATCAGGTGCAGTCTGCCTGCACTCTGTACTCTACAGGCTACAGAGTTATGTTGGTGGAGTTCTGCAAATTCGTTCCGCTAAACTAAAAGGCTCACAAGGCCAAGTTGCCCTCTCCCCTGGTATAGGTCTGGAGTAAAAGCTGTTGTTTTGATGTGACAACTTCTTTAGGCGCGTTGGGCGCTTTTTAGTAGGGGGTAAAAATGTGGAAACGCGAGACCGACACCGTTATTCTTAAGACAAAAGGTCTTAAGTATAAATATTATAATATAGTACATTCGTAATTAAACTTTAATACCTTAGTTTTAAGGTTTATATTTTAATGATTTTAAAAGTGCTGTGTTGTTATTTTAAATATTCGTTTTCACTTCTATCGGCAGTCCCTATGACTGCCAATTTATTTTTAGATAGGGGCACCACTGGGGAAATGCCAACCCTACCTACTTACATAGGATTATGACGCCTAATAAACAAAATTCAAGGCAAAACCAAAAATAAAAACCTCATTTCCTAGTTCATTTGGAGAAACTTGACCTATTTTTTTCAAGTTGCAACTTGGGTTAGGTGCGTACGTTCTAAGTACGTACCTACCAGCTCTACTTACCTGAGCCTACCTTAGCTATATAGTACATCTTTTTTTTTCTTAATGAGTACCTATCTACTTACTAATTACCAGGTAGCAATCACAACCCACACAGACGAAGTCACGGGCATCGTCTAGTCATCTTCTGAATGAATAAATTAATGATAGGTAGGTACCTACCTAGTTCTTGAAAGTAAAATTCAAGTTAAGTTCGGCCTCTGAAATCGGGCAATGTGCCAACCTTTTGTAGATTTGCATTAGCAAAAATCTTCGTAGGTAGGTATGCATTTGTTTGTCTAAGTCTACCTACTTATTTTAATCGTTTCCGGGGTTAAATTAAGTACTGCTGCTATCTTCGTCACTCGATATTTCAATTAAAAATTAAATAAATAATAAATTTCAATAACACCACAATTTAAAACGTTTCGGAGAAAAGATTCGGAGGGAATTTTAATAATCCATCAACATCATTGCAATAATCTTTACTCTGTGCTCGTGCTTGCTCCGGCGAGTGTAAGGACGGCCGCCATCACTCATCGAAGCAAGATTGCAAAGTTAAAATCACGCTAGTGAGACGGACGCAAATCGATCATACATCGAAGCGAGACAGCAATATTTGAATTTTGGGAACAGAATTTTCTTTGGATCCGCGATACTTACCTATTTCCAAATTCAAATCAAATTGCAACCCAGCCCATCCAACATCTCCATTAATTAAGCTTTATGAATGAAATGACGTAGGTCCTATTTTACCTTATTACCTTAAATGCCTATCAGGTCTTGTAATAAGGCATTGTCGAGCGATGGTGTGAAATAATATTGGAAGTGATGTGTACCTCTACATAGTAGAACTTACTACACATCGCTTTCAATATTATTTTCAATACACTTGCTCGAAAAATGCACTGCAGAGGCAGTAAACAGGGCTTGTAAGTTGAATTTACTGTCCGCGTGCTGTAAATATTTACTGCCCTCGTGCAGTAAATTTGCAGTTTTTTTTAATTTTTTGTCCACGTTACTTATAAATAAAAAGTTTTCTTCCAAGAAGGTTCATAATGAGATTGACTTTGTATGTAGAAAACCTTAAAAATAATGACATTTAGATGTGAATTGATGAAATTAATTCATTAAGTAAATAAAAATAAAAAATAATATAATTTATTAAAATTGATTTAAGTTTTATAAATCAAAAAAGTCAAGGCTGGGAGCTAAGAACTAGAACCTAGAGCCATCAATTTAATAAAAAAAAACGCAACTACAACAACGCGCCGTATTAATAGTCATAGAATTTTTCTCATAAATTATCAATACATATGAGTGAGATGTGATGTGGAATTTTAAAATTAAATCAACAATTAGGTATTTTAGATCTGAGAAAAAAATCGCGCTTTTATTAGCCGCCAAAAATCTCGAAAAATCTCGGGCGTGAAAAGCCATTTTCTAGTGAGCACTTAGTGCCTACCTACTCGACTTTTATTTTCAACTTTTCTCACAAATGTATTGAAAAATATTGTGTGATACACGGGCGTTAAGGTTTCTACATACTCGTGACGACGGTCAGCCCCCGACTGGCGTCATCGGGCTCACATTAGTCAACTCCTATGTAAAACTCCTATTTACCGCTCTTATATCACAAACTACTATTATGTAGAGTGAGTAGTAAGATAAAATATAGGTAGGTAAGTAAGTAGGTAGCGCAGTGAATATGACGGAGCGGCGCGGGCGCGCAATGCGCTCATGAATGGCGTGTGACGCAGGCGCTGCGCGGCGTGGTCGCGGCAATGTGCAAGAGCGCGCGCGTCGCACTACGCAGCCCGCACTCACTCCGGTGAAATCGCGCGCTGCGCTCGAACGGTACACTGACGGTCAATCCATCGCCTTACGCTCACGTTATTATTAAACCACAACTCACTGAACTATTAGGTTCTTCAAATTCCATAGCGGCGGAACAATTCGACCTTTTGTTATAACCGGTCCGAAGTGTCATTGCTTCGAAGGGCCTAGTTGCTCTAGTGAGTCGTTTAACGAAACAGTAAAAACTCAAGTATCGAGTTTGGTATGGATAGTGTCAGCGCCTGGGAAAGCTCGATCTAGCTTCGAAATTTCGAAGGACCGAATTTGAAGGGCGTTTTCTCCTTGCTAGCGGCTGCGCCCCGAACGTACTGTTCTATAAAGCGGGACACGAGGCGGGTGACGCCTGTACCGGACGAAGTAGGCGGTATCGGGCGACCGCCCTCCGCAGGCCCCGGACGGGCGCCGTGGAAAAGGCATTGGTGCGGGGCGCCGCCACACGGACCCACTAACGAATATACTTCACGAACTTCTATCGTTTTAGTGGTTGCCTGTAACATCTGGCCCATTGTCGATAAAAATGTATTATAAACAGCCAGCCATGATCATATCATTTTAAGCATTAATTATTTCTGTAAATAGCAAAATATCATGTATGATGAGAGGCGAACGAATCAGAGACAATCGTTTTTTCAGATTAATTTTCATAATATCATTAGAATGCAACACAGTGTGGTTGCACGATGACGTTACACGAAAAAGAAATATTTATTGAAACAAAAAGATCGTGATTCATGATACGATGCAAAAAAGCATACCTAGTGATGCAACAAATAAAAAAAAATAAGATTCGCTGAATAACAATTGACTTTAATAAGAGAGCTACTGTGAACAGTATACCACTCAGTGAACGTAATAAGCCATGATTCCTGATCTGTTATTTTTATTATGAATATTAGATTATGCCTTTTGTCCTCAATTAACAATGAACAAACCGATTGATTAGCACATGTATACCTATCTTCTGCTGTAGCCTAAAGAAAGGCTACTTTAAATAGGTTGAAAATGCAAACAGACTAATGAAATCTGTTGTTGGCAAAAATTCAAATGATTCGTAATAATAATGTAATTTTGATTTTTATTTATTACTTACATAATTAACCTTACGTAACAAACGTTTTTCAGCTGTTCGTTTTATCGTATTCACCGTATACTTTGAATATGTTAGTTACTGTTAGAATTAATGGGTTTTCGTCTTCGTAAGAGTAGTATTCTAGTACTAAGAGCCAATAATGTACGTATGATGCGTTTCTCTTATTTAATTATCTTTTATTAATTTCATTTTTAAAGAAAAATAAAGTTCTGAGAACAGAAACCACTACGGCAATAAGAAAAATAGATTGTTACAAATTTAAAAAAAAAAACTGTTCAAAGAGATCTTAGAATCTCTGTGGAACATTTCATTTTTTTGTTTTTCAATGGGCCACGTAGGTACCTATTTAGGCATTGTGAAATTTTTTAGGTAACCTACTACTACTATAACACGTATGTACCTACTTACATGGTTTTATACTCAAAACAATTTAACTAGTGGATTGAACTCTTTGATTAATCTATCAAGCTTAAATGTTTTCCTTAATTCTTAGCACCTGTATTAGTGACTATAGTTCTGCACTCGTTACTCATGAGTCATAGCAGGTCCGGCTTCCTCCTTACCTATCAAACATATCTTATCTTATATATTTTTATAAGATTGTGAATTGAAATACCCTTACCAAATCGATTGTAACGATAGAATTTAATCGACACAGGCGCTTCACTACTCACAAGGCGCGCTGCGCTCCCCGCGGGCCCCGTTTTACTGCCACGCCCAGCGCGCGCATTCTTCAACGAAATACACAAAATGGATGCACGGAGAATCGAGTCGGGTCGGCGTCGCTTGGAGTGAGCGCGGAGCGGCTCAGTCACGCACGTCACATCAGTCAGTCGAGTAGCTACCTCGCTAGCCTGCGAACTGTACGCACGGCGCACACGTGCCCTCGCGCCCGTCCCTATCCACACCGCCGCACTCCGCGCGAACATCGCTCTCGGGTGCCGATCTGCCCGGTGCCTCGCTCGCTTTCGACCTATTATGTAATACGAAAATAAACACCGCGCCTTTAACAGCGAGCACGTGTGCGTACCGGCTGCCTACCTTGCCATCCACATCCAACCACAGACTCATCGACATTCCTTATCATCACAGTCCCCAAGAAACAGTAATCACAATTCGCGTCTTCAACGGAAAGTTTAATCTCGCCCACGTAACACCTGTCGATCGATATTCTGTTTTCGGTTCCTCTCGGCTCCTTTACCTAAGTGGGTGGTGATTGTGTCAGTGGATTGTTCTAAATCTTTAATCAGTGCAAAATGTCTAATTCTATGGAGCAGCAATTTGGCGAACTCAGTCTGTCACAGGAAGATCACGATCAAATTTTTGAACAGGATGACCACCAAGAGCAAAGGTTGGTTGAGTTATTTTTGATCATAATCAATATAGTTAGGTAAATCTGCTTATTCTTTCCAATAAAAAGTATTAAGCTCAGTAATAAAAGACTCAATCGAAGTGCCCATTTCACATCACTATTGCATTCAAAATCATTCAAAACTTCAAATGTTACTACTCTCGCTGAAACGGCGACAGCGTCAAGCAAGCGTTGTTGGTGCGTTACGCGTCAGTTGTGTACGTCTCGCTCTTTCACTCTTGTAATATGCTTATATAGGCTGATTCTGGCTGATTCTTTTCTTCGGTAGTCGATTTTCGATGAATTACTTGCCCCCACTCAAAAGGTTTTTTTATTAATGTAATATTATTGACACAGATTTATTTATTAGGCAGATTTGCTATCAGCCTTTTATAGTATAAAGCGATAGTTTAACATATCTACATTTAATCAACTCTTATTGCCACACATCACATAATTTTTATCCTATTTTGTAGGAAAACTGCTAATGCTTATTAATAGTTGGTCTATGGCAAATGTGTCGATGGTGTCAAACCGCGCACTAACATGATTTTAAACTATCGCAATTTATAAAAAAAACAAAGAAACAAGTAAAGATAATGAAATGCAAATTGAATGTATTTTTAATCAATATGTTTCGGTTTTTACATACAATTCAATTCACTTCCGGAACGGACACCCTTAAAAAAGTTAAGTGCATTTTGTAATAAGGGAAATAATAAAAAGATATCCAGATTAAAAGTAGTTTAAATTAAGAATATAATGATCTTATAGATTCAGAATAAATATATATAACGTCTTCTCACTTTCATAATCATTCTTTTAGTAGCAAGTTCACCTCTTATACCTACTCAGTCCACGCGTTGAGTGGATAGGTATTAGGTAGGTGGTACACAAGTAATAAAAAACAGCGGCGTCACGCATAAAACTTGCATTGATCAAGAGCTGACATATGAACAATCAAGTATTGTTAATATACAAAATCTTCTAAAGCATCGTTATGGGTGGTACCATTATTGGATAGGCATAAAATTAAAGTTACGAATTGGCATCTTCGTGTACCTATGTATTTTTATTTGCAATATTATAAATTTAGTATACTGCTTTAATCAATAAGTGAAAATAAATGCATACCTAAAATTGTGAATGACATGCGTACCTATGCAGCGTATTGAATTTTCATTCTACAAATAGGTAGGTAGGATATCATGCTGTGTCTTGCGAAAGCATTACTGCTCATAATGCCTGGAACACCTGCGTGCATATTTGCTTGACTCCCAACTGTCGACCCTATCCATAATTTTCACTTATGGATTTGTCCTGAAACCTGAAAATTAGCAAGTATAGTCACGGTTATACTACTTAATGACTTTCATTAAAAATATCTATCGTAAATTGGTAAAGGAATTAAATTTCTTATTAATCTAACATGTACATAGGTTGTCTCTTTACATAATTTTGGATTCCAAACATGGGTAAATAGGATAATAATACAGCTGGCAACACCAAAACGCGAGACACCCGACTAATTTCAGAGAACATACAAAAATGGTCGCCTGGAATCATTTTATTTAGGTACCTCTTTAACTTGGTAGTTAATGTTACAAAATTCGATTATTTTATTTTAGCTAATTACCTACGTATTTATTAAGTTATTTCTATACATTGTAGCATTCATGCGAGTCTTTACAGATATAGTGTCTTTGTATCTGTAACAATCTGGTAAAACTAAGGTCAAAATTATTGTAAACTTATATACCTATCGTTCAGTTTGGCTTTTGCAGCCTAATACCACATAATACACTGCAATATACACCTTGTCTATAATAAATGTTAAACCACTTTTTATTTCGTAAGCTACGAGCACAGATATCACTGTCGAATTCCTATTTCGCACGAATATGTACGAATAACAAAAAACCGGCCAAGTGCGAGTCGGACTCGCTTACGTAGGGTTCCGTACAAAACTGTAGTAAGTTTAAAATTATTAAAAATATTTTTATTATATGATGTAACTAATAATTTATGGGTACTTTTCGCAATTTTTTCTTTATCTGTGCTAGGTAAAAGACGTTGCTTCGTACCAAATTTCAAGATTCTGAGTTCACGGGAAGTACCCTGTAGGTTTTGATTCCCTTGCGAGTGTCGAAAATTTGCAGCATAAACAGCTGTGTCCTTTGATTGCGTTGGCTTAGAAATTTGATTTTTTCACAGCTCCAAGGGACAATAGACATGAGTATTTGATATGAATTTCAGCTTGATACCTACCTCCATGCGTTCCTGAGAAGAAGGGTCTTGACAGACAGACGGACGGACTTTAAAGTGATCTTATAAGTGTTCCGTTTTTCCTTTTGAGGCACGGAATCCTAAAAATTATAAAGGAATCAGGATTGTCTGACCTAAACTGTCGGATTGGTCAAACAATAAAAAGTGATACGCTGAGCAGGACGAGTACATTTTCTCGCTCTGTCACTCCATGGCATTAGCGTATAATATACTCATTTAATCCAATTATGTATATTTATAACGTTTTCGTTCAATGGACTCGACAAATGGCAATGGTATGGACAAAACCTGGACACTTAGGCCGAGTTCAGTTTAGCAGACCAGAGACCTCACATATGGTTGCAACATGCAAGCTTACCTATCTCGGAAACCTGACGCTTTAGGCCTGTCACATACCTACATTCGGAATCCCGAAACGGAATTCCTTACGCAGCAAATCCATATAAAAAATATATGTATACGCACATCAGTTTACCGTTCGAATTTATTTCCGTTTCGGAATTCGGTTAGCACCATCTTACGTGGAGTAAAAAATCCAAATTCCTCCTTAATTGTGGCGTGGACGTGTAACGTGGACACTGACAAAGACTACAAGTCTACTGATAGCACTGATGTCTATGAATGTAAAGACGAGCGCGCATCTAGACATGCTCACCGCAGGAGCCGCAAGCACACAGTCTTAGTCATCACATTTTATATTTTTTTTATTATGAAATCTTATGCTACGTAACACCCGCTCAAAGAACGAGCTGCATTTTAGTAAAATACTGTAGGTATACGTATCCCATCCACGTAAGCGGATGACGATTAACGTCATCAGATTCGGCGCGTTTTAATGCGTACGGTGCAGTGAATGGATACCGCGAGGTCTCATTTCGGGGCGAACCACTAGTTATTAAGTTGATTTTGACAAGTGCTTTTGAATAGTCGAGTCATTCTACCACTGGTTCGGAATGCCATTCCTACCGAGAAGAACCGGCAAGACCTTCGGTGGTTGTTCTTTTGAAAAAAATATTTACAATTGCATTCATGTGTAGCTATTCAGCTAGTATCTTAATATTTGACTAGAGATAAGTAATTGGAGGTACATATTTTAGAATCCGATGTTTCCTTAACAGTCCCCTTCACGTAAAAGAAATCGCAGAGCGTCCAGCGAGATCGTTAGAAACGTGTTGAACTGCTAAGCGGTGGCCACTTTTTTCACCGTCCTCGTAGAACGATGAATTAAAATCTCGTGGAATGACAAACATTATTGCATCAAACTCGTTTATATTTTGTATTACACGTTGGACAAAACCTGTTGAACACGATCACAACGATTACATTTCAACCGAAATTGATTCAAACCGTTGCATCTTTTAGTATCTGTTACCAAAATGTGATTGTACCTATTGAAATGTTTTACAGCGTCTTTCATCACACACAAATGCAAATGCGTATTGTTACCGTTTACGAACCAACATTGTAATATTAGAGACGTGAATTAGACTGGGATGTAAGACAAAGTACTCTTACATTAATCGTGAATGAAAATGTACAAAAATATTTTTTAAAACATATATTATGAGTAAATAAAAAATTAGACACCAGGTTTTAATGTACTTGATAATAATATAATAATAATCTTACCGTTAGGATACCATTAAGTACATTAAAACCTGGTGTAGACATAGTAAGACGATTAAGAGAGGCATCCAGATCAGGATTCATAAAAGCATTGTTTAGCACTTTGGAAGTAGGTATCGGAATCCTTATGTTTCATTACGGCCTGCCAGGAAATATTTACACACTACATACTATAGTAAGATGTGCTACTGCTTTACACGTATTGTGGAAAGGAACTTACATAGCATACCACTCCTCTAATGAAACAAGTCGCCACTTAGGTAATAAAAAACCTATCACCTATCATTATGGGCGAATGTTCTATGTTATCATTGCTACTTTTGTGATCTACTTTAAAAAGTTGAAAAACAGCGACGTTGGCAGAACAGAAAAGTTCCAACTAGAACTATGAACTAAAACCAATGGTATTTAAGTAGATGGCAACCGTAAATTCGCCGAAAAGAACGCTGCACACAAGATCTACCTACAAGATCTTTGGCGAGAGATGAGACTATTGAATGAAGTACTTAATGCGACTACGACGGGAAATGTGCTCAACAATGCTCACCAAAACGCGAATACATTTTGTGCAAAGAAGATGCGATTGAAGGCGAATAGAATAACCAACTCCAACTCTTTCTGACTCCATCTTAAAAAATTAGATGGCCGACCTGTTGCTTGAAAAACTCTCTCACATCACTGTTACCTGAGGTCATGCGGTTTTGCGGGCAGTTTACTGTGCCCATTTCCGAAATTCGCTACCACTTAAACCGCAAACGATAAACGTGCGAGACCTATAGATATGCCACCATAAATGGCCACTAATAGACGGTGGTATTACAGAAGAGCTCATACCAGGGAAGTTAAATAAATAAAGAAATAAATAATAATAATAATAATAAATTAATTTAATAAAGACCTTTTTGATACCGTCAAAACTGGCACAGCACCAGAAATAAAAATTCTTTCCAAAAAACTGACTTCCAAAGCCACTGTGAAGTAAAAAATAATTTTAATAATTTTAATTAAAACTTTGCTTATCTTTGTTATAGGTACGACTAACTTGTGTGCCATACTTATATCCTAGGCTGTTCTCATGGGCTTTTACGAACCCTTGACGAATTTCACCTGCCTCCGGAGCATGCTGTGTTTCACAAAGACAAAAGCATCGTAGTCCACATCCATACGATGCGGCAGAACAGCCGGGAGTTTAAGAAACTGCCTCATTGTTTGGCGTTTGTGGACTATGGGAAAGCCGTCGGATTATTCCATCGAGACATCCATAAAACATCGCTGCAGTGAACCCAGCAAAGCCTAATATAATAGTCTACGGAAGGAAGCTAGTGGACCACAACAGTAATTACTCAGACGACGAAACTTTACAGTATGATAAAGTATCATGAGATAAAGGAATTTTACAAATATCCAACAAAAAATTTGAACGGAAGTTTCCTTTTTATGTTTAATATCTTGGTCCGGAAAAATGCTCGGTCAAAACTTTCTGCACTTGAAACATTCATGTAAAAGTATGGAAACTAAATAAAAAATACTAAAGCTGAAACTACTACAAAATTTTGAAAAAACATGTTTTTTAATGTTACTTGCATCGGAAAATTGCTCAATGAAACTTTTTCACTAGAATGTTCTTTTATAGCCGTTTAATACCTAAGAATTGAAAATCCAAAAATATACTATTTTCTATATTAAAAAAAAATTACCTTTTCATTCAAAGTGGACTCCATAATTTTTTTATTGATATATGATTAAACAATATTTTTTTCTATGTCAACTATCAACATATCCAATAAAATAATCAAGCGCATTGAAAATTAAAACATTTTAGAAAGAAATATTTTGTACTAGATGATGCCCGCGTCGTCGTCCGCGTGGATTAAGATTTTTGATTCCTGCGGAAACATAAATTTTCCGGGATAAAAAGTAGCCTATGTCCTTACAATCTACCTCTGTACCAATTTCAACAAAATTGTTTGAGCAGATGGGCCGTGAAAGCGTAGCAGATAAACAGACAACTTTCGCATTTATAATATTAGTATAGATTTTATCAATCAGAGGAAGCAGGAGCGTGTTGACGTCATGAGACCGATATAATATGCCTACTGCGACCGAGTCTGTACTCGATAATCGATCGTATTTCGATTCGACAGTTCAATTTTCTATCAAAACTGTTGCAAACGACAATCAGTATGACGATCAATGTCTTCTGAACAGTATATTGCCTTACTGTTAATGTAGCAAATCGCTCTTAAACTGGTTAGTGCAACGAACCTGCTTTAAATATAATGGTTGTATAATCACAGTGATGATTATGAAATTTGAATCATTGTGTTCTCGATTGTATTTCCCTAGCAGTTAAGTAATAAGGCTATTGATTAGTTTGGTAAAATTTCACCGCGAAATTATTCAGTTCAAAATATGAAGCTTATACCTTTATGTATAAATACCTAATTACCGGATATGTTTCATTTTGTTGGATATTTTTGTGTAAGTTTTGGATCATCCAATACTAAGACCCTGCCAAGTTTCATCGACTGAGGATTTAATGTGGGGGTCTCCACTCTCCATACAACAGACCGCCCCGTTTCCTAGTCTATAAGCTCACTACAGCGATGCTTTATCGACTGGCACTATATTTTAAGATGATTTCCAGGTCCAAGATCAAAAATGAACTCGATTTCCATGCGAAGAGGGGTAAGGCAGGGAGACGTAATATCCCCGAAACTGTTCACTTGCGCCCTAGAAGATGTTTTTTTAAATGTTTATGACTGGAAAAATCGAGGCTAATGTAAGGCGTATAACCACAACTACATCTCACATTAAGATTTTAAGTCGACGAGGTTATACTGGTAGAATCGCTACAGGATCTTGAAGAATTGTTAATTGAGATCAGATGTTGGTCCAGACGACTGGGTCTATGCAAAGAATGTGAGAAAGATAATTTATTAACTGTAGTTTAAAACTACGAGTTTTTTAAGTGTTATCCTCTACTATCTTGTGAGACCACACGATCTTGTGAGACAGATACGATAATATGAAATAATTGGTCATAAGGTGCACAAAATATAATATAACATGCAGGCAGTTTGTACATAATATATTCATATGAATGAGTTTCAATGCAAGCAGTGAGGGCAGGAGGTGTGCACCTGTCGACAGGTGGCGTCGCGGAGCACGAGCCGGTGCGCAACCGCCATTGCACCGCCAGACTGCACTCAGCTTTTTATATCGACAGTAATATTGGGATTTTTGTCGATAACGTATCGAAAGAATTATCGATACGTGGAAGACATCCCTACCGCTCGGGACGTTACGAAGCAGGCGCGACCCGGCAGTGTTTCTGTTTATGATTTTTAAAAAAAAAACATGTGAATTAATGGTTCGGAATTGTAGAAAATCTTTGACACGGGCAAACCTGCGGGCCAACATATTTGCTCAGATGGAAAACGCCCTGCGTTCCCTTTTCATGCAGACATCATCCATTAGATTAATGATTCCCAAACTATTTTGGGCAAGAGACCCCTTTCCAAAATGAACTGATACCTCAGACCTCCATAGCCAAATTACTTAGAAAATCCTATCTTTATTTTTTTTCCTCTTGATTCAAAATAGTTACCTATCAATTTGAACTTTGAAAAAAAAAACTTTGCGGTTGGTTAAGTGAGTAAACTTAATCAACTGCATCATTTTGTCATCAAAATTTAACAAAATAAACAGACATAAAATTCGGTACATTATCAAGTGTAATTAATAATTATTAATAATACAAATTATGTAAAAATACTTAATAAAATAAAAAAAATAAAATAACAACAATTAAAAAAAAATAGGGATCGATTTTTGACTTTGTCGACCACCGAAATCAGTTTTTGTTTAGGTCGACCCCTGGGGGGAGCCAATCCATTCGGGTCGATATCGACCACTTTGGGAATCCCTGCATTAGATCATCTGTTTGTTAGAACGTGCCTGGTACTTAAATTTATAAACCCTACTAAGAGCTGCTCCATGTAGTTTTAATGGAGCTACATAACTTTGTACCAGCCTTAAATACCTTAAATATCATAAATTCTGTCTTCATGACATTGTATTACAAGCCATTCGATGCAGAATAATAGTACTCGCACACCGCAAGCACTTTTCTCAGTGCGTTGATTGAGGGAGCCAGCAGCACCTTATCGTCAACGTTATTCACGCAGACACCGTCAACGTGGCAGCCCACCGGCATGCTGCTGAGTCTCTCATTCAACTCGTTCACGTACAGGCTGAAAAGCAATGGAGAGCTCTTTCCGCCCTGTCTAACACCACATAATTACCCTCTACTTATACACTAAACAATATTATATGATAGGTAGAGGCAGTAGAGCACCTGCGCTTTTATGTTCCGAAATGCACGGGCAGGTGGTACTGTTCATTATACTGTACTGCGCAGTGCATAGTGCATACATGCATTAAGCTGTATTGTTTATTTTTAACTAAAATTAGAAATATTGTAAATATGTTCCAAGTATCTATTTAACTACTGGAACTGTCCCGCCGCCCATCGTGAGTTACAACTTTCGCTATTAGAGTTTACTTTTACTATTAGCTTGTTTTTAATACGGTAACGGAATAGAAAGTGATTATTAGTACTTAATGAGTATCTATATATATAAAAGCGAAATACCACTCATATACTGACTCACTGACTTATCACGGTATCTTAGGAACTATAAGGCGTACACTTGAAACTTGGAAGGTAGGTTCCCTCTATGGTGTTGATGCCAGCTAAGAAACGGTTTTGAGAAAATTCACCCCCAAGGGGTTGAAATTGAAAGGAGGAGACTTGAAAATCGGGATTTAGATTATTAGTTTTAAAGTATAGACATGAAAATGTAGAAAATTTAGGAAACCTATAACCTAACCTATAACCACATAAGCTATATAGAGCCTCTATAGATACCTAGGCTGTTTGCAGCGGGAAATGTTCATAATCTCATAGGAAATCAGCATTTGTACGCGGACGAAGTCGCGGGCGACCTCTAGTGAGTTTATAACAGTCGGAGACGGTTCATCTCTAAGCCTGTGCACACGGTTCATTTATTTAAAAGTATTTTTAAATCATTTACTTAGAACAACCACGAAGAGTATACCTTATTTAAGGTAAGATAATGTATGATGTAGGCACAAAACACAATATGGATATCTCGGTACGTGTCCTTCGGGTTACTTTAATTGCAACGAAATCGAATCATTAGATTTCACACTAAGATTTCATGGTCTTCCTTAATTTTAATTTTAAATGTTTGTTTTAGAAGTTTTATCCTTATAATTGACCCTATCGGTTAGTTCAGTGGTCGGCAAAGTGCGGCTCCAGAGCCGCATGTGGCTCTTTGTCACCTTAAATGCGGCGTTTGCTGTTCTTTTCTTTTTCAGTTCTACATACTCGTATATAACTAAAAAGACGTCTTATTGATGAGAACTTTGAATCACGCCTAAAATTAAAAACAACAACATACAAATCTGACTTACTCAAACTTTTCAAGGAGATGTAACACATTGTTCGCATTAATAAATATTTATTATGTATGAAACTTAGTGTACTACTTACTTAGTGTATTAAAAGTTTAATAAGCAGATTTGGGTTCCAATTTTTTTTGAAATTGTTTTAATGTTCATATTTGGTTCTTTGGCTAATAAGTTTGCCGACCACTGGACCGTTAGTTCAATAAAATAGTGACGTCTTGATTATTTTTTGCATATTAAGTCGGTCCGATTCTCGGCTAAGGTGAGCTTTTAAAAAAATGTTTGAATGAAAATTATTTTTATTCTTAAAATAAAGTGTTTCCTTTCAGTGAAAGTTCATATCTTCAATATTTAATTTTTACGTACTTTTCCTGTATATATTTAGATAAATACCTAGCACCTATTTATTAAACGTTACAAATAGTAAAATACTATACAGGTGACAGGCTATTCTACAAGTTATTGTTAAATAATAAATATGTCGGAAAAAGTGCTTTATATAACATATAATTGTAATTAAGTACAACTTTACTTACATTAATTATTATTACATACCTCTATACCCTGTGTTGAAGCATACCTACATTTTGTATCAAGCAGGTGTCAAGTGTAGTTTGCCGCAACCTACCTATTTGCAGATTGTAACATACCTAGGAAGGTAATGAAAACTATTGGCACTGAAGAAGACAGATGGTTTTTCATTAAATATAAACTTTTATTGAACACGCATTCATACTAGGTAATATTATAAATGCAGAAGTGGGTATGTCTGTCTGTCTGCTACGCTTTCACGCTTCACCTGTTAACCGATTTTGATGAAATTTGGTTACAGGGATAGGTTGTAAACTTGTGTCCCGGGGAAGGACATAGGGTACCTTTATCCCGGAGTACTAAGGAGTTCCCGCGGGAATTGAAAAACAATCCACGCGGATGAAGTCGTGTTGTCATCATCTAGTTTATAATAATTATTTACTTGTAAGTAGATACCTCTTACATATTGTTAGCACCTGAGTTGAATGCAGAGCTTAGGAATGTGCTAGTGCTGTGACCTTATACTGACAGTCTTAAATCGATAAATTACAAAAATATGCAGTGGTTGTACTATTTCAAAAACATAAAATATTGATTGAAACACAATAATAAAGTCCAAAATTTTCTTCATTTCGCAAGAAAATAAAATTTTTCGGACAAATAGGGACGATTGTTTTAGTTAGATAAATAAAAGTCTTCTATAGTTCTGTGCATTACACTACGATTAAAGTCATCTTTTTAGAACGAAGAGGTAAGGACCTCTTTGTTCTTTGTTATCTTAATAAGCTTCTTTTTATATTTCTTAAGCTTCTTTCTTTTTATATAACTGATAATGTTCTTTTTGATACTCCGGTATATCGACTCGGTCTGCCGTTAAAGGCAAGGTCAAAAAGTTACCTATTTTGCCTTTCTTCAGTAAAAATATCCAAAGCTTTTTTCGCCATTTCGCGTGCTTGCAAAAAACACGTTTTTTTTGTTACTGAACCTCTTAAACCAGTAATTATTAAAAAATCAACTCGATTATTAAGCGACAAACAAGACAAGCGTTCGATCAAAGAGTATGTAGGTATGTGTCAACATTTCCTAGGAAATGTTGACATATGTGTCGGTGTCGATACGGCCCAAAATTCGTCAATGAGATGATTTAAGAACTTTATCTAGGAATAGAAAACATTAACGGTCCCTCCACTGTTAAATCGCGAAATCGTATAGCTGAATTGATCATTTCATGAAATAATCAAGTAGGTACCTAGGTATATCATTGAATGGCCAAAGTTTTCATCGAGGATGATGACCTAATTAATAGATTATAGGTATTATGACTGATGTTGGGTGTTCATAGTAATCTAGAAGTAAAAGGGATGGGCTAAACCAGAAGATTCGCTTCGTTGCCCTATCATTCAGCTTCACCCCGCTTCATTCAGGACCTCCTTCGCGAGCTTCTGGGTTCACATTTTGCAAAAACACTCTAGGGGTAGGGCAAACAAGACTAAGTTGAGTCGGGTTATGCTTGGTTTTGGGACAGTCACCATCACCATCACTGACACCACTACCATCAACTCAACCTATTCTCTCAACTCTCACGAATGGCTTGGCCGTTTGACAAAAATTCCCGTACTCCGTATTATCCGTATCCGTTTCCTCCATATTATCTAGGAAAGGGGATTGAAACTTTCTGGCATAGCGACCTGCCGCCATTTTGTTTTTTTTTCAAAATCGCGGCGCACGGTGAAAGTGGTATGTATGGATAGAGGACACATAGACGAACAAATAATGTCAAGTAACATAGTACCCCAAAGTGTCACGTTACCGAGATATTTGGAGGTAAAGATAGACATATGAGGACAACGACAATCATTAAAAATAGACTTATTACGTGTCTACAGGTGTTAGATTGTATCCAAATAATCGCTCCCAGATTGATTATTATTATTACTGTTTATTAGAAGAGAGTAGGTACATTACATACTACTCGGTAACTGACAACAGGTCTATTTTTTGTAAAATCTCGTAGTTATCCGGCAATGTTTGCTTTAGTTGTTTAATTAGTGACACAACAAACCCTGAGCATTTATTTCTGAAATCGATCTCATTTTCTTCCGAAAATCTGCCAATCTCTTTTATTTCTCTCAGCTTGTTCTCCACTAGATAAACCAGATAGGGCCGAGGATCTAAATAGTCTTGCAGATTACTTGTTTCCATAACATTTATGTTACGTGTGGGAATCAATACTCGTTGTGCGAGAGATCGTATACCTACAACCAGGTCATGTAATAATTTGCAGGGATCAATATTGTTAGATTGAAATATCTTTACAAGCGCTTGCAGTTCTTCTAATATCGAATGAATTTACAATAAATAAGCTTCGTTGGTCGGATTCTGATAAAGACTGTATAAAGTCTCAGCCGCATAGCACTTTTCGCTATTTCTCACCAAACTAAAATGCAACCTTAGTTCAATCCATTGTTCTAAAATCCTCTTTACCGCCCTTTCAACCGACAACCACCTGGTAGCGCATGCTTGTGTTATTTTTAATGGTTCTTTATCATTGATGGTCATATAGAGGACTTGATATTCATTTTGTCTATTTGACGATTTTGAAAACCAGTTATAAGTCTCATGGACTAAATACTCCAAATGCTTTGGAAGATGCTCCGCAGAAGCGTGAGAAATAAGACAACTGAATAGAATGACATGTACATTTTACCATGATGAGATGCGGTACTTTAATTTTTAACTTCTGATGTACACCACTGTGTATCCCAACCATTACGTTCGCGTTATCCACACCAATACCTCGTAACTGCTTTATATTCAGACCAAAGAAGTTGAGTTTCTTTCACAGCGTTTGTAATGGATTCGGCATCACCTTTCTTTATTTCGGCTAATGTTAGAAAGGTCGAAACTATTTCAAATCTTTTTTTGCTGTAATACTGCACTACGATACCGAGCAGTTTAGTAATGCTGATGTCAGTACTCTCATCTAATAACAAACTGAATGGTCCATCGCCTATATCTCTTTTTAATTCGGTTACAAAATGCGGATTTAGTACATTCTTTATGATAGCACTACATTTTGTTCTGTGTAATTTTAAGTTTTCGGCTTCTTTGAAATATTTTTTACATAGTACACCAAGGTGATCAACGGGTAATATTGAAGTATGAGCGCTTATAAAAAGGGCCAATGATACTTCAGCAGAATTTGTCCCAGAATCAATTTTCGGTTTTGGAGAAAATGTTATTTTTGATTGTCCCGCTGAAAAAGGTTGCGCCGCTTTTAGGCGTTTTTTTCTTTTTATATGATTTAATAAATCACCTTTTTTAGAACTAACCTCGCATTTGCAGTATGTACAAAACGCTTTCGTGGGGTCTGTTTTTACTGCTTGAAGCCAACCTTGAAATTCTGGTTCAGACAGCCATTCTTGTCTGAACTTCTGTGTGTAGGGCTGCTTACTTTGAGCCATCTCACTATGATAAAACAATTCACTCGGGGACGAAAAAATAACAAAAGTTCCGAACTGAAGCGACTATTAAACACTGCGAACTTCCCACTGACTGATGACTGAATGAATAATGAGTAAGAGTAACTCACTATGTGTAGGTAATAATAATACTGCTTTCTCAGCAGCCGAAACGTTAAAAAAATAACCGGGAAATACCCAACTATAAACAACGGCGCCGTCATAGAACAACCATAGACCGAATACACCGACCATAGATAATGTATGTACATTTTGGCTATGGAAACAAGTATGTTGCTTGGGCTAAAAATGATACAAAAGGATTTATTCATAGTGTAAGTGTACACGGAAAAAAGCTAAAATTGTAGAAGAAACAAAGCTAAAGAGCTAGACCCACTTTTTTAAAGCTAACCAAGCGGATTTAGAGCTAAATATAGCTCTAAATACTCCGTGTTGGCAACACTGCTCTATCCGTGGGGGTGAGGGCGAATGTGGGAGGGAGATGCTCCCGCCCATCCCCTCAGGCCCCGACTGCATTCAACTCGGGTGCGTACTATACCTATTTATTCGTAACTTTTTTCAAACACAACAAATTTTGTCATACAATTTTACAATTATGTCACTTTTTACAAATTGATGGGTTGAGGGATTGCAAGTCGTAACGTTCCTAGTAAGAATAAAATATTATAGTGACTAGTTGGTTACATTTTATAATATTGCATTCCTGCGCATTTGAGTTGTAGACTGTGGTACCTACCTACTTGTGTATTGTAATAGTTCGTCCTTGAAATTTTCTGAGTAGAGTAATAATTAGAGTGAATGGGGTGAATGGATTGTTAGTTATCAGGTAGTTGGCGGGAGAGGCGCGGGCGGCGGGCGGCACGCACTCGTTTTGCATTGCACGGCCATTGTGTGCGGCCCGCGCCCGCGCCCCGCCGCCGCACTGCACTGCGCGATCGCCGATCAGTCTTTCGGAAACGCTCGCGCTGGTGTCAGTTTAAGCGCGTCGCCGATTTGTTTCAACCCCCTTCCTTTTCACCCCGGTTTCAGTTTCGCACATAGTAATTAATTCCGGAAGTTTTCCATCTGAGGAACTAGCCGTTTATCAACTTCAAGCTTACATTTCTGTATCAGTAACAAGTAACAACAATATCGCCAGTGTTGTGACCGAGTCCTGTCAGCGCCAATTACACATGGACACAATGACAAAATACCGCAGGTATGCGCTGTTAAACGTCACCTGAAGCTTAGTTGTGATATTTCAGTCATTGTCTTTGCACAACTACAGTTTTTCGTTTTCCATTTTATTTGCTTGTCATTGTTGTAGTTGTAAACGAGACAGTAGTGGACGAAATTGAGTTGCATATTAAAGCACGTGGTGTGCGTGAAGTAAAATGGCGGCGCCGGCTTGGCCGGTCGCCGTGAGTCACCGCGTCGAGTGCCAAGCGCGGCGCTGATAAAATTCACTCCATCAGTCGGGTACACAATGACACATTTCAATGAATACAGGCCAAGTGTACCTACCATTTAAGCACTAAACGTACTGTAATAATGCATAATATTAAGCCGTGGGATTTGTGATCCTAATTAAGTTCAGGAAGCGGATGGGTAGCCCTCAGTCATCATTACTTAACTATTTGCGTTAAAATAAAGGCAACGTTACGCAACGTAGGTATAAACAAACAATAGTACAGGTAGACCTAAGTAAATAAAGTTGCTTGTTGTAAGTAGGTACTTAGGTAGTTAGTTACCTGATTGAAATGACAATAATTAACATTATAATAGTAGTACATATTGTTAGTACCTACCTAATAATTAGGTACTGAGTATACTATACTATTCATAAAGCTAAATTGATCGACAATATTGGGTAGGTACTAGGTAGGTATAGAATCTATACCTACCTAGTACCTACCCTGTCAATCATCTATACTATAGATGATTGACATAAATAAATCGGCGAAATTATGCTGGTATGATGTATCCACTATCCAATACTATCAAATCTTATGGTTTTGGTAACTCGTCCAAATGATAATCGAATGATAGGCCCCCTAAAGGGTCACCCATAAAGTACGTCACATACCCGTTGTTCATAGTTTACCAACAACAGCTATTGTTTTGGAGACAGTTCATAATTTTGATACCTTGTCAAGAACTTCGACCGTCTGAAATGTCTGCGTTTGAATAAGTCCCACTACAGCCTATTAACGTCCCACTGCTGGGCACAGGCCTCCACTCGCATAGGAGAGAGTTAATTAGAGCTTAGAATCATCAATGCGGGTTGGCAGGCTTTAACGACTATTATACTGTTAGTGATAAGATAATAACCGGGACCGACGGCTTAACGTGCTATCCGAGGCACGGGTGTGAAACACCACCAACTACCAAACTCCTGGCTAGTACTGAGAATTGCTAGTCAGAAAAACCCAATACTTAATTATGACCCGACCCGAGACTCGAACTTGAGACCTCGTCGGCCGCAGTCGAACATTACACTTTGTTTATTTACAAAAGTCAACTCATGATAACACGTTTTGCGAACAGGACATTTTTGCAATCGTGGGAGTGGGACGTTATGCGAACGGGACACGCGTCCTAATAATTTTGTCGTGTCTTTACTTCTTAATCTAATAACGTCTGAGCTTCTGTAGTTGCCTAATTTGATGCCTTATTAATTTATTATTACAGAAGTTCAAGGGTAAATTATTATCAAATTAGGTATAACTCATAATTTACGACTGAAACAGTAACCGAAATAAGGCTATTAAGCGCTGTTTTTTGAAACTGTTAGTTATAAAACAGAAACACTTACAACGCAAACAGAAACGATACTGTAACCCATTCAATCTGTAACCCTAATAGGTACTGTGGTAGGTACATGTCCTCACAAACTACACGGTGTAACAACGCGTTCTTCTCACTTCATTGGATTTTACACAACATGGCCATGTTTTTCTTAAAACAATTGCAACCATCGGTGCTTTCACCTTAGGGTCAAATCTGAATACGCGTCAACAGTAAATTTGGCAACGTCGCTATTTCGGTTAAAACACTGTAAAACCCTTTATTTCTGGTACAGATCCATTTCTGTTACAGAAAAGTGTTTCGGGTTAACAGAATAAAAAACACATTCAAAAGGGTTACAGCTTCAATTCTGTTACACTATCATTCTGGAACACTTATATTTCTGTAACCTTTATGAATCTGTTTTTCAGTCCCTGCTCATAATATTTAGGTATCTTTAAAAACAAATACAATATAATTATATTTGCGGTGTAGATAATGAAGAGATAAAACGACATCAACTTTATATGCAAAAGAATGAAAAATAAAAGAATTAGTAAATAAGTAGGTAATGAAGAATAAAATTAATATCTAATTAAGTGTACCTGTAATATCATGGTGATAATATTATATGTATGTACTATGTACGTTTGCGAATGGCGAAGTAGGCCATGAGACCTGCGAGCTGTGACAAATCAATAAAACGTAAGCAGTTAAACGACTATCATTGTAGGTAACTTCCTTTTTTTCAATGAATCGGTTTCGCGTCTGGCGAGAATAGGTACCTACTAAGAACAGATAAGAAACGAGTATTTTTTTATCGCGCAAGTTGCTAAATATTTCATTACGGCGCAAGCCTTTGCATTATTATATTTCTTCGTTAAAATATAGCATGTCGATGATATTAGAATTAGGTAATTGAGATTTTCTAACAAATGAATCTAATTAACCGGTGCCATGCTTATTATATGAGTAAAACTACTAAAAACTGAATGACGTTTATCAATGTACGATAACATATTATGTACACGATTTAAAAAAAAAAATAAGGGTCAGTTTAAATAGCCCTTAACGTCTACAAATACCTAGGAACTGGTTTGAGTCAACAATCGGGGACTCCGCCCTCCCCATAGGTCACACATTTGCATATTGCACCCAACCCCTAGTTACTAGCAATCCAATTTCCCCCGTCACACTAAGACTAAGACATTCTTTCGCTTTATAGGGTTCCCTACAAAAATGGTTAAAATAAGCAACCCTGTTCACCCGTTTCTCATTTGTTTATTTTAATAAAAACTAACAAACAACTATACTTGAAACTATTGAAACTATAGAAAGAAATATTCAAAAATGTATTTTACAACCGCAATAGAGGTTGAAAATGACGGAGAGTCCTGTGCGGTTACTAGATCGAGTGGTAGAAAAATGAAATTTCAAAAGTACCACCGGTTTGGAAAGAAAATCCTACTGAGAACCGGCAAGAAACTTTAGAAAGAAAAACAAGAAAGTAACTATAGTTCGCGCGTGAGTTGAATGCAGAGTAAATGTATGGTGACACACACATACGTTTACTCGGCATTCAACTCGCGTGCGAACTGTACATACGTTTACTCGGCATTCAACTCGCGTGCGAACTGTACATACGTTTACTCGGCATTCAACTCGCGTGCGAACTGTAGCTATCAATTGTTGGTAAGTGGCAACTGGCAACCCTATCCGAGTCGCGTGTAGCGGTTAGTAGGTAAAAAGTAAGCTAGGGTCACGCTACGAGCTCGCGAGTGCAGTGGACTGCGGAACTACTATCGAGTACCGAGTAACGAACTCACTCTTGTGAATGGCAACGAGCGCAATTGCCTCGAAGCGGGAGGGGGGAAGCCGGCGTGCGCGGCTGGTGATGTCATCTCCGCTCCGCCATTTTGTATAGCGGGTCGCTTGCCGCTCGTATCAACTAGGCCTCTGGCCTATACTTATTTGATACTAAAATGAACTAGGTAGATGGATAACATTCGAGCGAGCCTGCACTGCTATGTTAGCACGGCCTTTGAAATGGTTGGAATTATTGTATTTGACACCGTAAGATTGTAAAAACCGTTAGATTATAAACTAACTCGCGTAATTGTAAACTGTCGAAAGATTGTGAACCGTTGGATGTTCTGAGTGTCAATTTTTGAAATATTCATTATATTTACGTTTTATTGCGTGTTTCTTGTAGGTTAGGTTAGGGTTTGACATAAATAATCAAATCCCGCAGGCCTTGCACTACCTGTTTAGATTCTATCGGGTTAATATACCTACCAGATTACAATCTACCGAAAAATAATGCGTTAAATTGTAATCTTTCGACAGTTTGCAATTTCGTGAGTTAGATTATAATCTAACGGTTTTTACAATCTAACGGTGACACATACACTCTTGAGAGATCATTTTGAACTTCTTAGTACAAGTTGGAAGCATACTCAGTCGATTTATGATTACAATACAAGTACAACATTACAATTTTAAAATAACTCCCAACATACCGAAGTAAGGAGCAGAATACCAATTTCGATTCTATCAGAACGTATTTTTTTGAATCATAGCTAAGAACACTCGATCAAGTCTCCTTGCAAACAAAAAATGACTAAATCAAAATCGGTTCATCCGTTTGGGAGTACGATGCCACAGTAGAACACACAGATACACACGTTAAACTTAGAACGCCGAATAGTCGACTGAGCTCCTTGAGTAATTTCTGACGGTATACCTGCAACCTGCCAATCTATTTCACTTTCTATTTATGTAATGAGATAAGTGATAGGTGATTGATTAAATTCTGTTTAGCGAAGAAAGAACATTTTGAGCGTAATCAGCTGTTCAGTCAGTTTAGCACTTAATAACCTTCAATTAATGTTATTCTCCACATCGTTGATCTTTTTCGGTCTTCGATTTGATGCGTTGGCAATATTTAAGTATAATAAATCGCATCACTTTAGAGAATGACTGTTATGTTAAGTAAAGCGCAACGCACAACGGCGGAGCCGAGGCGCGGCGTCCTTTCTGATAACAACTAAAAACTAAAGTAAAACTTCATTTACATCAGCGCGGCGTGCGTTTCGGTTTCAGTGCATTAATTTCTGAAATATCAATATGTTATACTATGTATCAACCGTTTGTTTGCGCTGGCGCTAAGTGATAGGTTTTGTCGCTTGTCGCAGCCGATCAAGGATTCTCATCAGCGGACTCCCCCTGCATGCTCGCTTCGACACCATCGAGCCCCTGCTCTCACAGTACGGCAACGTGCAACACTGCGACAAAGCGAACTCGCGCGATGCCAACACCCAAGCGGTGTTCATCACATTCGAGACCCCGGAGCAAGCGCAGCTGTGAGTATTGTCGCCACGTTTGCCAGCATCTTCCGGAACGGTTGCCCGTTTGCACACTCTGTCGGTCGAATAGCCTTGTCTTGTTGTCTTCCGCTTGTCTCTTACTCTCGCACGCTCTTTGGTCTACTGCATGATGTACGAGTTAATGTGATGTCCCTCTTTGGCCTTCTACTTACTGTTTAGTATCGCGACCTGTTGCTTTGAAATATAGCTCGGGGTTTTCTGGCTGCACTGTTCGCATGGTGTGTTGTGGTTACTGTAAAATCGATAATCTATTATTACATGATAATGCACTGTGTTTTTTGTAATGGAAACTGTTAGTTTACAATCACGCAATTCACTACTCTTCATGCCTTTTCGATTAACTTTCATGGGTTTTTAATATACTAATCTTAAAATGGGGGTGGAGGTTGTCATTAATAATACGCACAATTGACATACTAACTGCCTAAGAAGACTATTTAATATTACAGCTTCTTTTTTATAAAGATATGGAAAGTTGGGTAATTATGATAGAAACAACACTGTAAACCTCATCCAGGCAACTATTCTAAATAATCTTAGAATTATAGCTGCTTAGTATATTATATTTTCACTAACCAAGTTGCTGTGTGAATATTTTTCGAAACTTTTCTATTTTGTGTTAGAAACCAGCAAAATTCATTAGTACCTAGTTTTCGCATGCTTAAATGAAGTTTTTGTGAGTTTTACTTGGGGTACTGTTGTGATAATGAGAAACCTAGTCCTAGGCCCGCTTGCAGAAACGATGGGTTATACTTTTAACCCAGAGTTAGCTGCTACTTTGACAGAAATCGTATACAAATTCGGTCAAAATTTCAAATTTATTCCTGGGTTAACAACCGATGTCTCTGCAAGCGGGCCCTAGTGAAATGATGGCGTTAAAGCAAACGTAAAAACGAAACTAAAGTATCTGATATGTATTGGAGCCCTGACCAGACAACGCGTCGCAAATGCGAAGCGTCGAACGGCCTGACGGCCTCCTGTTCAGTCCGTGACTTGTTGCGGGTGGACGTCGGCTTGGTTGTGTTGCTAAGCTTCTGATGTGGGTCAATCCTATCAATAGGAGCGTTTGATTTTCATAGTGAATGAACTAGAAGTTTAATTCGCTATAATCCGCTACAGTAGACAAATCTGTGTGGTTCAGTGCGTGTCTTTCACCTGCAACATGCGACACCCACCACCCAGCAATTAATCAGATTTGTCTACTGTAGCGGATTATAGCGAATTAAACTTCTAGTTCATTCACTATCATGGACTTCCGCAAAGTAACGACTGCTTTTATTCAATATTTGATTTTCATAGAGCCTTAGATTAATAGATGTTGGATTATATTCTCCTATTGCTGGATTTGACAGACCTCCGTGCAGCACAATTCAGGTGGAATCGCACTACCCACGCGTTTTGTATATGAATAACGTCAAGATGTGCTTTCACTGGAACGCGTTGTCTGCCCAGGGACTTAATACTAATTCCTCCATCGGACTATCAAACTATCCTATACCCTAACACAAGCTTATTGTTGGGATTATGCAGACAGGAAGCGATCACACGTTCTGCCTTCACAATCTTTGTTCGTTTGATTGACGTAATCAGATTACTTGCTAGCTATATGTAGGATGCAGGCGAACGCCTAATGCCTCTTATTTGCGAACTATCTTTTTTTGAAGGAAAAGGGAATTGTAACGGTGGGTCTACACTCTACACCGGATATCTTCGGTGAAAACATAATTGTTCGTTTCTAGAACGCGTATCTTTGTTAAGCCAACCTTCTGCTGATGGTGTCTTTACTAACGTTAACACGCAAACCTGATTCGCTGTGAGATTTGCATTTCCATGCAGCTCAAGGCTATCACATGTGTGTGTCACAAATTATCCTCAACTACCGATCACAAAGCTGTCATCTTTGAGTAAACGGGGATCGTGATCGGCGAACGTATCAGATGTGGATCACCATGCCTTACGTCTTTAGCACACCATCTATTGCATCGGTATGCCTCTGTGCTGTAGTCATAAAGAAGATAGTTTTTTTATTTATTGTGTGCTAAAGGCTTTATAATATTTTTTAATGTGAAACATAATTGTTTGTGTCTGTGTGTGGCAGAGCCATCAACGGACTGAACGGGTGCGAGGTGGAAGGGGGCCGAATGAAGGTGGAGGCAGCGGAAGGGATGGCGCGCGGCGGGCGGCGTGGTAGGCCAGGCGGCGGCCGAGGCGGCGGCGGCGCTCCGGGCAGCGGCGCACGCCCCACTGATTTCCCGCTGCGCCTACTGGTGCAGAGCGACATGGTCGGCGCTATCATTGGCCGCCAGGGCAGCACTATCCGCCTCATCACGCAGCAGAGCCGAGCGCGCGTCGACGTGCACCGCAAGGACAACGTTGGCTCGCTGGAGAAGGCCATCACCATTTACGGCAACCCGGACAACTGCACCAACGCCTGCAAACGGATACTGGAAGTGATGCAACAGGAAGCCAACAACACTAACAAAGGGTGAGGGAGAATCGCTCAGTTATTTTTGGGGTCACTAAAAATGAGCTCAGAACTTGCGCAACAGGTGGTGATTTATCGATCAGGAGCTATTATGAAACATTCGTTTTCCCCGCGTTTGCCTGAAACAAACTGTCCTGAGTTAAGATGTATAAATAAAATTTATTTACTATATATTTAGGTATTTTGCTTAGTTTCATAGTGTATAAAGACTACAAAATATGTATTACTTTTTTTTTCTCCTTTTGCAGGGAAATATGTCTGAAAATCCTCGCCCATAATAACTTAATTGGTAGGATTATTGGCAAAGGCGGCAACACTATCAAAAGAATTATGCAAGAGACAGACACCAAGATTACAGTATCATCTATTAATGATATCAATAGCTTCAATTTGGAGCGAATCATTACCGTAAAGGGATCCATAGAAAACATGGCTAAAGCAGAGTCACAAATTTCGGCCAAACTGCGTCAGAGTTACGAAAACGATTTGCAGGTGAGAAAAAATTTAATTTACGTATTGCTGCATGCATTTAAATTTTACAGTTCACCAGAGGCCTAATTGTCTTAAGCTAATCGTATTCATTTGAGAGCTCATAATGTATAACTCGAACTTTTTAAGGAGTACATACATGCGTTTTGACGTGCAAGCATCTATGACCTCCTTAAACCAACCGGTCGTACATAATCGGGGGGCAGGTCCACATGACATTTGCCAAACTACTCATTCGATTTTCCAGATCTTAGAGGTTCTAGAGTTTGGCCTATATGATAATTTGATTTGAATTTTCTTATTGCTTTGTATTAATGATATATACTGCCTCGTTGGTCTAGAGGCCCTGGGTTCGAGTCCCGGGCCGGGCCATAATGAAATATTGGGGTTATCTGATAAGAAATTCTCAGTACTAGCCCGGAGTTGGGAAGTTGGCGGTATTTCACCCCCGTGCCTCGGAGAGCACGTTAAGCCGTCGGTCCCGGTTACTATCCCTAACATGATAATAATCGTTAAAGCCCGCCAACCCGCATTGGAGCAGCGTGGTGGGTCTAAGCTCTAATTCCCTTTCTTCTATGAGAGTGGAGGCCTGTGCCAAGCTGTGGGACGTTAATAGGTTGTAGTGCTAATGATATCTCATATTAGTTGAGTTAAATAATAGAGCTACTAAAAGAACCTGGGTTCCTAGAATAATTAGGGCCAATTTAAAGATTTGGTCTGGGGTAAACCTTTGGCTGTGGCTAGCGTAACACCTTACTGCCTAAGCGGAGCCAAGTGGTTTAGCATTTGGGTAGTATGAGGCCATTTGGAAACCAATTATGTGGTAAGGGTTTATTAAAAACTGCCACACCACTCCATGCGTCCATTTTAGATTGCATCATTATTTTAGTACACTAAGGTTCCATTCAAATAAGGTCATGATGATGATGTTCGCGACTTCGCCTGCATAGATTTAGGTGACACACACTCACACACATACACACTGGCCTTTTCTCAAAATGTCTTTCTCAGAATGTCTGTGCGTGTAGTTAAATAAATAAAAATGTGTGGATTTTAAACTTTATTTTGTTTTCATAGGTACTGGCGCCCCAAAGCATTATGTTCCCGGGGCTCCACCCAATGGCGATGATGTCGACGGGTCGCGGATTCTGCGGAGCGCCGCCGCCATTCCCACCGCCCATTTATGCGCCGCTGGCCGGCCAAGGTGGCGCGCAGCAGGGCGCCGGAGACTCGCAGGTACTGTATCAACTGTACTGGGTCTCAAACAAGGGCGCGTTTGGAGTCGCGTTTTCAACTAGTTGGGCGTTAGAAATTGTACAGTGTACGGTGTACACTAATTACAATAAATAAGCATTGATCGATTGATAATGCAGATAAACATTAATTGATTGGTGGTGTTTGGTGGCGCGCTCTCGAAAAGGCCAATGTCCAGCAGTGGACGCGTACAGGCTGATGTATGCATCCACGGGTGTATTAATCACGGGTAGGCCCTATGCGATAAACAATTTTGAATCCTTGTGTATTTGTTGTGGTCTTCGCAGTCCGCACATAGATGACATTACTAGTACGATTGACGCGACCATGAAGAGCCCAACTCACGATTACGAAGCGTTCTCTGAATTACGCTATATTATACGACCTCCAAATATGAACGGTCGGACCAGTGGTGCCCGAGCACAAAACCCGCTCGGAGGATGATCATCCTTTGTTATGGTCAAGCCATATCATATTATAAACGAAAGAATAGTTATTAGTTATAATGAAAGAAGATATAGTTTCGTCTTGCTCATTCTTACTTAAATGTATTCCTTCCCCGGGATGCAACCTATCTCTGTACTTTTGACCAAAAACTTGTTTATTTTGTTCAACTAAATTTGTCTTTTAGTTTTAAAGATCCACTTACATATTTATACATTTACATTAAATGTTTGAATGATTGTACTCGCAGGAGACAACATACCTATACATCCCCAATAATGCGGTCGGGGCTATCATTGGAACTAAAGGATCACACATCCGCAACATAATCAGATTTAGCAACGCATCTGTGAAGATAGCGCCTCTTGAGCAAGAGAAGGGCGCGGAGGCGGCCGCGGCTGTTGGCGCGGGCGCCGCTAACGCCGCGGCGCAGCAAGAACGCAAGGTCACCATCGTTGGTAGCCCGGAAGCACAGTGGAAGGTAAATTTGTGGACTATACCGATCATTCTACACCATATCCACAAGGATAATGCCCTTCCGGCTTTCGTTTTCCCCTCCTTTAATATAGGAACCGTCAAATCAAGAGTGAATAGGCATCTAGACGCTTCGCCTTAGGTTGCATCACCACTTGCAAGCCTGATTGCAGCCAAGCGCTAGCCTATATATTTAAAAAAAAACTCTTTGCCTAGATTTCCTCATTGTTCAGGGTCATGACCACGAAGCTACAGGTAAAGAATGGAGTGCATACTCATAATATATACTTGAGGCAAATACCTACATCACTATCATACTTCGATGAACAAATTACATCAATCGGACATGCTTATTGCAACTATTTGAACAAACGAGGCGGCAATACTGAATTGTGGATTAACGAATAGGGAAGATGCCTATATCAAAAATAAATTATTTCTAACTGTTTATTAGCCCGCCCACCCGCATTGGAGCAGCGCGGTGGGTCTAAGCTCTAATTCCTCTCTCTCATGAGAGTGGAGGCCTATGCCCAGCAGTGGGACGTTAATGGGCTGTAGATTCACATCCTTGGTTAGTTTTAGGTATGATCATTGATAAACATTTAAAAATAGAGATAAAAGAAAAGTGCCTTGAATTTTATGACGTCACAAATCACAAAGGTGAATTTCATACGACTTCCATACTAGAAGTTCGATAAAAAGTTGCTGATTTGATTCGAGTTGTCACCACCCCTATTTCAGGCGCAGTACTTGATCTATGAGAAGATGCGGGAGGAAGGTTTCATGTCCGGCTCGGACGACGTGCGGCTGACGGTCGAGATCGTGGTGGCCTCGTCGCAAGTGGGCCGCATCATCGGCAAGGGCGGGCAGAACGTGCGCGAGCTGCAGCGCGTCACCGGCTCGCTGATCAAGCTGCCGGAGCAGCCGCAACCGCCGGCCGCGGCCGCGCACGACCACGAAACCACCGTGCACATTGTCGGGCCCTTCTACAGCGTTCAGGTCCGTATTTCTACCTTTATACGTCTTTTGACCACATTTACTTTTTAAGTATATACACAGTACATAACTACTGCATCTAATGATTTTTTTTTGTACTACTGATTAATTTGATGTAAACTGTTTGTCAATAAAAAAATATTTATTTATTTATTTATTTATTTATTACACTGCACTTTTCACAGGGACGCTTAAACTTGAAGCAGTGTAGTGTAGTACATTTAGGAAGAAGTGTCCCTAATGAGACGCTCTAACGGCCACGCCCTGTGAAAAGTGCAGTGTTATTGGGTTGTTAGTCTTTGTTGTTTGTATAGTATTCAGGCTCTCTTTCGGCCGAATATTTGCATTTGCTTTTTTTTTACTCTATCTGCAATCAGTTTAAACTTTAACTATGAGCAGATGTTTTTGAGTGCGTCGAGAGTCGGGAGGAGGACACTCCTTCGAGAAACTATTCTATATTAATTTTTATAAATTTAGTTTTTAAATGCTATATGACCTTATACTTTGAATAAAATAAATATTTGAATTTGATTGGGGTTTGAACTGTGGGTAGGAGCTGGAAATGGCGGAACAACTCTGTGTAGGTATACAATTAGAAACTTCCATAGACACCACAGACAAACGTAATATTTTGAACCCCAAGTTACAAGTTTAAATATAGCGCTAACGAAGGAAGACCAAAGAAAGCGTTGATTCACTGTTGTTTTACCATGACACAACACTAGCAAAATTAACGTTTACGTAACGTAAACGTAAGTAACGTAAGTTCACGACAGCCAATATTTGAAATAAACCAGCCCTAAATCTTTGTCTAGTTGGGAACAAAAATTCATGATATTTCAATAATTAACCAAAAGTTTAGCCAGAATGTGTGATACGAATTTCGCACCGAAAATGTTATCAATTTTTTTTTATTAATAAGTATGTTTGAAACACTTACATCTCTTCATCATGTCTCGTGTCTTTGGCTGTTTCTCATCGAGCGTAAAATCAACGACCGAAAAAAAAAATTGGGTGGGTAATCAACTGAGTTGCTATACCCAACCAACGTCCCCCCAGTCCAACGATTTATTTTACGTTTGACATAAGCACACCTATGACGTGACATAATAGGCATGATGACTGATTTTGAAAAATAGTCAGATTATGTTCGCAAGTATCTACTATTTCGAAAAAATATTTTATTTCAGCAGAAAAATAAGGTTTCGTAGATAAAATTGGCATTTGAAATTTAAATTTTAAAAATTCACGCCAAAACGCTCGCCGGTGTCATGGCGCCGTTTGTGACGTCACTATTGTTATTACCAATGTACTCTGTGCAGTGTGCAGTAAACAATAGTGTGATTGTCAAAGCTCGAAAACAAACAATTGTGACGTAATTCGCTTCTTGGTGTTTAATCCAATATGGCGAATTGCTGTATTTTATAGTTTTATTTTATCACAATAAATAGCAATATCACTCGAAATAGAAAAATAAATACGTTTTTTATAATCCATGAATCCTATTTCATTAGATAAATTTATAATTTCATTGATTCTTGATTACTGTCATCATGCCTATTATTGTCAAAAATGCAATACTCCATAGACGCATATCCTTTGTTACAATAGTGAAGCGACGTGCCCTTTCATCCGATATTTCGTAACACGTATACTCATCTAGTAATTACAATCAGACTTCCATTTTCAATAGTC
The DNA here is from genome assembly GCA_964035005.1 of Erebia palarica. Lineage (NCBI taxonomy): Eukaryota > Metazoa > Arthropoda > Insecta > Lepidoptera > Nymphalidae > Erebia > Erebia palarica. The sequence continues at coordinate 25,703,106 of OZ035986.1, forward strand.
ACAGAGTCCTTTGTGCACTATTCATCTTTAGCGATGGATGGTTTCTATGACTGGAAGGATTCATCATGTACTTTTACTGTACTGTTTTACATAAATGATTTATTTTAAAGCATACATAAATTTACTTGGTCATTTAAACGCTTTGGTATGTTTATAAAACAATTAAAAAAAAATTGAGCGAAGATAAATAAATATCTATGTGTCAAATCGATTAAAACTTCTTCATAAAGAAAGTAGATTGTTAAAAAAATCTTATCAGTAAACATCATTGAAAGGAGTTGCCAAAAGTAAAATAAATCATTGGACAGAGAATAGCTTATGATGAATGGCGTTTAAGAATTAAAAACTTTTCAGTATTTTACTAATACTACAGTAGTAATTTAATTTAACTTAACAATATATTATATATAATACCTAACTGATGCCTGCGACTCCGTCCGCGTGGATTGAGGTGTTTTAGGGGTATGGAAAATAAAGATTCTCAGACCTACTGAATATGAATATAAAATTTCATAAAAAACCGGTCAAGCCGTTTCGGAGGAGTATGGTAACTAACATTGTGACACGAGAATTTTATATAATATAAGATATGCCAGACCTCTTTGTTTTAAAATTTAATATTTATAAAACCTTTTACTTTTTGACATTTATACAGCAAGATTTAAAAATAACAAGTGTGTGATGATCATTATATCATTTTATCAAATATTTTTATACATATACCCTGTTACTATACTATTTTACGATATCTAATAATGATAAAAATCGTGATAAATATGTACTACTATATACGTGCGCGGCGAATGCTCTATTTTTAATAAGTACAAATAAGATTACGCATATGATGCATATTACGCATATGAGTTAAAGCCGAACCCAATGTGTTCATTGGGTTCGGCTTTAACGAACATGCCTAAGCTTGAGGATGTGTGAATGTGTTCGTATGAATTTAACATCGATGTACATGTAGTTACAAGTCCAGTATCACGGTCGCGATCGTCGAGGAAGTTGCCGGCCGCTATATAAGATAAGTACTATTATTTAATTAGTTGCTGGCGGTCGCGATGCGAACTGGTTGATGATGAAGTGAATGGCGACTCATCCCGGCATAATAAATGTTTAAATGTTGTAGCGGTCGCCCGATGCGGGATGAGCGCGTCGTGGGGAACCCCTCACAGTCGCTTGGGACTTACACTGGGATGGCTCCATGAAATGCCATATAACGGCCACCTTGCCGGCACATTTTAACGTTTTCGTCTTGTCTAAAGGTAAGTCCTCTTACCCCTACTTACATTAACACAACGCGAATGTATTTACCACTAATGTCAATATACTCGTAAGAATGCTAAAACTGTGTTTTGTTTAATATAGTGATCCACAACCTTGTTTTATCTGTTTTGTTTTTACAGGACTGTAACTACATGTACATCATAATATTGTGTATGTATATAGATATTTTATAAGATGTATGATTGTGTGAATGTTGGCTCACTGTCTGTAATCAGGTTTAATTAAGTAAGTGGTTCGGTGCATAGTTTGTCTCTAGCGAATTTTTATGGTAAAGTAAAGAACCAATGTTGACATGATATTTATTGTTACTCGTACTCGTGAGTTTGGGTGCAATCTAGCGAAATCATTGGCTAGTTGATGTAACGTAGACCGGAGAATGTGTAGTGATGTGTCGCGTTGGTGGTTGCAGTCTGCGCAGCGGCGCATTCGGGCGATGGTGGCGCAGGCGAGCGCGCCGGGGCGCCACCGCCGCGCCGCGCAGCCGCCGCCGCCCGCGCAACAGTAGACACGCCGTCGTCACCACCCGCCGCGCCTCTCCGCCGCACCGCCGCCGCGACGAGCCGCGCTGCCCGCCGCCCCGTACCCCACCCCGCACCCCACCCGCACCCCACCCGCACCCCGCACCCCGCTTGCACCCCACACCGCCCCCGCCCGACCCCGACCCCGACCCCGACCCCGACACATGCAACCAGAGCCTCGTGCCAGTTGATGCAAGCAGTAGTACGACTGGCACGTACGATTGTACCAATTACTTATTACTAAGTTCAAATTTATGCTCTGTGGTGCACTCCGGACTATTTGTCTATCGCTGAATGTTGCAAAAGATGAGCGGACTCTCCGGCGGACAAAGCTATGATTTATGTATCTAATATGTCACTGTGACCGTATCTAAACCATGCCTTTGTCCCCGTCGCTATGCCGGACGCTTCGGTCATCTATTTGCTCTGAAGGAGCGCCCGTCTCTGAGGAAAGGCTTTGGCTCGGGAAGTCGGACTGCTGCTTACATTCCTAGTCGACGTGCCCCGCTGCGCAACATCTAGCGCACCGATTTGGTGGCCGCCTAAGTTCAATGTTGTTGTTAACGTATTATATTAACGTAGTAAATTATAAGGAATTGTGAATTTTATTCCCGGATTAATGTTGATGAGTAATTGGATAATTATATGCTATGTATTGTATACACATTATTCATATACACAATTTTTTTTTAACGATAGTACCAGTTATAGGAATTAGCCGGAATATATTTAATTGTTATATTGTTTTCATACCATGTTATTATAATTCATTGTGAAGAGTTTTCCCAGATTGCAATAGTTGCCATTATGTTCTCTTATACATATACACATGTTAGTAGCAATAGGTTAGAGTACAGCACCATTATTATACAAACGAGATGTATTACATATTTTGTTTTGTTATAAAGTAATAGATTAATCTGTTGAAACACTACAATGTAATGTTGATATTATTCTGAAGGGTGTGTGGGTTGCGAACACCGATCACGAAAGGAGAGAAACACGACATCGCTTTACTGGTGAGGCTCTAGGAGATATCGGATGCTTAGCGACACTATAGGGATCGAATAGTGGCAGTTAGTGCGCGCGAGTCGACTGACCGCCAGCGGGAAGGCTCGCCGGCTGCGCGAAGAACATTCGTCGAATTAAATATTTTTGATATAGTAGTCATCGTTGGACGGTAAGGATTAAAAGGTACGAGTTTTAATTTGTAAGTGTCATTTGTTGATCGTTTTCTTTGTAATTTTGTCTTTGTTAGCTTTATGACGGTTTTCCTGTATCGATGCGATTATGAGCGATCTCCACGGCGGGCCGCACCGGCGTAGCGGGTGCGGAACGTTGCGGTGCGGTCGTTCGGTTCCACGCAACGATACGGTTTTGTGCGAGTGTACGATTTGCGTTAATTGTGCCAAGTGAGATATTTAAATATGAGAGATTAAGATTAAGTGAATGATATCAAAATTGATGGAAGCTTAGATATTTATATTTATAAATGTGATAATAATATATGGAAGTTTGGCAAAAAGTGGGAATGTTTTACATTCTGTTTCCATTATCTCGACTCGAGACTAGAGTATAAAGTAACTTAGGGTCGCCAGTACAGAAGCGCCGTCACGGGCGCACCGCGAAGCACTCATCGCTTGTGCCGAATGCACCACCCCCTCACACTTCCACATATTATTGAAATTATCTCGCTTTTGGCATACAATTTCCACCGAATGTACCGTTACCGAACGATATACTGATGTACCGATTTATTTCCGTGTGAGATCAGTCACGGCTAATAAAAATAAAACTTCTAGCAAATGCAGATCCATTCCATGCGAGTTAAGCTCTACCTTTCTGCATGTCAATGCATGTCATAATATAATTTGGTTTATTTCAAAACAAGGCCCTGCCAGTAAAACATATATATTCAATATATATGTCACCGTAAAATTGCGAAAACCGTTAGATTGTAATCTGACTAGCGAAATTGTAAATTGTCGACAGATTACAATTTAACGCATTATTTTTCGGTAGATTGTAATCTGTTATATTAACCCGATAAAACTACCTGGTTATTTGTGGCGAACCCTAACCTAACCTTCAAGAAAGAGACAAAAAATCGTAAATACAATGAATATTTCAAAAATTGACACTCAGAACATTGAACGGCAGGGCGACCGCGTATCTTCTGCATCAATCATTGTTACAGTATCAATTGTTGTGATTGGCTGAATTTATGGTATTCTTGCTGCGTCAATGGATTTTGTCCAATAGTGGAAGAGTGTTATCCAATCAGAGGTGATTGCGATCGTTACACTGTAGCTGTCAGTTTTAGCCGGTAGCCCTGCAGTTCACAATCTGTCACAGTTTACAATTCAATTTCGCTAGTTAGATTACAATCTAATGTCACCGTAAGATTGTAAAAACCGTAAGATTATAATCTAACTCGCGAAATTGTAAACTGTTGAAAGATTGTGAACCGTTCAATGTTGTGAGTGTCATTTTTGGAAATATTCATTGTATTTACGTTTTCTTGTCTGTTTCTTGTAGGTTAGGTTAGGGTTCGACATGAACAATCAGGTAGTGGCTGGCCGCAGGCCAGGCCGCAGGGTAATCTTTCGACAGTTTGCAATTTCGCGAGTTAGATTATAATCTAACGGTTTTTACAATCTTACGGTGACTAAGCAAGCAAAATGTTAGAATTTTTTTTGTTAAAATATTTTAGGTGAATAATTTTGGATAATTTTCTACATTTACTAGTTTTTACTAAGACGCTATTCACACGGTCTGCGGCACTCTTTTGCAGGATGAAAGATCTTGTGAAACAATTTTAGTGATGAACGGTTCTATAATCACGTATTAATCATTCGGTAAGATTTAGCCTGCGAAACCGTGCGGTGAAACTGCCGTGTGAATTGGGTCTTAGGTAATTATTGTTTGCTGGTATTTATAACATGCTGTCCGCGACGCTACCAGGATTTCCATCATTATTGAAATCCATTTTTATATCCATATTATAAGTATTCCATATTATATTCCATATTATATTATTATTATATTAACTTTCAAATTACACAAATAAAAATTAAGTTGAAGGAAAACGCCAACCGATTTATTGTAATGAACACCAAGATTATATAACAGATAGTAAATGCCTACATTTATATAGTTACAGAGATAGATGCATGTTTGCTAATAAGTTAGTATTTGCTATTTTTAAAAGTGCCATTATCGTTGATTACAATATAATAGTTTACATATTATAAATATGCAACCCAAAAATCAAAATATGGTAGGGCCTTATTGCATTTACTTAATGTAATTTTATTTTATTCTTATATTAATATACATATTATAATTTATAGTTTTTGAATTAAATGTGAATAAGTTAATTTTGAAATGTTAGTTATGACTTATGTATCGATCGCGCCATACTCGGATTATTAGCTGTTATTTGGCTAAGGATTAATCTTTCAATTGTTAGAAATGTAACCATGGTTTCTTTAACCTATGTTATGCCCCACCTATTTTACTAAAGTAAAATATGACATTCGGGGATCAATATAATGAAAAAACCATTTTTGACTAATTAAAGCGTAATATCAGAAAATATTAATAAATAAAAATATTTAAGTTGAATTGTTTTTAAATTGAATGTGAATAAGTTGATTTTGTAAGGATAGCGACTTATGACTTAAATCTGTGTCAACAATCAGCTAAAGATTAAATTTTTAGTCGTTAGATTTTTGCGGCATTTTTTTATTAGTATAAGATAGTTGGCGATCGAAAAATATGTCTTTAATATTTTACTAATAGTAAAAACTCTGTTATTAAGAATCAATGTAAAGTGAAGAAACAATTTTTTGGACAAAATAATCTTAATATCAGGAATTAAACATGCATTTATTATAATCTGTAGAATATTTTTCTGTTTGGAATATTTGGCAATTGAAAAATCTGATTGCGTATACAATCAGAAACCGTAAATAAACTAAAATTGACATAAAAGAAAGGAGCCAATAATCATTATCTAACGATTAAAGTAATTATGTCTCCCTTCTAATTGACATTGTCCAAGCATCGGGCTTCTCCGCGCGTCTCCATTTCACATGTTAAAACTGAAATTATTTAACATGTGTGAGTATTTAACATTCCATAATGTCGTTCGTATCGATGACTTCACTGCATAGTTTGCGTCTTGCGTCAGGATCGCGTCGTCTGCACGTATAAAATACGCCTTCTGAATAGGCTCTAAGAGCGCGCGGGGGCTCTAAAATTTACAACCTAGATGCTATATCTACCTTCAATATTCTCAACTTGATTTCAACTGCAGTTGTGTACTGTATGTTATGGTAGACATGATTATTTTGCTTATTTGGAGGGACATGCTAATTGTATTACTAGGTCTATTTAGCCTAAGTTTTTGAATGCGTTTGTAAACAGATGCCCTATCGTGTGAACGATGGTTTATAGTTTTAATATATTAATCGTAATAGGTGTTGTACGTTTCTATGAAAAATAACCATCTTTACACGTAACGGCCTCTGCTCTGTAATGGTAATAAAATGTTATAAGCTAATCAGTTACCATACGGTTCAGGTAACAGTTGGCTGTTATTTTAGTAATTGTATGGCTAATAAAACCCATAAACGTAATTTTTAAAATGGTACTCTTTGTGGCAAAAGGCTAATCGATAAAGAACCCTATGGTTTTTTACACCTAATCTATTATAGATAATAGATTAGACCCTACTGTAATGGTATAGACCCTATTGTAATGGTCAAGTCTTGCAGTACAACCGTCTAGCAGCGGTCGTTTAATAAATGATCATGATTAATTAACTACATTATTTGGATACATTTCCCGTTTTAGACGTAGCTAATTCAGTCGAAAAAAGAAAAAAAAAATACGATATACAATTAAGGACAAGTGTGCGAGCGTGTCGGCCGTTCTGTGCATTAACTATGTATACGGCCGCTTGACCGCGATTGGAGGTGTAGTGTACATATAGGCATGTCTTTTATTCCTTCCACTGTAAGCGAGAAAATCGAAATGTGGACAGCGTTTCGGTATCGTAATGTGTTAGGAAGCAGAAATTAATAGTTTTAGTTTATTATCATATTATTGTTGTGACGTAGTGTTAAGTTGAGGCAGCGCGGGCGCGCGGCTCGAGACTGAACTACATCGCCGCGTCGCCCGCGCTTCGCCGTCTACATGTCATTGTCGCAGGTAATAATGTACTTTGTCATTCTTGATTGATGGTTCTATTGTTATACGATTACATTAATATTCATTTTCATTTGTCATGTGTGTAATCAATATTTTGTGTATTTGGCGTGTGATTGTCTGAATTTTATCCAATTTTATGTTATGCTCATGAATGTATTATATGAAAGTAATAATTCGTAATACAAATTAATCGTATGAATATTATGTATTGCGCGCGGTCGAGCGCAACGCTGCTGCGCCTCGAGTGGCCGGCGAGCGGTGTCGAGGACACTGAGATGATTAATGTTGCTTCTCATATCTCGGTGAGTCCAATTTAATATGTATTTGGAAAAGTTAGTTACATTTTTGTTGCTTCTATTTTTAACAGTGTAATGTACCTTACATGTTCCACCAAAATTTTATTTGATTTTACTGTTATTTTAGAACCATTTTATAATTGGTATAAGTTCAGAAACTAATAACTACCTCAATATTACTAAATATGATAATTATTATCCTTGTGCATGTTTTGGAAACTGAATTTAAAAGAATACAGAAATTCAATATAATATAAGATTATATAAACAATAATGGAATTTGTCAAATTTAGGTTTCTTAACGTAATAAAAATTGATGAATAGTTCCGTGTTTTTAGTATATATTTTGTATCTAATGGTGCGTATTGATCACGAGCATTAGCTTGTTATGTAGCTTAAGCTGTGATTCCAGTACCCAGTACTGTCCCAATGTAATGTAATGCTTAAATTTGAAATTACTTGTAATGCACCTGGTCAGTACGCATCTTCACACAGTGCAAAGTGAAACCCCTAGGCATAGGCAGGTATAGTCCCACAATGTCCTGGTGGCCAAAATTTGAACAAATTTTTATGCCTGTTATTATTTTAATTTTAATATATTCTAGCGTCGCCGTCACCGGGTCAGATAAGTTTGTGGTATAGCCTTTCTAAAAGCACAGATACACTGCCCATTCAAGGCTGGATTTCACTTAGTGAAGTAAAAAGTGCAAGTGTGAAGTATTATTTATTTTCTGGTACAAAATTTTAATTAAAACTAAGAAATAAATTCTAAATTAAAAAAAACGAATTATATTAACAAAAAATACACGCCGTCCAAGTGATCGTGGGATAGTGCCCACAACACGCGCTATTACCTCGTTGAATGGCAAGGCTAAGCCGTTGGGCTAAATAAGCGCCAGCTCTTTGGTCACCATAAGTTAATAATTGGATAATTTTGGGACACATTTATAAAATTCTTCGTGTCCGATGACCATGAGCCCAAAGTCTCAAAAGCAAGCGCCGCAAAAACATGTGGGATGCTGCCAAAGTATCAAAGCAGGTTGCATTCCACACCAGTGCACGATCCATCGACCACGGTACTATAGTCATCCCGTCATCCCTGAACAAACCGGAGGGTTCCAGTTGTGCAAGGATGGAGGCAGTGGCCAGAGCGCGACGGACTATACCACCACTAAGTATGAGATCTATAGAGCGAACTTTGACTTTGCTTAGACTTAAGACATTGTTAAAACGAGACATTTATTTTACTCTTCTAGGTCCATCTCGTTTAAATTCTCTGAGCCTAGTCAAAGTACACTTTATAGATCTCTGCTTAAGAGCGTGACCGTTCACGTTGATTTTACTAATCGCTTAACCTGCACTTTTCACTCGCAGGTTTAACAAAGATTCGTCCACGTCAGATTTTTCCGATCCATCCGGGAGGTCGGATTATAATCAACTAAAATTACAGCTATAGATAAATCTAGGACTGCCCCTTTCCACAGAGTATTCTGAAAAATATAGCAATATAAACAGCTGTCATTTTAGTTTAATTTTGAGATGGTGTACAACAGAATTTTGCCCGCTACCATCATAGGATTGCATCATCACTCGTGCTAATACTAAACATCATTTTGGAATTTTCCGAAAACCCACATATACAGACAAAACCATACCCGTTTCGTCCTGCCATCCCTGGCAACATAAACTCGCCGCGTTCGACAGCTATGTGCATAGGTTGCTGTCTATTCCACTCACAAAAGAAAACTATTTAAAAGAATTAAAAGTTATTTACCACATGGCACAGGCAAATGGATACAACACTAATATTGTTGATAATATAATTAAAAAACAACATTTAATGCGGATCAAAAACGACCTATATTCAGTACCACCTGATAAAATAAATAAATACAAATCCAGTCTAACTTATTTCGGACCAACGTCGGAGCGTATTGCTAAGGCACTTAAAGCACATGATATACATGTTGCATTTAGGACAAATAATACACTTAAAAGTATTTGCAACGGTAAAGATAAATTAAACAACACAAAAATCGGGCATTTATAAACTCGAATGTTCAGAATGCAATGCCACATATATTGGTCAAACAGGTCGTAAATTTGATACACGCTATAAAGAACATGTGGCCGCAGTTAGGAACAACCAACCCACAAGTCACATTTTGCTAAACATCTTCTAGATAGTGGGCACAAATTATCTTCCGATCATTCATATCAAATCTTACACACTTGCAATAAAGGCATAAGACTGAGCATGTTGGAACAATTAGAAATAATAATCAATTTAAATTACTTAACGAACAAGTTAACGTTTCAAATTCACCACTGCTTCGTTTATTTGAAGGGGGTAGGAGTCCGGGGGGTAATGGGCGGGACAATAGTGGTGGGGGTTTAAAAGCGGTATATAACAACGCGCATTTGACACGAACGTCACTAGACAATCTTGCATTGTAAAGTCTACATCTCCTGAAGATGCTCCGGTGTCGGGGCGAAACGTGCGTCGAGATTAGTATAAAAGTCTTGTGTGGTGGTGCATGTGAGTGGTGGTGGCATTGCTTGCTTGGGAACTTGGCTTTCTTGCTTGGTTGGGAAGGTAAACGGTGCTTCGCTTGTTGTCGCATGCTTGACCATACAGAATTTTTTCTGTTGGCGCATTATAGCAAAATAATTGTAATCTTTTCTTGCCATTGCATCATCACTTAATACCTGGTGAGATTGCAGTTAAGAGTTAACTTGTGATAGAGTAAAAACATTTACAACTGGTATTATTGATTAATTGATTAATATATTTATTTATTGTACAAAAAGCAATGGAATATCGAAATAAAAAAATATATAATTGAAAACTTATAGGTATGTTTATGAACGTGTTGGTGGCACGACCCAATCTGACCAACGAGATACACCTTTCTGCGCCTTCACACGCCTTTTTAATTCGGATAATTAAGGGTAAGGAGTTCCCGAGGGAAACGCAAAATTTTACCTTATGTATGGGGACATCAACTATTAATCTATATTTAGGTATCTATACATAATATTATGAAGAGGTAAAGTTTGTGACGTAGGAGTAATCTCTGGATATACTGAACCGATTTTGAAAATTCTGGTACCAATAGAAAGCCACATTATATGTGAGCATAGGCTTTATATTATCCCAAAAAATTTGGGAGTTCCCGTGGGAATTTAAAAACCTTATTTCACGCGGGCAAGTCTGCTAGTACCTATTATGTAAAGGTAGAACGGTTTGAAGGCCTTAACGTTATAGTGGTACGACAAGGAATGACAATTCCTGCTCGTGCCACTGGTGGAACCAGTTGGAGGCAAGATGAGGAAGCCGCGTGCACTGCACGTGGGTACTTTGCGCACAAGGAGGCAGTTTTATGTGGGCTTGCTCAGAAGTTTGCTGGATGATAGATATCTATTACCCGGAAGTACAGAAAAGACCCAATTCCCCGAACGTCCAGTCTATTTATTAGGTCCCCAAAAGTTCCAGTCTCCGTATGTCCCTAGGTCCCCGAAAGTATTACCTAAGTCCAATTCCTTCCAGTCTAGCAAACCGTCAGACGTATGAGGTCTATGTACAGCACAAAATATTTTTTAGATTGTTCCGGACAAATTAATATAGAACTGAATTCTACGTTTCATAATTTAAGTCCGCAGTAGGAGAAATATTCAGCAGCAGCAGCAAATACATAAATAAGCAGCACGATGAAGAAATCCCTTGTGCTCCTACTAATAGGACAAATTAAAAGGAGCACGAGGAAACCCCCGAATATTCTTATACAGAAGGAATAATAAAGGCTGACGTCCTGCTAGGGTCGCCGAGTCGAGTCGAGACGGTTCGAATCGAGTCGAATTTGTTTCGTATGTAGTTGCAGAGCCAGCTTCGACTTTCCGCACCTTGACACGCTGCCAATCAACGCAGTTTCATAGTAGTAATTAGCTGGCGAATTATTGAGATTCGATCCTAGTGGACGTCAGCCTTTACAAATCGCAATTCAACATTATTAAACTGTCAATCAGTAATTCTACACATGTGCCTCTGGGGCTTGGGGGCGATAGTAAGTGCAAAAGCGTTCTTGGTTGTCACCGACGTTAGTAGGATAAGTTCAGGTATCTAAACGTAAACCTTGGTGAATAAGAAGCTAGGACACATACCTCACGTCACACATGTCACATGATGATTACATACCTGCTGGGCGACCGCGTATCTCTGACAGCTACAGTGTAACGGTCGCAATCACCTCTGATTGGATAAGACTCTTCCACTATTGGACAAAATCCATTGACGCAGCAAGAATACCATAAATTTAGCCAATCACAACAATTGATACTGTAACAATGATTGATGCAGAAGATACGCGGTCGCCCTGCTGGGCATTCAGGGAATTGGCTTAATGTTTAAACAAGAGTTTTACATAGTGCACTGTGGGGATTAGTGAAACAGAAAGCATGGTTTTCTGGTAAGGGCAGAGGGTAACGTGTGCTGTCTGCCAAATACACCTTAGTGGTTCCTCGCCACAGGACTGAAAGGCGACGTTGCCTCCCAGATCTTGGTACAGCATCCACTAGCTCCTTGGCGAATTCTTCCGAAGCTTGCGATAACTCTGGCTCTCTTCCAAGCTTTGATGATGTAGCTATTGGTACTTTTTTAGAATACATCAGTTTCGTTATTTCAGCTGAAATTAAGTAGTAATACTTAGGTTATTTTTATAAGACTGCCTGAAAAAAGGAGTATATTGCTTTCAGGGTTCATGTATGTATGTATGTATGAGAATCTGTATATTCCACCATAACTTCTATACGCCTGAACCGATTTTGATAAATGAGGTATCGTTAGAATCCCTAACTTATTCCGGGTGGCATAGGCTAGTAAAATTTAAAAATAAATGGATGGGGTGACCATGGCCCCGTATTAAAAAATAATTAAAAAAAAAACAAAAATAAGATTGAAAAAATTATGAGTAGATTGTAAAAATATATAACACTATAGTTCAATATCCATATGATTCACAGAAAAATATCATTTAATAAAATTGTGAATAAGATTATCTAGATTAATTTAGATTTTTAACTTTTTAGTTCGTCTTTTGGCAGGGCAGTCGTGTTTTTATTTTTTTTAAATTATGACTTGTAATTTTTCTTAAATTATGACTTGTTTTCTTTCAAATGATTTTATCTATTATTGGTCTAAGAACCGCAAACACCACGATCTTCACCGATCTTTTTACCAGTTGAAACATATTTTTTATTTTTATTTAATCTAAATCTAAATCTTAACTGATATTATAAAGAGGAAAGATTTGTTTGTTTGTTTGTTTGTAATGGATAAACTCAAAAACTACTCAATCGATTTTAAACATTCTTTCGCCTATAGAAAGCTACGTTATCAGCAAGTAACATTTATAGGCTATATTTTATTTCCAAAAATATTAGACATCCTCACGAAAATTGCAATAATGTTAACAAGTCGGAAAAACTGTGAGAATAAGTGAGAGCTTACGTGAGTGTGAGAAAGTGAGAACCTCACGTTACACGAACGAAAACAATATACTTATGGTGGAATTGTTCCTCTCAAAATGTCCAAAAAAAAGTCCGTGATATCAACATGTCATCTCAAGTATCTAACTAAGATGGAAATTGTCCTGTTTTTTTTAGGCGAATATCTTATAATTAAGAAAAACAAAAACAACACAACACAAACACAAAACAAAGTCATCAACACCAATGGTTTTAAACCGATTGGTTTAACTGGTTTTAAACCGGCCTACCATCTAAGACCTCATCATGCTATATAAAGGTATTTAATCCGAGCGCCGGCCGCAGTCGCTCATTTTCGCTTGCACGTTACATTATTTGAAGGTTGAAGGTATAACGTAAATGGTAACGATGTTTGGTCCGGTTGCCTAGTGTGCGCGGTCCATAAAAAAGTTTTCTTATTTTTTCCGTTTTCCTATATTTTCTTAACGTAAGTTATGAATGAAATATTCTAGGACTTGATTGATTGATGATTCCTTTGCCGAGTTCGGCAACAGCGACTGAATCTCTGTTACGTATTTGTATTTGAATAAGGGCTTCGTTCATGTGCCCTGATGTGACTTATGTACCCTATTTTAGCATGGAATAAACGCGCGCAGTGAGGACATGAGAGGGTACCATCAACATAATTGTAAGTAATATTGGAGGGTGGTCTACTTTTAAGTTGTTCACGGTAAATGTCCACATCTAGCCTCCTTTTATTCTCGAATTAGTGATATTCTGCTGAACCAAGTGCTGGAGGCACTTGGTTCAGCCCCCTCGGTTTTCAGCCAGACTTTCCCAACGAAAGAAGTCGATCTTGCACCTTGTCATATGCTTCTTTTGCACATCTTTGTATCTAAGGAACTGACCGCCTTGTTTCCGCTTTCCGTCCTTCAGTTCAGAATAAAAGATGCGCTTGGCTAGTCTTTCGTTGGGCATTCTCACAACATGTCTGCACCAACGCAATTGTCGCCGCATAAGGTATGCCTCAATGCCACTGACTTTTGCCCGCTGCAGCACGTCTGTGCTTCTAATGCGGTCAGACCACTTGATGTTTAGGATGTCACGAAGACATTTGAGGTGAAACCTGTCCAGAACACGAATATTCTTGCGATAAAGCGTCCAATTCTCAGCGGAATAAAGAAGATTCGGTAATACTATCGCCATGTACACATCGATTTTCGTCCTCAGCTTAATTCTGTGCGATCGGAATACCTTCTCTCGGAGTTTGCCAAATGCTGCTGAGGCAGCACAAATTCTACTTGTTATCTCCGAGTCTATGTCCCCTTAAGATGTTAGGGTGCTTCTGAGATATTTAAATTTGTCAACCTGCTTGAGCTCAGTATCTTGAAGTGATACCCTCAGTGGAGCTTCAACCGATTCCACGGTGTTCATTGCCATTATTTCTGTTTTTGCGATGTTAATTTTTAGACCAAACTTCACACATGAATTATGAAGGTTCATGACAAGCTCTTGTAGGCCGTCTGAGGTATCCGCCACGAAACACAAATCATCTGCATACAAGACTTCTGTGACAAGGTTGTAAGAGACTTTGGTATGGGCCTTTAATCGCCTCAAATTGTACAGCTTACCATCTATACGATAACGAATAGATACACCTTGAGTGTTACATTTTAAGGCATCGTTGACTACTACGAAAAAGTACCAGGCAAAAAGTGTAGGTGCTAAAACGCAACCTTGCTTTACTCCACAAGTAACCGAAAAGCGCTCAGATTCCTCGCCTTCAACTGATACACAACAGCTCATATTATCGTGTAACAGCCGTAATGCTCTTACAAACTTTTCCGTACAGCCAAGCTTGTCGAGTACCATCCACAAAGCCTCACGAGGCACACTGTCAAAAGCTTTCTCGAGGTCTACAAAACAGAGAAACAAAGGCTGACACTGTTCTCTGCTCTTTTCCTGTAATTGACGAATCGTGAAAATTGCTTCGCAGGTACCCCGTTTGGGGCGAAACCCAAACTGGGTTTCTGGTAGAATTCTTTCCGAAATTCCAACTAAACGATTTAAGAGAACTCGAGCAAAAATCTTCCCAGGGGCTGATAACAGCGATATACCCCTGTACGAGTTGCAATCAGCACGATTACCTTTGTTTTTATACAACGTGCAAATTTTGGACACTTTAAAGTCTTCGGGTATCCACTCTTCATCCCACATGCGTGAGCAGACCTCCCAGACTTTAGATTGTAGCCCAGTCCCGCCATATTTAATGAGTTCTCCAGGAATTTCGTCTACACCAACAACTTTTTTGTTTCTTTGCTGTTTGATTGCAATAGTCACCTCACTGAGTGTAAGTGGACTATTCAAGGACATATCTTTAGGGTGTTCAGGCAAAGATCTAATGTAGTCTAGATCAGCTAATCGATCAACGTTCAGCAGGTTATTAAAATGTTCAACCCAGCGTTTGAGTACATCCTCTTTGCTCACTAATAAGCTCCCATCCAAGGACTTTACTGGAGCATTCGTCTGCTGCTGGGGTCCAACTAGATTTCGCACTTCGGCAAAAAAGGCACCTAGTTGATTGGTGTCACACAACCACTGCATATGCTGGGCCTTTTCCTGCCACCACCGGTCTTTCAACTCTCGAGTGCGCCTTCGCACCTTCTAGGACTATAGAAAGTGGAATACCACTGAAGTAATCATGTTATAATATAATAGCGTGTATTCAGATATTTGATAACTTACTTGGTGAAGAACTTGGGTTGGTTGTAATTTTGTTTGTGGTAGAATGAAAAATTGACGATGAAGAGGTCTTAATCACGCGATCCGTAATTACACCTACCGACAATAATAATTTATAAATTATTATAATTTCGTTATTAGAGTCTGGCTAACGAAAGTAGAGACTCGAATTATTTGCAAACTTTTTATATGGCAATACTCAACTACATTTTGCCCTAACAAGATGGCGGTTGTCTGTGGTTGTCGGTGATTTGCAGTGATTAGTTGTGATCTTGTTTACGAGCATTTACGCGTTTAAGAATGAATAAAACAATTAAAAGTGGAGTGCGGAAGATGTTGTTTTGCATGATTTCCAAATTTGAAGAAAAACAACGAGAGAAAGATGCAAAATTCAAACAAAAACAAGATTGTTTACGTGTTGTGTTAGATTTTTTAAGTCAGTATGACGCATTATTTTGATACTTTGTTTGTATATTTCTCTTTTTAAAAAACTATATCTCTATTTTCATCCACATTCATTATACATTTCATTAAACACCTTAATAATACCTACTAAATGCAACTTCCAATTAAATGGTTATTTTTCATTGGTTGTGGTAGGTAAGTAAATGTTACATTTATTAATTTGTAACACAAATTATTTTCTTTGACAGAAAATCTGGAGGATGTAGCAGGAGTCGATGAAATAGTGAGAACTATTGAAAAACTTACTGATTTAGAGCAGAATGACAGGATGAGAACCCAGAATCAGTACTTGGAAGAAATAGCTTCAATTACTGGTAATTTTTTACTAAGCACAAGATTTATACACAAAAAATATAATGTATAATAATAATATAATTTGCTATTGTCAATACTGTACCTAATCGTTGTTTAATCATTCTTTACAGGAGTAAGTGTTGCAACTTTAAAAAGAATAAAAAAGGAAGGTGCGCTAAATGATGGTGTGTGGAATACCCCAGGAAAAAAACGGCCCCATAAACCCACAGTGTCTAACTTAGATAGTTTCGACATAGATGCTATTCGCAACAAAATCAATGATTTTTATATTGTCAGAAAACAAGTTCCTACATTGAGGACACTGTTAATGGAATTAAAAGAAAGCATAGGATTTAATGGATGTCGGGAAACTCTTCGCCGCATACTACTAGCTAATGGTTATGAATTTAAGAAAAACAAGAATGAACGTTCAATATTAATTGAACGTTATGACATATCTGCCTGGAGACATCGTTTTTTACGAACCATAGCTTTGAAACGTTCAGAAGGAAAGCCAATTATTTATTTAGATGAGACCTATGTCCACAAAAACTATAAGCCCAAGAAGTCTTGGCAAGGTTACGAGTGGTGCAATTGAAAATATTTCAACGGGAAAAAGGTACATAATTGTACACGCTGGATCAGAGAAAGGTCCTGTGCCAAACTCATTGTTAGTTTTTAGCACAAAATCGACAATGGCGGACTACCACCATGACATGAATGCTGCAAATTTCAATAAATGGTTACAAGAAAAGCTCATACCCAATTTAAATGAGCAGAGTGTAATAGTAATGGATAATGCAAGTTATCATTCCGTCATTGTTAATAAAGCTCCAACAACACAAAATCTGAAAAATGAGATAAGAGAATGGCTTACTTTCAATGATATCCAGTATGAAGATTACCACACAAAGGCAGAGCTGCTATGTTTTGTAAAGCAGCACACACCAGACCCAGTATACAAAGCTGATGAACTTTTAAAGCAGAATGGTCATGAGGTTTTGAGACTTCCTCCCTACCACTGTGATTTAAATCCTATTGAGCTTGTATGGAGTTTGGCTAAACGTAAAGTGGCAAGTGAAAATGTAGCCTTGACTACAGTAGAGTTAGAAAGAATGATTAAAGAGTCGTTTGAAAGCATTACATCAGAGGATTGGAAGAAAATGTGTGATCATGTCATGCATATTGAAATTAAATACAAAGAAAGAGATAGAATTACTGAAGAAAATTTAGAAAGTTTCATAATCAACGTTGGAAATAGTGACACCAGTGACTCTGATGAATCTTTGCAGATAGAAGCTTTGGATTCAGATTTTGACTATAGTGACTAAAATAAATTATTATTGAATATTGTTGTTTTTTCATTCAAGCAGGTGGTAGGTTTTTTAGTATGCAATCGGTTTCAACAAAAATAAGAAAAATAATTCTAAAGTATCAAATTAGGTTACTCCAGGACTGTCACACTAATTTTGAGTTTGCCATACTAACAATTTTTAAATTTGCCGCTCTTTTCCAGTCTCTACTTTCGTTAGCCAGACTCTATTCACTTAATTACATTATTAATAAAGTCTAGATTCAACATGAATATTTAAAATAGTTAAAATATTTATTAAAATTACTAAGTACTTACTACTTAAAAAATCTATATTTATATTTACAAAAAATATAAGAACCTACACTGTCCAAGTGATGGGCATGGTACCCAAGACGCTGGCGCTTTTGCCTAGCTCTGAATTGTCACGCTAAGCCGTTGGCCTAAATAAGCACCAGCTCTTGGGTCACCAGTTGTATATCTGTTTACTGTGCCAGTAGCGTGGGTTAACATCTGTGAAACATTGATAAAATTACCTACTAATTGTTCTTATAATTGGATTTTGGATTTTGGACCCACCTGACTTTATTGTAGTCACTGTCGTGATATGACTAGGCGGTTTGGATGCTGTCGTGACAGTTGTTGGGGCAGCGGTGGCATTCGAGGCAGCTGGACCTTCAGATGCAATCCGGCGGGTTTCATTGATGCCAGATTGAGGAGCCACATAATCATCGTATTGAAAACGCCGCCACTTCCTCTTGTCATTGAGTTCTCCTAAAAGTTGTGGCCAATTCTGTATATCACAATCTCTAAACTAAACTAAAATGACAGCTTTATATCTAGTTCTGTCCCTTTCCGCCGGGAGTATTATGAAAGAATTAGCAATATTTTTAATGCTGTCATTTTAGTTTAGAGATTGTGCACTACAGAATCAGCCACAATGGCTACCTATTTAACCATTGAATAGGAGTAGGCGTTACTTTGTGGAAGTCCATGATAATCAAGGAACGAGATCTGGAGAGCGGAGAGAGAATCCGCCAAAGCAGAGTATTGGCGAGACAACATCTCCTGAGTCCTGAGGATGCTCCGGTTTGGGAGTGAAACGTATATTGAGAGTAATTTGGAAGATTTGTGTGGTGTTATGTCGGTGCGAATTGCTGGCTTATTGGGCGGTGAATATCGCAAGCTATAGGTACGTGAAAGCTTCTGCTGGACCACAGATTTTGACGGATTATAGCGTCATTGACCTTTTTATTATGATGGATTTGCAATGCGATTTGAATTTAAACCTTTTGCACTTTAATGCAAATCTACGGAGATGGTCAATGCAACATGTAACTCGTCAGCGGGTAACATTAAATCTATCATCAGCGTAATAGCAGACTTTAAAAGTTTTTGGTAGTAGGGAACATACGGTAAACCCACCTGTACGGAGTCGGGTCGGGTCATCTAATTAGACAGAAATGTAAGTAATTAGGTTATAGTATTCAGTTCTATTCATCATTTTCACGAACGTCTACACGAAAACAAAACGGCTCAGTACTGAGCACGGGTCTCTTCTGAGAATGAGTAGGTTAGGCCTTAGCCCACCACGCTGACAATGACTTCAGTCTATCAATCCGCACTTAATTTTGAAGTCTCGAGCATGCAGCTTTTCTCACGATGTTTTCCTTTTTAAAACGCACTCAAACTCCGAAAAGTTAGAGGTGCGAACCTGGGACTCGAACTCCCGATCAATAGAACAAGAAGCGGGGCGTCTAAATCGCAGAATTAGCTATCACCGCGTTCTACTTATAGCCTGAATTTGCTTTATTATTATCTGATATTACCCAGTATCGGAACATCTAGGGATCAATATGCAAAATGATTTAATTAAATGTGTAGATTTTGCCCGCGACTTCCCTCGCGTTACGTTTATTTTAATCCGGGAACTCTTTAAATTTCGGTATAATAAAAGCATATGTACCTATCCGCGTGATAGCATACAGAGTTTACAGACAGACAGACAGACACACGTTCGCATTTACGAGTATAAATTAGTGTGGATATTCAACAAGCAAAGATTTCTTACCATAGTAATAATAGGCTGCAGGTGGTAGCCAACGACGTCGATGAAAGCTATCTGTAATAATAAATGAATTTGGGGGAGACCGGGAGACTTGCCCATGCAGGCGAGTTGAACCACCACAAAAAACGCTACTGAAACGTCAAAACTGTCATTGGTCGCGCGCGGAAGGCCATTAGCAAACATGTTGCCATTTTGCACAATAGTTTCTTTTGCTGTCATGTTGGGAAAGTTGAAACAAGTTTTGTCACTGCGGAGTGTAAGATTTTTTAGTGACATAAAATTTATATTGAAATACCAAGCCTTCAATGGATAAGAGTGGCTTTCATTTTGTCATAGCCAATGAGTTAGAGAATATTAGGCAGGTGTTTGCGATTGATAGATACGTAACTGAATTGGACTGACTTAGAGCCAGTTAGACTTAGGTCCGCATTGGGCTATTGCTCCTTTTCCATTGATTGAAAAGAGAAGATGGGAAGTTTTATTTGAACTTATCGATGTATAGAAATCAGTTACTTACTATATTTCCGATTACCACATCATACAGGTTCATTAATAAAACGTAAGTAGTATGCGATACACTTACTGCTGCGTTTGTAATTCCAGGGTGAAAAAAGCGCCGCTGGTGCTTGCGTAGTTCCTACTTTATCCGGACCTAAAATGTTTTAATAGCTAACAATTTATTTTTAACCGGCTTCCAAAGGAGGAGGCTCTCAATTCGGCGCGTTATTTTTTTTTTTATGTATTTTACTGCATATCTCCGTGGTTTCTAAACCGACAAAAAAATTTTTTTTTCAGTGGTTTGAGGAAGCTCGCGAGGTGGTCCCATAAAAAATTCTGACTCCACATCCTCAATGCTGTAGGTGAATTCATATAGTAGGTACCAAGTCACGTGTATAAGATTCAATCCTGATGCTGCAGGGTACATAACTCCTTAAAAAAAGCGATTTAGGATTTAGAAGCTCGAGACAAAAAAACCGACTTCCAAAGCCACTGTAATGTAAACATTATTTAATTTTGATTTCTACACACTATGCTGAAGTCGGGTGGGTATAACAAATTTAGGCAAAGTTGACGCATCAGGCTTCCCGACTTCAAGACAGTGTGTAATCCAAATAATTATTTTTTACATTACAGTGGCTTTGTAAGTCGGTTTTTTGGAAAGAATTTTTATGTCTTTCGTAGTGTGTTTTTTTCCTAATTAAAAGAAAAATGCGAATCTCACTCTCGTCTACTAATTTGCTATTCTGATTTTCTGAAATTGTAAATGTCACAAGCAACGGATTCTCAGTAGTTGTGGCACACGTTGGCTCGTTGATAACTAAATTCTTCTGCAGTTTTTCATTCTCACTCACTAATTTGGCATATTCTGAAAATTTATTATTTTTATTACAAAGTATATATAGTAGGGATTCGTACTAAAAAGGCCGTTTATTGTGTATAACTGTCTGATACACTTGCATATCTCTGTAACTACGTAGACTTGGGAATATTCATAAATATTTCTTGCCCAACCTTATTGCAAATGAATGAAAGAAACAAGTCATAATTGGGTAAGGCCGTTAAAAATTGATAATTTCACTTTGGCTAGGCGTCCGATATGTTTTTTCTATGAAAATGTTATGTCACCTATACAATTCCCTTTCCCCTAGACAAAGCAAGGTCTTTTTTAGTTGTTTTAATGTCCTATCATATTAAAAACATTACATTTCGTATTATTTTAAAGAAAATATTAAGTATCAAAGTAGAACATTGCTCCATACAAATAAAAGTGTCCTAAATTATATCCGTTGTACGTAAATGATTGTATTTTGACCTGATGTATTATTTCAGATGAAATTTATGGTTTAACTTAAATATTAACATCTTTTCTTAAATCTGGCATATGTTACGACAGTTTTGAGTAATAAAATTATACTTATTTTAGGAAATTACATTGCGTCCGTGTATTTATAGCTTTTATGTTACTGATTTTATGTTACCAATATTTTCTCAAAAAAAATGAATTGAATAGTAGAAACTGTTATTACACCATGGCTACACTAGTGGCTTTGTTGTCTATGCTACATTTCTGTCACCCATCGGCTATTGTGGTGTTTAGTGTCATTTGTTTGGGGCAGTGCCGAATTTTCGCAGTGTAAAAAAAAAATTACTGGTTATTTTAAGGTAAATATGATTATTTTATTCAAAAACTCCAATTATTTTATGAATTTAATGTTTAGGGAATAGTTTGAAACTGCGTACGCGCTTATATTGATAGCGTTACTCCATAAAATTCAAAGAATTAGACTAGAGGCTAGCTTTTAAGTTACTTTTATGTGATACCATAGTGTTACCATTTTTTAAGTTACGTAACATAAAAGTGATATAAGGCTTAATTCATAATTGCAGATTTATACAAATTCCTAAAAAGTATTAAGTACCTAAGTATTTACCTAATTAGGGTATTATTAACTGATATTATCATAATTTTATTATAATTATAGAATAATTTAATTCAGCTGGCAAATTTTACCAAAACAATCCTCCTTATAAATAGATATTATAAATATAATAAAAGTATAGTCTTTGTTTGTTGGCTTGTTCTTCAATCACGCCATGATAGGGTTACGAATTATTGAGGACCGAGTGAGTGATAAGCTACTTTTTATCACGAAATACGAAAGGTTCTGCGAAGGTTTTTTAAAAACCTAACTCCACGCACATGATGTAGCGAGCAAAAGATAGTTACTGACCGACTGACTTATTATAAATATGTGATCGTGTGTTCGTTTGTTGGTTTGTCCTTCAATCACACCGCAACAGAGCTATGGATTGACGTGATTATTTGGATGGCTACCTACCTATATATTATACATATAGTTAAAGATTTGTTACTCCACTCAAATTATATTAGATGTACCTACTGCTAATTGGCCTACAACTAGTAACTGGCCTGTCAAATAATTGGCTGCATTATGAGATTCTAGGGTAATAAATATTTTTTCAGATGCCGCTTACACCAGCTGAGAAATAAAAACGATACAGGAAGCGACTGAAACGGGAAAACTCTAAAAAATATGATGAAATAAAAAAAAAGGCAGCAGCATGTTTTGTTTGCATATTTTTTTTACGCTAGAACAATTTGATTACGCTATGACGGAGTTTTCAGTGTCACCGGCTCCCCTTATATAATTTCTAAATAGTTTTTACTAATAAGTAAAGTACCTATTATGTTAAAATTATTTTATAGGCGGCACATAAAATAAACATTTAGTTTAATAAAGAAAAGCGTTTTTTTTGTTGTTGTGAATGTACCCTTACCAAACTTTTATGTTACTTTTAAGTAACCAAGATTATATTTACTTTTATGTTACTTTTATGATACATGAGGCCAATTTTACGGCCTTACCCAATTAAAATAATTAAAAAACACGACTGCTCTACCAAAAAAACTAATTAAAAATAAAACTAAATTAATCTAGTTAAATTAGGATCTTATTCACATTTTTATTCAATGCTATTTTTTTGAGAATCACTGGATATTGAACTATAGTGTTATATATTTTTGGAATCAACTCATCATTTTTTAGATTATGATTATATAGTTAATCTTATTTTCGAATATTTTTTTAAACTTTAGTCTTTAATGCGGGATCATGGTCACCCCATCAATTTTTTTTAAAATTTTACTAGCCTATGTCACCCGGAATAAGCTAAGGATTATAACGATACCTTATTTATCAAAATCAGTTCAGGCGTAAAGAAGTTATGGTGGAATATACAAACTCACATACATACGTATACATACATACATACATACATACATACATACATACTTACATTCATACATACATTCATACATACATGAACCCCGAAAACAATATATAAGTACTCCTTTTTTCAGGCAGTCGTATAAAAAGAAAGGGCTTCATTTTACATTCTTACATGGGTAGATTTTTAATTTTTATATTAGGTTATATTTAGATTACTTAGGTTTTATATACTTAGGGATTTTAGGTACTTATTTTAAGCCCGTTTGGTCCCCTCTTTTTAATAAAATCTACCTAACCGATTAGAAGCTCGTCATTCTGGCACCTTGCAAGCCCATCTTCTTATCGGTGAAGTATTATATTCTTAGTCCAACGTCTCTGCTGTTAGAAATATTTGACGTAGAGCCTAGACTAGATAGCCAATATAAAGACCTGATTTTAGAATTTCAACAAGCAGCAATGCTTGGTCCAACGCAGTGCGCTCATCAGACGCTGCAGATCTTCCCACGCTATCTCTTTCTGCTGCCTGTAGTCCTAGTACGTGATAAAGAAGAGCGCACAAACACAATAAAAAGTCAGTGAAAAGGCTGTGTGTGTGTTTTATCGTGCCTTTTCCATATTTAGTTTTTCCGGTCAGTGAAATCATTTTACCAGCACAGTAACTGCAGTCGTATTTTCTGAAGGAAGTACATTCCTTTTTATTTATCTGATTATTCTGTATTGTAAAACAATAAATTGTAACGACATTTTACTGCTTTAGGTAAGTATAATATAGGTTGGTAGGTAGTTTTATAACGCTAGTCGTGTTGTACCTATAGGCATCAGGTTTTAGCATCTAGAGCATAGAGTATAAATATAACAAAAGCGCGTGTTTCAAAGTAGGAGCAGTAGGCTCAGGATCATAGCATCGTTCCGTCAGTAAGCGCTTTAGTCAAACGAACACAAGCTCTGTTTTCAAATTTCAATTCTGTTTTTAAAGTGAAAAAAATGGTTAAATGTCATAAAGAAACATGCAAACATGATATCTACTCGTGATCAAAATAAATAGAATTGTAACATTACATTTCACCGGTTAGTCATATTTTTTAAACTTAGTAAAATAGGTAGAAATACCTGTCGCGGGGGTGATATAGACGTGGGACGCAAGGCAACATAATACCGCCCCGTAACCTCGCTATGATAGCCGATTGCTGTCAGCTGTACTATAGTAAATCTGTTTACTGTGGCTGTACCGACTCGGATAGTGATGTGAAACATTCGACGCGGGCGCCGGCACAGATATCGGCGTTCCCTGGGATCACATCGGAGAAAATTGTTAACAATATTTTAAAAAGTTAGCGCCGTAGGTTTTGAAATTCGTTATTAATATTGAAATTTATAATTTCTGAATTTTCCCTGGTGGGAGGCTTCGGCCATGGCTAGTTACCACCCTACCGGCAAAGACATGCCGCCAAGCGATTTAGCTTTCCGGTATGATGCCATGTAGAAACCGAGTAGAGGTATGGATTTAATATAACTGCCATGCCCCTAACAGGTTAGTCCGCTACCATCTTAGACTGCGTCTTCACTTACCATCAGGTGAGATCGCAGTCAAGGGCTAACTTGTAGTGGATAAAAAAAAACATGGATAGATACTGACTAGGTACTGGACATGCGGGGTGAGCCTGAGCATAGACTGATACTTAACTGGAGGCATTTTGGATATTTGGCGGAAGCTTGTATTGGCAATAACCCCTCTTCACTTTGCTGTGTATTTACCCATTGCGGTTTCTAATGAAAAATCTGATGGGTGACTTGAAATTACAAAGCGTAATTACAATGCAATAATGTATCTGTAATTTTAGAGAAATAGTTTTGGTTAACCCCTTGTGAAAAAGTTTGAATGAGCAATTTTCCGATGCAAGTAACATTAAAAAAAACATATTTTTTCAAAATTTGGTTGTTTCAGCTTGGAGTATTTGGTGGATATATTTTATTTAGTTTCCATACTTTACATGAATATTTCCAGTGAAGAAAGTTTTTTCGGAATATTTTTCTGGACCAATATATTAAACATAAAAGAGTTTAGGTTAAAAAAATACTTCAGTTCAAAATAATAATTGAAATAATAATCGTTCCGTTCGTAATACCTATAACTCATGATACTTTATCATACTGTAAAGTTTCGTCGTCTGAGGAATTACTGGTGGCGTCGACCAGCTTCCTTTCCTAACTATTGGCGATACCGCCCGCGTTGCATACCTATTTAGTTTTTTTACCAATGCTGAATATAATACAATAGAACCCTAATTTTAATACATAAAAGTTACTAGCTTATGCTCGCGACTTCATCCTCGTGGATTGAAATTTTTTGTTCCCGCGGCAACTCTTTGATAAAAAGTAGCCTCCGTTCAGACGTTCTGGCGTGATTAAGTAAGTAACAAATATCCATCCATCTATCACTTCATCTAAACTTTCGCATTTATAATAGACTAGAACGGTGACTGACTGACTGATCTATCAACGCACAGATCAAACCACTGAACGGATATTATTATTTTAATATCAATATGAGGTTTCTTAGAACAATTAAATATTCATTGGAAGTTGGAACCAACGCGCCTTTTGGTTTGGTTAGCCGAGGGAGAGGACTGGTTATCCTTAACACAGGTCTAAAACTTCTAGTTAAGATAGCCAATTCTTGATCTTGTTACATGTGTCAATTTCTAGTAAGTAATAAGCACATTATTAATTGTAAGCTTCTAAATAGTTCAAAGTCAAAAATTTAGTACAAATGATTGAAAATAAACGATTTATTTATTTATAACTAGGACGTTGTCCTGCCTTGATCCCATAACCCGATTGCAGCGCTCCCTACCAATTGTGAATATAAACCATCCCGGGACGCACACAAACACGCACAAAAAAATCCATCAAAATCGGTTAAGCCGTTTCTAAGTTTTAGCGAGACAAACGAACAGCAATTGATATATAGATATTTTACTGAAGTCTGAAGTTAAGTAGATATTTACAACTAAGTAGATAATGGCCGCGACTTCGTCCGCGTGAGTTAAGTTCATGAAAAAAATAAAATAACTTCCCGCGGGAACTCTTTAATTTTCCGGGATAAAAAGTAGCCTATGACCTTTCCCGGGATACAACCTACCCCTGTACCAAATTTTATCAAAATTGGTTGAACGCTTGAGCCATGAAAGCGTAGCAGACAGACGGATATACCTATTTCCATGATTGAAAAAAGCAATCAATCAATTATTACTTTTTAGGGATTGGGTATCTATTTGACAAGTTTTTTATTTTTTATTTGTGATTACTAAATAGAGGATCTCCCAAAAGTCGTAATATCCACCTCCAGTTTTATGTTTGAAAACCATTTTAAACTATCGTTTGTAGTAAAAAAGTTCGTCGAATTTTGAAGACGACATATCAAAGATTCTGACCTTTGATTATGTCACCGTAAGATTGTAAAAACCGTTAGATTATACTCTAACTCGCGAAATTCTAAACTGTCGAAAGATTGTAAATTGTTCAATGTTCTGAGTGTCAATTTTTGAAATATTCATTTTATTTAGGTTTTATCCGGTTTAAATACCTATCAGATTACAATCTACTGGAAAATAATGCGTTAAATTCTAATCTTTCGACAGTTTAGAATTTCGCGAGTTAGATTATAATCGAACGGTTTTTACAATCTTACGGTGACAATATATTTAAGATTCTGACACGCACTTTACCAATTATGTAGTAGCTCCATCTAGTTAGGAGTGGCTGAAGTAAAACGAAGAGGGCTGATGCCGACACAGAACAGTCTGTAGGTCGCTGATGTGACGGAACTTGAGCTAGTTTTACAGAATTGTACAAGATGGCGCGCATTTGAATTCTTACGAGTACAACGGCATCTACCGGGTGGTTAGCATAAACTTAGTTTTTTATGTTTTTGCCTTGATGGGGCAATCAGAAGTCCCGCAATGATATGAGATGGCGCTTTTGCATTAATTATCACTTAACTTTTGACATTTGCCAGATGGACACGTGCCCTTTTATCCGATATTTCATAACTCGTATCCCACCTGGTGGTGGGATACCACTACAGCCCATTAACGTCCCAGTGCTAGGCACAGGCCTCTACTCTCATGGAGAGAGGGAATTAAAGCTTAGACCCACTACGCTGCTCCAATGCCGGTTGGCGGAATTTAACGACTATTGTCATATTATCATGTTAGTGATAATAACCGGGACCGTCGGCTTAACGTGCTCTCCGAGGCACGCGGGTGAAACACCGCCAACTTCGTACATCCGGGCTAGTACTCAGAATTACTAGTCAGAAAAAACTCAAAACTCAATTATGGCCCGACCCGGGACTCGAACACGGGACCTCGTCGGCCCCAGTCGAACTTGCCAACCACTAGACCAACGAGGCAGTTAGTATACACTCATCTAGTAATTACAAGTAAGTACGACTTTCCTTTTCAAAATAGTTACGAAGCTGCAGCACTAGCTTTCTACATCTTTTGTGATGGATGGTTTATTATGACCTGATGGATTTTATGTACATTTATTTTTATTTTATTTATATTATTATTTACTTTTTTATTTTTTTATTTTACTGTACTGTTGCATATAACATATATATATCTCACCGTAAAATTGCTACAACCGTCAGATTGCAATCTAACGCTTTTTGTCTCGTTAGATTGTAAACTGTCGACAGATTGTGAACCGTTCAATGTTCTGAGTGTAAATTTTTGAAATATCCATTGTATTTACGTTTTCTTGTTTCTTTCTTGTAGGTTAGTTTAGGGTACGACCTAACCAGGTAGTTTTGGTGGTTATTAGGTTCTATTCAGATTAATATACCTAACAGATTACAATCTACCGAAAAATAATGCGTTAAATTGTAATTTTTCGACAGTTTACAATCTCGCTAGATAGATTACTATCTAACGGTTTTCACAATCTTACGGTGACGTATACAACAGTACAGTAAATAATACATACCAGTTTGGGTCACAGACTATATAAAATGTAATTCGATTGGCCCCATTCAATCGCAGCTCGCTTCCGGTGACCCGCGACCTTGTGTAAAAGTTGTTACGGTTGGTCAAAATCCCGAACACTGGCGACGCATTAAGTCACATTCGGTAACCCGGTTAAACCGAATACTACCGGCATATTCGGTCACCGACCTAATGTAAACAATCATATCACAGCTCTCAAAGTCATTAGGGAATCCGGTCCAAGGGAATCCGCTAAGATCCCGTTTTCTGACCGTCTCGCTCTTATCTGAAATCTGAAACCGATCGGACTTTTATATATCAGTTAGTTCACTGAATTGTACTAGCTTCTATTAATATATTTAGTATCTATTAGTATAAATTAAATGCCGAATGTTTTATGTTCTCGCAACACTTCAGATCGGCTGGATTGATTCTCCCCGTCCCAGGATCGTATATATTCACAAAAGTGGCGCTGCAATTGGGTTCTAGGTTTGGGGCAGGACAATATCTACCGGGCCCACTGGTAAAATCCATACTATACTAATATTATAAATGAAAAAGTGTGTCGTGTCTGCGTGTGGACATAGGCTAGGCTTTTTATCCCGGAAAATTCAAGAGTTCCCGCAGGAATCAAATATCTTTATCCACGCGGACGAAGTCGCGGGCATTATCTAGTATATTATATAATTGAGATGACGACTGGCCTCACTGGTGACGTAAACTCTGAGCCCAAGCCTGTAGTAAGTTATGTGTCCTAGTGAAACAAAATAAAACACTTTCATTATGTTTAGTATTTATTAAAATTATAATTTAAAGCCTGTATCGACATAAAATGAAAAAAAAATGCAGTATGATTTTTCTCTATACATAGGTATTTATTTTAATATAACTAATTATTACATAGTTGCATCAAAAACACTTTCCTTTTCAAATTAGACTTGTACATTAAACATTTTATATGTATGTTGACAAAAATATTTATTTGTAAACAGTTTTCGATCTATCATCAGATTAAATATAAAATAATAATGATTTTTATAACGAACGCGCTACTTTCTCATATAATTTTAATTTCAACAAAAATACATCTTACATACATATTATATAATATGTCGTACATGTGCCGTCATCCAACCAATGTGAAAATGTATAGATTATCTGCTTTTACTTATTATCTATTTAATAAATGAGAACTCTCTACTCAGGATTTCCACGCAAAGTTAAAAGTGAAGTGCTTGAATGAGATTAACAATAATATAATGAAAAAAAAATATTAGTAGTTTTATTTGTGCAAATTTTAAACGGGCTCCACATATTATCTCAAAAAATCTGAATCATTGTCTCGGGAAATATTATGCAAAATGCGAATTACTTATTTTTTTCTTTACTTTCGAGTGTAGGTACCAGTTCTAGGGTTCAATGGTAAGTCTTTCATTCAAGGAGCGGCCAAAATCCGCTCCTTTTTTTCACTCCATGACAGGAAGTGAAATTCATTGGTTTTTGCGTGACAAATATTGTTCAGTTTGAGTTGGTATTGGACTCCTTGTATATTGCAATCGACGTATCCGTCGTATCGAATTTCCGCGAGGTCGATTTCGAATATAATATAGCACGTGGTTGGTATATGTGCAGATTTAGAGAAAACGGTTTGCATAGTTTGGAATATCTAAATATATGAATCGATTTTTAACTGAAATCGGATTTTTATTTAGCTGATGTCTGGATAAATAAATTGGACTCATGCCTTACCAACACTAGAAATCGAATATGTTACAGCATTAAGAAATTCAATTTTAACAACCTAAAACGATCTTGACACACGAACAGAATTACAGTTGGGATGTTTAATTTAGGTCATTTATAAGGGGTTTTTTATTAGAACCTACGGAAATCTATTTAAAACTCATGGAATCAGTTAAGTAGATGCAGGACACCATTAATCATTCGAATATGGTTCGACTAATATCTTCATTGTGGAACCCGCTTTAGTTTATCGATTATGTATTGCTAAGATTAAAAATCATATGGCGTTATAATGAAAATATGATATACGTATACTAAGTTCATGATGATCATAGTCAGCCAAGCATTAGGAATAAGGTTATCGGGTCATTAGTTCATTACATTGGGCTCTACGTTATCTAGGCTACAACGTAGTGGACCCTAGGTACTTAGGATTAAGTTACAATTTTTTATATTACAATTATTTTATTTTATATAGACTGACAAAAATAAACGTGTCGAATTTGGAATCTCCTTATTTGTTGAAGTCGATTAAAGTAAGCGCGACAGAAACGTCAAAACATTTTTAAGTTTTGTCGAGAGCATGTTCTTGGATCGGGGTTGAAAGTATTATTTTTCTGGTTGATCACTTTCAAAATAGATCATATTTTAGTGTTTCTCGACCCACCAAAGTTTTAAGTAAAAGGTTTATCGTAAAAATACGTAAACGACCAATCATATTTTTCAAATAATACAGATTATCTGTATTATTTGCAACATATGATGACTGGGTGTCTTTTTTTGGCGTCTCGAAAAATGTATATTAGGTATGTGGAATATACGGTATTATTTATTTATTAGTCTTGGTTTTGCTATATTCCATCATATCTGAAAACTATATAAACGCACGACATTACCGCCGCGGTGAATGTACGCAACAGCTGACTGCGTTCGGTTCAACGAACCGCGCGTGCGAACTCTGGTAAACCCGTGTAAGTTGGCAATGATTTACAAATTCAATAATTTAACTTTTTTTGTTGATTATAATGTTTGAATATGAAAAAAATACTCTACACATAGAGTAAGTATGCTCTAAATGAGTATTAATTATTGATAGAATGAAAATATTAAAAAGTTAAAAAATAGTAACGATGCCATGGGCTTCTATTCCATTGCCCCATCAACCCTATTTATTTTGAAACGACAAAAACCACTGAGTATATTTTTAAATATACTGAAAAGCAGCGTGCAATATGAATAGTGTCAAAAAATCGGTACCTAGTACCTACTTACCAACATAACAAAGTACAATCCTCCGCCATTCTTTTAAATTGTTAATTTGAGGCACAAGAAAATTCAGAAAATATAAATATACCTATAAAAATATCACTGAGTAACGATTACATGCCTTGTAACTAACCGATTTGTGCGACGATTTTTTGCCACAAAGAAGCAGATAACAAATTGAAAGATACCAAGTAACAAAATAAAAGCTAGAAATGAGATTTGGGGTCCAACCTTCGAGTGTCCTTCATTATAATTTAGTATAACTATTGCACGCCACTAGTTTTTTGGATCTATAAAATTACATGGTAACTTTACTGTTTCTTGAATACTAGATTTTATCTGCGAGCCTAGTGGGAGATTTTATACCTATTTGATCGCGTTTAAGTTTAACTACCATTTGAATGCAATAGATCAAGCGCCAGCTATCTGCTGTCAGGTTTGATGAGCTTGATAATTCCATACAAATCTTAGTTAACATTAACGTGATCAAATAGGTAAATAATCTCTTACTTTAAGCCCTTTGTGCCTTGATACACATTTTATGTTATATATTTAAATACGTTAACCTAATTTTATCTCGTAGGACTTAATAATTGCTTTTTAGGAAGGATTGATTTAATTTAAAAATTGACATACTAATAAAGACTACATAAATGGATTTTAAGTTGGTAGAATATCTACATTTTCACACTGTATTTACAAAACGCAAATTTTCCTTTATTATCATCCGGTAGATATTAATGTTAATAATAATAATAGATGTGAGCTTATACAACACTATTATCAATAAATGAAGTTTGCGGCATTCAGTTACTTGACGATGATTAGGGGAAATGATATTATCATACGTCAAAAATAGTAGATCAATTAATGGTCCCCTACCTAATCCATAGCAAAGGCGTGAAAAAAATTTTCGTTACTCCATCATATTATTCTGCTTTTTAAACTGTAGATTTTATTAAGAGAGATACTCCAACGGGATAAGAGGTATGAGGATAGGCAAGTCTATTATAAACTTGAATTACGCAAATATGTATCCATACATGATGGGAATACTTTTCTAATAAGTAATATGTAATTAATGTAATGTAAATGTAATTAGGTATATTTTAAGATTTTTTAAGCCTCTAAGAAGAAGAAAAGACTCCAAGGCCGCCGATAGGAAAAGAGTAGACGTCTTTGAAATATTGTGTTGGAGACGTATAATCAACATATCATGGACAGAGCATAGAACCAACGTCTCAATATTAAATAAACTAAAAAAGAAAATAAGACTTTACAACATCTGCCTGCGGAGGACCCTCGAGTACTTCGGCCACATTGCACGGATGAATGCCAGTACATTCGAGAAACTTTAGGTCACTGGTAAGTTCGGAGGAAAGAGGCCCAGCAGACATAGCCCAAGACGTTGGTCAGACTAAATTAAGGAAACAGTTGATACACCGATCTGTGAGGCCATCCACGCGGCGGGAAACAGAGGAAAATGGAAGAGCATCGTGAAAAGAGTGCTATCGAAGGGGTGTCACGATCCCCAAAGTTGTGGGAACGACGCATGAAGAAGAAGCCTCTAAGAGGCATAACTGGATTGATCTGTCTATGTATTGTGTAGCCTATATCTTATAGACAACTTTATTTATATATTTCTGTGGACTGTGGATATTAGAATTTAGAGCCTATGGACACGGTGTACTTAATACGCGCAGACACGTCGACACTGTATGCGCGCTGCATTTAGGTACGAGATAAGAAATGTGGCCATTAAAACGCTCGTACAACGCGATACAGACGCGCTGTCAATGCGAGTTATGGACGCGTTTATATCGATACGAATGCTACAATCTGCTTTTTGAACTGAAATCGCCGTGTCACGTGTGCATCTAAGGCTCTTTGTCAGTCTCACAAACTTATCTGGCGCGATGCCGTGAATTTTTAAGACTGTTTAGTTTCTGTTTTTATTTTACTTTTAATATTTGCCATTTAGGAACTTTAAATGTAATAACAGCAACACTGTCACCGGGTCAGATAAGTTTGTGGGCTATAGGTATATTTTTGTTCCTTGTTTTCTGTCTATAGTTTTAAACTATATACCTGCTCTGTGTTAAAATATAAAGTTCTATGTTGAGTTGGCAACCCAAAAATCGAGAATCACTGAAAGATTCGACATTTGGAGTTGTACAAATCTTATAAAACAGTGTCCGGTATATTTAAGCATTCCAGATCGAATTTATATCAGACATTTTTTAAAATATTTAACTGCTTTTCTTAAAATTGTTAGCTTATTCATAAAAATAAGGCATATTCCTTTCTTCTCTAACCATGACAGTGCTTAACCCAAATACAACATCTAAAATATATGTATTCGTAGTCACGTTCACATACTACGCACTATACACCACATTACCACCACCTTGCTACATATTTGAATCTTGAATCTACGTTCTATACGATTAAAATATATTGCATTATTCTACTGACTAAATACTTTAGCATTCTTTTTCTTCACGTTTTCAGACCAAATAAAAATTTCTGGCTTCAATAGTTTTTTTAAACGTTGTTTTCATTGTAAGTATAATTGTTTCATTTGTTCGACTGATTATTGAAATAAAACTTTGCTTACTTATCGTAATTTAAGACTTGTTATGGTTTAGTTCAGAAACGAGAAGCGGTATTGATTGTGATTGAAATATTGGATATTAATCCTATATTTCAATCACAATCAAACTATTTATTCTTAAACAAAATTTCTATTAAACGTTATAAAGGATGAACGTATCTTTGTTTATTTAATACCGAAGTGTATATGTTATAAATAATGTATTTCATGGTAGTTTGAAAAAGAAATATTACCTATTTTAAAACTGTCAAAAATTGTACCTTTAGTTTCCAGTTTAGAGTTTAATTTTATCGATGAGCACTAAAATAATAAGTGGTCACTAAGTAAACATCTTCCATCCTTTTTCAACAATATTGAAGACAGAAGAATACCGACAGAATATTTCAAAGGGGTTGAAAATTTTTAGCATGAAGGTTGACATTAAAAAATGTGGATAGACCACTATGGCAAAAGCTTTCAAACCCTTTTAGCTTAGAGAAAGACCACAGAATCAACGCAGTCAGTAACATAATATACCTTTACACAATTCCGTTTGAACAATTTTACTCAATATCACATACCTGATACCATAAATAAGTATCACCACAAACCGAATAAATATTATGTTCGTTGAAAATTTCAATATTATTGCTATCGTTGTTTTATTGCTTTTAGTTTCGAGTTTGTTTAATACATTTAATCCCACAATTTTATATTAGTTGACAATTATTATATATTTATTGTTAAATATTACCTAAGCATTATATTATGCATACATTATTAGCTAAAAGATTTATACAATAGCGTAAACTTTATTTTAATAAAAAATCAAACACCGAAACACAATAAAGTAATGCCTAGAGAAAAAAGAATACAAAAAATATACTTATTGAATGATATTTTTGTTATAATACTTGTATTTAACTAGCAGCCCTGATGATGCTATTACATTGACCTTTTCGGTTTTGGAGAGAGTTTCATCTAAATCTACAGGATTAATTTAAATATACTAAGTAATTACGTCTTCATTCTTCAAATATCAGGCGACTTCTTTACATCATACTAAATAGGTTTTGTCTTAAGAGCTCTTGCAAAAATTATCATAGTTTAGCGTATCTTTTGTGTTGAGGTAAGTTAATTAAGTAAATATTTTATTGTAGAATGTAGGACGCAACGTGCCGCCATTGCCACATGGACCTCGTATCGTATCAGGGTGACAGACAGGCATTGATGTAGAATTTTAGTATCTATCAGACAGGCGATGCAGCTAAATGGCTGACACCGTAAAGCGGCGCATGTTTGCCTCATGAGGAAGTTCTATATTTTCGTTTTTACGTAGAGACCCCGAGCCATGCAGTCTTATAGTGCAAAATATCTTACGAGACGTTTAGTTGACCTCATTTGATGGCAGAAGGGATCGCTTACCTATTTCTTGCGCTAAAGACTAGCTTGCAGGGTTAGCCTGCCTGTTACCTACGAGTATATACGGAAATGCAGCCAGTAAGTATACTACGCAGGCATGATTTGTGCAGTAATTAAATTAGGCCAGATTTATGTTTTATTATAACATTTCCAATTTAATATTGTCTATTCGAGAAAAAATTTTTTCATACAAAAAAATACTTTTTTTCTCTATCCACTACAAGTTAGCCCTTGACTGCGATCTCACCTGATAGTAAGTGATGATGCAGTCTAAGATGGTAGCGGGCTAACCTGTTAGGGGCATGGCAGTTATATTAAACCTTACATCCGTAACCGTAACCGGCATCGTACCGGAACGCTAAATCGCTTGGCGGCACGTCTTTGCCGGTAGGGTGGTAACTAGCCACGGCCGAAGCCTCCCACCAGGCCAGACCAAGGAAAATTCAGAAATTATAAATTCCTAAATTGACCCTGTCGGGGAAACCTCCGAGCATTTAAAAAATTCGAGCAGAAACGTGTCTAAAATTATTCTGTATAAAATCAAAACATTGAAAATTGCATATAATTTCTGGTGAATATATGATTTGTAAAAGTTTTAACAGAACTAAAGTTGTTTAATATTTTGTAAAGTAGTACGATAGGTCAATTGGTGTATTTTTTTTGTTTTATTACTAACAAAAATATGTTATAGCTCAATGAAGGCTTATATGAAAACACATTAGGTACAAGTGTATAAAATTTCATTAGTAGATAAGACTATAAAACCACAATTACAATTTTTAAAACCAGCATTTTGTGTGTCATCATGAATGTGAATGAAAATAGTCGATAATAATAGATAATAGTAAAAAGCTTGCCTAAATATTTAAACTAGTCTTGTTTGGACACTGCTTAATGTATTATCTCCTTTAGCACACCGACCCAATCGTACGCGGTAGTGAATCTCTTAAGTAAGTAGAGGTATAACGGGTACTTCATACCGCATTCAACTAAGCTGGTGTGCTAACAGTGTTAACTGTTAGCAATCGTGGACAGCGGTTGTTAAAAAAACAGAGCTATAAAGATTGTATTGTCGATTCAATTTGAGTGGCAGTGAAGAAATATAGATTTTTGAGAGTAAGACCAGTCATATACGGGTGACTTGAAGCAGCTATGGCTCCCTGCTTCAAGCTGCAACTGCACTTCGAACCATAACTTGCCATTCATTGTCAATATACGAGACTCGCTCGAAAATATTGTACTTGGGCGAGTTTATCTTATAACCGGCACTCTACTTTCTCGACTATCGACTGCTCTGACGCAGTCATTACTCATAACCCTCCGATATACTTAAGAAAGTTTAACTGCAGTTTGGCATTTCAAATGCAGTTGATTTGTCAACTGCTCGTGTGGTCACTGGTCAGTCTACGTGCTGGCCGTATGTCATAATATATAATACCAAATTACATCAAGATAGAGTTAATATTCGTTAGTCAAATTAATTTCCTAATTAAATATTAGGACTAAAAATTTTATCCACTAATTGTTAAATAGTAATGGAGTTGGTACTTATTTAATATTTAAAGGCTAGTCAATTTTTTCTTTTTTTTCTAAGAACAAAAAAATTAATATCACTTTTCGCAGTCTACTCATTAGCCATGACTTTTTTAATACTTTTTATATCTATAAAAGTAAGATCTATCATTTTATGTACTAAATTATATTGCTTTCATGGAATTACAATAAACTAGGTGCTAAAAAGTATTTATTGCTATAATTTAATTCTTTATTGCTTAATTGTAACTAGTTTGGACAATCTTACTTGTTATGTATATATCACTGCAGTTGTATTGTGTTTAATTTATACATTTTTGAATAATCTCTTTTTTCTTCCTCTTGTAATTCTTAATGTAGATATTGATTAACTGAAGTGACGAAACGTGATCTATATTACTATGAGAGTTGATATATTTAAGTATACAATTATGAGTACCATTCCTATTAGTTTGAATTCAATATATTTTATATTCAATTTTTTTTTTATATTGAACCAAGCTAAGTATTTAGTTCCCATAAAAAGAAGCATAGACAGTCCACTCAAAACCACCTAAATTATCATTTGAATAGCAATGATCACGGTTCCATAATATGGCAGGTGCTACTTATGCAACAATCACATTTACGTAATATCGATTTCTGTAATCCAGGCAAAAAATTGCAAAAAATGTGACTATACAATGTAAATAAATAATACTTAGTACCTATATCTTAAAATAATTTTCGTTATAATTAATGAAAATTGCCAACATTTACAATATCAACTTGAAATTTTACATACGAAGAATAACATTAATTAATAATAGAAACCAAATCATGAGCCAAACTGAAAATAATATCTATAAGTTTTACCTGTATCATATATCTGTAAATGAACTATGTCAGAAGGCTTGATCCATTGTCCCTTCTTTCAGCTTCGTCTACACGACTTTTGTACGAAAACACTCTAGTCTAGGGGGTTGGACAAACAAAACTACGTGGAGTTGTGCTTTGATTATATTCTGGATTTTAGTTTTTACTAATTAAAATATTTACGTGAAATGCGTTTAAACTGACAACGGGTTTTAACTGTACTATATTATAATATGTTTTCATTTAGAAGAACGTTTGAGTACAGTACTTACGTCAAATATAAGCCGTAAATATTCATTCGTTCAATAATTTAGAAGAAACATATTTGAAAAAATTAGCAATAAGAGCCCGCGCAGACAGAAAAGCGTTCAGCGTTCAACTCGCGTTCGTTCGGTCAGACTTCTAGGACAACAAATATCCCTTTTTGCTACAAAACTATGTGTGAAACATCTTGTGTCTCGATAGTTCATCTACCGAAAACGAGCTGTTGCTTTTGTGGAGTCTAGAAGAGTCCAATGAAAACATAAAGCACCTACTGAGTGCATCCAATTAGCACTGAGCGAGAAAAAACGGATAATTCAGTGTTCTTTTTCCTGTATTG
Source organism: Erebia palarica (assembly GCA_964035005.1). Classification (NCBI taxonomy): domain Eukaryota; kingdom Metazoa; phylum Arthropoda; class Insecta; order Lepidoptera; family Nymphalidae; genus Erebia; species Erebia palarica. The sequence continues at coordinate 25,741,548 of OZ035986.1, forward strand.
CTTGAAGTTGAAAAATGATTTTTTTTTAAATATAGAATGTCACTAAATATAGCTACAATAAATTAGGTACATGATTATATAAAAAGTGAAATAGAAAAACGTTCTTGCGTTCTTTGTGTTTTTGGGAATAGAAAACGCTTTACCGCTTTTGGCGCTGGACCGGTGCGGTCTGACTGCCTGCAGGCTGTGCGGCGTTACAAAAAACGCAGAACAGCTGAATTCTTTCTGTCTGTGCGGGCTCTAACAGAATAATTAGAAACATTTGTACTTTAGATACAGGATATTATTTATTGCTTATAGAATTATTTTCTCAAAAATTGACATTACGGTTTCTATTAACTTTCGTCTTACTGATTGATGCCAAAATATCACCCTGTTTTATTACAAAAGAAATGTGTTAATTCCTGTTTGAATTGAGTATTGTGTCGATGTCTCAAATAATGATCTATTTCAACAACTTTTGTTTTTTAGACTCATTGGTCTTAATAACATTATCTTCTACCATGCCTAAGTTATTATAGAGATTATAAGCCTACCATTATAGTTGTAAAGAAGGGAATTTGGTACACCACGAAATATTTACATTAAAATATCAGTATATATTTTTGTATATAAATTGGTTTCATCAATATTAATATTGTTACACTAAAACTAACTTAATGTATAAGTTCTAGTTACAACTATAATAACGTTAGTATAAATATTTGATTAAAATTTCTTCGATTAAGGTTTTTTTAAAAGCCAATACTTTAGCATTTTTCTACAAAGACAAAATGGGGCTAATTATATATTTAATATTACAAGGGTTAATTGAAGGATTACTTTAAAGAGTACAAACGCTAGGTTCTACACTATTGGCTTGAAATTTTAATAGATTAGGAGAAAAAGTATTCGAGTAATAGAAATTATAATAGTATGTAAAGTCAGTATAACGTATAATAAAATAATTTAATTTAATTTTGAAAAATAAGAGGTATCACAAGATAATATAAATTACATAATATTCGATGTCAATTTCGTTTCGTCAATTTATTAATTCATAAGTTACTCCAAAGCACCAAACATCTACCAAATATCAATAAACGATGAATATAAACTACGTAAATTCTACAGTAATATTGCTTATACATTAACATTATATTGCTTTTATTACGCGCAACCTTTATCCGGTCAAGCTATCGTGTAAATAAATCATTACTTATAAATAAGTATAATATAATAAGATAGGTAATATAAATTATTTGTGGCACTACGTTTTTAATTGGTTGACGATTCATAAGTAACAAAAAAAAAATGGTAGAGCCCCAGTTTATTTTTTTATTTGCCATGCGTAAACGTCAACATTTGAAAACTCTTTCTAGATATGAACCAGATACACGGTTGGCTCTATAGAATCACGTTTTTAACTTGGAAAATTAAACTTGGGGCCTTCATCATAATTTGGAACTTGCACTTGGAAGTTTGTCGTCAAGTATAAAGAAAGCTTTACTGTACAGCTATAGAGGAACTTTTTATAGAGGACATTTTAATTGACAGGGTTAAATGAAATTCACTGATAAAGAATTGACTCGCGAGGCTTCAACTAATACAATAGAGCGACGTCGGCAACGCAGGGTTGATGATATCAAATCAAAATAAGGTATATATCCTTACTACATTCTTAGGCTTAGTACTAGTTAGCACTCGAAAAAATGATAGATTTCGTTAGAGCAAAATGTGTGTAATCATATGTTCAGTATATTATCAGAAATTTTATAAAACTATAAGGCGCCGAAATGAACGACCATTAGAACTTGAAGAGAGCTGAGGTTTAATTTTATTTCAAAATTATTGAATATCGACGCTCGAAATCTATGGATGTTATCGAAATGTGAAAACTGTATTAAACGTAATGACATGTAGCGCGGCATACTCACTCCGCCTGCTGCGTAGCCGACGCTACTCTTCTACGAGAGCTACGGAACTCTACGAGGATATAATTATTAAAAGTCTGCTGCGTCTATTCGACAGCGGTGCGCGACTCTTTATGTGCCTACATTATTATTGCTTTTCGAATACCCATTTCTTCCGAGCACCTCGTGCTCACCTCACTAACCTAGATTTAAGAATACCTTAATCTAAACTAGTTTATTGCCAGTTACGTTCGACTCGATACTAATAACACACTCAATCAAAAGGCATGCTCGCTGAGTGACGCGGCGAAGCCCGTCCCTTGTAGCCTTCGCGTGGCGCGACCGCCACCCGTCCATAACCATTTATTTTAATGATACATTCAACAAAAGCTTATGAAATACGGTGCTGGAATGGAGGAACGTAGCGTTTTATATATGAAAATTAGATGATGTTTCATGAATTTCATTACTATGAACTCCTGCAAGAATAGTGCGCAATAAGTGTTAATGGTAATAGCGATTGCGTCGTGAGAATCGATTCAGTGGGCAAGAGGGATACGGGGTGGGGCAGGTGCGCGGGAATGCGGCACAGTGCGGCACGATGCGGCACGATGCGGCACGGCGCGGCATGGTGCGGCTCGTGGTTACCGCTAAGGCACTGTCGCGGGCGGCGGTGCGGCGCGGCGGCTGTGGGAGCTTCGGACGGAAAGTTTTGGCAAGTTCCCCACCGAGACGGGCGACGCGGCGCGCCCGGGCGTCCGCCTTCGCTCGTCTCTCGCCTCTCTACACATACTTACACCCTAATACTCTAACCTACTGCGCTGTTTGTAAAAATCACCTACAAAAGATATTAGTTTCATTCGTATCTCATTACTTCTATGTATATAAGGGTATATTTTATCGACATGTATTTACATGATTCAATGTGTAACGTTATTAGGACGTTAGTCGCCACGGCCTAGTGCCGCGTGCGCGGCGCTACGGGGTCGTACGTGATTCGTTGTTTGCGAAACGTTGCTCGATTGCGGCACGACGCGGGACGCGGCTGTCACGCCGACGCCGGTCGTGCTCATCTACCTATTTTAGAATTTGTATATTTATTATAATTACGCTAGTAAACTAAATTCACGTTAATACTTTACGTTTATATGTAAATGTTACAACAGTGATTACGGTCCCTGGTTGCGGTGTTCAGCCGCGCTTCAGACGGCCGCGGCGGCGGCGGGCGGCTCCGGCGGCGGAGAGTCGTCGTCTCGCGCGCAAGCCGATTCTTGGTGTTTGTTGAGGTAGCTCTTGAGGGCGAACGTTTTGTGACATCTCAGACACTCAAAGTTCTTGTCAACCGAATGGGTCTGCATGTGTGCGCGTAAGTTGGAGCGGTCCGCGAACGCCTTTCCGCAGTGCGCGCAGCCGTAAGGCTTCTCTCCGGTGTGAGAGCGAAGGTGGCCTTGGAGCAACCAGGGCCGCGAGAAGAGCTTGCCGCAAACGCCGCACACGTGCGAGAGCTGGTGCGTCAGCAGGTGCATGGCGAGCGCCGGCATGGATACGTACGCCTTGCCGCATTCCGAGCAGCGCTTCGCGGACACTGAGTCGAGGCTGCGGTGCGTCTGCTTGTGGCGCGAAAGGTTGGATGACGTCGCGTAACGCTTGCCGCACTCGCTGCAGGTGTATTTCGACTTATGGTCGGGTTGCTGGGCACTTTCGACGGGAGCGTTCGCGTAGCTCCGGCGTTTGGAGCGCCCGTCGCTCACGAGGAAGGCATCGTAAGTGTATGCGATGGTCTCCCGCGGGCGCTCCGCCGACGGCTCCTGCGGCGGCTCGGGCGGGGGAGGCGGTGGCTCGGGAGGTGCTGGCTCGGTTCGAGGCGGTGTCGTTAGGAAAACTGCGTGTTGGCTCAAGTCAAGAATCGCTTGCGCCGCATTGAGGTCCTCCTCGGCCCGATGGAGGAACGCACGGTCGCCGAGGCAATAGGGGCGATAGATGTCTTTCTTTTTGGGCGGTAGAGAGAGAAGTGTGCCCGTGCTGGAGTAACACAAGGAGTTGGACTTGCCGCTCGCCGGTGGCGGAGGAGGGGAGACAGGCGAAGTTTGGAGCTGTACTTGGAGGAAAGGCGGGTCGGCTGAGTCGGAGGCAGGCAGTTGCAGAAGTGCATAGGAGACAGGTTGAGGCGCCGCGGGGCCGGGCGGGGCCGCGCTCACCTCGCTAGGCAGCTGGGCGGTGAACTGTGTGGAAGGCTGCTCTTCGGTGTATCCTGCGCACACAAAACGCACACATTTACACAAGAACACCAAGTGGATAAGATACTGACAGAACTTCAGAACAGATTCTATACTTATTAGACGATACCTGCGGGACCTCTTTAATTTTTCGGGATAAAAAGTCTTACGTCCATCCGTGGGATTAAAGTTATTTCTTTAGGTCCACGTCATGGTTTGCCAAACGTCAAAATCGTTTAAAAAGATGGCCCGTGAGACCGTAACAGACCAGACGTACACACCTTCGCATTTATTTAAATATTAGTATAAAAAACTTTATCTGTTTAACTTAATTATCTTTTTAAATAACTATATTTTCTTTATTGCACACACTTAAAAACAGAATCTTCATATAAGAAGTATAAAGATTATAGTGAAGGGTGCAAAGGTGGTTTTATCGCTGAAGAAATTTTTTCCAGACATTAACAAAGAGGTGAATCAATTAATTTGGTTAATATCGACATTTTAATAATCCTATCACAAAATATGGTAATTTCACAATGGGGCTGATTCTGTAGTGCACAATTTTTAAACTTAACCAAAATGACAGCTTTAAAGCTAGTTCCGTCCCTTTCCGCAGGGAGTATTAGGAAAGAGTTAGCACTAATCTTAATGTATAACGAAACTAAAATGACAGCTCCAAACCTAGTGGTGCCCCTGTCCTGTGTATAGGGAGTATTATGAAAGGGATACCAATGTAAATAGAGCTTTCATTTCGTTTAGTTTAGAGATTATTGCTAAACATAATGTGCACCAATATCTACCTAAAGGTGCTTTGAAAATTGTAACTTAAACGAAGAGAATAATATCGCAAGCAAAGTTTGTAAATATAGATAGAATACCTATAAGAACGGTGGAGAGCGATAGTCGAAACGCAGTCGGTAGCTTCGGCACGAATTTCCAAGAGTTATTCTGGGATCGTTAATAACTTGCAGAGGCAACCTGTGGCCTGTTTACTGTGGAGACTAACCACCAACCTGTAGAGTTGCATTGGACTACAAACGTGTTGCGTTTAAAAATTAATTTTTAAGCATGCATGTAAAACGATACAACGAAGACGCGAGCGTATGTGTTACCAATCAAAACCGGTCAAAAACTTTTAACTATGAAAAATAGTCAATAGTAGTTTTCGACTATGGACGTTGGTCAAAACCACTTTTTACTGCGAAAACACAAATCAATTTATTACAAATTGTTACATTCAAAATTCATAACCGGTCAAAACCACTTTTAATTGTGAAAATGTTATTTAGATTTTGAATAAATTTTATCAGTTAAGTACTAGCTGACCCGTGCCCACTTCGATAAGCGGTAAAAATTTTTACTTGTGATGAAATTATGAGTGTGGTTCGGTTTGTACTGAGTTGGTGAGTTGACCGACGTGGTCGCGTTGGCCGAATATTAATAAAATTGTCTCGCGTATTTGATATTTTAAATTATCTTCTAAACGATGCAACCAAAAAACATACTATAAAAAACGAATTTTATCTTAATAAAATTTCCTTGGTGATAAAGTAATTTATTTCTAAATAGATTGACTTGTTTTAAATTACATAATATGAAAAAATCCGTCTAATAGAAATATCACCCAATAGATTTCGACACGGTCGCGGTTCCATACATATGTCGTATTATCTCTTTAACCATTCGTCCAAGTTATATGCAGTAAAAGGGAAAAGTCTTTTGTTTTAAACACTTGAGAAAATAAGTTATGACACTCACAAATAATGTGGCTTTCTATTGGTAACAGAATTTTTAAAATCGGTTCATTAGATCCAGAGATTACCCCCTACAACGTCACAAATTTACAAACTTTACCTCTTTATAATATTAAAGTATAGATAATGCCATTCCAGCACTTAAGATACGTCTATCAGTTCTTCGAACTACGAGTATGTGCCCCGCCCATTGCCGCTTCGTGCTCACAATACATCGAGCTACCTATGTCAGTTACTTTAGGTCTTCAACGGATCTCCTAATTTCTGATTTGATTACGAAAGAAACTCCAGGTAATAGCTCTCTCCATCGCCCACCTAAAACTGATATGTATTTTCACTCAAATACAAAAATAATAAAGAAATATATCTTGTTTTTTTTTTGTTGACGGGGGGGAAATCTTCGTAAGATACCCGATCTCCTAGGAGGGAAACCGGGTTATGTGGGATTGTACCCACTAAAACCCCCCCGGTAACCACCCTCAGCGCATGATGAAAGGCTCCGGGAACTCTTAAGAAGTTGCGCCGGAGCCTTCCTTGCGCGCCGCCCATGCTGGACTCTTCCGTGGGCCAATTGCATCCAACCTCATGACCTCATGTCTCTAGCTCAGGGCGTTGATCACTGCCACCCTGATGTGGCCGTCTCCGAGCAGGGTCGGTGCGCTCGCGAACTCGCTCGGCGGTCTCCTTTTGGATCATTACACTTTCACAAAAGGAGACCACTGCCCTCCATGAGTCTTCCTCCGCCAGCATTGCTGCTTTATCTGCAGGCGGTGAAAGGTCTCTTCCTATTACATTAATTAAGCCGCAGCGCTCATGCTCCCAAGCAGGGCACACTTCGAATGTGTGCTGCGCCGTGTCTTGCTCCTCATCGCACTGGTGACACCGTGGTGTGGGCTCGCGTCCAATCCGACACAGATACTCACCGAAACAGCCATGTCCGGTGAGTATCTGTGTCAGTCCGAAGGTCACATTGCCACTCTTTCTCTCTAGCCACGTGTCAAAGTTTGGCAGTATGGCTCCGACAATGCGTTGTCGTGCGTTCCTTCCTTCCTCCAGGCGCGCACGCCAGTTCTCTAGCGCCTGCCGGTACGCACGCCGTCTAAGCGTTCCAAGTTCTATTCTATCCTTACTACTCTGACTCGCAGCGCGAGTCTGGCCATACACCCTCACGTCCATATCTGCCAGTATGTCCATGGGTGGAAAACGAGCCAGAGTAGTTGCCGCCTCGAAAGATATGGTGCGATAGCCTCGTGCAACCCCGATGGCTACCTTGCGCTGCACGCTATTAAGCTTCGCTCTAAGACGTTGAATGCTAGACAGCCTTTGCGACCACACAGGTGCCCCGTAAAGGGCTATTGATCGGATGACCCCAGCATACAGACGACGAACTCCTTCCCGTGGGCCCCTAAGATTTGGTAGCAAGCCGTGCATTGCACCCGCTACCTTTTGTATTCTGGGGACCAGCTGATTAAAATGTTCCTCGAAGTTCCATCTGCTGTCTAAAGTCAGACCCAAGTATTTTAGATGTCGCCCCACCGGGATATCCACATCCCCCACACGAATTGACGAGCCAGGTGGTTCCAGACGCTTAGGTAGTCTGTGAAACCATAATGCCTCTATCTTATGCGGCGCTACCTTCAATCCTAGATTATGGATTTTATCCACTACACCCGCTACACTGGCCTCGGCGAGTCTTAATGTGTCCTGAACATTGTGCCCTTCGCAGAGTACCATGGTGTCGTCTGCGAAACACACAATTTTGACCTCAGAAGGCACCTCAATGCGAAGAACCGCGTCATAAGCCAGGTTCCAGAGTAGCGGTCCTAATACCGAGCCCTGTGGAACTCCGCAGTTTACCTCTCTAACGTGCGTACGACCATCACGCCCTCTATATTGAATAACCCTGTCGCCCAGGTATGTCCCGACAATTTCGCGAAGGTAAGGGGGCACATTGTGGTACACTAAAGCTTCCTTTATAGCCACCCAAGGTAGAGAATTAAAGGCGTTCACTTTATCCAGGCTCACCGCCAAAGCCACTCCACCCCTACTAACATGTCGAACCCCTGTCGATCGGCCTTTCCGGAAACCGAACTGACTTTCCGAAAGATCCGGGCCCACACGCGACAGGTGGTCATTTAGGCGGGCGGCAATAATCCGTTCGAACATCTTGCCTACTTCGTCCAGTAGGCATACCGGTCGATAAGCCGACGGAGAATCGATAGGTCGGCCTTCCTTTTTCAGAAGAACTAAGCGCGCTGGAACGAAGGCAACTATTGAACAGCCGCCTCAGCCTAGGAACTCTAAAGCGAGCAACCATACACGACCAGGAATCCCGTCCAGGCCAGGTGCGGTATTGCGGGCTGCCAGACATTTAAGTGCTCTTGTAAGCTCCTCGGTTGTTACTTCCAATTCTGTAGACCAGATAATGTGCTCCTGTACCACCGCAGCGTTCGAGGTGCTAGTTTGAGATCTAGGAAAGAGTGTGTCTACTACTCTATTCGTCAAATCTGGGTCCATGGTTTCCGTCAGTGGGGGGGCCCATGGTCTCAGCTTGCCCAGTACTATTTTATACGGGCGCCCCCATGGGTCCCTTTCCAGCCCCTCGAGAAGATCTTTCCAGCATTGCGCTTTCGCATTTGCTATTGCAGCCTGGAGTGCTTTTGTAGCGGTCCGGTAAGCGGCGTAGGCTACGGCGATTGCTCCGGTTGTTGAACGTCATCTTCGTCTGGCCCTAGTATATTGGCGTCTGGACCTGAGACATGTCCTACGTAGTTGCGAAATGTCTTCAGACCACCAATATACTGCCCTCTTTTTTATCTGACTGGCTCGTGGCATCGATATGTCGCATATTGATGTCATCGTTCCCCGGAACCAAGCCGCCTCTCCTTCCGGATCTGGCAGAAAGTCTTCATTTTGTTCTGGCCATGCCGCGACGCAGGACACTGCTGCTAACAGGTCTCGGTTGAGGCGCTTTAGAGAGCAACGTCGCGCAGGGGTGCTGCTTTGTGTCTCGGAGATAGCCGACTGTTTCGGGGTTACAGTGAAGACGATATGACGGTGATCTGAGAATGTAACCACTTCCTCTGCGACTCTCCATCCTGTCACCATTTGGGATGCAGAGGCAGTCGCCCATGTGAGCCGCAGGTCAAGCTCTGCCGCCCATCCCTGGATGATGTCTCCCCTTCGATCATCTCTCTTGTCACCCCAGACTCTTGAATGGGCGTTAAAATCGCCCATTATTATCATTGGACGAGGTAGGCATCTGCGGATGCAGGCGGAAAGCTCATCCAAGTATGCTTCATAGGCGGCAATACCGGAGTTGGGAGAAATGTAGCAACCCAGTACTGCTAAAGAACCCCACTCAACTGCGACAAAACCAGGACCCTTTTCTAAGAAATATACCTACTATAGATAAAGTGCATCATGTACGCAGTATGATTATGTTCGTAATAACAACGTTGTTAAATTGCTAATTCGACAATAATATAGTGAGTAATAAATTAATTTCGGCTATAAAGGTACGTATTTTAAAACCTTGCGCCAGCGGCCCAACATAACTGAACTCACTCGTTGCTACATTACGTTGTCAATTAATAAGGGAATGTAAAAGCCAATGCAACCCATTCCCACCCCCCTTTATTTAACGCGAATTAAAACGTTCTGTTTAACATTAATTAATTTGGATTTATAATTTCAGTCGCACAGGTTTTAATGAAAACTAAATATTGGATTGTCCAGAGTAAATATAAGTACCTACTACTGGTAATTGCATTAAGTGTTCAAGCCCATGTAGATTTACTTGACGATGCAAAAGGATACTTGTTCAAGAATTTCTTTTCCGTTAGAATAAAATCATTTGAATTTTAATTTCGATTTTTTTTATAAATCTACTCAATAATAAATTTAAAAACGACGTGTTTACATCCTAATCCAGTATTAAGTTTTGTGTGACTTCAAGTTTCCTTAACTTTTCAATAGCTAAAACCGACCCATGTTTTGGACTCAATCTTGTACGACGTACCTACCTAATTCAATATTCAAGTTTCATTTAGTTGGCGTCTGAAGCTAAGTCTCGTGATCCGCAAAATTTATGCAATGTATTTCTGGCGTTTTGGGTCTCTCTACTTGGTCTAGTGGTTTTATTTGACATCTAGAGTAGATACTATACAATTTTTTGCGTCATTTGTAACGAGTTCACCAAAACTGGGAACAATAAACTCTTAGGTAGGTAGGTACTTAATTTCCAAATGTAAAATTTTCAATCGCTCTTAAAATTGTTCTTTTTTGATAGTCGTTAGTTTGAAACAAAATCTCCAAGCCTTTTCGATGCTGTGATAACTTTAAACTCAACGAGGTACTTATTATTTTTGAAAAAGAAAACAGCCGAACATAACCACAGTCGGAGAAAAGATCCACTGAATGAAAATAGGTATACAATTGTGCTGTGATATTATATGTAGTAGGTAAGATAAGTGATGAAGGTTTGAAAATCTATACTAATATTATAAATGCGTAAGTGTGTCTGTATGTCTGTCATTCTACATTGTCATTCTACATGCTGGTCTGTCTACTACGCATTAGCGACCCATCTTTTAAACCGGTTTTGATGAAATTTGCCAAAAAGTACGTCACAACTTACATCCCGGGGAAGGACATAGGCTTATAGTCACTGTAGGGCATACTTTTTAGCCCGGATTCTTTTCCCTTGGGTATTAAAAACAATCCACCAAGGCATCATCTAGTCCTAAATATGATAACGATGAAGTAGATCTATGTAAGTATAAGGCTGGCTCTATAAGAGGGTTTGGATGACAACATCTTGCTGGTAAAAATTTGAAACCTTTTCATTTTAACTGCCTCGTTAGTTTCTGCTAGTTTCGCCATTTCAACTTATTTTTTGTTGTTGTGTAGTTGTATAGTCATCAGTTTTAGTCTAATGACAACATGTTAAATAGTAAAGATTATAGAAATAACCATTATTAAAATTAATTGAGCATAAAATTAAATCATGAAAAATATTTGAATAACATCGTTGAAAGTGCAATCCAATAAATGTGAAATTGTTAACAGCCAACAGCGGCATCGGCGGTGTTTTAATGAATCGAATTGTAGTGGAAAATCGAGTTTTGCCACTCAATTTATTCAAACGTAGCGTAAGCTAACGAGTTCCTAAATCGGATTCCTAGCGAACAATCGAGTGAACAAACAGCCCGAATTCAGTTACAATACCTACCCATTTTGTGCGAAGGTATTGCGAATGTATACTCTTTTGCTAGCAATCAAATTATTAAAATTCATCAGGATTTTCTTATTACCTTTTGTACGCACAAATAACGGGAGTTATATTTGGTCTACAACAATATATAATACAACATATTATTATTCCAATATTCCAATCGTCACTACCAGTTCCCTTAATTCCTCGCCAATAGAAGCCTATAAACTTCTCAGTAGTAATGTCTCTTAGTGCAGTGTTAAGTTTAAGTTTGAATACGTGACCCCCTATGATATTATAAAAACATTCAAATCTTTACAATGCAAAAATACGGGAGATCTATGGGGGATATCAGTGAAAATTATCTGCAATGTTGTTGCGACGTATCTTGCTCAATTTTTTAATGAATCTGTGAATTTGGGATCTATGCCTGACATCATGAAATGTAGTAAATTGATTCTTCTTTTTAAATCAGGTAGCAAAAGTGATCCAAATAATTACAGTCCATTTCAATTTTGCCAACCTTAACAAGATATTTGAAAAAATTATGCTCAACCAAATGCTCCAACATTTTAATTTAAATAAATTACTTCACACCGAGCAGTATGGTTTTTCGAAAGCCAACCTGCCAACCAATTTTAACCAAATTGAGCCACTATGGAATCAAAGACACTGCACTTAGCCTCATTGCACCATATCTTAGTGACAGTATTCAGACGGTATGACGTGTAATCGGTGTGAAATTATCCGGATCAGCCTTGTTAATGGGTGTGACCCTCAAGGCTCTATTCTGGGTTGCATCATGTTCTTGGTATATATAAATGCTTTACCATATTTTGTCCAGGATATTTGCCATATTGTGCTATTTGCTGATGATTCGTCTTTAATTTTTAAAGTTGATAGAAATAAGGATCGAGGACGAGGATAATTTCTCAGGTCACTCACAGATTTACTGTAAACAACTTACTTTAAAATGCAAAAAAAACGAAGTGTCTTGAGTTCGCATTACCCAATACCAAGAATATGCGTAACATTAATCTAGTGGTAAATAATGATACGTTAAAAATAGAAGAGGCCACTAGGTTCTTGGGAGTGACCTTAGATGGTAAGCTTCAATGGGGCACCCATATATCAAATCTAGCTGGTAAACTCAGTTCTGCTGCTTATGCTGTCAGAAAGATTTGGCAGTTAGCAGAATTTGAAACTGCAAAGGTTGAACTGAAGGAGAGAGAGATCCTGCTGTGGTAAAAAGCGGCAGATATTCAAAAAAAATTAAAATACAAAATAGGGCAATGCGTGCAATTTATAATTTAAAACCATGTGAATCCCTTAGAGAGAAATAGGTATTCTTACAGTAGCCTCGCAATATATTTACAGTAATAAATTACGAATCTTCATTTAAAACAGCACCGTCCTTCACGGTAGGAAGGGCATTTCAAACCTGACAACCCCTCTGGCGCAGTGCAAATAAACTATACAGATAATTGAGCTATACAGACAAATTCACAATCCACACACACATTATAGAATAACTATTCCATATAAAAGGTCGCTGACTATTCCGTTCCAAATAGTTATTCGTACACAGTTAGTAAATATTATGTTTATTTTCCAACATGTAATTGTAAACCTATTCCAGAATAATTGAGCCGATGTTTGTATATTGAAATGTTACTAAAATTGAGCTTAACATTTTGATTAGTTAGAACTTCGAACGTATTTCGATTTTGGGTACCGTAAATAATATTAATAAAACCCTGGTGGACGAGCTTTGATGTTTTCGATATGATGCAGTGGCTTATTTTTTTGGGTATAAAAAAAATACCCAAAAAATTTCCTTTGACAAGAACCGTTCAATCAATCTACTTTACTATGATACATATGGGATGATTAAAAGCGGGGACTGACGTGAGCTGAATCTGGTGAGCAAAATTAAAATTTGCGAAAATCCATACCAATTTTGATAAATGTGGAAAAATGTCTGTCCAATAGACTGTCTGCGTGTCTTCTACGCATTCACGGCTCATCTTGTCAACTGATTTTGATGAAATTTTGATAAAAAGATATGGTTGCCCGTGGTTTTTCAATTCCCGCGTGAACTCCTATCAAGAGTATTAACTCCGGGATCAAAAGTAGCCTTTGCCCTCCTCTTTCACAGACATATATAGCTAGAGAAATATACCTTAGCATTTATAATATTAGTATGGATTAATTTGCCTAATCTAAAATTGTTTGCGACAATAAATGCACTTTGCATATGAGAATACTAGGTTGTAAGGGTGTCAAGTAGTTTTCCCGGCAGCTGAGCGTTAAACTTGTTGTAGGTGTGATGATAGCTTTGTGTGTAAGGTTTGAAACTTCAGCAAGTTCTGTGGCTAGTTATGTTATACATGATATTGTTTCAACTAATAATTTGTCAAGACTAAAACTTTCTCCTCCTCTTTACCGCAGTTTCCGCAGGGAGCATATGAAAGGGATAGAGCTACAATAATAATTAGTCCTGTCGTTGTAGTTTAGTTTAGTTTAGTTCATTTTAGATAAGATTAAGATTAAGATATGAGATGATGTCCGCGACTTGTTCCGCGTGTATTTATCAAAGAACTCTCTATTATTAACAAAGAGGACAATCCTACGTCTCCCTGGGATGCAATGCAACCTACCTCAGAAGCTTTGTCAAAATCAGTTTAACAGATTAGAATGAAAAGTTAAACTTTCAGCATCGTCATCATCGTGTGCCTTCTTCGTAACGAAATTTGGCGGTTATCACGCGCGAAAAAAGCCAGATTTCTCCGCATGATGGTGAACATGAGTTCTCTGTTTTTGTGCACTAGTTCCAGAACCATAGAACCCTCAACCCCTTTTTGAGAACCCTCAACCCATGTTTCGCAACCAATTAAGAGAGTGGACCAGACGTAGCATTTCACTTAAGGCGGCGTATTAGCTCGAGCTGAAATTTAGGGGTACAGAGGGTCTTGGACTTTCTAAATATGTAACACACTTTCACATTTAGGATATTACTATGGATTGCGGATCCACTTTTTGAAAAACAAAATTATTTAAAAAATGCGGTGGCTTTGTGATAGAATATAAATGGAATGGAGGCATTGATAGCAAAACAACGAAATCAACGTTTAGCGTGCCAAGTGTGCGCAGATATACAATAGTAAAAACAAACGCGGACAGTGGGATGAGACTAGGGGAGCGCCGCATTGCACCAGTTGAATCTCGACCCCTGAACAACACAAGGGCCCCCCCCCCCTCCCCCTCCGCAGCGCACCCCCCCAAGAGGGCCCAGCGTACTTGTTGACGCACGTTCATACAGGATTGGAGATCTTAGGGCAAAAATACACTGGGGATAGCAGGACAAAACTCCGGACGTTTCCTCCTATCACCTGGTAGATATTGCGTGAGCGTTTCGTGCGAACGGTTTGTCTGGTCTGATCCCTGTCTGTTCTTACCCTTACAAGCTTGATTTTGAGGAAAACGTGAGTGGAATGCCAACGGGGCTAAGCGAGCTTTTCAGTTTAATTAGAATTTTCAGATTAGGCTCCATCTTAGATATTATTGCAATCACACATTGACTGCATTCAAGGGCGATTGTTTCTTTATACCGTCAGATTGGTCTCTTCACCCATGTTTACAATCGCGGTCAGTGTACTTAATAGCTTAGTAAAAAGTAAATTCTAACCATATTATATAAGTTAGAAGTCAGAAGCCAGGGTAAAATAACACACCCTGCGACCTAAGCCTCAGAGATCTTAGCCTTCATTTTACACAAGCGCCCGTATTTCCAGTAGTAGTAACTACCTACTACAGATATGTAATTTAAGGCTGTAAGGGATCGTTTTATATCAAAAGACTGCCTTTTTTTTTGTGAAAATTCAGGCTGACGGGCGTTTTAATTTCTCTTCTTTGAAGACAATTTTTTAAGCATAGATACGACATGTAACACAGGACAGCAAATAGTTTGAAAAATAAAAAAATTAACCTAAATTCGCATCGCTCACAAAGGCCGCGTGTGATCTCTAGGAGTCTTGTCGTGTTATTTAGGTCAGGCTGTCTCAGAGTTCGTTTTCGTTGTCTCACAGCTGATAGAAGCCTCAATGTTCACACGATATCATATCCTTTACGACCCAACCATGAGTGTGTATCTATATCATGTATAGCAGTTATATTAACTACTATCTGATGCCCACGACTTTGTCCGCGTGGATTGAGGTTTTTTGTTCCCGCGGGAACTCTTTCATTTTCTGCGATAAAAAGTAGCCTATGTGCTATTCCAAAGTTTAATCTATTTCTATGCCAAATTTCATGCAGATCCGTTCATCCGTTCAGCCGTGATTGAGTAAGAAACTTCCATCCATCCATCCATACATCCATACATCCATCCATGCAAACTTTCGCATTTATAATAATATTATATAGATTATAGACTATACTATTGACTATAGATGTGACTGTTTGCCAATACTTCGGTTTCCCTATAATTCAAAAATTATCGATAGGTAGATTTTGTTAGCAATCCAAGTGTATATGTCACCGTTAGATTGTAAAAACCGTTATATTATAATCTAACTAGCGAGACTGTAAACTGTCGAAAGATTACAATATAACGCATTATATTTCTATCGGGCCCTATCTCAGTATGAACGAGAACCTAGATAGCACAAACTAAACTAAATTAACGTCAAAATGCTCGCGCGAGCTGGAGAAACACAACTACTCTCTACGCTGGTCGTGCGACGTCCGAGCTCCCTAACCACCCTAAGTGTTATTACATTGCCCAGTCAGTAGAGCGCGGCAGACCGGGACGACACGATATCCCATATCAGGGACCCTTTCTTACATTTTATTACACTACACTGATTCAGGGTAAGGGTCTCTTTGAGTAGTGCAGTGTAATAGGCCTATTAAGACCTAAGAGATTTCCTATATCTGACTTGCATGCTCAAGCCCTATTATTATCATTATTATTATACGTGTAGTACTAAACCATCATGGCTCATCTGAACAACTAGTATCTGTTCGACGTAACAAGCGACGTAATTTAAATTTTTTAATAATATGAGACCGAAAACTTATTAAAACGAACTAGTTTAATGTTATAAGGAACATATTTATATTTACAAATATCTATTTTACACACACTCATACACAACACAACACACACACACAAATACAGACCTACTCTAATAGATCACACACTTTTGCATATATTTCCCGGCTTGGGCAAGGCGCGCGCTGCACACTACGAGCAGTTTTCTGCGATTTTCCGCTCAGAAAAACGTTTTTTTTAAACCACAGGGTATCCTACATTAAGCTGCAGAGACTGACCATATACTGCATTGTAGACCTAAGTCTTACTTTTGTAAAATTTTATTTATTTATTTTATTTTATTTAGACATCTTTATTGCACACACAAAATATACAGAATACAGTTTTAAAGCAGTAATTACTATAAAACTAGATAGAAATGTGCAAAGGTCTTATTGCTAAAGCAATCTCTTACAGACAACCTTTGGTGAAAGGGTAAATAAACGGGAGCGCGGGATGGTGCTGTATTTAAAAAAAACCGATTGGAAATGCATACATAATAAAGTACATAAATTTTATACCAATAAATAGATGTAAATATATACTACTACTACACAACTACATATATAAATATACCTATATAAATAAATATATATCGTTAATATATTCTCTATTATAGAATAAAGTAAACACTAATAATTACAAAGAGATAAATAATGATTATACAAACGACTTTTGAAAATTGAGGGCGATTTGGAATGGCGGATTTCAGAAGGCGGACTATTCCACAGTATTACAGACTTGCACGTAAAAGACGTCATAGTACCGCGTGTGATGGGCGGGTATGTGCAAGCGGTTGTCCTTGCCCGACCGCATGTGTTGGCGCTCAATGTTCGAGCCAAGGTAGTAAAAGCGCTGCTTTAAGTACTAAGGAGTTTGTGGATTGCAAAGGATGGAGTAGAGAAGAGAGAGCAGGTGTAGATTACGGCGGAGTCTGATTGGTAGCCACTTCAAGCGGGCTCGGTATTCTGACACATGGTCATACTTACGAAGCCCGAAGATAAATCTAATGAACAGATTCTGGAGGCGCTCGAGCTTATTGAGATGTTCCTCAGTTAAGTCGGGATAGGAGGAGTCAGCATAAACTAAGATTGGAAAGAGAATGGGCCAAAGAGATTTTAGTTTTGATGGGAAGAAAATAATTTGTGAAATAAATAATTTATTTATTTTCACCGCCAAAAACCATGAAAGAGATATACAAAAAAATGGCAAGCCGAAACAAAAGACCAAAATCGAGTTTCATTTTGCACTTTATTAACTCAAAACTGTAAATGTTGACCTTGTTTAAAGGACATAAATCGTAGGGCGATTACAAAGGGAAAAAGCGCTTAACCCACGTAGCGATGGAAGTAATTTAATGCTCTAGACTTTTCCATTGCAAGCCTCTGACAAAGTATACCTGAGTTCGTCTTAATGGGAAAGCACTTACTTGGAATGATTTTAATCCTTTTTGACGCAGTGAGTGGTGAGCGGTAACATTGGTTGGTCTTTTAGCTAGAAATATCAAGCTTTCAATTTGAAAACTTTAATGCCTTTTCACCTTTACTGTACATAGGTCAGTGATGTGAATTGTGTGCAATAATGGAAAGAAATTCCACAGAATTATCGAGTTGAATAATTGATATGACAAGGCGAGTTAGTTTGAACAAGGCGAGTTAGTTTCCGATTGGATTATTCATTAATTGCGCCATTTAATATGAATCACGCTAATACACTATGAATGGACTGGAAAAGCTTTAACTTAACTCCGTTTTATTATATAAGCCTTTTTTCGCGTACTATTTCTGAATTCCTTTGAGATAACAAAATTTTTCCGATTGACGCCTATCGACAAAAGTCCTAGTAAAAACCGTGACTTCGTACTCACAGTCACAGAGAACTCAATTTTAGAAATTGTTTTTTAACTCTCGTGCTTTAAAAGTGGTGTTTTAATCTCGAAAAATGGAGGTTGCGTTGAGGAAGTAAAGCGAGGTATGGCGATAGCAAGAACTGCGAAAATATGGAAAAACAGGAACGTAACAATAGCTACGAAGATCCGGCTCGTTAAAACGCTTCTTTTCTCCATATTTTTATACGCTGCGTGGACTTTGCGACAAGTCGGGAAGAAGATTGATGATCTCGTGTCGTGGAGATGTCATGTTGGAATGCTAGGAGTCTAATGGACTGAATTCAGCACCAACGTCTCTATTCTCCAAGAACTCGGTTTTGAACGACGGCTTACAGCGCTACAACAGCGCTAGCACTGAGTCGCATACAAAAATTTTTCGGACACGTCTCCAGTCGTGAGAATGACTCCATCGAGTGCCTCATCGTGCAAGGCAAGGTGGAGGACACCAGAGGGCGAAGAAGGTTGCCCATACGATGGAACGACCAAACTAAGTCAGCTGTTGGCGGTTCATTGCACGAGTGTACCAAGCTGTCGTCCAGCAGGGAGAAGTGGCGGATGCCCGTGAGGCGCATTACATTTGTCACTAAAGCCACCCAACAAACAAGTAAACCAAGTAAACATTCGTGATGACCACGACCACTCTGTCAAGAGTGTAACCAAGAAGAAGAAGAAGAAGCTCTAAAATTGCGTCATTAATGGGAGTTTTTACGTAGGTACCTATTCGATCGCGTTGACGTCAACTAACATTAAATTATGAATTTGATAGAGCGCCAGCTGTCAAGCGCTTGAAAATTCCATACAAAACGTAGTTAACGCTGTCGCGATATCGTCGCCATCGAATGAGAAGAAAATCCTCCACTAGGGACTCAGAGCGTCCACCCAACTATAACGATAGATTTACGCCAACGCAAATGTCACTTTGCTGATTTGCTTTCGTGACATTCAAGAAAAGCATGACTCGGAGTGCATTGGTCAAAGTGAATTAATGTGAATATACGTATAATGATATTGCAGTTCAGTTAGTTAGAAGTAGGTACAAATTGCCCAAATGTATGCACTATGTGGCTTAACTTAATTTATCGCATATAATGGTCATATTTTCTAATTAGGTAAAAAAATTATACCGAATATAATGTCTTCGTAATTCACGCATAACTGTGCATCACTAATTTAAGTGGAAACACTCGCTGATATTTTTTACATCACGCTGCTAGCATATTTATGGATAGTAAACCATTAGCATAACAGGGAGAGGTGAACTCGGGTAAAGGGAAAACAAGTTGGCAACATGTGTCCCTAATAAATTTTGTAGAACAAGGAAAATTCCGCAGTAGACATTGCAAGAAACAAATACACTACGAGTGCTGACATCACCTTACATTCCCAACAAACAATTAAGGAAAATAGGCTAACATGTCCAGATGTAGCTTCTTAGGTGAACAAAACATACTTGTCACATTCTGAAGGTAATACCTAGTTTCAATGCGCTTTGTCTAATTTACCATAATAATTTTGGCAGATGCCATTTGCATAGTACTGCTTCACTCTAGTGCTATTCACGCTATGCCTTCACTATTACTATACTCTCTCATCCGTCATAATTATTATCCTAAATTAGACAAAACATAGACACATTTAAGTTTCAGGTATAGTAGGTATCACCGTAAGATACACCGACCTCAAGCAGATTTATTGTTCTGTGACACCGACAACGGTAGTTATATAAATTATACTTAATTAATGTTTTAATAGAAATGAAGTTCCACCCACTAAGAGCACGGGATACGCATCGCGTCATAACCGTTTATTTTGAGAACTCAAAGAAGAATAGATTAAAATATCAGATGCCTATTATTGGCAAAGAGTATTAAAGAAAAGAGTGGTTAGTGGTTAAAACAGATGTAAAATATCTAAGAACTATTATTGTTGTTTGTACCAAAACCGAGTCTGAAACAGAGTGGAAGCCGATTTTTTGGTTGTTTGTTTACAGCCAGCATTTCCAGACACCAATACGTACGCGAGAATGATTTTCAGTAATTGGATTTGGTTATTAATTTTTTTGGAGCCTTTTCAATGATAAAATTGTAAACTTATATCCAATGTTGTTTACATTTAATAATGCGTAGATTCAATCAGTGAGGGCGGCTTGAGTGGCAGTGTAGCAAAGCGGACCGTGAAACGAGGGTCGCTTATTGATTTTCTGGTCCACATGCCGCATAGTACCAGTAGCCAATTAGGTACAGGGGGCCGATTTTGTACTAAAAGCAGCCCTTCATTAATTGATGGTTATTAATTAAAATGTAACTGGGGGCAGATAAGAATATCTGATTACATTTGTCGAAATTTTAAACAAACAAACAATTCTGGTTGTATGCTTCAAACCTACACTCCTGAATCAGAACTTAAGATTTATTGCCAATAAAAGTTATCTTTTCATAGCTTCCATCGTAAGACTGATATGTGTTTGAAAGAACTTACGCAAACTCAACTATAGATAAGATTTCGTTCGTAAACAATCAATATTATATAACCGCGAAAGAGTGTGTCTATCTGTCCGTCTGTTTGTTAACTTTTCACGGCCTCATTTACCTGATTGTCTGAGAAGACATCGAGAGGAATTGATCTTGGAGACGATTATAGACTATGGAAATTTTAACCCAGAAAATCTAAGAGTTCCCAATGCATTTTTGAAAAGCCTGAATCTTAATGGGCGAAATCAAGGGCGTCGTATAGTATAAAAATATGATATGAGTTTTATTTATATTTGCTCTTGATTTTAAATTAGGTATATTTAATTTCCTGAACCTTCGCCTTTTTTGAAGTCGGCTTAAATAAATAGACATTTACACTTCGATTTGTTCATCAAAGAATTTTGTTTATGGTGGTGGATTAAGTTTTTTTTATTTTAAATGTTTTTTGTGAATCGTATTTTATAAAAAGTATTGGCTATGTACCGTTTGCCTATTCGTTTCCGTACGCCTATTCGTTTCCGTTCGTATTTTGTTTTACAGGCCAAATTTGCCAGTTGCAAATTTTTTTTAACAAATAAAACCTGCATACAAAGCCCTCAGGCGCATAGTTACATGGGCGAGGGTCACAGTGTCCAGACAAAAGGGTGAGCGCTGTCTGATTTTGTGCGTTCGCCCTGAACGCTTCGAGCCTTTTGGTCGTCGGATATTCATTAGCGATTGTGTCGGGTTACTGTTCATACGACTGCTGCGCTCGCTTCGATGGTTTGTTTTGATTTGGCTATCCGAAATGCAAAAATATTGTGATGCGTTCAGAAAACATGAAAACAAAACCAACAACTGAATAGTATAAACCATGACAGGTTTTAGTAGCGTGGATATTGGTGTCTTGTTCGTGTCTAACTATAGTTCGCACGCGAGTTGAATGCAGAGCAAAGGTATGGTGACACATACATTTACTCTGCATTCAACTCATGCTGTCCTGCCCGCTGTACCATTGCTCGGGTGCCATTTTCGAAATTACTCTTAAAGTAGAGGATAAAGAAAACCTATATGAAAAATCTCAAGATTAATTATTTGAACTACAGTTTTTGACATGGTGATAGTCATTAAGAGGCCTTATTACGGTAAAATAACACTCAATCGTGTAAAGTGTGTCCGAACATAGAGCGGCAACTGCGTGGCAGCAACACGCGGTGTTTGTTGGACTCAATTACGTAAATACCTGCTATAACAATCGAAAGCTTTTAATACAAAGCAATCGACAAAATACCTGTCTCGATCGATGTTTTAACCCTTTTAGAACCCCACGTAATAAGAGCGGCCACCAGTTCAGTGTGAACATAGGTAGCTATAGTAATTAGGTATACCTATACCGATCTATATTATGAGCACTGAGCACATTCATTAGGACGATTGAAGGGGAGTCACGATAGAATGACCCGAACCGATCAATACACTTATATTTTAATTTTTAATTATGTGCAGGATCTGTCAAATATATTATGACGGCCTTCCCGGTGCAGTTATAAGTGGCAAGTTCCAGGTTCGATGCCCGGCAGAGGCAGTTTGGATTTTGTAATTTTTAATTTGTACTTGGTCTGGTAGAAGTGTCGCCAAGCGAATAAGTGTGAGATCTATAGAGCGAATCTTGACTTTGCTTAGACTTAAGACATGGTTAAAACGTGACAGAGTTATGTTACTCGCATAAGCCCGTCTTGTTTTAACTGTAAGTAAAGCCTGAGCAAAGAAGCGAATAAGAGTTCCGATACATTTGCGCATATAGTTCGAATAATGAATTGGTTAAATCTAACTGCCAAGATAGCCCGCTGCCATCTTATTTATCTTCACCACTTCATCGCTTCATCATCATTTACCAGCATCGTAGTCAAGAAGTAAATAAATTGTAGTCGAAAGTAAAAAATATTCTAAAAAGGGTTTAAACTTACCTCATAGCGGATGGTAATCATGTTTGTAATCAATATTTTATTTATAATTCCTGAGATTAATTGTTTACTAGATGATGACGATTATTACATGCGACTTCGTCTACGTGGATTGAAATTGTTTGATTCCCGCGGGAAGTCTTTAATTGTCGGGGATAAATAGAGTAGCCTCTGTCCTTACCCGGGACCTATCTCAATTGATGCCTATGTGTCAAACTTGAAATAAGGTATATTTTATTATACAAAGTCATTGAGTCCGATGCTTAAAAACTTATGATAGCTTTGAAACGTAAATAAACCTTACAAGGCGTTTCAGAACTTACTGCACGCAGTGTTACAATCTACTTTGAAAACTGGTAAACATTTTCAGACCGCAACCGTATATTTAAAAATTTACAGCTTAACTTAAAAGGTAAATATCAAAGTGTTTGCCCGCTTTGATATCAAAGGAGCGTCAAAAACACAACTGCATTCAACAAACAACACTTTATGTGTGAAATACAAATATTCAGAAATTTATCTGAAAATATGGAATAGTAAAATTTTGCAGCTGGTGTCGCTTTCCTCAAAAATAATCCTGGATGTTTGGAAAACCCATATGATTCGAAGTTCCGGCACTGAAAAATTGTACAAGTATTTCATATTTAACTTTTATGATAAAGCGCTAAAATCCTAGTTTAAATTTTTCGTTTTTTTTTCTTTGGCACCTGACATTCCCACTTTCCGTTTATTTAAGATTTGTAGTGGATGAAATTCTTGTTGACCGTGTTTTTTAAGTTATTTCGAAATTTTTAATAGTTTCCTATTCGCAAACAGAGTTACAAATAGAACTATATAACAATTATCATATTATCGTTAATTTTACTATGAAAATGTCGTACGAGATAGTCACAATATGTTTAAATTTGATACGAGATAAGAACAACCTCCACCCACATGATAACCAGACGAAAGGTGTTTTTTTATAAATCAGAGTACATCAAACAACATGCCTATAAAATCTAATCGAATAGCTTGGCCCAATGAAATCTATTCAAGGCTTCCTTAAATTTAAGTTAGAATAGCTGATCTTTTTTCATTAAGTTCATGTCGCCATAAAAGGTAGCTTTAATCCAAACGTTGTTACACAAACAAGAGCTCTTGCATTTGATATGTGGAATGGCTGTGATACACAGACAGAATAAATTCAAAAATAAAAGATTTAAATGTTTTTTTATTCAAATAAACTTTTACAAGTACTTTTGAATCGTCAAGTAAATCTGCCACCACCAAAGTGAAGGGAATCTATAAAAGTTCCTTGTTTATGAAACTTAAAAACAAAATTGACAATATTCCTCTCCTTTTTGTAAACAGTAGTCTTAATAACAGCTAAGAACAACAGTCTTAGCATAATGAGTCTTCGCTCATTGATATTAAAAGTTAAAGCGTTTATAGTGGTTCTTACAAAGCGTTTAATATTGTATAGCACTGGTTCGTATTGATGATAAAATGAGATATTTCGACAAATTCTTTGGCAGAAAGGGAAGCAATGTTGAAGAGATTTTCAAGATACATTTTCTTGAGTACTCTCGTTTGAGTGAAGTGAGCTTATGACGCTCTGCGGAGCAATTTTGAGCGAATTTTGTTATTAGGAACGCTGCAACGAAAATTCCTGATATACCAAGGAATTTACGGAGAAAGTTTGTACTTAGTACTTACGTTGATGTATTTCTAGCAGGGAATATTATAATAGTTTCCAAACATTGTTCTCAGCTTAAGTATTCGTATATTAAAGAAAGCGAACTGAGATGTTTTCCAAAAATAATTTGTATTGCAGTAATGCACTTGAAAGAGTTAAACGGAGGGATCCATTACATATCTGGCTGCAGCACAGCCGGACGGCGCGATTGATTTAGCGCTTGAAGTTTTAAGCGCAACTTAGCTGCATACAGACAGCCGAGGGACTATTTTTTTAAACTTTATTGCACAACCAGAACTAGCTGCTGTGTACAATAGTCGGACTTATAGCTCGAGAGACATCTCCCAGTCGACCTTTGGAAGGTGTGAAAATGCGTGTTGTGGTGTGTTCGAAAGCAGTCATCCGAAAAATAAATTAAACAGAATTATATTGTGGCTCATACTGGATTTCTTTGTTTGTAGCACACATACGCCTCACTAGCATGAGTCTCTTCGCAGAATAAGAAGGGTTTCGCGAAAGTCCACTACGCTGGCCAAGTTAGTCAGAGCCGTCACTCAATTCGAGTGAGAATGCGAGTGAATTTATTTAAAACATTTATAGGACATACAGGTGTATTTTATGTTACGTCATGTTTTGACTTTACCACCGGTTCGGAAAGCAAATTCTGCTGACAAGAGCCGGCAAGAAACTCAGCAGTTGCTCTTTTCTTTAACATATAAACACTGGAATACCACCATACAATTGCTCCGACCATCACCAAGCTTGCGGGGAAAACTTGGAGGAGATTTCCCCAATATCGAGCAGAATAAAGACATGAGGAGTCAAATGGTCTTTTTTTTCGAAAACGGATATACGCAGGAGCTGATAAGGACAATTCCTCGCTTTGGAAGTAAAAAAGGTTCCAAGGGACGCATTTTTTGCCAATAAAATAAGACCGATTGATCGATCCAATTGGTTCAATTTCCTAAACGATCTGTACTAAATTGGCGTCAAGTTTTTGCGTTAAAGGAAAGAAATGTTTGTTCTGAATTGTTCTGAGTTGTCGTGAAGTGTAAGATCACTTATACTTAATGCATATATACACAAATAAAAAGCATTCAAAATTCTCGGCTACTTTTTCGACGGTTGGCTTAAGGTTATTCGTGCGTATTCAGATTTTTTAAAAGTCCTGTCTCAAAGTGCTTTCTAAGTGGGTGATATTATAAAGTGCTTAAAAGATTTCTAGATTGCAAACCAAGCGGTTCATGCTATTAATATGTCCGTCAGTCAGGGTGAAACTGTGAACTGAACTGTCTCCCTTTCCATGCATATACTTAGAAAGGGTGACAGTTTCTGGACTTTTTTTGAGACAACGACGCCGACGAAATAATATACGATAAAATTCTTTGAATGTTTGTGCTACACTGGTAATTGTGCATTGAATCATTATAATCTTATTGTTACAGTTGAGAGAGTTACGTATTCAGCTATCGTGAAGCGAAGGCTTGTTACGCTGGCTCGCCTCTGTCGCTCACACACGACCTGCCATGTTTCCGATTGACAGCGCAAAGTGTAAGGAGGTACTTATTACACTCACTAGCTAGTAGCTTGAAGCACCGTATACAACAGATTGTTTTGCTAATGAATTAAATCTGAATATATAAAAGGAAAAGGTTTAACTGACTGACTGACTGATCTATCAACGCCAGTGGCGTGCAGTTCATATAGGCATAAAAGCACTGCTTACCCAAATGGATATACGTCAATAATCATTTTCATCAAAACAGCTAGTAAATAGGTATTCTGACTAAAGAATGCCTACTCTAGCTTCAAAACCTGTGCACGCCACTGATCAACGCACAGCTCAAACCACTGGACAATCGGGGCTGAAATTTGGCATGCACACAGCCATTATGACGTAGACATCCACTAAGATAAGATTTTTGAAAATTCAACTCTTAAGGGGTCAAATAAGGGTTTGAAGTTTGTGTAGTCCTCGTGGATGAAGTCGCGGGCATAAGCTACGAGTAGTATAAATTATTTATTACTAGACGTTTCCTGCGACTTGTTACTTATTGTTATTATACAACTAGCTAATACCCGCGACTTCGTCCGCGTGAATTGAGGTTTTTCGGTTCCCGCGGGAGATCATTAATTTTCCGGAATAAAAAGTAGCCTGTGTTATTCCAGACTATAATCTATCTCTGTGACAAATTTTATCCATATCCGTTCAGCTGTTGAGGCGTGATTGAGTAACAAACATCCATCCATACATCCATCCATTAAAATTTTCGTATTTATAATATTAAGTATATATATAGATTTAAGTACTTAAAAACCTTCGGAAAGGCATGATTAAGCGGATGTTCTATTAAAAGGTAACAGACATTGCATTGATCAAATTACAGTAATTATTTTTGATTTTAAAAATAAACATTGGTTATTAGTTATTCGTAGCCTTAACTTTATCAAAGGGCATAGGCATTCTCCGGGGTTCTCTATATAGGTTTCTGTTCTTGCTCTGAGTAATTAATTTTCTTGGTTTTTCTCTTCCATTCTCTAAAGTCGTGCTCCCATCACGACCATCTTTCATATTTATTTCCGGTCATTGAGTAGGTATCTTTCTGTGTCACTTTTACCTCTCTAACTGTTATTTGATCAATATTTTTTATTCTCTCTTTGGCTGATCATTTCGTAATGTGAAGGCACACATACACACGCATGTGTGCCTTCACATTACGCTTGCGCTAAGGTCTAATTATAAGGTCTAAAACTCCTCAATAATGTAACACAAAAACATGAAATAAGTAATATCTTTCACTAAAATAGGTTATAGGTAGTATGCAAAGGCTGCCTTATTACTGTAAGCAATCTCCATCAGGAAATCCTTGGCTAGAGAGGAAATAATGACAACATAAATATGAACAAAGATGAAATGAAACGTGAAATGAGTTATAAACATCTAACTTATCAAACAAAAAATCTATTATTTAAATTAAATAAATATCCCAAATAATAAATAAACAAGAAAGTGTTAAAATAAAAGTAACTTGATATAATGAAATAAAACCTTAAACTTTAATAAACAAATCAAAAATCTGTTGAAGTGAAATGTGCATTTTAATATCCAGCGACAGATTCCAATGCAAAGCGGAAATGAATTGCCATCCGAGTGAGCAATTGAAAGAGAATAACAACGTACTCGTAGGTACAAGGAAAATGGAAAATTCATATTTCCATTTTCAACTGGTGTTATAAATGCGAAAGTGTGTCTGCCCGTCTGTCTGCTACGATTTCACGGCCCACCGATTTTGACGTTATTGGGTGTTCTGTGATTCAGGTTGTGTCAAGGAGAAGTACATAAAAGCAACTTGTAATCATCGACCACATCCATAACATGCTTGTGGATAACCTTGGAGTACTTCAGACATATGGCCCGCTGAAACCCTGACAATCTGGAGAAACTGCTGCTAACGGGAAAAGTATGTATGTATGTACGTATGTATGTATGTATATCCTTTATTGTACACCACAAAACATAAAAAACAGATAACAAACATGAAAACTTAAGACGTAGGTACAATAAGGCGGTCTTATCGCTAACCAGCGATCTCTTCCGAAGTGGAAAGTGGAAGGAAAGAGACCAAGATGTCGCTGCCGTCTGCGTTGGACCGATGAAATTAGCATCACACTCGGCACATCTTTGTCCACGTTGATCTGCATCATGCCGACAGACAGACCAAGATGGCGTAACATCGTGAAAGAAAAGATATTCCGTGAGATAGATCACGACCCTCAACAACTGACGATGCATGGAGATGGAGGAATCGTTACGTTAAAGTTAAGGAGTACTCGCGGGAATCAAAAACTTTATCCACGCAGACGAAGTCGCGGGGGCCCTCTATTTTAATAATAATGTGAATTAAGTTGTGCATTCAGTCAAAGTGCCAAATGAAACTTCTGTTGTAAAAAGTAAACTGAAGAATCCACCAGGTGCTTCTTATTTTTGAATAGTAGGAAGCAATCGCAACTTTAAAACAATACATACTGATGCCCGCGACTTCGTTTACGTGAATTGAGTTTTTTGGTTCCCACGGGGATTCTTTAATTTTCTGGGATCAAAAGTAGCCTATGTGTTATTTCAGACCATAATTTATCTCTGTGCCAAATTTCATCTAAATCCATTCAGTCGTTCGGGCGTGATTGAGTAACAAACATCCATCCATTCATCCATCCATCAATCCAAACTTTCGCATTTATAATATTAGTATAGACAAGTTGATGCCCGCGACTTCATTCGCATGAATTGAGGTTTTTTATTCCCGCGGGGGCTCTTTAATTTTCCGGGATAAAAAGTAGCCTATGTATTAACAAGACTATAATCTATATCTGTGCCAAATTTCATCCAGATCCGTTCAGCCGTTCGGGCGTGATTGAGTAACAAACATCCAACCATCCATCCATACATCCATACTTTCGCCTTTATAATATCCATACTTATTATTATAAATACGAAAGTAACTCTGTCTGTCTGTGTGTAACGCATTACGCGTTACGCATACGCCTAAACTACTGAACCGATTTAAATGAAGTTTGGTACAGAGATAGTCTGGAGTCTGAGAAAGGACATAGGCTACTTTTTATCCCGGAAAATTCAAGAGCTTCCGGGGGAAAAAAAGGTATCTTCAACCGATTTTGATGAAATTTGGTATAGGGATAGTTTGTATGGACATAGGCTACTTTTATCCCGGAAAATTCAAGAGTTCACGTGGGAATCATCTGATTAGTATATATTTTAGTGTATTAAGTTTTTTTAAGTCTCTAATTCTCCGACATTATAAGTAGCCTGTCTCATAAACTAATAATACTGAAACTTCGATAGCAGAGCAATAATAATATCATTATTACCCACAATTTAAATATTCTGCATTTAAATAGGTAGACGGAATCGTGAAGTGCGGAAACTTAACCAAGAGGAAGAAAAAAGGATCTCAAATATATTATATTCTAAACTTCAACCTTTACTTTTCACTCGTCTTTATGGGTTTAAACCTTGCCTTTGCAAGTTTAATTCGCAGGTTCATTCGCTTTGACGTCAGAAAAACTCTAGGTGTTTCTTTAGGTGTTTTATTTAACGACAGTTCATTTCAGGTTTTGTCGTCTTCGTCGTCGGTCGTAAAAAAATAATTTCTTCACCTCTCATGCTCTAAAAAGAGGTCATTATAGCTTAGCGCAGGCGGACTTAAGTTAGCATTTAATCTCTAGGAATTAAAAGTATTTTTTTTTTTAATTTTTGTGGTACTTAAAATGTATAGTCTATGGATACTATCAACATGCTAATTTCACAAACACAGTCTAAGGATATCTCCTTAGACTGTGTTCGTTATTTCATACCAGTCCTACAACGGAGGCATCTAGACAAAGCAAAGCAGCGGGGTGACAGGGGCGTGACGAAGGGAATAGCAGATTTTTTTATAATACAAAATTCTATCACTCTAATGTATTTTGTGCAGTACCACGTACATCTATGATGGTTTAAACTGTCTGGTACGATGGTAGTCAGGTTTGTCATTTTTATGAGCGTAAACCCACTGTATATAATCAATAAATAATAACGTTATGATAATACGATTCATTCTAAACTAATTTCTTGGAAAAATTTTGAAGAAACTTTTTTCATAATTTGAATTTACGGTATACTGCTGAGACTTATTAAATTACTAGCGAATGACCGCGACTTCGTCTGTGTGGTTTGAGGTTTTTTTGTTTCCGCGGAAACTCTTTAATTTTCCGGGATAAAAAGTAGCCTATGTGCTATTCCACACTATAATATATCTCTGTGCCAAATTTCAGCCAGATCCGTTCACCGTTAGGGCGTGATTGAGTAACAAACATTCCATCCATACATCCATCCAAACTTTCGCATTTATAATTTTAGTCTGCACGCAATCCTTGGTTGAATGTAAGTATGTTTTAATAATATATAACCCATTCTATCATACAGCTCTATGCCTAGGATACTTGCTGTATTTTTTAAATTCCTTCTTGTTAACAGGAAAAAAATTTGGGTAAAGTTGGGTATTGCGGATTGCGCCGAAAACTAGAATTTTAGTTGTAATTAATACATTTATATAAAGGGATGTTTAATTAATCCAATTCGAATTTCGATGCATAAATACGTAATAAAAGGTGAAGGCTGAGGGTAAAGTGAATTTATTAATCTATTTATTTGTTAATATTATCAAGTCAAAATAAAGATCTTATTCCTAATATGAAAATGTAACAGAATTTGACAAAGAAATAATAAAAAATCGTTATTTATTTTATTTTCTCGCAGTCGAAGTGAAAGGCAGAGTTTTTACCACGGGACTAAAAGCCATTCTTCTCAATTCTATAGCATGCCTCGCTACGCTCGGTAAGCTTAACATCTCGTATGAAATGGCTCATTTTAGTCCCTTGATGAGCAATCTACTATTAAAAGTTGTGTTGACCCATAGAATATTGATTAATTTATTAATCGTTTTTCAACTAGTACATGTAGGTAATCGAAAGTTTTAATGCCTTAGCTATAAACAGAGGCCCAATTATGTAAGCCAATCGTAATCATTTGACAGTTCATAACGTGTAAATCGAACTTTATAAGGGGTTCACACATGCTTTTTGACGCGCAGGCATCTATGAACTTCTTAAACAGTTCGAATTATACGTTTGACATATGATTACGATTACGATTTCCTTACATAATCGGGGGGCAGGTCTGTAGATACCTATGAATCACTGTCAAACTTCGGAACGGAAAATCATAAGTCGGATGTTGTTAGAGTCCCAGGTGAAAGTTTTAGGAAAAGCTGCTTATAAAATAAGCTTATGTTTTCCATGCTTTGACTGAGTAAGCGGATCTACACAGGAAGTTTTTTCTATTTTTAATCATTTCAAGTACATAATCCGATATTAAATATTGGTGCACTTTGCAGGCGTTAGTAGTTTTGTTCTGGTTGGCGAATACTTAGGGTTCGATTTTTCGTTTACATAAATGATTTTCTTCGACACGTAGATACAATTTCAATTAAAGAGGGGATGGTTATTAGTAGAGCATGACACTGGCGACACTTGGTGATAAGTCTTTGCTGATAGGATGGTACACCGGACCGGACCAGACTGACGTTTTGATCGAATGTTTAAAAAAAACCCCTGCATTAGGCGTAGCATGTAACTTAATTTCTTAAGCATTATACTAGGCACTGTAGCCAGTATAATACTTTGCAACAGTGCGTGTTGCCAGTGATGACATACGGTTGTGAGACTTGGTCGCTAACTATGGGCCTCATAAGAAAGGTCAGGATCACTCAGCGGGCGATGGAGAGAGCAATGCTCGGGGTTTCTGCGCGATCAAATCAAAAATGAGGAGATCCGCAGAAGAACTAGAGTAACCAATATTGCACGACGTCTTGACAAGCTGAAGTGGCAATGGGCGGGGCACATAGTTTGAAAAACCGATGGACGTTGGGGTCCCAAGTTTTCGAGTGACCTCGCACTGGAAAGCGCTGCGTTGGCAGACCCCCTACTCGGTGGACGGACGACATCAGAAGAGTCGCAGGGAGCCGCTAGATTCAGGCGGCGCAAGATCGCGGCGTGTGGAAGTCCATGCAGAAGACCTATATCCAGCAGTGCACGTCTATCGGTTGATGATGATTGATGATGATGATGATGATATTTTTCCTACCGAGTATAGTACCAGCTCTTTTTAATTGAATTTACAATTCCGAAACAGTAGTAGAGTCAAAACAAGTCAATTCAAGTCAAGAGATTCACACGCAAATCCTACATAAAAATAAATAGTTTTTGAGTTTCTTTTCAAAGTTGAGTTCTAGAAAGTCGTTTTTCATGGAGCAAATCAATTAAGCATGACTTAAAATCAATTTAAATAGATAGAGTAGACTTCCATCTACTTCTTCCACTTAGAATAAACAGAAGAGATTAGTTTATATTTAATTTTAATGTAAGTATATGTATGTATAGTATGTAATTGTATATTTAAGTTTATATTATGGTATGTATGTATTATATATGTTATTTTATAATATATTTATGCATTGTATGTATGAAGATATATGTGTATTGTTGTCTATGTATTGTTATGTAGTTTTTTGTATGTAGTATTAGTATAATTGTGCGCCACCTGCAGCCTGGTGTCCTTGTGTTCTCCTAATAAGGTTGCCTGGAAGAAATTGCTACTTAGCAATAAGGCCGCCCTTTGTACTTTTTTGTTTTATTTTATGTTTTCTGTAATTTACTTTTGTTATGTGTGGTACAAATAAAGATTTTAATAATAATAATAATAATAATAAAAGAAGAATAGAAAGAGGAGAATAGAACGCCGTATCAACCTTGCCAGAGGTCTCATTGGCAGACAGCAAAGCTTCAGGTCGGGCAATACCAGGCCAAGGATTGTGCGCTCCGTTAGAATTGCCTTCAACGGGCTTGGCGTTAGCTTGGATCAGCCCGATATAACCCAAAAGCTAACGGAGCGCATCGACAACCTGAAGCAGAAAATCGCTGCGTGGGGGAACCGCATACGGCGATACTCGGAAAGAGTTGAGCGCTTTCAGCAAAATTCAGTGTCCAGCAGTCTGCTTTACCTCTCAACGGCCGAGCTCGGCAGATCTTGTCGCTTCTGGCGGAGTGTGTGGTCGCGAGAGGTTGAGCATGAAGAGGGCCCTTGAATTGCGGCGGTAGAGGAAACATGTGCCGTAATTGAACCGATGAGCCCGGTAGTCATCTCTACGGAAGATGTAGTTGATGCAGTAAGGCGGGCCCCGAACTGTAAAAGTCCGGGTCCTGACGGTCTGCATTTGGGGGGCATCTTGCGGGGCAATTGGTCAAACGCAACCGTCGGAACTTCTCCGCCGCCTGGATTGATTATAAAAAGGCATTCGACTCGGTGCCCCATTCATGGCTCTTGAGGGTCCTTGAACTGTACAAAGTCGATGGTACAGTTCGAGACTTCCTCAGGGAATGCAAGGGGCAATGGAGTACGATCCTTTGTCTCCATGGTGAGCGGTTGGCGGCTGCCGAACCCACTCATAACCCTCTCTAAACCCACTCAGCTCACTGCTGGACAGTTCAGGGACGGGCTTTCAGTTTCAGAGAGGAGGGACAAGAGTGCCTCACCTTTTCTACATGGACGACCTCAAACTCCTGGCACCCAATGCTACCCGTCTGCAAGAATTGCTGAATATCACCACTGAGATCAGTAATTCTATTAGAATGGAGCTTGGGCTGGACAAGTGTGCGGTCTTGCATGTGGTGAGGGGGCAGGTTACTCACTTGGCTGAGATGAATCTCAAGCCATCGAACATCAGGACCCTTTCTGAAGCTGAATCGTACCGGTATCTGGGTGTGTCGCAATCGTTAGGGGTAAATGAGGCGGACATGAAACAGTCTGTTTGCGAGGCCTTTTTTGGCCGTCTGACAAAAATATGTAAAAGTTTTTTGTCAGGCGCCAATAAAGTTCGAGCCTATAACGGCTGGGTTGTGTGGGTCCTCATGTACACCTTTGGCGTGCTCAGATGGATTTAGACCGAACTTGATGCCCTGGATAGAAAAGTCCGCACAACTATGACACTCTATCGCATGCACCACCCGAAGTCGTCTGTGATGAGATTGTATATCCCCCGGAAATGTGGTAGTCAAGACCATGCATAACCGGGAGATCGACAATCTCAGAACATACCACATACTTTATATCTCAAGACATACTTTATCACATTCTATGACCTCTCTATCCATGGGCGACTCGCTCTTCATCTCGAAGAGCAAGTCGCCCATGCATAGAGAGGTCATAGAATGTGATAAAGGACTCGCTCCCCTACCCTTAGCCAAAATCGAGTGGCAAGCGCCGGTGGTACTTGGCACCTCTGACCGGGAGACCGTATGGAAGGAGAAAGAGTTGCACGGACGCTTTTTTAAAGTTCCTAGAGAGCCACACGTTGATAAAAAAGCGTCCGTGCAATGGCTGCGCTTCGGTGACTTCTTTAGGGAAACCGAAGGTTTTGTCTGTGCGATACAGGATCAGGTAGTTAAGACGCGGAACTACCGAAAGTACATTCTGAAGGTTGGAACTCACGACATCTGTCGAGCCTGTCGCCAACCCGGTGAGTCACTCAGACGTGCTTTTGGGATGTTCGGCGCTTGCTAACACTGAGTATCTGCACAGACACAACCAAGCGGCCAAAATCCTTCACCAGCAGCTTGCTCTGAAGTACGGTCTCCTGGATGAGAGGCTGCCGTATTACAAGTATACACTGGTGCCTGTACTCGAGCGTGACGGAGTCCGGCTCTATTGGGATCGGTCCATCATCACGGACAGGACTATTCTAGCGAATAAGCCTGACATCGTGCTGTTGGACCGGGCACAGTCGCGGGTGTTTTTGGTGGACATCACCATTCCATATGACGAGAACCTTGTGAGAGCTGAGACGGAGAAGAAACGTAAGTACCTTGATCTGGCTCACGAGGTTTCCGCCATGTGGCATGTGGGGTCCACCGAGACCATCCCAATCGTCATATCTGCGCTTAATCCCAGTCAGCCTCTGAGGCGACTGGGGTTCCGTGGCAATTCGCTCGCAGCCAGGATGCAGAAAGCGGTTGTGCTAGACTCGGCTAGGATAGTCCGCCGGTTTTTCAACCTTTCGCCCTGACCCCCGGCCTTCTGGTCTCCCCTGCCAGGGTGTAATCCTTCGCCCGCTACAACTATTTATTTGTGTATTTGTGTATGTAAGTTTATTATAACTCTTTAGGCCATATATGTATTTATTTTGTATGCGGGCGTGAGAGCTAAATTTATGTCGATAATTTTAATAAGAGACTAGATAATAAATAGTAATATAATAGAGATGAATGATAGCGTAGACTGCGTCGTTGGTCTTGACTCTAGTGGTTAGCATGTTCAACTGCGGCCGACGAGGTCCCGGGTTTGAGTCCCGGGTCGGGCTATAACAAGTATTGGGTTTTTCTGTCAGGAAATTCTCAGTTTTAACCCGGAACTTAGGAAGTTGGCGGTGTTCTCCCTCGTGCCTCGGAGAGCACGTTAGGACGGCGGCGCTACGCTTGATCTCTCTCCGGTCGTGTCGAGTTTTTCGTCCCATCGGGATATGAGAATAAAGGAGAGTGCACCTGTGTATGCGCACACACTTATGCATCATAATATCTCCCGCGCAGATGGCTTATCTCTCTAGAGATAGGTCGCCTTGGACGCAATTCAGTCAGGAGGACATTATAAATAAAATAGAAGTAATGTTTCTTCATAACATTAAGTGCATATAGCATTTTAGCTTGTCCAGCGCTATTTAGTGCGTCATAAAACTATAAGACATAAAGTCTGCGTATCGTTACTGAACGACGTCGTACATTATAATTATATGCTCACTCGTGTATTTTACTGGTTAGATATTACGGATAACTTTTATGTACGGATTGTTCGATCAATCGAACTAAGCAACTGTCTTGAAGAGACTAAATAATATAATTTTATTACAAATATGAATTTCATGTTGGAAAGTTAAGTTCAAGATATTGTAAGAACAATTTTATAAGGCTACAGGCACATTGGCATAGAGTCGAAGCGACGTGAAACGTTGATTTCAAAAAGGTTATATGAGGCAATTTTGTATTGTTTTTATTGTAATTTTGTATTGTAAAAAATATTGAGAAGTAAAAAGTGCACTCGTCCATTTTGTTATTGTTATAATTTTCCCGAATATAAGAAGCAGGTAAGCATTAAGTAATGGCGGAAAAGTTCGGCATTTCAGACAAGACGCGTTCGCTCGCGTCGTTTTTACTCTACCGCAATGTGCCTTGAACCGTACATGTAATTCAAATTTGTGACAAATCGCATGCGCACAGCGTTATAATGAATGTTATTATGATGAAAAATTCGCAATAAAACAATCGCAAATGGCAAAAATTCATTTGAATTTTGTCGGAGTATGTTTTTTTATACTTTGTACTCCATAATATATTGTATCCATTCGGTGAACGGCAAAGCCTTCCTAGTTCTAGAATTGAAAGGACAGTATTTTGTACTCTGCAGTTGTAAACGATACCTTTATGTTTATAGATGTTCGGTTTAAGCTTCCTCTACAGGGTATTGAATCTTGCAGGCGTGCCTATGTAGACCTATTTGTTGGAATAAAGCGTTAGTAGCATGGTAGTAGTTGCAAGTGTGAAGTGCTCACCATTGTAGAGGAGAGTGGGTTCGGGGTCGCGCGGCGATGGCCCCGGCGCGGTGGCGGCGGGCGCGGGACTCTGGCCGCGCCCCTCGCCGACCACGTCGATCTCCTCGTCCGACTCGTCGGCGAGCTCGGTCGTCGGAGCCGCCTTCCACTTCTTGGCCATAAGGCAGCGCGGCATGGCGGCGCCCGCATCGGCCTCAGCGCGACCGCATCAGCGAGAAACAGACGAACAGAGAAAAAGAGAGAAAAGAGAAAGAGCGGCGCCCCGGGCGAGCGGCGTGACAGGTGATCGCGCGCGTTCTCTTGCGTTATGAGGGTCGCTGCCGCGGCAGGCGGTATATATCGGGGCAGGGAGGTGCGCGCGCCGCCACTTCGATCGATGGGGTGGCGGGTGGCAGTCCACGCCGCACAAACTTTGCCTGCCAACTTGGTGCGATACTTGGGAAGCTGGCCCGAGAAGCGAACTGTGACCCACCTTGCGAGCAACCGGTGGAAGTACGCGGTCACGCACGCCGCGCGGCACGCGACCATGCGTAGATATCTTGCCTTCTCGTAACGTACCAACTGTACCATAATTTCTACAAAGATTAATTAGTACCCGGACATAAACACCTGAATATTTTACCTAAATATCAATTTGTAATGGATAATTATAATCGTATCAATATACTTTGTTCAATAACAAAGTTTTAAATTGGGGCATACGATAGCAGCATTATTAATACAAAAATTTCGTACTTTAAATAAAAGCAAATAATTTATAAATTTTGTATTAAATATGTACATAGTTTAAATTTTATCAGAGAAAGCATTGAGCATATAAAAGAGAACATTTTAAAAAAGAAGGAAGCTCCCGTGTTTGCGTTAGAAGCCAATTTCTAAAGTATTAAAACTTCGAAGAGAAATAAAATAGAAGCAACAACTATGAATCCTCGAATAGAAAATTTATTTTCTTAGAAAATATACTTTTGTGGCTCTATTGTTTTATAACTTGAAGAACTGCATAATATTATGAAATGAAATGATTTATTTATTTCATGTAGGACAACTTGTGTCTCTTATGAAACGTTAAGACTCTACCACCGGTTCGGAAAATTGATTCTACTGAGAAGAACCGGCAAGAAACTCAGCAGTTGCTCTTTTCATAGATAAGAAAAGGTTACAATATGTAGACAACACAGCACATACGTTACAAGTATTACACTGACTTGTGGGTCACTGGATGCGAGGCCGGTTGCTTCCATTAATTATACATTATGAGGTACTTACTAGCTGACATTTACATTATTAGTATAATATCTACCTAAAAGCATGGATCGAGATAAAACTTTAACTTTAGTTGAACTTTAGTTACAAAAGTTCGCAGAGTGCACTGTGCAAACTTCATCTCAAAGTTAACTTATTACATAGAGTACTAGATGATGCCCGCGACTTCGTCTGCATGGATTAAGGTTTTTTGATTCCTGCGGGAACTCTTTAATTTTAAAAGTAGCCTTTGTCCTCAGGATACAAACTATCCCTATACCAAATTTCATCAAATTCGGTTGAAGAAACTATTTTTTTTTATTCTTTGAATCTGAACTCTTGAATTTTCCGGGATAATAAGTAGCCTATGTCCTTTCTCAGGCTCTAGACTATCTCTTTACCAAATTTCATTTAAATCGGTGCAGTAGTTTAGGCGTGATTGCGTAACACATAGACAGACAGACTTACTTTTGCATTTATAATATTAAGTATCGATATACACCTACGGAATAAGTTAAGTTTGAGTTTAAACAATATAAACAATAAACAAATATACCTGTTTTAAAACTTATTTTAAGCAGCATAAAAGCATGTTTTCGGTGGCTTTGCGAAAATAAAACTCTTTACAAGACTATGACGACTCAATTCTCTCTACTTTTACAGGCTTTTAGTGAGGTGTAAAATTGCAGTGTGCTCCTGTGTTTATGACCGTATACACCTAAATTTGACCGTCAACTTCATCACTTCGATGTGTAAATGTATTCTTGAAAAATAAATTTTTGGAGTGAAAACTTTTCTAGCCGCGTTGAGCACTTTTTGGTACGGGGTAAACTTGTGGATTCGCGTCATCTACATGCTCCGCGTCACCGACATGCTCCGTGTCGCCGACATGCTCCGCGTCACCGACATGCTCCGTGTCGCCGACATGCTCCGCGTCACCGACATGCACCGCGTCACCGACATGCTCCGCGTCACCGAGATGCTCCGCGTCACCGACATGCACCGCGTCACCGACATGCTCCGCGTCACCGACATGCTCTACATGCGTAATTAAACTTTAATGCCTTAGTATTAAGGTTTATATTTTAAATATTTATTTTTGTTTTTTTTTAAGTTTTTACTTCTAGTCTCAATGACTGCCAATTTTTTTTTTCTTTTTATTGGGTTACTTAAAGTACCAATTTAATTTTAACCAAGCCTTAGGTATGTATGTTACGTTAGCAGTCGCATCATTACGTGTGCCAAATATAACTCGAGTCTGGAACCTACTAAAAGTAGAGTGAATGTTAGGGAGGAATAAAATCATGTTGACTGTACTCTTCATACATTTCAGCCTGTGGAAACTGCTGAGTTTACCTATATAGATCTTACCTAATGAACGCTACGACTACTGGTCCTTAACCAACTCCATCTAGGTACATCTCGCTCATATAGCGTAGGCACGTACGTAGAATAGTACTACGTGGTCTCCACTCAAGGGCTGTACGGCTCAAACGGCCATCGCCCCTAGGTCTGCGGTTGCCCGCAGTCAATTCAAATTATGGAATGAGCGTAATTCTGATCGTTCAGCAGGGTTTCCACTGCGAGAGGAACGAGTTCCGTACGGTCTCCGTTTAACACGTAGAGGAAAACTGCAAACCAGCACAGGGGCTGAAAAACAGATTCAAAAAGGTTACAGAAATATAAGTCTTACAGAATGAAAGTGGAATAGAATCGAAGCTGTAACTCTTTTGAATGTGTTTTTAATTCTGTTAACCCGAAACACTTATATACAGAAACGAATCTGTACCAGAAATAAAGGGCCGACCCTCTGACGACCTCCGTGGCGCAGTGTGTAGCGCTGTTGCCTTAACGAGCGGAGGTCCCGGGTTCGATCCCCGGCAGGGTTTGGAAATTTATAGTTTCTGAATTTTCCCTGGTCTAGCCTGGAGGGAGGCTTCGGCCGTGGCTAGTTACCACCCTACCGGTAAAGACGTGCCGCCAAGCGATTTAGCGTTCCGGGACGATGCCGTGTAGAAATCGAATAGGGGTATGGGTTTAATATAACTGCCATGCCCCTAACAGGTTAGCCCGCTACCATCTTAGACTGCATCATCACTTACCATCAGGTGAGATCGCAGTCAAGGGCTAATTTGTAGATGATGTTAAAAAAAAAGGGTTTTAAAGTGTTTTAAAGTGTAACCGATATAGCAACGTTCCCAACTTTACTGTTGACGCGTATTTAAATTTGAACCTAAGGTGAAAGCGCCGATGGTTGTAATTGTTTTAGGAAAAACAAGTCCAATGAAGTGAGAACGCATTGGCACCGTGCGGTTTGTCAGGGCATGTACCTATTAGGGTTACAGATATAAACACTTATTAGCAGAAATAAACGGTTACAGATTGATTGGATTACAGTATCGTTTCTGTTTCAGTTATGTGTTTATGTTTTATAACCGTTTAAAAACAGTGTTTAAACCCTTTATTTTGGTTACTGTTTCGCTTTCACCAACAAAGAGCTAGCGGAAAAGATTGAGAGTCAAACGAGCTCGCTCATTAAGACATCTGTCAATAATCTTTGTTAGTGGAAGTGTAAACCTATTTTGTCTAGAACACAGAGTCCGTGCAGCTTAACCATTTTCCGCTTATTACCCTATTGCAATGGTAACGTGTTATTGTACGATTCACTCCACACACATCCGTACACCAGTCGTAGTGACGTGAGGTTTTAGCATCTAAAATTCATGTGCTCAAACGCAATAAGTCTCCGAAACACGATACTTAGATACAGTATTGAAACACTGGCTAAAACTATACGTTTAAGTAGTACTATTAAATATTCTGTGCTGAAACGCACGATTTCGATACCCAAAATTCGATAATCATGTTAACGAGTTACGTGGCGCAATAGTGAGGGATGTCGTTTTGAAGTTGGAGGTCCTGGGTTCGATTCCCGGCAGGGGAACCTTAAGGATTATAATTTTTAAATTGTTTGGTTTGGTGTCTTCGGTCTATACTGCTTACCATCTTACTGGCAAAGACTTCCGATCTACCATGATGTCACGTAGAAAGTTAGAAACTTCAACCTGTAATGAGTTGTTGATAATTAAGTATATTGTATCCGAAATATCTATATAATTTTATGTCTATATAACTTTGTAAGATTTTCTCATGGTCCAAGATCCCGCGACTGAAAGTGTACCGTGAAAGAAAAACTTTTAGCATTAATAAAATAACGAAGGTCTGATTGTCGCGGGATCTTGCTCTACCATGGGTTGTCCTTAAATATTTCCGAAACCAATGAAATTCTTTGCGGAAATCTAGGGAGGACAGGCAATGAAAAATTGATGTTTGGGTTGGGTTTTTATTTATCATTCATCATTTCATATAAATATTATAACATCGAAAGTCCTCTCAACATTTATGTGAATAATAAGGATCACTATCGACCAAGAAGTTGAATTGTTTTGACTTGTAACGTAGCCACATAATCTTTTTCTTCTCTTATATATAATAATGAATTGCTGTTTGTTAGTCTCACTAAAACTCAAAAACGGCTTAAACGATTTAGATGGAATTTCCTGTTTGAGTTTGAGTAGGTTCAGGGATGGTTTATATTCACAATTGGACCCGGTAACGGACGCTGCAATGGGTTCTAGGTTCAGGGCAGGACAACGTCTGCCCTTGGGCCCTCTAGTACTAACTAGGTAACGAAACGATGCATGCGTAGCTCAGCACTGAAGGTAAAAGTGGAATATAATTTATTTATCACTATCAGAAGCTTGCTGATCCATCTACGTGGACTTAGATTATGATCCCCCATCAGGGGTAAGTTTATAATACAATTTAATTGTATAATAGTATAATAATTTTATTTTAATCGTAATTTTATGTTTCTTAAGGGTCTATTGCCTGAAAATAAACGATTTATTATATTATTACTAGCTGATGCTCGCGACTCCGTCCGCGTGGAATGAGGTGTTTTAGGTGTATGAATAATAGATAGTAGCCGATTCTCAGACCTACTGAATATGCATATAAAATTTCATAAAAATCAGTCAGGCCGTTTCGGAGGAGTATGGTAACTAACATTGTGACACGAGAATTTTATATATAAAAGATTATTATATTATAGCGATACCACAGGAGTCGTACATTTTTCGCTCGCCAGGTACCTTAACTATATCCATAAAAAACACGTCTATCCGATTCCGTTGCTTCGTTCATTGAGTGATTCAAGAATAAACCATCAAAGTACAAACACACTTTCACAATAAATTTATACTATTATTAAAGACTCCTTTCGAACTAAAAACTGAACTGAACAGTGACGTCATCAAAATTCGACGCACTTTTTTACTTTAATTGATAGTTTAAAATGGTTTTCAAACAAAACTAACAGAGAACGTGGATATTACGACATTTGGAAGATCCTCTATTTATTAATCAATAAAAAAATATTTATTTGACTAGTCGTCAAATATCCAGTTCTTATTCCTTCGTAAATCGCAAAAATATGCGTTCTTGTGAAACACGATACGATCGTAGTTCACGAGATGCACGATAGTGTATACAATAGTGATCCTTATTGTCACATTGTTTCACTTTTCCAAAACATTTTTCCCTCCGCTTATAAATGTAAGACGTAGACATAATTGATACAACTTTCACACTTTTCTCAACAACCGTTTAGGACTCAATTACGCAAACTTATAATAGTCGTTTACAATACATTAATACGAGTACATCTACGGTTTAGAAACTACGAAAAGTTTTATGTTAAACTACACTTATTTGATATTTTATTATGTAGATTATAAGGTAGACTGACTGTGACTTTGATGTTCATTAAATGTATGAAAATAAAGCCACATACATTCTGTATTTTAGAACCCAGTCTGTCTATTGTTTAACTGAGTGGCTATTAAAAATGAAAGCCACTGGCACAACATATTTTTCATCCATTGAAGGTTAAAAAATAAAAATGAGATTTCATAGCCAACCTTCAATGGATAAAAAGTATATGTTTGGCATTCATTTTTTGATAGCCACTGAGTGAGAGAAAAGGACTGCAGGTTACATTTATCAATGACCAAGACTCCGAAAAACTTGATACTTATCCATATATAGTGTGTATAAACCTATATATAATTTTTATTACATGCATATTTTTTATACACTATATGTTCTTTTATTATTATTTTTATAACTCTATTTACAAATATTTAAATATTGCATAAATGCAACTTAATTTTATTATTTGAGCCAATAGTCTTCTATAAAACAATCTTATGATATCCCGGGAAAAAAGAGGAAACGATAATAAAAGAAACGGTTATAAACTTTATTAACTATTTAAGTATAGTTTTTCAATCGTATGTAAACAATTTTTGTATGAACACAGGACAGATATACAGAATGCAGTACTACATGCAGTCTATAGATATATTTATACATACATGATACTGTATTCTTCACAATATAGGTGCAATTATAAATGCAGAAGTGCAATATATTTCATCGATAATATGCAATATAGTTTGTTATTATTGTTGTTTTTTCTCACACATATGCAACAGCGTTTATTGCATTTATAATTTCAATGAGTCTGTGAAAGTGATGAGTTGTTACGAAAATATTATTTTGTAATTATCCATGAAA
Source organism: Erebia palarica (assembly GCA_964035005.1). NCBI lineage: Eukaryota > Metazoa > Arthropoda > Insecta > Lepidoptera > Nymphalidae > Erebia > Erebia palarica. Next base: position 25,784,800 of record OZ035986.1, read on the forward strand.
GCCATAAACTTGTATTTTTCCAATTTTTATACTAATATTATGTATACCTATTTCATTTATTATACATTTAATTCTTCATATTATACAACCAATTCGTTGTAAACCTGCAATATATGCGCACAATAACATAACGATAACAATATTAAGTTACTCGTGTATAAAAATAATCGTTATTTTTTTAATTCGCAAGTATTCGTTGTATTAAAATATGTATACTATAAATTGTGATTTATGTTTTAGATTATAAATTATGTTCATATATCCTTGAAATCGTTATCGAAGTGTTTCAAATAAATAACCATCTCATGTAAAAGTTTTCATTAAATGGAACGAATAATATTAAATAACGAGCACGTTGATAAGTAGGTATACAAATTCGAACATGAAATACGCAGAGCAATAATCAATTTCAGTATAAAATATCGTAAGAAAATAAACTAAAACATTAAACAAGTAAGTAACGTAAATACTAAATATTATTACTAGTATTATTATAAAGTGAGTAGGTATTTGATGTTCCTTGAGAGCTATTACAAAATATGTTTGCAATTGACGAACATCCGGAAAACACATAAAATGAGTTAATAAAATGAGAGTTTTACATTAAAACTGAAAAGTAAAGCAAAGTTAAAATGAGCGTCTACGATTGAATTAATATTGAATTGACTTGTTCATGATAAATTATTTTATTAAATGAGTTCCTATCCACCTCCACATGAATATTTTTGTGACTATGGCTCCGAATCAAAATAGTTTTTGATATGGGTGTAGTAATAAAATAAAAACATTTATCGTGGGATGTAACGGGCGTATAAAGTACGAGTACGTATGCGGTGGCAGATGGGAATAGAGGTAAACATAGCTTATTATCCTGCAAGGCTTTTATTTCCCTATTCGATAAGTAGGCTAATTGCTTGAGCAGTGTCCGCTAATAAACATTAGTATTTATATTTGTTTATCCATAAAATAGATCAAAACTTTCAATTTACATCATTATTTTAAATATTAACACGGCCAAAGACTATTATGAATTAATTTCGTTGTAAATGTTGCAGTTTTGTGTAAACAATTGCTTGTGTGTACAAAAAGTATGAATTGCAATATATTCAAATGACTATTAATTATTCTATATTTTCCTTATCTTACTTTATTTGGTTAATAAATTGCAAGTCTCGGAAACATACGATAGCGACGCGCTATACGACCGGCTCTTGAAGGTGAGTAAGTTTATGAAAAATGTAATAAAGATTAGTCTATCTGGAGAATATTTTTCTGACTTATTATGAGATTTACTTAGGTGCCTACATGAGATCGTTCTTCGTTAACTATAACTTAGTTAACATGTAATACAATATGAGTATATAAGTGAATGATGACTTATTCATTTTACCCACAACAAAACTTAAATATACGTTACTGTAGTGAAAATATTCTGAAGTTGAATATTAATTTCGATAAAAGTTTTGGCGAATTATAAACTTTGAAATCTATAGTGACATAATTTTACGATAGACATTTGATTCTTATAATCTATAGAAAATTGTACAGTAAGTATTGCTTTTCAGTGTCTTAACATTAATGTATTTTAAACATTGCAATTTAGCCAATTTTTAGGTAGGTAGAGATAAGAGTATGATAAGATTTAAAACGCTTCTTCCTTAATACTAAGAATTTACTTATGAAAATTTTATTGCACATCCGGATGTGTGCTTCATATTATTATAATACAACTGTTCCATAGATGTAGAATTTTAGTACCTATACTGCTCTAATAAAACTAAGGGTGGTAGAGTAAAACAAAAAGTAACATAATTAACACATATTTGGCTAATATAAAATAACCTAAACAAAGTTTAAAGCGAAGTTTTGACTTGTAAAACCCATATAAACTAATAACTCTTTTGATAATAAAATACATCAAATCGTACATGTTAGCATTTGAATTGCAAATTCATGATAATTAAGTATGATATTAAAAAAACTTTAATTGAAGCGAATTTTAAATGAAAACAAAAATGGGTTCATCTGATATATATGTCACCGTAAGATTAAAAAAACCGTTAGATTATAATGTAACTCGCGAAATTCTAAACTGTCGAAAGATTAGAATTTAACGCATTATTTTCCGGTACATTGTAATCTGATAGGTATTTAAACCCGATAAAACCTAAGTGCCCGGCCTGCGGGCACTACTTGATTATTTTTGTCGAACCCTAACCTAACCTACAAGAAAGAGACAAGGAAACGTAAATAAATAATAATTTCAAAAATTGACACACAGAACATTGAACAGTTTACAATCTTTCGACAGTTTAGAATTTCGCGAGTTAGATTATAATCTAACGGTTTTTACAATCTTACGGTGACATATACACTCATATACAACTGTGGAAAAAAACTGTTTCTCGATACGTGCACAAATCATAGGAAAAGTAAAATTTCACTTCTATGTTAGCGGTGGCGGGGCGAATGCTCGAGCACTTTTCTCGTAGGTTTTGAGCGAAAACACTACAAACTTCAATGTTTTCTGATAAACTTTTACAAGTGCTTTTGAAATGTCAAGTAAATCTACCTCTACTGACCGAACATGGCAAAGCGTTTACGTGAAACTTCCGCGTTGGCACTTCTATATGGAGCTTCACCGACTGACGCGATAGGAGAAAAATTCGTTGCTCTCCAACGCTTATGTTTTGTCCTATGCGTTATCCAAGTATGTTTTAGTCCTTAAAATAAAATATTTTTCTTAAATACTTGTATAATTGTAAAAAAAAATTTGATGTAATTGATCCAAGCGGGCTTGTGTTTTTTGTCTCACCTTTTATTCTACTATATTCACGAGTATTTTAAGTGAATAAATGCTACTTAGCTACCCTATGGTAAATTTCCTTATGTGTAAATACCTATTTCATACGTAAATTAATCGAGCTTTCCATCTCAGACGACGACGACGACGAATCATGAAGAAGACATTGTCTGACATAAATAAAAGAACTTCATAAATATCCTGCTGAAATTTTTTGAACAATAAATGCTTTAAGCCTCATATTTTTGATCACACATGTATTTATTTTTATGGTGCGTGTAAAATCCTGTCTGAATTTTTTACGTTTTACTTTCAAAAGTTATCTTTCTACCGCTACGCTTTGTGTAATAAGTGATCTAAAGATAGAAATAGGACAATGCGTATTTTCATCGAATATTTTCATATTTAATAGAATTAATAATGATTTTTTTCATGTTTTATGGTTGCAAGCAAGCAAACAGAAATTAATTGTAAGTAAATTATATTATATTTATCTTGTACATTATGTAATTATTAACGTAGTGTGAAATCATAGTGTTAATAGTTGAAACTTATTTAGATTTATTTCATAAGCCACGTATTCATTGAATGATTAAATTGACAAAGTTCTACATTCTAATCTTTATTTACCACATTAAACAATAATAATTTAATGTAGAGGTTAATAACATTTTTGGGTTTGCATTAGGGTGAGGATTCGCTAGGGACTGGACAGAGTTGAACGCGCTCGTGTTTTTCAAGGCTAGGGAATCTAATCATTTCCGGCACACGTTTTGTACTGACCCGTCCGTATCCCCGAAGTTCGATCCCTAGTATATTTTCGTCCTTAGCACATCGTTTCGATAGCATCTACGTCAAAAAACATCGTAGCATAGTAGCGTAGGCTTGCTACGACGTAGCGGTTCAACGGCTACGCACGCTATGTTCGATATTTCGATATACATTTTTCACGCACAAAAGTGGACGTCAGCTTGTTGCTCTGGTTTTACGCTGCTAACTTTTATTACAACCCCTTAAAAATTGTTGAGTTCACTGGATAAAATAAAATTACTCCTATCTACATGGAGCACAGTATTTTCGACAACAAAGTCGTGTGGCAAAGTGAGCTTTGCTTCATTTCCAAGCGGTAGCCGATAGTCGACAGGCCACTTGGTGAGTACACAAATGCCTCGTCGAGAGTATACCGTGATTTGCGAATACACCGCAATTCAGGGCTCAGGGCGACACGAACATTGGAAGACTGCACTCGACGAATTGAGTTAATTTTACCGGTTCTCTGAAACTTACTTTTACTTTGATCCGTCGATATTTCTCCTCACTATCAGTCTTTTTAAAAGGTTGTTTTGAAACCGTATTCATAATGTCGATTTTTTTAAATCCTTATAAAACTATCTCTTCGAGCTTCAAGCTTACATGCTGATTTTATGAAAATTGACCTTTTCAACCACAATTAAAACCACTTACATATATATATACTACAAGGCTCTACACGTCTATGCAAGATTTAAAATTATTATAAACACTATACCGATAAATTGACAAAATTATCATACAAATTGACCATGAAAATTATACGTTGGGTTTAAGTTTTCGACTTCAAAGCCCTATTATGTATAAGAGATCTAAAATTTAACAGCTAACTTTACTAATCATTGTACTTATACGCTACTTATACTACTTCTAACTAATAATAAGCATTCATTATTAATAAGTTCTAAAGTAAATTATCGAATGAGTCACACTTACTATCATTTGTATGAGTATAAGACGTTGTAAGAAGCAAATTTTTTCAAGTGCAAATGCACGGTGTACCAATGTTACTCCCAAATAATTATATTATATAAAAATTGACAGGGTCACTGGTAGAGATCTCTTATAGAGACAAGTGCTTTCTTGTCCACTAAGTTTTCGTTTTTCTAATTTTTTTTGTACCAAAAAGTTATAAAATATGATTTTATAACTTTTTGGTACAAAAAAAATTGCATTTATAATAAATTGAAATACTGGTAAATATTAATTGCTTGGTAACTATTTATAGGCCCAACTTTGAGTAATGTAAATTTTCTTGGCATCATATGAGGCGGACGTAATATTTAAATACTATTTGTACTAGGTAACAAAAAAGTACAATTTTATATATGATCTAAACTAATATTATAAAGAGGCAAGTTTAGTTTGTTTGATTGTTTGTAATGAATAAACACAAAAACTACTCAACCGATTTTAAAATTCTTTCACTTAAAGAAAGCTACTTTATCTTATTTTCAAAAAATTAGAGATACCTACGAAAATTGCAATAATGTGAATGAAGTCGGAAAAAAATGTCCGATCTGAGAGATTCCGTGGCGTGCGCTGCGTAAATAGTAAAGCATGCAATAGTAATGCAAGAAAATAATGTATGGTGGAATTGTTCCTCTTAAAAAGTTCAAAAAAAATGTCCGTGATAGCATATCTTTTAAGTTTGTATCACAATAACCATTTTTATGATTTTCAAATTTGGCCTAAAAAAAAGCTTTACTTTCGACGATATTTTTGGAGCTAGAGACATGAAAATTGGCTTTAATTAAATTTAAAATATTAATTTAAAATAATAAATACCTATTTAGGCAATTATAACAAAAAAATCCATCCCAAAGTAAGTGAAATGGGGGATGGAAGGTTACATTAAAGTTATATGTTTTTGACATCAGAGACTTGAAACTCAGCATTTTGGTTAAAAATTATAAATAATAAAAATCTTTTTGAGCAATTTTACGAAAATCGACCCCCAAAGGGCGTGAAATGGGGGCTGGAAGGTTACATGTTTATGAAGTTTAAGATATGAAAATCGGCATTTAGATTATTAGTTATTAAAAATACAAACCTTTTTAAGCTATACATAATATTATGGCCCCTTTAGAATTATTTAGATTCTAAATATAGAATTATAAAATCTAAATAAGATTTAAAGAATTTGGCCTCTTGCAGCGGGAAAATTTCTTAATCTCATAGGAAGTCAAAAATTGTACGCGGACGAAGTCGCGGGCGACCTCTAGTAATATGTACTTGCAATATAATATTCACATTATTACAGTTGTTCGATTTGTATGCATTTACAAAACAGGCACATCTCGAAGGTCTTAATAAAATCTTATGAATACTGAGTGTATTTATTTGATTAATTGAAAATCCTGTGATTACTTACAGCCATGTCCTTTATTTAATTAAGACGAGTACACGTCTAAAACCTACATATCACGCAGTGCTCATACTTCTAATAACCGCTGGTAAGCGACTTACAGCTAGTATCCGAACACTAATCTTATATCTTAGCAATTGGTTTGTTAATTAATAATTTTAATCTATAGATTAATTTGTATACCACAACATTTTACTAAAGCTAAAACGTAATTACACCAAAATACTGTCGATCTACACGTGCCGCTATAAAAATACTTTCACAATCACTCAATTCATTTGTTAACTGTGCCTATTTAGTCCACTATACTAACTTGCCAAGATGATTGTACTTGCACTAGCTAGTACCTTAAAGTAGCCCCTTAATAGTTACATTGAATTATAACTTAAGCCCTTACAGTTGCTAACAGTAAATTAATGGACTATTTTACGTTTCGAAAAGCTACTTGCAAGGGATTTAATTTTAAAAAAACATTAGTCGGTCACAGACACAAAATAATTACTATCTGACTTGAGTGAATAGCAGATGTGTTAATTACGATATTCAATGGCACACTGAGTTGCAAAGCTCTATGATGAATAGAACAATTAGTGATGAGTTAATGTGAAATGCATATAATGCCATTGATAACGATTCGTGCATATGATAACAATTATTATTGCTAAATCATTATATATTTGTATAAAATCGAGTGTCATGTCATATTGGAATGCGTTGTTTTAAACGATATATTAAATGTCGGTAGAAAACTCATGTAATATTTGTTACCATTATCAGTAATAAACCACAAAAAATGAGGTGTGCTACACATTTATGCGGGTCGGCATAAATCGGCACAGCTGGAATATAACGTATTGTAGATAACGTTCGTAACGGTAACGCTATGTGTAACGTTCGGGAAAAAGGCCGCTCGGCTTAGCTTAGACAAGCCGGACGGTGAAAATAACCTGTCTGACTGGTCGGGTTGCCGATCGACTCCAGCCAAATTTATGTGCAGGTAATTGTTTCGAGTAGGATTTGTTGTTGAATGTGCCGACCTGCCTTTAAAATGTGTGGCACGCCTGAAAATTTAGGGTACAGGCGAAAACTCGTTTCGCAATTCAAGCTCTTCCTGTGACACCATTTAATACTCCTGGGATAGCTAGGCAAAATGAATAAAATGTTTAGGTTATGGTGCAAACACATTGTACTGAAACAGTAAGACAGAAGATATTGAGCTTGATAGAGTAGAGATGTCGTGACGCTTTGTGATGCGCTGACGTTTGAGGCGCGCACCGGTCGAGCGTGACGACACACGACACTGCGGGTTGCTCGCTCAAGTGAAGCAGGGGTGGTGTGGCGAAGGCGAGGGAGGCGCGGGCCGGGCGCCGGGCAACAGTTTGGTCCATCCGCGACGCGCGGCGCCGCCCACCGACCTACTCTCTACTTACTACGCATCGCACGCTACTCGTGCACCTATCACTTTCTTCTATCCACAATACTTTATTGCTCTCTTTGTACCACAGCTCGACGGTTTCATTAAGTCTCTACGTATCACCGTAACTACTACCTAAATCGTCACAAGCCACGCGTGTGGCGTCATCTAACCGTATTATTAATTAAAAATAACTACGTATAATAAATTACGTTACGTTAATAACAATCGCAGACTCTTGTCATAAATTGACACAATATTTAAATCCGTCGAAGCTGGATTATTATTATTTTTATGAAAAAATACGCTTAACTTATCATAGAAAGAGCCGTATCAATATTAGGTACATAATTATTGCTTATCATTTGTTTACGCCGCCGCGCCGGATATCTTCGTCTAATTTATAAATCGGTTTGTTTCAATATAAAGATGTATAGAAGTTCATAGAGAAGTTATTCGTTGCATTGTTTCGTCGGCCGTTGCGTCCTCTAGCAGGGACGGTAGCACGCTGACTCCTGATGCTTGATGAGATAGCTCTTGAGAGCGAAAGTCTTTTGACAGCGACAACACTGGAAATTCTTGTCTACTGAGTGAGTCTGGAGGTGTGCACGAAGGTTGGAGCGGTCTCCGAACGCCTTGTGGCATCCGGCAATCGGGCAGTCGTAAGGCCTCTCGCCTGTATGTGAACGCGCATGACCGCGAAGAAGCCACGGCCTCGAAAAGTGTTTGCCGCAAACATTGCATGTGTATCCCATTTTATGTGTCAGGACATGCATCGCCAATGCCGGCATCGATACGTAAGCTTTTCCGCATTGCTCGCATTTCTTTGCCGCGACCGAGTCGAGACTACGGTGGGTTTGCTTATGGCGTGACAGATTCGATGAAGTCGCGTAGCGTTTGCCACATTCGTTACAATCGAATTTTGCGGGTTTATCTTTCGATTGGGGACACCGCCTTATCTCTCCCGGCTCGATCGTCGTATTCGAACAGGGTAACGGCAGAGACGACGGCACCTGTTGCGGCTCCGGCTCCGGCTCCGGCTGCGGAGGCGGGGGCGGAGGCGGCTGCGGCGTCAACTGCATCGGCACAGTCTCAACGAGAATAGGTATCGTTAATGGCTCGACGAACTGGATCTGAGGATCAGGGATAGGTTGGTAGGCGAGATGGGGATCCACTACATACACTTGCGGGTCCACCATGTATTCGAATTGCGGCACGGGTGTAATATTCGGCCCCGCTGGATACATCGGTTCGGGAGGATCCTCGGTGACGATGAAGATGTTAGTGGGCTGTATGGTGTAGGTGTAGACGGGGAGGAACGGCGGCTCGGGGGGAGGTGGTAGCAGCGTGGCGACGGGCTCGGGCGCGGGCGGCGGAGGCGGTGGCGGGAGCGGCGGCGGCGGAGGCCGGCTGTTCGCGAGCGACAAAAGATCGTGCGCAGCTTCCGTGTCTGCTGCCGTCCTCTCGAATAATGGTGTAAACGGGATCCTGTCATCTTCAACCGTTTGTGTTTCTGTAACAATTATATTTTATACTGAGAATACAATCGAAACTACATTAAAAGTTCTAGGCGAAGAAAGATATATTTATATGAATCGGTTTAATATTATGAATTCAGTTCAAAAACCTACGCATTAAGGCCCTGTGATATCGTAAAGTCAGCAAAACGGAGTTTTTTAAAGCAGTGTATCCATCAAACGATGGCATAATGTATGCTTGTAAAAATATTTTGCTGTTTTCAAGACCTTTAGTAAGCAGCCATTGACGCATCTCAAAACACAATTTAAAAAAAATCTCTGCATTGAAATATTTTTTAAACATACCTCTTAGTTTACCTTTTAAAGCAATTTTTTTCCGTATTGAAACCAATAATTTGCTCTAGTAATTTAAGGATAAAGTTTATATTTCTAAATCAATTGCCGGATTAATATGTGTTGAACAGTAAATATTTATTTTTTTACAAATGATTTTTTACAATGAATGATGATGATACTTTTTCCATATACGGCTAGTGAAATAAAAGGTTGACTAACGAACTTCTAGCGCTGTATCACAGAAACCCCTGTCATAGCATCTCACTTTAGCCACCAAATGGATCGATATAATAATATAAGCCACTGCACCGGATCAAGGTCACAACGGTTTTTCGTGATGCAAACTGTTAGTCCACATAAAATCGAACTGAAAACCTCAAAAAAAGGCATAGACTACTTAACTTTTAATCTTACTTAGCGTAATCAGAGTCAATTAAATCGATACATCATATTATATAGCGATTAAAAAATAATCAAAACAAAAAGCCATAAGATTTCGTTAATAAACACTACATTTAACATTGCACATGGGATGCCATGGAAGTTGTTGTACAGCAATGTGAGGATTTTCAGCTGTCCACTCTCGAGTCAGCCAATAATGCATACCAGTAATCATTCCAGATAAAGAGTTTTCGCTATATAACAGTTACAATACGAATTTGTATTTCATCTTAATCCCATTAACCTATCGATTAGAGACAACCCATAAATACTTAGTTTCATTCTAACACTACACTTTCACTCACAAATCCCGAACAACAAACACACACACACACACACACACACAAATAGATACACACACTATCTAATGCGCACTGTTTGTCTACTTAATTTAACTTAGTTTAACATTAATAATAAAAGCATTCCTGTCACTTATAAGTCACTCAGTGAGATCCTGGAGGAAGTCGTTACTGCTGTCATACAAGTTTCCTAGCGCATAGACTAATTAAGTGTTATATTAATGAAAAAACTTTGAATTGATATATAAAACTTTATCGTATTACTTTTAATAACATTACTGTGCATCTACATGATGCATGTTTTTGATTAAATAATTGATTAAATAAAAAATAAAAATGATAAAAAAATACAGTAAAGTTTAAGGGAAATGTAAAGCATTGGAGCGTATGAAATGGCGAGCGTTTCAAAATACAAGTACTGAAACACTCTTTGGTACCCGAGCTACGGCTTGGCCAACCAATTTCTACTAAAATTCCACACTAGGATAAACTTCGCAGAAAAAACACAGTTTAACACAGTTTTTTACACTATTAGTACCTAGCACTTGACTGTGATCTCACGGTACGTGATCGTCTTTGCCGGTAGGGCGTTAACTAAACACGGCCAAACCCACCAGACTAAACTATAGAAATTGGAAATTCCCAAGTTGACCTTGCCAGGACTCGAACCTGGTATTTTCCGTTTGTTAGAACACTTGGCTCACCACTACAGAAAATTTGTAACATATTAAAAAGTTAAAAACCACAATTGTAGCGCAGCTTGGTGGATTATGGCCGTATAACATATCTAAGAACTTTCACAGGAGCTATACATATCTAATGTAAAAAACCGCATCTAAATCGGTTCAGTAGTTTTGCAGGAAAATGTTAACAAAAAAAAACAAACCTCTTAGGGCAAAAGCATATAAAAAAGTCTATTATTATCAAAGTTATTGTTTAAAATATATATATATGCACTTCGCTGTTAATTTCCGTTATTCTATAGCAATAATTCACCCATACATTATTTAAAAACAGTAAAATTTTAAGCTTAACAATTAATATTAAAGGAGTAGACCGTAGGCATAATTTAAGTACGAGCGGGAAAGCGTGTTATATTAATTATCGGTTGAAAATACAAATGAATTCATCGTAGATTTTCCAAAAACTTTACAGTTTGCATAAAGTTTGGCTATGTCGGTGGCAAAATTGTTGCAGGCACACCCGCCATTGCGTCTTAGAGCTCAAATATTCAAATAGAAGAAGAGCCAAAAAAAATTGAATGGCTGACAAAATATCTTTTAAATTATAACTAACAGAAAATAAGTGGAAAAAGATAAAGCTTATCTCTCGCATATAAATTTCTTCCAACTTTCGTTAAAAGTGAATAAGGTGAAATTGTTAAGTAGCTACTACTTAACAATTTCACCTTATTCAGGTCTAAGTACAAAAAGAATAATTTTAGTGAATTTATAAAATACTACAGTACATTCTAATTGTTAACAAAATTTTGCGACCATTTTTATTGCAAATTGAGGTAGGTTAAGCTTTTATAAGGAGCAAACCAATTATCGCGACAGGACAGAATTTCCTTCCCTTCCGACAGCAACTCGTCGTGCCGCTATATTGTCCTAGCATGTCGGAGCTCTTACTTAATCAAGTATAGACAAAGGGCTGAGTCCGTGACGTCGCCATGGGGTCGTGCCTGAAAATCAGAGTTGTAGCCCAAATTATCAACTGTAGCTACAAGCTGAGGCAGCCCCCTTTTCAGCTACGTCACGTAGAACATATTGTTAGTGTTTTAGATGGGTGCCTGGGTTTTCAAAGTGCTGAGAATTATTAGTGTTGTCAGTTCATAAAAAAAATGTAGGCGCTTATTAGATTAGATCATTATTTTTTTGATATCTGTGGCAAAATAATTCTTTTTTTAAAATCACCTATTGAGCAAGTTCAAAATCCGAGTTTTTTTACTCCATAAGTAGTTTGTTTCCACAACCACAGGAAAACCTCAACCTTTATGGTTCTGCTTTTTGTACTTTGTGCTACTGACACGTCCACGTCCGGCTCATGCATTGATATAAATCTATAGAGACCATTGAACTGAAGATCTTTTGCCTATGCTTTTATGGTCAAGGAACGGAAAAGCCTTTTGACAAAGGGACTTTCGCTAACAACTCTATCAACCTCAGGGAAGATCGTACAATATATATTTTAAATCTACTTACGAATATTAAACAAGGTAAACGGCGGTCCTGTTATCGTTTGAATGTTGCATCGTATTCTTGTCATATATAACCTTCCAGTAATCTCAATCGTATCCAACAATATCGACTGCGTCGGGTTAAATAGATATAATGAAATTCTGTCCGGCATTGGCGAACCAAAGAGCAGAAAAGAGTTTTTCAGCTAAATGTCAACGATTTCCTTTGTAAGTTGCCTTTGTGACGGTACAAGTTCTCAGCAACAAAACTACCTCGGTAGGTATCTAAAAAATGACACGTATAAAAATAGTATTTACTAAGTATATTGATTAAGCTATGAATTATGATCACAGTTTTACAATTTTTTGCCTACAAGTGAAGGTACGAGTAACGTTTACGTCTCGTATATCACTTTCAAGTCAACCCAAGGGTTCCGTAATCTTATACAGTTTACGGAAGGCTTAGGCTGATTTGAAATAACTAAGAATTAAATTGACTATTCGAGTTGTGCAAAGTCTTCTTTTTAGTTCTAATAGTCACTTTTGTAAAGTCAACAAGTCGAATCGCTGACCACCCGAATAGGAGACATAACAGTTAGATAAACTAGTAAAAGCGAATTGGATACATTACTATGTAGTTAAAAGATAGGTATGTTTTAGTTAAAGAATTTGTGCATGCACTGAATATCAAAATATAATATTATCTAATAAGAACACAAACAAGTTTTGAAGCTCCTTGATTCGCAAAGGTCGTATGCAAACTGAAATTGTTATCAAAGGCCTGTGAGGGAAGTCACCGTTTAGGAAACATACTTAAAACATTATCTTCTACTTAATACCGTCATTCATAGCTAATTGGCGACGGTACTTTTGCCAGGAGACTTTAAGAACTTCTAGATAAGTAGCTTTTTTGAAATGTGTGTATATTTCAAAGCGAATGAACATTAAAAAATTATAAACGTGGCATGTGGCAACCACTAAGCTGATGCATGTACCGTGATGGAAGCCGTGATAACTACAAGTATAAGACTAAGACCTTCTATTTGGGTGTCTGGGGTTTGCAATCACGCGCCTATAACTTTCCTATAGCTAGATGGTGCCCGCGACTTCGATCAAGAATTTACCTTAATTTTCTGGGATAAAAATGATATGTCTTTTGCCGGAACACAACCTATATCTGTACCAAATATCATTAAAATTGGTGGAAAAGGTGGGCCGTGAAAGCGGAAGGCATCGGGTAGCAAAGAACGTAAACCATTGAATGTACAGTCCGACTGTTTGCTGTACATTTCTACACACGCTACAAGCGTTTTTACTAGGCAATGATCGACGAGATCAGTTTGCAGAATTATAAAAAGTCGTAGAACAAAAGCCGTGCAAAAAAAAGGTTTCAATATTACAAGTTACGTACAGAAGTTATCCTTTAGGGGTGTTTGTAAAACGAATTTATGAATGAATGTATATGAATTTATTTTCCATTTTTACATGTAGTCTATTGCTTGAATAGCTAGTAACAACTATTACCGAAACATTTTCAACAAAAAAAGCCTGAGGCTGTCTGCAAGTTTCGTATCTTTTCTATTATTTAACAATGATAGTTAATTCAATATTATGTGTAAAAATTACCTATTAAATTATTAGTATTATATACACAATGTGCATATATATCTATCGATAAATATTGTCTCGTATATACTTCAAATAAACTCGCCGGCATATTTAGCGGAACATAAAAAAAAGGTTTGATATCAGTATCATATAAGGTTGCTGGATGGTTTATACGTCATTTAATTTAAAAAGAAATATTTTCAAATTAAGAAAACAACTGACCATCACATTTTATGCAATTGTTTTAATTTTATTCAAATACACCTTATCTGGAGTGAACTTCGAGTGTGTCTTCCTTCTGAGTTTGATTTAAAATTTCATTGAAATACTGTTTTTTGTTAGTTTTTTTTAATCGCGTATCTTTCTGGAGTTGATGACTGAATTATGCCTGACTTAGCCCCAACGGAGATTGCCAGGGCACTCGAAATGCGAAGAAATGGTCAAACCTACAGAGTGATATCCAGAGATCTTCGTCGACCAGTTTCAACGATCCATCGCAGTATCCAACGGTTCAGGGAGACCGGTACTTATGTGAGAAGAGCAGGACAAGGCAGAATAGGCACTTCGAGTAGGGATGATCGTTTCATTCGGCTTCGTGTACGTAGGAACCCCCGTTTGACGGCCGTCCAAGCCCGACATGAGTTAGAAGCAGTGCGGCGTATAACCGTAAGTGAGCGTACGGTACGAAGAAGGCTCGAAGAAGCTGGTTTGGGTTCATTTGTGCCCGCCAAGGCTCCAAGGCTCGAGGTAAATCATCGTAGAAACAGGTTAACTTTTGCTCAGGAACATCGACATTGGAACGCGGACCAATGGAGTAAGGTATTGTTTAGTGATGAGTGCAGAATTCTCTTAAATCAAATTGACGGCAGGCAAAGAATATACAGACGCTCCTAACGATACATTCAGACAAATTTTGAAACTACAGTTGCATACGGTGGTGGATCAATAATGGTTTGGGCGGGCATTTGTTTGGGAGTTCGCACAGACTTGGTAGTGATTGACAGAGGGAGTCTGACTGCAGACCGCTATATCAAAGAAGTTTTAGAAGAAAATGTCGTACCGTTTGCCCCATATATCGGTGAAAATTTTGTTTTTATGCAGGATAATGCTCGGCCGCATACCGCTCGGGTAACAAAAGCTTATCTTGATGATATGAATATCACTGTTATGGAGTGGTTGGCGAGATCACCGGATATGAACCCAATAGAGCACGTTTGGGACTTGCTGAAAAGAAAAGTTAAGTCCAGAATTCCAGCTCCTGCCAACGTGGGAGAACTGCGAATCGCCGTAGTTGAGGAATGGCGGAGACTATCCCAGGCGACCATCGATAACATCATTCTCAGTATGCCTAGATGGGTAGAAACTTTAATAAGAGCACGTGGAGGAAATACGCGATATTAATCACCATTTTTCTAATTTAATTAATTGTTATTTTAATATTAAATTTCACTTTTCCCGGTTACATGAAAAGTTCAAAAATGTACCATTTTTCACAAATAGCCTTTACTCGCAAAATCTGTTCTTAATGTGATCTCATTTTAAGTAAAACAAATGAAACTTTAAATAACAAAAGAAGTGTAGTAAGTAGATTTTAAAATAAAACCATATTTTTTTTAATTATGGACCTTTTTTTTATGTTCCGCTAAATATGCCGGCCAGTTTATATGGTAAAAAACTGAGATGCTGCAAAGGAGGTGTAAACATTTGCTCATAAACTATAAATGTTCGGATCTTCTACCAACTTTCTCGAAGTGAACTTTGTTACGAACTTCTCCAGAATTGCTCGCTCAACACGGCTTTCGTTTTACGTGAACAGTGCCGCAGAACTTGTGATCGTCACAGACTTTAAGTCTGAAAGAAAAACAACGCACCGCTATTTTTTACAAACGTCTGAAACCAAAACCAAAACTACTATTTGACTTGAAGACATAGCTTGAAGATATATCGATTCTGATTCGCTAAAGCAAACTCGGACTCTTATAAGCAGGGTTTGGAGACATCGACATAGTACACACACCCTATGTGCCTAGTGGGAGATTTTCTTTCCCATTCGATCGTGACAACGTTAACTACGATTTGTATGGAATTGTCAAGCGCTCGATCAATCATACTAACATTATAAATGCGCAAGTGTGTTTGTTTGTTGGTTTATTGGTTTGTTGGTTTGTCCTTCAATCACGTTAATTGAGGAGTTCCCGTGTAATTTAACAAAACTTATTCCACGCGGACAAAGTCGCGGGCATCAGCTAGTTCCATATAAATGGTAGTTGAGGTTGTCGCTATCGAATACGTAAAAAAACTCGCACTCGGCCTGCGGAGAATATACCAATAAAGGTAACCAATACCACGTAATATGGTAGCAATCACAAAAATGGGGACACTGCCAATCGTTATTGTCGCAAATGTCATATCAATTTTATTTTGATTGTATATTACGATTCAACAATGTACATTAATAGAATTACCACTTCTATGAAATCAGGTAACAACCATTAAATTTTCCTACTTACGAGTAGCAATGCGATACGGACTTTTTTCCACGAGAGCCCTTCTCAATGCTTTGAACCATTTGGTTTCTTAATAGTATTGATCAATGCATTTAATTAATTGCTAGTCAGAAAAGGCTTACCTAGCACGAGTCTTACCGATACCGACCGTCTAGTTAATAGCATTATTGAGGTAATAGGTTATAATGAAAAATTAGTTATTGAATTTTCGTTTCTTATAATATTATATTATGGTCGTTATGTCGCATGACTGGTTTTCAACACCGTTTTGTTACATTTTAGTGCGAGTAGAAATTAAGTTGGCAAGGGATGAGAGAATATGAGATAATTCATAAATGCGAAATTGCATCTGTGTGTGTCTGTCTATCTATCGGTCGAAAAGTTGAGACGTTTTTAACGAATTTTGCTACAAAAGGAAAGTTCCATTCTAGGGAAGGACAATAAGCTACTGTTGGCTACCTGTTAACCCGGAAATTCAAAGAGGAAATTCCTACGGGATTAAAAAATCCACGTGGATGAAGGTGTAGGCATCATCTACTATAGATATTATAACGAAATGGATAGGTGAAGTTTTACAACACATTAAATATGAGATGATGAATTGAGAACTTTCTCGTATGTTCTCTATACAAGGGTAAGTTAAATTTTACATATTCGACACAGCAAATACGTCTGCGAAACTTATTTTCAGTTAGCAGCAATTCGAATCCCCCAAAGCATCTGCATGCAAAATTAACTTATCGTATTCACTGATTTCGGAACGTATTCTATTTGTGAACGAAAAACGGTGTTGTACAACATAAATACGTTATGGTACACTACCGGAGAGAGCAATTATCATTCCGAATCTTAATTTGGCCGAGAATTTGAGAACAGAGTGAACGGTTGGGGTCGAAACGAGGGGAGCGTCGAACAGTTTTAATTATTTAGCTTCTGGCTACAACCGAGCTTCGTTCAGGTGCGTTGAGCGAATTTGTGACTATAATATGCGTGTACTTACAAAAGGTACGTCACGTTTGGATGGAACAATAGACCACAGGACGGCAATAAATTTAGTGTGAGTGAGAGAGTTAAGTGGGTTCCGGATTAATGAATTTTCATTGAGAGTGCAGATAATCTACAATTTAAAAAATTTAAAAAACACGACTGCCATGCCTAAAAACAAACTAAAAAGTTTAATGTAGTTAAATTAGAATCTTATTCACATTTTAATTAAATGATGTTTTTTGTGAAATATATAGTGTTATATATTTTTGGAATCTACTCATCATTTTCTAGATGATGATTATATAGTTAATCTTATTTTCGTTTTTTTTTAAATTTAGTCTTTAATGCGGTACCATGGTCACCCCATATTTTTTTTTTAATTCAATCAAACCAGGCCAATCATATCTGACCTATGTCACCCGGAATAAGCTAGGGATTGTAACGATACCTCATTTATCAAAATCGGTCCAGGCGTATAGAAGTTATGGTGGAATATACAAACTCACATACATACATAGATACATACATACATATATGCATACATACATACATACATACATATATACACAGGGCTGCCTCTTTTATTGCAAAGGATCAGCCTGGCTGTTGAGCGCGAAAATGAAGCAACCGATCTTCTCATTATTGATAATCCGTAAAAACTTATCTGATTCGGTGACAGCTTCGCAATAATTTATATTTAAAATAAAATA
This sequence comes from Erebia palarica, assembly GCA_964035005.1. Classification (NCBI taxonomy): domain Eukaryota; kingdom Metazoa; phylum Arthropoda; class Insecta; order Lepidoptera; family Nymphalidae; genus Erebia; species Erebia palarica. Next base: position 25,802,740 of record OZ035986.1, read on the forward strand.
AAAACCAGGCATAAAAATAAGACTTAATACTGCCTCGTTGGTCTAGTGGTTGGCATGTTCGACTACGGCCGACGAGGTCCCGGTTTCGAGTCCCGCTTCGGGTCATAATTGAATGTTGGGGTTTTCTGACTGGAAATTCTCAGTACTAGCCTGAAGTTAGGAAGATGGCGGTGTTTCACCCCCGTGCCTCGAAGAGCACGCTAAGCTTACAATGTTAATAGTCGTTAAAGCCCGCCAACCCGCATTGGAGCAGCGTGGTGGGTCTAAGCTCTAATTCCCTCTCTCCTTTGAGAGTGGAGGCCTGTGCCCAGCAGTGGGACGTTAATGGGCTGTATTGGTGGTGGTGGTGGCTAAAAATTAGTAAAAATTAGTGTGACGGACTTTAGTTATCTATACCTCAAAACAATCATAACTCTAGAACAGCGCCGGAAAATAGCGCTTTTTATGAAAACCATCGAATTTTGGAGCCAACTGGAGACACAAAAAGGCAAATAACAACTCTCGTTCAAACAAATTACCCTGTCCTCTCAAAACCGATTATTCGTTAGTAAATTGCTGGATTGTGTTTTTGACTGACTTTTTGTAGATCGTGTGCGTTTCAAAAATGCAATCTGTTTGTTTAATTTTTCGCCGACAAAAAATCGATCACCGATTGCCTGACGTGGGCGGAGCGCTTAAATGCACATCAATTTATACACAATTTAGAAATTATTATAGATAACAAAAAGCAAAAAATGTCGCCATTAAACAGCATTTCTGCAATTGACAATGGATTTTCAGCAAACTATGGAGGCAAATTTCTTTTTACACCCTTTTTACTTCTATATTTTAATGGACACCCAACATTAGACGTTTGATCATAATATAATCAATTAATTAGGTGATCAATCTTGATGAAAAATATGACCATTCAATGATATACTTGATTATTTCATGAAATGATCAATTCAGCTATATGATTTCGCGATTTAACAGTGGAAGCACGCGAAATTGCGAAAGAAACTTTGGATATGTGTACTGAAGAAAGGCAAAATAACTTTTTGACCTTGCCTTTAACGGCAGACCGAGTCGATATACCGGAGTATTAAAATACAAAATACAAAAAGAAGCTAAAGAAGCTTACGAAGCACGAATAGGTCCTTACCTCTTCGTTCTTCGTAAAAAAGATGATTTTAATCATAGTGTAAGTCACAGAACTATAGAATAAATAAATAAATAATAATTTATTGCAAAGAATGTTGTGCAATAATATTTGATGGTAAGAAATGTCAAAGAGAGGCCAGACCATTCAAATAAATCAATAGTGTGCAAATTTCACGTAGGTTAATTAAATTATTATTAGATAAAAAAATTAAACAAGTCAATTTAAATATTCCTTGATGTCATAATAAAAAATTTCCCGCAGCCATTTATTAATATTCCTCTTAAACATACTTATTTTCATTTTTTCATAATCTGTTGGAAGTTTATTAAATAATTGAATAGCAATACAGCAAGGGCTTTACAAATATGTACTTTTACATTGCTTTGATATAATGAGCTTATTGGGATATCGAACCGACCTACTACTACTAAATCCGAATTTCGTTGGAAGTACTTTGGTTTTTTTTTATCCACTATAAGTTAGCCCTTGACTGCGATCTCACCTGTTGGTAAGTGATGATGCAGTCTAAGATGGTACGACGCTATACCCCTATTCGGATGCCGCTTGACGAATACACAAATGTCTCGTATGTACATACACGGCAATGGCAGAATACCCAACTTTTTGAAATGCGGTTTACAGCTGTCTAAGGGGCCTATATTACAAATAGCTCTTATGCATTTCTTTTGAAGTCGAAATGCTCTAATAGCATCAACTGAATTACCTCAATTATTAAACCATATGATGATACACATGACAGATAACCGTGATAAGTACTTAAAGCTGCAGTAATTGAAACTGTTTGTACAAGACGCCTTAGCGCATAAATAAATCTGTGTAACTTTGTACAAATGTAATCAATATGTGCTTTCAAGTTAGAGTTTTTATCATAGACTATACTTCAAAATTTTAACGTGTCAACTTCTTCTATATTATTATTGTTTTATTATATAATTGATTTTGGAACAGTTTTTGCATTATAGTAACTGAATTGCATCAACTTGGTTTTATTTAAATTTACATGTAAGTAATTTAAATTAAGCCAATTTGTTATATCTGTTCTCTGTATCTCTGCATTCAACTCAGGTGCGAATAATAGATACTACTCGACCTATTTCAAAAAGATTAAACATAGAAATGTGTATTAAAGGAACATGCAATTATTTTTAATTCGGCAAAAAAGTTTCGCTTAAGGCGTCGCGGGCAAAACCAGTGTTAGTATTTACTAGATATGTAGATCATACTTTGTAGAAACATAATAAAATCAACATACTATTTACTTCAGAAATGATTTAATAAATCCTTATTCAAAACTTTACTTAACACCTGCGCTTTTTATGTTTCTAGTCCAAGATGGTAGCGTCCTACAATGGTAAACAAGCTCTATTACCCATAACCTGACCCATACTTCTAACGGTTTTATACGGAATTTTATCGGGATGCTAAATCGGTAGGCAGCAATTATTTGACGGTAAGTTGAATAGCCACGTCTCCCGCTAGATTACACTAGAAACAATTTAGAAATGACTAGCAGACTTGTCTGCGACTTCGTCCGCGTAAAATAAGTTTTTTAAATTCCCACGCTAACTCACTAATTTTTCGGGATAATATATAGCGTATGAAGTAAATAATACTCACAAATAATGAGGCTTACTATTGGTACCAGAATTTTCAAAATCGGTTCAGTAGATCCAGAGATTACCCCCTACAACGTCACAAACTCACAAACTTTACCTCTTTATAATAGTAGTAGTAGTAGATATATGGGTTCCCTAATCGGACCTAGAACCTCTCGTGAAAAATGCTTTTGGCCAATAGTGAATGAGTGTGAAGAAAATGAGATGTTATTGTGATCGTTACAGTATAGCAATCATTATAGCTTGTTTCATGCAAGGTCCAGGGCGAAAATGTATTGACAATAATTGCCGTAGTCCGGACAACGCTCGGTTACATTTAATCATCCCTTATTTCATACGAATATTTATAAAACAAGGGGAAATAAGTAGCTCACTTAATAAGCTTTTTTCATCCTCAAAGGCTCGTGGTGGCATGCACAAATAAATCCGTGTGTATAATTGAATATGTAGCCAATACTAATAGAATTCATAAGGTACATTTGGATGGTTGGAATATGTTACTTCAATTATCCAAATGTAACATCACAGAATGAAATATTAACTATAAAATTATACTTATATTAAACTACTAGATGATGCCCGCGACTTTGTCCGCGTGGATTAAGATTTTTATTTGCCGCGGGAACTCTTTAATTTTCTGGGATAGCCTATGTAAGTCCCCGGGATACAACCTATCCCGGTACCAAATTTCATCAAGATCGGAACGGATGAACCGTGAAAGCGTAACAGCAGACACGCTTTCGCATCCATACTAATATTATAAATGCGAAAGTGTGTTTATTTGTCCTTCAATCACGCTTCAACAGCGAAACGGATCGACGGGACTTTCTGCATGCAGGGTATATTTGAGGACCTGGAGAATGACATATGCTATGTTATATCCCGGGAAAACAAACAGTTCCTGCGGGATAGTATGCTCCTTTACTCGCATTTGTTCTTCAATGAGGCGGCAACGGCGCAACGGATCGACGGGACTTTATGCATGGGTATATTTAAATAAGATTGAAATAGATCGCTTAGCATGTTATTTTATGGGATCTATGAACAAATAAACAAAAAAACCGGCTTCAAGTAGATAATAATCATCTTTTTTTATGGCGATTAATTCAGGCACTTGCCTGTAAAAACCCATATTTATATGTTAAAAATATTAATAATAATGTCCTCCCGACCGAATTTCGGCCACGGCGGTCAATCTCCAGAGAGAATAGCCATCTGCGCGGGAGATATTATATTACACAAGGGTGTGCGTATACACAGATTCACTCTCTGTTCCTTTACTATCATAGCCCGATGGGACGGAAATCCGACACGACCGGAGAGAGATCAGGCGCAGGACCGACCGCTTTACGTGCTCTCCGAGGCACAAGGGTGAAACACCGCCAACTTCCTGACTCCGGGCTAGTACTGAAAATTTATTGCCAGAAAACCCCAACACGCCGCTACCATCTTAGACTGCATCATCACTTACCATCAGGTGAGATCGCAGTCAAGGTCAAACTTGTAGTGGATAAAAAAAAACATCAGCTAGATTATAATATTAGTATGGATTGTATTATCTTAACATAAACACACACTGACAATTTTAATTAAAATTCTTATATTTAAATATATAATAGAATTGAAAAAGAGGGCGCTATTTTAAACTTAGGCCAACTCTAACTTACGATAATGTTATTTGGCGCATTCGTTACAATCTACGAATTCTACGGACTTTTTAAGAACCGAATGGCGTCAAAACCATAAAAGTATCAAGAATGCGATAGGCAGGACATGTGCAACGCATGGACGATACAAGGCCTAGGAAGACCTTGAGGCCAGTGGATTGATGGAGTTGAAAAGGACATGAGAGTTATAGGAGTGCGAAATTTGAGAGAGGCTGCTAATAATGGCCTCCGGTGGAGAAATTTGCTTGACCAAGCCAAGGCCCGCCCAGGGCTGTAGGGTGATAAAGATTTCCAATGGGTATAATCATTTTTAAATTTTTCATCCAGACTAATATTTTAAATGCGAAAGTGTGTCAGTCTTTCTGTCTATTTTCTACGCTTTCAGGGTCCATTTTTTCAACCGAGTTTGACGAAATCTGGTACAAAGATAGGTTGCTTCCCGGGAAAGGACAGCATAATCTATAACGAAATTTTTATCCCGGAAAATTCCGAGCTTTGACTAGTTTGTAATAAGGCTGGCTTAGCAGTCAGAACTAAAATTAACTTCTTAGCTTTAAAATTAATCCAAAGCCGCTAGCATTAGTAGTTACTGAAATAAGGAACTCTGACGATAACACAGGCAGACCGTCGCGTCTAACTTACTCGAAATATCTATTAGTATACTAAAAGCTGTAAGTATAAGGACTATGAGAATACTATAAGCCGTTAGTGAAAACATCCAGGGAACGTTTTTAAAAATAAAGTCGCTTTCTGCAACGTACAATTTACAAAATTTATTTCGTTAAACTCCGTTGCATTCTGAATTTCGATATGATGAAATGGTATTGTTTCACATCAAAGAATAAATTTTACATAATATTCGAAATCAAGTGGTAATTTTTGAATAAGTATTAATTATATTATTTAGTTATTTCCAAATTAAATAAGATTTTCATTTTATTGTTTCTATCTTCGTCCAAGGTTTTTTCATATTGTATGTGTCTTTATTTTGTTTAATATAACTACTAAATACTAAGACAGGTTTTTGCTCGCGACTCCTTATGCGAAGCTTTAAAGATTTAATCCCATGGAAACCCTTCGTTTTCCCGGAATAAAAATAATTGCGTGTCCCTTCAATGCAATTATTTATAATAGCTTCCATAAAAAAATTAAAATATATTATTATGATTGGATTGATATTCAAAACACCTTTATCCTCACAAGCAAAGGTTCGACAAACATATTATAAATCAGCAAAGCAACAAGTTCAGTTTCATAATCCTCGATCTAGTGGCTTATGAAACTCGAACTTGTTGCTTGCTCTGCTTGAGTTTAGATTGCTTTGAGGGAAAACTAAGTAAGTCTCCCTCCATGCAAATAACTGTATACTCATACCACTGCTATCATATTCAAACTACGAGGTGCTCTTTGATACATTTAAGAAACAAACAAAGTACATAAGTTACAAAATCATAAAAATAACGAAGTTCAAAAGTTACGAAAGCTTAAGAAGAAGAATAACTTTATTTCTAACTAATAAAAATGAAACAGCACAGGTTTGTCATAAAGTTCAAAAGTTACGAAATATACCTTTATTTCTCAAATAAAAATTAACAATAGAGGTACAGTTGCGGTCTGAAAATGTTTACCACCTTAAGGTTCATAATTGCTTCCACACATAATAGGTTGATAATATATGATTTGATTAGGCATAAATCATAGATTTTTTAACATTTATCGGTCGCTGCCACCGGACAACTATTAGATAGGAATATAAGTTTAGAAAACCTTTTCTAATATTTGTAATAAAATGTAACTTTAACAAATGCAATGATGTTAATGTGTCATACTTGAAATAAGGAATTGATTTTTATTATAAAAAGGTCATTATTCTTTTTGACGAATTCAAAAAGAATAATGACCTTTTTATAATAATAATTTTTTTTGACGAATTTTACCGTGCGGTCCCGGTGTAAGAATAGGAGTTAGGACCGCTCCATATCTTCCCGGGGATGTCGTAGAAGGCGACTAAGGGATTTATGTGATTAAAAAGGGTATATCAACCAAATCGAACCCTATCGAACCGAAAGGTGGCGGTTATACAAGTATACCACCAACAAAAGCATTCCCAAGGAGGGTTGACGTCAGGCAGGCGGCCGGTCGTAAAACCATATGCCAAATCACCTACAACATGAAAAGTAAAAAAGGTATGTATGACAAGGTTAGGGCGTACCCCCGAGGCGACGCGCAGGGGCAGCACCCGGCACCTGTGAGAAATGGACAAGGGTTGTTGCATCAGGGACGGGTGCAACGTAAGAAGCAAGTCCGGGAGGTAAGAATGAGAATGATAAGCTGGAATGTAGGAACGATGACTGGTAGAGGAAGAGAGTTAGCAGATGTTTTAGAAAGGAGACGAATAAATGTTGCCTGTTTGCAAGAAACGAGATGGAAGGGTACGAAAGCGAGAGAGATTGGAGCGGGATATAAATTTTACTACAGTGGGAGTGATGGTAAGAAGAATGGTGTGGGAATTGTATTAGATAATGAGCTGAAAAAATGTGTGACGGATGTAACAAGAGTGAATGACCGGATTATAGTTGTTAAGTTAATTTTACAAAACTTAGTTGTGAACGTTCTGAGTGTGTATGCGCCACAGGTAGGATGTGATGATGCTACGAAAGAGAAGTTTTGGGAGGATTTTGATATGGTTATGATGGGTCTCCCACAAAACGAAAACATTTATGTAGGAGGGGACTTTAACTGTCATGTCGGAAGAATGAATGCAAGTTTTGAGAGAGTGCATGGTGGTTGGGGCTTTGGGGCCTGTAATAGAGAGGGGGAAACACTTCTGCAAGTGGCATCCTCGTTTGACATGGCCATAGTTAATACATTTTTTGAAAAACAGGATGAACATTTAATAACGTACAAAAGCAGCCTCCACAGAACCCAAATAGATTATTTTCTAATTAGAAGAAGTAACATTAACACAGTTAAAGACTGTAAAGTTATACCAGGGGAACCATTAGCACCGCAACACAGATTATTACTAATGGAAATAAAAATGAAGGTCCAGACTTTAAAAACTAAGCCTAAAGCCCTGCCCAAAATAAAATGGTATATGTTAGAGAAAGAGGAATGCGCGAAAGAGTTTCGAATGCAAGTTGTGGATAAAATGATTGAGATGAATGGTGATTTTCAAAAGATGTCGGTAAATGAATGCTGGAATGAAATGGCTGCATGTATGAGAACTGTAGCGAAGGATGTATTTGGAGTGACAAAGAATAAAAGAAAGATAGATAAAGACACGTGGTGGTGGAGTGAGGATGTACAAAAAGTTCTGAAAGAAAAGAAGGATGCTTTTAAAGATTGGAAAAGTGTGAGTGATAGTGACACCGTGATAAAACAGAATAAAAGGGAAGTATATATGGAGAGTAAAAGGAAAGCTAAGAAAGTTGTTGCTTTTGCGAGGGGAAATGTCCAAGAAAAGTTGTATGAGTCCCTAGAAAGCCCCCAAGGACAAAAAGATTTGTACCGACTAGCGAGAACGAGAGAAAAGAATGCAAGGGATATCATACATATCAAATGCATGAAAGGTGATGATGGGAAGGTTTTAATGAATGATGATGAAATAAAAGCACGTTGGAAGGAATATTTCAGAAGGTTGATGAATGAAGAAAATGACTGGAGCAGAGGGCTAGACGATGTACCACCCAACTTGGGTGTCGTGAAAGAGGTGAGTGTAGATGAAGTAAGAATGGCAGTGCAGAGTATGAAAAATGGTAGAGCGACAGGGCCAGATAGTATACCAGCTGAAGTATGGAAGTTTCTAAAAGCGGATGGATGGAGTTGGCTGACTTTATTCTTCAATAAGTTGTTACTCGAGGAGGCGATCCCAGAAGAATGGTGCAACAGTACGCTGGTGCCCATTTACAAAAACAAGGGTGATGTACAGGACTGTAATAACTACCGAGGAATAAAGCTCATGTCACATAGCATGAAAATTTGGGAAAAAGTGATAGAAAGAAGAATGAGAGAGGAGAGTGAGATCACAGAAAATCAATTTGGGTTTATGCCGGGGCGAGGAACGACTGATGCAATATTTGCACTTCGACAACTGTGCGAGAAATACAGGAGTGCACATAGAAACTTGCATATGGTGTTTGTCGATCTTGAAAAGGCATACGACAGAGTTCCCCGAGAAGTTCTGTGGTGGGCTATTAGAGTGAAAAGAATACCTGAGACGTATGTGAGGCTTGTGAAAGCGATGTATGCAGAAGCGAGCACAAGGGTTCGGTCAGAAGCTGGCGTTACAGATAGGTTCAATGTGGAAGTGGGCTTGCACCAGGGATCGGCTTTAAGTCCTTATCTGTTTCTCCTGGTAATGGATGCTCTAACATCAGACATGCAAGAGCAGGCACCCTGGTGCATGATGTTCGCTGACGACATTGTACTTGTCGGGGAAGAGGCTTCCGAGGTCCAGAGCAGACTGGGAAAATGGCAAAAGAAATTGGAGAGTGTTGGCCTGAGGATTAGCCGAACGAAGACAGAGCATCTGTTCTGTGACTTCGGTGGCCCCTCTCGTTTCTATGAAATTGCCTTAGATGGTGTATCCCTACCGGTCTGTTCCGATTTCCGGTACCTCGGTTCGCTCTTTCAAAACGACGGCAATATTGAACGAGATGTGAACAAAAGAATGAATGCGGGATGGATGAAATGGCGACAGGTCTCAGGAGTTATATGCGACCCACGAATGCCCCTGAAACTAAAAGGGAAAATATACAAGACAGTCGTTAGACCTGTCGCATTATATGGTTCAGAATGTTGGGCGGTGAAAGGGATGGATGAGAGAAAAGTACATGCGACCGAAATGCGAATGTTGAGATGGATGTGTGGTGTGACTAGAATGGATAAGATTAAGAATGAATATATAAGGGGAAGTTTGAAAGTAGCGCCAGTGATAGAAAAGATGAGGAGTAATAGGTTAGCATGGTATGGGCATGTAATGCGGAGGGAAGAAAGGCATATTACGAGAAGAATGATAGATATGCATGTGGAAGGAAAAAAGAGTAGAGGGAGACCAAAGAAAAGATGGATGGATTGTGTGAAAGAGGATATGCGTATAAAAGGGGTGAATAAGAGGTTGACGGATAACAGAAGTGAGTGGAAGAAGAAAACATGTTGTGCCGACCCCACATAACGTGGGAAAAGGGCAAGAAGAAGAAGATTCTTTTTGACGAATTCGATGCTTGAAAACTCAATGACATTAGAGAATAGTAAATAATAATCAACCTATAGTTCGCGCGCGAGTTGAATGCAGTGTAAATGCATGGTGACACATAAATTAACTCTGCATTCGATTCGCGCTCGAACTGTTTGTGAAAACTTATAAATAAATACGTTATAAATATGTTACGTTTTATTACGTTTCAAATTTAACTAAGTTAACCTTGCTAAGGCATTTAAGGCCTTATTGCACGCAGTGTTACAAAGAATCTAATATGTAAACTGGTAAACATTTTCAGACCGCGACCGTACTTCTTAAGTTAGGATAGGTAAACCATTTAAAAATATCTGGCAGCAGAAATGACCCTAATAATTATAGACCAATTTCTATTTAGATATCGATATCGACCAACTGCTTCTGCACTTTAACTCAAATAAACTACGTCACTCGTAGCAGTATGGTTTTACTAAAGGACGATCAAGAACACAATTCACAATTACAAAAAATTATGCGATCTGCATGATAGGCAAACTAGAGGCCGCAATAAGCCCGTGACTCCATTGCTCCGCCTAAAGAAAGTCCGAAGGTCGTTCGTGGGAATGAGCATTCTATTTTATAACAAAATTGCACATTTTAAACTTGCACTCACACAACACACAAGTTTAAGAACACAAGTTTAAGAAATCCATTAAAAGTATGCTTCTGAAAAAAGCTTATTATACTGTGAGCATGGATTTGACTCCCCCCAGGAATGCTAATGACAGCGGTTACATATGTATACATTAATAAAATTGTAATTTTTTTTTAATGAGCAACCGTCGAGTTTCTTGCTGGTTCTTGTCGGTAGGAATTGGGAATCCCCGTCAAATGAATCCACCACTGGTTCGGAATAAACCGGTGGTTGATTCACTTGACGATTCAAAAGCATTTGTAAAAGTTAATTTGAATAAAAAACATTTGAATTTATTTTGAATAAGTATATAGGCATTTTGATTACAATACGGATGGGACAGCCAATTTCAAATTACTGTTTACTTACATAATTGCTTCTGAAGCTAAACTAAATAGAAGCTGTGCTTAGCATCAGTGCCGATTCCCTTCGTGGTTCATTTCATGTTAACTTTTATTTATATAAAAATCGTTCGTCTTTAAACTCGAGAACGGCTTGTTCTTTTGGAGTTAATATGGTGAACTTTTTTTTTAACTGTTTCTTTGGTGCAGTTTCCTTCAGAAAAGGCTAGTTTTAAGTTAAAAACAATCCATCTAATTTTAAGATTTTCCCAATACCGGGATCCCGGGATCCCGCTATAAACCCGTTAACCCATTAATTTCAGAAAGTTTAAGTAAATAAATAAATAATCATTTATTTGCATGAATGTTTTTACATAATGTTGGTAAAATCATAGTCTGTTCAAAAACATTCAATTAAATTAAGTGTGCAAATATTAGGAATAATTATTAGGTAAGTTAATAAATTATTAGGATTTCAGCTAATGAATATCAAATAATTCAATATAACATAAACTAATGTCAGAGAAATTACAGGAAGTCAAAATCACCTAAATAATATTATATTATAAAGAGGAAAGATTTGATTGTTTGTAATGGATAAACGCAAAAACTACTCAACTGATTTTAAAAATCACATATTCAGCTACATTATCAGCGAGTAACATAGGCTATATTTTATTTTCATAAAAATTAGAGATCCTTACGAAAATTGCAATAATGTGAACTAAGGTGGAAAAAATCGTCTCTTCTGAGAGCTTACGTGACGTGCGCTGCGTAATTTAAACTTTTTGAGAGGAACCATTTCACCATACATTGTTTTCATAAGTTATACGACGACGTTATTATTTCGTAAGTTATTCGGAAGTTTCGTATAACTTACGAAAACAATGTATGGTGAAATGGTTCCTCTCAAAAAGTTCTAAAAAAAAGTACGCGATAGCACATATCTAAGTTTTAAGGTTGACTCACAATAACCATTTTTATGATTTTCAAATTTGGTCTAGACTAATATTTTTCTTGCAAAGGTGTTTTTACCAACATAGTATTATTAAAAGGCGCGATTTCGGTCGGCGCGGCGCTCAGATTATTAATATATTATAATAATGACCTATAATCTGAGGGCTGGCGGCTGTGGCAGGTGTGATGAGGACGGGGCATTCTATTAAAATGTAATAGTTAAGTGTAAATCCTACCCACTGCCCACTAGCTATGTTGGGTATAGACAATTAGGACTATTAGTGCTACCCGTGCGTAGCCGGGGCGGGTCGCTAGTAAATTATACAACGCGATTATAAATAACAATGTCAATACTTAAAAACTATTGCTTATTGCGTTAAATATTCCTTTACATCATAGTAACATTTTTCTAAAAGTAATTTATTAAGTTTGCTGCTTAACATATTTAAAGTCAATTTTACAAAGTCAGCTGGTAGCCTATTATAAATCTGGACCGCCATAGCGTAATTACTTTTCATGTATGTACTATTACAAGATTTTGAAATACTTAATTTGTTAGGATATCGAATAAACCTATTCGTTTTAATTTTGCATTTACTTTTGAAGTATTTTGGATATTGCTTAACAAATACACACATATGTAGTATATACATGGTAGTGGAAGGATACCTAGTTTTCTAAAAAGTGGTTTACAGCTCTCTGATGGTTCTATGTGGCAGATAGCCCTTATGCATTTCTTTTGCAGTCTGAATGCTCTTAAAATATCAACGGAGTTACCCCGAAGTATCAAACAACACGGACGATACATATGCATGGTATGCACTTAAAACAGCATTTAATCATACTGTCTGAACTAGACGTCTTAAGGCGTAAACAAATTTGTTTAATTTTGTACATATATACTCATTTTCAAACTAAGGATTCTTACAAATTACCAGTGATATAATATATACCTGTAAATAGCCTTAGTTTCTGGTATCAAAAAATGCAAATTGGAATAATCGGAAATAATATGTGCATAGTGCATACCAATTAACTACTCCTCCACAGACAATAGACATAATTGAATCAACAATGTTAGAACCCAATTGAATGCACAGTTGGTATATGTTAGCTGTGGTTAGAAGTGAAGACTTCGATCTCCTATTTGGAGTTCCGGAGCTCGATCCCCGGTCACAGTTATAACTTTTCGGAGTTATGTGCGTCTTAGCAATGAAATATAACAAGTTTGCTATAATGGTGAAGGTAAACTTCTCTTACAGGCTCAAGTATGCCATCGTTAGTCTGATCTATTACTGTAATCTGTAGATAAATCCATACCAATATTATAAATGCGAAAGTCTGCTCAAACGAAAGCATCTGTTCAAACGATTTTGATGAAATTTGGTACAGGGATATGTTACATCCCGGAGATGGGACATAGGCTACTTCTTATCCCGGAAAATTAAGGAGATCCCCCGGGAATCAAAAATCTTAAACCACGCGGATGAAGTCGCGGGCATCATCTATTAAAATAGGTACATAAAACATTAAAACTATACAAATACGTACATTTGTTCTGTCAGCCAATACATTAAATTGGTTTGCTGCTTACGGTTTTCAAATTATTATCTCTTATTTTATTTAAGTGCGTATATTAACCCAATAGAACCTAAGTGCACTACTTGAATATTTACGTTCAACCCTAACAAAACCTAACCTTTTACCCTAACCTTTTAATGCTGAGTTTGCTTCCCTTTGTATATTGTTAGATTTTATTTAACTTTTTTTTAGGCGTAGGACTTAGTTGATAAGTATTTAACTGTGTAAATTCTAACAATAAGATACAATAAAGCTTTTATTAATTTATTTATTTATTTACATATGTAGTACTTATGAAACCAGCAGGGCTACCGGCTAAAACTGACAGCTACAGTGTAACTATCGCAAACACCTCTGATTGGATAACACTCTCCCACTATTGGACAAAATCCATTGACGCAGCAAGAATACCATAAATACAGCAATTGATACTGCAACAATGATTGATGTAGAAGATACGCGGTCGCCCTCCAGAATTTTACAAGTAGGTGTTATGTACATATTCACGCGCTGGTAAATTTGACGAGCAATCCATATTTTTGATATGTAACTAATAAACTGGTTTATAAAAAGTACGCAAACAAAAATTCAATTTCATTCAAAGCACTAATTAATTGAACGCCATTGGCTGGACATGTCACGTGACTACCGCACCGCCCACTGCCAATTTTTCAATACAAGCGCTAAGCATATTTTTTATATGCGAACCCCTATGAATGAAATTATTATAGATATAGATTTTAGATGGATAGATTTTACCGCTAACCAATGTAGGTACTATCTTGCCAACCAATTATTTTTCATCGTAACTATTTACTTTACAAATAGATACATAACATATCAAGCATAGAGAATATTTCTGTATTTGAAAATCATCAAATGCAAATCAAGTGTTGCAACTGGTTTTAATTTATTGCAAATTGAAACATTTATAACCTTAACAAAATATGTTTTTACTGAAATTATTTTCGTTAACCAAGTAGATTAATCGCAAATCACTTATTTACTTCATTAATAAACGGCAATAAACTTTACGTAGGCATACCTACTACTAATTTTGGGTTTATTGTATAGGTACGTTTAAAAATTAAATTGACTAATTGGGAGAAAACATTAATTCCACAGTCACCTAAGTGCTTAGACCTTACCTACTCAAAGGCCAAGATAGACGGTTGCTTTATGGTGGATCGTAACGTGATTGCAGCCCATTCACAGCTCTCATTCACGCTCTTTAATATATTAAGTTGGGTCTAGCGTTTATGCCGTTAAGTAAGTTCACAAACAGTACTTCATAAAATAACCTTATACCGGCACCTGCAGTTAGCAAACTCATTCAAAGTGCACACGTTGTACATTGAGATTTAAAGCTTGAATCTACTTTGAATTGAACCTTGTGCTCCATGTCAAAGAGCATATAAGTACTAGGAAAGTGTGCAACAATGTATGCTAAGAAAATGTATAACTTCGGTATGTCGAGAATGGGGAACCAATTATCTGACTAATATTATAAATGCGAAAGTTTGGATGGATGTATGGATGTATTGATGTGTGAATGTATGGATGTTTATTACTCAATCACGCCCCAACGGCTGAACGGACAAACCACGCAGACGAAGTCGCGGGCATTCGCTAGTTTATTTATAATTACAAAGTATATTCAAGGTTCGTCTAAGCTAAATACGCTCATAAATGCGCGCAGTTATTATGAGTGGCTTTAAATTCTCCTAATTTTGCCAAAATTCGGTAGTAAGAAGTGAGATGCAACTATAGAAGGGGTGTAATGCTTCCGCGAAATTAGGTCATCAATCATGTGTTGAATTCATCATCATGAAATTGAGATATCAATCATGTGTTGCGGTAAATAGCGCGGCATCGCGGCACTTCACTATTCATACTGACATTTGTGACTAACTTGTCGGTGACTACTGAGTCTTCCACGTACTGTAGCAAGGCGGAGCTACGCCGGCCTCGGTCGGACTGCACGGAGGTGGTCTATCGTGCCACTGATTGCTTTTCTTGACCATATATCACTGGCGGCAGTTCACTATTCATAATGACCTGTGTCGGTGACTGCAGAGTCTTTGTCCGGGCTGTAGCAAGGCGGAGCTACGCTGGCCTCGGTCGGACTGCACGGAGGCGGGCCATCGTGCCGCTGATGCTCTTCTTGACCATATAACAGCGCAGTATCGCGGCACTTCACTATTCATAATGACCTGTGCCGGTGACTGCACGGAGGCGGGCCGTCGTGCCGCTGAATGCTCTTCTTGACCATATAACAGCGCAGCATCGCGGCACTTCACTATTCATACTGACCTGTGTCGGTGACTGCCGAGTCTTTCGCCGGGCTGTAGCAAGGCGGAGCTACGCTGGCCTCGGTCGGACTGCACGGAGGCGGGCCATCGTGCCGCTGAATGCTCTTCTTGACCATATAACAGCGCGGCATCGCGGCCCACGCTGTAAAAAGTCACATTGTTAGGGTGCCTTCAAATGTAGCACTTAAATGATGTATACAAGATTAATTTCAAAATACCTCTATACTCATTTATTCATAATTATTTAATAATCTCACCACACCTACCTACACCTACCCTAGCATGTTTGACTGCAGCTGATGAGGTTCCGGGTTCGAGTCCCGGATCAGGACATAAGTAGGAATGGGTTTTTCTGACAAGAAATTCTCAGTACAGGGTCGGAGTTATGAAGTTGGCGATATTGCACCATCGTGCCTCGGAGCGCACGTAAAGCCTTCGGTCTTGCGCCTGATTTCTCTCCAGTGGTGTCAGATATTCCGTCCCATCGGGCTATGAGAGTAAACGAACAGAGCGCACAGATGTCTAATCTCTGGAGACTGACAGTCTGAATTCGGTCGAGAGGACATTTTAACCAAAATAACCACCATATTCACCAAAATAATTAAAAGAGATTATTAGTATTTTTAAGTTAAACTTGTGAGTATGTATAGATTGATAGTTAAGTTTTCTTGTTAAACCTCAAAGAATTTATCAAACCTGTGCATTTAAAATGCAAAATAAATTAAGGCTTCTTAATTCAAAAGAAAAGACTATTGTCTAAGTATTTTTACTTATGCGTAATTATAAATCGGACACAGAAATGCATGTTTTGGCATCAACGCCGTGAAGATAAATATATCGCCTATCGATGGATCTGATAAAATAGAAACAGATTACTTAATGCACCCTCGAGAATATCAAACGGGACTATGCATTACTCTGATATTTTCAAGGCACGGTCTCCAAAGACTGCTGGTATTTCTTTCTTACGATCACATCAACATTTGGGTACGTTAGAGTGTCAAAACATAACTAGATCATTTAGAAAAAAAATTAAGTTAAAGCCGAATATATCACTCACTCAATCACATCCTTAAAACTGTAAAAAAAAATTTTATTTTAAAATGGCTCAACTGCTAAGTTTCTTGCTAACTTAAATTTAGTCAAAACAATATCATTTGTAAATATTATAGCAATAAATTTATATAGCTTAACTTCAATTATCGGAAAATAGTCTGTATACAAATTTATTTCAAGTATAAGGTATTGGATAACACTGCTACGACCAGACATACATAATATTATTTTTTCACTGAAAATCATACACCATTATCAAACTCTGATTTGTCTTTGCCTTACAAGTGCCAAGTTAAAGTAATGTTCGTTTGAGAATTAACGAGTTAACATCTTTTTAAAGAATAATCCTCTAAGAACGGTCGAAAAGTGCACTTTAGAACGGGCTATAACTTCCAGCAACAAGTGTCAATCCCTTGTAGCCTTGTTCCAAGAGTACATTATTGTAACTAATTATTTACTTCGTAATAGATTAGCACTTATAGCGCAATAATGTATAGTTAAAATCTACATTATTTATCAATCTATATAAATTATATATTTATTCTTATACATGTACAATAACAGTCGCATAATTAAAGTCATACATTTTATGTAACTAAAATAAACAAATATTATACATTAATTTATTAAAATCTAAATAATAAACTCTGTTCAAAAAGACCACCCCTGGATATTCAGTCTACTGTTATATTGATTAAAATGAACTTTCCTTATGAAATAAACACAAAGTATAGTAGTAAAAAAAAGAAAATATCACCGACCAAAACATTTATCCGATATCCCAAAAGAACGAATCAAGATCCGTCCAGTAGTTTTTGAAAAAAACCGCATCAAAGGAAAATTGTAACGGACATAGGACTCAAACACACACAGTACAACCTCAAATCACAAAGACATTTACCGTCTGTGTATTAATATAAAATGAATCTCCTATTGCTGAAAGTTGGCTAAAAATAAAAACGAATGCTTCTTAGGCAGGCAATGTTATGTAAAGGTTTCACTTTTCAGCATTAAAATATGAGGTTTAGCGTAATTTAAGGCTGTTAATCACTTTGGCGCTCCCTTGGCTTAGCATTAGTGTGAAAATATGGCGGGGTATAAAACCCCGCGACATATGGGAAACACGTTTCGTCCTGTCGCGATACTCTTTGCAGCACTTATTAAATATGCTTGCGCGGAGTTCGTGTCCTCCAAACCATTTGGTTCGTAGTGTATTTTCGCCCTTACCATGTTAGATCGTCTCAACCGCTTCCTTCAAATAGGGTTTATTTGTTAAAAAACAGCCCAAATTTAAAAACCCGTAGCCCTTTTTCCATCCCAGCTTGAAAGTTTCTTGATATCATATACCTAAGTGCGTAATGTTAAACCGCCAATACAAAGTTTATTGATACTCCTGAGAATTGGATGATAAAAGCAATGCTTCACCATTTCAAAGATTCTATCAACTTTGAAAGGCTTTGAATAGCATACCACTAACTGATCTTGAATATTTGCAATAAGTATTGAATAAGATATTATTTTATTAATTTATTTCTAACTTTAAGTAAATTGTCGTAATACCTACTATACAGGGTATCTTATCTTGCTGATATTATAAATGTGAAAGTCTATACATTTGGTTGTTTATTACTCCTTCGAGCCATAATAACTGAACTTATGGTTGGTTGGGAACTGAGATAGCTTATACTCTGAAAACACGGCTTCTATTTTATTCCGGATAATTAAAAAGGGTTCCCTCGGGAAAAAAACCTCAGTCAACGCGGGCATCATCTAGTATTTGGAACATTGAAAAGGTATATTATTTTAATACTTTATGTAAATATTTTATTAATAATTTTAACTTTAAATATAAGCGAAGTGGTGATAGTTTTGGACACCCGACCTCCTATAAGGGCCCCGGGCTCGCACCTCTATAACGTCGGAGTTATGAGTAACTTCACTGTACAAACAGTTTTAGGCAAAAACTAACCAGCGACAGGACAGACCAAAACGCCCGTGCGAAACGCCCGCGACTTTTAGGAAACAGATTACGTCCTGTCGCAGCAGTCTGTGCAGCTAGAGCAATTTTTGCCGCCCACTTCCGTCCTCAGTGTGTTTTCACCCTTAGAGTTGGGTTATTGTTTGTTAAGGGGAAGTTTGAAAAGTTGCGCAGTAATGTCACGTTCACGGACGTTGCAAAATATATCACTAAAAATTTATAAAGACTTTATAGACTATTGAGGCTGCTTTTATAAGTCGTTGCAAGATCGCTACTACTATGGTCTCATTTCTGTTTCTATTTTATGAAAGCTTTCTATAAACACCTCTTTAGTTCAAATGTGCAGAAGTGGTCTGAAATTTAAAAGGTTCAAAATCAACATTGCATAATATATATTGTCTCACTAGATGATGCCCGCGACTTCGTCCTCGTGGATTAAGTATTTTCAATTCCCGCAGGAATTCCTTAATTTTCCAGAATAAAAAGTAGCCTGTGTCCTTCCCCGGGATACAAAACATCCCTGTACCAAATTTTAATCAAAATCGGTTGAACAAGTGGGCTGTGAAAGCAGACAGACAGACAGAAACACTTTCGTATTATTATATTAGTATGGATTACGATTACGATTTTTTTTATTCCACTATAAGTTAGACCTTGACTGCGATCTCACCTGATGGTAAGTGATATTGCAGTTTAATATGTTACCGGGCTCAGCTGTTAGGGGTACGGGTTTAATATAACATTAAACCCGTACCCTTAATCAGTTTCTACCCGGCATCGTACCAGAACTCTCAATCGATTGGCGGTACATGTCTTTGCCGGTAGGGTGGTAACTAACCGCGGCCGAAGGCTCCCACTAGACCAGACCAGAGAAAATTCAGAAAATATAAATTCCCAAATTGAATCAAACCCGGGACCTCCAACTATAAAACCTCCCAAAGTTGCCCACTTCCACCACTGCGCTAGGGAAGTTATCAAAACACAACAAAACCTGTCATGCTTAGACGTTTTGTCTTGTCCGGTCACTATGCATTCAGATTAAAAATTAATTTTACAAGCACATGGGCGGCTTAGCTACTATTTAGTTTTCCATGGGAATATGATTTTTTGTGAGAAAATTCATTTTCTCGCGTATATAGGTAAACTTGGAAAGTAAAGCATTATCCTGACATCAAATCCAGAACGTTTCGGAGAAAATAACATACCTACATACATATAATATTAATGAAATTTGAGTACGTTTCGTATTTATTATTTTTAAACGACTTCCAAAAAAGGAGGAGGTTCTCAATTCGGCTAGGCTATCAATTGAGTTCAAGAGAGCAAAGTAATAAATTGATATAAAAATATTTCGCAATATACAGCCATCGCTAATGCAATGAAATTACACCAAACTTAATATTCTGAAAACTAGCTTTAGCAGCACGCTCGCATCTACATTTTCTCTTTTGTAAATAAAAATAAAATAATGATTTTTCTCTTCTCCTGTCTCCAAAGGTTGTCTGGTAGAGATCGCCTCAGGCGATAAAACCGCCTTTGCATACTGTGTACTCCATTCATAGCTTTAATGTGTTCTTTTATTTCTTGTTCTTGTGTGCAATAAAGATTTAAGTAAATAAAAATCAAGTTACAAGTCATAGCGTCGGAAAAGTTTAGATCGATTGTTTCATTTATGTAAAGTCCACAAAGCAGGTTTTGTTATGGGCCAATTTTAATTTGCTAGATGATGTCCGCGACTTCACCCGCGTAGATTATAGTTTTTTGATTCCCGCGGGAATTATTTAATTTTTCATTACAACCTATCTCTGTATCAAATTTCATCAAAATCGGTTGAACTGATATTTTTTTTGATTCCCGCTAGAACTCTTGAATTTTCTGGGATCAAAAGTATCCTATGTCCTTTCCCGGGATACAACCTATCCCTGTACCAAATTACATTAAAATTGGTTGAACAGATGGGTCGTGAAAGCGTAGCAGGCAGACAGACAGACACACTTTCGCATTTATAATATTAGTATGGAATTTCAACTAGCTGATGCCCACGACATCGCGTGGAATCTTGTTTTTTTTTAATTTGCTTTAACTCCTATATATAAAACTGGATGTCGCCCACTACCTCGTCCGCCTACAATATCTGATTTCCTATAAGATTATGAAGTTTTCCCGCTGCGAAAAGCCTATCTATGGAGGCTTTATATAGCTTAAATGCAGGTTTTTATTATTTAAAACTAATACCCTTAATGCTGATTTTCGTCTATACTTCAAAATCATACAACTTTTATGTAACCTTCCAACCCCCATATCACCCCTTTTGGTGTGGATTTAAGAATTAATATAGTAAAGGTCAAAATAGTTTTCTAATTACCATATTAATAAGTGACCATTTTTTTTAAGGAACCTTAAAATATTTTATATTATGCTATCCATAACAGAGAGACATTCGCCATTGAAATAAAATTAAATTCTACATCATTGACATTCGCAGACTTTTTTGTAGACCTTTAAAAGAAGAACAAGTCCACCATGCATTGTTTTGTTATTTCTCAAAGGGGATTAGGCAGCGTTTTCGATGAAAAGCTCCAGTCGGCTTGATTTTTTCCGACATCTTCAACAATCATAGTCATATTTCAACCAATTGACACAAAACATTAATGAATTATACATATAAACCTTCCTCTTGAATCATTTCGTCCATCGGTGAAAAACGTATTAAAATCGATTCTGTAGTTTTTGAGTTTATCGAGTTCAGACCGACAGACTGATAGACGCGGCAGGGGGATTTTATCTTATTATATGTATAGTGATAGTGATGTTTTACAATTTAAATTTATTATAAGTAATCTATGTATTTTTATGTAAAATCCTACCGAAAGTATAGTCCATTTTATTTATTACTAGATGATGCCCGCAGCTTCGTTCACATGGTTAAAGGTTTGATTTCCTCGGGAACTGTTAAATTTTCCGGGGTAAAGCCTATGATCTTCGCCGGGATACAACCTATCTCGGTACAAAATTTAATCAAAATCGGTTGTAAATGTGAGCCGTTCAAGCGTAGCAGAGAGACAGACACACTTTCGCATTGATAATATTAGTATGGATTATCTTACCTATGAGTCTGATTGCTGATTGTAAGACCTAAACCTACCTAACACTGTTTTCACAAAGAGTTCACAAAGTTTATTTTATATCACTAATTAAATGTCCTAAAAATCTGTTATTCTTTTACATCAAACATACACTTACTTAATTGAGACATACGAGTATATCTAACAACTATAACTACATCTATTTTATATAAAAAGTTAAAGTTCCGAATTTGGAACAAAGTTTTCCATTTTAATTACTCTACGCTAGCACACTGACTACATTTAGTTTCAACACTTTATAGCCTACGTTACACTATTAATTATAGAAGATTAATGTAATTATTTATAACTGAAACCGAGTCTTTGATATTCCTCAAAGCGAAAAACAATTTCCGCGGAAGGCTCACGGGAGCTCAAGCCGATGAATAATTAAGTTTACTTCAACTGGCCTCAACAGGTCGCGAAAGTGCGGCCGGTGATGCTGACCGCAAACCGATAGCATACACCTGTAGCAGGAGCGTCACGGGACGTCCGTTATCCCCGGCGATGAGATGCAGTCTAACAAATAATACAGCCTACAGGCACGCGCCCGGAGCCTGGCGTCATACGAAAACGCAACCTGTAATGTATTCTGTACCTATAGGGAGTAGCTGAGGGAGTAGGTACGCGCAGATTATTTTCTATCAATCAACACCTTTATTCAAATTTGCTACACCATACATTTTTTTAACGTCAGTAAAATATAAAATGTGGTGTTGATAGTTAATTATGGTATCATGAAAGTTTCAAATGCGCCCAGTCAAATTATTTCAAACAATCATTTGTTGTGGGCTCTTATCGGACCAGAATTTTTAGAATTATCAGAACCTTATAGCTCTAACGGCTCTGAATTTTTTTTTTTTTTTAGTTTAGATGGTTAATTTAATGATTGTTCAATAATTTCCAAGCTTTCTTGTCATTTAGATCAAGACACGCGGAAGCGTGTCCAGCCAAAGTTCAAAAAAACTGGCGAGCAGCACCGTGTGTAATATTACACGAACCATTTGGAGCCACTTTTGACCCCCTCATAACTCAAAAACTATTTCACATAAACATGTCAAATTTGGCGCATATATTGAGACCCGTGAGATACATATGTGCTCCAAATTTCATAAGCACACCTCAAATGGTTATTTAGATATAAACGTACAAAAATCGTCATTTTTATGATCAAAGGATAGATCAAAACTCTGACACGAGGCATGCTACCATTGCTTAAAGCCGTATTATTTTAATATTGTTGACGTTTATGTTGTAGTGTTATAATCATTATTTTAAGGACGTCAAAGTACGTGACATTCAACCGTTAGTTTGAAACAATACTGCTTTGAGCGGTGGTAGTAACTCCTTAACTATTGAAAATGACACATAATTATTATTTTAATGTAAATAATAATGAATAATAATATAGTTGCATTAAAACCTTACCTTCGTATTCATACATTTTGTGCAACGAAACGTCATTGACAGAAAAGAAGAAGAAACGTATTTGAAGTCGTCAGTTCAAGCTGTCAGTCATTGTGATTTGTATTCATTGTTTATAGTGGTTTTAGTGATATCGACTGTTAACCGTGCTTGTTTTCAATGTTTCACAAAAAACTTTTGATTTTGAACTTTTGCAATCAAAATTGATGAGATGTAGAAATGTGCTGTAGAGGTAGTCTGACCATAGATGTAATCTGTCAATGTCAGTGTAACTCTAGGTACACTATATATTTTTCTTGAGAATTCTCGTCTTTAATTATCTTGTACAATGAGTCGTACAATAGAATTACTGGTGGGTGACACACTGACCTTACACCAAATAATAAGTACCTACTAATGTAAAACGTAAACTAAACTAATAGAAAAGTCCTATTACAGTGTAAAGGATTATTTGAATGATAGCAAGGCATGGGTATGAATTGTTACAACGGCTGATTATGTCATGTTATATTATAAGTACATATATATAATTTCAAATATTTGTGAGATGGTGATAATAAAAAAAAAGCGGAGTTTATTGCGGGCTCTTCTCAGACCAGGGCACGTTTGGAACCCTCGTAGCTTTAGTTTTAAGATATCGTAGTTAATTATCACCATCACGTCTTATGCTCTGTAAGCATGACGTTCAGAAGGTGTACTTTGTAGGTACATATTTTGAATAAATATGTTTTGAGTTTGAGATTGAGTTCAATAATTTCTGTACAAAAAGTAATGATATCCCATCAAAAACATAAATGTAAAATGAGAGCCAAGTTCAAAATTGTGATACATATGCCTTGGTTGTTGACTTCAGCGACAAAAGAAGTGAGATCTAAATGGGTGCCAAGTTCAATGGTCAGTCCTGCAATTTATATATCCCATCAAAAACATAAATGTGAAATGAGAGCCAAATTCAAAATTGTGATATATATGCCTTGGTTGTTGACTTCAGCGACAAAAGAAGTGAGATCTAAATAGGTGCCAAGTTCAATGGTCAGTCCTGAAATTTATTTATAACAACATATAATATTTTATAACAACTTAAAATATCATTTCTTCTTATAACTTAGTATAAAATGTTGAAGACTAAGGCTTTGGCTTGGCTAGTTTCCATATACGAATTATTATTAAGTAGGTACCTAAAAGTACAGTTTCTACCAGCAAGCCAAATTTTCGGAAGAATAAAATAAGAACTTACAGCTTTACAACTTGTGAACGCTATAATTCGTATATGAAAACTAGCCAAGCCAAAGCCTTAGTCTTCAACATTTTATACTAAGTTATAAGAAGAAATGATATTTTAAGTTGTTATAAAATATTATATGTTGTTATAAATAAATTTCAGGACTGACCATTGAACTTGGCACCTATTTAGATCTCACTTCTTTTGTCGCTGAAGTCAACAACCAAGGCATATATATCACAATTTTGAATTTGGCTCTCATTTCACATTTATGTTTTTGATGGGATATATAAATTGCAGGACTGACCATTGAACTTGGCACCCATTTAGATCTCACTTCTTTTGTCGCTGAAGTCAACAACCAAGGCATATGTATCACAATTTTGAACTTGGCTCTCATTTTACATTTATGTTTTTGATGGGATAATTTTTACACTGTACCTAATAGGATTTTTCAATAATTTTCCGTTTTACGAAAAATTTGAAATAGTTGGGAAAAAATATCTGCATAGGTACAATGACTTCTGGGAGTTTAATAAAGAAACGGACTTAGTTGCAAACACATTTATTGCTAATTTTAGTAAAACTAGAAGCAGCCATTACAATTTTATTTTTAATAGACTTCAAAAAGGATGTTCTGTTTTCGACCCGTATGTTTGTTTATTTTACACTTATCTCTGACTGAAATTAGCATTTTAAAGCTAAATATTTCCCAAACGGATTGCTAAATCGAAAAATGGTCTTCCCACACCTACAGTAATTCTGAACGACCTATCCAACGACACGCCACACCATGAGATAGACGAGCAGAATTAAATCATCCCCATTTTACGTGACCCAAAACAAAATATTTTTCAAAATTTTATTTTACCACTTTGTCGGCGTAATTTATATGTCAACCATGCCAAACTTCAGCTTTCTAAGACTTTGAGCTAATTCGCGAACGAACGGACGGACGGACATGGCGAAGGGTTCCTTATTGACTACGAAAAACTTAAACAAGGCGGACGAAGTCGCGAGCATGATTTAATTGATAACAAAGCGCCCTCCAATTTAAATTCACTAGATATATTCAATGAACAGTAATCGTACAGTTACAGTTTTATAATGTTTCAAGTTTTAATCTGCATAATTAACTGTTCATTAATGAAAATAATATAAAATTTACCTTTAAACATAATATGTAATTTCAAATAATTTTCTTTCATAGAGTTAAATTATTATTTATAGCTGAAGTATGAGGACGTTATAGTTTATAATATAATCGTATAGTGTATTGTATGTAATTTAATATAGTATTCTGTTAGTTATATGAAATAACTAGCAGAATTGCCCGCGACTTCGTCCGCGTGAAATAAGTTTTTAAATTCCCACGAGAACTCCCAAATTTTTCAGAATAATATATTTATATCCTATGACACTCATAAATAATGTGGCTTTCTATTGGTACCAGAATTTTCAAAATCGGTTCAGTATATCAAGAGATTACCCCCTACAACGTCACAAACTTTACCTCTTTATAATATTAGTATAGATTTGTAGTTTTTTAGTAAGAATGTCTGCAGTACTGTGGTATACAATAACCGTGCTGTGGTGTTCGATAAACTGTCTGATTTCTATAATTAGAAGTTCTACGGTGAACAACTCCTGTAGGGTCTACGTCGTAACCTCGTAGCACGTTACGGAGGCTGAATAGATTTCCATACGATAGTCCGTCTATCTCCTACAGGTATCTGTATTAGATACCTGTAGGAGATACTTTGTAGATTTTTTGAGAAGTTTTAAGTGTATTAACTATAATTATAAATGTTGAGAATACAAAATGGCTACCACGATAATAATAATGGTCGAAAGGGTCGGCGGAAACGCGCTACTTGAGAGCTTTAGCGGCGAATGTTGCTTAAAGTAGGTATGCTTGGATATAGGTTTTAAAAAATCCGTAATTAAAAAGCTTTGTCACTGCTCGACCTCCCTGCCGCAGTGGTAAACGCTGTGGTGGTCTTATGATGGCAGGTCCCGGGTTCGATTCCCGGCGAGGTTATTTTGGGAATTAATAATTGCTGAATTTTTTCTGGTCTGGTCTAGTGGGACGCTTCGGTCGTGGCTAGTTACCACCGTACTTGCAGAGATGTACCGCTATTTAGCATTCCAGTACGACGCCGTGTAGAAACCTTTTAGGGGTATGAAATATAACTGCAGCCTAACAGGTTATCCCGCTGCCATCTTAGACTGCATCACTTAGGTACCACCAGGTGAGATCGCAGTTTGGCCTTTACGTCTTGACACGATTCATACACTATCGGGGCGACACTTTTTCCCATGGCCAAACAGGCCGATACGCGAGCGACACTTATGGGCACTAATGGAGCAGCTGAACCTGTCTTGAGTCGTCGCAATAGGGTCTAAGGATGATATTTTCTAGGTCAACAGTAAATTATTTCTTACTGATTATTAAATAGAGGCTCTTCCAAAAGACCTAGAATTCACATCCCATAAAAACCACAATACAAATTTATTTGAACTGTGGAAGGTGAATTTAGGTTTTGGTTTGCGGCTCTCTTACGATGAAACTATTGATTTAAAAAAAAAGTACACCACAAGTTAGTACATAAACTATAGGAAATTTTTTCTAGTTAAATTTATTACATAACTATTTTTATTGTAAAATTAGGCCGAAAGGAGTTATTGTCAAAAAACTGTTTTTGGGCCCCATTTTTCCAATATGGCGGCGCGAGCGGCAAAAATAGGAGGTGACAAAGTGATAATTCGGAGAGAACACGTCGAAATCTAAAAAATACACCAATTATCAAAACTCCCCAGAAACTTTTCAGGTAAAACTACATCAGGTAAAATGACTGGACTAACGGTCCAATAAACATTCTTACCCCTTACGTTCAAACAAATTTTTGTTGGATGCAAATAAAACTGTTCTCAGTTTTCCGATTTTAATAACAGTGGATATCGGATAAGTTAATTACAAGTTATTCACGAATTGCGTTCGCAGATTTAATTGCACGATTCGAGCTTTTTGCGAGGAATGCCGGAACTATATTATTTTTAGGGTTGCGTGTAAAAATGGTAGGACAGCAACCCATATGATGCGACTATAGAATTAAAATAAGCTGATTCTATTGTACACAATCTAACTAAACTAAAATGACATCATTAAAAATATTGCTAACCCTTTCTTAATACTCTCTGCAGAAAGTGACAGAACTAGGTTTAGAGGTGTCATTTTAGTTTAGTTTAGAGATTGTGATAAACAGAATTAGCACTGTGTGTGGCAATGCCCATCCGTCACACTTTATTTGAGTAAAACGAATGCTACGGTCTTTAAATTTGGAATAGTTCTAAATAATGCTTGCCCAACCTTGTTGCCGCGCAGCCGACCCGGCCCACGCCCGACCCGCGCCCGTTCCCTGTGTGTTTTGCGCTTTACAAGAGGGGCTGATGTGCTGGGGGTTGAAATTTTAAGGCTACTAGATCGAGTGGGGTTACATAATATGAAAGAGCTACATTTGCACATTCTAAAATAATTATTCATTTCTCCCATTTTATCTCCGAAGTTTGCAAATAATCTATTTAGTTCTTCTATTATGTAAACTCTTCCAGAACAGGTAATAAATTAAAATTTTTAAAAAAACCCACGACGAACTGCAGCGCTCTATTGTGACCTTATAACTTTGAAACAATAATTAGAACTTCGCAAAAGTATATAACATAATATTATCTAAAAAACCCAAAACTGCATCTTTGTCGGCTCAGCAGTTTTTTCTAATCAGTATGTTGGACTATGGCCAAATCCTTCTCATGCCGAAATAAGACTTGTGCTTTGTATAGAGGTGTAAAATAGTGTTAAATTTTAATATTCTGTTATAAATAATTATTAAAAAACTATATCAGTCCAAAATATAAGTAAGTACGTTTAGCATGTAGGATTTAAGTCCGCGTCAAGACAAATCTAAAGAGTCCAAACACGACGGGACGGGTTTACGATGAGAACATAAGGAGTTCCCATGATCACCTCCTGACTCCATCATGAAACCCTGGGCAGCCTTTAGGTACAAGGTGCTTGTCAAGACAAATCAAAAGAGTCCAAATACAACGTTTACGATAGTGGTCATAGGAATTCCTTAAGTTCTCATCGTGACCCTGAGCAGCATGTAGGTTTAAAGTGCTTGTCAAGACAAATCAAAAGAGTCCAAATACAACGTTTACGATGAGAACTTAAGGAATTCCTATGACCACCTCCTGACTCCATCATAAGACCCTGAGCAGCATGTAGGTTTAAAGTGCTTGTCAAGACAAATCAAAAGAGTCCAAACACGACGGGTTTAAAATAAAATCACGAATGCAGTGCCCCCTTGTTGACCAGCGTGGTGGACTATATATATGAAGCTAATCTAAAACCAAAAAGCGCATTATAATCAGAACAGTAGTTTTTCAGAAAAACGCTTGCAAAGTAAAAAAAATTAAAATCACGATAACAGCGCAGCATGGTGGACTTCGACCTTAATATATATCTAAGAACCTTCCCACAAGCTATACTTATCTAATGCAAAAAATCGCATCTCAATCGGCCCAGTACTTTTACTTTTACAAAATGGTAACATTGAAAAATAAAAATAGCTTGGTGGACTATGGTCCTAAACCATATCTAAGAACCTTCTCAGAAATTATGCATATCTAATGCAAAAACCGCATAATAATCGGTCCGGTAGTTTTTCAGGAAAGTGGTAACAAAAAGTCCACAAACATAAAAACAAACAAACGTACAACCTCTTAGGGCAAACACATTTAAACCGTGTCCGTAAATAGGACAGTTTTAGGAAATACAGAAAGACTTCAATGTCAATATGTGGAGTAAATTTTTTTTAATGGGGTTACTAGATCTTGTGGGGTATCATAATTATGAAAGAGCTTCATTTGCACATTCTAAAATATTTTTTATTCCTTTCTAAGTCTCTTAGTTTTCAACGTATTGTGAAAAATGAAAAAAAAACACCATTTACAGCCTTATTATTTTTTTTATTTTATTACTTAGCGGTTTGCTAAGAAAAAAATCTGAAATGGTCAAGGTTGATAGAAACTTTACAGAAAAATAGTATAACGAAATAAACCATAGCTAGGATAGTTATTTTATCCGATGCGGTAATTTATACTTAACATTGTTTTTTAAATTAGTAAATTGTAAAAGAGATCCAAACATACGAGCATATTAAATAATTTAATTAAAATATACAATCAATTTTAAGTAAATAAATGAAACGCTGAAAATATACTGAACAAAGAAGACTTAATCGTTTTTTTATGATTAAAAAAAGGCATGAATTCAGAAACCTCCTCCTTTTTTGGAAGTCGGTTAAAAAATCACGTGATCATTGTCTCACGTCCAATTAACGTCAGAAGGCAACAAGACATATTCTACTGCACAGAGTACATTATATATACGAGTACTTTCCACTGTCTATATTAAACTTATGCATAGGAACATATCTTAAGCCTTTAATGTTGCTAGTCTGTATTATCTATTATCAACGATGATAGATAAATAGCTCGACTTAATGGCAGATAGCGACATCTATAATCTGACATCTACAATAGGGTTCCAATTAATCAATACTGCGACTTAAAATCTAGTCTAGTCTATCTAGGTTTCGGTCGTAAACAGTCTCATATAAAATAGTTATTTGTATATGTGCCCGACCGGTATTTTAAAGCTTAATCCTAGGATTTCTATTACCTGAGATTAAACATGACTAGCAGATGCCCGCGACTTCGTCCGCGTGAAATAAGTTTTTTAAATTCCCACGGGAACCTTCTAATTTTTCGGACACTCACAAATACAGTAGCTTTCTATTGTTACCAGAATTTTCAAAATCGGTTCAGTAGATCCAGAGATTACCCCCTACAACGTCACAAACTTTACCTTTTTGTAATCTATATATGTCACCGTAAGATTGTAAAAACCGTTAGATTATAATCTAACTCGCAAAATTGTAAACTGTCGAAAGATTGTGAACTGCTCAATGTTCTGAGTGTAAATTTTTGAAATATTCATTGTATTTATGTTATTTTGTCTCTTTCTTGTAGGTTAGGTTAGGGTTCGATATAAATAATCAGGCCGCAGGCCGGGCACTACCTTAGGTTTTATCGGGTTTATATACCTATCAGATTACAATCTACCGGAAAATAATGCGTTAAATTGTAATCTTTCGACAGTTTGCAATTTCGCGAGTTAAATTATAATCTAACGGTTTTTACGATCTTACGGTGACATATATATAAAAGCGAAAGGTCACTCACTAATTCAACACGATATCTCAGGAACTATAAAGCATACAGACTTGAAATTTGGAAGATAGATGTCCTTCTATGGTGTAGTCAGCTAAGAAACGGTTTTGAGAGAATTAAGGGGTTAAAATGGGGATTGGAAGTTTGTATGAAAGTCCTTTGTTTTTGAAGTTAGAGACATGAAAATTGGCAATTAAGTTAATAGTTATAAATAATAAAAACCCATTCAAGCAATTCTACGAAAATTCACCCCGAAGAGGGTGTAATGGGGCTTGTAAGTTTGTATGAAAATCCTATGTGTTTGAAGATAGAAAATCGGCATTTAGGTTATTTTTAAATAAAGAATAACCTGCATAAGCAATTTTACGAAAATCTACCCCAATAGGGGTGCAATAGGGGTTGGAAGCTTACATGAGGGTTTTGAGTTTTTGATGTTAGATACTTAAAAATCGGGATTTAGGTTAGTTTTAAATTATAATAACTTGTAATTTTACGAAAATTCTCCCCAAAGAGGGTGAAATGGGGGCTGTAAGTTTGTATGAAAGTCCTTTGTGTTTGAAGTTAGAGGCTTGAAGTTCGGGATGTAGGTTTAAATAGTACCTGTGAAAATCCACCCTAAAGGATATGAAATTGGGGTTGGAAGCTTGCATGTAGGTTATAAGTTTTTAAAATCGGCATTAAGGTTATTACTTATTATTTTTAGCCGCTATATGTACCTATGCTTTTTGCAGCGGGAAAATCTCATAGGAAATTAGAAATTGTACGCGGACGGAGTCTCGGGCGACCTTTAGTCTTATATATAAAATTCTCGTGTCACAATGTTAGTTACCATACTCCTTCGAAACGGCTTAACCGATTTTTATGAAATTTTATACGCATATTCAATAGGTCTGAGAATCGGCTACTATCTATTTTTCATACCCCTAAAACACCTCATTCCACGCGGACGAAGTCGCGGGTGACCTCTAGTCTTATATATAAAATTCTCGTGTCACAATGTTAGTTACCATACTCCTCCGAAACGGCTTGACCGGTTTTTATGAAATTTTATACGCATATTCAGGTCTGAGAATCGGCTACTATCTATTTTTCATACCCCTAAAACACCTCAATCCACGCGGACGGAGTCGCGGGCATTAGCTAGTATTAGTATAGATTAAAACATCACTCAATTATAAGATTCTAGAGAAAAGTATATTATCACTACAAATAAATAACTTTTTATTCTTTAAATAGAAGATCTGTACCATTTAATGACAGATTTCATCTCTGGACATTCTGAGGCAGACTTCCCGAAAATTTTTGACCATGCCGTTTGCGCGCCATCTTCATTATCTCCAAACCCTACCATGGTACTAAAACCTCAGTGCGCGAGTCCGACTCGCAATTGTTTATTTTATTGAGTTTTGCTCTGGCTTGTAGGGAGGTACGCAGTACTTAATAACTAGATTGCACTAAGCGCAGGAATTTAGTATTGCGTATCATGTATACCAACTTCCCGAAGTAAAAAATTGCAATCTGTTTATTTGGTATATTTTTATTACTTTACTAGATGATGCCCGCGACTTCGTGCGTGTGGATTGAGGTTTTTCATTCCCGCAGAAACTCTTTAATTTTCTGGTATAAAAAGTAGCCTATATGTCCTTCCCCGGGAGGTAGCCTACCTATATACCAAATTTTATCAAAATCGGTGGATCAGATGGGCCGTGAAAGCGTAGCAGACAGACAGACAGACAGACAGATAGACAGACAGACACCCTTTCGCATTTATAATATTAGTATGGATATGTATTTTATTTTCAAAGGCGTATAATCTATTATTTTACTGAATAGGTAACATGTTAGACCCTAATTTGACCTCACCTGCTGTTAATTGCGTCAACGAGGGTTAATTTAGAAGCGAGCTGTCTTTGAATTCTTTTCTTAGCATTTAAAGTAAACCCATAACAGTAGATATAATATTTATGAATAAGTACTTTATTGCAAAGACTGGGAAATAGGCAATTGCAGGTCGAGTATGAGTTTGAAGGCCGAGCCGTAGGCGAGGACTTCACTAATACGAGACAGGCAATTGCCATTTCCGCCGAGGCATATATAGTGCTTTTCTCAAAAGAATGCAGGGAAATAAAACATATCGATTGTCGTATAAGAAAACTAGTTAAGTTCCCATAATTTTTCAAGTTAATGCCGTTTTTAACATAAACTGTACATTTCAGCATGGAATAAATTGCCCATAATGTAGATGGCTTTTTAGTATTAGCAATCTCATTAAAATACGCCAAAAATACTGTTTCGGAGAAAATGTTCACTTTTTCTCGTTTTTCCAACTCATAAAATTTTCATATACTTTCAAATATATTTCTTTGGACT
Organism: Erebia palarica; assembly: GCA_964035005.1. Classification (NCBI taxonomy): domain Eukaryota; kingdom Metazoa; phylum Arthropoda; class Insecta; order Lepidoptera; family Nymphalidae; genus Erebia; species Erebia palarica. Next base: position 25,835,722 of record OZ035986.1, read on the forward strand.
TCGCTGGAAACAGGTTTTCCATTACCAATTTGGCTTCTGATCTTAAATCTGATGGAGTACAATCGATCTCCATTTCACTCTCTAAAACCGTTGGAACTCATTTTACTTATTATTAAATTTATATTTACTAAGTACGTAAATAACACATCAAGACGAATTTTCAGCTTTGCCGCCAATTTTTTTTTATCATCTGTGCCGACAGGCAAACGCATTTAAGGCTATACAGCCACCAATTTGTACTAAGCAAAGAGACTATGGTATGCCAAGTATGACAAAAGAGATCCGATCAAAGAGTATTTAATAACCCCAGCACGCCGTTTCATACAACATTGCAGGAGCGTTGTAATGTTCCAAATTCAAAAAACGCTCCTGCAATGGATTTGATTTTCTTTGTCCGAAAATTCGATACTTCGCGTGTTCTTTTTTCGAAAATAATGACAATATTTCCATACATGTTTGAGAAAAAAGAATTTTTCAATACCGTTGCTCGAAAAATGCACTAACAAAGGCAAATGGCTTGTAAGTGTTTACTGCCCTCGTGTTATCTTATTTTCCAGTTTCTTTTTTTTTATAGCTATTTTTAAATTAATTTAAATTATTTTTTAGGATAAATTTATTATAGCCAATGCGCGTTTGTTATAAAATTACCTATATTTTGATTAAGCGGTTCCGATCCGTGTGTTACCTATGGACTATGGTAAGTTAGTAAGTTACCATAGTCCTTATGTAACTTCACGGATCTGTTAACCGCTTGAGTTATATTTCAAATTATAGGATTGGCTATAATAAACTTGTCCAAAAAAAAAATATGTAAAATTAGTTAATTTAAAAATAGCCTGGACCAGATTTTCATAGGCCACTTATTTTAGGCTTATTTATCTAGTACTAAATAAAAATAAAAAGTAGGTTTCATCTGGTAAACAGATCGGTGAAGGTTATTGTATATCCGGCTCTTGACCATATTGACTCTTCCGCAACTTTAAGTTCGTTGTAAAATTGGTTTGTTTCTTTTTAGAAATGAATAGTAAGATTAAGATTAATTTATGTGAGTGGTTTAAGGGATGTGGACTAATAAAATTAAATCAAGTATTAGGTATTTTAAATCTGAGAAAAATATATGAGCTATTACTAGCCGTCAAAAATCTCGCATCATGTATGGGCGTGAGAAATTACTTTCTAATGAGTAGGTACATAGCACCTACCTAATCGAGTTTTATTTTCGTGTTTTCTCAAAAAATTATTGAAAACCCCTCACCAAATCCATGGTCAGGCAACTTCTTTGTAAAAACTTACTTAACGTTCTTAAATCACAATGTACTAAATTACGATTGTAGTGTTGCTCACCGCCGCCACTGTGCCTAGCTGTGCCTATTATTATGTTAAGTCTAAGTATTTAGCAGATAAATTCTTATTAATTAGAACAATTGCAAATTTCTTTCGAGAATAAAATTATTTTTTTAACACACTTGCTCATAAAGTGGCTCTAATTTCACTGCAATTAGGCACATAATGACACCTATAATCATACTGTGACTTTTTCATTGCTATTATTCACAAGTGAGTTAAAGTTTATTTATTTTATTTAATTAGTTGAGTTGCTTTGTTCTTAAAAAAGTTTCGATTCAAAAAAGTTTCAATAGTATAAAAAAATTAATGTACCTATTGCTATTGCTCATTTCATGCAACTTCGTATTTAAATAGATAATTTTAACTAGTACGTGTTTAATAAATAAAATTTTCACTCAAATATAACTTTTGTTTTTTCTGTAGTAAGAAAACGTGAAATTCCCCATTTTGTACGTGGCTAAAACGCTTAAAAGCCAAAAAAAAGAAACCTCATTTTTTTAGTCTATGGCCGATCGCCATTGTGAGATGCGCGCGCATAGAAAAACTGATTAATTTTTCCCGCCATTGCGAAAAAATTTCACAACTCGTTTTCACTGTTGAAATTACAGTTATTTATTTATTAAAATGTCTACAAGTACTAATTATGAAGAAAATGATTTATGTTGTACACCGCCCGATATAAGATGTGAAGCCCTTAACGTTATGAAAAGATTACTTACTACCAGAAAACTCCAAGGAAAAATATCTATTAGCGTACCAATATTTCATACATTGGAAAGCAACAAGAATACGTAGTCTTTTTGAGAACATTTTCTGGCGTACTTTAAAGAATTTTCTTCTAAGTACAAATCTAGCTCTTTGTGGTGTATATGTCACCGTAAGATTGTAAAAACCGTTAGATTATAATCTAACTCGCGAAATTGTAAACTGCCGAAGTGTGTTGTGTGTCAGTGTCTGAGTTGTCTGAGGTGTGTGGTCTGTGAACCATAGCCAGATGCTTTTAGTGAAGATACCTTTATCGAAAAATAAAATACCGAGGACGTTCACTTTACACTGTCCATTTTATGAAATTGTTGAAAAGTATGAAAGTTTGCGTTCAACAAAAGCAAAAAATTACCGTTTCTTTCTAAATTACCAGAATGGTAAATGTACCTGTCAGCCTATAGGTACAAACAAATTTGGTTCTATGCAGTTTGTAGGTTTAGCAGATCCTGAAAGCTACACAGTAGGTACACTGGACATAGTTTCAGAAGAACTTCAGCTACATTGCTGGCTAATTCAGGAGCAGGATAATGACTTTGAAGCGTCATGGTGGATGGCGATCTAGCAATGTAGCAGAATCATAAGTAGAAGACTCCATACTAAACAAGAAGGTTTGTGCAAATATCACAAAAATAATTAGACTTGATTCTGAGGCGCGTCCTACTGGCACATCCAATACATCCAATGATTGGATTTCACCTACCTACACGAATAATAAACCATCTCAAATAACTATAGAACATGAAAGTATTTCAGTAGGTAAATAATTTATCTGATGAGACCGCTATGCCATCAAAAACAGTTAAGTATAATTTTACTAACAGTACATTTACTAATTGTTTCTTTAGATAAACTTTTTATCTACTAAATTAAATTATTTTTTAGTATTATTTTGTCCATAAGTGTGTTGAAAAACGTCGTATGATACACGTGTGTATTGATGATTACCGTCCTCGGCTATCTTAAGACCCTCACCTAACGGCTCGGGTCTCAATGGCGCCTCAGCGATAATCACCAACATTACACATAAGTACCATAATTTACTCTTAACCACCTAATGAACTCTGGGACATGCGGATTTTCTCACGATGTCTAACTCCACTTTTATTAATAGCAAGAACTAATACTAATAGTACATGATTGTTCTTTAATTAGTTTGTCAACTTAATTGTATGTTTCTTGCACATCCGACTTCAAAAAGAAGGTTCTACATTCGACCCGTATGTGTGTATGTATGTAATTATGTATGTTTGTTTGTTTGTTAAAGTTTTGCCAGGAAACCAATGGACCGATTATAATGACTTTTTCACTACCGTTATCGAAATACACCTAGGTATCTTGGGAGAGGCCTGCGAGAGAATGGGATAGAATAAAAGTTATATTGATCTCATTCTCTCGTAGGCTAGTGCACAAACACACTTTTTTATATGTACGCCGATTTATCCTAGATTGCTTGACCAATTTGTCTGGTTCTTTAGTCTTTTTACTCGAAAGAAGTTCGCAAAATGGTCCTATAAAAATTCCTGCATCCATTTCGTTAACCTGACGCTGCCTGCAGGGTTACTGCCCGCTTAAGCTATGGAGATTCAGGAACTTCAAAAACAACCTACAATTCATGTTTTGATTTTTGGTTCATTGGCTATGAGTACAATTTATTTAGGTACCTAATGCTTTTTTTGAAGTCGGTTAGTTTTTTAAAGATTTTATTTTCTGATTGAGTATGATTCGTAGGCCCTAATGGCCGCTTCAGCGTCAACGGGTGGGTGATCGAAAGCTTAAGTATCGTCGAGAATTGGATCTGAGTCCTAGAGCTCGAAGACATTGCGGGGAAAAGTCTCCCTAAGGGTGCCTCATGACGTGAGCCTCAGACCTCGGCTTAGGATGGGTCCTTTGGACTAGAACTATACAGGTTACAATAACAGCTTTATTTACTTGAAAGTGCTTGGAGTTAGTACGGCTGAAATGAGTTGTTCACAACTAGCACGCAGTTTTATAATAAGTGCATAAAAAACTAAACTTTACTTCAAGAAACAAATCAGTCACAGCTTCTTACAAAACTACCAGATGGAGATTGAAGATAGAGATCTTCAAAGAAGTAGGTATGATATATCTTAAAAATTGTCAGAACAGCTGATGAACTCTTTGATATAACTTTCCAAACGTGTCATGCGATTTCTTCATTAACGCGTTATGATTGAATCGCATGATAGTCACGATACGAATTCGCTATGTAGTCTTTCTGAGTTTGCAACAACGCGTCATGGGCGTTTTTAAAGAGTCTTAACACGAATTTCGCGATGTCGATATTTTACAGTGAACACAACGCGTTAAAAGCTCTTTTTTATACGACTGCCTGAAAAAAGGAGTATATTGTTTTCAGGGTTCATGTATGTATGTATGTATGTATGTATGTATGTATGTATGTATGTTTGTATGTATGTATGTATGTATGTGAGTTTGTATATTCCACCATAACTTCTATACGCCTGAACCGATTTTGATAAATGAGGTATCGTTAGAATCCCTAGCTTATTCCGGGTGACGTAGGCTAGTTACATTTTTTTAAAAATTGATGGGGTGACCATGGTCCCGCATTAAAGACCAAAATTGTAAAAAAAAAACGAAAATAAGATTAACTATTTAATCATCATCTAGAAAATAATGAGTAGATTCCAAAAATATATAACTTATAGTTCAATATTTAGTGATTCAGAAAAAAATATCATTTAATAAAAAATGTGAATAAGATTCCAAAGGCTATATTATATGCAAATCGCTTCTTATGGAGGTAAACTCCAAAAATAATATGGCAGAGCAGTCGTATTTTTTAATTCGTTATATTAATTTCACTTGTTCGCTTTTTGAGCCTGTCACATACCTATACTGATAGTATGAATCCAGCTTTACATTTTTTCTTAGATTACGCAAAAGGTAACTAACTGAAATAAGTAAGTAGGGATGCGCTATCTACCAGTTTCCGTACAATACAATATTTTCGCTACGGCTGGGATTAATAGAGCGTTCTTTTAAAACTTGAAGAGTTAAAACGAGACAGATTTACTTAAAGGTATGTAGATCTGCTAGGTATACGTGTACGTATTATGTACGTGAGCTAAGTTAAAGTAGGTACGCTCTATGAAACTTGCACTAGTGTTAAATATAATCGACAATTGCATTATGTAAATCATGCGGATATGCAGTTTTTTTCCTAGACAAGTAGAAGCTAAGCTGTATATCTAGTTAGAACTCTAGCTTGTTTTTGTAGATACATAATACTTACCTAATCGAGATTTTCAACGTGGGTATCTACGGCCTATATTACCTAGGTACTAGGTACTATACATGCAACGATAGGTCAAGAGTTGGCAAAACACTAAGCTTTCTTTATTCTTTGATGTATTATGAAAGCAGTCAAAATCCGCGCCAAACTGGTCGAATTATTTCTGAACGATCATTATTTTTGCGTAAAACAAATATGGCGGAAGTCGCAGCGGCTGCGCGAATAATGGAATGCGGCAAACTTACCTCTGGTTCACGGGGCCTCCATGTGTTAACAGGTGGCCTTCGCAACAAGTCCAGCGACGTCCTACAGGTCGGGGGCGTGCGGCGGCGGCGGCGGTCCGGCGGCGACACGCGGTTTGGGCGCCCCACGCGCAGGCGCGGCCGGCCTCCTCCCCCATCGATTTTCAATGTACGCCTAAGGCGCGGTATTTACTAATGCAGAGTACTGCCAGTTCCCCTTCCTTAGAATTTTCCAAGCTGAGGGAAAACGCCGCATAGCCTATAACGCCACCTAACCGCAGAGGGCTGCTAACTTTTATTCGGCTTTAATTTAGGTTCTTAGGAAAGTTAGGAATCTAGGTTCTCTTCTCTACAGGAAGGGGTCGAGCATGATTTTGGCCGCGGAGCATACTAAAAGCAGCTCGAACCTGCTCAAGCACTAGCGCGTCCAACTTATGTACCTACGTAACTATTCTTAAAAATCTCACTTCGGGTAGGCAAATAGTTTGACTTGTCTGCGAAAATTATGGCCTAAAAAGTGGAAGAAAATTAATGATTAGTAGGTAGGGTGTCCCCGTCTTCATCAGCATGGATTTATGTAAATTCCGTGTGTAGGTAGATACGCTTTGATCCCATAAGTAATCAAGGATTGCGAACTGGTTGGCACACCAGTGTAACTTACAGGAATTTACAAAGTACTCGCCACCAGCTATATTATGCCTAATTTCTTTATCGTTTAGAGCCGTGAAAACTAAAAACTGACAGACGAAAAGACACAGTAGATTTTTTTATATTAGTTTATAGGTAAAAATACGAATGCGCATTTTACATTTAATGTAATTTGCATATTTCTGTCATTATTAGAGTAACTATCTACAAATTCATAGTATATTCAAGATAACGAATCGCCTGCGCGAAGCACACCACTGCAAATTATGTATCTTCTTCATAGATAGAGATTTTACCTACTTACTTACGCAGAAAAAATTAACCTCTAGATACATATGACTTAGACACCCACACTTAAGCTAGTGCTAAAAGTTAGTTAGATAGTTAGAATCTTCGGCCTATTTCCGTTTCTCGGTGGGTCGGTTTTAATCAAGGTTTTAATGCACACTTAAAAGTAGACCACTTGAACTTTGTGCAGAACTGATGCGAACTATATGTACATATTATTCAAACATATATTGGTCTTTTAATATGTACGAACCTAGATCGTTCTTCATTATTAAGTATGTTTTTTTGAGAATTTTTTGTAATCGAATCATGGAATGATGTAACAATATGAGGCATTAATTCCACAACTCGTAGGGAAGTTGTCGCGCGCGAGTTGAATGCAGAGTAAATGTATGCTGACTCATACATTTACTCTCAAACTCAACTCGTGCACGAACTGTATGTACTTGAGGATAGATTATCTTTTTTTACCAATCAGCCCCCCGATTATGTAAGGAAATCGTAATCGTAATCGTTATGTCAAACATATAATTTGACCTGTTTAAGAAGGTCATAGATGCCTGCACGTCAAGAAACATGTGTGAACTCCTTAAAAAGTTCGAGTTACACGTTATGAACTGTCAAATGATTACGATTGGCTTACATAATTGGGCCTCTAACTTTATGAACTCTGTCCATCAAACTTAAATCATCAAATTTTTATACCTGTTTTTGTTTTGATGTTATTTTTAATATACACTAGCGACGCTGTCACCGGGTGAGATAAGTTTTCCAGACTCTATATAGGATCTGTTTCACAATCGCTATGTAAACCTTAACATAAGAATATATAATAAATTTGATGTTTTGACAGATGTAATTTAAGTTTCCTGTCAAAATTTCAATTTTAATATTTAAGGTTTACTCAACGATTGTGAAACAGGCCCTTAAAATAATATTAAAAAGTCGCTCTTTGAGGAAGGACTAAAACTCTCTTGACAAGTGACAAACGTCAATGTTAACGGACATTTCCAGTGGGTATTTTTGGGATATTTCAAGCCTCAAGCTTATTTTTAAGGAGCGAAAACGACTCGAAAATGTTTCTTTTTGCTTTGTTAAAATTGTATTTTGCTTTGTTTTTTTCATCCACGGTACCCTAAACTCAGACTATTGATACAAAGATTTAGAAAAGGAAAAGCAGTATTTAAGATATTTCAAATCTATAACAAAATTAAAATGGTGATAAACGAAAACCCTTGCCCTGGTTTTGGCTCTGGTCAAAAGAGATTTGGAATAATAACCGTTCATCCAAGTTTAGACCCTAGTGGTCTTTACACAATAAGACCGGATGGTTGTGACCCATGTCTTTATCATCCTAAACCAATTCGTGAAATTTTTGAAGTCAACAGGAACAATAAAAGTGACAAAGACCCGTGGAGATACAAAACAGAGTTAGAAGAATGGGCAAAGAATTTAGGATACAGGAATCAAAAAGTACTGGAACAAAGAAGGTGGTTTAATTCATTATTAGGTCCAGCGTGGCATGAAATAGCTGAATTACCAAGGTATGAAGCTGCTTGTAGCAATGTAGGATTTGGAAGGACAGGTCGCTTTAAACCTTCTAAAAATAAGTTGCCTGGCCCAGGAACTTATCATTCAAACACTCCATTCAGAGCACCGTATGGATCACACTCTACTAGAGCGACATTCGAAAGAGAAGAACCATGTCGTTTTAAGGATACCTCACCAAAGTGGTCGTTAGCGCCAAACAGGTACACTATTGTCGATAAAGAGTGTATTGAATTAAAACCTAAAAAAGTTGTATCATTACGTGGTCCTTACGATCTCTTTACCGGTAAGCGCGACGTTAGCACAATAAAAAATCATTTTAATACATCACGAGCCGCTGCTGCGTCATGGCCAATCGCTCTAAAAAGTACTCTGGATAAATACAATAAGACGCATTTTGGAGTAATGAACAAGACAAACCGAAGCCGTCCATACAGAGGTCGCAACATGTTAGTCGATTTATCCATGTGTCTGCGTGAACCCAAAGATCCAGGGCCGGCCCATTATATCATAGATAAACAAAAGACTTTCAAACAAAACAAATGTGGATTCAACAGCAGTTACGATAAGCCCCCTGGATATCAAAGAGCAGTAGTTTGGCCTGCTGTTGGGAGGTACAACGTAAAAAGTATTACTTGTGGCATCCTAGGTCAAGGTCATCGGCATATATTTCTTAGTACCCAGAAAAGAACTATTGGAGCTATTTTGCCTGAGCCTATGAATTCTTTTTGAATTTTATTGAATTAATAGATACCAGTTCACATTGACAATAATTATTATTGATACACCAGCTATCGAAAGTGTGCATGCGAAAGTGTGTCTTTCTGTCCACTACGCTTTCACGGCCCGATTCAACCGATTTTACTGAAATTTGGTACAGGGATAGGTTGTATCCCGGGGAGACATAGGCCTCTTTTTTTATCAACTGCAAGATAGCCCTTGACTGCAATCTCACCTGATGGTAAGTGATGATGCAGTCTAAGATGGTAACGTGTTAACCTGTTAGGGGCATGGCAGTTAAATTAAACCCTGATCGGTTTCTACACGGCATGGGTCCGGAACGCTGAATCGCTTGGCGTCGTTGCCGGTAGGGTGGTAACTAGCCACGGCCGAAGCCAGACCAGGGAAAATTCAGAAATTATAAGTTCCCAAATTGCCCCTGCCGGAATCGAACCCGGGACCTCCGCACGTTAAGAGAACAGCGCTGAACCCTGCGCCAAGGTCATCGCCTCCCGTCGAATATTCCGGAAAATTCAAGAGTTCTCGCGGGAATCAAAACCCTTAATCAACGCGGACGAAGTCGGGGACATTATCTAGTAGTTTTAATAAAACCTTAGTACTTATAGTTTAAATAATCCCAATTAAGAAAATAGAAGACTTGTTTTAACAAAAACTCAACTCTAACAAACTAAGGCTAAGGCCCACTTGCAGAGACGCCGGGTTACGTTTAACCCGAGAATAAGTTTGAAATTTTCATAGAAGTTTTACACAATATCTATCACACTAGCAGCTATCTCTAAGTAATTTATTGGGAGTTTTACGAAATGAAACTAAGTAGTCAAATGGCCGTTTTTATTGAGGAACAAATCTAAAATCTAAGAATAGCGATTACACTACATTTTCTTCCTATTTTAACTTTAACATTTCAGAGACGAAGGCCGTCGTCGCAGGCAATAAGTTTTTAGTTTTGCTCCTCAAACTTTCATTACTGTTTATTGTAAGTTTCGTAAACTGATATTACATTTCAAAAACTACCTATTACCTATTTTTACACAAAGTCTAGTACGTAGATGCATTAAGATACCATTTCGATTTTCTTAGTACCGCTACAAAAATACGTATAATCCGTATCATACCATACATAAATGCGTCTACGCACTGATCCTATTTTTATAATTAAACTTAACACAAACCAATAACTATCTTTTTTTCTTACGCACTAGGTATTTAGCAAGAAAATAAAGGAGTAGTGTATCGTTTGTTAATAGCTACTTAAAATTTCTTAACACTACCACTTTATTACTTGACACCTAACAAACTACATTTAGAGGTTCAATCACACACGAACCGTTTTAAATAATATGATTTCAAAAAAATTACGCTACTTAATACACTAGGCTATTTACATTTAAACAAATTGCATGATTAGCATTATTAATAACATCGAGACAATATTAAACTTCAACTTGATGAATTGTGGTTGGATTAAATTAGTAAACAACTACTATACTAATTAATTAACAATAATACAAAAAATATTATCAACGCTCTTATCTTAAAATCCATTCAGGGATCATGGCCCAATAATTCTGCCTAACCAGTAGGACCACGGGCCTTCAGTAGGGGCTCTAGATAATCAATTCATAACAAGAGTGACTTTATAATAGTAGTTTATGAAACGGTTACATAATAGAGGCCCATTAAAACGATGCGAGTTTTTTTGAGTCCGCGGACGAGCTCCGAGAAATCCTATGGAATGTTAAAGTAATAACCTAGAGTTGTTTAAAGTTCAAAACAATACTGTTAGTGTTATCGCAAAATTACACGCGTCAAGCTCGATACTAGTGCTGGGAGCAAGCTGAATATGGAGCGACGATCGGGGGTGGCGTACAGCCGTCGTTTCTTCAGACCCCGATTGCTCAAAGCTCGTGCGCGGACTGTATAATTTCATATTATTTAATCTAAACTCATAATTCTGTAGTACACACTCTGAACTAAAATTACATATATATTTATATTGCTGTACCTTTCATAATACCTAATCTCGGCCGAAAGGGGCATCACTAGATTTAAAGCTGTAGATGTGATTTTAGGATAATTGGGGTATTACACCTATTATCCTAAAATCTAATCTATAAAATATTAGTAACACATTTTTTGTCGTAAGCTATTCTTGATATTGTTCCTTACGTTTTATTGCTTTTTCTGGAATATCAGATAGTTGATTGTTAGACGTGAGGAAATGCAACCCATTCAAGCCGCCATATAGTCTGATGGTGCGAATGGATATTTTTAGAGTTAAAAATACTGCTTTTCATTTCGAATATACGGAATAAATAAAGACCAAAACTAAACTTTAAAAAGTATTGAACGACGTGTTGGGTACACGTCATATTTTGGTCAATACTTTTCTTTGACACCAATGAGAACCAGAAACGGTGGCGGGAATAAAAAAACCCGTTTATTCCCGGATTATCTAGAAAGAAACTTAAGTACCTATTTTAAAGAATGTTTTGCTTCATTTCATTTTATTGACCATTCAAATTTAAGTTTAATACAAAGATACACGGCTTTTTTAATAGGCGCAATTTTTTACTCGGCTTTCATGATATACCTTTAGTGCATACGATTTTTTTTTGCTGCGTTATTGAATTTTGCGTAAGTGTAAAGTTTGGAATTTCTGAGAAAACCTATATTTTAATTATAAAAAATGTTTAAAAAATTAGAGATCCTTACGAAAATTGCAATGTGAACTAGGTCGGAAAAATCTCTTCTGAGAGCTTACGTAGCGTGCGCTGCGTAAATGGTTACACGAAAATAATGTATGGTGGAATCGTTAAATTTTTATGATTTTCAAATCTGGTCTAAACCAATGTTTTATTTGCGAAGGTGTTTTTACCGACATAGTATTAATCTTTATCAAAATAAATATGTTATTCATCACAAGTATTTAATTAAGATAAAAATTGTCCTTTACTCCATTTAATTTAGATGAAATGAATAATGTAACGTGCAAGGGAAAAAGCGCGACTGCGGCCGGCGCTCAGATTAAATACCTATAATCTGAGGGCTGGTGGCAGTGGCAGGTGTAGTGAAGGCAGGGCATACTCTTACAATGTAATATTAAAATGTAAAACCTGCCCACTGCCCACTGGCTATATTGGATATTATAGTCTATTATGATTATTAGTGCTACCCGTGCGAAGCCGGGGCGGATCGCTAGTATTTAAAATTAAAGCAAAAATTAAGATTGATAACAAATAGATTAGGTTTGATATCCAACATCATTGGTTCAAACTCCGCCGTGGCCGTAAATCGTCTATCACCCGTTGTCCTAGTTGAGCGGCAGAAGCGACGCCTCACGACGCGGAGCGATGCGTAGCCATAGAAAGCTGACATGTCTACGCGACAACGTCTGTCATTTTCTATTGTTAGGCTGAAGATTGACATATTAAATCCATGGTCTTACTACCTCTACGGCTATCGAGAGTGGCAGCGTGATTGGAAGCGCTTAGCGGGATATCCGTGAGTAATGTCAAGATAGCTACTGTGTCTGTGTGATTAAATAAGGAATAAAAAATAATTGAATGCATAACCAGTGTTTCCTCTTAATAGTATGTTGTCGTTTCTGCCGCTCACCTAGGACGTCGGGTGAGCGACAGAAGCGACACCATAGACAATGACGTCACACATACATTGTCGCGTGGTTACGTCTTTCATTTTCTATTGCGTAGCATAGCTTCGCGTCCTTTCTGCCGCTCACTTAGGACAACAGGTGATCGACAGAAGCAACGCCACGCAACAAGACGCGTTGCGACGCCATAGAAAATTACTTTACGCCTACGTTGTCGCGTAGATACGTCTGTCATTTTCTATGGCGTCGCGTCGCGTGGCGTCGCTTCTAGAGCAACGGGGAGGCAACTTCTAGAAAACATAAGTTTGTGAATCAAGATTGGCCGTCTGACTGTTCTTTTTTGAATTCATTACCGCCTGCAGGGCGGGAATGTAGTGCTTTCCATCCGCAGTTTGGATGGATTCCGATTTTCCGAATGCGAGATATGAATAAAATTCATTGTTTACAGTTATGTTATAATTACTAATATTTTATGAATTGGATATTAAGATGATTTTAAGATATGCGTTTAGATTAAGAATTGTATGAAACTTCACATAAATAGGTATTAAAACACTCGTGTGATATTATTAAAACCCTCGTTGCGGTCCATGTTTTAATAATCCCTATCATATATTAAGAGACCAATGAGTATTTCGTGATGTTGATCTTGATAGGATCTTGAAACCGTTATCATTTGAGACTCTGTTGATATGCGTTTATTAATTAGCGACGATATAGCGGATGCTAACATAATTTTGAGAAGTTATCAACTGAGACAGTTCTTGGGCCCACAGATAGGATCGGTTTATTAATATGGGCCTTAAAATTATAATAGTATTTTAATAACTCTCTTAACCACCAGTTTCATAAATTACTATTGATTAAAGTAATAATGAAAAGCATTACCCTCCTTCTGATGTAGTTAGGTAAAAAAAGCGATATTGTGGCCAATTCTGTATAACACAATCTCTATACTGAAATGACAACTATAACAACTCTAAATCTAGTTCTGTCACTTTCCGCAGAAAGTACCTATTATGAAATATTATTATTAATTTTCGACAAAGATTTAGATCTCACACCCACATACAAAATAAATACATAATATTTAAGGCAAGAGTTATTATTATACACTGTTAAGCGGATAAAAATTGTGATACGGAACGCAGACGTCACCACAGACTGTCCGTGTCTATGGCGCACGTGAGGCCCCGTTCGACATTTGGCGTTCCTGGAGCTTTCGCGCGTTTTTGGAGTGTGAGTTGGAGTGACAGTTAAAGGAGGGAAAACCGGCTCGCGTTTTAGTTGTTGTGGACTTTCATGATTATTAATACCAAAATGTATTCTACCTTTTATAATACATTTTTAACATGAATATTATTTAGCAATATTATATTAAATGCTGTCATTTTAGGTTAAAGATTGTGTACAACAGAATTAGACTCAATGTCGAGAGTGGAAGTTTGACATCAACATTTAAAAAGGAAGCTTCGGTCGCGTCGCGTCACATCGACAGTCACAATTTGTCAGTATTGTAAATATTATAAGTCTATGTTAATTATTCTAGATTGAAAAAAAAGTCATTGACATTTATATTCCGGGGTCCTTCCGTTAACATACAAACCATTAGTGCTACATGCATTACATTAATAATTATTCTATAATATTAAATAGACATGCCTTAAATACTATATAAACAATACAATATTGTGTATAAACATCTATATGTAATTTGCCATAATCAAGACTCCAAAAGCGAGATACGCGATGTTTTGATCTGGCACGCAAGTTCATGCTTTATATTACATTTAATAAAACAGAATTTTCTATAAAAATGTCCATTACACGAGTAACTTATAATGTGAAGTGTCCTTGTGCAAGTGGAACTTTCGGCTGCATTTTCGGTGGGCAGCGATGAGCGGAACGGAATAAAATACGCAACGTTTCGCAGTTTTGTTTTTGGTGATCGTTAGCGAAATACGACGACCACCCTATTTACATGAGCGATAAACGCTTGCTAGTCTGCAATGTCATGATTAGAGATGGTTAATAAAGCACGTAACGAAAAGCATAGCACGCTTTTTTCCATAGCACGGACAGCATGCTATCGGAGGAGCCTCTATATTGCTACGGTGCTAGGACGCGCGAGCGCCACGCGGTGCTTCGTAGTTAGTTTCGTAGCACTAGTAGCGCCCGAAGCGGCGCCCGCCTGCCGGTAGTGTGCTGGCCGACTATTAGTCTTGCGTAACGCGCTGCTGTGAGCGTACGTCATATGCTTTCATGCGTGCTGTAGCATAGCATATTTAAAAGCATGCTAAAAATGTATAGTTTATAGCCTGCAGCGTGGTATGGTTTTATAGCAGTTATGAACAACTCTAGTCATGATCCGCAATAACGCTCGCTACGTCGCGATTCCCACTCGACTCTGAAAACATGTCATACAAATGTGGTGCGAGTACATGACAACCACGGATCCGCCACTGTCCCGCTGTCCACCGAAAATGCACCGAAAACCTTTGAGTTTAATCATTGAATTTATAATATCTTACATTATTAAATTAACAAAAATTTGGTTATTGTGGGTTCGGTCCTTCCCTGGGAGGGTTCTTAAGTGATGCGTTAGATTTCATTGAGTTGGGTAGATTTTAGGAAATTGATTATTATAATATATTGCGCATTATGGTTGTATTTTATTGTATCTTATTATTATGTAATTTATAATATGGGCCTTGTTGCCTGAAATAAATTGAATAATAATAAACGTCGACTTAGCACCAAGCTCTTCGCGAAAAATCAGTATGGGCCTCAAAACTATTGGGAGCTCTACCAACAAGTCTATCGGTAAAATAATAAATTTTGGTCTGTTGACAATGGATTTTCTTATTGGTTTGGACCTATATAATCGAAATCATAATCTGACCCATTATAAACGAAAAACATCTATATCAATTAAAGCTAGATTTTGAAATAATAGTGTAAAATCTATAAGAGAACAGAAAAAAGAAAAATGGAGCTAAAAGTTTGCATGATTTGTCATCTTGAAAGTCTAGTATAAGTATATGTAGTAAGTATACAATAATATTATGGAAATTGGTATTTGGACTCTCATTCGAAAAGGAAGAAATGTGTGACGATTTCTGATTTTTATTTTAAACCCAAAGGTTTTTATGATGACTATTTATACTAACCTTTGGGGTTGAAATTTTGATTGAAATAGAAAGGATCCTGTTGCAGGATTATTGAAAATACGATCCCAATGGTTTGGTGAAACCCCGGGATATTAGACCAACTGATTATAAATTTATGATGTAGGTATATCACCTATATCTCCTTAATACAGAGTACCCTAAATAATATAGGAATTTGTGGTTTTGATGCCATAGATATATTGATCCAACAAGCTATGTCTACAAATTTAAGATAATATATTGTGTTCATTACAAAATTTGGATAACTGCTCTTAATTTTTTGGAGATATTATAATATACAAGTCACTGATTTGACCACTTATTAAATAAGAACAACTTAACTAAAATTTAGCTACACCCTTTCCACTCTGCTCTACTATATATTTTTAATATTATTTTCTGTCATCTCACATTTATTACTGTGAGGAAGGATGTATTGTGTGTATCCACAATACTGCGTAAATATCGTTCCAGATAAGTAAATATTTAGTATAACACACGTCATATTTAATTATTGTAGTCAGTCACTTAGTTTACTACTTCACTTGTCAGAACTGTAAAACTTATGAAGTCATTGGCGCATGCAGGATTCATCGTTGATTGGTCCGACGCACGGCTCGTCTGATAGGCCGCCGGCTCACCGCGTTGGCCGCGCCACCAGCGGAGCCGATGTTGAACTGTCGTTGAGGTTGGGGGGACCCTCCCGCTGTCGCTCCGAACTTATACACTCCACCTGGCGACTGCGCTTGTTGCTGGAAATCAAATAAACAATGATGTGAGTCGTTGTCATCGCCAGCCCTCGAGTCTCACTATATGTATTACGATATTTGGAGGTCAGATCGCCCGAAAAGGACGCCGAACTACCACTATGCTATCTGCTGAACAACTACCTGCACCAAGAAAAAATATGCGCCATCAAATCAAACGAACTGCTCAATACTGTGAGGGATGGACACTATTAACAATGTTATTGCGATACTAAGTTGTGATTCTTGAGTAACTATACATTGAATTTCAGGTTCAGGTTGAGTTTCTTGCAGTGAATTTGTTAATTTTACTTTGGATGTTACAGGATGCAGAATTTATTTTGAGTAATGTTTATGTTATGTAAGTAGTCAAACAATTTAGTTGTCAATCCATTCTTACGTCCGCAATTAAACCAGTCTGCGATAGTCCGTGTTTCATTTAATACATTACATTTGGCGCAGTTCGGTTTCGTGATTAAAATAATGCCATTTGGTAAAATCGAACCTTTTGACGTCGGTTCCCACAATTGGGATGCATATTGTCGACGGGTGAAGCAATTTATTGCGTTAAATAACATAAAGTAAAGAGTTACACGTGGCCACGTTGGTCACGCACGTCGGCATTACGTTGTACGGGAGCAGGTGATATGGCTCGACCGTAACAAAGGATGATCCGAGCGGGTGTTGTGCTCGGGGACCACTGGTCCAACCGTTCATCTTTGGAGGTCGTATATATAGCGTAATTCAGAGAACGCTTCGTAATCGTGAGTTGGGCTCTTCGTGGTCGCGTGAATCGTACTAGTAATGCCATCTATTGGATTATGTGCGGACTACGAAGACCGCCACAACGTGTTACGAGTTGATGTGCGATTTATGCTCACCGGAATTACCAGAAAACAAAACCTTCGAACAATTAGTGAAAATTGTTAAGGAACATTTGGAGCCATAAAGGTCGGAGATCGCAGAGAAGCACATGTTCCAGCAGCGGAAACAGTTACAAGGGGAGGCAGTGAGCGATTATCTGAAAAGTTTGAAGCATCTCGGTAAACATTGCAACTTTCGAGATAGTCTTGAGGTCAATCTAAGAGACCAGTTCGTTTCCGGTCTTCATAGCGAAGCGATGAGGTCTACTGTTTGCCGAGCGGAACATCGATTATAAGCGAGCAGTGGAGCTCGCATTGGCGCTCGAGGCGGCGGAGAGGCACGCGGCGGAGAGGCACGCGGCGGAGGCGGCGTCCGGGGCGAGCGCAGCTGTCGTCCCGGAAGCGCTGCACCGCACCAGACCCTCGACGGCGCGTGGGGATCACGGGCGCGCGGAGCGGCGCGGAGGAGGCCAGGGAGGCAGCCAGGCGGACGGGGCCGGCTCGGCGCGCGCCTAGTCCTCGAGACGCGGCTGCTGGCGTTGCGGGCGCGGACACCCGCCTTCCAGGTGCAGGTTTAAGTCGTATACCTGTGATACTTGCGGATCCATGGGCCACCTCAAGGCCGTTTGTACAAATGGTGATAAGTGCAGTGATAAGTGTAGTGATTCGACGAACCAGAAGAATCCCAAAGGTCAGTTTTTTTTAAATGATTCTGATGACAGTGACGTAGGGTTTTACAATATAACCTGTGATGGCAGTGATGGCCCATATTATCTAAAACTTAATGTAGAAAAGTCAGTAGTAAAATTTGAAATAGATACTGGTAGTAAGATATCTGCAATTTCGAAATGTTTATACGATAAGTATTTCTCGAATTTATGTCTTCAACATAAGAATTTAAGGTTAAAATCTTACACCGGTAATGTTATTGAACCTCTTGGATATATTATGGTAAATGTTAAATATAAATCTAGTTCACAAAAGTTACAGTTGTTCGTAATAGAAAACGGTGGCCCTCCTTTATTGGGTCGCACTTGGATCAGGGTATTACAGATTGATGTTACTAACTGTCATAATCTATCCGAGAAGTGTGAAAACAATAATAATATTGAATCGTTAAAAAAGGAATTCCCAGATGTATTCGCTGATGGGCTAGACTCGAATGCAATTGCATCTATAAGACTCCAGCATTCGTTAAATCGCGCCCGCTTCCCCTCGCCCTCCGTGGCCCGGTCGAGCGAGAGTTGGAGCGGTTGCAGCGAAATGACGTCATTTATAAGGTAGATCGGTCAGATTATGGGACACCTATTGTACCTATCATTAAAAAAAATGGCGATATTCGTATTTGTGGAGACTATAAGATAACAATTAATCCGTTGTTAAAAGATTTTCATTATCCACTCCCACAAATCGAAGATATATTTGCCACACTCGGGGGTGGCGAGCAGTTTTCTAAATTGGACTTGTCCCATGCCTATCAGCAGGTTTTCTTAACAGAGGACTCGCAGGCCGTTTACAGAGATACGCAGTTCGCCTAGCTGCTTACAACTTTAATATCGAATTTATTTCCTCATCAAAGAAATGTTTCGCAGACGCATTGTCTCGTCTGCCGCTAGTCGAATGTTCTAGCAGTCGATATAGTGCACCAAAGGATAGTGGCAACAACAGTTATTTATTTTTTATCGAAGACAAGTTACCTATAACATGTCATGAAATTAAAAAGGAAAAGGTTAAAGACACTACCTTGAATAAGATAATGAGTTATGTTAAATTCGGATGGCCCGATCAAGTAGAAAATTTATGTTATAGGCAATATCACATAAGATGAGATAATATATTCTTAGAACAGGGATGTTTAGTTTGGGGTTACCGCGTTATCATACTGGCCAGCTTGCATAGTGCAGTTTTGAATGAATTACACTCAGGACACATAGGTATCGTTAAGATGAAGCAGCTGGCGCGTAACTACCTATGGTGGAGCGGTTTGGACGCTGATATCGAGCGCGTTTGTCGCGAGTGCGTGGCGTGCAGCACGCAGCGCGCACAGCCGCCGCCTGCGCCGCTACACACGTGGGAGTGGCCGACGGAACCATGGTCGCGATTGAACGTTGATTTTCTAGGTCCTTTCCGCAATAGATACTATTTAGTTATTTTAGGCGCACATTCGAAATGGTTAGAAGTAGAATCAGTGTCGAACACATCCGCGGCGACTGTTATAGCTTGCCTGCGCAAAATATTTGCTCGACTAGGTCTTTGCAAGGTCATTTGCAGTGACAATCGTCCGCCTTTTTTCTCGTCACAATATTTGTCATATTTAACTAAAAATGGAATTAAAAGAATTTTAGTGGCACCATATCATCCTTCCAGTAATGGCGCGGCTGAAAACGTTGTTAAAACAGTCAAGTTAGTCTTGAAGAAAGCGACAATTGAGAATGAGGCTTTAGACAGAGCTTTATGTAAATTTGTATTTACATACAGAAATACAGAGCATTCTACCACTCAAAAAGAGCCTTCCGTCGCACTGTTGGGACATAGGCTACGCGGCAGGTTAGATTTATTGCGACCGAGTACTCGAGATGCCGTTCGCGATAAACAATTTCGTCAAGAGGAACGTCGCGGTGGCTTATTGCGCGAAATGCAATACGGCGATCGTGTTCTCGTCCGTAATTATAATGATAATTTGCTTAAATGGAAAGAGGGTGTGGTACTTAATAAAACAGGACCAGTCTCGTATGTAATTAAAACTAACGACGACAACCGCACTAGCAGAAGACATGTCGATCAGATCTTACACAAAGGCGTTAGAAAATCTAGGTACTCATTATTAGGTACAGACAGCGAAAATCCGGAGGGAAGCGGAAGTGGTAATGAGGTCATTGGTAGCACCGAAAATGCGCAAATCGCTTCAACACCTAATAAAGAGGCAGAAAGTATTGCTAAAAAGGCACCTTCACCTTCTCAAAAGACTATGGATATTAGTCCCAATAATGAACCTTATCGCATGGCATTAAGACCGCGTATTAAAAAAATAATAAACCTGTAATATATGTTTATTTAGTGTAATGTAATATAAGTTAATTAGTCCATTAGCACTTATGTTTATAATGTTTTTATTCTACTTCTAATGTGTGTATTAGCTTGTTTAAGAAAATATTGTTTGATTCATAAATCTAAATTATAAGTACTATTTTAAGAGATTGTGATCATTATCAATTTATAAACGGTTGGCTTTTGGAATCATATTTTGAGACAGATCTTGTAGTGAAATTTATTTAAACCAAGATAATTGTAAAATCAACTTTAATATAATATTTTCAGTTCATATAATATTATGTTTTAATATCATTACTTCAATAATTTTTAAAGAGCAGTTATACCAATATTTCTTCTGGATATTATGACTTTCCGAAACTGAGGTAGATTAATTTTAATGATGGATAGATTAATTTAACATTGAGATTAATAATTGCAATATGAATATGAGTCTAATAAACACAACAAACTGGAATGAACAGAAATTAAAATCTATTCATCTTTTGTTTATTTCTAACCTACTGGCAATGTGGTCTAATATCTTTGACAATACTTTAGGATACAGTCGCATTCCTGTGTCAAAAATACGAGGGCAAGAAAGAGAGCAGCGCTGCGCTTTTTAACGCAAATAAAGTATAAGTATAAAGGTATACATGTAATATAATCAGATGTCGATTATTACATGTTGCCCAGCGAATAAAACTTGAACTTTTAAAAGTAAAATGTAATATAATTGACTCGATTGCCCATCAATCTATTTATTAGAATAAAGTACTGTATAAAAATTACCAGCATGTCATGTATATGTCTTGTTAATATTGTTACCTACCAGTTATAACGTCCTGGCTTGTTATACCTGACTTTACTTATGAATTAGGTACTCGCAGTAACTCCTTAAATTTTCGGTCTAAAAAGTAGCCAAGTCCAAGTAATAAGTCACTCTCCAAGTCCTCAACTATTCCTATGCAAAATCACGTCGATCTGTTACTCTGTTGTGGCGTGATTAAAGGACAAACCAACACACTAACAAACAACTCACTTTCGCATTTATAATATTAGTAAGATGGTTAAACATTTAACTACTTTTCATAAAGTTATTACAATGCTAATAAATTGATCTTTGAACTGCTGGTACCCGTTGAGGAAATATATGAATACGATCTTCACATGCGACCAAAAAAAGTCAAAATTGGTTGAGATTTGACGGAGTTACAAAACTTTCATCCCCTATCTCGAAGGAATCCTATTGTTTTTCGGATTAACCAATCGTGCCACGTAGCATCCTAAATCGTCCAGATTATTTCAGAGTGATTCCGTAACAGACTGATAGACTGACAAACAAAGATAATAAAAAAATTAACTTTCTCCGATTAAAATAATTAAATAGTAGATTTGTTCAAGGGACTAAAATTAGCCATTTCATGAGATTCTTAGCTTACCGAGCGTAGCAAAGTGTGCTATAGAATCGTATATGGCTTTTAGTCCCGTGGTAAACATTCTAATTTTGTAATTAAAAAAAAATATATATATACATATATACATAAAATATATTTCATCAAATATAAGTCATTAAAGTTTCATTACGAATCTATATATATACAAAAGCGAAAGGTCACTCACTGATTCATCACGATATATCAGGAACTATAAAGCATACAGACTTGAAATTTGGAAGATTGGTTCCCTTTATGGTGTAGACGTCAGCTAAGAAACGGTTTTGAGAAAATTCACCCCAAAGAGTGTGTAATGGGGGTTGTAAGTTTGTATGAAAGTCCTATATGTTTGAAGTTAGAGGCTTGAAAATCGGCATTTAGGTTTTTAAATTTAAATAAATAATAACCTGCATAAGCAATTTTACGAAAATCTACACCAATAGGGGTGCAATAGGGGTTGGAAGCTTACATGAGGGTTTTAAGTTTTTGATGTTAGAGACTTGAAATCGGGATTTAGGTTATTAGTTTTAAATTATAATAACCTGTATAATCAATTTTACGAAAATTCACCCCAAAGAGGGTGAAATGAGGGCTGTAAGTTTGTATGAAGGTCCTTCGTGTTTGAAGTTAGAGGCTTGAAAATCGGGATGTAGGTTATTCGTTTTAAATAATAATAACCTGTGTAAGCAATTATACGAAAATCCACCCTAGAGGGTGTGAAATTGGGGTTGGAAGCTTGTATGTAGGTTATAAGTACCTAGGCTTTTTGCAGCGGGAAAATCTCATAGAAAATCAGAAATTGTACGTGGATGAAGTCGCGGGCGACGTCTAGTATAGTATATTTATATTTAAGACCGTTTGTTTCGTACCAACGCGAGCATTTCGGTGCCGGTCACGCGAATCTACAAGTTTACCCCCTACCAATAAGTCATAATAAAAAAAAATTAAAAACATGACTGCCCTGCCAAAAAGGAACTAAAAAGTTAAAAATCTAAATTAATCTAGTTAAATTAGAATCTACTCATCATTTTCTAGATGATGATTATATAGTTAATCTTATTTTCAAATGTTTTTTTTTCAACTTTAGTCTTTAATGCGGGACCATGGTCACACCATCATTTTTTTAATTTACTAGCCTATGTCACCCGGAATAAGCTAGGGATTCTAACGATACCTCATTTATCAAAATCGGTTCAGGCGTATAGAATTTATGGTGGAATATACAAACTCACATACATAAATACATGGCATTTCAGGCAGTCGTATAAAAATCGGCTGCTCATTTCGGCTAAAGAAGTTTTCACTTCAACACTAACATAAAATAGGTAAACCATGTGTAATAAGAATAGCATACCAAATAACAAAAACAAAAATTCAATTCAATTAACAAAAACAATTTAAAAAAAGGGTTCAATCAACATCTCTTCTCAATATCTGACGCGCTCGAATAAATCTTTTTTTCCTATTTTCTACCCCTTCTTACGGCCACCCCATCGCTCGAGTATTTCCATGTGGCTGGTTTTTTACATTTTTGAAAACCTGTAGACCACCGGTGGAAGGATATGCATCACATAACTTTTTTTCTCTCTAACATCTAATCTTCAAAACCCATTAGGTCTCCACGGCGCTCGAGTAAATCCACATTTAGCATCTTTGCCTCCCCTACTGTATAATCCACGCATACAAGCGAGACTTCATGACAGTCATGCTTGTGTAGTGTGCGTGGAATTTGAAAATCACGTTCCAAGGGAAACAACCGTCTTGAACTGTGATCATATCGTGACACAGTTGGCCGCAGGGTGTGAGCACAGAGTTAGTGACAAATATCGGCCCTGTGCTGTGATAGCAATATTAGCGTTCACTTTGGTCTTGTTCCGAAAATACCAAAAATTATAAAAAAACTTCTTGTGTCTAGGGTTCCGTACCAAAATGGCAACAAAGGAACCCTTATAGGTCTCCCCAAATATATCGACGCGGGACCAGCTTGATAGTATTACCATTAAAAAATATTACTATTACTCATACAAACGGGGATCTAAATTTTAATGTAGGGTTATTAGATCGAGTGGGGTATCATATAATAGGGTTCATTTGCACATTTTAAAAATAGTAGTTTCACCGTTCCGCCCTATATCCAAAGTTTCAAAGCGAAAAACCTGTAGTAATAATTAGAGTTGTTAGAAGTATATGTAAACTTTACAAAAATAATAAACCGATGTTTACAGCGAAGCTAGGACAGTTTTTCAGAAATCAGCAAAAAAAAAGCGGGGGTCACAATTTTTAAGTGGTTTCAATAGATTCTATACAATTAGTGAAGTATTGTATGAAAGAAATTCCTTTTCACCTCTCTAGCTCGAAAAACGCGCCTTTACTGCTTAAAACCAGTTGAAAAACTTTTTTTTGCTCACAAGCTTTGAAGCAGTGAGCAAAAGAAATTTGAGTTAGCAACTTGTTTTTGCTCACTCAATGAGAAAAAGTATTTCGAATTTAGAACGAATTGGGCATTTCTTTACATATTCCACGAAACGTTTTGAATCTATTCGTTTTTCCACAGTGTTGAGGTGAAAAGTTGTATTTAAGTTGTATGCAAAGTTGTATGGCAATGGTAAAGTTTTTGTTTCTTGTGCCTTTAAACCCCTCAAAACACTCAGTATTCAAACTTTGCTATCTTGTTGAACAAATAACTCAGTCCCTTCATTTTTTACTTATGGTGAAAAGTGTCAATAAAACACTGTTTCCTCTTATCAAAGTTTTTAAAGCGAAAATTCTGAAGTAATATTAGTTGTAATAATCTGAAGTAGTATTCAGATATCAGCAAGAAATGGGGGTGTCACATTCTAAACATGGTTTTAATACATGAAGTGAGGTATCACATACAATGGCTTCATATGAACATTCTTAAATGAATTCTTATTTTCTTCTAGTCCCTTATTTAGCCCGAAGTTCGGTAAAAAATCAGCCATATCTTAAGTTTTGCGGTCTGAAATTGAAGACTTCTTCAAAGATTTATGTAAAGGAAAATATATATATTGAAGTATAGGACGAGCTAGGATAGTTTTTTATAAACCAGGGGTAAACCATAACATACTATATAACTTCGTTAAATTTGTGTCCAGCGTGCCTAGTGGGAGATTTTCTTCCCATTAAATCGCGATAGCTTTAACTAATATTTCTAAGAAATTGTCTAAGCGCTTGACAGCTGGCACTCGATCAATTCCATATATCATAAATTACAGTTAACGTTGTCGAGATCGAATACGTAGAAAAGCTCCCACTGGGCCCTTTGACATTTTCTTGATCTTCTTCATTATCAATCAATCAAATATCAAATTAAATAAATATTATAAATGAGAAAGTTTGGATGGATGGATGTTGTTACTCAATCATGCCCGACCGGCTGAACGAATCTGGATGACATTTGGCACAGAGATAGATTATAGTCTGGAATAACACATATGTTACTTATTATCCCGGAAAACTAAGGAGGTCCCGCGGGAACCAAAAAACCTCAATCCACACCGACGTAGTCGCGGGCATCAGCTAGTAAAGAACTAAAAACAACAGCTGCCAAATGCAAGGGATAATAAAAGCTATTTCAGTTTATAAAAACAATTTAACTACTGGAAATTCTAACCTGTCCAAATCCAAAAACTGCAGTCTGCTGAGCACCAAAATTGAATGATGGTGTAACAGGATTTAGTGGGGCACCCTCAAATGTTGGTAAAGTAGGATTTGATGTCCCAAAGGTAGGAGTTGCAGCTGCATTTGGTGTTCCAAACATTCCCACTGAAGGTACAGTGTTGTTTACTGCCTGAGCTCCAAATATATTCGGCGGGGTTTGATTTTGCAAAGTTGAGGAGAACATGGTAGGCTGATTATTATTAACTTGACTCGACATCCCAAAGATGTCTTGAGCTTGTGGCTGTGTAGGATTTCCAAAAGTTGGTGCAGGTGTCACATTATTGGAATTGAACTGCATTGATGAGCCAAAAGAAAAGGTTGCCGGTTTTTGGACACTATTTGTTCCAACATTTTGTGCAAACATGTTAGTATTGTTATTACTCATAGACCACATGTTTTCTTTCTTCTCTGGTGCGCCAAACATACTTGGTGCAGCCCCTACTGAATTATTTACAGCGTCAGTGTTTCCTGAGGGTAGTTTAGACGATCCCAAAGTAGTGTTTTGATTCAGCATCCAAGTGTTTTCTTTCTTTGCTTGTAAGGGAAACAGGTTACTCGATTGAATCGCGGGTAAATTATTATTGCCTTGTTCGATGCTGTTTCCTGAAGCCATTTTAATTGCATTCACTTCATTATTTGATGGCCACATTATATTATCATTCTTTGCTGGTTCACCCATGAGCCCTGAAGCTGTTGAAGTTGAGGATAAACTGTTACCAGCTGGTGTTGAGATTACTGTGGCCAATCCAATTCCTCCAGATACTGTATTACCAGTATTGTTATCACTAGGCAAGCTGTTTCCTGACAAAACATTGCTGGCATTTGTTTTCGGCAAACCAAATACTGGGGGAGTTTCAGAAGTTGTTCCAAAAGTGAAATTAAATTTGGGTTTCTCAACTTGTGTGTTTTGAGTGTTAGAACCGAAACTGAACACTGGCGCACTAGAGAGTGTCAACGCTCCTGTCGTACTTGTCGTTACAGTACTTTCATTTTTATTAAATAATGACAAAGGTGAAGGAGCTGAATCAGTTTTAGAAAACAATTGCATAGAAGATGTATTAACAGGTTCACTTTTTTGGAAAAAGGAAATAGACATAGTCGAAGGTGCTTGTACAGCGGGAAAAGATATACTCGATGATGACGCTGTTGTTACAGCAGTAGAAAATAATTGTAATCCAGAGTTACCAGCACTCGAAAAACTGAATGTACTTTTTGGTACTTTATTGTCAAGAGATGTGGTTATGGCAGGTATGGCTTGTTCTGTTTTCCCAAAGCTTATCACTGCAGGTGCAGACGTAGCTACTGAAGAGGTGTTTAATGATATCCCGAATAGACCAACTGGCTTTTGTGGATTATTTGGCGCAGTTATATTAGGTTGTTCAATATTCGGAACTTCCTGAACTTTTTCATCAGTTTCTATTGAACTACTAGGTGGTGCACTTTCAGGAAACTTTGACCCTGTATCAATTGGACTGCTGTAATTAGTAGTGGTGGCCGCAGGTGCCGATGATACCATCGATTTTGATACCCCAAATGTAAATGATTCTTTAGGAGTCTCTACTGCTATTGTTTCTTTCTCAGTAATAACCTTATCTGAAGTTTTTGGCTTCGGTATACCAAAGGTAAAAGTTGAGGTTACATTATTATTATTTGTTTCCGACTGTTTTGCGGACAATTCTATTTGCATTACAGGTGTTGACTCTGTCTTTGTTTCTGAGATATTTTGGTTACGGTCAATACCAAATTTGAAAGTTGTGTTTGGAATAGTACCAAAATTAAAACTCTTCTTTTCAGATTCTTTTGTAATACCAGGCTTTTCTGTATCACAACAGACACACTTACTTCTGTCTGTATCATTTCGCACTAAACAATTTGTACATTCCCATTTCTCACATTGTGAATTCATAATATTTTTAAAAGTGGAATCACTGCTTGCTTGAATGTTAATCTGTGGCTGAGATATATGTTCTTTAGTCTGACTTTGTGTAGTATCAGGCTTTCCACCACCACATGCTACACATTTGTCGTTAGAGCTTTTATTTTTTATCCAGCAAATATCACATTTCCATTCGCTAGCAATATTATCAGACTTGGATGACTTAGGAACAGGAACAACCTCCTGAGGTTTCTTACCACCACAACAAACACATTTGTCTGCACTTTCATAATTGATAACCCAGCAATCTTGACATTTCCATTTGGATGTAGTAATTGAGTTGATTAACAATCCATCAACTTTATCAATTTTTGCTTCACAGTCATTACATTTATCTAAACATTCTTGACTCAAAACAACCTTACAGACAGAACAGTGTTTAACTTTAGCAGCGCTCTTTGTCGGCTTTCCAGCACCACAGCAAACACACTTGTCTGAATTAGAATTATTAGAAACCCAACAATCATCACATTTCCAAGTTTCAGTCCATGTTTCTGTGCTATTTTTTTTGTTAGATTCCTTTTCATTTGATTGTTCCGTTGGCCGCCGTTCTGGAGAACCAAAAGTATAATTAGGGAGCGGTGAAGATAAGTTTTGTACTGTTGCTACATGTATCATAACGGGGCTGGAAAATTTATATAGATTACCATCTATAGTAGTATGTGGCTTACTGGCAATTTCCGTTTTATTTATTGGTGCATCCTGTTTTATGAGGTTTGTTGCAGAAATAGGCTTTGAATTCATAGTAATAGAGGAATTTGCAGTAGTAGTGGTGTCAGATTCAGAATCAGTGGCGTTTGCAGAAGTTTCAACTGTAGATATCTTTGCAGAATCCGACAGGGTTTCTGTTGTGGCACTGAAGCCTAATGTAAATTTTGGAAGGTTATTTTGATCAATTTGTAAGACTGCAGTTGGAAGTTGAACTGAAGCTGACTCTTCAGTTACTGAATTATAATTGCGGTTGACCCGTGTTATGTTCACTTTCATTTTTATAATATTTAATTTGTCTGAATTTTCTACTGGACTGTCACTGTAAACAAAAAAAAATACATTTCAACGTGTAATTTTACACATTTGATAAATAAACATGATCTGTTATTGAAATTTGTAGTGACTTACGAAGGAGTTTTTGAAACTGGATAAGGTGTAAAGGCTTCTGAGCTGCTATTTGATGCAATTATTTGGCGAGCAGCACTGGTGCTATCCATTAGTCTTGATTTTTGTTTGAGTCGTAATATTTTCGCCATGCTTGGCACATAGAGTTCTTGAGTTTTGTATGCTAAAAATAAATCGTAAAATACTTAATATAATTTCACAGCTTTAAACTAATTTATATATGCAGCACGATTGATGCCCTTAATAGGTATGACAGCTTACAATAGAGATGGGCACATTACATATCTAATACCTTTAAACGAGCAATTCTTGTGTATATGTCACCGTAAGATTGTAAAAACCGTTAGATTATAATCTAACTCGCGAAATTGTAAACTTTCAATCTTACAATCTTACGGTGACATATATATATCGACGGCCTCTACGTAATTCATCGAAAGTCAAAAACCGGAGCCGTTTAAAGTTTGTTTCTGTTATATTTTGTTTTGTAAAGAATTACCTCAAAACTTTGGTATCCATCATAAATTATTTATTTACGTTTCATTGAAAGTTTTTCATTGAAATTACGCATTAATAATATTACTTCAACTTACTAATACAAATAATTGATATTAAATTAAGTAAATCAAAATAACAAATAAGCAACAATAAACGACGGATTAATAATATAAACAAGTATTTTATGAATGGCACTTCGGCAAGAGCAGTTTTCATCATCATCATCATGATGATGAATAAATATTAAACTAACGATGAAGAGAGATCATTGTTATTTTTAATATTTATTATTTTTCCACGTCTTCTTGTAATAATAGACTTAAAGCGATGCTGCTAACCTTTTAACATAGCGAACATGTTTAGAGTCCATTTTGTTGTTGCGTCCCCTCAGGGACTAGCCCGCTAGTGAGGGAGGTTCCACATTTTTCAGTCTAGCAGGTAACTGACATTGTCAATAACATGAGAAAGGAATAGAGAAAAATCCCTAAGCACATTGGCTTTGCATTAAGCACCTAAAATTTACCGTAGTTGACTTGCCTAGAGTGTTGGCTGTTTTACTCTCTATGTGTCACTTTTATATCCACCATGATAGGATGCGCGCAGTAATAGTGCCTATTCCGAAAAACACTTGAGACAATTTGATAAAATCAATTGAAACGTTGGCTACCATTATAGCCAAAATATTGGACAGTTTGATCGACAACAAACTGAAACAAATTTTGCATCTCCATACTGGTCAATTCGGTTTTAGACGCGGGTTATCTACGGAGAGTGCAGTCAAGTCAAGCAGGCTGTCCATTATAACAAATACAGACACCTATCTATCCGACGCCATTTTTTGGACTTCTCAAGGATATTCGACATTTTGTCTTATAATGTCTTTTAGGATAAGCTTAAGAGAACGGGCGTACCATTATACTCAATACTCAATATCATTTATTCAATACAGGTATACTGTAGGTATACTTATTGACGTTAAAAATTACTTACTTATAAAACATGATAGTGATAATTGCTTACGGTATCTTAAAACTAAAGCTACGAGGGTTCCAAATTAGGAATTAGGAGTCGGGTTAATATACCTAACAGATTACAATCTACCGAAAAATAATGCGTTAAATTGTAAACTGTCGAAAGATTGTGAACCTTTCAATGTTCTGAATGTCAATTTTTGAAATATTCATTATATTTACGTTTTCTTGTCTGTTTCTTTGAGGTTAGGTTAGGGTTCGACATAAAAAACCAGGTAGTACCCGGCCGCAGGCCGGACACTTAGGTTCTATCGGGTTAATATACCTAACAGATTACAATCTACCGAAAAATAATGTGTTAAATTGTAATGTTTCGACAGTTTACAATTTCGCGAGTTAGATTATAATCTAACGGTTTTTACAATCATATGGTGACATATAATTTGAATGTCGGAAACGGCTAAAACGATTTTCATGAAATCTAGTATACAGGCGGTTTCGGGGGCGATAAATCGATAGCTAGAATTCATTTTTAGAAAATTTCGTTTTATCCGTGTTTTCAGGCAATGAAAAACTGCTACAATATTATTAGAATACGAAGGTTAATTTCGACACCATCTATAAGGTCGACTCCATCTATAAGTTCAGGTGAAAAAACGGGCGGTCCCGAAACCAGAAGACCCCGGTTCGAGTCCAGACGTTTCAAGTCCGATTATTTTTTCCCCGTTTTTTTAAGTTCCTTCTTTTGCGAGAAAAATTATTAGTGGGAGCCCAATCGCACTCGTAATTTTTTTATTTATATAACCAGGTCATATGTTTTTAATATTGTCGGTAAGATTGAAAAATATTATTCATATTTCATCAGTATGAAATTTGTGTATAAATATAGTTTCCAAGAAACACGATGCATATCATCACTTCCCATCAGGTGTGATTGTGGACAAGTGTAAGTAAGAATAAAAAAAAACTTTAATATTAATAATAATATAAGACTACTTTGCTTTATATAAAGTGTTTGTTGGTGCATCCTTCAATCACGCCTCAAAAGAGAAAGAGATTGATATGATTTATTGGGGTTTATGTTAAAGACATAAGCTACTTATTGTCTCCTCCTCATTTAAAACTAAAACAAAGTGGACGAAGTCACGGGCTTCATTTATGTATCGGTACTTAAGAAATAATATGCACATCATGTATATTATAAAAAAAGAAACAATTAATAAATACATTTTGTGTTCAAAAAGAACGATTCGATAAATTAATTATGACTTTCGACGTCACTATGGACAATAAAGTACAGCAATTGGTTCTTTGAATGATGCAAAGACGTTACACTTATAACTAGACAGTGTACCAAACATTTTTGTTAAACTCAAAATGAGATCTATCACATTATACTTAGGGTAGCTATTTCTTTAAAGGCGGTAGCTAGCTAAAAGCGGTCCTTGCGAGAGGGCTTCCGGTGGTAGTGTGTCCTTGTGACGTCTTGCCAGTTCAACTAATTATTGTGTTTGGTAGAAATGGCAGAAAAAATTTTATTTTGCTTTTTTTGATTTACCAAACCGAACGATCCATAAACTTTGGAAAATGTTTTAATATATCTACAGTTTATATAAATAATAATTATTTCGTTGTATTTAAAAAATAATTCATTAATACTGAGTAAAAGTAGTACTTAAATGTTTTGGACTAGTAATACTAAATGCAAGATGGTGGTTTTTTTACTTGGTTGTTTGATTGATTCCCGTGCTTCGATTTGAGATTGTGTAAATTTTCATAATAAACCTGTTTGTTTTTCATGAAAAAGTGTGAATTCATGTTGTGTGACAGGGTGCAAAAATGAGTCATATCCTGGTAGCAGCTTTTCTTTCCACAGATAAGGAAAGACAACAATCATATTCTGTAGGGTAACCATGAATTATATGGATCAAAGATTTTTCTAGTCTCGTAGAAGTAGTTAGGTAGATACGTACCAACTGATTCAAATTGAAGTTCTATAATAATAGTACTATTATAATAAAAATAAATCCCCGAAATGTATGTTCGCGCATAAATTCTGATTGACTGACTGCACCAAATAGGATATATAATTCCAGGTTCTGTAAAAAATAGTATTCGAAATTCCCGGCCGAAGCTGGGTCGAGCAGCTAGTTTCTAATATAGAAAAATCTTAGTAAAAGCTCGAAGTTGGAAACACTGTCCGACGAACGGCAAAGCTCTTGACTTGCCCTCTATTACGTATGGGTCCTAAACATAGCTGGTGAAATGTGGGTGATATTCACCTCTGCAATCTGCATACACCTTTGGGTAGGTAACCTAACAAGGTTAAGGTTATGTTAACTTAAGTTGACTCAAACTTTTGTTAGTAACAGAAAGTCAATCTATGTTAGTAACTATGTTTCTTGTATTGTAGATTTCCGAAAAATGAAAATCAGAAATTGAACTGGGGAAATGCAGTGCCTGGAAAAATCTGAAATTCTGCATATATTGTACTACATATTACTACATTGTAATGAAAATATTAGACAAACTAACATGTCAAAATTGCCGAGCCTTGCTGATAACGCATCGTACACATAAACTAAGAAAAAACTACACACACAACAACAACACAAACTATACACGATGTTTTTTACTCACAATAATTAAGGAAGGTAGCGTAGTTAGGTAGCATCAATATATCAGGATACTTACACAATCGTTTTTATACTCCGACTTTTAATTAAAAATGTCATTTAGTAAACTAAATAAACTAAAAAAAAAAATTATCAAAGTATTTCACATAAATATTATTTTACTTAGAAAGTCACTTTTCTCAAGTTATAATATTTTAAGGTATTTAGGTGAAAAATAGGAGATTTATTTGAGTTTAGTAAATTACGAAATGTCATTTTACTGCATCTAATTAAAAGTGGGAGTATATAAGCAATTTATCCTGTGTTTTGTTTTATCATGGTCACCTAATCAGAAAGGGACACACTACCAACGGGAGCCCTCTCGCGCGTACCGGTTTTTTCGCCATAGTGCACAGTCTAGTTAATAAGTGTAACGTCTTTGGAATGATGTCGTAAATTTTTACAAAACTTCATAACCGCGCAAACGTCAAAAAACGCCATCATATCGTGTTTTTGGTTTAAGTCATCTTATAGTAGGGGAGCCCAAGAGGGGATGTTTGGATTTACTCCAGCGCGGCAGGTTAATATAAGGGGGATTCCTTGGACCCTGTAGAGTGCCCTCACCGCCATTTATATAGGGGCGTCTGTCTGGGACAGCGGATAAGAATAGTAATAAAAAAATCGATCATCAAAAATACTTGAGCGTGTCAGATTAAGGTAGAGTGAATTAATTACATGCTGAAAAGTGTATATTCAAACAATCTGACGGTTTGAGCGAGACCTAAAGCATTGGGTGAGTAACAAACTTGCTCAACAAAAAACATCACCTCGACAATCTCGAGCGAGATCGATTTTTTTTTTAAGGAATAAGAAGAATATCTGAAATGATATAATCGGCCTATTTCCACAAGCCGAAGTAACAAAAATCGACGATAAGTTTAATACACGTATATACGGTATTCCCCACTCCGCGCCTCTTTTTCGCTTTACAAAACTCATGTCGATTGCCGCAAACTGCAACAAAAACGCTTGCTTTGTACGTATATTGATTACATATTTTTTTACATAACTTCGAAAATTCTTGTCGGACCGAAATAGGTAGTTATCTTTTTGTATTTAAAAAACTGTATTGTAAGCGGAAAACTAGATCAAAATCGGTTCATCTGTTAGAAAGATACCACAACTCAAAATTTCCAAAGGAGTATGTAGTAAAGAAAATGTATGTAAGTAAAGAAAATATATTTCGAGCTCAAAACTACGTAATTGTTGTTGTCGAGCATTTTGAGATTGAAAATAGCGGGAAGTTCCACAGACGGCCTGTTGGGGCAACCGTTTTTCAGATTTTTCTTTAAAATTTTCAGATTAAAAAAAAAACCGATATCCGTTAGCTTATGGTTCAGCACGTTTTGGACATCAAGCTGAACCGTCTATATGATAATCTGACGCGGTTGTACACTATTTCGTTTAACTAACCAGTATATTAACACGCATTAGATAACAGAGACACGTGGGGCGTATATGCTATCAATATCTGACGCACTTTAGTATTTCTTTATGGCTGTTTCTTTTACATTTTTGAAAATGTAAACGCTGAAAAGTAGACGCTCCCCCCACCAGTGAAAGGGTATACATCATATAACCTATTTTTATACCATCTAATCTTCAAATCCACGACACTGGAGTATATCCACATTTAGCATCATGGGCTCCCCTACCATTAGTAATACTTACCATTATTTGTAAGTGTTTTATCTTCCGAAGTTGAGGTTCTTGCACATTGTAATATCCTTTTGGCTTCTATTAATGGAGAAGAATAGTTTTCCAACAAATCCATTACCCGCCTTGTTGCATGGCTAATAGTAATGCTGTCATTATTTTCAGATTTACTAACTAATGCCATTTTTCTGTGTTTGATGTTTGGCATGCAAGAACTTGCTGCTCCTCCATACCTTGTTTTTCCAGTATAAAATGGTGAACCTAATAAACTTCGTTTGATCCTCGGTTCACTGGGACTCAGCACCGAACTCGAGATTGCTATTTTTTCTAAAATTAAATATTTTATTTTTAATATTAATGCTACAAAATTGTAACATAACTATGTAGTCTACTTAAAGTTTCATACTTACTATCGGGCCTTTCGTCGTCTGGCATATCAAAGAGCGACTTCCGTTTTTTTATAATTGAATTGTAGCCTAGACTTGAATAAGAATTTTGCAAATTATATTCTGCGTTTTTTTCTGATTCAGTTTCGTCGTTAGGAGGATGTAGAGGTGTTGATACAAAGTTGGCTTCTGGCCTAAATGCGCTCATGTTTATTTGGGCCTTTACTATGCTGAAAGTCTCAGTAGATTCTGTATTAGTACTTGTGGATTTTGTCTGTAAAATAACGAATCATATTATTATCTATGGAAAATTGAACTCTGCAATTATTAACTATCACCATCATCATTGATCATCATGAATCGATCTATACTAATATTATGAAGAATTAAAGTTTCTGAGTTTATGACGTTGTAGGGGGTAATCTCTGGATATACTGAACCGATTTTGAAAATTCTGGCACAAATAGAAAGCCACATTATTTGTGAGTGTCATAGGCTATATATTGTCCCGAAAAATTTGGGAGTTCCCGTGGGAATTTAAAAAACTTATTTCACGAGGACGAAGTCGCGGGCAAGTCAGCTAGTATATTATATAAAAAGACAAGTTTTGATTCGCTCATCTAAAAGAAGAAGCTGAAATTTTGCACGGACGTTCCCTGAAGATTAAGGAAGGATTATTCAAATTTTTCACAAGATCAGGAATAAAGTGGATAAATTATCTTTTTGCTTTAAAGTTGCTTTATTTCTGTAATTATAAATATTATGGATTTCAAATTTGGTATATCATAATTATTTAGATACTTATTGTAATCGCTAGAAGTAAGAGGATTAATATTTTCGATTTCAAGTTGCCCAGAAGAGTGAATCTGTGGGCGTTCGCTAGTTTTTGATATAAATGTTCAATATTGGACACCCTACGGGAACCTATATCTATATTGAAGCCATTGAAGTAGCCTCATTGTAATTTAAAATTTTAAAATACTTATATAACTTTTAAAAGATCTTCAATTTAGTAATTTCCAAATTTTTCACATTTTCATCTATCAATACAAAAAATTACTAAGTATAAACTCGAAGCTAACACCTTATTCTATTAGTTTCAGATATGAATAACATGTAATGTATAAAAATAGAATAAAATATAAAATCTATTAGTTCCCTAGCTTTGAAGTATGAGAGCAATTTTACAATTACTTACTTTGGGCACATATTCGTTAGATGTAGAAGGTGAAGAAAACCTCATTTTTTTTGAAAGCGGTTGTGTTATTTGGTCCTCTAAGGCCTCATCTTCTGTTGAAGAATCTGAAGACTCAGCTGCTGGTGCTGAACCATTTGCATTTGAGGAACTTGGACTGCCAAACCATTTTGACATAGAAGCTGGCATCAACCCTGACATTCTTGCAGTAACATTCTTGACAAAGGACTGGAAAGACATTACATCATTAAGTTTTATTAGAACAAGCATATTATATAGATAATATAGACAAAAATAAATATAATAAATTCAAATAATTAGATTTTTTCATTAATGGAGCAACAGAGCAATAGGTTTATGTAACTATGATATGTATAGTTTAAAGTTTATTTAAAGAGCCTGAGAATGGCAGACATTTTAAAAGAAAACCATGATGCAAAACCAGTTTCACAGGAAAACCCAAATATATAGTCAAGAAATCAATCATAGTCAATTTATTTGTATAATTATGGGTAGAATTAGTAATATCTGCATAGTGCATCATTTTAAATGAGTGTTCAAATCCAGCATAAAAGTTGTAAGCATAACTGCACATCATACTTTTAGAGATCTGATGAAGCTACCATGAATGACCGCTATATGGCAATTGAAGCAGTTATTTGAAGCAAACATTATTTAAATACGATAAGATTATATCCGTCACCATAAGATTGCAAAAACTGTTAGATTGTAATCTAACTAGCAAAATTGTAAACTGTCGACAGATTGTGAACCGTTCAATGTTTGAGTGTCGATTATTTATGTCGAACCCTAACCTAACCTACAAGAAAGAGACAAGAAAATGTAAATACAATGAATATTTCAAAAATTCTTTTATCGGGTTAATATACCTAACAGATTACAAAGTACCGAAAATTAATAACGGACAAGGCATCAACGTGAACGGAGAGCACATTTAACACTTCCATTCCGCCGATGATAACATCATCATCGCAAGTTCGCTGCAAGAGCTGCAGAAGATGCTCGATAGCCTACACGCTGCCTCCCGACGTGTCGGTCTCGGGATGAACTTAGACAAGACCAAGGTCATGTCTCATGAATTGGTCGTTCCGGGGCCGGTTACTGTCAACGGATCTATTCTCGAAACTGTCCAAGAATACACATACCTTGGGTAAATTTTGCAAGTAGGAAGTAACAGTTTCTAGAAAGAGATAGAACAGAGAATACAGCTGGGCAGAGTCTTTTCGTCGCCTATACCGCAATGCCTGAAGACCAAAGTCTTCAATCATTGTGTTCTGCCGGCTATGACTTACGGTGCCGAAACATGGACACTGACATCGAGGCTAGTCCACAGACTTCAAGTCGCTCAACGTGCTATGGAAAGAGCTATGCTCGGAATTTCTTTGAGGGATAAAATCCGTAACGAAGTAATTCGCCAAAGAACCAAAGTAATGGACATAGCTCTCAAGGCTAGCACGTTGAAGTGGCAATGGGCTGGTAACGATTGCCGTAGGACCGACGATCGCTGGAGTCGCAAGGTCCTACAATGGAGACCGCGTCGCGGCATACGGAGTGTGGGGCGCCCCCCCGGCTAGGTGAAGCGTCGACATCAAGAGAGTGGCTGGCATCAAAAGGATGCTAACAGCCAAGGAAAGGCAATGTTGGTGCAATCTTAAAAAGACCTATGTCCAACAGTGGATGCATATTGGCTGATGATGATGATGATGATGAATAGTTAAAAGACAATAACTTTTTTTTGTCAGTCAGTGGACTATGAGCAGATTTGATGTAGGATGGATTGGCGGACAGAGGCAACTTCCCCAGCGGGAAGCACTCTATGTCTGTCTATATATCGTCTAGGATATATAAGCTCTCTTTAAGCGACGGATCGCTTGCCGCATCGTCAACTGTGCTGCCAAGTGATTCGGGTGTTTGACAAACCTCGTTTTATAGTAAGAACCATAACATCTTATTTCGTCCTTTATTGTGTTCACCTTTAAGTGCTCATAGATATCAGAAAACATTCGCTCTGCATAGATATTAAATTACCTAAAATAACTTAACCTAAGCAAAACAGGATTCCTGTAATGTAAGAAATAATGTGCCAAGCCAATAAAATAAACTACGCCACACTATTCACTGCATAATGTTTAATTTTATAAGATTGACTTCAGCACCATGTTTGTATAATTTATTATTGGCAATACTTGGCCAACGTGGCCAACTTGGCTTTGGCTAGATTAGGTCATAGAACTCATGTGTCAGTAGCTGCTGGTAACTGGAATGTTTTTTGTTATACAGGTACTTTACATGCAAGTGTAAATATAGTATTAGATGGTGGTTCATTCAAAAATAAGACAGCCTCTATCATATGTACCAACTATGTAGACAGAGGATATAAAGATATGGTTCTAAGTTCTTATATACCCAGAGTCCAAGAAAAGAAATTCAAGGCTAATAGTTAAAGAAATGTTCATTCATCTATACTAATATGAAAACTGCAAAAGTTTAGATGAATGGATGTTTGTTACTCAATCACGCCAGAACAGCTGAATGGATCTGGATGAAATTTGGCATAGAGATAGATAATAGTCTGGAATAACACACAGGCTACTTTTTGTCCCAGTAAATTAAAGAGTTCCCAGGGGAACCAAAAACCTCAATCCATGCAGTGTTGACCTCAGTCACAGGCATTAGCTGGTAAAATAATATTATTTCAGAAAAAAGGTAATTTCTTAATAATAAGTAATTGTATCATTTTCCAAATTTAAAATGTAATTCAAATGTTATCCTTATTGCATAGAGTAAATTCTTAAAACTGAAAAGCTGCTGACCTGCTACATATTATCCAAAACTAGACAATGCTGGTGACATCATCCATTCAATGCTGTGTAGAAACCGAATAAGGGTATGGGTTAAATATAACTACCGTAACCTTAACAGGTTAGCCCGCTACCATCTTAGACTGCATCATCCCTTACCATCAAGTGAGATCGCAGTCACGGGCTAACTTGTAGTGGATAAAAAATGTATTGATGGATGGATGTTTGTTACTCAATCATGCCAGAACCGCTGAATGTATCTGGATGAAATTTGGCACTGAGAAAGATTATAGTTTGGAATAACACATAGGCTACTTTTTATCCTGGAAAATTGAAGAGTTCATGCAGGAACCAAGAATTTCAATCCACACAGACTAAATTGCAGGCATCAGCTAGTTAGATATAAATAAATACTTATAAATAATAATGTCTTTCTGATCCTGCCATGGCAGTCAATCTCAATTGCGAAATAAATTGTTTAATAAGAGTACACAAGTGTATTCGCCAAATAAGGTGAACTCTCTTTTCTTCCACTCTAATACAATGGGATTCTGACGGATTGGAAAACCAATGCAACCAGAGAGAAAAGGTGCAGGGCTGATTGTGTTTTGCTACCAAATTTCTAATTTGTTGGCTGCTTTTGAATAGAAAAGCAAATTAACACCAATGTAAAGTTTTGGTTTACCAAAGGTGTAGAACTGTTACTGACAACATTTTGCTTATAAATTAGCACTGAGCTTCAAGATAAAATCAGTTTTTTCTTCCTCATCAATAATTTTATGCAATTAGGTATTATTCGTGATTGCCTTAATGAACTAGCCAGCACGTTATTTAGAACTACATAATATCTTTTAAATTCATTGCATTGCATGCCAATTCGATATTTGCTGAGCGATGTAATTGCATATCTCGTAAATGCTATTAATACCGCATCTTCTATGTCACAAACGTTCTTAAAGATCACACGTATATGCGTATATTATCTCAACTAAAATTGATTCAGTCGCAAAGCGGCGCGTCGTTTTAATAATGTAACAAACATACATCTACGCGTGAGGCCCATAAGTCGCGAAGAGCGGGAACTTGAAGAAAACTTACGTTATTGATGTCGTCGCTTGATGATCTAGATTGCTTCTTCCTTTTTATCGGAAATCTCGCACTCATTTTGATTTATTTTAATAATATCACTGAATAACAACTGCCTGCAGTGTTAGCTATAAATGTTAAATTCGGATAAAGCGTATCAGAACCTGAACTGGCAAAAACGTGACAAACATGGCGTCTTCGATAAATGTCAAAGGCAAATGAATGAATGCACAACTCTAAATTCAAATAGTACTACAAATTCACCATAACCGAAATTAGAGAAAAAGAGACTTATTTTTATACATTTATATGGAATGTGTTTTTAATTTTCAAGCAATGAAAAGCAAATTTGATTAGAATTATTCGGTTAAACTTGGACTTGGTCACAGATCAATTATGAGGACTTGGTCAGAGACAAGTTAGACTTGGTTTATTAAACAGACAAAGTACTATGCTCTGTGTTTAAATCAACGACAATATTTTTCTAGCGTAGCTATGAGAATGAAATGAACGAAATATAAAGCCGGGTCTCCCGCGGTGTTTTTTTAATGTAAATAGAGTAATGTTGTGGTCAATTCTGTTTATCACAATCCCTAAACTAAAACTACATGACAGCTTTAAATCTGTCCATTTCCGCAGGGAGTATTATGAAAAGGTTAACAAAATTTTTAATGCTGTATTTAAGTTTAGTTTATGTTCACTACAGAATCAGTCCCGTGCTATCCTATTAAAATTGCTTACTAAATCTATTGATCACTACAATAATTATTAAACATAACATTTCCTAGTACACGTTACAAACACAGGTTACAAACAATAAAAAAACAACAGATAATGTTCGTTTTAAACATAATCAAAGGTTTTTGTGTATTGTGTAGGGGAAGGCAAAACCAAAGGGAAAAACACGCGCAGGAGACCCGGCATAAGTTAATTCCTCAGATCAATAAAATAAAGAGATTGAGGATTGACTATGTACTTTGGGGTAGCTTAAATAGGCCTTTTACACCGCACTTATCACAGGGACCCTTTTCATATTCAGTGTAGTGAAATAAGAGAGAAGAATCCCTGATAAGGGAGAACAGGTGGTCCCGGTCTGCCTATCTGCATGAGCGCTCTGCAGACCGGGTAGTGTTATAACTCTCAGGGAAGTTAGGGAGCTCAGTTAGGCAGACCACCTTATAGAGTAGTTGTCTCTATGGCTCACGCGTGCATTTTGTCAATATAATATCCTGTGCTAAAGAAAAATACGTTTTGTTGTTCTGATAGACTTGTACAAAGAAATGCCTTATTTATGGAGAAAAGAGCATAAAGAGTTATAAAGACTATATGAACTATACTATAGAATAGTATAGTAATTTGACGTACTATATGAACTACTAGCTAAGGCCCGTGACTTCGACCGTGTGTATTGAGGTTTTTTGGTTCCCGCGGAAACTCTTTAATTTTCCGGAATAAAAAGTATATAGTTATCTCCGGGACGTAACCTACCGCTGTACCAAATTTCATCAAAATTGTTTGAATAACTAGATAAGCCTTGAAATCGTAGCAGATAGACAGACACACACGCGGACAAAGTCGCGGGAATCATCTAGTTTATAACATTAGTATGGATACTACTTTTTTTTGCTTCGATAGCATGGGTGTCATAATCAGTGAACGTTAATAAACATACTAAAATACACGTACAACTCTCATGACGTTCTCTTCAGACGGTTTAGGGCACGGTGGTAATAGGCCCATTACACTGCACTATTACCAGGGCCCTGGGGTAAGGGTGGGCGTGGCCGCCAGTTAAGGCGTCGCTTATAACACATCAATAAGGACCAATTAAGGAACCCTTACTGCCTATATCTTATTACACTACACTGATTCAAATGAAAGGGTCCCTGTGAAAAGTGCAGTGTAATAATAGGCTAAGTGCAGTGTAATAGCGACGCAAAAACTAACGGCCACGCCAACCCTTACAACAGTCCGGTCCGGTGGAAAGTGCAGTGTAATAAGCCTATTACCAAGAACCAGATTTTCAGCTACATCCAGTTTCAAGGCATGGTCAAGGTCGAACATGTCAACCACTAGACCAACGAGGCAGTCGTGATCCGACACACACAAAAATAATCCGTCCAAAATATTTACCTTAATTTACCGTAATAAAACAACATTAGGTTCAAAACATTACTATTGTCTATTCAATACTACTTAGATTATTTCCAAGAATTGACAACTTTGTCAACATACAAGATGAATATTATTTGGGAAGCTTGAGGATGACTTTTTAACTAACAAGCCATCTTGTTTGCTT
Organism: Erebia palarica; assembly: GCA_964035005.1. NCBI lineage: Eukaryota > Metazoa > Arthropoda > Insecta > Lepidoptera > Nymphalidae > Erebia > Erebia palarica. The sequence goes on from OZ035986.1 coordinate 25,877,757, forward strand.
ATTCTATATAGACTTGACGTCGACTGTACATAGCCGAAGGAGTGGGGGAGTTTTGATTAATTCCAGCTTACAATTACGGCAATAAAGATTCTAGGCACAACCAGGCAGTGCTAATTCATTGACCCGGTCGTAATTACATTGACAGAGGCCGCTAGTGACAGGAATTTTGAACTATTCGCTAGGTAAAGTTTAACTAAAGTTATTTAAACCTAGTTTGTATCGTAAAGTGCTGGTAAAGCCTGCACAGGCGACAGTCTCTTAATTGCTTGCTAACTAATAGCAGATTACCGCTACACTGTGGCGGTACAAAATTAAGGAACAGTATAGCAAACTATATTGTGCTAAATAAAATAATTCAGCTTTTAGGATGGGTATTAGTCACTCGCTTGAGCGATCGCTATTTTTCAGCAATTGCTTTTTTGCACCTTTCCGTCTAATGGGTCTGATACGAATCACTCAGCAGTTTTTGGAAAATTTCTACGAAAACATAAAATAGAGTTAAAATAGAAGCAGTTTTAAGTAGAGATATTTTATTCGCTAGTCTCTAAAAAGAGGTGGCAAGCGGATAAACATAGCAATAGCGACCCAAACCAAACAGGTAAATGGTACCGTTCCTTTGGAACCTCCCTTAGGGTCCTAATTATTAAGCTTATTAATAAATCAGCTAAGAACAGGTTCTCTTCAGTTCAGACCTTTGACCAGCAATTTAATAGGGATGATGCCTATATGAAAAATAAATAATTTCGAACTGATTATTAAATAGAGGGTCTTTCAAAAGACAAAATTCACATCCTCGGTTAGTTTTAGGTATGTTATCCGTTTTAAAATATAGATTTATGTGTTCGAGCATGGGCTTGAACCACATTTGAGATTACCCTTAATATACATTACAAAGGGTAAATATACCTAATCTAAGGGTAAACAATAAGTGTTTTTTGGGTCAAACTTTTTTCTCCGCCTCTGAAAAATATGAACGTGGTGTCATTCGATTTGGAATAAGTTGTAGACGATTTTCGGAAAAAAATGTAAAGTTAATAACTTTTGCAAAAATTGCAAAGTTATCAACAACTAACTGAAAAGAAAAATGGGGTTTGGTTTCTTACAAATATCTCACAAACTATTTTTCAAATTTGAAGAAGGATTCATAAAGAGGAGGAAATTTCCCAAAAAATCATATTTCTCGGAGGCGGAGAAAATGTTTGACTCAAAAAGCTCTTGTTGAATAGACTATCAAGTACTAGACTATAAGTTTGTAAATCTTACAAACTTCCCGAGAAATGGGGTAACTTTTTTCCCTCAATCCATACCTTGCGTCTGTACACACAATCGCCCCCTAGAAGTCGAAACGTTCCAACGTTGCCAACTGTGAGAAATTTTAATTAAAAAATGCGTTTTTTCGTAACTAAAACCGAACGGCCAGCGTTACAGCCGCCATCTTGAATTTTTAAAAACCATTCCCATTATGTCAAAGTACAGGAAAATTGTAGGCGAAAACAGAAAAAATATTATGCTTGACCACGCCGTTTCGGATCTGTGTCGCCGCGGTTCGGAGCCGAAAAATCAAAAATTTTGAAACACTACCGCTCGGCCGCTATCTTGTTTGTCCATTTTTTTCCTCTAATTTTACTATTATTCTTTTGCTAATTTCTTCAAACATTGCGAGTTTTGAGTCAGTCAGCCAGTCAGTCAGTCAATCAGTGACTGGCAATCGAGCTATAAGCGAAAGGTCACTGATTCATCACGATATCTCAGGAACTATAAAGCATACAGACTTGAAATTTGGAAGATAGGTTCCTTCTATGGTGTAGACGGCCGCTAAGAAACGGTTTTGAGAAAATTCACCCCTAAGGGGATGAAATGGGGGTTGGAAATTTGTATGAAATTCCTTTGTTTTTGAAGCTTGAAAAGTGGCAATTAAGTTAATAGCTATAAATAATAAAAACTTGTTTAAGCAATTTTACGAAAATCTATCCCGTTATAGGTGAAATGGGGGTTGGAAGCTTACATAAGGGCTCCCAAGTTTTTCAAGTAAGAGACTTGAAAATAGGGATTTAGGTTATTCGATTTAAATAATAATAACCTGTATGAGCAACTTTACGAAAATGTACCCCACAGAGGGGGAAATGAGGGTTGAAAATTTGTATGCAAGTCATATGTTTTGTAGTTAGAGACTTGAAAATCGGGATTTAGGTTATTCGATTTAAATAATAATAACCTGTATGAGCAACTTTACGAAAATGCATCCCACAGAGGGTGAAACGAGGGTTGAAAATTTGTAAGTCCTATGTTTTGTAGTTAGAGACTTGAAAATCAGGATTTAGGTTATTAGATTTAAGTAATAATAAGTTTTTGATGGATTTATTAGTCTTAAATAATAAAAACCTTACGATGCTTTAAAGCTGTTATAAGTAGGCCTTTAGCAGCGGGAAAATCGCATAGGAAATCAGATATTGTACGCGGACAAGTCGCGGGCGACTGCTAGTCTATATATGTGTCACCGTAAGATTGTAAACACCGTTAGATTATAATCTAACTCGCGAAATTGTAAACTGTCGAAAGATTGTGAACCGTTCAATGTTCTGAGTATCAATTTTTGAAATATTCATTGTATTTAGGTACGTTTTTTTGTCTGTTTCTTGTAGGTTAGGTTAGGGTACGACATAAATAATCAGGTAGGGAACTTATTATTATAGGTTTTATCGGCTTTATATACCTAACAGATTACAATCTACCGAAAAATGCGTTAAATTGTAATCTGTCGACAGTTTACAATTTCGCGAGTTAGATTATAATCTAACGGTTTTTACAATCTTACGGTGACATATATAATCATTAACTTTTCCATCGATATATATGTAGGTACTAGATGGGCGCTTTCAAAGAAAAATATTGGGCGTCCAACCTTTAGAGCACGCTCCTAACCTGTATAGCCCTGTCCTTGTCCCCACCATAGCGCTGTCCCGCTTTGCAGACTAGATGGCATTAGCAAAATAGGTCCACATTCTTTGTTTGACAGGGCCCGTCTATGTAAATTGAGGTCGTTGAACTTTTTTAAATATATTAATAAATTCGTAAATAAATAAAAAAAAATATTTGTGTTCGTGGTTTTTGAAGTCAGTTTTTTTTATTTTTGTTTTTATTTAATTTAAAAATGTTTGGTGGTCATGTATAAAAATAATATGCTCTCTGGTTAAAAACGTACTGTTTACTAATGCTATTACACTGATCGCAAGCAATTTATTGTTATCCATTGAGGAGTTCCGTTCAAAGTTCCGTTCTCCATGTCCAAAGATATTCATCAGATCTACGCCTGGTACCTCTGAAGTATGATCTATCAAACAAAAAAGTATTAATCAAAGTTGATTCATAATCGGCGGAGTAATCTTCAAACTTACAAAAAAAAAACATACAATGGAATTGAGAACCTCCTCCTGTTTTTGAAGTCGGTTATTATGTCCGAATATTGCGTATTTCACCTCAATATTTTCACTTATAATACGCGTTTTTCGAAATCAGTGCCCATGGGTGCCACCCCGCAGTATCGATACTTTCGCAAATACTCGATACTTTTGTATCCACAGACTATAGTCTATACTCCTTCTCTTTCCGTTAAATAGCGTTTTCTCTCGATGGAGTGATAGAATTTTCGGGGAAAATCCATTTGTCAGTGTGACTAGGCAAGTACCTAAAAGTAGCAAGTGGTTAATAAATAAATTGAATAATTCTGCAAAACTGTTGGAAATAGTACTTAATCTCCCCATAACTCTGACTTCTTATATGGGTAAAATTTTTGAACAGCTTAAATATAACAGCGTATTGAATACTTTATCAAAAAAAAATATATATAACTACATAATCATTACGGATTCCGAAAGGGAAATTCTGCTCAAGAAAGTATTGCTTTGCTGTAACTTGATATTCAAAAGTCAATTGCTCAAAAAATTCCTTGTTTCTGTTTTTCTAGATACTGAAGGTGCTTTTAATAATGTTAATCTTAAGATTCTTTGTGGAGAACTTATCAAGTTAGGTTTCCCTGTAAAATTAATGAAATGGATTTTTAACTTTGATGTTCTGGTGAAAAAATTTATCCAAATGCAAGTATTTTTAAAGCGGAGGTATTTGCTATCTTGTCAGCTTTACAATATGTAGAAAATGCAGATTTCTTGCAAAAGCCTTAACAAACGTGTCATCAATTAACCAAAAACAAAATAGCACTAGTTGTCACTGCCAAAAACCAATGTTGCTGCCCTTTCATAAACAGATATGAAATATATAGATATACATAAAAAACTTATAAATACATTAACTGGCGAGAAATGAGAAATTCCCCTGAACAAGAGCATATAGGATTGTGGTATAAAAAATTAAATGATAATATTTATCAAAAGCCATGATTTTGTAAAAAGAAGATTTATAGTGATCGGAAATATTACTCTGTTATTTGCCGCATAAGGTTTGGACACTGCCGCCTAAATTCACATTTACATAAAACGTAAATAGTAGACTCGCGGTCATGTAATTTCTGCAACATTATTGAATCTCAAACACTGGATCACATTTTCTTTTCCTGTTCATCTTTTGGCATCCAACGCCTTGTGCTAATTTATGACCTAAGTAATGTTTATAAGAAGAATGAAAACGTACCACGCTCGTTATAGGATTTATTGCAGAATCCAGTAAATTATAAATATTTGTATAAATTCATTTCACGAGTACGTTCAAGAGATTTGAACTTTGACAAGGTCCTATATATTATAATAGAGGAAACTAGATTAAACTTATTTTGAAAACAAAGTAGTGAAAAAGAAAGACACATTCAGATGAATCTTCAGAGATTCCAATTTCATTCCAAAAATAAAATACTAAATATACAATTACGATTACGATATAATAAGATTGAATAGACTTTACCTTTATATAAAAAAATAACACGGAAAAGAAATACGACTGAACAGGCTTTGCTTCATTTAATAATTAATTATACTGAAAACAAACACGATTGAATAGGCTGTATGTTCTTGGATCTTTGCCTGTCCCGAAGAGGGACAAAATGAAAAACAACAACAACCAATGAATATCATGTTACTTGTCTCTGATGAATATTTTTTTCTGGTTTGTGAGTGTTTTTTAATGAGGAACATATATACAGAAAAATTTACCAATTATTTAGTCAAGATAGTTTGAAGACAATTTTGAATATCAACAATTATTTTCTGCACCAATGGAACGGGAATATCAGCCCCAGCCAGGTCCTTTAAGGGCTTTTCGACGTGATTATTAGAGTTCAACTTGTTCGAATATAATGTTCTCGAAATGTACGTTGTTTTGATTAATTTTTTTTTTTTTAGTTTTCCACGGAAGTTCTCTGGAGGTCGAGGAAGGAAACCCAAGCCTCTCGGAATATCATGATTATGAACCAAGATTGGAGTTTGATGATTCAGACATGATGGCTGCTCCTACGTTTCTGTGTAAGTGTAGTTTATCATAACTAGAGGGTAGGTATATTTAAACTAGAGGACACCCGCGACTTCGTTCGCGTGACATACGCTTGAAAAACTACGGACTTATACAAACTTTCAACCCCTATTTAACCCCTTTGGAGTACAATATCTAAAAATTGTGACACACATCTTTCTTTATTTTTTACTTTAAGGCAAAATACCAAGATTCGTAGATTTAACTTGAAAAATATCTTGTATAATAAAGCACTTTCATACAAACTTTCATCCCCAATTTCAGCCCTTTGGGGTTAGAATTTTTGAAAACAAACACATCTTTCTTCATCTTAAACCGGTAGCTCAAATACCAAGTTTCATGGATATCACTTAAAAAATGACAAACTTTCATACACACTTTCAACTCTTATTTTACCCCTTTGGGGATGGAATTTCGAAAAAAACTTTAGTAGATACCAACTCTTTACAAAGAACACACCCTCCAAATTTCATGTTTCTAGGACCAGCGGTTTTGGCTGTGCGTTGCTATATAAATCAGGGCTGAATGAATTTTATATATGTCACCGTAAGATTGTAAAAACCGTTAGATTATAATCTAGGGTTCGACATAAAAAACCAAGTAGTGGTTAGGTTTTATCGGGTTTGAATACCTATCAGATTACAATCTACCGGAAAATAATGTGTTAAATTCTAATCTTTCGACAGTTTAGAATTTCGCGAGTTAGATTATAATCTAACGGTTTTTACAATCTTACGGTGACATATATATTAACTCGACAGAACATAAAATTAATGTCGAACCTGATTATTTATGTCGAACCCTAACCTAACCTACAAGAAACAGACAAGTAAACGTAAATAAATGAATATTTCAAAAATTGACACTCAGAACATTGAACGGTTCACAATCTTTCGACAGTTTACAATTTTGCGAGTTAGATTATAATGTAACGGCTTTTACAATCTTATGGTGACATATATAAAAGCAAAAGGTCACTGATTCATCACAATATCTCAGGACCTATAAAGCATACAAACTTTAAATTTGGAAGGTAGGTTCCTTCTATGATGTAGACATCAGCTAAGAAACGGTTGTGAGAAAATTCACCCCTAAGGGGTTGAAATAGGGGTTGGAAGTTTGTATGAAAGTCCTTTGTTTTTGAAGTTAGATACATGAAAATTGGCAATTATGTTATTAGTTATAAATAATAAAAACCTGTATAAGCAATTTTACAAAAATCTACCCCAATAGGGGTGAAATAGGGTTTGGAAGCTTACATAAGGGCTCCTAAGTTTTTGAAGTTAGAGACTTGAAAATCGGGATTTAGGTTATTAGTTTTAACTTATAATAAACTGCATAAACAATATTAGGAAAATCTACCCCACAGAGGGTGAAATGGAGATTGAAACTTTGTATGAAAGTCCTGTGTTTTTGTAGTTAGAGACTTGAAATCGGGATTTAGGTTATTTGATTTAAATAATCATAACCTGTATGAGCAATTTTACGAAAATCCACCCCAAAGGGGGTGAAATGAGGGTTGGAAGCTAACATGGGGGTTCTAAGTTTTTGAAGTTAAATACTTGAAAATCGGCATAAAGGTTATTTTTAAGTAATAATAAACTGCATAAGCAATTTTACGAAAATCTACCCTAAAGAGGGTGAAATGAGGGTTGAAAATCTGTATGAAAGTCCTATGTTTTTGTAGTTAGAGACTTTAAAATCAGGATTATTAGTTTTAAGTAATAAAAAACTCCCTTTGGGGTGGATAATCGATCCACCCCAAAGGGAGTGAAATAGTGGTTGAAAGCTTTCATGTAGGTTACAAGTTTTTGAAGTTAGCATTAAGGACCTGTTAGTCTTAAATAATACTAGCAAACCCGGCGAACTCCGTTTCGCCACCAGATGGCTTCCTTTTCAATTTTTCCTGAATTTTCTTTGCTATAAACCTCACGGAGCCCGAGACCTTTCCAACGAATGCAAAACCGTGGAAATCGGTTCGTGCGTTCTGGAGTTATAGCGTCAGGAAGGAAAACCCGACTTATTTTTATACAATAGATAAACCTGCTGATGCTATATTGCTCAATCAAAGGAAATCAGAAATTGTACACAGACGAAGTCGCGGGCGACCGCCAGTATTTAATATTTGCGAATAATTTTAGTCTGGTTTATGCAATAGTAAGGAAGTAGGTAAGTAGTTATTTTGATGGTTACTTACTTGCATGTACACATTTTGTTATTCTGTACAAAATTACTTGGGCGAACACTTATTGTGACCCATATTGATGAACCAACATAGGTTAAGAACAAGTTCAAGTCTCTGTCAATCTCCACAAAGACTTATATATAGTTACATTGAAAAAGACTTTCATCCTCTTATACTTTCATATGAAATATATAAATAACAGACTTCAAAAAAGGAGGAGGTTCTACTGTATGTTTTATTGTATGTATGTTATGTGATCATTCCATCAATTATGAATCAATTTTGATTGTCAATAATGTTTTTTTGTTTGGTAGATTATACTTCAAAGTAATTTATTTTATGTGTCTGTTATCAGTGTCAATGTATCACTCTGAAATTATTTGACAGATTAATATGCAACTTGGTATATTTATAGCTAATACTCTGGCTTTATATACTATGGATATTTTATGTCCCAAAAAACAATATAATTTAACCAGGACAGGATATGAATGTTTCCATGTCCTATCTGGATGATAAAATCTAAATATTACACTAACTATAAAATAAATTTAAAATAAATCCTTATAATATACCTACTAACAAAAAATAATATCTGGATAATATGATATGAATGTTTCTGTCCATAAATCAGAAGTTTCAAATTGACAATTCTTTTTGGTTTACAAAGATTATTACCAGGCAGTCTCCATACTTTTCTGGTAGGATATTAGACAGTGAAATCAACATTCTGGTTCACATATAAATTTAGGTAAGGTTCAGCTAAATGAGTGCCACAATTAATGTTTGATTTTCAAAAAAGAAACCACTCATGTGGTCACTAGGTAGTCTTTTCTGCTTACACTATTCATTTAAAATTTTAGTATTTTGCATGTTACTTTAGTTATAGTGTAAGCTATAATATAAGTATAGTATAGTATAGTGTAAGTATATATTTACTTCATCATATTTTTCACCAAATCATCAGGCTGCTTAGTTCTTATACTATAAAGGGTTTTGTTTGCCTAACTTAATTGAAATTTAACCATGCATTGGTAGAAATTCTAAGTTATGCAACCAAAAATATTTCAACTTATTAATTTTATATTTATACTAGTTATATTTATATATATTTATTTAAGGTATTAATAACTGATATAAGATTACACGGGAAGAACAAAGAATGTCAAAAAAGGATCAATTTTTATAAAGAGCACTCCTCCTTAGGCTGCATCACAAATCCCAGCAAAATTCATTAATAAATAAGAAAGTGTATGTGCGCAGTTCACACACGGCAGAAGTGAAACTTCAGAAAATTATAGCTTGAATTGTATCTCATTCTCTCGCAGGCTAAATCCTATTATGAATATATTTGTCTCTTTTTAGTGTTGCTTTTTCGTTGAATCGAATTTTCAAATCACAATGATTCTAAAGAAGTTTCACTTCAAAAAAAGTGGAATTGTAAGTTTAAATGTCTTAATTTAAATTAAAAAAAAACAATATAAAATAAAATCCGACTTCAATAACCACAAACACTAAAAAATTATTTTAATTTATTGCCGAATCCATACTCTGTCTGAGTGTACGCAATCACGCCTAAACTACTGCACCGATTTAAATGAAATTTGGTACACAGATAGTCTAGACTCTAGACTATCTCTGTACCAAATACTCTAAGGCTCTAGAGCCTGAGGCTCCAATCTGAGGCTCAACCGATTTTGATGAAATTTGGTAAATCAAAAATCCTTAGTATATTATATTATATTTAGAAAAGTTAATGTAGTTCTATATTATTATATTTTGGAGCCGGTGCCAATTATGAATAATTGACCAAGTTGTTTTAAAATTATGCTTAATTGATATTTAACCTGGTTTGTTTTTCCTTATGTAGGATAAATGTGTATTTCTATGCGTATAGGACGTTATTACGGCGAATTAAAGGTACGAGTTCGTAGGTACTCGTTCGACTGCAGGCGGCAGCAGCAGCAGGCGACGTTTCGCTCGCGACACTACTGGTTTATATGTATTTCTATGAAATACCTTTCGAAGCTAGCGACAGGTCGCCGCGTCGACTGCCATAGTCAACTTAGAATTCAGTTGTGTTGCAGCGACACGTCGCCTGCGGCTGCTAACTGCAGTCGGCTACGAACTCGTACCTTTACGATAAAATCGTGATAAGAATGAAAGGGATAACTCGAGAACTTTTAAAGCGCCGCGCCGGGCAAAGTTGGTACGTCGCTTACGTGTTTCGCTAAAAAGATCGGTTACAAGTTTTAAAACATTTCTAAAAATAAGTACATAATGGTGCCGATTCTGTAATGTAACATCTCTAAACTAAACTAAAATGGCAGCTTTAAATCTAGTTCTGTCCCTTTCCGTAGGGAGTATTATGAAAGGGTTAGCAATATTTATAACGCTCTACTACAGAATCAGCCCCATTGAGAAACTTATTGACCGAGCGAAGCGAAGGTCTCTGATTCTACTTGAGTGAATTTGCTCTGACGGACGGACGGACACCATCCGTCTGTCAGAGCCTTATAACTTCTGAATTACTGAACGTAATTACTTCAAGTTTAAATATAATATGTAAACCGATGACCTCCAGCTGAATATAGCTTAAAAAGTTATAAAAATCTTTATTTCAGGGGGCTCTCATAGAAGCGAATACGAAGTAAAATATTTTTTATAGCGTTACTTAGGGTTGCTGTGTATCATTTTAAAGATAATTAGGATTTTGTTTTAATTTTTCCCCTAAAATTTACGAAATGGGGGTCTTTCAAAGTGGACATTTTCTAACGTCCAAAGTTGACCTCAGAACTCTCAATTTTCTGAAAGGCTGAACCTGAAACTTGATCAATTATTTGAATTATATCCTGTACTTGAACAACAAATACTAAAATTAGATAAATATTATAAGCAAACGAAATTATTTAATTTTTAATGAGCTTCAGTATTTTTAACAGAACTTCACAATGATATCAATAGATGGCGCTCTGTAAAAGTTTATTCATTTCTCCATTAACTCTTTAGCTCCTTTGCGTCTAATGTTAAAATTTAACTATTACAATATATCGTTAAAACTATCTTATGGATACCGCGAGGACTCAGTTCGGGGCGGACCACTAGTTTTATAGTTATTGGGGCAGTCCGTTGTTTGGAGACCCTCGCTTTTAAATCCTCAGTCGATGAAACTTGGCTGGGTTTTATTATAGGACGATCCAAAACTTACACAAAAATATTCAACAAAAAAACATCCGCAGGTTAGGTATTTATACCTAAAACTTTATATTTATGACTAAATATTTTATCCATTTTTTTTAAATATAATAGTAGGTAGTATATTTACACTCAAAACCGAAATATAAAATGAAATAATCATGTAGAACATCGATATTTAAACTGATTTTATTATCAAATCTATACTGCGTTAACACTATAATGTACCTTCCTTCTTTAAGAACAAAAAAACCTTTCTGATTTTTATTGGATATTTATATACGTTTAACTCATGATACTTTATCGTACTATAAAATTTCGACGCCTGAGGAATTATTGTTGGGGTCAACTTGCTTTATTGCCTAGACTATTATCTATTGTTTCCATAATATGGCCTGAATATTTATTTGAGTTAATATTTCAGGTCTTGAAGGCGAAGTACTCAAACGATCTGTTAGCGATGGCACTATTGAGGAAAACTTTGAGGATGCCCTCGCCGGAGCACCGGAGGTATATACAGAGGTTAGCAATAATAATTGAATGAAACTGCCAAGCTGAACAAACTACCCACTACAGTAGACCATCTAGGTGCTATCCATGTTTTCAGCTTCAGATTGTAGATTTAGGTTTGTAGTTTTTAGTAGGATTGTAGAGTGGAAGCTTAGTTACACCAACTTCCCTCGAAAAACACGTAAAGTCGTCATGCGCGTTATTTTTCGCAATCCGTAGTTTTGCTTGGTTTTGTGCAGCCTATGACTCGCGGAACACGAAGTGCCAGTCAAGACGGAGCCAGAATCTAATGTGTAGTTAAAGAGCCTTGACTGAAAAGAATTACTTACAAACAGACACATGACAACCTTAGACTGCAAAAATCATTTATTCATGACCCTTCCACAGTCAGTTAAAAATGGAAGACAGCGTTAACATCACTCGCTATCGGCGCACCGGTAATCAATAATGCAATCTAGGTCTCGACCCCTCACCCCTGTCAAAATGAATATAGGTTACGTGTCTAGGTATCTAGACCTTTCTGCAAGTGGGTTAGTGTTACAGTAGGATATTAAACAGTGAAAATGTTTGATTATATCAGCGTCTTATTGAGGTAAGTGTAAAAATAAATTCGTACCTACTACGTTTACCTCGGTGTATAAATATTTTAAGGCATTGTTGTGACTCGTATCTCTTATACATTAGTAAAACAATTACAGTGAGTGTTTAACAATCAGTTGATGATTACGCTTAGGGCGGAAGTTCTTATGTCTATAAAGAAATGAGGTTACTGAAAATATGACTGAGCAGTGAAGCAACTAATAAACCGTCTGAGGTCATTTTTAGGGTTGCGTTCCTAAAAGGTAGGAAAACATACCCTTAGGTGGTGCGACTGGGTCAGTCCGTCACACTTTGCATATTTTTGTAGTTTGTAGAAGACTAAATAATTGTGAATAGTTTTAAGTAATGGTTAGGTACCCAATCTTTTGCAAATGAAATAATTCTAAAAATATTACAAAAGGGGCTGAAATGGGGTGGTTCAAATTTTAAAATGGAGTTACTATATCGATTGGGGTATCATATGAAAGGGCTTTGCTTGCACTTTCGAAGATATACTTCTTTTGGCGGGTTAGGGAAAAATTATCAGAGTGAATTTTACGATGCGAATTTGGACACTGTCAGTGCCCAAACTCGACACCCTGTAGTTAGTTGGTCAACTTATAAGTCTTGCAGAAAAAGACCTACCAACATAATAAAAATAAATACATTTACTGTATGTGAGTGAGAACCGATATATTTTATTATTTGCTATAAGTACACACACACTTTTTTTTCTTTTTAATCCACTTGGTTTTTAACTTATGGTGAAAATGACAAAAACACTGTTCCCTCTCTTTATCTCATAAGATTGCAAAGTGAAAAATTTGAAATAATCTGAGTTGTTAGAAGTTTATCTAAACTTTACATAAAAGTTTCTAGCCAGGTTACTTTTTGAGAAGTCAGCAAGACTATTTCTTGCTCACACTGGGATCACAATTTTAAAGTGGGGGTTACTATATCGAGAAGGGTATAATATGATATTTTAATGTCCTATGTCCCCATGTCCCCACCAGCGGGGCAGAGGGTGTTTAGAGTGCTGCGCCATCTCGAGTAGTTATAAGCTACACCCTTGACCTCATCCCACGTAGAGTGTGGTCAATCCAGCTCCATATGCGTTGTTTAATCTGCATTTCGTCTATTGGAGCTTCCGTGCATTGTAGTAAAAGATCGATGTTACTGATCTTCTCAGGTGAGTGGACACCTAGAATGCGACGAAGGCATCGATTGACAAAAAAATAGATTTGGTGTGAGATAGCTTTCGTGACGTTCCATGTCTCGCACGCGTATTCCCTGCGTATTCCCTGTATTTTGCGGGTTTGATGTGCTAACTCACTTTTCAAAGTCGTGTAAAATATAAGGATCTCGCGTGTTCAATTGAAGGCGATAAAGCCGGCAACGCTGTGCAGTGCGGTAGTTTGGGAGCGTTGACGGCGGTATATTATGGTGAATGTCATGACATTCACACTATAAGAGGGTCACAATATTATTCAAAAATGTGGATCTCTCCCAAAACCGATTCAGCACAACCCGACTCCACTTAGTCTTATCTGCCCTACCCCTAGTGTTTTTGTAAAGCGCGAAGCCAGAAGTTTGCGAATGAAGGGGCGAGGAAACGAGTCTTCTGGCGTAGCCCATCCATTTTACATCCACATTTTTATAAATTTTATCTGGCGTATCCCATCCATTTGACATCTAAATTTTTATAAATTTTAACCAGCGCATAAATAAATAATACTTGTAAAATAAGTAATAAATTTGACAAAAGGTTAGGTTAGGGTTGAAAATAAACATTCAAGTATTGATTCTATTAAACCGAACTTAAGTAAAAAAGCAAAACATTATTGTTATTAGAAATTTTCCTTAGAAACCAATGAATACATTTGCTACTGCAAAGAATAAAAAACTGCTCTACTGAACATTTTCAGAATTTAATTTAAATTTACTTTTTTGCTGTACCTACAAAAGTTGCGCCCATTTTACGCTTAACAAATAGAATTTTATTTGCCAATCATACATAAAATTTTCTGCTCACCTAAATTTAATTAAATCCTATTGGCTTCACAAATAATTTTGGAGCAAACCTTAGTGATATTTATTGCCAACCAATTTTGTTATTCTTGCATACCATAAACAGCAGACCAGTTTCATATATTATCTAACATAACACATTTTATTGCAAACCAAAACGTTAATATTTTGCCAACCACTTAAAATGCTATTTAAATGCAATTAAATGCTTTCGTAGTTGTTGGAAGTACACATACTTAGTGACATAGTGGAGTGCCACCACTACCATCAACTAACATTATGTGGCGCGCGAGTCGTGGAAATAAGTTTGTGCATCATTCATCTTGCATGAAGGTTTCTGACAACCTGACTTCAACTCAACGTTAAATAAGATAAAGTTGCGAAGTGCCATTATTAAATTAACTTTTCATTGAATGCTAGAGAGTAATGCTAAGGGTCATTATTTCTATAGGTACCTAGCTGAAAATCGACAACCTGCCTCGGTTTTAAAGAAGCCCGATACCATTTCTTAAACCTTATTTAGAAGTCTGCATTAACTTATTACTATAGGATACGTAATGAATGCCTAAATTAATTATAGACCAGTGATAAGTGTAAATTTCTCATGTAGATCTCTGGGTCACTGGATAACCATGGGTTTGCTGACCTTGCGGGCACAGGTTGCGTGGAGGTTGTAGGCGATGATGATATTGGCCGCCGCATAATCATAATATCAGCTTGTTACCTGCCTCCCAGTAAGGATGTGCACCCGGATAAATTCTTAAGGTAAATAGTAGATTAGGTATTATATTATACGCGCGTTAAGGGCATTAATCTATTCTCTTAAAGAACAACCCCCTAATTCCTTTCAATAGCATTGTGAATTGGGATACTTGGTGTCAAGATATCAAACGTCAAGACAGATCCGTAACGTCCGTTCCGTTTTCCCAACTGACTCGCAGTGTATTGCACCTTTTTCTTAACATAACGAGTCGTTATTCGAGCATTCCATTCATTGACGTTCAGGTACGCCCTGAGAGAAATATTGTGATTTTCTTTTATGAATTCAGTGGCAGAAAGTTCAGAAGTTGGCGTTATTAGACCCCGTGTCTAATTGAGGTTGCCATCCCATCGATCTATGAGTGTCAGTAGTGCATTATAATATTATCTCCTCCATAAATGTGATCGCCTTCGTTGAGATTGGCTGCCATTGCCAGCATTAGTCAATTTAACAAAATAAATATCATTCACCATGCTGATATTGCTATGACTTTTTGTTTCAGATATCTAATGTTCACTCTGGACACATACGTAGAACAAGACTATAGCGTAGTTTATCTCCATTATGGTTTAACTAGTAAAAACAAACCGCCTCTGTCGTGGTTGTGGAAAGCTTACAAAGCATTCGACAGGAAGTATAAAAAGAATCTCAAGGCACTTTACTTAGTGCATCCTACGAACTTGATACGAATCGTATGGCAAATGTTAAGGCCAGCTATAAGTGTCAAGTTTGGGAAGAAAGTAATGTATGTCAATTACTTGCATGAACTAAAGCAATACTTGGATTTAAACAAACTATTCATTCCCGAGGAAGTATTAGAGTAAGTACTGATTTAATTGAATTACCCAATAGCATGAGCTCGAACGATTTAATGTTATTCACGCTATAATGGTGCGCAAAATGAATGTAACCCGTTGTCAGAGTTGAACGGAAAACCCGGCAACGCGACGCAACTGTTTTTTTTTATCCGCTACAATTTAGCCCTTATGGTGTGGTATGGTATGGTTAACGTGACCATTTATTTTTTGACTCAAAACGGGAGATTGGTTTATTAAGGTTAATTAACAGGGAGCCAATGAAAAAAACAATTTTTTAAAAAGTTATTTATTAGAAAATGTCAGTTAGCTTAAAAGTTACAAATGAGGAAATATATATACCATAAGTTATGGTAATACGTTATGGTCCATAACGTTTACTTATATTTATATTTTTCGGAGGAACAAATTTGCTTTAATATAGCTGGTGATGATTTTAAGTAAGAATGAAACTCTTGGCACGTTTTTTTATATTCACCTTAATTATCAACATCGCCTTTAGAACTGCAATTTGTAACTGAGTTTTCTCAGATGGCCACAATTTGTTCATCATAGAAAATACTCTTTCTACTGGAGCATTTGTAGCAGGCAAACATAAAATATATTCAATTAAAATACAAAAGTTTTCATGCTGAAGATTGTTGGCTTGAAAGTGTTTGAATACTTCCACCCAACGAGTTTCCGTGGAAACATTTAGATTATTCCATTCGGTTACTTTCTGGGATGTAATGTAGTTACAAATTAGCGAAAATTCGTCAAATATTTCTGCATCTTTATTATAGTCAATATATTCCTTTTCAAATAATACATCCAGAGATTTTTGAACGTCTTCCCATGCGAAGTATAAAATATAGCCATTTCTTTGGTAAGAAAGCAAGTCCATCTATGTCAGTAAAATTATCTTTTAATTTCACTATTAATTGACGGACTGTAAATAGAAGGAACTGATTGGTCTGTTTCTGAGTCAAATTGTCTTTTAGTTGATTGATTTCTTTTGCAGCTTCAATTGCCGATACAGTCTGACCTTCCAGTTTCAATACAGCTTGATGAAAACTTGCTGACTGAGCGTGTAAAAAATAAAGCCATTATTCGGATGTGGGATCTTCAAAAAAATTTTTTAGTAACAGGGGACATTTTTCAATACTCAAAAAGTAGTTTTTTAATGGCTGATACATTTTTAAAACCCTTTCCAAGGCAGGCACTTATGCCTGCCATGCTCTTAAGCAAGCCATCTGGTTTTACTATAACCGAGCATTTGTTTATATTCCGTTTCAGTTTCGGCGCAAAACTCTTTTAAAGCTTCAACTCGAATCGTGTAAATATAAAAAAATTAATATATCTTCACAATAATGCTTTCGTAATCTAGGGGTAGCCTGTCTGCAGCAGATTTTATTGCATTGTGAATTACATGGGCTCCACATCCAATACCTATCAATGGCTTTTTCAGAGATGATTGTAATTTCGTTAACACATTGTTAGTTCCTCGCCTAGCCGCGCCTCCAAAATTAACGTTGGCATTGTCTCCACAAAATGCTACAACTTTTGCTGTCAAATTATTATCTGTCAACACTTGGTTTAAATAATTAACAATGATGTCAGAAGTCTCACCTGGTTGGTCTTGGAGATCTAAAATTTTTACTTGCACAACTACGTAAGGTTGAAAAAAGCGCACTAGAATAGGGTATATTTTCTTGTCACCGTGGTTTGAAGCGTCGTTTAGTATTGTAATAAAATTAGACTTATGAAGATCGTTTTTTAATTCTTGCATCGCTGTAGGCATCAAAACATTAACTACAATACATTCTGATTTAGTACGCGCGCATGTAAATTTGGGATCAAAACATGATTGAATTAATTTCGACGCACAATCATTAGAGCGAAAACTGTGGTTTTCTTGAACCGTGTGATAAGCCCAAACGCCTTCTGCTGCGGCGATATCCTGATCCTTTGAAGTTGGTGCGTCCGATTTCTTGAAAAAGCTTAACATCGAAGAACTCGAAGCGGCGGCACGATCGGCATTTTTATGTTTTTCAGACTTTAAATGTTGCTCAATATCACCGGCACCACTGTGGGAAACGCTAAATTCTGTACGACACTTTTCACATCTGACATCTGAGGGAGTATTTATTTGCTTGATAAACGGATATTTTGCTTGTGAGTTAACATTGAACGTACACTTGCGCTTCGGCATTTTAACTTATAATTCCAAATAAAAGAAGTTTAAGTTATTTACTAGGTATACGAGCATCAAACAAAAACAAAACAAATATCGAGAAATGGGCGAACGAAAAATCTGTCAAACAAGTAATCAACGAATTGCGAGCGATGATAATTGACAATTGAACATCTTCGCCACTCTCGGCTATCGTCGTGCGCGTTGCGTCGAACTCGACCGACGACGCGGTCTCGCTCTCGCACACACCGCTCGCGGCCGGCCGCCCGGTCGGCTCGACTATTCAGATTTTCGCGCGGTTTCAGAAAACGGGACAATTTGGCGTCCTAGAGTTCATTTCGGGGACACCGGGACTCGTAACTATAAAAAGGGACAGTCCCGTTCAAAGCGGGACGTCTGGTCACGTTAGGTATGGTATGGTGTCCGTATCTCGTCGCTTTTGTCGCTGAGACAAAGATGATTTTTTCTATTATTGAGTACCAAAGAATAGCGCTCAATATAATTACAATCTAGCCAAACTATTTGACTAATAAGTAATTTTTCTTTAACCTTTATTATTTATTTATTACCTTATTTTCTTTAACTTTTTTCTTTAAATTAACTTATGTACTAAGAAATTGTCCAATGACGTATCTCAGTCTTTCTTATTGCAAATAGACACTTTGTTCATGTGTTAGGCAGCACTTCACTACACTATCACTAATCATTATGCACTAACTCAAAGTGTTTTGTCCTTTTTAGTTTTCTCACTAATTCACTAGTATAGTAACGTCGAGCAAGTGTATTGCCTCAACGTTAACGAGATGGTGAAGCCGATGATCATGGACTTCTGCAAATTTGGTGATGATTTTGTCGACGTATTCAATTTTCAGGTCCTGATCAATTACGTCATTTCTAATGTAATGGTTTCAATACTCAATATCATTTATTCAATATAGGTACACTGTAGGTACACATATTGACGTTAAAAATTACTTACTTATGATACATGATGGTGATAATTGGTTACGGTATCTTAAAACTAAAGCTACGAGGGTTCCAAACGCGCCTTGGTCTGAGAAGAGCCCACAACAAACTCAGCCGGGGTTTTTTTTCTTTTTATTATCACCATCTCACAAATCATCTTAACTAAGGAACTATCAGAGCCATAGACCAAATCATTGCCAAGCTTCCTTTAAGTAGCCCTTAACATGGTTATAAGATTTTTCAATGAGTTTACGTTTTACATTAACTTTGAACTTATTTAGAGACATCTTTAACATGTCTTCTGGGAGCTTATTGTAGAAGCAGACACTGTTTCCAACAAATGAATGGCTAGTTTTACTAAGCCTAGAAGCAGGCATTACAAGTTTATTTATATTTCTAGTATTGACATTATGACAATCACTTTTCTTCTTGAATTTATCAATGTGTTTATGCACGTATACTAAATTTACAAATATATATTGGTTGTGCACTGTCATAATATTGATTTCTTTAAATTTATCTCTTAGTGACTGTCTTGGTCCCATATTATATATGGCTCGAACAGCCCTCTCCTGTAGCACAAAAACAGAATTAATATCTGCAGCATTACCCCATAATAATATACCATGTGACATAATGCTGTGAAAGTAACCAAAATAAACTAATCTCGCCGTTTCTACGTCTGTCAACTGGCGAATCTTTTTAACCTCGTATGCAGCAGAACTAAGCCTGTTCGATAAGTCATTTATGTGATGGCCCCATTGGAGTTTAGCATCTAACGTTATACCGAGGTTTTTTTATTGCAGCCCCACAGCTGTATGCCATAAGTCCAAATAGGCATTAGGACTTGTTTATATAATAGAATTTTATGTTTTGGTGTATGTAGTGTATTGACAAACAAGATTTCCTGCCAAGTAGCCAATACATATTTTTATAACGTACTAGTGGCCCGTCCCGGCTTCGCACGGGTAGACAAATAGGTACAGATATTTAAGTTATAAGCATGCTAATTAAAACGACCATGAATCACTAAATTAGTAAAAAATTGTATGCTTATTTTAAAGCCTCCCTGTACACAACGTTGGCTGTGGTATTTGTAGGTGGCAACAAAACGTATTGATTTTCAGGAGATCCTACTCTAGAAAGTGCCACATACAATTGCCCGTGGGAAAAGCACTCTTTCCTTAAGTCGATACCAACTATGGAAAAAGTTTGTCCCTGGGATTTATTTATTGTTAGGGCAAAGGATATTTTTAAAGGGAACTGTTACCTTTTAAAAGATATGGGCAAATCAGTTGGTATCATTGGGATCCGCGGAACATGTGCGAGCTGACCGGCCGCGGGACCCGTAATGTGCCCCTCTCACGAAGAGTTAGTTACTCGATGCGCTGCGTGGCGGCCGCCGCCGGCATGTATTTTTAATTTAATTTCATGATATCTTTTGAATGGAATGTCCGATTTCAATAATTCAAAAAGTTATCATCAGGTATTGAGACAGTCTTGAATATTAAATTATTTATTTGGATAAAAATTTATAAATGGTATGGATAACACGGTCTGATTTTGATCGGCATTTCTATCAATTTGTTAAATGTAAAAAAGTAGTTATAGTGACGTAACTACAATAGTTAGACACATGGTCTCGCGAAGTTTTTTGTAGATATTGATATATTCTATAATATTGTCGATCATTTTTTTGTCCTATCATTAATACTCTTCGCAGCGTATGCGATGAAAGACATTTTATGGCTAATTTTTTTACACCTTCGGTTGGTTTTAATAGGAATTTCTAAAGATTTCTTTAATAATCT
Organism: Erebia palarica; assembly: GCA_964035005.1. Taxonomy (NCBI): domain Eukaryota; kingdom Metazoa; phylum Arthropoda; class Insecta; order Lepidoptera; family Nymphalidae; genus Erebia; species Erebia palarica. The sequence goes on from OZ035986.1 coordinate 25,898,254, forward strand.
AGTACTAAATATAGCCTATGTTACTCAGTGATAATGTAGCTCTCTAATGAAAAAAGAATTATTAAAATCGGTCCAGTACTTTTTGAGTTTATTCGTTACATGTAAAATACAAAAATACAAATCTTTCTTCTTTATAATATTATTATATTAGTGTAGATTTCTAACTGTTCTCGTTTCTTTTTAACATGCGTTTTCCACCTCAGCTTTGTATCCAGAGTCATACCGAGGTATTTAGCTGTATTAGCATACGTACCTGTTGCCCATTAATGTAAATCGGGTGATATTTTGGTGTTTTATTTGTGAAATCTATATGGACCGATTTTGATACGTTCAACTTAATTCGCCACCTGGTCGTCCAGTCGTAGACTCTATTAATGGAAGCTTGGACTTTTGTGACTGCTTCATCGTGACTTTTTCTAATTCAGTAGGCAGTATCGTCAGCGAAAGTAGTAATCACATTGTTTTCTGAATCCGGGATATCACTGGTGTACAAGAGGTACAGGACCGGACCAAGTACACTTCCTTGTGGGACCCCAGCTTTTATTTCCTTCAATTCCGAATATGCATCTTCTTGACGAATTCTGAACATTCTGTTAGTAATATATGATTTCAAAATTTCTGAAAATGCTTTGGGCAACATCATATTCAGCTTATATATAAGTCCTTCGTGCCATACTTTGTCGAAGGCTGCTTTGCGCTAAAAATACAGTAGTGCAAACCTTTTTTTCTTCCAATGTTTGCTCAATTATGTTAACTATTCTATGAACCTGGTCAATTGTAAAATGCTTTTCTCTGAATCCAAATTGGTGGTTTGGTACGAGATGTTTGTCATCTATTATGGGTTTGATTCTCTTAAACAGTAACTTTTCAAATAGTTTGGACATTATGGGTAGCAGTGAGATTGGCCTGTACGACGTTGTTTCTTGGGGAGGCTTGGATATCATAAAAACTTCAGCAATTTTCCATAAATCAGGTACATACTTAAGTCGAAATGCTGCATTGATTAAAGTAGTAAGCTTAACAAGGGCTTTGCGTGGTAAATTATTTAAGACTTATCCGGTGATAAGATCGTAGCCCGGTGATTTCTTTTGACTCCGGTTATATTTAATTTCCCGTAATACTTCTTTTGGTGTGACGAGTTAGTTATATCGATTGTTGATAAGGAAACTACGATGCATTCACAATAATATGTCGGGGTTTATTAGTAAAATAAAACTTATAACAAAAAACAAAAGTCTTGTATCATTTTTTACAGGAAAAAGAACAAATCAAAGAGAACATAATCTCATAGAGCAACTGACACATAGACAACTGACAGATGACCGATAGTGAGGTGCCTAACATCTCAACACTCCTCCTCGAATTTACCATTTCTCAAATTTAAATTAGGTGTCAAGCACATCACTAAACATACTTCTTACAAAACAATTTCAACTTAAGGCCCCTTATACAGATATCATACTTTTTCAAGTACCATTTATAGATAAATGGAATAACAGCTGTTGGGATATTATGGTATTAAATTAAAGGTAATGTATTCATCTCTAGTTAGACCCCATAAAAAATGCACACTCCCATACAAATTTTCGGAATAAATACGTTTCTACGAACGCAAGAACTGCTGAAAATGACGAAAAATGGGGTCTGGATAGGAACCCATAAAGCTAGATCAGCTACATATTTTAACTTGAAAATAACAAAAGAGTGGGGCTTATATAGTCCTCTACACAAATGCTGGAACATTATGCATACAAATAAATACTTTGTCATTTATGTGTCAACACAAAAAATTCTTCATACATTTTCTATGGAAAGAAGCCGGCCGCTTGGCGTTTGGCGCTCAGTACGCGCTGAGATGCGCTCGTGAACGGGTGGGTGTATCGCTTTTTTGCATGAAATTTATTACGACAAAATTAACACCGTGTTGTATACTGCGCTTGATAAAACTTGATATTGTTTACGACACAAAGAAGAAAGTTCTCAAATACCCTTTTTTTTACCCGATTACAGCAAAGCCAAAAGGAAAGGGTACGAGATTAGGAGTCTATGTATGCCTATGCGTGTGTGTGTGAGTGTGTATGTATGTTGGATGTATGTAAGAATGTATTAATTGAAGTCTATGACACTCCAGAGCCCTTAACTACACTCAATTATTATTATAGCCAACTATACCTATGCAAAAAATTAGGTCAATACGTTAGTCTGTTACGGCGTGATTGAAGAACAATCCTACTAACAAACTTTTTCTCAATAATTTTAGTACGGTAAGCGCCATTTTGAAATTCTTTTTTATCGTCCTGATTTCGTTCAAAATCGATATCTGGTGTTCCCTGGGATCACTGAACAGAAAACTTTACCCAAAATTAAAAAAAAAGTCAGCGCCATTTTGAAATTCTTTGTTATCGTACCGATTTCGTTCAAAATCGATATCTGGGGTTCCCTGGGATCACAAAATAGGAAACTTACCAGAATTTAAAAAAAGTCAGCGCCATTTTGAAATTCTCTGTTATTGTACCGATTTCATTCAAAATCGATATCTGAGGATCCCTACCACAAAACAGGAAACTGTTACCAAAATTTTAAAAACTCAGCGCCATTTTGAAATTCTTTGTTATTGTACCGATTTCGTTCAAAAGCGATATCTGACGATCCCTGGGATCACAAAGCAGGAAACTGGTACCAAAATTTTAAAAAAGTCAGCGCCATTTTGAAATTCTTTGTTATCGTACCGATTTCGTTCAAAATCGATATCTGGGGTTCTCTGGGATCACAAAACAGGAAACTTTTACCAGAATTTTAAAAAAGTGAGCGCCATTTTGAAATTCTCTGTTATTGTACCGATTTCGTTCAAAATCGATATCTGGGGTTCCCTAGGATCACAAATTATGAAACTTTTACCAGAATTATAAAAAAGTCAGCGCCATTTTGAAATTCTCTGTTATTGTACCGATTTCGTTCAAAATCGATATCTGAGGATCCCTTAGACCACAAAACAGGAAACTGTTACCAAAATTTTAAAAACAAAGCGCCATTTCGAAATGCTTTGTTATTGTACCGATTTCGTTCAAAAGCGATATCTGACGGTCCCTGGGATCACAAAGCAGGAAACTGGTACCAAAATTTAAAAAAAGTCAGCGCCATTTTGAAATTCTCTGTTATTATACCGATTTCGTTCAAAATCGATATCTGAGGATCCCTTAGACCACAAAACAGGAAACTGTTACCAAAATTTTAAAAACTCAGCGCCATTTTGAAATTCTTTGTTATTGTACCGATTTCGTTCAAAAGCGATATCTGACGGTCCCTGGGATCACAAAACACAAATTCAAAATGGCGCTGATTTTTTTAAATTTAAATACCAGTTGCCTGTTTTGTGGTCCTAGGGAACCCCAGATATCGATTTGGAACAAAGTCGGTACAATAACAAAGAATTTCAAAATGGCGCTAATTTTTTAAAATTTTGGTACCAGTTTCCTGTTTTGTGATCTTAGGGATCCTCAGATATCGATTTTGAACGAAATCGGTACAATAACAGAGAATTTCAAAATGGCGCTTACTTTTTTTAATTCTGGTAAAATTTTCATATTTTGTGATCCTAGGGAACCCCAGATATCGATTTTGAACGAAATCGGTACAGTAACAGAGAATTTCAAAATGGCGCTGACTTTTTTAAAATTCTGGTAAAAGTTTCCTATTTTGTGATCCCAGGGAACCCCAGATATCGATTTTGAACGAAATCGGTACGATAACAAAGAATTTCAAAATGGCGCTGACTTTTTTAAAGTTTGGTACCAGTTTCCGGTTTTGTGATCCCAGAGAACCCCAGATATCGATTTTGAACGAAATCGGTACGATAATAAAGAATTTCAAAATGGCGCTGACTTTTTTTTAATTTTGGTACCAGTTTCCTGTTTTGTGATCCCAGGGATCGACAGATATCGATTTTGAACGAAATCAGTACGATAATAAAGAATTTCAAAATGGCGCTGACTTTTTTTAAATTTTGGTACCAGTTTCCTGTTTTGTGATCCCAGGGATCGTCAGATATCGATTTTGAACGAAATCGGTACAATAACAGAGAATTTCAAAACGGCGCTGACTGAAATCGGTCCAATAACAAACATTTCAAAATGGCGCTGATTTTTTTAAATTTTGGTAACAGTTTCCTGTCTTGTGATCTTAGGGATTCTCATATATCGATTTTGTACGAAATCGGTACAATAACAGAGATTTTTTTTAAACCAGTTTCCTGTTTTTTGTTCCCAGGGAGCCCCAAATATCGATTTAGAATGAATTTAAAAAACGACAGTTCCGGTTTTGTTGAAGCAGAGTTCAAACAGCCGTATACTACGCAATACACTCCTTGCATTTTTAAAAAGATCGCGGAAATAGATTTATACGTGACCACTCGTCATGACGCGGCAATCACTACTGACGGCAATGTCGATGCGCATGTTTGTGTGAGTGAGCTGTTTCGAACGTTTCTAGGTAGTTTCATCCGTTTACTGTGGTCTAGCGTAGAGTATACGTGCTTGCAGAAATATTTTGTATTGTGGCGAGTTAAATACCTACAGATTTTTACTATAGGGATTTAAGAAACACGTGTTTCAGGATTTTTGGAAATTCGACCTCCAAGGAATTTTTAAAAATTTCACCCGAGCGAAGCAGGGGTGCGTCTGCTAGTATTTACTATAATAATGTGGCGCGGAGGCATAGATAATAATATGTAGTAAATAAATAATCAAATATTTCAAGTTACAAAATTGATTAGTTGGCTATAAAATCGAGCGTAGAGCGTAGTGCTATATATGCGTACAGATATATGCTGTAGTGTGGCGAGTTATATACCTAAAGTTGGCTGCGGTCTGATTGTATAAGGACCCTTAAAAAAATAAATATTCGTTTAACTGACATACATATTCAACTTGAACTTAAGTTTTACAAAAAACATTTTAACTTTAACATAGCTTATTAATATCAACAGTCATAGAATAACGGTTTACAGTAGTACTCCTCCTATCGTAATACTTTCTAACACATAAATTGTTCTCTAAATTTCAAAAATTTGTCTTTACATAAACTTTTAGTCATTAGGTCAGCTAAGTTATGATTAGAATTGACGTATTCAATAGCAATGATGCCCTTTTCAACAATGTCTTTAAGAAAATGAGCTCTAATATCTATGTGTTTAGTTCTTTTCGAATTTTCATAGCTTTTAGACATAGAAATTGTCCCTATATTATCCACAAGTAAAATGGCATCATTCTTCTACTTTAAGTGTTGACTGAGACCTTTAAGATTCACCAACTCTTGAGCTGTGGCAGCAGCAGCAATGTACTCTCTTGCTCGGTCGTATCCTTGTTTGTGATGATTTTTGTCTCGGCGTCCAACAATCGGGCTTATACAAAATCAAATGTCAGTTTTTTTTCTGTAGCCATGGTCTCGATAGACGTTATTACAGCTTCATATTCTTTGGGCAGTGATGATAGCAGGTAACAAATCTTATCTTCATCATCAATTTTGACTTCAATCGCCTGGAGATCGTTAACAATCGACGAGAATTTTATTAAGTAGGTTTCTAATGGTTCATTGCACTTTTGAGTTATTATTTTTCGTTTTAAGTAGAACCTGTTATGGACACTTTTTCTCTCAAATGTATTTTCTAATAACGTAATCATCTCTCTCCCTGTTTTACCATCCTTTACTATTTCAATGTAGCGGTCGGAAACGCACTGTGCAATTAAAGACTTCGCTCTCGAGTCGTCTTTGATAAATTCGGCGGATTTTTCTTTTCCTTTGTCTCCTTCAGTTAATACATATGCAACTTGTTTTTCTTCTAACATCAGTTTAAGGCGAAACTTCCACGTGCTGAAGTTTGACTTCTCACCCAAGCACGGCAGCAACGACATTGACGAGACTGCAACCCCCGACATGTTTGCATTGTCTTGATTTTTGTGCATCGTATTGCATCTACGTGGATCGCAACCCAGTAATGACGAATCCTTTTTTCTTTTAGCACTAACCACGCTCTGCTACCATGTTGATAAGGAAACTACGATGCATTCACAATAATATGTCGGGGTTTATTAGTAAAATAAAACTTATAACAAAAAACAAAAGTCTTGTATCATTTTTTACAGGAAAAAGAACAAATCAAAGAGAACATAATCTCATAGAGCAACTGACACATAGACAACTGACAGATGACCGATAGTGAGGTGCCTAACATCTCAACATCGATGACTTTCCGATGATGATTCATTTAAGTTTTCACTTCTCGCACAGTTGTATTTTGTAATGTTCTGATAACGATTAATCTCTTAATAATCTATGCCTACGAATAAAGATAAATAACATAATTATTGTGTTTTCGAAGTTATGCGTTTGAACATTAAAAACACTATTTTAGTCTGATGAAACTTCTTGAGATGAGATAATATATATAAATATCAAGATATTTTTATTAGAAAAATACAAAACGAATAACCTGGGACCATAACTTGTTTATCTTTTAATTTTTTTAAAAATCATGTTTGCGTTGGTATGCGCATCAAGCCTTGAACATGTCGCTCCGGTAAATACGTACTGAAATAGCATGCTTTCACACAGGACATGGAGCTAGACTTTTAAGAACCATCTAACCTCATAATTTGCGAGCTGAGCAACAATATGTCTATTTTATGTTTAGGTACGATAAACTGCTGTTATCTAAAAACCCAAGAGCTGCTAATATAGCGCTACAGATGGCGGCCTCCCTTCCACTTAAAGCACCAGATCAGAGCGACGCACAAGCTGAACAGAAGCCAAGCCTAGATCCGCCCCCGACACAACAGTTTGGAGTTTCCTTGCAGTTCATCAAAGCGAACAATCCTAATATGATTGACTCCATACCGCCTGTAGTCAGGCAGTGTGTCGAGTTTCTGTCGCGACCCGAGGGTAAGTTGAATACACTGTTACTGTCTTTATTTTTTAGGGTTCCGTAGTCAACAAGAAACCCTTATGGTCTCGCTATGCCGCTGTCCGCAGCTTATTACAAAGAAACAAAAAAGTAAAGAAAGAAAGAGCTTATTTATATATCATGCTAAATTATAGCTTACTAGAAAGTAGAAAGCTATAATTTCGCATGGGTATTATTATCATATCTTCTGAGAAACATAGTCTATGATACTTGTTATGTAGTCTACGTACTATTTGAAGTCCTCAGCCGGGCCAAACAAAACTTAAATAACATGTAAAAGACAAAAGTCATTAATTAAAGATGGATAGCACTGTACACTTTTCGGACGCCAATCTGCTATATACATATTATCGTAAGATTGTAAAAACCGTTAGATTATAATCTAACTCGCGAAATTGTAAACTGTCGACAGATTGTGGACCGTTCAATGTTCTGAGTGTAAATTTTTAAAATATTCATTGTATTTACGTTTTCTTGTCTGTTTCTTGTAGGTTAGGTTAGGGTTCGACATAAATAATCAGGTAGGTACTTAGGTTCTATCGGGTTAATGTACAAACAATTGTTGTTAATACAACTACTGAAACCGGTAATTACAATCTACCGAAAAATAATGCTTTAAATTGTAATCTTTCGACAGTTTGCAATTTCGCGAGTTAGATTATAATCTAACGGTTTTTACAATCTTACGGTGACATATAAAAGCGAAAGGTCACTCACTGGTTCATCACGATATCTCAGGAACTATAAAGCATACACACTTGAATTTTGGATGATAGGTTCCTTCTATGGTGTAGACCTCAGCTAAGAAACGGTTTTGAGAAAATTCATCCCTGAGGGGTTGAAATGGGCGTTATGAAAGTCCTTTGTTTTTGAAGTTAGAGACATGAAAATTGACAATTAAGTTAATAGTTATAAATAATTAAAACCCTTAAAAGCAATTTTACGAAAATTCACCCCAAGGAGGGTGTAGTGCGGGTTGTAAGTTTGTATGAAAGTCCTATGTGTTTGAAGTTAGAGACCTGAAAATCGGCATTTAGGTTATTAAATTTAAATAAATAATAACCTGCATAAGCAATTTTACGAAAATCTACCCCAAAAGGGGTGCAATAGGGGTTGGAAGCTTACATGAGGGTTTTAAGTTTTTGATGTTAGAGACTTGAAAATCGAGATTCAGATTATTAGTATTAAATTAAATAACCTGTATAATCAAGTTTACGAAAATTAACCCCAAAGAAAGTGAAATGGGGGCTGTAAGTTTGTATTAAAGTCCTTTGTGTTTGAAGTTAGAGGCTTGAAAATCGGGATGTAAGTTATTTTTTTTTTTTATCCACTTCAAGTTAGCCCTTGACTGCGATCTCACCTGATGGTAAGTGATGATGCAGTCTAAGATGGTAGCGGGCTAACCTGTTAGGGCTATGGCAGTTATATTAAACCCATACCCCTATTCGGTTTCTACACGGCATCGTACCGGAACGCTAAATCGCTTGGCGGCACGTCTTTGCCGGTAGGGTGGTAACTAGCCACGGCCGAAGCCTCCCACCAGGCTAGACCAGGGAAATTCAGAAATTATAAATTTCCAAACCCTGCCGGGGATCGAACCCGGGACCTCCGCACGTTAAGGCAACAGCGCTTCACACTGCACCACGGAGGTCGTCAAAATTTAGTTTATTAGTTTTAAATAATAAAAACCTGTGTAAGCAATTTTACTATAATCCACCCTAAAAGGTGTGAAATTGGGGGTTGGAAGCTTGCATGTAGGTAGTTTTTAAAATCGGCATTAAGGTTATTACTTATTAGTTTTAGCCGCTATATGTACCTAGGCTTTTTGCAGCGGGAAAATCTCATAGGAAATCAGAAATTGTACGTGGACGAAGTCGCGGGCGACCGCTAGTAAATAATAATTGTGGAATTTAAGAACTAGTAGGTAGGGACTAAATTAAATTGAGTCCAAATGAAATGGGTTCGAAAGCGCCCTGGCCTGAGACGAAGGTCGCGATATACTCAGCAGCGTAATTTTTTTATGCTCACATAGCACATAAAACTTTAAGCTAATAAGAACTATTAGAGCTGTTAGAGCAACACATTCCCGAGCATTCTTGTCATTTAAATACTCCTTTAAATTTTAATATGGTAGATATACAAAACCATGGAGAGCTGACTGACTGACTTGGTAATGTATAGCTTAAAACCCAGGGTCTAGAGAATTTACATGACTAAGTACAGTTATATAAGATATTTGCGGATTAGCTAGTTTTTAATAATAATTATTACAAATATTATCGGTGATTGCCAGCTCTAGAAACCGAAGGGTTGTTTCGGAGGTCGGCAAAGATTACGGTGATCAAGGAACTGCAGAGGGCATGCAACAGAGGCGAGCCTATATCATTCAGGGATGACCCTCACAACGCTGCGGTGCTTTTAAAGACGTTCCTCAGAGACTTGGAGGAGCCGTTGCTAATTTCTGAAATTTACGAAGATATATTGCAGTTTCACAGTAAGTTTTTTACTTTAGACGTGTCGTGTGAGTAATTCAGTTTTGGCGGTCGGTGGAAGGAACGTCGAATAATTATATAATATTAAGTCCCGTAGTTTTTTTGGTACAGGTATATGTATTTGAGGACCTGGAGAGTGACTACTTTTTATCCCGGAAAATTAAGGAGTTCCCGCGAGAATCTAGAAAACTTAAACCTCGCAGACGAAGTCGCGGGCATCACCTAGTAGGTACATAATAGGGAATATGACAACTCAATCAAATCAGCAACTCTTTATCAAACATAAAAACGCTCTTCTAGTATGGAAGTTATATGAAATTCGCAATTGTGACGTCATCTAATTTCAACGCACTTTTTTCTTTAATCTATATTATAAAATGGTTTTCAAACTTAACCGAGGATGTGAATTTTAGGTCTTTTTGAAGACCCTCTATTTAATAATCAGTTAGAAATAATAAATTTTTGATATAGGCATTATCTCCATTATTAAGTACGCGTTTGGTCAGAATTTTCACCACACAAATTTTTGTTCTCAGATTGGCCGCACGAGGATAAGCCACAAAAAGTAAAATTGATTATTTTGGAGAGGTTACCACTTGATAACTATAGATTGCTGAAATACATTTTTCAATTCCTGTGGCAGGTAAGAATAATTTTTTTTTAAAGTGAACGACTTTTTTTAAGTTACCCTTTGAATGCAATCTGGCACCGGCCTAACCAAGCTATAGGCTATTTTAGTAGAGTTCGTACTCCTTAATCCTAATGAGTTTACCTGGTGAGAGGCTTCAGCCGTGGCTAGTTACCACCCTTCCGGCAAAGACGTACCTCCAAGCGATTTAGCGTTCCGGTACGATGCCATGTAGAAACCAATTAGGGGTATGGGTTTAATATAACTGCCATGCCCCTTATCTTGCCATCAGGTGAGATCGAAGTCAAGGGCTAACTTGTAGTGGATAAAAAAAATTACGGTCATAGGGACTGCCGATGGAAGTGAAAACGAATATTTAAAATAATATTTAAAAAAAACAACTTAAAATAGAACCTTAAAACTGAGGGATTAAAGGTGAATTACGAATGCTTACAAACTATATTTATATTTAAGACATTTTGTCTTCGTAACAACACGAGGTGTCGGGCACGCGTTTCCAGAATTTTTACCCCCTACCAATAAGTGCTCAACGCGGCTAAAGAAGTTTTCACTTCAAAAAAACCTAATTCTTATTTGAATAACTTATCTATCTACTATTGCTGTCCCGTTTCGACTGGAATTGGACGGACTTCTGTTTCTATGGGGGTTTGACCTCTTTTTCTAATCGGGGTGTTGGAGTGGGATAACGGTAGGTATTTGATATTGGGATAAAGAGTGTCTGGTCCATCTGTATCTATACAATCTTGGGTGTAAAATATACAAGCGCGTTAAAGTTCGCTGTTTCCACAGGTTCAAGACAGAAGCTGTATCAACAAAATGACAATTGGGAACTTGGCTGTCGTTTTCGGTCCCAATTTATCGCGGCCGCCGAACGGCCAAATGTCTTTGCAAGCAATTGCACCAATCAATGCTTTTACAGAGTATCTCCTTCAAAATCAGAAATCAATATTTTTTATTTAAACGCTTTAATAACTCACATTTTATTTGTAACAAATCTATTATTTATATTAAAAATGGATTTTTAAAGGTAATCGCATACTAATAAAAGCAATAGCAAGAGACACAACAGTCGGCCATAATTATGTGTTCTATACTTAATTGGTGAAAAAATCGGCGGTATCAGGTATAGACCGCGCGCGAGCTCTGAGGAATCCTATGGAATGTTAAAGTAATTCCCTAGATTTCTTTAAAGTACAGAACAATAATGCCATCGCGAAATTACACGCATCAAGCTCGAAACTAGTGCTGGGAGCAAACTGGATATGGAGCGACGATCGGGGGTGGCGTACAGCCGTCGCTTCTTAAGACCCCGATTCCTCGGAGCTCGGGCGCGGACTGTAGATCTAAGAGCTGCTCATGACGTGAATAAAGGTTGACGCTGGCCTGACCATTTGTTGTGTTTTTTGCGAATGTTTGCAGTCAGCGAGGCGCAAGCTGAGCTTAGCATTTGAGTGAGTGTGCACACCGATGCTGTAGCGTCAGCCCTGCAAATCCTGAGCCCAATAGGGATGATGACAACTCAATCAAATCAGCAACTCTTTATCAAAATTAAAAACGCGCTTCTAGTATGGAATTTGTATGAAATTCACATTAGTCATCAAATTTCAACGTACTTTTTTTCTTCAATCTATATTTTAAAATGGTTAATAAACTTAAAACTAACCGAGGATGTGAATTTTAGGTCTTTTGGAAGACCCTCTATTTAATAATCATTTAGAAAATATTTTTGATATAGGCATCAACCCTATTTACACCGATCGGTTGTTACAAGATATATTGACGCAAATGTAAAACTCAACTTAAGCTTCGCGTACTGTTCGTTACACTTTGTGTTGCGGATGTCCTTTTCTTTATATAACTATAATCAATTGTTGGCCGGAAACTGAATACGGCCGATGCATTCGGTCACCGACTTAATGTATCCAAGAAAATTCGGTAAACGAAACTGGTTACATCGAATGCGGCTGGCGCATTTGGTCACCGACCTAATTTAAACGCGCCGTGCTTCTCACGGCGCGTTTAAATAAATGATTAATGCCGATATTTCCGATCAGTAACTTTGATCTTTATAGGCGCAAGTTAGGCTCTTACGCCTCTTGCGGCTGCGGCTGTGCTATATCCGTATAGTAAAGAAGTTGAATGCCAAATACGTTTTACAAATTACGAAATTGTTTACCTGAGATTATGTGCAAATACAAATTTACATATGTTTTATTTTCATACTTATATTACTTCATAGTAAAATTATTACATTTACTTCTTAATATAATTACCTGACTTACAATATTATGATAAGAATACAAAAGTTGCATAAAATATGAGTATTAATTCTAGTTGCAGTAGAATAATCATGTTTAAAAGTTCGGTGTTTATTCGATTTTCCTCTAGTAACAAATAATAAATGTTAAAAACAATCGATGTTACAATTTTTGACAGATAGATGTTAAATTTAATTCATAGATGATATATTAAATAATTTAAATGTATTTTCTTATCATAATAGTGTTTATCTTGGAACGGTTTGTACATTAGACAAATATTTTCTGAGGACTGATAGAATCATCGTTATGTAGCCCAAGCATTTTTGAAACTATATAGCAGTAATTTTTAGAAATCAATTGAATATACTGCTGCTATGATATCCGATATTTAATGATCTGTGTTGGTGGCTGTTGGTAGTAACGTTGATTAATCAGGGACTAAGTGTCAATTAATTTAAGCGTATTGTTCATTGGACGAACGAAAAAAAGATTTCATACAATTCATATAAAATACGGGATGTTTGATATTGCATAATTATCTTAAAATTATTGCAACTTTTTATTGATGTGAAAAAAAAGTTTATGTGAAAAAACTGAGACTGATCAAACATCCTGTACATTTAATGTATTTAAAGTTTTATAAATGTTATCATGTTCTACTATACTTAATTATAATAATACTAACTTGTAAATAAATATTTTTTTCTGAAACATTTTCTGAACACACAGCTGCATACAATCGTGTGTACTATATAGGTAAGTTCTTCAAAAACTAATAGTATAAGGTTTTTTTTTCATTGACAATAATTGTTATTTTCCAACTTTAACTTTGCTACAAAAGCTAATTCAGTGTGAAATCAATAAATTAATGTATTATCTTTATAAAATATTTTATATATTGAGCAGTTAAAAGGTGCATAACCTAAAAATAAATGTTCAATTTTTTGCCATTAAACATACACAACGGACATAGTTTCTACCAATTAGTAAATAGTAAATCTGTGGTTTCTAAAGACTTCACATGCAAAAATATTTAAACGGCGGAAGAGTATGTCAGTGATAATAATATTTTTTGTAATGTTTTGTAGTTTTAGCCTGAAATAACGTTTTTTAAATAATGCACCAATTTTAATCTGTTCATCATCATCATCATCATGGTTATATTGCGCGCAATGCGATGGCGCTGACTTGAGTTGACTGGGGTTTCATCTTCTCTCTTTCTCTTCTCTTTTCTTTGCTTTCGTGAAGGTACGTTTAGTTTGGTTCTTTTTTTTCTTCCTTAGTAGCCATACTTTGCTCCCGGTCCACCCATGTATATATTTTGGACCGTTTAGAATCAGCAAAGCTAAATGCTTGTCTCCGGCGAGATAAGACTTAATTTGTTTACGCACATATATATAATTTTCTCTACTTTATCTGTAATAAATAGAGAACAACGATTTTTTTAAGAAAAATTGGTTTGGAAATATCCTTAGCTTTAGTAGACGTAAAAAACTCTTTAAAATATTTTGTAATCAAATTACAGGAACCTAATTATGATTCTAATAAATACATATATGTTTAATAATGTTAAGGCATGGAAATTTTTTATGAGGTTTTGTATAACACATAACCCTGTGTGATAATTTTAACATTCTATTGGTCAGTCATTTGGTAAAAAGAATCGCTGTGGCGATTATCTGAAAATATGGTTAAACATAGCCGTAAACAATTTCCATGGTATGATATTTAAAAAGGACTAAATATCTTTATGTTAGTATTAATTATGCTAATATTATTTACATGTCTACCAAATATAACTAAGAATCGATATATATATATCTAGGTGTATGGTGTAATATAAATGTGACATACCTAAATATGGAGGAAAAGGTATTTCAATGCAAGCAGTAACTTTTATAAAGGTACAAGTAGATTTCGCGTCTTTGACAATAATGAAGCGTCAAAAATCCTAAGTTCTAAAACAAAAACATTACACTACTTATGTAATTCATTTAAATAAAAAAACTAGAAGTTAATTCGCTATAATCCGTCACAGAACAATTGCGTTGTTTACAATCGTGCATTGTAGAGTCAACATCTCTTGAAGATGCTCCGGTATCGGAGTGGAACGTACATTGAGGGTATTTTCGAGGCTTTATGTGGTGTGGTTAATATCGCGGGCTGCAAGTTCAAGATACGCACTGCACCACATAGATTTGCCTTGTGTGGCGGTTTATAGCGAATTAAACTTCTAGTTTTTTCATTTTGACTTCCGCAAAGTAACGCCTGCTTCTATCCAATAATTCATTTTAGTCTTAACTATTTGCAAAACATTTTTAGTCTAATAGTAAGTCCAAGTAATATAAACTCAATGATTTCAAACACAAATTAAGGATGGTTCATCATTGATGCAAACCTGCCATGCGGCCTCTATTATCTGTCGATAAGTTACTTAGCGACAAGTGTATGATATATTGCGAAAGTGTTTGTTGATCTTCTCGGCAATCACACCGCAACGAAGCAAATCCACGTGATTTTATGAATGGATACAGTTGAGGATCTGGAGAGTGGCATAGGACTTTTCATCATCGTAAACAACTCGGGATCATGAGTCTCCCCGGATTTTTTAACTACTGTTTTAGTAACTACTGTTCGCGCGCGAGGTCCGAGGAATCTTAAGGGATGTTTACGTATAACGTTATCAATACTAACACATCTTTAGTATCTGTGCGCGTGCATTGAATTATTTATGAAATAATAATTCTATGAGGATATTACCTAAGTGCAATAAGGAAGAAAAAGCAAATTGTATCATTGATGAACTTAATTTAAACAAAATTAACGTAAAATCTAATTAATCTGTCGCAATCAGAATACTTTAAGCAATTTAAAAATTAAACAGCTATATGCATAGACAAAGAAACTTTTAACTATTTATAGTACAATATAACCCTGCTATTGCAAAATAAAAAATAGGGCTCGATAAAGCGTGTTCTCGCATCACGGTCGGCACTAGTATAGGAGAGTGCGGGGTATGAAGCGACGGTCGGGCGCGGGGCGCACCCGCCCGCTACCTCAACCCCCGACCCCTCAGAGCTGGCGCGCGGACTGTTGGTCACTAAATACCTCAAACCTTAGCAACTTATCGACAGATAAAAGCGGGCCTAGTAGGAGATTTTTTAACTATTCGATCGCGTTTAAAGTTTATTGCGATTTATATGGAATCGAACAAGCCCAACCTGTCATCTGTTATCAAGCTTTTGACAATTATATATCAAAATCTCAGATAGCTACAACGTCAGCTAACTACGCCCGTCAGTATGGCCCGTTCTAATAAATCAGTATCAGTTTAAGATAGGTTCTAAGTATCGGAAAAAATTTACTTAGTTGATGGTTTATTAATACGGCCTTAGACTTAGATAGATTGTTTATTATTATTAATTTTGGCCGCTTGAGTCGACAGTCATTCCAATCGTCCATTTTACAAGAAAGCACTTCTTCAACTCAATCATTCTTAAGTTCAGTTCATAATCGCCATGCAAATATGAACCACTTGATAGTCTGGCATGACTTTGGTTGTGTGAGTGATTTGATAATAACAATTATATTGTTGAATATTTAACCCTTAGAGGGCTTCTATATCACTTTATATTTCACATTTACAAAATATTTTTATAAAATTTAAAAAAACATGCGTTCTATAGAATCGAATTTTCACCTAATTATTCTATTATCTATATTTAGTGTTGTACTGATATCACAATGGATTTGCTTGCATTAATTAATTTAAGAAAGAAATTAAAGGTAACTTAGTTCTATTTAATTTTAAAATTATTGTAAGAGACACATTGGCAAGCATTTTATTGATTCCGCCCAATCCCCTCTGAATATTATGCATAGTCTAATCTACACAAATTCAAAGTTACATTATTACCCAACTGCGAAATGCAAAGGGTTATGTTCCTATAGCTTACTAACCTGTTTTCGGATTTGCTATATAGGTTTACTGTTTAAGTAAGTAGGTACTAGGTTTGATTATTTGATGCAACAAATTAATTAAAATTCTATCCTATGTACGTATAACTTGATATCGGAAGACGGAAATGCATTGTAAAAGTGATAACTTTTCGAGCTTTTAAATCCAATAAGTCACTGTTTGTAACTTGCTTTGTCGGAATATGCCCGACTTCGTTTTCGGAATAATTCGTCCGTTGCCTTATTCATAAGCCCTGTCACGCGGACAGGCTCATGAATAAGGGTCCTGGACGGGTTCGAAACTAGTCGGGCATAATGCGACAAAACGAGTAACAACCGGTGTATATATATATATATGTATATATATATATATATATATATATATATATATATATATATATATATATATATATATATATCACTTACGATAGTTTAAACGATAAAAAAGAAATCAATACTAATATTATAAAGACGAAGGTATGTCTATCTGTATGTCTGCTACCCTACGCTATCACGGCTCATCTGTGCAACCGATTTGGACGAAATTGGTTTAGAGATAGGATCTTGGGGATCTTGGGGAAAGAAATCCACGCATTTGGATTCGCGGGCATCATCTAGTATTTATGTATTACTAGATAATGCCCGCGATTTCGTCCGCGTGGATTGAGTTTTTTTGATTAGCGGGAAACTCATTAATTTTCCGGGATAAAAAGTAGCCTAAATCATTCCCCGGTATGTAACTAACCTACCTCTATACCTGATTTCATCAAAATCGGTTGAACAGATGGGTCGTGAAAGCGTAGCAGACAGACAGATAAACACTTTTTCGCCTTTATAATATTAGTAGGTATATGGATAATAATGGATTTTTTAGAACACAATTTCATCTTTGAACGATGGTCCTGTCACTTATTCGTGAAGCAGATTTATATGCGTAATATTATTTAAAGTGTCATGTTGAGAAACATTTACCTATTAATTTTGATAAATAATACTATGAGCGTTACTATTCCCATAGAATCTGTTCTTTTATGCGTCCATACATTTGTTGAGCTAGATTTTTATGCACTTAATATTTTAAATTAATAACAGTTTCCATAAATATATTATGTATCATATATTTTCAGTTATATAGTTATAGGTATAGTACACTTGCGAGTTGAATGCAGTCGGGGCCTGAGGTGACGGGCGGGATCATCCCCTCTCCGTCCGCATACCGTACCTCTCACGTCCGCGGATAGTGCTGTCTTTGATACCTATCGAACGTGTGCGGATTTATATATTACCGTTACTGAAACCGTTTTTGATCACATTAACGCGTTGATGTCAATTAGACCGTTAGAATTGGAATAATTGTTTTCCTGGCCATACTACCAAATTAATGTTGACATTTCCTAAATAATACGGAGTCTGACGGCCAAGTATTGAGAAAATAGGTGTTGGTGGTGTTGTCAGTGGTGATGACAACACCACCAAGTGGTGGTGGCTGTCCCAAAACCGAAGCAGCATAACCCGAACATACGTACCGTCCGTGTGCCGTACCCCAAAACTTCTTTATAAAGCGCGGTGGAGCGACCGTTAATGTTGACTATTAAAAAAATGGTCCCTACTTATCCGAATGTAAATTTTGGACTTTATCATTTATTTTTTGGTGTTTCAAGTGTGTTAAACAATATTTTAAATGTTTTTTAAATAATACAGCCGCTTCCTGTTTCTGTAATTTATCGATATGACTGTCAGTGATAAGGTCACGGTACTAGCACATTCTTAAGCTCTGCATTCAACTCGCGCGCGATCTATATATAGTTTATATAGCAAAATATATTTTATGCACTGCTCTTTGTCACGGACCTTTGAGACATGAAAAATATAAGTAGATGTTCTAAATAGACGTTTAAATAGTTACATCAAATGTTACAGGTACCTTTAACTTAGAACCAAAGAATTAAATGGATACCATTCTCGATTCTGTGTCCAGGCCAATGAAGAACACATAGGGAAATACTTTTTAAACAATTCTTGCAGGAATCTCAAAAAAGTTGTGCATTCCATATTTGGTAACACACGTAATTATACATAATACTTTTGTCTTTAATACTAATACTTATTTCATTTTAGTTATTTAAATTTCAAAATTATGCCTTTAAGGAAGCTTACTTAAAGAATTGGAGCACAATGAAGATTGAGGTTAATTTGTAGACTAACTCATAATATGTAAAAACTATATACTATGTAAAAACTTCCTTCTTATGTGGGCAGAGATAGGTGATACAAGAAAACTGTCGACTACTTAGAGTGGGATGGGTTCAACACCCATCCCACCGCAATAAGAAGGTAAATTGTGTGCAGGATTGTGTTTTGATGCATTACATTAACACTGTACACATTCTGGGCCCATAACCTTAATTGTGTAGGATTGAACTGTAGTAAATCTGATGTGTGTTAGACTTATCTGTTTTAAAACTTAACTGGAATAAATTGTATTTGCTAAAAACAATAATAATTGTGTTAAGGAAAAATACATAATATTAATAAACTATATGATGCTGTTTTTTTTTCCTTAGAAAAACCCACTATAAACTGTATTCTTATTGATATAATTCAGGGCTGTATAGTAGTGTAGTATAATATTATACTACACTACTATACATTATGCTAGCGACATTTATTGTTTATATATTTTTATAAATATTTAGTAGTTACCAAACTTAAAAAGTAAACATAAAAATTTAAAGGACATTTACAAGGACAACTTATCTCTTGAAGAGATTTCTTCCAGCAGCCCTAGAATGTGAGAATGGTGAAAAATAGATAAAATTGAGATTTATGCTCTTATCCAAAATACCACAGAAATAGGAATCTGCTTATTGTGGAAGAAAATATAGTTACTTAAAAAGCCTCTAAAATAAACTTAATTGACAGATCTAAAATCTTGTGTTAACCCTGTTTGCAGGAGATTCGGGCCTGTCAACCTCTGACTTAATAAACTTACCTACAACACAATAAAGGTTCTTCAATTATTTAATAACTAGCAGATACCTGGCTTGTGCTACTACTCTACAAAGGAGAAATAATTTTGTGATCTTAAACCATCTTCTCATTATTGCCTTTCTAATGAAACCAGTTTGGGGCACATCGGTTCAGATGGTTTCAAAGTCTATAACAGACATAGGTAGAAACATTTTTGTGTTTTATATATTAGGTTATGGGACACCCTTCTGCTTCCAATTTTCCCTCCGCTTATAATATTAGCATCTCCAAATCAAGAGTGAATCTTCTAGGCAAGCGCGCTCAACCTAGGCTGCATCAAAACTTGTCAGCTAGTCTGATTGCAATCAAGCTCTAGTCTTTAAATTAAAAAAAAACAGTTACCCATTGCATGAATCTACTGAATCAATTATTTAACCAAGACTTGCTTTTTCGAAGCATACCATGTTAGAGGTCGTCAAATCTATTTAGACAAGAATTATACGCCGATTTGTGCGCTAACTATTGCATTATTTGTGATATTTCATTACAACATTGATGTGAGGCGTGTTCATTCTTAGATTAGACGATCTCTACCTTATATTACCAACACTTCAGGAGGTAATTATTAACTTCTCCGATCTTAAACGGCATGTGCTCTAAACTAGTATGTTAACAAGAGTTTTAGGCAAACTTGTCCTTTTCAGTTTTCACCAATGCTCCTGTTTGTTTGCTTTGGATCGTTTATTTATTTATTAGTATATTAAATACGACTGCTAATGTTATGTAATCGCTTTGATAAGGAATATTGTCTCAATTTTAGCCTTGTCACTTTTATCACATCATGGTGCTTTTTATGGTAGAACTACTAATTGAAGGGACCAAATAAAGAGTTATTTTTAAAATATTTATGCAGGTATTATTAAGAAAGAGAAAGCTCTACATTTGGACCTATCTATTTAGTTTTGGGAACCACTAAACAGAAGCACCTACATATTAATCACAAACCTACTGGATAACTTTGATTATGTGTAGAATAATCAAAGCTGGATAACTAGTCTGCCTCCAATTTGCTATCTTCTGGAGTCTGGGTCTGGACTATTGACTCATTGAGTAAATTTCCTTTAAATGGTAAGTGGTAACCCCGTTGAAATTACCACGTTGAAAGTTTTCTTTTTATAAATAATAAATATAAATTATAGGTTATAAATATAAACTATTTATTTTAAATAATCAAAAACGGAAGGCCACTTGTAATTATTTGGAAGTATGATCATTATTTATTTTCTAACAGGACTAAAAAAAAACTATTAAAGTTTTAATACTTCTGTATATTTAATGCTAGCAACATTTTATCTTTGTAGCGCCAACTAGTGGAGTTATTTATCAACTGCGTATTGATATCTCTCATTTCGAGTTGATACTGAAGTATCTTGATAAAATTGTACTTTTTCATGATAAATATGTTTACTGAATATGTGTTTGTGTTATGTAAGGGTTGATGTGTTAAAAGGGTTTTCTCAATGTTTATGCTGTGCCATAAGTTCATTTCAAAACCAATGACATTATATGAACTCGATGTGCGTTTTGGCCATTTTACTTGGCTTGCGTTGGTGATTCGTATATAGTCACGTGACCAAAGTGGTTTTCGGATCAATGGCGCCAAATGACTTTTACAGAAAATGTACGTAAATTAGATCATAAATCTTATTTTGTGTCCTGAATAGAATTATACAAAATGAATGCACAATCGATTTGTGCACGTATATACAACTATACATGTATTACATACCGAAATGTAATGTATAGGACTGAAATGATGCGTAGGACTCACGTCAATCTGGCAACAAAACAGTGCTGCTATCTGTGTTGTCAATTTTGTTAAAGTAGTCTAATGGCAGACTATTCTTGTGATAAATATTTACGGTGAATGTAATAAAGAAATATTTTGTTACTTTCATTGTTCTAAGTGAGTCAATTTTTGACGTAGGAGTAACTATGGTGTAAAAGGCCCCTAAGAATGATTTGTTACCGCCTGTATTCTAAGGTCGAAGAATTCGCTGGCCCGCCATACATTTTACTCGTGCAATAGTGAAACGTCAAACAGGATTGTTACCTATAAATTTTCCCTCGATAATGGAAAAATTATGCCTATCACGGCTGAATTCATATTTTTAAAGGTTAATAACTAAAAAGTTCATGTTTTACAACAGATCCCTTCATAATTGATGTATTGTAGCTTGATAGTGCCGAGATGACATATTTGTTTCGTACGTCAAAATACATTTTAGTTCGAGTTATTGCTTTTCACTACCTTTTAAATGCATCGCAGATTCCTATTAAAATTACGTCTTTTTCAATGTATGCCTCAATCTTTTGATGTAAATTGTACTCTTAGACACCAACACCTTTGTACCTACGCAATATAAGTGCATTTGTTTGGTAATAATCATAACAAAATAGAAATACCCAGAAACAAAGACTATCTAATTTAGTACAATTTTGTGTGATGTTACTATGTATTGTATTGTATTTCAGGTTTTGCCTTGTTTGTGGATGGAAACTAAAATGCCATCATGTGAATGATGTGACATTCTATACAATGTTACTACCACGTTCCAAGTGCAAAGCTGTGAAAGTTTCATGAACATGTAGGTTGTGAAGGAAGTAAACAAGATGTCGTCGCGAGGCACCAAGAGGGCGTCTGGGATGCGTGGGGACGAGGCAGGTGCATCCAAACGCCGTAGGGCAGAGCCCGAAGATGCTTTATGGCAGCTTCGGCCTGTCAGTGACCTCAAGATGTCATCTATATATAATAGAAGTGCGTCTGAGGCACCCGCTGAACTATTCAGGTTTGTGCTTTTTTCAATCAAATAAATCATAAATGTGTGAATAATTTTATTTCCGTTTGCTGTGGAGACACTGGGGCCGTGGAGTCTTAGTGCAAAAAAAATTGCGAGATACTTCACCCCTGTTGATTGCCTCCTCTGGTGACAGAAGGGCTGGCTCATTTTCTGCGCAAAGGTTCAGCCTGGCTGTCCTGTGCAGACCAAACAAATGCAACCAGTGTTCTTGTCACCATTACATGCGGGTATGATTTATATAGCAAATAGGTTAGGCTAGCTAGCTTTAAGTTCTATTGTATTGTTTTCAATAAATGTTAAGATTATATAATTATAAGAATTATTATTAATACCTTTTATCTGCTTAAGCGATTATATTATTATTCAATGAAATATTATGTTGTCAGTGAACAATAAAGAAAATATAAATATATATAAATATATATAATATAAGCTTCCATAAGTGACTAGTACCAAAAGTGCAAAGCAATTTTTTTTAATTCACATTGTTATGACTGAATATGCTGTGCTTTTTATTTCTTTTCTTTTTAAATTTATTATTAAACATGCATTGCGATATATTTTGTGCTATTGCTCTCATATATTCATTACTTTATATATATCTATAGTATGTACATAAAATATATTTAGAATCAGTTATGTATGTTATAATGAAACCTGTAAAGGTAGATTATAATATGGTAATGAAAATTCTGAATATATGTGTAAATGTGTGGAAATTATTGTTTATATTATAGCTTGCAAATTACTTAACGATAAACATGTATATAATATGAATGTATACCCAGCTAAATTTTCCCAGTCAAACAGTACATTATTTAATATGATTAAGTAATTTAATTTTGAAATGACTAGCCAAGAAATGAATTCTAATGATTCTATTTAAATTTTAACTTATTTGAATATAACCTTTTGTTATGCTATCTATTGAGAGTTAATTACACCTGTATAACAAAAAGCTGCATTGAATAGCAAATGTATTTTCTGATGACTGTGGTCTAATCTTGTAACTAACAGCTTGAGATGGAAGTGCAAGACAACTTGGAGAAGGTTCATACTTGCAATGTGGCACTAAGTAAATTCATAATAGAATTTAGAATAGCTGCCTTGGTGGCAGCAGTAAGGTTGTAACTAGGCACAACTGAAGCCTCCCTACAAGAAGTTGCATCTGAGATCAAATTATTATAAGTCTGGTCTTTATTGTTTGCGATGAAGCTATTTATGTATTAATAGTATGATATTGTATCAATAATGATAATGTTTAACTTTATTTAGCTGAATATAGACATGTATATATATATATACTAATATTATAAATTCAAAAGTGTGTCTGTCTGTCTATTTGCTGATTTTGAAAAAATTTGGTACAGAGATAGGTTGCATACTGGGGAAGGACATTTTATCTGTTTATGAATTATGAATTATGTGTAACTAGTGCAACACATGCAAGTTGCTATGCATTATTTAACATTATTCTTCTAACATGTTACCAACGCCAAGCCAGCATCTTTCTTGATGTCAAGTGATACTAAGCTTTATTTACTTTAAAGGAAAATCTCTATTATTTGATTTCAATAGTAGACAGCATAAAGACTTATCTCACTCCACTGTTTACACTGGCACTTGGCCTGGTCTTTTACTGTGCTTTGATGGTATTTTGATGCCAATTAGAAATAATGACTTTTTAATATTCCATTATGTATTTATGATACTTTAGCCAATTCTGTATTAACATAATCTCTAAACTAAAATGACAGGCTTAAAACTAGTTTTGTCCTTTTCAACAAAAAATATTATGAAAGGTTTAATATATTTAATGCTGTCATTTTAGTTAAGAGATTGTGTACAACAGAATTAGCCTCATTATATGGTTTAAAATGTGTATTTTCTCTAAAATTTTAATTTAAGAAATGTCAGGATTATGTGTGCTCTTTACCTCGTTAGTGACAAATATTTTAATACATTTTCCACACTATTTGTAAAGAAAAGTAGCAAGCTCTATGAAAATTTATAGTTTGAGTAAGTCCTCAAATAATTTATTTACTACATCATTATATCTCAGCCTTAAAAAGCTCACTGTTGAACATTTTCAATCTCTTCCCACATATCAGCATATTAGACTTACATATTTATTTCTTTCTAATCATGTAGGTATGTTTCATTTTGAATAAAAAATGTTGTTTTATATTATATTCTAATATTAGCTCATAATATGAAGTATTAGGGTTTTGTCATTATGTGGTTTCAGGTGACTTGTTTGTTTGCTATATATATATATAAATGTGTTAGATAAACAAACAAAAGTACTTAAGTAACAAGTTATTATTTATGATGAGTTTTATAACACAAGAAATATATTTTTATTTATGTTTAAGTACTAAAAAAATTTTGTTTGTACTAGGGATTTATGTCCATCAAAGTTAATAATTTTGATATTATCATGTGAATTTTCATGGCACTTAAAGGAAGGACCTCATCAGTGCGATGAAGCTTCCGGATTCAGAACCATTAACACCAAGTGAGTACTGGATCATCACCGACACATGGAAACAAGACTGGGAACGAGGGGTGCAAGTACCGGTTAACCCAGACTCACTACCAGCTCCGAAAGTTAAAATCATTGAAAATCCAATGCCTCCCAACTTTCAAGAGTTTAAATTGTAAGTTTTTCTATAACTTAATAAAATTTTATAAAATATTTAGATTCCATGTATGGAATGGTGAATGGAGTGCTAAATCATAAAATGATACTTTTTTACAGGCCTAAAGATAAATACATACACTTAACTCGTGATGTCCACTATCAGTCAGATCAACATTTTCTTAGTTCAACTCCAGCTAAAGCAGAAGCAGCATGCACTTACGACTTGGATGCAACAGATACAGCTTGGCTTAAGTTGTTGAATGCGGAGCGAGCTCGAGCTGGTGCTCCCTCTGTATCAGAAGACCAACTGGAGAAGGTTATCGAAGAATTAGAGGTGAGCACATTTCTCCAATGAAAATTGATAAGGAAGTAAACTTAAGAGCTACTGATATTTTTTTTAGGTAAATTTTAATGTTACTCTTTATTTTATACATTGCAGCTTAAATAGCTGAAATAATTTGCAATGCTCATAAAATAACTGCCTCGTTGGTCTAGTGGTTGGCATGTTCGACTGCGGCCGACGAGGTCCCGGGTTCGAGTCCCGGGTCGGGCCATAACAAGTATTGGGGTTTTCTGACTAGAAATTCTCAGTACTAGCCCAGAATTAGCAAATTGGCGGTGTTTCACCCCCGTGCCTCGGAGAGCACGTTAAGCCGTCGGTCCCGGTTATTATCACTAACATGATAATAGTTGTTAAAGCCTGCCAACCCGCGGAGCAGCTTGGTGGGTCTAAGCTCTAATTCCCTCTCTCTCATGAGAGTGGAGGCCTGTGCCCAGCAGTGGGACGTTAATAGGCTGTAGTGGTGGTGGTGGTGGTGGTGGTGGTGGTGGCTCATTAAATTGGGAACCAAAATGTTACTTATACCTAACCATATTGAATTAAATCTGTTAATCAAATCATTAATTAAAATGTGTTCTAATTTCAGATTCGAACTTGGGATAAGATCCAAGCCATCATGAAGTCTGAAGAAGGGTTAGGCATTGAGTATGATGAAAATGTTATCTGCGATGTGTGCCGATCACCAGACTCTGAGGATGGAAATGAAATGGTGTTTTGTGATTCTTGTAACATTTGTGTGCACCAAGCATGTTATGGCATCACAGTTATACCTGATGGTATGTATATTACAAAAACAACTTTATGGATAGACATTGTAATATTACAATTTACTAAAACTAGATCTTGTTCCAGGTCAGTGGCTGTGCCGACCTTGTGGAGCTGGGATCAGGCCAACATGTGTATTGTGTCCAAATCTTGGAGGAGCAATGAAATGCACACCTTCAGGCCATAAGTGGGCTCATGTTAGCTGTGTACTTTGGATTCCAGAAGTGTCCATTGGTTGTGCAGAAAAAATGGAACCTATAACTAAAATAACCTCTATACCAGCATCACGTTGGTCTTTAGTTTGTGTTTTGTGTCGTGAACGTAAAGGTGCTTGCATTCAGTGCTCAGTGAAGACTTGTAAGACTGCTTATCATGTTACTTGTGCATTTAAACATGGACTAGAAATGCGTGCAATAATAGAAGATGAAAATGCCGATGATGGTGTAAAATTGCGGTCATATTGTCAAAAGCATAGTGTCAATTCCAAAAAAGAAAAGTGCCCTGGTTCTGGATCAGAGGAAGAAGAAGTGAAAAGGAAAAGGCGAAAAGACATGACATCAGAAGAAAAGACGCAAGCACGGGCAGCTCGTCTTCAAGAGATAGAAGGAGAGTTTGATCGTCATGTTAGTGTCAAAGATATAAGTACACATCTTTTGGATGTTGATCAAGATGCTATTAATTATATTTATAATTATTGGAAATTAAAGAGAAGGGCAGGACATAACCGTCCTCTCCTACCCCCTAAATCAGATGACAGTGAGCTTTTAACACATAGACAAGAACAAGCAGATCTTGACAAAATGAAAATGTTTGTCCAGCTGAGACAAGATCTAGAGAGAGTCCGGAATTTATGTTATATGGTTAGTCGAAGAGAAAAGCTTTCTCGTACATTCTTTCGTATGAGAGAACAAACATTTCATAAACAAATAGCAGTAATAACTGCAGATCCAACAATATCAGGTCCAGATCTTGCTGCAATTATTGAAGCTAATCATGGTCCATCAATTTATGATAGGTTATATTCACATCCAAATGCTCCAGATCACAAAAATGACTTTGATGATTTACTTGCTCGTATAGCTCCCCAAGATTCTGGGGATGAGAAAAAGAAGGATCGTAATGGTCTTGTTCGAGGCTCAAAGTCTGCAAATCCATACAAAAAGCATTATGTAAATGGATCACGCAGGAGTGGGAGTATGTACAGTGGTTATTCTAGTGAAGAAAGTGGTGGTGAGATCGGTCGTTCTAGTAAATATCGTGGAAGAGCTATTGGATCCAGTACTGATGATGATGCAAAGAAGCCAGTTACCTCTCCAAAGAAGAAAGTTTCACCAAAAGCAAAGGGCAAAAAATCACCAAAAAAGGTAGAAAGAAAAAAGAGGAAGGTACCACAATCCAAAGCAGTTGTAGAAAGCAGCAGTGAAGATGATACAGTAAAATCTAGACTGAATAAAGATACATCTCGCAGTAAGACTCTTCAACAAATGGAAAAAGAGATGACTGCTGGTAAAATGGGTCAATCTGGTACTGATAGTGATGACTTAATTCCAATAAGAACCACTAGAAACAGCAAATTTCCAATGGATATATATTCAGACAGCAGTGATGCAGCTTCAATTAAAGAAGAAATCAAACCTGAAAAGCCAACAAAACCTAAAAACGATAAATCTAAGGCAGAAAAAACAAAAGCAGGGAAATCTAGCAATGAAAATGATTCACAACAGCCACCGAGAACGAAAGCTGCAATGAAGGAATTCATTCTGTCACAACCTGAAAAGAAAATAGTTCCTGTGGAAGATAAACCAGCACCTAAAAAGAGAGGCCGAAAACCATCAAACAAAGAGAAGAAGACACCAGTTAAAACGAATGAATCAGATGAAGAGGCAAAAGACAAAGAAAATATTACACTTGCTAAGCAAAAAGATAACCCTACTGACTTAATAGTGCCTCAAAGACAGGCTGCTAAAAAGGCTTCAGAAAACATGCGTTCAACTACTGCAGTCAAAAAAGAAGACTCTAGTACTGATAAACAAGTCAGTGGGGATGATTCTAAATCCAAACCTAAATTGAAGTCAAAGGGTAAAGAAGTTAAGGATGTCCCAGCAAAAGTAGGAAGGAAAAAATCTTCTAAAGATCAAGATAAAGAGCCTATAGCTTATGTTCCACAGAGGCAAGCTGCCAAAAAAGCAGCAGCACACATAAAAAGTGGATTAGGCACTAAAGCTCTAGTTGTAGAAACTGTTGATAGTGATAAGAAGAAAGATACTGAAAAAACAGATACAAAACTTTCGCCTAAGAAAGAAGACAGCAAGAGGTCAAAATCTCCACAAAAAGAAAGTTCAAGTTCCTCATCAAATTCTAGTAGTAGTAGCTATTCGTCATCATCTAGCTCTGAAGAAGAACAAGAAAAACCTGAAATTAAGCCAACAGCTAAAGCAAGAGAAATAAAGCCTGCTCCTAGGCAGCCATCAATGTTTTCACCACCAGGCTCTAGACCTACAGTGGACTTGCCCTTTCTTGACAAGGTGTCAAGACCATTGTCTTCAACTAGTGCCTCGAGTGATTCTGACAGCTCTAAAGGATCAAGATTTTCTGGATCAGGAAGTCCTTCTCCCAAGCGTCCACGTAGACGCCGAAAAAGAAAAAGTGTCTCAGTTGATGCGTCCTTTCGCAAGGCCCCAGACAAGAAGCTTAAAACTTCCGATCGGGGGTCCGAGTGCAGGGTACCATCACCGTCTATTGAAGGAGAGGAACCGAGTAGACCCAGCGACACGCGTGCTGCCACGCGTGCTCGGACCAGAAGCACTACTTCAAGCGGAAATATGCCTCATAAGTCTGATTCCCGACAGAGAAAACCATCTAAAGACGACACAGGACATACCTCTAAAACTTCAAAAGAGACCAGCCAGCCCATTGAACTTACAACTACGAAACGGAAAGAGGACGAGGAGATAAAGAAAGAAAATGATGTCAGCCCATCAGTTGAGGTTACCCACAATGATATAAAAACAAATAAACCTATAAAACCTAAGGGTCGCAGTGTCTCTATTGAAGACAAAGTGAAGCCAATTGTAACTGAAACAACTACCCCCTTAAAAAGGACAAGTCCAAGAAAAAGTACTGAATCAAAACATAAAATAGCTGCAAACAGAAGAATGAGTGTAAAAGATCCTCCCAACAAAGAAATTTTATCACCTAAAGACATATGTGCACCCGTACCAAAAGAAAGGAGTTGCAGTAGACGAAATTCAGAGACAACAGATATCCCTTGTGTTTCACCAGTGAAAAAAGTAATTGCACCCATTGAAGAAGCTCCTACACCTGTAGAAATTATTGAAAATAAACTGCCACCTGTGATTGAAGATGACTTTCCGGATAATGACAAAAATTGGGTACCCAAGGCGCCTAGTCCTAATATGATTCCACCACCTGTAGAAAAACCTGGTGATCATGAGAAATACATGACAGAAGATAAATTATTGGATTCAGATTGTACAGATAAAAGCAGTATAAAAATGATAGCTAAAATACAAGCAAATCTAAATGAAAATACAATGATAAAATCGCCCAAAACACCAATGGATGCAAGAACTATTGATCCCATGGATGTTGACGCTATTACGCGAAATATACGAAAACGTTCGATAATCGACATAGAAAAGAAATTTATTGCACAAGACTCAAGCCATGTTCAGGGTGTAGAAATATCAAAAAGTGCTAAAATACCATCTGCAATCAATACATTTCCAAACAGATCAGTTTTTTCACCGAATAAAGATACAGAATTATTCGAGTTTGATAATATGTTAGCTGTTGATGACGGATTTAACCATGAGGAAATAATGAAACCATTCACATCATATCCAGAGTTCTTTTTCAAAGAAGATTCCAAAGAACAGGGTGTCCAAGCAACATTTAATTTGGTTGACAGGCTAAGAATGCAACTAAATACTAAAAAACCACCCATTGAATCATCTGCCCAAGATGATGCAGCAATTATTGAAAAGGTTTCCGATGAAGATGCTCCCATCACTGTTAATATAGATAAAAATGAGCATGATATATCAGAAAAAAAGAATGATGTGTTAGACTTAAATGATAAAAGAGCATCTCCAAAAGATAGTCAAACATCAAATAATTTCTCAGAGACCTCAACAGAGTGTCTTGATCCACCACAAGATGCAATTTCAGATGGAAAAGAAGCCATAAATAGTGACAATAAATGGGTTGATTTATCTCAAAATGAGTCACAGACTTCAGATGAAGCAAAATACGATATAGCTCCATTTACTGAAGATGTTAAGGAACCCACCACTGTCCAGTCAGTTAATTCTGCATCAGAAATAGGAGACACTATATCTCTGTCAAAACAGAGTGATGATTCACAATCGCTATCAGTAGTAGATCATTCAATACATAGTAATGACCAAGAACTAACTCAAGATAATCAAACTTACGACAATAACAATTCAATGATTCATTCAGATTGTGCCACAATATCGTCTCCATATATAGGTCGTAGGGAAAGTAAAATAACAACAAGAAGGTCATCAGCCTCTAGTACAAACTCTGAAGGCTCAGTTTGCTCTCAGAAAACAGATGTTAAGTCTCATCTAAATTGTGAATCACTTCAAGGAACTCTAATGCCAGAGATTGATGCATACCCTTTACCAGCTTATTCATGTCGTGTTGAACCTACAATGCCGCTAAACCAATACAGCACCTATCCACCTGATGCTTCACCATTTTTGAGTTCTATGGGAACATTGCCACTATTCGGACCAGGACCTTGCCCTTCATCACAGTTAACTTTACCATCACCAGCTTCTGGAATCTATGGCTCTGGTTTGCCCTATTGCGCGAGTCCTCTAATACCACCATTAACTAAGCCACCATTTACAATATGTGCTGCTTTCACAACTTCATCACAGAATATTGCATTGACAACAGCAATGATAGCATCACCAACTTCTAAGCAGCTCGATTCACCACGAGATGATATTGACGTAAGTGGAAGTGATAAATTATCAATACATGTCGCCTCAAGTCCCAGTATAAGTGTTGATTCATATAACGAGTCAAGTAATAACAGAGCGCCTACTAAACTGTCCAATGATAGTAGTGAAACTGTGATCAGTCTAACACCACAGGATGAAAAATCTTCTCCAAAGACAGCAACGAAGACTGTTTCTAAATTTTCTTGTAAATCGCCAGGTAAAAGCCCTGGTATATCACCTAGACAAGGGGATACAACTAAGGGGAGCAAAAGGTCCAATAATAGAAACAATAGAAATCAAAGAGGAAGGGGCAGATCAAAAAGTCGAGGTCAAAGCTATCAGTCTGGAGACCTAATTGGCAATTCAATTCAAAGTAAATTAGTTGGCACTGTATATGATTTTGATGAGGAAATAGCAAATGATGGAGTTGATCTAAAAGCATTAAGAGAACGAAGAAAATCTGTAGATACAAGAGATGACAGAAAATCAGAACATTCTTATAAGGATTCATCCCAATCTCCTCATGCAGTTAGCCCTCACCCAGTGAGCAAGAGGGCTGTGGCTGAGCCCAAAGATATCAAATCGGCTACACCTGAACCAGCAGAGGAACCACAATCACCTGTTAGTAAGAATAATTCTGATAGGGGACCAGGTTTTACACAAGTGCAACCAGTTTTACCAGGACCTGTAGATATGCGTACCTACAATCCATTTGAAAATCCTGCTTTGGCAACCGGTGATGCTTATCATAGTCACTTGTTGGCCTTTGCCAGTGGCACAGCTGACCAACAGTTGGTTGATTTTGATGAAGAAATGGAGAAGAAGCTACACTCTGCGCTTATGGCTAGCAAACCAAAACCTGGAACTCCAGCAGCAGCAGCAGCCCAAGAAATCATTGAGCCTCCAAAAGAGATCACGCCTCACTTACCGAAAGTGTCATTGAGTGACTCAAGAAACCAGCTAAAAGTAAAGATAAAAGGCCCATTCCTAGATGCCAATTATTCTGCCAGCTCAGTGCAACGCGTAGCACCACAACCACCGCCACCGCCGCATGATTCAAACACGAATGTTCTGAATATATCCACCAGTTCCACTAGTTCCATGACTGGATCGACCAACCTCAGACGCATGCGAAAGAAAGAGTTGTTACGTCAGTATTGGACACAGGACATGAATATGGATGACCCGACTAATATATCAAATGTGGGAATCGCGCCGCCGCCTGCCGCGCCACAGCCGTTGCCTCGAGCTGTTATTACAATACCGAAAGCAGTAGCTTCTATGACCAGTATTCCTACTAGAGAAGACTACAAAATCACTGATACGCCAGTTGAAAAGAAAAAGCGAAAAACTACCAGTGGGCTATCCCGAGAACTCAGACATTTAGAAGTCAGCATGAATGATGATGTTGATCCAGCTGATGATCTCAAATTATCTAATTTCGCGGGTAATTCAAGTCAGGCACACAAAAGGCGCGGTCGAGTTTCCACCAAGCCTAACCAGACCAGTGCAACATCTCCTGTTGCACCTAAATTGAAAATAAAATTTGGTTCTAACAGTGTGCCACAAGTGAACGAATCTGTGTTCCAGTTCAGGCCGCCCAAAAAGCGATTGCAGACTATACCTGCTAAACCAAGCTTGGAAGATTTAAAGCGCGAAAGTATGAAGTATCGGAAATTGGTAATGGCCAATTTCGAGAAAGATGAAAAGACCAATACACACAAACACAGACCTAGTAAAACTGAAAAACGGAAAAAGAAGAAGGACAAAAAGTCTGAAAAAGAAAAACTTCAAGTAATAAACAGGGAAAGTGAAAGTGCTACAAAGTTGATAATTAAAAAAATTAAAATAAAATGCCCGAAAGAAGGAAAAACAAAGTCAGTGAACTCTGAAGGCGGAACTATAGCCGGCGCCGTGGCTGCTGCGCCCGAGCCGGCGGTCGATCCCCTAGACTACGACCCAACGAAGCCTGATCCGCTGGCCTTCGACCCGCCGTTGAGCTCCGAGTGCGCCTCCACGTTACGTAGGATACGGACAGATAAAGTGACGCCAATTCGGTTAAAACGCAGCCCGCAAGGCTCGGGCTACGTGATGGAGGCGGGCGCGGACCTCGCACAGACGGCGGCGACGTCGACCGCCTCGTCCGCGTCGGTGTCCTTCGCCGTCAATAAACATTGTGAAGTGAGGTGATACAAACCGCGCAAACGGCAGAAACTGTAAAGCTGTGTTTAGTTAAGTAAAGAACATTGGACATTTGTATACAGTAATATTAGTTACTAGCTGTAAATAACTTTAAAATCAATTATATTTCTTTAAATTCTTGATGTAGTTTATTACATTATTTATTTGTATAAATGGAAAGCTCAATGACTAACTTAAAGTTATTCTAAGATGTATAAAACTTTTGTGCATTTTCTGATGCACAAGTAAATCCTAATATAATATATTATATATTTTTGTTAATGTTACTATGTTACTTTGTGCCTCATTATAAGGAATCTCATTAAGTATATTATTCATTGCATGATACATAAGATAAATTGATTCTCTAAGCTGTTCTATCACAAAGTACATCACAGGCTGGCATGGCATTATTTAGTAATGTTTTGTTTATAACTTTTTAAATCAATTATAATTTTAAAATTTATATTTGGTTATTGATTTTGTTTATATGTTTAAGTATGATCGTGATCATGACATACACAGTGAATAAAATATAACAAACATTATTATAATATATATAAAATTCACAAAAATATTGATTATATTATTTTTATACTTATTATTAAGCGCAAAACACACAGAGTACGGGCGCGGGACGGGTCGGGTGTGCGGCGGGTGTAATTCCTTGTATAAGTCACCGTAAGATTGTAAAAACCGTTAGATTATAATCTAACTCGCGAAATTGTAAACTGTCGAAAGATTGTGAACTGTTCAATGTTCTGAGGGTAAATTTTTGAAATATTCATTGTATTTACGTTTTCTTGTCTGTTTCTTGTAGTTATATTATATTATACGACATAAATAATCAAGTAGTGTTTAAATCGTAGTTATCGAGTTTAAATACCTATCAGATTACAATCTACCGGAAAATAATGCGTTAAATTCTAATCTTTCGACGGCAACACAAAACGCGGACGCGAGGCGGGTGGTTCTGTAAGGAATTACACCCGCCGCGCACCCGACCCGTCCTGTGCCCGAGTGTCCTGTGTGTTTTGCGCTTTATACATATTTGATAATTATTTTTATATTGATAATCTTTGTAAACTTCATTTCACTAACAGATATAAAAAAGGAAAAGAAATGAAAACTACAGATCACTTAATAAATAATAATTGATACAATATTATTAGGACTAATTTAAAAATAACAATTACCTCTTAAGGGTAACTTTCTACATAATACTGGAAAACTTATGTTCTACAACTTTTCAAACTTAATAATTAAATTAAATAAACAATCAGGTGGGGGTCAAAACTTACAGTCTTGCCAACAAATGGTGCGGACAGAACAAAATATCTACGAAAAGGATTGATAGAGATTTAACAATCTTATCAAACTGACGAGAAAATTGATAGTTGCAAGTGAAAATTATGTGTTGAAAGGATTATTTATTGTTTGTGCATGATCATTAATTCATGTAATTTTTAAAAATATTTATCTATCTTTATTTTCTATAACTTTTTAATGACATATATTTGAAAGAAATGAATTGGTTCTACCTAAATTACTAATAATAATTGCATAAAGGAAAGAGCTGGGCTCCTCTGTGACATTTTATTGTTTAATAAACTATTTTTATCATGAGAATAGTAATGGTTTGTTTAATAGTTGAGATCAAATTATATATTTAAACTAGCTGATGCCCACGACTTCATCTGCGTGTTTTAAATTTTTGATTCCCGCGGGAACTCCTTAATTTTCCGGGCTAAAAAGTAGCCATGTCACTCTCCAGGTCTTCAACTATACCCATACCAAAATCGCGTTGATCCGTTGCGGCGAGATTGAAGGACTAACCAACAAACAAACACACTTTCGCATTTATAATATTAGTATGATTCGATTTTAAATATTAAACAAACCGTTACTATACTTTTAATAAAAAGTTGAATTATATGTAAATATAAACATCTAGGTATTTAAAAGAATAACTAATTATAAATTAAATAGCTTGTACATAACTTTAAATAACTACCGGATAAACTCACGTGTTATGTCGGAAACTTAAACTTTAAAATAGCTTGTATATAAAAAAAAATAACTTTTCATAAATATTAATTTAGTCATATTTTTTATTTCAATGCCCTGCCAGTTATAAATTGAGTATTTATTATTCAAAAATTAAAAATATTCTTAATTTATAGCTCATAGCTCGGGTTCCCTAATGGAGTACATGTAAATAATAATTTTGGGAATTTATTAAATAAAAGCACTATTCCAATAAGTTTCAATAAATGTTGGATATATTTAAAGGACAACAGCAAAGTAAAAAAGTTTATTAATAAAAATGTTCCTTTGAAGTGTGTTTAAAAATATATAATAAATATCACTGTTTAGATGGTATAGAAGAGCATTCCGAACATAGTAAAGCAATAATGGTATATGCGTGTCAAATACGGAGATCATCGCCATATTATAATTTAATGTCAAACTTTTCATTTTCATAATTTCATAATTCTCACTTCTTTTATCAAAGTCAAGACAAAATAAATTTCTTCTTAATTATATAGTTGTTATTAATATATGTTTAAAATAAAAATAATTACAAACCGAACATTAATTTTGCTTCTTTTGGGTAAAAGTTTACAAGATTGCCGATGGTATTCACATTTGAAATGCATAGTACTCGTAATTAAAATTTTAAAATATTGTTGCTAAGCCTTTCTTACACACTATATACAGTTATTACACGAACTATACCTACATATTTCTTACATTTATCATATTGATAGCATTATAAATACTTGTTAAAGTTTATTTGCATTTATTGGATTTGGAAAGGTGTGATTAAGAAATAAAAACTTTTAATAATTAAGTATACTGTTTTTTTATGAATTTCGGATGGTTTTTACATTTCTATTTGCATATCATTTAAATCAGCTGTAGTTATTCATAGGAGTCGTTTGAATATGTAAAAAACTGTAAATTGTAATGACTGGCATGTCGGTTTTATAATGAGAATATTTTAGATACACATTTATGTGCAATATTTGGCAATACTCATCGGGATAGTCAAGGTTTAAAGGCCTAGAGATGTGTTAGGTTTAAGTGTGTGTTTTTAAAGTGTAATCTATGTTGTGTAACTTCATTTAACAGTTGTAAATATTCGGTTATAAGTAGTTATTGGATTATAACCAGCTCCAATACTATTGATGAATCAGATTAGAAATAGTACTTTAAGATATTATCTGTGACTTAAGTAGTCCATTTTTACGGGCGTGTGTTAGCGAAAAATTCGTGCAATTATTAATTTATGCATGATGTAAAAATGAACTACGTAAGAGCGGGTTTAGATCACGCAGTAGTTTAAAATGATTGCACCTAAATATGCGAAATTGAGGCATGCTATTAACGAAGTTGCAGTTTTCTGACTAAAGGTGCGTTCACTATTTCAACGTTTAAACTAATGTCAGAATAGTTATGTCAGAATATGCCTGACTAGTTTCGAACTCGTCTGGGGCCATTAATCATGAAGGTCTAGCCGGTCTAGCCTCGTCGTGCCGCTTCTCTTTAGTGGGGCTAGGCTTTGAGGCTGTTCGCGCGACACTGCGGCTGAACGTTGACTACGGGCAGCATGCCGTAACGTTCGTTGCGAGGGGGGTTGCGACGACTCCTACTGATCTTCATCACTGGGTATGTCACTATGATACAGGAATGAGGAATGCCGAGCTTACAGTGTCAGTTTCCGAGATAGACGATGACATAATATGACGTGTCTAACATGCCCTAGTCCTCTTCTGTATTCCGACAAAACGAGTGACTTAAAACCGGTGACATATATATTTACAGCGTTCACTATAGAAGTCTAGTGTCCATGCCAAATTCCATAGCTTAAAAATATTTGTCGGTAATCACAATATTTTGCGTACGTACTATCATTTGTAGTGTTGATCTCAATAGTCCATATAATAGCGTGCACGCAATCTTTGGATCACTCACACAAACATAAAGGTTCCTTAATATCAACCCCAAATCAACAACATTAGTTTCATTATCAATACTTCTTGTCTAAAATTATCAACTGCTTACAATACCTATTAGATGAAAATTATTTATGTTAACGACTGGGTGATTTTGTAACCTGCAAGCTGTCTTGTTTGCATATTCTATAATATGGATTTCCAACAAACTTTACATCATCTAAACATAATTTTACATAGCAGCGTACCATTTCCATTTATGACACTACAGCAAAATTTTCGAGTTTATAAAACAATACGTGTAATAAAGATATATAAGAATCAACAACTAGAGGAATAAAAACAAATTTCAATTATAAAAAATTGCGTTGTTCCATAACCTAAGTAGTATGCGAGTTGTAAACAGTTAAATATCACGTGTATCAACGGTGAAGGAACACACAATTAGGAAATCTGCATTCCCAAAATTACTTTTCGAAACTTTATACATATAGCTTTTCATCATATAACATTTTTAGATACCTTAAATGTATAGGTATGTATAGTACCCAAAAAGAGGGACGAGTGGCCTAGTTGTGACAACGCATATCAGTCGATTACGATTGTTAAGCAACGTTGACCCAAGTCGTTACTGGATGGGTGACCGAATTTAGAGGTTAAAATTTGAAACTTCGTTTCCCCCGTGCCATGAGAGCAGGTAAAGCCGTCGGTCCCGGTTATTTTCACTAACATCTGATAATAATCGTTTCAAAAACCTAAGAGTTTCATACCCTTAGGTTCTTGTAGAAAACTCCTACCATTATGTGAAAGGACCCTCAGTAATGAAGAATATACAAATTATCAAAAAAAATATTTTCTTCTGATATAGCATTTTTAAGTGTGGCGTTTTATAACTTTTATAATTAATTTATATTTTATTACTTCAGAGTTAGTTTTATTTAGTATGTTTAGTTTTCGATTGATTAAAATATAGGTACGTTTTCTGCCGCCGTGTCTCAATGTGGGATGTCTTTAATACACGGATCTCATAATAATTACTGTAAACACTGATATACCGGATTATTTATAAGAACGCAAACGCGAGAGCATCTTTTGTCGCTGCAACAATTTGATTGCCCACATCAAAAGTGAAGTCTCCTGACAGAATATCCTATTATTATCAAAAAACTTCTGTCAAAAATAACTAGGATGCCCGCCGGAAGGCACTCTGCTCATAGATTTTGTACTTGTACGCTTCTGATGTTCTTAAAATGGGAGGGACAGGATTTTTCTGATATAAATTTTTGATAATATGGGGCTGGGTCAAACGCGTGGTCATGATTCGTTATAGTTGATCTGCCCAGAGAAACATGCTACGACAATAAATCGCGCTTTGTTTGATTAAAAGTCAAGACAATTCATTATTCGAAGTCTTAAATTTTTTCAATTAAGTAGTCATACGTTTTAATTTTACGATTTGATATTACTTATTGACAAATTTCTTTAAAGGGGTTATTTGGCTTGTCTAAACTAATAGAGGAAAGATTTGTTTGTAACGGATAAACTGAAAAACTACTCAACCGATTTTAAAAATTCTTTCACATAAAGCTACTTTATCAGCGAGTAACATAGACTATATTTTATTTTCCAAAAAATTAGAGATCCCTATGAAAATTGCGATAATGTAAATGAAGTCGGAAAAAATCGTTAAATCTGAGCCGCTTGCGTAGCGTGTGCTGCGTAAATACTAAAAGTTACACAAATTGTGTATGATCGAATTGTGCCTCTAGTTCTAAAAAAAAAAGCCTCGATACCTATGTATGTATCTTTTAAGGTTGTCTCACAATAACCATTTTTATAAAAATCATCAATGATATGATTTTAAAATTTGTTCTAAAACAAAGCTTTACTTTCGAAGGTGTTTTTATTGATCCTTATCAAAATAAAATAGTTTGTCATCTCAAATATTCAATATAGACCAAATTCGTCCTTTACACCATTTAATTCAGATGAATATCATAGAAATTATGTACCTAACGCGCAATAGAAATGGTAATTCAATTTGTACCTGTTTTTTCTCGTTATAAATGCCATTGTGCCCACAATATGTATGAAGCATGTTCGCACTTAGGAGTTTTAGTAAATAGATTAATTCGAATTGTCTTGAATGTTGCCATATACTTAATAGAGTAGTGCGTAATGGAAAACAATGATGAAGCCTGAGAAGCGTGCGCAGTTATACTACTTAATCGACGTGAAAATCAAAATAAATCATAGTCAGTTTATAACTCTGGCAGTTTAATTAATTAATGCCATTAACAGACCTATAATTGTATTCAACCCTAATAGCATTTATCATTTTTTTAAATTGTTTTTGGCTGTTATCCTAAATACCTTTGATATATTTTTACATTACTTAAGAATTTATCCAATTTCTAAAGACTATTCTTTTGATAACACGGGCATTTTATTATTTTATTTTAGAAATCAATGAAAGTTTCTAACTTAAGACATTATCCTAGATTTTATGTACAATTTCGTATCACACAGTAAAATCTTTTAAGTATGTACCCTTTTAGTTATCTAGATTTTTAAAAACAATCATTCAGTTAAACAGGGTCTGCGCTGACTTGTAAATAGATATTAGCAGTTTATATGTTCATTAGTTATAACAGTTTCAAAATTGTATCGATAATTATTATTATATTTAATAATTGTCTTTAGAATTAGTATTAAATACGTATGTATTTTCATCATTTTCTAGCCGTAATGATATATTTATTGCAGGTGTAATACATTCATTGTGTATAGTTGTATTTTTACACCCCAGATAAGAGCATAACAGATGTTTGAAATCTTTTTGTACAACCTGATTGACATTGTAATGTCAAAGTGTACTAATAGGTATTGACGCCCTAATTGAACTCAAAGGTATTAGAAATTGTATTTATGTAAAAAACAAGCATGGTGCATGGCACAACAAAAAACGGAGACCGAGATCTTAGAAAATTTAGACATAATCTCGATTGAAAGTTCTTACATTTTCAACTAGACTAGCTTGCCGGTCTGTGGTGGCGCATGTCAATATTTATAATGAAAGGTTTATTGTTTCTTTAGGGGGGAAAATCCCTCCGGACTGTTACCTGCTGGGCATTTTTGGGCATTGCACGGCCCAAAACAACCTCCCCTTGTCCTCTAGGTCAACACAGAATATGTGCTTATGCTTTAGGTTGCTGACCTTTAGTTCTTATCTCATTTCCTCTCTTCATCATAATTGCTCTTAGCATCTAGGCGTACTTTTGCCACTCGTCTTCACCTTCTAGCATGCGGGCTACCATATTTGGCGCATCCACCCTTTTGCTCTCTGCACAGGGACCGATCTCACATCAGCACTGAAAGGTGTTAGAAAGATGAGAAGTCCTAGAACTAACTATCTTTTAAGAAGTTTTTAACTAATATAGGCGCACGATCCTATTTTTTTTGTTTGTTTTCATATTATACTATTAAGTATATCAATTTAGTAGCTGGCGAAAGCAACTCGAATTTCCTAGTATTCAAAAAAATCATATTTAGTGAACCCACCGCGGACCAGCTAGTATGTCTAGGTTTTCATAATTATGTGAAAGAACCACTGTAGAAAGTAGTTTAATCTTTAATAAAGAATTTCTTCAAGCATTCACCTGCTTCGCTACAATACCTATATATCGCTATATTAAATGTGACTGTTTGTAAACCGGCAAGTAAACCCTAACATAAAACTGCTATCTGTACATAATAATTATTGTAGTTTAGTCATGTTACGAGTATTTAAAAATAACCTAGGTTAGGTTGCTGTCTTCTTCCATCTAATAGGTATAGCTTTCACGAACTGTGTCTTTCTAATCAGTTAGGTAACTGATTAGAAATTATTTAAACACTTTTTTTTTCAATATTTGTAATTTTGAAGAAATCTATTTCAACTTATCATTTGGATTTATAAATTACTTATAATTTATATTAATATATAAATTAAGCGATTCTCTTCGATTTTTAAATAAGGAATATTCGAACTCAAAACCGTTTTTTATGCATTATAAACTTATAATATTAGAAAAATATTTCAAACATAACAGGCAATCTACCTTACAAAACACATTTTTTTTTACATGATCCTTAATCCCGGCAAAACAGTGTAAGGGAGTAATTAATTCAGCGCGATTCACAAACTGGTGTTTTCTATGTATAGGTGTGTCCACCAGATTTTGGTTCAGCTGTACCACTAGTTGTCAATGCCCGCGACTTTATCTGTGGGAATAAGGCTTTTGATTCCCGCGGGAACTCTTTAATTTTACGCCATAATATGTAGCCTATTTTTTTATTCAGATTATAAGCTATCTCCATTCCATATTTCAGCCAAATCGGTTAAGTTATTGTGGCGTGAAGGAGGAACAAGTATCCATATATACAATCTTACAAAAATAGAAGCTATCAAACGTATGAACATAAAAACTTACAAGCTACCAAACTTTTACATATATTATATTATTAATAAGATTTAGGGTCTCTGATGATTCAGTTCGGTGGTGAACATTTTTACTCTGATGGCATAATATTGCAGGGCAGTCTTATGCTATTGAAGTTTGATTCAAATTGCTTATTGTGAGGGTGCACAAGTCAGGATTTTTAAAATTTCGACCTGAGGTATAGATACCGATATTGGTACAGTTAAATAGTTTTTTGAGCTCATACCATCATTCGCGGTCACACGATTATTTTCCATACTCAACTACGAAGAAATAATAAAATCTGAATCTTTGCGTAGTCAAGGTCTCTCAAGGTCTTAAGTGAATGAATTGGCAAAAAATTTAAACAACAAAATCACACTTAAATTGTCTTCCGACTCGTGTGTATCTATGAATTGATAAAATTAAAGCGCTAACTTGTTGCTATTTTGTCTTATTTGATTGCATAACCTGCTTGAATACTGGCGGTTGCTAATGTCTAACGCACAAGCTGCCCGCGAGAACTGACATCCCACTACAGACAGACAGTTAGAATGTAGATCATTAATTACCTTGTAACTGTGATTTGTTTTATCTTAAACATTTAGATTAAGATTACGTAGGCTTTTGAATGGAGATTCCAATGTCTGGAAATAAAATTAAAAAAACAATCTTTATTATTTTATTGTAAATACATTTATGAAGATACGCTCCTTAATTAGTAAAATATTTTAACAATATTTCTGTAATAAAGGATATGTTATAGAAATGTAATTATTTGTGGTACTATGTTATAGTCGTGTTATTAAGATTTCGTGCTTTGAGCGCATGATATTGAGTATTTTAATTTACTGAGTGTTGATTATTATAAGTGTTGTATGGAGTTGTAACTTACATTGTTGTAAGTCACGTTACTAAAGATGTGTGTTGTTAATACGTTTGTGTTAAATGTACGTTAACAGATATAGCACTTTGTGGTAGAGTACGACAGAGCCGACTCTGATAACTTATACTCTATTGAAGAAATCTTACTTTTTTCATTAAGTAGCGGCTACTAAGCCTAGACATAAGCTTTGATATTGAATGTTCAATTGTTCAGGTAGCTCTCAGTGTTGGTTTACGTTATATTTATATAAAATCTGAGTACATCTTTAAATTTCGCTACATACATATATTATGATAAATTTAGACAACTTTTATGTGCCACAGCCGCAAAAAGTTATACAAGTGTTAGCTATAAGTTCATGGCTGAGGACTCGTACCAGTCATTAGGTTAAGAGAAATATAATACATATAATATGATTAATATTTATGTCTTAGTCGATAAGTGATAACATTTAAGAGATTTACATCATAAACCACTATCCGTTTAAGTATTATGATCAACAATATTTCCAATGTTTTAAAAACTTAGCATGTTAGAAATTAATTTGTATCGTTAAGATGTACAAACTACTTATGTACAGTGTGGTATTTTAAGCGAACGATTTTGTGTGACAGACGCCGAGGGAAGGCAATGTAACGCGGGTGTTGTAAATAGTGTACAAGCGGTCTTGTAAAATAACAAGTGTTTTCAATGTGCACATAGTCGCCTCATTCATTAAATAAATTTTTTAGATCAAATCCTTATCTTTTTATTATTTATATTTTTTCTTGCCTTTTATTGAGTACTCGATAATGCCCGCGACTTTGTCCGTGCCAGAACGGGTCTACATGAAATTTGGAGACAGATTATAGTCAGGAATAACACAGGTTACTTTTTATCCCAGAATAT
Organism: Erebia palarica; assembly: GCA_964035005.1. Classification (NCBI taxonomy): domain Eukaryota; kingdom Metazoa; phylum Arthropoda; class Insecta; order Lepidoptera; family Nymphalidae; genus Erebia; species Erebia palarica. The sequence goes on from OZ035986.1 coordinate 25,941,522, forward strand.
TCCTCCTCAAAACCTCTTGCCACGCGGACGAAGTCGAGGGCATCAGCTAGTTTATAATATAACTATTATTGTATGGAAAAGAGTAAACCGATCAGAGGACGGTATGGGAACACTGTGTGAGGACTTAGTGACTAACTTATTTAAACATTAATTTATGTGATTTAAAATCGTGTTATTCCCTTCAGAGAAATTTCTGAAATACGTAGGTATTCTTACAGTAGCCTCGCAATATATTTACAATAATATAATCTTTGTAAAACGGCACATTCGTACCTACCTTCCAAATTAGTTCGCTACCACCTACCACCAAGCTACTGCATCATCATACTTTTTATTTTATTTTATTTAACAACTTATAACCTACATGCAAGCTTCCAACCCCAATTTCACACCCTTTAAGGTGGATTTTCGTAAAATTGCTTATTATTATTTAAAACTTTAATTTAATTTAATCTACATACCGATTTTCAAGCCTCTAACTTACAAACAAAGGACTTTCATACAAACTTACAGCCCCCATTTCACCCTCTTTGGGGTGAATTTTCGTAAAATTGATTATACAGGTTATTATAATTTAAAACTAATAACCTAAATCCCTATTTTCAATTTTCTAACATCAAAAACTTAAAACCCTCATGTAAGCTTCCAACCTCTATTGCACCCCTATTGGGGTAGATTTTCGTAAAATTGCTTATGCAGGTTATTATTTATTTAAATTTAATAACCTAAATGCCGATTTTCAGGTCTCTAACTTCAAACATATAGGACTTTCATACAAACTTACCACCCCCATTACACCCTCTTAGGGGTGAATTTTCGTAAAATTGCTTATATGGGTTTTTATTATTTATATCTATTAACTTAATTTCCAATTTTCATGTCTCTAACTTCAAAAACAAAGGACTTTCATACAAACTTCCAACATCCATTTCAACCCCTTAGGGGTAAATTTTCTCAAAATCGTTTCTTAGCGGCCGTCTACACCATAGAAGGAAACTATCTTCCAAATTTCAAGTCTTTATGCTTTATAGTTCCTGATATATCGTGATGAATCAGTGACCTTTCGCTTTTATATAACCGTAAGATTGTAAAAACCGTTAGATTATAATCTAACTCGCGAAATTGTAAACTGACCCGTGTCATATCCAGTTGTCTAGATGCTGCGGGCAATGGAGTCGCCCTCGCGCGCCGAGATGGTGTCTGATATTAATTCATCAGAAGCGCGGGTCTTCTCCGTTTGGCTCAACAGTGCCAAGCGGGGCATGGCTTCCTTACCCGGCCGTAAATTATATAAGTTTTGACTATGGAATTACTATCTAGATGGCGCTTATTCAATCTCATGCAATAACAAACAAATCGTATCTACTAGCGATCGAAATCGAATAGATAGGTAAAAAATCTAGCGCTAAGCCTGACAAGTGGACTGGAGAAAAATATAGGGTTTCTTGATTACTGATTAGCATGTTCAGCCACGGTTGCCGAGGTCCTCTGTTCGATTCCCGTGTCGGTCTGGCACAAAATAGGTTCTTATTTGGGTTTTTTTGTAAGACATTCAAAGGAGAGTTCGTAAACCTGTCGGTTCTACGCCTGATCTCTCTCCGGTTGTGTAAGATTGGCGTCCCTTCTGACTGTGACCGAGAGGGAATAAAAAGTTCATCTCTGATTGCGCAAACTCGCCGCTGGCACTGTTATATTCTCTCCGTGGAGATTGGTCGTGGTGGCCGAAATTCGGTCGATAGGTCATCAGCTAATACTAAGATCAAGTTACGAGTTGCGATATATTTTGTAGTATCGACCTAACGAACTTTTTTTAAATTATGGATATTGAATTAAGCATATATAATGTGGTACCAAGACAGTGACTAAGAGATAAATTTAAAGAAATCCAATGACAGTGCACAACCAATATATATTTGAAAATTTAGTATACGTGCATATACACATTGATAAATTCAAGAAGAAAAGTGATTGTCATAATGTCAATACTAGAAATAAAAATAAACTTGTAATGCCTGCTTCTAGGCTTAGTAAAACTAGCAATTCATTTGTTGGAAACAAGTGTCCGCTTCTACAATAAGCTCCCAGAAGACACGTTAAAGATGTATCTAAATAAGTTCAAAGTTAATGTAAAACGTAAACTCATTGAATCTAAAAATGAAATCTTATTATCATGTAAAGGACTACTTAAACGACAAGGAAGCTTGGCAATGATTTGCTCTATGGCTCTGATAGTTCCTTAGTTAAGATGATTTGTGAGATGGTGATAATAAAAAGGAAAAAAACCCGGCTGAGTTTGTTGTGGGCTCTTCACAGACCGGCGTGTTTGGAACCCTCGTAGCTTTAGTTTTAAGATACCGTAACCAATTACCACCATCATGTTTTATAAGTAAGTAATTTTTAACGTCAATAAGTGTACCTACAGTGTACCTATATTGAATAATGATATTGAGTATTGAGTATATTGAGTATTGAATAGATACTTGTAGTTCTAGTAATCTAATCACTTGTGTTCTTATCTGAGGCAATGATAATATCAAACTCGTTGATATTATCATTGCCTCTGTTGTTCAAAATTATTAGTATCGATGCTAGTTTGTCATTGATGGTAAACTGTGGTTCACAAAATAAATCATGCGAGTACTTAATTTAGTAGATTTACTCGTATTTGAGTGCCAGCATGGTTTTAATACTAACATTGAACTACGCATTGAAAGGTGCTAGATAATATGTTTCTCGTTCGACCCTTGGACGTTTAAAGCTTAAACGAGTTAAGTCATAAGTGATTGTTATTGAATAAGTGGCTGTGTTCAATGGAAACTCGAATAAAACATAGAGCGAAAAGGAAAAAGAATTTTGTATCGGTAAGTGCTCATATTATGATCTCTTTTATTGACTAGGTAGGTACTTTTAAGTATCTACTGAATGTACCTACTCGTTCTAAATAAATTAGCTAAGCCATAATTATTTTATAATAATACTTTATGTTGGGCAAGTAGCTTAGTTGTAAGAGAGTTTATATTATACTAGATGACGCGCCCCGACTTCACACTTCCGGCTTCGGGAGGGCTTACCATATACTAGCCGATGCCCGCGACTTCGCCCGCGTGGATTGAGGTATTTTGGTTCTTTAATTTTCCGGGATAAAAAGTAGCCTATATGTTATTCCAGACTATAGTCTATCTCTGTGCCTAATTTCATCCAGATCCGTTCAACCGTTCTGGCGCGATTGAGCAACAAACATCCATCCATTCATCCATACATCCATCCATCCATCCAAACTTTCGCATTTATAATATTAGTATAGATACTACAGCATGTACACATACTTATATACCATCCATCCATCCATCAGCCTGTACTCGTCCACTGCTGGACATAGGCCTTTTGGAGAGCACGCCACCACACACGGTCCTCCGCCTTCCTCATCCATCCACTTCCCGCCACCTTTTTAAGGTCGTCGGTCCAGCGGGCTGGAGGTCGTCCCACACTGCGTTTACCAGTACGTGGTCTCCACTCCAGAACGCGTCTGCCCCAACGGCCATCGGTTCTGCGACAAACATGACCTGCCCACTGCCACTTCAGCTTACTAATTCTCTGGGCTATGTCAGTTACCTTAGTTCTCCGTCGGATTTCCTCATTACGGATTCTATCCCTCAGAGAAACACCCAACATAGCCCGCTCCATAGCCCGCTGAGCGACTTTAAATTTGTGGAGAAGGCCAGCTGTCAGTGTCCACGTTTCCGCTCCATACGTCATCACAGGCAGGACACACTCGTTAAAGACTTTCGTCTTTAAGCTTTGCGGTATCGACGAGTCGAAGACCTGACGAAGTTTTGCAAATGCTGCCCAACCCAGCTGGATTCTTCTGTCAGCTTCTTTATCGAAGTTATTCCTACCAAGTTGTATAACCTGACCGAGGTAGTTGTATTCCTGAACAACTTTGATGCTGACATTTTCGACGGTAATGGGTCTTAAGGTGACGTAGTCATTAAACATGACTTTGGTTTTATCCACGTTCATCTTAAGACCCACACATCTGGAAGAATGGCTAAGACCGGACAACAGTTCCTCGAGTTCCTGCGGCGAGTCAGCCAGTATAACGATGTCGTCTGCAAATCGCAGGTGTGAGATATATTCGCCGTTTACGTTTATGCCTCTACATTTCCAGTCCAATACCTTAAACACATCTTCGAGAGCGCATGTGAACAGTTTTGGAGATATAACATCTCCCTGTCTCACACCTCTTCGAATTGGGATCGGATTTGTTTTTTGGTCTTGGACTTGAACGGTCATTGAGGCAACGCGATAAAGAGAGCTCAACACCTGGATATAGTGCCAGTCGACTTGGCATCGCTGCAGTGATTCCAAAACAGCCCAGGTTTCAATGGAGTCGAAGGCTTTTTCGTAGTCCACAAACGCTAGACAAAGGGGGAGATTATACTCCTGAGTCTTCTGTATAATCTGCCTCAGAGTGTGAATGTGGTCCACGGTGCTGTAACCTTTACGAAACCCGGCCTGCTTTGGAGGCTGAAATTCATCAAGTCTTCGGGCGAGACGATTCGTAATAACCCTCGAGAACAGCTTGTAGATATGGCTCAGAAGTGATATTGGCCTATAGTTTTTAAGAAGGCTCTTGTCTCCCTTTTTGAAAAAGAGGACTGTGACACTTCTGCTCCATTCTTTTGGTGTTATGCCCGAGTTGATGACAGTATCAAAGAGGTGTTTGAGTTTGTTTAAAACTGGAGTACCTCCTGCTCTCAGGAGCTCCGCAGTGATACCGTCATCGCCTGGAGCTTTGTTATTACGTAACTGTTCGAGGGCTATCCTAATCTCGCCCACGTCGACACCCGGGAGGTCATCGGTGTAATGGCGCACGAGTCTCGCACGTTTGTCATTCGTGGATTGTTGGGGCGTGGGTCTTGGAGCATGGGCTGAATAAAGCTGCTCATAGAATTTTTCGATCTCAACTAACACCTCTGGTTTTGAAGCGACGGTTCGGCCATCTGATGTCCTCAGCTTAGTCAGATGGCTTCTCCCAAGATTTTTGACGAATACTTTTGATCCTTTATTGCGTTCGATCGCATCTTGAATATTGCGTGTATTTGCGGAACGCATATCAAAGCGTATTCGTTTTTTGATCAACTTGTTTAGAGAATGCCTATCTGACACATCCGAAGACATATTCCGTCTCTGCTCCATCAAAACCAGGGTCTCGTTAGAGATCTTGGACGAAAAACTCTTGCTTTCTTTTGCAAGGTATTTGCCTCCTATCTCACGAATGGTCCTCACAAAATCGTCATATTCCTGATCAACATCGTCGGTGGTTTCCAGCAAATTGAATCGGTTCCTCAGTTCTAATTGGAACTTACCTGTTGTTATATTGGGTTGGTTTAGTTTTGGACGAAGAGTAGACCTCACCATACGACGTCTCTGCAGTTGGAAGTCTATATTCAGAGAGCCTCTCACGAGGCGGTGATCGCTCCCTGTATTGAACCTGCTAATCACAGAGACATCTTTGAATATATCCTTTCGATCGCTCATGATGAAGTCTATCTCGTTCGTGGTCGTATGATCGGGGCTCTGCCACGTCCACTTTCTGTGTGCTTTTTTCTTAAAGAATGTATTCGTTAAGAACAGCCCTTGCCGTTCAAGAAAGTTGACAAGCATTTGACCCCTACGGTTCCTAACACCAACTCCATGTGGCCAAATTTTCGATTCGTCGCGTTCTTGTACTCCCACCTTTGCGTTGAAGTCCTCCATAACAACATTGAAGTAGGACTTGGTAGTATTATTTAGTGCCTTGATTACATCTTCGTATAGAGTCTCTACTTCTTCATCAGCGTGTGCCGACGTGGGTGCATATAGACTTGTACTATTTTCAAAGAGTATCTCTGATTTAACTTGAGTATAACGTATGCAACCCTCGTCGAAACGCTACTGATCTCCACAATGTTGCTAGCGAGGACTTTATTGATCAGGAATCCCACTCCGCCTTGGGACGTTTGGTCGCCTTCGCGATAGTAAATTACGTGGCCTGATTCTAGGGTCAGCGTATCCTCCCCCTCTCTTCGGATTTCTGACAAGCCCAGAATATGCCACTTGATTTTGTCCAACTCTACTTCAATTTCGGCTAGGCTTTCGTCCGACCTCAGTGTCCTGGTATTATAGGTTGCCAAGTAAAGTCGTTTTTGATGGTAGCTCACCGTCACCCAGAGATTCTTCGCACCCCCTGCCCCGCCGTAACCGCGACTGCTACCGTAGTCGGGAATAGCGGGGCGACCGGGAACTGGGGGCCTTTGTGTGTTGGCGCTGTTCATCCAAAGAAATGCCCATAATGACCACGCTGGGCAGGCGTGTTGGTCATCGCAGTGCTAGACTGTTTGCGCCGGTGTCGCTGCTGCCCGACACCAGCCTGTGTCATTTTTCCAGCCTAGCCAAATTTTTGAAATGGTTATCCCGCCATTTGTCGGTCGCCAGAGCCTCGTTCGTCAACCAGCAGGGGGTACCACGGGCAGGTGAGGTTGGCTGTTGGAGTACTGAGATGTCGGTGCACTCCCTTACCTCCCCTTACTTATATACAGTATGTTTAAAAATTTACTTTTTATTGAGTAATTATAGGTAAGGATCGCAAATGATTTGCTGTTATAGCTCGTGCAAATCAAATTGTCGCGTCTGAAGTTGACCACAAGATGCGTCGCCTTAAACAATGAGTTTCACGCGTAGTACCTAGGTATGTAGTTTGACTTCGACAGTTTGTGTGAGAGCTGCGCAAACCAGCACTCGCACCTCAGCTCAGAGGCGACTGTTTGTTTGGCGCTAACAATACCCATCCGGAGTTCAGCCCACCATCTTTGAACATCATCAGTTCTTCATGAAATTAACATGAGACCTACCAGATAGTACACCATCGACATATAATATAATAACCAATAAGTCTATGTAACACCCTTTCTAATGAAAAATATTTGTAAAAATCGGTTCTAAATTGACAGAGTTATGGAATTAAATTAACAAAAACTTTCGTCCCCTATCCTGAAGGAATCCTATTGCTCTTCGGGGTAAATATACTAACCTACATAATATTAACCTGGAGTGTTAACAATAAGCGTGGAAAGTTTCATTCAAATCCATTCAGTAATTTCGGCGGCCCAAAAAGACAGACAAAACTCAATCAAAAAATTGGGTTCTGTAGCGATAGTAAAGCTTCTTCAGATTAAAATTTTCAAAAAATATTCAGCGTTTTGGTACAGAAATAGTCCCTCACAGTTTATTTATAAGATGGATGGAAACTAGGATCCCATTAAAAACATAAATGTGAAATGAGAGCCAAGTTCAATATTATGATATATGCCTTGGTTGTTGATTCAACGAAAAAAAGAAGTGACATCTAAATGGGTGCCAAGTTCAAAGGACATTCCAGAAATTTATTTATATAAACATAAAATATTTTATAACTACTTAAAATATAATTTTTTGTTATAACTTAGGATAATATATTGAAGACTAAGGATTGACTTGGCTACTTTTCATTTACGAATTACCTATATTATAGCCTTCGCAAGTTCTAAAGCTGTAAGTTCTTATCTTACAATCGTGCATTGTTGAGTCAATATCTCCTGAGAATGCTCCGGTATCGGCGTGAAACGTACGTTGAGGGTATTTTGGAAGATTTATGTGAGAAGAAGAATGTCGCGGGCTACAAGTTGAGGATACGCACTGTACCACATGGATTTACCTTCTGTGGCGGATTAAAGCATCTTAAACTTCTAATATTTTCATAGTACTCATATAATCCTTCCCAAAATTTGGCTTGCTGGTAGAAACTGTACTTTTAGGTACTTAATAATTCCACCCGTTATATATTCACGTGAAGACCTTGAAATCCACATAAAGACCAGCTGTCATCAATTTTGAATTACGGACACTTTAAGAAAGTGTTCCTAATAGAATCAATTAATTAAAAAAATATAATAAAAAAATACTAGTCTCTTATTTATTCCTTTGTCCATTCACCCAACTAACTAGGTACCTATCTGAATGCTAAATTAGAACTTTCTAGGTAATTTGGAACTGGGTTAGAGTTTTGATCTATACTTAAGTCAGTCAGTGATAAAAATGAAGATTTTGGACTTTAATATTTAAATAACCATTTGAGGTGTGTTTATGAAATTTGGAGTAGGTACATAATTGTTATGTATCTCGCAAGTCTAAATATATGAGCCAAATTTGACATGTTTATGTGAAATAGTTTTTGAATTATGAGGGGGTCAAAAGTGGCTCCAAATGGTTCGTGTAATATTACACACGGTGCTGCTCGCCAGTTCTGTTAGCTTGAACTTGTCTGGACACTTGTCTTGTACACCTACAATTTATTAATATGTCAATAAATTTTAAGCCCCTAGAACAATGTGGCTAATTCTGTTGTACATACAATCTCTGAACTAAATTGACAGGTCTTCTTCTTCTCATGGTTCTTCAATGTTGAATGTTGGCCGTCATCTCGTAATATAATGTCTAAGTCTATCATCCTTTTACAGGGAGCAATATTATTAGACTTAAATCATTCAGTTTGATACAGATATTTTGGTACCTACCTTTAACAGAATTGGTATTAAGTAATTGTATGAAAGGCATACGTACAATAAGCTTGAGTACCTTATCCCTAAAATTAACTTAGTGTCTGTGTCTGATGCTACATATTAATCGATGGTCTTAATAGAATTAAAATGAGGCCCTTTGACGACTAGAATAATTTAATTTGGCAGGAAGCAAGGTCTCAAAGCACAAGTATAGAAAAAAATCTGAAAATCGATAATATAAGGGTTCCGTATTCATAGCGAGTCGAATTATTATCAGGCGCTACCAGTTTAGAACCATAAATATGTAAGCCAGATATACACAGCTGATTACGTGTTGTCCTGAATCTTTCTTGATAATTAGTAAATTTTTTTTTGTGTGGTGGACGGTGGTACGGAACCACTAGCGCGCGAGTCTGACTCGTACTCGTGACCAGTTTTTTATAATTGGATTTACTGCCCGGAAAAGGTTAGTAGTAGGTACGAATGTTACGTGAAACCGCGTGATTGGTATTCCTAACCTTTTGGATCAACTCTTGAACTCACGCGCTTTGAATTCTTCGGCCTGTTCATGTGCAGAAATATATTAGTTTATTAAATTGTATGCGGTGGTGCCTAGTGATGCTCTATAAGGGGGTAGCAGTCTATGGTATGTGACTATCACGGGCTGAGTTTGTGGGCGCATGCGTGGAGTCCGCCTCGGGCGTGCAACGGGCGAACGCGGCAGAACACGGTTACGCTTGCGTGTGTCGCCATCGATCCACGTTTCGCGCTCCGGAACCTCGTCGGTCGCCGTCGATACGGCGTTCCGCCTCACCATGCAGCCTCCGCCTAGAAAGGTGAGTAAATCCCCCATGTTTACTACTGATAATGACAACACCAGCTAACCATGGACGCGCGATGCTATACCAAAGCCTGAAGCAAGGCGCTCTGCTCTAGCTGCGCTCCACACTAATGCCGTTGTAACGCATTGTCAATGAATTATCTCAAATGCGCCAATATTTTAGCTTGAGGCTGGATTGAAAGAGCATTATATAACTCACACTTACTCACAATATGTTCGTTTTAACAGTTGCAATGTATTTATTTCAATGGTCACTGTCGTAATCAATGATCGTAGATTAAGTAATTGGTCCATTCGTTTGAATAGGAGATGCTGTTCGAAGAGGGAGTGTATGAACGCTAACGTTTTGCAATGGAGATTAAATAAAAATAGGTATATGTCTAAATTCACAGATTAAAATTATTTTGAGTTTGGCTTGTTTGGGGTTAAAATTCACTTTATTCTCTTGACAGCTCGTAAGATAAGCGCAAGTAGGTATAAGTATAAGGGCATACTTCTTACTACTTTACATGTCTACACGATATGGAATTATCTTATTTAAAAATTGTATTGCTGTCATCATTTATAATTCAATTGCTTAAGAAATATAAAACTAAGTAGTAATTAAATACAAAAATGTAATGAAGAAAACCCGTTTTGTTTTTACCTATTGATAATAGTTTACCTGTTGCGATTTTCAAGAGTCAAAAAAGGGATAGCTATCAATCATAATATTTACTACTTACTTACTACTACTTATCTATTTATCTATCTAGGAGTCTATAAGTTTATAATGAAACTGTAAGTGTAACTGGTCCATTTCATGTACTGTAAATATATTTTTTGAAACTTTTGATTGCAGGAAGCTGTTTAATAATCGATATAGAGCCAGATAGCAAAACTTGACCCTGAGATCCAAATGCATGGACCGCTATTTTTATTCCGAGCGCAGGGAGACCCTCAACCTCAACCGCCTTCCCCTCGCACCTGTCGCGTAGTTAGTTCTGCCAACCAGGCTTTTTGGGCTCAGGACGACTCAGATCATTAATTAGTTTACTCTACTCAACATTGTCAACCTCCTCCCCATTCATAGTTTTTTTGTAGAAAACGGACTAGGTATGTTAGGGGCGAAAGCAGAGGATATGGCAATATATGAAACGCGCACACTAGGCAACCGGACACACCGTTGTTCCACTTATACGCGGACTTTTTGTCCTGTCCAATCCTTAGTGTTTTCGCTCCAGTTTATTCGACAGGGATCAGTGTAGGTGAATTCCACGATGAAAACGTTTTTAGGTTAACTAGTGTGGCATAATTTAAGGCTCCGTACGATGAGTCCTGAGTCATAACTGGAGTGCCAGTAAGGACCTCATTAGTTTCTTTCATTGAAACCTACTTCTCTCAAGTCTCAGTTCGTCTCGATTTCTTTATAAGTAGGTACCTAACTATACGTACTTAGTCCCCTGTAAACATGGGAGCGTTGGAATCATCGCTCCGAACTAAGACCTCGCGTCCTTATGAGTTCAGACTTTACAGATATATTTTTCACGTCTTGTATTATTAATATACGATCTTTTTATATTCTATTAATTTTATTCAGCCCGAACCACAATAATTGCAAATTACCTATGGAGCGCCATCTATGAATACAACAATTTGACCAAAGATTTTCATTTATATTAGTACCAGATGATGCCCGCGACTTCGCCCGTGTGGATTAAGGTGTTTTTATTCCGCGGGAACTCTTTAATTTTCCGTAGTAGCCTGTGTCCTTCCCGGGATACAGCCAGGCCGTGAAAGCGTAGCAGACAGATATACTATCGCGTTTTTTTAATATTAGTATGAAATTAGTATGGATTACCTCACAAGTCCTTAGGCAAATCCAAAAACAAATTACTTCTCATTCGCTTCCATAAGCAACCCCCTATTTTATAACTTATTAGGGCATTGATTTACAATATCATTGAAGTATTTATATCCATTAATTCAGAAGTTATAAGGCTCTGACAGACGCGGACGGATAGACGGACAAGTGACAAATCCACCCAAGTAGACTCAGAGACCTTCTCTTCACTCGATCAAAAATCACGAGCAAAATACGCAAATACATTACAAGACTGCGATCCTACGATTACTACATATTTAGATAATAGTATGCCTATGTGACTCTTTGCCAATATCGTCAACTACCCGATAGTCTCTTGCCTCTAACTTCAGCGACACTCTTCCCGGAAATCATTTTCATCGCCGCAACCATATCTAGTATCTACGAGTACTTCCTCCACATGAGTAAAGCTCTTTACTCTGTGCTTCCTCTCCCGGCTCTAATATCCGCTCCACACCACCCGTGACTCTTTTTGTCGCTCCTGCATTTTCCTGACTTAATTCTCCCTATCCGGCCTAATAACTAAACTAACAGTAGGTAATCTAACTTTGTTCTTAGCTAGTCAACCTAACATTAGTGAAGCGGAACTAACTCCCATAGTCAGTGTTCTTTATTCCTATAATGTAAAAGGGGACATTACATTCATATTTTGACTTTATTTGTAGCCTTTTTGATAGTTCGCACCGCATTTACGGGGCGCGCCATTAGATGCCGGATAGTAAGGCATGAAATATTTGACCGAAATCGTCCTGTTACATAGTTAAAATACAGTTTTATATAAAAAGGTAAAACCAATAACTTTTTGAATTATTAGGTACCTACTAGATGATGCCGTCGACTTCATTCGCTTGGATTAAGTTTTTTCAATTTTCGCGGGAACTCCTTAATTTTCTGAGATAGAAAGCCTATGTTCCCTTCCCAGGGATACAAACTATCCCTGTAACAAATTTCATCAAAATCGGTTGAACGGATAAGCCGTGAAAGCGTAGCAGACAGACAGACACACTTTCGCAATTATAATATTAGTATGGAATACTCGATAGATTTTTTTTTCAGAGTAACTATACGAAGTTTCTGAAGAATCTCCACACTGAGCAAATTGCGAAGCTCCACGCCAAGAATCAACACGAATGTGATTTGCTGGAAGATCTGCGCACTTACACGATCAAAAGATCGGCCATTGAAAAGTCATACTCCGAGGTAAGCAAAACTTACCTGCTTGGGGTATCGCACTTATATTAAACCTACACCTTATATAAACGGTTTCTACACGGCATCGTACCAGAATACTGGCGTATGGCGGCACGAGACTTTGCTGGTAGGCCGTACCATGGCCAAAGTCTCCTACCAGGAAAGACCAGAGAAAATTCAGAAATTACAAATTCTCAAATTGGCCCTGCCGGGGATAGAACCCGGGACCTCCCAATCATAAGACCGCGGTGTCATCAAACGGCCATTATGGTTAAATAATATACATTTACCGCCAGACTTGCTCTTATCTATTACCAAAGCATGTGAGTCCACCTAATGAAACCCAACGCTGTTTGTCTATGGAATGAATGGGTTTACTAACCCATTATTTCATCACCCAGAGATTTGGGATGCCAATTTACATGATGCATGTGAGCATATACTTGTCTGTATGCTCGAAGAACTAGCATGGCGAATTACTTTAAGACATCACTAGATTTTTATTAATTTCTAGTGGGCCCGGTAGACGTTTTCCTGCCCTATCTTCTTTACAATTATTCCATATTTTCTCAGCGTTTAAACCTTCCCTGGACTACGACAAACATTTCAAAACTAAAATCAGCTAAATCGGCCCAGCCGTTCTCGAGTTTTATAAATAGAAAATTGAAGAGAAGTAAGGCTGCAATTCACTAAGCTTTATCTTCTTAGTTTGATTTCTTTCATTGAAATGCACGTGGACCGCGCGAACAACGGATTTCTTATTTATTTTTGTTAATAGAACGGAAATTCCGATGACGATAAAAATAATTATTAATTATGCTGTACCCATACTTGATTATGAGCACTCAACAGAAAGGTTAATTACTAAATTATGAGCTAAATTCAAAATACAGCTGTTCTTATTAGTATCGTTCCTAACTTAATTTTTCAAGGTTAAGTATACCATTCTACCTGCTTAATAATTCATCTTCATTTTAGTACTTATACGTGTTTCGATACCTATTACTTATCAAATATTAAAAACTGAACTTCTAAACTTAGGTTTAATCCTTACCTTAGGTTTAGGTAACCTTTACGTCACTCAGGAACACAGAATTGTATGTCTGCTATATAACAACTATTATTATATTATGCTATTTATTTATATTATAACAATTCTTAGTTACGACAACACATATCAGTCGATTGCGATTGTTAAGAAACGTTGACCCAAGTCGGTAACTGGCGGGTGAATTTTGCGTTGTCGTTTCTCCGTGCCTCTGAGAACACGATAACCTATTACATCTGATAATATTCGTTAGTAACCTAAGAGTTGAATAGTACCTACTCAATCAAGACTCATTGGTCGATAAAGTCATTTAAAGAAGCTATTGCTCTTACAGCTATAATCGCTCTTAAGTTATAAGTATATTAAAACAGCGAAAATACACTACGAACAAAAACTGTTTGTCAATAAATAGTCCGCCTACCACATTAACATCTAGGTTTGCATAGTTATTTTGCTCGTCATTTTGTAGTTATTTAATTCTGAATAAAACCAAACGAGATGAAAAACAATTCTCCCATTCTTCAAAGCATTCTTAAAAATCACAAAACCTTTAAATTAGGTAGGTACCTACATGGTAAATGTGAAAATGGTGACGTGGCAATTTTCTTTCGTTTTTATTTAAGTAGCGTTTATGTATTCATCTAAGGAAACTGGAAATAGGTACATATACCTACGTTGGTAGTTGTTTGATGTTTTATAGAGATTAGTGTTTACATATTCTGTTTATTCTTAGGCCTTGCTGAAAATATCATCGGCATATCTGAATAAGAAAATACCAAATATCCCTGATTTGAAGGTAGATGGTGCTGAAGAAAAATGGTACGTAAATTAATATTGAAATCGTTTAAGCATGCATTGTAGATGTTAGTATGGTCTTTTCTTTTCTTAAAAGCTTAGTATACCACACCAGGCCTCTGACGCGCTTAGTTGGACCTCTAGAATTTAAAGTGAAGAATAGAAAAGAGAAGAATATGTAGGCGTGTTCTCACCTCAGTTATGCGAGCTGTTTTTACGTAGTTATAAAATATAAAGGTGCCTTTCAACAAACACCTACGCGCCTTCTGAACGTTTACCGGCGCTAATGATACGATATCCTTCGCTGAGATACTATATGTACATCCAACCATCCATAGTCTTGTTTAATTAAGAATTCATTGTCATAACAGTACATAAAGCGATAACGTCTATATAAGAAAAAACTTATCTTTTGTTGCATTTAACACGTCCACATTATTTACTTACGATGTCCTTTTTTATTTAGAAAATATATGCCAACCATTCATAGGGTGTATTGTATAATAAAGGTTCCATAAACACGTTAGTACAATTTTTTTTTGTCCACAAGACCCTATTATTGCATTACCCTTTTATATTTGATATTATTTATACCCTAATGGGTAAGTACTAATAATAATAAACTATTATAAACTAACTATTAACTAATAAGTAACTAAAAAACTTAATAACTACAGCGTAAGTTACGTTATAAAAGAAAGATTAATAATTAACAAAAACAACTAAATTAACAATAACATCTAAATTAAACATTAAGAAGAAAATTTCTTTTTGATGATTTTGATGCTATCACAGAAGATAATTTGCGCGGAAATAACATTCTATACATCGGTCCGTGGTGACCAAGATTGCTTCTCACTTGAGGCAAACTAAATGTCTTGCAATTATGCTCTGCGGCTTCTGTCACGAGGCACTACGAACTTTAAGCGTAATTTTATATTTGTATAGGAACATGTGGAATGTTTGGCGCACTGTGCTGGAAGAGAATGAAAAGCTGGCCCGCGCAAGACTCGCAGCTGTCGAAGTATTCCAGCAGCAAATAGCCGATGAGGCGAAACTTTTGCGACAACATAAGCTTAACGTCGCGAAGAAGGCAAGTTACAAGGATAATCCCGTTAATTTTCTATTTCAAATAACTTTTAACGCGATTATATTTCGATTGATTTCGGCAAAATTCTTGAATCATCCTCGTTTGCGCTCAGTTTTTGAAGTGAAAATTTCTTTAGGCGCGTTGTGTACTTTTTGATAAGGGTTGGTCCGTGACCGACACCGTGGTCCGTGACACCTCACGTTGTTAAGAAGACAAAATATCTCAAATATAATTAAAGTACATTCGTAATTAAACTTTAATGCCTTAGTTTCAAGGTTTATATATATATATATATTTTAATTATTTTAAATGTTCGTTTTCACTTCTATCGGCAGTCCTTAAGGCAGCCAATTTTTAAAAATATATTTATTAACTTGAATAGGTTAGCCGGCAACCATCGTAAACTGTATTATCACTTACCATCAGGTGAGATCGCAATCAAGGATTAATTTGTAGTGGATAAAAAAAAACTTGGACAGAAGTCATAATGTAAACTTTTCAAGTAGGTATAAAACCATAAAAACAGTATTAGATTTATTATTATTTATTTACTTCTACGACAAAATATTATGTAAATGTGTGTTATCGAATGTCTATGTGGCATGTGGACGGGAAATCTTGGTATAGTGATAATAAGTATTGTGATAATTATTATTCTAACTCGGTAAACTCAAGTGTCACGTTTGTTAAATTATACTAAACACACTTTATACTAAAATAAGGATCCAGAAATTGTTTTCATAATTTCGTATACGTTGTGTGTAGGTATATAAAATATGTTGTTACATTATTTAACGCCACAATATCAGTTCGTATACAGGTCCAGACTACGAGGCCTTGGCATCAACGTCAATGGCGAGTACATCACTCACCTTCGGTTTGCCGATGATATAGTCATCATGGCAGAGACTCTGGGATACCTTAATGCAAAGCTCAATGACGTCAGCAGTAGGGCTTTCGAATACCGGTATTAATACCGGAAATATTTTTTTCAATAATAAAGAGGGAAAAACTTAAAATTAGATTGTTTTTAACTTAAAACTAGTCTTTTCTGAAGGAAACGGCCAATTCAAACACCAATTTTGATCAAAAATGACTTTTCTTCACTGGTTTCAAGCAATAAAGGTGCTCTTATTGAGCTAATGTGCTTAAGATACAACTTTTAAACTTAGCCGAATAAAAACAGTAGCATGTACCACGAAATATATGCAATAGTCAATGTTTCGTTCATAGTGTCACCAATACCGATATCCCGTATTAGACATTTCAATACCGGTATTGAAAACGGACGAAAAAAGCCCGGTATTGGAAGCCCTAGTCAGCAGAGTTTCCCAACAGAGTGGGCCTTAAAATGAACATGAGTAAGACGAAAATCAGGCCAAAAATGCACTTGAAATTGTAGACGAGTATATATACCTGGGACACATGGTGCAGCTAAGTACAGTTCGCGTGCGAGGTCCAAAGAATCTCATGGAATGTTGACGTAATGAGATATTGAGAGTTGTGATTTAGTCGATATTACGGTATCGATTCAAACACATCTTTAGTATCTGAGCGCGTGCATTGAATTAATTATTAAATACTAATTCTATGAGGATATTAAGTGCAATCTTACTTCTTACTAATATTATAAATGCGAAAGTTTGGATGGATGTATGGATGCTTGTTACTCAATGACGCCCCAACGGCTGAATGGATCTGGCTGAAATTATGCACAGACATAGATGCACGCAGACAAGTCGCGGGCATTAACTAGTAAGAAATAAGAAACAAATTGTAAAATAAAATTTAATTATAATGAACTGTACAAAGTGAACGTAAAATATAATTAATCTGTCGCAATCAGAATAATCAGTAGGTACTTTAAGGAATTTAAAAATTAAACAGCTATTTGCAGACAAAGAAACTTTAAGTATTGTACTATTTATAGTAGGTACAATATAACCCTGCTATTGCAAAATTAAAAACAGGACTCGATATTTAAGCGCTCTCTCGCATCACGGTCGGCAATAGTATGGGTGTGTGCGGGGTATGAAGCGATGGGTCGGGCGCGGTGCGCACCCGCCCGCTACCTCAACCCCCGATTCCTCAGAGCTGGCGCGGACTATAGGTCCAATTTCGAGAAAGAGGTGAACCGACGAATCCAACTCAGCTAGGCAGCGTTCGGGAAGATTCGAGATGTCTTCTCGTCCAAGATTCCTCAGTGCCTGAAGACCAAAGTCTTCGAAAAGTACGAGTTGCCAGTGATGACATACGGTTGCGAGACTGTCGCTAACTATGGGCCCCATAAGAAAGCTCAGGGTCACTCAGCGGGCGATGGAGAGAACAATGCTCGGGTTTTCTTTGCGCGATCAAATCAGAAATGAGGAGATCCGCAGAACTTGCGACTTATTGTTTCACTTTTGCGACTTCCAAACCAAAGAATTTTCTTTGATTTTCCGGGATAAAAGACTTTTCTACCCACATAACTGTTCCTCCTTTTAATATGTTAAGCGAATAGGTACACAGAAAAACATACAAATTGTTACTTTGTTATCTATAAATACTTAAATTGCGACTCCATCGGCGAGGATTTTTCAAAACCAAATAATTTTCTTTGGCTTTCTTCAAAATCAGTCGGACTGCTAGGCCTTGAAAGCGTAGCAGACCGACATACTTTCGCATTTATTTGTATGCATTTTCATCCTTGAGAGCATACGTTGAGACTTGAGAGTAATATCATGAATGTTGTTAGAAGGGAAGCGTTGGCAAATTACATTAAAGCGTTCATTGATATCCATGCCTTGCAAATTGCAATACCTAAATGAATTACCTTACCTGATGGGCTTAAAATCTAGTTTAAATCGATAGGCGGATAATATCCTAATCTATTTAAGTATTGCTATCGATGCGTTCCTTTATACTTTGACAGGGATCTCCGCGATTTGATACCGCGTATATGAATATACCTCATTGCGAATGCAAAATGTTTTTATCTGTTTGTTACCTTTTTACGAGTCAATCCGCGCTATATACTGATCTTAACAAAATTAGGCAAAGAGATCTTTTCATCCCGTAGAAATAGAGTTGCATTCCACTATTAATATTGGCCCTATTTACCTACCTCCAAATCAATATTGAATCTTTTAGGCTACTTTATAGTTTAGGTTGCATAATCAACTCAGACCAAATACCATATCAAGTCATCAGCAGCTGTGATTTCATCTTGTTTATAAATTTAAAAATAAAAAGTTCCCCAGGGATTTTTGAAAAACCTAAATGCACGCTGTTGTAGTCGCAGGTATTACGAGTATATAGTAATTTATACCTAAATCGAAAATTACTATCGTTTCGTAAAACGACATGAAATTTATGTCAAGACTCCATATCGCAATCTCCAAAATCAGGACCAGAATGAAATCTGGCTACCCGGTCTTGTCTGCCCTATCACTTAGAGTATTTTTGCAAAGCGCGAAGCCAGAAACTGGCGGAAGAGGAGGGAGAAGCTGGATCTTCATTCAGCTTCACCTTACGGGGCGACGGAGGTAGTTTTCTGGCGTAATCCATTTATTCCGATAGTATGGTCAGTTACAATGCAATTCATTTAAGTACTATGCGGCTGAATGAGGGCAGTTGCATTGAAGAACGTATCGCAAGATGCAATTCGGCTGAACAACGAGCTGCCAGATAACAAAACGGTACCGTTTTGTAATACGGCAAGCCATTTTGTAATATGGTGAATTTTACGATTTGGAGGCGACATATATTCAATACGCTATCATAATATCTGTATCCCAATTATTCTGAGTGCTGCAATATGTATAAATTTATTTGAGCGGAATACATTGTTTTGTACTTGGTATACACTACACTATATCAGCACTGCAGTTTATTTTCTAAATAGTATTTGCATTAAAAAAATAATATGATTTTGATATTCAGCATCATTTTTCTTCCGGAATATTTTTCTTAATATATATGTGTATAGTCTTAGTTAGAATATAAGATTGATTATAGAATTTTTTTTTCCATCAGTGCACTGATTCTCTGGCCCAAGCACATAAAGAGCTTCAGAGAATCATTTCGGATATTGACAAAACCAAAAAACTCTTTTTTCTAGTATTCGCATAAAATATTATGATTTTGATATTCAGCATTATTTTTCTTCCGGAATAATTTTCTTATTATATGTGTATAATCTTAGTTAGAATATAAGATTGATAATAGAATATAATTTTTTTTTCCATCAGTGCACTGACTCTCTTGCCCAAGCACATAAAGAACTTCAGCTAACCGTTTCGGATATTGACAAAACAAAAAAACTCTATTTTGATGAAGAGCATACGGCCCATGACGTCCGGGACAAGGCTAAAGATATTGAAGAGAAGTAAGTAAAGTTAAAGTTGCGTTTTTATAAACAATTTACTTGGTCGTCGTAATCATCAATCGCTAGACTTCACAGGTGGAAATCAGAGGCCCAATTGTCTAAGTAAATCGTAATAATTTTACGGTTTAAAACGTATTACTCAAGCAGTGTAAGGAGTTCATACATGCTTTTTGACATGCAGGCATCTATGAACTCTTTACCCAGATCGAATTATCCGTTTGACAAACGATATAGATTATAGTCCGGTCAAAAAAATAGTGATCAAAAATAAAATAAAAACTCAGTACCCAAGGAGCAAAATCAGCAAAATTCAGCACCGTCGGAGTGTTTGTAATTTAAAATGTCTATTTTGATCGACTATTACGATTTCCTTCCACAATCGGGGGGGCATGTTTGGAGATTTCCACGCATATATCGCACAAATCGCTTGAAAGCGTTGGAAAGATTTTGCCTGACAGACTGAAAATAACTTACATAATACTTATGTAGGCCAAGTTGTAGTGCCATCTGATAGGAAAATTGATTTAACTGGAAAAAAAACGCCACGAAATTCAGCAGTTAATTGTTAGTATGATTGAAAGGGCAAAAGTGATTGATAAAAATTATTAATATACTTCCTCACACGTCTCCGTTTTGTGTTACTTACATAATATGATTTCATAATTCAGGTTGAAAAAGAAAAAAGGGTCCTTCTTTCAATCGATCACTTCGTTGCAAAAAAATAGCGCCAAAGTGTCATCTCGTAGAGACCAGTTGGAAGAGAAATCAACCGGAGCAAGAAATGATTATCTCCTGAGTATTTCCGCTGCGAATGCTCACCAGGTTAGTAGATATCATTATAAAAGTTTTTGAAATAAAATTTATACAACCCAACTTGAGGGAACTTATAATATATTTTTGAACATTCAAAAATGGCCGCCACGTTTGAGGCCATCTATTAAAGAAGTGGCAGAAACCTTAGAAATAGAAGCTATGTCCATAGAATTTATAGAGAAAAAGAGGATAAAGAAGAAGAGGAAAAAGAGGAGGAGGAAGAGGAAGAGGAGGAAATAACTGTACTGTTCTCAGGTTTACAAATACCTAGTTTGGTCTGGTTTGGCGTGCGTTTGACGGTCTCCCTGGCGCAGTGTTGAGCGCTGTAGTCTTAAAGTGGGAGGCCCGGGTTCGATCGCCGGGAGGGTCAATTTGGGAATCTAAATTTCTAAATTTTCTCTGGTCTGGTCTGTGGGAGGCTTCGGCTTTACCGCCAAGTGATTTAGCGTTCCGGTACGATGCTGTGTAGAATCCAACTAGGGATATGGGTTTAATATAACTGCCACACCCCTGACAGGTTAGCCCGCTACCATCTTACACTGCATCATCACTTAACATCAGGTGAGATTGCAATCAAGGGTTAACTTGTAGTAGAATCAAAAAAAAACACGCTCTATTGACACATTTTTCTTTGCAGACTCGGTATTTTCTTGTCGAGCTACAATCGTGTATGCAAGGCATGGAGGCATCTGTTTATGAAAAAGTTTCCGAATTCCTCACGTTGATGGGTCGTACTGAATTACTGACCTGCTCTGCTACACAACATTCTTTCGGCAAAATTAGGGATCAAGCTCAACAGCTAACACGAGAATATAATCTGCAGTGTCTGTACCTATACTATCCCGTGCTAAAACAACACATTCAAGTTAGTAAAGGTTGAATTCAATATATTTTTAAGTAAACGCAGCATATTAAGTAAGTATGTAGGTAAGTATATTTAATGGTTTAAAGACTATTTTTACCAAAATTTTATCTTGGAAAGCGAATGTTTTCATTAGATATTCGTTGAGGTGTTCCGTTCTTCATTTCTGTAGATTTTGACCAGCTTTTAAAGGTTCTATATATAAAAACGACGGAAATATCGAATAGTAAGAAATCAGACATAAATTCATACGCATTTCATTTTCATTTTGAACCGAAAAAGGGCGATTTTAATTTATTTGTTGTAGGTATAATGGTTTTTGGGTTTTAATTTGGCTTTTACACTCGTATTCTTTACAAACCATATTTTATATCTAAGGTACTATCCTGATACTAACATATTTGCTTTTTAATTATCCTAATCAGTATGAGTTTGAGCCATGCGACAACGACCCTGTCGACACGGTCACCATGGATCAAGAAAGTGTATCACAAACTCTAGCCCAAGAAGCTCGGCGCTGGGCGACCCGGGTGGTGCGGGAAACTGCTCTCGTAAGAGACGCTACCCGTAAACTACACTTGTACCAAGCCATGCGAGATGCAGGGCAAAAGGTGAGCGTTGGTCGTTAAGATTACAGAAAATAATGTAGGTACACTTTATTTCTGCTACAACGTAGGTACCTACGTCATCTACTTTTTTTAGCAGTGCATTGTATGTATGTTACTAGTAGGACAAATGAACTCGCTATTTCCACTAATTCTGCCGGTAGATCTAAGATGTTTTACTGATCCCTATCAGTAGGGTTACCATGGCAGGAATAGGTGTACCAGGCAGACACACACACAGAGCGTACAACAACAGGTCGTAAACTCAAAGAATCCGCGTTGGAGAGTTACTTATGGCGTTTTATCAATTCACGCCAATCGGTACAGCTCAATGAAATATGCCGATGGACGTATTTTTCTGTCCAGCATGTGGTGTGCTTTTGCCCTTATTTTTGATTAATTGCTTTCTAAAGCTTTGGAGTGTGAACTTGTCTAAGTGCTACACATTCATCACATGTGCAAGATAATTTTTTTAGCTGGTTCACGTAAACCTGTGAGGTACACTCGATAAGTAGATTAAGCTCACTTATCTAATACAGTTCGTTCTTTAGGTCGACCCGAATGACCCAAATGGACCTGAGCTTGAAGTGCGTATGGACGAACTCAGATCAAATATCAGGCGTTCTGAAACCTCAAAAGTTAAATATGAGGCTAGATTAGAGTGCCTACGGAATAGTGGAGCACCTGTAGACGAATGGCTGAAAGAAATCGACTTGCTCGCAGTACAGGAAACCCTGCCCCGAAGTAGTAGTCTCCTCAGTATTCGCACTGATGCATCTGGCGCTGCAGTAAGTATACCTTATATATAGTGAACTATTTATTCTCTGTCCAATCATTTAGTTTACTTTTGGCAGCTCGAGTCAATGATGTTCTAATGCGTTACTGATTCGATTTTTAATGAATTTCTTTATGAAGAAGTTTTAATTGATTTGACACATTGATATTTATCTTTGCTCAACATTTTTTTAATGTTTTATAAACAGAGGTACCCAAGCGTTTAAATGACTAAGGTCTAGAAACTTTATTGAAAATAAAATATAATTAAAAACTGAAAATTAAAATACTCATCTAAGCCTAAGTAATGACTAAGTAGTTATATTAGTGTATGAATTAAAATACATAAATCATTTATTTTAAACAGTAGGTATGTACATGAATCAGTCAGATCATAGAAAACATCCATCACCAAAGATGTGTGGTGCTTAAAGGACAATCAAGAGAGCTTGCGTTGCAGCTTCGTGACTATTTTGAAAAGGAAATTCGTACTGGCAAATGGCAATTAGTAGTTGAATAGAGGAGTTACCAAATATCGGATAAAAGGGAACATCGCTTCACTATTGTAAAAAAATATCTGCGTCTATGAAGTATTGCCTTTTTTGTCGATGGTTGCGTTTTTGTCAAAAATAAAATAGATGGTTGGATATAATATAATAGTAACGTTCATTATCCGCCCGACCGAATTTCGGCCACAGCGCGGTCAATCTCCAAAGACATTGCGCGAGAGATATTATCGTGCGCTAAGTAGTGTGTGCGCAAATAGAGGTGCACTCTCTATTCCCTTATTCTCAAAGTCCGATGGGACGGAAAATCCGACACCATCGAAGAGGGTTCAGGTGCAGGACCGACGGCTTTACGTGGTCTCTGAGGCACGTGGGTGAAAACACCACTAACTTACTTATTCCAGGCTATTATTGGGAATTTCTTGACTGAAAAACTCCATGCCTTATGACCTGATCTGAGAATCGAACCCGGGACCTCATCTTCAATAGTCGAACATGCTTCATTTAAACGTAGGATTCTATCGAACCATTCGAGTAAGTTTTCATTTAGCTATTTTTTGATACATAAATGCCTTTGATAAATTAACAACAATTAACAATAACTATACATTTAATATTCTATAAAATGTAATAATTTAACAAAAAAGTACTATATCTTTGAATATTTACCATAATAAAATTAAATACTGTAGTGTATATAATATAATACATATATTGAGGGTAATCGTAAATGTATAATTGATGAGTAAGTCAATCTTGAATTCGACGATGGTTCGACGCCATAGAAGTTTACCAATATATTAGGATATAGTGCAGTGGCGCAGTTTAAATCATAAAAATGGTACATAAAAAGTTCCTGAATATGAGATCCACGGTAGAGTGAGTTATATGCAACTCGTAACACAGTGTTATTTGATATATAAAAATTAGACGTGACTTACGGGCGGCCATGATGGGGACATGGGTTATATAGGCCTATTACACTGCACTTTTCACACGGACCCTTACACTTGAATCAGTGTAGTGTAATAAGTTTTAGGGAGAAAGAGTCCCTAATTTGATCCTTATTGTTGTGTAATAAGCGACTCTCTATCTAGCGGCCACGCCAACCCTTACCACAGGGCCCTGTGGAAAGTGCAGTGTAATAGGCCTATAGTTGAGCTTATGCTAGTAGTGAAGGGACGGAGCATCGCAGGCCTTGCAGGTAAATTTTACAAAAGGGACTGCAATGGGGGTGTCGAAGTTTTAAAGTTGGGTAACTGGATTAAGTGGGGTATCATATGAAAAGGCCTTAATAAGTATCTTATAGCTTGACTTTTGATGAAAAATTTCAACTAAATAACGCCATCCTCTCCTTATCTCCGAAGCTTGCAAAGCGAAAAATCTGACATAATTAGAGTTGATAGGAGTTTAACAGTTTTTCAGAAATCAGCAAGATACTTTAAAGTGAGGTATTGTATGAAAGGGTTTCATTTGTACACTGCAAAATTGATTTTTGTTTATTTTTTTGTGCTTTGTACCTACCGAAGGAGACAAGACAAGGTTAAGGAATAGCTGCAATACGTGTCCCCAACACGTGTTGCAGCAATTCCATAATCTATTCATGCATTTCCATCGTGTGATTTACCTAGCAATGTAATTACTAGCTCTATAGGCGGAGCTATTAAATATGACGTCTATAAATTTCAAATATCATGCCGCAGTCATATAAAAATCCTTCAATATGTCACTATTATTTTACAGTAGTCATTAGAAAATATACTGGGAAATTGCCATTCGATTACGACATCTTTGATTGCGATTTGTATGGAGTTGTCAAGCCCTTGACAGCTGGCGCTCTATCAATCAATTCCATATAAATGGTAGTTAACGTTGTCGCGATCGAATACGTAAAAAAACTGCCACTCGGCCTACAGTGTCTAGTGGGAGATTCTCTTCCCATTCGATAGCGACAACGTTAACTGCGATTTGTATGGAATTATGAAGTGCTTGACAGCGGGCACTCGATCAAATCCAATAAATGGTAGGGGACTTTGTCTCGATCGAATGCGTTAAAAAAATGTAAATCCACTTGCTGTTAGGAAAAAATTACTTACATAAACAGAGAGCGCACTCTAGTCTATAAAGGACAAAACGTACGCGTTTAACTGACCGTAGTTTTGGACTTACCTGTACACCTTGCAGTGACCTATTTGGTAGAAGTAAGTGATGTTCGACGGTGGGGAAGTCTGATACGTCGCGCGATTGGTTCGCCAATAATGTTACTATACGTCAGTCAGTAACATCAAATCCTGTCGTATCTCAAGTGTGTTTTTGTCTTTACCGTATATAATCCCATCGAACGTCGAGTTTGCTTAAATAAATAATAATTCCATTTCATTTCTTATGTACATATCGGAGGTGGAGTTTTGCAATCACATGTCACGGCCCCATTTTAGTACCTACCTATTCTTGTGCCTTTGCTGTGGATGACACGTCTTCGATATAATTAACTAACGCCCTTGCTAGCGCCCTAATTACTAGGCTTTTGCTAGTATATTTATGATCGTCAATGTAGGTACCTTTATCGCTGTTGTTTATTTATTTATATACCTTTACCTCATTGGTCTAATTGTAAGCATGTTCGACTACGGCTAACCGAACCAAATTTTTCCCCAATTTGTTTCTGTTAGGGTACCGTACTAATTTAACCCTAACCGAAAATTAGGTTTTGAATATACAAAAAAATCATTACAGTTTACAAAACAATATAACTAAAAAATCAAGAGTTTCGGTGCTATGGAAAATATGGAAAAAATCATAACAATATTATAAATAGGAAAGTATGTTTGCTTATTGGCTTGCCTTTCCAATGCCGTTACGCAACAGAGCAATGGACGTGAATTTTGCATGAGTGTATTTGAGGACCTGGAGAGTGACATAGACTACTTTTTATCCCGTAAAATTAGGAGTTCTCGCGGGAATCAGCTGGTTACATGCACATAATCTTATTTGTCATTGTAACTGTAAAACATATTAAGTATATTAAAATATTTTAATTAAAGTTATAGTATTTATTAGTTTTCAAGTTTCCAAATGACGCGAAATATTCCATATGGACCATTGATACGTGATGACACGATGTACCTACCTATGTTATCAGGATCAACCGAGTTCGGATTCGTTTTACGACAGCGATAATACTGAAGGAGAAGCGGCAACCACATCGGGCGTGGCCAGTACTTCTGGAGGACACCAACGAACAACATCTGACTCTCAACAAGACGAGCATGACGAAGACGTTGACGGTAACAGTAAAAATTACCTTGTTGTTGGGGGTGGGGATTATTAAGACACCCGATCTTTTGGGGGATGAAGTTATGTAATATATCTATTCACTAAAACGTTCTACGGATAAAGACCCTGGGAACTACACGTGAATGCAAAAAATATTATCAATGAAAGGTTGGCAGAAGCATCATCTCCTTAATTAGTACTACTTTACTACCCATTTATACCGCCGTAACAACTTGTAAATTGTGTCACGATTTATGTATAATAATATGATTATTTGTGTGTGGTAAAGTGTTTTTTACATCTTACTTACTTGTTTTTAGCTGCATTAGAAGAAGAACGCATGCGCATCGAACAAGTTACAATCGGGTGGGATGACCCTACCCAGGCGAACTGGGGCGAGTTGGAAACTGATACGACTGAGTCCACTTCGGAACCCCCTGCACCACCATTGTATAAATGCACCGCATTGTATTCATACACAGTGAGTTATTATCAACACACCTATAGCATAGTAAACAGATACTTTACTGTGCCTATAGTCCGTCAAACTTATCTGACCTGGTGACAGCGTCGCTAGTATGGGTATATATTGAAATAAAATTTAAAAAAAACTTAACAGGCATAAAAAATTGTTCCAACTTTGGCCACCGGACCAGATAAGTTTAGCGGACTATATTTTTGTCTGGTTCGGGAGACTTCGGCCGCGCAGCTAGTTACCACTTGCCACCCTACCGGTAAGACGTGCTACCAAGTGATTTAGCTTTTCGGTACGATGCTGTGTGGAATCCGATTAGGAATATGGACTTATTAAAACTACCATACCCCTAATAGGTTTGTCCCCTAACATCTTAGACTGCACCATCACTTACCATCTGGTGACATCGCAATCAAGACCTTACTTGTAGTGGATAAAAAACCCACTAGTTAGTCCCTGCGTCGATTGGGTGAAAATCTCAAGTTTCAAAGTTTTATGACATGATATGACGTTGATAGGTAAATCAATCAGCAGGGCGACCGCGTATCTCTGACAGCTACAGTGTAACGATCGCAGTCACCTCTGATTGGATAACACTCTTCTACTATTGCACAAAATCCATTGACGCAGCAAGAATACCATAAATTCAGCCAATCACAACAATTGATACTGTAACAATGATTGATTCAGAAGATAGGTACGCGGTTGCCCTGCAGTTTTTACTTTTTCTTTGAGAATATTCAGTGGAGCTTGCAGAACTCGAATCGGCATTCTTCCGTTATCGTGGCCGGATATTGCTCCGGATATTAATTTCTGAGCAGATGCGTTGGTTACTGAAATATTGCACTGATTGCGATCGATAAATAGGTACCATCCCTAATTTCGGAGGATTTTCACCAAATTCTAATTGGATACATATAATAAGACCCTTTTATATGGGTAGTGACAATACAAATAAGAAAGATATTCAAATTTTGATACCTACTGACAATATAATACGCAGGTAATAAAATGAATATTAATATAAGAATTATACTTATATTTATATTTTATACATCTAATACTTTTAAATGAGCAATTCTTGTAAATATATTTATATATATATGTAGGTATATAATCTGAATCTCGGAAACGGCTCAAACGATTTTCATGAATTTTTAGTATGCAAGAGGTTTCGGGGGCGATAAATCGATCTAGCGAGGATTCATTTTTAGAAAATGTCGTTTTATCCGTGTTTTCAGGCAATGAAAAACTGCTACAATATCATTAGAAGGTAAATTTCGCCACCTTCTACAAGGTTATAATAGTTCGTGGGAAAGCGAGCGGTCCCAAAACCAGAAGACACGGTTCGAGTCTAGTCTCCAATTCGATTATTTTTTCCCCTTATAAATATAATATAATATTTTATTCAAAAAAATATATTTACTTTATTTATTATTTAAATATAATTTCCAAAACACATGATTTACCAAATAAAATACCTAAAAAATAAATAAATAATAATTTATTCATGAGAATGTAGGTGATATAAAGTTGACATGATTACAGTTTGAGAGCCTTATACATTCTACCAATTAATGGTGTATGAATATTCATCATCATCATATAAATAATCCTTTATTATATTATTTTCCTAAGAATTTACGAAATGCTTTATTTATCTTTTATAGGCGCAACATCCAGATGAGCTATCTATTATTGAAAATGAACAATTGGAGGTAGTTGGGGAGGGCGATGGGGACGGATGGCTTCGCGCACGAAACTATCGCGGCGAAGAAGGATACGTGCCTCATAACTATCTGGACGTTGAAAGAGAACAGGTCCATTGTTTTTTTAATATACCTATGCCTTAATGATATGAGATGATGCCTATGTCGAAAAAAATTCTTACTGATTATTAAATATACTAAAAGACCCAAAATATCCAAATGACCTAAAATTTACATCCTCGGTTAATTTTAAGTTTGATAACCATTTTTAAACTATAGATTGATGACGTCATAAGTATGTATTTAATACAAACGTCTATATTAAAAGCGCGTTTTTAAGTTTGATAAAGAGTTGCTGATTTGGTTGAGTTGTCATCTTCCTATTTGCACATTTTAATAATTGCCCTCCTAAAATTCTATCCTTCATTGCCGAAGTCATTGAAGATATATTAAATGGCATCAACCTGGCCTAACACGGAATTAACTCTTTACATTATTAGGGATCCGTTTTTTCATTACGAGACTATATGCATATTAGGAGAATCTGAGAGCCTAGTGGGAGTTTTTATTCCCATTCGATCACGACAACGTTAACTACGATTTGTATGGAATTGTCAAGCGCTCGATGAATTCCATAAAAATTGTAGTTTCGTTAACTACAATTTTTCGAAAATCGCGATCGAATGCGAAAAAACTCCCACTCGGCTTGCTGGATGCTAACATCTCCAAAAAATTTAAATAAATATTGTAGAAATGAATAACCTAGGCTTTCTTATTGCATAATCTAGCGAACCCCGTGGCTTTGCTTCCGTGGGAATTTCGATAAATCCAGTCTTTTCCTTGTCTACCTTATAAAGGGACTAGAATTGAAGCAAAATTTCTTAGGTACGTCCATTTCAAGCTTTCTAGGTCCAAGTCAGAATATGGGTGAATTAGAACATTTCTCTTTATATATGTCACCGTAAGATTGTAATAAAATTATAATATAACACGCGAAATTGCAAACTTTCGAAAGATTACAATTTAACGCATTATTTTTCGGTAGATTGTAATTTGTGAGGTATATTAAACCGATAGAACCTAAATGGCACTACTTCATTATTTATGTCGAACCCTAACCACGTAAATACAATGAATATTTCAAAAATTGACACTCAGAACATTGAACGGTTCAAAATCTTTCGACAGTTTACAATTTCGCGAGTTAGATTATAATCTAACGGTATTTACATGCTTACGGTGACATATATACCTATCTAAAGATTATTAATAAAGCTAACACAACTTCCTTTTGTAGGCAACTAGTGCTCCGGGATTGGTAACACAGATATCATTCTCATCCGTGGATTACACAGTGGAAGGCGAAGACGCAGACGTCGTACAGTCTCCAGACCAAATCTCGGTTATTTCCGCCCCTGTCGCCAAGCCTGAAGAACCTAAATCTGAAGAAGTAACGAAGATGGAGATAGACGTAAAACCAGAGGACCTACCAACTCTTGGATACTGTTTCTCTTTATATGATTATGATGCTGAGTCTGCTGATGAGCTAAATCTCGAGGAAGGACAGGTCCGTTATTAGAATAAAGTATGTTTTGATATTTTTCTTTTACCTCCGTAGCTTTCATTTCATTTTTGAAGGACGTTTGATAGTTACTTTTTTCCGAAATACTGACCAGAGAAACTTAAGTAACTCAATTTTTGCTTCTAAAAGCTTAAAAATAATACTTTCTTGTTTAGATCATCCGCATTGTGTCACGCGATGCTCACGGCGTGGACGATGGTTGGTGGCGTGGAGAAGCCAATGGCGTCATCGGGAACTTTCCCTCTCTTATCGCTGAGGAGTGCGATGAGGTGCGTACATTAAGCCATCACTTAAAGCTAATTTTGAGGGTTCCATGGAACCACCTCAGCTCAGAAGCTGAAGCTTTAATCTTGCATGTGTACCTAGGTATACATAAAAATTATGGCAGTAGTATAATATAACATAACGAAGTTAAAATAGTACTAACTAACTATCACAGCTAAGTAGACTTTACAAGATCACAACTTGTGAAGTCTTCTAAATAAAATGTCTGCATATTGTGACGGGCAACTACGGAAACCTACACTGCGCGTGGCTTGACATGCACTTGCTCGGATTTTCAAACTTATCATACACTCGTTTCTACGCCTACGCTACGGGTTCTCTCTGCTGGAAGTTAAAATTCTTTCTTAATCTATGTTATTCAATCAGATACTACTTTTGAGCCTTTGCTCATCCCCTAATAGCATGTAATGTGGCATCGTACCATCAAAACCGAGCTAAGCTAAATGTTTGTCGGTCTTTGCCTCGCTGGGGAAGCCACTGCCAAATTGAACGCAGGATTCAGGGCTTAATATGAAGAAATGCTCTATGCAGGATGTTCAGAAGGTTTAAATTGTACTTTTGTCATAGAATGGTGAACCAATTAGCGGCGGAGAAGATGATTGGACTCCACCAGACTCTGCAGCACCAGTCTTCGCTTCCCCCCCTGAGTCTCCAACTAATGATTTCAATGACGAAAGTAAGTAATTGTCTATTAAACACTATCTACCACACCATTTCTTTTTCTTCTTTGCACTGGTCTTTCGTGCCTTGGCAACTTCATACTTAGTTCTAGATTCCGTAGGAAATTTTGAGAAGATGATTGGTTAAAGCTGGAAGTCCGTAAAGTCTTACTTCTGCGTTTTACCTCTGTATATAACCGAACAACAAGATCGCAGTCGGTTTAGAGATTTATAAAATTTCTTATTAGTTGGCTAAAACTGTCAAGAGATAAAACCGAATAGGTAGTTATTTATTCGCTAATTATTAGACGATTCCTGCGACTTCACGATACGAGTGGTGGTACCTACTGACGTAAATACTCGAATAACAAAGTCGTAATTTTTTCCAAAATATGGATTTATCTAAAATTAGATGATTCCGCGACTTGGTCCAAGTGTATTTAGACTACATACCTATGTCAATGTATGTAATACGAGAATGGAATAACTTCACTAATACTTACGTTACTTTTAATCGAACATTTACTGGCACTACGTCTTTAGGCTCAAACTCAAATCCTTTTTATTCAAGTAGAGTTTCACAAGTGCTTTTGAATCGTCGAGTGAATATACGACTGGTTCGAAATGATATTCCTACCAAGAAGAACCAGCAAGAAAATCGGAGGCTGAAAAATTAACACTCAGAACATTGAACAGTTCACAATCTTTCGACAGTTTACAATTTCGCGAGTTAGATTATAATCTAATGGTTTTTACAATCTTACGGTGACAGTTATACGTCACCGACACCGTCACCGCGTTGTTACGAAGACAAAAGGTCTTAAATATAGATATACTACATTCGTAATTAAACTTGAATACCTTAGTTTTATTAATTGTTCTGTATTATTTCTTTTTGAATAATTAAAAAATAAATATATATTGAACAGGGATGATGCCTATATCAATAATAAATTATTTCTAACTGATTATTAAGTAGAGGGTCTTCCAAAACGACCTAAAATTCACATCCTCGGTTCGTTTTAATTTGACAACTATTTTATACCTAATATAGATTAAAGAAAAAAAGTGCTTTGAAATCTGACGTCAGAATTGCAAATTTCATACAACTTCCATACTTAAGAGCGTTTTTGAGTTTGATAAAGAGTTGCTGATTTGATTGAGTGTTGTCATCCCTATTATTTTATATTAAATATTCGTTTTCACTACTATCGGCAGTCCCTATGACTGCCGTTTTTTCTAAACGTAGACTTACCAATAAATTGTAATCGTTGTCTTCTCAAACCAAGAAGACATACATATCAAGAATATATCAAGTCTAGGTACCTATACGATTGTGAAGATGATGATGGAGACGTATTAGGTAATAATTAAATATGTAATTGCTACTTGTACGGCTTAATGAGTAGTCTGACGTATAATAAGTTGCTAAGTACTAGGTAGACGTACGACTGAAAGTGGTGAAAATCAGAGAGACCAGAAAAACTTGATTGATCTATCTGAGATAGAAGCCACAGAAGCAACAAGTTGGCAAGCAGGCAGATATAAAAACTACCACCAAACTGACTTTCAGCATTTTATCAATCACTTGCTTACTCAAATAAAATTTCCTATATTTTTTGGACCAACTATCTAACTCTTTATCGGTTGACTGTTTCGTATCAGAGTTATGTCGTAAGTGAAGTTGTCTGCGTGCGTATTCCATTATGTCTGTGTTTTGCAACGCAGTTTACGTATTTCTTTGTAATGTACCTATTGTAAAAATATATATTGTAGCCATTCGAGTAGGTAAATATTGCGGTTGGATACGCGATAGCTTTTTGGCTGATTGGGTTACTGTTTGTCGTTTTAATTCCCAATTAGCATGGTATATTTTGTTGGATTTAACGTATTTAATGGCACGTTTACGAATCGTTTACTAGCTATTCGTAATACATATAAAACGCTGTGTATCTTAGGTCCATCTTACATCGCCATAAATGCATGATAATTTTGCACGATCATGTTAGACGTAGGTAAAAATTGTAATTTTTTGACATTATGCTACAGCAATAATTAGAACTGTATTTCAAAATTATCTTGATATTTTCACGTGGTAATAATTTATTTTTATACATAATGTACATATAAATTTAAATCGGTTTATAAAAAAGTTTTTAAGGGTTGACTTCTATTTGAAAATTCGATCTACCTATAGATATACGATATATGAAATTGTCTATATTATAGGCTAACGACGATATTGCAAAGTAGTCGGTTAATTATTAGACAGAATGACAGGTGAACCGTGTTAAGCGTGGGTTTATTTTTAAAGCGACTCTTTAAAAATTATTATTTTTTATCTTAGTATAAGTAGGTACTTAGGGTAGGTTAGGTTAGATTAGACCTAATATTTCTTACACCGAATATTTCTGTTCCTTCCAACTTTACTTAACTACTTAAGTAACTACCTACGATTCTTTTCTATATCTGTCCTTTTGATAAAACTTTTGTGTACCTGTCTACCTAATTGTTATGATTAGATAATATATTTTTTTATAAATAATATTATGTGTCCGAATTACCATGGTTTTTGATGAGTCACATCTAGTATCATCGTGCTTATTATAGTATTGCCAGGTGTACCTACCTAGATTACGATACGAAAAAATAAGTGATGTATGGAAGCATAATTGTGTAAATTAGCACAATCAAGGATGACAAAAATATATAATATGTTTTTTTGACAAATGACATTGCACCACATTGAAGACTCCTCAATCAGGCAGATTAACCAATAGTATTATTAGTTAGAAATTTGAAATAGCAGGCACCTGGCAACACTAGGCCAACAGTTAAACTATTTACCCCCTATTCCTGGACGCTGCCAGTGATCTTCAATGAAAACAACAATACTAAGAACGCGGCACCGCCCGCGGATCCGCCGCCGCCTCCACCACTTGACATGGGGGATTCTATGGACAGTCAACCTGACTTCAGCTTTAACCTAGAACTTAGTAGAACTCACCACGATCAGTATGGTACACAGTTCTCAGCGTCTCCGACCTCGGCAACTCCACCCGTCACCATTGTAGGTAAGTACTAAAGTAAAGGACATTTACCACTTTGGGTCACCAAAGCGAACAACTATTGACATGAACAAAACATATAATAGTCCATGATTGCTTATATTCATATAATCTATCCCAAGCTCCCTATAGGGACTACTTGGGTCCTTTAATTAAATATTAATGATAATACTAGATGATGTCTGCGACTTCGTCCGCGTGGATTAGGTTTTTATTATTCCCAAGGAAATCCTTAATTTTCTGCGCTAAAAAGTAGCCTATATCCTTCTCCGGGATACAAACCATCTCTATACCAAACATCAAAACCGGTTGAATAGATGGGCCGTGAAAGCGTCGCAGACAGACAGATACACTTTCGCATTTATAATATTAGTACGGATAGCCATAGAGCGAACATACATTTTCCTTATACTCCTTTATTTAAAACTCGTATACCTATTGAATGGAGCAAAAATAACGTTCCCAACGTTAAATTTGTCTATTATGATTAAATCAGTATTTATCCACTGTTGTGCATGGACTGCCTGGACTACAAAGCATACCGAGAAAACCATAAAGGACATTGTTCTGTCCCCATACAAAGTTCGCCTAAGAACCAACCGTCATAAAACATAGATTACTGGGTTCAAATTAATACCTTTTTATACTTGAGAACAGATTAAAACAACGGACACTTGCTAAGAAATTACTTATTACCAAAAATATTTTCAATTTTGAAGTTATTTAAACTTTCACAATCAATCTGCGTAAACAAATAAATATCATCTTTATCCAATTGTAATAGAGCTGTAAACAGTATGTAGATAAGACAAGGTTCGTGGTAGTTCATCAAAAATATTACAGATGGCATTATAAATAAGGATGCAAGTATTGTCATAATTCATCGAGAACTTCACAGATGGCGTTAGAAATATTAAATTATTGTTCTTTCAATATATGGAGTTGCGAGATTCAGAATACTAGTGCAATTAGCACTTTAAGCTGCTTTTATCTTGTTTTTTACGATACGGATCTAGCGCTCAAGCGATAGTATTGTATATTATTTTAACCTATAAATTATTGATCTGTGGTTAATAACCGAGAAACGGAAACGTAAAGTAATCATAATAGAATTTTTTAATTAATCTGGAGTGTCCGTTGAATTCTAATATTTGGAATAAAGGTTATAAAATAAGCTAAGAATTGAATTTCAAACGTTTGTTGATTCTTAGGCGAATTTGGTCAATGTCCTTTAAATCCGCGCGTATCATTTCCTTGCGCAGCAATGGACGGTTGCCTGGAGTTCGCAGTTTAATAATCTGAAATGATTTCCTTTTCATGCTTCAGTCGATGAGGTTGTCGCTGATATGTTTGAAGATGAGGTTTGGCTTTTATTACACTAAGTATAACTATTTAACACCTTAATAATTAATGGTTCACGAGCCCGCAGAATGTTATCAGGAGGTGCTTGATAATATCCGAAAGTTTGTTGGTGGAACTGTGACTGATTCGCAAGTTATGGGTTATCAAATTTCATATTATGTTTTAGTTTTATCACAAAAATTTAAATGATTAAAAATTGTAATTTATATTCATCTTAAACCTTAAAATATGCGGCAAGCATTTATATTCCTTATTTACTGTAACTTTATTGTGACTAAATACTTACGGGAAAATGGCAATAGATAATAAAAAATTGACACTATATACACAGCACTTATTACAATGAGAAATGTTAGATAAAGTAACTGTCCATGCAACCTAATAAAATTAAAATGTGATCCTAACACGGCCCAACCGCCCTAAATTAGAAAACATAAGCAGGCAATGTACCTACCTAGAAGAAACACCATGCCAATTACTTTCAGGCTATGACCTATAGAGCGTACGTATAGAGTTAACATTTCTCAGAATAACTCAAAAGTGAAAGGTTTTATGTCTGTGGCTCGTTTTAACTGTAAGTAAATTCAAAGGTACGAGTATGATCTATAGATCTCAGCCTATGTTTATTATCAAGCACCCGCATAAAATTTCCTACGGGCTCTCGAGACAAATTCCGCTTGGTGCGGCGGTTTTCCAAACGATAACAGTAGGTAAGAGCTTGTAGATGCCTCTTATTCACGTGATTCGAGCTTTTATAATATTTCAAGCGATCGGACACAAAGTCATAATGACGTCATTCCTATTACTTGGGGAATACCTAATATTAACGACCTAAGTTTAGTACGTACCTACGAGTAAGTACCTTTTAATCGTCGCATCGTTTCAACTTCTCTAAAATAAGGATATTTCTTGATTAAACGCCACGTTGAATCGTAATGATATATGAATATACCTAATGATACGTAGGAAAATACTTAGGTACATTTACGAAGGTTGCTTATTTTAATTTACTGCTGCAGTTTACGTTATTTGGCATTTGTGACCGATCGTCTAGTAAAGGTCACAAACGGTTGTGCTGGCTGTGTGGACTGTGTTAATTAATAGATATAAGTGCCTACTTAGTACCTTAATTATATTCGTGTAAATTAGTAAAATATTTTATATAAATCTTTACCTAACGTAATTTCATTGTATAAACAATATAAAAACTCTGGAACAAATATTTGTATCTCATTAATAGGAAATGTTTAATAAATGACGACGAAGCTGTTTTTAGGCTCTTGATGACTTTTTTATAACACGACTACTTACTTATCAAAATCTAACTAAAGTATTTCAACATCATGGTATCATCATCAGCATGTCGGCTTCATTTGCATGAAAACAGCTAGTTAGTAAATATTTATTATAATAATTAATTAATACTTATTTATTAAGATCCTACCTATTTACTCACATAACCTTGCAATATACAGTGAGTATGTATCATAATATAGAGACATGAAAGCTGTTTTAAGAGTTTTCAACCGACTTCCAAAAAGAAGGATGTTCTCAATTCGACGCGTAGGTATATTTTTTTTAATACACTCTATTGGACTACCCCCACCAACTCCCATAGGGTTTGATTCGGCTATATACAAGTTAACGAATCGCGTTCTAATAAAAATATATCATTTCTTTAGAGATGAGGACGATCTACATAGGTATTATTAAGAAAAATTTTTGCCGCCAGGAAGTGGAAGAGTTGCCTCCCGCTCCAAAGCCAAAGCCTGCGCCACCGAAAGTTGAAATAACAAAGGAAGATTGCGGGCTAGGGGTTGCGCAGATCGTCATCACGGCAGCCACTCCCATGATGGAGGAACCGGAGCTGCCATTCCCCCCACCCGAGCCCGAGCCGAAGCCCGAACCGCCGCCCGAACCACGGGTCGAGGAGCCTGATCGCGCCGAAGACAACGACGACGAAGAATCCTCCCTTTCTGAACAGACTGCCGTTTGCCTGCGCGACTCGGAAGAGGGCCACGCCGACTCCGCTCCCCATCCCGCTTCAAGCTCGACGGCCTCCGAAGGAGAGTCGACAGGGGCCTCCGTGGCATCGGGGCCCCCTACCGCCCCACAGTCACCTCCTTCAGCACCCCGGGCCGGCCGGGCCTCCATCCCTGATGAACTCGAACCAGCGCAACTAGCGAGACTCACAGATCTCAAAGAGTCCAATGCTTAGGTCTTTACTGCTTTTCTACTGAACTGTATCAAACAGACTTTGACCACAACTTTAGGTATTGTAATAACTAGTTACGCATCATTTAACCTCATTATAATTTCCCTGATAATGAGACATTATAATATGTTTCAGATTGTTTACAAAACGACCGTTTCTCACACATAATGTCACTTTTCAGATTTATGTATAAATCTGAATCTTAGGCCATACAAACTGCACATAAAGTTACTTAGTATATCTGTTTACCCTATCAAATAGTTTACTAGAATACTTAGTTACTCCAAATACTGGAATCAAATTATAGTAAGTAGGTATACAACCTTACGACGTTAACCTACAGTAAGTAGATATATTGCTATTTAAATATTATTTTCTTTGTTGTAAATGGAAACCAGTTTTTCTTGTTAAAATTATTAAATCATTTATCAGTCGTTGAAAACGAATAATAACATTAAGTAAATGGAATTAATTAATAAATAATATATATATATGAGAAGTTTGACAGTATCTGCGGATGTGAGCGACGGGGAACCCCCAAATAGAATTATACTGTCAGGAGAGGTAATTATCAGTTAGTTAATTATCAGATACTTGTGTATCCTAAGTCGTCAGATTTCACAAAATGTGGGTTTTATAAAAATGCAAGGCTGGTTTACTAATTATTGAAGGCCATCGAAAACTACCCCATTGAACAAGAACCAACGTCATAAAAGAAAGCTTACTCAATTATCTACATACCAATAGGTAATTTTTTAGAAATGTTTATGATATTATGAAATATTGTAACAACTTGAAAAAAATGCACACGAATTTAATTTGTAAAATAAATTGTGGAGTGGGAAGCGGTCACATTTATGTAGAACTGTTGTATATAATTATGTTTAGCTGGCAAAGTACCTATAGTACCTATATTATGATAACTAGTTATCTGCTAAAGTTCGAGTAGGTTATTTGGATTAAGTAGATTTTGCTTGTTGGTCGGAGACGAACAAATTAGTTTTAATTTATACGCAAACTACCGTTACATGGATGGGTCTCTGCTCTCTAGCTCTAATCAGTTTTGTCATAAAAAAAGAATAAAACGTCGTAATGTAATAGAGTCCACAGTCGGTACGTTGCCCTCAGGTCTCAGAGCGTACAAAATCAACACTAACATTGTACAGGTCTCAGCTGAGGTCTCAAATATCGGTAAACAGTTTTCGGGTTTTACGCTTACTGCGGGAGAGTTGAAGCGAAGCGTCGTTCCAAATTCTTTATTGTACTAATATAAATGGAACTTTTGCTCTGAACGCTGCGTATTTAAGACACTTCACATCTTTTCGACTCTGGACCCTACTTTGGGCTACACACAAACACCTGTCAAACACAGCGTCTTCGCCGGCGAAGACGAGGACCCCGATATCTTACGTCACCCGGACGTGGTCTTTACCCACGGCCTCGGGGGCGTGTGCACTAATCTAGTCCAACCGACCTCCCCTTCATCCCAACGTCATCCTAAGCCGTGGTCCGAGCCTCATAGGAGGCGCCCTTAGGAAGACGTTGCCTCCCCCGATATCATCGAGCCCTAGGGCTCTTTTCTCGGCGACGCTTAGCGCTCGCCCATCCCCCCGGTGACGCTGTAGTGGCCAGTAGGGCCTATGCAGCATACGCAATCCGAAAAAAAAAAACGACTCTATCGCAATGCGTCTTGAGAGCTTTAAGATAATTTTTAAAATGAAACAATAACGAGATATGTTAGATTTAGTTATATGTACTTGCCTCCGACCAATTCGTCGAATAGAAATAGGTACGAATTTGAATTCATTATAAAACTGTTTCTGTGTTTTCTACACTCTGTTGAATGAAACATTTAACGTGGTCGAAAAAAGTTGGACATGGGTACCGCTATATATCCATGTAGGTTCATACTGCAAACTCTACTAATCAAGCAAGTACGGTGGATCCGTTTTGCGTTGAACATTGGTACATGGTGACAGAGAAGAACTAAGATGTTTATTGTTTTTCATGTTCCAAAGCAGGTATATACTGAACTTTGCCTCCTCTGCCTAATAAAACGATATACCTACTACTGCCTAATAGAAAATACCAATTTTATGTGGAAAAATGTCGAATCGAACTGCTTATGAGTAATTAAGTAGTCCATAAAAATAAAAATAAAAACATTTTATATATCATATTGTTTTACGCGCCTAACTTCCGACGCGGAAGGCTGGGATTTACCTACCTTTGTAATTTAAAAAAAACTGTCACAACACTTCTGTTTTCGACTCTCCCGCAATGTGCCATGCCATACGTATGCTCTACAATGTAGATTCTACGTGAACCTTTTACGGAGCAAAAACCTGCCTGGAGTACCAACCAAAACTCAGGTTGCACAGGGTGTTACTATCTTCTCATCTCTGTTGTCAAAAGCGCCTATAGGTACAGGTTTCAAAATTAACCGCTGAATTGTTTGTTTCGCCTATGTTTGTTTCGCATACGTTATCGCTTTAAGGGATATTAAAATTAATATCTTTTGGCGAATCCAGAACAGGTATGAAGCGTGTAGTACAACTTTTGTTGCAGTTTTATTTTCCACATTGTTATATCTTTATACGTTCCTACCCTACGTGTGCGCACACTACTTTAATTTTACATGTTATGTTAGTTTTAATTTCATAGAGTATAATTAATTATGTGCACCTTAGCACAGAAATATGCCTTGTAAGTGTTTTTAGCAAACCTAGTCACCAATTATAGTTACTATATAGCTAATACTAGCAATACGGCTAGCATGTCACCTATAGTGTATATTGACGGTACAATTTAAAACACTTACCGCAAGTCCCAGCAAAAACTATACTAAGTTACAAGTTAAAACTTCAATTTTTATACAAGTATGCCTGCTAGTAGGATTAATATTAGGTCCTTACATATGAAATTGGCGTTTTGTAAGGGAGGAACATAAAGTCGATTTTTTAAAAATATAATATTTTATATTATTAAATAGTAATCAAGAATCATTGCTATCTATGCACTTTTGCCATCTCATATGTAGTTCATTGATCCCTTTACTAAAAAACTCATTCCGACGGGATTCAATAAAATCTTTGAAGGCGCTTTGGACTGCCCCATCGGAGATGAATTTTTTTCCTTGCAAGAAGTTATCCAAATTTCGAAAAAAATGGATCTTTTGGAGCTAGGTCCGGGGAATACGGTGGATGTCTTAGACATGCCAATTGAAGCTCCTCTAATTTGGTAGCCGCCTGTTGTGCAGTGTGTGGTCTAGCGTTGTCCTGAAGCAGCAGTGGCCTAAAGCGATTGACCAGCCTCGGTTGTTTAGCAGCTAGCTTTTCCATCATGGTTTGCAGTTGCTGACAATAGACATCCGCCGTAATCGTCTGGCCAGATTTAAGAAAGCTGTAGTGAACGACACCGGCACTAGTCCAACAAACGCTCACAAGTAATTTTTTTGAGTCAATTTTCGCTTGGGGCAGGATTTGGCTTATTCGCCAGGGCTCAGCCATAGCGATGAGCATTTTCGATTATCGTACAGGATCCACTTTTCATCACAGATAATAATTCGATTTAAAAATTATTGTGCCGGTAATGTAAAGCAGCAGTCGACGCGCGTTTGTTGGTTTGCTGCACTCAATTCATTAGGTACCCACCTTTCAATCTTTTTCACCTTCCCAATTTGCTTCAAGTGGATTAAAACACCGCAGCCTGCAGCTAGCTCGGACGTGGTTTGCGATGGATCCGCTTCCACAATAGCCTTCAATTCTTCATTATCAACTTTGATCTCCGGCCGTCTACGGGGCTTGTTCTGCAGGTCGAAATTTCCAGAACGAAAACGTTGGAACCAAAGACGCACTGTGTTTTCTTTTGCGACACCGCCGCCATACACATCATTAATCCTTCGAGCCGTTTCTGCAGCACTGGTGCCACGATGGAACTCTTACTCGTAAATAATGAGTGACGCAAAGAAAAAACCAAAAGAGGAAAAAACGAATGAATTAGGGTTTTCAAAACACAAAAGCATGAGTAAATAGCTGTATAAATTTGAAATTGAAATTCCTAACCAAAGAAGA
Source organism: Erebia palarica (assembly GCA_964035005.1). NCBI lineage: Eukaryota > Metazoa > Arthropoda > Insecta > Lepidoptera > Nymphalidae > Erebia > Erebia palarica. Next base: position 25,983,560 of record OZ035986.1, read on the forward strand.
GATATTTGAGATCAAAGTGGCTAGTACGAAAATACGGCAATTTCATAGGTAAAGACCTATTAATAACAAATTACTTTTATTGTATGTTGAATGTTTTTATGATGAATTGCACATACTTATTTTAATTATTAACACAAACACATGTTTTAATTATATTCAACTTATATTACTTTATAGGTAATATTAAATTTATTATACAAGTATGAAAAATAGTGATTTTATAAATAAAAATTGTTCATACGTATGTACACAGAATATATAGACATGACATAATAATAATATTATGGTACAAGACAGACACTACTCAAGACAGTGTTAATATTCCTAGGGATTTTCATCTTTGGCATATTATGGGCTAATTTTTCAATCGTCAGATAAAGTTTATTGGTGGAATAAATTTGACGTTTTGACAGGGTTTGTATTGAAAATCCGTCAAAGCGTCAAATTTATTTATCCGATAAACTTTATCTGACGATTGAAAAATTTGCCCATAATATGCCAAATTGTTTTGCCATCAGAGATCAGACTAATCTCAAAATACGTAGATTAAAACCAGATAAAATTCATACAATTCTTCTTTTCAAATGTATTTTTTTACTACCTAACACAGTAACACACGTTGCTTATTATTTTTTTACATTTATGTTTTAAGTAATTTTTTTATTATTATTATATTTTGTATGAATAACTTCTAGGCTTCGTGTACGGAGGCATAAGGATATAGCGGCTCATATGCGATTTCTGTTTGATAACACTAGCTTCTGGTCCGGCGCGGCTGCGCTTCATGTACACGAAGTCTTATGTTAATCCATTGTTAATCAATTTTATTTATGCCCATATAGATAAACTTTATTATATTTATAAATTTTTGTGAAAACGTAACGTAACAAGTAATATTTTACTTGTTTTCGTATATAGTTTCATGTTTATTCGAATGTTATTTATTGTTTGTTACACCTTCTTAAAATAATCGAATTAACTAAGGCTTTAACAAATTTGTTATTTATGAAGTATTTAATGCACGAGAGAGGACCGTAGCACTCTGTAGACAATTAATATTGAAATACACGAATGAATTTAAATAGTTCGATGTTTACAATAATCATTACGTTGTATGTTAGGTATATTTGATATAGAAAAAACTTACGGTCTACCTGTATAAATATTTTCTCTTATAAGTGTTGCAATTCTTTAGGAAATCAGAAATAATGCTGTACGTCACTATACACTAAGTACAGAAAACGCTGAATGAATTTAAATATATTGAAATACTCACTCTTCCGGTAGTATTATTTTAATTCCTCTTTCTTTATTTAAGTACTAGATGATGCCCGCAAATTCGTCCTAGTCGATTAAGATTTTTTTGATTCGGAGACTCGTTCATTTTCTGGGCTAAAATGTAGCCTTATGTGTTAACTCAGGGAGCTATCTTCATTGCAAATTTCAGCCATGTCGGTTCAATCTTAAGGGCGTGAAGAAGTAACAAACATCTAAACAGAAAAGCTTTCACATATATAATATTAGGAAGTTACCTAACTACTAATTTTCTGACACAAAAAACGACCTTCCTGGAGCAGTGGTGACTGGCGAGCGCTGTGTTATCGTAAGCTGGAGGACCTGGATTCGATTCCTGCTAACTTGGATATGTTTTGGTGGGAAACACGACCCGAACGACAACGCCGCAGTCTACTGAATTCAAGCTGAATTTTGCGGGTATAATTAATAGAAACAAAAATGGAACTTCATTGCATTTCATTTATTGTACGAGGTAGGTAAGTAGCGTTATTACAATAAATCACAATTACTTATAACTAGTTATTACAGACCAAACATACATTAAATTATAAAACTTTGATTTAGGCGGCGACCTAGCCTAAGTTCCCTTCTCTTTCGTACATTCTAAAATTTTCAACGGCGAGGAATGATACAAGTTGTTTTCGCCATTTTCCACAAATATGGGCACATTTCACCCTGCCCATAGTCGAATTCGTCAAAAGTATACTTAGGTCGATTGCACTATCGATGGTAATGGTTATCGGAAAAAAAACCATCTAAAAACAACCAATTTGGGTTACAAAAGTTCTTTTACTGTTTATCTAAAGGAAAAGGTTCATTTTGTGTGTAGTCCCGTAGAATTTATCATGAATAGAGGAAAAGACATAGATTTTATTAAAAATAAAATAAATTTGAATAGCAAACTAACCTATCTTTCAAAAAATAAAAATCTATTTTTGCAAGATAGGTAAAGGTAAGTTTTCCATATGTTTCCAAGATGGCGCCCTTCAGCCATAGAAAAGGCAGTAGGCGCTAAATGTGTCAAATGTCATTTCTGATAATTAACGTGAGTCACTGACCTAATTAAAAGCGTGATATTTTTCTTTCATTCCACAACAGTGCTCAATGACCTCTTAATATTTGTCACAAAAATATGACTCCGCCATTGTCACGTCAGGTTTAGTGTTACTAATCGTGGAAAGGTTAAATTATTTCACCACTGAAATTAGGACGAATTCGTGGATTTAAACAATTAAAGCTGGTTTAATATTTTATTTACAATCTTTTCACTTCTGGAACAACCAGTCCCACGGCCCATACAAATCTGGGCCATCTCCTTTGACCTATGTTAATTATGATCTAAGAATACTAACATGCTACACACGATATATTTGGTGGGCAAATTTGACGATAACAATTACCATCGATGGTGCAATATGCCTAAGACTTTTACAATTTAATTATTAAAAATGTGCGAGAGAGGAGGAAAATTTCATTTTGAGGAGGCATTTTCAATTTGAGGAGGCATTTTCTTACAATACGGACAAAAGACGCTGGTTCCAAAATCCCACGCAACACATTGTGCGTTAAATGTTTGTTTAGGGGCTTCTTGCCGTTAAATGTGTTAAAGTGAACTTATGAATTTAAGTTATGTATTCCTTAGGACCATCAGTGACGGTTTTGTGTGTTGAGAGTGTATACTTTTATCGTCAAATTGTCGAACTTATTGGAGGTAGGGTACATGAGTAGCTACTAAATATAAACGATATCCAAATGCCAACCTAATTTGAATATTATAAATTAAAAGTTGCATAATCTACAAGTGCATAAAGACGGGTTTGAATAGCGCCCGGAGTTAATTATTTATTGATAATTTGCACATGTATCATAATTACATTGCTTAACAATTGATTAGTAACAGCCGCATAGCCTGATCTACTATAGTTTTAAAATAATTCATTTTTATCCATACTAATATTATAAAGGCGAAAGTGTGTCTGCCTGTCTGTCAGTCTGTCTGCTACGCTTTCACGGCCCATCTGTTCAACCGATTTGGATGAAATTCGGTGTAGTGGTTAGGTTACACACCGGGGACATAGGCCACTTTTTATTCCGGAAAATAAACAAAGAGTTCCCGCTGGGATCAAAAAACCTTAATCCACGCGGACGAAGTTGCGGGCATCATCTAGTATTTGTTATAAAAATAAAAATACATTTTTAAATATTTTTATAAATTATCTTTTCAAATTTTCTATTTCTAATAATTATTCATTTTTGTTCATACACAATTTGTTAGTTTGTTACGAAACCTAAATATTTTACCGAAATAAATATTTATTTTCTAATATTTTAAGTACCTAGTTATGTTATGGTTTTATACTGTTGATATATCTCTTCAAACATATCCCTGCAGTTCATTTTAATCTTAAGTTTGGAACAGAGTAAGAACACACCAGAGAGTTTCCTGTGTAAAGAGTATATTTCCTCTGGGGGTGGGCAGAGCCTGTGGGTCAATATAGTGGGCACGACAGCTTGGATACGTCTCGTTGTGTTCTGTGCACCAAAGTCGAATTCTCCGGAACCCTTCATGGTGAAGACTTCTCCCATGATGAGAACGGTATCCACGTGCGTATCTTGCATTATCTAATCAACACAAATACTCATGAATTAGGTAAATACACATAGATACCAACATCTAATACAATTGATGAAATTTCATGTAAGGAATCGGCTGCAGCAGGCTGTTTAAATTAACATTGTAACAACTTGTTACATTAAATAATAATATGTATTGCAAACTGTAACAGTTTTCTTTTTAAAAAGTTTTATATGCCAGCTCTTCGTAGTGGTTTCCGAACCGGTAGTATATATGTCACTGCAAGATTTCAAAAACCGTTAGATAGTAATCTAACTAGCGGATAAAAAGTAAAAAAAACAATTTAAGGTAGTTTTAGTGGGGTTCACGGGCTCTTAGACCATAGGACTTATCATAAGACTCGCAAGTTGTTATCTTATCAACCCTTTGCCGGTTCACTACTGAGCACGAGTCTCCTCGTTTCGAGAAGGGTTTGGCCATAGTTCACCACGCTGGCCATGTGCGGATTGGCAGACTTCACACACCTTCGAGAACATTATGAAGCACTCTCCGGCATGACGGTTTCATCACGTTTTCCTTTACACAACTTCGGAAAGTTGGAGATGCATGCCCAGGGATAGAACCCGCGACTCTGAACAGGAGGGCGGGTGTCTTAACCACTCGGACATCACCGCTTCCGCCGGTTGTTATATATGTCACCGTAAGATTGTAAAAACCGTTAGATTATAATCTAACTTGCGAAATTGTAAACTGTCGAAAGATTACAATTTAACGCATTATTTTTCGGTAGATTGTAATCTGTTATTTACTACCGGTATACCTACCCGATAGAACCTAAGCGCCCTGCACTACTTGATTGTTTATGTCGAACCCTAACCTAACCTACGAGAAACAGACAAGAAAACGTAAATACAATGAATATTTCAAAAATTGACACTCAGAACATTGAACGGTTCACAATCTATCGATAGTTTACAATATCGCGAGTTAGATTATAATCTAACGGTTTTTACAATCTTACGGTGACATATACGAAATTAAAAAAAATATTTCATAGTAATGGCAGCATTAACCTTGAAGCAGACCTAGTCGTTCATACTATATTATTCTGCTTAACATCGTTGCATCAACAGCGATGGACGTTCACTGCTTGACGAAGGCGGAAGGCGAATAGATCTCCACAGGACCCGGTCTTTTGCCGCTTTCTTCCAGCTACTCTGGCCAATTCTGTATATCTCAATCTCTAAACTAAACTAAAATTACAGCTCTAATTTATATTGCTATCCCTTTCATAATACTCCCTGCGGAAAGAGGCAGCACTAGTCAAAGAGCTTTCATTTTAGAAATTATGTTAAACAGAGGTGCGATTATGTAAGAATTGCCAATCCAATCGTCAAAGTTCGGCGTCAAAGTAAAATAAACCATAAAGGCATTGAATTAGAGCTCAAGTTCGTGTATCCATTCTCATACGTTAAGTTATACCTACCTTAAACGGATGAGAATGGATACACGAAATTAAGTTCTAATTCAATGATGTTATAGTTTATTTTACTTTGACGCCGAACTTTGACGATTTGATGGGCAACTTTAAGACAATCGGGGGGCAGAATTGGCCTAACTAACTCATTTGTCTTAGTATAGACAAACATACCTTTTTATACATACAGTTATGATAGTTTAGTCTTTAAAGACTACTATCTTTCATTTAATGCTGGATATCAACAAGTCGCAACTTTAATTTTCTTGTTGTATTTAATTAGCACAGCTTACCTTGTCATATTATATGCCAATCCCCACTTAGCCAACATGTTGGACTATGGTCAAAACTTTTCATTCTGAGAGCAGAGACTTGCTCAGCAGTGCGCTCCGATGCAATGGGGTTAAATGATGCAAAAAATTATTCGTCATATCCGCCATATTTAAATTGATATGACTTCATACACCATATATTATGCTTCCGAGATTGTAAAGACAGCGAAATGATATCGTCATATAATATTTATCAATATAAGTTTTATTTCTATAGTAAAATCTTACCTTCGACTCGTATCCAGTCAAAAATTTCATCTCTAGGGATTTTGTCAAGATGGCCTCGCGGTCGCACTCCGAAGCAGCTTTTATTATTTCGATGTATTGATCCATGAACTCCTTGGAATATTGACGAGTGGCACCAAAGTCCAGCAATACTACCTGAAATAGGATAGGATGGTTCAATTTTAAATTAAATAGACTTTTATGTAATGTTTTCCACTTATTAAGTAGTCAACGATGAATGGGACATGAAAAAAGAAAAGAGACACGTGCAAATGGTTTCGAGCAAGCAGATTCGATATTTTTGACTTTTTTGACTAACTCGGAGTAACGTTTAACCTAAGAATAAAAATAATATTTTGTGAGATGTTGTATAGGAATTACTTCAAGATTTCAAATTTATTCCTGCGTTAAACATTATTTGAAGTTAATGAAATCTGCACGTCATCAACAATTATATTACACCATTCCAATATTAAGGTGGAATAAATTTCTATTTGAGAGATAAATTTACTTTGTCCACATAAATATTTGTTACACAGTTATTTTTTTTCTTTTTTTTATTAACTACAAGTTAGCCCTTGACTGCAATTTCACCTGATGGTAAGTGATGATGCAGTCTAAAATGGTAGCGGGCTAACCTGTTAGGGGTATGGCAGTTATACTAAACCCAATGGCCCGTCGGTTTCTACACGGCATCGTACCGGAATGCTAAATCGCTTGACGGCACGTCTTTGCCGGTAAGGTGGTAAGTAGCCACGGCCGAAGCCTCCCACCAGACTAAATTATTACTATATATTTATTTATTATTTATTATATATTTAGTACAAAAAGAAGAAAAATAAATACATTTTGATGTCAACCACATAAGGACGCCAACGCCGGTTTGTGGCTGCAAAGTCAGTGTTACACTTACAAGTTTTTACATCAGTAACTTACATATCTTGTATCAATACACGACTTACAAGATTAAGAAGTTACGTATGACTTTCATTCATAAAACATACTCGAAGTGTATGCAGGAATATAATTATCTCACCTGCTTCGTATTGGTATTATAGAAGAAATTGGCCCAATTAGGATCGGTCTGCATGCAGCGCAACACAAACATCTCTCGCAAGCAAAGCTGCATTATTTTGTAAGCGATGTCGTATTTTACTTCGTACGGAGCATCGAATAGTTTCTCTATTGGGGTACCTTCCACCAACTCTGTGGTTATTACTTCCGATGCACAGAGTTCATCTGTAAGAACAAATTCATATTTTGATATTATAAATTCAAGTGTCTGTCTGTCAGCCAATCTTGTCCAAAGGATACAGTTCAGATTTATATGGGGCGTGGGACTGGTCTTTGTACAAGTAGTGAAAAGAAAGAAAATAAAATATCAAACCAGCTTTTTAGCCCCTGACTGTGTCTGCCATCTCACCTGATAGTAAGTGATGATGCAGTCTAATATGGTAGCGGGCTAACCTTAGGGGCATGGCAGTCATATTAAACCCATACCCCTATTTGGTTTCTACACGGCATCGTACCGGAACGCGTGATCGCTTCACGGCACGTCTTTGCCGGTAGGGTGGTATCTAGCCACGGCCGAAGCCTCCCACCAGGCCAGACCAGGGAAAATTCAGAATCTGCCGGGGATCGAACCCGGGGCCTCCACATGTTAAGACAACAGCGCTACACACTGCGCCACGGAGGTCGTCAAAAATTGTTTAAATCCACGAATTCGTCCTAATTTCAGTTGTGAAATTATATATTCTTTCCACGATTAGCAACACTAAACATGAGTAGATAGCAATGGCTTATTCATATTTTTGACGTTTTACGACGAAAGAAAACTAATACGGTGACTCACGACACTTGTCAGAGATGACATTTGACACATTTCGTGGCTACTGACTTATCTATGTATTTTAATCTTTTCATGATAAAGTGTGCAAAAACTACACCCAAAATGAACCTTCTCCTTTAGTATAGATATAGCTTGGATCCGGCAGGTTACAACGGAATTTTAAAACACTTCAGATGAAGTCACAGGCATTATCTAGGAATATATACTCTATACTCAATTTATTTATAAAATGAATGACATACATATTCCACACCTGCAATAACATTACTGTATGATGACCGCGACTTTGTTTGCGATTTAGATTTTGAAAATCTGTTTGATGTTCTTCCCTGGGTTCCCTGGGTTCATCCAAACTGCCTCTGTGCATAATTTGGTCAAAATCGTACAGACAGACAGTTTCGCATTTATCATAATATTTGTATAGATATAGAAATTTATAACATGTAGGGCATACAGGTGTCTCTTATGTAACGACATGTTTTGACTCTTCCGGTTCGGAAAGTAGTTAAAGCAATATTTATTACACCTACTAATATTTATAATACTAGTGTCTTTTTGGTTGATTCTGTTATCTAGTTTTAAGTTCAAATCTCGGGTGGAGCAAAAATATGAAGGTATTGGATTTTTCTGTCGTGGAATCCATAGCTCAGTAAGCTCATCTTCATGACGGTGTTTTACCCTCTTGAGAGCTCGTAAAGCCGTTGGTTCTACGCCTGATCTCTCTCTGTGAGCGATAATATACGCACCAATGACAGCCGGAACATAATACTCCGGATATGGCTCCAGAAGTTTCTTGAACAGTCGCGTGCATTCAGCTTCTCGCGTATAGTCGACCTCCCAAGCCAACTCCTTCTTCGCCACTTCGACTACATTGTCGATAAACATGCCTTTCGGAAACATATTCCACACCTGCGAAAACATAAATAACTATTCATTACATCAAAATCTCGTGAGAACTGTTTGATGTCGGTCCTTGGGTCATCCAACCTGTCTCTGTACAAAATTTGGTCAATATTGGACAGACAGACAGACACTTTCGCATTTATCATAACATTAGTATGGATACTTTGGAGAGTGTGAACTTCGTAACCTTCTTCTATCAAAGAACGGCGAGTAATCGTTAACTTTGGCAACCTTATGTGGTCGACAGTTAAATATAACTATATATCAACTCACACGAAACATTCTTGTTCAACATTTCTGATATGAACAGAAACATCTTTCCAACTTTCATGTTTCCTGTCATAAATAACTTAAGTTTCTTCAAGGCAAGAGTGAATGTTCTAGATAAACTCGCTTCAGCCTAGACCTGAGTGAATGTATAAAAATTAATAAAATTCAATCTATTTATATGAGGCCATATTTTTATTATAAACTGGCTGATGCCAGTGAATTTGTCTGCGTGGATTGAGGATTTTTGGTTCCCATGGAAACTCTTTAATTTGCCAACATAAAAAGTAGCTTATGTGTTAAGTTAATCCAGGATATAATATATCTCCATGCCAAATTTAAGCCAAATTCGTCCAGTAGTTTTTGCGTGACAAAGTATCAAACGTACACACACACACACACACACACTAATTTTCGCATTTATAAAATTGTGATCATTTTAGTAAGCTTATGTAATTATAAAAAAATTAAATTAAAATTAACAAGATGCATTACTTTTTGTATGGTTAACCATCTCATGCAGCAGCTACTACAAATATAAAGGACTTACTTTCAGGACTCCAACGAGGTTGTCTATATCACTGTCAATACCCTTCGCCACTCCTGGGTATTGAATTTTCATTGCAACCTCTTGGCCACTGTGAAGAACAGCTAAATGTACTTGACCTGATAAAATAAGGTTTAGGAAGGTTTAATAAGTTTACTACCTACGTATGGGATTAGGATTCAGTGCAGGAAATCCCACTTTTATTTGTGAAATTTATTAAATCTATATCTAATATAAAATTCTCGTGTCAGAGTGTTTGTGACGAACTCCTCGAAACGGCATGACCGATTCTTGTGAATTTTTTTGTGTATATTCGGTAGGTCTAAGAATAAGACTTAAACTATTTTTCATACTCCTAAAACACCTCAATCCACGCGGACAGAGTCGCGGGCATCAGCTAGTAATATATAAAAACAGAAGATTTAAAATAGATTTCGTCACCGTTTGACCACGAAAGTTAGCACAAATATTATTTTTTCATGGAGGTTTTTCTAAGACCCAGGCAGAAGTCGCGTGCTTCAGCTAGTAGTACATACGGGGAAAGTGTATGTGGCCTTTCCCATATCTTCATTTGCATGGGATCAGGGTTTTTAAATATGTCACTGCACACTGGTTAAAATCCTTTCACAGCGTACACTTAGGGTACTCAAGGAAAACCTCCTTTCCTAAACAAGGGATATGTTAATACTGCAATAATGCAGTATATCATCTGTTATTCGGTCACAGTACTATTTAGTATGAATGATGGATCGTTTCAATGAATTTAATAATTTATGAAACTTACCAATGGAAGCTGCAGCAAAAGGTTGCTCCTCAAAGCTCTGTACTCTCTCCCGCCAGTTAGGACCGAGCTGTGACGTCATAACCTTTTCAACTTGCCACGTCGGCATAAAGTCCGCTGACTGCCGAACACGGTCGAATATTCGTTGCAGATCCGAAGGTATCACCGAATCATCTTGGATGCTCAAGAGCTGGCCGAGCTTTAACGCTGCACCTGTAGTTATATTGAAGCTTAAGTATATGTACATATCCCTAGTACATCTGGCGTCTGTAAAAACGAACTTGCTATATTGATCGATAGTGGGCGATATATCGATCTATTCAGTGGTATGAAGTGAGGCTCTACAGCAAAGGGTCTGTGCCACTACATGATGTGTTCACCAATAATTTATCTAATTTCACTGTCTGTTGGAAAGGTCAGTTTGTATGACACACCCCCAACACTGTTGTGTTGGTTCGGGGATTGCTGTAGTTTGACGATTATGTTAGGATATGATTAAGTAAAATCACTTACCAGTGACACTTTTACATATAATGAGAGTTTTTTTGAGCTCACTTCAACTAAAACTAGGTAAAACTCCTAGAGGACAAAAAAACAACTTGATCACTATTCACTAACCTCTAACTTTACACAGCGTATCAACTATTCTTTCAGCATTGGCTGGCGAAAGGAATATGTTGGAGGATTCGTCCACTCGCCCTGTGACCGACTGTATCGTGTTTCGGGCATACTGCGCCACAGTTCCAACCCCAAGGCCCGCCGCGAGGGACCCAAATGATATCATTCGACCAATACGCGAAGAAGGCACCACTCTAGCTTTCGAATTCTCACTTAGCTGCGAACAGAGTAATAGAGTTTAAAGATAACGATTGACATATCAGTTATTTCTATGAGATAATATGTTCGACAAGATCTAAGATATGTTGAGGTGTTCAGGTGCTTTTGAAAGAATGGCGAAATCACACTTCGTAGTGTGTTTCCAGTTTGGGAAAAGAATTTAACTGGAATGTCTCAGTCTGTATCAAAATAGAACTATGTGTCCGGTATTTCAATAATCAGGACTACTATCAGTTCTGAAAGCTAAGTTTAATGAAAAGACCTGGCAAGATATTCAGCAGTTACTCACTTCAAGAAGCAAGAATTTTACAATATGTAGATATACAAAACGTAAGTATTATAACTGGCTGATTGCAATGACAGGTGTTCCCACGCAACTTTGCTATTGAGGGGAAAGACAGGAGTCAATGGTCAAAAACAGCATAAAAGCATCAAGGCTTAAGTCCAGCAGGAAGACTGACTGCAGATATGAATGCGAAGATAGCTCAATTTACCAAACATCAATGCTTACTTTCAATTTTTTCTTAGCAACTGGTTTAGGAATTGTACCGCTCATACTGTCAGTGGCACTGGGCCCAGGAGCTATTCTCGCTTTTACAAATTCATCTTGCTTCACCTTAGGTTTACTTTCAGAAGTTACATCAGGTACTTTTGTCTCTACAGGCTTCACAAGCTCCTCCACTGATGTAACCAGAGTGGAGGAAATTATTTTCTTCTGCGTCTGTTTCAAGCTCTCAAAAGTTTCATCAAACTGCTTATTTAAAGTTTCAATGTCTTCTTGCAGTTGAGGATCCATGGTTACAGCCACATCTAAATCATCATTCAAGCTAGGTTTATACATAGTAACATATTGCTTGATACCATGCAATACCACCATAGTTTTTTCAAAAACTTCGTTTGCATTGTCAGGGTTAGGTTTGTAAGTTGAAAGAGGGTTAGTAGAGCAGTTCTGAAGAGGCTGTCTGATGCTAGAGTTAATCCATATTAGCCTAATACTTTTTTGCTGCAGTTTTAAACCCGCATCAACCACCTGACGGAGACCTCTCAGTACTCCTAAGAAGTCATTAATATGTGACATGGCCTGAAAGGTGAGTGTAAGTTATATAATTGTTGTATGTATTAATTGTTAAAATAATTGACAATTACTTATTAATCATTAAATAAGTATATAAATACAAATAATTATATAAATTACTTAAATATTTTTTATAAATATTAAATAAATAAATTTTTATAAATGGTCATAAGAATATTTGGCATTCTAAGTTAACTTTTGTATTCCATAATAAGAACATAAAGCTTGTGCAACAATATTCTAATGAGCTGGGAACTAAGATGACTATTATGATATTGCCTTAAATTGGTAAAATATTAAAGAACTTATTTCAATCAGATATACAAATAAAATATACTAGATAAAAAATAGAATAAATAAGTAAAAAACTTGTTATTTCATCTTTTAAATAACATAAAAAGCAACAAACACCTGGTACTATATTAAAGTGTTGAAGCATAGGTACAATGATAATATTATCACCATTAAACTGTATTAAGTAAAAATAAACAGTTCATACTACCATTTTTGTCATAATCTATTTGAAGCTCATACTGAAGCCTCAGACGGTAACAGAAACAGTTCTACTCTACTTAATATTGCATAACATTTTCATATTTTTTACATAATTTAGTTAATATGGAATATTATGTTCTGGTTTCTTCGTTTGTTGTATCATATTGATAATGAGGAGTAACTTCAAATTATAAACATTTTTTACTAATAAGATATTAAATGATAATCAAATAAGGATTTAAAACTAGTATTATAAAACATTGGATCAAGGTCACCTACCATATACCTTTTTTCAAACTTTGACACAAAAATTTTAAGGAAAAAATTCAAATTATTCTAATTTATAACAGCGTCATAAATTAGACATAGTCTTAAAAACTTTGGATGTTCATCTATGACTAAATTGCAATAATAAATGCGTATAATTACAGTTTGTTGTTCACAGATTGATCTGAGATTTTTATCTTGAAATTTTTCTCTCAAGCAGAGACAAGTAACCAAGGAACTTAATTACTACAAGTAACCACCGACCAGAAAAAGAAGTAATGACATAAAGGTATCCTATATGTTACTTGTCTCTGCTAAAGGATACTCTCAAGTCTCACCAATTTTGTTTTTATTTTATTTAGCTGATTTATCGGCTCTGGACCAATTTTTGAAATTGTGCTTACTGCCAGAGACAATTAAAATTACTGTCTACTCCTGAGACTTAAAGACCTATTACACTGCACTTTTCAGGGCCCTATGGTAAAGGTGGGCGTGGCCGCTAATTTAACCGTCGCTTATTACACAGGGAATGTCTTAGGGACTCTTCAATAATAAATCTTGATACACTACACTGACTTAAATGTAAGGGTCCCTGAGAAAAGTGCAGTGTAGTAGGCCCATTACTCAGAGATTTTTCAGTCTTTGACAGTGACACTGACAGTATTTTTTTATGACAGGCTTTATGGCTCTGGACTCCAGCCCAATGTTAACCATGTTACTTGTCTCTGATCTATAATACAGAGTACATCATTTATACCGGTAGTGACCAACTGACAAACAATGATTTTATTTGTCACTCACTAAAGATTATAACCGTCACCGTAAGATTGTGAAAACCGTTAGATTTAAATCTATGTAGCGAAATTGTAAACTATGTCGAAAGATTGTGAACCGTTCAATGTTCTGAGTGTAAATTTTTGAAATATTCATTGTATTTTCATTTTCTTGTCTCTTTCGAGGTTAAGGTTCGACCCAGAGGTTCGACCTATTTAACCAGGTACAGTTACGGTAACATTCACAAGCTTTAGACAGTTTACAATCTCGCGAGATAGATTAAAAACAGTATTTTTTAACGGTGACTGTAAGACATATAGAAGGATGGCCAAATATGACCTGACCAAAACTGAAAGCGACCATTGATAAATACAACGGCAAAATATAGGTGATTGAAGGGGTATTTATGCACATATATTATATTTTTTATTAAAGCAGGAATAAAAAATTAAATAATCAATTGCAATAATACCATATTGGATCGTATTTAATGTTTCTGAACGCACCTTTATATATATATATATATATATTCTTTAATCTGTGCACCATTCATCACTAAACTAGCGGCACGCTATGATGGCCGGTTTGACGTTTGTCCGCTCATGAAGTTCCGTATTAATTGATAACGACTTTGAAGGAAATAATTGTATTACTTTATTGACGATAGTGATGTGCAGAGATTCATAAATTTTATCGAATGTAGTTTTAGGTTTAGGACTCAAAATTTATTTATTAAATTGATTTCTTAAATGTATACAAGTGTAGAAAAATCAGTTTGCACCATTTAAGGGGTGAATGTACTTGTGAATATGAACAATTTTCACTATGTGGACAAACCTCTGAAATCGCAAAAAAATATCAATAAATTTTTAAAAATGGAATCTAATACGATCGTCACATAGGATCGCTGGCTAGCACAACTACTACCTCCGGCAAACTCGCGTCAATGCTCAATGCAAAACAAAGCAGTTTCGAATTGACGTTGCTTCGAAAAGTATAAACTGTCAGTGCAATGCGATTGTGATATAGTTTTGACCTGGCTTTGGATTTCAAATATTGATACTGCATTACTGTTGACCCTTGCTCGTTAATTTGGACTCTGTTCAAGCCCTTTGTTGTGGATTTCGTCGATATGACCGAACGTACGCAGAGAACTGTTCTAAATAGTCAGACACGTGAGTTCGTAATACGCCTTCGTAACTATTTCGATCGTGAAGCTCAAAATGGAGGGCCAATTTTACCTATAACGTCAGTGGTTGAACGCGTAGCTGATGCGCTTAATATTGGACAACGAACTGTTAGACGGATAACTAAAAAAAAATATGGCGAGACTGGCACAGAAGAAAATAAACTTCACACACCAAAAAAGAGAAAACGAGCAAAACCAGTCGTAGGCATCGATAGCTTTGATGCCGATGCTATCCGAAGACATGTTTACGGCTACTATTTACAGAAGGAGTATCCAACAAGAAAAAAGTTGGTGCATTCACTGAAGGAAGCTGGATTATTCTTCGGTGGGGAAAGTTCTTTAACGAAGATTTTGAAGACCATTGGATTTCGATACAAAAAATGTAACAAACGCAAAATATTGATGGAAAGATTTGATATAGCGATGGCAAGGTATACTTTTTTACGGCAAGTGAAAGAAATCAAAAATTGGCAAAATGTTGTGTTCTTGGATGAAACATGGCTTAATGCTAACCATACTGTAGGCCGTTCTTGGAACGATGACACAGCAGCATCTACTTCCAAAGTTCCTGTAGGAAAAGGATCGCGACTTATAATTTGTCACGCCGGAACCATCAACGGGTTTGTCGAAGGTTCTCTCATGGCTTTTGCGTCAAAAACCACTGGAGACTATCATGAAGACATGAATGGAGAAAAGTTTACTGAATGGTTTACCTCAATGTTGTGTAGCCTCCCTGAACCATCTATTATAATTATGGACAACGCCCCATACCACTCGATGCAAATTGACAAGCCACCTGCCCAATCCCAAAAGAAAGCTGATATCGTCGCATGGCTTCGTAAAAATGGCGTAGATGCAAACATGAATATGTTAAAAGCGGAATTAGTACGTCTTTTAAAAGAAAACAAACCAACCAAGATCCGATACGTCATTGACGAAATAGCATTAGAACATGGGCACAGAGTTATACGGTTACCGCCTTACCATTGTGAGTATAATGCGATTGAGTTGGTGTGGGCTCAAATTAAGGGATATGCTGCAAGACACAATACAGAACCCCCATTTACCACAAAAAAAATGCTAAAATTATTAGAAGAAGCTTGTGAACATGTGACTAAAGGAGACTGGGAAAAGGTTGTGAATAGAACTGTTAAATTAATAAGGGAAGATTATGAAAGAGATGTGAAAATAGATAATATTATAGAAAACGAACATATAATTATTAATGTATGTGATGATAGCAGTGACGACAGTGAAAATAGTAGTATGGACGAATCTGATTAATTATGGCCTTTTGTGGCACCTTTTTTGGTATCTTTTGTATTCATATGTTTCTTGTGTGCATATAAAGTATGTATATTCATTTTCGTTCAAATATTCAGTTCGTTCAAATAAATTAAATAAACATATACATTTTTGTTTTATTAAACCTATTTAATCAGGTACAAAAATAAAACTTAATTGTTTTTTGTTCGAGAATAAATTGACATTCCACATCACTATTGTAATGTGTCAAACCGGCCATCATAGCGTGCCGCTAGAGTACGTTTCGTTTCATCACGTAATTGCAGTTACGATATATATTTTTTTTCATTTTACCTTTTGCAATGTTTTTTATCTTGTTTAATGTGTTTCATGTGTGAGTAATTGTGTGTAAATAAGGTTATTTGGCGAATAAACATAGCAAAAATCTTAACACTTTTGTAGTAGAAGTAAGTGGAAAGCCAATGATACAGCAAGCTCCTACACGCACATTTTTAGAAGACAGTAGTGCCGAGACCATTCTATTTTAGGTTCCAAAGGAAAAATTTGATCAAAAATCCTCCCGCTTATTGCCTAAATGAAACGGATCACAGACGTCAACGTCAAGTGACAGCTGTCATCAGTCAAATCTGAGACAAGTTAACCAGAGAGTCCGTCCGTCAAGTATGGTACCGTCAAGACATAAAAACTTGTACTTATTTTATTTTATTGTTTCTCTGCCTCTGCAGTAGTTCTTCAAGTGATTGAAACAGTATTCTTTATGATACAGAAGAAAAATATAGTAGATTCAGTTTAGAATATACCACCTATGTTAGCATCATTATTGTATGCTCAGGTCACTGCGAAGCACGGATTGGCTTTAGATTGCCCCAGCAATGCGAAACTTAATAGGCTAAGACAAATAATATTTTTACTAGCTAGGTAGGTACTTCGAGACACTGAAGCCTGGGTGGTATAATAATAGGTAATAGTATTGAGTTGTATAGTAACTTGTCTGTGTGTGTGTAATACTTTAATATTTAAGGCCTTAAAAAATGCAAAAATGGCATAAACTCCAAAATAAATGAAAGAAATTTTTGAATAATGGCGCCGGTGACGTATTCAATCCTAACCTCAAAACCAAACGTGAATTTACCAGCAATTGCCGGCTTTAAAAAAAAAAAGAATCATTAGATTTAATACACTGCATTATTATCAATCGATCTCACCCTAAGTCATTTATGGTCGCGACACTTTACAGTCAGGTCACAGTTTGTATGAAAATGACCGATCTCCTTTGTGCTCTGTAGGCAAGTAAAGTAAGACAGGAAAATAAAGTCATTTAAAATTATTTATTTCATTTCTACACCAAAGAGTATTAAATTGGCACCTAATACAATATTAAAAATACAATTCATTCAAAAAAAGTAGATGGTTAGTGATGGTGCTTTATTTGGATGTTTAAATATTGTGTATCTTTTTAATAAGTATATCAACATAAAGAGACTGGTACTTCAGTAGTTACTTATTAAAATTTATCTGCAGCCTAAATGAAAATCATCAGTTTTACTCATGCCAAACTTCTTAAGTAACAATAAGTATAATACAAATTCAAACTTATTAAAATATGTAAAAGTATGCCATAGGGATGGAACAATTATTTTAACTAAGTATATTACTTACATAATATATATTTTTATTATAAGTATTTAATTCTATACTGATGCACTAGGTGTAAATCAGTATAGAATTAAAAAAATATACATTGATGACTCAGTCAGTAGGTAAGTACCTACATTAAATAAAATAAAATATGTAATTGATTATTTATACTGAAAATTAAATTTAGGTATATTTAGAGATGTAGTACAATACATTTGGAATAGATATACATAATATATTTTGTATGCCTACAGTAAAATATTTAAATAATTCATAGATCACAAAAATCATGAATAAAAAATTTAATAAATTAGTCCATTAGTCTAAAAACAATAAACAAATATTATTGTAATGTCCAGATTATAATACCAGAATTTTTTTATCTAGTTTTGGTCTAGGTTAAAAATATAATATGTATTTAATGTCAATGTAATATGTAATAAATCTTCTCTAAACTGACATTTTTTCAGTCCAAATACAGATTTTTTTAAAGGTACAGTGGTTTGTGTATCGCACCTTCTGGTATTTTATTCTACAGGGTTATGTCTATAGTCTCTACTTTTAATTTGAAGCAAATATCAAAGGTCCACAAGCCATTAAAAACTTGGATTCACAAAACTAGGTAGACTTTTAACTATGATTATGTTACTATAATGATTATCTATTAATGTGATGGTGATAGTATGTAAGCAACTACACATCCATATTAATTCTTAAACAGAGAGGATATACATAGTAATACTGTAAATAGAAAATTACTATTATTAAATTACTATTATTAATTAAATTAATATATTATATTCATACACAAACCGGTATTTTTTTGATTGTACATATAATCATGTGACATCTATTTTTTTATTAATATAAATTATGATAAAATAAGTTCTTAGGTTTAAAATAAAATAAATTCATAAAAACTATTTTGAACAAATATTTGATATAAGAAATTAAAATGATTTGAATGTCATAAAGAAAATATTTAACTACACACTCCACATCCTTGGAATAGTTTTAAGTAACATGTAATAATTTCATCGATGTATATAGACAGCTAAAGAGGGCTACTCATAATAAATGCATCTAAATAAATGCGCTTGAATATCAAACAAATGCATCTTCTGTGTACTTAATTCAGTCTCTTTTTGATGTTTTTGCATACTTATCAACAATTAGCGCATTTTAGCGTATATTATTAGTGTTTTTTAAGTATCTTTATAAAGACATTGCATATTGGATAGAATCAGGTGTTACTTTGCGGAAGTTCATGATTTAGCAAGAAAAGATTACAATTATTTTGCTATAATCCGCCAACAAAAAAAACCTGTATGGTCTCCTGAAGATGCTGCGGTATCAAGGCGAAACGTGTGTCGAGAATAGTATAGTCTTGTGTGGTGGTGCATGTGAGTGGCAGTGGCATTGCTTGCTTGGCAACTTGGCTTTCTCGATTGCTTGGGAAGGTAAACAGTGCTTTGCTTGTAACTGCATGCTTGACCACACAGAATTTTTTTCTGTTGGCGGATTATAGCAAAATAATTGTACCTAATGTTTTCTTGCTAAAGACATTGCAGTTTATCATCTATATCCATCAATGAATCACTTTTAAAATTAATAATTAATTAAAAAGCAGCACGTCAAAATATGAAGCACACAGCTGCATTATCATAAATTTAAAGATATTTATTTCCTTTTGTTGATGCTTTCCATAACAGCTTCGAATATATCTTCTGGCAATAGAGTGCAGTGGGTCGACCGAAAGTCACGTAGGTACATTGCAATCTAGGAGTTGAAAAAAAACAAATTAAATATTACGGATTTAACTCCTTATAGTTTAAAAACGTTATTACTATTATTAGTACATTACATCGCGAGACCGGGAAGTACGCGTTTTCTGGTCGAGTGGTAGTTAGACGGCCGAGCTACGTGAGGCCGGCTATATACGAGACCAGAAATGCTCTCCCGGTTGAGGTGTGTATAGTGCTTTTCTAAAAAATGAAACAAGTGACTTTTTTTTTATATATTTTTTTGCGCTGTGAGTGCTGAACGCGTAATAAGGTAGAGTTCCAAAATGCCTGTAACACTTTCGGAGACTGTCTATTTTTTTTACTTCTGATGATTGAATTTGACATCACTACTTCTTAACTTTACTTAACTTATCTCCATATTCGGGACATTAAAATAACTGTTCAAAATTTTATAAGTTTCAATAAAATTGCCTGTCTACTGTAAGGCCATGACTCGCTCTTTTACAGCTTCAGATACTCACCAGTTGTAGAATTTTTATCTTCTTATCAGGCAGATTTTCTCGAGAGAGCACTATGCGTTGCTGATCTGACAAAGCAACGCATGCTTGAACTTTCTCCATTATATCGCCTTCTAACACGTAAGGATGACGTTTTTCTAATAGGTTGATAAGCAAATTGTTTGCTCGATTTGTGGAGAGCTGCCCTGACCTGCAATATGTTTCTTTCGTTAGTATTATCATTTAACCTTAGAAATAGTCTGTACACAGATGTACATAATACATAGATGCCTAGTTCGACTAGAAAGCTTACTCATGCCGCGCAATAATACCGCGCCGGTCAAGTGCGAGAAAACTCACACACAAAGGGTTCCATATATAACTAGAACAGTTAGTAGATTAGATTAATCAACAATTTAAAAAAAATTAAATCTTTTCACTGGTTTGGTTAATAGATACATTCCATACCAATCGTAAGTATGAAGCCTATAGAATATGCAAACGTTAGGTTGACTATTTTTTTCCCGTCACAATTCTTGCGTAAACAGGTAAATCGATATTAGCAGAAAAAAATAACCAACCTAACGATTGCATATTCTATAGGCTTCATACTTTCGATTGGTATGGAATTTGTCTATTGACCAAACCAGTGTAAGGTTTAAAAAAAAAAATTATAGTTAATTACTCATATTCTGGACTGAAATTTTTTAGTCAACCCATTTGCAATATATTTATTGACATATTTAATTTGATAAATAAATAGTTTAGTTTAAAAATAGTTTTCATCCATTAAACAGCTCGGTGAGGGTCGTTTTATACTGGGATCCTACACTATGACAAACAATTCGATACCTTATGAGTACGCAACCCTATTCAACGATTTTTCTTATACTTGTGCTGTGAGACCTTGCTTCTCGCTAAATTCCATGATTCAAGGTCAACGGGAAGTACCTACCTATCGAGTACGTATCGTGTATGACGTGTGTCAAAATTTGCGGAATATATTAACTTGATGTTTTTAAAGCTCCAAGGGACCGCAGGCCTAAGTATTTGATATTAGTTTCAACTTAATCCACGCGTTCCCGAGAAAACGGGTGTTGACAGACAACGAAATTACCCTATATAAGGGTCCCTTTTTTCTAACGAGGTACAGAACCCTAAAAACGGTCTTTGCAAAAGGAATTTTATGTCCGGCCAAATAAGTTTGTCTTTAGTTTATATTTAAACCATAGTAAGTTCTCCAAATATATTTGCTCCCTGCATTTAACCCACAGCACAAGAACGTCTTTATGAATATTTACCTGATACATATAACCTCATCTTCTGTTCTTCGTACTAGTTGAACGGGACCAGAATATTTATCTAATAACTCGGATATATTCAGGTTAACATACGAGCGGACAACTTCTTTTACTAACAGACTCCAAGATTCAGGCATCTGATTCCTCGCCAATGGCAGCAAATCATCGAATGAGGCATCCAAAATCTGGTAAAATAATCAAACGTATTGTAACACCTATACCAGGGTAGGCGAACTTTTATATATCAACGTACCATTTTTTCTAAAGAAATGTTTAATGAGGTCATAGACGTGCCATCAAATAATTATGACTTTGTGATTATTGGAAAAAAAATACATTTTGCAATGTCTCAATTATACGCGTAATTTAAATTAAAGTAAAATTAGGGTGACTTCAGTTTTTGCCGATTAGATAGAAAAAAAACTTCATACGCCACATAATACCCACTTGATACTTTTTTTTCTTAGTGCATAATGAATTTTGGGATCAGTGACGTGCCCAAAATATTCTGTCGCGTGGCATTGGTTCGCCATCCCTGACCTATACTAATATTATAAATGCGAAGGTGTATGTTTGTTACTCAATCACACCAGAACGGCTATATAAAATATGACACAGCACGAATCTAGATAAAATATGACACAGAGCTAGATTATAGTATGGAAAACACATAGGCTACTTCTTATACCGGCAAATTGGCTACTTGACAGCTGTAACGATAAAATATGAAATATGTTAGTTGAGGTAGTTCAAAGGTTAACAATTATTAATCTATATGTTTTTTGCATTAAATTAAATCGTTAATATTTTATTTTGTAAAATAAATTTGGGTTTTTTTATCTGTGGATTGCAAGACCCGAAACACGGGCGCCATCGATTTATCATCCTGTGACGTCACAGCTTACATCTCAAACCACACAGTAGACCTACTTTTTATCTGAAACAAACGTCACCGCGAGGTCGTGTGTTAAACATAGTTTCGCTTTATTGAGAAAATTAACATAAAATATTTCGATTTGAGCCTGTGAAAGGTTTCACGAAATGGAGTCAGGCTGATAGTGCAAACCTGCATAAAGTCGATTCATTTAGAGTTGCAAATTTATTTGCGTGTAATCCTAACTTTTGCTCTGCCGGGTTTTGTAATGTAATAAAACTTCCATGTAAGTACCGAATTAAACAAGGTATATAAACTCGCCGGCATATTTAGCGGAACATAAAAAAGGTCCATAATTAAAAAAATATGGTTTTATTTTAAAATCTACTTACTACACTTCTTTTGTTATTTAAAGTTTCATTTGTTTTAATTAAAATGAGATCACATTAAGAACAGATTTTGCGAGTAAAGGCTATTTGTGAAAAATGGTACATTTTTGAACTTTTCATGTAACCGGGAAAAGTAAAGTTTAATATTAAAATAACAATTAATTAAATTAGAAAAATGGTGATTAATATCGCGTATTTTATTATTTATTAAAGTTTCTACCCGTCTAGGCATACTGAGAATGATGTTATCGATGGTCTCCTGGGATAGTCTCCGCCATTCCTCAACTACGGCGATTCGCAGTTCTCCCACGTTGGCAGGAGCTAGAATTCTGGACTTAACTTTTCTTTTCAGCAAGTCCCAAACGTGCTCTATTGGGTTCATATCCGGTGATCTCGCCGGCCACTCCATAACAGTGATATTCATATCATTAAGATAAGCTTGAGTTACCCGAGCGGTATGCGGCCGAGCATTATCCTGCATAAAAACAGAATCTTCACCGATATATGGGGCAAACGGTACGACATTTTCTTCTAAAACTTCTCTGATATAGCGGTCTGCAGTCAGACTTCCTCTGTCAATCACTACCAAGTCTGTGCGAACTCCCAAACAAATGCCCACCCAAACCATTATTGATCCACCACCGTATGCAACTGTAGTTTCAAAATTTGTCTGAATGTATCGTTCTCCTTTGCGTCTGTATATTCTTTGCCTGCCGTCAATTTGATTTAAGAGAATTCTGCACTCATCACTAAACAATACCTTACTCCATTGGTCCGCGTTCCGAAGTCGATGTTCCTGAGCAAAAGTTAACCTGTTTCTACGATGATTTACCTCGAGCCTTGGAGCCTTGGCGGGCACAAATGAACCCAAACCAGCTTCTTCGAGCCTTCTTCGTACCGTACGCTCACTTACGGTTACACCCCGCACTGCTTCTAACTCATGTCGGGCTTGGACGGCCGTCAAACGGGGGTTCCTACGTTCACGAAGCCGAATGAAACGATCATCCCTACTCGAAGTGCGTCTTTTTCTGCCTTGTTCTGCTCTTCTCACATAAGTACCGGTCTCCCTGAACCGTTGGATACTGCGATGGATCGTTGAAACTGGTCGACGAAGATCTCTGGATATCACTCTGTAGGTTTGACCATTTCTTCGCATTTCGAGTGCCCTGGCAATCTCCGTTGGGGCTAAGTCAGGCATAATTCAGCCATCAACTCCAGAAAGATACGCGATTAAAAAAACTAACAAAAAACAGTATTTCAATGAAATTTTAAATCAAACTCAGAAGGAAGAAATACTCGAAGTTCGCTCCAGATAAGGTGTATTTGAATAAAATTAAAACAATTGCATAAAATGTGATGTTCAGTTATTTTCTTAATTTGAAAATATTTCTTTTTAAATTAAATGACGTATAAACCAGCCAGCAACCTTATATATCAAACCTTTTTTTTTATGTTCCGCTAAATATGCCGGCGAGTTTATAATAGTTAGTATAATAGTCTCGTGTTTAATATCTAAGTGCTGCTGTAAAGTGACAGAAATATAATTTATTTTAATTTTGTCATGTTTTATGAAGAAAATGTGAGGTTTATTTTAATTCATTTTTGATAGATCAGAGTCATAAGTTGATTTCTTCTTAATACTAACATCAAAGTGAAGACTCACAAATTAATATTGCCGATTTATCCGATTTAAATTCCGGCTCTCGGCAGATTAACTGTAACCACTTCTTTCGGCGTTTACGACTTAATATTGTAGGAATGTGTTTATACAACTTGTCAGGATATTAATAAATTATTATTTATAGTATTTCTACACACGTCTTGTAGCTTGTAATTTTCACAATTGCATTAAAAAAGCTGTAAACTTTCTACTAAAAATTACATATGACTTGGAGCGTCGTAGTTAGCTTTGTTTTATGTTAAGCTATGACGTCACAGTTAGCAAATGTCACGTGACCGGCTGTTTTCGCGCGAATTTAAAATATGTATTTTTTTAAAATAAATAACGCTTTTTTTGAGAAAAAGATTTTTAAGTATCAAAAACTGTATTAGAAAACTGTCAAATAACCAATTAAACAGTTCCCGTAGAAATCCACGGACGAAGTCGAGGACATCAGATAATTGGAAATAAAAAAACTAAGTTCATAATGCCTTATCCTCTACAAAAGAAGAAGGACCTAAGAAGTTTGTCACTAATTTCGTCGTCGTTATCTCAATCAATAGAGGTCCACTGCTGGATGAACGTCTGCTACTCTCACAGAACAATCCTCTTTAACTGTGAAAACAGACTTTTTCGTAGTTTCCGTTGTTTTATTCAAAGGAACAGTTATATTATTTTCTTTAAAATAAATAATGAGAAACGTCATTTACCACTCTTCTCGTCTGTCCCTTTAAAGTTGGTTGTGGTCGAGTCATTCTCTTGAAAATAAATGATCACCCACTTTATCCATACTAATATTACAAATGCGAAAGTGTGTCTGTCGGTCTGCTACGCTTTCACGGCCCGTCCGTTCCACCAATTTTGATGAAATTTGATACAGGGATAGTTTGTATCCCGGGGAAGGACATAGGCTACTTTTTATTCCAGAAAATTAAAAAGTTCCCGCGCTAATTAAAAAAACTTAATCCACGCAGACCAAGTCCCGGGCACCTTCTAGTAGAAATATAAATGTCAAAGGACTGAAAATTTTCTACGCGAATATCTTACAAGGATTGCGGACTGTGCGCGGGGAGTGAGGGGTGGCGTGCGACTGCGTAAGGGCTAGCGTCAACGCGTTGCTATAGTAACGCGCGGCCTCTCCGCACTTCGATTGACACCCGAAAATGTGTTTCTGCGCATAGTTAAACTTACGCCCTGGCTATTATACTAGATTGAGATCGTCCGTCCACCTAGTGGGGCATCGTCAATTTGGGATACTCTGTCTAAGATTTAATCTTACCAAGCCCTTGATTTCAGGATAGTTAGTGGCTGCCCAGGCTGCTGGATAACCCCCAATGCTCCAGCCATACATTACAATGTTCTCCACCTCAAAGTCTAGCTCCTGAATTGCATACTGCACAACAGCATCTATAGCATGTTGCTCTTGACTTGGAAACGGCAGCCCCTAAAAAGAATTTGAAATATAATGGTATATTGAGTGCTTAGGGGTGAAACCAGACAATTTCAGACGAGGGTAAAGGTGCCTGCCTGAGCGAAGCGAGCATCCTTTAGTAAAGTAAAGGAGGCTGTGGTTTTATCACACTTGATGCTAGAGACTGTTTCTTTTACGATATAAATACTGAATATTATGTCGTTTAATCGACAAAGTACTATCTGTATTCTGGAACATCAAAACCATTTAAAAATAGATTCAATTTATTTGCATCCCTTCATATCCTTCCTTTCATCCTTTCTCGTCGACTCATCATTCTCAGCACTCATATTAGCAACTCTGGTTTACTCTAAAGTTTTTGACAAAGCTTTCTAAAAAGAGCTGTCGGTGAAAAGACTAATGCTGCCAATTCAAAAAATAAAAAAGTATTTCTATATAAGTAAGTATTATCAAATTATGGCAGTTTTAGTCGTGAGTCGTGACAAAACCGATATTCCGACCGCGGTACCACTTTTACGATTTGTTGGGAAATCAAACTGTATTTATGTAATACATAGGGGGCAGCACAAAAGTGGTCGGTACACTTTTTTTTAAACGCTCATCTTACTCTTTATAGCCTCTACCTTTATGCTCCGATTCTGATAAATAGAATTTCTAAAAAGTTGTTAATATAAAACTTACAGTGCTTCCAGCAAAACCAGGATGGTTCCACCCCAATGTAGAATAACCTGCCTTGATGGGTGTTGTCATAATTCCAATTTCATAGAAACCAGAGTTGCCTTCACAGCAAATCACAAGTATTTTTCCCTTTGGCGAATCAACCCTGTTGTCTACAAACATTGTGTCTATAATGTTTCTATCTGCAGTTAATATCTTTGCTCTCTTTCCATTGAAAGTATCCACAAGATATGTTCGGCCTTCAAATAATGGTATCCCTAAAAAAATATTTTAAATTGTTAATGTTATGAGTCAAAGGTTAATGCTATCTCAATTATATTGAAAGATTAATGCTCTTTAAATAAAATTAATATAAAACTTACACAACATTTTCTGGATGATGCCTAGACTACCTGGATATATGAGGCGTAGAGCAAATGTATTAGTTGCAATATATGCAAGTAGTTGAATAGTAACTTTGTGATAATATGGCAAATCTGGATTAGCACATTTACCAAACGGTTTATTATCAAGCCAGTTTGAACTGAAAAGAAAAATAAATTATGAACATTGACTCAATTCATTTTTTTATAAGGTGAAAACTTAAAACTCAAAAATCAACCACTTACCTAATTGCAGGTGGCATAGCAAATGTTGTAGGCCAAGCATTAAAATCAAAATCATATTTCCGTATACTTTCAAAATAGGCTTTCCGATCGACAACTGGTCTATCAATAGTATTAACAAACTCGACATATTTAGGACTAGAGATCCTCCCAAGTGCCCGTACGAGGTAAGCAAATGATAAGATACTGCCCATACTACCAATAACATACGCAAGAAAGTTCATCTCCTCTACAGAAATCCCTCTCTTATAAATGTACATACAAATAAAGGGAGATGTGTACATGGTTATATTAGCTAATGTATGCACCTGAAATAAAATGTTGATGAGATTAGTAAGTAATTTTTAAGTTCTGTGTCTGCGAAGTAATTTGCAATAGGGGATTTCTTACGGGATTTCGTACAGTATGGAAATAGTGAATAAAATTATGTCATTAAAGTTATTAACTTAGCCAAGCCAATAATTTCAAAGTTTCCCTATTTTATTAAATTAATTGTGAAAAAAAAGGCAAAATTAAATAAGTTAAGAGTTATGGAACTTTAAAGTTGCACATGTGCAAGAATAATTTCGTTACAGTTGTGTCACGTATCACAACTTTATCAACTGACTTTATAAAGCCTAGTAAAATAAAGAAATGGTGTAAAGTAATGAGGCGTGACTTATTTGGACTTTAAAGCACTAAATATGAGTGTGAATTTTGATGTAAGTATTTTAGCTAGGAAAAATCATGTGACTCAGTCTCACTTGAGTAAGAGACAGCAATTGGTGTGTGTTAAAATACTTAAAATTAAATAATTAATAATATAATAGTTGGTAATTATTAAGGTCATTTTTATTTCCTGACTTAAATAAAAGTGCCTAAGTCTACACATTCGTAAAAAAATTACAGTTATGTAAGGGACAATATAATATTCATAGCAGTGATGTGTCTAAATTCAAATGAAACATTGCACTGTTTTACATTGTGAGGAGTTTAGTGAGTCGCTTAATAAAATAGTAACATTCTGGAAAAACTTTTCGAAGGTTTTTGCAACTTCTTTATCAGACGTTATTTTCAATAACAACTTCGTAGTTGACATCAAGAGACTTAGTTTAACCAGAATCGTCATTTACTATTGTCAAAGTGGTTTTTATTTAGTTAACAGGCTTCACAATTCTCTTTTTAATTGTATATAGTGCCTTAGCATGAATACAAACATTTTTGAAAGTCTTTGAGTAGGTTTTCACGCTATTAACAAAACTGAGAGACTGGTTGTATTGTTTTTCATCGTACAACTTGTCTCTACTTTTGTAACTACCTACAGTAGCCCAATCACTGAACTTTAATTTCTCACTCATTTCTGTTTGCTTAAAATTGAATACTTTATTAAATTTAACATCTATTATCTTGAATTTATACTAAATAAATGCTGTCTGACCCATTTAAACCACGTCAATTTATGTTTAGGTATTGGTCTGCACTTGTTGTTTTTTTTTTTTTCATTTACTGGCACTACTTAAAACAGTCTGTTGCCTGCAATGATCAGACATTAGCTTGTTTATTACAGCTTCTTCCAAAATTATATTGTCACTTAGAAATAATTTTTATTCATGATAATTTTTATCCAATTCCAAAATACTAGGATTGTCCATATTATGGGTACAACATATACCTTTCTATGTAACAACATTTAAGCTAAAACTAGCTGGGTCTTACATTATTACAAGCTACTAATGTAGCTATTTGTTTCTTATATCTATGTGGCAGCTATATATAGTATGTTTTGTCAGTGTAATATATAGTGTAATATACATAACATATACATTATAATTGATTTAGAAATAACTAAGGATGCTGTAAGACTTGACTAAGACTAAAAGTTGACCAATTTATTTACAACCTTACCGTTGATATAATTTTGTCTGCTATTTTTTCGCTCCGGGTCTGTTCATACACACCCTGCAAAATAAGAAAACTATGTATCCATACTAATGCTTTAATGCAAAAGTGTGTCTGTCTTTCTATCTGCTACAATTTCATGGCCCATCTATTCAACCAATTTTGGTGAAATTTGGTACATTGTGTCCTGGGGAAGTACATAGGCACTCGGAATATTAAAAAGTTCCTGCAGGAATCAAAAACCATAATACACACTGACGAAATCAAGGGCATAATCAAATCCTTACTAAATAAATAAATAAATGCGAAAGTTAGGGTGGATGGACGAATGTATGGATGTTTGTTACTCAATCACACCCGGGCGGCTGAACGGCTCTGTATGCAATTTGGCACAGAGATAGATTATAGTTTGGAATAACACATAGGCTACTTTTTATCCCGAAAAACTAAGGAGTTCCCGCAGTAGCTAAAACAACTCAATCCACACGAACATAGTTGCGGGCATTAGCTAGTGTATCATAAATAAGGTTATCTAGACTCAGTCATATTAAATTTTACTATAGGCAGATTTTTTAGGATAACTGGAAGAGAATAGCTCTGGGTATTAAGTATGTCTTGGTACTTTGTATTTTTTCTGTACAATAAAGACTTTAAAACAAACAATAACAACCTTTTGTTGACTAGGTTAATGCTTGATTACCATATTATAGGTAAATCTGGAAATTAAAAATTTTGTACTTTGCTTACTCTCTTGAAATGTTGGTAGCATTTGAATTTAACCTACTAACTTCACTCCTTTGTCACATTTCTTTTGAAGTGAATGAGTGTGTGTGAGAAGTTTGTCATATTGGGGTTCTCTATAAATGACTGGAAAAGAATAGCCATGCTGGGTGATGGGTTAGCTAGTGACTGTACAATTGTAAGTATACAATTTATAAAAAAGTTTTTATACAAAGACGTATTTGAAATAGAAAAGACTGGTAGTGACATTTAGTGGAATTCCATAACTTTATCTAAATATGGATTTGCCATTTAAGCCCGAATAGGTTGGGATTTACTTATTCAAATAATATCAGATTACATTCTACACTTAATCTTGGTATGCCAAGTAACAGCTAACAAACAATTCACAACATGCCATTCGTTGTGAAGGGCATGTCGTGAATTGTAAATAAATTTTAAGAGAAATTCACTTATCCCTATATCTGTTATCTTTAGTAAGTTAATGCATTATTAATTTCTGTAGATTTTATGCATACCTATTAAGTAATACAAATATTCATTAATATGTTCAGCAATGTAGTTTTTGTCATAACCAAAAGAAAGCAACTATTTAAATACTACAAGGCTTATTCATATTAAAGTCATTGAATGCAAATTGCAGTTCCTATTCAGATAACTGATATTTTACCCATTTTGTAAATATTACATAACAATTTTAACTAATAACTAAATGTTTAGTAAATGTGGAAGCCAATTTTCAAAGGAGAATCTTCCAAAAAGTAACTTGATTCGTCCAACTTGTTCACAAAGTGCAAATGACATGCCATAGATGAGATGAATGATTTCGGCAAATTTTATTGCTGGTGACTACTTGGCATATGCAGATCAATATAGACAGTTGCACATGCTCAAATGGTTTTCTTTATTGTATTTACAAATTATGTTATATCACTAAAGCATGCAACATTCAAACCATGAATTCGTAATTATTACAGGTAAAATCATTAATCAATGATATTCTAACATGTTAGATAGTAATAAAAATCTTTACTCACTTCACCTGGACCTTGACCATATACACGATACAAACGGGGTGAAAAAAAACATCTCATCAATAATTTCATCATATTGAAGAATATTAGCTTCAATCAAATCAATTCTTGGATTTATGGATTTAGCTTTTTAATAAAAATAAAACACAAAAATATAATTAAAATAATGTTTATCACTACTGCACTGCACTCAAGACGCCTATTTCGATTAGCGTATTAATCGCATTCCTCACGTGAATGAGCTTTTAAAATTATTTGGCATAGTAGTAAGATTTAAAAAATCATAATAATACAATAAAAAATATGTGCCAAATGCCACTCAATCATTCAAGTAATATCCAATCCTGCAGGTTACTTGTCTCTGAACCAGGGTATTATCCTTGTCTCTGGTATTATCTTGTCTCTGCAAGTATCCTTACTTACTTGTCTCTGACCAGGTATCTGACATAGAGTCTTCTCTTTCACAGAACATATATACTCGTCTGCTTGTCTCTGCCTGGTCTCAGCATCAGTACTCAACGCCAACTCTATGCACAAAACACATATATACTCCCCCTCAGTAAATACCTACAGATGGAGCGATAGTGTGCTCGGTCGTGAGACAGCTATAATCAAGTACAATAAATATCTCACTGTAAGATTGTACAAACCGTTAGATTATAATCTATCTCGCGAAATTGTAAACTGTCGACAGATCGTGAACCGTTCAATGTTCTGAGTGTAAATTTTTGAAATATTTATTGTAATTACGTTTTCTTGTCTGTTTCTTGTAGGTTAGGTAAGGGTTTGACATATTTAACCAGTTAGGGCACTTAGGTTTAATCGGGTTAATATACCTAACAGATTAAAATCTACCGAAAAATAATGCGTTAAATTGTAATCTTTCGACAGTTTGCAATTTCGCGAGTTAGATTATAATCTACGGTTTTTACAATTCTAAGGTTACATATATACTGTCTTTGACAGATATATAATTAAATGTTGCCATATTCATTTTTCAACCCCTATTTTACCACTTTAGGGGTTGAATTTTGAAAAACTGCGACACACGTAATTCTTTAATTTTTATCGAAAACCGAAATACCAAGTTTCGTATATAAAACTTAAGAATATCTTGAGAAATGAAGGACTTTCATGCAAACTCTCATCCCCTATTTCAACCCTTCGGGGTTAGAATTTTTAAAAACTGTGAAACAAGTATTTCTTCATTTTCAACCAGTAGCTCGTATACCAAGTTTCATGGATATAACTTGAGAAATGACGGACTTTCATATAAATTTACACCCCCTATTTCACCCCCTTAGGGGTGGAATTTTAAAAAATCCTTCCTTAGTGAGCAACAAAAGTCACAAAAGAAACCTACTGTCAAAATTTCAAGTTAATAACCCCAGCGGTTTAGGCTGTGCGTTGATCCCTTAACGATTTTATATATATATTAGATTATATTATATATTATATAGGACATAATAGTCTTAAATAATAAAAACCTGCCGATGCTATATAGCTGCATATAAGTAGGCCTTTTTCGGGGGGAAAATCTCATAGGAAATCAGAAACTGTACGCGGACAAAGTCGCGGTCGACCACTCGTATAATATATTTATTTAATCAAAGTATGTACCATTGCTATCTATGCACTTTGACATCTCATAGGTAGTTCATTGATCCCTTTACTAAAAAGCAAGCTTTGAAGGCACTTTGGACTGCCCCATCGGAGTTAAATTTTTCCCTTGCAAGAATTATCCGAATTTCGAAAAAAAATGGTAATCTGTTGGAGCAAGGTCCGGGGAGTACGGTGAATGTCTTAGGCATTCCAATTGAAGCTCCTATAATTTTGTAGCCGTCTGTTGTGCAGTGTGTGATCTAGCGGTGTCCTGAAGCAGCAGTGGCCTAGAGTGATTGTCCAGCCTCGGTTGTTTAGCAGCTAGTTGTTCCATCATGGTTTGCGGTTGCTGACAAAAGATATTCGCCGTAATCGTCTGGCCAGATTTAAGAAAGCTGTAGTGGACGACACCGGCACTAGTCCACCAAACGCTCACAAGTTTTTTTTTTAGTCAAATTTCGGTTGGGGCAGGATTTGGCTGGTTCGCCAGGGTTCAGTCATTGCGATTAGCGTTTCCGATTATCGTACAGGATCCACTTTTCATCACAGGTAATAATTCGATTTAAAATCCCTTCATTATTGTGCCGGTTGAGTAATGTAATGCAGCAGTCGGTTTGCTGCACTCAATTCATGAGGTACCTCACCTACCTTTCAAGCTTTTTCACCTTTCCAATTTGTTTCAAGTGGATTAAAACAGTTTTATCACTAACACCGCAGCCTGCAGCTAGCTCGGACGTGGTTCGCGATGGATCCGCTTCCACAGTAGCCTTCAATTCTTCATTATCAACTTTGGTCTCCGGCCGTCCACGGGGCTTGTTCTGCAGGTCGAAATTTCCAGAACGAAAACGTTGGAACCAAAAACGCACTGTTTTCTTTTGCGACACCACGGTACACATCATTAATCCTTCGAGCCGTTTCTGAAGCACTGGTGCCACGATAGAACTCGTACTCGCAAATAACGCGATATTTCTAGATTTTCTCGATTTTCTATTTCCATTTTGTAAATTGAGTGACGCAAAGAAAAAACTAAGTGGAATAAAACAAATGAATTAGGGGGTTTCAAAACACAAAAGCATGAATTCATAGCTGTATAAATTTGAAATTGAAATTCCTAACCAAAGAGGAGATATTTGAGATGAAAGTGGCCAGTACGACAAAACGCCAATTTCATATGAAAGGACCTAATATTTCAATACTTTGTAGCATTCATGCGAGCCTTTACAAAATAAATACTTGTTTTATCTGTAACAATCAAGTAATAATTTATTTTAGGATATATTTTCGTATTTACATTCAGTTCGCTACATTAGTTATTTTTGCTGCCTAACACACATCACTACAACATCATTTTTATGTAAATACCACCTTTATTTTCAAAAAACACTTCGTGAGCTACGAGCACGATTATCGCTTTTTCTTATTCCGATTTCGTACGAATATGGGCGATTAACAAAAACGACACAGGATTGTTTGACCTCTACTATCATAGAGGTCGAACAAACAAAAGTAATACGCTGAGCAGGACAAGAAAAGTTATTTTCGCGCTCTGTCGCGCTGTCACGGTCAGCAGTGCGATGCCATGGTGTAGCTAAATTATCAATAGAATGTCCTAAATTATATAATATTTTGAAACCATTCCAATCCACTATACCTACTTGCTTGAAATAATAGTATTTTCTATTTTTATTATTCAAGCTATTTAAATCCTTATATTATATTTATTTTAGTTATTATGAGTAGTAAAACGATAATCGGATACCTTAAGTCACCGCTAAAAACACCTCTTGCCATGAAAATCTAGTTTCTCTTGAATGAAAGCCTAGTTTGACGTAACGTTTGTCGTGTCGTTACGACATCTTACTTCGAAAGTCTTATGTGACACAAATTTTCAGCATTTATATCGATAGTTACTGCATCAATGTCAAAACGTTTTTTTGTCCTCAACGCTCCTTCCTCCTCCTCCTCCTCAGTCTCAATTGATGAAGTCCTTTAATGATTGATGCAAAAGATACGCGGTGCACTGCAGGATTGTAGCAATGGGTCGCAAAAGCGATTGCAAGTTGATTATCATGTGACTATCGACATTTTGGTGGTGCAGAACTGCAGACCTATTTGACCGAGCGAAGCGAAGGTATCTGAGTCTATTTGAGTGAATTTGCACTTGTCCGTCCGTCCGTCCGTCCGACCGTCCGGCTTTCAGAGCCTTATAACTTCTGAATTACTGAACCTAATTACTTCAAATTTAAATATAATGTGTAAACCGATGGCATCCAGGCGAATATGGCTTAAAAATTTATAAAAATATTTATTTCAGGGGGGCTCTCATAGAAGCGAATGCGAAGTAAAATAATCTTTATAGTGTACGGGAGCAGGTGATATGGCTCGACCGTAACAAAGGATGATCATCCTCCGAGCGGGTGTTGTGCTCGGGGACCACTGGTCCGACCGTTCATCATTGGAGGTCGTTTAAATAGCGTAATTCAGAGAACGCTTCGTAATCGTGAGTTGGGCTCTTCGTGGTCGCGTGAATCGTACTAGTAATGCCATCTATTGGATTATGTGCGGACTGCGAAGACCGCCACATCACTCCCCTTCGAGTCTGGAGGTCGTCAGCATTCAGTTGAGCGGCGTTGCAAGCATCTGGAGAAATGGCGTCAATGAACATTCAGGTAAGCGCTGCGTCGGGAAGTACTCAGTGAAGCGGCGTCGTGCAACAACCAGGGTAGTGGCGTTGTAGGCTCATACTACTCTGAGGCTGTGTGACCCACTTGTGCGGCTGGTACTGGCGTCGACGGGCTGTGTACTGATATGCTGTTGCGTATCGACTATTGCTGGCCGCTGAGCGTGTGGCTCTGCGAGCGGCTGTGCCGGAACATCGGTCGGCGTTGCTGCGTGTGTTGCTGTGCTGCGTTGTGCTGTGCTGCGTTGGTTGCTGTGTTGCGTTGGTTGCTGTGCTGCGTTGTGTTGCTGTGCTGCGTAAGTTGCTGTGCTGTGTTGGTTGCTTGTGCTGCGTTGAGTTTTGCTGTGCTGCGTTGGGTTGCATTGCTGCTTGCTGCGTTACGTTGCTTTGCTGCGTTGTGATGCTTTGCTGCGTTGTGCTGCTGTGCGCACTGATGATACTGTCCTCGATGTGATGGCTTGGAGATCACGTCGGCTTGTTGTGATCGTCGGCGGCGGCTTGAAGCATCACGTCGGGGTCACCAATGTACGGGAGCAGGTGATATGGCTCGACCGTAACAAAGGATGATCATCCTCCGAGCGGGTCTTGTGCTCGGGGACCACTGGTCCGACCGTTCATCATTGGAGGTCGTATATATAGCGTAATTCAGAGAACGCTTCGTAATCGTGAGTTGGGCTCTTCGTGGTCGCGTGAATCGTACTAGTAATGCCATCTATTGGATTATGTGCGGACTGCGAAGACCGCCACAATAGCATTACATAGGGTTGCGGTATATCATTTTGAAGATAATTAGGAATAGAGACCAAAAATATTTTTTTTAAAATTTTTCCCCTAAAATTTACGAAAAGGGGGGCTTTCAAAGTGGAGATTTTCTAACGTTCAAATTTGACCTCAGAACTCTCAATTTTCTGAAAGGCAAAGCCTGAAACTTGATCAATTATTTGATTTATATCCTGTACTTGTGCAACAGATAGTAAAATTAAATAACTATTAACTACAAGGAAACGAAATTATTTATTTTTTAATGAGCTTCAGTATTTTTAACAGACTATTACTACTAAAGTTTATTCGTTTGTGCTTACAATTAATAGACGTTAGCACCATCTTACGTGGAATAAAAAAAAGTTAAATATTATTTACATTATATATAGATCAAAATATCTTATAAATACCGCGAGGTCTTAGTTCGGGGCGAACCACTAGTTATTTTAGTTATTATGAGTCGTAAAACGATTATTGGACACCTTTTGTCACTCTGCAATTTTCTGCAATGTCCATACAATAATTTTATCGATAGTTACTGCATCAATGTCAAAACATTTTGAAGTGAAAACTTCTTTAGCCGCATTGAACACTTTTTGGTAGGGGGTAAACTTGTGGATTCGCGTGACCGACATGCTCGCGAACGTGTTACCATGTTTTGAACTTTGATTTTTTTTATATGAGAGGATATGTTGCATTTTACTCAATTATAGTTATACGATGCATTTTGTTAATAAAACATGTAAAACTATGATTTGACTTTTCTTACTTATTAAAAGCTACGTTATTAGAACGAGACAGGTGTATTATGTTATTGCGTGAATGTGTCGCGCAATTGTCATATGACATCATCAAATTTAGCTATTGAAGCCAATATTTGTCAACTATAAATGGCGTCTGTTGTGCTTCCGGTGTGTCAATTGTGAATAATTACCTGATTTTTGAATATTTTCATGTGTTTTTGCTTAGTTTTATGTAATCAACTATGGTGAAGTGCTCAGTTGTGGGATGTCGTAATAATAATATTGTAAAACGCCCAGGAATTTCATTTCATAGGTGAGTAACAAAGTCGTTTACTTTTTCTTTTTGTGGCTACTATTTTAAGTTATTTCGACTAATTATAGCTTAGTTTCTTGTTAACTGAATGCATAACACGTAAATTTTTGCGCTGTCCCCAAAAATTTGGTTTATTTCATTAGTTTTTGTATAGAGTGTATATATAGTGCGGGGATTGTATTGTTTACAAATAAATTGAATATCGATAAAATTAAAATTTCATATAACTCTTACTGTTTCTCACTCTGAGGGGTAGAGATGAAACTGAACAGTCCGATTCTACTTATAATATTTCCAAACTCATTTTAGACTGTAGCGATTATAATCTAGTGATTAAGACACCCGAAATCCAATCCCCGATACGTCAATATTAAAAATCAATAACTGATTACTACTATATAGTACTAGTATATTCCTTGGCTATGCGGACCACTGAAGTGGCCCGCGGATATGCACAGGTTTTGTTTTCAAATGCAACTATTGTATTTAAAGGCATTCTTTCTTGATTTTCGCATTTAATCGGCTCTATCACACCATTTTTTAATTTCTGAGTAATCATTTTTGTACCCACGACTGAACGGTGACGGTATATGTGTTTGCCCTAAGAGGTGTGCATTAGTTTATGCACTTTGTTGTTATCATTTTCCTGGAAAACTACTTGACCGATAATTATGCGGTTTTTTGCATTAGATATGCATAACTTCTGAGAAGGTTCTTAGATATTTAGGACCATAGTCCATCAAATTGAGCTGCAATCGTGATTTTTATTTTTCAATGTTACCATTCTCCTCAAAAAGTACTGGGTCGATTGAGATGCGGTTTTTTGCATTGGATATGTATAGCTTGTGAGAAAGTTCTTAGATATATTTTATGGTCAAAGTCCACAACGCTGCGCTGCAATCGTGTTTTTTTTTACTATCTGTATGGCTTTTTATAATTTTTTGAAATAAACCAATTTTAAAATCAGTCTACTTTTATTATTCATATCATTACATTCAGTAAAATTTTTCCATAATGTCTAGGAATTCCAACTTAGGTATATTATGAAACAGTATTGTTTGTAAGGTTCACATGAACTTATAATATAAATCTATACTAACACATATTATAAACGCGAAGTTGGGATGTATGGATGATGTTGCTAATTATGCCTAAACTGATCTGTATGAAATTTGGGACAAAGAGAGATTATAGTCTGGAAAAACATACCGGCTAGTTTTTATTCCGGAAAATTTAAGAGTTACCGCGGGTACCAAAAAACCTCAATTCAAGCGGACGTAGTCGCTGGCATCAGCTAGTTCAATAGAAAATACGTATATAAAATATAAATATTCGTAATTTATGTATACTAGTGTTTTTTCAAAATATTATGTTTAATTATTTAATAATTTTATTTGTGATAATTTTATATCGATTATATAAGTATCGATAATATCAGCCCTAACCCCCAGCTTAAGCTCCGCCCATACGCAATTTATTTAATATATAAATTGCGTAGGAGAGGATATGAAACATCATATTATGATGTTTCATATCCTCTCCTTTAAATAAAATCAAAGGATGTAGAATTTACGCAATCGCTCTGCTGGAGGTGTTGACCGTTGACTGAAGGTTGACTGTTGACTGCATGTCACAAAAGTCACGTCACATTAAGCATGACACTGACATGATACTTGTCTCTGACAATGACATCCAATGACATCTATATGACAAGAATTGCAGTGTTAATTGTTCACCAATTATTCCCTAAATTCGTGAATTATTCCTAGATATAGCCTTTTATTTTCTATGAAATAGTTCTGATTTTGCGAAGACTTGTTAAAAAATATCACGTTGTTTTTTTTATTTTAACCAAATTACGAGTAGACATGAAATATGTTTGCTGCTGTGGCAAAAGCTTTTGTGATCCTCATTGTTGCTACGTCCGTTACTTCCAGAATCCACAAGCTTCCTCTTACGGTAAAGTATTTTGTTAAATGCATATCAATACTATAATTCGCCAGCCACCTTCGACCTCAAGTTCGTTGAAGGACACGATAGGGAGGACTCAATAATAAATGTATCATAAATGGAAATTGACTGTGCCTGTTCAGTATGGTACCTTTGAATTTTCACAGCTCAACCATCATTTGATTTTAAATCAGCTTAGTTTCTTACTAAATGCTATAAGTATCTTAATGTAGGAGTAAACGGCCTATTACACTGCACTTACCACCGGGACCTAACTGAAGAGAACGTCAAGAGAGTTGGACGTGTATCTTAGTATGTTTATTATCGTTCACTGATTATGGCACCCGTGCTATCGAAGCAAAAAAATAGTATCCATAGTAATATTATAAACTAGATGATTCCTGCGACTTTGTCCGCGTGGATTGTGTTTATAATATTAGTATAGATGCGAAAGTGTGTCTGTCTATCTGCTACAATTTCAAGGCCCTACTATTCAAACAATTTTGATGAAATTTGGTACAGTTGTAGTTTACTTATAGGCTACTTTTTATTCCGGAAAATTAAAGAGTTCCCGCAAGAAACAAAAAAAACCTCTATACATGTTGGTGAAGTCATGGGCATTAGCTAGTAGTTCATATAGTATAGTAAATTACTATACTATTCTATAGTATAGTTCATATAGTCTTTATGCTCTTTTCTCCATAAATAAGGCATATCTTTGTACATGTCATCAGAACAAAAAACTTATTTTTCTTTAGCACACAATATATTGACAAATAGCACGTGCGTGCCATAGAGACAACTACTCGATAAGCTGGTCGTGTGAAGACTGAGGTCCCTCAGCGCCCTGAATGTTATTACACTACCCGGTCTGCAGAGCGCTCAGGCAGTTAGGCAGACTGGGACCACCCGTTCTCCATAATCAGGGACCCTTCCTCCCTGAACCTTATTACACTACACTGAATCTGCGAAAGGGTCCCTGTGAAAGTGCAGTGTAATAGGCCTATAAAGGCTGCGTGAGTATAGCTGAGCTCCACTCTGCTCCCACTTCTAACCTTCCCGCCGCAGCCTTCTAACCTATCACAACTAAGGATTTCTGGGTGGTCAAGTCTTTATGGGTGGTTAAAAAAAATAACATTGAAGGCTGGGAGATGCGCTCCGCTTTGCTTCATGCTGCGGCGCAGCGCACGCCATGTAAGCTCTCAGAAGAGACGATTTTTTTTGACTTAGTTCACATTATTGCAATTTTCGTAAGAATCTCAAATTTTGTTGAAAAAAATATTTCGCCTATGTTACTCGCTGATAAAGCAGCTTTCTATAGGTGAAAGAATTTTTAAAATTGGTTGAGTAGTTGTTTTTATAAAAGTTTTTTTTTTTAAATGTTTAATAAGTTGAGTTTATGCATTACAAACAAAAAAAACTTTCCTCTTAATATTAGTTTAGTATTATTTCTTTACTTTCAAGTGATATACTGAATGCACTGCAATATAAAATAGATATGGATAGGATACAGATATTTGATGTCAAGATCCACGGATACGGGTAGTAATGGGGTTAGAATATTTTTGTATGGAGCCTGGTCTACCTATACCTCGGCTTATATCTTGGAAGCCTGAAGCTATAGAGGATTTTGTCTCATATAATACTTACTTTCTTTTGATTAATACAAGTTTTATGCATGGTGGTTATATTGGTAGGCCAAAATAGTCAAACCCCTTTACAACAGAGATAGTTTGCATCCTGGGGAAAGACATAGGCTACTTTTTATCCCAGAAACTTAGATTCTATGTCTTATGATGATATCTCTGGTACAACATTAAACACTGATCTTTTAAAGGTTCTGCATTCAACTTCTGGCAGGGGAAATCAGTGAATTTCTAAATTCTGGGATGATTTGGTAATGGCTCTTTTTTATTTAACCTACAGGCAAAGTGGTGCTGCCAACAATTTAGCTTTCCAAGTTAATCTGCAAATATGCATGTATTAGTCTGCATCATCTGAGATCATAGTTAATGGCTATGAGGCTATTCAAATAGTAAATAAACAAATTCCTTAGAAGCGGGCAAATATGGTTGCAAATATTTATGTGGCAGAAATCGCTTAAAATTTGCGTATCTGCCTACTTATTGGCCTGCTAAACATATTTTAAAAAATGTGACTGCTTGTTTTAACTTGACTTATATTTTGTTACAGGATGACGAGCGACACTATGTTGATCTTACCACATTTGGATTTTTAAAAGGGGGTGTTCTAGATGTCCAAGTGAATAATTTCAAATTACCATCTGGCCCTGTCTATGGAGAGGTAATATGATGATCCTTGGGTCCCTTGGTCTCCTCTAAGTATACATATCTTATTAGTGAGTAGGCAGGCCTAGAACCCTATGTCCAGAAGTAGGCATCGATTGGTTGACAATGACCATGTTTGCTTTGCAAAGGTTCCAGCTGAGCAGATAATGCGGCCACCATCCTGTCCTCTTGTCTATCAATTTGTAAAGTAGGTACAAAAGACAAATTGTGACTGGTGGAGTGTGGAGGAATGGTTCTATAATGCACCATAAGGAATTGAGAGCTGACAACTTGCTTCTGTGGCAATTTTACTAGTCACTTAATCACCTTTGTTCAAGAAAAATGAATCTCAAATACATTTGCAACTCATTTAGCATGCATTTTATGTTGTGTCGCCAAAAATCGCCTAACCCCTATACCTATTTTATGTTCCAGTATGGCTTTACTCTTGACCGTACAATAAATGATGCTATTAACCCTTACTTGGAAGCTCACTCTGACACATGCATTCTGAAAGGGGTTGAAAAGAATAGAACACACCATGGCATTGTTTTCCTGAAGATGGATTTCAAAAATCTAAGGTACTTATCACTTAATTATTTAGAACATTGCCAAAAAGACATTTTGTTGATATATTTTATTATTAAAACATAAAATTAACATCTTTCCAACCAACAATTTTGAAGATATTTGGTACATAGGTTGCATCCCAAGGAAGGACATAGGCTACTTTTTTTCTTGAAAAATATAAGAGTTTACAGGCATCAAGAAACCTTAATTCACGCAGATGTAGCAGCAGGTATAGGAAAATATAAATATTTTTGAAGGTGTTGTTGTACAAGTACAATGGTTTGCTCATTCCAATTTTGTTTGAGTTTAAAAGAGCATTGCGACAATTTTTATTGTACTTAGTTGTTATCACTATTTTATGACTGGGCTTATAGTATTATAATTTGTTTAAACATTAATATATAAATAAAGATAAGAGACTATATCAGGGAAAGTGTATTCTTAACATAGTTTATTATAGCGTTTTTATGTATGAGGCTGTTAGTGCAATATTTTGAAAAGTACACTTGATGGGCAAACTTTAATTTTTTGAGTTAAAACAGCAAATGAGGAAATGACATCCATTAAAAATAACTAACAAATGACAAGCACATTTTAAAGACCTAGGAAATAATAAATACTATTGCAAGTGCAAGATTCCATTTGTGTAAATGTGTCAGCCAGTGGTCACGTCATAAATAAAAA
The DNA here is from genome assembly GCA_964035005.1 of Erebia palarica. Taxonomy (NCBI): domain Eukaryota; kingdom Metazoa; phylum Arthropoda; class Insecta; order Lepidoptera; family Nymphalidae; genus Erebia; species Erebia palarica. Next base: position 26,025,779 of record OZ035986.1, read on the forward strand.
TAATAAATAAAGCACAGCTTCTGTTGTTCAGTATCTGTTGTTGTTCTAAGTTTTAACCACATAGTACCTAGATAAAAATAGCAGTATCTAAACAGCTGTTTGTTTGTAAGGCGGCCATTAAATTACGACACTGGTGCAAAAATGAATATTACCTCACGGCTTGGCATAGTTTTAATATAAATAACGTAAGATGCATTTCACTATCAAATGTATTGTAAAATACGTTTTGTTTCAACATTACTTAGAATATAATCATGAATCCATACATGTAACCTTGGTTTGTCTTTTCCGTTCTGCTTGAGTAAAATTGCATTTTGATGTCTATTCTGTATGACCTCTAAGAATATAGAAATGTGTATTGTATAGAGAAAATCATTACTAATAACTGTGATTGTTTACTTTTGCTGTTTATTCAATTGTTTCTTACTTAATTTTTGCCTGTGTTATGGAAATATCTACAATATTAATGTCAATTTGTAAATATTAATGTGATGTAAATTTTGTAGGTTCATATTCATTTGAATGATCATTTTATTATTGTCATAGGAAATACAATTCATATTCAAATCTTTTTATTCAAGTTGACTTGGCTAAGTGCTTTTGAATAGTCAAGTGAATCTACCACTGGTTCGGAATGACATTCGTACAGAGAAGAACAATGTGGATAATTCTGTTTAATACAATATCTTAACTAAAGTAAAATGGTAGCTCTAAGTCTCGAAGTATTATGAAAGTGATAGCCATATTTTTAGTTTGGAGATTGTGTGCAACAGAATTAGCCACATTAACTGTGAAAAATTAATAAAAAGTGCATTTGCATTGCGAATTTTTTAACACTTTATTTTTGCGATTTTATATTCAGTCATTTATAATTTCATCAGAAACGTCCAAACGTTCTTGAATTGCATTGACAAATAGTTGCGCTTGGCGGTTGCTGTATGTTCTACAAGTCATATGCTCTTGTTCTCTTCTAGTCATGGGTAGCCAATTCCAAGCCAATTAACTTTACAATTCAAGTAGATGCTGCCCGTGATTACGTCCGCTTTTTTCAAAATCCTGCAGTAACTCTTTATATTAGTTTTCCGATAAAAAATGAAAACTATGTATTAATTCAAGTCATAAGCTATCCCCATTCTAAATTTCAGCTTCGTGATGTCCTATTAGAGTTAGTTGTAATATTAAAATGAAAACTGTATAAGGTCCAAATGTCTTAGAGTATTTAACACCAATAAAAGCGTGTGATTTTTTTACTTTTTTAGGAAATAAGATAGGTTATTATTTTGACTGTTACAGAATTAACATAACGTGTTCAGGAGAAATCTTAGCGCTAAACTTGTTCCCGAAAAAGTCAATGATACACTGGGATAAGTCTGCTGACGGTAAGTCACTTTGAATAATGGTCAAAACCAGCAACAAAAAATTCAAAAATAAATGAAAACCAAGTGTTTGTGGTAATTGAAGTCGGTTTTTAGTTATTTTTGAATTATTTTTATTTTCTGAGTTTTTGTGGTAAGGCTGATTTTGATATCTTAAAAAATATAAACTGCAAGCTAGTTTTAAAGTGTACAATTGAATAGTATTATTTATATTTTATATAAAAAGTGAATCTTATATTTTAGTTGTTTCATGTTTGCAGCAAAAGCCAGTGAGGTTTCAGAAAAACATTGCTCTAATGCCATATTGAAAATCAACAAGGAAACATACAATGGTTTCGATTATTATAATACAAGTGTAAGTTTAACTTACAAATTATTTTTATCTTTATACAGATTTAGATGATATCATTGTAGTTTTTTTAATCTGCTTAAAAATAAATAATTTGGAGCCTTTTAAATATATGTCAAAAGATAAGGATGCACTCTCGTAGCTTTAGTTTTAAGATACCGTAATTGATCTTTACCATCACGTTTAATACATAATATTTGACGTTGAAAAAGTGTACAGCGTACCTAATTTAATCTATAAACATTTAGCCTTGAATCTCGAAAATTCATAGGTTTGGGAGTGCGATTTAGATACTGAGATATTGCATTATATAAATAAATATATTTCTTTATTTGTAAAAATGCAAACGTTCACATTATTAATTGAGACTCTTATCTCCCAAAAACGTGATAAAGATGTTGTCACTATGATTCTTCTTCGCCTGAACTCATCATGCCTTCCTCATTCGACGATCTATTTTGATTGTCTAGGTACAAGCGATTTAAAGGTGGAACGTGCGTCACACATATAGACAATCCATCCCCCGTTGGTTGTATTATGTATCATTGTTGATGGGAAAACTCACACAAATGCAATGCTCAGTTAACACCTCAGACTACTAATTACTCTATCTTCACTGTAATTAATATGTGTTATTTATTTTCCAGTTTGCCATGTATGTGGCATCAGACAAAGAAGAGGGCCTTTACAATCTGTATTTCCATAGCTGTCCACAAGAAGGTGGCCCTCCGATACCTATTAATGCAGTGGTAAGCCTTGTAATCTCAAGTATTCACTGACACCTGCTTGCAATAAGTAAACAAAAATATGTATTCTTTGTGTAGTATGCTTACAATGCGCTATTTGTTTTAATGTATCAGAAATTTTATACAAAACCTGTAAAATACTAAAAAAAACGATAAAACGCATCACTACCCATTATAAATGCGAACATGTTTTTTCAGTTTGCCCTTCAAAAACGACTCAATGGAGCGACATGATTTTTGTATGGAAATAGCTAAAAACCTAGAAAGTAACATAGGCTATTTTCGATCTATATCCTAGTATAGTATATCCTAGTTTGGGGGTCTAGGGTAAATTACGGAATTTGTACTTTTTTCTGTGAACAAATAAAGATTTTCATTTATTTATTTATATAATCTCGGATATTACAAGAATCCCCACGGAATTTTTCTACTAAATAATAATATGTTTTGAATGCAATTCATTTTTAGGGGCTATTCATCATGTATTTTTTTGGTTGTCTCGCAGATTGAAATCTACGAAACCAATAAGAACAACTTCCTATCGGCAGGCGAAATGCCGCTCCCGGCGTTATATAGCATGATGTCTTTAACATTTTTCCTGAGCGCTGGCTTGTGGACTTTGATCCTCAAGATAAGCAAGCACAAAGTGTACAGAATCCACTATATCATGTGTGTGCTTGTGTATCTGAAAGCGATCTCATTAGCCTTTCATGGAATCAACTACCATTTCATACAAACTAGAGGGGAACACGTCACTGCTTGGGCTATACTTTACTACATCACACATTTGTAAGTATTCGATACAAATAGCAATAGTTTGACGTCATTATTTGTAAGACGAAAACATCGTGTAAAATAATTGGTAATATTTCAGATTAAAAGGAGCTGTATTGTTTGTAACGATTGTACTGGTCGGCACCGGATGGAATTTTATTAAACACATTCTTGCAGACCGGGACAAGAAGATATTCATGATCGTTATACCGTTGCAGGTTAGTGATTGGTTATTTAAAGCAATGAAGTACACCAGTGACTAAGATATTTAAATATTGCTTGCTTGCCATTGCTTTAGTCATATTATCTATTTTATACATATTATCTAACACCAGTTTTTATTTCACTTCATATAATTGTGGTCAATTGCATTGTTCCATATTAATTTTATAAATGTGAAAGTCTGTCTGTCTGCTACGATGTCCCGGCTCAACTTTTCAATCGATTTTGATGAAATGTGGTACAGAGGTAGGTTGCATCCCGGGGAAATAATCCCGGAAAATTAAGGACTTCCCGCGGGAATCAAAAAATCCAGTAGTAATCGAGCTATACACGGTGAAATTTTAGTGGTTTTACGGCTACAGGGAGGTGATTCGCAATAAACAGTACAATTTAGTTCTACCATTTATTCTGAATACTTGAGTATTAAAATAAAAAATAAAAAATCGAGAAATTATTATTTCGAAATTTTTGCGATCAATTAGTAGCGTCGGCTTGCCGCGGCTGACTGAGTTGGTCACGTGATGCTCGAAGCGAACGGCGCGCGACTGGTCGTTAACCTTTGTACCTACATCTATCAGCTGTAGTTACATAGGTAGAAAAGTTTCGATGAAAGTTTTAAAAGCGGCAGTATTTACTAACATTGCAGATTATTTACAGCTCACAAAGCAGGTGGATAAACTTATTAAGTTACTTTAGTTATTCTTATTTACACGTATTTAAGCACTTTTGATAAACACTTTTCTTTGGGGGTCACGTGGGGGTTCAAAAAATTTTCATTGTGCTGGGTAGAAATTCCAATACGAGTAAAAGTTGACTCATCAGTCCACAGAATACTTAATTTACGATTGTTTAATAACCACTGACAAAACTCAATCCTCTGGCCCATCGTTTGCTCTGGCGAGTACATGCGGGAACGATCTCGACTTTGAGCATGCTCTGGTGTTCGGAATTGCCCATGGTCGACTAACGCTGCGTTGTGGCTAAGATAGTAATACTCGACAGAACTTGCGGGTTTCTGATTCCTCGCATACGAAGGGAGTTTAAGTGATCCGGTTGTGCGTAGAGCCGTCGAGCATCTGTCGCATTGTAATGGCGTACGTCTGCAGTCTGCACCATACTTAGGTATTCTAAATTGGAGTATTCGTGATGGCGATCCATTTTTGCACGTATTTGAAAACAGAAGTAGCGTCACTTACCGCGCGTATGACGTGTATTGCGTGTAGCTCAGTTACGCGGTTACGCGGTCGGCGGCGCGCGGGCCGTTTCAAAGGATTGAGAGGCGGGGCTTTTAAACCCCGAATCGGTTCGATTAACGGACGCCGGACGCAGCTCGCGCCTCCATAGCGTCGGCACGTCAGCTAGCTTCTTTGAACTTCGCCGCGTAGCGCTACTAATGTTTCTCACAGTTTCGAGCATATGTCGAAAAAAAAATCTAACTCTAAAAATTAAGTACTTTAAAAAAGAAAAAAAACAAGTGGAGTCGATAGTACTAATAAAGGCGATTCAGCTCACCGCCTCTTTAAACCACTAAATTTTCATCGTGTATATAAACTCGCCGGCATATTTAGCGGAACATAAAAAAAAGGTTTGATATCAGTATCATATAAGGTTGCTGGCTGGTTTATACGTCATTTAATTTAAAAAGAAATATTTTCAAATTAAGAAAACAACTGAACATCACATTTTATGCAATTGTTTTAATTTTATTAAAATACACCTTAGCTGGAGCGAACTTCGAGTATTTCTTCCTTCTGAGTTTGATTTAAAATTTCATTGAAATACTGTTTTTTGTTAGTTTTTTTTAATCGCGTATCTTTCTGGAGTTGATGACTGAATTATGCCTGACTTAGCCCCAACGGAGATTGCCAGGGCACTCGAAATGCGAAGAAATGGTCAAACCTACAGAGTGATATCCAGAGATCTTCGTCGACCAGTTTCAACGATCTATCGCAGTATCCAACGGTTCAGGGAGACCGGTACTTAAGTGAGAAGAGCAGGATAAGGCAGAAAAAGACGCACTTCGAGTAGGGATGATCGTTTCATTCGGCTTCGTGTACGTAGGAACCCCCGTTTGACGGCCGTCCAAGCCCGACATGAGTTAGAAGCAGTGCGGGGTGTAACCGTAAGTGAGCGTACGGTACGAAGAAGGCTCGAAAAAGCTGGTTTGGCTTTATTTGTGCCCGCCAAGGCTCCAAGGCTCGAGGTAAATCATCGTAGAAACAGGTTAACTTTTGCTCAGGAACATCGACTTTGTAACGCGGACCAATGGAGTAAGGTATTGTTTAGTGATGAGTGCAGCATTCTCTTAAATTAAATTGACGGCAGGCAAAGAATATACAGACGCAAAGGAGAACGATACATTCAGACAAATTTTGAAACTACAGTTGCATACGGTGGTGGATCAATAATGGTTTGGGCGGGCATTTGTTTGGGAGTTCGCACAGACTTGGTAGTGATTGGCAGAGGGAGTCTGACTGCAGACCGCTATATCAGAGAAGTTTTAAAAGAAAATGTCGTACCGTTTGCCCCATATATCGGTGAAGATTTTGTTTTTATGCGGGATAATGCTCGGCCGCATACCGCTCGGGTAACTCAAGCTTATCTTAATGATATGAATATCACTGTTATGGAGTGGCCGGCGAGATCACCGGATATGAACCCAATAGAGCACGTTTGGGACTTGCTGAAAAGAAAAGTTAAGTCCAGAATTCCAGCTCCTGCCAACGTTGGAGAACTGCGAATCGCCGTAGTTGAGGAATGGCGGAGACTATCCCAGGAGACCATCGATAACTTAGAAACTTTAATAAGAGCACGCGGAGGAAATACGCGATATTAATTTCTATTTTTTTCTAATTTAATTAATTGTTATTTTAATATTAAATTTCACTTTTCCCGGTTACATGAAAAGTTCAAAAATGTACCTTTTTTCACAAATAGCCTTTACTCGCAAAATCTGTTCTTAATGTGATCTCATTTTAAGTAAAACAAATGAAACTTTAAATAACAAAAAAAGTGTAGTAAGTAGATTTTAAAATAAAACCATATTTTTTAAATTATGGATCTTTTTTTATGTTCCGCTAAATATGCCGGCGAGTTAATTATAATGCGAAAGTGATGTAGGTACATTTTTAGCGAGGATTCTTAGGCTGGTCTAAATCTTTAAAAAATCGCGGGCAACAGCTAGTCTTGATTAAAACAAAACTATTGCAACTTAGATTTCATAGGGGATCGTCAACGTAGGTAATTTTAATAACGGTTCTGTACCCACGAGTTTGTACTGACCGTAACATTTGATATTATAGGTGGTAGCTAACGTGGCGGAGATCATAATAGCGGAGAGCGAGGAAGGCGCCGCCGAGCACAACGCGTGGCGGTTCCTGTTCATTCTAGTGGACATGCTATGTTGCGGCGCGATCATGTTCCCAGTCGTGTGGTGAGTATGAGTGTGTTCGCGAGTGTCTACACAACGTGTGGTATTGTGGGTGGAGCTAACGAGGCGGAGATCATAATGGCGGAGAGCGAGGAAAGCGCTGTCGAGCACAACGCGTGGCGGTTCCTGTTCATTCTAGTGGACATGCTATGTTGCGGCGCGATCATGTTCCCAGTCGTGTGGTGAGTATGAGTGTGTTCGCGAGTGTCTACACAACGTGTGGTATTGTGGGTGGAGCTAACGAGGCGGAGATCATAATGGCGGAGAGCGAGGAAAGCGCTGTCGAGCACAACGCGTGGCGGTTCCTGTTCATTCTAGTGGACATGCTATGTTGCGGCGCGATCATGTTCCCAGTCGTGTGGTGAGTATGAGTGTGTTCGCGAGTGTCTACACAACGTGTGGTATTGTGGGTGGAGCTAACGAGGCGGAGATCATAATGGCGGAGAGCGAGGAAGGCGCTGTCGAGCACAACGCGTGGCGGTTCCTGTTCATTCTAGTGGACATGCTGTGTTGCGGCGCGATCATGTTCCCAGTCGTGTGGTGAGTATGAGTGTGTTCGCGAGTGTCAACACAACGTGTGGTATTGTGGGTGGAGCTAACGAGGCGGAGATCATAATGGCGGAGAGCGAGGAAGGCGCTGTCGAGCACAACGCGTGGCGGTTCCTGTTCATTCTAGTGGACATGCTGTGTTGCGGCGCGATCATGTTCCCAGTCGTGTGGTGAGTATGAGTGTGTTCGCGAGTGTCAACACAACGTGTGGTATTGTGGGTGGAGCTAACGAGGCGGAGATCATAATGGCGGAGAGCGAGGAAGGCGCTGTCGAGCACAACGCGTGGCGGTTCCTGTTCATTCTAGTGGACATGCTGTGTTGCGGCGCGATCATGTTCCCAGTCGTGTGGTGAGTATGAGTGTGTTCGCGAGTGCCAACACAACGTGTGGTATTGTGGGTGGAGCTAACGAGGCGGAGATGCAATGCAACAAATTATTACATTTTTAGAAAATTAATACTGCAGGTTTTTACTTAATTATCTTTGATTTATTATGATTAACTGTGAAATTTGTTTTATTAGTTAAAGTCGTGGCGCACTTTTTCAAATTGATCTTGTTCGGGACGGAATATTGTGGCACTTTTCAGCTCTTCTTATATTCGAAAAAAGCGTTTACGTAAGAGTTAAAGACAGAGAAGATCGATTTACGGTGCAGTCCAAGCTAATGCAATATTTGTAACCTTCAATCTGGAAGATAGCCAGCAGCTAAACACAGAATAGTAGGATTCTAGTTAGCTGCTGCTTCAACGCAAGTTTTACTGCATTTATTCTTTATTGAATTTTAATTGTTTGTAATTTATTTATTATTTGATAGATTTTTTAATAATTAGTTTCTTTTTTAAATTAGATTAGTTGGATTCATTGTTAAATTGGTAAATAACTGTAACTACCTTTTTTGTCGATAAAGAATTTATTTACTATTTAACGGCCCGACAGACGTTGTCCTGCCCGATCTTCCTCGCAATTTTTACATATTTTCCAACCTTCCCTGGACTACGACAAACATTTCAAAACCAAAATCAGCTAAATCGGCCCAGCCGTTTTCGAGTTTTAGCGAGACAAACGAACAGCAATTGATTTTTATACATATAGAAGATTAATGAGCTAAGGCACATTCACTATTGAGCTCTATGAAATCTTTATTAGCCATACGTCCAGCACATAAAAGGGCAACACAAAGGAACGGGCGCGGGCGGGGCTCGGGCCGGCACGGATGATGACGAAAGTTGAAAAGGTGCAGGTCGTATCGAAGCATGCGATTGCTATATCCCTTTTAACGTTGTATCGTTTGTCCGTAGGTCGATACATCACTTGGAAGATTCGTCAACGACCGACGGAAAGGCAGCGGTTAATCTCCGCAAGCTGAAATTGTTCCGACATTTCTACGTCATGATCCTCTGTTACATATACTTCACGAGGTTCATCGTAACCATCTTAGAGGTAACCTACTTATGATCGCCATGTTTTGCAAATACATATATTCGCATATATATATATAGCGCACTTTCGTACTAACTTTCAACCCCCATTTAACAGTTCAAATGCTGAAATTACCTAAAAATCTTTTCATAGTAACCTTTTTGGCCCACTTTAAAAAAAAGAGGCGGTATCTTCGGCGCGTGTCTCTTTTTGGGCGAGATACCAAAAATCTTTTCTTAGAGTTTGTTACAAAATGAAGCTATCGTCAAAATTTCATGTTCCAGCTGGGGTTACCAGCTACTAAGGCGGTGCGTTGATAGATCAGCCTGCCAAGGCAATTCTTTTTATGTGTATAATATAATTGAGTATTGCCATAAATATTTTATAGTGATAGCTGGTGGAGTACTTTAGTGCTGCTCGTATTCGGAGTTGAATGCGTTCCAACCGGCGATGAGCTGAGATTTTGATGATATAGTCTGTCTAGTGAAAGCATGAGTGTGAAATGGCAGCAAATTCAAAAAAATTGGTCGTGTATCCCCGATTGAATCACACTTGATGGTTCTGTATTTCCTTCATTTTCACGGGAATTCCTTCATTTCCCGGGATAAAAACTATCCTAAATCACTCTCCAGTCCGTTGCTCTGTTGCAGCGTGATTGAAGGAAAAACCGAAAAACAAACACACTTTCGCATTTATAATATTAAGTATGAGTACAAAGCGAAAGTTTGGATGGATGTTTGTTACTCAATCACGTCAGAACGGCTGATCGGATCTGGATGATTATTGACCGAGCGAATCGAAGGTCTCTGAGTCTACTTGACTGAATTTGCACTTGTCCGTCCGTCCGTCCGTCTGTCAGAGCCTTTTATCTTCTGAATTACTCTTTGTAACTTCGCATTTAAATATAATATGTAATCCGATGGCCTCCAGCCGAATATGGCTTAAAAAGTTATAAAAATCTTTATTTCAGGGGGCGTTTATATTTCATAGAAGCGAATGCCAAGTATTATATTTTTTATAGCGTTACATATATTGCGGTATATCTTTTTAAAGATAACTAGGAATAGATTCCAAAAGTATTTTTTTAATTTATCCCTTAAAATTGACGAAATGGGGGCTTTCAAAGTGGAGATTTTCTAACGTCCAAAGTTGACCTCAGAACTCTCAATTTTCTGAAAGGTTGAGCCTGAAACTTGATCAATTATTTGAATTATATCCTGTACTTAAACAACAAATAGTAAAATACGATAAATATTATAAGGACACGAAATTATTTAATTTTTAATGAGCTTTAGTATTTTTAACAGAACTTCACAATGATGTCAACAGATGGCGCTCTGTAAAAGTATATTCGTTTGTGCTTACAAATAACCATCCTACGTAGAATAAAAAATATTCTACTGATAGTACTGATGTCTATGAACGTAAAGATGAGCGCGCATCTAGACATGCTCGCCGCAGGAGCCGCAAGCACACAGTCTTAGCCACATTTTTTTTTTTGTTATGAAATCGTACGCTACGTAACACCCGCTCACCGATCGAGCTGCATTTTAGTAAAATACTGTAGATATACGTATCCCATCCACGCAAGCGATCTAATGACGATTGACGTAAATTTACGATTTTAAGATTTAATTGACGATTTTAATGCGTACGGTGCAGTGAATAGATACCGCGAGGTCTCAGTTCGGGGCGAACCACTAGTTATTATTATTATTATTGAATTATTTATTGCACACAACTACATAAGAAACATACATACAGGAATAACATAAAGGAGATTAATCTAATAGAAGTGTGCAAAGGCGGTCTTATCGCTTAAAGCGATCTCTCCGATCCGATCTCTCAGATGATATTGGGCACAGAGATACATAGATATAGTCTAGAATAACCCATACGCTACTTTATATCCCGGTAAATTATAAAGTTTCTGCGAACGGACACACCTTAATCGACGCGGACGAAGCCGCGGTCATCGGCTAATACTTAAAATATTCCAACTTTCACTAGACAGAGTGTAATTGGGTATTTGGCAAATAGTCAAATCAGCAACTTTTTTCAAACGTCAAAACGCGTCCTACAAATGGGATTTATATGAAATTCTGAAATGTTACGTTATTAAAGTTCTTTTTCACTTTAATCGATTGTTTAAAATGGTTATTCAACATAAAACTGTCAGGGGATATTACGACTTTTGGGAGATCCTCTCTTTAATAATCACTAAAGAATAATTTATTTGAATAGTTGTCAAATACTCAATAGGGATGATGACAACTCAATCAAACCAGCAACTTTTTATCAAACTTAAAAACGCTCTTCTAGTATGGAAGTTGTATGAAATTCGCAATTGTAATAATATAGATTAAAGAAAAAAGTGCATTTTTTTTCTTTAATCTATATTATAAAATCGTTATCAAACTTAAATCTAACCGACGATGTGAGGAGTGTTTTTGAAGACCTTCTGTTGAATAATCAGTTAGAAGTAATTTATTTTTGATATAGGCCTCATCCCTATTGTTTTTGTCCGTTTTTCAGAACACGGTGCCCTTCCAATACACGTGGGTCGACGAGATGTTCCGTGAACTCGCCACATTGGTGTTTTTCGTGACGACCGGCTACAAGTTCCGCCCCGCGGCCGCCAACCCTTACTTCACCCCTACACAATTGGACGACGACGAAGCTAAAGTGTAAGTTATTATAATGTCCTCCCGAACGAATATCGGCCACGGCTGCCAATCTCTAGACAGATTAGCCATCTGCGCGGGAGATGAGTACAAGTGTGTGCGCAAACACAGGTGCACTCTCTGTTCCTTTACTTTAGCCCGATGGGACGGAAAGTCCGAAAGGACCGGAGAGAGATCATAGGTGTGATTATGTAAGAATTGCCGATCCAAACGTCAAAGTTAGTTAGTAAGTAAAGTAAACCATAACAGCATTGAAATAGAGCTCAATTTCGTGTATCCATTCTCATATGTTTATGGTATCATCCATACCTAAACGTATAAGAATGGATACACGAAATTGAGCTCTAACTTAATAATGATATGGTTTATTTGACACCGAACTTAGACGATTTGATCGAGAATTCTTACATAATTGGCATAACTTACACTTTAATTAAAAAGTGTAAGTTATGCCAAGACCAGGATTACACTTAGAAGTTATTATGTAAGTAACTTACGTAACTAACATTTGCATACGATACGTAACTTACAAGACTTTACGTTTCGTAAGTTATTCATGTGTTATACGACTAAAACTTACAATTATAATCCTGGCCGAATACTATTTAATTGAGATTTAGAGTCAAGTTGAAAGCCATTTATTTAAATGACGTCTTATGTCCTAATAAGTTTAAATGTAGTTTTAAATAAAAAGTCTGTCCAAAAAACCGACTTCCAAAGCCACTGTAAAGTGAAAAATAATTTTGATTTCTACTGGTCAAGTCTGGTCTTCTTAAACCATTTTAAACTAGCGATCGAAATAAAAAAGTGCGTCGAATTTTGAAGACTTCACAGTTCCTACAACCCTTACTAAGCGCGCGTTTTGACGTTTGGAAAAAGTTGCCAATTTGACTGGTTGTCAAATACCCAATTGGAGACCATCCACTTCCCACCTCCAGGATGCATCATCAGACACTCGTCACCACATGTAGTGTATTAGAATCGTTATAAAGGAGTTGTGGCCAATTCTGTTTAACACAATCTCTAAACTAAACTAAACTGACAGCTTTAAATCTAGTTCTGTCCTTTTCCGCGGGGAGTATTATGAAAGGGTTAGCAATATTTTTTATGCTGTCATTTTAGTTAGGGATTGTGCACTACAGAATCAGCCCTATTGTCGTTAAAGGGGTGATAGTAAGACAGTGGGGCTGATTCTATAGTTCACAGTTTCTAAATTGTCAGTATTAAACATTTTACTAACCCTTTCATAATACTCCCCACGGAAAGGTACATAACTATATTGAAAGCTGTCAGTTTAGTTTAGAGATTGATACAGAACTAACTGATGCCCGCGACTTCGTCCGCGTGGATTGGTTTTTTATTCCCGCTGGAACTCTTGATTTTTCCGGGATAAAAAGTAGCCTATGTGTTATTCCAGACTATAATCTATCCCTGTGCCAAATTTCATACGGACCCGTTCAGCCGTTCTAGAGTTATAAGTGTTCGAACAAACCCCGACTTTGTTATATATGTCACCGTAAGATTGTAAAAACCGTTAGATAATAATCTAACTCGCGTAATTGCAAACTGTCGAAAGATTACAATTTAACGAATTATTTTCCGGTAATCTGATAGTTATTTAAACCTGACAAAACCTAAGTGCCCGGCCGCAGACTACTTGATTATTTATGTCGAACCCTAACCTAACCTACAAGAAAGAGACAAGAAAACGTAAATACAATGAATATTTCCAAAATTGACACTCAGAACATTGAACGGTTCACAATCTTTCGACAGTTTATAATTTCGCGAGTTAGATTATAATCTAACGGTTTTTAAAATCTTACGGTGACATATATATAGATTGGCCACATTGTCGTAAGCCAAAAATCTGCGACGTTCATATCCGCATATAATTTCACGGCGTCCGTGGCACGTATGAATGGAAAAATAATGAAAATCGATATTAATTGCAGATTGTCGGACATAGGCGTACTGGACGGTCTAACGAACCGAGAGAAACGGAGAGAAGACATGCAGCCACTTATGCAAGATAGTTCAGACTGATCGAATAGAACTTAGAATTAATACGTGTTAATGCTAATTTTGTTATAAGATAGAGCGTCAATTTAATTATTGTAATCATTAATAGGGACCTGCTAGTGACTTACATATGACTCAGTAGCTATATTTATCAATTATTATTTCACATTGTTTATATTTATTGTATTGGGTTTGTACCATTTAATAAAGAATGTTATTATTAGAAATGCCATCAAATTTAACTAAGCCTAATAAGATTACCGCGATTACATTTGACCACAAAAGCACAAGGTGGGTGGCCCAATTCAGGGTACATTAAACGTAGTCTGCAAGGTGTAAGAGAGATCTAACATAGTGTTTAAACTTTTAATTGTGAATGAACTAGAATTTTAATTCGCTATAATCCGCTACAGTAGACAAATCTGTGTGGTACAGTGCCTGTCTTTCACCTGCAGCATGCGACACCCACCACCCAGCAATTCGCACAGGCACAACACCGCACCACACAAATCCTCCAAATCACTCTCAACGTACGTTTCACTCCGACACCGGAGCATCTTCAGGAGATGTTGACTCGACAATGCACTATTGTGATTCACAATCGTGCATTGTCGAGTTGCGAATTGCTGGTTGGTGGGTGTCGCATGCTGCAGGTGAAAGACAGGCACTGTACCACACAGATTTGTCTACTGTAGCGGATTATAGCGAATTAAAATTATAGTTCATTCACTATCATGGACTTCCGCAAAGTAACGCCTGCTTCTATTCAATACTTTTAATTGTGTTACATAGAATCACAGAACAGAACAGTTTGACGGATGTGCGGAGCTGTTGTATAGTCTAGTTGTATTGTATAGTCCGCGCGCCACTCTGAGGGGTCGGGGGTTGAGGTAGCGGGCGGGTGCGCCCCGCGCCCGACCGTCGCTTCATACCCCGCACTCTCCTATACTAGTGCCGACCGTGATGCGAGAACACGCTTTATCGAGCCCTATTTTTAATTTTGCAATAGCAGGGTTATATTGTACTATAAATAGCACGATACTAAAAAGTCTCTTTGTCTGCGCAAGTAGCTGTTTAATTTTTAAATTCCATATAGCACCGATTATTCTGATTGCAACCGATTGATTAGATTGTACGTTCATTTTGTATAGTTCATTATAATTAAATTTTATGGTACGATTTGTTTTTTTTTTCCTTATTGCAGTATTATATATCTTTCGTAATTCAATGCACGCGCACAGATACTAAAGATGTGATAACGTAATATCGACTAAATCACAACTCTATCTCATTACGTCAACATTCCTTAAGATTCCTCGAACCTCGCGCGCGAACTGTACTTTCGGTGCCACAAATATAACTGCGGCTGTGCGCCACTGTACCCAAAACGAATGTACTTTTACAACTATCTCTCTAGCTCTACTGTTTATCAGTTCAGACTTGATTACTGTTCAATATTTTACAAAATATATGCATACGATGTCCACAATGAACCATCAAGTGTCCGTGTCAAAGTGACTTTTAACGATGTCCGTTTTTAACGCCACCGCCAACTTTCTTTATTTAATCTATCTACTTTCAGCATACCTTTTAACCTTTGGCTCTGCCAATTATTGTTTCCACTTTATTTTGGTATTCTTTTACTGTAACGGCAACCTTACCTACTTAGATTTCAGAAGAAAAAAATTAAGTTATATCAACTGTGACTAAGGGACCAATTGTTGTTATTCGGCTCGATTCAGCTTTTGACTATTCCAAGCTAGTTTTTTTTATAATATGGTGATGTATATGTCACCGTAAGATTGTGAAAACCGTTAGATTGTAATCTATCTAGCGAGATTGTAAACTGTCGAAAGATTACAATTTAACGCATTATTTTTCGGTAGATTGTAATCTGTTAGGTATATCAACCCGATCGTACCTAAGTGCCCTACTTGGTAATTTATGTCTAACCTAACCTACAAGAAAGAGACAGGAAAACGTAAATAACAATGAATATTTCAAAAATTGACACTCAGTACATAGAACGGTTCACAATCTGTCGGCAGTTTACAATGTAACGAGATAAAAAGCGTTAGATTGCAATTTGATGGTTTTTGCTTTTTTACGGTGACATACACATCTTTGTGTAGTGCCGAATGACATCTCCACAGAAAACAACTTTGTGTGGACAAAAAAGCGTCTCGCCGACGAAGACTAGTAAAATCACCCGAACGCAGACTTATGCCACGGGCTAGGAGGTGGGCGGACTAGTTCCCACAAATCCCAACGTTATTCTAGACCGGAAGACTTGCCACCCGATGTGTTCGAGCCCAAGGGCTCGCAAGTCACAATCCACTTCTCGGCGATGCCTAGCGCTTTCTCACTCACCCGCTGTGGCGAGCAGTTCATACATGCATAAAAGCACTGCTTACCCAAGTGGAAATACGTCAATGCTCATTTTTATCAAGGCTGTCAGTAAATAGGTATTCTGGCTTACCAATGCCTACCCTAGCTTCAAATCCTGTGCACGCCACTGCTCACCCGTTGAAACCTCAGGGGACAGTACAGCCTACGTATAATAAATCAATCTGGAAAAAAAAACTATGCACAGAAGCTGAATCGCGCTGAAAAAGTGTAATTAGTTCCATAAACACGCTTTCCTCTTAATTTAAAGCTAAAAACTGATGAACTAATTATTATTATAAATGTGTTTTATTTAGTTCTTTAAAAATACTCCTATTTTTTTTTGTATGCGATCATTGCGAAGGGAATAAATTACATTTATACGTGTCATTTTAGATAAGCCATTGTGTACCACAGAATTAGTTGCAATGTGCATAGGACCTATTAATTTTAGATCTGTTAGTTTGGTTTATAGATTGTGTGCGACTGAATAAGCACCATACCTACTTATATTGTATAGTGAGATGAATGGTCCAAGATTGTAAATAATTTAAGCTTTTGGAGGGGGTGCTGTTGGAGCCTCAAAACACTTCAGTGCTCTTTCATGATGTACGCAGGCTGGGCGCTATTTACATTAAGGACCTTTATGCAGTACCTACTGGTCAAACTTCGCTGTTTGCGCAATCGTCTTGTACGGTTCCAGTGAGGTCTACCATATGTTAGATTTTGGTGTGTCGTCCTAAATTATTTTGATCATCCAAATCAATATGCTCTCATAAATCAGCGTATAATATAGTGGTTCATTCTCTCAACTTTTCTCCTCATTTCTTTTACGTATGTCCAGTAAAAAGAGCTCTTAATAATCTTTAAAATATAGCTTGATTAGAATGACAGCTGGGATTTGTGCTTCTTTCTCTTTCTTTTTCAGTTGTACTCATATTAGTTTTACAAAAACTGTCATTCTGATCAAGCTACACAAGCTATATTTTAAGGATCGGATTTGATCATTTCTAACGATTAGGCAATCATATCGCAACCAACAACTCCCAACTCCAAATCTCTTAGATAAATATAAAATTTAAAACAATAACAATTAACATCTACTTTTCTCAAACGGGTTAATAAACAGAATATTAGAGTTTAGAAAAAAAATTTAAGTTAACTAAGTTTTATCTTTAAGGCTATACTTAGCCTCATTGTATTTTATATTTTGGAATTAATGTCGAATGTGAAATTCATCATAACCGCAGCCGATCCGATTCAGATTTCCGAAGTTATACACACACGTAATGTCAGATAGTTAACTGTTAATGTTAATAGTTTCTCATTGTTTGTGATTAGTGATTGCATTCTTTCGAGTTCAATATTAATAATAATTTAAGTAATATCAGTTTACCTATCTAGCAATTTTGGTGATATAGGATTCATGATTATTTACTTACATAATAAAAAATTGGTTATATACTTATTAATTTTATTAATACAAGCACGCACTACGATCACACGCAAGTAGATTTTGACTGCTAAAACTTTGACTATACAACCGGCAAAATCAAGAAATGAAAAGCATAGGCGACCTTAATTTAATTCCTAGATCCGTGCCCATTAGGGTTATCATAATATTTTGTGTATTAGAAAAAAAAATACCATAGTGCGTCCTTAAAAAAATCTACTATATTTTGTTTTGTTACTTTAAGCTATAATAAAATTACATAATATGTCTACTTTATAATATATTAGATACGTATATAAACTTTTAAGTGATACCTTCTTTTAGTTTCTGAAAAGTGTAGTATTTGAAATGTATATATTCAGTTAAAATCCTTGTTTAAAATAAATAAATAATAATAATACGTAAAATAAAATTTTTACTACTACCTTTAGGAATTAAATTATAGCCCAATCCGTTCTAATATTACTAATATTATAAGCGTGAAAGTTTGGATGTTTCGGTGTTTGTTACTCCTTCACGCCACACTGAGTCAATGACTAAACCGATTTGGCTGAGATAGCGGATCTAAACCGATTTGGCTGAGATAGCGGATGACCCTAAATTTTTATTTTATTTTATTTTTATTTATTTATTTAGTACACTAACAATCTTACTAATATTATAAATGCGGAAGTTTGAATGGATGTATGGATGTTTGTTACTCAATCACGCCCCAACAGCTAAACGGATCTGGCTGAAATTTGGCACAGAGATAGATTATAGTCTGGAATTTTATCCCGGAAAATTTAAGAGTTCCCGTGGGAACCAAAAACCACGAACCACGCAGACGAAGTCGCGGGCATTCGCTAGTTTGCATATATGACAAACACAAAAATGTTCACATTATTACTATTTCTTATATGTAAATCGATTACAAGTGCACATAACATTTCAACTTCATTAACATACATACATATGAAGGAATTAATAACATTTCATTTGAATTAACACATCACAATTTTTTTTTATCTACGCTGACGAAGTCGCGGGTATCATTTAGTCCAAATCCATACTAATATTATAAATGCGAAAGTGTCTGTCTGCTACGGTTTCACGGTCCAACTACTCAATCGATTTTGATGAAATTTGGCATGGAGTTTACATCCCGGGGATGGACATAGGCTACTTTTTATTCGGGGAAATTCAAGAGTTCCCGCGAGAATGGAAAAACATCAAGTATTATATAAATGCGAAAATGTCTGTCTGTTTCCTATTCGCGGCCCATCCATTACAAAGATAAGATAGCATGCATCCCGATTCCCGGGTAAGTACTTAAAAATGTATTTTGTTCTCGAGTCAAAAACGTAATCTGAAGTCTCGAAATACAAAGACCATGATCAGCGGTTTGTTATGACCTCAAAAATTGTCTGACTTGGGCTGATGCCAACATTAAAAATTGTCTTTTATTTGCAACCAAATCGAGTCATTTACAATTTCATGGTTAGCTTATTAAAATATATACTCGTCTTGTCTTCAGTATCGTTAATTTTTTCCGATTTCGTCCGATTTAGATTTTTGAAGATCTAGTGGGAACTTCATGATGTTTAATATACAACTGTAATTATATCCGCGCAAAAGATCACGTCGATTTGTTGCATAATCGCAGCGTGATTGAAGGAAAAGCACACTTCGAAGGACATTCGAAGCAAACACACTTTCGCATGTATAGTATCCGGTAGTGATGCCACAAAATCTAAATGAGTAGAACCTAGGTTTTCAATTTTAGATAATTATCCCAAGAAAACCCCTGCCATTATGTGATCAATGGAAAGGGGTCACGACCCTCATCAATGAGGAATACGACGCGGAGAGAGAGGTCTTAAATGGGACAACAATAAAAGTAGACAAGGAAGTAGCAGTCCTGGATTCCATCCGCCCACACATCTACGTAGATGATAGGTACAGGTAGGTATACCGATATAGCCAGTATTCACTATTGTAATGGCATTCTTTTAACACTTCAGGCATTTAATTGTACCTGTGAAAACGTAAGTTGGCATCACGCCAAGCATTCCGATTTGGCTTAGTAGGTATCTAGTGAACAAAAAATTCAAACTTTAAGATTTTGTACACCTAGGATATCAAAAACCGTGATCGACTTTCTAGTCGAGGTTTGATCGCCAAGCACGCACTTTGGTTTTCGGAGTTATCGCGTCAAGAAGCTTTCCTTTAACGTTAAAGCATCTTGAGCAAACCTGCATGCCTGAGAGTTCATCATAATATTTTCAACGGTCTGTGAAGCCTGCAATTGGCCAACAGGTTGGACTATGGCCTAAAACCTCATTCTACTGAGAACGGGCTCAGTAGATGAGTTGACTTAATGATGGCAACAAGTTCACACTGACAATAAATAAGGTACTTTAGGTACCTATCAAGGATGATACCATACCAAGGTCCTACCTTAGGTATTTGTATTGTTTTTAACATAGTGTAAGAACAACTAATAACTACCTATTAGGTATTACCCGGCTGAACTGGGGTGGGTCAGATAGTAACTGCTAAACACTAAATACCCTTCCGCAGCCGGGTAAAAATGGTAGGAATGTAAAAGTCAAGAGCCGCGTACGGGGTTGGCCTGTCGCCACGAACACGTGGTGTTAAGCGTCAGGAAGCTCGATGCGACGTAAACATGCCTATTTGCATGATCTTGGCCAGATCTTGACCCATTAACACGGGAGCCGATGTCAGAGCAGTGTCGCTTCATATATTTTTAGCTGTTAGGCGGGAGCGGAGTTCTCATCGAGTGAGGCGCCGAACCACGCGTCAAACGCAGTTCGCCGAGCAATCGGGGTGTTTGCCGCGGCGACGGGTAGATAATGCATACGGAAAAATGACATCGCGAGGTATAAGACGGAAGAAGTCATCGTTGTCAGAAGTGAAAGTGGCCGTGATAGGCGCACCATCGGTCGGCAAAAGCGGTATGTGTGCGGCGACTAAGCACTATGTAATCGAGGTACCAATGCAACAAGTTGTGCTTTTCAGCTTGTTTCGGAAAGTAATAATTCTTTAGAAAAAGCTATTAAGTATTGTAGACGCAATGAAATGTTTTATTTAATTTTTTAAACTAGATACCTACTTACAAGCTTTACTTCTCTTTTCTAGATCCCAAGCAACCTTAAAAGCATACTTATATATTAGATATACTTACCTACGTATCTACCTTTCCTTTTGATATTATGGTTTTTACCTGTTTAAATTCTTATGACAATTAACAGCATAACGAATGTATACATTATATATATATATCTCCCCACTTATTATTTTTTACTCTCTTTACCGTGAATAAAACTGGCCATATTCCGCCGGCTGGCGAGGCGGACTCCAAGAGTTCCATACCATCGTACAAGATTTAACAGTACTACCTATGTACTTGTTAAATACTTTCGTATGACGAGTGGCGATCAAACATCACTTTTCTTGTATGGAGGCCCCCTTCTCTTTTTATTATTTTTTGTTGTTAATTTGTAAGCGGCAATAGAAATATACTTAGTGAAAATTTCGGACAGCTGAGGCTTAGTAGGTAATAGGGTCCCGGTGGCACCCTTTGAGTACGTAACCCTAAAAATGCATAGGAAGCCTGCTACCTACCTACAGATTTTAAAAATAAGAACCAACTACATAAATACAGTGCAGTACAGGTATGTGTCATTTACTCTGCATTTAACTCGCGCGCGAACTATATGTAAGTATATAGGAAGGCCTGTATTTTTTTATTTCTGTAATAGATAGAGTACATACTTTTATTTTCTTTCTGCCTTAATAAATCCTAATTCGACAAATACCACGTCTTTAAAGGGTCAGTAAACTTTTAATTATACTATTTCATCGAATTGGCTAGGCCGTTAGATAATAGTAGATTGATCATCAAGGGACTAAAATGAGCCATTTCATGCGAGATGTTTAGCTTACCGAGCGTAGCGAGGTATGTTATAGAATCGAGTAGAATGGCTTTTAGTCCCGTGGTAAACATTCTACATTTCACTTCGATTACGAAAAAATAAAATAAATAACGATTTTCAATTATTTCTTTGCATTACATTTTCATATTGGGAGTAAGATCTTTATTTTTACTTGGTGATATTAACAAATTCACTTTACCTGCCCTCACCTTGTATTAGGTACGTAATTGTGCATCCAAATTTGTAATGGATTAATTATCATCC
Organism: Erebia palarica; assembly: GCA_964035005.1. Lineage (NCBI taxonomy): Eukaryota > Metazoa > Arthropoda > Insecta > Lepidoptera > Nymphalidae > Erebia > Erebia palarica. The sequence continues at coordinate 26,047,389 of OZ035986.1, forward strand.
ATCCATTTAAATAAATGTAATAATTACAATAAAAAAAAGTCTATGATTTCGCGGCAAACCGCAATAATTACCTACCAACTTTATTTTTCTCCGTATCGTTATCAAGAAGAAATTTTACAGTAGTACCTAGATTATATCTAATTGACATCGATCTTTAAGATAATGGTAGGATACTAGATTGACATTCAACTAAGTGACATAAAAATTATTTCGGTTATCCAAAAAATTTCTACGGTTACCCGTAGAAAATTTTTGGATAACCGGATGAGGATATCACGCATACCGATATGAGGATAGTACCTTCAGGAATAATTAAAAAAATACTTTAATCCCTAGAGACTAAATGCTAACTTTAATCCGCCTACGCTAAGCTATAATGACATATTTTTAGAGCATGAGAGGTGAAAAGAGTATTCATCATCGAGGGGTCTGCAAAAAAATCGACCTTGTGAACTCTACCACTGCTCTCCCTCAACGTTGAAGACATTATATTTTATATGCCATCTTTTTAGAGCATGAGAGGTGAAAAGAGCATTCATCATAGAGGGATCTGCAAAAAAATCGAACTTGTGAACTCTAACCACTGCGCTCCCTCAACGTTGAAGACATTATATTTTATATGACATATTTTTAGAGCATGAGAGGTGAAAACAGCATTCATCGTCGAGGGATTTGCAAAAAAATCGACCTTGTGAACTCTACCACTGCGCTCCCTCAACATTGAAGACATTATATTTTATTATTTGTTTTAACTGTTCTTCCTGCAGTTCTCGTGCATTTTGAATTCCGTTTCGAAATATCGAATCGGGATTCCGTACATACATACACACACGTTTATTTCCGTTCGCAGTATAAGGCTCAGATGTTGCGAGACGCTAGCCTCGTTCAGATCTGTCAGCGAATATGGACGACGATTTTCTCATGGCGATTTCATTGAATTCACGTAGCCGGAGCTTCATAAACACACCTACATAACGAATGTGTGTTGCGACTCATAATCTTAAGGAATACTTGCGTTCGGAACGGCTTTTTTCCGTTCGGGATTCCGAATGCACAGGCTCCCATTCGGATTTCCGAAACCGAAATAAATTCGGACGGAAAACTACTGTGCGTGTGTGATAGACCCATAGATTTTAAATGGATTTGCTGTGTTCGGGATTTCGAACGAATATATGTGGCGGGCCTGATATTCAAAACTGAAATTCGAAACCATAAATATTATCGTTGCAAGTTCATTTAGGAAACCAACTTCCAACATATTATGAGAAAAACAAACGTGACACAATACTTATAACTCTGTGAGAAAAATTGTCTGTTGGTGTTGCCTAATATTTTGTATATATAAATAAAACTCCAATAAATACCTACCCACCCTGACATTATATTAAGATTTTAGTGTTACCTACCGAGGAAGATCGCGTAAATACTGCCAAAGACAAGACAATGACGTGCTTAGAAGATCGACCTCTAGTGATCTAAAAATATCCTAAGAAATATGTGAACTATTTCTGAAGATACTATTCGGAGCCGATCGGAACAATATTATTACGTCAACTATCCAATCATCATACGAATCGTATATATCCTAAGTTTTAAGTTAAGCTGAATGACAATAGTAAATTGTGTGCTTAGCGGTAAAACAATACGATTTCAGACAAGGGTGAAGTTCTAATGCTTATCTAAAACAAACTGGGTGATTTCTCAAGATCATGCGGTTTTATAGTGTGCTCTTCTCAGACCAGTGTGCTTAGCATGCGCACCACGAGATTATCTCGCGACGACAGAGAGAGATGTTTTCGTTGTCGGCCATAGAGGTATAATTTGTCGGCAAATTTTTCGTTTACCCATGCACAAAATGCGGTATATTACAAGAAATAAATAGTCGACATGTAAAGGTCCGTAGAGAAAAAACCACAGATAAGAAATATTACTTTTATTTCTATTTTTGACTTAACGAGACAAGTAACCATGTTAGTGTCGGTAGGCAAATAGAAATAACGGTTAGACATAATTTTACTCGTTGTGCGCATGCTAGCCATACAGGGCGCGTTAAGAACCCTTGTAGCTTCTCATAAAATGTTGCAGTAGTTGTTTTTCTCCATGAGAGAAACCAATGTTCAATATGAACTCTTGTTTTTTATAATATGTACTCGTACCTACCAACGTCTTGTTTTAACTCTACCATCAGAATAAGAAGTTATACCTAAAGCTTATTATTGACCGAGCGAAGCGAAGGTCTCTGAGTCAACTTGAGTGAATTTGCACTTGTCTGTCCGTCCGTCCGTCTGTCAGAGCCTTATAACTTCTGAATTACTGAACGTAATTACTTCAAATTTAAATATAATATGTAAACCGATGGCCTCCAGCCGAATATTGCTTAAAAAGTTATAAAAATCTTTATTTCAGGGGGGCTCTCATAGAAGCGAATGCGAAGTAAAATATTCTTTATAGCATTTTGAATATAATTAGGAATAGAGTCCAAAAATATATTTTTTTAAATTTTTCGCCTAAAATTGACGAAATAGGGGGGCTTTCAAAGTAGAGATTTTCTAACGTCCAAAGTTGACATCAGACCTCCCAATTTTCTGAAAGGCTGAGCCTGACACTTGATCAATTATTTGAATTATATCCTGTACTTGAACGACAAATACTAAAATTAGATAAATATTGTAAGGAAACGAAATTATTTATATTTTAATGGGCTTCAGTATTTTAACAGAACTTCACAATGATGTCAATAGCTGGCGCTCTGTAAAAGTTTACGTACGTATGTTTCGCCAATAACTCTTTAGCTCTTTTGCGTCTAATGTTAAAAGTGAACTATTACAATATAATAGTTAAAACTACCTTAAGGATACCGCGAGGTCTCAGTTCGGGGCGAACTAACAGACCGGGGCGGGGGTAACTAGCAGACGCCCGGACTTCGTTCGCGTACCTAGTATAAGTTTTTTATTACCACAGGCACTCGTTAATTTTTCGGGATAAAACATTCCTCATCTATACCCATGCAAAAAATCACGTCGACCAACTCTCTATTTAACATCCTTGGGAATAGAAATTTCAAAAACTGTGAAATGTATTTCATAATTTTAAAACGGAAGCCCAAACCAAGTTTCATAGCTATAACTTGAAAAACGTCGGAATTTCTACAAACTTTCTACCCCTATTTACCTAACCCCCTTGGAGGTAGAATTTTCAAAAATTCACGAATTTTTTCGCTTTAAACCAGTAGCCCAAATATCAAGTTTCATTGCTATAACTTGTAAGACTTCATACAAACTTGCAACTCCTATTTTACCACTTTGGGGGTGGAATTTCGAAAAACCCTTTCTTAATGGATACCTACTCTTCACAAATAATACACCCTCAAAATTTCATGTCTCTAGGACCAGAGTTAGGCTGTGCGTTGATATTATAAGTCGGTCAGGACTTTGAATTTTATTTACTACTTGTGGGCCCGGCAGACGTTGTCCTGCCCTATCTTGCTCGCAATTTTTCCATATTTTCTCACCGTTTAAACCTTCCCTGGACTACGACAAACATTTCAAAACCAAAATCAACTAAATCGGCCCAGCCGTTCTCGAGTTTTAGCGAGACAAAAGATCAGCAATTGATTTTTATATATATAGATAGATTATATTCTTCGTTTACCGTTATGTACGATATGACTTAAGAGGTTATGATTCTACGTTTTGAAATTACAAGAATGCATGACTTCTAATAGCGAAAACATTTACTTAACAAAAATAGTTTCTTGTTATTGGAAAATCATTACACGTTTTATGTTACGTTAAACATACCTAAGTACCTACCTATAGGTCATACTGAGCATTGCATTTCTGAACCAGCCCAGATTGCGCCCATCGGTGTATTTCTCTCGAAATAAAGCACTTCAGTCTCTGCGTTGTACATACCTACTTTTAGTATATTATTTTGTATTGAAACTGTACCTTACACTTGTACATAGACATAGTTTATTTTGAAATTGCGCAGTAGATGCGTAATTAATGCAGTTAAGGTGTAAATGATAAATGATTTATTTATTTCATGTAGGACAACTTGAAACGTTAAGACTCTACCACCGGTTTGGAAAGCTGATTCTACTGAGAAGAACCGGCAAGAAACTCAGCAGTTGCTCTTTTCATAGAAAATATAAGGTTACAATATGTAGACAACACATCACATAAGTACGTTACAAGTATTACACTGACTTGTGGGTCACACTGGATGCGAGGCCGATTGCTTCCACGCGACTTTGTCATTAATAAAATCATCGATAGTGTAATTACCTCGACTTAACAAATGCTGTTTAACACAGTCTTTAAATCTATGTAATGGCAAATCCAGAAACTCTTTGGGAATCGACCCTACAAAGGATTTCTGCACCTGGCGCACACGATACGACGCTGTTACTAGCTTATGGCGGTTTCTAGTATATCGATATACTAGAAACCGCCATAAGCTATGAGTATGTAGTGCATCACCTATTATTTGCTTATGGTTCTGCCTAACAAAGACTATATGTATTGTATATGTATTGTGAAGGTAAGTACTGTAAGAACACCAGTCTCTTTAAATTTTTCACAAAGAGATATTACGCGTGATCCGAGTTTATAAATAGAACCGATGGCTCTTTTCTGCAATATAAAGGCCACCCCCAAAAAACTGCGGAGTTCTCAATTTTTAGTGCTTCTCCATTTATCATTATAGTTTTATCAATATTCTTGTGATAAGTGATGTGTCGTCAGCAAACAATACAATGTCACAGACATTGCTGGCATGGTATGGTAAATCATTTATATACACCAAAAATAGAAAAGGACCCAAGATCAAGCCTTGTGGGACACCCATTAATGCAGTTGAACCCTCTGACTTCACGTGGTTTACGCATACCCTCTGAGTTCTATCTTTTAGGTAAGAATCAATGAAATCGATAGTGGCTTAATTTTAGCAATAAAGTTTTGTGATTAACACAATCAAATGCCTTGGACAGATCACACAAGACGCCAATAGCATTCTGTGAACGCTCTCAGGCATCGTATACCTATATGTTTTTAAAGTTTAGCGCCCGCATTAGTTGTATTACCTTTATTGAGGCCGTACTGTCGGGGATGTAGTAAGTTATTAGGGTTAAAGTAATTTATTAATTGGCTCAAAATATTTTTTTCAAAAACCTTAATAACTTATTTTACTTTAACGCTAATGTGATCGAACGCCTGATTAAGGTCAATCGAATTTGCGATGTAAATACTCAGGTAGAGTTCTACTAGAGAGAGAGATAAACTAAAACCGTTATTTCGTAAACCTTTGTAAACGGTACTTTTCTTCCAAAAACTGTTAAAGTAACCTCACCCAACGAGGTATCAGAAAACACTCGCGGGGGGGTACCCAAGTCCCAAACCCAAATTATATTTTGTTCTGCTTTCACTTTTTATCTTGAGGAGCTTACCCTGAGTATTTTTTCAATATTTTATAAATATCTAAGTAGGACCTCTCTGTGTAGCGGTAAATATTTAACATAGTAATACATTTCTACTGTACATCTCTATTGTGTATTTATAGCTGTGTCTCTATATAATTTGGAATTTTACAGTTTGTATGAATAAGCCTATTGTCTGCGGCACTGTGGTGTACCTACGGTAAAATTCCTATAAATTTATGATAACACTACATCAAAATGTAACCTACTGATTAAATACTGTTAGATTTATTTAATAAATATAAATTTCTCTTATTTTATTACTCAGTTGCTACATGAAACCCATGCATTCTCTCGAGTCTCGGATTTATAGGATAGATATATGTTTAGATAGTATAAATATTTGAGTTTTCCGACCAAATGAAACATTTGGTCAATGGCGATAGACATGTTCGGCTTTTTCGATTTTGTCAGTTCATTTTTCCGTTTCGACGTTATATTGTTTGTAGGGTGCCGTAGTCAACAAGGAACCATTATAGTTAACTAGGTGATGCCCGCGACTTCGTCCGCGTGGTTTAGTTTTTTTAATTCCCGAGGGAACTCCTTGATTTGCCGGGATAAAAAGTAGCCTATGTCCTTAGCTACCCATGCCAAAAATCACGTCGATCCGTTGCTCCGTTGCGGCGTGACTGAAGGACAAACCAACAAACAAACACACTTTCGCATTTAAAATATTAGTACGATTCATTCGCCATATCCGTCCGTCCGGCTGACTGTCCGCGGCTAAGCTTAGCTCAGAAGCTGTTAGTACTAGAAAGCTGCTATTTGGTATGGGTATTCATATTAATCACGCTGGCAAAGTGATAAGATTACAATTTTTAAAAGCAAATTTTTTAGGGTACCTCCCCGGTTACTCGAACGTATAGTGGGGATGATATTTTTTCTCGTCTATCCCATGGTGAGGGTTGTCGTTGTATAATGTAAGCATTTTTATGTTCCTTGCTTGATTTCACCCCCGCGCGTCTGTATTTTGATCTCGTGAACTAACTGTTGGTTGTATTAGGTACAAATTTTTAGAAGTAGTGTTGGACACGTGGCGGTCGCGTTATCTGTGTGTTTCAGTCTTATGAGTTTTATTTTAAAATTAAAGAGAGAGAAGATACTGATAATAAATTAGTGTAAGTAGGTGTAAAGTTTCGCTTTCAATTTTGCAATGTTGATTGATTGTCCGTTGTAAACTTTGAAGTTGCGCCAAAAATTAAATATTCTGCCAAGTACACAAACTGCACTGTCTCAAATTTTAATGTGGGTACAATTATTTAAAATATTTCTAAAGCATGCAATCTTAAGTGGTTTTCCGGGTTTATTTTGTGTTAAATGAAAAACCGTATGCTCGAGCTCGAAAGAAAAACACAGAACTGTCTGTTTTTCCTTCTGTCACACCCGTCTTTAGAAACTCAATAAAAGCTACAAATCCAACACTTTCACAGTTACGCTTAGATTACTATAGGTATCTGTTTTGAAAAATTCCTTCCGAATAGGTACCACTACTGTCTATAATATAGGTAGAAGTATATTATAGTATAGTATATCTATGTACCTAATAGGCATATGTGTGGACTGTGGGATTTACTCCAAAACTTTGTATTTTTTTGCGAAATCTTGCAAGACAGTTTTGCAACAGTAAGTAGTTAGATTGTTCCCGAAAACTTCCGAACACACCCCGCTGTTCCGATTTCTGGGTTCTTATAGGAAACATTCTATGCAAACTGTTTGCAAGAAACAATACATGTACAATGATTAATGGGTAATTATACAGATTTCTTATCACCAGCTGTGTAAATAGCAGAACAAAATATCGATAGCAAAGACTACTAACTAGGTACTCAGCTAAAAATATCTGTGGGTATTAATAAGGACTGAAACAGTAACCGATATAAGGGGTTTAAACACTGTTTTTGAAACTGTTATAAAACAGAAACACTTATAACGGAAACAGAAACGATACTGTAACCCAAACAATCTATAAACGTTATTTCTGATAATAAGTGTTTTTATCTGTAACCCTAGTACATGCCCTAACAAACTGCACGGTGTGACAACTGACAACGCGTTCGACTCACTTCATTGGACTTTACACACACCGACACAACATGGCCATGTTTTTCTTAAAACAATTTCAACCATCGGTGCTTTAACCTTAGGCTCAAATTTGAATATAATAAATTTGGCAACTTCGCTATTTCGGTTACACTTTAAAACCCTTTATTTCTGGTACAGATTCGTTTCTGTTACAGAAATTTAAGTGTTTAGTGTTAATAGAATTAAAAACACATTCAAAAGGGTTACAGTTTCTATTCTGTTACACTTTCATTCTGTAACACTTATATTTTTGTAACCTTTATGAATCTGTTTATCAGTCCCTGGGTATTAACATTTCGTTCGAGTGTAGATAAGTAGGTACCTATAGTGGCGGTCATTCGGTGGTCGATGCATAAAATGGCTATTACCGAAGTAACGATAGGAAGGACATGCCAATAAACCGCCATTTGGCATTCTAGGCCATAACCTAAGCTTGGAATAAAGCCAGCTTATTAATGACAAACATATTCGTGTGTTTGTCTTAAATTCAGTTTATAAATAAGCAATGTATCATATGAAGACTACACGAGAAAAACAAGGAATGTCAGTAAAATCCTAATTGGAGATGGAACTCCATCTGTAAGGGACAATCCAGAAGTAGGTATTAATAAACATTTTTAATATATTTGTACTCTCATGTGGAACTTGCACGAGCGAATGGTCACAACGTGTAGCGGTTCCACGAGAGATTTAATGTAATAAGATAGAAGCCAGCTAAACATAAAGACAATATTCATTTGATCTGGCCACGATTGCTATCGTTAAGCTCTAAGCCAAATTGCGATCTAAACACAAAAGTATTCAATAATCGCTGAGTCTGCCTGCAGGAGACTACCAAAACCATCGTCCATCCACCCGTATTTATACTAACTATTTTCAATATGGCATCGGTATCCGCAGATTAAATCGAATGACATGAAACGAGTCAAATTGACTACTACCTATTAAACTTCCTGTTTCATGAGATATAATGACAAACAGTAATAATGCTAACAGCTCGGCCTATGCTGACAATTTCACGTCCCGTGGAGCAACCAGGCAACCTTCACATTATTGAATTGAGATCACAACAATCGACTGAAGTCTTCGCGTTTACAATCATAAACCCTAATACCTACTTAACTCTAACTTTCACCATATTACCTAGTTGCGTTTCACATCAATTAAAATCATATTATATCCTTTTCAATATCATTTGCGTGACTCCCTTCGTTCATGTCAATTAAAACCATCCATATCTTTCACAATAAAATCAATTCGTCAAATGAAACCATACATCAGTTACGCGAATCCTTCACGATTACGAAAACCAAAATACTCCGAAGTAAAAGCGATATCTTTACGTTCACAACAACTACAACACAACTTGAGTAACTTACAGTAGGTATTTCACTTTCAACCTCATTAAACAGAAACATCTTAGACATCTTTAAAAATAACCACAAGTCACATAGAGATATATTTTTTAAAATTTTTCCCCTAAATTTGACAAAGTTGACCTCAGAACTCCCAATTTTCTGAAAGGCTGAGCCTGAAACTTGATCAATTATTTGAATTATATCCTATACTTGAACAACAAATACTAAAATTAGATAAATATTAAAAGGAAACGAAATTATTTAATTTTTAATGAGCTTCAGTATTTTTAACAGAACTTCACAATGATATCAATAGATGGCGCTCTGTAAAAGTGTATCCGTTTCTCCAATATCTCTTTAGCTCTTTTGCGTCTGATGTTAAAAGTTACCTATTACAATGTAAGGTTAAAACTATCTTATGGATACCGCGAGGTCTCAGTTCGCAAGCGCGAGCTTCTTGCCCCTGGTTACCAGATTTTAGAGATGACCCTAGCTGAAGAGAAATGTTGCAATTTGATTAGAACTAACTTATATAATATCATAACCTATCAAAAAACATACCTACCTACTCCTATTTTCAGATAATCTTTGATAACAGCAAAGAGCAGAAAGCTAGGAATAACGAAGTAAAAGGAATTTTATGATTTATGACTTCATAAGCGAAGTACCTAGTCAGGTTTGTATTAGGTACCTACGGAAAACGGATTAATCGTTGAGCGTTGTTTTGTAAATTTGGTTTATTGACATACATTTGAAACAACTGACTGACTGTTTGTAAATGCAGTGTATAGCCACAGAATAGGTAATAGGTACAGCGCCGTAGACAGCGGGCATTGTCCATTGCCCTACGTGAGCGACAACGCGACTCGATTCGGCACGACACGACAGTATCAATCAGTAGACTAGCTGCGTCCATCGTTACCTACCTGCGTCATCACCCTACGTTGTCCTACATTGTCCTACGTTGTCGCGTAGGTAAATGTGACTTTTAAGGTTGAAAATTATATTTTATATTATTTTTTATCACGGGTCTTCGATCCCTTGGAGCTGTAGAAAAGCAAAATCGTGACTTTCGACCGTTTGCAATTACTCAGCTACATGTTTATCTCGCAGGGAGACAAGCGTCGCGAAAAGAGGGTGGGGTGAAATGTACCCCTAACTGAGCCTTGATTGATTTCCTGCAGATGGCTCTGGACGTTATTAAATCGCGCGAGCGTGTCACTTGTCTCGACAGCATAATATGTCATGTGAGCATGACCATCACATAAACATTCTTCTCGATTTTCTCATCTTGAAATCTTGGTACTATCACTAGATTATATTCGATTTTTGAGACGCAACACGCATTCAATTGCGTACTTGCGTTAACTGTTGCCTCGTTCCATATTATTCTAGTTATTTGAAACATTTGTACCATCATAAATAGGTAACTCCTAAACCTTTCACCCTTAGTGCCCACCAAAATAATACTTCATTCTACAATAATTGGTTGTACGAGTATGTGCCGCTTAAATATTGATCTTATCTTATATATGTAACCGTAATAAATCCAATAATAATTATTCTACACCAATTTAAAAAACAAATATACACTTTTTTCGACTTTATAATCAAGTCCTATCGGCTTAGTATACCTAACAGATTATAATCTACCGAAAAATAATGCGTTAAATTGTAATCCCATCAAAAACATAAATGTGAAATGAGAGCCAAATTCAAAATTGTGATATATATGCCTTGGTTGTTGACTTCAGCGACAAAAGAAGTGAGATCTAAATGGGTGCCAAGCTCAATGGTCAGTCCTGAAATTTATTTATAACAACATATAATATTTTGTAACAACTTAAAATATCATTTCTTCTTATAACTTAGTATAAAATGTTGAAGACTAAGGCTTTGGCTTGGCTAGTTTCCATATACGAATTATTATTAAGTAGGTACCTAAAAGTACAGTTTCTACCAGCAAGCCAAATTTTCGGAAGAATAAAATAAGAACTTACAGCTTTACAACTTGTGAAGGCTATAATTCGTATATAAAAACTAGCCAAGCCAAAGCCTTAGTCTTCAACATTTTATACTAAGTTATAAGAAGAAATGATATTTTAAGTTGTTATAAAATATTATATGTTGTTATAAATAAATTTCAGGACTGACCATTGAACTTGGCACCCATTTAGATCTCACTTCTTTTGTCGCTGAAGTCAACAACCAAGGCATATATATCACAATTTTGAACTTTGCTCTCATTTCACATTTATGTTTTTGATGGGATAAATAAATTGCAGGACTGACCATTGAACTTGGCACCCGTTTAGATCTCACTTCTTTTGTCGCTGAAGTCAACAACCAAGGCATATATATCACAATTTTGAACTTGGCTCTCATTTTACATTTATGTTTTTGATGGGATATCATTACTTTTTGTACAGAAATTATTGAACTCAATCTCAAACTCAAAACATATTTATTCAAAATAGGTACCTACAAAGTACACCTTCTGAACGTCATGCTTACAGAGCATAAGACGTGATGGTGATAATTAACTACGGTATCTTAAAACTAAAGCTACGAGGGCTCCAAACGTGCCCTGGTCTGAGAAGAGCCCGCAATAAACTTAGCTGTGTTTTTTTTATTATCACCATCTCACAAATATTGAAATTATATATATGTACTTATAATATAACATTACATAATCAGCCGCTGTAACAATTCATACCCATGCCTTGCTATCATTCAAATAATCCTATATACTGTAATAGGACTTTTCTATTAGTTTAGTTTACGTTTTACATTAGTAGGTACTTATTATTCGGTGTAAGGTCAGTGTGTCACCCACCAGTAATTCTATTGTACGATTCATTGTACAAGATAATAAAAGACGAGAATTCTCAAGAAAAATATATAGTGTATACCTAGAGTTACACTGACATTGACAAATTACATCTATGGTCAGACTACCTCTACAGCACATTTCTACATCTCATCAATTTTGATTGCAAAAGTTCAAAATCAAAAGTTTTTAGTGAAACATTGAAAACAAGCACGGTAAACAGTAGATATAACTAAAACCACTATAAACAATAAATATGTCACCGTAAGATTGTAAAAACCGTTAGATTATAATCTAACTCGCGAAATTCTAAACTGTCGAAAGATTGTAAGCTGTTCAATGTTGTGAGTGTCAATTTTTGAAATATTAATTTTATTTACGTTTTCTTGTCTCTTTCTTGTAGTTTAGGTTAGGGTTCGACATAATTTTATCGGGTTTAAATACCTATCAGATTACAATCTACCGGAAAATAATGCGTTAAATTCTAATCTTTCGACAGTTTAGAATTTCGCGAGTTAGATTATAATCTAACGGTTTTTACAATCTTACGGTGACAAATACAAATTACAATGACTGACAGCTTGAACTGACGACTTCAAATACGTTTCTTCTTCTTTGCTGTCAATGCAACTAAATATATTATTATTCATTATTATTTACATTAAAATAATAATTATGTGTCATTTTCAATAGTTAACAACACAAAATAACGAATTTAAACAAAGACCTGCAATATGATTTATGTAATCGGAGTTTCTTTTTACATAACAACTCTTGTTTTATTTAGTTGTGCATGCACTATGCGTAGAATGTAATGCAAGTTGCCGCAGGAAGTGGACGACAGAGTTACTACCACCGCTTAAAGCAGTATTGTTTCAAAATACCGGTTGAATGTCACGTACTTTGACGTCTTTAAAATAATGATTATAACACTACAACATGAACGTCAACAATATTAAAATAATAATACGGCTTTAAGCAATGGTAGTATGCCCCGTGTCAGAGTTTTGATCTATACCTAGGTAGAGCATAAAAATGACGATTTTTGTACGTTTATATCTAAATAACCATTTGAGGTGTGCTTATGAAATTTGGAGCACATATGTAGGTATCTCACGGGTCTCAATATATGCGCCAAATTTGACATGTTTATGTGAAATAGTTTTTGAGTTATGAGGGGGTCAAAAGTGGCTCCAAATGGTTCGTGTAATATTACACACGGTGCTGCTCGCCAGTTTTTTTGAACTTTGGCTGGACACGCTTCCGCGTGTCTTGATTTCAGAATTTTCACTGGCCTGGTCGTGGTGAGGCCGTACCAACTTATCACACTACCGACAAAGACGTGCCGCCAAGCTAAATAGCTTTCCAGTACTCCGTGGTGCCGTATATATTGCGAACACGAGTCTCCAATCCCTCGACGACCTCCTGAACAGGAGGCCTAACGTTTAAACCACTAAACTATCTCCGCTATGTAATAAGTACTTCAGAATACAAACACATGGGTACCAATAAATTAAAATTATATGGTAATATGACTAAATTCTCGGGTGTAAGTATAAGGCAAAATATTTAAATAACTGATAATTAAATCCTTAAAATATACATCTAACAGAAAGTAGATATTTATTCATATGTAACAAAATTATATTTTTGTCGAATAGTCCCCCTTTCAGAAAAAAAACCCTCAAGAAACAAAATAAGAAGAAGAAAAATTAATAACTCAGTTTAGTTGCTTATTATTTAAAAAAAGAATCTATTCTTGAACGTTGTAATAATTTTTTGGTAGTTAAAGATTTCACCATCAGAATCAGGTTTTAGAGATACATTTTATTCATACAGACTCAGTAAAATTTTGAGGCATCACGTATTTATTGGGGATGGATAACATCACGTCTTGACAGGGACAGGGTCCATTTCGCTGACCAATTAATGCCACACAAAACCGTCATGCACTAGCCACTTGCATATCATGTTTTAGCCTTTCTGGAGATTTCTTGATACCACTAGAGTACTGGATCTTTATTTCTAGCCATGATAGCAGTATCGTCTGCAAATGTCACCCCTGTAACGCCCTCTATTTCAGGAAGATTTGCTGTATATGTCACCGTAAGATTGTAAAAAGTTTTAGATTATAATCTAACTCGCGAAATTGCAAACTGTGCAACTGGTGACATATATAAAGTGTACCTAAATCACTTGTCCCGATACCGAGCCTTGAGGAACGCTTTCATTACGTGGAGTTTGTATGTTGCATCCATTTCTTTACTTGAAACAGTTGCTCTGAGAGATAGGACTTAATAGTAAGTAGTAGCTATGACGTATACCTACCTATGTCTTTTAATTTTAAAAAAAACTTCGACACTTGAACATTATAAAGCATTGTTGGCGTGAAACGGGCGTATTGAATTTTAAGTGAATTTTAGAGGGTCTGTTTGGAGATGCGTGTTCATTTCACAGAATTTGCCTGCTTTATTTGGCTGAAGTGACGGTACGGGACAATACCTACCCGTTACCTTATTAATATACCCGTGACCGTTCAGTGAGCGTATTCGGAATAGACTATAGATTTACAAGTACGGGCTACCAGTAATCCATTGATAGTTATATCGTAAATAAAAGTTATTTCAGTGGGCTGGGCGCACTGAGAGTCACATTTATCATCGGTTATACTTTGCAATCGACAGTTATTTATTTATATTCACCGATTCTACGATTACACATTCCACATGTATACCCATGTCTTGATAATTACGGTCATATTTCAAACACATCTATTCTATCATGAATTTCATAATAAAATCTAGGCTATAGCTAAAAAATAATTGGGAATATAAAGTAATAATTAAAAAAATAGGTTTAACCTACTACTGTCTAACTCAACGCACAGCCAAGTAAGGATTATTGGAAATCCAACCCTGAATTTAAATAGTGTATGAAAGTTTGCAAGATATTTAAATGTCTTCTGGATTACCTAGTCCAAATTGTATTGTAATAGTGTATATTTAGGTATGCTTTCCGTCAAAATTTAACGAAAAGTACTTTGGAAAGACTGTTAGTATTACCCTTGTAAGTTTTACTCACGTAAGTCGCGTAGCTGTATGTGTAAATTACGAAATTGAATGTGTATCGCGTAGGTATCGTGCAAATGTTAGACATTATAGCTATGTAAGATATGTGTTCTACCTACATAAATAAAAACTTTCGAGTGTATCCGTGGCCTTATGTTTATATTAGTGTATCTTGCGTTTGTGTTACATTTTATGCACAAAATTAATAAAATATTGAGATTTAAAAATAAATAACCATACTGGGGCTGGTCGTCTAGTTTTGTATCATGTGATCGGCCGCCCCATGCCCCCGCTTCAATTCGTATCTAGGTAATCTAGTTTTAAAGCGAATGACTTTGTATTTATAGAATAAAAATTTATAATGTAAGAAATTGTCCACATGTTAGGGCCAACACGCACTGAATACTTTATGAGGTAGCCGTAGTATATGAATTATCCACTGCAATTAACAACTTACTGTAATTGACAAAACTGTATTTCAGAACTAGTCAAATCGGCATTTTTTTTCAAACGTTAAAACGCGTGCTTACTCTAGCGGCACGCTATGATGGCCGGTTTGACACATTACAATAGTGATGTGGAATGTCAATTTATTCTCGAACAAAAAACAATTAAGTTTTGTTTTTGTACCTGATTAAATAGGTTTAATAAAACAAAAATGTATATGTTTATTTAATTTATTTGAACGAACTGAATATTTGAACGAAAATGAATATACATACTTTATATGCACACAAGAAACATATGAATACAAAAGATACCAAAAAAGGTGCCACAAAAGGCCATAATTAATCAGATTCGTCCATACTACTATTTTCACTGTCGTCACTGCTATCATCACATACATTAATAATTATATGTTCGTTTTCTATAATATTATCTATTTTCACATCTCTTTCATAATCTTCCCTTATTAATTTAACAGTTCTATTCACAACCTTTTCCCAGTCTCCTTTAGTCACATGTTCACAAGCTTCTTCTAATAATTTTAGCATTTTTTTTTGTGGTAAATGGGGGTTCTGTATTGTGTCTTGCAGCATATCCCTTAATTTGAGCCCACACCAACTCAATCGCATTATACTCACAATGGTAAGGCGGTAACCGTATAACTCTGTGCCCATGTTCTAATGCTATTTCGTCAATGACGTATCGGATCTTGGTTGGTTTGTTTTCTTTTAAAAGACGTACTAATTCCGCTTTTAACATATTCATGTTTGCATCTACGCCATTTTTACGAAGCCATGCGACGATATCAGCTTTCTTTTGGGATTGGGCAGGTGGCTTGTCAATTTGCATCGAGTGGTATGGGGCGTTGTCCATAATTATAATAGATGGTTCAGGGAGGCTACACAACATTGAGGTAAACCATCCAGTAAACTTTTCTCCATTCATGTCTTCATGATAGTCTCCAGTGGTTTTTGACGCAAAAGCCATGAGAGAACCTTCGACAAACCCGTTGATGGTTCCGGCGTGACAAATTATAAGTCGCGATCCTTTTCCTACAGGAACTTTGGAAGTAGATGCTGCTGTGTCATCGTTCCAAGAACGGCCTACAGTATGGTTAGCATTAAGCCATGTTTCATCCAAGAACACAACATTTTGCCAATTTTTGATTTCTTTCACTTGCCGTAAAAAAGTATACCTTGCCATCGCTATATCAAATCTTTCCATCAATATTTTGCGTTTGTTACATTTTTTGTATCGAAATCCAATGGTCTTCAAAATCTTCGTTAAAGAACTTTCCCCACCGAAGAATAATCCAGCTTCCTTCAGTGAATGCACCAACTTTTTTCTTGTTGGATACTCCTTCTGTAAATAGTAGCCGTAAACATGTCTTCGGATAGCATCGGCATCAAAGCTATCGATGCCTACGACTGGTTTTGCTCGTTTTCTCTTTTTTGGTGTGTGAAGTTTATTTTCTTCTGTGCCAGTCTCGCCATATTTTTTTTTAGTTATCCGTCTAACAGTTCGTTGTCCAATATTAAGCGCATCAGCTACGCGTTCAACCACTGACGTTATAGGTAAAATTGGCCCTCCATTTTGAGCTTCACGATCGAAATAGTTACGAAGGCGTATTACGAACTCACGTGTCTGACTATTTAGAACAGTTCTCTGCGTACGTTCGGTCATATCGACGAAATCCACAACAAAGGGCTTGAACAGAGTCCAAATTAACGAGCAAGGGTCAACAGTAATGCAGTATCAATATTTGAAATCCAAAGCCAGGTCAAAACTATATCACAATCGCATTGCACTGACAGTTTATACTTTTCGAAGCAACGTCAATTCGAAACTGCTTTGTTTTGCATTGAGCATTGACGCGAGTTTGCCGGAGGTAGTAGTTGTGCTAGCCAGCGATCCTATGTGACGATCGTATTAGATTCCATTTTTAAAAATTTATTGATATTTTTTTGCGATTTCAGAGGTTTGTCCACATAGTGAAAATTGTTCATATTCACAAGTACATTCACCCCTTAAATGGTGCAAACTGATTTTTCTACACTTGTATACATTTAAGAAATCAATTTAATAAATAAATTTTGAGTCCTAAACCTAAAACTACATTCGATAAAATTTATGAATCTCTGCACATCACTATCGTCAATAAAGTAATACAATTATTTCCTTCAAAGTCGTTATCAATTAATACGGAACTTCATGAGCGGACAAACGTCAAACCGGCCATCATAGCGTGCCGCTAGTTTAGTATGGGATTTTGTATAAAACACTTACTGAATTGTAACCTCGTCAAAGTTCGGCGCACTTTATTACTTCAATTTATAGTTTAAAATTGTTATTCAACATAAAACTAACAGGGGACGTGGATATTACGTTTACGACTTTTGAGAGACCTTCTATTTAATAATCACTAAATAGTAGATTATTCAACATGGGGGTTTAATGCAATGTCTTACGTCACGGGCGCCGGGATAAACCCCAAGCGCAACGAGGGATTTTAGAGTAACTCCCGAGCGTGGCGACTAGCGAGAGTGTTGCATCTAGAATCCATGAGCGAAGCGCGGGGTTTAGGAGCGCCCAAGACAAAGAAAGCATTACCTACCCCTGCGTTGAATACTCTAATTTTCACACCTCGCGAGGCAATAAAATCAAAGCTTATAAAAATTATTTAATATATTATTGTCATATCATGTCTATGTACAGTAACTACTTACATACAAATGAATTTTACAAATAAATTTATCAATATTGAAAGTAAGCTAGCAATACGGCCTCTGAAATTAGGCAATTGGCACCTTTTGTAGTTATCCATAACCAGGAATCTTCGTATGCTTTTAAATATTTGTTTTCAGAAGTTTCTGGGAAAAAACGTTTAAGTATTATACCTACTTTGAGCGTCCATTTTAATAGTTTCCGGAGTTAAATTGCAGTTATCTTCGTCACTCGACATTTGAATTTAAAATGAAATAAATCTAAGAAATAAATATTCAATTTAAATAACACCAAGAACGTTTCAAAGTTGTGTTGGAGGGAATATTCAATAATCTTAATCTGAGCCGGCTCTGGCGAGTGAAAGGGACGCCATCGCGAGATAGCAAAATGTGAGAGGGACGCCTTCATACACCGAAGCGAGAAAGCAATACTTTGAATTGCAGAATTTTCTTTCTTCGATTTTCTTTTCTTATAATATAATAGATAATCTTTCGAAATTCAAACCACATGAAAACCATGGGGGTAATGGATTTCAGTACAACATTACAAACCCGCTAAGCCATAAGAATGTAATGACGTACTTTACCTTTAGACTGGGTCTTGTAATAAGGCATGACGAGCAAGTGGTGTGAAAAAATAACTTATTTGACTAGTAGTCAAATACCCAATTGGCGATTGATTGATTAATTATTTGAAGCCAGGCTGCGACTGAAGTTTTATTTACGTGCGTAAAAAATATCATAAATTGAATTGTTACGAGTATTATATCGATAGGTATAATATTTCGCCGCGCTTTCTTGCACACATTTAAAATGGCCAGTTGTGGAGACAGGCGAAACGCAAAAGATATCACAAGAGACACAATACAATATCGAAGCCAATTGATCTGTGACCAAAGTTTGAAAACAGCCTAAGTCTAAATGACCAAAACTCAAGCAAAACTCGATGTAGCATCAAAGCAGTCGCAATATTATCGGGTATGCTTAGGCCCTTAGATTGTTACAGACAAGCGGGTACTGTGATCTGAATAGACACACATTAAATATTTTGACGTCATGTCGCGTCGTGATGTTAGTCACACGCAGGAAAATAGCGGCAAATGTTTTACATATAAACTGAAGCTTTCTTAACCTTGAGATCTTTATTTTGTTGATCTGATTCGATCATTTTATAGATCAGGATCACATTGGTTAATACTATAAGTTACTCTTACTCATGTGTCAGGACCTACCTTACCGCAACTTAGAATTGCCCAAATTCGAGAAATGTTCGAAGTTTCCACCTTCCAAATTCAGGTGGTATTCGAACGTCACTATAAAACAACATGAGGTACAAAATATGCAACTCAATTCGATTCGGAGCGATTCAGCTGTAGTCGACTGCGGGCTTTATTCTCTATCAAGGCTCTACCAGAGTGAACTCTACTTTTCGTAGCTCCGACGGTCGACGCAATACTAGAGTGGACCGGATAAGCTGAATCTTTTTAGAGTTCGATACCATATATAAAGGAAAAACGGAACACATTTTCTTGTACGTGTCTGTCTGCTCCGTCTATTCGTCTGTACGTCAAGAGCCCTTTTTCCATAAGAAAATTGTACTTATGTAAATAAAGATTGTTTAGGTTGAGTTGAAGAGAGGCTGCGTCTCGACTATCGGATCAATTCTCCCTACCTGTAACCAGATCCTAGTTACTTGTGCTCCCGAGATTTGCCGGGCTGTTTGACATACCTAATCTCACGCATAAAATATTATGGTCGAGATATATAAGATCGTTATTCAAGGTGTTAAACATTATTTTCCTCAAAGTATTTTGTATGTAAATAAGATAGGGAATAGGTAACTATTTAATCTCTATATATAATACGCATGCTAGTGGAAATCACGTAACGAACACCTTGTTTACTCCATAGCAAATATCAGGCCTTGAATTTGAGTGGAGGCGATAGTACCTAGGTGCCATGCCATTTTATTTTATATGTGTGTATGATTATTATGTTCAAGTGAAAATTGAAATTTAGAACGTACTTCAGTAATTACTTAAAATTAGGTACCTATAATACATTCGTTCTTGTTTTCACACTACGTAAAAAAAAGATTGACCTTTTTTTACTAGTTTTGTGATTTTTAATAATTTTTCAAGGATTCTTTGTGTTTATATATTTAGTTGTATGTATTCATGAAATTTCTTTTTTTTCAGCACTGACGGTTCGTTTTCTTACCAAGCGATACATCGGGGAATACGACCATCAACAAGGTAGATAATAATCTCTATTAATATTTAGGGTTCCGTACCTCAAGTGGAAAAAGGAACCCTTATAGGATCACTTCGTTGTCTGTCTGCCTGTCAACCACCTTTTACTCGGGAACACGTGGAGGTATCAAGTTGAAATTAATATCAAATGCTTAGGTCTACGGTCCCTAGGTGTCGTAAAAAAATCTAGCTTCTAACGCACTCAAAAGATAGCGTCCGTTTATGCAGCATATTTTGACAATCGCCAAAATTAAATCAAAAACTTTAGGGTCCTTCCCGCAGACCTATAATCATGAAATTTGGCAAGAAGCAAGGTCTATAAAATTCGCGCGAAAATAAAATACCTGATTTGATATTATTTCATCGGTAAGAATTATTTTCGTGCGAATATTTTGTGCTGTACAGAATTGCAAGTATGACGCTCGAGAACCACATTCGTAATGCGAAGTAGGTGAAATTCAAACGCCAAATATAGGTAAATCGCGAGAATAAAATTCTTGCTTCTATTGTGTGCTATAACAGCGTACCTCATAGCATACACCACCTGGATCCGTCCACATAGGGCGGTATGCCAAAGCTGCATTTTCCGATGCGAGGTCGGTTTTCCAGCACCTTGGGACCTATAAATATGTGCCCCGCCTTCGCAACCCGTGCTCGGCAACTCTGTCCAATAAAGGCTATTATTTTTCTATTTATTTTCAGATAGCAAATACAAGCACGAAGCACTTCTAGATGGAGAACCGATACTTTTTGAAATATTGGACACATGCCCAAAGGTTAGTGCAAAGGCGGTAGACCGAAGCTCTATATTTATAGGTTTATAGGTTATAATTATTGAATTTTTCTGTATTTTATCTCTTCTCTCATTTCAGAATCAGTTTAAATTGTACTTAATAAATCTAATCACGCGCTGAATAGATCCTACTCTCAACTGTAATTATTATGAATATATTGGATATATATATATATTTGGATATATTAATATGAAAATAATTAACACTAATCAATTTGACAATGGGCATGACCAGTAGAACTATGGGCTTATATTAATATACTTTATTATAATTGTTATATTTTATAGTTTTAAGATAAAAAAATTCAAGAGTCTAAAAGCTCTGAAAACATAAAATAAATAAAAAAGTTTCACCAAATAACTGCTTTCCCACACTAGATGGTGATAGTTATTGTGGTTAGCGAGTCTCAAAAAATTTTTTCAAGTATTGCTCACAACGTTTCTCAAGAAAATAATTAAGCTTTGTATTATTTGGGCATGGATGAGGATTATACTGGAATAATAAAACTATATTTGCAACAATTATGTAATTCTTTTAATAAGTCACGGAAATCATTAAAATGGAACGTCAAAATGGAGTAGTGCTTAAAGAGGAAATCCTGCACATTGTCCCGAATCGGAGGGCAGTCACTGGTCCTTTGAACTTATATATTAATAAAAAGAACATTTAAAAAATCAATATATAGAAAAGGGTCAAAATATAAGATTTTTACCATTCAAAGGGGCTAAGTGCCAATATTTGAAATAATAATATTTTTAATAATTATTAATTATTAAACAAATTCCTGTAGAATTCTTGGCAGTTTTCTCGACAATATTCGTTCATAATTTTTTGATCCTCCTTGTTTTCTTTGCTTATCTGTACTAGCTGATGCGCGACGCGATGACGCGACTTCGTCCGGGTGGATTAAGGTTTATTTGGTTCCCGCGGGAACTCCTTAATTTTCCGGGATAAAATACTTTTTACCTTTGTGTTGTTTCAGTCTATAATCTATCTCTGTGCTAAATTTCATCCAGATCCGCTTAGCTGCTCTGGCGTGATTGAGTAACAAACATCCATATTTTGAGGTTTTTTGGTTCCCGCGGGAACTATTTAATTTTCCGGAATAAAAAGTAACCTATGTGTTTTCCAAACTATAATCTATCTCTGTGCCAATTTTCATTCAGATCCGTTCAGCCGTTCTGGCGTGATTGAGTCACAAACATCCGTTTGAGGTATTTTGGTTCCCGCGAGAACTCTTAAATATTTTTTTCTACAAACCTTGTCCTGACTATAACGAACACATTAATTTTTATTTATATATAAGATTTAGCCACGAGTTTATGTAAAAAAAAATAAGTTTGAAATTGATTCTCCGCACTTCACGACTCACTTAGTTCCAGGGTTCCAAGTCTGAGATAAATCTCTTTGATGTGCACTGTACCGGCTTATCTTACTAACTCTACGAATTATTATTAAGTAGGTACCTAAAAGTACAGTTTCTACCAGCAAGCCAAATTTTCGGAAGAATAAAATAAGAACTTACAGCTTTACAACTTGTGAAAGCTATAATTCGTATATGAAAACTAGCCAAGCCAAAGCCTTAGTCTTCAACATTTTATACTAAGTTATAAGAAGAAATAATATTTTAAGTTGTTATAAAATATTATATGTTGTTATAAATAAATTTCAGGACTGACCATTGAACTTGGCACCCATTTAGATCTCACTTCTTTTGTCGCTGAAGTCAACAACCAAGGCATATATATCACAATTTTGAACTTTGCTCTCATTTCACATTTATGTTTTTGATGGGATAAATAAATTGCAGGACCGACTATTGAACTTGGCACCCATTTAGATCTCACTTCTTTTGTCGCTGAAGTCAACAACCAAGGCATATATATCACAATTTTGAACTTGGCTCTCATTTTACATTTATGTTTTTTATGGGATTTGTATTGTTCTATTTATAGCAATATTAGAGCGGTCATTTTAGTTTAGTTTAGAGATTGTTCTATACAGAATTGGCCGAATTTACTATGGTCAGAAACACGACCGTACATATTTTGTAAAGAAAAAATGTTTGGCAACCCCAACCCAACGCCATCTATGATAAAGTCTCAAAATTAGAATATACCATGTATGGCATTTTGCCCTTTAGAAATGGAATGGCTGCCCAATGTAGCACCTTTGACTAAATAAACGATGACTTCGCTTTTTTTGGCACTTAGCCATTTGTAAATTCTACGCCTTAATTTTTATGACTAAAGATAGGTAAGGTAGAACAGATACCGGTTACTGATAAAAAGAAAAATTAACATAGGGGAGACCAGGGATGAACGTAACAATTTTCAATCTTCTCGTAATATCTCTCAGAGCTTGCAGAATTTCAAAATTCTTAACAGTACATGTATATGATAGATTGGTCTTTCAGCTATCTTTTAACATTAGCACAAATGCAACTGATGTTATAGATTTTGAGAAAAACTACCAAATATAAAAAGTGGAATTTGTTACAACCATCCCTACCCACTCCTCCACCACCATCATCCACCATTGGTTGTAACAGTGTAACGGGTTGGTTCTAACATTACAAATAAAAACGAAATTACTTTCATATTCAACATAATCAGCCTTTTATGTGTTACATAAGTATCACAAATGTAAAGAAAAACGGTTCTAGATTTTTTTTTATTAAAAATGACATCATATCAACCAGCCCACCAGCCGCTGGCCGCTGGCGGCCGTAGCCGCTCCATTTATTTTATTTCTCCACTTTACTTTATTTCTGTGTTATCTCATAAGATATTCATCTAAATTAAATGGTGCAAAGGACAATTATTATCTTTATTAAATATTTGAGATGACTAAAATATTTTTTTGATAAGGATTAATTCTGTCGGTAAAACACCTTCGCAATTAATGCATTGTTTTTGACCAAGTTTGAAAATCATAAAAATGGTTAATTAAAACCTTAAAAGGTAGATATGTATATGCTATCTCGGATTTTTTATTAAATCTTTTTGAGAGGAACTTATCGACAATGCATTGTTTTCGTGTAACATTAACTCATTTACAAAATTTTCGTGTAGGTAACAAAATTCAGTAGGGGTTTTTGGTGAGTGTACTTTTCTGCGAAGTAATTCTTCTGTAGCCAAATCCATAATTTTTGCACTAATTAAACCTCTACAGTCCTTTCGTTTATTTAAATGAGGCATTGTGGAACAAGAAAATAAGAACCAATGCAATACTTTGAAGTTTGAAATATAAAACATGATTCGAGATGTCACGATCATAATCGGGATGAAAGTAACAACTTGTTACTTTCATCCCTACCTAAAAATTTTACCGAATTTGGCAAACACATGCTTAAAAACTAAAAATTCGATAGAAATATACCGTATCAAATGCCAATTTACAAAGATGAATACTTATACTAATTTACTGACACTTGACACGCAATCTTAAAACTTGGTGGTTTCTACCATAACAAAAACAAACGCAGTTGAAAAAAAAATTCAAAACTTACTTCGAAGGTATTTTTGAGGCACCCATTCGTTACGTCAAGAACCGTCGGCCCAGCGCCGTGAGCGAAACTGAGGTTAGGGGAGGGGTTCAAAATTGTGCTATTTGGTGATACAGCCATCAGAGTAGCCTACAACACTCGTTCAAAAACTCATTTGTTATGTTCATCCCGTGTTACTTTCATACCTGGTCTCCCCTAAAACTAAAAATTAAAAAGCTATCTATCAAATGAATAGTTTCAAGTGGTTCCACTGAAAACTATATGATTTTTTATAATTTCCTATAACAATACATGAGCACGTAAGTAGATATAGCTAGGTACAAACCTGTTGACTGTTTGAAAAGAAGAGCTCGGGTTTTAAATTAATGTTATCTTCTCTCACATTTCAGAGTCTTAATGAGCTGCCTGGCAATGAAATCGCACAGTGGGCTGATGGGTTATTCCTGGTGTACTCTATTACGGACAGGGAGTCGTTTAACTACGTGCGGCGAGCGAAGCAGAGCCTCCAGCCGGACGTTCCTTTGACCCTCGTCGGCAACAAGGCAGATATGGTGCACTTAAGACAGGTTAGATGGCCTAACCATCTTTGTTTTTCATCCACCACAAGTCAGCCCTTCACAGCAAACTCAATTGGTGGATTATTGATGATATAGTCTAAGACTACCTGGAGGTAGCGGAGTTACCTGTTATGTATGGCAGTAAGATTTCTTAATTATATGAAAGCCCCAGTCGGTTTCTATACGGCATCGAACCGGAACGCTTAAGTAGCACTTGGCGGCACGTCTTTTTTACCGAGAGTGGTAACAAGCCACGGCCAAAGCCTCCCATCAGACCAGACCAGAGAAAATTTAGACAAGGGACGACTCCGGGACCTCCCGCTTAATATGACAACAGCGCTTACCACTGCGCCAGGGGGAACGTCATTTGCATCATCCACTATATGGCGATACGCTCCTTGGATCACGAAATTAAATACATCGGTTGGGGAACCATTCTCTATCGGCGATCTATTTCCAAACGACTATATAGCGTCTATTTATATGAAAATACGCCATACGAAGATAAAACTGAAAATAATGTTGTGTTTTATTATAGGTTAGCCCAGAGGAGGGCGAAATATTGGCAAAGGATTTCGAATGCAACTTCGCTGAGGTCGCCGCAGCAGAGCAGGTGAACCAAGTCGGAGAGGTCTTCCACGAACTCTGTCGAGAAGTTCTCACTCATAGGAGGCGAGCGAAGCATAGCCTTCTAGACAGGATGCTAGGTTCCAAGACCGCTTATAGGGTTTACTCCCGTGGGAAAAGTGACAGCGCTCTACCTAAAGATTAATTTCTAAGCATAGTTTACATTTAGATAATATATATTTTCCAATTTTATGGTTCGTCGAATCTAGAGTTCAATGTTGATGTGCGTCAGTTTTGTATTCTTAAATATAGCTAGCTATCTACGTTTAATATAATATTTATAAGGGCATAATTTACTAATTAAAGGTAAAGATACATAATGTTCTGGTTGGGTGGCTTTTTCCGCGGTGATTTTCTAGTTTTCAAAAATTGTAGACCATTCGATATCGTGTTTCGGCCATAGTTAAGATGATGAGAGTTTGATATCCATATCTTAATTGTCTAAAAGTAACGGATATCCGAATTTATTTACTTGAATTCTGTTTTCATAACTGAATCCTACTACTTGTATTTATTATAATATATCCAAATCCGATAATATTATTTAAAAGTAATATAAGTAAAAGTAATATATATAACCGAATTTATTTCATGTCTACACGACCAATGACATAATCGAATAGGTCGTATTTAATACAATAATACTTACCTTCCTATCAAAATACGAATTCGTCAGCTGCATATCGATCTCGGCTGTTGATAATAATCACTAAGTAAGTATTTAGTGATATTAATTTACAAAGTTCAACTTTCGTTGTTATGAAAATGGGAAAGCCGTGTTAAAAATTAGAAATGTTAGACATGGTTTTCTGCATTTAGGAAATGTAATCTTATCATTTAATCTAATATTAAGTAATAATTATTTTAATGTAGTTATATTATTAAGTATTAAAGACAAAAAATAAGTTTATATTATATCTACTTATTTATTGTAATTTATATTTGATTATTATTCGTTTCGTTGTTGTGAGATATTTTTGATTGTGTGGTTAAGATATCTTAAATACATCTACATCTTTGATATTTTAAATTTTATTTTATAACTACTTATCTTATCCCGGAACTAGAAATCTTGATGCCTGTAGTATTTGCAGCGTTGAAGTTTTTTTAACAAATAAAGGCATACTTTTATTTTTTTTACTGGGAATGAAAATATTTAATGTGCCCTTGCCCCTTACAAGTAAAATAATATGCACTGCAGCTAGGACCGATAATACCTAAGAAAAACAGTCGAATTCTTACTCTCGTATTTTTCTGTTTCCTCCTCCAAAACAGAATCAATTTTAATTTTTTTTCAAGAATAATTTAAGAAGGACTCAGGCTATGTCGTTATGTTTTCCTTTTTGATTATATTTGTTAAATTTATTTGCGGGATTTCTGATGAGCGAAAGCTGAGCCATTTTTTGAAGTTTCCATATTCTTAAAATTCTTAATTTATCGAAAAAAGCAAAAAATAGGGACATGGCACGGACACACATAAATGGTATGGTGCAAATATATTTTCTCTATTGTATATTTTTCACCGAATAAACAGACTGATACGATTGTATGGCGAAACCGCCCTCCCGTATCGTTTTAAGTGTGCAGCATTCCAAACTCATTAATTCTGTAGTTACATAGTATTAAGATTCTGTATTTCTGTTTACCTTTTTTTCTATTTAGACTAAACGTCAATAATAAAAGTAAAACTGTCAATAATATAAAAAATCACCGTATTTTGGCAGTAGGGCTGTAACAGAACCTCGCCTCCGTAAGTGCGGAACTTTCGCATGTTCACAAAAAAAATGTTCAGAAAAAAACGCTAAATAAAAAGAAAAAAGAAATTAACAATCAATCCTTCAGAAATCTCACAGAAAAACTTAAAAAAATTATAACTTGAAAACTACCAAAAATCGCTGAACATGCATGGGGTATTTTCTGTTAGGTCTAGGTACGAAGAATCTAAATTTTTTCTTTAGACGGTACTTTTTGGGAGAATTGCACATTTTTTGATTATCGTAATTATATAATAATTGTTAAACTTATAATATTACGTCGATTAAATTAGTTATTCTAAATCTGATTTATTATAAATCTTCCTGTGTTCCTACTTCCTAGTTTTTTGCATAAATAAAATGGGTTTTTTGTAATAAGTATATAATTAATATAAGTTGTCTGTTATTTTGTTATTGTTAATGTATTTAAATAAATATATTCAATTATTTTTTTCTTTGTAAATTCTCCTTTAAAACCTTTACATAATTCTGTGCATCATTCTGTGTATTTAAAAATGTATCATTGACTTAAAATGTATACCTACTAGCTATTTATGTCACCCGCAACTTCTTCGATTCCTTAAAAATTAATAGAAGAATAGTTCATCATTTATTTTGATGACCTACCTAATCTACATAATAATATGTTAATTCAGCTGGAGTATTATTTCAAACTTTTATTTAGAAAACACTATTGTTCCTCCTGATAATTTTTTTCAATTAAACTTTTAAAAACATTCTCCGATTCACAAAGGAAATAATGAGCTGCGATTAAAAAATGACTAGTCGTCACAAAGGCAACCCCAGAGTCAGATATACAAAGGGTAATCTCTGCAAAGTGGCCCTAAATTAATATAAAAGCGCCTCCCTTCGCCGCAGGGAGCATAGGGCTCCGGGCCAATGGGACTGCAGCTTTCAATACGTCATGCAATGACAGTCACTGTTAATAACAGATTTAAAGATGGCACCGCGATCCTATTGTCCTGTTTACTATTATTATTAATTTATTGCGTGCATTATAGATTTCCCCCTTTGTATTATTTTATTTAGACTCTCTAAATAAACAAACAGTTTGTTCCAGTGGAGTTAAAAAGTTATGTTAGTAAATAGTAAGGAGTGATGATTTATTACCGTTTACATTATCATATTTACCTACTGAAAGTTAAAAAGAAGGTAGGTAGGTACCATGTAGGTTCTGGGTAGTTACCAAAGTAATTTGACTTCTATTTGAAATGACGTAATTAGGCTAGATACTAACCTACCCTCTAAATTCACTGAAAATAATATTTATACATATGTGTGATTATAATATGTAAAAATCTCAGGACTATTTTAGTATCTACCTACTAGGTAACTAGATGATAGACACGACATCGTCCGCATGGATTTAGTTTTCTTAATTCCCGCGGGAACTTCTTCTTTCCGGGATACATCCTATCTCTGTACCTACCAAATTTCATCATATACTGTTGAAAAGGTGGGTTTTTAAAGAGTAGTTAGACACTTTCGCATTTATAATATTAGCACACTGTTTACTGTGATATTGGTATGGATTAGGTAGGTAGGTACATAATATCTTTTTTTCTATTATTCACTGTAAAGAAATAGGTATGTACCTATCTTCCTAATCGAGGATGAAAACAAGTAGATATACCTAAATGATAAGAATAAACTTAGGTAGGCTTAGTCAGGTAAGCACCCAAATATCTATTTGATTTGTTTCAAATTTTTCATTGAGCAAACCATTTTTTTTCAAATAATAATTGATCAGAATCACCTGGGCATCAGTATTAGATTTACTAATAATTTCATAATACAACCTTTCTAATTATTATGATTAATGTGAAAGTTTCGGTATTTGTAAGTTTTAACTTTTATTTGGACTTTAAATGTTTGTTAGATACGTTCACGGCACAATAACTGAACCGATTTGGCTGAAATTTGGAATGGAGATAGCTTATGACATAACCTGAATTAGTACATATTCCACATTCTCATCATAACCTATATCGGAACGCGGACGAAGTCGCAATAGTCATTAATAATTTCCGCTTTTAAAACTTATATTTTCCATACACAATAGGCAGACCGGGCCGGGCGCTGTCACCCCGCGCGTCCCAGCGTAAGGGATGAAATCGTACGCAGCCTGCGCGCGCGTCACTTCACCACCGACCGACGTAAACAACGTATATACCCATCTATTATTATTTATTGATATTATTACGTGCAGTGCTGTGATTTTTTGTGACTGTGATATTAATTGGTAAGTAATTTATTATGCTATGCGATTATACTTACACTTACTGAGTATTACGGCGAAAGCGCGATTTTTAAATTTATGGGATAAGTAAAAGCCTGGTGCGAAATGACTTGTGTATAATGAAATACTCAGGGTTGGGCAGTATTTGAATTACTTGTAATTAAAATACGTGATTGAAATACAAATACGTATTTGGTATTTGTATTTCAATTACTTCCTTATAATGTAATTTGTATTTCAAATATTTGAGGCTTCAAAAGACATTTTAACATTAAAATACATTTAACCGTGTGAGTGCGAGGCGAGAATGTAATGATGGTAAAGCAGCTAAACTCGCCGGCATATTTAGCGGAACATAAAAAAAAAGGTCCATAATTAAAAAAATATGGTTTTATTTTAAAATCTACTTACTACACTTCTTTTGTTATTTAAAGTTTCATTTGTTTTATTTAAAATGAGATCACATTAAGAACAGAATTATTTGTGAAAAATGGTACATTTTTGAACTTTTCATGTAACCGGGAAAAGTGAAATTTAATATTAAAATAACAATTAATTAAATTAGAAAAATGGTGATTAATATCGCGTATTTCCTCCACGTGCTCTTATTAAAGTTTCTACCCGTCTAGGCATACTGAGAATGATGTTATCGATGGTCTCCTGGGATAGTCGCCGCCATTCCTCAACTACGGCGATTCGCAGTTCTCCCACGTTGGCAGGAGCTGGAATTCTGGACTTAACTTTTCTTTTCAGCAAGTCCCAAACGTGCTCTATTGGGTTCATATCCGGTGATCTCGCCGGCCACTCCATAACAGTGATATTCATATCATTAAGATAAGCTTGAGTTACCCGAGCGGTATGCGGCCGAGCATTATCCTGAATAAAAACAAAATCTTCACCGATATATGGGGCAAACGGTACGACATATTCTTCTAAAACTTCTCTGATATCGGTCTGCAGTCAGACTCCCTCTGTCAATCACTACCAAGTCTGTGCGAACTCCCAAACAAACGCCCGCCCAAACCATTATTGATCCACCACCGTATGCAACTCTAGTTTCAAAATTTGTCTGAATGTATCGTTCTCCTTTGCGTCTATATATTTTTTGCCTGCCGTCAATTTGATTTAAGAGAATTCTGCACTCATCACTAAACAATACCTTACTCCATTGGTCCGCGTTCCAAAGTCGATGTTCCTGAGCAAAAGTTAACCTGTTTCTACGATGATTTACCTCGAGCCTTGGAGCCTTGGAGGGCACAAATGAACCCAAACCAGCTTCTTCGAGCTTTCTTCGTACCGTACGCTCACTTACGGTTACACCCCGCACTGCTTCTAACTCATGTCGGGCTTGGACGGCCGTCAAACGGGGGTTCCTACGTACACGAAGCTGAATGAAACGATCATCCCTACTCGAAGTGCGTCTTTTTCTGCCTTGTCCTGCTCTTCTCACATAAGTACCGGTCTCCCTGAACCGTTGGATACTGCGATGGATCGTTGAAACTGGTCGACGAAGATCTCTGGATATCACTCTGTAGGTTCGACCATTTCTTCGCATTTCGAGTGCCCTGGCAATCTCCGTTGGGGCTAAGTCAGGCATAGTTCAGTCATCAACTCCAGAAAGATACGCGATTAAAAAAAACTAACAAAAAACAGTATTTCAATGAAATTTTAAATCAAACTCAGAAGGAGGAAATACTGGAAGTTCGCTCCAGATAAGGTGTATTTGAATAAAATTAAAACAATTGCATAAAATGTGATGTTCAGTTGTTTTCTTAATTTGAAAATATTTCTTTTTAAATTAAATGACGTATAAACCAGCCAGCAACCTTATATGATACTGATATCAAACCTTTTTTTTATGTTCCGCTAAATATGCCGGCGAGTTTATTAGAATCATACAAAATAAAACCACGTTCATGAAAGGAAACTCTGGTTTTACTGATTAATTAATCTTGTTTTCCTCTACTTACTCCCTGGTCTAGATTACTTATTTTGTATTTCGTACTTTAATTACCTACTTGCGATACAGTATTTCATTTAAATGCCTGTTGTATTTCAATTAAAGCAAAGCATGTATTTTGCCCAGCCCTGGATATATATACTTTGATATATAAAGAGGTAAAGTTTGTGACGTTGTAGGGGGTAATCACTGGATCTACTGAAGTTCTGGTACCAATAGAAAGCCACATTATTTGTGAGTGTCATAAGCTATTAACCCGAAAAATTAGGGAGTTTTTGGGGGAATTTAAAAAACTTATTTCACGCAGACAAAGTCGCGGGCATCTGCTTGTCATATATATAACAATTTCTTTTTTATTTATAAACATACTAGCTGATGCCCGTGACTTCGTCCGCGTGGATTGAGTTTTTTGGTTCCCGCGAGAACTCTTTATTTTCCATGATAAGGCTATATAATCTATCTCTGTTTCAAATTTCATCCATATCCTTTCAGACGTTCTGGCGTGATTGAGTGACAAACATCCATCCAATTTTTCGCATTTACAAAATATTTGCGGTCGCCCGCGACTTCTTCCGCGTGCAGTTCCTGATTTATAGAGGCTTTAAAAGCTTATGAAGGTTTTTATTATTTAAAACTTATAACCTTTTATGCTGATTTTCATTCTATACTTCAAAATCATAGAAATTTTATATAACCTTCCAACCCCCATTACACCCCCTTTGGGGTGGATTTTCGTAAAATACGTATACAGGTTATTAGTATTTAAAACAAGTAACCTAAATCCCGATTTTCAAGTCAAAAACAGTACAAAAACATAGGACTTTCGTACAAATTTTCAACCCCAATTTCACCCTCTAGTAGATTTTCGTAAAATTGCTTATACGTAAAATTGCGAATAAGTAAAATTAAACACAATTTAATTACAATTCAATACAAATTAAATTAACGTTTACTTTAATAATATTTTTTTATATTTAAAAATAAAAAATAGGTATAAATTATGTATTTGCTTAATTTCTTGGTTGTTATTTTTGCATTTACTTGGTACGTGATATGTACATACTCGTTTAGGTACACGGTACTTATAGATCCCTAGTAGTAAGTTTCTAAAAAGGGTAATAATGAAGGATATTGCGGTAGGTCGGTACAGCATCAGCTCGAATATCAATGATCCTTTGTCGAGTATGCGGGTGTTAAGAGGAGTTTTACTTACAATATAAGAATAAAACTAATCATAAGTATGCCCGTGAAGCTAAGAGTAATATATCTTACATTCTTAATAATATTATATAATATAGTGTGAAAGTTTGGATGATTGTAAGTTTGTATGTTTATCACTCCTTCACGCTACAATATTAACTAATTTGGCTGATATTTGGAATTGGCTTGAAATAGATTATTAATTACCCAAATTAGCTACATTTTATACCGGAAAATTAAAGAGTTCCCACCTTGGTTCCCGTGGGAGACAAAAAACTTAATCGACGCCGATGAAGTCGCGGGCGTCAGCTAGTTTAAACATATTTTGTCAAAATATAATTTAGGTAATTGAGCGGTGGTCGGGATTTAGAAAAGTTATCATAGCATTAGGTTACTATCCAAGCTATTTCCTTTACCGCTATAGCAAGTGATATTTTTATTGGATTTTAACCCTGAATTAAATTAAAATAGATTGTTGGTGAAAGCAGGAAAGTACCAAAATTAAATGTATGTCTTTTCAGTTTTTTCCCATCATTGTGAGCGCTTTAAAAATTAGCCTTAATAGTTTTCATGCATTTCAAATGTATTTTCTATATATTTTGTTGTAATGGTAACCTATTTATTGTTTGTGTAAGTAGCACGGTCCGGCCGAGCTTCTCGCGGAGAATTTCAAAATATTTCATTATATACAGGTAAAACTACATGTAAATTAAAAAAATTCTAGACCCAGCCAGCTTCGAGCTGTGCGTCGATATGTGAGCAGTCAGTTAACCCTTTTATGTGATGTGATAGTCCAAAGATATCCGATGAATGATATGAAGCTTCGATGTGCGGGCGTATTGCGATTGCCTAAGGTCTAGGCCAAACTCAATACGCCCGCACTTCGGTTTTGGACTATAAAATGTATGTAGTAAGTACCTAAATTATACAGGTACGTTTGTGCGGATTTAGGATTTTCTAAATCTTTAATTTTGCGGAATAAAAAAATAGCATATGCCACTCTCCTAAAACACCCGACCCGTGGCTTCCTTGCAGCGTGATTGAAAGACAAACCAATAAACAATTACACTTTCGCGGTTAGGATAGATGCGGATTTTAGTCATTTATAAATTTTTAACATAATATAACTCAAACAAGTATTTAGCTTGGAACGCATTTATAGGTAATTGAAATGAAGCTGAAAAATTGTAATGGTTTTTCAATTCCTACAAAGCAATGTTCCATATTTGTATTACGTTTAATATTACTATACTTCTCAATTATTATGCATATTAGTTGACTTGTTTTAATAATGCAGAAAATGAAATATAAATTGATTCTGATAAAGTCTTTAAATCTATTGTGGCAAGTACCTAGGTGCCTAATCTAAAGTGGCAAGTTCTTTAGGATACAGAGATAAGTTTACTACTTAGAGATAGTGAACTAAGCTTCAACTAAGAGCTACGGCAGTGCACCTTACAGCCTAATCATATTTTAAGTCTAAAAGTGTGCCTGTTTGCCCGTTGTTCATATTGTTTCTTAAAATGAACGTAACAATGCACGACAGGAACGGGCAATCCCGGGATTAGAACCCTGAACCGCCTGGTGGTAAAGGCACTGCTTTCTTATTAAACCTCCTTTCCACCTTTACTGAAATACACGAGAATATATCTATACCTACTTATAATAAAACTGTTACTGGAAGATTTCTGTACATTTAATATATTCTCAAAATTTTAATCGGGACATGCTTTACAATCGATACTGAGCCCAAAACAGATTTTTATTTAATTTTTGTCTGTATGGCCGCGCATCACGCGAAAACTAATGAACGGATTTAAATGAAATTTTGTATAGCGGTAGGTGATACTCCGGGTCAATATATAGGATAGTTTTTATCCCGATAGAAAATAAGTTTTGCTCAATTTTGGTACTTAAAGATTTGATAAATATTATCAGAGATAGAGGGCAAAACTCCTCAACAGATAACAGCAATTCACTTGATTAGGACTTAACATAGATTTAGCTCCTCCGCTTCGCTCCTACGCAGACCAATCCTAAATCTATGGGACTTAATAATATCTTTTTGGTGGCGTTTGAAGGAAACAAAATTGATTATAAAAATTGCGACCAAGAGAAAATCAATATTTCGATGCCATATGTTTGCCTGTGATAGGTATGTGGACTGAATTTCGTGTATTAAAAATGTCGTGACTCAATCTGAAGTATGAACCAGAGTTTAAGATAACGAACTTTGCTACAGAAGTGTTATCTGCAGCAGTACCTTCTGGAACGGAATCCTCAGTAAAGAAGCTCGAAGACAAATGCCGTAACCAAGAGCTTGAGGTAGTTTATGCAACCGCATAATATGACTGTGGCTTCATAAAAATTTATTTATTCAATTTAGGTACACTGTACACTTACTGACTCCGATTAGTTATAAAACATGATGGATCAGTTACGTTACGGTATTTTTGTTTAGTAAAACTAAAGCTAGAGCAACGGGATTATGTCACTACCTACAAGATGGCAAAAAGTTATCAAACAAAATGGCACATACTATAATTAAACTTTGAAAAAAAGTCTTGAATTTGTATATAAAATACGAAGAAACTTTTTCGCCGACCATATTATACTAATATTAAAAATGCGAAAGTTTGGATGGATGGACGGATTTATGGATGTTTGTTAATCAATCACACCAGAACAGAAAAACGGATCTGGATTAAATTTGGCATAGAGATAGATTATAGTCTGAACACGTAGGCTACTTAAACTTTTAATTCCGGAAAATTAAAGAGTTACCGCGGGAACCATAAAACCTCAATTCACGCGGACGAAGCCGTGGGCATCTGCTAGTCGTTATATAAAATAGGCATTATTATGATGTTAGAGTGTTGCCGTGTAATGGTAATTTCTAGCGTTAAATTAATTTACAATTTTATTGAAATCGATAACCTGCGACCGTGTTACCTGTTAATATCCTAAATTAATTTTCACTCACTTGTCAACTCGTAAAAGTTTCGCCAATAATGTGTTTCGGACACGGCTATTGACTGTTAATTTTGTGTTGTTTGAACATAAATCAGAGCTGATAACTGCTAGCTCTCATAATAAGGACCGACTTCGCTCTGTAAGATACTTTTCTTTTATTTTTGTTTTATTCCACTACAAGTTAACCCTTGACTGCGAAATGTATGGTGACACATACATTTGCTCTGCATTCAACTCGAGCGCGAACTGTACATAGTAAGTGATCATGCAGTCCAAGATGGTAATCTGTTTGGGGTGTGGCAGTTATATTATTAAATCTCATACCCTTAGTCGGTCTCTAAGCGGCATCGTACCGGAACGCTTAATCGCTTGGTGGTATGTCTTTACCGGTAATTTTTTCTTTGATCAATAAATAAAAAATATTTTAAAATAAACTCCAATAGGTTAAAATGAATTTTATAGTCTATTTACTTAATAAGTAGCTCTTTAGTCTGTGATTTTGGGAAGTTACTTGTTGAATCTATATAAATATGTCACCGTAAGATTGTAAAAACCGTTACATTATAATCTAACTCTCGAAATTGCAAACTGTCGAACTGTGTTATGTTAGAGACTCGAAATTCGGGATTCAGGTTATTAATTTAATATAATAAAAATCAGCCAATGCTATAGCCGCTATGAGTAGGCCTTTTGAAGCGGGAAAATCTCATAGGAAATTAGAAATTGTACGCGGGCGACCTGTAGTAATAATTTTAAATAATAAATAAATAATATCTTTTATTTGCAAAATTACATAGGTTCACATTAATAATTGGGCCTCTATCTTCCAAAAAAGTAAAAACTGTGTTATGTGAGTTAGTGCCTTCCCTGTTACATAGGTGCTTTTTTGCATTTTTTTTTTATTATTAGTTAATTTTAGCATGCAAAATAAAATACAATTATAAAGATGTGTATATGTGTGGGTGTGTGGTGAATGTGTGAATGGTGTTTATGTGTGTGTGATGTTTGTGTGCGTATGTATGTGTGTGTAAGCTATTGTTATGTTATGTGCGAATATAGCGTTTGTTTGTAACTAAGCGTGGAATATCGGGAATCATTGTGGAATTTTAAAAATTCTTCAGTATTTTAGTATTTTATGCGAAAGTTAGTTCTGTCTATCTATCGATGAATCCGATCTGTTTAACTGATTTTGATTAAATTCGGTAGAGATACTTATAAATATCTGCATCCCGGAGACAGCCATAGGTCGTTTTCCATTCTATCCCAGAAAATCAGAGTGAAAAAAGGATGTACCTATCCACGCGGACAAAGTTGCAGCCATTATCCATAAATCTATAGGTACCTACCTAATTTACAATTCCTAGTTTGCATGATTCTATTAAGGAATTTAAGTATATGGCGCACATTAGACACCTACGATTTATCGTTGACAACATTATATATGGCAATATTATTTTGTAACCAAACAATAAAAGTATTTAGTAACTATAGTCATCCCCACGCATCAGGCCTATCTTATGGCATATTTTTTGTATCGTAATTTTAAAAGCAAGAAGCTACCGACTTTCCGATGTTATTATTGAGGATGCTTTTGTTATAAACCCTCCGATGAACACCGGGCCTATTCGATCCACCCCGACTCATCCGTGCTTTTGTGCTTCCATACTTATCGGGATTATCCCTACATAATTACCTGTTTTGCGAAACTATAATTATAGCTAAAAAAACAACTTTTACATCACAGTGTCCGACAAACAAACAATGAAGTGCGAAGTCCATAGCTACTGTGGATTGAGACGGATAACTATTCTGTTGACGCAAATACAATGTTCTTCGTGGGCCGAGATTAGGAATTAGGATGTCCGTAGAATCATTACTTTGGATGAAAGTATAAATTTAGATACACGCGCACATTCTTAAATATGTTATTATGTATATTTCATTTTTAAAAATGTTATTATACTATATATTTTATTTATATACTTGAATTTTAAAAAATATAAATTTGTATTATTGAAAAAAAAAATTGATAAGGATAAATTTTACTCTACCTAATAACTAGATATCTATTAAGAGCGTAAGCTAATAAATAACAAATTAGTACTTAATCTATAGTTATATATACAATTCTGTCCTGACTGACTGACTGCCTTATTTAGAGGGTGTGTTCTTTGTGAAGAGTAGGTATCCACTAAGAAAGGGTTTTTTCGAAATTCCACCCCCAAAGGGGTAAAAGTTTGTATGAAAGTCCGTCATTTTTTTAAGTTATATTCGTGAAATTTGGTATTTAAACTATGGGTTTAAAATTAAGACATACGTGTTTCACCATTTTTGATAATTCTACCCCCAAAGGGCTGAAATAGGGGATGAAAGCTATTACTCGTACATAAATAATGAAGTTTCTCACACATAATAAATTAATACATTGGGAAAACTACAAGCGCTTAAAAGAATTAAGTGTTAAAGCCACTCGATAGTACTCAGGGGTAAAAGCCGTTTAGTTCAACGAATAGCCACTAGAACAATATGAATAATGAACAAAATCACAAGTAGCACTCAGCTTTATGCCAAAAAGATGTCAGCTCACTCGCAGGAACAATAGTTTATTATTTTCGTACATTTGTTGCGATTATTACGTTTTCTTTTCTTTTTCTTTACACTTTGTATACTTTTAAGGGTCCTTTTGAACCACGAGGGACAGTTCGCCACTTGAAGGTTAAATTCGCATGCAACTTAGTGTGTGAAAATGCTACCGCTTGTTTTTTGAAGCTACTAGAAGATTACTGTGACGGCTTCGTTCACGTGAATTTAGTTTTATTTTATACTCTATAATTTTCCAGGATAAGCCAATGTCCGTCCCTGGTATCCAACCTATATTCGTGCACTGAAATCGTCGATATTTTTTATAGATATTATATTTTGTCGCATTCGTGTTGTGTGTGAATTTAAGTACTCACCTACATATGAATTGAAAGATAATCAACAAAAAGACAATTAATAGGTATGGTATAAATTAAATTAAAATGTTCACTGTTTCTTGTTCCAGATGATGTTCAAATAAACAAGCCAATATGGAAATGCAATCGATACAGGCGTCTTCCAGTAAGTATCAAACGGCTTTACTTTCGACCATTTTGTATAAAAGTATAAAGTACCTACCTTGATCACTGCACAGCTAAATTTTCCAAAGTTTCTTTTGAATTTGTTCTATCATGATTTTGGTAGGTCAAGGAAATCTTCCCCGGACGGAGGAATCCGGAAATATTTCCAGATAGGAAAATAGCTTATTTCTTCCCGAAAACTTGTATAGTCCTAGGTCTTTTAGGTGTGCGCTCCAGCTTAGGCTCACTCGCTAGCAGGTCTGATCTGACTGCAGTCAAATAATCTTACTAATATCTTACTAATATTATAAATGCGATTGTTTGGGTGGATGTATGGATTTATGGATGTATGGATGTATGGATGTCTGGATGTATGGATGTGTGGATGTATGGATGTTTGTTACTCAATCACGCCCTAACGGCTGAACGAATCTGGCTGAAATTTGGCACAGAGATAGATTATAGTCTGGAATAGCACATAGGCTACTTTTTATCCCGGAAAATTAAAGAGTTCCCGCGTGAACCAAAAAACCTCAAACCACGTAGACGAGTCGCGTGCATTAGCTAGTCTAGTATAATTTAAAAAATGCTGAAAGCATCTGAATATTCCAGGCAAACTGCAACCTAGCCTTCATCACTGCTTTCCAATCATGTAAATGTCGTCAACATGGGGCGCTCAAACAAATTGCAACGCAATGCTGGGATTAGCTACTTAGTTTACGATAAAAATAAAGTGGTCTCCCCCTATTAGTTTTGTGTTTCATGCTTTGTTTCATGATCACTTGTTATTAGTTACTGCGGACAATTCATAGTTAGCGAGATGACGTGTCACAGCTAATTTGAATGCAGGTATTCCCACGAGCGCCGGCGCATCTGCCTCCGCTCTCACCCTCGATCACTCCATAAATTAGTCGATTGATAACGATACCTATTTGTTTTCCTACCTCGTTAATTCATTCGCTGATCGATATGCCTAGGTATGTCCAGTTTTAACCGGCGGCACTAGTCGGCAAAATTTTTATATGTAATAATTTTATGAATTAATCTCCTACTTACTTACCTAATTACACACGATCACCGATTTTCTGGCACAATAAAGTTGCAGGCGTCCATGAGAACTTTCAGCTAAGTATTAACATCGACAATCGTCATCATTTTATCGTGACTTAATACTGGGTGGTAGGTATATTAATTTGAGCATTGACATATGTAGCAACTTGCATCCCGGGAAAGGACATAGGCTAATAATCCTGGAAAATTAAAATTTCGGAGGCGAAGTCGCTGGCATCCTCCAAATCTAACCCCTTAAACTTACATTTTACCTGAAAATAATGGTTACTTCCTCTTTTTACACATTTTTTTAAATGGGCAAATAAAATCTGAGTCGGTAGCGTTGTTTTCGTAATAAAAGTTAATATTTCAACACATCAATTTTAAAATGTTATTGACGTGGGAATGCGGGAACTCACTCCTATAACTAACTGTGCCAAATGTTTTAAAAAGGTTCCCGCTCCCTATCGGTGGCAATTAATAGGTAGTAAGCGAGCTTCGATTAGCCATGGAGTCATGGGGTCACGCGATATGTTCGGATACAGGTGAGAGATCCCACGCGCACGGGGGATGATGGTGATAACCATCGTTGAAAAGGGAGGGTTTTATCATAACAAATAAGATATTAATGACAGTGAGATGCATTTATACTCATGATAACAATTAAGCATCAACAGTATCGTTTGGATGGAATTTTCTTAAAATTTGGTGGACTTAATATGTATAGTTAGGTAGT
This sequence comes from Erebia palarica, assembly GCA_964035005.1. Lineage (NCBI taxonomy): Eukaryota > Metazoa > Arthropoda > Insecta > Lepidoptera > Nymphalidae > Erebia > Erebia palarica. The sequence continues at coordinate 26,088,148 of OZ035986.1, forward strand.
ATTCTGTTCCTACGTTATTTTAAGATAGCAATATCTCTTATCTCTCTGGTTTGTAATCTCAGCTCTGAGCTCAGTAAATATAAGCTGCAGGGTCTACACTCTAGACCTATTTCCCGTAGTCTACCCCTTTATTATTCAGTTCATGAAACGCATCGATAGGTTGTCATTCGGTTAGGTTTATCTAGATAGGTAAGTAAAGTATCCTTGGGTCTAAAAGTCTGTAGATCCTCTAAGTAGATCATATTATATCATAGTGACATATTTTTTAAAAGTTTAGTAATTATTTAACGAATGACGAATATATAGATAAAGTAGGTAAAACATGTACTATGTTTGTATATGTGGGTACCTACTACCTAGGCAAAGTATTATTTTGAACTTGTCATATTTTATCGACAATCGATAGTCATGGTAGAGTCCAAAATTGTGTAAGTATATATGTAGGTACTTATGAAAATGCGACCGAATCAAAAATTTGGTGTGACCATTAAGGTTATCAGTCGACCATCATCAACTTTTATTTCGACGTTATAAGTAGTTCCCAAGCCCACTTCTCCACTTCTTGGCTTTTATGCCACCATTGTCTATAGCGGGGAGTTTTGTGAATCTTTTTTTTCATCTTATATTCGACACCGCGTTTCCTGCCCCGCAAGTGTTCGCATTCATGTGTGCACCGTCTTATTCGGTATGACTTATTGTATGGAAGTGCCTTTGTGCCTTTTCGACTATAGTCGTGTTTGGAGGTGTATTAATATAGCCATATTATCTGCTCTTGCCTCTTGCTAAACGGTTTGTTGTGCCGTGGGACCGTATTGAGGATACGCGAACAAAGCAGATTAAGATGTACGTTTTTTTTTCATTTTGCGCTTCGTTTTATAATTGCTGGAAACGGAATGGGTTTGAATGGTAATGATTTTTAGATATAGGCCTAGAATGAATTCGAAGTAGGTATAATTTCGTCCAAGGTTCATATTCCAGTAATTATGTTAGGTCAAAATAATTAAATTAAATAGGTAAAGATTAAGTAGGTAAGGTCAATTCAATCGCACAACAATCGATGCAAATAAGTGCGTACAACTTGTATTGAGCCAAGTTGGTAAGTGACTAGTTAAAATGGATTCATCGCTTAAGTAGGTATTTATTAAATATTGAATATTATCTGCCATTAACATGAACAAACAAGAAAAATCTCATTTTGGAATACTGAAGAAGTGTTTATTGACGATTGAGGTTTAAAAAAAACTGCTACTTCAATTACAATAGCAAAGCCATGAATTTTAAAGACAAATTACCGGGTGGAGTCACCCTCGTTGGGGCGGGATTTCAACCACCCCATTTGGGTTCGCTTTACTCGTCTTTGTGTCATATTAAAAGTGTCAAACACTTACCCCGACTTGATTTATGATATTATTTTGTAGAAACGTTACGTTTATATGCCTATTTCCTTTAGAATATAATATTTTTAGAAGAAAGATACATACAGGAATAATTTAAATTATGAAAATCTATTTTCATTTTGATATTTTATATTAAGAACTCGATCAGGTGATCCATCTCTAGGGTGTCTATCCCTGTGAGGCTGTGGAACTAGAAATCCGACGGAATACAGAAAAATATCAACTTTAGAATGTTCAATCACTTCTTCTTCAAGTTCTTTAGGTCTTCTGGGGCACGGCAGTGCTCTCGCTAAGAGTCGAGCAAACAAACAGCGCGGGCACAGCCGTAGCATCCTTTTGTCGTTGCGAAATGTACAAACAAACGGATCATCGAGGTTTATAATGCTTACTTATAATGATGACTGATGATGTTAACATTTTTATCAGTACTGAAATCTATTTGACTTTTCGTGTACCTATCTACCTACTTAGTACGTTTTTATATTTAGGTAATTTATTGATTCTCAGGTCGCATACTCTATGATGTTCCTTGTGCGGTGTGTCGCGATCATTCTTCAGGGAAACATTACGGAGTATTTGCGTGTGACGGTTGCGCAGGCTTTTTCAAACGCTCGGTGAGACGAGACCGCCGGTACGCCTGCAAAGCCAGAAGCCCTGGAGCCTGCTTGGTTGACAAAGCCCATCGCAACCAGTGCCGCGCTTGCCGATTAGCCAAATGCCTCGATGTGGGCATGAATAAGGACGGTATGTAATCTTTCATAGATTCTGTTAATTTCAATATAGAAAAGGTTACTTATTCTCTCATTTACTCGAATATATTTATTTATAAGCATTGAGTTTATACGTGTTCAAAAAATGTACACTTTACGTTTTAAATAAGTCAGTTGTATATTTAATCCTAATTAAAATATTCTCTCCAAAATTAAAATGTTTTTGCTTCCAGCTGTACAGCACGAAAGGGGTCCGAGAAATTCTACTATACGAAGACAAATGGCACTGTTTCTAAAAGACCCCATCCCATCTACAGACATTGGCTTAACTCCACCAGTTCTAGACTTAGCTCTCCCTAAACATAATCTGATACCGCCTCTACCATCAGCTCCATTTTTCCATAACCCTTACTTTTCGTATAGCAGGCTAAACCTTTTGAGCTCTCCTGTACCATGCCATACAAAAGTTCTATCGTCACCATTCACACCGACTATTTCAAATACAACCGATCTTGAAACCATGTGTGAAGCTGCTGCAAGACTTTTGTTTATGAATGTCAAATGGACTAAAAACGATCCAGCGTTCAGTTCCCTATCTTTACCTGATAGAATAATATTATTAGAAGAGTCCTGGCGTGATCTGTTCGTTATCGGTTGTGCGCAGTTTCTCTGGCCCCTTAATTTAAAAATTCTTCTTGATGCAAAAAATGCAAGCTTACATTCCAAAAACGTAGATGAGTTTCAAATAGTGTTAGCAGAACTTTCGAAAATTCGTCCAGATACAAATGAGTACGCATGCATGCGAGCAATTGTCCTGTTCAAAACCACTTTTGGTGAGAAGAGCAATCTCGACAGTCCACCTCAAGCTACTTTTGAAATAAAAAAACTCCAGGATCTGCCAGCCGTTGCTGCTTTGCAAGACCAGTCTAAAGTTGTTCTAAATGAGGTAATTCTTCATGTTTTGTATCTCTTTTATTTCAAAACTTTCGATAAAAATATTTTTATTAGTTTTATGTCATCCGCGAGCACTTGCAGACTGATGTTTTGGATTGAAAACTACATGATAATTCTAGATACAACTGAATCTGATGCTGCGGACTGTTGAAAGTTTGAAACCGAACAAATCATTCGATTTATGAGATTAATCTTAAATTGGATTAAACTAAGTTCAGCTAGATAATAATAATTGTGGTCAATTCTGTTTAACATCTAAAATAACTAAAATCACAGTTCTATAACTAGTGCTGCCTCTTTCCGCAGGGAGTAGGTACTGTGAAAGGGATAGGAATATAATTAGAGCTGTCATTTTAGTTTAGTTCAGAGATGGTGTATAACAGAATTGACCTCAATAATGTTGTAGGATATATTTTATTGGATGTATTGCTGACCATTTTTTCTCGTTGCAGTATACGGCACGGATGTATCCTCTTGACCTAACTCGATCCAGCCGGTTGCTACAAATCTTGTCCAACGTCAGAAGAGTGTCCAGTGTAACTATAGTAGAACTTTTTTTTCGCGCCACTATAGGTGATATTCCTATTGAGAGAATCATCAGCGATATGTATAAAAGTGGTAAAGATATTTCATAAAGATAAGTTGGTGCTTCATGCAAAACACTATTCAATCGTCAAGACAATTTAAAAAAACATTATACTTCGTGGTTACTCAAATGGACCACAATACGATCACACCGCACTGGTAAAATGTCTCGCAGCAGCTGTTTGACCTTCTGTTGTCACAGCTACTTTGTAACAAATGAATGAAATGGTACGGTACGGTATCGATCTCAATATTTAATATAATATCTAGTTGTTTGGTTTGCGTCTATGAGCTCCGCGATTTGTTGGGTTTTGGTAGTGGCAGCGATACCGCCAGCATTGCGCACATGATTGTTAATACAATTTTGTATCCAGCGATTTCTTTGTCGCTCTGATAAATGTAAGTTTCTGGTGGCACATCTGAAAAGGCCTATATATTTATATACGGCTTACATATTTTTGTATCGATATAATTAAAGAAATAGGAATCTGGTAGAAACTTTAAATATATCTAAGTTCAATGAAATTTGTAAGGCTTTTGTTGGCGAGGCGTAATTTTTTTACGCCTCTATATGTAATGTGGATTCAAAATGTCAACAAAGGCCTAACAAAGAACTTGGTCATAATTTTAATACCAGTACTTAAATTGGCCGAAATTTTGAATTATTATTACTTACTTAGTTTTTTCTGCAGAAATGAGTATTTAAAAATCAATCCTACCTTCAGCCTTCAATAGATTCCAACTCCCCAATCCTAAGGACTAGTTAAAAAGCGCCGAAGTGCCGCCTGACCCCATGTCTCAGAAATTTTTAAAAGATGGAACAACGACCATGTATAATTCTGAATATCCAAAATTCACTTTTATGAAAAACATTTAATATCTGTTAAGTTGTTCTTGCGCAGTGCTGGACCAGGCACGTTAATTTACTATTTTACCTAACGTGAGTGTATAGTTACTGAACATAATCCTATATCATCAGGAATTTGAGCTTTTTACTTACAAGGGAAGTGCTTCATAATTTTGATGAGTGAGTGAGTGAGCCTTCTCCATTCCATTCTTATGTATTTTTTGAATCTCGGTATCTCAGTACCATTTAACTTATATAATTAAAACTTATACATTGTGATCATATTTGTGAGCTTAAAAACTGTTCCAAATTTCGTTGTTACATTGACGCGAACCAAACTTATGAAGGGGGTTAAAAATTGCGCGAAATGTTTCGTGTAAAGATACACACTACGTCCGACAGGCCGGAACTTGGCCCAGCGCACGGCAGTGCGCCTCGATTATTGTAACAACAAAACTATAAAGAAACAGCAAATTGTAATAAAGTGAAATTTATGTTAAATGAATAATTTTTATTTAAATTTTATTTAAAAATGTTAATGTAGATGTTATTATTAGTTTGAAATGTTAGTTTCAATTTAGATTTAATTGTTAGTATTTTTTATGTAGGTACATACCTACCTAGTGAAATAATCAATAAAAAATAACTTAGACAGTTGAATGATGTGATGGTAATAACGTAGCAATAGTAGTAACGTGCAATGTCTAGTCAAAATAGCTTTTGAGTTTCAAGAGAAAGAGAGAGTAAAAATTTGTAACTGCATTAATATGCAGGCATGTAGGGCGTAAGAACTAAGAAGGCATTACCAGTTACGAGTATGTAAGAGAACCAATATTTTATTTCGAGCATAACATAACCAATTTCTCGAAGCTGAAAAATTGTTCGCTACCACCACGACCAAGGCATAACATAGGAATACCTTGGTCGGAGAAGTGGACAATTTTTCTTATGACCTAGTTACTAAAAATAATACTTACCTGCTAATTTGTTACTAAGTTGATATAAGAGCGAGACTTCTGGTAGTGGACACTTGATTTAAATTTAAGTAATTTAATAAATTCTCTGTAATAAAGTATTTTTGACGTAACATGAGGTGATATTATATTTATGATTATAAAATAAAAATATTTTCGGTACATAATCTAATTTTTGTTTAATTTAATCGTAGGAATTTTGTTGTCCATTAGACTAGTACAAAAAATATATAAATTACTGGATGATGCCCGCCACTTCGTCCGCATGTCCATATGTACCTACTTATGTTTTATTATTATCTGGGATAAAAAATCCAGGTAGCCAATGTCCTTCCCCGGGATGTAATCTATCTCTATATCAAATATCTTCAGTCGGTTGAAAATATGGGCCGTGAAAGTAAGCAGACAGAAACACGAACAGACATACACATTTCCCATTTACATATAATATTAGTACCTACTTATGGAATTGTGTGGATAAAATAGTAAAATAGATTACTACTTAGGTAGTAAATTATGGCCGCAACTTCGTCCGCGTGGATTAAGTATGACTTTTCATATAATTATTCGGGGGAAAATGCTTACTTCGGTACCCGTCAAAATAGTTCGTAAAAGTGAAACAACTATTTACTCACTGTATACTTTCCCATTTATAGATGAATCGAAAACAGTTTTAAGGTACGATTAAAAGGTACATACCTAAGTACCTACTTAGGCGGAATATTGCACGTAACGTAACGTAAATTTTTCAGTCCTGAAAATGCGCATGCACGAGCAAGCAGCAAGCTACGGTTGCAGCTCTATACTAGACGTATACCTATGGCACGCCCTTGACTCATTCATCAGCTACTGACATCGTTTGATCTTATTTCCGTAGATAAGCATTGAAAAATATGAGCTGTAAATGCGCCTTTTTCAGGTAACTTACCTATCGTAACAGTAGATGCGTATAAGTAACTACTTACTTAGATAAATTATTCATCATCATTTCAATTTTCAACCCATTGGAAAAAAAAAGAACCGGCGCGCCGGTTCACTACTTACTTAGCACGAGTCACCCTTCAGAAACAAAAAGGAGCTAGAGTCCACCACGCTGGCCAAATGCGGATTGGCCACTCCACACGCCTTTGATACAAAATATTCTGGTGAAATCTCGGGCTTGCAGGTTCCGGATGATTTCCTAATTCCTTCACCATATAAGCAAGTGATATAAACCACATAAATATGAAAAGTTAGAAAACTGCGATGCCTGGGGATGAACCCCAGACCACCCGAACAGGAAGCCAGGCGTCTATAAACCACTAGGCTTGACTAAATTATGGAGAGTAAATTACGTTATATATAAGTATTTCTTTAAAAATTTATGGAAGGTAATAGGTATCTACCCTTCGGCAGTTATGTCATCGGCAAACAAACCAAGTTCGTCTCCCCGAGTACTGACATGTGTGCGCTTCGTTTATAGGTATTGTGTCTAAATCCCCGATTAATCTCCAAATTTTATGAGCTTTTGTTCACTCCCATTCATTTTTTTTTGCAACGGCCTGGCTTGATAACAATACTTTAAACACATTAACTAATCCAAAGTAAATCTTATCGTAAAGTCGCAGAGTCGAAAATTGACATTGGACACTAGTTCGGAATCGGAAAATTATGAAGTTTTTGCCTTAACTCTATAGGAATAGGATTGACTTCGCAACGGAATTGAGATCGCAGCGAATGCCCGTATTAACTTTTAGAGTTTAGTCTTTCGGTCACGTCAGTCAATTTGTGTATTGTCATTTTGACATAATAGCGATACCATTCCCAAATCACCATCCCTGAGGACTAATACATCCTATTTAGCATCCTTGTCCCGCGTTAACTTTAAAACTTGGCAGAAAGAGATAGAGAAAGTACGAAAGTAACATAAATGAAATTTCAACATTATTAAAATTATATTTACATCAATGGATTTCAAAATGTCTCGTTGGTCTAGTGGTTGGCATGTTCGATTGCGGCTGACGAAGTCCTGGGTTCGAGTCCCGGGTCGGGCCATAATTAGGTATTGGGTTTTTCTGACTAAAAATTATCAGTAATAAAGTAAGGAAGTTGGCGGTTTTTCACCCCCGTGCCTCGGAGAGCACGTTAAGCCGTCGGTTCAGGTTATTATCATTAAGTACCTAATTTAATTATTCAGTGTTTCCGAGCATAAACAACGCTTAAGCGACGCCTTTTGCCCAGACCCAGAGCTTTAGACTTTGTCAAGTTAAATTTTTCACTGATACTAAATATATAAATTACATATGTATCTCGATTTTATCGTTCGCCGTTCGCGGTAACAACGTCCTATGCGCCGTGCAAAGACCCCACCCCAACAGTTATTTCTCAGGCGACGAAAGTACAGTATGTTATTAAACTCATAAAGTACCTATCATGTCTTTCAGGTTACTTATTAATCTATGATTAGATTATAAATGTATTTTGCAAATATCCAAAAAATAAACCAGTGATGTTTTTATATAACAAGTGTGAAGGTACCCACATCATAGCGTATGTCATGCAGTTTACGTATGATAAAATAATATAATAATACTAGCTGATGCCCGCGACTTCGTCCGCGTGGATTAAGGTTTTTGGTTCCCGCGACGACTTTAATTTTCTGGGATAAAAAGTAATCTATGTGCTATTCCAGACTATAATAATCTATATCTGTGCCAAATTTCATCCAGATCCGTTCAGCCGTTCTGGCGTGATAGAGTTACAAATATCCATCCAAACTTTCGCATTGATAATATAGTAGTATTATAGTATTGAAATTATTATTTTTGACCGAATAATTTCTATATTTTTTTAAAAATGTTAAATAGGCACTTTATTTGTCCGCTTATTTAAGAACTATATCTATACTAGCTGATGCCCGCGACTACGCCCGCGTGGATTGCGGTTTTTTGGTTCCCGAGGGAAGTCTTTAATTTTCCTGGATAAAAAGTAGTGTATGTGCTATTCCAGACTATAATCTATCTCTGTGCCAAATTTCATTCAAATCCGTTCAGCCATTCTGGAGTGATTGAGTAACAAACATCCATCCATACATACAAACTTTCGTATTTATAATAGTAGGTCCTTACATGATATGAAATTGCCGTTTTGTCGTACTGGCCACTTTGATTTCCAATATCTCATCTTTGGTTAGGAATTTCAATTTCAAATTTATACAGCCATTTACTCATGCTTTTGTGTTTTGAAAACCCCTATTAATTTTTTTTCCTCTTTTGGTTTTTTCTTTGCGTCACTCAGTTTACAAAATGGAAAACTTGAAATATCGCGTTATTTACGAGTACGAGTTCCTAGCTAGTTTAGGTATTTTGATATATTATCAAAACTCGATGTTCGTTTATATACTTTATTCCTTACAATAGTATTAATATTCTACATAGAGTACCTAATTTGATTATTTTCTAAAATCGTTCCATCATCCGTTTTTCTTTTCGTCCTCTCTGCTCAATTTGCGGGAAACCCACTGATTGGCATTTGGCCCTCAGCATTCCATTTTTTTTAATTAACTTGTTCTACGGCCCTGAATTCATGTTCTTTATGGCCATAAATTTATTGCGAATGTCGTACCACAGAATATAAAACTAGAAAATCATGACATTCGGTCCCATATTTTAATTGAAGCTTCCGGTAAGTAAAAATGGCGTAAGGGCGGAGCTTATGGTGGGGGTTAGGGCTGGTAGATAATCGATATAAAATTATGACAAATAAAATTAATAAATAATTAAACATAATATTTTGAAAAACACTAGTATTCGTATATTATAATGAACTAGCTGATGCCCGCGACTCCGTCCGCGTGAATTGAGGTAATTTGGTTCCCGCGGTAATTTTCCGGAAAAACTAGCCGATGTGTTATTCCAGACTGTCTATCTCTTCAATCCATCCATAAATCCAACATTTCGCGTTTATAATATTAGTATAAATTTATATTATCAGTTCAATGTAAACCTTACAAACAAAACTGTTTCATAATATTAGTTCGAATATCTAGATATCATCGTAAAAATGTTACTGAATGACGTGATAATATAAATAATAAAAATAGACTAATTTAAAAAATTATTTATTGCAGCTCTTCTTTGTGCCCGTAAATTGGAAACATTAATTAGAACTTATAAGTATGCATATTTAAACCAAAAACAGCAGTAGTTTTTCAAAAACATGGTAATCACGATCGGAAGGTCCTTGTTGGCCAGCGTAGTGGACTATGGCTGAACATTTAGCATTCCAACAGGAGGCTCCTACTCAGTAGTGGGCGCTGGCTGGGTGAAATGATGAGTAAAAATATAATCATGCTGCAACGCCCCCGTGTTGGCCAGCTTGGTGGTCTATGGCCAAACCGTTTTCATGCCGAGAGCTTCATCATGCTTAAATTGGAGCCTGCAATGGGTTGAAGTATTCTGTTTTGAGAAACATCGTTAGTAGTTTCTGGACACAAATTGAGGTTCAATTCTTGCAAGGGTCGAATTGCCTATTTCCCAGGTGGTAAACTCTGTAATAAGAAAGAAATAGTAAAATTTTATTATTTGGATTAGAGCAAAGCATTATTGAGAAGTTTACATTATTGTTTTTATTATTCATTACACACAAGAATATTGAGTAAAGATTCTTACTGGTTTAAGTAGAAATGGGCAGGCATCATGTTTGAGACGCTGGCGGTTTAGAGTGTCATTCCCATTGAAATGATGCCTACATATTCTGCTTCCTTTTGTAGAATTGAACGCAGGTCTGTTTAGAGCATTCAGCCATCTTAGCCTTAATTCATGATATTTTGGGAATCTGAAACAATTGTAAAGCATTAGTTAATGGCAAAACTTGGGATGTTAGAAAATCTCCACTTTGAAAGCCTCCCATTTCGTTAATTTAAGGGGAAAATTTAAAAAAAATATATTTTTGGACTCTATTCCTACTTATCTTTAAAATGATATACCGCAACCCTTTGTAAGGCTAAAAAAAATATTTTACTTCGCATTCGCTTCTATGAGAGCCCCCCTGAAAAAAAGATTTTTACAACTTTTTAAGCCATATTCGGCTGAAGGCCATCACATTTAAAGTAATTACGTTCGGTAATTCAGAAGTTATAAGGCTCTGACTGAAAAAAATGTTGGCAGCCCTGTTTTTTTTTCAAATATTCTAATTTCCATTTTATGGTTAAAATAAAGTAATTGGAAGAAAAAGAAGTATTTTTGAAATTTTATGTTCTTATGTCAGAATGTCACCTGTCCTGTCACATTCACAACACCACATCTGACATCTAACATTTCGTTCAGTAATTATATCGTTTCCATCATCCGTTTTAACTTATGTGTACCGTTAAATAGTAGTACCCATAATTAGTATTTTGTTTTAGGCATCACAGTAAAGGTTGAAAATAAAGTATTTTCACATACTTTATTTGTATGCAAAAGTATAAAGTATAATTACCAAAAATAAAGTAGGATACGTTTTTATAAAGTATGATTGGCAGCCCTAGGACGGACGGACAAGTGCAAATTCACTCAAGTAGACTCAGACACCTTCGCTTCGCTCGGTCAAACAGCCTTAAACCTAACATAACACAATTTTTACTTTTTTGAGAGATAGAGGTCAAATATGTAATGTTTGCAAATAAAGAGATTTAATAATTATTATTTATTATTACTGTATATATTCTCAGAACTGACACTGATGTGTCAGTTTTGCGACTTTTCTGGTCAGCCTATAGGTCACGGGGAAGAATATCTCAAAACCGACGCTGAATGCTCTAAACAGACCTGCGTTCTCTTCCCATTTAATATTCAAAAAATTAGTCCAGTCATTCAGTAGGTTTACCAAGAAAGTTACTCGAGAGTTTTGAAAATTGGTGTATGTTATAGATTTCGACGTGCTGTTTTCGAATTTTCACTTTGCCACCTAGCGTATCTTTACCTCTCGCGCCGCCATATTGGAAAAATGGTGCCCAAAACTAGTTTTTTCACAATAACTCCTTTCGGACTAATTTTACGATGAAAATAGTTATGAAATAAATTAAACTAGAAAAAGATCCTACTGTTTACGTGGTAACGTTTTTTTTTTTTACGCAGCGTAAAATTTTTAAATAAAACATACCAGTCACGACATTTCAACTTTGCTATCAATATTTTAACTGTTGTATTTCACAGCTAATAATTCATCAAATATCTAGCAAGAATCCCAAAATAAAAACAAAGACTAATGACCTAATGGGTGTTTGACATATAGAAAAGTGAACCATAGACTGATTGATAGGACCGGGTTTAGTCGATTGTAAAAATCGAAAATCCATTACCACATTGTATGATTATGGAATTACCTTGTGATATTGAAGACGATATTATAATTAAACCTTTCAATAACATTTTATCACTAACGCCCGCACAGCAGGAGCAGCGTAGTGGGTCTATGTTCTAATTTCCTCTCTCATATGAGAGTGGAGGCCTGTGCCCAGCTGTGGGATGTTAATAAGCTGTAGAGATCAGTGATCAAGTACCTACTTAGTGCTTATTAAAAAAATGTGTGTGTCAGCTCCGACGTACGACTGGAGTTTACTCTTTACGAACGATTATAAAATAAATGAGGGTAAATTAACGCTTTTTTTTATATTACTAAAAACATGCTTGATACATTTATTTATATTAATTATATAATTTATAATTATCAAAATACATTACAAAGTCATGGAAACATGTACAAAACATAACGGAGAAAGTTTGAATTCACTCCCCATAAATTTTCATACCCCTGGCTTATTTAGGAAAATCGAATTACAATCGACTAAACCTGCTCTTATCATTCAGTGTGAGATCTATAAAGAGAACTTTGACTCTGCTTAGACTTAAGACATTCTTAAAACGAGATAGATTTATGTTACTCACTTATGCCCATCTCGTTTTAACTCTAAGTAAAGTATGAGCCAAGTCAAAGTACGCTCTATAGATCTCAGCATCAGTCCATAGAAGCGACTGTATGTGGTTATCGATTTTAGAATGTATTCATTCAATCGTTCATTCACAACTAGTCTGTCAATGTTCCCATCACTATATGTCCAATGACAATTATAATCACGTGATCTGACGCCATATTTATTTACATGTTTTACTTTGCCTCGTCAAATAGACTGTACATTGCTACATTCATACCCTTTGCCTCCGCCACTGTGCAAGGTTTTTGAACTGTTTTTTATAGCAACCACTGGACACTTTTTCAACTTTTTATTTTTTATAAGAGATGATCGCTCTTTGATTCCTTACCTCTACCCTCCATAGGCATAGGCATTCCGCCATAGACTTTATAGAATACCATATCGACATACAACAATACACGCCACACCCTAAAGCCGGGTTTTATGCGTGTGTTTTTCCGAAACACTAAACATCACACATCTAAACACACCCGGTTCGTCTACATATTTTTGATTTTTTTGTATATCTCAACAATATTTTTGCTTTTAGTTCTCGATGGAAAACAATTATCTTCAAATTTCGCCCTAGGGGGTGGAGGGGCAGTGTTTTTTATACTTCCACAAAAGAAATAAAATTGTAGTGGATAAAAAATATTAAGATCCATCAAAAATGAAAATACCCAAATAATCTAGAGATAGCTAGCAACCTGCAGGCGGTCTACAGATATATTTTATATCCCAGAAAATCAAAGTTTTACCCTCGATACCAAATCTTATCGCAAGTTTTCTACATTTAAAATTATCTTGGCAGTAAAATGTTCTGAAAAACACTAAAACACAAACTTCTGCCCAGGAGATGACGAACATAATGTTTTGTGTTGTCGTTTTAGTGCATTGTGTAGAGCAAAACCCGCGCTGGAGGCCTGGCTAAAAGATACTTCCCACACCCAGATTAAATATATTAGAAGTGCTTGCTTTAATAACTGAAACAAACTTTATCTTACTTTTGCAAAATTTCCGGTCTCGAGAGAGAAAACTTTTAAGACTTGGTGTCTCTTTCGCACACATGGCCACTTCCAAAAATATTCACTTTCGATACAACTATGGAGGGTAGAAGATAAGGAGTAACATCTCTGTATATAAAAAGTGTCCGTCGAAATGCATTAAATCAGGGGCGCCACATTAGCATCAGGGTAAATTTAAAAGTTGTTGAAATTTTCAATAATTAACTATTTTAGTCGACAAAAATATTATATTTCTTAATTCAGCATACTTCACTTCAATCTACATTCAATTTCGATTCCTAACAAACCCTTTGCTACACCAGCGCCACTGTGGAAGGTTTTTAAGCTGTTATTTATCGCAACCAATGGACACTTTTTCAACTTTTCTCCCATAAGAGATGTTATGTTACTCGTGTTACTCCTTATCTCTACCCTCCATAGAGTGGATACAACCTCAGATTAAATTAGGTATTTAATCTGAGGATACAACCATTGAGTTAGTGCCACACCCTCAAAGGCCACTTTAAAGGCCACACCAGTACGGACAAAAATACAGTATTAGAAATAATAAATGTACCTGATTTAAAAATGTACTGCACTGAAAGTTCATCCCTTCCTTTTCAAAGGTCCCATCGCACACTTGGTCACTGCCGTAGATCACGAATATTATATTAGAATAGGTCTTATATTGTCACACTCGATTAATAAATGAAGTACATTGAACATAAATACATAATGAAAGCATGGAAAATTCTCAGTACAGAAAGTTCTCATAAACATAGCTGCGTTCAAAAAAGAAAATCCCCCGCTATTAGATTAACCTTACCCGTCTCTACCTTTGTGGAAAAAAATCAATACCTAAAAATAAAAATTAGTAGGTATTTATGGTTGGACGGATGATAAACGAGATTTGTGCAAAATAATTTAGGCCACTGAACAAAGATGTCGCTACTCACTACTTTCTTACTTTTTTGGCCTAGAATTAGCACTCGCCGCACTGCTGTATAACTTCAATGTGTGAGAATAAATTTGTGACTGCCCACCGTCTGCTGTCACACTCACACTTTTGCAGTAGTACCCAAGTACAATTGGCCGTGGGAAGCCAGAAGAGTGAACTGTCAAAATACCTTTGAAGGAGAATCGCGAAAGATATCGCAAAAATGATTTTCGTTAAGTTTTTAATAATTTAGGCTAAAGTTATGTACGCCAATACAAACGTATTGCAAGATATTTTAACTTGTTTAAGAAATAGTACTTATTATGCTGACGAAGGACACCATCATGCAGTGCCATCCGCCTTTGGAAATAGAGGAACTACCAAAAGAAGACGAAGAAAGACTAGAAAAACTATTTTCTAAATTAGACACCGATGGAAATGGCAAAATTGACATCCATGACCTGTCTGTTGCGCTCAAGGAGTTGGCTCCACACATTAATCGCAGCTATGCAGAGGTTAGAATTCGACAATTAACTTTGCTTGACTAACGGTATTGTAATGCTTTTACTTTCTTTAAGTTATACGTCACCAACTTTTCAATTGTTCTTTATTTTTTAAATTAAGAGCGAGGTTAACTTTTACACTTGATAAAAGTTTTTCAAATTCAGAATTTGGACCTCATTTTGAATTTTAAAATCTACTACTCATTAAAAGTAAAAACTAAACTTATGTACTACCTATTAAAGTTTACTTTACTTCTTCCTATGTCAGGTTCAATCTTAATGCTATTAGGTGCCTAGTTTTTCTTGGTTTTCATTTAGATAATCACTGAATTGGAATTTTCCATTAGTTATATGAACTCTTTCATTTTACTAATAAAATCTTCTTGTTCCTGAGTGTTGATTACAATTTTACTATAAAATTCATGCCTAAGACCCCTGCATACCTCAAAACTAACATACCTTCCAGTTTCTAACATGATTAGAGTAAGCTACAGTGTGAATTCTTGTTCAGTTACTAGTTTTGTCACTTAATGCAGTATTTCAATATCACTAATTTATTTTACATTAATTTTAGAGCTTGGCTATGCCAATCAGTTCTATCTACAAAATCTGGCAGTTATTGACATGTAACTTTAGAAAGGGATAATCAGCAGCTTTGACTTTAATGGGTGCCATTACTCAGACTGACAAATCAATGCTGAAAATGTCTCATATGTATCAATAAAAGAATCTTCAAGGTGTTATGTAAAACAGTTAATTATCTCTTTCTGGAGTTCAATTTGTGAGTAATCTTTACTGCCGGGTACTAGTTATATAATTGTGTGTGGATAAACTACTACTGTTGCATTGAAGTAATTCCACTTACTTTAAATATTACAACTTATTGAACCTGTGTGGTAACAGACTTTGTGGTGTGGTGCCATTTGGGGTTAACCTCATAAAAATGCCCCAGCCCTGCTATGTTCAACCAAAAACTTCAAACAAAACATCTAACCAAATAAAAAACATTATGATAGATGGGTCAATTACAATAATTAGCACATCCCATTTCCTCATTAAAGTAACTGTACTTGTCATGTAGTTACTACATTAGCTGTACATATAAATGTATATCAAACTAAAGTTACACTTATTAAATAAAATACTGTTGTTATTTGTTCAATTTTCAAAAAATAAAAGTATATACTTGACTAGCTAGCTAGCATATCTGCATACCAAGCTCTAACATGTCATGTGCTATGGAACCACAAGATGTACAGAGCAAGCAAAGTGTGATACACTGACTGCACAATTATTGCCTCAGAATTATATAATGATCAAAATTTCCGTCTGATAGACTAAAGACAAGGATTCATCTATGCTAAGAGGTTCATGATCAGCTTTTTTTTGTTCAGTAATTATAAAATGAAACAACCTCTTAGGGTTATGTCAGAGGCAGAGAATTTCATAAGTTCTGAGATTCTGATACTTGCATAATGCAGTTGACAATAGTATGCCAGCAGTGGCGTGCAGTTCATGAAGGTATAAGAGCACCGCTTACCCAAATGGAAATATGTCAATGCTCATATTTCATCAAAATAGGTAACAAATGCCTACACTAGCTTCAAAACCTGTGCACACCACTGTATGCTAGTGATTAATGCTGCAACAGGCAGGGATTATAGGAATCTGTCTACATAAATGGAGTAGAGTACAAATGTGTTAGTCAAATACCAAAGATTTTAATTCAAATAATTTTTTACAATTGATTGCGAATCTTCAAGTGAATCTACCTATTGCACCCTATTGCTTGCATAATTCTATATTGTATTGTATGGTTGAAAAAAATACAGTATATTGAATAATGTATTTTAATGATTGATTGGTGCATAAATGCTTAAACATTAAGGCCGCTTTAAACCTTTAAGTGTACTTTGAGTGATTTTCAATTTATGTAAATTATATGTAAATCTTATGCTGCAACATGCAACTTGAAAATAATACATTATTGTTCTGGCTCAAAGTTGATGTTAAGAAAAGATATTTGTTGACAAAATTATATACTATTTTGGTTTTGCCTGGTTAGTCTGATTTCGAAAATAAACATTTATTTTTAAGCTATATATTAACTATATATACTTAATATTATAAATGCAAAGTTTGTATGGATGTATGGATGGATATTTGTTATTCAATCACACCAGAACGGCTGAATGGATCTGGATGAAATTAGGGACTGAGATATATTATAGGCTGGAAGAACACATAGGCTACTTCTTATCCTGGAAAATTAAAATGTCCCCACAGTGACCAAAAAACTCTTTATCCAGGGAGTTTTGAATAAAATTATAGAATATTTGTTAGATGTTTCTCTACATGTTTGTAGTACCTAATATCTTCTTAAATTAACAATTATTTTAATTATTAATAATAAGTCCTAAAAACTTTAACCCATAAAGTTTAGTTTTCAGATCAGTAAAATTTTAATGTTTTCAGAAATTCCTGGCTAAAACGGGAAAGGATCCTGGCGATGTTACATTATCAGAGTTTATTCACTATGTGCGAGAACATGAGAAGAATCTTAAGCTGCAGTTCTCCCATTTAGATAAAAATAAGGATGGTAAGTAGATTTAATTATTCCACATTAAAATTAGCAGATATGTGTGTTTGTTTTGTCAGTTTTTTTATTCCACTGCAAGTTAGCCCTCGACTGCGATCTGACCTGATGGTAAGCAATAATGCATTCTAAGATGGTAGCGGCCTAACCTGTTAGGGGTATGGCAGTTATATTAAACTCATACCCCTAGTCGGTTTCTATCGTATCGTACGGGAACGCTAAATCGCTTAGTGGTACGTCTTTGCCGGTAGAGTGGTAACCACCCACAACCAAGCCACAACCGAAACCTCCCACCATACCCGACCAGAAAAAATTCAGAAATAATAAATTCCCAAATTGACCCTGCCGGGAATCGAACCCGGGACCGCCCACGTTATGATAACAGCGCTGAATACTGTGCCAGGGAGGTCGTCAGAGTCAAATTTTAATAAATCTGTTAGATATCCTTGTCTGATACAAGATGATAGATATCTATCTCTCTTCTCTTCTAGTTAGATTATAATCTAACGGTTTTTACAATCTTACGGTGACATATATAAATGAACCCTCCATATGGTAGGTATGTGCTCAAGTTTTTTTTAATATAGTATACAGAGGTATTAATTAATCCGACAAACGTTTTGCAGGGCAGTGTCGAACTATTGAATTTGTCGGATTATAGAGTACTGTCTTAGAACCCCCATAGTACGGTTTTTTTTACAAAAGAGTACCTTGTAATCCAACAAATTACAGATCCAATGATAAGATTCTATATAACATATATTGTGTTCACAACAAATAAATCAATAAATCAATAAATCATGTATTATGTTATACTCTGAAGTACAAATTATACTTCATTAAGTATGTCAATTAAACAACACAATAGCTTACGTTTTATTATAAAATTAACATCATTAATGCTATAGAACTTACAAATAATAATATGTAACTTTACATATAATTAATAATCGCCATGTCGGATTACAAGGGGTGCCGGATTAGTCAGGGGCCAGATTACCGGGGGTCCACTGTACTAATTTTTTTAAATGAAAATAAAAAATATATCCATGCGGACAAAGTCGCGGACATCATCTAGTAAAAAATCAATTTATGCTGATCTTTCAAAAGTGTTCAGAAGAAAGTTATGAATAAGTTAGTAAGTATCACATTTCTGTAACAAGTCAAATGTCCCAATAAAATACTTTTTGTAATTTCCAGGAAAAGTTGACTTGGAAGAACTGATATCAGCTTTTGCTGACTTAGGAATTGCAATAGGCAGGAATGAAGCAACTAATTTATTAAAAAGGTATGGATCTTTAATCTTTTTGCTAATGCTAATGCTATTTTCTATAGATTATTGTAATCAATAATGATTACAACATTTTGACCCTTTCTTATAATTATGAAACCAATACTAGAGAGATACAGGATATGAAGGGTGACACATGGGAAATCGGCCCATACTTCATTGTTTCTATTACCTTGTAGACAACATACGGTAACAGTCGAGAGGTGTCGATCAGCAGTTACACTTACAAGAAAGTCTTCAGGTCACTGTATGGTTTAGCTTACGCTTTGGTATAAGTGCGAATTAACATTTTGCCCTTTGAACAAAAAATTAGATGTACACAATAATATAAAGTTATTGTAATGGAGCACATAACGTATTGTTCAAACTGATGCAATCTAGTTTTTTGGCAAAAAAAACCTAAAAGTCAGACTATATGTTTCAGAAAAGCCTGTTGGCCAATAATTCAAGTAGTCCGGTAAGTCATAATCATTGAGTAGTTGCTGGTTTGCTAGCAAAAATGTACATAAACATAACAACTTATGTGCCGTTTGTGTTCCAAAAATAACAAAAAATGTTTCGAAAACCTACTAATAAATGGCAGCTGGTAAATCTCTCTCAAACAGAGCAAAGGCCTTTAGTTATTTGTTTTGTGATTTGTTTAAGTAGTCTTGGCAACGGGGCAGTTCGTTGTATGGAGACCCCCACAATAAATCCTCAGTCGTTAAAACTTGGCAGGATTATAGTATGGCATGAACTAAAACTTATACAAAAATATCCAAAAAAATATCCATGCGGAAGTTAGGTATTTATGCTGAAAACTTAATTTTTATGACTGAATATTTTCTCGATTTCTTTTTAAAATAACAGTAGGTGGTATATTTACACTCAAAACCGAAATATCAAACAAAATAATCATGCAGAACATCGATTTTTAAACAGATTTTATTATTAAACCTAAACTGCGTTTACGCGATAGTGTACCTTCCCGCTTTAACTATTGGTATAGCATAAAAAAGCTTACTCCCTTTCTGATTTTTTATTGGATATTTATAATATATTATAATATTTATTGTTGGGGTCAAGTAGCTTTATTGCCTAGACTAAAGGTTGTACTGTTTGGAATGTGGTATTATGGTACTCAGAATCAAATCTTTATGTCATTTTTATTCGTGTCTCGATTAACCTATTTGTTTCTGCTTAGTCATTCAACGTATATCCCTGTCATACCTACCACATTCCGGTATCCTAAATGTAAACATTTGGGCCTGCGCGTGGGCACGACACGGCAGGGGATTTTTCCCGCGACGAATAGAATTACATATATCTTATAGTAACTAATAACAAAAATTATCTAAATAAAATTGAAATTTCAATGCCTTTATAGTATACCGTTAGTGCTTAAACTGTTTTTGTACCTACCTACGATGATCATCATTAACATTTCAATATTTTTGTCATAATAGGTATTAAGTTTATATTTGTCGCATGAAGATCCCGTGCCGCCAATATGCGCAGGCCCTTAATGTAGAAAGGAATATAAAACGTAAGAATAATTAATCAATGAAAACTCAAGTTTATAAGTTTGGTAATTGAATAAGGAAAAACAGAACAATACTGTCACCATTGTTATTGCGGTCACAATTATTAATTATTTATTTGTTCAAAGGAAAGTACTTAGGTAAATGTGGCAGATGCGTCATAGACACTGAATAAAATGTTACTTTTTCTTTTCTGCTCTATAGATCTCAGTATGACTGTCACAGCGATTTTAAAATACTCATACCAGGATTAAAGAACTATTGGTGATTTTAACATGCATACATAATTGCCAGTTTAAGCTTAATATACTATCTAAAATTGTTATATCAGTCATTACTACTGTATTATCGTTAAGTACGTGAACTGTTATTATTAGACATGAAACTTGCATATATGCATACAATTTTATCGTGAAAATATAAATTATAACTTAAGCTCAAATCGTATGTAAGAATTTCGCATATTTTTGGTTATTTGAAATAGCGAGTTCCTTTTGTCGGATTATTACTCGTAGAGACCCGAAAAAGGATGCTACATATTTTTAACCGACTTCCAAAAAGGAGGAGGTTCCCAATACGACGCGTATTTTTTTATATACTAAAATAGTTATAATGACCGTAGTGAGATCTCGCGAATTAATTTGCTTTCAATATGTTTTCTTCGTCTTTTTCACTCGTTTGATTTTGTCAACAGGATGGACCAGGACGGGAGCCTGAACATCAGTTACGACGAGTGGCGGGACTACCTCCTGCTAGCGCCGGCAACCGATATCCACGCCCTCATACATTTTTGGAGGCACTCCACTGTGAGTTATATTGTATTTTTAATATTATATGCTTATGGCTGCACAATCGCTTTTAATGCTACTTCTAACCTCTAAGGATTTAAAAACCTAAACCTTTGTTTGTTCAGACCATGCCTAGACATATCTGACAGCGACGATCCCGTCCAAAGTGTATTAGCTGCTATGAACTTAATTGAGACAGTCAATAACAACAATTTGTTTAGCTTTTGAACGTATAAATTATTTATCCTACCTATATTGCAATTTGTTAAATACGGGAAACTTCATTTGGCTCCTTTTTATCCCGAAAAATCAAACAGTTCTCACGGGATTTTTAAAAAGCTAAATCTAAGCGTAACCCCAGTAAATAGACTTTTGTAAAATACCATGCTTAAACGTATTATTTTGTAAGATATAAAAATTACTTCTGCTTTAACGTTTATTGTTTTATCTTATACATAAAATTCACTGCACTCTTTCTCGTTTGTCTCGAGTCACGTCGCGACCTATCGATCGCTTGATTGAATTTTGTTGGAGGAAATCCAATCAGTTGCAAATAGCAATGACTTATAATTTAATAACCTAAACTTATAGCGTATCACTGTTTTGAATATTTAGGGTTTACTTGACATTATTAAATTCAAACTATTTCGTTTTGGGTATAATAATATCATCATTCTGCCATCACCTGTTCAGCATTCGTCATTGCAAAGTATCAAAGTACCTGTACAAATTACAAAAGAACTGTGACCCAAATGATTGAAATGATCGAATCTTTTTAACCCGATCACCATACCTACACAAACATACACAAATTTCAATCAGCAATTACTCTAAAAAGCGATTAATCACCATTGGATTTTTACATAAGGACGATGATGATATAGACCCGAAGCTGAGTTGAACTATTATCTGAAGTATTTACAGTATATAGATATATTATTTAATAATATGAAGGATTACATTCTTCGTGATTCGCGTAATTCGCGTAATAAGGATAAGCTGTCAGGGTAAGCCCAGTGAAGGCAACGCTAGCGCCATGTTATGTAACTACGAGTAATAGGTAGACTGAAGCCGGATTTAACACTGTGACATGCATGTAACGTTCTCAGCAAGCCTTCGTACAGAATGAAGGTTACAAATATGGTATCATAGGGTTATCATAGTGGTTACATAGGATTGTGCAGGTTATGTAACTATAGTCTACGATCCGGATATACCACGACCTTCACCGATCTGTTTACCAGATGAAACCTACTTTTTATTTTTATTTAATACAGAATGCTCGTTCATAATATGGTAGCAGTACTAATCTGCTCACTACTCTGCCCTCGTGGGGCATTTAACCGAAAGGACCTGAAGGATAACACAACTAAACCAATAGACACGATGAATCGACGATCAATTAAGAGAACTAAAATTCAGAGGGCATATTCATTGCTTACCCAGTATATATAGGATTTCGAGAAATTCCATATCCATATCGGTATCTTAAAAATCATAAATCTACGCGGACGACGTCGCGGGAGTAAGAATCATTTGGTGGACAGCCTCTAAACAAAACTAAATTGACATACCCTTTTTACAAAGATCCAGCTCCGAAAATGGTCTGCTCAGGTGTGCGTTTCAAATCTGTTAATTGTTTATTGTTGTGAATCTGTAAAATCGAATTATCTTTATTGAATATTGGGAGTGGACTGTGGAGCTGGTGAGATAATGCACAATTCGGCAGCTGAATGGGTGTCCTACTGAGTGGTCTGAATTTTCTTTTAACTTCCTCCGTGCCACGGTCTCCGGAGTGTTCGTCAGTCCTGTTTATTATTACGAATATTATCTGTTATTATTAGCAGTTGCCATAATTCTCTCCGGGCTTATCATAAAAGTTTCAGCGTCCACTACACGGTTATCCTAAAACTCCTACTTACCTCAAAGTTATGACACAAATAAAAGTAGTCACGAGTCGTGAGTCACGACCTTCCACATTGAAGAAAACGACGCCGAAAAAGAGAAGTTCGTTATCGTGCTCGACCGTTATTAATGTTTTGATGGAAATTATGGGGTAACATTGAATTATGTTAGAAGCCATACAGTTGTTTGAACGAAATCGACAAATTAATATTGCTTTCCAATTAAATATTTCTTCATTCTTATGTTATCGCGTCAATACAACACACTTTATAGAGAAACTACGTAACGTAACATTATATTGTTCTACTTGGCACCATAAATTCCGTCTTCAGTTTATGCGATAGGTTTTCATTGCCAAGCTGCCAACCGTATATTCTCGACATTAATTTGAATGAAATTACATGAATTAGGGATATGACAGTTATATTAAACCCATACCAGCTATCAATTTAATTGTATCCATTATTTCCGATGATTTGATATTCTCTTTAGTTTTAAAGAAAAAAAGTGTCATGCGCCCATTTGTTTTGGTCGTGTAGTAAGTATGTTATCTTCTTACATAAAATTTACAAAAAATGACCCAGACATTTAAACTACCAAAGCTTCTTATCAATTATATTTATTAAATCAGTTGCTTTTGTAAGACTTCTGCAGTCTACATGGACGATCGATCTTGTTATGACGTAACAACTGCTTTATTATTTTCTAAAATGATATTTCACCAATTGTAATGTTCTCGTCTTTTTTTTACTCCACTACTAGTTGCCTTGCATCGTACCGGAACGCTGAATCGCTTAGCGGCACGTCTTTACTGGGCGTATATTTATTTATATAAGCCTGTATTTAGTGTTATTTTAGTACGTTTTTTACGATGATTTATGTATCATCCCACTGCTTAGCAGCATTTGCCCAGCAGTGGAAGTATATTACCATCGATTGAATCCGTATTATTTTGTTGACGGTGATATGTCATTTTTAAATACTACTACTTTAAGCGATGCTAGTATCCCCCTCCAAAGCCTCCCACCTGACCAGAAAAAAATCAGAAATCATGAATTCTCAAAATGACCCTGCCGGGGGTCGAAACCGGGACCTCTCATTTGAAAGACGATAGTTTCACCACTGCGCCAGGGAACTGTAAACTCCCAATTCTACCCTATTTTGCGCATACAACACACCGCACCGTGCGCAGCAGTCGCATACCTACTGCCATAATAGTCACAATACATAACTCTAAAGAATATATTAGATTTGATAAAATATCGGAACAACACGTTTTCGCCGATATATGTATAGCCACTCTTACGCATAAAAATAAAAATCGTTGTGTATCTGTTACAATCCGGCAATTTTTGTACTCTGATCACGACTTGAGAACGTCCAAGCTTGAGATCGAACGGCCACCAGCAAGAAGTGGGTTTTATCCACACATATATTTCTCAGTTTTTTCTTAATTACAAGACAGTATCAGATATGTAAAATTAAAGAGGAAAGAAGAAGCTAATGCTAATAATGCTAAGGCTTCAATGACGTTATATTCTAGGCAACGTAAATAAAACTATAATGCTATGCCAATACGTCTGTTATTACAAAAACCGATTAACTAAGATAACGCGGCGACAATTTTCACGCTATTTACTGCTTCTATTCTATACTTATACAACATTCTGTGGGCTGCAATAATTGAATCACGCGTGCAAATTGCGAATCAGTACAAACGCGCTGTGATGCGCAGATTACCAACACCACGCCACCAATTTGCATATTGACATTGGAGGAGATACGAGATTGACCTCGTTGACTCCCAGGGATGCACATAATTTATCTCGTGCGACGCTATTTTTATATTACTATACCTTATGTAGGTCAAAAAACTTAAAGTGTATCAAAAAAAATGCATAGATAACTGTTAAACTTTCTCTATCTAAAAATATTTATACTTTTCATATAATTTTGATATATTATACAATACAAATACTCTATTTAACTTAAAAGATTACATCTGGGTGTTCTTATATTAACATATCTACAGGATAGGTACACATAAAATTGTGTTTCATTAATTATTAGTTACAGTTAATTTTATATTATTTGTCCCTATTATGGTACCTGTGGACCTCAAACTAGGAGACCTGTGTCGTGGGGTCCAAAAACCTTTTGACTTTTGACCATAATATTAGTACAGGGCTCTCATAGCAATTCCCGTCACAGAGTTGTCGCGATGTTCTTGAAATCATAGTCTCCATGATATCCGTGTAGGCCAGTTTGATTTCACAATATTTTATATAATTTCCTCATTGTTTTACATATTATGAGTTATAGTTATAGAATTCGATTACAGTTATTTATGCGGGAACTTTTGAATTTTTTGGGATAAAAATATGTAACATACGTATTTGTGCCTTGTCATTGACCGTGAAAGGGTAATACAGACTTGCACTATTAGTACTTACCTGTGGTGTGGATTTGATTTATCTAATCTGATAAATATAATTTATATGTCTTTGCCTACAAGTACAAGTAGGTAGGCTGGACAACTTTTAATTTGGCGAATAGTCGTTTAGGCAAGTAGCTCACCTTGTTAGCAACTTCATTATTTTTTTTGTCTCGATTTCCTTGTAATAGTTGAATCGGAACGTCCTTCTAAATTCAAACCCAATACAAAAACCATGATAAGAAAACGTCGCTCGATTTTTATAATACGTATATTTAATACGTTCGCTTCGTTTTATACTTAAGCCAATGCATGGCTGCGTTTGGGTCAGCAGAAAACTACGGAGCAAATACTATATTAGAAATCTTCCAGCCTACCATAATTGTTCAAAGTTTCTTTTCCAACAATGCCCGAACGCACACAAACATTATTTTTGTATTTATTAGTAGATAACGTGAAGTCCCCTGTCCCACACAAATCCCACAATGGAAAATATAATATTGGCGATCGAACAAGTACGATGATCAAAAAGTACGTTTGATAATAATTTAAAGGTCAGTTACAAAATATGAACATTGAAAGTTTATAATATACTTGTTGTTAAAATTTTCCTTGCTGAAGGAAGCCATTGAAGCCAAGGTATGATCGTCATCATAGCTGTTATTATCAAGAATTTTTGTCCCCGATGATCTTTAGGCAGAAAATTTTGTATTTAGACACCATAAACTTAACTATATTTCATGACACGATCAACCTGACCAAGATACCAAATTGATTTATATTTACGATGTGCCATATTGACGGACTTGAAAGTGAGCCTGTCCAATCATTCAGACATGATCACCATCCGGTATGAAGAGCCCTGAGGCAGCCCTGGCCTGGAGCCGTATAACTCGATAATTGGCGAATCATGAATCAAATCCGCGGGCGCGGCTGTGGGCCGGACCATTACGCAATCGCCTATACGTCATCGCAATTCTAGATAGGCGCATATCTAGGAGTATCAGAGTCTAGATAGGCACATAGCTAGGAGTATCAGAGTCTAGATAGGCACATATCTAGGAGTAATCACATAGACCTATACCTAATAAAGGTCTATGTGATAACTCCTATACACTAGAGTATATAGAGTGTGCACTTGATCATGCATGATGTACCTACTTATTACAAATATAAAAATTCGATAGAATTAATATAGGAAAGTGTGGGGGTTTTTGATCCTTTATTTGATACTTAATTTCTGATTATTAAAGCTGCAAACTTCATTTTGTCGATGGATTAGTATCTGTGCCAAATATATCTATTATGAATTTCTAAACAAAACAAGTGAGCTTGTTCTTTCTGGACCCGACTGTCCTAGTGGGGGTCTTCTAACGTTTTCTTTTCCAGTGCGTTGTCGGCAGTAGAGCACCCAATATCTATCTGTTCTTTGAGCTATGTGCACAGAAATTATGCACAGCATCTTTGCCAGTGAAGACGAGAACTCAGACTTCTAACGTCACCCGAACGTGGACTCACACTATGGCCTTGGGGGCGTACGAACAAGTCAATGCTAACGACCACCCACCCACCCTAAAGCCAGGTCATCCTAAGGCATGTTCCGAGGCTCACTGAAGTGGCCTTTAGGGATATATTTTTGAATTAGGGCTCATATCCAATGCTGTAGCGGCTAGGGTTATAGTGGGTACTCCATCCCAATAAAAAGAGCTTTGAGCCCTGCCCACTTTACTTGTCTCATTGACCTATGTCAGTTTCCCTGGACCTTCAAGATTTTTGATTTTATCACGTAAAGATACTTCGAGCATGACTCTTTCTATCAAGCTTGCCTTATTTGTAAAATTAGATAAAATATGCTACTGGGGTTTTCTGAAATAAATCGACAAAAGCGAGAACTATATTCTCCTGATAGAATAACTAGTTATACTTAATAGAATTCGAATCCGCTATTAGCGTTTTATTCTGCGTAACTATTCAATAAAATAGTAACTGTAAATTTTTTGTATTTTTAGTAGGATCGATTCCTGACTCAGATGACTTTTAAAAATTGTTTTAATACAGATATTCTTATTACAAAATATAAAAGAATGGTTCCTCTGACGTAAATTTGATATTTAATAACGTACAGCATAGATATAGAAACCGCTTCGATTGTTAGTAATATACCTAATAGTAATAGAGCGATAAACTGCGTTTATTTTACTATCTTAGGTCAGATCGAGAAAATATACGGTACAAAGGACATTATGCAATCTCGCCTACTATAATTTATAATACATTAATAAAATATTATAACTAGAAAAATATAATAATACTAATTGAATACAATAATAAATAATAAATGACAATGACAATAAATAGAAACAATAAATTGTATAACAATAGCTGGAATTGTATTTTTTGAAACTAATGGAAACCATAATATTATTAATTTCTCAATAACTGTCTTTCAAAATAAGACTAATGGAAATACAATTCTTTTGCAATAACATGGTAAATTAAATAATTATGTGCACGTACAGTGTACCGCTTATTGGAACGTTAAAGATATGAATTATTGTTTTGTAATTTCATTTCGTGATACACTTGCATAAATAATAAACATGCGAGGAACTACCTTATCAGTAAATTGTGTAGTGAATTTGACACATTTTTACAAATAATATTCTACATACAATAAAAACTATATAGGTAAGTGACATTGTATGATTAATATGATTGATTTTATATTCAACTAGCTGATGCCCGCGACTTCGTCCGCGTGGATTGAGGTTTTTTGGTTAAAGCGGGAACCCTTTAATTTTCAGAGATAAAAATTAAAGAGGAATAATTCTTTCATACATATTTTTTGGGTAACTTGACCGTTTACGCAGCGGCGCACGCAACGGAAGCCCTCAAATATGGATAATTTTCCCCGTTGTTGCAACATTTTTCACTGATGCTTCGCTGCTATTGGTCGCAGCGTGATGTTATATAGCCTAAAGCCTTCCTCGATAAATGGACTATCCAACACAAAAATAATTTTTCAATTCGAACCAGTAGTTCCTGAGATTAGCGCGTTCAAACAAACAAATTCTTTAGCTTTATAATATATTAAAGTAAATTAAAGTAATTAAAGTATAAAAGTATAGATTATTTTTAGATTATTATTTATTTATAACTCCGAATCTAACATATTATCACTCTTCGAGCTAAAATAACACAATAAAGGAAAAGGTTCATTTTAGGCCTAGGTACTCCTGTACAACTCTACCATGAATAGAGGAAAATACATAGATTGTATTAAAAATATAATAATTTAGAACAGTAAAGTAAATAACGAGCAAAAAAATAAAAATGTATTTCAAGCTTTAGATACGTTTCCAAGATGGCAACCTTCAGCCATAGAGCAGGCAGTAGGCGCGAAATGTATCAATTGTCATTTCTGACAGTCACTGTCAAAATAACGTGTTTTTCTTTTGAAAACGTCAAAATTCTAATCCGCCATTGTTACCCACTCATGTTTAGTGTTCCATAACTTGGAAAGATTAAATAATTTTACCACTGAAATTACGACGAATTCGTCGATTGGACCGATAAAAACTGGTTTGGTATTTTATTTTCCTTCATTTCTCTGCTTGTACAAGACTTGGCCTACGCCCTATACAAATCTGAACAGTCTCCTTTACTTATTTATTAAGTATTATTTATGTTATTACTCTGATTCTAACACAATATTATCGCTGTTTAACTAAAATAAAATGATAGTCTTCTTACTTTCTTCTAGTCTTCTTAGGCAGAACTCGATCCTATCTAATAGTTTCTAAAAATAAACTAACTGTCATTTCTTTTGAGAATAATTTTAACTGGCAATCTTCAATAAATTCATCATACTCGGTTTGGTTTACATTTCTCCTGTTTCTGCGACTTTGCTTAACACGAGCCAAATTATACAGTGCTTCTTTTTTTATAATGTTTAATAAATAAACAAAATTTGTTTTTTTTTCTGCCGACTCTTTTATTAATTTTTGAATGCCATCCTTCAACACAATTATTCGTGCGATGGCGTTGTCCAAAAGTTTGCCATATATCTTTGACTGAATCTTGGACAGGCCAAAATTCTTCGACGTATTTGCGGAAACTTGCAAATTTACGAGTTTTTGTCATTACGTTCAATATATATAACCAACCATCTTCTAGGTGTGTTGATGGTAACAGCGGCAGAGCTGTAACCAATTCAACGAATATTTTTGAAAATTTACTCATATGAAGGCCTAATCTTCTGCCTTTTTTCCAAATGCTCCTTTTGATATGATAGTAACATCCATTTATGGCAGAATCTTTCAAATTTTCTTCAATAGCCTTTATTGAGGCGAATTCGAAATCGACTGTAAATTTCGTTGGTTGAAATGACCGAATTCTTCTTTTTATGAGTTGGTATAAAATGTCATACGCTTCATAAGTTCTTTCAGACATAAAGGCGAATAGTAAAGGTACGACATTATTATGAGTAGATGAACTACCGAAATCACCATGAAAGCTATAGATTTGGTCAAATGGATCAG
Source organism: Erebia palarica (assembly GCA_964035005.1). Taxonomy (NCBI): domain Eukaryota; kingdom Metazoa; phylum Arthropoda; class Insecta; order Lepidoptera; family Nymphalidae; genus Erebia; species Erebia palarica. The sequence goes on from OZ035986.1 coordinate 26,118,068, forward strand.
GAGTGCTTTTAAATGTTCCATCACAAAATACGTGTTTTATAAGAGAAATGTGTTTTAAAATACTGCGGTGACCGAAAAGCAATATACGCATACCATTGCAATTATAGTCGGCTAAAACAACATTTAAATAGTTACGTGGTATTTCACCGTTGCAAGCGTCACTGTGAGTGGTTCTTTGGACCCCTAGGTTACTGTTACGGATTTTGTAGGAATTGCTCTTTACTGATTCATAAAGTGGTATTTTCGCAACGAAGTTCAAACCAGAATTTTCAGCCTCGGCTACAAAATTTTCATATATTTGTGGTATTGGTAGATTATCCATAGATATAACATTCTTTATAAAGTTTTTCAGCGACAATAAGAGTTCATTTGCTGCATAATCTGAAGTGCAATCGACTGAGTGTATATGGCTCTTAACAATAGTATCACCCTGAAAATAACAAGTTCAATAATATTTAATACTAATCTAATATATTATTATAAATGCGAAAGTTTGGGTAGACGGATGGATGTTTTTTACTCAACATGCCAGAACGGTTGAACGGATCTGGACGAAATTTGAGACAGAGATAGATTATAGTCTGGAATAGCACATATGCTACTATTTATCCCGGAAAATTGAAATTTCCCGCGGGAATCAAAAAAACCTCAATCAGCGCGGACGAAGTCGCCGGCATCAGTTAGTAATATAATAATATTCAGTAGTGTTGGAGAACAATCCAGAAGTAGGTATTAATAAAACACTTTTAATATATTTGCACTCTAACCACGAGAGATTTAATGTAATTAGTTAATTTATAAAACTCAGTTAAGCAGTACCAAACCATTTGACTACAGTATCAAATCATTTGACCAGGCTGCAGTTGCTACCGCAGGCTCGTAAACAATGTAACGATCTAAACACCGAAGATATTTAATAATCGTTGGAGTCTCGGTTGGAGACTGCCTTACCGATGGTAAACATTCGTATTTATACAAGTTAGTTGTTCGTTCCCAACATGGCGTTGGGAACGAACTGACTGAGAGAGTGAAATACATCGAATGAGTCAAATATCAGAACAATCGAACCTTCAACAATAAATAAATTAACAATCTTTTAACTTTTGTAAAAATTCAATTCAACTCTAAACGTAAAGCTGACAGTAGTTCAAAGTAAAACATGATATCAGACACAACAAATTATCAATCGCGGCAAGGACATGAGAAAATGTCTTACTTACATTTGTAATTGTAATTGTCCCGGGACATTTATGTTATTTCGCCACTGTGAGCAACGCCATATTATAGATCCGTTTATGAATTGTCTTTTTTTGTGGTATTTGTATCCACCGTGCAAAACAAGAACTCCACGATGATTTACATAATAAATTTCATTTGAACCGTGCATTTTTACATAAAATAATATCTCGCTATAAGTCAAAATTTTTGGACTACGCCAGAATTCAATTTTTGAATTGTCAATGACAATATACCATAAATATTACGATATAATATTCTTTAGTTAAGTGGCCAGTGTATTATTATTATTAGGTATCAAACTATTTATCACTAAACTGGGTCTTAGAGGATCGAAATGGGCATTGAAGTGTTACAGGCTCCACTAAGAACAGTGGTGGATCATAGTGAACTCCCAGAGTGCTATTCGATCCACTGGTGGAGCCAGACGGTGGATCCTAATGAAGTTGAAGTGTCATAGGATCCACCCAGACCATTGGTGGATCCTAGTGAACTCCAGAGTCCTAATCGATCCACTGGTGGATCCAAAAAGTGGATCTTAGTGGACAGTGCCATTTTCAAAAACTGTGAAACACGTATTTCTTTGTTTTTTACCAAAAGCCGAAAAACTAAGCGTCTTTGATTTATCTTGAGCAATATCTTGAGAAATGAAGGCCCTACATACCAACTTTCATCCCCTATTTCATCCCTTTAAAGATCAAATTTTCAAAAACTGAAACACGTATTTCTTCATCCTTAATTCGCAGTTTATGTACCAAGTTTCAAGGCTATAACTTGAGAAATGAATGACTTTCATACAAACTTTCAACCCCTATTTTACCCCTTTGAGGGTTGAATTTTGAAAAACTGTCACACACGTACTTCTTTATTTTTTACCGTGAGCCGAAAAACCAAGCTTCGTTGATATAACTTGAACAATATCCTGTGAAATGAAGGCCTTAAATACTTCATCCCCTATTTCACCCCCTATTTCACCCCTTTAAGGATCGAATTTTCAAAAATTGTGAAACACGTATTTCTTCATTTTTAACCAGTAGCTCGTATACCAAGTTTCATAGATATAACTTGAGAAATGACGGACTTTCATACAAAATTTCACCCCCTATTTCACCCCCTTAGGGGATGAATTTTGAAAAATCCTTCCTTAATGAGCGCCTACGTCACAAAAGGAACCTACTGTCAAAATTTCACGTTAATAACCCCAGGCGGTTTAGGCTGTGCGTTGATCCCTTAACGATTTTAAATATATATTAGATATACAACTTTAGGCCACTTTTCTATATATTTATATCCGAACAACTTTTGTTCGACAACTATCCAGAAAATTAACACTTTTTTCTAATATACGCTATAAACTAGACAGCTTTGTTTTTTTAGCAGGCCCTAGTCGATCAAAATCTCCGCCGGGCTGCCAAGTAAAATATTTTTATTTTCGTATGTATGTATATATATATATATATTATTTTGTCAGAATTCTTCTAATACAGTACAGAAGCTATGAGGTAATTCGCTTTTATATTTAAATGCGCTAAAAAGAATAAAAAAAACTTTTCCATTAAAACTGTTACTTTCAACTTATAACGTAATTAAACAATATATATGATATAAAAGGTACTCGTATTTACTTCGTTTGAAATATTTTAAGATTAAAATCAATCAGATCAAGTTATTTAATTTACTTGATTCATCGACACATGTAAATCTAGGTACACAGATATGGAATAATTTAAAAAATATACCACGGACTAAAGAATCTAATTTTTAATTTTTTAATTCTAATTTTTTTAATAGTAGTAAATATTTAAAACAATTGAAATGTTGCCTTACGCTTCAACAAAAACTAATATTTTACTCAACATCAATGGTTGGTGTACTCAACTCAATATTATAATTTATGGTGTTGCTATGGTTACAAAGCGATCGCTTTTTTCCTGCCAAGCCCCTTTGAACTTGTCTGTTACTTAGCCTTGGCGCACACCTTTTATCAAATGCCACGTTTTACGTGATAAGTATGTGAAATATTCAGTCTTTGTAACTTTCGGTGACGGCATGGTTGTCTGCTGTTGGCCACTTAGAACCGTTTCAAAGCGGATGTCAGGCGAGCGGACTACTACTGACTACAATCACTTTAGTCATTCTCATTCTATAATATAGTTAGTGAGAAAACGTGCGTCGGCGCGAACATACGCGTGTCTATGTTGCGCCGGGCCTCGCTAAACTACACTCGTGTAGTTCAAGTATTAATCTTGATCTGATAGAATAGTTCCAAAGAAGAAATTGATCTGTGATTTAATTTTTAATATTTGATAAATAATTTATTTATTAGAATAGCTGTTAGATAGCATAAAAATGTCTCTGGAGCTTGAAGAAACCACGGTTCCTACCGGCGATGTCTTCGAAGATTTTCTGTTCGTGTTTCGTCGGTGTTTGGCAAAGGTAAATGCTATGCAATTCCGGGTTATCCTAGCCAGAAGTTCTACTCGATACTGCTGCCCTAATAATAGTATAGTTTAAGACTTCATACCATCATAATCGTCTCTAGGAATCTTATCCTGTCATCGACACCGTCATGGATGAATATAATGACATCCTCGAATGGATAATCAAGGTAAATTTTAATTGTGGCCCACATATTATCACTGTCACTATTTTTATTTTTGCAATTTTATTTGGAACGATTTCAAGGCACCTTATCTATTTGTGGAATTATTTGGGTTTGTTAGCATGTCGCGAATATAAAAAACCACTTCATTATATATTATCAACTTGAACCAATTTCACTTACTATTATTCTTGCCGTATGTAATTAGAGTTCTAACACTTGTAGTTTGTACTGTTGCTAAGGAGTTAGAGTAGGTATACAATATATGCTCGACAGGTTGAATACGTAATTCAACAATACGTCACAAACTCACAACTCACAGTGCACGTGATATTAGTAATTTGAACAGCTTGCAGAATTGTCGACATTCGGAATGGAAGAAAGGCAGATAGAATATTTTCATTACTTAATATTTTAATAAATTAATAACACCTAACAGGTTAGGCTGCTACCATCTTAGACTTATCTTAGACTCAAGAGCTAACATGTAGTTCATAAAAAAATAGGATACCATCCTCATCATGCCTGCTACGATCTTTCAGATTCTGAGCCTTTCTTTTAAATAATGCAATCCACCACCAAGCCCATTAACGTCCCACTGCTGGGCACAGGCATCCACTCTCATAGGAGAAGAAAGCAATGCTTTCCTATTATTCTTTTTAAAACTTTACACGAGTGCTGTGCGAATTTTCATGATCTCTCAACTTTCGATAGTCCTGTCCTGTCATCGTCACTTTCTCTTTCTCGTGAAAATTCGATGAGGATGATTAAACTTTAATACCTAGCTGTTACTATATTAAATTAAAAGTGCTTATTGTAATAATCGTAAATTTATTGTATTTACTTTGGCATTTATAATTATTATTTGCAAGGCGATATTATGTAAAAAATAAGCGATCGTTCAGTATTGTTAAAGAATAAACTTTTTTATTCAAAGCTTTTTACTGTTGATCAATATTTTAAGCAAGTAAAGTAGGATGTAAGCCCACAGTGAATGCTATCTTACTAAAAAATAATTACTTGTTGGTAAATGTCGGAGGTTGGATGTTTTTTACTCCATCACGCCAAAACAACTGATTAACTGATTTGTCTGAAATTGGAATGAAGATAACTTACACCATAAAAACAGGTTACATTTTATCCCGGAAAGCGAAAGAGTTCCCGCAGAAATCAATAAACCTTAATTCTCGCGGATGAAGTCATAGGCATCATCTAGTGTCATTAAATAAAATTGGCAATACCAAATGAGTATCTAAAGGTCATTCATTAGTTACGTGGCAGAATCATTTGCCATTTTGCAGGTGACGGTAAATTAATTTCGAATGAAGAATACTGATGATTTTATATAACACAGTGAACTCAATTTAACGAATTAAAAAATACGACTGCCCTGCCATATTATTTTTGGAGTTTACCTCCTTTTAAGAAGCGATTTGCATAGCCTTTGGATCTTATTCACATTTTTATTAAATGATATTTTTTGTGAATCACTGGATATTGAACTATAGTGTTATATATTTTTGGAATCTACTCATCATTTTCTAGATGATGATCATATGGTTAATCTGGTTTTCAATTTATTTTTTAAACTTTAGTCTTTAATGCGGGAACATGGCCACCCAATAATTTTTTTTAAATTTTACTAGCCTAGTGTGTCACCCGGAATAAGCTAGGCATTCTAACGATACTATCAAAATCGGTTCAGGCGTATAGAAGTTATGGTGAAATATACAAACTCACATACATACATACATACATGAACCCTGAGAACAATATACTCCTTTTTTCAGGCAGTCGTATAAAGAGCGAATTTATGTACCTTAATCATCAATATTTTATTCTAATCCAAGTAAACTAAAACTAGTAAGTCCTAAATATCTATTTAGAATGTAAGATTATAATCGCACAATAAAAAATATATACTAATATTATAAAGAGGTAAAGTTTGTTGTGTGAAAATTTGTGACGTTGTAGGGGTTAATCTCTGGATCTACTGAACCGATTTTGAAAATTCTGCTACCAATAGAAAGCCACATTATTTGTGAGTGTCATAGATATTATCCCGAAAAATTGGGGAGTTCCCGTGGGTATTAAAAAAAACTTATTTCACGCAGACGAAGTCGCGGGCAAGTCTGCTAGTATAATATAAAAGGGACAGAGTGAATAGACTACGCGCACCTACTATATCTAAGATATGACGTCAAACATAACAGGCATGAAATCTTAATATTTTAAGGACACTTACCTAGCTGTATCACAGACCACAACTTTACTATCGCGAATGTATAACTTTGTTCAACATAATAGGTAGTACGCCGACTGAGCAAAATTTTTATGCTTTCGAATTGTTCTGAATTAGTTGATTTATCATGTTAACAACTTGACCTCTGTATGACGAATGAAAATGAGACGAAGTAGTTAAATATCTGAAGGTAAGTATGTTATGGAAACTCGCATCTTATATTTAAAGTATGTATTGCCATATTATTATAGTGAAAAATTTATTCAATTCTTAGGTGAATTTTCAAACAAACAAGTAGGTGCGGCGGCTTCAAATTCACACTAGGTAATATTATATTGGTAATGATAAAGTGATTTTGGTTTTCTAGACAAAGGTCGAGTCTTCGTATAAACATAAACGTTATCTCTCACTTCGTACTTTCAAGTTTGGACTGGTTTTTTCTACAAATACTCATTCGAAAGAAATCTTCATGAAACTTTTTGGCACAGTTGGCACCTTACCCAGACAAATTAATTTGTTACCGCTACACAGTCCTACTCGTATCCTAACACTGAAAATAAATCAGGTCACCGCCTGAGTCCTGAGCACGGAAGAAAGGGCAAAAAAATTACATCTATTACTAGATGATGCCTGCTACTTTGTCTGCGTGGATTACAGCTTACGGTTTCTTGTTTATCACGGGAACTCTTTAATTTTCTGGGATAAACGTAGCATATGTCCTTCCACGGGATGAAAACTATTCCTATACTAAATTTCATCAAAATCGGTTGAACGACTGGGCCGTGAAAGCGTAGAGAAAGACAGACAGATAGGCCCACTTTCGCATTTATAATATTGAAAATATGGATCTAACAGCGACCTAACAGCGACTTAGTAACTATACCTAGATTTAAAAAAAATCTCGGATATCCTTTTGTATATATTGAGTTTACTCATATCAGTGATTTGGGCTGTCTGTGATGTCAGACAATATTATGTATTGTTTCGGCGATAGCTAAGTATTCGTGCGAAGTGTCGTGAGTAGACTTTGACTCGTGTGATGACGCGGCATTAGCAACACGGCCACCCGATTGCGTCACCCGGGCCGTAATCTGTATCCTCGAAAATTAATGGCGCTGGGAAAACCCCGCTTATATATTTATACATTAAATTAAAATAAAAATTCTTTATAAAAAATCGAATTCCAAAGCCACTGTAAAGTAAAAAATAATTTTGATTTCTACACGCTATGTTGAAGTCGGGCGAGACTGGCGCGTTAACTTTGCCTAGGTATCTTTGTTATACTCGCCCGACTATGCCCGACTAACAAAGATACCTAGGCAAAGTTAACGCGCCAGTCTCGCCCGACTTAAACATAGTGTGTAGAACAACAATATACTCCTTTTTTCAGGCAGTCGTATAAAGAGCGAATTTATGTACCTTAATCATCAATATTTTATTCTAATCCAAGTAAACTAAAACTAGTAAGTCCTAAATATCTATTTAGAATGTAAGATTATAATCGCACAATAAAAAATCTATACTAATATTATAAAGAGGTAAAGTTTGCTGTGTGAAAATTTGTGACGTTGTAGGGGTTAATCTCTGGATCTACTGAACCGATTTTGAAAATTCTGCTACCAATAGAAAGCCACATTATTTGTGAGTGTCATAGATACTATCCCGAAAAATTAGGGACTTAAACATAGTGTGTAGAAATCAAAATTATTTTTTACTTTACAGTGGCTTTGGAAGTCGGTTTTATAGAAATAATTTTTATTTTTGACTTTTTAGTGTACTCTTAATCCCCACGGCTTAGGAGTGCAGTACCCTGCAGCATCAGAGTTGAGGAGTTGGGACTTGGGTTTAAGTATAAAGTCGTTGCTTGACACCTACAATATGAATTCACCATTAAAAAATCCTAAATCGCTATTTTTAAGGAGTTATTTATGTACCCTGCAGCGTCCTGGCAGCGTCAGGGTTGAGGAGTTCGGACTCAGAGTTGAATCGTATACACGTGACGTGATAATTATGAATTCACCATCCAAATTTCCTAACTCTCTAGTTTTGAGTCGTCGTACGAAAGGTTGTAGATAGGTACTTAATCGGTCAATCTTAATCCATCTAATAGGTATTTAGTTGCTTGGTAGTTTCCTTTGTATTGGCAGGGGAGCTGGCTTATTTTTTAACCCAAAAGGAGGAGGTTTTAAATTTGGCGCGTATTTTTCTCTTCTACGCAAAATATCAGCGTACCTATCTGCTCAGCCAGGTAGCCAGTATTATTGGCACCACGCGGGCCTTATCATATAACTAAAAGTAGCCTGCGACTTTGTCCGCATTCAATTTCTTATTTGCTATGAGATTATGAAATTTTCGCATTGAAAAAAGCCTATTTATAGACACTTTATATAGCTTATGCACTATGCAGGTTTTTATTCTTTAAAACTTATAACCTAAATGCTGATTTTCATGTCTATGTCACCGTTATAGTGTGAAAACCGTTAGATTGTAATCTATCTATCGAAATTGTAAACTGTCGAAATATTGTGAACCGTTCAGTGTTCTGAGTGTCAATTTTTTAAATATTCATTGTATTTACGTTTTCTTGTCTCTTTCTTGTAGGTTAGGCTAGGGTTCGCTGCCGGGCACTTAGGTTCTATCGGGTTAATATACCTAACAGATTACAATCTACCGGAAAATAATGCTTTAAATTGTAATCTTTCGACAGTTTACAATTTCGCTAGTTAGATTACAATCTAACGGTTTTCACAATCTTACGGTGACATTATGCTTCAAAATCATAGAACTTTTATGTAACCTTCCAACCCCCATTTCACCCCTTCTGGGCTGAATTTTCGTAAAATTGATTTATACAGGTTATTATTATTTAAATCTATTAACTTAAATGCAATTTTTCATGTCTTACTTCAAAAGTATAGCACTTTCTTACAAACTTCCAACCCTCATTTCACCCCCTTAAGGGTAAATTTTCCCAAATCTGTTTCTTAGCTGATGCCTACTTACTATACTCTCATATAAAATGAATCTACCTTCCACATTTCAAGTATGTGTGCTTTATAGTTCCTGAGATATCGTGATTAGTCAGTGGGTGAGTGATTGAGTGGTATTTTGCTTTTATAAATATATGTATATACCAGATAATGTACTTTAACAATTAGATAAGGCAACATTTTTATTTAAAAACAAAGCGTATACAAGATTTATTATTTCATTTTCTAAATTAATTTATTTCCTATTTAGTATTCAGCATTGAGATGATTTCTAACAGATTTTTTCATCATAACATAATAAATATTAATTTTCGCGTTATAATATTACTCGAAATAAAAATATTAAATTATTAATGCGTTCCTAGAACTGGCCAACCTCGGCCAGTGTAGGTATTTCACTTGGATGATTTATTCTTCCAAGGAAAAAACACTGTCATTTTTCTTGTTATTTTTTTTCGATATACAAACATTAATAACATCAACAACTGTAATATAATGATTGAAGATGCTTATGGAAAACTCAAACACGAATACGTAGACGGTTTATTCACACCTACAAAATTAATAAACATACAAGTGTTTATTTATAACATACAGGGTCTTTGAAGAAGTGATAATGGAATGTGGATCCATATACATAAAATTAACACTAAGTAAAAGACTTTTATCAAAATGGGCCGAGGTCTGAAATGAATTACTACTTTTATTGCTAATTATTTCTAATTAATACTACCTATCCTATAAATTAACCTTGAGATTCGATCCCTTCTCAGATTCTCATGAAATTCATTATATTGACCAAATAAATGAATAATACCGAGTACTTAATCAATAAATATTACTTAATCAATAATATAATAGAAATTGACTAATATACTATTGTGTTGAGAGTTTGTGAGTTGCCCGACACGTCATTGCTCTTCAACGAAACAAAATTAGAACAGTCAGCACGAGGCATGAAAGATACGGAAGTCTTTCGCGGTTATCTTCGTGTCCATCTTATATAAAATATTCATCAATGCACTCGTATTTATCTGTATATGTTCCAAGTTCCAACATTTATGTGGTAAATAGTAATAGAAATAATTAATATTAGAGATCGATTTATAGGGCCGCCAAATTTCGTCGTTGCCAAATCAAATTGTCATTTTTTTTATACACTCCAAGTTAGCCCTTGACTGCGATCTCACCTGATGGTGAGTGATGATGCAGTCTAAGATGGTAGCGGGCTAACCTGTTAGGGACATGGCAGTTATATTAAACCCATACCACTATTCGGTTTCTACACGGCATCGTACCGGAACGCTAAATCGCTTGACGGCACGTCTTTGTCGGTAGGGTGGTAACTAGCCACGGTCGAAGTCACCCACCAGGCCAGACCACGGAAAATTCAGAAATTATAAATTCCCAAATTGACCCTGCTGGGGATCGAACCCGGGAGCTCCGCACGTTAAAACATCAGCGCTAGCAGCTAGCGCTGATGTTTTAACGTGCGGACCACACCGCGCCACGGAGGTCGTCATCCGTATTACTACTGGTAATAGGATTGGTAGTAGCTATGGACAACAATTGCCTCGTTGGTCTAGCATGTTCGACTGCGGCGGACGAGGTCCCGAGGTTCGTGTCCCGGTTCGGGCCATAATTAAGAGTTTGGTTTTCCTGTCTAGAAATTCTCGGTTCTAGCCCAGAGTTAGGAAGTTGGCAGTGTTTCACCCCTGTGCCTCGGATGAGCCTAATTATAACTAAAATGATAATGGTCGCTAAAGCCTGCCAACCCGCATTGGAGCAGCGGGGTGGGTCTAAGCTCCAATTCCCTCTCTCCTATGAGAGTGGAGGCCTGTGCTTAGCAGTGGGATGTTAAAGGGCTGTAGTGGATGGACAACAACCGGCCCATTTCTACCCGAATTTGGAAACAGACAACAGTGGACCTTTGTTAACATCACTTATCCGATTCCGGGTAAACAACAGTGCCCTGGCCAAGACGAATTTTTGTTTTATAAGTTAGAATAAACTTGCCATGGGATTTAATTATGTAATTCTTTTACTAAATTGGTATGCTATGTAACAGACAGATAAGTACATTAAAATATAAATTTCATTAAAAGCGAAGGTATGTCCTTGAGTCAATATTTTCTGCCTCATAAAATATAATACGTCTTTGCTACATTTATTTTCGTGCCTACTCACGAAAAGCGCAAATTACACGATGCGGGAGGTTGATATTTATAAATAATCATCATTGATGTAGAATTTTAGATAATGATACAACCCATTCTCGCGTGGAATAAACACTCGTATCCTAGATAATATAAGGTTAGGGATATAAGTATACTACCCGCGCGAGTTGAATGAAGTCGGGGCCTGGGGTGAGGAACATAAGCTCTGCATTCAACTCGCGCGCGAACTATACTTATGGAGCTATTTAATGATTTTTAAATGGGCATTATTTGAAGTATTAATAATAATTATTTTTAAATTAGCCTGGAGCCTTACTCCTTCAAAATGATTGCTACAGTGTAACGATGGCAATCACTTTCCTTATTGGGCAAATCCTTTATAATTTGTAGCAGCAAGAATACCCACCACATCGAACTATAACGCTTCAGACAATCATAACAATTATTGAGATTGTTACAATGATTGATGCAGCTTTTACACAATAGGGCTTCTTATTTATTTCCAAGATAGACAGATCAAATAATCTCAGTGAGCGAATCTGACCCGGCCTAAGCCGGTTTATCTCTTAAAATCTTAGCTTACTCTGTAAGCTAGCTCTGGTCAGGTAGACTTATCTATCATAAGCTTAGCTAATAAATGTGTAGCCATCATTTCCTAACCAGTTTGGTAAATAAATACAGCATAGTGTTAACACGTGTGTACGGTAACATATGGATACTGTGACGTCACAATAGTCATACTACATACTGTTTTGCATCTAGCATTTTTTATTACTCATAAATCAGTTCTGCAAACATTACGTAACTACTTAGGTACTAGGTGCCGTCTACTAAAGTGTGTATACAATTCACATTCAGATTAATAGAAATTTTAGGGATATGCAGATGAAATAAAGTCTAAAACCAACCCTACTATAAACCAAACTTTTCCATCATTGTTACTCTGTGTATTCGCTAGTACCGGGTAAGATTTACAGGTACAAGCGAATACATAGACGTGGATTGCTTTATACTATTTACTTAGTACAAATAATATAAAACAAATTTGCTTTGTTGTATTTCTTCTTGTTCTTTTGGTGCCTCTTCTTGTATCTTGCTCTGGATGATTAATTGTAGAAGGTCAAACTTAGGACCACGAAATATATGGCCCAAGTAGGTACTCCAACCACTTGTTATATTTAATAAATATTAATATAATAATAATAATAAATAGTTTCAAACAAAAGCTCAGCGTAATAACGTGTAGACGACTTCAAAAGACCATCCTCATCATATCCAGCAGTGGGCGTCTGTCGGTGGACGACAACGCTGGTAATGAATAATTTGGAAGGTTGCAAGTTGCAAAGGTTAAATATGTAGGTAGTATCGACCTTGTTACATTCTAAAGTTCGTGCAATCCACTAAGTAACTAACGAAATCGTGGGCTCGTCGGGTCACCCTTGACATCGTTCTTTCTCCAGACGCAGAATTCTTATTATCTATTATTTGGTCGCGATTTCGATCTATCCAACGTTTCGGATGTGCACTTTGTGCTATTTAACGTCTCTGTTTAATGGTGAAGGAAAACATGAGATGAGATGCATGCGTGAGAGGTCTTCCACAAAAGTTCTCACAGGAGTGTGATGTTTCAAGCCTTACCAACATGGCAGACTATGGCCTTCTCATTCTGAGAAGAAAACCGTGTTCATATCTTTGATAGATGATAATGACGTAACTGGTATGTACGAAGTCTTGAAATTACTAAAGAGAAAGGTAAAAAAATTTCAATTCAAGTTATGCTAATGTTAAAAAAATATTTTCATAAATAATATTATTTAAAGTTTTTAGATACTACCTTAATTTGGAGCATGATTAGGATGAGATTGATCGTGCATTTCAAAGGATAAAATCATAAAAATAGGTAACTAGGTACCTATCTAGAGTAGGTGCAAAATCATGCTCGTGTTTTATTAGTGTAAATATGTGACCAACATGATTTGTAGTGTACATTAGGTATATTAAGTATTAGGTATATTGCTCCTATTTATAGGTACTATTTGTCCATAAAGCCGTCACTGATTACGGAAATCCGATATAGTTACTACTATCCTAGCATAGTTGCATAAAAGTGTACTATGCGGAATAGAAATAATTTTCATTTCCTCGTACCTTACTACGAAAACTTCCTACGTAGGTACTCTAACCATTTTATGCTTTGAGTATGATTCAGTTCAATTCAAAACGAGTTGCTTGACTAAGCAGCGTCATTTATGGACCTAGATAATATTGTTGCTTCGCTTCATGATTTCCTACCTATACCTTTGCCCACAATTTTGTCCTTGACTAATTTTGGATTAGGTTTTTCAGAAACAATATAATAAAATTATTTTTATACTGAATTCCTGTATTACATTTTGGATACATAATAATATTATGTATCCAATATTATGTATGCACGGTCTAAGAACGATTCTGTCCAAGATATTTTGCGATTTTATCAAAAGGAGGGGAACATAGATATTGTATAAGCCAAAGAGATTTTATATCTAATTTTTTTCCTTACAGATATGAAAGAAACTATGAAGCATCAATTAAATGTGACAAAATGTTATTGATCTGTCTAATGACCGCCGCAAGTGATAAACACGGAGCTGTAATGTTGTCTCCATAATTATTTAATAAACTTATAATGGACCTCACCATACAGGTCCTGATAAAATTGTTCGTTAACGCCGTCCTGAATAAGGCCAAAATTATGCATTGGGAATATTTGTTCGCATTCATAGCGATGATGCTTGATTCAGAGGCCATAATTTTACTAAGTTTAGCGGTAATTATGTGATATTTCTTATCTATCATGTTAAATCATGACACAAACAATGCGCGGTTGAGACGGTGGAGTAACGATAAAGGGACGATTAAATAAGGAAGGTATATTACACACACACACAGGCGCACACACTGAAGATCACTCAAGGTAGTTCGCGTGCCTTCGTTGTTGGATTCTAAAATGTGACGTGATTCTTACGTTTACGTTACATACAAGCCTGGTAACTGTACAGTAACTGGTGTGACAATACCGCAGTTTCCGTAGCGCTTTGTCTATGTCCCTTAAAACTCAAGTTTTAATAGAAATCCATGCAATATTGAAATTTAATATTATACAAAGGCATGATTAGGTTTCGCTCGCAACTTAGTGTATTGTTATTTCTCATTTACTATCCACTATCCAAATATCATTGATTGCCACTGAACTGATTTTCTTCCGCTTCTCAATTTCCGCTCATTTTGTAATTTCACATAGTTTCAAAAGAAAATAGGTTTGAGATTTATGTTTATGAAAATAGTATAAATGATTAATATTCATTTTTTTACTTTACAACAGACTGAACGAATAACTTGTCGATCAAAAATTTGGCTAAGTAAAGTATACAACAATGGTGTCATTCCATGTGAAATTGAAGACGACGCGGCTATGTCCGGAAAAGTGTAGTAACTTTACATAATATTTCTACGTATTTTATAGAACCATAACTTTTATAAAGGTAAGGGTTACAGACGGTCAAAATGTTGGGTAGTAGCAGTTTTTACTGTGTACATGATTCACAAGAAAAAGCAGGTTTATTTTGCTGTATTCTGCTAGAACCAGATAAATCTGTGTCATATAAGGTACAGCGTTGTACTTTACTACATCCAAAATACACATGCAGCAGAAGTAAACAATACGCTCCCTTTTTACCTCTACATCGTCTTCCTTAATCTCGGCGTCTGATCTGATTTCGTCAGTACCTACTTGTGTCTTCAATTGTAGGATCTATGTAGCGTATTGGCAACTCTGGGTGCGTATTGCTTGCGTTTAGTGCATGTGTATATGTGGGAGGACGGAGCCCGCATGTACACATGCACTAAACTCTAAAACTAACAGCGGCCTTATACGGTCAGTTCAAAGCAGTTATGACTGACTCCTTCATCCTGCAATAGCATAGCGAACTCGATCTTCCTTTCATCGACATACATGTGAAAGAAGTCCTTGTATATGTTTATCGACTGATCAAGTTGCCCGTGTATGGTCGCCGTTACTGACCGTCTGATCCTTACATATACATATAGGTATACTACTTTAGAAAGTTATTTGATACAAATTACCAAATTATGGTGATAATTAATAATATTAATTGACCCTTTTGGTATTGTAGAAGTTTTAAATATTATTATTTTTTTGAGGAGCTGGCGAACAACAGCCTGTGTTAGTTGATCTTCGACATTTAGTTAAAAACTATCTTCCGTTTTATCTCAGGTAAAATTTATTTATCGGAACTAAAAAGCTTTTTGTCGACAACTCGTCTTTCGATTGACCACCATAAAAGTACAAGATATGCCTCTGTCAGTGTGTGGCAAATTAATACCTACCTTAATCAGACTTCATTATGAAAGAACTAATTTTCGATATTTTCTGCTCGGGTTCGACTGTGACACTTTCTATCACATTTTGTACAGGGCTGCATATCTTGTAATTTGATCGAAGTATTCCATTTCCGTTCCATTAATGGATTACTAGCTTACACCTACGTCTGCGTGATTACGTCTGCGTGGCTCAAGTTCTTGATTCACGCAAGCATTCTTTAAATTTCCGGGATAATTAATAGTAGCTTGTCCTTCATGCAATACAGAGTTAAGCTCTGTATCGAATTTCTTCTAAATCGGTTCAACAGAAGGGGCCGTGAAATCGCACCGGACAGGAAAGACAGATACACTTTCGAATTTATAACATGATTATGGATTTGCTCTCTATCAGGCTAATGCGGAAAAATTTTATTTGCAGTACCTCGACATTGGCGAGGATATGAACGTGCCCGATGACTTCACACAAAGCGAGTTGCAAACAGGAAAGTGGTGGCGGCATTTGCTAGCCGGTGGGATCGCCGGCGCCGTCAGTCGGACGTGCACCGCACCACTCGATAGACTTAAAGTATTTTTACAGGTATGTACATTTATGCGAATTTCTTTGTATGGGCTGGGCAGCATATGGCAAACTCCGTCGGGTCTTTTCGTCCCCTATACCGCAATGCCTGAAGACCAAAGGCTTCAATCAGTGCGTCCTGCCAGTTATGACTGACGGTGCCGAAACGTGGACACTGACATCGAGAATAGTCCACAAACTTCAAGTTGCTCAACGCGCTATGGAAAGAGAAGAAGAAAAGCGCTATGCTCGGAATTTCTTTGAGGGATAAAATCCGGAGCGAAGTAATTCGCCAAAGAACCAAAGTAATCGACATAGCTCTCAAGGCTAGCACGTTGAAGTGGCAGTGGGCTGGTCACGTTTGTCGTAGGACCGACGTCCGCTGGAGTCGCAAGGTCCCAGAGTGGAGACCGCGTCTCGGCAAACGGAGTGTGGGGCGCCCCCCCGGCTAGGTGGAGCGACGACATCCGGAGAGTGGCTGGCATCAAGTGGATGCTAACAGCCAAGGATAGGCAAAGTTGGCGCAATCTTAAAGCGGTCTGTCCAACAGTGGATGCATATTGGCTGACGATGTACGATGTACTTTGTATGTTCAAAAATTTATTGCGCCAAACGAGCTGGCGCGGGCATTTTAATGACTGCATAGAACCGCCCGCATGTTGTTTGTGAACACTAATGCTGAGATCTATTCCACTTGGCTCAGACTTAACTTAGAGTTAATGTCTGTCTAGTTTTAACCATGTCTTAAGTCTAAGCAAAGTCAAAGTTCGCTCTATAGGTCTACCCTAAGTATGCAAACGCGCCCACTACCAAACCCGCTAGTTGAAGCTAGCACGCACTTAAGGACATTTTACGTCAGCAGCCTAGTTGCTCCGGCATCATTTCATAATAATTTGTGTAAAATTGCGACTTATGCAGATGTCTACTGATGACGCCATTCATATTTTGCACTGAAAAAAAATTGGCTTTCATAGGGACTGCCGACAGAAGTGAAAACAAATATTTTTAATTTTTGTAAAAAATAATTAAAATATAAAAAGGATTAAATTATACCTTAACACTAAAGCCTTACCATTACCTTAACATTAAAGTTTAATTTCGAATGTTTATATTTAAGACCTTTGGTCTTCGTAACAACGCGAACATTTCGGCTGACGGATGACGCCGCGAATCCACATTTTTAGCCCCTACCAAAAGTGCTCAACGCGGCTAAAGAAGTTTTCACTTCAAAATATTTTTCTAAAAGTCTATGAAGTTTGAATTTATTGTATTGTATTTTAAAACTTTTGGTATTTTAGTTTAATAATTCATTTTGTGTGAATATTCCAGGTGAACCCAACTAGAGAAAATATGACCAAATGCTTGGCAAGAATGATAAACGAAGGTGGTATTACCGGTTTGTGGCGAGGAAATGGTATAAATGTAATAAAAATTGCGCCGGAATCGGCGTTGAAGTTTGCCGCCTATGAGCAAGTTAAGCGACTGATCAAAGGAGAGAAGAATAATCAACCGCTAGAGATATACGAAAGGTTCGCCGCCGGCGCCACTGCCGGCGCGATTAGTCAAACTGTGATTTACCCACTAGAGGTGCTAAAGACAAGATTAGCTTTAAGAAAAACAGGCCAATATAAAGGCATCTTGGATGCGGCTAAAAAGATATACGCTAGAGAAGGACTCAAGTGTTTCTATAAGGGATACATTCCAAACATCCTGGGGATAGTGCCTTACGCCGGCATAGATCTTGCGGTATATGAGACGCTGAAGAAGAAATACATACACAAGTACCAGGCCCACAACGAGCAGCCGGGCATGCTGCTGCTGTTGGCTTGCGGCAGCGCGTCCTGCACGCTGGGCCAGGTGTGCTCCTACCCGCTCGCGCTCGTGCGGACAAGGCTGCAAGCGCAAGGTATGTCCCTCACCAGAGTCCCCACTGTGACACACAGCGCGAATACAAGCGTCAGCCCACAACGAGCAGCCGGGCATGCTGCTGCTGTTGGCTTGCGGCAGCGCGTCCTGCACGCTGGGCCAGGTGTGCTCCTACCCGCTCGCGCTCGTGCGGACAAGGCTGCAAGCGCAAGGTATGTCCCTCACCAGAGTCCCCACTGTGACACACAGCGCGAATACAAGCGTCAGCCCACAACGAGCAGCCGGGCATGCTGCTGCTGTTGGCTTGCGGCAGCGCGTCCTGCACGCTGGGCCAGGTGTGCTCCTACCCGCTCGCGCTCGTGCGGACAAGGCTGCAAGCGCAAGGTATGTCCCTCACCAGAGTCCCCACTGTGACACACAGCGCGAATACAAGCGTCAGCCCACAACGAGCAGCCGGGCATGCTGCTGCTGTTGGCTTGCGGCAGCGCGTCCTGCACGCTGGGCCAGGTGTGCTCCTACCCGCTCGCGCTCGTGCGGACAAGGCTACAAGCGCAAGGTATGTCCCTCACCAGAGTCCCCACTGTGACACACAGCGCGAATACAAGCGTCAGCCCACAACGAGCAGCCGGGCATGCTGCTGCTGTTGGCTTACGGCAGCGCGTCCTGCACGCTGGGCCAGGTGTGCTCCTACCCGCTCGCGCTCGTGCGGACAAGGCTGCAAGCGCAAGGTATGTCCCTCACCAGAGTCTTCACTGTGACACACAGCGCGAATACAAGCGTCAGCCCACAACGAGCAGCTGGGCATGTTGCTGCTGTTGGCTTACGGCAGCGCGTCCTGCACGCTGAGCCAGGTGTGCTCCTACCCGCTCGCGCTCGTGCGGACAAGGCTGCAAGCGCAAGGTATGTCCCTCACCAGAGTCCCCACTGTGACACACAGAGCGCGAAATCAAACGCCAGCCCTCAACGAGCAGCCGGGCATGCTGCTGCGGTTGGCTTGCGTACCTACCTTCTGAACATATTTTTTTTTTGCAAAAAGACTACCTTTTCAGAAATATTTTTGTTCAAGTTTTTGGTAAATACCATGATTAAGGTACCCTACTAGCTACATCTGATACTTTACAACTGTTTAAGCCGAAGATAGGTAAATGAGTGTTCCGATAATCGATAAAATGTAAACGAGTAAGTGTAACGAGGAATGTCTGTGTCTGCAGAGCAAGCCGCGAAGGGCGCGGAGGGCACGATGCGCGGCGCTTTCCGGGAGATAGTGCAACGCGAGGGCGTGCGCGGTCTGTACCGGGGTATCACGCCCAACTTCATCAAAGTCATCCCCGCCGTCTCCATCTCATACGTCGTGTACGAGTACGCGAGCCGCTCGCTAGGCGTCAACATGACGTGATCCCCCCCGCACTCCCTCGCTGTACACCCGCGGTCACTCCACTCCGCGCGAGCTCTCACTCCCCTTAGTACGAGGTTTCATTCGGCTCTTAACCTTAAAACATAGGAGGCAAGGTCCATTTTTATTTGACGTCAAAGTCTTTCTACACTCGAAAGCTATCAGATTTCATGCGCAAACTCGTACTGAGCCCGCAGCTCGACGAAACATCACATTCTAATCTAAGCATATGTAGGAAATTTTGCATTTCAATGTAAATAGCTCTCGTATACGTTAAGTTTATTATTATTTATTTATTTCTACTTTATTGTGAATTTATTCCATTTTAAATTAATGATTCCGATTGAAATTGTTTAATGTGAATTGTCTGTTAAAATACATTGTGAATTTTTGAATGCAGCATTCATCTAGTAACCTTTTTAACTGGTTGACGTTTTAAGGAAATTGGTTTTAACTTATAATATTATAGTGACGTTATTGCATCTGTGATTATTGAATAAAATTATTTTTATTTTATTTTCTTTAGTTATTGTTTTATCCCCACTATTCCTGTTTGGCTCAAGACATTGCGGGAATGTAGTGACGACAGGTCTTTTCTGAAATGTTTTAAAGATTCTGAACTTTTCATATTACTTTTACATAGCACATAATATTGCATATTTGTGGGCAAAAGCAACTGACAAATGGATCATTCGTGCCGCTCATTTACTTTAGAGGAACAAACAAGGAATTATAAGAAATTCTTGTTTGTTCCTCTAAAGTAAATGAGAGGCACGAATGTTACTTTAGAGGACCAAACAAGAATTTCTTATATTCACATTGGTGTCCGTAACGGAATTTACTAAAAATAACGTTCAGTTTGCGTTTTAACATTTTAGAAAAGCAAATCACTTCGCTAATTTCGCAGTGTGCCTTGAGTCTTTTATCTTTTAACATTATTTTGCTTATTTAAAACCGCTCATTTTTGATACATAGCTATATTGATAATTTATTAATTTGTGTTGTTTTTTTTGTTTATTTTTCGTATTCGTTTCATACATTGAAATGCTACAAACGGAGAACGGAAACAATATACGTCCAGTGTCCACTTAATACTGAAAGCTATCAGATAAAATTATATTCGCGTAATTTTACAATATTTAACTTTAACAGTTGTTCTAATTAAGTACATATTTATTAATGGCGTGAGGTACGCTTATATATTAAGGATAATATAGTCTCTTTCATATACAACATGTTAAATAATTATCTAAAAAATACCATACATAAGCTGTGTGTGAGTATTGAGTACAGCCTAATTCCATTGCGTTTTAATAGTGACTAACATTTTTCTTTTTTTTAAGTGGTTTGATAAAAAGCTACGCTTATAATATTATGTTCTTTAAGATAATGACTTAGATCAGTATGGTATATCTGTTAACTTCACCTGTACCTTAGGGCGCGCGCGAGTTGAATGCAGAGGCTATGTATGGTGAACCATACAAAAGCTCTGCATTCAACTCGCGCGCGATCTGTATATAGTTGTTAATCTCCGATTTTACTTGTCAATAAACTCAAAATTATTTGATGCGCATGAACGCCAAACTGACACAAACACTTGCGTAAGTTTGGCGTTCATACGTTCATCACATCAGGACGTAGCGTTTGTGTGTATCAAACAAACCGGCACCTTCAAAATTATAACGATTTCTGCGTATGTTGCTTTAAGGGGAAGTTGTACCCCTAGTGCTCTCACTCAGTACTCTTGAGGGTACCAGTAATAGTACCAGTTTGTATTGCTAGTACTTGGTTGAAATTGTTAACAAAAGTTGGCCCCGAAAAGGAGACTAATATTAGGTCTCCCCATATGAAACTGCCTTTTAAGTTGTTTATAATGTATTTAAGGCTGTTAAGGCTTGCACAGTTAACCTCTCGCGCACGTATATGTGTACGATTTGTCATGAGACACGCTGTGCATGTGAGAATTAAGTCAAGTCAAGGTAAGTTCTAGTTAAAATATCTAGCTGCACTCAAAAGTTTAGTAATCGTAACCAATAGTGAGAATCATATATTGTAATATTATTTAGTTGTAAATAATCAACAATATTTCCTGTATCAACTAGAGATGAAATACCTACCGGTGAGGATTCATAATGTGCACATATTGGGGCCAACTCAGTATAACAATCTCCAAATTAAACTAAAATGACAGCTCTATACCTCTAGCTCTAATAACTCTCTAGTGCTGCCCCTTTCCGCAGAGTGTTGAATTTGCTCCATTGTAATACTAGCTGATACTCGCGACTTCATACGCGTGGAATATATTTTTTTATTCTCATGGGAACTCCCTAATTTGACGGGATAAAATGTCTAATATTAATTTAGGTTATAATGCATTCCAAATATCAGCCAAATCGGTTCAATCTTTGCGGCGAGAAAGGGGGAACAAACATACAAACATCTACAATGAAATGAAATGAATTTTAATGATGGAAAACAACAAAAAAACTTTTTTTCCAAAACAGTTGTGTACTTTATGGAGACTCGCCTAGCTATTTAATGTTGATGGTATCGTGCTATTTATAGTAACAATTATAGATTTTATGCGTTGGTGACGCTGGTCAAATATAGCAATTGACGATAGGGACTGTATTAGGAACATTAAGCTTAAATTTAAATATATACATAATAAAAGTATAATATACTATTTTAGTAGATAGATAACAAATTGTTCTGTTAGTTTTATTACAGACTGCTAGCGATTTTTTTATTGTTTTAGTATTAAAATAATAATTATGAATCAAAATATGTACCTAATGTTAAAAAAAGTGTTCAACTTGAAAAGGGTGTGCAATATGCATATTGTTTAATCTAATCGTCACTTAAAAACAATAATTAATATACTGAAGTGCATATTAATAATTATTCGTTTCATCTGGAAACTTGCTAGACTAAAAAGTAAAGATGTTATGTTATCTGCCAGGTAATCGTATCTACTTTATTTATTTTCTCCAAAAACATGTTTTAATTACTTATGGAAATGGAAACTTAACCGAAGGATAGCCTGGGTAGAGAATTACTTAACCCAAAGAGCTATTTACGTTTTACAATTTAAAGCTAATAACAATCACTTGCTTTTATCGTGATGGAAAACATCTTTCTTCGAAATCTGTACTTATGTCAGAGTTGTCGTTAGATAATGTAATCAATAGTGTGAGTAGTCTGCCAATATAAGCGCTTGCCGGCATTGTAGACTATGGCCTAAACCATTCCATGAGATGACCCATGCTTAGTAGTAGGCCTGCGATAGGTTGTGATGTTAATGATGAATCTTTGGATATTTTTGAATTGCTGGTCGTTAGTCTCGCTAAAACTCAGAAACGGCTTGATTGATTTTGATGTCATTTTTTGTGTGTGTTTGAGTGGGTCCCGGGATGGTTTATATTTGTCACCGTAAGATTGTAAAAACCGTTAGATTATAATCTAACTCGCGAAATTGTAAACTGTCGAAAATATTTTGAAATATTCATTGTATTTACGTTTTCTTGTCTGTTTCTTGTAGGTTAGGTTAGGGTTCGACATAAATAATCAGGTAGTGGCACTTAGGTTCTATCGGGTTAATAAACCTAACAGATTACAATTTAACGAAAAATAATACGTGAAATTGTAATATTTCGACAGATTGCAATTTCGCGAGTTAGACTATAATCTAACGGTTTTTACAATCTTACTGTGACATATGAAAAGTGGACCCGGTAGAGGGTGCTGGGTGTACAAACTATCAGGGCAGGACAACGTCTGCAGAGCCTAAAAGTTTAAATAATATTGAGATATTGTTCTCTAGTGTTAGTTACGTTTAGAAAATTGCTACAACTTATTACCTGGAACGTAAGATTGACACTTAATTTTACCAGTCTAATTTATAACACCCTATGACTTGAATGAAATTGTGTTGTGTTTACTGATAACAAAGACCATAATAAGATTTTAATAATAATGCTACTTGCTTTAAATATATAGGTAAACCTATTATAAACCTTTTCAATGTTCAAATATTATGTAGTAGTTAGCAATAAGTATTCATTGTTTCTTATCCGTACGTACTCAATAACTAAAGACAAAATAACAAAAATAAATCAATCGTATACTTATATAGTATTAAGGAATTTATGCTAAAATACTGTTATTCTATAAAGCGTACTTTGACTTTTCTCAGACTTCAGTTTCAGATAAAACGAGATCATATTCTCTCTTACCCTACAATTAGGAATATTAAAAATCTCTTACGTAATTAACTGTCTCGTTTTAACTCTAAGAAAAGTCTGAGCAAAGACTAAGTAGGATCTTTGCATTTCAGCCTAAAGCGTAGGTAATTCCTATTTTTGTGGATTAGCAATATTATTAATATACCAGATAGGTAGATATTCCTACCTCTAATATTGGAAATTATTAATACATGCATATAATGCATTATTTTACTAACATGCCTTATAGGGTCTTACCATACATAGTCTAATATTGTTGCTATGAATTGAATTGTTAGAGAATAGGTAAGCTTAAATGAGTGACAGTAGGTAATATAACTACTTTGTTATAATGTTTCAATAAATCATTTATTATTGACGTTAATATAATTACATCTTACCTATTAAAATTTGCTCTCTAATTATTATTATTGTTTTTATTATACTAACCCATAGAAATATTTAATAAGCAGATTCCCTGTTCCGTGTACCTACTTTAACCTACCATATTCAAATTATTATTATATGCAGATTGCAGAAAATTAATACCAAAACAAGCATACTGTACTGTCTCATTAGGCAAGTCAATTGATCATCGTAACAAACATTCCCGAAGGAAACTTAAGAATAAGAATGTATAGCGATTATAGCAAACAGATCTCGGAAGCGTAATTCAAAAAAATTGGTACATGTATGAGAATATGAGTAATGGTGACGATGACGCGTCGATTTCGCTGTAACTCATTGGAATGCACTCCCCTGTTTGCTAGCAAAGTTTCTCTAATCACTCTTCCGCACTCTATAGTGTAAATAGTTCCACACT
The DNA here is from genome assembly GCA_964035005.1 of Erebia palarica. Classification (NCBI taxonomy): domain Eukaryota; kingdom Metazoa; phylum Arthropoda; class Insecta; order Lepidoptera; family Nymphalidae; genus Erebia; species Erebia palarica. The sequence goes on from OZ035986.1 coordinate 26,142,559, forward strand.
CATTGTGAATTATGGTCAGGTGCAGAGTTATTCTGACTGTGTTATGGAAATAACGTCAATATAGAATTACATAGATGAGATGGAACGTCGACGACATGGGGAACTCGCCCGCAGGGTTGCCATACGATGCTAAAATTGTGAAGGGGGTTACGAGATCGAAAAGCTCACTCTCAAAAAGGTAAGGTCATGAATTACAGCACAGATGGTATGAGTTACCTACTCCCAACCGCGCATGCATGCACACGGCTATGAGTCATATGCTGTTACGTAGTGCGATGGTCCAAACCAAACAAAAAACTAAACTAAGTAATAATAATAGTAGTTACTTAGTAATATAAATCCAGCCTCACTACAGGTATAGTGAAGCTGGATTTGAAATTACAATATTATAGTTATGTGGCACCTACCTATCTATAATATAGCTAATTATGCACCAACCTAAAAATATGGTGTGAGTAAAAGGTGAAATGATAAGTAAACAAGAAAATATAATAATTATAATATGTTTAATTATTTTTATGAGCATAGGTGGAGGTACAAATCAATCATACTTTATTTTATGCCTTATACTTATATTATACATATCTATGTCAACATTTTATTCTACTCCATTTCTGGTGGTACAAAAATATCAAATTAAAACTATGAAATACATTAAAATCCAAACATTAACATTATCATCAACTCAGCATTGATAAATTTAAATTAGGTAAGTACCAAAAGTAGTCTTCATGATGTGGCTAATTCTGTTGTAGTTACACATTCTAACTAAAATTACAGATAAAATTTATTGCCATCATTTTATCAGAAAAGACAGCACTTGATTCAGACCTTTCAAATTAGTTTAAAGATTGTATTGGTACAAACAGAACTATAGCCATTAGCCAATATTTGGAGCAATGTATGAATGATGGTTGATTGCTTGATTTATAGAAAATAATAAGCATTTACTTCAATTTATGAAGTCCATGGTTTGATTAAACATCTTTTTTTATTTCTAATTAATATGTACTTATATATAAAATACTATAATAAACACAGATTACAGAATCAGAAATATTTAATATTGAGTATTACAAAAATACAAATAATATACAAATGTCAAATTTTGTGTAAATAAATAATTAACTTGATAGTTATTGTACTGTTATCAGAAATTCCATCCCTTGATAATTATACTAAATTGATCAAGTATAGGTACAACAGTAATTATATGAACACATTTTGTGAACAATAAAATTACTAGTCTTATATTCACATAGTAGTTACATAGTATAACTACTTTGTTGTCTTACATAGTTCTATTTACACAAACTTAGTTATATCCAATGTAAAAGTGGTAGACATAGTTGGTTGGTACTTTCTATTAGCTTTTACGATATCACATGGAGATGGTGTGTTAAAATCGAAGCTCTTGATTGTTGTAGGAATTTTCTCTCTCAAATAAGGTGTAGGGACAGGTCTCAGTCGTGAGCACAATACTTTACCAAAAGTAGAACATTTGCCCATTTTCACTTTTTCTTTTAAAATATAAGACATGTCCGTAATACAGGACAGCAACGGCTCTGGAGTTTTTGTCCTCTCTGGCTCAGCATCACAATCTGTAAAATTCAATTTAAATAATGACTCCACAGAGCTACTGCTGCTGAGAGTTTCTTGTTGATTAACACGAGATTCTGGAATGTAGGGAGTTTGGATGGCTTTCATTAAGTCAATAACAGAATTCTTTTCATCCTCCTCTATTTTTAGACGCACCATCTGTTCTTCCAACTTTTGTTTGTCTTCTTGCTCTTTTTTCTCTTTGGCAACAAGCATATTGGCAACTTGTTGAGCCAAAATAGATTGAATAGGGCTCTCACTAAGGCTAAGAGTTGGTATGGGTAACCTTGGACGAGATTGCATATTCATCTGTGACTCTGAGGCAGTACCGTCTCGCAAACTATTGAGTGGCGGAATATTAATCGATGTTGTATTGGAATGCCCGCCACTGTCTTGTAAACTGGTCTTGGATAGGTGACTCTCCACTAGTGCAAACAAAGAAGAATACATTGAAGAGTCCGTCATTTTGGAATAATTATTCCAAATTGAATCTTCTTATAATTTCAATATCCCAAATAAATAAAAAAAACGTATAGGTGGATAAGATCAGAATCTTCGTTTATGTATTGCATGTATCACATTAATTAAATAAAAAACCAACAAATAAACACAATCACACAACCAGAGACAATTGCATGTATTTTTTTTATTAAATGGCTTTATGGCACTGGGTTCCATGTCACCGTAAGAAAGACACAAGAAAACGTAAATACAATTCATATTTCAAAAATTGACTCTCAGAACATTGAACGGTTCACAAGATGTCAACAATTTAGAATTTCGCGAGTTGTATTATAATCCACCGGTTTTTACAATCTTACGGTGACATAATATTTAAAAGAGAGGATAGTTATACGATGCATTTTATTATTAAAACATGTAAAACTATGTTTTGACTTTCTTACTAAAAGGTACGTTATTAGAACGAGACAGGTGTATTATATTATTGCGTGAACGTGTCGCGCAATTGTCATATGACGTCATCAAATTTAGCTATTGAAGCCAATTTTTTGCTAACTTCAAATGGCGTCTGTGGTGCTTCCGGTGTTTCAGTTGTGAATAATTACCTGTTTTGTGAATATTTTCATGTATTTTGTTGTACTTTTATGTAATTAACTATGGTGTAGTGCTCAGTTGTGGGATGTCATAATAATAATAATGTAAAACGCCCAGGAATTTCATTTCATAGGTGAGTAACAAAGTCGTCTAGTTTTTCGTTTTGTGGCGAACATTTTAAGGACTTGCAAGGATTGAACCTCAATTTGTGTCCAGAAACTAATAACGATGTTTCCCAAAATAGAATACTTCAGACTTCAACGTATTGCAGGTTCCAATTTAAGCATGAGTCTCCTCTCGGAATGAAAACGGTTTGGCTATAGTCCACCAAGCTGGCCAACACGGGGGCGTTGCAGCATGATTATATTTTTACTTATCATTTCACCCAGCCAGCGCCCACTACTGAGTAGGAGCCTCCTGTTGGAATTCTAAGGGTTCAGCCATAGTCCACTACGCTGGCCAACAAGAGGCTCTCCGATCGTGATTACCCTTTTTTTTGAAAAACTACTGCTGTTTTTGGTTTTACATATGCATACTACTTAGAAGTTCTAATTAATGTTTCAAATTTATGGGCACAAAGGAGAACTGCAATAAATAATTTTTAAAATCAGTCTATATTTATTATTCATATTATTATCACGTCAAAACCTCAATTCACGCGGACGGAGTCGCGGGCATCAGCTAGTTCATTATAAAATACGAATACTAGTATTTTTCAAAATATTATGTTTAATTATTAATTAATTTTATTTGCGATAATTTTACATCGATAATACTAACCCTAAGCTTAAGCTCTACCCATACACCATTTTTACTTACCGGAAGCTTCAATTTAAATATGATGTTTCATATCCTTCTCAATATATTATATTATCAAAGGTTTTTCCAAAGGCGTACGTGGTGCTGTTCTTTGATTTTATATATAGGAGAGGATATGTTGCATTTTACTCAATTATAGTTATACGATGTATTTTGTTAATAAAACATGTAAAACTATGATTTGACTTTTCTTACTTACTAAAAGCTACGTTACTAGAACGAGACAGGTGTATTATGTTATTGCGTGAATGTGTCGCGCAATTGTCATATGACGTCATCAAATTTAGCTAATGAAGCCAATTTTTTGTCAACTATAAATGGCGTCTGTTGTGCTTCCGATGTGCCAGTCGTGAATACCTGTTTTTTGAATATTTTCATGTGTTTCTGCTTAGTTTTATGTAATCAACTATGGTGAAGTGCTCAGTTGTGGGGTGTCGTAATAATAATATTGTAAAACGCCCAGGAATTTTATTTCATAGGTGAGTAACAAAGTCGTCTAGTTTTTCTTTTTGTGGCTACTATTTTAAGTTATTTCGACTAAATAAAGGTTAGTTTCTTCTTTACTGAATCCATTACAAGTAAATTTTGGCGCTGTCCCCAAAAATTTGGATTATTTCATTACTTTTTGTTTGAAGTGTACATATAGTGTGGGGATTGTATTGTTTACAAATAAATTATCGATAAAATTAAAATTTCATATAACTCTTACTGTTTCTCACTCTGAGGGGTAGAGACATGAAATTGAACAGTCAGATTCTACTTATAATATTTCCAAATTCATTTTAGACTGTAGCAATGATAATCTAGTGATTAAGACACCCGATACGTCAATATTAAAAATCAATAACTGATTTACTACTATAAAGTACTAGTATATTCCTTGGCTGCGCGGACCACTAAAGTGGCCCGCGGATATGCACAGGTTTTTTTTCAAATGCAACTATTGTCTTTTTAGGCATTCTTTCTTGATTTTCGCATTTAATCGGCTCTATTTTTTAATTTCTGAGTAATCATTTTTGTACCCACGACGGAACGGAGACGGTATATTATGTGTTTGCCCTAAGAGGTTAGTTTGTGCACTTTGTGGTTACCATTTTCCTGGAAAACTACTGGACCAATAATTATGCGGTTTTTTGCATTAGATATGCATAACTTCTAAGAAGGTTCTTAGATATGTAGGACCATAGTCCATCAAGTTGAGCTGCTATCGTGATTTTTATTGTTCAATGTTACCATTTTTCTCAAAAAGTTCTGGGTCGATTGAGATGCGGGTTTTTGCATTGGATATGTATAGCTTGTGAGAAAGTTCTTAGATATATTTTATGGTCAAAGTCCACAACGCTGTGCTGCAATCGTGATTTTTTTACTATCTGTATGCATTTTTATACATTTTTGAAATAAATCCATTTTAAAATCAGTTTACTTTTATTATTCATATCATCACATTCAGTAATATTTTTCCCATAATATCTAGGAATTCCAACTTATTTAATGAAACAGTATTGTTTGTAAGGTTCACATGAACTAATAATATAAATCTATACTAACACATATTATAAACGCGAAGTTGGGATGTATGGATGATGTCGTTAATCATGCCTAAACTGATCTGTATGAAATTTGGGACAAAGATAGATTATAGTCTGGCATAATATTCCGGAAAATTCAAGAGTTACCGCGGGACCCAAAAAGCCTCAATTCACGCGGACGTAATCGCGGGCATCAGCTAGTTCATTAGAAAATACGAATATAAAATATAAATATTCGTAATTAATGTAAACTAGTGTTTTTTTCAAAATTTTATTTGTGATAATTATAAATCGATTATACAAGTATCGATAATACCAGCCCTAACCACCAGCTTAAGCTCCGCCCATACCCCTTTTTTACTTATCGGAAGCTTCAATATAATTAATATGATGTTTCATATCCTCTCCTATAAATAAAATCAAAGGTGCTGTTAAATGCCCAACCAATGTTCCTTGGTGGTGTCTGTGTGTTCTAGTGTACCTGGTGTACTCTTTGGTGTAAAGTCATTATTTGTGTCTTGTCACTTGTGTCTTTCTTTTCTTCGCATAGTTAGCACGTGTAGACGCGGTCGTCTTGCTTAACATCCCCTAAATCTAAATAGGTACATTAAATCTGTCGATTTCAGCACCAAAGTAGAACATACCTGTATTGTTAGATTGTGAGAACGTGAGAGGTAGCGTGATGTGTATTAAAGCGAACTGTATAACTTCTTAAACAATCGCACTTAATTACACGAAGTGTTCACGTGTAATATTTCAAGGAAATTTTGTTGTTACTTAGGTTAGATTAGAACAATGCCATCGGATGCAAAGAAACGGGCCCAACAAAAGAAAAAAGACCAGGCGAACAATCGGAACAAAAAGCCTGTAGAGAGAGTGACTAACGCGGAAACCAATGGCGCAACCAACGGTACGGCGAAAGAGGTTCGCGAGCTCACCGCCGAAGGTAACTGTCATGCGAATTGTGAATTACTAATGTACTAACGATTAACTACTGAGCACTGAAACTTCTATTATTAGAGTGCTTTGAGGGCTTTTTGACATTGCTGTTTGCAAAAATAATACACTAATTAAGGATGCTCTTGCATAAAGAGATTTGTATGTATGTGTATGTTGTATGTGTATTCAGCTTCTTGTGACCTTTTGTGAACAAGAATTCTTTAATATGCATAGTTGTTGATTTCTGTAATTAACTGTGTCTAACTGACTTGACATATTCCTTGGATCTATATTTGAATATTGAGGTGCATTAATGTACGCCACAAATGTAAATTTATAAGTTGGAAATATGTCTAGTAAAAACTGAGAACTGTACAGTTGAAAAAAACTGATAGCTGACATTTGACACTGTAAGTTTGTAGCATAATAAAGGTATGTTCTGATATACACTGCGAGCACTGTTCAGTGCTCTTACTGAGGAGATATTTATTCTGTAATGGACTGACAGTATACTGTCGCGGTATCCTTGGGAAAAATATCACATCGTAAATCATAAAAAATTTTACTGTGAGCACTGGCGTTTTCGAGGTAAGGTGCTCTCAGTGCTGACTGCGTTCTGTTTTAAACAGTAACCAGTATAGCTAACTACAAAGGAACAGCTTCACAGTATACTAAAGTGACCTCACACTACAGTGCCCGCAGTGTATATTGGATCATACCCTAGGAAGAGTTTTAAGTCTTCCTTTCAAAAATGCAAATTTACACAGAGTCACACAGAATCCCAGCAATAAGTTAGAATTATATAAAAGGCAAAGCTGGCTAACTGATGTAGGTTCAGATGTATAAAGGATTTTAAAATGGTTCACAGACACAAAGCTAGTCATGCTAGCTAAACATGTGCTTCATAAGAATTCTTTTATTCACAGAGGCATTATGCTTGAAGTTGGAAGAAGAAGCCAAAATGAACTCCGAGGCTAGATCTTGCACTGGGTCTCTGGCAGTGCATCCTCGTTCAAGAGACATCAAAATAGCTAATTTCTCAATCACTTTCTATGGTAGTGAATTGCTTCAAGACACCTTATTGGAATTGAATTGCGGCCGAAGATATGGTCTAATTGGCCTCAATGGATGTGGTGGGTACATATTTCATTTGGATTTTAATCTATATAAGTTGACTCTCACAGCCTGAGTTGAAGTAGTTTGCTGGCTGGTAATCTTAATCTTAATAATTAATAATGTCTAAATTATTCCTAATATTAGTTTACTCTGGTTCTTCTCTTGTATTAATTCATCTTCCTAACTATAAGCTTTTTATTTTTTTTAATTACTTCCTATGTAGTATATATTAATATTTATTTTTCCACCTTTGCAAGCTATTTTTAACTCATGTAAAATCTATCTGTGAAAACTTGTAATTGGCATTATACTTATTTTTTATTTATCCATCCATTTCTGTTGTAGCTGTAAGTTTTCTGTACTAAATAAAATAATGAACTGCTTTCTTTTGGTAACAGTTTTTTCTGTATGTAATTATTGAGGAGTTATTTTTTCTAAGTATCAAATTGTAAAGTAAGAGTCCAATTGTTTTTTTTGTTTTTTTGTAAACATTCTGTTCACTTTCAAAATGTTTATCAATACTTAATCAACAACAAACTACATTGAAATTTATTTCTAAACTGACCTCAATTTGTCTACAAAATAAGAGCACTCAATACCATATCTTATTACTTTTTGTGCTCAAGACATTTTACTCTCTTTGCTTTGCAGTTAAGTTTCCAATGTTATGCAATGACTAATTCTGTAGTTACAGTCTCTTAAACTAAAAAGACAATGTATTGCTATTCTTTTCTGTAGGGAGTATTATGAAAGTGACAGCAATATATTTAGAGGTCAATTTAGTTTAAAGATTGTGTTGAACAAAATTAGATGCAATGTCAGCCAAAGTGTATATTTTATTATTATTTCTTTTTTACACTATAGCAGAGCTATCTCTAACCTACATTCCTCCATTCATTTGTTCATTGTTCATTCATTGCGTCTTGTAAGATTATGAAACATCCAAACTTTCACATTATTATGACAGTAAGATGCACCTTCAATGAACACCACGTGGGTTAATTTATAATTACCTATTTGTTCTTATTGGCGACTTTACTTTCTGGCATTGCAAAATATATTATTTATTTTAATTATGCAAGTTTCAACAAATTTTTCAATTAGTTAAGGTAACTACATCTAACCACATTCATCATTGTTACAACCCATTGCCGGGTCACTACTGAGCAGGAGTCTCCTTTTGTAAAGAGAAGGGTTTGGCCATAGTTCAACACACTGGCCACATAACGTCTGAAAAGTTAGAGGTGCAAACCCAGCACCCCATATAGGAGGTTGGCTACTGCAAGGCCATCACCACTACAAGCTTTAAATTGAGAAAAAGTACCAATAGGCTAAATTGCTAAATTTTGTGTTTGTTAACTCGAACTTGTTATGTCACCATGAAAGTGGTGGTTGTCCTTTGTCTTTAGTGTTCAAATTTAAAAAGAATTGTTCGTTCCTTAATCTTCATTCTGTATTGTCAATAGCTATTGCACTATAATTAATATGCATAGCGATTTTCTATGTAATTATTATTTATATTTGTGCAACAAAACAATAAATATTGAAAGACATATAAAATTACTTTAAACTATATACTCATACCTAAGTCATTACACTGATTTTGGCTGTCTGTTTGCATTTTGTAAGTCTTAATTTTAACATGTCTGCAGATATTTCTGTGGGTTATAATTATTATGTGATTGGATACAATTTACCGAAGTTATCTCCATACTTACTACTATTTACATTTAACATTAGCGGAACTTCGGATAAACGAAAACACACTCAGTTTACTAATTTACAATGTGTGTTTGTTATTTTATGTTAAAGGTTAACAAAATAAGCCAAGAAATATTTGTATCCACTAATATTTCCAGTGCATTCATAGTTAACCTGATCAAATGACATACATAACTTACAACATCAACATTCTTAACTGTATTTTGATGCCTAAAGAATTCAGTCTAGACTTTAGTACGCTAATTAGCATCACAAAAATAAATTTTGACCTTAAACCTCTGCTATGCGTGTTGTATTGATTAATTTGTTTGTATGAAAACTACGAATTAAGCTACATTGACGGAAGTGTTCTTTTACTGCAACACAACTTATTTGTCACATAACGTTGTGTTTCCTCACTGTACTGAGTCTGAAAATTACTGGTAATAAGGAGCAAAGACAATTCTTTCCCGGTTTTATTATCTGAAACCATCACCACCTGTCTTCAGCGATAATGCTCTTCTTCTGAAACTTGCCAGAGAGAATTTGTACGGATTGTGTGGGGTGCTCTATTTGATGAATGTAAATGCACAATCATTCTCATAATATTATTGTTATTAAATTTTATTTTACTATGTGCAGGCAAGTCGTCGTTATTAGCAGCGCTAGGGCGTCGCGAGGTGCCTATTCCAGAGCACATCGACATATTTCACTTAACTCGAGAAATGCCCGCATCTGATAAAACAGCTCTACAGTGTGTCATGGAAGTAGATGAAGAGCGAATCAAATTGGAGAAGTTAGCTGAAGAACTGGCCCAGTGTGATGATGATGGTATGTTTTTCATGGGACTATTGCCGTCGTTGTATGACTATAACCGATCTATTGTGATCCTTACTATCTAGAGTTATCCTCCAAAACTGGTTGCCACTAACTACAGCAGAAGAAGAATTATATTATATTATATAATTATATAGTTGTGCTGATATCATAGAATTGATGATTTTATGAAATAATCAAGCATTTAGTTTTAATTCATTGATATGGTCAAAACATAATATTATGAAATGATCAACAAACAGGGTAATATTTCATGAATAGCCGCCATTCCACAAAATATTCTACTATTTTATCTAGTGATCAATTTTGGCAGGACATTTATATACCTAGTTAAAAGCACACTGAAATCGATTAAGTTTTTCCTAAATGTTGTCCAGATGCGCAAGAACAATTGATGGATGTCTACGACCGGCTAGACGACCTGAGTGCTGACACGGCCGAAGCTCGCGCGGCCCACATCCTGCACGGTTTGGGCTTCACCACGTCGATGCAGCAGAAAGCTACTAAGGATTTCTCTGGAGGTAACATCATCAGGATAAAAGCAGTCTCCGTTTCTCCTAGAAGCAATCTGTTTTTCATAATAATCTGCATCGTCTTGCTTAAATCTTGATGAAAATTGAACGAAAAACAAAACGTAGGAAGAGTTACAATTACATATTTTACCAAAGGACTGTTTTAACATTCAAGCACATTATCGTGAATTATACCTTACTATTTGACAGAACATAACCACAACAATGAATCAAAATTCACAATGAATTTATAGGTGCCTACAATGGTAACTTCACCCATACAAACATATTAAACAGTCATCATGAGCCTGATGTTATTCTTCACCACTGCAGCAAGTGATATTTTAGTGCTTACAAGTAAAAAACACATAACTCTGAAAAGTTAGAAGTTTCAGGATTGAACACTGTCTGAGCGAGGTCTTAACCAAGAGGCTATGACCTCTTCAACTAGGTTATCACTTCATTTGGCTATAACTGCTTCATCTTGCGATAGATAAAGTTTCCTAGTTTCTTACTAGGCAATCCATCTAACTTTTGCTGGAGAGTCATATTTTTTAGGACTTGGGCTTAATTCTTGTGGTGTCCATTTTGTTATAGTTTTGACTTCTGAATCCAGGTTGGCGTATGCGTATCGCATTGGCGCGCGCTTTGTATGTGAAACCGCATCTATTACTGCTTGATGAGCCGACCAACCATCTGGATTTGGATGCCTGTGTGTGGCTCGAAGAAGAACTAAAACAGTCAGTATTATTTATAAATAACTAGATGATAAAAGTAACCTACGTCATTCCCCAGATTGCAACCTCTTTCTGAAACCTAACTGATTGGACATTGAAACCTAGCAGACAGCACACTTTATTATATCGTACCCTTATTGCAAAAACCGATTATCTGCATCAAAATTTGAGCGAAAAAGTTTTGAGATATAAGTACTTGAAAGTTTAACGACACAAAAATTTATTATAATGATGTCAATTTTTAAACGCTAGTGGTTTTTATAAACAAGAAACTATTAAAGAATAGTTACGTACATTAATAATTGAAGAAAAATTTCTAGATTTTCAATAAAAAGAAAAAAATAACCGGTAAGGAGCTCATTTAGTAGGTTTTTCCTGAATGCAGAAAAACTACCAAATCTTCAAAATTACTCTTCTGGTAGCTCTATTGGCATTTTTTATTTAATCTCTCACTTTGAATATTAATAATCATCCCGACAAAAATCGTTTTAGTTCAACTATATCCAGTACAGGTGTAAAATAAATATACTTAATTGCTTTTGGCTGAAGGTAAAGTAGATATTATTTTACTTTGTGCGTACTAACTGTAACGGTTTTACCCGCGTAGTTTCCGTTCCCTTGGGAAATGGGAAAATCTAAGTTATTTCTTATTACCTATTTGCCAGTAAAATTCCCGTTATAATTGGTCCAGCCGTTCTCGAGATTAGCGCGTTTAAACAAACTAATTCGCTTATAATATTATTATTAAGTCAAACTAGCTGTGCTCTGCGGCTTCACCCGCGTTTGTCCCATTTCCGTGGGTATTTCGGGAAATAATGTACATATAAACCTTCCTCTTGAATCACGCTATCTATTGATGAAAACCACATTAAAATCCGTGGCGTAGTTTAAAAGTTCTAAGCGTACATACATACATACCAGTACATACAGAGAGACAGACGCCGGAGAGCGGCTTTGTTTTATACCATGTGAAGATATAGGTTTAGTTTAAAAAAAAACAGTTTAGTCTTCTGAACTAGTCAGAGAACATGTATCATCAGTGTCAGAGAGAGAGTTGCAGCTGGCAATCGATCAACACTGCTAGCTTCAGAAGCCAGCGATTGATACTCTTCGGGTATTATACTTTTATTGCTATGGATATTGGCAGAGAGGAGAGTGAAGTTTTTTTTTTCGAGGGGGAAATCTTCCTAAGATACCCAACTTTGTACCAACTAAACCCCCCTCGGTCGCCACCATCTGCATGCATTGGGGGGCCCCGAGATCTCATAAAATACGCATCGGTGCCTCCCTAGCGCAGTGCCTGTTGGGCTCGTCCCGGTGCTCATACCCCAAACTGCACTCGTTATGAGCTATGGCAGCTTGTGCCACAGCAAACTGCCATCTTCCCAAGGCCACTTATGACATGGAACATGGAACGACTGAAGCCCCCACCCCAGCCGCTCGTGACCTCGAGGTCCATTACTACGGGACTATTATCCAATAGTCCCGTAGTAACCGTAGTCCCGTTAGCCGGCCAACCCTGTCCATCCGAACAGGGTTGGCCGGCTAACGGCACCGCCTCGGCGCCTTCGTCTCCTGGCGGGATCGGCTATCTCTCGGACCTGCTCAGCAGCCTCCTTCTCAACCGTTACGGTTTCTCAGAAGGAGACCACTGCTCTCGAATTTTCCTCTTTTTCCAGTATATCCCTTATTTCAGCCTCTTGGGAAGAGGTCATTGCCCACATGGTGAAAAAACAGCCGTGTCCGGTTAGTACCTGTGTCAGTCTAAAGGTGATATTGCCACTCTTTCTTTGCAGCCAGGCCTCAAAATTTGGGAGGATTGTACCAACAGTGCGCTAGCGTATGTTTCTTCCCTCTTCTAGGCGCGTACGCTAGTTTACAATTGCCTGCTGGTGCGATCGGCGTCTTACCACCTCCCATCTCCACTCCTCTGGCCATCATGGATTTCGGCATACACTTTTGCATCAATGTCGGCTAGTCCAAAGGCGGAGAGCGGGCCAGAATAGTGGCGGCCTTGAACGATATAGTGCGATATCCCCGCGCGACCCTTATCGCCATCTTGCGTTGAACGCTGTTAACTTTTGCTCTGAGACGTTGCACACCAGATAGTCTCTGCGACCAAACAGGTGCCCCGTAAAGGGCCATCGTTCGCACTACACGCGCATATAGTCGGCGGACTCCTTCTTGCGGACCCCCGAGATTAGGCAGCAGACCGTGCATTGCACCTGCTACTTTCTGTATTCGAGGGATCAAGCGCTCAAAATACTCCTCGGAGCTCCAACGGCTGTCCAAGGTCAGACCTAAGTATTTAAGTACCTGGACGTCCGTTCTACCCACGCGAATCGAAAAACTGGGCGGTTCCACTCGCCTGGGAAGCTTGTGGAACCATACCATAACCATGTGGCTTCAGTTTTGTGAGGTGCTATTCTAAGGCCCAGCACTTGGATTTCCGAGACTACCCGGGACACACCGACCTCTGCAAGTCTCAGCGCTCCCTCAAAGGAATCACCTGCAACTAGTACCATAGTGTCATCTGCGTAGCAGATTATATTGACACCAGAGACTAGTACGTAGGACAGCGTCGTATGCCAAATTCCACAAGAGCGGTCCCAGTACAGAACCTTGTGGAACTCCGTAACTTATTTTCCTCGTATAAAAGAGACCAGCTCGCCCAGTATACTGGATAGATCTGTTGGATAGGTACGACCCAATGATATCCCGCAGGTATGGAGGCACGTTGTGGTGAGTCAACCCTTCCTAATAGCTGTCCAAGGTAGGGAATTGAAATCATTCACTATGTCCAAACTCACTGCCAATGCGACTCCACCCTTTGAAACTGCTCGCTCCATAAAGGTCCGAACGGACAGGATCGCGTCCACTGTAGATCGGCTCTGCCGAAAACCAAACTGGCTTTCAGATAAATCAGGGCCGATAATATGTAACAAGTGGTCACTGTGGCGACCGGCAATGATCCGCTCGAACAGCTTACCCACCTCATCTAGTAAGCGTCTCGCATGTACCTAGTGAAAGGAAAAAGTAAACACAGATAATTGATAATAGCTGAAGATATTAGCGAAAACCGTAGTAGCCCAGTTATACAGTAAAAGTAAGCTATAGTTATCTAAGTTCTTTTTACCTGCAATCATTTTAACCAAATATGGTGTTATTTTTTCTGCAAAAAACAACTAATGTTGTTTAGTATGTTTTACTGGTAGGTACATCAGCACATTCTACTTTAATTCATAAAAGCTAAAACCAGTTACCGCAAGTTAATATGTTTTAACAGAATAATATCGATATAATAATAAATCAAGCAACTACATCTGAAAAGTGTTATAATACGTTACATGTTTCTTGTGCTATACATTTCTTAATGTGAAGTAGTTTAAATGAGTTTAGTTCTTTTTTTAAGAAGATAATTAAATCATACTTGAAGATAGTTGCTTTTAGCTCTAGCTATCTCCGTAAATAAGCGTCGTAGCAGATAATGGGTTTTACCTGTAGCTTCGTCGTGACTGGAGGAGTTGATTGATATATTTAACTCAATTTTGGTAAAAAAATGCAGATAATCGGTTTTTGCAATAAGGGTACGATATGAAATAATCATTGAAATTGGTTGATCTGTTTAAATGTATTGCAAACAAACAAATAGGATCATACAAAAATAAAACTGCCTCTTTCAAGTCAGGTTTATTATTAAAATTAAGGTATTAGAGAATTTTATAAAAGATATAAGTTTATTAACTTCTTTGTTTAATTGATATTTGACTCATTCAATGTATTTCACTCTATGAAATTCCTAATTTCAATTTATTAGGTAATAACTGTATGATAGGGCACATAGAGAAAGATTAATCCCCTCCCGACCGAATTTCGGCCACGGCGGCCAATCTCCAGATTAGTCAGCTGCACGCGAGATATTATAGTGCACAAGTGTGTGCGCAAACACAGGTGCACTCTCCGTTCCTTTACTCTCATAGCCCGATGGAACGGCAAATCCAACACGAGTGGAGAGGTGCAGGACCGACGGTTTGAGTGCTCTCCGAGGCACTGGGGTGAAACACCACCAACTTTCTAACACCGGGCCAGTACTGAGAATTTCTTGCTAAGGTCAATACTGGTTATGGCTCGACCCGGGACTCGAACCCGGGACCTCGTCAATCGCAGTTGAACATGGTAACCACTAGACCAACAAAGCAATCAGAGAGAAAGATGACATAGAGTTCAGCTATTGAAAGGTGGTTTTACATATTAACGACGTAATCGTGGGCAAGAAGGGCGTTCTTGCCCACGATTACGTCGTTAATCGAACATATTTATTTTGGGCAACATTGCCTGTGACATGACTTAGGACAGGAACGCCCGCAACATGTGTTAAAATATTACAAAATTGTTAAATATTACCTACTTCTGGAATGATGTTTACACAAAGTCAATTAAAAATGGTTTCTATTTCTATAGGTATAAGCGGATCTTGGTGTTAATATCACACTCTCAGGATTTCCTGAATGGTGTGTGTACCAACATCGTCCACATGAACAAGCGACGACTCAAATACTACACTGGTAACTACGAGGCATTCGTGCGTACGCGCATGGAGTTGCTCGAAAACCAGATGAAGCAGTATAACTGGGAACAGGATCAGATCGCACATATGAAGGTAGATATTATAAATCATGCATTTTGATTTTTAACATTGACCTTTATGGACAATTCCATCATGAAGCAGCAGTCTGTATAATGATAACTTATTGCGAAATGGCTGCAAATCCATTGGTAAAATGAGTTCAATAGTCTTTGTTATTAATTAATATTTTTTGCATAATAGTCGCGAAATTCAACTCTCTCTCTCACTTGGATAAAATTGAATAAAATAAAAAAAGTGCTTAGACCGTCATTTCGATTAAGAGGTTGCAACAGCTTTAATAATTGCAATGTCACTAGTAATAAACCAACTCACCCAAGCTGAAAGTGAATATAACAAAAGTTATGAAAAGTATTAAATGCATGCTTCTGGAAGTATGTTTGCAGTGCATGACAGTCGATCTTTATTTGACAACTAGTCAAATCAGCAACTTTTTTTCAAACGTCAAAACGCATGCTTGGTATGGATTTTGTATGAAATTTTAAGTTATGACGTCATCAAAGTTCGATGCACTTTTTTTACTTTAATCGATAGTTTAAAATGGTTATTCAAAATAAAACTAGCAGGGGACGTGGATATTACGACTTTTGGGAGATCCTTTATTTAATAATCATTTAAAAATAATTTATCTCACTAGTAGTCAAATATCCAATTGTGCTGAGAATCAGTTTTGTAATCTAGCACCTTCAATGATCCCTTTTATTGTTCAGAACTACATAGCGAGGTTCGGTCACGGTTCGGCCAAGCTCGCTCGCCAGGCGCAGTCGAAGGAGAAAACTCTCGCCAAAATGGTTGCGCAAGGTCTCACGGAGAAAGTCACCGATGACAAGATACTCAACTTCTATTTCCCATCTTGCGGGAAGGTGCCGCCGCCTGTGATCATGGTGCAGGTAGGAACTATTTACCAACTTGAGCACTAGTTACACATACACAGTACAATGATCTATCTATCTATAGGCAAATCATTTGCCAAAATTTATGTTCTCGCATCCCTTTAGAACAGTAAGACTTGACTTCTGATGGAATTATTTGTGTTTGAGTGGGTCCTGGGATGGTTATTGTTCACAATTGTGAACAAAAACCTGCTGCACCCCCCACCAGGTCCAATTGGACCTGGTAGGGGGAGCAATCGGGTTCTAGGCTCAGGACAGGACAACGTCTGCCGGGCCGTCAGGTTATTAATAATAATGATTTTTACAATACACCATAGTGTCGGCCCTTACATTTTAATTTGCGTTAATTCTCTCCGTTCAATTATGTGCAGTGGCCTGCAAATTAAAGGGTTTAAATGGTTACTTAGTTATAAAATAGGAAATTAATTTGTATTTAAATTTGATTTCAAATTGGATGGATTTATTAGAAAACAAATCATTAAACTTGAACATAATTGTCAAAGAGCTTGCTGCATTAACTAATATGGTAATGATTTGTTTCAGAATGTATCATTTAGGTATACAGATGATGGGCCTTGGATTTACAAGAATTTAGAGTTTGGTATTGACCTTGACACCCGGCTTGCCCTCGTGGGACCAAATGGTGCTGGCAAGTCTACGCTACTCAAACTGCTTTATGGAGATGTAAGTAATCCTTACTAATATTATAAACGCGAAAGTGTGTCTGTATGCTACACTTTCACGGCCCATCTTTGCGACCGATTATGATGAAATTTAGTAGAGATAGGTTGTGTTCTGGGGAAGGACATATGCTAATTTTATCCCAGAAAGTTAAGAGTTCTGGCGGGAAATAAAAAACTTAAACCACACGGACGAACTTGCGGGCGTCATCTAGTTTATCATTGTATAGTTGTTGAACAAGTCTTAGAATTGTAGTCTAATCGGTAGTATTGTAACTAGTCTATAGGCAAACGGGAAACGCAAAGCCCTGTGATAATTATTTTTAAGTGAACTGTACTATGTAGCTTTAGTAGGTTTGTAGGCAGAGAAACACGAGAAGTGAATCTTCTGTGATTGATATGGCATTGAGGTGTAAAGGTTTTCATATATTATGATATAAGGTGATGGGCGGCATGAGTGGTTCTCTTTATACTGTCCTTGGAGTACTTAAATATAGTAGGAGTGTTTTCTATCCTATATATATCTATATAATAATATCCTTGATTGGTGTTGCCGAGTTTCTTGCTGGTTCTTCCCAGTAGGAATGTCATTCCGAACCAGTGGTAGATTCACTCGACGATTCAAAAGTACTTGTAAAAGTTTATTTGAATAAAAAACAATTGAATTTTGAATTTTTTTAATTTTGATGGCTGTGCCATAGGTGCAAGAGGTACACTAACTTGTACAAGTGTTCAAGCATTCTAGATGTACATACTATTTGTATGATTCTGTCATGATAATAATATGATATGCTATAAGATTAATTAATATTGCAATCAAACTAATTCAAACTATACCTACTCCCTACTTAATATAAAGACTTATTAATAGACTTGAGACTTTATGTTTTATTGTTTTTAATAACTTTTTTGACAAACCCTTGTAATAATTATAATATTATTTCAGATTGTATTCCGACTAAGACAATAATTATTTATTTTTGTATTAGTTTATAACTTTTTTATGTTTAATTACTTTTACGGGGTTAATTTGATTGCACCCAAATTACATTATTGGTATTAAGTATTGTACAACCTAATTTAGGCCATAATAGGCATGATGACTGATTTTGAAAAATGGCCAGATTATGTTCGGAAGTATCTACCATTTCGAAAAAATTAATTATTTCAGCGGAAAAATTAGGTTTGGTAGATAAAATTGGCATTTGAAATTTAAATTTTAAAATTCACGCCAAAACGCTCGCCGGTGTCATGGCGCCGTTTGTGACGTCACTATTGTTTTTACAAATGTACTCTGTGCAGTGTGCAGTAAACAATAGTGTGATTGTCAAAGCTCGAAAACAAACAATTGTGACGTCATTCGCTTCTAGGTGTTAAATCCATTATGGCGGATTGCTGTATTTTATAGTTTTATTTTATCAAAATAAATAGCGATCTCACTCGAAATAGAAAAATAAATACGTTTTTTATAATCCATGAATCCTATTTCATTAGATAAATTCATTTCTGACTAGAGATTTTCAGTAGTAGTCCAGAGTTAGGAAGTTGGTGGTGTTTCACCCCGGTCCGCGGATAATCGTCCCGGCTATTATAACTAACATGATAGACAAGTCGCTAAAGCCCGCCAACCCGCATTGGAGCAGCGTGGGGGGCCTAAGCTGTAGCGAAGCACAAATGTGGAATAAATGAATGAATGATTCGCAGCTGGTACCGTCGACGGGCATGATCCGTAAGAACTCTCACCTGCGCATCGGGCGCTACCACCAGCACCTGCACGAGCTGCTGGACCTGGACCTGTCGCCGCTCGACTACATGCTCAAGGAGTTCCCGGAGGTGCGCGAGCGCGAGGAGATGCGCAAGATCATCGGCCGCTACGGGCTCACCGGCCGCCAGCAGGTCAGTAGTCAGCAGCCCAATCGCGCGGCGGTCAACGAGATTATTAGGCCTATTACATATACACTGCATTTTCACAGGGACCCTTACACTTGAATCAGTTTAGTGTAATAAGATGTAGGGAGTAAGGGGTCCCTAATTTGGTCCTTAGTTGGTAAGGTGATGTGGCAATTCTTCACCTCCAAACTTACGAATCTGCAGTTTTAGTGAAATCAATATTTCCATGAAAAGCCGTACCAAATGTAGCACCATGGTAAAGTTACGTATTTCTGTCATTGCATTTGAATTCTGTAACTATCAGCGACAGAAATACATAATTTTACTGCGGTGTGCAGTACTACATTTGGTTACGGATTTTTATACGACTGCCTGAAAAAAGGAGTATATTGTTTTCAGGGTCCATGTATGTATGTATGTATGTATGAGAGTCTGTATATTCCGCCATAATTTCTATACGCCTGAACCGATTTTTATAAATGAGGTATCGTTAAAATCTCTAGCTTATTACGGGTGACATAGGCTAGTAAATTTAAAAAAAAATTGATGTGGTGACCATGGTCCTGCATTAAAAACTAAAGTTGATAAAAAAAAAAACGAAAATAAGATTAACTATATAATCATCATCTAGAAAATGATGAGTAGATTACAAAAATATATAACACTATAGTTCAATATCCAGTGATTCACAAAAGAATATCATTTGATAAAAATTTGAATAAGATTCTATTTGACTAGATTAATTTAGATTTTTAACTTTTTAGTTCGTGTTTTGGCAGTCGTGTTTTTTATTTTTTTAAAGAATACAAAATCCTAATATTGTGACTGAAATACGTAACTTTTACGACGGTGCTACATTTGGTAATTGGATTTTAGTGAAATCAATATTTCATGGCAATATTGATTTCACTAAAACTGCAGATTCTATGGAAGTTTGCCATGGAGGTGATGTGACATATCTGTGGCGGCAGGTGTGTCCGATGCGGCAGCTGTCGGACGGGCAGCGCTGCCGCGTGGTGTTCGCGTGGCTCGCGTGGCAGACGCCGCACCTGCTGCTCATGGACGAACCCACCAACCACCTCGACATGGAGACCATCGACGCGCTCGCCGACGCGATCAACGACTTCGACGGCGGCATGGTGCTCGTCAGCCACGACTTCCGGCTCATCAACCAGGTGGGCGCGCTCATTCATTATTAACTATCGCCCGCGACTTCATCCGCGTACAATTTCTGATTGCTATGAGATTTTCCTGCTGCAAAAGGCCTAATTATAGCGGCTATAGCATTGGCAGATTTTTACTATTTAAAACTAATAACCTAAATCCCGATTTTTAAGTCTCTAACTTAAAACACATAAGACTTTCATACCAACTTACAAGCCCCATTTCACCCTCTTTCGGGTGAATTTTCGTAAAATTGCTTATGTGAGTTTTTATTATTTATAACTATTAACTTAATTGCCAAATTTTCATGTCTCTAACTTCAAAAACAAAGGGCTTTCATACAAACTTCCAAATCTCATTTCAACCCCTTAGGGGGGAATTTTCTCAAAACCGTTTCTTAACTGATTTCTACACCATAGAAGGAACCTACCTTCCAAATTTCAAGTTCGTATGTTTTATAGGTCCTGAGATATCGTGATGAATCAGTGACCTTTCCCTTTTATATATATAGATAACAACACTATTAGAAACACAGGTTTCAGGGATGAAAGGTTTTATTTCAGGCCAAGTAAGTACCCATCTATCTAATACCTTTAAACGAGCAATTCTTGTATATGTCACCGTAAGATTGTAATATATCTAGCGAAATTGTAAACTGTCGAAATATTACAATTTTACGCATTATTTTTCGGTAGATTGTAATCTGTTAGGTATATTATATTAACTCTATAGAAGGCCGGGCACCACTGATTATTTATGCCGAACCTAACCTAAAAGAAAGAGACAAGAAAACAAAAATACAATGAATATTTCAAAAATTAACACACGTTTAACATTGAACGGTTCACAATCTGTCGACAGTTTACAACTTATCGAGAAAAAAGCGTTATATTGCAATCTGACGGTTTTTGCAATTTTACGGTGAAATATATCTCAATCTCGGAAACGGCTCAAACGGTTTTCATGAAATTTATGAAAACCGAACCGAACCGGCTGAACCGAATGCAGCGGGTTTCGGGGGCGATAAATCGATCTAACCAGGATTCATTTTTAGATAATGTCGTTTTATCCGTGTAAATTTCGCCACCAATGCAGATTAAATGTATGTGTCACCATACACTTACTCTGCATTCAACTCGCGCGCGAACTATGGGTTAGGTTAGGATTGGACATAAAAATTTTAGGCCGGGCACTTAGGTTCTATCGGGTTAATTATACCTAATAGATTACAATTTACCGAAAAATAATGCGTTAAATTGTAAGCATTAAGTTACGGTTCACAATCTGTCGACAGTTAACAATCTATCGAGATAAAAAGCGTTGGATTACAATCTAACGGTTCTTAAAATTTCACGGTGACATACTTAATAATACATATACATATTGTTTTACAGGTGGCTCAAGAAATATGGATCTGTGAAAATGGCACCGTCACTAAATGGCAAGGTGGCATTCTCAAATACAAGGACCATCTGAAATCAAAAATCTTAAAGGATAACGCTGACAACGCTGCTAAATTTCGTAAATAGGAAAAATTTATAGTATAGGTAAATTAATACTATAGACCATTTCACTTCATTACGCGCGGGGTCTTGCGTGAGCTTGTATATATGTATGTATAAAAATATAATTTGTATGTCACCGTAAGATTGCAAAAACCGTTAGATTGTAGTCTAATTAGCGAAATTGTAAACTGTCGACAGATTTTGAACCGTTCAATGTTCTTAGTGTCAATTTTTGAAACATTCATTGTATTTACGTTTTCTTATCTCTTGTAGGTTAGGTTAGGGTTCAACATAAATAACCAGGTAAATCTAACGGTTTTTGCAATTTTACGGTGACATATACACCAAGAACGATTTAACTCAAAAAAAGAGAATTATGCGACTACATAAAACGAATATTTGTTTTTCTAAATTTAGCTCTGCTGCACCAGAAAATATTTGTTTTCGGTTTGTTTTCTAGCGTCCACGATATTCCTTTTTCGTGATATCACTAGACAACTTAAAATTGCCAAAAACCCGATACCGTCACGCTTTAACACAGTGCGTTTGGGGAGGATAAGCTCCTAGGAAGTTTATAAAAGAACTTTATATATATATAACTGTAGTATAAACTTCTTTGAATCAGAATTTTTATTTATAATATTTTATTTTATTTATTGATAACTCAAGGTTCAATCACGTAAACACGTAAAACCCTAGTTCCCTAAAAATAAACTCATTCGAACGCTCGAAAATGCACTTACAGAGGTAGCAATCAGGGCTTGTAAATTATTATTTTTCTAGTGAGTACCCGGACATGCCGATGCTGCAAAACTTTTTTTTAGCAGATTTTTACGTACCAGTGACGATGGCGTCACGAGTTTGTGAGAAAACTTTAAAATAAAAGTCGAGTATGTAGGTAATATATATAGGTACTCACCAGAATATAATTTCTCACGCCCATGCTTGTATCGAGATGTTTCGAGGTACCAGCTATAGTAGAACCTTCTGCCTTCGACGCCGGGAGATCCTGGGACGCCGCTCATATCAAGATCTGGGTGACGAGGTTCAAGTTCAAGGTTTGAGGAACCAGCTAATAATAGTAGTACAGTCACCTTCTACGGCGGGACAGACGTAAAGAAACACGAGGGCAACAAATTCTACATTAAAAAAATAGTACGAGTGCAGTAAATACGAGACCTGTTTACTACCCCTGTATGTGCGTTTTGCATTGAAAAAGTAATTACATTGAATTTTCAGGGTGTAATATTATGACCAGTCGTTAAATCATTCTTAATATGGCGGGAAATGGGGTATACATACACAATTAATAATAGATGTCATAGTTTAGTGTATTGCTGACGCCCCTGTATTTTTCGGGATAGTTGTAGGGTATTTATTTCTGAACTTAAGTAAAGCCAATCGCACACTGCGACACTGCGGCAGTTCGCGGAGCTGCGTACTAAGTTTACGCGCGGAGAGCCGTCATTAGTGTGTGTTACTGCACATATTTTGCATATGTCACCGTAAATATGTAAAAACCGTTAGATTATAATCTAACTCGCGAAATTGTAAACTGTCGAAAGATTATGAACCGTTCAATGTACTGAGTGTAATTTTTTGAAATATTCATTGTATTTACGTTTTCTTGTCTGTTTCTTGTAGGTTAGGCTAGGGTTCCACATAAATAATCAGGTAGTGCCCGGCCGCAGACCGGGTACTTAGGTTCTATCGGGTTAATATACCTAACAGCTTACAACTTACCGAAAAATAATGCGTTTAATTGTAATCTTTCGACAGTTTGCAATTTCGCAAGTCAGATTATAATCTAACGGTTTTTACAATCTTACGGTGACATATACAAGCTAATATGCTTACGATCAACCGCACTGCGAAGCGCCACGCGACAAATCGCGTCGCAGTGTGGGATGGGCCTAATACGTGAATGGGCGTTTTCACACTAAACCTACATTGCTTGGTTGGCATATATGGGCATACCGGTATGGAGACCCCCCGCATTAAATCCTCAGTTTTTGAAACTTGGCTGGGTTGTAATATGGCATGAACCAAAACTCGTACAAAAATATCCAACAAAATATCCACGCGGAAGTTAGGTATTTGAACTTAAAATTTAATTTTGATGGCTAGTACATTACATCGCGAGACCGGGAAGTACGCGTTTTCTGGTCGAGTGTTAGTTAGACTATATGTGGTCGAGTGATAGTTAGTTAGGCTATATACGAGACCAGAAATGCTCTCCCGGTCGAGATGTGTATTGTGCTTTTCTATAAAATGAAACAACTGACTTTTTTTAAATATATTTTTTTGCGCTGTTAGTGCTGAACGCGTAATACGGTAGAGTTCCAAAGGACATGACCAGTAATTGCCCTCCGATTCGGGACAATGCACAGGATTTCCGTTTTTACAGTAAGGTTTAAAAATTCAAAACGAAATTATTATGGATTTATTATTCCAAATAAGGTCAGGGTTCAAATGACAAAAAAAAACACATTTGAACCCTGACCTTATTTGGAATAATAAATCCATAATAATTTTAAATCTTGAGCGTCCGCTTTCCTCTTTAAGCACTACTCCATTTTGACGTTCCATTATATCCATGCCTAATAATAATCTTGTAACCCTACATGAATACCATTTAAGTACCTTAGTCATTATATTATGAATGATTTATTTTTGATCAATTAAATAGTAATGAAAAGGAAATGTATGTTTTGTTTATAATTATTTTTATTTTTTGACAAGTCTCAAACTAATAGATCGAACAAAGCATTTTGAAATACTGCGTTTAAAGGAACGCCCTTTCACATTGCATACGCCGCCATCTGTGGTCGAATAGTTAAACTGGAACGCCCTTTCACATTGCATAAGCTGCCATCTGTGGTCGAATAGTTGAACTTGTTAACTAAAAGTAGTGAGCAATACTTAAAAATATTTTCTAGACTCACCACAATAGATAGCGCCATCTAGTGTGGGAAAGCAGTTTTTGGTGAAACTTTTTTAATTTATTTTCTCAGTTTTCAGAGCCTTCAGACTCCTGAAACTTTTTTATTTGAAAACTATAAAATATAACAATTACAATAAAGAAATAATACTTGAAAATATTTTTTTAGACTCGCTCAACACAATAAATAGCGCCATCTAGTGTGGGAAGGCAGTCTTTTGGTGAAACTTTTTTTGTTCATTTTCGCAGTTTTCCGAGCCTTCAGACTCCTGAAGCTTTTTTATCTGAAAACAGTGAAATATTACAATTCCAATAATAAAGAAATCATTGCTGAACATTGATTTTTGACACCTAGGCAAGCTGCCATAGTTCCACCGGTCAAGTCCTTTAAACTATTTACGCCAAAGAACATTATAACAAGTTACAAGATATTCAGGAAGAAAGATTCCAAATTCAAACCTATGATATGTAATGAAAATACATACATTCTTTACTGGCCTAGGCGGGGAAGTTTAACTTTCGAACTCATTTACAGGGTATGAAATGTGCACATTTCATATAATTTTTTAGAAATGATTATTTTCTCGATTTCTTTTTACAATAGTAGTGGGTTATAGGTAGTATAGTAGTAAATAATCATGCAAAACATCGATATTTAAACCGATTTTATCAAACCTAAACTGCGTTTACGCGATATTGTATCTTCCTGGTTTAACAATTGGGTATAGCATAAAAAACCTTACTTCCTTTCTGATTTTTTATTGGATATTTATAATAAAGTTTCGTCGCCGGATTAATTATTGTTGGGGTCTACTAGCTTTATTGCCTAGACTATGAGTCAAATCGGCCATCATAATAAATACCGTGCCCTGCCGTTGCCCCGAGCAAAATTATGAGAATTTCCAATAGAGCCTTTGTTTTTTTCGTGTGGATATGGCTATACTGTTGTCTTAAAAGAATATTGCTAGAGATTCTAATGAATTACAATGTTAAAAATAATATAATAATATGTAAAATCAAATGGTTTCCAAGCAGATGATTGCATTGCCTTATATAATATTACAAAACATTTTTTACAATTGATTGTTAGATTTAGTGCTTTAGTGAATGAAGGAATAGCATTATTTTGTTATTATAGGCCAAGCGATCCGTTCTGATGGTTATGGTGTGTAGAGTGTGTAGGAAATCTGGGGGCTAAGACTGAAGTTGTAATAATATTACGATAGCCGCTGTTGTTGTATTTGTTTGGTGCAAATGTGAATTCTAGCCAATCGGCGATTGCGACACCTTGTAGCGGTCTAACTTTGGTGCTAAGTAGAGGTGTTAACATATCGCTAAACGGTTAAACGGCTAATGGTTAAAAATATTAGTAAACAATCTTTACTCCTGTGCACTAGCGAGTGAAAAAAAAACATTGCTTTTTTACTACTGTTTGTTAAACGGTTAGCGGTTAACGGAAGTGAACGATCTTTACTGCTGGGCAAAAAAACATTGTTTTTTTTAGTACCGTTTACAGCCGTTAACCGTTTATTTATATATGTCAACTCATCTAGTGCTAAGGCCTACTCCTATATCCCTGTTCCGACAATGTTGCATCGATCATTGCAACAATCGCAATCGTAGTGATTGGCAGAATTTTATGTATACTTGTTGCAACAATTGTTGATTTTATCCAATAGCGAAAGAATGTTAGCCAATTATTAGGTAATTGCGATCGTTACACTGTAGCTATCATTTTACCGTAATTATGTAGCCTTAAATAAAACTTGTATCAATTATTTATTATTGTTACAGTCTCAATTGCCTGAATTTATGGGACATTTATTTTTTACCACCAACTATGTTAACCAATTAGAGGCGATAGCGATCGTTACACTATAGCATTATTTTTTATGTATTAAGGCCCCTGGTTGATTGCAGATCAGGATCATTGCTATATTATGTCGATCATTGCTACTGTCTCGTTGATTGTGATCGGCTTGGTATTGTTGTTGTAACAGTTTCAGATAATAGTGAATGAGTGTCGGCCAATTATAGGTTGCAATCGTCACTTTACGCAATTGGGTATTTGACAAGTCAAATCAGCCACTTTTTTATACGTCAAAACGCGCGCTTATATGAACGACGTTGTATGTACCAGGGGCGGCTGATAAGTCCGCGGTCTAAGGTAATCAATGAAAGAAAATATATGGTTTCTATTTTTTATTTTTCAATAAGTCTCCCTCAAGTGAAATACATTTCTCACATCTCGCACACAGTGCCTTTAACCCACTCAGAAGAAAATCTGTATCATTCTCTTCGAAATGACGATCAACCGCAGCTTTCATTTCGTTGTCATCTGCAAATATCCGACCCCGTAAGTCCTTTTTCAAATTGGAAAACAGGAAAATATCGCTAGGTGCTAGGTCTGGGCTGTACGGAGGGGGGTCAATCTATGAGAACCCCGTGTCTTTCAGTGCCTCGCAACAAGTACGGTGTGAACGGGCTCGTTGTCTTGCAGACAGAGCACTCCACGCGTCAGTTTCCCACGTCCTTTCTGTGCAATAGCCTCGCGAACCTGACTCAATAAATTTAATTCTTTAGGGGGTTTCAAAACACAAAAGCATGAATAAATAGCTGTATAAATTTTAAATTGAAATTCCTAACCAAAGAGGAGATATTTGAGATCAAAGTGGCCAGTACGACAAAACGCTAATTTCATATGTAAGGACCTGATACTAATGAGTGTCGCAACTAGTGACATGAGTAACAAGCATTATTACTCATCTTTAAGTACCTTAGGAACTTTTCAGACGCCCCTCGTAATACTGAACTGTGACGTCATTAAAATTGGATGCACTGTTTACTTCAATCGATAGTTTAAAATGGTAACGGTAAAACTAACATGGGACGGGGAAATTACGACTTTTGGGAGATCTTCTATTAAATATAATCACAAAAAAAAATTTCAATAGTTGTCAAATACTCAATTGACCACATGTGCCCTTATTCGCAATTACAAGTACAAATTATATCTTGCATATCCGACGTCACAAAATGCGATTGATTATTTGTATTGAGTAACTCAAAACCGCGAGTCACATTCATTCGGAACATGTAAATGCACGCTGCGTGATCTCGTAATCGCAGTGTCTTGAATCAACTTATAAGTTCTTGCGAAGCGCCGAGCGACATAGACAAAACTAGACTGACTTCGTCAGTAAAATTTATCTCCATTGCAATATTTCACCCAAATCGGTAAATTTTTTGTGGCGTGAAGTAATGAGTAACAAAAAACTGAACATACAAACTTTCATATGGATTACTATGATATAGACGTCGTGCTGACTTGTTTTTAAGCAGCAAAATATTTGTATTACTTCACAATACTCCAGAGCTCTTCTGCTCAAAATAAGGTGGAAGAGCTTTCGCGCATTTAGGCGTGACCTATACAGGGTAATTTAAAAATACTAATTACTTCATGAGGGTGCCTTAAACTTTTGTTCTTTAACTCAAAAAATATGAGACGAAATGTAAACTTTAGACACTAGAATTCAACTGTGTTTTAGTAGACGGTGGCCTATCGAAAAAATATATTTAGAAAAAACAAATCGCGCCGATTTAAGCATTGCGTAGTGTAGTGCCACTTTACAGCAGCCATAAACATTTTTATTGGAAAAAACCGCAGATTGTTTAAAATTCTTAGAACAAAAGGTGTTAATAATATGCAAAGAAGCAAGGTTCTGTGCTTATTATAAAAGGTAGTTTGTATTTTTAAATTAACCTTGTATATTAGTAACAAAAATCCACACAATGGCTTCTTTATGACTCCGTGTTCTTTATTGTTCTAATAAGATTACTCAATAATATATCAAGGATTGTATTTTATACTGGATGATGCCCGTGGATTGATTTTTTAAATTCCCGCGGGAACACTTCAATTTTACGGGATAAAAAGTATCCTATGTCCTTCCCCGGGATGTTCCGTCTCTGTACTAAATTTCATCAAAATCGGTTGAGTGGTAGGGCCGTGAAAGCGTAGCAGACACACACTTTCGCATATTATATAATATTAGTATGGATGTGTTATGATGCGGTCCGCCAGTGTTGAGCTCCTCATCAACCTACATAATATTATCAACACTATGTACGTGCGAAATAATAGAAACTATCATTCATAGATAAATAAATATTAACAGTCTCTTAACACCGTTTATAGTCTACGCTACTTTGATTAGCAAAGTAGAAATACTAGATTTACTTTTGTCCTTAAAATAACTGCAAATAATTGTGAAATTTACCACAAGTATTTTTTGCTTTCAATAAAAAATTTTGTAATGCGTTTTATATTTTTTATTTCTTAATCCCTAGCCTCTACCCACAATCACAACCATAGAATTAGAAATATAAAAGAAGGAAGAATGTCATTGTAGTTTGTCACTATTAATAGTTTGGATTTTCCTACAAGAATTTAGAAACCGCAAATTTCAAGTGAACAAAGAAGTCCACAAATATTATGTTACAAAATTTACGAAATGTCACGTGCAGTTTGGCCAGCACTCTGCAAGGATCTTGCAAGGATCTGATCTTATTTTGGACACCATTGTCACCAATAATATCGTTCCGATATTTTTCTAATATAATAATTTTAATAAAATAATCATTAAACGTTTATTTTACGGTTGGAGCGCGAGGCAATGGTACGGTATGTGCCAACTGCCAACCCTTTATGGGTTGGCTCGAAGAATAGGTACCATTGTTCGTGCTAGAATTTTACTGATGCTCCTATCAGTACCAGTATTCTGTGGGAGCATGAGGAATGAACAATGCGCGATGCTTTTCTAGCTGTTTTTCTGAAGTTGTAGGATAAATATTTCATTGGGGTAGTTGCCTCATCTTGTGGCAGAAAGTGCTGGCTCATTTTTACACAAGATTAGCCTGGCTGTCCAGTACGGAAATGCAGGCCAGCATCCTTGTCACCATACCACGCGAGCATTATTTGCATAAAGTAACAAGCTTTTAGTGGAACAGACCTAATTTT
The DNA here is from genome assembly GCA_964035005.1 of Erebia palarica. NCBI lineage: Eukaryota > Metazoa > Arthropoda > Insecta > Lepidoptera > Nymphalidae > Erebia > Erebia palarica. Next base: position 26,172,142 of record OZ035986.1, read on the forward strand.
CCGGGCTAGGTACAATTCTACATCAATGGCTTTAAACTTAACAAAGTAATTCAATCAACCTTATTTAAAAAGTAGTAGCCATCATTCTGTTTTTTATATTCTAATTTTGAACAACGAAATCTTATTACTCGACTTTGACTGCTCAAAATCTGTCAAAGCTTGATGTAATATTGCTAGAATTTTATTTACTATTTTAAATTAAAATAAAATATCTTTAGTCGGCAAGAACATATTACAAAAACTGTGTGGAATTGTAATGAACTGAATCAAAGTATATACTTAACAGCCTCATAATGTCCAAGAAAGAAGGCAAAGATGGAGCTAAAGCTCCGGACCCTAGCGCGTTTATGAAAGATTTCATCGCAGGCGGAGTCTCCGCCGCGGTGTCCAAAACTGCGATGGCACCGATGGAACGAGTCAAGCTTATTCTACAAGTGCAACACGTGTCTAAGCAGATAGCAGAAGACAAAAGATACAAAGGTACCGACATAATATAGTGTTGAGCATCGATAATAAATCTACGGTATCTATTGAGTGAGTTTCACTGTGGTCGGGGGTTCGATCTCTGGGCGATGGGCACGTGCGTTTTATCCAATTAGTGAAGTAAAATATGGGGAATCTGCATGCACGAGAATTCTTCGTAATGTTTTTAAAGGTGCGTGAAGTCCACACTTGCCGAGTTGGCGGTGGACTATGGCCAAATCCTCATGATGAAAGGAGTTATGTATCTACTGTGCCTATGACTTGAAATGAGGAGTGAGTTTCCCTTTGAGGTAGACCTTGAGGTTGGCCTACTTGAAATACGTGTATTTTATTAACAGACTTCAAAAAGGATGTTTTAAGATTGTGAACTTTTTAATACGATATGTAACTAATAGTTACTGACCTACATATTAGTAATTTAATTTACATTTTATTTAAACTTTGCAGGGATTGTCGATGCCTTTATTCGTATACCGAGAGAGCAGGGCATCGGGTCTCTATGGCGAGGAAATTTGGCAAACGTGATTCGGTACTTCCCCACGCAGGCTTTAAATTTTGCCTTTAAGGATGTCTACAAGAAGATTTTTCTCGAGGGCGTAGATAAAAATACTCAATTCTGGAGATACTTCGCTGGCAACTTGGCCTCTGGTGGTGCTGCTGGCGCGACGTCTCTGTGCTTTGTGTATCCATTAGATTTTGCAAGAACCAGGTAACTATATTGATAACAAAAGTGCAAAATGCTTAATTGGATAAATATTTAACCAACAAATAATACGGAACTTTTTTTAAGGTTAGCAGCGGATGTCGGCAAAGGAAAAGCGAAAGAATTTAATGGCCTAGTTGACTGTTTAATGAAAACTATAAAAACTGATGGTCCTTTAGGCTGGTATAGAGGATTTGTTGTATCAGTGCAGGGTATAATAATTTATCGTGCGACTTACTTCGGATTGTATGATACTGCGCGTGGAATGATCGATACGAAAAATACTTCATTATTCTTTACCTGGTTGATTGCACAGGTGAGACTATTCACTCACTTAATTTATTTTGATATAATGTGACGTGACACAACAGTAATTAGTAAAGTATTTCATATCAAGCATCTCATCATAAAAATAATTTTAAATCATCTCATCATAAACACATTGTTAGTCAGGAAACACTAACTATTCACAAAACTACAGGCCGAGTGGGAGTTTTTTTACGTACCTACTTATTCGATCGCGTTATGTAACTACCAATTAGGTTTATGGAATTGATTGAGCGCCAGCTGTCAAGCGCTTGGCATATTCGTAGTTAACATTGACACGATCGAATGGGAAGAAAATTTCCCACTAGTAAATTGATTTGAGTTTGTTTCTGTAGACGATTTATCTATATACTTGGTGGTACGTTGTGAGAGGCAATGGTGAGGGGTTCAGCTGTTCGTCCGCACGTTGGTTCGTTCAGTTTACGGACGTTAGAGCGGCTCAAGCCGTCCGCAAACAGATCTCCTCAGTCGCCCAGCGTTCTTGTTACATGGAACGAACTCAGTGCGGCGTTGAACAACTAACCAACGCGACGTTTAAAAGAACGTTCTTCACTCGTGTGAATGTAATTACACTTGTTTTCAGACCGTGACGACGATCGCCGGCATCGCATCGTATCCTCTGGACACGGTGAGACGGCGAATGATGATGCAGTCTGGGCGACCGGTACACGAACGCATTTACAAAAATACCCTACACTGTTGGGGAGTTATTCTTAAAACAGAAGGTCCCGGTGCATTCTTCAAAGGAGCTTTCTCAAATGTGCTCAGAGGTACGGGTGGAGCGTTCGTCTTAGTGCTGTATGATGAAATCAAGAAACTGCTCTGAACTATCTGTCCAATGCCTCGTTGTTTGATAAACGAAATTTGAAGAAGTTCCTATTAGTGTGCTTAGTGTGTTTAAAGCATTTAAATGTATTTTGTAGTGAATGCTGGTTTAATATTGAATACATTTTATTGTAATTTTAGCTGTTAATTTTTCATTAATTGTTGAGTTTAACCGAATGAACAGTAGGTATAGCTCTTGCAATTCATAAACGCGCGTGGCTCATGGTTGTGGTAAAGACCTATCTGTATACATTTGTAGACATTTACAGTGTGCGTGTACGTGATTTCGCGTACGATTGATCGTTCCGAGAGTCGCGCACAATTACGAAATGTGCTTTACCACAAGTAAAATTCACGAGCGCTCGTGAATTGTAAGGACTATACCTAGGTATTGTTGAATTAGGTAAATATCTACCGACTGGGGTGTGTGTGCAGTGTGCCTTACAACTAAGTACTTCTATTTTAGTAGAATTGGGCATAGGCACTCTTAAAATTCAACGTCTTTGATCCCTTTGAGCCTCTAAGAACGCCTTGATAACTTTCCAAACTCTACTAAACTCCTTTTCGGTAATGGTTCTTACGGTAAAGATTTTCTTAAATTATTGTTAATAACTATCATACAAGGGAATTTTTAAAACTTATACGCCTTTAAAGTTTTAGTTAGTTATTAGTTAGTTAAGACCTTCAAAAAGGACTGAATCTTAAACAACCTTGAAAGCAGCTATAGGCTAAAATATAAAAGAATGATTTTCATAAATAGGTTATGACTATGACCTAAGGGAGTACACCCATATCAGACTTTTGCACACGTTCGTCACATCCGGGGGCAATGGGCCCCGATCTGTATAATTCATTTTCTGCCGAAAAAATATCAGCGAACCAAAATTCTGATGTGAGCAGAGCCCCTTAAATGTGAGGCCAGACGAGCGTAATTTTTTGAGTCATGAGTCGTGTGATTTCTGCTTCGCGTGATTTTGATATAAACGACTCAGAACTCAAAAAATTATGCTCGGCTCGCCTCACCCAATACCTAATAATCAATGAAATAACAAGATTTTTGTAAATGGTTTATTTTATATCACACAAGAGGGCTACGCCGCGCAACGTCCAGTGCCGAGGATTGCTGTCGGTTTCAAAGTCGATGGAGCCGATGTACTTGGCATCGGTTCGTTGCGGCTTCCTGTAGATAGGACACTCGTAAAGCCTGGGATCCTTCCCAGCCGTTGTGTTTATGGCGAATATATAGATGATCGGCATTTGTTCGTACAGAACCTTAGCCTTGGACTCTATCAACTTCCCGGATTTTCTGTCCAGTGATGCTCCTGCAAGAACGCGATAATCTTTAGAATTCCGCGAATCAGTTCACAGCCTCCGCCCTGGGGTTAGAAACTTGAAATTTTGGCGGTCAGTTCCTTTTATCATGTAATAAAATCTTTACGCCACCTATTTAGGGTTCAGTAATCCGTACTAATATGGTAAAAAAGGAACCCACTGGTAAGTTTTGACTCCGGGTAGGGGCATTCTAGCGCAGAGTCGAAGCGCATCGAAGCCTCTACCAAAAAACATGACAATATATTGACACCTATTTCGAATTCTCGACAGAGCAATCCATACTAATAGTATAAACGCACAAGTAACTCTGTTTGTCTGTGTGTTACGCAATCACGCCTAAACTACTGTACCGATTTAAATGAAATTTGGTACAGAGATAGTCTAGAGCCTGAGAAAGAACATAAGGTACTTTTATCCCGAAAAATTCAAGAGCTCCTGCGGGAATTAAAAAAAATTGTCTCTTTAACCGATTTTGATGAAATTTGGTATGGTATAGGTATAGTTTGTATCCAGGGGAAGGACATAGGCTACTTTTTATCTCGGAAAATTCAAGAGTTCCCGCGAGAATTAAAAAAAAAGTCTCTTCAATAGATTTTGATGAAATTTGGTAAAGGGATACTTTGTATCCAGGAGAAGGCCATGGGCTACTTTTTATCACGGAAAATTAGATAACAACTCGATGACGTAGCGTAGAACGGTACAGGTAGTTGGTGTGTAAGTGAGAAAGTAGGTATTTGGCGGGCGCGTTGATAGACGGTTCGCTTACACTTGTAGTTTAATTGTGCTTATTTACAAATACATACCTTCCAGGAACAGTCCATGTACGTAAACACCTTCAGTTGGCCCCTCGTGGACGTCCTCTCGATTCAGCTTCGTTATGTGATTCTGCAGCACCACGGAGTCTAACGCCCAGCCTTTATGACTGCGAGTCACCTCCTACAACAATTTTTTAATTATTGTTATACATGTATACGCATTCCCTATCTCTCCTCATGGAGAGATAGGGAATGTCCACTCTCCACTCTCATGAGTGGAGGCCTGTGCCCAGCAGTTGGACGTTAATGGGCTGTAGTGGTGGTGGTGGATGTATACGAATCCGTTCATATGAGTGGATGCGTATACATCTCGATAGAAAACGTTAGTTTTGTGCTGGTAAAAATGAATCCTTAAAGGCTATTTATACGTAGGTAGTAAGTAGGCCGCACCGCAATTCCTTGTAATCATTAGGGCGCGATTGAAAGGGCGGAAATTGATTAGGGCGCGGTTCCTCTTGGTGTACTCGCACGAGCGAAGATTAATAATAGACCGCAATTGAGATGAACATGATCGTGCACAAATGTGCTGCACACGATTTTGGTGGAATAAAAGTCTACTGACGTCAAAAAAAGGTCTCCATAAGCTTTGTATCGTATCTCTCTCTTCTATCAGGAGGATATATAATTTCTTTCCTCTATGTAAGGCGCATATGACCGATTTGAAGTGGGACGAATAGATTGTTGATGAGAATTGAGAGATCACCTGTCTCATTGCGGTGAGGAAGCCTTGCGGGTTGAAAAATCCTGTCATCCAAAAAGCAGTAGGTCTTCCATTTTTCAACCAGGCACGGTATTGTTGCTCACGCTCCAAAAGCTCTGTATACCAAAAACCTAAAGTTGCAGACTCCCAAGATACCTGAAATCAATACTGTACGTTAATAACGAGGTACAGTACCTACCTACTCTTTACTGTAAATATTATTGCAATGAAAGATGACCCGAAATCAACGATATCTGTTTAGTACTCTTTAAGCAAGGTAGAAATCGACGAGAGCAATAGGTTTAACAAACAGACCCCTTACAAGTCTGCGTGCTTCTAACTTATGGCCAATTCTGGAAGAATGTTCGCCTATCAGAGGTTATTGTAATCTTTACATGCACTGTAGCAATCAATTTACTATAAAATAGCCCCCGATAACTCGATAAGTTACCTATATTAGGCCCTCCACAAAACAAAAATCGAGCAATATGGTGGCCATTTTTTTAAATGGTGCCCAAAACAGCAGGATATGTATAGTACACACTCGAGTTGAATGCAGTCGGGGACTGAGGTGACGGGCGGGAGAATCTCCCTCCCCAATCCGCCGTTACCCCCGCTGATAGTGTTGTCAAGTGCTGTCTTTGACATCTATCGTACGATATACATACGTATACGGAGTGATTTATATGTTTAAGTTGTTAAAACCGTTTATGTTCACATTAACGCTGTGATGTCAACATTAACGTATCAAATCCGTTAGAGCTGGAATAATTGTTCTCTTGCTCATACTACTTACCTATTATGTAAGTTGATATTTCCTAGATAATATGGAGGAAAGGGATACGGATAATACGGAGTACGGGAATTTTTGTCAAACGGCCAAGCCATTCGTTAGAGTTGAGAAAATAGGTTAAGTTGATGGTAGTGGTGTCAGTGGTGGTGATGGTGGACTGTCCCAAAACCGAGTCAGCATAACCCGACTCAACTTAGTCTTGTTTGCCCTACCCCCAGAGTGTTTTGGTCTAGTGTGAACCCAGAAGCTCGCGAAGGAGGTCCTGAATGAAGTGAGGTGAGGCTGAATGAAGGGGCGACGAGCACATCCTTTTTACTTCTTCATTTTTATGGACACCCAACATTAGACGTTTGATCATAATATAATCAATTAATTAGGTGATCATTCTTGATGAAAACTATGACCATTCTATGATATACTTGATTATTTCATGAAATGATCAATTCAGCTATATGATTTCGCGATTTAACGAATTTAACGAAATTTCGTGTAATGTCGTATGGCATTTTATTGTGGGGCAGAGCAGCTGATATCGAATCCATTTTTATATTGCCGAGTCATCCGTTCTATTTATGAACTCGGATCATGCGTATCACTTCGTGAAATATTTAAAGAGATTGGTGTTCTTACCGTGTCTTCACAATACATATACAATAATATAGTCTTTGTTACGCAGAACATTAATCTTTATTAGGAAATAGGTGATACTAGGCCCGGAGTTAGGAATTTGGCGGTGTTTCACCCCCGTGCCTCAGAGCACGTTAAGCTGTCAGTCTCGGTAATTATCGCTAACATGATAATAGTCGTTAAAGCCCGCCAACCCGCATTGGAGCAGCGTGGCGGGTCTAAGCTCTAATTCCCTCTCTCCTATGAGAGTGGAGGCCTGTGACCAACAGTGGGACGTTAATGGGCTGTAGTGGTAGGTGATACTCACAATCGATATACTAGAAACCGCCATAAGCTAGTAACAGCGTCGTATCGCGTACGCAAGGTGCAGAAATCCTTTATGTGGTCGAGTGTACGCTTTTATAATATGGTTCCCAACGAGTTTCTGGATTTGGCATTACATAGATTTAAAGACTGTGTTAAACAGTATTTGTTAAGTCGTGTATAATACACTATCGATGATTTTATTAATGACAAAGTTGCATGAAAGCTACCGGCCTCGCATCCAGTGACCCACAAGTCAGTTTAATACTTGTAACGTCTTGTGTTGTTTACATATTGTAACCTTTTCTTTTCTATGAAAAGATCAACTGCTGAGTTTCTTGCCGGCTCTTCTCAGTAGAACAGCTTTCTGAACCGGTGGTAGAGTCTTAACGTTTCATAAGTGACACAAGTTGTCCTACATGAAATAAATAAATCATTTATCATTTATCATAACAGTGGAGGGACCGTTAATATTTACTATTCCTAGTTAAAGTTCTTAAATTACCTTATTGGCGAATTTCGAGCTCTAACGTATCGAAACCGTTTATGTCGACATTTCCTAGGAAATGCTGACGCATACATACTCTTTGATCGAACGATTGTTGCTTGTTTGTCGCTTGTTGTTGTTGTCATATTTTTACCCAAAATTTAACAGCCTGTATACTTGGGCAGCTCTGGGACAAGGCAGACGGTGATTTACTAAGCGCGTAAGATCTGTCCCAAGGCATCCGAGCGTTCGAGAAAATCTACGCACACATGCAAACAATATCTCGGTCATTTATAATTTTAGAAACCTAGTTTATTTCGTTATTTTTTATTATGTAGATTATATATAAAGCTAATTAGTTTGATGTATAATCCGAGCTGTTTTATTCTTCTGTGTAATGACACCATTCTCGTAAGGCGTAGACAACATAGAAATTCAGAAATTGAGTATGAAGTTTCAAGATTGAATGAAATGGTGTTATTTTCAGTTTATTTCTCCTAAAATATATTATTTATTTTTATTTTTTATTAATTAATTCTAGTTAATGACTCTCTTTAGTTATCTGACTTTCGATAACCGTCGCTAGTTCATAGCATGTCATGGAAATATATACGTAAAAACATAGAATTGTGTTGAAGGCGTGATCACGCTTCATAACAAGTCAAGTCCAGGCGTGATCACGGCAGCGCTAAAACTCTGCTTTTCATATTCTGGGTCATGGTAGAGGTTAATAATCAAGTTGCTTTCCAAGTTAATTTTTAAAAATGACTGATTTAAGAGGTTCAGTAACAAAAAAAACTGTTTTTATGCATCGAAATGGCGAAAAAAGCTTTGTATATGTGTACTGAAGAAAGGCAAAACATCTTTTTGACCTTGCCTTTAACGGCAGACCGAGTCGATATACCAGAGTATCAAAAATAACATTATCTGTAATACAAAAATAAGCTCACGAAGAACGAAGAGGTCCTTACCTCTTCGTTCTTCTTAAAAAATATGATTTTAATCATATTGTAATTCAAAGACCTATAGAAGACTTCTAAAACAATCGTCCCTACTCGAACCTCGTTCGAATGATTTTATTTTCTTTACTTATATAATGAAGTAAATTTTGGACTTTATTGTTTCAATTAATATTTTAAATGTTTTTAAAATAATACAACCACTGTTTGTTTTTGTATTTATCGATATGACTGTCAATAATAAGGTCAAAGCACTAGCACATTCCTAAGCTTTGTATTCAACTCAGGTGCGAATAATACCATATGACTAATTTTTTTGTAATCCGGTGTATTACAACACCCAGCAGTCAAATTGAGGAGGCATCTAAGTACCATGCTTAGTGCACACGTGACATGAGCGTTAGCCTGGAATAATATACAGTATGCAGTTATGCATAAAATATATTTTATGAAATTGTTTGTAGTTTATGTACCTTTGACCACTGTGCGGGAATTCGGGCGTCGTACATAGCATCGAGAGATTCTCGTAGTGCTTGGCTCATTACAATAGTCCCGTCAATGGCTAGCTTCAGATCGCAGAGTGTCGTGTGAACGGTTTTAATAACCAGTTGTATGCGGTCTATTTCTTGCCTGGGAGTTATAATTAAAAAAATATAAAAATATACTAACTAATTATTACAAAAAATGTATAAGCGATGGCAGTTGTTACGATTTATTGAACGTGCCCCTAAGATGTCGTAACATTCTTACCTCAAAAATATGTTCATTGGTAGAAAAGCACCCATTTTCTGAAGAGATTCTCTAACTTCGAAAGTTATATATTGTTTAGGTAATTTTTCTAACATATCTTCAGCTAGCCGGTACACTATGTTTTCTCTAGTTTCCCCTCCCTGAGATCCACCCTCCTTGGGCTGTACACTCAGTATAGTATCTAAAATATCTTTAGCGCTGTTGATTTGATAAGTTATATCAGCATTACCATGCAAGCCGAACACTTCAGGCGTATCAGTCAGCGGCAACTGATTAATATAATCTACATAACCCTGCAGATTCCTCGTTTGCGGTACTTTGTAGCCCTTATAAAACTCAAAACCTGGCCTGAGTAAAACGTCGCAAAACCACACATTAGTAAATGTCGTGAGTAATCGTTTATCGAAATCATCGGTAACTCGACCGCCATATTGAACTTCTCCAAGCATATAACAGATCGTAGGCCAGGAAATGCCTTTCTTGGGATCTATTTCATCTAGATGATTTTGTATAAATTGTACGCTCGCAGCATAATCCGCTTGGTTGAACTCGTATGGAACGTTCCATCCCAAAGGACCGAATTTTCTTCTTTCTTGAACAATAGTGTGCAAAAACGCCACCGCATATAAAAGAGGTGGCCATTGGGATAAAGATGAATAGTCTAACGTGTCCTGTGTTATATTTTGATATGTCCTTTTCATACTGGCCCTTATACCCTGTGGAGGTTCGTTGGTAAATTTGATGGCCATTTGCAAAAGTCCTATGGGAAAGTCAGTGTGTACTTCTGTCGTGAGCCAAAGACGAAATGATTCTTGCACATGTTCCGTTTCGATTAATGCATCCATAGCTTCTACACAAAACGGTAGTGACAAATGAATATTTTGTAAGAGCACCCAACCTCCATCACTCATAGAATCAGATATCATTTTACGAGCAACAATTTCTTGACCTTGACCCATGGAAACTGCTTTCAAAACTATCGGAAAAAAATTGTTAAAAAATCATCCAAACTTACAAATTATTTTACATTTATATTACTGACCTATTTCTTTATGTTTAGCCAGTGATGCGATTTGTGCAGAAGGGTCCGATCCAATGGAAAGTATACAAATAAGCGGAGTGCGTGGTTCTGATTCTTCCCACGTGGCTTCCAAGTTGAGTATTCTTCCTTCGCCGTATTCCGGACCGAGTGAATCTTTAGATAAAATCCAAAAATATTATGAATTAGATGGCTAAGAATTAAAAAAAAAGTTAATAAGTTAATTTTAAAATTCAACATTTACCAACGATATACTTTCTTGCTTGTGATAGAGTGCGATCCGGACTCCATGATCTAATGAGTAAAAGTTTTCGAAAAACGTCAAGGCTTTCATGGTATCCACTGGGAATAACTTCTTCTTCAGGTTTTGCTTTCTCATACCAAACACGCCACTCTTTTTCATTGCTCGTTATCTATGTAGTACAGAGTATTAATAAAAAAATACGCACCGAATTGAGTACCTTCTCCGTTTAGTCAATCGGTTAATAATAGTAATAAGATACATACAATATTACTTATAAAATTACTTACCTTGCTCAAAACGTCAGAAAATACTTTGATTTTACTTATTTCTACTAAATTTAGCCATGTAATGTCTAAGATCCATCTGAAAGGTTTCGGAGTAACTGCGTTTAGATCTAAAGAAGCACCGCCTTTTACAAATGCCATGAACTCGTCATGAGAAATAATTCCGCGTTGACAATCTATTTTCATAGCCAACATCAAAGTGAATAATGATTTGTGTCTCTCGTACAAACTACGTAAAGTAAAACCCCATACTTCATGTGTTAAGTATTTCAAAATTAAATTGATGCGTTCTTCTGTAACGTTACTTTTTGTTGACTTTGTTATAGAGTTGTCAAATATGGTCAGAAATTGCTTTAACGAATTTTGGTACATAATATTGACGTTGCTCATCTCCACAATCAAGAAATACAATATAGAACCTCGCGCTGCCACTGCTCTAAATTCTTCTCTGGCTTTGATTATCTTTTTTTCTGTAACTTCAGCTACCTTTAGCTTTTCATTAACTTCTTCAGCTGTCGATTTTGTTATCTGTAAAACATGTATAAGAGCTTCGTCGTCTACCAGAGAACCTTCCGAAGAAGTTAAACGACAAAGTAAATTGCTTTCTAACTCTTTCATGCTTCTTTGATTTTTCATTACAGACTCGAATAATGCCACTCTTTCTTCTTCCAAGTCAGATTTTTCCATTAATATAACTCTACCTAGCAATTGATCTTCAAGACCTTGCATAGTTACAGTAAAGTCAATTATAGAAGTCTTTGCACTGATTTCTGGAGAATAAGGAGGATTAGGAAGTTTGGTAGTAATATAAAGCATAAAACCACGCATAACATCACATTCCTTGTCACCTACAATAACTTTTTCAATTGACCCAGATTTTATGAAATTTTTCTCCAGGACATTATCTATCACCGGATCTAATTCAACACCAACATCTTCTATTAAAAGTGGCCTTCCTAATGATAGACTGTCTTCTAGATGAGTTCGGAAATATTTATGATTTAGCGATGTAATTTGCAGCTCATTAGAGGATTCTTTATTTTTTATCCAATTCTTTCCTTGACTTTGTGGATCTACTAAAAGTGGATATGAGCTAGACTTTGTAACAATAAGTGCATTTTGAACAGATAGCTCGTCGTTTGGTAGACCTTGAAGTGTCCATTCAGATATCGTTGCATTTTCAACTAACATATTTGTAATGTTTAAATTATCTGTTACAGGAATTTTTTTGCTTTTCAATATTTCCATCCAAGTATTAAATAAACTATTCCTAAATTCTTGATTATAAGGGCCACAATAAGATAAAAATCCCGTGGCAAGAACGACATCACCTACTAATCTACCAAGTTGTTCCTTAAAATCTTTACTTTGTTGAGTCCAACGAATTTTTTCACCTCCTAGTCCATTTATAAGTTGAGTTGCTGCTGTCATTTTCCTCAAGCATATATTTGCAGCGTCTGTAAGCTGCTGCTTCTCTGAAACGGCAGATTCGTATTGCTCTTTCACTTTTCTCAAAGACATTTCACGGTCTTCTAACTGCCTCTCCGCAGATGCTAAGTCTTCCATTGCCACCTATAATAAGGTATATTTAAGAAAAAAATATTCACCTATTTGACCAACTGATTTTTAGAAACATTAAAAAAATACCTTTAACCTTGCTTCTTGCAACATTAAGCTAGCTTTTAAAGGTAAAACTTCTTTATTAACACTATGAAAGAAAGCCATAGCTTTGGTCCAGGATAGCAAACCAGCAACGTCTCCACACACTCGTTTTGCTGTGTCCATGTTGTAATCCTCCATTTCAAAATAGGGTGTAAGGTGTTCAACCATTTCATTATTAATAATGTCTTTAGGATAGTTTTGGAGTTGAAGCAAGAAAGTAGTACTGGCCATCATCTGGAAAAACAAAAATTCACAATTAAATGATAACATGTTGAATAGGTCTTATAAAATAATAAAGAGGTTTCTGGACTGTTTTTGGTAAAGCTGCAAATTCCAGTTCTTACTGAGACTACCTGAGTTCTTACTGGTCCTTACTTTAAGAGATTCTGCCCACGATGGTTTAGGACACGGAGCAGCGGTATCTGGTATTAGGGGATGCAGTCGACGTTGAAATAGAATCAAAACGCAATCCATTATCCTCATGATGAGATGTGGTGGACGACCTAATTTTCTGACAGTTGCTATATGTGCTGGTTTGATCGTGTTAAGGGCAGCTTCAGCTTCCTCTAATGCAGGTTTTGCTGCTTCTAATTTCCGCTCAGCTTTTTCTTTTTCTTCTGCTATGTAAGCTACTAAAGCTTCAGCTTTTTCTTTAACAATTTGTACTTGATTTTTTACGATTTCTGCTTGCATGGCTCTGTCAGTGACTTCTGAAAGAACGCGGCCTGCTTTTTCTGAAGCTAATGCTAAATCTTGTTCCATGACAGCCAGATCTTTCTTTAAAACTTCAACGGATATTGATGCTTCCCGTAATTTTTCTAAACCAGTATCCATTCTCATAGCGCCATCTCCCAACTCTTTTTGCTTCATCTGATATATTGTTTTATAGCCACCAATAAAACTGAGATAAGATTTAGGAGTAACGTGTGATGAGCGACGAAATCTTTGAAAATACTCAGTAGAAACCGTTGATACGACATCTTGGATTGTCCCAAGAACGGTTACGAGTTCTTTCTTAACTTCTTTAGTGCATTCTATTTCAAAATCAGTAAGGAAATGGTCAGCTACTGCAACAAGTGCATCTTTTGGCCATGGTTGAAACCAATCAATAGTACAGCCAGATATAAGGGCTGGAAAACGTAAAGCTCGGTATCTAAAAGCTTCACTAACCTAAAAATAAATAAAATGTTAATTTTTAATGTTATATTTTTGTTCGTGTTTTTTTGTTACCTATTAGCGTATACGTCAAAGGTAAAATGATTGCAAATTGCAAGGATTGCAGCCTATACACACTGATATTAGATATTAGATAAAAATAGATTTTCATTTAAGTTACTCACAGGAGAGAAACATAAAACAACATGAAGATTTTGGCATGTTCTATTCAAAAAATATTCCATTACTAGTTCATTTGTTAAAGTCCGTTTCTGATTCTCACGTTTCATAATGGGAGTCAACTCTGAAATTATTTCCTGTTGCTCATCTTTTGTAAATAAATTCGATATTACGCCTGATGACAAAATATTGTTTAAGTATTCTAGAAACCCTTCTTCTTTGATATCCAAGTCAGTAAAAATAAACGTTGTGCCTTTTCCCTGAACGCCACAAGATCTATAAAGCAACTTTAGATCTTCTAAAAAGTTACCGACGTTGTAAGATCTTGTCAAAGCAATTTGGAAAGATCGATATCCTGCTATGAAAGTTGATAGTTTTGTTAACGACTGCTTGCCTGAACCTCCCACGCCAACCAACATAACATTTCCTCTTGGATGTCGTATTACTCTGGATATTTTTACTAAATGCAACATGGCATCGGGAAAGAACACAAGGTCCATTCCTGAGCCCCTAACCATCTCATTAAATTGAGAAAGGAACATTTCCAATCGGTCCCTTAATTCAGGGTAGTCAAAAACTGGCTCATAAACTTTGGGCAACTCCATGTCGGCATCTTCGCCTTCTTCTCCTGTAGGTTCAGGAGCATCCCTGGAAATATATTATAATTATAGAGCAAACTCAAGTGTGACCTCAATATGCCAGTACATCTATAGTAGGCCAGGCATTTCTGTAAATACTAAATTATACCGATTACATAATATTTAGCAGACTTTTTACTCATGCCTTGTCATGTTTAACCTAATTTTACTTAAACTATTCACACAGTTGAGATTCGTTAGGTATGAGTCCGCTGCAACTCGTGATTTAATTTAAATATGTTATTCCTAATTCATTCGGGGTACCCAATCAAATTTTTTAATTTGCCATTTTGCATTCTCCGTTTTTATACGACAGACTAACCCTTTTTTTAAATATAAGCGGTCGCGGTCCAGGTGATAAACTGAACACCAAACTATAGGTACGAGTATTTAGTCTACCATATTTAGAATTTAGAACTCCTTAAAATAGAAATAGAAATTGGAATTAATCTATTGCAACTCATAAACTATACAGTGCCTAGCCTATTACGGTAAATATGATTCTCAAAGTTTACATGCCTCATAAAGTCAACAAATACAGGATCGGCTTCCATCATTTTTTTGTATTCGGACCCTAATAGTTCCTCCGTAATACTAAAAAGGGCACTATTAAACCAATCTTTGTCGGTTTGGTGAGTAAATCGATCTAAGAATACCCTGGAACACTCGTGTTTCCACAAAAGCATCAAACATTTTTCTGACTCAATCACAGTTGGTAAAGTGCCAACCATCCCTTGCCACACTCTTGATAAATCTCTCAAAGAGAATACATAATGAAATTTTGCAGGAGTTGGTAATAAATTCTTACGGGTTCTTGTCCATAATTCCCTGGTTAAAGGAATTATTTTTTTAATGAGCGATCTAACTTCGATGGTAAAACCCCTCTTGGCGTTATAATGCCCCTCACCAATAACTTTGAAAATTTTATCGATGGACTCCTTATTAGGCAAAGGACAATTGAATATTGCAAATTGGCGTTTTAATCTTGATGGTATATCATTCCTACCTCCACCTGAAATGTTAAATTACAGTTAATAAGGTTTAGGAGATAGCTCGCTAGTTCCGTCAGCAATATAATATGTAGAATATTCAACTACCTGGTTGTCCCATAGCTCCTAAGAACTGAATGTCAACAATGGTAGTAAAATCGCCAGGTTTCTCTAAGCTATAGAACCCGCCCATACTCATTGTTTGTCTTACTATCTCGTTGGTAATTTGATCTCCCCACTCATTAATTTGAGGCAAATTGATGTCATCTATAAAAACTAACATTTTTTTCCCTCCCGGAGGTCCAAATGTCATTCCGCTACGTTTTTCTACATAGCTTTCAATTGTTTTTTGAAATTGATATGGACTTGTCGCCGATGAAAAATTGAAAGACCTTCCCATAAACTGCTCTGGATTTGCGTTTTTCATATATGCTTTCATCATGACGGTTTTGGCAGATCCCTGTTCGCCCAAAAGTAAAACTGCTTTTCCTTGTTTAGCAATGCAATGGATAAGATAGTTAATTCGAACATTATCAACAATTGGTACGAGGATATTTGAGTAATCGGGAGTTGCTACGTCGGGATAGATATAATTGGTGATTAAATCATCCCATAATACCCACTTTCCTGGATGTTTTACGTAAAAGTCGAAAAGTATACTCGACTTGTTATTAGGATGCTTCGGTAAATCAAGAACTGCTTTAAACGTGGTTTTGATGAATGTGTCGAACCGAAATCTGTCATCTGTCTCTAATAGAGATCCGAAGCCCCAAACTAATGTAAATACATAAATTTTATGAAGATGCTCGTCTGTAAATAATTCAATTTCTTCAACTTTTTCTTTTTCATCCTCATCGTCGATATCGCCATTGACAGATTTACTAGCAGAAGGTTCTTCGACTACTTCGATCTGTGGTGGTACTAAGCCTTCCAATAAATTAAGCATTTGACTGATAATATTACTTTGTAGAACCCGCATACTAAATATCAGATTTTGCGTGCACCAGGTATACGTGGTTAAAAAAGTTTCTTGGAACAGAGTACTAAACACTTCTAATTCTCTTGCTGATCTAGTTTTAAGCCACGCATTTAAAACTAAAATCATAAAATAAAATAAACCTCGGTTCATATAATCACTAACTAAACAAAACATTTTAATAATTAATCAAATTTCAGAGTTACCTGGTTCCCAATCTAATCCTGACGCGCTCATGTATACCATTCCATTTCGTGAAACAGTGGCAGGGGATGCATTATCAATGTTTTCAGGTTCAAATATTATCTTAGACGTAGGCGACATAGTCAAGCGATCACCATTTGCTAATGTTAAAGTCTTATTATCGTCTAGCACGGAGTTTAAATTTTCAATCCATATACTGTCAACTGGCCCATCTAACACTAACCATATATGCTCCCCAGTTTTAATCTTGAGTGTTTTCCTCCATAAAGCGGAGAAAATGCCATCCGTCCAATCATTAGTAGCGACATCTAGCCGACCAAACATTTGCGCAGCCGTTATTGCTTTTGGGTTCATACGCATCTCTCTGAAAATGGAAAAACAATACAAATAACAAACATTTTCGTCATTTAAAAATGTGTCGCAGAATATTACCTACCTATGAGGATCTTCAATATCTGAAAGAGCTTCCATTAAAGTTTGTATACAAGTTGTTTTCCCAGCACCTGGAGGCCCCAGAGTCATTATTCCATGGCGCACGCGTTGCGTTTCGTACAGCTGAAAATATAACTTGAAATTTTCTGAAATTTTGTTGTGTCATAATGAAAAATAGAGAAATAATCTTATGAACAGTCGATTCGAGCTTAATGTAAATAAATCATATTTTACAATCTTAATATATATAAATCTCGTGTCACAATGTTTGTCCTCAATGGACTCCTAAACCACTTAACCGATAATAATAAAATTCGCACACCATGTGCAGTTCGATCCAACTTGAGAGATAGGATAGTTTAAATCTCAAATTATAGTCGCAATTTTAATTTATTGCTAATTATTTGTCTGTTATTATTTGACAGTCACAATTATCTGTTAACTCCAAATGATTCTAACAGATGTCGAAACTTTCGACTGGGTTGAGTAAGTAATCAATAGATGGCGCTGCTATGGTAAATCTACGAACGTGTCATATAAGCTACATTTTAACAGCATAATTACCACGTGTTGTTGACGCTATAAAATTAATTAAATTTATTTTGTAGTGAACGAAATACCGTATAATTCAGCTAATTATTTGTCTGTTATTATTTGACAGTCACAATTGTTTACTATAATGTAATATAACAAAAACTTTAGCCACAGCAACGCGTGGCCGGGTCAGCTAGTAATAATATAAAAGTTATTCCTAAACATTTGGCTTTTCGTTTCATTATGTTTATTGGATCAAGCAGGAGAACTAGACTTATCAGGAATTTGAGGTAATGGACAATCTGAACATTCAGGAAGTTTATTAAACGGATTCTAAATTCTATCCATCGCCACGTCTTCGTTATTAACTGATATTATTTTATCAACATTTACCTGAATTATTTTTAAAACCCAAGGTGGGTGATAAATTAATCCAGTTTGATCGACTTGTTTTCTTACTGCATCCTCTAGATTCAAATATGTCGTTTTCTCTAAAGCTTGATTTGGAAATAAATCTGCTACTAGCGATATAAATAGGGGTTCGTCTTCATCAATGAGTTTCGATAAGTTCATGTCTCTCAGAACTCTCATTACAATGGTGCTTTCATTATCCTTTGTATTTACTCGCTTCACAGCTCCAAGAGTACGTAACACAGAAAGAATATTTCGTAAACCAAAGTCATAGTGAACCTAAAACAACAAATAAATTAAGTCTAAAGCCTAAAATAAATAATATTAAACGGAAAGTTCGTTCACTCTATGGCCAAAATTTGTTGTAAGGGTTTGTGTGAAAACCAGCTGGAGTAGGTTACATCATTTACAACGAGGCGATTACATCCTTTACCTTGATATGCATTCAGTTTTCAGATTCGAACGGCCGCTTATAATGGTGTTGTGTTTATAATTGTGTTATAAGCATTAAAAAAATAACTAAATCAATTTTAGAATCCTTAAGCAAGTTCTACCTGTTTCGTAAGTTGTTCTTCACACAGTTTATACAATGTGTAAAATTTTCTCGCCAAAGTAATATTTTCTAGGAAACCACAAGACGCTAATTTGACTCTTATGATAATTTGACGATCTGGCACCATCATTGCCACGGTACGAAATTGTATTTTCAAATTTTCTGGAAGCTCTTTACGGCCCGCATATCCAGGATTCTAAAAAAATATAAACATTACTTTGAAATTAAGGATAGCCAGAGAAAAAATTTATATAATTAGTAATATTTTCACCATTGTAATAAATATTCCAAATTCAGGACACATTTCTGACATATCTCCATCTGTGAAAAGGAATGTTTTCTTTTTTTCTTTCTTGGCAGAGAGGACAACTGCAACTTGTTGCGCTGCAACTGAAAGAACTGGTAGTTCGATACGATTGAATTCATCGAAACAGCCCCAGGAGCCAGATTGTGCTAATCCTTTATAAATACGCCCGAGCCCTCTATAATCAAATAAGAAAAAGTTCGTGTAAAACTACTGCGTAAAAATACTAAATATTTTCATTTGAGTAATGGATCAACCATTTATTTATTTAGGTCACGAAACCTGACAGTAGAGATTTATCTTACTGGAAGCGGGGGGTTTTTTAAAAATAAGACTCGTAAAAGTAAGAAATGAAGATCGGAAAATAATTTTCGTATGCCTTTGAATGAGACCTTGTTGAATACGATTTTAAAATTGTGATAAGGTTTCATTAACAGTATTTCGAAAATATGTACGGTTTACAAAAAAAAAATACAGTCAGGAATGTTTGAAAACAACCTCTACAGTCTAGTTTGTTGCTTTACTTCAATCAATGCATTAAAAATAAAACTTAGTAACTTGCTTTAATATTATTAAAATAAACACAATACCTGTAGTCCATTTGATCAGAACAGTTGAAGACGACGACGTATTTAGCAAGAGTTTTTCCCATATCCTTCACAGTCTCTGTCTTTCCAGTCCCTGCGGGGCCACAGGGAGCACCACCCATGCTCATTGCTAACGCTTGTGCCAGGGTTATATAGCATCTGTTGAAACACTCGTGTAATACAAACTTCTATATATTTTGTTAGTTTATTTCTACCTTTGTAAAATAAACCTCTAGTTTAATTGTTCGCCTAGTATTACACGTTTTTATTATGACTATTTCATTCCTTTTCATAATCAATTTCCTCGGATTTCAAAGGTTTTATAGGACATTTTCAATTTTGATTATGAATTTAAAATGGCGAGAAGAGGGAAGCAGAGCGACTATCTCGTTATTAAAAAATGAGTTTTTAATTTGATTTAAGATTTGAAGTAAGTACTAAAAAGGCACTTTTGTAGACAGAAAATTGATATAAAATCAAATACGCAACAAAAATACCTTTATTATGAACTATTTGATTAAAATATTTAATTATTGTAGCTTATAAAATAAAATCCAAAGTCATTAGAACTCCTTGGTGATGAAGAAGTTTCAAATGTAACATTTTTACTATCATTTACTCCTAATGACGAAATATCTCTAAACTAACTTGCTAAATAATAATAAATACACATGAAAATATAATTATAAAACAGTAGGGATTGTGGAGGTTACATAATAGCAATTACATCTACTAGAAAAGAACTGAGCATTAAATTAATTTAACGAGTTACAAAATACGACTGCCCTGCCATATTATTTTTGGAGTTTACCTCCATATGAAGCGATTTGCATATGTAGCCTTTGGAATCTTATTCACTTTTTTATTATTTTTTTTTTTGTGAATCACTAAATATTGAACTATAGTGTTATATATTTTTGGAATCTACTCATCATTTTCTAGATGATGATTATATAGTTAGGTAGTCTTATTTTCGATTTTTTTTTTCAATTTTGGTCTTTAATGCGGGACCATGGTCACCCCATCAATTTTTTTAAAAAATTTACTAGCCTATGTCACCCGGAATAAGCTAGGGATTCTGACGATACCCTATTTATCAAAATACATACATACATACATACATACATACATACATACATACATACATACATACATACATACATGAACCCTGAAAACAATATACTCCTTTTTTCAGGCAGTCGTATAATTAATAAAAACCAACTATTAGGTGTTTACCTGTCTGTCAAAGGCGTAATGACGAGCCGTTCGGTACATCCCAAATACTCATTTTGGTATGCGAATGTAACATCAGTAACTGATATCCAAGTTTTATCTGCATCCTCTTTAAAATAAAACCGACATTGTTTCAGCCATTCAAAGTCATTAGCTGATCGAACGCTCAAACGACACTGAAAATAAAATTAAAAAGCCCAAAGTTAATATTTTTGAATTTGTGAACTATCTCAAAAAATAGAACACGCAATACTTTTTGATAAATCGTAATATGGTTTATATTATTTGTGTGAATTTTATATAACTATCATTAATTATATCTTCTAAATTTATTTATTAATTTATCTTTTATGTTTCTCACTTACCAGCATGTCAAAAATATCTCTTTGATGAACGTGTATAGTAATTAGAGTTTCAAACTTTATACGTTCAATTTTTGTTAGGTCTCTCGTCGTTTGATCTATTAAGGTATTCAAAAGTTCCAAAAATTTATTATTTGTGTCTATCATTATCTTCTTATCTTGTCGTGCTTGCATTAATGCGAGTTCTGCATCCCTGGTCCAAATTATTTGAATACCGAGTAATCCAACCTGCATAAAAATAATATTTGACCGGTAGGAAATAAAATATGTAGCCGACACTCAATATTCGCGGGCCATACGTTCTGTAAATGTGTCAAAGAATCAAACGAAAAATAAAATAACGCGAATAACGACCGTTGGCTGTACACACTCAAAATATACAGTAACTGTCTACTGTATATTTTGAGTGTGTACAGCCTATTTCAGATAGTCATTGTCTATAATGTGCAGGAATATGAATTTGGTTTTGCTCATTACCTGTGCTGGCATTTTATCGAGAAACAAAAGTAGATTGAGACCTGGATCATTGATAATTGATACCGCATTACGAATGATGGAGTGTAAGCTGCTTTGCGCAGATTGTAATAGAGACGTAAGCCAGGTTTCGACAGACCCTTCTGCTCGAACTGGTCGTTCAAGTTTTATTTCTTCTCCTTCGGATGATACTATCGCTATCATTTTGTTATATTCTGTTAAAGAGGAAAAAATAATTAAAATTGGACAAAACCTATAGGATTATTTCATTATGCCCTGAAATAGCTTACCTATATCGTGAAATTTAACGTATCTTATGTTATCGAAAATCGACAAAAGATGGTTTTGTATAGTGTGAGAATCCGAAGCTTGACCGAGAATTTCAAGCAAAGCTGGATCGGACACAAAGAAAAACCTCGGAAACATTGTGCGCTTTTTTTCAAGGTAACCGCTCAAGCTTTTTTGACAAAGCTCTAACTGTTCTTGCAGATGTGGCAACAGTTGCCTCAAGAGATCATCACCCACACAGCAAGATACCACACCAGGCGTTTCGTGTGCTCTCTGCATTATTTTCTGCCAAGACTTGTCAATTTTGGAAAACCTTTTGGCTTCCTTTGGCAGCTGCTTTGCGATATCACCACCAACGAATACTGCTTCGAGATAAACCCACATGTTTTGTACAAGAAGCCAGCGTTCTAGAATTTCATTGGTACTTTGAAGATCATATAACCACTGTTGTATTTGTTTTCTAAACGGTGCATTGTAACTGTTGATAAAAAAAACGTAACATGAGCTATTTAGTTATTATTATTTTAACTGACTACTGAAAAACAAATAAAACAATGAAGATTAATTTTAAAACGAACACGTTGCCAAGAAGTATGTTCATGTTGTACCAAGACATAATTATTGTAGCGTAATTTTCGGATGTTCGTAGTTGCACAAGTCCCGGCCCGTAAAATTTATATAAATATAACAAACTGTACATTATATTATTTTATATATTACAAATATGTTTTGTATTTCTTTACCGATTAGACAACAAAGAGCCTAGTATCATTAGACTGTCCTCTAGTTGACCTATCGTCTCAGCCGTTGTATCACCTCTGAGGAGCAATTCACCGCGATTATTAAATGTCTGAAATGTAAGCTCGTGGACCGACCATTCGTTTGTGACCTGCCGAAGCTTTGCTTCTATATCTTTTTCCTTCATCGCTGATATACAAATATCCTGAAATTGGTTAATTTTGATTTAGGTATACCTACAATAATCTCAATTAAAACTAATTTAATTTCTGAAATAACTATCTAAATTAATTAATGTTACAACTTAGCTTAAAATAAAATTAAAATGATCTACATTATTATATCTGTTTTAATAAAAAATAATCTGAACACAATAATCGGTATTCACAATAAAAATAATAGGTAAGTCGACTACTAGTAGGTACTCACTAAATATTAACAAGTACATTAGATATTTTCACTACTGATCTTTCAAGACAACAAAGAAAAATTGAGCTTTCCTGAGTAATTTATATACCTCGATATCTTCTTTATGTTGTAACAATGGTGCTTCTAGAATGTTTTTAAGACAAAAGTCTTCATTTTCTAGTTCAAAAATATATTTCGTCACTTCCATTATACGTTGCCAGTGACGAGGTTTCATAGCTCGATTTGCCATCAGTTCAAGCAGTGGGCACATATCGTTGAAATCATCAATAGTTTTTTTTAAAGCATAGAAGGCTGGCCATTCTTTTAGACTGAAATTGTTGTGGGGTTCTAATTATGTCATTGAATTATAAGTAGAGATGATTCCCACGTACATCGTTTCAATCGATTTCATGATCTTATTCAATACTAATATAAGACTGGCACGATGGCGAAACGTTCATTTCGATTTTCGACAAATGATTGAATAATAAAGCTTAATTTGTACAGGAATTAGACAGCTTGCTTTAAGATTTATTGTAACATTTTAATTAAAATAACACTATACACGATCGACAATGATTAAACATTCAGAGATTCAATCAGAACTGAGATTAAACTGATGAATCCGTAACCTTCGCCATATAAAATGCAAGATAGAAGTAATTTTCATACCCTTTAGGCAATTTTCTGCATCTGTTCTGGAACTCCATTAGTTCATTGTTTATCTCCTCAATGTTAACTTCTCCCCATGGTATATCATAATAGCTACTGACTCTATCTATAACATCGTTGTACAGCTTGTAAAGCTTTTGCAAAAGATTCAATTCCTTTCTTATCTGCGCAAGCTCCGGATACTCAGTATGTGGTAAGCCAAATAGCTCTTCACCGTTTTGGTATGTTTGCAGTTTGCGCCACATTCCATCAAAACGATTCTATAACATAAAGCAAAATATCTTAATTATAACTTATTTGCCTCCATTGTCTGGACTTTTCACAGACGTTTGATGGTTACCTGAAACAATATTAAACGATCCGAAGCCTCTCTTGGGCTTAACCCAGGTTGCATGGGGCCTGCATGTCTATACTCGTGACAGTATTCAGCGTTGTCCTCTCGGAATTTGTCCAAGTTGTTTTGAAGGTCGTCTTCGAACTGAGGTTGCATCGTGAGTAACTGAACATGTGATGCGAGTGCAGTGGCTTGCAGCTGTTGCCAGCTGTAACGAAGGTTGTCAACCTGTTCCATATCTTCTTTGCTAACTGGGAGTTCATATCTTGTAATAACATTAAATGCTTCCTAAAAGAGAACCAAATTATAAACTGATTTGGCGTGTATACAATAATAATTATATAATATGAAAAAATAAGCTCTCTCTTAAATTTAAGGACAAGTTGTCTTTAGGTTTCGATCAGTGCTTTAGTACTGGTCACTTTTTAACAGTTGAATAAACAACGTACTTCAACTGGATCGATTTTCAATTCCATATCAACTTCTTGTTCTCGTATCTTCTTCAAAGTTTCCATTACTGTTCTAACGTCATCTAAATCACGTATAGGTCTTTCCAATTTACGTTCTAAATCGTTCATAATTGCGTACACGTAATCCATCTCACGTTTGTACTTCTTCCGCATTGCTTGACTTATTTTAAAAGTACCATCTGAAAATTTAATAAAAACAATAGATTTTTTAAAAGTATTCTTATACTTTACATTTACATAGTATACAGTTCTAGACAACTGTTGCTGTAGAAAAAATTATTAGTAAAATTTAAACAAAAAGAACTGCACTATAACAATTAATGAGTTCCCGCGGGAATCAAAAACCTTAATGAATGCCGACGATCTAGGGCATCATTTAGTAAATAATAATTCTTAATGCGGTTAGGGTCATATTAAGAAAGAATATTTGTCGTGTCGCGCCGCGCCGCAATTGTGCGGTTTCAGGTGCTTTAGGCGCTTCACCCTCGTCAGACAATCGGTGACTGACTTTTGTAGGCAAAAATGAAACATATTGGAATATTGAAACGCACACATCTTACAAAAAGTCGGTCGAAAACAAAATTAGTGCATTCCGGTTGATCCGATATCGGTGGAAAATAAAAGGTTCGGACAGACCCTTTGTTTTCAAATAATATGTACCTTATTCATTTTGACACATTTGAACACACCGTTGTTCTCCATTATGATTAATATAAACTAAATATTGGTAGGTATATTTATGCTTACTTTTGAGCTCTGTGTTAAGTCCCAATTTTAATTTTTCTGTTGAAACTGCTAGACAGTTGCCAATGATAAGTACATCGGGTTCAGTCGCTAGTTTTGCTTCTAATTCACTATGTCTTTTTAAGGCAAGCTCAAAATCATTTAGGTTCCAAGCCAACAATTGTCGTAATGTTTTTTCACATTTCCATAAATAGTGGTATGGACGCCAACGTTTTACAAGTGTATTTAATTCCTGTAAGGAAGTTATTCTAAGAAAATTCTTAATCATATGTAGAAGTTAGCAAATTTTTTTGCAAAGATTTACCATTACCGATTTGACGTGTGATGTGCACATAGATAACAGAGTCAGTGTTTTAATGATTTCTTTATTTTCCATTATGTGATTGTAAAAATTTTTCTGTTGAAAAGGGAAAACTGGCTTCTCTTCCGACTCTAATCTATAATATTTCTTTTTTCTCAGTCTTGCAGCTTCTACCATCTTCATTGATTTTTGAGCCATGTTCATTGGCACCGACATTGATTGAACCTGCCCGTCAAGCTTCGTAACTACTTCAAATAGCTGTTTCGGTTGGTTACCGGCTAGAGTTTTCCAACCCACCTAAAGGAAGGAAGCGTGCACACAGGACCAAAGCCAGCGAACAAATTCAAATAAGTACACGAAATTAAAAGGATGGGTTGGTATTATTTACAAATGATCAAAAAAAAACAAAAGCGACATCAAGTGCAGCAAATACAGAATTTTAAGTTAAATTGTTTAGCATGGCATCAAAGGTACGTGTTTGCAGACAAGTACACCGTCAAGTTTCACAAGTGATCGGTGCAAATAAATAGACAAAACACAACAATAAACAACACAATTCGGAAGAGAACGAAAAAGAAAAAATAAATTAGTTCCTGTTTATTTCTTTATGTACAGCACAAATGGGATTAATTATTCTTGTCTTATTTTATTAATACTTTTAAAAGCTATTTACAAATATTATGTACAGGTAATATTATTTAAAGATAGGTCTTCAGTAAGAATGCTAGCTCTAATGGATTTTGGATATACGAGTATAGTACACACAAACCTGCGTTGAATCTTTGCGTTGATCTGAAGGCTAGAATAATTAAGTATTTGAGTAATAGCTTTTAATTTTCTATAAATCCATAAAACCTTGAAATAAATGAATTCTTTAGAACAGCTCCATATATGTATATACCTTTGGAGGTTTTCCTCCGGTCCACTGGGCAACTCCTTTCGATAATCCTGATATATGTTTTCCGGCTAAAATTAGAACATCTTGGATCTCCTCCAGGGTGGGATTCACGGACACGTTTGGTATTAGGAGGGTAGCTTGCAGCAGGAAAATGGAGCGCTTCGAAACATTTGCTGTAAATGACAAAAATATCTTATTGAATCGGTTCAATAGGAAATTAAAAAAGTTTTCTTCAAATAATTCTCTTAGTTTAACACTCCACCATCAGAACCACTCTCAAATAATTTACTTAGATCAATCGAAGTTGAAGATGTGACATAGAAAACGTATTAACTAAACAAATAACGTTAATTTAATAATTGCTTTACCAGATCTCAAATATATTAAAGATTACTAATCCAATAAAAAATTACAGGAGGCTAGTGAATTCGTTTTATTTGTTTACGTATCTGCTTATTACAATCTTCATCATCAGTCAAACAATGATAATTCCAAACTAACCAAATACTAGAAGGCATTAAGTGGTTTACTACTTACCCATAAATTCGTCCTGAGTAAACTGCTTTATGATAAGATCCAAGGCGCGCCTCGTGACCTTTATCAGTACATCTATGACCTTTCGACTGTAGTATCGTCGCATTTCGCTAACCGCATTCTTAACCATTTCCTGTAAATAACCATGAATTTCATTCGATCTGTATACCTCACAATTTTCGGCTCAAGCCAGGGATAAAACCCAGGATCAGGTTATCAGCACTCGAACATGCTAACTAGCTATTAGATCAATGAGGCAGTGACCTTGTATTAGAAAACAATGGATTTAGGAAATGGATACAAACTTGCATGCCCTTGGAGAGTCCTCCAGCTGGTACGGAGAGCAACCGGTGTGGATTTTCGAAACATTCCCACACCGCAGACCAGTCTTGCTGGCCGCTGGTCGTCGACTCGTTCATAGTAGACGCTGCTGCGCTGGCTATCTGCGCGTCATCTGTCACCATAAAAGCTCAAACCTAACCAAAACCAGTCTTTTTAATCCATTCCGAACCACGCGCGTCAATTATATCTACAATCTCAATAATTCTGATTGGCTGATTTAATGGTAGTACCTGGGTGACCGCTTTGCTCGGTATATTTTTTTTGGAAAATATGAATAACATTTTTCGATCTTACTGACATAATAATACAAAGATATGAACTGGATATTTAAATAAAAAAACACGAGTACAATTGGGCTCCCAATAATAATTTGTCTTACAAAAGAAGGCACTTGAAAAAAAGGGAAAAATAATCAGACTGAAGACATCTGGACTCGAACCGCGTTCTTCTGGTTTCGGGACCGCCCGTTTTCCCACCTGAGCTATTTTAATCTTGTCGATGGTGGCGAAATTTACCTTCGTATTCTAATAATATTGTAACAGTTTGTCACTGCCTGAAAATACGGATATAACGATATTTTCTAAAAATGAATCCTAGCTAGAAGGCTAGAACGATTTATCGCCCCGACACCCCCTGGATACTAAATTTCACGAATATCGTTATAGCCGTTTCCGAGATTCAGATCATATATATATATATATATATATATATATATACAAGAATTAAAGGTATTAGATTCTTGCTGCGCCGATGGAGTTTGGCCAATGACGGAAGAGTGTAGCCAATCAGAAGTGTTTGGCTAACACTCAGTAAGTAGTAGTCAGTAGCAGCTCGCTCGCTCGCTCGAAGCGAATAATGGGACTAATAAGGAGCGAGTCTGCAATTTAAATAAACTGGTGAAGTGCAAAGCACGATTTACTAAAGTAGGTTACAGACTAGCGGCTTACGCACACTGCCATTTTAATTTACAGTGAAACTAATTTTGTTTAGACTAGTTAGGTAACCAGTTAAACCACTAGAGCTTGAGAAGGAAAATGGAAAACCTGTTCAGGAGTTCAACATCTACAATTTTAACCCTACCGATAACTTTCTGTTGCACGACTGACCCTAGTCCTTACTCCTTAAGTTAGCCGTTCGCCCTGGTATAGTAACCATATAAAATATGGTTCCATTTTTTTGTAAGTCCAAACCTACCATCTGCAATGAGAAACTCAAAATCCGGATTGATCTCTATGGGTTGGGCTTGCTGGGCCGCCTTCTTTACCAGATCCAGAACTTCTTCAACTGCTTCTTCCACCATTAAACTCTTTCTATTAAGTTCTACACAAGCACTCCTAAAAAAAGTTTTAACATTGTTAAGATTCGATCAACTTCCGTATAATATTAAATTTATTGGTTTATACATACCGACATCCACTTTCCACGTGTTCTATAAACTCGTCCACAGACCAGGGGGTTTCTTCTGAAAATAAATTATGCGAGTATTAAAATTGACAGAACTTGTATGATGAGGCTAGACTAAGGCTAAGACTATGACTAGTCTCCGTCCAACTCTATAGTTAGGATTCGTCTTATGGACGGAGAGTAAAAAGCTTGATATGCTGTATCATAACCGAAATTATTAGGTCGAAATACTATAATAACCATAGAAATAAGAATAATAAAATTCCCTGTTCCGTGATCATAACCATTACTGACGTTTACACGCTAAGCAGTGTGTTCAAGTGCATTAAGGAATTGTGTGCGTTCACCTGGCAGAGAAATTAGCATGACTTCTTGCATTCCCGACAGCATATAAATGATCCTATTAGTATATATGTCGTGCACTCTAGTCACTAGCACATCGAAGCTCCTTATAGCGGAATTGGCACGATCGATGAACTCCTTCCAATCCTCGCTGGTCCAGAACACCGTCCGAAGTCCGGGAAGTAGCAGAGAAGAAAGCCGAACTACTTGAGGCAACAGAAGCGGCCGCACCTCAAGTTTTACTTGACGAACTGTTCTTAGATAATCTTCAAGTAGAAACTGTGAATATAAATACGGAATTCCTTTAGACAGTACTGAAACAAACCGAAAGGCATGCAGAATGCATGAAGGTTGGCGATGCATACTCTGAATGACAAACTAAAAGTGACTAAACTAAGCCCAGCCCTTAGAATATGAAGTACATTGCAGCCACGCCTCAAAGCAATAAAATAATAATAATTGATTGATTGATATACTCGTACTGACCTGTAAGGAGTCATTCACAAGTGTGAAGTAATTATTCTTTGCATACAAAGAATGGCAAACAATTGGTAATTCCAGGCCCATTTTGACAAGGCAGTCTGACTCCCTAATCAGTAGCTTGATTGTATGATCTAGGTTGACAATGATCCGACCGGAGTCATCTATTTTTAGTAGAGTATTTGTCAGACTGTCATCTACGTCCCATAGCTGAAAGAAAAAATAAACAATAACTTATCCCAAACTATAAAACTCCAGCACAATATATTTTTCAATTTATTTTGTAGGCTAGTTGTAAGTAACTAACTCTTCGTGACTGAACAAGAAAGAAACCAAGAAAGCCCAGCTACGCTTAGCACCTTAAACTGCAATTAGCTAGCTCAAATGCTCAACGTACTAGGCAAATAAGTTTAGTCAACGGTTTATAAGCCGTAAGAATTTACCTACTAAAATAATCGTAGTTGAAGATGAGCGTTCGTATGGCACAGCACTTTCACGTCATGTCGCCGATGAATCGCTTAGCTTGATGTTGGAAGGTAAACAAAATATTGTCGGTGTAGTTACGTTCTGGTTCATCCACATGGCACGCATGGTCTGCTCATAGCTGCGGATGAGTGCTCGTGTGGCGTAGTACTAAACACATCCTGTGTGCGACGAGACGCTTAGCTGGATGAGGAAGGTAAACAAAAGATTTTCGGTGTAGTTACGTTCTGGTTCATTCACACGGCGCATTGGGGCTGCTCATAGCTGCGGATGAGCGCTCGTGTGGCGTAGTGCTAAACGCATCCTGTGTCCGACGAGATGCTTAGAGCTGGATGAGGAAGGTAAACAAAAGATTGTCGGTGTAGTTACGTTCTGGTTCATCCACACGGTACGCATGGTCTGCTCATAGCTGCGGATGAGCGCTCGTGTGGCGCAGTACTTGCGCATCATGTCTCCGGCGGTGGGTAGCGTGCGTAACACGGGATGCGAGCTCACGCTCTCCACGGTCTCCGTCATGTTGTACATCAGGCACCTCGCCCATTTTATGCGACCTACCAAGTACGAACAAAGACGCCAATAAGATCTTAGGTATCCTGCGTGTAAGCAGCAATAAAATGAAGATGACGATTCACCACGTATTGTGCCGTAAAGGGGCGAGTCGTAATATTTAAAGAGGTATTATTGCAAGTTTTACTTATTTTAAGACGTTCAATAGGTTTCTAATATTAAATTGCACTAAGTATGGTTCGGAGAAACACGAAATAGGGGAAGAAAAGATACAAATTAAAAATAAATCAATTAATAAAATTTAAATTAACAGCGATGAGACCAGCAACTGTCGCAGACAGCTAACTGTGTCTAGTGCCGTTACACAAAAAAAAACGTATACAACCGAACAACCATAACTTACAACCAAGTTGTAATTTTATAGCACCGCGCAGACTGCTATATAGTTACAAACACAAAAAGAATGTGGACTGCAGAACTGAACTTAGAAAGGCTGAAAGTCTTTCTGTCTTCTGCTTTTATAAACCTAGCCGGATTGGTCTATGAGAGTAGGTAATATATAGGTATACATATATCGTATTCGTATATATATCGTATATATATATATATATATATATATATATATATATATGTATATGTATCAGGAGCTGTCAGCTGTGCCAATACGTCCGTTATCCGCTCTGACAAGTAAATTCGTTTTTGTGCGCAATGGCGCAAAACAAATTAGAAAGATTGGTTACTTCTTTGCAAAACACCATTGAGAGTTTAGTTAATAAAGTTAGCAGCTTGGAACAGAAGATAGGTGAGCAAAATCTTCTGTTAAAAAAGCAAGGTGACACAATTCGCGAGCTGTTATTACCGACTACCGCCAACTACACCGAACAAACTACCTCCGACGCCGGTTTGTCAGTGACAAAACAACCTCAATCGGTAAGATCCGCGCGTCTTCGTGCAACGTCGGCCATCGCTGCAGTAACAGGAGATCGCAAGAAAACGTCGAGTACGGCGCCGAAAGTGACAACAACACCACGGACGCCTGTTGTTGAAGTGAGAACGGAGTCTGTCGTGCCTCCCGCCACCCCACCGATCCCTACGAACTCCGCCGAACCGCTAGCGCAGCCGTTAGGTGCAGGCGACTATTCCGATGTAAACAACGAATGGACCGAGGTAGGATATCGGCGCTCGCGAGCTCCTCGCAATGTAATTCGTGGAGTGGCTGAAAATGGCACTCTTGAAGCAGCGGAACGTTGGAGATACTACCATTTGTTTTATGTAAAGGAAGGTACATCTGATAAGGCAATATCTGAGCACTTGCAAAATATATGCGCCAACGAAAACTGTACAGTGGAAACCCTAAAATCACGCGGGCAATATTCATCGTTTAAAATAGGCGTCTTGTCGAAGTATTCTGAACAGGTTCTGGATGGGAAAAATTGGCCGCAAGATATTTGTATTAAGGCATGGAGAAATGGGTTTCGGAAACAAACCGAAACGAAACAAGACTAAATCCTGTTGCCTTCTATACCAAAATGTTAGAGGGTTACGCAGTAAGATCGATGTGTTTAAACTATCAGTTATTGCTCAACAATTTGACATATACGCTATAACCGAGACATTTTTAAAAAGTTCTTTGTACGATGCCGAGTTGTTTCCCTCCGATTATACTGTAGTACGCCGCGACCGAGCAAATGATGCGGGGTGGGGGGGCGTGCTATTGGCAGTGCGAAATTCTTATTCCGTTCGTATCATTAAGGATATCGAATACTATGACAATAGTGTAGAAGCAGTATTCACAATAATATCATATAGGTGCACTAAGTTTCTTTGTGGGGTTATCTATATACCACCCAGTTCTAGTGATGATTATTATTTGAAAATATTTAATATTTTGGAAATTCTTATCACTGAGTACTCGGATCTAAATGTTTTGTTGCTAGGCGATTTTAATTTAAATTCTTGTAGCCAAAATGTCAGAAATCAATTCAATTGTACCTTAGAATATTGCAGACTGAAACAATGTAATACTGTTAAAAATAATTATGGCGGAATGTTAGATTTGGTGCTAAGCAATTTTGACGATGAGTGCGTTCCAAAAATTATATTAGCGGAGCCGCTTGTTAGGCCGGATGCCTACCATCCCGCGCTTGAGATTGGTTTGGCGCTAAAATGCGGACAGCCCGGCCTCGCTGCGCGCGCGCCGCCGCGGCTTCCTCGTGGAGCAACAAGCGACGTGCGGGTTAAGAGGTGGAATTGGCGTAAAGCAGATTATTTCTCTCTTTATGAGGCTATATCTTGCATCAACTGGGACTTACTTTATACAATGAATGACGTAAATCTGGCTGTGCAATTTTTCTATGATAAATTATACGACTGTTTTAATCAACATGTTCCAGCTAAAAGAAATAATAACAATAATTCTAAATATTCATATCCGACTTGGTATACAGCTGAAATAATTAGATATATTAAATGTAAATATTCTAACCATTCTAGATATAAAAGTGAAGGTAAACCTTACAACTTAGAAATGTTCAAATACTATAGGGAACTAGTAAAAACTTTAATAGACGATGCTTTCGATGATTACATTAAACGCACTGAACAAAATATTTACAAAGATCCTGCACATTTTTGGCAATTCGTAAAAAGTCAAAAGTCGTCAAAAGCTACAAATAAGGAATTCGAATATAATGGTAAGATTATTATGGAGCAAGAGGCTGTACAAGCGTTCGCCTCTTATTTTAAATCAGTGTTTAAAGCAGATGGTTCTACTCCCTGCAATATAGTAACAAATCAGTTAAATTTAAAATCTTCCGTACGTATTGATGTTGATGTAATCTCAGAGAAAAGTATTAAACTAGCAATCAGAAAAATTAAATCTAACTCTTCTGCTGGTCCTGACGCTGTACCTGCTTTCATTGCTAAAGATTGTTTACACATATTAGTAGCGCCACTAAAATATTTGTTTAACCTATCTTTGAATTTAGCAACTTACCCCGATATTTGGAAAATATCTAGAGTCACTCCTATCCCAAAAGAAAGCTCTTGCAACAATATTGAAAATTTTAGACCCATCGCCGTTCTTTCTGTGTTTGCTAAGCTATTTGAAATAACAATTAACACCCAGATCAAACAGCAAACCCAGATTTACTTATCAGATTGCCAACATGGTTTTCGAACTGGACGCTCCACTTTGACTAACCTCATCAACTTTGTAGACTTTGCCACAACTGTAATGGATTCTGGTTGGCAAATAGACGTGGCTTATTTTGATTTTAAAAAAGCATTCGATAGAGTAGAAACTAATGTTCTTTTACAGAAGTTATCTAACATAGGTTTCACTCCTAAACTTATAGCGTTTTTTGAAAGTTACTTTTATAACAGGCAACAATATGTACAACTAGCTGAATATAAATCTGATACCTTTACAACAACTTCAGGTGTAAGTCAAGGAAGCACCTTAGGTCCTACTCTATTTCTAATCATGATTAATGACCTACCTGAAGTAATTAAGCATGCTAAATGTCTAATGTTTGCAGACGACTTAAAATTATTTCTTCGCATAGGCGATACATCTGATACCAAATTACTTCAACAGGACGTAGATAATGTTTTGGATTGGGCTAAAAATAATTATCTGGAATTTAATACATCCAAATGCAAAATTATAACTTTGTCTCGCAATCGTAGCATTTATGTCACTGACTATACCTTATCGGGCATAATACTGGAAAGAGTGAGTCAGATTCGAGATCTTGGTCTCATTATTGATACAAAGCTAACTTTTAGGGATCATATTAATAAAATATGCAAAGAGGCGCATAAGCTTTTAGGATTTGTTTTACGGCAGGGTAACCGTTTTACGGATCCATGTGTAATGATTACACTATACAATGCGTACGTCCGTAGTAAGCTCGAGTATAATTCCGCAGTGTGGAGCCCACCTCATGCAAATTATACTCTAGCCATTGAAAAAGTGCAGCGTAAGTTTGCTCGTAATTTGTATAAGAAAGTATATGGATACTACCCATACTTATATCCTTCAGCTTTTGTATTAGGTATGTTGGGGCTAGAAACTCTAGAAACAAGGAGAAACAGAGCTATTCTGCTACACTATTACCTGTTACTCCACGGCAAAGTTGATAACCCCGACACTTTGTCTAGGTGTGCATTGGCGGTGAGGGCGCCGGATAAGGCTGTCCGATCGTGTAGGCGTTTGCCCTTTTTTTATTTGAAAGTAATGCGAACAAAATTTGCAGAAAATGCGCCAACCTTACGAGTACTTACTCTGCTCAACGATCTGATTGCTCAGCACCAACAGCTAGACGTATTTAATATTAGTTTTAATGAATTTTGTAAAATCTGTAATTCCTGACTCGGTATGCGTTTTGGCATTGCTGTAAGCATACCGAGGATATTATTTAATAAATCAATAAAATCAATCAATAAATCAATCCTATATATATAGGATATATATATCACCGTAAGATTGTAAAAACCGTTAGATTATAATCTAACTCGCGAAATTCTAAACTGCCGAAAGATTAGAATTTAACGCATTTATTTTCCGGTAGATTGTAATCTGATAGGTATTTAAACCCGATAAAACCTAAGTGCTCGGCCGCAGGCCTTATACTTGATTGTTTATGTCGAACCCTAACCTAACCTACAAGAAAATGACAAGAAAACGTAAATAAAATGAATATTTCAAAAATTGGCACTCAGAACATTGAACAGTTTACAATCTTTCGACAGTTTAGAATTTCGCGAGTTAGATTATAATCTAATCACACAGTTTTTTTTTTACAATCTTACCGTGACATATATATACATATAGGCCGGTATAAGTAGTTCAGTTTAATTTTTAACATAAGTATAGCATACCAGCAACTGGCGAGTAGTTTCTAGGCAATGGTGGATCATCTTTCTGCCTTTTGAACATCTTCATTATTTTGTCCACTTCTTTTTCACTGTACTTTAAAACTCTATCATATTTCTCGCTCAGTTTTGTTATTTGAATTTTCTGGCTAACCTGCAGTTACAAAATATTTATCTACGTCAGCGCGAAACGTCGCGTCACTTATATGGAGTTGCAAAGGCTTGCACGACACGGTGAAACGCTTAAGCTTGGCAGCAATCATTAGGCCGCCGCTTCAGTCTTGGAGGTTTTTGTGGTAAGATCTGATGTCCAGACTACGTGCGCAAGTTTCTGATCTACGATATCCTACTGCAGCCAGGCCTCCTCATGCTGTCACTTTCTCTCACTAGTTGAGGTAGTTATGCCTGATTTTGCTGAATACAAAATACCTTTTAAAAATAATTCTTAGGATTAGATTATAAGGATTTAATAACGCGGGTCACGGGCATCATGAAAAAACTGACCTTTTCGAATCTCGTAAGAAACTTGATTCCCTGAGGAGTCTCCCAAACGCTAGAAAAGTTCACTTCGATGGTATTGCCGATAGATTCTTTAAGATTATTTGTTTTCTCTTCAAAAGCTTGATAGTCTTTATCAAACTCGCCGTTTCTGTAGTCGAGATAATCGTACTGACAGGATGTTACTGCTTTCTTTGCTTCGTTAAAAGAATGCATTGCGTCTTCGAGATCTAAAATTCAATTAACGGTTAATTGCCCATAATAATAATGTCCTCCTTGAGATTGGCCATCTAAGCGGAATACATTATAGTGCTCAAGTGTGTGAACGTTCGTGTGTGCCCGCAGGGGCACTTTTTATTCCCATATTCTCATAGTCCGATGAGATAGCAATCCGACACGACCCCAAAAAGATCAGGTCCAGAACCGACGGATTTACGGGTTCTCCGAGGTACTAGGGTGAAAGACTTGCTTTCACCGAAGTACTGAGAATTTCTGACAGAATAACCCAGTATTATTGGCTTTAGGAATCGAACCCTGATGCAGGTCCGCCATTATCGACAGTCAAACATGCTAGAATAAGAAAAAAAAATCGTCCGTTTTCCACCTGGAAAATTCGCTATTAACAATTCATACTAATATTATAAATGTGTCCGTCTGTCCGTCTGTTTGGCTGTCTGTTTGCTATGCTTTAACGGTCCATCTTTTCAACCGGTTTGGACGGGTACAAACATACCTAGGTTATATCACAAGGAAGGACATCGGGGGAATGTAAATAACTTATAACGTATTTTTTTTGGTAAATCGTGATTTTTGGAAATTATTCCCACCTCAGCTATTATAGCCTAGTAGGTACATGGTAGCGAAATTAACCTTCGTATTCTAATGATATTGAAGCAGTTTTTTATTGCCTGAAAACATGGATAAAACGACATTTTCTAAAAATGAATCCTAGCTAGATTGATTTATCGCCCCCGAAACCCCCAGCATACTAAATTTCATGAAAATCGTTTTAGCCGTTTCCGAGATTCAGATGTATATTTATACAAGAATTGCTCGTTTGAAGGTATTAGATTGACGCGGACGAATGTACGATATGTACGAATGGTAGTATCATCTAGTATTTTATACTAGATCAAGAAGCTCAAATAGTCTCCCTTACCTTCGCCCAAAAGCAGTCCTTCCATTCGCTTCTCGAATAAATGGTTGTAATCATCCATCAAGTCGAACATAGTAATAATTTTATTTAGCCTCTTACAAAAGGTATCGAATTTTCCAAACACGTAGTTCTCAGAAAAGCTAAACTGTTCTGTGTTTGGTAGAAATGGTTGGTTTTTCACAAAAATGTATATGTCTCTGTATGTTTTATTTAGATTTGTGCAGTGTATCAATTTATCCCTCACCAAGTCACGCTCTTGTGACCAAATGGTCTCCTTGAAACGACATGTTATGTACTGTTTGCAGGTTTCAATCATTTGATTAGTTATCTGCAAAAATTATAAACAACCAAAAGAATACGTAGCTGAATTGATAAGGGAGGCAGGAGAGACGATACGACTGTAGAAACATGCAATCGAGCGCTACCATACTACCATCGCTAGCAGTATTTTTTTTATATTGTCGACGCACCTAATTCAGAATTATAATCCTTAATATGGACATCGAGGTACGTCATAATATAAAACTGATATTTAAAAATAATATACTGCTATGTACGATAGTAGTATGCCCCCTGAACCGAATTTGAAAATTTCTAGTGATACAAAACAAGCTGATGTAACTATCGTTCTAGAAGCAGGCGTTAATTTAATACTCGTATTTTTGTATGAAAATGCTCAAAAGGGTACTTACTTTGACCATCAATGACGATATTCTTTCAGATGTATTGTAGAACTGCGACACGCTATGAATCAGTCGGACCGTTTGAAGCAAACTCAATATGGAATCTTTTATCTTAACAGGATCATCCAAATATAAAGAGTGGCAACATTTCTCCATGGCTTGAATGAATTTAGCGTTGTCTTTCGCTTCATTGTAACAGAAAGTTATCTTATGGTCGGTTTCGCGCCATACTTTTATCACTTTGGAGTTTGCAAGTTGTAAGCATGTTAGAGTAAGCTGAACCTCGTCATTCTGTAAATCAATATAAGGTAATTACCATTAGGAATGCAGCTCATCAATAACGTATGTGTGTAATGTATGTACTTAGGAAAATAATATATGTGTGTCATAAAATTCTTTAATTTTAATATAAGATATATAGGTACAACTACTTCATAAACTGTTTTTTTTAATGTTGCCTTATTTTTAGAGGTTAAACATACATATATGTCCTCAACTCCTTGCTAAAGTTGATAGTGTATTAGATATGTGTGCATACTGGTATAGATACTACTTACCTGTAGATGTGAGACAAGTTGAGAGAACTGCGCTCCTCTCTTTTTCCAATATTCCAGCTCATCTTGGGGCCCACTGGAATCTACTTCCCTCCTTAGCTGTTCACTTTCACTCAGTATCTAAAAATTTACGCACATTCTAAAAAACATAGCCAATTCCTGCTTACACCTGGTAAGATTGACAAATATTATTTGAATAATGTTCAAACATCAACTACACATACCGTCTGCTATACTTTTAAAACCACGTTCCACCGATTTTGACGAAATTTTGTATAAGTGGCATTCCGAAAAAGGGATTCCATCCATCCATTCCAAAATGCACGGGATTTTTTAAAAACCTAAATTCACGCGGACATAGTCACGGCACGGGCATCCTCAATTCCTACCATTATATTATGACTAATTTAATAAATGTGAAAGTTTGGTTGTATGTATGAACATAATTTGGGTCTGTTTCTGACAATACAATAATAATCTCTGAGAAAATAATATACAGTCGCGGTCAGAAAATTTTTACAACATCTTAAGGTTCATAATTGCATGGACCCTGTCTCATCCCTGGCATCTGTGTCAGAAAGTCGTTGTGGTTTGTTTCGGCATAGATCATAGATTTTTAACTTTTTTCAGTAAGTAGGTGGCAAATGTGGCAACCAGATAGGTACTAGATGTAGAAAACCTTTTTCAATATTTGTAGTACATATCAATTTAACAAATGCGATGATGCTAATGTGTCAAATTTAAAATTAGGAATTGAATTTTATTATAAAAAGTCATTAATTATATTATTTTTGCTGAATTCGATGTTTGAAATATTTTGATCACTTTGAAACGTTATAAATACCTTGCGCGTTTAAGACCTTAATGCAAGCAGTGTTTTAAAGAATCTAGTATGAAAACTGGTAAACATTTTCAGACTCGCGGTCTGAAAATGTTTACCAGTTTTCATTCGTTCATTTATGTCTATGTAAGTACGGTCGACGTCAAATCTCCATACATATTTTAACTGCTAAAACTGTGTGCAAGCAATCTGAATCACTCATCCATACAAACATAATTAATCTGTCCAAAATATTTAACTTAATTTAACACCATTATGTTCAAGCCATTACTATTAAATACTACAGATTAGTGCCATAATTAATTGTCAACAATGTTAACCTACATGATGAATATTATTTATATAAATTTAAAGGGTGACTTTGTAACTAACAAGCCATCCTGTTTGCTTATTCTATATGGACTTTTGACGTCGACTGTACATTGTATGAGTAACATGATTAATCCATGCCCACCTCCATTATCTTTTTAATCCATTCGTTGACCCTTTCCTCCAATGTGGTGATTGTGCTCGAGTTCTTGATCATTTCCTTCAACTCTGCTTGGTCGTTCAGATTCGCCATCAGTACTTGCCCATCGTCAAATAGGTTGATCGTGCTGCACACCTCTTCGCATACTATCAACGATAGATACTGATATAATATATACTTCATAGAGAGACCTCCACCAACAATATCTTTATATGTATATAATATGTAATGTTTAAGAACCTTCTCCCCATGTAATGAATTTTGAATTAATCGTAAGCCATAATTTTATTGCTATTTCTATCGATATATGGTATGGTGAAGGCTAAGAAGTTTGGTGCTCTTCTTAACATTCTTTTTCCTTGGCCTTATATTTCCTGCTCTCGATTGATATTTTGTTATTGGTAATCTGATTTGTTACGCTCCGCTTCTCTACAGATTTTCCGTTACAAACCTTTTAAGGCGCTGCAAAAGGACCTCAGGCCGGGTAGCAGCTGGTTTTTGACGATAGGGAAACGTGTTTCATCTTCATCGCCGTCAGTGCTCGGGTGAGCGAGTGCGCTCATGTAAACATGCTCCATGACTCGCTCGATTGCGGTCACCAAGCCCACTCGTTCTGCGTTCAGAATGCCGCAGAATCTACAAAATGGCACACCGACTTCATTGGTAAGCGTTTAAAAACATCCCTGACGCAGTGCTGAGCGCTACATTCTTACAAGTGAGGTCCCAGCATTCGACCCCTGGCACGTTCATTTTGGGAATTTATAATTTCTGAATTTACTCTGGTCTAGCCTAGTGGGAAACTGTGGCTGGGGCTAGTTACCACCCTATCGACAAAGACATTCCACAAAGCGATTTAGCATTCCGGTACGATAATTACCGTTTCCGGGTTTAATTCTGCCACGATTCTAGCCATTTAAAGCTTTTTATAAAAAAGCGTAACTTACAAATCCTTATGAAATCCTTCTTCTGGCAATTGCTTGTTTACATTTATGCGAAACATATAAATGCAAACTCCCGTAAACTTTACGTCCCAGCCATCCGAGAGAAAGAGTTTTCTTTTCACGGTTATAAGGGGAGGAGGTTGTTTGCCCTGGCCTTGCTGTCTCGATTTAGTTCCCTCTGGTTGAGATCGCTGCTCTACCTCTTCCACGTCTTGGTAGTACCAGAGTAATTTATTCCTCATATGGGGGAGGAATAACTGATTGATATCATCCAGCTATAAATCAGAATCATAATATTTTTATTTTATGTGGGAAAGCCTACCGACCGCTTAATATTAATTATCAAGTCTGTCTGTTTATAGTGGAAAGCAGAGATTCTGCTGTGAACAGTTCACTTAATGGACCTTTTGCTGGAAAAATATTATGGAATCATAACAAACCATCGGCAAACTGCTTAATGTCGATTTAGTACTTGGCTAAACCAAGGTAGTTATATGAGCATAGCATATGTATGCATATGAGTAGAGGGCAGAGGGTGGAGGCTACCAGTTCCCAATATACTCTATCAATTTTAGTAGAGTATCTATCTCTATCTAAATACCTGAAGTAGGTGCTGGATGATGAAGGCGTGGGACCGTGATTTGTATGTTTTCGAAAAACCTAAGTATGTAAGCCAGCAGTGAATGTATACGGGCCGATGGATCTATCTTTATAGGTTATCAGACTGAAAACTGGTAAAGCATACCATATTTCCTTCGAATACATGATCCATGATCGCATGGCGGGGGAGGCCGGTACCGTCGATCAGGAGTTGGAAGGTGAACTCCAACCGGGGGTCCATCTCCCCCCGCCGTGCTTTTCGCTCGCATTCTTCTCGTCTTTTCTATAAACCAATTAATATGAGTACAATTTTTAATCTATACTATCTAATATTATAAAAGTTTGGATGGATGGATGGGTTGATGGATGGATGGATGGATGGATGGATGTATGTATGGATGAATGTTTGTTACTCAATCACGCCAGAACGGCAGAACGGATCAGGATGAAATTTGGTTCTGAGTAAGATTATAGTTTGGAAAAACACATAGGCTTCTTTTTATCCCGGAAAATTAAAGACTTCCCGCGGGAACCAGAAAACCTCAATTGACGCGGACGAAGTTTTAAATACTTTTAGAAACACAACATTCAACATCATTTGTGGATCGGTAGAGAAGATATAGAGGCAAGTCTATAGAAGCCTTCAATTAGGAAAAAACTACATAAATGTAATGCACTATACAGCTGAATAGTACCTACTGTAGAGTTAATTTCTTTTTATATTGCGGTACTATGTAGTAAAACGGAAATAATAATTTCCAGAGTTTCTTAGGCGGATAGACTAGACTGACTACTCAAAAAGATTCCCAGTAACTATCGTGAGCTCTATAATTCGGAAACCTTAATAACCCTTTTACGCTGTAAAAATAAATTAATTTACACTTATATGTGTACTTTGGATTAAAAATGGGGCAGTTTTAGCAGACCTGAAGTATATCCTGAACATCTTCCTCTTCTTCTTCTTCACTAGAACCTGGTTTAATGCCGCACACAAACATTTCCCTACGGTATTCTTTAAAAAACAATTAATAATTCTATCGAAAGTTGACACGAATTTGGCAAACTTTTAAAGATAGATTCCACCATCTTCTATTGAATAGAGAGAAAAGCTATCCAAGCCACCTGGCAGGGTGTTATATCTAGGTGTTCGCGTATAAATACCAGTAGGTACAACGGCAAATCAAACTCAAAACCTTTTCCAATCATTTGCAGTTAACATTTACTAAATATGTTTATTGTACCAAATGTATATTCCAAATAAAGATTTTTTGATTTTGAGTTAGTTAGTTCTTGCGAGCGATCTGCAGCAAACTGTCGGTGACAAAGACTGACTTTAGACAATAGTTGTAATATGCAAATTAGATGGACAAAATAGCTAGGTGTTATTAAAGGGAAGGGGGTGGTACGGCGTATCACTTGCTTACACAAATGTTGGCAGTATCACGCAATGCCCAATCTGCTACTTTTGAACTAGTAGTAGAAAAAATGTCAACGCCACATAAAAAAATTAAATTAAGTATAAAAACAAAAATAAAACAAGATATTCAAAAACCAAAACAACGCGGGCGAATCGCGGGTATTGTCTGGTGATACATAAACGAACAGCGCGAATGGCTTGCCTAAATAAAATCACTTGCTTAATATATAAAATAGATTTGTTAATAGGTATGAACAATTTCTTTGAAATCTACACGAATTTAATACCAATCAAGAGTAGGAAGCATGAAGAACAAGAAACAATAAGGGTAGTATAAGTAGGTATTTTTAACGCCCAAGCCGGCCCATATGAATAATTATGCTGTGCGTCATTATCAGTATTACAATTATTTTATTAAGTAGAAGAAGAAGATTTACACATTGAGGTATACAATTATTTGTTACATTGATATACAAAACTAAGTTGTAAGTATGTAAAGAGTGGGTAAGTAACTGGAACTATTTTAGGTACAGATCTATTTAGAATCTGCTGTCTGAACCTGGCAGGTGGTAGGGTCTGTACGGGGAAAGTTGGCTTGTCTACATGAAATAATAATCAAATCTGATTTTAAATTTAAGGATCTATCTCCCCGTCACACAGAGCCCACAGGTGACCGGAGGCGTTGAGAAACGAGATGTACAAAATTCAGTAGAGTTGGCCTAAAAAATCGGTACATTTCGGTAGATATTCTTTTTGACACCTAACTTCCTGAATGAATGCAATAAAACTGGCAAATAAACATAGATGTAGGATTGGTCTCGCTCGTCTAGCGGAGCAAGACCAATCCTACATCTATGCAAATAAATAAATACAAAGATTGTTCACTGTATCATTTTAGTCAAACATGGTTTATTAAATCTTAATATCATAAAAATTATAACTATCATTTAAATAAGTATTTAAATATTTTTGTAAACTTACTTTGGCCTGAAAATGTGGTATTTGAGTTTATGTCTTTATTCAAATTGAAGCCATCATCGTGAACATAGTGAGTAGAAGTAAAAGTAATAATATGAGAAATAATATTAAATTTTATATAAATATCGTATCGTAAAGTAACAAGTCAGATATAAAAAAAATAAAAAACACGACTGCCCTGCCAAAAAACTAACTAAAAAGTTAAATATCTCAATTTATCTAGTTATATAAGAATCTTATTCACATTTTCATTAAATGATATTTTTTTGTGAATCACTGGATATTGAACTGTATTGTTATAATATATTTTTGGAATCTACTCATCATTTTCTAGATGATGATTATATAGTTAATCTTATTTTAAATTGTTTTTCAAATTTAGACTTTAATGTGGGACCATGGTCACCCCATCATTTTTTTTAAATTTTTTGACTGCCAATATATTTTTTTTCTCCCCTACAAGTTAGCACTTGACTGCGATCAGCGATGATAAGTGATGATGCAGTCTAAGATGGCAGCGGGATTACTTGTTAGGGGCATGGCAGATATTAAACCCATATTCCTGATCGGTTTCTAGTTACACGGGATCGTACCTACCACGTCTTTGCCGGTAGGGTGGTAACTAGGCACAGCCGAAGCCTCCCACTAGGCCAGACCAGGGAAAATTTAGAAATTATAAATTCCCTATTACCTAAACAAAATAAAGCGAGTGGCGGCGGGCCCCGGGCGCAGCGGGTTATGCGACACGGCAGGAACTAGCGGCGCCGCTCACAGCTCGCATCTTCTCGTCTCCGCTGCGCGCCGCCGCCAGCTTGCGAGCCACAGCTCACATCTCCGCATGGATCGCGCCATACAAATGTGATACTTACCGCTCAGTGGTATCTACGGAAGCTGAGCGGAGAGAGCGAGATGTGGAAATAACGAAATTCTATTGGTTGTTTAAATTACATCTCCTCTCCTCTCGTCTCGTCTCCGCTCTGATGGAGTCCTTGCCTAAAGGGGCCACCTCCATACAGGCCACAATTATTAACCGATTTTCAAATTTTTTTCGCCATTAAACTAGTAGGTACCCTAGAGCGCTTTTTTCATTTTTTCTTAAGTCGGTTTTGTTTAGAAATATTTACAATTTAGTAAACAAACACCCTCCAAATAACCCGACTTTTATACATTTTACAAAATTCCAAAAAAAGTTTCAGCCGATTTTCAAAATTCAAACGCTCTCTCGATAAATTCCTAAACTATTGGTACAATTCCCATCTCGATCCTCCCAAATTCCTCGAAGCTACTCGTATGGCCAAAAATACGTCTCTGGCGATTCACATCTGATAATCATTTTCAATGTTAAAAATACGGATATAATATTGGCAAATTTCTTATTTTGTAAATAAATGAAATAAAATCGCGGTTAATTGCCTCATCTGGTGACAAGGGTTAGTTTATTTCTGGAACAAAGGGTCAGCCGGGCTGTCCAGCTCGGAAATGCAGGCAGCATTCTTTGCGGACACGATTTATATAGTAGGTAACTATACTAGATGATGCCCGCGACTTCGTCCGTGTGGATTTAGGGTTTTGATTCCCGCGGGAACTCATTAACTTTCCGGGATAGTAAGTATCCTATGTCCTTCCAAGGATGGAACCTACCTCTGTACCAAATTTTGTCAA
Source organism: Erebia palarica (assembly GCA_964035005.1). Lineage (NCBI taxonomy): Eukaryota > Metazoa > Arthropoda > Insecta > Lepidoptera > Nymphalidae > Erebia > Erebia palarica. The sequence goes on from OZ035986.1 coordinate 26,217,129, forward strand.
AATCGGTTGAAAAGATATTAGCGTACGTAGCAGACAGACACACTTTCGCATTTATAATATTTGTATGGACTATGGACGAGATTAGGCTTGCTGATTACGAGACGAGATTAGTTTTATTGTAATGTACCTATTCAATAAAGGCATTATAAAAAAAAACTGTGAAATCCATAATCAACCCCGGTGAGTGTGGAATTTCTGTTTATTCTAAATGTTGTTTGACTATAAACAGTTCCACTACCAGTAGAACTGTTTATAGTCAAACGAAATCTGAGAGTACCTAGTACTAGTACTACAGTTACTCGAAATCCAACTAACAATCCGATACGAAATAGGTAACTTGAAATGTATGACTGTTCTAATACATCCTATGTACGAGTATGAAAGATGGATTTTTCAAAAATTCTTGTGTTCTCGGTGCGTTGATAACTCAGTAAGTCAGTCAGACAAGTTTTTTAAGTGTATCTAGACTAGACGTCCGCCCTCACTATTAGTCAACATCGATAAAGCGGTTGAAAAACTGTGTTGAAAAGCAGTAATTAGTATATATCTTTCATTGCGATCTTCGATTAATTTATTATTACCTACTAACATCTTACTTAAACTAAGTTGATTGATACTTACAAAGTTAGTGATCACCCTTCCAACTAATGAAATATCCATCTTAAACAATTGGGTAAATAGGTAAAACGACTGTCGAATAAAATAAACACTATGAAATGAAAGTCGTGAGCTGCCACTGACAGAGGTGGTGACTATTTGACGGCTTTCTGAACAATAAAAGCATAAAAAAGGCACCTTCCATGCTAAAAATAAAATAGTAGATAATATTACTTATCTACATAGAAAAGAATTCGGCAGACTAACCGTAAATAAATGCGACTTAGCACGAAAAGGCAATCCATTTTTATGCTCACATGTTGATAGATAAGATCTACCGTGTCTCCACTAAGCGTAGTAGAGTTTATCACGAAAGCCTAAGCCGTAAAAACTTTCATGAAAATAGCAACTTGGGTGGCATGTGGGTGTAATAGGTGGAAGTCCCTTTTAAATATAAATATTTTTTACTGCAAAGTAGTGGTTGATATTTTGATGCAGACAGCACTTGCTTGAACTAAATAATCTGATTATAGTGATTAAAAATCACTGTCCACATAGTAAAATGAGGTGCCTTTAGGTAAAGTTTGGTCCAGTCCGCCTGAGTGACCATCCGAGTCCATTTCGGTCTATAGACCGAAAAAAAATATAGATAGAAAAATCCAGTCTGTGTGCTATTCATATTTCATAGATTTAGGATTTGAGACCAATTGATTGGACCAATCCTAAATCTATGGTCCTATTAGCCTGATTTACACAGTAGCGAGATTAGTTTGAAAATTGACTTATTTAGTTCGGTAAACTATAGCAAGTTGGGTCCAAATGTGATAAGTGATAGTGGAGTGTGATGCGAGTCAAGATTAAACTATGTGTCCACTGCGCCTCCGCGTATAGTCATTACAGCCGTCAAGTTTTCATTCATATCATTCCCGGGCATGCACCTCTTACTTTTCGGAGTTAAGTGCATCTTGAGAAATTAATCACTTGCTTTAACGGTGAAGGAAAACATTGTGAGGAATCCGGTATGCCTGAGAGTTCTTCATTATATTTTAAAAGGTTTCTTAATCTGCGCTTAGCCAGTGTGGTGGACTGCGCCAGCAATGTATTGGAATGATAATGATGATTACGAGGAAAAAAAACACAAAGATAATAAATAGCTATGTAGCTACCATCAAGGAAAGTGTGAATATAAGCACTACCTAAGCAGGCATCTTCAGAAATAACACGTGTTAGGATAGTTTAGTCATAGTGGGTATGCATGCATTTCTCGCGCGACTATGGAGGCATTGGCTTCCACACGTAGAACATTGAGTTGGAAAAAGTTTGGTTACGTTTATGCCTCGCAAACCAAGTGAATGTAGGTGAATGTATGAATAGATTTTTAACGATTACGGCAAAGCCAAAAGGAAGGTTTATGATTTTAGTAGTCTATATTTTATGTATGTAAGTATTTGTATTTATGTATCCCTTCAATAGTTTAGGCGGTAAATGTTTTATAACCCACTACTTGGGCTGATTCTGTAGTGCACAGTCTCTAAACTAAACTAAAATGACAGCATTAAAAATATTTGCTAACCATTTCTAATACTTGCTGCAGAAAGGGACAGAACTAGATTTAAAGCTGTTGTGATAGAGTTGGCCCCAATATCTAAACTTATAATTAAATCTAAATGCTTACTCTATGGGTAAGTACTCTTTTACAAAGCAAGCCACCGTCATAAATATAGCTCTATATCGCCCCGGCTTCGCACGATTTAAAAATAAATTTCAATGTCTTCCTGATGGCACATTCTAAATTACAATAAATTTAGTAATACCCCCATAGAAATTCACTAAAAACTTGCTTCGCTAACAGCAAAACAAACGTGGATTACGACTAAGTATTATTTTACAGTTCCACTTATCTAATACGAACGTATTAACTATACTAATATTATGAAGAGGTAAAGTTTGTGAGTTTGTGACGTTGTAGGGGGTAATCTCTGGATCTACTGAATCGATTTTGAAAATTCTGGTACCAATAGAAAGCCTCATTATTTGTGAGTGTCATAGGCAATATATTATCCCGAAAAATAAGGGAGGGACTAAAAAACTTTTTTCACGAAGTCGCGGGTGAGTTTGCTATTTAACTATAAATTAACTTTCGACAAGTTAATTTAGTTATATTTAAAACTATTACGTAATTCTAAAATCCTACAAGGAAACAGCCAAAAAGTTAATATCACCAACATATTAATTTTAATACTACAAAAAAATCTAAAGTCTATTATACTGAAATCTAGGTACTTTAAACTAAAATAAATGAAGCAGAGAAAATTACCTGGACAACGTCTTCTATATCATCATCCATTTCGCAGTTCCCGCCGAACTAGTATCTCACAGAAGAAATATTAAGAACTTTACATTCAACTTTCAAGACGATGAAAATCTATTATGTAACCCTATGTTCGCAATACGCACATGTCGAGTTGCTTGCAATAATATTTTTTGACTGACTAGGTAGTAAGTTGATTCGTTTCATTTCGATAGCAGCGTATGTTCGCTATCGACTCTATAAAAATGAGGTATTTTACATATTTCAGCGCAGTGATTGCGTGGTAAACAATGGGGCAATTTTAGTGCCGATATAAAGAAATTTTTGTGATATAAAGAACAGCATCAGGTTGACCGACCGACCTTAATAACTAGAATGAAATGTTGTTAATAATTTGTCTGGGTATCCAATCCATAGTCCTTTTACTTGTACCTATCTATTGTGACTACACTACAAAATCAGACTACATCAGCTAGGTGAATTATGCTTTAAAAACAACATAGTATGAAGATCTTTGACCGATCTTTGTACCTACGGATTTAAAGCAAAACATCGTCATTGCTTTATTTTTATTGACGTAAAACATACAAGATCATCTATAATTATAAAGTAGGAATATACAATTGTTTAACGATCGACATCACCAAATACGATATCAATCGTAGCTACCAATATAGCTATATCGGCCAGCATACCCCTTTTTGCCAAAAAGCTCAGACCTGCCAAGTGGTTGTATGAGCATGCCCTAACCCCAACGCGATAAGGCTTTGAAGTCCCATCAGCTACCATATAAAACCCTAATTCACCCTTAGGACATTCGGCAGCAGTGTACGTTATCCCTGGGGGAACTACATACCCTTCGGTACATAATTTAAAATGATGTATTAAAGCTTCCATAGACATTTTCATTTCTGCTCTTAAAGGGAAAGAAACCTTTGAGTCATCGGTCTTAATTTCACCCTCAGGCATTGTGTCGATAACCTGATTTATAATTCTTATAGATTGACGCATTTCCGCTAGACGAAGTAGATGACGGTCATAACTGTCTCCAAAGGAACCAACTGGTACATCAAAGTCGTACATATCGTAATTATCGTAAGGAAAAGCAATTCGTAAATCCCATTTTACTCCTGAACACCTAAGCATAGGTCCGGAAAAGCCGTGATAGAGAGCTTTGTGAGCCTCTACAACTCCTATACCTGCAGTTCTGGCGTAGTACAATCTACCTCCGGTAGTAATATCTTCGGTTTCATCGAAGCGTTCACCCAGTTTCGAGCAAAACTCATTAACATCATCGAGGAACCCTATAGGGATATCTTGAGATACACCTCCGGGTCTGACGTACGCGCAGTGTATACGAGATCCACAAAGTCTTTCGGACAATTCATAAATTTTTTCGCGTTCTTCACACATCCAAAAAAACGGAGTTATCCCGCCAGCGTCAAGAACCGTGCCAGAAACATTTAAAAGATGGTTGCCAATACGAACTAGTTCACTGCAAAGAACTCGAATAGCCTTCGCTCTAGGAGGTACTTCGATGTTAAGAAGATTTTCAACAGCCATTGCGAATGCCTGTTCATTGGCTAGTGTTGATACATAGTCAAATCGATCAACATAGGGCAGACTTTGATTATAATGTTTGTGTTCCATTAGTTTTTCCGATGCTCTATGTAAAAATCCTATATGGGGATCAGCTCTGACAACTGTTTCGCCATCTAACTCAAGGATTAGTCTAAGGACGCCGTGAGCGGCAGGGTGCTGCGGCCCAAAGTTTATCCACATATTCTTTAATTTTCTTTCGATAGGCCTCACTCGTGAATCCCATATTACTTTAAAATACTTATCGATTGCTTCGTTGGTATAGATTGCTACTCCACTGAACTGCTCGATAAAACGAGGATCTGGACTCCACCTCGCGCCTTTCAACGGAGAAAAGATCCGGAAGAATCGAACGTGTTTAAAGCAATCAAGTATTGATAATGATTTTGAGACCCACATGGCTCAAATAAGTATATAATAGTTAGCTCAACTAAGTAATTTTATTCTTCTTTTTATTAAAAGTATATCAAATAAATCTATTATTATTATTTGACTGATGTTGTATTTCATGTCATTTTTTGATGTCACCAAAGACTTACTTATTACTGGATACCATGGCATTTATTGCTGGCGACTTCAAAACCTCTTTGTATAAATTTTACAGAATTGTATAATACTACCTTGTTACAAACTGTAAATACTTAAAACTGTAAACTGTTACTGTAAACTGCAAATACAAACTTTGTTATTTATTACGCAATGACGATGAAATGGTAGATTTAAAGTAGGTACCTAGGTAAAGGGATACCAGTGGCTATTTACCTCAGTGGAATCTCCTTCCTCCTCCACGTAATCATATTTAACAAATGCACAACGTAACTGATTCTCAAAATGTTCTCTCGCTTCCACTTTATCCGTAGCTTTTATTTCGTCCATTTTATATAAATAACAAATCCTTGCAATATTTTTAGACAGGTAGGTACAGGTAGGTAATGAAGTTAAGAAATTACTCTATACGCGTATTGATTCTCTATAATATTACGATCAAGTATAAATATTTTTATACCGTATTTTTATTGATTAGTAAATATAGCAAACTGCATTTCCTGGCTTTTAATAGAAATGATTTATACAGTGGTTTACTCATTTTTCACTACCGTGTTTGGGGAAAGTGTGAAACTATTGATAAAACAAGGTGTTCGTAGAAGCGAGAAACGCTATCGGCACGCTTTCATAGGGGGCAATTAAGGTGAGGTGTGCGTTTGTAGGAAAAAATGACTAATTTGTACTCTACACGTTAGTCAGTCGTATTATAGTTTTCAATACCACGTTAAATTATTATTAGGTATAGCAAAGGTCACAAACATAAATCTCAGTAATCTATTTTCAAATGTAAAATAATATTATATAGAAAGGTAAGTACGTTTCAAATGAATATTTGTAATTATTTTAAAGGCGATTTATCCAGATACCGTGATGAAACAACATGCATGTTAGAATATATTGTGAATCTAGTATACTTATTGAAAATAAATCCGAAGGAACCTTTGTTGTACCTATGCCGATGATACATGTGACCTAGTTTTGGATTAGGTACCTACCTATTTATAATAACTAGATAAGTAGGTATGTGCTCAATAAAATGGCATGTTTATCTTTCGTCGGGACAAGTCACATATTAGGTGATGCCCGCGACTTCGTCTGCGTGGATTAAGTTTTTCAATTCCCGGGGGAACTCCTCCTGTGACCTTATCCGGGATGTAACCTACTTCTATACCAACCAAATTTCGTTAAAATCGGTTGAAAAGATAGCCCTTAAAGCGTAGCAGACAGACCGACAGATATATACATACATACTTTCACATTTATAATATTAGTATGAATTATTTTATAAGTAGGAATGAGAAGTAACCTACAAAAAACTGCGAATATGTATTACGTATCAATGGCCAACATTATCATTGCAGCCTTCGGGGCTCCGATTCTAGAGGTCCTCCAAATCTTGAGAAATCCATCTTTAGTCAAATCCCAAATAAGTATCAAATAGGTTAAGCGAGACTTTTTTCCAGCGACACTTTATTGGCGATATCATTTACTCTGAGTGCATTTAACGTGTGTATCTGTTTAATTGTGCTATTGTCTGTGGCATAGTTAGACGCACGGCGCACCCAAACGGATCAACCGATTGTGACCCTAGCCAGCAAAAAACGTCCGTAACGAAAATGCGTGGAGTAAGATTTTGATGTATAGTTCATTCGAAATTAAACCATAACATTAAATCATTAAAGTTTAAATGCGAATTTAGTATATTTATATTTAAGACCCTTTGTGTATTTTGAAAAAATGTAGTAGTCACGTGGAAAAGGCCGTGGCTATCATCTAGATGTAATTAAAAATAAGGTATTTGAGCGTTCGTGATGGAACATTGTACAGCTGTTGTGGAACTTGCGTGAAGTTGGTAGTATAACTTGCAGGTACTATTAACTAGTACCTGGAAGACTGCCTCGTCGGTCTAGTGGTTAGCATGTTTGACTGCGGCCGACGAGGTCCCGGGTTTGAGTCCCGGGTTGGGCCATAATTAAGTATCGGGTTTTTCCGACGAGAAATTCTCAGTACTAGCCCGGAGTTAGGAAGTTGGCGGTGGTTCACCCCCGTGCCTCGGAGAGCTCGTTAAGCCGTCGGTCCCGGTTATTATCACTGACATGATAATAGTCGTCAAAGCCCGCCAAGTAGGAATGCCGAATTGCATTTAAATCCGTCAAGTAATTTCGGTGTGATGCGTAGGCACACAAATCGGCACACACACATCAATAAAAATAATTAAAATACCGTTTTAGTCCTTCAATTAAAATTTTCTAAATATATTTTATGAAGGAATATAATTCGTCTAGCTAAAGTTTTTATCTACCTATTTACTAGTATAGATTTTTCATTACAGACATTAAAACCATATGTATATGTAAAAATGCTTTAATTATTAAATATTATGATTATTAAGACAAGTATGTACTATATTATGTAAGGTAGTAGTATTTACGACACATAATTTTACAATTATCAATTATTATTGTCACAATGTATTTGCTTATTCTCCTAGTAGTCAACCATCTCGACATCCAAGAATTTAAATGTGTGAATATATTAATAAATTCCCATATTATGATAATACGACGGCATATACATACGCCATACATAGAGAAGGTATAACGTATCTGTCACCGTAAGATTGTAAAAACCGTTAGATTATAATCTAACTCGCAAAATTCTTAACTGTCGAAAGATTACAATTTAACGAATTATTTTCCGGTAGATTGTAATCTGATAAGTATTTAAACCCGATAAAACCTAAGTGCCCGGCCACACCCTAACCTAGCCTACAAGAACGAGACATCAAAACGTAAATAAAATGAATATTTCAAAAATTGAAACTCAGAACATTGAACAGTTTACAATCTTTCGACAGTTTAGAATTTCGCGAGTTAGATTATAATCTAACGGTTTTTACAATCTTACGGTGACATATCCATATAATCGTTTCACAGCTACGACTGCTACGCCGTTGTAGAGCTACGAGTGGCTCTAGGTAGGTATACGCTCTACGTAGGCCTACCCGAGCACAGGATCTCAAACTTACATATAAGTAAAACATGTTTATAAATGTAATAATAAGTTCATGTATGTAATTTATAACATGGATCAGAGATACACAACAACAGTCTACTTACCCTACTGATTTCATCTTCCGTTAACTGATTAGTTCTTGGCGTTTCCTTTTCAGTCATATTACCTCAGCCAACTTTAACTAATCGATGTGTCCGTTGAATGACAAGCGTCACGAAACTTCGTTGAAGTTAGTTACACTAATTAAACTCCATTAATCTCTTAAAATAGACAGAAACAAAAAAAGTCATCTGATATCACGCGGAGGTAAAAAACAACTGGTACACATTACGGGGAGCTTTCAAAGGTTTGTTAAAAGAAGTAGAAAGTAAAGGCAAATTAGAGTAATAATATGGTTTATTAACGTTAAAAGTAAATTTGTTTTTATGCGACGGTCCTGCGGGGCATAGCGTGCGGGCTCCCTGGCGACAGGCACGGCGCGGTACCGGTGACATCGATTGCGTGATGCGTTTTCCTTAACTTTCTAGGCCCAATTTAAAGTTAAAATTCTATGTAGGTATCCGTACGTAGTAGATAGATGTAATACGTCATTTAGAGTTTGAACCAATAGATACTTACGCTGAAGGTAATCGGGTAAACCTTCTAAAAAAACTAACTTGTACCTACAAAATAACTTACCTACCCATCAATACTAAGTTTTAGGACCACTAAAAGAATCCTGTACACTATGTATACCAGCTTTATCGGAAAAAAATATACACATATTACGCTTCTCCTACTTGCTCTGAAATGGCTTCATTATTCAAAAAAAAACAACACCTCTCGAGTTATATAGTATATCAAAATATGAGTAATTTCGTAACAAACGCGATGATATAGCATTGGCTACAATAAACCTGACAAAAATATTATAATTAATTTAAAAATAGCCTGGTCAGGATTTTGATAGGTCAGATATTTTATGCGTATTTATCTAGGTATTATTAAATATATAAAAAAATGTTTCATCTGGTGAACAGATCAGTGAAGGTCGTGGTATATCCGGCTCTAGACCATTCCGCCTAGCACATCCACGTCTCGCCTCGCCGCGCTGGTCTGAAAACACCTTTATTGTCAGGAAGATAGGGTTTAGAAAATAATAATCATAATTTTCCCATTAAACATTTATTGATATTTTGAAACAACATCAAGTACATACAATTTAAACACGTGACATTGAATTTATTTATGACGTGGAATGGAAAGTACATATTATTTAATAGCTTATTACATTAAATCATTACATTTAAATAAATGTTACTACAATGTATCTAAACAGTTTCAATTTAACAAAAAAGTAAAATCTTTAAAAAAATACATTTTTAAAATTCAAATTAAAATCTGAAATTACAACAATAATATAATTATAATTCTATTTTGGTTTCAGTTTCATCAATCAAGCACAAAATAAATATTATACAAGAGGTCCCTTATAATTGCTGAGTTTTGCTACAATGAATGAATTCATTGTCCCTAAAAACGTCAACGTGTTGTTTTTTTTTTAATGGAGATAAAGCTGGTTTTTCTAATATGCATTTCGATGCAATATTCGATAATACAGGCAACGCATTCAATTGTATCGGCTTTATCTTTGTAATATTACACATAAAAAAGGCGGAATTGCCTAACGGGCGCGGATGAAGTGGCGGCATATCATCTATTAATTGATGAATATTATTGCCTTCGAAAATAAGAAGCCTAAGAATTCACGCCTTTGTAGATAAGTTATTAATACACATAAAGGGACTCTTTCTGTGGAAAAGATAATACAACTAAAATCATGATTTGTTTTTAATATTAAAAATCTAAAAACCAATTATATTGAAAATAGAACATAACATAAGTTTACTTATGTTAGTCAAATTTAAATATTTTATACAAGATGTTTTATAACGTCCAACTGGTACAATTATGCTAACTGGAGGTGGAGAGTAAAACGCTAAGCTAAGAGCTGTATTATAATTTAAAGGTATCAGCATTAGCAAAATACACTAACATTTACTTAATTTATTTATGAATATATTTTTATTATTTAACATATTTGTGTAGCTGTAGAACTAAACGCGAGTATTACTTTACGTAGTTCAATTTATTTATATAAAAGCAGACTTGCCCGCGACTTCGCGTGAAATAAGTTTTTTAATTTCCCACGGGAACTCCCTTATTTTTCGGGATAATATGACACTTACAAATAACGAGGCCTATGAACTTTACAAATAATGAGGCTTTCTATTGGTACCAGAATTTTCAAAATCGGTTCAGTAGATCCAGAGATTACCTCCTACAACGTCACAAACTTTACCTCTTTATAATATTAGGATAGATTATTTGATGATAAATTACTAATAAGTATGAATGTTACCTATATTTAATATTATCAAGTTAATATGGAATATCGAAGACAATAGAGTATACAAATATATGTACTTATATTATTATATCAATGCGCTACTTTTTAATTTAGATCAAAACCATACTATGGTATGGCAAAACATATGAATTGAATTTAATTATAACAAAACGTAATGTATTCATACGTGTAAGTTTCGAGTCGTCGTGTGGTAGTTTCAGACTTCAGGAATTACATGATTTAATTTAAACAACTTACAAATCAAAGAATTACGCTCGTCTTGGCTTCACCCTAAGTGTCGTATTTTTCTAAATCAAACCACATTAATTCTAATTCTTTAACTGCTCATAAAACGCCTCATTTTGAATACCGTGCGCGGTTCAAAAAAATAATTATGCTTAAAAGTATTCAAAATCAATGTATATATATCTTTCTTACATTTCATATAAAATCACTCCTTTTGTGACCCGCTCAAAATCACCTTTTTTCCTTCTTCATATCATACATACAATTATATTATATATTAATATGTTGCATTGTTAAAATAAATGAAAGTATATGTACAATTTTACTAACCTATTTATATTGTAGGTATTGAAGCCGGGAAAGTCAGCTGATAGGTATTATATAAAAAATTGTGCTGATACTAGAATGGTAGTATTTTTTACATATCTTATCCTACAAAACGTGAGAATTTCAATGTAAAATTATATTAAATTTCTGCTTAAGATTAAAATAAAAGTTAATTTCTGATCTGGCTTATTTCTAAGATCTTGCAGAAAGCAACTATCTATATTGCACAGCCGGCCCTAAAAGGTCTTTTGAGTAACCGTAACAAAAACTAATATGTTTAAACCAATAAAAAACTTACAGCTACAAAGATTGATGCAAAGAAATGCTCTTCTTAGCACCAAAATCATTATAAGGAAATGAATTTCCACGCGTTTTGTAGTGATATGTTATTCCAATTTATCACTTAATAATACAGTAAATGTTATAAAAATATTTTGTATATTATTCCTCTTTAAATATATAACTTTATGTATATGAAGACAATAATTGTGATACTCATTATTTACTTATTTAAATTGACATAGTTTTTAGGGAGTAAAGAAAAGCCAAGACTGAACAAACCGACTGGTTAACTCATGTGCGATATTTTATACATGTACGTAGCCACCACTTCTCTGATAAGACATTGGACACCTACACAACTTTTTCCAAGCTTTGTATGTGTCCAAGCAAGTTTTTGGATTTGAAGATTCCAAGATGTGAAGTCTTTAAACCTGTAGATTTTATAAAACTTTTCTAAGAGTGTTTTGTTTTCCTGCTGGTCGATCGAGTTGTGACTATGACATTGGTACAATCTCAATTATTGTTGTGATTTTTCAACAATGCTTGGTAACCACTGTCATTATATGACCCCGTGCGTGTTAATTCATATCTTATATCCGTTTATCTTGCACACATGAGACCTTCAATATTCAGCCAAGACTAATAACAGTTACTCTATTCTAAAACTTTGATATGGAACATACAAGATTTACAATATTTATTCATTCAATGAAACATTAGAAAGTTTCATTTCGATTTGCATGTCGAACGCGGTTGTTCGTGCCGATTAAGCCATACATGATAGTACACAAAACTTGGACTAACCGACATAAACAACACCATTTACATATTATTATTTTCTATTAATAACTGTCCGAGAGCCCGTAGGACTCTTTCATCGCTTGATTTTGTGAGTAAAGTTATGTGGTGGTTCTTAAGCGACACCTTTGTTAAGAAACGAGATCTACCAGCTAAGGGGATTAATAATAAGCCGCGAACGGACAGACCGGACATGACAAAACTATATTAAAGGTATATGTTGACTACAGAATACTAAAAAATAAAATAATACTAAAGAATAAAAGCTGTTTTTTTATCAAAGTGAATATTACAAAACAAAAAAGGAGGAAGTTCTCAATTCGGCGCGTATCTTTTTTCTAAAACAAAATAGGCTCTCGGACAACAAATTATTTTTTCAGGATTTAATCTTGTATGTTACATCAATATTTTTAAGGCACTTATATAATCAGTTTTTCAGATAAATATAATTTATTATCCAAGTTTTTATCCCAAGAGAGCAAGTAGCAACGTGTTTAAAGTCTGGATCACAAGACGAAACTGCTCCATAAATAAAATATGAAAAATAGAAATAGTATAAAAAATTGCGTAATGCATTCTCTTAAGTATTCAGTACATAGGTCATAATCATAACGTAATTGAATAATAAAAAAATATTTCATAGACATGTTCACGTTTTCGTATACTTACTTAATAAAAATATTATGGTAAACGCTAAAACTTAATCCAATATCTAGCTAAAGTAAATGTGCGTGATGCACGAATAATGGTAAGAATAAAAGGAACTAATAAATTTTAGGGTTAAGGACAACATTAATTTACGTAGCACCGATTGAGACTTCAATTCAAATAATCAATATTCAATTCAGAATTCAACAAAACAAGTTATTGATGGACGAATTTCAGGAAGGTCATTTTGGCAAGCTGAAATTTCAGCAATTTTGAGTGTTTCGCCTTGCCAGAAGGACCTTCCCGAAATTCGTCGCCAGCTCTTGGAACATTATTATTCGATAATTAGTTGTCCGATAAAAAGTATCATTCTAAAAAAACCTTTATTTTATCAGTGATTGCGTGGGCCAGTCCACTTACATTACAGCATTATGATTCAAAAGCAATGTAAAATTTTATTTTCATGTAACCTGCATTGAAAATGCGAGTTTCAATGTCTGTTGAGCCACCTGATACTAGTTAATTTCAGACGAACGCATGCACGTGCAGCGGGTAGAAAACCATCACTTTCTGCCCTAGGGTAAAAAGCGATGGTTGGATGGATGGATGGCCCGCTGAGTGACGTAGCAGCCCTCCATTAAATTCTGTCAGAGTATCTTTTGTTTATTTCAAACCTTTTTCTTTGTCATTTTACCCATCTACTAAATTAACAGATATGATATTTGTAAACAACAACCTAGCAACTAAAATAAATAAGAAATACAATATTAATAAAACTCGCACTTATGAAAAATAGTGTGTGCCACGGGATGAAACATGATTTCACATATCGGGTGATGCAACTTCACCCTCATCTGAAATCGTCTTGTTTCACTCCTAAGCACACAGTATACTATAAAATAGAAAAAATATATATTATCTTCATCATTTATTGAATTGTTCGTCCTTAGTTTGTCGTTTACATTCAAACCTAATACGATACTTGTGCGTATCAAGTTTAAGTTTTGTGCGTTTCATTTAATTCGAGCTTAACAAAATTCTATACCAAAATACTAATAAATTGGGACACCTTTAATTTATCAATTCCACCTTACATGGCAGCGCTAATTGTAGCTTTTTTATGTACTTAGGCATTATCTGACTACTATGACATACTTTGATTGAAATCGGTACAATGAAAACGGAACTCTGATCGCAAATAAGATATAGTATAACCGATAGTTGATAAGTGGAGATTGATGCTATGTTGCTTGTACAAAATCTTTAAATTGACAGTTCTTAAATAAGTGCTCTTTCCGGATCGAAAATTGTAAAATTTAAACCTTTAACAACCAATGTATAGACTTAAAAATACTTCTTTAATTTAAACATTATTTGAATAAAATCATTGTACTTATTAAGAAGCGATTATTTATATAATAAAGGCATTTCATTTTACTGTTCGTCGGTGAGTTAAACTTCAAATAATATGTATTTATTTTATAAAACGTAATTTAACTTACCCTTAAAAACAATTTCCCTTAAATAATAAAACACAAGTAGTTACAAATTCAAGTTAATTTTAAGAGTCTAAATAAAACATCCTTACCTAACTGGTGTTGATTTGAAAATAATACTTAAGAGCCAAAAATACAAATGCATATTTTACTATGTAATATGTTCCTATGGGAACAAAAACGAAAATAGACTGTGTTCAACTTTGTTAAATGAACAGCCATGGGTATTTATTAAATAATTTTATTATTTTTTATAATTTTAAAAAAAGCTTACGACCAAATGGTTTAACCGAAATTATTATTCTACTGTACAAAAAGTCGACTCACTTTTTATCCTAAGAAATTTGTAATAAAAAAAAACAAAGAATTTTCTTTTTATGAATGAAATATTCGTTTTATTAAAAATTCATCTAAAAACTTACAATCAAAGAATATTTGGCAAGTATTTCTCTTTTCATTTCATATTATAAACTTTAACTTTTAGCCAACAGTGTTTGCTCAAGCTCACCGGGAGAGAATTAAAATGGTTATTAATTATTAAGTTTGTTTTCAACCTGTCTCTTTATTATGTAATTGAATTGATTATTGACATTCTTCCAATACTGTTTTCGTCAACATTTACGGGCCGGACACACTCAATAGCAGTGGCGTGCAGTTCATAGAGGCACAAAAGCACCGCTTACCCAAATGGAAACGCTTATACGCCAATGCTAATACGTCAATGCTAATATTTCATCAAAACCGTTAGTAAATAGGTATTCTGACTATCTAACGCCTACCCTAGCTTCAAAACCTGTGGACGCCACTGCTCAAGAGTGATGCTTGAACAACGCGATTAAACATTTGGTACTACGTTATTTATTTGCAAGCTATTCCATATTTTTAAACTAAATAAAGACATTTGAAATTATCATTAATTGAATTCTTCGATTTCAAATTTACTTTACGCACGAAGATGGCCCAAAATTTCCCTACAATAGAGTTTGTAAAGTTGAAATATTTCAAGTTTCAAGGTTGGTGAAGTTTCCTTTAATTGTACTTATTAAGGGCATAGAATAATCAGAATCATAAGCTCACTGTGGATAAATAAATCGATATCTGACTTAAGATCCAGGATAAACAAAAGTTAAAATAATCCGTGTAATTCGTTTGTAGGGGGAAGTAAATAAGACAAACCGCACGCATCAAAAGCTACGCACACATTTATTTTTAATCCACTACAAGTAAGCCCTTGAATGCGATCTTACCTGACCTGTTAGGGGCATGGCAGTTATATTAAACCCATACCCCTATTCAGTTTCTACACGGCATCGTACCGGAACGCTAAATAGCTTGGTGGCATGTCTTTGCCGGTAGGGTGGTAACTAGCCACGGCCGAAGCCTCCCACCAGGCAACACACAGGCACACATCGAACACAGCTCCTTTATCAACATTAAGCGGCGCCTTAAGTTTTTGTCCAGGTATTCCCCGCCGTGTCGCGTTGGTACCAATGACGAAGTTTTTCTGTCCACCGCCCATCCGTCGTTCTTGCTATTAGAGGTGTTAACATATCGCTAAACAGTTAAACAGTTAACGGTTAATGGCTGTAAACGGTAGTAAAAAAAACAATGTTTTTTTTTCACTCGCTAGTGCACAGGAGTAAAGATTGTTTACTAATATTTTCAACCATTAGCCGTTAACCATTTAACCGTTTAGATGTCAACACCTCTTTTGCTATGTGTCCGGCCCAGCGCCATTTAAGGAGACATGCTTACTTTGCCGCGTCGAAATATTATTTTAGTCTTTCTACTTATTAGTTTATTCTCGATATTGTCTATTTTTTTTAAAGTCAAACATCAAGAGTGAGCTTCATAAGTTCTATTCGACACTATTTTAGTCATTTTTCTTATTAGTTTATTCGTGATATTATTGACTATTTTTTTTTAGTTCAAACATGTAAGCTTCAAAAGTCCTATTCGACACTAAATACTTGTATTTCACAGCTAGGTGATGATTAGCCTCGGTGTTGGCAGTATTTCCGAGTGCTCAGCGTAAGTCAAGGCCGCCATCCACTTGAGCTGATCAGCCTTCACAGCACCTGCTATGGTACAGCCGAACCAGGGCCGATCTTTGCTTCTGCGAACAATAATACAGTTTTATTCAAAAAATTGCAAACCCAGATGAGCATTAAACAGAAATCCATACTAATATTATAAATGCGAAAGTGTGTCTGTCTTTCTGTCCGTCTGTCTGTCTGCTACGCCTTCACGGCCCACCTGTTCAACCGATTTTGACGAAATTTGGTACTGAAATACTACTGAAAGTACTGGAATACATTGTATTCCGAGGGAGGACATCTAATTTTTATCCCGAAAAATTAATGAGTTCCCGCGGGAATCAGTAAATTTAAACCACGCAGACGAAGTCGCGGGCATCAGCTAGTGAAAGAAACAAACAAGTAGCAAACTGTAAGTTGAGCTAATATCCTAGGACTGTATTGATTGAAACAGAGACGTGTTCAGCAAACTTCGGTGTAATTGTACATCAACCGAGAGCAGCTTCGCTCAGAAGACAGGCAATCTTAAGATATCAACAAATGAAAAACATTTCATGAATGTAACTCACCTTTTGAGCTTATCATTTTTAGGTATGAAAGTGATAGTCCACTGCGCCTGAGGGTTGCGTTTCGGTTCGTGTCCGACGTACCAGAGTATTTTCTTTATATCCCATTCTTCAATTTTGTGGGAACCCTGTAACAAAACAACAACACATTTATATAAGAAAAACTTATGGATATTGATATTATCAAAATATCCAGATTTTTTTTCAGTTTGTAGCTCCTGTAGACCATGTCGCGCAAGAATAGGGATGATGACAATTAAATCAAATCAGCAAGTTTTTATTAAACTTAAAAACGCACTTATAGTTTGGAAGTTGTATGAAATTCACCATTGTGACGCCATGCATTTCCAACGCACTTTTTTTCTTTAATCTATATTTTAAAATGGTTATCATACCTAAAACTAACCGAGGATATGAATTTTATGTCTTTTGGAAGACCCTCTATTTAATAATCAGTTAGAAGCAGGCATCATCCCTATTATCGTGGCAATCAATGGAACTACTTCATTTTACATACACATATGACTGCAGCGCTACCTCTGGGAGACTTATTTCGTGACATGGACTCGACCGTTAACTGCATACGATGCTGGAAAAGACACGAGAGAGAGAATGTAGAGAAGGAGGTGGGGGGGGGGGGGGGGGAAGGAGAGAATTTGAGAAACTTACCTGTTTATCCTTGAAGTAGCACAACTTCCCGTGATTGAATTCGAACATATGCAGCTTGAAGGCCTTCATAGATTCGTTCGCCAGTCGAAGTTCGCCACATACTGATGTAATTGGCCTTAGCGCCTCTAGCTCATGGAGTATCTTGTTTTCTTTTACGAGTAAATAGTTGTCTTTTCTATCCTTTTCGTCCCAGTAGCCCCAACGTAGCACTACGTCGAGAACACACTCGTCTATGTGAACGATGCGTCGCATAGATCCGTCGCATATCACTTCTTCGAGCATGAGTTCATGAGACTCCATTTTCGCTTTCTCGCAGAGCTCAATGCAAACATCCGAGCCGGTTTTATTCGGCGTCAACTGATTATGAACAAAAACATTGATTTTAATTGATTCATATTGTTACATAAAATTTTATTTTAAAAAATCTAGTTGTGAGTGGGATGAATTTCGTTATTATTTTGATTGTCTAATTGGTAACAATAAAAACACGATAGGCATCAGGGAAAATAATTGTAGCCTATGAACTACGCAGCGAGTTATATAGTTGGGGATTAACTAGACGATTTGAAAGCACTATAAAATTTTATTTGAACCAGTGTGCCAGTGTGCGTGTGTGTGTGTCCTATTAGTAAGAAGTAAGTTTAATCATGCACAGGCTCTGTCATCCAGAGCTTATATTTACTTAAAAGCATATTAGCCTAGGAAAATGGGCGTTTCGTTGTATGGAGACCCCCGCATTAAATCCGCAGTCGTTGAAACTTGGCAGGATTGTAGTATGGTATGTAGTGGGAAAAGTGAATAGGCTGTGAGAGGACACCCAGAGCTTTCAAAGTGTCCTTGTCCTCTTCGATAGCTGGTGCTTTACACTGCACTGATTAACATTAGATCACCCACCATAAGTAATTGTTTTTGATATTACTTAGTGGTCGCATGGGTCGACCCGTGGGTTTGTAAATAGAATTAGGAATATTGCACGTAATCAACGTGCGCAAATATCATGCGTATGGGACGGGTTTGGCTTGAGCAGTCAGCGGAGAACGACAAGCGACTGAATGTTCAAAAACACTGGTAGAAAATTGACCGTTGATGAGATCGCTGTCTCCTTTCGTTTTGGGTAGTGACAAGGAGACAGGTAGGCGTAATTTAATGAGGTACGTATATTAGTGTGTAATTGCGTTTTGTGTGTGAGTAACCGGCCTGAACAGTATGAACCAAATTTTATATAAAAATATCAAAAGAAAACCATGCGGAAGTTAGGTATTTATACCTAAAACTTAATATTTATGACAGAATATTTTCTCGATTTATTTTTAAAATAATAGTAGTTAGTATTTACACTCAAAACCGAAATATCAAACGAATTAATCATTCAGAACATCGATATTTAAACCAATTTTACTATCAAATGTAAACTGAGTTTATGCGATAAAGATAAAAAACCTCACTTCCTCTCTGATTTTTTATTGGATATTTTATAATTTACAAATCACGATACTTTATAATACTGTAAAGTATCGTCGCATGAGGAATTGTTGTTGGGGTCAACTAGCTTTATTTGCTTGGCTATATGCACTTACCGATACTTGGTAGCAGGTGCTACGATCATTCACGTATATCCATGCACGCAGGTCGCCCGCGGATTTGGGCGCTGTTGTCGCTGTGTTGCTCAGAACTCGGACGAGCACGCGTCTGATTGCCGCTTCCCTGCGCAGTTCGGCCTCAGTGGGCTCCCAAATGGCCTCGTAGTGGACTATCATGTCCCGAACCACGTGGTGCTCTTTCACCGACCAAGCCGTCTGCAGCGTTTGACTGGTCTGAAGTACCAAGTGGAAATTTGGGTATTTGACAAACAGTCAAATCAGCAACCGTCAAAACGCGTCCTAAGTATGGGATTTATATGAAATTCAGAAATGTGACGTCATTAAAGTTCGATGCACTTTTTTACTTTAATCGATTGTTTAAAATGGTTATTCAACATAAAACTACCAGGGGACGTGGATATTACGACTTTTGGGAGATCCTCTATTTAATAATAACTAAAAAATAATTTATTTGAATAGTAGTCAAATACACAATTTTGATAACTGGTCAACTACAAGTCAGACTTACGCCACGAGGTTTCAGAATATTGGAAGGAAACGACGATAATATTACAAATCAAGCTTTAAGAGAGATAACCGGTTGCCAAGTCTGCGCGTGGAGCCTCGTCTCTGTCACTCATATCTATGACGTGTTGTCGCTGATTTGTCAGTACAAACGACAGAGACCGCACTACGCAGTCAAAGCTGCTGATAATGGCGCGTTTACATTGGTTCGGTTCGGTCATAATTTTGATCACCGACTAATGTAAATTGTAATTCAACTGACCGCATTCGATAACAACTGCGGTGACCAACCTTGCATACAAGTTTTTACTGTTGCCCACATTCGGTTATAACCAACTTGTACTTAGTTGGTTATAATTGAAAAAGAATATAAACCGACCAATTCGGTTAACGAATCCGATTTAACTGAATGCGCCAACGCAATCGGTCAACGCCCTAATGTAAATACATTAGAACATTAATCTCTTGTTATATGTGTTGTAATATTTACTACTACTTACTATTTACTACTCTTTAGTCTGGGACTACCATTCCATACCAGTCCATTTTACTAAGGTCATCTAGCCTGAAAAGCGGGCCAGCGCTATGGCGGGGACAAGGACAGGGCTATACAGGTTAGGAGCGTGCTCTAAAGGTTAGACGCCCAAATTTTTTCTATGAAAGGGCTCATCTAGTACCTACATATAATAATCGATGGACTATACAGACAACCGTAAATTTCTTTTTCATCATACCTATTCGAAAAACGAATATTGGCTTCAGAGGATAGCGGGAGCAAAATGTAATTTTTAGGCCCATGGGACTTTTCATTTCTCTGTTCTGATTGGTCCGCGTTCGTGCTTCTGATTGGTGCTTAAACGTATAGGTAATGTCCTAATATAGTACGTTGATACTCCTACTTTTTTCTCATACGTAATGATGAAAAATAGATTGTGTCACTCGGGGCCAAATTTTTTGTGCTCGGGCGGCGTATATTGAATTCCTCGCTACGCTCAGGATTCTACTTTAGAATCTTTCACTTCGCTCTGAATTCAAAATAGCGCCCTCGTGGAACAAAAATTTTCTTTGGCCCCATATAACACAAATAACTATTTTCGTGACTAGATGGTACATGGAAATCGAGTACGTACTACTGCGGTAGGCATAATGGTGGGCGCCCAAACAGAGGCGAGATTCTCGGCGTTCATCTTGTTTGCGTACGACATCGTCTGCAGGAAGTGGAGGTGCGCGAACAGTTTGCGCGCGGTCTTCTGCGCCACTAGCGGCAGTGACGTCATCACGCCGCGGTATGCCGCGTGACGCGCTGCCGGCTCACTGACATCTATGATATTTCAAATATCTAAGTAATAGGCGTAATGACTGATTTTGAAAAATGGTCAGAGGTGTGATTATGTAAGAATTGCCGATCCAATCGTCAAAGTTCGGCGTCAAAGTAAAGTAAACCATAATAGCATTGAAATAGAGCTCAATTTCGTGTATCCATTCTGATACGTTTATGGTATCGTACATACCTAAACGTATAAGAATGGATACACAAAATTGAGCTCTAACTCAATAATGATATGGTTTATTTTACTTTGACACCGAACTTAGACGATTTGATCGACAATTCTTACACAATTGGGGGGCAGATTATGTTCGGAAGTATCTACTAATTCGAAATAACAAGTCATAGTTTAAAAAATTAAAAAATACGACTGCCCTGCCAAAAAACTAACTAAAACTTAAAATTCTAAATTAATCTAGTTAAATTAGAATCTTATTCACATTTTTATTAAATGTTTTTTTTTTTGTGAATCACTGGATATTGAACTATAGTGTTATATATTTTTGGAATCTACTCATCATTTTCTAGATGATGATTATATAGGTAATCTTATTTTCGAAAAAACTTTTCAAATTTAGTCCTTAATGCAGGACCATGTCACCCTATCAATTTTTTTTTATTTTACTAGCTTATGTAACCCGGAATAAGCTAGGGATTCTAACGATACCTCATTTATCTAAATCGGTTCAGGCGTATAGACGTTATGGTGGAATATACAAACTCACATACATACATACATACATACATACATACATGAACCTTGAAAACAATATACTCCTTTTTTCAGGCAGTCGTATAAAAATCTCTTATTTCAGCAGAAAACTAAGGTTTGGAAGATAAAATTGGCATTTGAAATTTAAGTTTTAAAATTCACACCGAAACGCTCGCGAGTGTCATGGCGTCGTTTGTGACGTCACTACTGTTTTTAGCAATATACTCTGTGCAGTATGCAGTAAACAATAATGTGATTGTCAAAGCTCAAAAACAAACAATTGTGACATCATTCGCTTTTTGGTGTTTAATCCAGTATGGCGGATTGGTGTATTTTACAATTTTATTTTATCAAAATAAATAGCAATCTCACTCGAAATAGAAAAATAAATACGTTTTTTATAACCCATGAATCCTATTTCATTACATAAATTCATAATTTCATTGATTCTTGGTTACTGTCATCATGCCTATTGTCACCATTGTCGTCCATACTAATATTATAAATGCGAAATTAACTCTGTCCGTCTGTGTGTTCCGCAATCACGCCTAAACTACTGAACCGATTTAAATGAAATTTGGTACAGAGATAGTTTAGAGTCTGAGAAAGGATGTAAGAGTTCCCGCGGGAATAAATAAAAATTGGTCAACAGATTCTGATGAAATTTGGTATAGGGATAGTATGTATCCAGCGGAAGGATATAGGCAACTTTTTATCCTGGAAAATTTAAAAGTTCCCGCGGATATAAATAAAATTGGCTCTTCAACAGATTTTGATCAAATTTGGGTATAGGGATGGTTTGTTTCCAGGGGAAGGACATGGGCTACTTTTTATCCCGGAAAATTAAAGTTTTCCCACGGGAATCAAAAACTCGAAGTCGCGGGCATCATCTAGTAACTAATACGCGGTCTCTACTCTAAAGTGGGGTTAGAAGTCGGCACAAAAATATAGTCTTATAACCCTTCCCCGTCTCGTTACTGCGAACCCTCTGGACTACGCAGTCGAGCGAATATAGTTAGAACTTATTTGTTGGTAGAAAGAGAAGGGAAATTTTTACCTAGCGCCTCAATAAGCGCGCTATGGTTCTCCTGAGGCACGAGCGGCTCGGGCAGGTCTCGGAAGAACCTCTTCAGTACTCCTGCGACATCATGCTCAGAATGCTGCCCCGGCGTGAGCTGAACTGACCACGAATCCCGGCGGAAACGTGCCAACAGCTCCGATAACACCAACGTACTACCAGCCCTTCGGTATATCCCTTCGGACAGACTACCTTTAAACATAAGAATAACCAATCTAAGCGCATTTGTGCAGTTCGTCGGCAGAAAGTAGAAACCAATGTAGGACCGCTGGAATATACGCTTATGTCAGATAAGAGCAGAGTACTATCGGTCACAAGTACCGAAACCACACCCAAAAAAGTTCATTTAGAGCTGCAGCGAATGCCAACGAAATAAGTTCTCCCAGATTAAAAAGTGTGAAAAACAAACTATATGACTATACACAGCTGTATTGACCATAAACTGTATAGATGAGGGCGTAACATATTAGGTTCTTACATATGAAATTGGCGTTTTGTGGTACTGGCCACTTTGATCTCAAATGATGTGTATGGCGGCGGTATCGCAAAAGAAAACACACTGCATTTTTGGTTCCAACGTTTTCGTTCTGGAAATTTCGACCTGCAGAACAAGCCCCGTGGAGGGCCGGAGACCAAAGTTGATAATGAAGAATTGAAGGCTACTGTGGAAGCGGATCCACCGCAAACCACGTCCGAGCTAGCTGCATCCTGCGGTGTTAGTGATAAAACTATTTTAATCCACTTGAAGCAAATTGGAAAGGTGAAAAAGCTTGAAAGGTGGGTACCTCATGAATTGAGTGCAGCAAACCGACAAACGCGCGTCGACTGCTGCGTTAGATTACTCAACCGGCACAATAATGAAGGGATTTTAAATCGAATTATTACCTGTGATGAAAAGTGTATCCTGTACGATAGTCGGAAACGCTCATCGCAATGGCTGAACCCTGGCGAACCAGCCAAATTCTGCCCCAAACGAAAATTGACTCAAAATAAATTACTTTTGAGCGTTTGGTGGACTAGGGACGGTGTCGTTCACTACAGCTTTCTTAAATCTGGCCAGACGATTACGGCGGATGTCTATTGTCAGCAACTGCAAACCATGATGGAAAAGCTAGCTGCTAAACAACCGAGGCAGGTCATTCGCTCTAGGCCACTGCTGCTTCAGGACAATGCTAGACCACACACTGCACAACAGACGGCTACCAAATTAGAGGAGCTTCAATTGGAATGTTTAAGACATCCACCGTACTCCCCAGAACTCGCTCCAACAGATTACTATTTTTTTCTTGCAAGATACACTTGGATACATTCTTGCAAGGGAAAAAATTCAACTCCGATGGGGCAGTCCAAAGCGCCTTTAAAGATTTTATTGATTCCCTTCCGAATGGTTTTTTTTGTAAAGGGAACACCTATGAGATGGCAAAAGTGCATAGATAGCAATGGTACATTTAAATGAATATCTTATATTTTAAAAAATCTACTTTGTGTTCCTCCCTTACAAAACGCCAATTTCATATGTAAGGACCTAATATTTAAATAATAAAATTACCAAAACACCAAAAAATGCAAAATTCATGAAGTACATTAACATTGTATGGCTCAAAAATGAATTAAACAATGAAATTACCAGAACACAAAAAATTGCAAAATTCATGAAGTATATTAACAGCATATGGTTCGACTGGCACTCGCAAATCGCAATTAAATAACGATATAAAAACGTGGCCCAGTGTCTCTTTTAAACGACTAATGAATGTATTAATCGAGCGGGAAACAGGTGACGAAAATGTATTTAATGTATTGACCGTGCAGCTTCAATTGATATAAGCCTAGGTCATTTTCTTCAACAATTAAGGTCATCAAAATGTTATTTTTGAAGAATTCCCAGCCTCCTGAACAAACCAGAATTTAATACTCTTTAACGCTCGTTAACACCAATGCTTTAAAACAGTTTTTACGTAACAAACATAGGCCTTCGGTCTAACAGCACATAGTGTTAAATGAATTTAATTTGAAAACTGATAAAAAATTTCAGACCGCTACTGTACATGGCACTCTCCCTCACACCTACATTTATATTTTTTGATACCTTGCTCAAATTGCAACCAACACATAAATTTTCAGTTTCAAATAATGACAAATCCATACGTACCGTGTGCGTAGATGAAGCTTAGACTCTTGTCTACTATAACTGGAATATTGTCTTTTGTAAGTTGTTGATGATGAATAAATGCTCCATTGTTGTGCGCGGCGAGTTTCACCATGTATTTCCAACCCTGAAAATGTAAGCTAATGTATAGTATCTCTCAACAGACTACAGAGTAACCAGTAATTCAATGGATTCTTGCTGTCTGCTACGCTTTCACGGCACATCTTTTCAACAAATTCTGATGAAATTTGGTATAGGGATAGTTTGTATCCCGAGGAAGGACATAGGCTACTTTTAATCCCAGAAAATTTATAAGTTCCTGCGGGAATAAAATCCTTAATCCTCACGGACGAAGTCGCATCATGTAGTCATTTTTATATACCAAAAACATTAAGGTACACAGAATAGAGCCTTGAGACCCATTAGTAAGGCTGATCCGGATGACTTTACGTCTTTTGCACTGTTTAAATACGATCACTAAGATAGCATGCAATGAGGCTAAGCGTAGTGTCTTTAATTCCATAATGGGTCAATTTGACTAACAGAGTCTCGTGTTCAACGCATTAAAATGCCTCAGACAAATCATAGAAAATACCTATAGCATTCTGTTAGTTCTCCCACGCATATATGCTTTAAGAGCATTGCAATCGATCGACGATTGATAGACCTTTCGTTTACGAAAAGTACTATTTAAATAAACTTCTTCACTGTGTACTTTAGTGCAGTAGTTTATTTAAATTAAAGTGCTAGTTGGTTGAAAATTATTTTATAAAATATTTAACTAAATCAATTTAAGAGACCTTGGGCAAATAGGTCTAAATTTACGTAAGGCTTTTATTCAATCATTTGAGAATAATTTGATCTCACTAGGTGCCACACGAACTTACGACACGAACTACCTGGGTGACCGTGTTTTTTTGGAAATTATATTTAAATACAAATTACATACTGATGATATATGAATAATATTTTTCGATCTTACCGACATAATAATAAAAATATATGAACTGGTTATATCACGAGTGCAATTGGGCTCCCAATAATAATTTTTCTCACAAAAGAAGGAACTTGAAAAAGGAGGGGGAAAAACACAATCGGCCTGGAGGCATCTGTACTTGAACCGGGGTCTTCTGGTTTCGGGATCGCCTGGTTTCCCACCTGAGCTATTGTAAACTTGTAGATTGAGGCGAAATTTACCTTCGTATTCTAATGATATTGTAGCAGTTTTTTATTGCCTGAAAACACGCGAATCCTAGCTAGATCGATTTATCGCACCCGAAACCCCCGCATACTATACATAATTTCACGTTAATCGTTTTAGCCGTTTCCGAGATCCAGATTATATATATGTATATGTCACCGTAAGATTGTAAAACCGTTAGATTATAATCTAACTCGCGAAATTGTAAACTGTCGAAAGATTGTGAACCGTTCAATGTTCTTAGTGTAAATTTTTGAAATATTCAATGTATTCAATGGTTAGGGTTCGAGCTAAATAAACAAGTAGTGCCCGGCATGCAGCCGGGCACTACTTGTTTATTTAGTGTGTATTATATATATATATATATATATTTATGCGTATATATATATATATATATATATATATATATATATATATATACACACGCATAAAGGTATTACTTTATGAGGACCTTTAAAAGACTTAAAACGGTAATATTTAACAAAGCATATAATTCAGACTTCTAAAAATTTTGTATAAGTAAGAAATTGTATAAAGACATTCACATATCAATTCGTACTTCAGGGTTGTCTTCTGTAATTTATCGCTTTTGTTGCGATTTGTAAGCCCAGGCTTTTACTAAACTGCGTACGTACTTACCTTCAGTTCTCTTTCATGAGGAAAGCGTAAGTAGAGGGTGGCATGTGGACAGTCTAGGATAAGATTAGAACTGCCATCCGACGGACACAGTTGCTTGGTTTCGGCGTCCGCTGCTTGTGTCACTACCGACAAAATACAACCATGTCATTAAATCATTTGATCGAGACTAGTTTTCCCACTTGCTAAATCAAAAAAATCAGAGTTATGTGCGTTTTAAGAAACTACTTAGTTGCAAAAACATGCAAGTAGTCAGTGGTTGTGTGTGTTCCAACAGGAATAGTTGCGTTCGATATAAATAGCTTAACTATACATCGCATTCTTAAGCTACCAATGAAGCATGGACTACAAGCCACTTTCGAGCATTCGAGTTACGAGCAGACCTTGCACACGTAGTTCTTTTTATCATAGATGAAGTTTCTATTCAACGTCACGCTTGTTTATTTGCCTTCACCTAACACAAATGTATAACAAAAGAAGTTACAAAGATGTTCTAAAAAGGAATCTTTCATCTTGATCTTCTACGCCCTTGGTGTGTTTTCAGCTTTAACAATTATGTGGACTGAAATAAGCATTGATTCGAAACACCTACCAACGCAGCGCGTTTTTCTCAGGTCAACAGGGCACACGTCGTCGCCGGCATAGTAGACCAGGACGCGACGTATCAACATGATCCAAGCGCCACGCCATTCCCCGCTCACTCCTTCCTGTGAAGAGAGCATTACGCTAATGATGATAAAAATCTAACTATCACAACTTAGTTAACTAACTATATATAACTAACTATCGTAGCTCAGTGTAGTTAGCGGGCCTTAAATATACACATCTTAATAAGTTAAAAAGAAAAAAAAACATGATGATAAGAATCGATATAGGTATCTAACTAGTTGCTTAATACCATAGATAAGGTTAATACTGTACCTAATGCGTGTTAAATCACGTATTTGCTATTCCTTATTACCTAAGTACAGATATTAGAGAGTAAAGATGATACTTAAAATATGCACCTAAATGCAATATAAACATAATATCGTAATCTATATTATATTATACATGATAGATAGGTAGTTTGCCTTTTTGAATTAAATCAACTTGCATGTTAATCATCTATCTAAACTCGCCGGCATATTTAGCGGAACATAAAAAAAGGTCCATAATTAAAAAAATATGGTTTTATATTAATATCTACTTACTACACTTCTTTTGTTATTTAAAGATTCATTTGTTTTACTTAAAATGAGATCACACTGAGAACAGATTTTGCCAGCAAAGGCTATTTGTGAAAAATGGTACATTTTTGAACTTTTCATGTAACCGGGATAAGTGAAATTAATAAAGTGAAAGTAATTCTGGACTTAACTTTTCTTTTCAGCAAGTCCCAAATCACCGGATATGAACCCAATAGAGCACGTCTATTGGGTTCATATCCGGTGATCTCGCCGGCCACTCCATAACAGTGATATTCATATCATTAAGATAAGCTTGAGTTACCCGAGCGGTATGCGGCCAAGCATTATCCTGCATAAAAACAAAATCTTCACCGATATATGGGGCAAACGGTACGACATTTTCTTCTAAAACTTCTCTGATATAGCGGTCTGCAGTCAGACTCCCTCTGTCAATCACTACCAAGTCTGTGCGAACTCCCAAACAAATGCCCGCCCAAAACTATTATTGATCCACCACCGTATGCAACTGTAGTTTCAAAATTTGTCTGAATGTATCGTTCTCCTTTGCGTCTGTATATTCTTTGCCTGCCGTCAATTTGATTTAAGAGAATTCTGCACTCATCACTAAACAATATCTTACTCCATTGGTCCGCGTTCCAAAGTCGATGTTCCTGAGCAAAAGTTAACCTGTTTCTACGATGATTTACCTCGAGCCTTCGAGCCTTGGAGCCTTGGCGGGCACAAATGAACCCAAACCAGCTTCTTCGAGCCTTCTTCGTACCGTACGCTCACTTACGCTTCCACCCCGCACTGCTTCTATTATTTCATTATGTTTTTATGCAGGATAATGCTCGGCCGCATACCGCTCGGGTCACTCAAGCTTATCTTAACTATATGAATATCACTGTTATGGAGTGGCCGGCGAGATCACCGGATATAAACCCAATAGAGCACGTTTGGGACTTGCTGAAAAGACTTTTCTTTTCAGCAAGTCCCAAACGTGCTTAAGTCCAGAATTCCAGCTCCTGCCAACGTGGGAGAACTGCGAATCGCCGTAGTTGAGGAATGGCGGAGACTATCCCAGGAGACCATCGATAACATCATTCTCAGTATGCCTAGACGGGTAGAAACTTTAATAAGATCACGTGGAGGAAATACGCGATATTAATCACCATTTTTCTAATTTAATTAATTGTTATTTTAATATTAAATTTCACTTTTCCCGGTTACATGAAAAGTTCAAAAATGTACCATTTTTCACAAATAGCCTTTGCTCGCAAAATCTGTTCTTAATGTGATCTCATTATAAGTAAATCAAATGAAACTTTAAATAACAAAAGAAGTGTAGTAAGTAGATTTTAAAATAAAACCATATTTTTTTAATTATGGACCTTTTTTTTATGTTCCGCTAAATATGCCGGCGAGTTTATATTTATAAAAGCGAAATACCACTCATTCACTCACTCACTGACAGTCAGACTAATCACAATATCTCAGGAACTATAAAGCATAGAAAGTTGAAATTTGGAGGGTAGATTTTTTCTATAGTGTAGACGTCAGCTAAAAAACAGTTCTGAGAAAATTCACCCGTAAGGGGGTGAAATGGGGGTTGGAAGTTTGTATGATAGTCTTATGTTTTTATAGTTAGAAAAATGAAAATTGCCATTTAATTTAATAGATTTAGATAATAAAAATCTATATAAACAGTTTAAGTAGTACGAAAATCTAATCCAAAAGCGGTGAAATTGGGGTTGGAAGCTTGCATGAAAGTTCTATGTTTTTGTAGTTAGAGACGTAAAAATTGGGATTTAGTTTATAAGTTTTAAATAATAATAGCCTGTATAAGCAATTTTACGAAAATCCCCCCCAAAATAGGTGAAATGGTGGTTCGAAGATTACATAAAAGTTCCATGATTTTGAAGTACAGACATGAAAATCAGCATTTAGGTTATTAGTTTTACGTAATAATACGAAACCCGCATAAGCTATATAAAGTCCCTAAACAAAAGCTTTTTGCAAGGGGAAAATTTAATAATTTCATAGGATATCAGAGATTGTACGCGGACGATGTCGCGGGCGTCCTCTTGTTAGGTATATAGTTATACTAGATGATGTCCGTGACTTCGTTCGCGTGGATTAAGGTTTTTGATTCCCGCGGGTCCTCTTGAATTTGAAATTGAATTTTCCAGGATAAAAAGTAGCCTATGTCCCCGGGATACAACCTGTACCAAATTTCATCAAAATCGGTTGAACAGATGAGCCGTGAAAGTGTAGCAGACAGACACTTGCACATTTATAATATTAGTATGGACTACGGATTTCCTAGTCAATCTTACTAATAATTAATACCATAACTGAAAAACATTAAAAGCTGAATGAAATCAATGAGTTTGGGCCTTCAGATACTTAATGCAATAATAAATTGGGAAATAATTCGCCTCGTCAAACAATAAGTTAAAACACACAATCGCAAAAGCACTCACGTACCTATTATCAGCGCCTAGCCGTCGACGAAAAGGAACAACATTACTTTCAAAACAATTTCACCTCTTACAATGCACACTGTATTTTTATTCGTTCTTTGCCGATTAAATTAACGCCAAGTATCACCAGGTTATTAGTAGTGACAATTAATAATGAACGCAAAAAACCAAACTCATGTTTGGCTATGGGCGATTGTTTAATAAAGCTGCTTGAAAACAGGCTTTAGTATATAAATCAACTGCGACTGCAAAATTACAATAAGCCATCAGTCGTAACTTGATATAGAAGAGGGCTATCTCTGAATTATTAAACAACAATTCTTTGCAAAATTGCAGTTTTTGCGTTGGCCACCTAGGTATCGTATTTCAACAAAGACAGTTTTGATAAGGTTCTGCGCACACTGGCTGACTATCGTCTGAGCGTCTACGCATCTTTAGCAGCTCTGATGTCTATCCAGATCTAGAGGCACTTATGAATGCTTAGAATAGGTCCAATGTTAGTTGTAGTAGTTAGTGCGCGTCCACCGAGAGAAACAACACGCTGCACTGCACTGGTGGAATCGCACATAAGGCATAAATACCTATGTAATCTGTTGATAAGTTAGTAACATAATAACATTGTAATATAGGCACAAAATGTTGTGGAAAGCTAACTTGGATGAAGCTTATTTTTAGCATCAGCTCAAAGCTGCCAGAAATCTGCCAATCGCTCAGGCGATAGTAGCCGTCATTCACCATACCTATGCCTAAATGTGAAATTGATTCCATAATAACATTGTAATATAGGCATAAAAAATTGTGGAAAGCTAACTTGGATGAAGCTTATTTTTAGCATCAGCTCAAAGCTGCCAGAAATCTGCTAATCGTTCAGGCGATAGTAGCCATCATTCACCATACCTATGCAGTACCTAAATGTGAAATTGATTCAGATAGTGCGGGCCATATTTGGTCATCTTGTCTTGGGAAATAGGTATATAGGTATTTGTTCCCAGCCAGAATATGCGTCGCTGGTCGCTACGTACCTACAAGCCAATTATGATCACTGTTTTAGATAGCATGCGCATGATAAGATCGCTTTAGCATTAACAAAAATGCATGTCATAACAGGTAAAATCGATGTCGTAAAATACTTATAGTTTATTATTAAATATAGGTTTATATAACGACTGCTTTTATCTATAAATTAAAATTACAATCAAGGCAAAGTACCTATTACAGGTGATCCAACTAATAAGCGCTTAGATACATTTTGACTAGTTGATGCGCGCGAATGTAAAACATCCTGAGGGAACTCCTTTTCCGGGCTTTCCGGGCTAACAAATAGCTAAGTCACTCTCCAGGTCCTCAACTATAGCCATGCCAAAAATCAGGTCGATCCATTGCTCTGCTGCGGCTTGGTTGCAGGACAAATTAAAACACGCTTTTATATTTTGCCAATTCCAAATCTATTTTAGACTAGCTGATGCCCGCGACTTCATCCGCGTGGTTTTTTTATTCCCGCGGGAACTCCTTAATTTTCCGGGATAAAAAGAAGCCTATACCACTCTCCAGGTCCGTTACTCCGTTGCGGTGTGATTGAAGGACAAACCAACACACCAATAAACCAACAAACAAACACACTTTCGCATTTATAATATTAGTATGATACAACACGATACATATTAAACTAAACGCTACGATATACGATTTAAATCTAGGTAGTTATATAAATTGAATTGTTGTTAAAGGTGAGTCATACTCTAATGCAACTTGCAAAGTGCAAACAAGCATTCGTATTAGCACAGTAAACAGACTGTATACTGTGGTATTAGTAATAAATTTCGCGGTAAGGAGTTTTAGGTAACTTGACACTTCCTAAAACAGACAGCGAGTCGAAATACCTATCGAATTGTGTTATTAATAATAAAAGTCATATCTTACGTGCACGATAAGTTAGATTTAGTTTTGTGATAAACTAATACTGATTGATAAAATACTGTGTAGTATACACAGTATTTTATCAACACACACATATTATAATGTAATTCAGTCACAGTAGGTACATATTGTATCACTAACATGTAGTTTGTGGTTTTGTATATGTGCTGGGTAGTCGGGGAATCGGGTCTACCCCCTTCCAACCCAAACATGTCGAATCCTAATCGGTCGGTGGGGGGAGCCCCTCCCTAACCCAACCTAAATCCCGATTATCAAGTCTCTAACTTCAAAAACTCAGAACTCTCATGTAAGCTTCCAACCTCCATTTCACCCTTTTGGTGTCATATCAATGGCATGGTACATTATAACATGTAACTTAATTTCCAACTTCAAAAACAAAGGACTTTCATACAAGTTTCCAACCCCCATTTCAACCCCTCAGGGATGAATTTTCTCGAAACCGTTTCTTAGCTGTTGTCTACACCATAGAAGGAACCTACTTTCCAAATTTCAAGTCTGTACGCTTTATAAATCCTGTGATATCGTGATTAGTCAGTGAGTGAGTGAGTGAGTGATTGATTGATTGGTATTTTGCTTTTATATCTACTGATAAAATCTACAATCTAAATAAAAAATTTAAAAAAAAATTTGCTTAAAAACTACTTAGTAGGTTGAAATAAAAAAGTAAACCAACCAAACTAGCGATGTTGGGACTAATCACTAACGTAGTAGACACCCCGAAAACTATTCAACATAAAAAATAAAAACAATTTTGTAGACCACAGCGCAATGACACAAAATCGGGAAATCCAGCACAAGTTACCTACCGATAACCAAAATGTGACGAAATACGTTCTCCCATTTACCTAAGTACTAACACAACGGTATAGGTAGGTATATTTGTAGCGCGGCGTATGTTTTGATGGTGATAGACACATCCGTTGCAAAAGTATATTATGTATTTGATGAAAGGACTGTGGTGACATCGCAATCAGTTCCACAGCAGTCCTATACTATTACGTAACTAGCGTTCATTTTCAGTTGCGCGAGTTTGTTGCGTGTGTGCAATGCATTATTGATCCCAGCGACACTTCAGGAAGTTCTGAGATATATACCTATTCTTACTATTGTGTATTAATTTTAGTTTAATTCGCAATGTAACATGTAGGATTATAATAAAATTAATATGGTAAAATCGACGTTACTTTTTAAATACTCGCAGTCTCTAGTTTAATAGAATTTTAATATCACACACACTCACAGAGTGAAGTGGCTGAAAATTTCCGTACTCGCGGATCTAATCTAACAATAGAGATATTAATTTTTTTACCAGAAAACTTAAGCAGCGAAATACAACTTCACACAAGATGAACGATATTGAAAAACCGAAATAGGAAAAATTGCCGCAATGCACCGACAGATGAGAACAGACATACTCACCATGTCATATAATTTATATTGTAAATAATAAACAAATAAAATATCTATGATTAGACCTAAAACTGGTCTATGCTGACTCAGGAAATAACTAGCTAGGTACTTGTTGAATATGTTTAAAATTGAATAAATATTTTCTGAGTCAGCACATTCTATCAAGACGGGTCTCCATGAGTTCAACGAAGGCTCGATTCTCAGGAGCAACAGTGTTGGACAATCACTTGATAACTGATTCAAGCTATGAATCAGTTCATAGCTCGTGGTTGAAGTCGGGGGAATCATATAGATCTTTCAGGTTGCAGTGTTGCTAGTACAAATTGGAGAACCTCAGGGAACCCCATAATAATCTCCTAAACATGGCTAAATTATTAATTATTATTGTTACCCTATTAGCTATTTATATAAGTTTAGACAATACAATATAGATGCAATTAAAACAATAAATCACCCAATCGCCATACATAATACTAGCAGACTCATCCGCGACTTCGTGTGCGTGAAATAAGATTTTTAAATTCCCGCGGAAAATCCCTAATTTTTCGGGATAATATATAGCATAGGACACTCACAAATAATGTAGTATTCTATTTTACCAGAATTTTCAAAATCGGTTCAGTAGATCCAGAGATTACCCCTACAACGTCACAAACTCACAAACTTTACCTCATTATAATATTATAGCATAGATAACTACACCTCAATCAACCTGTCAAACATCTTGATATTTTTGAAGTGAAAACTTCTATAGGCGCTTTGAGCAGTTTTTGGTAGGGGCAAAAATGGAGATTTGCATGACCGTGACCGACATGCTCGACAACAGGGACATGCTCGTGAACATATAAATATACTATATTCGAAATTAAACTTAACCTGGGTTTATATTTTAATTATTTAAATTAGAATAAAAAAAAACTTTAAAAAAATATTTATGTAATGAAATTTATTTATTTTCTGTAAACTATAATCACTTCTATCGGCAGTCCCTATGACTGCCAATTTTTTAAATGTAGGTTCTCTGAATAATTTTGTATATTTTAATAAAGTCTGGGACAAGTCAGCTAGTTTAATTAATTATAATATTAGCTAAATACCTTTAGGTAACACCAGCCACATCTAGTAAACTCAGTGGTATATTTGGTTGGGAAGACAATGGTGAGATGCTCAGCAAGCTTCTGGGCCCAGTTGCGTCTCTCCGATGCACTTGAACAACTGAATAGAACTTTCCGTGGTGTACTGCGTATCCCCGTCGAAACCATCAGTTCAAAACAGTAGGAGTTGTTTATTGTACTGTGAGACATGTAAAGACATTAATAATAAAAATAAAGGAATTGGAAGTATAATTCGCTATAATTTTCCAAACAAACAACTCTATGGCTTGCACTTATTGCATCTTCAGGAAATGTTCACTCTTTACAGCTGTACATTGTCAAGTATTTTAATCTCCTGAAGATGCTTTCAGTTTAGGAGGTGAAACATATGTTGAGTATAATTTGCAAGACTTGTGTGGTCTGGTGTTGTGCCGGAGTGAATTGCTGGCTTACTGGGTAGTGAGTTTTACAAGTTGCACAATTTTATGAGATAGCCCAAATACTTTTTATCCCAAAAATATTTTCTTAGATATTATTTATTTACCAACCTTGAAGATAATGGCAAGACAATCTGTACAGAATATATATTTTCCAGCATGTAAGCCTCCTTCAAAACTAAGTTTGTTGGATCTGAATAACAGATCAGCTTCTGATCTGATAACACACAATAGCGAGATTGTGAATTCTTAAACAAATCCTCCACTATACCAGTAACCACTTTGCTCAACATTCCACTGAAATAAGACACTGGTAAGCTGTTAATAGGGGGACGCTCAATCACCAAAGGTTTCTTTACCATTTCTTTTGCTGACCTACTTCTTACTGTATCAAGTTTCAATATATTAGAGAATTTTTGCATCATTGTACTTTGAATTTTAGTCTGTTCTGATGAAAATGATGCAGTATCATCATTTACATACCAACTTGCTCTTTCTTGGTTATTTTCACTCTTTTCACTAACTTCATTAGCACTTGTCAATTCAGATATGGATTTTGATGATGTCTCAGGGTCGAGGCTATCAAAACGTTCAGGTGGTGTTGGGGGATTAAAATAGTCTGTTTCAGTAAACTCATATGTGTCATCACTTCCATTGTCTGCACTCGAAATAATAGTGCCATAGGTATCACCTATCAAAAATGATTCCAGCAAAATGAGTTCATTGCTCACTCCTTCATATTTCTTGACTGAGGATGCATTGTTGTTGTTTAAAGGGTCAAACTCATATATTGTACTTTTACTCGGCCTGGATATCACCTCAGAGTCTACGATAGGTGAACTAGGTGATGAATGGGGGAGAGTCCAGTTTTCATATAAAGAATTTTTCCTCATGACTTCTGTGTCACTCATTCTTTTTTTTCGTCTCTCTGGCACTTGGGGTGCTGATCTTAAACTTACAACACTATTTGAACGTGATGGATTGGGTGTGTCATAGGTCATTTCATTTTCCAAATTCAAACTTAGATCTGTTTGATCATTTTCTGGGCTCTCATATGAAAAATTGCTCACTGTATCCGTGTTAGAATCCGAATTACTAGAAAACAGAGAAAGATCATCAAGATGAGAGTTGTTTAACTGCAGGGCTGGAAGTTTATGCAGGCGATCCTCATCATTAACATATTTCTTTTGCTCCAAGAGAGGGGAATGAAACTGAATATTGTCAAATAGACTAACATCAACTACTGGCATTGAAACAGATCTTTGACTGTCATCTTCTCCAGGTGTTTCTAGCTTCTTTGCTATACGTAATTTTATGCTGGCTGATTTTGTTCCTTCTATGACTGATTTTGTGACCGAGTCTCTAACAGATCTCGATGTAAAAAGTGTTTTTTCTAGAGTGTCTTTTGCAAACCTTGAACTGTCCGAAAGAGATTTTTCTAATTTTTCGTTCGCCGACTTAGCCGAATTACTAACTTTTTGTGCAACATCTTCGGATAGTTGTTTGGAAACAGAACTAATGGAACGTAAAACATGCGAAGCCGTGATCCTCTCATTGTTCGCTAATGCTTTGGATCGTGGCAGGGGTACTGGCCGTTTTAAAGCATCATTTTGGGATAGAAACGTACTCCGAGGTTTTGGCACAGGCGGCGTATCCATGAGGACTTAATTACCTCGTTAACGGGAAAATGATGTGGCCACATAAATTGCTAATAACTCATAACATGAATGAACGTTGAACGATGAACCACCGTACACAACAATTTAAATTATAAACAAACTACAATAAGAATGAGTCACTTATAACAACAAGAAGCATCCACATCATCCACATTCGTTACAATTAAAGCACGATGGAAATAAACATATTTAAAATTTTACATAATATTTATAAAAACGGAAAGAAAAGAAGGAAACAAATCGAAACAAAAGTCGAATCGCAAAGCTTTCAATTATAAAATATTAACACAGACCAGCAGTCCAGTTTTTTTCTATAGAAGATAGATGATATCCTACATGTTACTTGTCTCTGGATGATAGATCACACAGATTACTAGAAGATATTAACTCATAAGTTTGTCTATGCCCTGGAGAGTTTTTATGCCGTAGACAGAGAAAATGGCTTTGATTAAGTATATAGGATTATGTTTATCAATATCATTCAAAGGAAAATGGAGACTGAAGACTATTTTTAGACCTTTTATTTTATATTATCAAAGCTTTAGACTTATTTCCTTAGAATATCTTCTAGGTTAGAATAGGATAGACGTACTGTTTACCATAGACGTAGGAAATATCTTTGATTTTATTTATCTAGAGAGGTTAAGAAACATCATATTTCAATTGAAGCTTCCGGTAAGTAAAAATGGCGTATGGGCGGAGCTTAAGCTGGAGGTTAGGGCTGGTATTATCGATACATATATAATCGATTTAAAATGATCACAAATAAAATTAATAAATAATTAAACATATTTTGAAAAACACTAGTACCTATTCGTATTTTATAATGAACTAGCTGACGCCCGCGACTCCGTCCGCGTGAATTGAGGTTTATTGGTTCCCGCGGTAATTTTCCGGAAAAAAAACTAGCCGATGTGTTATTATTCCAGACTATAATCTATCTCTTCCATCCATCCAAAAATCCAATATTTCGCGTTTGTAATATCGCCGGCATATTTAGCGGAACATAAAAAAAGGTCCATAATTAAAAAAATATGGTTTTATTTTAAAATCTACTTACTACACTTCTTTTGTTATTTAAAGTTTCATTTGTTTTACTTAAAATGAGATCACATTAAGAACAGATTTTGCGAGTAAAGGCTATTTGTGAAAAATGGTACATTTTTTAACTTTTCTATTTTCTTTTTTTTTTTTTGCTCTTATTAAAGTTTCTACCCGTCTAGGAATACTGAGAATGATGTTATCAATGGTCTTCTGGGATAGTCTCCGCCATTCCTCAACTACGGCGATTCGCAGTTCTCCCACGTTGGCAGGAGCTGGAATTCTGGACTTAACTTTTCTTTTCAGCAAGTCCCAAACGTGCTCTATTTGGTTCATATCCGGTGATCTCGCCGGCCACTCCATAACAGTGATATTCATATCATTAAGATATATGGGGCGAACGGTACGACATTTTCTTCTAAAACTTCTCTGATATAGCGGTCTGCAGTCAGACTCCCTCTGTCAATCACTACCAAGTCTGTGCGAACTCCCAAACAAATGCCCACCCAAACCATTATTGATCCACCACCGTATGCAACTGTAGTTTCAAAATTTGTCTGAATGTAGTTCTCCTTTGCGTCTGTATATTCTTTGCCTGCCGTCAATTTGATTTAAGAGAATTCTGCACTCATCACTAAACAATACCTTACTCCATTGGTCCGCGTTCCAAAGTCGATGTTCCTGAGCAAAAGTTAACCTGTTTCTACGATGATTTACCTCGAGCCTTGGAGCCATGGCGGGCACTAATGAACCCAAACCAGCTTCTTCGAGCCTTCTTCGAACCGTACGCTCACTTACGGTTACACCCCGCACTGCTTCTAACTCATGTCGGGCTTGGACGGCCGTCAAACGGGGGTTCCTACGTACACGAAGCCGAATGAAACGATCATCCCTAATCGAAGTGCGTCTTTTTCTGCATTGCTCTTCTCGCATAAGTACCGGTCTCCCTGAACCGTTGGATACTGCGATGGATCGTTGAAACTGGTCGACGAAGATCTCTGGATATCACTCTGTAGGTTTGACCATTTCTACGCATTTCGAGTGCCCTGGCAATCTGCGTTGGGGCTAGGTCAGGCATAATTCAGTCATCAACTCCAGAAAGATACGCGATTAAAAAAAACTAACAAAAATAGTATTTCAATGAAATTTTAAATCAAACTCAGAAGGAAGAAATACTCGAAGTTCGCTCCAGTTAAGGTGTATTTGAATAAAATTAAAACAATTGCATAAAATGTGATGTTCAGTTGTTTTCTTAATTTGAAAATATTTCTTTTTAAATTAAATGACGTATAAACCAGCCAGCAACCTTATACTGATATCAAACCTTTTTTTTATGTTCCGCTAAATATGCCGGCGAGTTTATTAGTATAAATTTATATTATCAGTTCAATATAAACCTTACAAACAAAACTGTTTCATAATATTCGTTGGAATATCTAGATAGGAAAAATGTTACTGAATGGCGTGATAATAATATGAATAATATAAATACTCTGATTTTAAAAATTATTTATTACAAATGGGCAGGCATCATCTTTGAGACGCTGGCGGTTTAGGAAATAATTAATATTGTCCGTAAAATGATAACTACATATTTTGCTTGCATTTGTGGGTTTGAAATCAGGTCTGTTAGAGGCATTTAGCCATTTCAGCCTTAA
Organism: Erebia palarica; assembly: GCA_964035005.1. Classification (NCBI taxonomy): domain Eukaryota; kingdom Metazoa; phylum Arthropoda; class Insecta; order Lepidoptera; family Nymphalidae; genus Erebia; species Erebia palarica. The sequence continues at coordinate 26,256,771 of OZ035986.1, forward strand.
TTCAAGACTTTTTGGGAAACTGAAACAATTGTAAAATACTAGTTAAAATGATACACAATAACTACAATGAAGGGACCAAAAAGCACTTAAAAAGACACTGTAATTTTCGAACACGCGACACCATATCGGAGATCACTAGATTATCATCGCTACAGTCTAAAATTAGTTTGGCAATATTATAAGAAGAATCTGACTGACTAGTCAACGCATTCGCTTCTATGAGAGCCCCCTAAAATAAAGATTTTTATAATTTTATAAGCCATATTCGGCTGGAGGCCATCGGTTTACATATTATATTTAAATTTGAAGTAATTACGTTCAGTAATTCTCAGAAGTTATTAAGGCTCTGACAGACGGACGGACGGACGGACAAGTGCAAATTTACTCAAGTAGACTCAGAGACCTTTGCTTCGCTCGGTCGACTAACTTCGAGCCTCGACTTATTCAGCCCTTAAATACTAGGGCTGGCAGACTAAGCACTTATGTCAAAAAGTCAAACTTTTCAGGAACAACAAAAGACTGAATTAAGTGAAACTTTGAAAGGTTTCTTTTCATTTTTCTGATTTATTAGTATGTACCTACTAAATTAATACTAACAATCATGTACACGAGTATTACGTCAATGTGTACACGTCATTAAACACTATAATAACAAAAAGCTTTTTTTGTGACTGTCAATAAGAAAAGTAATCAAAATCCCTATACCTAAATCTATACTACTGATTGAGTATGAGTACTTAGAGAACACACGAAAGAAAGAAATCTTTATTCAGGGATACAAGACAGAAAAACAGACTTTGTAAGAAAAAAATGGCGGAATGAGACTTGATCCCCAAAATGGTCTTCACTCAGCATGTACTATACCTGTTGGATACAGCGCTGATCTTCTTCCGTGAAGCCAGTATGCTTGGATGGCGCCAATATATTTAAGTATATATATATATATATATATATATATATAATATATTTATATATATTTGGTCCCGTAGGTTTATGTACATAATATTGATAAATAATAATAATAATAATGATAAAATAAATAAAATCTGTTGGTATAGCCCATGATACAATATATTATATATAAATTAGAATATGTAAATAATTTAAGGTACCTACAATATTTTTTGTAAAACTAAGCGTAGGTACTATCACGGCAGCAAATAGAGTGCAAGTGTATAAAGAGAGGCAACAAGAGACCCTTTTAATTAATTTTAATATTTATCTAATATTAATTTTAGAAGATTAATAATTATTTTCAAATTGAAGTTTTGACCGTATTTGTATAAGATTGAATAAAGTATTAATAATTAAAAATATCATTTCATTATCAGAATTATCGTGCAGCTCAGAGAATGCATCAGCACAACAGTAGATGAGTAGGTTTTAATTTCAACAAGCGTTTGGTTCACCCATCTGTACTTTATGATCATATCATACGTTTTCAAGCTATCACACTAGATAGCGCATATACTAGTTGTAAGTTCCCGTTTTTTAGACTAGATGACGTTAGTAAAATAAGTTCACATTCTATGTTTGACAGGGCCCGTATATTGATATAAGACCATAGTCCAGCACGTTGTGCTGCAACCATGGTTTTATTTTTTACTCATCATTTCAACACATTTTCGGTTCAATATTGAACACGAGTCTTTGCTCGCAATAAATAAGTTTTGCCTTTTGGCCATAGCCCACCAAGCTGGTCAACAAGGGGGCTCTGCATTCCTGAGTTTATTTATTCTCATCATTTCAACCCAGTGCTGGCTCACTTATGCACGAGTCTCGCCGTCAGATTAATTATAATAAACATCTTCATTTGTTCAAACGAAAAGTAGAAATTCATTATATTACCCTTGACCTCAAAATAAACTAGGGTAAACCCGTGACCGTGTATTCATTATTTTTAATTTGTCTCACCATTTCAAATGGCTAAACTAATAGATTCTGCTATCTTAGCCCACGACTACAATCTCACGTGTAGGTTAGTGATAACACAGTCTAGAATCTAGATGCTAGCGGGACACCCATTGACGGATTGTGCTTAAGTTAAAGTCATACGCAGAAGTTTAGCTCTTTACTAAATGCGTAACCAGAGTGTTTTCCCAAAGACGCGATCGAAGAGTACTGTGCGGACGCGAGTTTGTGATCTGCTTTCGTACATTTTAATAAAGGCCTAGATGATACCCGGACTTCGTCCACGTGGATGAAGTTTTTTTCTTTCCCGCGGGAACTCTTTAATTTTCCGGGATAAAAGTAGCCTATGTCCTTATCCTACCCTATCTCCTCCGGTATACAACCTATCCCTGTACCAAATTTCATCAATATCGGTTGAACACATGGGCCGTGAAAGCATAGCAGACAGTCACACTTTTTCATTTATAATATTAGTATGGATAGTATGGATTAGTATGTATACTTGCTTATTTCGTTGCAGGTGCATTTTTCAAGCAACAGTATTGAAAAATAAATAAAACATAATAGATCTGCATGCATGGTTGCATGTTTATTTCCTCATACATCAGAAAAATCACATTTGTAAAAGCGGTTACAAAGTCCAAACAGAGATTTTTTGGCAATGAAGTACATACAAATATTGGAAGTAGATTCTTCCATAAACCATGAAGTTCCAACAATCCAAAAAGTTGCCAAAATGTTTATAATTTTGTGCGTTACATTCTTTATTGTTAAACCATATTACTATTATTTAATGCATTAACTATTTGTAAACAAAGTCTGAAATGCAATGTTGGCAATATTTTCAATTAAACAAATGAAATCGTAGTTTCCTGCAGGACCAATAACCCATATACATTATGCTTTAATTTATAGAAAGATTACAATTAAACATTGTTCATTAGTCAGACTTATGGAACTACTTGTATACTTATGATGTAACATGACTATGTTTGAAAATACGGAAAAAAATATACTTGTAAAAAAAAGGAATTCCAAATACCGTTATAATTATAAATCAATTTACTTAATTTGTCTTAATACTATTTCACTGACTAATATTTACTCCAAAATAATAATTAATAAAAGGAATCATATAATCAGAAATCATTTAAACATAAAAAATAAACAACAAAATCATATGTACAATTGATTTAGCATTTAGCAATAAATAACTACAAAATATAATAAAGAGTATAGATAAGTAAAGTGAATCCGAAAATCTAATAATATTTTACATCTACTATACTAGAATAAAATAAATTTAGTTTTCCATGTTGCTATATTGTTAAAAAAGTAGAACATACTGGAATGGAAATAGCTAATAAGTAAGCAAACATAATATGTAATATTATACCTAGGTACTACCCTACAATCGACTACACTGCTTTTCCTACAGCATCAGACAGCAGGGTCCCAGATAGACATGTATGATTTATAAGTACCTAATATTTATTCAATACATTTGCTTGTAAAGCAGATTTTCTGAGAGGGACGAATGGAAGGTACTTCGATTTACATCCTACTATGTATAGAGACAATAGGGACTTTCGTTATGTTCATTAAAATACCCCCCATAAAAATTAAGTTAATCGACCCACCCAACAAAATGCATAGGTTTTTTAAACGTTCGTTTGTTAAAAAAATCCGCGGGTAATGGCATGGATTATGCCATTACCGCTGGCATTTAATTCGGACTTTGGCTTTAATTTTAAGGTTTACACACTAGTAACATAAATGAACGAATGCCTTAAAATGGTGCACCTAGCACAAAGATGTCATAAGACCCATTCAGAGAACTTCATCATCACTAGCTTATTTCCGCATCATTGTCCGCACCGATTCTCAAAATTATTCCTTAGTGAACCCAGAAATTCCCCATCAATTAACTATAAAATTTGTATCAGGTCCACCGGTTGTGTCTGTGAATTCGTGACGGTGATATTTTGGATGTATAAATAAACCATAATAACTTCGTAACCATGTCGATATAACTGTCTAATAATTATTATCTAACATGTTAAAACAGACATGTACATACTGATATATTACTGGAGACCCAGGTTATAAATATGAACCTATGTGGTGACTTTTTCTGGACAGATTGGCGGGTTTCTCTACGTTTCAACTTTCAACACTGAATTGTGAATTTGGTATTTAACAACAAGTCAAATCAGCAACTTTTTCAAACGTCACAGTGGATGTTGGATGAAATACAGAACTGTGACGTCATCAAATTCGACGCACTTTGTTTTTACTTTAACCGATAGTTTAAAATTGTTTTCTAACGTAAAATTAACTGGGGACGTGGATATTACCACTTTTGGGATATCCTATAATGAATAATCGCTAGAACAATTTATCTGAATAGCTGTCAAATACTCAATAATTGTGATGCTGAAATTTAAGGCCTCGGGTGCCATTTAACAAACATTCAAGCATCAAATATACATTGACATGACTTTCTTTATGTCTATATACAAATCATTAACACAAGATAATGGTTTGAACTGAAGTAGGATTAATCATTAATTAGCCGCCTTATGGATACATCGATGTTGTCACAAAGGGAACAGATTACACGTGAGTCTGTAGTCAATCAAACCAAAACGAGCGAACACATATAGGTATACATACACTATCAATTATAACATACTATATTTTACGAAGAGATTAATAAATTGTGATGCAAAACTGTATGAATACTATCCTTTTTAATTAACATTACATTAAAAAAATCATTCCTACAGTACTGATACATACAGATAATTATTATTAAATCAGAATTCTGAATTCCAATCAAATAATATCAAATTTTCACTGCACATTTCAATTTTAACTAAACACCCGAACCAGATTTTTAAACCAGAAACATGGGGTTATTAAATGCAATATTTATTTTATTACATATGTTATTATTAATTCCTAACACTAATAACATTATAATATTACCGGTAGTAGTAAAATTATAATTAAATACAAACTAACAATAAAAATTACTTGATTTATAATAATCACAACAATAATAAAATTAAGTATTATAATTTTTATCTACGCTCAAATCTTAAAATCTCGATTAAATAAATTCAAAAAGTGGGATTTAAAGACATTCTATCAAATCATGTACGTTGTACATAGTACATCTAAAATATTTAAAATTATTTGTATTAAAATAAATGAAGCTAAAAAAACATCTCCATTGTGGAAACTGACATTTCAGTGCTAAAGTTTGACTGCATTTGACATTTTAAAATCAGTAAATTTTTACCGGTATCAACAAAAGTCAGCTTGTGCGAGAACAGGTAACATTTTATGGAATGGAGTTCAAGATATGAGTTTAGATATAGAAATAGTAAATGAAACTGCATATAACTAGTTATCAGATACTTGTGTGATAATAATATAATATATTTATATAACACACTCGTGTTTAACCCCTATCAAATGCACTTGTTACATTAACTACTTGTGTGTATAATACGACTGATTTCAATTTATAATTGTATACAATAGTGTGCAAAAATTACTATAAACTAACGTTTGACAGTAGTAGTGGCCGGGATTCATTAAAAAAATGAGTCATCGAACTGTAGTCGAAGCGGTGATAAGCCATTATTGGTAAGCATTTAAAGGCCGAAAAAGCATTTCGTCGCGTTAGTGTTCAAGATCAAATGTTAGTAATACGACGAACTTGCAGAAAATTATTAAAATATGACGTACTGTGCTGTGAAAGGGTGTCATAATTCATCACATAATCACCAAACAAATCTTTTTCACACGCATTTTCTACCGAAAAACTTACATACGTTGATGCTTTGTGGATCTTTGACTGAAATGCAGTATGTTGTTAGATCAGAAATACTGGTGGATATGTAGGTGTACTTCCGATAACTCGAGATATTATTTCTCGAGATATTTTATTTCATTAAAATATTGAACATAAAGCCAAGAGTCATTAACATTCATAACAATATGTAATAAATACATCTGGTAAGCACTATGGTATGATTAGGTAACTTTTGTCTTAGATATCGACAAGAGATACAATCTTTATAGATCAGTACCAAACACAACTTAGGGTAATAAACCCTAAAAACATTATCGTGACCCTAATTTTATTGTACGTATTATATTTTATAAAACAGGAATATGATAAAAACAGAGATGAGATCAAACCTCGAAAATTGTTAATCAATTTACGGAAATGTCAACTGGACAACTCGATTTTTGATGGTCACTTTCATCATAGTGGTTACTTCCCTATAAAACAAACAAAATCAAATCTCTTAATTTAATTTATGATTAAATTAAGAGATTATATAGTAAAAGAATATAAAGTAAGATTTAAAAATATAACTACCCACTGCGCTATGGAATGTAGCTCAGAACGCCGATCATGTCGACTTGGCACATAACTTTTTCGTACAGCAAAGGCAGAATAATGGTCGCGAATAGTTCTAAAAGTAACGAGTCTACGAAACTGAGTAGGAACGCATATTAATTAGAGCACATTTTATTTAAAGAAATTGGAAATTAACATAATCAGTTGTCACTCTAATCTCAAAATTTATCTAATCCCTGTATTTACCATTACGCTGCGACTTTGTGATGATTATAATCAAACACCCAATTGTTTTTATTAAATAAAAATTACAATTCTGTTTACAATGTTGTGAAATTACTTTACGATTTCCCAAAATAAAGAAATGGATAAGTGAATTCGCTTTGTAGTAGTAAAATTCTAGTCCAAAAACATCCTAGCCAAAGCTACAAATGGTGCCAGTTACATTTAATAAAAATATTTAAACTTAATTCATAGGCTACATAATATTATATCGCTATCCCAGGAAATATTGCAAAAATGGTTGCACTACTTTTAGCCATGTTAATTTAACTAAATGTTTTGTTTAACCAGTAATATTGTTAACTCAATCAGTAATATTGTGCCTTACGAATTATTTTAGTGAAAACAAAACTCGATTTAAAAGACAAAACAAGCTGACCAAAAAATATAAGTAAAACCTTGTCATGCAGTCTTTGCCTGGTTAATTGGTAATTTTTATTTTACCTACCTTATAGAAATGCAATAGTATGAAAATCTTCTTTTAAATATAATAAAGTGTACATTAACACATAAAAAGAGTTACCATATTTGAGCCGGAAGATAATATAAATCATTTAGTAAATAAATCACATAAAGCTTTGCTTTACACAACACCAATCAACATCGAGATGAAAAAAATTATAATTATTATTGCAAACGATTTTCCCTGAGAAACAAAAATACAACATGCTTACCGCACGCGTAACAAAATATTATAGTAATAAAACTAATAAATGTAACTCTAAACAGTCGAATAGGTAATCTGTGTTGACTCTAGGAGCAGCCTCTTACGGGCAGATCGAAGCAGTCATGACAACAGCTTTAGGGGTGCCTGTCCATTGAAGTGGAGAGAAGCCAAACAGGCCAATCAGGCTCCAGACAGGTGACTTGAAAAAAATTTGACAATCATAAGGACTACCGATACAAGTTAAAAGGAATATTTAAAAAAATATTTAAAAAAGAAAAAAATATTATATATATAACTAAGACATTAAAGTTTAATTACGAATGTATTATATTTATATTTAAGACCTTTTCTCTTCGTAACAACGCGATGTCAGGTCACGCGTTTCCACATTTTTAGCCCCTACCAAATAGTGCTCAACGTGCTCAAAGAGGTTTTCACTTCAAAAATATCCTATCATCGATCAACAATGCGATTAGTCTGCCCGACACTTTGCTTCAATGAACATGCACCCTAAATCTGCTGCCAATAAAAATCTTCTTCCACTGTCTTATAGTTTGCAAGGCGTAAGATGAGCATTGGATTTGTGCAAGTGTTATAATTACTCTAGCGGCACGCTATGATGGCCGGTTTGACGTTTGTCCGCTCATGAAGTTCCGCATTAATTGATAACGACTTTGAAGGAAATAATTGTATTACTTTATTGACGATAGTGATGTGCAGAGATTCATAAATTTTATCGAATGTAGTTTTAGGTTTAGGACTCAAAATTTATTTATTAAATTGATTTCTTAAATGTATACAAGTGTAGAAAAATCAGTTTGCACCATTTAAGGGGTGAATGTACTTGTGAATATGAACAATTTTCACTATGTGGACAAACCTCTGAAATCGCAAAAAAATATCAATAAATTTTTAAAAATGGAATCTAATACGATCGTCACATAGGATCGCTGGCTAGCACAACTACTACCTCCGGCAAACTCGCGTCAATGCTCAATGCAAAACAAAGCAGTTTCGAATTGACGTTGCTTCGAAAAGTATAAACTGTCAGTGCAATGCGATTGTGATATAGTTTTGACCTGGCTTTGGATTTCAAATATTGATACTGCATTACTGTTGACCCTTGCTCGTTAATTTGGACTCTGTTCAAGCCCTTTGTTGTGGATTTCGTCGATATGACCGAACGTACGCAGAGAACTGTTCTAAATAGTCAGACACGTGAGTTCGTAATACGCCTTCGTAACTATTTCGATCGTGAAGCTCAAAATGGAGGGCCAATTTTACCTATAACGTCAGTGGTTGAACGCGTAGCTGATGCGCTTAATATTGGACAACGAACTGTTAGACGGATAACTAAAAAAAAATATGGCGAGACTGGCACAGAAGAAAATAAACTTCACACACCAAAAAAGAGAAAACGAGCAAAACCAGTCGTAGGCATCGATAGCTTTGATGCCGATGCTATCCGAAGACATGTTTACGGCTACTATTTACAGAAGGAGTATCCAACAAGAAAAAAGTTGGTGCATTCACTGAAGGAAGCTGGATTATTCTTCGGTGGGGAAAGTTCTTTAACGAAGATTTTGAAGACCATTGGATTTCGATACAAAAAATGTAACAAACGCAAAATATTGATGGAAAGATTTGATATAGCGATGGCAAGGTATACTTTTTTACGGCAAGTGAAAGAAATCAAAAATTGGCAAAATGTTGTGTTCTTGGATGAAACATGGCTTAATGCTAACCATACTGTAGGCCGTTCTTGGAACGATGACACAGCAGCATCTACTTCCAAAGTTCCTGTAGGAAAAGGATCGCGACTTATAATTTGTCACGCCGGAACCATCAACGGGTTTGTCGAAGGTTCTCTCATGGCTTTTGCGTCAAAAACCACTGGAGACTATCATGAAGACATGAATGGAGAAAAGTTTACTGAATGGTTTACCTCAATGTTGTGTAGCCTCCCTGAACCATCTATTATAATTATGGACAACGCCCCATACCACTCGATGCAAATTGACAAGCCACCTGCCCAATCCCAAAAGAAAGCTGATATCGTCGCATGGCTTCGTAAAAATGGCGTAGATGCAAACATGAATATGTTAAAAGCGGAATTAGTACGTCTTTTAAAAGAAAACAAACCAACCAAGATCCGATACGTCATTGACGAAATAGCATTAGAACATGGGCACAGAGTTATACGGTTACCGCCTTACCATTGTGAGTATAATGCGATTGAGTTGGTGTGGGCTCAAATTAAGGGATATGCTGCAAGACACAATACAGAACCCCCATTTACCACAAAAAAAATGCTAAAATTATTAGAAGAAGCTTGTGAACATGTGACTAAAGGAGACTGGGAAAAGGTTGTGAATAGAACTGTTAAATTAATAAGGGAAGATTATGAAAGAGATGTGAAAATAGATAATATTATAGAAAACGAACATATAATTATTAATGTATGTGATGATAGCAGTGACGACAGTGAAAATAGTAGTATGGACGAATCTGATTAATTATGGCCTTTTGTGGCACCTTTTTTGGTATCTTTTGTATTCATATGTTTCTTGTGTGCATATAAAGTATGTATATTCATTTTCGTTCAAATATTCAGTTCGTTCAAATAAATTAAATAAACATATACATTTTTGTTTTATTAAACCTATTTAATCAGGTACAAAAACAAAACTTAATTGTTTTTTGTTCGAGAATAAATTGACATTCCACATCACTATTGTAATGTGTCAAACCGGCCATCATAGCGTGCCGCTAGTGTAATCTGTACCAATATTATAAATGCGAAGTGTTTGATTGTTGGTTAGTCCTATAATCACGTCGCAACAGAGCAACGGATCGATGTTATTTTATATACTGGCATGTTGAAGATGATTGTTTTTTTCCGGAAAACTAGAATCTAGTAGATGTATAAACTTATTAAAATGTGCGGGACGCTCGGGGGTTTCTCCTGCCTGCACTATCGATGTGCACACACAAATACAAAGCTCATCTTTCTCATCTCAAGAACAGTAAGTACAGTATTTATGATACTCAAGTATAATTTGGCGTTGGAGTTTTGAGGAACGGAAATCTTGTGAAGCCACTTTGACACTAGAAATTTAATTGTGGACATCGTTAAACATTGAACGGTGATCATGCCTAAAGTGACAAAAAGCTGTGCAAGAGAGATGGATGTAAAAGTACATTAGTTTTTGTACAGTGAAGCACAGCTGCGCCAAGTTATACTTGTAGTGCTAGTACTAGCGCTGTAACCGTTCGAGCAGTTGACAAAGACCTTTCAAGCAGTTCACAATGACTTTTCGAGCAGTTGACAACGACCTTTCGAGCAATTGACAACGACTTTTCGAGCAGTTCACAACGACCTTTCGAGCTGCCCGTGTATGGCAACTCTAAACTGAAACTTACATATTAACGAACGTTGCCCGTTCAGATCGGGAACTTCGAGTCACCAAAAAGTCTTTATGTCATCCCAGAGACCGATTTAGTCAATGGCTAACGTTCATGGGATTAACATGTTACATATTGTAGGCGATGTATATCGCGTCTATCTGGTCTGAGAGGAAGCCGTCTCGTAGGTGCATGCGCTGTTTCTCGCCGCGTGAGTTGATGGGCACAACGCCGGGGTCCACCACGACCACGACGCCCACGATAAGGTGGTGTTCCTCTAGCACCGTATTGGTGACCAGCGGCACCAAGTTGAGTGCTTCGCTATCGTTGCCGTCCAGTTCCACCACCACCACTAGCAGGTTGGTCCACGTGAAAACGGCACTGTTAATTAAAAAAAAAAAATCTATCATGGACACAGATAAGAACGAAATAAGATGACCAACTAAAGAATTAAGAACTACACACGATCTGTGACGCAAAAATAATCCCAAAATTATAGATATAGAGAGAATTATATTATACTAGCTGGTGCCCGCGACTCCGTCCGCGTGGATTGAGGTGTTTTAGGGGTATGAAAAATAGATAGTAGCCGATTCTCAGACCTACTGAATATGCATATAAAAATTCATAAAAATCGGTCAAGGCGATTCGGAGGAGTATGGTAACTAACATCGTGACACGAGAATTTTATATAATATAAGATAATATCCCAATATGATTGTTACATTAGAATCTTATCATGGCTATGACCATTAATTTCAGTAAGAGTTATCAAAATAATCTAGAAATGCATTCATACACCCGAATAACTCTATAATGAAAAATAGTGTTTTTTTTTCAATTAGAGACAATGATCGATAGTCGCTACTCGATGCATAATAATATTAGTTATGAATTTACGCTGAGTTATTATTTGCTTATTTACGCTTACGATAAAACAAAAAAAAATACATTAAGTATTGTACGTACCATTCAGCAATCTTCTTATGGCACCTCATAACCGAGTTCTCAATATCGATGGGGTGGTACCGCATGCCTCGGAGCATGATCGTTTCGTCGAGCGCCCCGACCACGAACACAGCGTCGTGAGTGTCGTGAGCGTCGGAGCCAATGCCCGAGACGCTCCCGCATGCGGACGCCAACGACTCTGTGTCACTGTCGCGCGTCAGTACAGAAACGTCGTCACTCCCGACCACTGTCGTACTGATCTCCGTTCTCCTCAAGAACCCTAAATACCCCGTCCTCGCGTACACTTCCCCAGTATTCCCCGTGACAAGCTGTGCGCTGAAATGGTCCGCATAGTCGCTTTCATCGCCGTAAATTGTGAAATAACCACTCGCGTTGTGAGGGGACTGCACCCATATCTCCCCCAAATGTGAATCCCCACATTGTCCTTTAGTCTCTGGGTTAGCGGTGATCACTTTGACACCCGGCAGCAGTTTGCCGGACTCCATTAAGCAGAGCGAGTGCGGACTGCCTCTTTCCACTAGAGAAACGCGGTCATTCCTTAGAGCTCTTAGATCTACGTAGACGGTAGACGGCTCTGGACTGCTAGCACCCTGGAGGCATATGGCTATATTGACGCGGCACCCGAAGGACGTCGAAACCGCTCGCGGACTGAGACCGAGCGCCGAGAACAATTTGGAAAATGAGTTGGTCAAATTGATCCTCGGCCGCTCTTCTGCCACCACAACGCACGTTCTGACGCACGCTAAGTTAATACCTTTCGCTTTGAGCTGATTCACGGAGCTACCGAGCCCTTTGGTGCATAACTCCATCACGCCGTACGAGCAAAACGTGTCACGGACTTTGTACTGTGAGACCGCGCTCAGCCAAAGACCCGGATTTATCTCTACTTCCGAGGGCGGGATCAGGATAGAGTGGTGGCCCGAATAGATACTGCTGAGGCACCAGAGAGCGAATCCCAGCCCGCAGTATGGGTCGAGGCACAGAGCTATATGCCGAGACGGGTACAATTCGCAGGCTATCTTCATGGACCTACAGAGCGACGTGACTGCTGCGTGCGACATTTTTATTCCGGCCAGCATGCCTGTTGTGGAGACGCTAAAGTCCAAATACGCGAGCATCTCGGCCGTCGGGGCTCTGTATAGAATGGGTAATTTTTTCTTGGGCATGTCGTCGGTATCGAGCGTGATGGGCCAGGCTTTGCTGTCGAGGACATTGCTCGCCTCTTTAGACCGGAGCAGTTTTATCACAGATTGGTTCGAGAGGACTAGCGTCGCTTTGCTCACGTCTACGATCATTCTCACCGTCGGCAGAGTCGTGTGGAGGTTCTGAGGATGCGGCGGCCTTATCGTCACCGGAACAGCGCCCACGTATAAACAACCGTAGAAAGCGCAAATGAGATCAAGTCCCGGTGGAAATATCAATGCCACGTGGTCTCCCGTGTTGACGCGACCCTTTTCCAATAACAGGTTGCCGATCCTCTCGGCCTTCTTGTGTAATTCTGCGCAAGTCAAAACTTTGGAAACAGCGCCTTTCGAATTGAGCAGCGTGAATATGACATGATCGGAGGTACTTTGTGCGCGCCACCTGAGTATTTGTGATATGAATTGATACTGTAAAAGAAGAATTCCAGTTAAATAGTTAACAAGGAAGTTCACAATTGACTAGATTAGACTTGCTTTTACCTTTCGAGCGGCATCAGAGTCATCGGTGTATCCCATGTCACGGCCCTGGGCTGACGCTAGTCGATTGCCTTGAACCAAATTGCCGACGATCACCGACGCCGGCCCGACGTCTGCAGGTGATACGAAATATTAATATGGTGATATTATTTTTACCCTAAAACAAAATAGATAAGTGTCCAAATGTACCTGAATGTATTTCCCTCGGCTTGGGCAAGTTTGTGACGCAAGTGTGAGGGCACATGAGCACATTGGCGGGGTGCAAAGTTCCTTCAAGGAAGCGCCGTTTGCATTCACTGAGATGTATGCCGCCGAGGGGTGTCTTTGGAAGGTAGTTCGGTTGCACCAGCGCAAGGCAGTATATGCCCACTTGATGGATTGAGTCCACGGCTTGCAACACACGAGACATCCACTGGAAAGACTGAAATAATGCCCAATGCTACTTTACTATGTGATAAATCTTAATATATAGAATAAAGTCGGGTTTGTTTGAACACTAATAACTGCAACGGTTGGACGAATCTGGATGAAATTTGGCACGGAGGCAGACTATAGTCTGGAATAGCAAAAAGGCTACTTTTTATCCAGGAAAATTAAAGATTTCCCGCGGGAACTAAAAAACCTCAATCCACGCGGACGAAGTCGCGGGCATCAGCTAGTTTCTTATAAAACTATGTTTAGGTTACCAGCTATGGTCAAAGTATCTCACTAGACCAGTTAAAATTTACAAACTTCTCAATGAGGCATTGAGAAAATTGTAAGCCTTCCATTTATAGGATTCCTAAATCCAGTCGAAGATACTGGCATCAGTAGCGTGCATTTCATAAAAGCGCAAAAGCACTGCTTACCCAAATGGAAATACATCAATGCTCATTTTTAAATAAATAAATGAATTTTTATTGACCACCAGTTTACATCAAATTAATCAGTAGTACAAAAAAAACATTACATGCAGTAGTTATGCACTGTGTTCATACTTAAAAAGTAAATGTGGTCATGTTTTTCATCATGACAAGTCAATAAATAGGTATTCTGAATAATAGGCCTATTACACTGCACTTTTGCACAGGGACCCTTCCACTTGAATCTGTGTAGTGTAATAACACTTAGGGAGAAGGGGTCCCTAAAATGGTCCATAATGCTGTGTAATAAGCGACGCACTAAATAGCGGCCACGCCCATCCTTCCACAGGGCCCTGTGGAAAGTGCAGTGTAATAGGCCTATAACTAATGCCTACCCAGTGGCGTGCCTAGAGTCCAAAACCAGGGCAAGCCTGCTATATATTTTCTAGGATATTAAAATCTAATTCACAACATACCTAGGTAGGTACTTGTCTACTGTAAATTTGTGAAATGAAGCGCTTTATATTACGAAAACCGAAACAACAGCCAGCTGAATTCATAATATGAGATACCTACCTATAATCACAGAATCCATACTAATATTTTAAATGCGAAAGTTTGTCTATCGGTCTGTCTGTCTATTTGTTACGCTTTCAAGGCTCATCCGTTCAACCGATTTTAATGAAATTTGGTACAGGTTTAGGATGTATCCCAGGGAAGGACATAGGCTAATTTTTATCTCGGAAAATTAAAAAGTTCCTGCGGGAATCAAAAAATCTTAATAATACACAGCGGAAGAAGTCGCGGGCATCATCTAGTAATCTATGCAATCACCAATCAAAGCAAGTTAAGTAATTTGTTTCGTAGGTACGCTGATCTTATTCAATTGCATTTTATGGATTTTACTTGCAAATTTACCTTAGAAATACTATGGTACCTAGCCTACCTTCAGGCTTTAAACTGCTTTTCGTTGCGTGGTATTCTCCTCAAAAGAAAAATCCGTTCACCATTCTTCAATTTTGCACACATTTTCGATAACTTTATAGTTCATGAGTTGACTATGAGATACGAGAATTTTTATTTAATCTGAACTCATTTTTTAACGAAACATGAATATCACAAAAACTTAACGCGAATGTTAAACTTCAATGCTTCTAAACCTATTCAGCTATTCACCATTTTTTGTTTGTTTACATTTTTCCCAAAAACAAAAGTCACTGTTTCGCAAATCGCAAGGCGTCACCTAAACGTACTTCTCACTAATTGACGCCACAACTCTCACGAAGTTCACTAGCTTGCCGCGAAGCCAGGCGTATTGCTACATACAAAGTTACTATATTTACGTAGAATATTTATAGTCGATTTAATCATTTCTCAGCAAGAGCGAAGAATAAATTGAAAGCCCCATTACAAGCCAATGTGAGCGAGCGGGATGGGGCATTACATCGGGACCGTAGTCTATCGGAGGACTTGGCGTCTCTACGGACACGATCGGCGCGCGGCTTCATGCTAGCGGAGCACTGACCTTATTTAGTTTTGACAGATCACTGCGCGCGAATTTTAAACTTTGTTTGCGTAAATTAGTGGAATATTATAATAATTGACAGTATATCTTAGAATTTCGCAACGCAAGCCCGGCTTTTTGGCTTGTACTATAAAAACGCCACTGTGCCTACCCTAGCTTCAAACCCTGTGCACGCCACTGAGTCTGGCATCATAGACAATATACCTACCTCTTCCTCGCCGCAGTCGGGCCGTTGTTCGGCGACAATGCAGATGCGTTCGTCGCGCAACACTCGCACGGAGAACACCGCGATCCGACCTCTGTATATGAACTTCATGGGCTCTACTGCTAGGACCGTGGCTATTATGTCGTCCATGTTGTGTTTGCGACCTGTCACAGTCATGAGTCCGTCGCGCGAACCGCACACAAACACCAAGCCTACAAAAAAATAGTACATTACTGCAGCGGCCAGCAAAACGGGCATTGAAGGACGATCGTGTAAATGTGGGCCGAGGCGAAGCCGAGGCACACATATGTGAGTCCAACAATGCCTAGTTGTAGCCAAGGCTTGTATAGTGTTTTTCTCAAATAATGCGCGGAAATTAAAACTAAGTAGTACCTAGACATAACTTTTCATTTAAAAATATTTTTCTTACGATTTTGGGGGAAACAAGATTTCTATTACGGCTCTTGCCGCTTCTTGAATTTCAGATGGCGTTAAAGTAAGTTCATCACACTCATTGTCTTCACTTGAACTCGTTTTGTCAAATACATTTCAAAATCAATGACGAACAACGAACAACAATAATTTTTCCCGCGTTTTTTTTTTCTCAATAAACAGCTTTCTATTTGCAAGCTAGTTCGAAATTTAAATAAAACCTTTGATAAGTTACCTCCTTGGTTGCCATGTTTCGGAGTAAAAGATCGTTCCATTTTTAAATTAAACGACAGAGTTGAATTTACTATGTAATTTATTTGGCCGCTAAACCACGACAGATATGGATTTTCATACAACTTTTGCCGGCCGCTGCTCGCATATATGTGGCCAGTACGGCAAGTTCGATTTATCTCGAAGAAGGTTACTGATTCGATTTTTGATAACAATCGACTTTCTTTATGAAGAAGTTTTAATCGATTTGACACATACACATTAGTTATCTTTGCTCAATTTTTTAAATTGTTTTATAAAAAGCGTTTAAATGACTATGTACCTATATTAAAGTATGTATTGAAATAAATCATTTATATACAACTGTACACTAAATCTACATGAGTCCGTCAGGTTATAGAAACCATCCATCGTCAAAGATGACTATCAAGAAAGCTAGTGTTGAAGCTCCGTGACTATTTTGAAAAGGAAAGTCGTAACCCTAGCAATTTAAACTGCGTTTATAGATCAGTTAGTCGGGATAAATCTTCTTAAGCGACTTTAAGAGGTAAAATCAGCAATGAGTACTCACCACCGGGTCCAAGAAATCCTAGTAAACCAGTCCGGACATAGTGCTCTTCCCCGATGGGGTCTCCATCCGAGTCGAGCGGTTGCACCCGGAACACCGTGTTCGTAAGACCGGGCAGGCCCCAGTACCCGGACCCGGTTGCCCCGGATAGAACACATATTTCACCAACTTCATCCGTCTTGCAGAGGAATGCTGGACCTTCCATTTTCACGACCACGATCACGCCTGCGCGACAGAAAGTTACCAGTAATTTTTTGACGTTCAATCTTCATTTCCTTAACTAAACAACATAATCGCTAGAATTGCGCGATGACATCAGTGTAGCTAATTTGAATGCATACTTTTAAAAAAAATAGTTTTAGCCAATAATGCCATAAGTCAAAGATTTTTTAAAGAAGGCGATACTTTTTTGTCAATATTTGAATTCCTTAAACATCGAGTTTAAGAAGTAAGGAAAGAGGTCACGTTTTGTATTAGTTTGTAAAATATTGAAAAAAAGCACAATGCCATAAGTCAAATATTTTTTAAGGCGATTTTTTTTATTGTTAATATTTGAATTACTTAAACATCCAGGTCAAGAAGCAAGGAAAGAGGTCACGTTTTGTGTTAGTTTGTAGAATAATGAAAAAAAAAAGAACTCAGATACTCACACGACGGCATGACTTGTCCACAGTCCTGCAGCGTGAGGGAAGTGAGCGAGTTTTCTGCGTCCACCCTGACGACTCCGTATGAGAGGCCGGACATTGACAGGACGCCACGTCCGGCAGACGAGCCACCACGTCCGGCGCGCCGGACACAGACCGTCAACGATTCGCTGCTGCAAGCGCACGGGCAAATGGCGTCGCCGCGTACGCCTGACAAACACGATTTTAGTTTTAATATGGTTCCCAAAGAGTTTCTGCATCTGCCATTACATAGATTTAAAGACTGTGTTAAACAGCATCTGTTAAGTCGAGGTTATTACACTATCGATGATTTTATTAATGACAAAGTTGCATGGAAGCAACCGGTCTCGCATCCAGTGACACACAAGTCAGTGTTATACTTGTTACGTATGTGTTGTGTTGTCTACATATTGTAACCTTTTCTTTTCTATGAAAAGAGCAACTGCTGAGTTTCTTGCCGACTCTTCTCAGTAGAATCATCTTTCCGAACCGGTGGTAGAGTCTTAACGTTTCATAAGTGACATAAGTTGTCCTACATGAAATAAATAAATCATTTATCATTTTATCATTTATGATTTATCAATGTAAATTTATATTACAATACAGGATGATAGTGTACTAAGATTTAGGGAGAAAGGGTCGCTAATTTGGTCCTTATTTGCTGTGTAATAAGCGACGCCCTAGTTACGGGCCACGCCCACCCTTCTCGCAGGGTCCTTGAAAAAGTGTAGTGTAATAGGCCTATAACTTCTTATCCTATAAGTTACAAGTAAAATGCTCTATGTTTCTTTCTGAAAAATATCTTTTAAAAAATATTTTGTACCCATAATAAACTCCTTCAATAAAAAATTTGAAAAATATTTTTTCTTTTACGGGAATCGTCATTACAGTTTTATTATAAGTATGTAATGTAATATATGAACAATACAAACCTTTGCTTTGAAATACGGAAAGGAACTGGTCGCACGATGACAATGACCAAGGGTTGGCACCATCTGCTACCAATAGCATCCTCAAGGAACTGAGTGAGATTTCCTTATGGTCCCGTGTGGCCAATAATCCCCAGTGCAGATCTCGTGACTTGACTATCGCTACTGATGCCCTGGTGAAACATCCATAAGTTAGTTTTTTCTTATTTTGTCCCCCATGCATAAAATCACTTGCACTCCATGCCGGCTTATATATAAAATCATCTCGACTTTCGTCTGGGTGAATTTAGGTTTTCAAATTCTCGTGGGTAACTTTGACTTTAACGTGATTTTCCGGGATAAATAGACAATGTGCTTCCCCGGGATGCAAACTATCTCTATGCCAAATTTCATCAAAATCGGTTGAATAGATTGGCCGTGCCAAGCGTAGTAGATAGATAGTTGGGCATACAAATATACTTTCGCATTTATAGTATAAATATAACGTTACTCACAGGCGTTCTTAAATTGACTCACTGGTAACAGGCTAACAAATCACCAATTAGATAATATCCTACAGTAACAAACGTTAATTTGAAGTCCTAAGTCCCTCCAGAGGGCGTAATATTGCGCCAAAGTGACATACATGGTGGATGTATTTGTTATGATATAGGATACAAAATGTGTGAACTTGCGATATGACCTCGGATATATTATTTAGTACAGCCTGCCGAGCATAACTTTGCTTTTATTCATGACTCTGCCCAAGTGAATCATTACTTGAGCATGTTAGTCATGAAGCCATTGACTCACCGTTGACTATTATCTCACCAATATGCTTTGTTCTAAAAATGGGCTATTTAAAAAAATGATAAGTTGATAAGTAACTTGTAACACAGATAAATGTTATTTTATTTTGCTTTTTTAAGGTACATATTGATGCAGTTTTGAAAGATGAAATATAGTTTAAAATTGTTTGGTTCGCGGAGAAATTTATCAAATAGTAGATGATGACTTCATCCGCCTGCATCTAGGAACTTTTTAAATTACGGGATAAAAAGTAGCCCTTAAGTGCCTATGTCTTTCCAACCTACCTCTGTACCAAATTCCATCGAAATCGGATGAATAGATAGACTGTGAAAACTGTAGACAGACAGTTTCGCACACTTTCGCATTAATGATATAAGTATGGATTAAGTTAGATAACGCATACCTATATTTAGTGATCATATGCATCCAAGAAGCCGGGCTGACTTTCATTAGCGCGTAGGGTATGAATATTACGTGCATGCCGTTCAAAACACTCGATAGCACCGCATGCCAGAGGCCCGTCTCCCTTTTGAAGTCTAAAACACACACCATGTGCTCCCCCTCAGTGTAGTTGCAAGCTACGGAGAGCATGCGACAGTGCGCTAACATTGACGCCCTGAAACAAGAAAGCGATTAAGTTCGGTCCACATTATAGCCCAGTCATTTGGTGCTCAAAAAACGTTACCACGTAAATTGTAGGAATTTTTCTCTAGTTTAATTTATTACCTAACTATTTTCATCGTAAAATTAGTTCGAAAGGAGTTATTGTCAAAAAGGTATTTTTGGGCGCCATTTTTCCAATATGGCGGCGCGAGCGGCAAAGATACGAGGTGGCAAAATAAAAATTCGGAAAGAGCACGTCGAAATCTATAAAATACACCAATTTTCAAAACTCCCGAGACACTTTCCAGGTAAAAGTACCAAATGACTGGACTATTATTCCAGGTCAATAATCCAGAGAATCAATCCAGTGCTGTGGTGCACTGGATAATATTGTCTACATCATTTCAGTCATTTGGAAGCTGAACTCAATAATTCTACAGGCTGCAAATTTTCAAATCAGGAACTCTTTATCAAACGGTAGAACGCGCTTTTAGCATGGGAGTTTGTATGAAATTCATAATTGCGTGTGTGTCATAAAGTTTTGACTCCCTTTTTTTCTTAGTTTACTCAAAATATTTATCTGTGTCTGTTGGAAGGCTCTCTCCTTAAATATTTAATCAGTAAAGTTTTTTTCTTTTTTTGATAAAAGCATCATCTCTAAAATTGTCCACGTGAATCAATTTTTCTAAAACCGAAATCTCTCGAATCTGCGTAATATGTGAAATATTATGAATTGAGATAATAAAATATTATGATTGAGAGATCATAAATTTGAAGTCGCTCATAAAGTACACTTCCAAGTAAATATTCTCTAACAGGAGTAAAGTTGCTTGCTCGCATTAAAGTAAATTGCGCGGGTATTATTATTATACCTAAGCTCATGGAACGAAAAGGCGAACCCACTCGCATATATGTCACCGTAAAATAGCAAAAACCGTTAGATTGTAATGGCTAACTAGCGAAATTGTAAACTGTCGACAGATTGTGAACCGTTCAATGTTCTGAGTATCCATTTTTGAAATATTCATTGTATTTACGTTTTCTTGTCTGTTTCTTGTAGGGTATGTTAGGGTTCGACATAAATAATCAGGTAGTGCCCTTAGGTTAGGGCACTTAGGTTTTATCGGGTTAATATACCTAACAGATTACAATCTACCGAAAAATAATGCGTACATTGTAATCTGTCGACAGTTTACAATTTCGCTAGTAAGATTACAATCTAACGGGTTTTGCAATTTTACGGTGACATTTATAAGGCCTAGACATACAATGGCGCGCTACCGGAGAACTTCATTGAACGCTTGTTTTATTTATACTAGCTGATGCCCGCGACTTCGCCCGCGTGGTTTAAGTGTATTTTAAATTCCCCCGGGAACCGTTAATTTTCTGGGATAAAAAGTAGCCTATGTCACCCCCGAGGTCGTCAACTATACCCATGCCAAAAATCGATCCGTTGCTCCGTTGCGGCGTGATTGAAGGACAAACCAACAAACATACACTTTCGCATGTATAATATTAGTATGACTAACAATTAATTTGAACCAAGTCACATAGCAAAACGCGACGCTGACGAAAGTTGTGTGGCACCTAGTATTTGCGCGAGCTCTAAGTGTGGAGTTGTGAATGTGAACGCCTACAATACAGTTCCCTGCAACGCAACTTTTTCGTTACGAATTTCTGCAATCGCGCGTTGTCTGTCCAAGCCTTTATCTTTATATTCCCTGTTACGTTATTAATTTACAAGATACTCGGAAAAACATTTTTTGACGAACGACTCTTTCATGTAACTGTTTGTTGCCTTCACCCACGCGTCTGCCTCCACAACCTTTTTGTCAATATCAGCGACACGTTTCGAAACAGATCAATCATAATTAGAGCTAGAATAAACTTCTTTGAGTACATGAAAATAGTGTTAGGTACATAATTTGATTAAGTTTATTTTACGAGAGCCGTCAAATTTCTAGGCGACTTTATAACCTTTTTACAGACAAGTTTCTATTTTATATACAAAACAAACTTATTATTATCGAAAAGGTTTTTTTTCGATGCACATGATACGACGCGTTACGTCTTGGTGCATACTAGTATATATCTACTAAAATTCGGCTTGTGCTATTCTGTTACTGTGAGAGAAAAATGCTTAAAAGTATTAAAGCTACTCTAATGTTATGGTGATCGAAGAACAGTCTAACTGTAGCGTAGGTACTTGTAAATTCATTCTGCAGTAAGCTAAGCACTCGCGTTGCTTGGTAAGTGGCAACAAACTAACTCGATTTGAAACAGTGCATTCACTAAAGGCAAAATTCCCACGATCAAGGGCCTGAGTGCAGCAAATACCACTGTTTTAAGAGAATGTTTTACAGGTCTATTAATATCTCTTTCGTTCGAGAGTACTAAGACGGCTTTACGAGCTTTTCTGCTGACAGATAGTTATTGCATAATTTATGTCTATCCGAAAACAGTTTCGTCGATACTGTAAAAATAGTTTGCGAGTGTTTTTAATGGCAACTGCTTTTAAGAATATATGATTTTTCAATTATACGTTTCAAGTATCACGTAGATAAGGGTGTAGATTTTTATATTTGCGTCTGTGATCATTGCTTTGCTGTGTATCTGCTTTTACTTGGGATCCCTACAAATACGAGTAGGTACAGTTATATCATCATACATCTAATATTAAATTTTAAAAATACATTGTTCAGGATTACAATTCATCCGACTAATTAGTTGCGCTCAAAGCATTTTGACATAACGCTCGAAACCTAAATACTATTTAGGTTAGTAAATAGCACAGGCAAACAGCACAGAGAGTGTTACAGCCCTAGTGGGTTTGGCCCTACCAGCAAGCAGAAGTCCGTAGATATTTTTTCCACCCCTTAAGAAAAAACTGGTTGTGTCTGCTCTTCACACTTCCGAACACCAGGCCCATTAGGATAATCCTTTGACAGAAGACTGTTTCGCTATAATAGGCATATATGGATAAGCATAACTCTAGATTTATTCAACTGTTATTTTAGACAGTTACTTAATAAAATCTTTAAGACCCTATTTACTTACTATTGAGGTATCTAAATAGTTTGTATAAACAAGTATAAATACAAATATAAGTGTAAAGTTATTGTTAATGAATGTCGGTTATCACTTATCGGTCGGTTTACCTGGCAGGAACTAAGCCCCCATCGATAGCGAGGCCCTGCTCACTTGGCCAGAGTGCCCAGTGGGAGAGAGGAGCCGAACACACTTACCTAGTAACAATAACGCCCATTGCAGAGCCGTCAGCAGCTGACGTGTGCTCGATGTGCGCTGGGACGTCCTCCGCGGGTCGCGGCGGTGGGATCCAGTCCCGTGGCGGCCTGGGGAGCTTCTCCGTCGACACCCATTGCAATGACGGCCATCCCCGAAACGACACCACGTCACCGGATGATGTTTTTGGTAAACCTGGAACAAACCACAAAAAATATTTGACGGAGCGAAGCGAAGGTCTCTGAGTCTACTTGAGTGAATTTGCACTTGATCGTCCGTCCGTCCGTCCGTCTATCAGCGCCTCATACCTTCTGAATTACTGAACGTAATTATTTCAAATTTTAATATAATATGTAAACCGATGGCCTCCAGCCGAATATGGTTTAAAAAGTTATAAAAATCTTTATATCAGGGGGCTCTCATAGAAGCAATATTTTTATAGTGTTACATAAGGTTGTGGTATATCATTTTAAAGATAATTAGGAATAGAGTCTAAAAATATAATTTTTCCCCTAAAATTGACGAAATGGGGGGCTTTCAAAGTGGAGATTTTCTAACGTCCAAAGTTGACCTCAAAACTCCCAATTTTCTGAAAGGCTGAGCATGAAACTTGATCAATTATTTGAATTATATCCTGTACTTGAACAACAAATACTAAAATTAGATAAATATTATAAGGAAACGAAATTATTTAATTTTTAATGAGCTTCAGTATTTTTAAAAGAACTTCACAAAGATGTCAATAGATGGCGCTCTGTAAAAGTTTATTCGTTTGTGCTTACAAATAATAAACGTTAGCACCATCTTACGTGGAATAAAAAAAAGTTAAATAATACAATATATAGTTAACTAGTTACAATATTTAGTTAAAACTATCTTATGGATATCGCAAGGTCTCAGTTCGGGGCGAACCACTAGTAACAAGGCATAACTCGTCTCGTTTTAAAAATAAATGGAAACTTTGAGCATTGGACGAGTCGCAATATAAGCCCTATTTTGCAATGGAAAAAAACGCGTATCGCCATTAGCCATTGCGTCTATCAGTCACATAAGACAATGGGTTTTCCGTTTTGCCACAATCACTGCTGCTACTGAGGATGGATAGTCTGGTGTGGTGAGTGATGATTGCATGAAAGATATCTGGGTTATTCTGTTTTCAATCTCTCGCATACTTCGAAAAATAAACTAATGGCCTAATGGATCCAATAGGTCCATGTAGTAGCGATGCACAAGGCAAGTATTCTACTGTATTGAGTCATGACTCATGATTGTTTATCCAGTAAAAATATTTATTAGCATTCGTAAGCGTAACCAGGCCATGATTTCCTCCTATATGGATTACGTCATGACTGTCAACTGGGCGTAATCGTAAAAGAAACAATAAAGGACTTTCATTGTAATAGGGACGTTAATTTATACGCAAATAATATAAACAAGTATTTTTGTATTCTTTTAGGAAATATTAGCTCCACCTCGTCCTTAGGGATGATGTAGTCTAAGATGGACGCAGGCTAACGTGGAAGAGGTAAGGTAGTGACGTGAGAGATGCTACGTGAGCCGAAGCGTCAAGCCAGACAATACAAGAGCCAGATTAGAAATTAATTAACAAATTGCTCCCGACGGAAATCGAATCCTATACTCCTTGTGAAGTTACAGTTCCACTCCAAGGTACCACCAATTAAACCTGGATATTCGTCAATTAATAGTGCATCTGTCCTCTGTTCATTTGCATGAAGTTTTCAGTTATAACGATTGTTAAAACTGACCGAAACAAGTCTGTCGGAGCAAGTTGGCACAGTTAATGCCGCAGTCTGAAAACATTTTAATTGGATAACGTTGTACAGCTCCCAGAACAAGAGGAGTAGCAAAAGCTATAAGTATACTTATGTCGGAGCCAAATCGCAGATTTACCACAGTCACAAAGTGCCTAACTATTTCATGTGGTATTTTATAATATTAAGTCCTTACATATGAAATTTGTCGTACTGGCCACTTTGATCTCAAATATCTCCTTTTTGTTTAGGAATTTCAATTTCAAATTTATACAGCTATTTACTCATGCTTTTGAGTTCTGAAAACCCTTAATTCATTTGTTTTTGCTCTTTTGGTTTTCTCTATGCGTCACTCAGTTTCCAAAATGAAAAGAAATTGTAATACTTTCGTATTGACTGTGACTGTATATAACTAACTCTGGCAATTATTAAATCTAATTAGCACTCCCCTGTTCATCCCATCTGCATGAAGGTGTGATTGCTCATGGTACTAGGATTGATTGTGTCAATATACTACACTATATACAATATACAAAGATGAATTTCAGTGCTACACAATTACAATCTATTAAAAAAATAGTTTCATGAAAGTTTATTTGTTATCATGCCGTACGTCGTTTATGTTGTTTTGTGTGTGTGCGGTAGTAAGGTAACTGTGGTAAGGCGTTCCATGTTAAGCAACACATAACAACGTTATCATCTCAGTGCCAGCCCAGTAATGAGCACGTGTGCCGTCAGAATGAGAAGGGTTGGCCTTAGTCCACCGCGCTGGCCAGTGGCGGGTGAAATATTTCACACCCCTTTGACGAACATTTGGCATTCGAGTTTCCTCACGATGTTTTCCTTCACCGCTAAAGCAAGTGTTATTTAACTTAAATTCGAATAGTTAGAAATGCGTGCTTGAGGATCGAACCCCTGATCGCCGGAATGAACCGTTGTAAGTTTCTATTGAAATCAGTGTAAAATATTTTTTTAACAAGATATTGTGATTATGTACCAGTGATGTGGAATACAGATACAAAATACGTATTTTCATCTTGCATCTAAAATACTTTTTTCAAATTCTTTTTGTTTCATTTCATTTCCCTTCATTATTTATTTGTGAATATAGTAGATACAAAAAGGTGTTACTACTATAAAAGTTTCTTGTATTTAAATACCTTCGTTTGGTATCTTAGTATCACAGTAAACAGATCTGTTTACTGTGTTAGTATTTTGTAGATACTATGTTTGCTAAATTACTTTTAAGTTATCTATGCATTTATTCAAATATCTTTTGGGTATATGATTATGAGGCCTCATCGAAGAAAAATGAGTTTGAAGAACTGATTTTACTTAAGTCTAAATTACAACCTTAAAAAAAAATTTTTTGTCATGTCACGTCTAAACGATCAACGCGATTTACACGTAAATAAATAAACTCACATTCAATAAAATGTTGTTTTCTTACTAAAGTATTTTATCTTTAAATAGTAAAAGATACGTATTTTGTATCTAGTATTTCAGATACCATTCCAGAAAGTTATTTGTATCTGGTATCTGGAATACTTAATTTAAAAGTATCTTATATTTTGTATTCCAAATACTTTGTATAGTGTATCTTGTACATCACTGTTATGTACTAACCTTTCAAGCAAGCATCGGAAGTGAGCGCATACTGGATGCCACAGGAGCCAAGCAGGAAGCCGACTTGCTGAAGGCCAGCGTCCCGTCTAGTCAATGGCACTTCTATGGGCACGGGGACGATGCCCGCTTGCAGACACCCGTAAAACGCGCATATGAAATTGATTGGGTCGTTGTTTGGGTACACTAACGCCACCCTGTCGCCGGGCTTAATTGAATTATCCCCGGTGAGTGGACCGCCACTACTGCTCTTCGATGTGAACGTTCTGTTCAATATTGCATGTGCTATTTTCAGCGATCGGCTTAATAGCTTTCCTGTTGAAAAATAATTAATGTACTCAACTAGATGATATTTAGGCTTCGTCCGCGTGGATTGAGGTGGGATAGAAAGACAAACAAACCCATTTTCGCATTTACAATATTAGTAGGAATTCGAAAACCCATTACAAATGAGTATTTTAACATGCAACCAATGCATGCAATTTATAGCAGTTTCATCGCAAGTAGGTGTACATATACAGTGTATATTTACAGGTTAGCCCCAAGGACCTCAATTTACATAGACGGGCCCTGTCAAACAAAGAATGTGGACTTAATTTACTAACGCCATCTAGTCTGAAAAGAGGGACAGCGCTATGGAGGGGGACAAGGATAGGCTAATACAGGTGAGGGGCATGCCTTACAAGTCGGACGCCCAACTTTTTTCTATGAAAGGGCCCATCTAGTACCTACATATATATCGATGACTGCATCTCAGACTGCATCATCAGGTGAGATCGCAGACACGGGCTAACTTGTAGTTGATTAAAAAAAGTAGAAAACTGGCTCAGTCTTTTCAGTATTACAGGAATTAAAATGAAAAACTTTAAGCCGGAAAGAGTACGAAAGCTAATAAAGATTTTTAATTAAACGACACATCGCGTGAACGAAGTTTCAAAGCTTGAAAAGTAATCGCAATTTCCGTCTAGTTCGCAATATCCGCTACCAATTAATGGCGATAGTTCCTGTAAAGCTAACGAAGGTGGTGTTGGGCAGCGTACGAAGAGTCTTCACAAAGTTTAAAGGAATAAAACTACATTTTACAAAGTTTCATCATCGCAACGAAATTTTACATTCCGACGCCCCCGCTTTGCTCGTGTGAATTACATTAACCTTTCTTAGTGGAAGTCGACTGTCTGCGTTATAAAGAATCCCCACAAGCAAAATTTCAAGTTTCTACAGTCTTAAAGTCGAACGGTGGATGTCAGTCAGTAATTTAAGTATAAATATATAAAGATATGAGATACTAGATGATGCCCGCGATTTCATCCGCGTGGATACATTTTTTTTTATTCCCGCGGAACTTTTTAATTTCCGAGATAAAAAAATGTGTTTATTCAGGTAACTTTTAAGCTAAGCCAAATTTCAGCCAAAACAGTTGCGTGAAGGAGTAACAAACAAGCAAACTTTTATTAAAGGGTATTTGGATTGTTTGTAAAAGGCTTACCATATGTGAGTGAATTACTAAGCTTCCCGTTTGGATCGAGTACAGTGGCGACGTTTGCTTTAAAAGACGCTGTCCCGTATCTCTGTAACGCCGCTTCCAAGTTCCTCGGCAGACCGGCGGGCACCACAAGCTGTTCACCGACGGCCGGAGTCATGGTACCGCCTTCTGGTTTTGGCGCGTTTGGATCTTTCGGATTCGCCGCAATCTCCAACTCTATGTCGTCGTCTTCGTAGAACTCTGGCAACGGCCTGCGCTTGGGCCGCTTCAGCGTGTTAAGGAGTTGTTGTATTTTTGCTGACACCTGAAGATTTTTAAGCATATCAATAATAGATAACAGTATTTTTTTGGAGTTTTTTTGAGTTTGTAACTTTCCAACTCCTTTAGGTCTCGCTCAAATCGTCAGATTATTTGAATGTACACTTTTCAGCATGTAATTAGCTTAATCTGACGCGCTCGAGTATTTCTGATGATCCATTTTATTTATTTACTATTCTGATCTGCTGTCCTAGACAGACTAACCAATAAACATGGCTCATATATGGTGAACCTTCACCATACTTCACTCTACAATACTCCTTTAAATTAATCTGCCGCGCTGGAGTAATCCAAACATCCCTTCTTGGGCTCCCGTCTGATTTTTTGTCTGGGCTGATTGTTTTATATAATCGTCAAACAAAAGCGGCAATGCATATGAATTTAGCAGTTATCGTTGAACAATATACCAAACAGTGTACCTACCTTGACCACTAATAAATGGTTGGAGTTCGCCGTGCAGTCGCTTTCCGTGTATGGCCGCTCAGAGACAGATCCAGTACAAAATCTTTCAAAACGTCATTACTAAATAAACTTTATTTAACTACAGGTTAGGATTACCTCTTTAGTTTAGCTCGCTTCCATCCCATCGCATGATCACTACCAGTTGAGGTAGCAGTTAAGGGCTACAAGAAAGAATAACAAAAAGAATAGTGCATTTGGTTGACCTTCCATCTGCCGGTGCCAGTGCCAGTGTCCTCTGGTTGCGCGTAACACTGCACACGATCGGCAATATGAGCACCTCCGCGACGCGCTCCTGACGTTGTGTGCGTAACATCAGGCTGAATATCTATTGACAATAGGGATGACGCCTATATCAAAAATAAATAATTTCTAACTGATTATTGAATAGTCTTCAAAAGACCTCAAATTCACATCCTCGGTTAGTTTTAAGTTTGATACCCATTTTATAATATAGATCAAAGAAAAAAGTGCGTTGAAATTTGATGACGTCACAATTGCGAATCTCATACAACTTCCATACTAGGAGAGCGCTTTTAAGTTTGATAAAGAGTTGCTGATTTGATTGAGTTGTCATCATCCCTATTAAATACTTTATAAAATGGAAGTTGTCACGATCAGGTATAGTAGAATGGGTGGATTACAAGCAGTTTAAAAAATCCGCTGCGGCAACTCCACGGCAGTAGTGTAGGTACGTCACACTATAGTTACGAGTGTGCAGTTAACTATAGTACCTATATGAACGCCTTTAATAGACATTGAGCCGCATAAACCACGACCTTTACCGATCTGTCTACCAGATAAAACCTACTTTTTATTTTCATTTAATAATTTAATTAAAATTAATTAATTTAAAAATGGCCTGGACCGGATTCTGATAGGCTACCTATTTTAGGCGTGTTTATCTATTATTAAATAACAATAAAAAGTAGGTTTCATCTGGTAAACAGATCGGGGAAGGTCGTTGTATATCCAGCTCAATAACCATAACACAATTCGTCATTATACAACTCGTATAAGGTGCGTCGTTTTGTATGCATCATGCTTTAACGGCCAGATCGTAAATACATTACAAACATAATATAGACGTTTGTAGAACACACACAGGTTTTGTTTATAGCTGTTAGGATGTTCCATGACCTATATTAATTCATGAAGGGAATAATTTGATTCCAAACACTGCACCGATGCCAAAGCTGATACCTACGAATAGGAATATTACATGCGAAACTCAATTCAATAGTCCAATCACGATGCTGGCTCTACATAGGTATAATATGATCAACTCGACACTATGCAGTCTTGTGTCCTTCCCCTATTGTTTGTGTAAAGTTCGAAACTAGTAACTATCGAACGGACCGAGCCGGCGACATCCATGGCGAAACTAATATCGAGAAGCTGAGGACGACGATGAAAACCTCTGGCGTAGCCCATCAAAAACCAATCAGTCAGTCAGCCTAAACATAACCTGCACAATGAAGAAATTATTAAGTACCAAACAATACAAAACAAAAAGAGGAATGGCAATGTTATAATAGTTGCTACGTACCGATCTTCAAGAGTGAAAGATAAAGTTTAATTTTAAATCAGCTATAGAACTATTCGTACAGTAAAGTACAGAAATCCAAGCGCTTTAATTGGATTTGATGAAACAATTACTAGAAGGCTAACGCCGTTGAACATCAGAAGTTGCATCTCCCTTGTTTTGCGAGATGATTAAACTTTTGTATCCTTAGGGAAGTAATCTTGGGTCTAGCTCAGGAATTTTCGATCGCTATTAAAAAGACTCAGATCAGACGAATTTTTCCGACTTAATTCACATTATCGCAATTATCGTAGGGATCCCTAATTTTTTTGAAAACAAATAACCTATGTTACTCGCTCTGATCTGAAAGTAACTTTTTATAAGTGACAGAATTTATCGGTTGAGTAGTTTTTGAGTTTATCCATTACAAACGAACCAAATCATTCCTCTCTATAATATTAGTTTCAATTTAGATATTGTAAATAATAAAATACCATGCTACCATAGGAATACAGATTACAGATCGAGATAGATTAATGTAAGGGCACAATGTGATGCGGGATTGGATTCATTACCTGATTAATTCAATTGTAATATCAGCATGGATTAAGATGACTAAGTAAATAAAAGTATTAGATCCGGATATACCACGACCTTCACCGATCTGTTTACCAGATGAAACCTATTTTTATTTAATACTAGATAAATACGCCTAAAATAAGTTGCCTATCAAAATCCGGTCCAGGCTATTTTTCAGATCCGTGTAGTTACCTATGGACTATGGTAACTTGGTAAGTTAACTGCTTGAGTTATATATCAAAATATAGGTAATTTTATAACAAACGCGATGGTTTAGCATTGGCTATAATAAACTTGTCAAAAAAGAAAAAAAATAATAACCTAAACCAGATTTTGATAGGCAACTTATTTTAGGCGTTTTTGTCTAGTATTAAATAAAAATAAAAAGTAGGTTTCATCTGGTAAACAAATCGGTGAAGGTCGTGGTATATCCGGCCTCAATTAGCCTCTGCTTAGATTGTTTTACGCCCGAGAAACACTGCGACACTGAAGCATAACACAGGCCACAGCGTTAGGTACTTGCTTTATACAATAATAATTTAAAACGAAGCTACTACGTGAACTTTCGGCATTTTCGTACTGTATCGTACCTACTATTCCAATTCAACAGCATGATGTTGCATAGTCCCCTGTATCCGCCAGTATTTGATCCCACATCTGTTTGGGTACCGCGTCGTAAGTGCCTAAGCCGTTAGAGAGATGTTAATTTCTCACTAAATTTAGTTAAATAGTGTACTAATATTACTATTAGTACTGTAATCAGCAAACATCTTGAGTAACACCCGGCACATAAGAAAAACAGGCGCAACGCAAGTACAGGCCTGGCCGTCTTATCAAACAATCGCATGAAACTGGGATTTCGACACCTCGGAAATCTCATTGTAGCCTCTTCTTTCCGCCATAAGGACATAGGCTCGTATTAATACACTCAACAATAGCAAATATCAAGTTCTCAAGTATCGGTCTATTAAGACTGGTCTTAAATAATTTGACCAAAACTAAATATTACCATTATATATAAATTGATTTCAGTTTATTAATACGGTCCTTATTTAATCGCTTGCGCATTATGACGTTTTCAATTTTCATGTTACTGTAAGTAAAGATATAAAAGCTTACTTACATGCAGGAAAATGTGTGATTTCTGAGAGGTCTATCTCAGTCTTCTCTCTGGGCGTGTGTTTCTTCTCCCTTTGGTGGTGTAGCTGCGGCAGAGGGTGGGGGTGTGATCGAGGATGCGGTGCGGCCGGGCGGCGGGCTGGCGGCGAGCCCAGCTCGGGCGGCGGAGGCAGCTCAGAGTCGCCGGCACACGAATCCTCGTCGGAACTTGAGGCTGATATAAAACGATTTTTTAACATTTATTTTAGGTGACCGACACTCTGGAGTGGAGGGGCACGGTTCTAGAATACTACGCAGAAAACGAAAGGTTGACTTACCAATCGCGTGGCACCCTTAAACGACGTCGAGACTGAGATTTTATTGTAACAGTACGAAAAATCATTCATCAGGGAAAATTAACCGCCGACACAGTACAATATAATAACGTCGATACGTTACTGGCATTGCGTGATTCGTCGGTCGGTGAAAAAGCATCGTAGGTAGCTCTATGTATTTCAGTGCCCCTATCGGGTCTAGGTTTCGGATTATAGAACCCGCCGTATCAGTTACAAAATGGCTGGATCGTTATCGTGCCGGCGAATGGAAAAAAACGCCCTTAGGCCTAAGCTATGTCGTGCGACCAGCATTGACGGTTAAAAAATGAATTCCCAACTCAAAAACAACAGAACATGCTAAACCAGGTGGTTATATTTTTTTGCACAGAGCGAAGCAGTTAGAATAATTACTGTTAAATAAAAAAAGTTAATGACTACGATGTGAAAAGCTCGACATTCCACACAGAAATGCTTAATTAATTACCATTAATAATTATTATTATATTCGTTACTTAGGTCAACCACTATGTACTAAATTACTATTAAATAGGTATACGTACAACATGAGAAATAGATGAGACTCGTTATTGTATTGTCAACATTTGTATATTCATTCAATTTCAATCTATTGTTGCAGCCCAGATATTTCAATAACAAAGATGCACCTTAAAGTCTACACTGACTGCATAATATTTGTATTGTTACTTTGCGGAAGGTTATACACGGAACAACAAGTTTTTGCGACTCTACACATAGCGATACATTTTTCATTCCGGAAGTTAATTATTGTTTTGTGATCAAATTTAACCATACAAATACTTCTATCACTGTCTTTCGGATTGTAAAATAGGGAGCTAGGTGTTCCTTGATGACAAATGATACTCACAAAGATCGTGTCTCTCCCTGTCCGGACTCTTGGCCATCATTGACGTCCGTTTAGATGGCATAGGAAGCGATGGCTTAGGCCGGTTCTGCATTTCCGCTAGCGCCTGTTGCACTGCCTCTTGTCTCACTTCTGTAAACAGATTATGACATTAGAAAAGATGTTCCAAAAAACTAATGTTAGTATCGCGGCATGTGGCGCAAAACCGAAGTGAACTGAAATTTTTCTAAAAATTTTCTAGAAGTATACCTACCTAATACTTCAATTTATATGAACTGCGTAATGTAGGAAGCAATGTTAGTATGTGATTTAAATTAAAAAGCAAAATACAATGCAGTTATAATTTGATATGTTTTGAAACAATTTAAAAAGATCGCGTCTCATCTCTTCGACTCTGCGCCAATATGGCTAGTGAATAGTGATACATCGAGAATAAAGCGAATTCTGAAACTTGTTTCATGTGGAATTTATTGAAATAGAATATTTTGTATGATTATTTACTTTTCTAGATTTCTATGCTTCTATTAGATTACTCTATTCTGTATGTATCACCAATAAACTGGGCAAATATCTAACGTGCTTTTGCTACGAGCATAATGATAACAAAGATTCAATGGCAACAAGAAAATAATTCATTACGAGAAAAGGATAAGACATAATAATTAAGTCACTTCAAAATGCAAAAATCAAAGCGTTGCGCTTACAAATGTCTGATAAAGAAAATAAATAATATAATTAATTAATCAATCTTTATACCGTTACTGACATTCTAGTGCATACCATATCACTAAGTATAACGTAAATTAATTGCGTACTACTTTGAGAGATGTTAGATTAAAGAAAAATATTCTGTGATAAAAAACTGATTCATTCGTCAATCAAAAGCACGCACTAAAGCAATTATTATAATTTATATTCCAGTCTTTAGAAAAGTATGCTAATTTAGGATTGATATGAGGTTAAATAAAAAAAAACAAATAAAGCCACCTAAAATAGTTTATAACTAGTTAATTGCAACGAAACGCATGCACAAAAACTCTTTCACAAATCAATTGGTACAGGGCTACTACCACCGCTTAAAGCAGAATTATTTCAAAATGTCATTTTATGTCAAGTACCTTGACGGCCCTGAAATGAGTACTATAATTCTAAAACACGAACGTCAACACCAAAACAATACGACTTTAAGCGATGGTGGTACGCCCCCAGTATTAATTCGAAGAAGTCATTTGACAAATAAAATAAATGTCACTTAATAAATTACAAAGGATCCAACACATACGAAAACCTTTTAAATACCATAAAGTAGTCGAGTTAATTAAGCATTAAAAAAACTTATAGGAGCTATATTTTAACAGCAATATCAACTCATTCTATCTATAATGTATACTGTAAGTATGAATAGCTCCAGTTATATCATTTCATTCTATGCGTTCATTTAAATTATGTGTGGATGTACAACTTGGAATAATTTCATTGATTGTACATCAATTTGTACATCCACACATAATTTCAATGAACGCATAGAATGAAATGATATAACTGGAATTATAATCAGACGTACAAGTATGAAAACATGCATAGTAATTTACGTGACACGGCCAGCGCGTTCACAGAAATAGTGTCAAATTAATAAAACACATTTACGAGTAGCATGCCAACTCTCATGCTGTACGTACCGTGTTAAGTCAAGAGCGTTAACAATTACTTAAATCTAATTGTTGACGTGTTAAAACGGATGAAGACTTATGAAGTTTAATTACTGACATTATGATACAGAAAATTAGGAAATATAGTATTCTAGAAAACAATTTTCGTCGATTGGTCTCAGTTTTCATTTTTCATAATGCAAAATGCTTAGATGTGTATTTTATGTACTTATTGTGTAACAGTCAATATTCGTTTCTCATCTTCTAATAGGTATATAAATCACGTGTCACGTTGTTTGTCCGCGATGGACTCCTAAACTACTTAACCGATTTTAAATTAAATTTGCACACCTTGTGCAGTTTGATCCAACTTGAAAGATAGGATAACTTACATCTCAATCCACGCGGATGGAGTCGCGGGCATCAGCTAGTAATAATATAAAGAGAACCTTGTAATTATTTCTCAAACTAATCAATTTAAGTCCGATCACTTGAGGGCCCGTAGGACATGAAACTGTAGGTGCATAACGAAATGAACATTATTTTTTATATCAACAAGTCGTATACATATTTAACAAGTCGTATACATATTTGGAAAAACACTAAAGTTTAAATTGTGAACCTTTCCTGCTTCCATCACTATTTATAAAAGAAAAAACTGTTAAGTTTATCACTTCGCTCATTACTTGTACCACTTAAACGAGTAACCATTACAAGGTCAATATTAAGCAGAATTTTTGTTGAATGCACATCCTAGTCGATGGTTTGTTTATATTTTAAATATTATCTTATTATGCATTATTTATACCTAACCGACTATATCAGCACCGTAGTCGTGACGTATTATAACTTCATCATCATTTTTGGTATTTATGCATTGTTAGGCTAAATACTCACTATTCAGTTAACATAGGTTAGTGAAATATTTTTGGAAGCTCATTGCTAATTTACGTTGGTATTGATAAACAAAAGCAGTAGCAACCTGGTGGCCTAGCACAGTGATATTTTCAGTATGACGATCGGAATCTGTTCTGATTAAATTCCTTTTAAAATAATGTAGTCTACACTCACGTTTATTTATGTCACCGTAAAATTGTTTATATCCCGTGAGATTGTATACTGTCGAAGAACTGTTCAATGTTCTGAGTATTGATTTTTTAAATATTTATTGTATTTACGTTTTCTTGTCTCTTTCTTGTACAGTTCGCGCGCGAGTTGAATGCAGAGTAAATGTATGTACACATACATTTACCATACATTATCTATAGGTTAGGTTAGGGTTTGACATAAATATCCAGGTAGTGGCCGGCCTGTGGCCGAACACTACCTACTGAAGTGTTTGAACGAAAACGCCACAATATCAGTTCGTATACAGGACCAGACTACGAGGCCAATCCAATAAGTGCGACAAGCTCTTTTACCGCTGCGTTGGAAGACGTCTTTAAGCTTCGGAATTGGAACGGATTTGACATCAACGTCGAGTACATCACTCACCTTCGGTTTGCCGATGATATAGTCATCATGGCAGAGACTCTGGCTAGTCTTAATGCAATGCTCAATGATCTCAACAGAGTTTCCCAACAGGCGTGCCTTAAAATGAAAATGAGTAAGACGAAAATCATGTCTAATGCTCATGTTCCGCTCCACCCAGTAATCGTTGGGAGCTCTGCACTCGAAATTGTACGAAATTGTGGACGAGTATATATACCTGGGACACATGATCCAGCTAGGAAGGTCCAATTTTGAGAAAGGTGTGCCGCCGAATCCAACCCGGCTGGGCAGTGTTCGGGAAGCTTCGAGATGTCTTCTTGTCCAAGATTCCTCAGTGCCTGAGGACCAGCCTTCGGACAGTGCGTGTTGCCAGTGATGACATACGGTTGCGAGACTTGGTCGCTAAATATGGGCCTCATAAGATAGCTCAGGTTCACTGAGCGGGCGATGGAGAGAGCAATGCTGGGGTTTCTTTGCGCGATCAAATCAGAAATGAGGAGATCCGCAGAAGAACTAAAGTAACCGACATTGCTCGACGTGTTGCGAAGCTGAAGTGGCAATGGGCGGGGCACATAGCAGAACCGATACACGTTGAGGTCCCAAAGTGCTGGAGTGGCGACCACGGACTCGAAAGCGCAGCGTTGGCAGACCGCCTAATCGCTGGACAGACGACATCAAGAGAGTCGCAGGGAGCAGCTGGATCCAGACGGCGTAAGACCGCGGCGTGTGGAAATCCTTGCAAGAGGCCTATGTCCAGCAGTGGACGTCTATCGATTGAGGATGATGATGAAGTATGCAAAACTTTGCTCAAATAATAATACCTAATCTACAACATTTATAAATGAAGAAGAACTGAAAGAAATAAGCCACCAGAAATTAGAAACGTAAAAGTCCCTTTGTAAAGTATGAGCCCTAGAGTGGGGTATCCGTATAAGACAAATACTATCCTTTAGCCCTAGGATACTTGCTGCATTTATGTTCACTTCATGATTATTCGACTGGTGTCCGGCGACCAATCTTATCTAGAATTTGAGTCAATTAGATAGCTTACAAGTGAAAATTTGGAAGCCGTTGTTAAAAGCGTGTCAAGTCAAGTCAAGTTGGTGTCAAGTCAAACCAAATCTGTTCTGTTTATCCATAAACCAATAAAAGCACTAAAGAGTAAAACCACTCAACACTGTTTTACCAGATACATTATAGTTACTCCAATGTTTTTACCTGGTTATTGGAGGAGTTTTTAATGTTATAATTTATGCACAATAAAGTAATAAGCTATTACTTCGAACGGTTAATTTATACAATTTACCGTTCGATATTTTAAATGTCTCGGCATTTTATATTTGTTGCATAAATCGTACTTATTGAAAGATGCAAAGAAACCAAATTTCCAAGTGTAACATAATATAAATAGTATTATTGACGAAAACCAGGCAGAAAAGCTTGAAAAATAAAATTGTTGATCAAAAATATGAGGCGAGTACTATAGGAATTTCATGATTTTTTATAAAGTGAAATGTTACATATGAAAAATTCATTTTATACACGACTAGCTGATGCCCGCGACTTCGTCCGCGTGGTGAATGTTTTTTTAATTCCCGCGGGAACTGCTTAATTTTCCGGGATAAAAAGTAGCCTATGTAGCCTCCAGGTCCTCAACTACACCCAGGCCAAAACTCACGTCGATTCGTTGCCCCGTTGCGGCGTGATTGAAGGACAACCCAATAAACCAACAAAGACACTTTCGCATTTATTATTAATTAAGTATGAAAAAGTGTGATTCCTAATACTAAAACTAAGTAGCTCTGAAAAGAACTTTTGAAGTGAAGCATAAAAATGTGTTAAAAAAACTCGAAATATTCAATGTCGCTTGCGTCCACTGCGTAAGGAGCCGCGCGGCTACCTAGTTCATAATGGTGCACCCCCTTCTCCCGCACTGCCCCTCTCACGAAGAGTTAGTTACTCGATGCGCTGCGTGGCGGCCGCCGCCGGCATGTATTTTAATTTTAATTTCATGATATCTTTTGAATGGAATGTCCGATTCCAATAATTCAAAAAGTAATCATCAGGTATTGAGACAGTCTTGAATATTAAATTATTTATTTGGATAAAAATTTATAAATAGTATGGATAACACGGTCTGATTTTGATCGGCATTTCTATCAATTTGTTAAATGTAAAAAAGTAGTTAGTGACGTAACTACAATAGTTAGACACATGGTCTCGCGAAGTTTTTTGTAGATATTGGTATATTCTATAATATTGTCGAACATTTTTTTGTCCTATCATTAATACTCTTCGCAGCGTATGCGATGAAAGAGATTTTATGGCTAATTTTTTTACACCTTCGGTTGGTTTTAATAGGAATTTCTAAAGAATTCTATAGTAATCTAGGACTAAATATAGCCTATGTTACTCAGTGATAATGTAGCTTTCTAATGAAAAAAGAATTATTAAAATCGGTACAGTACTTTTTTAGTTTATTCGTTACATACAAAAATACAAATCTTTCCTCTTTATAATATTAGTGTAGATTAAATATAAAAAATTATAAATATACAGAGAATAATAATTATTAAACTAATGGCGACACATGCAGCGGAAATGATGCGTGTACAAGCTGTTGATTTTCTCTTGCACGCACATGTGTAAGTTTTTTAACGTGTGCCTAAAACATAATGCACACACATCTACCTAAGTTCCAAGCTTATTCTCGACGCGAAGTTAACTGAGGACTTCTTTATGATATGAATATGATCTCTTTAATGATATTTACAATAATAGGTTTATTACGAGTCGAGTCGTGTTGCAACAACACAAACAAACATAACCCTGATATATTTTATTTACATAATACGAAAAGGTTTATAGATAAACCGCAAATGACAACACACGTGTCCATTCAGC
Source organism: Erebia palarica (assembly GCA_964035005.1). Classification (NCBI taxonomy): domain Eukaryota; kingdom Metazoa; phylum Arthropoda; class Insecta; order Lepidoptera; family Nymphalidae; genus Erebia; species Erebia palarica. The sequence goes on from OZ035986.1 coordinate 26,296,216, forward strand.
AACGTGTTATCTACCGACGCGCGACGGCCCTTAGGTAAATGATAAATCTATACCTTTCAAAAACTTTTTTACTTCACTGTTTTTCTAATATTTGTTGTAATGGTATCCTTGATCGGGGGCCCTTCAATAGCCCTAAAATGATTGCAATATTCTAACAATTGCAATCATATTCGATTGACTAACACTCTTTCACAATTGGCCAAAACTTTAAAAGCTATTGTCGCAGCAACATTACCATAAATTGTAAGACGTTTTTACATAGAGGCAAAAAACCACTGCCTGCGCTAAATATATTGAGTTATACCAGATTATTTAAATCTAAAACAATTACATTTACATGAGTAAAATATTTAAAACAATTCCAAAACAAATTCATATAAACGCAGTTTTTCTGTTTTAACATTAAAGATCTGGATTTTGAATTCAAACATATTATACCTATACGTATTTCTAGAAAAACCCGAATATTCTAAAGTTTCCATCTTAAAAGTTTTCCATTTATTATTAGACTAGCTGATGCCCGCGACTTGGATTAAGGCTTTTTGGTTCCCGCGGGAACTCTTTAATTTTCCGGAATAAAAAGTAGCCTATGTGTTATTTCAGACTATAATCCATCTCTGTGCCAAATTCCATCCATCCATACATCCAAACTTACGCATTTATAATATTACAATGTCGTATAGGTATATTGCATTTAAGTGTTCTAATAATTTAGTAAGATAGGATACTTTCGAAGTGCACCGGACCAGCCCCCTGATTGTGTAAGAATTGTCGATCAAATCGCAAAGTTCGGCGTCAAAGTAAAATAAACCATAAAATCATTGAATTAGAGCTCAATTTCGTGTATCCATTTTTATACGTTTAGGTATGTCCGATACCATAAACGTATAAGAATGGATACACGAAACTGAGCTCTAATTCAATTGTGTTATGGTTTATTTTACTTTGACGCCGACTTTGACGATTGGATGGACAATTCTTACATAATTGCACCTCAGAAAAATAAAACTTTAATTAAGTGAAATATACGACATGTACTAGATATCGTACATGCTATATATTAAAATAACATTAATAAAATAAAAAGACCTAAAATCAAAGTTTCATGCACCTATGTATATTTTACGAAATTTATTTTTCGTAATTGAAAAGTAGAAGTCGGGTCTTACTTTGAGTTTTATCCTATTTCCTTCAAACCTCACATGAAAGATATATTTGAGTTAGAAAAAAATAGAGTGTACTAAGTGTTGTGATCGATTAACCGATGTCTAGTGCAAATTAAAATAGCTTTATTGGAAATCCCCCACGGAGCTCTCGCTGAGCGCTAAATCCGTGCAATATCCAACGATCTTGAGCTAAGCCGAATATATCCTTAACTAATTGCGTTGTGTATGTGTTTAAAACTGGCCTATTTCAATGTACAAAGAGTTAATCCACCACATACAATCCAGAACTGTAGTATTTTCTGTTGATATTGGTATTTTGATTTTCTAGTAACGGTCCCAAGGTCTTGAAATCACAGAAATACTCGTAGTTTAGGGAACCTAACTTAGATTTTAAAGGACCTTTATTCATGCCCATTGTCCATCCGCTTTAATTTTATTTGGGCGCCATATTTTTTGTTTGCTTCTAGCTTTGATATCTTATATATGTCACCGTAAGATTGTAAAAACCGTTAGATTATAATCTAACTCGCGAAATTCTAAACTGTCGAAAGATTGTAAACTGTTCAATGTTCTGAGTGTCAATTTTTGAAATATTCATTTTATTTACGTTTTCTTGTCTGTTTCTTGTAGGCTAGATTAAGGGTTCGACATAAACAAGCAGGTAGGGCACTTAGGTTTTATCGGGTTTAAAAACCTATCAGATTATAATCTAACGGTTTTTACAATCTTACGGTGACATATATTTTAAAAAGCGAAAGGTCACTCACTGATTCATCACGATATCTCAGGAACTATAAAGCATACAGACTTGAAATGGCATGACCAGTAACTGCCCTCCGATTCGGGACAATGCGCAGGATTTTCGTTTATACAGTTAGGTTTAAAAAATTAAAACCGAAATTACTATGGGTTTATTATTCCGAATAAAGTCAAGGTTAAAATGTCAAAAAAAAAACTTTTTTTTTTAAATACTACTTTTATTGTTTCAATCTTGAGAGTCCGCTTTCCTCTATAAGCACTACTGCATTTTGACGTTCCGTTTTATCCATGCCTACTAATCATCTTGTAACCCTACATGAATACCATTTAAGTACCTTAGGGCCGATTTTTCAATCCTCAGATAAACGACTGGACACTAAATGTGTGCAAGCGAGATAGACACATATATCATTCAATGCATAAGACTGGGAAAGGACGTTTGTTTATCAAATTACGTTTATCGCAAGAATTCATAACCTCGAATTTGCGCAATTTTCATTTCGTGTTTGGTTTTGCGTTTATTTTATTTTAGACAGGTTCCCTTATAAGTGCTTTCTTAAAAATATGGAGCAAATAAAGAAACGTGATAGTGCGTCAAACTTTCAAAAGACGGAAGTAAACTTATTAACCTAACTTGTAACGAAATACCGGTCAATATCGGGAACCGCGGAAACGAAAAAACCTCAATCCACACATTAGAAAATTAAAAAAACCAGACGTCGTGACCAACAGACAAAGATGTAGCGTGGAAAAGTGTGGAAAATATCCATTGTTATCAATATGTATGCATATTGCGTACAAGGAGGCCACGGAATGAAAATTGATAATTCTGAATGATAGAATGATATTATAAAAACTAGGCACATAAGTCATAGGTACTTACTGGCTATACAATATAACCTAAAAATAGAAAACGTAACATAACAAACAGGCAGATAGCCCTTTATTCGGCTCTCAAAGAAGCAGATAAATATATTCGTCCGTTACAGACTTTATTCGACAGTTAACTCATATTTGTCTATTGATAAATAAGAATTTGCGCTAACCGTCCAATATCTACTATCTAGTCGTTTATCTGACAATTGAAAAATTGGCCCTTGGTCACTATATTATGAGTGATTTATTTTTGATCAATTAAATAGTATTGAAAAGGAAATGTATGTTTTGTATATAAGTAAGTAAGTAAAAACACTTTATTACACACAAACTAATAACAAAACAGAGGTAAAACGAATCGTGACAGAATTTAAGCTTGTTACGGTGTATATAATTATTTTGTTAATTGACAAGCCTTAATGAAACGTGTAATCGATCGAACAAAGCATTTTCAAATAACCACTGCATTTAAAGGAGCGTAACGCCTTCTGACATTACATCTGTCCGCAATCTGTGGTCGAATTGTTGAAAAGACGCTCTAACCAAAACGTTTAGCGCCATCTAGTGTGGGAGCAGTACAATGTATCGTGATTTTTAAAGGAATTACATAATTCTTGCAAGTATAGTTTAATTGTTCCAGTGTTATCCTCATCCATGCTCAAATAATGCAAAGCTTAATTATTTTCCTGAGAAACGTGGTAAGCAATACTTGAAAATATTTTTTTAGACTCGCTAACCATAGCAACTAGCGCCATCTAGTCTGGGAAAGCAGTTATTTGGTAAAACATTTTATATTTATTTTCTGAGTTTTCAGAGCCTTCAGACTCATGAAACTTTTTTATCTGAAAACTATAAAATCATTGCTGCGCATTGATTTTTGATCTCTGGGCAAGCTCCCATAGTTCGGCTGGTCATTTCCTTTGGAAGTTAGATTTCTTCTATGGTGTAGACGTCAGCTAAGAAACGGTTTTGAGAAAATTCACCCCTAAGGGGTTGAAATGGGGGTTGGAAGTTTGTATGAAAGTCCTTTGTTTTTCAAGTTAGAGACATGAACATTTGGCAATTAAGTTAATAGTAATCAATAATAAAAACTCATATAAGCAATTTTACGAAAATTCACCCTAAAGAGGGTGAAATGGGGTTGTAAGTTTGTATGAGTCTTATGTGTTTTAAGTAAGAGACTTGAAAATCGGGATTTAAGTTATTAGATTTGAATAAATAATAACCTTTTAAGCAATTTTACGAAAATCTACCAGAATAGGGGGTGAAATATGGGTTGGAAGTTTATATGAGGGTTTTAAGTTTTTGAAGTCAGAGACTTGAAATCAGGATTTAGGTTATTAGTTTTGAATAATAAAAATCTGCCAATGCTATAGCCGCTATAAGTAGGCCTTTTGCAGCGGGAAAATCTCTTAGGAAATTACAAATTGTACGCGGACGAAGTCGCAGGCGACCTCTATATTATATGGTCGCTTTCAAAGATTATGGAAAATCTATTAGTCAAGGCAATAAAGCTAGTTGACCCCAAAAATAATTCCTCAGCCGACGAAACTTTACAGTATGATAAAGTATCATGAGTTAAACGTATATTATAAATATCCATTAAAAAATCAGACAGAAAGTAAGCTTTTTTATGCTATACCCAATTGTTAAAGCAGGAAGGCACATTATCGCGAAAACGCAGTCTAAACTCGCCGGCATATTTAGCGGAACATAAAAAAAAGGTTTGACATCAGTATCATATAAGGTTGCTGGCTGGTTTATACGTCATTTAATTTAAAAAGAAATATTTTCAAATTTAGAAAACATTTTATGCAATTGTTTTAATTTTATTCAAATACACCATATCTGGAGCGAACTTCGAGTATTTCTTCCTTCTGAGTTTGATTTAAAATTTCATTGAAATACTGTTTTTTGTTAGTTTTTTTTAATCGCGTATCTTTCTGGAGTTGATGACTGAATTATGCCTGACTTAGCCCCAACGGAGATTGCCAGGGCACTCGAAATGCGAAGAAATGGTCAAACCTACAGAGTGATATCCAGAGATCTTCGTCGACCAGTTTCAACGATCCATCGCAGTATCCAACGGTTCAGGGAGACCGGTACTTATGTGAGAAGAGCAGGACAAGGCAGAAAAAGACGCACTTCGAGTAGGGATGATCGTTTCATTCGGCTTCGTGTACGTAGGAACCCCCGTTTGACGGCCGTCCAAGCCCGACATGAGTTAGAAGCAGTGCGGGGTGTAACCGTAAGTGAGCGTACGATACGAAGAAGGCTCGAAGAAGCTGGTTTGGGTTCATTTGTGCCCGCCAAGGCTCCAAGGCTCGAGGTAAATCATCGTAGAAATAGGTTAACTTTTGCTCAGGAACATCGACTTTGGAACGTGGACCAATGGAGTAAGGTATTGTTTAGTGATGAGTGCAGAATTCTCTTAAATCAAATTGACGGCAGGCAAAGAATATCCAGACGCAAAGGAGAACGATACATTCAGACAAATTTTGAAACTACAGTTGCATACGGTGGTGGATCAATAATGGTTTGGGCGGGCATTTGTTTGGGAGTTCGCACAGACTTGGTAGTGATTGACAGAGGGAGTCTGACTGAAGACCGCTATATCAGAGAAGTTTTAGAAGAAAATGTCGTACCGTTTGCCCCATATATCGGTGAAGATTTTGTTTTTATGCAGGATAATGCTCGGCCGCATACCGCTTGGGTAACTCAAGCTTATCTTAATGATATGAATATCACTGTTATGGAGTGGCCGGCGAGATCACCGGATATGAACCCAATAGAGCACGTTTGGGACTTGCTGAAAAGAAAAGTTAAGTCCAGAATTCCAGCTCCTGCCAACGTGGGAGAACTGCGAATCGCCGTAGTTGAGGAATGGCGGAGACTATCCCAGGAGACCATCGATAACATCATTCTCAGTATGCCTAGACGGGTAGAAACTTTAATAAGAGCACGTGGAGGAAATACGCGATATTAATCACCATTTTTCTAATTTAATTAATTGTTATTTTAATATTAAATTTCACTTTTCCCGGTTACATGAAAAGTTCAAAAATATACCATTTTTCACAAATAGCCTTTACTCGCAAAATCTGTTCTTAATGTGATCTCATTTTAAGTAAAACAAATGAAACTCTGAATAACAAAAGAAGTATAGTAAGTAGATTTTTAAACCATATTTTTTTAATTATGGACCTTTTTTTATGTTCCGCTAAATATGCCGGCGAGTTTAGATTTGATAATAAAATCGGTTTAAATATCGATGTTCTGCATGATTATTTTTTTTGATATTACGGTTTTGAGTGTAAATAACTAAATATACTACCTACTATTATTTTAAAAAGAAATCGAGAAAATATTCAGTTATAAATATTAAGTTTTAGGTATAAATACCTAACTTCTAGATGCTTTTTGTTGGATATTTTTGTTTAAGTTTTGGATCATCCAATACTAAAACCCAGCCAAGATTCCTGAGGATTTAATGCGGGGTTCTCCATACAACGGAACGCCCCGTTGCCTAGACTATATAGGCTTTAGGTTATTTATATTATAATCGTTTAGTCTCTAGAGCGCCGCAAAGGAACAAACAAACAGTTGAAACTAATTATCACAAAATAATAACCGTTCAAATATTCCGATTAGTGCAAGTAATGCCATGTCAAGGCGAATCTTAATTAAATTTTAGAACCACTACAAAATATTACTCTACGAATCTGCTGTGCATATTAAGAAGTAGCTGTACTATTTCATATTATATACTACTTGTACACGCTACTTATATTGGCTAATCGAACGTGAAAGTGAACATGTAGAGTCATAGCATTTTACACGCCAAGGTAAGAGGGTAAAAGGTTAGCGAGCGATCCTAACAGGTAAGCTGATTATAAATAGTCAGGCAGGTAAATCTATAGAGCGTGATAATCTCAACATAAGGTTATAAAATCCAATAACCGAACCAGGATATGGGAAATTAAAACAAATACCTCTCTCTTTCTCTGGGGTTTCTTCTTTATTGATGATTGGGGCAGAACCACAAATGCAGTGAAATTTAACTCGCGTGAATTTTTTTCAATTTATAGTTAATTATTTCGTAAACAGTAATGGTTTTACGAAAAACTTTTTTACGAGGTGCCACTAAAGAGAAAATAAGCTTTTGATTCTCATTTTCATGTTCAGGCGATATACACTGAATCAATAGTATGTCTAAAGTCTATATGCGAAAACTTATCTGTCTTTTTCTGTTTTTGATTGCCTTGTCACGGTCCGCCATATTGTATTTAGTGTGACGTTATTTTGTTTTTCCTATTCTTACCCTTTTAATTGATACCTATATCATAGGGGTGCATAAAAAAATAACTAGTCCGCAATCTTTGGAAATCTGCCATATTGGAATTAGAATGACGTCACTTATCTAAATAAGCATTGTCAATCGTCATCCAAACCAAACGTGTACCTATGCTCAACAAACACACAAACATTGCAGGTTAAATAAAAAATTTGTAAAAATCAACCTAAATTACCTGGTAATTTTAAAATGTATAATATATGTTTCTGGTTTGTTTACTATTTCTTGTTTCTGTTTTTTTTACTATTAGTAGGTCATTGATGTATAATTTTAGCTATAGGTACTTAATATTATTATTTTACTCAAGGAATATATTTGCTTCACAACTGTTGAATTTTATAGCGATTTAAGATACAGAATAATATTAATTTTCTGATACAATGCCTTGTGACAGCAACTACGTTATCTTGATATTATTAACGACTAGTACCTACAAACATTCCGTAAGGATACAATCACAAGCACTTATATCAATTTAACATTTAAGAAAGTATGTCAGTTGCTAGCATGTAGGGGACCTCTTCCTCTGCTTATACTACTTTTGAAATAGACTTTATTAACTTCGTTTGTACTTAATCCGGCATAGTCGAGGACCTGGAGAACGACATAGGCTTACTTTATATCCCGGAAAATTAAGGAGCTCCCGTGGCAATGAAAAAACTTATTCGACGCGGATTAAGTCGCGGTATCAGCAGTATTATCTAGTTTATTATAGCAAGCTCCCAGGGGTTCATTGCCGGCCTGCTCGGCATTTGCGGTCAAGGGGTGACGGGGAGAATGGCACTCTGAGAGGCGGATTTAGATCACTAATTACGGAATAGTAAGTACTAACTAGGGAATTAATTTTGTTTATTTAGGGCCGATTTTTCAATCCTCAGATAAAAGACTAGATAGTAGATATTCGACGGATAGCGCAAATTCGTATTTCTCCATAGGCAGATATGAGTTAACTGTCGAATAAAGTCTGTAACGGACGGGTATATTTATCTGCTTCTTTGAGAGCCGGTTAAAGGGCTATCTGCCTGTTTGTTATGACGTTTTCTAGTTTTTAGGTTATATTGCATAGCTAGTAGGTAGTCTATTAGTAATTATGTGCCTAGTTTTTATAATATAAAATAATTAAGCTTTGCATTATTTGAGCATGGATGAGGATAATACTGGAATAATTAAACTATACTTGCAAGAATTATGTAATGTTAAAAATTATGTATGTAATAATTCGACAGATGCAATGTCAGAGGGTGTTACATTCCTTTAAATGCAGTGGTTATTTGAAAATGCTTTGTTCGATCAATTACTCGTTTCATTGAGGCTTGTCAACTAACAAAATAATTATATACACCGTAACAAGTTTAAATTCTGTCACGATTCGTTTTACCTCTGTTTTGCTATTTGTTTGTGGGTAATAAAGTGTTTTTACTTACTTACTTATATACAAAACATACATTTCCTTTTCAATACTATTTAATTGATCAAAAATAAATCACTCATAATATAGTGACCTATTAATAACCTATTAACGAGAAGCGTTTTTGTATTAAAATGTTTTCCAGTTTCAGTAATATACAGTAAATCTGCCATGGAGTGTTTGTTTCAATCCACTACAAGTTAGCTCTTGACTGCGATCTCATCAGATGATGCAGTCTAAGGTGGTAGCGGGCTAACCTGTTAGTGGCACGGCAGTTATTTAATATAACTGCCATGCCCTTAACAGGTTAGCCCATACCCCTATTCGGTTTCTATATGGCATCGTACCGGAAAGCTAAATCGTTTGGCGGCACGTCTTTGCCGGTACCACGCCGGTACAGTGATACAGTTAATGTATGTTTGTCTCTTATATATGTCACCGTAAGATTGTAAAAACCGTTAGACTATAATCTAACTCGCGAAATTGTAAACTGTCGAAAGATTGTGGACCGTTCAATGTTCTGAGTATCAATTTTTGGAATATTCATAGTATTTACGTTTTCTTGTCTGTTTCTTGTAGGCTAGATTAAGGGTTCGACATAAATAAGCAGGTAGGGCACTTAGGTTCTATCGGGTTAATATACCTAACAGATTACAATCTACCGGAAAATAATGCGTTAAACTCTAATCTTTCGACAATTTAGAATTTAGCGAGTTAGATTATAATCTAACGGTTTTTATAATCTTACGGTGACATATATATTGCAGTTAAGTTTCTATTTTTGTCCTAATTACCATCGCTACCAATTAAACAGTAAATAAACTAAATAAATTAATAAATCATAGAATACGTAAAAAAATTTAGAGCTATCCCATTTTGCTAGTGTTTGTATACGTCCGGCAATCAGGCTTTTACTTTTTTTTTAAACTATAATATACCGAAATATTATGATCATTAGGGTGCGCGGGGTGACGCCCAGTACTTTAGTATACGTATGTGTTTCATGAATTCTTGATGCTTTAATTAGACTTCGGTTTTGACTCACTCGTAGTTATTGGGGTCGCAACACGTCGACTCTCGCAGAACTGGCTTTCCAGTTCCACGCACTACCACGGACCAACACCAATCATATATTCACAAACTACTAAACAAAACGACATATTTTACGTCCTGCCCCATGAAACTTAAGATATATTTTCGATTGAGGCAAGATATTTCTTTGAATAATCAGGACATATTTTGTCCTGTACCTATAAGTTATGCAAAGTTTACACAATAAATTTTGACAGTACAAGTTTAATATCTCAGCTCCGAAAAATAATTGTGATGCAGTTATTTACAATGTAATAATAATGTACCAAAGTATACCTATATCGCTGTTCGGTTCATTTATAAATTCGAGATTGGTAGTAGTTTTTAATAATTGTGTCGTTTCGAGTCCTACCTTACTATCAACCGTCCAAGTTAATCTGGGATCTTCACGACAAATGATCATTATGCGTATCGTCCTTATACCTTGATTTTTAATTCCGTGGAATTCTGACGTTTCTTGGTGATACCATAGTTAAAACAGTTCCCACAATAAAGGGTAACAAATTCTAGTAAAATATAAGTAAAGCTATGGATTCTAAAGATTATAACAGTGTTAGTTTATATTAAATTGTCAATCAATTAATAGAGCACTATTTTTATTTCAAATTTGCATACATAATGTCCATAGGTATATGTAATTACATGCATATGCAGAATCCAAATACTTATTACCGACTGAAGACTGAAAGGATAAAGAAAAATCCAACATCTAATAATAGTAACCTTTTGTAAATAATGAATTATTATCATAATCAACATCGTCATCATCGTTATCATCATCCTCGTCATCGTCAATGACATTGTCAATAAAATGGTCAATACGACATAGTTTTTCCTCTTCTTTAATAACATGTGGTATGCACTCTTACAATATTTTTGGGGTGACATGGTTCACTCCCTAGACCAAAAGCTCTTTCACTTCTACCATTTTATAAGTTTTATTGTTTTTTGCCACATGCCCCTTGGCTTAAGCCCAAACCAACTCAATCGGATTGAGCTCACAATTGTAAGGGGGTTATCAGAGAACAGTGATCCCTTGTTCTGCTGCCATCACGTCTATAACATATTTATTCTTTGCTAACTATGTGCAATAAATTTACCTTCAACATAGTTTAATCATAATTTAAATTCTTTGATGTTAACCATTATTGAATGTCATTATTTTTTCATTCGGTTGTTGGTATTCGTTCAATTTTTCATGAGTGGCAATAGTAACAAGAGCACATTTGAACATTCAAAATGAAATTCGAATGACGTGACAGACGCCTCGATTTTTTTTTGTTTTTTTAGTGAAAAAGCCTATTACCTCTTTCGATTTCCAGGCTGATCTGTTAAATGTTATTAAATATCAATATTGAAACAATCAATGTGGGAGAACAAAGCAAAACAACTGGCCAAACCAAGCATGACTAACAAACATTTTTAACTGAAAATTTGAAATTATAATTTTCGATACTATAAAAGCGTCGAAAATAATAATTAAGTTTTAAGTCAATTTGCAGTTGAAGGTAAATTTATTGGACATAGCCAAGAAAAGCATAAATGTAATAAAAATGTCGTGGACGAGTTGGCAGCAGAATAAGGGTAATCCCTTAGGTACTCCAATTGGCTACTTGACAGCTGTAACGATAAAATATGAAATATGTTAGTTGAGGTAGTTAACAATTATTAATCTATAAGCTTTTTGCGTTAAATTAAATTGATAATATTTTATTTTTGTAAAATAAATTTTGGTTTTTTATCTGTGGATTGCAAGACCCGAACCGGGGGTGCCATCGATTCAGCATCGTGTGACGTCACTGCTCACATATCAAACCACAGAGAAGACCTACTTTTTATCTCAAACAAACGTCACTGTGAGGTCGTGTGATATACCTATTTTCGTATAATTGAGAAAATTAACATAAAATATTTCGATTTGAGCATGTGAAAGGTTTCACGAAATGGAGTCAGGCTATACAAAAGCTGATAGTGCAAACCTGCTTTAAGTCGATTCATTTAGGGTTGCAAATTTATTTGCGTATAATCCTAACTTTTGCTCTGCCGGGTTTCGTAATGTAATAAAACTTCCATGTAAGTACCGAAATAAACAAGGTATATATAATAGTACTTAGGTCTATGTTTTAGACCTAAAGTGACAGAAATATAATTTGTTTTAATTTTGTCATGTTTTATGAAGAAAATTTTAGGTTAAGTTTAATTCATTTTTGCTAGATCAGTCTTAAGTTGATTTCTTCCTATTACTAACATCAAAGTGAAGACTCACAAAGAATAATATTGCAGATTTATCCGATTTAAATTCCGGGTCTCGGTAGATTAAACTAATGATACCACTGCTTTCGACGTTTATGACTTAATATTGTAGGAATGTGTTTATACTACTTGTCAGGATATAAATAAATTATTATCTATAGTATTTCTACACACGTCTTGTAGCTTGTAATTTTCACAATTGCATTAAAAAATCTAGCCAAGCCAAAGCCTTAGTCTTCAACATTTTATACTAAGTTATAAGAAGAAATGATATTTTAAGTTGTTATAAAATATTATATGTTGTTATAAATAAATTGCAGGACTGACCATTGAACTTGGCACCCATTTAGATCTCACTTCTTTTGTCGCTGAACCAAGGCTTATATATCACAATTTTGAACTTGGCTCTCATTTTACATTTATGTTTTTGATGGGATATCATTACTTTTTGTACAGAAATTATTGAACTCAATCTCAAACTCAAAACATATTTATTCAAAATATGTACCTACAAAGTACATCTTCTGAACGTCATACTTACAGAGCATAAGACGTGATGGTGATAATTAACTACGGTATCTTAAAACTAAAGCTACGAGGGTTCCAAACGTGCCCTGGTCTGAGAAGAGCCCGCAATCTTCAATCAAAATTATTATCACCATCTCACAAATATTTGAAATTATATATATGTACTTATAATATAACATTACATAATCAGCCGCTGTAACAATTCATACCCATGCCTTGCTATCATTCAAATAATCCTTTACACTGTAATAGGACTTTTCTATTAGTTTAGTTTACGTTTTACATTAGTAGGTACTTATTATTCGGTGTAAGGACAGTGTGTCACCCACCAGTAATTCTATTGTACGACTCATTGTACAAGATAATTAAAGACGAGAATTCTCAAGAAAAATATATAGTGTACCTAGAGTTACACTGACATTGACAGATTACATCTATGGTCAGACTACCTCTACAGCACATTTCTACATCTCATCAATTTTGATTGCAAAAGTTCAAAATCAAAAGTTTTAGTGAAACATTGAAAACAAGCACGGTAAACAGTAGATATCACTAAAACCACTATAAACAATTCACAAATCACAATGACTGACAGCTTGAACTGACGACTTCAAATACGTTTCTTCTTTTCTGTCAATGACGTTTCGTTGCACAAAATGCATGAATCCGAAGGTAAGGTTTTAATGCAACTATATTATTATTCATTATTATTTACATTAAAATAATAATTATGTGTCATTTTCAATAGTTAAGGAGTTACTACAACCGCTTAAAGCAGTATTGTTTCAAAATAACGGTTGAATGTCACGTACTTTGACGTCCTTAAAATAATGATTATAACACTACAACATAAACGTCAACAATATTAAAATAATACGGCTTTAAGCAATGGTAGTATGCCCCGTGTCAGAGTTTTGATCTATACCTAGGTAGAGCATAAAAATGTCGATTTTTGTACGTTTATATCTAAATAACCATTTGAGGTGTGCTTAAGAAATTTGGAGCACATAAGTATCTTACGGGTCTCAATATATGCGCCAAATTTGACATGTTTATGTGAAATAGTTTTTGAGTTATGAGGGGGTCAAAAGTGGCTCCAAATGGTTCGTATAATATTACACACGGTGCTGCTCGCCAGTTTTTTTGAACTTTGGCTGGACACGCTTCCGCGTGTCTTGATATGGTGGAAGTGAAAGAGCTTTTGGTTGAGGGAGTTAACGTCACCTCAAACAAATGGCTAGAGTGAAATTAACATGTAATTAAAGAATATGCCGTATTACCTAGGTCTAAAGCTAGGGAACCTAGGATTTAGCTAGATTCCGTCACTCATTACAGGCTACGAGATCGATAACCATCGCAGATCGATCATCTTCGACGCCTAATCTATGGTACAATACATACGAGTTACTGTCATTTGTGTTTCTTTTACTTGTACCCTACAATACTTCATTATTTACAACTAGCTGATGCTCGCTACTTCGTCTACAAGTTCGCGGCTTCGTAATAAGTTTTTTTTCATTGCCTTAAAAGGATACATACTTCCATACTAATATTATCAATGCGAAAGTGTGTCTGTCTGTTAAGCTTTCCCGCCTCCCGGCCCATCTTTTCAACCGATTTTGATGAAATTTGGTATAGCGGTAGGCTGTATTCCGTGGAAGGACATAGGCACTAACCCGGAAAATTAAGAAGTTCCCGCGGGAATCAAATATCCTTAATCCACGCGGAATCTAGTTTGTAATATTAGTAAGTATGGATAAAGTTTATCCATACAGGTTGTTGTTTCTTTTATCCTTTCTTAGCAAAGTTATTAATTCTAATAAAGGACTATAATTTCAGTCTTTAGTCAGTAATAATATTTATTTGAATTTTGCTTGTGACAAATGATAAATTATATATTTCAGGTAATAGAGGCTGTATTCCGTGGAAGGGCATAGGCACTAACCCGGAAAATTAAGAAGTTCCCGCGGGAGTCAAAAATCCTTAATCCACGCGGAATCTAGTTTGTAATATTAGAAAGTATGGATAAAGTCTATCCATACAGGTTGTTGTTTCTTTTATCCTTTCTTAGCAAAGTTATTAATTCTAATAAAGGACTATAATTTCAGTCTTTAGTCAGTAATAATATTTATTTGAATTTTGCTTGTGACAAATGATAAATTATATATTTCAGGTAATAGATCCATATGATCAATTTGCGTCATTCAGTAATTTTTAACTTTAAAAAAACCTGAGTCTTAAAATAAAAAAGGCAGACCAAAATGTTTGTGACAACTGAACGTCACAAACGTCAGAACTCCACGGAATTAAAAGTCAGAGTATAATATAAAAATTTACTCTAGTGTACTCAGAACTCAGTGACTCAGTGACTGCAGCAAAGTTTCGTGTGGCTAGGCTGCGAAGTTATTATGTTTATAATACTTCGGTGGAGTACTTATGTCCCTTTATCAGAGACATTTCAATTGTATTCAAACAGAATAATTTGCAGTAACTTAAACTCAAGGCCGACTAGCAATAATAAATACCTAAATGAACGTTTTCTTGATCAAGCTTTATTACTGTAACTGTTAACTGTGGTAATAGAACTTGATCAGCTTGCTTATGAACATGTTTTTCGAGTTTAATAGCATTGCAATTTCCTTATTTATTAAGTATGTATATAATTTGAAAATAATAAAAATATTCCAAAAGTGATTACACATTAAGCCGTGCCTTCTTTACTAGAGTTTTACATTTTAAAAGTTTTCCTGTTTATGAAAAGAGCAACTGCCTGCCAACTGAAAGAGCCGGCGAGAAACTCATTCTCGCCGGCTCTTCTCAGTAGAACCACCTTTCTGAACCGGTGGTAGATTCTTGCGGCCTATCATAAGTGGCGGTACAAGTTGTCCTACGTTAAATATATGTCGAAATGATATATTGAACGGTTCACAATCTTTCGACAGTTTACAATTTCGCAAGTTATATTATAATCTAACGGTTTTTACAATCTTACGGTGACGTATATAAATCATTTCATTTCAACTATCGTGAGTGATATTTGTTATAAACATACATACCGGTTATATATTATAATTTTCGTATTTTGACGAAATTATAACGTGGCCGTCACAGATATATCTATTAGTGATGTGCCGGATCGTTAAAAGTGTACATCCGTGGATACGGATCCGAATACGGATATTTGGTGTCAAGATCCGCAGATACGGATTTTAACTTTCTTAATTAATCGGGGTTACTACGATAAATGTTTTCAATATAAAGGTGCCAAATATTTAATTTAAAATAATCTGAATGAAATTTAATAGTTTTTTTTATTGCTACCTAATCACCCATATATATATAGAATTTCATCTATGTATTTGAAATTAATAAGGTAAAAGATCAATCCGTCAAAAAAGTAACGGATACGGATCTTTCTTCTCCCTCGGTTACGGATATCGGCGGATACGGATACGGATATCCGGCACATCACTAAATTATCTATACATATATAGATAGTCACAAAATAGGATAGGAGGATTTTTGTGAATTCTTTCGTTATCTGTGCGTTTGCGCATCAATATTCGATGGAGTTGAAACTTCATAAGTCCTTGTTGACATTTGTGTGAAGGTTTCTGTCTAACTGGTGATACCATCAACGTAAAATAGGGGTCACAGCAATTTGCAAAGCTTGCCAGTTATCAGCTAGTTTTTAATATAATTGATAATATCTTTAAACCGGTATAATATTTAATACCTCACAAACCAGTTTTTAATAAAACACCTAATTTCTGTAAGTTTATGTTCCTACTCAAGTTATTATTATTAAGAAATTAAATATACTTAGTTCCACGCTTAACAAAAACGAGTATACCGGAAAGAAAGTAATAAACAAAGTGCTAATCAGTTAAAGATCTTATACAGGCGAGCGTATTGGTAAAGAAAGAACAAAATGCAAATAGACAATACTTAAAAAGAAAGTAGGAAACAAACAAGTAGGTTAGTAAAGACCGAGTCCCATTTTCCTTTGACAGACCCATCAGCACCACAGAAAGATGACATCACAGAAAATATACTGACCACCGTTACCATAGACAGCGGAAGGTTTCTTTTACAGTCGACGCTCCTTATTAGTTTAAGGTTAATTAATTCGTTCCATCTCTACAGGGGTAGTATAGTTCAGAGTTTAAAGAAAGAAAAATATATACCGTGATAGACCATATTTTTGTAATTAAAAATAAAAATAATTTTTCTTGTTCGGTCGATGTTGTAACAAGTATTGTATTATTTTTGCAGCTCTCCCCTTAAAAAGAACATTATTGTTACTATCAAATTTTACTATGATATATAATTGTCTCGGCACAAATATTATAAACTAACTTCCCGGTTAGCCAGACTCTAGCTGCAAGAGACAGGACAGTTTAAACCTAGCTCAGAACTAGATCAATGCAATTCCCGTCCCGGCCGTCGGTAAGGAGCGTCAACTGTTATGACTAGAGATCGGATACTCAGATTCACATTTACCTAAAGTACTCAATATTTTTTGAGTAAGTAAGTATTTAACAAAGTGTAAATTTACATGGGGAAAAAATATTGCGATTGCTAAAAAAACGAGTAATCGTAGACTTGGCCAGTTATCCTTTACAACTGTATGGTCGGTAAAAAAATATTTTGTACTTACATAAAGTACAAAATATTTTTTTTCATATTTCATACTAAAAGACGAGTCTTTAAAATTTACTTGGTAATTTTGACTTTGGTACTTACAGATGAAAAATAAATCCGTGGAATGGTTTTTTTTTTCTAAATTCCGTGGAACACTAAAGTCGTTTGCGGGAATCGCGGGATTTATTCGATACAAAAGAGCATTCCGCCTAACACCTGAATGCAAGGTAGACATGGTTCCGATTATCCGTTCCATAGCAATGACTCACCCGAATGGTAGCGGCTCTCGTTGCGCGTGAGCCGCCTGTTGGTCCTCCCAGGCGGAGAGCGGAGCGCCGCGGCAGACCTCACTGCGCAGCGACAAACACTACACGTAACCAGAATCACACACACAACACGTATGCCGAGTTGCAAACGACGCGACGCCACAAACGTTGTATACTACTACGATATAATATTATTATCAAATTTGGGCTAAATATGTACAAAAAAACTTTCTGAACAGTTAAGAAACTGATGTGAGTTTTCAGGTCCTAATGGGTATTTCATCCATTCCATTTCACAGTATGGCAGGTAAGTTCAAGTCGAGAGGGAAAAATTCACAAGTTCATTAAAATGGACTTCAGTTCTGAAATTTTGTCCCTTATTATGAAACAAAAAAAACTGGTAAGTTATATTTAAATAGAGGCAATTTACTAAACTAATTTTCTTTGTTACTACTAGACTATCAACGCCAACTTTATTTACAGAATGGTAATCTTAAAAAGTAATAGTGAGCCGATTGTGTGTATTATCAATTCCAAATTAACTACCATAATTAGGCAAATCACCATACCCAAACTGGTTCATGATTAAATGTGATAAATTGATGGTAATTATGTTTAAACTCATTTTTGTAAACAAAACTATGGACTATTGAGCCAGTTTTGTTTGCAATAATATTTTCAAACATGTTATAACTTAGATATTGCTTTATTTACCTAAACTATAACCCAATAGTTATTTTTAGTATTTGAATGTTTCATGTTATATAAAACACGCAACCACATTTCATCGTCAGGAACGCTCGATGTTCAACAATTTAAATATGGATCAGAAAAAATACTAACGTCATTTGCTGTTGCTGGGTAACACAAATTTTAATACAATTTTTTTTTAAACAGATTTTTTCTTATTTCGAAACCGTTTTATTCGATTTTTTTTATCCCGCCTTCTTACACGTACATTTGACAGCTAAAAAAAACATCAGTTCAATTTTGTTTTTTTTCCTTTCAATGATATTTTGCTGTATTTCGTAAAAAAACTATTATAAGTTTCGATTATATTATTTGCGTTGAGTTTAGCGCGATGAGTATAAGAACTGTTGAAGCTAATGTAGAAATAGATGTGGTAAGATTGGATTCTGATATTATAGAAGAACACTTACGTTCTTCAACGGCAGTTTTACAAGACATATTGACTGCCGATAAACACGAACATGGTAATATTGGCTACAGGTGTGCACAATGCAGTAAACTTTACAAAACTGCCAGCTCGCTGAATATGCATATACATCTAAAACACCCGGCAGACGAAGTTGAGGTCAAGTGTACTCGTTGCAGAAAAAAATATCCCTCGCGTTTGAGTTTACAGAAACACGAACGATACATGCACTTGTACAATCACCGGTGTAAAGCTTGCTACAAAACTTTTCCAACGGCTACGCTACTGGTCAAACATGAGAGTTGTTGCGTCAAAAAGGACACCCCGTGTGATGTGTGCGGTAAAGTATTTCATTCCTCGCTCGCTCTCCGGAACCACAATAAATATATGCACGCGGGAAATTCGAATAGTTCTTGTGAAGTATGCCGACGTGCGTTCAAGAGTGTCCGCAGCTTATCTAACCACATGGCTGCTGTACATCCTGCGAAAGCGACAAGCTGTCAATGGTGTAATCGCTCATTTAACTCAGCAAGAGCTTTGGACTATCACACTTTGTATAAACATAAGACTGATGGAGTGAGATGCGCCTTTTGTGCCAAAATAATGAAGTCCAACAATGGTCTTTATCGCCACTTACTTAAAATTCACTTGTCTTCAAGTAACTACTGGTGCGAAATCTGCAAGATCAATTTTTGTGGTTCTAAGAATATTGTTCAGCATGTTATGGATGTGCATACTGATAACAATGGTAGCAAAATTAATTAAATAGAACCTACTTTTGCATGCGAATACTTTTGATTACATTAAATTACATTAACTTATTTCCTTAGTAACTGAATAAATTTATTTTTATTGATATGATAATTTGATAAATAGTTTCATTTACTTATATTAGAGCATATTAATGTGTGACACCAACCAATATAACCGAACAAAGGTTAAGTTATTAATAGTAAGCATATTTTACAAAACTTCATTAAATTTATTTGGTTATGTTGTATGTAACGTGCTCTAAATTAAATTAAATCACAAAAATCCATACTAATATTATAAATGCTAAAGTGTATCTGTAAGTCTATCTGTCCGTCTGTCTGCAACGCTTACACGGCCCATCCTTTCAACCAATTTTGACGGAATTTGGTACAGAGATCGGATCAGGGGAAGGACATAGGCTACTTTTTATTCCCGACAGTTAAAGTTTTCTCGGGGAAATCAAAACTTACTAATTTTTAAAAGGCTGCGACTTCGACCATGTGGTCTCTTTTACAATCATCGAAAATGTTAGAATGTGCGAGATAAAAGGATCATCAGGCTATATCGCCGCCACAGACCATATCGCCGCCTTCAGTTATAAGATATAGTAGATATCTTACCCGCTTAAGTACAGGTAAAGAAGATTGCATTGAGCATTATTCGTTTATTACAGTCACGTTCTGGTTAGAAGATCAGTAACTAAAATTTTACCATAAAAATACCTCGAAATCGAATCGAATTATAAGGAAGTATTATAGGTAGAATGTAGAGCATCGTGATTGAATTAGTTTAACATGAATAGCGGTATTCATGTTAAACTAATTCAATCACGTTTACTGAAACTTTAAATGGTTTTTCGGTATCTGGTAACATTAACATTATAATACTACGAGACAAAATGAAACAGTATGATTTTATATTTGCAGTCGGCATCAACCATAGATAATAAACTGCATACTTTACTAAATCAGAGTAGAATAGGTACAGTATAGAATTTGTACTTGATTCCATGGAATGGAATAAAAAGTTTTCAATCTAGCTATACGAAAACATAAATAAATAACATAAAATTGTTATGGGCGGCACCATACAAACAGTGGGATTGTTAACGGAAGTATTCATGACAAAGGGTTTATACAGGATTACTACTTCAAGGATTAGGGATTAGGACTTGGAGGAATTCTTTAAATTAATCCATTCTTGTTTACTCTAGCTGAAATAGCTCTAGCGAATATGGTTATAAGTATTAGTTGGTTTTAAATTCAATGCACAGTTTTTTCGCATACATGTATGACTATTGTAATATTTCTCATACAACGATACATTATTATTGATAGTTTAATAAATTCTGTGTTAAACTGCAGGTAGGGACTAGGTAGTAGGTACTAGGTAAAAATAACATATAAAATAAAATAATGAATACCAGGAAGCCAGCTTAATCTTATATCCGTATAGAATTATCGATTAATAACGCCTAAACACACTAGTAAGTTCATGTATCGCAAGCAACAAAGAAAAGTTTTTTAAAAGCTTCATACCTTCATTTTAAAAACGAATACCTACTAGGTATTTCATTTTACAAATATAATTTATATTCTTTTTCTAATTATACCTTTCTTATACCGGAATTTTAAGGAGTTACCGTGGGGATAAAAATAAACTTATTCTACGCAGAGGAAGCCGCGGGCGTCAGCTAGTCATTTATAATATACATAAATAAATAAATACGTGAACTATTCCAAAATGAGCGGGCGTACATCAATATATACTCCATTAAGTGCAACTTTTACCCTGTTTACCCAGGACCGGGGTTGTCGGTGTAACGTGATAACGGGCATCCGCTCGTAGGTACGAGTTGGTTGAAACCGTCTATCCTCTCAAATGATATATTAAGCTTTAAAACTCTGCCTTTTACCACGCAGAATTTACATTATCCTACTACAAATATAACCAACTGAGCGTAATATTATGTATATAGAAGGATTTCCCTCTAGAATATATTATATCTGGTGCAATTATTTGAGTTTGCGTAAGGGACACATAAAATTGGTTACAATGGAATCCACAGTTTAAAAAATATCGTACTAATATTATAAATGCGAAAGTGTATTTGTTTATTGGTTTGGTCAATCACGCTGCAACAGAGCAACGGATCGACGTGATTTTTTGCATGGATATAGCTTAGGACCTGGAGTGACATAGGCTACTGGAAACTTTTATCCTGGAATATTAAGGAGTTCCCGTGGGGATAATATAAACTTATTCCACGCAGACGAAGTCGCGGGCATCAGCTATTTAGGAATCCGTTTCATTGAGAAAACTACCGAAATTTTTTAATTCATACCAAGCATTCAAAAGAATTTTCGAATTAGTAATACTGATTCAGATTAAAACGTTGCTTCTACTGAAATAGATATCAATTATATTTATAAGTATTATAACGCGCAAGGGAAAATAGTATAATAGGGAATAATATTGTATCGATTCCATACTTCCGTCAAATCGGAACCGATTACGACAATTCTTTATTTTTTACAAAGTTTGTAGTCGTAGTATATGGGGGGTTTCTATAACTTTAGTGTTTTTGCATGGACATGGGTTAGATAAAAGACTCATTGGCATGCGCTGACCTGACTGAAATGTCTTGACAGATAAGTTGATAGTCTCAGCAGACGGGTAGTAAAAAAACTTATTAAGAAATAGCAGCTTGCTCAGCTATCTTTCGTATTATGTGCTGCATCTGTATTTTTATCTTTATCAATCCATACTTCTATACTAATATTATACTTTAATGCGAAAGTTTGGATGGATGGATGGATGTTTGTTACTCAGTCTAAACGGCTTAACGTATCTGGATGAAATTTGGCACAGAGATAGATCATAGTCAGGAATAACACATATAGGCTTTTTCTAATCCCGGAAAATTAAAGTTTCCGCGGGAATAGTTAAACTCTAATCCACGCGGATGAAGACGCGGGCGTCAGCTAGTGTTTTATAAATTATTGGTACAGTGTAGCTAATTTGAATAAATAAATATTGATTAATACAATTTTTTTTTAAAATATTAATGATAAAATGGTGTATCTAATAATAAGTTTCGTTTTGTCTCTACCATTACTCTATATTTCTCAGAGTTTACAAAAAAAACTTAAATGAGATGTAAAATGTCCACGTGGATCAACCACGTCTACAATATAATATGTTAGCGACTGCAAATAGGAAGTAGACTGTATGTTCAAATAAAAGTATTATAAGTAGCATCGGTCATTCCATAGACTTGCTGAAGTCTTTCACTACAATAGTAAATAGCTATTGCGATTTTGTCATCAAAGAATGGAACTTCTATTCTTTGAACAATGAGCGCACATTTGCAAACAATCTGAAGTCCAAACATAATATCAGTTATCATGATAACGTCAACGCGCGCCACGTAACAGGCTTCTTATCTACTTGCGGTTAAACATAGAACAACAAACTATATAATAACATAAAAATAGGTTAGAATAAGTTATCTACTGTCAGATTTTTATAAAGGTGTCTTATTTGCTACAAGCTGATGCCCGCGACTCCGTCAGCCTGGAATAAGTTTTATACATTCCCACGGGAACTCCTTTTTTTCAAAAAAAAGTAGCCCATGTCCCAATAAACAAACACATTTTCGCAATTATAGCATTAGTACGATGAATAGTCGTCAGGATTTCAGTTTTTTGCTGTTTCTATAATACAATAGTGTGCATGTCACGCGCGCTGTTGCTAATTGTCATGATGGGTTACAAAAGCGATCTTTCCTTTACCAAATAAATAATAGGTCTTTACCTATGAAATTGCCGTTTTGTATGGAATAAGTGAAAGTACTTATTATTTCAAACTTTTTTATTTCTGTTATTCGAAGTAATCACCCATGTAATCGACGCATCTTTGCCAACGCAGTGGCAGTTTATTGATGCCCTTCTTGCAAAAATCAGCTGGACGGGAGGCAACAAACTCTTCAAAGGCATTTTGTACTGCCTCTCGGGAATTGAATTTTTTACCCACTAAAAAGTTGTATAAATTTTGGAAAAATTAATAGTCGGTAGGTGCAAGGTCTGGTGAGTATGGAGACTGTCTGTTGCGCAGTATGGGGTCGCGCGCTGTCGTGAAGGAGCAGTGGGGACGACCGATTTAACAAAGCTGGTTGCAGATGTGCAAGCTTCTCCATCATTCTCTCCAGTTCTTCACAAGTAGAAATCTGCAGTAATACTCATGCCGTTTTGTAAAAAGCTGTTGTGAATCACACCCGCACTAGACCACCAAACAGTGACCATCACCTTTTTAGGGGTCATTTTTGGTTTAGGAAAAAGTTTGTAAAAAGAATGTCATGGTTTTAAAACAAAATTAATTTGAGTTCAGAATACAGATCCATTACAAACTTTTTTTTATTTGAAATGACCAGTACTGAAGAAAGGCAATTTCATAGGTAAAGACCTAATATGTATAAGTATTACCATTTGACTTACAGGTGGCCTATTACACTGCACTTTTTACAAGCCCTGTGTGAAGGGTGGGCGTGGCCGCTAATTAGAGCGTTGCTTATTACAAAGCAATAAGGACCAAATTAGGGGCCCTTTCTCCCTATATCTTATTACACTACACTGATTCATGTGTAACCCTGCACTGATTCATGTGTAACCCTGCACTGTACAGTGTAACACTGCACTTGTCACAGGGACCCCCTGTGAAAAGTGCAGTGTAATAGGCCTATTAGTTCCACATCTGAGGTGCGTAAGAATTGCCGATTAAATCGTCAAAGATCGGCGTCAAAGTAAAATAAACCATACACGAAATTGAGCTCCAATTCAATGTTCAATGCTTTATTTTACTTTGACACCGAACTTTGACGATTTGATCGGCAACTTTTAGAAAATCTGGGGGCTGATCCGTTTACCTATCTGTCCGTCTTCATTTTAGTTGGAAATTCAATAAAAATGGACTTATATTGTAATGGTTAAAAATAGGTACTCAAACTTTTCGTTGAACACAGCGCATGGCAATATCTGTTAAAATATCTAAAACTGCGGAAATCCACATCCGTGGCAGTGATCGTCAACAAAAACACCTATTTCAATGTAATTAACTTCAGGCCGGCTTTGAATCGGAAACTTGTTTGTCCAGATTGGCTACATTTACTCATCTCGCATTCAAACTGATATTCAAACGCGCTGCCTCTCTGCCATTGTTAAATTGTATTTTTAACTTTTAACCCGCAAAGGAGAAACAAGGGAAGGATGCAAAAAGGTGGGTCTTATAGGGATGACTGCAGCTAAGTCGGTCTTGGCGCTCTCAAACATAAATCGATTTGCATTTAGGTACGTTGCTTGGTTTATGTATGTATCGAGACTAAGTTCCAGCCTACCAGAGGTGCGATTATGTAAGAATTACCGATCCAATCGTCAAAGTTCGGCGTCAAAGTAAAGTAAACAATAACGGCATTGAATTAGAGCTCAATTTCGTGTATCCATTCTCAAACGTTTAGGTATGTACGATACCATAACTTATCACTAGATGATGCCCGCGACAACGTCCGCGTGGATTAAATGTTATTCATTCCCGTGGGAACTCTTCAATTTTCGGGGATAAAAAGTACCCGGGATGTCCTTCTCCCGGATACTTCCTATCCCTGTACCAAATTTTATCAAAATCGGTTAAACAGATGGGCCGTGAAAGCGTAGTAGACAGGCAGACAAACAGCCAGACGGACAGACAGACACCCTGTCGCATTTATGATATTAGTATGGATTTACAAAACCATTATTATTTAGATTCAATTGAATGCTGATGTTATTGAATTCTAAACACAAAAAAGTGAGATGTAATGTAAAATTATGTGGCCAACTTATGACTTTGAATATGTGGATTAAAAAGATGGTTGATTGTCTGATTTTGAGTTACGGCTACCGGCACAATAATTATTGAATGAATAATTAAGTAGGTACTTATTCGTAACGAAAAAAGCTTATTTAGGTTACCACTCTCAAAATGTCTCAGATCTAAACAAATCACTGTAAATCCGGAGACACACGTGCGAAACCGTATGTATGATGGGACGCAAGACGCAAGGGAAGCGCGCGTACTCGTTTACGATTTGTAATATTGGAAGCCACGAAACTTGCTCGCTTGTAAAGACCAACATTGACAACGTATCGATTATGCAACATGTCCTGCGATCAATTTAAAGGCAGATTCAGGTTAATTTGCTGCAACTAAGCTCTACTCAGTTAAATCTAAAGTCTAGTCACTATATTACACTTGCTATACTGCCACGACTTTTGAGATATTTGCCATAAATGCGCAAATACCCAATATAAGGTTTTCAAAATTTATGACAAGTATACCTACATTTCCTCGTTCCGGATTTTGTCCCTGAGAGAGAATCCCAACATAGCCCGCTCCAGAGCACGCTGAGCGACTTTGACCGAAGTGACCGACATAGCGGATTAGACATTTCTCTGCTGATTAGCAAGCTGAAGTGGCAGTGGGCAGGTCATATCTGTCGCAGAACCGATGGCCGTTGGGGCAGACGTGTTCTGGAGTGGAAACCGCGTACCGGTAAGCGCAGTGTAGGACGACCTCCAGCTCGCTGTTCCGATGACCTAAAGAAGGTTGCGGGAAGCGGTTGGATGAGGAAGGCGGAGGACCGTGTTTGCTGGCGCGCTCTCGAAAAGGCCTATGTCTAGCAGTGGATGCATACGGGCTAATGAATGGATGGATGGATGGATACCTACATATATATAGTACAGGTAAACACACACAAACAAGTCGAACGGCAAACCAGTCTTACTTTTACAATACAAAAGGTGGAAAAGCGCAGAGGCAGACTGTATACCGATGCGGGATGAACTTATACGCGGGTCGTGTAAAACACGGGCCAGACGATGCGTCGCACGCGAATGAAATTTGGATAGATAAATCGCATAGTGTGCGTGTGTGTAAATAAAATAAATGGTGCGACGGATAAACTGAATTCAGTTTCTCTTTTACAGATCGTTTGTTTTAATGTTTTTAGAACTTCAGATTACTGAAATGTTCAATTCTTCAACTATGAGTAAAATTTTTACTTATACGACTTATCAACTGCTACTATAATAAAAAGCAGTAGTGATAAAATAGCGTGCTATATAGAAATGTTAAGGTGGATTCATAATATAATATTATATTATTGCAAACAGAAACGCCAGTCAAAACAATCACTTTGCGCAAGCATGCTTGAACGTCTGCAGGATGATTTCTTGCAAACCCTTGCACGAAAATGATAAATATTGTTATATACTTAAGCTTGCTAATAAAAATCACCTTTAATCATTCATATGCTTCGGCGTGAAATATCAAAATGTGTTCTAAATACACTCACTCAGTCAGACCTAATGAGTCAATGCTATTGAATAAAATAATATAATTCAATACATGCCAGAACAACTTTTATCAATACATACAACAATACATAGAGTACTGAACGGCTAACTACAAAACTAATCAAAAAGAGGTATAAACAGAGAACCCAGTATAACTATTTACGTGCTTCAAACGGATACTAAGGGACGCGTCAAATTGGTAGTAGCCACTTTTTGTTGTGTATCGATAGAAAGCCCAATGATCTTGGTCAAATCTTGGTTTTAAGTGTTGTGTTCTATTTAATACTATAAATATAGTGATGTGGTTGTCTACTTTTTAAAGCGGATAAGGATATGCACCAATCTACGTAGATACGGATGTAGTGCATTCGGTTTTCGGTAGCCCTTTTATGTAAAACCTAAATTAATCATTAAACATTTCTATTTTGTATTTGACTACTAGTCAAATAAATATTTTTTTAGTGATTATTAAATCCCTAATAATAGGTTTAATATACAAGTCCCCGGTTAGTTTTATGTTGGAAAACCATATTAAACTATCGATTCACAACCGTCACAATTCAGTATTTCATACAAAATCCCATACTAAGCACCAGTTTTGACGTTTGAAAAGAGTTGCTTATTTGGCTAGTTCTCAAATACCCAATTGTTGTGATTGGCTGAATCATATTCTTGCTGCAACTCAGAGCGAGCTTCTTGAAATACCTATCGGGAGAATTTAATACTAAGTACAGTTTTTTCCCCAAACCAAGGTGATTCTATGATTTTAAAAACTTGTGGAATGATATTATTGAAATATTGTTAAGCAATTAAAAATAAAATCACTATCTTCATCTTAGCGTCTGTCATGCCTGTTTGTAATATAAAAATATTACAAAATAATCTTATATGGCGAACGTTAAGACCTAAACAATGTACCGAGCCCTGTCTTAAGCATAAAGTTTACTACGAAGATATCATAAATATATTATGCTGCTATCACCACTTCCTATCAATATTATACCTATTTAGCATAGAGTATAGAGTATAAACTATACGTACAACAAAATATGGCGGTTAAAGAATTGGAAATAATTTACCTTGTTATTCTGCTTTATAGCGAATATTGTAAAAATAACAACTAACAACAGTTCAAGAGACTTCAGGTTCTCTTTTTATGTTAACGTTATAGGCAGTCTTAATTAGTTTTTTCAATGATTATATTTAATATTAAAGTCCTGTAAATTTTTTACGTGGACGAAATCTCATTATTGGTGAAAACAAAAGTAGAATCGGAGTTCTGAATCTTGCATATTTGACCATAACATGCTTTTATTGGTCCGTACTCAATATTGACTGCGTAACGTGCGCGGCGCGTGCCGTGGTGTGCCACACAAGTTGCAATTCAAGTTTTTAACTCGTTCAGTAGTCATAGATCTTCATTATTTTTATAAAAGTATAATATGACTACAAGGCATGCAATAAGTTGCACAGTGAATCTAAATACACAAATTCCGATTCGTAGCGCAGATAACATCTCTTTTTGCAAACAATTTTTTTTAATTACTATAATTTTCGCATTACTTATTGTATTTATTACATGTTCATTTTAAATATTTGTTGAAAGCGCTTGAACATGGCATATTTAATTGCCGACGAATCCAAGCATCAAATAATATTATGTTCAGATACTATAATTTCCGTCCAAATTAATAATAATATAATTATTTCCATCGTCAACATAATGATAATAAAATAGCTAATAGCTCATTCAACATCAAATGGTCTAGTTCGTTTGAATAAAAATAATATTCGACTACTTATGAACGACAGTAAAGTTTTTGAAAAATATCGCACGCTACTCGCACTCTCGTACAAGAAGTGGTCATTCAAAGATGGGAGATAACTTTTTATCTCTCGGCCTTTCTACCATCGCTTAAAACATATTATTTTAAAATGTCAGTTTTATACCACGTACTTTGACGTCCCTAAAATAAGGATTATAATAAGGATCAGAAGAAGCAAGAGCGTCAACAATATAAAACTAATATTGGTAGTAAGCTCTCAGACCTGATACTAGAACATATTAATATTTAGTAATATAGGTAGGTATCTTCCCAAACTACTTTCGCACATAGAATATTGTACTTTTAAGGACCACTACGCTAGGGAAATCAAATACTAACAAAGGAAGTTGCATATATAATAAACGCATATAATATAAATGAGCAAACGAGATTGTTACATATTAAAGGACTTCAAAGAAAATATAAAATAACCAATAGACGACGTGTGCAATAATAAAACCCACATATCAGATGAAAATACAAACCCAGTTATAGCACTTCCATGATTTACAGTGCGCTCGCGTGCTTTAGACCAATTCCATTGTTAAGTGGGTGTTTTTTTAGATTTTTTTATACGTCACACCGACGAGTTTAAACTAAAGGTATGTGTACCACACTGACATAAAAAATATATCACGGCTAACGAGATATTTACCGTTGGCACTACAATCCTATCAAATAAGTAATTTACTATTAAGTTTACCAAATAGAAGTGGTTATGCACTTTATATATGTATTTAAAAACTAAATTGATAATAATTTTATTTTCGAGGCAATTCGAATCTCGTAAGAGAAAATCTTTATTTCTAGAAATATGATATTTATTTAAGCACATCCTCTAGGAATAAACTAGCGAAGTGGGATTACTATTAACATAATTTTTTCTTGATAGCCTTAATATTAACAACCTCGCGTAATAATTATGTTAATTATATCACATAATTACTTTAATTATAGGTGACTACATTATAACCATACTAGCGGTCGCCCGCGACTTTGTCCGCGTACAATTTCTGATTTCTTGAGATTTTCCCGCTGCAAAAACCCTACTTATAGCAGCTATACAGCATTGGCAGGTTTTTATTATTTAAGACTAATAAGTCCTTAATGCTGACTTCAAAAACTCATAACCTTCATGCAAGCTTTCGACCCCTATTTCACGCCCTTTGATGTGGATAATCGTAAAATTGCTTATGCAGTTTATTATTACTTAAAACTATTAACCTAAGTCCTGATTTTCAAGTCTCTAATCTAGTTCTGCAGTCTAGTATTACTTAAAACTAATAACCTTTATGCCGATTTTTAAGTATCTAACTTCAAAAAAGGGGGGGTAAGGAGGAGAGCGACAACAACATCTAGTCGGCCCCAACAGCCAACCTCACCTGCTCGTGGTGCCCCTGCTAGATAACAGACGAGGCTCTGGCGACCGACCAATGGCGGTATATCCATACACCCAGCTGGGCAACTGGCTGGAAGAGGTTACAGTGGCCTTGGGGTACAAATTATCCCAGTAATATCTGGCGCAGAAGGCAACGGGAAACCACTGCGACTATAGTCCCATGAGAGTTGTATGGATGAATATAAAAGTTGTTAATAGAGAGTGTTTGCCTAGCAACCCGCGTAGCGACCGGCGCCCTGAGTTTTCCGGGGCTCAGGATGGTAAATTGTCTACCGGCCATGGAGTAGCAGGCAACCAGGCAATCCATGGAAAATATGCTACTGGAAGAAGCATCAATCTACGTAAACAACTTGGCTTGGGTACATGGAACGTTAGAGGACTTTTAGATGATGGGAAACTCCACATTTTGGAAGGTGAAATCGATCGCTGTAATGTAACAATAACTGGAATCAGCGAAACACACTGGAAAAACAGTGGCCACCGTGACACTGAGAAACACACCATCTACTTCTCCGGTAATGAAAAAAGCAGTTACTCTGGAGTAACGGGAACTTCTTGTCATCCTCGGAGATTTCAATTCAAAAGTAGGAACCACCACCAATGATTCAGGTCTCCGCGATATCGTTGGGAGGCATGGACTTGGTGTGAGAAATTCAAGAGGTGAACGACTTATAGAGTTTGCTGCCAATAACAATCTGACCATTATGAATACCGTGTTCAAGCATCATGTGAGACGCTTATACACTTGGGTATCGCCAGATGGTAAGCACCGAAATCAGATCGACTACCTCCTTATAAGATCTAGGTGGAGGAGCTCAGTTACGAACGTACATACATTGCCAGGTGCCGACTGCCACTCGGACCACCAATTTCTCGTCGGCAAAATGAAGCTAAAGCTGCAGAACTCAAGACCAGCTAAAAACTCAAGAAGAACAGAAGTTTGTGATAAAAGCTCCTTTACTAAATCACTGGTAGCAAAGCATAGTACTTGGCTGGCAGAAAATACGAGTACGATGGACTCCAACTCTCTGTGGTTATCCGCAAAGAAATACATCAATGAGGCTGTCAGTGAATCATAACCGCAAAATCCAAAGGTTAAGAGACAACACTGGATGTCAATACAGACATGGAAACTAGTGGAAGATCGTAGAAGTATGAAAGCCAGAGGAGCATTAGTATCTGAACTTAACTTACGCATTAGTTACTTAACTTAACATAAGTGCAACAATACAAGCGGAATGTAGACGTGATCAAAATGGTGCCCTAGCGAAGCTGTGCGAAGAGCTTGAGCAGCACTCGGAAAAGTATCAAACCAAAGATCTCCATGATAAAGTACGATATCTGACCCGTCAGTTTAAACCGAAAACCTGGGCCATAGACAACTCCGCGGGTGCAACTATAACTGAAATTAAGGATATAGTAAATGTTTGGAGGGATTACTGTAAGTCATTATTTGTAGATAACAGTTCCTTACAGGATGACACTTATCCCATACACTGTACAGAAGAGCGGGAACCTATAATAATGAGGGATGAAGTACGTGCTGCTATTCGACATTTTAAGAGCAAGAAAGCTGTTGGAGTGGATGAGTTGCCAATAAAAGTATTTAAGGCCATGGGAGAATCAGGTGTTGATGTCTTACACACCATATGTTGCAAAATTTGGGAAACTGGACTTTGGCCAGCAGAATGGGCACATTCCATATTCATTCCATTGCATAAAAAGGGATCAACGAAGAAATGCAACAACTACAGACTGATTTCTCTCATATCACATGCGAGTAAGGTACTGCTTCACATAATAAATACAAGACTTCAAGCTTACTTGTCGCGCCAAATCGCACCGGAACAAGCTGGTTTCGTCAAAGGAAGAGGTACACGAGAACAAATACTTGTGATCCGCCAAGTCATAGAGAAAGCTAGAGAATTTAACAACCCTCTATACATTTGTTTTGTTGATTTTAGGAAAGCATTTGATACGGTTAAATGGATAAAACTCTGGCAAATATTATCTCAAATGGGTGTACCTCAGCATCTCATATATCTTGTTCAGAGATTGTACGTGGATGGTACAGCAGCAGTACGAGTGGACGAACTAGAATCTTCAACCTTTAAAACTCAAGCTGGCGTTCGACAGTGGTGCATTCTCTCACCGCTTCTTTTCAACGTTTACACCGAACACATAATGCGGATTGTTTTGGAAGACTGGGATAGAGGTATATCTGTTGGAGGACGAAAGATGTGTAATCTCAGATATGCAGACGATACTACGCTTCTTGCCCAAACAAAAGAAGATACAGAAGACCTACTAGAGCATCTGGAGACAACTAGTCTTGAGTTTGGACTAACCATCAACAGGGATAAGACCAAGATGATGATAGTAGATCGGGCTCATCATAATAGGCCAGAAATTCAAAATATCGCCAATTGCGAGGTGGTGCAAACTTACATCTATCTTGGTTCTACTATCTCTAATACGGGGGGCTGTGAGTTGGAAATACGTCTGCGATGTGCCATAACTAGGTCTGCGGTAGAGAAGCTCAATAAGATTTGGAAGAACAGGAAGATCACCAAAACCACTAAGGTTCGGCTTATGAGGTGTCTCGTTTTCCCAATCTTTCTCTACGGAGCTGAAACATGGTCGCTTAGACTACAAGACCGACGTAAAATTGATGCCTTGGAGATGTGGTGCTGGAGGCGCCTTTTAAAGATACCTTGGACAGCCTTTCGCTATATAAATATTTCCATTTTAAAAGAACTTAAGATAAAAGAAAGGCTCTCGTCGACTGTGCAATTGCGAATTCTGAAGTTCTTTGGCCACATAACCAAAAATGAAGGGTCAATTGAGCGTCTGGTGGTACAGGGTCATGTGGAAGGGAAGCCAGGCAGAGGACGTTCTCCTACACGATGGACAGATCTAATAAAAACTGTAACCCAGACGACTGTGGTGGAATGCTCCCGAAACGCTACCAACCGATACAAGTGGAGGAGCATCGCGCGGGAGGCGGTGCGGCCAAATTTGAAGAATAAGACCGATGACGAGTGTACCTGAATCATCCCAGCAGCCACGACCACTCTGTCAAGAGTGCACGACTGAGAAGAAGAGAACTTCAAAAATCTACATGCAAGCTTCCAAGCCCAATTTCACACCCACACAGGTTATTATTATTTAAAACTAATAACCTACATACCGATTTTCAAGCCTCTCACTTCAAACACAAAGGACTTTCATAAAAACTTACAATCCCCATTACACCCTCTTTGGGGTTAATTTTCGTAAAATTGATTAAACAGGTTATTATTATTTAAAACTAATAACCTAAATCCCGATATTCAAGTCTAACATCAAAAACTTAAAACCCTCATGTAAGTTTCCAACCCCTATTGCACCCCTATCGGGGTAGATTTTCGTAATACTGCTTAAGTAGGTTATTATTTATTTAAATTTAATAACCTAAATGCCGATTTTCAAGTCTCTAACTTCAAACATATAGGACTTTCATACAAACTTACAACCTCCATTACACCCTCTTTGCTGTGAATTTCGTAAAATTGCATAAATGGGTTTTTATTATTTATAGCTATTAACTTAATTGCCAATTTTCATGTCTCAACTTCAAAAACAGAGGACTTTCATACAAACGTCTAACCCTCATTTCAACCCCTTAGGGGTGAATTTTCTCAAAACCGTTTCTTAGCGGCCGTCTACACCCTCTCGTAGAAGGAACCAATCTTCCAAATTTCAAGTCTGTATGCTTTATAGTTCCTGAGATATCATGTTGAATCAGTGAGTGACCTTTCGCTTTTATATATATCGATTATAGGTATGTAATTATAATATTGACGTTCGATACGGAAGCATTCGCGTGACAGCGGAACTTCTGACACCTGGCGACAGCTGTGTTTTTCATATTTCACTGTCAATTTTTGTCTAATGTGATCTACACAACATACATTTACTATAGTAAGTACTATATTTAATATATTTTTTATCATATATTGGCTGCCAGATCGTAGAATATGCCTTATTAGTTATTACATAATGGTGCTGATCTACCTTAAGTAGCTATGAGGTTCGTATAGTGATACGCTTACAATTTTAACAGTTGTTGGAACTTGAAGCATTCTGACTTAGCACCATTAGCGAATTATAGGAAGAGCGCGAGAGGACCTGACAACGAATGCCGAACATTAATTTGTTATTATAGTAATAAATCAAGGTGTGCACTAGTAAAATTTTAAACATCTTAGTCATAATATTGCCGTTTTGAGGGAACACAAAAAGCACTAGTGCAAAGTAATATTTGCACGGGCGAGATAATAGAGATAAAATTTGTTTCTGCGTCTCAGAAAGCAGAGGTGATATTATATCGAATAACTATTTAAAATCTTCCAGAATACTAATGGGCGATACAGACGATCTTTACACAGGAGGGCTATAACATTTCACAAGCTGAGGTTTGTTCAGGTTTTACTTTGATATTGTGGATTTTACCAAAATTCTGAACTGAAAGTTGAGGTGCGAAAGCTTGTTTGCGCAGCTCTCACCCAAACTTTCGCAGCCAGCGTTGAGCGCGAAAATCATATTAGCAGCTATCACGACACAACAAGCGGTCAACTTCAGACTCGACAAAATGATTGCCGCCAGCTATACAAATTGACACTTCACGCACAATTAAGTTTGCTGTTTTAAACTAGATTAGACTAGATTTAGCCAAGTCATTCTAATTTCGTTTTAAGAACTAATGTCCTCCCGACCGAATTTCGGTCACAACGGCCAATCTCCAGAGATATTAGCCATCTGCGCGGGAGATATTATAGTGCACAAACACAGGTGCACTCTCTTTTCTTTTACTCTCATAGCCCGATGTGACGGAAAATCCGACACGACCGTAGAGAGATCAGGCGCAGGACCGACGGCTTAACGTGCTCTCTGAGGCACGGGGGTGAAACACCGCCAACTTCCTAACTCCGGGCTAGTACTGAGAATATTCTTGTTAGAAAAACCCAATACTTGTTATGGCCCGAAACCGGGACTAGAACCGGGGACCTAGTCAGCCGCAGTCGAACATGCTAACCACTAAACCAACGAGGCAGTCAAAAGGACTAGTAAAACACACACAATACAAAATTTGAACTGTGGAAGGTGAATTTAGGTTATTGATTCTACAAAAAAACGTTACTACATAAACTGTAACAAAATTTTCTCTAGTTTAATTTTTTACATAACTATTTTCATCGTAAAATTAGTTCGAAAAGAGTTATTGTCAAAAAACTGTTTTTGGGCGCCTGTTGGCGCCTGGGCGTTTGTTGGTGAGCAGCAAATATACGAGGTGGCAAAGTGAAACTTCGGAAAGAGCACGTCGAAATCTATAAAATCACCAATTTTCAAAATTCCCGAGAAACTTTCCAGGTAATCCCCTTTTTGAGCACCAAATTACTGGGTTATACATTAACGACGTTTTAAGCAGTTTCAGTTTTCATCAAAAAAATAGAATCAAAAGATTTAATCCTCAATACCAGGCAGTTTGGGTGGAAATATGTGAGTAAGCGGACTCTACCTAGGTGGATAACGTCGAAAAACAAGAGACAAAAAGTTGGAAACAGCCTTCCAGTCCAAGGACGGACATAGGCTAACTTTTCGCACGAAGTCCGAAGAAGCAGACATCATCTGGTCAGAAATAAAAGTAGACTTCGATAAAAGTACGCAAGTAATGGCGCTACCCAAAGTCATACGTGGAATGGTAAAAATATTCCTTTGAATTTTAAAGTGGCATTTTAAAAGCCAACCGATGTTTATGTTTGTACTGCCCGCATCATCCTAGCTGCGAAACCGCCGTCGCGTCGCGACACGCTTTCAGTGTTGCCTTTTAAATTTGCTAGTGTAATAACTCTAACATAGAAAACATTTTCCGAATTAATATTACGAGAAATTAGGATAAGTCTAAACACATCTGTCCAGTCATGTTTAACTAGGGAGTTCCTAATGGGAGTTGAAAGGTGAAACGGTATTATGGAATAAATGCTTACGTGTCCAAAACTTCCTTGCCATTAACGACTTTAAACAACTCACAAAATTATCATAAGAAAAGCTCACCTACCACAATTATTATCTACTTGTATTATCACTGAAAAATTCAATTGGGATTGGAATTAGCTGAAAAACCGATTAGGTGCCAAATTCAATACGAACGAATGTAAATTTGAAAAGGATTCTAAAGAAGAGGACATTTTTAGAAACCTTCGAATTCCACCAGAATAAAAATTCACCCACTATAATTCGAAAACACATGGTATCACTGGTGCATGATGACGATGATGATCGCCACTAATCTCTGTTAGTTATATGAACAACGACTTCTGCCCTGACGTGACTGACGTACCCTGTTTTAGCACGCACAGTGAGGACATGACAGGCTACAATCAACATAAAGGGCCCACCTTATGTTGATGATCACTTTTTTTTGAGGAACCTTTTCTAGCCTCCTCCCTTGTTTAACGGGGAAAGCAGTGCCTCTCTAAATAGAGCTGCTTTATCACAGAGGGCACTGTAGAACCGCACTGTGGTAGATTCACTCGACTATTTAAAAGCACTTGGCAAAATCAATAAAAAAGATTTGAATTTGTCATCCCAATGTAAGTGCGACCACTCTCCCTACGCCGCCTTAGTGCAGGTATTAGACAAAACTCTGAGAGCTCACCTCCGAACTTTTGTACCTTTACCCATCGCCGTTACGACCGGGAGGGAGTGGATTGCAGTGTCCAGCCGACAAAAACCTTGATTCCTATCTGCCGCTTAAGGCCATTCACCAATGCCTCGCTACCCTGCCGACCCTGCCAATCTCTGGTGCTTATCAGCGATGAAATGCCTTCATCACTAGGTAGACATCTTGCACTAAGGAGGAAGTATCTGCTGACAGACTTTTACGCTGAGTGTACACTTGCACGCTAAGCGCACTATTATATGCCCAGACCAGTATACCAGGTTTAGCCCACGAGCCGACGCGGCTACCTGGGTGTGGCCGGTACAGATTCTTGGAGCCACTGGTGGGAGTTCGAAAATATCGGCGATTTTAACTTATGTCCTCTTGGTCAAAACAGGTAACAGACATGGACACTACCTACAGCCCAACACTACACTGTATAATATCGGTACGAAGAACGAAGTTGAACGGTCTCAGCTCTCACTAATATCATCCATTTTGTGCTCTCCATTTCATCGCCTTTCAAATGATATCCAACATGACCCTCACTATTGATGTCAAATAAGGTTTAAAGTTGTTTGAAGTGGATTTTTTGAAAGGTGCGATTTTTTTGACGCCGCGTGTATTTCGTAACTACAAACCATTCCCAAACACAAACTGAATTATGTTCTAACAGGCGAATTTAACAATTCTAAAAATATTCGACTTTATACCAACAAACTAAGCTAGTGAAAAGAAAAAAAAAGGTATAATAAGATAACAATGGGGGAATATTCAACCGAAGCGTATTGAGGTTAGTTTTTGTTATTTGCGCTTTTTCGTTTTACGTCGACGAATACTGGCAAGTGCGTTCCACCTCGTCCTACTGACATACTAATGCTCACAAAAACATCAGGCGGATGGGCCCGACGAGCGAGGATAGAGTTTGCCGCGTATGTTTATTTGTCTTGACCATTAGGCACGATCAATTATTACATTTAACTATAGAAATCGACCGCTATAATCACTCAAAATATTTAAATAAACGTGTTTGTATTTTTCTGATATCCATAATAAATTAACACTAGCGCGTTTTTAATTTTGAATATCCATGATTTACGTTTATTTATTTGTAAAATATATTTACATAATATAAGTGTGATCTAGGTTATTTATCTTAATTTCTATACTATCTTGAAGTTGCGGCCTACGCATTGCATCTTAATACCGGTTCCGAGAATCCCACAATAGAAGAGTTCGAAAGAAATCAATATGTACACAGACAATGGCGTATTCTCCAAGTTATTTAATGACGTGAAAGGTCTTTTCCTACGACGATTAGTAGGAATACCCAGCAACTATTTTCGAGCTATGGAGTTGACTATGTAGTTTTCTTAAGGGACAATTAATTGTGGTGGCGCTCACAAAGGAGGGGTATGTCCAGCAATGATCAACGGACGTTCACAGGACGCCGAACGATAAGATGATGAACTTTTGTC
The DNA here is from genome assembly GCA_964035005.1 of Erebia palarica. Lineage (NCBI taxonomy): Eukaryota > Metazoa > Arthropoda > Insecta > Lepidoptera > Nymphalidae > Erebia > Erebia palarica. Next base: position 26,334,265 of record OZ035986.1, read on the forward strand.
TTCGTTAACAAAGATTAAGTTTGGTCTAAACTGAAATAGTGGGGAGCTATTTTGAAACTCAAATTGAAGAGCAGGCTCCATTTGCGGATTGTTTCCGCATTCAACCCTGTTTATGTTTCCCTTTCACAGTTTGGAATATACCAAAATTCGATGGGAATTTAAGTTTTCAGAGATCTGATTCCAATATAAACACTCGACAGCCAAACAGCACCAGCCAAAATAAAGTTGCCAGAAACTTATGCTGCGTAATGCGAGCCATATAATTATTGTTTCAAAATTCTTTTTCAATAAAGCAAATACCACATAACCGCCTCCGCATAGCCAAAAGAATGGGATTGGCTTGGAATTGATGAAAACTGGAAAGATTGTGAACAAAGCCACACACAAGTCAAATTGTTTGAAGGTACTATCACATTGTTCAAGAAAAGCTATAAAACTAGCTAGGTCTCGGTTCAATTTAACAAAGCAGTTAAGTGACTATGAGGGGTCAGTGCACGCTACTGAATAGAAATGCAATACCATCACAGAATATCTAGAATAACTCGAATACCGTAGCGATAATTTTAATCACTTCATCTATACCATATTGTGAGCCAATTCCTACATAAGCGTATAGTGGAGTGAAGTTTAATAATTATATTATAGAGTGAAGAATTCTTTAGTGTACCCTAAACCGATTTATATTATTGTTTATTCAAGATTTGTCCCCCAAAATTGATTACAGTACAGAGAAAATATAATAGAATTACATAACAATACACCTTCAGAAAGACACAATGGTATTAGGTAAAACCAGCTGCGGTGCAAATTACACACTAATCATCCCCAAGTCTAAGGCAATTTACAAACGATCGATTGCTCAATTGGCTACAATGGCACAGTTATTCTCGTCAACAGGTATCCTCCATCGGCCAATTTAATAAAAAATCAATCTATCTGCAATATGCCGATAAGTTACTAAGTTAATATGTTTAAGTTACTTATCAAAATTAAAAACACGATTCACCAATTCTAGCTTTAATCTAAATGGGACTTTTTATTCCACTACAAGTTAGCCCTGTTAGGATGGCCTGTTCCACTAGTCCATACCAATGTATCCACCCTGGGGGGTAAGAGTGGTTTTTTTTTCCACCTATCACTTAGTTAATAATAAGTATTGTCAAGAAGAAAAATATATATTAATACGTTCATGGCAGTTACATTAAAGCCATAACCCTAATCGATTTCTACACGGCACCGTACCGGAACTAACCTAACCTAACTAACTCTTCAAAACAAACCAAATGAGCCCAAACTCAAGGGATTTACTAGAAATAATTGAATTGTTCCACAATCTTACTCCTGGTTCCATAATCTGATCTGCTTGATGGAACCACATTATTGTATTGTCATCAGTATTACCCACATCTACAAATTTTCAAATAGATACGACAATAATTAGATGTTGGTTAAATTCGACTTTCCAAGATTTGTTTACTATTAGTTAGCTAGTTACAGGTGAAGCTAATAAGTGTTACTAAAAAATAGGCCATACCTTTTTAGACCATTGACAACTTTGCTGTAACTTATCGACGGATTAGGTATATTATGAAGATACGATTGTTTATCCAGGCAGCCGCATAATATGTACCAAGGTGCACCAAGAGGTGCCTGCTCCACTGTAAGTACATGTCGAAGCAGGATAATTTGGGGAATATTACGGTGTCATCAACAGCGGTCGTGACTCGACGTGCTGTATCTACAAAGCGGAACGCATTTGCATGCGACAATTTAGCACCGATAAACATTCAAGGTCGCAATGAACTGAAACACATACTTTTATAATGTCACTGTTAATCGACTGATATTAACTTAATGTCTTACCCTATTCTGACATATGTAATAAAAACAATGTCCTGACTAACTGTTTGACTCATCTATTACAGCACAAAGTTCATAAGCAAGTATGTATGCAATTTCATATTAAATCTATCTTGCATTTCTATGGCATAATCTACTCGTAAGTTCATATTCACTCACACTCTATAAAAGATTCTTTTCTTTTTATATATTCGATACAGATCACACATTTATTATTTTAAAAATAATCCGTTTCCTACTACTTGTTAGATTACATTTTGCCTGAGGCTGTTTAGTGTTTTAAGGCCGAACTTGCCGGAAAGTACGAAAACGACTACTATGTTTTCGGATAACAAAATAAATATACTATAAACTCACATATTCAAATATTTGTGGATCTGTTTGTAGAGTGTGTTTTGTTCGTGTGTAAGTTTATTTAAATGTTTGTGGCTACTACTAATTCCTTAGTGTCCTCAGATACCTGAATGGTATCTCTTCTCATTGTGCGTGACCCGTCGGTGTGTCCGTCGATTCCTTGTGAGCTGTCGGCTGCTGCCACTGTCGCCGCGAGGTCCTCGTGGCAGTGGATTGCCTGCTGTAATATACCCTTTGATAACGGTTCGTCATTACATACCTACGGACGGTATTTTCTATTGTTCTGCCTTAAAAATATTTACCGAGTACACCTAAAAACTTTCTACGGGTCAAATGTCATAATGTAAATAAAAAGTATGACGAAAAAATATTGGCGAAATGGACCTATCTAAAATAATTTAGTTATCGCTCTGGAGATTTCCAATTGTTTGACTTCTTTTCCTTGCATGTCTGATTATATTTAAATGTGTCTCGCGAAGGCCTACTCGTTAAAGCCATTCGTTTTGCTATAAAACATGGTTCACTTTGGATTGCGCAATGGATTATCATAAAGTGCGTTGACCCCGACGCCTGATAAGGACCGAGGTGAGGACGTTATCAGGTGGCGCAATGCAGGCCCGAAAATGCTCAAGCTGGCAATTCGAGAGGTGGGCGATCAATACGGGCTATACTGGTACAAAAATTCAGATACTGTTTTCCAAGCGCAACCTAAATCTAATTTTAGTTTACTGAAAAACAATATTGAAAATGTGTCTCATACATATACTTATCGCTATTTTTTTGCTTATCAGTAAGTAATTTTTCCCTATTTTTCTGTTTTGCGATATTATATTTTTGAATTCTATATTGAATACATAAAATATCAGTCGCAAACCATTTAATTCGAGTGGCTGACAAATGTGAACACTAATGATTAGTCTCAAGCCGCAGACCAAATGGCGACTATAACAACTATGAATATACCATTAAAACTTTGAAACTTGTTACTGCCGCTGAAGTGTTAAAAACAATGTGATAATAACAGAAAATGACGACATGTTTTTAAATATGTTTAGATTAGTCTTAATAAAATTGTTGAGATCAAAAATGACCAAGAAAAACAAACTATTGGTAAAGTAGTAAATTGTTTACCTTTATAAAAACATCTCAATTGGATTTCGTTCCAAGAGATTGAACAAGATGTTTTATTGAGTAATATTAATTATAGGACTTTTGAGATGAGCTAAATTAATATCATCTAGTAAATTGTTTTATTTTTGAGATTACTATGGTTAGTATAAATGCAGACATAATAAGCTATATGAAAACCATCTAAACAAACAATATGTGGATTGAAAATTGATATTTAAAGATGCAATTATAAACTGACGTAGTAATTTAAAAACAGATAGTAATTATTAACAGCCATTCTCGGTACTAGACGTCTAATCTATCTGATAGAAAAAAAAATCTCCTACAGCATCCGTTCAGCTACTCGTTTTACTGAGAAACGATTTCACCACTAATTAAAAACAATTATCCCTGCTATTTCATCCAATAATCAAAAGTATATTAAACACGAAACGATTAAAGTTTTCACGGTGCATTTAATGATAAATCTGATAAAATTTAAATAATAAGACACATTAAGATATTCTGTACCTCAAAGCAACAACCTATTTTATGGGCTTGTGGTCAAATGTAATAAAAGCTAGCTGAATATTCTGGAGATATCGAACATAATATACTTATTAATGAAGTAATTATTTTTTAAATAATTATACTCAGACAAAGTCATGCGCTAGACATTCATAAGGATGATGAAACCAATAAAAATCTCTTGCGCTCTCATGCCGATTTGGACAGTCTAGTACTCTAGTCATTCAACTGCTTCATACGCACCTCATCACGATTCACCTCGGGACAATGATTTTAACAGTCAAAGTTTAATGTATACGCGATTTACACCGCAAGCAAAAAGCTGATCCATTTATGAGTGCTAGTTCTAGAGTAATATTACGTGCCTTTACGATGATACAGAGTAACATGGTGATAAAGTGTGGTTGACGTGCGGTGGTTCACCAAACTAAACCATAACACAAAAATAAAAATAACTAGGGTACATCTATAACCTGTATAATATAATGTCGTAATCGACGAACGCTGGACCTCGTTTTATTAACTGTTTAGATTTCCTCAGTCAGATTTTTTACGCCACGCGAGAGCGAAGGTCGACCTCATTAATATAATGACTTCTAGTACCTACCGGAGCAACCCTACGTCAATAATTGTAAGCAATAAGAGAACAGTTCACTTTAATATTACCAATAATAATTAAGCTTTAATATTTATACAATCAATAATCATGAATTGCTTTTGCTGTATTTAAATACTACTGACAATCTGCTCTACATATAAAAGTAACGTACATATATATTCGCTATAACTAGGATAGTTCAATGTACTCTTGTTCTAAATTCTAACAATCGGGAGAACAGATTCAAGATGGCCTTATCGTTTGACCCTCGTTGGACGGAACCATAAAACGCTGACAGAGTGACCACTACAGAGGTCCCAATATTTCGCGAGTCCAGCATTCATCGACGGCGACCAATTGACACTTGACCCCGGCAACGCTTCTGTCGCGACCTTGGACTCGTAAGTACTGGAGATATTTCGATTTACACTGGACGTGGCCAATTAGGTAGGGTTAACTAGAATTTAGCAGCGAAGCCAGTACTTGCGGGTCATGTTTAACTTATTACGATTAGTTCAGGCAACAGTGTTAGAAGCTACTTTTTGCATCAGATATTATTTGACTAACCTTGAAGCTGCTGTTGAGCAGTGTAAGGTGCGAGTAGACGCGTACGTTTCTTCTCATATCCCTTTTGTGTGATGTCACCTGCAAAAATGAATTCCATCGTTAGCCTTTTCAACGCATTAAAACATACATATTTTAGATACAATTATATCTAGTACAGGTTTTTTATGAGAGGAAATGGTCTAATCAAGTAAATGCCATAGAGCGCCTTAAATGCTTAAGAAATTGTACGATCTTTTTTATTTGTTAAGCTTATATGAATGATATTATTTTGCAGTTTAATTATATGTAAGACTTTATTGATTATTAAGTAAAAAATTAAATTGAATATTTTATTAGAGTAATTATTACAATGCGGTCATCATCTATTATTATTTACAACACATTTTACAATTTACGTATTTAATACTAGGAACGCTTGTTCTCAACATATTCACTAAAATACTGAATATCCACACTAAATTTACATAATCAATTTGTGTAACACAGAGGTTATATGAAACCAAGATGTACCTATAAATCGCGCGCAAGTTGAATGCAGAGTAAATGTGTGGTGACACACACATTTACTCTGCATTCTCGCTGCAGACTCGCGCTCGTTCTGTAGGTACCCTGTAGATACCTAGTAATTAAGAATTAAACATGATGTTTACTGAGAAAATGTCATTGAAGAAGAATTAATATTGTACCTTCCATTGAAATTCTCTAAGCTGTTAATATGTAAGTACCTCTCCACCTCCCTAGTAAATGTCATTAAACAAGAATTGCGACTATTACTTATTCGTGTACCTAGAGATAATACCGCAATGCATATTTTATCATATTTCTGATATGTGGAAGCAGTATACTAGTCAGAGCTATTCCTATTTTACAAAGGATTCAGAAAACGTTTCGAAGTCAAACTGGTATTTAAATACAGAGAGCAAAATGAAAGCATACTTGAAATGAAATAATGTGTCGTAATAGAATAATGCACGTGATTGTAAAATAATTCGCAGCATTGCAAAAAGTTTGCGAAATTACCCGATATTTCCTAGGGATTCACTTATATAAAACACACTAGCTGTATTATTTTATATACAAGCGAAGCGGAATACGTCAGTGCTCCTGTACGTACAATACGCGAGATTTATTGCATGTTGACTGTCGTTGTCTTTGGTTCGAATTTATAGATAGTTAAGATAATTTGGTGTCAGAAAGGATCTAAAATTGGTGGATCCAATCCAATCCAAACCTTATTCGATTTTGTATATAGTAAGGTCATCTGAAGAACCGTGTAATGCTAATGGCCTGAGGATGATCGGATATAATCCAGAGTTAGTTTGCCAGACGTACACATTCATGCATATTTATAAGACCACTAATAAAAAATACAATAAGCACCAATTTTTGCCTGCTTTGCTAAACGACAAAACAGCAGTTTTCATATTTTCTACTCAGCTTTTATGTAAGTATATCTACTGAAAATAATTATTAAATTAAGCGGTTTGGCAAAACTTTATAGATCTACCAAATAGACAGCGTTTAATAGCAATGATAATGTTAGGTCGTGCAGTGTCAATCGGACATATTATTATTATATTATCTGGAACGTCTTATGTAATCTTAAGTTCGTAACCACTTGCAACTTATCGAACAAAACATACCCATTTACTTAAAATAACTTCTACCTTTAAATTGATACAATATACTTTTATAATCTCGATTACAAAAAGAGGAGGTTTTCAATTCGGCGCGTATTTTTTGTATTTTTTTGTATTTTTCTGTCTTAAATCTTGCGAAGGTTCCAGTGTGTAGATAAAAGGAAAATTTATAAGTTGAACTACACTACCATATCTGGTCGTTATTTTATCAACATCCGTGGACTATTTAGAGAGATATGGACTTTTAAAAATGTCTACGAATTGGGGATTCAGATTTTATTAAATATTGATGGTATTCATTTTGTAATTGGTATGTAGAAAAAATAAATGAGACAAAACATTATCCTAATTTGAAATTATGTAAATAGGCATAATTTTTTACGCCTTTAAATAATGTGGATTTGATAAGATGCGGTTTGGATGTGATGGGTCCTCACAAAATGATTTATCTAGCGTATCATTAATCAGCTCAGACTCAGCGATAGGATATTGCTAACACAATTACCTAATCATAAATTTAAAAAATGTAGGAATAAACCTGTCGCCATTTTCTTCTTAAACGAAATATGTAGAGATTGCTTCAAGTTGCCGCAGTATAGAAGAGAAAAGTGTCATCATCTTCCCAAAAGCCAAATTAATATGTCCCAGCTAGTAGCCGAAACAGTGAATTGACAATTTAGTTTCATCGGAAGTATCCTAACTCGAATCACCTCTATTATTAGTGTTTAAACGAACTTCTTTGTAAGTTCGTTGAAGTTCTAAAAAAAAACCATCCAGAACCGTTCAGCCGTTCTGGCGTGATTGAGTAATAAACATCCATCCATCCAAACTTTCACATTAATAAAATTAATATAGGTTAGTTATATATATGTTAACCGACTCTCTGAACTCCTCACCCACCGCAGCTCAGAGTATATTAAAGGCAATGTAAAATAGTGCAATGTTTATTTTCAATTTAGACACATCACTGCTATAGATATTATAAGAAACTTTAAGTTATTAAATTTAAGAAATACTGGCGACCTATGGGGTATGTCTGTGAAAGTCATATCTAACATAATAAGCCTTACTAAGCTGTAATTTTTAACGAATGTGTAGACTTAGGAACCTGCCCGAGTCTAAAGAAACATGGTAAATTTATTCCTTTATTTAAGTCAGGAAATAAAAACGATCTTAATAATTAAGACTTATTTCAGTCTCAGTAAGATTACTGACAAAATATTTTGAGCCAATTATTGAATCACTTTAACACAGCTTAGTGCATCCCGAGCAGTACGGCTTCACTAAGGGTCGTAATACAACTGGTGCGGGCGCAAAACTTTTAAAACATATATACGATGCCTGGGAGCGTTCAAAGAATGTTGTTATTGGTGTCTTCTGTGTGATCTGTCTAAGGCATTTGATTGTGTTGATCACAAAACTTTATTGCTGAAATTAAGCCACCATGACATCAGAAATGTTGCACTCGATCTCATTTCTTCTTATCTAAATGACAGAACTCAGAGGGTATGCATAAACCACGTGAAGTCAGAAGGCTCAACTGCATTAATGGGTGTCCCACAAGGCTCTATATTGGGTCCTTTTCTATTTTTGGTGTATATAAATGGCTTAACATACCATGTCAATAATGTATGTGACATTGTATTGTTGTAAAGACAATTTTCACGATGTAAACAATGCAATATCACACGTATCACACTGATTTACTGTCAATAATTTATTACTGAATGCTAAGAAAATTAAGTGCTTAGAGTTTATTTAACCTAATGTAAAGAATATTGAAAAAACTATAATGATAAATGGAGAAACACTAAAAATGGAGAACTCCACAGTTTTTTTGGGAGGTGAGCTTGGACAATAATCTTCAATGGGGCGCTTATATAGAGACACTAGTGGGAAAACTTAGCTCGGCTGGTTTTGCTGTCAGAAAAATTTGACAGTTTACCGATATAAAAACGGCTAGGCTTGTCTACTTTACTAAATTCTACAGTATTATGTCGGTATAGTACGGCATTTTACTGTGGGCCAGAGCAGCTGATATCCAATCAATTTTTATATTAGAGAAAAGAACCATCCGTTCAATTTATAAATCCGGATAACGCGAATCACTTCGTGTAAAATTTAAAGAGGTTGGCGGTTTTACGGTGCCTTCACAATACATATATTATTATAATGTCTTTGTTGGGCAGACCATTAATCTTTATAAACAAAAAATAGGTGATACTCACAATCTATGTACTAGAAACCGCCATAAGCTAGTAAAAGCGTCATATCGTGTGTGCAAGGTACAGAAATCCTTTGTGGGGTCGAGTGTACGCTTTTATAACATGGTTCCAAAAGAGTTACTAGATTTGCCATTAAAAAAATTAAAGACTGATATACAGCATTTGCTAAGTCGAGGCTATTATACTATCGACAATTTTACTAACGACAAAGTTACATGGAAGCAACCGGCCTCGCATCCAGTGACCCACAAGTCAGTGTATTACTTGTATGTATTGTATTGTTCAATTATTGTGACCTCTTTCTTTTTTTATGAAAAGAGCAACTGCTGAGTTTCTTGCCGGCTCTTCTCAATAGAACACTGCTAGCTTTCCGAACCAGTGGTATTCTTGACGTATCATAAGTGATACAAGTTGTCCTACGTGAAATAAATAAATCATTTATGGACCATTTATAGATAAAGAACATTTAGTTAATATAATAGCGACCTCCCGCGGCTTTCCTCCCGTGGCAATTTCGAAAAATCCGGCCGTAATCTTTGTCTAAATAATAAACGGAACCTCTTTGCAAAATTTCAGCTTATTATGTCCAAGGCTTGATGTTGACTGTTGAGTCAATCAGTGAGTGCGAATTTGCAACTTTTCTTTTCATTGTATGAAATACGAGTACTATCGTCTCATCGTCTAGTGAATAAGCACTTATAATTTAAAATTTTGATTGTAAAATGACACTGGAATTTTGATGATAAAGACAAAATTATTTAAGAATTAATTCGTAAGAACTACGTGCGTTTTAAAACAATAACTTCTCACTTCCGGATAAATTTATGTTTTGCAGTGGGACATCACGGGCGTTTCGCATTATATTAGTTAGGGACTACACTTTTCTTAAGCAAATGACTTTCCATTTTCATTTAGAACGATTGTCTTTATAGTTAGTTAGCTTTTGGATTAAAATATCCACCGGTTATCGCCGTATTGGCACCATGAAGTAGAATTACTCGTGATTGATTTTTTGTTATACGTTAGTGCATCATATTAAGTAAAATTACACTTCGTGTTGTATAAAGATATCCAGACATTCATAGCACATTAGACGCCGAAATGATATCCAAGTAAGTACATGTGATTGTTTTTTCCTTTTAAGTACTTATATTTTCCTTAATCAAACCGTGACACACGGCTAGACATTGCATTGTGTCAGAGCTAGTTATAAGGCCTACCTTTTTATTACTAGATATAAGGTAATCTAAAAACCAAAATAGATAAAGAAATTTTATCGTAGGAGACGATCTGCCTATTTTTATGAAAGAGAATCTTGTATTTTGGTCATTTGTTAGTTAATACTATTAATTATGAAATTGATCTCATGAGAATAGATATTTTTTTATCAATCTTGAATTTTTTCTAAATCCTTAAATCTGCATCCAGTGCATTGTAAAACCAACTGCAAGGATAAAGAAATACCTGTTTTTTTTTATAATAGTTCACAATTGCTAGTCGGCCACGATGGGTAGAGTTGATATGAATAATCTAAATTCTGTGTCTAGACAGACAGACATTTTAAGATGAAATAGTGAAACGGTATAAAATTACATTCAATAGAATTTCCACTATCAACGCACGCCATGCCAAGGCATTGGGCCCAATCAAGAAAGTGTTCAATGAAGGTCGGGTGTTATTACATCAAACATTATATATTAAATTAATATAAGCGAAGTTTCAATCAATATCCATCACCTTATGTACATGCATTTATAGCTCAGTAATGAGTAGTCTGTGTGTCCATATAGGCAGTTGGGCCACATCCACGATGAATGAAAGGCGTGCTTAGCGTTAAAACTATGAGTAGCATTGAATCGCAACTTCCGAGTCTCATAATATATTATAGCAGCACATGCAATCATTTTACGACCTAAATCTACTTCGCAGTGAGTCCGCATGAGATTTGTATGCAGGACTGGGATATTCTGGGTTTGAAAGTGAAATGAGATTTGTTTTGATGACGACGGTTCGTCGACATTAGCTAAGAAACGGTTTTGGAAAATTTCTAAGGGGGTGAAATGGGGGTTGGAAGTTTGCATGATATTTGAAGTTAGAGACTTGAAAATCGGGATTTAGGTTATTAGTTTTAAATAATGATAACCTGTATACGAAATTTTAGGAAAATCCACTTCAAAAGGGGTGCAATGGGTTTGGAATGTTACATAAAAATTCTATGATTGAGCACTTAGGTAATTAGTTTTAAATAATAAAAGCTTCTGTAGATAGGCATTCTGCAACGGAAAAATTTCATAATCTCCTGGGATGTCAGAAATTGTACGCGGACGAAGTCGCGGGGCGACCTTTAGTTCTTAAGTTTACTACCAACTTAATGAATTCACTGCATCGGGATATGTATGTCGCCGTAAGATTATAAAAACTGTTAGATTATAATCTAACTCGCGAAATTCTAAACTGTCGAAAGATTATAATTTAACGCATTATTTTCCGGTAGATTGAAAATCTGATAGGTATTTAAACCCGTTAAAACCTGAGGTTACTTATGTCGAACCCTAACCTAACCTACAAGAAAGAGACAAGAAAACGTAAATAAAATGAATATTTCTTAAATTGACACTTAGAACATAGAACAGTTTACAATCTTTCGACAGTTTAGAATTTCGCGAGTTAGATTATAATCTAACGGTTTTTACAATTTTACGGTGACATGTACATTCAAAACTAGTCAGTGGTCTATAGTATTAGAAATCAGCTTATTTTTAAACATTGCAGTCATTGCGTAAAAATACTGTTGATTGCAGATTATCGATTTCATTGATGCTTTGATTGTTTGAAAGTACAAAGTCAGTCTTACAAATACTATTAGTGCCGATTTTGTAAGTATCGAACAACGTCGCCAACTTGGCGTTCGACTGCTTTAAGTTTCCGGTTGACCTTGCAGTAAAGTATTCAGTCCGAACGAATGCTCTTTAAAAATTAAAACTTTATAAGAAATAAACGTCTCAATGCAGCTGATTTGTGTTAAACAATTTTAAGGTAGTATTTCTTGCAATATCAGATGCTCATTAGTATTGAAGTATACATACATAGCCACTAGCCACTACAGCCCATTAACGTCCCACTGCTGGGCACAGGCCTCCACTCTCATATGAGAGTGGGAATTAGAGCTTAGACGCACCACGCTGCTCCAATGCGGGTAATACATACATATGTATGTATACTAGTAAGAAGTAATAAATTTTTTATTACTATAAATTAGATTTTCAGATACTTTACCAGCGTCATCAATCATTTTCGCGGTCTAAGATTAACTCTAAAGCCACAACTCCTTACAATACTGGAAAACGGATCATAGACAGACCCTGTTTTGGACTATAGGAAATTGGATTTAACAATACGACGCGACGCGGAATTTTAACGTCGAGACGTTAGAATTCTTTATTATATTATGTATTTATATGTGATATCTTATAAATGTTGTATACATTATTATATTCCGAGTGAACAGTGAATCCCGCCAAGCTACGCAACAGTAAACTGCTTGTTGCCTCCCAACCTAATTGGGCATTAACCTATTGACGTAATGGCGTTGGGGATCCGGATCAGAGAATGTTATGTGCAACATCCCGATGATAGAAAATCTCATTTAGTAATTCATTTTATTCTTCATTTAAAAAGCTTCATTTTAAAAATAGCTGATCTCATTAGCTGAAGTAGAATTCTTGAAAATCACCTGAAAATCCTTCCACATTTTGCAAAATATTAGACCCATTGATTTGATCTTGTACTTTGATCTATCTATTAGTCTTTGTCTACTTTTAAATCCATACTTACAAATATCATAAATGCGAAAGTGTGTCTGTCTGTCTGTCTGCTATACTTTCACGGCTCATCTGTTGATCCGATTTTGATGAAATTTGGTACAGGGATGGGTTTTATTCCGGGTAATTAAGGAGTAATTAAAAATCGGGAACGCGGAACCAAAAAATCTCAAGCCACGCGGGCATCAGCTAGTAATATCTTAAACACGACACCGCATCTCTGTCAGCTCAGTACTTTTTCAGAAAAATGGTAATCATGGTTACATCCATCGTGGTGGACTACGGCGCAGTTTTTATTCCGAGAGGAGACTTGTGTTTAGTAATGACCCAGCAATGGATTGAAATGATGAGTAAACAATGAATCTTGATGTTGCCATGGGATCTATCTTGTTATGTACTGGAATAATTTATATAGCTTGGTAATAGGGACGCTTACGCGTTAGTCAGATTGGAAGGTCCAGCTTTCAGCATTCATTTTTGATAATGGACCTCGAGATCCACTATCCAAAAATAAAAACGATTTATCATGAAAACGTAGCTAAAATACGTAGGTTGATATCAACGTCGGTCTTCATCAGTTTAATATAATTAATCTATGGTTACATGGTAAAATTAGGTACTCTACTAGTAATCTTTAAAATTTATACATTAAAAACGACATACACATAATGTAATTTTGTATGTATGTATGTAGATGAGTTTGTATGTTCCACCATAACTTCTATACGCCTGAACCGATTTTAATAAATGAGGTATCGCTAGAATCCCTAGCTTATTCCGGGTGACATAGGCTAGTCAAATTTAAAAAAAAATTGATGTGGTGACCATGGTCCCATGGACCATTAAAGATTACAGTTGAAAAAAAATATTCGAAAATAAGATTAACCATATAAAAACCATACTAGAGAATTATGAGAAGATTCCAAAAATATATAACACTATAGTTCAATATGCAGTGATTCACAAAAAAATGTAATTTAATAAAAATGTGAATAAGATTCTATTTAACTAGATTAATTTAGTTTTTTGGCAGGGCAGTCGTGTTTTTAATTTTTTTTAATTATGACTTGTATAGTTAGTAGTCTTCAAGACGAAACTATGAAAATCCGTTCATGTTATGAGAATGACACAATTTTTATAAACTTTCTTGCGCAACTTGTAGTCTCTTACTTGAGTCTAGAACGCGCGTTGTGCCCTGTGAAAAACACTTCAAGTGTGATTTACACATAAGCATTTTTTATTTCTTTTATATTCAGAAATATTGTTTCTCTGATCGATACTTGTCTGCTAATATTAGGTATGCGAAATTGTTTTTCCGGCTTTTAACTTCCGAAATTTGGTACAGCGTGACGAAGTTTAGTAAGTCGTGGAGATCACTTAATAGCTAAACGATAAAGTGACAGAAAATATTTACTGTGTTGCTACTTGCATGCGAAGTACAAGTAATCAATAAAACAATATTATTTCGATCGGATGCTATTTAGAAATTGCCTTAATACAGGGAATATTTAAATACGTATTTGTGGTTTCAGGACAAAATAACTGACCATTTCCAAACTGAAAGCTCAAAGTTAATTTGATATGCAAAGCCCATGTGAAGCACTTTATAATAGAGTGTCAAAAGTAAGTTCGTGGCAAATTCAATCCGACGTGCAACGTTTTGCAAATAGATAGAATAGAGATACTTCACTTTTAACTGTAATAATAGTTGGGCATTTTCTCAGTGCATTTCGAGTTTTGAGCAATATTAATATATAAAACAAAGTCGGGTTTGTTCGAACACTTAAAACTCTAGAACGGCTGAACGGGTCTGGGTGAAATTTGGCACAGGGATAGATTATAGTCTGAAATAACACATAGGAGTACTTTTTATCCCGGAAAATTAAAGAGTTCCCGCGGGAATCAAAAAACCTCAATCCACGCGAACGAATTCGCGGGCATCAGCTAGTAATTTAATAATAATAAGATAAGTATACCTATTGGATTTTCTTATGTTTCTCATTCTATTTAAACTCTGATAATTTCACATATTTTTGTGTTACTCAAAATGATTGCACCTACTAAATAAGTTTTATTTAGCTTCAAAAATAATTCATCATCGCATAAAGGTACTGTAGTATTAAAAAATTAACTAGCGCCTTATTTTAAAATATTATTTGTTTTAGAAATAAAACCTGGTCAAGTCAGAATCGCGCACAAAGGGTTCACACAATATAAATTATTTTAGCAAATAACAAGAAAGATGTCATAACAACACGTTATCAACTGTGAAATAACTGGCTTACATATGGCGTTAAACTAGTAGCGCCTGACAAACTATTCGACGCCCAATGAGTACGGAACCCTCATTATCGATTTTCAGATTTTTTCATATCCTTGTGCTGAGAGACCTTGCTTCTTGCCACATTTATTGATTATAATAGGTCGACGGGAAGTATAAGTTTTGATTTAGTAGCGAGTGTCAAAATATGCGGCATAAACGGTCATACCTTATGAATGCATTGACTTAGAAGCTTGATTTCTTTACTGCTCCAAGGGACCGTAGACCTGAGTATTTAATATTATTTTCAACTTGATACGTTCACGCGCTCCCGAGGAAATGGTGGTGGAGCCTTACAGACACAGATGGACAGACAGATGAACGAAGTGAGTCCTATAAGGGTTCCTTTTTTCCTCTTGAGGTAAAGAACCCTAAAAAAGGACAAAGATCAAGATAAACGGCAAAAAAGCTTAATACGAGTAGTATTAATAATCAGCAGGTAATCACTAGGTATAATATGTTACCGTTAGAGTTGCTAAATACGTTAATGTTGCCATTCGGTACGTCCATGTCAACATTAACGTACCGAATCCGTTAGCCAATGAAGGGGCGATGAAGCGAGTCCTCTGGCGTAGCCATCATTCATAGCCGTAGCACCCTTTTTAACATCTACATTTTTAATGTACTCTACATTAGACGTTCTGCCATATCATAGATTAATTAGGTGTTCATTCTTGATGAAAACTATGATTATTCCATAATTATACTTGACTGTTTCATGAAATATAATTAATCAATTCTGCTATATGATGCGGTTTAACTGTGGAGAGACCTTAATGTTGACTATTCCTAGGTAAAGATCTGAAAGCGTTTATTTAACGTAAAATTTTGGCCTCTCATATCGAAACCGTTAATGTCAAAATTTCCTAGGGAATGTTGACATTAACGGTTTTCGGAAGTTAGCAGTAACATAATATGTAAAGCATGTTATCTACAGCCATGAGAAAGAAACGTACTCCAACCGAGTCCAATTTAAACTTTAGCGGCCCCATTCAAAACGTCACTGCCACACCTTTTACACAATACGTATGGGAAACAATTTTAACAAACATGCTCATATATACTCTTAATAACATAAACTAGAGAAAGTGTATTCACAACTAGCAAACCCTGCTTCCCGACCAACCCCGACTTCGGTTGGGTGGATTTTCTGAAAATAATTTCTTTATAGGTGGTCTACGGTAAAGTGAAAATCTACAAATTAAGCGGTCCCCCTAATAAGCGCATTCATAGCATAGGCGTAACATCTAATTAACATACAAACTTCATAGTAGGTAGTACCTACCTAGCATCCTAACAATGAGTTCCATTAATTCATCAAACGCTATGCATTCGGTTACGATTTACGAACCTATGCCTTCTTAAGTTTTCTAAGGAACATAGAGAAGTCGAAACTCGAGACGCGATACGGCCCATTCTGACACTGAGCCGCACAAGTTTTCATTCTATGCGTACTCATCCATTGTGTATAATTACTTATTTAAGTTAAGGTTAAAGAATTTGAAAGTGAAAAATAACGTTGATAATATCACATGTACTATCATAAAAATTCTTTCCAAATAACCGACTTCCAAAGCCACTGTAAAGTAAAAAATAATTTTGATTTCTACACACTATATCTATAAGACTACAATACAATAAGTGCAGCGCTAATTAAAAGAACTAAAAGATTATATTCTAATATTTTTATTCGCATTTTCCCTTTTACTCTTTCCCCTTATTACAAAGAATTACTTGGAAGCGTTAGGACATGGTTCTGCACGGGCTTAGTCAGACCGCGACACGACGTCAAACGGGTTTGTGTTGATAAGTCATGCTAAACTTATAAAACGACCTAAGCACCAGTCGGAATATTCGAGTTACGGACGGCCTTAAGTACCCCGTTCACGAGTCGTGCTAAAAGAGTTCCTAGCCAACAAACGCAGAAGTCATGCGTACGGTTCACTGAACGTCCGTCAAGGACTTGTTGATGAGGTGCCGTGCACTCTTGTGGCGCAAGCCATACATAATACATCATATTTTTATTTCTATGGTGTTCACTTTTAAAGCTTATGTAATTTGACTTGCAGTCAGTAATATTGAATAAATATTTTAAGTAAACGTAAATACATAACTATACAAAGTATTGTCAAACAAAATTTTCGATGAAAAATACATATACATAAACTACAGGTAGGTACTACTGGTACTTCAAAAGCGATTGTTGATATTTATTAGCTGATAAAATAATATTTTTAATGCACAAACAAATCACATAAGCAATGAGCTTAATTAACTGTGTTTTTTTTAAAATAGATTACTATCACTTTATTGCAGTCAGTAGAAGTTATATCATACTAATACTGTCGCATCTGGACTCGAACCGGGGTCTTCTGGTTTAGGGACCGCTCATTTCCCACCTGAGCTATTATAATCTTTTTTATTATAATTATTATTTTTGTAAAAAATATTGCCTCAAAAATAAATTTTTAAAAAAGTGCATATAGCTTATCTCTAAAAAGAAATCTCTTCCAACCTTCCTTGAAAGTGAGTAAGGTGAAATTTTAAAGTGGTATAGGTACAAAAATAAAATATTTTATTGGAATTTAAAAAAAAATGATTGATAGTGGCGAAATTTACCTTCGGATTTCCAATGATATAGAATCAGTTTTTCATTGAATGAAAACACGGATAAAACGACATTTTCTAAAAATGAATCCTAGCTAGATCGATTTATCGCCCCCGAAACCCGGTGCATACTAAATTTCATGAAAATCGTTTTAGCCGTTTCCGAGATTCATATTTATTATGTCACCGTAAAATTGCAAAAACCGTTAGATTGTAATCTAACTAGCGAAATTGTAAATTGTTGACAGATTGTGAACCGTTCAATATTGAGTGTAAATTTTTGAAATATTCATTGTATTTATGTTTTCTTCTCTTTCTGGTAGGTTAGATTAGGTTTCGATATAAATAACCAGGTACTTAGGTTTTATCGGGTTAATATACCTAACAGATTACAATCTACCGCAAAATAATGCGTTAATTTGTAATCTGTCGACGGTTCACAATTTTGCTAGTTAGATTACAATCTAACGGTTTTTGCAACGGTGACATATATATGTCACCGTAAGATTGTAAAAACCGTTAGATTATAATCTAACTCGCGAAATTTTAAACTGTCGAAAGATTGTGAACCGTTCAATGTTCCGAGTGTAAATTTTTGATTTATGGAATTAAGTTTGTTGTCTGTTTCTTGTAGGTTAGGTTAGGGTTCGACATAAATAATCAGGTAGTGCAGGGCACTACGTGATTATTATGTTCTATCGGGTTAATATACCTAACAGATTACCATTTACCGAAAAATAATGCGTTAAATTGTAATCTTTCGATAGTTATCAATTTCGCGAGTTAAGATTATAATCTAACGGTTTTTACAATCTTATGGTGACATATATATAAAAGAATTGCTCGTTTATAGGTATTAGATATATTTTTCTACTGGGCAAAAGTTATATTCTAGTGAAAAATGTAAACTTAGTGAACTTTAAAGGTGTGAAAAATAATGTGCGAGTGGGCTTTAGGGCAATTTTTATACGACTGCCTGAAAAGGAAAAAGGAGTATATTGTTTTCAGGGTTCATGTATGTATGTAAGTATGTGAGTTTGTATATTCCACCATAAGATCTATACGCCTGAACCGATTTTGATAAATGAGGTATCGTTAGAATCCCTAGCTTATTCCGGGTGACATAACATGACATAGGCTAGTAAATTTTTTATAAATAATACATGGTCCCGCATTAAAGACTAAAGTTGAAAAAAATCGAAATTAAAATTAACTATATAATCATCATCTAGAAAATGATGAGTAGATTCCAAAAATATAGGTATAACACTATAGTTCAATACCCAGTGATTTACAAAAAAATATCATTTAACAAAAATGTGAATTAGATTCTAATTTAACTACATTAATTTAGATTTTTAACTTTTTAGTTAGTTTTTTGGCAGGGCAGTCTTGTTTTTTAATTTTTTTAATCATGACTTGTTCGGTAACTATATCATTTATGTCCTCAGGTGAAGGTAAGTTCAGAACTGAGGAAAAAAAATGGAGGTAAGTATTTAGATTTTGTATAAAATCTGACTATGTCAATATTAAAAAGTTGAGAGATCAACCCTTAAGTCCTTATAAATGATTGCAGCCATTTAAAAAATAAAATAATGCTTACATATTTCACATTCGCTACATAATATTTTACATAATATTTAAAATTCGCTGGGCATGCTTTGCTACATACACACACATTTTACTTATTAAAATTATAATATACATATTTATATATGAGATTGTCTACCATGGACATGCATGTTAAAAATTGGCAGAAAGGGGATGGAAGACTGTGTGAGGTGGTGAGCTGTACAAAAGGTCTATGACCATCTGTGGATACTAAGTAATCATTTTATAATGATAGACTGGACACTAAAGTATGTTCCATTAGGGTTAATGTATTAGTCAATTTCTTTAATGTTTGATCATGTTATCCTATCTGCCACTTGACCAATAGTGATGGGAGTATTGATAATGAAAGAAGTAGAACTTTAATTTGCAATAATGCTCCACAGTAAGTAAATTTGATGTGGTACAGTATGTATCTTGCGATATTCACCACACCACACAAATCTTCTAATTTATTCTCAAAATACTTTTCACTCTGACCCCAGAGCATCTTTAGATGTTGACTCGATATACATGTTGTTGTCTCCCGTCATTATCATCAAATAAGTTGACAAAATTATCATAAATATTGGAATACACTGTAGAATCTAGTGTGTGGTTTTGAACAAAAGCCCCTATGAGGAGTTTAGATCAAGTCAAACAACAAATCAAAATGAAACCCTAAAAAATATAAATACTTACCCAAATAAAATTAAACATGTTTCTAACTTGTTTCAAATAAATATTTTATTTAATTTAACAGTTGGGTAAAACTGCCGTATAGTACCTTTTACTGGACATAGGTCTAATTAACATAGGGAAGAAGACCAAGACTAAAACATGGTTAATGTAATTTGTGTTTTTAGCAATCAAATAATGGTTAATGATTATGGAGAAATGTCTTATGTTGTTATTTTTTATATTTGTATGTTATCTGAATCTAATATGAAGAGAATTTCAAGAACATTAATAAATCCAATTGGAATTATTCAAGCTGCTAGTATAATAATAACAACAAACTACTTAAATAATGTGAATAGTTTAACATAATAAAATTCAAAGATTTTAAATCTAAAATATTTCTAGTAAGTAGGTATTGTTGTTTAAATTTACTTAATGTGATTTATGATATGTATTATACCAGAAAACTTCCCCACAACAACAACTGCAATTGAATGATACAGGAATGCATTGTGAATAAATTACAATATGTTTTTTATAATATTATGTATGGATAGGACACTGAACAATTTATCTTATTCATCATTATTCTGAAAAAAAGCAGTGAACATTCAAAATAATATATAACAGGGATGACACACGGCATAGTCATACCGAAATTACTAGCTATCATCATTTCTATCAATTCTCAAAATTCTAGTGTTAGGACACAATGTAAAATTATATAACACAAGTAGTTACAGCATTAATGTTATGTTCACACAAGTGTCAAATAAAGTTTAACTTTGCAATTATTACGGAGTTACTTCTGTAGTATGTATATTATGTTGACGAGGTAATTTCGTCGGTTCGAAGCGACATAATGAATGAAAAAACTACCAGTAACGAGACCACTGCATTCCTTAGCAGATCATGTGTGACAAACAGCGCAATAATTAAAACATTAGTATATATTCTTCAGTCACCAGAAGAAACACATCGAATGTGTTTCGGCATAGGTAGTAAGTTTCATTATTTTATCAAAAAACATCACATCAGCTGTCATTGATTACGTCAGTAAAGTAGATACATGCGAATAAACTTTTAAAAAATCTGTTAAAATTTGTTCCGGCAGGATTTCCGTAGTTAAAGAAAAACAAATTCAAACAAAAAGTAAAAATTATCAAATTATCGATCTTTCAGATTCGCATACTGCATTCTTACCTTCAGACAACTCTAAGTCCAACTCGGCCAACTTATCTCTTATCTCGTCGGGCAACTTTGATATATCAACACATAAGTCAGCCATTGTGGAAAAAGCACTATTTCACACAAAACAAACAAAGTTAACGGCAAAAGTCTAAGACACCATCGTAACATCTAGCCATCTTGAATTTTGATTATTTTCTGTCCAAAACCAGCAATAGACTGAATTTACGTTACGAAGTCATCGCCAGATGTCGCTATAAACAAGTTTGTTTTCAATTACTGTATACAGATTATAAATTAATTGAATAATCAGTATATTTTCTTGTAAATTAAGAAAAAAAAAGAAATAATTTGCAATTTATCAAGTAATTTGGGGGCTGGTTGGCAATCAGGACTAGGAGGAGACAAGTTAACCAGCCACGGGCGTGGCATGTATGACCAATCTATAAATAATATTTTTAATCTATGGCAGGGGCGAAGCATCCGACAAAGTTGTTTTCTTTGTTGTTTTGGTCCAAATCTTTGATTACTTATGTCACCGTAAAATTGTAAAAACCATTAGAATATAATTTATCGGTTTCTATATCGCGAGATTGTTAACTGTCGAAAGATTGTGAACCGTTCAATGTTTGATTACCTATTCATTTTTAAATACTTATTGTATTTACGTTTTTTTGTCTCTGTCTTGTACCTACAGTTCGTGCGCGAGTTGAATGCAGAGTAAATGTATGTGTCACCATAAATTTACTCTGCATTCAACTCGCGCGTGAATTTTTATGTCGAACCCTAACCTTACCTACAAGAAAGAGACAAGAAAACGTAAATACAACGAATATTTCAACAATTGACACTCAGAACATTGAACGGTTCACAATCTGTCGACAGTGTACAATTTCGCTAGTTATATTACAATCTAACGGTTTTTGCAATTTGACAGTAACATCAAAGGTCCAAATAGGTCCAAATACGGTCTATTTGACGGGGCAAAGTAAAATATGTAAGCAAATGTTATATCACGTTATAATAATAGTCATTGGACATATAGTGATGGAAACATTAACAGACTAGTTGTGACTGAACGATGTATTTATTTAATTATTGTATTTCGGTATACCAACGGCGAGTACACAAAGCTTAAATTAAAAATAGTACATAAGGTCTATAACCGTGTGGCACGCCACATAAAGGTATACACAGCTATTGAAAATAATATTTTATAAAAAAGAAACATGAATGATTGAATGAATACATTCTGAAATCGATTACCGCATACAGTCGCTTCTACGGACTGATGCTGAGATCTGTAGAGCGTACTTTGACTTGGCTCAGACTTCACTCCGAGTTAAAACGAGATGGACATAAGTGTGAGTAACATAAATCAATCTCGTTTTAATCATGTCCAAAGTCTAAGCAAAGTCAAATATCTATCTATATATCTCGCACTGAACGATAAGAGCAGGTTTAATCGATTGTAAATCGATTTTCATAAATAAGGCCGTGGTATGAAAATGTATGAGGAGTGAATTATGTACATATTTCCATGGTAACACTTGATTATGTTTCCATGACTATGTATTGTATTTTGATGAATATAAATTAAATAATTAATATAATAGATGTATCAAGCATGCTTTCAGTAATATAAAAATGCGTTCATTTACCTTCATTTATTTTATAATCGTTCGTAAAGAGTAAACTCCAGTCGTACGTCGGAGCTGACACACACAATTTTTTTAATAAGTAGGTACTTGATCGCTGATCACTACAGATCATTAACGTCCCACAGCTGGGCACAGGCCTCCACTCTCATAGGAGAGAGGGAATTAGAACTCAGACCCACTACGCTGCTCTAATGCGGGTTGGCGGGCTTTAACAACTATTATCAAGTTAGTGATAAGATGTTAGAGAAAGGTTTAATTATAATATCGTCTTCAACACCACAAGGTAATTTCATAATCATAGAATGTGGTAATCGATTTTCGATTTTTACAATGGACTAAACCCGCTCCATTCATTCAGTCTATGGTTCACTTTTCATGTCACATCTCTATCGAATCATTCTATTTCTGTCAAACACCCATTAGGTCATTAGTCTTTGTTTTAATTTTGGGATTCTTACTTGATAGTTGATAAATTATTAGCCTCATAATGCTTGAATTGAATTACTTTTGATTATATTATGAACTTTAAATGTTTTACTTCAGGAAATAAGACGTTTGTGCGTGATTTGTGAATACAATAGTGAAAATATTGATAGCAAAGTTGAAATGTCGTGACTGGTATGCTTTATTTATATTCCCTTCAAATAGACTGTATAAAGTTGGAAAAGAAAGTATCACACCTTAGATCAATACCCTCTAGATGGAGTGATGGTCTGCTCGGTGGTGAGACAGCCATATCCAAGTACATTATATTTTTGATCATTATATACTGTCTTTGAGAGGTATATAATAAAATCATGCTATATTCATCTGAGTATCACACGCATTCATAAGTGTCGATTGATAGCCCCGACTCACGACTGATACGTACTAATAAGTAATAAAATTAAAAATTAAAAAAGTCCACGACGAACTGTCGAGCTCCATTGTGACCTTATAACTTTAAAACAACAAATAGGACTTCGCATAATATCTAAAACACAAAACTGCATCTTTGTCGGCTCAGTAAACCGAGATTAGACCTGTAATTAATAAGTAGATGTGTCAAATAGAGTTAAATTTTAATATTCTGATAAATGATTGTTAAAACTATATATCAGTTCAAAGAAAACGTTAAAAAATATGATGGATTAAAAAAAATATTATCACTTAAGGAGATACCACGATCACCTCCTGCCTCCACCGTGAGACCCTGGGCAGCATATAGCTATAAAGTGCTTGCCAAGACAAATCAAAAAAGTTCAAACACGACAGGCTTACGATGAGAACTTAAGGACTTCCCATGACCACCTCCTGGCTCCATCATGAGACCCTGAGTAGCATCTGGGTACAAAGTGCCTGTCAAGAAAAATCAAAAGAGTCCAAATACGACGAGTTTACGATGAGAACCGAATCTAAATCAGCACAGTAGTTTTACAGTTTCAAAAAGTTGACATAATAAAAAAACACGATTGCATCGCATCGTGGTGAACTTTGACCTTAAAATATATCTAAGAACCTTCTCACAAGCTGTACATATCTAATGTAAAAAACCGTATCTCCATCGGTCCAGTAATTTTTCAGAAAAATGGGAACATATTTAAAACCAAAAATCACGATTGCGGCGCAGGTTAAGCAGTGGACTATGGGCCTGAAACATATCTAAGAACCTTGTCAAAAGTTATACAAAAAACCACATATTAATCGGTCCAGCAGTTTGCCAGGAAAATGGTAACAAAAAAGTGCACAAACTTACAAACAAACAAACGCACAACCACTTAGGACAAACACATATATCGTCTCCATGCCGTCGTTGGTAAAATGTGCACAGTCGTATGTGACGCGGCTGTCGGACTCGCCCGAGCGCCAATTAGCTGCCTTTTCTACAAAGATCTGTACAAAGAACTGTTTTCGAAGAAACATGTCAAGTTCAATTTTACGATTCAACGATGAACGATTAATTTTTGGAATTAGTAGAATAATTTTGTTTCATGCGTAGTCTACTGTAGATACCAAATCTCTGTGCTAAATCTTTAATCTCTGTACCTGGGTTGAGTACATGAGGTTCACAACCCGTGCACACCATCCGCGAACGTTTTCAGCTAACGAAAACCTCCAGTGGGCTTTGATTTCTATCGGACATTAAAATTATTTCGTAGGCTCAAGGGTGTTCCAACTTTACGTCTGCGAATTACGTCAATAGTTTGCAGCACAGTACAGAGACTACATTAACTATCCAGATACCTGTCTTATAATTATTAGTTTCTGGCTTTATTTTTATTTTAAGGTTTTGTCTAATTTACTTATATGTATAATAGCCGATGTCATTTGCGTAGTACTGCACATAGATTTATTATTTACTCGGTACTGAGGTACTGCTTCAGTCTCTGTACCACTATTGCTACCTATAAACCAAAATGTCAAAATTATCATCACACAAACCGACACAAACTAAGTTCATGAGGGGTAGGAGATTATTACCCTCGTACTTGAGACTAGAAAACTTGTTCTTAGCTGATGTCGGTTTAATCATACAGTAAACATGGCTACATGCTAAAAACATAGAGTACCTCCATGGAGTAAATGCCTCGTTTATTGTAGACAGAGAAAGATATATAGACCGGTCGTCACCGTACACAGTATGCGAAAACGATAGTTTAACATAACTACATGTACTATATAACAACCCTTATTGCCATCATACACTTTTTATCATATTTTGTGGGAAATCTGCTAATGCTTATTACTAGTTGGGAGTATGGCATATAAGTTTCGATAGTGTCAAACACGCACTAACATGATTTTAAACTATCACAATTTTTTACTACAATTGAAAACAAGAAAAGAAAACGAAACGCAAATTGAATGTATATTTAAGGTGGAAGATAAGGGTCTGCCCAGGAAATTCAAATTTAATTTGGTTTTTCGCAATTTGTAAAATAATGACTAATTTGTGAGTAACTCACGTCAAACTCATTATTTTGACTAATTTCTTAAACTGGGCACTTTTAAGTAAAGATTTTTATATAAACCTGTGAAGATGATATTCCTAGGGGCGCAATTTGAATGCCTTATGCCTACTTTGTCGTATTAGTTTACAAATTGCGAAAAACCAAATTAAATATGAATTTCGCGGGCAGACCCTTGTCTTCCACCTTAATCAATATGTTTCGGTTTTTACATACAATTCAATTCACTTCCAGAGCGGACACCCTAATAAGGGAAAATACAAAATAAATACAGATTAAAACTAGTTAATTTATGAATATAATGATCTGTTAGGTACAGAATAAATATACATTTAACGTCTTCTCACCTTCATCATAATTATTATTCTTTTAGTAGCAAGTCCACCTCTTATACTCCGTCCACGAGTTGAGTAGATATTACACAAGTAATTAATAAAAAACAGCGTCACGCATAAAACTTGTATTGATCAACAGCTAAAATAAAACAATCAAGATACAAAAGTTTCATCGTAAGGTTGGTACCATCATTGGATAGGCATTATTATATTTAAACTTACGAATCTCCGTGTTTTTACCCGACTGCGGAACGCACAGTGTTATGTGTTCATCAGTCTATATATGTTTGTTTGTTCCTTGCAGGACAGCTACAGCCTAAACGCGTGGACCGATTTTGATGATTCTTGCACCAGATTATGCCGAGTATATCATTAGACTGTCAATGTGCAAATCGAATTTGAGAAAAAACAAAATGGCGCCCTCTAGAGCCATAATGTAACAAATTTAAAAAATAAAGTCGATAGACTATGGCGAGTGGGGAATCAATGAATAGGTCTTGCAAAATCATAGTTAGGTTTCCTTGATCATTTTCTCATTTTAACGATCATTTAGGATTTACGAGGTTTCAAAGGTTCATTTTTAGTGTATTCCTTTGTGTCGCACTATAGACAAAATGGCTGAACCGATTTTGATGATACTTGTACCACTAGCTTTATCTTAATCTTCCGAGTGTCATAACGGAAGCCGAATTTGAGAAAAAACAAAATGGCGGCCCCTAGACGCTATAATGTAACAAATTAAAAAATAAAAGTCGATAGAATATGAAAGTGGGGTATCGATGAATAGGTCTTGCAAAATCATAGTTAGTTTCCCTTCATCATTTTCTCATTATAAGGATCATTTAGGATTGTCGATTTTTCAAAGGTTAATTTTTAGTGTATTCCTTTGTGTCGCACTACAGACAAAACGGCTGAACCGATTTTGATAATACTTGTACCACTAGCTTTATCTTCTGAGTGTCATAACGGAAGCCGAATTTGAGAAAAAACAAAATGGTTTCCTCTAGAAGTTATAATGTAACAAATTAAAAAATTAAAAGTCGATAGAATATTGCAAGTGGGGTATCGATGAATAGGTCTTGCAAAATCATAGTTAGGTTCACTTGATCATTTTCTTATTTTATCATTAGGATTAGGATTATCATTTAGGATTTATGAGGTTTCAAAAGTTTATTTTTAGTGTATTCCTTTGTGTCGCACTACAGACAAAACGGCTGAACCGATTTTGATAATACTTGCACCACTAGATTTACCTTAATCTTCCGAGTGTCACTACGGAGGCCGAATTTGAGAAAATCAAAATGGCGTCCACTAGAAGCCAATTAATAAATGAAAGTCCACACTCGATAGGTTACAGGCAAGTGGGGTATCGTTAGATAGGTCTTTTAAAATCACACCCAGGTTCCATAAACCATTTTTCCGTTTAAATGATAATTTAGGATTTAAGAGCTTTCAAAGGAAATGTTTAAAGTTCGTACTCATATCATCTATATCGATCAAACTAGGTGGATTATCTCAAAAACCACTCAACCGATTTTAACAATTATATCACTTATAGAAAGCTACATTATTAAGAAAGTAAAATAGGCTATATTTTATTTCCACAAAAATTGGAGTTCCTTAGGAAAATTGCAATAATGTGAGTTAAGTCGGAAAAAATCATCTAATCTGAGAGCTTACGTGGCGTGTGCTGCCTAAATCGTTAAAGTTACACGACAACAATGTATGGTGGAAACGTTCCACTCAAAAAGTTGACTCACAATAACCATTTTTATGATTTTCAAATTTGGTCTAAAACAGTGCTTTACTTGCAAAGGTATTTTTACCAACATAGTATTAATCGTTAATTCCTTATCAAAAAAATTATCTTACTCATCTCAAGTATTTAATTAAGACAAAAATTGTCCTTTGCACCATTCAATTTAGATGAATATTTTATAAGATATCATAGAAATAAAGTTTATCATGCAACAGAACACTTCAGGCGGATAAACGTCTTTTACAAATGTCACTCATAAATATTTTTGTAATTATTACAATTATCAAGGCGCAGTCGCACGTTTATATTAGGACGTTTATAATGGACGTGCGACGCGCCTTGATAATTCGTAATAATTACAAAATTATTTATGAGAGAAAAATATTATTATAAAACGTGAGCTGTGAGAATACTGAATTGGCTATATTATTTTGTTTATTATTTCATTAAAAGTATTGTAAATTGATAATAATGAAATTCACATCTTGTTTTATACTTTTTGGTATCCAAGCTGTCGGGTTTTTGTTTTTTTAAATTATTATTTTCAATCTTACAAATCACAGGTTAGTATAAGTTGCGTTAATCGATAAGTGAACAAATCGTGTAAAATTGTGAATTACATGCCTATGCAGCGTTGGTATTGAATTTTCATACAAATATGTCATGTTCTGTGTCTTGCGAAAGCATTGTTGCTCAAAATGTCTAGAACACCTGCTTACATATTATTTGGTTGGCTCCCACCTTTTTCGTCCTGTCGACTCTATTCATAATTTTCACGTATGGATTTGTCTTGAATCTTGAAAATTAACAAGTATAGTCACGGATGTTTAACTACTTGCCTGGTGGGAGGCTTTGGCCGTGGCTAGTTACCACCCTACCGGCAAAGACGTGCTGCCAAGCGATTTAGCGTTCCGGTGCGATGTCGTGTAGAAACCGAATAGGGGTATGAGTTTAATATAACTGCCATGCCCCTAATAGGTTAGCCCGCTACCAACAGACTGCATCATCACTTACCATCAGGTGAGATCGCAGGGCTAACTTGTAGTGGATAAATAATATAAAAAAATAAAACTTCAATGACTTTCATTAAAAATATCGATCGTAAATTGGTTAATGAAGAAAATTTCTTATTACTTATACAGATTTTCACATTTTTCCCCTTTATTTGGGTTCCAAACTTGGGTAAATATATATATGGATAATACAGCTGACATCCTCACAACGCGAGTCACCCGACAAATTTCAAAGAACATACAAAAATGTAACCTGGCATAATGTTACTTATCTTCTTAACTTGGGTGGTTAATGCAACAAAATTCGATTGCTTTCTTAGTGGTAAATAAGTACTTTTTTGTTATTTCTATACTTTGTAGCGTTCATGCGAGTATTAAAAGATATAACCTGGTAAAAATAAGGCCAAAATTGTAAACTTACGTATTTTAGGTTGTTTTCGTATTTACGTTCAGTTCGGTTTTTGCAGCCTAACGCACAGAAATACACCATCGTCTTTAAGTGAAACCACTTTTTCCTAAGCTACGAGCACAGTTACTACTTTGTCCAATTCTGATTTCGCACGAATTTGGGCGAATAACAAAAACGACACAGGATTGTCTGACCTCTACTATCGGTCCAACGTAAATAGGTCCAACGAAAAAAAGTAATAGGCTGAGCAGGACAAGATAAGCGATTTCCGCGCTCTGTCACTCCTTGGCATTAGCGTATATTCTCATTTCGCTCACTTGTGGTACTATTATTACAATGCCTACTTTATGCTTTCTATTCTTACTCTATGCTCCTTTATACATTTAATGGCTTTTTCTTTTATTGCCATAAATTAAGCATTAAAAGAAAAAGCCGAATAATTGTCTATGCTTTTGTCAATTCCTTCTAAAAAGCTTAATGCTAATAAGTTCCTCTATGTTATATGTCTCTGATTAAGATTATTTGATGGCTCTGGCTTCTTGATTTTTACGTCTATTATCATCGGAACAATTATACTCCTAGCGGAGCGGAGATTGCCATCCATTTATCACTGTAATAATATTATTGTAAGAATAATTTCAAGCTACTCCAAAAATGGTCCTATGTCCCAGGCTGTTTTTTAACTTTTTATTATCGTTATAGGTAACAACTTTCCCAATAGTTTATTTTATCTAAAAAATAAAATTTGAAAATTGCAACACTGATTCCTGGAAAATCTTCCGATAGATGACGCTAGGAGTTTTCTTCTTCCCCGCTTCCCGTCCACCATCCGTCATTCTCATTTCTCAGCCTAGTTTTTCTTTTTACTCTAAATAGACGGCAGTTATCCGTAAATTTATTCTCGTAATGGCTGCCACGCTAAATGTGTAGCTTATTGGTTATGTCATGTCAAAAGTGATTTCGGATGGGTGTGTTAAACGAATAACTCAACAAGTGTTACGAACAATGATTGCATGAAAGCTGTTAAAGTAGCATTCTCCCTGGAACGTTTCTTCTTTCATGTTTCCTTTTTTGGCAATTAAGTTATGCGCTCGGCGTTTGTGTAATATATGTAACAAAAACACAATCTATGCTGCGTGAAAAGTGTACATCGGGACCATATTGAGTGTCAAGTGCATTGAGAATAGCTATAATGACGGATCCGAGATCGTCGTCAGCGCTATTCAAGAGAGCGGAGCAGTTGAAAAGATGGGAGGAATCCGACACCAACAAACAGTCGCCGATGCCGAAGCGAGCGTCCAGGATACAGTTTTCATCCGAGATAGTGTTTCTAGCAGCATGTACATCGGGGGACAAGGACGAAGTTCAGAGACTGTTGAAGATGGGCGCTGATATAAACACGGCAAACGTGGACGGACTCACAGCCCTACATCAGGTAAGTGCATGCTGTCATGTATTGATTTGAAATTGACATCTCTGTTCATATAGTATAGTGTAGACTATGTTACAAACTTCTCTGTAATACTATTGGTTCAGCTGTGAAGAAAGCTTATGCTACACTTTTTCTGACCCATTTTTTGTGCATCACTAATGCACTGGGCACTTAGGTTCTATCGGGTTAATAAACTTAACAGACCTGAAAATAATGCGTTAAATTGTAATCTTTCGACACTTTGCGATTTCATGAGTTAGATTATAATCTAACAGGTTTTACAATCTTATGGTGACATATACAATCTCTATACTAAATTAAATTAAGTAACAGTTCCCTCAGTTCCCCAGTGCCCTCCTGTTTTACACAGATTATTATGAAAAGGATAATCATATATTTGAACCAGTCATTTTAGTTTAGCTGATAGGGTTGCTGATAAATGTTTACATCCAATTAGCAACATTGTCATTTAAAAAAGTGGTGAGGGTCAGGACCAAATTCTTTGCATTTTCTTCGAAGTTTTGGTGTCTTTCTCATGTATATACCATTAAAAAATAATAAGAATATTTATATACATATTGAGACTGTAACTTTAGCTGAACCTATTCTGAATGGATTACTTCACTTTCGAAAAGATTTCTTTGATTAGTTTCCCTCTCAGTTAATCTTAATTCAACTCACCCAAAACATTATTTCTTACCTTCCATACAAATTTCAAATGTCCACACTCTGACCTGCTAAGTAATAATATGCATAATTTAAAAACTATAGCAAGCAAGTATGCAGATTATATATGATATGGTCTTATGAATGTAATTGAATGATTTTATAAGATTAATATTACATTAAACACAATATTTTTGATTGTTTGATAGTTTATGCAGATCCCAAATTCTGTTCTATCGTGCAATACCAATAATATCAGTATTTTGAAATAACCACCATTTAGTTTTGATTCACCTTTTATGCAGTGGCGAAACCTCTATAAATGTTAAAAAACCTGGCTTGCCCAAAACAGAAACCCAAACTCTATATTAACTCAGTAATTAATCGATCCGTTTAATTTGCGTGTTGAAATTTCGCGCGTTCTACAATCAGTCAGTCCAATTATTGCTTAGCCAACCGGTGGGCGCCGAGTGTTTGCGAACGTTTTACGAACACCCTAGTTGAATGAGAGGGGCTGTGGCTTTTGATTTTCTTATTCATGTCCATACATATTATCCGCTATAAATTCCTATAAATAGTATAGCGCTGTTTATTTGTTTATTGCTCATATATGCTTCGATTAAAACCACATCTGATTTAAGAAGTCCGACGCTGCCTCTAAGGGAATCGTGATACGGACTATCCGGACATTCATAATTATTTTAGTCGATGTACTTCGTAGTGTTTATTGAAAAAATATTATTTATGAATTAATAGTTAATTTTGTACAAATTGAGTTCAGATTTAATTAATATTGTTCCTTGTCACTATTTGAAGTGTGTGCAAATTAATAGTTAATTTTGTACAAATTGAGTTCTGATTTAATTAATATTGTTCCTTGTCACTATTTGAAGTGTGTGCAAATATTGATTGGCGAAAATAAGGCAAAATGTGACTTTTGAACAGAAAAATAATTCTTGTAAATTCACCAAAATCTACTCCAGACGTCCTGTGTATTTCACAAACTTGTAAAAGTCGAAAAAGGCGATTTAACAGATCCGTGTAGTATAAAACTAAATGGATTTTTGGTTCTTTTCATACAAATAAGTAGTACATTAGTGTTGCATACTTTTGTATTCGTAAAGTAAGTCAATGTACAGTCATATTCCAAGCTTCTTTTGGTTAGAAATAATGATATAAATAATTTAATTGGTGCTATAAAAATGCATCAAAATTCCCAAAAATTTATGATTTCCGTTATTTCTTTTTGTAATTTTGAAAAACAAAGCATAGAAACTTCTTTGTCCTGCCAATTATTGGCAAAATAAATATCAAATCATATAATTACCTACCATTCTGACATATCTTAATTTTGTCTAGTAGTAACTTATGCCTTCTGTTTGCTTTGTTGAGCTCGTCAAGACAACATAAGTAAAAGTAGATGGAAGAATACGTTGGGCAGCGGCTGGTTTGCCTATGTTTGAACCCTACGGCACACCACTGCTGTTATGGCAGCCCTAAGTGGCAACCCAGTCAGCCAGCCCCACCCATGTGTAACCAATTTCAGGGTACTGCTTCTATGTTTTTTTGGTTTCTAGTATTGAAAATACATCAACATTAATTTTTTGATTAAGAATTTGTTTCTTACCTTCAAGAAATAAATCTTTTGTTATGTTAGGTTAGGTTAGGTTTATATGCGGACATTTTATAAGTTTTACATATTCCACTCTAATTAGGTTGACTGACCAAATGAAAGTACGCACATGTTGAAATCGTTGTTGTGGGAGTGCTTAATTAGTCATTATTAATTAATAAAGTATTAAGTAGTATAATACTTAGTAGAAAAAAAAATTGTTTGTTATGTATTATAATCTGATGATACAGCATAACAATCCAATAATCAACTCCAAGTTTTATGAGAATAATAATCAATATGCAAAGAAGTTCATCAACAATTATATAAACTCGCCGGCATATTTAGCGGAACATAAAAAAAGGTCCATAATTAAAAAAATATGGTTTTATTTTAAAATCTATTTACTACACTTCTTTTGTTATTTAAAGTTTCATTTGTTTTACTTAAAATGAGATCACATTAAGAACAGATTTTGCGAGTAAAGGCTATTTGTGAAAAATGGTACATTTTTTAACTTTTCATGTAACCGGGAAAAGTGAAATTTAATATTAAAATAACAATTAATTAAATTAGAAAAATGGTGATTAATATCGCGTATTTCCTCTAGGTGCTCTTATTAAAGTTTCTACCCGTCTAGGCATACTGAGAATGATGTTATCGATGGTCTCCTGGGATAGTCTCCGCCTTTCCTCAACTACGGCGATTCGCAGTTCTCCCACTTTGGCAGGAGCTGGAATTCTGGACTTAACTTTTCTTTTCAGCAAGTCCCGAACGTGCTCTATTGGGTTCATATCCGGTGATGTTGCCGGCCACTCCATAACAGTGATATTCATATCATTAAGATAAGCTTGAGTTACCCGAGCGGTATGCGGCCGAGCATTATCCTGCATAAAAACAAAATCTTCACCGATATATGGGGCAAACGGTACGACATTTTCTTCTAAAACTTCTCTGATATAGCGGTCTGCAGTCAGACTCCCTCTGTCAATCACTACCAAGTCTGTGCGAACTCCCAAACAAACGCCCGCCCAAACCATTATTGATCCACCACCGTATGCAACTCTAGTTTCAAAATTTGTCTGAATGTATCGTTCTCCTTTGCGTCTGTATATTCTTTGCCTGCCGTCAATTTGATTTAAGAGAATTCTGCACTCATCACTAAACAATACCTTACTCTATTGGTCCGCGTTCCAAAGTCGATGTTCCTGAGCAAAAGTTAACCTGTTTCTACGATGATTTACCTCGAGCCTTGGAGCCTTGGCGGGCACAAATGAACCCAAACCAGCTTCTTCGAGCTTTCTTCGTACCGTACGCTCACTTACGGTTACACCCCGCACTGCTTCTAACTCATGTCGGGCTTGGACGGCCGTCAAACGGGGGTTCCTACGTACACGAAGCCGAATGAAACGATCATCCCTACCCGAAGTGCGTCTTTTTCTGCCTTGTCCTGCTCTTCTCACATAAGTACCGGTCTCCCTGAACCGTTGGATACTGCGATGGATCGTTAAAACTGGTCGACGAAGATCTCTGGATATCACTCTGTAGGTTTGACCATTTCTTCGCATTTCGAGTGCCCTGGCAATCTCCGTTGTGGCTAAGTCAGGCATAATTCAGTCATCAACTCCAGAAAGATACACGATTAAAAAAAACTAACAAAAAAACAGTATTTCAAGTAATTTTAATTCAAACTCAGAAGGAAGAAATACTCGAAGTTCGCTCCAGATAAGGTGTATTTGAATAAAATTAAAACAATTACATAAAATGTGATGTTCAGTTGTTTTCTTAATTTGAAAATATTTCTTTTTAAATTAAATGACGTATAAACCAGCCAGCAACCTTATATGATACTGATATCAAACCTTTTTTTTATGTTCCGCTAAATATGCCGGCGAGTTTATTTCCTCATCCCTTATTTGAGTTGTCACAATTATCATCCTATTGATGAAGTATAGTGGCAGTAGTTAAAGGCTCCTTCTTTCTGTAGAAAATAAAAGAGGTTCTACAGAATTTTTAAAAAGTAAATTCAACAATTTGCCTTTACACTCTAAGACTTAAGTACTATATATTAGGTCCTTACATATGAAATTGGCGTATTGTAAGGGAGGAACATAAAGTTCATTTTTTAAAATATAATATATTTATTTAATCAAAGTATGTACAATTGCTATCTATGCACTATTGCCATCTTATAGGTAGTTCATTGATCCCTTTACTAAAAAGACCATTCGGACGGGAATCAATAAAATCTTTGAAGGCACTTTGGACTGCCCCATCGGAGTTGAATTTTTTTCCCTTGCAAGAAGTTATACAAATTTCGAAAAAAATGGGTATCTGTTGGAACAAGGTCCGGCAGTATGGTGGATGTCTTAGACATTCTAATTGAAGCTCCTCTAATTTGGTAGCCGTCTATTGTGCAGTGTGTGGTCTAGCGTTGTCCTGAAGCAGCAGTGGCCTAGAGTGATTGACCAGCCTTGGTTGTTTAGCAGCTAGCTTTTGTCTGGCCAGATTTAAGAAAGCTGTAGTGAACAACACCTTCACTAGTCCACCAAACGCTCACAAGTAATTTTTTTTGAGTCAATTTTCGCATGGGGTAGGATTTGGCTGGTTCGCCAGGGTTCAGCCATTGCGATGAGCGTTTCCGATTATCGTACAGGATCCACATTTCATCACAGGTAATAATTTGATTTAAAATCCCATCATTATTGTGCCGGTTGAGTAATGTAACGCAGCAGTCGACGCGCGTTTGTCGGTTTTCTGCACTCAATTCATGAGGTACCCACCTTTCAAGCTTTTTCACTTTCCCAGTTTGCTTCAAGTGGATTAAAACAGTTTTATCACTAACACCGCAGCTTGCAGCTAGCTCGGACGTGGTTTGCGATGGATCCGCTTCCACAATAGCCTTCAATTCTTATTATCAACTTTGGTCTCCGGCCGTCCACGGGGCTTGTTGTGCAGGTCGAAATTTCCAGAACGAAAACGTTACCACCGCCATACACATCATTAATCCTTCGAGCCGTTTCTGCAGCACTGGTGCCACGATGGAACTCGTACTCTTAAATAACGCGATAGTTCAAGTTTTCCATTTTGTAAACAGAGTTACGCAAAGAATAAACCAAAAGGGGGAAAAACAAGTGAATTAGGGGTTTTCAAAACACAAAAGTATGAGTAAATAGCTGTATAAATTTGAAATTGAAATTCCTAACCAAAGAGGATATGTTTGAGATTAAAGTGGCCATTATACTATATTATGTATACTTACTTAAACTTAAATTTAAATAAATAAAACTGTACTTTTTATTATGTGCAAGATATGTTTTGAATCAAAATATTGTTGTATGCAATATGTATTTGTGGTTATTGGACATGCTTATACATAAGTACTTAGTATATACTCAAGAAATTTGGTACTTAGATATACTTAAAAAATACAAACATTATATAAAAAATCATCAATTTTGTGGTATATAAGGTCAGGATCAGTTATTTTGGTAATAATTTAATTCACTGTCCTACCTCAGAACAGTACAAAATTGGGAACATATACATCATCATACCATATAATAATAACTATAACCAATCTACTTGTAAAGTAATTTAATATGAGTCATGCCAAAAAGGTATATAAGCCGGAACTTTAGACACGATTGTCACATCGTGCATTGTCGAGTCATTATCTCCAGAAGATGCTCCAGTGTCGGAGTGAAACGTACGTTGAGAATAATTTGGAAGATTTGTGAGGTGCGGTGAATATTGCAAGCTACAAGTGTAAGATATACGCTGTACCACTTAGATATGTCACCGTAAAATTGCAAAAACCGTTAGATTTTAATCTAACTAGCATAATTGTAAACTGTCGACAGATTACAATGTAACGCATTATTTTTCGGTAGATTGTGATCTGTTAGGTATATTAACACGATAAAACCTACTACGGCACTACCTGATTATTTATATCGAACCCTAACCTAACCTACAAGAAAGAGACAAGAAAACGTAAATATAATGAATATTTCAAAAATTGTCACTCA
Source organism: Erebia palarica (assembly GCA_964035005.1). NCBI lineage: Eukaryota > Metazoa > Arthropoda > Insecta > Lepidoptera > Nymphalidae > Erebia > Erebia palarica. The sequence goes on from OZ035986.1 coordinate 26,371,220, forward strand.
GGACATTGAACGGTTCACAATGTGTCGACAGTTTACTATTTCGCTTGTTAGATTTCAATCTAACGGTTTTTGCAATCCTACGGTGACAGATATACCTACTGTGACGGATTATGGCGAATTAAATTTCTAGTTCCTTCATTGTCATGGACTTCCACAAAGTAACACCAATATCCAATATTTGATTTTATTCAACATTTATGATATGAACTGCTCCTTAAGGCGTCACTCTTTCCTACCATGTATACCAGTTCAAGTACATTCAAGAGGCATGAGAGCATAAGCATTTCTTAGGAAAATGTGCCTAAACCTCATCATTACTTACCATAGATGACCCGATGACCGCGTCGCTAGTATGTATGAAAACTTAAATACTAAAACTGAACAGTAAAAGATAAGCCGGGAAAGCGTAGCAGACAGGCAGACAGACGCACTTTCGCATTGATAATATTAGTAAGGAAGTATGGATCTTTTTTTAAAGCAATGAAAAAAAACTTATTGCACGCGGACGAAGCTGCATCGAGCATCAGCTAGTTGTAAATAATTAAGTATTGTAGGGTACAAGTAAAAGAAACGCCAATGACAGTAAATCGTATATATATTGTACCATACATTTTAGAATTTGTTACCCTTTTTTTGTGGGAATAGGTTTTAACTCTGTTATCACCAAAAGACGTCTGAATTCCACGGCATTAAAAATTAGAGTATAAGTAGGTAGTTAGGAACTAGGCACCCTACATAGGTAGGTAGTTATGCATAATGATATCTTTGATAATATATTATCTCTAATTGTAGAAGATTAGAATGTAGGTATATCCAATTAAGAGCTATTTAAGTTTTCATCTATCTTGAGACAGTCACAAAAACCATATTATATACTTACAGGGAATTGGTATTGAGCATAATATCTTAGGATCTTCTATTATAACATCATTATTTGAATAACTTCCGTCAATCTTATTTAGTTTAGTCGAGAATGCGGTACTGCGTGTCACGTGCGTCTGGTTCAGCACTCGGAATAACTTTCGATTGTTCCAACCGACCACTAAACGTCAGCGGGCCAGAATTAGATGCTGACAGTGTCCACGATAACCAATAGAGAAACAGAGTATTTTGATATATTCATCGATAGTCCTAATACAACGTTTTTATGAAAGAAGGTTTTTATTCCAACCACCAGTTTTACACCACAAGCTACCTAAATATTGGTATTACTAGAGGTCGCCCGCGATTTCCTATCAATTTATGAAATTTGCCTTTCCTATCAACTTTTGAAAAAGCCTTTTATAGAGGCTTTATATAGCTTACTAGCGATCCGCCCCGGCTTCGCAAAGGTAGCACTAATAATCCTAATAGTCTATATCCAATGTAGGCGGTGGGCAGTGGGCAGGTTTTACATTTCACATTTTAATATTTCGTTGTAAGAGTACGCCCTGTCCTGCCACAGCCGCCATCCTTAGATTATAGGTATTTAATCATTTTCCCTTGCACGTTACGTTATTTCTATGATATCTCATAAGATATTAATCTAAATGAAATGGTGTAAAGGACAATTTTTATCTTAATTAAATACTTGAGATGACTAATATATTTATTTTGATTTGATAAGGATTAATACTATGTTGGTAAAAACACCTTCGCAAGTAAAGCATTGGTATAGACCAAATTTGAAAATCATACAAATGGTTAAAAGATAGGTATCTGCTATCGCAGACTTCTTTTAGAACTTTTTTAGAGGGACAATTGCACCATACATACTATTTGTGTAACTTTACCTACCTATTTATGCAGCGCACGCCACGTAAGCTCTCAGAAGAGACGAGTTTTTCAGACTTTGTTGACATTATTGCAATTTTCGTAAGGATCTCTAATTTTTTTCAAAATAAAATATAGATTTTGTTACTCGCTGGTAATGTTACTTTCTATAGGTGAAAGAATTTTTAAAATCGGTAGAGTAGTTTTTAAGTTTATCCATTACAAGCAAACAAACACATCTTTCCTCTTTATAATATTTGTTTAGGTGCAGGTTTTTATTATTTAAAACTTATAACCTAAATGCTGATTTTCATGTCTATACTTCGAAATCATAGAACTTTTATGTAACCTTCCAACTCCCATTGCACCTCCTTTTTGGGTGGATTTTCGTAAAATTGCGTATACAGGTAATGACATGCACAGGTTTTGAGGCTAGGGTAGGCATTCGTTAGTTGAAACCTAACCCATTTACTAGCTGGTTTGATGAAAAATGAGCCCATTTGGGTAAGCAGTGCTTTTACGCCTCTATGAACTGCACGCCAATGTATACAGTTTATTATTATTTAAACTTCAAAAACTTAGAACCTTCATGTAATTTTCCAACCCCAATTTCACCCCTTTTGGGGTAGATTTTCGTAAAATTGCTTCTGCAGGTTTTTATTATGTATTTATAACTAATAATTTAATTTCCAATTTTCATGTCTCAACTTTCATACGAAGGACTTTCATACAAATTTCCAACTCCCATTTCAAGTTTTCAACCCCTTAGGGCTGCCTTATTTTTCTCAAAACTATGTCTTAGCTTATGTCTACGCCATAGAAGGAACCTTTCTTCCAAATTTCAAGTCCGTATGCTTTATAGTTCCTGAGATATCGTGATTAGTCAGTCAGACAGTCAGTGAGTGATAGAGTGGTATTTCGCTTTTATATTTATATAGAAGAAGACAATCATCGACTACCAGAATTTCTCATTTACGTAGGTAGGTAGGTATCCACCTACTTACTTGCTAAGATGTAAATGATTTATAAATACATATACTTAAATTATTACATGATGTACATATTATACTATACATATATATACCTAAGTAAATCCATACATATATTAAAAATGAGAAAGTGTATAGTAAATAAGTGTGTATTGGCGAAATTTGGTTCAGATGGTATTTTGGAGAATGATAAAGGCTACTTTTCTAGAACTTAAGTCTGATATGTATAGGCTCTACTTCTGTAGCCTAAGTAAGTTGTTGTTCATTTATTCCGATAAATCAAAAATGTCTTAGAATGTGGCAATTTAGAAAAATTAAATCCACTCATACGAAGTCGCGGACATGATGTAGTCTAGGTATTAATTCTTTTTATGAGTCCTTTAACGATTACGATATTGCTTAATCAGGATGCTATTCTCGAGTATATAATAGTATATTATCTTGTCCGGATGCAGATAAGTATGAGCAGTCTGTGCCCACTAGAAGGAATTAACAAGCCTTAATAGACGCAATTAATATGACCCCAGATTGCTCGGAGACTGACCTGCCATATTAAGGTGGGCGCATACCACGAGACAATTCCGAAGAGGTTCCAAAAGTGCATTTGGTTGCTTCAACACTAAAATGCTGCGCCAGGATTTTCCTCCGGCGATGACTGTACTGTAAAAACTTTTAACAATGCGATTAATCAGGAGTCACGTCATCGTTATTCAAAACCAATAAATTATGCCCCTCTTTCGGCTCAGGTGGCTAGCGCCTCTGTAGGACTAGCGGTTTTATGGGAACCTCTTTATGGAGTCCATAAACTTCCAAGTTCTGGTGTCGGGTGGGGTGCAGGTTGATGTTGTTCGTAATCTTTATTTACTAGCCCCACCCTCGAGCTGCCTATCTATACCTATCTGCAGGCATATCAAGCCGTAACCGCTGATCTCAATGTAACCAACAAACACAAATAAATATAGGACGGTTTTTGTTAAAAAAAATTAAAATAATTAAAGCCTGAAGGTTTAAATTATAATGGACGGGACATTATAATTCTATTTCAATGATCAAAATATTTATAGTAAAAAAGCGTACTTACTTAAATCTGCAAAAAGAGCAGAAAATAACGCCCAATTACCAACGTAAGAATCATGCATTACGAAGGTAAGCGCATATTACGGTGTGCCGCTGCGTTTATAAAGCGAATGTTATTTACTAAGATATGCAATCTACTGTATATATTTTTTTAATAAGTGCCTAATATGTACTTAGTTAACTAATGAAACAAAGCAAGCCGAGTTTTCACTTTCACTTTTCACTCACTTTCACACATCACACACTTCTTAATATAATATGTAGTAGATACTCCATTATTTAAAACACTTCATTACGAATTAACTATGTATGTATAACATATTCACATGAATAGAATAGACGACGAGCCCACCAGTGCGAGTCAGGTATGCCATAATCAGTAGAAATTATCTCAAGCGACCTCAATCCCAATTCTAAATCATTATGCTCCTAATAAAAAATACACAGCTAACTACAGCTCCAAAACATTACATCTACACATTGCAGCCTGAATCCTAAATACTTATATAGTTTAAAATGGATGAATATTATTCATACTTATGGAAAGAAGAATATTAAAAATTCCCGCTTGCTCTAATTCAACGTACGTCAGTCAGTACGTTCATTCCTCGTTTTCTGAAGTTCATATCCGATTTACGTTCGAATCGATTGCATCACTTTTCGAGTAGTTCGTATATGACGCACTGGGCCAATGCGTGTAGTTAGAGCGCGTACGTAACTCTTGAAATAACTACAGAGTTATCTGTATGCCCGGTTTGGTTATGTTTGCAAAATAAAATTATATAATCTTAAAAAGCCAAACATGAATAATTAGTCATTTTATATTCTGAACTTGTGGTGACCGCATTTATTCGATCGATCTTACTTTATTTTATGAAGCTTAGCCATGAAAGTTACTTGAATAGAAAAAATACTGAAACTAAACTAACTGGGTATAGATGAGCTTTGATCACCTCTGGATTTAAATTATTAAAGTTTTTTAATAAGTAGCTACTTACTTGAAACAAGCGTAGGCGATTTGATATGTAAATAATAAATCGATCTCTGCATTAGACGTATTTTTTCATATGCATTAGCTGTATATTTCCATCGAGCTGGGAACAGTGAACCGCATCTGGAACACCGTGTGTGCCCTATTTATGCAGTGAGATTAGTTTGCCTTATGAGTTATGACTGACGCAGAGTGAATCGATGATATAACCTACAGAATTTCTAAGTCTTTAAAAAACCAGATCTAAAAAGTTTGAGGCGGAATCCCTCTGAATTTAAATTTTCAATTCGGAAATAGCTTGCCGCTTTTTCCTTAATCACTTGCTGTGAGTTTGCTGTACATATCTCCTATTTCTGCCTCTTAAAATATAACAAATACAATTCGCGCGCGAGTTGAATGCAGAGTAATTGTATGGTGACACATACATTTACTCTGCATACAACCTGCGCGTGAACTATGCTAATCATTCTAAGTATACTTAAGAGGCGTTAAAGATATAGTTAGGTGTATTTTAGCTAGATACTAAACTCGCCGGCATATTTAGCGGAACATAAAAAAAAGGTCCATAATTAAAAAAATATGGTTTTATTTTAAAATCTACTTACTACACTTATTTTGTTATTTAGAGTTTCATTTGTTTTACTTAAAATGAGATCACATTAAGAACAGATTTTGCGAGTAAACGCTATTTGTGAAAAATGGTACATTTTTGAACTTTTCATGTAACCGGGAAAAGTGAAATTTAATATTAAAATAATAATTAATTAAATTAGAAAAATGGTGATTAATATCGCGTATTTCCTCCACGTGCTCTTATTAAAGTTTCTACCCGTCTAGGCATACTGAGAATGATGTTATCGATGGTCTCCTGGGATAGTCTCCGCCATTCCTCAACTACGGCGATTCGCAGTTCTCCCTCGTTGGCAGGAGCTGGAATTCTGGACTTAACTTTTCTTTTCAGCAAGTCCCAAACGTGCTCTATTGGGTTCATATCCGGTGATCTCGCCGGCCACTCCATAACAGTGATATTCATATCATTAAGATAAGCTTGAGTTACCCAAGCGGTATGCGGCCGAGCATTATCCTGCATAAAAACAAAATCTTCACCGATATATGGGGCAAACGGTACGACATTTTCTTCTAAAACTTCTCTGATATAGCGGCCTGCAGTCAGACTCCCTCTGTCAATCACTACCAAGTCTGTGCGAACTCCCAAACAAATGCCCGCCCAAACCATTATTGATCCACCACCGTATGCAACTGTAGTTTCAAAATTTGTCTGAATGTATCGTTCTCCTTTGCGTCTGTATATTCTTTGCCTGCCGTCAATTTGATTTAAGAGAATTCTGCACTCATCACTAAACAATACCTTACTCCATTGGTCCGCGTTCCAAAGTCGATGTTCCTGAGCAAAAGTTAACCTGTTTCTACGATGATTTACCTCGAGCCTTGGAGCCTTGGCGGGCACAATTGAACGCAAACCAGCTTCTTCGAGCCTTCTTCGTACCGTACGCTCACTTACGGATACACCCCGCACTGCTTCTAACTCATGTCGGGCTTGGACGGCCGTCAAACGGGGGTTCCTACGTACACGAAGCCAAATGAAACGATCATCCCTACTCGAAGTGCGTCTTTTTCTGCCTTGTCCTGCTCTTCTCACATAAGTACCGGTCTCCCTGAACCGTTGGATACTGCGATGGATCGTTGAAACTGGTCGACGAAGATCTCTGGATATCACTCTGTAGGTTTGACCATTTCTTCGCATTTCGAGTGCTCTGGCAATCTCCGTTGGGGCTAAGTCAGGCATAATTCAGTCATCAACTCCAGAAAGATACGCGATTAAAAAAAACTAACAAAAAACAGTATTTCAATGAAATTTTAAATCAAACTCAGAAGGAAGAAATACTCGAAGTTCGCTCCAGATAAGGTGTATTTGAATAAAATTAAAACAATTGCATAAAATGTGATGTTCAGTTGTTTTCTTAATTTGAAAATATTTCTTTTTAAATTAAATGACGTATAAACCAGCCAGCAACCTTATATGATACTGATATCAAACCTTTTTTTTATGTTCCGCTAAATATGCCGGCGAGTTTAGAAAGGTGTTTTTTTTTGTAACAAGGCCAATTCGCAAATTTTATTGATTCGAATTAACTAATATTTACATAAGTTGACCGAATAAACTGCTAACTCTGTAACGAGATGATTTAAATTGGACAACTGCCTAGTCCAAAATAAATTTCTCAAGAAATAATGCATTCAAATATTATAAATGCGAAAATATATTTGTCTGTCTGCAACGCTTTTACAGCCCATGTTTTCAACCGATTTCGGAATATATATATATGGAGCATTGGTTGCTTATCGCATCGAAGGGAAGGACAGAGGCTACTTTTTATCCCGGAAAAGTAAGAAGTTCCCGCATGAATAAATAAAACTTAATCCATGCGGACGAAGTTGCGGGTGTCATCTAGTTTATTATAATATCGTGGTAGGTTTTTTTGGGACAATCACGTTGTCTGCTCTTTGTCGAAGTGTGAACGTCTGGCGCTAGTCTACCATTCTATCATTTGTCACTTGTCATGTATTGAGATTTCGTCCCTTTTTTGTCTAAAAATATTTTATTACTAGTTACTATAATAGCTGTAACCTGCCTTATAAAATAACATAGTGTGGTAAATAACGTAGTTCTGTTCACAATGTCTAAATTAAAATGGTAGGTCTACATATCTAGTACTTACTATCCTTTTCTTTTAATTTTCTAAAATATAAAATTAAAGTATGAATAAATCTTAAATAATTAATGATTAAACGAACTTAACTGTAAGTGAAGAATCGTAATTATATGAGTCGCTTCATTCGAAATATAATTAATTGAACACGTAGCTTTAATTTATATCGAATCGAATAAAGCGACGAAGTATAATTTAGTGATTACTAAGTACCTACTTATATATAATAATAATAATTGTAAACAGCAGTAGGTATCAGCTTTTGCGATCACAATTTGAATTATTATTTTGGCAGCGTTTGATCGCGGATGCGTTTTGTCTTCGCCGTATGCCGCGCGTTGTTTTATATCATTATTTATAGTCCGCGATACTCCTCCTCCTCTCATTAGATAGTCCGGGAAATTAGGTCGATGACTTCGTGAACTTCTAATTTCGTAAATTATGTTTCGTTGTTACAGTTGCTACTAAATTGACTACCTTTTGAATAGAATCTTGTACACCGCCTTGATTAGAATTTGTTTTTATAAAGTTTTCTAATATTTTAGCCTACTTATTAATATTTAAAAAAAGAAAAAGAAAATTGACTATATTTTGGGTAAGTTCCTTCCAACTTCCAATAGGTCTTAGATAAAGTATGCTATGTATATTATTTTATTTGTCAAGATACGTAAGAGTTACATATAAAATCAAACACTTTTCACATAATTTTTATTTATTTTGTTTACAGCTGAACCGAAAACGAATAACTACTAGTATTTTTAACAAATACTATTATAAATACGGCATTACAAAATTTGCCCCCGTAAGTAAGATAATGTGGTCAATTCTGTTTAACAAAATCTCCAAACCAAACTTAAATGTCCGCTCTATAACTAATGCTGCCCCTTACCGCAGGGAGTATTATGAAAGGGATAGCAATATAAATAGAGCTGTCTCCGCTATTGTAGCATAAAGGATATTTTCATGGGCAAATGAAGTCCATTTGCTCAGCTTGAAATCATTCATCAAGTCGGTGACGCAGAATGCTGCAAGGGGCTAACTATATTCTTAATGTTATACGCGTACAAAGTATTTACTAACCTAATGCCTGGATGAACTCCGTTTTAAACAAATTTTGATGCTGTCATTGACCGACCTAAATATTTCGTGTTGGATTGATGTATTGCTGAATGACAAAGCGAGCGCCATGTAAATTTAGAATCGGGCGAGGATTTTTTCGAGGTCAGGTTAGAGACAGCGGAGAGAGATCAGTTGATATTAGTTACGTCATAGGCTGCACACGCCATGAATGTTTTATTTTAGTGTTAGGGGTGTCGCCCACCTCAGACTTTTTGCATGTCCGATAATCGGACCGACTTTATCACTGACTCAATGCACATGTCCGGCACTTTCTCCGCATCTTGGGAAGTCGCATCATTTCATGACCGATTTTCGGCGAGTGGTACCTATGCGTTTGCTCATACACTTCCGAACGTTTAATTTTCCACCGACAATCGGATCGCCTGGGATGCACCGACTTTGTTTTGAACCGACTTTATGTTGGACGTGGGCGTTTCAGTGTTATTGCATTTTTTGCCGACAAAAAATTGGTCACCGATTGTCTGACGTAGCATGGGCGTGGGCCCTTAATAATAATTGTGGACGTAGGCACGGACTGCACGGAGCTTACTGACAAACGATAAGTCCGTCACTGAGTTGCCAAAGCCTAACGTGTTCAATTCGAGTACATTAGCTTTTTGCAAATATTAAGTACTAGCTGATGCCCGCGACTTCGTCCGCGTGGTTTAAGTTTTTTTTAATGCCGAGTGAATCCCGGATAAAAAGTAACTGAAGTCACTCTCCAGGTCTTCAACTATACCCATGCCAAAAATCACGTCGATCCGTTGCTCCGTTGCGGCGTGATTGAAGGACAAAACAACAAACCAATGAACCAACAAAAAACAAACACTTTTGTATTACATATTATACTAGTTAATGCCCGCGACTTCGTCCGGGTGGTTTAATTTTTTTGGATTTTCGCGAAAACTTCATTTTATGGGATAAAAAGTAGCCTATGTCACTCTTCAGGTCCTCAACTATACCCATTACCCATGCCTAAAATCACATCGATCCGTTGCGGCATGCAACTAAAAAACCAACAAGCAATCACACTTTCGCATTTATAATATTAGTATGACTAGCAGATGCCCGCAATAAGTTTTTTAAATTCCCATGGGAACTCGCTACTTTTTCGGGTTAATAGTATATAGCCTGTGACACTCACAAATAATGTGGCTTTCTGTTGGTACCAAAATTTTCAAATGCGGTTCAGTAAATCCAGAGACTACCCCCTACAACCTCACAAACTTTACCTCTTTATAATATTAGTATAGATAATAGCCAGTCGGCACTGGGTAGTACATCAGATTTTACCTGCGTTGCGATATCTCCGTGTTGCCGGCCGCCCCTATTTCTATGATATCTTGTAAGATATTCATCTGAATTAAATGGAGTAAAAAGCGAATGTTTCTATATGGTTTCTATAAGCGAATATTTCTACGGTTGGTCATCTCAAGTACTGAGATGACCAACCGTTTTATTTTGATAAATATTAATAAAGTGTCAGGAAAAACAGCTTCGAAAGTAAAGCTTTGTTTTGGACTAAATTTTAAAATAATAAAAATGGACATTGTGAGACAACCTTAAAAGATACTCGTATATAACCTTAAGAGATATATGCTTACTTTACTGCAGAATTTTTTTTAAACTTTTGAGGGGAATAATTCCACCGTACATTGTTTTCGTGTAACTTTTACTATTTTCTTATTTTATTGCAATTTTCGTAGGGATCTCTAATTTTCTAAAAAATAAAATATAGCCTATGTTGCTCGCTGTTAAAGTAGCTTTCTATAAGTGAAAGAATTTTTAAAATCGGTTGAGTAGTTTTAAAGTTTATCCATTACAAACAAACAAATCTTTCCACTTTATAATATTAGTTTAGATTTAGATATACTATATCTATCTACATAAGTATAATAGGACGTTCAATAGCGTCTTTACGAGTTTTTTTGTGTATGAAACCGAAGATTCTCGGGGATAATTCATGTTTCCCTTCTACATAAACTCGAAAAGTTACCATCTAAGTAGAAAATTACATCCAAATCGTTAAGGCAGTTATCGAGAAACCACTAACACATACAAAAATTGTAAAAAAGTAGAAGTACATTACTTCTAGCCAAAAGAACTGTAGATTGATGTAGTAGATGTATTGACGGGAATGTATTCTACAAATCACTTCCTTACTGACAAAATTGACAAATTATATAGAAAATAAATGTTGCTAAGTGTAGTCCGGAGTTTGTCATTATAATCTTTTACATAATTTTTAAGTAAATGAACATATTCAATCCAGATCGCTAAGATGATGTCACTGTTTACATTATCAATTCCGATCGTTATATTATTTATTCTAGCAAAACATTTTCATAACGTTTCCCAGATTCAAATAATAACATCTATTGTTCTTTAATAGTTGTCTGCTTCGTGATGAATCTTATGTTAGCCTTTTTGTCTATTTTACATGTCTATTTTTTCACCCAGGTAGTAATGTTTATAATCTGTTATGTAGTTACCTGCGTATTTGTAAACTATACGTTGTTGCTATAGTCTATATAATCTATAAATATTATAAATGTTTGAATAGATGGATGTTTCTTACTCGATCACGCCAGAACTGCTGAACGGACCTGGTTGAAATTTGGCGCAGAGATAGATTATAGTCTGGAATAACACTTTTTTCCCTACTTTTTATCCCGGAAAATTAAAGTTTCCGCGGGAACCAAAACCTCAATCCACGCGGACAAAGTCGCGGGCATCAGCTAGTGTACGTTATTTTATTTAAAAGCAGTTCATTCAACTCATATTAATGAGTAAAGTAATATTTAACATTTGTCATTTCTGTGGTCCTTCTAACTGCATGCTCAACAGAATGTGTGGATATGATTTCCGCACGTAACTACTGGTTAACGCATTTTACGTGCAATTGTGCAGTTTAGTCGTGACGATATAGTTTTACTGGTACTATTGGTCCTATTGGCCATATAAGGGTTTGTAATTGTGGTTTTGTATATTGCTAAAGAATCCTACTTGAATCCTAATTTTCGGCTTGACTTTAGAGGCATTACAATTGCTAAGCGAATTTTATTTATAAGTGCAACTTTAATGGATTATTTGCGATTTTTTATATTGGCTGAATTTATTAAATGTAAAGCTGGATTGATGCTCGCCCGTGAACTTAATGGTATATCTTCATACAGAGAGAATATATTCAATAAAAGTAGTATATTATTACTAGAAAACAAACTAAATATGATATTATTTTTATAATTTGCTGCGCCGTGACTCGTCCAAAAAGTGGCCAAAACTTAAACTATTGTCAGTTCGCCGGCTTGCAGGGGTATATGCAGGGGTATAGTCCGGTCCGTACTCAGTCAACGATGTAGCATGAATGCGTCTCTATTATTTTTAAATTAAGGGCAAATTTTTCAATCGTCAGATAAAGTTTATCGGAGGTATAAATTTGAAGTTTTGACAGTTTTTGTATTGAAAATCCGTCAAAGCGTCAAATTTATTTCTCCCATAAGCTTTATCTGACGATTGAACAATTAGCTCTTAGGCAGATAAACGCGGAAATCATAAATTTGATTTACGATTGTTTATATGTTACATATGTAGTAATTAAAACGCTTTGCGATTGTGAAGTATCTATATATCTACCTTGCCTTTATTGAGTATTTTGTAATGCTTAGCGAATTTAAAGTCGAACTACCTACTATTTATGACTTCCAGCTCTGCGTGTGGGAGTTTCGTGAATAGGTATTTTAAAATCATTATGACGTTTCTTGATTTTTGAAAAAAATGGGCTGTTGATAACATAATGAACCTCGACGTAGCTGTTTTACGAGTTTGTTAAGGGCCCAACTCTACAGTGTTGTGGATTGCGACAAAGACGCTTTGTTTTCTGTTGAGTTGTCAGCTGCTGCAGCTTATGGTATAAATCTATATATTACCTTAGATTTTCTTTAGACGTTCTATACGTCTCATATCCACGCCAAAGTGAGAAAAGACAGTATAACAGATCATGAACATCTGTAACGTTTGGGCTGATGCCAATTCATTGATTGAGTACCTACTATTTAGAAATATTGTCGTAAATATATCAGCCGTGTATCTTTGCGAAGGTTCTCTGTTATTCAAAGATAAGCCACTTTGCTAGTGCGGTGGAAAATTACTTTTTCTCGCTTAATCGTAGATTTTCGCTTTTTATCAACATTAATTCAATCGTAAATTCTAATAGTACCTATGTGCGCTAAGACACATGTAAGAAGATTTTATGCCGCAGTAACAACTTCACTTTTTGTTAAAAAAATTGAACAATTAGTCACCTGAATGAATGAGTGATCATTTTATTCAGTCATTTACTAACAATAAGATAATATATTCTTAAGTCTTTTATTTAAGAATGTGTTATATTTCAGAATTTTTGTATCAGATTCAACCGAAGCAAATTTTAACATCTTTATTTTTTTAATAGTAATGTAACATATCCATACTATGTAAGACGTATTTTTATAAATGTTGTCTATCTGGAGTCTGGACCATTGAGTTTAACCCATTTTGTCTGAATTTGGGACTGAAGAAGGTTGTAACCCGGATATAAGCCGGGAACTCAGAGATTCCTCGAGATTTTTGAGAAATCTCATTCCACGTTGACGAGTTGCGCGCATTTAACTTGAAGTAGTTACATTTTATTTGGAACGAAAATGCTTACTTTTTGTTAGTTCGTCACTAGTTACTCTTTACTCATTTTAGATAATGAGAGACAGAGCATTTTTTTATCCACTATAAGTTAGCCCTTTACTGCGATTTCACCTGATGGTAAGTGATGATGCAGTCTAAGATGGTAGCGGGCTAACCTGTTAGGGGCATGGCAGTTATATTAAACCCTTACCCCTATACGGTTTCTACACGGCATCGTACCGGAACGCTTAATCGCTTGGCGGCACGTTTTTTACCGGTAGGATTGTAACTAGCCACGGCCGAACCCTCCCACCTGGCCAGACCAGGGAAAATTCAGAATTTATTAATTCCAAAATTGATCCTGCCGGGGATCAAACCCGGGACCTCCGCACGTTAAGACAACAGCGCACAACACTGCGCCACGGAGGTCGTCAAAATATGCCATTATGGTTTTAGGAGATAGCTTATGTAATTTCGTTGGAACGGTCAGTTATAACGATGTTTCGCTATGCGTGGCGATATGAAATATTGCACTACCTAGTTGCTGCCCCTAGTCGACACGCGCCAGCGACTGCGGCACTGACCCTGTAGTGGTTCCGTACTGTGCACATTGTGCACTTCGTGTACCATTGAAATGCATTACCGCGTCTGTGTAAATAATGTTTTTGTTGCTAACCCGTTGGATACATCAACCTATGCATACATCGAGCTCTCATTATTCCATACTTACTTTCCTAGTTTTTCTTTTTGCTTTTATAATATTACAAGTTGCAACAGACGTTTAGCAGTTTTCCATAAATTGCGAACCTTTTTACCCGACTGCGGAACGCACAGGGTTATGTGTTCATCAGTCTATATATGTTTGTTTGTTCCTTGCAGGACAGCTACAGCCTAAACGCGTGGACCGATTTTGATGATTCTTGCACCAGATTATGCCGAGTATATCATTAGAGTGTCACTGTGGAAGCCGAATTTGAGAAAAAACAAAGTGGCGCCCTCTAGATCCATAATGTAACAAATTTAAAAAATAAAGTCGATAGACTATGGCGAGTGGGGTATCAATGAATAGGTCTTGCAAAATCATAGTTAGGTTTCCTTGTTCATTTTCTCATTTTAACGATCATTTAGGATTTACGAGGTTTCAAAGGTTCATTTTTAGTGTATTCCTTTGTGTCGCACTACAGACAAAACGGCTGAACTGATTTTGATAATACTTGTACCACTAGCTTTATCTTAATCTTCCGAGTGTCATAACGGAAGCCGAATTTGAGAAAAAACAAAATGGCGGCCTATAGACGCCATAATGTAACAAATTAAAAAATAAAAGTCGAAAGAATATGGCAAGTGGGGTGTCGATGAATAGGTCTTGCAAAATCATAGTTAGGTTCCCTTGATCATTTTCCCATTTTAATGATCATTTAGGATTTGCGAGGTTTCAAAGGTTAATTTTTAGTGTATTCCTTTGTGTCACACTACAGACAAAACGGCTGAACCGAGTTTGATAATACTTGCACCACTAGATTTATCTTAATCTTCCGAGTGTCGCAACGGAGGCCGAATTTGAGAAAAACAAAATGGCGTCCACTAGAAGCCAATTAATAAATGAAAGTCCATACTCGATAGATTATAGGCAAGTGGGGTATCGTTAGATAGGTCTTTTAAAATAACACCTAGGTTCCATAAACCATTTTTCCGTTTAAATGATAATTTAGGATTTACGAGCTTTCAAAGGAAATGTTTAAAGTTCCTACTCATATCATCTATATCAATCAAACTAGGTGGATTATCTCAAAAACCACTCAACCGATTTTAACAATTGTATCACTTATAGAAAGCTACATTATTAACAAGTAAAATAGGCTATATTTTATTTCCACAAAAATTGGAGATCCTTACGAAAATTGCAATAATATGGGTTAAGTCGGAAAAAATCATCTCATCTGAGAGCTTACGTGGCGTGCGCTGCCTAAATCGTTAAAGTTACACGACAACAATGTATGGTGGAAACGTTCCTCTCAATAAGTGCTAAAAAGAAGTCCGCGATAGCATATAACTATCTTTTAAGGTTGACTCACAATACCCATTTTTATGATTTTCAAATTTGGTGTAAAACAGTGCTTTACTTGCGAAGGTGTTTTTACCAACATAGTATTAATCGTTAATTCCTTATCAAAAAAATTATCTTACTCATCTCAAGTATTTAATTAAGACAAAAATTGTCCTTTGCACCATTCAATTTAGATGAATATCTTATGAGATATCATAGAAATAAAGTTTATCATGCAACAGAAAACTTCAGGCGGATAAACGTCTTTTACAAATATCACTCGCGGGAGGCGGGTCCGCGAGGAGTGCGGTGCGGTGCGGTGGGGACTGATCTTTTTTTTTCGGATTGAGTATACTGCATAGGCCCTACTGGCCGCTACAGCGTCACCGAGGGGTTGGACGAGCGCTAGGCGTCGCCGAGAAAAAAGCCCACGTTACTAATGGACGTGCGACGCGCCTTGATAATTCGTAATAATTACAAAATTATTTATGAGAGAAAAATATTATTATAAAACGTGAGCTGTGAGAATACTGAATCATTCATTTTCGAATCGTTCATTATTTCATTAAAAGTATTATACTATGTAAATTGATAATAATGAAATCCACATCTTGTTTTGTACTTTTTGGTGTCCAAGCAGTCGGGTTTTTTGTTTTTTTAAATAACTTTTTTTTTCGTACATAAACATTGGCACGATGTTCATGTGACTTCTAGGGGCAGGGCAGACACGACTACGTGGAGTCAGGTTGACTCAGATCACTTTGCATTGACAGATATCATTGGTAACTACAAGAACTGACATGTTTAGGAAACAATACTTTATGATACATTCTTTCTTTATTCCTTTCCTTTGGACTTTGTTGAACGCATTAAGCCTTTAATGCACTAAGCGTTGCGCTTGGGCCAACGTATATTTCGGCCGAACACTGGGTGTATAAATACGTCTTAGTTATGCGCAAAAAAGGTTATTTAAGCAAATTGTTACCTTATGTGTATTTTTTCCTAAGAAACTTTTTTTAATATCAAATATATTTTTTGTTTTCAGGCATGCATCGATGACAACCTGGAGATGGTCGAGTTTTTGGTGGAGCACGGGGCTGATGTAAACAAAGGAGACAACGAAGGCTGGACCCCATTACATGCCACTGCATCGTGTGGATTTCTCAGTATAGCTAGGTAACTCTAACCTGTCACCTGACTACTGCGAGAAATTGACTTGAAGGGTACGATTCCACCAAAATCGTGTGCAGCACAGTTGTGCACGAACCTGTTCATTTTTTGTGCGCTCTATGTTTAATCGTTGCTTGTACGAATCCACCAAGAGCAACATTTGTGCCGCTCACCGAGGCAATCGCGCCATTCAGGTTGGCTTCAGTGTGACCTATCGTATAGTTATCTACCTATAATGTTGGAGAAAAATCTTCATCCATTTATCCAGAATGTTCACCCACAAAATCTTTTGTGCTATCAATAGAATAAATATTATCGATATGCTGGCCCCACATGCATCATCGTCATATTCTGTTTCATGCCACGCATGAATAACTTAAAGACGTCTTAAGTCTTAACTGTAAGGCGATCACCGTTTTTAATTTGCCTTTTTAGTTCTTACTATATTTAATGTAGTTTTTTTTTGTATTGTTGCTTATTATGTAATAGCAAATATTTCACATATCAATATTTGTAATTATATAAAATAGAAAAATAGGTATTTTTGTTTAAAACACAAAAGACATGGATTTTGACGTAGATTTCAATAGACGAAGGTTCATAATGAGTCAATGTAAACAAAGGCTGATTCATATGACCCCGTTAAGTTAGGGAGATCCTGTGGTCATATTTTATTCATTGTATTTTGTTAATTGTTCACACTCAAACATTATTATTCAAATATATTTTATTATTTATGAATTGTACATCGTTTTGACTTCAAACGAAGATAAGTCTTTGTCCTGAAATCTTCGTCCTACATATTTCTTAGTTCTTACTAGACTAGATCGTCCGCGTGGATTAAGGTTTATAAATATAGCTTATGAAATAATTCAGGTTATAAGGTTAAAGCTATCTCCATTTGTAATTTCAGCCAAATCGGTCCATTATGTAGGAAAAACGTCCAAACTTTCACATTGTTTATGATTAGTTTTAAGCATTTTATAAAACTTTGCAATTTAAAAAAAATACCAATTATTATTATTATTGAATTATTTATTGCACACAACCTATATGTATTGGAAGGAAATTAAAACAGAAAATTACAGTGGGAAGAAGAAATATTTATTAAATATTACTTACGATGATTATCTTGCTTCACACATTCCTTCCCCTGCAATAGTTTCTAAAGTATATTACATTACAGTACATATGCAATCTATAGTTACATACCATCCAATTCCGGGATCTCGGTATTGGCTAATACGGGATGTAGTCGCGGGCTTCAGCTAGTATTGCATAAGATATAAAATAGAGTGAAGGAATCGCTTAACGTTTCGTGAGATAATGAAATAGACATACCAGTCAGCAGTGTTCTAAATCCACAACACCTTTTCTCAACAACATTTCAACATTTCGTAATTATTTTTTAATTATTTTACAGGTACCTCCTTGAAAATGGCGCAGATGTAGCCGCTGTGAACTATGATGGAGAACTTCCTGTAGATATTGCCGATGAAAAAATGAAGGACTTTTTGTCAAAAATTATTAGCGAAAAAGGTTTGATTTGCATTTTAAAATTTCTGCACTAATTAGTTTAAAGTAATATCTAAATTGCTGTTTTGCCATATGGTGTTTTTTTTGGGATTCTTATAAGACTCGACGACAGTGTAAGCCGATTAACGCCCGGTATCTCCCAGAGCGGAGAAGAGCGAATATGAGCGAAGATGTGTTTAGCGGGCGATAATCGATACATGACCTTCAAGTCATCATCACGTTAATAATCTGAGTGGTCAGCTTAACTCATATTATTCGCTGATCTCCGCGCTGGTGGATATCGGGTCTCGCCTTGTCCTAGGCAACTTGCGGCTTTCTCGCACGGCTTAGTGAAAAGTGTACGCTATGCATCCTTGCACCGCTCAGCTTCTATCCACTACAAGTTAGCCCTTGATTGTGATCTCACCTGATGGTAAGTGATGATGCAGTCTAAGATGGTAGCGGGCTTACCTGTTAGGGGCATGGCAGTTATATAGCATGCTCACACACCTCTGCACTGGTGTCAAGGAACCGTGATGCCGACTGTAAAGTTCTAACAAATGGAACTGTGTGAAGGCGTTCACAGCGAGGTGCGCGTGACACTCCTCCGAACACCGGTTTTGCGCCTCCCAGTTTGTATTTTAATGAATGTCGTACCATTTGTACAAAGGTACGTACAGTTCGAGACCATCTTTTTAGTGGCTGAGAACAACGCGCAAGTCGCGTGGCAATAATGTAATTTACTTCATTTCTATATTTTGCGCTACCGTCTGTCTGTCTGTATCTGCGCGGACTTCTCAGCTGCCAAAAAAATGGAATCAACTATAATAATATAATCGCGTTCTGTGTGACTTCCTGAAGTGCAGTTGTCGTTCGCGTCACTACTAGTCTAGGCAATGGGGCGGTTTGTTGTATGTAGACCCCCGCATTAAATCCTCAGTCGTTGAAACTTGGCAGGGTTGTACCATACTACAACATCAAAACTTATACAAAAAAAATACATCCAGAAGTTAGGTATTTATACCTTAAACTTAATATTTATGACTGAGTATTTTATCGATTTCTTTTTGAAATAATAGTAGGTATATTTACACTCAAAACCGAAATATTAAACGAAATAATCATGCAGAACATCGATATTTAAATCTTAACTGCGTTTACGCGATAATGTACCTTCCTGCTTTAACAACTAGGTAAAGCATAAAAAACCTTACTTCCTTTCGGAATTTTTATTGGATATTTATAATATTCGTTTAACTCATGATTCTTTATCATACTGTTAAGTTTTTAAAATAATTGACCGAGCGAAGCGAAGGTCTCTGAGTCTACTTGAGTGAATGTGCACGTGTCCGTCCGTCTGTCCGTCCGTCTGTCAGAGCCGTATAACTTCTGAATTACTGAACGTAATTACTTCAACTTTAAATATAATATGTAAACCGATGGCGTTCAGCCGAATATGGCTTAAAAAGTCATAAAAATCTTTATTTAAGGGGGGATTCTCATAGAATGCGAAGTAAAATATTGTTTATAGCGTTACATAGGGTTGCGGTATATCATTTAAAAGATAATTAGGAATAGAGCCCAAAATTTTTTTTTTAATTTTTCCCCTAAAATTTACGAAATGAGGGGCTTTCAAAGTGGAGATTTTCTAACGTCCTCAGAACTCTCAATTTACTGCAAGGTTGAGCCTGAAACTTGATCAATTATTTGAATTATATCCTGTACTTGAACAACAAATACTTAAATTAGATAAATATTATAAGGAAACGAAATTATTTAATTTTTAATGAGCCTTAGTATTTTAACAGAACTTCACAAAGATGTCAATAGATGGCGCTCTGTAAAAGTTTATTCGTTTGCGCCTTAGGTTTCTGCTTACAAATAAAAGACGTTAGCACCATCTTACGTGGAATAAAAAATAGTCTACTGATAATACTGATGTCTATGAACGTAAAGATGAGCGCGCATAGACATGCTCGCCGCAGGAGCCGCAAGCTCACGTACGTTGTACGTTGCTACGTAACACCTGCTCACCGAACGAGCTGCATTTTAGGAAAAATCCGGTAGGTATACGTATCCCATCCACGCAAGCGGATGACGATTGACGTCATCAGATTCAGCGCGTTTTAATGCGTACGGTGAAGTGAATGGATACCGCGAGGTCTCAGTTCGGGGCGAACCACTAGTTATTGTTGGGGTCGACTAGCTTTATTGCCTAGACTATACCCTCGCTTGTTTTAAGCTTTTAGTACTTGCTTTTATAAACGATGTTATCTGTTGCAGGTATCGACTGCGAGAAATCAAGGTGTGCAGAAGTCGATACTTTATTGCGCGATGCCAGGAACTGGGCGGCTAACGGTTACGTTGAAGTTAGGGATCCGAAGACGGGCGGGACTCCATTGCATGTTGCGGCAGCCAAGGGCTATACAGATGTTAGTGCTTATTTTCATTTATTTTAATATCACTTATCAATAATTATCTCATTATTGATACGAAGTTGTACGATAGTCTATGTAACTATTAATTCCATAAACTTTGCAAACAATCACATCTCTCCATTGCTCCCTTGCGTCGTAACTGAAGGGCCAACCGGCAACCCAATAAAAAACACCTGTATTTTAAAATGGGTACTGACAGTGATTATCCTGACTGATTCATGTAAAAGATTTATCGAAATTATCCCCACTACTCTACTACTACTATTACTACAGCCCATTAACAGCCCACTGCTGGGCACAGGCCTCCACTCTAATAATAGATAGGGAATTAGGGCGTTATTCCACGAGCCACCGCATGGAACGATAAATTGCGGTAACGACTCCGAGCACCATATATTTCTACGGATCGTTTACTCATTCCATGACACTGCACATACCGATGCACGTTTTGCAGACGACTTTTTGGCTATCTTGTCGTTGCCGCTATGTTGTTACGAATTTCTTGCACCGCAACGTCATCGCAAGAAACTCGTAACTCATATAGCAGCTGTACGAAACAAGTATAAACTTCGACACACCACACGTCTCACGACACCTATACCTCAGAAATTCCGCCCGAGTGGTTGCAGGGTCGTCACTCTTGTAAAAACGTACGAACGACGTGTTGCGTATCGTGACCGCAAATCATGCCGTGCTTTGGCTCGTGCATAAACGCCCTTAGAGCTTAGACCCACCACGCTGCTCCAATGTGGACTGGCGAGCTCCTACCCACCCTGATTTTCACTCGTATACCGTGCAAAGATCCTGTTTAACAGTAGAGTTTTTAATTCGTCTGTTGTTATGATTTGTCATCTTGCATCTTATAGAGTTTAAAATGTATGACATAATCATCTTGTTTCTGACAGGGATCCATCAACTTACTATGAGATCTATGTGTAGGCATAAGTAAGTAATTAAGTTGTAATAGTATACAACTTATTATTAGCTTGTGTGAAAATCTGGATAATCACTGATCGTATACATTTATTGGCATTTCACACATTTAACACCACCATCATTATTTACGACGCACACCATAGACCAGTAGCATAGACTACACGAGAACCAATAGAGGAATAATAAAGACCGTATATACTACTGTGCAGGTTGCACAAATTCTTCTAGACGAATGCAACGTGGAGCCCGACTGTGTAGACTATGAGGATTGGACACCTCTTCACGCGGCTGCGCTGTGGGGCCAAAAGGAAGCCGCTGCGTTGTTGTTAAAACATGGAGCTGATCCCAATCTGAAGAATTACTCGGTAAGTAACATCCTATCGACTGTGGTGTGACTATGTGACTACGGGTTTGGTGGATTTTTTAAATCCAGTAGGATAACTTCTTAAACGGCATCAAGAAGTAACAGACATACCTATTTGATTTCTATGTTTTTGTATATGATTTTCCTAATGATGATAGTGATTGCCTCCGCTTATAAACACTTGCAGTACTAAAGGAACTGACTGATTTGTTGGTGTCCCATTCAGGGATTTGTTTATCTGCCCATCGCAGTTCCGTGTGAACACCGCCGACGTCCTGCATTCATTTAATGTGTATAATTTTGCAGGGACAAACCTGTTTGGATCTCGTGGATCCCTCGATATCCTCATGGTTGGCAGAAGCGTCCATTAAAGCGCCGCGTCGTATAAATAACAATAACAACAATAATAACAAGCGCAAGAGGAGTCCGCCGCAGCACGAAATGAAGAGAGTTGAGCTTGAGATCACTGGAAAAACTGATAATGTTATCAATGGTAAGTACGAAATAAAAACATATCGTCACCTCCATGGCAAACTTACGAATCTGCAATTTTAAGTGAAATCAATTTTTCGATGTAATATCGTAACCGTAACCAAATGTAGTACTGCACACCGTAGTGAAGTTACGTATTTCTGGCACTGATAGTTAAAGAATTCAAATTCGGTGACAGAAATACGTAACTTTACCACAGTGCTGCATTTGGTACGGATTTTCGTGGAAATATTGATTTCACTAAAACTGCAGATTCGTAAGTTTGACATGGAGGTGACGATATGGTATCCGCGAGGTTACCGTTATCGAAAAAAATTCTTAATTTAAATAAAAATCAAATAATAATAATAATAATAATAAAAATATTTCAAATGTAAATCTTAAAACTGAGGCATTAAAGTTTAATTACGAATGCACCATTTATACTTAAGACCTTTTGTCTTTAGAAGAACGGTGTCGGTCTCGCGTATTCCACATTTTTGCCCGCTACCAAAAAGTGCTCAACGCGCCTAAAGAAGTTTTCACATCAATAAATTCCTTCACGTTTATTCAGATAAACCTCCAGCAGCCCCAGAGATTATTCCCAAGATATCGGACGGAAAGCCGCCGAAAGGCCGCGCGCCTTCGCCGGATTCTACAGAGCCTAGCGCGGACAACACGGCTATGGACGAATCGCCTTCGTGGCGCCGGTCAGCCTCGTTCCGTAGTAGGCAACAGGACACCGGACGTAAGTTTTCCTAATAGGGATGATGCCTATATCAAAAATAAATTATTTCTAACTGATTATTAAATAGAGGGTCTTCCGAAAGACCTAAAATTCACATCTTCGGTTAGTTTTAAGTTCGATAACCATTTTAAAATATAGATTAAAGAAAAAAATTGCGTTGAAATTTGATGACGTCACTATTGTGAATTTCATACAATCTCCATACTAGAAGCGCGTTTTTAAGTTTGATGAAGAGTTGCTGATTTGATTGAGTTGTCATCATCCGCGTACTTAAGTACGCTTGTGATTAAGAAGAATAAGAATAATATTTATTTTCATAAATGATTGACATCCCAATGTTATGGCGCATTGATATGATAGAGTAGGGGCAAGTTTGCACGCTCATAAACATTTCCTAAATTATGACCTGAGTATTAAAATCGGTATATGCTCCTTTATAATTATGCATAGATTATTATGATGACTCGTATATCCGTATTTTCCGCAAATCTAGTGCGTTATCATGTTGTTAGTTTAAATGGCAAAGACAATGCTCCACGAAGTCAATGCTGTCGATTATCTCATTTCCGGCTCGATTTGTATCATTTATTGCTGGTAATTGCAATTGGCTCGTCAGAGATGTGAAGGAATTCTCCGCACACCCACTCCCCAAAGTTTTTGATTTACTGAATGATTTTTATGGTCGTATGTACATCAAAGTATTTCAAACTTGCGCCTTAATCGCTTCACCTTGTATTCTAGGTGAGAACAAACCAGCTAACAACAATGTGGACAGTGATACCATCCTTAGGAGAACGCACAGTTTTGAAAATGATAAGACGTAAGTTTTTATGCAATTCGCTTTAAAGGGTTCAAAGTATTAGCATGCCATTACCAGCCGATGTACTAAAACATCATTTACATCAAAATCATATCGCATCACATTTGTTTAGTGCAAGCAATACTTCGCTTTTGTGATATATAATTTTTCTGTTTGTATTATCATTTCCAAGTACAAAGTACGGTGTCTTTTTTGTTGTCGAATTTACTGCTGCCACTATTCAAATGATATAATTGAAAAATAAAATTAATTGATTCTACACACATTTCTATGCCGAAGCTTAGGCGTAAAACGAATAACAATGTGCTAACTGCAAAAAATATAGGAAATAAGATCGTTTATAATAAAAACACAACGTGTTCATTTCAGAAATACTGTGCAAGGAGCCATTGTCAAACTTTTAATTAGTCGTTTTGAAACGGTACAGCAAATGGTCGCAAAAAGGAAAGATGGCGTTAAAGAGTTAGTTAACATAATATATGCAGTGCACTTCTGTACTGTTGTAGATGGAATAGATTTTCGGTTAGAATGTCCTGTCTGATATATGTTGCTTAGGGTGCCTAGGATCGTTTGGCGGGATGACATGTTTACTAAACGTTTTAAAGTTGAATACACTATACATTTGCATGAAAGTATCTAGGACCAAATGCACTATTAATAATATGTAGTACAAATGGCCCCAGTGTTTTTAATATACAGCTAATATGTTGATTCAAATTGTATTTTATTCCATATTAGCTAAGTGTTCTCAGTAACTTTTAGAATAAATTCATGTACCCAATAGTTAGTTCTCAGTGATATTCATACCAATAACGCGACATAATGCAAAGTAATATCGCTCATATGCACGCGAACGTTTATTTTATTTAGTAGGTCAACCCGTCACGCCATCCGAAGTCTGCAATCAGTCTCTGTACATACGTTATGTAGCATGCTTGTGTGTTGTGTAAACAGTTTCTATCAACGATATCGCGACGTGACAGCGCGTATTAAGGCGACCTCGTGCCCGTCTATACCGCCGCTTCCGCAGTCCACGTTGGCTTCAATCGAGCTAAGGAAAAAGAGTCTGGAGGCTACTAACAATGCAACTGAGAGTACTAATGAGGATGTTCAGACCAGGTGCTGCAGCGTTCAGGATCCACATTGGCTTCTGATTTGCGCTTAAAAATCTATTGCACCTGCTGGCTCGGAAAAACAATATACAGACTGTAAATGAACTAGGAACCACCGTGTATGACAGTAAAAGATGTTTTTTATTTGTCATTTTGTTTATCTTTTGCCTTTATATCATAATATTAATTTAGAAGATAAGATTATAGATTAATTAATGTTATGATATTAGATTTAGAATATATTCATATAATATCGTAATTCAAAAAAGTTATGCACTTAATGCTCGACAAAATATGTGAGCCTTCTTGATGTTCAGATATTTAATAATAAAATGAAATGGTTTTTAGAATAACCTCAGGTGTAATAAATTTAAGCAAAATAAGAAACCAATGTGTGTCCAAAATTTAACCCATTATGTTTGTAACCACCTTTTCATTGCAATCTTTCATTTTTCTAATGTTTCGTCGATTAGAAAATTTAATATCATGGTGACAGTACATATATTTATGTTACTCAATAGTATATTGTGTGCTTAGGGGTGAAACAAAACGATTTCAGACGAGACGAAGCCGGAAATCGTGTTTCATCCCGCAGCACACACTGTATTTTTCATATAATCTGCATTTTATCAAAATTGTATTTCTTATTTATTTTAGTTGCTAAGTTGTTGTTTACAAGTAACATATCTTTTAGTTTAGTTGATTGGTAAAATGACAATTAAAAAGGTTTGAAATAAACAAAAGATACTCTGACAGGATTAAACGGAGGGCTGCTAAGTCATTCAGCGTATTCGTCTTAAATTGACTAGTTTCGGGTGTCTTAACAGGCATTCAAACTCGCACCTTCAATGCAGGTTATATGAAAAATACGTTATTAACGATTTTTATTACTGTGAAAGAGTATTTTGTATTATGTGTTAGTTTCTATAACACTATAGGCATCTGCCTGTTACTTCCAAAAAGTAAATTTAGCTTAGTTTTAGCCAAATTTACTAAAGTAAAATTTGCGGAAAATCATAGACTTAGTATGCAGTAATTGACATTAGAATAACAATAACTGCAAGTTTTGCTAGTGAACATTTGCAGCGATTCCTACTTTCAGATTGAAAGGGTACATTAATAAGTTCCGTCAAAATACTTACAAAGTAGTCGCTCGAAGGAGAGCTTGTGCTACCAAAGCCACTGAGTTGATAGTAAAGTGATGAATGCAACGTTTTTCTAATAATAATTCTATATCTATCACGTTGATTTGGTTTGACATTGTTTGTTGTTTTTGTAGAATAAGCGCCAGCGACAGAAGAGAAAGGGAAGCCAACACGTGGAATGCTCCATCCAATAACAGTCCCACTGCCTCGCCCACCAGTACTACGCAGACTATAAGGAGGTACGCTTGAAATATCCATATCAATTTTAAATTAAAAAAAATAAGTCGGCTAGGGATGTAAGTCAAATATACTGTTTTATTGGCCTAATTAACTTAAATTAAAAATCTTTCCTTTAGATTGAAGGGATTGATAAATAGATATAGAAAGATAATTAATTCCGACATTAGTATTTCTACATGAAGACATTAGTTTGAAACTGTACCTATACGTGTGAAAGTCTTCGTCTGTCTATATGTCTGTTACTTTTTCACGATCCAGCTGTTTCACCAATTTTGATAACAAGGATAAAAAGTTATGTTGCAAGTTGCAACCTGGAGATAGGCATTACACATCGTCTGCCTTTTATCTATGTGTTATAAAATTACCCCTACGATATTATTAAGTATTTATGCCAATAATAAGGCCTGACAGTTAATTCTGTCATATATTGGAGTAAAAATTCATATTTGTGTTATTATGTGCAGCACGATATATTTGATTTACATTCGGTATTTAGTATTGACTATTTAGTAAGGATGGGCTAGATCTTGTCGGTGATTGTGAATGCGAGTTGTTTTTATATTGCTCCTATTGTCAGTCTAATTCGTACAAGCTTTCTATTTTATAAAGGGATATTATATTCTTCTATATATTTGTATATGTATATAAACTGAATCTCGAAAACGGCTCAAACGATTTTAATGAAATTTTGTTTGTAGGGGGTTTCGGGGGCGATAAATCGATATAGCTAGGATTCATTTTTAGAAAATGTCGTTTTATCCGTGGCAAGCAATGGAAAACTGCTACAATATCATTAGAAGGTAAATTTCGACACCATCTACAAGGTCATAATAGCTAAGGTGGGAAAGCGGGCGGTCCAAAGGCCAGAAGACCCCGGTTCGAGTCCAGTCTCCAATCCGGTTATATTTTTTTCCTTTTTAACACACTAACTAACACGATTTACCAAGAAAAATACCGGTCATCCAGATATTACAAGTATAATATGATTATATGTATGTATGTATGTATGTATGTCGAATATTTCGTACAGTATTATTATTATTATAAAATAAATCTGTTTCAGATATTTTTTCTTAAACTTAATAAAAGCTTTACATTTCTATCTTTCAGTGGGTTTTAAAAGGCTATATTCTTAAGAAATATAAGTGTAATAATATTGAGGTTTTTCTTAGCTAATCTCTTTATTGAGTTGTATGGTATGTGAGAAATTAGATAACTCGTATTATTATTGTTGTTATTGTACATGACAGCTCCTCGGAGAGCGTAGAGTCGAACAGTAGCAATTCAACACCGAGCTCGGCAACTCCTACCAAACTGTCGCCTGGGAACATATTCAAGAACTTCTTCAAGTACCAACGATATTGTAGCTTAAATGCTTGTTTATTTGGATACGGGATTTGAAGCATTATATAAATATAAATAAATAATAAAATTATAAACGTAAAAAAATTAAATCAGTACAATACATTATAAATACGATATTGTGCTTTACTATTTAATGACACCTATTTTTGAATCAATTCAATCGCCTGTCATATAATAGTCTACATCTTACATGAATTAGTTGAAAGGTTTTTCAATTAGTTTGTTATGAAATTTTCGATGAAGAAAAGATACGCGCCGAATTGAGAATCTCTTCCTTTTTTGGAAGTCGGTTAAAAAAGAATTGCAAATTCTCGTATCGAAATAAACTCAGTGTGTGGATTTTATTTGATGTAGCGCTTCACCTGTGATTGGCGGACACTGATTTGCGGATTTTGAGAGCATTTAATCGCGCATGAATACTACTATAATATGTACATTTTTTATTTTTCGGTTTTGCATGGTTTGTAGTGATTTTAGTGGAGCAAGATCATTTAGAATAAAATAATTTGCCTTGTCTGTTTTTCAAAATTTTGAACTAAGATTAATCTCCTGACGTTTTTTCTGAATTTCCTATTCCCTGGATACTTTTCCGTTAGGAAAAGATTTTCCAAACGGAAAAGTATCGTCTTTCGAAAGAACGTCGCTATAAACTCAAAAGGAACGTCAAGAAATTGGTCTCAGTGTGTTGTGAACTTGAGTGTTGCGTTACACAAAAGGCTGGCTATAGGTCCTTCGTCCCTCCGGTCCGGGATGAAGAGAGTGAGACACAGAGGAAAGCACATGCCAAACGTGTTCGTGAGACGCGGAGATCAACGCAGGGGGTGACTCTTGACGAGATCAAATCAGCTGAGCAGTTAGTGAAGAAGAAAGCTGGTAATGGAACCGCTGAGATTCCCTCGTCAGCGAAGAAGACAGACAGTACTCCCAACTCAGATCAAGCGGTACGTACTTTTTGTACTTTTTGGTACGGTTTTTTCATTACACATAAATAACAGCTCAACATATTTAATACATTACACATATTCTATATTTTAATCCCTTGTTTAGGATATTTCATATTATTATAAATAATATTTCTGACTTTCTGGTAAGATGGTATTTTTAATTCGTATATATTTGATACACAACTTGTTGCTTTTACTTTTACTTTTTACTGTGAATAATTTATTGTAATATAATACCACATTTTATGACAATATGGGACAGAATTTTCTACCTATATTCGATTAAATAAATGATATTTGCGCAAATCAAACTACTATCTATGTATGTGTAATGCGATATAACTGAGATGGCCGTATGATTTGTGTAAAGTTGCATACGCGGCATTTGTAAATAGATTGTGTTTACGATTTTGCTCGAGTAATTTTTTTATGTGGTTAACTTTACCGACATTTAGAATAGTGTTAATGACATGACTTCCATTCATTTTATTCATTTAACAGCTAATGAATCATTTTAGAATAGATCAAAGTAGCTTTATTCGGTTTTAATATAAAATTTAGGAACAATAAGTATCAATGTTATACAAAAAATATTATAATTACATTTTAAAATTCTGTTATGTAAATTTATAAAAATAAAAAATAAAAAATCTTGGTAATCACCAATAAATTTACAAGATGGGTTTTTTATTTTGTTAAAAGAATATTGTTTTGTAAACGTCGTAACCGATGGAAATTCCTTTACGATATGCGTATCGTAGGCTCGCAGCGCCATGAGCGGCAGGGACGTCGCCGTTACGCTCGCGCTGGCTTGTGCGACTGCGACCGCCACCGCGACTATTGCGGCCAACAGTGAGCGGCGCCCTTCGTGGCGACTACGACTCGACCCTACTAATAAGGTCCTTTATGTCCCTCGGTACAGACTTAGGCGAGGGTTACGCTAGCACGATCGCAGTAGGAAAGCTTGCGGCGACAGACGCGGTGAAACGCTGCGTTTGCAGTAGTGTGACACGTTGAGGCGCCCGCGTGGGGCAAACGCAGGAAAGGCTGTCGCTTTCAAATACCGTTAGTGCCGCAAGAGCGGGACGCCGTACGTCCTATACTTATATTTGGTCCCCACACGTCGTAGGCGCAAGATGCGTCGTGCTAGCGTGGCCTAATCGTTGCACGATTATCAATATTGTCCTCTAATGGCCGTCAAAAGGTAACTTATTATGAAACAACTCGAAACATTACCATCACTAACTATTATTATCTTAATATAAATCACGTGCCACGATGTTTGTCCGCGACGGACTCCTAAACTACTTAACCGATTTCAAATGAAATTTGCACACCGTTTGCAGTTTGATCCAACTTGAAAGATAGGATAGCTTACATCTAAATTTATAGCCTTAATCGACGCAGACGAAGTCGCGGGAATCATCTAGTAATTTTTATATAAATTAATAAATTGACATATATAATTTACATAAAACTGTTAGATTTATTTATTTTACATACTTTATATAATATCTACGATTTTTTTAACAAAATCTTATAATGCATTAATTAATTTAAAATTATGGATGGTACACATAACCGCTATGTCACTAAAATGACAAACCAATAATAAATTATATTGATAGTCGTGTAATGGTAAGAGGCTCTAAAAACTTTGGGCACACACGCATGGTGTGAAAAATACTTCAAAATTGGTGTTTCACGTACGGCGCTCGTTGTACTACTTTGCTTGAATACGTTTCGACTAAACAAGTTAAAATAAAGTAAAAGAATATTGAGTTTTCAATTTTGTATTATTTTGTTCATGATAATTATGTTAAAGTACTCGAAACGTAATTCATTTTCATCTCACAAGCTAAAATGTATCGCGTCATGTAAATTGTTTTGATCATAATATTGTTCTAGATTGTCGTATGTATTTGTTTAAGGGCTGATTTCTTCATCTCGAAGTAACGTTTAACCGATGAATTTTGAATTTTTTACAGAATCCCTATACAAAATCCGTCAAAACAAAATTTATTCGTTACTACACTCTGATGTCATCTTGTCGTTACTCTGAGATGGGGAAATCAGCCCTTAGTGTTCCAGCATGAAATGTTAGGTGTTACTACATCTATCGACGCGGAATCGGCTTGAAAAAGCTTTATGTGTATTGTATGCACATAAAGCTCACAAAAAGCTTTTCTTAAGCCGGTTCCGAGTCGTCATTTTTGGTGAGCCCCATAGGCGTAATGTACTTTTGTGGTGCTCATTCTTTTTCTTTGCCAAATTGGTTTTAAAAGTTACAAGATTGATTCATTTCCTGATGTTGTTGGTCTGCGACTGTTATCATATCATATTATGTGTAGCGACAGATTGCTATCTACCTTAACTAACTTATAATTTTGGTATTTCAATAACATTTTTGAGTCTTTAATCATCATTTCTTGATATTTAATTGATGTTTTTAATAATTATCTTCAACTTATATTCCTGGTAGCTGTTTAACATTGTGTTGGTGAACTTTAAAAATCAATTTGGTTATAAATTTTTGTAGCTGATATTGTCTATGTTGTAAGCTGCTGAAATATTATTGTGTTGTGTTGTATCGTGACGGGTGAGGCCAAGGCTTAGTTGTACATTTTGAAGAAGAATTGTACACTATTGTATTATAATAAGTAATAATATATGTTGGCTGAAGTTGCGCCCTGATTGAACGAATTGCTCCACAGCACAGTACTGTTCATGCTTTTATCTTCAATAATTAACAAAAATAAAATGTTATGTATTACGTGAAAAATAAACAGTCCCTTGTTTGTTTGCTAGCAGAATTACGATTAATTACCACATTAATCATTGTCTCTCATGCATGATCTAAGCTTAGAATTTGTGAGCATTTGTATGTGCTTTACCCATAGTGTGTAATAAAAGTCGTTTACAATAACGCAAGTCCTGTCGGGAATGCATCTTTTCGCTGGCTACACTTCTCAAACGCTCGCGTGCGCGTTAAGGGGTAAATACACTTTGTACTGTTTTCAATACATTTGTTATGTTTTTTTCGCACAATGTGACGATGCGCAGGTAATTCATAACGTTGTACACGATTTCTAAACTATAGTTTAGTTCGACTGATAGCTCTAAATATATTTTAATCCCTTTCATAACACTCCCTGCTCGCTGCTGCTTAAAAATTATTAAGTCGTATTAACAGCAATCAACGTGACGACATAATAATTTCTAATATTTTTTTACAGTATGTATGTTCGTTAACGTTTTTGAGAGGTGATATCTAGTGAAAGGCCCGATGAATAGCGTCAGTTTTAATACTGTTTAAATAGGTACTGCGCACACTTTAATACTGTACAAGAATCAGTCTTTCTAGTTATGGTTCATTTTTGGTAACCATCAACCGTCTTTCTGCGGCCCATCAGCATGCGGGCAGACTTTCACTATCGTCATCAGTGGAGAGCCCTACACCCACCTAATACTGAATCAGCCTTTGTGGCGATAATTACCAAAAGTGCAGTCTCAATCTCTTAGTCTATTACTAATATGTTATAAATGCGAAAGTTTGTAAGTATGTATGTATGGATGTTCGTTACTCAATCACGCCAGAACGTCTGAACGAGTCTGAATGAAATTTGGCACAGAGATAGATTATAGTCTGGAATAACACATACTTTTTATCCCGGAAAATTGAAGAGATCCTGCAGGAACCAAATATTGAGCATATTTGGTTCCTGTCCGGTATCCACGAACCAAATATTGAGCATATTTGGTTCCAGTCCGGTATCCACACGGACGAAGTCGCCGGCATCAGCTAGCTTCACAATAAAATAATAGTCAAATGACGTATTAGACAATGTAGAGAAGGAGATTTTAAGATTGGTAGTCACCAAATAAATTTAATCTTAAAAAATGGTGGCAGGCTTCTGAGCAAAAGGAAATATTTTTAAACTAGCGGCACGCTATGATGGCCGGTTTGACGTTTGTCCGCTCATGAAGTTCCGTATTAATTGATAACGACTTTGAAGGAAATAATTGTATTACTTTATTGACGATAGTGATGTGCAGAGATTCATAAATTTTATCGAATGTAGTTTCTCATGAAGTTCCGTATTAATTGATAACGACTTTGAAGGAAATAATTGTATTACTTTATTGACGATAGTGATGTGCAGAGATTCATAAATTTTATCGAATGTAGTTTTAGGTTTAGGACTCAAAATTTATTTATTAAATTGATTTCTTAAATGTATACAAGTGTAGAAAAATCAGTTTGCACCATTTAAGGGGTGAATGTACTTGTGAATATGAACAATTTTCACTATGTGGACAAACCTCTGAAATCGCAAAAAAATATCAATAAATTTTTAAAAATGGAATCTAATACGATCGTCACATAGGATCGCTGGCTAGCACAACTACTACCTCCGGCAAACTCGCGTCAATGCTCAATGCAAAACAAAGCAGTTTCGAATTGACGTTGCTTCGAAAAGTATAAACTGTCAGTGCAATGCGATTGTGATATAGTTTTGACCTGGCTTTGGATTTCAAATATTGATACTGCATTACTGTTGACCCTTGCTCGTTAATTTGGACTCTGTTCAAGCCCTTTGTTGTGGATTTCGTCGATATGACCGAACGTACGCAGAGAACTGTTCTAAATAGTCAGACACGTGAGTTCGTAATACGCCTTCGTAACTATTTCGATCGTGAAGCTCAAAATGGAGGGCCAATTTTACCTATAACGTCAGTGGTTGAACACGTAGCTGATGCGCCTAATATTGGACAACGAACTGTTAGACGGATAACTAAAAAAAAATATGGCGAGACTGGCACAGAAGAAAATAAACTTCACACACCAAAAAAGAGAAAACGAGCAAAACCAGTCGTAGGCATCGATAGCTTTGATGCCGATGCTATCCGAAGACATGTTTACGGCTACTATTTACAGAAGGAGTATCCAACAAGAAAAAAGTTGGTGCATTCACTGAAGGAAGCTGGATTATTCTTCGGTGGGGAAAGTTCTTTAACGAAGATTTTGAAGACCATTGGATTTCGATACAAAAAATGTAACAAACGCAAAATATTGATGGAAAGATTTGATATAGCGATGGCAAGGTATACTTTTTTACGGCAAGTGAAAGAAATCAAAAATTGGCAAAATGTTGTGTTCTTGGATGAAACATGGCTTAATGCTAACCATACTGTAGGCCGTTCTTGGAACGATGACACAGCAGCATCTACTTCCAAAGTTCCTGTAGGAAAAGGATCGCGACTTATAATTTGTCACGCCGGAACCATCAACGGGTTTGTCGAAGGTTCTCTCATGGCTTTTGCGTCAAAAACCACTGGAGACTATCATGAAGACATGAATGGAGAAAAGTTTACTGAATGGTTTACCTCAATGTTGTGTAGCCTCCCTGAACCATCTATTATAATTATGGACAACGCCCCATACCACTCGATGCAAATTGACAAGCCACCTGCCCAATCCCAAAAGAAAGCTGATATCGTCGCATGGCTTCGTAAAAATGGCGTAGATGCAAACATGAATATGTTAAAAGCGGAATTAGTACGTCTTTTAAAAGAAAACAAACCAACCAAGATCCGATACGTCATTGACGAAATAGCATTAGAACATGGGCACAGAGTTATACGGTTACCGCCTTACCATTGTGAGTATAATGCGATTGAGTTGGTGTGGGCTCAAATTAAGGGATATGCTGCAAGACACAATACAGAACCCCCATTTACCACAAAAAAAATGCTAAAATTATTAGAAGAAGCTTGTGAACATGTGACTAAAGGAGACTGGGAAAAGGTTGTGAATAGAACTGTTAAATTAATAAGGGAAGATTATGAAAGAGATGTGAAAATAGATAATATTATAGAAAACGAACATATAATTATTAATGTATGTGATGATAGCAGTGACGACAGTGAAAATAGTAGTATGGACGAATCTGATTAATTATGGCCTTTTGTGGCACCTTTTTTGGTATCTTTTGTATTCATATGTTTCTTGTGTGCATATAAAGTATGTATATTCATTTTCGTTCAAATATTCAGTTCGTTCAAATAAATTAAATAAACATATACATTTTTGTTTTATTAAACCTATTTAATCAGGTACAAAAACAAAACTTAATTGTTTTTTGTTCGAGAATAAATTGACATTCCACATCACTATTGTAATGTGTCAAACCGGCCATCATAGCGTGCCGCTAGTGTAGTTAACAAACGTGGCTCTGGAGCCATATTAAGATATCACAGCAGTTGAAAATGAAAATAACTAGTGCCTAGTTATGTTTAGTTAGGATTTTTGAAGTGAAAACTTCTTTAGCCGCGTTGAGCACTTTTTGGTAGGGGTAATAATTGTGGAAACGCGTGACCGACACCGTGACCGACACCCGCGTTGTTACGAAGACAAAAGCCTTAAATATAAATATAGTACATTCGTAATTAAACTTTAATCCCTTCGTTTTGAGATTTATATTTTAAAAGTGCTGTGTTACCGTGACCGACACCTAGCGTTGTTACGAAGACAAAGGGTCTTAAATATAAATATAGTAAATTCGTAATTAAACTTTAATGCCTTATTTTTAAGGTTGAAGATCTCTTTACTGTCTAACAAAACTGTAATTTTAAAATAATATTGCTTTAAAAGTATCTATTAAGAAAATAAAATCTAAATTAAAAACTAAACATTAAAAATATCATCTATGCCGCTGCAATAAGGAAATGTGCCCAGAACACTGGCTGCGTTACCCCGCTGAATAGCCAGACTTATATGTTGGCCGAGGTAACTGCCAGCCCTCCGGTCACCTGTGGACTCTGTGAGACGAGAAGATAGATCCTTAAAAAATGATCTATCTTAGGACATAGGATAGGATTTAGGAGGATTTTAAGGTGCCAGAGCCAGCCAGCCTGGGGGTTAGGAGCCAGTCTATGTGTGTCTGCTATGGATATTCTATTCGATGCAAGAGTATCAAGATTACATGACACTACCTAGGTTGTATACGAGTAATGTTGCATGAACAGTTCGAGTTGGAGGACGCCGGACGGTCGTCGCCGCGGACGACGGCGCACGCTGCGGAGGCGACGGTCCTGCTACGGCGTCCGCCAGCGGCATCCACCGCCAACACCACCAACACTCCTACTGAAACTGACGTCACCTCGACGACGAAGGAGGATAGTCGCACCGGTATGTTGGATGTCTGTAAACACATCACCCAATCTGACATGAATGAAATTTCTTTCCACATCACCCAATCAAACCCCCAATGAAATGAATTTTTTTTTCTTAAATTTGGTCGTTTTCCAGTCTTAAATAAATAAATAAATAAATTCAATACTCAATACTCAATATCGTTTATTCACTGTAGGCACACTTATAGACGTTAAAAATTACTTATAAAACATGATGGTGATAATTGGTTACGGTATCTTAAAACTAAAGCTACGAGGGTTTCAAACGCGCCCTGGTCTGAGAAGAGCCCAAAACAAACTCAGCCGGGGGGTTTTTTTTATTATCACTATCTCACAAATCATCTTAAGAACAATCAGAGCCATAGAGCCAATTATTGCCAAGCCTCCTTCAATTAAATCAATTTATTTTCCAGAAATATTCCAATAATTTGCAAATTAAAAATAATAATAATTAGACCAATGATTTTAATCTTATTCTACTTAAAAACAACTAACACACTCTTTGATGTGTCAAGTTAAGGACCTTAAAGACCCTTGTTAACTTGGTAATGAACTCTGCGTTTATTAGTAGTTGTCTGGGTCTTGAATCCCAGGAATGCATCTTCTAACTTTTAGGAGTTATGAACCTTTTAAGCAATTAAATATCATTTCCTTTAATGCTGTGAAATCTACCTGCAGGAAGACTGAGAGTTCTCCTTATTATTCTCAAAGGTGCCAGAATCAATCTGCTTAGCCGGCGTGGTGGACTGTGGCTACTTTTCATTATAAGAAAGGAGCCCTACGCTCGGTAGTGGACATCAACCCAGCTTTATATAATATTTTATAAAATAATTTTAATTAATTAACCGATAAAAGTAGCATTTATAAATAAAATTCGTTTAGCAATTAATGATAGTAATATTATTTACAACGCCAAACTCTTTACTGACTGGAGCGTTTCCTTTCCAATCAATCAATACATGTCTTTGGCCGTGATTTGTTAAGGCGAAGAGGAAAAAGAACGCGAAAGCAGTACAGAAAGCAAATCTTCCTCGTCACCGGCGAGCACGCAAGCGGCGCTCAACGTAATACAGCGTAGGCGACGGCCAAAGCGACGTTCCACCGGAGTCGGCCATGTTGATATGGACGTGAGTATGTCTTCCCCAAAGACCCTGAATCTAATCCATACTAATATTATTATGAAAGCAGAAGTGTGTTTATTTCTTTGTTGGTTTTTTCATTCAATCACGTCGCAACAGAGCAACGAACCGACGTGATTTTTTGCGTGGGTATATTAGACTTGGAGGACACATCGGTATTTTAATGGATGCAGACGCAGGCATCATAACTTTGTAAACTTGCCCAAATGGTAACACAACTTTAGGTCGCAAATTACTAAAAGAGATGCACGACGCAAGGTATGAAGTTACTTCCATTAGATGCATGTAAGTGCGAAAGAGCCAAGCGCTTATTTTGCTCATATTATGTTATTATACACACGAAAGGCAAAATGAGAAGCCGAGTTTAGCAGTTTCTTGGAATTTAATGATCATACATCGGTTCTTACAATCCCAAATTGTATGTTCAACATACGCAAATGCGTAGGTGATGCTATAAATTAAAAATAACTTTCATTTTGGTCTGTCGCAAGAAGCAAAGTAAATTATATTACATTTGCTGAATATATTCTTGGCGCTCACCTTATAAGGGTCCGTGACGATTTCAAGTTTCCTTAGATAGTTTAGAGAAAATAGATATGGTTCATTGCGTTCGTAACTTCTATAACTAGTATATTTAGAGTAATTAATATTAGATATAACGTAATGGGTAGCATGCATTCTTTGGTCATTTAAGTTCATATTGTGATGTTATACAAAATGAAATTAGAAAAAGTGCCCCCTTTGAAATCATACGTATTCGTTTAAAGCGGAACTAGAAAAAATTAGCAAATATACATTTTCCATTAACATTCAAAATGTGCACACTTATTTTTACAACTTAAAAGCACACATTGACTTTATTACAAGTCTTTCTTTTTGGGGATGTGGCTATGCAGGGCTCTGGTTAGAGATCCGATATCGCTGTGACCGTTGCCAATCTATTGTGATTGTCACCTATATGAAACCGTAAGATTGTAAAAACCGTTACATTATAATCTAACTCGCGAAATTGCAGTGTCGAAAGATTACAATTTTTCGGTAGATTGTAATCTGTTAGGTATATTAACCCGATAGAACCTAAGTTGGGCACTACCTAATTATATATTTCGAACCCTAACCTAACCTACAAGAAAGACAATATAAAACGTAAATACAATTAATATTTAAAAAATTGACACTCAGAACATTGAACGGTTCACACTCTGTCGACAGTTTACAATTTCGCGAGTTAGATTATAATCTAACGGTTATACAATCTTACGGTGACATATATAATCCTTGGTTAATACTACTTGCTGCTAGGAACAGCAGCAGCTTCTTGGTCGGGATATTCTTTGCCTCTTCGGTGCACTTAGCGCTTCCCTAGGAGGAGGCTACGTTTGCGCTTAGTCACAATCGACTTATCGAAAAAAGTGTTCAATTCTAGATAAGCTTTTTTTGGTGGAGTCAAAACGACGCTGACTACAGTGTAAGGTGTTATGCTTTTAGGATATTGTTAATGACCGCGGCGGAGGCGGCGAAGGTGATGGGGACTCTGAAAATGTTCAGGTGAGTTGCATTGTTGTGACCCAGTACTCGGCAAACAGGTGCCGTATTTTAGACGCTCACCAATACGGTCCCTGGCGAATTGGTGAGCGCTTTGTCCTATCGGTAAAACCACTGCTTGGTACATAAGTACTTATATATATTTTCGACTACAGCATCACAAACAAAGTTCTGCCACTCGAAATGAGTAATCGATTTTAATGTTGCCAAGTGTTCTGTTTGAAAACAGAAATGTTATCAAAATAAAATGCCCTCGTAAATCTGAAGACTCCATATTTCCGTCACTCGGATCTCTTGTGAAAGCAAACATAAATAGAATTTACTGTAGTCGGTTGTGAAGAGTAACAGTTCAAACACCTTTACTTTCAAATATTGTGAAACAGGTTGAATATAATTAATTCAGAAGATCTACGAAATGATTATATTATAATTAATATGTACTGAAAAAACAGATATGTCAATTGAACATGAAGATCAGCTCACCGGTCCGTAGTTCGTATACATGTAGTACGTATGATCCGTAGTTCACCGGAAAGCGACCTTGTGGTCCGAAATCTTGTTCAGGTTGTTGGAGGATCAAATCCTCAAACACGCCCTTATAAACTTTTTTTTGTGTTATGTACGTTTTAAGCAATTAAATATCAAGTCAAATCAACTTTTTTTTGGGTTATGTGCGTTTTAAGCAATTAAGTATAGCCAGCGTGGCGGACTATGGCCAAACCCATACAGAGAGGACACTCGTGCTCAGTAGTGGATCGGCGATTAATTGAAATAATGAAGCTGAAATTTATATCGACCAAAATAGAGGCTCTTGCTCTGTAAAAAATCAGGTTTCTAGTTGAACGCAATAAAAGTTTACGACTCATTTAATGTACTTATCTGCATACTAAAAGTTGCATATACTGACTGATCAGTGATCGTCAAATAGGGTTCTTCGCGGTGACGTAATCGGTAATAAAATTGGAAAATCCTAAAACCCCTGTTACCTGTATAAAAAATACCTATGTAATATGTACCATATGGAACTCTTAGGGTGCGAGTTTATTCGCACTTTACCGTCTTATTAGTTATTCATAACGCCATAAGCGAAATGATAAAGCCAACAAATTGTAATATGTAATTTTTTCTAACTTAATTCGGATCCACATTCTGTTTATATTTATCACCGTTAAAAATTTAAAACACAGGTTATTAAACTAGATTCCACTACCACATTTACCGCTATAAATGCGTTTCAGATGTCTAGATGTTCGACAGTACAACTCCATAAATCACTATCGTATAACGCCACACTGACGTGTGCAAACAAAAGAGCGCATTTATTTTAGGCCGTTGCCGCGAACCCGTTGTAGAAGTAGTCGTACAAATATCAAACAATTTGCCTTCACTGACTGGCTATCAATGCACAGCCTAAACAGCTGTGGCCAAAAACTTAGGAGATCCTGTTATGACCTAGTCTCCACCCCTGAAGTCAAATGGGGGATGAAAAATTTAATATTTCGTTCAAAACTGTATATACTTATTATATGCAACTGTTACAAAAGAAACCTATTTAGCTTGGTCACATTGGGGTCTCCCCAAATCTATCGAACCGGAACCGGCTTTAGCCATTCGGAAAGCAGTTTCCGAACCGGCGGTAGAGTCTTGACATAATATCATAAGTGACACAAGTGGCCCTACGTGAAATCATTTCATTTTAATGTTTTTGCCCTTAATCGATAATCCTGCGACTGTACCAAAATTAAATCTTTTGTAACATTGTTAATCACAACTATTTCTGTGGTTTTCGAATGCGTCGTTGAAACTTCCAGTCAGCTACTAAGGCTAGTATTTGGGTCAACAGAATTCTAAACCAGAGCCGCGTAAACTTGAAAATAGATTTTATATATATTTAGCTCACAGATAATAGGAAATTACTAAGATGTTTTAAATAGTAATAATTTTGTACTAAATCAGATCTATGTTTATTTCTGACATAGATAAATTAACCCGTCTGAAGCTCGGGTGGTTTCCTTATTGTGTGTTCGTTTCTGCGTTTTATCCGTGACGGATGACTGTTTATGACAATTTGTTTGTGTTTGGTATAATGTATGATGTTCGTCTGTTCGAGTTCGAGAGCTTATTTATAGTGTGTACTTTCCTGCAGTAGCGGGGCGGACGCGCTCATTAACGACAAAGTACGACCTTCGATTCCCGAAGCTAGTATTGAAGGGAACTGTTACCAATTGACAGTCAGTCGTGTTAATAATAGAAAATATGTAATGTTTATTTGTGATGTTGTCCTTGAGTTGCAATCAGGACTCGAGTTCGCTCTTCCCCGCTTACGATAATTTTGTTATATTTACAGGTGATGATTTGGGTTTCCTCACGTGTTCTGTTGAATTTCTCTACGTCACGGGTGTCTCGCTCGCACCTATCCATGGAGCAGTGTTTTGCGTGGGAGTTAACAATATTTTCACTCAGTGTAGATTTATAAGTCGCGGAAAACGGTCAGTGTGTTTCCAAAGCGCGGAACGAATGCTCGTATATGTTTTCGTAAAAGTATTAACGCGCGAAATAGATAGTGATGTGATCGAGGATGAGTCGGAAACAAGATAGATATTCTTCGCGTCCACGCAGTCTCACCTCACATTATGGCTCTTCACCGAGCATGTTCGGTTCGATGATTGGAGGACAATATAGTAGCCCTTATTCAAATAGTTATTCAAATGCTTATAGTCCGGGGACATACCGAAACTTTAATCCATACACGATCGGCTTAGGTAGGCCGTCGAACATGGGCATCTACGGCGGTACTAGTTCAGGATATGGTGGTGTGTATTTAAGTGGAGCTACTTTAGGATCCTTGAATCTAATGACACCTGTGATGAAAAAAATTGATAAAAAGTTGGTGGCTAGTCAGAAAAACTTTAAACCCAAACCTGTGCTGCTACCGGTCAAGGCACCGGCAGAAACGTCGCCAGAAACAGAGGCCGAGGTGCCACCGGCGCCGTTGCGGCCGGAGAGAAAATCGCGATCGACGAAACGAACTGGTGATCTCAACAAGGAGCGATCGCGTTCGCTCACTGATCTCGATTCAGTGGAGTCGCTCAACTCACGTTCATTGAGTCTCAATTCCCTAGCTTCAGATGGGTATTGTGTATGTTCATTTTCTAAACCCATACATTAAATTATATTTTCATGTGAATATTACAGCAAAGCTGTATGTTATACAGCTTGAGTAGCAGCTGAGCTACTTAGTACTATATATCTTGACCTATGCTTATCATATGTTAGTTGAACTTACCTAAGTTATTGTGCCTTATGTTGTCATAGATGCGTCTAATAAAAGTAATCTATAAAAAAATGAGAAAGCAATACTTTAACAGTTCTTATTTCATGTGGTTTCATGAAATTTCATGTGGAATAATAGTATAGTATTATATTACTAATTGTAGTAAGAGTGTAATTGTCTATATTTAATCTTAGGTTTCCTCCATTTGTTAAATAAATCTCACAAAAAGTAACAATGAATATTATTATTAATCAATAATGTGGTTACAACGACAACCTACCACATGGTTTCCTCTATTCTTACGTTTATGTGTTTATTTTGAAATTAAACTATAAACCAGCCCCCCGATTGTTTAAGAATGGTCGATCAAATCGTCAAAGTTCAGTGTCAAAATAAAATAAACCATAACAGCATTGAATTAGAGCTCAATTTCGTGTATCCATTCTCATACGTTTAGATAAGTACGACACCATAAACGCATGAGAATGGATACACGAAATTGAGCTCTATGACCTTATGGTTTATTTTACTTTGACGCCGAACTTTGACGATTGGATCGGCAATTCTTACATAATCGCACCTCTGTTTACATATTATTTGTATTGTAAAGATTTATTATTTGAAAGGGGTGTTATCCAATTACAGTCTGGCAGCGAGCGCACCGAAGATGTCGAGGAGCGGGACTACAAAGCCCTGTACGAGGCGTCGCAGATCGAGGTGCGCCGTCTGCGCGCGTTGCTGACGACGTCGGAGCAACAGTTGCGGGACGCTCGCGCTACCATTACCAGGCTTTCGCAAGTGGTAGGAACCAAGCAATGATTGTTGTTCGGTGTTGTGTAGGCTTTTAGAAAATATGTAGTGCAATCATGAGGCGAATTCATTGCGAGAACTTACTTATTGTTTGAGGATCACATAAAAAGCCAATGCATGGTTTAGTTGACTACGTATTGTTTTGTTTTCACGTCGTATCTAATTATATTTGTATTCCATAGTCAAACGAAATTAAATGAAAATAAACTTTATCGTAGACCAGAAATCGTACACCAAATATATGACAAAGCAAAAATAATTAAATCGACAATCACGTAAATTACTATTTACTTATGAAATAACT
Source organism: Erebia palarica (assembly GCA_964035005.1). Classification (NCBI taxonomy): domain Eukaryota; kingdom Metazoa; phylum Arthropoda; class Insecta; order Lepidoptera; family Nymphalidae; genus Erebia; species Erebia palarica. Next base: position 26,414,123 of record OZ035986.1, read on the forward strand.
ATTTATTTATCACGTAAATTACATACATGAAAGTTTATCAAAACATACTTTTGGAAATGTTTTTTTTTAATAGTTCAGACATCAAAATATTAGTTTGTTGATCATTTTTTTCTTAAAGTATTCTGTTTCTTTGTTTTGATGATGAAATGAAAATAAAGTCCTTAAAATGTGTACCGCCGTTTAGAAAAGCTGCCCTGCGATAGTATTGTTTTTTTTTTGAGATTTATGAAAGTCTTCTTTGAGTATAAGAGTTAAAGTAGATTTCTTCTAAATAAATTAGATTCGTAATACAAATAATAATATCTAGCAATGTTTATTTTTGTTACTAAACTTTGCTTATTTGTGATAACTAAAAGACTCATTGAAAGTAGATACACAAAATCTAAATATAAACTATTTTCTACAGAAAATATACCAAATATAATTCAATACTACGGACTCTCTTAATTAGGAGACGTTTCTGTATTCGGTCGTTATCTATACTAATATTATAAATTCGAAAGATGGATGGATGTTTATAACTGAATCACACCAGAACGGCTGAACGGATCTGAATGAAATTTGGCACAGAGCTAGATTATAGTCTGGAATAACACATAGGCTAGAGCGCGGGCATCAGTTAGTTGATTAATATTTCGTATGGTTAACGTTTTGATAGCTGTGTTGCTAGTGGTTGTAACAGTCACAATAACAAAATGGCTAGATTGTCCGGGATCAATTATACAATAGACGGGTACGATGGTAATTAATAGTAAATCTACATGTTTGGCTCGTAGCTCACGACCGTGACACTTGTAACACGTATAGTACATACGCGCCCCTATTTTGAATCGTTTGACTAATCTCCGCCCACAGCTAACCACTAATTACGTTCCCAGATCTCACTTGACAGATTGGCTCGAGTTTGGCTTATCTTTAATCGTGTAACTGCCTATCAAATTTGTTTTGATGCGAACGCACCTACATTACCTTTCTTATATGGATAAGTTGACGTATGATTTGCTTGCGCAACTGCGAATGCTTGTTTGTGTAGGGAGAGAAACCCTCAGTTTCTCTGTGAAATACAATCGGCGATTTCTGTTTATATTTAAAGATCTTTTGCGAAATATAACAATATTAATATATATATAAAATTCCCAAAATTCCTGATATGTAATTATACCATTATTAAGCGAATGTTAGTTATTACTAATAATTGTGAATAGTTCAGTCATTTGGTGGTTTTACCTGGAAAGTAATCCGGGCGTTTTGAAAATTGGTGATTTTATAGATTTCAACGTGCTCTTTCCGAATTTTTACTTTGCCACCTCGTATCTTTGCCGCTCCCGCCGCCATATTGGAATAATGGCGCCCAAAAACAGTTTTTGACAATAACTCCCTTTTTGGGACCAAATGACAGAACTAGAAGTTATATGTTTAATAACTTGATTTGAAAAAACAATAATCTGACAGTAGGTCATAAATAACAAGATATGTTTCTTACTATTTTTAGAATCAGAATTCGCTGTCCGAGATAGAGAAGCGAGAAAAGAGGGCAATGGAGAGAAAATTATCTGAAATGGAGGAAGAATTGAAGGTAAGGGTTAGTACACGTTTTAACACAATACCACACAACACTATACAATATAACACACGGAGAGATACAATAAAACAAAATAGAGATTTTAAGAGACTAAATGCACCATTTGAAAGCATTTAGGCTGTTTTGGTGGACGCACATTAGTAAATTAGAAAATTCAAAGTTCAAAGAGTAATTGAAAACCTTTTTTCAAACATAGCATTCGCCAAAAAAACATGTTTTTCTGGGAAGCTAGGGAATCATAAGTTTACGACATACTTGAGCCTTTAGATTTAATGTCAAAAAATGGTTAATACTTCATGGAGTTTTTAATTATTACCAGAGCTTTGAGTTTCATAAAAAAAAAGGTTTTTTGGCGAATGTCATTTTTGTAAAAGTTCTTCAATAATTTATCTAAATAAATTCTCGTTTCTCGTTTGTATTTAAACGACAGCATAATTATTCGAACTGTTCGCACGAAGCTCGAATTATGGCTCTGGTTTTTGTTGCCAATTTATTATGGATTTAGGGATTATGTGCGTCCTACCTTCAGAGCTCATGGCGGACGTCAAGATGGCGCTGACATCGCCGTCTTTGATAACAACGAGTTGTAACATTGCTGTTCGTTTTGTAGCAATTGCAAAAACTAAAAGCCGAGAACGAAAGGCTGCGGGCTGAGAACCGTGCTCTAACGCGGGTCGTCAGCAAATTGACCAACTCTGCCGCCAAATAGGTAAATGTGTTGAGTTGAGCATCGCATCGCTCCGTGGTGGCACTTTGCGGCGTAGTCGGGAACTTCTCAGATCAAGTTTACTTACATAATATTTGGCTTAGGTTATTCACTACACTATAGAATTTAGTCACCCGCATACATTGTCATGTGTGATTTAAACGTAGTCACTAAAATCCTGCTTTACTGAGGTAGTAAACGATTTTTAGGAGATATGTATCACAATTTTTTTTTTCAAATATATGCCTTTTCAGTTATTAGATTAAATTGTAATAGTTGTGATGAATATAAAAATAAATTGTGACATTACAACGGCGCTGTCTCATTGGATGTTTTGTTAATGATATGGGGTTAACATAATTGCGTCATTATAAAATACAATTTGTATTATAGTTTCATTGCTGAACTTGTGTTGGGGGTTTTCAACTGCGCCACTCTGTGTCCCGCGCGCCACGACCGCGACACTAACCGTGTGCTATGGCGAGCATGTGTGATACGTGTCTAACAAGGGCGTTGATTCTCTATGACATTGAAATGTCTCTATGATATGAGCCTCGGACGTAGAAAGTTGAGAAGGTTGAGTGAAATCACGAATAGTTCAATAGATCTTGTATTCTAAGATTGCCAAACAAATATATATCTAGGAGGTTGGTGGAGGAGTGATTGCCCGTGGTTTTGCCTGGTTGAGACGGGACAAGAAAGGGGAGCAACCGCGCATGGCTGCTGCTAACTACTGTGTTTGCAACAGTCATTCACCTGGAACGAAATGACGGCTGAACGTTGAGACTTTCGCCCCAAAATTTGAGTCTATCTGTCTGTCTGGCTGGATACAGCACTGGTCGAATGCATGGTTAGAACGCGCTTAAGCTAGGATTCCTTTTCATATTGGTTAAAAACCGTCTTACCGTATATAAAAAACAAGACTAATTAGAAACAGAGTTACCTTTTGTGTGAATGTTTGCTCTCATTCTGTTGCAATTTCGATTTTTGATCGACATTTACACCGTTCTAACTTCACATTATAGCGGTCCTCTGAAATGTTGTTTATAATTTTATGTACATTTTTCATGTTAGAGACATGAAAAATGTACATAAAATAAACTATATAATTTTAGTTAAGTTTCAGTTTTTATGTTAAGGAGTATTCAGTTTTTATGTTAAGGAGTATAGTATGCATATTTATGAATATGTAATTTAGGCGTTATGGACGAGGACATCCAGTTTTTGCTTTCTTAATTTAGACAGTAGATTTTTATAATTTATATCTTTGAGCACTGAAGTTGAATAAGTTATTATGTCCTCGGTTGGTGGCAGGAGAAGCAAGGCGATGATGATTCGTGCGCTACCATTATTAATATATAATTTAAGCTAAAATTTGACGTCGATTTTGACAGCTCATAGCCATAATCTTATGTGACAAACTGCAGTTACGAGTAAGATACGATTTTTAATGTCATAGAGAATCAGCATCTAGGTACGACTACCCTCGACGTCCCGTTAACGCGTAGTCTGACCACTTTCGTGTTTCACCAGATAATGTTGTTATGTCATTGCTTGTTTCCTAAGAATATTTTAAGGGATAAATACCAATTTATTTATTAGAAATGTGGACTAAATGAAATCGTATAGTAAGCAAAAACTGGTCCGCATAAATTCTACGTAAGAAATAGGGGATTTCTTTTTAGTCCGTTTTCGTTAGTCTTCTCCCACAACTGTATTACCTGCATATCATGATGTTATTTTTGCAAATCATTTTGAGTTCAGTAAACACGTCAAGTTCGTTAAAATCTAGGCGTATGTTAAAAATAAGAAAATGGCCTCTAATAACTTATCTGGGAACTTGTGCCTGTAGTGTTGTCCAGGTTGTTGCATGAATGTCCCATTTAGAAAAACGAACACAAGGCTGGGTCCGCATTAGAATCATATTGATGTATCACTATTTTATAAAGTACCTATGTACTTGAATAATATTTTAGGATATTCATTTGAGTCGTAGCTATTCTCTACCGAGCCGTATCATGACAGCATATCTTAAGTTACTGCTCATGGGAGTATTTAGTGCAACAGCCAGCCTTCAGTTTGAAAGTAGGGGTCCCTTGGTAATATGAACGCAGCGCATATAATTGTATTGGAATAAAGAGTCTTTGATTCTTTAGCACAAACGCATTTAGTGTCGTCATGTTAACTTTTATATTCGTTACGTCCATAAGCATCAAGGAATCCTTGTCTAAAACGGTGCGCTGAGCTTTGTCTGAGTGTTACCATGGTCTATGTTTAGACATGCCTAGGTGTGTTCGTTTTGTAGTAGTTGCGTAGCAGCCTCGAACCTTACATATTATTTTGTATTCTATGGCTCGATCATTGCGGACTGAATTTACCTGTGAGTTTCCACGCGTCACATATTATCTTGCTTTTTAACTCCCAACTAAAATAAGTGCTACACGTCAGAATCATGCGACCCCGAAATGATACGACAACGTGATTCAAGAAAGGATCCAGCTTAACACTTCACACCTAATCTTTACAAAAATTAAAAATAGCGAGGTGGATATAGCTACGCTATAATGTTATCATTATCTAATTTATACGTTTCAATATTATGTGATTATAATAAAAAAGATATCTTCTAGAAATGCAACACTATTAGAGATTATAAACAAGTCTAAATGCTATCACAATATATCACCATAGGTGAGTTCCTTTACATCCTAACAAAGCCTGAACACTTTTTGTACATATTATTACAAGTAACAGTATGCTTTAATGTTTGTTAATCGATACATATATGTAATACTAGCTGATGCCCGCGACTACGTCCGCTTGGATTGAGGTTTTTTGGTTCCCGTGGGAACTCCTTAGTTTTCCGGGATAAAAAGTAGCCTATGTGTTATTCCAGAATTCAACCTACCTCTGTGCCAAATTTCGTCCAGATCCTTTAAGCCGTTCTGGTGTGATTGAGTAACAAACATTCATTCATCCATACATATATATATATACATCCATACAAACTCTCGCATTATTTATTTTATTATATTTTATATTTATTTGATTAAACATTAATTTGATAAAATATTATCAATGTTTAAAAACTAATAAAATCTCAAGTAGGGTCAGATAGATTTTATAGGTTTTGCTGAAAAAGCATTTTTTATCTTAAAACTTTTACACTTTCTTCTTTATATGATCCTCTTTACAATACAAGCAAGTTGCAGTTTGCAAGTATGCTGAGTCACACAGGATGTTTACTAAAGAATTTTTAATAATCTTAATGTCTTTGTAAGTACTGAGAGTAAGTCTGTGTGTTGTTTAAATATCATGTATATTTTCAGCATCAACAGACACTGCAGGCAGAGAACCAGCGGTTGAAGGATGAGAATGGTGCGTTAATACGAGTGATCAGCAAACTGTCCAAGTGAGAGTTGAGACAAAGCACGATATGTAAACTCGTTTCCTAAAATAAATAGTTTGTATATACCTTTGGGAACCTTGATGGCAATATGAAATATAGTTCAATTTAACGTTGCTGCAAGCCTACTGACTGACGCGTCTAACGAAACGCGCGTCCTGGTGTACGCTAGACAACAATAATGATGACATGATTGCTTTGATCAACATGTAAAGTGCGTTTTGAAATATATTAAATCAATCCGTGGTGACGGTCAAATTTCGTCAAAATCGTTTGAACAGAGCGGCCATGAAATTTATTTGTCTATTTTATCCAAATGACGCGAAAGCCAATTTTAGGCATTACAGCTTAGATGTCATGGTTAAGTCAGAGAGAACTCAAGGAGAGCCCGCTCCCTTGCTTCGTCGTTTTAGTTTAACATCATGACAACATTATATTATGCTTATACTCTAGAAAACACTACATGGCAGTCAGTACTTAAATAATTTTGCCGTTCGTGGAGTTTCATTGCATGCTAACTTTCAAGTTTGTTTCTGCCTGCGAGGGTATTAGTAATGTATGTATTTCATATCAAGCTGTTCCCAAAATAGCCTTTGGATTGATATATTCCTAAACAATATAAGTGTAAAGTAGATTAGCATTAAATAAAGCTCTTATAGATAGCCTGAAGGCGTTACAATTATTGTTAGTTTATACATATTATGTATCTCGAATTACTTACATATATGTATGTATTTATACTTTGTATGTATAGCTTGTTTTGTAAACAATAGTCGCGACATAATTGGAAATGTGATATATTATCGTCTCTAACTAAATCCTTTATCAAGAGTATGAACTTTAATTTAATATTAGAAAAAAAATATATTGTTCTATAAATAATGTATGATTTCAATTTACGATAAATGGTTTGTAATGTGCGATTGGTTAGTGTTTATTATCGTAGCGCAAGATAGATCGTTAGTTAATATTTTTATCCCAACTATTCGTATCACAACTTGCACTTACTTGTAATGTATAATGATTAATGAGCTTTTTTTTATTTAAATAATTTATTTGGTTTAAAATAAATTTTATGTTCAATGTCTGGTTTGCTTTGTTTTTATTTTATTATTTCCTATTTTAGATTATAACTGTACATTTCAAAGCTAGTTCAAAGCTAGTATGACGGCATTTCCGAACGTGCCTTACACTTTGTGTTCTCTGAGAATGGAGGCCCTTATTAGGGCTATTGTATATATTATGTAATGGTAACTGGGCTTCCATTAAATAGCAAGTTTTCGCTGTCTAGTCATGTTAAATTGCCTTCACCTTTTTGTGTTACGTTATTTGCTCCAATTACGTAAATTCTGGATCAAGTAACTAAAATTAGCGTTCAGACTGCAAAATCCAATGATGGTATCTAGTTTTGTAGTACGAAACGTTGCAATATAACTATTATTATATGTTTCGCCTATCTTGACCGATTTGAATTCAAATAATTTCATATTGTAGTTAATATAAAAGTAGCCTCCGACGAAGTAGACGAAATTCCAAAATCGGGTCAAACATTTTGAAGATTATGATAGTATTTGGATTTTCAGATGTGGACATAGCCATAACAAAACTATGGGTTTAGTAAAAGGAAGTTAAATATTTTATTATATCAGATATCATTTTATTTTTGTACGTAAAAGCTTTTGGTATTTTACGCGTAATAAGGTACCGGGCTATATTATATCTGAAGAACATATAAGAATGAATTACAGTACAGATGCAATCTCGCAGTTTTCACTTAACGTATGAATACGTTTCTATGATTATTTCACTACGTGTGGGTTGTAATCTAATCCACAATAAATAACTTGTTTACTGTTATTTACTATGATAACACCAATAAGTATAAATTCATATGCCCCTTAGCTGCAATTCAAATGTATAGGAATCTAGGCGCGGCGTCTTTTTGATATCAACTTAAAGTTGACTTTCTTCTGTAATATATGGTGGAAATTTGTTCAGTAAAAGCAAACCACTAAGGAGACAAAGGGCACGCTTTGCTTCGCTTTGAAGTCAGCGTTGTTATTTCCACGTAAATAAAGCTAAGTTTTGGATGTTATATGAAAAACACTGCACCTCAGCTTCACTGTAATCTGTTAGTGTGCGTTGCGCCTTATTATATAGGTATGTCGCTTTCATGTGTGTGTATGGCTTATATAGAACTAGAAAATGGAAGAAAAAGGGTTTTTCTGCCCAATGTAACGCTAATTGTACGGTATAACCTACATAATCGGATAAATGAGTGAATTATTACCTATGTACACAGATATTAGGACAAATTTTGTGTATTACTACTTTTAAAACTTCAGATTTGTATAGTTTATTTTAAACTACTAATAATTAGAATGTGTCGTTAAATTGATTTGTGGCCAAAACAAAAGCTTTGAAAATGTATGTATAGTAAATCATTACAAAATATTATATATATTTGTGTCTATATCTGGCAGAAAATACATACTAAGTTTTACACTTTATATCATAAAACGTTATACCATTATTAGCATGCATGGTAGGTATTAAAATTGTTTAATAATTAATAAATTATTGTGATTTGGAAAAAGACTGTTTCAAAAGTGGATATAAGAACATGTCATAGAATAACAATATGATAAATTAATCTTATCTCTGTTTTTGTATATATCAAATCTAAAAGAAAAGAATACGGTCTTGGTCATAATAATAATAACTAGATTTTATTTCGTCTATAGTTTACTGAAGTGCAATTGGGAGTTCGCCTTGAATTTAGCACCTATTTATCGAGTATATCTTGTGTACTTGGTGTATGTATACTGCGCGGGTGGAAATTTTGGGGTATTGTCTAAAGTACCACGACACAAGTGGTTCTTTAACTAGTGAGAGGTACATACCATAGGTACACTGCATTGTATCGCAATAAATTATAGAGCTAAGTGGACAAAGAACAGATATAAATATACAAGCTTAACAACATATACATATGTTACCGTAAGATTGTAAACTGTCGTTTTTGTTGTGTTCGTGTCAATTTTTGAAATATTTATTGTATTTACGTTTTCTTGTCTGTTTCTTGTAGGTTAGGTTAGGGTTCGACATAAACAATCAAGTTTACCTAAACAAACTTAGGTTTTATCGGGTTAATATTCCTAACAGATTACAATTTACCGAAAAATAATACGTTAAATTGTAATCTTTCGACAGTTTGCAATTTTGCGAGTTAGATTATAATCTTACGGTTTTTACAATCTTATGGTGACATCTATAAACATAAGGTCCCAAATAGCGTATTTTAACTTTGTTTGTATATGTTCTAGTTTTGTAAAGTCTTCAGATAATAGCCATAGAATAGTAGGTTTTGATAATATTAGCTGAAAGTATATGATTTTAAGATGCGATAAGTATGAGACTGCGTACGTTCACTGAGAATGGAAAAGTCGAATTATTGACCTGGCTGGTTAAGTTGTTATACTGAAATGATATTTTGTTGTATAAAATGTATTGAACTAGAATTATATAATATTTAGGTGATCTGTTAAAGAATTAGTGTTTTGAAATTATTTATTTAGATGAATTTTTCATGTGCAAAAGTGTCCTATCGTCTGAACTGATGCATATATCTTCAATATCTTTAAAGTATTTCCATCCGTACATATATACGTACGAATTTGTAATATAGTTTTTTATATGAACGTTATTTGAAATAGTTTTGACTTTTATACATATATATATAGTACGGACCAGTGGACCACTATATTATAGTAGCCCAAGAAACTTGTTTGCATTATAATATTATAGTGTCGTAGCTAACATAAGTTATGATCGTGTTTGAGTGGATTATCAACTTAGCCTGGCCGCGTATATTATTTTTAATAGTGGCTAGCTCGTTTTGGATTCGCTCATCTAAGCTTCACGTTAAGTATCATGTATTGTACTTTAAAAAATATGATCAAATTAACTAGTACGTAGTGCAGTATGTTTCGATTTGATTATATTTGAATACAATACGAAATTTGTTTTATAAACAGATAGGTAAAGCGAATATACTCGTAGTTGAATTTATTCGAGGCGGCATAGACTTAATGTATTAAACAACAAAGCAGTGAAGCTATGGTTACACGCAAATCGGGCATTGGAAATGTATATCCTAAAAAAAACTTACATTAGCTACAAAAATTCTCTCAATAAAATATAACATCAAAATGCGGCCAGACTATGTATATCGTTGTAAAATCTAATAAATAATAATGTGTCCTGTTTGTATCTTACACTAATTTATGTCACGTAACTATTTTATAAATAAATTGAGTTTGTAAAAATAATTGGTTGCATGATTTTACTTCAAAAAGGATTCAGGTGAAAAATATTGTAATAAAAATAACAAATTAATCAAATACATTTAATAAACGAACACATTTAAATAAAAAGCTGTACCCTAATTTAGATACAATAGTATATTTATTCAATATTTTATACAAATTTACCCTTTATTACTGCAGCCAAACACATCACATTAGTAATATAATAAAATAAAACTGGAAAGATATCGATTTTATTCGTATTTAATATCAGGCATTTCCCTACAACTATGAACTACGATAAAATAAAAATTAAAACAGTTCCTTGGTCGAATTGGTTGAAAAAAAAACTTGGCCGAACGCTAAGTAGTCGAAATTTTTTAAAGGCTCTTTGAGAAGTTTTATGCTTACTATAAATATACTAAAACTGCGGAACTTACCTTAAAGTGCTTTTATTCGGACTGTTGGTCCCATTGTTACGGGGATAGAATATACGAAACTTTAGGATTATGTTATTAATTCAAATCACCTTCAAATGTATTATTTATCCTTATTAAATTTTTATCACAAATAGTTTGTAGTATGTATTATTTATGTATTCCTATTCTAATAAATCTTTCGCTAGGTACTTGTTGTGTTATACATGACTTAAATGCATGTTTTACGATTTTATGCATTTATTTTAAATAAAAGAATTTACAAGAAACATTGACACTTATTACAATTACAATGTATTCCTAACTCATTTAAGAGTAATTAAAAGTTAAACCTAATTATGAGAAATATTGAATTCGCTGATAGGAATTCGTTGAATATGGTATCTACTTAAAATTAAAATAATAAGCCCATGTTATACTCTTATGGAACAATACATAGCTTCCAAGCTAAGTTTAACATTTAAAATTTTTCTCCATTTAAACAATCAAGCAAGGTTCGGTAACGGTACGTTAGTAACAAACATGTACATTTTTTTGGAATTAGTATTATAATTTTACCTTACCATAAATATATTACAAGATCTATCAGTAAGACAAATTAAGACTTATCAAAAAATATAATATCTCACGTACAGAATACAAAATAAAATGCAGGCAATGTATTTCGATGGTATTTCCTAAGACAAAGTGGTCTCATACAACACTACTATCGGATACAAAGGGCCGATAGAAGTTGCAGTAATAAAAAAATACACAATCATAGTCTAGCATAAATATTAATATATTTCATACAATTTCCAACTCTTTTTACATCTTTGGTTTAATACCTAGTAAGGGTTGGTGACCACTCAGAACACTTCGTTTTGTCATCCCCAAAATAAGTCGTAAAAATTACAATTATATAAACCAAATTACAAGCAGCGCGTATTAAATTTGAATTGTATTACAATTTTTTATTATTAGAAGATAAAACACAAAGTACAAAATCTCAAATATTAATAAAATAATAACATAAAATAATCCTTTTTATGGCGATCGCATACGAAGAGACGGGCCCATAAGACCGGCCCATTAGAATAAGACTTCTAACGTTTGAAAATGCTTGTGACAGATGTAACAGATTCGTTAACATCGAAACAATGTTGATAACGGTAACAGTGCTCGGTTACTACTTGGGAGCATAGGTTGTGCTCTTGTCGCGCTCTTGTCTTCGTATGCGACCACTAATAAATTTTCCAGTGGAATGTTTACTGAAGCGCATTTAAAATTAATTGAAATTATATTGGTAACCATTCAAAATTACAATAATAATGATTACAAAACATAATTGGCAGTAATCGCTCATCAAACCAATCAAAGGCAGGAACGTTGAGCGACATATTCAAATTGAATTGAGTGGCATAATGCACAAAGTCCCCACTATAGCGGCGCGAAACTAGAAATATTATTTCTATGAACTCATAAGTCGCTCGTTCAAATCATACATTTCGCTCTGTTGCTGTCACAAATTAGTTGCTGCGCCCATGATGTCTGTCCTTATAGGCGCAAACGTATTATTGTGTTATGGTGTGTTGTAATACAATCTCCCAATTGCAGCACGTGTCGTGCTAGTCTGTGCGAGACTAGAGTGAACGATTGACGGTGACGTCATCGTTCATCATCGTCTACAGCTGTCGCGTCACGACACTATATCACAGACATTTGTGCCATTATTAATTAAAATAGCCTTTATAATTATGGTTAATGACATACAAAAAAAAACTTATGTGAAATTAAATTTTAGTTTTGCAGTAGATAACTAGATTTAAATACATAACTAACCTGACAATGGTTGCCCGATGTAAAGTAGATCCGCACATTACGAAACGAGCAAATTTCGAAATGTGTGCTTCGTGATCCGCATTTTGGCCCAGTTCAGTTGTAATATTCGAACTGCATTTACTTAGAGTTGAGAAATACTTGTTACAGTCGCTATAAAATCACTGATTTATAAGACATATCGTCTTCATCACATAATAGTTTTTTTACAGTTCTAATCATTAAAGCTCTCGTTTTCTAGAGTAACTGGTCGCTGAATGACGTGGGTTGAATTCATTGCGATTTTGTCTATTACAAGTTGAAACACGAGATCGTGATTTCCCAGATAATGATTTATATAAAGTAACGTCCAAACATTAGCGGTGACGTCATCCCACTATGTGAGGGCACCGCTATACTAGGAAACTAGAGCTTACGAGGCAATAGCTAACTCATACATAAATGTATATGTATCAACGAACTGCCACGCCGTTTATGGTCACCACTGCGCTGGGCCCTGTTGGCTCAGGTTCGTATGCGGAGTCAGTGTCACTCCGTCTTCCGTAAGCTACATTTTCGGCTAAACTCTCGCTGTATGGCGAGTCGTAAAGGTTGTCACTGACGTGATCGTAAATATGTCTCCCGTTCGTATCGTGGAGGGTCGCGTAGCTCATCACGGCCGCGTTTTGGTCTTCCTTTCGTTCGGCTCCTTCGATGTTCTCAGTGTTTTTAACTGGGGTTGCTTTTCGCCTGTAAATTAATATCAGGGTCAATATAAAGAAATTACTTGTCCACGAGTACAGTGATACCAATTTTATAAGCTGGTGTGTCAAAACTGTGGTTTCTGAATATTCTGAACATTGAACATCTGGAATACATTCTGTAATATATTAGTAGTAAGGATAATGCGGATTGCTGCAGCGAGCAATGAATTTTTCATGGTTTTCAATTAATTTATTGCACACCTTGTCAAGTCAAATAGAACAAGAAAACCTTAGTTTTTTCGGGCTTAATAAATCTCATTACATCAGTTAGGTACTATTTCGATTTGCGGATCTCATGAAATCTCGGTCTTCAAGCCACAATATACACGATACGAATGTTTTTCAGGCGGTAGTGCTGTAATAATGTGTATTATTGGTATTCCTATGCCATTAAAGAAGTACTTACAGTCTCATATAAATGACTCCCAACAGCATCAGTAGAAACAGAACAATCCCGCATCCAACCCCAACGCTGAGTGGTAGCGCTCCGCTGTCTGCCGCCTCATTGCTGATCAGTTCACATTTCGGTTCTTCCCCGGACCACTTCCCGTCGTCCATACACTTGCGCAGGAACGGCCCAACACGTTGGTATTGTGGCAAACAATGGTACTCGATCGAACTACCGAATAGCGTTGAGGTGTTCGATATGATGAGACGGCCATTCTCGATTGTCCCTGGGGATTTGCAGTCAATGGCTGAAAATAATTGAAATTACATTAATGTTAGATCTCAAACTTCAATCTGCATAGATATGAGTTTTTAAGAAGCAAGTACGGGAATATTAATCGATAGATAACATGAGCGAAAAGCACCCTGTCGGGACTGGTCAGCTTGTTTGTAGGTATAAAAAAATATTTTAATATAGGGAAATTCAATATTTTATATACAATTTTTGACAGTGCTTCTGTCGCTTGTTTGAATTTAAAAACATAAAATCGAGCTGTAATTGAAAAAGTCAGGATGCATTCAAAGAGCGTCAAAAGCGGGAATACAAATACCATTCGTGGAACTATTGTTTACCTCCCCAACTTTAGTTAGAGGGCAAGCATATAGATCATATTTCCATCGCGGAAAATATTGTTCAAAAATACCTGCAACTTTTTAGGGTTCTGTTGTAAAATAAGGAACCCTTATCGTTTCGCCCAGTCCGTCTGTCCGTGTGTATTTTAAAAGCTACATTGCGACGTGCTAAATTGGTGAAACAGGTGAAATTTGAACAGAGGCGTATTCATATTAAAAAAATTGCTTACTTCGTACTGAATACTTCGACTGAAAGTTCGAGTGACAGCTGATTATCTAATACCTTTATACGAGCAATTCTTGTATCTAAATCTCGGAAACGGCTCAAACAATTTTCATGAAATTTAGTATGCGGGGGCGATAAATCAATCTAGCTAGGATTCATTTTTAACAAATATCGTTTTATCCGTGTTTTCAGGCAATGAAAAATTGCTACAATATCATTAGAATACGAAGGTAAATTTCGCCACCTACACCTACAATCTACAAGAATATACCTAATGGCTCAGGTGGGAAATAGGGCGGTCCCGAATCCAGAAGACTTCGAGTCCAGGTGTCTTCAGTCCGATTTTTTTTCCTGTTTTTTCAAGTTCCTTCTCTTGTGAGAAAATTATTGGGAGCCCAATTGCACAGATTCGCGTGACCGACATGCTCGCGTGACCTACATGCTCGCGAACATACAAATATATTCCAAAAAAATTTAAAAAGGAATAATTTATTTATCACTTCCATCTGCAGTTTATGACTGTTTTTTCATTATTATGTCGGTAAAATCGAAAATATTATTCATTTCATCAGTATGTAATATTTAAATATTATTTCCACGAACACCAGAAAAACACGACTTACCAGAAAAAAAATACTTAGGGGCTCAGCCCAAGTCAAACAATCGATGGCCGATTTTTTTTCGGAATTCACGTTACATTAAACCAAGGATGGTGATACACAATTATATCAAATATATATATTTATGATATGCCCTATTATAGAAATCATAATTTTCAAATAAACAGATAAAAAATTCAGTGGCTTACGTATGCATACAGGTGGAGTTCCAGCCCACACGCCTCTCGGCATACACGTTCTGGTCTGGTTTCCCTTCAGACTGTAGCCCCTCTCGCAGCGGTAATGTGCTTCACCACCAATACCCAGGGTCGAAGTCGCAACAAGCAGTCCGAGACTTCCTTTTATTTGGATAGAAGGATCCATGCAAGTGATTTCTGCCAACCAAATTAAACCATGAATTTCAAACGTGTATGCATTAGTAATCGGCACGCCTTTTTTCTTTACCACCCTTCTTGTTTACAGGGGGCGCAATTATTCACAGAGGATGCATTTTCAGATGAAATTACGTTGGAACGTTACATACGAAAACAGATCAGGGGGATGTTGCGGTAAAAAGCTACAGTGTAACGTTCGCTTCACGGTTTGGCCAACATTTTTTCGGTAGTTTAAAATCCAGTAAGATTACCATGAATGGCATGGTAGCCAATCACAACAATTGAGCTGATGGCAGCAATGTTTGACGCAGCTTTTCCGGAATAAGCTTACTGGGTTGCTGTCAAGTCAAGAAGTTTTAGGCCCGTATTAATAAACCAACAACAACTTCTCAAGTTAGATTGACCGATTCTTGAGAACTGTTGTCAAGGGTCGGTTTACTTTTTTTATTCACTATAAGTGGGTAACTACTTCCCACTAGTTCAAATGACAAGTTCAACCATTGAAACCAGTGGGAATTTGTTACCCAGTAGTTTAACTCTCGAAACGATATATCCAGGCAGTTGAACTGGATAAACAACCCCACTAGTTCAACTGATTATTTCAACCGTTAAGTACCTGTTAAAGTAAACAAAAAGAACTTAAAATAAAAATCACCTTTGCAAACTGGGGCTTCGGAGCTCCACGTGCCGTTGTCCTGGCACAATCGTCGTGACACGCCGTCCAGTTGCCAGTGTTCGTCGCACTCGTACAGGGCTGCGGCGCCGTAGTACGTGGCGTTTGTAGCAAGTGTCACCTTGCCGTTCTGTAGGCGGCCGGGATTGCCGCAGTCCACGTCTGCAATTATTTGCCGTTCAGATTAATACGAGTAGGACTCCAGTCACGTGAAAAGAGCGAGCGAGCGATTTATCGACCAAATTTATGGTATATGGGGGTTTGGCGAAGGGGGATCGCTCCGACTGTCTGTCTGCGCGTACGCTATTGGTTCGTCAGATAAAATTATGCTTTCCGCGCTGAGATTACGCTACAATCAATGATATATTCCCTTCACTGTCTCTCAGCGTTCTTTTTACGTAAGGGGGCTAATACCTGCGCTGCTTGCTGTTGTATAGATTGACAGGAAAATTTTGTAATATTCAGTGGACTGAACTAATTACTCCACCTTTTCACAAATAGGTAGGTGGGAATTTACGAGATCCGTCCCACAGTATGTTACGTAAAAGTTGGTAGGTATACTAACTATCTTCGTATGATAGGAACTTTATTAGAAAAGAGTAAATGCTAAGTTTCTTGCCGGCTCATCCCAGTAGAATAATTTTCCGAACAGAAGCGCGATGGTAGAGCGTATCATAATTAGTGACGTCCTACATGATAATATAATACATTTCATTTCTTGTAGCATACGAATTGTAATCCGAATACAAAGGTTTTTAGTGGCATCAATTTAAACCCACCGTAGGTACCACCAGTGGTACAACTATAGCCAGTGGTACGGTGGTCAGACCCACGCAGCTGTCATCTAAACAATGAACCAAATCTTAGCCACAAAATGCAGTTCTGTAGTTTTTAAGGAATATTGTCCTATTGTTCCTAGCTGTTTTAGAACAACACAAGGTACAGCTCAGTAGATACTGCCGTCGAATCGTAGATAAAAATCAAACTTACACAGGCATTTTGGTGTAACCCCGCTCCATTGGCCGTTGTCTTCGCATGTCGACAGGCTCTCGCCAACCACCTTGTACCCTCGCTCGCATCGATACTTTACAAGTGCACCGATACGGTAAGTATTTCCGCTATTGGTGTTCACAGATGTTCTGATCAGCGTACGGCCATGCATGCGGTCGTTTCCTGTTACCGACACTATACTGTTTTCAGCTACAATTGGCTCAGGACAGCGGATTTCTGTAAAACGATGAAATCGCTTAAAATAATATCTTCTAGGTTTAATTATGGATCCGAGGTACTCGTTTCAACACGTAAACGCAGTTAACTACTATTTACTAAGTACTTTCTACTACTTCATGCTAATATTATAAATGCGAAAGTGTATGTATATCTGCTATGCTTTCTCGGCCCGTTGTATTTTTTCCGGAAAATTAAGGAGTTCCGAGCGGGAGTAAAAAAATCCTTAATCCATGCGGACGAAGTCGCGGGCATCATCTAGTAGTTTACAAGTTAGTATGTCTACGGTCGCAGACCCAAAATTCCATACAAAAATGGTTCGACGACAAAAATGAAATAAGGCTCCAAAAAGTAATGTAACGAAAATAATTAAACGAGACAGCTTTTATTGGCCGAGTTGCAGTTTGAAAAATAATGGCACCAAACAATAGCACCTGAAGGCTTCAGCCGAATCCATACCAAATACCAATGTTATAGATACAATAGTGTATCTGTCTGTCTGCCTGCTATTTTACGGCACATCTGTTCAACCGATTTTGACCAAATCTGGTACAGAGATATTTTATGTCTCGGGCATATTCAAAAGCCGAAATCCACGCGGCCGAAGATACGGGCAGTATATACAGGTTTTCATGCCTAGTGAGTGGTACCTTCACATCTGGGCGATGAGTCGCTCCACTGATACTCTTCAGTACAAACTCTTCTTACAGCTCCCACGAGTCTGTAGTTGGTGGTACACGCGTATTGAATTACGCTGCCCAAATGAGTCGTTCCGTTCAGTAATTCTGACGTACCGTAAGGGAGTGGGGGTAGTTTTCCGCAGTCCACATCTGTTAGAAAGAAACGTCAAGACATTGTTAAATGCTGTCAAATAGAGATAATCGACGATTTTGAGACAGAAATCAATAAATTCACAGATGTTTCTCATCACTTTTCACATTCGACTATCCCTGGAGAAAGTTGAAGAGTGATAGTCTTAATTATTAAGAACATTTTATCAAATTATCTTTAATTTGCTTACACTCGCACTTTGGTGATTCGCCTGACCACTCCCCGTCTTGCTGGCAAGTCAAGTTGGGCTCACCGACTAGTTTGTGACCTTTTTCGCAGTGGAAATCGATCGTAGAGTGCACATTGTAGTCGTAGGCTTCCATATACCCGCCCGCTGGGACCTCCGGGTCCTGGCAAGATATCACTGAAAAATAAAAACATAAAAAATAATAATTTATGTTCGAATAGATCAATTATTCCAAACAAATCGTAGTTAACTTTAACGCGTTCTAAAAATTATCCCACTATGCTCGCACGTCTCAAGAATAATATGCGGCTTTGGCTATTAAGATAATTCAATTATCGACTCCAAACATAAACATGCAGTTCTTTCTTCAAACTTGATTGCTTCTGATATGAGCCTGATTCTATTATGGCTGGTGCGAAACAAAAAATAGCGCAGCCGTAACAGAAACCTGAACTCTTACTTTGGCCATAACTATTAAGTCAGGTACTTACGTTCACATGAAGGAATATCATGAGACCATTTTCCATCACGATTGCAGTTTAATATATCGGTTCCAGCGAGCCAATAATCAGGTTCACAATTGAACTGAGCTATAGATCCGTATGTAGTGGTACCATTTAGTAGCCTGAAAGATCCTTTATGCACTTGTGCTGGGGTACCGCAGTCCACGTACTTGCAGGAAGGAGGAGTGCCCGCCCAGGCGCCACCGAGATTACATGTCACACTCTAATAAAAAAAGACTAGTTAAGCAACGTTATAGTTACGTATATAAAACTAAAATTGAAATATTATTTTGCGAATAGAGGTAATAACCATTAATGAATGTTTACAGCCAGGTCATGCGGAATAAGCATGGGTGCAAACAGCGTGATATGAACCTGTCGTTATTTTAACAGGCGCGAAGAGGCGATAGAAATTCACGGGAAAGGCCAATTAGTTAATTAAATGCGTCCGAAGCGTGATTATTGATTAAACACAGCCAGGTCACAGTGATATTGTACTTGGTAATATTGTGAGGACGCTGAGCTCGTGTGTTCGTTCGTTCGTGTTTAAATCGGTTCTGTAAATGGGTTTTGTTTAAATCACCTAGTTAGTTACTTACCGGTGATCCAAAAAGTATAAAGCCATTCTGGCAAGTATAAGTAGCCAGCGACCCGGCTTTATGTCCTCCAATTTTAACGGTAGCCCCAGCCACCGGGGGAGGTTCAGGGCACCAGTCGAACAGACACTTGGGAGCTTCTCCATCCCAAATCCCCTCGTCACCACAAACACGTTCCTGTTCCCCTACCAAAGTGTAGTTCTCTTTGCAAGAATACATGGCTCTTGCTCCGTGAGTGGTTCGGCCGTCTACTAGTGTTACATCTCCATCTTGAATTGGAGTCAAACCGCCGCAATTTACATCTAAAGAAAGTAAAAAAATAATTTCATTGAATACGTAAGTATCAGCATACAATAATAAAATAATAACAGCCTTTTGTTAAATCTTTTATTTTTTAATCAAACTTACATTTGCAGCTAGGCGCTGTGCCGGACCAGAATCCATCACTTTCACACTCTCTAGTTTTATCACCAACCAACATGTGACCTTCTGGGCATTTATAAGCTATGGTAGATCCTACTTTGTAATTGTTCCCCTCGATCGTCGTGTTCAAAAGTTTATCAGGACTCCCACAGGTTGGCGGTACTATAAGCAAAACAATTCGTCAATGTTATAGCTAACTTTTAGCACAGTAAACGTTTACTGTGCTTTTAGGTTTCAACAGGCAACGCGCGATGGCGCGACTCTATTGTAAAAGTACTCGCACTGTGGAACGTAGGGATAGGCAGTTTCACGCTGTGTGGAAATAAGGATATTACAAAGAACAAAACATATTATGATTCGTAATTCGTATCGTGTGAAAATCTGCGCCGTTGCTGGCACTGCACATATATGTATGTCCAAACCGGTTCGGATTTTTTTTTCATTTTTGAGTTCAGATTTCTGGTCAAAGCTGTGACTGAGAATGATAGCCTACTGAAAAATAGGCATTATTTGGACAATTCTTTGTTCCATCAGTCATTCAGTACAGACGAGTCTGTACACGGAATTAATTAATGCAGAAACATAGCGCCTAATGTAACTTTAATAGGTATTTAAGTAAATTCGCATAACATGTAACAACAGGTAAATGGCCTTGTTATGCAAGCTAGAAATAGACGCAATATCGTTACGACGAGTCAGCAATGCAAATTTAAGGTAATTCGCTTCGCTACGCTTTTAAACATCCATCACACTGTACTGGCATGAAAGTGTCTTTGCGTGTTTCTAGATTTGGCAATATCATTCACTTCTCGGTTGTTTTTGTGTGGCTGCATGAACGTGTTAAAAAACTTTACACGTTCAATATGTTCATGTTTCGCTAGAATCAATCTAAAGTTGTAACTGCTATCTTTGCAGAAATAAAATAGAATAGGCAGCAGAAATTATTGGACAGGAAATTCGGCATTAACTGATTCGTAAACAAACAAAGTAAAAAAACCCAAAACCTGTAATAGGTATTCAATGATATTAATTTAAATTAGCTAAGTAATTTAGGCAATGAACAATGCCCACATGGAGCAGCAGTGAACTTAACGCTAGAGAAGTCTTTTTTAATTAAGTGACCTCCCAACAGATCACGCAATAACTTTACGATTTATTTCAAGAACAAATTCGCAGCCAATGTAATAAGAAATAAGAAGGAAATAGGTTTCAGTGTTAGCGGTCATATTCGCGCAGCTTTAAGAAGTCATCAGCGACTGCCCTAACATTTCCTTGTCATAAAAGAGACTGCTTGAACGACTGCCCATGCAGTTGTGGAGATTGTTCAAGCGCTCCGTGCACGCTATCCAAACATCATTTGTTCAAGCTGTGTGCATATGGCCGCTGTGTTAATTAAGTTTGGTTATGTATAGGTAAATAGTTATATACTACGGGTACTCTACCTAAATGCCTTGCAGTCGCAGCACAAATTCGCAGAGCAGTTAACAAAATCTAGATATGTACCTATGAAGGTGACACTCACGGTACTGGCAGATCCAGTGGAGGTAGTCGAGGTTGCAGCCGACGTCGTTCCAGAGCCACGCGCGGCCTCCGTCCAGAACTACGCAGTTTTGCTCTCCGTTGTAATTGTTTGGTTGATCCTTTCCCCATGCCGGCTTAGACACAGTTTCACCTGCGATTATAAAAATACTAGCTGATGCCCGCGACATCGTAGATTGAAATTTTTTGATTCCCGCAGGAACTCTTTAATTTTCCGGGATAAAAAGTCCCGGATTAAAGATTATAGTCTATATGCTATTCCAGACTATAATCTATCTCTGTGCCAAATTTCATACAGATTCCAGATCCGTTCACCCTTCTGGCGTGATTGAGTAACAAATATCCATCTAAACTTTCAAATTCATTATATTAGTATAGGTTGTCAAAATCTTGCCACAAATTCGACTCCTAAAGGTATACTTATTATAAGGCGACCTAAAGTTGAGAATTGGAGCTCTCCAAGTTGAGACCCAAGTCAATAGGTACTTAAGGAATCGAGATATTATGTTCACTATGTTATTATGTATTATGAGAACTGAAATAAAATAAAGTCGTCCCTATGGCTAGGTACTCTAGTAAACTCACATGCGGAAAAAACTAATTGGAATATGTCCGTCAGTAATGAGCATATTGAGAATTTTGATATTGGGATTTTCATAAAGCTTTTATTTGAGTCGACCAACTTTATCAATCTGTGAGATTCCGTAGTAACGGAGTACGGAGCACGGAGTTAAACTCCGTGCTTAATCTGTCTGTTCGTATGTATGGCAGAAATGTTTTTTGCTAGCGGTTTCTCGGGTGGGTTGGGTAATCAACAATGTAGGCCCATTTAAGGTGGTCTGTTAAGAGAGACCTTTAAAGTTACTCACCATCAACCCATTTCCATGTTCGGGAAGTTAGTCCAGGCTCCTTTTGTGCGCCAATCCAAACTAGCTGAGTTTTCAACTGTGTTTTCCGTCTTTCCAATTCCTGAATCAAATAGCTTGACGTTGCTCCCTAATAAGAAGACAAAAATCCTTTAGTTTGATTAAAATTAATATTAGAAATTTTTTGACGGTCATATTATAATGTCTCTTGAGGCAGTCTTTTGCTTTAGTAGTACCTGAAATCCATGTATGAGGTCGCCGCCGTGTGCTTGACATTGTCTCCTTGCGTCTTCAAAAGAAGCACCTTTCGCTACGTTGAATTCGTAACAATTTCGAGCAAACGCGGCTAGCTCGATGTCCGCCGACGACCCAGCAGGCGCGCATCGATCGTTCGAGAATTCTGGACAAAAATATATTTCAAGACGAGGTTGTTTGACACAGTGTTGAACTCTGTTGTCTTAACGTGCGGAGGTCCCGGGTTCGATCCCCGACAAAAAATAATAATTTCAAAATTTTCCCTGGTCTGTCCTGATGGGAGTTTTAGGCTGTGGCTAGTTACCACCCTACCGACATATACGTGCAGGCAAGCGATTTAGCGTTCCGGTGCGATAGCGTTTAATATAACTGCCATGACCCTAACAGGTTAGCCCGCTACCATCTTAGATTGCATCATCACTTACCATCAGGTGATATCGCAGTCAAGGGCTAGCTCAGGTGTGAAATTGGGCGGTCCAAAAACCAGAAGACCCCGGTTCGAGTCCAAATCTCTCCAGTCCGATTTTTTCCCCTTTTTTTTCATTTGTGAGATAAACTATTTATTATTCGGAGCCCAAGTGCACTCATGATTTTTTATTTAAATAACCACTTTATATTTTTGAAGTGATTTTTTTTTAGCCTCGTTGAGCACTTTTTGGTAGGGGAAAAATGTGGATTCGCGTGACCGACATGCTCGTGAACAGCGTATTTAAGTTGTATTTAAATATAATTTCCAAAAAACACGATTTACAAAAACAAATACCGAGTACAGCTCGGTTACCCAAGTACTATCCATTAAAATGCCATTGAATTGAAAATATTTTCCTAGTTAATATTTTACAGCCTCATTTATAAAATCACGGTTAATTAAATCCTGAAGGCATCATGTTTCAATAAAAATTCGTTTGACGCGGCTGCGGCTTTTATCATAATTGGTTATTCCGATAGCCCGGCATTGGCTTTATGGCGTCTAGTGCATTCAATCAAACACTAATAGATCCTGTCCGTCATTTTATTTTAATCAGTTGGGAATATTTATTCGTTTATACAAAAAAATATTTGGCCATAAAAAAGATAAACCAAGCTTCTGTCTGGACTCTGGGGGCCTAATGGGAGATTTTTTTACCTATGCAGTCGCGTTAAAGGTAACATGGTAACTACGAGTACTATTTGTATAGCAGTAACCTGCATCAATCATTATTTCACTATCAATTGCAGTGGTTGACTTTGCCGAGTGTTGACAAATCAGGGGGCTTACTTACTACCATCGCTTAAAACAGTATTTTTTGAAACTTATTGACGATCTTATCTCAAAATTATAATCAATATTTAAGGGACGTCAAGGTACGTCATATTTTTTTTTTTTAAATTATATAGGCCAGCGCTTGGCTGCAATCAGACTTGCTTAAAGTGGTGATGCAGCCTAAGGTGGAGCGCGCTTGCCTAGAAGATGCCTATTCACTCTTGATTTGAAGGTACCTATATTAAAAGACGAGGGGAAAATGGTAGCCGGAAGGGCATTCCATATCCTAGCGGTTCTGATTAGAAACGAGGAAGCAAATCGCTTCGTACTGTTATAAATTGCCATTCTATGTCCACTGACTCGCTGCATCAGCACTATTACACTTTAAAACTTGCGGTATCCGATGCGGCCAGTCAGTCAGCCATCAGACATAACTCCATTTTCGAAAACCCAGCCTCTTGTTGCTGAAGCGCGTAAAATTAAGACCCGTGTATTGTACTTTCTTTTATGAACTTTATTAAATTCAGTGGAAAGTTTCTGTGGGTTTTTTTTTTTAAAAAGACTGTCGACCCGGCCCTCGAAGTCGTAACAACGTGGTGTCAGAAGTGGGATGCTGAGAAGGTTCATGCAAGAGAATCCTTAGCATCCAAAGAATCCTGAGGGCATCGCAGTCGTGGTCGTCGGTAAGCCTCACCCCATAGGGTTGAGCCCGCACCACAACCACTAGCAAGCATCGGTTTTCAAGATGTCGATCTTGATCTCTGTCGTACGGTAAGCCTCAGCTCCGGACTGGACTGAGCCCGCATCATACGCGAAATCTGCATCTACAGCATCTTGGCTTGGCTGGACTCACCACATAATTTTAATATATTTCAATATCTTCAATAACTTCGAAAATATAAAATTCACATAAATCGTGCCAGTTTACGTCGAAATTGCTGCCGTGCAAAATATCTACGTTGCAAATTCCGACCCGTTCATTGACTTCACGTGTCCATCGCATCGACCTAATTAACTATACCTAACAATCATTATGTGCAAATAATATCTAAATTAGTGAAGTGAAAAATAAAGTGTGATAATTTTAAGATGTTGGCTGCTATCCTGATGGTCCTATTGTTCCCCTACGCCTCGTCTGATTCAATTATTACACCCATAATGCATAGCCCTGGACTATATTTTGATCCCTTAACCAAAATTTATTTCTACAACGATTATTGGAGAGTTATCACGCACCTTAACACAGTTGCCTTGGAACCACAGCTCGACAATGTTAACAAGTTAATTGTAAAAACCTCTTTAATTTGTGCTAAGTTACAACCAGAAGATTATTCTAGCTGTAAGGATGTTTTTAGTCCAATCGAAGTACTACTAGAGTCCAATTATCTCAAGGCTCAATCCCTATCTCATATTATTTCAAACGAAAATAATGCGAGATTCAAAAGATCTTTAGAGTTTGGTGGCGAAATCCTTAAGTTTTTTTTTGGCACCTTAGACGCTGAAGACGCTCGAAAATATGACGCTGCAATTAATAATTGTCAAAAGTCTGAATCCGAGATATTTCGTTTATTAAAAGATAATATTCATGTCGTTAAGTCCTCTATTGATACCTTTAATTCTACTATTACTAGGTTAAATCAAAATGAGATAAAGTTAAACTCTCAGATTAACAAGTTAAATGACATATTGTCTCTTGTCACTAGTGATAATGAAAAATTAATATATTTAACTAGATTTAATAACTTAGTTAATTTAATCGAAAGTTCTTTATTAGCTATCTCTAATTTTCTTGATACTGTAATAAACGCAATCTTATTTTCAAAGGTTAATATTCTACATCCTTCTGTTTTAAGCCCTGTAAAACTTTACGATGAACTTTCTAAGCACAGAAATTCAATCAATAAACGTTAAGACTTCCCTGTATCATTAAGTATCGAAAACATACATACGATTATAGATATATCTAAGTTAGTTTCTTATTTCTATAATAATAAGATAGTATTTGTAATGCAAATTCCTCTTATTTCTCCTGTCAAGTATAATGTCTACAAAACAATCCCACTCCCGACTCCACACTACAAAGGACAATCTAAAAGTTTTGCCTTGATAAAACCTACTAAACACTATTTAGCTATAACTGATGATAGATTAAATTACGCAATGTTAGATACCTTAAGAGATTGTACTATTTTGAATAACGAGAACTCTATTTGTAAATTAGAATCAGTTTATTCCATTAATTCGAATCCTTCATGTGAAACACAGCTTCTCACTGAAGTAACCTTATCTTTACCAAGTGAATGCGAACCTAAAATCCTGTATGGTCTTATTGATATATGGCATAAGTTAAGAAATAACCAGTGAATTTATGTACAATCGACTACAAATCAGTTGACTGTAAATTGTAATGATAATGTTAAAAGTTATTTTATATCCGGCACTGGAATTTTGAAACTCAGCGAAGATTGCATCGGTTATTTTAAAACTATCCAATTTATACCTTCTACCATTTCGAATTTAACTATTGATAGCAACAATTTTAACATTAATTTTGACATAACTAATGATGACTGCTGCAATCTCCTGATTGTAAACAAAACGATTCCTCTTTTATCGCCATTAAATCTGAGTGATATTAATCTAGATTCTTTAAAACATTCAATTAATCAGTTTGACGATCTTGAGTTAAAAATTAATAAGAAGGGGGGAGATGTTATAAATTGCCATTCTATGTCCATTGACTCGCTGCATCAGCACTATTACACTTTAAAACTTGCGGTATCCGATGCGGCCAGTCAGTCAGCCATCAGACATAACTCCATTTTCGAAAACCCAGCCTCTTGTTGCTGAAGCGCGTAAAATTAAGACCCGTGTATTGTACTTTCTTTTATGAACTTTATTAAATTCAGTGGAAAGTTTCTGTGGGTTTTTTTTTTAAAAAAAGACTGTCGACCCGGCCCTCGAAGTCGTAACAGTACGAGCCCGCGGAATTTCGACTGCGTAAGGGTGCAGACCTTGTCGATGCCTTAATGCAGTTCCGATAAAAAGGTGACGGAGGGACCAGATCGAATAGTTCCTGAGCACACTCTCCGAAGTATATCCTGTAGAATACCGACAGACAGGCAACTTTTCGCCGATGTTCTAAGCTTTGCAGCTTCCAACTGACCAGCGCTTTGTTACCAATAAGTCTCCTGGCGCGACGATCCACCGAATCCAATGCATCAAGCTGGTACTTGGCAGAGCCATCCCATAAATGGCTGCAGTACTCCATGCACGATCGAACTTGTGCTTGGTACAGGATAAGAAGCTGTTCCGGCGTGAAGTACCGCTTAACTTTGTTGAGGATGCCAAGTTTCTTGCCAGCTGTTTTTGCTTTGGATTCGATGCATTGTCCAAAGTTGAGGTTGGACGATATGTTGATACCAAGGAGCTCGACACTGTCGGTAATTGGAACGGATATATTTCGGAAAGTCAGAGTGAGTGGGAATGAACTCCGTTTCGCGGTGAATAGACACGCTTGCGTTTTGGTTGCATTAAACTTGACGAGATTGGCGTCACCCCAGTCGGACACCTCCTTCAAGGTCAAGTTGACTCGTTCTACCAAAGCCTCTCTGTGCTTAAGAATCTCAGCTCCACTGGCACGGGGACCGGATATGTATCTCTCTGTAACGGTGCTGTCATCTGCATACCCAAAGATACCGGGTTTTAGCATGTCGTTTATGTGCAGCAAAAAAGCGTTTTTTCGTAACAAAGCCCCTAGTATTCGATTATTGGCCATGTCTACAAACATTCCTTAAATTTTGCACGTCCTAATACTTCCTAACGATTAGAACTAGAAATGCAATTCTTCAACTTTCCAGTGATGTTTCAAAATTCAACGATGTTTAAAAAAACTTGTTTGTGGGTCTGGAGTCACAATGGAGAGTTGATTAAACGCATGTGCAGCCCCAATTGGTAGAATGGCCAGCCAGACGGCTGATCGTCTTTGTCAGTCTCACAAAATGCCAGAGCCTGTTGTGACTTGCAGGTTTGAGCCGCGGTTTAAAGCGTTACGGTACACATAGTTGCCTCTCATTAGGTAGGCTAGGTACCAGATACGTACAACACATAACATCTCTCTAAAATATTATTTCTTCATAATAAACAGTGAAGAATACCAATCTACTAATATATTAATTATTTAATGTGAAATTGTGTCAGACTGTCTGACATTTTCACCAGTACACGTGCACAGTTTTCGAAGCCAGGGAAGGCATTGGTTAGGTAGGCACCAATTTTCAGGCATTGCATGCTGTAAAATATTAAATAATCATTGAGCTTTTTTAACTAGGGTAAGAAATGTTATGCACGCCACTGCTTTTCACGGTACATCCGTTACACCGATTACGATGAAATTGGTCGTACAAAATTACAAAGTGATAGCTTGTGTAAGAGTCAATCCAGAAGTAGGTGTTAATAAAACACTTTTAATATATTTGTACTCTTACTTTAGAGGTTTATTGATTTAATTTAATGAGAGTATTAATCACTTGATCAGGCCCGATTGCTATTTGCGGCTCATAATCAAAACAACGATCTAAACACCGGAGGTATTCAATAATCGTTTGAGTCTCGGAGGA
The DNA here is from genome assembly GCA_964035005.1 of Erebia palarica. Taxonomy (NCBI): domain Eukaryota; kingdom Metazoa; phylum Arthropoda; class Insecta; order Lepidoptera; family Nymphalidae; genus Erebia; species Erebia palarica. Next base: position 26,442,324 of record OZ035986.1, read on the forward strand.
GACTGCGTTTCAAAGTCAAAATATTCGTATATATACAAGTTATATCCATTATGGCGTTAGAAACGAACTGACTGACTGAAATACATCGAATAAGTAAAATATTAGTTCAATCAAACCTTCATCATTAAATAAATAAACAATCTTTTAACTTTTCTAAAACTTCAATTTAGTTTTAAACGCAAAGCTGACACTTGCGAAGGCAATTTTCTACACAAAATAAAGGTGATTTAAAAAACTTAATTTATGCGAACAAATTCGAGGTAATATCTTGTAGAAGTTATACGAAAGGACCTTTAGCTCTCAATATCACAACTACATAATAATAATAATAATAACCTCCCGACCGAATTTCGGCCACGGCGGCCAATCTCCAGAGAGATTAGAGATATTATAGTGCACAAGTGTGTGCGCATACACAGGTGCACTCTCTGTTCCTTTACTCTAAGCCGTCGGTCCTGCGCCTGATTTCTCTCCGGTCGTGTCGGATTTCCGTCCCAACTACTACAACTAGGTATACAACTTACAAAATAATTTTGTTTGGTATGCTGTTGCTTAGTGAACAATTTTTTATTTCAAGAATGTAGCACGAAAGGTCCTAAGAGAGAACTTCCATTGCTAAGAATTCTAAGAATGCTTTATAAATTGCTAAGAATGTCAGATACAAATTCTTTTCTTATTTACTTTCTTTGGAGATCCGCAATAAATTGGCAATAAATCAAGCAAGTCTAATAGTCAGTCTGCTCGTATATCCGTATATCTGCTGCGCAACTACATTTTTATTAAAAGGGAATTCAGCAGTTATAGGTAGGAATTAATTACCCCTATAAGTATACTTATAGTAATCTTTAATACCTTCATATACCGTATATGAAGGTATTAAAGATTTAAAAAAGTCCTCGGCTGTAAATGGCTACATGGCATGAGAGCCCTTGTTACACGTTTGTCTCATTAGCCGTGGGTCTCGTGGAAGTGCTAAAAAGAATTAATTGCCACTTTTTGACAAAGTTGACAGAAGTGGGAAGGTTGACTTATACACATGGAAATGATACTTCTAGGCACTACAGTAATGGCGCTGGATTGAAGATTTTTTTCTCCATATAGTATAATATAGCTCTATATTTCGCCTAAAGCGTACCTACCTAGTTCTTTACAATGGAGAAGTTTACCATGTTTTATAAATTTATGAAAATTAAGACAAAATAAAACAAAACATGGAAGAATCATTAAAATATATCAACAAATGAAAAAGTTAAGGAACTTTAAAGTTGCGCTTGCAAGACGGGTGGCGTGACGTCACACCACCCTATCAACCGACTTTATAAAGCCGAATAAAATAAATAAATGGAATTAATGTGACTTAATTGAATTAAAAGCACTTAATTTGTGGGTGAAGATAATTTTGAAGTATTAAATCTCGGCTAGGTATTAAAACTCACTCACAAAATTTCTCACTCGAGTAAGACACAGCAATCGGTGTAAGTAGTAATCGTCATTTCTCAGTCATTTATTGATGGATTTAAAACAAAACCACTGATTAATTAGTTATAATCTATATTTTACTTCCGTTGTGTTAAATATGATATTCACAACATCTCCATTTACATATTTGTAAAGGACTTAAAGAAGTTTTTAGTTAGACTTTATATATAATTTTTTAAAGAATTCATATTGATAGAAGATATATATATATATATATATATATATATATATATATATATATATATATATATATATATATATATATATATAATCATATAGTTTACAATTTCGCGATTTAGATTATAATATAACGGTTTTTATAATCTTACGGTGACATATATATAGATAAAAATGATTAAATTAATCTCTTTGAAACTACAAAGTTTTTTCATGTTCTATGTGTATTAAAACCCGTGCCCGCTTCCACGGCCGCGGCCGCGATTTCTTCGTGACCACACACCTAATTTATTCTGCAATATTGACACCCCCTAACATTTCCCCGTAAACGAACTCCGAACTGAGTTAATTGGTATTTCGTGATGCTCTGGGAGCAATTGCTGTAGGGGCGAAGAGCGCGCAACAAGCCAAGCGGCGGGCTAGTAACCATTGCAACGAGATACTTCCCCATATGCACTTTTCAAAAGCTTGCTTTTAGCACCTTTTTTGAGAGCTTTTTAACTAGATCAAAAATCATGTTCGGATCATATTTTACATTTGATAGTTTTACCTTTTCTAGTTTACCTATTTAACTACTATTTCCTGCGAGTACCTACCCTAGTGCTATATGTTCTCAATCAAATCAAAGAATAATAATTAATAATTATTATGTGGTATTTAAAATATCTACGACTTGGTGATTTATCTAAAGTTTTTCCATCTTACTAATATTCTAAGTTCGAAAGTTTGGTTGTTCGTAAGTAACTTTTATTATTCCTTGACGCCACAATGACTCAACCGATGGACTCAACCGATTGGGCTTTTGTAATCTGAATTAACATATTTTAGGTTACATTTTTCATGGAAAATTGATGAGTTTCCGTGGGAATAAAAAAAAATAATCCACGCAGACGAAGTCGCAGGCATCATCGAGCTAGGAATAAATAAACTGTGATCATGCTTCTAATTATGACTAAATCAATATGGTTCCATTTCAAATTCCTGTACCTGCTATAAATACCGTATTCAGACTTATGAATAATAAATAGATAATTTATTCCGCCAATTTTGGCTCCAACGTACCTATCGTAGGGCTGACTTGACTGACACAACATAACTTTTAGATTAAAGTACACTGAATTCAGAATAAATACGTCATTAAGAAGAATAAAAATAAGAACAACAAAAACAAAAAACTGTTATGATTTCTCTTGTTTGAAATTTTCACCTTACCGGCCACATTATTTTGGTCGATATTATATGGAATTAATAAGTCTGTATGTGTTATATCTGTCACCGTAAGATTGTAAAAACCGTTAGATTATAATTTGACTCGCGAAATTGTAAACTGTCGAAAGATTGTGAACCGTTCAATGTTCTGAGTGTCAATTTTTAAAATATTCATTGTATTTACGTTTTCTTGCCTGTTTCGTGTAGGTTAGGGTTCGACATAAATAATTAGGGAGGTTCTATCGGGTTAATAAACCTAACAGTATAATCTACCGGAAAATAATGCGTTAAATTGACACTTTGCGATTTCGCGAGTTAGATTATAATCTAACGGTTTTTACAATCTTACGGTGACATATCCACTAAAAATGTCACCACTAACGTTCTAAGTCTATACTATTAGTTATAATATACCATTTTACTTTAAACTAAAATTATAAATTAAATAATCATGTGAATACCTACCTATCTGCATATAAAATTTAAACTTTACAAATAATAAATACTAAACTAGTTAATAATAAAAAAATGAGTGTGACACAGACTGATATATGGATTGGAATTTTTTTTAATGTACTTTAGAACCCTAAAACTGGACTTCAAATAGTTTTTTCTTTTAAGCTCTTTGTTCAGTCATTTCACTAAAAGAGTTTTCAGAGACAATATAATGGAAATATTCACGAATTTTCACAATGTTTTCGCCTTGGGCACTGGATGTGGATGAATGGAATAAAATTAAATCGGGTGTATTTGCCGTTTGGGTCTGTTTCGTCTGGACTACTATATAGCGATAGTGTTTCATCACTCAAATTCAATCAACGTAATCCAGATAGATATATGCAAACTCGTAGATAATAAGCCAGCAACCCTACGGAATGTGAATGTGCCTTTGGTGATGCACTCGACCGATGTAAGTGTTGTAAATGAAGCTATTAGCACGTAGTTCTATTGTCTGCTAATTACTCAGTATTGGGATTCACGGTTCGTAAGCTTTCATTAGCCTTTGAACAGTAATGAGTGACATTATCAATAGGATATATTGATTAATTATTCGGAGTTACGTAGACTTTTCGCTATCTATGTTCTTAATAACCAATGACTTAATAAAGCAAACTAAATGTATCCTAAATTCTACCACCTGAATTGAGAAAGCAATTTATATTGTTTCTACAGACTTAGCTCAGCGTATTGTTTTCGATATCTCCAGGGCAGCTAAATAGATTGGTTATACGATACTCTTAAGAGATTACAATTTTTTTAGTTTAGCCTTATTAAATTGTTTCTTAAAGCTGATCGATTTTTTAAACCTTCTACTAAAACCCTGACATAATGCGTTATGCGAGAGCGATAGGAGGACATGGTCACTTTTATTGCCGACATGTTTTTAATCGAGAATAATTCCTAACAGTTAACCGACAGTAAAGATTAGCTAATTTACGCGCATATTGTTTGTCATGTCATGTCATGTCATGTCAAGTAGTAGCTTAGATCATATTGTACTCGTTCTACGCCTACTTGATAAAAGACATTGACCATCGCCCATACAAAGTTTGCCTAAGAACCAACAGTCATAAAACATACATTATCCGATTCAAAATAACACATAAATACCATTGAAAGTAGATTTAAACAACGGACACTTCAGAGAATTTATTTATTGACGATAATATTTTTGATTTTGAGGTTAGATTTTGAATGTTAGTTAATTTAGAGTTGACACAAGATACACAGGTTATTTAATTAGCTCCCAGTCAGTTTATATTATAATTATATGGTAATATAAACCACCTGGATGGCCGTTTTTTATACGGAGCTCAGCTTTTGAACTACACTTTATTTTCCAAGAATATTTACCACACAATTGTCACGAAAAGTAAACCAGGTACAGCCATACTATGTAGTCGATAAATTAAGTTAGTCGATATTTTCACTCGATAATAATTATCGGTACCTACTGCTTAAAATATCGATTTTTCCGTTTACCTTTGCATCCATAAATAATAATGTCTTTGTCAATCTCAACACTAACAAAATGGAAAAGATGGCGTTTTATATCACTCGCACACTAAGACAAAATATATTTGTTTCCCGCTCGTATCGTTAAGAGAGCCATTTTCTCTTTAATATTATTATTCCTTCTCGTGTCATCTAAACGCTTTAAACTTTTAGTTCTTAGTTGACGATTCCAGCGCTCAAGCGGTGATTTGAGTTTTCGAGGAAAGGGAAAGGATAGAAAATTGATGAAATTTCCATTTCTTTCAGTATTATTATTACCCGTACTATAACGGACACTTCTCCGTTAAATTCTATTTATTAAAATTGAAGGTATAAAATAAATTAAGATTTATTGTATGTTTCAATTCCTTGTTGATTCTTAGGCGAATTTGGACAATGCAATTGCAATTTGCAAAGGACATTGCAATATTTTCAAGAAATCGTTTCATCTATTTCAAATATTCGGTGAAACAAACAGACAAAGAGTAATTTAATTTCTATCCGAATCTGAAGTGAAACTTCTGATTTAAAATAAAAAGTCTTAAATTTTTATAATAGTAATTATTAAATCCTGTTTTCGAGGGTAGGTAAGTAAGTTATCGTCCGCGTGGATTAAGGTTTTTTTCCAGCCGGAACTCTTTAATTTTCCGCGATAAAATATAGCCTATGTGTTATTCCAGACTATAATCTATTTCTGTGCCAAATTTCATCCAGATCCGTACAGCCGTACAACCGTTCTGGCGTGATTGATCCATCCATCCAAACTTTCGCATTTATAATATGAATCCTATTTAATTATTACATTTACATTATTAAACACTTACTTTTTATCAAAACATATAATTAAACAAGCGATCCGCCCCGGCTTCGCACCGGTAGCACTAATAATCCTAATAGTCTATACCCAATAGCCAGTGGGCAGTGGGCAGGTTTTACATTTTAATATTACATTGTATTTGTAAGAGTACGCCCCGTCCTCACCATATCTGCCACAGCCGCCAGCCCTCTGATTTTATTAAAGGTATTTATTTATGCTGAGCGCCGGACGCAGTCGCGCCATTTTCCCTTGCACCGTACATTATTTCTGATTTCTACGATATCTCATAAGATATTCATCTAAATTAAATGATGTACAGGACAATTTTAATCTTAATTAGATGCTTAAGATTACTATTTTTATTATATTATTTAATACTTAGGATTAATACTATGTCGGTAAAAACACCTTCGTAGTAAAGCATTGGTTTAGACCAAGTTTGAAAATCACAAAAATGGTTATTGTGAGTTGTTTGAGTTTATCCATTACAAAAAAAAAACAAACAAATATTTCCTTTTTATAATATTAGTTTAGATGAACTGTTAAACTAAAAATAAACTTAAAGTTTCGAAAACAATACTACACGGCACAATTTGCAATTAAAAACGCAAGCCTTCGGCCCGTAGTGAGCGGAAGTTAGCGGGCGACGTTACGAGCCACGAGGCGATGCGGCGGCGCCAGGCACACGTCTCGATGAAGGTGCGAGGCGCGTGCATTTAAATAATTATAATAGGCATGGTGACTGATTTTGAAAAATGATCAGATAATGTTCGGAAGTATCTAGTATTTGGAAAAAATATCTTATTTCATCAGAAAAATATGATTTAGTAGATAAAATTGGCATTTGAAATTTAAATTTTAAAATTCACGCCAAAACGCTCGCCGGTGTCATGGCGTCGTTTGTGACGTCACTATTGTTTTTACCCATGTACTCTGTGCAGTGTGCAGTAAACAATCATATTGTGATTGTCAAAGCTCGAAACCAACAATTGTGACGTCATTCGCTTCTTGGTGTTTAATCCACTATGGCGGATTGCTGTATTTTATAGTTCTATTTTATCAAAATAAATAGCAATCTCACTCGAAATAGAAAAATAAATACGTTTTTTATAATCCATGAATCCTATTTCATTAGATAAATTCAAAATTTTATTGATTCTTGGTTACTGTCATCATGCCTATTGGTATGTAACTTATTCATAATTATTGGTATTGCGGTGCAAGTTACGCAATCTTAGAGGAATAGCCTCTGGTACGCAAACAGGTGCATTCCCTGTTCCTTTACTCTCATACCCCGATGGGCAGAAAATACGACTCAACAATTCGTAGAATATACTAATCAATAATGCATATTGGCACAATGTGAACTTTCCACCCAGCCAGGTCAGGTCAGGTCTTTTTATAGCATCATTTTCAAAGGAAAGCTTTTCGTAGAATTAAACAATCTATATAAACATTAAATCTTTATGTACTAAGTTATGTGAACACCTAGTATTATTTTTCATATCGCAATACTACGAGCCGTATTAAGTAATTGTACTGACCTTCCGTAGTAAAGACCTCGACTTCGCACAGTGATAGGGAGCCTTCGACGCCGACTAGTTGCAGGAACACATGCTGCCCAATCAGAGGTCGAGCGCAAGTGAACGTCTTCGTTACTCCTTCGTCTGTGGGAAAAATTAGAAAATGTTAACATACTACTACACACCTATAGCCGGCGGCAATCAAATAGTCGTGTCTGAAGTTGATTGCAAGACGCGTCGCAATAGCTTAATGTGACGCGTATATACTATGTACTATGTAACTACGTTGACATCGACAGTTTGTATGAGAGCTGCGCAAACAAGCACTCTCACCTCACCTCAGAGACGAGCAAAAATGATTGGCTTGAGCTAAAAATGAAGACTAATTATACTATTTTTTATTTTGAAGCGGATGTCTTTAACGCCCGTAAAGTGAAATGACTGCAAGAACGCAGCAATGAAACGTGCCTCTTTGCATTACGCATAGAAAAGAGTTAAAGGGAGGCTATTCCTCCCTTCTATATATTCTAGAAAATGCAACAGAACTCCGTATCGAAACATTCCTCTTGGTCCTATCCTTTCGTTCCAGGCAGTTCTGACCGATAGAAAATAATGGTGGCCCTATACAAGCCCTGACAATATACAGAACTTAACTGAGACCGTTGCACTAGAAGACTCTAAGCTGTCACCCAACTCTAGCAGGATCGGACACCAGACATTTCCCAGAGGAATGGAAGAGGTAAAAGGTTAACGTTCTTCAAATAGGTACAAGCGAGGACCGCAACCGAGTTCCAATTGGACCGATCGGCCCATCGTCCATCACGCTGTTCTCGCATATCGCGTAATGCAGCGCATACCTACACGACACAACTGTGCCAGGGCCGAGGGATATTTTTTAAAATATTTTTTAGTAAGAGATAGGCTTACGCTTGATGACAGTCATGCTTAGTGCAAAGCAATGATGAGGTCGAGGTTGGAACGCGCTTGCCTATTCTGCGATTAGACTAGGTTTATTACAAGCCAAATTGTGCAGCTATCAGTTCAGATTTAGTTACTATAAGAAGGAAAACCTAACAAACTAAACGCTTTCGAAGCCAGATTGCCGAAACATTTCCTACATAGTAGGTATATACTATATACCTATACCATTATAGCGTTATGTAAGTATAAGGAGTACAGTGTCTACAATAATATATGTCACCGTAAGATTGTAAAAACCGTTAGATTATAATCTAACTCGCGAAATTGCAAACCGTCGAAAGATTACAATTTAAAGTATTATTTTTCGGTAAATTGTAATCTGTTAGGTATATTATCCCGATAGAACCTAGGTAAGTGCCCGGCCTGCGGTCAGGCACTGCCTGGTTATTTGTGTCGAACCCTAACCTAACCTACATGAAACAGACAAGAAAACGTAAATACAATGAATATTTCAAAAGTTGACACTCAGAACATTGAACGGTTCACAATCTTTCGACAATTTACAATTTCGCGAGTTAGATTATAATCTAACGGTTTTTACAATCTTACGGTTACGTATACTTGAAAAATCATTAACTATTAACTTCTATATCAAACATGTCCAAGGCCAGCTTAACAATGGCCTGACGCTTCCTTCACGACAATTAATAGTGATTATTATTGCAGATTACAGCGCGCACGCCGGCGTTTCTGAGTAACGTGAACGCACTAAACTGCGGCGTCTGTTAACTTATGAAATCTTTAAAAATTCAAGTTAAATTGATTAATTAACTCTTCGGTACACATGTTCATATCACCAATACCCACTCTTGGTTGGATTGACTATGTTATATTTTTACTAGCTTACGTCTGCGTGGATTGAGGTGTTTTAGGGGTATGAAAAATAGATAATAGCCGATTCTCAGACCTGTTGAAGCATATAAAATTTCATAAAAATTGGTCAAGCCGTTTCGGAGGAGTATGGTAACTAACATTGTGACACGAGAATTTTATATTATTTGTATGTACTTCTGTCTTTAGTTACGTATCGCTTTTTGTAAAGGTTTTGAAAAAATAATAAGGAATGCAATGCAAGGTTAGACACTTACAGCGTTTTTCAAACGCACCGATTCCAAAGAATGCATCGAATTACCGGCCATACTGAATTAACATTATACATATTATTATAAATGAGCATGTACTTGCTCTATAATGCTAAGTAAATATTATTTTTGAAGGTTTCTGACTGAAATCCGCCTCTAGTGATTGACTGATATGGGATAAAATATGGATTATGGAATGGAATGTGTGTCTAATCAGAATTTAAGCGAATGTAGAGTCATATAAAGATACTCGGATTACCTGTTTTGTAATACAAATAGTCTTGTAGATGTTTCCTGTGTTGGTCGGAAGAAATAACTCTTATTGTAATAGCTCGTTTTGGGACCACTTTTTATTTTCTTACATAATTATGATTGTTACATTGTGTAAAAAAAGAATCACAAGAAAGTGAAGCTCGCACAAGTTTTAAGTTAAAACTGATAACTTGATACGTTTAAGATTAAATATATGATTTATTATCATACTAGTGCGAGAAAGTGTGTTTGTTTGTTGATATTTCGTCCTTCAATCACGATGCAGTAGAGCGAGATTTTTGTATGGGCATAGTTGAGGACCTGGAGAATGACAGGCTACTTTTTATACCGGAGAATTAAGGGATTCCCGTACATCAATAAAACTTATTCCACGCGGACGAAGCCGTACGCATCAGTTAGTATATAAATAATTTGATTTATTTCCTATTATTCTCTTCGTCTTGATGTTTCTGTGAGTAAGATCTATAATGAGCTCGATTAAACAATTGGGAAGGAGGATGTTACTCGTATTCTTATCATGGAATCTTTGTGCTCAATTGTCTATTCTAGTCAAAAAGTTCTCATGACTAAATAGGTACCTACTTGAACTAATTAACTGGTATGTGAAACGCATTATTCGGTTACATAAAAGTAAGTTTGTTTACAATTATTATATAATTCCTGTGCGCTTCACCGCGATTCCTTGGCATTCGACATTCATGTGAGCGGTCGAAATGTGAACGAGTTGCATACATGATAAGCTAACTAGGATACTGTAGTTAATAGCATATATACCCTGGCGCTCTTTCTTAGCACAAGTTCATCATATTCATAGACCGTACGAGAACAGAATAGGTATCTAATAGTGTAAGAGTCCGAGTTTTTGCGGGTAAGTATCTCGCGTTTGAAGCGAGTGAGAAGAATGAAGCAATGTTTCCAGAAAAAAATAATAATACTTTCAACAGGATTTTTGGAGCTCGGTTATTTTTGGAGTTTACCTACCTCCTATAGAATCGATTTTCATATATAAGCCCGGGGTATGAAAATGTATGGGGAGTAAAATCAAACTTTCTCCGTTACGTATTGACTTTATGTTTCCATGGTAACACTTGTTTATGTTTCCATGACTATTTAATGTACTTTGATGAACATAAATTATATAATTAATATAAGTAAATGTATCAAGCATGCTTTCAGTAATATAAAAAATGCGTTCATGTACCCTTATTTACAATGACACATTGTAAATGAGGTAGGTTCACAAACTAGGTATATATTTTATAATCGTTCGTAAAGAGCAAACTCCAGTCGTGCGAAGGAGCACACACATATTTTTTTTCAGGAAAAATATCTGTAGAGGCAATTCTACATACATATCATAGGTAGCTAGGTAGGTATAGGTACCTATCTACATATTTGAATACTAAAGACTTATTAAATCATCAACTTATCAATTGTCACTATAACAATTATTATGAACACAATGACAATCATTATTATAATGTGTTGTCATTAACTCTGTATATAGGTACTTACCTAAACTGTCAAGGAGACATTCCATAGATCACGATTACGACTTAATTTTAGGACTAGTGCATTCGACACGACATGGATTACCTACTGTAACCCAAGCAAGCAGATATATAACTGAATATACTGTGAACTAGTCGATACCCACGATTTTGTCCGCGTGGATTATTCTTTTTTTGGATTCCCGGGGAAACTCTTTTTGATTTTGATGATTGCAGGGATAAAAAGTAGTCTAGTAGTAGTAGTAAATACCAAATTTACTATATATACTACCTCTATACCAAATTTCAGCAAAATCGGTTGAAAAGATAGGCGGTTAAATCGTAGCAGACAGACAGACACACTTGCGCACTTATAATATTAGTATGGAAGTATTGATTGACTTTGCCTTAAAGAAAGTAAAAGTATAACCTGCTACACTTTTAATAAGTTTATTTGAAAAAAAATATGAGTTTGAATTTGAATGGTGCGTTATATCTCGATTATCGTGTCGTATCCTGTATCACGTTAGAGTGATTGTGAACTTATTGGATATTAGGTATTATGTTAAAATTTTACATTTTTATAAATCAATTACGTTTTGCTATCGTACCGTATATAGGTATAATCGTATGTAAGTAAAGTTGAGTTTATCTGGTTGAAAACGTAAACTAAGAATATATAAAATGAAAATCGGCAAGAAAGTAGAAACTAAGTAAGTACCGTCTCATATTTTCGTAAAGTACTATTTATTTTCTCTACAAGGAATGGACCTTTTGTAGTGTCAAGAAGTTGGTTCTAATATATTTTTGACTAAATATTTTCCTTTGCCAAATTATTGTATTAGCCGGTTATTTATTTATTTTCGATGAAATCTAGTATAGGTAATTACAGTTCGCACGCGACTTGAATGCAGAGTAAAGCATCTCATTAATGAGATCGTGAAAGATTTAATAGAGTTCATTTAAAACCTTTAAAGTTTTTGTGTGAATAGCGGACATCGCATCGTGTGGAACTTTTCTCGTGCGATGTAAATGGGTGCGATAGAGTCGTAGTTCCCATGGTGCCTCGGCACGAGAGAGCTTGTGAACATTTGTGACACGGTTTCCACTTTCTTCGATTGATTAATGCATGTGGATCTTTTTGTATAACTACAATCCTGCCAAGTTTCAACAACTGAGGATTTAATGGAGGAGTCTCCATACAACAAAACACCCCGTTTCCTAGACTATAATGTTAGGGCAAACAGACTACGTAGAGTCGGGTTGAGCTGATTCGGTTTTGGGACAGGTCCACATTTTAAAGAATTACTGTCACCCTTTTACTCATAAAGGGTGACGCAAATTTTTTTTAAACTACGAATAATCAAAGTAATTTTTAAAACTGACCCTTTTACTTTTCAAATTCTAAAACCTAAATCACATAAATAACCGATACAGTTTATTCAAAATCAATAGTTTCACAATTCGCAGTTAAAAGTTGTTTTGACCGGTTATGAGTTTTGATTGTAACATATCTATACCCTTTTCCAAACTTAAATGCATCATGCATTTCTTTAGATCAATAAAAGCAAAATATCGCAGTATCAACATTTTACAATTGGAATTTGTTTTTCCTAAACCAACTATTTGTATTTTTTCTTTATTTGTACTGATAAATAATCACGTTAACGTTAAATGCCTATTTTAATATGATAACATTTTTAAAGTATGAATTCGTTTTCTTAGAAATTAAATGTAAAAGCAGGATTCTAGGCGGCAAAAAAAAAATTTGATGCTGTATGGGGCTTTAATGAAATCCGAGTGAATGATGATGGCAATTAAAAAAAATGGTCGTGTACCTATCTTCGTAGTTTCTATTAAAAGTTTACTTGTATTTTAAAATTTTTATAGATTATAAAAAGAATGACTCAAAAAATTCTATAAAATAGGTAGGCTGTACGTTTATTACTAGTTAATTCAGGGATAAGCGGTGTTGTAGTTTGTGGTCAGTCCTGGTTCTTATTGAATGGTGTCAAAGATAGGTAAGTACATAACACGTCATAATATTTCAGTCAATATTTTTTTTAACTTTGGTCTTAATTTATTTTCCTCATATCACATGTGCTCGTATTTCCATTCACACCCTCAGAGTATGAGCTAAATTAAGCATATTTTAATAATCTGATAGTTTTCTGAATCCTTTTCAAATATGCATGAAGCTTTTAGTAGGAACACAGGTAGGACTAGGAACGACAATGCAATGTAAAATGCAAATGGAGAGTATTGAATTGAATATACACCTTGACTATTTTCAGTCTGCGAGTTGTCTGGTTTTAAATACTTAAATCAGGACCGAGTCCTCATTTTATTCATTTGATAAATAGGTAATATTTTGTGAACATTTCGAAGTGTAGGTATACTATAGACAAAAATTAATGTTTTGAATGAAGCAAAACGTACTCATATCTAATAAATAGGTAGGTCACATTCTTTTAGCTACACACAAATGAAACCGGATTTTTGTTCTATACATAGGTACCATTTCGTAGTTTGAATAATAATCAGTAATAATACCATAGGTATTTAAACGTAATATTATGAACCAATGAGTTCACACCATTGTGTTCTGTTTTATGTATTATTTATGCGCGATTATTAATTCATACTTAATATTATAAATGCGAAAGTGTGTTTGCTTGTTGTTTTGTCCTTCAATCACACTTTATCAGCGCAACGGATCGACGTGATTTTTTGCATGGGTATATTTGAGGACCTGCAGAATGACATAGGCCACTTTTTATCCCGGAAAAACTAACAGTTCCTGTGGGATAGTATGCTCTTTTTCTCGCATTTGTTCCTCAATTAGGCGGCAACGGAGTTACAGATTGACGTGATATTTTGCACAGGTATAGTTGAGGCGCTGGAAAGTGATATAGGTAACTTTTTATCCCGTAACCAGCAGTTCCTGGGGGATATTGGTGTGTTACTTTGCTACTTTAAATTGCTATGCTACTTTAACTGCTATGCTACTTTAAACACATTTCCTTCCTCCGGGAAAATCAACGGTTCCTGTGGGGCATCATGCTAATTTACATTATCATTTATTCATACGGCAACGTAATTTTTGTTTAGGTCCTGGGGAGTGACAGGCTCCTTTTTGTTTTTTTTTCATTCGGTAACTGAGTTACATATCAACGTGATTATTGTTTAAGACCCGGAAAGTGACATAGCCTATTTTTTGTTCCGGGAAAATTAACGGTTCCTGTGGGATATGCTCATTTTTACGTATTTTTCCTTCAATCGTACGGCAACGAAATAACAATTCGACGTCATTGTTTTTAGGACCAGGAATGTAACATGCGCTACCTTTATCCTGGGAGAACTAACGGGATAACATGACGTCACTTATCACGTATTTCATTTCATTTATTCCAATTGTTCCTTAACATTGATTCATCAATATTAGGATTTACAGTTAAAATTGACAACCTATGTAATGAACTTAGAATATCCACTGTGACTAGAACCAATAATAATTTCCCTTAGAACCTTAATTATACAATGCAATCCAATACAATGGAAAAGGTGAACAATAAAGTTTTTGAGGTCAGAGGGAGTGCTACTACACTAAGAAAACCTGTGTTACGGGCACCTACATTTCACGTATTTGTCCTTCAATCATGCCACGGCCGAAGCCTCCCACCAGTCCAGACCAGGGAATATTCAGAAATTATAAATTCATAAATAGAGCCTGCCGGGTATAGAACCCGGCACCTCCTCACGTTAAGACATCAGTACTCAACATTGCGCCAGGGAGGTCGTCAAAAGATGACGGAGGTTGTTTACGAAAAGAAAAGAGAAGAATCTAATTTCTGCATAAACCACTGAGATTCATTTTACCAGTCAGCAACATAATAATTTTATTCCCGAACGATTTCTTCATTTAATTTACTTGCATTTAATGATCGTCGAGGTATTGGATAGAAGCAGGCGTTACTTTGCGGAAGTCCATGACAATAAAAAATCTAGATGTTTAATTCGCTACAATCCACCACAGAAGGCAAATCTATGTGGTACAGTGCGTGTCTCGAACCTGATGCCCGCGACATTCACCACACCACATAAACTTTCTACTTTTTGAGGACTTTTGTACCCTGCAGCATCAGGATTGAGAATTTGCAGTCAGGATTTTTTAAAGGACCACCTCGCGAGCTTTCTCTAGCTACTGAAAAAAAATTCGAATCGGTTTAGAAAACCACGGAGATATAAAATGCCTATACTTGTCTCAGTACAAAAAGTACAGACAAAAAATACTCAAAAAACCGAAATTTCTGTTTTTGTTCAAGTTGGTTTCGACTGTTGTAAAATGCTATTCCGATGGGAATAGCATTTTACAAATATTATAAAAGAAAAAACTAATAATTACTTATTAGAAATAAGCAAACATGGATGGGAAAAATCGCCAAAAATTGATTGAAAAAACACCTTTCACTGCAAAAAGCGATGAATTTAAGTTAATTTAATTTAAATCGAAATTTTGCTTTGTTTACGAGATATATTAAAAACTCCAAAAGAACTACTTTTTTACCCCTATCTTCAATTTCCACCCTCTAATTTAATAGCACTCCGCAGTGTTTTCTTCTTTTATAACCCATTGAACGATTCCTGCAATAAAAACCCGTGAACGTTCCTTATTGACCTGTATTTTAATTTATAATCAATAGCCTAATACGCATAATTTAATGAATAAGGGATCTCCGCCGGTAGGCAGCGCTGCGGACTGCGAGCAATAAAAAACCTAATAAAGTACTACGGCGGAGTGGATCGTGAGTTCGACGTAATAATCCAATTCTCTCAGTTGAAGTTTGCTTACCGATTGTTCCCGGAAACCAGGCGCATAGAGGATTTCTCTGTAGATCGCTGCTGCTGTTCCCGACTCGGATTTCTAAATCTTGCAGCGGCTGGTGACCTGTGAGACAGATATTGATTAGTTTACATGATACGTTTGCCTATATCCTAAAAATACCTGCAATGAGAATACTCCAATGCGTATATAAAAATTTACCCTTATATTTTTCCGATTTTCAAATGATAAGTCCATGACGTAAATCCATGTATTTTGTATTTCAGTACCTGGGAGACCCAGCTTTTTTGGAAATTATTTTTAAATAATAAATTATATATTTTTTTAAATAAAATATTATACTATATTTTTAAAAAGGGAAAAAAATAATGGAGAGACTCTGGGACTCGACCTGGGGTCGCCTGAAAACAGGGATAAAATGTCATTTTCTAAAAATTAATCCTAGCTAGATCGATTTATCGCCCTCGAAACCCTCTGCATACTAAATTTCACAAATATATATACATATACAAATATATATATGTAATTAATACCTATATATATATATATATATATATATATATATATATATATATATATAGGTATTAAATGTTCTATATAAAATAAAGTTCTATATAAAAAAATATATATAATCCCTATTAAAAAAATAGGGATTATATATATTTTTTTGTTATATAAATTTACGATTCAATGGTTCACCAGTAGTAACATAGTGCGAGTGCGAAGTAATCTGTGTCACATAATAGGAACAACATTGACAAGTTTCAAAATCAAATGACGGTAGTAAATGAATAGCTAGTAGCGATGTTGCACTACGTATGGCAATTTAAAATTATAACTTTTGTTCTATTCTAGTGGTTTAACCATGTTGCAAAATTTGAGTACTTGGTGTCTGACGTGTAATGAATTTTGAGAAAGGTTTGACGAACTTAGGCCACTCACATTATATAAGATACTCGTATGTAGATATGTATGTGTATGTATGTAGATGTTTCATTTAGTAAAGACGCTAAGTAAATTAATTTAGTTTTCATATAATATGATGCACCTGGGTACTTTTACAACAGTAAACAAGTTGGAAAATATGATATAAGGAATGTGTACCTACTGCAAAATGTTTGAATGAGGTCTAAGCTTGTCTTTGTATTCTCCAGGTGAAGGCGAATTTGTGACGCCTGATGCGTTAAGTAGCTAGATCTTTTGCTCTTTAACTCAGTGTAACTCAGTGGATATAGCACACAATTTATTAGTTATCTACAAGTCGTAGCTTACGTATAGTGCTGTTTCTCGCAATATTGACGCTCATCAAAATTGTTGTTCTAGTCGCTATTGAGTTCTGACATTATTCTACCGACTGTAACGAATCATAAATGCATCTCGTAAAAGTTAAGAGCATCTAGGTATGTGAAAGCTCAGTTATTTGGGACATTTTCTCAGACACGATTGTGGCACCGTCTTCCTTAGTCAACATGAGCATTTAGCGCAGGAGAAGCGTCGGCAGAAGAAGAAACTTGTGCCTCAGAAATAGCTGAGAATGGAGGACAACTTTTATGATTAACGTAATTCCGATGAAGTAGGTCACTAAAATTATACATCAATGATGTAGGTACGTCTAACGTACCCTCTGACGTCTCAGTATAAGTAATATGTGAGTTGGTAAAGGAGCCATTCTGTCGAGACCCAGATAGATTTAGATTTTACAATTGAAATCTAGTAAATCTGCAAGCATTTAATGATATCTTTATTCCAACTACTTAGGCCTACACTTTTTACAACACCGAAGAAATTCCTACTTGTGGTTTAGAAATTACAACTTGGAATGCAGCGTAGCTCAGACTTGATTCTACGCAAAATAAGCGCTTACACAAGCGGCAACTCAACCCTTAGTCGAAATAATTTCTCTCATTTATTTGTATATTGATTTCTATACAATGATTCCTAAGCATGTTTTACATAAATATATCAATATAAATATAATACACAAAACATCATTAAAAATAATTCAAAAAAATATATCCCATTTGCTGCGGGGAAGGCGCTGGAAGGAAGGAAGCAGAAGGTGGTCAGGGCTCCAGACAGACGATCCTCAAAATTCACGCCGTCTCAAGGACAACCGTCTTATATACCCAACCCTTAATCCAATAACCAAGCGATAGCTTCTTAAGTTGTTGGTCGAAACTTTTCGCAATAAGACCGTTAACCGATACAACCATTGAGTTGAGTCAACACTCCACATGGCGGTAATCTCCTGAACAAGGTCCAAGTAAGCCGAAAACAAGTATTGGTAGCCAAAACTTATATTTTAGTATTGAATTGAAAATTTCGTAAAGTAATACGAGACAAAAAATATTAACAAAGAAAGAAACGTGTTTATCGTATAATGGTTGCAAGTTGTTACCGACTTGCAACACTACAAGTACCAAAAGATTTTTCCTAGAAGCAGAATAATAGTTATTGTTATAAATATAAGTATCAACAAAGGAAAAGCTTTCCTTTATTGTTTGTGAAATAGAATATGAAGTATTTATACTTCATTCTTACATTGTGACATTTTCTATTCTTGGGCAGTTTGGCCGCACCAAAATTATTTTCAAACTCTGCAATCACTAATCAGTTTATGTTTTGTTGAACAATTTACTCAGGTAAAAAATAAAAAGCTTCATTAATCATTGAAAAAAATTGTTGATAACAATGTGAAAAATAACATTTTTTTAATTCTTCCAACGGCAATCTCTACTGACGCTTTTCCAAAATAGCTCCAAAAAAGGAAAAACATCTCAGATTTGTAATTTAACAATTTTCGCACGTGCAATGTTCATGTTGAAGTTTGAAAAAAAATATTAATTAACTAATGCTTAATTAATAGAAAAATCACGATAAAATTTTTTTGGCCGCGGATTATTGTCCATTCACCTATTCAGTAGTTGCCTGAATTTTTTTCAATTCTTAATATTCATATTTAATAAGTTCATATTTAATAATATTTATACATTAAAGATCCAACGTGGGCTTAAGCAAGCCAGAGTCCCCTTTTTCAGCCGTATTTTCAAGCCTCTGGGAAAATTATAAATATCGGTAATCGGTAGGACGTTTTTTTGAGAAATTTCTTTCTCTTTTTGAATCTCTTTTCTAATTTGAAATTTTTTTAATAGTTTGTGATATTTGCAAAAACCTCAACCCATATTTCCTACTACCCCTATTTTTCAGTTCATTGTTAATAACTTTGCAATTTTTGCAAGTGGGTCTTGAACTTTTTCAAAAATCATCTACACGCTATTCCGAATCTAAGGACACCTCGTTTATATTTTTCAGAGGCAGAGAAAAAAGTTTGACCCATAAAGCACTTGTTGACTGGACTATCAGTATAGTTATTTTTAAAAATCATTAAATTATATTTTGATACCAAAAATAATCAACGCTGTAAAACATTTGTGAAACGTATCGACAGATTGCAGATATACTAATTATTTATTCGTTTCGGCCGTTAGATAAACTCCATGAAAACGTAGGTACCTTTAACGTACTAAAACATTTTGAGGGAACCAACCGATGGCCGACGAATATAATATTTTGCTGCATAAATAATCATCCCCAAGCCATTTAAAAATATAAAAAATAAGTGAGATCTTACCACAACAGCCTCTGGTAGTCACTCTGACCACTTTGACGGCGTAGTGGCGGAGCAAATCAACTTGCCACCATGGAGACGCCTCCCTCAGTGTTTCGGTGCACTGTTTGCCATCGTGCTCCGTTGTCTTCTCGCCATCGTTGCCATTGCCAGCGCTACCACCCCTCACGGTTGTCGACTGGTTCGCGGGCTTTCGAAAAGCCACGTTAGTTCCTGCAAGCATTAGGGTTAGGTTAAGTACATAGAGTTGCGTGTGACCTAAGTACTTGTTGTGACAGCGCAATTGAAACAATTACGCTGGTCGTAGATAATATGCATGGGTCCGGGAACCCACCGCTTTATTATTCGAAGAAAACACCTTTCAATAATGAAAAGGGGTTACTACAATGACGGTAAAAAATGAGGGATGGAGAAAGTAATTACCTACTCTACCTAAATGGTATTCTCATATAATAACAAGTTAAAGCTTGTTAAAATGTTAATAACATTCAGGTCTCAAGTATTATGGAAACAGTTCAGATCTAGGTACGGATATCGGATTGTACGGAAACGGATAGAGGTACGGTAGAGCATCTTATTCGATTTCTGTTATGCGCGAGGATATGAAATTATGTCGGTATTCGATGAGTAGTTTTACAATTAATATTTTCAGATATGAATAGAATATTGGACTTCTTGAAGTCTGGTAAAATAAAATTCCAAGCTGTATCTAATTTAAATGGGGTCTGTAGAACTGTATTTTATTTACTTAGATCTTTCTAAAGATTACCGATTTTAAATAAGTACCTAGATACTTAAGTAAATTATTCAATGTGGCACGTGAATCGTTTAGAAAAAAACTTGAGGAATAGTTTTCAGGAATCTAAGTATTCGACAGACTTTTCATATAGATATTTCATAATATATACCTATGGTTTAACTTCAAATAATTACAATAGTTATTATACCTCGACAATCGACATACAATATTTCTATTTAATCCTAAGTTGCTAGCTGCTCCAGATTTTATAAGGTACTTACTGTAACAAATAATTAGACAAGTTTAAAACTTACAAGCCTTTGCAAGAAGATCCATGGTATCAATGTCAAGTGTAATTTCTAGCTTCTTTCCTCAATAAACAAGTAAGCTTAGTTATGAGTGGAATAACTTTCTTATGAAGAGAAAATTATGATTTATTGAAGTGCCCTTAACGCGATCATACCTGAACAATCCGAGAATCCCGACTTTCCTGGCGCAATGGTGAGCGCTGTGCAGTGGTCCCGGGTATGATCCCCGGCTGAGTCATTTTCGTATTTATAATTTCTGCATTATTGCTGGTCTGTGCTGGCGGGAGGCTAACGCCGTGGCTAGTTACCATCGTATCGACAAACGCGTGTCGTCAAGCGATTTACCGTTCCAGTACGATGTATATCATGCACTAAGTATATCATGTACAACTTATTACCTATCCCTAGTTAGGTCAGGTTAGGGCCACTATATAGAGCCCGCCCGCAACATTATAATATCGAGAGTCTAATTAATAATTATTATTGTTGAAGGATTATATAAAAGTTTGTCATAGGACGAGAAACTTTTATATAATCCTTAAAGAATATTATTATAATCCTATGAATTATGAGCGTCAGAATAAAGTCTTCAGTCGCCACCGCTATGTTAATCCTATCTCGGCGAGCAAGTTATTATTTTATGAAAAGCGGAAGCCATCACAAAAGGTTTAGTGAGACTAAATTCATCAGGGTGCTTACCCTGAAATCTTAAAAAATACTAACTATTTTTCTACTAATGAAAATGACGTAAGTAGTTAAGTACTTAGTAGAAGTACCTACCTATTTATGTGAGGACAGTTTAGATACTTAAGCAATAAAGTAGTGAGAACGAAGCTACTTTTCTACGTTTTTACTCGAAATATTAACATAAAATGCTTGATGCTTTTCTAAAATTTAAAAAGCTTTGATTTTCATAAAAAAAAATTACATCTCATTTTAATACTACACTTTTCATAAATTTATGTAAGGACGACTAGGGTTTCTACAAAGCGGGGAGGTATAATCTATTCCAATTATTACTAATTGTAATAATATGGAATTCTGTTCAATAAAGTTGCCTGCAATTTTTAATCACCCGTGCGCGGCTGGCTCTTACATAATAGATATACTTACAAGCTAAAGCGGTGGTTATGGATTTCAGAGCTCATTCGCCCTGGCTTCTAAACTTACTTTGTTTTTATTAACATACCCCTTCATCCAAATTAAAACCAATTTTTTGTTGTGAAAGTGAGGTGTTTTGGTTTCTAATTTTAGTTACCTTTAACACTTACCGCAAAATGGTGGATCTGCGGACCAGTCTCCTCGAAGCGTGCATTCCCTTTGATGTGCTCCGAAGAGTTCGTAGCCTTCGTCGCATTCGTAAGTTGCGACTGAACCAGGCACGATGTCTGCAGAGGACAGGGAGACCCGTGCATTGGGCGGCACTGCTGGGTGACCACAACGCCGATCGCCTAAAAGAAGTCATCTAAATTAGGGTTACGCTCTTAGAAAAGTGACTGTGAGCGATAGGTGGGTTCTTCAATAAGAGTGGAACCCTTTTTAAAGCAGATGGAGTGTCTTTAGTCTCAATTAATTATTCTTCACTCTTAATTCTAGTCGTTCTCAATTAATTACTTGCTACAAAACTACCAGTTTTGGCAAGAGTTGAACAGATTTTAGTAAATTAAAATGGAAATGAACAAGCTTAGCTATTTTACTTAATGCTAAACGATAAAAGTAACTTTGTCTTGATGTAATGTTTACAAACTCTTTGTTAGGTATGTAAAGATGAAGCGAGCTGTTAGCGAAGAATTATTCAGATAAGCAGATTCCGTTTTTTGTGTTTGGAACGCAATTTAAATAGAGCTCGCTTTTCGCAGACGGGCTATAATTCGTAGTATGACCTAGGGGTAAGAGCCACTTCTCGCGTAATTGCAGATCGTTTTGTAAGGCCGTCCATGCGAACACTTTGAACACAGGGTTGTCAACGTTCAAAAGTTACTCGCCATACAAATTATAAATTATCTATTTCTCCTGAACCCGCTGTCCGTTTTTATTCACATGGACATTCCTCCAGAAGAATAACTTCTGGTTTTAAGTACTGTCTCACTGTCATCGATAGTTTTACACTTTACGATAGCTTGAGGTATTTCCAATATCAGACATTATTGCAGAGACGTGCAACGCAGACCGCTACATTAGTCTCTGGCTGGTTAGCAAGGCTAGACGCCCGGCCATTGTTGTAACGGATCGTAGTTCCCAATTTTACTCGCATTTAAATATTTCATAAGATCGCGGAGTTAGCTGAAGTTGACAGCATTGCACGAATACTCCGTACCATCCACAATGCAACGGTATGGTAGAGCGTCTTCACCGCCAGCTTATTTATTACGAATTACGGGCGGGCCCTTGGAACATAATGATGCGGTACGCTACCTAATCCAGATCTCAATATTTTTACCCAAAATCCAGTTGGACAACCGTGTTCTAGAAATAAGAAGCGCTTAGAAGGAGGATTCTAGTGCGGAGCTTGGTATACAGGAAATCGTTAAGATTACTTACTAAAGATCGTCTTGCTTACCTATTCTATTGATATACTTCGCACTTACATTGCGAACTTGTCTCCAACAGAGCATAGTTAGAAAGTTCTATATAACCTATAAGAAATATCATCTGCAGAATAAGTATAACTAGGCAGAACTAGTAAAAACGTGATGTGTAACCTGTTAGGATTGAGATGAGAGGAAACCCCATCACAGTAACCATTGACGGGTTGAAACCGGCCTACTTGTTACTGCTTGATCAACCGGATGAATTAGGTCCGCCAGCTCGTCACTCAGGCAGGTCACTCGTTCAGGTCGTAGGTTCGCTTTACAGTTCCATTTCAAAGTTAATAATGTTTATTTTTTTCTCGTTTTCCTTCGCGTGAAGTCTGGACGTGTCATTTTTCGAATCAAATTTGAACTCCAGAGTACTATTCGATCAACTGGTGTATCCAAAAAGTGGATCAGGTAGTAGATTGAGGGAGTTGAAATTAGGACGGGTTCAACTTAGATGCATTCTGCGACTGCGTTAAAATCATTCTACTCTAGTCAGCTTGGTAGAACCAGACCAAGCAGCTAATATTTTACTCCTTTGCACGTAGTGCATATTTATTTATTTATAAATACTAGACTTGGTCCCTGACGATATCTCAAAAGTCCAAACACAAGGTTTGCCAAAAGCCACGGAAAGTAGTCTTCTAGGTTTAAAACTAGCAGATCATGTAAGAAAATCAGACATACGATCCAAACGCTAGTAGCCGACGCGGTTGGCCTTACAGCAGCTTTACTCATATGGGACTGGGCCGGTCATGTGAGCCGTATGCCAGATGACTTGTGGGCTAAATCTAGCTAGTACAAAATAAGTTTACATTTCCACCGCGGAACAGGGAATCAGCTTAACAGTCCACTAACAAAGAGTTTTGACTTTGATAGTTTATTTTGAAGCTTTTTGCTCGTTCAGTCCTCTCCGCTACTTAGCTCTTTGTTGATCAAAGTGCTTGTATAGTTTTGCTGTGCAAGTGAAACGGAGCCCGGTTCTGCAAAATCGGTTGCACGGTAGGGAAAACGTAATAGATCTGACAGACACAGAAACACTTTAACAGGAAGACAATTTTGCATTTATAATATTAGTATGGAAGTATGGAATGCGAGGGAATTGGTGGCAATTACAGTATATGATTAGCTCTTCGTTGATATTGATGTGTTGCATATCGATTGCAGGCGAAATAATGGTATTATGTACAGACGTACCTAATGGTTGCATAATTTTTTTTTACAGGAGCTCATAAAAACATATTTTATCACTTTTGTAGAAATTGCAATCAACAATACAGGAAAAGCTAAATTATTTGCAAATCATCTTCAAAGTATATTCCAACCAAACGATGGTCACACTCATCTAAATAACCTCCAGCAAACTCAAACAATAGAGGAAGACATCGATATAACTACTACCATCAGTACTACTTACATAATATATACTTATTTCTACAAGACTTCTAATGTATCAATACAATTAGCTATAATGTAAAAAATTTTAACTTAAAAAATTATGTAACTAGATATATATATTTTGTTATAAATAAATTAAAAAAAAAAAAAAAAAAAAAAAAAAACTCGTCACACCAAAAGAAGTATTACGGGAAATAAAATATAGCCTGAGTCAAAATAAATCACCGGGCTACGATCTCATCACCGGAGAAGTCTTACATAATCTACCACGCAAAGCTCTAGTTAAGCTTACTAATTTAATCAATGCAGCATTTCGACTTCAGTATGTACCTGATTTATGGAAAATTGCTGAAGTTATTATGATATCCAAGCCAGGAAAACCTCCCCAAGAAACAACGTCGTACAGGCCAATCTCGCTGCTACCCATAATGTCCAAACTATTTGAAAAGCTATTGCTTAAGAGAATTAAACCCATAATAGATGACAAAAATCTCGTACCAAGTCACCAATTTGGATTCAGAGAAAAGCATTCTACACTTGATCAGGTTCATAGAATAGTTAACATAATTGAGCAAACATTAGAAGAAAAAAAAAAAAGGTTTGCACTACTGTATTTTTAGATGTAGCGCAAGCCTTCGACAAAGTTTGGCATGAAGGACTTATATATAAGCTGAATATGATATTGCCCAAAGCATTTGCAGAAATTTTGAAATCATATATTACTAACAGAATGTTCAGAATTCGTCAAGAAGATGCATATTCAGAACTGAAGGAAATAAAAGCTGGGGTTCCACAAGGAAGTGTACTTGGTCCGGTCCTGTACCTTTTGTATACCAGTGATATCCCGGTGTCAGAAAACAATGTGATTGCTACTTTCGCTGATGATACTGCTATAATAGGAATTGGAAAAAGTCACGATCAAGCAGTCACAAAAGTAAAAGCTTCCATTAATAAAGTCTACGACTGGACGACTAGGTGGTGAATTAAGCTGAACGAATCAAAATCGGTCAATATAGATTTCACAAATAAAGCACCGAAATACAACCCGATTTACATTAATGGGCAACAGATAACGTATGCTAATACAGCTAAATACCTCGGTATGACACTGGATACTAAACTGAGGTGGAAAACGCATGTTAAAAAGAAACGAGAACAGTTAGAAATACGTTATAAAAATATGTATTGGCTACTCTTGGCAGAAAATCTTGTTTGTCAATACACAATAAAATTCTATTATATAAACAAGTCCTAATGCCTATTTGGACTTACGGCATACAGCTGTAGGGCTGCACTAATAAAACCAATATACAAATAATACAAAGGTTCCAAAACAAAGTACTTCGTAACATCGTGAATGCACTGTGGTACATTAGAAATGACGTAATTCATTGGGACCTGAAAATTGAATACGTCGACAGTCATCACCAAATTTGCAGAAGTCCATGATCATCGGCTTCACCATCAGGTTAACGTTGTGGCAATCCAGTTGCTGGACGTTACGCAATTAGTGAGAAGACTAAAAAGGACAAAACCCTTTGAGTTAGTGCATAGTGACTAGAGATAGTGTAGTGATAGTGCTGCATGAAAGAACCCATGAACAAAGTGTCTATTAGCAACAATAAAGACTAGGATACGTCAATAGACAATTTCTTAGCGCATAAGCTATATTTATTTAGCTATAATTATAAGCTTAGGTTAAAGAAAAATTACTTATTAGTCAAATAGTCTGGCTAGATTGTAATTATATTGAGCACCCCTATTAATTGGTACTCAATAATAGAAAAAAAAAACTTTTGTAGAAATTTCGTCATAGCCTGTGCTTTTTGTATTTTTTAGTGACTTTATATAGCTCATTATATCAGTAGGAGTCGTTGGCCCTGAGAAGAAAGACTTACACCTAGCTGGTATTTTAAATTCTGAGTTTACCTTCGAAACAACATTTGTTCTATGAAATATTCATTAAAAGCATGAGCTAGATTTTCAGATAGATTTATTAGTATATTGTCATTTAATTTTATCCTTTTAATGTCCCTTGTTAGTATCTTATTACATGAATTCTGTAAGGCTCTCCAGGTAGCTTTTGATTTGTTCGGAGCCGATTTGATATAATAGTTATATTGAGCTCTCCTCGTTAGGGTGATAATTTTTTAAAGGCGTTCAGAATATGTTTTAAATTTTATTTTATAGTCCTTACTTTTAGTCCGCTGTGCAAGTTATATATCCGACATAACGCCAGGGCACTAAGGAAAGCTGTTATGTAATTTTTGTGGCCATAAAATCATTGCAATAAATATGGGTAATGGGATTCAATTTGTATGCGGTGACCGCCAAAAGTTATAATTATAAGGGTAGATAGAACAGTAAGTTTATACAGCTTGATACTAAGATTTTTTGCCAATAACATGTCTAAACTTTGCTATTTTTGGTAGGTTCATGTACCTACTTACCTAGTTTCGAACTAATATTTTATATTATTTAATACTAGCTAATGAGATCGAGTTAGCGAATAATCATTTCAGCGCGGAAAGACTGTGGAGGTTCTATTTCATCCGTGGTGGTGGTAGTCAAGTACCTATTACTATTAATTAATCTTTGATAGTGGATCAGCCATTCGGGTCTTTGCCTATAACCAATATTAATATATACCATTGACTGTAAAGCCGGCATTTGCACGAACGTCAAAGGCGTCATTTCACTGTATTTACCGCGTAAATACTTTAGTGCTGTAGTTCAGCGCAACCTTTAATTTCCGGCTGTCGTTTCCGCTTGTCTTTTACCCACGCTGTTCGATGCAAATTACTTACTTAATATGTCTAGGAAAATCATGTCACTTGCAATTTTTCATCCATTAAAAGTGGTATATTACAGTAGTTTATTATTCACAGTACTTTAGGACTTGTGAATAATACTATTAATTACAAAATTTTCTGAAATGGGCCCCTCGCTAAATGCCTCAAAGTGTGAGGTGTCATATATTAGGTTGTGAAAATCGTTAGATAGCAATCTGACGGAAATCGATCTGATCGGAATCTGTCTGAAGCAATTGTTACGGTTCACAATCTTTCGAGATAAAAAGCGTTAGATTACAATCTGGCGGTTTTCACAATCTTTCTATGACATATACATTCCAGACTCGACTTAAATGAAAAAACTATTTTGAAAAATAATATAGAAAAATAGATTTCTTGATAGGTACCTACTATACCTACCCAACATTTTTACATAGTTACAAATAATTATTTAACCGTTCTTGGTGCCCCCATATTGCATTTTCAATAAATTCCAATTTTACTGGCTAAATTCTAAATTAGATCATTTTAAATAATTTTCGCATCGTCCTATAGATGTAAAGCCACACATGTCTTCCAAAAACTCCAAACGGCTGGAATCTGCTCAAACGGTCAAGCGCCGTAAAATACTCAATCATTAAAGGATTAATTTTAGAGCCCATGGTTATCGGAGACGAAACATTAATTTATCATTGTTGTTTATCAGAATTTGGTCCACACTACTGGTGCCCCAAGAGCTGGCGATTATTTAGTAGCACAAAGGCTTAGCCTGGCAATTCAGAACTCAAGCAATAGCGTTAGTCTCTTGGGCAACATACCTATGAATGATCATATGGACGGTGTAATTGTTTTGTAAAAATAAATATGTAGTAGGTTATTTTTTGTAAATATTGTAAATATTCAAATTATATTTCTCAGCGTCGTATGTCTCATTGCTGAGGGTCGTGACCCCCGTTCATTAAACACATAATGGGAGTTAGGTGTTTTCATGGGATAATAACGCAGTGGGGTCCCAGGCCCTTCCGCATAATTCAAACTATGCGTGCGACTTCGTCCGTGTGAATTAAGTTTTTTAATTTCCAGGGGAGTTATAATCTCCGGATAAAAAGTAGCCTACATCCTTTCCTGGGATGCAACCTATCTCTACACTAAATATGCCTGTCTAGTAGTGTCCCACAACCAATTAACGTTAATTGCTTTTTCATTAATGATATCGTGAAAGGGCAATTAAATTGGTTGAACACATTAATTCATACATTGTCACTAACCACATAACATGCGACAATTTAACTTCCGCTAAGCAACAATAGTTGTTATGTATTTCACAATACATTGTACCTATTCGTATGTATAATATTAATGACACCCAAATTTGTTTCAAAGTTACGTATGAACTTGTGGTATGATCACATCGTGCGTCGTTGCGAATATTTTACGTGAAACAATGACAGCGTAAGGCGCACCTCTTTAAATTTTCAAGAAGTTTGTGAATTAGACTATTGGATAAGAAATGCAGGCAGATCTACTCACGTATCTTTGACCACTAGTGGCCGTGCAACCATTCAACGGTAATTTGCCAATAAAAGCCTCCTTTATCAAAGACTAGAAAAATAAATTACTTACATAATGTGTTGGGAACTTATGTACATGAAGTATAATAAAATTTTCTTATTTATATGAAATTTCTTTAGTAATTGCGGCTCTTGCATATTTAAGCTAGTTTTCCAATAATCATTTTATTATGTTCTAGGTATAAGACGGCCCTTGACTGTTATCTCACCTGGGGTTAAAGAAGCGGTAAAGTGATGATGCCGCTGATTATAGTGGACTAACCCGGTAGACGGTTTATATGCGGGGTTGGGTAGCACATATTTGCCGGTGGGGTGTTAACTATACCTGAACCTACCTACCTAACCTATAAAGAAACGTTGTGGCTCAATGAAATTAAGAAAAAAAAACCTACCTTCCCTACCTACCTAACCTACGTAACTTTACCTGAAAAATTGAGCGGAGAAAGGGGCGGTTCTTAGTCCGTAGGCCACTGAGTGTCATCCACAGTGGAGTAAGGCATGCCGTGCAAAGGCAGTCTTATTGCTAAAGCAATCACTTACAAACAACATTTGGTGAAAGGATAAATAAACCGGAGCGCAGGATGGTGCAGTATTTTAAAACAAATAAATAAATCCATATTAATTTTATAAATGCGAAAGTGTCTGTCTGTCCGTCTGTCTGTCTGTCTGCTACGCTTTCACGGCCCATCTGTTCAACTGATTTCGATACAATATGGTACAGGGGTAGGTTCTATCCCGGGGAAGGACATAGGCTACTTTTTATACCGGAAAATTAAAGAGTTCCCGTGGCAAGCAAAAATACTTACCCCACGCGGACGAAGACCTGGGCATCATCTAGTAATATATAAAGCTACTGTTATACATCTCTTGTACTTTTTCTCCTTACTGACTTCTCCTCACATACTTTATTGTATCATGTATGTGAGGATAGGTCAACTTTTAGTTTACCTACATTACAAGGTTTACATTGGATTTTTGCCCATGGTCTGAAGCCATGGACGATGGCTGATAGTAGGTACGTGAAAGCCTGACACAATAAAAATCGGAATCATAAACCAGCAACGCTATAGTAGTACATGTATCCATACATAGATTGTTCTTTTACGTCGCCACAGTCCGGCAAATATATAGTGAGGTCAACAAGGTAAGCTATATTTAATTAGCAGTCCTGCATGAATGTATCACAAGTGAATGCTTCAAGGCTAGATAGGTAAGTCTGTAATCTGTACCTGTAAGTGTAGTTGTTAATTACCTATCTAGCTCAATTAATTCCAGATGGATCTACATGAAATTGTGATCTCTGACTCTTTAAAGAACAAAGTTCATCAAATAATTTTCAATGCACTTGCTCGAAAAATGCACTTACAGAGGCAGTAAACAGGGCTTGTAAGTTAAATTTACTGCCCGCGTGCAGTAAATATTTACTGCCCTCGTGCAGTAAATTTGCAGATTTTTTTAATTTTTGTAAGTCCACGTTACTTCGAAATAAAAAGTTTTCTTGCAAGAAGGTTCATAATGATATTGACTTTGTTGTAGAAAACCTAAAAAGTAATGACATTTAGATGTGAATTGATGAAATTAATGCATAAAATAAAAAAATGTATTTAATATAATTAATTAAATTTGTTTTTAAGTTTTATAAATCAAAATAGTAAAGGCTGAATAGTCCAGGCTGGAAGCTAAGAACTAGAACCTAGAGCCATGAATCGAATTAAAAAAACGCAATTACAACAACGCGCCGTAGCGCGCGCTATTTTTAAAAGAGTCGTTGAATTTTTCTTATAAATTATCAATAAATATTTATTTGGCAGAATGGCAGATGTGATGTGGAGTCATAAAATTGAGTTAGGTATTTTAGATCTGAGAAAAAAACCGCGCTTATAATTGCCGCCAAAAATCTCGAAATAAGTATGGGCGTGAAAAACCAGTACCTAGTGCCTACCTACTCGACTTTTATTTTCGAGTTTTCTCACAAATGTATTGAAAAATATTGTGTGATACACGGGCGTTAAGGTTTCTACATCCTCGTGACGACGGTCAGCCCTCGACTGGCGTCATCGGGCTGACATTAGTCAACTCGTATGTAAAAACCTATTTACCGCTCATCCCAAACTACTATTACTGAAGACATTTTTTTAAATTTCGAAGTTAAGTTGTTGCCTCGCGCGTATGTTATTTTCTACGTGATTATGAATGCAAAGGAACTTCAGATTAAAGTAAGAAGTCTGCTTTGAAGTTAGTAGTTATGTAGTTGTAATAAAGAGGCTTTCTTGGAAAATGAACAGCATGCACTTCGCAAAGTTCAAAGTGCGGAACAAATCCCTCTACTCTTAGATGTTCCTTTACACAGATGCATACATTACGTTTTACGTAGTCAAATGAAAGAAATAGAAAATGTTTAGTCGACAAAATGTTCAGAAGTATATTATACATATATACTAGCTGATGGGTGCTATGAGAAAATTCAGGGATATATAAAAATCACCTCGATCCGTTGCTCTGTTGCGGCGTTGAAGGACAAACCAACAAACAAGCACATTAGTTTTATTCTACTTGTGAGAGACGCAACAAGGCGACACTAAGATGTGTAGTTTTCAATCTGCCCTAATATATCTTGAGCCTTATGATGGGCGAATCAGCGACTATCGAATAATTTTGTGTTTAAATAGGTAGTGATTTGATTTAGTGGTTGCGATCGCAATTGCCTAAACAAATGAATAGCTAATGATATTATAGACTTATGATAACAATTAACTCTTAATTATTCAAATGAAATCTCTCGTGAGACCTCAACACGTTGTAACGATTTTTACCCGTGCAAGCTTAAAATATGAAAGCTTTTTAATATTTATGTAGGTACATAAAGCTTGAAGTAAATAAATATTAATAGAGTGTTACATTAATACCTAGGCTTTTACCAATATCTAGATATAACAGTGAAGGTAATAGTAATTCTGTTATTTCTGCGTAGGTATTTTGGCGAGCTTAAACCTTAATTATTATTGCGTCATTATGATAATAACTGCTGCTCGTTGGTCTAGTGGTTATCGTGTTCGACTGCGGCCGACGAGGTCCCGGGTTCGAGTCCCGGGTCGGGCCATTATTAAGTATTGGATTTTTCTGATTTGAAATTCTCATTACTAGCCCGGAGTTAGGAAGTTAGCTGTGTTTCACCCCCGTGCCTCGGAGTACACGTTAAGCCGTCGGTCCCGGTTATTATCCCTAACATTATAATAGTCGTCAAAGCGCGCCAACCCGCAATGGATGGGGGTGGTGGGTCTAAGCTCTAATTCCCTCTCTCCTATAAGAGTGGAGGCCTGTGCCCAGCAGTGGGACGTTAATAGGCTGTAGTGGATGATAATAACTATAAATCTGTTCGCTCTGCCACAAAATCGTATATTTTGTCTATTATGAAAGTATCTACTGTTACATGGAAAAATTAAAGCGGTACATGGCATCACAACGTATATGGTTCTCGAGGGTGGCAGCACTGGTCGGTGGACTCGATGATTGATAAAAATTTTGATATGGCGGCGTTTTTGTGTGAATTCCAAAATTAAAATATATTACGTGGAAAACCGAGTTTCGTTCTAATAGTACCTATATTAAAGTGTGTTTAAATGCACTGCGACGTTAGGACGAGGAGTCGCAGAATTATTCAGAACCGTTGACGTGGTCGAGTAGGTCGCGTCCAAGAGCTAACGGTGACCGATTGTTCTTAACACAAAAACCCATACGCGACGTGCGTGCCCTACTTTACGTTACGGCACAAGTTGTAAGCTGGCTGCGTATAAAAATAAATATACGTGAACAACACGTTATTAGCATACGACTAAAAAATTAATGGTCAATAGCTATGGACATGATAAAAGCGCTCAAATCTATGATAAGAAAGTGGACTTGATAAGAAAGTTTCCATTTTTCCCCGATTTCTCCACAAAATAGCCCATCAATGGGATTCGGTAAAAAGTTGCGGAGCACAAGAGAATAGGTATCAATTTAAATTTTTATTTATTTTACATATAAATTCGAAACTGGACCATGAGAAACTCGACCGCCTAGTTATTTTGTGGTGTTATGAGTATTTTATAACCCGATAATTGCGCCACTAATCATATTTTAAGCTTATTAGAACCCCTCTGGTAGGATGGTATAAATTAAAATAATAATTCAATGGAAGCTAGTGAGTAAATAGGAGTGTGAAGCCCCCCCTCCAATCGCGACTACTCGCCGCTACACCTCTTGACTTATTCCAAGACGTAAATTGGTCAAGTATGTAATAAAACTAGTGGTAGTACTGAATGGTGGATAATCACCAATCTGCGGTAACACGTTACAACACGCGCTCTAAATAGCCTCATAATAGCCCCCGAAAATAAGGCCAGATATTAGTTACCGAAGTTTCGAAATTACACTCAAGTATGCAATACACATCCTTTGTTTAATTTCACTATATTAACATAGATAAGAATATAAAACCTAAAAAGTTCCTAAGAATAATTCTTAATATATTATTAGTTTGGCCATTCAGCGAGGCACAGCCAGCACGGTTGTAGCCTTGTTGCAGCGGTTTGGATGTCATTATTGGATTGTATAATTTTTATGTTTACTCTTATTCCATACTAATATTATAAATGCAAGTGTATTTGTCAGTTTGCCTGTCTGCTACGCTTTCACGGCCCATCTGTCCAACCGATTTTGATGAAATTTGGTATGGGGATAGTGTGTATCCAGGTGAAACACAGGCTACTTTTATCTCGGAAAACAAAAGAGTTCCTGCGAGAATCGAAACACCTTAATCCAGGCGGATGAAGTCGCGCGCATCATCTAGTACGCCGATAAAATATAGATACTAATATAAAATATTTATTATACTAGAAAGGATTTTCAGATAATATGTTTTGCACTGCAGCGATAGTGGTGCGTTAGTTATTACGTACATACACATATCTACAATATTTACTACAAGGCGCAAATAATAGTAATTTTTCATTCAACAATGATGATATTATTTATTACGAGTACTTGGATCTTATACCTAAAACTCTCATGATTTATAGTGGGAAAACCTCTATAATGGCGCGGCCATTGTGGATGGATAGGTATGTTGCACCAGCGCCGACTGACCTTCAATACTCACCTACTTTGGATCTTATCCATACTACTATTATAAATGCGAAAGTAACTCTGTCTGTCTTTGTGTTCCGCAATCACGCCGACAAAACCGATTTAAATGAAATTTGGTACAGAAATAGTCTAGAGTCTGGGAAAGGACAAAGCCTACTTATTAATGCGAAAAAAGGGCTGTAAGGGGTTGAAATAGGGAATGAAAGTTTGTATGTAAATTACGTCATTTTTTAAAGCTAGAAGCTTGAAACTTATTTCTTAGGCTTTTGATTAGATATAAATAAAAACGACATTCAAAGTTTGTAAAAATTTTACTCTAAAAATAGGGGATGGAAGTTTTTGTGTGATGACGTCGGTAAAAAAGCTTACTGCCTAGAAAATTTATGCATGTGTTTTATTTGCAAAATAATTAGCAGAAAAAATTAAAAATGCTGCCGAAAGTCACTATTCCACGAGGACGATGTCGCGGGCACAGCTAGTACTTCATATTTGATAGCGTTAGTAGGTATTTGAAGTGAGTTGAGTTGATTTTAGAAATTCTCTATAGAGAATACACTCGCAACTTCACCAGAGAAGGTTAAAAAAAATGTTTTTACTTTTTATTCAAATAAACTTTTACAAGTGATTGTGATATATCAAGTAAAGATTAGCGGATTAAATCGGTAAAGGTAACAGACAGACAGGCAGGCGAACATTCGCTTTTTTAATACTAAATACCAATTAAGTATGGGTGACACTTTACAATAATCATCTTACAATATTTATTACGTTTGATATAGGTCTTATTCATTGTATTGATTCTTCGCTTGAATCAATACAATGAATAAGTGAACTTTTCCATTAGGCTTAGCTAAGTGAGATAATAAACAATTCTAATTGTGAAGCACAATCGTAGGTACATATTATATTGAATGGTCCTGTTACCCGTGCAAGTTTTTAAAAGGGCTTTATTCAGAAAGAGAGTAAAAATTAAAAAGTGCGTTCGTTCTACGCACTTGACCAATTAGCTATTTGGCAAAAACTTCGTGTTCAGGTCGTACCCGGAAAAATATATTCTTTTAAAATTTCAATATTTCAACACGGCTCTATGTGTGCCGGGTATCGGTTTCTATATTATCCATACTCAACTGTACAGCTTTTATTTGTTTTATTATTGGATTTTTAAAATAATTGGCAGACCGACGGACTGGATAAAACAAAGATTTTGTATTTGTTTTAACTATAATATAATACGGTAAAGGTAAAAAGTTAAAAGGTTCCTTCTACTGTAAACAAAACATATAATAATACTTTTTAATTCTTTTTTATTTTTTTATAACCTCTTGGCTTTCTTACCTACTACTAACGTTTTATCCTTACGTTTTGACGGGCACCTATAATTTTGTTATATTTAGGTTTCTGAGTAAAATTTGAGTAGATATTTATTAAATCATTAGCTGAAATACTGACCCGGCATAAACGGCATCATAATTAAAATTATAAATGCGAAAGTGTGTTTGTTTGTTGGTTTGTCCCTGAACGAAACGCATCGAATCGATATGATTTTTTGCGCATAGTTGAGGAGCTGGAGAGTGGAGGGAGACATGGGCTACTGTTTATCCCGGAAAATTATGGATTTCCCGTGGGAATTTATTCCACGCGGACAAAGTCGCAGACAACAGCTAGTAATGAATAACTAAACAAAATAAAAAAATTAAAAGAAATATTTGGTTTTAGTACGTTGTGTACATCGATTTGAGTGCTGAAACTGCTAATGTATTTATTCAATGTAACTATTTGATGTAGAAATAGTCTAATCCATTTCCAGCCCCTGCACGTGCAGACAATACTATTGTCTCACGGC
Organism: Erebia palarica; assembly: GCA_964035005.1. Taxonomy (NCBI): domain Eukaryota; kingdom Metazoa; phylum Arthropoda; class Insecta; order Lepidoptera; family Nymphalidae; genus Erebia; species Erebia palarica. Next base: position 26,478,175 of record OZ035986.1, read on the forward strand.
ACATATTGATTGGTAGTAAGTAATTACTTCGCAACTGTGAGATACGGAACATTTTGGAGGTCTATATTATATCTAGTGTGTGATTAGAAAGGTTTCAATTTAGAGCAGGTATGCGGTGCATGTAGTAAGTAGGTATTTTCTTAGAGCTGTTCCTGTAAAGTATAATACCAACCGTCTCTTTATTTTCGTTACACAGGCTAGCATTTACCGTGGTCACGAAGTAACTAGAGCTTGACAAAGGTTGAATCAGTGGCCGATTAGACCTTTCGGCATAGGGCGAGTCCCGGGCCTCATTCTACGGGCTTTAGGCCTCAGAGAGCCATGTTTCACCACTGGATAGAACTTTGGATATCATCCAGTTCTACTTTTAGGGTTTCATAGTCAACAAGGAACTCTATATGTATTATCTGCGCGTGGCCATGATTTCACTTTCACATGATTAGGTAAACTTACTGTAAAGTTTTGTATCACAAATCATTAATAATACTAGAGTTTTGACTTATACAAGGACGAATATATAATTCAAAGCTGCATACTAGGTACTATAAATTAGGTACTTTTATGCTGATCGTGCAATGGGAATTAGAAAACCTAATTGATGTTGGCAATAAATATGTACTTATGGATCTAATTACAAGAGGTGCATAAGATGTAGTTGCGAAGTTTCCTCGGATGATATTACTCGAGAAAGTTTGTATTCTATTTAAAATAATATTATTATTTAATTGGACTCGAGCTCAGTTATTGCAAAATAATTTACGACTTCACCCTGGACTTTTCAGGTATAATAATTAGTACCTAGGTATTCTGCGATACAGACATTTGCGCGTCATAATATTTGCGCTTCAGTGTTTTGGAAGGACAATTAATTACTAACTTATTTGATTAAAATAATATTCCCCCCAATTGAAAATGGAATAAGCTCCTATGAATGAGCAGACGTGTGAAATATGAAGGGTACCTAATACCTATTTTACACGACTGCCCAAAAAAAGGAGTGTAATGTTTTCAGGTTTCAGATTGTATGTGAGTTTCTTTAGTCCACCATGAATTCTTAATGCCTCAACAGATTTTGATGTAGATATAATCGTTAGAATCCTTGTATCATCCCGAATTGGGCCGAAAAATCATCATTTTGGAAAAAAGACAATATGGCAAGGCAGTCGAGTTTTAAAACTTTTTAAATTATACAATCTGGATACAGGATCCAAAAAAATTGTTTAATCGATATGCATTAGAAAAATTCTACAACATATACTACTATACTACTAAAACAATACTACTACAAATATATCTTTACACCAATAACTAGTAAATAGATTGCTTATGGGCTAAACTTACAGTTAATTAGAGCACAAAAGTGGGCCAACAACTCATTTACAAAATGGTGACTTAAATTGAAAGGAGGGACAGAAACTATTTGTCAACGACCCTGATATCACATGCACTGCAGAAGGACTTGGACAAAGCCTAGTTTACGTTTAGTAGTGATCCCATTTTGTTATTATTGTAGCTCATGTAGGTAATAACTAATGACTATAGGCATAGTATCCTATCTATCTAATACCTTTACGAACAAGTATTGTATAAATATAGTAGGTATGTAATTTGTATTTAAATATAATTTCCAAAAAACACGATTTACCAAAAAAAAAATATCTTCCAGGTACTAGTTTATTACATGAGGTACAATAATAAAGCCAGAAGCTTATGAGCCACCATTATTTGGTCTATAAAGCTAGCTTTGTTTTCTATGATTGAATTCAGAGATGATTATTATTATTAATAATGTAATTATCAACTAGTCAATATTGTCCTGTGAGAGTACACATATACAGTGTGTATGTATAGTACGTAAGAAAACTATTATAATAATTAGAAAACAGAGTAGACCGTTTCAACGCGATGCGCGTACAGACAGAAAATTTTTGAGAGCTCTGTATCCGTACTTATATTATAAATGCAAAAGTGCGACTGTCTGCTAATTTTTAACGGTCCATCTATTCAACCGATTTGGACAAAATTTGGTCCAGAGATAGGTTCCTGGGGACAACTTTGTTCCCGGAAACAAAGAGTTTCCAAGGCAATTTATAATAATATTTATTTAGGCGGATGTGGTTGCTGGCATCATCTACCTACTTATCGATAGTAAACCTGCCGCAGATTTAAAATTTCAAAATATATTTCATGTACAGAAATCAACCATTTTAGTTTTTAAGTGTGTAGGTTGATATAGGTATGCCTAAGCAATGGTACGGTCTAGCTGTTAGAGCGCATTTGCCTAGGAGATGCATATTACTTATTCAGTTTTATCTTGGAAACAAGGACGCCAAATTATTGATTTTTAGATGACATTGAAATATTATGCTGGTCACCCTACAAAAGAGCACTGAACAAGTTTAAGTAGGACAGATGTCGTTGAATATCTTCGCCTGACTGATTTATTGGTATGTGACATGTGGCCATGGTTTTTATGTTAGCCGATTTTTTATGACAGGAAAGAATCGGAAATATGTGTGGTCCTCTTCTATTCTATTCAGAGTATAAAAGAACACACCTACTTATGCACTGGCACCACGACAAAATCTCCTATCCCTGCTTCCCAGAAGAGAGTCGTTATAGTTTTACAAAAGGTTACCTGACGCTCTTTTTCAGAGTACAGCTTACATTATGAACAGTTCAAAGGTTCTTTGTGAATACAGAAATTTATATACAAATTCTGATTTAAATTGCTCATACAGCTTTTATTAAAATTCTTTATAAAGCTTCCGCTTCAGGAGATATTTTTTAATGAATGACACTCTGATTCGGCCCAGCTTTATGCATATTAAAGAAACAAAACTCATTCACAATATTGAATATTTTCATACATGCAAAATGCAAGGGCATGTTCATCGAAGGAAATCGTTATTATTGTAGGAAAGTTTAAAGCGTCATGTTCATAGATTTATTCGTACTATTGGGTTTATTATTGGTCTGACGAAGACCAAACCAATCCTAAATCTACGGCATGTCCATACAGTCGGATACATTTCAATTCCCTGTTATCTTATCATTGTCATTTCTTGTCATCATTTTTTAAGTTACCCGTGATAGCTAGATCTGTGGTTGGATATAATTTTCATAATGTTATAAATATGTTGTATACTTACCTACCTGCATTTTGGGAGATGCATCTAAATAGTATATGATTTAAACCAGCTATGGACATATTCGATTGTTGTTACGTTATCGGTATAAACTTCCTATTTCATATGAATCTCATTATGACACCAAATTATGTTGAGAAATCATGTCAGTTTGATAACAGATACTTGAACCATGCCAGTATTCACCGTGGCAGCTGTTCGTGTCGAGAGCTGTAAGTGTAGACCACGTAATAAGGTGATTTGGATATCGCCTAGCCTTGAATCGTTCATTGTTAGTTTTATTATTATATTATGCAAGTAACGTAGTTTTGGTAGAGTAACGTGGTCTTTCGTATTGCTAAGACTGTTTTCTATAACTGCATAGTTTAGCAGATTTTACAATGCTTCCTTCAACGTGGCAATAATACCATTATTAATGTGAAACATAAGCAATATATTTCGTTTTGATTGTTTAGATTTTGCTTTCCATAAAGCTCTAAAGAAATCTGAAATTTGCGAAGCCATAATAATGTCATAATATGATTAGTTTGGTATATAAAAACACGCAACGTTCTTAGGATTGGAATCGCAGATCATCGATTGCACATCGCAGAATCAGAGATTGGAATTTGGAATAGATATTTTAAACATTGAAATGAAATGAAAATTCATGGTAAAAATATGCGTCGCTTCACAATTTTGTCGGGAACCTTTTGACAAATTTTAAAAAAAATCCTGTACATTTTAGATTCCCCGAAACTTCTTTCGTATACCTAACGTACATTTTATGACATTTTGGTAATATAGAAGAACATTTTTATAGTTCCGACTTTTTGCTTAACCTTATTGCACATGAAATGGATGAATTGGCGAATCAATGTTTTAAAGTACTAGTAACTAGGTCGACAGGGATATAATTTGGAAGGGTTTTAGTTGCATTCTCTAAAATATTTTTTTATTTATAAGTTAAGTTTTACATACATATCAAAACTTGCGGAACCGGCAGGATTTGACCTAGTATGAGAAGCACTATACTAAAACTCCAAAAAAATAGTATAAGTTCCTCAGTTTTTGCAAAAAATATGCCATCCCTTCCTCCGACGCTCCCTCCCTCCACTTATCTGGAAGTTTGTTTAAGCGAAAATTCTGAAATTTATACTTCTATGCTAATACTAGTATATGTGAAAGTTTGGATGGATGGATGGATGGATGTATGGATGGATAGATGTTGGTTGCTCAATCACGCCAGAACGGCTGAACAGATCTGGATGAAATTTGGCACAGAGTCCGATTATAGTCTGGAATAATACATAAGCTACTTTTGTCCCGCAAAATTGGAGACTTCCCGCGGGAACAGAAAAATTTTAATCCACGCGGATGTAGTCGTGGGCATCACCTAAGTAATTCAATAGTTTTTTTTAGAAATCAGCAATAAGCAAACAATTTACGTTAACAACTAAATAAGTCGGTAGGTATGTTTTCTTTCTTTCCAAGCTGCGGAACTCTCATTGGGCGAGTCTGACTTGCACTTGGCCGAATTTTTATTTACTTTACTGTTATTACCTACGTTACGTTTTCCTCTTTAAATACCAAGTGCACCTACTTGGATGTGCACATTGCTGTGAAATATTATTAGTTCGTATAAAGCTTGTTTCTCTACGATTATTTATTATTTAAATATAGTGAAACGGGTGGAATTTTTAATTTCAGTAAGTACCGTTTAGCTATTGTGAGGCTTCAAAATTGGTTTAGAGCAAAACACACTATGGTATGGGCATGGCATGGAGCGCACTGGACAAAACGTCGGCCTCCTTCGACGGGGACGTTTAACACGGACATTTTGATCTGTCTACGTGGTATCGTTCTCTGTGGTAGTGTATTTTCGACTCTAATTAAACCGGAATTAAAAAAACTGTAGGTATGCCGCATGCAGGAGTGAGTCACGACATAAAATCGCGGAATACGTACATGTTTCGGACGTTCAAAGGGTGTACCTAATACCTATCCGAAATAGCAACGTACGGAAGATTGAGGGTTCAAAATTGGTTTACACCAAAACCAAAAGAATCTGTACTTCAAAACTGTTATGTACACAGGACAAAATGATGAAATACGTCGATTTTATGGGTTCAAAGCATTGATGTTCAATTTTAACACCTATGTTCAAATGCGCTGTTGGGAATGCGATCGTCACATGATGTTTGAAAAATAAATTGCTTTGCCTCAGGGTGCAAGTTTAGAATTATTGAAACCACCCCAATTTAAAGTGGAAAGGTAATTCGGATGGTGGTGGGATAAGAAAACATGAAATTATGTAGTGACAACTTTGTTTTAATCTAACTTTGAAAATGCTTTTTGTTTGGCGAATATTTTAATTAGTTTCAATAGGTACATAGTGTCGCGTAACTAGGTAACTAGGTGAATATTACGCGTAACCAAGGAAACAACCTCCATGTCAAGTTGTGATTCTAAGCTTTGTTTACAAGATATTTTATGCAAAATTCAACATGATTTCGTAAATTCGTAGAAGGAACAATGGAGTTAGTTTAGAGTCAGCAGACAGCGAAGCAACAATAAGTAAGAGTGGAAAACGAGAGAAGAAGAAAGAAGTAGAAGTTAGACGATAGAAGGGAAGCATTGGAGAAGTGCCATTTGCCCTCAAATTGTGAACTCAATAAATTATTGTTAAATATCCCGAATCTCTTTCTGAATTTACGAACCCCAGCTGTAACAATACAATACAATCTAAATGACTTATCATCTATCTAAAATTGTGGTTTCTTTTATTATCGGTATCGTCGTCTGAACTTATAGACGTCCACGGCTGGACAAAGATCTCCTGCATGGATCTCCACAGAACGCGATCTTGTGCCGCTGTCCAGCTGCTCCCAGCAACTCGCTAGAGTGGTGGGTCATCTAATGCTGCGATTTCCGATCCGAGGCCGCCATTCAAGAACCTTGGGACCCCAACGCCTATCGGTTCTACGATCTACGTGCCCCGCCCATTGCCAATTAAGCTTGGTGACTTTTCGAGCTATGCCGGTTACTCTGGTTCTATTACGGATCTTCTAATTTCTGATTAGATCACATAGGGATGCTCCAAGCATACTCCCTATGCATCGCCCGCTGAGTGACCCTGAGCCTTCTTATCTCAGGCCCCTGGTAAGCGATACATACGGCTAAGTCATGTATCGGAGCCGTCATTATCCCTTTATAAGTCATCACTGTGCAACGCGCACTGTTCGAAAACTGAGAAATTTTGGACGAGAAGATGTCGCGGAGTTAACTAACGCTATCCAGCCGAGTTGGATACGGCTATACGTTAACCTCTTTCTCGAAATTGGACCTAATTGGATCGTATGTCCCATGTATATGTCACCGTAAGATTGTAAAAACCGTTAGATTATAATCTAACTCGCGAAATTGTAAAGTGTCGAAAGATTGTGAACCGTTCAATGTTCTGAGTGCTAATTTTTGAAATATTCATTGTATTTACGTTTTCTTGACTGTTTCATGTGGGTTAGGTTAGGGTTCGACATAAAAAACCAGGTAGTGCCCGGCCACAGGCCGGGCACTTAGGTTCTATCGGGTTAATAAACCTAACAGATTACAATCTAACGGAAAATAATGCGTTAAATTGTAATCTTTCGACACTTTGCGATTTCGCGAGTTAGATTATAATCTAACGGTTTTTACAATCTTACAGTGACATATATATTACACTCATGGACAGTTTTGAATGCCGAGTTCTCAACGATGGTGGTAACGGGTGGTAACTTAATATTTCGTGTTATCTTTATTTTTGTAAGTACTAGATGTTGTTATTTGTTATTTTGGACTTAAGTTCCATCGGAAGTCCTATTAGTTATAATTAGCCTTGGAAGTAAATAAGTAATATGTAGTTCTTTCGCCGTTATAGTTATTCGCTTTTGTTGTACCTAATTAGTTTCCATTCCGTAATTTTCCTTCTTATTATTTTATGCTTGACATAATTTCGGTAGAAATCAAAGTAATTTTGGACAAGTTGCTTAATTTTGTTTTATATGGGAAGTACGTTGCAGTATTCAAATTTCATTGTCGTTTTGAAGAAAAATTATGTTTTGATTCAAGGTATAAGCTATCTCCATTCCAAATTTCAGCCAAATCGGTTAAGTTGTTGTGGCGTGAAGGAGTACGTAACAAACATGAAAAACAATTACAAATATCTTTCACATTTATAATATTAGTAGGATTAATAAAAATGTTATAAGCATAGATTAAAGATTGGTCTCGAGATGGATTGGAGAAGAATTTATTTTAATAAAAATCTTTTGAATCAATTTAAATTTAATTCCTTCAGAGATCGCTTTGATCCTGGAGACGGGCATACCTAATATACTTTTTATTCCGGAAAATGAGTTCCTAGGGGATTAAAAAACTTAATTACTTATTAAGAAGTAAGAACTTGGATTTAGTTGGGCCATAGATAATGTAAAAGTATTAAACTCTAGGATGTTGTTGTATAATATTATAAAACTGAAGAACTCGGGTAACGGCAGTACTTATCTAATAATCATTAGCTCCATTACATAATGGGCAGTGAGTACTACTTAATGATTATGCATGAACGTTAATATGAAATTTTACATGTACATAAATAGCGAATGACCCATAATAACAATTTTTTGTCTTCTTGTAAAGTTGTCACAGCGGAAACAATAGCAAGCTGTGCTCGAAAGAAAACAAATGCTTTCGCACATGTTTCAGCCTCTTTTAAACACGTGACGAATTGGTTTCTAAGAAGGTTCATGATTTTCGCTCCTACCATAAGTCATTCGTTGTTTTTGGCATAACCTCGTGAGGTGGGAATTGCCGATGTGCTAGACAGGCACAATGTAAATATAATATGTACATTATTATGTGATAAGTAGGTTAGCTTTATCCTTTTAATCGCAATCATTTAAGCGACTCTTTTTCATTATAATATATTTAAGACTTTAGATTACAGCATACATATACATATTAATATTACAAAGGCGAAAGTGTGTCTGTCTGTCAGTCTGGTACTAGGCACGAAGAGGGCGAAAACTCCACCAATCAGATTATTAACAAAAGATGTGACCTTTTAATCTTACTAATATATAAATGCGAAAGTTTGAATGGATGTATGGATGTATGGATGTTCTTTACTCAATCACGCCCCAACGGCTGAACGGATCTGGCTGAAATTTGGCACAGAGATAGATTATAGTCTGGAATACCACATAGGCTAATTCAGGATTAGTTCCTGCGGGAACCAAAGAACCTCAAACCACGCAGACGAAGTCGCGGGCATTCGCTTGTATTCAATAATTTGATTGGTAGGTAGTTCAACTTGATTTCGGATGTACTTACTCAGAGATTTCATATTAATTACTAGCTGATGCCTGCGACTCCGTCCACGTGTATTGAGGTGTTATAGGGGTATGAAAAATAGATAGTAGCCGATACTCAGACTCGCAGAATTTCATAAAAATCGGTCAAGCCGTTTCGGAGGAGTATGGTAACTAACATTGTGACACGAGAACTTTATATATAAGATAAATCGCATATTTTAAAAAATCTTCTTTTTGAAAATGAGCCTGTTATCGTTGTCAATCCTTTATACTTACTCGTAGAGTATTTTAAATTCAGACATAATTAACATAAGTACATACATTACCATACATTTCTATGTGCTTTACCTTTACATTCATGCACCTACCTAAAAACTTGGATGATAAGATTTGCGTTTTGTTTGTTATTGTCGACTAACTGTATTGATATTTTTAGATAAAAGTCAAGGATTAGTTTCTGAGTGCAACGTACTTGTTCGCCTACACACCTTTGTACACAATACCAGTTCCCCATACCTTAGCGTAGCGCTAAAACGACGCTGGCCATATTTTACTCTCACGGGAAAAAGTATTGTTATTGGAACGAAGCTCCTTATGGGACGAAGCGGAAGGGTGCCCTAGCCGGCAAAAAAAAACGTCCGTAATGAAAATGAGTAAGATCTTTTTTACGAAGACAAATGGTCTTAGCTATATATACGACAGTCTAAATCAAACTTTAATGCTTTTGTGTTAAGATCCACTGAGGTAATTTAATATTGTTTTAATTTAAAAAAAAAAGAAAAAAAAGTCGTAAAAATTGAAGTTGAAATTAATACTTATGTAATAAGGAAGTTTGTTTCTACACTTTTATTTCGGTTTACCCTTCCTCCATTCGTGGATTTAAACAATCAAAGTTGGTTTAATATATTTTTATTTTCACTACTCGTACTAGTACCAGTCTCAGGCCCCATACAAATATGGACCGTCTTCTTTGGTATTAAATATAATTGAAATGAAATTCCGTGCAAAACATGATTATCAATAACTGCAGTGCTGGACAACATAACAAATGCTTTTAATTAATACTGCCGGCTGCAGGTTTAATTAATAGCTGTTCACGCTCTACTAGTGGTATTTACCTTACAGCTTTCATTTTAGCACATTTCGATACCATAATCATACTAATATTATAAATGTGAAAGTGGTGGTTTATTGGTTTGTCCTTCTATCACGCCGCAACGGAGCAACGGATCGACGAGTTTTTGGGTATTGGTATAGTTGAGGATCTGGAGAGTGACATAGGCTACTTTTATCCCCGCGGGAATCAAAAAAATCACAGATATCGCAGTCCCCGCAAGAATCGGAGCATTGAAAATGAATACAAAAATTTACGAAATAAAGAAATCTGAAATAAAAATCTCTTAAAAAATTTATTGACCTATTTTCAAAATTCAAACTCGAATGCACATCTCTTTCAAATTTCCAAAACAGTTATCAGCCGATTTTCAAAATTCAAACGCTCACACGTGTCTCGATAAATTCCTCAACTCATGGTACGTACTATTCCCATTTCGATCCTCTCAAAATCCTCGGAGCTATGGCCAAAAATACGTCTCAGGCGATTTGCATATGATAACCATTTTCAATACTAAAATCGTTGTTTATTTTATTTTCTCGCAATTGAAGTAGAGTGTTTACTTCGGGACTAAAAGCCATTCTACTCTATTCTATCTATTCTATTCTATAGCCTATATAGCTTATAGCCTATAGAACATCTCGTATGAAATGGCTTGTTTTAGTCCTTCGATGAACAATTTATTATTCTTTTATATACCTATAGAACTAGCGAAAGCTCGCGACTTCGTCTGCGTGGTTTGAGGTATCTTGGTTCCCGCCAAAACTCTTTAATTTTCCGGGACAAAAAGTAGCCTTTGTGCTATTCCCGACTATAATCTATCTCTGTGCCAAATTTCAGCCAGATCTGTTCAGCCACTGGGGCGTCCATACATCCATCCAAACTTTCGCATTTATATTATTAGTAAGAGTAAGATGTCATTGAGTACGTAAGCCAGCAGGGCTACCGGCTAAAACTGACCGCTACAGTGTAACGATCGCAACAGACAGCTAAAGTGTAACGATCGCAATCACCTCTGATTGGATAACACTCTTCCACTATTGGACAAAATCCATTGACGCAGCAATAATACCATAAATTCAGCCAATCACAGCAATTGATACTGTATTGGATAGAATCAGGTGTTACTTTGCGGAAGTTCATGATTTAGCAAGAAAAGATTACAATTATTTTGCTATAATCCGCCAACAGAAAAAATTCGGTATGGAGATGTAGACTTTACAATGCAAGATTGTCTAGTAAGACTAGACAATCTTGCATTGTAAAGTCTACATCTCCTGAAGATGCTCCGGTGTCGGGGCGAAACGTGCGTCGAGATTAGTATAAAAGTCTTGTGTGGTGGTGCATGTGAGTGGTGGTGGCATTGCTTGCTTGGGAACTTGGCTTTCTTACTTGGTTGGGAAGGTAAACGGTGCTTCGCTTGTAACTGCATGCTTGACCATACAGAATTTTTTCTGTTGGCGGATTATAGCAAAATAATTGTAATCTTTTCTTGCTAAATTGATACTGTAACAATGATTGTGATGCAGAAGGTACGCGGTCGCCCTGCAGAATAGTTATTGCGACGCGACTTATGACTTCTCAGTCGCCACTCGCCAATTAATTCTATTGGCTGATCGCACATAAATATCTGCCTGAAATAATGAAAATGGAGCTAATCCGCTGCTTGGCCAATCTGCCGAGACGGATACGAATCCACTATCCATCGTGGCTAACGTGTAAGTTGTAACATGACGTCATAGTGTGTAAGTGTGACGTTATCACAGTTTAGTTTAATAGTTCTCCAGTCGTTCTCAGTTTACTTATAAAGTCCCGCAAGTCAACCGGTCCGTGCCCAGACTCGCATGGTATGGAAATTTCCTGATTTTCTAAGTTAAAAACATGATACCTAGGTACACTGATAGCCAGGTTACCCAAGCAAAGTTTTACCAAGTCTGTATGAATGTTATGGTATTGACACAAAATTAACGGTTTTCGTAGTCCCCGCTAGAATCGGAGTATTGAATGAATACAACAATTTACGAAAAAAAATACTGAAATAATAATCTCTTCTTAAAAATTTTTCAAAAACGTATTAACCGATTTTCAAAATTCCAACTCGAATGCACTTCTCGCCTGTATCCGCATCTAAACAGCATTACCATGACGATCGGTCAATAAAATCATAGAAGCTACATCAGTGTTTATCTACGGAAACACCCGTTTTTGTACAATTCCAAATCTAAATGGACCACCTCACAAGGGGTCACAATTATTAACCTATTTGAAATTTTTTTTCGCCAAATTGTATCTAAGCTTATACCCTAGGACCGTTTCTTTAATTTTTTCTCAAGTCGGTTTTTTTCCAAATATTTACAATTTAGTAAACAAACACCCCCCAAAAAAGTTACCAGCAGATTTTCAAAATTCAAACGCTCACTAGTGTCTCTATAAATTTCTCAACTCTTGGTACTATTCCAATGCTCCCAAAATCCTCGGAGCTATGGCCAAAAATACGTTTCAGGTGATTTGCATCTGACAACCATTTTCGATGGTAAAAACTTAAGCCACGCGGGCGAAGTTATCAGCTAGTTACTTATATTTCACAAAATAATTTAAGAAACTATATTATTTGGCGTGACTTTCTATATCATAAAACTACATTGCGCAGTACCCTTATTCTAAGTTTTGTTTTGATTGATCGTTTAAGCATTCGATGACAATAATTTCAAAAAAAAAAGTAAAGTAAAATTAACCTTAATTAAGATTTGATTTGGATTTCATTTCGTGTATGCATTCATAACCAGAGCTCCACTCCATACTTTTCCAAATTAAAATCGGTTATTACCTACTGAATTTGTGAATATTAATTCAAGGGTTTTTCGGTTCATATAATTTTGAAGCCAATTTCAACGAATTCTTATACGATCGATCGAAATAAAACTGAGACTACACACATTGAGCAAGTCATTTGACATTCTTGTCAAATCACTTGCTTATCATTACTATAAATTATCTCTCAGATTTATCTAGTCTTAATACCTAACGAGTTTTTAATCATTAGCTAGGTATACCTAATAACTTTAAGAATAATAAAATTTAAATTTTAATGATCCTACCACTAACAATAATTACCTAGTATTTAATAAAAAAAGTGATCATTAAGCCACCACCACCACCACAACAGCCCATAAACGTCTCACTGCTGCAGGGCACAGGCCTACACTTTCATAGGAGAGAGGGAATTAGAGCTTAGACCCACCACGCTGCTCCAATGTGGGTTGGCGGGCTTTCATTAAACAATCAATCTCTTTCTTATCAACTCATTGCCGGTTCAATACTGAGCATGAGTCTCCTCTCGGAATGAGAGCCATGTACCTACCTATTTCAAACATATTTCATACAACTTCGAGAAAATTATTAATTACTCTCAGGCATGCAGTTTTCCCCACAATGTCTTCGTTCCGTTCCGTTTGAAGCAAGTGATAACTTCGAAAAGTTGGAGGTGCATGCCCGAAGATCAAACCCACGACCCCGTGCATGAGATTGCTTTAATTAATAGTTATACCTATAGGCATTTAAGAGGATTTCGCGAACACATGATTGCGTGGGCTAGCGTAATGCTCCAACAATAATAAAATTAAATTAGTGGTTATGCTTGCTTGTTAGCACTTCACATATGTTAAAATTATTACCGGTACGATGAACGCACAATAAACAATAAAATATCATTATCCTGTAATGAATAATAGTACTTACATACATATCGAAACATTAATTATTTGTCTAAAATATCACTGCATAATGAAATAATCCGACTTACCTATATGTGATAAATTCGAAAGTGTGTTTATTTATTGGTATGTCCTTTGCGCCGCAACTTAGTAACGGAGTTACGTGATTATACCTTGAGAGTTATATATTATTATTAAGCTCTTATTTATCCTGTAAAATCAAAGAATTCGCGTGGGATTTTATAATCTAAATACACGCAGATGAAGGACATCATCTGGTCTAGCATGGAATATAATAAAGACAATGGTGTTAATTCCGTTGAATAAATTTTGTTGTAAGTACGCACTTACATAATCTCTAACTTTGACTAATTTGATTGCTCAAATCTTTTAACTTAAAACCTTACAAAGTTTGTTGAAAAGTTGAACATAGAGTTAAAATAAGGTAAGCAAAAACAAAAAAACTGCCCTAAAAGCGGCAAACAAGTAAAGTATTTCTACGGTTTCATGCAAGGAAGTTATGAAGATTGTTAAGGCCAGGGATATCTGTAGTGGAAAATCGCACGCGGAATTTCGTGAATAGAATAGAATTTCGCTGCAATTGCAATAAGGATTATAACTATTCTTAAACAAAAGCGTCATCAATATTAAAATAATACTGCTTTCATCAATAAAAGCAGTATTATTTTATTATTTTTATTATTATGCCTAGGGCAAACATTTTCTAACGGTAGATAGTTACTAGAATTTGACACTTAAATTATTAACACTCATTCGCCATCGAAACCAAGTTTTGTGCTTTTACATATTATCCTTCACATACACTGTATATGGTCACCGGTAGACGTGTATCATATTGGTCTAATGTTTGGTCGTAACTTTATAGGCAAATCTCGTAGGTGGAAGCTACAACTTGTGAAAATAAGTCGCAGTAAAGTGAGACAAGCCGGTGACGTCAATGTGTAAGTAGGTAGGCGAAAGTTATTTTTATTTCATTATAAAGAAAAAAAAATTTAACTGGCAACTCCCGAGACTTAGCTACCGAAATTATGAAAAATCCGGGCTTATTTCTTTTCTACTTACATAATAAATGGAAACTCAAACTCGGTGTAAAATTTCAGCTTTCTAAGGCCAGGTTTGAGCTGGTCGTTAATGAGTCAGCCAGTGAGTTAAAACTTTTATCTTCATAATAAATGTAGAGATAAACATAATAATATAGTAATATTACTATTGATCTTTACTATTGATCACACGACCTTCGTGGACTAGGACAATATAATAGGGTATACTCGACGTACTTACAATGTGATAGTACTACTTATTGCGTTCCTAAATGATTCCTGCGACTATGTCCGCGTGGATTAGGATTTTTTGTTTCCCGCGGAAACTCTTTAATTTTCCGGGGAAAAAAATAAGTAGGTACATGTCCTTCCCCGGGATACAACCTACCCCTGTACCTTTCATCAAAATCGGTTTAACGGATGAGTCGTGAAAGCGTAGCAGACAGACAGACAGACATTTTTCCACTTTTATAATATTATTAGTATGGATTTTCTCATATGACTTAAGTATACCTTTGTGAATGAAAAAAGATTGTCTGGGATTTCCACAAATCCAGTTATTTTTAAAGAAGTGATATTTTTTACGATTGACTTTGAAAGTATTTGCGCGTGTACTATGTTTTATGGGGATATTTTTTGGAAAGGCTGAATAGAATGATGATGATTATTTAAAGGCATAGGATCCTATAAAGAGTTTTCTAAGCTAAGCTACTTTTATCATGACAATGTTTAGGGTGCCTGCGTTAAAAAGAAAATCTGTAAGAAATAAAACCGACACGGATGAAATAGGTACAAACAGAATATACTAATTATGTAAAAAACTGAAAATACTGTAAATTAGAAAGTTGTAACGTAGAACTTTGTGAATTAGCTTACGTGCTTAGTGTGTTGGTAGCGCGAATTTGTTACGGTCATGTTTAGTAGAGTACTTAATTACATTAGGCGCTATAAACTTTATTGTAGGTAACTTTTAAAAAAATATGTATATTCCAAGAAACTGTTACTGGAGGATGATATTTTATAACTTCTTACGTTTTTTCAAATGTTAGCGTGTTATTGAGCAATTTCTTACTGTGAACGTTCGTTTAGGTATGTCGCTGTTATGTCGTACCGCCTCAGTTTAATTGAAACTATAATTGTTACAACTCGGCTTAAGCGTTTCGCCACATGCTCTGAGAGTTAAGGAATAGGTCATATTCGTTACTTAAGTCTCAAAACCTTAAATATTGTGTTACAAAACAGTCAAGTGCGTCCATAAAGTAATTCAAAACTAATTTTAAAAATGCTGAAAGTGGTTTCTCAATTGTTAGACTACACTTGGTATATTCTATATACGTACGTATCTATATCTTATTTTGCATCATTAGCGTCTTCTTCGTAAGACGTCTTTTCTTGGACAAGGGGAGTTACTACCATCGATTTATGTAGTATTATTTAAAACTAGATGATGCCCACGACTTCGTCTGCATGGATCAAATAGTGTGGATGGGTTTTTGATTCCCGTGGAACTCTTCAATTTCCCGGGATAGCATATGTCTTTCCCCGGGATACAATCATACAACTTATCTCTGTACCAAAATTCATCAAGATGGGCCTTAAAAGCGTAGAAGACAGACTTTCACATTTATAATATTAGATGGATGATGTTTAAGGTCACGTACCTTGACGTCCCTAAAATAAGGATTATAATTCTAAAAACACGATAGTCAGCAATTAGCGATGGTAGTATATCCCAAAGTCTCAAGGATCGCTATTCGCCACAAAACATAATAATTTGCCGCTTGTGTAACAGATCTCAGCGACTTAATAGTTTGCTCTGGGTATAGTTCACCCTATCTATATCTGTGTTTTGTGGTTCACCCTGCGCTCAATCGCAAATTAACTCTCCGAAACTCGATTCTTTGAACTATGAGCCCCGAACATTGGAAATTGAGCTACGTGATACGAAACTATGAGCCATGTGGTTAACTCTGGTTATTCTGTCTTCTACGAATCAGAGATTCAATTTATTTAATTAAATCAGCTAGCTACAAACTTTATAAAAATATAAGTTAGCAATATCAAGTTAGTTGCGAGAGTTGAACAGAATATTATGTAAAGAGAAGCTCTTGGTCCGGAAATGAGATGCTTGGCTGGCATGTATAAAGATATTATTCTATGACGTCCCTGTTAACTCTCAGTAAGATGTTTTATGTTTACAACATCTTATAATTACTTAGTTACCTAAAGTTCTAGAATATCGTGTTACTTTCGTACCTACCTACTTCTATGAATAGGAGAACAATATGGTTTGGGACTTATGGGCCTATTACACTGCACTTTCCACAGGGCCCTGTGGTAAGTGTGGCCGTGACCGCTAGTTAGAGCGTCGCTTATAACACAGCAATAAGCATCAAATTAGGGACCCTTTCTCCCTACATCTTATTACACTACACTGATTTAAATGTAAGGGTCCCTTTGAAAAGTGCAGTGTAAGGTCTATTATATAAATAAAATATAAATTAAGTAATTGCCGTGCGTTCTCGCAATAATTCAAAAATTTCTCAACCTAATGGCCCCCAATTCGCCCCAATACTGAGCTTGTAGAAAAAAAATTAAAAGTTTCTTGGTATTTTCTTATGCAAGAAATACTGAATGCCCCTTTTCTGTGGGATTTATGTATGAACGCAATTAAGGTATTGAAATGAGGTCTATGACATTTATGAATCTACTTGTTACATATACTAATTAATAATAATACATAAACTATATAATAAATTACGTAATATCATAATAATATTACCATTATGCATATAATTTATTATAATTATTATTTTATGTAAAACTTCAAGTTCAAGTTGAATATTCATCAAGCGAGATTAACAATTAAGATTTATTGTACTGTACCTACTTGGTAAAGCAGAATGTCTGTGACACGCTTCGAGAATTCTATTGCGAGGTCGTGTAGGACGAAAACGTGTAGACTGTAGACAGATTCCTTAATAATAATAATTTGGTAGTCACTTTATGATAAATGATAAAATGATAAATGATTTATTTATTTCATGTAACACAACATGACAACTTGTGAAACGTTGAAACTCTACCACCTGTTCGGAAAACTAATTCTACTGAGAAGAGCCGGCAAGAAACTCAGCAGTTGCTCTTTTCATAGAAAAGAAAAGTTTACAATGTAAACAACGCAACACATACGTTACAAGTATTACACTGACTTGTGGGTCACTGGATGCGAGACCTGATGCTTCCATGCAACTTTGTCATAGAATTAGACGTCTCACGGATTAGCCCTATTGCACATTATAAGAAAACTGTCTTGTTTCTTATAAGTTATCTATACTTCTATACTAATATTATAAATTATAAAGAGGAAAAATTTGTAAGTTTGTTAGGCTTTAGGGGGTAATCTCTGGATCTACCGGACCCATTTTGAAAATTCTGGTACATTCACATTATTTGTGAGTATCATCCCGAAAAGCTAGGGAGCTCCCGTGGGAACATAAAAAACTTTTTTCACGCGGACGAAGTCACGGGCATCTGCTAGTATGCGCGCGTATATTTTGTATGCGCGTGTCTGACAAGGCACAAGAAAAAATATCTTGTAATGTTTGTATGGTCTCATACAACAACCATTGCGACTGATTTTCTTATAAGGCATTTCTAGACAAGACACAAGATTTTTTTTTGTAATGCGCAGTAGGCCTTAGAGTTGTGATTAGGTACCTCCTAGCTACCTGTATTAGATAACCCTGCCCGGCAGCTTCGGGATTGAGGAGTACGTACCCGGAGTTTAGACTAGGTTTACAAAATGCTGTTAGAAACGAAATTCGTCTGCGAAGCTCCAAAATAATCAAGTTGAGTAAAGTAATTGAAAAATCAGTCGCTAGATTTGATTCATTCATTTCTCTGCGAAAGTGGAGAGGCCGGGAAAAAGTATCAGAAATAAAAATACTTCGAAGAAAATAATCCTGCCGTAGCTTAACGTTGTCAGGCAGGTCGTCCGCAGAAATGCTACACAAAGATTCTGCTTCGTAGCAGTCATAATAATTCCTTACTCCTGAATTTAAATTTTTTTAGCTAAGAATTCCATAGTAACTATAGTCCTACATTTTCACTAATTTAAACTTTTCAACTATGACTAAAATCTACACCATAGAGTTAGGATACGACTATAGATTTTAGTTAGTCTAGATATGGTAGAAAATTATAAATTAGTTTTCGCTACAATAGGTTGGTTCAAAAGGCCGGTTGCTTGTCTGGGAAATCTAATTGGTACTCTCAAATTAATTGTCTAAAGAAGTTGTGGGCAGTCGATTTTATTTCTGAGGATTTTATAAAGGAAGGTCATATCTAGGATCTATCTGCGATTGACTTAAATCATAGAGATATATGTACGTCTTACTGTGTTTTTTAAATTGAACATTTTACAAATACTAGTAGAGCAAAACTGAATCAAATACCATCAAAGAGTTTGTATAAGAGCATCAATTTCATTTACTTAACTACTTATCTTTATTTTTATTACACTTTAGTTAAATATCTGTTATAGACCTACTTGCGTATGGTGTTAAATAGGGTTTTTAAGATGCAAACTAATAATATGTAATACAAATAACTACTAGGTCATTTATTTAGCAATGCAACATATTAATACATTAGGTAGGTATATTAAATTAATTGCAATGTAACAATATGTATGTAACATCCATAACCACTCACAACCAAGGTAAAGATAGGTCTACTTTTTGACACGTGCTACTCAAGGCAAATCTGAGTATCGAAGTTCCTATATTGTAATATTCTAAACAATATTATGACGTCACGTCATTAAACAGGGCTGCAACAGGAGTGGAAACTTATCTGATTGGCGGAAACCTCGCGTGATGACTGCTTTGCGCCACACAGGTATAGCGCCATCTGTAGTCATCGAGCGGTGCTAACACTTCTGAAATTCATGTATTTCAGGTTCAACTCCAAATAATTATTTCAGTTTTCATTTCCAAACTTCGAAGAAAACTCGTCAGTTGGTTTTGGGGTCGGTCGGTTTTTCTCATTTTTTTCATCATGAGTCACAAACGAAGCGATTTAAATAAATGTATTTAAAGCTTTTTGAAATGTGCGAATATAGTCCTTCCAAAATTATTACGATATCCCATTTAGATAAAGTAGGATACTTGATCTTGCTTTCTTTGGACCCTCCTTTTCAATTATTGGCATTAAATATTATATATTTATTTAAATTATTTCATGTGCTCATAATATACATATTATAGGAACATAAGTAGGTACTCTTCCTAGTACTTATATCTATTAGGAATAGTTATCTCAATGATGAACATTACCTATGCCACATAAGTCATAACTAACTTCACCATGAGGGATCCTTTTCTAAAATTTTGGTACTTATTGAACCCTAAATGACGTAGGTATACCGGAGTACATTGTTTCCTACAAACCACTACAAATACCTTGACGCTACCGTCAGATGAAATGTGCGGCCACTGGGCTTATGTATACCTACGTCCTGCCAATAATTAGTACGTGCGCCTCCTAATTGAAAGCGGAGTGGCTTTACAACTTAGATAATGAACAATCTGTGCGCTTTATTAAAGCTCAGTGTCTTCCAAACCATATAAGCTGTTTCAATTGTTCAAAATAAAGCAGAACAGAGTCCGCATGCAAAACTATAAACAGGAAGCAGGTTTATTTTCTTTATCTAAATCAACGAACGATAAAAAATTGGTCAAGGTCAACTTGTGTAACAAAATGTTATTTCATACCGTTACTAGTATAAAACTCATATAATAAAGAAGCGTAATTTTCATAATTTTATTATTATACTATTAGGCGAATTTTTTAGCTTAAAAAGGAGAACACGTTTCACGCAAGCTAACTTTATAGTGAAATTTTTATTCATTTAACTTAAATGTTATGATTCATTTTGTTTACATGTGTTCACTAATCTACTTATGAGTACCTGGGTAACTGGGTGCATTTTTTTTTGATAAATCGTATTATTTGGAAATTATATTTAAAATACAAATTACATACCTACCAACTGATGAAAATATATGAATAATATTTTTCGATCTTACCGACATAATAATAAGAAAATATGAAATGGTTATATAAATAAAAAATCACGAGTGTAATTTGGCTCCCAATAATAGTTTTCTCACAAAAGAAGGAACTTGAAAATAAAGGGAAAAAAATTATCAGATTGGAGACATCATCTGGACTCGAACCGGGATCTGCTGGTTTCGTGACCGCCCGACCCCACTGAGCTATTATTACCTTGTAGATAACGGCGAAATTTACCTTCGTATTCTAATGATATTGTAGCAGTTTTTCATTGCCTGAAAACACGGATAGAACGACTTCTAAAAATGAATCCTAGTTAGATAGATTTATCGATCCCCTGCATACAAAATTTCATGAAAATCATTTTAGTCGTTTGCGAGATTCAGATTATATAATTGACCGAGCGAAGTGAAGGTCTCTGAGTCTACTTGAGTAAATTTGCACTTGTCCGTCCGTCCGTCCGTCGGTCTGTCAGAGTCTTATACCTTCTGAATTACTGAACGTAATTACATCGAATTTAAATATAATATGTAAACTGATGTCCTCCAGCTGAATATGGCTTAAAAAGTTATAAAAACCTTTAGTTCAGGGGGGCTCTTAAAGAAGCGAATGCGAAGAAAAATATTTTTATAGCGTTACATAAATTTGCGGTATATCATTTTAAAGATAATTAGGAATAGAGTTCAAAAATAAATTATTTTTAATTTTTCCCCTAAAATTGACGAAATGGACACGGCTTTCAAAGTGGAGATTTTCTAACGACCTAAGTTGACCTCAGAACTCTCAATTTTCTGAAAGGTTGAGCCTAAAACTTGATCAATTATTTGAATTGTATCCTGTACTTGCACAACAAATACTAAAATTAGATAAAACGAAATTATTTAATTTTTAATGAGCTTCAGTATTTTTATCAGAACTTCACAATGATGTCAATATATGGCGCTCTGTAAAAGTTTATTCGTTTGTGCAAGGACAAATTATCTTACTAGGAATAAAAAAAAAGTCTACTGATAGTACTGTCACATTTTATGATTTTTTATTATGAAATCGTATGCTACGTAACACCCGCCCACCGAACGAGCTGCATTTTAGTAAAATACTGTAGGTATACGTATCCCATCCATGCAAGCGGACGACGATTGACGTCATCAGTATCGGCGCGTTTTAATGGGTACGGTGCAGTGAATGGATACCGCGAGGTCTCAGTTCGGGGCGAACCATTAGTATAATATATAATAATAGAATATATATACAAGAATTGCTCGTTTAAAGGTATTAGATAGATGATACTCAAAAATGATTGTACTTAATTTGGTAAAAAAACTCAAATTTTTACATGATTATTTTTTACTAGCAAACGAATCCGTTCCCGAATACCCATAATAGTCGAAAATCGCAATTCTGTGATGCAACGCTTTGATCTATGGTTTGAAGGTAATTTTCATATTCCATGAATAGCATTATCCTACTTTGTTCATCTCTGGCTGACGCGCCACAGGGTTAGGTATCTGACAGTATGTTCATTACTGTAGGGAAGCAATGCAATTACCATGTTAGTTCGACGCATACCGTATTAGTAGGGACAACAACTTACTAGATTCTAGTTACCTACGTACTAGAATCTACACAATATACTTAGCTCTTTGGTTTCAACAATACTTAAATAAGTTAGTTTTATAATATTGTTATACTTATGCCAAGGATAAAAATATTACATTAGTAGATAATAAATCATAATTAAAAAATTAAAAAATACGACTGCCCTGCCAAAAAACCAACTAAAAAGTTAAAAATCTAAATTAATCTAGTTAAATTAGTATCTTATTCACATTTTTATTTTATGATATTTTTTGTGAATCACTGGATATTGAACTAGGTATAGTGTTATATATTTTTGGAATCTACTCATCATTTTTTAGATGATGATTATATAGTTGATCTTATTTTCGAATAATTTTTTTCAACTTTAGTCTTTAAGGCGGGACCATGGTCACCGCATCAATTTTTTTTTAAATTTTACTAGATTATGTCACCCGGAATAAGCTAAGGATTTTAACAATACCTCATTTATCAAAATCGGTTGAGGCGTATAGAAGTTATGGTGGAATATACGAACTCACATACATACATACATACATACATACATACATACATACATGAACCCTGAAAACAATATATTCCTTTTTTCAGGCAGTCGTATAAAAATGATAAAAATTGTCGGGACACGTGCAGGGTAGGGTTCCGTACTTGCCCGTCACAATATGTGGACATTTTATAAGTTGTATTACTCTAACTTGTAGATCCTTCTTAGCTGTGATAGTTTTCCTTACATATATGGTCCGAACATCTTGTTTAACCGGGCAGTATTAATATGTATCGATCATTACGAATAATGGTCAAATTGACTAATTTAATTCAGTCAAATGAAAATGTTAACTTTTAAAATGGCTCTGCAAATAATTTTGCACGTAAATTGCTTATGAAAGTAATACGCGTTGGAATGTTATAATGGTGGAAATCCTGGAAAATTCCACAAGCGAAGCGCTTTCATGGAGAGTATGCTAAATACAAAATCTAATAGGTATCTGCTTTCCGCTCGGAATTGTTATCGAATATCAGATTTCATATTGTTCGATAAAATTTAATTTTCATTCGATAACTATAACTATACAAGTTAAATAATTGTATTAATTAGTATCTGTCTATATTTACGATGTACAGAGCCGTCTATTATAAAGCTCAGCGCAGAGTCATAAAATATTGTTACTTTAATTTATACGTAACCTAGGTATTAAAACAAACATTTAACATTGTTGTTTGTCCTGGCTTATTATGACAACGACTTTTAAAGGCTTTTATAGCTGGCAGAGGAGAGAACCATGCAAGATGTGATGTGAAGGCCTTTTATCCTGGAAAAACAAAGCGCTCCTCTGAAATTTCTAAATCCACGCGAACAAAGTAGCGTAGGTATTCAAAACCTAGTGAACTATCATGCCTTTATAGCATGTTTAACAACCTTAACATTTATATCGTTTCGCATTTCAATAAAAAACTTGGCGTTGCAGAAACTATTAGATATAGTAAGCCGATAGAGTCCATTGTGGCGTTGCCAGTGTTGAGACTTGCGACAGCGTTGTGGAAAATATCAAGATTGAAGCGGACACAGGCTTGTACTTACTTAATTGCTTTGACTACGATTTAATGTAGATATAGACCTCAAAACATATATATTGAACATAGTAAAGGCCCTGTGAAATAAAAATATAGATGTATTTATACCCTAGACACACAACCTATTACCTAATATAAATATTATATGTTTATGTCACCGTAAGATTGTAAAAACCGTCAGATTATAACTCGCGAAATTGTAAACTGTCGAAAGATTGTGAACCGTTCAATGTTTTGAGTGTCAATTTTAGAAATATTCATTGTATTTACGTTTTCTTTTCTGTTTCTTGTAGGTTATGTTAGGGTTCCACATAAATAATCAGGTAGTAATCATAAATAATTAGGTTCTATCGGGTTAATATACCTAACAGATTACAATCTACCGAAAAATAATGCGTTAAATTGTAATCTTTCGACAGTTTGCAATTTCGCGAGTTACATTATAATCTAACGGTTTTTGCAATCTTACGGTGACATATATACCTAGTACTAAAGTTGGTAAGCAAGTAATTCAATCAAGATTGCATAGAAGTTGGAAGTTGGAACCGCATAGGTACCATCTGCCAATCTGTCTCACGTACGTTCTACTGAATATCAGTCAGTTATTGATTAATGTAAACGAAATAAAATGTTGGTAGCGTAACAGACTACTATTTTAATCGGTTTATGTCTACGTAATCGTTATTTATAGAAGTTTGGGAATCAGAGCGCAATGATAGTGTTATGTGTAATCTATGACTTAATCATTATACCTACTAATAAAAATAATTATGTAATCCAGAGCCACGGACATATGGCCCAAGTAATTAAGTACAGTAGTTACTAGGTACATACTTACCTATTTTGACAAACGCAAAAACTTGTTAGTAGTATCTTCAGTATATACCTTGTTATATGTGTATAGTGTCTACAGTGGATTTCAATAAGGTTTCCACAAAATAATTTCACATGGATTTCACTTATGATGGTGTGAATGTTTATTTGTGTATAGTTTAAGGTAGGTAAGTAGGGGTTTCAGTTTTGTCACTCACGGTTCCGGATATACGTACAAAACAAACTAACCCATAATAATTAAAAGTTTTAAAACTACTGATCTCTAGTCTGGGTATTACGTATTTTATGCAAAGAAAATAACTTACTTAATAAAATTAACTGAAGATCTTTTGAAGTTTGCACAAGAACGCTTTCTTAATAACTATTTATAACTTGAGTAGGTACTCGGTAGGTATTCTACAAATTAGACGAATAATTTGAAATGCGACTATGTTCCTTTGTAGTGGGCTTATTTAATGTCGTAATAACGCGAACTAACAAGAATATAGTAAATTGCACTCGCTTATATATGCAGCTTCCCATTAATAGGCACTCCTATTATAAGGATCTCCTGTAAATCCTTTGAACTAGGAGCATCTCGGATCTGGGCATAAGACCTACCAGGTAAGTAAAATACCTTGTCGTTCATGAAATCAATTTTATTTGTATACATTATTCAGCGCGATCATTAGGGGCCAGTTATAATAAATAAAACTTTTTAAAATAGCTATATATTTTCTAATTCGATGGCTTAGTGCGTAAGAAGAAAGCTCAACCTCTAAAACCGGTCAAATGCGAGTCAATTTCGGATTTTTTCTGTCTAGTGCTGCGAGATCTTGCTTCTTTGCCAAATTTCACGATTCTAGGTCAACACGAGGTACCCTATAGGTTTTGATTTATTGCCGAGTGTCGAAATATGCAAAATAGCAGCATAAACGGCCGTTTCTTTGGTCTGGGTTGACTATTTGACTTAGAAGCTCGATTTTTAGCTTAGTTAGCTTATATAGTTCAAAGGGACCCGCGTAGACCTCAGTATTTGATATTAATTTCACCTTGACGCATTTCCGAGAAAAAGATGGTTGACAGATAGACAGACAGACAGACGGATAACGAAGTGATCCTTTAAGGGTTCCTTTTTCCTCTTGAGGTCCGGAATTCTAAAAATTACTGGTTTAAAGCTAAACATCAAATCCTTTGTAGTTTGCAATGTATTATCAAATTTGTTTAGTTAAACTTAAATTAATAGAAGTTTCGCTTTCCTGCGAAGCATGGTGCTTAATGTCAATTTTAGAATGTTGTTTCGTACCTATTGTACGGTAAAATTGAACATCCCTTTGCGTGCAAAGTTTCCTAATTGACAAAGCGAGGTGAAAATATGATCACCGACCCTCTTTGATGCAATTCGTTGTCAAACCTGAAGCACGTCAATGTGCTGCAAGCCACATAGTTAATATGGTTACGCAGCACTTACGAGGTTTAATATGGTTAACTTTGAATTTTGGGCAGCAATAATTTATTCATTAAGTAAATTAGAATTTTAGCCAGAAATCAATTAATGCTGGTCGCTTTATGTCAGTTATTTCGAAAAAGCATCGATTACTTATAATTGATCGTTGTGATTGGCCGAAAAGCGGCGAAGTGTTAAGTACTCTTCTGTAATTAACGAACAACTTTTGTTCTGCGACTTATATATATAAAAATATTTAAACTCGTTGCTCTAAGACAGCATAACTCTTCGCCATATTATGCCGTCAGCGCGCAGCGACCCGGGTTTTTGAGTCGAATACTGCCTACTGAAGGTACGGAGTTGAAGCGCATCTAGAGTGTATCTACCGTAGATTAAGGCCGCGACGTCATTCGCGTGGACCGGATAAAAAGCCTTTATCCTTCACTGGGAATCCTAGGATGCAGACTATTTTATAAAAATAAACAATTTGATTGAAACTGGTAGTTTTATTAAAAATGATTATACCTAATATCTGTATGAATTTCTTTGGCTATTGTACAAAAATCTTATATTATGTACATTCCATTCTTAAAATAGTACCTATCCTATAATTTAAATTTGACCAACTTTAAGCTCTCTTTTTTCGAAACATTGAATAATTTAACACTTAGATAACGTGTTTTAGTATTTAAGCGGGCGTTATTTTGTAGTGTGTATCGCAGAATCGAATTTCTAGGGTCACACTTGTCCAGCACACGGAAAATGGCCGACTGGTCGACCTTCATTCACCAACCACGGTCATCGAGATTATAATATTATGTTTCGAACTTATATAAGTCGCTAAAAATGAGTGGGACTTGATATTAATAAGCACATGGTACCTATACTTACATAACGATGTAACACTACCTTTAATATGTACACAAAATAGAAAGAGTAAGTATACAAATATTTCCTATTTGTAACTGAATAGCCCCTGCTTCGCAAGGGTACATAACATTTCACATTTCTACTCGATAGGATATGCAAATTTCACATAAATATGTAGGCTTAGCTTACACTGTCTGAAGTCTGAACCGAAGCGCGACACCTGTGTAATTACGCATGCATTAAGCTTTGTCGTTCGTAAGTACGACTGTACTGCTACACCTTTTTAAAACTAGTGGTTCGCCCCGAACTGAGACCTCCTGTATCCATAAGATAGGTATATTATAAAAGTTAACTTTTAACATTAGACGCAAAAGAGCTATAAGGAGCTATTGGAGAAACGAATAAACTTTTACAGAGCGCCGTCTATTGACATCATTGTGAAGTTCTGTTAAAAATACTGAAGCTCATTAAAAATAAAATAATTTCGTTTCCTTATAATATTTACCTAATTTTAGTATTTGCTGTTCAAGTACAAGATATAATTCAAATAATTGATCAAGTTTCAGGCTCTGCCTTTCAGAAAATTGAGAGCTCTGAGGTTAAGTTTGGACGTTAGAAAATCTCCACTTTTTGGGGGAAAAATAAAAAAAAATATGTTAGGACTCTATTCCTAATTATCTTTAAAATGATATTCCGCAACCCTATGTAACGCTATAAAAAATATTTTAGTTTATTAGTTTATAAGGCCCTGACAGACGGACGGACGGACGGACGGACAATTGCAAATTCACTCAAGTAGACTCAGAGACCTTCGCTTCGCTCGGTCAATAAATGCGAAAGTTTGGATGGATGTATGGATGTTTGTTACTCAATCACGCCCTAACGGCTGAATGGATCTGGCTGAAATTTGGCACAGAGATAGATTATAGTCTGGAATAGCACATAGGCTAATTTTTATCCCGGAAAATGAAAGAGTTCCCACGGGAACCAAAAACCCTCAAAACACGCAGACGAAGTCACGGACATTCGCTAGTATAGAATATAATTACTCGCGGAATAGCAAACCGAAAACCGTTTTCATACGCAGAACATACCTATATAAATTCTATTCGCTTTTGTAAATATACCTAAATCAAAATTTAGTTTCCGTTCTGTCTTCGCAACGCTTATTTACTTTAAGGCTTGAAAGTGGTTCCTCCATATAATTACTTTTCAATTTAATTACTTAAACAACAAATCAAACCCGCGGAAAATAGTATAAAGAATAATATTAAATGAAGAGTTATATGGTTGAATTTCCATGCTGACCGAACAGCCGGGCTGGTATTGTGTTTGGTAAAAGTGGGCATTTTAAAAATGTCTGCAACCGATTTTTTGTAAAACAGAATGATATAAAATAATATTAAAAGAACACGGCTGTCTCAAAGGAAATTTTCCTTTAGAATTGCATTTAACAACCTCCTGAACCATAATCTCTCTAATTGGCAAGTAAAAAAGACATGTCAACGTAGCGAGTAAAAGCTTTCGAATGCTAGGTAGGTATGTAACGGTTTATGGCTATTTTGTATTAACACCTGCACGCTTGAGTGGAACCGCGAATACTACTGACCGCGATTTATATACATGTGAAATCTAAAAAGTAAGTCAAGAAATAAGAAACCAAATTTTATAGCTCAAGGTTAATTAAGTACAACTTAGAAAATATTCTGATCCAAATACAATATTATAACCACCTTTAAAAATATTTTTCACGGTATTACCTTTTTTGTGAAATTGTTACCAACATAAATAACATTTTGTTAAAATTTAATTAACCTAAGGCTCAGATGAGTTTATCAAAAAACACACAAAGTACCTAAGTGATCTGTCGCGCACTATGCCCAAGTCACTGGTGCCTAGCTGTTGGGTTAAATAAGTGCCAGTGTCAGCTGACGTGGAACAATTATGTACCTAGGTATATTGTGTAGGATTTCCTAATGCTGTCTAATTTTTTTTGTTATTGGTACTATCAATAACTTTTAGGTTACGTCTGTTTATCAAACACTCTTTTAACTTTTGTGAATATTTACCTTTAAATAAATGTTATTTTGTGCCATTTTCCCGATAAAATGTCCAGTCAAAGCGAACTTATTCGAGCGTTAATGTTTCAAAAGTTCGTGTGTCGTGTTAATGGACCAGGTGTTTCTGTTTATAGTCACCTGATTCCTCCATTCTCTTAGATACACATTAAAATTTATCTCAGAGAGAAAAAAATAAGTAAGTAGGTACTTACCTATTATAAAATATGATTAATAATTATTGTATTGAAAATTAATTATTAATAGGTACCTAAGGTTACTGAGTTGGCATAGTTTTATTTAGTTGTAAGTACTTAAACATAATTGTAGCGGGAATCAGCTAGTCAGTAAGAAATAAAACAGTTACTTACTTAATTAACTACTATACATATAAAACAGAGGTGTAGTTTATGTATTAATATGATAGCGAAACCTCCGTTATCATATTAATACATAATATCCAAATTTGTATAAGTAGATAGGTATACGCTCTGCAGGAATAGAGTCAGAGACGACCGTATTATGTATTATTGCACTCATATTACAAACACACGCACGCACACATATACACGTTTTATAGAACGAATAAGGTACCTACCTAATAGGTATTATATAGGTACATTACCTCGTACCTGATAGTCAATTGGCATAGATATCCGAAATGGAAACTAGTGCACTTTCAATTTTATTTATAGACATTTATTGATCCAGTAAGACTACGCGACTTAATCGTATTTCAGAGTAATTAAGTGAGCACAAAATAGTAATCGTAAAAATCGTTTCATTGAAATGATCCAATGCAATACAGAATAGTTTCTGAACCGGTCGCGTGACGTCACCCGACAGTGCTGACCGGCTTTAGCAGTACACAATGTCACCTAGCCCAGCATCCGATCTTGATGTGATCTTTATTATTACTAAGCACACCGCAAGGCAAAACAAGATTAATTTTACAAACCAGCTATTTAAAAGCGACATTCTCAAAGGCAGCCAAAGTAGAGGTCACACAAAATTTTCAGTTGTATTTTTAGGGTTCCGTACCCAAATAGTGCCAGCACTATCCTTTTTATCAGCTAACGTGGTATCCTGTCACTAAGCCTTCGCTGTCCGTTTGTCAGCGAGCTGCATCTCATGAACCGTAATAGCTAGACAGTTAATATTTCCACAGCGCTGCCGCGAGTTTATTTCTATTGCCGCTATAATAACAAATAATTAAATTAAAAAATAAAAGGAGCCCCCACAATCAACGTGACTTTTTGGGGTTATTTGCTCTCTTGAACCGTGATAGATACATGAAATTTTCAAAGAGTGAGTAATACTATAGCGCTCTGCTATAATAACAATGAAAATAAAGTAAACTTATCTATAAATTATAGAATCCCCATACAATTAACTTGTATTTAAAAAGTACCTGAGTACATAATGTTAAATCTTATATAGTCTGGCCACGCTAACTATGCAATGGAATAAAAGGGCAACACTTAAATAAAGAAACATTCGGCTAATCTGTTTCTTAAAATCCTATCAAGTTATCAAGGTGGAATAAGCGAAGAGTTTAAGTCCCATCTCTTGGCTGTCCTTCAGAAACTTAAGGATTTGGAACAAGTCAATCTATCAGCTATATATCTCAAATTGTTTTATTTTTTTGATCGGGGTTTAGAAACGTGCTGCATTGTTCAAGAGCGGTTGTGTCTATGGAAGGGTCTAGACAGTCTAGACGGAACCCCCAACATAATTATTTTATGCCGAAAATGTAAAATAAATAAATTATTTTCATTTATTTCCAAGTGTAAGCGGACGAACCTTAAGAGTTATTAAAAATGAGGACCAATCTAATCAGGGAATCTGGAGGATTCTCAGCAAAAAGCGTACATCACGAGAAACGAAAGTCAATATAGACAATTTCAATTTGAAGACATAGAATATTTAGTTCAGATTTGTTTGAATAAAATATAAAAATATGAGATGGTGATAATATAAAAAAAACCCGACTTGAGTTTACTGTGGGCTTTTCTCTTACCTTACCATCCATCGAGTAGTAAACCTATGGTCTGTGTCACCATCACGTGTTATATTTTATTGACGTTCAAAAAGTTAACATCGTTGGTATCACTGAGTACGAATGTATATTTATTAATTAACATAATAAATTAACAAATTTATTATAATTGAACATATATTATATTATTACCTCTATAGTTGGTACGTATTTTGAATAAAACAGCATTGACTATGTTTCAATTCATTTATAGGCCTTAAGTAGTTCAAAAGATCTCCCTTGATCAAATAAAAATTTGTTGATAATCTGTAGATTTACACTAACATTAAATTCGAAAGTAACTGTTTGTCTGTTACCTTTTTTTCACTCATCCCCTGAACAAATCATACGGTTTCTGCGTGAGTTTAAAGTAGAAATCTACGAAGACGAATTAATTTAATGAATTAGAATAATTAAATGAATAGAATTAATGGCGAATAAAATTTAATATAATTTATATAAATAAATATTATATTGAATACGGGGGGATCGTAGCTTATTATCGATCTCTACTTTATTACGCTGCCAAAACTGTACCCTATATTTACATTTACATTTGAAATATACTAAAACGACTTATGATCGCACTCCCAGGAAATCAGATAAAAAAAAAACACAAGTATCAAATGCGTTTTTAGGGTTCCGTACCTGAAAAACTGAACCCTTATGGGAGCACTTTGTTGTCCGTCTTTCTGTCTGTCAAGACCCTTCTTCTCAGGAACGCATGGAGGTATCAAGCTGAAATTCATATGAAATGCTCAAATCTACTGTTCCTTGGAGCTGTGAAAAAATTAAACTTCTATTTTTTTTTAAATAAGATATTAGGTTTTGCACATTTCTTAAGCTAAGCTAGATATAAATATTATAACTGCACCATCGTAATAGGGATTCCTGTAAAGATGATGTAAGAAGTGAATAAATAAATAAATAAATTTTCGACACTCGCAAGGGAATCATAATCTACTGGGTACTTCCCGTGAACTCAGATCTTAAAATTTGGTATGAAGTAACGTCTTATAGCACAGATAAAGGAAAAATTGCGAAAAGCATTTTTAATTACATCATAAATTAAAAACATTTTTTATAATTTTAAACTTACTACAGGTTTGTACGGAAACCTCGGTGCGCGTGTCCAACTCGCACTTGGCCGTTTTTTCGCATTACGGTCTGTGTTTCCATCAACAGATTTTCAAATTTTACCTTTTACTTACTGCTGCAGACTTAACGTAGCCAGACTATACGATGGTATGGTACGGATTACAAATTCAACTTCAAATTCTTTTATTTGCAGAAACATTTTAAAATATAAAAGGTGGTAAACAAAATGACGGAGACAATGTTTCGCCTTATAGGCATGCAAAAATGATAAACAATCATAATAATATTATCACTTAATCATAGACAATTAGATTAGATTAAAATGAGAATAGGCAATTACATAAGATAAATTATCATATCACTACAGCCCATTAACGTCCCACTGCTGGGTACAGGCCTCCACTCTCATAGGAGAGAGGGAATTGGAGCTTAGACCCACCACGCTGCTCCAATGCGGGTTGGCGGGCTTTAACGACTATTATCATGTTAGTGATAATAACCGGGACCGACGGCTTAACGTGCTCTCCGAGGCACGGGGGTGAAACACCGCCAACTTCCTAACTCCGGGCTAGTACTGGGAATTTCTAATCTGAAAAACCCGATACTTAATTATGGCCCGACCCGGGACTCGAACCCGGGACCTCGTCGGCCGCAGTCAAACGCAAAATCATTAACATAAAATTAATGTTATAAACTATAATCAATGTCAGAAAAAACGAAGAACTAAATTAGATTTATACAATAGTCATGTCAATAGTTTAATTAATACATAAAATTAAATAGTAATGTCAATTTTCCCAGAGTTCTTGGACCGAGTAAAATTTTTTCTGTAATAGCCACTTCCTTAGTCTTATTTGAATTTTTTTTACGGTCAGCTCTTTAATATCTTTTGGCAGTGCATTAAAGATCTTTACACACATGGCACTACAATTCTTTAGATAAAGAGCTGTCTTTGGCGGTTTTTAAAAAACTAATCTGTTTTTATTTCTTGTGCCTCGCGGGAATGCTTCATAAGCTTTTTTGAAATAATGTGGGTTCAGCTTCACAAATGTAGCAAGCTCAAATATATACATACAAGGAAGTGTTCGGATTCCTATTTTTTTGAATAGCGGCCTACGTGATTCATATGGTCTTTTACCGCACATCGCACGTATGCATTTTTTTGGGCAATAAATGCTCTTTGGATATTAGTCGAGTTGCCCCATATTATAAGTCCGTATTTTAAAATTGAGTATACGTAACCGTAATAAGCTGTGCGTAATGTTTGTATAGACGACGTTTGCCTTAATTTACTTAGCACATCTGAATTTATTTACTTTATTACATACCTTTTCGATTTGTGATTTCCAATTACAATATTTGACAAGGGTTATGCCCAAGAAGACCATTATAGCTGAGTAATAGTTTCGCTTCCGTTTTACTACTATAGTTGCGAAATTGTATAAAGTTTGTTTTAGAAATATTAACCGCTAAATTATTGTCAGTCAGCCATGTTATAATTAATAGTATTTTATTATTTATGTCATTTTGGGATTCAATATTATTGTTTGGGTATGTCAAATTTAGAGAAATGTCATCAGCATATAAAATACATTTGTCAGAAATTATGTCCGGTAGATCGTTTAGGTACAAGAAAAATAGGAGGGGGCCAAGTAAACTACCCTGTGGTACTCCAGATTCATTCAAATGTTTGGCTAATTTGTATTCGGTAACAACAATTTTTTTGTTAAGGTTTGTTATTTGAACAGATTGCGTTCTACCCTTCAGATAGCTTCTAAGCCAATCTAAGGCAGGACCACGGATCCCATAGTTTTCAAGTTTATTTAAAAGTAGGTCATGGGATACGAAATCAAATGCCTTAGTACAGAACTTTTCGTGTTCGACTCCGACTCGCACTTGACTAATGTTTTATTTCAATTATAGATTTTTCAGTTTAGCTTCACAAAACGTTGTTTTCGAATTAACGTTTCATATAACTACCATTATAACTGACCAAGGAATCTCTAATAAGGGATAAATAACAACAAAGTTCAGCCAGTATAGGTAGGTGCATTAAAGTTTAAATCTATAAACAATTTATAAACTGTCTAATAGCGTATCTCCAAGACAGCTAATAGAATACACAGAAATAGGAATCTGCTTATTGAATTACGTCCACGATTTCACTCGCGTGCATCTTTTTTTTTTATTCCGTAGCAACAATTTTGTTTCCCGGAGTAAAGAGGATAATTTATACCTATATCTTTCTCCGGGATGTAAGATTTGTATGTATCAAACCAAATCAAAAATCGGTTGGATGGATGGGACGTGAAAAGGTTAAGTCACACTTTCGCATTAATACTAGCTGACGCCAACGACTTCGTCCGCGTGAATTGAGGTTTTATGGTGGTATTTTTAATTCCGGAAAATTAAAGCGTTCCCCCTCGGGAACAGTATGATTATCACCATCATGTTTTCTAATCTAATCTAAACTAATCGGAGTCATTAAGTGTGTACCTATATTGAATAAATATATTTTTAATGAAGCCACCGTCATATTATGCGGTCGCTTAAACTACTTCAAGCTCTTGGTTACGGCATTTGTCTTCGAGCTTTACTGAGGATTCCGTTCCAGAAGATACTGCTGCAGATAACACTTCTGTAGCAAAGTTCGTCATCTGCCCTTTCAAGCTACTTAAACTCTGGTTCATACTTCAGATTGAGTCACGACATTTTTAATACACGAAATTAAGTCCACATATCACAGGCAAACATATGGCATCGAAATATTATGGAAATACCGATGTAAACAGTAAATTATGTTGACGGCTGTTGACAGATTTTCTCTTGGTCGCAATTTTTTCCTAATCTTTTCTAAAATTATCTTTCTTTTTCTAAAATTATGTCCTAATCAAGTGAATTGTTGTTGAGGAGTTTTGTCCTCTATCTCTGATCATATTTATCAAATCTTCACCAAAATTGGGAAAAACTTACCTAATGCCTTCTAATAAATAAAGATTTATTCAAATCAGTTCAAATTTGACTGAGTTATGGAGTAAAATCAACAATAAAAGGAACCTTATTTTCTATCGGGATAAAAACTATCCTATATATTGACCCGGAGTATCAGCTACCGCTATACCACATTTCATTTAAATCCCTTTTATGCGTGATGCGCGGCCATACAGACAGATAGACAGACAAAAATTAAATAAAAAACTGTTTTGGGCTCAGTATTCATAGTGAAGCATACCCGGTTAATATTTTGAGAATATATGGAATGTACAGAAATCTTCCAGTTACAGTTTTATTTTATAAGTATGTAGTTAGTTTACACTTTAGATAATACACCTGAACCTTCTCGCAGAATCGGTATTAGCGTGGTTGAAACTCAATAGTGAAACATAATAAATTACTGCTTTTAACCCCCACTCGTCTATTTTGAAAAATTCAACTGAATTGAAAACCTCCTCCTTTTTTTGAAGGCGCTTAAAATAACTTTTGACTTGTATGATAATGCGTTCGCATTGAAAGGATTTTTCAACGAAAAATGGACGAGTATGCGAGCGCGGATTGCAATTTTGTGAATTCTATTTTTTGAAAGTCTGGGAAATTTTTGAGTTACACCAAAAAATTTAGCATACTACGTGCACGTACCAGTGAAGAAAATGTCGTAAAATAAAAATAAAAGTCTTGACTCACTGTCACTGACAGACTCAACAACGCCCAGATCGATAACATTAGAGTTTGGACCTAGAAAACTGATTTTTTTCACAGAGGTGTCATACCTTTATAATTGCAAACAAGGCCAGACTTTTAGAAATTCCCAAGGGAGCGAAGCAAATTTTTTCGCAAATAATTCTTCAAAAGCTTTTATAATCTTTGGCACTACTACTTAATAATACTTTTCATACCTCGTTTCATTTAATTTCATTTATTCATTGCATTTATGTACATACAATATAATATAATTAATTAATTATAATTAATTTGGTATTTTTTTTTTGTATATTAGTACATTTTGTATATTAGCAATTTCGGTAAGTCTAACACATTACATTTTAATTTATCTACCTACGTGTACAATAAAAATAATGTCTAAACTCACAAGTTATTTTGAATTCAATATTAGTTAGTATTTTTTAACGATTACGGATGTAATTAAAAGTCAAATTTTAATACATATGTCATGGGCCATGTCATGTCAGTTATGTAGTCAAATTAATAATATAAGTAATACAATATCAAATGATAATAAAATATAATTAATTTAATAAACACAGTCAATTATCAGTCTAAGGAAAAGCGCTGTCGTGCAATTGAAGTCTTATAAATATTTCTGATTAATTTTGGAACAATTCCTTTACTTCGTAAAAACATCGAAAATACCTATATTATGGTAGCGGCATCAAAATAGCTGTTCTTTTGGGCGGCCACTTTCGGAGGAAGTGAAATTTGAATAAACCAATAGAGATTTAGGTTTCTCACTCACCAAATCTAGTATATTTTTAAGTTTAATTGTACGTTAACGAATGCTAACGTAATGCCTGTTTGAGAATTGAGATGTATTTTTCCATGTTCTTTTTAACTCAATTTAGATTATATCTACCAACTTTAATTTAACCAAGTGATGCAAAAATATTTGAAATCTGAGTGATAGAGATTTCTATTAAAACCCGTTGGACATTCGCAAGAATCTATAATCGAGAATATTCTACAAATAAACCGGCACCATTCATGTCCCCGGGCCGGTTTCATATCAAAACTTTCCCCGCAGCTGCTAGTACGTACCTACGCTTAACTCGTGTGTGTTTATTTCTCTCTCTGTGCCTTATTTCTCATTCTTACTACATCACCCCTTCCATGCCCCTAATAATATGGGGTTTTTTTGTGAATTTAGGCGATCTCCCATGCTTTATGTATGTTTTATGTTTTGTAAGTGGAGGATCTTTGATACTTGACAGGGGTAACGATTTTATTACACCCAACTTAAATCTATCCTTACATAATTTAAATTAATTGTATCTGAACCTTTAGGCTGGTTTGGTGGGTGACTTTGAACTTAAAAATTACCATCCTACTGTGTACTGGCATAAACGTACCATCAAGTGATTTTGCGTTCCGGTACGATGTAGCATAGAAAGTCAGAAACCCATCAGCTTCCATATCCTTTCTAAGTAAGCCCGCTCTATCATCTTACTATCAGTCTAAAGTAATTCATGACAGGTGAGGTCACAGTCGAGTCCTAAATCTTTTCGCACGTAAAACTACTCGGGAAAAATGCAGATTTTTTCATAATATAATAATTGATTACTTTACTTTGTTGTTTATTTTGTACCCTGTAAATGCTGTACTCGTTGCGACGGTGATTATGTAGGAAAAACTTGTTGCCTGGGTCAAATCTGGGTTGAAACACTGAATAATAATAAGTGGTCCTTGATAAACAGGTCGTCGAGATTACGTTTTTTACCAAATTAAATTATTTGAACCATTTTAAAAAGTGGTAAATAACTAATATTATGTACATAATTATTTGAAAATAAAAAGAACTTCCCTGTCCGAATATACGTATCGAACGATAGATATATCCACTGGTGATGGCATGCAAAGTGCACTTAACGGTGTTCGATTAATTCCAAATGTGGCCACGGATAGTTTTGAGCACCATATTTGGCACGCAATTACATCTTCATTTAGAATGATAGGTTTATAAAAATCCGTGAATTTTCTCTGAACCGTTACTTTACTAAACATACACATCGATGCTTTAACTCTTTATAAGTCTATAGAGATTGGTTGTTTTGAGACACTGTTGGCTGAGAAAATATAATATATTTATTTACACACGCAACATCATTTTTTGGACAAATATATCAGACATTAATTAATAATAATAAAATATCGCATTTAAGCAGGAGTTTTAGACCGATTTTTGTATACTTTATTGGTAAGTAGAGACCTTCAAATTTGAAACTCGAAATCCTAATACTCAATCAGATAGGGTCGCATAGTGGAGAGTTCAAAATTGCGAGAAATGCAAAAAAATATTAGGGGTATTAATAGGTTTAGGTTAGAATATTTTATAAAAGTTGCAATGTATTGACAAAGGGTGGGTATCGAGTTAGACGTATGTGTATAGACGTGTGTGTAGCTATGGTAGGCATATGAAATCATTTTCCCCAAATACCTACGTGATAAGGTCATCTTATTCTTGCGTAACATTGTCTACACTGATTTAGTTATATTTTCTGATGCTGACACTTTTCGAAAAGTTTACTCCACGGTTGACATTAAAAGGACAGGTAAAGAAAATTAACTTAAACACATTTGAGCGACCTTGAGCGAGTGGGCCTAAATGGGTTAACTATTTGAACATTTTACAATAATTGGTTAAATGACTGACATTGGAGTAGGTATATAGGCTTAATTTTCTATTTTACCGTAGGTTAGTCGGAGAACACGAATTATTATCCCCTATTATGTGAAAGAATTTGGTAAACCACCTCATAATTATTCCAAGAAAACCACTACCATTTTGTGATAAAAGGGATTGCATGGAATTGCAAGATGCGAGTCTCTGCAAAGAGTAATTAATTTGCTCATCTTAACCTTGACATTAAAGACGGTCTCATTGAACTCTATTAATTTATATCAGCTGCAAAATAAGCACAGATTGCACACTGCACAGCGAACCGGCAAGCTAAATGGTTCAGTGGAACAGTCGCTTGCACACAGAGGCGACGATTGACGACGCACACAAACAGGATAAGTGAAAGCCTTCGCGTATAACAGGAGCTTGATGTTAACCGCTGTCGGGCAGCTCAAAACAATGCGATTAATTTTTACACAACGAAAGTGAAATGTTTTGTATTGTTATGTTTCATCTAGACTAGAGTGTAACTGTGAGAACTATGCATTTTATGGTATTGCTGACTGTTGTATTGTAATTAAATAAATAACTAAGTAGTTACTCGGCCATGGTTTTGTATCTGTTGATGGGCTATTGCCTATTACTCTATTAGGTAGGTATATAAAAGATACTTTGCCCATACCAATAGAAGTGTATTACATTCATAATAATTCTGTCGTACTTTTGATACAGTGTACATAAAGTCATGTATGGTAACACCCACATAATAAAATTTTCTCGTGGAAATATTCTCAAAGAGAGTCCAACGACACTACGATGAAATCTATTATTATGTTAAGAAGCTAGTAACGAATAGGTAGTTACCGCTCATAGCAACGCAGTTTTCTATTTTGATGAAGTACCTAATAATCATTAATTGTTTCGATTATTAGATCAGTGTACCTACACAGTTACCTTAGAAAAACTATCTTCATACAAAGGAAACATCTTTTACAAAAACGCCTTGTCGGATCCATTAGGCTTTCCCGGAATTTTGCTAGGACGAAGAGCAATAGTTGTTTTAATATTAATTCACAAATAACACAGAATACGTTACAAGAAAAGTACTACTTACCTACAACTTCTTTTGCACAGTATCTGAGCCCGTGTATAAATAAATATTATTATAAAACGTGAGCTGTGAGTGACATTTCTTTTGAAACCTCGTAAATCCTAAATTATCATTTAAATGAAAAATGGTTTATGGAACCTAGGTGTGATTTTTAGACCTATCTAACGATACCCCACTTGCCTATAACCTATCGAGTATCGGTTTCATTTATTAATTGGCTTCTAGTGGACGCCATTTTGATTTTCTCAAATTCGGCCTCCGTAGTGACACTCGGAAGATTAAGATAAATCTAGTGGTGCAAGTATTAACAAAATCGGTTCAGCCGTTTTGTCTGTAGTGCGACACAAAGGAAAACACTAAAAATGAACCTTTGAAACCTCGTAAATCCTAAATGATCGTTAAAATGACAAAATGATCAAGGAAACCTAGCTATGATTTTGCAAGACCTATTCATCGATACCCCACTTGCCATATTCTATCGACTTTTATTTTTTAATTTGTTACATTATAGCGTCTAGAGGCCGCCATTTTGTTTTTCTCAAATTCGGCTTCCGTTATGACATTCGGAAGATTAAGATAAAGCTAGTGGTACAAGTATTAACAAAATCAGTTCAGCCTTGTTGTCTGTAGTGCGACGCAAAGGAATACAATGATCGTTAAAAATAAAATGAGAAAATGATCAAGGGAACCAACTATGATTTTGCAAGACCTATTCATTGATACCCCACTCGCCATAGTTTATCGACTTTATTTTTTAAATTTGTTACATTATGGCTTTTAGAGGGCGCCACTTTGTTTTTTCTCAAATTCGGTTTCCACAGTGACACTCTAATGATACACTCGGCATAATCTGGTCCAAGAATCATCAAAATCGGTCCACGCGTTCAGGCTGTAGCTGTCTTGCAAGGAACAAACAAACATATATAGACTAATGAACAAATAACCCAGTGCGTTCCGCAGTCGGGTAAAAAAGCCAGCACCTCACCTCGCCAGCAAGTGCACAATAGCGGCAATAATGCCAATTGCCAGTTAATAACAAGAAATCAGAATATTATAAATTAGACTATAATATTATATATTATAGTCAGAGAATCACAATGCTAGAAAAAAGTGCTACACATTGGATCGGTGGAAGGCGAGGGAGGAACTGGTATGACCTTTCAAACTGAAACTTAGGTGCCTATTTCAAAGTAGCAGGTAGCAAGTTATAGGTATGGTTTATAGATGTATCTATAGGTTATATCTATACATATGTTAGTGTGGCTCAACCGTTCAATATTTAATTAATTAAAAAGCAACTATGAAAACATCTTGCTCACGAAATACAAAATAAATCACGAAAATTACGTGCAATTTTAGGCCTTTCTTACGTTTTAGCGAAACACGTCAATGAAATTGGGCAGATTCGTGGATCAAGTTACGCATGCAGTCCATTAATTTCCGACGTTTGTTAACCTGTACAATACTGGATTATCTTTTGTCGTTTTACACTTCTAATTACCTAGTGTTCATCCATTCCTATTAATAAGTAATAATAAATGATGGAATATTGACAGCGCAGGTGGTAACTTCTCATTGAAATAAGTACAAGAAGGCCACCGGTTTTCAGAGTAATTCCTAAATCGATAGAATTTGAGCTAATCGATAGGTCTGGACCCTTTTTGTATATAAGTAGACTAGCGAATGCCCGCAACTTCGTTTGCGTGGTTTGAGATTTTTTGGTTCCCGCGGGAGCTCTTTAATTTTCTGGAATAAAAAGTAGCCTATGTATATTTTCTATATATAGCCTATGCCTATATTCCAGACTATAATCTATCTCTGTGCCAAATTTCAGCCAGATCCGTTCAGCCGTTGGGGCGTGATGGAGTAACAAACATCCATACATCCATCCAAACTTTCGCATTTTTAATATTATAGTATAGATGGTCTGAATATAAAATCTAAAGAGATTTTTTTAATGATTAATTTTGTACCTATGCAGTGGTGGTGCAGGGCATAGAGGTATATTTGCGGTCATAATGAAAATTGTGAATAAAGCTTAAACTAGGGTAAGCAATTAAGTATACCCTAGTTTAAGCTTTATTTACAATTTTCATTATGACCTTGGTTGGCATGTTGGTCATCTACCCAACTAACGGCTGTACCCATAGGGCTATAGCACATTCTCCGAGTGCCTTTCTAAGAACCAAGCTACGGAGTTAGTAAGAATGATGTAAGTTAAAACTGATATAAAATCTGATCGTTACGGTCTATTTCATATGAGTTTTAATTGCAGCAATTATTTAGTGTGAAGTTAATGAAGTTGTTAGAACTTTTCAAAATACATAGGACCTAAGTAACTAATTTCATAATAATTAATAATAATTGTAATAGGTAATTACGTAGCAAGACATTAGACACCAGTATTAAGTTACTTAGTTATGTAATTGTAGGTAGACGAAATATTTTTCTAGCAAATATAATTCGTATATTAATATATGAACTTGAAAATAATTGAAAATTATTTTCAAGTTCGTATGGATATTAATTGTTTAAAACTTTTAATCTTTATTTTTTATAAATATAATTAATAGTAGTTTTTAATTTTATCTTTCTGTAATTCTTTGTTTAAATTATTATGTAAAATATTTATGAATATATTATGTATTTCCAATGAATTAGTACCTACATTCTGTATTTACTTACTAATTTTAGCAATGAACTTGATTTTATAAATAAGAGTAAAGAAAGCATGCGTGTTGCAGCATGCAGTACTTTTTTTTATTTCCGGGGGAAGTCCTTAATTTTCCGGAATAAAAAGTATGTCCTTTCCCGGGATTTTATTTAAGTCTATACTAAATCGGTTGAAAAGATAGGCCGTGAAAGCTTAGCAGACAGACACACTTTCGCATTTATAATATTAAGTATGGAAATAATATTAGTTAGAGATTTGTAAAATATATTGAAGATAGATAAAGCTAGGTTACCACATAACATTCCTAGACAGGCGACACCTCCGGACTTCGGGGTTGCAAGACCCCGCGCTGCGGTTTTTTCGCATAATCAAGGAGGGAGTCATTCGTGTATTGTTTAACTCACCTTGAGCCCGAGCCGGCGCGAGGGCACCGCTCCAAATAACAAGGCATACACACAGTAACATTTTGCAATTGTCTCTTTCAAACATGAGAAAAAGTATCTCTTGTAACACTAACGCATATCATAGCCTCGCGCACGTACACTAATCAATCGGTACAACACGAACAGTTCAATCACGCGCGAAAGTAAAAGTTTCCCATTTGATATTCAATGTTGGGTTAGGCGCGCCGGATCCGGGTTGGTCAGAATAGCGTGTCTGGCATGCGCTCGCGGCGGACTGTCGTGGTGGCCGCGTCTGTGGCTGTCCGGCCCCCACCGAGCGCGCGCCTTTCACCGTTACAATTCGTACCCCGAAAGACAGCGTTGAGCAAGGCTATACGATGACTGACATTTAACAAAAACTGCACGCTTACCATACGGAAATAGCCTGTTAACACGACAGTAATGTAGTTTGGAGCCGATACAGCTGTCTGTATATAAAGCTTTCTGCTTTTAGGTAGATCTACCAGCGGGCGTTATGCCCAAGTGATCTCAAGAAATCGTACTCTAGAAAACAACGTTGATACGACGGATAATCTTCAAAACCAGCACGTTTACTACATAGAAACAACCTGTATAGTTTGGAGATGGAACAGATATCAGTATATAGAGCTTTCTTGTTATAGAGGCACTGCCTAACGTAATGGAA
The DNA here is from genome assembly GCA_964035005.1 of Erebia palarica. Classification (NCBI taxonomy): domain Eukaryota; kingdom Metazoa; phylum Arthropoda; class Insecta; order Lepidoptera; family Nymphalidae; genus Erebia; species Erebia palarica. The sequence continues at coordinate 26,521,340 of OZ035986.1, forward strand.
AACGTAATATAAATTTCAACTCCTTGCAGTATCAACAGTTCGTACCCTGAAATACAGGGTTCACCAAGGCTTTACGATTGAGTTTCTTGAAAAACAGTACACTTACCATGTTGGAACAATCTGTATTATTTGTAGGTGGTACTTAGGAGCCAATACAGCCTATGTCGGTATACAGCTTGCTTTTGAGTACGGTTGTAACGGAATCTCGCCTCCGCCTCCGTAAGTGCGGAACTTTTGCAAGAAATCGTAACTCCGCTTCCACATCCGCGTCCGCCGTTTTTTTTTGCGGAGTTGTAACGGAGGTTTATTTTCGTAGACTTACAATGCAAGAGGTACAAATCGAAGCAGGGGACGTCAGTTATACCTTTACAACAAGCAAAAAGACAACTGTCCTTCGAAGAATCCTCAAAATAAATCAAATATGGGGTTCATCGCATCCTAGAGCACAGAAAATGGACGATGTGATCGGAGAAATCCATCTTCGCCGCCACTTCCGTTAACCTCCGCATCCTCCAATCCAAAGCCTCTTCAACTCCGCATCCGCTTTTGCTTCCGCTAAGGGCGCCTCCGTCATAACCCTACTTTTGAGTTACTGGCGTTACTTACAACTTCTTGCAACATCAACTTATAGGTATAAAGATTTTGTACCTCAAAAACGATGTTGAGCACGGCAGACAAAGCTCAATTAAGGAACACAGAAATTTGGAGCCGACACACCTGTCAGTATACGAAGTTTTCTGTCTTCTGAAACATTAATAGAAAATAAAAACATAAACCATTTACCAGTTCCTTACCTCAAGGGTATGCTACTCCGGCGCCTGTTTCACCATAACCACCCGGAGACGCGCTTATTTACTTATTTACCTACCTAGAATACGTATACCCGCGTACCTTGTACAACTCATACACACGTAAGCGCACATGTTCAGTACTTTAAACCTATAAAGCCTCGTATTCACTAGGGGACAAATATAATATACCGCGACATGATGTCGCTAGAGTTGTTGGGCAACGTCGCTCGTCTTCGCCAGATACACTAAAAATCACTAGACAAAATGGCTGGCGACGTCAGTCGACATCGCCCAATGTTGCCCAATATCTCTACTGAGCCGAATTAACCATGTCGAGCTATCCCTAGGCAGTGCACGTCTTGTTGCGACTTTACTAACTTCCTAAAATATACTTTTTCTACGACTACCTACACAATTTAATTCATTACTAGCTGACCCGCTCGACTTTGCACGAGTGTGTTTAGCATATACATATAACTCAGCATGTACTTAGCTCTGTAATTTACCTTTTAAGTTTTAACTAAGCTATTACCCTGATCGCGATTGATTTGCTGTTACCTATTGACGAAATCCCTTGCTATCTCCGTTCTGTTAAAGTTGTCTTATTCAGTTTTCTTGATAACATTTGACACTTTGTTATCATTAAGCACTACTGCAATATAACTCAAAAGGTTGAAGTCCGTACCTAGTCTTTCCGTAGTCAACAAGGAACGAATATCCCTTATTGAATATGAGGCTTTACCTCTTGCCGCGTGCTGTTGCATTGTGTGTGTTTAAGGGTGAGTATAGTCTAAACTAAAAAGTCTAGATTCTAGATCACTAGAGCATTTACTTGCAAGAAAACATCAAGTCGCTCGTACTATACCTTTTCACGAACCGAACAAAAAGCACGACGCTAATTGTATTTTTTTGTGATTATTAAGGCTTTAAGAGATGACAAACTGCTTCAGTATTAGGATGTTTAAGTCAAATTGTCTTAATAACTGATAGTTGAATCCGTAAAGAAAAAATATGTAACGGAAGATATAGGCTTAATAAACATTTCTACTGTAAAAAATGTTTACTTATTTCAAACCCTCTTTCAGAAAAAAATCCCCAAAGAGTATCTACTTTTGTCATACTTTGAAAATGTTCTGCAAAACGGCACAAGCTTTTTAATTAGTTCTTGCACACAAAAATAGGTCTTAAAAATTACAATATTTTTAACGGCGAGTTTTATTTTTACTCCCTATAACATTCGTGTAAAGTAATTTTCCCCCGAAATTTAAGTATATTAGTGAGAACTTGGCTGCTCCGTCGCCCTGTAAACACCCGCGAGCCCTTCGGCAGTCCGTTTCGGGACATTGTCGAAGGTGGACTGCACGTCGGTGTCGGAGCGAATTTTTTAAAGTTAATTTTCGATTTTGAAGGGTTTATACTCATTTGTACATATTTAAAATTTTAGAAATACTTAGTTCAGTATTTATCTGTAAATTAGTAGGTGTAAATATATTTTTTTTAAGAATTTAATTTTTTAAGTGTGCAAAGTAGGTGCAAAGACTAAATAAGGTTCTGTAGTGACAAGTGATTGTAAAAATTCAAATCAAGATGATTTTGATGAGGAACAACCTACCTGCACCCGCTACTTAAATTTTGATTGTTTTTAAAGCTAATAAGCTTTAATTTGAATAAATAACTTTTTGATTTTTTCCTCCGACCCGACTGAATAGATTATAATATTTTTAATGCAAAATTACTTACTAATAATATTAATGCTACTAATAACTAAAATACATACTAATAATAATTATAATGTATGCGTAAGTGTGTCTTTCTCTCTGTCTTTCTCAGATGTAAATGTGCCATTTTTGAATTCTAACAACTTTTGTTTTAGTAAATCGATTATGCTACCGAGACAAAATCATTTTGTCTGCGACTGCGGAAAAGCAAGCATTATAATTTCAGCGTGTATAATATTTACGTATGTATGTATGTATATTCTTTATTGTACACCACAAAAAACACAAAAGAAAAAGAATAAACATGAAAACTTAAAATGTAGGTACAATAAGGCGGTCTTATCGCTAACCAGCGATCTCTTCCAGACAACCTTATCGATAATATCATAATATGGAATCGAAATTCGTGATAACAAGCTGGGAACACCTGCACTCCTATTCTCTAACTCCGTGGCTATCATCATATATTAATTACCATATGTTTTATATTCATCAAAATACATTACATAGTCATGGAAACATAATAACAACATGAATTTCAAAATGGCGCTAACTTTGTTAAATTTTGGTAACAGTTTCCTGTTTTGTGATCCCAGTAGCTCTAGGATGCGCACAACGAGATTATCTCGCGACGAGAGAGAGATATTGTCGTTGCCGGCAAATTTTTAATTTACCCTAACATGCACAAAATGCAGTATATTACAAGAAAAAAGTAGTCGACATGTAAAGGCTCGTAGAGAAAAATACCACAGATTAGAAATATTAGGTACTTTTATCTCTACTTTTGACGTAACGAGACAAGTAACCATGATAGCTTCGGTAGGCAGAGAGAGATAACGGGTAGACATAATTTTACTCGTAGCGCGCATGCTAGCCGTGCTGAAAGCCGTAAATATCGATTTTGAACGAAATCGGTCAATTAACAAAGAAGTTCAAAATGGCACCGACTTTTTTAAATTTTGGTAACAGTTTCCTGTTTTCTGATCCCAGAAAGCCGTAAATATCAATTTTGAACGAAATCGGTTATTTAACAAAGAATTTCAAAATGGCGCTGACTTTTTTTTAAGTGACTCTGTGCTGAGAGCTGCGCATGACGTAGTACTGCACATAAATTTTCATACTACAGGCTCATACATATGAAAATTGATTTTAAAGGAGTAAACTCACAAAAAAACTACGCAGCTCCGGCAAGTGGGGTTTATTGTTAGCAGTTAGTACCTGATTCTCTATCTCCTCTCCCTGTACCCCACTCATCCCTCGGTGGAGGTAGCACGTTTCAAAACTTTTAGCTTGATGTCAACTATCGATAGTTCTGCAACACTAACTTGAACTACCTACATTTTAGCATTGATCCAATACGAAATATTACTTGTACCTATACCTAAATCTGTGCCTACAAGCGCAAACAATATTTAGTATCGGATACGATATCGAACATTTCATGGCAAGGTTTCAAGGTAAAGCTAAAGGTACGTATTAAAGAAAGTTTACGTATTTGTGACCTATGATATTTATGCGCAAACATAAATATAGGCATTATCCCATAAAATAGCACTTGTTCCCTCTGCAGTCTATAGTCTTTGGCCTAGTTTGCGTAGTTCCGGGCGTGGCCGCTATACGGCATTAACGTCGGCAAAAGTCCCGCTGGTCTGCGTTTCGTCAAGGTCATTCGGCCTTCTTAACCCCTTAAATAAAGGTTCTCCCAAAATTCGTGATATCCACGCCCACTGTTTATGTGTAATAAAAAAAACAGACTTCAATAACCAGAAACACTAAAATAATAATTTTAATTTGTTACCGAATATATTATATTTAGAAAAGTTAATGTAGTTTTATAATACTATTTTTTGGAGTCGGTGCCAATTATTAGCCGCACGAATCGTTTATTCTTCATATTGTTTTGGGTCTGATAATAAGATTTTAATGATGTTTAGAATAAGTATTTATTATTATTATATAATTTTTGCATGCCAACATATGGCAGATTGTAGTTCATCCTAATATTAATAATGTAACACCAATTTTTCTACGCAATCTATGCAAATAAATGATTGATTTGATTTGATTTGATTTAATTTGTCTCCACATTGGCACCTCATTGGCACCGACTCCAAAAAATATTATTAAAGAACTACATTAACTTTTCTAAATATAATGTATTCGATGATAAATTAAAATATTTTTTTAGTGTTTGTGGTCGGTTATTGAAGTCGGTTTTTATTTATTTTAATTTTTTTATTTTACAATTTTTAGTGGTCACGAAAATGCCCGCGACTTCGTCCGCGTTCGTTTTGATTCCCGCGGGAACTCTTGAATTTTCCGGGATAAAAGTGGCCTAAGTCGTAAGTAAGATAACACATAAACTCGTTAAGTAAGTCCTCGAAACCGTATGTATGATCACTTTCGCACTCTCATTACGCTAGGCTGAACCAATATCCTGTCATTATCCTGTCTGCTAACATAGGAGTGGAAACAAGCCACCCTACGCCCTAGTGTGTACTGCCTAGTAGCATTTAATTAAAGTACATAGATGATGCCCGGGACGTCCACGTGGATTAAGGTTTTATAGGTAGGTCATTTTTAATAGGGTAGTACAATAATATCGTCCGAGCCCTGGTGGAATCCTCAATGGTGGGATGAGAAAGTAATAACCACGTAAGAAAAATTAAAGTGATAGGCTGGAATAAGCATGTAGCTGAAGCACACGGGGAGGCAAGGCGAAAATTTTCGTTATGGCTATGGTATGGCTTAAACCTTCTGCAGGACATGCTTATATGGAAATGTGTGACCCTGGAAAAAAGTTCAAATCACGTTCAAAATGGTGTTAAGAACAAATTAAAATGGATATTCTGGCCTCGCATCATTCTAGTAATGATTTTGTCGCGGATTTGGGAAAAATACCAATAAAATGAACAACAAGCCGTCCCTTTACCTGTGAGAGTAGTGGCGAGTGTGAGCCTGAAAAAAATTCTAATCTTTTTATGGATCAGTTTTTTATCAAACCACCACTGCAGTCTTCACAGTCAATGCTTAAGGTTAGGACCAGCATGGGAATGGAGATTCAGTTTAAATACAATATCTTTAAATTGCTCACACTATTAAACATAAATCTCCATAGGCAAATTTCCAGGTCATCATGGTCTTAGCACTGAGCGTCTACAATATGCTGGGCCACATCTTTCCAGAGTTTTGACGATGTTGTACAACCTTTATAAGAGCCATAGTTTTATGCCTAGTGAGATGATTCGTACGATAGCTGTTGTACCTGTTGCGATTCATCTCATTGGCTACGGTCATCTCGAAGGTGTTTGAGAGCATGCTTAATGCTCTTTATTAAATAAAGCCACATGACAACCAGTTTGGTGACACGACAGACATCGTGTGGTTGAGTGCGTCGATCTGAGGACCCAGGAAGCTGACGGCCATATGTGAGCCTTATGTGGGAAGGTATGGTCACTACAATTCCAAGAAAAGTGCAGTGATGGTCTTGGGGGCTGAGGGTACAGTAGTCAAAACAGCTAATAATAGTGCTTAGTGGCACAAAATTAGTAAGGATGTTTCGAGTGAAATATCTGGGCCATATTTCCGACCTCAAAGACGACACTTAAGAGAGAGCGCTGGAGCGTTGTCAGTGAGAGCAAATATGCTGGCTCACAGGTTTGCGCGTTGTTCAAGCGGCGTTAAGATTACGTAGTTCAGAGCCTATTTTAGATCTTTCTACACGTGCAACCTGTGCCAAGTACACGCAAAAATCTTACGACGCTCTCCACGTGCAATACAATAACGCATTCAGGGTGCTCATGGGGCTGCTCCATTTTTGTAGCCCATCAGGGATGTTCGCGAATGCGCGAGTCAACTGTTTCTATGTCATTATGCGCAAAAGAGGCGAAGCTCTGGTGCGCAGATTGCGGAGCAGCACTAACAACATCCTGATGCTGATTAAGAGTTGGTTAGACTGCAGATATGTGAGTCACTGCTGCGCTATTTCTGATGGAATGGCGCAGCGATGGTTCACATTAGTTAACTTAATTAATTAATTATAAGTTTTTGGTTGTTGGTTAAGCACTAACATAGGTAATAAGTTTGTATTTCTAACAAATATGACTCAATGTTACTTGAAAAAAATGTTTATTTATTTAAAACTCTGTGATTTTCCGAGATAAAAAGTGTAACCTTTGATGGTTTTTAACTATGTAAGTATAACCTTGAAAAAAATTACATGGTGACTCCTTCAGTACGCCCCAACGAGAGTAAGGTGTAAGGTGTAGTTAGTAATATGGTTTAAACCCTTCTCATTCTGAGAAGAGACCCATGAGTTTTGCTTAGTAGTGGGACTAGTGGGACGGCAATGAGTGATCGATATGATGATGATGATGATTAATCCATAATTCAGGTAGATTACTTTGTCTCTTACACTCAGGTATGGGGCATACAACAGTAAAATATTCATCGATATCTCACAACTAAATGTGGCTTATATTTTTATCTATTTTTAAAGTAATTGTCGTCATCATTGCAACCCATTACCGGCCCCCAGTCATTACAAGAAATTAGAAGTCAACCATAACGCTGTAGTCGCCGTCTGACTGACCGTGTAACTAGCCGTCTGCAGATTTATTATATTTGACCGAGCGAAGCGATGGTTTCTGGGTTTACTTGAGTGAATTTGCACTTGTCCGTCCGTCCTAGGGTTGCCAACCATACTTTATACTTTTACTTTCAACCTTTACTGTGATGCGTAAAACAAAATACTCATTATGGGTACTTAACTGTTTAACGGTACACATAATTATGTTAAAACAGATGATGGAAACGATTTATAATTACTGAACGACATGTTATATTATGTCAGAAGTGGTGTTATGAATGTGACAGGACAGGTAACAGGATAATTAGGAATAGAGACCAAAATATTTTTTTTTTAATTTTTCCCCTAAAATTGACGAAATGGGGGGCTTTCAAAGTGGAGATTTTCAAACGTTCATAGTTGACTTTAGAACTCTCAATTTGCTGAAAGGTTGAGCTTGAAACATGATCAATGATTTGAATTATATCCTGTACTCGAACAACAAATGCTAAAATAAGATAAATATTATAAGGAAACGAAATTATTTAATTTTTAATGAGCTTCAGTATTTTTAACACAACTTCACAATAATGTCAATAGATGGCGCTCTGAAAAGTTTATTCGTTTCCCCACTCTACTCTTTTGCGTCTAATATTAAAAGTTAACTATTAAAATATATAGTTAAAAAAAACTATTTTATCGATACTTCGAGGTCTCAGTTCGGGGCGAACCACTAGTTATTATGTGACGGGTATTCCTTTGTCCGACCGACTGAACGAACACGACGATGTAGTTTTATTTTTTTTGTATACTTTTAGACTTTCATTCACTTTTTTAAGCTATACTTAGGTACTTTTGTTTTCGTGTTCTTTATTTATTTAGGGTCTTTTATAATTAACTAGTGGTCACCAGCGACTTTCTGATTTTCTACAAGATTATGAAATTTTCCTGCTGCAAATAGCTTGTCTATAGAGGCTTTTTAAAGCTTATGCAGGTTTTTATTATTTAAAAGTAATGAGCTAATTGCTGACTTTCATGTCTATACTTACTTCAAAATCATAGAAATTTTACGTAACCTTCAAACCCCCATTCTAGCCCTTGGGGTGGGTTTTCGTAAAATTTCTTACACAGGTTATTATTATTTAAAACTAGTATCCTAAATCCCGATTTACATATCTCTAACTTAAAAAAAATAAGGTCTTTCATACAAACTTCCAACGCCCATTTCAAGGTCTTAGGAATGAGTTTTCTCAAAAACTTTTCTCAGCTGATGGGTACACTAAAGAAGGAACCGCCCTTCCAAATTTCAAGTCTGTATTCTTTATAGTTCCTGAGATATCGTCATTAGTCAGTCAGTCAGCTAGGGAGTGAGTGAGTGAATGAGTGGTATTACTCTTTTATTTATTAAAAAAATCATTACATGTCAGCCCCACTTACTTAAGTGTTTAATAATAATAATTATTTTATTGTCAGATAAAAATCCACAGTACAATAATATTATATAAAACATTTAAAAGTATAAAAATAAGTAAATAATATTTAAAAAAAATTAAACTAGTATACTTATTTTTAGCTTCACTTCCTATTTGCGTCCCGGTGGACACGCCGCCAGAGGTCAAACAACTGTCCCGTCATATGCTCACCAATGATTTCAAGTAGGACGTTATTCGACTGTCTCCAGAAGGAGGCTATACGATTTCGAATAATCGCGAAGAATTCAGGGACACCCGCCTCGGCGAACATGCCCGATGCGCTGCAGAATCTTGGCAATCTCATTAGGATGCGGTATGCATCATTATACTGCACCCTAATGGTGCTCATTGTCGATCGCTTGTATTTCGTCCATAATTGACATTCTGAGTCCACTAATCGATGGGCTCAGGAGCACCACGTCGTCTGCATAGCTGAGGTTGTTGATACACACGTTTCCTATATGACAGCCAATCCTGGTGCCCCTGAGCTCCCGTATAAGGTAGTTGGTGTAGACATTAAAAAGGTCCGGAGAGGTAACCCCACCTTGGCGAACCCCGCATTCTAGCCTTTACCCACTAGAGGTCGCGTCGCCCCATCTTATATGGTTAACTTGGCCGCTGTACCAGTATCTCAACAGATCCACTATTTCGTTCGGGACCTGAACCGCATGCAATTTGTTTCAGAGAACATCTCACAGACCATCTCACAGGTCTAGAAAACATGCGTACACGGATGTATTACGTTGAGTGTAATATTGCACTGTATGTTTAAGACTAAAGATAGCAGAGTCTGTCGAGAGACCGGGACGGAAGCCAAACTGCGCATCTACAATTCTTATGTTTCTCTGCAGTTCGGGTTGCAGCAATCTTTCCAGGACTTTTCCTAGTACAGTACCTAAGCACTTAAGTCACCAGTTTTATTTTTTACTATAGGAACAACTGTAGTTCTCATCAGATCGGTAGGTAGATATGCTAGTAGATATAGTTTAAGAAATGAAACTCCAGTTTTACACATATATATTTTAATAAAATTACACATCGAGATATTCTATTATAAATTGGACTACCTAATGATTTGAAAGTTAAAACATCCTTTCGAATACTTACATTTATTATTTAAGAATACCTACATATTAACAATTTTATTTAGCAAGGTGCGGGTTTATTGAAAATTGCAAAATAGATTTAAATAGTGATATATGCAAATAATAGATAATCAGATCGTTGTTTTTTTATGAGACCCTAAGCACATATTCAGTTTTAGTGTTATTTAAAAAGTACCATAGATACTCTACGTTGAGGAGGTAGCACATGATATCTAAATAAATATAGGTACTCAATCAAAAATATAGGTTTAATTTAATGGTGTACTTTTTTTAGAAAAGGGGAGCTAAGTAGGTAGTATTACATAATAAATATATAAGTAGATATAATTTGTTGATAATTCATTTAAATATTTTACTTATCTATGTGTGGTCCCGAGGGATGGGAGCGAAGTTTTTTACAAGAATAATGAATTGTAAGTAATAAGAGTAGAATATAATATTGTAGACAAAAATATAAATAAAAATAGACAATTAATAATATGGCAAGATAAATTCGTTTCAAAACTCGTAAAAGCATTCATACCAATAAGTAGTTAAATATTATTTAATTTCTTAATCATTTATGAAGAATTCTACTGTCTATGGTTAGATACAATTTATAAACTCTCAGACAAAATTTCGACACCGACCACATTGTACAACATATTTAATCCAATCTATTTAGTTTAAAATCAATACGTACAACAGGCAGGATCTAACCTGCTTTAAAATTACTTACTTTAAGAAGTTAGATGCAGGTTCTTACATACTAGACTTAAGAAAGTATTAATCTTAGTTGATGAGTATCATCACAATAAAACCTTTATAAAGTTAAATTCATTAGTGAAGGAAAGTTCGAACTGACAATATTTTTTTAAATTTTATTAGTAGGTACTTAGAGTAAATACTTACAATAACTTCATGAAATGCAGTAGGTAAGAAGACAGTATGAATGAATCAACTATGATATTTGCATGAAATCTGTGGGCTTACTACAGACTACGACTACTACTTACGGCATCGCAAAACCAGTATTATTTAAAAATTACTTTTTTATCCCTACCTCGACGTCCCTAAAATAAATATTATATTAGTAATTCTGAAACAGGAACGTCAACAATATTAAAATTTTACTGCTTTCCGCGATAGCAGTAAGTCCCTGACGTGATATTTTGGTTTAGGAGTCGACAAAAACGGAAAACAAGGCCCAAGATCTAATACAGTCTTCTCAACAGATCGCAGAAAGTAGACATAGGTGGTGTCGTGTCAGAGGGATTTCTAGTCAAAACTGGAGTACCACAGGGCTCCGTTTTAGGTCCATTTTTGTTCTTAGTGTACAGATGTTTGCGGATGATACTTCCCTAATCTTTAAAATAGAAAGACAGCAAAATAGCATGGACGAGGTAAATATTGCTCTGTACCAGGTTTTAAACTGGTTCACAACAAATAACGTGCTTTTAAATTCCAAGAAAAACAAATGTGTTAGTTCCAAAATCTAAAAACAAGTTTCTGTAAGTGACTAAAAACCATTCCTAGCAAATTAACAATTGAGCTTCCAAGGTATAAGGTGCGGCTTATCAAAGATACTAAAAAGTCTTCATACTCTGAAAAGTGTGAATAAAACGTTCTGCCGTGTTCAAAATTCGCTTCAGTTTAAAGGTTCATTTTAGAAGAGTGTGGATTTAAGTCACACGAGCTGTAATAAAATAGTTTAGATACGATTCTCGTCCAATATAAGGGTATAAATTTTTATGAATTTATGTAAATATTAGGTCCTTACATATGAAATTGGCGTATTGTAAGGGAGGAACATAAACTCGATTTTTTTAAAATATAATATATTTATTTTTAGGATACAGAAGAGAAATTCATTTAAAAATAACAATTTATTGAAATGTACCTTCACATTCACAAAATTATCACAAACGATTGAAAAAAGAGTACAAATTAATAAAAGAAAAATCGAACCAACTCGGAGTCACAGCCCACGTCGATGTTCACGCCACAAATGCCGCCAGCAGAATAATGCTCTGTGCTAGCGCTCGCTTGGTTAAATAGGCTCGAGTGCAGAACGCGTATAGGTGGCATCACTCGGTGGCGCGATAAAAATGACCGTCTTCCTACATTATTTAATCAAAGTATGTACCCTTGCTATCAATGCACTTTTGCTATCTCATAGGTAGTTCATTGATCCCTTTACTAAAAAAAACCATTCGGACGAGAATCAATAAAATCTTTGAAGGCGCTTTGCACTGCCCCATCGGAGTTGAATTTTTTCCCTTGCAAGGAGTTATCCAAATTCCGAAAAAAATGGAATCTGTTGGAGCAAGGTCCGGGGAGTAAGGTGGATGTCTTAAACATTCCAATTGAAGCTCCTCTAATTTGGTAGACGTCTGTTGTCCAGTGTGTGGTCTAGCGTTGTCCTGAAGCAGCAGTGGCCTAGAGCGATTGACGAGCCTCGGTTGTTTAGCAGCTAGCTTTCCCATCATGGTTTGCAGTTGCTGACAATAGACATCCGCCGTAATCGTCTGACCATATTTAAGAAAGCTTTAGTTAATGACACCGGCACAAGTCAACCAAACACACACAAGTAATTATTTTTGAGTAAATTTTCGCTTGGGGCGGGATTCGGCTGGTTCGCCAGGCTTCAGCCATTGGGATGAGCGTTTCCGATTATCGTACAGGATCCACTTTTCATCACAGGTAATAATTCGATTTAAAATCCCTTCATTATTGTGCCAGTTGAGTAATGTAACGCAGCAGTCGACGCGCGTTTGTCGGTTTGCTACACTCAATTCATGAGGTACCCACCTTTCAAGCTTTTTCACCTTCCCAATTTGCTTCAAGTGGATTAAAACAGTTTTATCACTAACGCCGCAACCTGCAGCTAGCTCGGACGTGGTTTGCGATGGATTCGAAAACGTTGGAACCAAAAACGCACTGTGTTTTCTTTTGCGACGCCGCCGCCATACACATCATTAATCCTTCGAGCCGTTTCTGTAGCACTGGTGCCACGATGGAACTCGTAAACTCGTAAATAGCGCGATATTTTATGTTTTCCATTTTGTAAACTAAGTGACGCAAAGAAAAAACTAAAAGAGGAAAAAACAAATGAATTAAGGGTTTTCCAACACAAAAGCATGAGTAAATAGCTGTATAAATTTGAAATTGAAATTCCTAACCAGAGACGAGATATTTGAGATCAAAGTGGCCAGTACGACAAAACGCCAATTTCATATGTAAGGACCTTATATTATAAATTTTTTTGGAAGGATTGTTGAAAGATTGTTTTGGAAGACTGGGATAGAGGTATATCTGTTGGAGGACGAAAGATGTGTAATCTCAGATATGCGGACGATACTACGCTTCTTGCCCAAACAAAAGAAGATATAGAAAACCTACTAGAGCGTCTGGAGACAACTAGTATTGAGTTTGCTCTAACCATCAACAGGGATAAGATCAAAATGATGATAGTAGATCGGGCTCATCATAATAGGCCAGAAATTCAAAATCGCCAATTGCGCCAATCGCGAGGTGGTGCAAACCTACATCTATCTTGGTTCTACCATCTCTAATACGGGGGGCTGTGAGTTGGAAATCCGTCGGCGATGTGCCATAACTAGGTCTGCGGTAGAGAAGCTCAATAAGATTTGGAAGAACAGGAAGATTACCAAAACCACTAAGGTTCGGCTTATGAGGTGTCTGTTTTTCCCAATCTTTCTCTACGGAGCTGAAACATGGTCGTTTAGACTACAAGACCGACGTAAAATTGATGCTTTGGAGATGTGGTGCTGGAGGCGCCTTTTAAAGATACCCTGGACAGCCTTTCGCACCAACAATTCCATCTTAAAAGAACTTAAGATAAAAGACAGGCTCTCGTCGACTGTGCAATTGCGAATTCTGAAGTTCTTTGACCACATAACCAGAAATGAAGGGTCAATTGAGCGTCTGGTGGTACAGGGTCACGTGGAAGGGAAGCGAGCCAGAGGACGTTATCCTACACGATGGACAGATCTTATAAAAACTGTAACCCAGACGACTGTGGTGGAATGCTCCCGAAACGCTACCAACCGAGACAAGTGGAAGAGCATCGCGCGGGAGGCGGTGCGGCCAAATTTGAAGAATAAGACCGACGACGAGTGTACCTGAATCATCCCAGCAGGCACGACCACTATATCCAGAGTGCACTACTGAGAAGAAGAAGAAGAATATTATTGATATCATTTAAATTGCTACAATGGAAACACTAAAACATTCATTTTCGAATTTATAGCTCGTATGTTTCCGTTGATGTCGAAGCGGCCCGGTATGGGCTATTGCTGTTAACGGCTTGGTGCAAAATAATATGGACAGATTTGAATTCTACTGTCTTCCTGTGTCGACTAGCATATGAACTTGATAGATTGCTCTTGCAGCAGCAGTAGTTAAAAATATGGGCATAAGCACGTCTGAAATTCCTGTTGGTTATACCGTACATGAAACTAGTAAGGACGCATCTTAACAAGCCTATCCACACACTGTTGTAGTACTGAGCATCGCTGGTGCTAGGGAACCCATTTACTATGACAACATAAGGGATCCATGCTACGATAAACAGTACATAAGCCGTTAAGTTTATTCCAACAAGAGAATGTTCACGTCTATAAAGCCGAGTTCGTCTGTAATTTGCTTGTTCCCGTATGCGACGCCTAACGTTTAAGATAGCTGCTATAAAGAAATATAGAGTCAATATCGTAAAAATTCCACTAAAGATAATTGAAGTGCTTGCTCTAAAGTAGGTGCTGCCGTGCGATAGTCGCTCGCAGTAGTCGTAGTCTAAGCCCAATAAAACGCCTACAATCGCGAGAATGAAACTAAAGCAGGCGATCACAATGGAAACGCAACCGATTCCCAAATTAATGAAAATCTCATACTCAGCAGATGTACGGCAGGTTCTATAAAAATTCTCAGCTGCAACCATCTGGAAAAAAAAAACACATTAAAATATGCCTATACCTACGTGGATCAGTGCAGGAGCGCAACAGGGACCAATCTTAAATCTATGCATGTACACATGCATGAATATTATGACGAAATTTTAAATTGTGGTAACCAGATCAAATGATGGAATGAAGGAAAAAGTCTCTTTATTTGCTCTCTTATTTATTTGGACGCACAATATGTTATTGACCGAGCGTGCCAACGTTATTTTTTCAAAAAAAAGTTGGCAACCCTATCCGTCCGTCTGTCAGAGCCTTATAACTTCTGAATTACTGAACGTAATTACTTCAAATTTAAATATAATATGTAAACCGATGGCCTCCAGCCCAATATGGCTTAAAAAGTTATAAAAATCTTTATTTCAGGGAGGCTCTCATAGAAGCGAATGCGAAGTAAAATATTTTTTATAGTGTTACATATCATTTTAAAGATAATTAGGAATAGAGTCCAAAAATATATTTTTTTAATTTTTCCCCTAAAATTGACGAAATGGTGGGCTTTCAAAGTGGAGATTTTCTAAAGTTCACCTCAGAACTCTCAATCGTCATCCACACAAGCGGATGACGATTGACGTCAACAGATTCGGCGCGATTTAATGCGTACGGTGCAGTGAGGACGATGCGGGAGGCGGGAATGATCTAATTCTTATTCGTTTCAAGATCGGTTCTTGAGTACACGTATTTGCGAGTTTTGATGTAGGTAGTACTGCTCGAAACCATGAGAACCAACTGCGGCTCATGCGGTACGCCTAGGTGCGCGTTCACCTTTAAATCTTACGATGTATTTTAGGTTAGCTTATTATTACCATCTTTCGTCGAAAAGCGATTGTTAAGAAATTGTTAACTAATCTTATTCATTGTTTTACGTTTGTTCATTATACCTACTAAATTTAGAACTAATTATATCTTTAAATCGCGATATCTTGCAATGTATTACTAATACAAACTGATTATTACCGCCACCTTGCGTTGAATAATAGTACTGATATTTAAGCTATAAAATAACACACAGCTATCAAGCTGGCGCATGTAGTTTTTAACCAAGTATAATTATTATTTATACACTGAAACTGTCTTATGGATACCGCGTGGTCTCAGTTCGGGGCGAACCACGCCATTTAGTAGTATAAATAGAGAACTATTTATGCCATAATTTTTATTATTTACAAATTGTAATATGCAGCGGAGCGATCAATGTTCTTAACCAGATCCCATTTTTCTTAATTTTCAGCGATTTTCGTATTCGTCACCGTATTTATGCAAAATTTTTTATGGACCTGTGCAATTTTTATACGGCATTGTTTGTGATTAATAAATTAATTTTAATTTAATTTAATGTTATCCCCACAGCTGCGATTCCTGTTTCTTTAAATCATTTCTGAAAAAGCATAATGCCCCTACCAATGTAGGGGTATTAATAGGTATATCCGCCAAAAATATTGAAATGTTTAATGACACTTTGTAGATTCTAGACACTTTGTAGTTTTATGTTAGCATTAGTCGATCCTGTCCGCATCATCATCAGCCTTCAGGAATACCTTTTTGAGCAGCCAATCCAACTACTTACGTATTTTTATTTTTTTGTTAAAAGTTATTTGTATTTAAACAGAATAATTTCTAGAAGTCGTTAGATTAAAAGTTGTCCAGCATTATATATGTACAGAAGCTTACCTCAAGAGATATTTAAATCAACTCTGTATATATGTGTACAGAGTTGATATATGTATATATATAATATATATCTACAGAGTTGTGTATGTATTTATATACAAATATAAAATAGAAAGCGGTTTCTATTTTGGTAGAAATTCTAAAAGAATCCGACCTTATTTGTTGTCAACTTTAAGTATAGAGGGAAACTGTTCTATATGCTTTCTGAGTCTAGGGGCTTAAGCTGGGTGTTCATGAATCAGTCAGTGCGTGAGTCAGGACTTACTTTTAGTTGTACATAATCTACCTACAAGTATCCACAGTACGCTGCAGTCATAGATTTAGGATTGGTCTCCGCTGCGCTTACTTGACAACAAAATTTAAAACGACGAATATCACAACACCGAATGTTTGCAACAACGAATATCATAACAACGAAAGTACGGAACAACGAATATCATAGTTCAACGAAAGCATATGAACACGAATTATGACTTAACGAATGTTTAATTATAACCAAACTTTTCACAGCGAACTTTCCGCCTCGAAATAACTTGGAGCTCGAGAGCACGTTCTCAAAATGAGAGAATAATAACTTATAGTCATTTTTGCATTTTTGCTTTAGTACATTAGTATAATAGGTAATATTATGCAGGCGCAATATGTTTAGTTACTATGACCTATTAAGTTGAGGCTATCATTAACTGGTCGGCAAAACATCAACGTTCTGTTCAGCAAAAAAAAATCTTCTGTCAGCAAATATACGAAATTGTTGGTACCCAGTTAGTTAAACTGGGTACCAAAAAATTAAATAATACACAATTTACCACACCGAAAGGGCAACGCCTGAATTAATGGGGTGTTAAGGAGCTATAGACTGACAAAGTAAACCTATACGAAAATTCATGACTATCTTGTGATTTTGACCACCCCCAGCCGTTTGGTTTCCCTGCCGGGGTGTAATTCTGCAACACCCGCTGTAACTATTTGTTTGTATCTGTTTACTGTGCTATTTGTGTCAATCAATATTCATGTTTTATAATCAAATTAGGTACATTGTGAAAATCGTTAGATTGTAATCTATCTATCTAATTGTAAACTGTAGAAAGATTGTGAACCGTTCAAAGTTCTGAGTGTCAATTTTTTTAATATTATACATTGTACGTTTTCTTGTCGCTATCTAGTAGGTTAGGTTAGAGTTCGACATAAATAAGGGGGCGGGAACGCCAAGGAGTGGCCGGTAGAGGCCCTGAGAGGAAGAAAACCTCTTAAAAATAACCGAAGTGGGGTTAAATAATCATGGGAAAAGCGTCGTATGAATATTCCACCCGGGAGGGTCCCGCTAGCGGGGAATCCCTTGGTGTTCTGGACAGCCGGAGTATCAGCCCTATCGTATACGGGAGGGCCAACCGTCACTTATTGGGGGTAGGTCAAAATAATGGAATGTGTAGGGAAGAAGATGGCAATGTGCAGGGGGGCTGTGTAGATTTAGTGAGTGAGGATGGGAAGGAGATGGAAGTAGTAGAGGTGAGAGGAGAAATGGGGTCCGTGACACTGGGAGAAGAAAAGGCGATGTCACCACCCAGCACGGCCGTGGAGTGCAGGTCCAGATCGGGCTCTGAGTCCTCTGCGCCCGTGTCGGATGCTGGACGCCTGTGGCAGACGCAGGGAGTTAAAAGGCTGCGTCGCAACGACGATGTTCCGGTATCTAGGAAGACTAGCAGCAAGGATCGTGCCCTATCTGTAAGGAAGAATGTTGAGTCTGCTGCTTGGAGCTGATGCGGAGAAGGCGCCAGGTGGCTTCTCAAAAGGCAGAGGAGGAGATCCTGAGGGCCGGGCTGGTTGCACAATATCGCAAAGAGCAGATGATGTCCGATCAATCGAGTTCGGACTCAGCTAAAACTGGGCTAGCTGTAGATAAAACTGTGGCCCAGATTAAAGAGCAGGTGGCCCAAGGAGTGGACACGATTACCAAAGTGGTCACAAAGTCCGGTAATTTGAAGGGCACATTTGTGCGCACCCTAAAGGACGCCGCGGACTCTATCAAGGAGGCCGTGGAAGTTCTAAGTGCGCGCACAATCACGGAAGAGACGCGGCAACTGCAGGCAGATAACACGCGCCTGCAGGCTGAAATGACCAACCTTCGCAAAGAGCTGGCTGATATAAAAAGGGAAATGGAGAGCGCGCAAAAGCAAGGTCCCGCGCTGGGGAGAGCCCCAGACTATGACTGAGGAGCTTCCCTCTGTGTCCCTCGGGCAGGGGAGAGGAGCAAGCGTGGTGAGCGTGCCGAGCGGGATCCGGCTGTATCCCCGTTGGAGGAGATCTGTCGCACGGTGATGGTCCAGGTTGGAGAAATGTTGAATGCCCGCCTGGCCTCATTCGAGGACAGACTCCTTCCGGAGAGGAAGCTCTGTCCCCCACTGGCGGTGGATGGGAAGAGGAGGACGGCAGCTGCAACTGCGGCTGCGCCAGTGGATAATTCAGCTCCGAAGAAAATCCCGGTTCCCAATCGGCCCGCAAAGGAGACGCATCCCGCGGAAGAAATGCGCCCTGCGCCCCCCACTTCATCGTCCCGAAATCCTTCAAACGAGGGTGGTTGGGAGAAAAACAGAGGGAGGAAGAAGAAGAATAAGAAGAGGCAATCTGGCCCGCGAAATGGTGAACCGCTGTCTCAACATCGAGATGAGCAGCAAGCGCGTCCGCAAGCTCAGCCTCCGAAAAAGAAGACTCGGAAGTTACGCACCCCTCGTACTGCAGCGGTGGTCATAACACTGCAGCCGGGGGCCGAGGAGAAAGGGGCTACTTATAGCAAGGTGATAGAGGAGGCGAAGAAAAAGATCTCGCTAGCCGAACTTGGCATTGCCGCGGTGCGGTTTAAAGTGGCAGCATCTGGAGGTCGGATTTTGGAGCTCCCGGCAGCCTTGGGTGGAGAAAAAGCGGACTCCCTGGCTCAGAAGATCAAAGAGGCAGTAGGCGGAGAGTTTGTGCGAGTCTCCAGGCCCACCAAATGCGTTGATATTCGCGTTTCCGGCCTGGATGACTCCGTTACTAGTGATGAGGTAGTGGACGCGGTGGAGCGTATTGTAGGTTTCTCTGCTGACCAAGTGCGTGCCGGGGAGGTCGCCCGTAATTTTTCGGGCCTTGGAACAATGTGGTTGCGTTTCCCAGTTATAGCCGCAAAAAAGGTGATTGCGGGTGGCAGACTTATGGTGGCCTGGGTTTCGGCCCATGTTAAGCTGTTAGACGATCGACCCCAACGGTGTTACCGGTGTTTTGAAAGAGGACACTTCAGGGTGAAGTTCACCACCGAGACTGACCTGCTACCACTACGGGAATGTTGGTCATAAGGCCAAGGGCTCTGCTGCGCCCACTGCACTGTATGTGCTGTGGCTGGAAGACAAGCGGATCACCGGGGAGGGGGGGGGGGGGCGTGGTGCTTGTAATCAGACCCGAAAAGCCAAACAGGAGAGTGGCAAAGCTGACTATGGCCCCCGGGTCTCCTCGCAGTCTGCCGGCCCGACCACGAGTGCTCAGGCTGAGGAAGTTCCGATGGCTTTTGGGTAATTAATGGCCCTCAGATTTCAACAGGCGAATATTAACAACTCCGCAAGAGCTCAGGATCTTTTCTTCCAAAGCATGGCGTGGTCGATACACGTGGCCGTAGTCGCTGTATGCGGGAGTTCCATATTGCATCCCATCTGGTAACGATTGGGTGGGAGACAATGACGGTTTGGTGGCCTTCACGACCCGGATCTCGGCTGGGTATCCGGTCTTAGATCGTATCGTCAAGGGCCGTGGTTTCATCTCAGCTCGTGTGGGAGACGTTACAGTGATCGGCGTCTATTTTTCGCCAAATCGCACCTTAGCGGATTTTAAAGCGTGTCTGGCAGAGCTCGGTACCCTACTCGACAGGTATCGCTCGGACAAAGTGCTCGTCGCTGAAGATCTCAACGCCAAATCTACGGCGTGGGGATCCCCGGCGGCTGATGGACGTGGCGAGGAGCTTGTGGAGTGGGCAGACTCGAGGGGGCTGGTGGTGACCCGGGGATCGGAAAACACGTACGAGCGACCACAGGGTGGCACCATAGTTGATGTCACTTTTGTTGATGCTGCCCTGGCGCGTTGTGTCCGTGGCTGGGAGGTGCTGGTAGATGAGGAGACGCTCTCGGATCACAGATACATTCGATCCGAAGTCTCCCCATCTGTAACGTCTATGAGTGTTCCGAGACGGCCCTCACGCATCAACAGTCCTCGCTGGTCTCTGAAGCGCCTAGACAAGGAAGTTCTGTACGAGGCGGCATTGGTCCAGGCGTGGGTGACTGCGTCTGAAAGCCAGGTGCACGTAGAGCAGGAAGCCGAATCGTTCGGCGAAGCCATGACGCAGATATGCGACGCATCCATGCCACGAGTCGGTCCCCACCCTCCAAAACGTGCAGTGTACTGGTGGTCAATGGAAATAGTGCAACTACGAAAGTCCTGCGTAGCAGCTAGAGGCCAATATCAGCGGAGCCGTCGCCGCCTTGTACGGGATGAGCTGGAAGAGGCACGCCTCTGTACAGAGAAGCAGTCGTATACCTACAGCTAGCAATTGGGAATGCGAAAGATCTGGCGGAGGAAGAGTTGTTGGAGAGCCTCAATGCGGACTCCTGTGGGCGGCCATATAAAATGGTGAGATAAAAGCTACTCCCCTGGGCACCGCCCCTTACTCAAACTCTAGAGCCGCAGCATCTGGAGTCAGTGGTGGATTCGCTGTTCCCACACAGGACCAGCCAGAAGCCATCTCATATGGCTACTGACTGAGAGGATAGTCGCTGGAAGACGGGGAAACTGGTCCTGCTACGCAATGAGGGACGCCCGGCTGATTCACCATCGGCTTATCGGCCCATCGTCCTATTAGACGAAGTAGGAAAGCTCTTCGAGCGTGTGGTTGCAAATCGAATAGTCCGCCATCTGGAGGAAACAGGGCCAGGTCTCAGCGATCATCAATTCGGATTCTGGGGCCGGTCCACCATCGATGCCATTGCTCGAGTGAGGGCTCTGGCGTATGAGGCAGTGTCCCAGGGAGAAGTCGTTTTGGCGGTGTCTCTTGATATCGCCAACGCTTTTAACACTTTGCCCTGGGACAGTATCAAAGCAGGCGCTGAGATACCACGAGATGCTAGCCTATCTGAGGCGAATCGTAGAGGCCTACCTTTCTGACCGGGCTGTCGGTTACCCAACGTATGACGGGAGCTGGGTGCGCAGAGATGTGCCGTGCGGTGTTCCACAGGGGTCCGTTTTAGGGCCACTTCTGTGGAACATCGGATACGACTGGGTACTGCGGGAGGCCAACATGCGGGGTGTCAACGTGACGGCCCGAGGGGAAGACTTCAGGGAGGCACAAGTCCTAGCTACGGCGGGAGTGGCCCAAGTTGTGGCAAGGATCCGTAGGCTGGGGCTTGAGGTCGCCCTCAAAAAATCATAGGCCTTATGCTTTCACGGCCCAAGAAGGGCACCTCCAGCGGGTGATAGTCTCACCGTGGGCGGAGTTTCCATCGTGGCGGCGAACTGCGCAGGCCGAGCTCCTCTACCAATGGAAGGGGAGACTAGTGTCACCCAGCGCAGGTCACTCAGCTTCCATCTTGTGCAGGTCCATTCAGGGCACGGTTGCTTCGAAAGGTACCTGTGCAAGATTGCGGGTAGAGAGCCCACGGAGGAATGCCATGAGTGTGGTGGTGCTGTGGACACGGCACAGCACACTCTGACTGAGTGCGTAGCGTGGGCGGAGCCACGAGAGGCACTCGTTGAGGTGGTGGGGCTAGACCTCTCGCTTCCGGCCGTGGTGAGAGCAATGGTGTGAAGCGAGAGCTCTTGGAAGGCGATGAATTCCTTCTGCGAGAGCGTAATGTCGCAGAAGAGGACGACGTGAGTTCTCATCCCATCCGGCGTAAAAGAGGCGGGCGCAGGCGTGCTGCCCATGATCGCTGCCTGCCCCCATAAGAAGGGCTTCCGAGCGACAGACATGGGGATTCCGTTTCTCATTAGGAAATAGTCCTCGAGTCGGGAGGCACACGTTGGTGTTCCGGGTGTGCCTCAGACGGTGAGAAGGGAATTATTAAGTCCCGTGGAGGAGGGTCGAGCAGACGACGCTGGTGGCTGGGTTGCGCGAATTCCCCGGTCCCTATCCAGCCAAGGCGTTGGGAGGAACACCGTGGGGTTTTAGTCGGTAAGAGTCCGACATAACCTTTGCATTTCCCCAGATGCAAAGGTATCCATGAGGATTTCCCCACGGAAAAAAAGGGTTCGACATAAATAATCAGGCACTTAGGTTCTATCCGGTTAATATACCTAACAGATTACAAAACACCGAAAAATTTTAATCTTCAGACAGTTTACAATTTCGCTAGATATATAATCTAACGGTTTTTACAATCTTACGGTTACACACATATATAAGTTTATTCACCTCTATTTATTTACGTAAGTTTAAAATATAGATCTTTTTGGTCTAATAATGTTATGTATTTATTTTGCATGCAGATGTGAGAGTTCAGCTAATTTATCTCGACAATAATAATAATACTTTGTCGGCCCATAGCTCATTGATTTATATTACGTACTAGCTGATGCCCGCGACTGCGTCCGCGTGAATTGAGGTTTTTGGTTCCCGCGGGAACTCCGGAATAAAAGTAGCCTATGTGTTATTCTAGACTATAAATCTATCTCTGTGCCAATTTCATCCTGATCCTTTTAGCCCTTCTGGCGTGATTGAGTAACAAACATCCATCCATCCAAACATTCGCTTTAAAGTACCTATTACTAATAGGTACTTTAAAGCAAACTAATACCTACCTCATTGATTTCGGCGTCGCCCTTTCGGTGGGGTGAATTGGACCTACTTATGCAAACAGGAACCAATACCAAAAATAAGTATACAGAAAGCTTTTAAAATGCTCCTTGCACCACCCAGTAAAGATTAAAATGATTTGACCATTTTGAAATTGTGTGACCAAAATTGTTTGCATAAGTAGGTCCAATTGTGCAAATTATAAGCCTGTTGGTGGCCGGTTTGTCCCAATCGATTCTGTTTTTTAACCTAACCTAAGCCTATCATTTTTTAACCAGATTAGAAATTAACTGATTGGTGCAAGTGGACCTTGGTACTTAGAATAAGGTCAATAGTATTTATATTAATGTCAAAAGTATTTAATAATTAGATGATGTCCGCGACTTCGTCCGCGTGGATTAATGTTTTTTGATTCCCGCGGGAACTCTTTAATTTTAGATACAAACTATCCCTATAGCAAATCAAAATCGGTTGAAGAGATGGGGTGTGAAAGCGTAGCAGACAGGCAGACAGACGCACTTTTGCATTTATAATATTAGTATGGATTTTTTCACTTACCAAGTAGAACCAGCTATACGCGTAGGTAGCAGTTTCAGCTATAACTTGCAGGGATCGACAGATGATCTTGTTATCCCATTGGCCCGAAAGTAGGATCACTGCGCTCATTGGCATAACGCCTCCGGTAATCAGCAAGTCCGCAAACCCGGCGCATAAGAGGTATATGCATCCTGGACAAAATACTTACATCAGGAGAAGGTTAGCCCTTGACTGCGATCAAAACTGGGGGTAGTTGAGTGATCATGCAGTCTTTTAAAATTGGGAAATTTCCCTGATCTTAAAAAAAATATTAGGTAATCTTAAAACTAAAAAATTAATCCCATACTCCTAATCGGTTTTCTGTTCTTAGGCTAAGATCGCACTCGCAAAATATTCGCGAGATTTTTTTTCGCAATGCTGTAACACTAGAAATCATAAGGAGGTGTACGCATATTATGCGAGTAAAATTCACGCGAGAAAAAAACGCTGGTTTGATACAAATTTCACGCGGTGCGGTACTATCATAGTATGGCCTTTTCGTTTCCTCCGTGCCTAGCTAACATCTGATAATAATCGTTAGTAATATATGAGTTGAATTAGGACTCTTAAGTCGAGTCGTATGCGGAAGGAGTTTGGAACCCAATGCATTATTATACCCAGAAAAAAACCTAACATTATGTTATTAATGGAAAGGAGTCACGAGTCACGACCCTTAGCAACGAGGAATACGACGCATGGAGAGAGATCGAGACATCGGTGACATAATATGCACCGGGTAGGGTAGACCGGGAACAATTGAAAAAATTTAATTTAACCTTGTGCAGTGAAATATAATTAATGCACACATATCTCATATTTATATCGTTGAAAGGACAGTTATCTGGTTACTGAAAAAAACAGTATCTGTAACTAGGTCTCAAATAGTTCACCTCAGGAATGGTTGAAACAGTATGTAGGGTAAATTGAAACCTTTGAAAGTGATTCAACCTTCGGTAATAATAAATAGCGTCCTATCAATCATGGTAAGTTATCGTTCGAACGTAGCGAACGTCACAAATTTATTGACCGAGCGAAGCGAAGGTCTCTGAGTCCACTTGAGTGAATTTGCATTTGTCCATCCGTCCGTCCGTCCGTCCGTCCGTCCGTCCGTCAGAGCCTTATAAATTCTGAATTACTGAACGTAATTACTTCAAATTTAAATATAATATGTAAACTGATGGCCTCCAGCCGAATATGGTTTATAAAAAATTATAAACATCTTTATTTCAGGGGGGCTCTCATAGAAGTGAATGTGAATAGAGTGCAAAAATATATTTAAAAATAATTCCCCCTGAACTTGACGAAATGGGGGGCTTTTAAAGTGGAGATTTTCTAACGTCTAAAGTTGACCTCAGAACTCTCAATTTTCTGAAAGGCTGAGCCTGAAACTTGATCAGTTATTTGAATTATATGCTGTACTTGAACAATAAACACTAAAATAAGATAAATATTATAAGGAAACGAAATTATTTAATTTTTAATGAGCTTCAGTATTTTTAACTGAACTTCACAATGATGTCAATAGATGGCGCTCTGTAAAAGTTTATTAGTTTCTCCAATAACTCTTTAGCTCTTTTGCGTCTAATGTTAAAAGTTAACTATTACATATATAGATAAAACTAATTATACTATAAATAGCTAAAACTATCTTATGGATACCGCGAGGTCTCAGTTCGGGGCGAACCACTAGTTAATCAGTCTTAAAAATTTTACTTCCTGCAAAACTACTTATTGGGATCGTGACATATCAGTTAATATATCATAAACATTTCACAAATTATAAATGTAAAAACTTTTTTTAACAAAAACAATTAGTGATTAAACGAACTTACAAAAAATGAAGTTCTATCATAATTACATGAGTCGCTTCATTCGAAGATATAATCTATTTAATTAACAGGTAGTTTCTTAACCTACTAGCAACAATCGCACGCTTTAGAGACAATTTATTTTGGTATAAAGACAAAATACTCCCACCAAGTCATCCCCACCTGTCTACCTACTATACCTAAATTTTTATACGACTGCCTGAAATGTATGTATGTATGTATGTATGTATGTATGTATGTATGTATGTATGTATGTATGTATGTATGTATGTATGTATGTATGTATGTATGTATGTATGTATGTATGTATGTATGTATGTATGTATGTATGTATGTATGTATGTATGTATGTATGTATGTATGTATGTATGTATGTATGTATGTATGCATGTATGTATGTATGTATGTATGTATGTATGTATGCATGTATGTATGTATGTATGTATGTATGTGAGTTTGTATATTCCACCATAACTTCTATACGCCTGAACCGATTTTGATAAATGAGGTATCGTTAGAATCCCTAGCTTATTCCGGGTGACATAGGCTAGTAAAATTTAAAAAAAAAATATGGGGTGATGGTCCGCATTAATGACTAAAGTTGAAAAAAAATATCTAAAATAAGATTAATTATTTAATCATCATCTAGAAAATGATGATTAGATTCCAAAAATATATAACACTATAATTCAATATCCAGTGATTCACAAAAAATATCATTTAATAAAAATGTGAATAAGATTCTAATTTATTATATTTTAACTTTTATTATTATAACTTTTTAATTCGTTTTTGGCAGGACAGTCGTGTTTTTTATTTTTTTAAATTATGACTTGTTATTGAACCATTTTGCAAACTCGGTCTATCGGGTAAAAAATAACCAGGTCAAGCAATCTCGGAGAAATTGGCGTACAATAAAAATAATATGTTAAACATGGTTAAACATTTGTATATAATATAGCATCATACATAAGAAAGATGCCTAGGTGTATTATATACTAAAGCTTTCTTAAAAGTACGTATGTTATACTATAGTAAAGAAATCATTAAAATCGTTCCATTGGTTTCCGAGAAAATCGTTTATATATGTCACCGTAAGATTGTAAAAACCGTTAGATTATAATCAAACTCGCGAAATTGTAATCTGTCGACAGATTGTGAACCGCTCAATGTTCTGAGTGTCAATTTTAGAAATATTAATTGTATTTACGTTTTCTTGTGTCTTTCTTGTAGGTTAGGTTAGGGTTCGACTTGTATAATCAGGTAGTGCCTAACTTAGGTTCTATCGGGTTAATATACCTAACAGATTACAATCTACCGAAAAATTATGCGTTAAATTGTAATCTTTCGACAGTTTGCAATTTCGCGAGTTAGATTATACTTTAACGGTTTTTACAATCTTACGGTGACATATACATACATACAGTTCGAATACAGACCTTCCTTTTTGAAGTCGGTTAATAAAAAAATACCCGACAGGGTGAACAGCTGAACAGAAGTAAAAAAGTAAATAACATTCATTCCTAATTTTTTGTAGAATAAAATTGTGTTAATGTACTCTTTTAGAATAAAGTGTATGCCAAAAGAATAAACATACTTGCATCTTAATGTTTCAAAAGAAATACTAATTATAAACGCTTTCTACGCAGTCGGGTAAAAAGAAACGGGACGGTTGAAACACGTGGATGATGGAAACGTTTCAACCGTCCACAGGTAGATTGTTTCAAACGTATAGTTCGCGCGCGAGTTGAATGCGGAGCTAATGTACGTATGTGTCACCTCAGGCCCCGACTGCATTCAACTCGCGCGCGTACTATACCCGTCTCTCATTTTTTTCTACAACGTCAATATTTTCGCTTAAATTGACTCTGACGCTCCTAAATAGCTATGCAAGACCCTAACATAATATCATTGACCAAATTATCCATACTTGTATTATAAATGCGAAAGGGTGTCTGTCTGTCTGCTACGCTTTCACGGCCCATCCGTTCAACCAATTTTGATGAAATTTGGTACAGGGATAGTTTTGTATCCTGGGGAAGGATCCTATTTTTTATCAAAATTAAGAAGTTACCGCGGTAGTTAAAAAGCTTCTATTAATAAATAAGTAAGTAAACACAAAAACAAAAACATCGTAAATTTTTACTCTCTCTCTCTCTCTCTCTCTCTCTCTCTCTCTCTCTCTCTCTCTCTCTCTCTCTTACGCTCGGTGGCTCGAGTGCTACTAGCTTCCATACTTATCATGGCCGCCAAAGCGATGAACGATGCGTCATACGCGTGTATGTTATCATGGTTCCCATGATATTGTGGGTTGTTTCAATTATAAACCGTGACAATTGACCCCGGTCTACCCTACTTGCGAATATGCGTAAGTATAGTCCGCGTACGAGCTCCGAGGAATTCAGGTCTGAAGAAACGACGGCTATACGGCAACCTCGATCGTCGCTCCATATCCAACTCGCTCCCAGCTCTAGTTTCGAGATTGACGCGTGTAATTTTGCGATAGTAGTATTGTTTTGTGCTTTAAACAACTCTAGATCGTTTTTATCATTCCGTAAGATTCCTCGGAGTTCGCGCGCGGGCTTTAGGTACCTATTGACACCGGAACAGGGAATCTGATTATTATTATTTTTTTAAACGATACATATGTCTAGCATGCCTGTTTTTACCCGACTGCGGAACGCACAGGGTTATGTGTTCATCAGTCTATATATTATGTTTGTTTGTTTCTTGCAGGACAGCTACAGCCTAAACGCGTGGACCGATTTTGATGATTCTTGCACCAGATTATGCCGAGTAGGTATATCATTAGACTGTCAATGTGGAAGCCGAATTGGAGTAAAAACAAAATGGCGCCCTCTAGAAGCCATAATGTAGCAAATTAAATTAATTTTCCGTTTAAATGATAATTTAGGATTTACGAGGTTTCAAAGGAAATGTTTAAAGTTCCTACTCATATCATCTATATCTATCAAACTAGGTGGATTACCTCAAAAATTACTCAACCGATTTTAAAAATTATATCACAGAAAGCTACATTATTAACAAGTAAAATAGGCTTTATTTTATTTCCAAAAAATTAGAGATCCTTACGAAAATTGCAATAATGTGAGTTAAGTCGGAAAAAATCATCTCATCTGAGAGCTTACGTGGCGTGCGCTGCCTAAATCGTTAAAGTTACACGACAACAATGTGTGGTGGTAACGTTCCTCTCAAAAAGTTCTAAAAAAAAAGTCCGATACAACTACTATCTTTTAAGGTTGACTCACAATAACCATTTTTATGACTTTCAAATTTGGTCTAAAACAGTGCTTTACTTGCGAAGGTGTTTTTACCAACATAATATTTAATCGTTAATTCCTTATCAAAACAAATATCTTATTCATCTCTAGTATTTAATTTAGACAAAATTGTCATTTACACCATTCAACTTAGATGAATATCTTATGAGATAACATAGAAATAAAGTTTATCATGCAATAGAAAACTTCAGGCGGATAAACGTCTTTTACAATATCACTCCATTCCATTAGCTTACATTAACGTGCGACTGCGCCTTGATAATTTGTAATAATTAGAAAATTATTTATGAGGGAAAAATATTATTATAAAACGTGAGCTGTGAGAATACTGAATTGCTATATTATTTTGTTCATAATTTAATTAAAGTATTAATTATACCACAGTAAACAGATACAACCAGTATGGAAACTAAGCCTCGTTGATAAAATAATTACCTACACTCCATTAAAGCAATAGGGTTGTCACTTTTAATGTTTCATGGTTTAATTTTGTTTTTGTTAATTAAAACATTCTGTGTTCTGTAGTGATAAATTAAACGCATTGAAATAGCTAGTTTACGAATAAAACTTAAATAAGTATCTCATGGCGTCGGTTAATCTCGATAGTTTAAAATACGGAAAACAGTTTAATATTGACACACAACTACATATAGATCTTTGTTTTTTTTGTAGGTCACTAACTTATCATTATGGCGTAACCTTTTACAAGTTTTGGCGATAGAGTAGGCGCCGCAGGTGGCGCGCGGGCAGGGCTCATGAGCTCTGTTTTAGGGTGTTTGTCACGCATTTTCGGGTTGAACCGTACCGCGTTTCAACCCCAAAAATACGTCTGGTACCTAGTAATTAAAAAACATTACATAAAAAATACCTTTTTTCTTGACTAGCGGTCCGACCCGGCTTCCCACGGATGCAATTTAGATTTGTAATATTATCGTGAAAAAAACGAAGTAAACAATTTACAGATTTTTCATATTATGTAGGTACTATCTTTACTTATATGTAAATGAATTAAAATTAGTACATTGTGACTACTTAAAGCGGTCTTTAATTTACTAATTAAATCAATTTTAGAATTTCAAAACGGCACTGATTTTTTAAAATTTTGGTACCAGTTTCCTGTTTTGTGATCCTAGCGATCCTCAGATATCGATTTTGAACGAAATCGGTTCAATAACAAAGAATTTCAAAATAGCGCTGACTTTTTAAATTTTGGTACCGGTTTCCTGTTTTGTGATCCTAGGGATCGTCAGATATCGATTTTGAACAAAATCGGTTCAATAACAAAGAATTTCAAAATGGCGCTGATTTTTTAAACTTTTAGTAACAGTTTCCTGTTTTGTGATCCTAGGGATCGTCAGATATCGATTTTGAACGAAATCGGTTCAATAACAAAGAATTTCAAAATGGCGCTGATTTTTTAAAATTTTGGTAATCGTTTCCTGTTTTGTGATCCTAGGGATCGTCAGATATCGATTTTGAATGAAATCGGTACATTAACAAAGAATTTCAAAATGGCGCTGATTTTTTAAAATTTTGGTAATCGTTTCCTGTTTTGTGATCCTAGGGATCGTCAGATATCGATTTTGAACGAAATCGGTTCAAAAACAAAGAAAATCAAAATAGCGCTGATTTTTTAAACTTTTAGTAACAGTTTCCTGTTTTGTGATCCTAGGGATCGTCAGATATCGATTTTGAACGAAATCGGTTCAATAACAAAGAATTTTAAAATGGCGCTGATTTTTTAAAATTTTGGTAATCGTTTCCTGTTTTGTGATCCTAGGGATCGTCAGATATCGATTTTGAACGAAATCGGTTCAATAACAAAGAATTTCAAAATGGCGCTGATTTTTTAAAATTTTGGTAATCGTTTCCTGTTTTGTGATCCTAGGGATCCTCAGATATCGATTTTGAACGAAATCGGTACATTAACAAAGAATTTCAAAATGGCGCTGACTTTTTAAAATTTTGGTACCAGTTTCCCGTTTTGTGACCCCAGGAAGCCCCAAATATCGATTTTGAACGAATTTAAAAAACGATAGTTCAGACAGAGTTCAAACAGCCGTATACTACGCAATACACTCCTGGCATTTTTAAAAAGATCGCGGAAATAGACCTAAACGTGACCACTCGTCATGACGCGGCACTCACTACTGACGGCCTCGCGACGACTGCTTAGGGGACTCGTCGATGCGCATGTTTGTGTGAGTGAGCTGTTTCGAGCGTTTCTAGGTAGTTTCACTACTGTTTGTATCTGTTTACTGTGATTATACTATGTAAATTGATAATAATGAAATTCACATCTTTTTTATACTTTTTGGTGTCATCAACATCTGGGTTGAGGAGTTGGGACTTTGAGTTAAGCATGAAGTCGTTACTTGATACCCACAATATGAATTCACAATAAAATAATCCTTAATCCCTATCGTTAAGGAGTTCTGTACCCTGCAGCATTTTTATTTTGAGACTTAGAGTTAAATCCACATGATTCACAAGATCCATGTGAATTGTACATGTCACCGTAAGATTGTTAAAACCGTCAGATTATAATCTAAATTGCGAAATTGTAAACTGTCGAAAGATTGTGAACCGTTCAATGTTCTGAGTGTGAATTTTTCAAATATTCATTGTATTTACGTTTTCTTGTCTGTTTCTTGTAGCTTAGGTTAGGGTTCGACATAAACAATCAGGTAGGCACTTAGGTTCTATCGGGTTTAAAATACCTAACAGATTACAATTTACCGAAAAATAATGCGTTAAATTGTAATCTTTCGACAGTTTGCTATTTCGCGAGTTAGATTATAATCTAACGGTTTTTACAATCTTACGGTGACATATACACGTGATTTTGTACCTAGTAGGTATATGAATTCACCATCAAAATTTCAAAAAAACAAAACCAAATATTACCACCACCAGGTACTAAGTACCACCAAAAGGTCGATAGTCAGGTGATAATCATGTTGAAAACGCGTTTGCGACTTATTGGAACAATCCTGAAAAAGTTTACGTGAAGCCAGTAAAAGGACTGCAATATTCACGATCCATAAGGATATTTTTGGATGTGATGTTGCTACAATTTTTAATCGGTAGGGCTACAGCTGTTCCGCAACCGCTGCGGGCGCGGCGTGACAATCGATCCGTGAAAACCCACGCCGAGTCTGTCAGAGTTTGAACTAAGTTGACTCTCAGTGTGCGGGCACGAAATTTGCGGCAGCGCGGCATAGCGACTGCGGCAGCGGGGTGGTCACAAATAGGCGACGATACCATACAATCGAAGTATCGATACCTACTCATATCGATACATTTTTATACAAATGAATTCATGTTGAGTAAGTTCCATTATGATATTTAACGTATTTTTATTTCTTTTGTTAGTAGTATAATTATTATCACCCAATATTTCTTTGATTTCAAACAAAAAGGTTATCTTTTGGACGGTTTATGACTCACTAACTAAGGACTGAAACACTAACCGAAATAAGACTTATAATTGAAACTGTTACAAACAGAAACGATACTGTAACCCAATCAATCTGTAACCGTTTATTTCTGTTAATAAGTGTTTTTACCTGTAACCCTAACAGGTACATGCCCTAACAAACTGCACGGTGTGAAAACGCATTCTTCTCACTTTTTTTTATCCACTACAAGTTATGTGATGATGCTGTCTAAGATGGTAGCGGGCTAACCTGTTAGGGGCATGACAGTTATATTAAACCCATACCCCTATTCGGTTTCTACACGGCATCGTACCGGAACGCTAAATCGCTTGGCGGCACGTCCTTACCAGTAGGGTGGTAACTAGCCACGGCCTAAGCCTACTAGGCCAGACCAGGGAATATTCAGAAATTATAAATTTCCAAACCCTGCCGGGGATCGAACCCGGGACCTCCGCACGTTAAGGCAACAGCGCTCACACTGCGCCACGGAGGTCGTCACTTCATTGGACTTTACACACACTGACACACCATGGCCATGTTTTTCTTAAAACAATTGAAACCATCGGTGCTTTCTCCTTAGGTTCAAATTTGAATACGTGTCAATAGTAAATTTAGCAACGTCGCTATTTCGGTAACACCTTAAAACACTTTCATTTCTGTTATATATGCTGACCTTAGAAAAATGTTCTGAAAAAAAAAACTAAATAAAAAGAAAAAAAAATTAACACTCACTCCTTCAGAAATCTCACGAAAAACTAAAAAAAAAGTATAACTCGAAAACTACCTAAAATCGCTGAACATACATGGGGTATTTTTTGATAGGTCTAGGTACGAGGAATCTACATTTTTTCTTTGGACGTCACTATTACAGAAATATAAGTATTTCGGGTTAGCAGAATTAAAAACACATTCAAAAGGGTTACAGATTCGATTCTGTTACACTTTCATTCTGTAACACTTATTAAGTATTTAAGTATTTCTGTAAACTTTATGAATCAGTTTTTCAGTCCCTGTCACTAACTACAGTGCTGACAAACATTGTGAGTCAGCAGTTCAATTGAAATAATGGCATTAAAACGATTTAAAAATATCATCTGTAAAATTGATTTTGCGAACAGCACCACGGAGTGCACTACGGCAGGTGAGGTTTTCCGGGACCCCAAGTCGGTGGAAAATATTATCACATATAAAGCCCCATTTAGTACCTACACATTTATAGATGATTATTAGTAAATAAAAATATACAACACTGGTACTCGAGCAAAGCGGCAAAAACAAACTAGTTTGTTCCCGTGGCTTCCACGCCGCCATCGCTCCATCTCCGCCCGTGCAACAAACTAGTTTATTTTCGCCGCTTGCTCGAGAACTCGTGTAATATTTTTATTTATTAATAATCATCAATATAATTATTTAGGTGGGCTACTTACTAGATGGGCCTCTCATGTAACAATATGTTCCAACGACTTGGGGATCCGCAACATCACCTGTCGTAGTCCACTCCATGACTCATTTTCGCAAAATCAATGTTAAATCTTTTTATGCCAATATTTCAATTGAACTGCAGACTCACAATTTTTGTCACCACTATAGTGAGTGAGTCAGAAACGGTTCAAACGATGACCTTTTTGTTTGAAACAAAAAATAAACAATGTGTCAAATACCATATCGGTACTCAACATTAATTCATTTGTATTAAAAAAATTAAAATGTATCGATATGAGTATGGAAACTTCGATAATATAACAACTATCGTTCATCTCTACTCTAGCCTACTGATCGACCGCTGTTTCGTGCCCATCCTTCAGGCCACTGAAGACTGTGCGCTCGCCATCGCCCGGCCGCCGCTTTCATGCCCGTACACTCACATTATTAAGCATTCTTCGACAACTAGGTATTTAGCTAGATTTTTTGTTGTAATACTTTATATTGAAATATTCAGATCGATTTTACTTTACTCTGCAAGTGGGCTCCGCGGATCACACTTTGAGTAAGGCTGAACCAGATGATGCCCGCGACTTCATCCGCGTTGCATAAGTTTTTTTATTCCCGTGAGAACTCCTTAATTTTCCGGTATAAGAAAAATCCTCTTCTTCAGAATTCCATCTATCACTGTACCAAATTTCATTAAAATCGGTTGAAAAGATGCAAAGGGTGACAAACAGACTTGAAACAGACAGACACACTTTCGCGTTTATAATATTAGCATGGAATCGCTTGAATGTAATTTATATTCATATCAGTCGATTGCGATTGTTAAGCAACGTTGACTTAAGTCGGTAACTGGATGGATGGCCAATTTTGTTAGTCCGAGTTTGGCCTTTCGTTTCCTTTTTTCGTTTTCTTTTTACAGTGATTCCTCCATGCCTCGGAGAAAAATTTAAGCCGTCGGTACCGGTAATCACTAACATATGATAATAATCGTTAGACTATGACTTGAAATAATACTCTTGGTCGAGTCGTATGCGGAAAGACTTGGGAACCCACCGCATTATTATACCAGAAAACCCCTGTCATTATGTGATTAATGGAAAGGGGTCATAACTCAAAACCCTCGGCAATGAGGAATACGACGCAGAGAGATAAAGATGGAATGGCTAATATTTATAATATTAGCATGTAGGCATAGCTGGGCATTAACTCGTTAATCCGTTAATCGTTAATTAACGAAGTTAACATTTTGATTAACGGATTAACTTTTAAGTTAACTTTTAAAAATGTTAACGAACACGTTAACTTCCGTTAATATGCAGAAGTCCGTTAATCGTTAATCCAATGCCTAATAGTTAGTAGTTACAGTGAGTGAAACAAAAACTAAACTAGATATATTTTGCCGACGCGTGCGAGTGAGAAAGAAAACTGTGAAGAGATTTGTTTCGTTTGATCATTTCATTACTTAGTGCCGGTGCTTAGAGTGACGAGTGTTTACTGTTTTGTTTGTTTGTTTGTTGTTATTATAATTTACTGTCAGTGATCATATTTTGCGTGTTGATAATTGATAAAGAAGAGTGCAGTGTAATTTAGTTAGAGAGAAAAAATGTACTGTGCTGTGGTACTGTGTAGTAATTATTAAAATAAATTATAAAACCATATGATAGTCGATAGATGTTGGAATACATGGAATCGGATCGGATTCCAGCGTATTTTGTTTTATTCCTAACCTGTTAACTTCCAGAACGTAAAGGCTAAACCAACAGGTTTTATAAGTTCACTAACGCAACGATATAAAGATGCAATTTTACACATATTAACGGATTAACGATTAACGTTAACTTGCGTTAATTCTTCAGAAATATAACGCTTTAACGTTTAACGAAGCTAACTTTTTTTGTAGCGGATTAACGATTAACGAAGTTAACTATTTGAGTAACGGTGCCCAGCTATGCATGTAGGTAATGTTTGGAATTTGACAAGTGTGGCTTTAGGAGCCCCCGCATATTATATCAGAGGCCATGGGTGGAGCGAACTCTCTGCCTCATAGTAGTATTATGATGCTTTAATCGATTAGGATAACAAGTTTAATTTATACGATACTAGCGACCCGCCCCGGCTACGCACGGGTAGCACTAATAATCCTAATAGCATACTATACCCAACATAGCCAGTGGGCAGTGGGCAAGTTTTACTGTTAAATATTACATTGTAAGAGCATGCCCCGTCCTCATCACACCTGCCACAGCCGCCAGCCCTCAGATTATAGGTCATTATTATAATATATTAGTTGTCTGAGCGCCGCGCCGGCCGAAATCGCGCCTTTTTATAATCGCGCCTTCTTCTATGTCGGTAAAAACACCTTCGCTAGTAAATATTGGTTTAGACCAAATTTGAAAATCATAAAAATGGTTATTGTGACTCAGCCTGAAAACATAGATAAATGCTATCGCGGACTTTTATTAGAACTTTTTGAGAGAAACAATTCCACCATACATTTTTTTCGTGTAGCTGTTTACGTAGTACGCCACGTAAGATCTCAGAAGAGACAATTTTTCCGACTTAGTTCACATTAATGCAATTTTCGTAAGGATCTCTAATTTTTATGAAAATAAAATATAGCCTATGTTATTCGCTCATAATGTGTGAAAGAAGTCACTATAAGTGAAAGAATTTTTAAAATCGATAGAGTAGTTTAGTAGAAACAAACATACAAACAAACAAATCTTTCCTCTTTATAATATTAGTTTAGCCTTCCAGGTTACTGTTCTACTATCTAACACTGTATCGACATTAACCATTAGGGGAAATCGCAGCCAAGAGCCATCGTGCCATTACAAATTGCGAAATACGCGGCCATTTCAATAATATAAGCAGAGATAACTAAGAATTCTCAGACCTGAGTCAACTTTATAACTCGTTGTCTCGGACTGAAAACTGAACCTTTACTCTAGAATCGACTAATTGGATTATTATCTATTATTATTATTAGATTATTATCTAATTGTTAGACTGCGGCCGACGAGGTACCGGGTTCGAGTCCCGGGTCGGGCCATAATTAAGTATCGGGTTTTTCTGA
This sequence comes from Erebia palarica, assembly GCA_964035005.1. Classification (NCBI taxonomy): domain Eukaryota; kingdom Metazoa; phylum Arthropoda; class Insecta; order Lepidoptera; family Nymphalidae; genus Erebia; species Erebia palarica. The sequence continues at coordinate 26,558,082 of OZ035986.1, forward strand.
TTAGGAATTCCCAGTCCTAGCCCGGAGTTAGGAACCCTTCACCGGTTTCACCCCCGTGCCTCGGAGAGCACGTTAAGCCGTCGGTCCCGGTTATTATCACTAATATGAATGATAATAGTCGTTAAAGCCCGCCAACCCGCATTGGAGCAGCGTGGTGCGTCTAAGCTCTAATTCCCTCTCTCCTATGAGAGTGGAGGCCTGTGCCCAGCAGTGGGACGTTAATGGGCTGTAGTGATTATCTAATTAGCTCGTTATATTTGTTTTTATTACAGTCCCGTGTCTTCATTCTTATGGATTTAAGTTTATGAAAATCCGGGGGGAAATCTTATAAATATATAAAAGGAAAAGGAAAAGTTGACTGACTGATCTATCGACGCACAGCTCAAACCACTGGATAGATCGGGTTGCAATTCTACATACTGATAGCTGATCAGGACGTAGGCCTAGGCATCCGTTAAGAAAGGATTTTTGAAAATTTAACCTCTAAGGGGGTAAAATTGGGCACCCTTAGTCCACCTATATTTAAGTAACTACCTCGTTGGTCTAGTTGTTAGCAATTAGTATATTCGACTGCGGCTGACGAGGTCCCGGATTCGAATTCCGGGACGGACCATAACTAGTATTGGGTTATTCTGACAATAAATATCTGGACTAGCCCGGAGTTAGGAATTTGGCGGTGTTTCACCCCCGTGCCTCGGAGAGCACGTAAAGCCGTCGGTCCTGCGCTTGATGAGAGTAAAGGAACAGAGAGTGCGCCTATGTATGGATATACACTTGTAGATTATAATGTCTCCCGAACAGATGGCTAATCTCCCTGGAGATAGGCCGCCGTGGCCAAAATTCAGTCGGGAGGACATTATTTAAAAACATCATTTCGTAATTAATACCTAATTATATTCTGAAATAATTCGCTACAAGCTAAGGTCGGCTTCTATTTCTTTGCATTAAATGATTAATGAAGTATTTTAAAAATTATTAGAATATAAGCAGTTAGGCTAGGATATTCATTCGCTAAATTAAAACATAATATCAATAGTGTTAATACTTCGCTTTGCATTGAATTAATTTTAAAAGTAAGAGTTAATTTGCTTGCTTTGCTGTCATTTGCTCGCAGGTTTCCGCCAGATAATTAATTAATTGTGATTTTCTAATACTAGGCAATATCTATCAAACTCCATTAAACATTATAAGTTATGAATAACATTTCCTGTGTCAGCATTATATCTTTCCAAATTATATTCAATTAGCTACCTTTTTAAATAATATACATTAGGTATAGCATTAATCTACTTATTCAACTACTAGCTAGGGCAGTATGTGTGGAATTAATTTTATCTAAGTTAGTAAAAAAATCACTGATTATAAAATGGCATAGGCGTTAAAATGTATGCGGCATAAATGCAAGTCAAGATCAAGTATTCGACCTAAGCAGGTAGATCACAACTTAAAAGATTTTGTTAACATTTAACGGAACGGGCCTGAGTAGGGTGAATCTGTAAGAAAAATTTTCACTTACCGACTTTCATCAGCGAATGCTCTACAAAAAAAGATGAAACGAAGAACCCATTCATAATACATCCAAAACAAGAACAGGCAAGTACGAAGAGAAGGCGTGCAACTCTTGGCCACTCATTACACAGCATCAAGGGCGAATACACCCTCAAGTTTTCCGGCAAGCTTGCATTGAGATTTTCAGAAACTGGATTGGCCATGTCTGTGGAAAAACAACCATAGTTAGGACTCAACAATACAATAAAAAGCTTAAAAAATAAATCAATAAATCTTTGTTTTGTTCCAAAATCCGTATTACATAGTTTCTTAAAATTACCCTGGACCCCCAAACTAGGATAGCCCGTGATTTGGGGATCAGTCTCTTCCCAGTGCAATGTAAAATAATATTAGAAAAGGTAACTGAATTTAAGTTAGTAGTAACTTACATAATTAATTATTAAGATTAACTTTAACTTTTAAATTAAAAAAAAAAACTTTCGCGTTGTTTTAAAAATAACTTAAATAAACACTGAATTTATAGTTTTAGTTTATGAATATGATTTCATTATAATCCTTTTACCTAATAATAATTAACAATTACTTAAAAGTTCGCAGTTCAAGTTCGTATTGCACTTAAATGTTTTGGTAATACTTGAATCCATTAAAAAGTTTTCCATATATTTTATGTTTATTTATGAAATTATATTTTAAGTTTTCCTTTATTAATTTATTTTTTATGAACTAAATTTGCCATAAACAATTCACCTAAGTTCAATTTCGAGTGTAAATGGATACTTACTTGTTGCATTTGAGTCCATGGTACCACCGGTAAGTTCCGTTGCAAGTGGCGTTTTGACGCTACGCCGACCCGCGCCGTGCTTCGGAGTCCGGACTCGTTGTGCGTTGGGATGCGCCGGTGCGAACTTGCACATGCACAATAGGTATTTAATACGACGGCCAGGAAACTATTGTCAGTCCACGAATTCGAAACTGTAACTCGTAAAATTGACGCATTTTATGTTTGTTTTACAATATTATTATATTTAAGTATTAGGAAACACTTGTTCGTTCCTACTGACTCACTTACTGACTGCAACGCAAAACCTTGCCCTAAACCGAAACTTTACATTTTTAGAAAGGCTAAGAAATTACAATACTAAGGTGGTTTTTTTTATTTGTATCCACTCATATTTTCCAAATTTTCCAATTTTGGAAAATATGCCAAAAAAGGAGTAAGATAAGAAGGGGTAGGTGAGAGTTTTAAGATTTTTGAAGTTATGTAATAGACTATATGGAAATTGGTATAATATTATAGGTAAGTACATGTCTTTTGTTTAAAAATTAAATTTTAAATGTGATTAAGGATTATTTTGAAATTCCATGAGCTCAAGGGTGGCTCAGCTCAGTATATTTATAAGGTATTCTCGTATTCTCTAGCTCTACTGCAGAATGCAGATTGCCGGCTTCAATACAATGAAAAGCAGACCTTTACGTTCCTAAACGTCGTTTCTTAGAACTTGCGATCCTTGAACTTTAGGTACTTACGAACAATTACGTAGGGATAGCAGAAGGGCGTTTTAACTGGTTTATATAGAAACATTGAGTATGATTAGTATTTATATCAAAAAACAGTATTCATTGAATACTGTTTTAACTGACTTAAAAAAGGAGGAGGTTCTCAATTCGACTGTATGTTTTTTTGTATATAATACGCGATCATTCCGCCAATTATAAATTAATTTTGATGATTATTTTTTTGTTTGTCCCATATTTTTATCGAAATTGATTTAGCGCTTTTTGATAAAATCAACAAAAACAAAATATACCTATATCTAGATAATGTTTTTTTTAATTTTTACTTATAGCTATAGTTTTGAAGTCGATTAGTGTTTAAGATGAATGCGAATAATTATTTTCCATACTATTCATTTTTGAAACCTTTGAACACTAAAATCAGATGCCTGTATAGGTAAGTTCGAAATTCGACTGGACAGCACATTGCCCACGTACCTACATCCAAATTCCAAACTCAAAGTTCTACTTCTAACCCTTGGACCAGCTTACTTGTACATACTTATTGTGTGTCATGAGTGTATCCTATTCGGGTGTTCAGGGGCTTGAACTTTGAACCTCGGGTACCCACTCACTTCTAACTTTACGGATCGAAGTGCGTTTAAAGCAATTTAATACCACTGACTTAGACGGCAGGAAAACATCGTGAGGAAACCTATGCATGCCGAGTTCTTTATTATTAAGTATGTACTTTTAAAGTCTGTGAGGCTGCTAGCCGACACTTGACCAGCGTGATGAACTGTGGCAAACCCTTCTCATACTGAGAGGTTTGAAACTTGATGGGTTGAAATAAATGACCCACCTATTCATTTTTTGAGTTTTAACACCCTAATTAAAATACTATTGGTATCGTTCCATTAATCAGAGACTTTGGTATCATGTTTCACACATGAAAGGGCGCGAGGCACCGTATTTGCCTTTATGTCGACATAGCTCTAAACTACAAGGGGCAATCTACTAAATATTATAAGTCTATCGGGAAAACTTACTCCGAACAAAAGAACAATGTTTCCAAGGTGAAAAGTGTCCTTGTCATAAATAAATAACTTTTATTTATAAATAAGAAAAATATAATATACTTCATAAAAAATCTTACCTAACGTTTTGATCTTGGTGAGAACTAGTTAATTAAACTAAAAATTTTTAACTCTTTTTTGCACGTCAAAAACAAAATGAATAGAGGTCATGAATGGAATACACAAGCGATCGAGATAGAAAACTGAAGATAATATTTTAATGTAACAACCCGAAAATTTACAAATCGCTAGAAACGTCATTATAGATTGAGTTATAAGATCATAGAGATACAATTATACTCAATCAATTTATCGAACTTTGTTTTATCGAACGCACATTAAGATTTTTTTATTAGTAGCTGTTGTAAATTGTAATCATTCATGTATCATTTGTCAGCTCTGCTTTTAAATTTGAATTGATTTTTTAAAGAAGTTATAACATTGTTAATTTATTTATTGACCAAACTTTAATTAAATTGATATTTGACTCATTCGATGTATTTCACTCGGTTCGTTTGGCGGGGATACACCGTATTGGGATAATTTGCTAAATACGAATATTTTGACGTTTGAAAGTTAGTCTCCTGCCGGCAGACTTAGCGATTATTGAATACTTTTGTGTTTAGATCGCAATTTGATTTGAGCTTAACGATAGCAATCGTGGCCGGATCAAATAAATATTTTCTTTAAAGTTTAATCAAGTTTTTACATTAAATCTCTCGTCCAACGGCTACACTTGTGACCATTCGCTCGTGCAAGTTTTAAAGAGAGTACAAACATATTTAAAAGCAATTTAATAATTATTCACCCTCTTCTGGAAATATGCTTACACATTTATTGCTACTAATACCTACTCTTATTACAATAACTACCTTACATATACAGTAAATATGAGATATATTTACTGTATATGCGCCTCTCAAACCCTGCGCCTATGTTCGATCATAAATTTTTATTTATCTTTTCTTGTTACGTTCGAATCTCAACTACTATGTCCTCCAGGTCCTCGACTATACCCATGCAAATTTAGTCTGATATATTAGTCTGATTAGATTCCTACTGTAATTTTGAAGCAAGAAAATATGGTTTTGGCTACTTATGTTTAATTTACTAAATTTTATAATGGGCATCCGCTTCCTTCCAACGCTTCTCGGGACGAACGGGTCAGGCTGAAGACGTTTTTAGGGGCATTACCACCTCTATTATGATATTATATATATCCCTGTGATTATTCCAAAAACTGTTACATGCTTAGTCTGGTTTTATGCTTTCTTACTTCGTAATATAGTTTATAATTGAGTGAATTTCTTTACGGCTCCTCATTATTTGTGTAATGTACTGTCGTTTATTGTTTAATTTTATGGGATTGTGACGCACAGATCATGTGCCAGATGTGGACTTGGGTACATTGATGTAGAATTTTAGTAATGCTTGGGTAGCATGGAGATAAAGATTTAGGATTGGTCTCCGCTGCGCACCCACAGCCTTATTACAACCAATCCTAAATCTATGTATGGAAGTAGTGAATGAAATGGAATCGCGTTGAATTCTTATCTAGCGTTTAAGATTATATGCTAATATGTATCAAAAATATTATGGATTATTTATTTAAAAACTTTGCAACCCCATTTATTAAGCTAAAGGCAAGTTTTCGTAAAATCAATTCCTAGTGGAGTACCTTCCTGTCAGAAGATTTAGGCTTTAAATATCTTCATTTCCTAAGATTTCGTGGTTCGTCAGTGCTTAAGTGGTACCTATTTCGATTTAATAGGTAAGCATGGTAATATTATATTCGAATGAATTTTGGACATGTGCGAAATCTTATCGTATAAAATGAACCCCATCCTAATCGTCTACGTCGAGCCGTCGTCGTCGCGCCGCGTCGGCCGCGGTTAGCGACGTTGTTTTCACCATAGAGAGGTAATGCCACGGCGGTTTACCCAATCTGGTTTCTCCGTGAATAATTACAATAGAGACAATTTTTTAGCACCATAAAATCCACATGTGTTCGTGCCGGGTCCCTATGTTTTGCTTTTTTCAATAAATTAATAATGTTAAGAACAAGGATCAAGGAACAAGAAGAAGGATTTTCTTGGGATAATATTGCGGTGGGTTCTCGCGTCCTCCCGCATACGAATCGAATAAGAGTAGGTATTGAATTAACAGATGAAAGTGGTAATAAGTAATAACCGGGACCGACGGATTAACGTGCTCTTCGAGGCACGGGGGAAACGAAAATGCCAAATTTGGACATCCAAATTCGGTCACGCTTCCTACTACTATCTAGAACTACTTTACATAAGTACTACTTATTTTAATCATTGATAACAGAAATTATTTAAAAATATGAACAAACACACTAATACGTATCTATCGTAGACATTAAAAGACTTGCATGCCGGCAAAAAAATTACATTAGAAGTGAAGAATACTAAATAATATTTATATTAGATACCTACTTACCTACTCTTCTTTGATAATTACGGACGTATTGATAACAACTTAATGTTTATAATAATTTCACTTTTTCACTTTACTCAGATAAAATATTATCTAGGTACGTTCACCAAAAGTTTTACAAAACAAAAGTCCAATAAGACCACTGCAAGTAGTAAAACTGTTAAATCTCTAATACACAAAAACCTTCAAAAGTTGTGTGCGTTTTAAGTATATTTAAATAAGTATATCTCCCGCCGTTTTATTAGTAAATAGTAATCTCGGCTATAGAAGTTGTCTTTTGTTGTTAGGGATTGTGGGGAGGTCTTAGGGTGTGAGGGTTTCATTGCGCCTCAAAGGAAAAATTACTCATTGCGCAGTTATCCGGGCTATTTTCAGAGTGGGATTGGAGGCTCGAGAGACCGAAGGATATTTTGAGATGTTTAATAAAAGTTAAGTTTCGATAGATCTGCCATGTCACCGTAAAATAGTAAAAACCGTTAGATTGTAATCTAACACTTTTTATCTCGAACGACTGTAAACTGTCGACAGATTGTGAACCACATACTGCTTACAATTTAACGCACTATTTTTCGGTAAATTATAATCTATTAGGTATATTAACCCGATATAACCTAAGTACCCTGTGTGTTTAAGTCAAACCCTATCCTAACCTATAAAGAAAGAGACAAGAAAACGTAAATACAATAAATATTTCAAAAATTAATAGTTACTCAGAACAATGAACGGTTCACAATCTTTCGACAGTTTACAATCTCGCGGGATAGAAACCGTTAGATTTTAATGTAACGGTTTTTACAATTCTACCAGGCCCGGATCTAGGGGGGGGCAAGCCGGGGCCCGTGCCCCGGGCGGCAAATTCAGAGGGCGGCAAATTCAAGCTTGGCAGACGAATACACTACTCAGCATTATCGCAACTTTGCGATGACAGACGCGCAGAACAGTAAAATTAATAAATAAAAGTTGTTTAATTTGGACAACTAAAGGATCCATAGAGTGTATATTATAGTAGGTTAGTAACAATAAAAACACAAAGAACTTGACTGACTGGTAGCTAAGCTATCAACGCACAGCCTAAGCCGCTAGGGTTAGAGGCTTGAAATTTAGACAGTAAGTTCCTTTTGTGACGTAGGCGCCCACTAAGGAAGGATCTTTCAAAATCCCTCCCCCAAATAGAACAGGGTCGATAATTTTTGAAACCAAAAAACCAAAAAAAAACATTGTAGGATGAAACCAATTGGAAAAGGCTCTTCCTTTTCCAATTGGCTTCATGTAAAAGATAAAAATAAAAAACTATTTGAATTTTTCAAATAAATTTTGAGGTTATGTGAAAAAAGTGTAAATACAAAAGTTGTAGATCTTTTTATTACTTTTAGTTTAGCCGGAAATCGAGATAAACCGTTTTTTACCCTTAAAAACCACCCCCTTTCACTTCCCGACCTCAGATCGCCCGTAAATTATTTTTCCTTTCACTTTTGTTATATTCTCTTTCTTTTCCAATGGGTTTCATCCTACTATGTTTTTTTTCACTTTTTACCATTTTCAAAGGCTTCAGGCCTGGTCTAAAAGGGGTAAAATAGGGGATAAAAGTTTGGATGAGGATTTTTGACGAATGAAATTCGATTAAAAATTAGGAGACACGTGTTTCAGTATTTTTGGAAATAATTCCACATCTAAGGCACCCGAGCGAAGCTTCTTTCTTTCTTTCTTTCCCGGTCTCTCGACGGACTCGGCTGTCCTCAGTCTCAAACATACAGTACAATACTACACAAAACGTAACACATCTGTGTATGCATGTTTTCTGGACCTGAGCCGCGCATTTGATCTTGTGAACTATGAAGTTCTCTGGAACAAATTGCATGTTGCTCGGGTCCCGGATGAGATAACGAGTCTGTTGAGATACTGGTACGGAGGCCAAGTGAACAACGTAAGATGGGGCGACGCGACGGTACGTCAAGGGGGACTCACCTCTCCAGATCTTTTCAACGTCTATATCAACGGTTTGATTGAGGAGCTGAGAAGCGCCAGGGTAGGCTGCCATTTGGGAGATGTATGTGTGAATAATCTCAGTTATGCAGATGACATGGTGCTGCTCAGCCCCTCGATCGGAGGGCTAAGGAGACTTCTTTCGGTCTGTGAGCGTTATATTAAGGATCATGGATTGAAATATAACGTTTCCAAGTCAGAGATGATGATATTCAGATCGGGGAAGGGTCCGGAGAGGGTGCCACCGGTCTTCTGAATGGTTCTACAAGTCTCGGTGACCACATGCCCTAACATGTTGTCACCGAGGACCTTAGGGATGACTTGAACATCGAGAGAGAGAGAAAAGCACTGTCGGTTCGGTGCAACATGCTCGCGCGCTGATTCTCTAAATGTAGTACCGACGTAAAGCTAACCCTGTTTCATGCATATTGTCAATGTTTTTACACTTGCCAATTATGGGCGAAATTCAGGCGAACGACAATGAGCACCATGAGGGTGCAGTACTGCAGCGCGTCGGGCATGTTTGCCGAGGCGGGAGTCTCCGATTTCTTTGCGATCAGGCGCAATCGTATAGCTTCTTTCTGGGAGCGATTGCGACTTGCGAATAATGTAATTCTTAGGGTCATCGGTGAGGATAAGTCTAGTGATATAATCAACCACTGGCGCTCTGTCCACCGAGACGCAAATAAGAAATAGGAAGTAGTTATAGGAAATAGCTCAAGCTAGCTTTTATTTTATTTTATATTTATCCTTATTTGTTTTTTCATGTATTATTTATACTAGTGTAACAATGGATTTTTATCTGAAATAAAGAGCTGTTATGTTTTAATATCAGCATCATCTATCAACAGGCTTATGGCTGAAATGATGATGATGATAAAGGTAAAAATATTGGCGACGGCGGCACTTTCCAATTTTTGCCCCGCCTCGAAAAAATTCAAGATCCGGCGCTGAATTCTACGGTGACATATTTAAACAGGTTGGCTTCTCTTGGGACAGTTTCATCCACGGAACAGAGATGTCCTACTTACTTCTCTGTTGTGTGTTTCATCAAAAACATTAGCTGATGCCCGCGGGTCGTTCTGCTGTGTGGATTCAGATTCAGGAAAATTCAAAGGAACTCTATGATTTTGCAGGATAAAAAGTATCCTAATATGTCACTCTCCGGGACTTTAAGTCAGACTCCTTTGATCCTTTCGACTAATCAACAAACAACACGCAATTAAACTCGCCGGCATATTTAGCGGAACATAAAAATAAGGTCCATAATTAAAAAAATATGGTTTTATTTTAAAATCTACTTACTACACTTCTTTTGTTATTTAAAGTTTCATTTGTTTTACTTAAAATGAGATCACATTAAGAACAGATTTTGCGAGTAAAGGCTATTTGTGAAAAATGGTACATTTTTTAACTTTTCATGTAACCGGGAAAAGTGAAATTTAATATTAAAATAACAATTAGTTAAATTAGAAAAATGGTGATTAATATCGCGTATTTCCTCCACGTGCTCTTATTAAAGTTTCTACCCGTCTAGGCATACTGAGAATGATGTTATCGATGGTCTCCTGGGATAGTCTCCGCCATTCCTCAACTACGGCGATTCGCAGTTCTCCCACGTTGGCAGGAGCTGGAATTCTGGACTTAACTTTTCTTTTCAGCAAGTCCCAAACGTGCTCTATTGGGTTCATATCCGGTGATCTCGCCGGCCACTCCATAACAATGATATTCATATCATTAAGATAAGCTCGAGTTACCCGAGCGGTATGCGGCCGAGCATTATCCTGCATAAAAACAAAATCTTCACCGATATATGGGGCAAACGGTACGACATTTTCTTCTAAAACTTCTCTGATATAGCGGTCTGCAGTCAGACTCCCTTTGTCAATCACTACCAAGTCTGTGCGAACTCCCAAACAAATGCCCGCCCAAACCATTATTGATCCACCACCGTATGCAACTGTAGTTTCAAAATTTGTCTGAATGTATCGTTCTCCTTTGCGTCTGTATATTCTTTGCCTGCCGTCAATTTGATTTAAGAGAATTCTGCACTCATCACTAACCAATACCTTACTCCATTGGTCCGCGTTCCAAAGTCGATGTTCCTGAGCAAAAGTTAACCTATTTCTACGATGATTTACCTCGAGCCTTGGAGCCTTGCCGGGCACAAATGAACCCAAACCAGCTTTTTCGAGCCTTCTTCGTACCGTACGCTCACTTACGGTTACACCCCGCACTGCTTCTAACTCATGTCGGGCTTGGACGGCCGTCTAACGGGGGTTCCTACGTACACGAAGCCGAATGAAACGATCATCCCTACTCGAAGTGCGTCTTTTTCTGCCTTGTCCTGCTCTTCTCACATAAGTACCGGTCTCCCTGAACCGTTGGATACTGCGATGGATCGTTGAAACTGGTCGACGAAGATCTCTGGATATCACTCTGTAGGTTTGACCATTTCTTCGCATTTCGAGTGCCCTGGCAATCTCCGTTGTGGACTCGAAGTTCGCTCCAGATATAGTGTATTTGAATAAAATTAAAACAATTGCATAAAATGTGATGTTCAGTTGTTTTCTTAATTTGAAAATATTTCTTTTTAAATTAAATGACGTATAAACCAGCCAGCAACCTTATATGATACTGATATCAAACCTTTTTTTTATGTTCCGCTAAATATGCCGGCGAGTTTATATTAAGTATATTGACAGGATTTAAATTTTGCCACCAATTGCTTCTCTTTGCATTCATTTTTTTCAGTATTTTTCTCAAATAAATTGAGAAATAAGGACCTATAAGTATGGAAAATCATTAATACATAGTATTAAAAGGATTTCAAAATAATAAAATCTATATAGATGTAATGTCTGGTCTAGGCTGCTATAAGCAGAGTTTTAAAAATAAACAAATTTTCAGAATACCAATTAGTATTATATGCAGCCCAAACTCTATAAGTTATACCTCTTTAAAATCAGAGTAGATAGAAGGAATTAGGTAAGTAAACATTTTTTAAATTTAAAATCTAGTAGGTAGACCTGTAGGTAATATATACATTACTTACATTCAATACAATACTTACATTCAACTTATTATTAAAGCTCCAACTTCCTACGGGCTCTTGGGCCCCGGCGAATTGGCGGCATGAAGACGCCTTAGTGATGTAAGTAAGCTGTTTGAAGATCAAAATAATACCTAAATTGATACCATCCAGACAATACCTAAGCTTTTAAGCCAAGTCAATGCCTTAAAGCAGTGAAAACATACCTGGCTACATAATATTTTTTTTAAATTCTATTCTTAAGTTATACGAAATACTAACCAACCAGCATCGGCTGCGAATGAGGAATATTTAGGATTCATTTCTTAGTCTAGGCCACCACCACTACAGCTTATTAACGTCCCACTGCTGGGCACAGGCCTCCACTCGCGAGAGAGGGAATTAGAGCTTAGACCTACCACGCTGCTCCGATGCGGGTTGGCGAGCTTTAACGACTATTATCATGTTAGGGGTAATAGCCGGGACCGACGGCATAACGGCCTGCGGCCGGGCACTTCAATCGGGTTAATATACCTAACAGATTACAATCTTTCGACAGTTTACAATCTCGCTAGATAGATTACAATCTAACTGTTTTCACAATCTTACGGTGACATATACACTACATTTTGCACAAATTTCTTTATGTTCAGACTGTAAAGCATTGAGCACTCCATATAGAGAAGAAAGTGTCCGATTTCTTAATTTTTCCGTTTTTTTAAGCAATCCCTAGCCTGGAGCTTGCTCTGTCCCCATACAAAGTTCGCTTAAGAACCAACCGTCATTTAAAACATTTATTACCTACTGGGTTCAAATTAATAGGTACCTTTTACTACTTGAGAGCAGATTGATTAAAACAACGGGCACTTAGTTAGCTCTTTTTTTACTTATCACCAAAAAAATATATATTTTAAGGGTTATTTCGACTAGCCTTGCTTCGCATCGTATTTCACAATCAATCTGCTTGAACAAATAAATATCATCTTTATCCCATTGTAATAGAGCTCTAAACAGTATGTAGATAAGCAAGACCTGTCGTAGTCCATCAAAAGTATTACAGATGGTGATAAAAATATTAAATTATAGTAATTACAATAGATGGCGTTACGAGATTCGGAATAGCGCACAAGTCTAGCACTTTAAGCTGCTTTTATCTTGTTTGTTATATAATATTAAGGATCCAACGCTCAAACGGTGGATTATGAATATAGGGGTCAAACTCCTTCACTGGTTTCATGGTCATTTCTCAGTGTCTTAGATCTACTGTCTTTACTGTAGGGACTGTACTGTCTGTCAGCACGGATAATATAATATGCTACTCCAGCAAATCAATCTAAATCGCCATCTAAACGAGAACGGTTAAACCAGCTGTTAAAAGTAATTATTATACGACGTCAATAGGTGGCAATCGCTTGTTTCGCCATCTATACGAGAGAAAGGTTAAACCATCTGTTAAAAGTTTTTATACGACGTCAATATAGTGGCAGGCAGGCATTGACGTATAGTGATGGGCCAACTCGGGGTTGGGGTGGCCTCGGGCCTCGGACTTTCGCCAAGCCAAGTTCAATCGAGTTGAAAGTACGCGCACCGAGTAAACCGAATAATTAACGTAATAATTCATGTTTGTTGTTTTGCGAATCATGAATTGAATGGATGATAGTAAGTATTAAGTGTTTACTCACCCACAATATGTTATACTTTTTTTAAGTTGAGGTGATAATGATTAAAGAAAAATTTAAGTACCTAAAGTCTATTTTTTAATCCCGGAGACAAAAAGACGTTTCCTGTGTTGCCTGTTTTTTATGGCTCTTAAATAGTGATGTAGTGCAGTCGATACTTATTTACCGATAAATATTTATTTTGTAGGTAGGTGTTCATGTCAGGTGTGTATAAGACAACAAAGTGTGTAGGAAATATTATTTCAATTCAAATTAAATGTATGAGCTGATTCTCATTTCATGTTTTTCATATTATTAAAAAATTGTAATAAATTCACCATTTTATGCATTTGACATTATATTTAAAAACCTGTATAATGAAAACTAAACGTTACCTACGTATTACGTCAAATATAAATAGCGAATCTTTATAAGATACTAGCTGATGCCCGCGAATTCGTCTGCGTGGATTAAGGTTTTTTGTTCCCGCGGGAATTGTTTAATTTTCCGGGATAAAATGTAGCCTACGAGTTATAGAGTATAAATATGTACTATCACTACCTCGCAGGGAAATACCACTTTGTTCGACTTACAAAGTCAAAACAATTCGAGATATCGCGTATTTGAGGGTCCAGCGGAAGGGAATAGCAATATTTTTCGTCTTACTGCGAATAGTTTATTTTACTCCTTATGCACAAAATATTATTTTATTATCGATTTTTATCTATACCAGAACCATGAAGACAACACTATTATTAAAGAGCTGGTATCATTATTTTTACGTTTGACATTTGTAGCTGTCATTTTAGTCTCTGGGATTAAAACATAGACTTTAGTGATTAGTTATGTTTATGTTAAAAACAATACAACAGTTTAGAAAAACATCTAGATATCAATATTAACAAAAATTATAATATTGTATTTTAAAAAATAACAAAAACTAAACAGGCTTGCAAATTTGGTCACCGGGCCAGGACAGCAGAGCAGGACCGAATTCGCAAATCCATGGAGGAGATAGAGGAGATAGAGAGAGAGGAGATAAAATTTGGAATTTGGAACGATTTGGAAATGCGGGGGAAAATATATTATTGAAGATATTTACTAACATAAGATACTTGTTTCAGGATAAAGAAATGAAATTTAAGAATGGAATACATTCCCTGCGATTAAGAAAAATAACGATGGTGTCAGAGACGAGGTTATAAAAGGATGCGTGCGCATCTGCTGCGGACTACATTGTCACCCGTCGTTGCGTGTCGTTCTTGTGTGATTTTATTTTCTCGCTGTAATTTTTTTATTGTTCATGTTAATAAATGAGTCAGGAGAGCTTTTACGTCTTTCTTCTTCAAGTATCCTCTAGAAATTTGCAAGATCAGAAGTGGGATTCGGTATCAACGTGATGCCTAATCCTACCGGCTATTCTGATTCTATAATTCTATACTTGAGGAAGGAAGGCAAGAATGCCTGATTGTGATCGCGTGAATGTCGTAGAACTGGTCATAATGGTTGTTTGAAGCATGAGGTGGACGCGATACTAGTTCGCGTCAGGTGCTTTGAAAAGTCAGACAGCTACGCCTAATATCACCATCGCCTGATAGGCGTGCGTTGTTGGAAAAACCTCCGTCATGTTCTATGAGCCGGCGGTCATGTTGCAGCCGCTGGGTGCACCATACAGGGGTCAAATGTTGGGTGTTGAATCGGAATGTGTTGTAAGTGACGCGAATGCGGATATGCAATCATTGTGTTTGAAGTAACGAGTTCAGATAGTTACAGCACATATGTTGACTATGCTTATCGTTCACTTCTTCGTTTACGAATAGTGAGAGCGCTCAGTGTTGGGTAATTGATGTTTTGAAAAACTGGATTGCAGTCTAATTGTCATCGTTGCCTGGTTGCCGTGTAAACTGAAGATGTGAACATTAGGTGTTCAGGTTCTTATTCTGTTCTGTGCATATCAGCCATGACATATTGTCATGTCATGTCAGTTATTTGTCTACTTGTGTTTATTTACTTTCGTGTAAAATTATTTGAAGTTTGACCTGTTAATTTTTGGCCGTTTTGTAATCTTGTTAAAGTTGTGTACGTAGAATAAAGTCTGGCTTGTTTGTTCGTATTTCTTTCACAGATAAACGACCGCTGATACTGCTCACATTTTTATAGAGCACCAAAAATAACAGTTCTACTTTTTCACATTTAGAGAATGTTATTCAAGTAAGTTCCGTTCAATGAATATGTTACGAAGTTATTACTCGAAATGTGGTTCATGTGATATGGCTTGTAAAGGTATTCAGAACTTGTGACAGACGTGTGTGGTGTGGTCATTATCTGTTCTATTTCTCTTTCGTATTCGGCGCTCAACACGGCGTGAGGCGTTCTGGACGCGCAAGTCTGCGCGCTCGCCTGCTGAGCCGAGCTGCGCGTCTGCGTGTCGCGCAGGGCTGCGCGCTCGCCTGCTGAGCCGAGCTGCGCGTCTGCATGTCGCGCAGGGCTGCGCGCTCGCCTGCTGAGCCGAGCTGCGCGTCTGCATGTCGCGCAGGGCTGCGCGCTCGCCTGCTGAGCCGAGCTGCGCGTCTGCATGTCGCGCAGGGCTGCGCGCTCGCCTGCTGAGCCGAGCTGCGCGTCTGCATGTCGCGCAGGGCTGCGCGCTCGCCTGCTGAGCCGAGCTGCGCGTCTGCATGTCGCGCAGGGCTGTGCGCTTGCCTGCTGAGCCGAGCTGCGCGTCTATACGTCGCGCAGGGCTGCGCGCTTGCCTGCTGCTGCGCGTCTGCTGGTCGCGCAGGGCTGCGCGCTCGCCTGCTGAGCCAAGCTGCGCGTCTACATGTCGCGCAGGGCTGCGCGCTTGCCTGCTGCGCCGAGCTGCGCGTCTACATGTCGCGCAGGGCTGCGCGCTTGCCTGCTGCTGCGCGTCTGCTGGTCGCGCAGGGCTGCGCGCTCGCCTGCTGAGCCAAGCTGCGCGTCTACATGTCGCGCAGGGCTGCGCGCTTGCCTGCTGAGCCGAGCTGCGCGTCTACATGTCGCGCAGGGCTGCGCGCTTGCCTGCTGAGCCAAGCTGCGCGTCTACATGTCGCGCAGGGCTGCGCGCTTGCCTGCTGCGCCGAGCTGCGCGTCTATACGTCGCGCAGGGCTGCGCGCTTGCCTGCTGCTGCGCGTCTGCTGGTCGCGCAGGGCTGCGCGCTTGCCTGCTGAGCCAAGCTGCGCGTCTACATGTCGCGCAGGGCTGCGCGCTTGCCTGCTGCGCCGAGCTGCGCGTCTATACGTCGCGCAGGGCTGCGCGCTTGCCTGCGGCTGCGCGTCTGCTGGTCGCGCAGGGCTGCGCGCTTGCCTGCTGAGCCAAGCTGCGCGTCTACATGTCGCGCAGGGCTGCGCGCTTGCCTGCTGCGCCGAGCTGCGCGTCTATACGTCGCGCAGGGCTGCGCGCTTGCCTGCGGCTGCGCGTCTACTGGTCGCGCAGGGTCGCGCTCGCCTAGTGCGCGACACTTCACGCTCGCCTGCCGCGCTGCGAGGCGTGACAAGGCGTGTTCGCTAGTCACACTGGGAGGTGTGACGCTACGCGACTAACTGCGTGCAAGGATGTGGTGACTGATGTCGTTTCAGGTTTGGCCGAGTGCACTATTTGTTTGGGCTAAGTTATGCTAACGTCGCGCCTATGTCTTATGCCATGAAGTTGCTCTTTATACTTTTCTCAACGATACCGCAACGAGACAAGCTGACGTCGCGCCTCTGTCTAACCAGGCTAAGTCATGCTAACGTCGGGCTTAATGACTTAGGCCTGTGCTGTCTGTACACTCTGGGCAGAAAAGCTAACGTCGGGCCTCTATCTTGCCGTACTAAGTTATTGCGAACGTCGTGCCTATGACTTAGATGTGTACTCTTCAGAGTATCGGGCAGACAAGCTAACGTCGTGCGACTGTCTTGCCGGGCTAAGTCATGCTAACGTCGTGCTTAATGACTTAGGCCCAAGTTGTTCTAACACTGCTTACCAGTTAGGGTAAAACGTTGTGCCACTGTCTTGTCGTGGTAGGTCATGCTAACGTCGCGCTTAATGACTTAACCAGTGGCCGTAACGTTTCGAATTTTATTTATACGCATAATGTGTCTTCTGAAATTTGAAGCGTTGTATTCGGTAATGGCTGTAAAAAGATATGTGAAGTTTGTTGTTTTATGTGCGCAGGTGCAGACAAGGACATGAGATGATCTTCCGGGTTGCCAGCAACCAACAAGGTTCTGTGGTGCCTAGGCCTCCAGGTGCTTCTGTTACGCCTGCCATTTAAGAGCTTCAAGATTCTGGTCTGTGTCCAACGGAGTCTAAGCAATGCCACTGCTGGACTAGAGGAGCTGAAATGAAGGAGCCCGGGGACGGTCTCGGGTCAGTCTGGCCGTATTGAAGATATTTACTAACATAAGATACTTGTTTCAGGATAAAGAAATGAAATTTAAGAATGGAATACATTCCTTGCGATTAAGAAAAATAACGATGGTGTCAGAGACGAGGTTATAAAAGGATGCGTGCGCATCTGCTGCGGACTACATTGTCACCCGTCGTTGCGTGTCGTTCTTGTGTGATTTTATTTTCTCGCTGTAATTTTTTTATTGTTCATGTTAATAAATGAGTCAGGAGAGCTTTTACGTCTTTCTTCTTCAAGTATCCTCTAGAAATTTGCAAGAATATCATAACTTCGTCATTTGTGAAGTTAAGATATATTTGTGATTAAAAAAACTTTCACAATGTTTCATTGCAAGCTTATCTATATACTTTTAATTTAAAATAAAAAAATTGGAAACTTCCTTGTTTTCATTATGCAGGAGAATCGGTATCCAAATGTCGTAGATAGGTCTGCATATATACTAATCGTAGTCAAAATTCGATGCAAAACAGAAATTATATGAATTCAACGAAATCACGCAACCTTATCGCAAAACGAAATAGTGAGTTTTGTTTTTCGTTTTCTTCGTACTAACTTTTTCAGGCATCAGGGCCAGGCCATAGAGCATTAGACCTAAACAAGACTTATACAAAGACACAGACTTACAAACCAGTATGTCTGTGTACAAAGATTTATGCTATGCCTATATCTTTGATTATTTAATAATATACATAATCGAAGGCCTATATACTTAACTCCATAGATCTCAGTAATGGTTTATGAAAGAGTATATGGTGTCATGGGGATATAAACAGGCAACTTCATAGACACAATTTGAACTATTTATCGGACAATTGTGGGAGTGAACGTAAATTACATCTGTGTATCTTTAACTTTTACTAATATTATGAAACAGTTTTGTTTGTAAGGTTTACATTGAACTGATAATATAAATTTATACTAATATTATAAACGCGAAATATTGGATTTATGGATGGATGGAAGAGATAGATTATAGTCTGGAATAACACATCGGCTAGTTCTTTTTCCGGAAAATTACCGCGGGAACCATAAAACCTCAATTCACGCGGAGGAGTCGCGGGCATCAGCTAGTTCATTATAAAATACGACCTACTAGTATTTTTCTAAATATTATGTTTAATTATTTATTAATTTTATTTGTGATAATTTTATATCGATTGAATAAGTATCGATAATAGCAGCCTTAAACTCCACCCATATCCCATTTTTACTTACCGAAAGCTTCAATTTGAATATGATAGTTCATATCCTTCTCAAATATCAAAGTTCGTGACTAAGAATCTGTGGTTTGCGACCCATTGCTACACTCCTGAAAAAGCTTACGCGAAACCAGTTTTATGGACTGTAACAAAAACGATCCACTATGGATATTTTTGGATGTGATTTTGCGACAATTTTTAACCGGTAGGGTTGCCGGTCTTATCCTAGTTATTTGCTTCTTTTTCTGGTCGGTGGTTATTTGTCTCTGGCGGTGGTCTCTGGGTCTGACACAAGGACCTTACTACCTGACACTTTGATTTTATAGGAGAGGATATGTTGCATTTTACTCAATTATAGCTATACGATGCATTTTGTTAATAAAACATGTAAAACTATGATTTGACTTTTCTTACTCACTAAAAGCTACGTTATTAGAACGAGACAGGCGTATTATGTCATTGCGTGAATATGTCGCGTAATTGTCATATGACGTCATCAAATTTAGCTATTGAAGCCAATTTTTTGACAACTATAAATGGCGTCTGTTGTGCTTCCGGTGTGTCAGTTGTGAATAATTACCTGTTTTTTTTAATATTTTCACGTATTTTCGCTTAGTTTTATGTAATCAACTATGGTGAAGTGCTCAGTTGTGGGGTGTCGTAATAATAATATTGTAAAACGCCCAGGAATTTCACTTCATAGGTGAGTAACAAAGTCGTCTAGTTTTTCTTTTTGTGGCTACTATTTTAAGTTATTTCGATTAATTATTGCTTAGTTTCTTCTTTACTGAATCCATAACATGTAAATTTTTACGCTGTTCCCAAAAATTTGGATTATTTCATTAGTTTTTGTATAGAGTGTATATAAAGTGCGGGGATTGTAATGTTTACAAATAAATTTAATATCGATAAAATTAAAATCTCTTAAAACTCTTACTATTTCTCACTCTGAGGGGTAGAGAGATGAAATTGAACAGTCAGATTCTACTTATAATATTGACAAACTCATTTTAGACTGTAGCGATGATAATCTAGTGATTAAGACACCCGATACGTCAATAGTAAATATAAAGTACTAGTATATTCCTTGGCTGCGTGGACCACTAAAGTGGCCCGCGGATATGCACAGGTTTTTTTCAAATGCAACTATAGGCATTCTTTCTTGATTTTTATTGATTAGTGATTTTTATTCTTCAATGTTACCATTTCTCTCAAAAAGTACTGGGCCGATTGAGATACGGTTTTTTGCATTGGATATGTATAACTTGTGAGAAAGTTCTTAGATATATTTTATGGTCAAAGTCCACAATGCTGCGCTGCAATCGTGATTTTTTTTACTATCTGTATGCATTTTTATAAATTTTTGAAATAAATCAATTTTAAAATCAGTTTACTTTTATTATTCATATCATTACATTCAGTAACATTTTTTCCATAATATCTAGGAATTACAACTTATATTATGAAACAGTATTGTTTGTAAGGTTCACACGAACTAATAATATAAATCTATACTAACACGTTAATGACACACACGGATGATGTTGTTAATCATGCCTAAACTGATCTGTATGAAATTTGGGACAAAGATAGATTATAGTCTGGAATAACATGCCGGCTAGTTTTTATTCCGGAAAATTCAAGAGTTACCACGGGAACCAAAAAACCTCAAATCACACGGACGTAGTCGCGGCCATCAGCTAGTTCATTAGAAAATACGAATCTTGTATTCTTAATTTATGTATACTAGTGTTTTTTCAAAATATTATGTTTAATCATTTATTAATTTTATTACTTATAATTTTATATCGATTAAATAAGTATCGATAATACCAGCCCTAACCCCCAGCTAAAGCTCCGCCCATACGCCATTTTTGCTTACCGGAAGCTTCAATTTAAATATGATGTTTCATATCTTCTCTCTTCTTCTTTCTTATAAAACAAAGACCTGACATGTCTCTGCCTGACATTTCTGATCCCGAAGGATATATACTAGTACCTAATCTGTGGGTTATATTCAGCTTCTTTTTCTGCCTGTCGGTGATTTAAATAATGTACTCTGCAAAGAATATATTATTATTATACTCTCTTGCGAGTACTCTGTGTCGGTGATATTCAGGTCTGTCCTCCACCAACGATAAATTAATTATTAAAGGTTAAATTAATTTAGATCTCTGATCTCGAATGAATGAAAATGTTCTTACAATTAATAATAGTGTTGTAAACACTAACTTTAGTCAGTTAAATGTGCTTTGTGCTTAAATATTAAATAGGTATGTTTGTTTATTGTATGTACTGCTTGAAAAAGTTTGTTGACTTCATTTTGGTACTTGGGATAAACGGTGACGTGATCTTGCCAATATTTCTCGGCGGGACAATTGATTTGTCGCAGTCCCCTGCCAACAGTTTAAAATAATTATTTTCATCTCACTTACCTTTTTAGCCTTGCTTCATGACCTCTCATATCACTTACGAGTAACATCCTGTTATTTAACAAGTTCGTTGTTTTCTGTTTACAGATATAAGTAAATAACGATGGATTCGCAAATCGTGCAAACATTAGCCAATGCAATAAGCACTGCTACTGTTCTATCATGTTTATTTCTAAAAGTGCCTCAAATAATGAACCTAAGAAAGAAAAGATCTGCTGAAGGAATATACATACAAGCAATGTTGATGGAGATTACTGGGTATGCAATACTATGTTGTTTTTATATTTGTATTGTATAATTTTACAAATACAAAAATTTAAAAACACTAATGTAATAGTAGTTTATGAAACAGTTGCATTATATTGAATTCTGAATGTGAGTTTATAAAGAGAGGTGCAAGAGAGGCTTTTAATGGTACCACACTAGTGTTTTAATACATGGATATGTGTAGTCAGCTAGTTTCAATCACTACCTTATCTATACTAGTGATATGCCGGATATCTGTATCTGTATCCTTTACTTTTTTGTCAGATCTTATACCTTATTAATTTTCAATGCATAGATGAAATTCTATATTTAAATAGGTGATTAGTTGCAATGAAAAATCATTCAGATTTATTACTTAAAAACAAATATTTTATATCTCAAACATTTATCATAGTGAGTTTCAAGGTCATGCACCAACAATTAGTTAGAAAGTTAAAAGTCCATATCCATATTTGCAGATCTTAACACACAAATATGCCTATTTGGATCCATATTTCGGATATAAATTTTTAACGAACTGGCACATCACTAATCTATACTCATATCACAGATCAAATAATAGTAATACACTTATCTTGAAATCAAATCCATAATTACTTAGCAGTATTCATAATTTGTTGTAACTTTTCTTGATATTTCAGGTAAAGAATTTGTACTTTATTTACAGGTTTACAATAGTCACTCTGTATAATTACACTAACCACTACAGTGTTATGACTTATCTGGAATATCCAATCATACTGCTGCAAGTGTATGTCATGTTATATTATGTTTTGAAGTTTAGACAACACTTGTCTGCACCAATAGTGTCTTCAGGAACATTGTTGTATATTGCTATTATTCTTGGTTTTGTGTATGGTATTGTTCCCAAAGAAGTGCTGTCATATTTAGTGGTAAGTCTCTCTGGTTCCTATAATGAAAATAAAGTGTGGGCACACAGTTGCCAATTCTTTGTGTTGATAATTTAGCAATGTGCAACTCATTTCTATGTGTATACATTTCCTTTTACAGCCTTTCTGTACTCCATTAAGTGGATCAGCTAAAGTAACATACATATATGGGATAATTAAAGCAAAAAATGCAGATGCTGTGTCCCGTACTACTTGGATTATATCAATGTTAACAAATCTTGGTGAGTATATTAAGAATCCGTACATTGTCTATGTTTGTGTATCCCATCTTGTGTCGAGTTAAAATGACTCTCTTGATGGGAGGTCATTATGCAGTGCAGTGCTGTCTTAGTGGGAGGTCCCAAGTTCAATCCCCAAGTCCAAAATAATTCCTAGAATTATTATGGGTAAGAACCAATTGTGTGCCACTTTTGTTGGGCTTTGTCATTTCTTCTATGACCTGTTGCCACATTGATGTAGTCATACATCAATGTGGCAAGGTCCTGCAGGGAATATTATAAAAGGGCTAGCAATATTTTTTAATGCTGTCATTTTAGTTTAATTATGAGATTGTGTTAATGAAATCATGCACTCTCACATTGTCTGATCAATGACCATACATTAGGTAGTCAGATCAATCCTGTGGGGCAGGGGCGTGCAGCTCATATAGGCATTAAAGCATGCATATTAGTTGTAATAGATCTGATATTGAAAAAAATTGAGAAGGAATACAAATTAGACTAACTGGCGGAACATACTTTGTTTGTCTCATTCTGTTATGTAGGTGCTAGAAACCTAAAGCTGACATGTCCACTAAAACCACTGGTGTTTATTTCAACAGTCTGATGTTGCCTTGCAGAGTTGGTTGAAGAGTTTGGAGACATGCCAAGGCAAAATGACTAGTACTTGTACTAGTAATGTTATCTTCCATGTTATTCATGGAATGTTGGTAAAGTTCTGTAAAATTATAAATTTAGTTATAACTAACAAACTATTATGATTTGTTACAGCGCGCCTGTTCACCGTCTATGTTGACTCTGCGGATAACAACCTGATGATCAATTTCTTAATTTCAACATTTCTAAGCGCTTGTGTATTAAGCACAACTATTTATTATCAAACATACTATAAATGTAAGAAGTCTGGCAAATCTCATGCACGTCAACATGAAGATTGATGTTATACAAAGAATGTTTTTTACAAATTTGTCATGGATTTAATACACATTGACCTTTGGTGATTGGTTAGTATTTAATGATTTTAGATACATCTGTCAAAGTGCAATAAATAATAACCATGTATGCCGAGTGGTTAATGTAAGCTTGTTGGCTGTTGTGAGTTGCATACATGCAATAATTAATGGCCATGTATGACGAGTGGCTAATGTAGGCTGTTGTGTGTTGCATACATGCAATCATTAATGGCCATGTATGCAGAATAGCTAATGTAGGCTGTTGTGTGTTACATACATGTAATAAGTAATGACCATGTATGCCGAGTGGCTAATGTAGGCTGTTGTGTGTTACTATTTACATGTAATAAATAATGGCCATGTATTCCGAGTGGCTAATGTAGGCTGTTTATGATTAAGTTATTTTATTTTGCTGAATATTAAAAAAAAAAAAATGAAATGAAAGTAAATTATTATTAGTAATATATTTATTGTGCCCATAGGAGCATCTATAAGCTGCTCACATTTTAATAAATTATGTATGTAGGTATAAGATTTTATTTTTGAGTCACAAATCAAAAAGTTCACCATTTTATTGTTTAGGTAGTCATCACTAGTCGAAAGTTAGTTTTATTTTTGTGTGTTAAAAGGATCATAAAATAATGCTGAGTTCCTATTTGTTTGATAATTAACATTTTTTTTATTTTGGAAGAAATAATTTAAAACATTAAATAATTATACTATGGTAAGTATTTTTGTTTTTATGAGGCTATTTTTTATATAATATTATTATACATTGTCTGATTAAATATATTTAGGTACAAACATCGAGGAGATGAAATTTTGCTAGTGACAGCACAGCGTAGAGCCAAAAGGTGCGTCGGTGGTGGCTAGTGTACGGTGCTAAACGCGAGAGTCGGCTGGCATCGCGCGGGTTATCTTCATTTTTTTAGCGAATTGAGTATTTGACAGCTATTCAAATAAATTATTTTGTAGTGATTATTAAACCGTGGATCTCCCAAAAGACGTAATATCCTTTTGCCCTGTTAATTTTATGTTGGTTATCCATTTTAAATTATCGATTAAAGTAAAAAAGTGCATTTCTGCATTTAAAACAAAATCCCATACTAAGCACGCGTTTTGAAGTTTGAAAAAAGTTAAGTTACTGAGTTGACTAGTGGTCAAATAACCAATTGTTACTACTAAGCTCTATGAAATGAAAATAATCTGCTATGTGTATGAGGTGTGGACGTTATCTGTGATGAAAGCTCGACTTTAATACACCTTTACCACTAAGGAAGTTTCATCTCTGCAATTATGCCAAGGTTTTGACGCACACAATAATGATGGTGCCGTTATAGGTACCTGTTCGTATGATGGAATATTTTTTTTTATAAAAATGAGTGTGTTCTCAGGTAGGTATGTATTAAGTTTATAGGTATTTAATTACGCACAAGCTGAATTATTAGAAAACTCATAATATAATGAAGATTGAATTATAATGTTACTATGAATGGAGGCTTTTCTCAAATAGAAAAATTAATACTTAGTCATTTAATAATACTAATGTAAATTAATAAAAGTAGGTAATGATAAACTACGAGGATTTTATATGTACCTAGCTGACATAGTCATGAAGTAGAATAGTTAGCTAGTCAGACCGCGTAACTTTGCATCAATTGTTGTATTTGACTGAATTTATGGTATTCTTGCTGGGTCAATGGATTTTGTCCAATAGTGGAAGGGTGTTGGGTGATTGCGATCGTTACTCTGTTGCTGTCATTTTTAGCCGGTCGCCCTGCAGCTTATTATCTCTCATTCCGTTAATCGCTAATTTGACTGGACTAGCAAGGGCTAGTGAATAAAGAAATTATTAGGTCAAAACTACTTTCTGGTGCACTTTGAGTTGTGTTGTGATGGTTATACGATCAAAGGTAAAATATGTATAATAATTAATTAATACGTTGTCACAGCCACAACCTCTTGTCACGGCCACATCCTAGAGCAGCATCACCACAGAACCGTCTCAAGCAAAAACCGGTCCTGCTCAAAATAAGATGTTGCCGTGGGGATGGGCTCATTATCTATAGTGCATATTTTTATCAATTAAATTAAATTTTAAAATAATATATTATTTCGAAATATTTAAACATGTCTTTTATTTGAGTAAGAAGCTATGCCTTTTACAAACTAATTGTTTAAATCAATGATAATATTGGAAGTAAAATAGATAATAATATTATTATTATGACAAATACCAATTATTTAAAAATATGGATATCCTTGCAGGAGACCTATTTCCAGCAGAGCACGTCTATCGGTTGGTGATGATGATGTGTTATTGTGTGTCTTTACGGTACATAATATTACCTAAGTGTCTTCACTTTTTAGATCTTTAAACTTTTCTAGGACTCTTTGCCCCGGCGATTTATTGACCATGGTCGAAGACAGTATAGTCAATAATCTAGATTTACCTCTTGTATCTAAGTAACAACTACGGTTTGAATTCTTCGGGCCATTTTCTTTAGGTGAGCATTTATACTTCATCATTAGTAATCGTGAACACAAAACTCTGGGTGAAGTATCGATGGAAGATGATGATGTAATTTTTTTCCCGTATGAAGTAATGTTTGAACCGTGGCGCGGTGAGCTGACATATGATTGCTCATGTCTGTATACTTCATGAGATGGTTCTATACCTAAAATGTTTGTTTCCGGTAGTGGGGGCAGTTCATCTGGTTCATTCGCTGCGCAATCACTGAACATTTCTTCCATTTCCTTTTCTATTTTTAAAATACCTTGTGGCTCTTGTGCTCCAAAACTCGCTCTACTGGCTAAACGCCTACCTCTACGCCTAGCGTTGGACTTAGCCAAATTGACGGCACTTTCAGATCCAATAAGATGCGTATTTTGATCAATATACTTACATACTATTTCGGCTTCCTCTTCTGGGCTTAGGTGTGCATCGCGATAAAACCCATAACCGTTACGGATGTCATGGTATCCTTCTAGTATCAGCCATGCTAAAGTAAATATTACAAGAGCAACAGTTGTGCAGACAGCTATGACAGTAATAGTGTCGGGTCTTGATAGTTTATAATTAATTTTTCCGAGAACTCCATAAGTTACAAAATTTCGTGTACGCTTATTACCACGAGCTCTACAAGTGTAAAAACCTTTGATATCGTTGTCAGCCGTGACTATTAATCTCAATACTCGACCATCGTCAGCGGATCGAATATTTCTGTTAAATTTTAGTACAGTGTCCATATAAAGCCAATAAGCGGCACGAGGTGATTTTAAGTTGCGAGCGTACAGACAAGTCAAATTAAGTTTGTTTGATTCGCCCCAAGCGGTTTCGTGATACGAACCAGATACACTAGCTGTTCGCGCAGAAACTTGTACTACGCCGTCTTTATCTCTTTCAAGACTATAATCATGGAGATCTAATAAAATTTTATTTATCCGCACTGATGCTATCACGCCAGTAAAGGGTGAGAACACTTCTGATAGACTATTTTGTATATCGGCGGGAAGTCCGCCAACAAAAAATTCGCCGATACATATTTCTTGTGGTTTTGTTTCATTAATATAGTATATTTTACATTGTAGATTTTTCGTAAATTGATTTGCTATCAACTGTTTGTTTAAGTTAGTACATGATTTAAAACGTTTACGGGATTCCCGATTATCCATAACGTCGTCCATCAGAAGTACATGGAGACGTTCCCCAGCATTTAGTGAAATTTCTATTGTATTTGTTTCCTTTTTTTTAACTATACTTATATCAAGCCATTGATCTGGTAAAAATTCAGTGGAGCTTGTTATTTCAGACTTGAAATCGTTGTGGGCAAATTTTATTTTTACTCTCATGTTTTGTAAAGCCATGTAGAACCATATTTTGTTATTTTTATCGCTCGGGAAAAAAATAATTGATCCCGCTTCCCGTTTAGACTGAATTGTTAAATGTAATTGCCATTCGTCTTGTGCTTCAAAACATGGTAGTCGTAAATATTGATCTTCTTGGATATTTAAGTATGCTTCTTCCATGTTAGCTTTTTCATAAGCCATATTGGATGCTGAACTAGGAAAGAAGTCAGTTCGGTCAGATCTGCGTTCACGTTCAATAATCATATTTAGTGGAATAAAATTAAGAATAACTTCTTGAAACTCACCGTGTAATCTCTCACCGAGGTATATATTCATTACGTCATTTGTGAATTCTGGATCACAAGGAAACGAACCGTGTATAGAAGCTTGAGCGTCATTTAATCTTATATTAGCGGCTTCATTGGTCACAGTAATTACAAGTGTGTTCCATGTGGCAGGTTCTAGTGCCGTAGGAAAGCACATACGGGGAATACTACAAGATTTCATAGCTCCACTTACATCTAAACAGACATGCCATTTATGTAAACTAAGTCGTAAAAGAGGATTTTGTGACGTTCCTCGTCGTATCAGATTCCCGTGTGGAGATAGTGGCATAAAACGAATGTAAAAATGGAAGAACGTAGATCTTTTGCGTGGGAAGTAGTACTGTAAAAAGGAATCTCCGTTAAAAATACCAATCACGTGGGTATAAACTTCACAGGGTTGCAGATGGCAGGAGCCTACTTCGACCTTAGGGCCAACGCAGTCACTTCCATTACCTGAGGGAATAGGTCTTGTACATGATCTGGTTCTCGATCGTCTTCCAGCACCACAAGATTGTGAGCATGGACCCCAAGCTCTCCAGCCAGACCATCCTCCATTAAGTAAACATTTTTCATTATTACACACTTTCAATTGGTCGTACTGTCCACGGCAATGCGTACCCCAAGTAATAGCATAGTTAGAAATATTTTTTTCTATACATGTTCTTTTTCTTCGTCTTATTCCAGATCCACATTTTTCAGAACATTTAGTCCACTCACCCCATTCACTCCAAGATCCGCTTATACCGTTATGTGTATAATCTTCATCAATAGCACATTGGTCACCTTCGCACTCTTCATATTGTAAGGGAGCCCCTGTACATACTAAATGAGCTGCCGAGGGAGGGGGTGTATCACATTGCCTAGTTCTCCAACGTTGGCCTGTGCCGCAACGCGCTCCACAAGACGACCAAGGGCCCCATGCCCCCCACTCCCCTGTTACGGGACAACCAATATCGTGTTTAACGCATTGGAGTGCGCTCCAAAGAGACTCTGAATTAAACTGCCAAGTGTTTTCTGTTGCCAGAGCGGCCTCAACTGCTTCAAAAGGACATTCTATTTGGAGACATCTTTCCATGAATCCTGGCATAGCTTCTAGTTGGTTTAAAGCTTGTGATCTGGCGAAGTCTCCTTCTACTATCTTTCGGTAATCACTGGTAGTGCAGTTAATCAAATAACAAGGCTCTAATTGTTCTTCCGGGCCGCTGCAAGGCATGCCATCTTGAGAAGGGGGTGGATTGTTGCACTCCCGTATTCTTTTTCGGTGCCCTACGTTATCGCAAATTCCACGACATGCTGACCACGGTCCCCACGGAGACCAACACCCATCTATGGGGCAATCCAGGTCCGTGATAATTCCTAATTCGCATTCAAGACGCCAAGTTGCTAGAAGTCGCTTGGAGTATGGCTTTTTGCTTGCAACCAAACACACTATTGTTAGGAA
The DNA here is from genome assembly GCA_964035005.1 of Erebia palarica. NCBI lineage: Eukaryota > Metazoa > Arthropoda > Insecta > Lepidoptera > Nymphalidae > Erebia > Erebia palarica. The sequence continues at coordinate 26,587,295 of OZ035986.1, forward strand.
GGCTGCGACAAAAAACATTATGTACAAAAGTACATAGTATTTAGTAGATAGCAGATACTTGTAGTTATAAATTAAATAACTATTTATTTGTCATCATCGAGGAACTACGTCAAAGTATCTACCATTCCCTTTGTTCTTCTTATTTTTATTTAGCGACTCTGTCATCGGTTTAGATATGGCACTAATTTCCTACCTCCATGGATAAGTTTGTCTAGCTCAGAACTAAACTCGCCGGCATATTTAGCGGAACATAAAAAATAGGTCCATAATTAAAAACATATGTTTTTATTTTAAAATCTACTTACTACACTTCTTTTGTTATTTAAAGTTTCATTTGTTTTACTTAAAATGAGATCACAATATTAAGAACAGATTTTGCGAGTACATGCTATATTTTGTGAACAAGTGAAATTAATTTAACGAATTAAAAAATACGACTGCCCTGCCATAATATTTTTGGAGTAAACTCCAAAATTTTTTTGTGAATCACTAAATATTGAACTAAAGTGATATATATTTTTGGAATCTACTCATCATTTTCTAGACAATGATTATATAGTCAATCTTATTTTCGAATATCTTTTTTCAATTTTGGTCTTTAATGCGGGACCATGGTCACCCCATCAATTTTTTTAAAAAAATTGATGGGATGACCATGGTCCCGCATTAAAGTGGCCTATGTCACCCGGAATAAGCTAAGGATTCCAACGATACCTCATTTATCAAAATCGGTTCAGGCGTATAGTAGTTATGGTGGAATATACAAACTCACATACATACAAACATACATGAACCCTGAAAACAATATACTCCTTTTTTCAGGCAGTCGTATAAAAATGGTACATTTTTGAACTTTTCATGTAACCGGGAAAAGTGAAATTTAATATTAAAATAACAATTAATTAAATTAGAAAAATGGTGATTAATATCGCGTATTTCCTCCACGTGCTCTTATTAAAGTTTCTACCCGTCTAGGCATACTGAGAATGATGTTATCGATGGTCTCCTGGGATAGTCTCCGCCATTCCTCAACTACGGCGATTCGCAGTTCTCCCACGTTGGCAGGAGCTGGAATTCTGGACTTAACTTTTCTTTTCAGCAAGTCCCAAACGTGCTCTATTGGGTTCATATCCGGTGATCTCGCCGGCCACTCCATAACAGTGATATTCATACCATTAAGATAGGCTTGAGTTACCCGAGCGGTACACGGTTACACCCCGCACTGCTTCTAACTCACGGCGGGCTTGGACGGCCGTCAAACGGGGGTTCCTACGTACACGAAGCCGAATGAAACGATCATCCCTACTCGAAGTGCGTCTTTTTCTGCCTTGTCCTGCTCTTCTCACATAATTACCGGTCTCCCCGAACCGTTGGATACTGCGATGGATCGTTGAAACTGGTCGACGAAGATCTCTGGATATCACTCTGTAGGTTTGACCATTTCTTCGCATTTCGAGTGCCTGGCAATCTCCGTTGGGGCTAGGTCAGGCATAATTCAGTCATCAACTCCAGAAAGATACGCGATTAAAAAAACTAACAAAAAACAGTATTTCAATGAAATTTTAAATCAAACTCAGAAGGAAGAAATACTCGAAGTTCGCTCCAGATAAGGTGTATTTGAATAAAATTAAAACAATTGCATAAAATGTGATGTTCAGTTGTTTTCTTAATTTGAAAATATTTCTTTTTAAATTAAATGACGTATAAACCAGCCAGCAACCTTATATGATACTGATATCAAACCTTTTTTTTATGTTCCGCTAAATATGCCGGCGAGTTTATTAAATATAAAGTTAAATGAACTAAAAGTTTACTACTATAAAGGCATAAAAGTTAGTTCCAATTTTGGCCACCGTTTCAGTGATGTTTGAACAAAGGTTTGAACTTTGACTATGTATATTTTGAACATAGAACAAATATTAGAAGGGTCTTACGTCAGTAAGACGTACCTATCGTAACTATATATTCAGTACACATTGAGTACACGTGACTTCGTCTACGTACAATTTCTAATTTCCTATGAGATTTTCCCGCTGCAAACGGCCTACTTAAAGCGGCTATATAGCAATAACCTAAATCCCGATTTTCAAGTGTCGAACTTCAGAAACTTAAAACCCACATGTAAACTTTCACCCCTATTCTGCTTAGATAAAATTATTATTCGTAAAATTGCTTATAAAGGTTATTATTTATTTAAATCAATAACCTAAATCCCGATTTTCAAGTTTTTAACTTAAAACACATATGACTTTCATACAAACTTACAACCCCCATTTCAACCCCGGTGAATTTTCTCAAAACCGTTTCTTAGCTAACATCTACACCATACCTACCTACTATAAACTACCTTCCAAATTTCAAGTCTGTATGCTTTATAGTTCCTGAGATATCGTGATGAATCAGTGACCATTCGCTTTTATTTATAATATAAGCATCGAAATATTACGCATAGAAGGTTAGTAGTCGCGCGCGGAGTGTAACCGTTTTATAGTAGCCTTTATGGGCTACGTACGCCTGTCAGCGCGTTAGTGTTCCAGACCGAGTTAAAGAACGAAGAGCTTGCGCAATTAATTAAAAAAATGACGTACTGTGCAGTTATAGGGCACCACAACTCATCACACCATCACCAGAAACATTTAAAGATTCCATTCCACGGGTAAGTACTTTCAAACATCTTATATTCTTCACATAAACATTATTCGAAACATTATAATGAATTGTAAATATAACAGACGCCATTACAATGAAATGTTGCTAGCTATGGTAGAAATATTTTACCCCATATTTAATTTTTCTCAGTCTATGTACCTACTTGTATTTAACCCCAAATCACATTAATACAATTATGTATCATTAGAGTGACTAAATATTAGTAGGGTGACCAGACACTACCGTAGTAACAAAAATTTATTTAATTTTTTTACAGATATCTCCAAAGAGCGACATGGACATCGAATCTTTTTTTGACACGCCTCGAAAGTATACGCTTCGGAGACAACTAGCCAAAAAGATCTTTTTTTACACAAAGTAAAAAAAATAGGGCATTGCAACAGAAAGCTCGTTACTTAAAGAAAAAAAAATATTTTTCCAAGAATCTTAGTGAACTTCCTAGAGCAAAGATTTATCGATAGTGACAATTCGATATTTTATAATTAGTAGTTGTTAAAAATTTATTTCTTGTTGATTAGATTCTAGATTTTTATAACGAAACTTCGAAAAGATTGAATAATTACTTACGAGTGAATAATTATTTTCACAATTTAATTAAACTCGTCAAGTGCATGTCAGAACACCCATGGAGGTGTTTTCGTAGTCATGCTAGTTTTGATGGTTAATGTTTCGTAAAAGATGTTTACCTCATAATCATTATGAGGTATTTGAGGTATATTATATAAATACAAACCTATTAAGCAAAATTATTTACATATTATTAGTTTTTAAGTTATTTTATAGTTTTTTATTATTTTAATACAATTTCAAGATTTAATTTTATTTTTTACTTACCCAAATCCATTTCGTTATAATGCAAAGACTCAAACTTATTCTGAGTGAATCTTTAGGTAACTTATAACACTTACTGGGCATTTTCTGAACGCCACCTTAACATACGAATAATAAGAATGCGAAAGTGTCTGCCCGTCTATCTGTTTGCTACATTTTCACGGCGCACGGAGTGTTTAACCGATTATAATGAAATTTGGTACATAGGTAGAGCCTGGGAAAGGACATAGGCAATTTTTCAATCAAGAAGCGAGTTCCCATAGGAATCAATAAACCCTAATCCAAGCGGACGTAGTTGTGGGCATCACCTAGTAATCAATGACTAAAGAAAAAAACAACTAACATGATTATCTGACACTTATTCATTCGTTTCATAATTCTAAACACAACCTAGCTTTTACCTATCCAATTTCCCTACTTTTTGGGGAAAATGCAATTTACTTGCAACATTACTCGCACACTTGTGTGCGTGTCGTCGAGCGTAAATACACGACGCTCACGCACTCATAGTGTGTAAAAGTGTTACGCGTTAGGGAGGTCCTGTTGTATGAAACTATCGGTCTTGGCGTTATTAGTCTAAGAATATAAGTATGTAGGGTAAGTATATGGTCAGTACACGTATTATATCATCAAAAGATCTGCAGGGCGACCGCGTATCTCTGACAGCTACAATGTAACGATCGCAATCACCTCTGATTAGGTAACACTCTTCCACTATTGGACAAAATCCATTGACGCAGCAAGAATACCATAAATTCAGCCAATCACAACAATTGATATTGTAACAATGATTGATGCAGAAGATACGCGGTTGCCCTGCTGGATTTCATTTCATTTCACATGATCACCACGAAGTTAACATCGTCTTTGGATTACTTACACCGCAGTCAGAATATCAGTCTTTAGCTCATCTTGATCTCATCAAGTAGCTCATAATATCACTACTCAGCTCAGATATCAAGCATGACTGAGTGAATTAACACGAAAGAACATGGAACAAAACGTACCCACTCTTGTAGCAAATTGAAACCGGTACCATTAGAAAGGTCTTTGAAAATATATATATTTGTTGTATGGGGCCAATTTTGTAGCCCATGGGGGAAAAAAGATATTCGGCTATAAAAATGCCGAAAATCCTTTGCGAATTTACCTCACGCGCATTCAACGTTTTCGCGGTATTAATGCGCTAGCATCGTCGGTGTGTCGTAATTGGCATCCGGAGTTGCGGAGTAAGTAGTACAGTAAAGCCGACGTACCCATAAGTGCAAGTGAAATAGATAGTGTGCAGTCAGCGCCGCCGCCGCCGTCTCGATTTTTTGTTCTCACAAGTTACTAGTTAGTACCTGTTTGGAACTTTCTTTGAGCGCGCGCATTTTTGTCATCTTATTTTTTTATCGTTCTTTTACCTACAACCTCAGCCTTCACAACGGACTTCAGTGTATTGCTTTACGATCGGATTAGACATTACTTATTTGCTTCAACGAAATGGAAGGTGAACGCCGTGTATTGTGTATTACGTGTACAAGATCAGTACTACGTGACCGAAACCGGCATGAGCTGACGCGAGCCTATTTGGAAGACAATCCAGGCTTCACAGAGTACGTGATGGAACGGATTAACATAAATGAGGTTAGTAAAATATAATTGTTGTTCATTTATTCTAAGTAGGTACATATCAATTCAAATCATACGTCAAATCCGTAATAATACATAACTTGAGTTTTTTTCTTTCTTTTAGATAGCCCTCAATCAAGTTCAATATATGTGTCATCGTTGTTGGGTAGCTGGAAGAAGGCAGGAAGCCAGGTTCGAACAAGAACAAAACCAAGAACTCGCAAATCCAGAGCAAGCAACCATGCAACCAACATCTGTTCCAACCTATAGGAGGGTTGCAAATACGGCGCGTCACTGCTTATTCCGCGGGTGCATCAACCAAGAACTTCATAGAGTGTCCAGCTTTATAAAAGTATTTTTGTTAGTTGATTATAGCATATACGTTGCTGAAAATGCACGCATTTGTACACATCACATCAACTCAAATAATTGGAGCTCTCTGTATGATAATGGGGAGACGATATTCACGCCAGATCAACTAAAAGATGTGATCGACACGTTACGAGATGCATATAAACATAAGACTAATATAGATTTTGACAATATAAACAACATTTCACCTGAGGATCTATTTTACCTAACTGGCTTAACACACCAACAATTCGCAACCATTTTAAATGAAACACCGTCTCTTTTAGATCAATGTAAAAGACCAAAAACTGCACTGGGAGTCTATTTATTAAAACTAAGGTCTGGTGAACCAAATACTCGTATAGCCTCACAAATAGGTGTATCTCGAAAAACGATTGGTGTTTTACTTAAAACTGCACGAAACTGCTTGATGCAAAACTTTGTTGTTCGCCATTTAGGTTTTAATCATATAAGCCGTGATGATATCATAGCTCACAGCCTTGCAGTGCCATCATCTTTATATTCCAACCCATTAAACCCAGTGGCTATAGTTCTATGTGATGGTTCGTACATATACATCCAGAAAAGTAAAAACTTTTTGTTCCAAAAAAAAACCTACAGCTTACACAAATACAAAAACCTGCTAAAACCCTTTTTAATTACATGCCCAGACGGCTATATTATAGATATTTGTGGACCATACGCTGCAACAAAATCTGATGCCCAAATCATGAGTTATATTATGAATGATACCACGTCCCCAGTGCATATAATATTACAAACAGATGACGTTTTTATATTAGATCGAGGTTTCAGAGACTCTATACCAGATATAGAAAGTGCAGGTTATGTTGCCCATATGCCGCCGAGCAAAGACAGACATGCCACACAGCTCACAGACATACAAGCAAATAAATCTCGACAAATCACAATAGTGCGATGGGTCATTGAAGTCATAAATGGATGGTTCAAAAGGGACTACAAGATATTCAGGCATACACTTATTAACAAAACACTCCCTCACGTGTTTGAAGACTTTCGCATTGCAGGAGCACTTATAAATGCATTTAGGCAGCCTCTGACGGATAATGAGCATGCCCAAGCCTTTATCGATATAATAGCTCAAAGAATAAACGAACACAATAGACTGGGCAATTATGTAGTCGCAGAAAATATGAATCGACAACGGGCGGTGTTCACTACAATGACGGCTACATCAATACCATTTCCACAATTGACAGAAGAAGACGTCATTTTATTCAGTTTGGGAACATACCACTTAAAACTTGCTAGATCGTACGTTGCCGAGCATTTGCGAGGTGGAGATGGTATATATAATATAGAGGTATCTTCTAGCCCTAGCCCTAGTATGTTGGAGCATGGGCTAGTGACAGAAAACTGCTCATTAATTAGAGGCCGAATATTATCGAGGCACGTCTCGAATAAAATATATTATACGTATATTTTGCTTAAAGAGAATGTCCAGGGCAGAGAAGCTATCGAAGCATATTATTGTTCCTGCATGACAGGTATGAGAACTCTAGGTGCCTGTGCCCACACTGTTAGCATAATATGGTACTTAGGTGTGGGTAGGCACCTAGATAACTTCGTCGGTCCGGCAACTGCCTGGGACGATATAATAATTGAAAGTAGCAATACAATATAAAAATGCTTCTTTGTTCTGCAATAAAACTGTGCTTTTTAAGACTGATGGTTTTTTATTTAATATGTTGCCCATAGCAAACACGAACGGTATAGAGGAAACGAAGAGAGACCGTCTTAGCTTTAAGATGGTCTCTCTTTAGAATTGAAGAATGTCTGGTGGTTCATTTGGTATATAGAACAGAAAAAGGTGCTATTGTTATAATACTTGGCAATTAAAAATAGAAAAAAGAAGTTATCATAACTTCGGTCTCCCATTCATTCATTCAATCGTTCATTCGTTTTTCTGTCAGTAAATTACGCCTCTTCTAAATGACACCTACTTTAAAATGCTACACGGTGGGTACGGGTTCCATACAAAATTACCCATTGTTCTTTAATTTTAAAACTTCCGTAGTTGCACACTGCATAAAAAATAAAAATCTATACTTTATGTCAAATTTATTTCTTCCTTAAAACAATAACAGACAAAATAGATAGCCTTTGTATTCTATCAACATTAAATAAATAAATAAGTATCTTCGGGGAAGCAGAAGTTTATATATTATATGCTAAAAGATGATCTTCATTCTAGTTACTAGAATAATATACAGATGTTCTTGTTACAAAACTATGTGTTGCCACTTGTCAGGGGTTTCAAAACATGTTTGCTTTTGATGACCTTCTTATGAAAGTTAGCCCTCTCAGTTAAGGAAGAAGCTATGGAATTTCTCTACTTGATCATAAAGAAATGAGGACATAGGAGATTCTTAACGGAACGAGCGGACTGCGGCATTTGGAAGTGCGAACAACATACTAGGACTTATATCACATAATTGGGGGTCCGCTTATTGTAAAATGCAACTTTTCCATAAGCAACTAAGCAGCGTTCCCTGTTTTAAATGTAATAATTCCAAATCTTTAAGAAACACTTTTAAAAATAAGCTTTTTGTCCGCCATATTGAATTTAGTGTGACATCATTTTATTTTTGTATTTTTCTCAGCAAACCTTTTTAACTGATACCCATATCAAATTACTAATCCGCCATCTTTGGGAGTCCACCATATAAGATTTAGAATGGCGTCACTTAGCTAACATGCATATATCATCTAAACTAAACGTGTATGCAAAAATTCCACTTGGTTAGGAAAAACTGTTTTAAAATTCAGTTGTAAGATTTGAGCTAAATAAACACACAAATATTGCAAGTTATAAGCAATTACTCAATAACTAATAATAGAAAATTAGAAATATGTTCAAAGCAATAATTAATCAAGCAATAATCACAACCAAATGGTTAACACGGTTTGCATTGCAAACTAACATAAGTAATTAATTAACAATGTTTCACAAAAATATGTTGCGCTAAGCCAAATTAATAATTAATTATTACAAGTGATTTAAGCATGATATTATATGATGTTTGGTTATTTAGCATGTTTGCTCACTAAAAAAACTAATAAATAAGGACCCAATTTTGTGGATGATTATAGGCAAAAAATATAGGACAGTGCAGTAATAATGAATATGTACTTGAATCTACATTTTCTGATACATGTAGCCATTGTTGAAGCCAATCTCTCATGTCCTGATTACTTAAATGACTACTATTTAAGCCTCGGATTTGACATGCATTTCGTAAAGAATCTGTACTTAAACTTTCTACACCGCCTTCCCTAACAATTGCTTTATCCATTTCAAATAATAGTAATGCTCTGTATTTTAATTTTTTTCTTCTGAACACACTGCGTCTTAATCCATACATCTTGAGTAAGTAGCCCTGAAAAATATTGAAAAGAAAATAATGTAGGACCAAGAAAACAAGTGAAAAGAAGAGTTATTATTGTAAGTTAAGATTTATTATTCTTTAATTTCTTATTAACTTTGTAGGTTCCACAGTCCAACCATACAATTTACTCTGTCAGCACTCACCTACAGTTCGTAATATATTTAATTTAACAATAAATCAGTGTACTTAACATCATCACAACCATCACCTGTGCCTCTCATTAAATCACATTAGCATTTATCATTAACTACAATTATTATAATTATTTGAATCAAGCAATGAAGCTTATACCAAGCATTCTATAATTTAATGGTCACAGACTGAACTCTTCAAAGCAAGAATAAATAGGCACCTGCTAGGCAAGCACGCTCCAACCTAGACCTCATCATTGCTTTGTATTTGTATGAACTTTGTGGCAAATGCCAGCTTATTCTGTAATTAAAAAAGAAATACGTATCTGTTGAAAAATATGAAGAACTAGCTTCCTGCATTATACATTTTTGCATTCTAAGCATAAGACCAACAACTTCTATCAACATCTTTTTACTTGAGATGTCCTGTCCTGATGCCTAGACATTATGAAACCATCAGTACCAAGTTGTACTTAACTGTTATAATGTAGCCCCATAATGGTGGGTTTCCATTATGTAGAGCCTCAGTTAGAAAATGTTTACCACCTTAAAGTTCATAATTGCATACCCATCTGTGTCAGAAGGTTGTTATGTGGTTTTATTAGGCTGATGGGACATGTATAAGTAACAGACAGACACACTTTTGCATTTATTAGCATGGTTTTTAATTTTATGTAAGGCATGAACTTACCATGTGTGCATATGATAGGTTTGGAAGACTGTATGGTTCTTTTCTAAACAATTCTTTACATGTGAGTACTTCTTGGGCAGTGGGATGAACACCAGATCCTAGCAATGCAAGAATTCTTTGCCAATGTTCCTTCGTTTTTCCTGGAGGAATGTGATCAGATTTTGCTTGAAGAGCTCGAAATACTGGTTTGTTATATCTAAGGCGATCTGTCAGATCTTCAGTTGAGAATTCAGCCTTCTGTTGTATAGACCAGAAGTGTGAACATAATAATTTTTTTGGCTTTAAAAACCTGAAATTACAAATATATTAAAATCATAATGAAATATTGACCTAAATTTGTCATCTTTACAAACTGACTATATTAAGATTGGGTCCACTGGAGATGTGCAAGGGAGCATATCATCAAACTGGCTATTGACTATACAGTAAAATACAAATAGTGTGGTAAGTGTGTTAAGCGTAGGTTTTTCCCTCTGGTACCATTTCGCTAACTCACACAACTCTGGTAGAGATTAGAATTAAGGGAGAAACTGCTTACTAATATTAAAAATGCAAAAGTTTGTATGTATAGATGTTGGTTACTATTTCACACCAGAACAGCTGAACAGATTTGGATGAAATTTGGCAAAGAGATAGATTATAGTCTGAAATAACCCATAGGCTACTTTTTTTCCTGAAAAATAAAAGAGTTCCCACGGGAATAAAAAATTGTCTCTTCAACCGATTTGATGAAATTTATAGGAATAGTTTGTATCCAGGGGAATGCCATAGACTACTTTTTATCCCGGAAAATTTAAAGAGTTCCCACAGGAATCAAAAAATTATCTCTTCAGCCGATTTTGATGAAATTTGGTATAGAAATAGTTTGTCCAGGGGAAGGCCATACACTAATCAATAAACCTAAATCCATACAGATGAAGTCACAGGCATCATCTAGTTATTATTATAAATTTAAAGCATACCATTGGGTCTAGAAAAATAAAAGTTCCAGATTTCAGTTTTCAGCGAGCAAGTGTAACAACAATTAATATTAGATGAATTCTTAAAACTATGGTGGAAAATAAGTTATACAAAGTAACATAACAATCTCTTTTTAATACTCACGCTAATGGAAATATTACATAGTTTCCAAATGGAACTGCAGACAGTATCAAAACCGGAGCTATTCTCCACATGTCTGAAGGCATTTTTAGGTAAAGCTCAATATCTTGGCGTGTCATGTTTGAAAAACCCCCATTTTTGGTGATCTTTATTCTCAAATTAATAAAAGTTTTCAAGTCTTTTAAGAAATCCTTTATTCCTATACTGAAGATTCTATACATTCGCATGGCAGATGGAAATCTTTTCTCTAATACTCGAGTATAATTTTTAACATAATCTATGTATCTTTGTGTTATGTAAGTTCTCAGTTTTTCTTTTTCCTTTTTCATTGTTTGTGTATGCTTTGTGCGTTGAATTGTTTGAAATCTGAAATTAGAGATTGAAATCATAAAACTTCACAAACAAAACTGTATTGTTGATTCATACTTAGATGAATAATAATTAATGTTATGCAATTTATTTCTATTATTTTGATAAAAAATAATAATAATTATGGTATGGTATAATAACAATATGTACCTTAATATCCATTCCATATTTTTAAATGCGAAAATGTGTGCCTCTACTGTGTTCCCATTTCACGGCTCAATTGCAGAGGTGGGCACAGAGGTGGCTTGCATTCTGGAGTTGGTTATATAAGATACTTTTTATCGCGAAAAGTTAAATTACTCCACATACGGGATTTTTATAAAACTAAATCCAGACTGACTATGTAATATGTTGCAGGTTGATATTCATGCAATTTGGCCCACCTGTATTTTATACGCTAGTGTAAAAATAACTAGGTACGTGTAAGTATTAATTTACGCAGCAAATTATGACACTTACCTGTTGTATTTTAAGTTGTTTATTTGCTGAAAGTTCCCACCAGAAGCGGCGCAATACCGATTACTCTCTAAAATTAACCTAGAAACCGCTACTATTCTATATGTAGACATTGTTGAATATTGTTTAGTATATCAGATACACGGAATTTTTCATAACTTAAATAAAAATTATCACAATAGTTTGATTTGAAATAAACAAAAAATAGCAAGATGATCTTAATTTATCTCCTCCAGTATCTTAGATGTTACTTGTCTCTGTCCTCCAGAAAACGAGCTATGAGATCAGAGACAGAGACAAGTAACCTAAAGGATAATCAGAGACAAGTAACATAGATCACCGACCAGAAAAAGAAGACATAGATTCTTTTATATTTTTTTATTTATTTATTTTATTTAACTTAATTAGTACGGACAGGCCAATTACACTAATTAATTAAAAATTACACAGCACAACTCACAATTAATAACAGTAACAGTTAATTTAAAAAATATAAATTTTGAAAAAAAAAAATACATAACACAAATAAAAATTAATGAAAATAATATTAATTAAAAATTAAAATAAAAATAATAGAAATTTGAATAATAATATATCATTAACAATTATTTATGAGAGCTGCATGGTTTGCGAGTTGTAACCTTCGCAAAACTTCAAGCACCTACTCACAACCATGCTCCATTGGTCTGCAAATAAATCACAGGGGGGAGACTCAGTCAACAACGTATTCAGTGCGGTAGTGTGCGCGGTATTGGGGATCTAGCCCGTGACACAGTGCGGCAAGGCCGGACAGCAAAAAATCGGCGACAGCGGCACAGACGTAGTTAGGTGTAATTATTAGGTGCCCATATGCGGCAAACGTTATTATGAAGCTCTAGGCAGTCTATTTTTCCTGTAAGAATTTTACACATAGTGATGAGATGGTCGCATGCTCGCCGGGTTTCCAGTGCATTAAATCCCAAGTGGCCTAAAAGAAACTTTGTTGGATAGAGATATGGGTAATATCCATGGAGACGCTGTATAAGTATCTCAGAAAGGCTTTTTGTACTTTTTCAAGTTGGAGAGCGTACCTATGTACTTTCGTAAGGATTCCAAACACAAGAGCTGGTTTCTAATTTGCTACGCACAAGCGAATCAAATAATAGTTTTATAGTGCGGCGGTCATGGAAGTCACGGGTATTCCGCAACACAAATCCCAGCCGTCGAAACGATTCGGAGGCGAGCGTAGTAATGTGACTATGAAAAGTGAGTTTGGGGTCAAAGGTAACTTCTAGGTCTTTTATGAAAGTCACTCTAGGCAAGAGGTCCGTGCCCATCCTATAAGCGAAGTGGATAGGACGCTTCTTGCGTTGAAAAGTCATTACGGAGCATTTGGATATATTAAATTCCATTTTATTAAATTCGCTCCAACGAATTACCGCGTCAATGTCACTTTGAAGAGCGACACAATCCGACTCTGATTCTATTTTGGAGTATAACTTTAAATCATCGGCATATAACAGACACCGAGCCTTATTGAGTACTGAAGGTAGGTCGTCAACCATTATCAAAAATAAAAGAGGTCCCAATATCGAGCCTTGACTAACACCAGCAAACACATATACCATCTCCATTCCGTCGTGGATAAAAAACGCGCCAAGTACTCTACCTCATAGGTGGTGTGGAAATTTGTGCATATAATGTAGAATATAACACCTTCAACTTTTAGAATCTTAGGATAATTTTATGATCTACAATTTTTGTTAAAACTATATTTCTGATAAAAATTACCGTTTTCGAGAAAAATAAAAATAAAAAAAAAATTTGGACTTTGACCTTGAATATTTTTTTTAGCACAAATGGAATCTATGGAAACTTTTGGCACTTTATTTCTACTAGTGTACCCTAAGTCTCCAGCGAAATTTAGCTCTGTTGGAGTTTTTGTTTATTTGATCACTATTTTTTGTCTAATTTGACTGGACATGTGAACACTCCGTTTTTCTTATCATTTGTCCTAAGTTAAAAAAAAAACAAAGAAATCTTAAAACTAATAATTACTGTTTTCCATAAACAACTAAATAGGTACAGTGGTACCTAGCTTATAACCCACAGCAGTGATAAAAGAAAATCAGTTCAGTCGTTTGAAGATCATCAGCTCTATTATATTTCACAAAATTGGTAAATTTATGACGGAGTACTACGAGTACATGACATCGAGAGGTCATAAATACCAGTATATTTATATACTCTGTGGTTTTATATTTGCCGTTTAGCACGGAGCACAATATCAATCACCAGATGCTGCTAGTGAAATCGATTATTTACTTAACTCAAAACAAATAATGAAGTGAATAAACGCAAATAATATAATATGCTACCATTATTATGGAAAAATATGGACCATCTTAAAATAAAATAAAAAATAACAAAATATTAATAAGGAAAATCATAAATTTTTTCCTTTTCTTATTACTTAGTGAAGTAAAACTTTAGAATCGTTGTGACTTAAAAATTCGATGAAACAAAAAAAGCGACACAAAAAGGGACAAACATATTCTTAATAGGATTTAGCCTGCGAGAGAATGAGATAGAAGAAAGAAATACAAGATATAGAATTCAAGTTATATTTATCTCATTTTCTCGTAGGCTACTTTTCTGAAGTTACACTTCTACTGTGTAAAAAACAAAAAATATGTATACATTATGTTTGTAGCGTTATTTTAATTTTATTTACCTTTTCAAATAATTTACAAACCAATGTTCTTTATAATAATAATTCCGAATTATTTTTTATTCTTGAACATGATAAAGCAAAGGTAACTAGTAAAGGTAGCACGACAAGCGTAGAGAGTGGTCGTCTCTCTGGCTCGCGCGTGCATTTTTGTCAAAATATCGTGTGCTAAAGAAAAATATGTTTTGTTCTGATAGATATACCTTTTTATGGAGAAAATAGCTATACTATATGAACTTATACGATAGCTTAATATAGTAATTTACTATACTATATGAACTACGAGCTAATGCCCGCGACTTCGCCCGCGTGTATTGAAGTTTTTTGGTTCCCGCGGGAACTCTTTAATTTTCCGGGACAAAAAGTAGCCTATGTATTATTCCAGACTATAATCTATCTCTGTGCCAAATTTCATCCATATCTGTTCAGCCGTTCAGGAATGATTGAGTAACTAACCGTGACCGTGACTTCGTTCGCGTGGATTCGCCCATCCTTTCCACAGGGATTTGTGAAAAGTGCAGTATAATAGGCCTATAAATATCGATAATCGATATCAGCTGTATATGTTTTAGTAACAACCCTAGGAGAAGTAGCCATTTTACATATAAAGTGCCAGATTTTCGTAGGTAGTCTCGCTCTTTGGGTTCAGGCTTTATATATGTATTAATTACATGAATATATTAGTGAAAATGTTCTAAGTTACTTTCTAGCTATCGTTTCTCAAGTTATGATTATAATGTTTAATCAAAAAACATTGTAAGTTTTTATCTAATGGCTGGTTACGCATTGGTTTTATCATAATTGTCTTTAGTAATAGGTATGCATAAGCGGAACATCATGAAAAACTCTCGGATATGCAGGTTTTCTCACAATATTTTTCTTCGCCGTTAGAGTAAGTAATATAATTGCTTAAAATGCAAGTATATATAACTCAGAAAAGCTAGAAGTCTGTGTGCCCGAGCATCGCAATTCGCACCCCCGACCACCTGAAAAGAGGCCAAACGTGCACAGCTAGGCTATCACCGCACCGCTATCGTTAATAACTTTATTTTATAATAATAAAAGTTTTCAATAATTCCAAAACTTTCAGACGATTACGATGTTGTGAAAACTGCAAGAAGTCATTTAGTGAGTTTAAACAGGTTGTAAATCTGAAAAAATCAGGTCTAACCGTCTATATTCACGAAGATGAACTGAAGGTACCTGTAGTTAATAGAAATTCGAAGTGGACACGTGCTTTGCTCAGAGCTCAAATATATTTCGTACACGTATATATTGTGCTTATGCAGGTCATAAGGAATACCTACTTCGGCAATCGCATAGATACTTAAACTAATTGACCGAGCGAAGCGAAGGTCTCTGAGTCTACTTGAGTGAATTTGCACTTGTCCGTCCGTCCGTCCGTCCGTCCGTCCGTCAGAGCCTTATAACTTCTGAATTACTGAACGTAATAACTTCAAATATAAATATAATATGTAAACCGATGGCCTCCAGCCGAATATAGCTTAAAAAGTTATAAATATATTTATCTCTCATAGAAGCTAATGCGAAGTAATTTTTTTTATAGCGTCACATAGGGTTGCGGTATATCATTTTAAAGATAATTACGAATAGAGTCCAAAAATATTTTTTTTTTAATCTGTCCTCTTAAATTGACGAAATGGGGGGCTTTCCATGTGGAGATTTTCTGACGTCCAAAGTTGACCTCAGAACTCTCAATTTTTTGAAAGGCTGAGCCTGAAACTTGATCAATTATTTGAATTATATCCTGTACATGAAATACTAAAATTAGATAAATATTCTAGGGAAACGAAATTATTTAATTTTTAATGAGCTTCAGTATTTTTATCAGAACTTCACAATGATGTCAATAGATGGCGCTCTGTAAAAGTTTATTCGTTTCTCCAATAACTCTTTAGCTCTTTTGTGTCTAGTGTTAAAAGTAAAACTATTATTACAATATATAGTTAAAATTATCTTATGGTTACCGCGAGGTCTCAGTTCGGGACGAACCACTAGTTAATTTAAAGTGTTAACCAGATCCTTAAAACTTGGGTTGGGAAGCATCCGTATTTTTTTGGGTATAGCTAGATAGAGACATAAGGTGACCTAGGTCATCCTTACACAATTACTAGCTGATGCCCGCGACTCCATCCGCGTGGATTGAGGTGTTTTAGGGGTATGAATAATAGATAGTAGCCGATTCTCAGACCTACTGAATATGCATATAAAATTTAATAAAAATCGGTCAAGCCGTTTCGGTGGAGTATGGTAACCAACATTGTGACACGAGAATTTTATATATAAGATGATAATACTTTTGATATGAAGGCGCGGAGGCTACCTTCTTTCTGACTTCAGTCTCCTCGCATTTGTAGTAGCAATCAAATAGTTATTTTAATATTGGCTCAAATAGAAATGAATAGTCACAAGGCGCGATCGAACTTTAACTACTCGACGTTCTTCGATTTTATTGGTGTTATTCGTGAGTTCTCATGGGAGCAAACATAATTGATTGATGATTTAGAGCAGAAAGGTAGTCCCACAGAAAAATAATTTGCTTAAAATACTTTTATAGGTTTAATTTAATATAGGTTTTCTTTTTTTTCGTCATTTCCTGCTACTAAACTAGGTAATCCTGTAGTAAACTCCTGTAGTTTAACCTTAAGAGGTCAAGACTCGTTGATTTAGTTTCACTCAACGAGTAGTTGGTAGATAACTAAGGTCGGACCAAAGTTTGAGCTTAAATCTGATGATATCAATTGTGATTAAAATTTTAATAATTAAACACTAATAATTTTACTGTTAGGCAGGTTAAAAAACCTAGTAACGTTTTAACGTTGATTTTTTATTCTCACATTTAGCAACGAAACAGAGATGATACGAGTAATAGGCGCAGTATAATCCTGTATAATTCCGGAGATAAAGAATTGAAACGATATGATTATATCATAGAATTGTGTGAGTTGCTTATACGACTTTATATTTAAAACTAGATGATGCCCGCGACTTCGTCTGCGTGGAATAAGGTTTTTTTGATACCCGCGGGAACTCTTGAATTTTCCGGGATTAAGAGAGGCCTTAATCTTCAGTTGCAAGATTTGTCAACCCCAAAAACATTGCTATTTTAAAATAAAAAATAAAAAAAATCAATTCGGTGATATCGTTTTTCAGGTCGTTATAGAACTAAATGTTTTAGATGCACTGCAATAATCCAACGCGTTCGTGGTCTTTTGGATGACATAACTTCTATAAAAAAATATCAGATTTTAGGATTATGTGACTACTGTAAACGAACAAATATGAGAAACAAATGTAAAAGATGTGAGCATATTGTCAATAAATTTATTACAAATAAGGTTCAGGAATGTAAAGATCACGAAGAGATTTTCACGACATGGTTCTATAAAGTACAACGCCTTTTGATGTCCATAACGCAGGGGAAGCTATTTTGTAAGCATAGCATTTGGTCCGACTACGATCTAAAAACTGAATTAGATAATTTATTGCAAAGTTTAAAATCATCATTACCTGTAAAAAAGCCTTTTATAGAAATTTATCCTATTTGTCTACAAAGTTCAGAAAATAAAGTTCTTAAAAGTAAACTAATTTTAGATGAGTTGATATTAAAGCTGAAATCTCATAGCAAAATGGGTATAAATACAGAGCAAAGTTTCAATAATTCGGATAATGATTCGGAGAGTTCATATTGTATTTGCAAATATTTAAATAAAATTGAAACTAAATCTTCATTAACGCCGCTATTCAAAATGCCAGACTTACCTCAAAGTGAGCCACATACACTATCAATCAACTGTTCAAGTGAGGATTATAAAACAAATGATTTAAAGGATGATTTATCTAAATTGCCACTTATTGAAGAAAAAGAAAAGAATGAAGATAAAAAAGAAGTGGTAGTAAAAAAAAAGTATGATACAATGGGAGATCATAGTAATATTAATTTAACCAAGCAGAGAGGATCTTCTTTCAAGAAGAAGGAAAAAGTAAAGAAACAAGGAAAAGATTTAGTTGAAGATCGAGTTGAAACACCGATGGAGAAGCAAAATAAAGTAGCCAAACAAGAAACAAGTAATAGTAAAATTAAGTTTAAAGAAAAACAAGACTCTTTTCAGCTGATGCTGAATTTAATTAAGGAAAGAGACAAAAAAATAAATGATAAAGAGATATATAAAAAACAAGAAGAATTTCTAAAATTTCCCGTGATAGCAGATTTGCCATTTTTTAAAGATGAGGTGAAAATTAACGTTGGTATAGAAGATGAAACAAGCACAACAGAATGTAGTGAAACACGTGAACCTGAAGTCACTGAAATGATTAAAAGAAATAAAATTGTACCACATCATGGCAGTCATTACAAAGACGATAAAAAGAAAACGCCGTTGTTATTTCAAATTTTAGCTAACTGTACGACACCTGCAGTAGAAAGTAAGCAATCAATAACAGAAGACAAAACAAAATTTGAAATGGATTCCCCGGTTAGCCGTTTAATTATTTCATCTTTAAAATGCAGTAACTATTTTAGATACTACGTCAATCATTTAAAATTTGCTATTAGAATCAAAGAGCTATGATACGCCTTACTCATAGAATTCGATCTTACTGAATAAAAATTTAATAATTTAAGGTGTCAGGGCATTGTCAGGATTTTGTTATGAATTTGATTTTAAATATTTAAGTTAACTATTCTCTCAATATCATTATTTTATTTCTAAGGCCGATGCAGGACTTATATTTTATAAATTATCAGATCGAAAATTTATTGAAAATGGATGGACCAAGTTGCCAACAACTAAGATAATGAGGAGTGTATGTATAATTAAACCTAATTATAGTTATATTTAGTAATTTTCTGATTCGATATTATTACTGGTGTGTTCTCGTTGGTAAGTGTCGATGCAGATTAATGTGGAAGCGGAGAACTCTGAGTTATTTATTTAGAGTAAACTTTAGATAAGCCCTCACTCAACTACGCAACGCAAAGGTAGGTACTACTAAGTATTCTGTGAGTACCAAACTGGGCAATATAGATGCACTTCCTTCATAAGAACACAACGCTCAACACTGGAGATTTTTGAAAGCAATAGTAGAATACGCATAATATGGTAGATTTCTGTATGCAAGTTACTATTTCTTTAAATAATCCAATGTTCTCAAACATTTTTTAAAGTTATTTACCCACAGAATAGTTGAGTTCCACAAACTTATTTGGCCCGTGGCCAAAATTGGAACTAATTTTTATGCCTGTTTTTTTAAAAATAAAATAAAGTTTTATTTTTAATTTAATCGATTGTGGGGCTATAGATACTTATCACTTCCTGGTGAAATAGGTGTTTTAAGGAATAGGAAAGGTTCGATGGGTAAACCAAAGATTAAAGATTATTTTTTTAAATTAAAAGGTTTTAAAACTGAGTCAACATAGCGGTGGTTCATGAAATGTTGCTATTTTTATTCATATCCAGATGAATCATTACAAAATGATTCCATACAACGATGAAAGCGACTGGTTTAAACGCAATTCTGAACAAAAAAAAATTTTTTATGATAGCGGCGGAAAGTTAGCTGAGATATATGAAAACGGTTGCGGAAAATGGTTCTATGAAAATGGAGATATTGCTTTGGAATATTACAATGCTACAGGTTAGTGTCAATTTAAACCATGAATAGAACTGGATAAAAATTTATCAATTTATACTAACAGGAGCATACTAATTGTATCTTCGGTTAAACCTAATAAACAGAATAAATCATTTTAATACGAATCAACCTCTGAAGTCTGAACGCCATCTATGATATGAAAGTCAAGTTTCCCTTTTTATTATTTACTCCACTAAACTATAAAATCTATACTTGCGAAAGTGTGTCGGTCTGTCTGTCACTTAGTTTACGCGGTTCGGAATAAACTAAGACGGGAAGAACATACAGGTTAAAATAAGGCACATAATATTGGTTGACTGAGATTGCACACACGGATGCCTAATATGGTGAGGAAGAGAGTTCCAAGAACCAACGAATATTAGTACTACTTACTTAGTAGCTGCGATAGCAATATACCTTGGAGTATAGGGAAGAAACTAATGCGTGACAGTTTTGCTTCTAATGAATGGCCACCAAAATACGCAATGCGGATTTGGCTCAACTAACTTCTTGTACTTCTGTAACTTCTTGTAACTTCGAATATAATTACATATTTCGAAAAGACTTTTCCCAAGGTGCTGCATTGTTTACTTTACATCGGGATTAACACCGCTTTGGGAGACCTACACAAGAAGAAGAAAATTGATGACGTTTCAAGTCGCTAAGAGTCACATAGACGGTTCCGTTTTCTGTGCAAATCCAACAAGCATTTCCACAGACAACAACGATATGCATCTGGCATCGATTGATTCATACTCGTTGTTTGACTTAGACATGATTTGCGGGATCAGCCGATGATATTCACTGTTATATTATTTAGTCATTATATATTTCTCATTGAAGCGAGAATTTCTTTAGCCGTGTTGAGCACTTTTTGGTAGGGGGTAAACTTGTGGATTCGCGTTACCAGAATTCGCGTCACCGACATGCTCGCGTTGTTACGAAGACAATATTACATTCGTAATTAAACTTTAATACCTTAGTTTTAGGGTATATATATATTTTAAGATTCGTTTTCACTACTATCGGCAGTCCCTATGACTGCCAATTTTTTTTTCTTAGTGTTTCTTAACTATTTAGAGCTACGATTATTTTCTTTAAGGTTTTACTTCTGGAAAAAGATTCATAATATATAGCTCAATCGAAGATAACAATGTAACATATTATAAGAAAAAGTCTAATACGATCTTAGGCTGTTTTGATTATCTTGGAAATGGTGTTATTTACGACGATTGTGGAAATATAAGGTTTGTTTCAAGCCAGATGCATAAATAATGACTCAGATGAAACATTAAATGAGTTGCTGATTTTAGTTAAATACAGGTCAGTATCTATTCAATTAAATTGTTGTTCATTTTTACAGGTTAAAGTACAACCAATCCGAAGGTTTGGTAGTAGATAAAAAAATTGGCCCTCCTGGTCGATGGCTATGGCATACTTTGAATGAGCCGCCAGTTCTACAGCATGTCTTTTTGGATACTAAGGTTGGTGTGGATCCTTGCCTGAAGGAATATGTAAAGAAGACACCTACTATTAAGGAACCAAATGAGGAAATGATTCTTATTGAATTAAAGAATTTAATGAGGGAAAGAGCAACTAAGGTGTTACAAAAGTATAAGCCGTTTGAAATAAGAATGAAGGTTTTTAAAATAAACGATTACTTTTCACTAAGAATTATTGACCAATCTAAAATTTATGTTAAATTTCAATGCGGTCGTAAATGTTTTAAACATAATTTAGGCATGATAATAAAAAGCGACGAAATTGTAGACACTGAACTCGTCGACTTTGCTGATGTCTCGACACCTTACGATCGCAAAGTACCTCAATCTGAGAGCTTAGTAAATATAAAAAATATTTTAATGAAAGCCAGACGTATTAAACATTAGATAATATTAGGTTTAGGGAGATTGGGTAACAGTGAATCACGGGTACAGTGGATTATTCGTTAAAACTCAGTATGTGTATTACTTTAGGTAGAAAAACAAACGCACAATTTCATTTAAAGTGAATGTAAGGCTGTCATTTGACAAGAGCAAAATGCGGTTGCAAAAAAGTGACAGCATTAAAGAATTTAAGTCCCACTATAGAATTTATATAATATATTTATTGAGTCCCATAAAGTTATCTGCACCTTTTTTATTATTATCTTATTTTATTAGTGAATAGGCATCTTCTAGGTAAGCCCGCCCCAACCTAGACCTCATCATTGCTTTGCACTAAGCATGATTGTCGTCAAGCGTAAGCCTATCTCACAATTTAAAAAAATATCCGGTGAAAGCGTCGCTAGTAATAGATTAAGATATGCCTTTCTGTAAGCTTAGAAAATACGAGTGCTAACATTACGGTGACGAGCAATAAACGCAAGCCCCACAGCTGTTCGTGGCCGTCTGAGAGTTTCGAGGGTACTATTGCTTTCAGATTAGCAGCCAAAATGTTGGTTTTTTTGACAGTTTAAATGATGGAGACTTTATATAAATGTATAATTTAAATAAATAATGTGTAATTTGCTTATTTTATGCGCCAGAAACAAAACTAACGAAATAACGTACTATTACGAAATAGGGGTTAGTTTGACCCGGTTACGCAAGATTTCAAGATGTGTTAGAATTTAATAAGATATTTTACTTTGGTAGGTATTAGGACAGTAGGTAGTACCTACCAGTAATTTAAGAATTATGAGACATTTTAGTTCTATTTTGTTCATTAATCCTTAATTTTAGATTTAGATTTAATTATTTCGTGATAAATAATAATATTATAATGTTAATTTAAGACATAAGGTCGTTGATTTAAGATTTTTTTTTAAGTCAGTTTAAATTGCATTGACTGGTAGTAAAGCAACCTTGCAATAATGTTATAATTAAATAAGGAGACGTTAATATGATTAAGACAACTGTAATACCAATAATAATTTTAGAATTTTAAGATATTTTGTTCATTGTTTCTATATAATGTTATTTTAAGACAGCATTCATGTTAGAATTCCTATTAAATATTCGATAATTCATGTTTAAGTTCGTTTCAATTAATTAATAATATTTTTTATAAGATGATTAATTAAATGACGCTAAACGTAAAAACCGCATTATTACATATTTATAATTGGGAACCATAAATATAATGATGGATGAATGATGTTCCATTATAGAAAAATGAGCAACATGTTGTCATGGCGCGGGCGGCCACTTGTGCCTACTACCTAATTTGAACAAAATTTATGAACATCGAACATGATTCAGGTTACGACGTATATTTCATTTAATCTGAGGATTAAAATAGGATTGTGTTGCTTTGGTGTCATAGTTTTTCAGCACCCAATAGTAAACTATAGCCCTATTACTTAAAGTCACTCTGCTGTTTGTCTGTACTCTACGAACTAGCTCATCGAACAAATGCGTTACAGACCTGAATTTTGAATATTAATTTGATGGTCAAATATTTTAGCCTCAATGCTGACCGGAAATTAGTGTTGAAAGGACTCGAGTCATCGAATCATTGAAGACCCGACTCAATTATGCTAGAATCAGCCTCTATTAATAAACCGACATCAGCTAAGAACACGTTCTCAAGTACAGGTCTCTGAGGATGTGGCAGTTGACAGGAGTCTAAAGTTCAGCTGAACCCGAGTCAATTAACAGCGACTCGAGTCCTTAAAAACAATCATTATTCAATTTTGGGTCAGAATCGATATTTTTTATTGGCCCCTAGCCCTGACCGCAATATCGGAGGAGTTTTCGACAGCAAAAATATTATTACTCCAATAGGTATAAATTGTGGCCACGTGGTGGCATTAAAACAAAATTGTCGTTTTAAACACATATTTTAATAATTAAACATCAAAATTAGTAATCCTACGACAACCGATTGATCTAAAATCTAAAATAGATTTTAAATAAATTATTCTATAAATAATATCATGATAATCTACGATATTGATTAGAATTTTGATATAACTTCTTTTTTAATTTAATAGACTACTCTAGCGGCACGCTATGATGGCCGGTTTGACACATTACAATAGTGATGTGGAATGTCAATTTATTCTCGAACAAAAAACAATTAAGTTTTGTTTTTGTACCTGATTAAATAGGTTTAATAAAACAAAAATGTATATGTTTATTTAATTTATTTGAACGAACTGAATATTTGAACGAAAATGAATATACATACTTTATATGCACACAAGAAACATATGAATACAAAAGATACCAAAAAAGGTGCCACAAAAGGCCATAATTAATCAGATTCGTCCATACTACTATTTTCACTGTCGTCACTGCTATCATCACATACATTAATAATTATATGTTCGTTTTCTATAATATTATCTATTTTCACATCTCTTTCATAATCTTCCCTTATTAATTTAACAGTTCTATTCACAACCTTTTCCCAGTCTCCTTTAGTCACATGTTCACAAGCTTCTTCTAATAATTTTAGCATTTTTTTTGTGGTAAATGGGGGTTCTGTATTGTGTCTTGCAGCATATCCCTTAATTTGAGCCCACACCAACTCAATCGCATTATACTCACAATGGTAAGGCGGTAACCGTATAACTCTGTGCCCATGTTCTAATGCTATTTCGTCAATGACGTATCGGATCTTGGTTGGTTTGTTTTCTTTTAAAAGACGTACTAATTCCGCTTTTAACATATTCATGTTTGCATCTACGCCATTTTTACGAAGCCATGCGACGATATCAGCTTTCTTTTGGGATTGGGCAGGTGGCTTGTCAATTTGCATCGAGTGGTATGGGGCGTTGTCCATAATTATAATAGATGGTTCAGGGAGGCTACACAACATTGAGGTAAACCATTCAGTAAACTTTTCTCCATTCATGTCTTCATGATAGTCTCCAGTGGTTTTTGATGCAAAAGCCATGAGAGAACCTTCGACAAACCCGTTGATGGTTCCGGCGTGACAAATTATAAGTCGCGATCCTTTTCCTACAGGAACTTTGGAAGTAGATGCTGCTGTGTCATCGTTCCAAGAACGGCCTACAGTATGGTTAGCATTAAGCCATGTTTCATCCAAGAACACAACATTTTGCCAATTTTTGATTTCTTTCACTTGCCGTAAAAAAGTATACCTTGCCATCGCTATATCAAATCTTTCCATCAATATTTTGCGTTTGTTACATTTTTTGTATCGAAATCCAATGGTCTTCAAAATCTTCGTTAAAGAACTTTCCCCACCGAAGAATAATCCAGCTTCCTTCAGTGAATGCACCAACTTTTTTCTTGTTGGATACTCCTTCTGTAAATAGTAGCCGTAAACATGTCTTCGGATAGCATCGGCATCAAAGCTATCGATGCCTACGACTGGTTTTGCTCGTTTTCTCTTTTTTGGTGTGTGAAGTTTATTTTCTTCTGTGCCAGTCTCGCCATATTTTTTTTTAGTTATCCGTCTAACAGTTCGTTGTCCAATATTAAGCGCATCAGCTACGCGTTCAACCACTGACGTTATAGGTAAAATTGGCCCTCCATTTTGAGCTTCACGATCGAAATAGTTACGAAGGCGTATTACGAACTCACGTGTCTGACTATTTAGAACAGTTCTCTGCGTACGTTCGGTCATATCGACGAAATCCACAACAAAGGGCTTGAACAGAGTCCAAATTAACGAGCAAGGGTCAACAGTAATGCAGTATCAATATTTGAAATCCAAAGCCAGGTCAAAACTATATCACAATCGCATTGCACTGACAGTTTATACTTTTCGAAGCAACGTCAATTCGAAACTGCTTTGTTTTGCATTGAGCATTGACGCGAGTTTGCCGGAGGTAGTAGTTGTGCTAGCCAGCGATCCTATGTGACGATCGTATTAGATTCCATTTTTAAAAAATTATTGATATTTTTTTGCGATTTCAGAGGTTTGTCCACATAGTGAAAATTGTTCATATTCACAAGTACATTCACCCCTTAAATGGTGCAAACTGATTTTTCTACACTTGTATACATTTAAGAAATCAATTTAATAAATAAATTTTGAGTCCTAAACCTAAAACTACATTCGATAAAATTTATGAATCTCTGCACATCACTATCGTCAATAAAGTAATACAATTATTTCCTTCAAAGTCGTTATCAATTAATACGGAACTTCATGAGCGGACAAACGTCAAACCGGCCATCATAGCGTGCCGCTAGATTAAGTATACGGCGTACTACCATTGCCTAAAGCCGTTTTATTTAAATATTGTTGATGTTTGTGTCAAAACATCAAAAAACGCGGGCATCATTTGGTAGGGATTATAATCCCTACTAGATGATGCCCGCGACTTCGTTCGCGTGGAATAAGGTTTTTTGATTCCCGCGGGAACTCTTGAATTTTCTGGGATAAAAAGAGGCCTATGTCCTTCCCCAGGATACAAACTATCTCTGTACCACATTTCATCAAAATCGGTCGAATAGATGGGCCGTGAAAGCATAGCAGACAGACAGACACACTTTCGCATTTATAATATAAGTATGGATATGGATTTTACTAAAATCTAGCTCTAAAATCATTAAAGAGCAGTTATTCTGAAGTAATACCGCTTTATGCGATGGTAGAAACCCCTAAGTGTAGCGCTTGATTGGTTACACCATTCTTATACACTTACTTGGAATTCAGTAACAACATTGATATAATTTCGATATTAAATGACATAATTGCATAGTAAACCTACTGATAGGTTTCATAATGCATCGTTGATGCATAATTATTGATTCGATTCTTCTTTGGCTTTAATAAAATACGTCAGTAAATCGATAGGTAATGGAAACACGATCGTAGAGTTCTTCTCAGCAGATATTGTGTTCAGTGTCTGTAAATAAAAATGTATATTAAGTAGATAATACTGTCATTCTGCAAAAAAAATATTTCAATTTGTAGTTTCTGGCCATATTTAAATTAACTTATTTATTTAAAAATACACATTAATAATATATCGTAGTACCCACTGAACCTGAACCTACTGAACCTAAAGTATGT
Organism: Erebia palarica; assembly: GCA_964035005.1. Classification (NCBI taxonomy): domain Eukaryota; kingdom Metazoa; phylum Arthropoda; class Insecta; order Lepidoptera; family Nymphalidae; genus Erebia; species Erebia palarica. Next base: position 26,614,283 of record OZ035986.1, read on the forward strand.
TAAAATTGGCTGCTTTAAAATAACACTAGGTATAATTCGCGCGCGAATTGAATGCAGAGTAAATGTATATGTTACTCTGCATTCAACTCTAAGTAAGTAATAAAACCAATAAAAGTATTTTTTTCGTGTGTATATTATATATTCGATATTATCAATTTTCTAAAGTTTTGGGAAAAAAGAGGAAAACATTTCTTATAATAATTATTTAATGGTGCATCCACACCGAAATTACTTTTTGTTAGCCAACATTTTGTAACATATAAATAAATAATATAATAAATCTAGAACTGTACTGTACCTGTTGCAATTTTTTTGGATGTTGCTCATCGCGTCCACCAACATAAATTAATTGATTATCAATAATAAAAATTACTGCGATATCTATCATATGATGACTTTTTTAAAATACAAATTAGGCAACGCTATACTTTTACAACTTGTTATCCGTTGTTTCCCACGAACACTTAGCAAACGTTGCACACAAAGAGCAACTCTAGCGTGGATGTAAGTTTAGACGTAGTTTAGAATTTTTTAGTGCTAAGTACAAGCCCGTCTACGTTATATGCGAACTAAGGGTCAGTTACACCACAGTAAGTTAAAGAAATAGTAAATCTTGCCCACCAATGTGAGGTGGCACAAGTAAGCACAAGTCAGTATTGTTACATGCATAATTATTTTAGGTAAAAAATCCAATTTTCATTAAAAATAGAACCCTGACTTTTGCAAAGCAATGTGGCTATTTTATGGTAGTCAAATTTGACTAACCACCTGTTACATCCACATCGGAGTTGCTTTTTGTGGCGCGACGTTTGCTAAGTGTAAGTGGGAAACAACGGATAACAAGTTGTTATGAGTTACCGTGTTAAGTATAGCGTTGCCTAACTTGTGCTTGTGCACTTGTGCAACTTGTGCAACTAATTGTGGTGCAATCGACTCTTAGTTTATTGCATGCCCTGGTGTTCGTCGCGTTAGCGTATACGCAGCTTTAAACTTCAAGGCAAATGTGAAGAGACATTTCTTGGCAAGCGTGTTCCATTGTCATTTTACAAGAAAGCTCTTTGTATTCAGAAAGTTATAGATTCCATAATAATATTATGTACACATTCGCTTTGAGCCATAATATTTTGAAGTAAGTATCTAAGCCATCATTCTTCACGATAACAAAATTTTATTCGACACTTTCGCTTTTGAGTACCTAGACCTACTGCTATATAGCTCCACAAACTATGATGTCGTAGTAAATTAGCACTTTAGTAGGTATATATCCATTCAAATCATACTTACTAATATTATAAATGTATGCGAAAGTATGTTTGTCTGGTTTGTTGATTTGTCCTTCAATCACGTTGTAACGAAGCAACAGGTCGACGTGATTTTTATGCCAAAAATATAGTTGAGGACCTGCAGAGTGACATAAGCCACTTATTAAGGAGTTTCCGTGGGTTTAACGGACGAAGTCGCGGGCATCAGCTAGTTCTCTATAATGCGTATGAAGGGTTGACTGACGGATTAATCGAACTAAGAAAGATACACTCCGTTCATCACACTACATTGCATATCACTAAGAAGACCGATAATCATCATCAATCATTGCAGAGGTTCAAGATCAGAGTTTGAGTTTTTAGAAATACCTCAAAATATGTATTATTGACTTTGTCATTCAGTAGGTACGTTTTCATTTTGTGAAAATAGAACAGAATAACTCGCCCTTACAAAAGTACTCACTGAATTTGATTTGTTAAGTACCTGAAAAAATGCTGCATCTCATCGATGTTGTTGCCAAAAACTAATTACCTGCAGGTAACGTAGTTGTAGAGCCGCAGGGCTATCACCAATGACTTCAGATGCCTCGCGAAGCGCTCTGGAAGCTTTCTGCTCTCCTTCAGCGGCAATGACCTTCGCGCGCGCCTCCCTAGCAGCCTCAGCCTCTGCTGCCATCGCGCGTTGCAATTGCACAGGCAGACGCACGTCCTTTCTGTTATTTTTTTTTGAAATAATGCACTCTTTCACGACAGACACTGTCCTGTCCAAATTTTAATAAATTGGGATGATACAAAAAGACTATAAGAAAAAAAAAACACTATCACGTTCAACGTTTTTCCCGAATTTTCCAAACCAATCTTCCAATCTTTCCCTTAAAACGTTATTCGGACTTAATAAAAATAAACATTAGCCAAGTCGGTCCGTCTATGATCCAGCCGGTCTCAAGTGATGCGCTAACCAATGACATTTTATTTAATTTACTTATAATACAATATTATAAAATACGTATTGATCCATTTTGCTGCTGCAAATATTTTGACTGATTATGATATCAACGTACTCGAATCTAAATAGTGGTGATATTAGATTTTGCATGTAGCTTTCCTCTCAAATGTAGACTTCCAAGAAGTAGGGTTTTCATTTATTATGCCATTCTAGCATAGTTGGGGAAGTCGACAGCTAGCTAAAATACTAATACGCAGATAATATCATAGTATTTAATTCAACCAATCAATGTCTAATATTCGATTATATTTTATTTACATAGATAGTCCACATTTATAGTTCGGATTTGAAAACGAGAATTTGGGTTATAATTATTAATGGTCACTTGTCAGTAATGTATATTTTGTCTTACTACTATTTTTGTATTTACTTGCACAGGCGGAATAGGTCATATTATAGTCCTATGCATATACCAATGTCATATATATCTACGTATCAGCATTATCACGTCAGCATTATTGATTAGGTAATGACCTATCATACATTCACAAAACTAGAAACTAAATAACGATGCAATAACAATCATATTTAGTTTACAATAGTGCCGCTTATTGAACAACTTTTGCCGAGCACAATGTTTGTACTTTGCGGTTTAACTATAAATAGTTTATACTTATGGGAAACATATTATTCTATAAGTTATTATATACGTCATCGAACGGAAATTATTACACGTCTAATATCTATTTTAGCATTTCAAGTTTAGCTAGTATTAGGTACAGGCATAAGGTGCAAGGGCTAGGATATAGGGCGCAGCGTCGTCGTGCCTTGTTTAGATAGATAGATAGATAGATACATGAACTCTTTATTGCACACACTTAGAAACAATAACAATAAAGAAAAGCTTAAAAGATAAGACAGAAGGGTGCAAAAGCGGTCTATATGCTACATATATACATACATACATACATACATACAAAGATACATATAAACATAAATACTAAATAATTCGAAATAAAATATAGGACAAAGTGAATTAATTGCTACCTGATAGGAAATGTTTATGCAAGCGACTTTAGAAGGTAGTGTTTAGTGTGACGTGTAACATGATATTAAGTATACTCTATTATGGGCCTCTCTGGAATTCAAAGGTGGACATGGTGTCAGTGCAAATTAAATTGAGTTTTACCACAGGTTTTACTGAGAACAGTCGCCCGGCGCTGTTTCTGTAAGCAGACTGGCACGTGGAGAATGTACGTAAATTAAGTTAATTTTTTTCGACCTAAGTTGGTCGTAGCATCTCCAGAGCGTCAATAGGCTATGCCTCGGCCATTTACCACATTAATGACCTATGCAGTAAAATAGAAAAGTATGTGTTTGCATTAAAAATACTCAGCCAAGTATCGAGTAAAGAATGCGCATATTATGGATATGTGTCGTGTCGTCTGTACTCAGTTTCGGTATACTTTTCTGGGGATTTCATGGGATACAGATAGAGTGAAAATTCCAAAAGAATAAATATCAATATAATCAATGATTGATTAATCAATCAAGAATTATAAGTCCAAAAGAAATGCATGCGTGCTACATGTACCTACCTAAAGCACATTTCGTGGATAATTGAAACCCTATGTTCAAAGCACATACGATCCTTATCACGTAAGATACATAGGATCCTTATTATCATGTATATACAATACGGATAACGGAAATTTGCATCTTCGTCAAAAAGAACCCAGAATACTTTAAAACTCACGGCCAGGCTCAACAAAGAGCTAAAAGGCATATAGACAGGTTCCATGTACCTAATATAATAAACTTAGTTCTGTATAAAAACACATGTTGTACTCCGATTCGAATATATTCCAAAGACGATCAAAAAAATAATTCTGCCTTAAATTAGTGGATAAAATATTCTCATTTCTTTTACCTACTCTGTAAAAAACGATTTTTTAAAATTTTACTTTGAATGGAAATATGGCGGATAGAATGTTTTGTATTTAAAACATATATTGTGTTAAAATTATAATTTAATCGTAATTTATTAATAGTTAAAGAAGTTATATTTTAGCTAGTTGAAGCTAGGCTTGAAGCTAGTTTTAAGTGTAGAAATAAAACATTATAAGTACTTAACACTTATAAAATAAATTGGTAATAATTTAACTAAGCTCTAGGTACTTGTGCGAAAGCTCCCTGCAATTTTGGCAACGAGTCTACGAAGTAAATTCTGCCATGCTAAGTATTGAATGAATATATATGTCACCGTAAGATTGTAAAGACCGTTAGATTATAATCTAACTCGCTTAATTGAAAACTGTCGAAAGATTACAATTTAACGTATTATTTTTCGGTAGATTGTAATCTGATAGATATATAAACCCGATAAAACCTAAGTGGCCGGCCTGGGGCCGGCCACTGCCTCGTTGTAAACAACGAGGCAGTGTCGAACCCTAACCTAACCTACAAGAAAGAGACAAAAGAGACAAGAGACGTAAATACAATGAATATTTCAAAAATTAACACTCAGAAAATTGAACAGTTCACAATCTTTCGACAGTTTACAATTTCGCGAGTTAGATTATAATCTAACGGTTTTTACAATCTTACGGTGACATATATAATGTCACTTACATTTCAACCCTCTCCACTTTAATGCCCCAAGCCTCAGTCGCTTCGTCGAGAGAAATTTGCATATTCCCTGAGATCGTCTCGCGCTCGCTTAGGATCTCGTGGAGCGGCCGTGTTCCCATTGTATTACGGAGAGTCGTTTGGGCCAACAGACGGGTTGAATGGTGGGCATTTTCAACGTTGGCGATTGAAATAGTAGCATTATGAACGCGATAGTACACGACTGCATCGACAGATACCGTCACCGAGTCTTTTGTGAGGACCTAAACAGACAATACAAAATTTGTAATTTAAGGTAAGGTTAGGAATAGTCATGTACAAGGCCTAAGGCCAACTTGCACAAGACTGCCTAAACTGATTGAGTTAAATTCTTTGATGCTTTAAATTTTTCATAAGTTTATTTTAGGGTAATTATTCCCCAACACACTGATCGGCCTTATGCAGGTATACTATACTATACTATCCATACTAAAAATACAAATTTTAGTGCAAAGAGAAATTGAATCCCAAGGATGAACATACTTTTTATCATGGAAAATCAAAGAGTTCGGCCGAATTTTTAACAACCTAAAAGTAAACAGTCGTAGTTGCGGGAAGCATCTTTAGTCTATACTAATATTATAAAGAGGTAAAGTTTGTGAGTTTGTGACGTTGTACGGGGTAATTTCTGGATCTACTAAACCGATTTTACAAATTCTGGTATTGCTTTCTATTGGTGGAATGCCACATTATTTGTGAATTTCATAGGCTGTATGTTATCCCGAAAAATTAGGGAGTTCCCGGGGGAATTTAAAAACTTATTTCACGCGGACGAAGTCGCGGGCAAGTCTGCTAGTCATTAATAATTCCTCAGCATTTATTGTTGAAGAAATTTTCCTGAAAAGCTCAATATTCTGCTTTCGTCTCGGCTTGGCCTAATTTACAGCTACTTAGTGGAAGTGCTATAAATAAGTCACCGTGAAAGTGGTTAGGTCAGGATTGTTGGCAGTAGAAGGTGGATGGAGTAGGTATTCTATTTTAACTTTTTTAAGAACAAAAGTGTGTACTTAGTGAAAGAAACGACTTTTCTCTCCTCCTTTCTCTAATTCTTATTAAGTATATTTATTGAAATTACCATTTTAGGCAAACCGATTTGTCTGAGATTTCTTGACTGATTTTGATATTGACCATTATTTACTTTAAAAAATAAATGTTACGTTCAAGAGTCATCCCTGAATTGAGTATTTAATTTACTTTCACTTTCTAATACTAATATTATAAATGCGAAACTGTGTTTGTTTGTTGTTTGTTGTTTGTCCTTCAATCATGTCGCAAGTCGCAAGGATTGCGACAGAAGAGACGCGATGCGACGCGATACGTCGGCATAGAAATGAGTAATGACAAACTGTCTAGGTACGTAGGCCACGTGAAGGGTTTCTCTGCTACTGTTTGATATTGTCACGTCACGTCGTATAGAGTGAGCCGCTCACATAGGACAACATTACATAAATAAAGGTAAGTATATAATAAATAATATATTATAAAAGTGGAAAAACTTCTTGCCAATTAAAACTAAGATCTTGTAAGCTAATACACTTCTACTCCCCATCCTTGATTACGCCAAATGTCTGTTATCTCGACCTGACCGAAGATCTTTTAAATAATAGAACGCTTGCAAAACGTATGCACTCGATTTATTTTCGGCCTAAGGAAGTACGATCATGTTTCGGAATATAGGAGGAAACTTAACTGCCTCCCTATCAGACAAAGGCGTAGGCGTAATCTCCACGTCCTCTCTGTTCTCCATGCTACTCTTTACCACCGATGGTCGCCCTCTTACCTAAAGGAACGATTCAGGTACCTTAGCTCCTTCCCAATCCAGCATACCTTGCGATCTGCCAGTGACAATAAACTTAAAATCGCCAAATGTAATGCCGAGGGATACGCAGACTCATTTACCCTAAAAGTAGTCTTATGTGGAACGCACTCCTAGCTGATATCAGACGAGCAAAATCTCTAGGGGCCTTTAAAAGTCGTGTCAAAAAGCATTATCTATCGCTGTAAACTTATTCTTATTGTTGTTTGTGTTTAGGTATTTTAAATTAGTTATTACACTTAACTTGTAATAAAATCCAATCTAAATACAATCTAAATCATATATACAATCTATGATAATAATAATAATAAGTATAGTAAATCATTTTACAAGAGCTAAATGTTTTTCACCTACCTCTTGAGGTGGTATGTCGTAGGTGCGGGTTCGAAGATCTACCCGAGCGTACGAGTCAATGCAAGGTAGAATGAAGAAAATTCCTGAAATGCAATGAAAATTTACTTACACACGTTTAGGAGTTGCTAAAATGTTCAATAGTCTAAAATTATAATTGTTTATTTTTTTACCCGACTATATAAAGATATAGGCTACATTTTACACGAACAAAATCGTTTTTTTTTTTATCGCAAGTAGTCAGGTTACAGTAGGTAGTTAATTAAATAATACTTATTTATACTTCTTGTCATCCTACAAAGTTTAACCAATACCTACCGGGTAAAAAACATACAACGGATACTTTTCACCTTGAAAAAACCGGCTAAGTGTGGGTCGGACTCGCGCATCGAGGGTTCCGTACAAACCTGTAGTAAGGTTAAAATTATTAAAAATATTTTTATTATGTGATGTAACTAAAATATTATGCTTTTCGCAATTTTTTCTAAGATTCTGAGTTCACGGGAAGTACCCTGTAGGTTTTAATTTCCTTGCGAATGTCGAAAACTTGCAGCATAAACGACTGTATCTTTTGATTGCGTTGACTTAGATGTTTGATTTTTCACAGCTCCAAGGGACAGTAGACCTGAGTATTTGGTATGAATTTCAGCTTGATACCTCCATGCGTTCCTGAGAAAAAGGGTCTTGACACACAGACGGACGGACAACAAAGTGATCCTATAAGGGTTCCGTTTTTCCTTTTCAGGTACGGAACTCTAAAAATAAAGGTTTTCATAATAAAAATGGAATTTTAAAAGGCAAAAAATTTTATAGACGCAATTTCGTGGGCTAAAGCTATTTTTATCATTATTTACCTGGTCCCTTAGCTCCACCGGATAACAGTCTTCCCAAACGAAATATTACGGCCCTCTCATATTCTTGCACGACCTAAGTGATAAAAAGACAAGAGTGAAAACTATAGTTGTGGATTCTGGAATAACAAATAGGCTACTTTTTATCCCAGAAAATTAAAGAGTTCCCGCGGGAACCAAAAAATCTCAATCCACGCGGATAAAGTCGCGGGCATCACGTAGTACTTAATATTTTAGAATCATGCCTTAGCCTAGAAAGGAAAATAATTATTTGTAATGTATATGTCACCGTAAGATTGTAAAAACCGTTAAATTATAATCTAACTCGCGAAATTCTAAACTGTCGCAAGATTACAATTTAACGCATTATTTTCCGGTAGATTGTAATCTGATAAGTATTTAAACCCGATAAAACCTAAGTGTTTTACTAAGGTTACTTAGGTTACGCTACTTGTTTATTTATGTCGAACCCTAACCTAACCTACAAGAACGAGACAAGGAAACGTAAATAAAATGAATATTTCAAAAATTGAAACTCGAACATTGAACAGTTTACAATCTTTCGACAGTTTAGAATTTCGCGAGTTAGATTATAATCTAACGGTTTTTATAATCTTACGGTGACATATATAATTATGTAGAAGATTGTATTGTCTGTCTTTTTTTATTAAAGAGTGCTATAATAAAATAAATGCACTCTTATTAGCTTGATTTAATAAGAAAAAATCGGTCAAGTGCGAGTCAGACTGGCGTACAATTGGTTCCGTACCACCACAAAGTGTAAATTCTTTGAGTAAATAACAAGAAAGCTTTTGCATTTAGTATACCCGTACACTTACACAAACTTTTAATTATTGTTTGCAATATTATTATTAGGTATAGCTTAATTTAATTTCACCACATGGTGTTTTTTACTAGGTGTAAAATTAATTTTTAGCATTACATTATTACGGTGAAATAGTATAACATTAATTAAATTAATACACAAATCTTACTTTATATTACGCTTATTAGTAATTGCTTTATGTTAAATAGAAACAAAAAGTTTGGCGCCATTCCCTGAAGTTTTTCGCTTTAGTAAAATAACTAAAGCGAAAAGCTTAAATCATACTGATATGATGGGTATGATTAATTAATATAATGTAACTCTATTTATAATTATCTTCGCAAAGCGTTACATGGTTTGGAGAAAGATGTTTATTAATTCTAAGCTGAGCGAAATTTATGTTTTTCAGTCGACCTGAAAAAGATGTCTAACTTTAATATAAGTTTGCGCCGAACGTAGCGTAAAATTGTTCCAAAGAATTCGCACGTAATTCATAATTCGTTTATTACGAGGTTTGGAGAAAGAGATTAAGTAAGTAATTCTACGCTGATCGAAATTTATATTTTTCAGTCAACCTGAAAAAGATTTCCAACTTTAAAATAAGTTACCGCCAAACGTAGCGTAAAATTGTTCCAAATAATTCGCAGCGCAATTGTATTTAAAGTTCACTCAAACTATACGAAGCATACCTTAAAGCATACGAAGAGTGAAAACGGCATAGTCGCAATGACTAATATCCAGGACAGCACCACCAGGATCTTTCCGCACGTTTTGGACTCAGAGTCCGCATCATCGTTAGCTTGAAAGAAAAGAAACAATAGTATTTATTTAATATCTTTGAGACATTTTATCGTTCGTAGTTTTAATCCTTGGTTAAATTATATTTTTATAGATAATTACTTCCTGCAACTATAGTTGGATATAACTGCTGACGGCTGGACATTTCAAGCAAAGTGGTCATGTGGACTAGAAATACGTCGGTTGTAAAATAATAACGGAATACGTATTACACCACAGATAATTTGTTGACGACTGACCCGAGTCCCATAGTAGGCTATGAGGTTATTAAAAATTGACATGAGAAATGAAATATGACTAATCGAACATAATACGACTTCGATCAAACTTGTTTCAGCATTGTTATTTTTTTTTGGAAGGATCGGTTAAATTTACATCGACCATACTCACTAGAGGGCTCCGCAAGTACCATTGTAGTGGAATCGGAATACCGCGCCAGGGTTGCGGTTTGTACACGTCTGTTCGTCACGAAAGGAGGGAGTTTACTGCCAGGAAGCTGTGAGCGTCAAAGATTAAAATGAGGAGTCGCTAGCGAAACATGTTTTTGTAAAGAACATGTCGAGAAGCCAACGAATAAAATTAATCCATTTACATGATAACTAATAAAGCAACTTTTTTATACTAACTTTAATGTACCAGAATATCTAAACTACGTAGAACTTATATTGCTATTTAATTTATTTACGTGAATTGCACATAACTTGAATAATCCCATCGGGAGTTGCACGTTAATGGTGGTAATAATACAATTGTGTGATATTCTTGTCTCTAGGTCAATACAAAGCGTAGCACGTAGCAACGTAGTTCACGTGAAGGGCTAAGTACTGTTGGATACAGTCGCGTCGTTCGCTCGCGTAGGAGAATGCCGTAACCTTTAGATTAATAGACACCACTGCATGCCATAATAGACACCATGTGCCATGGGCGTATACAAATGTTTTGAAAAAAAAACATCAAGCGAAAGTTGAAAACAAACGTATATTTCAGAATAATTTTGAGGTTTATCAAAATCTTGTCATCAATAGAATCTGAGAAGATCTTTCGCCTACGAAATAGCGTCTAGTGAGTACTCTTTCACACTTTTAGCATTCTAATAACACTTTAAAGTTCTAATAACTAACACTTTAAAGTTTTAGCTACTTCATAATTTTATCTAAATTACTTATTTCCCTAATCCTGGCTGTTATCATTACTAATATTATAAAGAGGTAAAGTTGGTGAGTTTGTGACGTTGTAGGGGGTAATCTTTGGTTCTACTGAACCAATTTTGAAAAGTCTGGTGCCAATAGACAGTCACAATATTATTTACGAGTGTCATAGGCTATATATTATCCCGAAAAACTAGGGAGTTCCCGTGGGAATTAAAAAAACTTATTTCACATGGACGTAGTCGCGGGCAAGTCTGCTAGTTGGTAAATAATAAGATTCCGGTTTTCTGTCATATTCTTAAAAAATATATTTGGCAAACTTATTAAATATCATGAAACTCGTTTAAACATTAGTTACTTAGATAATAAAGTATACCTTCAAAGTTTTTGCACGTTACAATATTTAACGTTATTTAACGTTTATTTGCAAAGCTATAAAAATAATGTTTGCAAGAATTATCTGTTCTCTACTTATTCTTTGACCTGTTCCGATTGTGATCCGCCCCATGCCGACGCGGAGTTTGACGAAGTGATAACACCTGTATCTACGTGGGAGGAACAATAGACCAAGTAAAGTTACGTTCAGAAATTCTATTAGGTATGTTCTGCACCAGAATAATATTGTAAGTAGCATGGAAATACTGAGAATCTTTCCGTAATAAAATACTCATTAAAACTTAATAAGTTTTAATTTAATCAAAGATACATGGAATGATGACAATACATTGACAACTATTAGCTATTTAAATATTAGAAAAAAGGAATACGAAGAGGTAAATGGGTTTCTATATCATTCTTCCCCGTTACTTAGTTCATACAGTAATCATCCAGAAGCCTAAGCAATGTATGAACCCTCGTGGATCTTCTAAGTTCATTCCTATCAATATTAGATTCATCGTCTTCAATATTTATGCTGTGCTGTTCGTCGTCATTAATATTATCAGATTCATTTTCACCATCCGAAATACTCGCACCGTAATCTTGCTGATTTTTACAGGCCAAATATCTATTGGAAATCGTAGTTTCTCTGCCATCGGAAAGTTGAACATGCGAATAATCTGGATTTGCCTGCAGGAGTATTACTTCTTCTGTTATTGGTTGATACTTATTTGTGCGATTGAACTTTTTCATTAATATTTGCCCAGGACTCGTTAACCAGGTAGAGAGAGATATTCCATTCATAGAACGGCGTGTATACTTAAATAACCTTTCATGTGGTGTGCTGTTTGTTAGCTATACACAAAAGAGATCTTAAACAGTGTAAAGCTTGTGGTAAAACTTTTTCCCAATTATCTATTGACAAATTTTAGATTCTTAGAAGTAGTTGAACGGAAAGCAGTTCAACTAGTAAAGAGTCAAAAGTGTAAAGTTCACTTTTTTCACTTGATCATTACATTTTGAATTATATGGGGTACTTCGGCTTGTAGGGGGATAGTTCTAAACGCCATATTTGTATTATCTCATTTTTTATTTTACTGGAATACTTCATATCAAACATAAATGAAACAGATTTTTGATCGGTAATCAACTTAAATGGTTTACCACTTAGAAAATGACGCCATTTTTTTGAAGATTCAACGATTGCATAAGCTTCTTTTTCAATAGCAGAATGACTTAATTCGCCATGATTAAGCGTTCTCGAGAAAAATGCTACAGGTCTAAAATCTTGCGATAATGTAGGTGCTATCAAATGTTCTGATCAGTTTCGACTGAAAATGGAATTTTGTCTTTAATGGCATGTACCGTTGATTTCAGGATATCTGATTTAAGATCCTCAAATGACTTAATTAATTCAATAGATAATGGAAATAGTCCTACTTTTGATAGATTGTAGACCTCTGAAAATTTAGGAATCCACGTGGCATAGTGAGCAAACATGCCAAGAGTTCGTTTTAACTGTTTGTCCATGTGGTGGTGACAAACTCATAAGAGTTTGTAATCTGTCACTATCTGGTTTAATTTTTTGTTCTATTATTGTTTATCCTAATTATATTAATTGTCCTTTTATAAAATTGTCATTTGTTCATATTTAATGTTAATCCATACTTCTCAACAGCCTTCATAAAATGTTCCACGTTTTTATCATGTTCTTCTGTTGTTCTGATACACCGTTGGTTACACTAAAAGGTATCCGTTTAAACTGATTGAGGTTACCAGCAGCTGTAGTAGATATAATATTTTTTGTTAGGCAAAATGGGTATATGATGATACGCACTCTTTAAATCATTAGTTAGGTGTAGTTAGGAGTTTCTTGCCGGCTCTTCTCAGTAGAATCAGCTTTCCGAACAGGTAATAGAGTCTTAACGTTTCATAAGTAAGACAAGTTGTCCTATATGAAATAAATAAATCATTTATTATTTATCAATAGTACTAAAAATATTATTTTTAGCTATTTGAGTCACCAAATCTTCTATGCTGGGTAAAGAATAAGCATCTAAATCCGTCTTATTGATTGTTCGGAAGTAATTTATGACAAGACGTTTTCTATGGAGACTGATCTGATCCACGTGGCTGCCACAGGGTCGGTAATGAGGCTGAGACATAAAGGTCGAGCAGCGAAAAAATTTGGTGTAGAATACGTAGGTAACCAGTTTCCTCTTGCCAGTTAACATTTTGGACAAACCAACAGAAGACTAATAAAGCGATAGATAAAGACTTCATTAATGGTCAGCATACACAGACATTTAATACCAAGCTTACCTACTGATCTGACTGATAACTGCCTCGTTGGTCTAGTGGTTGGCATGTTCGACGGCCGACGACGTCCCGGGCTCGAGTCCCGGGTCGGGCCATAATTGAGTATTGGGTTTTTCTGACTAGAAATTCTCAGTACTAGCCCGGAGTTACAAAGATGGCGGTGTTTCACCCCCGTGCCTCGGAGAGCACGTTAAGCCGTCGGTCGGTCTATTATCACTAACAATGTTAATAGTCGTTAAAGCCCGCCAACCCGCATTGGAGCAGCGTGGTGGGTCTAAGCTCTAATTCCCTCTCTTCTATGAGAGTGGAGGCCTGCGTCCAGCAGTGGGACGTTAATGGGCTGTAGTGGTGGTGGTTACCTACTGATCCGGTAAAAGTTTATTATCCGGCAATAGGTATTAAATTGGTACCTAATAAGGCTGTAGCGCTAAAATAAAGCCTATTGGTATACATAGTGTATACAATGGCGCGAAATCAATGTGATAATAACGACTTTCGTGTTAGCTACCCGGGTGTGGATTTTTATCTGTAGGTGTGGTCTATTCTTGACCTCGATGTACCTGGTTGTTATAAAATCGATGGACTTGATTACCTATGTCATCAAAGCTATATCCAAACGACATTATGAAATCGGAAGTGAGTAGTTAATATTTGCTATTGTAACTAGTTATAACGAGTGTTTATTGTAGTATAGTCTTTCATCTTACTTGTCTTTAAACCTTCGAAAACGATGGCAGAATCATTATCTGCAGCTGCTTTAAGTATTAAAATATGTATAAAGTTTTTCTTTGACTCAAAAGGTTTTTTAACGCCTGACGCAAACAGGAGTATTACAAATTCAACATTTGTATCTGTGTCTATCTATAGCATCGTAACTTCCAAACGGATGAACCGATTTGGATTCCGGTTTTATTGTTTGAAATTCGACTTGATCGATACTTTTCTTAGCCATGATTCAATTGAAAATCTGTTGAGCTCTTTCAAGATTATCATAGGTCTGATCGATTCAAAATTATGGTATTCTGTGCTCAATGATATTGCAAAGACATCACAACTTTGACCTGATGCTGGAATTTGCAGGACACGTAACTCCTTACCAACGTACGGCAGAGGTATCACGTTCCGGATGTCGTATCACGGTGAATAGGTTATAATACTTAGATGTTGATTTTTGTGTGTTATCGTTCATTTTTAAAATACTTATATTAAGAATTGATTGGCATAGTAGCGTCTCGATAACAGCAAATGCGGATTCCTCGTTCAAAGCAGTGTCCACACATAAATCAATCCTGACGAAACGAAGCTTAAAAAGCAGCCTGTTGGCTGAGTAAAGAAGCAAGGTAAGCTCACAAAGCTTTGTTTCACACGATTGATTTTTGTATCAGACGATGATCAAAAGAGCTTTTAGTAATATTATTTGTGGTTACTGTTATTGGACCTCCTATAGAAAATAACGGATAGTATTTAAGTACTAATAGTAGCCTAGGTTTAAAGTACATGCAGTTAAGAAGGACCAACTCTCAATTATGTGGGCTGGGATTGGAATCTAACGTTATAAAAACGCAATGACCCATATTCGTTTATTCGTATTTTGGGGCTGACTGAACCCGGCGTAAATTACCTGCGATATCATGTCGGGGTTATAAATTGCGTATACAGTCGTAAAAAAATAGGGTAGGAATACACTATACCTACTGGTGTTATTTTGATGATCGGGTGTAATCTCGACTTTCCATAAATACATATCCTTATTGTGTAATATAAGTTATTTTTAAGGTTCCTGAGGCGTAATTTATGTATTAAATTTGGTTTATAAATCATTACCGTGAAATTGTATAAGTAATTTAATTAAGACGTCTCTTTATGGTGCTAAAGTACCGTATCTCTAACGACCAGGTCCCACCAGGATGCTCTTAATCTAAATTTATCTACATGTATATATTTCTTCTCTTCTGTTCTCTAATTAGAACAACTTTTTCATAGTTTTCTGTACATAATACATTGTGGTTTAGCTTAGAGTAATAAGCTATCTTTTACATTAGTTGCTTAGAGTGCCCGATATGGGTCAACTCGACACTTCACCTTCTTAGGCTTCAAATAACCTTGTTTATTTACAAATTCTTAATAGTTATTTATTGTTTTATGAACATTTAATTAACACAAGGTGGCAGCTATCTTCCGTTGTAAATAAAGCAAAAACCGGCCAAGTGCGAGTCGGACTCGCGCACCGAGGGTTCCATACAAACCTGTAGAAGGTTTAAAATTATTACAAATATTTTTATTGTATAATTTAACAGAAAATTAATGCTTTTCGCAGTTTTTCCTTTATCTGTGATATAAGACGTTGCTTCGTGCCAAATTTCAAGATTCTGAGTTCACGGGAAGTACCCTGTAGGTTTTAATTCCCTTGCGAGTGTCGAAAATTTGCAGCATAAACGGCTGTATCTTTTGATTGCGTTGGCTTAGGGTCTTGACAGACAGACAGACGGACAAGAAAGTGATCCCATAAGGGTTCCGTTTTTTCCTTTTGAGGTACGGAAATCTAAAAATTTTACAAGAAATGGACGACTATTTTAGTTACTTACACCTTGATTACCTTGAAATATTGATGTAAGGATGATTTAATTATTTTCCCCTCCAACGAAGGCCAACTACCTAACCTACAATTTATAACTAGGTCAAAGTGAAACTAAAAATAAATCCTCCTTTTTGGAAATTGGTGAGTTAAAATACTGAGATTAGTTTATTCAAAAACAATGTTTCCTACAGAAATTATAATACATTATTAGTACACGGTTGTTGCACGTAGTTGAGGCAAAACCCTCTGTTATCTACGTCCACAGGCGCTTCGACGTTGTCTGTGTGAAACCACAAGCGGAAGGGCTTCACCGTACCTAAAAAGTTGTAGAAAAATAAATTAAAAAACCACTACTAATTATATTTACAAAAAATACACGTCATACAAATGATCGTTAATAGGCATGGTGCCCAAAATAATCGCGAGCTATTACCTCGTTGAATGGCAAGGCTAAGTAAGCGCCAGCTTGGGTCACCTGAGGCGTGCATAAATTTTTGAGATACGACATATAAAAATCTTCGTGTCCGATGACCAAAAATAAAGGATTTTATTAATTAAAGTGTTTTCCACATGTTAAGACAGGTTTTTTTTAGTTTTAATAAATGGGACAGTTTTAATAAACACACTATGGGCACAAGAACTCCTCGTGACTTAGACGTGATTATATTCTGGAGCTTTTTTATCTTATGGTGACTTGGGCGACAGGTTAAAACGTCGCTCTCCTCGGTTTTGTCGGTGATTTTATACGGATAATTTTTTTATAGTAAATTTGAGTAAATATAGGTTTATTTTACGTTATAATTGCCGCCCATGGATCACTATCAGGTAGCCATTTTTGTTTAACACGATAATATTATGAGATATTTTATTAATAACAAAAAATTATAAATAAAACGTATGATAAGTACTTAAATACGGCGAAGAAAAATATTTAGATAGAACAAGACTTGAACATAATATTTTAGTGTAGGTTAGCCCTCAGGAGATATAGGTATCAAAAGCCAACTGCGCGAAACTGCGTTACGTTTTAATTACTTTTAAACATATTAATCCCATAAGCTTTGAAACATATTATACTGAATGGTTCAATATAAATGATTAATATATACATTTTTACACGCACGCCCGTTGCGAAAATGAAATTTCGCGTAAATTGACGCCGAAGGCTATTATCGTGTAATGTTGTCAAGCGGAAAATTTTTAGATTGGCCATAGCATATCAATATATTTTCCATAAATTAAGTACTATTTACTAAACTTGGTGGTAATAAACTTTTGCTGGAAGTCTAAGATCTGTTTTTCGACCTCGCTATGCTTACTTAGTACAGAAGAAGCCTGCATCGATAGATCGGCTGAAAAAGTTCCTCCACATATTCTGTCAGTGCATAATGCTTGAGCCGGCTGTATTCTACCAACATTGGCAGCACATGGCACCAACAGCCAATCATAAGCGCAATTATTTGGCCCAGCGCCAGACCCAATCATTGCGTTCACGGGGTTATTGCTGTTTCCGCTTATAGTGAATGCTCGTGAGCGATTGTTTACTGAAAATCAAAAATAGTATTCAAACCGGAAATTTTTATTCAACAACTAAATACAATATAACAATAAGAATCATGTAATTTGATCGAATCCATAACAGTCGAAATCTAAATTAACCGTGCGGATAAGTAATAATTATGAATCAGGAATCACCTCCGCACATTTCGGATAAACACGACTAGTTACACAACTATGCAAAAAAGGAGTATAGGTAATGTTTCAGCGTTCATGTATGTATGTGAGTTTCTTTATTGCATCATAACTTCTAAATACCTGAACACATTTGGAAGTATTGGGGTATCGTTATCCTTATATCATCACGAGTGACACCGGCGATAATTTATATTTTGAAAAAAAAGCAGCAGGGCAGTCGCGTTTCTTAATAATTATAATTTTGTTTACTTGTTTTATTTTAGTTGACGACCTTCTAGTTACAGCGGTGAGCGCTGCTACCTTTCAAGTGGAAGTTCCCGGGTATCGAACCTGGCAGGGCCATGTTGGGTATTTATAAGTTCTGAACTTTCTCTGGTCATGCTTCGGTTGTGGCTAGTTAAACCGTATCGGTAACATTCCGGTATGATGCCGCGAAGAAACCATGGCATGACTTCGAATACAGTATGTTGCCGTTACTTTATAAGAGATCTATCAAACTTACATTTCCTTATTGGGTTCCGTGTTCATTAATACGGCACCTCTCGCACGTTTGTAACATAAAAATTACTCTTATAATAGTTACATACCTGGATCTATACAAGCTGTGTATTGAATGCCGCAAAAGTTTCTTTCCATTCTTACACAAATCCCATAATCCTGGTTGCTTAGCTGTCGTCCCGATGTTGGGTCGTAATTAAAGGACTTTAGTTGTCCTGAGACGCCCGTGTAGTATTGCAGACAACCTTCATCCGCTGAAATAGGGCATAATATCTGAAATATTTTTGTGACGTTTCAGTATATATTAGTTCTCTCATTAATGTTTGTTTTGGGTATTATGGCACGTTATTGACAAAAACTACTCATATGCAAAATATGGGTATGCCAAGTTTCAAGACCTAGCTTTTTGTACGTCTAGAGATAATTACTAAAGATACAGCGCCTTGATAGAATATTTTCAGTCAGTCAGTCAGTCAGATAAATACAGTAGGTATGCAATTCGCGTATCTATAATAAATTAATTATTGTTATAAACATGGCAGTTGGGACAAGCAAATCAGCAATCGAACGCAAAACTCGCCGGTTCCCCTTGGAATATGTAAGATTTGTTGAAGTTCTACTCGTTGGAATTTATAACAAGGTTTTCTCAAGAAGGCTTATATGAAATTAAATATACTTTGAAGGTTTGAACAAGCTAACTGGTTATACAATATTGGTACGGGTAAAATAAAATTATGTTATTTATTGGTTGTTCGGAATCTAATTTGGATGAAACCAATACCAACCAACCACCAACCAATTGCATACTGATGAAATTTTGTACTTATTTAGGTAATGTTTTCGACTTTCTAAGTTTATATAGATATGTCAGAGCTCCCCGTGTAATTCAGGGATAACACCTTTCAAATTACTGGTCCTAAAGTACTACCCAATAAATAATGCATACTTATTTATTTTATGGCTTTTGAATTTGTGGCTAAATCTTGCTACTCATATCAAACGTTTTTCAGTAGGTAGATAAAGAAAGTGCGTTGCAGGCACCTTCTTGTGGCTCTTATAGCTTGTGGCACACTTACCTACCTACGATACGTTCTTATTGCATGCAAAATACTTCTTCATCCAAGCGACTATGAATAAATGACCGGATGAATTGGCGTCTCGGAATAATTTATTCGTGCTGAGTCCGTTCATTTAAATAAAGTGGTTTCATTATACGTTCGAAGCTCAATTGAAGCCGTAATTTAAGAGGTCTCCCTATCGTAAAATTACCTATAAGTATACCTATTATGTAGCTTCATTGTTTTTTGTTTGCGGGGGTAAGTACCTAATCGCTCCACTATCTTCTATACTTATACAAAGACTTATCCTGACTTTCATATTGTCTGATAGCCCGCTACCAATGGCACCCGCTTGGAAACTTTATAGAAAGTTTGACAGTATGTACATTTTACGACATAGGCACGCATTTTAAACGCATTTAGAAACCCCTCAAAGGGGAGTTAAAGTTCAGCATTCTGATTTTTTTCGCCACTTCAAATAATAAGTACTAGCTTACTCGCCATTGTTTCGCTTGTGTGTTTCTCCAAATATTTGTTTTGTGTGGATCTACGTAAGTAGGTACAATACATAAATAGTAACAAACGAGCAAAAGGACTTGACCGGTGGAACTATGGCAGCTTGCCTAGGTGTCAAAAATCAATGTTCAGCAATGATTTCTTTATTATTGTAATTGTAATATTTCACTGTTTTCAGATAAAAAAGTTTCAGGAGTCTGAAGGCTCGGAAAACTGCGAAAATAAATAAAAAAAGTTTCACCAAAAACTGCTTTCCCACACTAGATGGCGCTAGTTATTGTGGTGAGTCTAGAAAATATTTTTAAGTATTCACTACTTTTGGTTAACAAGTTCAACTATTCAACCACAGATGGCAGCATATGCAATGTGAAAGGGCGTTCCTTTAAACGCAGTATTTCAAAATGCTTTGTTCGATCTATTAGTTTGAGACTTGTCAAAAAATAAAAATAATTATAAACAAAACATACATTTCCTTTTCATTACTATTTAATTGATCAAAAATAAATCATTCATAGTATAATGACTAAGGTACTTAAATGGTATTCATGTAGGGTTACAAGATTATTATTAGGCATGGATATAATGGAACGTCAAAATGGAGTAGTGCTTAAAGAGGACAGCGGACGCTCAAGATTTAAACAATAAACGTACTTTTTTTTGTCATTTGAACCCTGACCTTATTTGGAATAATAAATCCATAATAATTTCGTTTGGAATTTTTAAACCTTACTGTAAAAACGGAAATCCTGTGCATTGTCCCGTATCGGAGGGCACTTACTGGTCATGTCATTTCAATTTTGTAGGCCCAACGGTTTGAATTGTATGCTGTACTTGAATTTATGCCAGTCAGGTACTCTTTTTAAACACTTGAGAGTAAATAGGTCAGTTCCTTCAATTCTGTTGATTGAATGGGAGAGAAAAAATCGCTTATCTTACCATCAGGTGCTATTGCAGTCAATCGCAATTATATTAAAATACTTTCATACCTTTGTAAATAGTGCTGCAAGGTATTTGTGTAACTTTAACTTTCCATAATCTTTCGAACGAATTGCCACTCGTGACAAAAGTAAGTTTGACAGGGTTCGTGGTCCCAATCCCCGCGTCTATGTACACTGAAAAATTATGTAAGACATCAATTCCTCTGTCGTATGACCTACAGAAATGTCTATATATGTTGTATGAAAAAAACTGATCCTGTTATTCAAAGACTATAATCTTTTGAACCGTAGTCATCAGTAAGAGTGAAACAAAAATGTCGGGCTGACAAAATTTCCGCACGTGCACTTCTATATAGAGCTGCGGCTGCTGAGGCTTCGTTAAACACCGACGCTTCGTACAAGTTAACGTTTTGTCTCGTCTTATCGTGTTATCGCCATTTCATGGGCTTATTACGAAACACGTCTTTGTAAAGCCTTGTTAGTCTTTACCATAGGAATAGGCTTCAAGTGTTCTCTGCTAATTTATTACTTTATTTATGCTTATTAGTAGTTAAAACCTACCAAAATAATTAAATTTAATAACTCAACTATGTCCACCCTGGTTGAATCCACAGATGGCCGGAACAGGGTTGCCACCGGACACGATGAACTGGTCTTGGTTACACACGTGGTTTATTTTCTCCGGCCCAGCTATTGTGAAACGGTCAAAATCTAACCTTATTGATAAAAGTAATACGATTTTATTACAAGTTAATACATCACTTAAAGTCGAACGAGATCTCAATAATTATTTACTATGCAAAGTTCTCATTTCTAATCTTGCAGATCGTAGGTACGCTACTTGTGTTCCTGGCATTATATAATTTTGGTTTTGTTTTAATGTGACCAGAAAATCTACTCTAGCTACTCTAATAATATCTTAATTAATCAAGAGTGAATAGGCATCTTTTAGGCAAGCGCGCTCCACCTTAGGCTGCTTCACCACTTGCAAGCAGGTCTGATTGCAGCCTATATATTAAAAAGAAAAACTTAAGAAAACTTATTGATAGCCACTGAGTTAGAGAATAGGTCAGTAGGTTTAGTTCAATCAATTGATTGAATGCGATATTATAATATGTGATATCAGATACTATGAATGCGAAACCGAAAGTGTGTGAAAGAAAGCACACTGCAACTCAATGGAGCAGCGGATGCGAGTTTTTGCATATAGATGGATGGATCGATATCACCAAGTCCTAACTTACGTAGTAAGTTCGGTTTCGCATTCATAATATCTGATATCACTTAGCTTCAGCAATGTGTTCTTCTTACGTAGTAAGTTAGATATTGAGGGCTCGTAGAACACATTGCTGAAACTAAGCACTTAATCCTATCGAGACTCACATTATTATTCTGCTTTACTGGGTACAGAAACGTGATACGAAATTTAACTAGGTGCCTCTTCCACCGTAGTACAGGTATCTATGAATCTTCTTAATAGTTTTAGATTTCTTTTCTCCGTATAAGAGGAGCTTATATATATATATTATATACTAGCCGAGGCCCGCGACTTCGTCCGCATGTAAAAAGTTTATTAGTTCCCACGGGAACTCCTTAATTTTTCGGGATTAAAAGCCTATGTCACTTTCTAGGTCCATAACTACTAGTACCCATGCAAAAATTCACGTCGATCCGTTGATCGATTACGTTGATCCACGTCGCAACAGAGCAACGGCTCTGTTTGGACGTGGTTGAAGGACAAACCAAGAAAAAGCACACTTTCGCATTTTATATGTATATAATATAATTTATGCTCGTCTTTTCATTATATACAAGACCTATACTATCGTATGTATATGTCACTGTAAAATTGCAAAAAATGTCAGATTGCCATCTAACGCATTTTATATCGATAGAATGTAAACTGTCGACAGATTGTGAACCGTTCAATGTTCTGAGTGTCAATTTTTGAAATATTCATTGTATTTACGCTTTCTTGTCTCTTTCTTGTAGGTTAGGTTAGGGTTCGACATAAACAATCAGGTAGTGCTAGGTTCTATCGGGTTAATAAACCTAACAGATTACAATCTACCAAAAAATAATGCGTTAAATTGTAATCTTTCAACAATTTACAATCTCGCTAGATAGATTACAATCTAACGGTTTTCATAATCTTACAGTGACATATACGGTAGCTGTGAATCTTTTCAAGTAGCTATAATTATTGTTGTGTGTTAAAAATTAAAAAAACAAATAATGATTAATGAGTAGATTTGAAAGCCGGCAAAAGTAACTTCTATAATATAAATAGTTACACTGACAAGTATTTTAGAACAAAGTCCACTCGCGCTAGGACTAAGCTTAAATTGATATTAGTTAAATCCGTTGAAATGACCTTAGATGCCGTTAAGTTACCTTTAAATAAAACGTATACAGGGATTATTATTCTATGAAATAAAATTACCTTATTTGGCACACATCAGGATGCGACTTAATAACAGTAAGCTCACAAGAACCGGTGGCATCGTAGGTTGAAGGGTAGCCGGAATTCACGAAGTACGTACCATTTTCAGTGGTACTGCTGCCACATGATATCATGACTGAAACAATATTATTAGAATTTAGGTTGAATTTCAGAAATTATAAATTCCCAAATTGTCCCTGCCGGGGATCAAACCTGGGACCTCCGCACGTTAAGACAACAGCGCTCAACACTACGCCACGGAGGTCGTCAAACGTAGTACTAATGATTAATTATTAATGAGGAGTTTATTATGGATATGGTTTATTATGGAGGAGGATATTATGTTCGGCAGTGGGCCGGGGATGGGTTGATGGTGATGATGAATGTAGGATTACTCACATATACAACAAAGGCCGAAACCATTCGCGCAGTAGCCATTTGCGGAACCACCCCTAAAGGAGCACTCCCTTGCGGTCAGGCACGTGCCGTTGTCCCCGGAGGCACCGGTGCAACCACCGTTCGGAAATGTTACCACGGTGAACAGAGATAGAACTGTAATGTGCAAGTGTTTAAAGCTTTTTCGTATTCGTCCAACTCATACATAATTTAACTATTTTTTCGCGAGCTGTGTAATATATGTAAGTATATAGAAATTCAGAATTTTGTTTCTACAGTTGGTAGTTGGTACTTCAGAGCTCTAATTATGCTCTATTAATTAATTTCTAAACTTTTTTGTCAGTATTTAGAATTAGTTATAGTTAACTAGATGATGCCCGCGACTTCGTCTGTGTGGATTAAGTTCTTTAATTCCCGTGGGAATTCCTTAATTTTCCGGGAATAAAAAGTGGCATATATCATTGAGTTTATGGTACACCGAATAAACTAAGTTTGTAAAATTTTCTATTTATTAAGAAAACTTACTTACTAAAACTTTTACTCTGTTAAAAAATAAATTGAACATATTTTTACGGTTCCGTACCTCAGTAGGAAAAAAGCAACCCTTAGTTGATCATTGTCAGTCTGTCAGTTTAGCATCATATTATTCTAGTTATTTCACATCTGAATACGTGTTGTTATGACCTTTTTTGTTATTTGTTCAAATATTTCATATAAAGTGGTGGTACGGAACCCTTTGTGCGCGAGCCTGACTCGCATTTGACCGGTTTTTTTTTGTTTATACCGCAGCCGTATGGTAAAGAATGGATCAGGCGAAGAGTATAGTACTTCATTGTGTAGAGGCTTGTGCGGAAATTGCATAACATAGGTACATTAACAATCGCAGACCTAAAATATAGTAATAAATAAAACGGAACTTTAATACTTACACCTACTTTCCTTTTGTATGGGCGCCGAAGGCCAAAATCGTGCCTCCTTATGATAGTCACGAACTTTATTAAAATTAGCAATATTCCTTGACCATCTTGGAAAAAATCCTCCAAATAAGACTCCTCCGCCGGGAATCACGGTAACAGAGCTATTCGATCTTTCCGGCTTGGTGAAATTCACTAATATGCTACTAAATAACAATAAAAAAATTGTACCCATGTTGTAGAGATGATATTGTTGTGAATAAATATATGAATTTAAAACGTAACATAACTTTCGCCTTCAATATATAATATGCGTGTGGGAAGGGGAACAATGGTGTTAAATTTCTCCTATTATAGTAAAGTGACAATAGGGTAATTTCTTCGCGCCATGCCAACGCGACCAACGGCATGGAACGTGCTAATTTTTCAAAAACGTTATAGTAATTATGGGTCAATGAAAGTACTATATAAATGTTCATGTTAACTTCATTTTCTGTGAAATCTTTTGTATATTTACCTGATAACGCAATGAATTACGAAATATTTTTATTACCTATTCATTATACGGCGAACGGGAAATAAGCCATTGATTTTTCGGATGAGCAAGCTGCGTGCGTAACCATAGTCGGTTTAAAGTAACTGTTATCATTATGTTGTTTGATTCACCTCCCAGTTATGACGTAATAATAGTTATTATTCTGTTGCTAATTTTGATGTCTCTTCATGTCTGCTTTCTTATCCATTCGCAGTCATAATCCATTATTAGGTATATCATTTTCTAAATCCAAAATTTAGTACGATAACCTCGACTACCATAAAAATTGTCAGAAAGCGAAAAAGGCACTCCCAGAGAATTACTACAGGATTTTAAAATAACCCCAATCTTGACCAAATTATAGAACTGAGGAGAACACGAGGGAGATGAGTGGAAAGATTTATTGAGAGAAAATATTATAATATAATTATTATTACACACCTGCCCCGATTGTGTAAGGAAATCGTAATCGTCTGACAAACGTATAATTCGACCTGTTTAATAAGGTCACATATGCTTGCACGTCAAAACACATGTATGTACTCCTTAAAAAGTTCGAGTTATACGTTATGAGCTGTCAAATGAGTACGATTGGCTTACACAATTGGGCCTCAGGACACTTCAATTAAAACACCATTAATATCGAGAAAAAATGAAACTATTATACCTATTTAAAACGTTTATTTAATATACTCACATAAAACAATGATATTAGATATTTTTAACTTAATGCCGAAATTCCTTTCATAATAGTTATTAATATGTAATTTACCTAAATCACATAAAATTTCAAAAGAATATTTGGAATGTTCACATATATTATTATTCTAGTTTTTCCTGGGATGCATTACAGCAGTAACTCAAATGGCAAAATCTGAAGGTTCAGGCGCAACACAAGAACTACTTAACATAATCTTTTCTAAAATA
The DNA here is from genome assembly GCA_964035005.1 of Erebia palarica. Classification (NCBI taxonomy): domain Eukaryota; kingdom Metazoa; phylum Arthropoda; class Insecta; order Lepidoptera; family Nymphalidae; genus Erebia; species Erebia palarica. Next base: position 26,640,143 of record OZ035986.1, read on the forward strand.
TTCCAAAAATATACATTATATTTTCATCAATCTATCTAGCTCTCTACTTAAAATCAGCTGTTAGTTTTCCATTGAGCTATTGAGGCATCGTACCACAAATAACTAAAATATTACTACTATTTGGGGTATCACGGAAATCGTTTATTTATTTGTGATATAACATCTTATTATGTATTTCTACATACATATAATGTTCCATAAAACTTAACATTAGCATTACTTTACCATACTAGAGACGCACTAACTTAAGGTAACGTAGAGACGTATAATGACTATCTACCCCGAAGAGGGTGAAATAGGGGTTGAAAAGTTACATAAAAGCTCTATGATTATGTAGTTAGAGACTTGAAAATCAGGATTCATGTTATTTATAAATAATAATAACCAGTAAAAGCAATTTTACGAAAACCTACCTAAGGGTGAAATCGGGGTTGAAAATTTGTATGAAAGTCCTACGATTTTGTAGTAAGAGACGTGAAAATTCACAATTTCGGTTATAAGTTTTAAATAATAAAAACCTGCATAAGCTATATAAAGCCTCTTTAAATAGGCTTTTTGCACCGGGAAAATTTCATAATCTCATAGGAAATCAGAAATTGTACGCGGACGAAGTCGCCGGCGACCTCTAGAATATTAATATAAATGTTACTATATTATGGACATTTAACAATTGGACTTATAGTCCTCTAACATTATATTTTATATTTATAACCTATAAATCTTTCTCTCCAAAAATACCATATTCTTTCCAAAGCACCCCGAAATTTTTTAGCAGGTTAACTTCCACTTTGAGGGGCTATTACCACTTACACGGAATTATTATCAATAAAATAAAAACGGTGAAAAATAACCATGTAATTTTAATTAATTTATACCACTCATATTTAATAGTTACTTACTACAAAACTCATGTTAACATCTGCTGAATCTCTTAATATATTTCATTATTTAATAAAGTATAATATAATAGTACTTAATGAAACTTAGGACACATTGCGATTAAAGATTAATGTGAGAATGGCAGTTTGGCATGGAAGGGCAAATCTTTGTCTTAAATCACATCACAATATCTTCTAGTATTTTTATCAGAAAAGTTATTTTAAAAATATATCTCTACTTAGTAAAATATATTACAAAAAAATCTTAGATGTAAAAATATATTTATACCACAATTCTTCATTTCAAGCTAAGCAGGGTCCGCACCCCGTCCGGGCAAATCACTACAAATTCTCTCTCACTCTCACACACACCATGCCAACAATGTCTTTGACATTATATTGTTTGCTGACGATACATCACTTATTTTTGAAGTGGATAGAAGTAAGGACAATTTTGACGATGTAAACAATGTAATATCACACGTATCACACTGGTTTACTGTCAATAATTTGTTATTGAATGCTAAAACCAAGTGCTTAGAATTGGTTCTATCTAATGTAAAGAATATTGATAAAACTATTTTAACACTAAAAATGGAGAACTCCACAGTTTTCTTGGGGGTGACCTTGGATAATAAGCTTCAATGGGGCGCTCATATAGAGACACTAGCGCGAAAACTAAGCTCGGCTGCTTTTGCTGTCAGGAAAATTAGACAGTTTACCGATATTGAAACGGCTAGACCTGTCTACTTTGCTTACTTCCACAGTGTCATGTCGTACGGCATTTTATTGTGGGGCAGAGCAGCTGATATCCAATCCAATTTTATATTGCAAAAAAGAGCCATCCGTTCTATTTATAAACTCGGATCACGCGTATCACTTCATGAAAAATTTAAAGAGATTGGTGTTCTTACGGTGCCTTCGCAATACATATACAATAATATAGTCTTTGTTAGGCAGAACATTAATCTTTACAAGAAAATAGGTGATACTCACAATCGATACACTAGAAACCGCCATAAGCTAGTAACAGCGTCGTATCGTGTGCGCAAGGTGCAGAAATCCTTTGTGGGGTCGAGTGTACGCTTTTAAAATATGGTTCCCAAAGAGTTTCTGGATTTGCCATTACATAGATTTAAAGACTGTGTCAAACAGCATTTGTTAAGTCGAGGTTATTACACTATCGATGATTTTATTAATGACAAAGTTGCATGGAAGCAACCGGCCTCGCATCCAGTTACCCACAAGTCAGTGTAATACTTGTAACGTATGTGTTGTGTTGTCTACATATTGTAACCTTTTCTTTTTTATGAAAAGAGCAACTGCTGAGTTTTTTGCCGGTTCTTCTCAGTAGAATCAGTTTTCCGAACCGGTGGTAGAGTCTTAACGTTTCATAAGTGACACAAGTTGTCCTACATGAAATAAATAAATAAATCAAATCATAAATCAATTGCTCATGCACCGTTTTGCTTGTATTTAGCCTGAAAAAACTGAAGCCATCGTATTCCCGGTAAATGCTCAGATCAGCTCAGCTTGAAACTAAAATATAGATAAACTAAAATATTTCATTCTGCTATATGTTTTATGTATGCCTGTATATTCAGTTATGCTTCGTGTTATACTAGTAAATACGTATCTGAAATCTACTTAATCGGAAATACAATGCTAAATTATTATTATAACGAAATTGTTATTACATTCAAATATTTATTTTAACCTTCACAAAATTTTATGTTATTATTAGCATAATTAAACATAAACATAAATAAAAACTTTTCTACCCAGTAAAATTCGTAATGATAATAATTGGTCGGATATAATATTTAATTAATGCTACTGAAGAAATGTTTTGCTATTAATCCATTTATTTATCCATTTTTGAGAGCAGTTAGGGAAGCCAAAATTAGCAAAGTATAAATTACATCGTAAAAGTAACATCAGTTTTTTTTGTTCTTACGCTAATATGTCCTACCTAGACATAGCATTTTCTGTGTTGAATATATTAGATTGTTTTGATTGGTAAACATGTATGAAGTACAACGAAACATGCATACCTACTTACCTAATTTTAAAACGATTATTTGGATTTGGAGTCTAGAATATAAATTATTATTATAGTATATATTTTCTAAATATTATATTTATGTTTAATTTTAATACACCTATGCTTAAAGTTTAACAACATTGAAACGTTAATATGACAACAATATAACTTACAATACCTACTCACTTGCTCTAAAATTAAATCCATTATCCATTCCTATTGGCTGATAATGGTAGGTACGAGTATGTAATAATATTCCTTTATTAATAGGTTGGCTCAGGGCATCCGATGAATACACTGGGCTAACTATTAATAGGTCTTTAAAATTGGCACTGGCTTTTTTACACAAAATCAATTTACCAAACTTATTACCCTTTTCCGAATGTTACACTAGCACTACTTTTAGTCCAGTCGTCGTTCTGTCTTCAGTAATTTAATTTTTTTCGCTAAAATTTTGTGTACACAAGAATATTATATTCCTACTACCAAAATAGTTTCATCCAATAAGAATGGTCTCTATTTAATGGTACCAAATATCGTTGGAATAAAATTATGGCGTTATTTGGCCGCACGCATAATTTGTTTCCACAGTGCAAGGCAGGTGTAATACCTACCTGCTCAAGAACCTACCTGAGCGATCTAGTCGAAAGTGAGACTGGCGTATCGTTAATCTGTCGTATACATATACATATACGTTAGTTATCTAACGTTAAAGTAACACTAAGGTGTTAGCTCAGTTACTAGGACCTACAGTGATGAAATCGAGTTGAATTACAAATGAGTTAACCGCCCTTGTTAAAAGAAGATGCGGTTCTCAGCTTTTTGCGGATACGAGGTGAATTCCAGCGCGGGGCAATGCGGTTGTCAGCCGGGGAGACTCCTTCATCGACGTCGTCTGCTTCAGTTTTAATTTCCATTTTCTGAATCAAAATTGTAAGTTTTAATCGCAGAAAAGTAATTTGAAGAAAGAAACGAAATATAAGTCTATATGACTGCGTATTGTAATAAGACAGGGGATGTAATAAGACGGCATTTTACCGTATTCTTGGCTACGTTTACCTACCTGCAAAAACAGCCTACTTATAAAAATCGGACTCAAGACTTTTTAAATCACTATATTAAGATTAAAATATAATTAATATACCTATATAGTATAAAAAATTTAAACAGAATGTTAGAAGTGTTTAGTTTCATACATCTATACTAATATTATAAAGAGGTAAAGTTTGTGAGTTAGTGAGGTAATCTCTAGAACTAATGAACCGATTTTGAAAATTCTGGTATCAATGACATACCTGAGTAGAATTTTTAAAGGGATATTACTTAGAGGGTTAAGATTGAATAATGAAGTCAAGAAAGTAGATTATGACATCACCTAAATAAGATTTTATTATTAAATTTATTATTGATGATGCCCAAACTTCGTCCTTAGGGATTTTGGTTTTTTAAAAATCCTGCGAGAACTTTTAAATTTTCCGATATAAAAATTAAATACTCAGTAGCCTATGTCCTTCCCCAGAATTCAGCCACTACACCAAATCTTCGTCATTTAAAGTTGAAAAGTTGGGCCCCGAAAGCGTAGCAGACATACATACTAACATATTTTCACATTTATAATCTTCTGTCTTTTATTATAAATTATTGCTGCTCGTTTGTCTCGCTAAAACTCGAGAATGGCTGGGCCGATTTAGCTGATTTTGGTTTTGAAATGTTTGTCGTAGTCCAGGGAAGGTTTAAACGGTGAGAAAATATGGAAAAATTGCGAGGAAGATAGGGTAGGACAATGTCTGCCGGGCCCACTAGTATTACTATAAAAAGTAGTACAACCCACTTGCACAATAAGCCGCACGAGGTGATGAGTTTGTTCAAGCATTCGCGTGGTGTCCCTTGTACGTCGTTTTATTGTTTCAATTTCTCTCATTATAACGTCATCTTCGCTTTCCAAGACAAGATCAAGGCCGGTTCCTGTTGAAAAAAAATTAGGCCATTATAGTTCAGATCAAAGGGTGCAAGTCCTTTAAGTGTGTCTATAACTTTAAACCAAAACTTTTAAGAGAATTTTTTTTTTCTATTATAGGTATAGTAACGCGCTAAAATTAGAGCTCTTATCTTATCTTATCTTAATATATTTTTTTTAGTAATTTACAAACCATCATCTGTGAATGGATTGCAGAACCATTTTCGTAGTATCAAATCGAGGAAACCAAGTTTGCATTTCTTATTGTTCGGATATTCGATCAGTTCATCCTTATCCACTTTTTCCAACAAAAATGCTGGCAGCTTTCGCTCTAGTTCTGTGTGCAGGACCACCTACAATGAAAAATATTTTTTAACTCAAGAAGATATTATGTGCTTCTTAAAAAAATCATGTTCCTTTCTATATATTTATCAATGAGAATGCATGGATATCTCATGCTGTCATGAATAAAAAAGATACACGCTGACGCAGTCGCGGGCATCATCTAGGGAAAAAATAAAGATATAATGAAGTGTAATGATATAATGTGTTCAGCTGTACACTTATTAAAATGTACGCATTTTGTTTATTTGAATCGTATTTAATCACCTATCTACCTACGGGTGATAGCCGAGTAATTAACACTTCAATCAGGAGTTTGGAGTTCGATCCGCGGTCTCGTACCGTAAATTTTTGGAGATATGTGCGTATTAAGCAAATAAACAAACCTACGAGGGCGCCTCAAAGGTGCGCGAGGTTTTCACGTAAGTCTGATATTATGGCCTAAGCTTTTCTCATTCTGAGAAGAGACTCGCGGTCAGTATTGGGCAGGGCTCGAGATGTTGATTATGATGATATACTCATTTTAATATGCTACTTATGAAGATTGTATTAATAATTATTATATAAGTATGACAAAATATTTGACAAAAAAATCACGATACTCTATTCCGGGAGAGATATTTCTTTACCTGCATAGCCAGGCGTTTTAACTGCGCATTTCTCCGTACACTCTCAATATCACCGACTGCCAGGCCAATAAGCAGGTTCATCAGCAAAATCGGCATGAATACCATGAATAGTCCAAGAATCAGAAATGTTGGCATGGGAAAAGGCAGCACAATATCAGACTCGGGTTTGTAGTAAGGCTGCACGTAGGTTCCGACGAAGTCGATTTCTCCCAACATCATAGAAAAAGTACGCATTAATGACATAGGGATGCTGCTGAAAGATAAATGCTCCCCCTGCAAGAAATATAAATATAAAGAAATATCGTTGTATGTATGATGTTAAACATTCTTCTAACGCAGTAACCATTTGCATCGCTATGCTTATTATTACAACCATAGAACGCTTAGCATCATTCTTTGAAAATTTTATGGAAAACAAGATAATATAAAAATTGGAGATCATAATTATTATTTTCATGACGATGTCTTGAGCGCGTAGCAGATTGAAAATGACTTTTAATTAGGTGCAGATATTATATTCATGGAAAATCATTTAAAAAGCTGTTAAGATCATTTTTGCTGACTATAATCATGCCTACCACATGCCATCAATAATCGTCTTTAGCATGCAAAACTATCTTTCAGGCTCCTTTATATCTAAGTTTTAGTAGTATAAAATAAGGCTGGAGGATGCAATATCAGGTGTAACATAGTATTAGGTAACTAGTAGCTACACAGTTTAAAGTCTTTTGCTGCTGCTCAATTAATATAAATGATACTTCTGTTCGGATCTGCTAAATAAAAAGTCGCTTAGCAGAAAAGATGCGAACACTCAAGCGGTAGCAGGGTGTCCAGCCAAACATCAACTTATTACTCAAAGTATTAATGGGAACATTTTTAAAAATACAAGTTACATTCGCTAGCAGCATAGTATAAATACCGTTAGGGCATGACCCACTTTGGACAAAAGGACGTAGAACGACAGCCCAAATGCGATGATCAGAATGGAAAAGACCATCAGGACTTTGATTAAAGTCTGCAAAATTTCCAGGAACATGACTACGTAAATTCCAACTTGGTCGAAGCGTTGTAGCAGCAAAAGCAAGTTGAACCAGGACAAGAACACCGTTATCGATGCGGCTGAGTACTGTAAAATATGAAATATTTTTTATCATGTAGGTACCTATATAATGTCTGGCATGCGTTACATTATGCAATGCGAAGGTAAAGATACGGAAAACTTTACAATCTACTCCGGACACATTAAAGTAATAGGATACCCGCATTGATTAGACCTGTGAATCATATCCCTTCGTCAAATAGAAAAGAGACATAATGATCTTCAATGCTAAAAGTCACCTTTCAAACAATTTTTTTCAATCATAATCGGTTCATGCTCTTTTTGAGTCGGGGGCTAAAAATAAGATTGTACCTTAATGTATCGTCGTACCAACATCGTTACAACAAAAGCGGAATATATTCATACAAACCTGGATGTCTTCGTAAATCGGATATATTGATGGTACAACCATAAGCACTGAGCTTATATACAGCATCCAAGAGACGAAGTTTGAAGGGTCCATGATATAATGACACTTTTGTTCCTTTATATTGCACATTTCTCGAACCAATCCGATGAAGTTGTAGATAAGAATTGCTACCGTGCTTGTGTATAGGGCGATCCTAGTTTCAAACTCTGCTGAGAATGTGATAATATATTATTGTGATTGGAACTGTGACATAGTTTGAGTATTATAGTTACGATTAGGTAATCATTTAAACATAGGTATCGAATAGCCAGCTAATATTAAAATTTATACGAAATGACAAAATAATTATACTATGTAATTATTTATGCAAATTACGTCAAAAACAAGGAACCCTTATAGGTTTTAGTCATTTTTAGTCCATCTATTCGTCATTTCGTCTGTCTGTTTGTCACGGCCATTATTAAAATTATATTATACTATAGTTATAATTGAACATAGCACATAAATATTATAAATGCGAAAGTTTCGATGGATGTATAGATGTGTCATCCACACATCCATACATCCATCCAAACTTTCGCATTTACATGGATGACGTGATGTTTGTTACTCAATCACGCCCCAATGGCTGAACGGATTTGGCATAAATTTGGCATAGAGATAGATTATAGTCTGGAATATCAAATATGCTACTTTTTATCCCGAAAAATGAAGGAGTTTCCGTGGGAACCAAAAAACTTCGATCCACGCAGACGAAGTCGCGGGCATTAGCTAGTAGCACGTCTTCTTGTCGTTATATTATATAAAGCGACAGTATGAAGTAGCAATGAAAACATTTATTTACCTTTTTTGTCAGTATTTTGCGAAGTAATCGTTGAATTCGCTGCAGCGCCTTTACCGGGTTTTGATACTTTGTACGCCATCGTCATCAGCAAGTACGCATATAGCGTAACAAAGGTCAGGAAAATACAATAGAATAGTAGATTCGCTAGATGGAAATATTTCCCGTACGAATTCCATTTCATTTGCAGGTATTTTTGACTCAGTGGATGAGCTAGTAATTGTACACGACCATGGGCAACCATAGCCTGAAAATGTCCTTAATTTTGATGTACAACATATTGCATAAAATTAAGCGGTTTGCTCCGTGTTACACGATACGTGACTAAATGAGAACACAGATTAAAAATTAAAGTGCCTGTGGTATTGAAATAACTGCTTTACAAGCTGAAATAGTTTTTTACATGTTAACACTAATTTATAAAAGGTTTGTCAGTCAATTGGCCGGGCTAATTTAGGGAACGGTTTAATCGATTTCGATGTATTTAACCAGGCAAAGTACTATACAATGTGTGATTTAAGCTTTCATGTCGAGGCTTAATCGACATTCGACTCGGGATAAATTGCGGGTAATCATCGTAATGTAAAAATATACCAACTTACTACCAATATTCAATTTGGGTCGAGATTTTTTGATTGCTAAACGATGTCTCAATCTAAAACGTAATGTTTTATGTAGCCGATACAGTAGTTAAAGCACTGAAATTATGGATATAATTATAAACTAAAAAAAAAGAAACCCAGCCACCTTAATATATATTGTTAGTCGGTTACAGTGATTATTAAAAAGCTTGCGGTGTGTTAGTGTATAATACGCAAACATTATTGTGATAACATATTGCAATGAGACCATTTTAATAGAGTCAAATCATCTGCATTGTGAAATAAATGCGTAGTCTTTAGTAAATTGAAATTTCTCACGCCCATATTTTTGTAATTATACCAAACCGTTAACAATAATAACTGCCTTTTACTTTTCTGATTAGGTATTATACTCGTAACCAAAACGTATTTATACGCATTTTTATAAAATAATGCATTTAATACGCGCTTGCAATTACACCTGGTGAATAGGTACCTCAGTGGCGATGCATATCTATAATCCATCAATTACAAATAAGCTGGACCTAATAATCTAGATTGGATCGAGAACTAAAGCTCTTTTTTGTTCAAAGATCTAAAATATTATGTTAGTCCCATAACAATTTTTTATAATTTCTTAATAGGCTTCTGGCAGATTATGAAATTCTTGAAAACGGTTGCTACAAGTAAAGATACAAAAAGTTATTGTATTTCTAAAATAGTTCCATTGCGTAAGGACAATCTTGCGAGAAGCGTCATTGTGCTATAGTGACACTCCACTCACGTTGATCACACTCAACGGTTCTGGGCGATATTTTGGGTTGTTCAGCGCCTGTCTTAGCGCTTCAATCTTAAGCTTCGAGTCTTGGTAGAACTTGAAAGAATACTTAATCTGCGACGGTAAAAATATCAACATAATTATTTAACTATATGTTTTGTTCTCACTTACGTTCAAGGCTGGTAAAGGTATTTTTTGAGATTTCAAAACACTCTCTGGCTTCCTGTTGCCTTCGTCATCTAATGGTTGTGGGCAAAGGGCATCGAAGCTGTACTTGATCTAAATGTTACAATCAGATTTAATACCTATTTAAGATTTAAATAGCTCCAAAAATCAGCATCGGCATCGGCATGTAAAAATAATATTTGTAAAGGACAAAAATATTAGTTTCCTGTACTCCGGTAAACCAGACAAATCTGTGTGGGTACAGATTGCAGCACTGCACTATGCACTATATTTATGCACTGCCCCTGCTTGCATAGTGCCAGCTGCACAATAATTTAGCGATAGTTTAGCGGATTATAGGAAATCATGCTTGTTGTACCATGTGTAACGCGCGTTTTATGCGAATTAACTCTTGCTTAAATCGAAAATTTACTAGAGATTACACAAAATGTAACAAAACACGCGGATTGTCTATATTTAGATGAAGGATTCTCCAAAAAGTTCTTAAATGTTAAGAGTTTATCTAAATAATAAACATAAAGTGATTTTACCCCATAAAATTCTAAAGAAGACAAACAATTAATATATAATAAATTCATTATTCATGTTAAGATATCGAATTATAATTTTTAGTTTATTAAAAAAAACTTATGTAGATTATAGTTAGGCAAAGAAAGACCTTTCGTTGCTTAGAATTAAAATAATACTTAGCTAGTATTTACCTTTATTTGTTATAAAACTTTACTGAAACTTAGAGCTCACATAAAATTAAACTAAATTGCTGATAAACTTTATAATAATATTATTGTACCATATTTGATATTGAGTATGTACTTACGTAGAAGCTCTTCGAATCTTTTTTGCAATTAGCTTTTGTGATGCATTTGTCCTGTACTGCCTCAAACACCCTCGGCATATAGGCAATTAGAGCGAGCGTCACACATGGGTGTCGGTCCGAACGCAGTGCCATAACTTCTTTAGCTCTGTAAGTAACAAATTTTAGATGATATAAGGGGTGAATAGTTGGAAGTACCCAAATCATGGATGTAGATCCAAATAAAATAGGTACTGTACTATAAAAGATTGCACTAAAACGTGACATTAATGTTCACTCGCCCTCTAATAGGAATTATTTTCTTAGCCTAGGATTAAATAAAGAACAGCTTACATACTTAAGTCTTGTTTACACATATTCTACTTAGCTTAGGAGATATACTCGTAGGCAATTAATTTAAGCGTCACTCATGGTTAAAACGGGGTGCGTTTACTTTGGTATTTAGCTGTATTTTGAGACCTATACCTAAGATTGAATTTAATCCCAAATAACTGCAGCACATAAACCAACCATAAACCAACCATAATAAAAAGGTTAAAAAATATAAAAAGGCGGTATAATAATATAAGTTAAATATTTTTGTAGGTATTGGCCAGCAGAAGAGAACTAATCGGTGATATTTATAGCACCTACCTGTTTTCATGGGTAACCATTGCAACAGCTGCGTCGGGAAACTTGTAATAGATGGCGTAGTCGATCGCGCTCATATCTAACTTATTGTAACTGAGACGACACCCCATAGATAGCAGCAGTGATATGGAGTTTGGCCTGTTTTCCATCGTAGCTAAATGAAGAGGTGTATTCTGAAATAACAGATGGTTCACAAAGTTATTAAATCTTGCTATTATAGAACTTAATTATTATTACTATAATATCCAGCCAGTCAATATTAATATTAAATTTGACATCTACATAATAAAAACTCAACTAATACTATCTATTAACTCAGCTGAGTCAGTTAAAGGTAGTCAGTCGTTTTTGTAGAACATCTACTACGCGGCGCTACGCAAGTCTTTTGGCGTAGCGTGGGCATAGCATTGTAATATCACAGAATAGGTAATATTGGACCATCTTAATAAGGAGCAATAAATCGTAAGTTATTTTGTGTTTATATTTTCTTAATAGGTAATATAATAAAATGTTTGCTGCTTTAGATTTTGTGAAAAGTACAGTTACTAATATTGCGTAGCATTAAAAATGTACTCGCCCCATCTTTATCGGCTTGGTCCAGTAAATGTGAGTGAACTGAGTGCAGAAGTTCTATAGTTTGAACGTAACCACTCATAGCAGCTAGGTGAAGCGGATTGCGACCGTTATGATCTCTATGCAGTAATGCACCGCGGTTCAGCAATAGTTGAACCACTCTGGTATGTCCTTCTCGAGAGGCTATGTGCAGTGGTGTGAGGCCCTCGCCGTCGCTCTCGTTTATTATGAAGGTGCCTCTATCGGAGTCTAGTAGTTTATTGGCGATGTGATAACGCCCATATCTGAAATTGAGATACCATAAGGTAAGTAAACAAAAATGACATCCTTGAAAAAAATATATATTTCAACTCGTTTTAGAAGCTTTTATTTATATTAAGACCCTCACGGAAAAATATTAGAAAACATGTCCCACACCATTGCAATAGAATGAGTAATAGAAACAGGGTCACAAACAAAAATCATCGCAAAAATGTCCCAATTTGCACACACTTACACATTTGAGTTTCTGACCGGGAAATGTAGAAATAAGTATTATATTAGCAACAACTTCAGTTAATTATGGACCTTAATAATAACTTATAAAAGCTACATTTCGATTGGAAAATATTAATTTGTAAGATGTTTTGTCATCAGAGAAAACGTAGGAATAACCTTTAAATCCAAAATAAAAGCCATTTTGAAAATATGTACAAAAATAAATATTTATTAATAAAATAAAACTAAATATGTAAGCACTAAGGTATGTCATACGTTGCCAAATTGGAACGTTTACTCTATTTTGGAACTAGACACAACTCTTGTCATTATAGTATCAATATCAAGAACGACAATTTATTATAAACCTTAAAACTTAATATTTAAATTTATTTATGATTTTAACATATTTTTGTTTAAGACCTTTTGTCTTCCTAAAAAAGGCCAAAATCAAAAATTGTGAAGATCGGTTGATATTTGACGGAGTTACGGAGTAAAATTGATAAATAAAATCATCCCCATTTACCAAGGAATCCAATTGATAAACAATAAGAAGTTGTATATAATACGGTCATTTGGTAGTTTTACCTGGAAAGTTTCTCGGGAGTTTTGAAAATTGGTGTATTTTATAGATTTCGACGTGCTCTTTCCGAATTTTCACTTTGTCAACTCGTATATTTGCCGCTCGCGCCGCCATTTTAGAAAAATGGCACCCAAAAACAGTTTTTTGACAATAACCCCGGACTATATATATTTAAACTCCGGATATCGGACTAATTTTACAATGAAAATTTCCTGCAATATATGTAGTAACCGAGGAAACCGAGAAGAAAAATATAAGTTCTGCAGAAATTTCATATAATAAATCTATAGAACAAAGTTTTGATCTAAATAACAGAGAAACTGCACTTAACTCAGTGAAAACTAGATTAATCCAACATTAGATATTGTACTGCAAATAGTAGGTTACATTTCAGGTTTTGTAGTGAGTAGCCTTGTTAAAAATAATAACTGTGAGGACTGCAAAATTAATTTTGGGCTAGAGAAAAATTATGGTTCCACAAATTAATAGATTTAAGAGATATGGGTGTTTTATATTATGCTTCAAATGACGTGTTTGACGTATGCATGAAAACCGAACGTATTATACGAAATGCTAAAAAAATGCAAAAGACGGCAAAATGATACGAAAAAAAATGATAAAAACTTCATATGTGTCAATGTTTTAAACGCCTATATCAAAAATAATGTGTTTGCTGGGGGTAATTAGGCATTAGATTGACTTGGATAAATCTAGTTTAATTTAGTTTAAACAACTTGTAAAACACCCACAATACCAATTTATTTAAACTGTGAAAGGTGAATTTAGGTTTTGGTTTGCGGCTCTCGTACGATGAAACTATTGATATTACAAAAAAAGGTTACAACATAAACTGTAGGAAATTTTCTCTAGTTTAATTTATTACATTATTATTTTCATCGTAAAATTAGTCGGAAAGGAGTTATTGTCAAAAAACTGCTTTTAGGTGTCACTTTTCCAATACGGTGCGAGCGGCAAAGATACGAGGTGGCAAAGTGGAAATTCGGAAAGAGCGCCTCGAAATCCCTTTGAGCCTCGGAAATATAGACCGATTTTCAAAACTCCCGAGAAATTACCACCAACCAAACTGGGTTAATAATAGTACATTACTGCCCAGGGCCGTACATAAAGCAATGCGTAATCGACGCCTTAAGTTTGCGTGTTTCCAGTAGTATCCAAGTTATCAAAATGTATTGAACATATATATATGTATTTTTGGATGGATAAAAAAACTCTTCTTCTCTTTCTTTCGCGACTATAGATATCCATTCTGCACAACGAAATGGATTGCTAGGGAATCTACAAACAACAAAACTTTTAAAGTATACCAATATTACTCCATGCATCCCCTGTTTGCCGAGAAATCAATATTTTTTACAATATTTAACGCTTTGTCGCAATTATTGGGCAAACAGTAACATATTGATCAATAATTTAATTTACTTTGAAAATTCATTTTATCGTTACAAACTTACCGAAAAAAAGATATTCCCTCCGAAGTTTTAGTGTTGCGATGAGAATTAGAACAATTTTTAAAGGAGCACTGCGGCATTTTGACGCTTCGTAATGTTGGCTATGGTTGGCCCGTAGGTCAAATGTCATGTCAAATTAGAGTACTTTCGTATTTTGTGCAGTAATTGTTCGGGGACATTCTTGAAGCGCTAATCGGACATCTAGTATAGGTACTAAAATTCCACATCAATGTTCCACACGCTGCCTTCAAATTTACTATTTAAGTTATATATTTATTATTTTACCTGGCTGCAAAATGCAAAGGACTCTCGTTGTTGTTGTTCTTCAGATTTATGCAAGCGCCGAGTTTAATTAGACTTTCTAAGGATCTGATGTGGCCTTCTCGGCTAGCATAGTGTAGCGGCGAACAGCCTTTACTGTCTTTCTCATTTAGAAGATGTATCAGACTTTTTTCACAACGTTTCTAAAAAGAGATGTTTTATGAAATTATTTTTAAATTTACTGCAGTTTACCTACTAGTTATTTAATTATTATAAATGTGAGCATGAGCTGCCTTTTAATGGCTAAAAGTTAGTAACGCACGCGTATTTAGCATGCATCAACCAACCTTAAACTTTTTATACGACTGCCTGAAAAAAGGAGTAGGTATATTGTTTTCAGGGTTCATGTATGTATGTGAGTTTGTATATTCCACCATAACTTTATTACGCCTGAACCGATGAGGTATCGTTAGAATCCCTAACTTATTCCGGGTGACATAGGCTAGTAAAATAAAAAAATAAAAATGGGGTGACCATGGATGGTCCCGCATTACAGATTAAATTTGAAAAAAATATTCGTAAATAAGATTTACTTTATAATCATCATCTAGAAAATGATGAGTAGATTCCAAAAATATATGACACTATAGTTCAATATCCAATGATTCACCAAAAATATCGTTAAAAAAATGTGAATAAGATTCTAATTTAACTAGATTAATTTAGATTTTTATCTTTTTAGTTCGATTTTTTCTGCAAGGCAGTCGTGTATTTAATTTTTTTTAAATATGACTTGTTGCTTAAGCAATGCTAAAAGAAATGCAATACTCATAGAAAGTAGGCCAATACTGAAAAGTATGTCTTATTCAAGATATTCCCCAAAAATAAAGGAGCTAGCCTGCTTTATTTAAAACTACAAGATGGTGCAGCGATTATATTATATTTATGTTAGCCTAGCAATTCGGAAAGGCAATAGCACCGGTGTCGTGGTTAATATATGATATATTTTTGTAGTAGGTTATTTTTTATATTTAAATTATTATTGTAAATATCATGTTCTAATATCTAGTTTCTAGTGGAGCGCCATATCGGTGGGATAAAATGTCTAAGGGCCTAACAAGTCTCACCCTACAAGTTGCAGCGAAATCTTCCAATCTCCCACCATTCATAACGATCAGATGCAATACATTTCTGTCACTTGTATCCTTCAATTCTACGTCTGCGCCGAGGCTTATCTGAAATGGAATTTGTATTAAAATATTGAACACGTATTTATCGTCTAAAAATAAATCGCATGGCACATTTCGGACGATTATAACAGAACGATCAGAATTGTGATCATAAAATGCTGCCTGACTTTTAAGATCTTCCTACAGAGGAGTTTAATGCTTTCTCTGATCGTTAAGACTAAAAAAAAACAAAGAGATCAGGTAAGATCAGAGAAATTGTGAAGAGCAAAATATATTAAATTTATATTCCAGTTATTCATGGCCTATAACCATCGGAAGGAAAGATAAATCGTTGCTCCTGTCGCCAAAGGTTGCCTGTGAGGAACTGCTACTTAGAATAGTGATAAGACTTATAAGTGATAAGACCGCCTTTGCATGCAAAACTTTGACTACGTATATTGCTTGTAACTCATATCCTTTTATTGTGTGCAATAATAGGATATGGTGGTTTTTTGCCATTTTTCACGATAGTCAATAACTAACAGTTAAAAAGAAATAAGAATTTGATTTAGAATGTGCGAAAGAAGCTCGTCCCTCGATCTAGTAAGCCCACTTTAAAATTTCAACCCCCCTCTATTTCAACCCTTTATGTAATAGTGATAATAATGTATTTTGAATAGTTACTAGAATATATTACGCTAAATATGACCGGGCAGACAGTCGCACCACAAGGATTGCAAACCTATACTTTAGGTAAGCAACTCTAAAAAGCGTATAAACATTACCAGAGTGTGGACAGTCCTCCATCCAGCTCTTGAGGCGGCCAATAGCAACGGCGACCTCCTTTCCTTATCCAAAGGGTTGATGTCGGAACCCTCGGCTACCAAATAGTTAACAATGTCGCGATGGTCGAACATCGCGGCGCAGTGCAGCGGCGTCATACGCTGTACATCGCACGATGTGAGACAAGCCATTTTCTCATCTGGCTGCATACTGAACATTAGCTTGACGATTTCGAGTGCACCCTAAACAACAATACAATACAAAATAGGAGATAGTATATTTACATATCTTGAATATTATAAACACCGAATTACTCTGCAACATGGATTTAAGAAAGTAATTATAAGTACTTGGATGACCGAAGTAATGAAAATTAGAGTTCCCGCGGATACCAAAAAACCTCAAATGGATGTTTGTTACTCAATCACACCAGAACATCTGAGCTGATCTAGATGAAATTTGGCACAGAGATAGATTATAGTCTGGAATAACAAATAGGCTCTTTAATTTTCGAGGATATATCCTGAAAAATTAAAGAATTCCCGCGGGAACAAAATAACACCTCAATCCACGCAGATGAAGTCGCAGGCATCAGCTAGTTACTTCATGAAAATTCTATCATTTTAATTTCAGTTAATATTCTCCTATCTATGTAAATTTTGCTCAGAGTGAGTCGGATTTTAAAGATCTAAGTTTCAAAACTTTTTTTTAAATTATTCATGTCCTCATCTAAATTTAATGTAGTTAATACCTGTGAGCAAGCCAAATGAACGGGCGTAGAGAAATCATGCTGTTGAGTTGAAATCTTCGCTCCAGATCTTAAACACAATTCCACAGCTCTGATATCTCCTCCGTGCACTGCGGAATGGAGAGGGACATTTCCTTCATTGTCGTAGAGGGAAATCATTTGCTCCCGCGTGCAACCCTTAGATTCACCCCACTGAAGAAAGACTTCCATAGTTCTGGATGACGCGTTCTTAGCAGCTTCGTGTATTGGATAGTAGCCATTGTTGCAAGGGCGTTTGCATTGTGCTCCGAAATCTGTGATCTGCGAAGTTGTGCGTTATTACGGAAAAATACAATCATATAATTGTATACAATCTCTAACATTACGAAAATCCATAATTATTATAGAGTTCCCTAAGCAAAGCATAACAAAATAAAACTTACCAGTATTCTGGCACAAATATCGTGATCGTGAATCGCAGCGAAATGCAGCGCAGTACGACCATGCTCTCCTCCAAGATCCACTTTGAACTGGCTTTTATACTTCGCGAATACTTGCAGTACCGATACCTATACAAAAATGTATCTATTATAATATTTTCCTATTACGCCCACGACCAAGTCTCTGCACAGATACCTTTGACGATACGTTATTAAAATATGTACTTGGATAGGAAATTGCGGAGGAATATGAAAAGGACATAATATTTTAATATCATAGGTATTCCATCATATAACCTGATAACCTAAGCTCAAGAAAATATAATCCCAAGATTCTTGGTATTGCCATACTGCGGTATTACACGGGAGTGGAACTTATCTCTTGTACATTACCTACTTAGCAATCCATATCCATACTAATTCCATACTAATATTATAAATGCGAAAGTGTGTCTGTCTGTCTGTCTGCTACGCTTTCAAGGCCCATCTGTTCAAGCGATTTTGATGAAATTTAGTACAGGGATAGTTTGTATCCAGGTGATAGGCTACTTTTTATTCCGGAAAATTAAAGAGTTCCCGCGGGAATCAAATAATCTTAATCCACGCGGACGAAGTCGCGGAAATCATCTCAGTAATAAATAATTAGAATGAGGTCGGTTGGAAAACTTCGTGTAGTTACCTTAAACGTATTGTTAACTTCGAATACAAAGTCGGCGAGTATTATAAAATTAATTGTATTGTTCCAACTTACCTTGTTGAGTTCTGTGGCTAGATGTATGGGTGCTCGATTTTTCTCGTTTAAAGCACTCGTGATCACGTTCCTGTAATTTCATTTACAATTTAGCTTATAAAGCTGGATGAAATCTAAAGCTCGTAGACTGATGATTATTAATTTCACCACCGTCGTATTCACTACTTCAAGTATTTTGAATGCTCGTAGGATTACCACGAACAGAAGATTTACAGGCGATGAAACATTCCCTTGCTGCTTAAATGGGGGCTTCACACCGGAAAGCGCAGCATTGAAAGACCTTACATTTTAAGTGACGGACATTCTCTAGCGAGTAGCAGGGAGCCGCCTGTCAAGCGGCACAAGACATAATATTCACATAGACAAAGTCTGTGGAGATCCTTGCAGCGACCTTTGTTCAACCTTCGTTCAACTTCTTTCTTGCTGTTTGAAAAGTTTGTAAGGTCATTTTCAAGTGACAGTTGACAGTTATGGCGGAAAGCCCGTCCTATTAGTTGTAAAGCGATAAAATTGTCATCAATCGCCTTCGTGCCGCGTTTTTATTTCTCTCATAGTATCGTCGAAACCCTTACGCTTACCCTACCGTTACCCGTTACCCTTACGTTACCCGTAAGTTTTCAATCACGAGTTTACTAATGTGTTAAAAATAGATGCAGGTCAATAGTTTTCCCACCAAACCACATATTTTTGTGATTATTGAATTAAATATGGTTAAAGATAATTAAGTACTTAAGGCTATATTTGTATCGTCACTGAAGCGAAATTGATAATAATGTTACTTAAAATAGGATTGTTCGTTACTATTTATATACATCGAAATATAACGCATAGAAAGTCAGTAGTCGCGCGCGGAGTGTAACCATTTAATAGTAGCCTTTAAAGGCTACGTATGCCTATCGGCTCGTTAGTGTTCCAGACCAAGTCGTAGAGCACAGAGCTCGCACAATTATTAAAAAAATGACGTACTGTGCTGTAAAAGGGTGCCACAACTCATCACACCATCACCAGAAACATTTAAAGATTCCATTCCACGGGTAAGTACTTCCAAAAATCGTATATACTTCACATAAACATTATTCAAAACATTATAATGAATCGTAAACAAACGGACGCCATTACAATGAATGTCATGTCAATTACATTACAATGTTGCTAGGGTAAAAATATTTTACCCCATATTTATTTTTTCTCAGCCTAAGTACCTACTTGGCTTTAATCCTAATTCACATTAATACAATTATGTGTTATTAGGGTGATCAAATATTAGTAGGGTGACTACATACTATTGTAATTTAAAAAATTGATTTTAAATACATTTGAATAAGTTCTCAACAAGTTACTCGAATAGGGAAGGGAATAAACTAAAAATTTATTCGACTATTCCTTTTTAATTTCAGGAGATACTTTATATCTAAACTTATATTATTAAGAGAAAAGATTTGTTTGATTTTTTAAATGTTTAATTATGAAAGGAAAGGTATGTAATGTTTTAATACCTATTAATCAAAATTATTTACAAAGTATTAAGTTATTTTATAGTTTTTTATTATTTTTTATTTATTTTATTAAGAGTCCTTAAATAGGTTCTTGTGGAATAAGCGACGCTCTAACTAGCGGCCACCCTTACCACAGGGCCCTGTAAAAAATGCAGTGTAATAGGCCTATTAGTTATTTAAATGGCGTCATAGCCCGTGAGTTCGTAATTCGTGCGAACGCGCGAACCGTGAATTCGCGAAGGAGGCCCGATCGATTGAGAAATGAAGTAATTTAGACTTAAATATACCATCAGTGGGCAAGCATTTTGGTGTACCATCAATGGCGAGCTTAGGACTCAAATCTCGGCTTAAGTACAAAGGTTTTGTGGCGCATGGTTTGAGTGGACATAGCTAGACCATACGCGCAGGCAGTGGCGTGCACTGTATTTGGAGACAGGGTAGTCATTGGTTAAGTGGATAAGTACATATTTGCAGGCAGAGCATGATGATATATAAGCTTTGAGCTTTTTAACTAGGGTAAGCAATGCTTTTATCCCTTCATGTTGTGCACGCCACTGCTGGTAGGGGTCCATATCCGGATGAAGTACCTTAATAATAGGGACCTCAACTTGGCGGCCAATTTTAAAGATGTAGTATTAGTCAAAATCTGGCTATCGTGGTCATGAAAGATGCGCTTAGGGTGCCTTTTAACGTAGAGTCGTTATACGGTCGAGAAAATATGAAATGACTGAACCACTGGCGTCAGTTATCTGACTGCACATGTCATGTGCACTTCTATTGCACAGGGCTATTGTGTCTTTCTTTGTACATACAATAATCCCGTGTCACAATTTTAGTGGGGCTAATGTGTTTTTAAAAATAACTCCAGATAACTACGGCAGAGAAATAAATTAATTATCAAATAACAAGGAATTATATTCATTATATTTGTAATTACCGTAATATTCTGTTCAAAAATGCTCACAGTAAAATTTTGTCGACTAAAACAACACAGTAGGTTTTCATAATACTCAACGAAAAATGACCGAAAAAAAGACAGACGCCATCAATAAAAAAGTAGACGAGATAAAAGCACACTCTATGATCCACTTTTATTGACATTAGTTTCTCTATCCACTAGTAGTTGTTGTTTTCCATAAATCTATTTGTGAAAGAAAATAAAATTATAAGATGCAATATCTCGAAGTCACAATAGCCTCGGTTCACCTTACATAAAATATATATTATTTATTTTTAACTGGTACTTACTGTTGAAGTAGAAATTCTATTGCATCCAAAGATTCATTTTCGACTGCTATATGTAGTGGTGTATTGCCAGCAAGATCTGTTACATTTAAATCTACGAGAAAAAGAAATAAATCATTTAACCACAAGTAGCTTACTGACAGTTAACTTTGTTATAGCGATTATTTTGTGACCATCATGAGGTAGTTCATTAACGGAGCATTTTTTTAAGTTTTATAAATACGAATATGTGCGATACTGACCTAAACATAATATCATTATATATATATATATATATATAGATAAAAGAAATGCGAACTTATAAAATAAATAATACTTATAAACTAAAATTAGTAGCGATAGAGAAAGAAGCGTAGTGCATCTTTTTTTTTGCCAGTATGGCTGCTAAAGAAGATACTCAGACGTTAATAGCCAATAAAATATGCATCCAGCCTATAATATGATACATTTCAAAGTCAGAAGTCTTTATCACTATTATTAATCACAACTCATTTGCTCCAACCTACATTTTTAAAATTAATAGGAAAATAGGTAGTTATCTTAAAACTAGAATTTTATCGGATTTTTGTAGCTGTTAAAGAGCTGGGTTCCGTGCTTTCTCTAAAGGACAGCTATCGCGAAGGACAGGTTATGCATAAATAATGGCATCAGCGTCTCACTCTTGTGGCCTTACACAACTTTGCAATTACTCACTCCTAGGAAGACCTCTAGTAGGTACAACTATAAAACTAGTTCAACAATTACAAATGTTTTCCAAAATTATGAGATATAGATCAGATGGAGCTTACAGAGTCTCAGAAGAATCATCAGAATTTTTTATACCTACATTTTAAACGAAGTTTAATTAATGCTTAATCAAATTTTACGTACGTAGGTAGAGCTTTAATTTTAAAGATCACTGATGTAATAATTGCATTACATTTGCTACGAAAGTAATTTAAAATCTACGATTTTAGTATTATTTTCCTCAAAATAAAACTGTTTTATTAAATTAGAACAGTTTCTAAATCATAGGTATTAAATGTTTTTTGTTAAAAGTTGTTGTGTATAATAGGGGCTGCCGATATAAGTGAAAACGAATATTTAATTGTTTTTTTAACAATCATAATGTTTTTTAAAGTTTCAAATATATAAACCTTAAAACTAAAGCATTAAAGTTTAATTACGAATGTAGTATAATATTTATATTTAAGACCTTTTGTCTTCATAACAACGCGGTGTCGGTGTTGGTGTCGGTGACGCGAATCCACAAGTTTAAAAACTGTTCAACGCGGCTAAAGAAGTTTTCACAAAAATATGAGAGATAATGAGTTAATTCACCTCCACCATAGTTTTTTATGAAGTGCAGTATATTGGTATTGTTCCGTGCCGCCGCTTGATGGGCCGCAGTTCGGCCGCGTGCATCTTTCATCGACAGCCTCGATGAGTCCATTAAGTATAATCGCATGAAGTCCTCTACATTTCCACTTTCAGCTGCCTGGAAATAATTAACGCATTCAGTGTCTCTCGAACCGTATTAATGGAACATGGAACGTGCTCTTGAAATGTCTGTGATTCTCGTTGTTGTGCAAAACATAATTAAAATTTCGTGAAATGAATTCTAGGACTATATGATTTTGGTAATAGCCAATAGCTTTATCCAAAAACATCTAAGTAACCTATAGTTAGAGAAGGTATAAAGCTAGCCAATAAAAGGAATTTAGGAATTGTAGATGTTGCATCTTTAAAACTTGAAATAAGACACCCAGAGAAAACGAGAGGATTGAATAAGAAGCAAAAAAAATGGCAGTAGGGACTGCCAATTAGGAAGTGAAAACGAATATTTAATTACTTTTTCTAATTAATTAAAAAAAATTATTATAACAATAAAAATATTTCAAATATAAATCTTAAAACTAAGGGATTAAAGTTTAATTACGAATATACTATATTTATATTTAAGACCTTTTGCCTTCGTAACTACGCGAGGTGTCGCCTACGGTTACACATCACTTATAAATATAAACCTTAAAACTAAAGCATTAAAGTTTAATTACGAATGTGCTACTTAAGACCTTTTGTCTTAAGAAGAATGGTGTCGATCACGCGTATTCCACATTTTTACCCCCTACCAAAAAGTGTTCAACGGCCTAAAGAAGTTTTCACTTCAATAAACCTATTGAGTAGAGAGAAACACTAAAGACCTGAATTTTTTGAGTTTTTGTGTGGGTAATAATAAAACATTACAGCTGCAAGAACCCTAAAGTTGCACGTGAAAAGAATAAAGCTTTTTGACACACTGCATTATTATTCTAAAAGCATCTGGATACGACAGTATATGATAATATTAAAGCAACACGTTTAAGTAAATATAAGTTCATATGGAAAATAATTTGGCTAAAATATTACAGGTTATTATGAATTTTTACAGCTGTAGTGTAGCGGTGAAATTATAACTGCTAGCAGGTACATCAAATTATTGAACGAGTTGCACATGAATGCAATAAAAAGTTTTGCAAGCTGCATACATGATGAATGTTACATTTGGTTACAAGTTTTGCTCTCTAGACTTTAAAATTACCTAACTTAACGTACCTATACCTAACCAAATATTATGGTAGGGGGCCCAAGAGGGATTTTTGGATTTACTCCAGCGCGGCAGATTAATTTAAAGGGGGATTTTTTGGACCCTGTAGAGTACCTTCACCAATTATGAGCCCTGTATATTGGTGGGTCTGTCAGTCGGAGTTTTTTAAGTTTATAACTCTCTAACTCCTTTAGATCTCGCTCAAATCGTCAGATTATTTGAACGTACACTTTTCAGCATGTAATTAGCTCACTCTACCTTAATCTGACGCGCTCGAGTATTTCTGATGATTTTATTTATCTAATATTCTGATCTGCTGCCCTGACAGACCCACTAATACGCAGGGCTCATATATGGTGAAGGTACTATACGGGGTCCAAAGAATCCCCCTTTATAACAATCTGCCGCGCTGGAGTAAATACAAAAAATCCCTCTTGGGCTCCCCTACTATTATAACAATTTCACAATTTAAGAAATCTTATCGCTTATTATAATTAGTACCTGGGTGACCGAGCTTTGCACGGTATATTTTTTTTGTAAATCCTGTTTTTTGTAAATTATATTTAAATACAAATTACATACTGATGAAATATGAATAATATTTTTCGATAATTATTGGAGCTTTCTTTTAAGAATTAAATTACCCCTGTGGCAGAAGACTCCGCTCTTCCATAACAATAATAATTAAATAAACAATATGTGGGTACAATGAAAACAGAAAGAAAAATTATAATTATGTAAATCGATGTGAGTTTGCGGCTGTGAGTTATGTTATCAGTACTTTGTGTAGTAGCTTAAGTGCAAGCGCCATGTGAAGTGTATGTGTGTGTGTGCGTGTTTATGTGTGGTGTAGTGTGTGATCGCGAGAGTATATACTAGGTTGTTCCGAAAATTGATAGCCACAGAATAAACACAACCTTTTATTTCATGAAACTATTTTTAATTGACGGCTAATTTCAACACAAACCTCCTGTGTGAAAATCACTGGTCAACTATGTGAAGTTTTTTTAAATTTATGTTTAAAGATTATCTGTTACTCTTCTTTTGTTTGCAACAATGGAAGTCTCGCGGGAAACTTTTCGTGCTATGATTATAGCCTCAAGCTTCCTTCCTTCCTTCCTACCTTCAAGGAATCTCAAGAAAATTTACAAGCTGTTTTTGGGGAGTCTGCTTCTGCGTTAGCAACAATTACTTATTGGTTTCGTGAATTTAAACGTGGTCGAGAGAACTTAAACGATGACCACCCCAGACCCGGTCGACCACCAACTGCAGTAACTCATGAAAACGTCATCAGGGTAAAGTGGCTATTGCGAGAGAATAGACATATTACACATCGAGAGATACAGGCTGAACTAAACATTGGATCACAGGCAGTTTCCACCATCCTGCATGAACACCTTAAAGTTAGGAAGCTTATTTCGCGATGGATACCTCATTCTCTCACCGATGAACAAAAATGCCGTCGTGTTGATTGGTGCAAATTTATGTTAGAAAAGTTCGAAGGAGGAACTTCGCAAAACGTATCCTACATTCTTACAACTGATGAATCATGGATATATAGCTACGATCCTTGCATGAAGCAGCAATCAACGCAATGGGTGTTTGAAGAGGACGATTTTCCCACAAATGTTGTTCGCGGTCGGAGCGTTAATAAAAAATGATAGCGGTTTTTTTCGACGCAGTGGACCAGTAGCAGTAATTCCGCTAGAAGACCGTAGAACAGTTACTAGGGAATGGTATAGCGAAGTTTGTCTGCCTCAAGCTTTCGGAGAGTTGGATAGCAACCACCCAAAAGCGGCGTCCGTGGCATTCTTTTTCACCAAGATAATGTGAGCGGCACACAGCTGCTAGAACCATGGACTATTTGACAACTTCGGGGGTACAAATGTTACCCCATCCTCAGTACAGCCCAGATTTAGCTCCATGCGATTTTTTTTATTTCCCACGGTAAAAAAAATGCTTCGTGGGCGAAACTTTAGCACTGCAGACGAGACCGTCGAAGAATTTCGGTGGTTATTTTTCGACCTCCCGCAAGACACGTTTTTTAAATAGTTTGAAAGCTGGTTTACCCGAATACATAAGTGCATTGGGATTGGAGGGGGATATATTGAAAAGATGTAAATAAACTTTTTTTAAATTCTAACTATTTTTCATTTCACTAACTATTTTTGGAACAGCCCACGTATAATCGTCGTGCTGTGTGTATTAAATAACAGCAATATAAATTATAATCTTATATTATTATGGTAGGTAGGTTTACAGAATGCGTTTCAATAGGGATTCAACTTCGTCATAATTTAATGATAATATTTTTTTTTATCCACTACATGTTAGCCCTTGACTCCGATATCACCTGATGATAAGTGATGATGCAGTCTAAGATGGTAGCGGGCTAACCTGTTAGGGGCATGGTGGTTATATTTAACCCATACCCCTATGGTAGGGTGGTAACTAGCCACGGCCGAAGCCTCCCACTAGGCCAGACCAGGGAAAATTCAGAAATTATAATTTCCCAAATTGACCCTGCCGGGGATCGAACCCGGGACTTTCGCACGTTAAGATAACAGCGCTATACACTGCGCCACGGAGGTCGTCACAAAAATAAATACTTATCTAAATAAGAACTATGCTAAATACATATAACTTCCTAACTGAAAGTAATCCAGCGTCGGAATAAAGGTGTGTTTATGAGGTTTAAAAAGCCTAACTTTCAGAAGGGATCGTTGGGCTCTCTCTAGCTCAAGAAACTTTGTTTTGGCTGCCCCGCCCATGACAGTAATGCAGTAAGATATAAAAGATTGAACGAGAGTTAAGTAGACAGTGTAATATTTTTTTAAGAAGCTATAATGTCTTAAGTTTTTAAAAATCCAATTTAGTTTCCTTTCTCCATTTGATACAAGATCTATATGAGAATACCAAGTCATAAGATGATCTAGTATCACACCTAGGTATTTAATGGTCGTAACATTCTATAGTGCCGGACAGTCACAGCCAACATCAGCCCCCCATTGCACACAAGTATGAATCCTCATTTCGAAGTTATGAGGAGGTTGGGAACGTTCACTCATGGAAAAGCACATATAGTTTTAGGTGTATTAAGCGTCAGTTGACTACTTCGTTGGTCCAGTGGTTGGCATGTTCGACTGCGGCTGACGAGGTCCCGGGTTCGAGTCCCGGGTCGGGCCATAATTTCTGATTAGAATTTCTCAGTCCTAGCCCGGAGTTAGGAAGTTGGCGGTGCTTCACCCGCGTGCCTCGGAGAGCACGTTAAGCCGTCGGTCCCGGCTATTATCATTATCATGATAATAGCCGTTAAAGCCCGCCAACCCACATTGGAGCAGCGTGGTAGGTCTAAGCTCTAATTTCCTCTCTCCTATGAGAGTGTGGAGGCCTGTGCCTGTGCTGCGCAGTGGGACGTTAATGGGCTATAGTGGAAGCGTCAGAGGATACAATTCAGCCACTTGGCAACGTTCATGAAAAGGGGCTCATGAACATTTCCAAATTCAAAATCATGCTGAAGCATGATTTTGAACATCTTCCCAGGTATTGCTCGTGAAAATAATGGCAGTATCATCTGCATACGAAAATACTTGATCATTGTGCAAATTCATGCTACATAATTAATTTATATATATCAGAAATAGGGTAGGGCCCAGAACACTACCCTGTGGAACGCCATATAGAATATCTAGTTCATCGCTAAGGTACTTATCGATTTTATCCATCTGTGTGCGCCCGTATAAATAATTCCGAAATAAGGATAGTGAAGTTCCTCTTATGCTTCCAGATTTTGCACAAGAATTAAAACGGAGACGGTGTCAAATGCTTTTTTGAGATTAAGTAACACTGCGAGACATTTCTTTTTACTATCTAACAGCAATCAAACGTTCAACAATCAAAGTGCTAAGAGCTGTGACAGCATCTTCGGTAGATATCCCTCGTCTGAAACCATATTGGGAATCAGATATTATACTGCGTTGATCTAGATAATTAGTCAGTCTTATATTTATTAATTTTTACAATATTTTTGAGATAACATAATAATAAAAAAACATGAACTGATCATTTAAATAAAATGCACGAGTGCAATTAGGCTCCCAATAATTGTTTTTCTTACAAAAGAAGGAACTTGAAAAAAATCAGACTGGACACACCTGGAGTCGAACCGGGGTCTTCTGGTTTGGGACTGCCCGTTTTCTCACCTGAGCTATTATAACATTGTAGATGGTGGCGAAAGTTACCTTCGTATTCTAGTAATATTTTAGCAGTTTTTCATTGTCTAAAAACACGGATAAACCGACATTTTCTAAAAACGAATCATATATAGATCTGTTTATCGCCCTCGAAACCCCCTGCATACTAAATTTCATGAAAATCGTTTTAGCGGTTTCCGAGATTCAGATATATATACAAGGATTGCTCATTAGAAGGTATTAGATTGCGTTAGGTAATTGAAGGTGTAGTAACTATTCAAAGTGACCACCATCAGGCAGCTTTAGTTATTAATAAGTAGATGATGCCCGCGACTTCGTCTGCGTGGATTAAGGTTTTTTGGTTCCCGTGGAAACTCTTGAATTCTCCAGGATAAAAAGAGGCCTATGTCCTTCCCCGGGATACAACCTATGCCTGTATCAAATTTCATCAAAATAGGTTGAACAGATATATGGCCATGAAAGCGTAGCAGACAGACAAACACACTTTCGCTTTTATAATATTAATATGGATGTGGATATTTGCTGTATGAGTCGTATATATACGCAAACACAAGTTAAATACTGGATAAATGCGAGGTACGAAAAAGCATTTTTGCGATAGGTACCGAGTTTCTCATCAAGTCCATCTTAATCGTTGCTCGGCTTAGGGCCGCCTTATATGAGAAAATGTTCTTCTCTGTTCTACAGATTAGAGAAACAAGTCGTATTAATACAAATTTATTTTATACGTTATTTACAGCTTGACAGAAAGTTATACAACTTAGAAGACCAGTTATTTTGGCCTAATTTAACGAAACGGCCGGCTAAAGCAATGAAAATTATTATAATACCTGTTAATAGATGATAGACAAGATACTTTGCCAAAGTTTTTTGGCCCACAAAAGGTGTCCTTAAAAACAAAGCAGGTGTTACGTATTTATATGGTCTCGATGAGAGTTCACTTACAGACAGTCACCCAAGGCCTTGGCAATGGAGTAGGAAATTGGCTATAGAAACTTGGTAAACGCAGGCACACCGAGTTTTTCTTGGTAATCATGACGAGTAATTGATAGGCCATAAAAGAGCTGGGAGATGGTGGTTAGTTTTGTGATAGGTTTATCAATCCTAAACCGTCCATTTCACTTTTCAAGGATCAAACAGTGGTGACTTAAATATTTATTTTACTCGTGCAATTTTACGTAATTTATGTATTAAAAAAATCGTCTCTACGCCAGTTCTACGCAACGAACTCAAGCTACATTCGCAACCACGTAGATGCTACGAATGTACACGATGAAAGTTGAGTGCATTACGATAGTCCATTTTGTACTTGGGTACATAAAACCAGTTACTTTGACTCCCATTTAATCAGCGATCTCTAATACTTTTAAGTAATAATGGAACATGGTTATGACAGTCTTGTAGAAAAATAACAAAAAATAAGAAGCTTAGGATTTTACGACGCTTACGCTGATTTATTCGAGATTTCATTAGTTATTTTTATTAGTTTCGAACATAAAATTGAAGATACGATGCTTATTTCTGGCTTTAATCCTTAATTAGTTTTTCATATTTTTCGAAGCTCATAATATTATACCGCTTATAGTTTGTGCAAGGTACGACAGTTTTCTTTGTTCTTTGTGAAACGGCTTCTTGCAAAATAAAAAGAGTATAAAAAGTGAGGGTACCGCATTGCAATTGCTGAATGGCACCTTACTGTTATGGCAAGACTTCCCTTCAATATTGGTCACAGATGTTTCAAGTTTTCACATAAGCAATATGCTTGGTATTCTCGACATCGGAAATAGTCCTTGCCAAATGGGTTTGTCAAGGCACTAAATGCAGGGCCAAATGTAAAAAACTTGAGCTCACATGAAGCATAATCCATATTAATATAATAAATATGAAACTGTGCCTATCGGTAAGTCTATTTTCAATATTTTCATGGCCTATCCATTGAATCGATTTTTACGAATAAGAGACAGCTTGCATACAGGGGTCGGACATGGGCTTTTTATCATGGACAATCAAAAAGTTCCCACGGATACGGAATTGTTAGAACTTAAATCCATGCGGACAATCTAGGGGTACCGCGTAGGCCTCTTAACTATATGATAGATGAATGAATAACGATAATTCATAATTAAAAGGAAAAACACTTTATTATTTACTTTTTGGGAACTTTAACGAAGACTTTCAAGTAAATACGAGTTTAACCCTTTATAGGGCAGACTTGAAAGATGTACTGCGCATGTAACCTTACGTGTCTACTACTCCTAACTACTATATGAGTATAAATCCTATACTCATAAGTAGACCTTGTACGGGTACACCTTTCAAATGCAACCATTAAACCGAATCTGTATATACTAGTGGTTCGCCCCAGACTGAGACCTCGCGGTATCCATACACTGCACCGTACGCATTAAAACTTTACGTTCATAGACAGTATTATCACCAGACTATTTTTTTATTCCACGTAAGATGGTGCTAACGTCTATTAATTGTAAGCACAAACGAATAAACTTTTACAGAGCGCCATCTATTGACATCATTGTGAAGTTCTGTTAAAAATACTAATTTAGTTTCCTTATAATATTTATCTAATTTTAGTATTTGTTGTTAAAGTACAGGATATAATTCAGATAATTGTTCAACTTTCAGGCTCAACCTTTCAGAAAATTGAGAGTTCTGAGGTCAACTTTGGACGTTAGAAAATCTCCAATTTGAAAGCCCTCCATTTCGTCAATTTTAAGGGAAAAATAAAAAAATATATATATTTGCTATTCGTAATTATCTTTAAAATGATATACAGCAACCCTATGTAGCACTATAAAAAATGTTTTACTTCGCACAACATTACACATATGTGCGAAGTAAAATACAATTACATTAAACATTCGCTTCTATGAGAGCCCCCCTGAAATAAAGATTTTTATAACTTTTTAAGCCATATGCGGCTGGAGGCAATCGGTTTACATATTATATTTAAATTTGAAGTAATTACGTTCGGTAATTCAGAAGCTATAAGGCTCTGACGGATGGACGGACGGACGGGCGGACAAGTGCAAATTCACTCAAGTAGACTCAGAGACCTTCGCTTCGCTCGGTGAATCAAAGCGAAAGGACGCTGGTTCATCTCGATATCTCAGGACCTATAAAGCATACAAACTTGAAATTTGGAAGGTAGGTTTCTTCCTACATCAGCTAAGAAACGGTTTTGAGAAAATTCACCCCTAAAGGGTTGAAATGGGGGTTGGAAGTTTATATGAAAGTCCTTTATTATTGAAGTTAGATACATAATCCTGTATTATATAATTTTTATTATATATATCCATAAATAATAAAAACCTGTACTTATAGGCAATTTTACGAAAATCTAACCCAATAGGGTTGAAATTGGGTTTGGAAGCTTACATAAGGGTTCTTTTGAAGTTAGATATTTGAAAATCGACATAAAGGTTATTATTTTTAAGTAATAAACTGTATAAGCAATTTTACGAAAATCTACCCCACAGAGGGTGAAATGAGGATCGAAAATTTGTATGCAAGTCCTATGTTTTTGTAGTTAGAGACTTGAAAATCAGGATTTAGGTTATTAGTTTCAAGTAATAATAAACTGCATAAGCAAGTATAATCTCATAGGAAATCAGAAATGGTACGCGGACGAAATCGCTGGCGATCGCTAGTAATAAATAAAATAAATATTTGTGACATTCGCGCATGTATCTACGACAAGCATAGTGTTGGTGTAACTGACAGATTTAATTATTTTTTATCAAGTAAGTGAATGTATGTGTTTTCTATATGGGAAACTAACCTTTATCAACTTGGATGCTGAGATAGTAGGGAACGTGTTCGTTCGCCGAAACAGAAACATTCTTCAGACAGTCAATAAAAAATAACCGTCAGTATAATGTCCACCTGTACTCTGCGATATAGATGTGATAATAAAGCGGTGAACAGTTAGAGTGCTCTTATCGCTATCATAAAACATTAACCCATTATATTTACTGGCAAACTGAGTATTATGGGTAATGTACACTAATTGTAGTTACCAGTACTAGAGAACAATTGATCATAGATGTAGTAGGTAAGTTAAACAGGTATATTGTATTCACAGCAGATTCACCTCAGCGTTACATTCTATAAAATTAAAATCGTGGGGCTAGGAGATTGATTGATCACCTCTTCTGGCGAAACTTCAAACTCTGGATCGCCGCCGTAAGGTAGGTGGCCAATCGGTATTCTATAGGATATATTTCGGTGAGTGTGCTCAGGAGCTATTCTTCGATCTTGTACCTCCTTCACCTTTCTACCATCGTACCGCAAGACGTCGTGCGAGTTTCTACCCCTATGTGGTCAACGTTCCACCCACACGCACGAAGCGCTTTGCGTCTTCATTCCTTATTCGCATGGCTAGGGTCTGAAACACTCTACCAAAAATTGTGTTTCCCACCAATTACAATCCGGGTATCTTTAAATCAAATGTGAATAGGCATCTTCTAGGCAAGCGCGTTCCATCTTAGGCCGCATCATCACTTCCCATCAGGTGTGTGAAGGTCAAGCGTAAGCCTATGATGAATAAAAAAAAGGGAATGTAATATAGCCAATATAAACCTTCTTAGTGTAGCGGTTACCACAGTGCAAACTAGATGGCGCTAATTGTATCTTCACCGCAGAATAAGATAATCGACTGAAAACTTATAAGTTACGTACAAGCCTGAATCACGATATCGAAGTTTTCTGAGAATAGCGCTATATATAGACCGTTCCAACTTATAACGGTCGGAACAGAAAGGTCCCCGGGCACAATACCAGCCCGGAGGAATATCTTCCTATTGGTGCGGATGAGTACATACCACTCACTTGTCCCACAGTGGTGTAACCCCGACGTGATGAACACACGCAACCTTCGCTCACCCAGAAACATCGTCATTGTCACGTACTCAACCTACCGTCGCCGAAGCACGGCCAAAAAGCCAACTGTGTTAAATTCAGATACCCTATTTAAATTAAGAAATTGCGGCAAACAGGGCAAACGAATATAAATAAGGTAATAGGAGTTTAATACCAGCTGATAAAAGTAATCAAGTGGCTCTTAATAATAATATACCTAGGAGGTATATTATTATTTAGAAAAGTGAATTGACTTAAAAAAATTAAGTCAATTCACTTTTCAAAATATTAGGATGAACCGCTACATTAGTATTGTTACACTTAGAGGTGGTTAATAAAGCACGTAGCACAAAAACATAGCACGTTTTTTTCCATAGCACGGACAGCATGCTGTCCGAGGAGCCTCTATGTTGCTACGGTGCTATGACGCGCGATCGCGCACGGTTCGTTTCGTAGCACTAGTAGCGCCCGTAGCGACGCCCGCCTGCCGGTAGCGCGCTGGCCGACCGTTAGTCTCGCACAACGTGCTACGAGATTTAGCGTGCTGCAAGACTTATCGCACCTGTCGGCCGCTCAATTGCTTTCATAAAAAAAAATATTTCATGCTTGCTATAGCATAGCATATTTAGAAGCATGCTTTAAATGTATAGTTTATAGACTTAAACTCTAGACTTACACTGACATTACAAAAAAAAAAGTAATGATTATCTGAATTGAATAACTCTAACACTAAAATGGACTTCCGCAAAATAACGCCTGCTTCTATCCGCGTGGTAATTTTCAAAAAAGAATAATAAACACATACGGCCAGTCTCATTACTTAGGTCTTTGATAGAGAAAAATAGATCGCGAAGACCTGAAGTTAAAGATACTTTTATATATTTTTTATTTTTTCTCCTTATCACCATCTGTGTCAAATTAAAGCTGCGTCACGCACTGTAAGGGGCAACTGGGTTTAAAGAATTCTTAAGCGAAGAGGCATTGCACTCCCAGTTTCAGATCAGCAGTAGCATACCCACCATTAGACGATAAATACGTCACGGTAACTGGACATCACCAAACAATGTGTAATAAGGTTGAGCTACATAAAAATATATGAAACTTATTTTTCAATACATTAAATCCGGTTTGTTTTTCAACCATGCATAGTTACGGAACTTTAATATTATTAAAGTGCTTTGTTTTATCATTTTCACACACTTAAAATTACTAAAGGACATTGACCAAATTCGCCTAAGAATCAACACACGTT
The DNA here is from genome assembly GCA_964035005.1 of Erebia palarica. Taxonomy (NCBI): domain Eukaryota; kingdom Metazoa; phylum Arthropoda; class Insecta; order Lepidoptera; family Nymphalidae; genus Erebia; species Erebia palarica. Next base: position 26,674,176 of record OZ035986.1, read on the forward strand.
TGAAATATACAGTAATTCTAAGCTTAATTTATAGTCTTTATTCCAAATATCAGAATTTAACGGACACTTCAAATTAATTAAAAAATAAGTAAATGGGTATTAAATTGATTACTATACGTTTCCGTCTCTGCATTATTAAACACAGATCAATTACTTAAGTTTTAAATAATATACAATACCATCGCTTGAGCGCTAGATCTGTATCGTAAGAAACAAGATAAAAGCTGCTCGAAGTGCTAAGTGCGCTAGTATTCGGAATCTCGCAACGCCATCTATTGAAAGTACAATAATTTAATATTTTTAACGCCATCTGTGAAGTTCTCGATGAACTATGACGATACCTGCATTATTAATAACGCCATCTGTAATGTTTTTGATGAACTACGGCGAATCTTGTCTTATCTACATAATGTTTACAGCTCTATTACAAATGGATAGAGATGATATTTATTTGTTCAAGTAGATTGATCGTGAATGCTAAAATAAACTCAAAATTGAAAATATTTTTGGTAATAAGTAATTTTCTTGCATGTGTCCGTAGTTTTAATCTGCTTTCAAGTATAAAAAGGTATTGATTTGAACCCAGTAATCAATGTTTTATGACGGTTGGTTCTTAGGCGAACTTTGTATGGGGACGGAACAATGTCCTATAAATGAATTTTCATTTCCCAGTATAAGATATATTGTAAAGAAATGAAATCAATAGTTAAACTTAAAAGAATTTAACTATTTATTTTTATTATTTCTCATTTATCAGTTTTCAGACGGATTAACTCATTGATTCATCATAGCGTTGTGTTTAATGCATGAATTCACCAGCAGATAACAAACACGTCTTCATAACAATGCTGTATGTTTTCCGGAGGCACATCAATATGACGGTTTTACATAACAATAAAACCGATATTATGTGCCGAGAGGGAAAACATACAGCATTGCAGGAAGTTCTTCCTGGTGGAGTCTATGACGTTCAAAGTGACAGCGGGTTTCCACTTCCCGCTGCCTTGCTGGGTGAGACACTAGCCCCATCTATATATGTAAGGTGCACTACTTTGTTAAAGGATAGACCGCAGATTTTGGTGAAGTACAGACTGCTTCTTCATAAAAATGCTCTATGTTTTCCCTCTCGGCACATAATATCGGTTTTATTGTTATGTAAAACCGTCATATTTTGCCACATTTCATCTAAAATTTGATTAAAAACGTAAAATTATGCCTTAAACGCAAAGGTGAGTGATAGTTTTACTTTTAATTACTTGTAAACAAAACATAGCTGGGTATACCTAATTTAAGAACTTACCTACTTAATTACATAGGTATGGAATATAAATGTTACCGTAAAATTGTAAAAACCGTTAGATTATAATCTAACTCGCGAAATTGTAAACTATCGACAGGTTGTGAACCGTTCAATGTTCTGATAGTATCAATTTTTGAAATATTCATTGTATTTACGTTTTGTTGTCTGTTTCTTGTAGGTTAGGTTAGGGTACGATATAAATAATCAGGTTGTGCCCGGCCGCAATATACCTAACATTCATTTTATTTCAATTTACCGAAAAATAATGTGTTAAATTGTATTCTTTCGACAGTTTGCAATTTCGCGAATTAGATTATAATCTAACGGTTTTTACAATCTTATGGTGACATAAATAATAGCAGTCACTCGATCCTTTCTCACACGTGCGGCTGTTTCTATTGTTTCTGTGGTGTCAGCCCGCCAACCGGCAACAGATGGCCACGTTTATCAGCCGCTATTGACCGAATGTTTGAATGCATTTTGAAGATCATTCAATTAACCCTCGAGTTGTTATTCGGGACATTGTTTTGTATTGTAAATACGATACAATTTACTTGTAGCTTTTACTTGCTGATTAACACTAATCAGAAAGTAACTACTCGAAACTTTAATTGAAGATGGTGAATAAGGCCCTTAAAGCCTGTGTATTAGGTACAGATGAGGGTAAAAGAGACGTTAGGAGCGAATATGAAGACAGTCGCATAATTCAATTAAAGCGTTTGATCCCTACCATTTCTATACTCTAATTTCTACCAATAGATCAGCTAATTACTTGTAATATAATAATTAATAATGTTGCAAAATGTGAACCGACTAAATTATTACTGTGTAATATGTATCTACCTAATATTGATTGATAGTTGGAAAAGCTAAAATAACCGATATCATTATCAATGAGTACACACATTAAATTGCGCTAATGATAAAACTTGTAAATCTGTAAGCGTATTGTGGAGGATTGTAATAATTGTTATGGGTAGATAGGAATTATTGTAATAAGCAGTTATTTGTGTTATTGGGGCGCCTATAACATTTGTCTACCGAAGCCTGCATGTCAAAATCAGGTATGAACTCCTCAAATACTTCAAGTGATGCGTTTTAAGCTCTTAAATGATAACGATTTTCTTTGATTACTTTGCCTCAGATTGTTGATAGAATACGCAATTTTATTAACACGAGGTAATAATCTGATGTTCTAACAAAATCAAGTGAGTCGCAGGGAGCAGCTGGATCCAGGCGGCGCAAAACGCGGTATGTGGAAATCCATGCAAGAGATCTATGTCCAGCTGTGGACGTGTGCCGACGATGAATATTTGATTGGTCTGATGGACACAATATCACTGCTACATTCAGCTTGAGTGGACAGATACCCTCAGGGATCTTTCAGATTGGTTTGACGTATCACATTAATATATATTATAGTATGTAATATTTGACGTTAAAAGTACCCAATAATCGTGTTAAGGCTAAAAAGAAGCTCTTAGAAAGATCCATATTCTATTTGGTAGTTTCGAACTCGTAACGCGGTGTTTATTTGTCTTGGTAGTTGTCAAAATATCGGGTTGGTTTTTTAAACATAAACTGTACATATATACTGGTAGTCTTTAGAATATCTTCTGGATAATTCCCAGTTTCATCATTAATTTCACACTCATAGTCCTGTATGATTTAAGCAGAACCTATAAGAAAGTTACATGGGGTATTAGGAAAGTAAAACATTATACGCATGGAAACAACTTACCCTCAGTATCCTGTAAGGGCTCTCAGCTAAAAGGCAGACCTCCCCTGAGTTCACTCTCTCGGGGCCTTGGTTAGGAAGCATGATCTGCATCTCTCCACCAGGATCTGTCTTCACACGCGGTTCTCTCCGGTGTCCGGTAAGAGTCCAAAGCCAGCCCTGGTAACAATCATAATTTATAACCGACTTCCAAAAAAAGAGGAGGTTCTCAATTTGGCGCGTATTTTTTTTAATGTATGTCGATGCATATCTCCGTGGTTTCTGAACCGATTTGAATTATTTTTTTCAGTCGTTAGCGGAAGCTCTCGAGGTGGTCCCATAAATTCTGACTCCAAATCGTCAATCCTGGCACTAAAAAGTTACAAATAAAAATATTTCCAAAAAACCGACTTCCAAAGCCACTGTAAAGTAAAAAAAATATAGAAACAATAAAATAAATATATTTTGATAGGTACGTATGTTCTCGTGACATTATTATATTTTGAAGCGTCAGTAATTGTTAGCACAACTTCTATAATTTATAAGCCAGAATAAGTTCCTTGGCATACTTACGGTGTTATTATACACCGTACATTACACGGTACATTTACAATAGTCTTTGTAAGGCAGAAATTAATCTTTATCTAAACTATATTATTATAAAGAGGAAAGATTTGTTTGTTTGTTTATAATGGATAAACTCAAAAACTACTCAACCGATTTTTAAAATTCTTTCACCTATAGAAAGCTACATCATCAGAGGTAAGTCGGAAAAAATCGTCTCTTCTGAGAGCGTGCGCTGCGTAAATAGTTAAAGTTACAAGAAAACAATGTATGGTGGAATTGTTTCTCTTCAAAAGTTGTAAAAAAAGTCCGCGATAGTATATATCTATCTTTTAAGGTTGACTCACAATAACCATTTTTATGATTTTCAAATTTGGTCTAAACCAATGCTTTACTTGTGAAGGTGTTTTTACCGACATAGTCATATTAATCCACAAAATAAATATATTAGTCATCTCAAGTACTTAATTAAGATAAAAATTGTCGTTTACACCATTTAATTTAGATGAATATCTTAGGAGATAGGTATCATAGAAAGGTATCATAGAAATAATGTAACGTGCAAGTAATTAACATAATTAACGAAATTAAAAAAACACGACTGGCCTGCCAATTAATCTAGTTAAATTAGAATCTTGTTCACATTTTTATTAAATGATATTTTTTGTGAATCACTGGATATTGAACTAGAGTGTTATATATATATATTTTTGGAATCAACTCATCATTTTCTAGATGATGATTATATCTTCTTATCTTATTTACTATAAAAACTAATCTTATTATCGAAATAAAAATTACAACTTTAGTTTTTAATGCGAGACCATGGGCATTTAAAAAAAAAATTACTAACCTATTTCACCCGGAATAAGCTAGGTACGATACCTCATTTATCAAAATCAGTTCAGGCGTACTATAGAAGTTATGGTGGAATCTACAAACTCACATACATACATACATGAACCCTGAAAACAATAGACTCCTTTTTTCAGGCAGTCGCAGGCGCTCAGATTAAATACCTATAATCTGAGGTCTGGCCGCTGTGGCAGGTGTGATGTGGACGGGGCATACTCTTACAATGTAATATGAAACTGTAAAACCTGCCCACTGTCCACTGGCTATGTTGGGTATAGACTATTAGGATTATTAGTGCTAGCCGAGCGAAGCCGGGGCGGATCGCTAGTTAGTAAATAAGGGATACACAATCGATGAATTAGTAGGTAGTAATCGCGTCCTATCGAGTCGACAAGGTGCAGTAGAGATCAATTGTGGGGTCGAATGTACGCTTTAATAACATGGTTCCAAAAGAGTTCATAGATTTATCATTGCAAATTTTTAAAGACTGTGTAAAACAACATCTGTTAAGTCGAGGTTATTATACTATTGATTTTCTAAATGACGCAGTTGCATGTTAAAGCAATTGGCATCACACCCAGCCGCCAGCGGCCCTCAAGGCGGTGTTAAACTTGTTATGTAACTTATCTATTGTATATTATATTGTATTGAGTTACTTGCCGGTTCTTCTCAATAGAATCTTCTTTCCGATCATAAGTAGCACAAGTGATCCTAAATGCCATAAAAATATTATAACTTCGTTGGATTTGTCTTGCCTTGGATCAAATTAACTTGAAAAGTTATCTACTAGTTCCTCAGGTTTAATGAGGCAAAAGCAGATTTCATAAAGTGGGCTTCCAGTATTAATTTAAAAATTTATTTAATCCAAACATCTTAAAATAGGCCGGATAGTGAGAACCCGAGTAGCTGGTAAGCTACTAACGAATACAACCATTTAGAATCAAGGAATCTAGCTGAATGAGGCATATATACGTGTTGCTGTGTTTCTTGACTACTACATTTTATAGATAAAAAAAAATTAAAACCGACTTTAATAAAAATATTTTAATGTATTACCGAATATATTACATTTAGAAAAGTTAATGTAGTTCTATAATAATTTTATTGGAGTCGGTGACAACTATTAGCCGCACAAATCGTTTATTCTTCATATTGTTTTGGGTCTCCAACTCTCCACATTTGCACCTCATTGGCACCGACTCCTAAAAATATTATTAAAGAACTGCATTAACTTTTCTAAATATAATATATTCGGTACAATAAATTAAAATATTTTTTAGTGTTTGTGGTTATTGAAGTCGGTTTTAATATTTTTTTAATTTTACAATTTTTAGTGGTCACGGCTACTAGATAATGCCCGCGACTTCGTCCGCGTGGAATAAGGTTTTGGATTCCCGCTGGAACTCTTCAATTTTGCGGGATAAAAAGTGGCCTAAGCACGTATGCTTGTAGGCGTAAATTAAAACCGTATATTTTGTTAAACCAAACGGAACATGAAAATGTCGCTGTTGATATCTCAATTTATATAGATAGGCATATAGTTTGGCATTTAAAAAATAGTTAAGAAAATAGATATATTTAATTTGTAGCATATTCGGTGTATAATTGTTTTAATTTATTTGCATGTAATCTATTGTATAATGTGCATAAATATGTTATATATATTATAATATACGTTTATAATTATATATTTAAGTTTCTTTGAATCGATTCAAATTCGTTGATTCGTTGATTCTCTTGCTTTGGCCTTGAGTATGAATAATACTTATGTGAGTGCTTTGACTTAGGTTTAGTGGATTATAGATGTGTTAAGTTATAGCAAGTTGTAAAATAGTTAGCGGTACATAAGTATTCATATCCGTTGGCTGTGACGTCACCCGGGTCACAGCTGAAAATCAGCGTCCGGCAACATGCATGCATTTGTATGTATGATGCCGGACACACGGCTGAACTGTACACCCATTCCGGGTGGTGTCATAGACAAACATACATTTGTGTGTACAGCTATGTATGACAGATGTATGTCTGTAACACCATTTGTGAATAAATATGTTTTCTTTCTTTCCTAAGTCCTTCCCCGAGATACAACCTATCCCTTTACTAAATTTTATTAAAATCGGCTGAAAAGATAAATTTTTTGATTCCCGCGGGAACCTTTGAATTTTCCGGGATAAAAAGGAGCATGTCTTTCCCCGGAATACAACCTATTTCTGTACAAAACTTAATCAAAATCGGTGGCACAGATGGGCCGTGAAAGCGTAGCAGACTGACAGACCGACAGGACACACTTTCGCATTTATTATAATAGGTCTTTACCTATGAAATTGCCGTTTTGTAAGAGAGGGACATAAAGTCGTTTTCTTTTAAAATATAATATATTTATTTAATCAAAGTATGTACCATTGCTATCTATGTACTTTTTCCATCTCATAGGCAGTTCATTGATCCCTTTACAAAAAAAACCATTCGGACGGGAATCAATAAAATCTTTGAAGGCGCTTTGGACTGCCATCGAAGTTAAATTTTTTCCCTTGCAAGAAGTTATCCAAATTTCGAAAAAAATGGTAATCTGTTGGAGCAAAGTCCGGGGAGTACGGTGGATGTCTTAGAAATTACAATTGAAGCTCCTCTAATTTGGTAGCCGTCTGTTGTGCAGTGTGTGGTCTAGCATTGTCCTGAAGCAGCAGTGGCCTAGAGCGATTGACGAGCCTCAGTTGTTTAGCAGCTAGATTTTCCATCATGGTTTGCAGTTCCTGGTAATAGACATCCGCCGTAATCGTCTGGCCAGATTTGAGAAAACTGTAGTGAACGACACCGGCACTAGTCCACCAAACGCTCACAAGTAATTTTTTTGAGTCAATTTTCGCTTGGGGCAGGATTTGGCTGGTTCGCCAGGGTTCAGTCATTGCGATTAGCGTTTCCGATTAGCGTACAGGATCCACTTTTCATCACAGGTAATAATTCGATTTAAAACCCCTTCATTATTGTGCCGGTTGAGTAATGTAACGCAGCAGACGACGCGCGTTTGTCGGTTTGCTGCACTCAATTCATGAGGTACCCACCTTTCACCTTCCCAATTTGCTTCAAGTGGATTAAAACAGTTTTATCACTAACACCGCAACCTGCAGCTAGCTCGGACGTGGTTTGCGATGGATCCGCTTCCACAATAGCCTTCAATTCTTCATTATCAACTTTGGTCTCCGGCCGTCCACGGAGCTTGTTCTGCAGGTCGAAATTTCCAGAACGAAAACGTTGGAATCAAAAACGCACTGTGTTTTCTTTTGCGACATCGCCGCCATACACATCATTAATCCTTCGAGCCGTTTCTGCAGCACTGGTACCACGATGGAACTCGTACTCGTAAATAACGCGATATTTCAAGTTTTCCATTTTGTAAACTGAGTGACACAAAGAAAAAACCAAAAGAGGTAAAAACAAATGAATAAGGGGTTTCAAAACACAAAAGCATGAGTAAATAGCTGTATAAATTTTTTTTTTATTTATTTATTTATTTTTTATTTATTTATTTCATGAAAAACACACATATACACTGTTTTTTTTTAAAATATGAAATAAAGTACAATTAAACAATAGTAGTAGTAGTAGGTACAAAGTTATTATATACATATATTTATTTAAGAAAATATATATAACAAAGATAGTATCTGGCTAAGGTTCCTGGCCCCCAAACTAGGATTCCCTGTGCTATGGGTAGCCAGTCCTTCGCCGTACCTTCAAATATATAATTAATTGCTTGTAACTAAGTAAACAGTACGTATATTGAGGTTAATAATTATAAAATGATTAGAGAAACAAAAACAGTGTCTAGCTAAGTTCCTGGCCCCCAAACTAGGATTCCCTGTGCTATGGGAAGCCAGTCCTTCGCCCGAACGCAACAAAAATAGAATTTATGTTTAGTAAAAAAAAAAAAATGGAATCGAATAATAAAAAGTTATACACAATACATGATCTAAAAGTTACTTTCTTTCGTGTTGGTGGGTAGACGTACAAAAAGATAATAATATCGTCTCGGTATGAGTCGAGCGACGATAGGTACCACGGACGTGATGAGAGCGATAGTATATGCAAAAATATCAGAAACTGTAAGACAATATTTACATTTTGTAATTCAACGTTTGCAAGTTATAATTTAAGGAAATAATCATTTTTCAAGAGTTATTTAGTTAAGGATTTAGGAGAATGTTATAAAAGTATATTTAATTATATTATTTTTTAAGATATAGAACAATTACTTTAGGTAATGTTATAATTACTTAGTTTTTAGTTTATTTAAATTATCTGTATTCTGCGCATTTTTTAATTTGAAATTGAAATTCCTAACCAAAGAGGAGATATTTGAGATCAAAGTGGCCAGTACGACAAAACGGCATTCATATGTAAGGACCTAATATTAGTATTGATGTCGGGTTAAAAACCTACTTTTTACTAAGCTATTACACTGATCGCGAGCAATTTACTCTTATCCATTGAGGAGTTCCGATATCCATGTAAAAAAAAAATCCATTGAGGAGTTCCGATATCCATGTAAAATATTTTAAAATAATATGCCATGTCTGGTTAAAAACCTACTGTTAACCAAGCTATTACACTGATCGCGAGTAATTTACTGTTATCCATTGAGGAGTTCCGTTCGCTATGTCCAAAGATATTCATCAGATCTTCACCAAATTTATATGGACCACCTTTGAAGTATCATCTATCAAAAAAAAGAATCATCAAAATTGATTCATAGTTGGCGGAGTAATCGCGTAACAAACACACAAAAACATACAGTCGAATGGATAACTTCCTCCTTTTTTTTGAAGTCGGCTAAAAAGCCAGACACGTGAAGTAAAACATATTAAGACTCTTAACTTTTAAGATGCTTTTCAGTATTCGGGGGTAAGCAATCAAATTTTTAAACATCAATAACCCAACACTATAATGGCGACAGAAACATATGTACTGGTTTATAGCTGCTGAGTTAACGGGACTTCTTCTTAAACATAAAAAGCTAGCTGCTAAACAACCGAGGCTGGTCGCTCTAGGCCACTGCTACTTCAGGACAACGCTAGACTACACACTGCACAACAGACGGCTACCAAATTAGAGGAGCTTCAATTGGAATGTCTAAGACATCCACTGTACTCCCCGGACCTTGCTCCAATAGATTACCATTTTTTTCCGAAATTTGGATAACTTCTTGCAAGCGAAAAAATTCGACTCCGATGGGGCAGTACAAAGTACCTTCAAAGATTTTATTGATTCCCGTCCGAATGGTTTTTTTAGTGAAGGGATCAATGAACTACCAATGAGATGGCAAAAGTGCATAGATAGCAATGGTACATACTTTGATTAAATAAATATATTATATTTTAAAAAATCTACTTTATATTCCTCCCTTACAAAACGCCAATTAAATATGTAAGGACCTAATATAATCTGAATGGAACCTACAGCTAGTTCCTCTGAACCTGCATTTTTAATAGTTTCAATGTAACTATAATAAAGTAAGGTTCTTTTTAACTGTGTGTACATTCACACAAATGCAAAAGCTCATCATACCCCTCTCGGACTGTCCCACCTATAGAACATTATAGGACAAAAACACACTATGAACTGGATAAGACGAAACATCCTCGTTCACTTATTGAAAGACATTAATTTATAATTGCCCTAATGAGAATAAATGAAAAAAAAACTCATAGTCATTGTTAGCATTTCCGCTCAATCATGACTTCTAGGAGTGCTAAACCAATTAACTAGTAATATAATAAAATTTAGTCCAAAGGGTGAGGCCCCCAATTACAGCTTGTGGCCATAATTACTGCGCTATAAGGTTGAAAAAATATTACACCTTGCAGCCCCATACGAAAAAATAATAATATACATATAGTTATAAAGTTTCAAAGAATGATAACATTTATAATAGCCTGTAAGTTTGCTATGTATAACTAAGTGCAGTTGCGGTACGATAGGGCCCATGGACGATATAGAACTTACTTAGTTTAGAATTTATAATTTGTTATATGCTTTTACAAAAAACATTAACATATTTAATATAAGGCTAGTGGGCCCAGCAGACGTTGTCCTACCCTATCGGCCTCACAATTTTTCCATATTTTCTCATCGATTAAACCTTCCCTGGACTACAACTAACATTTCAAAACCAAAATCAGCTAAATCGGTCCAGCCATTCTAGAGTTTTAGCGAGACAAACGAACAGCAATAGATTTTTACATATAAAGATAATAATATATATAAGAAGATATAGATATATAGATATAGATTTAGATGATGTCAATAACACGACTGGTTATAGAATGTATGTGAAAGTTGCGGAGTCAAAACATTGGACGGATTCCAAAAGAACACTTACAACAATTCAACAAACTCCACGTCAAGCTTAACTGAATAAACTACGTTTCAACGAAAACCCATGTCGTAGTATAACGATACATACGTAGTATACGTTTATACATCACATCTAATAAGTGATTTATACAAATTCACATGAAATATTGACCTTGCCAATTTTATCATGTCTGAGGTTCCACATCATCAATTTCAACTCCCATCGTTGGGCTATTATTATTTTTTGCTATATCATAATCACGCTGATGTTGCTTATTCTTTTGGGAAGAAAAACGTGAGGGGCTCGCTTCCCATTAATGATTTTCGCACATTGCAATCCGTCGCCATCGTTTTAGGCATATACCGCGAGAGCTACACATGACGAACTCAATACACTTTTCAGTACTGAAAAGGAGCATAACTTCTAATTATGAGTTATATTTTTTGGAGTTTACGTTAATCAAAGCATAATATCTAGTTTAATAACATCACAAAATAACAGGAATCTCTTTCAATCTCTTGTAATATATTGATGAAATAGCTTTTAAGAAAATATTTAGTTGTGCAATGTATTTTTTAGTTGTGAAATATTTTGCACAACTAGGAAATATACTATGCAATATTATTTGGTAACTTTTAATAGCTGTATGGTGTTACATAGTAAAAGACTTTTATTTACTTATTCATTTAATTAATGTAACATATTATAAAATAATCTTATTATTTGAAGATTTATCAAATCAACGTATTTTCTACATTTACCGCGGAACGTGCGGGCATTTTCTCTAAAATGTGTAATGAACATTACATCATAGATTCAGCTCTTTTCCTTAAAGGATATACTATTATTTCTACATATACGTAGTAAAAGTACTCGTAAACATCATGGCAAAACTATTTCTGTTTCGTGTAAACTGTGAAGGTTGTCGATTTACAATTACCCCTGAGGCTACAGGTATGTACCTATCATTAGTTCTAAAATACTTTTCTGAACGATGAAACGTAGGTAGGTAGTACAGATAGTTGATTCAAATTTATTGTATCTAAAGAGAGAGCACCACAAGTTAAATAAATAAGTAAATATAATAAAGTACACAAACGAGAATTTCAAATATATTTATCTACCACAATCTACCGCTAGTCTTTTCATGAAAAGTATTTCTTGATAACGTTCAATGACGTAGGAAAGTTTTTTTATGGACTGATTAGTTTAACTCGATAGGCAGAATGCGATAAGAAATGCGGTACCCAATATGGGTCTATCTATTTATTTATAATTGGATCGTTCCAAGTCTAGCATCGAATTATAAATATCACGGTGTATGTAGAGGAAGCTTTTTATAAATTCGTCAGCAAGCTTTGCTAGAAGATTGTCAATTTACTAATCGTTGCAGTCCAGCAACGATTCCAAATTAACAACATTGGATTCACAAATTAATCCTATATTCCTCTTGGAGTTGACCCCAAATAATAAGGCAAAAGCATTGCTTAATAGCCAGAGAGGTTGCATGTAGAATAAATGGCGATGCTGGAGAACAAACTTACAGACATAAATTTTTCGTCGGTTGCTCCCTGGAGAACGCGTGTGTGTAAGTTTTATGATAAGATCGAATATGATCGTAGGCTTGAAAACCTGATAGGGTTTATTCACGCATGTGTGGACAGCATCAATGAGACAAGAAATCCCTCAAGGTTCCAAAAGTTATGACACTTTTGCACGGCTAGTACGCAACGGTATACCCAATTACTATCTACCACAAAGATGAGAATTTGATAGCTACCACTAGTATATCACTGTGGTCTTGTATGTATGGTATGTATTTTGTATTGGATGTTAAATCGCACTAGATTAGTGTGTAATACTTTGTAGGTATCTAAGTATCAAGATAGCTTTAGCCGTGAAAATGAAACTGATAAGCTGTCTCTACAACTATACTTTCACATTTTTAAACTTAAGTAATGAACATAAAATGTAATTGCAAGTTATTGTTCAGTAGATATGTATACCTATAAATATAATATTTTCCTTTTTATATTTCTATACACATTGTTTGCAGTCCACAAACTTTTTGACGTCATCATTGTTCGTTATACATTGCTATCAAAATAGTGCAAGTAATTTCAAGCGAAATCCAGCTCAACATAAGTACCTATTTACGTAGTGGATTCCGCTGGAATCTCCAACTCTGAATAGGTATAAAATCTTTTATGCCCCTGATAAGAAAACCGGTAAAACTTATTAACGAGAGAAGCAACGAGAACGTTTTACTAACAAGCTTCTCGGCTAACAAAAGAGAATCCTAATGACCAGCATCACCTTTACATTTAATAGTCTCCTGGAAGATAATGTGTGAACTGAGAAACTGCTGACGATTGGTAAGTGATCAAGATTAACGTTGAAAAAACAAGTAATACTGTATTTTTTTTAATAATAATCCTACAGCTTCCTTGAATAGATTAAAATAGTACCTACATAAAATAGTAGGTACTATTATAAAAAGTAACAAGTTCGCGCTCCTTTACCGTTTATCTAACACTCGTCATAAACCATTCTGAAATATTCTTAGAATTAAGTAGTGTCATGATTTTCTAGTTCTATATTCTGTGGTACGACATTCGCAATAAATTTAAAATATACTCTATTCCTTGCGATAATATATTCTAGAGTACCTAATTTGATTATTTTCTACAATCCTTCCATCCTCCGTTTTTCTTTTCGCCCTCTGCGCTCAATTGGCATAGGCGCCTTCATTGGCCCTCTTTTTTTAATTATTTTATTTTACGGCCCTGGATTCAAGTCCTTTATGGCCTTAAAGGCCTATTATACTGCACTTTTCACAGGGACCCTTACACTTGAATCAGTGTAGTGTAATAAGATTTAGGGAGTAAGGATCCCTAATTTCGTCCTTTTTGCTGTGTAATAAGCGACGCTCTGTCTAGCGGCCACGCCCACCCTTACCACAGAACCCTGTGAAAAGTGCAGTGTAATAGGCCTATTAATAAATATTGGGTTTTGATTTATCAAAACTCAGAAGTGGGATAGCCGAATATCATGATTTTCTAGTTCTATATTCTGTGATACGACGGCTTATAATCAAATTAGGTACTCTAGAATATATTATCGCAAGGAATAGAGTATGTTAAAGAACATTGGGGTTTGATTTATCAAAGTAGGTATGTGGACTTTATGTGGGTATGGAGTATGGAAGTGCATTTTCGGCAGATCTTTTAACAGATTGATTGTTTAGACGACCTTACTCGCGCAGTGGTATATACCGTAGAGGTCTTACATGTGTGTGGAACCGGGTTCGATCCCCGGCAGGGTCATTACGGGGTTGTATAATAGTTTCTGAATTTTCTCAGATCTAGCCTGGTGGAAGGCTTCGACCGTGGCTAGTTACCACCCTATCGGCAAAGGCGTATCTATCGCCAAGCGATTTAGCGGTCCGGTATGACGCCGTGTAGAAACCTATTGGTGTATGGGTTCAATATAACTGCCATACTCCATACTAGTTAGCCCGCTGTATCATCACTTACCATTAGTTGAGATTGCAGTCGAGGGCTAAATTGTAGAACGGCGTAAGAAAAAGTTCTTAATCAACAGAGCGTCATTAAAGAGGTTTTTGTGTAGGTACGTTTTCCCTGTAGTACCAAGATCGTGAAGTTGGAACATTTTTATTGATAAAGTGTATAATTTTACCCACAGTATCATTTGTTAGTCGTCACTCGTCATATTATACCTACATAAGAGTAGATATGACGTAACTCCTCACGGCTTAGATGGGCAGAATCCCGCTGACATTTGTAGGATTGAAAGTGGAATCTTACCAAATGTACGATTGCCATTGACATGAATTCATGTTTCGAACATTCAATTACATTCTGCGCACATGAACTATGTGATAATAATAGTATTAAACTGTGTAACATAATATTATCAACCATTTCCTCCGTAAAGATATATGCAAATACATTATTTCGAGATTTTCTGTGTTTATTCAGCGATAAGAACCAAGAGTTACTGATGAAAACTTTTGTATTACGCGTACAAATGAGGCAAAATCACACGACCGAATCAGCTAGCAAAAGTTGGAGCTACAGTGAATAAGTAATTTTTGGTGAAATTCCTTTTTGTGACTACAATACTACATAGTTATATCAAAGATATTTTTATTTTAGTTTTTGAAATTTTGTATTTGCTCACATTTTGCAACCAACCGACGTGAATTGATATTTTTTGTAATTTTTATTCGATGATACGAAACTACTAATCGATTATTCACAAGCGTTAATGTAGTAGGTGTTTATTTTTATTCAGGATAAAAATAATTGAAAATAATGATTACATAAAATTCGTATCTCTAATTTGAGCCCCAATTTATGAGTCGGGGCTCGTAAAGTTGTTAGTCTTATTTATGACCCTCGGAGTGTCGCAACTCGCAGTACTCCTGATGCGGAGAGACTCTTATAGCTCAGCCATATCTAGATATTTTGTCAGTAAATTAATGATGTAGTGGATTTATGATAGTAAGACTTAGCACCGTATAGTTACCTCTTACTTCCATGGATGGATTATACTTCCAGCATGAACTTCTTTAATTTAATTTAATTTCATTTCTTCAATATAATTTGCAAGTGGGCTAACTACCATAGCTTAAAACCATCTTAAAACAGTTTTATTCTAAAATTTATATTTTATATGACGTACTTTGACCTCCCCAAAATAAATTTTATAATTATTCTGAAAAAAGGCCTTAAACAATAAAAAAAAAAACGTGTTGTGTCGTGGGGCACCAAATAGGAACGAAGTTCCATAATACATAAATATTAATTTCAAGTTCTAATCGAGGTAAAGTAAAATAATTATTTAGTAAATTAAAAAGATTTTTTGTATAAAAAAAAAATATGGTCGAAGACAAAAGGTCTTAAATATAATTATACTATTTATATTATATAAATATAATAATTATAGTAATATATAAAATGTTACTCCACGCATTCTCGTTACGGACGTTTTTTGCCGGCTAGGGTACCCCTCTGCATCGTCCCTTATTCCCTATTTCAAAATTAAAATAATAATTTACTGCTTTAAGTGATGGTAGTAAGCCCCTGGCCATTGAAGAATGTTATTAAAAACTCACTCTAATTTCCTAATAATATAAAAGAAGCACACCTTATTATTTATTTATTTGGATCGTTGGTCTTGAAACTCGGAATTGTTTTAATAATTGCTAAGTAATTTGGCTACAATACAGTACTGAAAGAAGATAGCATGTGAAAATCTAGCTACCTTATTCAGAAAAAGAGTTTACTGCCCAAGCTAAAGGTAAGCTATGTGTTATCTGGAGGAGATCACTTTTAGTGATTTGTTATACGACTTCCTGAAAAAAGGAGTATATTGTTTTCAGGGTTCATGTATGTACACCATGTGTTCCACCATAACTTCTATACGCCTGAACCGATTTTGATAAATGAGGTATGACATAGGCTTGTAAAATTAAAAAAAATGATGGTGTGACCATGGTACCGCATTAAATACTAAATTTGAAAAAAAAACGAAAATAAGATTATCTATATAATCATCATCTAGAAAATGAGGGGTAGATTCCAAAAATATATAACACTATATTTCAATATCCAGTGATTTACAAAAAAATATCATTTAATAAAAATATGATTAAGATTCTAATTTTAATAGATTAATTTAGGTTTTTAACTTTTTAGTTAGTTTTTTGGCACGGCAGTCGTTTTTTTATTTATTTTTAATTATGACGTGTTTAGTTCGTTTTTTGGCTAGTGGATTTCTCTATCTTAAGACCAAAACTACAGAAGCCCCAAGTCACTAACACAAGTATACTATCGCTATTTGATTTTATTTGGACGATGTCCCTGGCGCAGCGATGAGCACTGTGGCCTTATAGTGGGAGGTCCCGGGTTCGATTCCCGGTAATTTATAATTTCTGATTTTTCTGTGGTTTGGTCTGGTTACGGCTGTGACCAATTACCGGTAAAGACATACCGCCTAACGATTTAGCGTTCCAGTATGATACCGTGTTAAACCGATTAGGGGTATAGGCTTAATATTACTGCTATACCCCTAACAGGTTAACCCGCTGCCATCTTAGACCTTACCATCAGGTGAGATCGTAGTCAAGGGCATTGGATTAAAAAGAAACAATCTTTTTAAAATCAGCGCGTCTACCTAGAAAATTTATAATAATCTTGCTGCCTGATATATTTTTTTTAATTTTACAGCCTTTATCATATCACGTGAACAATAAAAGTACGATGAAGTGTTATAATGTGGAGCTATAAACTAGCGTGAATAAATAACTAATATCGACTACCATTATATTTTGCAGGCTGATCCTTATACCCGTGGATGTAGGAATATATTTTATACCACTACAGATTGCTAATATGGATGACGTCAGGTGGGGAACACTTGAAGATCTTTAGATTTGTGTCGCTTTTGTAATACTGACAACAATGTGAATGACAATCGCTAAGTTTTGTGATAATGAAAAAACAAACCCGGCTGAGTTTGTTGTGGGCTCTTCTCAGACCAGGGCGCGATTGGAACCCTCGTAGCTTTAGTTTCAAGATACCGTTACTGATTATCACCATTATATTTTATAAATAACTGGACGTCAATAAGTGTAGTGTACCTACCTAAATTGAATAAACATTATTTGTGGCATAAACTCTAGTACCTGAGTGTATTCTTTTTTGGTAAATCGTATTTTTTAGAAATTATATTTAAATACAAATTACACACTGATAAAATATGAATAATATGTTTCTGATCTTACAGACAATAAAAAAATATGAACTGATTATTTAATTAAAAAATCACGAGCAATTGGGCTCCCAATGTTCCCAATAGTTTTTCTCACAAAAGAAGGAACTTGAAAAGAAGGGGAAAAAATAATCGGGACTGGAGACATATGGACCCGAACCGGGAACTGGACCGAAACCCCCTGCTTACTAAATTTTATGAAAATCGTTTTAGCCGTTTACAAGATAGAAGCGAAAGGTCACTCACTGATTCATCACGATATCTCAGGAACTATAAAGTTACAGACTTGAAATTTGGAACATAGGTTCCTTCTATGGTGTAGACGTCAGCTAAGAAACGGTTTTGAGAAAATTCACCCCTAAGGGGTTTAAATGGGGGTTGGAAGTTTGTATGAAAGTCCTTTGTTTTTGAAGTTAGAGAAATAAAAATTAGCAGTTAAGTTAATAGTTATAAATAATAAAAACCCATATAAGCAATTTTACGAAAATTTACCCTAAAGAGGGTGTAATGGGGGTTGTAAGTTTGTATGAAAGTCCTATGTGTTTGAAGTTAGAGCCCTAAAAATCGGCATTTAGGTTATTAAATTTAAAGAAATAATAACCTGCAAAGCAATTTTACAAAAATCTACCCCAATAGGGGTGCAATAGGGGTTGGAAGCTTACATGAGGGTTTAGAGTTTTTGATGTTAGAGACTTGAAAGTTAGGATTTAGGTTATTAGTTTTAAATTATATTAACCTGTATAATCAATTTTACAAAAATTCACCCCCAAGAGGGTGAAATGGGGGCTGTAAGTTTGTATGACAGTCCTTTGTGTTGGATAAGTATAAAACCTATTTGTGGTAGAATTTGAAAATGTTTAAATATATGTCAGTGCGAATAAAATCAATGCCTTGTCAGTTCCTATAAAATTAATATGCATTAATATGCATATGATAAATACGTAACATTTTGGCGACGAGGATTTCAAAAATGTCGGCTACGCGTGTGGGCATTGGATTATTAGTAAGTTTTGATCACAATGTACAGCAATGGAAAAATTATAAAAATCGGATCAACCAGTGGTTCATAGCGAACGATATAGATGAAAAGAATGACAGTACGGGGAACAAAAGGAGGGCAATCTTGTTAAAACCGAATTCATCATCTTTGAAAGATGATCTTTCTGATCACGTAAAAATTAAACAATTGTTGCAGGCAAAATATTATAAAGGGCATAATGAGGAAGTTTTGGAAGAAGGTTATAATATTTTGTATAAAAAATTTAAAGGTAATAATAAATTTTCATGGGAAAAAGGGGTCATAGTAAAGAAATTGGGTAAAGTTGTTTATTTGGTTAAGGACATTGTGTCAGCCGATTGTGTAAAAAAACATAAGAATCAAATAGTTTTGAACAGTTATACAAATAATCTGCCGCAAATAGATTATGCTAGCATATCTGTAAGGGATTTTTCAGTGGAAGAGATTTCCAATCAGCATGTTGAAAATAATAGCAGGGAGGAAGAATGTAATGTTGTAGATCCTGTTATTGAAAATGAATTTCATGATGCTGTTGATACTGTAGGTCCATCAACAATGGTACTTCGTCCACGAAAACCTATACATAATACGCATAATACGTAATAATACGCATTTATAATATGATAAATACGTAACACTTTGTGTTTGAAGTTAGAGGCTTGAAAATCGGGATGTAGGTAATTAGTTTAAAATAATAATAAACTGTGTAAGCAATTTTACGAAAATCCACCCTAAAGGGTGTGAAATTGGGGTTAAAAGTTTGCATGTGGGTTATAAGTGTTTAAAATCGTCATTGAGGTTATTACTTATTAGTTTTAGCCGCTATATGTACCTCGGTTTTATGCAGCGGGATAATCTCATAGGAAATCAGAAATTGTACGCGGACGAAGTCGCGGGCGACATCTAGTATAAGAATAACCGGAGGACCTGTCAAAGAGAAAAAAACCTGAAAACCTGACCTGTCGTGGAAAAATTCTCGGAGATTCCCAGCAGGCGAGCTATTTGGAATTTTTTTATTTCAAATTGGTTCTACTCTGGTTTAGATTTTGTTGAAAAGTTTCAGTGTAAGAGATGACTGGTAGCTAGCTAATGCCATAATCATTGACAGTAGTGGAACTGAAACACTAAATAGCTTAGCTTAGTAGTTCGATGTCGCTGCTGAATGTACGCTGCTTACTTCACTTGCCATCAGAACTTAGTTATAGGCTAACTTGGCACTGTGAGCGCTGTGATATTATTAGCAGCAGGTCCCGGGTTCATTCCCGGCAGGTTCAATTCGGGAATTTATAATTTCGGAATCGTTTCAACTGGGGAAGGAAAAAGTCTTGAGGAAACCTACATGCCCCAGAACTATTCATAATGTCCTCGAAGGTGTGTGAAGTCTACCGATCCGCACGTGGCCAGTCAGGACTATAGCCAAACTCTTTTCATTCATTCATTCGTCGTGAGCCGGAAAAGTGGTTGAAATCACAAAACGCTTTTTGTCACGTACCTACGATATTTGCAGATATTGATGTAGTTTGCAGATCGTGTTCTCGCATTTCAATTTCATCGTGCCATATAGAACTATGTAATAAAAATAGAATAGAAAACTTAATAAAAACTTTTATTCAATTAAATGTCTGAATCGGTGAAATAAATCAACTATGGTATCACCTTGTAAAATAATTAAACTTCAATTCCTTCAAAACTAACCTTGACGTTAAAAATGCAATAACGCCAGGGTAACGAGAAAGTGGAGTGTCAGGTGCCGTCTGCCGTGTTCACACTTGAATAGCTTCGAGGGAAAATACGTGGTCGTGAACTCGAATAGCGTTCTTTAGATGGAAAATATTTTCTGGACGTAAAATTGTTTTCTAGTAAATGCAATAATATTGTTATTTTATAGACAATACATTTGTCGCGTAAATTTGCTAGTCATGGTTTACGGTGAATTATGGCATAAGTACATTGGGGGACGATTGGCCTAGTGTGACAACGCATAGCAGTCGATTGTGATTGTAAAGTAACGTCAAACCAAGTCGGTAACTGGATGGGTGACCGAATTTGGAAGTCTGAATTTCGCCTTTTCTTTTCCATCGGTGTCTCGGAGAGCATGTTAACGCACGGTAAGCTGAATAAAATGTATTTATTAATACTCAGAGTCACTCACCCGGCGGTGGAGAGAGACTGAGAGAGCTATGTACCCTACTTAATAAGGAGACCCCAGAAGGTATCTAGGTCTCTAGGGTAGAGAGACCGACCCAGCCAGATGTGCAAAGAAAAGCTAAAGTGGCAATGGGCATTGACAACCGATAGATGTTGGAGTCTCTAGATACTGAAATGCTGACCTTGCACCGAAAAGCGGAACGTTAGCTCCCTACTGGATGGATCATGGACGGACGACATCAAGCGAGACGCAGGATTCAGGCGCCGCACTCATGACTGCAACATGATGGAGTCCACAAGACTATAATATATCCAGAAGCGCGTGTCTATCGGTTGATGGCGATGACAACAAGCAATTCAATCTGACACATTTATCTGTATACCTCTGTATACATTTACCTGTGGCTACGTTCGGCACTAACTTTGTATTGACGATAAAATTTATTTTTATTAGCCAGTGGCGCCTCCAACACACGCAAAGATAATGCCAAGCTATACTTACCATGAGTCCTCTCTTTCTGGGCATGGCGTTGTACATCTGCGAGACGACTTGCACCGGGGGCGTGGCCCCGTCTGCTGTTGCCACTATGGCAGGGCCGTTGCTTCGAGTCACACTATTTGCTCGTGCCCTCTTCGATCGAAAGAGCCACATGCTCGGACTAAGTCTGCACCTGCGTTGAAAATGAACTTTATATAATATGCAATTACATAGGTGCATCCACACCGAAGTTAGTTTTTGTGGAGCAACTGTTTGCAACATGATAACATTAAGTTACACGCTGTAACTTTTGCGGCCACTTGTTGTTATGCAAATGGTCATAATATGTTGCCTGTTTTTAAAAAATGGGGCAACGTTACTTAACACGGCAACAGTAGATTGCATTTTGTTTACTGTTATTGCTTATAAACACTTGCTAAAGATGCACCATATAAAAGTAACTTTGATGTGAATGTACCTACATCAACACCTAAAATAGGTAACCTAAATCTAATACCTTTAAACGAGCAATTCTTGTATAAACGAGCAACTGTTTTATTGAATCTCGGAAACGGCTCGAACTATTTTCATGTAGCATTTAGTAGGTATGCATTTTCAATATTTAGTAGGCAGGGGATTTCGGGGACGATAAATCGATCTAGTTAGGATTCATTTATAGAACATGTCGTTTTATCCGTGATTTCAAGCAATAAAAAAACTGCTACAATATCATTAGAATACGAAGGTAAATTTCGCCACCCTCTACAAGGTCATAATAGCAGGTTGGAAATGGGGTGGTCACGAAACCAGAAGGTCCCGGTTCGAGTCCAGATGTGTTTTTATTAAATATTATTATTATTATATACTATATATATTTATTATTTATTTTTATTTAAATAGCCATTTCATATTTTTTTAATATTATGTCGGTAAGATCGAAAAACATTATTTATAGTTCATCAGTATGTAATTCGTATTTAAATATAATTTCCAAAAAACAAGATTTACCAAAAAATTTACCGAGCAAAGCTCGCTCATCCATGTACTAAGGTTGTAACATTTGTCAATGTTATGAGGTTCCTCTAGATCAGGGGTTCCCAAAATATTTTTGGTAGGAGACCCTTTTTCCAAAATGAACTGATACCTCAGACCTCCACAACCAAATTTCTTTCAAAATCCTATCTCTAGTTTTTTTCCTATTGATACAAAATAATTACCAATTTATAAACTTTGCGATTAGTTAAGTGAGTAAACTTGACATCATTTTCTCACCAAAATGTAACAAAATCAATAGACATAAAATTTACTAAATATTAATTGTAATTGATAATAATTATTAATACTATTCCTACTTAATTATTTTTTGAAATAAGCATTAAAATCACAAAGATAAAAAAAAAAAACAATTGGCAGTCATAGGCATAGGGGACTGCCGATAGTAGTGAAAACGATTATTTAAAATAATTAAAAATAATAATACAGCACTTTTAAAATATAGACCTTAGAACTAAGGCATTGAAGTTTAATTACGAATGTACTATATTTATATATAAGACCTTTTGTTTTAGTAACAACGCGAGGTGTCATTCACGGTTACTAATAAAAAATAAATAAAAATACTTTCTTCATGATCACCATTTTATAATAGCATAATATTCTTTTTCACAATGACAGTTCACATCACACTGTGTACGTAGAATGTGGGTTTACCTAAATAGGTTTTATTAGTATTCCCCCTTAAACCACATTCTACATACGACTTATTTATATAAGACAAACTAAACTAAATAACTAATATGAATAACTTAAAACATTACGTGAATAAAATAGTTAACACAAATCATTGAAATAATAAACTGCCTAGTTAAAGTTTATTTAACAATTCAATAAACCTAAGGCATTTTTAAACTTAGTGAACAAATCCTTACATAAAGCCTTTATGAATATATCTGCCTTTTGTTCTGAAGAAGTTACATATTTTAAAATTACACTACCATTCTGTATTACATCTCTAATAAAGTAATGTCTAATATCTATATGTTTGACTCTTTTACTTTCCCTATTTTTTGCTATATGAATGCAACTTAAGTTATCTTCGAATATTAGAACGTTATCACAATTTAGGTGTAAATCTTTTAACAATCCTTTGACCCATAAAGATTCTTGAACTAATGAACTAAGAGCAATATATTCAGATTCTGCTGTTGAGAGTGAAACTGTTTTTTGCTTTTTGGTTCCCCAGTTAACAATATTGCCATACAACGTTTGACAAAATCCTGCAACACTTTTTCTATCAGTACAATCAGCCGCCCAATCAGAATCACAATAACCAATTACATCATGTTCTACACGTATGTCATTTCTATAATAAATTGCTAAATCTTTAGTAAATTTCAAATATTGTAACACTCTTTTTAAATAGTTCCAATGATTATGATTAGCACAACTTTTAAAGCGACTAAAGTAACTTACTGCAAAACTTAAATCTGGTCTAGTGCCAACAACTAAATAGATAAGACAGCCAATTAATTCTTTATAAGGTTTCTTAGTAAAGAGTTCAGTATTACTTTCCTTAGTCAATTTAAGATTTTGTCTCTACAGGTGTGGCTATACCTTTACATTCTAGTATGTTGAATCGTTTTAATAAATTTCGATAAACGTTTTTTGATGTAATTTGATGACGTTATTCTTATAATCTCTCTCTATTTCTAAGCCCAAATACCTTTTTATTGGACCTAAATCCACCTCAAACCTCGACTTCAACTCTTTTTGAAAATTACATATAGCATTGTTATCATTATGAATAAGGAGAACATCATCAACATATAAGAATATGTAAAAATTGTCCTTTCTTGTATAAAGGCATGTATCATATTGTGAATTATTAAATTCTTTTTCCAACATAAATTCATGGAACGTATCATTCCAACATCTAGGGGCTTGTTTTAAACCGTACAATGATTTATTTAATTTACATACTTTATTATTATTTAATGCTTGCGGCAAAAACATATAAATTTCTTCTTGTAGATTTCCATGCAGAAAAGCTGTTTTAACAACCATTTGTTCTATAAACATATTATTTCTATTCGCTAATACTAAAAGTGTTCTAAAAGTAGATAATTTTCCTACTGGTGCATAGGTTTCATTCCATTCTGAAGACTCATATCCTTTTGCTACCAGTCTTCCTTTGTAGGTGTTGTTATTTTTCTTTCTAAATACCCATCTACTGTGAATGATTTCCTTATCTCTTGGTTTTTCTACCTCAGTCCAAGTGTTGTGCTTCCTATGTGAATTCATTTCTTCATCTATAGCTTTCAGCCACTGCTGTTTTTCTTTAGATTCTAATACTTCTTTCAAATTTTTTGGAACATCGACATCATCTATTAAATTTTCTACACTCAGAGCAACAAAATCACATTCATGGAATTCATCATCACATATTATAATCTTGAAGATAAGACGGTTTTCTTCTCGTTCTCTTGTTCTCTGTTTCCGTTATTTCTTCAGAAACATTTCCTAATCTGTTCTGAAGTGCTAGGTTTCTCATTTTCTAATTCTTCCGCACCTTCAATATTATTATTAGTACTATTTCCTATATCAGTCAATATTTCAGTATTTATATGAACCTTTTTATTTTGTATTCTTTCCTCATTAAATATAACGTCTCTTGCTTGAATTATTTCCCTTTTTATTGGTTCCCATAAACGGTATTCGTTGTTACAGTATCCAATCATGTAAATTCTTTGTGATTTTTCTGTCATTTTACTTTGTCGGTATACTCTATTTACGTAACAGTATGCTTCGCTCCCAAAAACTTTTACACAGCTCTAAAATATCATCATCGGAAAAATCACAGGTGAAATTGCAACTTCTCTTTAATCACGTTTCTACAACAATATATGCATTTATTAATGATGCGAAATCGTTTGACGAAGCTATCCATATTCTAGATAATATATTTATAAAGCCTAAAAATATTATATATGCCAGACATAGACTCGCTAGTAGAAAACAAAGCTCGGACGAAAGTATTGATACATATATACAAGCTTTAAAACTATTGTCTAAAGACTGTGAATATACTGCCGTTGATGCAGACACAAATAAAAATGATAGTATTCGAGATGCTTTCATATCAGGAATATCATCCGATAAAATACGTCAACGGTTGCTTGAAAATCTGTCTTTATCATTGGATCAGGCATATAATCTAGCTCTCTCCCTAGAAAGAGCTGAAGTTACTAATCTTAGTTTTCAATCTCCAACTATCAATGTAGCCAGCACTTCAAAAGAAACTGTTTTTAATGCAAATAAAAATGTGGCACCAAGATTTAGTAAACGTAAATGCTATTTTTTTGGTGAAAATATTCATTCTAGAAAGAATTGTCCAGCGTCTAATGCTGTCTGCCAAATATGCCACAAAAACGGTCATTTTGCAAATGTTTGTAGAAGTAAGAATGCAACCATTAACACCATAACTACTGAAGATGTTGAGAATTTTTCAGACGATATTATAAGCGCTGCTACACCGTCTTCGTTAAAAAAAGCAACAGTTCAAGCCTTCATACATGGTTCAAAAGCGGAAGCTCTTCTAGATACAGGAAGTTCTATTAGTTTTATAAACTATAATTTTGCTAAGTCTTGCCAAATAAAAATTACGCCGTGTAAGCAAACAATTTCTATGGCTTCATTAAATTGTACTTCTCAAGTGGAAGGGCAAATATGTGAAACAATTAAAATAGGAGAGCATGTCTACGAAAATACTCATTTATTAGCTGTTAAGAATTTGTGTGCTGATTTAATAATTGGACATGATGTTTTAAAAAAAACACTCAATTATAGAGTTTAAATTTGGTGGCGAGAAAGAACCATTTAAAGTTTGTTGTGTAGCTGAAGCCTCTGTGCCGGCAGTATCACTATTTTCAAATCTCTCTCCTGATTGTAAGCCTATCGCTATTAAATCACGAAAATATTCAGAAGAAGACAAAGCATTCATACAGAAGGAAGTTGCGCAACTTTTAGCGGATGGAGTGATAGAAGAAAGTAAATCGGCGTGGCGAGCACAAGTACTAATAACAAATACACCAAACCATAGAAAACGTCTTGTCATAGATTACTCACGAACAATCAATAAGTATACTGATTTAGATGCTTATCCTTTACCTAACATAGAAGATTTGGTAACTCAAATAGCTAAAAATAATATTTTTAGTACTATTGATTTGAAGAGTGCGTATCATCAAATACCCATTTTGCCTAACGAAAAATATTATACTGCTTTTGAAGCTGCTGGTAGCCTGTATCAGTTTAAACGAATACCTTTTGGTGTAACCAACGGTGTATCTAGTTTCCAGAGAACTATCGATTGGATCATAAGACAAGAGAAACTACAAAACACATTTGCCTATTTAGACGATATCACTGTATGTGGCAAAACAATCGAAGAACATGATAAAAACTTAGAACATTTTATGAAAGCTGTTGAGAAGTATGGATTATCAATAAATATGAACAAATGTCAATTTTCAAAAAGGACAATTAATATATTAGGATACACCATAAGTGAACAAAAAATTAAACCAGATAGTGACAGATTACAACCTCTTATGAGTTTGCCACCACCACATGACAAACAGTCATTAAAACGAACTCTGGGTATGTTTGCTCACTATACCAAATGGATCCCTAAATTTTCAGAGAAGGTCTACAATCTATCAAAAGTAGAGCTATTTCCATTATCTAACGAATTAATTAAATCATTCGAGGATCTTAAATCAGATATCCTGAAATCGATGGTACATGCCATTAAAGACAAAATTCAATTTACAGTTGAAACTGATGCTTCAGAGCATTCGATAGCAGCCACATTATCGCAAGATTCTAGACCTGTAGCATTTTTCTCGAGAACGCTTAATCATAGCGAATTAAGTCATTCTTCTATTGAAAAAGAAGCTTACGCTATCGTCGAATCTTTAAAAAAATGGCGTCATTTTCTTATTGGTAGACCATTTAAGTTGATTACCGATCAAAGATCTGTTTCATTCATGTTTGATATGAAGCATTCCAGTAAAATAAAAAATGAGAAAATACAAAGATGGCGTTTAGAATTATCCCCATACAAATATGAGATAATTTATAGACCAGGCAAAGAAAATTTTGCAGCAGATGCTTTATCTCGAATTTGTGCCTATATGGATTCCAAACAATCTAATTTAGTTACTCTTCATGAATCCCTATGTCATCCAGGTGTGACAAGAATGTATCATTGGATAAGATGTAAAAATCTGCCGTATTCTATAGATGATATAAGGAAAATGACAGCGAATTGTCAAACCTGTGCGGAAATAAAACCCCGATTCTATAGGAATAGTACAGAAAGGCCAAAACTAATTAAATCTACTGCCCCTTTTGAACGCTTGAGTGTTGATTTTAAAGGCCCTATTCCGTCTAATACTCCAAACTAACAGTTCTAACAGTTATTGACGAATATTCAAGATTTCCTTTCGCTTTTCCTTGCTCAGATATTAGTGGGAAAACCGTAATTAAACATCTTCATAGTTTGTTTATGATTTTTGGAATGCCTAATTACATTCATTCTGACAGAGGCTCATCATTTATGTCTGAAGAAGTGAAAATTTTCTTGCATTCTCGTGGAATTGCTACAAGCCGAAGTACCCCATATAATCCACAATGTAATGGTCAAGTAGAAAAACTGAACTCTACACTTTGGAAGGCAGTTCAACTAGCTCTAAGAACCCAAAATTTGTCAATAGATAATTGGGAAAAAGTTTTACCACAAGCTTTACATTCTATAAGATCTCTTTTGTGTACAGCTACAAACAGCACACCACATGAAAGGTTATTTAAGTATACGCGCCGCTCTACGAATGGAATATCCATTCCTACCTGGTTAACAAGTCCTGGGAAAATATTAATGAAAAAGTTCAATCGCACAAATAAGTATCAACCAATAACAGAAGAAGTGACTCTCCTGCAAGCGAATCCCGATTATTCCCATGTTCGACTTTCCGATGGCAGAGAAACTACTATTTCCAATAGATATTTGGCACCGAAAGCTCAGCAAGGGTATGGTGCGGATATTTCGGATGATGAAAACGAATCTGAAAATATTAATGACGACGATCAGCACAGCACAAATATCGAAGGCGATGAATCTAATATTGCTAGGGATGAACCTAGAAGATCCACGAGGGTTCATACATTGCCTAGGCATCTGGAAGATTACTGTATGAACTAAGCAGCGGGGAAGAATGATATAGAAACTCATTTACCTATTCTTATTCCTTTTTCAAATATTTAAATAGCTATTAGTTGTCAATGTATTCATCAGTCCATGTATCATTTTTAGTCAATTAAAACTTATTATGTTTTAATGAGTATTTTATTACAAAAGGCCACACTGACGTATGTCTACTAAATAAAAAAATATATTATAGATACTAGCTGACCCGGCCACGCGTTGCTGTGGCTAAAGTTTTTGTTATATTACATTATAGTAAACAATTGTGACTGTCAAATAATAACAGACAAATAATTAGCTGAATTATACGGTATTTCGTTCACTACAAAATAAATTTAATTAATTTTATAGCGTCAACAACACGTGGTAATTATGCTGTTAAAATGTAGCTTAAATGACACGTTCATAGATTTACCATAGCAGCGCCATCTATTGATTACTTACTCAACCCAGTCGAAAGGTATCGACATCTGTTAGAATCATTTGGAGTTAACAGATAATTGTGACTGTCAAATATTATCAGATAAATAATTAGCAATAAATTAAAATTGCGACTATAATTTGAGATTTAAACTATGCTATCTCTCAAGTTGGATCGAACTGCACATGGTGTGCGAATTTTATTATAATCGGTTAAGTGGTTTAGGAGTCCATTGAGGACAAACATTGTGACACGAGATTTATATATATTAAGATATATAAGTATTGTGTGTGCTATATAAATATTTAAATAATACATACCTTTTTCAAAGCTCTTAGAGTATGCCATTATGTCAACATATATATATTTTTTTTTTCTTAAATTGTATGTTATCTCTATTGAATAGCCAGTTAGAGATTTTTTTACAATATTTCCTGTAAAATTAAGAAAATGTAGATACTATTCATCCTACTCTTACACCAAGTATTAATTGATCAAGTACAGGTCTGCGCTTTTATTTCCCATAATACCACTATTCCACGCAGATATAATATAATATGAATCTAAGTTATAATTATTCGAGAACTTACAAGACCAGAATTTGAATGCAGAATATTGTTTCTATTATTACGAGAATGTTTATCCAGAATAATAATATATTTTTACAACCTGCCACCCATAAACCAATGAGACATTAAATTGGAATAAATTTCCACAATCTAATTTGGATGCCAGAGGGAAAAGTACGTAAGGATTCTGTATTATAAGGATTCTTTAGGTCAAATTGGGATGTATATTGGGTTTTACTTATAAAAATTAACAAAAAAAACTTCTTTAATGGATTTTCATTTAATAAGGCTTTATCTACGTTTAAGTTCACTTTTTAATCTATAAGGTCGCATAAGGTTTTTTTATATGTGTACTTATTTATTTTCTGTTAACCTAAATACTACATATTTAGATATAAAAACTATAACTACCTACTTTAGTACCATTAGTATGAATAAAAATTTGAGATCATAAAAAACTAAATAATGATATTGTAAACAGTGTGCTCAAACATAGTGTGCTATTTAGAGTTAGAATTAGAGTTACATAATATTTGTTCCGTTAGCCGTGGAGACCCTGGAACCATGGAGTCTGTGCAAAAATCTCACACAAGACATTGCACAGCAGTTCATTGCCTGATCTGTTGATAAAAGGGCCAGCTCGCTTACTGCCCAAAAGATCAGCTGTTCATCCGCGCGGTTATATAGCCAACGTTCATTCCATTCCACGCAGGCTCTTGTACAGTACTTAATTAGATGAATGTAGTTAACCTATAATGGTCTGAGTTCCGATATAAGAAATTTACACCCTCATCTGTTATTTATTTGTGATAAGAAATAAATGATGAAATAACATACTCATAAACATATCATCGTGAATATCGTATGTTATCTATCATTTATTTCTTATCACAAATAAATAACAGACGAGGGTATAAATTTCTTATACGGGATCTCCTACTATAAGTTTTTTTAACATTTCAATAAGAAATGATTGCTGTTAAGTACTTCAAACCTATCACATGTCGAAAGTCGAAATACGTTACTCAAAATGAAGTGGCATTCAAAGTTTGCAAAAGGCGTGGCTCCATTACCTGATGAATAATATGTCGTTGATAGGATCGCTATCAAATTACATAAAATGGTTACCATACTTCACCTTTGCTCCATTGTAGATAATTTCTTCATTTGTCGAAAGTGTTTAGCCTTGTCACGAGATGGGTGTTTGTTTTTTTACTACCACAATAAGAAGGTTTATGACACAAAAGAAATAAAACGTGCACTGTCACAGCGACGAAGACCCTTCCGAAGAAGAAGATGAAATATATTATGGTAAAATTATGTATTTTATTTAATTAAAGCGTAATAGTAATGTTATAATAATTAAGGGTCAATAACCGATTTACTTGTGTTAAGCTAATAAAATAAAGCATATAGAAATAATCTGTATCAATGCAAAATTAAATTAAAATCATTTTTTTTTCAGAATCCATTACTAGATAGTAGGCATTGAAAAAAAACATGCGTGTTGAATAAGAACCCCTTTTGTGGAAGTCGGTTAAAAATAATGAAGAATCCAAAACACGTTTTAACAGTAGAATCTTAGAGTGAAACTTCAAGATGTCATAGACTGCGCTGTGGACCCACCGGGACTGATTTGAATTTCATCCATTTCCAGATTTTGCTCGTTACTGAGCTTCCTTTGATATGCGTACCTATATACCTGGTGAATGACGTTCTACTTGCTACAAAATAAAGGGGTCAAATAAAGACTGCAATAGATTTAACAGGTTACATAGGAAGAGAAAAAAATATATTTTTTTTTTTATCCGCTACAAGTTAGCCCTTGACTGCGATCTCACCTGATGGTAAGTGATGATGCAGTCGTAAGATGGTAACGGGCTAACCTGTTAGGGGCGTGGCAGTTATATTAAACCCATACCCCTATGTGGTTTCTACACGGCACCGTACCGGAACGCGTAATCGCTTGGCGGCACGTCTGCCGGTAGGGTGGTAACTAGCCACGGCCGAAGCCTTCCCACCAGGCCAGACCAGGGAAAATTCGGAAATTATAAATTCCCAAATTGACCCTGCCGGGGTTCGAACCCGGGACCTCCGCACGTTAAGGCAACAGCGCTACACACTGCGCCACGGAGGTCGTCAAAAATTCTGAATAGTATGTTAAAAAGAATCTGTCTAACGAATAGTTTGAAAAATTTACGTGTTTCTGTCAAAAAACTCCAGGCGCGAACCAGTTACACCCGCACTATATTAATATCAATTTGTTTTCTTTGTATCTCTGAGATGGTTTCGCTGCAGCTGCCTGAAGTTTCGTCGTGACACTCAAATATTTCTACATAATACTAGCTAATGCCTGCGACTCCGTCCGCATGGATTGAGGTGTTCTAGGGTTATGAAAATAGATAGTAGCCGATTCTCAGACCTACTGAATATATATATAATATTTCATAAAAATTGGTCAAGCCGTTTCAGAGGAGTATGGTAACTAACATTGTGACACGAGAATTTTATATATAAGAAGTAAGCATAGATATGATGAACGATAGTACTATATATTATATATATATATATATTATTTATATACTAACGACAATCGGAATGATTGCCTAAAAAGTTCTTAGTACATACTTCATGTGAATGTAAAATTTATACGTCTTATTACATCTGGCAATCAATATTACCGGCTGGCAAAGTGATTTCCAATTTATATTATATATATATTTATAATGTCCTCCCGACCGAATTTCGGCCACGGCGGCAAATCTCTACAGTAATTATTTTTAAATAGGTGTACCAAGAAAACGTTTGAATTTAACCCTGCGGGATAGATTCTTACAACATCGATGACATTGTTTTCATTCTATTTACAGCAATCAGCGATGTTTTAGTGACAGCAATATTTGCCTCGGTGACAGCTTTTAAGACTATTTCTTAATCGATACTTCCAGAGGTGATATTTTAAAATAAACGAGCGAATGCTCATTCTATCCACACACTATGAATTTCTCTATGTCTAAATAGTAACAGAACATTCATAAATACAGATCGCGCGTGAGTTGAATGCAGAGTAAATGTATGTGTCAACATACATTTACTTTGCATTCAACTCGCGCGCGGACTATATCTTTTATCATGAGATTTTTTGGAACGTTCTAAACTGCTTGCTCGGTTGATGTAGGTAAACTGCGGTGCACAAGCATTTGAACAACTGGCTAGAGCGTTCTTTCGTAAATCTGGCTAATGTGTAACGTGTACATTTTTTAAATATTTGTGTTTTTAGTTAGGTAGCTTAATTATATCGAACGAAACTGGCTGAATATTTCAAGGAGTAAAACAGAGATAGATTTGTAGAATCGATTTAATCATGGAAAACAAACGAATAATATTAGGTAGTCATTTATCAGAGTAACGAAATAGGTTGGTACATACAACAGGTACAGCATACAGTAATAAACTTATTAACATAATTATGGATAAATAAGAATATTCACAAAAAATATTAAAATACCCAAAATATAAAAGACCCTAAAGGCGTGTGTTTTAAAGAACAAGAAAGAAAACTGTTCGCACGCTGTATGCATATTGATATTCTCCTATCTCCATTTCAGAAGTGCGTTCAAATTACGAGCACATACTTTTACACGACATGTGGTTTATTTGAGTAGCTACGTGAGATGGAAGGGAAAGCTAATAATGTCAGACTTTTGAAGAAGACATAATGCTTATAATCCTTTCGTTTTTTAGTGTATTCATTTTGGATACGATTATACTAGGCATTTTATTAGCAAGTGTATAGTTGTAAAATAAATTGCATTTTCATTTCATTTGAGTTTAACTTAGGAAATTGCATATTTAATAAGTGATAGATACCTGTGTAGATATACATGCTACATGATGCCTGTGACTTCGTCCGCAATATGGTTTTATGAATCCCGCGGAAACCGTGTGGCCGTGAAAGCATAGCTGACTGACCTAGGCACCTAGGGCATGTTATTTATTTTATTCCACAACAAGTTAGCCCTTGACTACAATTGCACGTGGTAAGTAATGATGATGATGGTATCGGGTTAACCTGTTTCTGTAAATAAATTTTTCTTACGGTGCTCTACAAGTTAGCCCTTGACTGCAATCTCAACTGATGGTAAGTGATGATACAGTCTAAAATGGTAGCGGGCTTACTGGTATGGGGTATCGCAGTTATATTATTAAACCCATTCCCCTAACCGATTTCTACACTGCATCTGTCCGGAACGCAAAATCACTTGGCGGAATGTTTTGCCGGTGGGGTGGTAACTAGCCACGGCCGAAGGCTCTCCTCTGAATAGACCAGAGAAAATTCAGAAATATAAATTCCCAGATTGATCCTGTCGGGGATTGAACCCAAGGTCTGCCTGCCTTTATAAGATTACAGCGCTTACCATTGCGCCAGAAAGGTTCGCCAAACATCGCAGAAACAAGTAATTCAAAAGTATTCGAACGGAAAAGATTCAAGATTGAACTTCAACGTGATTGTAGCAAGGATGGTAGGCACGCCGAACAAATTTTAATAATATTAAAGACGATTATATAATATTATGACCAATATTTGATTACACTGTTGTATGAAAAGTAATTTCTACTCTGAAACTTATGAACTAATAATACAATAATTGAATTATGAATGTATAGAAATTTGTAATCATGGCGATTGAGAAAAAAGTTCTAATTGAGGTCTATTGAGAGGTGAAAATTTGATTTATATTTTATTATCGGCGTTATAAATTGAAATTGCTAAATGAACTAGGCAAAGCAAATTAAACAATCGTTTAAACTGTTTAATTTACTTTTATATTTGAATTCAAAATATAATCGCATCGCAAAACACGAGTTGCG
This sequence comes from Erebia palarica, assembly GCA_964035005.1. Classification (NCBI taxonomy): domain Eukaryota; kingdom Metazoa; phylum Arthropoda; class Insecta; order Lepidoptera; family Nymphalidae; genus Erebia; species Erebia palarica. The sequence continues at coordinate 26,708,535 of OZ035986.1, forward strand.
TATCTAGATGCCCGCCATGTAAGGGAATTTGCTTACAACGAGCTTATCGGAGCTAATACCAAGACCGTACAACGAATTTCCCGACCCTATGAAAGCGGTGGCTGTATCTGCCAACAAAAACGCCAAAATACAAGCTTATAGCTGGACTCTTGGAGATATCCTAATCATGACCAAAGTAACTCCCTGCCCCTGGCATATAGCGGTGAAATCATCAAGACAATTCTAGGACCAGATGACACTACTTCCATAAGTATCACCACCGGAACTCTAATGAGACTCTCTTGCCGTTTGTTGAAATCTACCTGCTTCCATCAGATTTTTTCCACCAACCTCGCTTAAGAATGACACTGTGGTTATCACTCGACCAGTCGACTATACCTACTGAAAATGCGGAGTTGAAGAAAGTCTAGAGTGTACAGTGAAGTTTAAAAATTTGTTTTAGTATTATACTGTGGAGAGTGACTTATATTCGTGTAATTTAAATGTAGCTTCATTACGGCGACTATTCTATCTGAGACACTACAGCAGGAATGTACTTGTGGAAAAGTACTGAGGTTATCTAAATTCGCTATTATTACCTACATTTTAATCCATTTCAAAAGACAAATTTTCATTTCCAACATCAACTATCTCTTTTTTTCGTAGAAATGGTATGTCAAATAGCTTTTGCTTACTTATTAAGTATTCTGCTTCATCAAAAGTCTGAGGCATGTCTTTTCCTGCTGTTTCTGGTAATGCTAGTGCAAGTAATATTCCCAGTATAGCTATAAATCCTAGAACAACATGAGGTAGCCAAGGAATGAAGTTGGCCAAGTACGCAATATATGGTGATATTACAGTACCAAGGTAACTGAATATGTGAACGATGGACGTACCGGATCCTCTCACAGGTGTAGGAAGCATTTCAGCAGCCCATTGCATGCCAGCATTAACACTTATATTTATAGCAAATCTTGATATAACTGCACATAAGACAGAGGGCAAACCATTGCTGACGAAAACTGTTGTTATAGTAAATATAAAACAAACAGTGAGTGAAAATACTGACAGACCTTTTCTGCCAGTTAAGTCTAGTAAAAAAGAAACTATTACTAACGAAGGAAATTCAGTCAAAGACACAAACGTAAAGGATAAGAAGAAATTAAATTCTAGTCCTCCAATACTTCTAACTAAGGCGTCAAAGATTATTAAGCAACACATAAACTCTAAACAAATACATATAAACATTTTTCTTAACTTAGGCCTTCTAAAAATAATTAAAATGCTAGTACTCTCCTCCTGCTTTTTATTTAATGTTGATATTTGGAATTGTTCTATTAATTTCAATGGTATCTCTTTTTTATTAATCTTTGAAATATTAAGAACTCTTTTTACAGCATCATCAATACGATTTTTAGAAAGAAGCCACCTGGGACTTTCTGGCATAACAAAAGGCGCTATAAGAGTTATTGCCATTGGAACACTTGTCACTATACTAATCGTCTTCCAGTGTCTACACGCAAGTGCTATCCATGGTAATGCTACAGCACCCATAGTAAAAAATAATGCAAAAGGCAAATTCGACATAATAGATCGATACTTCGGTGAAACATATTCTAAAACTAAAAGATACGTCATCATCATACAATTATCATATGACATTCCCATTACGAATCGGCATAAAGAAAACTGAAGAAGATTTTTGGAAAATATACTAACGATTCCAGCCACACATCCAATCATATTGCTTAATGTGGCAGCTGGTAATCTTCCAAATCTATCAGCAACCCAACCAACTAATACTCCGCCTACTATAGATCCAACGAAGAAAACAGACTGAGCCGTTGCTTGATAGCTATTTTTGTCGCATACCCATCCCAGTTCACTTGAAATAGTAGGATATGGTATTTCGGATATATTGAATTCCCATCCATACTGGCATGATTGAGTACTCCAAGTTTCATTAGGCTTTTGTCCTGTCTCTAGCAACTCAACCCAGTTGGCAATGTATGCTTCACATTGTGAGTATCCAAATCGTGCTTCGGAATCCAACGGGATTGCGAGTGATCTCCGTTCTATGGCTGTTAAATTTTCTAGTTCGGGGATCCAGCACCAGTGGTTTGGTGACACTTCTGTCATAAAAAGTTGAGAATAATATGAAAACACTCCAAAGATATAAAAAGGTAATGTTGAACAACACAAAATTATTTGGTATGGGCCCAATTCCCCGGCGGCTGATAGTAAATCATCATAATCAACATCTTTATTTGTATTCGCTTCGTCCTTATTATTGTCTGTGCTTGTAACTTTATATTCACTATCTTTGGCACTCGTTATCATTGTTATTCTCTTTTCTTACATTATATACTTGAATTAAGAACTCGGTAATATCTGCTATATTTGGAATTACCTATAGACTAACGAGAAATGCTAACTAGAACTGTAGATGATTACAAAACATAGCGTAAGACTCTCCGTATATAATGTTTTCAGTTATAGTAGCTGCGTAAAAGATATCATTTTAAAGTCTATTTACATTCCCGCGTTATTTGTTACCAACTAATGTAGGTTATTTATATATGTCATAGTCCAAAGCCGCTGTGCGGGCACATCGCGACTGTCTTAGGCAATTCTCAGAAATGGTCAAAGCGCTTGGTCCAAAACGAAAACTTCGGCTCCCTAACGAGTTTTGAGGTTGATCTCGACCAAATTTCTAGTCATAAGCCGAATTAGTGAAATGGAGTCTCACCTTCGGACTAGGCCTTCCTGAATTATATGTAATTGAATGTTCAGACTTTTAAGAAAACAATATTTTAAAAATGTTAGGGAATCAAATTTCTTAATCTGGTCGTAATAAAAAAAAGATTATTGTTACAGTAGGTGTATTATACCGTTTTACTATTTAATTGTAAAAAAAAATCATGTGCACACCCTTTATTGCTAGTATTATATATAGCCCCCAGACACAGTAAACAGATACAACCTGTTTACTGTGCCCCAGACAAGTCAACAAGGCATCTGGGTACTAAATTCAATGATTGTTCTTAAATAAGACTATTGAGCTAGCAGACGATTTTCTTTTATTTTAAATATTAATCAATTTACTGTATTTTATTCTCATGGTCCCTTCAGGACAACCAACTTGTCCACGTGCCTAACTCATAGACTGTGTAAAACTTACCTATTCTGTGGTACAACATTGTTTTCTGTGTTCAAAGTCTAAACAAATTTAAATACCTACTTCATGCAGGACTGCCTAGTCCAAAGCCAAATCAGCAAAATGGAGTTTCGGCTTCTGACTAGGAATTTAGGCACGTCGAGATTGGGCTAAAATCTCGCTAAGCAAAAGTCGAAGTTTACCTAAGCTAATCGCGATGCGCCCGCACTTCGGCTTTGGACTATAACATATAAACATAATTCTGTTTTATTCATCAGTTTACATATTATAAAACAGCACTGTTTATTAAACTTCTGATATCTGTGTACCCAGTAATCTTTATCATAAAAAACCAATCAAGTGCGAGTCAAGCTCGCGCGTTAAGGGTTCCGTATCAACACACAATATAAATTCTTTTAGTAAAATAACTATCTAATAAAATAAATAACTATCTTAAATATAATGGAATAACTATCTTATGTTTATATGGCGCTAAACTGGTACCGCCTGATAAACAATTCGACACCCTACTTGTACAGAACCCATATAACTGTATCTTTTGATTGCGTCGACATAGAAGCTTGATTTTTTACAGCTCGAAGAGACCGTATACCTAAGTACTTGATATTAATAACAACTTGATACTTGATTGATTGATTTGAACTTCCACGCGTTCCCGAGAAAAAGGATTTTGACAGCTAGACAGGCAAACAGACGGTGAACGAAGTAATCCTATCCCTTTTTTCATCTTGAGGTACGGAACCCTGAATGATAAATGATAAATGATAAATGATTTATTTATTTCATGTAGGACAACTTGTGTCAAATATGAAACGTTAAGACTCTACCAACGGTTAGGAAAGATGATTCTACTGAGAAGAAACGGCAAGAAACTCAGAGTGTGTACGTCTTAAATAGTGATGGAACCCTGAATTTGTCATTTTTATGTCTGTAACTTTGATTATATAGGTCTGTAACGATCATCGTATTTTAAAACTAAGAAAGGATGTAGAAAAATTCCAGTAAGATCCTTAACCACAATGAATTCACGTGAATCAGTTAGTTAAACAAGTCATAATTTAACAAATTATTTAAATGTTATTTTTTTGTGAATCACTGGATATTGAACTATAGTGTTATGTATTTTTGGAATCTACTCATCATTCTCTAGATGATGAATATATAGTTAATCTTATTTTCGATTTTTTTTCAATGTCTTTAATGAGGGACCATGGTCACCCCATAATTTTTTTTAAATTTTACTAGCCTACGTCACCCGGAATCAGCTAGGTAATCTAACGATACCTCATTTATCAAAATCGGTTCAGGCGTATAGAAGTTATGGTGGAATATACAAACTCACATACATACATACATACGAGTACATGGACCCTGAAAACAATATACTCCTTTTTTCAGGCAGTCGTATAATATGAAGCTAATGCTTAATGTCAGCCTATCAATGATATGTATGCGTGATGTAATGTGTGTAACAAAAAGGAAGAATTCTCATAAACCATTTAAGTATACAATAATAAAAACTTAAGTTAAATCATAGTCAAAGGTTATCTTTCTTAAGTAAATAATAAAAAAAAAATGTCTAATCGTTAGTACCCATAATTTCACTATGTATCGCTACATAGTACCTTAACAACTGGGGGGGTTACTGCCACTGCAAGCAATATTATTATGTTATTGTTGCGACAAATCCTACCATGGGGGTTACTTCCACTGTTTAAAGCACTATTATTTTGATATTGTTTCGCCAAAACCTACCATGACGTGCCCAAAAGTAAGCTTATTAAAACATTGTTTCCTAAGCAATTTTGTGACGTCATTAAGCAAATCATTCACTCAATTCGGACCATCAAGTGTTTTTTAAGGCTAGCATTATTGTTTTACGTAGGATTTACGTCAAATTTAGCAATCATAAAAAAGTTATCTTTCTTGCGACGGATCAACAACGGATTGACTTTATAAACAAAGAAATAGGAAATTGTGAGGTTTTCCAAGTGAATATTCTACTGGATTAAACTAAGTTAAAACAAGATATTAACATTAAGACAAATAACAAGTTTAATATGAATTAAACAATCTATAATACTTAAATGTTTGTTATGAAATTGAATTGAGTAATATGTTTATTTCCAGAACAATAAATACTGCCGTCTTGCCCAGAGTTGTTGAATAAGGGCATTCCGCTAAGGGCATATTTCGAGTGCAAACATGCAAATTCGTATGATGTGCCTCAGGCCAGTCTAGTGCTCCATCCAATATTGGAATCATTGTTTTTTCTCAATGGATATCCTAGTCACCTGAAATTTTAAATTATAGTTTAAATCAGTTTATGTTATGTCAAATATGACTGAATTAGTTATTGTGAATTTAAAGATAACTGTTATATACTAAATATATCTATTTTTACATACATTACTTTGCCATTTGAATTATTTTAATTCTTCAATACTTCTATACTAATATATAAATGTGAAAGTTACTTTCTTTCGACGTATCACCGACGGATTGACTTTCTAAACAAAGAAATAGGAAATTGTGAGGTTTTCCAAGTGAATATTCTACTGGATTAAACTAAGTTAATGAGATAAAACTTTATGGAAGTGAGTTATTTAATTTTCCGAAAGGTATTAAATTGAAAAATCAGGCACCCATGGGTGGAGGGGAGTATGCTTGGAGTATTCCTACATGCTCAAATCAGAAATGAGGAGGCTCTAGATACCTAATTTAGTACCAATTTCGAAAAACCGACGGACGTTTGGGTCGCAAGCTGCTTGAATGGCGGCCTCACACTGGAAAGCGCCCCACTAGGTGGGCAGACGATCTCAAGTGTGTAGCTGGGAGCCGCTGGAAGCAAGCGGCACAAGACCGTGCCCTGTGGTGATCCATGCAGGAGACAGCAGTCCGGCAGTGGACGTTTCTCGGTTGAGACGACGAATACGAAAGGTTTGCGATGACTGCGATCTCACCTGATGATAAGCGATGATGCAGTCTAAGATAGTAGGGGTACAACAAGTTATTAGTAACTAGCTCATGCCCGCGACATCGTCCGCGTGGATGAAGGTTTTTTGGTTCTCGCAGGAAATCTTTAATTTTCCAGGATAAAAAGTTACCTTTGTGTTATTCCAGACTATAATCTATCTCTGTTTCAAATTTCATCAAGATGCGATCAGCCGTTCTGGCGCGATCGAGTAACAAACATCCAGCCATCCATCCATCTCAACTTTCACATTTATATATTAGTATAGAAGTATTGAAGAATTGAAATAATTCAAATGGCAAAGTAATGTATGTAAAAATAGATATATTTATTATATAACAGTTATCTTTAAATTCACAATAACTAATTCAGTCATATTTGACATAACATAAACTGATTTAAACTATAATTTAAAATTTCAGGTGACTAGGATATCCATTGAGAAAAAACAATGATTCCAATATTGGATGGAGCACTAGACTGGCCTGAGGCACATCATACGAATTTGCATGTTTGCACTCGAAATATGCCCTTAGCGGAATGCCCTTATTCAACAACTCTGGGCAAGACGGCAGTATTTATTGTTCTGGAAATAAACATATTACTCAATTCAATTTCATAACAAACATTTAAGTATTATAGATTGTTTAATTCATATTAAACTTGTTATTTGTCTTAATGTTAATATCTTGTTTTAACTTAGTTTAATCCAGTAGAATATTCACTTGGAAAACCTCACAATTTCCTATTTCTTTGTTTATAAAGTCAATCCGTTGTTGATCCGTCGCAAGAAAGATAACTTTTTTATGATTGCTAAATTTGACGTAAATCCTACGTAAAACAATAATGCTAGCTCTCAAAAAATACTTGATGGTACGAATTGAGTGAATGATTTGCTTAATGACGTCACAAAATTGCTTAGGAAACAATGTTTTAAAAAGCTTAATTTTGGGCACGCCATGGTAGGTTTTGGCGAAACAATATCAAAATAATAGTGCTCTAAGCAGTGGCAGTAACCCTCCAGATCAAAAATTGTTGCTTGTTCGTTTATCAATTGTTTTTCATCATATTAACTTGTTTTATATCGTTCAACATTATTTGACATTAGCTATTCTACTAGCTTGGGCGAGGTATTATAAGTGAACCAAATTTATCACGTTTTTTATTCACTATGTTTGATTATTTTTGTATTCAGAACATTTGTTTTTGTTTTAACTGAGAGTTTTTAAAAGTCATAGAACAAAAGTTTTATTACAAGTATTACGTTCAGAAGCTATCCTTAAGAGGTCTTCTTCTTCTTCGGGTGCCTCTCCGATTAACGAAGGTTGGTAGTCAGCTCTGTATACTCATTTCGGTTCTTCGTAAGGCGAAATAATTCTGCGGCACTTGCGATTCCGGTCTATTCCCGTATGTTGCGAAGCCAACACTTTTTTCTGCGGCCAACGCCTCTCTTTACAGCAACTTTTCCCAACATGATGAGTTGCAGGAGTTCGTATCTCTCATGCCTGAACACGTGCCCCAAATATGCGACTTTTCTCATCTTGAGTCTTCAAAAGTTTGCGTGTTTGATTGAACTTCCTCATTCGTGACTTTATGAGTCCTATGCCTCCTTTTTTAATCGTCCACGCCTCACATCCGTATAGAAGTATGGGCTACATGTAGCACTGCAGGAGTCGAATATGCAAAGAGATCTTAATTTTGCGATTGCAGAGAACTTTCTTCATCTTGGTAAAGGTACTACGAGATATTTCAATCCGAATCTTACTGTTCTCCTCCTCATTTCTTGATCGGTGTTCCATGTTTTATTCAGCCAAGTACCTAAATATTTGTATTTGCGCACTCTCTCCAGTTTTTGGCCTGCTACCGTGATGTTAACGTCGTAAATATTATTCTTAGATATAACCATCACCATCGTCTTTTAATCCGAATCTTATTGTTCTCCTCCTCATTTCATGATCGCTGTTCCCTGTTTTATTCAGCCAAGCACCTAAATATTTGTATTTGCGCACTCTCTCCAATTTTTGGCCTGCTACCGTGATGTTAACGTCGTAAATATTATTCTTAGATATAACCATCACCATCGTCTTTCAAATGTTCATCCTAAGACCAGCTTTTTCGCTGCACTCATGAACTCGGGTGACTATTCTTTGAATATCCTCACGAGACGATGCTATAAGGAGGATATCATCGGTATATCCAATATTATTAATATTTCGGCCATTTTTTGACGCCACAACCTAAGTCCTCGACTGCTCCTGCTATTATTGTCTCTGAGTATAAATTAAATAGCATAGGTGACAATTACAGCCCTGCCGAACTCGCCTCTTAATTTCGACGTCATCCATCTCTTCATTTTCCACCCGAATAGAAGCTCGTTGATTTCAATACAGGATCTGGATGACACGTATATCCTTTCCATCAAAACCGATGTTGTGTAATATTGCAAATAGGCTGTCATGCAATACTCGATCAAAAGCCTTTTCGTAATCGATGAAACAAAGGAAAACATATTGCTGCATGTCTTTGCATTTTTGCACTAGAACATGTATAGCGAAAAGTGCCTCTCTTGTGTCCACACCCGATCTAAAGCCAAATTGACTATCGCTAAGTTGTTCGCCACATTTAACTCTTCGACTGTTTGACTCACAGGCTAATTGTTCGGAACTCTGTGCACTTTTTGTATTGGCTTTCTTTGGCAGTGTGATGCAAGTTGATGCCAACCAGTCAACCACTGAATTCATAAAATTTATAAGAACATCAATGTTTTCCTTCTCTATGAGTTTAAGTACCTCTATGTGAACATCATCTGGGCCGACTGTTTTTCTTGTTTTAGCTTTTTTCAGAGCCTTTGTGACTTCACTTTTAAGGATGGAAAACCCATCATTTAAGTCACTACATTTCAAGACACGCGGAAGCGTGTCCAGCCAAAGTTCAAAAAAACTGGCGAGCAGCACCGTGTGTAATATTACACGAACCATTTGGAGCCACTTTTGACCCCCTCATAACTCAAAAACTATTTCACATAAACATGTCAAATTTGGCGCATATATTGAGACCCGTGAGATACATATGTGCTCCAAATTTCATAAGCACACCTCAAATGGTTATTTAGATATAAACGTACAAAAATCGTCATTTTTATGATCAAAGGTATAGATCAAAACTCTGACACGAGGCATGCTACCATTGCTTAAAGCCGTATTATTTTAATATTGTTGACGTTTCTGTTGTAGTGTTATAATCATTATTTTAAGGACGTCAAAGTACGTGACATTCAACCGTTAGTTTGAAACAATACTGCTTTAAGCGGTGGTAGTAACTCCTTAACTATTGAAAATGACACATAATTATTATTTTAATGTAAATAATAATGAATAATAATATAGTTGCATTAAAACCTTACCTTCGTATTCATACATTTTGTGCAACGAAACGTCATTGACAGAAAAGAAGAAGAAACGTATTTGAAGTCGTCAGTTCAAGCTGTCAGTCATTGTGATTTGTATTCATTGTTTATAGTGGTTTTAGTGATATCGACTGTTTACCGTGCTTGTTTTCAATGTTTCACAAAAAACTTTTGATTTTGAACTTTTGCAATCAAAATTGATGAGATGTAGAAATGTGCTGTAGAGGTAGTCTGACCATAGATGTAATCTGTCAATGTCAGTGTAACTCTAGGTAAACTATATATTTTTCTTGAGAATTCTCGTCTTTAATTATCTTGTACAATGAGTCGTACAATAGAATTACTGGTGGGTGACACACTGACCTTACACCAAATAATAAGTACCTACTAATGTAAAACGTAAACTAAACTAATAGAAAAGTCCTATTACAGTATAAAGGATTATTTGAATGATAGCAAGGCATGGGTATGAATTGTTACAACGGCTGATTATGTAATGTTATATTATAAGTACATATATATAATTTCAAATATTTGTGAGATGGTGATAATAAAAAAAAAGCGGAGTTTATTGCGGGCTCTTCTCAGACCAGGGCACGTTTGGAACCCTCGTAGCTTTAGTTTTAAGATATCGTAGTTAATTATCACCATCACGTCTTATGCTCTGTAAGCATGACGTTCAGAAGGTGTACTTTGTAGGTACATATTTTGAATAAATATGTTTTGAGTTTGAGATTGAGTTCAATAATTTCTGTACAAAAAGTAATGATATCCCATCAAAAACATAAATGTAAAATGAGAGCCAAGTTCAAAATTGTGATATATATGCCTTGGTTGTTGACTTCAGCGACAAAAGAAGTGAGATCTAAATGGGTGCCAAGTTCAATGGTCAGTCCTGCAATTTATATATCCCATCAAAAACATAAATGTGAAATGAGAGCCAAATTCAAAATTGTGATATATATGCCTTGGTTGTTGACTTCAGCGACAAAAGAAGTGAGATCTAAATGGGTGCCAAGTTCAATGGTCAGTCCTGAAATTTATTTATAACAACATATAATATTTTATAATAACTTAAAATATCATTTCTTCTTATAACTTAGTATAAAATGTTGAAGACTAAGGCTTTGGCTTGGCTAGTTTCCATATACGAATTATTATTAAGTAGATACCTAAAAGTACAGTTTCTACCAGCAAGCCAAATTTTCGGAAGAATAAAATAAGAACTTACAGCTTTACAACTTGTGAACGCTATAATTCGTATATGAAAACTAGCCAAGCCAAAGCCTTAGTCTTCAACATTTTATACTACGTTATAAGAAGAAATGATATTTTAAGTTGTTATAAAATATTATATGTTGTTATAAATAAATTTCAGGACTGACCATTGAACTTGGCACCCATTTAGATCTCACTTCTTTTGTCGCTGAAGTCAACAACCAAGGCATATATATCACAATTTTGAATTTGGCTCTCATTTCACATTTATGTTTTTGATGGGATATATAAATTGCAGGACTGACCATTGAACTTGGCACCCATTTAGATCTCACTTCTTTTGTCGCTGAAGTCAACAACCAAGGCATATATATCACAATTTTGAACTTGGCTCTCATTTTACATTTATGTTTTTGATGGGATAAGTACCTACAGCTAAACTGCGTGAATCATCAGCAAATATTGATGAGATGTTCCCATAGGTGTTTTCTCTTCGAAATATCCAATATGGGGACATTGTGCTCGTCCATGAGTCCATGAGTGCTGTCTTATACCCAATAAAATATTTTATTTCCCTATAAAGATTAAAAGTATCGTGTATAGCATAAAGATCTTCGACAAACTCGCACTTGCGTTCATACCAAGCATCACGGGCATACCGGACTTCACGCCGAATTTTCTTGTCTACCTCTCTCTCTATACTTGATAATGTCAGAGGTTTTGTAGAGTTCTTCCATAAGATCATAAATTTTTTCAGTCATCCAACTCTGTTTAGGAAACCAATCTCTCTTTAGAAACTTCGAGTTAATATCTAATAATGTGTTCTTTAGTACGTCCCAATTCTCCTCTGCCAAACACGATGTCCCAGCTTTAGCATTCACTGCCCACTGGTTAATAGCATCCGCCACATTTGCCCTGGTGACGTCAGTGAGTCAGCGAGTTTCCTGACACATATATATATATATAGGCTTTCGTACAGGCTTCTTAATATTCTTTATCATACAAGGCAAAGTGATGATAACTCGATTGTCGTCAGACCTGATGTCAGCTCCAGGGTAAGACTTTGCGCTTTTAATGTTATTATGGAAGCGATTGTTAATCATTATGAAGTCGATTTGATTTCTTACGTATCATACTGTGAGGAATATTGCGGTGAAGTCCACGTATAGTCTCTCGGTGGTAGCTGAACGCAAGTATTAGTGATAATAAAGTCATTTTCTTGGCAAAATTGTATTAATGTTTCGCCTCTTTCATTCCTTGCCCCAAGGCACAACTTTGATACGTGAGGCTTAGTTCTTATTTGGTAAGTCAAATCTTCACAAAAAAAGTGGAGTTGGCTGCGGTACGACTACGGTCAGGCATGAATGACAGTTAGGCGTCAGGCAGGAAATTAGCGACGGCGGAGCGACAGCGGCAGCGGGGCGACGGCGACGTAATAAAAAGTATAACTTTGTATGGGGAGGCGCACGAAACGAGCGAGAGCGCCGCGGTGCGATGCACCGATGCGCGGGCGATGGAAAGGCGACGGACTAATTTACGGCGACGGATTTAATGTAATTAGTTAATTATAAAACTTGGTTTTGGCCATCACGACAATAATTAATCATTTGATCAGGGCGCAGTTGCTACTGCAGGCTCTCGTGCGCGTCGCCATACCTTGCCATACAAAGTCATGCTTTTGATTACGTCGCTGCCTATCTATCACCTTTGCCCCGCAGCCGCTATCACTCGGCCGTCGGTAATTTCGTGCTTGACACCTAAATACCGTAGGATACCTTAGCCGTCGGGCACGATATTACCGAATACGATATAAAATAAAATTTATATGAAATATATATATTTAGTTAGTAATTCGATCATATTTGTATTGAATATAGCCCGGCAGCCTGCATACCCGCTCGCAGTGCAGCATCGTTTATTATCACGTCTAGGTCTATTCGTCCTCAACTTTCGATATCGCTTTTATCAGTGACGAAAAGATAAAAACGATTTGCTAATGTATTTTGCCAACTTAAGCACGGACTAAAGTATCCTTCCATTATTGAAATATGCGAGAAATTATTTTAGAGTTGAGAGAGTTGATGCCAGAGATTTTCACATAGATGAAACCTTAGGTTCTCAGTAAGGTAGTGAAGCTCGCCTTGTGACACCAGGGCAGGTACCAGATAAGAAAGGTAACTAAAAATAAGAGTTACTTAACTTAAATTTATGTGGCAGATTTTTATGTTTTGTAGAATATTATTCCAAAATAGTATCTTAGGTGTCAGATACTTTCTATGGACCAAAACTTTCCATGGGCCAAAAATATACAAGTGAGAAATTTCTCACTCAAGAAAATAATCCGGGGCGGTACGGCCAGTTGGCTATAATTTATAGCATGAAACATTAATGTTATCGACATCGAATTCCCACTCTTATAAGCATTCCTGGAAAGAACTATTCAACTTAAATAGATTTTTTGTGAAAGGATGTTAACTGGACCGCTACTACTTGCGTCTGTCATTTACCTTTTAATGGACCACCACGATTTTAATGAATTTTGGTACAGAAATAACTTTCATTCGGAGATAGAAATGCCTACTTTTTATCCTGAAAAATCAATTTAAAAAATCACAGTTGATATTTGACAGTTACTGCTTGAGCTGTCTGTGATGTTGCTCAAACTATCTGTGTAGGTAGGTCCCCTTATTAGTCTAGGCAATAAATTTAGTGGACCCCAACAATAATTCTTCAGGCGACGAAACTTTACAGTATAATAAAGTATCATGAGTTAAACGTATTTCATAAATATCCAATAAAAAAACAGAAAGGAAGTAAGGTCTCTTATGCTATACCCAATTGATAAAGCAGGAAGGTACGGTACTGTCGCGTAAACGCAGTGTAGGTTTGATAAAATCTGTTTTAAATATCAATGTTCTTCACGATTATTTCATTTGATATTTCGGTTTTGAGTATAAATATACTTCCTACTATTATTTTAAAAAGAAATCGAGAAAATATTCAGTCATAAATATTAAGTTTTAGGTACAAATACCTAACTTACGTATGTTTTTTTGGATATTTTTGCATAAGTTTTGGTTCATACTGCAAAAACCCTGCCAAGTTTCAACGACTGAAGATTTTTAATGCGGGGGTCTCCATACAACGGTACATATATGTAAAGGTTTTCAAATGTAAAAACAACACAAAACGTTCTCAGTATTAATTTAGATACCGGTAATCAATTTATTCAAATTGCATAATCTTATGCAAAGCATTTTGCATTTTTTTAGTTTTATTTTATATATATAAAAACAATATGCGCTCAAAATCTGTCAAAGTATTTTTTTTCCTGATTTAATAATATGCAATGTGAAATACGAGTTAAATTAAATTTATACACTCGATAATTAAATTTGAGCAAATTGTATAATAGTTACACGATCTTAAAAATATTGGATATTAAAGTTCAGTAGAGATTATTCAGTTCGATTTTATTTTTACTAAAACTCAAAGCAAAATTGTAAACAAATGTTTGAGTGGACTCACCATGCAAAATTTCAGCGTGCGATTTGACATGTGCACTTTAAAAAGTAACAAGTTTGTTAGCGGTTAGGAATCGCGGATTCACCACCCTGGTAGATATTGGTCATCGCGCGACGCGGGCTTGGAGTGGTGTGGAGAGGACTACCTACCTTACTCCGGAGCGTGGGCATGCGTGCGGCGCACCTCGTGTCACGGGAAAGCTTTTCGCAACTTGCCACTGATCCGGATCTTTCGTTGTTTGCTATAACTTTGGAACAAGTAAACTTAATTTAACGAATTAAAAAATACGACTGCCCTGCCAAATTACTATTTTTGGAGTTAACCTCCCTAAGAAGCGATTTACATATATAGCCTTTGGAATCTTATTCACATTTTTATTAAATGATATTTTTTTGTGAATCACTGGATATTGGACTATAGTGTTATATATTTTTGGAATCTACTCATCATTTTCTAGATGATGATTATGTAGACAATCTTATTTTCGAATTATTTTTTCAACTTTAGTCTTTAATGCGGGACCATGGTCACCCCATCAACTGTTTTTTAAATTTTACTAGCCTATGTCACCCGGAATAAGCTAGGAATTCTAACGATACCTCATTTATCAAAATCGGTTCAGGCTTATAGAAGTTATGGTGGAATATACAAACTCACATACATACATACATACATACATGAACCCTGAAAACAATATACTCCTTTTTTCAGGCAGTCTTATAAAAATAGCGCGTCATGACTATCGGACTTACCTATCCTGGCTTCACAAGTCACACATATTTGACTATACACATTAGGCTACCATCCAACACAGAGACAGATTATAATCTGAAATAACACATATAGGAACACACACATATCACTTTTCATCCCGGAAAATTAAAGAGTTCCCGCGCGCACCAAATAAAACTTCAATCCACGCGGGCATCAGCTACTACTAAGAATATACCGAATAATTACTTTAAAATTCAGTATTTAATAAAAACTATATTTTATGACAATATTCAAGTGATAAAAGATCAGCTATGTTTCTAAGAACAGGGAAAAACATGGCAGGTATTTATGTAGGTAAGTATCAAAATGTGGAAAAATAAAAGATCTTTGATTTTTTGCTGAACAATACGAATTTAATAACAAACCACTTATAAAACTTTGTAGTATACAGAACTTATTAATATAGTAAATTTGCGTGTATTAATAACTATTTAATTCTATGCTCTAAAAAAAAAAAAAAACTTTTACTCATATAAGAAATAATCGTTCAAATATTATAGACATTAAAAATGTTATTAACTCACTGTTATATTATTGCCATAAAGCCTTTTTTTATAACAATAATTAAAATTACAGTCCAATTTCTTTTGCCTCTATATCTTCACTCTTTTGGGCCTTCTTTATATGAAGTGGTTCCCGGACAAAGATCTCTTTGGCTTAGGATATCTAGTGTCTGATTAAGAGTTTCACATCAACCAGTACTGCACTATCGCTGGCAAATGGAAATACAGTGCCAACAAGATGGTTAATATAAAAACACTGAAACCGATCACGGAAGCGATTTGTGGTGGATTGTCGTATATATTTTTTAAATTATAACAAAATCTATGCGAATTAAGCTCTGGTCTTCTGAAAGCAAAAGATAAATATAATTTAAATAAATTGTTCTAACTTTTTAGTGGATAAAACCATTGTCGATTATTCGGTATATCCGTGACAGCGTAGATTTAGGTTAAAATTCCCGTCACTCAGGCTTCAGTTTCTACCTTCATAGAGAAAGCTTTTCTTGCGCTTGCGAGAAAGCGCATTTTAATAAGCTATTCAAGAGATATATTTATTTGTACGAAAAACCGCTTATCAAAGGTTACACAAAAGAACCTAAACTAAATTTTATTACAGGTTCACGAAAAGCTAGAGTTTAATTCTTAAGCTAGTAAAAAAGAAGAACTGAAGTGAAATAACTAAGAAAATAGACTTACAATGGTTCAGGTAGTGGGAACGGTGGTTCTCTACCTATTCCAACTGGCATTAGAGTTGCATTCTCTTGTGATAGTAGAGTGATCTCTAAATCTATTGCACCCTGAAAACATAAATTTAAATCTAAAAGGCAAACTTTTTCGAATTTATTTATTAAGAAGTTATTGACATTTTGCATATATTGCATGGCGCTGATTTTATGAAAATGATCTTAAGTATATGACGGAAGTAACACTTTATGATGTCGTCTAAGGCTGTGGCTTCTGCAACAAGTCATCCATTAAGACGACTATGCCTTGAGAACTATTGCTAATTACGTAGCACAAGGCTATGAAGAAAATCTAGCAGAAATAAATCAATTTCATTTATCGCTATCGTAAACTTTAGCTATCGATATAACTTTATAAGTTTAAATTCGCTTACGGCTAACAAACTTGTTCCAGACTCCTGATTGATAGTACTTAGAGGCCACCAAGCATGGAGAGACCTAGCTGAAAATAAGTTAATTTTCTTAGGATTTTCCAAGATGTCCAATGTACATTCATTTATGTTTTTCACTCCTCTTGGTATTGCATTCAAATTTAGCATGAGCGAACCTGAAAATGTCAAAGATAACCATTCAATTATAACCCAGTATCTAGTATCTTTGCCACTCGCGCCACGTGCTCTTTCCGAATTTTCACTTTGCCACCTCGTATCTTTACCGCTCGCACCGTCATATTAGAAAAATGGCGCCCAAAAGCAGTTTTTTGACCAGAATTCCTTTCCGACAAATTTTACGACGAAAATAGTCATGTAATAAACTAGAGATTTTTTTTTAACAATCAATAGTTTTGGGCGCCATTTTTCCAGTATGACGGTGCGAGCGGTAAAGATACGAGGTGGCAAAGTGAAAATTCGGAAAGAGCACGTCGAAATCTATAAAATACACCAATTTTCAAAACTCCCGAGTAACTTTCCAGGTAAAACTACCAAATGACCGTATCTATGCTAATAATGCTTACTCGCTTATTGCTTACAATATCTAGTGTTGAAAGAATCTCCAATGGACACAGCTGACCTAAAGTGAGTCACTGAGAGTTACATACATACGGGGATCCAAGACAAACCACTTGACAAATTGTAAATAAGCAATTGTATTTCCAAGCACACTAAAATTGATCATAATAATGAGCACAATGACCCTCTCTTGATTAAAACCCTTTTTCGACTGATCTTGTGAATTGCCCTTTATTGTTTAACGTGATTCGTATTTTTTTTATATCAATGATTAAATACCCGCGTACAAATATCAGATGTTGAACTGTACTGTAGCTACCTACTCTGTGGTTTTACTAAGAACCATAGCACTTGTAGTTCCTTGGTAAAGCGTAAGTATTTCTAATTTCTAAGTATTTCCGTAACCTATATCCTTTCAGCACACGGATATCTAATATGTTTCAGTGTCAGCTTCACAGTGAAACTTTACAAACTAGGTACAGGTCATAACTATGCACTAACAAGGAGCAACAAGCAACTTCACTGACTGAGAGCTCACTGGGCTGAGAGCTGGAAGATTTAAAGGAAGCGTTTGAATTGTTATAGCTGGATAATCTGCGGGTGACAGAGCGCTCGGTATTTTTTTTGGTAAATCGTGTTTTCTGGAAATTACTCGTATATTTAAATACAAATTACATACTCAAGAAATATGAATAATATTTTTCGATCTTACCGACATAATAATAAAAAAATATGAACTGGTTATTTAAATAAAAAACCCGAGTGCAATTGGGCTTCCAATAATAGTTTTTCTCACAAAATAAGGAACTTGAAAAAAAAGGGAAAAGATAATCGGACTGGTGACATCTGGACTCGAACCGGGCCTTCTGGTTTTTGGACCGCCAGATTTCCCAACTACGCTATTATACGGTGAAATTTACCTTCGTATTCTAATGATATCGTAGCAGTTTTTCCTGCAAATACGGATAAGACGACATTTTCAAAAAATGAATCCTAGCTAGATCGATTTATCGCCCCCGCATACTAAATTTCATGAAAATCGTTTTAGCCGTTTCCGAGACTCAGATTATATATATTTAAACAAGAATTGCTCGTTTAATGTATTTGATTTACTCCGGTATAAATACTACTCCGTATCCTTCCCTGGGACACAGTCCATGTCTTTTTTAATCAATTTTTTATCAAAATCGATTGAAAAGATGGGCTGTGAAAGCGTTGAAAATAAACAAACTCACATTCGCATCATGTAATGCAAACGTGTGTAAGGTTTATCTTTCAAAGACGTCGCAACTCGCAACGGAATAACGGTTTGACGTGATTTTTTGCCATAAAAAAACTGTTTCCATGTATAGTTAAGGACCTGGAGATGACATAGGATCGCCTTTTACTACTACTACTTACTACTTTTTATACCGGATAATTAAGGAGTTCCCGTGGGAATAAAAATAAAAATTATTCCACGTGGATGAAGTCGCCCGGTGGTGTGTGCTGGAAGCGCATCCGGAAGGACTGGTTTTCATCCTGCTCTCTATTTTTGGACTCTATTTCTAATTATCTTTAAAATGATATACCGGAACCCTATGTAACGCTTTAAAAACTATTTTACTTCGCATTCGCTTCTATGAGAGCCCCCCTCAAATAATTTTTTTTATAACTTTTAAGCCGTATTCGGCTGGAGGCCATCGGTTTACATATTATATTTAAATTTAAAGTAATTACGTTCAGTAATTCAGATTGGCTCTGACAGACGGACAAGTGCAAATTCACACAAGTAGACTTAGAGACCTTCGCTTCGCTTGGTCAATTATGATAGAACTTCACTTTGTAAGTTCTTTTAATTAGTAATTATGCTTTAAAAATTGCTTTAAATAATAAACAAAATGTTAAGCCAAAACCAAACTTACGATACTCGGGATCTGCAGGATTTAATAATTTATAGGGCAAAAAAAATCCCATTTCTGTAAAAAGTATTAGAAAAACTAGTGTTCCATCAATTGAACCTCTTTCTTAACAGAAATTGCTTTCTTAATCTCCTTCAGTCTGGATTCCGGGCAGTTCATAGTACGACTACAGCGCTGGTTAAAGTTACTGACGACATTAGACGAGGAATGGATAATAAACATCTCACCGTGTTGGTATTGTTAGATTTTAGCAATGCCTTCAATTCCGTAGTTTTTGACATCTTGCAGAGTCTGTTGCGTTTCTGTTGTATCTCCATCAGTGGTTGGATGGTTTCAGAGTTATCTCAAAGGTCGACGGCAGCGTATTTGCATTGAAGATAAGTTTTCATCTTGGTGTGAAATATCAGCCGACGTACCTCAAGGTGGTGTGTTTTCTCCTTTACTCTTTGCCATCTTCATCAATTCAATTTCCCAGATTATTACTTCTCTCTATCATATGTATGCAGATGATCTCCAAATTTACTCTCCGTCAACTCTTGAGGATTTACCTACTGCTGTTTCTAATATTAATTGTGACCTGGAGGCTATCAGTCAATTAAGTAAGTGTTATGGATTCTTAAATCCATCCTTAATCCATCCAAAACCTTAGTTAATCCTTTTAAGTCCCAGGCTATTATTATTGGTGGCTCTGGCATGATATCAAGAGTTGACTGGGATAACCTTCCACCTATTACATTAAATAACGTTATAATACCTTACAGTACTACCGTTAAAAAACTTGGTGTCCACTTTGATAATTCTCTCTCGTGGTCTACTCAATTAAAAGAAGTTAGTAGAAAGACTTTTGCTGCTATGGGTTCACTTAGGCGTCTGCGTTCTTTTCTCCCTATTCCTACTAAGATTATGTTAGCACAATCTCTATGTCTCTCCATTCTCGATTATGCGGATGCAAGCTATCTTGATTTAACTGAGGACCAGCTTAATAATCTTGAGCAAATTCAAAATTTAGCTATTAGGTTCATATTTGGTTTGCGCAAATAAGATCATGTCTCTGAATTTCGTTCAAAGCTCAAGTGGTTACCCGTTCGCTTTCGCCGGAATCTACATATTGTTTCCCTTCTGTACTGTGTATTGTTCAATCCACTACTCCTAGTTATTTAACGGAAAACTTTAAATATCTTGTTCATGACAGACCAGAAAGAGTTCTTCGGTCAGCCGGAAAACTCGTTCTTGCAGTGCCTACATATCGTACAAAATATTTCAAAAATTCATTTATGTTCAAGGCCATTAGCTTGTGGAATAAGTTTATAAGTTTAAAATTGTCGTGAAAAGTCATTACATGTCTGTAATCATCAATAGCGACAAGTGTAATATTTCCAATATTTATATGTGTATTTATTTATGTATTTAATGTTACGTATGTCTATTTTATATATATACTAGCGACCCGTGCCGGCTTCGCACGGGTAGCACTAATAATCATAATTTTTAATCCATACATGTAGGCAGTGGGCACTGGGCAGAAAATCAGGTTTTACATTAAGCACTGCGATATTATTAATCTTTATAACTTATTATTATACATATTCATTGAAACGTTACACACCCGACGTTGCCGCCTTGTCTTTTCAAAACCAACTAAAATCAATATGGCGATCCTCAGTGACCATTGACTCGCAAACATTTGTAGGTAATAATATTGCGGCTATAAATTAAAATGTAAGCTATCCTATCTTTCAAGTAGGATCAAACTGCATACGGTGTACAAATTGAATTTAAAATCGGTTAAGTAGTTTAGGAGTCCATCGCGGACAAACAACGTGACACGTGATTTATATATATTAAGATTTTATTAATACGTTATAATTTTATGATATTGGTTATTTTATGTATCTATTAGTATTTATGTTTATTTTTATGCACCACCTCCGATTGTCCACTTGTTCATTGTCTCCGTATCGATAAGGTTGTCTGAAAGAGATCGCTGGTTAGCGATAAGATGATAAGACCGCCTTATTGTACCTACGTTTTAAGTTTTCACATTTGTTATCTGTTTTTTTATAGTTTGTAGTGTACGATAGAGTATATACATACATACATAACATTACGGTATTGTGATCGAAAAAAAAAATTAAGTTAAGTAGAAGAAAGATAGAAGATAGTACCTCTATAGAACAGGCAATATTGAAGTAAACAATATAAAATTTTGTAACATCTTCCAGTAACAATGAGTAATTCAATTAATTATTATTTATTTTTCTGAAGAAAGGTAACAATGAACGTAAAAGTTGTCCTTGTACATGTCCTTTAAATTTTTATGTTTAGTGTTTAAGTTTGGTACTAAATGTATAAATAAATTAATAAAATGTAAGTCAAACAATGCGCTATACGCGACAAAAGTAGCATGTAAGAACTTCGCACAATCGCGCATACGCGTATTATCTGATTCGTAATACCACAGAATAGGTAATAGACTAGAAACTGGATAATGAGAGCACTTGAGAGCTTCAAATGCTTGTATATTTTTATCCGTATGATGATAACATGTAGTTTGTAAATCCATAATGTTTATTTAATTATTTAGAATAAAAACACAGTTGTTAAAGATCGACGTATGAAAGACCTTTGCGCCTTGAATAGACAAAACATATTATTATTGTTGGAGTTTACCTCATTAAGAATCGATTTTCATATAATTAATCGATTCTAAAGGAGGTAAACTCCAACAATATGCCCGGGGTATGAAAATTTATGGGGAGCAAAATCGATTTTCTCCGTTACGTTATTGACTTTGTTTCCATGGTAACAGCCATTTTAAAATATAGATTAAAGAAAGTGCGTTAAAATTTGATGACGTAACAATTGTGAATTTCATACAACTTCCATATTAGAAGTGCGTTTTTAAGTTTGATAAAGAGTTGCTGATTTGATTGAGTTATCATCATCCCTATTAACTACGGTATCTTAAAAGCGATGAGGGTTCCAAACGTGCCCTGGACTTAGAAGAGCTCTCAACAAATTCAAACGGGTTTAATTGAGTGTTCTTTGTATTAGAACTTAGATGAGTCGAATTCGCGGTCCGCTATATCGCGCGCCGCTGCAGGCGCTCGTCTTGTATTTCCAACCCTTTAACGCTAAAGAAAACACGATACCTATGTATTCATCTGGACATGTAGTATCGTCATCTAATAGCTGAACAATTAATATAGGCGGGATCCCCTCTTCATACTCCGTGAATATACCCTTTTCTTCACGAACGAGCTGTAAGCAAAAAAAATAAAAGTTTCGTTACTTCATTGTAAGTTATGGACCTACTTAAATAGGTTTATAAATTCAAAGCAACGTTAATCCAAGTCCCGTGCCCAAGTCGGTACGTGCCACAATATGATTAAAGCCTTGACAGGCAAACAACTTTCGAGTAAGAAGGTAGTTTGGTAATTTTCTTTGCGCGATGCATCGGTAACGGTAAAACATCTTTACATTATTTCTAACCTTCCGGAATATTGGTAGATATTGAAAGTTGAAAATCATTCGCCAGTTAAAATTACTTTCACCCATTACACATTGGTAATGTACATCGGTCTTTTGGGCTTCATCGGTGGATCCAAGATATCTACAAAAGCTATGAATTATTACCATAATAATTTATATTGACACCAAAACCTCTCTTAAGTCTCTCTCAATATTGTAGTTCCCTTAAGAGACCCACACTAAAAGTTATTAACGTTTGATGTATATAAATATCACAGGATAAAAATTCCGTAAAATTACTTTTTGTTTTACATAAATTGCATAAACAATACCTACTCTAAAATGTCACTGTGTTTTAAATAAATGATATTTTAAAGTTTAAAAAAATCAGTCGTTGCATTTAATTATGAATCCGAACTTTATTTCAAGGTGAAGGCAAGGGCTGCCTTTATTTTTTGTAATACTATTGATCAAAAGGTTTCTATTATATTAGTTCAGAAAAAAAATTATACCTACTCACGCTCTCACATACAAATCCGAAAACTTTCTTGACGGGTAATCGGCTTGTAGAACAAAAGCTCGGACAGAATATACTGTGAGTCTGAGTTCATAGTCTTCTACCTTCCTTGGCGATATATCGATGGGAGGCGGTATATATATCCCAGTGTCCAGAGGGAATATATCCACCCACATATGAACGTTACCCTAATAATATAAATATTAAAATGTTTCTGTGTTAATATGGAAGGAGTCCATTCTTGTAGTTCTTAATGGTTCTAACTTATGGTAAAAAGCTTACACGTTTGCCTCTTCTCTAGAAACTATAAAGGGTTCATTATTAAGAGTTTCAAAAACATTTATTATATTACGAGTAGTTTTAAGAGTATTAATTATATTAAGTGATGGTATTAAGAGATTTAATTGTCAAACTTAATCTGGTTTAACGGGTTTATTCCATGTAGGTACTTACCATCTTGTTATACTTCGGAACTACGAGCAGATCTGTATTCATTAACATAACTGCCAATCATTAAAGCCGGGTACTAATAGTGACGATCCTCGTAACGTTTTAATTAAAAATGGGTTCGGAACATGTTATTAGAATCAAAGTAGGTTACATTGGAGCTTAGTGAGTATAATTAAAATGTTTGTTTACGTGATCAGTCCCCGGTACATCAGGGTTATATAGTGTCCTTTTTTCAACATGTTCAGGCACCAGATGATAGCCACATAAAGGCAGCGTGTGCCAATTATGTAAAATACTCAAACAAAGATTCTCTTTGCGTTCTGATGCAGAAAATATTGCACTCTCTGTAAAAAAAATGGTAGGTCTTAAATGAATAAGCTGCTAAATACAATTATAAAATCCGTTTTCATTTCGTATTAATGTGAACGACTATTATTATCTAAGTACTGCTTTTAGTGTAACCAAAATTGCGGGCTGAACCACCATAAACTTTTTGTTATATTAAAAAAGGCATCCAAATTTACCTCGCTCGGTATCTTTGTACTCAACGCCGTTTAACATCACAGTTGTGCTGTTTTCGGAGAAGATAGGGGAAGGAAAATGGTTTATCAAGCACAAATTTTCGAGTATTGCTGAAGGCTTAACACAATCACGCCATTTATATTTTTCCATTCTATAAAAGCAAGACAACTGATTTTTAACTAGTGTTTATCTATTTGGGACAACTATATATATTACTAGCTGATGCCCTCGACTCCGTCCGCGTGGTTTATTTTTTTTTTATCCCGCGGGAACACTGATATCACTCTCCAGGTCTTCAACTATACCCATGCTAATAATCGCGTCGGTCCGTTGCGGCGGGATTGAAGGACAAACCAACAAACGAACAAACCAACAAACAAACATACTTTCACATTTATGATATTAAACATTGGTATGATGATATAATTTTCTAGATGTTTAGGAAAAACAAAATTGGTTAAGTAAAATTTAATAATATAGAACAAACGTCTAGATATTCAAACTCGTGGATTAGAAATAATAATCTGTATTATAACTAAATAATATGTTACCAACAGAATCGTCTTACAGACTATATTCCTTCGAAAGACCAACTCGAGCTCGATGTTTGGTGTAAATTCGATCCTCTAAGTCAATGCTTGTGCTGCCTATCAATTCATCTGGTTGTGATTCCTCATAATTGTATAGAGACACTGTCAGGAGATATTCCTCTGGTAGACTGCATCTAAATTCATACATCCTGGAAAATTAATGTAACTTATAATATAAAATCTAGTTCAGGCTCGTATATCAAATAAAATAGCCCAACTTTTATGAAGCTTGATCATGCACATAAAAAACCTTAAGAAAATAAAAAAAGTAATAATCGATTGAAAGTAAATTTTAAACTAAAAATAAAGTAAAATACATTTTAATTGATCTCCCATGTTTGTGGCTTGAAATAAACTATTGCCGCTTTTACCATTGAGGTATACTATACTAGTACATATTACTTCAATGGCTGGTAACACCTTTTATGCTTTTAGGGAGTGCTTAGGGTGTGCGCGCTTTTTGGGGATTGAAATGTTTTAAAATTACTTTTATATTTTGGCCTACGAGAAGGTACTAATTACCTACCTCCATGGGTCTACGAGTGATAATGGATTAATTTGTTTTAATTAAAAAATCTCCGTATTTTTATGTCAGGTTGTTAGCACTTATATATATTTTCAGGATTTCTGACAAGCTTATACTGATCATTACAATATTTTTATATCTAGATATCCATTGAAATCACCTTTAATTGCTTTAAGTCTAAGAAAAGGGCTGGTTATTTTAAATTATAGAATTTTAAAAGAACCAGGCAAGTGCGATTTAAACCTCACCTTCCAAATATTGGATTTAATGTGTTAGCCACGTAATTATATCTATCTCCTAAGTGCTTTTTACCACAGTTAAGTATAACGTAAGCATCGGATTTTCCAATATAATCTTTGGTTTTTAAATTAAGTGCTTTGATCAAGTAAGCTCTAATCAAAAATTTTGCTGGCTCGTTACTAGGATGGTCATCAAAAAACCTGCAAGGAAAAATACAAGAATCAATATACAACTGCAAAATTATTCCAAGGTTTGTGACAGTAGAAAGAAGATTTTGGTTACCTAAGTTTAAATAGAGTTCTAAAAAACTAAAAAGACACGTGAAACTAAAAACCTTATAAACTAAAAGACTAAATAATCGGTGAAGCGTGTATTTTTATTATTCTTATAAACTATATTGTACTTAAATGAGGCTCGTTTTAATAAACTATAAATGAGCCCAAGCTCGAAGGGTTTATTAGAAGTAATTAAAGAGTTCCAGTATCACCTCCTGGTTCCTTCATCTGATTAACTCGATGAAAACAAATATTGTCTTGTCATCGGCATTACAAAAATTTGTAAAATATTAAATCGATACGAAATTTAGAAGTTGGTCAAATTAGATTTTCAATTCGATTTGTTTATATAAATAGCTCGTTACAGATGAAGCTAATAAACCCATGATAAAAAGAAACCACCAGTGGGTAGTGATGCCAAGGTAGTTGTCAAATGGTGATATTTAAAGGAAATAATGAGATGTACCGAATACAATGTGAATATAATCATTCCTACCACTACCACACTAATAACTACTTACCACACTATACAACTAATCATCTTGAATTTAAATGAAAGATTTCTTTCAAATTTTTGATTATAATAAAATGATAAAATTAGACTGATTAAATGACAATAAATCACGTTCTCGACATAGAACTAAGTCGCATTGTTAAAATGTTCTACACGAAACGCCTCTAAAAGAAAGCGACCAAGCTATTTCGTTCCCCCATTTTGGGTACATATGGTAGTTTGGAAGTACCCACCAAAGGTTTGTTAAGTCCCTTGAAGTATGAATATGTTTGGTATGATTAGTTAAATTACCCTTTATTCAAGTCAACTCCACTATCGGTAACCGGTACAGTATTAGCGGGAGGGGGCCATCTGTATAGAGCAATCCCCGCTTTTAAAAACCCGCAGTAGAGTCGTTTGTCCTTCTTTAGGATATCTGTTTTCTTTCCATTATAAAGTTTAAGCGATGAACACCAATCTCTAAACTTTGAGAACTCCGGTTGGTTCTCAAGCTCTGATTTGTATATCTAAACAAAACAATATGATGAAAACATGGAGTAGATATTAACCATCCCATTATAAAGGGCCACGATAAAATAGTTCAAGATAGTAATTTTATGCATTTTTTTAAATAATACAATAGGTACACGTTGCAATATCCACCGAAATTTAGCATGCTCATCTAACTATACTGTATAGATAGACACTAGAGTTTTTATAACTCAATAATTCTCTATTTTATTAATAGGAACAATACGTTGGAAATGAGGTAAGTAATGGAGAGGCTTTTAGGAATTATGTGTATGTTGTTTATTTTACGAGTTTGTCTTTGGATTCCAATGGTAGGTAAACAAAATAACTAAATATAGTACCCAGATTTATTTCAATATTAGTTACGTACGATCAATTTTTCTCCGAGATGTATATTGTTTTCATCATTATAACCCTGTAAATAACATAATATAACACTTTCAGCACTCCAATTTTAAAATGTGTATATTGACACTAGAAAAAAAAGTCTTATTTGAAAGTAGAGAACTTAGCTTTAAATTGTTTAATATTATTTTTATCTACCATACACTTACGAGTACATTAGAAAAATATTACCAAACCTTACTTTATCGGAACGCAAGTATTTCAACCACCAATTATTTTTTTCATCATTTGGCGTTCTTGTAATTACATTTTGCTTTTCTGTAGTAAATATAGGTAGCAATGTGCATTCTTCCTCATCAGGTTCTCTATGCCAGAATAGTGTATGCCATTTCATGCATTTTTCTTTACTTTTATTAGGAAGGTTTATCATACTTTCATTACTACCGAAACCGAAGCTCTCTTTGGGTAAGTTAGAACTTTTCTTTATGAATAGCATTTGGTGCACTGAAAAATTAATGTTTAATTAGAATGTGTACCTACATAGGTATAATGACTTCAATTTGAAGGTGGCATGGTCAAATTATAATTAAGTGTTGGGTTTTTCTGATTAGAAATTCTCCGTAATAGCCCGGAGTTAGGAAGTTGGCGGTGTTTCACCCCCGTGCCTCGGAGAGCACGTTAAGCCGTCGGTCCCGGTTATTATCACTAACATGATAATAGTCGTTAAAGCCCGCCAACCCGCATTGGAGCAGCGTGGTGGGTCTAAGCTCTAATTCCCTCTCTCCTATGAGAGTGGAGGCCTGTGCCCAGCAGTGGGACGTTAATAGGCTGTAATGGTTGGTTGGTTGGTATGGTCAAATTGCTTTAACTGTTTTTTTGTATTTTACCCTACCTTGAACAAAATCCGAAGACATTATCGACGCTCTTCTTAGAGAAGCATCTCTTTCAGTTTTGGGAATCCAATTTACTAAGTATTTTGTAGGATTCTTGACTATCTTTGTGCCAAGGTACAAAGTTCTGCCAAAAGTACTGCTATCAAACAACTTAATATTCAAAAGGGGGCTATATGATTCATTTAGTGGTGCTTCAAATACGTGTGATGATCGACCGTCCGGGAAGTTGCAACTCGGTTGTTTATTGGCAATCACCTCAGATTTAATGACAACATCTTCAATTTCCAAAATGACACCGGGCTTCTTTGTAACATTTAAGTCACGGAGGCCCCACCAATAGACGTCAACCCTTCAAAAAAGTGCATTTATAATCATACAAAAGAAACACTAAAGCCAAGTACTGACGCTAGATGGAAAAAAATGGAAAGAATCACGTCGTGTCCTTATCGCAACTTTGATACGCTTTTCTGTAAATTTTTGAGCGCTTTTACTAAACTACCACTACTCTTTCGACTTACTACTAAAAGCAAATGTTTTTCACGTACAAGATATACTTTTCGCTTCTAGGATTGCATTTGTGACTTTTCGAGAGAATGTGCAGTGTTTGCACTTTGGAGGAAAGTGGCTGAATATTAATATTAAATCACATTACATACCTACTTACTACCTATCTATCAATTCTCAACATGTAGTCGGCAATTGTGGCAACTTAAGTAGTAACTTATTTACAACCTAACAGCAAGTATTTTTATGACAGATTTAATTTAAGATAAGAAAGGTAATAGACACTTATTTTGTTTTCTTTGTATTTTTCCTCATCAAATTGTTTTTGTTTTGAGCAAAAAGATGGTGAAGTAGCTGCTGGTAAGCCTTTAGCTCCAGTTTCATCTTTAAAATTCTAAAAATATTATTTAAAATGTACTTTTAATAATATTTTTACGAAACAATTAGTATTAAATTTAATTTAATATGAATGAAAAATATAGGTACAATCTCTAATAATATTATAAATGCAAAAGTTTGGATGGATGTTTGTTACTCAATCACGCCAGAATGGTTGAATGGATCTGGAGTGGCTCACATAGGCTACTTTTTCTCCTGGAAAATTAAAGAGTTCCCGGAGGAAATAAAAACCTCAATACAGGCGGACGAAGTCGCGCGCATCAGCTAGTGTCGAATAATTTAAATAAAAACTTGATTAAGTAAAAGTAGAGAAAAATCTTCATATTTAGTTCATGAATTCAAAATTTGAATATTTATACCTACTTTTGAATATTATCGATTTTGAATTTCTGTCGTCCTTCAAATTCTACCTTCCAGATCGTGTGCCTGTGCCCGCAGGGTATTCGAATAAAACTAGTGTAGCCTTACCTACATTTAATATCTTGTTTAATATTATTAGCCAATGACACCTTATGCCTATATAGGTAAACCAAACATGATTTATTTTTATTTACTTACGAAAAACTAATCTATTGCCTTTCTATGTCTAAAAATTGAAATAAAATTTAGATCAATCCACTCCACCTCCCGGCTCCCCAGTTTTTTTTTTTCAATTAAGGTTTATATTGCAGTTGATAGCTTAAATTTTTAGGTACCGTCATAAAACATTTTCATATTATAATTATAGGATTATCCATGTACATGTGAAGGCTTTTACTCAAAAAGGTACGAATCTAACGTGAATCTGTCCCAATACTAGAAATAGAATACTGTCCCAATATTAGAATATATAGAAACCATGTAAAACTACGTACTTATAAGAGGTAGACATCGGTAAAAGGTAAGCCGGTAGATTTTCAAAGTCATCCTGGACATCAACTTTTTTAGATACTGATGGCGATGCCGCATAACATTCCTCGAATGGACCATATATTGTAGTTTTTAGTATCCTTTCTGGTATCTAAAAGAATCATATATAGTTTTAAATTAGGCGTTTTTTGAATTTGGAAAATTACAACGCTCCTGCAATGTTGTATGAAACGGCGCGCTGGAGTTATTAAATACTCTTTGATCGGATCTCTTTTGTCATTCTTGGCTTACTATAGTCTCTTTGCTTAGTACAAATTGGTGGCTGTATAGCCATAAATGCGATTGCCTGTCGGTACAGATGATAAAAGAAAATTGGCGGCAAAGCTGAAAATTCGTCTTGATTTGTTATTTACATACTTATAATAAATATAAATATAATAATAAGTAAAATGAGTTCCAACGGTTCAGAGAGTGAAATGGAGATTGATTGTACTCCACCGGATTTAAGATCAGAAGCCAAATTGGCAATGGAAAACCTGCTTCCAGCGAAGTCCAAAGAAAAATACATGAAAGTATATAAAAATTTTATGAGTTGGAAAAACAAGAAAAAAGTGAACATTTTCTCCGTAACAGTATTTTTGGCGTATTTTAATGAGATTACTAAAACTAAAAAGCCATCTACATTATGGGCAATTTATTCCATGCTGAAATGTACAGTTCATGTTAAAAACGGCATTAACTTGAAAAATTATGAGAACGTAACTACTTTTCTTAAACGACAATCGACCGGATTCAAAAGCAAGAAATCGAAAATTTTTACTGGCAAAAACCTAAAGCAATTTTTGATTAAAGCCCCAGATGATATATATTTAGCGACAAAGGTAAAAAAGTATGTTTTATTTCCCTGCATTCTTTGGAGAAAAGCACTATATATGCCTCGGCGGAAATGGCAATTGCCTGTCTCGTATTAGTGAAGTCCTCGCCTACGGCTAGGCCTTCAAACTCATACTCGACCTGCAATTGCCTATTAATAATGTACTATTATAAAAACAATAGCTTACACTTTCTATTTGAGAAAAGAGATTGTTACCATTATTACTGTTTGTCATATCTCATGAAACAGGAAGTATAATATCAGTCAATTTTGACTCGTTTCATGTCATTCGATTTAATCTGCGGATACCGACGCCATATTGAAAATAGCTAGTATAAATATGAGTGTTTTGACGATGGTAATTCAGTTTCCTGTCGGCAGACTCAGCGATTATTGAATACTTTTGTGTTTAGATCGCAATTTGGCTTAGAGCTTAACGATAGCAATCGTGGCCAGATCAAATGAATATTGTCTTTATGTTTAGCTGACTTCTATCTTATTACAATAAATCTCTCGTGGAACCGCTACACGTTGTGACCATTCGCTCGTGCAAGTTCCAAATGAGAGTACAAATATATTAAAAATGTTTATTATTACCTACTTCTGGATTGTCCTTTACAAGAGGTAATGAGCAAATCTCAAGAAGTTCCAGTACCTACAGATTTTGATTGATTTGATTACACACAGTCAAAACAATTAAAGTGAAATTCAAAAATGAAAAGGGGACGACAGAAAGTAGAAGCGCCATCTATTTAACTAACGAGAACTAAAGTAGCAAAATCTCCCACGAATAAACTCACCTTTTGCTGCCGCCACGCGATGCCCTTAGAATTGTGTAGATGGAGTTCAAAAACTGGAATTAAAGCTACAATAGTGTCCCAAACGAAACTGTGATGAAATGTTAGTAATTTCCCCAATTCAGTTCGTGTAAACTGTTGTATATATCACCGTAAAATTGCAAAAATCGTCAGATTGCAACCTAACGCTTTTTATCTTGATAGATTATAAACTGTCGACAGATTGTGAACCATTCAATGTGCCGAGTGTCAATTTTTGAAATATTCATGGTATTTACGTTTTCTTGTCTCTTTCTTGTAGGTTAAGTTAAGGTTCGACATAAATAATAAGGTAGTGCCCGGCCGCGGGCCATATTCTATCGGGTTAATATACCTAACACATTACAATGTACTTACCGAAAAATTAATGTGTTAAATTATAATCTTTCGACAGTTTAAATCTCGCTAGACAGATTACAATCTAACGGTTTTCACAATCTTACGGTGATATATACACCTATTTGAACTAAGAAACAGTCATTTATATAATAAAAAAAACAATGGCTTACACTTCCTATTTAAAAAAAGATAGGTAATGAGCAAAACTCAACAAAGTTCCGCTACAGCTGATTTTGTGCACACAGTCAAAACCTGGAATCCAAAAATGAAAAGGGGACTACAAGTAGTAGAAGCGCCATCTACCTAACTAACGAGAACTAAAGTAACAAAAGCTCCTACGAATAAATTGACCAGCTTTTGCTGCCGCCACGCCATGAACTATGTACAATGGAGTTCGAAAGCTGTAACGGACTCTAAGCTACAATAGTTTCCCAACGAAGAGATGACGTCGTCTTTTAAAAGATGGCGATTTCATGAAAGTTTGATCAATCAGAAATTTTTGTTGAATATAATATATTTATTTATCCAGTGTGCTGCCTCATCGGTATTCGGTAAGGTTGTTATTTTAAGGAAGAGTCACAGAGTGATCGAATCTAATATTCTGACTTTTCTTGCTATATAACAGCTGTTATAGTATGCGGCGTTTTTAAAGTAGGTACTTTAGCTCTACAGAAAAGCAGAACATTTTGATAAAGAAAGTATGAAGGCCCAACGTAATAATTAGACCACGTAATTTATTTTAATTTATCTTGGTTCATAATAATTACCTGTAATAACTGAACGGACATAAGCACTTGGCCATTACATTCAACCCCTTTATACAAATCGTACCACTGCAACTTAGGTGCTGATTCGTAGTCTTGTTTATCTTCCACCGTTGGCTGGATTTGGAAACGGCCAATTAATTCGGCTTTACCCTAGAAATATAATAAGTACCTATTATACTTGGTTGTTGGAATAGGAGTCGGATTTTTACAGAAGGCATTAATTCTTGTAACGTCACGAATTGTGGTGGTTGTGGGACCTATTTCATAGGATTCTTTTTAAGGATATTTTGTATATATTTTTTATGAGTATATTTATGAAAACCTGTCAGGAAGAATTCTTATTTATGAAAATGACACTCATTTTATAAACAAAAATAAAAATATTTACAAATAGATGAAAATAAAAAACTGAGCAAATCATTGAACTACTATCAACAATGTACCGTGCCTCTACGATGTGACCTAAAGTTGAAAAGGTCGAAGATTGACCTGCGCACTAACCGATAAGTCTGTATTGTTGACTTCAACCAAAACAATGGGCGGACTGATAGCCAGCCTCTCCGGGGTCATGAACACCATTCTGTTAATCTTGAGAACTTGGTTCCATACAGGCGATAGTGTTTTGCATTTTACCTTCAATTAATACACCAAAACACTATATTTTTCATGCAGATGCACCTCCTTATAAAACAATTGATGTTTATATAAAATTCTCGTTACGAAATAAGCAATAAGTGGAACTAATAGCAACTGTACTACAACCTTTTTGTGCTAATAGATACATTTTGTATAGCTAGATAGGTACCTAGCTATGTAAAACCTAACAAGGGCAGGAATCCCTGCCCTGAAACCTTTTAGCTACTTAGTTGAATACTTACATAATTCCTTTTATTTTATGGAACCCTACATCAGATAAAAGACAATACAATTCTAATAATTAAAACAAAAACTTTTATGAGAATTATTTTAAAATTGAAACTTTTATCTGGACATGTATGATTTTAATAATAACTAAATGATGCCCGTGACTTCGTCTGCGTGGTTTGTCTTTTTGATACCCGCGAAAAATCCAGGCATAAATACTTTAATTCTCCGGGACGAAAAGTAGCCTGTCTTTTGGGATGCCGTCTTTGTACCAAATTTCATTAAAATCGGTTGAAAAGTGGAACGTGAAAGCGTAGCACTGCAGTCACAAATAGGTACGTCATATAATATCTGTAATAGATTGCTATTTGCTTTATAGTTCGGTTTTATGTTCGACAGTTGTATGTGCATACCCATCTGGGGATAGGTTACATTGTGTAGTATGACACTATATTATTTATTAAAGAAAATAAATGAATTTGCGGAAGCCTGGTGACTTCGGAACCCTTGGGTTCCTCGGAATTCAGTGATTTAATTTGGCCTACGAGTTGAGTCCAGCATATTGCTGTTTAAAATCGTTGACCCAAGTCAGCGAAGTAGTTTGAGTGTCTGCATTCCGCTTGCTTTTATCTATCTTTATGTCGCAAGTTAGGCCGTTGAATTACATATATTGTAACCTACAGTACGTAGCTGATGCCAAATACTTCATCCGCGTGTAAATTCGGTTACTCGTTGATTTTCAGGAAAAATAAACACACCATACTCATGAGTGATATTACGTTAAATGAAAAACATCATATTTTCCAATAGCGAGAAATATTATTATTACTATGCAAAGCATTATTCCTTGACACCATATCTGTTATTACGTCCAGACTGTTATCACAAATGTAACCACCATGTATGTATAGGGAGAATGGATTACAACCCTCAGGAATTAGATCTAAAACGCCTAGAGAGATACTCAAAGTATATCAATTTATTTAACTGGAATAACACCAACCTTTGTTTCTTTAACGCTGCTCAATGCAGATACTCTTACAAAAGTTTGAAGAGTCTCAGGACCATTAAAGTCTCCGCTTATTTTCCCTTTGTAAATAAAAGCCCGACACTCTACCATCTGTAAAACAATAACTATTTAAAACTTAATCCTTATCACATTTCCCTTGAAATTTTAATTAAGAACTCCCGCAAATAGTTTTCAATTAGTTCAATTCATTCTCACGATATATTTTTTTTATGTTCTATTTTTTGTTTGTCATATTTGCTTCAATGAGTTTTTCATGACTTCATAATAATATTATGCCTAATAGTACCTACTTAAATGATGCCCGCGACTTCATCCGCGCAATTGTTTAACTCTCGCGGGAACTCTTTAATTTTCCGAGTTAAAATGTCTATGTACTTCCCCGAGATATAACATAACCATCAAAATTAGTTGAAAAGATGGACCGTTAAAGCGAAGCAGACAGACAGATTTTCGCATTTGTAATATTAGTATGGATTAAGCCAACACTCTGTTCTTTAAGACAAAGCCAATCCAATAATCATGAAAATTCACAAATTATTAATTATGAGGGAACTCATGCACCGACATACACACACACAAACAACTATTACCACCTAAAAGCAGTAAATAAAATTCTACCTATAACTACTTTATTCCCAGTAATGAGGAATATAAAACCATTGCTCAGTTAAGAAGCTTATAGGTATTTCCCATTTAATTGCAACCAAAGATTCGCTTAATTATTGACTTTATTTCAATTATTTAATGATGAACGCTTGCGGCTGCTTTTCGGTACCCCAGACCACGCTATTATACATGGTTCTCTACCTTCCCTCATTTTGGTAAGATATGATGTGAAGCAATGAAGAATTTGGTCGTCAGTCCAGCGAGATTTATGTTCCACTAAGCCATTGTAGCTAACCCGCTACTTCGTCAGCGTGGAATCATGTTCTCAAAAAAAGGAATTTCAAAGAACTGTAAACTTCTTCCTTTTTCGCCGAAAGCAAAAATACAAGTTTCAAGAATCTTACTTCAATCGCCTATTTAACCTCCTTGGGGTGGAATTTCGAAAATTCCTTCCTTACTACAACATCTTTGAGGTTCTCAAGGAATATTCTCTCAAAATTTCCAATTTCTACGTTCAGCCGTTTGGGCTGTAGGTTGTGTGTCAGTCACTCAGGACAAAGGATTTTATAGTTACAGACTAAAAGAGAATAAGTTATCTATGCATAATACCTAGTTATCTTGATTTTGATTTAAAAGACGTATTTTGCGTCCAAAGTAAGAATCGAAAGTCAATGATATCTTTCTGAAAACTGTCACTTTGAAAATTACATTTTGCGAGGAAAATCGTAATAAATGCATAAATAATTTATCGTAGGACAACGAATTTATCCTACCTGCTTAATAATTATTGATCCGAGATTTAGATGGGCATTTCATGGGAGAAGATAATATCTAAAATTTCTCACCAAATTTTCCACGTAGTTATTGTGAGTTAAAGGTATTTGAGCCTATATTCAGGATAATGATACAGATTTTTATCAGAGTTTAATAATTATACTGTATTAAATGGGTCATAATATAATATATAGAGGTCGCCCGTGACTTCGTCCGCGTACAATTTCTGATTTCCTATGAGATTTTCCCGCTGCACAAAGCCTAGGTACATAATATAGCGGCTAAAACTAATACGTAATAACATTAATGCGTTTTAAAAAACTTATAACCTACATCCCGATTTTCAAGTCTCTAACATCAAAAACTTAAAACCCTCATGTAAGCTTCCAACCCCTATTGCAACCCTATTGGGGTAGATTTTCGTAAAATTGTTTATGCAAGTTATTATTTATTTAAATTGAATAACCTAAATGCCGATTTTCTGGTCTCTAACATCAAACACTTAAGTCTTTCATACAAACTTACAACCTACTTACACCCTTTTTGGGGTGCTTATATAGGTTTTGTTCTTTATAACTATTAACTTAATTGCCAATTTTCATGTCTCTAACTTAAAAAACAAAGGACTTTCATGCAAATTTCCAACCCCCATTTCAACCCCTTAGGGTGAATTTTATCAAAACCGTTTCTTAGCTGACGTCTACACCATAGAAGGAACCTACCTTCCAAGTTTCAAGTCTGTATGCTTTATAGTTCCTGAGATACTCGTATCGTGATGAATCAGTGAATGACATTTCGCTTAAATATATATATATATACCGGGGGTAGGTAGGCACAGTCTCCAACCAAGAACACGTCTGCCCCAAATGGCAATCAGTTCTGAAAGATATGGCCTGAACAATGTGAATTTAAGGGAATTTGCTACAAAACGGTACATAGATAGATCATATAATATATAGTACCTACGACAACTCGGTTGAAAAAGCACTTTTGGACGAGAATTCCATTTGTTCGCAGAAGGGTAATTTCTGAAAATATTATTTAACATACCATCGTTGTAGTTTTTATACACATGTCATATTCCTTCAATTTAAGTCGGTATCCAGTGGGCAAGCAGGACTCGAAGGCGGATCTTTGTCGATACAGCCCCATCCATATCAGTAGTTCAACTTTGCCCGCAATACAGTGGCAGCCTGTCGCTAGTGTATTTGCGTGCTTTGGACACCTAAGCGGCTGAAAACCATATTTAATATGATAAAATAAGTATGCAAAAGAAACGAAATTGGGCGCAGCGGTTGCTTTGCACCTGAAAGTTGCTTCCTATCTGAAAAAAAAACGATTTAGTTACTCAAATACTAACTAAGAAAGGAAAATATAAATTACAACCGAAGCGAAAACACACTAGAGACTGGAGAGAACAAAGCGTCCGAGGGGAACGGCGTTTTGACCTGTCACGCGTGTTTGTGTGGCTCCATATAAAAGCGATTTATTTAAAAGGATATTTTGTTGTCCCTGGTGAGTTTATGCGATTAGCAGTGTTGCCAATGTTACTATCGTTATTCATTCATGCCAAAAATACCTACTAGACAGTAGATATATTTTTCTCGTATAACATGATTTGTTGGAACGAATGTTTAGCCTATAATAATAGCTAGAAATGTTTTGGAGAATGTAACACAGCAATAATTATTCCAGAAATATAGATCTGCATAGCTGCTTACTTTTCCCTAAAGTAACATGAATATTTATGAAAAAATTCAATAAAAATTCGAATTAAATTATAAATGGAACCTTCATATAAACGCTTTGAATCCGTCCACAATAATTGCCACTTTGCTCTGGTATCACAGAGTGGATCACATCTGCTGCAGAGATTTTAGTATATGCCACTCTCGAACCTCCATTCAGTAGCCATACTATAATATCTGGCCAGCCTTCGAAAGTCTGCGAAATTTTTAGTTAATTGCAAAATAGGCTTTCGTTTGACGACAATCAAGCAACGATGCCGTGTAGGTTTGATCGGCGCTTTCCTAGATATTTATTCATACTCGCATTGAAAGTTTACTTGAGTTACAGGTACGTGGCATCCCACACCTTAAACGGTTTGTGTCAGTGTGTATCTATATATCCTTCATTCATGGAAATGCCTAACCCAGCTCCGAAGCTCTTTGAATTTTAGGATTACCACGTGCCACGTGTAAGTTTTAACGTTCCAACGCAGTGAGGGCGGGTAGAACAAACTCGATTTAAAGGCTTTCATCTTTAAGCATTGCAGTATTGACACCGAGCAGAGCTGACCCAATTTACTAAAGACTACACTACCTATACCGACATACAATCTTGCAGTTTTAATAAGCTGAACCACGATTGGTTTTCGAATTACAATTCACAGCTTAATTCGTACTTATAAATTAATGATCTATGTCTACATCAGTACTCAAAGAATAAATCATACGAAAGAGTTGGTACTTTATAAATTAGGTTCATCAGATTCTGTGCCAAGTTTTGCGTTTCCATTAGATAATGTTTGACTATTTTCTTTGTAACAGTGCTGCTCCCATCACCAATTCCCTTGCCACATGAAGGTACGAGACTTAGCTTGGAGCTGTTTATGAACTTGCGGGTTATTTCCTGGTGTATCTTTTCCTAGAAAAAATCACATCCCTTTATATAAAACGAGAATCTGGCTGATATAATTATCGACGATCAGTTCAAATCGTGGAGTTTATAAACGTACGAGCAATCGTCTCTGTGTAATTAATCCAACCTTCGATGTGCATAACCTAAGAAATATTTATAAGACAATATGATAGCTCGCACCAATCACTTAATTGCGTCTGAAGTTTACCGCAAGACGCGTCGCAATATCATATTTTCACGCAAATTAACACGTACCAACTTAACTAGGAATATTTTCAATTTCCATTAGTTTCTTCTGTTGGATAACGTAGTAAACATAAAACTATACTTTACTATTTTGGATTATAATAACCAAAGAATTGTTCTATGATAATTACTAATCAACGTCATCATCAATTATTGTTTATGAAAATTTTATACAACATACAGTCTAAAATGAGTACTTTGCTTCATAGTTTGAAAGAAAAAACTCCTACACGTTACCAAAGCCGATAGCTCTGCAGTTCTTGTTAACAAGAAAAATATGATTTTGAAAAGAATTAAGAAAGGCTTTGCTTTATCAATAGTATTCCTCTTTCATGTCCTTTGTAGTTTATAATATTCTTATAGCTTTTCAAATAACGCTTATCAAATAATTTTATGTAATGTCGCCTTGAAAACTTTTAATAGTTTTATTTGGAAATTTTGTTTGAAAGAATGTGTATTCCACGTATTACTAGAAGCATTTGAAGATATCGTCCTTTAATGAAATAATTATACTAAGTTTTACGTGGTGGCCGTTGCAATCCCTAGACAGATTATTTATTGAAGAAGAAGCACTGAACGTGTTTATAAAAAAACACTGTACGTGTTTTTTTAAAAAGCGTCGGATTTCAGAGCTTTCTTGGAGAATACTCTAGCATGATTAAAATTCTTATAAGTAGAAGTTAACCAACAATTAATATTTTTGATGCCCCAAACAGTTATATATGAGCTTACAATACTCTGTAATCAAATCCAGTATTAGGAACCTATATAGTTAGCAAAATCTTACAATTTCCTCCTTCTGAAGAGCCAACTGTTTCAAATCGAGCTCAGTAGTATACTGTCGTAATACGATATCTTCGTCGCCACAAATACTCGGGGTTGAACATTGCACGATGTCTCGGAACTTTATAATGTTGCCTGAGGCATCGTCTAGAGCCTTGTTGAGTTCCTCCATGAGCTCATTTGGGTTGGAGTAATCAAAGTTCTGTAGGCGACGTTTTACTTCGCTTATCGCTAAATTCTGTGTAGTGAAAGCAAAATATTGCAAATGACTACGATAAACATAAAAACATTCCTCATAATATAAGTAATGCTTAAATGCTCACCACACACGATTAAGTGTGTTTTACGCCAATTTACATGGAAATAAGTGAGCTCATTTAAATAATGCACTGATGGATGCATTCCGATTTACAGTCGGAATCAAAATCGATTTTATTCTTGACGCAAATTGGTTAATTTTAATCGTATTTGACTTATAATTTTAACGTTATATATTTTTTTGTAATTGGTTTTTAATAAATAAATGACTTTCCTACAGTTATTTAATAAAAAAAATATACCAAGTCACTGACAATCCCGTGGACCATATTATTCCTATACATTCTGAATCTGAAGTCTGGAAGCCGTGTAGCAAATTGAAGTACAGGAAATGCGTTACTAAAATCCAAGTAACCATAAACTGTCTGATTTTTAAATACTTCCATACAACCTGTATAATGCTTCTTACGAGCTCCTTGAAAAAAAAAACGCTTTATGAAGGATTAGCCGCGACTTCGTCCGCGTAGATTGAGGTTACTTTGTTCCCGTGGGAACTTTTTAATTTTCCGAAATAAAAGGAGCCTATGTGTTATTTCAGACTATGAACTATCTTTGTACCAAACATCCAGATCCGTTCAGTCTTTCTGGCGTGATTGAGTAACAAACATACATCCGTCCATCTGTGCATCCAAACTTTCGCATTCATAATCTATATATATAAAATTCAAAGTCCTGACTGTCTGAATGACTGACTGACTTATATATCAACGCACAGCCTAAACCGCTGGTCCTAGAGACATGAAATTTGGAGAGACTAGGGAGAGACTTTCTTTGTGAAGACTAGGTATCCACTAAGAAAGGGTTTTTCGAAATTTCACCCCCATAGGGATAAAATAGGGGTTGAAAGTTTGTATGAAAGTCCGTCGTTTTTCGAGTTATAGCTATAAAACTTAGTATATGAGCTGCGGGTTGAAAATGAAGAAATACGTGTTTCACAGTTTTTGAAAATTCGATCCCCAAAGGGCTAAAATAGGGGATGTAAGGCCTTCTTTTCTCAAGATATTTTTCAAGTTATATCAACGAAACTCGGTATTTTGGCTATCGGTAAAACTTAAAGAAATACGTGTGTCACAGTTTTTCATAATTTTACCCCTAAAGGGGGTAAAATAGGGGTTGAAAGTCCTTCATTTTTCAAGTTATAGCCAAGTTAGTGAAAGTTGGTATTTGGGCTTCTGGTTTCAAATAAAAAAATACGTGTTTCACAGCTTTTGAAAATTTCATTCTCAAGAACGTTAAATAGAGAGTTTGTCTTTCAATCACGCCGCAACAGAGCAACATTTCGACGTGATTTATTGCATGGGCATAGATGAGGACCTGGAAAGTGACATATTTGTTTTATCCCGGAAAATTAAGGAGTGGGAATTAAAAAAATTGAGCCACGCGAACGACATCGGGGGCGTTCGCTAGTATTAGTATAGATAAATTAATTTGTTCTTGTATTGAATATAATTATGTGACTAACCTTACATTTAGCTTTCAGTGATTATGTGAAATATCACAAATGGCCAATTAATTGCTGTTAAAATATTTTTATTAAGAAATAATAAAGTATTCAGAGATTTTAAATAAAATACGACTCACACACATTTATTAAAAATAAAATGTTTTAAAATATAGGAAATCAATACTCACTTATTTCATTCATTGCAATGTAAAATTCTGAAAAAAATAATGAACGATATTATTTTACGTCATGCTTAGCTTTCGTCAAATAAAATCCTTAAACAATGTATGCACCTTCTTCGCCTTTATTTCCGCAAGGTATTTCACCCATAGTTATTGCAACGCCACACATTTTACCAGCTGTCTTTTGATCTAGCACCGATACTTCAAAAATGGGGCAAAATATGCAAAAATCTTCCACTATCCACTGCTGTTCCTTGAAACGAAAAATAAAAATCAAAAAACCTCAAAACCTATTATAACGTACAAACTACAAAGTGTATCAGTAATATACTCGTATAAGTCTCATTTACAATCTAATAATGAGCAAAACCAATAGAAATGAATGAAATAAAATGGAGAAATTTACATTATTTAAAAGGAATGTGTATTTTATTGATTGAAAAACAATTACTAGTTTTAATGGAGCTACCGGTTCCACGGTAATGCTTCTAAGAGCCTGTTGATAAAACGGTACAACTGTGTTGAGCGCTACCAGTAGGGCTCCACGGTGATAGGGTCCGTCCTCTCCAGTAAGACCGAGAGTACCCGTAAACGATGTCCCATACATGTGAAGGAGCGATGGTCCAAATGTTGGCAAGAAACCTCAAATTCACAGGCAAATCACAAATAATATTATTCTCTACCTGACTGAGGGAAGGATATCAATCAGTGATTAGCAGTCATGAAGTGTTGGCCGTCAAAGCAAGTTCGGCCCTGGTCCCTACTGCACTTGATAATAAACGCGAAACTTAACACTTGAAATAGTACTCTGCCCGAGTCCTATGTGGCAGGATCTGGGTACCCATCGCTTATAATATCAAGAGAGCAAGCACCTCCCATTATGAGGTAAATTTAGAGTCGTGATCCTTATCATATGGTCGGGTATTTTGTTGACGAAATAACCATAAAAACGGTGCACGATTCAAAATACACCTGTTTCAAAACTCCGTTAGTGTTGGTACACATATTGATAATATAATTTTTTGATAAAAAAAAATTATTACCATTTTCTCCATCATGTGATATCTGCCCCAACTGTAAATGAGCGCAAGCCAAAACACGATTGAAGGATCCCTCAGCTGAACAAACTTCAAAGCGGATAGATTGACTAATGTTTGGAAACATCTCTACCATTGACATTTTTTCACAATAAACTGGATTATTATTACGAGGCTGAGTCGCAGTTTTAGCCTTGAATACAAACATTAAATTCAGGTTAAAATATTTATCTTTCTTTGAGTTGTACAATTCACTTACAGAGAAAAGCACTTTTTTTATAATATACTTAAATATTTTGACAATCACAACAATTTCACTTACTACATATTTTCTACATCTACCCTCACAAGTTCATTGTAACTCCGGTTGAAGAATGCGAGATCGTCACCACAGTGTAGTTTACAACAGTAGGTTAATTTAATTTATGATAATTTAATAGAGTATTTGAGTAAGTTTAAATCACGAAGTACATGTTTTTAAAGTTTGTTTTTGAAAATGTTGAACGAAGTCGCATTCTTCACCTCCTTTGGTAGTTTATTATAAACTTGCACTCGTGCAAACTTAATATTCCTTTTGCCTTGGGAAGTGCGCATATGTGGCAGTAAGATGTGATCTCCTCTACGACTGCTTCGAGTTTGCACCTGGTGTATTTTGGTGAAAGTTATGTGTGTGTGAATGGATTTGTTGAGTATTTTTCCAATCAAAATGCAAGTATAGTATATATGGAGCTGTTTAATATTGATAACTTTTGTGTCTGTGTATAGATTTACTTTAGGTGCTAGGTAGTCATAATTAACCGATTTGCAAAAAAGGAGGAGAGAGAATCCCCAAACTTCGATTAAGTATTGTAGATGTGGTTTAACTAAGGAGTTGTATAATATTATCTGGCGTATTCGACGAGGTAGACAATGGACTATATTACGCATGGATCCCATAAAGGTGGATAGCTTATTTTTAATATGTTTGATTTGCGTCTTCTAATTGAAGTCACCATCGAGTCCTACCCCAAGATATTTTTCGGATGGTTTCTTTTGTAATACTCGATTGTCAATTAAAAGTGGAGGATGAGGTAGTATTTTTGTTTTTACTCTTAAAGATAATGTAGCTGGATTTACAAGCATTGATAGTCAAAAGATTTGGCTCAAGCCAATTCGATAACGTATCCAGATCTTGTTGTGCGAGACTCACTCGTTGTTATAAAACTACCAAAGTAAAAGAGACATGAATCATCAGCATTGAGAGATAAGTGGCCGTGTAGTTTGATTTCGTGCGTGGAGTTTAAGTAAATAAGAAACAGAAGGGGTCCCATTATCGATTCTTGGGGGACAACAAATTCAGAGGTATTAAAGGGTTTATTTGGTACTGGCCAATTTTTACAATTTGATGTCTATTTCTCAAGTATGACTCAAGTGTTTTATATGCTACCCCTGATACACCTATGTATTCAAGCTTTTGTAAAAGTATCGAATGGCTAACTGTATCGAAGGTTTTTTTAGGTCGATAAATAACCTCAGTGCAATCTTTTTCTGATGTCTGTGTGCAGTTTGATTATAAGGTCAACTGTAGCTGAAAGAGTTTGGACTGTGACCGAAATCCTTACTGTCTTTTGTAAAGAAAGTTAATTGAGGTGAGATATTCATCTAATCGGGTGTAAATAACTTTATCAAATATTTTATATATAACTGGTATTACTGAAATTGAACGGTAATTATTAGGATCTGTTTTGGCACCAGATTTATAGATCGGAGTGACTTTCGCTTTTTTCAATGCGTCCGGAAAAGTTCCTTCATAATTTCATTCCAGCAAATCATTTTTTTTGTACCGAATACTTTCGATTTTACGGTTTGAAAGCCTATGATTTATTTTGATCATTACTTTATACGCACACAAATTGATTTAAAATGTTGCTGAAATGAATATTTTGGGCCCGTATACGTATGTAGTTGTGGGTACTAAATATATTTACGATGTTAATTTAAAAGCGTAGGTATATATTGTTTTCTAGTTATGTATTTTGCTTGCATATTCCAACAAAGATTGTTCGTTGGTTTAAACAAGTAATTGCTAATTTTTATACGACGCAATTGTGGTTGTAAACCTGCACCCAAGTAAGGATGAACCAGTAATGTATTTGGCTACTGGGCAGACAATGGTTGCGCCTTGCGATCGACTGATAAAAGTTAAACTTAATTTTTTATTCGAAAAAATTTTGTAAATTTTAATTTATAATTGTATGGTATATAAAACTAGCTGTTACCCGTGACTTTATCCGGGAAAATATTTTTTCTTTTATTTTATTTTTTCGACAATGTTCCAATGTTTTTATAGTAATTCAGCTATTCGGGACGGAGACAAGTACAACAAATAAAAACCCATGAAAATCGGTCCA
This sequence comes from Erebia palarica, assembly GCA_964035005.1. Classification (NCBI taxonomy): domain Eukaryota; kingdom Metazoa; phylum Arthropoda; class Insecta; order Lepidoptera; family Nymphalidae; genus Erebia; species Erebia palarica. Next base: position 26,753,421 of record OZ035986.1, read on the forward strand.
GCGGTACTAGAGTTATAAGTATTCGAGAAAACCCGACTTTGTTTTATATATTAGGATAATACATAATTAATAGACTTACCACAAGACCGCAAAAGAAGACCCTGACAAACGTACTCGGAGGTTTCCCAAAATGTTTATCACCTGGCGCCTGGGAGCTGTTCGGTAGACCAAATGCTCCATATATAGTAATGAGATAATTGGCACACTGTTGTTCAGAACCAGAGGGCAGGAGAAGATTGCTGTGAGAAAAGTAATCTATTTTAACATCATCTGACTCGCCTGGTATTTTAGTGCCTTTATATTTTGTAAGTACGTAATGATCTAAAACAGATTCTTACTCTTCCAACTTCTCATCTTTAATAATTGCAGGCATTACACGGGTTTCTCCCCTAAATATTATGGATATATCAACTTGAAGGAATCCAACTGGTCCAGCAGTTAGGTCTCGAGGTAAGGCAAGTTGTGCCCATTTGTGGAAAACTTCATGCTCTTAAAACAAATTGTAAACTGATTTACCTACTTAGATCAGTAATTTAATTTAATTTTTAATAAACTTGAAGTCACGTGATGTGTCTTTCGCAAAATGTTTTATAGAGAACCGAACTCTCTCCCCACATGTGAAAATATTTGTGACAAATAAATACAACAACACCAGTCAAAATCAATGAAAGTCTGTATTCCTATGAAATCCTCACCATGGTGCTATTATTTATTAATGAGGGGTCACGAACAACAGCAATGTTACCCAATAAGAATCGGTGACAGTCAGTGGATCAGACGACGGGCTTCTATGGTGAGGATTGGGGGTTCGATCTTCGGGCACGCACGCATAACAGCATGTCTTACAAATGACCATAAAATACTTGGCCAGCGTGATGAACAATGGTCTAAGCCCTTCTTATTCTAAGAGAAGACACGTGCTTAGCTGTTACATAGACGGGCCCTGTCAAATAAAGAATGTTGACCTATTTTACTAACGCCATCTAGTCTGAAAAGCGGGACAGCGCTATGGCGGGGACAAGATCAGGGCTATACAGGTTAGGAGCGTCCTCTAAAAGTTGGTCGCCCAATTTTTTTCTATGAGAGGGCCCATCTAGTACCTACATATATATCGATGGTTGAAATAATAATTATGATAACTTACGCGGCTGTGTCCAAATTGCACCAAGATCAATACTAGTTTCACCTAGCAAACGTGGTGGAGCACAACACCTCGGCTCCATCACAGCGAGCCATAAGCTCGACTGCTGTAGATCCCGAATGCTCGTATACAGCTCGAAAACAAAGCTCTACAAAACATGCAATTCTTTAAACTTGATAACAAGCTAGCGAAAGGCTGCAATGTCACATGATGATGATATCAGTAACTTCTATGAAAAGTTAAGTGTCCAAATTAAAGCACACTAAACAGAAACTATACCGAAATAGCATAAGGGGCCCTATTACAGTAAAATGACAACAACAATGTCGCGATTGCAATCACTTCTGAACGGCTAACATGGCTAACACGTTTGACCAAATCCATAATCGGAGTGAAATACCGTAAGTTGCCTATTTTTGTAATTTTCTTAAAGTTTCTTATGAGCAATCAGCTTTGAATTAAGCTGTCTAAAAGATAGATCTAAACTCGTTAAAGTGAATACCTACTCTATACTCTGAACCTCTTACGTAACTGCTGAGTTTCTTGCCAGATCACCTTATAAGAATATATTTTCCGAATCGGTGGTAGGGTCTTGACTTAAAATGAGAGCAACGAGTTGGTGATTAAATAGGTATGTTTGAATTTGCATTATATCTAGTTATATACTTCTCTGTAATAAGGCTCCTCCATGTTTCTCCGCATACTAGTCCTGTGTTTTTTCTTGCCAAGTGCAACGATTACATATGAATTAGCAGAATGTCGGTTAACAAAAGCGAGTTTCTTGCCTTCCAAAATATTCACTGAAATCTAAAAAAATAAAGTAAAATGAATATTCTGTCAATCGATCATTAAGATCGAACCCGACCATAGTCATGACTGTCTTTACGTTTTACGCTTAGTTAAATAAATAAACTATAGAAATTCTGAATTTAAAAATAAACTCCTACATATTAAGTCTCGTATCGCTATTTCAACCCGTGATAAATCGGACAAGTCGGTGTAGTGTTATGCTCAAAGAAGCCTCAGTTTGAACCGTGCATCAAATTCAGGCGTTGCATCAATATGAAAGCTGATTATGCTATGGAATCATTTTTCAGCAGCCCGACCACAAGCACGACTGTCGACAAAACCGCTTCTGTACTAATTGTACTTGGGTTGCGGTGCATGTCGAGTTCCCGTTCTTCCATCCGAAGGCAAAATAACCAATAAGATGTCTCGAAAACCGCAAAATGTCACATATGAAAAACTTTCAATTAAAATCGCATACACTATAATTTACATCAACTCCACTGGTCTGCAGAACGACGACGGGCATCCATTGTATTTCGTGCAAAAAAGACAAACGCGCGCTCCTACCAATAAGGGTTCGGTAATAAATAATTTATAAGAATCGAGTATACATAACCTGAAAATACTGAGGCATCGCTTCCGGATTGTACTCATTTTCAATTCTGTACGTCGGCGGCTGGACAACTTTTTGCCTTCCACGCTTCTCTGGCGACTTGGAGCGCATGATTTTTATATATTTTTTAATGAATCGATGCGTCGGAACGGTGTACACTCTACGTTATAAATAAATCAGGAGGCAAGGCGAGTTTCTTTTACAACGTCATTTGGACATGTTGATTGCGGTGAATGACAATGTGAATTTGACGGAGTTTGACTTTTTAGGGTGCTTTTTTTATGATGAGCATACAGTTTTTAATTTCGGACTGGTTTCGGTCGGTTCCTTATCAACACCGTAAGCAGCCCTATACCTGCTAATATTTTAATTTATTTGTTTAGAATATAAATAGAAACAAAAGGTTTCAAAAATACTGAATATGATTTATGGTTCGACAATTTTACAGCTCATATTACACTTAATAATTACTACTTAATTATTACTTATTAATTTATATTTAACCATGTTATGTATGAGATACTTATATGCATGTAGTATTTGCTTTCATATGATTTTACATACATTGGCATGTATCGATGAATTTATGTAACTTATGATTATCTTTTGTAAAAATCTCTAGCGAACCTTGTGAATAAAATAAATAAATAAATACTTATTTTAAAAAAAAAACAAAAGTAAAGTCAAAGGTGCTGCGACATCCTAATTCCAATGCAATCGATCGATCGAAACTCGATTCAAAGGAGGTAAACTCCAAAAACTAATTCTACCTATATTTATATCTTAAAACGTAAATTAATCTGGTTTGTACAGTTCGTTATTATAAATGTATTTTTAAGAAGAACATGTATTTTTGGTAGTAGTTAATATATTTTCAGAAGTATTATTTGGAAGTAAAGTTTTTTTTTCGTATATTTGTAATTTAAACAAGCCATTGTTTGTTTGCTAACTAATATTTATACCGTCGATGTATTTTATATTGTCAGCATGTTTATTTTTCAATGACTCACTTTAATGCAGCTTTTTATTAGGTACTAGGTGATGCCCGCGACTTTGTCCGCGTGTTTTAAGGGTAAAAAGTAGCATAGGTCACTCTCCAGGTCCTTAACTATACCCATACCAAAAATCACGACGATCCATTGCTCCGTTGCGGCGTGATTGAAGGACAAACCAATAAACCAACAAACAAACATACTTTCGCACTAACCACAGTCCGCTGCAACAAAGTTTGTTTTCGGAACCATTATTATTTCCCAATTTATTTGCTGTAATTTTTGCTTGACCGGTAATACAATAAAGAGAGACCTTGTATTACCGGAAGCAAAAAACCTTGTTTCAAAAAAAAATCTATATTTTTTCTATTTTATAAAAGATTTACAATCTTTTTACTGAAGTTATCTTATGTCCAGTCTGCGAAGTTTAGAAATCTAACTTCACGGGTATCAGTTAAATAACATCATTAAAATATCTCTTTTCTCTATTAAAGGCATTTAGTCGATACCTTATTGATGCGCGATCCGAAGATTTATAGAACAAGCTAGAGTCACACGCCAGGCCCACCAAAATCGCGCGCTATGCGATCTTGTTAAAATATCTTCCAAGATTTATAACGGAACGTCAATATTTTAATGAATTCACTTGGCTAGTTCCTACCAGAGTGAACGAGTTGCTACCGTAAAGAAACAAAGTCCATACTAATATTATAAATCCGAAAGTGTGTCTGTCTATCTGTCTGTCTGCTACGCTTTCACGGCCCATCTATGCAACCGATTTTTATGAAATTTTATACTGTTTTTATATTGTGTATCCCGGGGAAGGACATAGGCTACTTTCTATCCCGAAAAATTAAAGCGGTCCCGCGGGTATCAAAAAACACTTAATCTACGCGGACGAAGTCACGGACACCATCTAATACTAAAGGCAGCTAATTTAATGAAATGTATGCACAAATTGTAAATAACTAATAGGCTAGTAACATTGAATGGCTCGGAACACACCGATATTTGATTTCCGTTGGAAAATAATAATTAGTGGAGCACCTGGGTGTTTTAACCTCGGACTTTTGTTACAGTGAATGAATTTAGACGGACGACGTTTTGTTCTTTTTTTATTATACGACTGCCTGAAAAAAGGAGTATATTGTTTTCAGGGTTCATGTAAATATGTATGTATGTATGTACGTATGTGAGTTTGTATATTCCACCATAACTTCGATACGCCTGAACCGATTTTGAAAATGAGGTATCGTTAGAATCCCTAGCATATTCCGGGTGACATACGTAAAATTAAAAAAAAAATTGATGGGGTCACCATGGACCCGCATTAAAGACTAAAGTTGTTTTTTTTTTGATAATAAGATTAACTATATAAGCATCATCCAGAAAATGACGAGTAGATTCCAAAAATATATAACACTATCCAGTTCAATATCCAGTGATTCACAAAAAAATATCATTTAATAAAAATGTGAATAAGATTCTAATTTAACTGGATTAATTTAGATTTTTAACTTTTTAGTTCGTATTTTCGCAGGGCAGTCGTGTTTATTTTATTTTTAATTATGACTTGTGCTATAAAGTGTAAAGTTTACCCAAAACTTTTTTGTGCTTTTGTTTTTTTACTCATTTAAACAAAAACTATAAATATTAATATTTGAGCATGTAATTTTAATTTTTTTTTCGTATATACATTGAATAATACCTTAGGAGACAGAAAAGAACATTTTTTTTTGAATGCTATCGTTGGTTATCATATGACCATAATGATTATTACATGATAAATTAAATAATAAGCACATGAGCTCAGAGCACAGATAATTACAAATCAATTCAAGTAAAAGAAAAAATAAATAAAATGTAATGAATTAATTATTTAATGTATTTAAGCCAATAATTCTATCCAGTATATAATGTTTTTAATTGTTTTCTAACAAAGGATGAATCAAGGATCAGTAGCACAACTAATGAGCATAGCTGCATTATCGGTGAAAAATTGGGTTCATCTTCCGGAATCTATTCAGATTTAGGTGATACAAGCGGAAGCTAACGAGTTCAGGCTTTTCCAGGATAAAAGTAGCCTATAACAGAGGCCAGGTCCTCAACTATACCCATGTAAAAAATCACGTTGATCCGTTGCTCTGTTGCAGCGTGATTGAAGAACAAACTCTCTATTTTACGTCAATGGGGAAAAAATTTTCAAATACTGTGAAACACTTATTTCTTTATTTTAAAAAAAGCCAAATGCTAATTTTCATGGCTTTAACTTGAAAATTTAAGGACTTTCATAAAAACTTTCAATCTCTATTTTACCCCTTTGGGACGAAATTTTGAAAAACTGTATGTCACGTACTTCTATATTTTTACTGAAAGCCAAAATACCGATCGATATAACTTGAAAAATATCTTGAGAAATGAAGGACTTTCATACAAAACTTCATTTTTTTTCTAAATCGAGATCACATTTTTTTATGGGTAAACTTTTTTGTATATTATAAGCTAAACGTTCCACTTTGAATTATTCAATTTAATTCATTGTAACAGAAACCCGAGGTTTTCATGTTTTTAACGTCCCAGGCACTCCACTAAATTGTCAGTTTGATGGTCACCTTTGGACCAGGGGCAATCAAGGGTGGTCTTTGACACCTCTACTGTATACGTACACACCTGATTCACTCCTCTCACCAAAGGCTACCTTGTGAAGATTGCTATGTAAGCAATAAGCCTAAGGCCTTTGCATGTGTAGTTTTGTTATAATAAGTGTCTTGTAATATTTATCTCGTGTGCAATTTAAATATCCGTTTTACACTAATTATTTAAGAAGGTATGAATGAATACTAACAAACAACAAAAACAGTGCGTAATTAGCATGACTCTATCAATTCAATATTCTTTTCATTCATAAGTTTATTTTTAACAAACAAAATGTATTTTTTAGAATTAGATTATTTTAGGGCATAAGGGCTTTATTGTAAAAATAAAACGACCAAGTTATGTTGTTGGTTTCAATATATTGCTTTAAAAGTATAAATAGGTTTATTCATAATATACATACAATTATACTATGACTACAATAAGTCAAAAATGCATTTAATAACTTTAAAGAACTTATATCCAAGGAGCTTATCTGACGAGTTTAACGCGACGGTTATGTATTATATAGGTACTTATACTTATGTTTAGATAAAATTAGATATCTATTGAAAACTTAAACTTCAGTGCATCAGCTCTATCTAGGTATGGGGTACAGGTTACGGCTTACTTAATACAAATACTTCATAGTCTCGTTAACACTGTTATTATTTATAAATGCGCTCATATTAGGTATTTATCGAAATACGTGGATAATATTCACATTAAAATAATATTCACATTAATTTCACCGCGGTTAATTGCCTCATCTGGTGACAGAAGGGCTGGCTCATTTTTTGCGCAAAGGATCAGCCTGGCTGTCCAGCGCGGAAATGCAGCCAGCATTCTTGCCACCATTCCACGTGGGCATGATTTATATAGTAATTAGGTTAGGCTAGCTAGCATAAATTCTATTGTATTATTTTCGATAAAAAAAAAAAAAATTAGTCATTATTTTGACTAATTTCTTAAAAACAAATTTTTCGAAATAGTTACATTATAATCTTTTGATATTTGGTTTAAATTATTTTAATCCCAGGTGAATTATTAGAACCCCGAGTTTTGCCCGCGACTACGGTATGCGACGATTCTGCTAATAATAGTTAAACCTTGGAGCAGAATTATTAATTGTCGCATCGTTTACATTGTTTCATTCACGATCTGGCAGATCATCGCATTATTATCCCGCAAAAACTCAACTATTAAGCTGCAGGGATCACGACCCTCAGTAAGAGAGATAAATAACCAAAATATTTTTAAATTAATAAGAGGCAAAACATACAAATATTTATAAATTAGGTAGCGATGTAATATGATATGATATTATTGAAGAAATTTTAGCATACTTAACATGATTGTGTGACCTATAAAACTACGAACGAAATTGTATTTTGTTATATTCTTATATTGGAACATGCATCAAGTTTTACCATTGCAAAAAAATTAGGACTGTGTGTTAACAACTTTGGTTTTGCTAAGTTGCGTTTACGTGGCTTCATAAACCTGAAATACAGCTCAAACTGTAGTAGGTACATCAAAGTTGTTATTTGTTAAAGTAAGTCAGTTTTTCAGTTGGCTGTATGAAAATATAAATTTATAAATATTTGTAAATAAATCAAGGTAAATGCACATTAGTTCCTGATAGTTCTGTTATTTTTCCAAAACGGTTAAATATTAGAGTTAGTAAAACCTAGTAAGCTAATACATAATTGGAGTTCTAATTACAATAATGGAATGTTATAATTTGCAAAATTTAATTTTAGGTAGTTACGAAGAATACAACTACAAAAAATACTTATACATACAATAGAAATACTATAACGATACACAATTTAAAGTTTGACGATTGGCTAAAGAAAAACGTGGTACTTTCGTCGGAGTTTTGTGTGTGCTATGACTGCTATTTCCATTACCTATGTTATTTGGCAGTGAAATTATATGCATTTGATCCCAAGTTTTTCCCCTGAGCCATACCACGATTTCACATGAAGTACCTACCTATAAATGGTTTCAAACATACAAACGGAAATAATTCGGACTATTACAATTCTGCACATATTGTACTTTTCTAACGAAAATCTGCAAAATACCTGATAGGTAGTGAAGACAACAAAATGCCGAAAATAAGAAGCTTTTTTTAAGATAACAAATCATCATTATTCTGCTATTATATGACAAGCGATCGTTACTACTATTATAAACGCGAAAGTTTGTATAGATGTAGATGGATGTTTGTTACTCTTTCACGCCAGAATGGCTGAACGGATCTGGATGAAACTTGGCACAAAGATAGATTATAGTCTGGAATAACCCATAGGCTACTTTCTATCCCGGAAAATTGAAGAGATCCCGCGGGAACCAAAAAACCTCAATCCAAACCGGCGAAGTCGCGGGCATCAGCTAGTATTATAATATTATGAGGCAAATGTTATGAATTACTTTGGTTTGTGCAATATATGTTGTAAGTAGGTAATGTTAGTTGATATTCTACAAACATTATGTACCTAAGTACTTTTCAATTATTCTGTGAGTTCTGATATCAATCGGAAGTTGGCTCTATAATAATTGATCGTGCATAATTTAACGTAACATATGGCAGGTATAATAATATCATGTCAGAATCAGTCATTTATTTACGATATTTAACAGAAAATGCTATTTCCTAACCCTAACGAAACGCTTATTGACCACTTGTATAGATGGGTCTGATATGCAGGGTGGAAAAAACGAACGGGACATGGAGGAAAAGAACATACATTAATTATTGACACATCAAAATTCCGTCAACGGAAATATATCTTATTTAAAAAAATAAGAATATCTGCATTCAATCCTTTAAAAAATCAGACCTAAGTCTACCTACTAAAAATGCAAAAAGTCAATCAATAGGGGCTACGATGAGGATAAAATCTTTCAGGCGAAAATTGTATCTTAATATTAAGGAAGGTCGTGAGATCTAACGATTTGTAGCTATTACAATAACTCGAAGGACATATACCGAGAACGATGGATTTATATTACTAACCCAAGTCTAAAAAAACGTTTTTTAAACCTTAATAATATACCCTTCATTAATACCTTATTTCTTCTTCATGGTGTTCTAAGAAAAGCTTTTAAATATAACAGTCAAAAATACTGATTAGGGTGTTAGCTGTTATAGAACATAATATAAGTTACGAATTGTTCGATGTCATGCTTTTTATTAATTATATCATAGAGAGATTTGTTTCATTCAAAGCTTTATCGAAGTGTTCAATAAAACAGTGACTGTGTATTTTACTTCGTTCGATTTCCGACTCAGCTTAAGTATTTAAAAATGTTTGTATGCCGAAATATTTTTTTTAAATTACAGGAAGGCTTCTTTTGAACGATTTGTTATCTTCAATGTTTAATGTACTTTCTTTCCATTTCCCGTTGATGATTTCCACTTTTTATATATAACTAAATATTAATATTTTATGCCATATTTGACCTAGTGACTAATTAGTACCTACATTTTCAAAATATACTAGAAAATGTAGCTAGTTATTGGTCGATGACATTCTATGACCCTAATCGTGTATTGGTAGATCTACATTTTATACTTTAATTTGTGCTCAAACACTAAGCTAAACTGACTAGTATCACTTCTTGTAGTAATATAATCTTAGGAAATAATTATTTATTTATGTGTAGAAAAAGGCATTATTATCCCAAGAAAACCCCTACCCATACGTAATTAATAGAAGTCACGAACCTCAGCAATGAGAAATGCGGCAGGGGACGATACTCGCTTACAGGTAGTCCACGAAAAAAATAAAAATTTGCTTTAAAACGAAGATTTTCTGGTTTCAAAGGATTTTTAAATTAAAAGAAAAATGTACCGAACATGTGAATTTTTCAAATATGGCAGTAGGTAAAATATACACAATAACGTAAACTATGAAATAATAGAAACATAATATATTAGGCATTTATACAATATTTAACTAATAAAACAATGAATAAGATCAATATTCTGGACGCGTAACTGTTAGTCGATAGCGATATATACAGATATCCGAGCTTCTTTAGAGCAGCTTTGAAGTCCTATGTTCGAAATGATCAAATGTCAAAAGCGTTCTGAGCCTTTGCCTCCCAACGAAAGCTCAACCCGCTTCAGTTACGAATCAATCGCTCGGGCAATAATACTAGCCAATGTGCGCCCAGACTAATTATTTAGGGTGAGTATTTAGGTTACTAACATTATCATAGTTTACATCGTAACTCTAATTAAAAATATTTTTACAGACTGCTTAGTTTCCACGTTAATTATTATTATTATTATATTTCACTTCTTCTTGTTACCAATTTGCATGATATAACCAAAATTTTAATACAGTAAAATGTTAAATAATAATTTTACAAACAATGTTTATCAAAATAAAATCATTTTGTATTTAAAATGACTTGTTACCCATACATGTAATTATGTAGTTCATCAAATTACCACAAGGATTTTGTGAATTTTGATTCGATTCACCTATGTTTTCATCACGTTAATAAACTTGGTATCCGAATTACACAAATCTGCCAATGTATCGAGATGCCAAATTAAGTACAACATTTCCCCAAATCTCAACGAATGTCGCTTTTACGTATTTAAGTACTGGTCTTTAAAATAACAATAAAACTACAAATTTGCTTTTTGGAAGTCGATTATAAGTATTTATTATAAGGTAACTTTCTCGATGGAGAAACCAAAAAAGATAATAAGGACAGAGAGCATAGGCTTAACCAGTAAAAGTTGACGAAATCGGTTCGCTTATCCTTACTTCTTGCAACTGTCAGTACATTTCATTAAAATTCATTGGATGTGGAGTGTGTACCCTTAAATCGTCCAATGCTTGCAGTGGTTCTGACAGCATCAATGTGCCAGGCACACTGAGGGGTGGAACTCCTGCAGGAAGACCTCCGTTTGCTGAGTGACCCGGATTACCGTTCGACATCGACCCGTGTTGGTTGGATTCTTGCCTCATCATATTACGACGCCATTTCGCCCTTGCGTTTTGGAACCAGACCTATAAAGAAACTACATTTAAATCGTAGTTGAAACGATTACTAGGTGTAAATACTATGTATATATAATATATGCCTAGTAATATAGTATATACATATATAATATATAAATTACTAGGTATAATCTGACAACAATGAACGCGTGCTCAGACCATGCAGTCTTTGGTTGAGACCTATCAATAATAGATATTTGTGGGGTTTTCCTCACTTCAAGCAGTAGCATATTATGTCCTGTCTTTTAAGTATATATACGCCATATGTTTGATACTTCGTGACCGCGCCCGCCATCGCACCCGCGAGTTAACGTGAACAAGCACTAAGTCCCTTCTCATTTACCATTATTTTATTATCCACTGACCTGTAATACACGTTTGGAAAGACCAGTCTTTTGAGCCAATTGCTTGAGATCTTTTGCGTCAGGATTCTGATTGATAGCGAAGTATGACTTCATGGTGCGTAGCTGGTGGTGCTTAAAGCTGGTGCGCATACGTTTAGTGCGTTGAGTGTGACTAGACACGCTCCCCGGCGATGCCACGGAGGAGTCGTATGCCAATGATTCCATTGAGGAAGAGAGATCACCACGATGCAGTATTTCTGGAAAGGTGCATACAGCTTTACTAAGCAGTGCCTGCTAACCAAATAATTCTGTGCACATTTTAGGTATTAAATGGACGTTTATATTATCTGACATAGTTCTTTCACAAAAAGACAACATTCTCTTCTATTTAAAATGTACTATTTTGATATGGATATCATATGGATCGATAAAAGCGGAACAACTTGGCGGACATTTTTCTGATATTGTATTAACTTGTATATGTCACCGTAAGATTGTAAAAACCGTTAGATTATAATCTAACTCGCGTAATTGCAAACTGTCGAAAGATTACAATTTAACTCATTATTTTCCGGTAGATTGTAATCTGACAGGTATTAAAACCCGATAAAACCTAAGTGACTTAACCCTACTTGATTGTTTATGTCGAACCCTAATCTAACCTACAAGAAAGAGACAAGAAAACGTAAATACAATGAATATTTCAAAAATTGACACTCAGAACATTGAACAGTTCACAATCTTTCGACAGTTTACAATTTCACGAGTTAGATTATAATCTAACGGTTTTTACGATCTTACGGTGACATATACATAAGGACACAATATTTTTGATAACCTGTTTAATCTAAAAAACTCAAAGACACAACTCAGCGCTCAAACTCGTGCGCAAAAAAACCCCCTACAGCCTAGTCACCGGTCTCGGCCACATCCTACACTTTTTCTATTGTTGGTGGCAGGAAGACTACGGGCTGATGCTGCCTCTGATTACAGATCCGGTTGTGGTTGCAGACAAATTGCATCGGTTTCAGAACTTTTTGCCCTTATATTGCGAACACATAAATAAATTCGAGAATCGTGGAAACCGCATTGAAATTAACTGTTTGGAAAAATTCAACACAATATAGGCAACATTTAACTGGCATGCGACAACATCATATTTGAAAAGGATTGAGCTAGCCGGGCAAGCTAGTAACATATCGAATAATTAGTTTTCAAAATTATAATCGGTTCAGTAGTTTTTCAGGAAAATGGCAACACACAAACAAACGCACAACCTCTTGGCAAACACATAATATAGGGTATCCGCTCCGTAGTGGATAAAATATTCTTAGTTTTAAGGTGTATATTAATCGACAAAATTGAAAAGAAATGAATCTACGACGATGTATATTAAGTACGATAATTCATAATTTACGATTACGATATGATTTTAATGCTAAAATTATTATATCGATAAAGCGTCAAGTCTCTAGAGCATCAAGAGCGTAATATTTATATATTATTATCTGATCTAGGCGACACAAGGGGCAAACAAACAATTACAAAGTGATGCATACGTAATCAGCTAATCACTCCTTGGCGTTGCGCATTGAGTAAAAAACGGAATGCATTTTCTTATCTACTGCATCAACCTATTTAATTAATATTTAAAAAAATAGTTTAAGTCAAGACTTATAATTATAACCATTTAAATGAGTGAATGGTTACTTACGCTCCTTTTGGTAGGTATTAACATAGTTAATAATATATTAGAGCGAAAACCCACTATAGGCGAAAAGTCCGTTTAACTAAATATTATATGAACTGCACAGACTAGCGTGACAGGTCAAAATAAGTTCTCCTCGAATGCGGAAAGAATAAGAGTAAGCCCAAATATACCAAAGCTAAATGTACCTATTTTGAAATGCGGTTAGTCAATGTAGGTAACACTAAATTGCATTAAATAATATCAATGGATATTAAATGAAATTCCACTTGGCATTAGATAAGTACCCACTATACTAATTAAGCAAGTATTATTTTGATTACGTTAAAATCACCCTAAACTAAACAGCTATTTGCATTGCACGTACTCTAGGCCATGATCATGAGCGATGTAAATAAACATTCAATTAAATAGGATTAAGCCCGCATGGAACATTTTAGGAGTCACATGATACAAATAACGTGAAATCACGAGTCATATGAATTACATGGATCTCCATCGCAGTCTCCTCTAGAATTAAACCCTTTTTGTCCTAGAGGAGACTTATACTCAGTAGTGAGCCGGCAATGGGTTGAAAAGATTTGATGATGATGAAGCATTTTTGTAACCCAGTAATAAATGTAGGAATGAGAACATAAATAATTTACCTAAACAAAAATAATATAGGCCTCCGAAATGTGTGATGCATAAAAATATAACTTCTCCAACAGTTACATGGCTGTCTACGGAAATAACAGGGGATGATTAATGTTAAAATAATTGAAAGATCGTGATCTATAGATGATCATATCGTATCGGTGGTCGGTTACAAAGAGCCGGTGGCTTAATTTATTAATTTCTCGCCCCGAACCCCTGGGTGGTTGCGGTTATGCGCACCGGTGCAAGAACATCTAATTATTTATAATTAAATATTATAAACCTCGTTTCGTTAATTTACTACCCGATATGAAAGACAACCTAAAATAAAAATAAATGCATTCATTCTTTTTTCCCGTCTCATAGAGTCCACAGGTGACCGGAAGGCTGGCACTTGGCTGGTACCTTGGTCAGCATAATATTGTAATATTATTATCAGCCCTATACAAAGATAACGCTGACAGCCTAACATCATACTTATCTGGTTTCAGAGTTTTGCATCATATAGTGTATTGAATAGAATGATATAGTACTAGATGATGCCCGCGACTTCGTCCTCGTGGATAAAGATTTTTGATTCCCGCGAGAACTCTGGAATTTTTGGGATAAATGGTCTATCTCCTTCCCCGGGATACAAACTATCCCTGTACCAAATTTCATCAAAATCAACAGATGGGCCGCGAAAGCGTAGCAGATAGACAGACAGATAACATAATTCGAATAAATTACTGACAAATAATATAATTCGAGATAGGTTAAATTATATTATTTGTCAGTTTGTCAGTAATGTTTTTTTTGGTAGTTCAAATACGCTATAAGTACTTTTTTTAACCTGTTAAGTAAGCAATGTAGATGCTAATATGAGATCAGTTAAATGAAAGCAGTAGATAGTAATGAATTGTTGTTAATAGAAGACTTTGCTTATAGTTGAATTATTCTTATTTTATGGTTAATGTGTTTAATAATTTATATGTTTTAGTTATAAGGGGTACCTAATTACGTATATTTCACCAGTCGGAAACACGTCTATGGACACTTTAGGGCTCCTCCTGAAAACCAGCGCTGGAGCTTGCTGGGGCTTTGTGCTTTGTGCTTTGTAAAGAAGGAGCCTTATTTTGTGAAGAAACGAACAATAACGTAATCTTCTATCTTCTTCTTCTTCTATATCTTCTTTATATATATAATTCTACTGTACGTTTGTAGGTCACTGAAGTCCTCCTAAACGGCTAGACCGATTTGAATGAATTTTTTTGTATGCGTTTGGATGGCGCCCTGGATGGTTTAGATTCACAAATCAGCCCGGCAGATGGCGATGCAGTTGGTATCATGTAGGACAACGTCATAATATACATCATGCATGACAACGTCTGTCGGGTCCGCTAGTCTACATATCTTCTTAATATATAATATATAAATCACGTGTTACGTTGTTTGTCCGTGATGGACTCCTAAACTACTTAACCGATTTTAAATTAAATTTGCACACTGTGTGCAGTTTGATCCAACTTGAAAGATAGGATAGCTTACATTTTAATTTATATCCGCAATATTATTACCTACAAATGTTTGCGAGTCAATGGTCACTGAGGATCGCCATATTGATTTTAGTTAGTTTTGAAAAGACAAGGCGGCAACGTCGGGTGTGTAACGTTTCAATGAATATGTATAATAATAAGTTATAAAGATTAATAATATCGCAGTGCTTAATGTAAAACCTGATTTATATATGTATGGATTAATAATTATGATTATTAGTGCTACCCGTGCGAAGCCGGGGCGGATCGCTAGTATATATATAAAAATTAATTGCTGTTCGTTTGTCTCGCTAATACTCAAGAACGGCTGGGCCAATTTACATGGAATTTTTTGTGTGTGTTTGAGTGGGGCTGGTTTATATTCATAATTGGACCCGGTATGAGGCGCTGCAATCGAGTTCTAGGTTCAGGGCAGGACAACGTCTGCCGGGCCGACTAGTAGGCAATAAATTTACCGAGGTACTTCTGTTTTAAATTGTTGTTTTCGTGGGCAAATAAATCATTTATCTATCTAATTGAGCAAAACCACTCCAAAGCTTGATATTCGTATCAAAAGAAACTTCAGGCGCGTCGTTGATCAAAACAGCAATCTTTGATCATCAAAACAAACCGGCATGTTTGTTTGGAAAAAGACTAACGACTTCGCTATCGCGAGCAGTCGCTCTCACCATTAAATAACTAGACTTTATTGACAGAATTAACATGTTACCGACTTTACGTGAAACCGTTTTTTCTCTCTAAAACCCGGTAATAAAGCATCTCGGTCGTAAAGGCTTCGATATTAACGATTGGTTATAAAAAAATAAAGGAGCCATGCAGGAATACGTGTTTTATTGCACAGATAGGCGCCGCGACCCGTGGTACGAGCTAAAAGATTATTCGATTCATTACAGATTTCTAATAAAGTACAAACTTTCAAAATAACTTGATCCATACATAACATTAAAAATTACGAAAGTGTGTCTATTTGTCCGTCGGTATGTCTGTCTGCCTGTTATACTTTAACGGCCCAACATTTCATTGATTTTGATGAAATTTGGTATAGAAATCGATTTTATCCTGGGGAAGGACATAGGCTATATATGTCACCGTAATATTATAAAAACCGTTAGATTATAATCTAACTCGCGAAATTATAAACTGTCGACAGATTGTGAACCGTTCAATGTTCTGAATGTCAATTTTTGAAATATTCATTGTATTTACGTTTTCTTGTCTGTTTCTTGTAGGTTAGGTTAGGGTTCGACATAAACAATCAAGTAGGGTTAAGTCACTTAGGTTTTATCGGGTTTAAATACCTATCAGATTACAATCTACCGGAAAATAATGCGTTTAATTGTAATCTTTCGACAGTTTGCAGTTACGCGAGTTAGATTATAATCTAACGGTTTTTACAATCTTACGGTGACATATATTTCCCGGAAAAATTTATTCCACGGGAATAAAAAGACACGCGGACGACGTCGCGGGCATCATCTAGTATGCTAACTAACTCGTTTCAGCATAACGTGGGTGTCTACCTAATGTTTAAAAATGATATTTTCATTACGAAACTCTTCATTTCATTTTATAGGACTTCAAAACAACTCGTCAATCCGTTACTCTATTGCAGCATGATTGAAGGAAATGCCAATAAATAAACAAACACACAAACACGCTTTCGCATATTTTGTAATATTATTAGAGACGGCTGAATGTTGCTGAACACCCGACAGATATCCAGGTAGTAAAAGTTTAATTTGTGGTAATTACAGATAAATCCGGACTAACTTATTGGACGTTGGAATTTTGTATGAAAGTCCTATGTTTTAGAAGTTAGAAGACTAGAAAATCGGAATTTAGGCCTCTAGTTTTAAATAATAAGAACCTGCATAAGCTATATAAAGCCTCTATAGGTAGGCGTTTCGCAGCGGGAAAATTTCGCAGGAAATCAGAAATTGTACACGGACGGAGTCGCAGGCGACCTCTAATATTAATGTAAATAAAAGCCAATTAAAGTGTTAGTCTCGCAATGACTCGAAAATTTTAATAACTTTTTGCGTGTATTGGAGTGGGTCCTAGAATGGCTTAGATTCACATTTGGACCCAGTACGTGGCGCTGCAATCGGGTTCTAGTTTCAGGGCAGGATTACATCTGCCGAATAAAAAGCATAATTCAAGGTATTAAGCTTGATCTACTAATTTTATCCTTACTCGGGTGAACGAGCTGTGCTCGGTATTTTTTTCTGGTAAATCGTGTTCTTAGGAAAATATATTTAAATTCAAATTACATACTGAAGAAATATGAATAACATTTTTCGATCCTACATAATAATAAAAAAATATGAACTGGTTATTTAAATAAAAAATCACGAGTGCAATTGGGCTCTCAAATATAGTTTTCTCACAAAACAAGGAACTTGAAAAAAAAAGGGACTCGAACCGGGACTTCTGGTTTATGGACCGCCCAGTTTCCCATCTGATAACCTTTTAGATGACGGCGAAATTTACCTTCGTATTCTAATTATATTGTAGCAGTTTGCACTGTAAATATGGATAAAACGAGATTTTCTAAAAAGGAATCGTAGTTAGATCGATTTATCGCCCCCGAAACCCCCTGTATACTAAATTTCATGAAAATCGTTTAAGCCGTTTCCGAGATTCAGATTATATCCATATACAAGAATTGCTCGTTTAATGGTACCTATTATATAATATATTAATACTATCATATCACCCGACAATTTCACGCTGATCAAATCAAATAAAATAATAAATAAGCGATATTATACGCTGTAGTCTGTCACTTGGAACGCCAACATTCATAAAATTTTGGTAGACCTTGTAAAACGATCTCGATGTGAAAGGAAAGCAGTTTGGGTACATATTTTATATAGGCACCAAACCTTTGGTAGTTATCAATCAGTCCATGGTAAATAAATGTGAGCCATAGTACAAAAAATATGTTCTTTGGCTTATTTGCGAATAGTACCTAAGTATTTTCAGAACATTTGCTGAAAGGTTACTTTTTCGGTACTCGAATCAGCCTACTACGGGCCTTGCAGGAGACTTTTTTATGTTTTCATTAAAATATACTATCTGTTAGCCCGTCTATGCCGCATATTTTGCATATTTTGACACCCGCCAATAAATCAAAAACTATGAGGTACTTCCGCTACCAGTTTAGCGCCATATACATTAGATTACGTACTGTTATGATATCTCTCGTATAGGCCTTTGATCTGCAGTGGATCATCATCAGATCAGATCAACATCTTTCTTGTCATTTACTAAAACAATTTATTTATGTGATAGTATGGAACCCTTTGTGCGTGAGTCAAACTAGCACTTGACTGCACTTGATAATTTTTTTTACATTTTGAAGTTAACTGCGATTTGAATGGAATTGGATGAGTGCCGTTTGCCATCTGTAATCAGCGCTTGACAATTCCATCCTACGTTTGACATAGTAAAAAATCTCACACTAGACAAATCATACACTACTTACTGGGGATTTTATACTATGTATATGATTTTATACTATGTGTTATTTGTTTGTGTGTAATAAAGTGTTTTTACTTACTTACTTTACTTATGTATTATATACTAGGGGAGCCTATGATTCTAAATGGGGATTTACTCGAGCGTCGTGGCAACCTAATGGATTTTGAAGATTAGAGGCTAAAAAAAGATTATAGGTATATTATGAATTTATGAAGTAGGTATACCTTTTCCCCTGTGGGGGGAGCGTCTAACTAAAGGTTTTCAAAAATGTAAAAAATCTGACTCGAGCGCGTTAGATATTGATAGCGTGTACGCGCTACGTGTCTCTATAATCGGATATACATATGTTAACCTGCCGGTTTGCATAGTGAGGTTGATCGTTCGGAAGAGTAGAAAATTACAAAAAAAAATCTAACGCATCAGATATTCAGAGGAGATGTTAAATGGACCCGAAGGAAGCTCCTATTAAAAGACTCACGATTCAAACGTACCACAAAGTCGCTGCAGTTTGTTTGTTTTTTATTGCAAATGCAATAAAAAACGCCATTTTAAAATGCTCCAACGCGTCAGATTATCATACAGACGAGGTTCAGCTTGACGTCCCAGACGTGCTGACCCGTAATCTGACGATTATCGGATTTTCTTAATCTGAAGATTTGAAAAAAAAACTGAAAAACGGTTAACTCAGCAGACCGTTCCTGGAACTTCCTGCTGTTTTCAAACTCAAAATGCTCGACCAATTTACATTTACGAAGAAACACAACTGTTATACGTTTTCGAGCTCTTTGAGTTGCAAAACACTTTTTGGAAGTTTTGAATTGCGATATCTCTCGAAAAACTTATCCGATTCTATCCAGTTTTCCTAGAATACCCAGTCCTTTCATAGTAAGTCAAGTAAGTTGTACTAATAACAGCTAGATAGAGAAGTGTAATATTATGATCAATCCACTGTAGTGTCATGTTCTACAACATTATATTATTACTTTTTGTAAAAAAAAACAATACGAAGCCTAGCTAATAATACAAAATTATTATTGGGGTCCCTACTCCCCGTTTAGTAGATATCGCGACGTTTCAGAAAAAATAAACTTAGTAATACTACTAATCTTTACTTGTACTAATGTCGTAAAACCGAAGCAGAATTCCGAGAGGCAAATTTAAGCTACGCTTGTCTTGTCTCTCTCTGTGCGTCGTATTCCTCATTGCTCAGGGTCGTGACCCCATTCCATTAATCACTTAATGGTAGGAGTTCTCTTTAGCTATTAATGCGGTGGGTTCCCACGTCTTTCCGCATACGACTCGACTGAGAGTATTTACTCTCTCAATTCTCAACTCTTAAATTGTTGTTACGATTATATACGATATTGATCAGATATTAGTGATAATAACGTAAATGAAAAGGCCAAATTTGAACCTCCAAAGTCGGTCACCAATCCAGTTACCGACTTGGAGGAACGTTGCTTAACAATCGCAATCGACTGATACGCATTGTCAAAGCTAGGCCGTTCATTCCTCAAGATTGTGACAAAAAAACTTGTCCTGTAAAACCATTGAAATATAAAATACCACCACTATGTAAAATATTTTTTTAAAGAAATCAGAATCAGTTGGGGCTTTTGGCCATTGCCGCCGCTCGGCCGGAATGCCGCTTATCTTAGCTCAACTATCTGTCGACACTCGGCCAATAAAGTTGTTACTAGTTTGTATTGAGTAATAAATAAGTAGTCGTAGGTGTCGAGTACTGACAACTTATCCGACATGCACTTTTAATAAATTCTGTACTTAATTTAATCCGTATGCGAACAATATCTACGGCAGAACTACCTTATTTATCAAAGCCGTACTAAACGGCAGGCATTTTCATAATAATTAACTAATTTTAATAAGACTACCAAAAAGTAACATATCCATACTAATATTATAAATGCGAAAGTGTGTATGTCTGTCTGCTTCGCTTTCACGGCCCATCTTATCAACCGATTTTGATGAAATTTGATACATAGACTACTTCTTATCTCGGAAAATTAAAGAGTTCCCTAGGGAATAAAATCCCTTTCATTCATTCATTCATTTTGATTAAAAAACAAATAGTTCTGATAATTGCATTGTGTTGTAATAATAATGCCTAACCTATAGTAGGTACCTACTAGCTTGAATAAATTAAGTTAACTGTTATAATGGCACTGAAATGTAAGCAAATAAATGCATGTGTGACTGAACGATTAAGGTAGTTAATTACGGGTTTCACTTAGTTCATCGCAGAGCGCGTTCGGTTCCGATTATTATCACGAACATATTCTGATGTTTATCGTTTACCCTAAGTGGTAAATTATACTAACTTATGCGGTGTGGTTCTTCTAATTAATAGCTAAATTCAGACGACTTTTACTAGTCTGACAAATCTAGGACATTGGGGCTGATTCTGTACTTAGGGCACAATCTCGAAACTGAACTAAATTGACAGCATTAAAAATATTGCTAACCTTTTCATATTACTCCCTGCGGAAAGGGTCAGAACTAGATTTAAAGCTGTCATTTTAGTTTATTAGCCCTAATACCTTTTATTCCGACATGATATATCTAAAAGAAAAACACTACCTTTATCTGTTCTTATAGGTTATAATAAGTTCTATATACGTAGAACTCTATATAGTTGTATTCAAATCGAAGCTTTAACTAATTCCCATATTCGGAGAGAAAACTTACAGGATTTCATAGAGAGAATAAAATATATTATAAGTATTAGATAAGAAATTTACAGTAACAGTTTATGCAATAAATGAAAATGAAATGAAATGAGAATACAGAACTGTAAATATCACTCTCTCTCTGAGATAATAATCAATATATATTGCATCTTACCTTTGATTATGACAGTTTTTATAATCGAATACGTAAAAAATATCCAATACTAACTATTGGATCGATATGAAGTGTAGAGAAACATCTACGACGTTTTATCTTAAAGTAGCATGACAACCACAGACCATACATCCAAGCGGTAGCGGGTTGGACCACAGTCAGTGCAACCAATCGATTGATCATCAGCAAGCTTCCAAACTGAAACTGTATATAGGTACCAGCAAAAATAAAATAATGAGAGTATCAATTGTTGATAATCCTAATTAAAACTAATTAAATGATTGGGGAAAAAATTATTTATTACGTACGACAGGTGACTACTTGGGCATTAAGGTCGGCGATTGAATGATTTAGTTTGGAGGGGCCTATTTCAAACGATGGCCCTTGTTTACTGTTCTAATTTGGTTTTTTATAGTACGGATTATTCGGCGGCTCTTTATGCCGATCATTAATTTTTAATTAAACTTGTGGGCGATGGGATCGTAATGATGAATGCGGTTAATGTTGTATGTTAACTTGGTTTGATTACTTTAATCAAATGTGCTTTATATTTGCATAATTAAATGTTTAGATGATACATTTATGATTAATAATATCTATCTATTTACTTAAAATCGTAACAATTTTTTTAACAATATAACTAGTGGTTCGCCCCGAACTGAGACCTCGCGGTATCCATTCACTGCACCGTACGCATTAAAACGCGCCGAATCTGATGACGTCAATCGTCATCCGCTTGCGTGGATGGGATACGTATACCTACAGTATTTTTCTAAAATGCAGCTCGCTCGGTGAGCGACTGTTACGTAGCATACGATTTCATAATAAAAAAAAATGTGATGACTAAGACTGTGTGCTTGCGCATGTCTAGATGCGCGCTCATCTTTACGTTCATAGACATCAGTACTATCAGCAGACTATTTTTTATTCCACGTAAGATGGTGCTAACGTCTATTATTTGTAAGCAAAAATGAATAAACTTTTACAGAAAGCCATCTATTGACATCATTGTGAAGTTCTGTTAAAAATACTGAAGCTCATTAAAAAAAAATTGCGTTTACTTATAATATTTATCTAATTTTAGTATTTGTTGTTCAAATGCAGGATATATTTCAAATAATTGATCAACTTTCAGGCTCAACTTTTCAGGAAATCGAGAGTTCTGAGATCAACTTTGGACGTTAGAAAATCTCCACTTTGAAAGCCCCTTTTCGTCAGTTTTAGGGGAAAAATAATTTTTTTGGACTCTATTCCTAATTATCTTTAAAATGATATACCGCAATCCTATGTAACGCTATAAAAAATATATAACTTCGAATTCGCTTCTATGAGAGCCCCCCTACAATTAAGATTTTTATAACTTTTAAAGCCATTTTCGGCTGGAGGCCATCGGTTTACATGTTATATTTAAATTTGAAATTTGAATTTGAATTTGAATTTGAAAATTTGAAGTTATAAGGCTCTGACAGACAGACGGACGAACAAGTGCAAATTGTCTCAAGTAGACTCAGAGACCTTCGCTTCGCTCGGTCAAAAATTGCCTCACAAAATTTTATAGACGTAGGTACCCTACTCCTAATACTTAAATATCTACGGTACCTACTCGAAATACTTAAATGTATTTTAATGAGTCCCTACTTCCTCTTTCCTCCAGTAAATGCATGGTACTCTCAGGTTGTATTATTTGTACCAGATGACCTAGCGTGTCCTGAGGAAATCTTTGACACCCATATCCAGCCGTGGACTTTCCTTTGATGACACCGATGTTTCGATGTGTGGACCTTTAGAGTAATTAAACAAAACAATTAGCACATAAATTTGCAAATGAACATATAGTTATAGCACCCGTACTTCCATAGTTAAGGATATAATAATTTTGCATATAAAATAAAATATATAATTTATGTACGAGCGCCTAATTCAATATAATTATTTTTTATTAGAAAAAATAATACAGGGCCTCATTATTTTGGTTCCGTATCTAGTACTTAGTTAAACTGGCGCAGTAAAAATATTTTTTCTGATGAACCGTCATTATTTAAGTGCTGCTTGCCTGTTTAGGACTACTTTTTTTTAGATATCTCAAAGAAAATTAGACCATTACTAGAACTTATTAAAAATTAAAATATATCAAAGTACTTTAACTTTAATACACGAATGCTCACTTTGTTCATGATTGAAAAGATTAAGCAGCTGAATAACACTCCATGCGGTGCGATGCCTCCGTTTTATTCTTCCATTAGAGTATTTTTTGTTTTGTTGATTATAAGTTTAGTGTATAGAGCAACATTTTTCGTATATAATATAATATTATTTACATATTGTAATTTATGCATAGGCATATAGAATATACGTAATAATTATCCCGTGGGAATTCATTGATTTCCCAGCGGTAAGTAGCGGACGTCAGACACGAATGCAACTAATCTAGGTATGCAACCTTTGGACCAAGTTTCGTCATAATTGGTGCAAGAAATGAAATGTGAATAGGTTACAAGCAGACAGCCAGCGTGATAGACAGATAGGCAGATAGGTACACTGACACATAGAAGTTATTATATTAGTTGTCTAATAGTTAATATTAGTTTTGAGCACTACTTTAAGTTTAATAATGTTCCTAGAGGCACCACTATATGACTTTATACTTAAATCAGCCACATCCGAATACTCTGATTATTTTTTTAATGTTGGTACCACATTACGAAGAAGGGTCTGCCCACAAGATCAAATTTTGTGATCGGTTTTAAAACCGCAGTCACCCTAGAGTGACTTTTCAATGATCAACATTTCGATTATCGATAAGTCACGTAACATTTTCAAGAGCGCTTAGTTCCCATTATCGATGTCACGCGCGCGTCTGTAGTGGCCGTGTTTGCCAACATAGCGAATTGCTTGGCGGGAAAACACTAATTGATAACTCATAGTAGCTTATAAAAGATTGTAGATACTATATGAGTGTAATTGAAAGTCAATGTCGTTAAATAGATTCCTCAAATGGATACTATACTTATCAAAAACTTATAACGAACCAAAAATAGACATTTCGGTAGGTACGTATTATTTAGTAGGTACTTAGATATATTGTCGTGATGTGAATCTTGAACTCGATAATTAGCTATTTCTCTAGTATGTTGAAGTTAAGTGGGTTTTGTAGCGGTGGGTGGGGTAGCGGGTGGCAAAACTTATAGATAATGATTTAAAAGATTTTCTCTACCATTAGGTTTTATGTTTAAAGAATGCAGGTATTTATGTAAGACTGTATATATGTAAGATTCCTACGTTTGACAAAGTCGTACGTCAAAGTAACGTTAACGTAAAGCGTAGACATATCTTTATAGAAGTAATAAATTCCATGTTTCAATCATACCATCGCAAACCTTTGTAAACACTGTAATCACTATTTACTATCGATACGTCTGAATTTCGAGCATCAAACGAGAAACATAACAATGTGACATTCCGTAGTCCATTCAGACTAGCGCCATGATTAATCGGGTCGAGAAGTCACACAACCTGAATTCACCTCAATGAGTGCCTCGCATTTCGACGCCATAAAGAATAATCCAGACGGCCGACCTCGCCAATGGGTCCAACAATTCCAACCACGCTTTTCCTACTCCAGCGAACGAAGATTCCTCGTGCGAAAGGGAGACGAGAACAGTTGTAAAAGTGTGTCGTCTATTCATTAGTTGTGATTACGGCCGAGTCGGGATGAATTGACATCTGGGACGCCCGCACGGGGAATCCGTCCTCGTACTTTCCCTTCTGAGGTTTTTGCTAAATTTTAAAGGACCATTTTATTCTATGAAATATGTAACCGAATATTCTCAGACGAACGATCGGGCTCTGTTGTAGAGAATGGTTCCTAGAACTACTTGAGCAAACGCTTGGGAAAGTTATACGCCTAAGCCGCTAGTGGAACATCACAGGGAAAAGCTTCAAAGGAAAGCGGGTACAGGCGAAGGCATTCTTTTGCGACGAAGCAAAGTGAGGAAAAGTAAGGGCTTTATGTAAGCATTTTCCGAGTCGGAGTTGGAAAATAATTAAGGGGCTGACAATTTTAATTACATTGGCAGTGTGAATAAAACTCGCTTGATAAAATTGAAAATTCGCAATAGGCGGCTTTGCATTAGTAAATGTAACGATATATAATTATATTTGCTTACCCAGTGCTGTGCTAGCCATTCTCATCGTTTGAACTTGCATGTCTTCTGGAGAGCCTTGGGGCACTTTTCTTTTCCTTGGCCTTCCTTTTGGACTCGGGCCTCCTGTGTAGTATTGGTTTGGAGAGTCACCCTCGCTATGCATTTCTTGACACCTATGATAATTTAAATAAATTATAATGGAGCAAGGTAGGTAGCTTTATTTTGCCTATTAGGATTATATAACAATGTAAAACAACGTTAGGCAATGTTAAACAACGTTGCCCAGCGTTAAACATCGTTGCATAGCGTTAAACAGCGTTAAACAACGTTAAACAGCGTCAAACAACGCTAAACAATAAAAAACAAGATAATTAATGCCAAGCAATATAAAATACATTATTTTACATTGTTTATCTTGTTTAGCGTTGCTTGACGCTGTTTAACATTTTTTAACGCTGCTTAACAATGTAAAACACCGAAAAAACAAGAAAATCAACGCAGAAAACAAAGTCTGGTATGCAGCACTTAAAATTCATGTCTACAAAACCTCGCAACTGTTCTGTAATTTGTGTTATTTTCGTGTTTAACTGATCCGCAATTTCTATTATCGTTTTGCGGACGTGCAGCCAGAAAAAAGCCAAAAAAACAATAGGTCTTATTTTTTGGTTTAACTATTTAGCAAATTCCGAGCGAGAAGGAGAAAAGGTATTTTGTCAAACGACGTTAATACCTGTAAACGCTATTAATATCTTCATCACAGAAATCGTCCATACACGCGCTGTCATAATGGGGCCTGCAGTATATGAGGCCGTTTCTCATGCCGAAGACATCGCCTTTCGAGAGCAGGGTCCCACATGCCACACACGTGAAGCAGGTAAGATGGAAGACCATGTCTCTTGCCCTCATGACCAGCTCGTTCGCAGTGATACCGTTGCCGCACCGAGCGCATCTCTTCACACAAAATAGCCTGAAACAATTTTCTGTCTTCGCTCTGTGGTGTTCAATTACTATAAGTTCACTGGGTCTATCAAAATTTATTTGAATATTAATTTTTCTCAGACATAACATCGAACGATCTCCATCTTCGAAAACATCTTGTGATATACACTTATTAGCATTTTTCAACATTACCATTTTTGAACACCAATTTATTAAAAACTCTTAAAATACAGTCATTTGGCGATCAAAAAGGGGGTTACCTGGAAAGTTTCTTGGGTGTTGTGAAAATCGGTGTATTTTATATAATTGGACGTGCTCTTTCGGAATTTTCATTTTGCCACCTCGTGTCTTTGCCGCTCGCGCCGCCATATTGGAAAAATAGCGACAAAAACTAACTTTTGACACTAACTCCTTTCGGATTAATTTTACGATGAAAATAGTTATGTAATAAATTCAATAGTTTCATCGTACGAGAGCCGCAAACTAAAACCTAAATTCACATTCCACAGTTCAAATAAATTTGTATTGTGGGTGTTTTACAAGAAGAAGTAGATAGCATCACTAGATTTAGTCATGTCAATCTAATTTAGTTTAAAACTCCCGAGAAACTTTCCAGGTAAAACTACCAAATGACTGGGGTATTAAGTGTTTATGACATGCAAGACAAGACGATTTGTTCACTAGATACTGAGTTGTAATAAAACTATAGACTAAAATGTTAATATATCTTGGATAAAATCCGTTGCATTGGTTTATTTTGTTTGTAACACTATACTTAAAATTAATTGTAACTTTAAACCAACTAGCTAATGATTGTGGTTGTAATTGACTTATTCATTTACGCGCACCAAATTTTAACCAAATACTGAAGCCAATAACCATTACAAACCGACACATTAGTATTATAAATATGTAGGTAGAAGTACGGTTAGGTACGGTAGTACAAATACCTACCTAAAATAATAAATGTAACAAACCGTTCCTAAATTATTTAAAAAATCAATTACACCATATGGTGGACAAAGAAAACTATAGGGGAGGATGTTTGTCAAATCATGTCAAGTTACAATCTCAAGTGTCAGTCTCGATAAGGGAACACTGGATAATGACGTGCTTACACCTGTTATGTTTAGACAACTTTGCCTGATAGCAAAATAAAATTCTATTGTTTTTTCGTTAATTTATAGAACGTCAACCATCATCATTTTAATAATAATAAAATCATTCTAATCATGAAAAACGTTATAAGCATTTTTTTGAGTTTCTATTTGTACATTTGGTTCAAAAACAATACAAAAGTTTGGTTTGGTTTGGTTGGATTTGGTCTACTGATGATCGTTGATGTCACAAAACTGGGAGGACTACAGAATAAAAGATCCACCAATTATTGAAATTGACCTACAAAGAATTATTACTTTGATTGAGCTCCCATTCATCTATTCTTTTGTTCACATATACGGGTCATGTAAATTAAGAGGATGAGAGTTATAACTACATAAGATAACTTTATGATTATAACTAGGATAAAAATCTGTAACAAGACAGATCCCTAAAACGTTACAAGTGACCTACTTCTTTCTAAAATATTTAACCCTTTAACGACCAAGGGACATATTTGTCCTCAAACCTAATTTCACTCGTGCAAAAACCAAAAACTATAGATTATTATTTTAATGAATAATATATTTTTAAGGGTAGTTTCTATAATTTTGCTGTCGAATTTGACTCCTAATTGTGATATTTCATAATAAATTTAGTTCCGCAATTAGCAGTTCGTGAAGTAGCAAGCTCATCATTTTCAAAAAATCAAAACTATAACTAAAATTGTTTATAATTGTTTATATTGTGTAACTTTGTAAAAATATTATTGTCTGGTAAGTAAATAATGATTTTGTTCTTGTATCAAACGGTTACATAACTTACTTACTTTTTTAATTCGTGAAAACTAAAAGGGACACCGGCGTCCCTATGGGCGATAACGGTAATAATCTATCAAAAAAGTCTCCTCTATAATTTTTTATTTTTATCGCATCTTACATTTTGAATATAATTTTGGCAGATAGTGTATATGAAAACAAGGTATATGAAATTTTCGTACTCAGTAAAAATGAGATCCATAAAATTTTCTTGCGTGAAAATAGTGATGATGAGATGAGAGAAAAGTTTTTGACGCAGTGTGATAATGAAGGTATCCAAAATGTTGGGATTCAATTTCATCGTTTCCGGAATCTTCTAATTCGCTAACAGCTAAACCTTCTACATCGAACCCTTCAACATCAACAGCTGTACATCTACAATACAGACCCATCGTCACCAACTAGCAGTTTCTACGTGGAATCCTAGAAATTATGTCCCATATATTTCTCACAATGTCGACAAAGTGCAAATCAGTGAAGAAAGTATTCCCGATTCAATGGCACCTTTAGATATTTTAGTGCTATAGCTATTTTTGAAGTGTTGCGTCAAATAATAGTGTCAGAAATCAGAGTCAGGTATGCTTAACAAAACGGCTGAGAACTATAATTGGAAATGAAAGAATTTTAGGCATACATTTTTAGTTAGATTCATCATCATGGTCATCGTCAGGTATCATAGTCTTGCCACCAATTACAGATTTAATATATGTATATTTATTGAGATATGGCAGTTCCCTATGTATCCGACGTTCTGCCAAGAACTCGTTTTGAAGATGTGTACTCAGTGATTTACTAGTTTTACTTATTTGAAATAGCGATACACAATTCATGGCATGGCATATACGCAGACTCAAGGAACTTTGCTGTCTAATTGACTGTGCAAAAACGCTGTAGCTCAAAATTTACAGTGATCAGGAACTGTTGTGTAAGACATCGATCTCCTCCTTATCCTCGACCGTAAGTACTGTAGCAGGAAGGTCTTAAAAACAATCAACGGCTTTTTTGCATGATATATCCTATAGAAAAATATGCGTAAATTGTGCCGGAAAAAATAGAAAAATTGCACAAAAATAAGTGTGCCACAGCTCACAGAAATAGCTTCACTGATTATAATAATAAGTATGTATTTGTTGTATTAACTAAAGATTTATAACAATAAATACATTGTTTATCACAAAATGTCATAAAAATTACAAAACTAATAAAAATAATGTTATTTCTGTTTTTAATTTAATTTATTTATTTACTTCAGATACATGATCCATATCAATATATTAGTTTTGTCAGATTATTAAATTAAACATTACAATAAAATCATTACATTAAACAAATCAGCATTAATATCAAATTACAATTCATCAATCAAATATACTACTATCATTATGTCATAATGTCATAATCATAGGCTACATGATGCGATGCTACTTCACAAAATCACTAATAGTCAAACGGATACTACCCTACTATCAAAAATAAACCTAAATTGTAAAATCCCTAAACGCTCAATTTGCACTTATAACGTCTTTCCACCTTAAACCCTGTCGAACTAATTTAGCGCACCACTGTTGCATTAACCGTATTTGTCGTCAATTTAATACACTTCATCACAACAACCGAGACCTCAATATAGTTAACTCGTCGAAGGCTTGTTTTCGCCGTAACGTATCCCTACGTAAGGGAGCCAATTAGATAAGTTCTGTAATTATTCTGCATAATACGATTTGTATTACTATTGATATAACTATTATTGTAATTTTCTCATTCCTCACTGCATCTTGTAAACCTACCATACTTAAATTTTGAAATGTTTTTATCTAAAAATCTTTTGTGCTAGCCAGTTGTTCGTTTGTGCTATATATCTTTTGTATAGACAAAAGATATATAAGATGTATAAGTCTCTTTGTAATTTATATATACTTTATTTTATGCATGAATGTTGTTGATTGATCAAATAAAATAAAAAAACATACTTTATAACCAAAAACTTAAAATCACTTCAGGAAAGCTTATGGTCCTAAAAGGGTTAATGAAATGAAATTTCACGTAGGACAACTTAAGACACTTGTGATAAGTCAAAAATGTACCACCTAATTTTTATCAAATTACTCTTTATTTATTAATTATAAATTATTTAGGTCCAATTTTTATGCTTAGCTATATTTAAGTAAGAATAAATTTAATAGGTACCTATTTCTAATATTCTAATTACTACAAGTAAATAGATGAAAATTTTAATCTTCTTCAAGGGTTAATTATGTACGAATTGAAACAACATTATGATTATCACATTAACATTACTTACCCATTTGCCGACCTATCCACTACAGCCCATTAACGTCCCAGTGCTGGGCACAGGCCTCCACTCTCATAGAAGAGTGGGGATTAGAGCTTAGACCCACCACGCTGCTCCAATGCGGATTGGCGTGCTTTAACGACTATTATCATGTTAGTGATAATAACCGGGACCGACGGCTTAACGTTCTCTCCGAGGCACGGGGGAAACACCGTCAACTTCCTAACTCCGGGCTAGTACAGAGAATTTCTAGTCAGAAAAACCCAATTATGGCCCGATCCGGGACTCGAACCCGGAACCTCGTCAGCCGCAGTCGAACATGCCAACCACTAGACCAACAAGGCATTCACTTGGTATAAATAGATATAATTTAATAGGTATGCTTATTACACCTTTTCACTTAGCTATGATACTTACCTACTTGTTAAAAGCTTCCCATTATTTACTAGAATTCTATTTCCTTATGTAACCAAACTACAAAAGCAAATCGTCTACAGTCTATGCCTACAAGTTAGAAAATATATTGTATTTATTATGACTTATGAGCCGAGGATTAGATAAGAAGATTTTTATTTTATCAGATATGAAACTAGATTTGTGAAGAGCCTTTTTTCAACTAAAAAAAGTCCATTGCCAAAGAAGAAAAAATACTAACAAAATACGACGTACAGTGTATGAAAAAAAATCAAAGACAGCTAGTGTCAAAAATTTGTTTACAAAAGCAGCTTAAAAATAAATCATCGACATGAATCTGAAATAAAAGTGGCTAAGGTCAAACGGTATCATGTGCGTAATGTACCTACTTCTATTTCACAAATTAAGAGTCAAAGCACAGTCGATACTTTTGATATTGGTGATCAGCGTTGTAAGTAATACAGTGATTTATTTGCTGTGAGATGCGACTGGCGTACGAATGTTGCATTGTAAAACGTAGCATTGCTGCATGGCTGGCGATACCAAAAATCAAGCGTGCTGAGTTCGGTTGCAGCTTTGAGCTTACAAAAACCGATGTTAAAAGTATCGAGTATGTAGTGTCTCTAAGGGTAAAAACACACTACGGACTAAAATATTTTTAACAACGTTTTGTCGGACGGTCGGGACAGCACAAAACGTCCGCGCGAAAAGTCCTGGTCGAAGGGGAACATCCTTGCGCGGACTTTTTGTCCAACTGACTTTTTTGTCCAAGGTTTGTTTTCGCTCTAACTAGTCGCGTGTTCGAGCACAAACAGATGCATAATGTATTTAGTTCGGCGAACAGGTGTGTGAACCGAGCAAGTGTGTCGGATCTTGAGTGACGTAGACACCGCCCCTTAATTGCAAGAGTTGACACGTGACAACATTAGAAAACTGAATTATTCTGAACATAGATTTATTTTGGTTTCGCTTCGGTTGAAGCGATGCGAAACCAAAATAAATCTATGATTCTGAAATATTTATTGCATCTTTTTTATCTCCACATATGTTCAATAATTCCATCCATCGACCCGTCATGTGTGGTCAGAAAGAAATTAATACAATTTCAACCGACGAATACCTAATGACCCGCAATGAAATATTGCGCACGGAATTTAAAATGATAAAATAACAACGCCCAGCCTCAATTTCGCATTGGCAAAAGTTCGCTATCGCATTAACAAAGCCAGCCAGTCGTTACACGTTTTTAAGCGGTTTATAGTGAAATTGTTTTACAAAGATAAACGTTCATTGTTATTGTTTTTAATAGTTTAAAGTGTAATGTAATGATTTTACGACCGCATTAACACGAATAAGGATTACTTTGTAAATCATTTTCACAGTATTGTAGAGGCCCCTATCTAACTCTTCAAGTTAAAAAACGTGAGAATAGAGTAAGGTGTATCTGCCAAAGTATGCGGCACATCACGATGTTTGCTTACCCAGACTAAATGACGTTATTGGTTATCTTTAAATTCTTCAATCCAATTTATTTGTAGTCTCATGCCTGTGTGTTAAGGCAACGTTTTCGAGCATTCCAAAAGCTCGATGGGCAACAATCTATGATCATGATCAGTGATCACGATACTTCGGTATACCTACCTACTTGAAAAGTTAAATTAGGGCCTTATAGACATAATGTATGGTGACACATACATTTACTCTGCATTAAACTCGCGCGCGAACTATAGGTAGTTTATTTAAATTAGTTAAATATCTACAGATACTACGAGCTAGTACCTAAGTATAGGTAAGAGAGTCCCGATGAAATAGATTGGTTCTATTTACAGATTCTACGCGATATCTTCAATCTAGTTCAAATTTTTTGTTAAGGCATGGCTAATCACCATATAAATACAGCTGGCATTCTTGACACCATTCCACCACGCAGGTATGATGCAGTCGTTAGTTTTTTTTTTACAAGATAACTATATAAAGTACTAGTGGGCCCGGCAGACGTTGTCCTGCCCTATCTTCCTCGCAATTTTTCCATATTTTCTCACCGTTTAAACCTTCCCTGGACTACGAAAAACATTTCAAAATCAAAATCAGCTAAATCAGCCCAGCCGTTCTCGAGTTTTAGCGAGACAAACGAACAGCAATTGATTTTTATATATATAGAAGAAGATAAGTTACAGTGATAGGTACCTATAGTAGTCCTCCTTGCAATAGATATTCCCATCTCTCGAGAAGCAGGTCAACTCGCTGTCCAATGGCAGCCGGCATTCGCAGCAACGGAGACAGGTGCCGTGCCACTGTCGGTCTACCGCCAGCAGATAATACCTAGGCAATAATAGGGTAATATTAATACTTAAATAAATAATTATAAATAAGCATTTTTATACGACTGCCCGAAAAAAGGAGTATATTGTTTTCAGGGTGTATGTATGTGAGTTTGTATATTCCTCCATAACTTCTATACGCCTGAACCGATTTTGAAAAATGGGGTACCGTTAGAATTCCTAGCTTATTCGGGGTGACTTATGCTAATAACATTTTTAAAAAAATGATGGGGTGACCATGGTTCTGCAAAAAAAATATTCGAAAAGTAGAGTAACTATATAATCATCATCTAGAAAATGACGAGTAGATTCCAAAAATATAAAACACTATAATTAAATATTTAGTGATTCACAAAAAAATATCATTTAATAAAAATGTGAATAAGATTCTATTTTACTAGATTAATTTAGATTTTTAACTTTCTAGTTAATTTAATGGCAGGGCAGTCCTGTTTTTTAATTTTTTAAATTATGACTTGTGTTATTTCTCTACGTTTTACAAAATGCAATAGTAAGATTTGGTGGTAGAGTCAAAACATGACGTAACATAAGAGATCCTTATGTTACGTCATGTCACACGTCCTAAATGTTTTTTAAATAAATTGAAATTGAAATAAAAGATACGTACAGCCTTTTTTAAAATTTCATATATTTTAAAAGTGCGTATTTTGCTATTCTAAGGAATTTTCGCGAAATTTCGTGAGAGGGATTCTGCGACATTTTCTAACGATGCGTCTCTTTTCCAAATAAGACTTTGGAAGAGTTCAAAAAATTATTGTAATAGTCTAATGCTATTTGTCGATAATTGGTATGAAGTACTGATGTTTTTAGGTATACCTACTTATATAAATTAATAATACAACAAGCAAAATATAAGCTGAACTGACCGCAATTGATATTATGTATTTCTAATAGGTAAATAATGGAATTGTTAATGGAATGATTGGAGCTGAAATACGTCAATGTGACGTCAATGTTTCCTTCTTCAATTGTTATCAAATTAACACAGCAAAGGATCAGCCTGGCTGTTTGAGGTAATGCAGCCAGCATTCTTAGGCCATTCCTATTGTTATAAACAGTAATTTGTTAATTACCGAATAGTTAATAATAGGTATATCAGGTAGGTCTGTTACGAATATATGCTTTAATAAATTTAATACTAAAAGTTACTAATTACATTTTTACTAATCTGTAAAAAGCCCACCCCGGGAGGTTTCTGGCGCAAAAGCCTACCTACCCATAACGCTTGCGGCATTAACAGTAAGTAATTTAAGTGATCTAATATTATTATAGAAGTCGTATTTTTTTCTTGTATTTGTAAATATGGCCAGGTTTTATCGTAATTATTACGTTCAATTTCATATACTGGATACAAACACGTTTAATTTATAAAACAATAATTGTAGATATACAAAACCGTTGAATTGAAGCTGCTCAACTCAAGTTTTATGACCTAGTTACACTAGAATATAATAATAAAAATAAAAGCTGCAGAACGTTAAAATCGTTTCTAATAATTATCAGACGCAGATTGGGGTCTCTTTTCTGCTGCTCTTGTATTTACCTATCAGAGTACTTTTGCGAAGATTAATTAACAAATTCGTGAATTTTATGGCCATGGTTTATTTTATTGGGTATAATAATAAATACGCGACGTATATATAGTTTTTGTCAGGACTAGCTAGCAGAATGTAACTACATGAGACCTTAGACTATAGGCATATGTAAGGGACAATCCAGAAGTAGGTATTAATAAACATTTAAACATTTTAATATATTTGTACTCTCATTTGGAACTTGCACGAGCGAATGGTCACAACGTGTAGCGGTTCCACGAGAGATTTAATGTAATAAGATAAAAGTTAGCTAAACTTAAAGACAATATTCATTTGGTCTGGCCACGATTTCTATCATTAAGCTCTAAACCAAATTGCGATCTAAACACAAAAGTATTCAATAATCAATGAGCCTGCCTGCAGGAGGCTGAATTATCGTCGTCAAAACACTCGTATTTATACTAACTAATTTCAATATGGCGTCGGTATCCGCAGATTAAATCGAATGACATGAAACGAGTCAAATCGACTAATATTATACTTCCCGTTTCATGAGATATAATGACAAACAGTAATAATGATAACACATAGGTATTATATATATCATCAAGGGAAGTTATGAATTTTTTTAATTTATCGTAACCATTTAAGATATTCAAAAAGGCAAATGATAAAGGTGAAGAAATAAAGAGCTACCTAAAAGAGGCTTAAAGAATAACGGAAGCATAACACTGATGACAATTACACCCAATAACACGAATAATTACTAGAACCTGGGTGACCAAGCTGTGTTCGGTATTTTTTTTGGTAAATTGTAATTTTGGAAATTATATTTATATACAAATTACATACTGAAGAAATATGAATAATATTTTTCGATCTTACCGACATAATAATAAAAAAATATGAATTGGTTATTTAAATAAAAAATCACGAGTGCAATTAGGCTCCCAATAGTAGTTTTTCTCACCAAAGAATAAAGAATGAAGAAGAAATAATTAATCGGACTGGTGACATCTGAACTCGAACTGGCCTTCTGGTTCTTGGACCATTCTGCATACTAAATTTCATGAAAATTGTTTTACAATTATAATACGGAATTGAATTTTCCGGGATAAAAATTAGCGCATGTCCTTCCCCTGGATATTATAACCTATCCCTGTACCAAATTGCATTGCATTGAACAGACGGCCGCGAAAGCGTAGCAGACAGAAAGACAGACAGACAGACACACTTTCGCATTAATAATATTAGTATAGATATTCGAGTATAATACAAGTACATACAATTATAAAGCACATTTTTGACGTTGTTAAGATATCAGTACTTGTATTATTTATAGGTCTTACCTGTCCTGTATCCTGCCTCCGCATCCCGCACATTCGTCTGGGGTTGCAGGCGACCCCTCTGAGCTATCCCTCTCCTTCAGCATATTGTTATCCGTCTTGCGTTCCGGAATCGACTCTCTGTCTCATATAACAAGATTCAGTTCCTCTTGCACCTTCTCCTCGGTACCGTTTAGAACAGACATAGTGCGGTTTTCGCCCGATAAACTCGTAGCAGAATTCCTTGGAACACAATAAAATGTATGCTCAATAAAGTTATAACGTTTAATAATATTAATTGCATATGTGTGTGATCATGCTTTAGCACTTCTAATAACGCATGCTTTATTTTATTAACGCAATATTCCAGAGAGATGCAGTGTATGTTAGACTATTGGATATACCTTTAGAAACTTGGATGGCTTGCATAATCTGAAAGGCTTATCTTAATCTTGGGTAGGTATTTATTTAGTTTTAGTTTCCGGGCATGTTAAATGCAAAAAATGGTTTTTTAACTTTTCGTTCCACTCTCAATCATTGTACAGTGAAATGAAAACGAGATATGGGCTAAAACATTAAAAGCCCACTATCACTTTTTACCTGTTGCAATAAAAATTCAAATTGAAAAACTAAATAAATGTTATTAAATGTTTCATAGAACTTTCAGCACTGAACTTATTTGATGAAAAGCTCGATACCATAGATAGATAATAATTACATATCCGTATGAGCACAGAGCACTAACTAAAATAAATGTATGGAATTAAGAATTTAATTACTGGCATTTAGTTAAATATTTTAAATAAAAGGTTTAGAAATGCCGTGTAAATGGATAAAAGCTTATAAATGTCACCGTAAGATTGCAAAAACCCTTAGATTGTAATCTAACTAGCAAAATTGTAAAATATTTCAAAAATTGATACTCAGAACATTGAACAGTTCACAATCTTTCGACAGTTTAGAATTTCGCGAGTTAGATTATAATCTAACGGTTTTTACAATCTTACAGCGACATATATATAAAAGCGAAAGGTCTCTCACTGATTCATCACGATATCTCAGGCACTATAAAGCATACAGACTTGAAATTTGGAAGATAGGTTCCTTCCATGGTGTAGACGGCAGCTAAGAAACGGTATTGAGAAAATTCACCCCTAATGGGTTGAAAAGGGGGTTGGAAGTGTGTATGAAAGTCCTTTGTTTTTGAAGTTAGAGACATGAAAATTGGCAATTAAGTTAATAGTTATACATAATAAAAACACATTTATGCAATATTACGAAAATACACCCCAAAGAGGGTGTAATGGGGGTTGTAAGTTTGTATGAAAGTCCTATGTGTTTGAAGTGAAAGACCTGAAAATCGGCATTGAGGTTATTAAATTTAAATAAATAATAACCTATATAAATATGCAATTTTACGAAAATCTACCCCAATAGGAGTGCAATAGGAGTTGGAAACTTACATGAGGGTTTTAAGTTTTTGATGTTAGAGACTTGATGAAAATAGGGATTTAGGTTATTAGTTTTAAATTATAATAACCTGTATAATCAATTTTACGAAAATTAACCCCAAAAAGGGTGAAATGGGCTGTAAGTTTGTATCAAAGTCCTCTGTGTATGTAGTTAGAGGCATGAAAATCGGGATGTAGGTTATTAGTTTTAAATAAAAATAGCCCGTGTAAGCAATTTCGCGAAAATCCACCAGGTTCATCCATCCAATCCATGCATGTAGGTTATAAGTTTTTAAAATCGGCATTAAGGTTATTTATTACTTATTAGTTTTAGCCGCTATATGTACCTAGGATTTATGCAGCGGGAAAATCGCATAGGAAATCAAAAATTGTACGCGGACGAAGTCGCGGGCGACCGCTAGTGTTATTATATTTTATTGACTCTCTTTTCATTCATTATACAATTTTTTCCGGTAGGTACCTGAAACGTACAAAGTATGTTCCTACCTCATTAGCTTGGTGGTGAAGCGGATCTGAGCTAAGTGTGGGATTTCGGTACGATCAGGATTTTAACTTGGAATCATCAAACTCAGTACACGGAACAAAAATTCACAGATTTCGCAGTCCCCGCACGAATCGGAGAATTGAAAATGAATACAAAAATTTACGAAAAAAAAAATCTGATTTCAGAATTTTTTATATATTTAAAAATCTCTTCGAATGCACTTCTCTTTCAAAATTCCAAACAAAGTTACATCTCGATCCTCCCAAGATCCTCGGAGCTATGGCCAAAAATACGTGGCAGGCGATTTGCATCTGATAACCATTTTCAATGGTAAAACTAGCCTGCTTCTCTTATTGAACAATAAATGATTTCTAGACCAGTAGCGACCAGTGTTGAAATGAAAAAAAAAGCGATAAGAAAGCGTTATTGGTTTCGGTGTATTTCCTAATTATAAAAATAAATAATGTAGAGTTCTAGTGTCAGCAATTTTACGATCATTAACACCTGAAGGTGCCCAGTAAGTATTTCTTGCGTTATAATTATTATAACGCTACGCTTGACTGCGGCTTACTGTTTCACTTGCGGCTTAAGCCCGTTTCACGCGAAGGCTAACTGCTAAGCAGCGAAGCAGAGTAGTGAGCAAAACTGCAGTACTCCTATAGAATTCATGAAGACGCGCCCAAGCCCAACTCTTATTTATTTTTATGTTGAAACTATTGAGCATTCAGTACAATAAACTGCCTGTAAATATTGGTCTATAACACCACTGGTATGTACCAAATAGTAACTATAAAATATACTTGAGTTTTTAAAAATAACATAATTTATTAAATAAATGTGCGCGTGCTGAAATATGCTCCTGTTTGACGACTAAAATATTTACCACCGGTTTCGTCCTGAAGCTAAGCCGCCTGAAGTGGATTCCCAATTTTTTGCATAAAGCTCATATTTAATGTTATGATTATCATATATATATATAGCTGTATATACTAATATACCTAATATCACACATATTTAGACATATTCTACTGTATGTGCCTATGAGTTAAGTACTTTTTGTAACGACATAATTTGAGAATTTGAAAAAGTATGCGTTATTAATAAAGTTACTTATGTAGTTGCAGCAGGCAGCTCTAGAAAATCAACTTTGCATAAAAAGTATGGTCGAAACGACTACAAATAAAAAGAAAAGCTACAAATAAAAGTTGTTTATCCACCAAGCAAGCGCACTGCAGAAATAATAAAAAAGGTAGATTCAATACATAAATTTGAATACGCTGCTATAAGTTTTCCATATAAAAAGGCTATCTTCTGCCTTCATAAGCATATAATTTATAATTCTCCCGCGTCGACTGGCACAAATCAGCAACTGTACACAATGGGACATCTATAGGATCTTATGGAGGTTTATGTTGACGTCCCTTTTATCGGGAGAGACAATGGAGATTGTTTGTACGCTTTTGTTTTATTCTGCTCTGGACGACCGTCGCGTACCTACGTAGCTGCAAATATTATTAAGTAAATAATATACCATAACCCATCCTCAGTCCATCATCCTTTCATATATATCTAAAGGTATATATCTAGATACTAATAATAGATAAAACTGTAACTCGACGATTCATGTACATTGATAATTCTTTTAATTTTAATTCGCGGGAGCTTTATTAAATCTTTTATTTTTATTTTTGTCTCCTGCCTGTATTTCCTGTCCGTCAAAAAACTGGATGATCTTCATCTAGTTTTAAAGTTCCCCGTAAAACTGGGCATTTTCGTTCTCAGATGTACACAGCTTTTCAATTTGCAAGTAAAAATAGAACATCTAAATTGATACAGCCATATTTTCAGTACAGATCGATGGGTCGATCAAGCATCGTACTTATTGCGTTAATATAACATTTACTATTATAATATAATGCATATAATTTTTAATGAGTGCTTAATATAATGTTTAGAATTCTTGTGTGACATCATCACAATCATCATGTTATCTTATTTACGCTGTTTATACCAATATGTTGGAAAATATTCAGTGCAAATTTCTAAGATGCTTAAAAAAAGATTAAATTCCTTCAACATTACTGAAACAATATCTTTAGATCTTAGAAAGGAACACAGGATTAAATAGTCTTATATAAAATTATAAATGGCTTATTTGATTCTTCTCCCTATTTGTTAGAGATAATTAACTACTTTGTACCTAGATTGTCGGTCTGTTGCGGCGTGATTGAAGGACAATTTCGTATTTATAATATTAGTATGTCGTAAGTATCAAACAAATATTTGGCCACCTTGTACTTACTTACTTACCCAAACGGGTTGATAGATTTGATTACATACGAATTTGCATGAACTTATATACTTAATAAAAAATGAGGACTTTTTAACTCCTATTCTATTTAAAAAAAATATTAATCACGTACCTACTTGTTAATTTTTAACCGAAAGTCAAAATACCAAGTAATGTAGATTTCACAAAAATAACTCATGTACTACTTATCGATTAAAATTAGCCTATTAGTGAATTAAAACTTTAAAGGCGAATGTACGAACTAGATTTAAGTAGCCATTTGATGTTAATTGTTGTATGTATTCCAATAAAGAGAAAAATAAATTATCCAAAAATGTCCTTTGAATACCAACCCACTATTCATTTTATATATAACTTAAATATTTAGTTAGTTAGTTTATAAATAAATAGTATAAAAACTACTTTAAGTTACATCCGTACTATAATATTATTAGAGAAAGTCAGTTTGTCTGTCACTCACGCTGGTAACACAAGCTTCACGCTTAGTTGGAGGGGAAAAGGGAATTACTACTCAGCTCACGTAATGTATTTTTATAAGAAAAAAAATAGAGTACTAAAACGATATCAGACAGCATGATATCGCACTTTCGGGACTATAAGGCTATATTAAAAAGTGCAAATAAAAAATAAGCTAGTGCGTAATCTACTCAGACTACTAACGACTCAGTCAAAATATTTACATAAATTATTAATCGTGATTACGAGTATGTATATTTTGGAACGACAATTTGAGTTTTTTGACAATTGTCGTTAGGCACGATTGCCTTCGTTTGTTTAAGAAATGTTGCTCTTATAAATACATGCTTATTGCTTTAAAAAAATTTTAATGTAATAATATTTAATGTAATGTAATAGCTAGATATTTTACTCTCTACTTCAATGCAGATTTTAGTTTTTGAAGTTAAAACTTTTTTAGCCGCGTTGAGCACATTTTGGTAGGAGTTAAACTTGTGGATTCGCGTCACCGCCACCGACACCTCGCGTTGTTACGAAGACAAAAGGTCTTAAATATAAATATACTACATTCGTAAATTAACTTTAATCCCTTGGTTTTAAGGTTTATATTTAAATAATTATTGTTATTAATTGTATTCGCCTTTATTTTATTTAAAAATAATCAAAAAAGTTTTTTTTTAATGTTTTACATATTCGTTTCCACTTCTATCGGCAGTCCCTATGACTGCCAATCTTTTTTATTCTACTACAATTTTGCCAATGACTGCTATCTCACCTGATAGTATATGATGATGCAGTCTAGATGGTATTGGGCTAACCTGTTAGGGGTATGGCAGTTAAATTAAAACCCTCCTCTCGTACAAATCGCTTGACCGTATGTCTTTGCAGGTAGGGTGGTAACTAGTCACAATCGAAGCCTTCACAATACCTAAGTAGGTACATAAGCAGATTCCTTGTTCTGTGGAGCCTCCAGACTAGACCAGAGAGAATTCATTTATTTTCCCAAATTGAATTTCTGACGAAAATCGATCCCGGAACAACACCCACGATAAAACCACAGCGCTCACCACTGCACCAGTGAGATCTACTGTGTGTGTGTGTGTGTATCAGTGTTACTAGTTTTGATAGTCTGATACCTGATATCTAGGTACCTTATAAATTGAACAACGATTATAATTAACCATAAATACATCTATTAAAATATCTACTTAGTTATTAAAAATTCTCATAAATAAATAATCAGTCCCATTTATAATAAAAATTTTGTGTTCTGATAAGCACGTAACTACAAAGTTACATATTTTGTACAAATATTTGGAATGTAAGCCGTTTATTTAAATTGAAAATTTAATAATAATAATTAGGCTTGCTAGCATAATCTAATTGCTGCACAAATCATGCCCGCGTGGAAAGGGCAAGCTTAATTTTAACATTACTGTTCCGAAATCATAGGCTAGAATTAATTAGAAGTGGCAGAACAAACCACAACACAATTAAAATTTTTGTAAATTTTAGCACTGGAGCCCGATTGTAAGTATTTGATAAAGGAATAAAATATTATATCTCTAAGTGCCAATTTTTTTTCGTCCCTGTGGATTTCTTTTTATATTTCCGCGGATACTCTTTAATTTAACGGGATAGAATGTATATCCTTCCCAGGGATATAATCGGTTGAAAAGACGGCCCATTAAAGCATATGAGTCAGATAGACACACTTCCGCATTTATAATATCAGATTTATCTTATCTTTTCGTTCAGATTTTGCAGTAAGTATATCTTTTTTGCTAAGGTGTCAATGAACTAACTATGCCGTTTTATATCCTGTCTCTCTGATCTCTCCCTATTTTTGAATTTTTGGTATTATTGTTATACATACCTACATATAAAATACCTACTTAATCTTACGCATATCTAGGTACAATAATAATTTTTTTGTATGATATTTTATAAGTTGGTATATTAACGTGTTATTAAGCTATAATATTATTTTTGTTATAAGCACATGTATTATTAAGTAATTAAGTAAGTTACCTGGAAGAGATCGTAAGTTGTGGTGTTTTGTCATTTGCTCAGATATCTGCTTTTATGGTTTGCAATAAATTATGTACCTAACTACATACTCGAACTTAACCTGCAGTGGTGCAATAACTGAGAGTGGAGAGTTGGAGTGAGTTGTTTAGTCAAACTTCAAACTGAAAGTTTCCCGCCACAGCAGCTCTCTTGATGAATTTACTTTATAGATATAATCCACACGGGTCACTGGCAGCTTATGTTTGCAATACATGGAAGCGTATCATACACATTTTAGTGCCACTAAAAAGTCTACAGAAAAATCCAATAAAACACAAAACATAAATGACCAGTTGCCTTATCTAATCAAAAACAAAATAGCTCCTAAAGTTTTTATCAAAGTTGCGTTTATTAACCTAAAACTGTAAATAGTTTTATTATAGTTGTTAGTTTTGATAAGGTTGCTCTAAAACTGGGGTTTTCAAATTAAGAGCAATCAAAGGTTTTATTGTTGCACGTTTATGTTTGCTTTCTAAACGTATTTAGCCAATACTATAAAATAATTAATATAATTATTATGAACCCATTTTAAGCAGACCTGTAATATAGATAGGTAGGTAGGCATACTATAGACCCAGAATACTATCCTATAAAGTATAGATGATATATATTTTAATAGATAAGTACGGGATCCTGATAGTTAAGACCATTTTTATGCACCCATCTACAGATTAAATATTTGGCTCATACTAATTTGATTTTTACCTCTTAAATTACAAATATCTCAAGAATATCCAATCGCAGCTGCGTCAACCCAATATAAATAACACAAAAAACAACTCACTATTTTAAAAAAAAAGACCGATATCCGCAACACAACGCT
The DNA here is from genome assembly GCA_964035005.1 of Erebia palarica. Lineage (NCBI taxonomy): Eukaryota > Metazoa > Arthropoda > Insecta > Lepidoptera > Nymphalidae > Erebia > Erebia palarica. The sequence continues at coordinate 26,797,713 of OZ035986.1, forward strand.
TTCAATGCAAAACGAAAAATCTTTCGCTTTAACAGTACACAATATTCGAATACGAAATTTGCAACTGCAATGCCTTAGAATCTCGAGCGAGGGTAAAGAGTATACGCGATCCCCTCTGGGCGGCCTCACGCAGCCTCCACGCCACCCTCCGCTCCGACACACCCTTTAAACTGGAGCTCACAGCATTTGGAACCACGAAATTCCAAAGAGAAAACTTACGCGAATCCTACTTTGAGTCATGTCTAACATTTTTTGCCACACAAAGGTTTTTTTTATTTTACTAAAAGTTAGCGCTTGACTGCGGTCTCACCTGATGGTTAGTGATGATTACAGTCTAGCGGTAGCGGGCTAACCTGTTAGGGGTATGGCAGTTTTATTAAAACCCATAAATAATAAAATATCTATCGGGAATGTTGGTACAAAAATATGTCTTAAATTTATAAAAGCAGTCTTAGGTAGTTACAATATATTCTATGAGATAACTGTCTACCTTCGTGCATTAGTTATACACAACTAAGTATATAAAAGCAGGTAGACGACAGATCTCTCTCTGCGTCATAGTCCTATTTGTTGAGGGTCGTGACCCCATTCCATTAGATATACAATGTCAGGAATTTTCTTGTGATAATAATGCGGAGGGTTCCCAGGTCCTTCCGCATACGACCCGACAAGACTTAATAGTAGGTACTATTTCCACTCTTAGGTTGCAACGATTGTTATCAGATGTTAGTGATAATAGCCCGGATCGACGACTTAACGTGCTCTCCGAAGCACGGAGGACCTGAAAGGGCCAAATTTATACTTTCGAGTTCGGTCACCCATTCAGTTACCGACTTAGGTCAACATCGTTTAACAATCGCAATCGACTGTTATGCGTTGTCGCAACCAAGCCACTCGTCCCTGAACGACAGACATGTATAATTCTGCAACATAAAAATAAGAGCATCACATTTGAACTCAGAAGGGATGGTTAAATAAATCTTGTTAGTTGTGATCGTGGTTCTTTTGATTTCTCCTTCCTGAGAAATATAATGATGTGAGACGCAACATGCGTAGACATTGACCCCGTGTCATATCAAGGAGACAGCATCAATTGCTGTGGAGAGTGGAGACCCTGGGGCCGAGGAGTTTAAGCGCCAAAATTTTTTCACGAGATATTTCACCGCGGTTAATTGACTTATCTGGTGACAGAAGGGCTAGCTCATTTTTTGCCCAAAGGATCAGCCTGGCTGTCCAGCGCAGCCAGCATTCTTGCCAACATTCCACGCGGGCATGATTTATATAGTAATGAGGTTAGGCTAGCTAGCCTTAAGTTCTATTGTATTATTTTCAATAAATGCTTTCTGACTTTGAAAACAAAATTGTGAGTATTATCAACATACCTCTCAAAGAAGGAATATTATAAAATTACAAATGCAGTTATAATCCACAGGATGAAGATACCTTGCCTGAATAAGAAAATTAATTGGTAGAAGTAATGAGGCAGTACCGTCACCTAACGAAGCCAAGATATTGATTACGCCTCAATTAATAATATTGAGTTGAAGAGAAACATTTCACCGGCCTTTTTTCTTACATTACAGGAATGCAATTTTAATGGCATGGCTTTTTACTAAATCTATAATAAAGATATTTTGAAACTTTGAAGTACTTCGTGAGCATTAACCGTAAAAAAATAGAAATACTTTCTAGTTCATACTTCATAGCTATATTAATTGAGGCGGGCGGGGTAACAGATGCTTCTCTTAGTCTTAGTCTGTAATTATGAGTCTTTTTAGCATAGCAAAGAATACCATAGGTATTTTAGTGGAATTGAATCATTATATTGAGAAATAATTTTATATATCGTAAATGGTTTGTTCCTGCCAATGTTATTACACCGATAAGTTGGATTTTCCGCTATGCTGGATTCAGCTGCAACGCACAATGAAGTTTTCCAGCAAATTGGAAATCGTTGCACTCGCTTGGCGACTTAATGCGAATAAAGTAAGAACGATACTTACTATCAGGTGATTCTTTTTACTAATAGAATAACTTAGATACCGGTAAAATGGATTTTCCGGTAAGTTGGATTCAGCTGCAACGCACTATGAAGTTTTACAGCAAATTTAACATCATTGCACTGGCTTGGCTATACTTAATTCGGTAAGAAGATAAAGTAAGTAGGATACTTAATAACAGGTGGTTCTATTCATTAATGGAATAACATTAGAAGGCCTTCACGGAAAAGCTAGTCCAGACGCTTGAATGACGGCAGCTGGCTAACGGAGTGTATCTAATCACAGTTATACTCATATACTTAATATACAAGGCAAGTAACATATCATGCTGTGGAATTCCTGTCTGCTAACCAGTTGATTCAGTAATAAAAATAGGAAATACTGAAAATATTATATTTTTGGAGTTTACATCCTTTAGAAACATTTTTCATATATAACCCCGGGGTAAATAAATGAATCAAGCATACTTTCAGTAATATAAAGAAGTCGGTTAAAATGCGTTATTTTACCCTCACTTAATAATCTATATATTCTATAATCTTTCGTAAAGAGTAAAAATTGTGATGCGCATAACTTTTGTGATGCTTTGTTTATCTTAAAAAGATACTAAAGGAAAAGGTTATTGACAGACTGGTCTATCAGCGCATAGCTCAAACCACTGGGCGGATGGCTGAAATTTGGCGTACAAATAGCTATTATGACGTATGATTTACTAAAAACGGATTTTTGAAAATTCAATCCCTAATGCGGTAAATCGGGCTTGAAGCAAGTTTAATAATAATATGTTAAAGCAATTTATGCAGAATGGGACTGTTACTTTCATATTTGACCGAGCGAAGCGAAGGTCTCTGAGTCTACTTGAGTGAATTTCAATCAGAGCCTTATAACTTCTGAATTACTAAACGTAATCACTTCAAATTTAAATATAATATGTAAACCGATGGCATCCAGCCGAATATGGCTTAAAAAGTTATAAAAATCTTTATTTCAGGGGGCTCTCATAGAAGCGAATGCGAAGTAAAATATTTTTATAGCGTAACATAGGGTTACGGTTATTATTCTTTAGGGACTAGCGCAAGTTTCATCAAAATATTCAATATGTACGGAAGCATGTGTTATGGCTCGACCGTAACAATAGCATGATCATCCTCAGAGCGGGTGTAGTGCTCGGGGACTATTGGTCCAACCGTTCATCTTTGGTGGTCGTATATATAGCGTAATTCAGAGAACACTTCGTAGTCGTGAGTTGGGCTCTTCGTGGTCGCGTGCATCGTACTAGTGTCAGCTTTGCGTTTAAAGTCGAAATGAATTGTTACAAAAGTTAAAGGATTGTTAATTTATTTATTGATGAAGGCTCGATTGTACTGATATTTGACTCATTCGATGTATTTCACTCGGTTCGTTCCCAACGCCATATTGGAATAACTTGTTTAAATACGAATGTTTTACCATCGGTAGGGAGTCTCCACCGAGACTCCAACGATTATTGAATACCTTCGGTGTTTAGATCGTTACCTTGTTTACGAGCCTGCGGTAGCAACTGCAGCCTGGTCAAATGATTTGTTACTGTAGTATTTTATAACTGAGTTTTATAAATTAACTAATTAGATTAAATCTCTCGTGGTTAGAGTACAAATATATTAAAAGTGTTTTATTAATACCTACTTCTGGATTGTTCTCTAACACTAGAAACGCCATCTATTGGATTATGTGCGAACTGAGAAGACTGACACAAATACAACACAAGCACATACACAAGCTCGACTTGCATTGCAACGTATGCATGCATGGTAGGTACGTTAGCTATTTATCGATAGAATAATGACATAGAAGCAACAACATTGTTATGGACACGAGAGCATAGTAATTATGTAATCCTAATTGTCCAACACTTAAAGGGATCCAGTTTCTTTGATACAGGCAGAGCGTGTACCTACCTAACTGGATCGAGCTCACATTACATTCAAATGGCGAATTTATTACATATTATATTTATGTATAAGTGTATAACTATGTGTATTATTAATGATTGTAGCTACGAAAGAAGATAGTCAACCGAATTCAATAAAGAAATCAATGGATAAGCTCCAATTAATTCGGATTTCAAAACAAGAGGTCTTCATTCATATACCTACATTCATTCATAGCTAGTGATGTGCCACTTTGGTACCAAACTTTAACTAAAATTTATCTTTTATATCTTTATCTTTTAAAAGGTGCCTAGGTATGTAAAACTTAAGTATTTAATAAAATGCGGTTAAAAATAATTCGAAATGACAAGGAATGAAACAGCTCTGCTAGCATGAAAGCTAAATGTAACTTTATCTGGATGAGCCGGGACTTTCCACGTGCGTCTAGAAATGAAATGATTTATTTCTCATAAAACAAATTGTGTCACTTAAGATACCTATGTCAATTACACACCGTATAATCCAGTTCTTCGAGTAAGATTTAGCTTACAATATGTAACGAATTTTATCTGGCTAGGTTTTGATTAACTAAGTAATTTTGTTATCATTTTATTTTAAAGGTAAGTGTATTGTAAAAGTACCTAACCTAACTACAGATTGAATTTTTCACTGTAAATACAGTGAAAGCTTTAATTTTTGAGAAAATTTTATCATCATTTTAATTAATGAAACTGGAGTAGACGGAGTTCATTGTATTAGGAATCCATAATTCCATGAACTAGATGATAGGCCGCGTTCACATAATATCTCTCAAGTAGATATACCTATTAAGTACTTAATTATTTAGTAGTAAATTTATTTTTAGTATTTTACCAGTAAAATGGGCAGGAATTTTACTGGTAAAGTACTAAAAATAAATCTAATCTTTGGTAATAAAAATTTTATAAGAAAGGTTATAAAAATAAAAACGAATAAATTATTTTTTATTAAAATACGCAAAATGCATAGGTTAATACTTTTTAATTTTCCTTAAATAATACTTGAATTTAATATCTGTTTTCAGATTTTTTTAATCTCCCTGGGCCAATTTTAACGTCGTAGAGTTCTAAAAAGGTTCCAGGTTCGATTACTGGCAGAGACAATTCAGAAAATTATAATAAGTAAGTATATTATCTAATGTCTGTATTTCTAAACTCTTTTAAGTATGCTTTGCTCAGGTGGAATGTCTAAAACTCCTGAAACATGCATTTCTACATTTGTAATTGAATACAAGATATATTCCCGTCCGGAATTTCTAGTCCCGTCCGGCCGGTGTGGAATTTCCATGTTAGGTACAATAGGTGTTTCTTCAGTTTGATTAAAATCCGAAATAGCAATAATTTTCACAATCTAATTAGAAATAGATTTTCTATAGGTGCCTATTTAACCTGGACTTGTTCAAATTTCTAATAATATTATAAACACACAATCAAAATTATATGTAAATTTTTGTCTACCTATTAGTCTAAACCGGCTGCTAAACCAACTTTGTGACGGCTTCCAGACAGGGAGTGGAATTCTAAATAAGAAACGGTCTTAGATAAGTATGTTTTACTGCGGGAAAACCTAAGTTTTATTCGTCATGCGGGGTTTTCAAATCTATGCTCATATTATAAATGCGAAAGTGTGTATGTCCATCTGTCTGTCTGCTACGCTTTCACGGTCCATCTGTTCAACCAATTTTGATGAAATTTTGTATGGGGATAGTTTGTATCCCGGGGAAGGATATAGGCTACTTTTCATCCCGGAATCAGGGAGTTCCCGCGGGAATCAAAAATCTTAATCCACTCGGATGATGTCGCGGGTATCATCTAGTAGGTAGGTACATAAATCCAATTCAATCATGTCGCATGATAGAATCCATCTAGAATTACTAAATAAGTAGAAAGATAGACCGTACCTACCCCAAAGGTTGTGTTTACTAGTGTTGTCATTCTCTTATTTACGTGTATCACTACGCAACTGATAAACTGAGTGAGTGCCGGCTAGAATGTAAAGTATAAACTACAAAACGAAATAGAGCGAACATAAACAGGTGTAAGCTTTTTAATTACCCATTCTGTAAGTAACTGGGCCAAAAAAATCATAATTCAATTACCTCCTAAGTCCTTAACCAGCGCGGACTGGCAACGTCGCGTTTAAATTTCACCGCCAAACAGTTACAATACGCATTCAACTGTTCGTGAACGCGGCACTGTTCAAGCCCGGTAGACATCTGAAGGGGCGCAGCAAAGCTGCGACGTTGCCACGCCTCCACCTCCGAAATCGCCAATCGCACGCTTCACTCACCGAATGCGGTTTGGTATTCGAAATGTTCGGTGTTGTTCTTATCTCTTTCTACACCGCAAAATGCTGTTTGTACCAAGCGAGATGAATTGATTACGGTTGTTTAGACTTATTTTTTGTTTTGACAAATTGAATGGAGGAAAACCGCATAAGTTTGAAAGTGGCGTAGCGATTTAGAGCTCTATGCCTCTACTTCAAAGTGAATTATTTAATACACAGTTATGCGAAATGATGACGACGAGGTATGGAGTTTTGATATACACATCATCTAGGTATGACGCGGTTTAATAGGAGCAGGAATACTACCCTTAAAAAACTTTTTAAATAGATGCTGAACTTGGACTTGTATCCTATCCAGTATTTATATTAATTTTATAAGTTATGGCTGAGTACCTACCTACCAAACTTAGGAGCGGTTTTATAAAGCTACTCTTCACAATCACTCTGGAATATCCAATATCCAAAAAAGGTTAAACTCAATGTACCTACCTAATAGAGCAAGGTCAATAGAGATGAAAAATTTCTAGCTAGGTACCTCCCACATTTTCTCCGTGATATTCCGCCATGGACATAGGAGTGCAATAATGTCAAAAAGAACTTGATGCCAATTGGTTCATTTAAAAAAATGAAAGATATGAAAATGATCATATTTCACTTATGCAAGTAGGTATCTTTTTTTTAATTGAAATTATGTCATACCTATTGAAAACAATACAATAATAATATTCTTACCTAATATTGTAAGTTCTCTACTTTTTATCATAAAACAGCCGCTAGATTTTTCATCTACCTAGGTAGGTACTAATGGTCCATGATATCGGCTTTGAACTAAAAAGGTGTTTTCATAAACAGTTTCATTCGGAAATTCTACTTAAAATTATAAAATTTAAATGGCATTACAGAAACGTCTGGCCACAAATATCTATGGATCATGATGAACGTAAAAAAAGGAAAGCTTTTGCCCCACATAACATTTCAGGCTGGGAAAAATAATAGTACAAACGTCTTCTTACCACCTTTAGGTAGGTAGGTAGTTAGTTACTCGGGGTTAAATGCGCAGAGTTGCCATGGAGACCCCTCTTTGTAGCCGTCTGTAGGCAAATAAGTAGGTAGGTATCTACAATTCCGTCCCGGAGGCAGCTCTCAGGTCCGAGTTTCCTTGTTTTCTTTATTTCTAGTCGTTAGAACTAATTGAAATAAGTAATCCACAATAATATTATGAACTAGTTTTTTACCCGCAGCTTCGCTCACTTTAATTCCGATTGTCATAAAAATTTCAAACCCCTATTTTACCCCCGAGAGGTAGGGGAGAATTTGCAAAAATCCTTTCTTAGCGGATGCCAATGTTACAAAAACTACCTTTATGCCAAATCATTCAGCCTGATCCATCCGATGGTTCGAACTGTGGGTTGATAGATCGGTCAGTCAGTCAGTTACCTTTTCCTTTTATATAATATTTAGATTTATACTAAAGTACGTTTGATAATGTGTCTGCTACATTTTCACCCAACTCGCTCAACAGAACTTGAATAAATTTGGTACCTACCTAAAGAGATAGGTTGCATCCGTTAACTTTACTACTACCTAGCAACTTTACTAACTTCATGCGGACGATGTCGTAGGCGTCATCTGTAAAAGTACGTATATATACCTAATTAATCAATATCTTTTAAGCAAGAGCAAAATCCTTCTTGCTTTTTTATTCTTCATGGCTTTGGATATCTTTTGTATCAAGAAGGTTTCGTCCAACCCTGTTTTCCGTTGATTCGATACTTGAAAATTTTGTGAAGTATAGTAGGTACCTTTATATTAATGTCAAATTTTTAAATCCAATCGGTACACACTTATATCGATTTTAGAATCGATGAAAACGGAGAACCCCTTTAAGAGCTACCATGGTGGCTCTTCAAAATCCGGACCTAAATCACTCACCTCGAATAAGAATGTATGTAGAGTAGGTATATCATAAATATACATAGGTACATATATTCCTACTTATGTTTGCAAAAACTTTATTTATATTTTTGAATGCAAATCTTTAATCTGATATCCTACTTATTTAACAATCCATCAAGTCATCGAACATATTATAGCAACCTACTTAACTAAGAGTAAGATCCAAGAAACAATGGCGGAGCATATCCTGTCGGTCCTACACCAGCAGAATACACAAGAAGCCTGATTCCGAATCCTGTCTCAATTGGTCACAAATGACTTGTTCTTATGCGGCTATAGAAGGCGAGCTCGCAATTGATATTAATTTCATGAAGTGGATTGATGTAAAAACTACTGGTTGCATTCAACGCTTCCCAATGAGGACAAGATAGCTGCGCTGTGTATTGCTCAAATCGTTTATGATTACCTGCATAAGTTTATAAAAATAATTTGGTATGATAAATATATTTGACTGGTTTATCACATGAATTTTTAAGAACCTTGGTAACTTACGTTTAAAATAAGTGGAATAGTAAAATAAATTAGGCACCTAAGTACCTAATCATTCATTCGAATATTTTAAAAATCCGTAACGTCTCGGATTTACAACATAATACCTATCAATATTGACCTAGCTGATGCTGACAACTTATTCATGTCGCATAGATTTAGTTTTGTTTCAAAAATAATGTGAATACTTGCTGAATGACAGAATGCCCTTCCGGCTTCCGTTTTCCCCTCCTCGTATACCTTCAAATCAACAGTGAATAGGCATCTTCTAGGCAAGCGCACTCCACTTTAGGCTGCATTATCACTTGCAAGCAGGTATGATTGCAGCCAAGCGCTAGCCTATAAATTAAAAAAAAAACCGGGTGAAAAGTTTCCCTATCTGCAATCGGTTCAGCCATTTAGGTGCGAAAGATGCAACGAACAGTTGCTTTCACATTTATAATAATATTCAAGTATGGATGTAGGCACCTACCCATATGACACGCAAAAACGTAATAGGTTCATTACTGATGAAATATCAAGAATGTTACGTTTTTTGCATGAATTTTAAAATAGTAATAATGTACCTACTTATTTTAGACCTTATGTCGTCGAGTTACAACATAAACGCGGTGTCGTCTATCAGCGGAGATATAATTGTCCTACTATAACGAGATGAAAGCAATGGCGTCTATTTTTGGCTGCTGAGGTAGTAAGGGACATACTGGTGATCAGTTAGGCCAACTTAGATTTTTTTTATTTAGCCTACCTTACAACATTATATAAATATACTCTAGAGTCTAACCTCTATTTCCAACATGAAGAAATGTAGAGCTGATAAGGTAATTTGGTAAACAGTTGGTGTCACGTAAAAAAGGTTTCTGAATGAAAATGGTGGGGATGTGTCTGCAGGCACAATATTTATTCTATTCTTACTTCCGTTTAGCCCGCAAAACGAAATGATGACTGGGAGTCAATTCGCAAAGGACTACTCCAGCGTCACACCCTACATTGAGTGTGACGCTGGAGTATTCTAGTCATGTACCATCATAATTCGAACGTACAAGTTTTTAAGTCTAGTAAGTTTTTTAGTAAGATTTTCTGTATTTTGTAGTTTTGTTTGTTTTTATCTGTGCTAATTATTGTAATCCCAAATAAAGATTAATTTATTAATTTTTAACAATTCCCCAATAAGCAGGTGACGGCCTTTATATTTCACACCAGTTGTAACAAAATTTGTTGATAGAAGATAGATTCTTCGCTCTTCAACAAATTGAACTATACTTACCAAAATATACTTAGTGTTAGGGGATTATAATTTATGTGGATTTAATCTAGAACTACTTTACCTTACCTAAGACCTAATTTTCCGACCATAAAATAAAATAAATAGGTAATAGCTGCCCTGCGAACTTTGAACATCATACAAAATATAAGCTCTTTTGTTAACCAATAATGGGATGGCTATCATACTTATTGTATCTGAAAAAAAATATAATGATTTGACTTGTGTAAGCTCTGTGTGTAGAGCGTCTAATTATTATAAATCTGTCGGCGATGGTGGGACGAGACATTGTGTAGTTTTATTTGTACGAAGCGAGTAAATTCACGCGGGCAAGCGTTAGTAATGTTAATAACATGTTCTTGTGCTATATTGACATCGGCTTCAATGTTTTGTTAGCGAAACAGCACTATGGCTAATTTGATTATCATCTTAGTGATCGCCTCTCTCTCTATCCCTCTGCAACAACTTAAGTTGTGGTAAGGTTTTTTTCGACGTTACGCACTTGACAAAGCGGTCGTGGTTGCCTGCACTGCCTGCAGCGAGTAAATTCACGCGGGCAAGCGTTAGTAATGTTAATAACATGTTCTTGTGATATATTGAAATGGGCTTCAATGTTTTGTAAACGAAACAGCACTATGGCTAATTTGATTGTCATTTTAGTAATCGCCTCTCTCTATCCCTCTGCAACAACTTAAGTTGTGGTAAGGTATTTGTTCTCTTCGACGTTACGCACTTGACAAAGCGGTCGTGGTTGCCTGCACTGCTGTGGCTGACTATGATAAGCAGATTCATTTTTCTGTGATGCAACTCGTCTTTTCTCTGATAGCTAGTTTCATTAAGCATTTAATTTTTTTTTAATCCACTGCAAGTTAGCCCTTGACTGCGATCTCGCCTCATGGCAAGTGATGATGCAGTCTAAGATGGTAGCGGGCTAACCTTTTAGGGGCATGGCAGTGATATTAAACCCATACCCCTAAACGGTTTATACGGTGGCACGTCTATGTCGGTAGGGTGGTAACTAACTAGCCATGGCTAGACCATGAAAAATTTAGACATTATAATTTCCCAAATTTATCCTGATGGGAATTGAACCCGGGACCTCCGCACGTTAGGGCAACAGCGCTCAACACTTCGCCAGGGAGATCGTAAAAATAAGGAACTGAGGTATCTTGTGGAATGTTATAGTAATGTCCTAGAGATGTTTAAAGTGCAAAACAATACTGCCATCGCAAAATTACACGCGTGAAGCTCAAAAGTAGTGGTAGGAGCGAGCTGGATATGGAGCGACGATCGGGGTTTGGCGTACAGCCGTCGTTACTTCAGACCCCGATTCCTCGGAGCTCGTGCGCGGACTGTAAGTACTTGGTCGGAATTTTAATTTTGTTCGAGTAATTGAAAACTTACATATACTATCAGTATCTATAGAATTTCTAGAGTTTTAACAATATTTTCAACAGTATACCCTAATGAAAACAATGTTACTTACTAATAAAATCATTATTCAACACAAAAAAAACTTCCATAATCCATGACCCAAATAATAAAGAAAAGTAATGATCTCATATTATTAGCGTTTCGTATGGCTACTGGATTAAAAAAAAAAATTGTGTGCCCGCTCCGACGCATGACTGTAATTATTTACTCTTTACGATTATAAAATAATATATTAAAGATTAGTAAATTGACGCATTTTTTATATTACTGAAAGCATGTTTGAGACATTTTTATATAATTTATATTCATCAAAATGTATTACAAAGTCATGGAAACATATATGTTACCATGGGAACATAAAGAGTAAGTTTGATTTTACTCCCCATAAATTTCCATACCGCGGGCTTTTATATGAAAATCGATTCTAAAGGAGGTAAACTCCAAAAACCGCCTAACTTATGGAACCGCAATGGTGAAATCACATGTCTGCCTGTCATAATCGTTTTTTAGTGAACATACTAATTAGACAGAAACTCTATTAAAGGTGAAGCTACAATTACAAAAAAATGAATAATTTTGCCGCAACTGCGTAGGCATGTGAAATTAATAACAAATTTCGGAGTTCGCTGTTTTACGAGAGCCACCTCCTCTTTTACTTCGTACATAGGTACTACGTACATCTTCATAACGTATAAAAAATCTATAGGTTAAATAAGTTAAAAATTAAAACGAAAATAATAAATTGGTTTAAAAAAGGGTCCATACAGGGTAAGTTATATTCGGCAAAATTATGTAATTCCATGCTTAGAATGAGAAAGTACGCCACTAGCAACATAATAATAATTATGTTAATATTAATAATTTGTTAATTTTGTATACCGTGATGAAATACGGAATACTGATTGTGCATTATAAACTAGCACTTGGGCGTTTTTTTAGCTAATGCTATCAGCGGAAGTAGCTGATACGGTATCGCGCGACCCCATCGTTTTTCTGTGTACTTACTTCTATTATATTTTACATTAAAGGTACACCTACATAATAATGTACTAACCGCTGCGTTCCTAATTACAGACAATCGGCGTGGACGTCTAAAATGAATCTAATGGAGATGATACAATATTTTTTATTCGGTGATAACTGAAAAATTACTTAGCTATAGACTGATAAGTAATTGATGATGCAATCAAATTGGTATTTTTTAGAGCTTAGATAGGTACGTCTTGGTCATAAGGGCCGGTTGAGTCAAAACATTGGTTATCATAAAATGCATTCGTTAAAATATAACACACGTGAGAACTATAACGTATGTTAATTTACTAATATTATTGCTTCTTGATAAAAATAGTGAATTTACGCCTTTTTGGCTATTGAAAGTTACGTGTCCGTCAAAATGTGTAGATGCAACCCAGTTGCTCGTAAATCCCTAGACACAGTTAGGCACAGTTACATATGACTTTTTTGCCTTCAATTTAGGATTTACGGTGCTGACTGCTGAGCAAAGTCGAAATAGATCTCGGCCCCAATCAGAAAAGGGCTATCCTGGATGAGAAATGGCAATGTGTGTGTATCGGGACGCTCATTTAGTCAATACTTCGTCTATTATTTTATTTTCAGTATGATTTTGTGTTTGCAGACTATTCGGTAAAAAAATATAAGCTAGCCTTGACAATAATATAAGCTAGGCTCACTGAAAGTCTAAGTAGGGACGAACAAAGTGTTTATTGTTTAAATTCTAACTGCGTGTTTCCTTTTATTTATACCTCAATATACCTTTTATTTATTTAGCAGTAAAATCTACTCTATGTAAATCCAATTTAACAAAACAAAAGTTACACAAAATTATTACGTATTAATTTTTAAAAATACAAAGCATTCTTGGAATTTATAATTTAGTGATATTTTATGAGTAGTAGTTTCTTTATATTTAATTTTTTCATAATAATAACGTAATCAGTACGATTAGTCTAAGTTTTTACATTTCAAATTCGATTGATCGTATTGAGAGTTCTATGTCATAAGCGACTGAGTTAATATATTAGTTGATATAAATAATAACAAATAACGTCCTCTCGACTAAATTTCAGCCACGGCCTCTCATCTCCACAGAGATAAGCCAGCTGCAAATTCGATTGATCGTATTGAGTGTTCTATCACATTAGCGACTGAGTAATATTTTAGTTGATACTTAAAAATAATAACAAATAACTTCCTCCCGACTAAATTTCGGCCACGGCCTCCTATCTCCACAGAGATTAGCCATCTGCGCGGGAGACATTACAGTGCACAAGACGTGTGTGCACATATACACGTGCACTCTCTGTTCCTTTGAGTAATCCCATAGACCGATGGGACGGAAAATCCGCTACGACCAGAGAGATACCAACGGCTTAACGCCAACTTCCTAACCCCGGGCTAGTACCACAGAATAGGTAATTGACCGAGCGAAGATCTCTGAGTCTACTTGAGTAAATTTGCACTTGTCCATCCGTCCGTCTGTCTGAGCCTTATAACTTCTGAATTACTGAACGTAATTACTTCAAATTTAAACATAATATGTAAACCGAAGGCCTCCAGCCGAATATTTTTTATATCGTTACATAGGGTTGCGGTATATCATTTTAAAGATAATTAGGAATAGCTAGAGTCCAAAAATATCTTTTTTTAATTTTGTAGGCTTTCAAAGTGGAGATTTTCTAACGTCCAAAGTTGACCTCAGAACTCTAAATTTTCTGAAAGGCTGAGCCTGAAACTTGATCAATTATTTGAATTATATCCTGTACTTGAACAACAAATACTAAAATTAGATAAATAATATAAGGAAACGAAATTATTCCATTTTTAATGAGCTTCAGTATTTTTAACGGAACTTCACAATGATGTCAATAGATGCCGCTCTGTAAAAGTTTATTCGTTTCTCCAATAACTCTTTAGCTCTTTTGCGTCTAATTTTAAAAGTTAACTATTACAATATATAGTTAAAACTATCTTATGGATACCGCGAGGTCTCAGTTCGGAGCGAACTACTAGTTAATATAGTACGATGCTAGTGCCTAATACTGAGAATTTCTAGTCAGAAAAACCCAATACTTAATTAAGGCCCGACCCGGCTAGTTTATTGTATGTGGGCAGTTAATTTATGACTTTCTTAATTTTCATTATTATCGCTATAAATTTAGCTCTCACGCCCGCATACAAAATAAATAGGTACATATATAGCCAAAAGAGTGATAATAAACTTACGTAAATAAAAAGAAATGAACAAACTTACATACACAAATACACAAATAAATAGTTGTAGCGGGCGGAGGTTATACCCCGGCAGAAGAGACCAGACGGCCGGGGGTCAGGGGGGACAGGTTGAGAAATCGGCGGACTATCCTAGCCGAGTCTGGCAACACCGCTTTCTGCATCCTAGCTGCGAACGAACTGCCACTTAACCCCAGTCGCCTCAGATGGTGAGCGAGGCTAACTAGGATTAACCCATCCGCAGATATAAGAATTGGGATGGTTTCAGTGAATTCCACATGCCATATGGCGCAAACCTCGTGAACCAGATCAAGACACTTTAGTTTTTTCTCCATCTCAGCTCTCACAAGGTTCTCATGGTGATGGTGATGTCCACCAACGGCACGACGTCAGGCTTATTCGCTAGAATAGTCCTGTCCGTGATGATGGACCGGTCCCAATAGATCCGGACTCCGTCACGCTCGAGTGCAGGCACCGGTGTGTACTTTTAGTACTGCAGCCTTAAATCCAGGAGACCGTACCTCAGAGCAAGCTCCTGGTGAAGGATTTTGGCCGCTTGGTTGTGTCTGTGCAGACACTCAGTGTTAGCAAGCGCCAATCATCCCGAAAGCAAATGTCTGAGTGACTCACCAGGATGGCGACAGGCCATCCTTCAGAATGTACTATCGATAGTTTCGCGTCTTAACGACCTGATCCTGTATCGCACAGACAAAACCAAAGAGGTCACCGAAGCGCAGCCATTGCACGCTTTTTTATCGACGTGTGTCTCATTAAGAGCTTTAAAAAAGCGTCCGTACAACTCCTTCTCCTTCCATACGGTCTCCCGGTCAGAGGCCCCGGTAAGGATAGGGGAGTGAGTCCTTTATCACAATTTATAACCTCTCTATGCATGGGTGACTCCCTCTTCGTCTGTAAGTATGTTCTGAGATTGGCTCCTCGGTTATGCATGGTTCCCGGTTATGCATGGTCTTGACGCTTAATACGCCTCGACCACCACATTTCTTTTCATATAATCTCATCACAGACGATTTAGGGTGATGCATGCGATAGAGAGTCATAGTCATGCAGACTTTACTATCCAGGGCGTCAAGTTCGGTCTGAGTCCATCTGAGTACGCCAAAGGTGTACTAGGTTATTATTATTATTATTATTTGCTATTGTTAATTAATACCAGATCACCAATTTGGATTCCGAGAAAAACTCAACAATCGATCAAGTTCACAGAATCAGTGTGAACTTAATTAAAACTTAACTTAATTAAAGTATGTTCTACTATATTTTTAGATGTAGCACAAGCTTTCGATAGAGTTTGGCACGTAGGACTTATCTACAAAAATTGAGAACTATGCTACCAAAGCCATTTGCAGAAACTCTTGAATCATATATTTCGAATAGATATTGCAAGAAGAGAGTGCAAGAAGACGCGTACTCTGAACTTAAGGAAATCAAAGCTACCACAAGGAAGTGTTTTAAGTTCAGTCCTGTACTTATTATACATATGTGCGTACGTTGATCCATGGGACCGTATTATTATAACTAACTATTTAATCCACGTCAAAGTTAATGTAAGGAAAATCTAAAAATATGTACTGAATTATGACGTTTATGGAAACAATAATTATTGTGTTATTTTTTAGTATAATAGTTATATAAATAAACCAATTCAAGAATAATATTATGACCAGGAATAGTTGGGTACAATGTGGTCAAACATTGGGATTTGTGCAAAGCAAATTTGTAATGAGGAAAAGGCGTTTTAAATACCTAATTTCTACACACTACAATGTACGTGTACATGTACAGCTTTTGTATTCAATTTAAGGCCAGTATCAAGGCATCTGAACTCTAGAAACTTGCTTAGGTACCCATCTATACTAATATTATAAAGGCAAAAGTGTGTCTGTCTGTCTGCTAAGCTTTAAGTGCCCATCTTTTCAACCGAGTCAAAATCAGAGTAGACATCAATATCAGCTACCCTTACATACCTCTTACGATATAGTCAGTATATATGCACCTACAATAGCCAGGTATATTAAACCCTTGTATTCACTAGAGGACAAAATATGCCCTGCAGCACGTGTCGCCAGAGAAGTCGGGTGACGTTATTGAGGAAATTCCTATTCTTATGATAAAATAGTTGTTTAACGGATTTCCCTCCTTTTCAAAAATAGACTGCCTTTACATTAATAATTTATATAAGCTACATACAAAAATATGTACTTAACTACATTGAACAAAACAAACCGCAAAATGTTTGCGGCAATAATTTTTCGGTTAGACGTACGTAATAGGTAACTAACGCCAGATTCGTGTGTATAGTCAATTTCTATTTCGCAATATTGATACCTATTCATTAATAAACAATTGCAAGTCAGACTCGCCCCTCGATGGTTCCGTATACCCATTTTGTAAGATAATTTACAATCTCAAAAACAAATCACTTTTAATTGGACTCCATTTAATTGAAATAATATGCAAGTGAGGCAGACCGACAGATATTGTTCAATATCGCACCCATTAAGGTTCAGTCCTTTCAGTCCGATCCTTTCCAATCCAGTAAGGAACCTGAAAAACAGCAGTTATGTAAATACCTTGATGTTCATGACTATATACGTAAGGATCAATTACACGAGTTAATGTTTCCGCTACTTAGAGGGAAACAAATCTCGATTTCAAAAACTAAAATGTCGAACAGAAAAAGAGAATAAATAGAAAAATAATCAAATTTGCGCACCCCTTAAATAGTGCATTGATGGGAAGTAAATTTATTTGTCCCATGCATTATCAAGGGCAAGGGTAAAAATAAATTATTTTTACATAAATTACTTTAAATAATCACTTCAGTGTAAAATTGCAACCACCTCTAAGCAATTGGTTAACACTTCCACTATTGCCAAAAGTTCATAGCTTAGAGCAAGAAATATAAATTCAGTCAATCCCAACATTTGAGATTGTAACTATGGCGCAGGATTCAAACAATAGGGCTAGCGATCATTTTTAACTGTTCTCGTTCTTAAACATACCTTCTTTTATACATTAAAGAAAAAAACTTCATCTATTCGTTACATAAGTAGTTACTTATTACTTTATTTAATTGCGTTAAAAGTTTGTATATAAGTAGTTTATGTGATTTTATGGGTACCACCAATGTGTATCTTATAGGTAATAATGTAATACTGAGTCGTATTAGTGGTCGTAAAGTCAGACCAATCGAGTGAAGCAGGGTTGGGTCAAGTAATATTTTCATAACAACATTTTCTACACCTCAAAAATACCACAAAAGTACAAGTACCGAAATCAGTCGACAGTGTGTAACATCAGCCATCAACAGTTCGGAGTGTCTCGCCCAAGCCTCAGGTGTCACGGTGAAAGACGCATACACGCTCTCGCATTTCAAAGGGCGGTGTATCAAAGTGTTCCCGCATCGATACGCGCCTCCTGTGCCCTGATGTACCGCACGTGGCATTCCAAAGGGGTGACATAATTGGACTTACCCGATTTTCCCCCAATTAACTGTAAATAGACTATTAAATTTTAATTTCTCTATTTACTATCACAGTAAAACTCAAATTATTTATCTCCTGTCATAAAACCTCAGACACAGACACCTGTGGTAGTGTTCCCGCCACCTACCATCACCAATTCTAATATTATAAATGCGAAAGTGTGTCTATCTGTCTGTCCATCCGTGTGTCTGTCTGTCTGCTACGTTTAAGCGGCCCGTCTTTGGTATAAAGATAGGTTGCATCCCGGGGAGGCTATTTTTATCCCGAAAATTATTATTTAGAGGTGTAACTTAAACCAAATTCTTCCAAGATACGCAACCCTTGGTGCGCGTGTCCAACTCGCACTTGGCCGGTAATTTTTTCTCCTTAGATAGTATGCACTGTCCAAGTGACCATGAAACGAAAATTCTTTGTTCTATTTAGGACCCAGATGCCCGAGGATAATAGAGTGGCAACTGGCAAAGCCCATTGGAATCGACTATGGCATAGGTGTGAATATTTCAATTTGAATTATAATGCGCAGGTGCCACGAACAAAGGACTTTTTGTTTCGAACTTCTTTAGGTTAACAGAAGAGGTGTTAAACGCGCACACACGGCCTTTTTTTAACGCAATGATAATTGGATAGTGTTTGTGAACTGGATATTGGGAAATCAGTTTTCTTCAGGGTGCATTTAATGTAGTAAAACTAGAACGTATGAGTATGTTTTATGCCAACCGGATTTATTGATGTCTAAGTAGATCCCATAGTTACTTATCAGTTAGTAACTGCAAGATGTTGCATGGCAGAGTAACCCCCACCCCAACTGAGTGCCTTGATTGGTAGATGACAACAGTTGATACCTACCACCATCCATGAGTCTACATAACTACCTCAATCCCGAATTTTCATAGTTTCTTCCCAGTTTGAAAGACTGATGATTACCGATGAGGTGTGGGTAAAATATCACCTTGGTTAATTAAGAATTTATGTATTTTTTAAATTAATAATTTTTTATGCTTGCAAATAGAATTTTTATAAGCAGGTATAACAAATTATTAATTTAAGGGCTAATTGTTCAATCGTCAGATAAAGCTTATCGGGGGAATAAATTTGACGTTTTGACAGGTTTTGTATTGAAAATCCGTCAAAGCGTCAAATTTATTTCTCTGATAAACTTTATCTGACGATTGAACAATTAGCCCTAAAACAAATGTCTTCGATGAAAAGCGCTAACCTGGGGCCATACTGCCAACGCTTAATGCAATACATAAGAAATATTTTACGAAGAGTTACTTGTGTAAGATAAGTTATGGAATCAATAAACAGTTATTTATTTATTTATTTTATTACTCAAAATGATGATTACTGTAATGTGGACGGCACAAGTATTATTATATAGACCAATATACTATTATATATTATTAGTTATAATATAATTGGCTTCTACATGCCATCGTACGGGAAAACTAATCGCGATTCAGAATAGCTTTGCCGGTGGGGTGGTTAACGCTCCGGTGCTCCAGGGAGGTCGTCATTTTTTATTATTACTGATAAAGTAGCTAATGGCCGCGACTTCGTCCGCGTGGATTAAGGTTTTTCGGTTCCCGCGGGAATTCTTTAATTTTCCGGGATAAAAAGTAGCATATGTGTTATTCCAGACTATAATCTATCTCTGTGCCAAATTTCATCCAGATCCGTTCAGCCGTTGGGGCGTGATTGAGTAACAAACATACATCCATACCTCCATCCATACATCCATCCATCCATCCATACATGATGTACTGATGTATGGACATCAGTACATCCATACATTCATACATCCATACATCCATCCATCAAAACTTTCGCATTTATAATATTTATTTGATTAGATTTGATTATTGATTATTGATAAATAATACCTACTACCAGCCCTCCCCGACTCCGCGTGGATGGGATTTCTTAAACTCTTTTATGCATAATTAAATATAGAGAAAACCTTTTTTTAAATAAATAAATAAATAACTTTATTTATTGACGCAATAAAAAAGGCCCATTTGTTAGTAGTACAACAAACAACAAACCTATTACTATGTTAGTGATGAATGAAAATTTAATAAGAATTTGACACAATAACAAAATAACTCTTCAGATTTTACCTAATTAGCACTTTCAAGAAGTGTTCAAAGATTGGTGAGTCCAACTTCCCCGCTAACATGCCCCACCACCCCGCTGAGTTCCACGATCAGCTCGTTCACGTACAAGTTGAAGAACCTGAACGGTTCAGAGAGCTCCTTACCCCACCTGACATTACTCAACTGGTTTGCATACCAAAACCGCATAATACTGAGCAACTCCGGCTGCACGCCCGCTCGTTCCATCTTTTCCCACAGCACATCATATGACACTAAGTCGAAGGCTTTGGAGAGGTCAAGGAAGCAGGCGTACACCTGTATTTTCCGGCAAGTATAGTATTGGACAGCCTGTTTCAGGCTTAATATCGCGGTTTCTGTATAGAATTCCAAACGAAACCCAAACTGTGCATCATGAAATTGAAGCGTCTCGCCAAGTTTCAAGTAGCAAGCGAGATAGGCCTATAATTTGACTGGTTGGAAATGTCACCGGTCTTGTATTTTACACCATTGTAAAAAACAAGACCGGTGACCACTAAAGTTCTCATCATGTCGCTCGGGATATACGAGTGACTAACGCAGAGCGAGTAAAACATCGACAATACTCTAGGTAGATGAGTGCCCGCTATTTCAGATGTTCAATGCTGAGACTGTCGTGTCCAGGTGATTTTCCTCTAGTCATTCTATTTATTATTTCAGCAATTATCTTACCTGAAAAACGCAGTAGCTCCCTGTCACAGCATACCTCAGCATCGACCACCCTCCTCGACGGCCCTAATGGCGATGAGACCCTAAGGTGATCCCTAAACAAGTTCGCGATTTCTTTTTGTGTAGCGCAGCCCGAAACGGTCACTGGTAAGCTCGGTCGAACATTCAGTTTATTGGTTGACTTCCAGAACTTAGTAAAATTTTTTGCGGCCCTGGTGAGGCGATGATGCCTATTTTTATTTCGTCTTGGTGGTTGTGGTTTTGACACCACCTTAACCTACTTTTGTAAATTTTCTGACTCTCACACATGTCATTCCAAATTATTCCAGACCTAGGGTTGTTTTATAGTAACCAAGTTTGATACTTCGACCTAACCTCACAGTGAGCGCTCCGAACATGCTTATTCCAACCAACTATAGGACCTTTCTTGTTTCCACTATAGCTCTTATATGTAACAGTCGCGGCGAGAGACAATATTCCAACTATATTTTTAAATATGCTATCGAGTCCCTGCTTGTGTTCAGCTTTGTGCAAAATTTTCCACCACAGGGTATTAAAATCACGGGGAAACATATATCTCTGAGCCTACTGTTACATTCTTCATGACACCACGATCTGCTCGTCCGTTCTATGGCCCCATTGTACTTTATTGATTAAGTTGTCCTCTAAATACGTTTTCGTGACGACTAAATTATGTAGTTTTTTTTATTGTGTAAACTTGTTTAAGGGTAGCCGAAACGCTTTTCCTTGGATCTTCGAGGCTTTATTTTTCATAATTTGCGAACTTTCATCATATTGTTTTAATCTATCCAAATGCAAATAATTATGACCGTGTGTACTTTGTGTCATTTACTTGAATCTGATTGTCTAATTTTATAAAGGATAAGCTTATGCAAGATTTAAGGGCCAAGTACAACGATGTGTTCTAAAAAAAGAGCAACTGCTGAGTTTCTTGCCGGTTCTTCTCAGTACAATTTGTTTTCCGAACTAGTGTTAGAGTCTTGACATACGAGTAATATCTTAACCACCTTTCCTATTTTTATATTGTATTTTATTATTTATTTAGTAGTTACTTTATTTGGCGTTAACCAGGCTTACTAAGTACCGATTTTGCTGAAATTTAGAATGGAGAGAGCTTAAAACTGAATTAATATATAGGCTGAATTTAATTAATTCATAATTTATAGTTAAAATTGAAGACTAAAATTGATGTCACGGGCATCTGCTAGTACGTAATAATTTAAAATTATTCTGTACGGTTTAACTAACTACTAGAATCGATAAAGGCACATTTAGATATGCGGAAAACTGAATGAAGTCTGATTCGCACGATTGCATTTTAAATCGGTAAAAAATCTCCAGACTGCAATATAAGTTTTATCATAATAATTTTGAATCA
The DNA here is from genome assembly GCA_964035005.1 of Erebia palarica. Lineage (NCBI taxonomy): Eukaryota > Metazoa > Arthropoda > Insecta > Lepidoptera > Nymphalidae > Erebia > Erebia palarica. Next base: position 26,820,046 of record OZ035986.1, read on the forward strand.
GAATGCAACAGAAATTACGTGACCGATATTACGCGAATCACAACATACAAAATTACACCCGTCTGGCTCCATGCTTACGCAGTAGAGAGCTGATAAAACATACACCTTATTTCATAAGTAAAATATTATTTATTTATTTATTCACGTCTGGAACACGTGGTCATCCCAAAGCTGGTATAACATAAAGTAGCGGCAGCCGCGCGGATAACACGTTAGACATCTTCAAGTATGGTAGGTTTCTATCTCGGAGTATCTAAAGCGTCGTAGCAGAAATCGATAGTTCCCTTCATAATATCTTATGCTTGTTTACATTTATAGTAAAGTATAGTTTATATATTTAGTTCCGCATATAAACGACTGTACCACAGAATATACTTTCTTAATTAATAGTACATTTCAAGTGTAACTCTGACATCATTGCAAGAACTAAGGTTAGTGCCTTCATAAAACCTAAAAATCTATAAAAACCGGACCAACGTTTCGTCTTATAGCGTCAGTATATGATCCAAATAAAACTGAGTTCCGCTGATTTTTTTCTACCAGACAAATAAGCTTTATTTAAATTAAAACCATGAAGTAAATTAAAATCTAAATTAAAAATATCATCTAAGCCGCTGCAATGAAACAAACTTTTACAAAGACCCTTGTCACTAGATTGTTGAGATTTTTGTTAATTGTTATCGCTCTAAAAAAAACTTTACAGTGGTCCCGTCTCGCACGGCATCGCATAGTCCACCACCTATTATCAATTATTATCATTGTATTGTAGGTATATCATATAGTAGGTAGGTAGGTACCTATGTATACAGGAGTACTACCTACTACATAAATAATTTTAATAGTTTATTTTTAGCATATTGCATATAACTTTCCACAACAATATAGCTAACCAACATAATAATATGTAAAACCATTTATTTGAGTAATAAAACATATTACACGTTACAGCTCGTCGGCGCTTGCCCTATAATCAACGATTTATTGCTGTTAACTTTATCAAAACCGAACGCATGTCTTTATTTACTACCTCGTGAGAAAATTGACCCGGCTCTTCTCAGAAATGTTACCTTTTAATTTCGAAATAAAGACAGAATCCTACAAGTTTTATTGAAGGTCTATTGGATGTTATAAGTATCCTTTTTTTCGCTACCTCGGAATGACAGGCTGGTGCCTCAAGTGCCGTATTTTTTTCTCAAGTGTTTTGGTAAACGGTATCGCGGTACCTTTGAGACACTAAATTTACAGTAGCGTGTTTGACAAAAAAATTTAGCCCCGTCAAATTATGGGATCAAGATGTTATTAGAGGACCTAACAATAATTTCGTCGTCGCGTCGATCAAAAGTTCGAAGCTATTATGATAATTTTTGTTGCAAATTATATTTTAATATTTAAATTGTAGCAGTTACCACAAAATCAAACGTGAAGCGATGAAAAAAATATGATACACTAATGTAATTAATTAATTATCTCGGGGTACGTAGGAATGTGATAATTCTTGGACAGTTTAAAAACTGGTTTAAGATATAGATTGTTTAAAACATGGAGAAAATTCTAGTTCCGAACAATGTTGAAAGAAAAAGTACATTTTAATGACAACTCAGCACATCTATTTAAATTGCTCACTAAGTATTTGAAAATATATACTATATAATATGTATTAAAAATATAACTGCCACATTGGTCTAGTCTCGTGGTTAGCATGTTAGACTGCGGCCGACGAGGTCCCGGGTTCGAGTCCCGGGTCGGGCCATAGCAAGTATTGGGTTTTTCTGACAGAAAATTCTCAGTACTAGCCCGGAGTTAAGAAAATGGCGGTGTTTAACCCCCGCGCCTCGGAGAGCACGTTAAGCTGTCGGTCCTGTGCCTGATCTCTCTCCAGTCGTGTCGGATTTCTGTCCCATTGGGCTAAGAGAGTAAAGGAACAGAGAGTGCACCTGAATACGCGCACACACTAAGACTACAAAATCTATTAAGAAAATTAAATGAGTTCAGAAAATTATATGATAGGTAGTTCAAAATATAATAATAATATGTCTGAGTCTCCCAGACATGTGCTTTCGGGATGTTCGGCGCTTGCTAACACTGAGTATTTGCACAGACACAACCAAGCGGCCAAAATCCTTCACCAGAAGCTTGCTCTGAAGTACGGTCTCCTGGATGAGAGGCTGCCGTACTAAAAGTACACACCGGTGCCTGTACTCGAGCGTGACGGAGTCCAGCTCTATTGGGACCGGTCCATCATCACGGACAGGACTATTCTAGCGAATAAGCCTGACATCGTGCTGTTTGACCGGGCACAGTTACGGGTGTTTTTGGTGGACTATACCATATGACGAGAACCTTGTGCGAGCTGAGACGGAGAAAAAACGAAAGTATCTCGATCTGGCTCACGAGGTTTCCGCCATGTGGCATGTGGAGTCCACTGAAACAATCCCAATCGTTATATCTGCGAATGGGTTAATCCCAGTCTGCCTCACTCATCATCTGAGTCGACTGGGGTTCCGTGGCAGTTCGATCGCAGCCTGGATGCAGAAAGCGGTGTTGCTACACTCGGCTAGGATAGTCCGCCGATTTCTCAGCCTGTCTCCCTGACCCCCGGCCATCTGGTCTCCTCTGCCGGGGTATAATCCTCCGCTCGCTACAACTATTTATTTGTGTATGTACGTTAATTTATTTCTATTTATTTATGTATGTTTATTATAGATTTTTGGCCTTATATGTATTTATTTTGTATCCGATGTGAGAGTTAAATTCATAACAATAGTAATAATAATACTATATAATGTATAGTAGGAGAACAAAGAGCAAAAACAATTATTTATAAGTAACACCGACAAAGCTCGGAAAGGTCAGTCAACTCTACGATAAAGCGTTATCAAGTTATTGTTACTCTTTAATATACTTAATAAACGGAAATGGCTAAATTACATCCGTAATACGGTATTGGAACTTTTTATTCTCACCTACTGACCAACGTAATTGGTTCATGAAAGTCGTTTAAAACTACTGTCGCTAGCGTGACCTTCGATTACTCGGCACATCATCATTCACATAATAATTATATTAGTTAAAAAATTATGTTTAATAACCATCTTTACTTATATTATAAATGTGAAAGTTTGGATGGATTGATGGATGATGTTTGTTACTCTTTCACCCCAGAAGGTACCTATACACGGATCTGGATACAATTTGGCACAGAGATAGATTATAGTCTGAAATAACACAAAGTTTACTTTTTATCCCGGAAAATCAAAGAAATCAAAACAACCTTAATCCATGCGGACGAAGTCGCAGGCTAAATTAGGTAGTATAATCCGGTAATTCAACCGCGCATACAAAAATATAAATACAGACCTACTTACTTACTTGAATACGATTTAACTCTTTTAATACGCTACATTGAAATCTGCAACCTACAGGTTTAATATAGGTACTTACTTTAACTGCCACTACCTTTCCTCAATCATGGAAATTCTAGCAGTGCCAGTTGCCACAGTCAAAAGCCTTTTACAAAAAAACACTCTGCTAAACGACATAAGTACAAAATTAATTAATAGGTAGATATGTAAATAATACATAATAAAGCGCAAGAATCTTGCTAAAAAGACGAAAACATCTCAATTGCACAATAAAACAATGGTGTTTGACAGCGAATTCATTTAGCGCCGGCAGCCCATTCATCAGAGTCTAAACACACACGACCGGGCCAGGGTTCGATTCCAATAGTTATGCAAATAGCGACTGAGAATGTAATGAGTGGCCGGCAGTTATTTAGAACTGCCTCGTAAGTCAAACGCTGCTTCGGGATTGAAGTTCGTATTGGAAAAGCCGTGGAGAGGATATGTTGTACTTCGATTTGTTCTGGATTGGAAGTTTCTATTAGTTATGCAATATTCACATGAAGATTTATGAATGAAAAAATAATAATAATAATGAAATCCTTTTATAATATTGCTATGATTTATGGTATAATTATTTTTTCCTACAACACAATTAATCTTTGATTTGTGTACTGATTGGTATTTAATCACGAGTAAATGTTCCTCTGCAGCATGAAAATTCTTGTAGAAAAGACATACCTCTAGTCGTACATTTTTTTTAAAACTATGTTTATAGAAATTTATTAAAACTAAAGTCAGCGATTCCAGCCACGATGTAGATAAAACAATTTGTCATCTTTTTTGAGATCCCAAGAATGTTATCAAAATACTGGAAAATCCATGCCAACATTATGGTTCACTAATATTCCCCAAAAAACGTTTCCAAAACTAATCACAAAAAAGTATACCGCAAAAATATCATTTGACATTTCAATTCGAAAATGTTTTCCTTTGCAAAATTGCTGAATGTTATTTATTATGTTAAAGTATCATGTACAAATTTATTATTTCACCAAATAATTTATTTGTCAAATTCGCGATATTATAAATTGCATTGTGCTGTTTTGGCAAAGAAAATATATTTTTTGAACTTAAGTTAGGTATATAAACCCGATAGAACCTTTAAATGTCTAACCCTAACCTAACTTAACATTTTGACACATGCCAGTACGTTTTACAAAATTTAGTGCTTCTGAAAATACATAATTTTGACGGAACGAAGCGAAAGTCTCTGAGTCTAGTTGAGGGAATTCGCACTTGTCCGTCCGTCCGCCCGTCCGTCCGTCCATCCGTTCGTCTGTCAGAGCCTTATAACTTCTGAATTACTGAACATAATTACTTCAAATTTAAATATAATATGTAAACCGATGGCCTCCAGCCGAAAATGGCATAAATTTTTTAAAAATCTTTATTTCAAGGAGGCTCTCATTGAAGCGAATGCGAAGTAAAATATTTTTTACAGCGTTACATAATGTTGCGTGCGATATATGATATTAGAGATAATTAGGAATAGAGTCCAAAAATATTTTTTTTTAATTGTCCCCCTAATATTGACGAAATGGGGGGCTTTCAAAGTGGAGATTTTCTAACATCCAAAGTTGACCTCAGAACACTCAATTTTCTGAAAGGCTGAACCTGAAACTTGGTCAATTATTTGAATTATATCCTGTACTTGATCAACAAATACTAAAATTAGATAAATATTATATGGAAACGAAATTTGAATTTTTAATGAGCTTCAGTATTTTTAACAGAACTTCACAATGATGTCAATAGATGGCGCTCTGTAAAAGTTTATTCGTTTCTCCAATAACTCTTTAACTGTTTTGCGTCTAATGTTAAAAGTTAACTATTACAATATACAGTTAAAACTATCTTATGGATACTGCGAGGTCTCAGTTCGCGGCGAAACACTAGTGTTTTGTGAAATTAAAATTTGTCAAAAATATTTATAGAACCAGTTTTTTGTATAAAGATGAATTTTTGATTCATAATTTTGCCAAACGTTGGTTGTGAAATGAAAATTTGTCATTTGTTTTTTATGAAATGATAGGTCACCCAATATTATAAATGTGAAAGTCTTCTACGCTTTAACGGCCCTTCTTTTCAACAGATTTTGATGAAATTTGGTACAGGGATAGATAGTATCATAGGAAAGAAGGAGGAAAGAGGGAAAATTAATTAGTTCTGGCAGGAATACATAAAACTAATTACTCATCTACGAAGTCGTGGGCAACATCTAGAACAAAATCATTGAGAAAAATAAAGCAATCCCTCACTTGGCTGAGTGAGATCTATATAGCGTACTTTGACTTTGCTCGGAGTTTACTTTCGGTCAAAGTCAAGTCAGTTAAGACAATATCGGTATTTATAGAGCTAACTTCAGAGTAGTGCTGAGTCCACGCTTAGCAAAGTCCAAGTCAACTAAATCGACGACTTACGAAAAACTCAAGATTTACCTTAAAATATCATTTTAAATAGTTTAAATTCATGTAGGCCAGTGCTATCCATACTTTTAATATTATAAATGCGAAAGTAACTCTGTCTGTCTGTGTGCTATGCAATCACGCCTAAACTACTGAACTGATTTAATTGAAATTTGGTACAGAGATAGTCTAGAGCCTGAGAAAGGACATAGGCTACTTCTTATCCCGGAAAATTTAAGTTTTCCCGCGGGATCCAAATAATTGTCTCTTTAACCGATTTTGATAGTTTGTGTCCAGGGAAAGGACATAGGGTACTTTTTGTCCCGGAAAATTAAATAGTTCTCGAGGGAATCAAAAAACCTTAATCCACGCGGACGAAGTCGCGGGCATAATCTTGTTAATTATAAATGTAGTCATTTAAAATAGTGAGTGGTGAAACGGTATTTTCTTTAAATTTCTTTTTCGTGATTCAGCCACAGAATACATAATAACCTTAAATACAGCTCGGAAGGGTTTTGGTTGTATTCATACCGAACACAGAATTAAGTCATGCGCAAAAAATTGATATCTGCTCAAAATTCACAACCTACTAATATATTCATTCTAAACTAGAAACAACTATCTCTATATTCTCCATTAAATCACACAGTCCTTAAGACAAGCCAGTGTTTACGAAAAAGTAGACAGAGCATGACCAGCTGATTTCTTTACTAAAATATTAAATGTACTTTTATTCCTCTTTTAATACGCCCGTTTTCTATTTCATGTAATAATAACTTAATTATTGTTAATTAACAAATACAATTTAGACTGATTTTGATTTTTAAACATCAATATTGTTAAATTTTATTTATTTTTTAATGTAGCGTATTCAAGAATTTAATGCGTGGAATGAACTTTCCACAAATTATTTGACTTAGCGTATGCTTAGCATAAGCTTAACCCGATATAAGCATAAATTCTAAATCAAAGATTATGCTGAGCATATATTAAGCCAACATTTTCGTAAGTAAAGTCTCAGTTAAGTCAAAGTACGGTCTATAGATCTCAGCCTGAGTCTGGGATCGAAGGAATGACTTTTTTAATGCAAAATTATAGAATTTTAGGTAGTAGGTACTACTCCACAGACATCGCTGTGAGCTCATCTCACACCTTGGCCGCGCATGAAATTAATAACACGTTGATTTTTAATTTTTGTTCTGCTCTTGCACTTATTATTCAAACTGAATTTCGAGACATTATTTATGGCTATTTATATAACATATGTTGATCATTTTTCAATGTTTCCACACAATTAACACTTCATTTCACTGTTAATATCTTTTTGTTTTGGGGATTTGATTCTGTTACTTATGCCGCTTTGGCATTCAGTGCAATGTTCCAATAAATAACAGCAATACTCTGGTGTTAAGACTGGTGTATCAAGTTAAAATGAGAAGAACAGTATGGATTTTAATATTTAATATTTTATTTTATTCATAAAAAACTGTCCAAATTGTTGGTAAGAACTACGCGCTACTTTTTTGGATTTCATAATGTCATAATATGATATAAGTACTTATATTATACTGTACTGCACTGTTATAAATGATATTGTAAAATTAACCAATCTAGTGATAAAAACTTTGTACAATAATAATGAAATATGACCGACTGACATAGGTATTAATATTTTCTTTACAAATTGCTTTACAACGTAGACTCTATTAAAGGATTTTATTTTAAGAAATTCCAATGAAATTTAAAAACTCAACCCCACGCCAACGATATTACGGGTAAAAGCTCATAACAAGTACCCAACCAATTAGACGGGCAATTAGCTCTCTTATATAAATATTGCTCCGATAAGTACCTAGTCTCAGACAGTAAGATGTCTGTAGTTCTGTACCTACGTCTTATTTATTATTCCATACCTGAACTAATATTGTTGCGTTAACATCGAATCAATAAACGAACAAACAAAAACACTATCGCATTTGTAGTAGGTATTAGTATGAAATATGAAGTATAATTTAAATGAAATCTAATTCCAATTTTTTTTTTTGGGATTGTGAAAGTTAAGTAGTCAGGTCAGACAAAAAGCAATCATTAGCTAAAGTAGTACAAAACATTCAATACAATACTTGGATAAAACTACGGCAAAAGTATTGCCGTAGTTTTACCCAAGCGGGCTATAACCGCGCAGTGGTCCAGAAGAAATAGCGGTCGTTTATGACCAAACAATTATATTGTTTTTTTACTGTTTGGCCCGCGGTTTATTGTCGGTTAGTGAACGTGGCGATCCGATCGGATTTTGTTACGCTGTAAAATTTGATTGTTTGATTTTTAATTGCTTTAGTGCAGTGCTGTGTTTTGATTTTGAATGCAAGTTTCCAAGTCCAACATAAAGCTTATAAACATAGGTGAAACAAAAAAATAGAAGCAGAATTATTGTTGTTGGTAGCGGATTCTTCTTTAGTTATTACTCCTGATACTGTAACAAGTCACATACTATGGCGTTAATATGTTGGTAATACCAATTAGGATCTTACAACAGATACCTTTTTGTATACGTAGCCAAAATCAATTTAGAATTAAAGGTATAGTTCGCACGCGAGTTGGATCCAAAGTAAATGTGTGGTGACACATACATTTACTCTGCATTCAACTCGCGCACGCACTGTATGTAATATGTATTATATTCACAGCCATCAACGACCTATCAAGCAACTTGTATTGACAGTTGGCACCTGCGTGTTGGTTAACTCAAAGGAATATGTTAGTCTCTGAAATTTTCAACTTTTACGGTGTATTTAAAATCTACATAAATTAATATCGTTCAGAATTTACGAGACAACTTAAGAGGCATTCTTCATTTTTTAATTATATTTGGTTATATAAACTCCATTTGCAAAGATTTGATTGTGCATGTACAGTTCCATTACTGGAAAGGTTTTATGACTGACTTAAGTGTCAGACAGTGTGTGATTTCCTTTTTATTTATAACTCCCTATTAGAAGATTTATCTCTTTCAGAATTATATTTAATTCCATAAAACTTCATTAGAGTTGTAAATATTTGATGGATTCTAATGCAAAATACCTACGTGTCTTTGTATTGAAGACAGGTTTAAAACTTGACTATGGCCTTACCTGATGATGCAGATGAGACTTACCTCAATAAATGACTAACGCAAAAAAAATTTGAATGCGCGGAATTGGATAAAAAGTCACAAATTGCCTTTCCTCTGTATTAGTTTATAACTTCAAGCTAATAAAAACTTAATTTGAATTTCCAGTAAGGCTAAGTAAGTCCATCCACGCACTCAACAGTTAAACAGCTTATGTGGAAAGTACCTGCCTACCTGTACCTATTAAGCTATTAGTACTTTTATTATAGCGGTAATTTTTAATTGGGGGGAAATTTTTCCAAAAACATCATGAAATACAAATCTTATTCGATGAGTAGACCATTCATGAAATCCTACTCCATGAAATAGACCTATCTTTTCTCTGGCGATTTATTTTCAGAGGGTTCCGTTATTAGAGACATTTTGAATATGCCTCTGAATTGCTTATCAACAAAACAGCTTTTACATTCGCCATTTATTTTTAGTTTCGCCATGTCCGTCCGTCTGTCTATCCGCGGCTTAGTTCCGGCCCGAGCCGAGCACAATACAAAAAGTCCCCGCAAGAATCGGGGCATTGAAAATGAATACAAAAATTTACGAAAAAAAAATAATTTTATTCTGAATAACACAATACAAGTTGAATAATCCTGCATTCGCATATTTTAACACCATTGCCATGATGACTTATACACGCACATGACAGGTATTTTTATTGACTGTGACAGAGACAGACAAACTGACGGAGTAAAACTTAGTCTTAAAGGGTTTCTGTTTTATAACGGAACCCTAAGAAATACGTAGATGGATTTTATATTACTTACCAATTAACATAGTGCTACTAGTATCTAAAGCTAAATGTTTAGATTTTTCAGTTAAAACCAAATTATATTTAGGGTTGTTTCATAAATAAATTGATTTGATAGGTATTCTAAAAAGTTAGCGTACTAATTAATAAACACCAATGTAAGTTCCGAATGTAATTAAAGCCGTCCTTCCTGGTGTAATGGTGAGCGATGTGGTTTTAAAATAAGCGGAGGTCTCGGGTTCGATTCCCGAGCCGAGCGAGACTCGGGAATCGAACCCGAGACCTTAATTAATTTATGGCCTCTTTCATTTGATGTCGTTCGGGACGCTTCGGCCTTGCATGACTTCGGGCTTACCACCCTGCATGTTTAGCGTATCATACCATTCCAGGTTGTCCCGCTTCCATCTGGAAGGCATTACGTTGCATCGACTTCCCAGAAACAGTGTTTAATAATAATTTTACTGATAGGTTAGTATTTAGTAATACCTAGTATTTAAAAAATATACCTACTTATGTAATCAAGGGTTAACATGTCATCGAATGAAAAAAACACCGCTTATTTTTGTTGTAAATAAAGTTTACGGACTTATATTTTAAAATACATAATATTAAAAAATATTTATGAATGTTCTGCGCCAAGTATTCCGGAATAATTTCGGCTACTTAGCTGTTATAATCATTGAGTATGAACGCCTTACTGACGTAAGATTATAATTATGTTAAGCTGTCTTCACACGACCATAAAAATATAATTTCTCCGTCAACATTATAAATGCATAAAATAACTTAGTATGGATTATGTAATAGATACAAGTCTGTCAATGTAATACTAAGTAATTTTGACAGTCACATAGAGATCAGCTCCTTCGAGACAGAAAAAGTATGCCTCCTTACTTACTTCTTATACCTATGTTTATAAGAATAGGTTTTACGGGATTTTATTATAAATACGAGAGCCATTACTTGATTTTCATAGCGTTACTAGCGGTCGCCCGCGACTACGTCCGCGTACAATTTCTGATGTAATATTGAAATTCTTCTAAAATTAATAAGAATATAACACTTACAACAACACACTACACTTCTTTATTCAACAGTAACACATAATGCGTGAACTTAATTAAAATAATATCATGAATATATTTGTTCCTGTTTTATTGTTTCAAAAGAAACTTTAAATGATTTCATAATATAAAATTAGCATATTATTACCTATATTAACTTGAATGTTATGATACTGTCTCTCACATAAAAACAATTGAATAAAATTATTAAAAAAAAACAAATAAGTAAGTAGTTTCATGTAATCATTCTTTGATAATTTAATTAATATTTTCTTAAATTTTTATTTTATGATATTTCATGTGCTTATTAGTACCTACTTATTCAATTAATAGGAGTTTTAACAACGATATTTTATATAGTTTAAAATGAATTTGCCGTTTTAGCGTACTGACCACTTTGAATTGAAATTGAACCTACGTGGTGTCAGATTTCAGAGTAAAACTTTTTTCGTACGAAAACTATAACATTCTAAATTTAAAAAAGACGATTGGCTGTTCGACTTTCATTTGTTTTTATAAAGAGAATATAATGTCAATGCTTTGTTGGAGAGGATACAATACATTGATAAGCCGGTACAGAAATGAAGGGATTTAGGACTAAATTGTGATGTGTGACGAAAAGTGGATTCTTTACGATAAACGCCAGTGCACAGCGCATTCGCTGACCCTGGGTTAACCGCCACAACAATGCTACTAAGCAAAGCATACCCATAGAAAGGCGATGATTACTGTTTGGTTGTCACTCACTACAACAACGTGCATGGTGTAATTCACTACAACTTCCTCAGAGCCGGTCAAGCTATAACAGCATAGGTCTACTCTGTAGAACTCCAAACAATTATGGCGAAACTCGTAGCAGAGAGTTCCGACCTCCGACTCGTCAATCGATCTTCTCCATCATTGCTCAATGACAATGCAAGACCGCACACAGTTTTAACACTACAAGAGCTGCAGATAGAAGCCATCCGTCATCCTGCGTACTCGCTGGACCTCCCCCAACCGATTACCACTTTTTCCGTGATTTAGACAGTTTTTGCATGAGAAAGAATTTTCTTCCCAGGAAGCAGTACAAACTGCCTCACACACAATTTATGGACTTCAGGGCCCCAGAGTTCTACCGCAAATTCCTTTGAGTTGGCAGAAATGTTATAGACAACGAAGGTAGATACTTATTTTATCCTACTGAAAAAAGTTTTAATGTTTCGGTACATATCCTATTCTTAAGATTATGTTAGCACAATCCCTACTGCTCTCCATTCTAGATTATGCGGACGCAAGCTATCTGGATTTAACTGAGGACCAACTAAATAAACTTGAGCGAATTCAAAATTTAGCTATTAGGTTTATATTTGGTTTGCGCAAATATGACCATGTCTCCGAATTTCGCTCAAAGCTCGAGTGGTTACCCATTAGATTTCGCCGGAATCTTCATATTGTTTCTCTTCTGTACTGTGTATTGTTCCATCCCATGACTCCTGGTTATTTAAAGGATAAGTTTAAATATCTCGGGCATGATAGACCAAATTGGGTCCTCCGGTCGGCCGGTAAACTTAATCTTAAGGTGCCTACGCATCGGACTAAATATTTCCAAAGTTCATTCGCACTCAGGGCCACTATTCTATGGAATGAACTTCCCTCAAATATTCATCGTGCTAAAACCCTTAGGAAGTTTAAAATTGACGTTAAAAATTATTACTTATCTCTTTGTTAGCGTAAGTAACGACATATTTATTGTTTTCTTTCTAAAAGTACTTATTTATGTATTTATTGGAATGTCTATTTAGTCTAAGTATGTCTATTATTATTATTTTGTATATATTAGTTTATCAAAATATGTTGTAATAAGTATATGGTATTGGTTAGTTTATTTAGCTATAAGTATTTAAGTTTATTATTATTTTTGCACCACCTCCCTTTATCTTCTTTTTCATTTTCTCGCTAACGTTAGGTTGTCTGGAAGAGATCACTGCTTAGCCATAAGACCGCCTTATTGAACCTACTTATAGTTGTATTCTTGTTTGTAACATGTTGTGTATTTGTGGTGTACAATAAAGTATATATATACATACATACATACATACATAACGACAATTCATAACCCCTAAGTATATACCTACATAGACTAGATGATGCCCCGGGCATCCTCCCGGGCATCTCCCCGGAAATCATGCCCGGGACTTTGTAATGCTAGCAGTTAATAAAAAAGGTCCATTATTATCAGGTTTTTGCCAATGACTGGCAAAAAATAGCCTAAGTAATACATAGGGGTTATTATGTTCTCGACTGTAGGTGCAAAATTCCCTTACAATAGACGTGGAACATGGATAAGTCAAATTATGTAACTCAAATTATATACGTGCTTTCAGTATTTGTTGGAAATCAAAATTATGTTTCTAGTTATGAATTGCAGTTGCACACAACTTAGTATCAGGATTTATTGTAAAAAATTTTGTTAATGAATCACGCCAAGCTGTCTTGATTCTCGATACCATTATAATTACCATAATAAGAATTCGGTAAAATTGCCTAACTCACAAAATGTTTAGTTATGCCTACGTAGTCCAAACTAGGCTTTACCAAAAGACATACATCACAAAAAGACAGGAAATAATAGTGGCCTTAGGGGTAAACAAATAATTGTAGTGTATTCATACATTTGATCCACATGTCTCCCGCGGCATAAACATCACATTTCATTTGTTTGAAAGTAATGATCGTGAAATGTATTCTGTCAATAAATAATTTATCGTATTGACTTCCAGCCAAGTACGTATCGGGGCACGCACAGTGTAGGGTTCCCGGAGGTCGACTATTACTCGTTAACTTGTAATGTCAAACTTACCTAGCCGTGATAGTTTTCCTTTTAATTCAGTTACAAATCTATACTACAGGACTACTACTATAATATGGGACATGGTGAAACTTTAAGGGTTCCTTGTTGACAACAGAACCCAAATCGTTTTAAGTATGTAATAACAAAACGTTTTCAGATTACTTAGATGTCTCTAACTTCTTCCGCGTTTTTATTCCGTGGAAAGTCTTTGATTTCCAAAATAAAAAGTATTTCTTAAGGTAACAAACAGGCAGATACACACTTTATGATATTATTATTATGGATTTTAAATTGTTACTCCACTCGATGATGTCCACGACTTCGTCCGTATGGATTAAGGATTTTTGATTTCCGCGGGAACTCCTTACTTTTCTCTTGTCAACGTCCATCCTTGGAATGCAACCTACCTCTGCAACGAATTTCATCGAAATCTGTTGTAAAGATGGACCAGGAACGTGTAGCAGGTAGACAGACACACTTTTAAATTTAAAGTAGGCATTAGTATGGATACTATTTTCAGTCTAACCGAATCATTATCTAGAATGTATAAGTAAACATTCCCATATCGTAATATGTAAATTGTAAGCTTGCTTATCAGTTGCGAAGGGTTACAATTTTAAAAAGGGAAGCCGGAATTTTAAAAAAATGTCGCCTCACTCACTTTACAGCCATGACTCACAAGCCCACACTATTGAAAACGATTTTCAGTTTTTAAAAGAAAGTCGGTTTGATAACTATCTAAATCTAGAGCCATCGCCATACCTGAATAACATCAAACTTTTAAATAACCCTATTTGACACACCATTTTCCAATAATATTTATTTTCCAATAATATGATATGATTATCAAATCAAACAATAATCTAAACGCGAGATGAGCCAGTAGGTAAAGAATATTTTTGTAAATTTACGAATTTGCCCAACAAAGTAACAGGTTGAATAGAAAGATAAAGATAAAGATAAAAACAATTTCCCAAATTGAAGACGTTGTACTCCATAATATTATTTTATATGCCCCGTACCTACCATCCGTACAGAGTCGCGTAATACAGGCTAATACAGCGACCGCGAAGAAATCACATAAAAGCCCATTCGTACCGCCTATTATGGATATATTTTTGGCCATAGCTCCGAGGATTTTGGGAGGATCAAGATGGGCATAGTACCAAGAGTTGAGGAATTTATCGAGACACGTGTGAGTGTTTGAATTTTGAAAATCGGACGGGATATTTATTTTTTAATTTTGAAAAATATAAAAACTTCGGGAATTTTGGGGAATTTGTTTACTAAATTGTAAATATTTTGGGAAAAAAACCGACTTAAGATATAGTGAAAAAAGCATCCTAGGGTACTTATTAGTTTAACTACTAAACGGCGATTTTTTTTTAAATCGATTAAGAATTATTGTGGTCCCTTTAGATTTGGAATTGTAGACAAATGGGTATTTCCGTATATAAAAAGTGATGTAACTTCTATGATTATTGACCGATCGTCATGGCAATGGTGTTAAAAGATGCGGATGCAGGCGAGAAGTGTATTCGAGTTAGAATTTTGAAAATCGGTTAATAAATTTTTGAAAAATTTTGTACAAGAGATTTTATTTTTGTAACCTAAGTTTTTTTCGTAAATTTTTGTGTCCCTTTTTAATGCTCCGATTCTTGCGGGGACTGCGAAATCTGTGATTTTTGTTTTTATAGTACTATTGTGTGTTCACGTGTAGTAATTGTAACTTGTAAAAGGATTTAAAATATTTAAAGACATAATAGTGTGAAAAGGTGGTGGGTGCTAGGTAGGTAGGTATGGATGGCATTTTTTAAAGGGAAGCCGATGGGAATCGTGTTAGTAAAGTAAATAAAAATAAATAAAATAAAATATTGCGGCTTAAGAAAATATAATTATTAATTCAATTAAATAGGTATTTATAAGTTGAGTTAAAACATACCTACGAATCACTGCGCTACGGTGATCATTGTTAATATGTTTATATCTTTATAATAATTTTTAATGTTTTAATAGGCAGCTAGTGAATAACAAACAAGAGGTTGTAGAGGCTTAATGAATAAATCAGAATAATTGAATGCGTTTAAGTAATTTTAATTTTTATAGCAACATCCGGTTTATCTTATCAGTATTTTAGTAACTTACCGGTACTTACAGATATAATTGCGGCCCTAAGAATAACTTTATCTCACAAAAATAACTAGTTAAACAATAAAATATATAACTTAACTTTTGGTAAGTTAGGTGTCAATTTTACATTTAAGTAGATCTTTACAAAAACTTCTTAGGCATTCTAATTAATTATTATATTGACAGTTGGATGGGGCATCCACTTCACTAATTAGGGTCTTTCCGCACTGCATCAGATCTGAATCAGAGAATTCTCGATCCAAAGTAGCCGTAATGCCGTAAAATTTATATGAGGGGTTGCGCTCTAAATTCGTATTTCAGTTCCCAATCCAAATTTTTAAACTCGGATCTAACGCAGAAAATCTCATACAAATAGTACTACGGCTAATTCGGATCGAGAATTCTCGGAGTGCGGAGCCTTTCTGCCTAGTAACAAAATATTGGCCATGTCAATGTCAATTTCAGCAAGTTGTATACAGAACTTGCAGAGGTTGACTAGTTCTGAGTAGAACCTAAGTAGAGATATAGAGCAGACAGAGACTGGACTTGAACGCTAACGAAGTGCATAAAATCTACAACTCAATTATCTATTAAGTAGGTATATAAGGGCGGGCTAATTTACGTGTACCTCACTGCGTTTTTTTTTTGAATAAACTCACTGCATTAAAAATAATTTTAACTTTCGAGATGCACCGTACACAGTTTGCAATTAAAAGTAAAATTTATATATCCAGAATATAATATTAGTTTTCATAGTTTTCATTTACAGAAATGTAATTACCAATGTGAGTAAAACTGTTATTTGTAAAAGAAGAGTTTACAACCATGGCAGTTTTGATTTAAAATTGAACCAACATCACCCTATACCTAACGATTCAACAAGAACTGTAGGCATAAAGAAAAATAAGAAGTACCTACCTATTTTTTTAGGTTTGGTCATACTCGTATGATAAGTATCGTACATAAGGTAAATCGCATTGTAACTATGACGCAGATTAAAAACATGGATATATGATATATGAATAAAACTATTCTAGCAATTTTAGTTCAAAAAATTCTAGATTTCTTACGGTTCGTTAACTTGGTAAAATTTAGAAAAACCATTGAGCGGGTGGCATTCCTGCAGACGGATTCCTAATCGCCACATTTGTGAGACTGGGTTATAGTTACGCAATTATTTTTATGCAAAAACCTTGGGAGTTATTCGTGGAGCCATGCCTCAAATATTTAGTTGCATAGTTACTTGCCAAGGGAACCTAGCATTCATATTTAATTTAATTGTTTTAATATAATTTACCCTACTATGGCTGATTATTAACAGTGGGTATATTTGTGAGTTTATTTACTATTTCGTTCGATGCGTTCATTCTCACACTAAGTGGTCTAGGCACTAAAGCTAATAGACCCCAACAATAATTCCTCAGGCGACGAAACTTTATAGTATGATAAATAAAGTATCATGATATAAACATATATTATAAATATCCAATAAAAAATCAGAAAGGAAGTAAGGTTTTTTATGCTATACCCAATTGTTAAAGCAGGAAGGTACAATATCGCGTAAACGCAATTTAGATTTCATCATACAATCGGTTTAAATATCGATGTTCTGTATGATTGTTTCATTTGATATTTCGGTTTCGAGTGTGAATATACTACCTACTATTATTTTAAAAAGAAATCGAGAAAATATTCAGTCATAAATATTAAGTTTTAGGTATAAATACTTAACTTCCGGATGTTTTTCTTGTTGGATATTTTTGTGTAAGTTTTAGATCATCCAATACTAAAACCCAGGCAAGTTTTATCGACTGAGGATTTAATGCGGGGTCTCCATACAACGGACTACCTCATTACCTAGACTAAAGTAGGAGTTGCAAAGTGTTGCTTTGCAACTCGTAAAAATCTAAATCTTATAATTAAAGCATTGCAGCTCCAAAACGGTTTCCGTCACTATGTGACAGATAGGTAGGTATGTTATTTTTACAAACTCTCTCTACCAACTTGTTATTTTCTACCGTTTTATTTAGTTATCTCTCTAAATTAATAACAAAATGCTAATTAAATTTAACAAGAGCAGAATACACAACAATCGCTTGAATTGTAATATTTCAATGAAATAATTATTCGCTTTCATCTAAAACAAAAACTAACTTTAAAACTATACCTTTATGTACCAACTTAAACTAAAAAGTAAAAAGCATTATCCGGGTATATATTTGTTTTTGTTGATTTTCTCAAAAAGCGCTCAATCAATTTCAAAAAAATTTATATGGGACCACCTCTGAAGTATGAACTACCAAACAAAAAAAGAATCATCAAAGTTGATTCATAAGTGGCGGAATGATCGCGTAACATACATACAAAAACAACCATACAGTCGTATTGAGAACCTCCTCCTTTTTTAAAGTCGGTTAAAAATTTATTTGTATCAAACTCGCATGCAAAAAGTCATACTCCAAAATGTCGTGCGACTATCATTCATAAGAATCATAAGACTAGACACGTAAAGCGCTCAAAAAAAATAGCGATTATTTTGAGGATGTGTCGTGTTTTTGCCTTTTCGTGCATGAGTGCGATCGCGGCGACGGCGCCTCGGCGTGCGTTCTTCTCGGGTTACAAAGGATAACCCGCTCGCGGATCCTACCATGTGTCTGTGGCTCAGACATTAGTTTTACTTTGACTTAGATGTCTATTGCCTAGAGTCCGACATCAGTCAAAAACACGTTCTCAAGTACCGGTCAATACCTGTTCATACACCTTCTGATGACACACGTTTATAATAATAAGAAGATGATGTTTATTCCATCCTACCACTTACCTCAATCATCCTGTTTATATAGAAGTTCCGCCAAGAAAAACATGGATTAATTAATATAAAGTCACGTAGGATAAAAAAAAACAGGTTAGCAATCTAAAGAATACCGTGTCTAAAGAATTGATAGATAAAATTTCTAATAGGTATTTTTTATCAATAGCAGCTATCCAGTAAGTATAATGTATCTTTGAGGTAGGATCTCATTTTCCACGCCAGAAGTAGTGACGTAAATTATAGACTTAATATAACCTCTTCTACAAACAAAGGACACATGTACCAAAAGTCAGCGTTAGAGTAGAAAAAAAGCGAACCCCTACTGCAACTTTATCGTATTTGTTCATAGTTTAAGGTTTTGTTTACAGTAAAATAATAAAAATGGTTACTAAATTTACCTACTAATATGTTTTACATTCGATTTATTTTATTCTATGTATGTATACTACTAATAATAACAATTGAACTTAGTATTTTGAAGTTTTCGAGTAAGAGATATCGCTAGATAAACTACAGTCGCGCATGTTTCAGTTATGAAGATATTATTAGCACATCATGAATAGAAAAAAAATATAACTATTATTAAAACTTGAGATGATATAATTATTATTCGGTCACCTAAGTTTAAAACCAAATCGAGCACAAGTAGTAAGGCTTTGTAAATCGCTGATACATCTCATGCTATCGTTTGCTCCACCATGAAGTGGGTGTTACATGTCATAATTTATGATACATTCGCTTTTAGTGGAAAAAATACACCATTAAGGAACCTAAATGGTAAACTGAAGATTTAGTTTCCTTCCAAAGAAGCTTCTACACGTTCGCATTTGTTATTCGGAAAGTTGTTGCTATTGAAATATCATCTTTATGTATAAAATTTGAAGGTTGAAAGGATCTGTTTCTAAATGTAGCATATAAAATAGTCGTTAATAATTCATTAGGCCGTATGAGGGTCGCCGCGCCGTTATTCACAGTTTATTTTTGATGAATTGCAATGGGAAGTTGTTTAGTCTAATTTCACTTTTACTTTCGACTTTAGAATTTTGACAGATTTGTTTTCATTTACTTTTTTGCAGCAAGAATAGTATAACCTCAGATTGACAAAGAAACAATGATGTATGCAGATTTTACATACTACGGCTACAAGGGCCCCATTAATATGAAATTATTGCCACTCTCATATCCAGATGCTATCGAGAAGATAGTAAGCCTTCTATCCTATTCTTTCGAGTGACTTTAAACACAGTAGGAAAAGAGATTAACCTATTAGCATCCGAATATGTTGTAGTGTAACGATAGTGTTAGAGCGAATGATAGTGTGTAGTGTATTACCCTAGTAGCATCCGAATATGATAGAGTGTAACGATCGCAATCATCTCTGATTGGCTATAACACTCTTTCGCTATTGTATAACAAAAACATTAATTCAGCCAATCACAAATATTCAGATATTGTAACAATGATGATATAAATAGGTAACAGACAACAGTTTCCAGTTCACCAATCTATGGACAAACCTGTCACACGTCCATAGTGCCGGAGACACTTACTTAAATCTCTTTAAACGTGTATTTGTCAACATTGCCACGCCAATCTACATAAACAGCAAAATAGTAATAATGCGACTCTTTGTAAAGAGTATTCGGTGCTTGATGCCGAATAGCCTGAGCGATATTCGTTTGTAATCGTCTCTGTAGATATTTTATCGTCGAATATATAACAAGAGCAGACCTAGTCACAACCTGCGTCACAACACGAAATACGGGAAGAAAGAAACTTCGATACCCTTCACCAATATCTGAGAATCCGTTAACATATTCGTTTTATATACAGATAGGTATTCCAAAACAATTTTATTTAGTCTCTCATTGTCTATTTCTTATAGCAGCTACTGCTATTATGAACAAATCCTCGGCGTCATGCGAGAATGAATCGCTCAATCAACAAACTAACACTTTAACTCTTTCATTTTAGATATAGGAATGTGTTTCATACATGACCGCCGACCGAAACCGCGATGAGTTAGCACTATGCTATCTATGTGGTACAAATTATAAAATCAAACGGCAAAACACATAGACGAACTGAAATTCGATAATACTGATAACTTCTTATCAAAAATCTCTCTTCAATTCTACTCTTATTGGAGTCAACGACATGAAAAACTAACAGGCAAAAGTACCTAGGACCTATGCCAATTAGTCGAAGACCTTGCATAAAGACACAAAGTGCTTTATATATTACAAAGTATTTTCTACGAGTTTAACAGCTTATTAGTACATGAAGCCTGTTTCAAACAGTTCTTTTGTATGAAGATCAATGATAAGGATCCAAGTAATCTTAAGAATCTAATTGATGGAAACGCTCCCATTATGTCTGATATTGTGTATTACTGTGTCTATAAGAAACCAAGGGAAAATTGGGGATACTTTTTTTTTAATTCCCAGAGGAGGAGGAAAAAAATCCCTTATGGACTCTGCCTGATGGCAGGGCGTATCCGACTCGCACGGACTAAAGTAAAGAAACCCACCCCCCCCCCCCCCCCGAGGCTTCCCGATCAGCACGGAACCGCATATGCATTTCTTCATGCCGACCGCTCGTCATCATTGTTCTTCTTCTTTCCACTTTTTCGCGCTCTTCTCTTCTCATCATTATTGATCTCAGCATCTATGCGTACTTCTGCCACTCGTTTACATTTGACAGCATGCGCGATATAAGGTTTTGGGCGTTTACATCCTCGCTCGCACCCTGTGCCATCGATCTCAAGTCCGCGCAGGCGGGACACTCAAAGATAGCATGCCTTGGGGTGTCCTCCTCTCCGCAAAAGTAGCATTTTTCGGTTGGCACTTTTCTGATAGCGACGAGGTAAGTGTTGAACTCCCCATGATCGCTGACTGCTTGCGTGAGCCACCGGTCCACCTCTCCGTGTTTCCTGTTGTGCCACTTCTTTAGATCTTTTATGAGCTGCCTCGTCCAAGTTCCTTTCCCAGGTCCTAACCACTCTTTCTCCCACTCCGTCATGATGTGTTCGCGCACTTCGGGTGGTGTTTGTTCCTTGTTTGCAAACAGCTGTGCGCGTTCTCTAACTATCTTGTCAATGGGAATAAGTCCTGCTATGACTAGCACCGCATCCGTGGAGGTGGGGCGATACGCTCCACAGATGCCTATTGCAATTCGTCTTTGGATCGCTTCTAGTTTTTTCCGATAGAGCTCCACTGTCATTGCACTCTCGAAAATGGGCGCCCCGTTAAGAATCACTGAGTGGGCCACAGCTGCCAGAACCCTTCTCCTGCTTGCTCTAGAGCCTTTTTTGTCGGCATTGATCTGTTTAGCGCCTCCGTCAGTTTCTGCGCTTTCTTAAGGTATTACAAATTGGGGATATTAAATAGGTAAAGACGACTTGAATACATTTTGATTTCATCATTCCAATAGCTGAATTTTGATATTGGAAGGAATAACTAAGGTCCACTCAAAAGTATGAGGTCGGAAGATTTAGATATATCTGAAAAGTTGCATTTTAATTTACTTGTATCTCAACTCACGCTCTAAGTCCACCACTTGTACCATTCGCATGGAAGCAATAAAAACGTTAAACTTACTCGCAATCATCAATAACGATTATCATTAAATCTGGCAGAGGATGGCCACGCCAACGGGAAGTGCACGCGCTATTCACGTAGCACTCTTTATCTCTTTAAATTCAAGCTTCAGCTTTTTTCCTTGGGAGGAGCAAAAGCCTCACGGAATAAGCTCAGTCCTCGCCTCACTTCGTTCGATCTTTTTGTTACCTTCAGTTATATCATCATCTGAAAGTTAGCCGTCTTTTTGGCATTACCTCTAAATTTCCCGTCCCACATATTGTATTTTCTTTTTGACCGCCTTGAACAGTGTAAATAAAGTATGAATAAAATGGTTAAAGAGTGTTTCTACTTATTAGTATCTACAGCTGTCTTCCTAGTTGCTAGTAAGCCGTTTCAAATATACGATGGAATTAATGGATAGACTCTTAAAAATTCTAGTTTGTGAATTGTGATACCTAAGCAGGTAGTTCTTGTAATTGGGTACCTATTATTTAACTTCTGATAGGTACTAAATCATAAATTTTGAAAAAAGCTAAAAGTATCCACATATAAATTAATAGGGACTGACAAATTAATCAGCATTTTATTGACAAGTAGTTCCACCTTTAGAACAGAGAGTGACAATCTGAAGAGCCCGTGAACAAGTGGACAGCGGTAACGTTTCAATCATTGCAAGTAGTGCCAAGTCACGCTGCCGACTGAGCCACACTTGTGCCAACAACAAGCTAAATTTGGATAAGATTTATAGCTGGCATACATCAAAATATTTTGAATTTAAAATTTTCATTTTTACCAGACTATGGAACAGCTTTGCGTGTGACGTTTCATCAGTTCAGTCATATCTGCCATACTAGTAATCTTTATGGCAAGTACAATATACGAATGCGAATTGCGAATACGACACACAAAAATACGCCAAAAAATAAATAAAATTGAATATAAATCGAGTTTGATATCAAATAAAGAAATTCTATATATATAGGTACCTGCGAAAGTTTGGATGGGTGGATGGATGGATGGACGGATGTTTGTTACTCAATCACGCATGAACGGCTGAATGGATCTGAATGGAAATTTGGCTCAGAGATAGATAGTCTGGAATAACAACGTTTAAACCCGGAAAATTAAAGAGCTCCCGCGGGAAAACCTCAATTCACGCGGATGAAGTCGCGGGTAGTCGCTAGTATTGTTATAATTATTGTAGTAGAGTCCGAAAGTATATGTATATTTTATTTGTTAACTATATATTGTTATTTGCCTTTACTTATGGAGGTATCTTATGTAACTTATTGATATTCCATAATTATTATAAATATTTAATTCAGATTTCAGAATCCTTAATTGCATTTTAGAACATCGACCTATGTTAAAATAAAATTATGTCGAGGCCTATCCAATCATTTAAGAATCCGTGGTCATTGGGGCTGTCATATTCTGCTGTAGTTTGATAAATGACCTCACGACTGCTACCTATACGACGAGGCCTCAACGCGTCTTCATTTGTGATATTCAATTGAATTTAGATCTCAAATCGTAGCTTGTGGTACAAAATAAAATAATATTTCATAAATAACTCAAAACCGGTACCACAGGTATCTGATTCATTTCCATAGTTATATTTTAAGATGTGTGAAAGTGTATCTGCCGGTCCATCTTCCTTTTCACGGCTCATCTGTATCGCCAATCCGTACTTGGCCAGCGTAGTGGATTTGCCTTCTCATTCTGGGAGAAGACACATAATCACATGAGTAAAAATCTCAGGGTTGAAGTAATAGAGATTGAAATTGGTTGAGTAATTGCGGCGTTTGTTTGTAAGCTACTCTATATTTTATTTCAAGGTTTTTCCATTTTTTGTAAATCTTTAAAAAAACTTTGATTACTTATCTATTCCCACCCATCCACAATTTGCTTTTTATAAAAAAAGTACAATTGTAACTATGCCTAGAGATTTATCAAATGCTATCGTGAGGTATGAATTTATAACGCAACGACACTAAAGCGCTGTAGCCTTCATGCAAAGAAAATACTTAGATACCCTAGATACTTAGATACCTGCCTACAAAGATGATAGGAGTGTAACCTGTGAAGAGCATTGCGTTATAAGCTTCGATACAAATTCTTATTGTTGGTTACATGCACCTTTATCTTGTATAACTTGGACCACACGATATATTGCAGCCATTGTTATTAAATGATTATGAAAGAACAAGAAGCAATCGCGTAACATTCCTTTTAAAAGACCTTTGTTCTTTAAAAACTGAACGAGTGATATCTAAAAGTATACTTTTAACACGACAGCCACGCTGTGCGCATTGAGTCAACACTCAACAGAAATCGTACATTTTTTAGAAACTGAAACCATGATACCGCACCCGCACCTAAATGCTCTAAGGTGCGACTTTTATCTTATTATTACATAAAATAAGTAATAACCTCTATTTTACATACTATTTAAATACCATTTTTATATATCTTTTCTAAAATAAATGTTATGATTTGATTATGCGATGATCTTTATCGGAGAATCCGTTTGTTACTGAAATCCAAGAGTATGCTTGAAATAGTTCATTTGAAGGATAGAATAGGTTAATGACGTCATTTACCTTCCATTTAATACGTCATTTTCATTTATGTGCGTTTCATCTACTAAACCTATTTTCGTCTTTTATCCCAACTAAATAAGTAAGTACTATAAGTGTTTAAACGATTACATTGGCTGTCCTCTGATGCCGAAACATTTGACCTACTAAAAAACTATAGGTAAGTACAGTACAAATTGATATACGTAATGCCTGCACAGAAAGTGGATGATCAATGCTTGTATTAAAAGTGGCCCATCGAAGAGGACGTCTATCTTTCATCGTGGACCTTTAGTAAGAGGTACAATCGTAGAAGTATCCATTTGAAAACTCGGGACACCAATGTCGTTCACGTGAAACGAACTGTACAAGCAAGATATGAAAGGTAAGATACAACTACCATGAGACATAGGTGCCTAGTCTATTTTAAAACTGTACGATCATGCTAATTCAAGAGAAGAGCTATTCCCACAAAAAGGGAATATCAGTCGCACGTACGTCTAGTGTTATCTGGACGCGGCCGACGTGAGGCGCGATGAAGTCGCGATACGCCGCCTTGGCGTACGTGGAGCGCCCGAACGCTGGATCTACGAGCAATCGCTCCTCAAATAATGGTATAACCAACTAATAAGAAACCCGAGAAATATTCCTTACAGAACTTGAAATTAAAACCTAAAATAATAAGGCAGATAAAATTAATATTGCTAAAAGATTTATTTATGAGTAAAGTATTGTACTTTTATATTTTCTCGGACATGCAAGTTTCCGCCAGATGGTTTCCATCACGGAAAGCAAGTTATTTATTTAATGGTTAAAAACCTATGCATACTTAACTTCGCAAAAATAGAAGTCCTGTAGAAAAAACAGGAGGCTGAATGTTTAAACCTAATAGATAATGTAGGCAATCGCTATTTATACGTATTGAAATAAGTAGGATATTGATGTACTTAATTACATAAGCTCACGTTAGTAATTTTACGTGACAATTCAGTTTGAGGTGGAAGCGGTCTAACCTGGTATTTGTTTTTACACGAAATCATAACGGAAGACTAATTTACTACCCGGAACAGCGGTCAAACAACTACAGCTACAATAATTACGGTTGTCGGTAACTAGCCAGAACAGACGGAAAACTGCCAGACAATGGACACGATCAAACAAGGTTCTAAATAGGTAAGCTTACATATCGAGTAGATTTTAATTACTATTAATCTTTCATGTCGTCTTCTTCAAATTATTCTTGATAGCTGGGTTATAAAAAAATAAGTAACTGTACAAAATTGTAAGATATTTTTTTTTTCTAAAACAATGGGAAACACTGTTTAGATTGATTTTTGTTTATGTTATATACGGGACCAATGTCCCGAGAACTACATAAGTGTATAGTTAACTGTCTCTACCTTCTCCTAAACGGGAAAACGTCGTAACGGGCCCAACAAATCTAAGTAAATACCAGATAAAATCTTTAAATGATACGGTAGATGGATAAGGACGTAAAAAAATGTACTTTTGAAACTTTAAGTTGACCAACATTTGCTTTAAAATTTAATGCACATAATCAATAGTAATTATTATTATATGAATATAATGTTAATATGGTTAGAACAATAGAAAAACAATAAAAATTTGATTGCGGCTTCAAGTTACAGAACAATAAATTTTTTTTAGGAACCAATAAATCAAAGCTGCGTACATTTCTTTTTTGTCTCCTAAGTACTCCATGTTAGAAATCAATGTATAAAAAAAACTAAATTATGTTATGGTATTATTATGGTAAAAATATGAATGAATGAATGAATGAATGAATGAATATACTTTTATTGTACACCAAAACACAATAACAACAGTACTTAGTTACTTAGCTAATAACAAAGGAAGTATACAATTTGGCGGCCTTATCGCTTCACAGCGATCTCTTCCAGGCAACCAAAGGTTTAAGAACATAGCTACAGAAACAACCGGTAGATGGTGCAGATATAATAAAATAAAATAAAATATTGATATAAAAATAACATATATTAATGCAAAAATTGTTAAATTGAAACAATGCTAGTGATTAAAAAACATAATCCAAAAATGTGTCTCCTAATGCTTTCCGGTATGTTGTTATTATTTAGATTTTTTTTGTTTACAGTCGTAGCAATACAATTTATCATTTATTTGATGTGGCAACACCTTATATCTACTGTCAAATGTCACTTTTGACATTAATCTTTCATTTCCGGTCGTGACATAAAACAATTCGGAGTGTCTCGTTTTAGTACAAAAATTTAGGAGTATTTAAACAGTGATTTTACCGGTTTTACTCAAAAAATTAGTTAGAATAGACCCCTGGATCGGAGAAAACATTAGATAAACAAGGTTATTTATATTTTAAAATTGAATTCGGGCTTAATTTGTAGCTGTTATTAATTATTTAGTTAAGAATTTTCCAGAGTGTTTGATCCAGTTCGTTATGTTCGTTATGATGTATGTTACGTAACACACTGGAATTTTGTAAAGATGGTTGTACACTTGAATAGATAGCTGATTGCAGCAAAAACCAGATTTAGTACCGATTAAGTACAGTTTTCACAAACGTGTAGTATTATTAAGATAAGCGACGTCAAATTAACGATAAACTGTAGGTATTTATATTTTTAGTAGCGCTTTGATCGCAGCTTCAGTGTCTTATTATGTTTTCTGATGGACCTTTTTGTATTTTCCCGAAATAAACTGATATTTTGCCGGAATGTAGAATTATGCACTGAGTTTTATGGATGAATTTTAAGAATGATAGTTTCATTTTCGCACGAAAAAGCAGGAAAAATAAGTGTTTTAGTTTTATCTTTCCTTTTATAGATTATTTTCTATAATTGCAGAGGCCTCTTATTGCAGCTGAAAGGCAAAAACAGAAAAATCCAGAAGAGTATAAATCTTTCTTATTAAGTATTAATCTACAGATAACGACTGAAACAGAAAAATCCAGAAAAGTATGAAATAGATTCAGTACCTCAACATTATTTTTCTTACTTGATAGATCACCTCAGCATAATCCGGCGCTACAGCTGGGCTGGACAGCATATGGCAAACTCCGTCGAGTCTTTTCGTCGCCCTATATCACAATGCCTGAAGACCAAAGTCTTCAATCAGTGCGTCCTGCCGGTAATGACTTACGGTGCCGAAACGTGGACACTGACATCGAGGCTAGTCCACAATCTTCAAGTCGCTCAACGCACTATGGAAAGAGCTATGCACGGAATATCTTCGAGGAATAAAATCTGAATCGAAGTAACTCGCCAAAGAACCAAAGTAATCAACATAGCTCTTAAGTCTAGCGTGTTGAAGTGGCAGTGGGCTGGTCACGTTTGCCGTAGGACCGACGGCCACTGGAGTCGTAATAAGGTCCTAGAGTGGAGACCACGTCTCTGCAAACTCGGGAGTGTGGGGCGCCCCAGGGCTATGTGGAGCGATGATTTCCGGAGAGTGGCTGGCATCAAATGGATGCTAACAAGCAAGAATAGGCAACGTTGGCGCAATCTTAAAGAGGCCTATGTCCAACAGTGGATGCATATTGGCTGATAATGATGATTTTGTTATTGGGTGTTATGCCTTCCAGTATGCTAAGGTACAAAATTGTACGTTCTTACCCAGATATCTAACTAAAATAGTAGGATGATATTTAGCTGTGTTTAGGTCGTAAAGGTAAACTAAGATAAGCCAGTGTCTTGAGGATAGTGAACTGTATATTATTTATATAAAAATACAAAAAATAAGTACTTATGGCTTATATATTATTGCACTAAACTGGTAGCGCCTCATAAACAATTCAACACCCTATGAGTACGGATAATTAACGATTTTCGTACTTATTTCTATACTTGTGCTGTAAGGTTTTGCTTCTCGCCAAATTTCTTGATTCTAGGTCAACGGGGAGTACCATATAAGTTTTGATTTATTGGCAAGTGTTAAAACATGCAAAATATGCGGCATAATACAGAAAAATAAATAATTACCAAGACTTAAGACCAAGACCAAGAACTAAGAAGCACTGGTTCAGGAAATGACACTCGCAATGATCTGTCCGCAATGAAATATCCTGAAGATGCCGTTGAAGCTGGCCCGGACTCCAAGTTAGAGGAATGTGCAGCGTTAAGTAAGTAATATAGATTTCAAAGTGCAAACCTGAACGCAAAATATTTGAAAAAGTGCACAAACAAACGAACGCACAACCTCTTAGGGCAAACGCATATACCGTCTCCGTTCCGTCGTGGGTAAAAATATTATGTTATGAAAGTTCTGAATATTGAAACCACAATATTGCATTATTACAAAAAAAATATCGTTCTTAAAGTAAACTTTCCGACTAATGACTGACTTGCCTTCAGTTTTCATACTTTTATGAGGAATTTTCCCATTCAAAGAATGCCTCGAAATAACTTGTCTGGAAATAACATCACACAGAATAAAACATTCTTTTTTGTCCGTACTTTATAAAGACATCATTATAATATTTAGTAACGATATATATACTGTAGGTACCTAGGGTTAGACTGTTGTGTCTTGCTCACTTTTTGTTTCAAGTACTTTTTATTGTTTTATAACCTTTCGTGATATCAGTGGCAATATATTATATTATATCCTAAACGATAAAGAAAATAAATAAATAATGCTAACAAAAAACATAATTCATCACATGTTAACAAACCCAAAACGTATCAATAATTCAAAAGTCTGCGTGGCATGACTTACGATTATCCGTTATGCTTCGTTAAAACAACTTGCAATTACAATTTTAAGTCACGGAATACCAAAAACTAACCTACAAACGGCCTTTTTATGCAATTTTATTATTATACTCTCCGCCCCCGCTGCAAAGCCCTATTGAACTAGTCATTTCACACTCGTAGAAAACACACATAATTATATCATTCGCCAGTCTTGATTTTTTGTTAACTACAAATTATGAAATATTGAAATTATTTTGAGGAGCCCATGATTGTAGGCTGCTTCGTGACGTGGCAGTTTTGCAGGAGCCGGGGCCTATTTTGTTATCGGTCTCAATTTAATCTTAAATTTATCGTAGAGTAATAAAATTTAAAATTTTACATTATTTTAATACATAGCCTGTTAATTTAATAAATATTTTAAACTATTGAGTTTGATTGAATACTGAGTTTTTCTGGTTCTTCTCACTAAAATCTTCATTCTAAACTGTTGGTAGGTTAAGCCATGATTTATCAGAGACATCTTATGAAATATTTTTGTGTATCCAATAATACTGTGTAAATATATCGTATTAACTATATGCAGATATATATATATACATACACATACATATATTAGAGTAATTCGAAACGGACCAACTCATTACGAGGGGCCAAGTATACGGCTAACTTGAAAAATTCATATAGCTTTGTACAACTTGCCGGTAAATTATCAATACTAAACACCTGCTTCAAATTAATCGTATCTAGGTATCAAAGTAACAAGGTGTAAGTTAAGACATAATGAATATGTAACCTGTCTTCTCACCAAAATTAACAATTAATAAACCACAATTATAATATCATTTTGGAATTGTATTATTACAGAAAAATACTACGTTTTCCCTGCTGTTATGACCTGTGTTCACTCCGCTTGTATCAAAATTCAATTCAATTCATTTATATTTTGTGCAAGTTAGATTTCCCTAACGATAATGTGCTATCGCGCGTTTTAATCTGTGTAGTAACATTTGCGAAGTCTGACTTTATGAATACATTTGCAATACGTTCTACTTGTTAGTTGCAAGAGAATTAGTATAAATAGCGCTTATAACCAGTGTTGATAACAATATTAATCTAGTGATATCTTAATTTAAAAACTGCAAAGTAAGATGTGTATGAGAATAGTACCCCGTGCACCGACGGACGGTTGGCGGGTGCCGTACAAAGGAGTCATCTTTGGCGGGGGCAGGTGAATAGGTAAGAAATATCAGCCCGGATCCAAAATGTTCAGCTTGAAATGCTAGGGTTCAATAATTTGATAGTAAGCAAAATATTATATTGTAAGTATTGATTAAAAAAGTTGGTAATTAGGTAAAGATTTCACAATTTGGTAATTTTTTACAACGTTGGTTTTCAGTTAGGTACATTTTTGTTTAATGTTTCGCACTCCTATAAATTGCTTTATGGAAGTCGATACTCTGTTTTACGATATTGCACACTTTACATGACGCGAATAATAATTATTTAAATGATAAATGATTTATTTATTTCACGTAGGACAACTTGAGTTACTTATGAAACGTTAAGACTCTACCACCGGTTCGGAGAACTGATTCTACTGAGAAGAGCCGGCAAGAAACTCATCAGATGCTCTTTTCTTAAAAAGGAAAAAGGTTACAATAAGTAGACAATACAGTTACAAGTATTACACTGACTTGTGGGTCACCGGATGCGAGGCTGGTTGCTTCTATGCAACTTTGTCTTTAATAAAATCATCGATAGTGTGACCTTGACTTAACAAATGCTGTTTAACACAGTCTTTAAATTTATGTAATAGCCCATCCAGAAACTCTTTGGGAACCTCACCTGTTATAAAAGTTATACCACAAATGTTATAAAAGCGCACACTCGACCCCACAAAGGATCTCTGCACCTTGCGCACACGATACGACGCTGTTACTAGCTTATGGCGGTTTCTAGTATATCGTTTGTGAGTTTCACCTATTTGCTTATAAAGATAATATTCTGCCTAACAAAGACTATAATATTATTGTATATGTATTGTGAAGGCACCGTAAGAACACCAATCTCTTTAAATTTTTCACGAAGTGATACGCGTGATCCAAGTGACTCTTTTCTGCAATATAAAAATTGATTGGATATCAGCTACTCTGCCCTACAATAAAATGCCGTACGATATAACACTGTGCCTAGCCGTTTCAATATCGGTAAACTGTCTAATTTTCCTGACAGCAAAAGCAGCCGACCGTTTTCGAGATCTCAATTTTTTTTGTTTTTCCATTTATCATCATAGTTTTATCAATATTTTTTACATTAGGTAGAACAAACTCTGAGCACTTGGATTTCTTAGCATTCAATAATAAATTATTGACAGTAAACCAGTGTGTTTACATCGTCAAAATTGTCCTTGCTTCTATCCACTTTAAAAATTAGTGATGTGTCGTCAGCAAACAATACAATATTACAGACATTGTTGACATGGTATGGTAAATCATTTATATACACCAAAAATAGAAAAGGACCCAAGATCGAGCCTTGTGGGACACTCTTTAATGCAGTTGAGCCCACTGACTTCACGTGATTTACACATACCCTCTGAGTTCTTTCGTTTAGATAAGAAGCAATGAAATCGAGTGCAACATTTCTGATGCCATAGTGGCTTAATTTAATTTAATAAAATATGTAAGTTTATCCTCTACATTTTAATTATACATACTAACTAGCTGATGCCTGCGACTCCGTCCGCGTGGACTGAGGTGTTTTAGGGATATGAAAAATAGAAAGTAGCCGTTTCTCAGACCTACTGAATATACATATAAAATTTAATAAAAGTCGGTCAAGCCGTTTCGGAGGAGTATGATAACTAACATTGTGACACGAGAATTATATATATAAGATAAATTATAAATGCGAAAGTGTCTTTGCTACGCTTTTACGGCCAATCTGTTGAAACGATTTTGAGGAAATTTGTTATGGAGATAGTATGTATTCCGGGGAAGGACATAGGCTACTTATTATCCCAGAAAAATTAAAGAGGTCCCGCGGGAAATCAAAAAAAATAAAAATTTAGATAAGTCGCGGGCATCACCTAGTTTCTCTACCTACCTAGTACCACTATTCACCTTTAAGGTAGTTTTTCAAATCCACGAAAATTAAATTATGCAGATGAATTATTTTGTTTAAAAAATATGTGAAATAGACAAGTAGGTAGGTAATCACTCAATTTTAAAAATAAGCAGTGGTTTGCCAGTCAAATGTCTATATCTCCTCTAATGAATATTATTATTTATACACCGAAGTTTTCCCGTTTAATCAGTGTATTTATTGGATTTTAATTTTCAAAGGGCAAAATTTATTATTAATGTGGTTTTGACCATAGCATCGTTTAGATTATGAAACTAGGATAATTTGTCATGTATCTGACATGTTAAATCGTAAAATGCTGGATGAGCTGAGTAGTATCTATAACCACCTGAATAATAACTAAATATAACATACACGGACAATATTGTAAAGTAGCTTTAGTATTTATGTACAAGTGTGCACTCACCGGCGTGAATTAAGTAAATCTGGGCTTATCTTGAAATCCTTCCTCCTTCTTCGGGTAACAAGTTTCTTCCTTACTATTCCATCGCGACAAAGCAAGAGCTAAAAGTTTGCAGCATATATTAAATTTCTGTCCAGTGTCTAGACCGAGCGACGCAGATATAATATAAATGCAGTGAGTAGGTAGATACTTAACTGTCTAGGAAGAAGCTATCTAGGATTTTTAGGTGGAGATTTTTCCTACAGTTTTTATTGGAAAATTTCAATAAAACTGGAGGAATCTTAACGATACAGATTTTTAGCTGTAATTTTTGACTGTCCGTCTGCCTGTCAGCCTCGCTGAAATTAATCGCAGCCTCGATAAATCTCCATAAATGAGACAATTTAACATAACTTTTTAAAACTTATTTTTAACCGACTTCCAGTTATAAAAAAGGAGGAGGTTCTCAATGCGGCGTGTATCTTTTTTGACATTTCTTTTTTCTTTGCACAGTTTAAATGCTGTCAGATTGATCCCGTGTGAATTTCGTGAAGATCTGAATTCTGATTTTTGGCGGAACTCCCCAACGGGCAACATAAAGTCAATTGCGATTAGTGTAATAGATCGATTTTATACATAATTAGGTACATTCTGCAGCCCATACTGCTACGGTGGAACAGTTCTAGTGATATGTAAAACTATAAAAATAAACAGAACTGTACAGGTACATTTACACACGCAATTACATTAGTACGAGTACATAGAGATAGCTCTTTGAAACCGCAACACTGTTGTGACTTGTGATGTATGTCAAGAACACAGCGAGTCATTCTGATTGCAAAGACTCTGCCATACGTACTCATTATATCTCTAGGCGTCTATCCCACTACCAGCTATCTAGAATTCAGGTTCTGGGCCCTGTAAGTTTGCAATTAAGCAAAGGTAATATTGGCGTTGGAAAATTAACACGTACGGCATCAACTTAACTCTAAAAACTATCGTAAATTGTGACGAAATGATTACCTCACGTCACGGATGCTTTTAAAATGCCCACCTATCTATGTTTCGCTAGCCAAAACTGATCTCGTGCAATTTTTTGAGTGCACAGTGGTGAGTGCTGTTGTCTTATAGGGTTCCAGGTTCAATTCCCGGCAGGAATTTATAATTTCTGAATTTTCTCTGGAGTGATGGGAGGTTTCGTACGTGGCTTGTTACCATCCTACTGGCAAAGACGTGTTGCCAAGCAGTGTAGCGTTCCGGTACGATGCCGAGTGGAATCTATTAGGGGAATGGGTTTAATTTAATTGACATACTCTTAACAGCTGGTTATCCCGCTAAATCTTATCTGCATCATCACTTATCAAGTCAGATCTCAGTCAAGGGCTAACTTGTAGTGGATAAAAAAGCACTTCTAAACAAAAAAAATGTGTGTGTCAGCTCCGACGCACGACTGTAGTTTACTTTTTACGAACAACTATAAAATATATAGATCAGTAATGAACGCATTTTTATATTACTGAAAGCATGCTTGATACATTTATTTATATTAGTTTTGTAATTAATATTCATACATTACATAGTCATGGAAACATAAACAAGTGTTACCATAAAAACATAAAGTCAATAACGTAACGGTTTTGATTTTACTCCACATAAATGTTCATACCCCGGGCTTTATATGCAAATCGATTCTAAAGGAGATAAACTCCAACAATAACAATGAACGTCAAACACAGAACTCAGAACTCTAGACCGCTAGCTATGGGGTGAACACGTAAAAATGTAAAAGTAACTACCTAGTTAATTTTAAAAACAGGTCAACATTTTTAACCTAAAATAGAACTTCTAATGACAGTAGGTGAGGTAACCTGTAATTTTCAAAAGTGTTAGAGTAGTTAATGAGCATTCTAGATGATGCCCGCTACTTCGTCAGTGTGTAAAAGCTTTTTCTTTTCCGGGATAAAAAGTAGCCTATGTCCTTGCCCTGGATTCAACATATCTCTGTACTCAAAATCTCATCAAAATCGGTCGAAAATTTGGACCTTTAAAGGGTATTAGATAGACACACTTTCGCATTTATAATATACGTACGTAAGTATGAATAACGTATCATATAATTATGTAAAATAATTAAGCTTTAGGTAAAATTTTGGTAATTTAGGTAACGTATTTTGTACACTTATGGATTCTCACTCCAGTTTGAAGAGGAAAACAAAAAAAAGCCGATACTATTCCGTTGTTAATTAAAAAGGTTTAGCCAAAAACAACGTTGATTTTACTAAGGAAGCATAATATTTATACAAAACAAACAAATAATATAAAAGGAATTTCTTTAATACTTAGTATTGACCTCATGCCTCATCATCCAAAAATTTGCCACATATTTAGATAAAGTAAATTTTCCTATGGCTCTAGGCCCCAGATTGGGACTGTGCCATGAACACATAATACCTTAGTGCAAAAAACTTTTTACGAAATGTTTCACCGTGGTAAATTGCTTCATCGGGTGATAGAAGTGGACACGCAGCTAGCATTCTTGCCACCATTCCATGCCATGCAGTCTTGATTTGTACAGTAATTAGTTTAGGCCTAGCCAGCTATAAGTATTACTTTAACGTTTTAGATAAATTAAAAAATAAACCTTTCACTGAGTACTTATCTAACTGCGTGCTATCAAGGTGTCTATAAAGATAAATAACATTTAAACAAATCTGGGGTGCTGGTAGACATGTAAATCTAAATGTCTACCAGCACCCCTTATATAAGCTGATCCAAAATACGAACAAAATAATTCCTTGGTCATTTTCCGCATCTCATTTCATAGAGATCAGATGGTGAAGGGAGCTTGTAGTAGCTAATCCGCAAAATCTGCTCCGAGCGGCGCGACGCTTGACTGTACTGGTGTAGGGGCCGGGGAGCGTGCGATGGGGCCCCATCGACCCCCGTGACTTATGATACACCCAAGTAAAGTTACATACCTACTCACGCTTTGATCGCGCACCTGCCCCTCGTCCGCACCAACTTTTAGTACCTATACTGTCCGTCAAGAGATAACGGATCGCTAAGATAAAAAGACGCCTCAAAACGTTACATTTGCATAAAGATAAAAGTACTCAACTATCTATATATTCCACATTTTAGTAGTTGTGGTTTGTTTTGAAATAAAATTTATAGTGCAGACGAGTGATGGAGTGTTCTAGTTTTTTCACATTAAGTCACCCACTGTTTCGAATTGCTTTTTACTGCATCTACGGAAGGCAAGAGAGCGCGACTCATAATTCAATTACAAAAACCCACGAGCTACACAGCACTAGAGTCACAATCACACTCTCTACCGTTAATGATAACGATGTTTGTTCGGTAACGAGCCTCGGAAGCCGGCAATAAAGCCAACCGACATCATTACCACGCCAGCAAACATAAATTGACAAGCAATATTTCAAACTCGATGATTATCATATCGGGAGGCGAATACCATAAAACGAAATCGCTAGGGTTGAGTTCAGTGAATGGAACAATTACTCGGTTAGAGTGCATGTGTCGGTGTGACAATGACTTCATTAGTGGCAAATTGCCAAGTAGTAGTATGCGAGCGGCTTTATGATGTATAGCACTTGACTTGTATATTACGTTTTGGGGATTTTATATCTAATTGTGTTTATTGTCAACTCCTTGTTTTACAACAATGACTTAACTGCAACACAAAGGCACTTCAAGTTTATAAAAAAAATAAACAAGGGGCGTAAAACTCAACAATTATTTTAATATTATTAATATAGCCAAAACAAAAAGTTAAATAAGTTTTTGTTTAATTCATTAGGCCTTTTCATTTGAATTATCAATCTCTTCGTTTTTTTGGCCTTGATTTCTACTGATCGTACTAATAAGTTTATAGTCAATTTTATGCTACAGGGTACTTTGACGTTTTTATAGCGTTTTATTTATCGATTGACTTGGATAGAGACTTGATTAAATTGATTGACTTGATTAATGCCATGATCAATAAAACGTGTTCCTACTTCAAAGGTTTTTTAAACACATCTATTACTATATATTTATATATAAGTGGGTACATACCCTCATACTGTAATAAGAACCCATCATAAAACTACAGTTAACCGACCTGGAAAGCCTTGTATTTATTATTTTCAGTTTATGTACAAATATTTGCGTTTCAATTCAATTCAATTAATTCAAAACATGTAGGATATTTATGTGTCTCTTATGTTACGTCTTGTTTTAGCTCTACCACCGGTTCAGTAAGCAGATTCTGCTGAGAAGAGCCGGCAAGAAACTCAGTTGTCAGTCAGTTGCTCTTTTTTTTAAACAATATATTACAACACGTAATATTATACGTATAGCATATAAATTAAATACAATAGTGTAAGTTATTATATACTCTCCTGTGTGTGGGGAGCTGGACCCAAAGTCGGTTGCTTCCATGCACTTTTGTCATTAAGAAATTCGTCAATTGGATATAATAGCCTCGGGGCTTTACTTGTGTTCTTTTACGGTTTTTTTCAATTTCAAACTCAAATATTGGAAATTCTATATTGATGGTTATAGCTTAAAATTACCTATTTTTCATTCTAGTTATAATTTCCTAGCTATGTGTATTCTGTATACCTATAATGACATATAAGCAGACTTGCCCGCGACTTCGTCCGCATGAAATAAGTTCATTAAATTCCCACGGGAACTCCCTAATTTTTCGGGATAATACTATACACCTATGACACTCACATATAATGTGGCTTTCTATTGGTACCAGAATTTTCAAATATGATTCAGTTAATCCAGAGATTACCCCCTACAACGTCACAAACTCACAAACTTTACCTTTTTAAAATATTATAGTATAGACAAATTCATATAAATGAAAAGTAGAGTCTACTTGAATTGAAAACAATAGGTAGTTATATACCTACTCATATATATTATTATATAAATCGACATACTGTATAAATTTTGCCTTCAACATTAACTCATTTCATAATTGGCAAAGCCACCATTTCACGATTGGGGACTTAAAACCGGAGTCCACAGGTAATATGACAAATAAAATTAAAATATGAAATTAATTTTAGATATTCTAATGTGAGGGAAGTTCCATATGATTCCACCTCAAGATCTGACCTACATTTCGGACGGAAGTTGCCAGTATCTACGTCCAAAGGTAAGCGATGGAAGTATGAATTATTATCTAAAAAAAATATATACATTTTAGTTTATTTTATTAAACTTGTAACTCATAATGATTGTAAAGTGCAAATTTGACAAGCACATTTTACGGCTGATTGAAAATAATGATTCAGTCAGGGTCTGACATATGTCAGTGATCAGCCCCATCCCCTTGCCAATTAGAGGCGAGGCAACTGGGGGCGCGCTGCACATGATTGCTCAACCGATAATGTTATTGGTAACGATTTATTTATTTTGCTAATAGACACCTGTACTATAATACCAATAAAAGAAGTGGTTATTGTAAATCATCAACTAGCGTTTACCACAATAACTATACTATCCAAAACAGCATGAATGAGGAACACATCTAAAAAAACAGAAGAATGTGTCGTATCGAAATGTTAAGAGAGTACTATCTCAATGCGTAAACGCCCAAGCCTTATTCCGGAAACTGCGGAATAATTCAAAGATATATCTTAATTGCTGTACCTGTACATATTATAATATAAGAGCTACATAATATTTACTTCGAACCTAAATTTACATTTTTTTTATAAGGTACAAGCCAGAAACAGTCGTACAGAAGTCAGAAACAAACTCAGATTATGGGCTGTGACTTACTTGAAAATTAAGAAGAGTTCCTGATCTCTGTATATTTAAAACATTTCGGCAACTACGACATTATTCATTATTCCTTGCCTACTTAGTTGAAATATTGTTTACATACTACTAGGTAAACAAGTAATAGAGGTCTCGATCGAGCTCGATCGCTCTTCATCAGCTGTAATTCAACTAGATTAATATTAATTAGACAAACTAATGAAACGTGCCTCGTACCTCGACTTCATTAGCTGCGATCGGTAGAGAATCTGCTCATTTTCTTACCTAATGTATCATTAATGTATGAACAAATATTTTTGCACCAGTTATTTAACTATTATGTTAGTTTTTAATAATCGATAATATATTAATCTTAGTAATTTCATTATTGATTTAACTGGTTGACATGTGGATAAAAATTAATGACCACAACTAACTAAGACGAACACAGGCACCACCAATGAACCAAAAAGCTCGACAAATGTGACACAAGTTGGTAGGTATTATATTCAGATGGGGGTAGGAAATATTACCGTTGCACAAAAATCTTCTGATTGTTTTGCTTCATAACTACAAAGGGAAAAAATAAAACCAAACAATGTTCTCGAATTTTAACAATCCGTAAATACATCAACCCTTACATTTAATATTTCAACGTCGACTAAACTTGCATTGAATTGGTGGTACAAGTTGTGCCCTGTAAGCGAGAAATGGACCGCGCCATAATGTAACCTGCAATCATTTTACTATTAATATCATTTTGTCATTGATTGAATGAAACGAGGTCTCTTTTTGAGTGATGACGCACCTTTTGAGTTATTTTTTCGCCTATCCGTTTAACTTTTCTTTAGAGCTCTGTCGCTTTAAGTAAAATCATATTTATTTTCGTACTAGCTGATGCCCGCGACTTCGTCCGCACACTTTAATTTTGTTTGATTCCCGCGGGAGCTCCTTAATTTTCCGGGATAAAAAGTAACCTATGTCACTCTTCAGGCCCTCAACTATACCCATGCCAAAATTACGTCGATCCGTTGCTCCGTTGCGGCGTTCCGTTGAAGGACAAACCAACAAACAAACACACTTTCGCATTTATAATATTAATATATTATGATAATTTGATTACAAAATACGCTCATAATTGTTACTCAATTGATGACTATGATTCAGAATCTGGAATACAGGCTACTTTTTTCCTGGAAAATTAAACATTTCCCGCAGGAACCAAAAAACCTAAATCCATGCTGACGAAGTTATATAGTCGGGTACGGGGTACTAGCCGGGTATCAGGTAGTACCTAATAAATATCTATAATACATAAATAATTATAAATAGGCAGATTTTAATCTAAGGTTTACTCGCTAGTGTTTCATATATTAGACCACGTTTTTAGATAAATACAGCAAGGAACATTTACACAAAAACTCTAAACCAAGGGGTGGAAACAATTAGTAGTATTTGTGCATAGCAAGTGGGCAAATAATATAAAATATTAACAAATTTTACGGTGCCACTGGTGTTAAAAATCACAGGGGATAGTTTGACGTATGTCCTATTGTATGACTAGATTTTACCAGCGACTTCGACGGCGTGCTAAAACCGACGGTTTTAAACTTGTCTATCGGAGTTGTCAGCTCTGTTACTCATCACTGCAAATAGATTGTATATTTACTGTATACTTTATAGTTTATTAACTATGATGGTGTAAACACCATCATCTTAACATATTAAAACAAAGTCGGGTTTGTTCGAACAATTATAACTCTAGAACGGCTGGACGGATCTGGATGAAATTTGGCACAGGGATAGATTATAGTCTGGAATAACACATAGGCTGCGCAGGAACCAAAAAACCTCATTTCACGCTGACGAAGTCGCGGGCATCAGCTAGTAGTCTATAAAATATACATACAAACGTATCTTAGCTGGGCAAAGCCGAGTACACTGTGAAGCTATTAGACAGACAGCAATAATAACTGTCTGCGATCATAATTACGGAATAATTATATATGTGATACTGTTTTTGTGATATAAAAGTATCCCAAGTACGCAATGGCTACCCACGTAACCTACATTTGATTGTTAAGTAAATTATAATATTATAACGGTAACCGAAATGAATATTCAACTGGACATTATTTTAAACGCCGGTTTATTTTATTGTTTTTGATAAAAATTTAAAAAACGTAGATAGTGTCTTTGACACCTGCCTATTGTTCCTATGAAGGGTGTTATCTTGGGCCCGGGGCATCTTTATCATATTCCGTGTGAATGAATTTCGAGGCGAACTGTCATCATCGCTTACAACACTTATAGCCCTTTTTTAGATGGGCCGAGGGCGATAAATCCGGCGCTTAGTTACAAAATGTCTCGTTTATCTGCATTTGGTTCATGCAGGCGATGTGGTGTAAAAGATTACTATCGTAAGATATTCTGCCAACAATTTCGATGTTTTTTCTGACTAGAAAGTCTCAGCACTAGCCCGGAGTTAGGAAGTTGGCGGTGTTTCACCCCCGTGCCTCGGAGAGCACGTTAAGCCGTCGGTCCCGGTAACGCCACCCGCATTGGAGCAGCGTGGTGGGACTAAGCTCTTATTCCCTCTCTCCTTTGAGGGTGGAAGCCTCTGCCCACCCGTGGGACGTTAAACGTTAATAAGCGGTGGATGTTATAGAATACCATTTACCAAAGCGGATTTAGTATTCACATACTATTTACATAAATGTGAAAGTGTGTCTGTCTGTCTGCTACGCTTTCACGGCCCGTGAACGGGTAATCGGTTGAATACATTTCAACCGATTCTGATGAAATTTGGTACAGGGTAGATTGTATCCCGGGAAAGGACATTGGGTGTTATCCCAGAAAATTAAAGATTTCCGGGATAACAGCCAATGCCAATGAATAAAAAAAAACAAAACATTCAAATCAGAAAATCAGAAGAAGAAAAAAAAAATCTAAGTAATTTTTGTAAAAATTAAGCAGCGGTTACCTACTGGAATAGTATATCGATGTATAGATGACACAGTAAATGGGACTTAACCCAAATTGGAATAACCAGGCGATAAAAAAACCCTTCTTTTGTTCGATGTAGGTCAAACATAATATAATAATTTGACGACCTCCGTGGCGCAGTGTTGAGCAATGTTG
Source organism: Erebia palarica (assembly GCA_964035005.1). Taxonomy (NCBI): domain Eukaryota; kingdom Metazoa; phylum Arthropoda; class Insecta; order Lepidoptera; family Nymphalidae; genus Erebia; species Erebia palarica. The sequence goes on from OZ035986.1 coordinate 26,861,928, forward strand.
CCTTAACGTGCGGAGGTCCCGGGTTCGATCCCCGGCAGGGTTTGGAAATTTATAATTTCTGAATTTCCCTGGTCTGGCCGTGGCTAGTTACCACCCTACCGGCAAAGACGTGCCGCCAAGCGATTTAGCGTTCCGGTACGATGCCGTGTAGAAACCGAATAGGGGTATGGGTTTAATATAACTGCCATACCCCTAACAGGTTAGCCCGCTACCATCTTAGACTGCATCATCACTTATCATCAGGTGAGATCGCAGTCAAGGGCTAACTGGCAGTGGAAAAAAATAATAATAATAATTTGAATATCGGTGACAAGTGTGAAGGCCTATAGTGGGTTAAAGTACATTACATCACGAGACCGGGAAGTACGCGTTTTCTGGTCGAGTGTTAGTTAGACGGCCGAGCTACGCGACGCCGGCTATATACAAGACTAGAAATGCTCTCCCGGTCTAGGTGTGTATAGTGATTTTCTAAAAAATGAAACAAGTGACTTTTTTTAATATATTATAGGTAATTAAAAGAAAGTAAATAAAAAAGCAACCTACTTAAGAAATATTAAAAGTTAGATTAGTTTTTGGGCTGTGAGTGCTGAACGCGTAATACGGTAGAGTTCCAAATTTAAATTAAATATTTAGGCAAAAGAACACTATAACAAGTTACAGGATATTCAGGAAGAAAGATTGCAAATTCAAACTATGGAATGAAATGAAAATATGGAATGAAAATACATACATTCTTTACTGGCCTTGGCCGGGAAGTTTGACTTTCGAACTCATTTACAGGGTATGAAATGTGCACATTTCATATCATTTTTTAGATATTATTTTGAGGTAGGTAAAAAGTGGGTACAAAAGCAGAAATGTTGGCCTCCTGGGCCCTCGGCCGGGCCGGGACTGCCTCGTTGGTCTAGTGATTAGCATGTTTGACTGCAGCCAACGAGGTCCCGGGTTCGAGTCCCGGGTCGGGCCATAATTAAGTATCGGGTTTTTCAGATTAGAAATTCCCAGTACTAGCCCGGAGTTAGGAAGTTGGCGGTGTTTCACCCCCGTGCCTCGGAGAGCACCTTAAGCCGTCGGTCCCGGTTATTATCACTAACATGATAATAGTCGTTAAAGCCCGCCAACCCGCATTGGAGCAGCGCGGTGGGTCTAAGCTGTAATTCCCTCTCTCCTATGAGAGTGGCGGTCTGTGCCCAGCAGTGGGACGTTAATGGGCTGCAGTGATGAAAAGTGGGTACAAAAGCAAAAATGTTGGCCTCCCGGGCCCTCGGCCGGGCCGGGACTGCCTCGTTGGTCTAGTGGTTAGCATGTTTGACTGCAGCCAACGAGGTCCTGGATTCGAGTCCCGGGTCGGGCCATAATTAAGTATCGGGTTTTTCAGATTAGAAATTCCCAGTACTAGCCCGGAGTTAGGAAGTTGGCGGTGTTTCACCCCCGTGCCTCGGAGAGCACCTTAAGCCGTCGGTCCCGGTTATTATCACTAACATGATAATAGTCGTTAAAGCCCGCCAACCCGCATTGGAGCAGCGCGGTGGGTCAAGCTGTAATTCCCTCTCTCCTATGAGAGTGGCGGTCTGTGCCCAGCAGTGGGACGTTAATGGGCTGCAGTGATGAAAAGTGGGTACAAAAGCAGAAATGTTGGCCTCCCGGGCCCTCGGCCGGCCGCTGCGGTCGCGCCGCCCGCGCGCGCACTAATGACTGCGCACGGACCGCACGCGCCGCGTCACGCGCCTCTCTTCATTACCAACCTCTTTGCCAACTTTATTATTTTTCGCCACGTGCCTATTATAGCGGTTTTTATTATTTTTTTGAACATAAACTCCTTTTCGGCCGTGTAATCGGATCGCATTGCAAATATGGGGGGATCAGCGCGGCCTAATAGAATAGACGCGATCGTGAGTGATATGTGATTCGATCAACATAAACAAGCTATTTAGCAGGGTTTGAGTGGTTAATGGTAGTATTGGTTGAATGATAATCCACTGGAAGGTAATTGTTAATGATAAACTTGGATATACATACGTACATAATATTATATGTACCTACATGGTGCTACAGCAATAAATAATCAAATGATATTTCACCACAGCGAGGGTTAGAAGGGTACAAAGCCGCGCTGTGGTAAAATGTTTTGCTCTAGTTTTAATTTAGAGTTTATTAAGTGGCTAGTTCATAATATTTATTCTTTTTAATAATTTCAATTGTTTTAATATTTCAATAACACAAAATATACTCTTGCACCTAAGGTCGTACCTACGGATAATCGCTTGCACATTCCTGCCAGTCGCACAGGATTTTATGATAAATATTTCCTGTAAATCCGTATTATTGTGGAACTGCCTTCCAGCGGATATATCGCAGTCTAAGTCACTCTCTATCTTCAGAAGTCTCTCGTATAAACATTTCCTATCAGGTAGCAATTAATTCACTTTGGTCCTATATATTTTTTTTTAATTTAGAATTATATACCTAGTATTTATGTTTATATGCATGTGTCAGCTTCGCGTTTACAGTTGAAATTAATTGTTACGAAAGTTAAAAGATTGTTAATTTATTTATTGATGAAGGTTCGCTTGTACTGATATTTGACTCTTTCGATGTATTTCACTCGTCAGTTCGTTCCCGACGCCATATTGGAATAACTTGTATAAATACGAATGTTTTACCATCGGTAGGGCAGTCTCCACCGAGACTCAAACGATTATTGAATACCTTCGGTGTTTAGATCGTTACCTTGTTTACGAGCCTGCGGTGGCAACTGCAGCCTGGTCAAATGATTTGATACTATAGTATTGTTTAACTGAGTTTTATAAATTAACTAATTACATTAAATCTCTCGTGGTTAGAGTACAAATATATTAAAAGTGTTTTATTAATACCTACTTCTGGATTGTTCTCCAACACATGTATGTATGTAGGTATGTATGTATATATTTATGTATGTATGTATGTATCTATGTATGCATGTACATATATGTCACAGTTAGATTGTAAAAACCGTTAGATTATAATCTAACTCGCAAAATTGCAAACTGCCGAAAGATTACAATTTAACGCATTATTTTTCGGTAAATTGTAATCTGTTAGGTATATTAACTCGATAGAACCTCAGTGCTACCTGATTATTTGTGTCGAACCCTAACCTAACCTACAAGAAACAGACAAGAAAACGTAAATACAATGAATATTTCAAAAATTGACACTCAGAACTCAGAACGGTTCACAATCTTTCGACAGTTTACAATTTCGCTAGTTAGATTATAATCTAACGGTTTTTACAATCTTACGATGACATATATGTTATATAATATTTGTGTTTAGATGTTGCACTATCCCGCACTCTTGTTTGAAAATCTCCTCTCCCCAAAGGTTGTCTGGAAGATTTTACTATAGCAATATGACCGTCTTTGCACCAATCTGTTTTTATCTTTTTGTTTTGTTTATTGTTTTTGTTTTAACTGTGTGCAAGAAAGAGTGCATCCATCTATCTATCTAAAACTACACTAATGTACTAATGTTCTACACTATACATACTATATTATGTTAATATTATGTAATGTGCCATTATTATTATAGTGATACTTTTCAAGGTAGTAAGTGAATCAGTTTACCTCATAATATAACATTGCTCATATTATTACGTCTAATTACAATATGCAAGTAGGTAAGTAGGTACTGTTCATGATATGATTTCCATCGTAAACAAGGCAACGGTCAAGATCACTGCGCATCGCCGCGGAAAGATTACAAAATCACACAGATGCAAATAAAGATACACTTAATTTACAAAGTGCTTTAAATTACACAACAAACCTGGTAGAAATGTAGATACTTTTTCCTCTACTTGCATACAATTTAAACGCACCTTAAACCTAGGTATATCTGTCGACGTTTATTTGGCTTTGGCTTTTAACACTATCACATTATAACAATATCAATATTTGAAACAACAGAGATTTAAAAGTTAGCAAATGGGCCTAAACATTCTATTTAGGCATTGTTTTTAAAATAATGACTTTAAAAGAGATGATAAAAAATACACGGAATAGCCAAACAGAAGGTCAATATGATTTATTATACCAACTTCTCCGAGCTATTGACTACTTTAGGTACTTACTGTTTCGTCTTCGTAAAATAATTTGCCGGCAAATGTCTCATTATATTCATTGTTAGGTACATAATATGCCAAGATAGTGGCTGAGATGAATGTTTCTCGTTTTGACTAAAAGTAGAGTGTAAGGAATGTCAAGGTAAGTAGGTGAAGTAGGTACCTAGTAGTAGTACCTTCAATTAATAGGTAGGTTTATCTCATTTTAATTTTTCAGCATGTGTGTGTCCGATGTCCTAGGAGACACTTCACACGGTACGCATACTATTCAGATTTGTTACTATAGAAAAAATAAAGTTGTGAATTTAATTACTGGTTTTACTTAATTGTATGGGAACGAGTACATGCTAAGTGGGAGTGAGTCTCGATTGATGCGAGTCGCAACGGGGCGCCCGTCGAGGGATGAGATCTCGACCCTACGGAAGGCACACGCTCATTAGAAAGGCCTGTCGGCTTTCCCTCATTCACTGTCGGCAACGCTCGTGAACTAGAGCATTTTGTACGCCTGAAATCGAGTATTATTTGTAAAGGCGCGTGCAATACGCGTGTCCTATTCTATGTGCGATTATTTGTTTTTACGTGATTTAACATGTTTATTTGGCGAAAACTGTTGTGGGTTTAACTCTCAAAGGTGAACTGCAGTGATATTGTTTTTCGGAATTTAATTCTTTCGTTTTACAATAAACTCAAAGTCAAATGTTTTTATTCAAAAAACTTTAACGAATGCTTTTGAAAAGTAGTACAAAATACAATAGTTTTAAAAACTTATTTTATGTTCAGTTTAAGCTCGTAGCTTTAGGTTTAAGATACCGTAACTGATTATCACCATCATATTTTCTAATTATAAGTAACTGGAAATAGAATATATATACTTTGACTTGACTTTACTTTACTTTATAAAAGGGTTGTCCCTCGACCGCACCCCATACAATCGAAGAAGCTACAATCGAAATTTGATTATCTTTAGATAACTCTAGTTAATTTTTTACATAGCTCTCTGATTGCCATAAATATGTAACATGATCTCGACGATATTCAGTCACTAACTTATTTAAATATTCAAATAAGAATCTAATTTAATTTATATGAGGCGCGATAGGTTTAGTCTTTGGAAATGACGAGTATTCGCCTTCCATAGCTACTTACCTAACTGCGTAAACATCACGTTTTTTGTGTAAACTTTATAAATATCATGATATATAGTAGCTGATGGAACAGCTCATCCGCATGTTGCACGGAAACAAACAACAGGCCGCGCGTCATGTTGCGCGTTGTTGTGCAAAGGTACGTTCTTGTTGAGCTTCACGTGTTGCGCGTCAAGTGTTGGCCAGTGGATACGAGGATTTAATGTGTAGTGCGTGTACGGTGTACGTACTGTTACATCCCTAGCTACTAAGGCATATATTGCTGACCTTTCATATAGCATTTTGACCCACTATTCGAGATTGACGCGAGACAATAACGTGTTAATCAGCAATATATTGCCTATAAAAGCAGTTAATTAATTCGAAATCTCCAGTCGTTCTGGTAATTAGCCAAATTGCTATCCACCTACGGACCTGTTTTCTGCCTGCCGGACTGGACTAGCAATAAAAGCTAAGGCCCTGAACCAAAATATCGCCGAAAGACCTTCTCGAGGTCCTCGCGAGTCGCGACAAGTGATTTAAGTAGTAAATCTTATTTATTTTGTGAGATATATTAAGATTATCTCAATTAATAAACTACAGTTTGAGTACTCGTGTTGTTTCCTTTATAACCACCGAGTGCTTGGGACTAACAGTACGTTCGACGTTGAGCCGACTCAGTCGCCTAACAAAACGCCGCTGCGCTGCGTCAAGCGAGTCGCATTTTGGCGGACATCAGTGTCGTTCAACTCGCCCGAGTCAAGTTATTGCCCAATTCTTGAGTTCATACTAATATTATAAATGCGAAAATATGTTTGTCTATCTTTCTGTTTGTTTGCTACGCTTTAACGGTTCCTTATTTCAACCGCTTTGGATGAAATCTGGAATAGATCACTGTATAGATGATGCCTGCTGGAAATCCTTAATTTTCCGGGATAAAATTCAGCCTATGTCCTTCTCCGGGATACAAAACATTCCTATACCCAATTTCATCAAAATCTGTTGAATAGATGGCCCGTGAAAGCGTAGCAGATAGACAGACACACTTTCGCATTTATAATATTAGTATGGATTTATTAACTACCTATTTAATACACTCACTCGATTATCTCATAAACAGTCCATTTTGGAACGAAAAGGGAAAATTGTTGTGATGTAATTAATCCGGCCGAATCCGGTTGGATTGAAAATTACACCGGATCGCAATCCCTTTATCGCACCTACCGAACGTTCGAAATGCATATTAAATCAAAAACGTATTTAACTACCTTTCGCACGTGCAGGATCAACAATTTCACACAAAATGATTCAATAAGCAAACGAGATTATGTTTTCTGCCCACTGAACTCTGCGGCTATTTGACTTGTCAAACGTATGCAGGTGTTCCATAACAGTCCAAAATACATTTTTATCTTGATGTAGGTACACACGCACTACTTTAATTACGAGTATTATTATTTAAAAGTATTTAAGAGGTCAATATCGTTTCTAGGTTAAGAGGTTCTATTCTTTCTACGTTCCATATTTTCTATTAGTTGGATACCTACTTTAAGCAAGCTTTTCTTTTAATATTTAATTGAATCAACTTGTAATAATTTCTAGGAAACGACTCTAACGATTAGGATGAAATTTATATTTATTATTATCCATACTAATATTATAAATGGGAAAGTGTGTCTGTCTGTGTGTCTCCTGCGCTTTCACGGTTTAATTACTCAATCGATTTTGATGAAGTTTAGTACTGAGATAGGTTACATCCCGGGGAAGGACGTAGGCTACTTTTTGTACCGGAAAATTGAACAGTTCCCGCGGGAATGAAAACACGTCAATCCGTGATAGATGTAGGTAGTCCGGGGTAGATGTGTGCTTTAAAGATGGTATTTAATTAATATTTAACAACATTAATAGTTAATTTTCAAAGTGATTTTGTAACTTTTAGTAATATTTAAATATTTTCAATTTCAATCACTTATTTATTCACCTAATGAAAGCCATTGTTATGAAGTACCAATTTAGGTTTGTTTCATAAATAGTACCTACATGTGCACATTATTTCACGAATCATTAATACAGACGTATTACTGAACGGAGTGATGGAAATTTACCTAAAGTGCAAATTAAACACAAACAAAATCGGAGACCTTTCTGCGCAAAAACGCTCTCCCACGTGTTTATCATGAGAGAAGGTACAAAGAGGCAAACTAAATAATAGCTAGGTACTCCATCTATTGAATCGACACCGATTTCAAAGAATAACTACTTATTCTTTTGTTCATTTTATACGGGGGTACAAAGTACGTGAGTTTTGGCTTGTTTTTTGACCGTAACAATAGGGCGGGAGGGTGCGGCACGTGTCGAAAAAAACTAAACCAGTAATTGAATGGTCTGTAACAAGGTAAGCTTTATTACCATGTGATAGGTTTGATATTGATTTAAATGTTATAGGTACGAGGCATACTAAAGTTAAGGTCTGCTCAAATACAAAACGCGATGATAGTCTCGAGACCGTAGATTTAAAAGTGCTCGCGACTGCACCACAATAAAGCTTCACAGTAAACGCGTGTCTTAGACGTATGTAGATACGATCTGAAATCTGATGATCTAATTCAGCAATTAACACAAGCACGGCTGCCATAGTTAGAAGATAAATTCTAGTCACATTCTGTTCTGTTGTGATTCTGTCACAGACTGGTGAAATTGAATGTTAAAAAGGTAAGTAGCCAGGGCCTGCACAATTAACTTGACGAAGCCGTTGTCTAAAGCTATGCATAAGCGATCCTATCAACTCTTAAATTCGCTATGAATAAAACAGTTAATTCTTTTACATTTCACTAAGAAGCTTTTAATCTGACCGTGGTAGAAAGATTTAAGCTTTATTATTTAATAATTGCTTAACGATAATTACATACCTATTAAGTTTATTGAATTTAAATGAGATTGTTCTTTTCTTATACTTCTAAAATATTTCCCACATAGGGCAAATATTAAGTTGCATACGTCGTGACTGTACCACTTCCTACCACAACGTCAAAAACGCAGATTCAACTGAGAAGAGCCGGCAAGAAGTTTGAGAAATCAACAGTATTCCAGTTCGTATAAAATCTAATAAAATGATAAGCAAATTTGGAAACGGAATGCAAAGCAAAAAGAACATTTATTTCCTAACGCATTGACAGCATCGTGCGCCCAGGCATAGACGCTTAAAAAAAAGAACCGACGTACACGAAAGTGACAAAAACCCGTGTACAGGTTGACAGGGTTGACAACGTCATCGCACGATCAACTCGGCGCTCGATCAATTATGTTTGATTCATTGAGTTCACCTGACAGAAGGTATCGCCGTCTCTCGCCGCCTCCAAAATATTGTGATATAGATTTTATCTGCTTGGAGCCACGTTTGAATTAATATTACCTAGTGATGTCTCGGAGGTGGCTGCAATGATTCCCAAAATGTACCTACATTCTGATCAATAGTTATGAAAATGGAGATAGAACTCCTTACATAAAGACTTAATTACGATACTTAATAGGTACTTGCAGTATACACCAAATCATAATATCATTCCGACCGCTATGCCAAATCATGTATTAATCACATAGTAATAAGGGTTCTAGCTTGGAACGATGAATAGGTAGTCCCATACCGTTCCATACCATAAGACTTGTGTTAGAGTTATGATTTCAATTTTTAGAGGAGGACGTATTTTCTATTTCTCATTATTTGCAAATTTAGGCCTAGTCTTCAAGATTTAAAGAGCCTGTTCATGCGTGAACTTGACATGCACATATTATTCTCAACATTCTCCTTTATACCTACATCTTCAAATTGAATTATTCGATTTGAATTTATCTTAAGTTATTTTCTAACATAGACGTATTATGATGACCTCTCTGGTGCAGTGCAGAACGCTGTGGTCTTAATGTGGAAGGCCGTGGTTCCCGGCAGGGTCTATATGAGAATGTATATTTTCAGAATTTTCTCTGTCCTGATCTGGTCTGGTGGGAGGCTTCGGCCGTGGCAGGTTTCCACCCTACCGGCAAAGACCAAACGATTTAGAGTTTCGGTACGATGCCGGGTAGAAACCGATTAGGGGTATGAGTTTAATATAACTGCCGTACCTCTAAAAGTTAAGCCCGCTGCATCATCGCTAACCAGAAAAGATCTAACTTGTGATGGAATTTAAAAAAAAAGTCATTCAAAACCTGCGGCTAAAATAACTAGATACTACTTTGGCTTATTCGGACCGCAGATATACCGAATTTCCTTAATTTCGGTGTGTCGAGTAACTGCCTCGTTGGTTTAGTGGTTAGCATGTTCGACCGACGAGATTCCGGCTTTGAGACCCGGGTATGGCTATAATTAAGTATTGGGTTTTTCTGACTAGAAATTTGCCTGGAGTTAGTTGGCGGTGTGTCACCACCTTGCCTCGGAGAGCACTTTAAGCCATCGGTCCCGGTTAATCTCACCAACATGATAATAGTCGTTAAAGCCCGCCAACTCGCGTGGTAGGTCTAAGCTCTAATTCCTTCTCTCCTATGAAAGTGGCGGCCTGTGCCCAGCAGTGGGACGTTGATGAACTGTACTGGTGGAGTAACTAAATATCTACATCTTGTTAAAAATTGTTACGCAAAATATTCAACTTTACATTTTATGATGCAAGTAAATGTTTACATCTTGTTAAAAATTGCTACGCAAAGGAAGTATTTAAAACTTTTATGATTTCACATCTTAGCTGTTGTCGATGGATCTAATACCTATTTATTTTCCATTTGATACATTTGCATAATACTCAGACGATTCGTTGATCATGTCTTCGGTCAACCACAATATGTGTCGTTGATAATATCGAGATTAGAACAGAGTTAAAATAATATGCCCAAGGTGTCCCAGTAAGAGATTAACTTTTAAAAGTGCCTGCCCACCGACACCGGACAAGTGACATTGCTGGTTAGTGTCAAAATTCGGCGTAGGTAAATGGCCATTCGCTGACCTACGGGTCTGACAAGAAGGCTCAGGGTCACTAAGCGGGCGATGGATATAGGGCTATGCTGGTAGTGTCCCTACGTGATCAAATCAGAAATGAAGAGATGAAGAGATCCGTAGGCGAATCAGAGTCACCGATATAGCCCGAAAAGTTGCGAAGCTGAAGTGACAATGGGCGGGGCGCATAGTTCGGAGAACATGTGGATATTGGGTCCCCAAGTGCTGAAATGGCGACCCCGCACTGGAAGGCGGCGGCGGTGGACTGATGACATCAAGAGAGTCACAGGTAGTCGCTAGATGCAGGCGGCGCAAGACCGTGACTTGTGGTGGACCCTACAGGAAACGACGAAAAAGAAGACGACTTTCGGTTGACGACGGCGGCGAAATTTTTACTGTGTAGAAGCTTGATTAATTATTTACAGCTCCAAGGGACTGTTTGCCTCAAGTCAATACCTATTTGAAATTAATTTCAATATGTATGTTGCTTCCATGCGTTTCTGAGGAAAAGGGGTTTTACAGACAAACAAGCGGACAACGAATGATCTTATAAAATATTTAAATTAACTAGAGCCTCGTCACATATGTACAGACAGATGCGACGGCCAGACAGCGGAGATGCCAAATGATGGCATGGCAGCAGAGATGGACTGTCCTAGAGATTTGGGTCTATAAAAAGCTGTAAGTTCTAACTTCAGATTAATATTATCCTTGAAAATATCAGCTCACCCATTATTGGAAGGATATCATCATAATAAATGCGAAAGTGTTATGTTTGTCCTCAAGTCGCAACAGAGCAACGGGTCGACGTGATGTTTTACATGAGTATAGTTGAGGACCTGGAGCGTGGCATAGGCTATATTATTTATATCCCGGAATATTCAGGAGTTTCCGTGGGACTTAACAAAACTTATTCCAAAGCTAGATACATTAACATAATCTGAATAAATTAAGGACGTACCTACATTTTATTTTATTGGTTTTTAACCGCTAGGTTTTCATCGCTTTCTGCTACGACAATATTATTACAATGAATTCAAAATCCATATATTCATGATAGACCCATGTATGGCATCGATTGCTGCAGCAGCGTCACTAAACGCTACAAAACCGAGCGCCGGCAAAAAATCACACACAAATAGGTCGCGTCTTAAGTTACCGCATCCGGGCATACGAGTAAATGGGCCGTGACCGTCACAAAAACCACAGAAACTGTGTAAAGAATAATATATTTACTGAGTACTAATACCACCTAGTACCTAAAGAGTTTTGTCGATCGGAACGACACAATGTACAACCGTCATAAATCTGCTCGAGTACCCAATACGCATGCCTTCCTCCATCTATACTACTATTATAAATGCGAAAGTTTGGATGGATGGATGTTTGTAACTCAATCACGCCAGAACGGCTGAACGGATCTGAATGAAATTTGGCACAGAGATAGATTGTAGTCTGGAATAACACATACTACTTTTTATATTTTTATTATATAAATATTATGTTTCTATCATTTTTGTGTAAGCACTGCCCTTGATAGTGTGTTACTTTTGTTTGGTTTACAAAATAGTAGGTACATTCCTTATGATCCGTTCCCAAATAAGTACAGTCAGTGTCAAAATATTTTTTATTTACATGTATAAACTTTTGCAAGTGCTTTCACGTTCAGTAATTGCTGTAAGTCTAGCCCCACTACAGATGCACGGCACGGAGCAGCACGTGCGGCAAATATTATTTGTATAGGTTTGTATGGAGCTGAGCCCACATAAGCGACGTGGCACGCCATTATGTGCACTGGGACATAATAATTGTAGAAAGAATACTTGCCGCTACGTACCGCGAAGCGTGACGCCTCTGTAGTGGGGCTAGACCTTTATTCTAGATTCGCGATACTGTACAAGCAGCTATCAACTTTCTTAAAACGTGAACTCTACAAAAGAGATTTGAAGCTTTGAAGTTGCGTGCATCTTTTTTAATAGATACTAAGTAAAATGTAAGGAATAATAATTTATCTTCAGGAACTATGTTCGTTCGACTGTACTAATCGTTTGACAAGACCAAATGTGCACATAACGCCCCAACGTTTGAAATGGCACGGTACATTGCGTGCGCTCATCGTTTATACGTGAAAAAAATACAGTAAGTAAGTTGCTGCTACGATTTGATCTCAAAATGTCACGTGTGTGATGAGCTTTAGACCTTATTCGCGTTATGATAGTCTAAATGAAAATAATTTACTACATCTACTTATAAATATTTAAATTGAATGACTCTTTGATTGATCATTTAACTTATGATATTTAACTAATTTTTATATATTTCTTTTCTAGGTTCCGTGTGGACTGTGGTATGTTTACATGTAATTAAATAAAAATAAATAAATTTTAAGTAAGTATATTTATTGTTAGTTAGTAAATAAACCCAGAGAAGACCAACTAGGTATTACATACTCAACAATATTTCGATAGCCATCTTCTACACTGCGGCGGCGTTGCAAAACTGGTTTACATTTTCATGTTTAAAACCATCACCACCGAGGCATTTCCTGGCCAAGTAAATAGGAACTGAGCGACATAAATCGATGAAGCGCTTTTATTCGATACCGAGAATTATTTATGCAAATAAAATAAAACAGCGCCAAAGTCAGATCCAAAAGTTGTCGTCCCGTTAATCGAATATCTGTCCTTATATATCTGTCCTTTTCAATTAAATACTATCTTCGTATATTCCATCTCTTTTACCCTTGAATGGCAGCTACCGGATTGCAAACCTGCAAGAGCACAAGACCAGTTTTTGTCCAACCACAACAAAGACAGGCCCTTAGAAATTCACAAGGATGGGAGTCACCATCATGAAAATAAAAATATCAGAAAGAAGTTGGTACAAGACTAATGTCCGAGCATTGTACGAGTATGACACATAGGTTTTTAACCGACTTCCAAATAAGGAGGAGGTTCTCAATTTCGGCGCATATATTTTTTTTTTAATGTATGTCGGTGCATATCTCCGTTGTTTCTGAACCGATTTGAAAAATATAAAGTCGTCAGGGGGCAGCTCTCGAGGTGGTCCCATTCTGACTCCAAATCCTCAACCCTAGTATTAAAAAGTTATAAAATAAAAATTATTTCCAAAAAACCGACTTTCAAAGCCACTGTAAAGTAAAAAATAATTTTAAATTCTACACACATGTTGAAGACGGGCGAACCTGATGCGTCAACTTTGCTTATCCTTGTTACACCCGGCCGACATTACAGTGGTTTTGGAAGGGCCTTCGGATTTTTGGAAAGAATTTTTATTATAAATTAATACTTAGCTACTTATTTTGATAATGTGTCTTCAGCTTTTTAACTACGTATATTTATTACACCTGAGTACCTGTATCCATGTCAAAAATCACATCCATCGCTTCGTTGTTGAACAAACGAAGTTGTCAGGGAAAAATGGTATAATATTATGTACCTAGTATAGAATAAAATTAGTACATGACTGAATTTTTTTCCGATCGACCGCTAAGCTTCAGTATGAAGATGGCACCGCAAGATGATGATAGAATAAAATAGGTATGAAATATAAAATAGTAATGAAATATCAAGACATTCGTCAGGACTTAATAACTACCTACATATGTAGGTAAGAAGGAATGCTATTGTTTTATTTAAATAAGATTATACTAGAATATAGTAGATTCTTCTTTGGACGAGGAGCTCGCAGCGTTGTGATCTTGAGAAGTGTACTAGTACCGATCTTTGCCGTACTGATAAACGCCGGCATTCGAATAAGGAATCCGATGGGACCACCCAAAGGCCCAGCTGCCGACCCGCCTTATTTATTGTTTTAATTAAAACAACATAACTCAAGTTCTCTTGGACGCGCCTATGTGACAGCTCGTAATTCTAAAGTTTAGCTTCTGAACGCAATCCTTAAATCAAACGACGCGTGCAACGAACATGGGGGCCTATTTCTTGCGCCAACAGTAACATAGAAGAATAATTACTATCTATTAATTAAAACATGAAAAACTCCCCCCCTCCAGTACCTAGTAGGTAATCGGTGCAAAACCTCGTTAGTTTTTCTCATGAAATTGTTACCTACAGTATGTTTTACGTAAGTACTTATTTCTGAAACTATCCAAATCATTACTTACCGACTTTTCCTAAAATCTAATATAAAGTATAAGAAAGTATCCAAAAGTAAATTCATAAATATTTTACCTACTGACGATGACACTGAGAACTTTAAAAGAATACCTAATATTAAAAACTCCATCTACATATATTATAATAAACCAAATGACTATTATACGAATGATGTATCAATGTACCTACAGTTTAAGCCGTTGAATTTAATACATCAAGTTCACCAGTGTTGGCTTTTAGACTCTAAGCTGCAAAGTTTGGAACATCGGCGCAAAGTTGCCTGTCTGTCGGTGTTCTACAGGATATATTTCGGAGAGTTTGCCCAAGAAGTTTTTGATCTTATTCTCCCTTCACCTTTTTTCAATAATACTGCAAGACATCGTCAGGTTCTGCATCCGTATATAGTTGAAATCTCACGGACTCGTATGAAGCGATTTGCTTCCTCGTTTCTAATTCGATCCGCTAGGATATGGAATGCCCTTCCGGCTTCCGTTTTTCAATCCACTTATAATATTGGTATCTTCAAATCAAGAGTGGATAGGCATCTTCTAGGCGAGCGCGCTCCACCATAGGCTGCATCACTACTTCCAGCAAGTCTGATTGCAGCCAAGCCCTATCCTATACATTGAAAAAAAGACCTTACTTTCCTAGGTCAATCATGATTCAGTAAGCACGTGTGTTTGTTTGTTACTTCTTTATGCTGCAACTACGTTTTTAGACTTTTCAAATTCTGTGGCGGATTTTAACTTTCTGAGACCCGAGGCGCAATCTAATCAGGAGGAATAAACAAAAATTGAATTTACTTTAAATGGGGAAACGGACTAAGATACTGTATCAATTTTATATATAGTTATTATTACAAAAATACAATATTATCACACTTATCACTTTATTTATTAGCACTGAGTACATGCAATTATTTCTATTAGTTTCCACCATCTTGGACATGTAGTACATACCACTCGCGCCCTCAACCACCGACTCTATATTAGATCTGCTACATCTTCCTCTTTTTAAACCGAAGTATCATAATCTTTTAGATAACTAGGAGGCTTTATGATTCTCCTAGGTCTTTCAGATATGTTTACTTTATTTTGATAATTATCTATATTATTCTCCAAAAATACACTCTGCTTAAAATGTTTCAACTGTGACGTGTTTCTTCTGATCAAATTACCTTTATCGTTTATTATGAAAGACCTCGGAGACTCATGAGCACGGACCACTTCTGCTGGACACCAAACATTATCCTTCCAAAACATAATCTTATCCCCTTCCTCAAACCTATAGTTGCATTTTTTAGCATTCTTATCATAATTTAATTTATTTTGCACATTCTTCTTTGTTTAATAATAAATAAAATCAGTTACTACCCTTGGCACCAAATTTTTCTCATGAATTGGTAATATTGATCGCGTATTCCTACTTAGCAATAATTGTGATGGAGAATATGGACAATCAATCACTGGACTATTACGATATTCTAATAACATTAATTCCATATCTGTCTTCTCTTCTTTAGCTTTTTTAAGTAAATTCTTTGCAACACCTACAAACCTCTCTATAAATCCATTCGATTTTGGATATAAAGGACTTGATGTTACTAATGAAAAACCCCACTATTTTGCAAATTCTCTAAATTCTTGAGAATTAAAAGGCATATTATCAACCCTAACAATTTTTGGAATACCATGTGTAGAAAACAAACTCTTTAGGATTTTAACAACAGTGGTAGCTGTCAAAGAATTTACTTTAATTAATTCAAACCATTTCGAAAAATAATCTGCAACTACTAAATAATTTTCATTACAAAATGTTAAAAAATCACAACCAATTTTTTCAAACGGTAACCTTGGAACTTCGTCTACAATCATAGGTTCCTTGGCTTTCTTAACACTATATTTTTGACATAATTGACATTGACTTACTAATGATACATTATCATTTTTCATGGTAGGCCAAAAAAACAACGATTTTGCCCTACCCAACGTTTTTGTTATACCAAAATGTGATAAATGAACTTTTTTAAAGACTATCTTCTGAAGTGACTCTGGTACTACAATTCTGTGATTCAAATAAACTATTCCGCTTTCTGCAAAAAATCTTCTTTAATCTTCCAATAATATTTCACATAATCTGGCACTTTCTCAATACTCTTTGGCCATCCATCTTTAAAAAATTCAACCAATTTCTGCAATACAGTATCATTATTAGTTTCCCTACAAATATCATTCAAAAACTCATCACTTACATTGACTGAATGCACAACTACATCCAGACATTTTTCAACAATTTCACAGTCAGCTTTGGAAGATGCTCTGCTAATGGCATCTGCAATCAACATATTAGACTTAGCATACTGTACATCAATATCATAAATATTCAACTTTAACCTTATTTTCCTTAAACGCTGTGATGCAATAGAGTGAATTTCTTTTTTCATCAATGCAACTAAAGGTTGATGATCTGTTTGAACAATTGTGTGTCTCCCATAAATATAATAATGAAATTTTTTACATGCAAATAATATAGCCAAAAATTCTTTATCAATTTGACCATACTCAAATTCTGACATACTAAGACTTTTACTAGAAAATGCCACTGGTTGATTAT
The DNA here is from genome assembly GCA_964035005.1 of Erebia palarica. Classification (NCBI taxonomy): domain Eukaryota; kingdom Metazoa; phylum Arthropoda; class Insecta; order Lepidoptera; family Nymphalidae; genus Erebia; species Erebia palarica. The sequence goes on from OZ035986.1 coordinate 26,878,887, forward strand.
TTTGTAATAAAACACAACCTATAGCATTTTTAGAACTGTCTGTCTGGATAGTTAATGGTTGTTTTGGGTCAAAATTTTTTAGTACCGGTGGACTAGTTAAAACACTCTTAATTTTCTGTATACAACTATCATGGTTTGAATTCCAGTCAAACTCAACATTTTTTTTTTAAAGTTCCCTTAATGACGCAGTTAATTCAGATAAATTTGGGATAAATTCCCTTAGGTAATTTGCCATACCCAAAAACCGCTGCAAACTTTTCTTATCATTGGGTTTATCATATTCCATGATTGCATTTACTTTATTTTTATCTGATAGTAAGCAACCATTGACTATTTCATGACCCAAATATTTAACAACTGTCGGTAAATATTGGATTTTTTTTAATTGAATTTGATATTTAACTGTCTAGCTCTATCTAACACTTTTTTAAGATTCAAATCATGCTCCTCCTTTGTATTACCAAAAACCAAAAAATCGTCAATATAAATAAAAATATTGTCAATTCCTTTAAAACAATCTTCACAATTTTCTTGAAAAACTTCAGCCGAAACATCAAGACCAAATGGTAACACATTAAACTGATATGTACCAAATACAGTGGCAAACGTACAAATCTTTCTACTAGACTCGTAGAGACCTATTTGCCAAAAGGATTCTTTTAAATCCAAAACTGAAATATACTTTGCATTACCAATCTTAGCTTTTAAATCGTTAATAGTAGGAATCTCAAAATACTTTTTCAAAACACATTTATTTAAATCACGTGGATCTAGACAGACCCTAATATTATCCTTATCTTTTTCCACTACCACAATCCTACTAACCCATTCAGTAGGAGTGTCAACTTTAGATATAACACCTCTTTCACACAAAGTTTTTAGTTTTTTTTTTCAATTTTAAAGGTATGCGATGAGGTAGTTTAGAGAACCGGTTCTGAACCTTGTTTTAATAAAATTTTGTTCTCTTTTGGAAATTTGCCAGATCCAGTAAATATATCACAATAGTCATTTAACAGTTTCTGTTTGTCTTTTTCTCTATCCAAATCCACATTTTTAGTATCAATACCATTAACCTTTTTTCTTTCAATCAAACCTAACAATAAACATGCATCTATACCTAGAGTCGGCTGAAAACTTGAATCAGTGACTATAAAATCAATATAAAAGTATTTTTCTTTTAACCTTACTTCTAACAAAACACTGCCAAATACTTTTATACTTGTCTGATTATAAGCATGTAATTTAAATTTACAGGATTTTATATTGAAATTTTTAGTTTTGGACAAAATTTGGAATACATTTATTGGAATTAAATTCACATCAGACCCTGTATCTAGTTTAAACTTACAAAGTTCTTGCCCCTCTAATAATAAAGTCTCTGACCATTCTGTAGAACCACAATCACCATTTACACTGTTACAGTAAAACTCATCAGATTCCACCTCAGAAGGCTGATTTAAAACCACTGTTTTTACATTTTTTGTGTGACACACCTTACTAAAATGCTTAAAAAGCTTGCACTTCTCACATTGCTTTCCTCGCGAAGGACACTTTTCCAGTCTACGTTTATGCTCTAGACCACATCACTTGCACCGAATTAGTGACTTCTTTTCCACATAATTTTTCTCAACTTTACTAACTTCTACATGAGAAGTTCCTTGAACCTCCGCAGCATGCTGATTTTCAATCATCAAACTTTTCATTACCTCGTCCAATGTGCCATCACCTTCTTTAATAAATTTCTTTTATATATTATTTCTCTTATTTTTTTTATATCTGTTAAAAACTGTTCAAAAGGTTCACAATCTTTTTGTCCCCTTTGGTAAAACAAATATCTTGAATATAAAACATTTTGCTTTGGTTCGCAGTACTCTCTGAATAAAATTATTACTTTCTCGTATGAAACCACCTTATCAAGAGAAAAATTATTGTAAATTTTGACACCTTCATCACCAATGATGTTTAGCAAAATTGCAATCTTCCGATCATCATCAGCTTTGTGTAGGTTCGCTGCAAGTAAATATATATTTAAACTTTGTTCGAAAAATTTCCAATTTTCCGCGAAATTTCCATTTACGTTCAACTTTTCCGGCAAATTGAACGACGAAACAGCCATCTTTGAGTACTACTGACTGACTTTTTAATAAATTACTTTAGACGAACACACTTGCACTAGACTGCGCCATGTATCAATTTTATATATAGTTATTATTACAAAAACACAATATTATCAGACTTATCACTTTATTTATTAGCACTGAGTACATGCAATTATTTCTATTAGTTTCCACCATCTTGGACATGTAGTACATACCACTCGCGCCCTCAACCACCGACTCTATATTAGATCTGCTACAGATACAAATTGCAGAGAAGTCATAAAAGTTTTAAGTTTTGAATATCTAATAAAAAAGAAAGCGCAACGAATTCCGCGTTTTAATTCGCGTGAACTTAAGTTTCTAAAAAAATTGAGTGGGAACTCTTCGATTTTTCAAGATAAATAGTAAGTGTATATTATAATTATCACTCTCCGTGTTTAACTATATCCATGCAAAAATCACGTCAACCCGTTGCTTTGCGGCCTGATTGATGGACAAACACTTTGCATGTGTACTAGATATAGTTAATTATCCTCTTAAACTTACCTACAGTAGATATACCTGCCTAGCATTATCTTTAAAACTTTAAGGTCATATTTATCTAAAATTATATTTTATAACAATAACTTCTTACGTAGATTTTATAGAAGATTCATAAATAAAGCAACGAGTAGGTTGGAAATATTTTTATTAACAGATCGTAATAATTAATTATAGTCACATGAATAAATTATCCAGATTACTGGCTGTTACATATCTATTTATTTGTAAAATTATCTTGTCATTAAATATACGGAGAACATTATAGATGGATGTCAAGTAACATAATACAATTTCGTAAATACATTTGCCGACGGAAAGTCTACGTGTCGCAAGCGTCTTGACAAAAAATCTGTCTGGTGTTTAATTATTATATTATAGGAGCGTAAAAATCGTATATATCATTTTTAACAGAAAAAAAATCTTCAATGCACTTATTATTATTATGTCTTCTCCGTGTGATAATTATTAATTGTTGCGTTTCCTGGGCCAGTTCAAAATCACTTTGATATCATTTTAAATAGTGAAATGTACTTATAATGGACTCGTATATTATATACAAAAAAGGAACTACCAGTGCATGTACTTAGTAAATATTAAACTTAGGTTATGCATAAGACTAAAAGAGATTGTTACAATATTTATAAAGTAAATTGCCGTCTAGCATTTTGTCTACTTGTCATTTTGTATTGAAAAATAATATGCTTTTGGTTGCATACGAGTATGAACATTTTAAAGTATCATAATATTTCTATTTACATAGTGTTAATCATTTTGATTTGTACATCGTACCTATTTACTGCGTAGATGAACAAGAATTGAAATTGAACTTTATTTCACGTCATAGTTCATCTACGTATGTAGCAAGATACCTACTAAGAAAAGTAATGCAAATTTATTGCTATTGGGTTGAAAAAACACATAATGAATTATTTAGGTAGGTACGTCCTTTAGGACAAATAAACATATTTTTGTACAAATAAGTTTTTAGAAACCATACAACTATTAGAGATGAATTGTCACAATCGTTACCTAGTAAGTAAATAGTCAGTTGCCAATCAGGCGGTTAAAGTTGTGTTACAGTTACCGTTAAATTTTGAACATCATTAAGAAAAAAAATGGTTTGCACAAATCAGAGTTTGTTAGTTTTTTCCAAAACTGTTAGCTCATTACCTAATTATACGCCTAAAGGTTCAAGATAGCATTATGGAGATATGTTGAATATTGACTTGTTTGTTGGTTTGGTTGTTTTAGTGAACAAAATTTTACGGTAACCGTAACGTTACTTCTCTTGTAATTTTTCATAGCTTCCGCTTACCCAATGAGTCCACAAGCGATTATTTATTTTCTAAGCAACAAAAACATATCTAAAAACGACAAAGAATTAACATAAGGTTACCTACCGTATGGGTTCTTTCTTTATCTTTATTTTCATTTTGTCTGCAGTTATATTATAGGTGACATTTATTTTTAAGATAGGTAGGATTTACTAATACATATATTTGGTACTGTTCAACATGATTTTTATTTAGGACGAAGCTATTATGGCAATTCACCTGCAAGTAGGTTGAATGTGGCAAGATAACTTTTTATTTTTATACATTTGCAGCAGTTAATGCCTGAATATTAATTTGAATTTCTTATCAATCTAAATTTATAACACTAATCTATCTTACTATGGAATTTTTTTCATATTCACCTACTTCACCTTAAATTTAACTTAAATGCTAAATTAAATATTGGATTCAATAAATAAATAGTATATATTAATTAAAAAATCTTCCTTCATATTATGGTTTCATTGAAATCTAAAAATAAAAAACCTTTCATGATACCAGTTGCACATACCACTGCGTTCAAAAATATCATTAAAAAGTTAGTGCCCCAGGCTATTCTTTCATTACAGTAAAATAATTTATAGTTGACCTTTTACAAAAAGGTACGCCTCACAACCTATGACGGACAGCATTGCGACGTAAAGCTCCGACAAAATTACCTATATATTTTATTATATTTACATTTATAAACTACACCCAATGATCATAATGAATTTCGACATATTCACACTAGGCATGCGTTGCAGTGCGGTCCACCAAGTGTTTTTGCTTTGATCCCTAACGTTTCGTTAATATTTTTATCAATTATCAAAAATCCAGTGTAGATGATATTTCCATTTATTTCATAAAATTAATTTATTTCGTTACATGAAGTTACGTCTCTTGCACTTACAAAGGAGATGTTTACAAGAATAACATTAGAGGTAGGTTTTAAAAGAATAAAAGTCGCGTGGCTTTATAAAACATTGCTTCTGTTGCTCACTGTAAAAATGATAATATTATCTGATACTTATATTGAACGTTGACTACGCTCTACTTAATACAATATTCATTCATGATTATCATACAGCAGAATCATTATTATGTAAATCTATATTATAGTTACTTCTAGCTCGTTGTTGTCATTGTAGGAAGAAGTAGAAATAATTTATATGTAAAGTTGGCGTCAGATAAAAAAAGCTTTCAAATTGTCGATGGTGTGTGATTGGGCATGAAATCTTCCACTAAATCCAACTACGCAGGAAATGAAAGGTTGACTAACGAACTAAGCCGCAGGGCGACAGAGATACCTCCGCCATCGTGACTCTGTTCTTATGTCACATAATAGTACGATAAATCAGCGCAAGTCCAGACCAAAGCATTTTTTTCAGACGCCATCTGTATGTGTTATTAACATATTATGAAACTGCAACTTTCATTTTACTTCGATGATAGGTAATTTAATTGCACACACGCAATAAACGTTGCAGTTATACGCTTATAAGCTTCTTTAATATACGTATAAGGTAACAAAAGATATTTAGGTATTTAATAATAACGGTTAAGGAAAAACGAGGAATATTGCCTGAGAATAGAATTCCCAGGTTGTAATTCAGTAAAGACATTAACTTATTCATTCAACCATTAAACCAACCTAATGCTCCGAGATAATTAATTCTTAAAATTAAACAATCTTTTAATCAATTAATTAGAGATCATTAAAATTATTATCAATTGAAATTTGAAAAAAAAAAACAATTTTTTCCTAGGATGGACGGATGGGCGTCACATTATAGTTTCGTAATCCAACTAGTTTTGTCTCATCCAATTGTAACAAAAGTACAAAATCTGTGATTTTTGTTTGGCTGTGGTTTTATTTACAAACAATTATTTACAAATTAATGTCTGATGATATTTTCATAAGCCTGCACATAATAAGTTCAAGTATAGATTCTGTCACATCTAAATATTACGGTTAAATTTTCTCAATTTTGAAGTCTTTATTACAGCATTCTAGAAAATTTCATAAATGTAAGTACATTCTACGCCAAATTGAGTTTTACTATTAATGCACCGCACAATTGCTTCGTATTAGCAGTCACAAGTCACAACACATTCTACTATGTGATCATTTCGAATCACTAATCATTTGTCCCACTCTATTTTTGCACCGTTCGATTGTAGCATCGATAGGGAAAACACTTCGAATTTTAATGTTCAGTTGCAAAGCGCTCATAAAGCGCAAAACTGGGGCTATGGACAGTCCATTGAATTGGGACTCGGCGGGCCTCCCATCACACTGTAAGGCGGACTGTGTGGAGGTAAGGACTGGATGGACCCCATCGGCCCATGGTACATGTCCATCTCCAACGAGCCGTCTGGAGAGAGCTTCTCGGCCATTTTGTTTTCCTGTTTCGTCACCATGCGCCGCCATTTCGCTCGCGCGTTCTGGAACCATACCTGTGAACAAAAAATATAAGGTTGATGTCGGCGAAGGAAATAACGCGAACGCGTTGCAATAAAAGGTCGCGAGCACAATAAAAGCTGTTTCGCCTTAAAAAGAGCAGGGATCGAGTAGCGGAACAAAACGGCAAAAAACGGCAGTGCCAAGTTAAAAATTTTCGTATTTAGCTCCACGTTATTAATGTTGTCTTATATGAAAGTTTTTACCAAATAACCTAAACTGTGTACGGAAGCTGGTGTTCTGGGATAGTGGGATAGTTTTTGTAAGGCGCGTGATGACGTTCTGTAGACGTGCAGTAATTATGGGTTGCGTTCCAAAGCAGATCCAATCTCTAATTAGCGAGATTAACCGCGGGGCGCCGCACCGCACTGTACTTTCGAGCGTAACGCTGCGCTGGTTGTCGTCTCGGTCATACGCTCCATCCGCTCCCAGCACAGCAGGTCTTTGCGAACTTCATGCATAACATTCCATCACGATGTTCCCGCCATGACAATTAAATTCTGTTGTCTGAAACTGCCGCCGTCGAGGCATAATTAGGACATTAAATAGGTAAACTGAAACAAATAGATAGCTGTTTGCTTGCGTTTATTGTAAAAAAATGATTCCGAACAGGTGCTCAAGTCCTTTTAGTATTTTGTTCTTGTATTGTTTTTGCACAAACTGTTTTTGTTTTTACTGTATTGTTCTTTAACGTTGACAATTAATTGATAGTTCGATCTAAATATTCATATTAATAAAGTTTTTAGCGGAATAATTGCAGGACGTGCATTATTCTTAGCCAATGGCGCTCAGCCTCATGCGCGTCGTGCTCCGCCCACAGCGTTATGGCTGCTACAAATGTTGTCTTATGCCAAATTTAGACTATTGCTTCCTTCAAGGTGAAGTACCGAAAATATTTAATCAAGATGTGCATAAAAATTTATTTAACGTTAATAATAGTATCAAGCGTTATCCATTAAAATAAGATGGTATGGTTTCCCTCTTGCTTAAAGAGAGCTTAAGACTGCTTACACTGGTGTCTAAAAAAGATCTTTCTTGTAGTGCCATAACAAACATAGAGTTAAGTCATAACTTTAATAGGAAAGTAAAGTAATTTTTATGGCCGATATTTCCACATCTTTCAATTCCAATTAGCGAGCGCACTTTCGTCAGTCAGTCTATTCGTAAATTCATCATAACTCGAGTCGATAGCGTCGCAGCGAGGAGCGGATGAAGAATGGGTGAAAAGCGCAGGAGACGACACGATTGATGATGCCACGTCCGCACATGCCCGCCTGTCAAGAGCAGATAACACTGAGGCATGGTGGTCCCAAAAAATGTTCTCGTTATGAATGACGCGGCTTCTACCTCGTCCATTCAAGTTTTATGTTTTGTTAATAGAACGATTATCATGTAACCGATGGCTCTTAACACGTCAAATATTTTATAAGAGGAGACAATAAAATGGTATTGTAACATTTATGGTAAGTAGAAAGATATATCGACTATATATACCTACTTACTTACCAGTGGCGTGCAGTTCATAGAGGCGTAAAGGCACTGCTGACCCAAATGCAAATACGACAATGCTGATTTTTCATCATGAAAGTCAGTAAATAGGTTCTGGCTAATTAATGCCTACCCGAGCTTCAAACCCTGTGCAGGCCACTGTTACTTACCAACTAAGTCCCCAACAGACCCGGTAGGGTCGGTTGGGTGGGTACACCCAAGCTGGTAAATTTAGTTTATTTAAATAAATTATTGTTAAGTATGCCGTTATTTGTTCCGTTTGCCGTGGAGACCCTTGGGCCGTGGAGTCTTAGTGGCAAAAATTTTTTGCGAGATATTTCACCGCGGTTAATTGCCTCATCTGGTGACAGAAGGGCTGGCTCATTTTTTGCGCAAAGGATCAGCCTGGCTGTCCAGCGCGGAAATGCAGCCAGCATTCTTGCCACCATTCCACGTGGGCATGATTTATATAGTAATTAGGTTAGGCTAGCTAGCATTAAGTTATATTGTATTATTTTCAATAAAAAAAAGTATGCCGTTAAGTTTTGTCAATTTATTGCGACTGATTGCAACAAAAGGACATACGTGTAAGATTTAAAAAAATATTCTGCAAATTTAGAAACCTATACGCGAGTCACCTAGCAAGTCCGAGTATCATGACTAAAGAATCCTTACTCTGTGGCCGAGTACCCAATATCACCATTATCGTTAGCAATCCTTGACAATAACCTAATACCGTCTTTTGGTAAGAGCCAGTACAATACCTAATTGCCAATCTTCGTTAATTTAAATCCTATTGAACAAATTATTGATTTAGTCAACCAGTATTATAAAATAATGAGGGCTTCGTACTTGGGTATCCTTCATTATAATACCGACAACAGCTATCTATTACATGAGTAAACCTAATAATGAGAAAAATCATACAATGAAAAATATTTTTCAATTGTTAAGAAATATTTCAGATTTTCCGAGCGAATGATAAATGGGGCTGCAAGTTATAAGCGGAAAGTGCACGACGACAAAATATCGATGCCATTCAGTCCCGAATACTGAAAACTATCTTAAAATGGGTAATTAATTTTTATGGAACATAATATAATGCTATGCATTGAAATAGAAATAGGTACTAAAATTCTAAATCAATGATGTTATGTGAATAAGTACAGAATAAAGACGCCATATGGTTTAGAGGTTACATCGTAGCACAGAAATATAATTAATTAGCGCACAGCATACAGTTTGTCCCCCGTGATGTCAGTTCCCTCTCTCCTATGAGAGTGGAGGCCTGTGCCCAGCAGTGGGACGTTGACGGGCTGTAGTGGTGGTGGTGGTGGATACAGTTTTCCAAGGCAAACTAGTCCATTTGTTTTGTTATAATATTATGACCTGACCAATTAATTCTATGTATTCAAAATATGTAGGTCTGATTGAAGAAAGCTACTTATGGTATCCTTCGAAACGATTGTTTTTGATATGAAAATATTTTAAAGAAATTAGCTTTAATATGTAAGACTAAGATTTTAATTCCAACTAACCACATTTTTGTTATTTAAGAATAAATACAGAATCTGCCGAAGTATGGTATGGTTGCCATGGTTCATAGCTGGTTTAACACTTACGCTCTTTTATTCATAATTAAACATCCATTTATCCCACGTAGTTATAGAATGTATCTATTTATACTTTATAAATGTTATCCTAAACCCTACTATCGTACCGTACTATACCGTACCCTATATACAGGGTATTAAGTTCGTTATCATTAGTAAACACTAAAACAGTGTAGCTACTTGAGCACGCGTGAAGCACGCGCACTCTATCTAGTAAATTGATTACCAAAAATTGACAAAAATTAGAGGAATGCGCAAGATGTATTATCCGCATTTATCTCTTATCTTTAAAGCTTAAACTTGGAAGACGACATAATGGTGTAATAGAACTATTTCTTGAACAAGATGTAAATCTGGGCCGAGCTGGTTCATATGACATTGACAGAGTGATCTTCATCGCTGTGTGTCTATATTAATAAACTGTGTTATTTCGAAAGTGCTTTTGTATTTTATTGTTGCTAACAAATATTTGATGCGTTCATAAAATATAGGTTAAGAATTATAATTAAATTATAAGAATAGGTTAGGAATTTGTTATTGTAATTCTATAACGTAGTTACATTTAAAATAACACAATGGCGTCATTCAAGTCTAAATCAGACCTTTATCTAAACTTTTCTAGTATCTAAGTATGTATTTCATTACTTAAGTAAGGATATTTTCTCGTTATCAAACTCAAGAACCGAAAAAAAATATTAGCAAAATAATTAAACAGAATGCCGCTGAAGGAAAATAAGGGGCACAAAAAGCCCCAACGTCTAAGTCGACAGAAGAGCGATCAAAGCGCCCGAACATTCCACATAAGTGTAAATAAAAACTGAAGAGATGTGATTAATAGTCCGTTTTCCTTATATAAATAATATTTGAATAAATTAGGAGGCAGACGCGGCACGTCCGCTCGACGGGAGAACGCGCGACCAAATGACAAATGGATGCCTTTTGAAATCGCGGCGGAAATTATCTGCCCAACCGAGCGTCTCAAGACGATGCGTTCGTACTAATTACTAGAGCGTTTGATTGTGATCTCAGAGAATGTTCAAATCCAGAATTATATCCTAAACTTTTCAGCTTAAAGTTCAATTTTCCGTAAACGCTTTCAATTATTATTGTCACCGAACGTACTTAGAAAGTAAAATTATATCGGCCAAATGTCGAGGTGTGACCATCCGCTTCTAATTGCAGGGGTTGAAATGCCTTCTGAACTCCTTGGATTATTTGTGTGCCGTCAAGAGGCATCTTTATAGTGTACAAATTTAGATCATGAAAACGGTTTAAAAATAGATCTCCAGTAGCATAAATATATCGCATTAAATTTACTTAAGGGCCCATTACACATACCATCTAGAATTCAGACAAGCTCTAAACAGGAGAATTATTCCGAAGATTCTGCCTCGTTAGGACAAAGGCTGTTCATACAGTTTTTGATACTGTAAGTTATTAAAAATGGTTATTTTATTTAGGAACTTCATCTAGATATCCTCTATTTTATTAAGATTTTTTAACAGGCTTATAAATACAGGAAAACAAATACAAGCATAAGATACGCCATTTAAATATAATTCAGGTACCTATTGAAAGTGTCCCACCAATATAAGTACATAGGTATAATTAATTAAATCCAAAAGTGTACACGGCACACATTAGGGATCGATCGCAAGACACCAGTACAAGGAAAGGCACTTTTTCAATCAACTAATTACGCAGCGCGACTTCAATCTGAGTCATTTTTCAGTTTGGGAAAAAAATACAAACGGAGCGAGTGACAAATCACGCAATTGCGGACGCACGGAGAGAATTATGGCGCGGTTTGTTCTAAATGCGCCCGCGCAGCTTCGCGCTCGGTCGCAGGGCTTCGGCGACGCCTGACGTGCTCTCATATGAGATTTCTTTAGCAGTAGCCCTGTATATACGTAATTCATGCAAGTCTATCTTGCATAATAAGTTAATGTTTTCTGTAAAATAAGTATATGTTTATCAGCGCTTTGCATGTTTAGAAAATATTTCGATTTAATAAATAACTTTTCAAAATTTGTGCCACTTCTTAATTTCACACTTCATCCTACAGCTCATGTTCCTGTGGGGCGACCGAACCAAGGTCTCATTTTCAAATTAAGCCATGCACTCGCGTCTTTTTTAAGTGACAAGGCCAGCGAAATCACTATCTGAATGTTGTAATAGTAACATATGTTATATACTAATATAACATATGTTACTCATTAATATATAGTACCTACAGACAATTACTGAAAGTGTTGGTGGTAACAACCCTATTTAGTAAGTTGAAATACCTACCTACTCCCGAGCCCCAATTAATTGTTTTGAATAATAACTCCACCCACAACAAATTGTGTCTCGAAAAAAATAGGTGGAAACATAATGAAGTAGTGGATAGATAGATTCAAATTCCAAAAATACATCTATAGTACGTAAGTAACCCAATGTTACGGTCGAAGAAAGTCCTCGGACTAATAGACGATGCGAACTGATTCCATAGTACGACAGATTATTATTTCACAATGAAAATAAATTGTCTGACGTTTGTATGAAAAATGCCCTTCTGAATAAGATTAATTCTTCTTTAATTTGAATGTTACTTATTTACCAAATATCTATTACAATTGCCTAACATACGAATACTGATAACTATGCTATGTTTTGTTGGCCAGATTAAGTTTGGTTTATTATCTCTAATTAAAAAATAATCTCTAACTAAAATAGTAATTTTAGATTTTCTAAAATTACTTTTTCATTTAATTTTTTTATAGAACTGACGGACTGAAATATTTTAGGCACAGCTCAAATCCTTAGGTCTAGCGCCTTTTTGCATGTAAGTATTTAGTACCTACCTATAGGATTTCTTCATATTAATTAAGGATAACCAAACCAGCTAATTAAGGATTTTAAAAAATTCCAACGGGCTATATAAAACCAACATCCACGTGGAAGAAGTCGCGGGATAAAACTAGCTAGGTAATTAGCTGATCCTTCTAGCTAGCTAGGTAGGTAAACAATCCTTCTATTCTACAGTTAGACACTGAGCGCCTTTTAACCCATCATAAAAATCATAGCTCATATTCAAACTACTTTAAAGGCTTTATAACACCTGTACTTGTAGCTTTATTACACCGCACATAGGGCTTAAAATGAGTAAGAACTTCATCAAAGTCTCTCTTAAATATTTGTAAAGTGAGAAACTAACGTTATGAGTATTTCACACTTACGCCGTATCATAAACGTAAAAGGTATAGGCGCAAATATGCCTTCGAGTCCTTGAAGCTGCAAATGAGTTAAATCTAACTAAATTCAAGTTTATAAAAGTGTGATAATCGCCGGGCGCCACTTTCTTCGCTCCTTTCGAGTCCTCAAACTTATAAAAACTTGTAAGTCAACCATGCTTTTAGAACATTGCAATCTTTTACGAATTAATATTTCGAATCCACCTGATGCTATCTTTAAAAAGAAAAAACAGCCCCCGACATTTCTCCACGGGAGCGTTCAGCCAAAACTCGGTGTACGCAAAACGAAAAAGCCCTTATCTCGGCAAAATGGCGAGCGCAAGGCATTCGCTTTTTGTGAGAAAAAAATCTCGATCAATATTCGGAGGTCGGAGGGAGAGGGATTCTCTTTGCGTTCCTATAATTGGTTGAGGGAAAATTTATGCGGCGCACGCTATCTACGTTTCGGGCCAAGTCGGCTTGGCTCGGCCTGTCGATAAATGTTAAGGGACTAAGGGTACAATGCCTACCGTTTATATGCCACAATTTCCAAGATGTCATCATGGAATATATGCCTACATCTATTCCCTTACCGGTTCAGAGGGAGTTTGTATAAGGCCGTCACATAAACGGCGACGTCGGATCGTGTACCCCCGCATTTTTTGTCCGTGCACTTGCATTTTTACAGCAAACATAGGTATACAAGTAGTACTTCAGTCAGAAGCCTGATAATCACTTGAATACATAGCTATATTAAATAAAAAAGGTTAAAAGGAATGTGGGTGGACTGTTGGTACGTATAATAATTAATTATGTTTAAATTGTTGGACCGAAAATACAAATTGGGTAACAATATTAAATAGTATAGGATTCCATTATAAAACGACCTTCACGTATTCACTCGCAGCAACATTTCATTTTTTTAAACTCGATAATCGGAATTCAGGACTGATTTTCCGCAGACAACCCTATACCACCATATTCGTAATTAATTAATAATCTTTATTTTAACTTAAGTTTAATTCGTTAACCAGACCAGTGCAAATTGCTAGACTAGATTTACCTGTTCATACCTGCCTACCCAAGAGTTGTGACGGGAAAAAAATTGACAACCTAACGTTTGCATATTCTATAAGCTTCATAGGTAATTTCGATTGGCTTGGAATTTGCTTATTAGGCAAACTAGTGAAAAAAAAAATTTTATTGTTAATTAACCATATTCTGATAAAGTCAACCAATTTGCAATATATTTATTGACACATTTAATTTGATATAAAATACTTTTCATCCTTTAACCAGCTCGGTGAAGGTCGTTTCATAAAGGGATCTTAAACTAAAAATGGAGGTCATAATCAACAACAAGCTACCCGTTAGATTAGGTTAGGTTGGCTGTCTAGGTACCTATAGGTAGACTGCAGTGACAAACGGTCGAGGACCTAATCCTCCGTCTGTCTTTCCGTCCGTATGACACTGGTGTCTGGTGTGTTTTGGTTACGGAACCTTAAAAAACAAATGCGAAACCGATCTTAGGGACTGTGCTGCGTAACAGGTTTACTTGTTTCGACAAACATCAAAACAATGCACCAATACAAGTCTTACGAAAGACGCACGTACTGAAAAACGTTGTAATTACGAAAACAAAGGAGAGTTCTTTGAAGACACCGTGCAAGATCCACATTAAAGGGCCGAATAACAAACAAATTAGAAACAATATAAAGGTCTAAACAGTAAAGATGCACCGAAGTATGCTTAACTCATTAGTACGAGCGGTCGCTAACAGTTGCTTTGGCAGATGCGGTAACTAAAACAGTTTACTTTCCAATTGTATTCATGAACGCGTTCCGTGAGGTTTGGAAAATGTGTCTGTGATACCGATAAAAAAAAATTACAGTAAGCATTTTAAGTATACGTACCAAGTTTATGTGTCCAGTAATCCCAAAATAGTTAATTTTATGATGAAATGTAATGTATTGTCTCTTCACCAAACTGGATTTTCATTCCTTCCTTATTTACACGAAAATACAATTTTTTGCATACCTACCTTATTCTAATAATCTAATTACCTATCGCTGAAAGAAATTATGTTAAAGAAAATGAATAAGCAGTTAAAATTCGCAGAGCCAAGACGACCAAGACAAATGCGAAGCAAATAACAAAAAATAAATTCGCCTCCAATTAGTACCATAATAGCTTAGGCCTACCCGTGTCTAAGACTAAAAACTTATAAGAATTTTTATTTATTTTTTACGACCAAGTAACTGTGCAAAGAGCGCTTAAGTACCGATCCCTTTATATATAGTTTTATTGTACGGCAATTTTTTCACGGCCTGGATGAGAAATTTCTCTCGGTATCCATTTGTAATATTCGTACATGTAGGTATATACCTCTAAACGCCGGCCTTAGTAATAAAAATTAGGCACTACTCAACCATCGTTTCTACACAGTGTAATATTTTCTGTATCTTATTTGAGGTAAATAGAAGATGTATAAGCGGTGCGTAGATTTCCATTAGTTAGGAACGTTGTATGATAAGTTAGTAAATATAGGAACGGTACTTACGCCCTTTGTGAGTAGATATTATTAAAAATATGCTTTACCTGTAAAACTCTTTTCGGGAGGCCCGTCTTCTGGCTTAACTGTTTCAGATCCTTAGCGTCTGGGTTGTGGTTGATAGCAAAATAGGACTTCATGGTGCGAAGTTGGTGATGCTTGAAGCTCGTTCGCATGCGCTTCGTGCGTGAGGTGCTCCCCAAAGCGCCACCACCGCGGAACCCCATCTCCAGGTATTCAGCATTAAGATCTGGTAGAGATAAGGCACGCTGCTAAATGCTAAACATCACACAAGGGTTAGTTGTGATACAAACATAATATAGTTTGCTCATTTAACAGGGAAGGAAATTATGGACCGGACGCTCTTACACTACGTCTCCTAGTCTTTCGCCTTGTTGCGACTCATTGTTTGTAGCATGTTTGTGGTTTAATGGAGAAGTTTCATGATATTGTTAATATCATTTTTAACGCTGATTAAAATATTGATCAAAACTGATAAATCAGTATACTTTTTATTCCATAATAAATTACTGAGAAATCAATTATTAAAGGTAAATTATTATAACGTTCAACGATTGCGGTCTCATACTTGAGTATTACCTGGGCGAAATATAAAGTACTAGCAGCGCAGTTCTAATTAAACTTAGGTCAAAATTATCTTCACATACATGAATGTGCTTTTAGGTCCAATTAATTCACGCCTCATTACTTTACTCCATTTATTCAATTGTTTAAAGTCGCCTTTGAATGACGTCACACTGCCGTAACGAAATTATTTTTGCAAGCGTAATTTTAAAGTTCCATATATTTTTCATTTGTTGAGACATTTTAATATTTCTTTAATTTTTTTGTTATATTGCACCTTAATTTAGATCTGGTAGAGATAAGCATTAAGATCATGATTAAGATAATAAAATATTAGGAAACTTCTCCATTCCAGGTCCACACCAATTATAATGTACCTACATTAATGCTTTGTGTGACGTTTTCCGTGTAATCCAGGAACAAGAAGCCCAATTCGCTATAATCCACTAAAGCAGACAAATCTATGTGTTACAGCGTATATGCAATATTCACCGCCCATTAAGCCATCTGTCAAGTCAACTGACTTTACAATCGTGCATTGTCAAGTCAATATATCTCTTGAGGATGGTGTCGGAGTGAAACGGACGTTGAAAATAATTTAGAAGAATTATGGTGTGGTATTGTGCTGGTGCGAATTACTGGATTATTGGGCGGTGAATATCACAAAGTAGACGTGCAAGCTACATACTTTACCACACAGATCTGTCTGCATTAGCGGATTATAGCGAATTAAAATAACACCTGCTTCTATCCAATATTATCCGTTTTCGTTTTTGGTGTGGACACGTTTTAAGATGGCTATTATTTGACTCAACACCCTTCGCGTGACTATGGGTCAGGTGGCGTGTTTGTGACCGGCTCATAATTTAATAGTACCTACGTGGCTACGTCTCTTATATGGGATTACTTAACTTACAAAATATGATTTTTGTTATGAAATATTAATTCGGTATCTAAGGGTGGGCATACCTACGAAAGCTTTTGTTATTCTAATTTGCAAGATGGTAATTCAATGTATATAATTAAATCAATGAAAACTAAATATAAAATAAAGAGTCAATTGTTTCTGGAGGAAACTCTTAATTAGTAAACACTTCAGCGGGAGAATATATCGCAGAAATGTTTGTTTATAGTCGGCTAGTACTTAGCGTTACACGCAAAAAAAGGCGTTGTTACAGCTTACAATTTGGTTAAATTTAGGTATTTGGAGTGCTGAATCGCCATTTTCATCAACGTAGGAGTTTTTACGTCGAAAAATATTTCAGTTTTATGGAAAGTTGATTAGGTATATATTGCCGCTTTTATAGGTGCAGACGCGGTTAATAATATTAAAAGTAATGGAATAACAGTTAATAATGTTGTCATTTAATAAGCCTTATTAAATTACAACATACATGAAAAACTCATTTTGTTTTTTATACCTAAAGTAATTACATATTACTTAAGTATAATCCATTTCGCATTGCCAATTCGCCAATAATAATTATGTAAACGGTCAGTGTTGTATAATTTCACTAGTCGGAAAGTATTTATAGAACATCATATTATTGTAACTGCCGTTCCTAAAATAAACAGTACCTAACATTGCTTACTTTTTAGGGTAACGTAATCCACAAGGAATCCTCATAGTTTCGATGTCCATGTCCGTTCGTCCGTCTGTCTTTCCGTTCGCGGCTTATCTCAGAGATTATAAGTGGGACTAGAAAACTGTAATTTGGCAGTAAACGTATATTAATAACGCCGAAAAAGTTTTAAAATAACTTTTTAGGGTACCTACCCAACAAAGAAATGGGGATGAATTTGTTTTCTCGTATATCCCATAGTATGCAGTGTCCTTGAATTGTTGGTTCAAAATATTGCGGGTGCGAGAAAACCATTTTCGATCCGTTTGCGAAATATTCGCTTTTCGTTTCGAAGTGCTAATTTTTGCTGTAGGCCAGTGTCCCCCCCTCTAGTTACGAGCTAGGTTGTTTGTCGATATGTGAAATAATTCAAGAAAGTAGTATGTATATGTAACGAACTTAAAAGGAAAACTATTACAGGTAAGTAGACTTTACAAGTTTACGAGTAATAGTCAACCAACGTATAAAATTTCCGCACATTGTGACGGGCAACTACTGAACGCTACTCAACGCGTAGCCCGACACGCACTTGATACTTTTTATTCCGGAAAATCCAGAAGTTCCCGCGGGAATCAAAAAAACTTAAACCACGCGGACGAAGTCGCGGGCATCAGCCAGTCAGTAATATCCTAGTTGTTTGAATTAGAAACATGGAAGCAAATGAATTAGTAAGCGTCCTTAAAAAATCTAAATATTTATATTTTATGCAGGCACAAGATAAACTATTCTGTGACTCGTGAACTATGGTTATAGTCTATACTCAGTTAATTGTTAGTTTAGGTAGGTAACACCAATGTATGTACATAATAAAACTTGTACGAAGTGATTTATCACATGCAATGCCGATTCTATGGTTAATGAAAGCTAAAAGCTCTACCTGCACTTACTAAATTGTTACTGATAAAAAAATCTTAAATTATGAAAACCATTTACATAACTTTTGCCTACATTTAATCAAAATTCCTAATGAAAATTCAGCAACTGAGGCGTTTACAGCAGAAACTTGTGAGCTTTTGACGTTTCGAACCACTAAATGGAAATAAAAACAAGCTTCTCATTCCCCGGCAGGAATATTTAACGTTGGAGAAACCTTTGAATAAATATTTAAGTGCAGTATTTATTTAATTTTGCAGTAGAACCTTTTGAATCGCTTCAATGATAGAAAATGTAACTCTGTTGTATTTTATTTAAAGTTTGAGTTATATCCTTACAATTTATATATATTAATCTATATATATTCAAATTCAAATTCAAATAATGTTTATTCAATTTAGGTAGGTACACTACACTTATTGACGTCCAGTTATTTATAAAATATTATGGTGACAATCTGGTCTAGTCTGAGAAGAGCTCACAACAAACTCAAACTCACTCAAAGTTTTTTTTTTATTATCACCATTTTACAAATCATCATAACTAAGGAACTAAGAGAGCAATTAGATCAAATCATATATTGCAACGTAAATTAAAATTAAACAATAGAAGTTAATTTAAATTCGGAATATGTTTAACTACTCACCAAATGGAGTAAAAAGTTACATACAAAAATAACAAAAACCAAATTTCAAATGTTCACCAAAAGAATAATGGCGAAATTGGACCCACATAATTTAAAAATTAAGGAGGCATCGTTCAAGTACAAGTTTATATTATTTATAATCATATGTTTATATGATGTTTATATAAAAAAATATTGAGACTCTGAGATACGGGATTCAAAAGAAAGAAATTATTATAATTTATTAAAAAATAAGTCATCTTGCACTAATGGAACGCAATTGACATAGATAGACATTTTTTTGACATGACAACATTTGTCATTATTATTAATTTTTGTAGGGATGTTCCGACACCATCGATGTATCATCGATACCTACTGAAATGAGTATTCTTAATATTACTATCGTCTTGTGATACTAACACGAGTACTTTAAAAGTATCGATACCTAATCGTATCGATACTTTTAAATTTTTATGTAAATGATTTTATCAGTGATCACTAGCTGATGCCCGCGATTTCCTTCTCATGGATTTGGTTATAAGAGAAAGAAAAAAGCTCTCATTGGAAAAGTAAATAAGTACTTAATGCAAGTGTTAATCAAAGTATATAGAGGAATAAAACGCTTAATGTAAGGAAGATCAGGCTATAAAATGGGAAAACAATCTGAATTATTGGTCAGCGAATTACTTCAACTTGGGCTATAGGTGTCGAAGAATTCATTGGCCAGAATCGGCATAGAGGTACCAGTGGTGCAAAAGATATCTATTTTGATATTATTGTTACTCAATTTGTTAAAAGATAAGAAAGATCTAAGCAGATAAGAGTTATTTAGAAATATGGTGTGAGTAGAACTATTGCGGAATTCTCGCAGACATAAGTACCTACCTAATTATAACTAGGCATAAGTACCTACCTACTCATTCATACTAATACTGATACAAATTATTGATAGAAATACATAGTTTTTTATTAATAATTTTTAGGTTATATTCTACTTCTAGGTGTATCTTTTTTCTCCTACATTTTTAGACTTACTTACTATTTGCTTTTTTCTTAGTTTTGTTACGTTCTACAATTATTACTAAGTTTCCATGATGAACGCTACCCTTTTCAGTGGGTCCCAAAATACATGCATTTTCGCCATCCTCCTTTGACGCCCCATTTTATGGGAAATTATAACCGAAAATGTGACATATTATTGCTATCCTCTTAAAATATAAAACTGCAAAATAATCATTGTTAATCCGAAAATTAACACCAAAATTTTAATGACATTATAATTTAACTTTAATTATAACCACTGACTTTAAACTTCAAAAAAGGTTTTTTAAAACCTCAAAGTTAGGTATGTAATATACCTACCTAACTTT
Source organism: Erebia palarica (assembly GCA_964035005.1). NCBI lineage: Eukaryota > Metazoa > Arthropoda > Insecta > Lepidoptera > Nymphalidae > Erebia > Erebia palarica. The sequence continues at coordinate 26,899,251 of OZ035986.1, forward strand.
GAGGTGGAACCCAACGTGGCGTGGATCGAGGTTTTTTGGTTCCCGCGGGAACTCCTTAATTTTCCGGGCCTATGTGCTATTCCAGACTATAATCTATTTCTGTGCCAAATTTCAGCCAGTTCCGTTCAGCCGTTGGGGCGTGATTGAGTAACAAACATCCATACATCCATCCAAACTTTCGTTTTTATAATATTAGTAAGATAGGCAATCCGGGCACATGCATGTTTATGTTCTAACCTAACCTACTTTAGGTTTTGGCAAATATACTAAAACAATATTTGGTGAACAATTACTATATTTCTTCTTCAAATATACTAGTGGTTCGCCCCGAACTGAGACCTCACGTTATCCATTCACTGCTCCGTACGCATTAAAACGCGCCGAATCTGATGACGTCAATCGTCATCCGCTTGCGTGGATGGGATATGTATATTTACAGTATTTTACTAAAATGCAGCTCGTTCGGTGAGCGCAGTGGCGTGCCGTAGGGTTCAAACGTAGGCAAGCCAGCCGCTGCCCATCGTAATCTTCCGTCTACTTTTTTACTCATGTCTTGACGAGCTCAACAAAGCACACAAAAGGCATAAGTTAACTACTAGACAGAATTAAGTCAGCAGTGGTACACTACCAGTATGATCTAGGTCAATTATATGATTTGAAATTTCATTTGCCAGTAATTGGAAGCTTCTATGCGTTGTTTTCCGAAATTACAAAAAAAATAACGGAAATCATGTTTTTGGGAAGCTTGATGCATTTTTATAGCACCAGTTAAATTATTTATATAATAATTTCTAACGAAAAGAAGCTTGGAATGCGCCTGTCCATTGACTTACTGTACGAATAAAAACGTATGCAACACTAATAATTAGCTTATTAGTATGAGAACAACCAAAAATCCATTAAGTTTTATACTCGGATCTGTTAAATTGCCTTTTTCTACTTTTACAAGTTTGTGAAATACACAGGTCTGGAGTAGATTTTGGTGAATTTACAAGAATTATTGTTCAAAAGTTATATATTTTACCTTATTCTCGTCAATCAATATTTGCACACACTTTAAATAGTAACAAGGAACAATATTAATTAAATCTGAACTCATTTTGTACAAAATTAACTATTAATTCACGAATAATATTATTATTTCAATAAACACTGTCACAAAAAAGCAAACGACTAAATTATGAAGGTTTAGTCCGTATCACGATTCCCCTAGAGGCAGCGTGCGACTTCTTAAATCAGACGTGTTAGATAATCCAAGCATATTACAGCCATAGAAACCGCTATACTATTTATAGGATTCGGAGGATCTATAGCGGATTATACAGACACAGCCCCTCTCACTCACTAAACTAGGTTGTTCGTAAAACGTTCGCAAGCGCTCGCAGCCCCTCTCACTCACTCAACTAGGTTGTTCGTAAAACGTTCGCAAGCGCTCGGCGCCCACCGGTCGGCTTAGCAGTAATTGAAATGACAGATTGTAGAACGCGCGAAATTTAAACACGTAATTTAAACGGATCGATTAATTACTGAGTTAATATTGAGTTTGTATGTTTGGGTGTTTGTTTTGGGCAAGCCAGGCTTTTTAACATTTATAGAGGTTTCGCCACTGGGTGAGCGGCTGTACGTACATAGGATATGATTTCATAATAAAAAAAATATAAAATGTGAAGGCTAAGACTGTGTACTTCTGGCTACTGCGGCGAGCATGTCTAGATGCGCGCTCATCTTTACGTTCATAGACATCTGTACTATCAGTAGACTATTTTTTTATTCCACGTAAGATGATGCTAACGTCCATTATTTGTAAGCACAAACGAATAAACTTTTACAGAGCGCCATCTATTGACATCATTGTGAAGTTCTGTTTAAAATACTGAAGCTCATTAAAAATTAGATAATTTCGTTTTCATAAAATATTTATCTAATTTTAGTATTTGTTGTTAAGAAAATTGAGAGTTCTGAGGTCAACTTTGGACGTTAGAAAACCTCCAGTTTGAAAGCCCCCCATTTCGTCAATTTTAGGGGAAAAATTAAAAAAATATGTTTTTGGACTCTATTCCTAATTATCTTTAAAATAATATACCGCAACCCTATTTAGCGCTATAACAAATATTTTACATCGCATTCGCCCCCATGAGAGCCCCCATGAAATAAAGATTATTATAATTTTTTAAGCCATATTCGGCTGGAGGCTATCGGTTTACATATTATATTTAAATTTGAAGTAATTACGTTAGAAGTTATAAGGCTGTGACAGACGGACGGACGGACGGACAAGTGCAAATTCACTCAAGTAGACTCAGAGACCTTCGCTTCGCTCGGTCAATAATTTTGGTAACAAAACTTAGAGTCTTAAAATATTTTTTTGGTGGTCGTTATATTTAATCCCTTTAAATAAATAAAATTAAATTAAAGTCTAACTAAAAAGCGGACTTAAGTTTCTCTTAAGTTTTTATAAAATGGAGAAAGTTGAAAGTGAAATATTATTTAGGCTGCTTTTATTCTCAACATTTTGCACCTAGGCGTCGTACGAAAACTTGGCTTTGTTACTTGAAATCTATGACTCCATTAAGTATATAACCCCCAATGCAGGCAGCGAATGCCCATCAATGTGTATACGCTACTTAGGAAAAGCATCTTTAAGCAATAGTATAAATAAAGTATACGTTGTCGTTGATAATAAACAATTGACCGTGCCTGGACGTATGCAAAAAATAAAGGGAAACGCGTGAACCATTTTACATGACTCATACGGCTAAACAACTAAAGAATATCCATAAACTAATCATATTAATAAACGAACTATATATGGTATAATGTGAAGGTATTAAACCTAAAATCAACTATTCAGGTAGTAAGTATTTCGGTCTAGCGCACACGGCTCTTTGTTTTCTGCTATTTCTCAGCATTAACGTGACGTACCCGTGGCGGGAATGGAACGCTGCCGCAGCACCGATTTAACGACCAATAAAAAGTGTTGCCAATAAATATTCCGAAACCATAACATACACAACGGGCCCGGTGCCGATCTAGACAAAGAAGTGGCAGGAGAAACCTCATCCATACCATATTTCGTCCAATTAAGTACAAAAGATTACAAAAACAACCATTAAAAATTAGCACCCAATTTAGTGGGAAATAACATAATGAGACTCAAAAGCTAATTAATACCCATCTCCTCATGCGCTTTTAAAAGTTATCGAAGATAATCGATGCATATTTTTAACCGACAACCAAAAAAGGAGGAGGTTCTCAATGCGAGGTGTATTTTTTTTTAATTTCGAAGATTTGAAATAAATTTCAAATTATTTAAAGTTCTAAGCAACCTCGTCTCGATTTTGAGGAGCATAAAAGCTGTATTCAAAGATAAATTTTACATATCTCATACTTAGTTGAATCGAATTTTATTGTAGAAATAGAAGAGTTTCTTCTATTTCTACTATAGAAGAGTATTTTCTATTACTACTAGAAGAAATTCATTAAAGTATTTCCAATTTCAGTTAAATTTTTCACATTTCGCATCTATGATCTATTCTTATAATTCTTAAGGGTGCCTTGTTTTAGTACGCAGGCCTATTAACCAATTGCTACAAAGAGATTGCGTGTTTTCACTGACTATAAAGAACTGCCCGTAAACTAAAATTGAAGGACTGGCGACACATTTACACGTTCCGAGATCTGAATGTGAACAATTAGCTTTGTGGTTAATTACCCGGGAACCCGCTGGATTTTACCAGAGAATTAATTGCAACTGCGTGTGATTTGCGTGAAACGAAACTCTTTCGAGCGGACAGCGCGTTCCGTCCGCAAGCCAGATACATTTACCTTTTCCGTATTTAAATGCACAAAAACAATTATTATTGGGCACTTTCGGACCGCGGACAGCACTTGTGTTTTATAAAACTCTCACATACATAAACCGGCATATCCACTTCATTGGACCGACGCTAATAAATTACTGATTCGCCGCTACTTACATAAAGAAGTAGGTAGGTAGTACACTATGTAAAATTAAATATTCAATTAATGAATAAAATAATTAGTGAAATTATCGATTTAATGGTTAAATCATCTTGCAACCCTTTTTATCCTTACCCTTCTTCAATCTTATTATCCTCGCTTGGGTGGATTTCAGAAAGTACTTCCTTATTGTGGTCCACGACTCACGTGAAAATCTCAAATTTTCAGATTCACGGGTATATTCATAAACTTAATACAGTCAAAGAGCAGCGGCAAACTTCCATACATCAATAGCATTGAGAAAAAAAATTACACATGTGAAAAAAATAATATTTTTGCGTCGAATACGAAGCTATTTTTTTAATGAACCTAGAAAAATAAGATATTTCGTTTTAAAGTTTTTGTAGGTAAAATAGACCAGTAAAATATTCGACACAACACAGACAATCAGCATCAGTGCTGCCATAATATTCTTTAAATTATTACCATTTCGTTAGAGATTATTAAATAACTGTGCAAGAAAATTCACTTAAATAATATAAAATACACTTTAAAAAAGAGTAATTATTACCTATTATTGCAAACATTAAATAGACTAAATAATAACAATTTTTAAAATGATACAAAATAATCTACCAATTTAGATTTGTTCTAGCTACTTGGTAGATTAAACATAGAATGGTAACACTAAACTGAGAAACGGGAACTAAATAATTAAAAAAGATTACCTAAATATTATATTTTTTACATAAGTTCATATAAATAAGGTGAATGCTTAATAAAATATAAAAAATAAGCAAATTCCTTTCGTCTTTACCTTTCTTGTGTACAATCAAGATTTAGTAAATGTGTTCAATACTACTTTCGCCGTTGCTCTTTAATGCATTAAACTAATGATTGGCGTATCTAAGTATATTTAACTGGATGATGCCCGCGACTTAGCCCGCTTGGCGAAATAAAATTTTGTCCTTTTTATTTTCACCTAAATTGCTTGAAAACTACAGATATAGACAAACTGACACATTTTTACCCGACTACAGCAAAATCAAAAAAAGGACTACTATTTATGAAAGAAGGGTTATGATTTGTATATTCCACTGTAGCGCTGAAATTCCTGAGGTGATGTGATATGGTCCGGTCCGGCTACATTTTATACGAAGAAAATCGATAGCACAGATGTCACATCCAATAAAGTGTAAGTGGGATGTCAAATGAAAATTCTGAATTCATACATAGTGCGATCCATACTTATATTATAAATGCGTAAGTGTGTCTGTATGTCTGCTACGGTTTCATGGCCCATCTGTTCAAGAAATTTTGATGAAATTTAGTATTGGGATAGGTTGTATCCCGAAAAATTCAAGAGTTCCCGCGGGAATCAAAAAACCTTAATCCACGCGGACGAAGTCGCGGGCATCATCTAGTATTAATATATATACCAAGCGATATAAAAGCAATTTTATTACATTATTACCGTGTCGGGTTATAATTTTAAACTTAAATCTTGTCGCATTTTAATATAGATAATATCGGCATGTGAAAAAATGCAACTCGGTTGTAAATTTAAAACTTATCCATTTAAAAAAGCTTGCAGTAAAGTAGATAAACAAAGTAAATTCCTAGCTGTAGAATTCATTATCAAGGTTAAAACTTTTAACTTTCACTAGAAAATCAAAGTTCCTTACGAGCGTAAGTGTTTAACTAAGTATGTTGTACCAGATCAAGTATAAGTTTTATTATAAACTCACAAGAATTTTCCAATCAGTTGATATTGAATTTCCTGTAACAATTTTCTTCGCATCTTGCCTCGTAATAACGCTTTTAAATGGAAGAGGAAGTATGACATTGATGTCCGCCTGATGTTTAGAACACGTTTGATAATACAAAAGTATTTTAATGGTTCCGAAAATTTTGACTTTACATAGCATCAGCCACTATAATTATTTTAATAAATTAAAATATTGTCTCATGCTTCATCCGGAATTTCATCCCAAAGAAATCGTCATGGATGCAAAACTTTCTATCCACAAGACAAGCTATCCTAATAAAGCCGCTCCCACACCGATCGCAGTCGAGATGTGCAGCGTTGACGGAACGTTTGTATTTACTTGACATGATTTACGCACCCACCGTATTCGGCGATAAAGCTAGCAGCAAAACAATTAAGAAACCTTCGTGACTGTGAAAGTGGTTCTTTGCAACTCGGCTCTGTTATGGAATCGGGAACATAGGGAGGTCTCTTTGAGTTGGTGGCGGCAAAAGTGCCTTGAGCGCTCGTGCACTGGCGAGTTGATACGGTCGCTTGGCAAACAAGGAAAGATTTGCATACAAGAGAAATTCCATGTTTCGCTTGCCATACCTAGAAGGTACCCGGTTGACTCTTTTAAAAAGAAATGGGATTTCATTTTTTACTAGTAAATTTGTATTGATCATTTTATCGATAAATCGCCAGACAAACGTCACACACACTAAAAGGAGACATTATTAATAGATTGAGACACAGAATGCACAAAGATAATGCGAGAGACAAAAAAAAGTGGGCGAGTTATAAAAAGATCATTGTGATCTCATAAATCGTACGCACCATTCATGTTCTAAGGTCAGCAAAAAATCGAGATTTCCTACGCGATATGCTTCGTCCGGTGGCCACTAAATTTTTTACTTCGTAGTTTTTACCGGTTACAATGATGCTGCAAAAACGGAAACGATGAAGAGGGAGTATTTTACAAAATTGTAAGTCCCGAAATTCCTTTCGAATAATTTTCCAAGTTGTCAGCATACCATGGAGCGTGTAGGACTTTAACAATATTAATTTAGTCGGCGTTAGTGTTGTATCGCGTAACGTGCCGGCAGGGGGCGCTACCGGTGCTCCTAACTCATACGCACGGCTGGCGCGAACCATCGGAGCGCCGGTCATATTTTTACTGTTATTACTACTAAAAACTGTACACTTTTACTGCAGAGATAGATATCAAAACAGACATCAAAATAACGATACTGACTTTTTCACTATTAGTGTTGTAGCTCTATCTTCTGAACAAAAATTAATAGAGTAAGCATTAAACAAGTAAAATAATAAAATAAGTAATGAAGAAAAAGAAGAAGCAGAGGTGACAACTAGTTGTATACAAGAATTTAGATATTTTATTTTAGATATTTTAAGTTCTTTTTTTTCAACGGGTAAATTTAAAACAGGTAAATAAATATTTACAAAAACGATTATCACCTTCATCATCTCAACCCAAATGAAAAGCGTTAACGTCATAGTTCACCTCGCTGTCCGAGTATGGATTGGCAATCTTTACGGAGCTTTAAAAACTTCACGGAAAACTCTAAGACACATTTTAATACTATAAAAACACGACCTGTCTACAGAGCTGAAACTCCTTACACCACACTGTCACTTAATATATGTGTAGCTTAAATATTTCAAAATTATTAATAGTCGATAGAAAAACGCACATCACTATTTCATGGCACCCTCTTGTTTAAACAAAACTTTTATCAATGCAGTTAATGAGCAAACCTGGTATAATGTATATTTTTATTCATTTCCATAAAATATGAATATTATAGTTGTACTTAAAAATAGAATTGATGGAATATCTTTAATTTTATCAGGCACTTTGTTAACCGAATGGCGGTGATGAATGTGTGCCCTTAAATTGATGATGAAGATGTTTAAAACATGAATTTTTTTAGTAAAGAACTTTTGAAATTTACATTTTTATAGATAGATATATAATTTATAGAACTGGGTTTCATTACGAAATCTCCTAAAGCTGAGCAGATTAAGGCTGTTGAAAATTGGGAAACGATGCTTGTGTAAATCTGAAGGTTTAATGATAGGTTCGAACGAATAAAATGTGCTTTACACAGCATGCAACATCATTTTATTGTAATAGTTTCTTTAATATGGCACCCTAATTGTATAATATTATAATATACCAGCATCTTTGGCTAACCGAAATCTAAATATCCTAACATTTAAACAAAAAAATTAAAGATTTTTTTCTCAAGTAAAGATATTATACAATTCAGGAGTATTTAACAGACACAAATATATGAATAGTTTGAACATTTAAGTAAACGATAGAACATTAGTAAATAAGACTGACGGTTTTGAATACAAGACAATACATTTTAATAAAATAATTTGATATAAATATCCTATAGAATAATATAATATATATTATAGTATAATTGATAATAAGATTTAAATGATGTTTAGAATAAGTATTCATTATTATTATATAATTTTTGCATGCCAATACACGGCAGATTGTAGTTCATACTAATATTAATAATGTAACATCAATTTTACTACGCAATCTATGCAAATAAATGATTTGAATTTGAATTTGAAGTTCCTTGAGGTAAACTACTATCCAACAGTTGCTGTACTGAGCGGGCGTGCGTTCGCGAGTTGAAATAAATTATTTTAAAATACATTCATGAATTTAAAAAAGTTGTTATAGAACATCTTTAATGTTTTTTTACTGAATAATATAAAATATACACATAAAACATAATGAATGCCATAAAAAGTAATTAGTAAAAAAATATTAGTGTAGTTTATCCGCTGCCTACATGCGGAAGAAGTGAAAGTGCCTTGGTTTATATTCACAACATGCTCATTATGAATATTATAATAATTCATATTACTCTGTGGTAAAGAATTCACCTTTTTAAATTTTAACAAATGTTCCCTTTTTCATGGGTACTAATATCACCCAGCATAGCAATTCAGCAAATACATTCGCCGCTTATAATACATATACCCATATAAAACATACATGCAAAGGGTGGAGACTGGAAGCGACGTGATACACATCAACTTTATTTCAGACATTATGCACCATGCCGTTTTTCCTACGCTGATTTAGGTTAGAAATGGCTGTGTAGGTAGTTGCAATTGCATGCTGTTGTTGCACTGAATTGCAGACAGTCCCTGCAGTATGCAGTTGATAACTGGATTATCTATCTGATGATAGGTACCTGGTAATTTACTTAGGTTAACTTTTCTATATTTAAAACGTGCAAAAAAACACCCTACATAGTTATCATTTTTTATGAAACACCTCATATTTTTCGACGGGGTTTTTGGATAATTATTATCATTAATGAGGATCTTGACACTTCCTTTAATAAAATAATATCGGGGGTTTACTCGGAAGTTAATAATGCGGTGGTCTCTGTCCCTGATAAATATTGTCGCCAATAACTTGTATAGTATCGATGATAATGTATATTACTTTGCATCCTAATAGGTTTATTTTCTGTACAGATTAATCTGCCAGTTCAGATCGACACCATATCAGCAAACATTAGTAAATAAGGAAGTAATGTTTACGTAGGTATAGTTGTATGCAGAGTAAATGATGTATGGTGACACATACATTTACTCTGCATTCAACTTATGCGCGAACTGTACAGCAATAAGTTGTCACTGGAAACCAACGCTGACTCTAACAAGTAATGAATAGCTGAACTAAACAAGTTACCGATCTACCAAATATAAAGTCAAATGCCTATTATATTTGCTTATTTTTATGCTAAATTACCTTTTAAAAATTACATCTTCTTACATTTACCATTCACTGTCAGAAAGTAGAGCAGATAAATTGTGAAAATGTGTGGACCGCATAACCACAGGGCATAACTTACGATTACTTTTAACATTAACATTAAAAATTATAATTCTCTCACCCGTCGTAAGGGAGTCAATCAATACACTCTTTTTGTTAGCTATAAAAAATCCCTATTCTAAGTTCCACAAACAAAGTGTCGATATTCTACATTCGAGAGAGGTTTGAGTAATAAATAAGGCTTTAATATAAAGCTATTGAGTCGGTGTGCCACTGATACAGATGTCTTGTGGAAGATAGCGGCGGTTACAAAACGAACTAACATGGATATCACATTAGTTGGCTGACGCGTAGTGAGACCATGAGCCAAAGAAAATTATGTATTTTTTACAAATTCAATTCAATATTTTCAAAACACTCAGCGCTTCAATAGTGTCTATGTAATTTCAGAATGGCATTCCGAATGAGTGGTAGATTCATTCGATAATTCAAAAGCACTTGTAAAAAGTCTACTTGAATAGAAATATTTGATTTTTGATTTTGTTGATAACGGTGCCACAAAATAGGTACTAACTATTACAATGCTTTGAAAATATTATAATACTAGCAGATGCCCGCGACTTCGTCCGCATGAATTAAGTTTTTTAAATTCCTACGGGAACTCCCTTATTTTTCGGGTTAATATATAGCCTATGACACTCACAAATAATGTGGCTTTCTATTGGTAGCATAATTTTCAAAATCGGTTCAGTAGATCCAGAGATTAGCCCCTACAACGTCACGAACTCACAATCATTACCTCTTTATATTTAACATGTATGATAAATAAATAAAATTATTTACGGCCTACTTATGCACGGCAGATACATATATTATAACAGGTGCTTATGCCGGTTACATTTATTATGTGTACATGTTTTAGGTCAAAACTATGTATGTATTATGGAATCACTAAAAAATATTTTCTTCAAAATATTGTAAAATTTAAACCAAAATAAAATAGTGCAATCACATCGCATTTAAATAACATATTAAATCGTATTTTACCGATACCAAGCACGGTTCACAGCTTTCGTTATGCTGTTATCTTTTATCAAAATAAAACGAAGAACACGGGAAAACCTTAAAATAATCCAAACAGCTTTTTGTTTAAGTAAAAATAAAAATAAAAGCTTTTCTTTTTTAAAACCAACTACCGTCGGCCACAGAACGCGACCACCATATCTGTATAATCGTTGGACGCTACTCGAAATGTCCGGTGCCGAAAAGAAATTTAAAAAAATATACCGGGCACACATTTTGGCGGGAAATAAATCACTAGTGCCCTTAGATGTGGCCATATAAAATTTATGACGGTGCATCGAGGGAACCGACTGGTAGAACTACTAAAACAAAAGAAAAAAGGTAAAGGTGACACCATGTGACCCGATGCAGCAGATGGGACAACTTCATTACGACATATAATTTACTTCGCTCCCGTTATTGAAGTAGGAAGCGGTGTTTTTTGTCCGCCCGTTAGTGCGTAATTTATGGTCACACCGCTCGAAAAGTTAAAGCGAGCTGACTGGTTCTTGTTGACGTCGAACGAAAAATGTAATTATAATTATGTGTATGAGTTAAGTTCAGTGCACCGCCAAATAATTGTTCTCGAAATATTTTTGTAAATTTTCCGAGTAGATTAAAAATTCCGTTCCGAGAAGAGAGTAAGAAGTTAAATTTATCGTTGCTACATCAAGCCAAGTTTTCGCTGTGTTTTTATTTATAAGAAATATTTTGCCATTTTCATAACTTATCTAAGTTAATACGATTAGGTAACGTGTGGGTGAAGCTCACTTTATCTCAGTGCAAATATCCTGAGTGATCATCTCGCAATGAAATCTTATCGACGACAAACTGAAACAAAATATTTTTGCAGATTTAAAAAAAAAATGAGGACGCAATATCTTTCTCACTATTTAATATATTAGCACTATTGTAAGAAACGTTGCATTCCATGATTAGACGCGCTAATCTATGATTTGATTTATTTATTTATTTCATGTAGGACAACTTGTGTCACTTATGGTACATCAAGATTCTACCACCGGTTCGGAAAACTGATTCTACGGAGAAGAGCCGGCAAGAAATTCAGCAGTTGCTGAGTTGTTTTCTCAAAAAAAAAAGAAAGAGGTTACAATAATTAAGCATTACAATACATATGCAATGTTACAAATATTACACTGACTTGTGGATGCGAGGCCGATTGCTTTCATGCAACTTTGTCGTTAATAAAATCGTCGATAGTATAATAACCTCGACTTAACAAATGCTGTTTGACATAGTCTTTAAATCGATGTAATGGCAAATCTAGAAACTCTTTTGGAACCATATTATAAAAACGTTCCACCGAGATGAGACCCCACAAAGGATTTTGCCTACCTAGAAGATCCTATTACAGTGTAAAGGATTATTTAAATGATAAAAAAACATGAAAACCCAGCTGAGTTTTTGAGTTAATGAGTTTATTAACACATCTTATACTTTATAAACGTGACGTTCATCAGAAGGTGTATTTTGTAGGTAACTATTTTGAATAAATATACTTTGAATTTGAGTTTGATCATTGGTGAAAGGTACTAAAATTATACATCAATGTTGAAGAAGCATTTATTGAGCAGCCAGTGCGCGTATTCCATAAATACTATAACTAAATATAGTCATTTATGGGAAGGTACAACGCAGACCCGCCGAATGGAGTGACGCTCAGATATAGCGACATTCTTGATACCAACACCACCTCAACTTTATTCTTTTCAGCATAAGGACGAAGCAGCTCAATGCACGCCATGTTTACTTTATGTTAATATGTACCACATAAATAAATAAAATAGGTTTATTTAACCAACACAATAACTTAATATTTACTTACAGCTGATATTGGTGTTTGGTTCACCAATATCAGCCGTAAGTAAATATTCACAGTAATCACCGCACTGCATGTATTCAGATTGTAAAGCTTTACAATCGTGCATTGTCGAGTCAACATCTACTGAAGATGCTCCGGTGTCAGAGTGAAACGTACGTTGAGAATAATTTGGAAGATTTATTTGGTGCGGTGAATATTGCAAGATACACATTGTACCACATAAGTTTATCTACTGTGGCAGATTATAGCGAATTAAATTTCAAGTTTCTTCATTATCATGAACTTCGGCAAAGTAACGCCTGCTTCTATCCAATCTTTATCCGTGTTAAATTTCATCCAGATCCGTCCAGCCGTTTTGGCGTGATTGAGTAACAAACATCCATCCCAACTTTCCCATTATTATAGATCTGAATATCTTTCATATCGGTAATCGATATCGATAATCGGCTAAACTCCAACCCGTCTGACCAAAATTTATAATCATCAAACAATCTGCAATGCTATGGATATGTCACCGTAAGATTGTAAAAACCGTTAGATTATAATCTAACTCGCGAAATTTCAAATTGTCGGAAAATTACAATTAAACGCATTATTTTTCGGTAGATTGTAATCTGTTAGGTATATTAATCCGATAGAACCTAATAGTGATTATTTATGACTAACCCTAACCTAACCTACAAGAAACAGACTAGAAAACGTAAATACAATGACTATTTCAAAAATTTACACTCAGAACATTGAACGGTTCACAATCTATCGACACGACAGTTTACAATTTCGCAAGTTAGATTATAATCTAACGGTTTTTACAATCTTACGGTGACAGATACAAGACGAGGTACCTACACATAAATAACGTGCAGATGAGAAGCTGTGTAGTGTGGGAGCGTCACGCCCAGTTTCCACCTCCGCATCACGAGTTCCGTGCACGTATCTACTCTACGCTTTTGTTTACAAACTACACTATTTTGGTGCAAAGGTTTGTATCTGCTGCTAAGCCTAAATAAACATTACATTACATTAAGGTAACTACATAATATTATTATGCCGTACAACATATCTTTATATATTTATTAAAAAGTAGCCTATGTGCTATTCCAGACTATAATCCATCTCTGTGCCAGATTTCAGCCAGATCCGTTCAGCCGTTAGGGCGTGATTGAGTAACAAACATCCATACATCCCTGCAAACTTTCATATTTATAATATTAGTAAGATTTTTACCTACTAAATGGACCTAGTGCACTGCGCAGGTCGTGCGCTTGGTCCGTTTTATCATGCTATACGCTGCAAACTCAGAAGAACTTCCATGAAACAGTCAGTATTTTAATTTTTTCACCTCCTTAACATTTTCTCGATTTTTTGTGTGTTTGATAAATTAACAGGTGCAATAAAATAATTCACTATAATAGTAATAAGCAATAACTACTGTGAAGGTAAAGCAATAAAATCGTGCAATATACTAAAAACGTTGAGATATTATAAGAGAATGGGATTGCCGCCACACGAGTGCGTTGGACTCCGTCTTCGTCGGCTTGTCAGCGCGTTACGCAAGTCCAAGTTCCACTATAATTGATATGGCTGGAAAAAAGGGCCGAGAACAAACCGGCCTGATCCGCGAAAATGGCCGATCCAGCAAAAACCAACCTGACCAAAACCGAGACCAGTTTAACCATTTAATGCGAGACATCCCACCGATGAGCAATGAAGTGTCGTAAAATAATTGGCCCGTGCTGAATTCTATGTACCTACCTAATTGCTCAATTTATTTATGTACATTTTATTAAGATTATCAGATATAATTATAAGAACGCATACTTATTCTGCTTCCCAAACAATTGTTGTGAGTGTGTACGACACACTTGTGTAACCTCCGCTTGCATCAAAACGAGGGTCCCTAAAGGGCACACTCACGCTCTCTAGATTGTGAATTCAGTAAAAATAAATGTACATTGTACAACCACATCATTTCTCAAAATAGGTACACATTATGTAAGATGAAACACCGCCCCTATCCGGTTCAATATTTATGGAGTACATGAAACGGGAGTCGGGCTTCATGTTTCAGCTTCATTTTGCTTGGGGGTCGCACCCTTCGAATCCGTATAAAATCATTTACGTCTATAAAATACGATACATTGCACGTACGCAAGAAAATATAATATAAGTAATAGTATAAATGCAAAAGCATATTTCCTACTCCATTTAACGCAGTGATATTATTAGTCCTGAGACTATTCTGCGACCGGAAGAGGCGCGCAGTTTTTTTCCGCATAATGTACGTATTTTTATTATAAAACTATAATATTTGAATATATACCACTAACTATTAAAAGCCATCTCCTTCGCTTGCAAAACTCTAATACCTATCTATTGTGATGGTTAGGATTACACTTGTGAGTTGTATTCACGTAAGTTGTCAAATGAGTAACTTACGAAATGTAAACCGTCTTCTAAGTCACAAATCGTATGCAAATGTTACTGATGTAAGTTACTTTGCATTAAAACATTTTGACGGACACGTAATCTTGAAATATAGCGCTAACGAACGTAAGTCAAATAAGGCGATCTTTCACCATTTATACCATGAACCAATACTACTAAAAAGTTCTTACGTGTGTTAAATTATAACAAACGTAAGTTACGTTAGCCAATGGTTTGAATAAACCGGCACTTACGCTGGTTACGTTAAAACTAGCAAGTGTTATTGGGGCCTAACACATTTTTTGCATCACGCACACTGTGTCTCGGAAGTAAAAATCGATGTACGTTGAACAGGCGGCATTTCACCCAATAGTTTTTAATGGGTTTAAATAAAGAAAAATGATAACCTCGTTTTACTAAATTACGTTAATTTAGATAGCGGCACCGCCTTATCTGTCTTTTAAAAAAAAAATATCGTGCATTTCCTTAGATACAACACATACATAATTTAATTTATGTATAAGGAACAAAACAAACTTTAAATGTTATTTATGAACTTAGGTAACTCCCTCGTTGAAACTGGCTATTCTAACATGGGTGATCAAACTTTATTCTGGGTTAGGTATTAAGTTAATACTAGTTAAGCCTGCAGTGAAAATTACGAGTAGTTTTCGCTAGGTAATTAAATCGAATTTAATCTGAAACGGCTTTAGAACTGTTCTAAAGTAAATAATAGAATTTAGGTGAGTTTACTTTTTGACGCACATAATACTTATAGTTTATCATTGAATAACTAGTGAGTAGGTGTCTCCACATAGTAAAAATATGAATAATTTTTAATCTATTATTTTGTTTCTTTGTGCGTTTTGTTGTCATGATCCTGAAAAACTACTAGGCCGAGTTTTTGTATTATTTACCTATGATTACTCCTGACTCTACTATTAAGTTGATGTTTTGTGGATATGGACCATAAAGGGACGCCTGAATCATGTTTTAAATTTTTTACTTTGTTGCCATTGTAAAACTACAGGAATCGTATTTATTTAAGAACAATCAAAATAAATCTAAGTTAGGTACTTTTTTGACCTTTGATGCCACAACATTCGTGCTGAACATACTTATCGTCGTTTTTATTTCGTCTCTTACGTTCCATATGCTATAAAATAGTCTTAAATGTTTATTTATTTTAATTTAAGAATATTATTTTTAGTAATGATTTTGTGAAGTCATTGAAAGTTATAGGAGTCAAACTTTTGATAATTTCATTTTATTTAAAACGTAATAATATATGTTACTTAAACAGTGAAATAACATACAGTTTGATAAAACCGGATACATTTATGATAAATCTTCTACAGCTTTTATTCCATTTGATTTGTTACAAATTGAGTAAAACCACAGGTAAAACTATGCGCGTGTGCTTTGGTGCAGCCGGAGCGGCTGAATCACTTATTTTAAAAAAGATATGCGGTTCATTGAATAAATGTGCCTAGTATGATGAACTTCTGATTGCTTCGGGCACGCGAACGCTTCGGTCGAATGGGACTTGTTAGAGATATTAAAACTAACCGTTTCACAGGCAATAATAATTATAAACATTATCTACATAATACTTTCATTAAAAGGTTTGCCTTTGTTTTAAATTGCTTTTTGTACCATACCATACATACCTACTAGTTACTGCGTACACAAAACATAAAAATTAAAAAAATGTGTAAATGTTAAAATAACAACAGAAAACATTTTCATTTCGGATAAATAATGTCCTATGCCAATGTGTTCTTTATAATATTATTTTTTATCAATAGAGTGTAAGTTGTTTATTTTTTAATTTTAAAGTACATACACGCTTTTCGTTTATCGGTCAAAAAGAACACGCAATGGTCTAATTTGGTATTGAGATGAAACTCACACGACATGCGGAGTCGGTTGAACGAGTGCTGTCGGTGAGATAAACGGACTGGTTTCGATAACTCGAAAAAGGCAAAATGTCCTCTTTTTATTAAACTCATACACGGGAAGTTGCCTCCGATACCTAATCTCACGAGGTAAGTGCAGTTTTGACTTTAATGTGTTAATAAAATTGTAACCGTTTTGTCGGCAAACGGAGCCCAAAATTTTTACTGGGAGTCCTCGGCTGGACTGCGAAGACACAAACAGCACGCTCGTAAAAAAACGGAAAATGTATACTCTTATTTATTTAAAGAAACGTCACTGATAAAAATTGGAAATTCATATAAATTATTGAAATTATACAACAAAGACATTGAAGCTAATTCTGCTGTACCTACACCATACAGAATTATAACTTGGTGCTGCTAGGAGCTCTGCGAGGAGCGTTATGAAGGGTATAGTTAAATAATATTTTAAACCTGTACTGTAATTTTACTTTAGGGTTTGTGTACAACAGAATTGGCACTATACGGTCAAAAATTTAAAATTGTACAACACTGCATTTTAATTTTTCATAAGTTATTAATGTGATGATTAATCAGGAATATTTAATTCTTCGCCAAGGCGACTTAAAATTTCGTTGGGCTCACTCACCGAGGTTAGCTGACATTATATCTTGGTCCTTTGGTTTCTTTTTTCTTGGACGACCTTTTTGTCGTGGTGGTGGCGCGGATGCCCCGTTGAAAAAAGGGCCTTTAGGAACATCAGGTTCTATTCGCCCAAACTCAGGCGAAGGGTACGCAGGATAGTGGGGGCCTGGTGGAGCTCCTGCGTAGGGCCCCGGACACATTTGTGGCGGACCGGGTACTGCCATGTGGGGACCGTAGTCCGGCATCGTTTCGTAATGTAGCCTGCAATAATAAGCAATTATAGAAAACTACGTAAATTTCTTAATTGTCGTACAGTAAAAAATAACTGACTCATACCCAGAAAAATCCATCGGACTCGGCATTAAGTTACTATTTTTTTCAAAGTTGTGCAGTCAGCAGTTTTAAATTCCCAAACATATTTTTATTTTATACATTTTAATAATTAATGGCAGCAGATTATAGCCAAATGTTTGAGTTGCCTCAAGCGTATCATGGATTTCAGAAAAT
Source organism: Erebia palarica (assembly GCA_964035005.1). Lineage (NCBI taxonomy): Eukaryota > Metazoa > Arthropoda > Insecta > Lepidoptera > Nymphalidae > Erebia > Erebia palarica. Next base: position 26,917,181 of record OZ035986.1, read on the forward strand.
TAACGTCTTATTTATTCTTATTATAAACTACAAAAAACTACAGCGGTCACCACTGCGCCAGGGAGGTCGTCTGCTTGTACATATATTTTGTCTACTAACCTGCAATAAACCGCCGAATCTCTAATTCCGAACGTGTCGCCCTTGGTTAGCCTCGTACTGCATAAAGCACAAGAGAAGCAGTGTACATGGAACACGAGGTCGCGTGCTCTCATCACCAGTTCCGATGCAGAGATAGGCGTGTTGCACCGCGCACATCGCTTTGATCCGTACAACCTAGGAAATTGGAAAACTTATATTAATAGGCAATAATGCATGGATTTAGGTTTTTGTAGTCCCATGGGAACTCCTTGATTTCCCTAGATAAAAAGTGTGTCCTTCCCCGAAATTCAATCTATCTCTATACCAAATTTCGTCAAAATCGGTTAAATATAGGGCAGTGAAAGCTTAGCAGACAGACAGATAAACGCAATGATATAATATTAGTATGGATTCGGGTGCAACCAAGTTCTCAGGCGTGTAAGTTTACTCACGCTGTTTTCCTTTACCGTTTAAGCAAGTGTTATTTAACCTTTTGAAACGCAAATAACTCCAGAAAACTAGAGATGCGTGTCCGGGCTTCGAACTCGGGTCCTCCGGCTAATTATGAGGTCAACCTCATCATGGTCTCAGGCATGTAAATATTTGTCACCGCTTTATTACTTTTAGTTATATCATCTCTCCATCTACGCAATCTCTTTGCCAAAGTATAACTGTAAGGAATGTATTATTTTAAGGACATTTTATTTTATTATGGTTAAATAAAGAATGTAAAACTAAAAGTATAAAACAAACGTTTCTTTCACTGTTTACATATTGGTTTTCACAAACCACAAACTTAAATTATTATTTAATACCATTACTACGTTATTACGAATTCGCTTTTATAACAATTAAAAACAACTTGTAATGAAAAGGCAATGATATTCGAAATGAATGTATTCCGTCGGAACAATATTATCGGTTAACCGCAAAGTAGGTAAGTACTAAATTTCATGTACAGTCTGAAATTATTTTGCAGATCAATAAAATAATATTACAACTTTCATAAAAGTGGATTTCCGACAAGCCTTACTTTATTTTTATTTTACTACAAGTTGTTTACTGTAATCTCACCTGGGTCACAGAATACTAAGTGGTAAGTGATAAGAACTCAAACAAGCGACAGGGAAGGGCAGGGTATCAACTGCACCGTAAAATCTGACACAGAAATAATTTAAATAATTCAAAAAATTTAAAAATACGACTGCCCTGCCAAAAAACTAACTAAAAAGTTAAAAATCTAAATTAATCTAGTTAAATTAGAATCTTATTCTAATTTTTATTCAATGATATTTTTTGTGAATCACTGGATATCGAACTATAGTGTTATATATTTTGGAATCTACTCATTTTCTAGATGATAATTATATAGTTAATCTTATTTTCGATTTTTTTTTCAACTTTAGTCTTTAATGCGGGACCATGGTCACCGCATAATTTTTTATTTTGTTTTACTAGCCTATGTCACCCGGAATAAGCTAGGGATTCTAACAATACCTCATTTATCAAAATCGGTTCAGGCGTATAGAAGTTATGGTGTAATATACAAACTCACATACATACATACATACATGAACCCTGAAAACAATACACTCCTTTTTTTGAGGCAGTCGTATAAAAAATAGTTTCTGATTATAATCGCACAACACCTAGTGCCCACAGCGCGGGCTAAGTGTGCGCGGTCGGACTGTGTGGCCAGCGATACCATCGCTCGTGACCGACGACCACGACTCTTGAGTTTCGATGGCTTCATTTTAACCTTGCGGCTTAGACGTTTTGTGAGGAGAGCTATGTAGATGGATAACCAAATCGCCTAAGTGCATCTATGCAACGCTATTTATCTGCACCCAAGATAGAATACAGGTGTTGTTATAATTGTAGAAGCAAGCAGCTTCGGTCAGTGGAGGTCCTGTGGGTGCCCGCTGTACTTTCAGAGAGAACTTTCATACAGCGCGGGAAGCTAAAGGTCAGCTGACGAACTAATAGCGAGACAAAACAAGGTAGTGAGCTATTTTTACCTGACACCAGGTGAACTAATTCAATGATATCTAAAGGTATTTTTTTTTAAATTATACAATAGAACTTAATGCTAGCTAGCCTAACCTAATTACTATATAAATCATGCCCACGTGGAATGGTGGCAAGAATGCTGGCAGCATTTCCGCGCTGGACAGCCAGGCTGATCCTTTGCACAAAAAATGACCCAGCCCTTCTGTCACCAGATGAGGCAATTAACCGCGGTGAAATATCTCGTAATTTTTTTTTATTCTAAAGGTTATCGCATATCATGAGACAAACCACAAAAGAAGAGATCATATGAAGTGCGCGCAACTCATGTGTTGGTACTGTAAACACTAAGCTCATTAGGGCTGGTCACATCGGGCACGCTACTGAAATAATTGCTGCTCTTGCACCTCTTGCAGGTCTTGTAAGGCCCGTAAGCACGTTGCCTTTTGCAATAATTTGTAGCCCGAAATGAACTATGCGACGCATTCATAATGCTCAAGCTTATTATTTTCCAAGTAGGTTATCAATACTTCGTTAGGCACGACTTGTAAGTAACTCAAATCTTTGTCGTAAAGTGATCATTACGTCCGGTGTTAAAATGGCCGGCAAACAGAACAGTTGTTTTGATGTTACTATCTTATAACGAGGATGCCAATTTTTTTAGAGGACCTAATATTTATAATAATATGTCCGTTTGAGAGCACAGTTGTGAGTATATCTATTTACTTACTATTTCAAAACTACTTAATCATATAACTAATATATAACATTATGGTTATATTTTATGGTTATATCTGCTACAGCGTGACGGAAGTTCTTTGACCACGCGCATAACAGGTAAAACGCACTTATATAACGAATCTCTCGGAACAGCTGTGATGTGAAATGAGCATTGGCCATGCCTTGCGAGGTCGGGCAGAACTAGTGATCCTAGGCTTGCAAAGCGTGTTTTATACGTCTTGTATGATACTCATACAATTTCTACTAGCTCATTTTGTTTTGTCGCTTTGTATTTGTAATTTCTCTACAGCGTATTTCCGTTATAGCCGAAAAGGGATTACTTTAAACCTATGACTTAAAATAGTAGTCACCTTACTGACTCAGCCATAGCAGTGCTATAGTTGTTACATTAAAAACAAAACTTAAGTCTTCCTCTGTACATACCTATGTCTTAATTTTGTTTGAGTTTTAGAAAATAATTCAGAGCCGTTTGATCGAGATAGGACTGAGTCGTGGAATCGAGACCACACGGGGATGTCTCACTTGGGAGTCGAACCCACTATCTGGAATCTTGACCCCTTACCGGTTTTAATTATCTTACTAGAATTTGTTAGTATGCCGAGAATAATAGATTCTTATATCGCATCTGTTACTAACATTAGAAATGCGTTACATTAGGTATTATTGAAGGTAGTGGTGATAGCTTAGTGGCTTAGACACCCGACCTCCTATACGAAGTCGCGAGTTTGATCGTCGGGGCACGCAACCCTTCAGACTTAATTAATGTACGTTTAAAATATTAAATATCACTTGTTTCAAACGGTGAAGGAAAAAATGGTAAGGGAGCCTGCTTGATCGAGAGTTCTTTATAATGTTTTCAAAGGTATGTGAAGTCTGTGAAGTCTGCCAATTGGCCAGCGTGAATGACTATGGCCAAACCCTTCTCATTCCGAGGGGAGACTCGTGCTCAGTAATGTGCCCCAGCAACGTCTTAAAATTATGATGATGAAGATATTATAAATATATAATGAGCCAGCCAAAGTGTGTGTTATAAATTTTCGAGCAGGCATATTTTAAAGGCTTTACAATATTTTATCTTTATGCGCACTTATATTTCTAGTGAAATATTCGGCTACATTGAACTGAGTACGTAAGTGATTTAGCTCACTCCCATTATTATAGGTATCACTCATGCATTTTGACTGAGCGACCTGGCGGTGCGACCTAGGCGTGACCAATATCGCGTGTCACTTGCATTTTCATCAAAATTCTACTCTTTGTGACCTCTTTTCAAAATTCATATCCATATTCTAACTATGAAATAAGCGAGGCAATTAATGGTTGTACGGATAAAGCTGCAACATGTATAGCCAAATATGTAAACACAGTTCCATCTATATTAAAATAACGAGAATCTGAAATTGAAATCCCAAATGTAAATAAACAAAACATCAGAAAATACAAGTTTTATATGAGCGAACGAGTAGGTATATCAATTAGCAGTATGCCTAAAAAGGACCGACAAAAATCCGAAACTACACCCGACCGTACGTTAGGCTAACGAGCATCGAATTAAAAAATTTGGTATCCGAAACCATAGAACCCTTTCTCGCGGTTCGTGTACGTTTACCATGACTAATGAATTTTGTGGATTGGCCCTTTTCTTACCTACTACGAATTAAAAGAAAAATTCAAGCATGAAAAATAAAGTTATTGGAATCTTTTGTGGAAATATGAACGGTCGACTGAAACTGACCGACATATCATAAAGATATACTCAAAAGAGAAGGTAAGATAAAATTTGCTATGTCCCACCTTTCAGAACCGCTTTTGCTCACCAACACCAATCGTTTCTAGGCTAAAGCCTGGCTTCAGACACTTGATTATGACTAGTGGTTCGCCCCGAACTGAGACATCACGGTATCCATAAGATAGTTCTATCTATATATTATTGTAATAGTTAACTTTTAACATTAGACGCAAAAGAATAAAGAAAGAGTTATTGGAGAAACGAATAAACTTTTACAGAGCGCCATCTATTGACATCATTGTGAAGTTCTGTTAAAAATACTGAAGCTCATTAAAATTAAACAATTTCGTTTCCCTATAATATTTATCTAATTTTAATATTTTTTGTTCAAGTACAGGATAAAATTCAAATAATTGATCAAGTTTCAGGCTCAGCCTTTCAGAAAATTGAGTGTTCTGAGGTCAACTTTGGACGTTAGAAAATCTCCATTTTGAAAGCCCCTCATTTCGTAAATTTGAGGGTAGATATTTTCAAAAAAAAAATTGTCCTCTATTCATAATTATCTATAAAAACGAAATATTTTACTTCGCATTCGCTTCTATGAGAGCTCCCCTGAAATAAAGATTTTTATAACCTTTTAAGCCATATTCGGCTAGAGGCCATGAGACCTACTAGTCACATCCGACAAAGCTCTAGATAACAAAGTCAAAATCTTTGTTAGCGGTCTCAATGATGGGGACATAAATATCATCATTTTATTTTTATTTATTCGGGTTAACAGACAGTAGCACGCAGTGCATTAAACAAACAGTATAAAGTTAAATAACATTTTACAGTAAATCATCTTTTACCCTTTAAGTGATACATAACAGAAGAAATGTCCTGAAAAAATCGATTTGCTTATGGTAGCCATAGGTGCGATACCGCGGGCCGGCGCGCGTTTCACGCAAGAAACCCTTCGATTTGTCACACTGCCGTCAACAATGGCGAGCGGCAGGCTTTATTTGTTAATAATGTGTCACGGCAAACGAATGTAACACGCCTATTCACCGGCTATAATCGCGATACCTAATGTTGGTTCCCCGATACCGCGTAAACGCATATTAAGACGGTTGTAACTTGTTTTGCTCTTGAAAATCGATTTCGTTGAAGCGCTCAGTGCTTTTCGTCTCACAAATAGAGAGTTGTTGTTGAACTAACTTGTTATCTTAAGAAAACACCAACTATTTGGTTTAATATAATAATATGTGGGATAAGGTTACAGTCCCCTATAAATTCAAATTCTAATTGGAATTCATCATGGTGGTATTTCATACCTACAATGGCAGTCAGTACTTTTTATAACAAGATAATATTTAGCGCTCGATGACACCTGCCTCGTTGGTCTAGCGGTTAGCGTAGTCGACTGCGGATCACGAGGTCCTGGGTTCGATTCCCGGTCGGCCATAAAATTTGTTAGGTATTGGGTTTTTCAAGTATGAAATTCTCTGTGCCAGCCCGGAGTTGGAAGTTGGCGGTGTTTCACCTCCGTGCCTCGGAGAGCACGTTAAGCCGTCGGTCCCGGTTATTATCACTAACATGATAATAGTCGTTAAAGCCCGCCAACCCGCATTGGAGCAGCGTGGTGGGTCTAAGCTCCTAATTCCCTCTCTCCTATGAGAGTGGAGGCCTAAGCCCAGCAGTGGGACGTTAATAGGCTGTAGTGACCCGATGACAATCATGCTATGAAAAGCATGAAAATATCACGAAATAATGACTTATAAAATCTCTTATTGGAAATATTCCTGATGCCTGCACAATTATATGTTGAAATTCATTTACGTACTATTAATTTTAGGTTGTTACCTATTAAACTTTGTTAACCTAAGTACTTTCAAAGTATATAACGCGATAGGCGGGTACAATATTATGCAACAGTGAACTGCTAGGTACCATACGAAAGTAGTAATACCTACGGTAAAATATAATTTACACTGATTTGTATTCAGCTTGCAATGACATTTCAACGTTTACGCGGATGGAATTCTCGTACTGACAGGTGGTTGTAGCAAACATATTATTATTTAATAATGAGCAAATATTTCGTACGGAACATAAAAAAACATACAATATCTTAAAATCAATCAAAGCTTTGCAACCAAATTGACAACAAATCGTTTGAGTTAGACTCTAACATAATATATATAGTATTTCAACCAATCTCTTAGGAAAAAGGTACGTTTTGGGTGACTATTATGATTTTCATAACTTCCTTACTACTCTTTATTATTATTTATCCATGTAGAATTTTTGCTAAAAACAATTATCACGAACGAAACTCAACCCAGGATATGGATAACAAAAAGCGAGAAGCCGTGTACCAAACTAGTTATGGGAGTGGAGTAATGTTCATGACACCAGTTAAATCCATACTCTTTTATCATTTACATAATCTTCAACAGTACAATAAGCTTTTTTCAGGGGCATACTGTTAATGCATTTTTTAAACTTAAGTAAAGGCAAGTTTAAAATAGGTAGTGGAATTTTGTTATAGAATAGGATACTCATTCCCACGAACGAACTTCGGACTTTCTTGAGGCGGAGCGATGGAGTCACGAGCCAATTGCACCCTCCAGTTTACCTAGCAGCTGCAGCTACTAGCTGCAGACCGCATATTTTTTTGCAATAATATATGTGCTGTTTTACTAAAATTATATTTCTGTAAATATATTGCGCGGCTACTGTAAGAATAACTATTTCCTTAAATTTATCTCTAAGATTATATTGTATAAGCCCACAAATCAGTAGAAACGCAGTTAAATACTTTGCTATTTGAGCTCCAATGGTTGGTGGTACTTATCGTATCCATAATAAACCACGACAATCGATTAAAAGAAACAATCGCATTATAAGGATACCATCGTTCTCTTCGGAACTGACTACACAAACGCAAAAAGACTTTAAGTGTGTCCACGCAATAACCAATCGTCTTTCAGACGACTTACACATGAGGAATACAAAGCAGAGGAGCGTGACCCAATCAATAGATTACAATCCAGCCTTTACCACATAAGGAATAAGGTGCAAGAAAAATACATAAGTAACTATATTTAATGGTAGCTAACCGTGTATTTGTGAAACTAATTACTGCTAATTTAAAAAAAATTGAGCGCTGAATCAATTTTGTTCGACAATGTTCGACATTAATATATATTACTTCCCTGAGGTGTAAAAATATCTTCATTTTGTACCCTGTTCGTGCGCTTTGATCTAAGGCACCTTATTATCGTCTAGGCATAGCGCTTACTTGTTAACATGTTAATAACGATCACAATAGCGCCATTAAACTTTATATCCTTTGGAAAGGTGTTATGTTAAAAATGCGATTTGTACTGGTGAGATGTGTAAATATTTCCGACTATAACGGCAAAGTGTTTTGTACAAAATAATATATTACTTAATGACGTGTATTACCACCACACTACCGCACTACAAAATCACTAAATTTTAAGCAAGAGTTTTTTTTACAATTTGTAATGCAAATAATATTATTTTTTTATTTTGAATGGAATAATCTAGTAAAAATTATAATAGAAACAACAGGATAGACAGAAGGAACAGTGCATATAGATATCAAAGACTTAAAATACCAGTCGAGACTAATGCGACAGCCGGTGGGATGCCACGCTGTAAGATTAATAGGGCGTCACCTATAGACGGCGGCGTTGCCATTAATTAACACTGAGCGTCTGAGGTTATGCCCTTACTCGTCACGGTATCGCCTGCCAATCGTTCAAAACTCCACGTCCTTACTAAGAGAAAAGGAACTGTATTGCATAGCCAGAAACCTGAGAGACGTATCATCCGCGAAATTGTTTCAAAAAATAAAAAATTTTGCCCAGGCTTCGCACGGCTAGCCTCGATGAAATTATGATCAGTAAAAAAGTTTAGTGTTAACAAAGCTTTAGTGAATTAGATTACAGTCAAATTCTGGTAACGTATTTTGTAACATTCTATTGCAAAGGTTGGGACAATCTAAAATCTAAATGTGATATCTTTCTCCAGAGGGAGCATCATAAAAGGGATACCAATAGATTTAGACATGATATTTTAGTTTATATATATTGAGCACAACATAAATAAGTAGCCATTGTTTTGTTTTAATTTATGACAGCTTTTTAAAAAGACATACACATTGCGCACATAAGGCGCACATAAATACCTACAACTTTTTTATAGGAAAGGAAACCACAGTCTCACTACGAACAAAATATCACTTGGTTGAAAACTGAAACGCTTTCGCAACCATGGTAGGGGAAACTCGAACTGATTTATTCTTAGGACCATAATTTTAGACACCGCATAACTAAATTAGAATGAATTGATGACGTGCGCTTTACCTGATGTGCCTGTGATTTAAATTTATAGCTTTTCCCCAAATAAAATGGGTGTATTTATTTTTGTCAAAAAAAAGGTTGAACTGTTTTAGTTATACCGTTACCAGTGTTACCACCTTAATATTATGCTACTTTTATTTCAAATTATACTTTTCAATTTTCTGTATAGAATCACTTCATATTATGAAATTCAAAAACAGATTATTGTCTAGTTCAAATATTTTTTTCCTTGCCATAAAGTTCCATTACAAATTTTATAATGGCAACTTTATTGTCTACTACCATCTTGCCCAGGGATGGCAAACCAATGGCACGCGACACAATATTTTTGGCACGTCACCGATCACAAAATTCATAATGCACTAAGAAAAAAGTGTGAAGTAGGTATTATAATCACATCAAAAACATAAATGTAAAATGAGAGCCAAGTTCAAAATTGTGATATATATGCCTTGGTTGTTGACTTCAGCGACAAAAGAAGTGAGATCTAAATGGGTGCCAAGTTCAATGGTCAGTCCTGCAATTTATATATCCCATCAAAAACATAAATGTGAAATGAGAGCCAAATTCAAAATTGTGATATATATGCCTTGGTTGTTGACTTCAGCGACAAAAGAAGTGAGATCTAAATGGGTGCCAAGTTCAATGGTCAGTCCTGAAATTTATTTATAACAACACATAATATTTTATACCAACTTAAAATATCATTTCTTCTTATAACTTAGTATAAAATGTTGAAGACTAAGGCTTTGGCTTGGCTAGTTTTCATATACGAATTATAGCGTTCACAAGTTGTAAAGCTGTAAGTTCTTATTTTATTCTTCCGAAAATTTGGCTTGCTGGTAGAAACTGTACTTTTAGGTACCTACTTAATAATAATTCGTATATGGAAACTAACCAAGCCAAAGCCTTAGTCTTCAACATTTTATACTAAGTTATAAGAAGAAATGATATTTTAAGTTGTTATAAAATATTATATGTTGTTATAAATAAATTTCAGGACTGACCATTGAACTTGGCACCCATTTAGATCTCACTTTTTTTGTCGCTGAAGTCAACAACCAAGGCATATACATCACAATTTTGAATTTGGCTCTCATTTCACATTTATGTTTTTGATGGGATATATAAATTGCAGGACTGACCATTGAACTTGGCACCCATTTAGATCTCACTTCTTTTGTCGCTGAAGTCAACAACCAAGGCATATATATCACAATTTTGAACTTGGCTCTCATTTTACATTTATGTTTTTGATGTGATATCATTACTTTTTGTACAGAAATTATTGAACTCAATCTCAAACTCAAAACATATTTATTCAAAATATGTACCTACAAAGTACACCTTCTGAACGTCATGCTTACAGAGCATAAGACGTGATGGTGATAATTAACTACGATATCTTAAAACTAAAGCTACGAGGGTTCCAAACGTGCCCTGGTCTGAGAAGAGCCCGCAATAAACTCCGCTTTTTTTTTATTATCACCATCTCACAAATATTTGAAATTATATATATGTACTTATAATATAACATTACATAATCAGCCGTTGTAACAATTCATACCCATGCCTTGCTATCATTCAAATAATCCTTTACACTGTAATAGGACTTTTCTATTAGTGTAGTTTACGTTTTACATTAGTAGGTACTTATTATTTGGTGTAAGGTCAGTGTGTCACCTACCAGTAATTCTATTGTACGACTCATTGTACAAGATAATTAAAGAAGAGAATTCTCAAGAAAAATATATAGTGTACCTAGAGTTACACTGACATTGACAGATTACATCTATGGTCAGACTACCTCTACAGCACATTTCTACATCTCATCAATTTTGATTGCAAAAGTTCAAAATCAAAAGTTTTTTGTGAAACATTGAAAACAAGCACGGTAAACAGTCGATATCACTAAAACCACTATAAACAATGAATACAAATCACAATGACTGACAGCTTGAACTGACGACTTCAAATACGTTTCTTCTTCTTTTCTGTCAATGACGTTTCGTTGCACAAAATGTATGAATACGAAGGTAAGGTTTTAATGCAACTATATTATTATTCATTATTATTTACATTAAAATAATAATTATGTGTCATTTTCAATAGTTAAGGAGTTACTACCACCGCTTAAAGCAGTATTGTTTCAAACTAACGGTTGAATGTCACGTACTTTGACGTCCTTAAAATAATGATTATAACACTACAACATAAACGTCAACAATATTAAAATAATACGGCTTTAAGCAATGGTAGCATGCCTCGTGTCAGAGTTTTGATCTATACCTTTGATCATAAAAATGACGATTTTTGTACGTTTATATCTAAATAACCATTTGAGGTGTGCTTATGAAATTTGGAGCACATATGTATCTCACGGGTCTTAATATATGCGCCAAATTTGACATGTTTATGTGAAATAGTTTTTGAGTTATGAGGGGGTCAAAAGTGGCTCCAAATGGTTCGTGTAATATTACACACGGTGCTGCTCGCCAGTTTTTTTGAACTTTGGCTGGACACGCTTCCGCGTGTCTTGATACGACGAGCGAACGCGAGCGTATATTATGGTCCTGCGAGTAATTAGTTTTACTTTAATTTAGATTACGTGTATAATTGAGACATTGCAAAATGTACATTTTTTTTTATTCATAAAGAGTGTGGAGTTGATATTATTTATTATTATTATTTTACCAATAATCACAAAGACAAAATTACCTCATTAAAAATTTCTTTCGAAAAAATACATAAAGTTTCGCGTACCCTGATCTAGCCTATGGGCTATTAAGTAATATTAATTTAGCTTAAACTTATACTTCTAATTAATTTTTACATCTAATTTACAGTTCATTTACTGTGCAAAGTTTGCTGTAATATACTTAGAGTCCACTACGTTTTTGTGACCTAGATAAGTATCACAAGCACTGATTCACTGACACAGCTCTTATACACTTTTTACACTAGTTCGAACGGTTTCGTTCTTTTAAGTCTCTTTTTTATGTCCGTTGTTGGTTCCTTTTTATGTTGGTGAGCTTCTGCGTTAGTTCAAAATGACTTATACTATTATAAGTAAATACCAAATATATAATGGCGGATAAGGAAATAACGCTTTTCAGTGATATATTTACAAACCAACTTTAAAAAACTACCATAATTGCGAGCGCAACGGAACAGCTGAACTAGCCACAAAGTTAAACTTTTACTTACGATGATCGTAAGCACACTCGAAACACATGAATGTTGAAAGACAATGACCACATTTAAGACTATTATGCATACCTACATCTGTACTTATTCATAATTTTCTTGAATTCCAACATCTGTATGAATACATCGTATTTCTATTGTGCAAAGACGTTTATCATAACACGTGCGTAGATTTTATCGGTCGCCCACCGCATCTTAAATTGGACGCACGTAAGTCATTTCGTAAACACGTAAAATGTCCTGAAAATGTACTGCACTCAAAATTCTCTGGAAGCCAAATAACTTCTAAATTTGAAAACTTGTTACATTCATTACGTTGAATTTTTAAATCACAACGATTCTAAATAAGTTTCATTTCAAAAATAATCTCATACAATCATCATCAATGAGAACTTTTAATTCTTTTAATTCTGGCCTGGCTGGGTCCTGGCCTTCTATGTCGCATAGATTAAGGATCTGTTGCTGATTGTAAATTGGTATGGATCTACAGATACCAACTCCTTAAACCTAATGATTAGAGGACAGCTTTCTTTCAACTTTCTTACAAGAATACCCGTGGTCGTTTATATTATGGTCCTATTTTCTTAAGTTACCTTTGGTGAATAATGTAAAACTTATTTTTTGTATTTGGGTTTTTAATACATGTGTACAGATGATTTTTCACATGTACCTGTACTGTGTAAACACGTGATGCTATATTATAATGAATTGAACTTTGGCCATCAAATCCCTGACACCGCGTAGATATCGGAATCTTAATTACGTAGATTTTATGGAACCCTGCCGTTGAATTAGTAAGAACAAAATAAACAGTAAAAAGTTAATATTATGATGACGATATTTAAACAATGTGAGAAAAGATTGGTGGGTGGAGGCGGGTGTTGGTTGTTAGGCATATGCAGCAAGTTGTGTTGAAATCGTGACGAAGTTACCGCTATATCTACATAATATATAGGAGGTAGTAGCTGCCTACCTACTACCAGTGATAACATATTGTAGGCTGACACATAGGAAGACTACTGGCTATCCGGGCGAGTTGAGGTGTGAACTTGTAAAGTGCAATATCATCGTTTGAATAATTCATTATGTACAACTGTTCCCGCTACTTTATACTTATAGTCCGCGCGCGAGCTCTGAGGATTCCTATGGAATGTTAAAGTAATGACCTAGAGTTGTTCAAAGTGCAAAACAATACTGCTATCGCAAAATTACACGCGTCAAGCCCGAAACTAGTGTTGGGTGCAAGCTGGATATGGAGCGACGATCGGGGGTGGCGTACAGTCACAGAATAGGTAATAGTAAGTAGGTATCAGAAAAGTTACTCCGCGAAGACCTTTTAATAATCAGCGACTCAGGTTACGTCGTAATATAGCCCAATTCAGCTCGCATAGCGCTGCGAATGAAAATAATCAAATACCTACGAAAATAAATACCCACGAAACTCTATATTTCTCTTTCTATCACATAACTCTTATCTCTTCAAACGCGGCGTGTGTAGCCTCAGGGTTGACTTCTAAATTCTTGTAATTACTATGGGTCGGTAATTCTTGCAATAAAAGATATATTATTATTAATAACCGAATAGGGGTTTGGGCTTAATATAACTGCCATGCCCCTAACAGATTAACCCGCTACCATCTTAGATTGCATTATCACTTACCATCAGGTGAGATTGTAGTCAAGGGCGTTGTAGAGGATAAAGAAGTCGTTAAGTAAGCCACTTTTAGTTATGAAATATCAATGAATATTTTACACTTGCCAGAGTCATGGGGGCCCCTGCCCCATACAAGTGTACGAGACAAAGTATTATGGAACCGAATAGGGGTTTGGGCTTAATATAACTGCCATGCCCCTAACAGATTAACCCGCTACCATCTTAGATTGCATTATCACTTACCATCAGGTGAGATTGTAGTCAAGGGCGTTGTAGAGGATAAAGAAGTCGTTAAGTAAGCCACTTTTAGTTATGAAATATCAATGAATATTTTACACTTGCCAGTCATGGGGGCCCCTGCCCCATACAAGTGTACGAGACAAAGTATTATGGATTAATCATCATCAACTCATCGGCGGCGCACTAGTCCCAATACTAAGCACGACTCACGAGGCTCTAAAAATAAGAAGGGTTTAAGCATTTTATCGGAAAATCGGACCAATGACATTTCATCAAAAACCCGTCATTTTCTGTGACCTGTGATTTAATTCTTGTGATTATTTTATTGTAGAGACGATTTACTCGTGAGTAACTCTCATAATATAAGGACATTGTTATTTTACATTATGATCAACACATTTCACATGCCTCTAGTTTATTTTTATAATACAAAAGATAAAAAGAACCCGTTTTAATAACAATAATATAAATTCGATATCGTAGCAGCATGTTATGTAAATTTATCACCGTTACCTTTATCTACATAATATATACCTGCATATAAAAGGAAAAACTGACTGACATAATAATTATTACCAACGTATTGCTCCAACCACTTTGTCCAGAAACTTGAGGTTTTGAGTTTCGATTATGGATAAGATGCTGAGAAAATCAAACGGAATTTATTTTATTTATTAAGTTCACTTACGATCATACATGCTTAAGTAATACATCTAAAAGTAATTAAAAAAATCTATAAATAGCCTACCTACGAGTGGGCGAAGTCGCGGGATATAGGTATACGGTTTATAAATTTACATGTACTTAGATATTATAAATATTTTGAATGCTAAACTACCCTATAAGTTACGAACAACTATCCAAAAAAACGCACATTGCAATATTTATCATGCTACGTAAAGATATCGATATGATTATGCAGATCAATTTTCTGATGCATAAAGTATCACCGTCACACTTGATTCAGTATGTACTTTTCATACAATAAGTTTTATCTAAGGGCCGATTGCACAAGGACATTTAAACTGGTTTAGTTAAATTTTGTAATGCTATCCCTTTTTGGCAAATGCGTATTGTAGTTGCCATAAAGGGACAGCATTAATAAATTTAACTAAATCAATTTAAGTCCTTGTGCAAGTGGGCCTAGGTATGTTACATTCAACTTAAAGTAAGTTAAGTTATTATAATTTAGGCTACGATTGGGCTGGCGTGTCCGTGTCGGACAAAAAGCCGATAAAATTCAAGATTAAAAGAAATAAATATATATAGAATATTTCGTAACGAAAATGAGTATCGCTGAGTTCCTAAATAAGCATAAAAATTTGAACCTAACGCGTGACCAAGGTATAGGTGCCATTTACATATCTATACAATCTTTATCTACATTATAAGTAGGTAAACCTATAAATAGTTCTGATAAAAATTATAATGAAGTATACCACGCACCAAAATAAAATTGACGGTATTGTCTGTAATTATAATTAAGAAAACTACTTATCTTCTGTCACATTTACATACATGGTTATTTCTTTGCATAGCAATTATTTTTTATTACTTTCGTTCATCTCTCTCGTTGTCCGGGATAATCGTGACACCAGCCAAACCTATTTTGAGGTATTCTTACCAGCCAGATAGATCAGATCAGCACTATAAAACCACTTACGAGCAATGAATGAACAGTTCCTAGGTATGAAAAGAGTGATCTAGGCAAGGCTACTTTTTGTACCGCAATTTTACTTTTGATTCGCATGAACGAAATCGTAAGCTAGTTATTAATAAAAGTAAAAAACAAAACATTTGACCATTTAACAATTAAAAATTTTAATTTTAAACTAATCAATAGACCACGAAAAATATTCATTGCTTTGCAATTAAAAAATATACTAGAAGTTTGTACCTAGGTACTTACCCATTTTCAAAAAATACTTAAAACATGAGGTCGATAATATCATCATAATTGCAAATCACTAAATAAATATTCTAGTTTACTCAGTCGGATCGCCTGTTTAATAGACCATGTAATATGCGGAGTTTTTAGATTGCGCGTTTAAGCTTTTTCCTTCGCACGCGGCCAATTGTTCGGAAAATCAATATTGTTGCCCGCCATCATAAAACCAGCATAATCTTTGCCGACTTTTATTACTTGCATCATTAAAGGCCTACACAATAAGTTATTATTGTGTCAGGGTTACTTTTTGCATGTATTCTGTCTAAAGACTGTGCGTGCGATCTCTATGTGTGTCAAGATTATACAAGTAAATCTTTATAATATATAAAATTCTATTTCTGTTTGTTTGTCTCGCTAAAACTCGAGAACGGCTTGACCGATTTTGATGAAATATCATTTCATCAAAACAAACTCGCACGCGTACTGATACAGACTTCAGCGTAAACTAGCTTGCACGCCTGACCTGGAATCATACCACGTCATAATGCCAATGCTTAAAGCCGTATTACTCAAATTGACAGTTTGATGTCATGTACCTTGACGTTCCTAAAATAAAGATTATAGGTATGTTCCGATATACACGGCGAGCACTGTTTAGTGCTCTGGCTGGGGAGAAATTCGTTCCGTTATGGACTCACAGTATGCTGCCGCAGTATCCTAGGGAAATATATGACGTCTAAATCGTCCCGATTTTTGTAATGTGAGCACTGTCGTTTTCGAGGTAAGGTGCTCTCAGTGCTGACTGCGTTTAAACAGTAAACCAGTATAGCTAACTATAAAGGAACGGCTTCGCAGTATATTCGCAGTATGTTAAATTGACGTCACACCTTACAGTGCTCGTAGTGTATATCTGAACATACCCTATAATTTTAAGGCCCACTTGCGCAAGGCTGCTAAATGTGTTCAACCCGTCGTCCTAGGTGACGACAAACGCGGCAACGCGACGCGATGCGACGCTACGCGACAATATCAATCAGTAGCTGACCTATCACGTGGCCTACGTTCAAACATTTTTACTAAATCAGTTCAAGCTGTGTTGTTCTAAAATCAACAATAATTAAACAAAAGCAGTATGGCCCCTGCTCGAGAAATATTAGGTACTATTGATTCGAGTTCACTTTCGAGTTTTGTTTTTATCGATTGTAAATAAATAGTGCGGTCAAAATAGTGATAAAATAACAAAAACTCCGACAGAGCTGAATTTTTACAAATAAAGTGCCAAAAGTCACCATCAATCCCACGTGTGCTAAAAAGTTATTCATTGATTAGGTCAAAATTTTCGGTATTTTGGATTTTTCTCGAAACTGGTAAGTTTTATCAAAAATATGGTTCAGTTAAAAATACAAAAAAGGTCCGAATACTTTTTGCTAACAATCTACATTCCTAAGATATCGCTATTCTAAAAGTTAAAGGTGTTACATTCTATCAGGTGTTTAACAAGTAAAATTTCAGCGTGTATACCCAAAGCTTTAAATTTCAATTAAAAACCAACTATAGCTGCTGTTTTTATCTTTTTACACGAAATGATCGAGCTTTAAACTTTTATATCCTAACTACTACCCGGATTAATATTATCAGTTTTCCAAATATTATCAACCTCTGTCGGGTATTGAGTGATACCAAGTGTCTGACACTTAACGGATGTTATAGACAAGATACTGATGAACGTGGCTCTTTATTTAGGTATTTCTAATTGCCTATCAACGTGTAAGACTCCTTCGGCCTAGTGACAGGGCGAGATAAAACTGAGTGGACAAGAAAGGGCCGTACTGATTTTAAACAGATACAACGTAGGTAATAGTAGGGTTAGTTGCCTACTGTTAATCTCATCAGTGCCTTACTAGTCGCTAATGAGAATACTTTAATATAGTACTAACTTAAGAAATACCTAAACAAAGTTTGAGTCATAACGTTCAGACATAAAGCTTGAGCAGGTATAGTTTGAGCGCGAGTTGAATGTAGAGCTTATTTAGGTGTCACCTCAGGCAAGCTCAACATTCAACTCGCGCGCGTACTACATATAGGTTACTACAAATAAAAGTTATGGCAAAAAATATTTTTATTTATAAAAACACAAAAAGGCGTTGAATTGAAAGCTTTTAAAAGACGCTCAACTCTGTCTGTATTAAATTATTAGAAAGTGTAGGTACCTTCTTCAATTTAACTAAACTTTCTTCTTTCTATTTTAGGGTTCCGTATCAACCCTAACGGTGCCAACGGAATACTATTAATAAGCCTCTGTCCATTCATCCATCTGTCTGTCAGCGGGCTGCATCTCATAAACAATTGAAAGAAAATGGTCAGCGGAACTATAGAAGCTTGCCTAGAGATCACATGCCTGGTTTTCATTCACCACACCACAGCTTCAATATTTTTGAAAGACCTATCCAACAACACACTTTTTTTATATGTATAGCGAGCAAACGAGCAGGTGAGTCACCTGATGGTAAGTGATTACCGCTGCCCATGATCATTTGCAGCACCAGAGGAATCGCTAATGCGTTGCTGGCTTTTGAAATATTTGTTTATCCGCCCTTTGAAGAGCCCCATATTATAATCTTGAGGCAACACAGAAGATGGAAGCTAGTTCCACAATTTCCGGGTACGTGGCAGAAATGACTTGGAATAACGAGTTGTGGAAGAGGACCAGGCATGCAGGTGGTGAGAATGAAATTTGTTTCTGCGACGTAGGGTGTGACTGGAAAACACGGAAGGTGGTATTAGATGGAATAACTCCTCAGAGCACTCCCCATTGTAGAGACAATAGAACACACAAAGAGAACTAACGTCTATTCGGTGCTCTAGGGACTTCAGCGCGCAAGTTATTTTGGGATTGTCTACGAGTCGAACTGCCCGCCTTTGTTACTGGTCAAATTGAAGGAGCTGTTACTGGGGTGCTCCGGCTGAGAGGTGAGAGCAGTACTCCGAAGGGTACTAGTAGGGCCGAACTTGCGCTTTATACAGCAGAAGCCTGTGCTTAGGCGCAAAGTATATTTTCGCTCTGTTGAGCACCCCGCGTTTTTTGGAGGCTAGTTCGGCTTTACTTCGTTCGATATACTAACACCGAGGATCCCAATGCTGTTAGATGGAGTCAGGGGAAGAGAAGAGAATAGATGTTGAAAAGGCGGTCTTTTCTAGCTGAAAAAGAATACTTGTGAATACTTGTGTCTTGGTGGGGTTGAAGTGCACAATATTTTGTAAGCCCCACTTCTACACTCCTCCAGCTGAGCGCGAGAAAGCTGAGCACGACGTCGTCCGCGTAGCAATGAACATTGTTATTATGTAACCTGTCATTAATATGCAGTATGAACAGCGTGGGTGGAAGCACAGATCCTTGCGGATCGCCAGCATTGATGGGCTTCAATTCAGAGCAAAAACCGTCAACTGTGACTTTGATGCTGCGCCCGTTCAAAAAACTAGCGATCCAATCGCACAGCTTCTCAGGAAGTCCGTAAGAAGATAATTTGGACAGAATGCCTTATGCCAAACCCAATCCCGACCCTACATCATGGGATAGATGAGCCGCGGACAGACAGAGGTACTAGCTAAGTGAAGTGATCACTTATAAGTAAACACAACATGGACTAAAACAGAAGCACCAACTATTAACAAGTATTAAGGCTAAAAGATATAAGTAGGTTAAAAAAGAAATTATAAGATAAAGAATTAATGTTACTAATAAGAAACGAGGCTATTATAAAAAAATAATTAATCAATTAACGTAAAAATTCCAGATTATATTAGAACATTATCTTCCTGTTTCTAGAAAAATTAACAGGTAAAACTCAAGACCTCCGGGATTTAAATAACTTTTCTCGGAACATAGATAATGACTCAGAAAAAATTAAACAAACTATCAGGGGACCCGAGGCCCCCCTACCAGAAACGTGATTATCGAGGGCCTCACTTGTTTATTTTACGAAAATATTAGGTACATACATATGAAATTGGCGTTTTGTCGTACTGGGCACTTTGATCTCGAATATCTCCTCTTTGGTTAGGAATTTCAATTTCAAATTTATACGGCTATTTCCGCATGCTTTTGTGTTTTAATTCATTTGTTTTTTCCACTTTTGGTTTTTCTTTGCGTCACTCAGTTTACAAAATGGAAAACTTGAAATATCGCGTTATTTACGAGTACGAATTCCATCGTGGCTGCAGTGCTTCAGAAACGGCTCGAATTAATGATGTGTATGGCAGCGGTGTCACAAAAGAAAACACAGCGCGTTTTTGGTTCCAACGTTTTCGTTCTGGAAATTTCGACCAGCAGAACATGCCCCGTGGACGGCCGGGGACCAAAGTCGATAATGAAGAATTGAAGGCTATTGTGGAAGCGGATCCATCGCAAACCACGTCCAAGTTAGCTGCAGGCTGCGTTCTTAGTGATAAAACTGTTTTAATCCACTTGAAGCAAATTGGGAAGGTGAAAAAGCTTGAAAGGTTGGTACCTCATAAACTGAATGCAGCAAACCGACAAACGCGCGTCGACTGCTGCGTTACATTACTCAACCGTTACAATAATGAAGGGATTTTAAATCGAATTATTATCTGTGATGAAAAATGGATCCTATACGATAATCGGAAATGCTCATCGTAATGGCTGAACCCTGGCGAACCAGCCAAATCCTGCCCCAAGCGAAAATTGACTCAAAAAAAATTACTTGTGAGCATTTGGTGGACTAGTGCTGGTGTCATTCACTACAGCTTTCTTAAATCTGGCCAGACGATTACGGCGGATGTCTATTGTCAGCAACTGCAAACCATGATGGAAAAGCTAGCTGCTAAACAACCGAGGCTCGTCAATCGCTCTAGGCCACTGCTGCTTCAGGACAACGCTAGACCACACACTGCAGAACAGAGGGCTACAAAATTAGATGAGCAATTGGAATGTCTAAGACATCCACCGTACTCCTCGGACCTTGCTATTATTATAAATTCCCAAATTGACCCTGCTGGGGATCGCACCCGGGACCTCCGCACGTTAAGACAACAGCGCTAAGTCGTTCGTTAAGGCGGAGGTCGTCAAATTAAATTTGTGTATGGTCTTAAATTTGTGTATAGGCAAGTTTAAAATAGGTTGTGGAATTTTGTAATAGATCGATGGAGTCACGAGCCTATTACGGCCTCTAGTTTGCCTGTCGTGCAGATCGCGCATTTTTTTTTTTGTAAATACGGATGTGCTGTTTAACAAAAATCATATTTCTGTAAATATATTGCGAGGCTACAGTTAGAATACCACTTTCTTTAAATTTCTCTATAAATTGCACGTATTGCCCTTTTTTGAAGTACAATTTTTTTTTGAATATGTGCCGCTTTAAGATTCCGTAAGACATCATAATGCTATGAAAAGAAGCAAAATATACAATCCTGGCAGTTTCGATGTCAGTTAAGTGTCGAATCTTTCTGACAGCGTAAGCAGCAGAACTAAGCCTGTCAGCAAGTGTTGATATATGGTCGTTGAGTAACAAACATTTGTTACTCAATCACGACCCAACGGCTAAACGGATCTGGCTGAAATTTGGCACAGAGATAGATTATAGTCTGGAATAGCACATAGGCTTTTTATCCCGGAAAATTAAGGAGTTCCGGCGGGAACCAAAACATAACGTAGACGAAGTCGCGGGCATTAGCTAGTATAAAATATTTATCTTTGTGAGATAGAAGCAGTCACATCACAAGAAGGTAGTAGGTAGGTACTGAATAACGTTTTACCTGCTGCTTACTTGAACGATTTATTATTAACGATATCGCTGTTGTAAATCGAGCCGAATGTACTCCTACCAGTATAATATACCTACCAAATGGTAGATGTCATTCAAATTTTACAATGCCTATTAGTTTTATCTAAGTGAGTTTTTTATATCTCAGTCTGTTTCCTACCGTTTTACATTTTTATAACAGTGTAAGATTGATAGCCTTGAAAGCCTCCGTAATGAATTTCTCCTTTTAGGGTACATCTAATGGACGGCGGTAAGACAAATAAAATTCAAGTTTCGTTAATACTTATTCGTCATGGTAGAATTTCTCGAGACTATAAAATAAATACCACATCTCTATTCAACTCGAAAACATTCGATCAATGTCCACGGAAGTAAGAAAACCGAAATGGAGATGCGCGTATCGTATTTCAAAAATTGTAACAAATTGCGATATCAGCGCGTGAGGGTCGCGCGCGCCGCGGGAGGGCGCGCACTGTGTTTGCAAATAAACACCCGGCAGGAACCCGGGGCTCACAATAGTGGTTGTGCAGCGGGCTTGCACAATGGTAGCCAGCGTGAAGCCGGCAGCCCACCGATGCGTCTCCTCGCAATACACGTTTCTCACGCGAAATAGGAAATACTCCTCTATGGGAATTCGAACCTACCTCCGTGTTACAGCCGATATTATTATTCATATACGCCCGATACCCCGCTGCCCGACTCTTGTTGATTTTTACACATCTATGGTGTTACCCACTGGGTTACACGTACAAATTATATCAATCTTATTTTATAAAATTCGTATTTTTTAATAATAACTTACTTTGCTCTATGTTTGCTCTATGTGTTGTAATATCAAGAGAATGCTTGAAGTCATTTCGATCGTTTATTGGTTTAGTGAATCCATAGAACGTGGCCGCCATAATAGATTTATCATAACGTCATTAATTATATACTAAGCAGTTTAAGAAATTGCAATTAATATTGATTCACTTGGTACTCCGGCAGATATCTAAACCGAGGGGTGTTATTTTACCTAAGCAACTTAAACTAGAACACACTTTTCCCGGCGCTTTAGACGTTCTTGAGTTAGATTGATCTCTGGTTTCACGATGTCATCGTTAGTTCGCAGTACCTACGTATTAATATCCTATCCTACCTGCCGTTATCCGCCGTGCAAACAGCCTTACGCGTTTCATCGAGAAACTCCTTGTTTAACTTTTTCCACGTTAAGAAAGAAAATCTATATAAAGGTAATTTATTAAAGGCAATATAGATACGTAGTTATTTTTTAACTTTAACTGCTTTTTTCGATTTAAAAGAGTTTTAGATAACCGTTTTCTCCGTCAAATTGTAGGAAGTTCCCCACTGCACCTTACAGATTACCTAACACCGATATCGGATCGGATAATGTGAAATCGCTGAAGTCCTCATTGTGAGAAAGGGCTTTATTTTGAACTAAGTAAACAATAGTGTTGTGAATACAATGTTGCCCGCTACGATGAACTTTTGCGATAAAAGCCAGGCGATATTTAAAGTCGCCGAAGCAGAAAAACGCATTACTTTATAAATCAAACAGTCATCGGGGAGCCTTTGCGGCTTACTATCATGTTTTGCTGCACGTTATTACTTATTAATTTTAATAAGAAAATATTATGAGACGTTACTTACATTGCACCCTAGGGAAAAGACAAGTGTTATAAGTTCTACGACACTTCTATGTTATATGTTATGGTTCATTTTATCTTATTTGTTTTAATGATTCTAATTAAGTACAGCGTAGCATACTAACTGCTTATGAGTATTACTTCATAGTATTGGGACATTTATTGAATTAAGTTAAAATATAATTTAATATTAACTATTAACATACTAGCTAATGCCGCGGATTGAGGTTTTTTGGTTCCAGCAGGAACTCTTTAATTTTCCGGGATAAAAAGTAGCCTATTTGTTATTTCAGACTATACTTAATGAATCTATGAGACAAATTTCATCCAGATCCGTTCAGTAATTATAATAGGTAATAGTTGACAAGCCAATTTTATTGAATTAAGTAATAATAATAATATTTTACCATAACTGCAGTCTCGTGTATTACTTAATGCAAGTTGAATTGACATTAAAATGGCTGACAGCTCCTCGGGTAATTTCAAGGCCAAAAAACTTCACTTTATGGCATCAACCACTTGGTTTACAGTACTAAACAAATAATAATACCTGAAATTTAGAAAAAAAGCTAACTATGCGACGACCAACGACCGTAAAACCGCGGGGAACAACAATATAGAGACGTCATTTGTACAATGGGAACAACCACACAATATAATATTGTCATCATTCATTTGTCAACAAATCTTTGCACACCGCATTTATAAAGGTCCTCATGACCCTTATCGCGGGGACATAGAGGCTTGACTTGTGAATTGTGATATACATAGAAAACAATCTCTCTTCCGTCCGGGCCATCTGCGCCGACAGCAATGCATAAATAGGTCAAAATGTTTTTGTAAACACAAACATTGTGTTGCGGGTTTCGTTATTCGTCGGATTGTGATCTTGTGATTTACGGTAAGCAATAATAATTAGATTTTTAACCGAAGTTACAAAAAGGAAGTTGTCACATCAAACTGTAATTTTGTATGTTTCCCCGATGTTCACGTAAGACTATTTCTTGTGTAATCCGTTTTAATGGTTAATTTTACATGTTTCAAGGTATGTAGTTCAATACTTCCAGGCAAAACTTGTTTCGGTTACGTACACTCACTTATACAATACTAATATTAAGGATCTTCAAAGATTGAGGACCGATACACAGATAGCTAATCACAATTGAATAGAAGCAGGCGTTACTTTGCGGAAGTCCATGATAATGAATGAACTAGAAGTTTAATTCGCTATAATCCGCTACAGTACACAAATCTATGTGCTACAGTACGTGTCTTTCACCTGCAGCATGCGACACCAACCACCCAGCAATCACTTTCAACGTAGGTACGTTTCACTCCGACACCGGAGCATCTTCAGGAGATGTTCACTCGACAATGTACGATTGTAAAGTGACTATCGTGTCGAAACTTCCGGCTTATCTACCTTTTTGGCATGACTCATACTGAAGCCCCGCCCCCTCCCCTATTACTGTATAAATAAATTGCTAAATGAACAAATAAACGTATCAAATTCACCTTTCATATATATTGGCAGGGTCTTGGAAATTTTCAGCATCAATGAAGAATGTAGAAGCACTCAAGGGCAAAGAGCTGTAGAGGAGGTTGCTGGTTGTGCCCCTCTTTAAAAACCAACGGCAAGTCAATGTGCGTCCGGCCTATATATTTATTATTCAACACTTCGAGTACTAATTGCGGTCGGCAATCCATAACAATATGTAGAAATGTTTTAAAGTTAATTATGTGGATATCGTACTGAAGCGGTGATAGCCTAATGGTTTAGATACCCGACTTCTGGATACGAGGTTGCGGGTTTGATCTGACACCTCTGACTTTTGGGTTTTTTTTTATCCACTATAAGTTAGCCCTTGACTGCGATCACACCTGATGGTAAGTGATGATGCAGTCTAAGATGGTAGCGGGCTAACCTGTTAGGGGCAAGGTAGTCATATTAAACCCATACCCCTATTCGGTTTCTACACGGCATCGTACCGGAACGCTAAATCGCTTGACGGCACGCCTTTGCCGGTAGGGTGGTAACTAGCCACGGCCTAAGCCTCCCACCAGGCCAGACCAGGGAAAATTCAGAAATTATAAATTTCCAAACCCTGCCGGGGATCGAACACGGGTCCTCCGCATGTTAAGGCAACAGCGCTCAACACTGCGCCACGGAGGTCGTCAAATTATGAAAAAATAGTAAAAACATTATGCTTCTATGAATAATATAACTTGCGTCAAATGGTGAGGGAAGACATCGTGAGGAAACCTGCATGAACGAGAGTTCTTCATAATGTTCTCGAAAGAGTGTGAAGTCTGCCAATTTGCACTTGGCCGGCAATGAGTTGAAATGATCATGATGTTGATCAATACCTGTTATATAGGTAGGTATAATACATATTTGCTTTTATCCATTTAAGTATAGCATGCAAGTTGCAATACATACGCTTAGGTTACAAAATATAGAGTCGCAACCAGTCACGTGCATCTCGAACGCTCAAAAAATGGTCAGATGTAAACAAAGATACAGCTAATAATCAGATATAGTACAGCGTTGTTGTACGTGTAACGAGGTCACAAGTTTATCTCCTTGAGGTGACTAACACGAGAGATGATGCTAACTTTTCGTGATATCAGCGTTCGCGGACTTTGAGCTTACTAGATGTGACATTGCTTAATGTTTACTTTTCTTTTAAATTTCTGTAAAATACCTACGGCCGAGGCACGTTGAGGTAACAACAGTGTGCGACATCAATTCACACATGTCACATTGACCGTCTGTCTATCAGAGCCTCAAAGCTCTTGAAATAAAGAACCCTACTTGAAACAGTATAACAAAAATATTCTCATTTACCCGAGCCGAAATTCCAATTAAAGTTTTACATTTTATGATATAAAAGGGGTCGTTAAAGAAAAATACCCGTTATTTGGAAAAAAATGAAATAATAATTAATTTTCTATTGAACCGAACAAGAACCTATTTCTCAAAAACCATACCTACTTTAAAAAAAACGTGTATGGCTGTCATATCCTTATAGTTTTTTTGTATTTTAGAATGACTATACCTATAGGTAAATAGGGTATTGTTGTGTACCTTTTGCTTCTGCCTCGCTCACGCCTGTAGGTAAATCATAATTTTAAGCATTATTTAACTTTTGTATAATTATGAGACCAGATGGAAAGACGCTTGTTCCCTGAAAGATGGGTAGACTTGTTTGGGCTTGCAGCATCCTATATACAGGCCTCCTCTGTGGTGGGAGTGACGAACGGGCCCAGAGGCGCTAATATGAGGACCTCGGTTGAACTTTCATATTTGTGCGTTCGTGGTTGAGACCATGGGGCCTTGGGGCCCGGGGGCTCATCGCGTGTTGATAAAATGATCTTATTCAAAAAGGGTTATCGAGTCTATTGGGGATCCAAGAGCTGGTATCCTTAGCCAAAGAATAACTTGCATCAAGCACGGCAGGCATCAGGCACTATGCCTCACTACGGTGGCACCGACGAGGCTAAATTTAAAGATTTTAGTTTATTTTATTAAATATCCTATTCTCAAACAATACTACACTATAATTAAGTACATCAGTTGACTACCTCTCTGGCGCAGTGTTGAGCCCTGTTGTCTTAACGTGGGAGGTCCCGGGTTCGATTCCCGGCAGGGTCAATTTGGGAATGTATAATTTCAGAATTTTCTCTGGTCTGGTGGGTTCCACCCTACCAGCAAAGACGTTACCGCCAAGTGATTTAGCGTTCCGGTAAGATGCTGCGTGGAAACCGACTAGGGCAGTGGTCGGCAAACTTATTAGCCAAAGAGCCAGATATGAACATTACAACAATTTCAAAAAAAGTTGGGAGCCAAATCTGCTTATTTAGTAAACTTTTATAACACTAAATAAGTAGTACTCTAAATAAAACTAAATTTCATACTTAATAAATATTTATAGATGCGAAAAATGTGCTTGCATCTCCTTGGAAAGTTTAAGTAAGTCAGGTTTGTATGTTGTTATTTTTAATTTTAGGCATGATTCCAAGTTCTCATCAATAAGACGACTTCTCAGTTTACTCTTAATAAAGTTCATGCTTGAAAAAGATTGTTCGCATATATATGTAGAACCGAAAAAGGAAAGAACAGCAAACGCCGCACTTAAGGTGTCAAAGATCCACATGCGGCTCTGGAGCCGCACTTTGCCGAACAGTGGACTAGCGGTATGGGTTTAATATAACTGCCATACCCCTAACAGGTTAGCCCAATACCATCTTCATCATCACTTACCATCAGGTGAGATCGCATTCAAGAGCTAAATTGAAGTGAAGTAAAAAAGTTACATAATATATAAAACGCAAAAAGCCAAATTAAGTACGCGAAGTCGAAGTTGAACCTGTAGTTGAACTACCTACTAAACTCGCATCATATTAGAGGATAACGAGTTTCTTAGAAAGTTGCAATTTTATTCCATTAAGTTCTTCAACGTATAGAATTTACCTACGCTACTATTAGTGCTACAAATGTTTTAGAACATTTTTTATGATAGGTACGGTACATACCTAATATAATATTAAATGTAAATTAGTTTTGAATTTCTAAAAACCAAAAATATCAAAATTACCTATTCATCATTGGATAAGAATGATATCGACACTACTTAACGTTGTTGTCTATTTTTTTAGTTATATGTATATTAATTATCATATTATTGTGTCTAACTACAGAATGTTTATTTTTTAAGAGATTATTTCATAAAGTCTAGCTAATATTATTATGCGTATACGTAGTCGCCAAAGTAACTTAAATTCAAACGAGGGGTTGCTGTGATGTGACTGTGATTTGCATAGCTACAAGCTTTATATCTTTTAACAATAATAATATGGCCAAGGCCAGGTTCGAAGTACAAGAAGCTGATGTAAGTCGCATGATATTGTTATCGACCTGAGCGTACTATCGATAGCATACAGAGTAATTTCGTACAATGTTAGTAACAATTATTTTTGCAATAAAATTAGAATCTTATAATATTTCAATGTAGCCGCTCGAAGAAAGAAGTCCATCGCCTTAGAAACCTAAGACGGGCGACTGTTCGTTGCTACGAAATAAAACGCTACGCCCGCATGTTTTTTAAAGGACCTAAGTCCTACGTCCCACGTACTCGTAGTCATATCGACGACTTGTAACTAAATTCATCACCAAAGTGAACAGCATCTTTACGCACATATTAATTAAACTCAATATCAAATTATCTTAAAATTATACAGATTTACGACCCTGTAAACAAAAAAAAGTTCAATTATTGGAATGGATCTCACGTAGAAAATAAAATTACCCGACTGAGCTTTTTGCGGGCTTCCCAAGGCTTTAGATGGAAGCTTCGCTTTAGTTTTGAAATACCGTATTCTCTAAAAAAATATCACGATCACGTCCCTAATTAAGTTTTTAAATCAGACAATTATTTATGGATGAATTATTAGAATTTTTAAAAAGTGTACACTGCTACTAATCCATATTAATTCCATACTAATATTATAAAGGCGAAAGTGTGTGTCTGCCTGTCTACTACGCTCTAGTCGCGGGCATCATCTAGTTTTTAACAAGTATACAGTCAACAAGTATAGGTAAATTAATTTTGACTTCGATTAACTTGGAACCACCAAGAAACATCTATAGATCTGTGAGCCATGTTTTTATTTCTAACGTCAAAATTTTTTATAACTTAGAATAAATTCACTGCATTGTTATTCTTGTCACAGAGATATTACTATGTCTAAAAGTAATTTCGAAACATTGCAAATAGCTTCAGCTGCTAAATAAATGCTGCTCCAAGTTTTTTTTAATTCCAAACTAATCGTTCATAAAAGTGCAACTAGGGTTTTTTTAATATCATACATTTTTTAATTATTTATTTTTATTAGAACTTTCCAGTAATGCATTAACTGGAGCTTTCATGAAACCTGCAAGAACAAATAGACCGGATATATCTATGTAGAATTAAGTAGAATAGATGTAATTATCTTTTATATATAAACACTAGTATCGAATTTTGCGAATCGATTGCGCAAGTCAACTAGCGCCGTGTCGCCGGAGTAGTCTCGGTCTCCGATAACATAGGTATTCTGTGGACTCCGTGGCCCATATCTGACCGCTCTAGGCCCAGCTGACCCGGACGCGATATCGATAACTCCGTCTGTTGAACGCGTGACAATACTGTTTATGTTTACAGTAGACTTGAAGTTCCGGGCAAAGGATAAAGGTGATCATATGCCGCAACACCCGCAAGTCGCTGCGACGCATTTAGACGCATTTTCCAATACGAAATGTGCAGATGACGCCAGCTGCAAGCAATTTTTAAGATTCAGATACTTTATTTTCATAATATGTGTACAAATAAGATGGTTAATTTCGTTACATAGTCCCAACATATTAGCCAGACTGGCGTACTAATATTATTTAGGTTAAGATTTATAGTGAATTTATTACTACATTACATTCTTTATAAACGATTTACCTACATTTTAAACTCATACCTAATATTTATTATTTTATATAAATTCTTAATTATAAAACAAACAACAATGTTTATTATTAGAATACCTACCTGCATACAAGTTATATAACATTTATAATAAAGATAAATACGTATTACATAATGAAATTTAAATTCTTTAATTACACTGTCAAAAGTATTAGTCATGTTTGATCAATTATACCTAAATAAGAATGTCAAAAGTGAAATTGTTAGAACCGATTTTTATCATCCTGAAAATATTCAGTAAATGAGTAAAAATTTTTCCCTTGCAACCATTTTTTAAGTTTAAGCGAAAAATATTTTAAGGGACGTGTTTTTATTTCAGATGGCAATTAATTGGTTAATTACACAACAAAAAGCTTGGTATATACTCTAATATATCTCATAGTTCTAGTCAATTTTACTTTATATATTTTATTATGTTGTGATTGTGAGATGGTTAACCATACCCGGCTGAGATTTGTTATGCATATCTTCACAAACAAGGGCGCGTTCGGAACCATCATCATAGTTTTAAGTTTAGGTATAATTTAGTGTCGTCATTTCTGTGATATAATAATATTAATTAATGTACAAAAAATGTAGTAGTGTTGTTTTACCGACCTACTTTGAATACATGACAGCCGTTTTGGGCATGTCGAAGAAAATATTATTGAAGAATTAGCAAAGATCGAGAATGGCGTTTTCTCGCATTTTTACGACGCATCACGCAACCGTAAGCCAATAATACCACAAAATGTGGAAGAAGCAAACCTTTATACACATTTATTACACATATTACACGTAGCAATGGATCTTCTAAACGACGCGACGATGTTTAGTAAGTTAAGTTACATACATACTAACTAGCTCACTATAATGAGTATATTCTATAGTGCTAAGAGTAGTAATAGCAGCTAAGTAATAAAATGTGTGAAGCGGTTATAGTCTAGTATCTATGACACTCGACCTCTTGTCCGGGGTGCGGATTCGATTCCGAAGTTATGTGCGTTTTAAGAAAATCCTTAAATGGCAGTTGCTTCAAACGATAAAGGAAAACATCGTGAGGAAACCTGCATGCTCATTGAGTACTTCATAATGTTCTCAAAGGTATGTGAAGTCTGCAAATGTCTAACTATGGTCAAACCTTCTCATTCCGAGAGAAGACTCGTGCCGCGGCGTGCCCAGTAGTGAGCCGGCAATGGATTGATAAGAGAATAAAATGTAGCGGTAGGTAAAAATTGTAGATAAACTTATTATATAAATTACTTAAACATTATGATAATTATTATTATTACCTACTGGAAAACGGAGTAGTCGCACTGAATACTAAATATTACAAGAAGCCACGTCTAAACTATCAAAAATTAATGTATCAGTAATATTCCCCGCGGTTTCTATTTGTAGATAACCAATATACACAATGTAAATTAATCTAGTTTTCAGTGAAAATGTTAAAGCCGTCTGTTTAAATAAAACTGAATTTCTAGGACAGCACGCACGCTAGTTTAGCAAGAAGGTAGGTATTAGTTTTAATCCACCACTTATGCATGTATCTATTCCTCGATCACTCCTTCATTCATAAGTGATCGCTATCACATGAGATCTGTATGTTGCATTGTTTTAGTTCACACCGCTGAATCGGTCGATGACTACACGTAAGTACCTACCTATAAGGTGATACCGTTAGATGCTAGCTATATATAGCTTCACTTTCGTACATTTGATTGCGAGAATTTTTTCAGTTATTACCTCTGAACTCATGTCATTCATCAACGTTATGTAAACTCCGGGTGTGTAATTGATATGTAAAATGCATTGAAGTAATATGTCTAAGCTAGTACAGACTTGTATTAGACTTCATGGCACTGCATGACCTGACCGCACCCGCAATGTAATAACGCTATGGACTTATCATACATAACTAACCAAATATTATAATGAACAACGTTTAAAAATAAATTCAGACATAAGATGATAAATCAGTCAGTCAGGATAAGTTATTTTTAAGTTCATTAAAGATGTTCTTTTAATTAATAAGTTTTGTGTTCGGGGGTCTAGTTCACTTGTAGAGCTGAGTGACGGAGTATCAATTTTTTTATTATATTTTATTTATTTATCCAAGTAAAAATTTTACAATAAACACATAGTTAAGCACACATTGAAAAAACCACAGAGATTTGACTCAATGCTTAATTAGATTTAATCCGTTGTAAATGTTTTATTCGGCGATCGTTCCTCTATTTATACATAGGCGATCTCTATCGTTTATGGGACCGTCTCAATAATGATTGTTTCGATTAGTCAATTCTTTTGCAATCGAGCCTTTGCAGCAGTCCTTACTTAACTTGCGGGTGGTCAATTCCATGAAAACATAAAAGTAGGTAGCAATTTTGACCCCAAGCTTGTCAAAAAAATTGAGCGTTTGCGTGATCCGCAAGAGTTTGATCGTATTAATCCGTCAGGCAACGCGCAAGCGCATAGGCCGTGACGTCACGCGAGCTTCCGACGGTAATATAATTTTAATTCCGCCACAAATTTAATTCTGCCTCTCAATACGATAGGTTCAAGCAATAACAATCCTTAATCCAAAGTAACAATCACTTGATTTGAAAATTTTAGAGCAAATTACTTTTCAGAAATGTTTATTAGCGACACGGTCTGATAGAGAGTATGATCTCGAACGTCGAAGAGTTATAAGCGTCAGATTTTGAATAATACTTAGTTTTATTATAAATGTATTTTTTTTGTTTTTTCAACAACTCAGTCTAGACGATTCCCATGGTGAATAACTGAATTCCATAGTGGAAATAATATCAAAATTTTGTTCATAAACTTTAGTCGGTTGTAGATGCGGTAGATAAGGCGCCATGGGAGTGTCATAAAGATATGGTACTGATAGTAATTAAATTTAATCTTTAGATGACAGGACTGACTATAAATAAAATTAGCTCCTGCTATTATATGAAGTGTCCATTACGACTAATTGGTGAGCTGTAGTAAAAGCAGGTTTGACTCCCTACCTGCGCTGTGCGCTGCGTCTAATCTTAGCCTGCCTACTTATATACTTACTACTGGTTGACATAATATTTCTCATTATGAGATCAACCTTATAACGTAAGTATACCAGGCCAACATATTCCATTCCAACTTCTTAATGCTATTACACATACTATAAGAGGATGATAACTCTTACTAATTACTGATATTTTAATTACGAATTACGATAGTAAGTATTCCATAGTTCGACAAAGACAATAATTAAGAAATTCATTAAGTGATACCTATTCATGCAGGTTACAATAAAAAATAGGAGTTAGGTATATAATTTATCTTCCACTTATTTGTTTTATTGGCTTCTCTAAGTCGGCGCTGCTAAGTCTCTTTAAATGCCAATAATAGACAACGAATTCTCACACATAAAATGTCTAAACACATCGTTTCAAAGAAATTAATCTCATTCACGTTGTCGTTACTGATTTTCTCTCTTATAATTCATGAGAGAGTTCTTATTTAAATTATATGATATTTTGTGAGACAGTTGAGCAACGTTCCTCATTGTCTAATTCTCACCTCTAAAACAAAAGCCTCCGTATATTTTTGGTGCATAACAACACCAACAATAATATGCTCGAAATTATGTATTTCGCATACGCATAATATAATACAATGAACGAGTGTGGCTATAAACAAAGCGCGGCTTGACGCCGTCGCAGGCTCGCTCCACTTGGTCGCAACGCTCTTTCATATACCCTTGTTAAATTACCGTAAGAGCGTATCACACTACCGACCGGGCAGTATGAATGTCCGCGCAGAACTTCCGCGTTGCAGGTGAACGATATGTTTACCTGTCGCGTAGTATGCGCGCTTCATTTAAAAGTGAATAATTCACATTTTGGTCCACCAGTTTTTGTCCAAAAAGTGTAGACTAAAAACCGGTATAGAGTTTAGATAGAGTCGCGGAATGAATGATACGCAAAAATAATGTTTTACAGACGAATTTAAACGATTAAAGTAATATTATATTCACATAATATATTATGCAGACATTAAATGTCTGCTATTTCTTTCAAGGCAAAATTTTTGGTGTTTGTTAAAAACAGTTCAATTAACAAACAACAAAACATAACAAGTAAAAGACAATTTAGTATCAGTAGGTAAATACTCAGCGCCTACCTATAACATCTGTTTTTCGCGTGCTTCTATTTTACTAATTAATTAAATAACATTTAATACGAAATCTACATTATATTATATTCAGAATTTCTGATTGACATTTATATTATGTATTCTAATAGAAATCGTACAAAATTGTTATGACATTATTATTTAAATCTTGTCAAGTTTAATAATGTTGTATTAATTATTTAATTCACTACCAGGTACAGTAAAGATCAAATCTTATTCAACAGATTTCCTCATCATGCGTTCCCACATTCTGTTACTACTAACATTATACGGCATTTTAACTTTTCGTTGTTCCCAAATCGACTTAAAATCATCTCGACTAAGTTAACAGTTAGGTAGGTTAGTTTTATTTTACTGCTATTTAAAGCGTGTAATGTTGATGGTGAAAATAATTAAGAATAACTTTACACCATTTTTGAAATTTGTTTTTAAGTGGAAGTGGAACATTATGCCATTTACACTATAATTTCCATGCATGTTGTTACCACTAGAATACTAGATGGATAGATTTAGGTTTTTAAAATTCTATTACACTACCCACCCTTTACATTCCCTGAATAAATAGAAGCCTAGATAACTCTTAGTAAGTCTTCTGCACGTCTCGGAAAGCCCCTTTAAAATCATGGGAAATGACAGTAGAACCATTTAATAAACGTAGAACACCACCCGTAATCGATAAAAATTTAAAAATATTCTTTTTCCTGGGATTTATAATAGCTGTAAATAAATTATTCACGAGCCACTTGTGGTATAGTATTCGCACGTAATAACTACGTTGTAGTGAGCCAAATTTCTTGCAGAAGTAGCAGCCCTAATTTTATTTGTATCACTATACTAATTATTATTATATAATAGATTTGCCTATGCGAGACCGTCGCCGCCTCAAACCGAATCAAACGTGCCGATGGTTGGAGTTCGAGCTGCTATAAACCCATTCTAATATACGCGTATTCGTTGCGTTGAAGACTTTTATGAGCAATTTAACAAGTGTCTCGTGGCCAGGGCCGGATTTGATTTATGCCCACATAACGTATATTTACGATGTACGTTTATTGTTTCTTGTATTTCACCGCTCTAGGAGCTGATAATGTTATTTGAGAGGTAAAGGACGCCGAGATAATGTCGGACGACGGCCCATGGACAAATTCGTTTCGATGACCGAATAAATTACATAATATAAATTTTTATGTTAGAGTTTTTATTGTTCAAAAGTAGCTAATGCTTGATGTCGAACATGATTTAAAATGTTAAAATTCAACTTTTCTAATTGACTAAGGTTTTATCTACGACCAAATTGACAAATACCGTCGATTGAATAGTAATAATAATAGGGACGATGACTATATCAAAAATAAATTATTTCTTACTGATTATTAAATAGAGGGTCTTCCAAAAGACTTAAAACTCACATCCTCGTTTAGTTTTAAGTTTGATAAAGAGTTGCTGATTTGATTGAGTTGTCATCATACCTATTAAGATATGGCCAGTATAGTTAGTTACCAATAACTATAGTTAGCCATATCATGTAACGGCTAGGCACATCATAATGTAAGCAATTCATATATATACGTAAAAATAAGAATGTAAAATTGCAAATGCAAATTATGAAAAGTTTTATGTATATCACGACAGCAAAGTTATTTGTTTCTTGTGTATTTAAATCCCCCACTACAGAATATCTCTCTAAAACACTTACTTAAAACTCGCTCCTGGTTCTATTATATTAGAATCCTTCACTTGCTCAGAATTCAAACTAGGTACTCGCACAAAAACGAACGTTGCTATCTGGTTGAAAAAAATATAACTAGTTGATATAATGGAAAAGCTGAATTAATACTTAAAATAAAGCTAATAAAATAACTTTATTGTTCATCAAAGCAATTTTTATCAGGTTGAAGTTTTCAATAAACACTCAGGTCAAAGGTTCCTAATTGTTGTACGGATTTGAAGACTCTCTATTATAACTCAATACAAAGGGATGGGATGGGAAGGGAGCAATCGGATTTCATACAAAATTCTTGGTTTTAAACCCTAAGTTTAAGTTCTACAAGCTACAATTTCAATACAATATACACTCAAACGTCGTCCTTTCATAGTGCTCTTTATCTTTGGAAACAGGAAAAAGTCGCACGAGACCAAGTCCAGCGAATATGGTGGTTAATATGCGGTCTGGTTTTTGGACAAAAAATTCCGATCAAACCGCGAGGTGAGAGCGGGCGTGTTTACATGGTGCAATTGGAACGAGTTATTCTTCCACAATTCTGTACTGTTCCTTGCGGATATTTGTGATATCCGATTTTGATAATCTGTATGATACACCAACTCCCTCTGCCACCTTTCCAATAGAGATTCGACGATAGAAAAGCACAATTTCTTTGATTTTGTGGATGATGTCATCAGTAGTTGATGTTCTTGGCCGCCCTTTCCTTTCATCATCTTCAAAGTCTTCACGGCCCTCTATGAAACTTTATACCGATAGTTAACGGCTGATTTCTGTAGAGTAGATTCTCCATAAGCAGTGTTAAACATTTCAACTGCGGCAATGCATTTTGTTTTGTTTTTTTACACGAAATTTAATGAAAATTCTTTGCTCTGTCATTTACACTCGGGAACTATCTTCTTGTGAGTTTGTGATGTTGTAGGGGCTAATCTCTGGATCTACTGAACAGATTTTGAAAATTCTGGTACCAATAGAAAGCCACATTATTTGTGAGTTTTATCGGCTATATATTATACCAAAAAATTAAGGAGTTCCCGTGGGAATTTATAAAACTTATTTCACGCGAACGAAGTCACGGGCAAGTCTGTTAGTTTATCTATAAAAAACTAATGCGCATCCAAAATGGCCGAAAGTTTACACAATAATTTATAAATAGTGTACGCACCTATGAAAAAAAAAGACTCTTACAATGCCACTCCACTATCCTTCCCCTCGGAACATTTGGTGCGCTAGTCTTATACGCACTTGGTCGGTTTTTTAATCGATGTCGTACGACGTCAACTCGAGTACGTACATCGGGCGTCACGTCACATTACATTCACGGAGCTGTGGACCGGCGCACACGCATTGATGAATTATGTACACACAAACTTAATGAAAAGGAAACAAGAAAGATTGAATTTACATTCGGCGAACTCGAATGATCTTCTAAAATATGATGACTCGACTAAAATTATTCTAGACTCTGTTTAAACGGACTGCAAACTCGGAATTCAAAACGGGTTGCATAACCGTTTTACTGAGAGTTATTTAGCAAGTAAGTATTCATTTATCTTTTATGAAGATCATTTTCATTTTGTATGTTTCAAACCTGCTGGTGATGTTGAAGTGAAACTAATAATATGTGATGTATTCTTGTAGCAAGTAATATTGTGGTAGAAAGTCTGTAGAGGAAGGAGTGTCTTTCCTACGAAAATCTAAGTGAACAAATTCAACGATCTCATGGTCACTTTTTATCGCTATTATGGTGTGGAATGTGACTAAGCTACTTAAATTATAACTTTGTAGTGGCACAAGTAACTTACTTTTAAAAATGAGCTCACAAAATATAATTATGAATTTTAATATGCTTACATATATAATTTATGCTTGCATGTACATATTTAATATGCTATAGGTACATATTTTATGTAGGTACCAGTAAAATAAATAATAATAATAATGTCCTCCGACCGAATTTCGGCCACGGCGGCCAATCTCCAGAGAGATTAGCCATCTGCGCGGGAGATATTATAGTGTACAAGTGTGTGCGCATACATAGGCGCACTCTCTGTTCCTTTACTCTCATAGCCCGATAAGACGGAAATCCGATACGACCGGAGAGAAATCAGGCGCAGGACCGATGGTTTTACGTGCTCTCTGAGGCACGGGGATGAAACAGCGCCAACTTCCTAACTCCGAGCTAGTACTGAGAATTTCTTGCCAGAAAAACCCAATACTTGTTATTTGTCGAACCCGGGAACTCGTCCCACCAATAAAATATGTTATAGGCAAATGACAAGACACATTTTGTTATGACATTATTACATATTACCCATCGTAAAGTCAGCAACATAAACCGTCTCTTTAATTTGACGCCGCGTTATATACAGAAAATATGTATCGTAATAATATGTTACAATACAATATTTTGAGGCAATACAATATTTACCAAATTATCGAAAAATGAAAGTAAATGATGCTGACTTATAAAAAATTTACAAATATTTCTGAAAGCTTTTTTCACGAAGTGCTTTCAGTAATCGTAACTTGTTAAGTATTTTATTAAATAGCAACATACTAATCCTAGAG
This sequence comes from Erebia palarica, assembly GCA_964035005.1. Lineage (NCBI taxonomy): Eukaryota > Metazoa > Arthropoda > Insecta > Lepidoptera > Nymphalidae > Erebia > Erebia palarica. The sequence goes on from OZ035986.1 coordinate 26,955,494, forward strand.
CATCGCTTTCGCTCATCACTTATTCCCCGCAAGTCCGGTGTCCCGGAGAGATGCATCATTGAGATGCCTACGTGCCCGACGTGATAGTGATAACATGGAGTGAATTGTGACCAGGGCGGGCTGTAAAACGTTCATCAGATACCGCCTCGGATGGGTGACGGCCCACGTGATGTACCTACCTGAATCTAGACTTTCATTAAATATTTTTATCCACTTGAAACATACAAGTACACTGAAACTGTGTATGTGTATGTAAGTGTCTCGGTTTTGTTCAGTCTAACAGTGGAAAGAACTTAAAAACTAAGTACCTATTGTAGTATTAAGCGAATCTGTCGCAAAAGTCGAGGCTGTCATCCGGATGTAAAAGTTAAAACTAGCTCATTGTAAAACGTGCATCAACTGTGTATCCTAAAATATCATTTTTTTTATTTTATCACTTTGTTAGCGTGATTAATATATATACCCATGCCAAATTACAGCTTCCCAAGAGTACGGTTTCTAAGACCACTGAGCTAAGCCGCGGACAGACAGACAGACAGATGGACATGGTGAAATTATTAGGGCACCTTGTTGACTATGGAACCCTAAAAATGACTCTCACTTTATAGAATAATTTTATTGCTGCAGAAATGCCAAACCTAGTAAAACTACTGACTCTATCTTTGAAAATTTTGCAAATTGCTTTATTAGAAATCGATCAATCGATTATTACTTCGCGGATTCAATCATTACGTTGCATTTAGTAGACTGGGGATTAGTCTTTACATGCACTATTAATATTATCCTATATACCCACCACCATACAATATTATAAGCTAAAGAAACGATAATATTCCTACTCATAAGCCCAAATAAGTATTTCGCAACATTCTGCTATAACGGATGCGCCGACGATATTATATAGACCATCTGCACTATCCCAGTCCTTAAAAAATTATGGTTCATAATTAGCATTTAAATTAATTTACATTATTTATCTTCATTTGTCTATGCCAAGTTCAACTACAAAACATGGCGCCGTACAAAATAAGTAATTAAAATAATAAGATAATATAATGTGCTCAAATGCTAAATATCGGAAACATCAAATTCATATATTTAAATTTTGCAATGCTGCAATCACATTCGTAAGTTTTACTGACGTAAGTCGCTCACGTGAGTAACTCACGAAATAACTTGTTGGTCGCGTATTTTTCGCAAATGTCTATTAGATACGTAAAAACTAACGAGTCTAATTTTGTGGCCTAAAATGCACAGCTCATACAATTGGTTCTTCAAATATAAATTCTTGCATGTTAGTTCTCGCTTAAGAACGTATCTACCTAATCCCCTACAGTTAAGAACCCCAAAAGATATTCAGATATGACACACAAGCAAAACTTTTACTAGTAATTTTTTATGTTATTTTTACTGAAACACAAGCTACTCCATGCCTACGATATCATCCGGTCGTAAATAAGTCAAGATGCAGTCTAATATTGCGGGCTTACCTCCCAGGTTAGCCTGTAAGATATTAGCCAATTTTCATTAAATCAATAGCGACGACTCAATTCCGGAAGTTTGTCAGAAAATGGTGAATATTAAACAAGTTATACATGTTTCATGATAAATAATAACTAAGTAACTTTCCAATGTAGGTAGGTAAATTTGACTAATAATAAGATTTCAGATTTTACGTTTCTGCGCTTTTAATTACCTCGTAGGTAATTAAATTATAATAAAAATCTATGTAGTGCAATAAATAGGTCAGAGACCTCAGTCAGTGTAACTTTTAGTTAACTATACTAACGTGATACCATACCCCCCATAGAAGAGAAAACATCGAGTTTTGGCATCTGCATTTTAACCCCTTACCTTCCCGGTACTTCTTACCGGTATCACGTTTTCTCATTTTGAAAACTTGCCCTGAACTCGTTTCTATTCAACGTGTAACCACATTAAGGCCTAGGTATTCGACGATTCTAAAATAAACACAAATATTAAAAGCTTAAGAACTCAACTGACCTGAAGTAATCGTTTTTGCAGAATATATTGCTGTCACGGGCGTAACACCTCTGTTCCGAGTCAAGTGGCATTTTGCATTCGCAACACCTCAAACAAGGTGTGTGCCAACGCCGTTCTAAGGCGAGAAGGTAGTATCTGTCTGTGATGCGCGCTCCGCAACCAGCGCAAGCGTCCTCGGGAGGTGGCGGCGGTGGCTCGTCTGGCGGTTCCCTCTTCCGACACGACGTGCAGTCGCGGGGGGATCCCGGCGATGCTGCGGGCGCCACTGGGGACAACTCAGCCCCTGCTTCATATGCCGATGATAGGTACCGCTCACTCTGTTGCTGTAAATACATGTACTCATTAGACTTGGTGCATTGAACTTGCAAATTAATGCTCGCTCTACACTAGAGCCGCATAAGCCGAGTGTAGAGACATATTAATCGCCCAAGGATCACGTGCGAATCCCGTGTAAAATTCACAGCCGCGATTCACAGGCAAGTGAGCGGCCTTAATATAATATTTTCTGGATAGTGATGGATAATATTATGATATTGTAATACGTGACCCATAAGGTGAAAACAAAGCCATATAGAAGTCGTTGGTCCAGTGGTCAAGAGCAAGCTTTTACAGAACTGTCAAGATTGGCAACATTGAAGAAAAATCACCAATATCAAACATTAGGTAAACTGTGGAAATCTCTTTACTCATCAAAATTATTAGATTGATTTCATTGGACGAAATTAATAAGTACTAGATTAAGGTATTTGATTCCCGCGGGAACTCTTGAATTTTCCGAGATAAAAGTAGCCTAAATCCTTCCTCAGAATACAAGACCTATCCCTGTACCAAATTTCATCAAAATTGGTTGAACAGATCGGCCGTGAAAGTGTAGCAGACAGACAGACACACTTTCGCATTTATAATATTAGTATGGATACATAATTATTATTTTAAACTCTCTAAATTCTATTCTCAAATCACGTTGGTTTATGATAAAGTTGACCCATCTAAAAAAGGCATACTTAAAAGTAGGCATAGGTATAATTTACTAGCGGTCCCCCGTGACTTCGTCCGCGTACAATTTCTGATTTCCTATGAGATTTTCCCGCTGCAAAAGGACTACTTATAGCAGCTATATAGGCATCGGCAGGTTTTTATTATTTAAGAGTAATAAGTCCTTAATGCTGACTTCAAAAACTTATAACCTTCATGCAAGCTTTCAACCCCTATTTCACGCCCTTTGGGGTAGATTATCGTAAAATTGCTTATGCAGTTTATAATTACTTAAAACTAATAACCTAAATCCTGATTTTCAAGTCTCTAACTACAAAACCATAGGACTTGCATACAAATTTTCAACCCTCATTTCACCCTCTGTGGGGTAGATTTTCGTAAAATTGCTTATGCAGTTTATTATAACATAAAAGTAATAAACTTTTTTCCAATTTTCAAGTATCTAACTTCATAAACTTAGAACCCTCATGTAAGCTTCCAACCCCCTTTTCACCCTTTGGAGTGAATTTTCATAAAATTGCTCATACAGGTTATTATTATTTAAATTGAATAACCTAAATCCCCATTTTTTAAATTCTAACTTAAAAACACAGGACTTTCATACAAAGTTGTAACCCCCATTTCACACTCTGTAGGGTAGATTTTCCTAAAATTGTTTATACAGTTTATTATAACTTATAACCTTAATCCCGATTTTCAAGTCTCTAACTTCAAAAACTTGGGAGCCCTTATGTAAGCTTCCAATCCCCATTTCACCCCTATTGGGGTAGATTTTCGTAAAATTGCTTATACCGGTTTTTATTATTTATAGTTAGTAACTTAATTGCCAATTTTCATGTCTCTAACTTCAAAAACAAAGGACATGCATGCAAACTTCCAACCCCCATTTCAACCCCTTAAGGGTGAATTTTTTCAAAACCTCTACACCATAGAAAGAACCTATCTTCCAAATTTCAAGTCTGTATGCTTTATAGTTCCTGAGATATCGTGATGAATCAGTGACCTTTCGCTTTTATATATATAGACTAGATGATGCCCGCGACTTCGTCCCCGTAGATTAAGTTTTTTAATCCCCGGGGAACTACTTCCGGGACAAAAAGTAGTCTATGTCTTTCCTCGGGATACAACCTATCTCTGTACCAAACGTCAAAATCGGCCGAAAAGATGGGTCGTTAAAGCGTAGCAGACAGACAGACAGACGTACTTTCACATTTATAATATTAGTATGGATAGGTATATTATTTCTATTAACATACTTAACTTAAAGTAGATAAGTAAATATTTTTCACTGGACTTTTATATATACCTACCTGCGGCAAAAGACACTGAAGCTCGCATAAAAAATTCATCCAAAAATTTTGCTAAAATCATAAAATTATGGCACTTGAAGTATGTAATATTGTTATAGGTTCCTTTAAAAAATATTGTATGTATTGTTCCTTTGCTGCTAGAGGAGAGTATGGTTACAAAAAATTAACTTGAATATATTCTCTGGATTTCTAGGATAGTGGTGTCTTTACTACCAGCTGTAATATTATATATTAGGACTGTGCCGCGCTAGACCTAAAGAGATGTTCGCGTTTCCCGTTGGTTAAACTAAAAACAAGTTGTACCCACTACTTTTTTCGACAAAACATGTCAAATCATTAATGAATGAACTAAAAGTTGAATTCGCTATAATCAGCCACAGTAGACAAATCTATGTGGTACAGATTGTAGTACTTTACAATAGTGCATTGTCGAGTCAACATCTGAAGATACTCCGGTGTCGCAGAGAAACGTACGTCGAGAGTGATTTGGAGGATCTGTGTGGTGTGGTGCTGAGCAGGGTGGTGGGGTCGCATGCTGCAGGTGAAAGACACGTACTGTAGGACATAGATTTGTGTACCGTGGCGGATTATAGCGAATTAAACTCCTAGTTCATTCATTATCATGGAATTCCGCAAAGTAACGCCTGCTTCTATTCAATATTTGTCATATCATTGTTCCAGACATTATCAAAAAGTGATCAGAAATATTATCCTGCGCATATTCTATGATCCTGCGTTTATCTTGTGCCGACAGATAATTTCACAAGGTATAGGTACTAATATTATACATCAATGCACAAGGGAAACCTTTTTTACAAGTTTTGCATTGCATACAACAGTCTACTTTCACTACTTGTTTTTGCTAAACAAAAAACAAAAAACGGCAAGAAAGAAAAACGAAGTATTTTTGAAAATTATAAATAAGTATGTAAAGTTTATTTTGTTTTCATAGATATTATATTTCAGTGGCATTAATGGACGGTACTTAGACGCACCGTAAACTAATAGAATCAAATACCTTTAGATTGCAATTCTTGTATAAATTTATATATATATATATATTATATATATACATATATATATAAATATATAAACTGAATCTCGGAAACGGCTAAAACGCAGGGGGTTTCGGGGGTGATAAATTGATCTTGCTAGGATTCATTTATAGAAAATGTCGTTTATTCCGTATTTTCAGTGAAAACTTTTACAATATAATTAAAATACGAAGGTAAATTTCGCCGTCATCTACAAGGTTTATAATAGCTCAGATGGGAAATTGGGCGGTCCAAAAACCAGAACGCCCGGTTCAGTCCAGAGTTAGAGTCCAGTTGTCACCAATCTGATTATTTTTCCCTTTTTTTCAAGTTCCTTCTTTTGTGAGAGAAACTACTATTGGGAGCCCAATTGCACTCGTGATTTTTTATTTAAATAACCAGTTCATATTTTTTTATTATTTTGTCGGTAAGATCGAAAAATATTATTCATATTTCTTCAGTATGTAATTTGTATTTAAATATAATTTCCAAAAAACACTATTTAAAAAAAAAATACCGAGCAAAGCTCGGTCACCCATGTATTTAGGAATATAAAGGTGAACAGCTATTCTAAGAAACTAGAGCGAATTATGCGCGCAGTTGCGGCGACGATTGCTTTGCAAACAATACTCATTTAATTCATGACCTGAAAAAAAAAATTGCGCTACACAAAATCTAATGAATTTGCTTTTTTTACGAACCTATTCATATGAACCGTCTTACAAAAGAATCATTAAATGTGGATGTATCTCATCAGAGAAACTCTTGATTAACATAACTATTATTATTACCTACATGAATTTTAATGAATGAGCAATAACTAATAATGGAACCCACAATTGCCGTGCTCCGCCGCGCTCGACGGCGCGAAAATTACACCCAATTTAATTCAATTAGTTACCAAATCCACCAAAACTTACTAAACTTTTCATCTGAAGTGTTTTATAAAAGCATTAAATTTTATTGCCTGCTCCAAATAATTATATGGAGTTCTATTACGTTACTTCAGGGACCTAGGAAGGGACATACTTGCAAAGATAAAAAATAATAATTCTCATTCGATCAAGTTTAAGTTACATGTCGTTCTTCAGTAGAAGAAATACATAATATCTATGTTAAATCGTCATTTTGGTTCGAATCCACCCAGTGACTTAAGTCACACTTAACGTAATATACTTATACTTTAGATGATGCCTGCAACTTCGCACGCGTGGTTTAGATTTTTTTAATTCCCCTTATTTAATTTTCCGGGATAAAAAGATAATTTCCTCAAAATCAGCTGAGCGGATGGGCCGTGAAAGACAGACAGACACAAATTCGTATTTATAATATTAGTATGGGTCTCTACAAGCCCACAGTTCGACGGATATACAAACCAGGGAAACCAGTTACATAGCCATTCAATGGAAAACTCGATTCCGGATCTACATTCACTGCAAAGTAAATAGGTTACCTATAATAATATATATGATATATCATATCAATGATTCATGAAACGTCTTGCCGACGGAAAGTCGCCCATCACTCTACATAAAGTATTTATATTATATTGATTTGTTTCCCTTGGGTATATTGGATAGAAGCAGGCGTTATTTTGCGGGAGTCATAATGAAGGAACTAGAAGTTTAATTCGCTATTAATCCGCGACAACAGGAAAATCTATGTGAAGTGAAGTGGAGACAGCATCTCCTGAAGATGCTCCGGTAAAATTCTATGAATGGTCTTACCTAGGTTTTCCAATTAGGTCATTAGTACTCCTTCAAAGATTTCAGCAACTTTGAATCTACAGGATCAAATTGAAAATAAAAATAACTTCTTAAAGGCAACTTCTCTACATAATACTGAAAATCTTTAAAATAACTTAATAAATATTATTATTTTAAAAAAAAAATCCCCTTATCGTATTAGTAACGCAGTAAGTAAACTTTATTCCTTGAATGAAAGGATTTGAATCAGGTAATAACACTTTAACAATTCAACTGAAACTTGCACCCTTTCAGTGGTATAGTATCATCTTCTTGAAGTCAAGTTGGACAGTAAATGCATTCTAGAGCTCACTAAGCAGTAAGCAGATCCGGCTAAAGTTTTAGATTTAGATAAAATCTTTTTTTGTAAGTTTAGGTACTAGTGGGCCCGGCAGACGTTGTCCTGCCCTGAACCTAGAACTCGACTGCAGCGCCCACCAACCAACCAATAAACAAACACACTTTCGCATTTATAATATTAGTATGATATAAAGCTACTTGCGCTTTGAGAAGGGAATGGACCAGTCCTCCGGATACATTTTTTTTTAAACTTTTTCGCCAAACATTTCATGCGCGTTAGAAGTCGTAATTTGTAGATCGAGAAAATTATAGATAAACTACTCAAGATGTTCTCGAAAACGATCAGTCGGATAGGTATGGTCCTGAAAGTGAAAATGCTCAAAATTTTGAGACATTGGGTAAACCGGTGAAAAAGATGGTCGATTCGAAAATAGTGTAAATGGTGCCGATAAATTGCGAAAATCAAAACACAAATAGTCCTAAACTACATGAAAGGAATGCCTAAGCAGCCAAGCAACATACTAGTATTACACCGACCGACCTTAAACTGTCCGGGATTTTTTAAATTCCAAATTTACCGAATAAACTCATCAATTACTCACATTATACAGGTGTACCTACATTTACTTCATAAATAGTAATTGGTACTTCGATTACCTACTAAAAAAAACACTCAGTCCCGGATCTAGGGGGGCAAGCCGGGGTCCGTGCCCCGGGCGGCAAATTCAGAGGGCGGCAGATTCAAGCTTGGCAGACGGATACACTACTCAACATTATCGCAACTTTGTTGTGGGGTTCGTTGGGGGAAGCCCATGTCTATCAATATGCATCTTATGGCTGAAATTATGATAACGATACAGGTAAAAATATGTGCGAGGGCGGCATTTTACAGTTTTTGCCCCGCCTCGAAAAAATTCAAGATCCGGCGCTGAAAACACTTACGTTGCTTATGAGAAAAAGGTGCGATTACATTTGTCGAGATTTTTTAATTATTTTAGTGCAGTTTTAATTTTATTGCTAATCAACGAGTGTTTTTAGACAAAAAATAAGTCTGATAGCCTTTCGCCTCACTGACAGCTGTATATGCAAAATAAATAAGCAGTAAGTGTAAACTCATAACCCAACTACGGGAAAAATTTCAGAGATTTCCACTTTTTTGTATGTAAGTAACTTCCGTTATATCGATTTTGTTCCTGTAAAATGTAGCCTATGTCACCCGGACTATGATCATTAATCGATTGGCATTTGGCACCTCTCATCAAAATCAGGTTAGTAGTTTAGGCGCTACGGTAGAATAACAAATATACATACATACATAGACTGCTAAAATCATAATCCTTCCATTTAACTCTGCCGTAGTCGGGTAAAATATATAATAACACACAAAGCGGTAGAGTATGGAACCCCTTCGAAATAACTGATGAACTTGTCAAGCTATACCTACTGGTACTCAATAACTATATGTATCAGAATAATAACAAAAACATTACATAAACTATCACCGAACCGGATTTTATCACAAGTTAATGGCATTATGAACACTAAACATTTCTTCCTTTTGCATTCATTTCTCGGAATCATTTTTTCATTATTATTACATATGTCCATAAATAAGACTAATGCTAGTAATTAAGAAGTTAAACGTGTCGTTTGTGATTTATTTATGTGTAAAAAAAATAAAGCTTAAATAAATAAATAAAGTTAGCGTTTGTACGGAATTCGATCGTGTCAGCGGAGCCGTCGGCAAAAGGTTAATTATGTACCTACTGGCGATAAAAAACTAAGGACTAAATTGAATTCTTGTGTCTTAAGGTTTTTCAAATTTTATTACACTTACGTAGGTATGATATTAAATTTTATTGACGATACTTGCTAAAAACTTAATGTCAATTTTACAACTATATATCAAAACAGTCATTTGCATACGTCTATATTATTGCTTACTATCACACTGGTACGGAGACGCTAAAAATTTATGTGAATTTTTAAACAAAGAAGTACAAATAAATATGCGGCACTTTATCTTTGTAAAGGCAATAAATAACATTTTTGATAATATCATTTTAGACTTTCACGAAAACGAATTTTTACGCCATTTATTATTTTATACTTCTATAGGTTTAGATAGTTTAGTATAATTTGTCGCAATAAATTAGCCCCCAAGTAAAGTTTATACTCCGTATTTGCGTGATATATATGATAAGTATTTCTGGAATATTTAACGTATTCAAAATATATAGTATGTGTGCAACTGATGTAAGTATTGAGCATACCTTGCGTCTTAATCTGATAAATATTATAAATGCGAAAGTTGGGATGGATGGATGTATGTATGTATGGATGGACGTTTGACTCAATCACGCCCGAACGGCTGAACGGATTTGGATGAAATTTAACACAGGGATAGATTATAGTCTGGAATAGCACATAGGCTACTTTTATCCCGGAAAATTAAAGTGTTCCCGGGGGAACCAAAAAACCTCAATCCACTCAGACGAAGTCGCGGGCATTAGCTAGCTAGTGAAATATATAATAACAAATTTAATACTTAGTAGCTTCGGATAGATGTATGCCAGAAATATAAATCTAGTCTAGCATTATTTTTTAATAGTAGACAATTACTGACTTAAATACGGGTCTCCTAGTTTGGATTTTGGTAGTCATTATTGATAGAATGACACAAATATAAATTATTGTTTTAAGTATTATTATATAACTAGCGGTCCGCCCCGGCTTCGCACGGGTAGCTCTCATAGCGCGCCCCGGCGCCCCTATTTCTATTGCGCGTTACTTACTTTATTTCTATGATATCTTCGAAGATATTCATCTAAATTAAATGATGTAAAGGGCGAATTTGGTCAATATTACATACTTGAGATGACCAACCATTTTATTTTGATAATATAGTTAATGTCGTCAAAACAACTTCAAAAGTAAAGCTTTGTATTAGACTAAATCATAAAGATGGTTATTGTGAGACAAACTTAAAAGATAGATATTATATGCTAACGCAGACTTTTTTTAGAATATTTTGAGAGAAACAATTCTACTATACATTGTTTTCGTGAAACATTTACTATTTACGCAGCGCACGCCACGGACGCTCTCAGATCTGACGATTTTTTCCGACTTCATTCACATTATTGCCATTTTCTCTGTCTTTATTTTCTCGATCTCTAATTATTTTGAAAATAAACGCTGATAAAGTAACTTTCTGTAAGTAAAATCGGTTAAGTAGCTTTTGAGTTTAACCATTACAAACAAGCAAACAAATAAACAAACAAACAAACAAATCTTTCCTCTTTATAATACTAGTTTACCTAATAAAAGTCACGAATACTCTTTAATTTAAACAATTATAAAAAAAATAATATATATAAGAAAATAGTAATTTGTCTCTAAATAACACTATGTATTTCGACGACACACTCAACGCCGGCTCTACTCGTAATACTACTACTCTTCAGGTCATAATACCTCCTGCACTTATCCAGTTAGGTAAATAAAAATTAAAACAAGTCATAATTTAAAAAAATAAAAACCACGACTGCCTTACCAAAAAACTAACTAAAAAGTTAAAAATCTAAATTAATCTAGTTAAATTAGAATCTTATTCACATTTTTATTAGATTATATTTTTTTGTGAATCACTGAATATTGAACTATAGTGTTATAGATATATTTTTGGAATTTACTCATAATTTTCTAGATGATGATTATATAGTTAATCTTATTTCCGATTTTTTTGCAACCTTAGTAATTTTTAAAAGTTTTTTTTTAAATCTTACTAGCCTATTTCACCCGGAACAAGCTAGGAATCCTAACGATACCTCATTTATCAAAATCGGTTCTGGCGTATAGAAGTTATGGTAATATATACAAACTCACATATATATACATACATACATGAACCCTGAAAACAATATACTCCTTTTTTCAGGCAGTCGTATAAATATACTAGGTACTTAAGAGGTACTTACCTAGATTTATGCATATGGTTTATGTTAAATACATCTCATAAGCACACTCAGTCTCAAAATATTCAAAGACAAAGTGTTTGTTTATTGGTTTGTCCTTCAATCACGCCGTAAGGGAGCAACGGATCGACGTGATTTTTGGTATAGGTATAGGTGAGGACCTGAAGAATGATATATACTTTTTATCCCAGAAAATTAAGGAGTTCCCGCGGGAATCAAAAAAACCTTATATCATCAACTAGTTTCCTATATTTTGTCTAAAAGAAGTGTGTCCAATTTTAATGTTATGAATCAAAGTGTATTGACCTTGTTTATAAAAACAATTACGCCTAATGGCAAAGAACTACCTATCTTTTTTATAATGACAATTAATTTTGTAAAATAAGTTTCATACTCCGTCTTAAGCCATGAAATAAATGTCAGACATCGGTTGCAAGTTGACTCGCGCGCCACCTATTATTTATGATAGGTACTATCATCACAAGGAGCTTAATTATAAGCAAGAATCAACAATAAATGTAAAAAAAAATTATCTTAATCGAAGACTATTGCGCGAAGTTTGATAACTCTGGGACGAATTAAAGCTACTGTAATATCTTTTATAATAATTAATAGATAGGTATATCTAATTATTAAAATATTATATACCTACAAGTTTTACATATGTATTATTATTTCGCTAATAAAATTAACAGCGATGCTTGAATAATCACGAAATAAAAGATACAAATTTTAAAATATTAAATTATACGAATTTTGCCTATAAATGAGTCAGGACGATACACATCTATAGAAAAGACTTCAACGATATCCTTTTAGATTAACGAAAAGCTGTACCTACCTAAAAAATTTCAAAAAATAATAATACCTACTTCAATAACCACAAACACTAAAAAATACTATTTTAATTATTTACCGAATATATTATGTTTAGAAGAGTTAAACCTACTGTTTACTAAGCTATTACACTGATCGCGAGCAATTTCTTATCCATTGAGGAGTTCCGTTTTCCATGTCTAAAGATATTCAGCAGATCTTCACCAAATTTATATGAGACCACCTCTTAAGTACTATGATCTATCAAACACAAAAAACAATCATAAAAATTGATTCATAATTGGCGGAAAAATCGCCAAATAAACATACAGTCGAATTGAGAACCTCCTCCTTTTTTTGAAGTCGGTTAAAAATAGAATATTATTGACAACTAAATCAATTTATCTATGTCAAAAATCGAGGGACGAGTGGCCTAGTTGTGACAATACAATATATCAATCGATTGCCATTGAACCAAGTTGGTTACTAGATGGGGGATTTAATTTGGAGGTTCAAATTTGGACTTTTCGTTTTCTCCGTGCCGCGCTCCACGATGGTTTCGAATCTAAACCATCCCGGGACCTATACAAACTTTAGATTCACAATTGGACCCGATAGGTGGCGCTGCAATCGGGTGCTCAGTTCGGAGCAGGACAACGACTGCCGAGCCCAGTAGTATAATTTTATGAAGAAGTGTTTAATCAAAGCTGAAAGTACTTCTGGCGTTGCCTATTATGAGAAACTAGATCTCTCAGCTGGTCCATCCAGAATTTCCATCTTAGAACTGCCAGGTATCTAGGTCACGTTTATTCATTGTTATATACCTACAGCTTGCAGTTTTATATTTTTGTGAAGTACCAACTAGGTACCTACCTAATATATTTTCTTTCTTTCCGATTTTGGTACATGTTAGGTCTCAGTAAAACACTATTGCACTCGATTGTTACTAAAGCAGTAGGTACGTACTATAATGTGAAATAATAAAAAAATAATATCAATGTATAACTACCTAGTACCTACCTAACCGTTTCTGTTAAATAGCCCTTTGATAGGAAATATCTAAATTGATCGCATTTGCAAACCGCAGTCCGGCTTGCAGGCAGGCAAGTATGAGGATATAATATACTAGATGATGTCCACGACTTCATACGCATGGATTACCGACGATTAAGTTTTTTTATTCCCGCAGGAACGCTATTATAAAAAGTAGCCTATGTAAGTAAGCTATGTCTTTCCCCGGGATATAACCTACCTTTTTATCAATATACATCAAAATCGATTGAAAAGAAGTGCCGATAAAGCATAGCAGACAGTCACACTGTCGCATTTATTATATTATTAAGGATCCATGCATCCATGTATCTTATAATTAATAAATAATACATTACTTTCTACATCACTACAAACTTCCAGACTTTATTAAGCACATAATAGAGGTGCTCGAGGCCGACGGCATATTACATGGAAAAGTGAGTGGTCAAAAATGTGTACCTACAGCAGTAACGGTCAGGTCATCCTGTTAGCGTACTTCATCATAACTTATCAGTAGTTGTTTGATAAGCTCTGTCGGGGCGGTAATTATAATTAGCCTACATTTCCATCATTTAAATAGGTGAGTACAAAATAACCGTTTTCTCTACACTCTGGTACCTACTATTCAAATGGTGGCTCTATTCAATTCTAACGTAGTAGGTATCCCACTGAAGTTCGGAGTACCTAATAATAAACTTTTACCAAGCGGATGCTCACGGACCTACCTAGTGCCTACATACTCGGCAAATGAATATAGACAGTATAAAGATATATAGAACACAACACATTATGGTTTTTTTTCTCCAATATTATTTATAAGTGATAATAATTACTGTCATCCCCAACCTACCTACGCATAGCTAATGAATTCACGATTGTCGGTGGCATAAATGATGACTGGGTCAACCTGAAGGTACCAGATCTAAGATCCAATCGGTGAGGCAATAGCTGGGTATCAAAAGAACTTCTCCTCCTCCTTTCCTTACGTGGGAAAACTAGTTTGGACTTCATAAATGTTAAGAAAAGCCCGGCAAAAGTAGTGAAAAGTTGAAAACACACGAAGTCTTACCCAGTGCATCGCCCCCCTCTCTTCGTACACTCCCATCTGGGGGTCAATCTTTCCGTTTTCTATTTTCGAACGTATGGGCCTCTGCCCCACTACACTTTGGCACTCACACACGGCCCGCGGGGCATGACAACGTGCGCGGCGCGTCGCGTCGTACTCGCGACTGCGGCGCTCGTGCCTCGGCCCTGGCTCCGGCCGGAGGAGGCCTGGCCCCGCCCCTGGTCCCGCCCGCCGGTCGATGAGAACTTGAGGACACGAGTCGACTGTTTTTTTTTTAATTTCATAAAAGTTGGTATTGAATTTTTCACGCAACTTTTTTTGCAAAGTAACGAACTGCGCTCTAGTGGCCCTCTCTCGAAATAGTTTTAGTCCATTCGATCGAATGTTCGCACCATGTAATGTTTTTATTTTATTCTAACCTAATTGTTGAACGATTTGACTGTTTACTCGTATTGGAGCCAATTTTGAACTCACTAAAGAAATTTAAGTAAATAAAGAAGATTTGACAATTTTTGTATTGGAAATCTATCAAAGCATGTTCCTTAGAAAATGGGACCTAGCAACTCGCTCAAAAAAACTATGAAGTTTTGTTGAGCGAGTTGAGAGCACTACCCAAATCCCGGGTAAGAAGTTGAAATTTCGCAGAATGATGGATTTTAGTGTGTACCTAAGTAAATCCTAAAGGGAAAAGTTCAACCGTTGAACTCCGTTTTGTCAACGGAATTTCAGTTTAAAAAAGTAAATTAATACCTGTCTGATCCAGCATTACGCAAGAACTAATTAACAGATCATAATGTTATTTATTCATAAAAGTATATTTCGGATATTCAGAGCATATAAGACGGGATGTCTTTTGTTTCATCAAAATCGGTGAACTTATTATAATGTTTTTGGGATCCTATTATTCTTGGGAGGTATGGTTATAATGGAGGCGTCTAAAAAGTACTTACTTATGAAGAAATAACTTTATTAGATATGAATAGCTTTATTTTTTTGAAGCGCGATTTATTTTTTACATGGATCAGATGGCCCATCTAGACTAGTAGTAGGCTCGCTTGTTTCCACACGATGACAAGAACTTTTACCTGTAATTGAAATGTAATAAAGTAATTAGTGTCTTACTAGCTGATGCCCGCGACGATGCCGGCGTCTTCGTCCGCGAGGATTGAGGTTTTATGATTCCCGCGGGAAATGTTTAATTTTTTGGCATAAAAAGTGCCTACTTACCAAGCCTATGTGTAATTCCAGAGTTCCAGACTCAATCTATTTATGTGCCAAATTTCATCCAGATCCGTTCAGGCTACACTCTTCAGCCATTCTGGCGTGATTGACATCCATCCATCCATCAATCCATCCATACAAACATTCGCATTTATAATAATATATCAGTAGTTAGCTTAATAAGTATATTAGTTTAAATTCTTACTTCGATTACCTGCATCTTATTACTACCCGCATTAAACATAAAAGATTTTTTAAACTGTGTAGGTACCTATTTAAATTCATGGTAAGCAGATAATATTATTATTAATTTAAATAATTAACTAATAATAATAGCTTTTTATAGGAGTTAATCCACGTGATTTTATGTTGTTTTTAATCCTGTGGGATCTCATTGATTTTCCGGAATAAAAGTACCCATGTCCCTCACCAGGTCCTCTTCTCATGAAGTCAACTCAGCTCATTCATTCAATTCATGCGAAAAATCATCGATCAGATGGTCTGTTGCGGTGTGATTTGAGGACAAATTAATCTCCGTTGGGTTATTGTTATCTCAGTTTAGTTTACAGTTGATTCCTCGCCCTAATGTGGCGCTAAAATCTGAACTGAAGTCCGAATGTAACTATGTAACCAATGTTCCTACGGGCCACGCGGAATTTTTGCCAAATATTCATCTAAGTACTACAGTGTTCGATAGCACTACCAACCGGTCTGCTGTATCGAGCTGGCAACCATATTATGACAAATATATTAAAGCTTAGGTACTACTACCTAGGTACCTGTTCATAGGTTTTATTAAGGTTGATAACAACCGGCAACCCCCTCACACGGAACTCTACGAGATAGCCAACGACACTGAATAAATATTTTGGGAGCTACGAGAAAACATAAGAGTTATGCTAAAGTGACCATCGACTGCTAAAGTGATAAATCCGGCCACAAAATGGTGAAAAACAAAAGCGTAGATAAGTAATTACCATTCCATACATGTAGATACGCTCGAGTCGTGCTATAAGGATAGTAAGCTTGATCAGAGCCAGACAGGTTCTCCATATGCGGGAGTAGCCAACTGCGCACGAAAGGGCAGCACATGAAACAGATCTTGGCGTAGTCTTCATTCGGCTTACAATCGGTCCTGTAATGAAGCCAACCGGCCCATTCTGCAGATACCTGATCAAAAATTTTTAATACTAAAACATAGTAAGATATATTCCTATTATTAGTAATAGGCAAGAAATTATTACAAAAAAATCTAATAAGTGTTTCTTTTTAAGCCAGCTTTAATTTCGCCAGACGCCAAAATATGCAATAAAGAAGTTTTTATCGATACCAATAATTTATAGTGGTTCAACAACGCTTACGTTAGGTTTTAAGTACTATTAATTAGTACCTTCTTATGTTATTACTCTTAAGTATAAGTTCCACTTTGCTCTGTTATTGAATAAGGCGCTTCAACAAAAATGAAATCTTTGTTTCAGCCTTATTATGACAACAATAACAATTTTCAGCTTACCTGACTAGCATCATACTCAAACTTCACTGCAGGGTTATAAATGACCCACCGGCTTCGGCCAATCATATAATAGGGGTTTTCGTAATAAGTATTGCCGCAGCAGTCCACACCGACAAGCTTTCCTTCCTAAATATTTGACAGAATTAAAAGATATTCTTATCGGAAAGGATATCTTCTCTAGAAAGATTGTAACTGAATTCCAAGTACCACCCTTTTACATGAATCAAAGTAAATATTAGTAGGTAGGTATAATATCAAAATAACCTAGTCGTCCCTTTCCGCTTTGTCGTCCTCGTCAACCGATACATATATGTCCAAAGCTGGATTTAGCTTTCTTAGAGACATCTACACGACGCAGTTTTGCACTGCCTGGTAAAAGAACGGAATAGACGATATGGAAGTTCCCTGCAACTCACTTTGTGCCATCGGTCCACCTAGTGGCCGGTTTACCAACACATTCTAATGCGGGAGAGTTGATACCCCAAATATGTCTATCGACTAGTGACCAGCAAAAACACAGTATATAAATAAAATTTGTAGTGCCAATATATTCATTTCCCCGCCACGCCGTGTCATAGACAACGCGCATGCGCGAATATCTTCAACATCAAACCAATAGCAACGCGCGAATTCACCGCCTTACTGCCGTGCAGGCCGTCAAGTATGAATAATATTCAAAAGCTAGAATCCGGGCCTGATAATTACGACAAACGGTAAAATAGTAGATTATTCATATTCATGAACAGAATTTTCTTTGGATGCGGGATCTTTCGAAATTCAAATCACATTACACCCTTATGGGGTAGTGGAATTCAGTACAACAGTACAACATTACCCCGCTAAACCATAATCTAACGACGTAAGTACTTTACCTTTAGATTAAAGTTCATAAAGAATTGTCGAGCGAGTGGTGTGAAAAAATATTATTTTATATGATTTTATATGAATATTACTAGGTAATAGGTATAATTTTTTTTATATTATAGATGTGATAATATAACTATGAAGTATGAACGTAGATAAAATAATATACTATTGCCTCCGTTATAATGTCTTCGTGAATTTCTCTTCAGTTTCCCTTAATTAAGATCAAGCATTTGTAATAGGTGAAGTGAGATCGTACGGGCTGTGCAAGGTAGGTATGTTAACTTGTTTCTTTATCAACACTTAAATTTAATTTGAGAGTAGGTACAATTGAATAAGTGCATAATATTTTAGGCTTAACAAAGAAATCCGGTATATTCTAAGTGTAATGACATCTAATGCAAGAACGTGTTCAAGTAGTCGCCGCATGCGTCTTGTGATAAAATTATTATATTATTTTAGATATAATGTATGCGGACTAAATATATTTAAAAATACTAAAAAGAGGTATTTAGGAAGTTAATAACAGAATACTGTCATTAGGAAAAGCAGTTGCTACTTATAAAGAACAGAAATAAGAAGCTGATGAAAGATAGTGAAATGAATGTGATTTATCTAAAAGGAAGGAAGGTGTGAAGAAAGAGAAGCATTTGCAGATGAAAACTTTAATATGGATTTATCTATAACTTACCAACCGTACCAATTAGATTACTTTGTCCGTCGTTACCCCACGCACTGTCCGGGATTACCCCATTGTGGTTAATCCTGGACACCAAAGCTTTTTGGTAGAATTTCATTTTAGATTGAGAATTTATTTATATTGCTAATGAGAACTGATAACTTATTAGTTTAAGTAAACTTTCAGTAATAAATGGCATTTGTGATTTAATTTGGTTATATTTTATTTCAGTTCTCCCTTAAGTGTTCGTAATTACCGCACTCTCCCCTAAATCGAAATGGCTCAGAATGAAATGTGATCACTTCTATTGTATATACGTAGGTATCTATTGGCGTAGCCTATTTAAAGACTTGACACCCTAACCATACTTACTTTCAGAGTATCCGTCCGCCACAATCTTAGGAAAGACCCAAACGGCCCACCATTTTGCCAAATGATTCTCACTAGCCGAGCCCATTTATCAAGTGCTAATAATTTTAATACCATGATATATTTAATAAATAGTATTAAATATTAAACTTGCGCTATACCTACTGTGAGTGGAAATGTATTTGAAAAGGAAGGGTATTTTATAATAATTATTTAAGGAATTGATAAGAAAATATTTCAAAACTCTTGTGAATTTAATTGCTAGTGACAGCAAATAATAAAATCTTGACTTTGCTTTTGACCTTGCTTTTGACACGACATTTAGGATCCGTCAAACTTGTGACCCGCTGGGCGTCCGCGTACCTATCTCTGACAGCTACAGTGTAACGATCGCGGACGAAATTCATTAACGCAGCAAGAATACCATAAATTCAGCCAATCACAACAATATTGATACTGAAACAATGATTGATGCAGAAGATACGCGGTCGCCCTGCCGGAAAATGAGTCCGAACTTTCCAGCCTACGTTCCTTAGAAATATCATAGGTGGCGCTGTCATCCGCCGTGCAAATGAGGTGATACCATAATCTAATGTTCAATGGCCTGGATGCCTGAAAAAAGGTTCCTACATATTACTTGTTAGCGCCACTCGATGACTACAGATGGCGCTTGGCCTGTTAGGCGGCAAAGCAGTCGTTACGCCAAGTTTCCGCCAATCAGAGAAGTTCCCGCTCATGTGGCAGCTATGTGTAATTGCGTGACGTACTTAAATTGTTTCAGAATATTACAATATGTAATAGGCCTATTACACTGCACTTTTTACAGGGACCCTTACTATTAAACAAGTGTAGTGTAAAAATATTAAGACAGTAAGTTTCCCTAATTTGGTCCTTATTGCTGTGTAATAAGCGACGCTCTAAATAGCGGCGACGCCCACCCTTCCAAGAGGGCCCTGTGATAAGTGCCGTGTAATAGGCCTATAACAACTTCAGAGTCTCTAACCTCTCGGTGCTCTGCATTGCCTCGTCAATAAAGTAGACCTATCTTTGCTTTGCAATAGTGTGTGACTGGCCTTAGTTTTCTTCGTAAAAACTTTTTCAAGCATCAGGCCTTAGAGCATTAGACTCATTACACTCTGAAGGTAAATATACTCGTTTCAGAAGAAATGAAATTTAAAAATGGAATTTATTCCCTGCAATTAAGAAAAATAACCATAGTGTCAGAGACGAGGTTATAAAAGTATGCTTAAGCTGCTGTCAGGTTATTTGTCATCCGTCGTCGCGTGTCGTGCTTGTGTGATTTTATCTTGTTCTTGTAATATCTTTTCCTATGTTAAACTAAATGCACCAGGAGAGCTTTTTGGTCTTTCTTCTTCAAGTATCCTCTAGAAATTCGCAACACATATCCTTAGGGTGTATGACAGCGTCACCTATAATGTTGTCAGGAAACGTAGGCTGGAAGTTTCTGTTTTTAATAGCGACGCAGTCACCAGGTTCAGATAAGTTTCACGAACTATACGTGGTAAGTATGAATGTCTATGGTCTCTGCGACTTTGTGAAATTGTGGATCACAGTCGCGCGGCATATTTTTCCTTGTTCCACTAAGTATACAAATTCAATGACATTGGATATTATTATATTTACTAGGAAATATTATGAAACATATAAATTTATGGTAATATATTTACTACCGTAAATTATAGCGTAGTCAGCGAGACGAGGAACGCCGCCGCTGCGGACGACTTGGTGACAACCCTGCACTCGCCACAGTCCGCACAGGTGTGCTCACCTTCACTTTCTAAAGATTTATTTAAGTCACTATATAAATCTATGTATATAACCTAGACCTAGAGTATCTACAAAATTAATAAAAAATCCATCTGGAAACAAACAATTTCCGCATTCCGGGTTCAGCAGAGTTGATATGGGAAATCATGTACTATTGGTTATGAATACACAGACTTAATGTTTTTACGTTGTCTTTATGTATCGAAACCGCTTTATTTAATTACAATATCGATTTGCTAGAAAGTCTTGCTTGTATTCGACATAAAACATCTCGTAGAGACTACACAATGCCAAATGTCGTAAACACAAGCAGAGATTTACTCTTTTTGGCTATCGGGCATTACCGCAACAGGTTTAAGGTAAAATTCAGTAAATTAGAAAAAAAAACATAATCACTAGTCTTGCTCGTGGCCATAGATTAATATATAATAATATATAATTAATATAATTTATTATTACAATCTTTTTCTTATATTTTTGACATTTAATTTTTATTTTATTGACAATTCTACAATTTTTAAGACATTTTAGAAAAACAAATGTATTTAAATTCTAATAAGAAATGATAAATTAATGGTAAATGGTATTATGAGATCTGACATATTTACTAATTTATGTTTTATACGATTTTAATATATTATAGGTACTTGGACTAACTCAATGCTGTCTTAGAAATAATTATATAAATTTTGGATTATGTTATTAACCTAATGATTCATAGATACTTAGTTACTTTGTAAATTTGCATGTCAGCAATGACGAAACATGTTTGATCTTTCTTTTAGTTTGTCATCTTAATTGTACAATGTTTCTTGCAAATAAATAAATAAATAAAAAATAAATAAATAAATAAATAAATATACCTAATCTATGTCGTGCCTACCGACGCAACTCGTTTTGGTTTGATATCCTCGAGCGTGAACAGGCTTCTTGGTTCAATCGATTTAATTCCCATTGTATGGTAATAGCAGGTGGCGAACCAGTTCGCCTCAAGCCTGGGGCAATTGGGCCCAATGTTGCCAGACCTCGCTTGGCCGACCGACGCGTTCTTCGAAGCTTTGGAAAGCACCGCATCCGGCCCCGAAGATTACATGCTGCGAGACGATCGAAATTAATTATCTTGTAAACAATTCGTACTTCCATCTATACTAATACTAGCTGATCTCCGCGACTTCATCTTCGTTTTTTATGTTCCCGCGGGAACTCTTTAATTTCTCAGGATAAAAAGTAGCCTATGTTACATGTATTCCAGATGATCAAATTTAGTTTATAACAATATGGGTACTTAGCCTGAAATAAAGACATTTATTAATATTATGTGAACTAGTTAGATATTTTATGATTTTTTCTGCTTTTTGATAATACCTACTCAAAATGAAGGTGCCGCTGGAATGTATTTCGAATAAGTGTCATAACAATGTCCTAAGTTAATACTAAGGGACCACGTAATACGCAAGCTAGGTTTAACTCATTTCTAATGCGTTCTTGGGTAATCTGTTTCGTAACTTATAAACAAATTCAATTTTTTTTCATCGAAATCAACTTTCTTTTACTCAATGAAATTAATAGAGCTAAAAAGCACTAAGTACATCCTTCTCAGGGTCTGCGTCTTTGATTTTAATTCTTTCGATTTAGTTTTATCTTGATTATTTTCTATTTAAATTTGGTAAATTTTAATTGTTATGAAGTCTGATTATACTTATTATTATTACATATAAGATAATATAAAATGAATTTTATAAGCATGTCTGTGATTTCTAGAAGATAGGACGTAAAAAAGTGTTTATTTTTTACATTATTATTTTATAAGTATGAGAAAATCAATCAATCAGTGATTCATAGAAAAGAAGATATAAAATATCTGTTTTTTGTTATGATCGCTATTGTAGATAATATACATGATGTATTCCTAGACTGTGATGTTATAAGATTAGTATAGTAAACAAATGTGTAAATCTATTATAAGAATTATTTGTTCGTCGTTTCTGTGATTTTAAGAATACGTAATATTAAACAATCATTGCATTTTTCATCAATTTTTAATCTCCTGTGAAAATGAAAAAAATAAATAAATGAGTACTTGGGGAATGGGGAAGTATTCATTATTGAACTCTGCTAATCTTAAAAGACTATATTCATATTATTATAGAGCAATTGCAATTACTAAAGTTATACAAGTCGCAATCCGCTTCTTGTCTCTGCATACGTTCAATTTTTAAACTTAGATGACCTTTCTATCTCGATGCGGGTTTAATCAGCATTTAGAACACTGCGAGAGGTTTGTGTACCAACCAATAAAAGCCTGAACGAGTCCGCTAATAAAAAATTATTAAAATAATGAATAGGAAAAGCAACATAATAATTTATTATACACTCTAACAATCACTTGTTAATACAGGTTACTCACAGCCTAATCTTAAACAGAAGTTTTGAATTGTAGCCTGGACAAATGAAATGGAAGAATCAAGCGATTATTTACTCAGGAAGACAAAATAATAATTATGATTTTACAAATCTTTGTTACACTGCACACCAAACGAGGAATGTTTCAAAATACCGACCTCATATCGATCATATATAATTCTACGAAACGCGAATTCTTATTCTTTGTAACCGCGCTACTCGCTAGAAATACGTCTAGCGCGGTTCGTAGACCTTATCTGTGTGCATGGCATTCTTACAGCGCGCGCGTTCGAGCATAACATATCACGCGTTCGGCGTTACCATTTGACTTTCTTTATAACGAACCACGACGTTTCGTCCTGCCGTGCATATGTCGTTATTGTGTCTTGGCATGACACGTTACGCCTTTAACAATTAACTAACGCCTTTTTTAATAAAGCTGAAAACTGTAATACAATCGTCTAAAAGACATTAATATTATAAACCTTATAAAAATCATTATGACTTTGGCTAATAATGTGTCTGTGTAGACAAAGAAAATCAACAGACCAGTTATACGTAAGGTACAATCCAAGTATAAGAATTAAAATTAACGAGATTTCATAAATATAGCACAGAATTTTATGGCAGATGAACTGTACTTACTATGATAAATAAGTACTTAAAAACTTTTTTTATGTTACAGACAACTTAAAAAATAAGTCTAATCACGATAATTACTGAAAATTTAAATAAACACGTTCTACTTTTCCTTAAGATCCAATTCAGCGAGCACATAAAGTGTAGCTTTTCAAGGTAGCTTAACGCTTAGCCATTGATCTAGTTTTAGCCATAGTATGGTCGGGCCTAAGATATTGTTAAACTCCACTTAAGTAAACCTCTGCATACATTCATATTTAAAAATAAGAAACTAATTCATTCGCATGTATGGTGGCACAAATATGTTCTACGTTATTAATAGACGACGGCGCGTTGCTTAAATGCACATATAGATATAACGGCACCTACGACCATGCTTTAAAACGTGGAGCCCAGTTACCAGTCTGTAGAAGTCAGTCGAGAAAACTTGTGGCGAACGACGATTTTGACAATCGATACAATTTTCAGAGAAATTTCCAAGCAATGCCTACATAATAATGTCACTGATATTAAACGAAAATGTCTACAATTTTTACAGCAGTAATAAAATATATGGAAAGTATAAAATAAAAATAGTTTCAACTCAAATAAAACTACCCATAAATATAAGTTTACAATTAAGAATGAATTGTGGCGACTATGGGCCGGCGCACATGACATATTTTAGCGTCAGGTTCCCTGATACGGTTACCGAAGCAAT
Organism: Erebia palarica; assembly: GCA_964035005.1. Classification (NCBI taxonomy): domain Eukaryota; kingdom Metazoa; phylum Arthropoda; class Insecta; order Lepidoptera; family Nymphalidae; genus Erebia; species Erebia palarica. The sequence goes on from OZ035986.1 coordinate 26,979,950, forward strand.
GCATCGGAAAGTGTCAATTTACAACAGAACCGTTCTCCACTCACGCACGATTCTACCCGAACTGCTAAGAAACTTAATGTCCGGCCAGAATGCACGAGAGCTTTGGCACGGGCGATGCATATCGAGTCGACCCGGCTGACCACGTGCGGGGTTCATCCGAGAGCCGGATCAGGTACCAGAAATGTGCGGCGAATAACTTTTCAATGGCAGTTTTGACTGGACTACAAATCAGAATTGTTGAATATATATAAAACCTATTTTTGTATTTTATGATAGAATTAAAAGATGTCTGAAATAAATGTCAGTGCGAATAAAATCAACGTAATGGCATTACATGTAAAACTAATACGTATTTATATTTTTTTTATTTATGTAACAAGAATGACTCTTGGCATTCCCGAGAACTCCCTTGGTATGGTGTTTTTGTTTTCAATAAATTAGTTGATTTTTGTCCAACCATTTATTTTACTTTTGACATCTCGATTGAATGATGTCCTAATGTCGCGGTCGGTTCAATTTTTAATTACAATCGACTTTATTTTCAAAGAATTTTTAATCGATTTGACACATTTATATTTTACTTCTGTTCATCATTTTGCATTGATTTATCAACATTCCCAGACGTTTAAAAGACTATATTTAATATATTAAAATAAACCACATATGTAAAGCACTACGATATTTATACTGTTAGCAAGATTTAGAAAATTCCACGATAGCAGAGCGCTGGCCGTGCGCTGGATTTAGTCCAACAGACCTGCCATTCGTCCCGAATCCCAACGTAAACCTAAGCCGAGGTCTGAGACTTACAGGAGGCGCCCTTAGGAAGACGTTGCACCCAAAATGTCTTCGGCCTAGGGCTCATTTCTCAGCAACGCCTAACCAACAGAAAAAACGAAATAATAAACTGGCTTCGTGTGGAGGACATGGACGAATCCCTACCAAAAGTAGGGAACGTTAGTAGAAATATATAAAGCAAAGAATCATCCAAAACGATACGTAATCGACGAAATGGCAGCAGAACTAAATATAGGCTAAAGAGTATATCACTTCACTGTCTGAAAAATGAAACAGCGTCCATAAACTATTGCATTTGGTTGCTTATGGTTGCCTGTCAATAATAATGAAGCTTCATGGGCGTGCTTATGTCAAAAGTAAAATAAAGGGTTGAACAAATATAGTAGGATTATAGACTGTGTCCCAAAACTGTGGTAAACTATTAAATTAATTACTTACTGCCTTAAGTATCTAATTCGATGTACTTAAAAAAATATTATAGTATGCTGTATTTATAACAAATGTTTAGTAAACGTGGTATACAAATAGCTGTTATTGAGTACAAAACCAAACAGGAGTAAAGTTGCGCACTTATTTTTTTCCAAAAAATAAACTTTACAAATATCAGAATACACACATATGGGGCATGCTATCAGTAAAAAAACTGCATCGTGACATTTTCTATAACTAGAATTACCCTCCGCCTTAAACAGTTGGCAGAGGGTTCAGCAGATCTTGTGTACTCCTATTTGATTTAGTACTTAATTGCATTAATAATTCTTGTATAAATAAAAAAATACCTTAGACATAGAAATATGTTTTGGCACAACTGCTCTGGAAGAACGGGAACTATTAAACGTAAACATTCAAAAAGTACCTAATAATTGAAATATAACAAATGAACAGTTCGTTTTTTCTCCTTAACTTAATAACTCGTCTAACACATAACACGTAATTTAAATTATTATACGTATCATATAACTATATGAATAAAGCAACAAAATAATTAAAATTAAAATGGTGCCACCACAGTAAAGTAATATTACATTATAACATATTTTACCATCAGAATGGTTAGAATTGAAATTGTTTGCTTCTTGTGCTACTTCTACTACTACTTCTTTGTCTACTTAGTAATTTTCAATAACACAACTTCAAATTCTCATAGGGGGTGGCATGATAATAAAGTTACAATTATGAACTGTTTTTAGAGTCTTAGTGTGGTAGCACCTTAATATTTAGATTAAAAATTGTTTTCATTCCCTTTTTTTAATTGTTTATCCATCTTAATTTTATATCAGTTCTTTTAATCTGTTTATTCTTGATTTATACGTTTACTACACGTACCTATACAAAGAAATGTTATGATTAATTAAATATTGTAATGTAAATACATATGTGCTGTAAGTACTCGCTAAATCCTTGGCATCTACATTGGAAGATATTGATCTATCAAACAAATATTATAAATACGAAAGTGTGGTTGTTTGTTGGTTTGTCTTTCAAACACGCAATTTCAACGGAGCAACGCATAGCTGAGGACCTGGAGAGTATGTCACTCCAAATCCTCAGCTATACGTTGCTTTTTACACCTGAAAATTAAGCGGAATTAAAAACTTATTCCACGCAGACGAAGTCGCGGGCATCAGCTAGTAATGAAATATTTCCATAATAATTAAGTAAGGGTCGCCATATTAATGACTTATATTTTAAATCATAATATTTATCACGACATAACTTACAAATAAATAGACGTATTTATTATATTAAGTAGTAAAGTCTTGGTCTACACTTTATAAGTACAGCAATAATTTTCAATAGTTCGGAATATTACCCTAAACTTCACTAAAGTGTAAGTACAATACGTTCTAATTTTAAGTGTGATGTTAGAACTATATTTTTTTGTTTGTAAGCACTTAAAGTAACATTTATCGAGGAACTTAAATACGATTTACAAATAAATAATCGATACATAATTCATAAAAAATAATGTTTCTGTAGTAGCTGGTCCATTGACTATTGTGTTCACACATCGTTCATCCACTTAAGTTGAAACTTTATACAATATCTGTTGTGTGATTAGTACCATATAATATATTATGTGCCACGTTTTATATATTATGTCGCATAGCAACGTATGGTGTAAAAAAACTATCTATAAAAAAAAAAAAATTGGAAACTGCAGTTGCCACAACGCAGTACCTACTCGAAATCGAGATTTACTGTAGTAAAACCATTTTAAAGGCCAATTTTGACAAGTACTAAGTACCGACTAGTGACTTCTTTACTTTCTATGAACAATTACTCTGAAAACGGACACATTTTTAACAAAGTACCTAACATTAATATTTCATAGACAGTTGTTTTATACGAAATGATATTATTTTGAACTTTGAATGAATCAATATAATGAAATAAACTATAGGCGTGACTTGAGATTCCATCGCGCGTAAGATTTAAAAGCAGTAATGTTTTTTACAAGCTCATAATTAACTTGCTTATTTGTATATTTGTTGAGGTCAGATCAAGCAAATGAATTTTAAAACAGTTATCCCCAACCGATTGTTCTAAAATTCTGCATACACGTCAGTTTCAATGACAATACATGGTTAGAGCTAAGTGACGTCATTCTAGATCCAATGTGGCGGACTCCCAAAGATGGTGGACTTTATTTATTTATGCACCACCATGAAATGGGCATCAATTAAACAGAGGAGAATACGAAAACTAAAAAGACGTCTCACACATAAAGCAAAAAATGTTTTTAAAAATGCTTTTTTAATATTTATATACTTATATATTATTATACATATCACCGTAAGATTATAAAAACCGTTAGATTATAAACTCGCGAAATTTTAAACTGTCAAAAGATTGTGAACCGTTCAATGTTCTGAGTGTAAATTTTTGAAATATTCATTGTATTTACGTTTTCTTGTCTCTTTCATGTAGGTAAGGTTAGGGTTCGACATACATAATCAAGTAGTGCATTAGGTTTTATCGGATTAATAAACCTAACAGATTACAATCTACCGGAAAATAATGCGTTAAATTGTAATCTTTCGACACTTTGCGATTTCGCGAGTTATATTATAATCTAACGGTTTTTACAATCTTACGGTGGCATATACATTTAAACTTAAGTAGTTGTGGCTTATAATTTTAAACATTACTGCACTAATACGACGCCAATAACTTTTCGTAAATTTTAACAAAAGACTGTATTTTTTTGTTATTCTATTTTCATGTTGTAAAATCAAACAACAGTTATTGTAAGCAGTGTCAAAAAAGCATTTCATGCACATTAACGATCAATCAATTTCACAGTTGATACTTGATACCTGATGTGGCCCCTGCATTATCACGTTTTTTGCCAATCAATATTAACTTTTAGAATAATGAATATTTATATAAAATACTACAATATTCATTACGATATACATAATATGACAATCCCATAACTAAAAAGCTTTCTCAAACAAATAACAATTAATATTCTAATATTTTGGGAAGATATTTGCTTAAATGTAATCATTAATTATATTCAGTAAAAGGAGCTCATATCACATGTTATTCCACAAAGAGTTCTAGAGTTTCGAGTTCTATATTCTACGCGAGTTGTCCATAATTAATAATAACATAATTAATTATAATGCTTTAAGAGGCCGGTGATCGCCGCTCGAAATTTCTATTCAACCCGCAAATATAAATTTGCCGGTATATTGCTATCTCTATTTGGCTGATGACACGTGATCGCGTGCAAACGCGATAGCAATATGAGCGTACAGAATTTGTTATACGTTTAGTCTTGTTCCGTAAATACCAAAAATGAATGATAACTTGTTGTGTTTTTCACTTCGTGTTGTTATTCGGGAACTTGACAATAATATAGGCTATGCTCCTGGTCAATTAGTACGTAACATATCGTCGGTTTTAATATGATATAAATAAGGGGAAAACATGTCATTCATGTCGTAAAAACGAGCGAAACGCTATGCGCTTACATTTAATTTTGGGAAAATATTTTGAAAACATAATTATCCAGGGGCCTAGATAAATACAAGTTCAAGCTTAATAATCGCATAATCTGGTGGAAATATTCTCGAATTACGAATCATTTTGGTATTACGTTTGTATGGGCAATTCACCCTCCGCTGGCACCTTAAACGATAGGTACGTAAAAAAGTTTTATACTTGACCGACAACCACATAAAATAAAATAATTACTTTTGATTTATCAGAAATGAGTAACTACTAAATAACGCATGCCACCAAACTTAGAGCTCTAGTGGGATCGACGTCAAAATTAACAATAATACATATCTTAAGTACATTTATAATAACGTAATTTGGTACTTTACCGTCTGTAGTTATTTCTTATATTATTTATGTTTGCGTGGAACCGTAAGTACCAGGCGGAGGTCTGTACTCTTCGGGAAGTGCCATCACCTGTTTTTTCGTAAAAGCATATTTTCTTACGCCTATATTTTTGAATGTGTTCTCCCGGCGACAACCTTCACTGTAAGCCAAATTAACATTTTATCAAATAATACGTCTCGTACAATATACAATTGTTATTATTATTATTTTTATTAAACAACTTTATTGCATACACAAGAACAGCTATAAAGGACATATAATAAAAGTACAGACAAAAGGTGACCTTATCACTAAAGTGATCTCTGCCAGGCAACCTACACTAACGAATCAATTAGTACTGTGAGACGGGAAATCGCTTATTTATCTAAGAGTTTAAATTCATACACAAACATATACATTCAAATAGGTACACACTATTAATATATACCGAAATATGATATACTAATAAAATATATAAATATGCAATATATACATAAACATTATATATTTATATCATACATAATATACATTGTAAACATATACATATATCCAAAATCATTTCGTAGGATAGTGCTTTTTGACACGATATTTAAAGATTGAGATTGTCTGATGTCAGCTGGGAGTGCGTTCCACAATATTGCTGCTTTTACGGTGAATGAGTCTGAGTAGCTCTGGGTGTTTCTTGGCATCATTTTTAGCTTATTATCCCTGGAAGAACATTACAGTTACATTGTCGTCAATATCCATGGATTTTATTTATACTTGAGTAAGACGTATCTTATAGTGTTGATGTTGTCTATGTCAATAAAGAGCTATATACGAGTACGTACATCGATGGCTATCCTCGTCGATGTATCTATCTATATCTACAACACATTAGTCAGTACTTACAGCCATCTGGGTCCATACTGCCAACGCTTAAAGCCATATTGTTTCATTGTAGTTGACTTTCGTGTTTTAGAATTATAATCCTTATTATAGGAACGTCGAGGTACGTGACATCAAACTGTCATTTTGAGTAATATTGTTTAAGTATTGCTTTTAGCATTGGCAGTATAGCCCCTGAGCTCTGGACCGATCGGGTCCCATCTCCCTTCATAAACCGAAATAACTGAGGCCCTTGCTAATAAAAATATACTTACATATAATCGATCGATCGATCCTCGGGTACGCACCTCTAACATTTTCAAGTTTTGGGGCATTTTAAGAAACTAAGAATAAAGATAAAGGAAACCATCTTCATACCCGAGAGTTCCCCATAATGTTTTCAGAGGTCTTAAAAGTCTGTCAATGCGCACTTGCCTAAAATGGTGGATTATATCCAAACCCTTCGAATTCTGTGAGGAGACTCGTGCTCAGTAGTGAGCACGAAATAGAGGGTATATATACGAGAAGTAGTGAGAAATGATAATTGATAACACCCGTCAAAAAAATTATATAATATAGGTTTAGGATTTTAATCGAATCCACTTTCAAAGGTCCTGAATTCTTAGCAAGAATCCGCGACCTCGCGCGATTTAAACATATATGGTTTTCCTTAATTTTAAGATACCACGTTTGTTTGAGAAACTTGATCCTCATCGAAGATATGTTCGAGTTCGATATTCTTATTTATAAAAATAAAGGAATGTTTCCTTTGAGTGAAATATATCTTCAGTATTTAGAGTAATTTTCCTGCATGACTTTACTAGCAGAAACAACTTTTGCGTTAAGGCAAACCGCATTTCGGCGGCGGTCGAGTAATACGCACCTTCTCATAATATTCAGAGCCTTTCTCATCTCATGCTCAGCTAGATGGTACTCCGAAGCGAGTATTGAACACTGTTCCCAAGTTACGGACATTCCAGTTCTGTCTTTGGCGCTTTTACACGACGTGAACCTTATACCTGGAACATAAAGGGAATTAATATTATCTACATGTTTTGCTTATCTACATTGAACGCGGTGTTCCCTTCTTTCTCTCTCTGCCTCCTATTTCTCATTACTGAGAGTCGTGACCCCAGTCCGTTAATGACAAAGTTAGCGATTTCCTTGGGATAATAATGTGGTTAATTAATAGCTTTTGAACGTTTACACAACATTTTTCTGTTCACTAACCATTCATAAGTCTCGTAGCTAAGGCAGCGAGATGCAACACTTCTATATTTTTAGGCACTTTCTTGTGTACAGCGATACGTAAATTTTCCATTACTTCTTCCAGCGGTTTTGTTCTCAATGATGCTGAAATTTTAAACAATGTTTATAATAAATCACAGCGACATCTATATGTCGTAAAACTAACGTTTGTTACACTAATTTAGTCCTTTAGATTACCATAATAAATATGCTGACGCTTTGGTAAAATAAAACACCTAAGCAAAAAATGAGGGTTACACCCCATTTGCTCTCATGGCCTATTAATATACCTATATATTTTAAAGAAGCCAACAAGAGCATTAATAATTAAAAAATAAGGCTTGGAAACGAGAGCTTGAATAGAGATATCTTACCTCTGTTCGGAGCCATATGGTCAGCCGGGAAAACTTTATTATATTTGTAGTAATATTTGTACAGTCTATCCAGATTGTCATTATTCGATTGAAACTGAGGAGTGGTCTCGCCCAACGCTTCGGCGAGCGTCGCCTTTTCATTGATACCCACGTTGAAAAATACTGGCGTTATAGTGAAGCTCAAGTGCTGAAAATTTAGGTTTAACATAACCCTGAAGGCAGGTTTTGTATTGTATTGATTGCAACATTAGATGATGCCCGCGACTTCCGCATGCATTTAGGTTTTCACAATAATCCATGGGAACTCTTGGTGTGCTCTCGGTTTTCAAAGAGTAGCCTACTTCACCTTTCAGGTCTTAACTCCATGCAAAATGCACATCCGTCGTTGTGGTGTGATTAAAGGACATAAATAAACTTTCGCATTTATAACAGTACCTACTAGCGGTCGCCCACAACTTCGTCCGTGTACAATTGCTGATTTCCTATGAGATTATCCCGCTGCAAAAGACCTACTTATAGCAGCTATATAAAGCATCGGCAGGTTTCTATTATTTAAGACTTATGAGTCCTTAATGCTGGCTTCAAAAACTTATAACCTTCATGCAAGCTTTCAATCCCTATTACACGCCCTTTGGGGTAAATAATCGTAAAATTGCTTATGCAGTTTATTAATACTTAAAACTAATAACCTAAATCCTGATTTTCAAGTCTCCAACTACAAAAGAATAGGATTAGCAGACAAATATTCAACCCTCGTTGCACCCTCTGTGGGGTAGATTTTCGTAAAATTGCTTATGCAGTTTATTATTACTCAAAACTAATAACCTTTATGCCGATTTTCAAGTATCTAACTTCAAAAACTTAGAACCCTCATGTAACCTTCCAACCCCCATTTCACCCTCTGTGGGGTAGATTTTCCTAAAATTGTTTATACAGTTTATTATAACTTAAAACTAATAACCTAAATCCCGATTTTCAAGTCACTAACTTCAAAAACTTGGGAGCCCTTTTGTAACCTTTCAACCCCCATTTCACCCCTATTGGGGTAGATTTTCGTAAAATGGCTTATACAGGTTTTTATTATTTATAACTCATAACTTAATTGCTAATTTTCATGTATCTAGCTTCAAAAACAAAGGACTTTCATATAAACTTCCAACCCCCATTTCAACCCCTCAGGGTTGAATTTTCTCAAAACCGTTTCTTAGCTGATGTCTACATCAAGGAACCTTTTTTCCAAATTTCAAGTTTGTATGCTTTAATGGTCCTGAGATATCGTTATGAATCAGTGACCTTTCGCTTTTATATATACAGATTGACTAGCGTTCTCCCGCGACTTCGTCCGCGTACAATTTCTGATTTCCTATGAGATTATCCCGCTGCAAAAGACCTACTTATAGCAGCTATATAAAGCATCGGCAGGTTTCTATTATTTAAGACTTATGAGTCCTTAATGCTGGCTTCAAAAACTTGTAACCTTCATGCAAGCTTTCAACCCCTATTACACTACCCTTACCCACCACCCCTACCCACTTACCCTTTGGGGTAAATAATCGTAAAATTGTTATGTTTTTTTATGCAGGTTATTATTTATTTAAATTGAATAACCTAAATGCCGATTTTCAGATCTCTAACTTCAAACATATAGGACTTTCATACAAACTAACAACCCCCATTACACCCTCTTTGGGGTGAATTTTCGATAAAATTGCTTATATGGGTTTTATTATTTATCGCTATTAACTTAAATGCCAATTTTCATGTCACCCTTAGGGGTGAATTTTCTCAAAACCGTTTCTTAGCGGCAGTCTTCACCAGAGAAGGAACCTATCTTCCAAATTTCAAATATGTATGCTTTATAGTTCCTGCGATATCGTGATGAATCAGTGAGTGACCTTTCGCTTTTATATATATATATAGATTAAAAAATGTCTGATGGTAAGGTTTTATTAAAGTAATTGCTCAAGATTATGATGTTGGTGCAGGTAATATACAATAAATTAAAATAAGTTGCTTTAAGAATAAAGTAACTGCTAAGTTTCTTTCAGATTCGTCTAAGTAGAAAACATGGTACATAAAATAATATTTACCCCTTTATTAACAAATTTTCCATAAAGTGAATCCGACACAGGAATATGTACAATGAGAGCATCTCTTGTCCCGCTCACTTGTGGTATCGCCATGTTACTACGAAAAACCCTTACATTAATTATTTATTAATTCAAAAAACATGTAATTGTAGGCGCTTTACTGTTACATTATTTATAACCTACAATCCCACAAACTTATATGGCATGGCCGAAATTGGAACTAATTTGAAACTAATTTTTTGACTGTTTAGTTATTGTTTTTATTTTATTTTTAATAAATATTAGCAACTTTAATTAATGTAATAACAGCGATGCTGTCACCGGGTTAGATAAGTTTGTGAAACATAGATATATAAACATACTAGCTGATGCCCGCGACTCCGTCCGCGTGGAGGTATGAAAAATAAATAGTAGCCGATTCTCAGACCTACTGAATATGCATATAAAATCGGTCAAGTCGTTTCGGAGGAGTAAGGTAACTAACATTGTGACACGAGAATTTTATATATAAGACTAGCTGATGCCCGCGATTCCGTCCGCGTGGATTAAGGTGTTTTAGGGGTATGAAAAATAGATAGTAGCCGATTCTCAGACTGAATATGCATACAAAATTTCATAAAAATCGGTCAAGCCATTTCGGAGGAGTATGGTAACTAACATTGTGACACGAGAGTTTTATATATAAGATATAGAAATATATCTTATATATAAGATTATACATATGTACACATTTATCATCGGTGTTCCACGCTTGGTCGCATTACAAAAAATAGTTGCTGTATAAAAATCGCAGGTTTTGATTATTCCTTGTTCCTTTAAAACAAGCTGGTTTTAAAATGTGTACGTGAAACGTACGGTCGCAACATATCTGATAATGCTACCAAGTGCGGAATTTGAACGTAGCTTCCGAAGTTCTGAATAGCGATACTCGTATAATGGATGAGTAACAAGTAAGTTCCTTATTTAATGTTAACCATTTCTACCTTAAAGCCATCGCACAAAAAAGGAAGACGCTAGTACATGAGATAATAATGTAAAAAATTAATTTACCTGTGTCCAACTTTGGTCAAAGTAAAGACGACGGTTTGCAAATCCTCGATCGCTACCACCATATCGCCCCACATGGCTTTCTCAGTCGAATAAAGGCTCAAAAGACCTTCGAAGCCGCATAAAGGACCAAGATCTGATGTCAAAACTTTGACTACAGCGTCGCAAGGTGTCGAGCTAAACCAACACAGCAAACCCGTGGTCAGTGTCGCCAACTGAAATTAAAAAAAAATCTATGAGATGATTTTTCAATCGTAAGATGTTTAAATAACTGAGAAATTTTTAAGATATGTAGGTTTTGAATTGAAAATTCAAAATACAAGTACAGTTTAAAATAGATGTATATGTTTAGTTTTTAATTTAGTTTTATTTAGATTTTAATTTGTTATGAGTCATTATTTCTAATTAAAATATAAATTATTGAAGGAAAATTAATTTTATTTTATATAACTTATTAATTAAATTAACATGCTTTAAATTCTATTAGATACTGTCCAGGAGTTTACTAATATTATAAATGTGAAAGTGTGTTTGTTTGTTGGTTTGTACTTCAATCAAGCCGCAACAGAGCAACGGATCGAAGACCAGGAGAGTGACATAGGAAATTTTATTTTCAGGAATATTTTGGAGTTCCCGTGGGTTTTAAAAACTTATTCCACGGCATCAGCTAGTATTATTATATTAGTATACAGGGTGAAAAAAAATTTGTGGGCCACGGAGGAAAAGTACTTTAAATATTGAAGATATGTTTCACTATGTAATGTTGTCACATTACATAGTGAGACAACACTAATATACAGCATTGAACAGCATTAAATATATTTTTTAAGATTTAACTGTAATATCAATGTGGTTGAACAGAGGTTGATAGATTATAAAAAATAGTGATTTGATTATTATTGCATTTTGGTTGCTACCCGGGCTCAGGTAAGCTTTTTGATAAATTTTTGAATGCAGATATTCTTATTATTAAAGATAAAAGAATGTTTCCTTTTAGCGAAATTCGATATCTTCAATATTTAATATACTTTACCAATACTTCTATACTAATATTATAAATACGATGTTTGGATGTATGGCTGAATGTTTGTTACTCAATCACACCTGAACAGCTGAACGGATCTGGTGAAATTTGGTATAGAGTATAGTCTGCAATAAAGGCTACTTTTTATCCCGGATAATTAAGAGCTCCCGCGGGAATCAAAAAAATTACGACGAAGTCGCGGGCATCAGCTAGTACGTCATGTTCTATTGTATTATACCTAACTTTTGATTGAGAAAACTGGCGGGGAAAAACACTAGTTGCTTCCACCATTTTGTTAGAAAGTGCCGGAAAGAGGTAAAGTTAGGATACCATGTAACATGCTTGTAACAAACTTGCTTGATGTTTACCGCTTGTGAGAAGCACATGTATCGTCTAGTCTGCAGTGCCGCATTTTCCCAGGCCCACGACGTCGACTCGCATCTCAACCGCAAGGCCGCGTGGGAAACTCGCAACCAACGAACGAGGACTTCTGTCGAAACTTTGAAACCCGCTGACACGTTTTTCAGGTACTCAAAATCGTCGTCTGTTAGATCTGGACGAAAGTTTATAGATTTATTTTTTATTTAGGACGTCCAAAAAAGGTTACTTTACATTATTTATAATTAAAATTAGTAACATAAAATTTATAGTAATACTGAATTGAAGCTTGCAATGTTTTTTACATTTCAATATATTTTGTCCAACCATTTATTTTACTTTTGGCAGTCCGATTCAATGATGTTCTAATGCGATACTGATCCGATTTATGATAACAATCGACTTTCTTTCTGAAGAAGTTTTAAGCGATTTGACACATTGAGGTATTTTAGTTTGGCTCAACATTTTTTATTGATATAAACTAAACATACCCAACCGATTAAATGACTAAGTATATTAATGTATGTATTTTAACAAATCATTTATATATAAGAGTACAGTAAATGTACATGAATCCGTCAGGTCATAGAAATCATCCATCACTAAAGATGTATGCTGCTTACAGGACTATCAAGAAAGCTGGTGTAGCACCTCCGTAACTATTTTGAAAAGGAAAGTCGTACATGTAGTAACTAGATGAATATACGAGTAACGAAATATCGGATAAAAGGGCACGTCGCTTCACTATTGTAAAAAACGATATGCGTCTATGGAGTATTGCATTTTTTATCGATGGTTGCCTGTCAATAATTATGACACTTTATAGACTTGCTTATGACAAAAGTAAAATAAATGGTTGGACATGTAGATGTTATTACTATGTTATGACCTTAACATCAATACAATCTCATTTTTTGTGATAAACAGTTTTTTATTGTTATTGCAGGTTAGTGTTGCGCTTGACGTTAATTATGCCTATTTAAAGCGCCATCATTATGCATGCTTGCCTAGAAGATGCCTATTCACTCTTGGCTTGAAAGTACGTAAGTTATGCATGGCAGGCAACATGGACGTGCTTCGTAAGAAATGTTATGATATCGATACGGATGCTAACGATAACGATCTCTTGCTGTTCTGTGGTAGAACGACTGTTGAAGATTATATAAATTATAAAAGAACATGGATTTGACTCGCTCCAGCAATGCTTAGGAGAGTGCGGTTACTTGTGTATCTTCACATTAATGTAAACGCAATTTTTTTTCAAAAGACCACCGAGGTTTTGGCTGGTTCTTTTCGGTAGGAATTCTGAACCTGTGGTAGACTCCCTCGACTATTCAAGGGCACTTGTAGAAAGTTTATTTGAATAAAAAATATTTGATTTGATTTAGAACGGTGAAGCAGGAGTGAAATTCATGAGCACACTCTGCAAAGTATATTGGATAGAAGACCGATTAATGGCATTTTTCAGTTGTGATTACACTGTAGTTGTAAATTTCGAGGTCAGGCCTATTAAAAACCTCTCTGAGCTGAAAGTTTTGAAAAATCTAAAGTAGCATAAATTACCTTCATTACGGTCCACAAATTTCATAACACCTTCAATTGCTAGCACCAAAGCCGCGTCAACATCTGCGCCTATGCTCTTTAGGAACACTAAATTATTTTCCCTAGTTATTGAGTCTATTTGGCCTATGCTTGGCAACGAAGACGACTCCTTTCTTAACGCTGCACTCTGCAAGAAAATACTCTAAATTACTAAATTAGTAATGCAGATTAGTAAATTAGTAGTTCAAGTTTTAACATTTAAAAGCAAGTCTCATGAAATCTTTTTACAAGCTTCAGTTGAATGTTATAGACGTTCAAGTGTCTTCAAATTTTCACATGTACCACGGCTTAACTTTTACTTATTATGCAATAAGAAACGCACTTTTACGCTGAACGCGTCCCTTAGGCTTATTTGCGAGATGTGATTTGTTCCCCCTAAATATATTATTGACTTACCATAATATAAGTTTCAAACTTTACTTAACATCAGCTAAGCAGTCGTCACCCACGAGTTACTCAAGAATGTTCAAATTTTCTAATACAAATTAATTACTGTTCGCTTTGCACAAAAAATTGAACTCACTGAACGGCTAAATGGCGGTAATAACCAGTACATTAATGAGAATACGATTAATTTTATTGAATTCAAAAAAGGACATGGCCAGTGGAACTATGGGAGCTTGCCTAGAGATCAAAAATCAATATGCAGAAATGATTTCTTTAATATTGTAATTTTTATATTCTATAGTTTTCACACAAAAGCGTTTCAGGAAGCTGAAGGCTCTGAAAACTGAGGAAATAAATTAAAAATGTTTCACCAAATAACTGCTTTCCCAGACTAGATGACGCTAGTTGTTGTAGTTAGCGAGTCTAAAAAAATATTTTCAAGTATGCATGGATCAGGATTATAGTGGAATAATAAAACTATATTTGCAAGAATTATGTAATTCTTTTAAAAATCACGCTACATTGTACTGCTGCCACACTAGATGGTGCTAAACGTTTTGGTTGGCGAGTCTTTTCAACTATTCGACAACAGACGGTGCTAAACGTTTTGTTTAGCGAGTTATTTCAACTACTCGACCACACATGGCAGACATGTAATACCAGAGGGCGTTACGTTCCTTTAAACGCAGTGGTTATTTGAAAATACTTTGTTCGATCAATTACACGTTTCATTAAGGCTTGTCATCTAACAAAAATAATTATAAACAAAGCATACATTTCCTTTTCAGTACTATTACATTGATTAAAAATAAATCACTCATAATATAGTGACTAAGGTACTCAAATGGTATTAATGTAGGGTTAGATTATTTTTACAAGATTATTATAAGGCATGGATAAAACGGAACGTGGAGTAGAACAAAATGGAGTGGTGCTTAAAGAGGAAACTAGACGCTCAAGATTTAAACAATAAACGTATTGTTTTTTTAGACATTTTAACCTTGACCTCATTCGGAATAATAAATCCATAGTAATTTCGGTTTTAATTTTTAAACCTTACTGTAATAACGGAAATCCTGCACATTGTCCCGAATCGGAGGGCAGTTACTGGTCATATCATTTAAGATTAATATTTCTATTTATGTGATATTCGCTTTACTCGCAAGCCATATTTTACTCGAAAGTCATATTATATTCGCAATAATCCAAATAAAATTAACACTTGCTATGTAATAAATAATGCTGTGTTCCATTCCATAACAAATTATTGATATTTTCAACACCAAAAATATTAGAAATTTCTAATTTCAGATATTCTGTCGCAGCATAAACTTTTAAGTAATCACTAATCAAAAATAAAAGAGCAAAAGGAATTCCAGCACATAAAACTAAAAATAAAACTTTCGCGTCAAAGTTAAAATAAAATAAAAAATACTTTGGACTGAATCCATTCAATACAGGTTTTCATTTTAAGGTCTCATAGAAGTGCAACTTAGTATATTGATCAAACGAACGAAATGCGGCATCCAGTTAGTGTAATGATAAGCGGTAGATAAAATATATAAAACTAGAAATTGCAATAACTATCACGTCATCAGGATTAAAGTTTCGGCAAAGAGCCAATTATTATAAAATGGTACGATCGCAATGCTGACACATAATTTATACACCAGTTGTCTAAAACATATTTTAATAGAAAAAAAACAAGCACCTTTTTCTTATCAATCCCACTCAAGCTTTCCATTAAACATCGGTAAGAAACTTGTTCCAAGGACGCTGTACTTTTGAAATCATGTCTCAAGCTTCCGTGTCTTGGCCTATTCGAATCGAATGATAAACTCTGAGTGTCATTCAGTGTAGGCTTTGACGGCGATCGAATGGATCGGAATGAATGATTCAACCGGCTCCGTTCTTCACTCTTAAAATAATCGTTGTAGAATCTCAGTTCAGTTTCGTACATGTTCTTAAAAGGCTCTCTGTCCCTGTGACCGTTGCTGGTGAAGGAGCTCGAAGGGAATGTTGCGACATCGACTATGGGCGATGTTTCTTTTGAACTTGAACTAGACGAGGCGTCAAAGTTTTCACAGTCGGAATTAGCATCTAACAAACTCAATTGGTCAGTCAAACGCATTATAGCTGATAACGTCTGAAAAAAAGAGCAAGAGGTATAAAGTTCCTTCAGGTAAACCTAAATCCACGCCCACGCGGACGCATTTACAACTGAAACATATTTAAAATTAATTGGCAAAAAGGAATAAGGGCCTGTCTGACAATATTACAACCCAAGTCTAGAAATCTCAAATTTTAAACCTTCTGTTTATAATTTAGAAGCATAGCCAGTGAGTCCTTAATAAAATAGCGTAATTTCGAAGAATCACTAATAAAATCAATGTTCTTACTTGATTTTCGGGATCGTCATTGCAGTTTTGTTTAGGCCATCCAATGATCGCTAGGGATTCCTCTACAATGGCAGGCTCCCATAGAGCAAGCATACTTTTCACCTTTGTCCTAATTACTAAAACAATTTTCTTTATCATATTTTTTATTGATGCCAACCATTATTGATTTATTAAGGTTAATAAGTTACATAAAAACTTATTATGTACTAGTGGTAGTTTCTTTGAGTAAAATTTTCTATCTACAGTATTAAAAGTAATTTCCCTTCAGGTGGCATTACAAAATTCCACCCTGTATAGATATATATATATATATATATATATATATATATATATATATATAGTATATAATATATATAGATAGAAGAAGATGTACGACAGAGAAATCAGATATACGCTTTGAAGGTCGACAAATTTATATTCCAGTACAGCATTCTTTAAGAAAGAATCGATATACGATGTCGCTTACTTGTTCAAACTTCAAACCCATCTCGTCTCATGCAAATTCGAACAGGATTTCTACAATTCAGCGGCCAACGTTGAATTCTAAGGTGACCATACTAACGAAATGAATGCGCAGCGCCAGTAGAATCATTTCTTTGCCCCTTCACTTACTCGACTTCGTTTCGCTACTGAGGTAGTCCGATTCAAACTTTATGACTCTCGGAAAGTAGCCGCGAGTGTACGTACGCGCAGATACAGCCAACTGAAGCCATCCCGCTAATACCTAATATTTTATTGTATTATATTGAATTGTATATTCTGCGCATCGAATCGCAAGATGTTCAAAGAAGTCAGAGAGTTTGAAACAGACTGTAGGCTTAACGCTTCGCTCCAAAACTTCCTTCACGTGCCTAACTTCGCGTTTCATCAAAACTCACTATAGGGGTAGGGCAGACAAGATGCGTGGGATCGCATTTGAGTGGCTCAGGTTAGTGTAGTGATACTAGGGTTTGCTATATGGTTATTGACTATTGACACTAAAATTCCAATAAAACATCCTAACGTTTTAATTCACTCTGTTTTCAAAACCGCGGTTCATGACTCGCCTAATTACATTTTTTGTAACAAGACGAAATCTACAATCTGGCTGCGAAAGACTAAAAATATATAGTTATGAGAAAATATAATGTTTGATAATATACCTCCAATGATACTAATGACTTCGGTGCGTTGATTCGCTTGTAAGAGTACTACGATCCTCTCCATATCCGTTAAGATTTCATCGCGTAATCTCCTTAGAGCTATAACGTTATCGTATTCAGCCTGTATCTTATTCGCCGCTGCGAAATTTAAAGCAGCTTTGGTATTTGTTATATCCTTTACTTGTTGTACTAGTCTGGAATATAAAAACTTTAGGTAAACATAGTGGCTAATTCTGTTTACATAATCTCTAGACTAAATTGACAGCACTTAATCTAGTGCTGTACCTCTCCGCAGGCAGTCATGTGAAGGGAATAGCAATATATTTAGAGCGGTCATTTGAGTTTAATTTAGCGATTGTGTATATCAGAATAATTAGCCACATTATAGTACAGGTATTTTTATATCTATTTAAAATTTTGTAAAATATAAAAGTAATACCATCGTCGAGCAAATATCATACAAATAGTAAAATATAAGCGTGCGTTATTTTAAAATTAGGTGTATCTGAGTAACTGTAAATTCACCTTGTTTTTAAATCTAGAGACTAGCATTTTGATTTAGTACTAAATAATGCCCGCGACTTCGTCCGTGTGGAATAAGTTTTTTAATTCCCGTGGGAACTTATAATTTTTCGAGAAAAAAAGTAGTCTATTCCCCGGGAACCAACCTATCCTATTTTCGCATTTACAATATTGGTATCATTAAGCTGCCATACTATCCCGGTATTTTGACTGAATTGACTGACATCTGTATTAATTGTAAGAAAGAACAATTACATTATAACGCTGCCTATTACGTTTCAATTGCTTAATATTAAATGCTAACGTACCTAATAAGGCCTCCTGTTCGTTCCGACTTGTGCGTATGCGCAGCGAACGCACCTGCAGTGATGACGTCATGAAACCCAGTTTTATTAAGTGTGTCATTGTACACCCACATCCTTTGCAAATGCAGATTGACCGGAGCGAATTCCAAACTTGAATCGTCTAATAACCAAAATCATTTAGCTCAGATCTCATTAACATACCATAACTGTTATATAAATAATAAATTACACTCAACAAAAACATCACTTTTTCATTTTACTTCAGTTAAATCAGAACAAGGTCTACATTTTTTTTACATTACTTACACAATTTTATGAATTGTTGTGTAATATCTCAAATATAAATAAGGCACTTCTTGTTCTTTTAGTAGGCACATTATACGAATTTATGTTTTAATACTTTACAAATAAACTTCTTTTCAAGAATATCTGGTTCATTTCACAGTTACTTGACAAGTAAAGTAAAATGCTATGGGCGTTAGTAAAAAATACCTTTTTTACTACTTGGCTTAAAATAGGCGTTTTCCGCTTGATGTAAACACTTTTTTGAATGGCAATAATGTTGCAATAAAGCCATATGCGTGGCAGCCAAGTCTAACCGCTTAACTCGCCAGTGTCCACCAATATCTCCCACTGATAACAGCTCCTCTAATAGCTCCTTTTCTCGTTGAATGTATATTTCCCTTAAATATTATAATCCTAAATTGATTAATGATTTCAAACTTATTTCGTGAACAAAAAGATCATTTTATCAGTTGTATATAATATTTTTGTAGTATGTACAATATCGCATTTAATAAATGGATCCAACACTATTAAATTGTTTATTTGTTATTTCGACCGGATAATTTCTTTACAATCCTATATACTCAGTAATTAATTGAAATTATACAGTTATACTTACAAAAGTTGCATTGGGATTTGATAACACAATTTCGGTTCAGCCATTATTTCGTGCACCGTTATATCTCCACCCAGTCCTAAATTAAATCTATATGTAACCTGATGACTATTAATGAAGTTTTGTTTCAGGAGATTTCCATAAGACGGAAACTTCAACTTCAATCCGAGTCTTGGAGGCAAGGATTGCGATCGTCGATGGTATGGAAACTTTTGTGGGATATCAATGCAGTTTTTGTCATTTGTATGGCCAGGACTAGTCCCAATATATGATGGCTCCAAGCTCCAACCATTGATTGTTACGAATCCTACGGTTTTATTATCGCGCGTCATAAGCGCCACACGCAATCTTTGGGCTTCCTGAATAGAAATATCATATTAAGTAACATAATATTATACTAAAACACATAGAACAACTTGTGCCGCTTATACTACTTCATGATTCTGTCATAATCGCATTATAAGCCGTACGCTGATAGTGGTACCTAATATAAATTGTCGTGACTCAACCATTCACACTTTAGAAAACAGTGATTCAATAATAGACAGTAATATAATGGATAGGAACACGTTATACCTACAGCAATAATTTATTTATTTATAACGGATTTGCGTGTACCATGTGACGAGTTCATATTGCAAACTATACAGAACAAGCCTCTCAGACAATGCAATTATATTAAGATAATGACTGACTCTTGTTATCATAATGTTTGAGCATATTGATAATTATGAATCAGAATATAATCTTTAAACCCACACTAATAGTATACAGATAAAAGTATGTTTACTCAAATCTGCTATCATTTCTCGCCCCATTAGTTTGACCGGACCGACATAGACGACATATGGTACAGAGCTAGCTGACATCATAGAAATGGACAAAGGCCTTTCTTTCCCGGAAAATCCCACGGAACCTAATCATCATTACAAAAGTCGCGAATATAATCTAGTAATTGAGAAAACAAAATGCTGTGTTAAAATGTATTACAATGAATTCTAAATAATTTCTACCTGAATGGTGCTAAGTTGCAAAGTGGTAGATCCCATTGGTACTGCAGTTTCAGAAACGCGCTCCTTGACATCATATACAACGATCCTAACTACCGTCTCCCGCGACAAGCCGTCGCTAGCACGAAACAAAATTGTTTTTGAAAAACAAGGATTGCTGCATGTCTGAAATATTTAAGCTAGTTTGTTGCTGGGCATTCGCTAGTATTACCTGAGCTTTATGATAAACAAGCTTATGCTAGGAATTCGGATAAATATAACTTGTGCACCACCTAATTTACGTTGATGATAATACTGTCAGAAAACCAATTCGCTAAAAACTCAAGAACTGGTACAACATTCCAGATGAATAGATTAAAATATGTGTTATCAACTATAAACAGATAGATATAAAATATATATATATTATAAAATATTTTTATTTTGTAATAATTTGAAGCAGCTATTTGACTGTCGATCGTATATCCATCTGTGAGTTACAACCCTAAAAAGCAAGCTTCTTTATTGCAGCTGTAATTTAAATGCTTAGTAATTTTGTATGAAGAAATGAGGTGACAACAGTGATCAAGACATTTAATGCTCAAACTCAATAAAGATGCTGAAAAGCAGCATTCGTTCAGGCGATAATAGCTTATAGATGTTTAGCTTTAGTCATAATCTTAAGTTGTTCACCATTGTGTTGTGCCAAGTGCTTGACAAGGCAAAAAGCTAATGAAGTAGCTAGAAACTTTATTTACACTAATTAAAGACTATGATGTAATCAATTGTTCATTTATTATTTTAATAGAGTGCAACTAATTATCTCAACACGAAATATGCAGGTTTTCCAAGAATTTATCATAAAAGATATGCAGATTGTTATTTCACCAATAATAAATAATTATTATCTATCATTGACCAATTAACTATTTTCATACTTACTTCAACTATTTCTGTTGTTCCATATTTGATACAGAGACCCTTTGAATATTTAACATATATAACAATCACAGGAGATGGTGGTCGACCATGTGTATCACACAACAGATTATCACAGGAAAGGGCCAGCTCACAGAGTGGTACCTCATTCAATTCTGGAAAACAATTATTATTTGCGTGTTATGGTCTTGCACCTACTAATTCCAGTGGCATTAGGAATTTTCTCCTTAATAGCATCAACTTAAGCCAGGAGTAAGAGAATTTCAATAATTTAAAAAATATCTTAGTCTAAATAGGTACAACAGTCTTACCAAGTACAATGCCTTTTTGCAGTCTGTATGTTGTTATATCGGTAGTAGCTCTTATTTTATTAAGTTTTTCTTTCAGTGCAATTATTTGTGAATTGATAACTGTATATGGAGCTGTTTCTATTGCCTTAAGCCATAAACTGCGTTCAGCTTCATGAAATGTGGCTAATTTATAACAGATTCCATTCTCCCAGACTAAATAAAAAATACAAATAAGTGTAATTATGATATTCTTCTTAGCAAAATATATAACACAATAAAATTAAAAATTACAATTAAAAGGAATTTCTTATTTGAAACACTTCTTATTCACATAAGATAAAGATAACACATGAGAAAATACATACTTAGATGGAATGGCCAGTTGCCACCTTCATCAATAGGCTGCTCTTTTATTTGATGTTGACCTAAAACTATAACCCCAACAGGCTCTTGCCAAGGTCCTGGGCCCTTTAAGTAAAAGAGGAGATTGCCTCTAAGGCGAAACCAGCGGGCAGAGTAGTAACCTAGAACAGATAATCTAGGAACTCAACATGCTATGTAAAGATTTCTAAAATACCAACTTATAGTAATTTAAATATTACTCATAGATATCATTTAATATGAAATAATTTAATTTTTAAATGCAGTGCTGCTTCAACCCCGAAAAAACAACACACCTCACAAGCAAATAGCTTTATAAAATTACAGTTTAAATACTTTCATAATTAGGTACTAATTATTATTATTTTTCAAATGTGATTATTTGACACGGTAGGGAGGCAACTTAGCATACACAAAGCACACAACGCTGGAAGGTTCGAGCTGGAAAAATCAAAATTTACTCACCCTCAGAACGTCTAAAAAACCCATCCTGCTTTTCTTTTAATAACATTACTCCTTCGCGGTCGAAACTCTGGGAAGTCTGTGACGCTAAAGCAGCTAGCTCTTGCTTATTAAATCTCATATTTAGCAAACAAATTCCATCCACAAACCACACCTTATCTTAAAGGTCTCATTCTATATTTTTGCCATTACGAACTTGTCTAAAAAGGTAATCTGGTTGTAGTTAAGATCTTGATTCTTGGTAAATAAACTAAATTAAAATGAAATAATTATGTATTCTCTAATTAAAATCAAATAATATGAGGTATTACACCTCTTCTTAGATAAAATATCACTTGTATTTTTGATTTCAATCACAATACCTACAAATTCTTAGTAAAAATTGACCACAACATAGAACAAAGTCAATTAGTATATTATTTGGTCTGTGGAATAGATGAATATAATATACAGTTTAGACCATAGAGTAAATATAGCAAGAGGAGACAATGTAATATTAGGTTATGAAACATCATATAAAAATTGAAGCTTCCGGTAAGTAAAAATGGCGTATGGGCGGAGCTTAAGCTGGGGGTTAGGGCTGGTATTATCGACACTTATTTAATCGATATAAAATTATGACAAATAAAATTAATAAATAATTAAAAATAATATTTTGAAAAAACACTAGTATACATATTTTCTAATGAACCAGCTGATGCCAGCGGCTACGTCCGCGTGAATTGAGGTTTTTTGGTTCCCGCGGTAACTCTTGAATTTTCCGGAATAAAAACTAGCTGCCATGTTTTCCAGACTATATGTGCTTGGCCTGCGGCCGGGCACTACCTGATTATTTATGTCGAACCCTAACCTAACCTACAAGAAACAGACAAGACAAACGTAAATACAATGAGTATTTCAAAAATTGACACTCAGAACATTGAATGGTTCACAATCTGTCGACAGTTTACAATTTCGCGAGTTAGATTATAATCGAACGATTTTTACAGTCTTACGGTGACATATATACCATGTACAAATGTGAGCGTCTGCCTAAGGATGGACATCCCACAAGAAATGCAAACTGCTTCATGACCAAATTGTTGTCCACCAATGTTACTCTTATTCCTGTTGTTTAATTCTATCAACAAAAGGTTTATACATTCTTGGCAAATTCGATCTTCATCAGTTACCTAAAAACAAAATAATAATAAAAACAAGAAACATAATTTATTGTTTTATTAGGTCTTTAAGGTAGATAGATAGATAGATAAATACTTTATTGCCACTAAAAACATCAAAAAAGAAACAAAACAGTGAACAAGCAAACATAAATAAGTGCGCAAAGGCGGTCTTATCACTGAAAGTGATCTCCTCCAGACAACCTTTTAATAAAGAAACAAAGGCAACAAAGCGGGATAGTGCAACAATAACACATACAATATACTACATAAACTATACATTCTAATAATACATAAACAATTACACGAATAAAAAAATACTAAAATATTATATACTAATACAATTAAATATAATATATGTATATATAGGCACAGGATGTCTCTCGTCGGTATCCATGGCTAATCCAATCCACTAAACCCAAACTATTAAATTTAACCACAACTTATAAAATTACTATTATTGTTATTACAACTAAATAAATAATTAGATTTGCGCCAGATAAAACGATTCGTCGTGAAAGCGGTGCGCCGGCGGCACCAGTTGGTTTTTCCCGCCACGCTACCAACAATGCGACGCTCCGTCAGAGTGACAACTTTTAAAAAAACATCACTCTTGTCTGACGTCTGTTAATTGTCTATGATATCAGCGAATGTCATGTTTCACTCCATTTGCGCCGTCATATATATAAATATATTAGACCTACACAACAAAAAGTAAACAAATACATTTATGGTATTGCTACATAAGTCAGTTCTTTATAAAGTCTGTTTCAATCCGTTTTTATGGTCCAACACTGAGCACAGCAGTGCGATTGCGTAACTTCTGCATCAATCATTATTACAGTATCAATTGTTGTGATTGGCTGAATTTATGGTATTCTTGCTGCGTAAATGGATTTTGTCCAATAGTGGAGGAGTGTTTACCAATAATAGGTGATTGCGATCGTTACACTGTAGCTGTCATTTTTAGCAGATCGCCCTGCAGGTTTGCTCTCAGAATAAGATAAATTTAACTGTAGCCCACTACACTGGCCAATTGTGGGTTTGCAGGCTTCACACACCTTAAATGTTTCCTCATGATGCTTTTCTTCACCACCTAAGCAAGTGATATTTAGTTGCCACAAACACACATAAAGCATGTCGGTACCACTGGGCTATCACTGCTTTTTAGAGTACATACTTTTTAAAAAAAACTGAGCACATCCTAAACACCTAATAATAAATATATATATCACCCCATGTGCAATCCATTCTTCAATTATTGTAATTATGTTATGCTCATACTTACAGCGTTATAAATATACTGCTGATTTGCAGGTTTAATTATGTTACAGTTAATACAGTGAGCCATATCTGAGTAATCTGAAAAGGAAATGAATATTCATGAATGCAGGCTGACAGTTGTGAGCTACTATAAATAGAAGTTGTCAAGCAAGGAAGCCTTATTTTTAAATAAACTGATATAATTTTAAACACTACTGTTTGCTTTCCACACAAAAACCAGTAGTTCACATGACAGCAGTTAAGCCTTCTGGCTTTCGTGTTTACTGTTGGTGGTGACCAAGGATCATTTTCACACATTTGAAGTGTAATTGGGCAGTCCCATCTGAACCCTTTAAGTTGTAAGCATTATGCTTAAAGTGATGCCACAGACTGCAAATATAAATAAACTCTAAATAGGGACTTCTTTATTCCCATGATATATGCGCAAAACTGAGAGCAATCATGTTAGCCTCTACTAGTATCATTCTATATCAATCTACTAGACTCATTCGTCACTTTTGATTCATTTTGTATGCAGACGTTTCAATTCGAAGATAGGTGCTAAGTTATTCCACGTAAAAAATGATAAATGGATAAATGGTAAATGAAATTACATTATAGGTTGTGAATGCGCAAGGTAGACCAATTGGAATGTAAAATAAACAATCCATTGCGATATGCCAATTCACTGAAAAATTTAAATCTTAAACAGCCAAAATAAACACGGGTACGGCGGCGCATTTTGAATTTTGAATTTGAACTTTGGCAGTCCAAATGACATTAAAGTGACAGTAACAGAAGCCGATTTGATAGATCTTTAAAATAAAAAAAAAATTTAGTGTTGCCATCCATCGAAAAATATTTTCTACAAACGATAGTATTCAAAATTAATTTTAAAAAAGACGGGGTTTTCTAAAATTATTATTTAAATACCGTTTAATGTTATATTTTTTCTCTTTCATGTGATGGCAGTTTGGTTCATTGACACTCAGAATAAAAAACCACCCTCCATTCTGAACTTGGACATGTCATTTATAGTTAAAAAAAAGCAATTGATAATATTACATTAAACATCTTCTTCATCACAAACTTCTTACGTTTTCGGATTGATCTTCTAATTATACAAGTAATGAAATTCAAAAAACCCGCGAAGAACTTGCAGCTCTCCTTTGTGCCTATAAAACATTAATAACCTCAAATAACACTAAAACCACAAACAGCATTTATGACGGCCCAGTAGTTTTTCAAAAAAAATGGTAATCACGACCGGAAGGCCTCTTGTTCGCCAGCGTAGTGGACTATGGCTGAACCCTTATCATTCAAACAGGAGGCTCCTACTCAGTGGTGGACACTGGCTGGGTAAAATGATGAGTAAAAATATAATCATGCTGCAACGCCCCCGCGTTGGTCAGCTAGTTGGACTATAGCCAAACCGTTTTCATTCCGAGAAGAGACTCATGCTTAAATTGGAGCCTGTAATGGGTTGAAGTATGAAGTATTCTGTTTTGAGAAACATCGTTATTAGTTTCTGGACACAAATTATTGAGGTTCAACTCTTGCAATTGTTGCCTTGCCTGTTGCCCAGGTGGTAAATTCTGCAATATGAAAGAAATAGTAAAATTTTATTATTTGGAAGAGAAAAGCATTATTGAGAAGTTTACATTATTGTTTTATTATTCATCATAAACAAGAATATTGAGTAAAGATTCTTACTGGTATACGTAGAAATGGGCAGGCATCATCTTTGAGACGCTGGCGGTTTAGAGTGTAATTATTAATGTCATTCCGATTGAAATGATGACTACATATTCTGCTTCCTTTTGCAGGCTTGAACTCAGGGCTGTTTATAGTATTCAAGCATCTTAGCCTTATTTCATGATATCTTGGGAATCTGAAACAATAAATTGTAAAACATTATAGGCCTATTACACTGCACTTTCCACAGAGCCTTGAGGAAAGGGTGGGCGTTAACTTATTAAGTAAAATGCACTAATCCTCTCTTAAATACTTAATCAAAGCAAAAAGATTGGAACCCATTGTAACCCAGAGCCATTTAAATGAGCTTGAATACGGTTTATCCAATGAGGTAATAAACTATATAAAATTAATTCTTACAAATCCCGATTGAAAAGAGAGACCGGTCCACATAAAACAAGAAGTTGGACCATTTAAACAGAGAAGTGTGGTGATCTTTGATTTTATATATAGGAGAGGATATGTTGCATTTTACTCAATTATAGTTATACGATGCATTTTATTAATAAAACATGTAAAACTATGATTTGACTTTTCTTACTTACTAAAAGCTACGTTATTAGAACGAGACAGGTGTATTATGTTATTGCGTGCACGTGTCGCGCAATTATCATATGACGTCATCAAATTTAGCTATTGATGCCAATTTTTGCCAACTATAAATGAACACCATTTATAGTTGGCAAAAATTGCTTTCGGTGTGTCAGTTGTGAATAATTACCTGTTTTTTTTAATATTTTGATGTGTTTTTGCTTAGTTTTGTGTAATCAACTATGGTGAAGTGCTCAGTTGTGGGGTGTCGTAATAATAATCTTGTAAAACCCCCAGGAATTTCATTTCATAGGTGAGTAACAAAGTCGTCTAGTTTTTCTTTTTGTAGCTACTATTTTAAGTTATTTCGACTAATTATAGCTTAGTTTCTTCTTTACTGAATCCATAACACGTAAATCTTTGCGCTGTCCCCAAAAATTTGGATTATTTCATTAGTTTTTGTATAGAGTGTATATATAGTGCGGGGATTGTATTGTTTACCAATAAATTGAATATCGATAAAATTAAAATTTCATATAACTCTTACTATTTTTCACTCTGAGGGGAGAGATGAAATTGAACAGTCAGATTCTACTTATAATATTGCCAAACTCATTTTCGGATATAGCGATGATAATCTTGTGATTAAGACACCCGATCTCCAATCCCCGTAGCTTGTGAGAAAGTTCTTAGATATATTTTATGGTCTAAGTCCACAACGCTGCGCTGCAATCGTGATTTTTTAAATTATCTGTAAGCATTTTCATAAATTTTTGAAATAAATCAATTTTAAAATCAGTGTACTTCTATTATTCAGATCATCACATTCAGTGACATTTTTTCCATAATATCTAGGAATTCCAACTTATATTATGAAACAGTATCGTTTGTAAGGTTCATATGAACTAATAATATAAAGCTATACTAAAACATATTATAAACGCGAAGTTGGGATGTATGGATGATGTTGTTAATCATGCCTAAACTGATCTGTATGAAATTTGGGACAAAGATAGATTATAGTCTGGAATAACATGCCGGCTAGTTTTTATTCCGGAAAATTTAAGAGTTACCGCGGGAACCAAAAAACCTCAATTCACACGGACGTAGTCGCGGGCATCAGCTAGTTCATTAGAAAATACGAATCTAGTATTCGTAATTTATGTATACTAGTGTTTTTTTTTCTAAATATTGTTTAATTATTTATTAATTTTATTTGTGATAATTTTATATCTAAAAATATCGATCGATAAGTATTGATAATACTAGCCTTAGCCCCCAGCTTAAGCTCCGCCCATACGCCATTTTTACTTACCGGAAGCTTCAATTTAAATATGATATATGTCCTCTCCTTTAAATAAAATCAAAGGTGGTGGTAGAATATTGTCTATGATTTTCGGAGCGAGTCACGTGATCTGTCTTCTATAAACTACCAAAGACAAATTGTCTTTTCCATCCACGCCCGGTGGTACCTAGCGGCTTCAGCCCTCAGTATAATTTAAGTCTACCCTTTAATTTAATGTTAATTACGAAAAAATGGACACAAGGGAGCTGACGGAAATTTTGCGCGCAACTATTGACCCAAATCAAAGGCAGCAAGCAGAAGAACAGCTCGCTCGGGTAAATTGCATATTGTCATCCACATGCTCGAAAAATTTACAATGCGACTAATTTGCACGGTTCATTTGCGCTTTACATGTACTTATTTAGCTGTTATCGTTCTATTTTATCCGTTTAATGACATGCTGCGCTATGGGGTTTTGTATAATATCACTATTTTTTTGCTTTGTTTCATTCTGCCTTTAGTATAACCTGGAAGTTTCTCGATTTGACACTTCAGGCTATCTAAGAGCTAGCTAACCACAGAAATATTCAAAATACTTAGGGAAATAAATATCTCAGGCATACAAGATGTATGATGATCTATAGTATGATGTAGTACTTACCACAAAATAACTATTTACAATTTTATTTCTGAATATTATTTTTGTTATATTGCACGTTACTTAAAGGTACAGGAACATTACAATTTCAGATTCATAAAATAATTGGTTTTGCACCATCACTGCTGCAAGGTGTTATGCTAAATGATGTTCCGCTACCAGTGAGACAGGCTGGAGTTATTTATTTGAAAAACCTGGTGACATCAGGATGGCAAGAAAAAGAAGCAGAAGATGGAGAGCCAATTCCATTTAGCATTCATGAACAGGACCGTGCAATGGTCAGAGACATGATAGTAGATGCAATTGTGCAAGCTCCAGATATCATACGAGTGCAGCTTTGTGTTTGCCTCAAGACCATGATCAAACATGATTTTCCTTCACGGTGGCCTCAAATTGTTGATAAAATCCACATTTACTTGCAAAATCATGAACCAAACAGTTGGATGGGGGCCCTATTGTGTCTTTACCAGTTAATAAAAAGCTATGAATATCATGCTGCAGATAAGCGAGGCCCTCTTATTGAAGCCATGAACTTATTATTGCCGATGATGTATAATCTAATAGTGAATCTGCAGGCTGATCAATCTATAGAATCTGTGCTTATACAGAAACAAATACTCAAATGTTTTTATGGTTTAATAAAGGTAATAATGATTGTCATTTTTAATATCCTTGTATTTTTGACATATCTTGCTATACCTAATGTTTGCTTGCAGTATATTTTACCTCTGGGATTAATCACCAATGAGGTTTTTACTAAGTGGATGGAGGTCCTGAGATTGGTAATGGAGCAGCCAGTACCAGAGCATACTCTACAAGTTGAAGAGGATGAGCGTATGGAGTTACCTTGGTGGAAGTGCAAGAAGTGGGCAGTGCATACTTTGTACAGATTATTTGAAAGGTAATAATTTACTTTACTTATTTGTACTAGACCTCCCTGGCACATTGGCTAGTGCTGTGGTGCTTTAGTGGGAGGTCCCAGGTTGGATCTCTGGCATGGTCAATTTATGAATTTGTAATTTTTGAGTTTTCTGTAGTCCACTGCCAAAGTGGCTAATTCGAATTCAGCAGTAGCTACTTACCATTTAAAGTGCTGCCAAGAGATTTAGCATTCTTACTACGATTTTAGACTGTGTTATCACTACAACACACAGTTGAGATTGCAGTAGTTTAAAATAATTAACAACTCAAAAGGGAAGAAGGGTCTGAATTTTACACCTTTTCTTTGTATTTACATTAATTTATCTAAGGGTCTTCAAACAATTAGTGTGCATTTTATTTGATTGAGGAATTTCATTAAATCTATTTTTATTATATTTCGATCTCACTTGTTATGAGGATACTACACTCCTAGCAGTTAGCATTAGGTTCTATTAATAAGGAATTAATATTGTTGGTATAAGCAGATTCACACATGCTTTGCGAGGGTAGAATTTGTGAAAATCTTTTATTTTTATTTAGTCTGTATGTTAAGAGAAAACCTTCATGCTAAATCACAATTTTGTACATCCAAGATTTATACTATATTACTAACATTTGCCTGCAGCTTCACAGTTAAGTTACATTTTTTTTAAATCTTTTTTAGGTGATGTCCATGTCAGCTATCTGTTTTGTGCTAAATTTCAGCCCAATCAGTCATTTGAACTGCATTGATAAATCTGTCAGTCAACTTTTCCTTCTAGCTAATGCTCAAAGCAGTGCCTCTTTGCATGAATGGCATGTGTGCAACCTTTTGTGCGTTAATTGTTCTAATCAGAAACCTTTCTGGATAATCTCAACAACAACTATATAAGTTTTATTACAGATTATTTGAAAAATTATTATATAAAGAGAGAAATATTAGATTTTTTGAAATATTAGTATGCAGTTCAAGCACAAGTTCTGCTACTTATGCTACTTCGAGACTAAAAACAGTTTAGAAAGCAGATTGTACTAAAGAAAACAGCTGCAAAGAAACTTAGCAATTAATTGCATCTTCTTCATTGTATCCTGGTATTATTTTCCACAATTGGACACAGGCGTCCACTGTGCATGTTTGATCTATTTGCGAAATCTATAAAGTGCTTAAACACACAATTTTTATGATTGAAATATTGTGTGTAAAGATTGACGTCACACACAAATATATATACAATTTGTAGGTATGGAAGTCCAGTTAATGCTCGTGAGGAATATGTCCAGTTTGCAGACTGGTATTTAACAACATTTACTGGTGGAATTCTAGAGGTTTTACTAAAAATTCTGGATCAGTATAGGCAAAAAGTATATATCTCGCCGAGAGTGCTGCAGCAAACTATTAGCTACATAGATCAGTGGTAAGTGTTATTTATTTTGATAAAGAATTAAATAAGTCTTAATAGAATAAAAGGGACATGAATTAACAATAATATCGGCAAACTTCGATTTAATAATTGTGTTATTCTTAATTATTGTATTGATATTGATTGTTGTTATTTCTGCAGCGTAAGCCATGCACACTCTTGGAAATTGTTGAAACCTCACATGTTTGCCATCATACAAGATGTGCTATTTCCACTTATGTCCTACTCTGAGGCTGATGAGGAGCTATGGTTTAGTGATCCCCATGAGTACATACGCATCAAATTCGGTAAGAATGTGGTTATAGAAATCTATATATATAAAAGCGAAAGGTCACTGATTCATCACGATATCTCAGGACCTTTTTGACGACCTCCGTGGTGCAGTGTGTAGCGCTGTTGTCTTATCGTGCTGAGGTCCTGGGTTCAATCCCTGGCAAGGTCAAGGGTTTGTTTTTGAAGTTAGATATTTGAAAATCGGCATAAAGGTTATAAGTTTTAAGTAATAACAAACTGCATAAGCAATTTTATGAAAAACTACCCCACAGGAGAAATGAGTGTTGGAAATTTGTATGTAAGTACTATGTTTTTGTAGTTAAGAGACTTGAAAATCAGGATTTAGGTTATTAGTATTAAATAATAATAAACTGCATAAGCAATTTTACGATTATCCACCCCATAGGGCGTGAAATAGGGGTTGCAAAAGCTTGCATGAAGGTTATAAGTTTTTGAAGTCAGCATTAAGGACTTATTAGTCTTAAATAATAAAAACCTGCCGATGCTATATAGCTGCTATAAGTAGGCCTATTGCAGCGGGAAAATCTCATAGGAAATCAGAAATTGTACGCGGACGAAGTCGCGGGCGACCGCTAATTTTATATAAAGTTTTAGACATGCGATAAAGCGTCAATGGTTTCTTTTAGATATTTTCGAAGATTTTGTGTCCCCTGTAACCGCAGCACAATCACTCCTCATGTCATGCTGTAAAAAGCGAAAGGATATGCTAGAAAGAACAATGCATCTTTGCATGCAAGTGCTTACAAGTCAAGGTGGAGAATATGGGCCTCGACAGAGAGATGGAGCTTTGCACATGGTGGGAACCTTAAATGATATCCTGATAAAGAAAAAATTCTACAAGGATGAAATTGACTCATTGCTCAGTCAATATGTTTTCCCTGAATTTCATAGTCAACTAGGTTACATGAGAGCAAGGGCTTGTTGGGTTTTGCACTGTTTTGCCAGTATTCGCTTCAAGAGTGAAACACTTCTGATTGAGGCTGTCCGTCTCACTGTGAATGCTCTGCTAAATGATTCGGATTTACCTGTGAAAGTCGAAGCAGCCATTGCACTACAAATGCTGTTAACATCTCAGGAAAAAGTATACAAATTATTAGAACCACAAGTAAAAGCTGTCACAACTGAGCTACTTAAAGTGATACGCGAAACAGAGAACGATAATATCGCAAATGTATTACAAAAGATTGTGCCACTGTACACTGAACAACTGATGCCAATGGCATATGAGATCATGGATCATTTGGCCACAACCTTCAGTAATGTCATTGAAACTGATTCTGGAACAGATGAGAAAGCCATTACAGCTATGGGTCTTCTCAACACAATGCAAACTGTACTAAATGTGATGGAGGATAATCCTGAAATAATGGCGCAGTTAGAAAAAACTGTCCTCCGTGTTGTTGGACACATTCTTCATCACAATATTATAGGTATACTTTTTTCTACTTTTTATTTCAATAAAGATAACTTATTCTGCAGAGTTTGTTCAGTAACAGTTTTGCTTGCATGTTACATCATGTAGAATTCAAATGAGAACTATCAAGGTCATTAATATAAGACAACTAAAGATATTGTCTTTAGGTAAATAATATGCATTTGAAAATTTTCAGAGTACTATGAAGAAGCTATGACCTTGTTGTGTAATTTAACTGCAAAAACAATATCTGAAGACATGTGGAAAGTCCTACAGATGTTGTATCAAGTGTTTGAAAAGGAAGGTTATGATTATTTCACTGATATGATGCCTGTCCTCCACAACTACATAACTATAGATACTAATGCCTTTCTGTCCAATGAGAATCACATACTGGCTATGTTTAACATGGCCAAAGCGGTAAGTTACAAATTATCTTTTATAATATCATACATAGATGTATTGCACTGCGATTTAATTCGTAACTACCTACTGAATGACATAACAACTTATGTTTTTCGTTTAACAATCAGTTAAACTCAATGCCATGCGAAAGTCTACTGAACTTTATTCTAAATGCGGAAATATGTTGATGGTCATGATTAAACCAACATATTTAGAAATTTCTGTGAGCTGTAAAAGATTGAAATAAAAGTAATTTGATGTTCTTATTAGACGCCAGTCAATAGGACTGAAAGTTGTTTCATACTTAAATAATTATTGTTACTGTATACATACAGAAATTGCGAATCCATTTAATAAATTACCAAACCTTTAGAAACATTTTTTACAAAGGTTTATTTTATAGTTAATATGTGAAATTATGCTTTACTAGCTGATGCCCGCGACTTTGTCCGTGTGGAGTGAGTTTTTTAATCCCGCGTATTTTCCTTAATTTTCCGGGTGAAAAGTAGCCTATGTGCTAATCCAACCATTCACTAAATCTATCTCTGTGTCAAATTTCATTCATATCCGTTCAGCCGTTCTGGTAATTGATTAACAAACATCCATCCGTCTATCCATCCAAACATTCGCATTTATAATATTAGTATAGAATAATCTATACTCTCACGAAAACGCCCAGGCTCTCTTATTCATACGCAAATAGTTGTATCATATTAATAAATAAATTAGTAGAGTACAACGGAGAAGACGTTATTAATTAGTTTTAATCATTAATTTATCTGGTACAGATAATCTAGGCAACTTGACTGCTAATTAGATGACTTTTAAAATAGTTAATTAATAATAGTAAAATTCTCAACTGCAGTTGGATATCTATCTGCATTAAAATTTTACTGTAGTGCCACAAACTTATCTACCTGGTGACAGCATTGCTAGTATATATGATAAATAAAAACTAAATAGGCCTAAAATTAGTTCCAATTCTCATTCTCCTGCCCGATAATTTTGTGGGTTTGGTAATTCTGTGTTACCCTAGTGTACAAAATGCTTGCGGCGACTTTAACATAATTTTTAATTCATTATTTCATTGAAAATATATTTATAATGAATTTTATCTTATTACTGCAAAAAAACATTGATCTTTTGATTATTTAATTATTTATTTCATTGAAATATTCACAATGGTTAACTCAACATAATAACGAAATTTTTATAAACAATGTTCTCCTACTATTGTATACTCCTATTATATATTTATTTCCTACTATTTGGTATATCTCCGGCACGTTTTTCCCAGACTAGAGTAACTACCTACCTACCTACAAAAACTTCAGACTCTGTTTAGAGTCTAAACAGGTATTCCGTCCGTATATAGTCTGTCAAACTTATCTGACCCGGTGACAGCGTCTCTAGTATATAATAAAAAGTTAGATGATTTCAATTCTTTATACCCGCAGGAACTCTTCAATTTTCCGGTATAAAAAGTATCCTTCCCCAGGATGCAAACTACCTATTTACCAAATTTCATGAAATCGATTGAAATGATAGGCCGGGAAAGCATAGCAGACAGACAGACACACTTTTGCATTTATAATATACTAGATGATGCCCGCGACTTCGTCCGCGTTGATTAAGTTTTTATGATATCTGCGGGAACTTAATTTTCCAGAATAAAAAGTAGCCCATGTCTTTACACGGGTTACAGCCTCCCTCTCGCATCTCTATACCAAATAAAATTTCCAATATTTATGTACCTTTAGGTTCTTAACTCTGACGCGGAAGACGAATCGGAAGTTTATGCAGCAAAACTTCTGGAAGTGATTGTATTGCAATGTTCAGGGAAAATAGACAACTGTTTACGGTCATTTGTTGAGCTAGTTCTTAGCAGGCTGACGAGAAAGGTCAAGACTTCAGAACTTAGAACCATGTTACTACAGGTGAGTTGACTAAATAATTAGTATTGACCACTAAAGTTATCTGCGAGCATCTAGATCCGATTTCCTCAATTGCATGCACTAGGATGCGCTGTCTTAATATTGACATCTGATTTATTGCAAGTTAATTTTGATTCTTTGGGCTATCATTTTTATTTTGTTACACTTATTTGTTGGCAGGTGCTGATCGCTATCCTGTACTGCAATCCACACCTTTTGTTTACCATTCTCGATAGCCTGCAAGAGTCTGTGCCTAACGCGTCCATAACTCAACACTTTATTAAACAATGGATTCACGACACCGACTGTTTCATGGGGTAATAATAATTATAATAATGCTATTAAATCTTATCTAGAGATAGATTATTCTCATTTTCAAATCCCCGACGTTTCTATATTATTACTACACTAGTTATTTCTGTCTTTATTTTTTTTTAAAGCTTACATGATAGAAAACTGTGCGTTCTCGGCATTTGCACCCTTCTCGAAATGGGTCCACAGAGGCCGAACCTTGACGAGGTTTTGCCAAAAATTCTTCCGTCATGCTTAGTACTGTTCGATGGATTGAAGCGCGCCTATGAAGCGAGAGCCGAGGCAGATGAAGATACGTCATCAGAAGAAGATGACGCGGACGATGACGAAGGTATTGCTCTTTACTCTGATACTTGGTACCAAACTCCGTAAAACATATCATCAGACCTCATGAATCATAATAAAAAACGTAAATTCTCTTAAATTATCCTACTGGGTTATTCAGGTTATTATGCATATCAATTCAGTCGCAATCCATTGGAATCATACTCAGCAGTTATTTTATTATCGCGGCTGGCAATTCATATGCTATTATGAGCATAGCATTTTAAAGAGAGTTAGAAAAGATACCATATAACCCTACTGTTTTAATGGGTTTTCGTGTGTTTTATCACAGAGGTCTTATCAAGTGACGCTGACGACATTGATCAAATGAACAGTGAATATCTCGAAAACCTTGCGAGAATGGCGACGAAAAACAGCGCTCAACAGGGCATCAACATGACAGCTAAGATCGAAGAATACGACAGCGATGATGTAAGTCAGCATCCACGTCATATTTGTACTAGACTAGATGTATCCGCAACTTTGTCCACGTAAATTTAGGATTCAAAAGTAGCCTACGATGTATGTCCTTAGGAAAAAGGAAAAGGTACAGGGATGATAGCCTGCACCTTTTTCTATACCAAATTTCGTCAAGTGCACTTGAAGATATGAGCCAAGAAGATGAAGTGATAGGTGGAAACACTAATATTACTATGAAAATGCCTGCGACTTGTTAGTTTCAGTTTTGGATTCTGTTTAATACTTGAATATATAGTAGTTTCTCTGAGTCCGAGACTCGTATTCGACCTATCGTTTTGCCCAGCAAAATTGCATAAAAATAGGTAAACCATAAAAAGGTAATAAACTTGTGTGACTTTTGGATTTTTAAATTAATTGATTTAGATAAATAATATCCATTATTAATTTGTTGATTGTATTGATTAGGATGAATACGACTTTGAACCTGATGAGACTGCTATTGAGTGCTACACAACACCTCTTGATGAAAACGACTGTCCTGTGGATGAATATATCAAGTTCAAAAACACTTTATCATGTAAGTTAATGGTGATGTCACCGTAAAATTGCAAAAACCGTTAGATTATAATCTAACTAGCGAAATTGTAAACTGTCGACAGATTACAATTTAACTCATTATTTTTCGGTAGATTGTAACTGCCTTGGTGGTCTAGTGGTTAGCATGTTTGACTGCGGCCAACGAGGTCCCGGGTCGGGCCATAATGAAGTATCGGATTTTTCGGATTAGAAATTCACAGTACCAGCCCGGAGTTAGGAAGTTGGCGGTGTTTCACCCCCGTGCCTCGGAGAGCACGTTAAGCCGTCGGTCCCGGTTATTATCACTAACATGACAATAGTCGTTAAAGCCCGGCAACCCGCATTGGAGCAGCGTGGTGGGTCTAAGCTCTAATTCCCTCTCTCCTATGAGAGTGGAGGCCTGTGCCCAGCAGTGGGACGTTAATGGGCTGTAGTGAGATTGTAATCTGTTAGATATATTATACCAATAAAACCTGAGTGATTATTTATGTCGAACCCTAACCTAACCTACAAGAAAGAGACAAGAAAACGTAAATACAATGAATATTTTAAAAAATTACGCTCAGAACGGTCCATAATCTGTCGACAGTTTATAATTTCGCTACTTAGTTTACAATCTAACGGTTTTGCAATCTTACAGTGACAGTTATAACATTTGTACCTTGTTAAATGTACCTTTTTAGGTATTTTATTACTGTTCGCGTATTTGAGAGACCACTAGTGGTGTAATGGAATAGTAATATACTAATAAGAATAATACTATAATTTCACATTACAGGAATAATATGTCCCATATATTAATGTAACATCTTTAGCTCCGACCTTTAGTAGATCTTTTTAAAGTCTTGTTTATTTTTCTTAAAAATATCAAAACCACCTATTAATATTGTTTGATTCGCATGAATGCAATTCTGCCAAAAACTCCAGCTGCTAAAGCACACTTTTATTTTCATTTTTTCACTCTATAGTGATTAGTGGTCTATAGTGGTCACACTCAAATGGTCTGCTTCATATTACACTTTCAATATAATATTTACAACTCAGATATGCAGCAAAAGTTTGTAGTTTTGATAACAGTGATTGGTGAAATAAAAGAGATTTCATGAGTACAAAATTTATGTATTGTTATTTTTTAGCTTTGTCTACGAGCGAGCCTGCGCTGTACCATGCACTGACCAGCGTCTTATCAGAACAACAACAGAAACAGTTAAATGATATATTTGTTCGGGCCGACCAACGCAAGGCACAGCAGGATAGCAAACGCATTGAACAAAGTGGCGGTATGTAATTGTATCTCATAATATAATACACCTCATTCATTTAACCACTGGGACTTTATTTTAAATATTGCATTATTGCCTCTTTATTATTGATTTTATTAATAGTAGGCAAGGGACTAAAATGAGCAATTTCATACGAGATGTTTAGCTTACCGAGCTTAGTGAGGTATGCTTTAGAATCGAGTAGAATGGCTTTTAGTCCCGTGGTAAACACTCTACTTTTAACTTCGATTGCGAGAAAAAAAAATAAATAACGATTTTTCATTATTTCTGTTACATTTTAATATTAGGTCCTTACATATGAAATTGGCGTTTGGTAAGGGAGGAGCATAAAGAAGATTTTTTTAAATATAATACTTATATTTATTTAATCAAAGTATGTACCATTGCTATCTATGCACAATCTTCATTATCAACTTTGGTCTCCGGCCGTCCACGGGGCTTGTTCTGAAGGTCGAAATTTCCAAAACGAGAACGTTGGAACCAAAAACGTACTATGTTTTCTTTTGCAACACCGCCGCCATACACATCATTAATCCTTCGAGCCGTTTCTGCAACACTGGTGCCACTATGGAACTCGTACTCGTAAATAACGCGATATTTCAAGTTTTCCATTTTGTAAACTGAGTGACGCAAAGAAAAAACCTAAAGAGGAAAAAACAAATGAATTAGGGGTTTTCAAAACAAAAGCATGAGTAAATTGCTGCATTTTGAAATTGAAATTCCTAACCAAAGAGGAGATATTTTAGATCAAAGTGGCCATTACGACAAAACGCCACTTTCATATGTAAGGACCTAATATCTGTATTCATTTCTTTACAGGTTATTCATTTACGGTTCCAGCACAAGTACCGACGACATTTAAATTTGGTTCATAATTATGTGTAAAAACTATTATTTTTTCCTGTAAACGAAATACTTGTGAATATAAAAAAATGTGTATTTTTGCATGTAATATTAATGGAATAGTGAAATCAAATAATTATCTAATTAATAAATTTTAATATCACAATTTTTCAGTTTCCTAAAGTTCCTCATTTGTTTAAATTAAAGAACAAGCTTTATCGTTAATCATAAGAACATTTTGTGAAGTCTAAAACACTCCACAAATCAAAGCTGTCGACAGATTTAAATTAGATTGTATCTTTTTGTGAAAATGCAGAGATGCTGTCATATGCAGCAGCGTGTCTTTGGCTTTGGTATGGAATGGCCTTAAACAGATGTATAATCTATATATATAAAAGCAAAAGGTCACTGATTCATCACGATATCTCAGGACCTATAAAAATACAGACTTGAAATTTGGAAGGTAGGTTCCTTCTAAGGTGTAGACATCCGCTAAGAAACGGTTTTGAGAAAATTCACCCATAAGGAATTGAAATGGGGGTTGGAAGTTTATATGGAAGTCCTTTGTTTTTGAAGTTAGATACATGAAAATTGGCAATTAAGTTATGAGTTATAAATAATAAAAACCTGTATAAGAAATTTTACGAAAATCTACCCCAATAAGTGTGAAATGGGGGTTGGAAGCTTACATACGGGCTGCCAAGTTTTTGAACTTAGAGACTTGAAAATCGGGATTTAGGTTGTTAGTTTGAAGTAATAATAAATTGCATAAGCAATTTTACGACAATCTACCCCACAGAGGGTGAAATGAGGGTTGAAATTTTGTATGCAGGTCCTATGTTTTTGTAGTTAGAGACTTGAAAATCAGGATTTAGGTTATTAGTTTTAAGTAATAATAAACTGATTAAGCAATTTTACGATTATCCACCCCAATGGGCGTGAAATAGGGGTTGATAGTTTGCATGAAGGTTATAAGTTTTTGAAGTCAGCATTAAGGACTTATTAGTCTTAAATAATAAAAACCTGCCGATGCTATATAGCTGCTATAAGTAGGCCTTTTGCAGCGGGAAAATTTCATAGGAAATCAGAAATTGTACGCGGACGAAGTCGCGGGCGACCGCTAGTTAAATATAAAATTACACGCGGCAAATGATTGTAAAAAAACTAGCAAAGGGCATACGGTTCCAGCTATTAACTGACGCAACAGAAGATGAAAATTATAACATTATGTTAAATGTATTTAAAATTGTTTACGGTTTAGAGAGTTGATGATAAAAATTATATTGAGATAAATTGAAATTTTTCGGATATTTTATGCATATCGAATATGCAGTAGTTCAATACAACTTTTTTTTTCGATTGTGATTTGTGTGAGTTTGTTCAATTAATTATACTGTACCATTTTTTTCCACTATTATGCCATAACACGCAAAGAATAACTACATTTTTTCTTGGAAGACCATTATATTATTTGCTTTGGAACATTTTTAATTTTTTGGTTTATTACACACAATTTTATCTTGTAAAAAAGCACTTATCATTTATCTGTAATCATTACCTGTACATTGATAGCATTTATACTACAAGATGTGCAATAGGCCTTACATAGCGCCGACAGTATGTTTTTCAATGCCCATGTGTATCATACAACATTTTGCAATACATTTGTGAGTACGAACTGTAATAGTAGTTTGTGATATAAGAGCGGTAAATAGGTTTTTACATACGATTTGACTAATGTCAGCCCGATGACACCAGTCGAGGGCTGACCGTCGTCACGAGGATGTAGAAACCTTAACGCCCGTGTATCACACAATATTTTTCAATACATTTGTGAGAAAACTCGAAAATAAAAGTCGAGTAGGTAGGCACTAGGTACTCACTAGAAAATGGTTTTTCACGCCCATACTTATTTCGAGATTTTTGGCAGCTATTATAAGCGCGGTTTTTTTCTCAGATATAAAATATCTAAGTGTTGATTCAATTTTATGACTCCACATCACATCTGCCATTCTGCCAAATGAATATTTATTGATAATTTATAAGAAAATTTAGAAGATTCTTTTAAAAATAGCGCGCGCTACGGCGCGTTGTTGTAATTGCGTTTTTTTAATTCGATTCATGGCTCTGGGTTGTAGTTCTTACCTTCCAGCCTGGACTATTCAGCCTTTACTATTTTGATTTATAAAACTTAAAACAAATTTAATTAATTATATTAAATAAATTTTTTTATTTTATGCATTAATTTCATCAATTCACATCTAAATGTCATTATTTTTTAGGTTTTCTACAACAAAGTCAATATCATTATGAACCTTCTTGCAAGAAAACTTTTTATTTAGAAGTAACTTGGACTTACAAAAATTAAAAAAATCTGCAAATGACGAGGGCAGTAAAAATTTACTGCACGCGGGCAGTAAATTTAACTTACAAGCCCTGTTTACTGTGTCACCGAGAGATTTTAAATTATATCATGTAATTACTTAGTAAGAAGAAAGTTTTTAATATTTTATCTTACTAACTACGTGGTGCTATAAAATGCCTCGACAAAGAGAGCGGCCTCAAAACAGCTGTTGTTTTGCACTTCTTTGTGGCTGATAACTGTGCGGTAATATTTTTATCGTTCAGGGATGGGGGGAAAGTTTATAGTATTAATAGTGGTAAAAAGTGAGAGGAACTTTACAAGCAAATGTATTGTAAAGATTTTGATTCAAATGTAACTTTACTGTTTGACTTAAAAGGATAGTACGAAAATTTACATCTGCCTTTATACGAAAAAATCAAGACGTCAGATCGGTTGTGGGTAGGTATACATTTTTCTGTTTGCCTGGTTTTAGATATAAGTTCATCTATATGAATCATTTAGGAACAATGGTGAGTGTTGAAAGTATGCTGTCCTACTACAAACTAACCGGCCAAGTGCGATTCAGACTCGTGCACCGTGGGTTCCATGGATACGGAATTGGAACGATACGTAAATTGGGTGTTTCCTCCTATTAATATTAGTAGGAGCACGGGGAATAGTTGGAGTTAGGTCGTCCTCGTGATCCTACTACAGTAGGCCTATTTCAATAGTCATTTATGTGTAAATTGTTAACTGTATACCTATTGGGGTAAAATTGTTTGACCGCTTCAAAAATAAAATAATCTAGAAGACGCTACAAA
Organism: Erebia palarica; assembly: GCA_964035005.1. NCBI lineage: Eukaryota > Metazoa > Arthropoda > Insecta > Lepidoptera > Nymphalidae > Erebia > Erebia palarica. The sequence goes on from OZ035986.1 coordinate 27,022,376, forward strand.
TTAATAGTTATTAAAAAAGATTGTACATCGAGCTACATTTGCTAAAAAAATGTGCTTATACATTTTGTACACAGCAATTGGTTTATCTTAGTAAAATCTCATATCAATTTATCGCGTAGGTATATATATGTCACCGTAAGATTGTAAAAACCGTTAGACTGTAATCTATCTAGCGAAATTGTAAACTGTCGAAAGATTACAATTTTACGCATTAGTTTTCGGTAGATTGTAATCTGTTACCTGATAGAACCTACCTGTTCATTTATATCGAACCATAACCTAACCTACAAAGAAAGAGACAAGAAAACGTAAATACATTGAATATTTCAAAAATTGTCACTCATAACATTGAACGGTTCACAATCTTACGACAGCTCACAGTTTGGCTAGATAGATTACAATCTAACGGTTTTTACAATCTTACGGTGACATATAGGTATATATTTTACAACGAATTTGAAATTATTCTCGGATTTCCCTTTGGATCTCGAGAGATTCGTCAGCATTTTAAGTTTGGAAATTTTTAGTTCAACAATCAGTCAATTTACCGTGGCACATTTTGTGGGTGGAATATTTTGTATGGAAATATGTTTTGAGAAGCTGTAAATTTTTGTTGAGTTAAACTGGAAACTTTAAATTTGTACAGTAATTAGAGACCATCTTTTATTAGTACTCATGAAATGCTTCTCACGTTAATTCGAAGAAAAGATTCACACACAAACAGACAAGGGGATAACAAAGCGATCATTTTTCCAATATAAGGTGCAGAATCCCAAAACTTTAACTTTTTTTTATAAATACTAGAATATTGAGTTAGCGACTGGGTTCAAGTTACTAAAGTAGTGTTTTAAACTAATTGGTGACGAAAAAAATAATAGTATCGCCAATAATGCATTAAAAAAAATGATAAGTATTTTTATTTGTTTATTCAAAAATGTAGTATAAATTTTTATCTATACTTTCAGATTGTTAAAAGTTATGTGAAAAAGAAAGATCTGTCAAAATCGAAGAACAGAAGCGAAGATTTTGTAGTATGTATTTCTAATTGTCTCTTATTACTGACATCACATTCACACTATATTCAAGGCAACGGGGCGGTTAGTTGTATGGGTCCCCCACATTGAATCCTGAGTAGTTGAAACTTGGCAGGGTTGTAATAAGGTATGAACCAAAAGTTATACCTACAAAAATATCAACAAAAAAAAACCATGCGGAAGTTAAGTATCTATACCTAAAACTTAAATTTATGGCAGATTTTTTCTCGATTTCGTTTTAAAATAGTAGTAGGTAGTATTTTTACACTCAAAACCGAAATAACAAACGAAATAATCATGCAGAGCATGGATATTTAAATCGATTTTATTATCAAACCTAAACTGCGTTTACGCGATAATGTACTTTCCTGCTTTAACAATTGGGTATAGCATACAAAGCCTTACTTCCTTTCTGATTTTTTATAGGATATTATTATTATATAAATATATTTATTTATAATATACGTTTAACTCATGATACATTCTCATACTGTAAAGTTTCGTCGTTTGAGAAATTATCGTTAGGGTTCACTAGCGTTATTATTGGGGCCTGTCTTTTTCGGTAAGGTTATAACTATCCACGGCCGAAGTAAATTCCCGATTGGACCCTAGACCTCCTACTAAAACCTCTTTTCCGGAGAGGTCGTTGAAAAACACACACAGACAGGGAGTCGTCATTTTTCTTATGACTATGTTGTGACAGTATCGATATACAATTATTTTGCTATCGATATTAGTTTCAAAGGAGTAGGTATTTATATTATTGTAAATAATCGAATGAGATAGGGTGTTTGAAACATAATTTTGTGTATCTCTTAAGTAACGTAAAACATTTACTGAACAATTTTCATTTGCCGCCCTGTTTATCACCTACTTAGTTGGGAAAACTGAACAATGAACAAAATTAGAGTTCCATAGTTTTGTTCAGCCCGCGTTTCTGTTCATTTTAAAAATTATCTATAAAAGCTGTACAGTTGAAAAGTAGGTATAGTTTTAAACACTGAGCCATAACGAGCCACATTAATTTTTTTCTAAATGCAGAAAGCTATGGAGACTGAGAATATTCCCAGTGTTAATTAATACTTAAATAGGCTAAAAAGTTTAAAATTACATTTATTTTCAAAAGCGACTTCAATTGTTATTGTTTGTACATACCTATTACCTATTATAGTCCGCGCGCCAGCTCAGGAATCGGGGGATGAGGTAGCGGGCGTGTACGCCCCGCGTCCGATCGTCACTTCATAACCCGCACACTCCCATACTTGTGCCGCCCTTGACGCGGGAGTACGTTTTATCGAGTTCTGTTTTAATTTTGCGATGGCTGTTGATGACTAGAGTACTACCTACTGACTTATCAGCCTACTATAGCTACGAAACAAAGAAAAAAAAGTTATCGGTGTAAAATAATTGTCCCATATGAAGGACTTTCCTAGTTATGTGTCCGTTGCGTACGTGAAAACAAATTTTAGTTACGGGTTGGTATTTTAACTATGTGATTGTTTTGGGGATGTCCGTGAAACTGGGCATACGCTTTTTGATTCCCTGGGATTCAATCTATTTCTATACTGAATTTCATCTAAATTGATGAAAAGATAGGCCGTGCAAGCGTATCAGACAGACAAGACACCCTGTCGAATTCATAATGTTAGTATGTTTATAGTTTATTGGTTGTTGTTTCTCCATTCTGACGATAGTACATCAAATCCTTAAAGTGCAGATTATTCTGATTGCGATAGTGATTAATATTAAGATTTTACGTTCATTTTGTACAGTTCATTATAGTTACATTTTATAATAAAATAAAATAAAAATAGCCTTGTTTTAGAAATGTAAAAATTAGTCATTACGTATTTTGATTATTACATTTAACAATTTCACATTTTATGATACAATTTGTTTTTTTCTTCCTTATTGCACATACTATACATAAAGAACCATTATTTCATAATTAATTCAATGCACCCGCTCAGATACTAAAGATGTATTAGTATCGATAGCGTAATATCGACTAAATCGCAACTCTATCTCATTACGTTAACTTTCCTTATGATTCCTCGGACATCGAGCACTTAATGTTGAAGCCGGACGGGCATATAAATATTCAAAAACCCAACGAGAGAGAGGCTCGCCCGACTTGAACATGAGTAGAAACAAATATATTTTTTACTTTACATTGGCTTTGGAAATGAGGTATTTTTAAAGAATTTTGTTGGTATACCGTACTGAGTACCAAGTCTTAATAATTTAGTATTTACATACGTTAAAAATTCCAAAATTTGAGAAATTGAAAGTCAATAAAACACCTATCAGAACGTCCATAGCCCTTTAAATAAATATGCGCGCCGCTTTGAACTCATAATATTGATCGATTGATGACCAAGATGGATTATGATGATGATTCCCTAGGGGCCTAGGGTCTCATCAAACCTATCGTCGCGGAACCGGCTTAAAATCCGGAAGAAAATGATGTATTTAAAACAACGGTAGTGAAAATGACGTCGGCCGATGCGTCGTAACGGCTACTGACGCAAAAACGGCGTATACATAATATAGCTTTTCTGACCTAATATGGTATTAAATTAATCATCATCACATCTTTCTCGGTACCTTCCACAAGAGAGTGCACGAACTTATTACGATTGTGACGATGAACACATGACGTCGTTACAATATTGTATATAGAAAATAATCGTCTGCCGGCATCGTTTCTACCCTAAATAATATTATTTAATATGTATTATATTAAATGCCTTTTTTGAATATACAAATCTAAAAACATAATTGTCATTCGCTAATTCGCTAAACCTTTCTAACTACATCTATAAGTTACTTTATAAATCAACAGATAAGTAATTATTGTTTAAGTATAAGATATATAATTAATGGAACTTTTGTATTTTAATTAATTGATTTTTGATGTTTGCTTATGTGCATACACTATTAAATAGTAATCTGTACTTTTTAAAATATTGGCCTTTTATTTTAGATAATTTTCCTCTGGATCAATAGATCTTCAATACTTAGTTTGCAAAGTTAATTTGCATTTATGAGTTTAGGATTTATATTTTAACAATATAACTCTTTCGCATTTATGATATTAGTATAGGTAAGTATATTAAATATTATTATACTAAACCATAGCCTTATTTATAAAGTTTATACTTTTGCCCTCGACCTTTGTCATTATTTTCACCGCAAACCACCACTTATTTTCTCCAGAACACGTTTTATCGGGGAACTCGTTATACCTACTATGAACCGAGTCGGTTCGGGGTTCCTGATAACAGTGTTAGGAGCTCGTTTGGATACGTCGCTCTGGCCCGGACTTCACCAGAGCGGAGATGTGCGGAGATGTGTGAAGCGGAGACAAGGAGTAATGTTTTTCAGCTAGGGTGTATCCACCGAAGCTGTGTGAAGATGCGTACTGCCTAGACTGGAGCGGAGATGCGTACTGCCTAGAGCGGAGATGTATGCTGGCTAGAGCGGGACTGAGCTGAGTGCGGTGAGCGTTGAATGTAGCGATGAACGCGGCGCCGCTCACATCTCTCGTCTCCGCTGCGCGCCGCCGCCAGCTCACATCGATCGCGCCATACAAATATGATACATCTCCGCTCAGTGGTATCCACTGAACCTGAGCGGAGACGAGATGTGGGAATAAAGAAATTGATTGATTGGTGGATCGGTTGTTTAAATCAAATCTCTCCGCTTTGCTTTCTCATGATTCTATAATGTTCTTGTCTCGTACGCGTACATTTCTTTAAACGGCAGTACTGCGTTCCTAGCTCGATGCTCGTTCTGTACCTATCCATACTAATATTATAAATGCGAAAGTGTCTGTCTGCTACGCTTTCACGGCCCATCTGTTCAACCGATTTAGATGAAATTTGGTAGAGGGATAGGTTGTATCCCTGGGAAGGACATAGGCTACTTTTTATCCCGGAAAATTCAAGTTTCCGCGGGTATCAAAAACTTTAACCCACACGGACGAAGTCGCGGGCATCATCTAGTAATAAATACTTGTGTAAATAAATTGACCATACTGGTCATAGTTTAGGGTTTTACAACTAAACATGGTAACCTGAGGTCTGTCGTAGTATTACCGGAGCGAAATCTGATGCAGGATAGACATTTGGCAGTGCAGCACATTTTAGCAGAGTGCCCAGTGGGTGAAGCCGCACGAGACACTAGGAAACGGTGGGTCAGGACTCGGGACCTTAATGATACGGCTGCTAGGTCTCAACATCCTACTCTATGATTATTATTTATTTAAAAAGATCAACCACTGAGTTTCTTGCTGGTTCTTTTCGGTAAGAATGGCATTCCGAACCTGTGGTAGATAGATTCACTTGACGATTCAAAAGTACTTGTAAGTTTATTTAAAAAAAAAATGAATTTGAATATGGGTCCCAAGGCCCATCTCATAGCATATAAGGTTTTAGTTTAAGTGTGAACTTGTAACTAATAGAAAATATTTTAGTATGGATTACAAAATGAAACCTAGACAAATCAGTGGTAAGATTCTTATTATTTTGAAAAATCAGAAACAATACAAACAACAAATTTGGGAGATACCTACTAAACAAAAAAAAATAACATAAATAGCGATTTCATCAAGAGTACATTTAAGTAATAAATGCAATTCAATGACTCGCTCAATATATTGTGGCCAATTATATTAAGCACAAACTATTAACTAAAATGACAGCTCAAAAGCTAGTGCTGCCCCTTTCTGCAGGGAGTATTATTATGAAAGGGATAACAATACAGGATAAAAATAGAGGCATCATTAGCAAATTGGTATCAATATTTTGTTTAATTTCTAATTAATTTTTCTTAATTTTATTTTAAGAACCAAATCACATTTTATAGTTATATAAATTGTAGCAAGGAGAGAGAAAATGATAAGCAAAAATAATTTAATATACCTTCTAATTTTTCCCCTAAACAAAATACCAAAAGTCCTATCAGTCTATGTATTGAATAGTAGAAAGTGCATTTTTTATTCAAAGCGCACCTCTAAGATAATCATACTTGTATCTCCTTTTGTCTTGTATTTGTCCAATTTTTGATGCCATATCACATTCACGACACCAGCCACAGAAAGTACTAGTTATTACATGGAATGGACTTCGGTAATATAAGTTTGTATCCTTTAAATTTTTGTTCTTTTTATGGCACCTGATATGCAAAAATATTTCCAGCAACATTAGCATTACACCAACAAGACTAGAGAAAATCATTAGAGTGGGTATCAGAAGTAGTATCCTAGGACTTGTTGTGTTTGCTCCTGTGATTATTTTTTCTTTAAGATCTTGAAACTTTTTGGTCTTGCTTGCATATCCACTAGGAAATCTTAGGAAGTTGCGTGTACTCGACGATCGGTCAAAAGTGTATATATTGGGCAGTTCATTAATTACTGCCCGCTCTCCCGTTTCGTCATTTACTTGATAGGTTATAACTTCTCCTGTCTCGTCATCACAGCTGAATCTCTTCAAACTAAGCATCTTTGAAAATATTTCAAATTCTGAAATAGGTTAATATGTAAATATTATTAAAAACGCCGAACGATCACCTTACCATCAATTTATTTTTCTATGAATAAAATCCATGAAAATAATTCTCACCTTTGACCTTTATGTTACTTGTCTCTGCCTCTTGATAGAATTTTTACCGCAATGTTTTTATGTTTAGTATAATTGTCTAATGCTTTGATTTTGTATAAAGGAGAGGATAATTGTTGCATTTTACTCAATAGGCATGATGACAGTAACCAAGAATCAATGAAATTATGAATTTATGTAATGAAATAGTATTCATGGATTATAAAAAACGTATTTATTTTTCTATTTCGAGTGAGATTGCTATTTATTTTGATAAAATAAAACTATAAAATACAGCAATCCGCCATATTGGATTAAACACCAAGAAGCGAATGACGTCACAATTGTTTGTTTTCGAGCTTTGACAAGCATACTATTGTTTACTGCACGCTGCACAGAGTACGTTGGTAAAAACAATAGTGACGTCACAAACGGCGCCATGACACTCGCGAGCGTTTTGGTGTGAATTTTAAAATTTAAATTTCAAATGCCAATTTTATCTACCAAACCTAATTTTTCTCCTGAAATAATATATTTATTCGAAATAGTAGATACTTCCGAACATAACCTGACCATTTTTCAAAATCAGTCATCATGCATAATATAGCTATACGATGCATTTTGTTAATATACATGTAAAACTATGATTTGACTTTTCTTACTTACTAAAAGCTACGTTATTAGAACGAGACAGGTATATTATGTTATTGCATGAATGTGTCGCGCAATTGTCATATGACGTCATCAAATTTAGCTATTGAAGCCAATTTTTTGTCAACTATAAATGGCGTCTGTTGTGCTTCCGGTGTGTCAGTCGTGAATAATTACCTGTTTTTTGAATATTTTCATGTGTTTTTGCTTAGTTTTATGTAACCAACTATGGTGAAGTGTTCAGTTGTGGGGTGTCGTAATAATAATATTGTAAAACGCCCAGGAATTTCATTTCATAGGTGAGTAACAAAGTCATCTAGTTTTTCTTTTTGTGGCTACTGTTTAAGTTATTTCGACTAATTATAGCTTAGTTTCTTCTTTACTGAATCCATAACACGTAAATTATTGCGCTGTCCCCAAAAATTTGGATTATTAGTTTTTGTATAGAGTGTATATGTCACCGTAAGATTGTAAAAACCGTTAGATTATAATCTAACTAATCTAATCTGTCGAACCCTAACCAAACCTACAAGAAACAGACAAGAAAACGTAAATACAATGAACATTTCAAAAGCTGACACTCAGAACATTGAACAGTTTACAATCTTTCGACAGTTTACAATTTCGCGAGTTAGATTATAATCTAACGGGTTTTACAATCTTACGGTGACATATAAATTCATGGTAAGACAGTGTCTTTTTTTATTTTATTTAACTGGTGTAACAGCTCTGGATTCTAGTCCTTCTGAGCCTATAGAGTGTCTTAATTCAGCTTATTCCAGAGACGCAGACAGAGACGAGTAAGTAGTAACCGGTGGTAGTAACCTTTGCAAGTAAAGTACCTAACGTAAAGGTCTCTGTGCAATCGAGTGAAGATTTGATCGGTAAAAATATTGTAGAATTTTATTTTAGTAACAGTTTCCTTATCGTTATTGTAGATCGTGATAACTAATTTATGTATTCATCCACGTAATACATTAAATTATTATATTAAAGTATAACATCGCCACGGTGGTACGCTAAGAGTCACAAATTGTGTTTACACCAAGGATTTTGTCTGATTGGCTTTTTTTGTATACACAACAGCGTAAAAGTTGACAATAATTAATAGTGTTAATAGACTCTTGAATTGTGCTATTCTTGACTATTAATAATTGAACAACAGTTAAAACCAATCAAATAATGTTAGTCTGTCAGATGTAACCCTAGCATATTCAAGGAAATCATAACTGCCTAATTTTTGATAAACGCATATGAAAATAATTGAAAACCATGCATTCAGCTAACAATATGATCTGTATAATTTCATTAATATAAAATCTACATATGCAAAAGTGTGTTTGTTTGTTGGTGCATCCTTCAATCACGCCTCAGCGGATTCTCGTGATGATAAATCACGTCAATCCGTTGCTATGTTGCGGCTTGAGATGAATGAGTTTAGTAAATGTTAGGGGAGCCCATGATGCTAAATGTGGATTTACTCAAGTGCCGTGGAGACCTAATGGATTTTGAAGATTAAAAAGAAGTAGAAGAAAAAAAAGGTTATAAGATGTATACCCTTTCACCGGCAGGGAAGCATCTGCAGGTTTTCAAAAATGTAAAAATAAAACAGCCCTATGGAAATACTCAAGCCCTTCAGATATTGATAGCAAATACACCCCATGTGTCTCTGTCATGGATCTATGTTAATCTGCCAGCCAGTGCCAACATGGTGGGGTTAGATGGAAGGGTAGAAAATTGGTAGGCGCGAAGAAAGCTCCTATTCAAAAGGCTGATGATTCAGATGTAACGCAACACCACTGCGGTTTTTTGAAAATGAAAAAAACGCCATTCATGTCAGATTATCATACAGGCGGTTCCAAACGTGCTGACCGATAATCTGACGATTATCGGGACATTTAATTAATCTGAAGATTGAAATAAGAAAACTCCGTTTCAAAGGGAAAAAGGAAAGGGAAAGAGTTCCCTTTCAATCTTTCTCTATCTCTCACTGAAGGGAAAAGAGTTAGGAATACCTACTTTACTGCAGCTGTACATTTTAATCTTTGTCAACCATTTTTGTTACCTCACCTTGTGCAAATTGGCAGAATATGTTATTCTTGTATTATTCCCTGTATTATTTGTTGTATTAAAAAAATCTGCTTCCCTCAAGTATGTCTCACAGAAAAAAAACTCCTTTTTTTTCAGATTAATTAAATATGTCCCCATAATTGTCAGATTATGCAACAGCACATTTGGGACATCAAGCTGAACCGTCTCTATGATAATCTGACACTCGAGTATTTCAAAATGGCGATTTTTTTACTATTCTTATCCACTGTCCTAGACAGATGCCCTTGTATATGTCACCGTAAGATTGTAAAGACCGTTAGATGATAATCCAACTCGCGAAAGTGTAAACTGTCGGCAGATTGTGAACCATTCAATGGTTTGAGTGTCAATTTTTGAAATATTAATTGTATTTACATTCTCTCGTGTCTTTCTGGTAGGTTAGGTTAGGGTTCGACATATATAATGAAGTGGTGCCATTCAATGTTCTGAGTGTCAATTTTTTTAATATTCACTGTATTTACATTTTCTTGTCTCTTTCTTGTAGGTTAGGTTAGGGTTTGACATAAATAATCACTTAGGTTCTATCGGGTTAATATACCTAACAGATTACAATCTACCAAAAAATAATGTGTTAAATTGTAATCTTTCGACAGTTATGTAATTTCACGAGTTAGATTATAATCTAACAGTTTTTACAGTGACATATACAAGGCTTTTGTATGATGAAGGTACTCTACAGGGTCCAAGGAATCCCCCCTTATATTAATCTGGAGTAAATCCAAAAATCCGAAAATGACAAGAAGTAGTGCAAGGGGCACAAAATAATATTCATAGCAAAATAGAGTCAACAGATACAACTATAGATCCAGTAAATGAAATTGAAATACTAAGACACAGAGAAATTAAAATAGGAAAAGAGCCTACGCTACTTAAGACAAACGTAAATGTATAAGAAGCAACAATATAAGTAAAAATACATAGACATAGGAACATAGGAACATCTACTCTAAGAGTGTAAGTAGAGTAAATCTAGAAAAACTGAAAGAGGTGATCACTATTGAAAGAGGTGTGAGGGACCCTAATGCTCTCCCCCAAACTATTCATATCTGTTCTGAAGGACATCTTCACGAACATTGACTGAAAAAATAAGGGAAAATGAATATCAAATAAAAGTCATAATAACACATTTAAGATTTGCAGATGATATAACTCTCTGATGAACTTGCCACAGACCTGGAAAAATGCTATAGGGTTTAGGAGCAGAAAGTCAAAAAGTTTGTCTCCACATGAATATTTGGATATATTCATGTGGAGACAAACTAAGGTCATGATAAACAGCCACAAGAGAACAATAATTGAAATAGAAGGAAAGTCAATAGAATATGTGGACAATTATGTGTACTTAGGAAAACTGGTATCTTTTGAAACTAAGATTAACGAAAATAGTTGACAGAAGAATAAACATAATGTGGATTTCTTCCACTGGGCGCAAAAACAAATTCTAAAAGGAAACTACAACTTAAAAATGAAAAAAATAATGGATTCCTGCATCCTCCCTAGCTTATCGCAAGCCAAAGATGGATCTTTACTGAAAGAGTTCCTGCCAACCTTTTCCTGCCAACATGCTATGGAAAGAAGTATAGTGAAGCAGAGAAGAATTCAGAAAATAAAAAAATAGAAATTCGAAAGAAAACTAAGTTAATAGATGCTCTTTAGTATGCTCTTGAACAAAAATGGAAATGGGTAGGATATATAGGGTCAGGTACAAAGACAAGAGGTGGACCTACCTAATAAAAAAATGGCGAGGCCTAGTAGTCAAAAGGAGAGTGGGAAGATAGAGAAAAAAATGGGCTGATGACATCATTGATATAGCAGGAGAAAACTGGATGAGCATTGCTACCAATAGACAAAATTGGAAAAGGATGGAAGAGGCTTTTACCCCCAGGAGACCACACGTTAAAATAAACCAAACCATTTCATAAACATTGTAAAAAGTTGTAATGTGTGGAAAATAAAGCGATAAATAAATTGCGAATTGTGAGGAGGATCGGGTCCTTAAGGCCCCACAGAGTGGAAGTTTTGTAGGATTATTTTTAAATGTTTTATTTGTGTAGTATTTTTATATATTTATGTGAAACATGCTTAGGAATAATTTTGTAGAAATACTAGCGTTCGCCCGCGACTTCGTCCGCGTACAATTTCTGATTTCCTATGAAATTTTCCCGCTGCAAAAGGCCTACTTATAGCAGCTATATAGCATCGGCAGGTTTTAAACTTAAAACTAATATAACATGCCGATTTTCAAGTATCAGTTTAACTTCAAAAACTTAAATACCTCATGTAAGCTTCCAACCCCCATTTCACCCTCTGAGTGGTGAATTTTCGTAAAATTGCTCAAACATGTTATTATTATTTAAATCGAATTACCTAAATCCCGATTTTCAAGTCTCTAACTTCAAAAACACAGGACTTTCATACAAAGTTACAACCCCCATTTCACCCTTTGTGGGGTAGATTTTCCTAAAATTGCTTATGCAGTTTATTATAACATAAAACTAATAACCTAAATCCCGATTTTCAAGTCTCTCACTTGAAAAACAATGGACTTTCATACAGACTTCCAACCCCCATTTCAACCCTTTAAGGGTGAATTTTCTAAAAATCGTTTCTTAGCGGCCGTCTACACCATAGAAAGAACCTGCCTTCCAAATTTCAAGTCTGTATGCTTTATAGTTTCTGAGATCTCGTGTTGAATCAGTGAGTGACCTTTCGCTTTTTTTTATATATTATATAGATCGAAAAGGCTATGTCCAGCATTGGATGCATACAGGCTGATGAAAGATCCAAAGCTCTACTATAAAGACCAAAAAGGCAAACTATGACATAAGTAGGCATACATAGGCAGAGATTTTATCTTCCTCCCTCTGCGTTCTTTCAAACATAAAACGAAATCACGGGCATCAGTAATTGTATTCCACTTCACTATTGACATTATAGTACCTATGTCATAATGAATGATAACTAGTGGTTCGCCCCGAACGGAGACCTCAAGGTATCCTTATGAAAGTTTTAACTATATATTGTAATAAAGTTATCTTTTGACATTAGACGCAAAAGAGCTAAAGAGTGGAGATACGAATAAACTTTTACAGAGCGCCATCTATTGACATCATTGTGAAGTTCTGTTAAAAACACTGAACTCATTAAAAATTAAATAATTTCGTTTCCCTATAATATTTATCTTATTTTAGTATTTGTTGTTCAAGTACAGGATATAATTCAAATAATTGATCAAGTCTCAAAATTTAGAGTTCTGGACATTAGAAAATCTCCACTTTGAAAGCCCCCCATTTAGTGAATTTTAGGCGAAATTTTTAAAAAAATTTATTTTGTGTACTCTATTCCTAATTATCTTTAAAATTATATACCGCGACCCTATGTAACGCAATAAAAATATTTTACTTCACATTCGCTTCTATCAGAGCCCCCCTGAAATAAACATTTTTATAACTTTTTAAGCCATATTCGGCTGGAGGCCACCGGTTTACATAATATATTTAAATTTGAATGAATTACGTTCAGAAGTTATAAGGCTCTGATAGACGGACGGACAAGTGCAAATTCACTCAAGTAGACTCTGAGACCTTCGCTTCGCTCGGCCAATAATCCGCCACAGTAGATAAATCTATGTTATTTTTTGGTGTGGTGCTGTGCCAGTGCGAATATTATGTCATTACATTTTTACTTATTATTCTCTGAGCTGGTTATTATCACTAAAAACTGATAATAGTCAGAAACCCGAAGAATTAAAATCCATACTAATATAACTAATGCAAAAGGTCTGTCTGTCTGTTCCACCTATTTTGACCAAATTTGCTCCACAGTTGCATCCCAGGGAATATAGTTTCCTCATATGTAATGTGAATGGAGTTCCTATGGGAATATGTACTTAGATAAAAATAGTACTCCTTTTATTTAATTTTCATGTATATATAACTTAATTGTTTAAAAAAAATATTTCTTTTCCAGATATTGCCAAAGTCTACTTTAGGGAAACATGGGCAAAGAGTAAGTACTACAACTATATTAAGTTGGTTTAATAATCATTGAAATGGATACAAATTTAAAAGCTCCAATAATTATTACAGTTTTGTGATCGTGATTTGATAAAACTTGTTCATAATTAACATAACCCAGCTGAATTATGACACAGTATGGCTAATTCAAACGGATCATTGCTGCTGAGGTGCGCCGTGCGAGTGCTTGCTTATGCAGCTCTCGTACAAACTGTTGAAGTCAACGTTCATACTACGTGCAAAAATTATTGTGACGCGCCTTGCGGTCAACTTCAGACGTGACTATTTGATTGACGCGCGCTATACCTACTTCCTAGTCTTTGTACATGTCACAAATAAATTAGGCCACCTTAAATTACCGTAGATAGTAGAGTAGATTTGTTTTATTATACTGTTATCAAAGGAAGTAGTGTTCACATGCTCCTTCCTGGATCGTTTCTCTTAAATAGGTATTTCTTTTGTTTACATAAGTATATTCAATGAATCAATCAAGTATTCATTTATTCAATTTATAGTATTTGTATTAGGTATACTGTAGGTACACATATTGACGTCAATTACTTACATATAAAACATGACGGTGATAATTACGCGCCCTGGTCTGAGAAGAGCCCACAACAAACTCAGCCGTTTTTTTTTCATTATCACCATATCACAAATCATCTTAACTAAGGAACTATCAAAGCTTTTTAGCAGAACTACCATAAGAGCAAATTATTGCCAAGCTTCCTTTTCATTTAAGTAATCCTTTACATGGTTATAAGATTTTTCAATGAGATTATGTTTTACATTAACTTGGAACTTATTCAGAGACATCTTCAACATGTCTTCTGGGAGCTTATTGTAGAAGCGGGTACTGTTTCCAACAAATGAATTGCTAGTTTTACTAAGCCTAGAAGCAGGCATTACAAGTTTATTTTTATTTCTAGTATATTGACATTGTGACAATAACTTTTCTTCTTGAATTTATCAATGTGTTTATGCACGTATACTAAATTTTCAAATATGTATTGGTCTCTCTTAGTGACTCTGTAGGTCCCATATTATATATGGCTCGAACAGCCCTCTTCTGCAGCGCAAAAACATAATTAATATAAGCAGCATTACCCCATAATAAACTCGCCGGCATATTTAGCGGAACATAAAAAAAAGGTTTGATATCAGTATCATATAAGGTTGCTGGCTGGTTCATACGTCATTTAATTTAAAAAGAAATATTTTCAAATTAAGAAAACAACTGAACATCACATTCCATGCAATTGTTTTAATTTTATTCAAATACACCTTATCTGGAGCGAACTTCGAGTATTTCTTCCTTCTGAGTTTGATTTAAAATTTCATTGAAATACTGTTTTTTGTTAGTTAGTTCTCTTAAATAAAATTGACGGCAGGCATATAATATACAGACGCAAAGGAGAACGATACATTCAGACAAATTTTGAAACTACAGTTGAATACGGTGGTGGATAAATAATGGTTTGGGCGGGCATTTGTTTGAGAGTTCGCACGGACTTGATTGACAGAGGGAGTCTGACTGCAGACCGCTATATCAGAGAAGTTTTAGAAGAAAATGTCGTACCGTTTGCCCCATATATCGGTGAAGATTTTGTTTTTATGCAGGATAATGCTCGGCCGCATACCGCTCGGGTAACTCAAGCTTATCTTAATGATATGAATATCACTGTTATGGAGTGGCCGGCGAGATCACCGGATAAGAACCCACCAGCTCCTGCCAACGTTTAATTTTAATTTAATTTAATTTACATCACATCATAAAAAATATTACTATTACATACTAATAAATTATATTATTATTACATTAATCATTATAACCATAGTATTACAACCGTGCATTACATACATTAATACCAAATATACATAAAGAACGTTAATGGTTGCAATAGTATAAACTGATGCGCAACCACCAACGCTTATCTCAGAGAATAAGTATCGACACAGTATAACATTAACAATTTACAATAATAATATACAATAAGTATACATGAGAGAATATAAGTAGGAACATATTATCACGGTAACAAAAATAACAATAACAAAGGTGTGTGTGTGTGTGTGTTTGTGTGTGTGTGTGTGTGTGTGAGAGAGAGAGAGAGATAGAGAGAGAGACAGAGATTGTGAGAGGATTGGTTGTGTCTGTTCTGATTAAGTGCTAAGTCATTTGGTGTGTTTAATCATTTGATAAAATCTTCAACATCATCGTATGACAGTGTTTTAATCCACATTGAAACAACATTTTTGCATTTTTTAACAGTTAAGGGATAGTTATTCACGATCTTATTAACTTTGTTGTATAGTGACGAACTAGCATAGTAAAATTGTCGCCTGGTAAGTAAAATGTGAGATGGAATTATCGGACATACCGGATCAGACCTCCTTTTTTCTTCGTAAATACTCGGGTTATAATATAGTTCTTTATGGTTTCTTAGTATCACTTGAAGGATGTACATTTTCCTAACAGAGAGTACATCAGCTGTTTTATATAATTCATCAGACGGGAATCGAATTGGTTTGCGTAGCATTACCTTTAGCACAGCTTTTTGCGCTCTCTCAAGTCGCAGCATGAGAGTTTTATTGCAACTTCCCCATGATTTGATACAATAGGATAAGAGACTTTGTACTAAAGAGGATTAAACGATTTTTAACGTTTTTAAATCTAAGACAGATTTCAGATTTTTAAATACATAAGTAAGCTTTCTGGTCTTACTTAGAAGCGACTCCACATGCTGCGCCCAGGATAGCGTGTGGTCCACCACAACACCCAAATATTGTGCATGATCCACGCGATCCAAGACTTTACAGTAACAAACGGAACTTAATTTTGACCCACATGTATGAGGGATTATCTTAAAGCAGCAATCGGGCTGGGTTAATTTATTAGTGGAAAAGGTTATATATTTAGTTTTTGCGACATTAAGAGATAGAAGATTGGTGGAGAGCCAGGTCATTATCCTTACCAGGGCAGCTTCAGTGTAATGCTGTACTTCGGACCAACTATTGCCTTGGACGATTAGTGCTGTGTCATCAGCGTAAGAAATTATATGCCCGTGGGAGATTGGTATATCACAAAGAGCATTTATATATATAAGGAATAGTGTGGGTTCTAATACGCTTCCTTGCGGAACTCCATACGTTAATGGTTCCTCTTGACTTACCCATTCATCAATTTTAACACACTGCGCCCTATTTGTTAAGTAGTTCCTAAATAGATCCAGGGCACAACCTATGATACCAATACGTTCCAGCTTAAGGAGTAGTGTTGGCATAGACACAGTGTCAAATGTTTTAGATAAATCTAGAAAAATGGCAATCATTTTATCTTTTGCATCAAGACCCTTAGTTATGATGGTGACAAGCTCTAACACAGCGTCATCAGTGGACCTGCCAGCACGGAAACCGTATTGATTATTAGATAAGATATTATTTTTGTTAAGATATTGGACGAGGCGATTATTTATTAGTTTTTCCAGAATCTTAGATATTGCAGTAAGGACAGAGATTGGTCGATAATTGTTGAAACTGAGTCTATCTCCGCTTTTATGAATTGGATAAATTAACGCCTTTTTAAAGACAGAAAGGAAAACTCCTTTGGTAAAACAGTTGATAACAGTTGATGTGTGTCAGTAGAGGTACCAGGATATGTCTGGCGCCCTTCAAGAGTGCAGCAGAGAGAACGTGGGAGAACTGCGAATCGCCGTAGTTGAGGAATGGCGGAGACTATCCCAGGAGACCATCGATAACATCATTCTCAGTATGCCTAGACGGGTAAAAACTTTAATAAGAGCACGTGGAGGAAATACGCGATATTAATCACCATTTTTCTAATTTAATTAATTGTTATTTTAATATTAAATTTCACGTTTCCCGGTTACATGAAAAGTTCAAAAATGTACCATTTTTCACAAATAGGCTTTACTCGCAAAATCTGTTCTTAATGTGATCTCATTTTAAGTAAAACAAATGAAACTTAAAATAACAAAAGAAGTGTAGTAAGTAGATTTTAAAATAAAACCATAATTTTTTAATTATGGACCTTTTTTTTATGTTCCGCTAAATATGCCGGCGAGTTTAGTATACCATATGACATAATGCTGTGAAAGTAACCAAAATAAACTAATCTCGCCGTTTCTATATCTGTCAACTGGCGAATATTTTTAACCGCGTTTGCAGCTGAACTAAGCCTGTTCGATAAGTCATTTATGTGATGGCTTTCTTCCATTGAGGAGTACGTTATTAGCTTCGAACCACTGTACAACTTTAGTGAGAGAATTGTTTACTTCGTTAAGAGTTGTTTCGTAACGATTTATTTGAAACAAAAGTGATGTATTATCAGCAAACAATACTATCTCATGATTATCCTTGGCAAGATAAGGAAGATCGTTAATGAAGAATAGAAAAGGCCCTAAATTAAACCTTGTGGAACCCCCATTTTTACAAAAGTAGGAATTCATCACATCCAGTGCTACGCCCCCTAGTTCCATAATGGTACAATTTTCTGACTAACGTTTCGTGATCAACACTATCAAAACTTCAAAAGCCTTAGATAAATCACATAAAACGCCAACGTGACTCCTCCCAGGCTTCGAATATATTTTCAATTAACTCAACACCAGCATCGATTGTTGAGCGACCCCGTATAAATCCAAACGGTTTACTGTGTAACAAGTCATTATTACAAAAATGTTTGAGCAATTAATATTAATTTTCCAAATATTTTTTTGGATTTACTTATGGGCTCATAGGTAAATCCAAAAAGTTCAATGAAAAGCTCTATAGCTCTTTAGGTAAAGCAGGTGAGCCCCCGTTCGGACGGATGCTTTTTACGCCGGGCGTTGACGCTTTTTTTCATTTTCTAAATAGAACATAGGGATTCTCCTGTATGTGTTCACACGCTGACGCTTTTTTACGCCGGGTGCTTTTTTATCGGGAGTGTTCCATTTCCAACGCCGGACGTAATTTATGCAACATAATATGGAAACGTCTCAACGGAAAAAGCGTCGGTTCGAACACCTAAATCGCTTTTATTAGCTCCGAGCGCCAGTTCAATTGCGCCTATTTTCTGCGCACATAATTTTCTGTCCTAATGGAGGATTTAATGGACTTCGAAAGAGTTTATAGATGTGGTAGAACTACTAGGTTACTACTAGGTTTATATATTAACATACTTGTCCGAATATTATATCTAATAAAATTATCAGAATAGATGGACATCCAAAAATACTATTTATATATTATATTATACAATATTAGTGAGGTGAAAAGAAACCATTTTTAGTGTTATTACTTGTTCTTTAAATAAATGACAGCCGGTAGCAATTTTATTTTCAGAAAATTCTTGATAATTGTTACATAATTCAAGGAGCATTTTATTGACATCTCGCGATTGCTAATATCGTAATTGTATAGCAGGCTTTGCTGTACTTGGCGGCCTTAATTGACATGTATAATGTTTTATATTGGTTACATACTGTCCTTCATTCATGTGCTAGATGCATAAGACATTCTAGTCTATCAAAGTCAAAATACAAATATAAAGTTTCGTGCACCTAGCGATCGAAAATGTCCGATTGGGTAATGAATGCGTTGTATAATTAGTTTTATCGAAATATATATAACTTGTAATTGGTTCCGTCAATCTATTTGTAAAAATTACCTTCAAAGGTACGAACTAGTGAGCCATATTCATGTTTCGTAATAAACGTATAGAATCCTACATAGCCATTAGATCTAGTAAAGATTTAAAAATTGCGCGCAAAGCGCTTAGCACGTCCACATCGAGCGGAGTCATGATAAGGAGTGATTTTTAGCGCTCGTTTCAATAGCATTGTTTCAAGCGATAGAAAAAGCTGCTAACGCAACGTTAAATAAAGCGCTCGTGCGAACGAGCCTTATCGCTATCCCAGTTCGACTAACAAAATAGAGCGAGAGGTTAGACACCAGTAGCATACTAGTGGTGTCCGATCTCTCGTTTTCGCTCGGCAGTGGGATTTGCTTCAAATAGGTGCTTGCTCCATTATTTTTTATTTGTTCATGTCTCTAATGGATACTTTGCCCAGAAAAATGAAATATTGATATAAATCTGCCAATTATTTGACAGTGTCATGTAAAACTTGTAAATAATGGTATGCAAGTTCCTTGTATTCCTTTTTCTTTTAATGATACGTTAACAATTCGTTAGTGTATAAAGTTCTTGTTCATGTAGTCTAATATTACGAGCTCTAACGAATTTAAAAAATGATTGCATCCAACTTTTCAATCAAAATTAATATTAAAATTATAAACCTACCGAATGTAAAAACAAGGTTTGATTCTATATAAATATAATAAGAATATCTGATGAAAATAAGATCTAATTTTGCCCTTCAGGAGGTATTAAAATCTGATTTACACATAACATTACAGATTTGTGCAATATATTGTAAATGGCAAGGGAGCAGAGAAAATTGAATCATATGTTGTAAGTACCATATATTAATTTATGTTGTTTCAGAACTAAACTTGACTTAGATAAGTCGACAAATGGCGATGCCAATGATGACGAAAGTAGAAAAAAGAAAAAGAGTAAAAAACATAAAAAACGTAAAAGGGAGACCGACGAGCAAGAAGAAAAAACCTATAAGAAAAAAAAGAAGTCCAAAAAAGAAAAGTATAAAAGCTCTAAGGTTGAAAGTGAAACATCACTTTCTGATGTTGAAGAATTAATTAAGAAATCTAGGCGCTGTAGCAAGCCACTGAAAAAAGAGTCGTCACTAGATACTCCATCTATTGACAGCATAAAAACTCCTAAATCTAAAAATGGTAACGTAGCCATCACGAAGTCGCGTAGCAGTAGCAGAAACGATGTTACACAAAAAATTGATGAAACTTTAGAAATTATATCATCCAATTCCGAGACCGAAAATTACCAAGAAGATTGTGCTAGTCCTGAATTAACGGTAGAGGACGATCTTGACCTTGAAGAATTGATGAAACAGAAAGAACTGTTGCAAGCTCGTTTAGTTGCTTACTATTCAGACAAAAGTGATGACGAACAAACATATAAAAAGAAAAGTAGCAACGTCATATGCATTAATGACGACAAAGTTAAAACCTCTACAAATAAGAAGGATAAAAAAGATCTTGATTCTGAAATAAAAAGAAACAAACACAAGTATAGCAAAGAGCGATCATCTAGACAACAGGAAGATTTGAGAGATATAATTAATAGAGAAAGTAGAAAAGAAATGGAAAAGAGGTTAGAAGAAAAAGAGTATCGTGAACGCAAAGAGCGAGAGCGTCGAAAGGCGGAATCAGATAAAGAGAGGGAACGAGAGCGAGAAAAAGAAAGAGATCGGGAAAAGGAACGAGAGAGAGAAAAAGAGCGCGACAGAGAGAGGGAGCGAGAAAGAGAACGTGAGAGAGATCGTGAAAGAAAACGCGAGCGTGAGCGTGACAGAGATCGAGACCAACGATCTTCAGAACTAAAACGTCGAGATAGGGATACAGTGCGTAGTCGAAGAACCAGGGAGAGATCGCTAGCTTCGCATCGTGACAGAAGATACTCTGATCGTGATCGTAGATCACGTGAACGTAGTAGAGATAGATATAGACCTCGTTCTCGAGACAGAGAAAAAGATTCTAGATCAGATCACAAAGATAGACATATAGTAAGTATAAAGTGTCATTCACGTTAAACTCGCCTCCAGGTTGGTGCCGCGATGTGCCCTGTGGCAGCTTATCTATAGCCCAAGAAAAACAATACAATTTTAATTTGTAATAATAATAGTTTCTAAGAATATTATTTGTTTCAGACCAGTACAAATGAAGTAGCTCAAATTGTACCCAGCTCCAGTGATGAAGAACTAGACATATCTGTTAACACAGACGATGAAGAAGAAACAGAAGAACAAATCATTGAAAGAAGAAGGAAACAGCGGGAACAACTATTAAAGGTTTATGTTTGTTAGTTTACAAAGAAAGAAATAAAATAAAATCACTCGTTAGTAATATCCAAAATAGTTTCTTCAGCATCAGAAACTTCAAAATATTATGCTTTTGCTGTGAGCAATGGAACAAAATATAATATGAATATTCACAGGCTTCTATATTTTAAAATTATCTTATATTTTTAGAGATTGGGATGCAACAACAGCAGTTCTGCGACAGAGAAGAGTCAGGCAGCATCTGACGCAAAGAAAGTTGAAGTAGCAACTCCCGAGATTAAGGTGTCTAAAGAATCTACAACTATTGTACAGACTAAAAGAGACAGCACTATCGAACTAAAGAACGAAACCAGCAGTGCATTAATAAGAAATATCGACAATGAATCCAAATCTGGCGTCAAATTGGAGAAAACACTTAGAGGCAGTGAATGGGATATGTTTGCAGATCAGGACCATTTCGACAGTGTAGATGTAAGTTTTTAACTGTGTCTATATCTATACACCTTTACATTTATGTATTTTTTTATTATGCCAACCACAAAACTAAATGTTCCGTTGATGAATTTAGATAGATACATATTTATATAATGAATAACTATTTTTACAAACCCACCTTTGTGGTATTTATCTACTAGATGGGGTCACCCGGCTACGTTCAAGGAGTTGATATGCGGTTGTGTGGTAATTGGAATAAAACTATAAACTTTAAAATATTCGAGGCATTTTTTTATTGAATTCATAGGTACTTGTTTATAAAAAAAACATTTTTCATTTTGTTATCCGGGGTATGAAATATAAATCAAATCAACATTTTATTAGAACACGTTCCACAACATTCTAGAGTCTTCTGGAATGTTCCACAATGATCTGGGATGACCCTGCACCGTCCAGACTATTCCACAACATTCCAGAATGTACCGTGTTATTCTAAAATGTTTTGGAATGTTGAATGTTGTTAAATTTTCGGGACTGTTCTAGAAATCTCTAGTGGGCGAAACTTCCAGCCCTTATACCTTCAAAACCAAGCCCTTCATGGATGGGGGATGAGGGCTACCACCCCACGTAACTCCTCCTTGAATGAACCGCGTCTCGTTTCTGAGTTTTAGCGGCATGCACAATGCACATTGTACACTTTATTTTATTATAATATATATTGGTTATGTTTTATGATTACAGACGCCAACTGCCGGAAAACCCCGAAGTAAAAATGCTATGGAAAACCCATCTCTTACTGATAATTGGGATGACGCAGAAGGATATTATAGGTATGTAAAACTAATAAATTGATAGTAATGATGTTGATCTTTTGAAAATTAATCCACTTTTCAACCAAGGTTTACATTTTGTAAACTCTGTTTTCAACAAAAAATATTCTTATAGTTTTACTTATTCATATTTATGGTTATAACTGCTTGATCAGTCTCTTGTATGAATCGAACGAAATTTTCAACGTATGTAATAAGCTAATGCGTGTTTCCACTTTCCAGGGTACGGATAGGTGAGACTCTGGACAACAGATATACCGTGTATGGCTACACGGGCCAAGGCGTGTTCTCCAACGTGATCCGAGCTCGTGATCAAGCTCGCGGGAACACAGACGTCGCCGTCAAAATCATTAGAAATAATGAAATCATGTGAGTTCTGAGCTTGGTAATGAAAGTGTATAGTAGTAGATCGTCCTGAACTATGAATTCCCGTAAACTTTTTTACTTTTTAGTGTATTAAGTGATTCAAATTAAACAAAAGTTGTAGCTTTTAAGATAAAACTTTTTCCAAATATCCAGGGCCAAATATTATGTTTTCTATCAGATCCGCGGCTTCATCACGACATTCAATGGCAAATCAATTTACTTTAGGATTAGTATGTAGGATTTCTTCATGATAGTGTAAAAAGACGTCCCCATAAGCATGCCACAACACCAAAGTGACGACCGCGACCGCTCTGACAAGAGCGATACGACGAAGTAGTGCAAAAAGTTATGGTAATTTACACAGATAGGTGGTCTGTTGTGGACTATCTAATAGACATAGTATAAAAACATTTTTTTATAACATTATGATTTTTTATTATAGGCATAAAACTGGATTGAGAGAATTGGAAATCCTCAAGCGCTTGAATGACTCTGACCCAGACGACAAATTCCATTGTCTACGTCTTTTTCGTCACTTCTTTCACAAACGCCATCTTTGTATGGTCATGGAACCTCTTTCTATGAACCTAAGGGAAGTGCTCAAGAAGTATGGAAAAAACAGTGGTATCCACATAAAAGCTGTAAGGAGTTACACTCAGCAAATGCTGTTGGCTTTGAAATTGTTAAAAAAGACTGGCATCCTGCATGCAGGTAACAATAATTAATACTTATCCTCATTATTTCATTGTTTTTTTTGTTTCGACGGTTATTTTCATTATGCAGGTTTATGCATAGAGAGTTAGTTTTTATGCACCGCCATAGTAAAAATTAGATCATTTATGAGGGTTTGCTGAGAAGAATACGAAAAATTAAATTACGTCATACTAAATTCAATAAGGCGGACAATGGTGCCGATTCTGTAATGTAACATCTCTAAACTAAACTAAAATGACAGCTTCAAATCTAGTTCTGTCCCTTTCCGTAGGGAGTATTATGAAAGGGTTAGCAATATTTATAATGCTCTAATTATAGTTTAGTTTAGAGATTGTGCACTACAGAATCAGCCCCAATATAATATTTTTTATATTGTTTTTTAATGATATAAGTGCTCTTTATATATATATATATATATATATATATATATATATATATATATATATATAAAGAGAATATATATATATATATATATATATATATATATATATATCTTTATATTTAATTTAAGTGCTATAGTATATCTACTACTGCTTCGGAACTCGAAACTGCAGTTGCTCTTAAGATTTTTTACTGTTAATTATAATTAACATGTAGAAAGGCAATTTACTTAATATATCCGAAATATTCAGTATGTCTTCTGGAGTTCTTTATATTAAAATTTTAATTTCAGATATAAAACCAGACAATATTCTAGTGAACGACAGTAAATTGATTCTAAAACTGTGTGACTTTGGATCTGCGTCACATGTGTCTGATAATGAAATAACGCCGTACCTTGTATCAAGATTTTATAGAGCTCCAGAGATCATCCTCGGCGTCCCATACGACCATGGCATTGATATGTGGTCTACAGCATGCACTGTGTATGAGCTATCTACTGGCAAAATTATGTTTAGTGGTAAATCCAATAATGAAATGTTGAAATACTTTATGGACTTGAAAGGGAAACTACCTAATAAGATTGTCAAAAAGGGTCATTTCAAAGAACAACACTTCGATAGTAATTGCAATTTCTTGTACCATGAATTGGACAAAATTACAGAAAGGGTAAGTAGGAGAAAAAATTTATATCTTGTAATCTGCAATACATACATATTAATGTTGACTAAAAATATGGCATATGTTTGCTTATTATAAATTATTTAAAATTTAGTTATCATTAGAGGCTGGTCAATCGCTTTAGACCTCTGCTGCTTCAGGACAACACTAGACCACACATTGCACAACAGACTGCTACCAAATTAGAGGAGCTTCAATTGGAATGTCTAAGACATCCACCGTACTCCCCGGAGCTTGCTCCATCAGATTACCATTTTACGAAATTTGGATAACTTCTTGCAAGGGAAAAAATTCAACTCAGATGGGGCAGTCCAAAGCGCCTTCAAAGATTTTATTGTTTCCCGTCCGAATGGTCTTTTTAGTAAAGGGATCAATAAACTACCTATGAGATGGCAAAAGTGCATAGATAGCAATGGTACATACTTTGATTAAATAACTATATTATATAAAAAAAAATCGACTTTATGTTCCTCCCTTACAAAACGCCAATTTCATATGTAAGGACCTAATATTATTTGAACAATGCTACTGCGAAACCACCCTAATAGGAAATTGAACAAGAACGAAAGAAAGATGACAAGAAAGATAATAAGCAATTTTCTAATTGTTGCAGGAAAAAGTAGTCATAATGTCAAGTATAAAGCCTACGCGTGATCTGCAATCGGAGCTAGCACCACCCCACCATCGCTTGCCGGCGCCTGAGGCTAAGAAGATCACGCAACTTAAGGACCTGCTAGAAAGAATGCTTATGTTAGACCCATTAAAACGGGCCTCCGTCAATCATTGTCTCGCTCACCCTTTTATTCAAGAAAAAATTTGATTGAATTTATACATGTGACACCTGAAGGCAGGCAAGGTGAATTGCATCAACGATGGTTATGGCTAACGTAAATTTGACTATATTTTTAGTTAATAGTAATACTTTGGGCTGCAAGTCAGGGTTCTACTACTTACTACTTTTTACCAAAGTTCGAGACATTGATTGAGTTATAGAATATGGATGTAAGAATACACCTCGTTTTTCAGATTTAAGTTAACCATAACAATCGATGATAAATTGACCCTAAGACATGCCTACAGTCTGAAATCTCAATACAATGAGAAGTTTTATCAATAATTAATTAAAATTTTACATACGATTTACTTAGTTTGTATTATAGCATTTAAAAAAAATGTGTTCCACACTCGGAAGTAAAAATATATTAGGTACCATGGAATCACCTCGCTGTCCGTTAAATCTCAGCAGATTTATTGAATACTGCTGAAGTTATGGTCTCTGGAACCGATCAGAAAAAGCTCATGTATATGTCACCGTAAGATTGCAAAAACCGTTAGATTGTAATCTAACTAGCGACATTGTAAACTGTCGACAGATTGTGAACCGTTCAATGTTCTGAGTGTCAATTTTTGAAATATGTATTTACGTTTTCTTGTTTCTTGTAGGTTAGGTTAGGGTTCGACACAAAGAATCAGGTAGTGCCCGGCCTCTTACGGCCGGCCGGGCACTTAGGTTTTGTCGGGTTTATATACCTAACAGATTACAATCTACCGAAAAATAATGCGTTAAATTGTAATCTGTCGACAGTTTACAATTTCGCTAGTTAGATTACAATCTAACGGTTTTTGCATTCTTACGGTGACATATATATGGTATTACTAGCAGACTTTCCCCCTACAACGTCACAAACATTACCTCTTTATGAGTGAAAATGACGTCGAGTCCTCGGAACGTCGCGTCGCGTCGGCACGGGCGAGCGGACCGTGACTGTGTCACGGGGCCCTGGGCTAATATTACGGCCTGTTCCACTAGCCCCTACCAATGTGTCCCCCTTGGGGGATAAGAGTGGATTTTTTTCCCACCTATCCCTACAGAGTGATTTTAATCAATAATAAGTACTGTCAAGAAGAAAACTATTTATTAATACTTAAAAAGTTAAATAGTTTAAATAAAATAATTACAACTGCTCATACAAGGAAAACAAACAAAAATCGTTTACTACTTAGCATTTTTTATTACTTGCAGTAGTTAGTAACAAAATATGGTATCTTAGGAAAAGTGTAATAACAATAATAATTTTTATTAAGAATTTTTTCATTTTAGAAGAATTTTTGTTTTTAATTTTCGGTATATAAAACCGATAGAACAATCAATAAATCAATATTCATTTATTCAAATTAGGTACACTGTACACTTATTGACGTCCGGAATTTATAAACATGATGGTAGTAACCAATTACGGTATCTTAAAACTATGAGGTTCAAAATGCGCCCTGGTCTGAGATGAGCTCACAACAAACTCAGCCGGTTTTTTTTTGTTATCACCATCTTACAAACATCATATATTTAATAGAACTATATTTAACAATTTGTTTAATTAGCCGCTGGGACAATTCATTTCCATGCTTTTTAAATAATCTTTTTAATTGTAATAGGATTTTTCAATTCATTTATGTTTTACAAAAAAAAAAACAAAAACTAATCTAATCGTAATTTTTCTAAACATTGTCCAACGTTGATTCCACCCATTATTAACTGGAGTTGTTATGTTGTATAACATAGTCTCTTAATTTATATTTATTTTCTCTTTTTTTCAAATTTCAATTGTTTACAATTTTAATATAATTATTTCTTAAAACCCCGTATGAGCCAAAAAAAGTATTTATTTACTATTGTTAATATTAAAGAGGTTCATATATGGAAACGTAAAGGTTTGATACTATTAGGTTGAAACACTCGATAACTATTTTAATCATACTTTATTAGCAATTTTCACACAAACACTGTACAGCCATCTTTTACATTCTAGCATAGATTAAATATATCCCACCATCACATCCCGATCTCCGCCTCCAATCGCCCGTCACGGTCGAGAGCGCTGTAGAGGGAATTATCTATGGTCCCATAGATGGACCATAGATAAATCCGTCAATTTCAGTCTAACAATACTTATGTACAGGAATGTACTTGTTAACAAAAACGGCCCACATACTATTTGGTATGGATGTCACCGTAAGATTGTAAAAACCGTTAGATTATAATATAACTCGCGAAATTCTAAACTGTCGAAAGATTAGAATTTAACGCATTATTTTCCGGTATATTGTAATCTGATAGCAGATAGGTATTTAAACCCGATAAAACCTAAGCGCTTGATTATTTATGTCGAACCCTAACCTAACCTACAAGAAAGAGACAAGAAAACGTAAATAAAATTAATATGACAAAAAATTACATTCAGAACATTGAACAGTTCACAATCATTCGACAGTTTAGAATTTCGCGAGTTAGATTATAATCTAACGGTTTTTACAATCTTACGGTGACATGGATAAGTGTTCAAAAAGTTCTCAAACCAAACTCTCAAGCTTATGGAGGAGAGACAAGAGATGAGACTGCAATCGTCAGCAGATGCGTCTGCCTACCTGATTAATAGACAGATCTCTAAAGCGCAAACGCGCGACTTGCGAAATGCTAATACCTACAGAGTATATAAAAGATACTATCGAGCGAAATAAGGGCTCCAAAGTGCTCGCAAGAGATCTGGCTATCGGACAGAGCCAGCTGACGCGTCTTAAAACTGATGATGGTAGTCTCATTTCGTCAAAACCTGAGATCTTCGGGGAGGTAGAGAAGTTCTATGCAGTTATACACCTCAACACAAAAGCCTGTTGAAGATTTGGCGAGAGATCCCAGAGCCAAACTGACCGGACACTATACCGAAGATATCCCGGACGTCAGCCTTTACGAGATTAGTATGGCTCTTAAACAGCTTAAGAACAACAAGGCTCCAGGTGAAGACGGAATCACGGCAGAACTCCTGAAAGCAGGTGGAAAACCGTTACTTAGTATTTCAGCGATTGTTCAATTCCGTCATTCATCAAGACACAACGCCTGAGGCATGGCACAGGAGCGTGGTGGTTCTGTTGTTCAAAAAGGGTGATAATACCCTACTGAAGAATTACAGACCCATCTCACTGTTGAGTCATGTCTATAAGTTGTTTTCAAGAGTCATAACGAATCGTCTCGCTCGTAGGTTTGACGACTTCCAGCCTCCCGAGCAAGCCGGATTCCGAAAAGGCTTCAGCACCAATAGACCACATCCATACGCTGCGGCAGATTATACAGAAGACTGAAGAGTATAACCGGCCACTTTGTTTAGCGTTAGTGGACTATGAGAAAGCTTTTGAGTCGGTGGAAACTTGGGCGGTATTGAGGTCTCTGCAGAGATGCCGGATTGATTATCGGTATGTCCAAGTGCTGAAGTGTTTGTATGAAAGTGCCACCATGTCAGTTCGTATACAGGACCAGACTACGAGGCCGATCCGACTGCAGCGGGGAGTGCGACAGGGGGATGTTATCTCCCCGAAGCTATTTACTGCTGCATTGGAAGACGTCTTTAAGGTTCTGGATTGGAACGGACTTGGCATCAATATAAACGGCGAGTCTCACTCACCTTCGGTTTGCCGAAGACATAGTCATCATAGCAGAGACTCTGGAGGACCTCAATGCAATGCTCAATGACCTCAGCAGAGTTTCTCAACAGGTGGGCCTAAAAATGAATATGAGTAAGACGAAAGTTATGTCTAACGCTCAAGTTCCGCTCCACCCAGTGATCGTTGAGAGCTCTGCACTCGAAATTGTAGACGAGTACGTATACCTGGGACACACAGTACAGCTGGGTAGGTCCACTTTCGAGGAGGTCAACCGCCGAATCCAACTCGGATGGGCTGCGTTCGGGAAGCTTCGAGATGTCTTCTCGTCCAAAATTCCTCAGTGTCTGAAGACCAAAGTCTTCGAACAGTGCGTGTTGCCAGTGATGACTTACGGATCCGAGACATGGTCGCTGACTATGGGCCTGATAAGAAGGCTCAGGGTCACTCAGCGGGCGATAGAGAGGGCTATGCTGGGAGTGTCCCTACGAGATCAAATCAGAAATGAAGAGATCCGTAGGAGAACCAGAGTCACCGATATAGCCCGAAAAGTTGCGAAGCTGAAGTGGCAATGGGCATAGTTAGTTAGTTAGCGACATAGTTCGGAGAACCGATGGGCGTTGGGGTCTCAAAGTGCTGGAATGGCGACCCCGCACTCGAAAGCGTAGCGTCGGCAGACCCACCACACGGTGGACGGACGACATCAAGAGAGTCGCAGTGAGTCGCTGGATCCAGGCGGCGCAAGACCGTGGCTTATGGAGGACCCTACAAGAGACCTATGTCCAGCAGTGGACGTCCATCGGTTGACGACGATGGATAAGTGTAAATATTTTTTCCACTCATCCCTACCGTAGGGATAGGTGGAAAAAAAATCCGCTCTTACCCCCCAGTGGGGATACATTGGTAGGGACTATTGGAACATGCCAATATTACTTGGGCTAATATCACTAGTCCGTCAAAGTTATCTGGTCCGGTGTCCAAAATTAAAACAAATTTTTGTGCTTGTTTCGTTTTTGTTTTTATTGTTCACGCTGTCACCGTGGACTTTAAATTACAACGATAGCGCTATTGTCGGAAAATATTATTCCATATATTAGAAAGGACCATTCAGCTTACAAGGGATGGGTCAGAACTCAAAAGGGTCCCCTGGCATTAGGTACAAGGCTTGCGCCATGGTCGAGCGCATATCGCCTACCTGTCCTACGCGTCTTGTTTCACATTATGTATTTGAAGTATTATTCCAATAAATTCAACCAATATCAAAATAATTAAATCATGTATTTGCAGCAAAATAATTAAAAACACATTATAAGTTAAATAATAATAATTTTTCATCAGTTTTATATTATTATCATGTCACGTGTTCCACAGGTAAATCTGGAAAAAAAATGAAAAATAATTTTTAACTTAATGCATTCTAAAAATATCACCTGTCCCAATAAACCCATCAGTGGCGCGCACTGAGCTTCCCTTAACATCAGTCAATTTGAATGTGGTTCTCCCTGAATTCCCTTCGGAAGTTAGGGTTGACAATTGACACCTATCTAAATAAATAAAAGTTATTGACCAACACTACAATTCATTATACCTACTTAGTTTAAGTAAACTTATACAAATACAAATGAAACTTATACGTGTGGTCAATGGGCCACCTCCTAAGCCCGTGCCACAGCATGAGAGATAGGATAGGTTAGATACCTATCTAACATATTGCAACGCTGCTGATTTTCAGGAGGCCCAAGGGAACATATGTAAAATAAATATAATATCTAGACGAACATATCATGTAGTAAAACACTGTCTAAGTACAAAATTTCGAGCAGGACCACTAGTATTCTCATACCCTTGAGGACACTACTTGTACTAGTTTGTATACGGGCACGAAATTAGCGACGGCGGAGGGACGCGATTAGTCGGAGAGCTGGCTGAATTTTATTAAAATATTTTTGAAGAGTTCTGGTTATACATGTCTGGGTTTCTTTTTTCGAATTCTATGAATACCTATTAAATTTAAAGATAAAAAAGATCAATTTTAAAAAATCTAATTCAAAAAAAATCAAAAAAGATCAAATTTAAATTTCAAAAAGTTTTTTTTTGCAAATGTTATATGGTGCGCAGTAGTGAAATAACCGCAATTGCTCTACCAGACTAGCAGGACTGGATTCGCCAATTGACGAAATTATATTATATCACAATTTTAGCTTGCCTAAAGGACCTTCCCGAAATGGGTCTTCAGCTTTTGGACCTCATCGCCCCGCTGTCGCCGTCGTTAGTTTCGTGCCTGACGCCTTTGTATTGCTAGTACCATAAGTGGTGCTATTATTATTCCTAAAAAACTACTACAATTATTTGATTAATGGAAAGGGGTCAGCCCCGCCAACCCGCATTGGAGCAGCGTGGTGGGTCTAAGCTCTAATTCCCTCTCTCCTATGAGAGTGGAGGCCTGTGCCCAGCAGTGGGACGTTAATAGGCTGCAGTGGAAAGGGGTCACGACTCTCAGTAATGAGGAATACGACGCAGAGAGAGAATGTCCTAGATAAAATTAATTTCTGACCTATTCACAATATTAGCAATCACCGTGAGGATCTAATAATTATTTTAAGTTTGTAAGTTTATCACGTCTTTGAGAAGTGATATCTAGTGAACGGCCCGATGAATAGTCAGATTTTATACTGTTTACATAGATACTGCGCATACTTTAATACTGTACAAGAATCAGCCTCCCTAGTTATGGTTCATTTTTGGTAACCATAACATGTCTTTAAGTGGACATATTTAGTGAAAGGCCAATCAGCATCCGGGCAGACCTTCACGTTTGTCATCAGTGGCTATATTTACCAAAAGTGAAGCTATCTCTTAGTCTACATTTAAGTTGGCCTCAAGATAATAAGCTTTTAGAGGTACTTAAAGGATATTTTACCAATTTGTTTTCACTAGCTGAGGCGAAGTATTTTCCGCTTGGGGAAAAATCTACTGAATTTATTCCATTTTTATCACAATCTAGAGTGTAGATTGGTCTCCCCATTGATAAATCAAGTAACTGAAAAGATAACCATCCAGTTAGTTATACTTATAAATATTTTTTAACTTTAACGTAAAGAGTCATTTAAAATTATTATAATACTAGTCATATTTGAAACTCACCTGCATCAAGCCATCCCGGCTTGCAGTTATTAAACAATTCTTACTGGGATGGAAAGCTATACAATTAACAGGGCCTGTATGTAAACTGAAATTCAAAAATATTTACCTAGTAACTATTTTACTGTCATATTAAAAAATATTTAATTTGTTATTCAATATTATTAAAATCATTCATATGAAAAGAAAACAAAGTCTAAATCACCTGTAATATTGGACAAGATTTCTCATACGTATATCATATAATTTGACTTTCCCTTTAGATGTACCCACACCTATAAAATAACTATCATGGTTCCAAGCCAAATATCTGCCATAACCTTTTTCTCCTCTGTAATTGTGAATACATATTGATGTATCTGTGTCCCATATTTTAGTAATTTTATCTACAGAGCAGGATGCTAAGAGAGATCCATCACTGCACATAGTAGCCCGTAGGACAAAGTGTTCATGCCCTTTAAATCTGGCTATGAGTTTACCCTGGTCAATTTGCCATAATTTTATCAATTTATCTTCAGATGCTGTTATAATCTGAAAAGCAAAACAATTTTTTATTGTATGTATTGAAATTTGATTGGTACAAATTTATTTAAATACAAGCTTCATGCTCACCAAAAACAAGTTTTTAAAATCTGATCAACTGTACTTTTCTATTAACAGTTGTAAACTATTTCATTAGGTCAAGCTGTATGTATAGGTGCATATTCAAAAATTAGAAGTACTTACTCATTCAGAATATTTATACCAACCATAGTTTCATTTGGGGTAAACTGGACTGAGCGCAAAGGCAGAGAATGCGCTTTAAAAACTTTGCAATATCCTATGCCACTTAGCAACCACAGCCTGAAAGTTTTGTCGCGAGATGCGGAAGCCATAAAAGTACCCGATCGTGAAATCGTCACATCTGTTACCTCGGCCTGATGGCCCTATATCCTATACCTCTTAATATCACCGCGTAGGTCCCATAACTGTAAAAATGGAGTACTTAATCTAAAATGATACCTAGATAAAGAACCAATATAAATTTAATGGATTATAATTTATTATTAGGCTACAGCATGGCTACAGTTAAATGGAAACATTGGCAACGAGAAAGTAAAAGAATACTGATTATTTACCTGAACTAAAGTGTCATTTGAACAGCTGGCGAATTGCTTATCATCGGAATGGTTAAAAGATATTGAGTTTATCCTTCTGGTATGTCCTTTGAGTTGTTTTTCCAACGATGGACGTATCTCCATTTTTGAAAAAGAAAAACAGAAAAAATGGTTTCCAATAATTCTACAATTTTTTAAAACGCACGAGTCAAGAGAATTCTTTTATTTTAGCTTCTTATTCGTAGATAGATTTAGTTTATAAAAATAATTATTGCTAATAAATTGAAACTATAGATTCAATCTGCAGTATGTTACTTGTCTCTGTCTCTGATCTGCAGATTCAACACGATTTTAAATCTGCAGTTCTACCACCCTCTTTTTGTTTCTTGTCTCTGTCTACCTTATTTGTCTGTGCCATAGAGGATCTGAAATTTATTTTGAAGCTTCTGGAGACCTAATAATTATTGGAAAAAATAATGGCGTATGGGCGGAGTCTAAGCGAGCATTAGGCCCGTACTCCACCAAAGTGGAGATGCGCGGAGATGTCCCAAGTGGAGACGCGATGAGATGTTTTTCAGCTAGGGTGTATCCACCATGCGGAGATGCGTCCTGGCTCGACTGGAGCGGAGAGGTGTGCTGGCTAGAGCGGAGATGTATGCCGAGTAGAGCGGGACTGAGCTGTGTGCGCCGAGCGGAGCCGCTCACATCCATAGTGTATTATCTATGCTCACATCTCTTCTCTCCTCCGCTGCGCGCTGTCGCCAGCTTGCGAGCCACAGTTCACATCTCCGCATCGATCGCGCCATACAAATATGATACATCTCCGCTCAGTGGTATCCACTGAAGCTGAGCGGAGACGAGATGTGGGAATAAATCATATCTCTCTTTTCCGCTCTGGTCGAGTCCGGGCCTTAGGGCTGGAGTATCGATACTAAATAATCGATATTATAAAACTATGAAAATCATATAAATCATCTTTAGACATATTGAAAAACTTATATTGAAAAACATTAACTAGTATTAGTTTTTTACAATAAATTAATATTGTTATATTAATTCATGTGAACCTGACATATAATACCGTTTCATAATAATAATATATTATTATTATAGTATTAACGGTACTTAGCTATATAATAGATATAAAATTATCACAAAATATATAACTACTTAATAAATAATTAAACATATTTTGAAAAACACTAGTATTCGTATTTTATAACGAACTGGCTAATGTCCGCGACTCTGTCCACGTGAATTGAGGTTTTTTGGTTCCCGTGGTAATTACCCGGAAAAAAACTAGCCGATGTTATTCCAGACTATAATCTATCTCTTTCATCCATCCATACATCCAATATTTCGCGTTTATAATATTATTAAATCAGTTGAATGTAAACCTTACAAACAAAACTGTTTCATAATATTAATTGAAATATCTAGATATTATGGAAAAAATGTTACTGAATAACGTGATAATATGAATAATAAAAGTTGACTGATTTAAAAAAATATTTATTTCTAAAATTTAGAGTTAAAAAAAAGCAATTGATAATATTATTTTATACATAACTTCTTGCGTTTTCGGATTGATCTTCTAATTATACTGTACGGGAACAGGTGATATGGCTCGACCGTAACAAAGGATGATCATCCTCCGAGCGGGTGATGTGCTCGGGGACCACTGGTCCGACCGTTCATCTTTGGAGGTCGTATATATAGCGTAATTCAGAAACGCTTCGTAATCGTGAGTTGGGCTCTTCGTGGTCGCGTGAATCGTACTAGTAATGCCATCTATTGGATTATGTGCGGACTGCGAAGACCGCCACATCACTCCCCTTCGAGTCTGGAGGGCGTCAGCATTCAGTTGTGCGGCGTTGCAAGCATCTGGAGAAGTGGCGTCGATGAACATTCAGGTAAGCGCTGCGTCGGGAAGTACTCAGTGAAGCGGCGTCGTGCAACAACCAGGGTAGTGGCGTTGTAGGCTCATACTACTCTGAGGCTGTGTGACCCACTTGTGCGGCTGGTACTGGCGTCGACGGGCTGTGATATGCTGTTGCGTATCGACTATTGCTGGCCGCTGAGCGTGTGGCTCTGTGAGCGGCTGTGCCGGAACATCGGTCGGCGTTGCTGCGTTGTGTTGCTGTGCTGCGTTGGTTGCTGTGCTGCGTTGGTTGCTGTGCTGCGTTGGTTGCTGTGCTGCGTTGGTTGCTGTGCTGCGTTGAGTTTTGTCGTGCTGCGTTGGATTGCTGTGCTGCTGTGCTGCGTTGTGATGCTGTTGTGTCCTGCTGTGCGTAGTGATGATGCTGTCCTCGCTGCGATGACTGCAGGGTTTATATTGTGATGTACGATGTTGCTCAAGTCTGACGAGTGAGGGCGTGACGTCGGCTTGATGTGCGTCGGCAGGGGCTGTGACGTCACGTCGGCTTGTTTTTGATCGTCGGCGGCGGCTTGGAGATCACGTCGGGGTCACCAATGTACGGGAGCAGGTGATATGGCTCGACCGTAACAAAGGATGATCATCCTCCGAGCGGGTGATGTGCTCGGGGACCACTGGTCCGACCGTTCATCTTTGGAGGTCGTATATATAGCGTAATTCAGAGAACGCTTCGTAATCGTGAGTTGGGCTCTTCGTGGTCGCGTGAATCGTACTAGTAATGCCATCTATTGGATTATGTGCGGACTGCGAAGACCGCCACAATACAAATAATAAAATTTAAAAAATTTAAAATACCCGCTACTAACTCTCCTTTGTGCCCATAAATTTGAAACATTAATTAGAACTTCATAGACGTAGTTATGCATATCTAAAACCATATACAGCATTAATGTCGGCCCAGTAGTTTTTCAAAAAAATGATAATCACGATCGGAGGGCCACTTGTTGGTCAGTTTAGTGGACTATGGCTGAACCCTTCTCATTCCAACAGGAGGCTCTTACTCAGTGAGTGCAGGCTGGGTGAAATGATGAGTAAAAATTAAATCATGCTGCAACGCCCTGTGTTGGCTAGCTTGGTGGACTAGGGCCAAACCGTTTTCATTCCGAGACTCATGCTTAAATTGGAGCCTGCAATGGGTTGAAGTATGAAGTATTCTGTTTTGAGAAACATAGTTATTAGTTTCTGGACACCAATAGAGGTTCAATTCTTGCAAGGGTTGCCTTGCCTGTTGCCCAGATGGTAAATTCTGCAATAAAAAAGAAATAATAAAATTTTATTACTAGGATTAGAGAAAAGCATTATTGAGAAGTTTACATTATTCATCATAAATAATAATATTGAGTAAAGATTCTTACTGGTATACGTAGAAATGGGCTAGCATCATCTTTGAAACGCTGGCGGTTTAGAGTGTAATTATTAATGTCATTCCCATTGGAATGATGACAATATATTCTGCTTCCTTTTGTAGGCTTGAACTCAGCTGTTCTGTTTATAGCATTCAGCCATCTTAGCCTTAATTCATGATATTTTGGGAATCTGAAACAACAAATGATACACAATAACTGCAATGAAGGGACCAAAAACCACTTAAATAGACACTGTAATTTTCAAATACGAGACACCATACTGGAGATCGGGTGTCTAAATCACAAGGTTATCATCGCTGCAGCCTAAAATGAGTTTGGCACTATTATAAGTAGAACCTGACTATTTAATTTCATCTCTCTACCCCTCAGAGTGAGAAACAGTAAGAGTGATATGAAGTGTTAATTTTATCGATATTCAATTTATTTGTAAACCATACAATCCCCATACTATATATACACTCCAACAAAAAGTAATGAAATAATCCAAATTTTTGGGGATAGCGCAAAAATTGAGGTGTTTCGGATTCAGTAAAGAAGAAACTAATAATTATACGAAATAACTTAAAATATTCGCCACAAAAAGAAAAGCTAGATGACTTTGTTACTCACCTATGAAATTAAATTCCTGGGCGTTTTACATTAATATTATTAAGATATCCCACAACTAAGCACTTCACCATAGTTGATTACATAAAACTAAAACAAAATACATGAAAATATTCACAAAACAGGTAGTCACAACCGAAACACTGGAAGCACAACAGACGCCATTTATTAGTACCAATAAATTAGCTTCAATACGACAATCGCGCGACACGTTCACGCAATAACATAAATTAATACACCTGTCTCGTTCAGTAAAGCCGAGTTGCACGGTCAGAGTATGCTCGGACCGAGTGGACTCGTAGGATTAAGCTTCATGCGAGTAGGTATAATCGGATAGCTGTTGACATTAACTTAATTCACTCGGATAATTTTCTTTACTCTCCAATTATTTTTCTTATTCAACATCGAAAAATGTCTGATTTTGTGCGAAATTGTATCTATATTGTCGCAGACTTATTAATCGAAGAGCTAAGACAAGAAATAGATAAGGCGTCAGGCAAAAGGAGAAGAATTTGGACTCGCTCTGTAGGTGCTTTGAATGTTGCTTTTTTTTGTTTACATACATAATCCACAATGATATCAAAATCAAAACTTCGTATCAGACGCTGCACAGCCGCATTCCTGGCGTCTTTATTTTTGTATTCCCTTAAACCTTACGTTCCAGAGAACATCTTCTGCTTACGTATACGAGCTAGTTCGGAAAAGTAGAACGCGATCCGAGTAAATTTAGATCGGACGCCGTCGTCCGAGTGCGCTCGTATTAGAGGTTGACACAATACGAGTTGCGTCCGAGTAGCTATTCGAGGCTACTCGGTCCGAGCATACTTTGACCGTGTCAACGTGTTTGATATTTTTTAAACAAAATGCATCGTTTATCCACAGTAAACAGATACAAACAGTAGTGAAACTACCTAGAAACGCTCGAAACAGCTCACTCACACAAACATGCGCATCGACGAGACCCCTAGGCCCTAAGCCACAGTAAACAGATACATACTGTGCCTAAGCGGTCGTCGCAATGCCGTCACTAGTGAGTGCCGCCACGTGCCGCGCTATGACGAGTGTCTATTTCGGCGATCTTTTAAAAAATGCTAGGAGTGTATTGCGTAGCATTCGGCTGTTTGAACTCTGCTTCAACAAAACCGGAACTATTGTTTTTTAAATTCGTTCAAAATCGATATTTGAGGCTCCGTGGGATCACAAAACAGGAAACTGTAACTAAAATTTTAAAAAATCAGCGCCATTTTGAAATTCTTTGTTATTGTATGGATTTCGTTCAAAATCGATATCTGACGATCCCTAGGATCACAAAACAGGAAACTGGTACTAAAATTTTTAAAAGTCAGCGCCATTTTGAAATTCTTTGTTATTGTACCGATTTCGTTCAAAATCTATATCTGACGATCCTTAGGATCACAAAACAGAAAACTGGTACCAAAATTTTAAAAAGTCAGCGCCATTTTGAAATTCTTTGTTATTGAACCGATTTCGTTCAAAATCGATATCTGAGGATCTCTAGGATCACAAAACAGGAATCTGGTACCAAAATTTTAAGAAGTCAGCGCCATTTTGAAATTCTTTGTTATTGAACCGATTTCGTTCATAATCGATATCTGAGGATATCTAGGATCACAAAACAGGAAACTGTTACCAAAATTTTAAAAAAACTGGTACCAAAATTTTAAAAAGTCAGTGCCATTTTGATATTCTTTGTTATCGAACCGCTTTTGTTCATAATCGATATCTGAGGATCCCTAGGATCACAAAACAGGAAACTGGTACCAAAATTTTAAAAAGTCAGCGCCAGTTTTGAATTCTTTGTTATTGAACCAATTTTGTTCAAAATCGATATCTGAGGATCCCTAGGATCACAAAACAGGAAACTGTTACCAAAATTTTAAAAAAACAGCGCCATTTTGATATTCTAGAATTGATTTAATTTGGGAATTACAGACCGGTTTAATTAGTCACAATGTACTAATTTTAATTAATTTACATATAAGTAAGGATAGTACATAATATGAAAAATCTGTAAATTGTTTACTTTGTTTTTTTCACGATAAAATTACAAATCTAAATTGCATCTGTGGGAAGCCGCGGCGGACCGCTAGTCAAGAAAAAAGGTATTTTTTATGTAATGTTTTTCAAATTACTAGGTATCAGACGCATTTTTGGGGATGAAACGCGGTACGGTTCAACCCGAAAATGCGTGACAAACACCTGAAAACAGAGCTCATGAGCTCTACCCGCGCGCCACCTGCGGCGCCTACCGCGCGCCCAGCCGCGGCTCGCGTACGCTCGCG
This sequence comes from Erebia palarica, assembly GCA_964035005.1. Classification (NCBI taxonomy): domain Eukaryota; kingdom Metazoa; phylum Arthropoda; class Insecta; order Lepidoptera; family Nymphalidae; genus Erebia; species Erebia palarica. The sequence continues at coordinate 27,062,017 of OZ035986.1, forward strand.
CCAAAACTTGTAAAAGGTTAAGCCATAATGATAAGTTAATGACCTACAAAAAAAACAAAGATCTACATGTTGTTGTGTGTCAATATTAAACTGTTTTCCGTATTTTAAACTATCGAGATTAAACGACGCCATGAGTTATAGTTTATTCATATTTAAGTTTTATTCGTAAACTAACTATTTCAATGCGTTTAATTTATCACTACAGAACATAGAACGTTTTAATTAACAAAAACAAAATTAAACCATGAAACATTAAAAGTGACAACCCTATTGCTTCAATGGAGCGTAGGTAATTATTTTATCAACGAGGCTTAGTTTCCATACTGGTTGTATCTGTTTACTGTGGTTTAACTTTAATTATCCTTTCTTAAGATGATGATAATGATACAGATAATATGATCCTCCTTACCTCTACCCTCCACACTCTTCGTTAGTCTGTGGCACAGATTTTGAGGTTAAGCTTTTTTTCTGGTCGGTGGATATAAAATAAATTAAGTCTATTAATTTTGTTCTAAAAAGCTAGGAAAGAATTAAGGTGATAATAATAGTGAAGATAATTTTGGTACGTAATAACATAGTCTTGTACCTAAATTTCTCATTTGATCTTGATTTTTTTTAAAAATTTGACGCCCCGTTGCTTTGGCTGTTTTGCTCGTGTTGGCGGGGGCACGGTATGTAGAACGCCGTACGGCTAGTTGTACTAGTTGTGCGGTTTAAACTAACAAGTGAAGAAACGTCCGCCGCATTGAATCATCATTGTAAATAATAGTGTCAAATTACCCGTAAAATCCTCAGTCAGGACCAGAATGAAATGTGGGCACCCAAACCCCACGCATTCTTGTCTGTCAGAAACTTGTGATAGAGGTTCTGATTCAAGCGAGCTTACGAGGCCAAGTGCGAAAGAGCAGGTCGAGTAGATAAAGTTGAATGGAAGGGCGACGAAACAAGTTTTCTGACGTAGCTATTTATTTCGATTCAGTGCAATTTGATTTTGATGCAGTTGAATATGGAAAGTCGTATTGTAAAACGTATTGCAATGACAATTCAGTTGGACGTCGAGCCGCCATGTTAAAATATGGTGCCGTGATGCCAGCCGTTTGGTAATGCAACAGTTTCTATGATTTGGCGGCGTCATCCATATTATGGCATTGACAGTCAATATTAATATAATGATCTGAATTAATTATATTTGCAGATGTCTATGTCACTACCTCATGAGTAGTAGGTATAGTGAGAAATGTTTCCATCAGGCCATGTTGCGAGAGTAAGACTTCTGTACAAGTTAATATTTCGTGTTCATCGGGCATTGCCTGGTGAGTTACGTTTACTCGGAGATAATTATGCCAGAGAAGAATTCAAACGACATAAGAACTGTAACCCTGTTGAAGCCAAAATATTTCTCACGGAATGGACAGTGAGTAAATTAATAATTTTGTCACCTGTTCTTACAAAATTCTTACAAATATTATAATGTGGAAGTGTGGCTGTATGGTTTTGTATTGTTACGCATGGTCCATCTGTTCTACTGGTTAAAAAAATATTGGGTATTGCACCAATGGTTGCACAGAAAAGTAGTAAAGAAATGTATGAGAACCTAGAGCTCTTATACCTACAGTATGAGATCAAAACTTGAAACTTACATTATCTTAAGGTTAAGTAAAAATTACACAAATTTTTTTTTTTTTATATGGCTGTGTAGAAATTGAAAATGTGTTTAAATGCAAAAATGTATGAGGTAATTGTTCCGATTTTTCCTTTTCTCATAGGATTATGCAATTAATCTGGCAAAGCAAACAAAACCCCTGCATCAAGCCAAGAAGAAGACTGTCGGTAAATATCTGGAGCCTAAATTGTTGGAGTATATGAGAGATGAACAATTGGTGCAGTTGTACGAACTACACCGGGCTGCCTCCTTGGGCACTGACACTGGTTCTGAAAAAGATAGTGAAAAAAATAGATAAATAATGTATTTCTTCTTATATATATTTTTCTTCTTCTATATAATTTATAGCATGCTTTTTCTAATAAGTTCTACTATATATAGGTGTACAAAGAAGTACTGTGGTATGATGTGGATATGTTGGAGGATGACAGCTGACATAAAAGTGAAGTTATTCTAGGTAGACCATGGCCTTACAATGGCAATGCTTATGCCAATAGTAAAAAAATCAATTTAATTCATAATTTGATGATTATAACCCAAATGACTACAATAAAATTAAGGGTACTATTTAAACAGACCTCTAATTAATAGCATTATTTGCCTCTCAAAATTTACTTGTCCTCTGAATTACTAAGTCGGCCACTATCACTGTGCGTCTGAAAAATACTATTATCCATTATATTATATCATTGATGTAAGCTACTGTAAATACAACTCAGCGTTAGTTATTTTTTAGCATCTGAATTTGAAACATATATTCAAACAGTAATCTCCTAAAATGTTTATATTTGACACCAATAAGGTACATCTATCTATACTATCGACAACTCTGCATGTTTAAAATAAAGTGAAACATGAATAGTTTATAACTCGTCCTATATGATCAAATTGTACCTAATATTATCATAAAATAGTAAATTGTGGCCACTTAATATTTGGAACTACTGAGGGGATGTTTGACTGATCACCAGAAATAATAAATTATCACTAAAATTAGTAAATGACCACCAAAAATTTAACTATGTACATTTTAATATAATAATTATAATCACAAAAAAATGTTCAAGTCAATGGGAACCGGCCGAGCGATTGCGGCTGCGGGGCGACGGCGATCGGCAGCGACGTAATTAAAAACATGACTTTGTATGGCGACGCGCATGAAAAGGGCAACGATGCAGCTATGCACGGGCCATGGGCGAAGCGACGGGAACAAAATAGTTTCTTTTCGCCGCTTGCTCGAGTACCAGTATTGTATTTTTATTTATTAATAATCTTCGATATATATGTAGGTACTAGATGGGGCCTTTCATGTAACAATATGTTTCACGGACTTGGTGTTCAGGAACCTCACCTGTCGTAGTCCACTCAATGACTCTGTCACATTCGCAAAATCAATTTTACAAATGATTTATTTAAATAATTTTAATGACATTATTTCAATTGAACTGCCGACTCATAACGTTTGTCGCAACTTTAGTTAGTGAGTCAGAAACCGTCCAAAAGATGACCTTTTTGTTTGAAATCAAGTAAATATTGCATCATAATAAATATAATACTAGCAAAAGAAATAAAAAACATGTCAAATATCATTTTGGTATTCAACATGAATTAAAATGTATCGATATGAGTAGGTATCGATACTTCGATGGTATCGAAACATCCCTACTCGAGCGGGACTGACCGACCGCCACTTTAGTTCCCACCCTTTAGGCCGCTGGTGGATCGCCCCGCGCCGCGTCGCACCGCTACCGCCGTCGCACGGCTGCCGCAAATTCACATACACTAATTGAATTACTATCTTATATTATATAAATGCTCTTTACGAAATTGTGCCATGATCCAGTACTTGTTGACTAAAAACTCCACCAACTGACACCACTCGGAGTTGGAAAGCGTTGGTCGAATGCGGCAAATGTAGACCGACCAGTGACCATTGTGTACCAGGCTCTAAAAGACGCTATCTCCTCTCCCACTATAGATATTTAATATTTTGTAATTAAACTTATTTTATAAATGCATTTTATGATGAGACAATGATAGAATACATCGAACGGTTGGTCTTAGTGTATGCCATCACGTCTTGCCGTGAGCTTTGCTCTGTTCCTCCTTATTTTAATATTTATCAATTTTTATTTATATAATATTTTGTTATCTAAAACTATAACATAATTTATGTGATTATTATTAATTTTATTTAAAAGTAATACTCATAGTATTGAAATTCAATCAATTATAGTCTAGTCATATCGAAATAAGTAAGTTGGTGTAATAAATAATTTTGTTCTACTTACTGCTTCTATTTATTTTCAAAACCTTAGTCAGGTTAAGGGGTCAGGAGTCAAGTCTGACCTACAAACAGGACTCAAGTCAGTATACAATTAAATATTTATAAAAATAAATAAACTCCAGACAGTTCTATAAAACATTCTCAAAGGTGCGTGAACTCTGTCATTCTTCACTTGCCATTCAGCCGATGTGTAGCTGCAATATTCTTAAATCAGCGGCCCACGTTCAGCCGAATTGTAATTAAACAAAGATCAAAGTATTGCATTGTAGAGTGACTTTACTAACGAAATAAAGAGCTAAACCAAGAAAATGGTTGGTTTCGCCCTTTACAATAACACTAGGGGTAGGATGTAGGTAGGGTCAACAGTCAACACAGCGTGGGGTTGCGTGGCCAGATTTCATTCTGGTATTTGTTGTTGACGTGACGTACGTTCAGCCGTATTACAATCTGGCTTAACGTAAAAACGGTGACGTTTTGTAATACGGCGGATTCTATAATTCAGCTACAACATAAGTATAAGATGATGAAGTACTTACATGTTATAAAGACTTATTTTTTTACAATATTTATTTATATTTACACTGATATTTTACTAAATGCAGTCTACACTCTACATAAACACTATTTACATTCAAGTTTAGCTGAATCACTAGATCTATGCAGTTTATCCAAGAATTAACATGTCAAAGCCGACTTCAGCCACTGAAACAAAAAAGAAAATTAATAATAAATTAGGTAGGTATTGAGTACCTACTATGGGATTGCGAATTAGTTTCTTTTTCTGCTATAATGCGGGTTTTGGAATAAATGTGTTTTTTACTATGATTTAAGAACTAGCCCAAATGATTTAATGGTTATTTCGAGTAGGACCTACCTCAGCGAAAGTTAAATTAACTTTGAATGAACTCGTAGAGCAGTTAGTGAAGAACATATCTGAAATGTGATATTGCTGTCTTGTAAAGGGCATCTCTGCTAAGTTTTACGTACAAATAGCAACATATTCAAACCTCCAGAATTTAATTAATAGCTAGCTAGGTAGGTACGTCCAGTTTAAAAAATGTTAATCGAATAAATTGAGGTTAGATTTATATCTAGGTACGTCAAAGTTAGAAAAAACGTTAAAGTAAATAAGAAGTACCCGAACTCGCAATAAGTACTTCAAAATGTTTCTTGTCGGGCTTGTTTGAATGTGTTAGACGTTAGTACCTAAATTACCTAATAAAGTAGATCTAAAATTAAAGCAAGACGAGCTTTGGTCAAAAGTGCACTAGACTGGAAGGGAAGTGTAGATGCAGAAATTTATACCTAACGAAGCGGAAAGTTGACCGACAAACTAATCACGCGGTGGCGTAATCTGTCGATATGTTACAGTAACGTTATCTGTCGAAAAACGTTTCGCGCTGGTTTTTGACAAAATAAATAGGAATTTATGGACAGATAGCAGATAGATTGATTTTATTCTCGGTCGAGGTTGGACTATAGTATACTGCCCGCGACGGGGGGGAGGGGGAAGGGAGGAAGGGATATAGTTGGAGTTCAACACCTGCACTACACAAGACCCTGCACTTGCAAGCACAAGTAGCTCATTAGAGTCTAACACTTGCACTGACGAAGCAATAACACGCGAAGAGGTGAGCGCAAGTGGCTCAGTCTAACGCTAGCACTTTTATCGACGCAACGCTAGAAGACGGTGACGACGACGAGGCCTGAGGCTTCGAAGACGCCATGGCAGTCAAACGTAGTCAGCAAAGACAGGAGTAAAAAAAAATTGTTTTCAACTGAAAAACGCATAAAACGATGACTCATAAATTTGAATTCAATAGGTAGTAATATTTCGACACTTTGGCGCCATCGCACGCGTTCCGTATTTCCAATAATCACATACACATAAAACTCGACGTTTTATTCGAATGATAATAAAAAAACGCCCATTTACAGAAAATATATGCTTAATAAATGCAATGATAGACATTTTTTATGTTTTGAATGTGATTATTACTCGATTATTAACATTTTGTAATACTTTTTATGTTTGGAACGGATTCTAATACGTAAAACGAAACTTTAGTACGCCAACTAAACGTCAATGAGTCTGATAAATATGGCAAATGTCGTAAGAAATAGTGAAAAGTGGTGAAAAACTGCGATTTTCAAAAAAAAAATTCTCGAAAAGTATTAGAATTCGGAGTAAAATATTGTAGTGCAAGGCTCACTACATCAAGGTCTTTCTGTAAAAAAAATATGAACGTCCAACTCAGCGGGCAGTAAACTATAGCTGAGCCTCGGTCGATACTACCTGAGTATATCTACTAATTCTACTTTAAACCCACAGATGTAGGATTGGTTTGATCCTACATCTATGTTTAAACCTACCACAAAAGTCGTAGGTATCACAAAAAATAGATCTGTACAACTGAAGTCAGTTCTTTTTACCTGACTCTACTTACTAACCTAATTTTATTACGGTTGTAGCCAATTTTACTTATATAAATAAAATATAATCCTACTATCAAAGAATAAAAATTGTGAATTCCGTATGCAGGGTTAATTTAAAAATACTAATAACCTATTAAGGGGAACTTCCCCACATTTTAATTAGGTAATTAGTTTTTATTGTATGGAAAACTTTTGCTTTACAACATTTAAAAAAACTATGTATATTAATTAACAAAAAAATAATTCTTTGGCTGAACTCTGTAGAGTCTAGACACCCAAATCCATGTTTTGCGCCTTGTCTATCGAAAACTAACCCTCGCGCGCAGACCACGTGTCGCGTGGAGTAGAATGCTGTGTTAGAGCCTATTTGTTTTTATTTTAAATAGAATATTTTTTACCTATGTTTTTGACAGTCGTAAAACAAAAGTTGTCCAGTATTACGTACAGAAGCTATCATGGTTATTAACCCTGTATATTATACCTATCTAAGAGAGGTAGGGTTCATAAAGCATCTTAAATTACTCACGAAATGCTCTATGAAGTAGGACGACTGCCGACACAAAGTCCCCGAATCGAAGCATCCCATCTTTTCTCATGTACTTTAGTACTAGTAAGGACAGTGCACGTTCTGGTATCACAAATCCAACTTCCCGTAAAGCATCACGAAACCTTTCGATCCTCAAAACGCTCATTTTTTCGGGTGCGTGCGATCTAAATACTATCTGCCAATGCTTTAGGCTACAAATAAGATCTTTAAAATCGGAAAGAGTTATTCGACCCGAGCCGTCTTTCTGAATCATATGCTAAGGAAATTTTTGTTTTAAAACATGTAATTATTTGATATGTTTTACTCAGCTTAACGTTAGAGGGTTTGTCGAGAGAAAACAAATAACTTAAGAGGTCAATGGTAGAAACCACATCCTAATCTGTGCCTAAAATATACGTACCTACCTACAGGTAAGTATCTAACTGAATTAAAAATAGATTTAACTTCGTATATATCGTAAGCTTCTATAATAAATAATATTTCATTCAAAAGGATACTTCCATTGATAATACAATCTGTCGACACGTTTCCATTGTTGCGCAACTCTTGATATAATCGTTGGGTAAACATCTTTCCAATAATTCTTGTAGTTCGAAGGCATTTATTGTTTTATGCTCATCTGCCAATTGGAGGAATTGCGATTCGTATTGGGCGAAGCTATTCGATTCTACTCCAGGGGGTGCTTTAAGTATTGCCGCCTTTAACATCTGTGGGGCACAATCCAGCACTCTCATTTTGAGTTGTCTGATTGAGTATGCTCTTAAGGAAAAGTTTGCTTCCTGTCTCGGCTCAAATGTAGTCGGGATCACCAAGTAGGCGCCGGCATCTAACAGACATCTGAAAAAATATTTAACATATTCAGACATAATTAATGGGAAATGCAAGGTGAATGAAGTATTTTACTTTATTTCCGAGAATTCGAATGGCTAATTTTGTTAGTTAATGATACGACGTACATGATACAGTGTTATATGTTCGCGATTAGCGGCTGGTTACAATAATTGTAATCCGTCATACCTCTCACTAACTTGTCGGCTATTTGTGTACTGCGAATTAATTGAGCTCTTCGTCTTTTTAAAAAACAGTGGCGATGCAGTTTCTGTAAGACATTTAGATATTTTGTAAATGCTAAATCCTATGACTTTCGGTTCCATGATGCTGTGCTGGTTCAGTGATATGATGACAGTGTCTGGTTCATTGAGTACTATTTGTATTTGTGGATTCATATGGAAGAAATCTGAAAAGCAATAGTGATAAACCATTTTATTGATGTATTATTGTTATATTTTTAACTCAAGTATTTTCTAAACATTGGTCTAAACCACATTGAAGTCAACTAGAACTTCAGAAGTTCTAAACGAATAGATACAGATAGACGCGTATTGCGATTTTTTTGCCTTCCTATGAAACTTACACTGCTTAATTCTTATACATTATATTACTTATCTCCAACTTTAATATTAAAAATTTGATGATGCCCGCGACTTCGTCCGCGAGGATCTTGACATTTGATTCTCGCGGTACCTCTTTAATTTTCCGGTATAAAAAGTAGACTATGTTCCTCCCCGGGATAGAAACTATCCCCATACCAAATTTCATCAAAATCGGTTGAACAGATGACAGACAGACACACTTGCGCATTTATAATATTAGTTTGGATTAATATTATTTATATAGCTAAGACATCCATAAATAATTTACTTACTGACGTGGTTTCTGCAACCACCTGCAGACACGCCTTTTTTCCATCGCCCTTGGTGGCTTTTCACTTGCCACTTTTGTTTATCTGCCAAAGAGGTTTCAGCTTTGCTCGTTTCAACGTCGAGATGAACCATTTCCACGCGAGAAAACATTGACACAAAGTCACTGTATAGCATCCAGAATCCTTTCGTAGTAGAAGTTAATCGCTCCCGTTCGTGTACCGAAATTTGACTCCACCTGAGCACAGTTTTTATGTTTATATTTTTTTATTTGAATATTTATAGAACAGATCAAATGCTGTATCAGTAAAATACATACATTGCGTGGTCTAATATGAAGTGCGTGATATGTGTATCTCCTGGAGTCAAAGGCCTTGCTAGTCTCACCAAATATATTGGACCGTCTGTTGTATCTATCTGCAAAAAAAGTTAAGGTTAGGGTTCTGCACCCCTAAATAATAACTAGGTACCTAAATAATCTTTAATAAGTATATAAAAAAGTCGGGTTTGTTCGAACTTATACCTAACTCTAGAACGACTAGATTGGTTTTCATGGTTTTTGATTTGTTGTATTTGTCTCCGTCCCGAATAACAGAATAACTATTAAAAATATTGGAAAATTTACGGAAAAAATAAAATAAAAGAAAAAATTTTTTTAAGAAAAAACAAGTTTCGTAATTGTCATAATGTCCACGCAGATGAAGTCGCGGGCATCAGCTAGTTAAAAATAAAATTGATTATTCTTTACTAAAAATAGAATATCTACAATTCTATAAAAGTAGTTAGATAAAATTTCTATTTCACAAACTTTTCTTACCCTTTCTACATTATAAAGTCTGTAATTCATTCCTGATTCGATGCTTTTAACCGAGTGAGTTACTGCCTGCAAACATAATGGATTGTCTTAATTATTAGGGCACTTTCAGTTCACAAGATTAAATAAAATACAGGGGCGTGCGTCGCAAACCGGGCCTTGGCACGGGATCACGGGGCTTAGTAGCTCGCTCCTTGGAGGGGTAGTTATTCTAGTAGCTTCCTAGGAATACTAGCGCTATAATATGTATTACTGTGTAAATTCTATAATCCATTTGGCGACACTGAAGAGACTGCACATTTTATGGCGTTATTGAGAGTTGTCGCTAAATGGAGAGGAGAAAAATCTATAATATTTTACTATTAAGTATAAGTAATATTATTTAGTATTAAAATATCTTACAACATATAATGCATAACAACCCTTCGACATTCTAGCAGCCGAGGTAAACATGTACATGTAGGTAATCACAATAAAAAAAAGAACGAATTTCTTAGAATCTTCGGTACGTATGTTGCCTACAGTCGAGGTAAATACAGGCTAGACAATAAAGCAACAAAAAACGTACACAACAGCAGTTCTTATTAATTTCGGCAATTTAGAAAGTACTGTTTACTAGATGATTCCCGCGACTTCGTCTGCGTCAATTAAGGCTATATATAAAGATGTAAGCTATCCTATCTTTCAAGTTGGATCAAACTGCACACGGTATGCAAGTTTAATTTAAAATCGGTTAAGTAGTTTAGGAGTCTATCGCGGACAAACAACGTGACACGTGATTTATATATATTAAGATTGGTTAATAATGACGTATTGCTGTCGTTATTTAGAGTGGGTGTGATGCTACCTAAAATGTATTATTGTATGGACAACAAAGTAAATCAACCAGTCAAGTAATTATGACATATTAGGGAGTTTGTCTTTAAATCGAGTGACGTTAAATGGAGTTTACACTATATTTAAATACCTATATAATATTTTGAATTACTTAAGTATCTGAAATGTAGTTCATTCTAATTTTCTTACTTGGTACCTATGTTAATTACTTCTCAAGTATTTTTGACCGAGCGAAGCGAAGATCTCAGAGTCTACTTGAGTGAATTTGCACTTGTCCGTCCGTCCGTTCGTCCGTGTGTCAGAGTCTTATAACTTCTGAATTACTGAACCTAATTACTTCAAATTTAAATATAACATGTAAACCGATGGCCTTCAGCCGAATATGGCTTAAAAAGGTATAAAAAAAATTATTTCAGGGGGGCTCTCATAGAAGCGAATGCGAAGTTAAATATTTTTATAGCGTTACATAGGGTTGCAGTACAAATCATTTTAAAGATAATTAGGAATAGAGTCCAAAATATTTATTTTTAATTTTTCCCCTAAAATTGCCGAAATGGGAGACTTTCAAAGTGGAGATTTTCTAACATCCAGAACTCTCAATTTTCTGAAATATTTGAATTATATCCCTTACTTGAACAACAAATACTAAAATTAGATAAATATTATAAGGAAACGAAATTATTTAATTTTTAATGAGCTTCAGTATTTTTAATAGAACTTCACAATGATGTCAATAGATGGCGCTCTGTAAAAGTTTATTCATTTAGAACTCCAATAGCTCTTTAGCTCTTTTGTGTCTAATGTTAAAAGTTAACTATTACAATATATAGTTAAAACTATCTTATGGATACCGCGAGGTCTCAGTTCGGGGCGAACTACTAGTTTATTCTTTTACGAGAGTTATTATGACTCGCTCTTATAAGTCATAATAAGTTAGAGGTACCAACTACCAAGTATAGTAAGCTATAGCTGTAATGATTTACTCGTACGTACTAACATTAGGTAAGCGATAAGCAGTGATGATGCTGGTGGTTTTCATGAGATTGTGGAGAGAAGCAGCGTCGGTCAGATCAGATACGTTCAGCGATTCTGTGATACCGCCCGTGAGGTCCGCAAGGCCATCAAGCAGATTGCCGTACTTCAGCGCTTCATACGATCCATGCATTCTATGACAAATAATTATTATTATCAATACAAAGAAATAAGAATATACCTACCTACCTACTATACTTATTTCAGTATGATTTCGCTTTTTCTCTATTTAGACCTCTAGGGTCTAGACCTACTTAGCGTGAGAAGTAGATATACTTTAATCTTCAACCTATCAGTAATTATTAAACCAAATAGCAAACAATAACCCAAAAAGCTGTGTGATGATAGAAACTCATATTTTATTTTGCGTTTATTTTAATTTATATAATTAATTTATATACCTTTAATATGTGATCTATTTATTTAAAGTAAATTTTAACAACAAAAAACAACTTATAATTAACATTTATTTGCAAATCCCATCACGGCCTTAATATTGGAGAGTTCAATGCATTATGAAACTAACTTCGCATAAGCCTTCTCAAGTAGCGCCGGCCAGAGTTGTTCTGAATTGCTGCAATGCATGAATGCCAATTTTCCGTGAACTGTTGGCAATCTGTCGTCTACTAGAACTTCTACCCACTGTCCACACCACCATAGGCGAAATCTGAAAAAACAAATGAAAGCTTGGCAGCGTGCGAATATGTTTTTTATAAGCAGATAACTCAGCCCCCTATTCTCTGACTCACATATATTTTTTATCCATTGATGGTTTGCTATGAAAATTATTATATTTATATTACCGCAAATCTTCGATGGATAAAAAATATATTTCAGTGGCTTTTTTATAGCCGCTGAGTTAGAGAACGGAACCTTATAAAACCACTTAGTTATCTGTAGGTATTAAAGCCCCTTTTCATAGAATCATCTATACTTAGTGCTTACGTATTAGATACCTAACGTAACAAGCCATATTGCAAAACGGCTCCATTTTGTATTATAAAGATTAACGACAGCCACATGCGCAAGCTAAATTTAATATTTGCGCACAGATTTCAAATAACAACAAAGAGAGCTTTTGCGAGCTAGTGTGATGAATTTTTTTTTATTTTACTGACCTGAAAACGCCAGCATAATTTGTGTCTATCCTTTGGTCCGCCGGTACCACTCTATAGAAAAGTCCTTTGCATAGATACAATACTCCAACGCAAGATAATAGCCATTTGTCACCTGTAACAAACGTTTAAGTGTAAATGCAATGAGTAAGTCCGATAATCAGCTACCCATATTATAGGTACCTAATGGGGACGATTCTGTAGTGCAAAATCTCTAAACTAAACTAAAATGACAGCATTAAAAATATTGCTAACCCTTTCATAATACTCCCTGCGGAAAGGGACTGAACTAGATTCTAAGCTGTCATTTTAGTTTAGAGATTGTGCACTACAGAATCAATCTGCTTGTACTTGTAAATACTCTAAACTATGATACCTATGATACCTCTACCTATGATAAAACTCTGACTGGACGAATATTTTTTGTGCAATAAGTATGTATTTAGAACCTGTCTAGTGAAAGCTCTAAATGACTGAAATTAAAATCATTCGCTTGCTGAGTGAATAAGCTAATTTAAAAATAATACGTCAATTCAGGGCCAAATACAGAAAACTTCAGATTTACCTGTGGATTTTACCTACTTATAACTTGTCAAAAATACGCCTTTCTCTAAAATAGTAATAGGCGGATTCCTAGTTCTATGATAGAAGGAAGTTTATTGACAGAATATTAAAATTACTGTAATAGAAATTGACTTTGCCCGCTGCATTGTGATACCATGAAATGTGTAAAATAAACTGGATGATACTCGCGTCTACGTCCACGTGTATTTTTTGAGTTTGGAGAAAACAGTGGGAACTCTTCTCTAAATACAAAGTAAATAGAGAATAGGCACCTAGCCTAATTGGTCATAAAATGATGGGCCGTGAAAAAGTAACAGACTGACAGACACCACGGTCAAATTTGTTATATTACTTACTATGGATTAAAGACAGCAAGAAAGCGCACAATATCGCGTCACTAGACCGTTGTGGCTCCCTTCTCACGGCTTACTTATTATGATGTAGATGATTGATGATTTCAAGCGTAAAATTGTATTAAGGCCAAAAATGTATCGTCCCTTTTATATTTTAGTTTATGTTTGGTAACCATCCGCCATCAGCATCAGACTATCAAAAGATTTATTATGGAAGTTAGGTACAACTTAAAAGCCTTAGAACTATGCTTAAATGTTCAATACATTACACTTCGCAATGCCCTAATAAACTTACCTACGTAACATAAGTAAAAAAGTTCGCTTTGCGCCGTTCAATTTCTTTCAACGATATCTACCACTAAGCGATACCCCCAGGCGATGTTGACGAAAATTATTTAATAACGACACAACAGCTGGTGGGTGGTGACCTAATATTGTGTTAGTTTCTTGTACGTGCCGCTATTCGATGAAAACTCCTGGACCTTGCAAATGAATTATACCTACATAGATACGTTCTTATCAACAAGCTAACTTAATTAAAATACTAGCAGACTTGCCCGCGACTTCTTCCGCGTGAAATACGTATTTTCAATTCCCACGGGAACTCCCTAATTTTTCGGGATAATTAATATAGCCCAGACTACGTTTTTGTATTCCCGTGGACCTCCTTAATTTTCCTAAAATAAAAGGTAGCTTATATCCTTCCTCAGGATACGACCTTTTACTATACCAAATTTCATGAAAATCGGTTGAAAAGATAGGCCGTGAAAGCGTTGACAGACAGAAATATACACTTTCCCATTTCTCATATTAGTCCCCCAACAATGGCGTAATCCAAAATTATCATTTTTGTCTATTGGGTACCTACCGTTTGGTGGTGTCGTTGACAGTAAAGCCTCGGTAACTTAAACATATAGTAGGGCACTTGACTTGCTGGAATTATGCAAAATAATTGATAGACTATGATGATAGGTATTATGTAATATAAAACCTACCTACTTACAATAATAAATAACGCACTTTCACTCGCAAATCGCAATACTATGTAGTTTGGAACATTGCTAATTAGGTAGACGAATAATAATAATTAATTGTAATATGAGGTAGTTTGATAGACCATAAGTATTATGCAGGTGCTTCGTGTTTTAATCACTCTAGGCGTCTTACATGCCCGCGATAGTGAGATGCCTAGAAGTAGGTTATTTGAAATAATTTTAATGATTTTTAGCGCAATATAATAGCTTAGCGATAATATAAATGGCAAGTCGTTAACGGTTATTTTAAAGTTTCCGTTTCAAAAGTTGCAGCAAGTAGGTATCTATCTATTATCATTCTGTCAAGTGTCAACTCACCAAGCCTGCCGGTGACCACGTCGAAAGTGTCATTGCTGTCCAGTATAAACTTTGGGTTGGCGTACAATTCCTGTGAAAAATTCCGAACAACATGAGACAAAACTTATAAGACTAACATATCTATTTGAAATTCCAAATCAGAGTCCGCAACTTTCCTTATGTCCTACTAGAAGGTCACTTAAAAACAAAATCATCATTCGTCATACAAATGCCTTCTAACTAGTTGGATACTTTAAAATATTGCATAGATATTAGGTAGTAGTTATGTACGTGAGTAGGCGATCAGCCTTGTAGGTATAGCAGGTAAGTTAATTTATTGCCATAGGTATATGTTAGTGTTGATGATACTAGATAGGATTTCGAGAAACTCTGTGCCTTAAGCGTTAACCGGTCGTACTTGTGTGTGGTCGTATATGGTGACGTTACGTCTGTTTTCACCCTTTATCTGTATTTTAGGTCTATGCAGTGAATACGGCAAAAAGAAATGGCGATTATTAAGCGTTTGAATTTTTTTTTTTTTTTTTTTTTTTTTTTAAAATAATACAATAGAACTTAATGGTAGCTAGCCTAACCTAATTAATATATAAATAATGCCCACGTGGAATGGTGGCAAGAATGCTGGCTGCATTTCCGCGCTGGACAGCCAGGCTGATCCTTTGCGCAAAAAATGAGCCAGCCCTTCTGTCACCAGATGAGGCAATTAACCGCGGTGAAATATCTCGCAAAAAATTTTTGGCACTAAGACTCCACGGCCCAAGGGTCTCCACGGCAAACGGAACAAATATGTAACTCTCTATGAGAGAGGCATACTTCCGCCGCTTGCCGGTTTCAGCCTTTTCTGCTGCGGCTCCCGGCCTTGATGCTGTCTCCCTGATATGACACGGGGCCAATGTGTCTACGCATGTTGCGTCCCACATTAGCGCCCGTCCCCGTTCCCAGGGAACCAGCGTCAATCCATCAGGTCTCTTGCCATCATCCCGACTAATCCCTGCCGGCTCAATGAGCGCAGGAATATCTATGGTGGCAAGAGCCCTTTTGATCGTATCATTGAGAGAGCCATGCCGAAAAAGCCTACCAGCGCTCCTTTGGCAAGAGAGTCCGTGAATTCCAAATTTATCGACCTCTTTTCCACACGGACATCTGTGCTCGAAGCACAGGGGTGTTCCCAATCTGAGACCTAGAGCCACACGAAAACTTTCATTATCTAAAAGAGTGCCGAGATTTTTCGATGGCAAGGCATGAAGCCAATACCCGGATTCTTTTTCAGATAAGGCTAGAAGCCTTGCTCGATCTCTTTCACTTGTAAGATTTTGAACCAAATTTGTATGTGTCAGCCGAACCAACGGCACATCCCAAAGTTTTTGTGTGAAACATTCCTTCGGGATATCGTCATTGGGACACCTGACCTTCCAACTCTCTAAGGCCTCTGTGGCATAGGTCAGTGAAACTGAATTAGAATTAAGAATCTGAGAACTAAGCTCTTTTATACTATGCACAGAGGACAGAAAAGCCGGAAGAGCAACACTGGAAATTTTTCTCACGCCGATGCCATCATACTTGACCGGTAAAGTAGCTTGATTCCAAGACTGATCATCAAAAGATAAATTTAGAATTTTTTCTAGCGTATCTCTTAAGGTGGCATCCATGATATCGAGTAGTCCAGGAAATTTCCAAATTGGGCTCGCACGGAGAATATAAATTAATTTAGGTACAAAAAGGCAATATTTTAGGATCGAAAATGCAATGTGAGAATTTAGAGCGCCCAATTTGTCAGAATGTGCCGAAAATGTTCTGACTTTTTTGTCCAAGATTGGTTGTATGGCTTCGTTAAAAAGAGGAGCACCAAGAAGACAAAGTGAATGTTTATCAAGAATCTTAATATTAGGGGCAATTTCATTAAATAATTCGGAGGCCGATGATATTCTATCTTGCGATAGCTTTTCTGTGAAAAACAGTTCACATTTGGAAAAATTTAGTTCTAAACCAATTTTGCCAAATTGCTGCTTAACATTGTTAAGATCTTTAAGAACGTCATCCACGTTGCCTCCAATGGTTCCATCGTCAAGATACCATATGTTAAATTTTGATGTTAAATTTAAAGTTAATTTAAATTTAATGTTTAATTTAATTAAATTTAATTTAATTAAATTTTAATTTAATGTTTAATTTAAAGCGTTTGAATTATGAATACTGTCAGTAAGCTACCTCTAAACTCATATTCCCAAGTATGCAATAAAGAATGAAAGCATAGAATGTACCAACCTACGATATGGTATCTATGGCCGTGTTATTTTCAATCAATAACGAAAAGAGTTTTACTTTTAACGGTATAGGATATGTGAAAACTTTTGTTGCTGCTGCCCAACAAGGAGCACCTGCAAACGTACGTAAGGCTAATGTATTACACTTGCAATCGACGGCGATCAAGGCGATCGATTCACGAAGGTCATCGACTTGACCTTGGGCTTGACTAAAATAAACGAGAATCTTCTGGTTTTAAGGTTCTTGAAAATAAAGAACGAAAAATATAAATGTATTAGACAACGATTGCGAGATAGGTTAGTTTGGCCAAGCGTATAAGCGTATCTCACGGGCACATAAAAGTCAATAAACTACTTTTTGTACACATTTTAGCCTGACTGTGATATGACCTTTCTGTGGTAGAGTAGGATATTGATTTACTATGCAACACTGGGCCAAATTAGTACCTACCTAAATATAAAATTATTTTTAAAGATACTTACCACATTATTCAAAAAATAATAACAGTGCGCCATCTTAAACAATTAGTTTAGTCAGTTTTAGTCATGTGGGATACTTAGGAGAATGATAGTAAGTTTACACGGGTAGTAAGAATGTGTTTATATATTTTTCGTCAGTTAGAACGCTCAGCAGAGCAGAATTCAATGTCGAAACGCATAGTAGCGCTACACTGCTAACGGTATAGCCCAAGTTCTGTTCGCCGCACCGCGCCATTTCCTTTCTTAAACGTGTCTGGAATTTGCAATACAATTCGTATAAAATACCTACTCGGATATTATTTCAAACACAAAGTATTTTTTTGGATTATATAAATAAAAATATCTACATTCCGATTTTATTATGGCCATAAGTAGATACTTAGTGCATAAAAAGCTATCGTTACTTCCTATTCAATAGCACAAAATTTGTTCCACAGACACAGGTAATATACCCTAGTTGGAATTTGTGTCTAGTGTACCTACACTTAAGTTATCTTGGCTCGTTAAAGATTTTGTATAGTTCAATGTTGTACCTATCTACATATAACCCATTATCCTGAACCGCGCCATTTATTGATCGTTCAGCACTCACTACCGTATGTTGGAACAGGCCTTACAGTGTCTTGCATAAAGTTATTTTACAACGCCTTGAAAGAGTCTAAAATGCTTTTTTAAACCATAGTAATAAATAAGGCGGCGAATATCTGTCGCAAACAGAGCGCTAGACAGCTTCTCCGCCTTATTTCTGTGGATATAGATTAGTTGTATGAATCGAAATTCTCAAAGCAAAATTTATTTATGAATAAACATAAAAAGAAAGGTGAAAGTAATTGCGTGGATATTAACCCAATCTAAGGTAGTTAACATTTTTTCGGTGGCTTATTATTTTCTTATTTATATAGTTTTGGAACCTATCTCAACGTCCGTCATGCCAATTCCAAGTAGCAAAAAACAGCAAGAAGGTAATTCTACTGTGCCTCTATAATTATTATTAAATAAGTATATATTTTGCCCTTACCAATAAAAAACAAATATTGATCATAGAATGGTACACAAAATAAATGAATGTTTGTAGAATTTAAAAATTCAATAAGCTTTTAAAAAATCACGTATTCATAGTGAGTATACCACTTACACACGTTTATTTGTCTAACACATTAAAGTAACTACTTATAAGCAATTAGGCATAAAAATAAAATTTTGAATTTATTATTATGTACTTGCGAATGAATCTGGAAGCCTACTGGCACCGAAAAGTAATTTCCGAGTAAAACAAAATGATCAGCAAACAGTTCAGTATTACCTATTAGGTACTTTTAAACAGATTTTATTTTTAGATTTATATAATAATATATATAATTTTCACTCTAAGGTAAATAGGGAAATACATAATATATTTACTTACTTTAGCCCGTTTCCATTCGAATGTGAAGGGTGGGACTTGATGATAGAAAACAGAAGGCTGCACCGCGGGAAAATCGGGATCTTCCCAAAGCTCCCGGCGTTGTAGGCAGGCTGCCTTGATTAGTTCGTAATCTGTCATGCTGCAATTAAACCATTTTTTTTACAATTAGATATTTTTATTAGAATTTTTTTTTACTACTTGTTTGGTTGATTTTATCATTATATTTAGCTAATTAAACTATGGAAATGTTGGTATTCCAAGAGAGACACTATTGTGAGTCGAAACAATTGATTGTATTTTATTCAACGTCACGTCAACGAAGGAGAAAACTTGAATTGTGTTCATTGATGATGATGACACATCACGGTTTAAGTTTATTGAAGGGAAAACTTCTTTAGGCGCGTTGAGCACTTTTTGCTAGGGGCTAAAAATGTGGAAACGCGAGACCGACACCGTTATTCTTAAGACAAAAGGTTTTAAGTAGGGACTGAAAAACAGATTCATACAGGTTACAGAAATATAAGTGATACAGAATGAAAGTGTAACAGAATCGAAGCTGTAACCCTTTTGAATGTTTTTTAATTCTGTTAATCCGAAACACTTATATTTCTGTAAACGAAATGAAACTGTACCAGAAATAAGGGGTTTTAAAGTGTAACCAAATAGCGACGTTGCTAAATTTACTGTTGACGCGTGTTCAAATTTGAACCTAAGGTGAAAGCACCGATGGTTGCAGTTGTTTTAAGAAAAACATGACCATGTTGTCTTAGTGTGTGTCCAGTGAAGTGAGAAGGACGTGTTGTCACACCGTGCAGTTTGTTAGGGCATGTTCCTGTTAGGGTTACAGATAAAAACACTTATTAACAGCAATAAAAGGTTACAGATTGATTGGGTTACAGTATCGTTTCTGTTTCCGTTATAAGTGTTTCTGTTTTATAACATTTTCAAAAAACAGTGTTTAAACCCCTTATTTCGGTTACTGTTTCAGTCCTTAGTCTAAGTATAAATAGTACATTCGTAATTAAACTTTAATGCCTTAGTTTTAAGGTTTATATTAATAAGTGCTGTGGAACCGTGACCGACACCTCGCGTTGTTACGAAGACAAAAGGTCTTAATTATAAATAAAATACATTCGTTATTAAACTTTAGTCTTAGTTTTAAAAAAATTAAAAAAAAACTTAATCGTTTTCACTTCTATCGGCAGTCCCTTTAACTGCCAATTTTTTATGTTAATGCATACAATACAGCTTAGATTCAATCAGTAGGTAAAATCTAAGAATGTTTTTCTCATAATAATATGAGTAGGTACATTAGTATTACGTTGGCACGGATATCAATAAAGCGATCCAAATATAAGATATTTATATAGGTAACTACTACTATTCGTCCGCGTGGATTAGTCACCTAAGCTTTTTTGATTCTTGCGGGAACTCTTTTAATTTCCCGGGATGCAACATATATCGTCAAAATCATATCATTTAAACAAAATCACGTCAATCCGTAGCTGCGTTGCGGCGTGATAGAATAAACAAACATTTGCATATATGTACATTTGTACAATAAATCATATGTTTAATTTATATTAAGTAATGGCGAAAACACACTTCTTACAGGATATGACAAAAAGTCAATACTAAACGCCACCGTCATGTGGGAAACACGTTTTCTCGTGTCGAGCAAGCCTGTGTTGCACAAAATATAAAAGTGCGCAGTATGTACCTTGTGTGTTTCGCCCGAGACATACTCGTGAAATAGCGTTTGCTTTATAGTTTTGGCATATTTTCTTTAATATATACCTGTTTCTAGTAAAAGATTTCAACGCGCTTCAGTCATCTCTGTTTTGGAAATATTATTTATAAAAAAAAGAGATCTTTAGAATTTATTGCTCTTGCGTTGCATCTTATAAGTTTACAACCTTTAAAAGTTTTGGGGTACCAATAGTAGTATTTGAGTGGTTTTAAATAAGTATGTTTGTTAAGTACTCTTAAAAATGGGCGTGTTAATTAGTCGACGATAAAATAAACTAAGGTACATAAGTAAATTAGATTTTAACACTTAATTATTTCCGTGGTCACTTAATTAACTACTTACCCTACTTTAGGTTGGTAATGAATAAAATGTCAAATCTTGTTTCTTATAAGTAAGTTTGCAAAACATACGCTGAAGCATTTTGATCACAGGATATGTGAAATTTGATATTCAGACATGAAAATAATTTTTTAGCACTAATAACTGTGTAAAGCCTTTTGTGATGTTTAGTCCTTAGTCTTTCCTATATTTCCTTTAAAGAAAAAAAAATGCGATCTTTTAATGAAGGCTCGCGACCTCGTCCCCGTGGATTAAGATTTGTTTTATTCCCGCGCGAACATCTTAATTTTCACCAGGATGTAACCAACCTCTATACCAAATTTCATCAATATCGGTTGAAAAGGTGGGCCATGAAAGCGTAGCAGACAGACAGATCGACGAACTTTTGCAATTATAATATAATTTTAATATATAATTTTAGGTTTAATTGGACAGGCTTAATAAATGGGGCCCGAGTCGGCGACATAAAGATATAAATTAAACCTTATAATCATTATTGAGCCGGGTATAAGTCATGTCTTAAAGTAACTAACTGGTTTATCAACGGAACCAGATTCAGTAGAAAGTTTCAAACAAGTATTTTGTGCCATTATGTGAAATCCTATAGGTTTCCATATTTGTTTAACCTATTTTGGTACATATAAAATGCACCATGCATATCATATTATCATGCTTCTATAAACAGTATTAAGAAAGTAGTACTAAAATTCTGTGTTAAATGTTAATATATCAGTAGATAAAACTAATGGGATGTAAAGTGTGGACGCTTAATTTTTATGTTGAAGATTTCCACAAAGCAGTGTTATTAGTAGTCACTAGTCAGTAGGTACTTGACTGTGGTTAAGAAGTTTGACAATTTAACAGTCCCACAGTCTGCTTGGTTTCTATATGACGCTGTACTTCCGGTATATCATATGAAAAACTGGGTGTCAATTTTTTTTAAGACAGACGGACAAACTAAAACCGAGGAAAATTGCGCAGAATCTCAAAATCCAAAAATGCTTGTACTTTTCGACCATAATTCTAAGGCAATGAGCTAACTGATGTTGTAATTCGATTGCACACGATCTTTGAAGTTTGAACTTAATTGACAGGCTTAACAATAGTTCTCTGCTTTTGACAATTATGCGGAAAAGAATAGCATTATTTTTAGACTAGTAAAGTTTCGGTTTTAGATATTACCAAATCGATATTGTATACTTAAAAATCTTATAATCTGTCCTGACTGAATGATTGATAAAACTAACTACTTGCATCCTGGAGTAAGAAACTTGATATACCTACTTACTTACCAGAATGTTTTTATGGCGTAGGCCCGCATTTAGAAAGGATAAGGATTAGGTATACTTATTATATAGGTATAATCTTTTTTTCTCTCATTTGATTAAATTTTCTATGAAAGACTGTCATTTTTCAAGTTATATCCATGCAAATTACTATTAGGGTTTCCGTTTTAAAATAAAGAAATACTTTCAAGATGATTTTTGAAAATCCCACCCCCGCACCGATTTTCAATAGCCAGTAGCGCATGTCAGTAGCTTAAATATAGCTTCTTGTAGAGTAAATCCTTTGTTGCGGACGAAACGTCGCGTCGACCAACATCCACGCACATACCAATGAGTAGAACAAGTTTAACCGACCCACTTGTTCAACTCTCCACTGCGCATTGGTGTGGAAACCGAGCTAATGCAGCTATTCTTAGTGTTTATTGCTAACAGTAACTTATTTATTTTTGCGTGGTTATCGTATACTACATTACTTTTAATCATTGCGAATACCTACTACCATTTAGTATAAAGTCAGTGGGTAGAGGTATGACTATTGGAAAGCGCTAATTAAAAAAATACCGCTGGTTAGCCTAAGTAGTGTGACAAGTGATGATGCACTCTAAGGCCCGTATTAATAAATTTCCATCAGCTAAGAACAGTTTCTCAAGTATTCGTCAATCATATAGTTGTTAGGGCAGTTATATTAAACCCAAACTCATATATTGTTATCGATTTCTACTTTTTAGACTATATCGTACCGGAATGCTAAATCCTTTCTGCATGTCTATGCCAGTAGGGTGCTAAGTGGTACCTAAGTAGCCACTGCCCAAGCCGCCCACCGGACCAGACATGGGAAAATTAATTTATTTTATATTCTATTAGTAATGTCGGTTGTTATTTTTTTAACTGTATAATTTTTTAGTGGGGTTAATCATATCACATTAGTGCAATTAACATTCTTTCATATTATTATGATATCCCGTCTCGTAAAATTTCGCCCCCCCCATTTTGGTCACCAGTGCTATGAAAAAATAAGACGCCGTATAGAGTTTTAACATATGTATGTAGGTATATTATATACTATGCAGGGTAAGTCAAGTCTACACTGACACATAATCTGATCGCGAGCGATTTGCTCTTATTCAGTGAGGAGTTCCGTCATTCATCTCCGAAGATATTCATAATTCATCAGATCTTCACCAAATAGAATAGTGGAATTACTATTTAAAGAAGAGCACAAGCCTGCCTTGCTTTTAATATAGTCAATGTGCATAGTGTCTTATTACATGTAAGATGTAGGTATATAATATGCATATATCGTTTGCGGAATATGACTGGACAATATATTTTTATTAATTCATAAATATGTAAAACCTTGGCATATTTTCTAACCTCTAGGCAAGCTTACCTACACATATTCATTGTTTCTTCAAGCACAAGCCTATATCTTGCAATACAAAGGTATCCTACCAAGTATAAGAAGCCATTACGTTATTCAAGTCATACTCTTAAAGTAAATCATGTTAACGGACAATATCTGATAGGTAGACGCAGTTGAAGGCGAATGCTAAAATCATTAACAAATACCTAGGTAGTCTTACATGTTTACCCGTTTTATATGAATAATTGTCTGTGTCTGGTGTAGATGTACAGATGATTAAGTAAAGGGGTCTGGCAATAGATTTTTACATGACGTAAGGCTTAGCTCACACCCGCCAGGCGACAAAATCCTCTCGCGTGCTGGGGCGCCTTTCCGAGGATATGATATAGGTATTATATAGGCAGTCTCAAACAGTTATTGCTAGCCTAGTGGTAAAAATCTCATCTTACCACCAGGATATTGATATATGTTTATGGCACCATCTGTCCCTATATATTTATAACTCTTTTTGTATACGCCATACCTGCAATCTGCGCTTATAATATGACTGATGATATATATTTTATCTATTGATCTCAAAAGTAAAAAGTAAATAAGTAAAACTATAAGAACACCTGTCATTCTACTTTCTACGTTTTAAATATGCTTTCGCTTACACAGAGCTAGTCGTAAACACCTACCTAATACGTGCTGGGTATTTTCAATAAAGTAGGGTCCACTGGATAGCTGGTTGTTATACATTCTTCCTAGTTACGTAATATGTAATATTATTGATTTACTAAATAAAAAGATTACCCTGCAGGATTCTGAATCCTGAAACTCTGCGATTAAAACAGTGTATAGCATTTTCATACACGTGATTTTGTCGTGTTTACCTATGTCACACTAGCTGATCCCCGCGACTTCGTCTGCGTATCTATCTCTGTGCCAAATTACATTAAGATCCGTTCAGCCGTTCTGGCGTGATTGAATAACAAACATCTATCTATCCCGGGAAATTGAAGAGTTCCCGCGGTCACCAAAATCCTCAATCCACGCGGACGAAGTCGCGGGCATTAGTGACATCTCATTAAGAGTCAAATTCAATTAATTGCTTCTAAGATTCCAATTTCCGCGTTGCTAAATCTAGTACAAATCACTTAACGTGATAATATCCACTGGAAAACAGTGTAATGGGTTATGCTCTATAAACTATGTCAGTAAAAGAGAAAACTTCTCTCATGGTTTGCGTCTATTCTAAGTATTTTAAGCGCAAACCTAACCACGACTTCCCATTCCCATTGTATTAGGAATTGAAATAGTATATTATGTATGACTTCTACGAAGATATAAAAAATAACTTACCTATTTTATTATTATACCGATAGGTTATTTTATTTATTCTCTATCATTATTATATATAAAATTTCTATTACGAGTAACTAGGTACATTTATACAAACCTACAGTTATTTTACATTATTTAGGTATATAGTAGGGCTGCCAACCCTCCTGTTTTCCCAGGACATGTCCTAGTATTTGCAGTGTCCTGGGATGTCCTGAAAAGTTTTTTAACAGCGTCCTGGGTTTTAAAATTTTTCGATTACTGCCAACAACAGTAGCTGCAAATTGCAATCATCAAAACTATCTCTAAAATATATATGAAGTGTGACCAATTTTATGATCATATTATCTAAGGAGGGGGATATAATAAAAGTATACATAAATTCATAATGACGTAATTTACCTATCTTAATTTTTAAGAATTAGGTGTGGACGTAAAAACTTAAGGCTAAAAAGCTAACTACTTAAAGCTAAGGAATATTGGCATTCAACCAACATCGTAAATGATTGTAAAAGTTCATTGATTAACTACGCCATTATACCTACAATGTACATTGGTTATTATTTTATGTTAAAATTTGTAAGTTTTGATATAAGATGAACATTTAATACGTCCCTCACCTTACTCAGTGGAATACATTGTCTATAACACTGCACTTTACACAAGCTGTCTACCTAGATCCACTCACGCGCACGCCACGCCGTCGTGCGGTAACTGGTTTCCGACAGATGTGAACTTCTCGAAAGAGGTTCCCCTCCTCACTCCTGCTTATAAGACAGTGAGTGAATAAGCGTAAGAGCGGAAAATTAGAATTTATAAATAATTGAGGTACGGACTATACGGACCAAAGTATGCTACTTTTACAACTTTATTATTATCTAATATCTATACTTCTATTCCTACTAAAATTATAAATGCGAAAGTTTGGATGGATGCACGTTTGTAACTCAATCATGCCAGAACGGCTGAAACGATCTGGCATCTTATTTAATTTGGTTATTATTTTGTGTAATTATACAAAAACTATTTATTTTATTCCCATTTCTATGACTATACTTTAGTAAAATATATGTTATGTTTGACAAAAATAGGCTTAACAAGTAGAAACACTCACTATGCTTTTAAAATCCATTAATTTTATCATTACAATAAACGCTTTCGCTCACACTGTAAACTCTTTTCGCAGAAAGGTATAGTCTGTGCGGTTCAACTCACAATTAAAGCCTTCGCTACTCGGCACCAGTTTTCTACGTCGAAACGCCCTAGAATTATTTCTTAAATAAAAATTTATTAGGCAGGTAAGTATCGGATTATTTAAATTACGAAATAGGCAATGTGGAGTGGTGATGCTTTTCTTGATAAAAACACAAACTACTATTGAACATAGCTAGTACCGTGCATGGTCCCAAGGCCCAAGCCCAACTCTCAACACGGTGCCATAGAAAAGATTCTCTCCTCCGTGTTTTGTTTTCAGTATTATAGGTACTAGTTTCAACTTCAGTTTCATGCGCCCAGCAGCTATGATGACAAATTCAAAGGTTCAAAGCCAAGCATCGCCGCCAATCTTGCTGGATTGCGTTTATATATGGAATATCAGCGGGATGGTGACCGGTAGGTAGCTACTTGGATCAAGCATCTACTTGCTAATGGTGTATTTCCCAGGGCACCTTCTTGACTCTCTAAAATTTTTATAATATCTGAACTACCTATTCCATGTTGGTCTGACTTAAATTTCTAGGGCAGACTTTCACCGCTTACCAGATCTATTCACCACCTGCCGCTCCTCGAGGCCAAGCTGTTAAGCCTCTTGTTCCACTGGTGCGCGAGCTCACGTGGTTTGTCGAAGCTTTATCGACTCCGAGGCGATGGCTGCTGTTTCCTCGGTGGATCACATCTTCTCTCCACACCAACCGCGCTGCCGTGCCAAGTAGCATGCCAATTGCCAAGCTTCGCGAGGTTGATGAATAACAAGAAAGAAGTCATAATGACACGTAATCTGCTGTGAAATTACTAGCTTACAAAAGGCGCTAAACTGGTAACGTCTGTCAAACAATGCGACAACCTATGAGTACGGAACCCTAATTAACTATTTTCGGATTTTTTCCTATACTTTGAGACCTTGCTTATTGCCAAGTTTCATGATCCTAGGTCAACGGGAAATAGGCCTAGTTATAGGAATAGGAAACCTACCCTATAGGTTTTGATTTATTGGCGAGTGTCAAAATAAACGGTCATATCGTTTGATTGCGTTGACTTAGAAGCTTGATTCTTTTACAGCTCCATGGGATCGTGGAACTAAGTATTTGACATTAATTTCAACTTGATCCGTCGAAAGGTTTTTCCCGAGAAAAAGGTGGTTGACAGACAGACAAAAAGACAGACGGGCAACGCAGTGATCATATAAGGATTCCTTTTTTCCTCTTGAGGTACCGAACCCTAAAACTAAAGAAATAAGTTAAGCAAAGCCAACGTTGTAGGTAAATGAAGAGTTTTAAAGAACGTGATTTGAATCTTAATGAGAAGGGAATAAAAACTTTTTTATGAATGACTGAGTGATACCTACTTAAGAGTTTTTTAGCCTTTTCAATTTCGCGCCGATTGCATTTCGAAAGGCGGACTTTATATTATTATTGATACAGTCTCACCTTCGGTTTATGAATCAGATATTACGTCGTTTTATAAATTAGGCAAGTAGAGTTAGAAATTTAGATAATCTTTCTAATTTTCTTATTTTTTACCTTAGTAAAAGAGAGTTGCTAATCGGTATGTATGTAAAGATACAAATATCGTTTTAGTTATAATTTAGAATTCCGTATGTACTCGCCAAACTTTGAAGATTTCTGATTAGGTACTTCTTTACTCATTCTTGTTTAAAGTTTCAGTAAATCTTAGCAGGCATACTCGATTCTAAGCATAACTACGGAATGCGTCTTCACAGACGCATATAGTAGGGGCCAGGCTTTTGTACATAGGTAGTAGTAAATAATATACGTAGGTAATATAAACGTGGGCGAGTAAAAAAACAAAATGATGTAGGTAATCAAGTGATTATTTAAATAAAGGGGTATTTACATGCTTAGTATGTCTCACATAGCTACCTCTACCTACCTACTACCTCTACACTACCTCTTACGTAGCTATGCTAGAAATAATTTTCGCAGTCTGTTATAGGTACTTACATAGTCTATAAAATAATTAATCAGTAATACAATATTAATTCTTAACCAAACTTAGTAATTAATTTTAACAACAATAATATGGTGTCTATAGGCTGAGTACGGGCATTTTAAAGTGCAGAGATTTCAATAATTAAATAATAGCAGCGGTTAGTTTTAGATTAACATAATTATTTAATTTTATCATTATTTCAAAAAAGGCTCAGTGCGTGTCGGGCCACGCGCATTGTAGGGTTCCGTAGTTGCCCGTCACGATT
This sequence comes from Erebia palarica, assembly GCA_964035005.1. Classification (NCBI taxonomy): domain Eukaryota; kingdom Metazoa; phylum Arthropoda; class Insecta; order Lepidoptera; family Nymphalidae; genus Erebia; species Erebia palarica. The sequence continues at coordinate 27,090,357 of OZ035986.1, forward strand.
TTATAAGTTGGTCGACAATTACTCGTTATGTTGTACCTAAAGTCTACTTAGCTGTGATTATTTTTCTTTTAACCTCTTTATTTATACTACTGCCATGTATTCTTTTACATTTTTTTTGGAATACAACCGTTTAGCTAGTAGAGGACATTTGACTCTAATAAAAATAGCACTAACAAGTGAAATTAATTTAACGAATTAAAAAATACGACTGCCCTGCTATATTATTTTCGGAGTTTACCTCCTTAAGAAGCGATTTGCATATATAACCTTTGGAATCTTATACACATTTTTATTAAATGATATTTTTTTGTGAATCACTAAATATTGAACTATAGTGTTATATATTTTTGGAATCTACTCATCAGTTTCTAGATGATGATTATATAGTAAATCTTATTTTCGAAAAAAAAAAACAACTTTAGTCTTTAATGCGGGACCATGCTCACCCCATCAATTTTTTTTCAAATTTTACTGTCACCCGGAGTAAGCTAGGTATTCTAACGATACCTCATTTATCAAAATCGGTTCAGGCGTATACAAGTTATGGTGGAATATACAAACTCACATACATACATACATACATACATACATGCCACTACAGCCCATTAACGTCCCACTGCTGGGCACAGGCCTCCACTCTCATAGGAGAGAGGGAATTAGAAGTTAGACCCACCACGCTGCTCCAATGCGGGTTGGCGGGCTTCAACGGCTATTATCATGTTAGTGATAATAACCGGGACCGACGGCTTAACGTGCTCTCCGAGGCACGGGGGTGAAACACCGCCAACTTCCTAACTCCGGGCTAGTACTGGGAATTTCTCATCAGAAGAACCCGATACTTAATTATGGCCTGACCCGGGACTCGAACCCGGGACCTCGTCGGCCGCAGTCAAACATGCTAACCACTAGACCAACGAGGCAGACATACATATATGAAACCTGAAAACAATATACTCCTTTTTTCAGGCAGTCGTATAAAAATAGCACTATATTAACACGGAATTAAACGGATCCCTGAATCGAAAAATGATTTTTCCCACCAAAAATATTTTTGAACGACCGATTCAACGTCACCTCAAAACATGGGATATAAAAAAAACTCCTCACTTTACGTGGTGGAGGTACCCTGAAAAAACTATTTTTCATAAATTTATATACTACACTATAATAATATATTTATATTCAACCACTGTAGAGTGATTAATATGTAAGTATTAGTTTTTATTTTTAGTACTAAGGGCCGGTGAACTAAGCCGCGGATAGACAGACAGATAGACATGGCAAAACTTTATGGGTTCTTTGTTAACTAGGGAACCTTAAAAAGGAAGCTCGAATTATTGGCTGTCGTTACTATTGAAAGTAATTTCATTAAATCAAAATCCGACTAGTTTGACTAGATGAATCACATTAAGTAAATTAACAATAAGTCAAGGTTAGCACCGATAGATCCTGAGAGTGAACGATATGTAAATGCGAAATGTGATGCGATGTTTTCAGGTTGGTGTAACGAACGTTGTGAATGTTTTCTATTGGATTCGGGACGTACCTAATATTCCATATCCCGTAAGAATTAAAATCTAGGTACACACTGGTCTGATATACATGAATATCTATCCCAACTCGAACAATTTTGCACGAACACCTCGTAACCTTTCGAACACCTGTACTCCAATATGTTTTCATTTTCATGAAAATTGAAGTGTCAGTGAAAGAAAACGTTTAGACATGTTTTGCTCGGTATATTTTTATATTGTATTATCTGAGACGGTTATTGGCCCGGCAGACGTTGTCCTGCTCTGAACCTAAAACCCGATTGCATCTTCCCTACCGGGTCCAAAAATTGGCTATTTGACAGTTTTCGGAAATATACTTTAAAATGTACGTGGGTTCATTTTATACATCTCTTACTATCTTTTACTACGTTATCTTTTTCTCAAAAGAAGCGTTATTTATTAGAAAAAAATACATTTTTAATACATTAATTTTAAATTCGCGCGAAAACAGCCGGTCACGTCACGTATTCCAAGCTTCTTTTCGTTAGAAATGATGATATACCTACCTAAATAATTTAACTGGTGCTATAAAAATTCCCAAAAACTTATGATTTCCGTTATTTCTTTTTGTAATTTCGAAACAAAACAACACATAGAAACTTCTTTGTCCTGCCAATTATTGGCAAATGAAATATCAAATCATATAATTCGCATGTACCTAGATCACAATGGTAGTGTACCATTGCTGATATATCTTACTTTTGTCTAGTAGTAACTTATGCCTTCTGTTTGCTTTGCTGAGCTCGTCGAGACAACATAAGTAAAAGTAGACGGAGGAATACGTTGGGCAGCGGCTGGCTTGCCTACGTTTGAACCCTACGGCACGCCACTGCCTGACTCCATTTTGAGAAACATTTCACAAGCTCAAATCAAAACATTTTATGTTAATTTGCTCAATAAAACGAAAACGATTTATAGGTATAACACACGACCTCACAGTATGTTTGTGATAAAAAGTAGGTCTACTCTGTGGTTTGAGATGTGAGCTGTGACATCACACGATGCTAAATCGATGGCGCCCGCGTTTCGGGTCTTGCAATCCACAGATAAAAAAACCCATATTTATTTTGCAAAAATAAAATATTAAAAATTTAAACTGAATGCAAAAACATATTAAGGATTAATAATTGTTAACCTTTGAACTACCATATCTAACATATTTCATTTTTTATCGTTACAGCTGTCAAGTAGCCAATTGTGATTTTATACCATCTTTAGACCTACACAAACACACAAAAAAAAACCATCAGTATCGGTTCATCACTTCACAAGAACATTTCATTTCGGCAATTGATTTTAATAGATTACTGCGTTTCAGTTCATGACAAAATTTACATGACAGTAGAGCGCAATTCGTATAAATAAATTACAACCAAATAAAAAATAAATTAGAGTATACAGCGGACGTCAGGCATTAGCTTGTCTAGCTGTTTTCCATATTAATACAATATTAATTTTGGTCTTAATACTTAATGATGGTACGTCTTTGATAAAATCTTGACATGACCGGTTTTAGTCGTCATTTAAAAATTACTTGTAAAATAATTCTGTTGTCCACTGTCTAGACATAGTAGGAATGCTGACTGGTGGGACAAGAGTCTTGAGGCGGCGAGTGGGCACCGCACCCGACTAGCACTCGGCACGTTGGTACAGGCGATGCGGTGTATTGCTGAAATGATAAACATGAAGTAAACAAATCCGGTCAAGTGCGAGTCAGACTCGCGCACAAGGGGTTGCGTTATCTGTACCACCGTCCACCACAAAATATTAATGTAGTAAATTTTAAATTTAAATGTTCGTATTTTTTCCTCTACTTGTGCTGTGAGATACAACAAGCAAGTTGTTGCAAAATTTCATGATTCTAGGTCAACGGGAAGTACCTATATAGGTTTTGATTTATTGGCGAGTGTCAAAATATGCATAAGCGGTCGTATCTTTTGCTTGCGTTGAATTAGAAGCATGATTTTTTTACAACTCGAAGGGCCCGTTTTAATTTCAACTGAATACCTCCACGGGTTGACAGATAGACAGGCAGACGGAAAGAAAAGTGATCCATAGAATAAGGATTCCTATTTTCTTTCCAGATCCTAGAAATACTTAGTTAAATCGATTATCTTAGTCAATAGTCTAGCTATTTTCAAGGTATTCCTTAGTGGGGGAGGGGATGAAGTTTTAGTATGTCACTTCCGTCTAAGAAACTAGTATACAATCTGTATTTCCGTTTCATAGTCACCCCAGGCCATAACACACTATAATAACATAATTCGCTGCCAGTGTTTGGGCGCTTATGATGATAGTCTTGACCTGAATAGTATTTTACTCCTCAGCGTGGAAGTACAGGCAGTTTTCTTGTCACCAAAGTCTACATTCCTAAATATTGTGAACTTTTGAATAAAGAATAGTTAGAAGTACGGCTGTTAAATTACTTACATTTTGACATGAAGCCAGTTGGTTGACTGTTATGTTAGTTGTTCCTAGTACACGCTCTTCTCTGGCAAAGTCTGGCTCTCGATGGAACGAACCTTGCAACACAGCGTACATTTTGGAAGACATTCAATCTGATCTAAGCGATTTGTTTCTTCATTAATAAGTTCCTACAATTCTATAAACATCACACACACTTTGATTTAGATTCAACTAAAAGAAACTATTTAAATATAATATTTAGGAAAAGATGTAGGTGACACGAGGAATGAAAAATAGTTATCTTCAAACTTTTTTCCTATCGACTAGTCTCTATTGAATTGAATGTAAGAATAGTACCTTTAGACCGGCTAAGACCGGCTATTTCAAACAAAAGCTTTGTGCAACAGTCAAACAAAAAAAGAACGTGCAGAATAGCCAGCTTTTGGATATCAATTTTAATGTACCTAATCTAAATGTGTCCAATTCTTACCATCAGAGCGAGGGACTAAGTCGGGATTGAGCTCCAGATTATCTCGTTTCGCTTTGAGCAGCTTTATACAAACAGCAGCTGCCGTAATGGCAGCAGCTGCAGCCACTAGACCAGCCGACGCCTCCAACCAACGCGCCCAAGACCGAACAGGCACGTCTTCTGCAACTGCTGATATTAGAATTCTTATAATACAAATATGCCAATGCTCGGTCGCTATGTACTTATATGATCAGTGTTTTAGCAACTTCAAACATTGCTGTAGTTGATGTTGAGCATTCTCTTTGAATAGGTATAGGTAGGTATATTATGCATGAGTCTTAGGCCCGATTGCAGCCGGGTTACCTTTAATCCAGGTATAAATTTGAAATTTCAGCAGAAGTTTTATACGAATTTTACCAAAGTAGCAGCTAACTCTGGATTAAAAGGTAACCCGGCGTTTCTGCTAGAGGGCCTTAATAGAATATTGTTGTTAACGTTTATTGTTAAAATTAACATTAACAGCAATATTCTATTTCACATAAGTTAAAAAATGCTTATACTATAAATTGGCGACTAATTCTTGATCGGAGAGGAAGTGTAATGGTAAACCTCACATCATAGTACACAACACCTTAATATGATGCAAGATATCATTCTTTGCAATAATCCTGCCCACATGCAGTCATTTAGTGCATCTTGCTGACGAAGAAAACTAGAGTTTGCTGTTGAATCAAACCCACAGTCTTTAACAGTAATTCATACCAACCTGAAGCACTTAGTGGTGTTATTGTCTGTAAATGCAACTTCTTAGTTTCACTTCTTCCTCTGGAACTGCTTGCGTAAACTGTTGCTGTTAAGTTTCTGTCGTCTTCGATGTCAGGCAAGTGGAAATGACCAGCCACGTTAGATATATTGTGAATAAGCGTGCCATCGAAGTTCAGTAGTTCCAAATGGATTGTTTGTGGTCTTCCACCATCCCAACCTGAATAAAGATTTAGTTCTATTTTAGTAAAAAAAATCTCGCTTAAATAATAACACATAGATTATATTCGCGCGTGGTGGATTAAGGTTTGTAAAAACCCGTAGAAACTCTGTGTTCCCGGAATAACGATGGCCTCGATCACTCCTTACGAACCCGATCCGAAATCGGTTCAGCCGATTTGAATATCAATCTGGGCAAAAAAGCTGGCAGTTCTTTTTAGTAGGTGATTTCTTTGGGAGCGAAATAAAAGGCACTCATTTAGAAATCACAAGACATCCAGCTCCTGAAGAATCCTGCAAGTGTATAGATAATAGCATAGGTACCTTTTTGACACTGTACTCGAATAGAATGTGGATATGAGCGTAATACAACGCACTCAGGGGCGTGCGGTGGACTTCCAGGAGCGATGCTGAAGGAGCATGGCCGCTTTTGCTCCCCGAAATTGTTGGTTGCTCGACACAGAAGTAAACCCAGATCACTGTCGCGCGGGAGCCACGTAAGAGTAGATGTGAAACGATTGTGTTGACCAGCAACTTTCTGTAACGTTTTATAGTATTTTATACATTTATGAAGCTGAAGTCTCCACAAGTTTTCCACGATGCTTTTTGCATTAGTGTGTGATTTGGTTGATTGTTTTACAATAAATCGGCCAAGTGCGCGTCGGATTCGAGCACGAAAGTCCGTCGCACAAGATTTAACACTAAGTACCTATAGTGTTCTTTTCAAATACAATGCTGCAATGGAATCGAAGAAGCTAGTCTTCGATTATATTGCAGTATTCTTCGTCTTCTTCTTCTCGTATATATAAAATTTAATTGCTGTGCTGTTCGTTAGTCTCGATAAAATTCAGAAACGGTAAAATTTTTGAATTTTTGTGTGTGTTTGAGTGGGTCCCGGGATGGTTTATATTTACAATTGGACACGGTAGGTGGTGCTGCAATTGGGTTCTAGCTTCAGGGTAGGACGACGTCTGCCGGGCTTTCTAGTTATATATTTTCTTGAAAATTGAAACATTACTACAAAAAAAAAGTACTCTTAACTTGCCTTAACACTTGTGTACAGCGTCCTCGAGTCAGCGAAAGTCCAGCTAAATTGCAATGGATCAGGTGAAGCCTCTACCGTACACGTCACTGTCTCCGCCTCTTGGACAATCGCCCCTACGGTCTCTTCTCGAGTTGTGAGACAAATCGGCCGATCTACATAAAAGAACATCATTTAAGTTTCAGACTAGGTTTGATATTTTTGGTAAACGTTACTGTTCTCTTCTCTTCGTATCCTGGGGTTATTTAACGCACTTGGATGAGTCGTACGAACGTTACTATTGTGAGATACAGGATTATAATTCTACTAACTATACTAGTATCTCATTTTATAGAGGTAGGTATTGCTTCTGACGCCCAATTGAAATAGGATAGAGATAGAACTTACATCCGACATTCAAGGTGACCTTATCTTCGAAGACCGAGGAGGGTAGATGTGAATTGTGGGCACGGCATACGAGTTCGTGTTTACTGTCGCGTAGAGATGGCGCCAGTGTTAAGGATGATACAGTGTAGTTCCCATCGTGTAGCTCCTGGTGAGCAATAATAATACGAACTAATAATTGATTTTTCAACTTGCCTCATAATAAAACTCTTCATTTACTTGCTAAAATTTAAAATATTCAAGTTCTGGCATTTACCTACTTCTTACCTTATGCACACTCGGCCTTAGTAAGGTATTGCCCAAATGCCAAGTGATAGCAGGTGGTGGTACGCATCCCACCACCACGCAGTCGACAACGCGCGGTTGGCCTGCTTCGAAGTCTACGTTATTGTTTAGGCGTATTTCCACGTTTAGAGGTGGAACTGTTGGATGATAAAAATAACTTTAGATACTATAATTATAATTATACAATATATTCGATTAAGTATAATATCTAGGTATCCGTGATGATAGTGACCAATGTGGATGTGTAGAGATGGTGCTACAATCCGTACTACCAATTTCTTAGTCAGGAATGTTCTTAGCGGTACGTTAGCGATATGAAACTCAATAAAACTTTTATACTTGTAAAATGATAGAGTGCAGGTACTCACGGTACATTTTAACAACGACACTAGCGCTCAAAGGCTCAGTGACGTCAGCGTTTTGGGCAAGGCATTCGTAGTGTGCGTCTAGCTCGTCGCGGGTCGCGTTGCGCACGCGCACGTCCGCGCGAAGTACGCCAGCGCGGACGGTGTGCGCACGCTCAATCACTATGCCGTTACGACGCCAGTATACCAACGTGTCGGGTTGGTCTGGAAGTAGGATTTTTGTTCTTATGTTAATATAGTAGACATCGGATTATATGCATTTGCATGTTTGCATATGCAAATGCATAAATTTATTAAAAGTGCTTATTTCAGTAGTTAATGTGCCAGGCGTATTATGCATATTTCGTGTATATTTCGCCCTTTTTTTAGCGCATATTTGCATGAATATTTTGGCATTTTGATAGTGCATATAATCCTATGTCTAGTTATTATCATTGTAACGGAAATAGCTAATGTAAGTATATTATTTTTTATGAATTTGTAAAGATTTTTAATACATTATGTTAAAGAATTTAAATAAACTTACAGTAAAGATAAGGTACAGAACACGATTGTTTGTTTGTTCGTTCGTTCGTTCGTGGTGTGTAGAATGCAGGTGTGATGCGGTCGAGGTCAAGGTGAGGCGAGGTGATGTGAGGCATTATGCAAAGTTCTACGTACCATCGTCTACTTCACAGACCAAAGTGAGGTCTGAACCAAGGCTGAGTGGCCCAACATAGCCCCTCTTAATTTCTTCACCCGCATCGTTAAAAATTCTCGGGATACCTGGCGAATCTGCAATCATAGTTTTTAACCTAATCATTTTAGTTCCACTGTATGATACTTGTATCAAAGCATCTAACTAAGAAAGAAGAGTCTAAGAATTTTCAATACAAGATGTTTTATACTAAGTACTTATAGGTAAGTAAAATTTCAAGTACCTGGATGACCGAGCTTTGATCGGTATTTTATTTCGTGAATCGTGTTTTTGGAAATTATATTTAAATACGAATTACATACTGACGAAATATGAATAATATTTTTCCATGTTACCGACATAATAATAAAAAAACATGGACTAGTTATTTAAATAAAAATTCACGAGTGCAATTGGGCTCCCAATAGAGATTTTCCCAAAAGAAGGAACTTGAAAAAAAAGTCAGTCAGTCATAGGGACTGCCGATAGAAGTGAAAACGAACGAATTCCTTTTTTTATTAAAATTTTAATTATTGAAATATAAACCTTTGATGATGGTAATGATTTAAAGTTTAATTTCGAATGTAGTATATTTATGTGATCGCGAATCGCGAGCATGTCGATGTTCGCGAGCATGTCAGTCTCGCGAGCTTGTCGTTCACGCGAGCATGTCGGTCACGGTCACGCGAATCTACATTTTTACCCCCTACCAAAAAGTGGGCAACTTTTCGCTATGAATTACCAAAACCTGCTCAACGCGCCCAAAAAAGTATTCACTTCAAAAAGGGAAAAAATAATCGGACTGGAGACATCTGGACTCGAGCCGGGGTCTTCTGGTTTCGGGACCGCCCCATTTCCCAACTAAGTTATTGTAACATTGTAGATGGTGGCGAAATGTACCTTCGTATTCTAATGATATTGTAACAGTTTTTCATAGCCTGAAAACACGGATAAAACGACATTTCCTAAAAATGAATCCTAGCTAGATCGATTTATCGCCCCCGAATCACTCTGCACACTAAATTTCAATGAAAATCGTTCGAGGCGTTTCCGAGATTTCAGATTATATTTAAACAAGAATTGCTCGTTTAAAGGTATTAGAGATAGATGTTATTACTTACCCACCAGTCTCACGTCAATAACGTAGTCTAACGAGGGGGAGGCTTGGTAATGGACTCTACATCGATAAATACCGCTATCCTGCTCACTCACACGCTTCAGAAGGAGAGAGGTGTCGTCGTAACATGCCCCTGCGTCGCACGACGTACCAAATATTCGGTCGCGGTTCACAGCTCTTGGGGCAAAATAAAAGAGAATTAGAAATGAGAAAAAATTTATGGCAGTAGTATATAATTATAACGCAGTTAAAAGGAAAACCATCACAGCTAAGTAGGCTTTACAAATTACCGAATACAAATACGTTGATTAATAGTTTTCCCCCATAAAGAAGAAGGTGAACAAAATATCCCAAAAATCTTCGTAGCGAAACGCGCTTTGCCCGGAGACCTAGAATTCGTGGTAGCCGCGAAGTCCAACCCCCCACGAAAACTGCATTTTGCTATTCAGTTTGGAATAGTAAGGTACCTACTTGTTTACCTTTCTCTCTTGCTTGAAAATGTTCAGGCATAAAATTAAGGTAAGTACCTACCAACGTTTTGTTTGAAGTAAAAACTGTTTTTATAAAATGAGTACTCAGTCGTGACTCGTGAGCTGATGTGTAAATTTATTTTATAGTGCGTCATTCAGTAACCAACCTCATCTCAACTTCCTCATTGGGAAATCGGTACAGAAAATCCCTGTCGTTTTTCAACCACAGAACATAAGAGTCCGGTCCATCCAAAAATACTTTGCCCTGGCCGCACGGCAACCGGGCGTCCCGTCCTCGAACAGCTCGTAGTACTACAACCTCTACAAAAGAAAAAAATCAAAATTAATTTTTGATTATAAATACTACAAGTTAGCCCTAGACTACCATACCTGGATGGTAATTGATCATAAGATGGTAGCGGGCTAAATATTGGTAGAGGTAATGGCAATCATATATTAAACCCTAACGGCTTTCTTTACGGCATCGTACCAGAATGCTAAATCGGTTGACGGTACGTCATTGGTTGGTAAAAAACACGGCCGAAGCATCCCACCAGACTAGACCAGAGACAAATCAGAAATTCCTTAATCGCTTGCGTGCTTACTGCAAACCATAATGTGGCCACAAAATACTTACTAGGTATTACTTAGATACGAGTAGGTACATATGTGTATTACTACGCTAGCAACTCTTTTCAATAGAGCAGCATTGCAAATAAATTGCGGTGATAAGTGCCTAGTAGATAAGTGATTACGACCCTATTCGGTTCGGTCCTATTCGGTTCTAATCCCCGACAAACACGAATATCACGTGAAAGTGAATGGTGAAGGAAATACTTACATAATATGTAGTAATTACCTGGATCTAGGCTCACCACGTATCCGGATAGGTAAATACTGAAGAAGATACCGTAGAAAATCATATTTAGGGCTGAAAAAAAAATTTAACATAATTAAACTGAGAATTACTAATAATGTATAGGTTAGGTTAGGTTATACATTTAAACTAATATTATAAGAGGGAGGTAAGTTTGTGAGTTTATAGGGGTAATCTCTGGATCTACTCAACCGATTTTGAGAATTCTGGTACCAATAGAAAGCCACATATATGTGAGTATATATTAGAGAGTTCCTTGTACCATCAAAATCGGTTAAACAGATAAGCCGTGAAAGCGTACTAGACAGACAGACAGGCAGTCAAACGGACAGGCAGGCATACACATTTTCGCATTTATAATATTAATTATGGACTATACTATATACTTAACAACATACACATACTTAACAGAACACCCTGAGGAAAGTTACCTAATCTAAAATCAAAATGGACTGAACATTTGTAATCATTGGGTTTATTATATTATATTCATGAGTCACAAATACAAAATATTAAATTGGTTCAATCGTACAAACAGCCCTGTCGTCGGTGTGTCAGTTACCAGCTTAGCTAGGTCTCTCTACCGCTAAGCTTTCTTTCCTAGCTAATCCAATTAGTAGGTGTGATGTTGGGGCTGGGGGCTCTTGTTACGGCGGAGGTAAAGAAGTGCTTTGAACACGCAACCTCCCTCGGTAAAGAATGACTCACTAGTATTGTGTCGTAAAGGGGTAGGTACCTATTAGTCGAAAAACAATTTTAACACCTTTTATGACGATTCTCAATGAATTTGCTGCGTGTAGCTTATGTAGGTACGTCTACCAGGCTACGAGCTCATAATATACATAGCTAGCTAGAGAAATAGAGCTAATAGCTTGACAAGAATACTTTTTAAATATTGGGAAATAAAGATTTAAACAGATTGGTATACGTATATGATAATTAATGCTCGCGGCTTCGCTTACGTTAAGTGCGATTTCTTATAACCGTTAACCCTGTTAGGAGTTTAATGTTAAAAAACCCTGTTATAGCGGTTTTGTGCGTCTTAATAGGTCATAAACTTAAATAAAGAATATTTTACTACCGTAATAATAGCTATCTGTACCCATGCCAAACAGCCCCATCCGTCCACTGGTTCAAGCTGTGCGTTGATCAATGGCTAGCATTAGATTACGGTAGTAAATATTCTTAAAAGGCGTTGATAATCAGTCGCAGTCGGTCACTCACTATTTCCTTTTTAAATTTGACCCTAGAAAATACAAACTATCCCTGTACCAAATTTCATCAAAATCAGTTGACCAGACCAGAACAGATGGACCGTGAAAGCGTAAGACAGAAACACTTTCGCATTTATAGTGTTAGTATGGATATATTATGGATGCCAGTTATTTACAGGAATAATTTAAAGTTATGATTAGAATTCATACTCTCGTGTGATAGAGTTGCAAATAGCAGTATTTGGAGTGCACGGAAGGGTATATCAGCGCTATAATATTTCATTGCCTCGGTTTTTAATCTTTCCGAAGACAAGTATTCGGACTGAATACCCATTTTCTTATTTTCTGATAATCACCTCACTCTTCAGACGTGTCTATAACTAGCTCTACACTTCAATGGAATATACATAAACAAAATATTATAAACTAATTATGCATTAGCACATCGCGTAGCGTTTGTAAATTAACTAAGTAGGCACATGAAATAAATAGAAAAATATATTAAATAAACTATTTAACTTTTACATTAAATATATTACAAAAAGAAATATCGCAAATTTTATTTACCAAAATTGTATTAACACATAATCTAAGATCTCTATCGTGTAAGATCAACCTGATTTAGAAACAATAATAAATTATTTTCCGTGTAATATACCTAACTACGGCTGTACGGCGGTACAGGGTACTCATTATTTATAAAAATAAATAAATTAAAATAAAACATTGGTTACATACACGTAATCATTTTACATTCAACTAACTTTTTAAATTAATAGAAAGAAATTTAAGTATGGGCATCAATATTTTAAAATGTCTATTTTATATTTCAAACTACAATTAAAAAATGTTTATGATACAAAGTATGCAAGTGCAAATTCTTACCCATAAACATCAAGCACTGTATTGTTTATTATTATCGTAAGCTTTTTATCACTGTCAGCGCGCGTGTGCTCAGCTCAAAAACTTTCTTTCAAGTAAACTTTTCACCTCCATGTTTATAAGCCAGGTACAGTGCGGTTTTTTTGGTTTAAAAAAGTATGGAAGAGAACTTTGTGGTTTTATTAATTCACTTTGTAGTGGTAGGTACGACTTTAGGTTTTATGAAAAACAAAATTAAATTAATATAGTACTGCACTGTATAATGCATGCATTGTAATAACACATCTGCGACCTCGTAAAATTTTAGAGTATTAAAAATTAAAATTTCTGCAGTTATTTTCAACAATCGTTAGATTTTCCGGGGGTTAAAGTATGTTTGTCTCTAGCATGCAAGCTATCTTTATTCGTCGTCAGGAGGAGGTTCGTCAGGTAGCAGACAGACAGACAGACCCGCTTTCACATATAATATATTCGTATTTCGTATGCAGGATGGACATGTTATGTAATAGTTATACTTATGCTACGGGAAGTTCTATGCAATTTGAGCTTGGGAGCGATAAACCAGTAGAAAATAATATTCACGTAGGTTTCAACGGTTAAAAGGTCGGTATAGTCGTAAGGAAAAAAAACAATTTCTTGCCATTCAGCAGTCAGTCATTTGAATCTCACTAATGTGGCACTATTAAACACCAGAGGGTGCTATTATTTGGAATTATTAGAATATTCGGATTAGTGGATTATATAGACCATGTATAACAACTAAAGAATTATTACATAGATTTAAAATAATCTTTGATTAAGGTCTGTTTTTGGTCGAGGGAGGTGTGGGCGGAGGGTGCAGAATTATTGGACGTATCCTTATATTGAAGTGCCGGATTGGTGGGATTCTACTGTATTTGTAAATAATTACAGCTCTTTTTTTTTAAATTTTAATAGTTTTTTATTAATAATTTATATAATAATTATATAAAAATGTATATAAAAAATTATAATAATTTATTATTATATTTTTACTTTAAGTGGCCTTTCTGTAACTTAGCCTCCGCTGTCCATCCGTACCTCCGCCTGTCTGACAGTCAGCGGGCTGTATCTCATGAATCGTAAAGGTAGACAGTTGAAATTTGATTGAGAGATTTGAGTTCAAATGAATTCAAATGAGTTCTATTACCGCTATAACAACAATTAATAAAAAACATAAAATCAAATAATAAAAACCTAAAGAGAGGCCCCCATACAAGAAAAGTCATTTTTGAGCGCCTTTCCTGTTTCTTTTACTTTCGTACCTAAATGTTTCGTACGATGTTACGAAACCCTTCGAGTGTGACTTTGACTCGCACTTGCCCGGTGTTATTTATGAGTGCAAATACTTAACAATAATTTTCAGTGTTAACTAAGTTACCGAATATTTAGTGATTTAACTAAGAACAGTCAGTACATATTTTTAAATTCAGAGTTAAATAGCATTTTCTTTCAATGTTATAGTATACATATTTATCATTAAACTTTCTTTATAAATATAATTATATAGTATGTATTATATAGTATATATATACATATATATTATTTTATAATTGTAATCTTTCGACAGTTTACAATTTCGCAAGTTAGATTATAATCCATTGGTTTTTACAATCTTACGGTGGCATATATGTATTTAGTTTGTGTAAGTAGTATGTAGTTATTATTATTAATGTTATTTAATTATATAATTAATAGTACTTATATAATTTTTTTTTAAAGCAAATATTGTATTTTTTTTTAAATTCCAATAAAATATTTTATTTTTGTACCTATACCACTTAACAATTTCACCTTACTCACTTTCAAGGAAGGCTGGAAGAAATTAATTTTTAGAGATAAGCTTTGCATTTTTCCACTTTTTTAAAATTAGTTTTAAGACAATATTTTGTACAAAAATAATTTAAAAAAAATAAGAGCCTACATACTACACGTAATGTTAGAAATAAAAGTGCATTTTTACAAGCTTTAACCCACTTGCAATGTTTGAGTGTTCGTTTAGGTCAAATCTTGCAAACTGAATTTTAAAACAGTTATCACTTACCAATTGAGTTGAAATTTTGCATTTGGTGGATGCATGTTTGGCTTGGATGACAATTTGAATGATTAGCTAAGTAACGACATTCTAAATCCAATATGGTGGACTCCCAAAGATTAGTTCTTGTTGGGTATTTTTCTCCACCTCCATGATATTATTTATTAAAGGATTTGCTGAGAAGAATAACTACAAAAAATAAAATGACACCACACTAACTCATTTAAAAAAAATGGTTTCATGATACTTAATATACCATCAAGGATAAATCATGAGTAGGTACAACGGTAGTTAGCTTCAATTTTCATTAAACGTGTTAAAGTAGATTCTATATTTTGTTAACAGCACATAATCGTGGCTAAAATGTTTGGTATCGAATAACCAAGGAAAATGATCTCTCATTGCCAGCTTAGCCGTTTACAAATAGGTCTAAATTGTTTGGATTAAAGTATGGGGTTGATTTCTTGCTCCCCTGGTAGAGTCGCATATCACCAGTTCATTAAAACCCTTTTCATTAACTGTGCATTCGTGCAATTACAATTAGGAGGCCTTGTCAGACGGCTTTTTGTGTGTTCTTTATAATCTACGGTTCAAAGCGCTACCGTACGGTTTAATTGACCTTACTAATTTATTTAGATGACTTCAAACATTGACCTACGAATAAGTACGTAGGGCCAATAATTTCGCCTACTGCACCTACTTAGGTAATTGCATACAACCTACATTAGTTTAAGATGCCTCATCATATAGGTAGGTACCTACATAGTAAGGTAATCCATTTTCGAAGACCTCATTGGAGCAGGGCTGTGCGCTCTATTCTATGTGGCGTGTATTCTATGTGGGAGGTGCCGGTTTCCGTCAGGAGAAATTTTTATTTTTATTATTTATTACCATGGAGATTAAGCTATCTGCCAGTAATATGTTGTAACAGTAACAGTATAGTGCATATATGCCTGTGCTAATACAGAAGCACTCTCTAACCCCTAAATCTCGTAGCCCGAGTGCCCGATGATACAGTTCCGGCTTCTACCTACTTTACGTGCTCTCAGAGCCACGGGAATGAAAAATCACCTAGCTCCAGGCTAATAATGAGAATTTCTGGACTGAAAACCCAATACTTAGGTACCTACACGATCCGGGAATCAAACCTAATAGTCCTATTAAGTATGTACCAATGTATGTTATTACAAATCTCAATAGGACTTTGGCGAATCAAAGGTGATTGCGATCTTGTACTTACATATTCTGTAGCAATCATTTTCACGTTATAAGGCCCCAGGGCTTTGATATCCGTAATTGAGCATGCTAAAGGCCATATTATAATTATGATATGATTAGGTTTAGGTACCAACATTTTTTGGCTGATCCTAACGTATACATTCGCATTCAAAATTGCTATTATATTGTCCTCGGTTCAAGTCTAGGGCACATGCTTACCTCCCTAGTGTTTACAGAACCCTCGCGTGTAATATAAAGAGCTCAAGTGGTCGCTTTGACGTTGGAAATCAGGAAACGTGCGTATAACAACCCCCGTTTGTGACGGTTGGATTTAACATCACTATCAACCCGCTTTGTTTATAAAATATGCCAAAGATAATAAAGGGCAAAACTTTAGCTAGATTAAAGTTTCTTTATCCCTAGAAAAATTCTTTTGTATTTATACCAATAATAATTACCTACCTATATTTAAATACTAGGTATCTCGGATAGTAGAAATAAAAGTTAAACATGAATTCGCTCTATGCAGCCGATGGGGCTCGCCCGAATCCGATTAAGTTCGATTTTTATTAAATACTTACTTAATAGGTATAGGATAGTGTAGCGTTTAGGAAAGAACCTCAAGCTTAAGTATTTTCTAAAGACCTTATAAACGGGTAAAAGCTGACAATCTAGCTTTTAAAATATTTTGAAAATGTAAATGTCACCGTAAGATTGTAAAACCCGTTAGATTATAATCTAACTCGCGAAATTCTAAACTGTCGATAGATTGTAAACTGTTCAATTTTCTGAGTTTCAATTTTTGAAATATTCATTTTATTTACGTTTTCTTGTCTCTTTCTTGTAGGTTAGGTTAGGGTTCGACAGAAGTAATCAAGTAGTGCCCGGCCGCAGGCTGGGCACTTAGGTTTTATCGAGTTTAAATACCTATCAGATTACAATCTACCGGAAAATAATGTGTTAAATTGTAATCTTTCGACAGTTTAGAATTTCGCGAGTTAGATTATAATCTAACGGTTTTTACAATCTTACGGTGACATAAATACTATATAGTAGGAATTTGAAACTCTGCTCAGACCACACCAACCTATTACTTCCCACAAAAATTTTGCCAAGTCGAACAAACCGCTACATTTTCAAATTAATGGAATTATAATTACCTACGAGTATTTGATATAAAGTTCGAAGAACTATTTGTTGGCGTAGGGGGTGCAGCGTTGTGATATGGGGTGTATCGTGACTCATTCCCCGTGAATCACTCGCACTATTTTCCACAGCAATAGTCAGTCAGTAGGTACTTTCCTACTTTCTATATGCTTCCAAACAACAAAACGCGTGTTATCCTTCACACTATTAAATCTATTATTCCCATTAGTTTCGCTAAAAAAATTACTAAGTATTATAGATTATTCGGGATTTTAATAATGAAATCAGTTCAAGACTACCTTAAATTTAAGTCAGAATAACTTTCATTTTCGATTTCTACACCTATCTGATCCAAACAAAATCCATACATAGCCTGTATTTTCTTCAACCTTGAGATCCCTGCTCTCGATTGGCTTCAATATAAGCTAGGCAAGCTATTCGAGGCATGTTGTTTGATGTACTCTGATTTATAAAAAACACCTTTCGCCTGGTTATCAGACGCCTGGAGGTCTTTCTTATCACGTATCTCGTACTGTGCAAGCAAATTATATTTACTAACAAGTTTTTTTATATCACTACAGGAAGAAATTAAAACACATTTAATACCACAAAAACATTTTATTTCATAAAAGATCAGGATTTAAAACAAAACTCTGCAAGCAACAAATAATAATATAATATTATCGCGTAGGAAAATGCATCTATAGGCTCTAGCCCATCTATAAACATAACTATATAGTAACTGTTCAAGTTTGACCAATTTAGGACTTACAAAATTACACAAATGATCAGAGACGTCGCAAAGGCGTGACCTATGCGAAAAGTATCGCAAGATTGAGTCCGTGGAAAAGCAAGAGACCGACAGAACAAATCATATTCGTAATAAATAACAGCAGGCATTAACTATTTATCAAAAACGAAGATAGGTAATAAGGCGAAAATGGAAAGGGCACTAAGCCCCAGCGACGTCACTGCGAAATATATTCCAACAACAAAAGCAGTAGATATTTAACATGGAAATTATTCGTACTGACTTCTATAAAAATCAGATCACAAACTTATTACATTTAATTTACGTTTTTTTTTTTTAAATATATCTACATAATATATTCACGTTTAATTTTTTTAGGTTACTATTAGCGCTTGAAACGCTTATTTATAAGTCTTAGGGACTAACTACACTTATCAAGTTCTATTCAGCTTTTGTGCTTACAAAATTGGTGTTTACGTTCAGCGTTAAACACCTGTTCAGCTGCGTAGCTGACCGGATGCTTATTCATCTCCATATAGATTACCAGTTTTTATGGACAAAAGTTGAATCTAATTGAATAAGTACAATTTTTCCCTTAATAATAATATATATTACCAAAGGAATATCTATGCATTCTTAAACAAATGCAAACATTGACTTTCAATCGGCGACACTGTGCCACCAATAAAAATCTATAAAAATAAAACTGAAAGACGCAACCCGACGCCGGATTCAATGTTATGCAAGTCACCTAAATACAATTGATATGAATTTTATATTCGCGGCGGAACAAAGACTACAGGAGGACAGGATAATCTTCGTGATATAATTTTTCATGTAAAATTTCGTCTTGGTGATTAAAAAATCATACATGATAAATTATAATACTGCAACACCAGTATTACTCTATTTGTAAGGACATCATCCACTTTTATATTTTTCGTTGGCCACTTGATATTAGAATTCAAAATGTTAATGAGACTATCATATTTAACCAATTGGTATAAAATATGATGCTCATTAATGTTATATGTATTAACAATTGTTTTTCTATTTCGAGTTATTATTTAACTATGACGTCTCACATAAAAAAATAGTTTATCATAATAAAAGTCCGAATAAAATTTAATGTTCAAGTATAACAATAGGTTTATATGCAATGCTGCCAACAAAATTTGCTTGTGTGACAGTGATGTCCTTTACATATAGTCACCTTAAGATTGTAAAAACCATTAGATTATAATCTAACTCGCGAAATTCTAAACTGTCGAAAGATTGTAAACTGTTCAATGTTCTGAGGGTCAATTTTTGAAATATTCATTGTATTTACGTTTTCTTGTCTGTTTCTTATAGGTTAGGTTAGGGTTCGACATAAACAATCAGGTAGTGCCAGCCACTTCGGTTTTATCGGGTTTAAATACCTATCAGATTACAGATTATCTACCGGAAAATAATGCGTTAAATTCTAATCTTTCGACAGTTTAGAATTTCGCGAGTTAGATTATAATCTAACGGTGACATATATAAGACTTATGGATTCAACAATAGTATGAACGTTTCGTCCTACGTGAGCGTAAAATTGTCTCGCTTCATAGTTTAATGTGAACTGGGATGTTGAGACATTGATTAAAAGTGTAAAGGGAAATCACTAAATCAGGAAAAAGATATATTGTAAAATATATTGACTTAGTTTCAACAGATAATATCAAAGTCCTGAAATCCTTCAATGCATTAAGAGAAGCTTCACATTGCAGGATTCGCACGACTGATACGGTTTTCTTTCACAAGGGCATTTTCATAACGCACATTTAAAAAATCCAACCAACCCCTAAATTTGATTCAAGCTGGTCCTACACGACGTTGTAATTGAATTCGTTGTAACTAACGTCAGAGTGAAGAAAAAAGAAGCTTTATAATATGCTTGACATTTCTCGCTTACATAGGACGCTTAATAATTATAATTATTATAGCCCTTAAAAATATAGCTTGATTAAAATGATAGAAGTGATTATAGTATTTCTCTATCTTTATTTCCCAGCTGTAGTCACCTTTATGCTACATAACTTTGACAGTTGTCATTTTTATAAAGCTTTATTTTAAGAACATAGGTTTATAGGTCCTGAGATATATTAATTAATAGCATAAGAAATTATATATTATTAAACGTAATTTAGATAATTTATGTTCAGTTAGTTATTTTATGTAATAGAAAATGAAAGCTTTACTGTAGTTTATACAATAAAGAAAAAAGCAACAGATAATTAATATGAATTATTTAGTTTCTGCGATCAATATATTCGACTTCAGACCATTGCGAGCCCGAATCTCGCAGCGATCGTCTTGGTGATTATTTTATGAGAATCTAAAATATGTATTGAGTATGTATTTTGTGATCTTCTATTTGATTAATACATATTTATTTTAATCTAAACTGAATGGGCATTCTTCTTTAATGAATTAAATTCATGCAATCAATATGGGTACGTTCGCACTGCGAAAAACATTCGCGTGAATTTTGATCTCGCGATTTATATTTCGCGTACCGATTTCACCTACTTCGCACTGCGAATGCGGTGAGCGTCATACAGCTCCGTATAGCACAAAATATTCGCGCGAAAATAATTCTTACCGCACCGCGTGAAATTATATCAAACCAGCGATTTTATTTTCGCGCATTCTTCTAGTGGTACAGAATTGCGAAAAAAACTTCGCCCGAATATTATTCTCAGTGCGTAAGTAACCCAAAATTTGTGAAAAATGATTAAAATACTTCTGTTGTATTGAAAATGAAGCACGTTATTAATCTTAACATAATAGTATAGTTATCTAATATTATGTCATTACAATGCATTAAAAACGGTCAAATTATAAATTCGTTAATATTTTCACTTTTGATAAGCAACCTCAACGAAAAGTAAATTGTCAATAAATCTACACTAATGCACTAAAATAAATAAAACTAATCACAATTTAAATTAATAAAAATAAAATATGATATAATATTAATCTATCAAAGGTGCTTGCCAGTGTTCATTTGACCGAAGAACACCGATGAGAAACTGCATTTCAACATGTTTATAAAACAATAAAGCGAAATTAACACAGCCCGGTTACACAGACGACGACCCTCCAAGTGTGTTGCTCTAATTTTATTAAGGTCTTTAAACAGACCTCTTTATAAATATTAAAATAACTTTTCCTAGGAAAAAAAACCACCAAAACTATTTTGGTATATACTATACAATAATAAAATAGCACACAAGCTCGCAGTACCTATGCCAAGTTTTATAACTCTATTTTTTGTTTTTAATGTTTTAATGTTTTTTCATAATAATTACGTATTCTCGTCCACTCAGGAGGACGCTAAAAATGACGTTACATAATATTATATTTGACATCTACAAGTCTAACGCTAAAGATTGATCACCATCCCTTCTGATTGTTGACTAGGACATAATTATTATGTGACAGCTCACGCGTTAGTCCCCCTGATGTCAAGTATAATATGTGTGTAATAATCATATAAGTTTTTGTATAATATACTAAAGTCAAAATAAACATAATATAAAATTGTCTTAGACGAAGTTTTAAAGCTGATAGACTCTTAAAATCGTGATATTTTTAAGTATGTTTAACAGACTAATCGAATTCAGTAGCTGACTCGTGGATTCGTCAGGTCGGTCAACTACTAATGAATAAAAAAACGCATACTTATTAAACTATTGGAATATCAGTCGCGTAGTACTTGTATGCTGAGATCTATAGAGCGTACTTTGACTTGGCTCAGACTTTAGTCTAAACTTATATTATAAAGAAGAAAGATTTGTTTGTTTGTAATGGATAAACTCAATAACTACTCAACCGATTTTAAAAATTCTTTCACCTATAATAAGCTACATTATCAGCGGGTTAGGTTAGGTTACTAACCTTAGTAAGGTAACATAGGCTATAGGTATTTTATTTTGAAAAAATTTGAGATCCTTATGAAAATTGCAATAATGTGAACTAAGTCGGAAAAAATCGTCTCTTTTGAGAACTTACGTGGCGTGCGCTGCGTAAATAGTTACAGTTACACGAAGACAATGTATGGTGGAATTTTTCCTCTCAAAAAGTTCATGATAGCATATATCTATCTTTTAAGGCTGACACACAACAACCATTTTTATGATTTTCAAATATGGTCTAAACCAATGCTTTACTTGCGAAGGTGTTTTTACCGACATAGTATTAATCCGAATCAAAATAAAATTGACATAAATCTCAAGTATTTAATATAGACCAAATTCGCATTTTACACCATTTGATTCAGACAAATATCTTAGAAGATATCATAGAAATAAAGTAACGCGCAACAGAAATAAGGGCGGCCGCGACCTGCAATGGGAGGAGGTGATATCGCAGTGCTAATTTGTAAAAACTGGCTACTGGCCGACTGGCTATTATTGGGTATGGACTATTATGAGGATTGGTGCTACCCGTGCGAAGCCGGGGCGGACCGCTAGTTAGAGATAAAACGAGATGGACTTATGTGAGTAACATAATTCTGTCTCGTTTTAACCATGTCTTAAGTCTAAGAACAGTCAAAGTTCGCTCTATAGATCTAAGCATTAGTGTTTCGTTATATTACAATAAGCATATTATGTCAACAGATCGTCATTGATTCATCAATTGAGCATTTCGCGAAATGGCCGCGTTTAAAGGAATAGTCAACTATTACTGACGGTATAAATGATTGCTCAACGTTTGTCTATTTGTTAAAGGACGTTTGCTTATATCATTAATGCAGTGTCCATATTTTTTTTTGATTAGGTATATCTTCGTATAGTCGTACATCTAGTTTTTAGATGTTAATATCGACAAACGATTTTCATTAATTGATTTGGTCAAGCTATATCATGAAATGATAGTGTCATCAGTGAAAAAACAGTGTAATATTTCATGAAACGTTCCACGCTATGCTCATTATTTTATGGAATCATCAAATGATCTGTTCACCACATATATAATATGTTTAATATCATTTAACTCTATTCAATAAGCACCTTCTCTGTAGTTACTGTAATCCAACAGTTGTCATTAAGAAAACTATAAATGTTGTACGTCTAATAAATCAATATTAAATTTACAATATTGTCCTGTGGTATCAGTTATTGCACATATCATATAAATAATTGCACAGAGAGTCAACAAGTAACCTAGTCGCGAGTCTTTTGAGCTATTTGATTTATGGCCTACACTTCACATCGATGTGTTGAAGAGATCACAGAACACAAGGCCGCGTCTGAGGTGACAAAAGAGACCTTCTTAGGAAGCACGCAGGGGGTGATACGAAAACTAATGCATCATATTTTTTGGCGAATTGAAACATTTTTCAAAATTCTGCTTGGCTTGGCAGTCGGTTGTAATGAGTGATCAGTGCTAGGCGGCCTCAAGCCTTGTTCAATATTGCAATTACATGTAACAAAACCTGACGCTAAGTTACTTGTCAGTCCAGACGAGACCTCCGTGGCATTCCGATAAATTGTTGATTACAATTTTGGTAATAAAATATATTTTTTCCAATACAAATAAGTAACGTTTATGCATAATTACACTAATGAGACGGCGTTGAGTTGAATCTCTCAGCTGTATCTATATTACAGCCTTACATAATTTATACATTTCTCTCTGTACAAAGAGAATACGTAGATGTATCACCAGCCTTAGATATCGCTCCCCATATACCAAATATATAAATTTCCTAGAATTATTAAGATTACGACCAATGCCGTAATCAGTAAACCTAGAAAGCTTTCATAACCTTAATCTAGAATATTTAGAACATTTCTAAATATTATCTAATGTAATTTATATATCTAAATTGTTGCAAACATAATATAATAATGTAAAAAACTGGTACATAACGATAAATGTGACGATTTAATTTGTCGATATTTTGACCCAGTTGCCATTCAGGCCTATATATTTTAAGCATGAATACATTTTGGAAATTTTGAATTCAACATTAAATTTAATATTTTCCTTATTTAATTATAGTATTGCATGCTGGCAGGCAGAATTTTGCTGTTCATTTTTTTAGTAAATTTTTTGTAACACTTGTTAAAGACCCAACTGCGCAACAATACATTTGAATTAAATTGAATTCAACGTTGTAAAAACACGACATTTTGGGAATTCAAAATTTTGTGAATTTAACTTTTTAAGAAGTAGTAGTAGAGGTCTTGAATGGTTGCATGGTCGCGACGGGATCCATGAAACTGGGATATCGACAAATCAAATCTTCATATTTATTGTGCTGGATATGTATCATTTGATACATTATATTATGACATTAAACCACAAAATAAGACTAAAATAATTATGTTGCACACAATCTCTAAATTGAACTTAATTGAGAGTTCTAAATATAATTCTGTCCCTTTCCCCAGTGAGTGTAATGAAAGATATAGCAATATATGTAGAGCTGTTTTTTTCGTTTAGTTCAGAGACAGATCATGCCACAATATCCCTCGATAAATAATATTCTTTTAGAAATAATTATAATAATTTATGTAATAATAAAATGTAAAATATTCTTGTAATAATTGTCGTAAAAGGAACAAAATGTTTTTAAACACAGAGGTAAAATCGGGAAGAAAGTATTAATTTGTTAACAATAAATTTGCTAGTAAGTGTCTCACTTCTACTTCAAATCATTGATATTTAAACTATAAAGTAGACTTGGGCTTACCAATCTTGGGCGATAAAAAGTCTACAAAGTGGTGCGGTAATATCAATTTTCGCACTAGTGCGGTAATATAATGGCTGCCATAAGCCAACAGTTAGCCATTTCATTTCATTTAGTCATTTATTAATTAGTTGTTTAGTGGTTTCGATGCCGCCAACTTAGTCGAAGTATTTCAAAGTTCCAAATAGTTTACACATCTACATCAATGGCAACTCGCGCACGTATGTTATTTGTTACTTAAGTTTACTATTTTTATTCACAAATGTACTGTACTTAAAACATTTTATTTCACACATGCGTATTGACAATTTAACTATCGGCTTTACTTCATACTTCGAGTGTAAATTTAAATGCTGCATTTGTAGTAACTATTGAAACCCTTATATACGCAAATTATGATCATAATGTGATATTTATTATAATCTATAAGTTTATAATAACCCATGGCCATGACAATCAATGTACTTGCAGATCGATTTAAAATTATCCGTTGTGTCAGGTTAACGTGAGAGAAAAACGGTATTACATAATATATATTAGGTCTTTACCTATGAAATTGAGTTTCTTCAGTACTGATCATTTCAAATAAAAAAAAGTTTGTAATGGCTCTGTATTCTAAATTCAAATTAATTTTGTTTTAAAACCATGACATTCTTTTTACAAACTCAGTCTTTTGTTTTTTGATTAGCGTTGTATTTTCATTACATTTCCAAATTTTTCGTCTTAATGGATACTTTAAAAATGGATACTTTATTTATGGAATATGAGTTCCGTCGTGGCACCAACGCGACACAAACGGCACTTAACATCAAAAACGCATTCGGAGAGAACTGTACAAACGAACTCACAACCCGTTATTGGTTTTTCCGGTTCCGTTCTGGAAATTTTGACTTGAAAAATGAAGCTCGTGGTCGTCCGGAGACTTCGGTCAACAATAATGAATTAAAGGCGATTGTGGAAGCTGACGAAACTCAATCTACAGCTGAGCTAGCAGCAGCTTTTGATGTACGCATCAATACAATATTAATCCATTTGCGACAAATTGGCAAGGTAAAAAAGCTTGATAGATGGGTGTCCCACGGCCTTGACGATCGCCAGCGCAACGTACGCGTCGAGACCTGCCTTGCGCTGCTCAACAGGCAAAGAAATGAAGGAATTTTGAAACGAATTGATACGTGCGACGAAAAATGGATTCTGTTCGATAATCGAAAGTGCTCAGCAAGTTGGTAAGATCCTGGTTCAGCACCAAAGTAATGCCCTAAACCAAAAATGACCCCTAAAACGGTGATGGTCACTGTTTGGTGGTCTAGTGCGGGTGTGATTCACCACAGCTTTTTACAAAACATTTGCACATTTGCTTTGGTCAATCGGTCGTCCCCACTGCTCCTTCACGGCAACGCGCGACCCCATACTGCGCAACAGACAGTCTCCAAGCTGCAAGAGCTGGGGTTGGAAGCTCTCCCTCATCCGCCATACTCACCAGACCTTGCACCTACCGACTATTAATTTTTCCTAAATTTAGACAACTTTTTAGTGGGTAAAAAATTCAATTCCCGAGAGGCAGTACAAAATGCCTTTGAAGAGTTTGTTGCCTTCCGTCCAGCTGATTTTTACAAGAAGGGCATCAATAAACTGCCAATTGCATGGGTGATTACTTCGAATAACAGAAATAAAAATCTTTGAAAAAATAAGTACTTTCACTTATTCCATACAAAACGGCAATTTCATAGGTAAAGACCTATTATATTTATCGAATTTCACAATCAATTTTTTTTATTTCCAAACTTCGAATGTATAAGAAAACTGTTATAATTAGTGTTGTAGGATCATCTTATAAGTGGGATAAGAAGCAATACACTAAACGTTCTAATACAATACAAAACGAAGGTTCCCTAAAAGCGCATATTTTAGGAATAAGAATTTAATTTAGCTATGATTTCTACACCAAAATAGTGGTTATTTGTTTTATTCATTAAATTCTCTTTAAGTATTTACAAAATGAGACAAGTTTGAGGCATCAGTTACAATTACATGATTTAACATGAAAAGGATTGATGATAAAACAATAATTAGTATGAACCATAAAATAATCCTAATACTATATCAATTAATAATAATAAATTATGTAGTCTTCTATATTTTTACACCAATAGTGAAATATTTCAACTAACTAGACATCATTATCATTGTCAAAGACGAGACCGCCACCAGTCTCGTACCTGTGTTAATGTACACTAAAGTTTAGACATGCATCGTAGCGATCTAAAAGCTACATGAATGCTATGAAATCAGTATTGATACTCATTTTTTTTAATTGTGTAGATATCTAGATTCCGTCCAACCATTTAATTAACTTTTGACGCTTATGAAGTTTGAAGTTACTTACAGGCAACCATCGACAAAAGATACAATACTTCATAGACAATGAATTTTTTACAATAGTGAAGTGATGGGCCCTTTTATCCGATATTAGACTCATCACTCGTATACGTAACACGTATACTCATCTAGCAATTACCAGTACGACTTTCCTTTTCAAAAAAATTCACGAAGCTACAAGACACGCTCTTTTAGCATACTGCGATGGATGTTTCCGCGATAGATGGTTTCTATGCCCTGCCTGATTGATGTTACCATTATACATTTACTGTGCTTTACATAAATGATTTATTTGAATACGTATACAATATAGTCATTTAAAAGCCTGGGTATGTTTATAAAACAAATCTTGAGCAAAAATAAAATATTAATGTGTCATTCGATTAAAACATATTCATAAAATAAAGTCGATTGATTTTAATAATGGTATCGGTAACGGCATTAGGACATTATAACTCGAGCTGTCAAAAGTTAAATAAATGCATGGATGGAATATAATAAAAATGGGTTGGTTACATTTATGTGTAAAATTTACGAACCAGTATTGGATATATTTTGGTATTTGGAATCAAAATGTGAATGGCTGAAGGCATGCTGTTCCTACCTGGTTTCACAAAAATACCCACATCACCTATCGATTTTGCAATAAATAATTTTCCATAATAATTCATCAAAAATTACACATGATTACGTATGCATGCTAATCAACTATGAAAATATTAGGTCCATTTGATCAGCAACTTTAAATAAGGTATTATTACTATGCGATCAAAAGAAGAATCGGAAGAACTGTCCGGCATAATAAATGTTTTCTAAGACCAATCATAGCATAAATAGATTTAGTAACACTAGAAAGAAGACGCAATCCATGCAAAATGTTGTCCTTGCAAAGCAGTTTTCAAATGAACGTTAACGGGATCTTGACTTTAACTTGATCAAATTGTAACTATTACTTGCTATACCTACTTAATGTATGAGACCTAATTAAAGTCACACTCAGAATGAAACTAGTGGCTTGAATAAAGTCGGCATTATTTTATAATGAACCTATAGGAAAGTGAGTCACATATTTTTAATATTATGCAGTTATTTTAGTAGACCCAAGGCAATGACAGGTTTTAGTCCTGTCGATATGACTTAATTTACGACATTGGTAAAAATATTATAAGTTGAAGCACTTCCTTAAGCCGAATCCTATTTTATTATACTATAGTACACTAGGGGCAGTTAGCACGAGGTTCTAAAGATTACTCACAGTCTGTCAACGCTAAATTTATAACATTACACCTGTTTTAAATATATGACCATATAATATATTTTTATTTTATGGTAAAAAAATAACGTTCTCCCGTTATATTTCTATTGTCATTATACTATACAAAATAATTTAAGGCAAATGAAAACGAACGAAAATATAGAGTACTAAACAGAAATGATTGAATCCTAAGATGTACTCTACATATTTTTTTTTACAATTAATGATAAAAATAGGTTGTTTGAGTATATCTGTTTAATGTTTATATGTGAATAATTAATTAAATTAATAATTCGATGGAAAGGTTACGATGAGTTTCTCAACTTATAAACAGTCATTTTTGGACGGTAAGTCTAATGAAACTCATGGATTCTTATTTCATTACATTCTTCAGGTTGTGACTACATTCAAGTTTTGTATAGTCTGACAAACTTATATAGCCCGGTAACAACGTCGCTAGTATCTATGAAAAATAAAAACAGAAACTAAACAGGCATTAAAATTTGTTGCAATTTTGGCCACCGGGTTAGAAAGTTTGTAGGACTATATTTCCGTTTAAATGGAATTTATTAAGAAATAATTCGTCTTCATCTGGCCTCTTCATCATCCTCTGGCACTAGGGGACCCAGTGACACAGAATTGACTACTACTTGTAACTAACGTCAAATAAAATTGATTGATTTACGTCGTTAATTTTACTATAAAAATAATGTAAATACTGCAAGAATTATTTTATTAGATTTCATCTTCTTAAAATATCGAATAGAGATTAAAATGGATGCTGAGAATATTTATTACATTATAGTCTATTTTTAAGGCAGCCTCTGGTTAGAATTATAATTCAACAGCGTAGCTTTATAAGAAAAGTTTTGTAGATTTATTTATTTATATTTGTTTAAAGGACACAACAGACTTGACAATCGCATTGAAGGTCCATATTTTACAAACGTAATCTCTTATGGTGAATCCGAGTTACCCCGCAAGATTTATGTTTTATTATAACACTAGCTGATGCCCGCGACAATGTCTGCGTGGTTTACTTATTTTAATTCCCGCGGTATCTTCTTTATTTTTTGAGATTAAAACTACCCTATATCATTCTCCAGGTCCTAAAATGCATGTAAAAAATTCATGTCGATTCATCGCTCTGTTTGCGGGGTGATTTAAGGACAAACCAACTTCGTCCTCGTGGAATAATAATTTTGATTCGCACGGGAACTCCTTAATTTTCCAAGTTAAAAGTAGCCTATATCCTTCTCGGGATGCAAACTACTCCTGTATTTCATAAAAATCGGTTGTAAAGATGGGCCGGTAAAGCGTATCAAACAGATAGACAGACACACTTTCGCATTTATAATATTAGTACGGATAATATGGGGTTTTGACATTTATCGAAAGAAAATTAATTTTCGCCTTTCCATCTACAAGCAACGCCAAGATTTTTCGAATAATATGGGTCATTTCATTTTCTGTGATTTTAAATATTTAACTTAAATATATAGGCTCTCATATTACATCAACATTTATTATACTAATATTATAAATGCGAAAGTGTGTTTGTTTGTTGGTTTATTGGTGTGCACGCCGCAACGGAGCAACGGATCAACTTGACTTTTGGCATGGGTATAGTTGAGGACCTGGAGAGTGACATAGGCTACATTTTATCCCGGAAAGTTAGAGTTCCCGCGGGGATCAAAATAACTTAATCCACTCGGACGAAGTCGCAGGCATCAGCTAGTAACCTCATAAATATAATTAGATATTTTTACTCCAGAGGATTTACTTAGCCGTAAATTATTATTTATCCGTAAGTCATCATTTTCGAAAGTAAAACACGTTTCTTGGCATTATTATATTATATTAGAATTGAAGCAAAGCATTTGTATTTCAAATTCTGTATAATATTTCGATTACTTTTGAAGAGAAAACTTCTTTAGCCGTGTTGAGCGAACAACTACATGCTCGCCTTGTTACGAAGACAAAAGGTCTTAAATGTAAATATACTACATTCGTAATTAAACTTTAATGCCTTAGTATATTAAGGTTTATGTTTTAAGTATTTAATTATTATTTTATTTTTAAAAAATATTTTAAATATTCCTTTTCACTTCTATCGGCAGTCCCTATGGCTGCCAATTTTTTTTTTCATTTTCGACTATCTGGTACAGAACCATGAAATAATAAATTCCGCAATCTGTAGTTACATACAGCACGAAACATTATATAGTTAAATAGTTTTTAATATAATTATTTTACTTAGCAATTTTGACATTTTATAGCCATATTTACGTCATAAATATACACCTCATTTAATTTAACATTGATTTCTATTCATTTAAATATTTATTATTATTATTAATGCTAATATTAGATATACAACTTTATCAGTTAGCCTTAAATTAGGTAGTGAGCTACGTTTAACTTATAAACCACTCGATGATGCCCGCGAATTCGTTCGCTTGTTTTTTGTATTCCCGTGGGAACTTATAATATATTTTCCGGGATAAAAAGTACCCTATGTCCTTCCCCCGGATACAACCTATCCCTGTACCAAATTTCATCAATGTCGATTCAAAAAATGGGCCGTGAAAGCGTAGCAGACGTACAGACAAAAAAGTATTTATAATATTGGTATGGATGTGGCGACTGAAGCAGTCATCTTAAATTTTGTAAAAATTACTCAAAGCCGCGGTTCTCACTGAACGTAGCGCGTGGCCTGAGACGTATAGCTGGTGCGTTGGCGGTATGAATATAGTGCATAGGTACGTGCAAAATACACAATAAACCTGTTTTGTGATTTTAACGATGCGTTTAGCGTAGGTACATAGCGTGTATGAGTTGCGTTCATACACGCTAAAGAAAACCTACCTGCGAGTTCTTAACAACAGGATGTCGACGTAACTTCGATAGAATAATCACAATTTTAATTGAAAATAATACCTATTGTATAAAATATAATACATATTGTACAAAAAGTTTAATCAAATTTTAAAATACCGTTCAAAAATAAAAATAAACGACAGAACCCACTCATAAATACGGTGTTGATGAATTTTATACAACATCTGTTTGCGTGCCAGAATTTGATCATTGTGACGATTGCTTTATAAAAATACGTCATAAACTTTTAGCATATCGAATCGCTGCTTTGTTAACTCTAATGAAACTTGTTGAAAAAGCTATCCTTACTATACGTCATTGTTTACTACTTGTTTCTGATATTGCCATCTAGTTTGCCTTGTAACACGCCTTTCACTATCTAGCACTGCCAGCGACGACGTGCACATTATGTATCGAAATTGCCACCAACATCCTATCTATAAGAGCAAATTTTTTACATCACCAAATCTGATTTCCTGTCAATTTAATCGATAAATTTTTTTGGCGATTGACAATTCAGTATATACGTAAAGTTTTATTAAAATAAAAGCCATTAAAATATTAATTAAAAATGAAGTCAGTTTACGGAAGATACTGTAAAAAATTTGGCAGAACTATATGGAAGCGATATTGAGTAGACCTCAGAATTCATTTATAAAAATAAGTCTATCACACTTTTGTCTATTAGATAAATTATTTCATAGAGTAGACTTACTGAATTCAATAGTAAAATAAGGGCCGATTTTTCAATCCTCAGATAAGCGACTGGTTAACTATCGTGAGAATAAAATTTTTCAATCACTTTTTTATCTATGGTCTTTTCGAAGCAACTTCACACTAAGTATGTGCAAGCGAGATAGATACATATATCATTCAATGCATAAGACTGGGAAAGGACGTTTGTTTATCAAATGACGTTTAACGCAAGAACTCATAACCTCGAATTTGTGCAATTTTCATTTCGTGTTTGGTTTTGTATTTATTTATTTTAGACAGGTTCCCAGGACAGGACTTATAAGTCCTTTGTTAAAAATATGGAGCAAGTAAAGAAACGTGATAGTGCGTTAAACTTTCAAAAGTCGGAAGTAAATATATTAACCTAACTTGTAACGAAATACCGGTCAATATCTATACTATATAGGTTCCGGCGGGAACCAAAAAACCTTAATCCACGCGGAAAAAGTAGGGGCATCAGCCAGTTAGAAAATAAAAAAAACAGACATCGTGACTAACACAGACAAAGATGCAGCGTGGACCAAGTATGGAAAATATCCATTGTTATCAATAGGTACCTACCACAAATGACCGTATATTGCGTACAAGGAGGACACGGAATGAAAATTGATAATACTAAATGAAATAATAATATTATAAAAACTAGGCACATAAGTCATAGGTACCTACTAGCTATACAATATAACCTAAAAAGTAGAAAATGTCATAACAACCAGGCTGATAGCCCTTTATTCGGCTCTCAAAGAAGTAGATAAATATATTCGTCCGTTACAGACTTTATTCGACAGTTAACTCATATCTGTTTATTGATAAATACGAATTTGCGCTATCCACCGAATATCTAATATCTAGTCATTTATCTGACGATTGAAGAATCGGCCCTAAGTCTAAAGAACTTCTGTCTATTAGATAAATAATTTCTGTTGAATTGACTATATTGTGTGCCTAGAGAAGAAATCGTGTTTCATCCCGCGTCACACACTATATTTTTCATATAATCCGCATTAACAGTGCGAGTTTTATTAAAATTGTATTTCTTATTTATTTTAGTTGCAGAAATATGATATCTGTCAGTTTAGTTAATTTTTAAAATGACAATTTAAAAGGTTTGTAATAAACAAATAGGTGGTAGAGTCTTAACGTTTCATAAGTGACACAAGTTGTCCTACATGAAATAAATAAATCATTTAATTTCATTTCAAAAGATACTCTGAGAGGATCGAAAGGAGGGCTTTTGTCTGAAATTGACTAGTTTCGGATGGTTCAACATGCATTGAAACTCGCACTTTCAATGCAGGTTACACGAAAATAAAATATCATTTCAATTAACCAAAAATAAAATGATTATATTGTGTCAAATATCTTGTAAAGCATCTTAATAAAAAATCATCATCAATCATCAATTTAAAGCCTAATATGGTATTTAGTAAAGTCTACATATTGAATATCCGATTACATTTCACCATTTATAAAAGTTAAATACAAATAATATTAATTGCAACAATAAATAAATCTTCTGTACAAATAAGAGCTTCTGATTTTCTTAACAGTACCACATAGGTAACCAGGTACCAGGTAGGTACATATGAGAACGTTGCTTTGAAGGCTGCACGTTTTATAGTAGAAGTGTGGTTTTAGGAATTAGCCAAAAATGTTTCGCCTTTTAAGCGATATTTGGTATTGAAGGGTACCTAACTAATTTAGTCCGTACTTTTGAACTCCGTGTCGATCCGTCGCTCCAGAGCCTGAAGCTCCTCTTCTAGTTCCCGCTATAAAATAATATGAAGTACACTTAAGATACTTAATCATAATTGAAATTATTTTTTACACCTATTAAGTGCAAAACACACAGGGAACGGGCGCGGGTCGGATGCGCGGTGGGTTGAATTCCTTGTATTTAAATAGACTCGGCCCGCGTCCGACTCGCTCACGTTCCCTGTGTGTTTTGTGCTTTAAATAAACAACTAGACACGAAGTCGTGCTAGTTAAAAATACTAGTTAATAATACGCGCTGTAAACTTCTTTGATCTTGCGGAAGATATTAATAATAAACCACCGTACAAAGCAGTCAAGTGGCTCGATACAAGTGGTGGCCGGATCATGTACTCGGCGGCCATTTTCGGCGAAATTGGCGTTTGAATATTTATTAATGACGAAAATAGTGTCCAAGTAGTTTGCCATTAGTTTTAATCTTACGAGTGATAGATGGGAGCATCAAGGGATATTTTCAGCAACCTTACACGGCCATAACTATTATGCGACAAAATTAAGTTTACAAAACGACACGTGCAGTTTGCCCAGCCATAGGGTATTTTCAAAAATGACAGTATTAAATGCATGCATTTAATATATAAGAACACAGACTAAAATAAAAACGGAGTATATCTAAGTCTTATTAATTATTTTTTTATTAGGATCACAGAGTGAGATTGAAAAGGTTTCATTTGACAATTTGAACTTAGTGACGACTGATGAGTTCAAAATACAATAAACACAAATTGTTTTTTTTATTTGGGGAGCCGAAGAGGGGATTTTTGGATTTTTTCCAGCGCGGCAGATTAATATAAGGGGGGATTCTATGGACCTTGTAGAGTACCTTCACCATATATGACCCCTGTATGTTGGTGGGTCTGTCTAGATCAGAATAGTAAAAAAACCGAAACGCATCTGATTAAGGTAGAGTGAGTTAATTACATGCTAAAGGAGTGGGAGAGTAACAAACTTGCAAAAAAAACCGTCACCTAGACAGTCATGGATCACGGGAATAACATAATCTGCCGGTTCGCACAAGCTGAAGTAACTAAAATATATATATATATATATATATATATATTCTACTATATAAAAATAAGTCGGGTTTTCCTTCCTGACGCTATAACTCCAGAACGCACGAACCGATTTCCATCTGGTGGCGAAACGGAGTTCGCCGGGTTTGCTAGTATATATATAAACTCGTCGGCATATTTAGCGGAACATAAAAAAAAGGTCGATAATTAAACAAATATGGTTTATTTTCAAATCTACTTACTACACTTCTTTTGTTATTTAAAGTTTCATTTGTTTGAACTAGATTAGTTTAATTTTACCACTTGTAGTAGGTATATCAAATGAAATCCAGCAAAATTTTTGTCCAAAATAAAGGATAGCAGTAAAAAGCTGTTGTTACAATAAATGTGGCTGCTGCATCAGCTAGTTGAAAATATAGGATATAAACTCGCCGGCATATTTAGCGGAACATAAAAAAAGGTCCATAATTAACAAAATATGGTTTTATTTTGGTTATAATTCTGCACTCATCACTAAACAATACCTTACTCCATTGGTCCGCGTTCCAAAGTCGATGTTCCTGAGCAAAAGTTAACCTGTTTCTACGATGATTTACCTCGAGCCTTGGAGCCTTGGCGGGCACAAATGAACCCAAACCAGCTTCTTCGAACCTTCTTCGTACCGTACGCTCACTTACGGTTACACCCCGCACTGCTTCTAACTCATGTCGGGCTTGGACGGCCGTCAAAGGGGGTTCCTACGTACACGAAGCCGAATGAAACGATCATCCCTACTCGAAGTGCGTTTTTTTCTGCCTTGTCCTGCTCTTCTCACATAAGTACCGGTCTCCCTGAACCGTTGGATACTGCGATGGATCGTTGAAACTGGTCGACGAAGATCTCTGGATATCACTCTGTAGGTTTGACCACTTCTTCGCATTTGTAGTGCCCTGGCAATCTCCGTTGGGGCTAAGTCAGGCATAATTCAGTCATCAACTCCAGAAAGATACGCAATTAAAAAAAACTAACAAAAAACAGTATTTCAATGAAATTTTAAATCAAACTCGAAGGAAGAAATACTCGAAGTTCGCTCCAGATAAGGTGTATTTGAATAAAATTAAAACAATTGCATGGAATGTGATGTTCAGTTGTTTTCTTAATTTGAAAATATTTCTTTTTAAATTAAATGACGTATAAACCAGCCAGCAACCTTATATGATACTGATATCAAACCTTTTTTTTATGTTCTGCTAAATATGCCGGCGAGTTTATGTCACCGTAAGATTGTAAAAACCGTTAGATTATAATCTATCTCGCAAAATTGCAAACTGTTGAAAGATTACAATTTAACGCATTATTTTTCGGTAGATTGTAATCTGTTATTAACCCGATAGAACCTAAGTGCCTGGCATTACCTGATTGTTTATGTCGAACCCTAACCTAACCTACAAGAACCAGACAAAAAAAATGTATATAGGTACAATGAATATTCCAATAATTGACACTCAGAACATTGAACGGTTCACAATCTTTCGACAGTTAACAATTTCGGGAGTTAAATTATAATCTAACGGTTTTTACAATCTTTCGGTGACATAAACACAACATTGTTAAGGAATCAACGCACAGCCTAAACCGCTAGGGTTAGAAACTTGAAATATTGACAGTAGGTTCCTTTTGTAACGTAGGCGCTAAGGAAGAATTTTTCAAAATTCCACCTATGGGGGTGAAATGGGGGGTGAAAGTTTGTATGAAAGTCCGTAGTTTCTCAAGTTATATCCATGAAACTTGATATTTGAGCCACCTGTTTAAAATAAAGAGACACCTATTTCACCGTTTTTGAAAATTCTACCCGCAAAGGGGTGAAATAGGGGATGGAAGTTTGTATGAAAGACATTCATTCTTCAAGTTATAGCCATGAAACTTGGTATTTGAGCTTTCGGTATTATATTAAGAAGTACGTGCTTCACCATTTTTGAAAATTCAATCCCCAAGGACGTTAAATAGAGATTTTTTTTTCTAACCGTCAGATTTATGAAATTCCTCCACATAATTGTCAGATTATGGATCAGTACCACAAGGACATCAAGATGAACCGTCTGTCTAATAATCTGACGCACTCGAGTATTTCAATGTCACGATTTTTTTTTGCATTTTTGAAAACGCCTATGACTTTTGGTAGCGTAAAAATCGTCAATATCTGTCTGTCAATATCTGACGCGGTCCAGTATGTCCAAGTGGCTGTTTTTTTACATTTTTGAAACCCTTTAGACGCTCCCCCACCGGTGAAACGACATACATTATATTTATAACCATTTTTTCTTTCTACTATCTAATCTTCAAAATTCATTAGGCCTCCAAGACGCTCGAGTAAATCCACAATCAGCATAATTGTCTCCCCTACCATTTCGTTTCACTCACACTCTGTGAAGCTAATAGACAAAAATTGAATAAGATAAAGATGTATATAAACAGTATGTACGTAAAGATGTATATAAACTGTGTATGTACACAGTTTTTATTTAAGTCCGTGTTTTGTTATACTAAATTCTATGCCCTAAAAGCTGTCATTGTACCGCAATAAGTCCCCTGACTGCGCAACATCGGAGAGTGGACAGGAATCGCGAGTGTCGCCGAACTGTTTGGCTTCGCGAAGAATAGAAAGTAAAATACAAAGATAACTGCCAACCCGAGGCACCCAGAGAAGAAGAACTAGTAGTGGGTCATTTGAAAAAACAGATGCCAAAGTTTTTTGTGTCAGGGTCTAATATAAAACTTTGGTTGGACTCACATCATCAGCCCGGTTGGTGAGATCGGTATTGACCGCGAGTCGGTCCGCGCCGACCGCCCGGCGATCGCTCTGCACTGAAAACATCTGCAATAACAAATGACAAGGTATTTCCACGATAAATATAAATATACTTCTGATCGAATTTCATATTAATATAGATATTAGCCATCTGTTCTATGCCCCCCCTCAACCAAGGGGGCTAAGGGGGTTTACACTGTTGCGCCATCCCGAGCGGTCCGAGCCATCTGCGCGGAAGATATTATAGTGCACAAGTGTGTGCGCAAAGACAGGGGTACTCTCTATTTCCTATCGCGTATAGTCCGATTATAAGAGACAAATCAAATAGTCAACTTTAAGGCTTTTCAAATGGAACCTTTGAGTATATTTGCCTCCTAATGACCACCCACCAATCCCAAAGTAAAATTTTCTGCCCCCCCCCCCCCTTTCCCTACCAAAGGACATTGTTTAAAAACTTAAACTTCAAACAAGGGAATGTTAACAAAGTAAAATTCAACAAAACGTTATTTACATATTGTATAGGTAGGTACGTGCCTATAATATTATGAATATCTATATCAATACTTAATCCATACAAATTATTTATTTATTATAAACTAGATGATGCCCACGACTTCGTCCGCGTGATTTAAGTTCTTTGGATTCCTGGGGGTACTCCACAATTTTCCGCGATAAACATCTTGTGTCTTGATGTAACCTACCCCTGTACCAAATTTCATCAGAATCGGTTGAATAGATGGGCCGTGAAAGCGTAACAGACAGATACACTTTCGCATCTAAAATATTAGTATGGCTATAAAAGTGTGTGTCTGTCTGTCTGTTATTTTCGGTTTCAGTTAAACCCTGCTGAGTTTGTTGTGGGCTCTTCTCAGACAAGGGCGCGTTTGGAACCCTAGTACCTTTACTTTTATTATAGGACATCAAAAAGTGTACAGTGTACCTAATTTGAATGAATAATTTTTTATTAATTGATTGGTTACCGGTTGCTCAGACTTGAATTTTCAGAAATTCTGTTCTTAAGGATAATTACTTAAATAGTGGATGAAAGTTTGTATAGAGCTCTCAGAAACTGTGGACCTGGGAAGGGAACCGAACCATTATGAATTTATTAATGATAGGGATAAACGTAAACATATGTTAATATTTTAAGTATATATATCACTAGTTATCTAGTCATTATAGACTTTGGTATTATTATTGAATTAAATGATAACATTATCCCCCCCCCCCCCCCCCCCCGGGCACTCCCTTATAATTGGGGAATGGAATGTGAGATACTCTGGGATCTTTAAAAAAAATAGTTTCTCCAAAAACCGGATGACTGAAAGTACAGTTTCCGGGATCAAAAATAGCCTATGTCACTCTCCAGGTCCTCAACTATACTCATGTCGATCCGTTTACCCCGTTGCGGCGTGATTGAAGGACATACAAACAAACAAATACATTTTTACATTTACAATATTAGTATGATCTTCAAAAGTAAAACTTACATCTTCTGTAGATTGGGGAATGTGGGCCAGTGTATTTCTCATTCCTTCAAAGTTGAAAACTGGCATCTGAAACAAACACAATCAGGCAACATTAAAAGAATATTAATGTGATATAAAAAATATTACGTTTATAGCTCCTTTCAAAAAAAAATATAATTATATTAGGAGTTTCGGAGTTTAACTCGCATTCGTAATTTCAGCAAGTCCTTTCTTTCTTCTTGCAATTTGATACCCATATTGTAGGAATGCATAAAAAACTTAGTCCGCCATGTTGGACTTAGTGACGTAAGTGGCTTTATTTTTCGAGTTATTCTCAGCACGCCCTTTCATTTGATACCTATATTGTAGAAGTGCATTAAAGATAACTAGTCCGCCTTCTTGGATGTTCCGCCATGTTGGATTTAGAATCACGTCATACACCTAACCATGTATTGTCATCCAACTAAACGTGTATACAAAATTTCAGCTCAATCGGTTGAAGATATCTGCTTCAAAATTGAGTTGCAAGATTCCACCTGAAGGAACATAGTTACATACTTTGCAAGTTGCTTGTACAAGCTTGTAAAAACGACTTACATTATTTGAAGTAGGCCAAGATTCCATGTGAAGCTCCCTAGAAGCTACAGAGGCGAATCCCGGTGCTTTGACCCGATAGTCTGGCAATAGTTCTGATTGAATCGCTAGAGAAAGTGAAAATGCATGTTTAAAAATTAAAAATGATATAGTATTTGTGCACCAAAAATGTCCAAAACAGTAAATTCGCATTCGGCGTGCTCTTTAGCTCTGCGAGAAGTTTAAGGATTCAATCGTTAGTGAAGCTCTAGAATAAGGCGCAACGCACTCATACATGAGAAAACAGTCGTCAAGGTTTCACCCAAAAAAAAAATACGCACTTCGATGAAATTAATTTTGATGGATCCACTCCAGTTCAGTTTGATCCGGTCTTATACTGTCTGGTCTGGTTAAAATACTAAATGGTTTGGTAGTGTCTAGTAAAATCAGATTAAATATGGTTTGATATAGTGCCGTCTGATCCAATCCAGTAATTACGGAGATATCAAGTAATAAAATAAGAGGTTGCTACAGGTGTCTCTAGTAATTAGAGAAACCGTGCTACTATTTATCCATGCGGCGGCAGAGCCAATACGTCCTAAAAGGGCTTTGCCTCTAAAGAATGATATAGTAATAGTATAGTATAGTACTATAGTAGATAGTGTAATATGACATTACTTACGATCATCAAAAGTGTATGGGCTAATATTCCTCGGCGCTTCTTGCTGTGCTGGCACAAACATATTTGGCAGCGGCTGTTGTATATTCTGTTCTTGATTCGGGTAGCCCGTTATTGGGCCGGTATTGGTTGGTCCTTGGTATACCGGAGTCACGAATTCGGGCCGAGGGAACTGAAGGTTGGTCGTGGGCTCATCGTGTATAGGGACCATACCGCTGAAGCGACCGTAATAGGTACGTTCCGGTATCGGTATTATGATGCCATTCTGATTTATACCCATCGGAGCCTGATTATGCATTATAGCGGACGGAGCAACGGAGCGGACAAAGTTCCTATAAAAGGGATAATTATAACTATGTATTTGTTATATTAATACAAATGAAAACGTTACTTTTTAAAATAAGGTAAAATTGTTATTAATTTATTAACTCCAATTCGTGAATTAATGTAATTGAAATAAACATGAACAATACAATTAGATTTTTCAATAATTTTGTTTTGAACGCTGTGTGATTAAAAAATACTTACGTTGGGGGAATGCAATCGGAGCGCGTATTGTCAGCTTGATGTGTAAATTCTGTATTTGGAAGGATTTCTTGGGTTTGCAGCGTTGGTTGAATTTCTAAAACATAAATTGTGGGAATATAAACAAATACAACAATAATAAACATACATGTTCAATATCCATAAGACGACAGCAAAAATCTTGTTCCAGTTTAGAAAGAAGAAAAAAAAAGTCATATATGCCTAAATGAATAGTCAGGGAGTCCATTTTGATGAAAATGAAATAGTATGATTACCGCTGCTCTCTTTGATTAGTTTCTTTATTGACATATTAAAAGTAAATCCATATCTATATTATCCTATACTTTAAACGGCGGTCAACTATGCAATGTATAACGTGCCTAATTGGTTTCTCGGAAAGTATTAAATTTGGATTTAATTTTGCACTTAGATAATGTTTTACTTATCAACAATAGGGATTCAAGGATATCAAGGTCCGCAAGTGTCAAGGATACCTTGGAAGTTTGGTCGCACACAGGTACTTACGTTGAACGTTATAGTTGTCCACATGCGGATGCGCTTGTGGCGGCGGCATAGGAAACCTCTGGTACATTTGCGGAAGCGGTATTGGCTGAGGCAACGGTGGCAGCGGCATAGCCTGGATCGGCGGCAGATATGTATAGTTGCCGTTTGTTATCGTCGGATTCGCGTTTGCGGCACCCCTGTACCTTTCGAATTAACAATAACATATTGCTTGTTAAAAACAGACCAGTGTTTGTTTTTTCTGGGATAATTAATCAGTATGCTTACGTGGAACGTAACGAACGAAACTTGTAATAATATTCTCATTTAAAAAAATAGGATAAGCGAAGTATTTTTGTTCACTTGGATTTGTTATGTATTCGGTAATACATCACAATACGGTATTAACTGGAAAATAGTAGACGTCATTGGTTTATACCTCGTATAAGTTTACATTGAAAGTCTAAATTGTATTTTAAATCATTCAAATATTTTGAAAAAGCTGAAAATATGTTAACATACACAAAATATCACAACATAACAAAACAAAATCAAATAAAGCAACAAAAATTCAAAAAATTTCAGCAATGCAAATAAGCCTCAATGGGTCAAAGGGCTGGTCAATACCTTTAGTCCACAACATACCAAAAGTACCAGCTTTCTTTCTCAGTTCATCATATACACAGCTTACAAATACTTATATATTTATTGCTAGTAATTCTTTTTCGTTTTTCAGTAATCGTAGTCAAGGAATTTCGCATCTACATAATATTTTACTTTTGCTAATGAACTTCAAGATTTTCGCAATGCTAAAATTATAAAAGATTTAGAAAAAACTTTGCACTCGACGTAGCGACGAAATCACGGCATATTTAGTAGATAATAAAATATACATGATAAAGATTTTCGCGAAGATAATGAATCACTAATAACTCTGTGCATTGTAATTTGATGATGACGAGGTGATGTGATTCTATTTATTGATAGAGTTTAGAATTTTTCAGAAAATACAATGTAGAAAAGATGTCTTCCACATTGCAATATTTCCATAAAACTATGTACAATGCTTTTTTGTATAATTATGTCATACTAAAAGCAATAAATATTAATTTGTTGGCTTGTTTATTCAATTAAAATGAATATATTAATATGTTGATATTAAATTTAATATTAATTTAGTGTGTTCTGCATTAGTATACGATATTCGCCTAATTCAATTATATTGATTCTAGTATTTTCACGTCATGATTGATTCTATATAGATAATAGATAGGTTCAATACTTTCGCTAGGCGTAAACAAAAAATTACATGAAAATGCATTATTATCTTATACAATTTGAGCCTGAGTTTCGATCTGTTTGAGAACTAATTTCGATCACTGAATTGAGACAGAGGTTGCTTACATTTTGGGTACAACTACAGTGACAGGACAGTTTTCATCCCGAAGCTAAGGCATTCTATTTTAGGGCCGGGGGCCGGGGCCTGTGTAGGTGTACAAATGATATTATGTTTCCTCACTTGATCTAGTAACCCCACTTTAAAATTGTAATTATAACAATAATATTTTATGGCTTGATTCATTTGCAATGAGATTCAAGTTATATTCATAACTATTCCACGTCTATAGCATTACTAGTTATTCAAATATGCAAGTGTGATAGACAGACGGACTGATAGACTAGCGGACATAGGCCAGGCTTTTTTATCACTTTGGTATAGCAACCAAAAAATAATTAAGTTCGTTATTAAATGAATTTACCTTTCCAGCTCTTCTTCGAAATGCGCAAACGTGCAAGCATTGCCTCTGGGACAATAGGACCTTGTCACAGCGTCTCTACACATAGAAGTCTTGTACTTGTGTGTTGGTGTGGTCGCTATCTGCGGAGACGGTTGACCTGTACAAAACAAATACATATTATCACTCCTTGCTCGGAGTTTAGTCTTCGTTTAAGATATTTGTTTATTAGGTACGCTTTTTCCTTTATGAGGTTCGCATAAAGGAAAAACCATACCCAAAGGACTAGTTTGCTGTCTGTCTGTTCATTCGCATCCTTTCTCCTTTCTCAAAAACGTGTTCCTTTTTGGTAACAATAACTCGTCTTTGAGCAGCGATAAGTAGTCAGATCCCCAGCCACTTGCGGTCAGACCGCCACAAATTCCGCCAGAGGAGAGCCCTACACGCACCAAATACTGAATCAGCCTTCCTGGCGATAGCTACCAAAAGTACAGTTATCTCTTAGCCTATAAGTATTGACATTTTGGGTTGTTCGAGCCAGTACTTTGTATGAAAAATTCGTGCTGTAAAAATGAGGGATGTTTGAAACTAGATTGTAAAAAAAAAGTTGTATTGAAAATGTTGTTTTTTTAAAGTGTTCCTCGATCTTGTACGATTACTTTGAAATAACTTTTGTTTAAATAATGTCTCAAATTAAATCAAAATAGTCGGAACGCGATAACGCCTTTTTTGAGATTTCATGAAAATTAATATATTTGCCAAAGACATATTGGCGAGTATAATTATGTTAAAATACATAAAACTCACTAGTGGATGGTTCGCAGCACCTGTCTTGAAGGCTGTGCTTCTGGTTATGGTTTGAGTCACGGCAGGTGGCTTGCTGCTGTAGGTAGTGGATCAGCCCGGAGACGACCTCTTTGATCGACGTTATCACCTCGGCCAACTGTTGCCATGTTGGGCACTTTGCATCTGCTCCCAAATAACAATAGTAGATTAGTAGCCAAGGGCTGTAGCCTGTAAGGCATCAATTGCAGCCCGAGATATTTAGGCGCACGAGCGCAGCGAGGGCGCCTATAGTTCGAGCGTGCAATTGATGCTTACACCCGAGCTAACTACTCTGCTTTACATCTCGATTGTGAGGTAAGTAGAAAAAAACCGGCATTACAAGAATAAAACATTTTATTAGTTAAAATTTATAGTGAAATGAGAACAATTTTCAAATTTTAGGGACAGGTGAATTTTGGGTATGTTAATAGTTTGAGATTGTGATATTTGTTGGTCATGGACAAAATCTAACGGGATGAAGCTTTCCTCAGCAGAAGTTGATGGTTGCGGATCATCTCTTGAGAAAGATGTTTTATTTTTTAATTACTTACCGCCCTAGGGCTTTTCTAGCTACATTATTACCCTAGAGAGCTAATTGGTCACCTAAAAGCCCCATTTGGGGGTAATAAGGACCTACTTACCGAATATGAGAGATGTAAAGTAATTATAACGAGCATTCATATGAAAGAATATTAATATTTGTCCGTCATTTATTCGATCATAAAATTGTTTATTGAGTTGAGTGCAGCTTGTTGTTTGCGCAAACGGTTCTGTTGTCGTCAACATAAAATAGGTGACGATTCGCATTGCAATCCACTTTTATTTTATTTTATCCGTTGATTACGATATACAAGTTAGCCTTTGACTACGATTTCACTGGTAGTAAGAGACCAAGACCAGAAAAATATTCAAAAATTATAAATTCCCAAATTAACTCTACCGCCGGGCATCGAACCCGGAACCTACCACTTATAAGACCACAGCACCCACCACTGTGCTAGAAAGTATAATATAAGTAAAGAGCAAAGTTACCTGGACTAGCATCGATGTTAGCAAGTCGATCGAGATGCATACTCATTACAATCAGCTGTGCCGGGTCCCAGGTCCTCTGCAACGCTATAAATAGCTCTTGAACC
The DNA here is from genome assembly GCA_964035005.1 of Erebia palarica. Lineage (NCBI taxonomy): Eukaryota > Metazoa > Arthropoda > Insecta > Lepidoptera > Nymphalidae > Erebia > Erebia palarica. Next base: position 27,135,240 of record OZ035986.1, read on the forward strand.
GACTGCGCGAACGATTGAGGTGTTTGCAGTTTGTCAATTATACTTTGCATATGACTTTTATGGGCAGTGTCCCCATACAATAACGCACTCCATTGGTCTGGAGCTATTCTTAGGCCGGCTTCAGTAGCTATTTGTACTATTTGCGCATCGTGTTCGCGCCGTAGTGATTCGTACGTTCGGAACTCTTCCTTTAGTTGCATTAATGAAGAATCGCATTCGCGCTTGGAAACCTTAAAACATGATGACATTGTTAAAAATTATCTATAATAAACAATGGTAAAATTGTACAATTTATAATAAGTTAGTCTTGAGTTTGTCTGTCGTGTTATTTGTTTGTCGTGCATTACATTGTGCTGAACGGATTATGATGGAAATTTTACAGTTCAAAGGAGCTCATACTGCTTTAAATCAAAGTCGCTCCGCTAGAACCAGAGTTACAGCTAATACAATACAAAAAATCGAATATAATTTTAATTTTTTTTTAATGGGTTAGCTTTTTCGGGTTAGATTAATATTATTGTAAATTTGGCCAAATGCAAATTCAACGCAATATTCAAAATCATATTCAATATCACAGTTAATATTATTGAAAAAAAATAGAAGATTTTAATTATACTCTGTAAATAACAACTCGGTACTGGTTGTTTTCGCGACAATACATTTTTAAAAACTGATTCTCACTTCCAACGACTCTCTGTATTTATACTTTCACTTTGGTACAAATAAATGAAAAAAAAAATGTTTCCTTCGAAGGGGATGAAATTAAATAACAATGTAGCAAATGAACTTTTAATTTGAAAAGGAAACATTGTTTTGTTGAGAAATCTTTTCTAAAAAAATTCCAAACTTTTCATTTGATGAATCGTTTATATGGCTTCGTGTTTTCGAGAAAATTCTGAAGTTAATTAGGTAATGGGTAAAAAATTGTGGCGTGGTTGTAAAACGTGTTAAATAGGCATGGAAAACTTTTTCATACTTATTCCCTCAAAGGTAATTTTTATGGCTTTTAACATTAAGGAATCTACCTACGTACCTATAGTAAATACACTTTGCAATATAATTAATTTACCTTAAAACAAGAAGCTCTATACAGAAGCTGGACAACGTGGCCTATACTAGTTTTGGAAGCTTGCGGGAAGTGAGGCTCTAATCTTTGGACAACAAACATCACTAACACCTGAAAAATAAGTCAGAATTAAAAAAAAAAAACACGATTGCCCTGCCAAAAAACGAACTAAAAAGTTAAAAATCGAAATTAATCTAGTTAAATTAGAATATTATTCACATTTTTATTAAATTATATTTTTTTGTGAATCGCTGGATATTGAACTATAGTGTTACATATTTTTGGAATCTACTCATCATTTTCTAGATTATGATTTGTTATTTTTGTATGATTTTTATATTTTCTAGATTATGATAGTTATCTTGTTTTCGATTTTTTATACGACTGCCTGAAAAAAGGAGTATATTGTTTTCAGGGTTCATGTATGTATGTATGTATGTGAGTTTGTATATTCCACCATAACTTCTATACGCCTGAACTGATTTTGATAAATGAGGTATCGTTAGAATCCCTAGCTTATTCCGGGTGACATAAGCTAGTAAAATTAAAAAAAAAATTGATGTGGTGACCATGGTTCCGCATTAAAGACCAAAATTGAAAAAAATAATTCGAAAATAAGATTAACTATATAATCATCATCTAGAAAATGATGAGTAGATTCCAAAAATATATAACACCATAGTTCAATATTTAGTGATTCACAAAAAAATATCATTTAATAAAAAATGTGAATAAGATTCCAAAGGCTATATATGCAAATCGCTTCTTATGGAGGTAAACTCCAAAAATAATATGGCAGGGCGTATTTTTTAATTCGTTAAAGTAATTGTTCAAATTTAGTCTTTAATGCGGGAACATGGTCACACAAACATTTTTTTTAATTTTACTAGCCTATGTTACCCGGAATAAGCTAGGGATTCTAACGATACCTCATTTATCAAAATCGGCTCAGGCGTATAGAAGTTATGGTGGAATATACAAACTCACATACATACATAACTACATACATGAACCCTGAAAACAATATACTCCTTTTTTGAGGCAGTCGTATAAAAATCATTTATTTGTATTAATCAAAACTTGTATTTTGTGTACCTGAATTTAGAGTCAAAAACTTACCTTTCTGGAAAGGGCGGAACCATCTTCTAGAGCTAGAAGCACAAGTTTTAAAACTTCCTCTTGCATCGCAGGCCCTAAAAATTGACAACCACGCGCACGGACCGCTGCCCACAGGTTCGCACTTAGCTGCTGAGGATTCTGTAAAATAAATACTTTACATTAGATTACGTCTCTAATCCATATCCCATAGACGGCACGGCACGACAGGGGACTTTCCCGCGACAAATAGAAACAATATAAATTATTGGACAATAAAATAGAAATTTCAATGCCTATATAAAGCAGCTTTAAGTAGCTTCAAGGTTTTGGACTGGGCCAAAACCTTGTTGAGCCAGTGATTGATTATTTCATAGAATATAGTGTGGAACAATTGAATATACTCGACCGCATTCAAAATGTTTGTATACGGTTCATATTTGGGTTTCGTAAATATAACGACGTTTGCGAATTTCGCAATAAACTCGAGTGGCTCCCAACTCATCTTCGCAGGATTACTCATCTTTTATCTCTCTTGTACTCTGTTCTTTTCAATTCAGCCACTCCTGAAAGAACGGTTTGAGTTTCTCGGCGATTCTCACTCGGGTCGATCTCTCCGCTCTGAGGATAATGTAATTCTTAGATTCTTTTCATGGCACTGATTTCTAATCGAAATCCTTTTCTATTAAAGCTGTTCGTCTTTGGAATTCCCTCCTTAATATTAGGCGGGCACAATCTTATTTTTAAGAATCTCTTGAAAAAGCACTTTTTGTGTTATTCCTTACTTTTTTTTTTAAGCTTATATCCAAATATAATATATATAAGTTTTGTGTATGTATTGTATGTATGTATATGTCACCGTAACATTGTAAAAACCGTTAGATTTTAATGTTACTCGCGAAATTGCAAACTGTCGAAAGATTACAATTTAACGTATTACGTTTCGGTAGATTGTAATCTATTAGGTATATTAATTCGATACAACCTAAGTGACCGGCCTGAGGCCGGGCACTACCTGATTGTATATGTCGATCCCTAACCTAACCTACAAGAAAGACACAATAAAACGTAAATACAATAAATATTTCAAAAATTGACACTCAGACTATTGAACGGTTCACATGTATGTATAATATTTATGTAAGTATTTATGTATGTATTTTAAATGTAGAGATTTGTGTTCTATATTTTATAGCAGTCTTTAGATTTACTACCTTTGTTTTAAGTGTTTTATCCTTCATTTGTATTAGCTACTTCGAGTGCACACAATAAGTATTTCAAAAATTGACACTCAGACTATTGAACGGTTCACATGTATGTATAATATTTATGTAAGTATTTATGTATGTATTTTAAATGTAGAGATTTGTGTTCTATATTTTATAGCAGTCTTTAGATTTACTACCTTTGTTTTAAGTGTTTTATCCTTCATTTGTATTAGCTACTTCGAGTGCACACTGCACCCTCATTCAAATTTTCTGTAATTATTTCCTTGTCTAGGTTACCTTGAAGAGATTGATTTTTAGCGTTAAGGCCGCTTATTGTACAGTTTATTTTTTAAAATGTGTTTTGTGTATAGTGTACAATAAAGTATATTTTCATTTAATTTAATTTCCTAATCAGTCTTTCAGAAGAAAAATTTTCATTCCTAAGCTAAATTAGTTGAAAAAATTAAAAAATTGAAGCGAGTGCGGTATATATTTTTATCTACGCTTATAATAATCTTTTTTAATTCTTATTATGAAATAAAAAATAGTGGCTTATGGATTCTTCGCGCACATCTATAATTGAAAAATAAAAATTTAGCATGGATTTCATACAAAATTGACGTTATAATTTTCTTAAGTTATACTTCTTTAGGCGCGTTGGGGAAAAATTATCAGAGTGAATTTTTACGATGCGCGTGATCACCGACACTCAAATTCGACACCCTGACACATAAATACATTTACTGTATTTTGGGTGAGAACTGATAACTATATTCAAGATATTTAATAAAACGCTTCTTGCGTGCGTACATAACTACACACACACTTTTTTTTACCATTGTAGTACCGTAGTCGGAATTATTAGTCTTGTGTAGTTCGTGAACGAACTGAGTCGGTAGAACGCTCCCACAGACGAAGTTCTACGCGAACTTGTTCCCAGATCCCTCGCTCCTTGGTTTCTTTGATAAAACTGACTTGTAATAGCGACTAGCGAGAGTGAGCAAACGCGTCCGAAGGGAGCTGACGAACTAAAAGAACGAACTAGTTCGCCGAGAAGCTGCGAACTAATCTAACCCTGATCATGCGCGATGTGTGTGACAAAGTGCGGTGGGGAGATGATATATGATGGAGATATATATTGGCACCATTATTTTATTATAAAATTATTTTATTAATTTACTGATTTTGTTGGTCAAAAGTTATATTCTACGGGAAAATGTGAACTTAACTGAATTTAATTTAGAATTTTTTAATTTCTTCTGACATAAACAGCGTCGAAAAGAAGGAGCAACAATATCAAGAAAAGCTGACGACAAAATATATGTTAATAATATTTTGTAGAATAGATTTTAACATGATTGTAAGATATGTGTTTAGATAAAATAATGTATGAAACTTCATACAGGGTGGCCCAAATAGTGACGTCCAAAGGAAAAATTTAGATTGCTCATACCTAGACCTATCAGAAAATACCCCATCATACATACACCATTCAGCGATTTTTGGTAGTTTTCGAGTTATAATTTTTTAAGCTTTTTCGTGACATTTCATTCAAAAAAATTAATCGGTATGTATAAGTGCTTTATAGGTTGCGTAAAACAGCTTTACCAAATGCCGTGCTTGCAGCCTACCACGGCTACGTTGGGTCAGTTCTTCGATACGGACTAATCCTATGGGGAAACTCTAGTGAAGCAAACAGGGCATTTATTGCTCAAAAAAGATACATAAGGGCGATGACAGGAGCTACTTCTACCTAGCTTCATGTAGACCATTGTTCCAAAAATTACACATTCTCCCACTTCTTTCTATGTACATCTTCAATATCTGTGTATTTGTTAAGCAACATGAATATCTATTTAGTAATCGATTAGTACCAACTTATAGGGCCAGTAATGCAGCATACGGAAAGTGTAGTTATGCCATGTGTAAAAATAAACTACCCCCAAGCTTACGCCAGTTAGCTTTGCAAATTTTTAAGGTTATTGACATTTTGAATTAATTTGGACATTTTAATATTCAATTATAATTTTAACTACCTACTATTTGCGTCTGTGTTTAATAATAATTGTATTTTTGAAAAATTATATTGGCATATAAGAATATCTCAATTTAAACTTACTGACTGTTGTAAAATTTAACATTTGCATGCCAGAAATGGTTGATTACATTGGATCATAATAGAATATAAGAATCACCCACTGTACTTGTATTCATGCAAATAAAGGTTATTGTATTGAAAATTTTTGGTCGAAAGTAAAATGTTTACGTTCGGCAGAAGTAAAGACGAATTTTCAACTTAAGATTAAAAATACCTAAACCTGTCTACGTCACTTCCGACTACTTTCAAAAACTTTTAGGGTTCCTAAGCTTTCCTTATTAGTTCAAAAATTTGGAACTTTAGGGGGCATTGGAGAAATCGGACTTCAAATGTGGTAAGGCGGTAATTTCTGGACTTAAAATTTGATTTTTAAAATTGAGTTTTGCCTATTTTTGACAATTTTATGGCTAATTGCAGCAGGAAAATTTTGAATTTAAATATTTTCTACAAAAATAATCGATATTTTTAGATTAGCTACATGGGGTATTTTCTGATAGGTTTAGATACGAGGAATCTAATTTGTTTCTTTGGACGTCACTATTTGGGCCAGCCTGTATAACTAGGCAACACACACTCATGTTTTAATAACCCCTACTATGAAACAGTTCCATAAACTACAATTACAAGGCCTTTTTCATAGAAATTATTAGATTTTTACAAGAATGTTTCTATTATAGAGAAGTGCATGCACGAGGATTTATACAAGACTTACTGTTGTGACATTCATATCCATACAAATATTATAAATACGAAAGTGTGTCTGATTGGCTCTTGGGCAGTTAAAGCGTAGCAGACAGACAGACTGTCTTCTACGCTTTAACTGCCCATCCTTTCAACCGATTTTGATGAAATGGTATAGATAGTTAACATCCCGAGGAAGGACATAGTTCCTCTAGTCCGATAAAACAAAACGAATTGTGATGGAATAGGTTTTAATCGGGATAAAAACCTATTCCATCGCAATTCGTTTTGTTTTATCGGACTAGAAGAACCATATGATATTAGTTATAACCTTATAGACGACGGCTTACTAAAGTGTGCGCCGCGGCGCCCTGGTGCGCCGTAGAGAGTAAACACGAGCGCCATGAGGCGCTAGCACCACCACTCTCGGGAAACTAAACTAGTTGCTTAGGTATTCGCGAGTACATATTAAAAATTTACGTGGATCCAAGATCCTTTCCATGCACAAGCTCCACCTGAATTCACTTCACAAGAAGAGGCACATTGTGCTCCTTGCAACAGCAGCCTTAAACGGACATTGCGTACTTATAAAAAACGTGTTCCGATTTGGTGGAGTTTTGCATATAAGTTTATATTCACTCTTCAAAATAAATATCTACCTAGTATCATTGTACCCTTTTTCAAGTAGCTATGGCGCCGAGAAAATATAATATAATATACCCTGTGCGCCACGATCTGAATAAGTTTGGGAAACCCCGTTATAGGCTATTGTACAACGAGTTTGTTACCGAAATAGACCATTCAGTTCGGGTCGAGCCTACTAAACCGCGACACGTTTGAGCTAAAGTCTTCTTGTGTCTTAAATTAAATATACAGGATTTCTTGGGATCAAATAGTGCCAAATAGGGTCAAAGAGTGCAAGTCATTTTAAGAGAAACGTAAAAATCTATTTTCTACACATAACAACTTAAAAAGTAAGTTTTTTTAAATATCTTAATTACGCTGTAAGTACCTAGTAGTATTAACGTAGTCGTAGTTGTTACGGCGTGACTAGAGGACCAACCAACACATAAACGTACTTGCACATGCATAATATTATTATGGATAGCCCTTAAACGAAATCATTAACACTAAAACAACATAGTCAAGCAGATCAAGAGAAACTTTTGTTCCAGTATAAAATGAGGCCGAACCTGATGTTGGAGTATAAGCTCAGTGACGGTCCTCTCTCCGAGAGACCTCGCCGAGCGCGCCGCCCGCCCTCTGCCCTCCTCATCAGTGATAGCACATTGCAGCAAAGTTACCAATTTACGCTGCATCGGCCTCGATAAACGGTTGCCTGCTGTACTGCTCGCTGTACAAAAATATATAAAACAATATTTTTTTATGCTACATGTGCAACATGAAAATAAAATAAAATTAAACTAGAAGCACATGTTTTAATGCCTAAGTCACATGCTTTAGTAACATAGATCAGTAAAAATCTATAAAATTGCGTTTTCCATTAGAATATGATAGATAACTAGGTACACAGAACTTATTTGATCCATTCTTGAATGTGTTGTCACCAAGAGCTTTTTATTAAGTTAAGTATGTATGGCGCCCGGTATACAATTAATCTGGATCCAGATTGATGCGATGACATGATGATTGATGTGATGGCGAGACAGCTGATTCCAGATTGATCTTCTACAGAGTGGATTAACGGTCAATCCAATCCACAATCAACAGCAAATTTGACTTACATTATGTAAGTACATTTTGCAAGCAACTGTATTGAAAATAACTGTGTGGCAATAGTCTACTATATAATTTTAATAGTGCTGATGTAAGAGCAACTTTATGGGCAAACGTATTGATATATATTTTTTAATACTTCAAGTAAAATATGTGGTTACCACAAAGTTTGAGGTAGATAGCGAGATGTTCCAGGCATCGCACGATGACATCATATGCTTGGCGGTCATGTTCTGGTAGGGCTTGTATACATGGCGGGTGGTAGGGCTGTGCAGGCGGGGTATACCCTGCTAGTTGTAGAAGTGCCGTGTTCACAACTAATTCTTCGGGTTCTGCTTGGATAACTGTCTAACATAGATGATAAAATATTCAATAATTTCTTATACTGAACCCATTCTTATACTGAAAGCTATTATTATGGAAACAAAACAGTATTTCTGGATACGCATAGAAATACAATCCATACTAATGTTTTGTTACAGAAATAGTATGCACCCTCGATACAGATAAAGATATAGTTTTTCTCATGTTAAAAGATCCTGAGTAACAAAAAAATAAACAAAAATTAAACACCATCAAATTTGTGGGCAAAAGATAGAAATAAACAATGCCTAGAGATGACGTTATATTTAATGTGTGATTGTCTCAACAACACTATTCATTTTCTCATTCTATATTTATATTTTGTGCAAGTGTGTGGGCAAACACAGATGCACTTTCAATTCCATCTCATACATTGCCATCCTTAGTCTCATCTCCCAGGCAGGAAAATCAGACATCCGGAGTAACATCAGTTGCAAGATCGTCGGATTTACGTGCTCTCTGAGGGTGAAACACCGCCAACTCGCATTTACAATTCATACTAAAATGTTTGTATAGTGATGAAAAAGAAGAATAAAGCTTACCTGATCAAAAGGGCATTGCTTTCTGTGCAAATGCTTAAGACAATGCCCACAGAGTGTGTGGCCACATCCAAGACTTATCGGGCTCCGTGGCGGGGCGCCAAATTCGCGGCAGCACACCGGACAATTCAAATAGTCCGTCCATTGCGGCGCCTGGATGGGCATTCTAAAATAATGCCAAACATATTACATTGATTTCATAATTAATTAATGACTGTCACAGTGTCCTTGGGGGCTTCAAAACACAAAAGAATTCTAGCACTATTAAGGATTCCCTATTGCAAACATTTGCAGTGGCAGACACAAATATATCCTATATTTTAATGTAGATATATTTAAAAGATTTAAGGATTCACACAGCTCATTATCAGCAATTACAAAATGACATATTTTTGGAAAAGTACAATTGAATTTTTAATCTATTAGTTAGAATATACTATACAAGTGTTAAAAGTAATATTTTTAGTACAGGAATATGTTTTGATATTAGAATTGAAAATAAAATAATAATAAATTCAGCATTAAATTGCATTGATGCACTTCACTTATGTATTTATTAAAGATGAATAATTTTCACCCTGGATTCAGAAGAGAAATAGAATGTGAATTGAGTGAATCAGCCAAAAAAGAAGGACCAAAATCATTACTATTATACTTAATGGTAGGCAAAATACTACATCTAAAAGATGAAATGTTGAAGAAAAGGAGTGGCTTTTTGTTACCTTTCAAAATGCAGTATATTTTTCTAGTTTTTGTTGCAAAAAAACCATAAATAAGAAAACATCCTATCAATAAACCTATGGAAAATTTAGCATAATGTTATGAGGAAAATTAATGTAATTCATTAATGTGTCCTAGAAAATACACAAAATCCCTTTTTTACTAAGCTGCTACTTTGGCAACCTATTGTATATGGTATTAGCACAATCTCGGTTCCAATTAGATAGGTTTACTTAACTTGAGAAGTACTGCAATAGTCTAAAAATCGTCGCGTCATTGAATTTGATGGTGACATAAAATATATGTATATTTATATAATCATAACGTGTACATAAAAGAGACCTACAAAAGGTCAAATGAATACTTTTATCAGTTTTGCTGATATGATTGCATTTTTAATAGATTTTAGGTTTTCTTAGCAATAATCATTTAAAAATTTGACATGCGAAAATTGCCACCTAGGCAGCATGTATGACGAGTTTGATAAACAAGCACCTGCTAAATTAAACAAAATAGACTTTGCTATTACACTAAAGGGATTTAATGTAGTTATGGAAACTTTAATTACCTCAAAAATAACACGAACACTCATCACAAAAATAACACATTTCGCTTCTACCCACTTCAAATCATGATCCGTCAGCAGCCATAAACATAGACTACAAAATAGACTAGAGATAGAACAACATATCAAAATCATGGTTTTGTACCTTTATTTAAATGTACTCTGTGTTCAGTATAGAGCACAGGTATAGAGCAAGATCCCAGAGCCGCCAGACCTGACCTATTTTCTGAGAAAGAAAATGAGTGTAATTTAAACTAACTTTGGTTCGTAGATATAACGTTCGCAATACTCGCAAAGGGGCGACGGCCAATTTATAGATAAAATGTGCTAAAGGTACGTAAAAACGTTGCTTACTTTACCTAGTTTCTGAATGCTGATTTTTACGTATGTTTTCAGAATATTGTTAATAATTAATAATCAATACTCCCAGACACATGCCGTGAGCTGTTATTTCTGCCAGATACTTTAGAGCTTGCAAAAAAAAACTTTACTTATTTTCTGAATCTTCATTCTACACGATACTTACTCAGGGAACTATTTCTATTTAAATTAATACTATTTCCAAGCAGCAAGACTAATCTGATGGGTCAAACATCGGCCAGACTCAATTTAAAATTTCGCTGTGAATTTTGGCCTTTTTTCAAGGTTTTAGGAAAACCATAATTTATTGCAATATTTAACCCTTTGCGCGGATGTTTTTCGCAGTGCGAATTGCGTACCTCAGGCCGTTTTACTCACGTAAGTCGTTGACATGAGCAACTTATGATTGTAAACTGTCTTGTAAGTTGCGTATAGTTTGCAAATGTTAGATATAGGCAACAAGAGGTCGCCCGCGATTTCTTCCGCGTACAATTTCTGATTTTCTGATAGAGGCTTTATAGAGGTTAAGCCTGTGTACCTAAGAAGTTTTAAGAAAATTCACAACAAAGGAGGTGAAATGGAAATTGGAAGATTACATGAAGGTTCTAAGTTTTTGAAGTTAGGGAAAATCGGCATTGAGATTATTAGTTTCAATTAGTAATAATAACCTGTATGAGCAATTTTACGAAAAACTACCCGAAAAGGGGCGGAATGGGGGTTGGAAGTTTGCATGAAAATTCTATGTTTTTGAAAATGGAGACATGAAAATCGGCACTTAAATTTTTAGTTAAAAATAAGAAAAACCTGTTAGCAGTTTTACGTAAATCCATTTTTATTAATGAATATCTCAATAATAAGAAGAATATCAAACGGCTAAGTGCTTCAGTGTCAAATGGATTGGTAAAATGATTAAAGGTACCTATCTCTCAATTTGAAAAAATGGAGAGTATCAGAAAGCATTTATCAGATTCGGTGAGCTAGACTTATTTAGTGATGAAGACCCAGAGCAAAATGTGATAAATGCTTTCTGATACTCTCAATTTTTTCAGCATATTGAATGGAATTTGCGTTTCTCTAAAAAATGCAGGATTGTAATCGCGTTCAATTGTTTATTGTTTATTCATTTATTGCATGATTGTAAGTTACACGAAAAGATGTTACATAAAATGGTATATATTACAATCTGCCAAATAATGGCGTGCAAAATTTAAAAAAAAAAAATTAAAAATTAAAATTAAAATTATTAAAAAAATTATTATGTCGAGCATTTTAAAAATAACAAAATCTGAATCTTATTGAATGAAAGCAATTATTCTAAGTCTATGTACAATAAATATAAAATGTCAAATACTTAAAAGTCAAAATGTTACAATTCTCGAAATAGGTACATTGATTTAATAATATCATAAATTTAAGAAAATAGAAAAAAAAGAAAGTCAGAATTTATGTCAATTAGCTATACGTATGATAAGTAATAATTAGGTTGATTCATGAAGCATTCGTCTATCGATTAAGTTATTTTGTTGCAAGAACTCATTCACTGTATAAAAATTCTTTGCAAGTAACCATTTTTTAAGTTTGTAAATAAATTGTTTTGTAGGAAGCTTTTTTATTTCTAATGGTAGCTTGTTGAAAATTTTTATACACATAGCGTAACAATTTTTCTGAAAGAGTGCTGTTTTTGGGACTCTATCAAATACCAGTTTATTCTGATATCTCAGTGCTCTTTTTCCAAAAAAATCATGAAGAGTTTTGAAAATGTGCGGGTTTGTCTTTACAAACTTTGCCATTTCCAGAATGTACATACAAGGGAGCGGCAATATCTTGAGCTTTTGAAAAGCAGGCTTACATGAGTGATAGGGTGCCATACTAAGAATTGCTCGAATACATTTTTTTTGCACTACAAATGCCCTATTAACATCGGTTGAGTTTCCCCAAATTATCAGGCCATATCGAAGCACTGATGATACGTACCCATGGTATGCTGTAAGAGCAGTTTTGATACTACTTGTTTTAACAAGTCTACGTAATACATATACGAATCTGTTTAGTCTATTGCAAACTGTATTAACTTGACCTTTCCATGAGCAGTGCTGGTCTATTTGTATTCCTAAAAATCTACATTCTTCTACTTCTTTTATTTTATTCCCTGCATAGTTAATGTTCAGATTTACATGCTTTTTATTATAATTTCTAAACTGAACATAATTTGTCTTACTTATGTTAATACGTAAATTATTAAGTTCAAGCCAATGGACTGTTGATTTTATAGCATTATTTATGTCAGATTCAAATTTATTTATATCATTATCATTACAGGTCAAAAGTATTGAAATGTCATCAGCAAAAAGTGTCATAGTATAGTTATTTGAAATGTCTGGTAAATCGTTGATGTAAAAAAGAAATAATAAAGGTCCTAGAACAGTGCCTTGTGGAACACCATATCTATTGACTTCATATGTCGATTTTAAAGTAGATATTTCATGCAAACCATTTATATTTTGTATTTCTACACATTGTTTTCTGGATTGTAGAAAAGATTTAATCCAATCCAACGCTGGGCCTCTAATACCAAAGTTATCGAGTTTGTCCATTAAGATGTTATGAGCAACAAAATCGAATGCTTTTGTCATGTCGATAAAAATAGATATTGCTAGTTTTTTTTGATCTATACTTTTTACAATTTCGCTAACCATATTAAAACAGGCTTGCGTCGTTGATTTGTTACTTTGAAAACCAAACTGTACAGATTGAAATATTTTGAATTTATTAGTAAAATCAGTAATGCGCTTATGCATAGCCTTTTCAAAGATTTTTGACAATATTGGCACTAGAGTAATAGGACGATAGTTGCTCAGCTGGTTCTTATCGCCCTTTTTATGTAATGGCTTAACTGTTGAAAGTTTCAAAGCGTCAGGGAAGCAACCTTGAGAGAATGATTCATTTATTAAGTGAGTTAAAATAGGTGCTAATTCATTTTTGCGGTATTTTATTACTTTTGTTGTTATTTCATCATTTCCAACAGCATTAGTGTTATTTAACGACATTATAATTTTAATTACCTCTTTGATACTATAAGGTCTCAAAAATATTGTGCTCAGTATACGTGTTTTATTCGTATTGCAGCATTTTCCATTGTCCTTATTTGTGAGACCTATAAAATATTTATTAAAGCTATGAGCAATTTCACTGGGATCTGTAACTATTTTTCCGTTAACATTTACCTCTGTGATAAAATTTTTGTTCAATTTATTACTCGAATTTTCTTTAATAATATCCCATGATGCCTTGCATTTATTTCTAGCGTTGGTTACATACTTCTCATTACTTTCTTTTTCCGCAATTCTAAAACATCGTCGTAGCGTTTTACAGTATTTAGTGTATTTATTTTTATTAAAGTCAGATTTATGTTTATAAAATTTCATTTGTAGTTCTCTTTTAGTTTTACAGCTCACCTTTAAACCCTTTGTTAACCACCTTGGTCTAACTATTTTTTTTGTTATTTTTACGCGTGATTTTGGAAAACATAAATAATATAATAATGTAAAAAGTTCATAGAATTCTTCAAATGCTAGATTAAAGTTTGAGTTTCTAAACGATTCTGAGAATGATAATTTTTTTAAATGTTTACGAAACATCTCCATATGGTCCCTGTTATAGTCTCTTTTAAAAATGAAATAATGATTTAAGGGGACCTCTGGTTTATTCGTCGGCACAAACAGCATTTGTGCTGTGTCATGATCCGATAAACCTAAATGTAAAATCTCTCCTTGAGCGTCAGGTATATTGCTTAAAATATTTTCTATACAAGTATTTTGCCTAGTTGGTTTGTTAATATGAAATGTCAAATTATAATTTTTTGCTATGTCAAATAAATTTGTGGAGTCTTTAGAATTTATTAAAATGTTTATGTTTAGGTCACCAGCAATGATAATATTTTTATTAGTGTACTTAGTGCATATATCATGAAGAGTAATTTCAAAAGTATTTAAGAATTAAAGTACGTTCGATTTAGGTGTGCGGTATATACAAATCACTAATATATTATGACTTTTAACATTGATACCGCAACATTCAAACACCTCATCGACTGCATGTTTTTTATAAAATCCAAGGAAAGAAATTCTAACCCGTGTTTAACCAGAATGCAAACACCACCACGTCTTTGTTTTCTGGTTCTACAGTGTATTGATGCTAAATTGTACCCATTTATGTTTATATTTTGTTCACTGCCTATTTCAATAAAAGTTTCTGTAAGGCATATAACGTCCGGTTGTTTTCTGTCATCATAAAGTTGAATAAGAGCAACTTCTAGTAAATTTTTTTTGCTATTTAAGCTGGCAATATTTTGATGCATAATTCTTAAAAAATTATACGGGTTAGTCTCGAAAAAACTGCGTTTTATTGATTGTCAAACTATTTTTTTCAGTAATCGGAAAGTATGAGTCTATTTTTGTTTGTACTTTATTTTTTGATCTACCCTCGCAAATTTTATTTTGAACTTTCGCTTTGAAATAATAGGGGATTGTGCCTACTTTAGGAATAAGTTTTGTTTTTTGACAGTTCTTCTGATATGAACCGCTAATAATTTGTGGCCCTTTATGTACAGTTCTAGAGCCCGCAGCATTTTGAGAATACTTAGCCCTCATGAAGTTCAAATACTTTGTATCATAATAATGCTGATCAAGAACAGAGTTAATTTTTTTACACAATTTATAAGTACTTTCTCTAAAAACAGCACTGAATGGTATAAAATAGCAGTTTTCATTAAAGTTTCTGCATGTTGTTTTCAGTAAATCATTTAACTTCCATTCATTCAAATAAATATTTTCATGTACACCTAAAACTAAAATAGGACATTTTATACAATTATACTTTAGAAAAGCATACAGTTCCGACATAACTTTCATTGGGTTCTTGTCATGTTGTCCAACACTTAAAATAATTTTATCTTGCGAATTAATTTGAAAAAGTCTTGTGTTCAATATTTCCTCTGTACTTGCACCTGGTTTGATGAATGACTTCACCTGTAATTGTTCATACTGGGAATTAGCTCTTAAACTTCTTAGTGTTTCTGATATGCCAATACATTGGCTTCCTCCCACTATGTATGCAGTTTTCTTCGAAATTATAGATTTTTTGTTCCTAATATTTGTGCCACATTTTTCATTGTTTGATTCCAGATTTTCTGTAGGATTATGCAATGTATTTTCGCAAGAAGCTGGGTAGTAAAATGTCGTTTGTGTTTGTTTCTCTTTGGGGCTAGGTTTTTGAACAGAGGATTGTAGTGGTATGCATAAATTATTGTTTTTTTTCTTAGTAGGAGGTGTTTTTGTCAACTTAGATATTGGACTTCTGCATACTGATTTAAGTGTGTTGAGTTGCTGATATAATTTTGAAATTTGTTTTTTTAAGTCCCCATTTTCTAAAATTAAATTTTCTAACTCAGATTGCGTGCTTTCTAGTAATGAGGATAAGCTATTTAATTTTTCCTTCATTTCCTCTAGTTTATCTGATTCTACAGTCGATAAGTCTAAGCTTTTATGAATTAATCCCGAGTACGTGGAACAAAAAGAAGTATTGTTGCATTCGCTGTCCAATGATTCATACGATTTTGACCTAAAAAGTTTTTTTGATCTCAAGGTCACATTACTGGATGAATCCATGATTGTACAGTTTATTACGTCCTGATATTTTACTAGCAACGCCCTCTATTTAGTCGTTCCAGCGTAATGTTGAGGTCTAAATATCAGTTAAATGTATTTCACGTATATGCATCAGCGCCATCTCTTGCAATCGTATAGCTTTATTAACTCCAAACGGTGATATTTGAAATTGAAAATTATCACTTTTTGATTAAGTGGTTAAAGTTTAAGATAAATAGTAATGTTTTTTGTGTAACTTCCAAACCGAATATAAATACAAAGTTATTATGTCACTTATTCAAAGAAATATAGTTTTATTTTCATATTTTTCATCGTCAAAACTTACGCCACTTTTTTGATGATTACACATTGATCACTAATTAGTTTTTGTAGAAAACACTCACACAGTCTATTTATAGTATTATACACAAATTATACTTGTTTTTTCCACCAATTAACACCAATTTATATTTTTTCAATAATTCCGCTCTGAATCAATGTTTACTTAGGTGCGCCACCTGGTGACATTTTTAACATTGATAAGATGAAATTCTGGCAAGATTTTTCATAAGCTTTTATTGAAGAGAAAAGTATTGATCGAAAATAATATTGAAGTAGGGCTGCTGTAAGCTGCACAAATAATGGACTTTCCCAAATCGACCTTATTTATTAATAATAATTACTATTTTCTTAATTTTCAATGATATTCAAATTATAATTTATAAAGAAATATTGAGTATTATTTAAAAAGAAAATATTATTTATAATTTATTACTAACTGATGCCCGCGACTCCGTCCGCGTGGATTGAGAAGTAAGCTATCCTATTTTTCAAGTTGGATCAAACTGCACACGGTGTGCAAATTTAATTTAACATTGGTTAAGTAGTTTAGGAGTCCATCGCGGACAAACAACGTGACACGTTATTTATATATATTAAGATTATCTGTAAAATATGTTCATTAATATTTTTCTTATTCCTTTACAATTTTCACAATAAGTACACATTTCTTTGTTTTGTTTCTTGTAAGATTATATGATTAAAATGACATTAAATATTATTATATTATAAAATTAATTTCTGTCAAAAACTTTAACTAGTTTACTAAATACAAACATTAAAAAGGACATGACCAGTAATTGCCCTCCGATTCGGGACAATGCACAGGATTTTCGTTTTTACAGTAAGGTTTAAAAATTCAAAACGAAATTATTATGGATTTATTATTCCAAATAAGGTCAGGGTTCAAATGACAAAAAAAAACAGTACGTTTATTGTTTAAATCTTGAGCGTCCGCTTTCCTCTTTAAGCACCACTCCATTTTGACGTTCCATTATATCCATGCCTAATAATAATCTTGTAACCCTACATGAATACCATTTATGTACCTTAGTCATTATATTATGAATGATTTATTTTTGATCAATTAAATAGTAATGAAAAGGAAATGTATGTTTTGTTTATAATTATTTTTATTTATTGACAAGTCTCAAACTAATAGATCGAACAAAGCATTTTGAAATACTGCGTTTAAAGGAACGCCCATTCACATTGCATATGCTGCCATCTGTGGTCGAATAGTTGAACTTGTTAACCAAAAGTAGTAACCAATACTTAAAAATATTTTCTAGACTCACTACAATAACTAGCGCCATCTAGTGTGGGAAAGCAGTTTTTGGTGAAACATTTTTTATTTATTTTCTCAGTTTTCAGAGCCTTCAGACTCCTGAAACTTTTTTATTTGAAAACTATAAAAAATAACAATTACAATAATAAAGAAATAATACTTGAAAATATTTTTTTAGACTCGCTCAACACAATAAATAGCGCCATCTAGTGTGGGAAAGCAGTCTTTTGGTGAAACTTTTTTGTTCATTTTCGCAGTTTTCCGAGCCTTCAGACTCCTGAAACTTTTTTTTCTGAAAACAGTGAAATATTGCAATTACAATAATAAAGAAATCATTGCTGAACATTGATTTTTGACACCTAGGCAAGCTGCCATAGTTCCACCGGTCAAGTCCTTTTCGTCCTTAGGTCAACAATGATATTTTAATATATTCCACTAAAAGTTAGCCCTTGACTGCGATCTCACCTGGTGATCTGTGATGATGCAGTCTACGTTGGTAGCGGAAAAATTTCATAATCTTACATGAAAACAGGAATTGTAATTCCAATTGAGTATTCTTAAACTACTATTTTAATAGTACATGAAAAATTTATAAGAATACTAGCTGACCCGGCCACGCGTTGCTGTGGCTAAAGTTTTTGATAAATTACATTATAGTAAACAATTGTGACTGTCAAATAATAACAGACAAATAATTAGCTGAATTATACGGTATTTCGTTCACTACAAAATAAATTTAATTAATTTTATAGCGTCAACAACACGTGGTAATTATGCTGTTAAAATGTAGCTTATATGACACGTTCGTAGATTTACCATAGCAGCGCCATCTATTGATTACTTACTCAACCCAGTCGAAAGGTATCGACATCTGTTAGAATCATTTGGAGTTAACAGATAATTGTGACTGTCAAATAATAACAGACAAATAATTAGCAATAAATTAAAATTGCGACTATAATTTGAGATTTAAACTATCCTATCTCTCAAGTTGGATCGAACTGCACATGGTGTGCGAATTTTATTATAATCGGTTAAGTGGTTTAGGAGTCCATTGGGGACAAACATTGTGACACGAGATTTATATATATTAAGATTTAGATATGAGCATAGATAAACTTGTTAATCACTAGGTACTATTGGTCGCCCGCTACTTCATCCGCGTGCAATTTTTGATTTTCTATGAGATTATGAAATATCCCGCTGTAAAAGGCCTATCTATAGAGACCATAATATATAGCTTAAGAAGGTTTTGATTATTTAAATCTACTTACTTAATAACTTAAATGCCGAGTTTGATGTCTCTAACTTCAAAAACATAGAACTTCATACAAATTACTAACTCCAATTTCACAGGTTATTATAATTTAAAATGAACTATTTTAATGTCGATTTCCAAGTCTTTAACTTCAAAACTTAGAACCTTCATGTAAGCTTCCAACTTCCATTTCACCCCCTTTGTTGTGGAATTTCGTAAAACTACATATATAGGCTTACATATTGCAAGAAATGATAGTTTGTATACTCCACGTAATGGAAAAGCTGAAAATTTTAAATTGAGTCCTGCGGATGTTTGGCCCATCAGATTAATCTGGCTGCTTGGAAATAGTATTGAAATAGTTCCCTGAGTATCGTGTATAAAAATGAAGACTCAGAAAATAAGTAAAGTTAAGTTTTTCTTTGCGAGTTTTAAAGTGTCTGGCAGAAATAACGGCCCACGGCATGAGTCTGAGAGTATTGATTATTAATTATTAACAATATTCTGTAAATAAGTAAAGTTAGCAACGTTTTTACGTACCTTATAACTATAAATTGGCCGTCGCCCCAAATTTGCGAGTATGCGTACGTTAAATTTACGTAACAAACTCACTATATTCTTTGATTATATTAAACATATTTTGTTTCTCAGAAAATAAGTATGGTAAGGAAAATAGGTAAGGCTCTGGGATCTTGGACCAGTATTTTTGAAAACAGACTTCAGAAAACAAGAAAGAGATTTCAAACTTGCACTTCTGTTTCATTGTTCTATTCATTAATGGGGGAAAATGTTGAAATTGTTGAATAAAAACTTCTGTGACATGGTGTTGTAGACCTTTAACTTTAGAAAAAATAATGTAACCTTGGCAACGTCGTTTTTATAAAAATGTTGTAAAAAGATGTGTAGGTACTTATATAAAAAAATATATTCTTGCATAAAATGTTAAAGATGTTTAAATAAAATAAAAATCCACTGTAAACAACCACTCTGCACAAGGTAACGGGCTCAGTGGACGTAAGAAGCGAGAAAATAAAAACGAAGTGACTATTTGTACAGGCACTGGACGAATAAATTATATTTATTCGTACATTTATTCAATTTTTTTTTAAAGATTGTAAACTGTTCAATGTTCTGAGTGTCAATTTTTGAAATATTCATTTTATTTACGTTTTCTTGTCTCTTTCTTGTAGGTTAGGTTAGGGTTCGACAGAAATAATCAAGTAGTTTTATCGGGTTTAAATACCTATCAGATTACAATCTACCGGAAAATAATGCGTTAAATTGTAATCTTTCGAATAATAAATTGTTTTTCCAGTACCCGTATTAATAATTATAAATTGTTCGTACGGTAACCGTATTAATAATAATAATATTTTGTACAGTACCCGTATTAATAGATGCATTCAAATAAAAACCGCATAAAATAAAAACTGTAAGTACATTACACACAAAAATTTAAAATGGCGAAAAATTCGGATGAAATAATCCAAATAGAAAAATTAAATGGACCCGAGAGTTTTCAAATGTGGCAATTCGAAATAAATATTTATTTAAAAGCGCATGTGTTAAGTCATACTTTAAAACAGGGTGAAAAAAATATTGATGTAGTTAGAGGTGCCAAATCACAAAAATTAATAATTTCATCAATTGATAAGAAATTCAAATATCATTTGTTGACTTGTAATTCAGCATATGAAATGTATAACAAAATCTGTACCGTTTTTGAGGGGTCAGAAAATAGAAACAAATCTAATTTACTACAAGAATTTTTTAATTTCAAGTACAATAGTAATCTGTCGAAAATTTAGTAAATATAGAAAATTTGTCATTAAGATTAAAAAATCTTGGTCATGAGATTAGTGAAGACCCTATATTGACAAAGATACTAACATGTCTCCCAGATTCATACAATTTTTTTCCAACAGCATGGGAAAATATTCAGATAATGAAAAAACGTTACTTAATCTTAAAAATCGATTACTGCTCGAAGAAACGCGAGTAAGTAATACAAATGAAAAATGTGATAATGTAGCGCTAAAGGTAGAAATATATAAACCAAAACAGTTCAAATGCAGAACATGTAAAATGAATAACCATCTGGAAAAAGATTGTTGGTATAAAAATAAAGGCTGTAATATTTGTAAGAAAAATAATCACAAAGCAGAAAATTGATTTTTCCGCAATAAAAATAATAAAAACAAGAACGTAGCCTTGGTACTCACAAAGAAGACGAAATAATAAAATTTGATCTTTTTTTGACTTAAACTATTAATATTATTTGTCATACACGTGACAAATAATATTAATAGTTTAAGTAATTTTCAAGAAATTCAGTCGCTAATATTAGTGGCAAATAATGAAACTATTAAATCTCAAGGAAAATTGGAACAATTCAAGGTATAAACTGTACACTGAATAAAACCTTGTATGTTCCTGACCTAACGTTCTGTTTTGTTTACAAAAGAAAGTGTCACAATATTTAAAAATAAAAAATTGATACTAAAAGGTAAAAAAGAAAATGGTTTATATTTCATTTACTTAAATAAAGAAAATCGTGAAAAGTATACACTATTAGCAAAAGAGAAGAATAAAAAAGAAAGTAACATAGAAATTAATGAAGAAAAAATGAAAGATGTAATATATTACAAATAGAAAAAGAGATATGGAAGACATGAAGAACTAACATGATGAAGAAAAAGAAGAAGATGTTTAATATTATGATACAGAAGAAATAGACTCTCAAGTACTGGGAAGCTCTCAAGAAAGTGAAGAAGTTCGAGAAGAGTTAAGGCGATCTCAGAGAAAGAGAACTCAACCAATCAAATTCGATGACTATGTATTACTTACATATAATGAGGCCATTACAGGTAAAGAAAAGGAAAATTGGGAGAAGGCTATAAATTTGGAGAAGGAATGTCTGTATAAAAATAATAAGTACATGGAAATTAGCTGACATGCAAGAAGCACAAGGACATAAAATATTAAGTAACTAATGAGTATTTCGTGTGAAGGAAGAAGGTATCTATGAAGCAAGTCTCGTAATGAGAGGATTTGAACAAAAAGGTATGGACTTCAACGAGATATACAGTCCAGTGGTAAGTCGGTCCTCACTAAAATCTTTATTTGCTATAGCTGCTAATTGTGAAATTGTCACATTTGACGTAAAAACTGCATTTTTATATGGAGAGCTTAGTGAAAATATTTATAGGAATATCCCAGAAGGTTTTCAAAAAGAACCAAATAAAGTTTGTAAATTATTAAAATCGTTATATGGACGATTTACTTACAAAAACTTATCGTTGTGTATTTACAAATGTTAATAAAAATATCATTAAAGCATTTTATGTAGATGATGGACTTGTAATTGCCAAATTAAAACTGATTAAGATAGAATTCTGAATTTCTTGCAAAAAAGAATTTGAAATAAGAGTATTTAAAAATCCTAAAAATTATATTGGTTTAGAAATTTATATTGGTTTAGAAATTTATAAAGATTGAACTATCGGTATAACATTGAAACAAGAGCTTTATACAGAAAATTTACTTAAAACTTATAATATGATTGATTCAAAACCCACAGACTGTTGAACAGACTGTTAAATAAGAGTCATTGGAAATAAATTTTCCCTACAGAGAGTGTGTGGGTGGCTTGTTGTATCTATCTACTAGAACAAGACCTGATATAGCTCAAGCGGTTAATTGTGTCTGTCGAAAATTAGAAAACCCTAGTAAAAATGATCAAATATTTAAAGGGTACAAAAGATAAGGGAATAGAATATTTTAAAAATGAAAATTTGTTTGAAATAGATGCATATTGTGATGCAGATTATGGAAATGAGCAAATGATATAGAAACTAGACGTAGCACAACTGGTTACATAATATTCTTAGCAGGTGGGCCCATTGCATGGTGTTCCAAAAGACAACCAATTGTTGCTTTATCTTCAACTGAAGCTGAATATATTGCAGCTGCGGATTGTTGTAAGGAAACATTGTATTTAAGATCATTATTGCGTGAACTTGTACATTTTAATATAAAAATAATGTTAAATATTGATAATCAGAGTTCAATTCATTTAATTAAAACAGGTTCATTCAATAAACGATCAAAACATCAAGTTAGATATTATTTTATACATGAATATTATATAAAAGGCAATATTGCTGTAAAATATTATTCTACAGATGAGCAAACAGCTAAGTAAAATTAAATTTTGAGAAACATTGTAAGAAAATATTAATGTAAGATAAAAGATTAGTATTTTTGAGAATAAGATTTTATTTGTTTTAGAACCTTAAATAAGTTTTTGTTTTAACGGTACCTACAGATGTAAAAAAAAAAGTTTATAATATTTAAAGTTTATTTTTAATTAAATAAACATGACGGCGCGCGCGTCAATGACATGATAATAAAGTTTGTGATCAAGAGTGTTGCTGGTCACTCTGGCGGAGCGTCACGTCTATGGTAGTGAGGCAGTCATCTTGTTGGCAGTTAGAATATGAAAAAGGACCAGCGCACCATGCCTGCGACGAATCGCTATCTGATATTTTAATCTAAGTTGTTAAAAGTTAAATTTGAGTTGAGTTAAAGACAACGGACTGATAATTAATTATTAGAAGCTGGAGAGCGCAGGATGTAGGAAGAAACGTGATGATATTGGAACGAAATCACAAGATTCTTCAAGTTCGTTACGTACAATGGAGAAGACGGCTGATGTTATCTGTGACATGTGCAGTCAACCTGGGCATGTGGCGACTACATAAACGAACAAGAAGAGCTGCGGTGAGCATCTCCCTTCCAGGGATACTTTCAGGAAGTCTTCCGCTGAGGCAGTTTCTTTTTTTTAAATTTGATAACGGATTATCTTGTTCTCTTGTAAAAAAAGCTTCTGTGACAAACTTATGGGCACTGAGCGTAAAAGTCTCGTTTATTTATCTAAGTGACGGTGTTGATGATACACATTTGTACAATTCAAATTCAAAGTAATGTGACAATGATTAAATTTTAGTTAATGCACTTTTTCATGTGGTTCCTGATAGTTAATCGTTACGGATTCTATCATTATCGGGAGAGATATTTTTGAGCAAAAGTTATGGCGTCAAAATTAACAGTAATTAACACAAATTCTATTCCAGGGAACAAACTCATTTTTGCGACCTAACTTCAAACAAAATTCATTCAATTTTCATTTAACCATTTGTTATTATTCCGGTATTAGACGATCATAGGAATGAATTAAAAAGTTTAGGTGGTGTATTTGAGTAAGTATGCCCGCGAGAATGCGTTCAGTGCCCCCAGGGCACGATGGCTTACTTGAAATTGCAAGGTAGTTTGAGAAATAAATGTCAGTTAGTTTCCAACGCTTGTTTATTACCTTGCTTGTTTGTTTGCTAGATAACGATTAGCCTTTGGAATTGTGATGAGGCCGAGATGGCTCTAGAAGATGTGAATGATGTAACTCTTAACTGATTGAGATGACACCTTGTGACACCTTGACTGTATACCTACTCTGTTGACATTTCCGCTGACTCTCGTACTATCACAGCTGGTTCAGACATCCTTAGTACCTACTCTGATCCTGAGACATGGGACACACAAAAAGAAATAGAAAACTCTGAACTAGAATATCCGTTATCATAGATATGCCATAATTATCATGTTTATCTTAATGTATGGAATGTCTTCGTCAATCTGTCGATCCTGGACAAGGTGTGCCATCCGGGCCGAGCCTGAAAAGGTCTTTAGCGGAGGTTTTGGAGGAAATAAAACTCTGATTAAACGCTGAGTTTAGAATGAATATATTGGGAAAAACGCCCATATTTATATAAAAATCCCTACAGAAATCCACCAATCAGAAATAAGTAATAATAATAATTAAGAATTACGACTAACAATAATATGTACATACATATAGGTAGGTGTAACACATTCGCTAATTGCGTGATTTTCTTCCGTCTGGAACCGTGCAACTATAAATAGAACGATCGCGCCCGCGCGCCCGCATTTGCCCGTTTGCTGCCGGCCGCGGCAGACGGCGCCTGCGCGCGACGCAATTTATAACACGCGCGAAGTGGTTAATATGAACTGGCTGGTGTATTTGTGGACAGTGAACTCTTAGTGACTCCTTCAACTAGTGTCTAGTGGGGCAATCAGCGGCATCTCCAGTCCTGGCGCAATGGTTGTACGGACAGCCTTTTTCAAGGCTAACCTTTTCCTTTTTACGTCCAATGCAACTGCCTGACTCGATTGTTTACAATCTTCACTGTTCGGTGCAGACGTCCTCAACGTGGTAAGTACAGCAAACACCTTCCTTCGAAACGACGCTGCGAGCTCTTGCCTTTTTCGAGGCAATCTCGCGTCTTCCTGTTAACTAAGCGTCGCTCGATGAAAACGGTGTCGGATTTTGACATTAAAGAATTGCATCTTGATTTCAGTGTTCATTATTTATCTCCTCTTGTTATTAAAGTGATCCCTGTGTATTTATTTCTCCTTTCCACTTGATCCTTCCTCCAGGTATTCTTTGGTAACGAGGTTTATTCAGGTAATCCAGGTAAATGTGTGGTTGGTTATTTGACGGGTAAGGTAATAGGTTATTCTAAAGGTATATTCTGATTGATGGTAAGTAACTGGTATCTGGGTAAAGCGAGGTAAGTACCTACATGGTAAGTACTTGCGACGCTACAGGACTCGCCCCCTAGCGAAAGCGTACAGGTTTAGTTATGCGTCCGAGTCTAGTCTTCTTTAATATTGGTTGAATTGCACTAGATGCTGGCGCCTGGCTTGCCTCGTTCTCCTTGCTTCGCGCGGGGTTGTGAGTAGATTCTTGTCTGTTCGTTGATGAAGATAATGCAGGCGAGTACTCTGGTGTACTATCCAAAATGTACGCAGGTTTGAGACGATCGATTGATATAACTGCAGAGCGCTTCTCTGGCAACTGCAGTTTAAAAGTCTTGCTATCTCGCTCTAACACTTTGTATGGTCCTTCATATGAAGGTTGGAGGGCTCTCTTCACTCCTTCATTTCGAACGAAAACTTGCTCGCAGGTTTCCAAATCCTGATGAACGAAAATAGGTCTCTTGTTGCTATGTACTGTAGGCTGATTTTGCATGACGGAGTTGATCGTTGATCGTAGTCTGCTCACGTAGTCGTAGTCCAAATCTTGCTCGGTTGATTGTGCAGTTGCGAAAAAATCACATGGTAGCCGTAGGTTGAATCCGTAGGTAAGCTCTGCAGCGCTGACTTTAGTATCAGAACGCATTGCGGCACGCAGACCCATGAGAACCGTAGGTAACTCGTCGATCCACTTTGTATGTCCAGATAGACGTGTTTTCAGTGAGGTCTTCAAAGAGCGGTGCCAACGTTCGACTATACCATTAGATTGTGGATGGTATGGTGTCGTACGAGTTTGTTGTATTCCCATGACGCTGAGAAGCTTGGAGAACAGGTAGCTTTGGAAATTACGTCCTTGGTCAGAGGTCAGAATTACTGGCGTCCCAAAACGAGTGATCCAGTGCTCGTAAAATATCTTTGCAATAGTTTCAGCTGACGTATCGTCGGTCGGAATCGCTTCAGGCCATCTCGTTGCTCGGTCGATCATGGTGACGAGGTAACGGTGTCCTTCGGGCGAAGTGGGAAGCGGGCCGACGATGTCTATGTGTACGTGTTGAAATCGTTCGGCAGTCGGAAATGCAGATACACTACTCGTTGTATGACGTTGAACTTTGCACCGTTGACATTGTATGCAGTTTTTCGCCCATGTACGGACGTCCTTATTCATTGATGGCCAGAAAAATTTTTGCGTGACGAGTTGGTTCGTAGTTCGAATACCGGGGTGACTGATGTTATGAACTGCATCGAAAGCGACTCGTCGAAATTCTTCGGGTAGGTATGGTCGTACGAATGCAGTTGAAATTTCACAGTAGATTGAAGCTTGCGAATTTGGCATAGTCATTTTGCGCAGAGTGAGATTGTTTTGCTTCGTAAGTTGCTCGCATTCTCTGTCTCTTTCTTGTGCTTCGGCTAACTTTTCGTAGTCGAGACTTGTCGGGCAAACGATGCTTTCGATAGGCATGCGACTCAATGCGTCGGCGACGACATTGTCTTTTCCGCT
Organism: Erebia palarica; assembly: GCA_964035005.1. Classification (NCBI taxonomy): domain Eukaryota; kingdom Metazoa; phylum Arthropoda; class Insecta; order Lepidoptera; family Nymphalidae; genus Erebia; species Erebia palarica. Next base: position 27,162,312 of record OZ035986.1, read on the forward strand.
GATGTGACGTATGTCCGTAGTAAATTCACTGATGAAAATTAGTTGTCTCGCTCGTCGTGGAGTTTCAGATGGCGAAGGTGGTTTCTGTAGTACATAGGTTAATGGCTTGTGATCAGTGAAAACGATTAGGTTTCGTCCTTCGAAAGTCTTCCTGAAATGTTTTACTGCCATGTATATAGCGAGTAGCTCCCGGTCGAATGTACTGTAGTTGCGTTGTGTGTCGGAAAATTTCTTCGAAAAATACCCAAGTGGTTGCCATTTGCCTTTGACGAATTGTTGAAGTACAGCTCCGGCACACGAGTCGGATGCATCGCTGAAAATTGCCAGCGTAGCATCGTGCGATGGGTGAGCGAGTAAAGCTGCGTTTTGAATTGCATTTTTACACGCTTCGAATGCTTTTGTAGCTTCGTCGGTCCATTCGATTAACGTGCGGTCTCTCTTTTTCGAATTATGAAGATAGGCATGAAGTGGGGCTTGAATATCTGCGGCCTTAGAAATGTGTTCTCGGTAGAAATTTATCATTCCAAGAAAACGCCTTAGCTCTTCGATTGTTTTTGGTTTCGCGTAGTTGCAGATTGCCGCGATCTTTTCTTCAGGCGGTTTTATTCCGCACTTGTTTACAGTAAAACCGAGGAATTTAACTTCATCTTGACCGAAATTGCATTTTGACGGGTTGATTGTAATGCCATTCTCTTCTAGTCTTCGCAATACAGCTCGTAGGTGTTCTTCATGTGATATTTTGTCCGAACTTGCAACTAGTAGGTCGTCTATGAAAGCGTAGACGAAATCGAGACCATGTAGAACTTCGTGGATAAACCGTTGAAAGGTTTGGCCAGCGTTTCTCAAACCTGGTGCCATTCTCGGAAATTCGAATAGGCCCATAGGAGTTATAATTGCAGTCTTCTCTATGTCTTCTTCACGAACTTTAATTTGCTGATATGCTCTGTTGAGATCGATTGTAGAAAATACAGTCTTCTCCGCTAATTGATGTGTGAAGTCCTTAATTCTTGGAATTGGATAGCGGTCGGGTATCGTAATGCTGTTAAGTCTTCTATAATCACCACAGACTCGCAGATCGCCGTTTTTCTTCGGAACAATGTGCAGTGGCGAAGACCAAGGACTTTTGCTTGGGCGGCATAGTCCTTGTTCTATCATATTTTCGAACTCTTTGCGGACTCGTTCGTAGCGATGCGGTGCAATTGGTCGAGCACGGCAGTGAAGTGGCGGTCCAGTTGTTTCGATAAAATGTTCAACGTTGTTCTTCGGCGTAAGATTCATTGAAGTTAATCTTGTTACTCCGGGAAACTCGGCTAAAATGTTGTGGTATGACTGTTGCACGTCGATACTTCTTATTGTAGGTATGTTTGTGGCACGGACGAAATATTGCGACGCTAAGTTAGTTTTCCCGTCGATAAGTCTTCGATTCTTGATATCGACGATCAGCTGATGGTATTCAAGAAAATCGGCTCCGATGATTGGTTTACTGACTTTGGCTATGATAAACTTCCATTTAAATGGTCGGCGTAGATTGAAGTCGAGTTCCATAGTTCTCTCTCCGTAGGTTGGAATGACCGTATTGTTAGCGGCGTAGAGTTGCAAATTCAATGGCTTCTGTGTTTCACCTTTACGCGGCGGTAACACAGAAATATTAGCGCCTGTGTCGATTAAAAATGTAGTTTTTGACTTCTTATCGGTGACAAACAAGCGGTAAGACTTCTCAGATACGCCGGATCCCGCTTCATCCAGCGTAGTTGCTAGTTTTCCGGCTTCGTGTTTTCGTTCTTGAAAGAACACGGCAGCGTGCATCTTCTTGCATCATTGCCGAATCTTCGATGATAGTAACAGTAAGGCGAAGGAGTTGCGCTTCGAGATCTGTTATAGTTGCCATAGCGACGACGGTTTGCGGAACGGCCTCTATTCTGGAATGGTTTATTGTTGAACTGTGACTTGAGCGCAGCGACTTCGAGTGTTAGCTTGGTAATTTCTTTCACGAGGAATTGGATATCGCTGCTTGAGGTGGCGTGCGTGCTTGCGGTGGCGTTGGTTGATGCGACGGCTTCGACGCTTGTGACTTGCGGGGTGGGGTTTGATTCTAGCATCTTGTCGGCTAGGAGTGCTAACTCGTCGAGTGCAGTCTTCGTGCTGAAGGATTCGCTGACTGCCAATACTGATCGGACGTGTGCTGGAAGGTGGTTCGTCCACATCAGTCGTAGAGTTGAGTCTGGTACTTTGCTTCCGGCGAGAAAACGCATGCGGCGCAAGAGTTGAGTAGGTTTTTGGTCACCGAGCTCTATCTCCGAAAGTAGCTTTTGTAACTGGCGACTGTCGGATTCTTCATAAACGGAGATCAGACGATTCTTCACGGCGTTGTACAGCTCTGTAGGTGGCGGATTGCAGAGTATGTCCGAAATTTGCTCTATATCTTGTTTTTCTAGTTGAGCGATGACCATCTGGGCTAGCTGCTCCTGGCTCTTCTTTAGTTCGCTCGTTGCAGCCTCAAAACTGATGAACCATAGACGGGATTTGTCTCTCCAGAATGGTGGAACACGCAGTGATAGGGCGATGGCGGCAATTTCTTCCTGCCCTGGGAGTCTTGCTTGTTGAGAGGTGGATGGCTTCTGATCTTCCATTTTTCAGCTTGTTCAGGCTCGGGGTCACCACTTTAGCGGAGGTTTTGGAGGAAATAAAACTCTGATTAAACGCTGAGTTTAGAATGAATATATTGGGAAAAACGCCCATATTTATATAAAAATCCTTACAGAAATCCACCAATCAGAAATAAGTAATAATAATAATTAAGAATTACGACTAACAATAATATGTACATACATATAGGTAGGTGTAACACATTCGCTAATTGCGTGATTTTCTTCCGTCTGGAACCGTGCAACTATAAATAGAACGATCGCGCCCGCGCGCCCGCATTTGCCCGTTTGCTGCCGGCCGCGGCAGACGGCGCCTGCGCGCGACGCAATTTATAACACGCGCGAAGTGGTTAATATGAACTGGCTGGTGTATTTGTGGACAGTGAACTCTTAGTGACTCCTTCAACTAGTGTCTAGTGGGGCAATCAGCGGCATCTCCAGTCCTGGCGCAATGGTTGTACGGACAGCCTTTTTCAAGGCTAACCTTTTCCTTTTTACGTCCAATGCAACTGCCTGACTCGATTGTTTACAATCTTCACTGTTCGGTGCAGACGTCCTCAACGTGGTAAGTACAGCAAACACCTTCCTTCGAAACGACGCTGCGAGCTCTTGCCTTTTTCGAGGCAATCTCGCGTCTTCCTGTTAACTAAGCGTCGCTCGATGAAAACGGTGTCGGATTTTGACATTAAAGAATTGCATCTTGATTTCAGTGTTCATTATTTATCTCCTCTTGTTATTAAAGTGATCCCTGTGTATTTATTTCTCCTTTCCACTTGATCCTTCCTCCAGGTATTCTTTGGTAACGAGGTTTATTCAGGTAATCCAGGTAAATGTGTGGTTGGTTATTTGACGGGTAAGGTAATAGGTTATTCTAAAGGTATATTCTGATTGATGGTAAGTAACTGGTATCTGGGTAAAGCGAGGTAAGTACCTACATGGTAAGTACTTGCGACGCTACAGGTCGGTTGAAGGGATGCACTCGCTTGGTTCAGATGTAACGATTTCTTAATCTATCCTGGACAAGGTGTGTCGTCCGGGCGCACCTTAAAAGGTGGGTTGAAGGGATGCACTCGCTTGGTTCAGATGTATCGGGTTCATAGTCTATCCTGGTCAAGGGGTGTCATCCGGGCCGCACCTGAAAAGGTCGGTTGAAGGGATGCACTCGCTTGATTCGGATGTAAGGGTTTCATAGTCTATCCTGGGCGAAGAGTGTTGTCCGGGTTGCATCTAAAAAGGTCGGTATGAAGGAAACACTTGTGCGGCCCAGACGAAAGGACAGTGTCATCCGGGCCAGACCCATATGGGTTGGTTGTAGGGATATACTAGTCCGGTCCAAGTCTTTATGGTATTGGTCTTATTGCAGGCGACATAACGTCGATGTGAATTATTATAATTCATTTAGAGTTAAGTCATGGTATTAGTTGTGACGTGCGGACGAGCGGATGTCCTGGTGATTGAAACTTGTTTGTTACAGATGAGATGATGATGAAGGCTGTCCTGCGCCTTTAAACATTAAAAAAAATAAAAATAGGAGAAGGTGTTGAATAAAAACTTCTTAGTGTTGTAGACCGTTAAATTTAGAAAAATAATGTAACCAAGGTAACGTCGTTGTTGAAAAAAAAAAAGTTGTAAAAATATGTGTACCTACTTATAAAAATAAATATATTCTTGCATGAAATGTTAAAGATGTATATATAAAATAAAAATCCACTGTAAATAGCCACTCTGCACAAGAGAAATGAAAAGTTAGCCCTTGACAGTGATCTTACCTGATTGTAAGTGATGATGCAGTCTAAGATGGTAGCGGGCTAACCTGATAGGGGCATGGCAGTTAAATTAAACCTATGTCCCTGTTCGGTTTCGGCATCGTACCGGAACGCTAGTTCTTGGTGGCACGACTTTGCCGGTAGGGTGGTAACTAGCCTCTGATTAAATACTTACAGATTTCTGCTTAATCCAACTTCTATAGCTAGAACGAGACAGCTTTATGGCTTAATGCCCCTAAATAAAAGGTAAGTGAATATTTTTTTTTTTGTCCCCGTCACCGTGTTCACTTTTTTCGCTTGTCATACCAGTAACAAGTACCACACAAACTTATGTATGTATGTATGTATATTCTTTATTGTACACCACAAAATATTGTGGCGAAGTCCCACGAGACCTACTGAACCCTCGGGAATGTCCGTTCCGACTCGCTTTCGGTCGGGATTATCCCGGGCGTTCCAGTCAGTGAATCTTGAACCCCTATGCAGGGAGGCCGCGTACACGCAACTTGTCCGGCTAATTCACTCAATACCAATCAATTATTTATTATATTTATTGTAACGTTCATAGTCCGCATATAGTGTTTTAAATCGTTTATTATAATATATCAATAGACTTTTGTAACCTAAATTAAAATAAGCAACCTTCAATATATAATATTCTTAAATTACATTGGGCTTGTTTAACTTCGATCCTAACATTTCCCCATAACTGGTGACCCCCGACGTTCCCATAAGTGGTGACCCAGCGACGCGTCCCGAACTCTCAAGTGCTTGCATATTTCGAACATTTTTTTGTGTGCATTGTGGCGGACTTATTCCCGAAATAGAATCAGTTTAACAAAAGTTTTTTTTATTTTAAACAATGGCATCGCAATCCAAGAGTTGCCTCGACGAGCTGGCTACACATGTGTATAATAATGCGATTGGTACCGCGCCGCAAATTCATCAGCTGTGCGCGTCAACGTCGAATGATGAAATCAGCGAACTCAAACGATCAGTCGCTGATTTGTCGCGCCAAATCGCCGCACTTGAATCATCATCGCGATCCCGCTCGAGATCGAACAGCAGCACGAGATGGCGCCGACGTTCCCGTAGCCGACCCAATAATTTTGCGACTGATGCCCACTGCTGGTATCACCGCAAATTCCGAAGTAAGGCTACTAAGTGCCGTGAGCCGTGCAACTACAACTCGTCGGAAAACGAAAAACGCAGTCATTGATGGCGGCTGAAGATGACTGTCGTGACGTCACACCGAGTCGCGTATTTGTAATGGACAAACACTCTAACGTTAAGTTCTTAATAGACACTGGTGCTGATTTGTGTGTGTTCCCTATTAGAAATGTAAGTTCTTATAAGACAATTTTTAAGAAGACTGACTATAAACTTTTTGCCGCTAATGGTACAGTGATTAATACATATGGAACAATAAACTTAAATTTAAACTTCGGGTTGCGTCGAGATTTTCGCTGGCGTTTTGTAATAGCTGACGTTACCCGACCGATCATAGGCATAGATTTTTTATCATATTATAAGCTACTCGTAGATGTAAGGAACCACCGATTAAACTAGCGGCACGCTATGATGGCCGGTTTGACGTTTGTCCGCTCATGAAGTTCCGTATTAATTGATAACGACTTTGAAGGAAATAATTGTATTACTTTATTGACGATAGTGATGTGCAGAGATTCATAAATTTTATCGAATGTAGTTTTAGGTTTAGGACTCAAAATTTATTTATTAAATTGATTTCTTAAATGTATACAAGTGTAGAAAAATCAGTTTGCACCATTTAAGGGGTGAATGTACTTGTGAATATGAACAATTTTCACTATGTGGACAAACCTCTGAAATCGCAAAAAATATCAATAAATTTTTAAAAATGGAATCTAATACGATCGTCACATAGGATCGCTGGCTAGCACAACTACTACCTCCGGCAAACTCGCGTCAATGCTCAATGCAAAACAAAGCAGTTTCGAATTGACGTTGCTTCGAAAAGTATAAACTGTCAGTGCAATGCGATTGTGATATAGTTTTGACCTGGCTTTGGATTTCAAATATTGATACTGCATTACTGTTGACCCTTGCTCGTTAATTTGGACTCTGTTCAAGCCCTTTGTTGTGGATTTCGTCGATATGACCGAACGTACGCAGAGAACTGTTCTAAATAGTCAGACACGTGAGTTCGTAATACGCCTTCGTAACTATTTCGATCGTGAAGCTCAAAATGGAGGGCCAATTTTACCTATAACGTCAGTGGTTGAACGCGTAGCTGATGCGCTTAATATTGGACAACGAACTGTTAGACGGATAACTAAAAAAAAATATGGCGAGACTGGCACAGAAGAAAATAAACTTCACACACCAAAAAAGAGAAAACGAGCAAAACCAGTCGTAGGCATCGATAGTTTTGATGCCGATGCTATCCGAAGACATGTTTACGGCTACTATTTACAGAAGGAGTATCCAACAAGAAAAAAGTTGGTGCATTCACTGAAGGAAGCTGGATTATTCTTCGGTGGGGAAAGTTCTTTAACGAAGATTTTGAAGACCATTGGATTTCGATACAAAAAATGTAACAAACGCAAAATATTGATGGAAAGATTTGATATAGCGATGGCAAGGTATACTTTTTTACGGCAAGTGAAAGAAATCAAAAATTGGCAAAATGTTGTGTTCTTGGATGAAACATGGCTTAATGCTAACCATACTGTAGGCCGTTCTTGGAACGATGACACAGCAGCATCTACTTCCAAAGTTCCTGTAGGAAAAGGATCGCGACTTATAATTTGTCACGCCGGAACCATCAACGGGTTTGTCGAAGGTTCTCTCATGGCTTTTGCGTCAAAAACCACTGGAGACTATCATGAAGACATGAATGGAGAAAAGTTTACTGAATGGTTTACCTCAATGTTGTGTAGCCTCCCTGAACCATCTATTATAATTATGGACAACGCCCCATACCACTCGATGCAAATTGACAAGCCACCTGCCCAATCCCAAAAGAAAGCTGATATCGTCGCATGGCTTCGTAAAAATGGCGTAGATGCAAACATGAATATGTTAAAAGCGGAATTAGTACGTCTTTTAAAAGAAAACAAACCAACCAAGATCCGATACGTCATTGACGAAATAGCATTAGAACATGGGCACAGAGTTATACGGTTACCGCCTTACCATTGTGAGTATAATGCGATTGAGTTGGTGTGGGCTCAAATTAAGGGATATGCTGCAAGACACAATACAGAACCCCCATTTACCACAAAAAAAATGCTAAAATTATTAGAAGAAGCTTGTGAACATGTGACTAAAGGAGACTGGGAAAAGGTTGTGAATAGAACTGTTAAATTAATAAGGGAAGATTATGAAAGAGATGTGAAAATAGATAATATTATAGAAAACGAACATATAATTATTAATGTATGTGATGATAGCAGTGACGACAGTGAAAATAGTAGTATGGACGAATCTGATTAATTATGGCCTTTTGTGGCACCTTTTTTGGTATCTTTTGTATTCATATGTTTCTTGTGTGCATATAAAGTATGTATATTCATTTTCGTTCAAATATTCAGTTCGTTCAAATAAATTAAATAAACATATACATTTTTGTTTTATTAAACCTATTTAATCAGGTACAAAAACAAAACTTAATTGTTTTTTGTTCGAGAATAAATTGACATTCCACATCACTATTGTAATGTGTCAAACCGGCCATCATAGCGTGCCGCTAGTGTAGTTGATAATACGACTACGCTTATTGTAAATGCTAAACCCGTGTTGTCTTCCTTAGAGTGCGAAATTAAGACTGTTACAGGTAATTCTCGTTATCATCAGTTACTCAAACAGTTTCCTGAGGTCACGCGACCCTCTGGTGAGCCAATGGTGCGCAAAGTCAAGCATCAAACGCTCCACTACATACGCACCACGCCCGGTCCGCCGGTGTTCAGTCGACCTCGCAGATTGGCACCGGACCGACTCCGCCGAGCTAAGCGTGAGTTTGAGGATATGGTAAGAGCTGGTATTGCACGTAGATCCGATAGTCCGTGGGCAGCGCCTCTCCATCTAGTACCTAAAAAAGACGGTACTGATCGACCTTGCGGAGACTACAGCGGTATAAACGCTCGAACAATACCCGATCGATACCCAGTACGCCACATCGCAGATTTTTCCCATAATCTACATGGCTGTACTGTATTTAGCAAAATTGATTTGGTGCGTGCTTACCATTTGATTCCAGTCAACCCTGCTGATGTACCCAAAACTGCCATAACTACGCCGTTCGGATTATTCGAGTTTCCGTTCATGAGTTTTGGTCTAAGGAACGCCGCGCAATCGTTTCAACGATTCATGGACGAAATCTTAAGGGACCTGGATTTTGCTTTCCCGTATATAGATGACATATTGATTGCGTCACGTGACCACACCGATCACGAATGTCATCTCAAACAGGTTCTAGAGCGCCTTCGAGATCATGGTGCTGTTTTAAACTCCGCTAAAAGCGTATTTGGTGTTCCGGAAGTCGAGTTCCTCGGCTACTTAGTTACGGCAAATGGCACGAGTCCTACGCCAGAAAAGGTAAGTAGTATCCAGAACTTCACGCAGCCCAAGACCTTGAAAGAATTAAGGAGATTTCTCGGTATGATTAACTTTTACAGAAGATATCTACCGAACGCTGCGAAAATCCAAGCACCTTTACACAAACTACTTAGCGGTACGAATACCAAGCCAAACACTCCAATCACCTGGACGTTTGAGCTGGAACAGGCTTTTAACGAATGCAAAAAGAGCCTCGTCGATGCAACACCGCTTGCTCATCCCGATCCTACAGCGGATCTGATGTTGGTCTGTGATGCGTCCGATATCGCCATCGGCGCCGTATTGCAGCAGAAAGTTGAAGGTAATTGTCAACCCCTTGCTTTCTTCTCCAAGAAACTGACCTCAGCTCAACGTAAGTATAGCCCTTTCGATCGAGAGCTACTCGCGATTTACGAAGCCGTGAAATATTTTCGTTTCATGGTCGAGCTGAAGCCATTCACGATCTGGACAGACCACAAGCCTATTGTTGCTGCGTTTCGTAAAGCGTCAGAAAAATGCTCTCCACGTCAGTTCCGACATTTCGATTTCGTGTCACAATTCTCGACCGACGTGCGACACATTTCCGGAGAGGACAACGTCGTTGCTGATGCACTCTCTCGGATCGAATCTGTTACCGATAGCATTAGTTTAGATAAACTCGCTTCTTCACAAGAGACGGACACCGAGTTGAGACATCTTTTGCACACTTCTTCTTCACTGGATTTACAGAAAATAAGAATTTCTGACTCTAGTGCATGCAAAGTGTATTGCGATGTTTCTGGTCCGAAACCACGTTTGTATCTAACACCCGAATTTCGCAAACAGGCTTTCGACGCCATCCATGGCTTGAGTCATCCTGGTGCTACGCCTACCATCCGACTGATGACCGAAAGGTACGTATGGCCTAGTATACGAAAGGACTGTAGGGCTTGGACTAAAGCCTGCCTCGCTTGTCAAAGATCAAAGGTTACACGGCACACCCAAGCTCCAGTCCATACTTTTACTCCTCCATCTTCTCGTTTTGACCACGTTCATATCGATCTCATAGGGCCGCTCACCATATCGCACGGCTACCGCTATTGTCTTACTGCAGTCGATCGATTTACGCGTTGGCCCGAGGTGATTCCTCTAGAAGATATTACAGCAGAAAGAGTGGCTCTCGCTTTTGTAAGTGGTTGGCTAGCACGTTTTGGCTGTCCTCGTAAAATTACTACAGACAGAGGGCGCCAATTCGACTCCCATTTATTTAAAGAGCTGGCTAAATTTACTGGTTGCCAACACCTTAACACTACGGCGTATCATCCCGCCGCGAACGGTTTAGTAGAGAGATTTCATCGACAGTTAAAAGCAGCAATTATGTGCCACAATAATGAGAAATGGGTAGAGGTACTTCCACTTGTGTTGCTAGGGATACGCAGCGCCTGGAAAGACGATATTGCATCTACCTCTGCTGAGCTGGTATATGGTGAAAGTCTTCGCTTGCCTGGAGATTTATTCTTGCCATCCGCATCAGAAGTCGTCGATTACAGCGATTTCCTATCTCGCCTTCGCAAACACATCCGTGACTTGAAGCCGACTCCTGTAATACGTCACGGAATCGCCAGAACGTTCGTGCACAAGGATTTATCCTCCGCTACTGCTGTCTTTCTCAGACAAGATGCCGTCCGAAAACCACTACAGCCACCTTACTCTGGTCCGTATAAGGTAATCGAGCGATCGGAAAAAACTTTCAAAATCGACATAAACGGTAAGGTCATCACAGTTTCCATCGATCGTCTCAAACCAGCCTACGTTGTGCACGAATCTCAACCTATTTCATTCACGCCCATTACTGCAGAACCGCCTGCCGCCAAGCCTGACACAGTAACTCGCTCTGGCAGACAGGTAAGATTCCCTCGCAGGTTTATGTAATTAATTCCACATGTCATAGTATGTAAAACCATTTTCGAGAATATGTTTACCTAGTTATTAATATTATACGTAAGCTGATTGTATCGTTTATTTTTTGTAAACATTCAATAGTTTAATACCAAATTTACTTTTATGTTTAATTTTAATTATAATATGTACTTTTGTAGCAAGGGAAGCTAATTGTGTAAAAGAACGAATTCTTTAATCATCATGAACGACCTAAAGGTCTCCGGGGGGGCTGATGTGGCGAAGTCCCACGAGACCTACTGAACCCTTGGGAATGTCCGTTCCGACTCGCTTTCGGTCGGGATTATCCCGGGCGTTCCAGTCAGTGAATCTTGAACCCCTACGCAGGGAGGCCGCGTACACGCAACTTGTCCGGCTAATTCACTCAATACCAATCAATTAATTATTATATTTATTGTAACGTTCATAGTCCGCATATAGTGTTTTAAATCGTTTATTATAATATATCAATAGACTTTTGTAACCTAAATTAAAATAAGCAACCTTCAATATATAATATTCTTAAATTATATTGGGCTTGTTTAACTTCGATCCTAACATTTCCCCATAATATAAAAAAACAGATAACAAACATGAAAACTTAAAACGTAGGTACAATAAGGCGGTCTTATCGCTAACCAGCGATCTCTTCCAGACAACCTTATCGATACGGAGACAATGAACAAGTGGATAGTGGGAGGTGGTGCATAAAAATAAACTTAAATACTAATAGATACATAAACTAAACAACATCATAAAATTATAACGTATTAACACACTAATATATATAAAACAAATAAAATAGACATACGTAAGACTAAATACATAACTAAATACACATATAAAGATTGGACAAATTAAACATGTCGCTATTGATGATTACAGAGAGACATAGAGTAATGATTTTTCACGTCAATTTTAAACTTATTAAGAGTTTTAGCTCGATGTATTTGTGAGGGTAGTTCATTCCACAAGCTAATGGCCTTGAACATAAATGAATTTTTGAAATATTTTGTACGATATAAAGGGACTGCAAGAACGAGTTTTCCGGCTGACCGAAGAACTCTTTCTGGTCTGTCATGACCAAGATATTTAAAGTTTTCCTTTAAATAACTTGGAGTCATGGGATTGAACAATACACAGTACAGAAGAGAAACAATATGTAGATTCCGGCGAAAGCGAATGGGTAACCACTTGAGCTTTGAACGAAATTCAGAGACATGATCATATTTGCGTAAACCAAATATGAACCTAATAGCTAAATTTTGAATTCGCTCAAGTTTGTTAAGCTGGTCCTCAGTTAAATCAAGATAGCTTGCGTCCGCATAATAGAGAATGGAGAGAAGTAGAGATTGTGCTAACATAACTTTAGTAGGAATAGGGAGAAAAGAACGCAGACGCCTAAGTGAACCCATAGCAGCAAAAGTCTTTCTACTAACTTCTTTTAATTGAGTAGACCACGAGAGAGTATTATCAAAGTGGACACCAAGATTTTTAACGGTAGTACTATAAGGTATTATAACGTTATTTAATGTAACAGGCGGAAGGTTATCCCAGTCAACTCTTGATATCATGCCAGAGCCAACAATAATAATAGCCTGGGACTTACAAGGATTAACCTTAAGTCCATAACACTTACTCCATTTACTGATAGCCTCCGGTCACAATTAATATTAGAAACAGTATTAGGCAAATCTTCAAGAGTTGACGGAGAGTAAATTTGGAGATAATCTGCATACATGTGATAGAGAGAAGTAATATTCTGGGAAATTGAATTGATGAAAATGGCAAAGAGTAAAGGAGACAACACACCACCTTGAGGTACGCCGGCTGATATTTCACACCAAGATGAAAACTTATCTTCAATGCGAATACGCTGCCGACGACCTTTGAGATAACTCTGAAACCATCCAACCACTGATGTAGATATGTTAATAGAAACTTATGTACAGCTTATGTACATTGGAGGTTAGTTGGTAGTCAAAGTTTTTGATATTTTATTATTAGGTTGAATCGTTTATGAAATTAATGTTCGTTAAATTTGTGTTCGTTATGATATTGTCGAATGGCAGTTATTGCAGTATATTAGGCTTCAAAAGCCGCAGCGAAAGGAAAATAGATGAAATTACATTTCACAAGTAAGTGGTCAAAATTTTGATTTAGTGACTTATTAATCTTTGGATCTTTAAATTATAGTAACTGTAATCATGTGTAGCTAATGTTTACTCGAGTAAATGAAAGAAATGAGCCTATTTTTCTAGTTTTCATAGTAAAACTGATAGAAAAGTTTGTAATTAAAATAAGTAGAAAAATAAAAAGAGAAAAATTTCCAGTGTTGCTCTTCCTGCTTTTCTGTCCTCTGTGCATAGTATAAAAGAGCTTAGTTCTCAGATTCTTAATTCTACCTAATTCAGTTTCATTGACCTATGCCACAGAGGCCTTAGAGAGTTGGAAGGTCAGGTGTCCCAATGACGATATCCCGAAGGAATGTTTCACACAAAAACTTAGGGATGTGCCGTTGGTTCGGCTGACACATACAAATTTGGTTCAAAATCTTACAAGTGAAAGAGATCGAGCAAGGCTTCTAGCCTTATCTGAAAAAGAATCCGGGTATTGGCTTAATGCCTTGCCATCAAAAAATGTCGGCACTCTTTTAGATAATGAAAGTTTTCGTGTGGCTCTAGGTCTCAGATTGGGAACACCCCTGTGCTTCGAGCACAGATGTCCGTGTGGAAAAGTGGTCGATAAATTTGGAATTCACGGACTCTCTTGCCAAAGGAGCGCTGGTAGGCTTTTTCGGCATGGCTCTCTCAATGATACGATCAAAAGGGCTCTTGCCACCATAGATATTCCTGCGCTCATTGAGCCGGCAGGGATTAGTCGGGATGATGGCAAGAGACCTGATGGATTGACGCTGGTTCCCTGGGAACGGGGACGGGCGCTAATGTGGGACGCAACATGCGTAGACACATTGGCCCCGTTTCATATCATGGAGACAGTATCAAGGCCGGGAGCCGCAGCAGAAAAGGCTGAAACCGGCAAGCGGCGGAAGTATGCCTCTCTCATAGAGAGTTACATATTTGTTCCGTTTGCCGTGGAGACCCTTGGGCCGTGGAGTCTTAGTGGCAAAAAAAATTTGCGAGATATTTCACCGCGGTTAATTGCCTCATCTGGTGACAGAAGGGCTGGCTCATTTTTTGCGCAAAGGATCAGCCTGGCTGTCCAGCGCGGAAATGCAGCCAGCATTCTTGCCACCATTCCACGTGGGCATGATTTATATAGTAATTAGGTTAGGCTAGCATTAAGTTCTATTGTATTATTTTCAATAAAAAAAAAGTTAACATTGAAAAAAAAAGAAAGTATATTTGGAGTGTTGCTAGGACCCAAATTCAAATAGTTCCATTCGGGCAAGCGCGTGCGGCCGATTTTTACTCTCATAACGAACAAAAGTAAAAGCAACACATATGAATAAATATTATGATCATTATTAAATTTGTTAGCATTATTACTATTTGTCATTATATTTCATGAAACAGGAAGTATAATGTCTGTCAATTTACCGGTTATTTTAATAAAGCCGGCTGAGTTTTATTAAAATAACCCTCGTAGCTTTAGTTTTAAGATACCATAGTTACACCATCACGTCCAGGGCCTTTGCACTTAGAACATTTTTCTGTTGTATGGGGTTGTTAGTTCCACAACTCCCTAAAGGATGGCGCTCATGGCGCTTATCTTGTACTGAAAGTATGTATACTTAAAAGTCTGATCAGGGTCTGTGATGGCGCTGAAATAAGTGTTCGTTCAGAAGCTTATGTTTTAGATAAATTAATGATTTTGCCATTTATATAACCATAAAGCTAATAATATATAAAACTTTTTTTTTTGAGCAGAATATGAGTTATCTTAGATAATTTATAAAGTTTTATCTGTTATAAATTTAGTTTAGTGGAATGAGTTAGAAGTTTAATGAACCATTTGTGTTTTAATTTCCAAACGTGGACAGCCGCCATTTAAAAGTTTGAAATTCGACATTGACATTGACGTTTTCTGGCATGCCGGATGCCGGGTGGACAAAATTTTTTTTTTTTGATAAATTCGTTACAATGTGAAACTAGAGTGTGTATTAAGTGTGTATGATGTGAAAAACATGAAACTGTGGAATAATTGTTATGCTTTATGTATATTTTTTGTAATTGAGAATATAAGAGAAAATAATCAACATGTGTTTCATTTACTAACATCTTTACAGTTTGTGTTTATCGTATAATAATTTATCTTAATTATTACAAGGTCACATAATTCTATAGTTGCAGAATTAGATGATCTTGTAATAATTAAGATAAATTATTAAACCAAATACACTTTGTAATATATAGTACTATAGCATTGTGTTATGGTTATATATATATACACATTTTAGTTGGACAACTTCCCGATAGATGTCGCTGTACATTGAAAGTCGAGTAGCAACTCTATACCAGTATATATAATGTACTCTGTGATCACGTCTTAAACTTTGTAAGCATGACGTTAGAAGGTGGACTTCGCTCGTAGCTCTGTTTGACGCACGTATCAGTGAGAGTTTTGGTGTAGTTTTTGTGCTTTTTTAGTGTGTAATAGTTGGTGTTGGTAAGAATATTTGTATAGTGTTCGTCTTACACAGTTTCCACGTTGTGGAAACATGGATATAGACCCCCTGCGTGTTCCCCCTGATCCGGGGGAGCACGTTGAAATCCCGACTTCTACTCCGCCCCCAGAATCGGCCTCCTCAGCAGGCCGTAAACGTCCTTTTGAAGAAAATGTTTCATCTACCCCAAAAAAACCCACATTTGACAAACCCCTCGGTCCAATCGACTTATATACATCCGTCCTTAACCGAACTTCCTACAAAATATCTGGAAACGGACTCTGGACCTTTCATCGTATATGTCTCTCGTGAGGTGGCTGATCCATCGGCTGGCACCACAATCAGAGCTATTAAATTTGGTCAATTTCTACATAAGAACAAAATCCGATCTATTGTTAACGATGGCATCAAAAGCATCGGCAGAAACAAAGTCTCAGTTGAATTCTCATGTGGAGAAGCTGCAAATAGTTTTTTGACAAACCCAATTCTTGAATCAGCTAACTTCAAAGCTCATATCCCCACATTTAATGTAACGCGAATGGGACTGGTTCGAGGCGTTCCGGTTGAATGGCATCTTGACGAATTTGTTGAGTCTCTCGAACTCCCTCGTGGATGTGGGGAAGTTCTTAAGGTTAGACGACTAAACAGAAAACAGGTTACAGATGACGTTGTGACCTGGATCCCGACTCAGTCGGTCGTTGTGACTTTCAGGGGGCAGGTGCTTCCTGTCAAAATTCTTTCATACCACACATCTCTCCCGGTTGAAACTTATATGTTCCCAACTATTCAGTGCATGAACTGCTGCCGATTCGGCCATATTAAATCTCAGTGCCGATCGAAGCCTAGATGTTATAAATGTGCACGTGAACACTCAGGTGATACATGCGATTTAACTGTAGATGAGGCTTCCTGCGTTCTCTGCACCGGTAGGCATCTAGCCACAAACAAAAGCTGCCCAGAACATTCCCGACAGCAAGCTATTAAACAGCTCATGTCACAAGAAAACATCTCTTACATTGACGCTTCAATCCGTTTCCCTCCTAGTGGTCCATCCTACGCTGAAAAAACTAAGTCCCATCCGTCATACCCATCTAAGCCCAATCCCACAACCTCTTCTCATCACAATAGTTCTCCTAACCAATCATATCGTGAAACCAAATTCCGCATTCCTCGTCCTAGAGCCCCAATGGCAAAGGGATACGATAGGCAAGCCCACCAGAATATATCTGGCAATTGTTCCTCCTCCCTTGGCAACGGTTGTGCTATAAATAATAATGAACACTCATATTCCCGTCAAATCAACAATGACAGTCTTATCCCTCTTTTAACCAAGTCATTAATCAACATTTTAGAAAAGCTAAATAATCAATCTTCACCGCCCAACGTTGCCCAAATTATACTTGAACTGTTTACTATACTCCAAAATGGACTTGGTCCAAATACTGCAATGGAATTGTAAAAGTCTGCGCAGTAGAAAACATGAATTAATCCTTTTACAACAAATACAAACCTGTTATTCTTGCCATCTCTGAGTCATGGCTCAGGCCAGGTTCCCATTTTAGGGTTCCAGGCTTTGCCTGTCTTAGGGATGACAGGGATGATGGGTATGCGGGAAGCGCCCTCCTAATCCGGCGCTCTCTCGTTTATTCTTCCATCCTCCTTCCCCCGCACAGCTCTCAGTTTAATGCTGTTGCTGTGAGAATCCTTGAAATCTCCTTTCTTTCTGTATATATTCCTCACCCCCACTCCTCTCTCATTCCAGATTTAAAAGCTACCATTTCATCTCTTCCTTGTCCAGTTGTAGTGATGGGAGACTTTAACTCCCATCACACAGCTTGGGGTTCCCATTCATGTGATGGGTTTGCTATTCTCTTGATGGAACTTTTTGATGAACTTAATGTTTGTATTCTCAACAATGGTTCTCCAACAAGGAGAGTGTACCCGGATCAAAACCCAAAATCTGTCATAGACTTATCCCTTTGCTCTCCCTCATTAGCCTCACTTTTCTCCTGGCAAACCCTACCAAGCACTCATGGTAGTGACCACTTTCCAATCCTACTATCTCTGGCCCAAAGGTCTATCTCACTTAAGAATACCAATCCTCTTATGAAATACAAGCTCACAAAAGCACAATGGCCGCCGTTCGCTGATACTGTTGACAGGCTTGTTGACTCTCTTCCTGGTCTGGGGGCTGACGGAGACTATCAACTTTACTATGAGAATTTTGTAAAAATTTTAATTTCATCTGCCGACCTCCATTTTCCTATCAAAAAAACTGAACGAGATTTTTATTCATCTCCTCCCTGGTGGGATGATGAATGCACAAACATAATCAACCAACGCAAGCAAGCAGAAATTTCTTACACGATGGATATGTCCCGTAATAATTTTTTGAAGTACCAACGTATTGATGCTAAAAGTAGAAGAATTACATCTAAAAAGAAAAAAACGGGATGGGTATCATACTGTGAAACCCTAGACCCCTGTTCTCCTTCTTCTACTGTTTGGAATAAAATTAAAAGATTCCGAAGTTCTCAGTCGCCTAACGACCTCTCATCCAATGATTCAAGTTCTTGGTTGGAGCTTTTGCAGACAAACTTGCCCCTCCTTATGTTCCTTGTGAAAGTACTGCCACTATTTTAGCACCTATTTCCTCTAATGACGAAATGGATGCCCCTTTTTCCTTTGCTGAGCTGCAGGGGGTGCTCTCCGATCTGAAAGACTCTGCCCCAGGAAATTATGGTATTCCATACTCCTTCTTAGTTAATCTTAATGACAAAGCGAAATACTGCTATCTTGACATGATCAACAGGTTTTTATTGACAGGATTCGTCCCGGAGCCTTGGAGGACTCAACTCATAATCCCAATACGGAAACCTGGCAAAGACCCCTTTGACCCAAATTCATATCGTCCCATAGCTCTTTCTTCAACCTTGGCCAAAGTCATGGAGCACCTGATAAAAAACCGTCTGGAATGGATAGTGGAAAGTAGAGATTTATTGGCTAAATCCCAATTTGGCTTCAGAAAGGGACTTGGTACAATGGACAGTGTTGCAGTCATCACGACAGATATTCGAACAGCCCTGGCTGGGGGAGAGTACCTGGTGGGTGTCTTCTTGGACATAGCATCGGCATATGATAATGTTCTTCTCCCAATGCTCAGGCATAAACTGCAAGAGCTGAGTGTTCCGCCGAGACTAACACGTGTCATTTGCAACCTTCTCTCAGGCAGAAATATTCTGGTGAGATCATCCTCCTCTTCTCTTCCCCCCAGAACCATCTGGAAAGGTCTCCCCCAGGGCTCTGTCCTTAGTCCTTTGCTCTACAGCATTTACACATATGATCTCGAATTGTCTGTCGTGAACTTCTGCAACATCCTCCAATATGCTGACGACATTGCTTTGTACATTTCGTCGAACTCTATGGAGAATATTTCAAGTCGTCTCAATTCTGCTTTGCACTATTTAGGTCAGTGGTTATCCGATCATGGTCTCTCTCTTTCTATCGATAAGTGCAAGGCCGTCATTTTCACGAGAAAAAGAATCATCCCAAACCTTAATATTGCCTACAATAATCAACACATTTCCCTTGAAACCAAAGCAAAATTTTTAGGTGTTGTTCTAGACTGCAGACTCAATGGCGCTGCTCATGCTCAACATATAAGCCGAAAGTGTGAAAGCGGTATTAACATCCTCCGTGCGCTGTCAGGGGTATGGTGGGGATCTCACCCGTACTCCCAAAAACTCTTATACAATG
The DNA here is from genome assembly GCA_964035005.1 of Erebia palarica. Lineage (NCBI taxonomy): Eukaryota > Metazoa > Arthropoda > Insecta > Lepidoptera > Nymphalidae > Erebia > Erebia palarica. The sequence continues at coordinate 27,181,601 of OZ035986.1, forward strand.
CCATAGTCCGCAGCCATCTGGACTATGGTGTATTCGCACTTGATCCCATCAATAAAACGGCTACAGAAAAATTAAACAAAATACAGTATAAAAGTTTGAGAATTATACTTGGCGCCATGAAGTCTTCCCCTACAAATACATTGCAAGTGGAATGTGTTGATCCACCAGTCCAAATTAGAAGTCAGTATTTATGTGACCGTTTTGTCTGCAAAGTTCTACAGCTTTCCTCACACCCACTACTGGATAGCCTTCGACGGCTGAGTTATGTGATCAGAGACAACCAAGGCAAATCCTTTCTTCTAAAAAGTTTCCTTAAATTTACATCCCTTCCACATCCAATTAATTCTTCCCCCAGGCTACCCCTGTTTTCTACCCCTTATCAAAGTTTGATTCGTAAACCTCCAATTGTTAATCTTGGTGTTCACAAAGGTTCAGCTGAGGCTAACCAGAAATTTAATGAAATTATTCAAAACAACTGGCCCGATTTTCTTACAATATACACTGATGCCTCAAAACAATCTCAGAATAGCTGTGTTGGAGTAGCATGTTGGATTCCAAAATTCAAAATTAGTATGCAATTCAAGTGTCCCCCAGAATCTTCAGTATTCACAGGAGAGTCTATAGGTATATTAGAAGCAATCCTTTTCGTTGAAGCCCATAATATTAGACAAACTATAATACTGACCGATTCCCTTAGCTGCTTGCAAGCTCTTAAGGGTAACCCTTTCCGTAGTAAGGAGAGAGTCTCTGTTGTGTTCAAGATCCGGGAGGTGTTATATTCTTGCGAGCAGAAAGGCCTAAACGTTATACTGGCCTGGATCCCGGGTCACTCAGGTATTAGTGGCAATGAGACTGCCGATGCTTGCGCTAAACTTGCTGTTGAAATGGGTACTATGACCCACTATACCAACCACCCACAAGATATCCGTTCCCTAGCAAAATCCGACATGGAGAGCTCTTGGAACTCAATTTACTCTGAATCGATTTCTATTAAGGGTAAGCATTATGAATACAATACTATACATTACATTACTATAAATACATTATTATTATTATTATTTTATACTATATATAGCTCAATTACCACTCACTGACTGACTGACTGACTCATTGACATAATTGTTCTCCTAGAAAGAGACAGAAAATGATACAATGATGTATGGGAGAAGTGTTCGAGTGCGGGAGTCGAGTAGGGAAAAATTATGACATTTCAGAAAAACAAGATGGCGGCTGACGTGATTCTTGTAACTCTTTTGTTTTCCGACCGATTTCGTTACAACTCGCAGTGATTGAAGAAATTAGGAAACGATCTAGAGAAAAAGTGGAAAAAATTGGAAAAACAAGATGGCGGCCGAGCTGTAGTGTTTTAAAATTTTTGATTTTTCGACCTCGAACCGCGGCGCCACAGATCCGAAACGACGCGGTCGAGCATAATTTTTTTTTCTATGTCCGCCTAAAATTATCCTGTATTTTCACAGAATGGGGGTGGTTTTAAAAAATTCAAGATGGCGGTTGTCGCGGCGGCCGTTCGGTTCGAGTTACGAAAAAACGCCATTTTAAAATTAAAATTTCTCGCAGTTGGCAACGTCGGAGCGTTTCGACTTCTACGGGGAGGTCGTGTGTACCGACTCGAGGTATGGATTGGGAAAAAAAAATTACCCCATTTCTAGGGAAAATTTCAAGATTTACCCTAAAAATTAAAAAATCGAAATACGTTTTTTTTGCAAAAATCGAGTACGAGCAACCACGTGTCGCACTTGTACAAATGACATTTGGTTACTTTCGTCGCCGAGGTCTGGCAACACTGGAATTTATCAAAGAAAAAGTGATTTTCGACATGGTCTATTTTCAGGGGCTATCATTTCGGCTGGGTGCGAGCGAGATGAAAAATTGAAACGTCATCAGGAGCGGTGTATCCTGTAGTTCACGGGAAAATTATGAAACTATGTCAAATGATTCTGTGAAACGAGGTGGCGGCCATTTTGTATTCTTTTTGTGTTTTTGAAAATTTCGATCACGTCTTAGAGGCGGTTGGCAACATTTGGGAAAGTTGACATGTATGGACCGATTGTGTAACTCGACGGGCAGTATCGCGAAATCAAAACAGTGTTGCCATATTCGGGGTAGTTTTCGAGATTTTCCCTAAAAACTTCCTCCTGTAAAATTTTGTATGAAAAAATTTTTTTTCACTGCTGGCTTCGTATGGTAGTCAGAAAATATAACTTGATGAAAAATATGGAGACAGCTGATGATTGAGGATTTCGGAGACGGGTAAAGGGCACGGCCAGGGTATTGAAGATAGGTGGAGGGTGCTCGAACAAATGTCACTCGAAACCTCATCCAATTGGCGATGAGTTTAAAAAAAACTCAAAAATTGTGGATTCTAGATGGCTGCCATACAAATTTCGTGAGCGTCTTTCTCGGAGAGTATGAGAGATGGAAGTGTGGTTTCTTGGCAAGAGATGATCAGGACGAGGAGGTCTATTTAACGAAATGAAAAAAAGTTCAAGATGGCGGAATATTTTTTTTCATACCAAATTATATGGCGAATATTGAAGAGACTACAAGTGTTGTAGTATTGTTTCGTAATTGACCAAATTGTTCTCCTAGAAAGAAACAGAAAATGATACAAAGGTGTATGGGAGATCTATTCTGGTGCGACATGGGAGTAGGGAAAAATTATGACATTTCGGAAAAACAAGATGGCGGCCGATATGATTCTTGCAACTCTTTTGTTTTCCAACCGATTTCGTTACAACTCGCAGTGATTGAAGAAATTAGGAAACGATCTATAGAAAAAGTGGAAAAAATCGGAAAAACAAGATGGCGGCCGAGCTGTAGTGTTTTAAAATTTTTGATTTTTCGACCTCGAACCGCGGCGCCACAGATACGAAACGGCGTGGTCGAGCATAATTTTTTTTCCTATTTCCGCCTACAATTATCCTGTATTTTGACAGAATGGCGGTGGTTTTTAAAAATTCAAGATGGCGGCTGTCACGGCGGCCGTTCGGCTCGAGTTACGAAAAAACGCCATTTTAAAATTCAAATTTCTTACAGTTGGCAACGTCGGAGCGTTTCGACTTCTACGGGGAGATTGTGTGTACAGACTCGAGGTATGGATTGGGAAAATAAAATTACCCCATTTCTAGGGAAATTTTCATGATTTACCCCAAAAATAAAAAAATCGAAATACGAACTTTTTTAAAAATTTGAGTACGGGCAACCACGTGTCTCACTTGTACGAATGACATTTGGGTAATTTCGTCGCCGAGGTCTGGCAACGCTGGAATTTATCAAAGAAAAAGTGATTTTCGACATGGTCTTTTTTCAGGGGCTATCATGTCGGCTGGGTGCGAGCGAGATGAACAATTGAAACGTCGTCAGGAGCGGTGTATCCTGTAGTTCACAGGAAAATTATAAAACTATGTCAAACGTTTCTGTGAAACGAGGTGGCGGCCATTTTGTATTTTTTTTGTGTTTTTGAAACTTTCAATCACGACTTAGAGGCGGTTGGCAACATTTGGGAAAGTTGACATGTATGGATCGATTGGGTAACTCGACGGGCAGTATCGAAATAACATAACAATGTTGCCACATTCGGGTTAGTTTTCGAGATTTTCCCTAAAAACTTCCTTCTGTAAAATTTTGTATGAAAATTTTTTTTTTCACTGCTCGCTTCGTATGGAAGTCAGAAAATATAACTTGAAAAAAAATATGGAGACAGCTGATGATTGAGGATTTCGGAGACGGGTAAAGGGCACGGCCAGGGTATTGAAGATAGGTGGGGGGTGCTCGAACAAATGTCACTCGAAACCTCATCCAATTGGCAATTAGTAAAAAAAAAACTCAAAATTGTGGATTCAAGATGGCTGCCATACAAATTTCGTGAGTGTCTATCTCGGAGAGTATGAGAGATGGAAGTGTGGTTTCTTGGCAAGAGATGATCAGGACGAGGAGGTCTATTTAGCGAAATGAAAAAAAATTCAAGATGGTGGAATATTTTTTTTCATACCAAATTATATGGCGAATATTGAAGAGACTACAAGTGTTGTAGTAGTGTTTAGTAATTGACCAAATTGTTCTCCTAGAAAGAAACAGAAAACGATACAATTATGTTAGGGAGATGTGTTCGGGTGCGGGATGGGAGTAGGGAAAAATTATGGAATTTCGGAAAAACAAGATGGCGGCTGTCACGGCGGCCGATCGGTTCGAGTTACGAAAAAACGCAATTTTAAAACACAAATTTCTCGCAATTGACAACGTCGGAGCGTTTCGACTTCTACGGGGAGATTGTGTGTACAGATCGAGGTATGGATTGGGCAAAAAAAATTACCCCATTTCTCGGGAAAATTTCATGATTTACCCCAAAAATTAAAAAATCGAAATACGTATTTTCTGCAAAATTCGAGTACGAGCAACCACGTGTCTCACTTGTACGAATGACATTTGGGTATTTTCGTCGCCGAGGACTGGCAACACTGGAATTTATTTATTTATAAGAGACGGAAGTGTGGTTTCTTGGCAAGAGATGATCAGGACGAGGAGGTCTATTTAGCAAAATAAAAAAAATTCAAGATGGCGGAATATTTTTTTTCATACCAAATTATATGGCGAATATTGAATTGACTACAATTAGTGTAGAACTATGCAAGATTTTGATACGGTTCCGTTTTACCCACGACGGGGCTCCCTGGGATTACTAAACAGGAAGCTGATAACGAAGTTTTTAAAAATCAGCGCCATTTTGAAATTCTTTAATAATTGACCGATTTCGTTCAAAATCGATATTTAGGGCTCCCTGGGATTACAAAACAGGAAACTGATACCAAAATTTTAAATATTCTGCGCCATTTTGAAATTCTTTGTTAATTGACCGATTTCGTTCAAAATCGATATTTAGGACTCCCTGGGATTTCAAAACAGGAAACTGATACCAAAATTGTAAAAAATCAGCGCCATTTTTAAATTCTTTGTTATTGTAGCGATTTCGCTCAAAATCCTTATTTACGGCTTCCTGGGATTACAAAACAGGAAACCGATACCAAAGCTTTAAAAAATCAGCGCCATTTCGAAATTATTTGTTAATTGATTGATTTCGTTCAAAATCGATAACTGAGGATCCCTGGGATTACAAAATAGGAAATGGTTACCAAAATTTAAAAAAAACCAGCGCCATTTTGAAATTCTTTGTTAATTGACCGGTTTCACTCATAATTGATATTCATTTTGTTTTTTTTTATCACAACCCGTGAGCTGCTTTAGCAGCTCACGCACAGAGCGAAAAACTAGTTATTTATTTATTATTTATTATACTATATATAGCTAAATTACCACTCACTCATTGACATAATTGTTCTCCTAGAAAGAGACAGAAAACGATATAATGATGTATGAGAGATGTGTTCGAGTGCGGGAGTCGAGTAGGGAAAAATTATGACATTTCGGAAAAACAAGATGGCGGCCGACGTGATTCTTGTAACTCTTTTGTTTTCCAACCGATTTCGTTACAACTCGCAGTGATTGAAGAAAATAGGAAACAGTCAACAGAAAAAGTGGAAAAAATTGGAAAAACAAGATGGCGGCCGAGCTGTAGTTTTTTAAAATTTTTGATTTTTCGACCTCGAACCGCGGCGCCACAGATCCGAAACGGCGTGGTCGAGGATAATTTTTTTTTCTATGTCCGCCTACAACTATCCTGTATTTTGACAGAATAGGGGTGGTTTTAAAAAATTCAAGATGGCGGCTGTCGCGGCGGCCGTTCGGTTTGAGTTACGATAAAACGCAATTTTAAAATTCAAATTTGTCGCAGATGGCAACGTCGGAGCGTTTCGACTTCTATGGGGAGATTGTGTGTACAGACTCGAGGTATGGATTGGGAAAAAAAAATTACCCCATTTCTCGGGAAAATTTCAAGATTTACCCCAAAAATAAAAAAATCGAAATACGTATTTTTTGCGAAATTCGAGTATGGGCAACCACGTGTCCCATTTGTACGAATGACATTTGGGTAATTTCGTCGCCGAGGTCTGGCAACACTGGAATTTATCAAAGAAAAAGTGATTTTCGACATGGTCTTTTTTCAGGGGCTATCATGTCGGCTGGGTGCGAGCGAGATGAAAAATTGAAACGTCATCAGGAGCGGTGTATCCTGTAGTTCACGGGAAAATTATGAAACTATGTCAAATGATTCTGTGAAACGAGGTGGCGGCCATTTTGTATTCTTTTTGTGTTTTTGAAAATTTCGATCACGTCTTAGAGGCGGTTGGCAACATTTGGGAAAGTTGACATGTATGGATCGATTGTGTAACTCGACGGGCAGTATCGCGAAATCAAAACAGTGTTGCCATACTCGGGGTAGTTTTCGAGATTTTCCCTAAAAACTTCCTCCTGTAAAATTTTGTATGAAAAATTTTTTTTTCACTGCTGGCTTCGTATGGAAGTCAGAAAATATAACTTGATGAAAAATATGGAGACAGCTGATGATTGAGGATTTCGGAGACGGGTAAAGGGCACGGCCAGGGTATTGAAGATAGGTGGGGGTGCTCGAACAAATGTCACTCGAAACCTCATCCAATTGGCAATTAGTAAAAAAAAAACTCAAAATTGTGGATTCAAGATGGCTGCCATACAAATTTCATGAGTGTCTATCTCGGAGAGTATGAGAGATGGAAGTGTGGTTTCTTGGCAAGAGAAGATCAGGACGAGGAGGTCTATTTAGCGAAATGAAAAAAAAATCAAGATGGCGGATTTATTTTTTTCATACCAAATTATATGGCGAGTATTGAAGAGACTGCAAGTATAGAACTATGCAAGATTTTGATACGGTTCCGTTTTACCCACGACGAGGCTCCCTGGGATTACAAAACAAGAAACTAATACCAAAGTTTTAAAAATAAGCGCTATTTTGAAATTCTTTGTTAATTGACCGATTGTATTCAAAATCGAGATTTAGGGTTCCCTGGGATCACAAAACAGGAAACTTATATCAGAGTTTTAAAAAACCAGCACCATTTTGAAATTCTTTGTTAATTGGCCGATTTCGATCAAAATCGATATTTAGGACTCCCTGGGGATACAAAACAGGAAACTGTTACCAAAATAAAAAAAAAACCAGCGCCATTTTGAAGTTCTTTGTTAATTGACCGATTTCGTTCAAAATTGATATTTAGGACTCCCTGGAGATACAAAACAGGAAACTGTTACCAAAATAAAAAAAATACAGCGCCATTTTGAAATTCTTTGTTAATTGACCGATTTCGTTCAAAATCGATACAGTAAAGACTGTGCTACTTGTAAGTCTAACCACATCCCGTGAGCTGCTTTAGCAGCTCGCGCACAGAGCGAAAAACTAGTATATAATATATATAGCTCGATTACCACTCACTGACTGACTCACTCATTGACATAATTGTTCTCCTAGAAAGAGACAGAAAATGATACAATGATTTAAGGGAGATGTGTTCGAGTGCGGCAGTCGAGTAGGGAAAAATTATGACATTTCGGAAAAACAAGATGGCGGCCGACGTGATTCTTGTAACTCTTTTGTTTTCCGACCGATTTCGTTACAACTCGCAGCGATGGAAGAAATTAGGAAACGATTAGTAGGAAAAGGGGAAAAAATTGGAAAAACAAGATGGCGGCCGAGCTGTAGTGTTTTAAAATTTTTGATTTTTCGACCTCGAACCGCGGCGCCACAGATCCGAAACGGCGAGGTCGAGCATAATATTTTTTTCTATTTCCGCCTACAACTATCCTGTATTTTGACAGAATGGGGGTGGTTTTTAAAAATTCAAGATGGCGGCTGTCACGGCGGCCGTTCAGTATGAGTTACGAAAAAACGCAATTTTATAATGCAAATTTCTCGCAGTTGGCAACGTCGGAGCGTTTCGACTTCTACGGGGAGGTCGTGTGTACCGACTCGAGGTATGGATTGGGAAAAAAAAATTACCCCATTTCTAGGGAAAATTTCAAGATTTACCCTAAAAATAAAAAAATCGAAATACGTATTTTTTGCAAAAATCGAGTACGAGCAACCACGTGTCGCACTTGTACAAATGACATTTGGTTACTTTCGTCGCCGAGGTCTGGCAACACTGGAATTTATCAAAGAAAAAGTGATTTTCGACATGGTCTTTTTTCAGGGGCTATCATTTCGGCTGGGTGCGAGCGAGATGAAAAATTGAAACGTCATCAGGAGCGGTGTATCCTGTAGTTTACGGGAAAATTATGAAACTATGTCAAATGATTCTGTGAAACGAGGTGGCGGCCATTTTGTATTATTTTTGTGTTTTTGAAAATTTCGATCACGTCTTAGAGGCGGTTGGCAACATTTGGGAAAGTTGACATGTATGGATCGATTGTGTAACTCAACGGGCAGTATCGCGAAATCAAAATAGTGTTGCCATATTCGGGGTAGTTTTCGAGATTTTCCCTAAAAACTTCCTCCTGTAAAATTTTGTATCAAAAATTTTTTTTTCACTGCTGGCTTCGTATGGAAGTCAGAAAATATAACTTGATGAAAAATATGGAGACAGCTGATGATTGAGGATTTCGGAGACGGGTAAAGGGCACGGCCAGGGTATTGAAGATAGGTGGGGGGTGCTCGAACAAATGTCACTCGAAACCTTATCCAATTGGCAATTAGTAAAAAAAAAACTCAAAATTGTGGATTCAAGATGGCTGCCATACAAATTTCATGAGTGTCTATCTCGGAGAGTATGAGAGATGGAAGTGTGGTTTCTTGGCAAGAGATGATCAGGACGAGGATGTCTATTTAGCGAAATGAAAAAAAATTCAAGATGGCGGAATATTTTTTTTCATACCAAATTATATGGCGATTATTGAAGAGACTACAAGTGTTGTAGTAGTGTTTAGTAATTGACCAAATTGTTCTCCTAGAAAGAAACAGAAAACGATACAATCAGTGTTGCCACCCTCAGATTTGGATTTTCCCCTAACTCCTCGTGAAATTCCCCTAAAATAAGCACTTTTCAAAATGTTTTCCCCTAAAAAAAAAAAAAAAATTCTAAGAATATAACACAAATGAAAGTGTATTAATTAAACTTTTATTCAACTTTTTTTATTATATTAAACTTAAAAAAACTACTAAATCAATACTATTTGAAGTCTGAACCATATATAAGGTATATATATGTAGGAAGTACACTACCATCAGATAAGTTTTGACCAATTATTATGGTGAAGATCTAATTATGCAGCCATAATTCACTTACATAATATTAAAACATACTAACCTCGGCCCCTACTCCCCGCTCGCTGGCAGTTCATATTATAGCGGTCAACTTGACTTGAAATTCAAATTCTCAATGAACAAATCGGTCAAAGTTGCTGTTGAGTTAAGTGCTGTGGATGCAGCACGAGTACGTACTCACAATACACCCAACTGTATTGGAATATAATATTATCTATATATATATTATTATTATAATAGAATCCGACACTATCACTAAGTAAAATACCTACTTAATGGTCTAATGGACACTACTATGAATAGAAAATAACAGCAGCCTTGCATCATTAAATGGCACATTTGAAGAAGGATAGACTTACCTTTCAGTAAACTGTCTGTTTCCCATTGGTGGCAATACTTTTGTTTATATTTATGGGGAGGCATTTTGTCCAAGGAATTATGGTAGGTATTTAAGCTTCTTGCCCACTGAAATAGAAATAGGTACTAAAATTATACATCAATGTTCTTGCCAACGAAATAAAATTTTAGTTCCTTGGGGAAGTTGGGACTTGGACACTCGTTACTGTTGGCACGCCAAAATAGCGCGCCAACGACGGTAACGAGTGTTGGAGTTCAACAGTTTCTTCTTCTTTATCAACCGACACTTCCTTTGTTATTAGCTAAGTACACCAAAAAACAATAATAACAGTATTATTGTTTTTTGGTGTACAATAAAAGTATATTCATTCATTCATTCATTCATAGATGTCCGCTGCTGGATATAGTTTTTTTGCATGGACTTCCACAGGCCTCGATCTTGTGCCACCTGAATCCAAAGGCTCCCTGCGACTCGTTTGATGTCGCCGGTCCACCTAGAGGGGGTCTGCAAAACACAGCGCTTCCCAGTACGGGATTGCACTCAAGCACCTTTGGACTCCAACGATCATCAGCTTTTCGAACTATGTTAACCATAGATCATTTATAGAGGACAATGGTGCACAGTGTACATTTGGAACAAGCGAAAAACACACTATCTAGAATAAAAAAAACACTGACAGTCAAACCAACCAAGTCACATTGATATAATATTTGTAAATGAATTATTTAAAAAGGGCAACCACCGAGTTTCTTGCTGGTTCTTCTCGGTAGGAATGGCATTCCGAACCAGTGGTAGATTCACTTGACGATTCAAAAGTGCTTGTAAAAGTTTATTTGAATAAAAAACCTTTGAATTTGAATTTGAAACAAACAAGAGTACCTAAACCATAACGTGTAGAAATCCTTAAAAACCAGTTTACCTCGCACACATGAAGCAGCTTTATTCGTATTCGACATCTCTTCTTTCCGGGTACACAAATTTATGAGCGGGAAAGAGAAAAATATATTTTGTTTGGTACTAGCCATAGAGAAATGTAACATCGTAGTCGTAATTCCTTGATTCCTACTTCTATGGGTAACATCGGCACACCAAATTACGTTCAGATACACGCAGACACCGATTCGAACCGAAAATTGAAACTTTCCCTAAAAAATTCCCTAATAAATTTTTTTCCCCTAAAAATTCCCCTAAATAATTTTATACCCTAAAAAATTCCCTAAGTGCTTAAATATCCCCTAAATCTAGGGGAAAATACCCTAAGGTGGGGACACTGGATACAATTATGTTAGGGAGATGTGTTCGGGTGCGGGATGGGAGTAGGGAAAAATTATGAAATTTCGGAAAAACAAGATGGCGGCTGTCACGGCGGCCGTTCGGTCTGAATTACGAATAAATGCAATTTTAAAATTCAACTTTCTCGTAGTTGGCAACGTCGGAACGTTTCGACTTTAACGGGGAGATTGTGTGTACAGACTCGAGGAAAAAAATTACCCCATTTCTCGGGAAAATTTCAAGATTTACCCCGTAAATTAAAAAATCTAAATACGTAGTTTTTGCAAAATTCGAGTACGAGCAACCACGTATTTCACTTGTACGAATGACATTTGGGTAATTTCGTCGCCGAGGTCTGGCGGCACTGGAATTTATCAAAGTAAAAGTGATTTTCGACATGGTATTTTTTCAGGGGAGATCGTTTAGGCTGGGTGCGAGCGAGATGAAAAATTGAAACGTCATCAGGAGCGGTGTATCCTGGAGTTCATATGAAAATTATAAAACTATGTAAAATGTTTCTGTGAAACGAGATGGCGGCCATTTTGTATTCTTTTTGTGTTTTTGAAAATTTCGATCACGTTTTTAAGGCAGTGGGGAACATTTGGGAAAGTTGACATGTATGGATCGATTGTGTAACTCGACCAGCAGTATCCAAGAAAAATATGGAGACAGCTGATGATTGAGGATTTCGGCAACGGGTCAAGAGCACGGCCAAGGTTTTGAAGAGAGGTAGGGGGTGCTCGAACAAATGTCACTTGAAACCTCATCCAATTGGCGGTGAATTTAAAAAAACTTAAAAATGGTGGATTCAAAATGGTTGCCATACAAATTTCGTCAGTGTCTATCTCGGAGAGGATAAGAGATGGAAGTGTGGTTTCTCGGCAAGAGATGATCAGGACGAGGAGGTGTATTTAGCGAAATGAAAAAAAATTCAAGATGGCGGAACATTTTTTTCATACCAAATTATATGGCGAATATTGGAGAGACGTTACAAGTGATACGGTTCTGTTTTACCCACGAAGGGGCTCCCTGGGATTACAAAACAGGAAACTGATACCAAAGTATTAAAAAATCAGCGCCATTTTGTATTTTTTTTAATCACAACCCGTGAGCTGCTTTAGCAGCTCACGCACAGAGCGAAAAACTAGTTATATAATTATATTATTATACTATATATAGCTCGATTACCACTCACTCACTGACTCACTCATTGACATAATTGTTCTCCTAGAAAGAGACAGAAAATGATACAATGATGTATAGGAGAAGTGTTCGAGTGCGGGAGTCGAGTAGGGAAAAATTATGACATTTCAGAAAAACAAGATGGCGGCTGACGTGATTATTGTAACTCTTTTGTTTTCCGACCGATTTCGTTACGACTCGCAGTGATGGAAGAAATTAGGAAACGATCTATAGAAAAGGTGGAAAAAATCGGAAAAACAAGATGGCGGCCGAGCTGTAGTGTTTTAAAATTTTTGATTTTTCGACCTCGAACCGCGGCGCCACAGATACGAAACGGCGTGGTCGAGCATAATTTTTTTCCCTATTTCCGCCTACAATTATCCTGTATTTTGACAGAATGGGGGTGGTTTTTGAAAATTCAAGATGGCGGCTGTCGGGGCGGCCGTTCGGTTTGAGTTACGAAAAAACGCAATTTTAAAATGCAAATTTCTCTCAGTTGGCAACGTCGGAGCGTTTCGACTTCTACGGGGAGATTGTGTGTACAGACTCGAGGTATGGATTGGGGAAAAAAAATTACCCCATTTCTCGGGAAAATTTCAAGATTTACCCCAAAAATTAAAAAATCGAAATACGAACTTTTTTAAAATTTCGAGTACGAGCAACCACGTGTCCCACTTGTACGAATGACATTTGGGTATTTTCGTCGCCGAGGTCTGGCAACACTGGAATTTATCAAAGAAAAAGTGATTTTCGACATGGTCTTTTTTCAGGGGCTATCATGTCGGCTGGGTGCGAGCGAGATGAAAGATTGAAACGTCATTAGGAGCGGTGTATCCTGTAGTTCACGGGAAAATTATGAAACTATGTCAAATGATTCTGTCAAACCAGGTGGCGGCCATTTTGTATTCCTTTTGTGTTTTTGAAAATTTCGATCACGTCTTAGAGGCGGTTGGCAACATTTGGGAAAGTTGACATGTATGGATCGATTGTGTAACTCGACGGGCAGTATCGAGAAATCGAAACAGTGTTGCCACATTCGGAATAGTTTTCGAGATTTTCCCTAAAAACTTCCTCCTGTAAAATTTTGTATGAAAAAATTTTTTTTCACTGCTGGCTTCGTATGGAAGTCAGAAAATATAACTTGAAGAAAAATATGGAGACAGCTGATGATTGAGGATTTCGGAGACGGGTAAAGGGCACGGCAAGGGTATTGAAGATAGGTGGGGAGTGCTCGAACAAATGTCACTCGAAACCTCGTCCAATTGGCGATGAGTTTAAAAAAAACTCAAAAATGGTGGATTCAAGATGGCTGCCATACAAATTTCGTTAGTGTCTATCTCGGAGAGTATGAGAGATGGAAGTGTGGTTTCTTGGCAACAGATGATCAGGACGAGGAGGCCTATTTGGCGAAATGAAAAAAAAAACAAGATGGCGGATTTTTTTTTTTCATACCAAATTATATGGCGAATATTGAAGAGACTGCAAGTATAGAACTATGCAAGATTTTGATACGGTTCCGTTTTACCCACGACGAGGCTCCCTGGGATTACAAAACAGGAGACTTATATCAGTGTTTTAAAAAATCAGCGCCATTTTGAAATTCTTTGTTAATTGACCGATTTCGTTCAAAATCGATATTTAGGACTCCCTGGGGATACAAAACAGGAAACTGTTACCAAAATAAAAAAAAACCAGCGCCATTTTGAAATTCTTTGTTAATTGAACGATTTCGTTCAAAATCGATATTTAGGGATTCCTGTGATTACAGAACAGGAAACTGGTATCAAAATTTTAAAAAAATCAGCGCCATTTTGAAATTCTTTGTTAATTGACCGAATTCGTTCAAAATGGATATTTAGGACTCCCTGGGGATACAAATCAGGAAACTGTTACTATAATCAAGAAAATACAGCGCCATTTTGAAATTCTTTGTTAATTGAACGATTTCGTTCAAAATCGATACAGTAAAGACTGTGCTACTTGTAAGTCTAACCACATCCCGTGAGCTGCTTTAGCTGCTGCTTTTTTTCAGGGGCTATCATGTCAGCTGGGTGCGAGCGAGATGAAAGATTGAAACGTCATCAGGAGCGGAGTATCCTTTAGTTCACGGGAAAATTATAAAGCTATGTCAAATGATTCTGTGAAACGAGGTGGCGGCCATTTTGTATTCCTTTTGTGTTTTTGAAAATTTCGATCACGTCTTAGAGGCGGTTGGCAACATTTGGGAAAGTTGACATGTATGGATCGATTGTGTAACTCGACGGGCAGTATTGAGATATCAAAACAGTGTTGCCACATTCGGGGTAGTTTTCGAGATTTTCCCTAAAAACTTCCTCCTGTAAAATTTTGTATGAAAAATTTTTTTTTCACTGATGGCTTCGTATAGAAGTCAGAAAATATAACTTGAAAAAAAAATATGGAGACAGCTGATGATTGAGGATTTCGGAGACGGGTGAAGAGCACGGCCAGGGTATTGAAGATAGGTGGGTGGTGCTCGAACAAATGTCACTCGAAACCTCATCCAATTGGCAATAAGTAAAAAAAAAACTCAAAATGGTGGATTCAAAATGGCTGCCATACAAATTTTGTGAGTGTCTATCTCGGAGAGTATGAGAGATGGAATTGTGGTTTCTTGGCAAGAGATAGTCAGGACGAGGAGGTCTATTTAGCGAAATGAAAAAAATTCAAGATGGCGGAATATTTTTTTTCATACCAAATTATATGGCGAATATTTAAGAGGCTACAAGTGAAGTAGTAGTGTGTAGTAATTGACGTAACTGTTCTCCTAGAAAGAAACAGAAAAAGACACGGTGAAGATATGGTGTATGGGAGATGTGTTCGGGAGCGGGATGGAAGTAGGCAAAAATTATGACATTTCAGAAAAACAAAATGGCGGCCGACGTGATTCTTGCAACTCTTTTGTTTTCCAACCGATTCCGTTTCAACTCGCAGTGAATGAAAAAGTTAGGAAACGATCAATAGAAAAAATGGAAATAATTGTAAAAACAAGATGGCGGCCAACTGTAGTGTTCTCAAATTTTTGATATTTCGACCTCGAACCGCGGCGCCACAGATCCGAAACGGCGTGGTCGAGCATAATTTTTTTTCTATTTCCGCCTACAATTATCCTGTATTTTGACAGAGTGTGGGTGGTTTTTAAAAATTCAAGATGGCGGCTGTCGTGACGGCCGTTCGGTTTGAGTTACGAAAAATCGCAATTTTAAAATTCAAATGTCACACAGTTGCCAACGTCGGAGCGTTTCGACTTCTACGGGCAGATTGTGTGTACAGGCTCGAGGTATGGATTGTGGGGAAAAAATTACCCCATTTCTCGGGAAAATTTCAAGATTTACCCCGAAAAATAAATTTTTTTTTGCAAAATTCGAGTACGAGCAACCACGTGTCCCACTTGTACGAATGACATTTGGGTTATTTCATCGCCGAGGTCTGGCAACACTGGAATTTATCAACGGAAAAGTGATCTTCGACATGGTCTTTTTACATGGGCGATCATTTCGGCTGGGTGCGAGTGAGATGAAAAATTGAAACGTCATCAGGAGCAGTATACCGAATTTTTAAAAAATCTGCGCCATTTTGAAATTCTTTGTTTATTGACCGATTCCGTTCAAAATCGATATTTATGACTCCCTGGGGTTACAAAACAGGAAACTGTTACCAAAATTTTAAAAAATCAGCGCCATTTTGAAGTTCTTTGTTAATTAACCGATTTCGTTCAAAATCGATATTTAGGTCTCCCTGGGATCACAAAACAGAAAACTGGTACCAATATTTCAAAAAATCAGCGCCATTTTGAAATTCTTTGTTTATTGACCGATTACGTTCAAACTCGACATCTGAGGATCCCTGGGATTATAAAATAGGAAACTGGTACCAAAATTTAAAAAAATCAACGCCATTTTGAAATTCTTTGTTAATTGGCCGATTTCGTTCAAAATCGATATTTAGGACTTCCTGGGATTACAAAACAGGAAACTGATACCAAAGTTTTAAAAAATCAGCGCCATTTTGTTTTTTTTTAATCACAACCCGTGAGCTGCTTTAGCAGCTCACGCACAGAGCGAAAAACTAGTTATAATATATATAGCTCGATTACCACTCACTGACTGACTCACTCATTGACATAATTGTTCTCCTAGAAAGAGACAGAAAACGATATAATGATGTATGATAGATGTCTTCGAGTGCGGGAGTCGAGTAGGGAAAAATTATGACATTTCGGAAAAACAAGATGGCGGCCGACGTGATTCTTGTAACTCTTTTGTTTTCCAACCGATTTTGTTGCAACTCGCAATGATTGAAGAAATTAGGAAAAGATCTATAGAAAAAGTGGAAAAAATTGGAAAAACAAGATGGCGGCCGAGTTGTAGTGTTTTCAAATTTTTGATTTTTCGACCTCGAATCGCGGCGCCACAGATAAGAAACGGCGTGGTCGAGCATAATTTTTTTTTCTATTTCCGCCTACAATTATCCTGTATTTTGACAGAATGGGAGTGGTTTTTAAAAATTCGAGATGGCGGCTGTCACGGCGGCCGTTCGGTTCGAGTTACGAAAAAACGCAATTTTAAAATTCAAATTTCTCGCAGTTGGCAACGTCGGAACGTTTCGACTTCTACGGGGAGATTGTGTGTACAGACTCGAGGTATGGATTGGGGAAAAAAAATTATGCCATTTCTCGGGAAAATTTCAAGATTTACCCCAAAAATAAAAAAATCGAAATACGTAGTTTTTGCAAAATTCGAGTTTGGTAACCACGTGTCTCACTTGTACAAATGACATTTGGGTATTTTTGTCGCCGAGGTCTGGCAACACTGGAATTTATCAAAGAAAAAGTGATTTTCGACATGGTCTTTTTTCAGGGGCTATCATGTCGGCTGGATGCGAGCGAGATGAAAGATTGAAACGTCATCAGGAGCGGTGTATCCTGTAGTTCACGGGAAAATTATAAAGCTATGTCAAATGATTCTGTGAAACGAGGTGGCGGCCATTTTGTATTCCTTTTGTGTTTTTGAAAATTTCGATCACGTCTTAGAGGCGGTTGGCAACATTTGGGAAAGTTGACATGTATGGATCGATTGTGTAACTCGACGGGCAGTATCGAGAAATAAAAACAGTGTTGCCACATTCGGGGTAGTTTTCAAGATTTTCCCTAAAAACTTCCTCCTGTAAAATTTTGTATGAAAATTTTTTTTTTCCACCTATGGCTTCGTATGGAAGTCAGAAAATATAACGTGACGAAAAATATGGAGACACCTGATGATTGAGGATTCGGAGACGGGTGAAGGGCACGGCAAGGGTATTGAAGATAGGTGGGGGGTGCTCGAACAAATGTCACTCGAAACCTCGTCCAATTGGCGGTGAGTCAAAAAAAACTCAAAAATGGTGGATTCAAGATGGCTCCCATACAAATTTCGTCAGTGTCTATCTCGGAGAGTATGAGAGATGGAAGTGTGGTTTCTTGGCAAGAGATGATCAGGACGAGGAGGTCTATTTGGCGAAATGAAAAAAAATTCAAGATGGCCGAATATTATTTTTCATACCAAATTATATGGCGAATATTGAAGAGACTGCAAGTATAGAACTATGCAAGATTTTGATACGGTTCCGTTTTACCCACGACGAGGATCCCTGGGATTACAAAACAGGAGACTTATATCAGAGTTTTAAAAATCAGCGCCATTTTGAAATTCTTTGATAATTGACCGATTTCGTTCAAAATCGATATTTAGGACTCCATGGGGTTACTCAACAGTAAACTGTTACCAAAATTAAAAAAAACCAGCACTATTTTGAAATTCTTTGTTAATTGACAGATTTCCTTCAAAATCGATATCTGAGGATCCCTGGGATTAAAAAACAGGAAACTGATACAAAAGTTTTAAAAAATCAGTGCCATTTTGAAAATCTTTGTTAATTTACAGATTTAGTTCAAAATCGATATCTGAGGATCCCTGGGATTAAAAAACAGGAAACTGATACAAAAGTTTTAAAAAATCAGCGCCATTTTGAAAATCTTTGTTAATTTACAGATTTAGTTCAAAATCGATATCTGAGGATCCCTGGTATTACAAAACAGGAAATCGATACCAAAGTTTTAAAAAATCAGCGCCATTTTGAAATTCTTTGTTAATTGACAGATTTCGTTCAAAATCGATATCTGAGGATCCCTGGGATTAAAAAACAGGAAACTGATACAAAAGTTTTAAAAAATCAGCGCCATTTTGAAAATCTTTGTTAATTTACAGATTTAGTTCAAAATCGATATCTGAGGATCCCTGGTATTACAAAACAGGAAATCGATACCAAAGTTTTAAAAAATCAGCGCCATTTTGAAATTCTTTGTTAATTGACAGATTTCGTTCAAAATCGATATCTGAGGATCCCTGGGATTAAAAAACAGGAAACTGATACAAAAGTTTTAAAAAATCAGCGCCATTTTGAAAATTTTTGTTAATTTACAGATTTAGTTCAAAATCGATATCTGAGGATCCCTGGGATTACAAAACAGGAAACCGATACCAAAGTTTTAAAAAATCAGCGCCATTTTGAAATTCTTTGTTAATTGACCGATTTCGTTCAAAATCGATGTTTAGGACTCCCTGGGATTTCAAAACAGGAAACTGATACCAAAATTGAAAAAAATCAGCGCTTTTTTAAATACTTTGTTATTGTAGCGATTTCGCTCAAAATCCTTAATTAGGGCTTCCTGGGATTACAAAACAGGAAACTGATACCAAAGTTTTAAAAATCAGCGTTATTTTGAAATTCTTTGGGAATTGACCAATTTAGTTCAAAATTGATATATAGGACTCCCTGGGAATACAATACAGGAAACTGATACCAAAGTTTTAAAAAATCAGCGCGTTTTTGGTTTTTTTAATCACAACCCGTGAGCTGCTTTAGCAGCTCACGCACAGAGCGAAAACCTAGTTATTATATTATAACATATATAGCTCGATTACCACTCACTCACTCACTCATTGACATAATTGTTCTCCTAGAAAGAGACAGAAAACGATATAATGATGTATGAGAGATGTGTTCGAGTGCGGGAGTCGAGTAGGGAAAAATTATGACATTTCGGAAAAACAAGATGGCGGCCGACGTGATTCTTGTAACTCTTTTGTTTTCCAACCGATTTCGTTGCAATTCGCAATGATTGAAGAAATTAGGAAAAGATCTATAGAAAAAGTGAAAAAAATTGGGAAAACCAGATGGCGGCCGAGCTATAGTGTTTTAAAATTTTTGATTTTTCGACCTCGAACCGCGGCGCCACAGATCCGAAACGGCGCGGTCGAGCATAATTTGTTTTTCTATTCCCGCCTACAATTATCCTGTATTTTGACAGAATGGGAGAGGTTTTTAAAAATTCAAAATGGCGGCTGTCACGGCGGCCGTTTGGTTTGAGTTACGAAAAAACGCAATTTTAAAATTCAAATTTCTCGCAGTTGGCAACGTCGGAGCGGTTCGACTTCTACGGGGAGATTGTGTGTACAGACTCGAGGTATGGATTGGGGGGAAAAAATTACCCCATTTCTCGGGAAAATTTCAAGTTTTACCCCAAAAATTAAAAAATCGAAATACGTATTTTTTGCAAAATTCGAGTACGGGCAACCACGTGTCCCACTTGTACGAATGACATTTGGGTATTTTCGTCGCCGAGGTCTGGCAACACTGGAATTTATCAAAGAAAAAGTGATTTTCGACATGGTCTTTTTTCAGGGGCTATCATGTCGGCTGGGTGCGAGCGAGATGAAAGATTGAACCGTCATCAGGAGCGGTGTATCCTGTAGTTCACGGGAAAATTATAAAACTATGTCAAATGATTCTGTGAAACGAGGTGGCGGCCATTTTGTATTCCTTTTGTGTTTTTGAAAATTTCGATCACGTCTTAGAGGCGATTGGCAACATTTGGGAAAGTTGACATGTATGGATCGATTGTGTAACTCGACGGGCAGTATCGAGAAATAAAAACAGTGTTGCCACATTCGGGGTAGTTTTCGAGATTTTCCCTAAAAACTTCCACCTGTAAAATTTTGTATGAAATTTTTTTTTTCCACTTATGGCTTCGTATGGAAGTCAGAAAATATAACTTGAAGAAAAATATGGAGACACCTGATGATTGAGGATTTCGGAGACGGGTGAAGGGCACGGCAAGGGTATTGAAGATAGGTGGGGGGTGCTCGAACAAATGTCACTCGAAACCTCATCAAGTGTGGTTTCTTGGCAAGAGATGGTCAGGACGAGGAGGTCTAATTAGCGAAATGGAAAAAAATTCAAGATGGCGGAATATTTTTTTTCATACCAAATTATATGGCGAATATTGAAGAGACTACAAGTGTAGAACTATGTAAGATTTTGATACGGTCCCGTCTCACCCACGACGAGGCTCCCTGGGATTACGAAATAGGAAACTGATATCAAAGTTTTAATAAATCAGTGCCATTTTTAAATTCTTTGTTAATTGACCGATTTCGTTCAAAATCGATATGTAGGGCTCCCTAGGATTACAAAACAGAAAACTGAAACTAAAATTAAAAAAAAATCAGCGCCATTTTGAATTCCTTTGTTAATTGACCGATATCGTTCAAAATCGATATTTAGGACTATATGGGATTGCAAAGCAGGAAACTGGTACCAAAATTTAAAAAATTCAGCGCCATTTTGAAATTCTTTGTTATT
The DNA here is from genome assembly GCA_964035005.1 of Erebia palarica. NCBI lineage: Eukaryota > Metazoa > Arthropoda > Insecta > Lepidoptera > Nymphalidae > Erebia > Erebia palarica. The sequence goes on from OZ035986.1 coordinate 27,202,324, forward strand.
GTAGCGATTTCGTTCAAAATCGATATTTAGGACTTCCTCGAATTTCAAAACAGGAAACTGATGCCAAAGTTTTAAAAAATCAGCGCCATTTTGGAATTCTTTGTTAATTGACCGATTTCGTTCAAAATCGATATTTAGGACTCCATGGGGTTACTAAACAGTAAACTGTTACCAAAATTAAAAAAAAACAGCACTATTATGAAATTCTTTGTTAATTGACCGATTTCGTTCAAAATCGATGTTTAGGGCTCCCTGGGATTTCAAAACAGGAAACTGATACCAAAATTGTAAAAAATCTGTGTCATTTTTAAATTCTTTGTTATTGTAGCGATTTCGCTCCAAATCCTTCTTTAGGGCTTCCTGCGATTACAAAACAGGAAACTGATACCAAAGTTTTAAAACTCAGCGCCATTTTGAAATTCTTTGTTAATTGACCGATTTCGTTTAAAATCGATGTTTAGGACTCCCTGGGATTTCAAAACAGGAAAATGATACCAAAATTGTAAAAAATCAGCGCCATTTTCAAATTCTTTGTTATTGTAGCGATTTCGCTCAAAATCAATAATTAGGGCTTCCTGGGATTACAAAACAGGAAACTGATACCAAAGTTTTAAAAATCAGCGTTATTTTGAAATTCTTTGTAAAGTGACCGATTTTGTTCAAAATCGATATCTGAGGATCCCTGGGATTACAAAACAGAAAACTGATACCAAAGTATTAAAAAATCAGCGCCATTTTGTATTTTTTTTAATCACAACCCGTGAGCTGCTTTAGCAGCTCACGCACAGAGCGAAAAACTAGTTATATTATTATAATTATATATATAGCTCGATTACCACTCACTCACTGACTCATTGACATATTTGTTCTCCTAGAAAGAGACAGAAAATGATACAATGATGTATGGGAGATGTGTTCGAGTGCGGGAGTCGAGTAGGGAAAAATTATGACATTTCGGAAAAACAAGATGGCGGGCGACGTGATTCTTGTAACTCTTTTGTTTTCCAACCGATTTCGTTGCAACTCGCAATGATTGAAGAAGTTAGGAAACGATCTATAGAAAAAGTGGAAAAAATTAGAAAAACAAGATGGCGGCCGAGCTGTAGTGTTTTAAAATTTTTGATTATTCGACCCCGAACCGCGGCGCCACAGAGCTGAAACGGCGGGGTCGAGCATGATTTTTTTTTTCTATTTACGCCTACAACTATCCTGTATTTTGACAGAATGGGGGTGGTTTTTTAAAATTCAAGATGGCGGCTGTCACGGCGGCCGTTCGGTTTGAGTTACGAAAAAACGCCATTTTAAAATTCAATTTTCTCGCAGTTGGCAACGTCGGAGCGTTTCGACTTCTAAGGGGAGATTGTGTGCACAGACTCGAAGTATGGATTGGAGGAAAAAAATTACCCCATTTCTCGGGAAAATTTCAAGATTTACCCCAAAAACTAAAAAATCGATATACGAACTTTTTTAAAAATTCGAGTACGAGCAACCACGTGTCCCACTTGTACGAATGACATTTGGGTAATTTGGTCGCCGAGGTCTGGCAACACTGGAATTTATCAAAGAAAAAGTGATTTTCGACATGGTCTTTTTTCAGGGGCTATCATGTCGGCTGGGTGCGAGCGAGATGAAAGATTGAAACGTCATCAGGAGCGGTGTATCCTGTAGTTCACGGGAAAATTATAAAACTATGTCAAATGATTCTGTGAAACGAGGTGGCGGCCATTTTGTATTCCTTTTGTGTTTTTGAAAATTTCGATCACGTCTTAGAGGCGGTTGGCAACATTTGGGAAAGTTGACATGTATGGATCGATTGTGTAACTCGACATGCAGTATCGAGAAATCAAAACAGTGTTGCCACATTCGGGGAAGTTTTCGAGATTTTCCCTAAAAACTTCCTCCTGTAAAATTTTGTATGAAAATTTTTTTTTTCACTTATGGCTTCGTATGGAAGTCAGAAAATATAACTTGAAAAAAAATGTGGAGACACCTGATGATTGAGGATTTCGGAGACGGGTGAAGAGCACGGCCAAAGTATTGAAGATAGGCGGGGGGTGCTCAAACAAATGTCATTCGAAACCTCGTCCAATTGGCAGTGAGTTTAAAAAAAACTTAAAAATGGTGAATTCAAGATGGCTGCCATACAAATTTCGTTAGTGTCTATCTCGAAGAGTATGAGAGATGGAAGTGTGGTTTCTTGGCAAGATATGATCTGGACGAGGAGGTCTATTTAGCGAAATGAAAAAAAAATCAAGATGGCGGAATATTTTTTTTCATACTAAATTATATGGCGAATATAGAAGAGACTACAAGTGTAGTAGTAGTGGTAATAATTGACATAATTGTTCTCCTAGAAAGAAACAGAAGACGATACAATTATGTTAGGGAGATGTGTTCGGGTGCGGGATGGGAGTAGGGAAAAATTATGAAATTTCGGAAAAACAAGATGGCGGCCGATGTGATGTTTGGAACTCTTTTGTTTTCCAACCGATTTCGTTACAACTCGCAGTGAATGAAGAAATTAGGAAACGATCAACAGAAAAAATGGCAAAAATTGGAAAAACAAGATGGCAGCCGACCTGTAGTGTTTTAAAATTTTTGATTTTTCGACCTCGAACCGCGCGCCACAGATCCGAAGCGGCGTTGTCAAGCATAACTTTTTTTTCTATTTCCGCCTACAATTGTCCTGTATTTTGACAAAATGGGGGTGGTTTTTAAAAATTCAAGATGGCGGCTGTCACGGCGGCCGTTCGGTTTGAGTTACGGAAAAATGCAATTTTAAAATTCAAATTTTTCGGAGTTGGCAACGTCGGAGCGTTTCGACTTTTACTGGGAGATTGTGTGCACAGACTCGAGGTATGGATTGGGAAAATAAAATTACCCCATTTCTCGGGAAAATTTCAAGATTTACCCCAAAAATAAAAAAATCGAAATACGTATTTTTTGCAAAATTCGAGTATGGGCAACCACGTGTCTCACTTGTACGAATGACATTTGGGTAATTTCGTCGCCGAGTTCTGGCAACACTGGAATTTATCAAAGAAAAAGTGATTTTCGACATGGTCTTTTTTCAAGGAATATCATTTCGGCTGGGTACGAGCGAGATGAAAAATTGAAACGTCGTCAGGAGCGGTGTACCCTGTAGTTCACAGGGAAATTATAAAACTATGCAAAAAGTTTTTGTGAAACGAGGTGGCGGCCATTTTGTATTCTTTTTGTGTTTTTGAAAATTTCAATCACGTCTTAGAGGCGGTTGGCAACATTTGGGAAAGTTGACATGTATGGATCGATTGTGTAGCTCGACGGGCAGTATCGAGAAATAAAAACAGTGTTGCCACATTCGGGGTAGTTTTCCAGATTTTCCCTAAAAACTTCCTCCTGTAAAATTTTGTATGAAAAATTTTTTTTTCCACTTATGGCTTCGTATGGTAGTCAGAAAATATAACTTGAAGAAAAATATGGAGACACCTGATGATTGAGGATTTCGGAGACGGGTGAAAGGCACGGCAAGGGTATCGAAGATAGGGGGCGGGTGCTCGAACAAATGTCACTCGAAACCTCATCCAATCAGCGATGAGTTTAAAAAAATTCAAAAATGGTGGATTCAAGATGGCTGCCATACAAATTTCGTTAGCGTCTATCTCGGAGAGTATGAGAGATGGAAGTGTGGATTCTTGGCAACAGATGATCAGGACGAGGAGGCCTATTTGGCGAAATGAAAAGAAATTCAAGATGGCGGAATATTTTTTTTATACCAAATTATATGGCGAATATTGAAGAGACTGCAAGTATAGAACTATGCAAGATTTTGATACGGTTCCGTTTTACCCACGACGAGGCTCCCTGGGATTACAAAGCAGGAAACTTATATCAGAGTTTTAAAAAATCAGCGCCATTTTGGAATTCTTTGTTATTTGACCGATTTCGTTCAAAATCGATATTTAGGACTTCCTGGGATTACAAAAAAGAAAATTTTGTAAACTAAAGTTTTAAAAAAACAGCGCCATTTTGAAATTCTTTGTTATTTGACCGATTTCGTTCAAAATTGATATTTAAGACTCCCTGGGGTTACAAAACAGGAAACTGTAACCAAAATTTAAAAAAAAACCAGAGCAATTTTAAAATTGTTTGCTATGAAGCGATTTCGTTCAAAATCGATATTTAGGACTTCCTGGGATTCCAAAACAGGAAACTGGTACCAAAATTTTAAAAAACCGGCGCCATTTTGAAATTCTTTGTTAATTGACCGATTTCGTTCAAAATCGATATTTAGGACTCCCTGGAATCACAAAAAAGGAAACTGGTACCAGAATTTAAAAAATCAACGCCATTTTGAAATTCTTTGTTAATTGACCGATTTCGTTCAAAATCGATATATAGGGCTCCCTGGGATTACAAAACAGGAAACTGGTACCAAAATTTTAAAAAATTAGCGCCATTTTGAAATTCTTTGTTAATTTACCGATTTCGTTCAAAATCGATATTTAGGGCTCCCTTGGATTAAAAAAAGGGAAACATTTTGAAATTCTATGTTACTTGACCGATTTCGTTCAAAATCGAGATTTGGGATTCCCTGGGATCACAAAACAGGCAACTGGTACCAAAATTTTTAAAAATCAGCGCCATTTTGAAATTCATTGTTAATTGACCGATTTCGTTCAAAATCGATATTTAGGGCTCCCTGTGATCACAAAACAGAAAACTGGTACCCAAATTTTAAAAAATCAGCGCCATTTTGAAATTCTTTGTTAATTGACCGATTTCGTTCAAAATCGATATTGAGGGCTCCCTGTGATTACAGAACAGAAAACTGGTATCAAAATTTTAAAAAAATCAGCGCCATTTTGAAATTCTTTGTTGATTGACCGATTTCGTTCAAAATCGATATTTAGGACTCCCTGGGGATACAAAACAGGAAACTGTTACCAAAATAAAAAAAAACCAGCGCCATTTTGAAATTCTTTGTTAATTGACCGATTTCGATCAAAATCGATATTTAGGGCTCCCTGTGATTACAGAACAGGAAACTGGTATCAAAATTTAAAAAAAATCAGCGCCATTTTGAAATTCTTTGTTAATTGACCGATTTCGTTCAAAATAGATATTTAGCACTCCCTGAGGATACAAAACAGAAAACTGTTACCAAAATAAAGAAAATACAGCGCCATTTTGAAATTCTTTGTTAATTGACCGATTTCGTTCAAAATCGAAATTTAGGGTTCCCTGGGATTACAAAACCGGAAACTGATACCGAAGTTTTAAAAAATCAGCGCCATTTTGTTTTTTTTTAATCATAACCCGTGAGCTGCTTTAGCAGCTCACGCACAGAGCGAAATACTAGTTATACTATATATAGCTCGATTACCACTCACTGACTCATTGACATAATTGTTCTCCTAGAAAGAGACAGAAAATGATACAATGATGTATGGGAGAAGTGTTCGAGTGCGGGAGTCGAGTAGGGAAAAATTATAACATTTCAGAAAAACAAGATGGCGGCTGACGTGCTTTTTGTAACTCTTTTGTTTTCCAACCGATTTCGTTACAACTCGCAGTGATGGAAGAAATTAGGAAACGATCTAGAGAAAAAGTGGAAAAAATTGGAAAAACAAGATGGCGGCCGAGCTGTAGTGTTTTAAAATTTTTGATTTTTCGACCTCGAACCGCGGCGCCACAGATCCGAAACGGCGTGGTCGAGCATAATTTTTTTTCTATTCCTGCCTACAATTATCCTGTATTTTGACAGAATGGGGGTGGTTTTTGAAAATTCAAGATGGCGGCTGTCGGGGCGGCCGTTCGGTTTGAGTTACGAAAAAACGCAATTTTAAAATGCAAATTTCTCTCAGTTGGCAACGTCGGAGCGTTTCGACTTCTAGGGGGAGATTGTGTGTACAGACTCGAGGTATGGATTGGGGAAAAAAAATTACCCCATTTCTCGGGAAAATTTCAAGATTTACCCCAAAAATTAAAAAATCGAAATACGATTTTTTTTAAAATTTCGAGTACGAGCAACCACGTGTCCCACTTGTACGAATGACATTTGGGTATTTTCGTCGCCGAGGTCTGGCAACACTGGAATTTATCAAAGAAAAAGTGATTTTCGACATGGTCTTTTTTCAGGGGCTATCATGTCGGCTGGGTGCGAGCGAGATGAACAATTGAAACGTCGTCAGGAGCGGTGTATCCTGTAGTTCACAGGAAAATTATGAAACTATGCAAAAAGTTTTTGTGAAACGAGGTGGCGGCCATTTTGTATTCTGTTTGTGTTTTTGAAAATTTCAATCACGTCTTAGAGGTGGTTGGCAACATTTGGGAAAGTTTTGATGTATGGATCGATTGTGTAACTCGACGGGCAGTATCGAGAAATCAAAACAGTGTTGCCATATTCGGGGTAGTTTTCGAGATTTTCCCTAAAAACTTCCTTCTGTAAAATTTTGTATGAAAAATTTTTTTTCACTGTTGGCTTCGTATGCATGTCAGAAAATATAACTTGAAGAAAAATATGGAGACAGCTGATGATTGAGGATTTCGGAGACGGGTGAAGGGCACGGCGAGGGTATTGAAGATAGGTGGGGGTTGCTCGAACAAATGTCACTCGAAACCTCAGCCAATTGCCGATGAGTTTAAAAAAAACTCAAAAATGGTGGATTCAAGATGGCTGCCATACAAATTTCGTCCGTGTCTATCTCGGAGAGTATTAGAGATGGAAGTGTGCTTTCTTGACAAGAGATGACCAGGACGAGGAGTTCTATTTGGCGAAATGAAAAAAAAATTCAAGATGGCGGAACTTTTTTTTTCATACCAATTTATATGGCGAATATTGAAGAGACTACAAGTGTAGAACTATGCAAGATTTTGATACGGTTCCGTTTAACCCACGACGGGGCTCCCTGGGATTACAAAACAGGATTCTGGTACAAACATTTTTAAAAATAAGCGCCATTTTGAAATTCTGTGTTAATTGCCCGATTTCGTTCAAAATCGATATTCAGGACTCCCTGGGGTTACAATACGGGAATTGGTCCCAAAATTTACGAAAATCAGCGCCATTTTGAAATTCTTTGTTTATTGATCAATTTGGTTCAAAATCGATATATAGGACTCCCTGGGTTATTTTAACTGGAAACTGATACCAAAGTTTTAAAAAATGAGCGCCATTTTGAAATACTTTGTTAATTGACCGATTTCGTTCAAAATCGATATTTAGGGCTCCCTGGGATTACAAAACAGGAAACTGGTACCAAAATTTAAAAAACCAGCGCCATTTTGAATTTTTTTGTTAAATGACCCATTTCGTTAAAAATCGATATTTAGGACTCCATGGGGTTACAAAACAGGAAACTGGTACCAAAATTTTAAAAAATCAGCGTCATTTTGAATTTCTTTGTTAATTGACCGATTTCGTTCAAAATCGATATCTGAGGATCCCTGGGATTACAAAATAGGAAACTGTTACCAAAATAAAAAAAAACCAGCGCCATTTTGTAATCCTTTTTTAATTTACCGACTTCGTTCAAAATAGATATAAAGGACTTCCTGGGATCACAAAACAGGAAACTGGTACCAGAATTTTAAAAATCAACGCCATTTTGAAATTCTTTGTTAATTGACCGATTTCGTTCAAAATCGATATTTAGGACTGCCTGGGATCACGTAACAGGAAACTGGTACCAAAATTTTAAAAAAGCAGCGCCATTTTGAAATTCTCTGTTAATTGACCGATTTCGATCAAAATTGATATTTAGGACTCCCTGGAATCACAAAAGAGGAAACTGGTACCAGAATTTAAAAAATCAACGCCTTTTTGAAATTCTTTGTTAATTGACCGATTTCGTTCAAAATCGATATTTAGGGCTCCCTGGGATTACAATACAAGAAACTGATACCAAAATTTTAAAAAACCAGCGCCATTTTGAAATTCTTTATTAATTGATCGATTTCGTTCAAAATCGATATTTATCACTTCTTGGGATTACAAAACAGGAAACAGTTACCAAAATTCAAAAAAACAGCGCCATTTCGAAATTCTTTGTTAAATTACCGATTTCGTTGAAAATCGATATTTAGGGCTCCCTGGGATCGCAAAACAGGAAACTGGTACCAAAATTTTCAAAAATCAGCGGCATTTTGAAATTACTTCTTAATAGACCGATTTCGTTCAAAATCGATATTTAGGACTCCCTGGGATCACAAAATAGGAAACTGGTACCAAAATTTAAAAAAACCAGCACTTGTTTGAAGTTCTTTGTTAATTGACCGAATTCGTTCAAAATCGATATCTGAGGATCCCTGGGATTACAAAACAGGAAACTGATACCAAAATTTTAAAAAATCTGCGCCATTTTGAAATTCTTGTTACGTGACCGATTTTATTCAAAATCGATAGAATAAAGACTGTTCTTCTTGTAAGTCTAACCACATCACGTGAGCTGCTTTAGCAGCTCACGCACAGAGCGAAATACTAGTACTATATATAGCTCAATTACCACTCACTCACTGACTCACTCATTGACATAATTGTTCTCCTAGAAAGAGACAGAAAACGATGTAATGATGTATGGGAGATGTGTTCGAGTGCGGGAGTCGAGTAGGGAAAAATTATGACATTTCGGAAAAACAAGATGGCGGCCGACGTGATTCTTGTAACTCTTTTGTTTTCCAACCGATTTCGTTACAACTCGCAGTGATTGAAGAAATTAGGAAACGGTCAACAGAAAAAGTGGAAAAAATTGGAAAAACAAGATGGCGGCCGAGCTGTAGTGTTTTAAAATTTTTGATTTTTCGACCTCGAACCGCGGCGCCACAGATCCGAAACGGCGAGGTCGAGCATAATTTTTTTTTCTATTCCCGCCTACAATTATCCTGTATTTTGACAGAATGGGGGTGGTTTTTGAAAATTCAAAATGGCGGCTGTCACGGCGGCCGTTCGGTTTGAGTTACGAAAAAACGCAATTTTAAACTTCAAATTTCTCGCAGTTGGCAACGTCGGAGCGTTTCGACTTCTACGGGGAGATTGTGTGTACAGACTCGAGGTATGGATTGGGGGAAAAAAATACCCCATTTCTCGGGAAAATTTCAAGATTTACACCAAAAATTAAAAAATCGAAATACGTAATTTTTTAAAAATTCGAGTACGAACAACCACGTGTCCCACCTGTACGAATGAAATTTGGGTAATTTCGTCGCCGAGGTCTGGCAACACTGGAATTTATCAAAGATAAAGTGATTTTCGACATGGTCTTTTTTCAGGGGCTATCATATCGGCTGGGTGCGAGCGAGATGAACAATTGAAACGTCATCAGGAGCGGTGTATCCTGTAGTTCACAGGAAAATTATAAAACTATGCAAAAAGTTTGTGTGAAACGAGGTGGCGGCCATTTTGTATTCCTTTTGTGTTTTTGAAAATTTCAATCACGTCTTAGAGGTGGTTGGCAACATTTGGGAAAGTTGACATGTATGGATCGATTGTGTAACTCGACGGGCAGTATCGAGAAATCGAAACAGTGTTGCCACATTCGGGGTAGTTTTCGAGATTTTCCCTAAAAACTTCCTCCTGTAAAATTTTGTACGAAAAAATTTTTTTTCACCGATGGCTTCGTATAGAAGTTAGAAAATTTAATTTGAAGAAAAATATGGAGACAGCTGATGATTGAGGATTTCGGAGACGGGTAAAGGGCACGGCCAGGGTATTGAAGATAGGTGGGGGGTGCTCGAACAAATGTCACTCGAAACCTCATCCAATTGGCGATGAGTTTAAAAAAAACTCAAAAATGGTGGATTCAAGATGGCTGCCATACAAATTTCGTCCGTGTCTATCTCGGAGAGTATGAGAGATGGAAGTGTGATTTCTTGGCAAGAGATGATCAGGACAAGGAGGTCTATTTAGCGAAATGAAAAAAAATTCAAGATGGCGGAATATTTTTTTTCATACCAAATTATATGGCAAATATTGAAGATACTGCAAGTATACAACTATGCAAGATTTTGATACGGTTACGTTTTACCCACGACGGGGCTCCCTGGGATTACAATATAGGAAACTGATACCGAAGTTTTAAAAAATCAGCGCCATTTTGACATTCATTGTTTATTGGCCGATTTCGTTCAAAATCGATATTTAAGACTCCTTGGGGTTACAAAACAGGAAACTATTACCAAAATTTTAAAAAATCAGCGCCATTTTGAAATTCTTTGTTAATTGACCGATTTCGCTCAAAATCGATATTTAGGGCTCCCTGGGATTTCAATTCAGGAATCTGTTACCAAATTTGTAAAAATGTACGCCATTTTGAAATTCTTTGTTAATTGACAGATTTCGTTCAAAATCGATATCTGAGGATCCCTGGGATTAAAAAACAGGAAACTGATACAAAAGTTTTAAAAAATCAGCGCCATTTTGAAAATCTTTGTTAATTTACAGATTTAGTTCAAAATCGATATCTGAGGATCCCTGGGATTACAAAACAGGAAACCGATACCAAAGTTTTAAAAAATCAGCGCCATTTTGAAATTCTTTGTTAATTGACCGATTTCGTTCAAAATCGATGTTTAGGACTCCCTGGGATTTCAAAACAGGAAACTGATACCAAAATTGAAAAAAATCAGCGCTTTTTTAAATCCTTTGTTATTGTAGCGATTTCGCTCAAAATCCTTAATTAGGGCTTCCTGAGATTACAAAACAGGAAACTGATACCAAAGTTTTAAAAATCAGCGTTATTTTGAAATTCTTTGGGAATTGACCAATTTAGTTCAAAATTGATATTTAGGACTCCCTGGGAATACAATACAGGAAACTGATATGAAATTTTAAAAAAATCTGCGCCATTTTGTAATTCTTTTTTAATTGACCGATTTTGTTCAAAATCGATATCTGAGGATCCCTGGGATTACAAAACAGAAAACTGATACTAAAGTATTAAAAAATCAGCGCCATTTTGTATTTTTTTTTAATCACAACCCGTGAGCTGCTTTAGCAGCTCACGCACAGAGCGAAAAACTAGTTATTATTTATAATATATATAGCTCGATTACCACTCACTCACTGACTCATTGACATAATTGTTCTCCTAGAAAGAGACAGAAAATGATACAATGATGTATGGGAGAAGTGTTCGAGTGCGAGAGTCGAGTGGGGAAAAATTATGACATTTCGGAAAAACAAGATGGCGGCCGACGTGATTCTTGTAACTCTTTTGTTTTCCGAGCGATTTCGTTACAACTCGCAGTGATGGAAGAAATTAGGAAACGATCTATAGAAAAAGTGGAAAAAATTGGAAAAACAAGATGGCGGCCGAGCTGTAGTGTTTTAAAATTTTTGATTTTTCGACCTCGAACCGCGGCGCCACAGATCCGAAACGGCGTGGTCGAGCATAATTTTTTTTTCTATTCCCGCCTACAACTGTCCTGTATTTTGGCAGAATGGGAGTGATTTAAAAAAATTCAAGATGGCGGCTGTCACGGCGGCCGTTCGGTTTGAGTTACGAAAAAACGCAATTTTAAAATTCAAATTTCTCGCAGTTGGCAACGTCGGAGCGTTTCGACGTCTATGGGGCGATTGTGTGTACAGACTCGAGGTATGGATTGGAGGAAAAAAATTACCCCATTTCTCTGGAAAATTTCAAGATTTACCCCAAAAATTAAAAAATCGAAATACGTATTTTTTAGAAAATTCGAGTACGAGCGACCACGTGTCCCACTTGTACGAATGACATTTGGGTAATTTCGTCGCCGAGGTCTGGCAACACTGGAATTTATCAAAGAAAAAGTGATTTTCGACATGGTCTTTTTTCAGGGGCTATCATGTCGGCTGGGTGCGAGCGAGATGAACAATTGAAACGTCGTCAGGAGCGGTGTTTCCTGTAGTTCACAGGAAAATTATGAAACTATGCAAAAAGTTTTTGTGAAACGAGGTGGCGGCCATTTTGTATTCTTTTTGTGTTTTTGAAAATTTCAATCACGTCTTAGAGGCGGTTGGCAACATTTGGAAAAGTTGACATGTATGGATCGATTGTGTAACTCGACGGGCAGTATCGAGAAATAAAAACAGTGTTGCCACATTCGGGGTAGTTTTCGAGATTTTCCCTAAAAACTTCCTCCTGTAAAATTTTGTATGAAATTTTTTTTTTCCACATAAGGCTTCGTATGGAAGTCAGAAAATATAACTTTAAGCAAAATATGGAGACACCTGATGATTGAGGATTTCGGAGACGGGTGAAGGGCACCGCCAGGGTATTGAAGATAGGTGGGGAGTGCTCGAACAAATGTCACTCGAAACCTCATCCAATTGGCAATAAGTAAAAAAATAATTCAAAATGGTGGATTCAAGATGGCTGCCATACAAATTTCGTGAGTGTCTATCTCGGAGAGTACGAGAGATGGAAGTGTGGTTTCTTAGCAAGAGATGATCAGGATGAGGAGGTCTATTTAGCGAAATGAAAAAAAATTCAAGATGGCGGAATATTTTTTTCATACTAAATTATATGGAGAATATTGAAGAGACTGCCAGTATAGAACTATGCAAGATTTTGATACGGTTTCGTTTTACCCACGACGAGGCTCCCTGGGATTACAAATCAGGAGACTTATATCAGAGTTTTAAAAAATCAGCGCCATTTTGAAATTCTTTGTTAATTGACCGGTTTCGTTCAAAATCGATATTTAGGACTCCCTGGGGATACAAAACAGGAAACTGTTACCTAAATAAAAAAAACCAGCGCCATTTTGAAATTCTTTGTTAATTGACCGATTTTGTTCAAAATCGATATCTGAGGATCCCTGGGATTACAAAACAGAAAACTGATACCAAAGTATTAAAAAATCAGCGCCATTTTGTATTTTTTTTTAATCACAACCCGTGAGCTGCTTTAGCAGCTCACGCACAGAGCGAAAAACTAGTTTATAATATATATAGCTCGATTACCACTCACTGACTCACTCATTGACATAATTGTTCTCCTAGAAAGAGACAGAAAACGATACAATGATGTATGGGAGATGTGTTCGGGTGCGGGATTCGAGTAGGGAAAAATTATGACATTTCAGAAAAACAAGATGGCGGCTGACGTGATTCTTGTAACTCTTTTGTTTTCCGACCGATTTCGTTACAACTCGCAGTGATTGAAGAAATTAGGAAACGATCTAGAGAAAAAGTGGAAAAAATTGGAAAAACAAGATGGCGACCGAGCTGTAGTGTTTTAAAATTTTTGATTTTTCGACCTCGAACCGCGGCGCCACAGATCCGAAACGACGCGGTCGAGCATAATTTTTTTTTCTATGTCCGCCTAAAATTATCCTGTATTTTCACAGAATGGGGGTGGTTTTAAAAAATTCAAGATGGCGGTTGTCGCGGCGGCCGTTCGGTTCGAGTTACGAAAAAACGCCATTTTAAAATTAAAATTTCTCGCAGTTGGCAACGTCGGAGCGTTTCGACTTCTACGGGGAGGTCGTGTGTACCGACTCGAGGTATGGATTGGGAAAAAAAAATTACCCCATTTCTAGGGAAAATTTCAAGATTTACCCTAAAAATTAAAAAATCGAAATACGTTTTTTTTGCAAAAATCGAGTACGAGCAACCACGTGTCGCACTTGTACAAATGACATTTGGTTACTTTCGTCGCCGAGGTCTGGCAACACTGGAATTTATCAAAGAAAAAGTGATTTTCGACATGGTCTATTTTCAGGGGCTATCATTTCGGCTGGGTGCGAGCGAGATGAAAAATTGAAACGTCATCAGGAGCGGTGTATCCTGTAGTTCACGGGAAAATTATGAAACTATGTCAAATGATTCTGTGAAACGAGGTGGCGGCCATTTTGTATTCTTTTTGTGTTTTTGAAAATTTCGATCACGTCTTAGAGGCGGCTGACAACATTTGGGAAAGTTGACATGTATGGATCGATTGTGTAACTCGACGGGCAGTATCGAGAAATCAAAACAGTGTTGCCACATTCGGGGTAGTTTTCCAGATTTTCCCTAAAAACTTCCTCCTGTAAAATTTTGTATGAAAAAATTTTTTTCACCGATGGCTTCGTATAGAAGTTAGAAAACATAACTTGAAGAAAAATATGGAGACAGCTGATGATTGAGGATTTCGGAGATCGGTAAAGGGCACGGCCAGGGTATTGAAGATAGGTGGGGGGTGCTCGAACAAATGTCACTCGAAACCTCATCCAATTGGCAAAAAGTAAAAAAAAACTCAAAATGGTGGATTCAAGATGGCTGCCATACAATTTTCGTGAGTGTCTATCTCGGAGAGTATGAGAGATGGAAGTGTGGTTTCTTGGCAAGAGATGATCAGGACGAGGAGGTCTATTTAGCCAAATGAAAAAAAATTCAAGGTGGCGGAATATTTTTTTTCATACCAAATTATATGGCGAATATTGAAGAGACTACAAGTGTTGTAGTAGTGTTTAGTAATTGACCAAATTGTTCTCCTAGAGACTACAAGAGTAGTAGTAGTGTGTAGTAATTGAAATAATTGTTCTCCTAGAAAGAAACAGAAAATGATACAATGGTGTATGGGAGATGTGTTCGGGTGCGGGATGGGAGTAGGAAAAATTATGAAATTGTTAATTGACCGATTTCGTTCAAAATCGATATTTAGGACTCCCTGGGGATACAAAACAGGAAACTGTTACCAAAATAAAAAAAAAAACAGCGCCATTTTGAAATTCTTTGTTAATTGACCGATTTCGTTCAAAATCGATATTGAGGGCTCCCTGTGATTACAGAACAGAAAACTGGTATCAAAATTTTAAAAAAATCTGCGCCATTTTGAAATTCTTTGTTGATTGACCGATTTCGTTCAAAATCGATATTTAGGACTCCCTGGGGATACAAAACAGGAAACTGTTACCAAAATAAAAATAAACCAGCGCCATTTTGAAATTCTTTGTTAATTGACCGATTTCGATCAAAATCGATATTTAGGGCTCCCTGTGATTACAGAACAAGAAACTGGTATCAGAATTTTAAAAAAATCAGCGCCATTTTGAAATTCTTTGTTAACTGACCGATTTCGTTCAAAATCGATATTTAGGACTCCCTGGGGATACAAAACAGAAAACTGTTACCAAAATAAAAGAAAACCAGCGCCATTTTGGAATTCTTTGTTAATTGACCGATTTCGTTCAAAATCGATATTTAGGACTCCATGGGGTTACTAAACAGTAAACTGTTACCAAAATTAAAAAAAACCAGCACTATTATGAAATTCTTTGTTAATTGACCGATTTCGTTCAAAATCGATGTTTAGGGCTCCCTGGGATTTCAAAACAGGAAACTGATACCAAAATTGTAAAAAATCAGCGCCATTTTTGAATTCTTTGTCATTGTAGCGATTTCGCTCAAAATCAATAATTAGGGCTTTCTGGGATTACAAAACAGGAAACTGATACCAAAGTTTTAAAAATCAGCGTTATTTTGAAATTCTTTGGAAAGTGACCGATTTCGTTCAAAATCGATACTTAGGGCTCCCTGGGGTTACAAAACAGGAAACTGGTACCAAAGTTGTTAGAAATCAGCGCTATTTTGAAATTATTTGGGAATTGACCAATTTAGTTCAAAATTGATATTTAGGACTCCCTGGGAATACAATACAGGAAACTGATATGAAATTTAAAAAAAATCTGCGCCATTTTGTTTTTTTTTTAATCACAACCCGTGAGCTGCTTTAGCAGCTCACGCACAGAGCGAAAAACTAGTTATGAATATAACCATACAACCTGATATCCCACGACGACCTTGGTTCTTCTTTCATAAAAATTCGGTTCGCTGGGTCACCTCTACTATCAGTCGTCTTCGAATTGGTCACGCCTGCACCCCCGTACACTTGGCAAAATTAAGAGTGCGTGACAGCTCCCTGTGTGAGTGTGGCCTGGACGAGGGATCAGTCTCTCACATTCTCTTCTCCTGTCCTAAACTTCCCTTTAAATTATACGACGTTCTTCCCCCTAAAGTTCCCCGTCCCTTGAATGTTGAGTGTATCCTAATGTTAGCCTATAGCCCTTTCGTTATGTATCTTTGTAAATATTTTAAAATTAACAAACTTAAATTGTAATTTGTACATAGTATAGTAGATCCCTTTTATTATTTTTATTTGTGTTTGTCTCTTTGTGGTAAGTCTATTGTTATGTAGAGTAGTTTACTAACAAATATATAAATATGCCTTCTATTACATAATATTTTTAGTAATTTTGGCACTCTTTAACCGGCCAATCTCCTTCGTGCCTCCCTCAAGTTACTCGACACTGGCGAAGTGCATTGTGCTGGCTTGGCACTACTCAAAGCCATAAACCAAGAGAAGAAGAAGAAGAAGAAGAAGAAGACGTTAGAAGGTGTGCTTTGTAGGTACCTATTTTGAATAAAGATGTTTTGAGTTTGAGTTTGCGGGTAGTCTATGGCGCGGTTTTATGAATTATGACGCCTTATTTTACATAAAAAATGTATTGTTCTGTTTTTTATTGTCAAAAGTTTTAATCAAGGAGAAAATGTGAATTAAAGTTAACGTAATTCTAATATTTTCCGTAAAAGTGCATACATTATGGCCATACGAATTTATAATAATTTACCCAATGAGCATCAAAGTACTTCCTTTACCTAAATTCAAGAGTCTTAAAGAATTGGTTAATAAGCAAAGCCTACTACAGCCTAGATGAATTTTTTAATGACGGTTAGCTAAATTGTATGCTGGGTTTATGCAAATATAATACATTGACATAGTTGACTGTAAAAATTATTATAATGGAATATTTCTTTGTCTCATAACAAATACCTAACAAACTTAATATTTATCGATAATACTTAATCTAAATGTACGACATTTTCAATTTCAGGTTCAGTTGATATAAAAATATGTGAGTATTGTCGATATTTCAAGAATTTTCTTAATTGTTCACCTATTTATCTAATTAATTAATTAATACCGTGATTTGCTACATCGATTGTTTTTAAGTATTGCACGCCATGACGATGGTAATACACTTGTATTGTTAGCTTTGCAATAAATAATCTCTGATTTTGTAATACTTTGAAATGTTTTATGTCATCTTGCATTCTACAAATAGCAATGAAACGTACGGAATAATATCTAGAAAAGTTTAGGGTAAATTATTATGTAGGTATGTTACTTACATTTTATGGTCTCGATTTTAGAGTTCGGATAAAATAATACAAGAACATTCGCATGATACTATTAATTATTGTTAATATTTTATTATAATAATATAATATAATTTTATAATTGTGTTTGTCAAATAAAACATCATATCTGACAGGAGTCACCACTTTGGGGGTAAATTATGAACATAGCAACATTTTATTATACTGTCCAAAAAAAAAATGGGTAAAAAAATTGGGGGGTTATTTTAGGTAATAAAATGTTGTAAAAGTCATATTCAAGTACATTGTCGCCATTAAACCAAAAGAAGAAGAAGATTATAATGTACTTGAATATGGCTGTCTCACGACCGAGCAGACCATCAGTCTTTCTAGTGGTCATTGATCTGAGTTCCTAGCCATGGTCGAAGTCGCCCACCAGGCACAGACTTGACCACAGATTTGCCCGATGTTATTAATTAATGTGGACTGTAATATGGCGCTTATTCGCGAAATACCCCGTGGTATTATTTTCATTGTGTTTTGAAATGGGATATTAACAGTAGTTTTTGTTTCAGAGCGAGGCGTTGCCACGCGGTATCGCGGTTTCCAGGGGCCTCAGCGGGCAGTCGCCTGCTCTGCAGGCCTCCTGGTTGCCGTTGCCGGGGCTTCGCGCGCTTATAGACGCTATTGTGTAGTGTTTTAGTTTTTTTTTTTTTTTTTTTCTTTCTTTTGTTGTGTTATGAAGTATGATCCCTAGTG
Source organism: Erebia palarica (assembly GCA_964035005.1). NCBI lineage: Eukaryota > Metazoa > Arthropoda > Insecta > Lepidoptera > Nymphalidae > Erebia > Erebia palarica. The sequence goes on from OZ035986.1 coordinate 27,220,178, forward strand.
CTTCTCAAGTTGAGTACATAGAATGCCCACACTGTAGCGATGGCAGGCTGTTTAAAGGTCGTAAAGGCCTTAATATACATATCGCACGATGTCACGGACCACCAGCAAGGCCTTTAACTTGCCCAAATTTCATGTGCGATCAAACGCAAACAGGAAGTCAAAACCAGGTAACCTTCGAAATTTTATTATCCAAGTATAGTCAAAATATTCCTTTAATAAAACGCATTCCGCGAGGGGCGAGGATATCATTGGCTAGATCCTTATCACATACAATCCAAAATGTCTTATCAAATTCACTTTTGGCTTGGCAAAATCTTTTTTTGTTTTCATATAAACATTTTTCAGTAGATAAATCAGAAAGCGGGTCGTTATGTTCAAAATTGAAAAAAAATTGTTCGGTTGATCGCGTTTTCCAAATTCCTGACTGCTCATTTCGAACACAAAATTACAATTTGAAAAAAATTGTGGAAAACAAGGTTATGGATGGGGATCTTAAAAACGCAGCCCGCATTTTGTTTTCTAATGATACGCTGGCTCCATTTAATGATGAAACGCTAGAAGCCTTACGTGACAAGCATCCTTTACCAAATCCCGACTCTTTACTTCCAGACCCACCTTCAAACGTTTCATTTTTACAGATAAAGGATGAAGAAACTTACGCTGCGATAATGTCATTCTCCAGTGGCTCTGCTGGTGGCATGGACGGCATAACACCACAACATCTAAAGGATCTTGTGGGTGTTACTGCTGGGGACGCCGGCAAGGCGCTTCTGAGCGACATTACCAGACTTTGTAATTTTATGTTATCTGGCGAGGTAAATTCATCCTTTTTGCCATTCCTTTACGGCGCGAGGCTCTGTGCTTTTAATAAAAAGGACGGTGGGATCCGGCCCATCGCTGTTGGCTGCACTTTTCGCCGTTTGGCATCAAAATTAGCGTGTAGACACATAGTTTCGACCCTAAAGGATAAATTCCAACCCATTCAAGTTGGATTTGGCAGTAAAGGTGGTTGTGAGGCAGCGGTGCATTCGGCTCGTACTTTCTTATCGAATGGCGAGGTTGAGGTACTGCTGAAAGTAGACGTAAAGAATGCTTTTAATTCATTGGACAGGGCAACTCTGCTTAACGAAGTTTCAACACAGCTTCCCGAAATTTACCCGTATGTTTGGCAATGTTACAGCTCTGCTTCTAAATTATTTTTTGGAGATGGCGATATTAAGTCCTCTGTAGGTGTTCAGCAAGGGGATCCTTTAGGTCCAGCCCTGTTCAGCTTAGGGATCCACAACCATATCTCAAATTTAACATCAAAATTTAACATATGGTATCTTGACGATGGAACCATTGGAGGCAACGTGGATGACGTTCTTAAAGATCTTAACAATGTTAAGCAGCAATTTGGCAAAATTGGTTTAGAACTAAATTTTTCCAAATGTGAACTGTTTTTCACAGAAAAGCTATCGCAAGATAGAATATCATCGGCCTCCGAATTATTTAATGAAATTGCCCCTAATATTAAGATTCTTGATAAACATTCACTTTGTCTTCTTGGTGCTCCTCTTTTTAACGAAGCCATACAACCAATCTTGGACAAAAAAGTCAGAACATTTTCGGCACATTCTGACAAATTGGGCGCTCTAAATTCTCACATTGCATTTTCGATCCTAAAATATTGCCTTTTTGTACCTAAATTAATTTATATTCTCCGTGCGAGCCCAATTTGGAAATTTCCTGGACTACTCGATATCATGGATGCCACCTTAAGAGATACGCTAGAAAAAATTCTAAATTTATCTTTTGATGATCAGTCTTGGAATCAAGCTACTTTACCGGTCAAGTATGGTGGCATCGGCGTGAGAAAAATTTCCAGTGTTGCTCTTCCGGCTTTTCTGTCCTCTGTGCATAGTATAAAAGAGCTTAGTTCTCAGATTCTTAATTCTAATTCAGTTTCACTGACCTATGCCACAGAGGCCTTAGAGAGTTGGAAGGTCAGGTGTCCCAATGACGATATCCCGAAGGAATGTTTCACACAAAAACTTTGGGATGTGCCGTTGGTTCGGCTGACACATACAAATTTGGTTCAAAATCTTACAAGTGAAAGAGATCGAGCAAGGCTTCTAGCCTTATCTGAAAAAGAATCCGGGTATTGGCTTCATGCCTTGCCATCGAAAAATCTCGGCACTCTTTTAGATAATGAAAGTTTTCGTGTGGCTCTAGGTCTCAGATTGGGAACACCCCTGTGCTTCGAGCACAGATGTCCGTGTGGAAAAGAGGTCGATAAATTTGGAATTCACGGACTCTCTTGCCAAAGGAGCGCTGGTAGGCTTTTTCGGCATGGCTCTCTCAATGATACGATCAAAAGGGCTCTTGCCACCATAGATATTCCTGCGCTCATTGAGCCGGCAGGGATTAGTCGGGATGATGGCAAGAGACCTGATGGATTGACGCTGGTTCCCTGGGAACGGGGACGGGCGCTAATGTGGGACGCAACATGCGTAGACACATTGGCCCCGTGTCATATCAGGGAGACAGCATCAAGGCCGGGAGCCGCAGCAGAAAAGGCTGAAACCGGCAAGCGGCGGAAGTATGCCTCTCTCATAGAGAGTTACATATTTGTTCCGTTTGCCGTGGAGACCCTTGGGCCGTGGAGTCTTAGTGCCAAAAATTTTTTGCGAGATATTTCACCGCGGTTAATTGCCTCATCTGGTGACAGAAGGGCTGGCTCATTTTTTGCGCAAAGGATCAGCCTGGCTGTCCAGCGCGGAAATGCAGCCAGCATTCTTGCCACCATTCCACGTGGGCATGATTTATATAGTAATTAGGTTAGGCTAGCTACCATTAAGTTCTATTGTATTATTTTCAATAAAAAAAAAAAAAAAAAAAAATTTTAATTGTCAGTGTCAAAATGTCATCTGAAATGTCATCAGAGGCAAGTAATGACATACAGGTTAAATGTCATCAAAACGCGTAGTCAAAAAGTATTCAAAAAATTAATTATTTTGTTTTCGATTTTTATTTTAAATTCTAAGATAATAATACCGAATTAATAGTTCGCGAACAATATATTAAATAAATGAAGTCTGATAGTGAAAGTTGAATTAAGTGAACAAAATGTTTTGGAAATTAATATTTATTTCTTCTATTTGGTTTGCAAGCACATTGGTTAGTTTACTATTCATATCTTGGATATGTGGTTAATAACAAGCATATTAATATCTTTTTGCTTTCATTTAAGGCTCAATTTTATGAAGATAAACGATGTCGCTGTGTATGTCCTACACCAACTTCAATAATAAATAGTACAGAGAAGTCAGACAGGACACTATATATTGCATATGTACCTCCAAACAAATGGTGAACAGTTTAATAATTCTATAGAAAATTCTACTTTCAACCTTAGCATTAAAATTAACTACCCCTATTATTATCAGTGAATTGATAAGAAGAAAAGATAAGTAGGTACTGACCTTTAATCCTCCCTGATAATCACATTTAGTAGTTCTTGGTCTAATGCAGATAAGCCTTACATTCTACAAGTACATGTAGTAGAAACAGAACATTAATGGTTTAATGGGTTTGAGGTGCTGTTAGGTCTATAAGTCTGAGTAAAAGATTACTAAACAGCCAAATTGACAAAATGAGGTCCTTAATCATTCATCATCAACATCTGACCAAATTCTCAAATGTGTTAATTCAATAAAATTTCTAGAAGTTGTAGATAACACATTTTCTTGGGCTTGGCGGCTAAGCTAGAAAAATGATTTACATATTTAGGAATTTAAAACCAATACTAGATATAAAAACAGAACTGTATTCTGTGCTCTTGTACAGACAATACTGTTTTCATCACTGCTGGGGATAGTTGAGGGACAACATTACATCTGCACTTAGAACAAGCTCAAAGAGCTTCCTTATAAGTAATGCTACGAAATCCAATACTATTTCCAACATGTGAGTTGTATTCACTGTGTGACATCCTGACTGTTTAACTAAAAAACTTATATATTTCTCATGAAATCATGGGCAAGCACAAAGAGCATCATTATGATCCTAGCTTATATTTACAAAAGAGGTTTGACAGTGGTACCTTTTACAATAGTCTCTATAATTTATAAAAAAATAAACTACCAATTAAACATATTTTATCCTGTCAATCTCCAAAACTGCAAAGTTTGTACATCCAAATGGTTAAAACACTTTCTTATGAAGACACAAAATATATTGTGAAGCTGAAATAAAATACACACAAACACATGCACACATACATACACATAAGTTACATGAAGTTAACTTTATGCATTCTTTAAAATTATTATTATCAATAAGTATATCAGTATTATTTTTGTACTAAGAGCGTTACAGGTTCTGATACAATAACAATGTTTTGGGAACCTGAAAACATCTCAATTTTTATTAAAATTAACTGTGAAATCCAATGGCGCCTATCACTTGTTATCCTGTACTTGGCATATGGAAAATTAAATTACTGATGATGCTTTGTTAATATCTACAGCAATTGTGATGGAGTAATCCTGCCAAAAGTCACTGACGAAATCAAAGATAATGCACAATTGTTTTGTCCCAGATGTGAATGTAAATATGAGACTAGAAATACAACTGTGATTATGGTGAGTTTATCATATCTATCATAAAATATTAATAACTATCAGAGTATATACATAATATTTTATACAACAGGGCTGAGGCGATGTTGAAATCTGAAGTATTATTTTTACATTGCTATCTTACTATGGGGTAAAGCGGTAGATATATTGAGACATTCTAAAATCACTGATGATTTTATACTGTTTAAAAATAGCTTAAACCATTAAATAAATAATAAAAAAGCTTTATTTCCTCTATCTCTTCCAATGATTCTTTTTCAATGCCATAATCAATATATTTGTGTTAGTTGAGTGAATAAACATTATTATTAAGATTTGAAGAAGAGATTTCTTTTAGTAGTAGATATATTGCTATATATAAAAAATATAACAGAAATAGTATCTAGCTAAAGTTCCTGGCCCCCAAACTAGGATTCCCGGTGCTATGGGAAGCCAGTCCTTTGCCGTACCTTCAAATATAATAATTAATCGTTTATAACTAAGTAATCATATATTAAGGTTAATACTTACAAGATAAGTAGAAAAACAAAAACAGTGTCTAGCTAAGTTCCTGGCCCCCAAAACTAGGATTCCCTGTGCTATGGGAAGCCAGTCCTTCACCCGAACACACAAAAATAGAAGTTATGTTTAGTAAAAATGGAATAGAATAATAAAAAGTTATACATAATAATAGATATAAAAGTTCCTTTCTTTTGTGTTGGTGGATAGTCATACAAAAAGATAATAATATCATTTCGGTATGTGTCGAGCAAAGATAGGTAGCAAGGACATGATGAGAGTGATAGTATATGCAAAAATATCAGAAACTGAAAGACAGTATTTACATTTTGTAATTCAACGTTTGCAATTATAATTTAGGGAAATAATTTCATTCAAGAGTTATTTAGTTAAAGTTTTTTAGAGATAAACTTTACCCTTGTCAACTTTTTTTTGTATTAGTGTTAAGACAATATTTTGTACAAGAATAAAAAAGATAAGATATAAAGGTTTGTTAGTATATATATCCTGGGTGAAAGCCATTGTTTACTATGTTATAGAATAACATTTATACCATTATAGAAATGAATGTTTTACCATAAATTCGATAATCATTTAGGTACTTATTTATTTTATTAATTATTCACGATTCTAATTATCTTATATTTGTTTTAGGTTTTAACTTGGAACCAACCCTCTAATTTTATACTTACCTAAACCATAATAGTTATTACCGATTTTGTGTACCAATTAAACAGTATTTAGAAAATTTTTGTATTGCAAAAGAGGGCGGGCAATACATGCACTTTATAATTCTTACAATGCGGGATTTGCCCATCCATCGGAAGAAATTAATGGAAATAGATACTCTTACAGTATCAATATTTATTAATTATAGTCTAGTCAATAAAGCTGGTACCCCAACAAGACCCCAACAATAATTATAGTATGACAAAGAATCACGAGTTAAACTTTTTAAAAATATCCAATATTGAGAAAGAAAGGAAAGTTCTTCATGCTATAGATACCTACCCAATTGTTAAAGCAGGAAGGACCATTATCGCGTAAACGCACGTTAGGTTTGATACTAAAATTGGTTTAAATATCAATATTGATTGATATTTCGGTTTTGAGTGTAAATATACTACCTACTATTATTTTAAAAAGAGATCGAGAAAATATTCAGTCATAAATATTAAGTTTTAGGTAAAAATACCACCTAACTTACGTTTGTTTTTTTGGATACTTTTGTATAAAATTTTGTTCATACCATTACTACAACCCTGCAGAGTTTCAACAACTGAGGATTTAATGCGGGGGTCTCGTAGTCTCCATACAACGGACCGCCCCGTTTCCTAGACAGTACAGGTACACAGTAGTTAATATAATTTTCGTAATACAACACATTCACAAAATAATATATATATGCGACCTGCATGATCTATAAATAATAAATATTAAATAAAATTATAATAATCAATCAAACTAGAAACGGCAATAGGCTTTTCATTCCCTCGCTTTGCCTCTAGAAAGACCCAAGGTTGTGTGTTGGAATGAGCATACCTACTCTTTTTTTAATGAAATTCCACAATCCATTTCAAACTTGCTGGATAAATTATTATCGCCCGCTGAGTGATCCTGAGATTTCTTATGAGGCCCATGTTTGATGTTGGGGTCCCAAAGTGCTGGAGTGGGTGAACTGGCACTGGAAAGCGCAGCGTTGGCAGATGGGGGCCCATCTGGGACGAACGACATCAAACGAGTTGTAGGGACCCACTAGATCCAGGCGGCGCAAGACCGCATGGAAATCCTTGAAAGAGACCTATGTCCAGCACAGTGGCGTGCAGTTCATAGACGTATAAAAGCACTGCTTACCCAAATGGAAATACGTCAATGCTCATTTCATTATAAGTCAGTAAATAGGCTTTCTGATTAAATAATGCCTACCCTAGCTTCAACTGCTCCACTGGTCCAGCAGTGGACGTCTATCGGTTGATGACAACTTGTTTGAAATTTAAATTAATATTCATCATCATCATCATCATCATCAGCCAACATGCATCCACTGTTGGACATATGCCTCTTTAAAATTGCGCCAACGTTGCCTATCCTTGGCTATTAGTTACAGTGCTGTGTAACAGTTACTGTGCTATTAGTATCCATTTGATTCCATTTCTCTTCGGATTATTAATATTGTAATTTATTATATTTTTTCAAAAGAACAACCTCCGAGTCTTTTGCTGGTTCGTCTCGATAGCAAAGTCAAAATATAGATGGATTGACTGTTGAGTTCAAAATATTGAAGTAATAATGGTAGAAAATGTTACAGTAAAAAAGAGGTGACAAAACTTTTCTTCCACAGGTTGTTGTGATATTAGTGCTGTGGATGTTAATGCTGTTGATTGGATATTACCTATTCCTTATGCTGCTTGAATTTTTAGTTAGCAAGAAACAGCAATCCTATGCGCACAATAATTATACACATGCAGAGAGATGCTCAGAAGAAGTAAGATTTTTTGTGTAATTCCATTACTTAAACGTATTATTTTATAGCATATTTAAAACTTGACTGATTGATTGACAACTCAGATTGATATTATTTTCTAATCCTATTCATTTCAATTTATTTATTTGCTGATTAATGTTTACAAGAATGTATACCTGAATGGAAAAGAGCTTGTTTTCCTAGTGTCCAACTGTGTATATCTGTGTGTAACCAACTAGTTGGTCAAATATTGCAATTTGGCGCTAAATATAAATAAAATATGTATTAAAAATCTCATTAGTCTGGCTACAAATTTAATGACATAAGTGAAAATATATATCATGTGCAGATTGTTTTGTTGCCCCAGAACAAAGAAAGAATGGGGTAAAAGATCTATAATTTGAATTTGGTCATGTAAATTTTTTATCTAAGTTAAATTTTTTTATAGGTATAATCTATGATTGTTATTCCTAAAATCGAAAAAAAATACATCATAATATTTACGTGTTAACGGTATGATTGTCCGTTTTTTTTATAAAATCACTTTGCACATGGCCCGCTTGCGCGAGGCCGTTTAATGTTTAAATTATTTTCCTATAACTGTCCTTTCATGTCGACCCGCAATAAACTTTAAACAAATTAAGTTTCTTGACTTAAATCGACTCATTTGCAAGCTCTTACTACATCCAGGTATTAGTTGGTGGGTTGTCCTAGACATTTCTTATCGAAAGACAAGCAAAGCCTAGGTAGCTCTTCTTTTAGATAAGGTAAAATATGATGCATGAACATGATTTTACCCCCATTTCATTACAGACTGAGAATCTACTGATACAGGGTGAAGATACTGACAGTTAAAGATGATGAAGTACTATAAATAAACAGTAAAGTAATTATTGTTTGTGAAAGTATTTATTGTTGTGTAAATTATTGTATTGAAACACATCCAGATTAAAATACGTTTTAATTGGATTAATTAATTGATAATAATATTATGTATTATTTATATAATATTTCTACACTTAATTCTAAATTATAAAATTTACATTTACCAATGTTTAAACATTTACTAAGTGCTGTATACAGTTAAGAATAAATAATAAAGAGTGTTGAGTATGCAAATATTGCTTATCTTTAATTATAGATAGCAAAATTTATTTTGATTTTACTTCATTATTCTACAAATGCCATCTATCTTTTTGCAGTTATTCCTACTTTACATTTCTGTATATGCTAAAAACATGGCTGGATATTGGATCAAATATGTAAAAAGTTAGTTAAATCTGGTCTTATTTGTTAAAACTGTTTATTGGAGAAGTTAATTGGCAAATGGTGACCTAATTATTCCTCTCAAAATATATACAACTGAAATCTCATAGACCATCAGCTTGGTTAGCTGCACACTAGTTAAGCATAGTATGCCGGTCGTATATGTTACGGCGTTGTTCTCTCACTTGCCGCTTCCATTTATCCTGCTGGTGAGTAACACGGTTCAGCACGTTGCCTCGAGACGCCATTGCTTGTGAAGGTCCGCCAAGAGTGCTTTCGTCCTGAAAAAATTTAGTATTCAAAATATAAAAATCATAATCAAACAGCTTTTAAATAGTATAACTATGCTTACTAATATAAATCCGGTGTATTTAGAAACATTTATTGCAAGCTACTTTATCATATAGTCTAGGCAATAAAGCTAGTTGACCCCAACAAAAAATGCTCATGCGACGAAACTTTATAGTATATGGTATCATGAGTTAAACGTTTATTAAACTCGCCGGCATATTTAGCGGAACATAAAAAAAAGGTCCATAATTAAAAAAAATATGGCTTTATTTTAAAATTTACTTACTACACTTCTTTTGTTATTTAAAGTTTCATTTGTTTTACTTAAAATGAGATCACATTAAGAACAGATTTTGCGAGTAAAGGCTATTTGTGAAAAATGGTACATTTTTGAACTTTTCATGTAAACGGGAAAAGTGAAATTTAATATTAAAATAACAATTAATTAAATTAGAAAAATGGTGATTAATATCGCGTATTTCCTCCACGTGCTCTTATTAAAGTTTCTACCCGTCTAGGCATACTGAGAATGATGTTATCGATGGTCTCCTGGGATAGTCTCCGCCATTCCTCAACTACTGCGATTCGCAGTTCTCCCACGTTGGCAGGAGCTGGCATTCTGGACTTAACTTTTCTTTTCAGCAAGTCCCAAACGTGCTCTATTGGGTTCATATCCGGTGATCTCGCCGGCCACTCCATAACAGTGATATTCATATCATTAAGATAAGCTTGAGTTACCCGAGCGGTATGCGGCCGAGCATTATCCTGCATAAAAACAAAATCTTCACCGATATATGGGGCAAACGGTACGACATTTTCTTCTAAAACTTCTCTGATATAGCGGTCTGCAGTCAGGCTCCCTCTGTCAATCACTACCAAGTCTGTGCGAACTCCCAAACAAATGCCCGCCCAAACCATTATTGATCCACCACCGTATGCAACTGTAGTTTCAAAACTGTAGCTTCTTCGAGCCTTCTTCGTACCGTAAGCTCACTTACGGTTACACCCCGCACTGCTTCTAACTCATGTCGGGCTTGGACGGCCGTCAAACGGGGGTTCCTACGTACACGAAGCCGAATGAAACGATCATCCCTACTCGAAGTGAGTCTTTTTCTGCCTTGTCCTCCTTGACCATTTCTTCGCAATTCGAGTGCCCTGGCAATCTCCGTTGGGGCTAAGTCAGGCATAATTCAGTCATCAACTCCAGAAAGATACGCGATTAAAAAAAACTAACAAAAAACAGTATTTCAATGAAATTTTAAATCAAACTCAGACGGAAGAAATACTCGAAGTTCGCTCCAGATAAGGTGTATTTGAATAAAATTAAAACAATTGCATAAAATGTAATGCTCAGTTGTTTTCTTAATTTGAAAATATTTCTTTTTAAATTAAATGACGTTTAAACCAGCCAGCAACCTTATATGATACTGATATCAAACCTTTTTTTTATGTTCCGCTTAATATGCCGGCGAGTTTATAAATATCCAATAAAAAATCAGTAAGGCAGTAAGATTTCTTTATGCGGTTATAAGATTTATTCAATAAAATCGGTAAAATTACATTTGTTATTTCGGTTTTGAGTGTAAATATACTACCTACTATTATTTTAAAAAGAACTCGAGAAAATATTCAGTCATAAATATTAAGTTTCAGGTATAAATACCTAAATTCCGGATGTTCTTTTTGTTGGATATTTATGAGTAAGTTTTGGATCATCCAATACTAAAACCCAGCCAAGTTTGATCGACTGACGATTTAATGCGGGGGTCTCCATACAACAGACCAGTCCATTGTCTAGACTAATATACCCATTTTTAATTTAAAGGTGCACATGAGTATAGCATGACCTTCCTAGCTTTTTCAATATCCTATATAAGTATGTAAAAATTCTCTGTTAACAAACTTGGACTATATGGTCATGCCAGGTATATCATCACTATGAATGACTATGTCCCACCTGCACGGACTTGAGATTGGTGGCACAGGGTAAGAGCGAGGATGTAAACGCACAAAATGTGTATCGCCCATGCAGTCAAATCATGAGGAGTGGCAGAAGTACGCACAGATGCTGCGATCAATCATGATGAGAAGAGAAGAGCGCGAAAAAGCGCAAAACAAGAAGAAGAATGATAATGAGCAGTCAGCATGAAGAATTGCAATGCGGTTTCGTGCTGATCGGGGAGACGATGGGATCGAGGGGAGGTTGTTTTAGTCCATGCGAGTTGGACCCACCCTGCCAGCAGGCAGAAGCCTTAAAGGATTTTTTAAAAAGGTTTAACATGACATGTGTGTTCCTTTTTCTTTGAATGACTTCGAGCACTAATAGTAGCTTTCACTTTTCACACACTTGCCAACAACAGATTTTGCTCCAAGGGACCTTAGACCTATGGATTTGATAATAATTTCAACTTGATACCCACATTCTTGAAAAAAAGGATGTCGACAGACAGACAGACAATGAAGTGATCCTATAAGGATTGAGAACAGAACCCTAAAAACCAGCTAGTGAGATATGGATATGCCCACTTCACTGAGGGATTGCTTATCCCATTGACCTCAGTTAATTAAACACACTTACATCTTCATTGGTGTGCTCTTGGTATGAGGCCTTTGCTCTCTTGTTAATTAGTGGGTCCAGGCAGATCAGGAATCCCATATATGCCACAAGTAACATTATCACCCATATTACTATGATAACCACAACCTGAAAACATTATAGTTACAAACTTATCTAGCAAAATGAGATAATCTAAAGCAAGAGTAAGTTTCCACATATCAGAGACAGGTGATACAAAAGTTAACCAAGAAGCTTGGTTTGTTTTGCCAAGAAATTTCTAGTCTGTACTGGCCTGGAGTTAGAAATTTATAATGGTAATATATATTTATTTCACACTGAAATATTCAATCCATATTTATTATTATGAATACCAATTATTCTAATAGCTGAACTGATTTTGGCAAAATTTACAAATAGATAGCGTGTATCCTAAGGGCCGATGGACTTTATATCCCAGACAATAGCTTAATAATCAAAGTTGTGAATCAGCTTGTATTCATTTTAATATTTAATTAGCTGCTCTAAGACAAGGTGAAAGGAACAACAAGGAATTACCTTTATAATTGTGGTATTTCTATTCTCATACTTGCATTCACACCGTGGGCAGAACTCTTGGTCCCTGCCTTTAATTATGTCCCCAACACGTGGCAGGATCACTCCAACACAATTGCTATAAACATGAAATGATTTATTTTATACCTAGTATGATTTAACAATATTAAATTGTATAAGTACTCCTTATAATAAAGGAAAATAATGCGTTAAATTGTAATCTTTCGAATAATAAATTGTTTATCCAGTACCCGTATTAATAATTATAAATTGTTCGTACGGTAACCGTATTAATAATTATAAATTTTTCGTACAGTACCCATATTAATAGACGCACTCTAAAAAAAATTACAATAATTAATGTAATGTTCATCTGTCTACTAACCATTTGTTAGGAGGCACATTGCCAATGTACAGCTTCCTGTCCAACTCTGAGCCCTCAGTATTATTGAGGACAGCTGCTATACTTGGACACACACACTTGCATCTTTTGTCCTCATATGATGCACCCTGTGCAAATAAAGAGAATTCAGTTTCGTTATAACAATTTACCATCCTTAATGAATAATGGCATCTATCTTTCACATTCAGTGCTCAGTGACAATCTCAGCTCCATTTTCCAAAATCGCCATTAACAAATTAGTAGTTTGATTGTTATCTTTGCAGGATAGTTTATGTAGGCGTACGAAGTAATAATATAATCGTCTGCCACTAAGACACTGAATAGGTCTGCTGATCTATCCAGATATATGTATGTTTAATACACAACTGGAATGTTCTTATGTAGCATTCACTGTATAATCGTCTAGCAAATACCTAGATAAATAGATTTGTAATGAATCGTTTAGAAATAATCAGTATAAATAAAATTTTAAAAAGATTCAGGTCATTGTAATTTATTTTCATACTTACTGAAACCCACGTAGCACACTTTATCAAAAATGCCAATGTAATAATGTATTTGAAATACATTTCAATGCGAAGATGAAGTTTTCGTAAATGGTACTATTAAAATAATTGAAAAATCTACTCAATCATATTTCCGCTACGCAGATCACAATACACAGGTCACGGAAAAACTGATTGTCTTCTGACTCACTGACACACACACACACACGCACACTAGCGGAGACTTAGAATGCAGATATTATGTTTCTTTCTCAGAGATTATTGATCTGAGGCACAGTAATTACTGTGTCTGAGGCATGCCATGTCGTCTTCGAAAAAACTAAAGCTTGGAACCTTTATTAGTGCTCGCGTTAAGAACTGAGGCGTTGGGCCATTGATGTCAATAACAATAGGAATGTGCCTTAACGATAAAGTACTCAGGTAGGTTAGCGGCGCAAAGGCGCTGCTCGCTACCTGAGGCAGCCTTATCGCGGCGGACAAAACTACCTTCATTAGAGTTGTTACTTGTTTACGTTTAGTACCTAAAGATAAGAAGGATATGACTTCTGTACATTTTTTCATTTCTATTTCTCACTTCGATCTCGATAGTTATGTATTATGGAAAATTTATTCTCTAACGTGCATTTCAAAAAATTTAAAGGAGATATTAACTCGCAAGCTCGATTAATTATTAACAATATTATATTAAAAAGTGTTCAGGAAAAATAAAATTATATATTTATGTCACCGTAAGATTGTAAAAACCGTTATATTATAATCTAACTCGCGAAATTGCAAACTGTCGAAAGATTACAATTTAACGTATTATTTTTCGTTAAAATGTAATCTTTTAGGTTTATTAACCCGATAGAACCTACTAAACCTAAACTACCTGATTATCTGTTGAACCCTAACCGAACCTACAAGAAACAGACATGAGAACGTAAATACAATGAATATTTAAAAAAATTACACTCAGAACATTGAACGGTTCACAATCTTTCGACAGTTAACAATTTCGCGAGTTAGATTATAATCTGACGGTTTTTACAATCTTACGGTGACATTATGTACTGTCGAAAGATTGTGAACCGTTCAATGTTGTGAGTGTCAATTTTTGAAATATTCATTGTATTTACGTTTTCTTGTCTGTTTCATGTAGGTTAGGTTAAGGTTCGACATGAATAATCAGTTAGTACCGGCCCCCGGCCGGGCACTAAGGTTCTATCGGGTTAATAAACCTAACAGATGACAATCTACCGGAAAATAATGCGTTAAATTGTAATCTTTCGACACTTTGCGATTTTGCGAGTTAGATTATAATCTAACGGTTTTTACAATCTTACGGTGACATATATAAATAATAAAAAATATTTGTTAAATATTTATTGGCGATAAATGTTATCGATATCAACTACCTGCTGTTACGCACTTAATTATGATGCACCATAAGCCCAATGAGTGCGAGCGAGATAGACTGATTAGAATGATTTATGGCCTAACGCCTCAGTTCTTAACGCGAGCACTTCAGCAACACGCGATCCGACGCGGCCTGTCAACACCTGAACTGGTCCCAGAAAAAAGCGCCATCTAGCGGACGTTGCTGACTTGACATAGTAAAATTATACAGTGTTGCTATAACTAAAAAACTTGTTCAAACATTATTGCCACAATTTAATGGTGTGCCGATTCGATTACGCGAATAAGTTTATCGATTTGGTTCGATTATTAGTTCGAAATGAGAATACAAATTGTATGTACGAAATTAGTCACAAATTGTCTTATTTACAGATTAGGAAAATAAAATATAAAAAATATTTAATTTACACTTCAAACAGTCATCAATTTCCAACTAGTGTCCAGTAGCATTTTAAGAAATTATGTAATTGAGATGCTTTGGCAGTTATAGGCCTATTACACTGCACTAATCACAGGGACCCTTACACTTGAATTAGTGTAGTGTAATATAATTTAGGGGGGAAGGGTCCCTAATTCGATCCTTATTGCTATGCAATAAGAGACGCTCTAACTCGTGGCCACGCCCACTCTTCACACAGGGCCCTGTGGAAAGTGCAGTGTAATAGGCCTATTATCCCTCTTTAAAGACAACTAAGCTGCTTTGGGAAAAAATCTCTCAAAAGGAACGGAGGTGGATGGGATGCACGAATAACCTAAGGAACCTAAGGAAGGACGAAGGAACTTTTGGACTTCTATTGAAGAATAGAACGAATAATACACCTACCCTAAGTTATTTTTGTTACATAAATATATAATAATTAAAAAATTCATCTACTGTTTTTATTAATGTCCTCGATTCATAATTTCAGTCATAATATTGTACTAAATACATCATAGGTATTTAATACAATATTAATCTTACCTTACTAATATTATTATGCGAAAGTCTGAATGGATGTATGTGTGTATGGATGTATGGATGTTTGTTACTCAATCACGCCCCAACGGCTTAACGGATCTGGCAGAAATTTGGCACAGAGATAGATTATAGTCTTGAATAGCACATAGGCTATCCCGGAAAATGAAAGAGTTCCCGCGGGAACCAAAAAGCTTTAAAATTCAGTAGTGATTAAATGAATATGTAATATTTAGGTAAGTATATAAATATATAGTCCGCGTGCCCGCCAGCTCTGAGGAATCGGGGTATGAGGTAGCGGGCGACCGTCGCTTCATACTCTGCACACTCCCATACTAGTGCCACCCTTGACGTGAGAGTACGTTTTATCCATGGAGGTATTGTTACCTCCATGGTTTTATTCGGGCCTTTGCACTTAGAACATTTTTCTGTTGTATGGGGATGTTAGTTCCACAACTCCCTAAAGGATGGCGCTCATGGCGCTTATCTTGTACTGAAAGTATGTATATTTAAAAGTCTGTGATCAGGGTCTGTGATGGCGCTGAACTAAGTGTTCGTTCAGAAGCTTATGTTTTAGATAAATTAATGATTTTGCCATTTATATAAACACAAAGCTAATCATATAGGTATAAAACCTTTTTTTTTTGAGCAGAATATGAGTTATCTTAGATAATTTATAAAGATTTATCTGTTATAAATTAAATTTAGTGGAATGAGTTAGAAGTTTAATGAAACATTTGTGTTTTAATTTCCAAACGTGGGCAGCCGCCATTTTAAGTTTGAAATTCGACATTGACATTGACGTTTTCTGGCATGCCGGACAGTGTGACCGTTTGTGGCAGATTTCTGCCATTTGAGCAGATTTGGCTCCTCAATTTTAACTCTGGCAGAATAAGCTGTCGATTTAAGAAAGTGGCAGAATGTGGCAGATTTCAAGGAAATAATAATTATTTTTGAAATAAAAAGAGAAAAATCATGATCTATGATGAAAATCTATTTCTAATTTGTGTATGACTTAGTAGGAAATTTTATTAACTAAGTGACAACTTTTGTCTCATGTCGATGGTATGGGGATTTCCCTTTTATTCAATTTTGTGTTAGTACACTACCTACGCGGCAGAAAATAACGTACATAACCGTTTAGAATGATATTTCGGCTTTGTAGAGCATTGTCTCTGTCATTATTACCAGTATTATTGCCAGTAAATTTCCCAATATAGTAGACGATAATAATCTACAAACAGTCGACGACGAATTTCGACAAATAAAATTTGATAAAAGTTTATGCGATCTGTTAGAATCTGGCGGAAGTGGCACCAGCACTACTTTAAGTGTAGACAAGTTCTGGGAGCGATTGGGAAAATGTGTGATACAAATGGAGCTCCAAAATACCCGAATATTGCAAACTTTGCAAAAGCTTTCCTATGTTTGCCACTGTCAAATGCCTCATGTGAGAGAATATTCTCTCAAGTAAACTTAAACAAAACAAAAACAAGAAACAGGTTCTTAAATAAACATGTATCTGCGTTAATCACATCAAAAGAAGGTATTAAAGAACACGGAGACTGTATTTCTTTTAAGCCAACGAAAAATAAGATTAAAAATATGTTAATAAAATCATTGCCTAATGAAAATGAACAAAATGAAGAGTTAGAAACAAATGTTGACGCAATCGTATAATAGTATAATATAATAGTAAGCGAAATAATACAAGTAAAATATATATATATATATATATATAGTTTAGGTTGATTTAAGAATTTTTTAATACTTATTTTATTTATTCATTCTAGTCCCTTTAGGAAGTAATATTTTTGGCATTTTCAGGAATCGAGTTGGCAGATTTTGGCGGATTTTTTTGCCAGTGTCGGGCAGATTCGCCATTTTTGAAACGGTCACACTGATGTTGGATGCCGGGTGAACAAAATTATTATTTTTTTGATAAATTCGTTACAATGTGAAACTATATTAATAGAGTGTGTATTATGTGTGTACGATGTGAAAAACATGAAACTGTGGAATAATTGTTATAGGTACTTTATATATATTTTTTGCAATTGAGAATATAAGAGAAAATAATCAACATGTGTTTCATTTACTAACATCAGCATCTTTACAGTTTGTGTTTATCGTGTAATAATTATGATAAATTATTATACAATACACTTTGTAATATAATATAGTACTATATAGCATTGTGCTATGGATAAATATATACATATTTTAGTTGGACAACTTCCCGATAGATGTCGCTGTATATGGAAAGTCGAGTAGCAACTCTATACCAGTATATATAATGTACTCTGTATATATAATGTACTCTGTGGTTTTATCGAGTTCTGACTACTAGAGTACTACCTACTCCAACCTATTAGAGCTACGAAACAAAGAAAAAAAACTTAATTTATTGCTTACCTAACGGTTTCTATTGAATGGATGCACTATTGTTGTAATAAGTTTGTCCCATATGAAGGAGTTTCCTAGTTATGGGTCCCTTGCGTACGTGAAAACAAAATTTAGTTACGCGTTGGTTAAGGGGTCCTTTTAGGTTAGCGGTCTTTTAACTATGTGATTGTTTTCTTTTATTCATTCTGACGATAGATAGTGACGATAGTACATCAAATCATTAAAGTAGAGATTATTCTGATTGCGATAGTGATTAATAAGATTTTACGTTAATTTTGTACAGTTCATTAGGTATAGTTACATTTTATGATAAAATAAAATAAAATAAAAGTAGCCTTGATTTAGAAACATAAAAAATAGTCATTACGTAATTAACAATTTAACATTTTACGATACAATTTGTTTTTTGTCTTCCTTATTGCACATACTATCCTCATAGAATTATTATTATTTCATAATTAATTCAATGCACCCGCTCAGATACTAAAGATGCGCTAGTATCAATAACGTAGGTATATAGACTATCACAAGTCACAACTGTATCTCATTACGTCAACATTCCATAAGATTCCTCGGACATCGTGTGATAACTGTACCTGTGCTGTACCTACTATATGGTTTGCCGGGTTTCTGCTTTGATAATATATAGTATGTCATCATAAAATTTGAAAAACCGTTAGGTTATAATCTAACTCGCGAAATTGCAAACTGTCGAAAGACAACAATTTAACTTATTATTTTTCGGTAGATTGTAATCTGTTGGTATATTAATCCGATAAAACCAAATAAATAATTACTTAGGTAGTGCCCGGCCGCATACCTCATTATTTATGTCGAACCCTAACCTAACCTACAAGAAAACGTAAATACAATGAATATTTCAAAAATTGACACGCAGAACATTGAAGGTTTCACAATCTGTCGACAGTTTACAATTTCGTGAGTTAGATTATAATCTAACGGTTTTTACTATCTTACGGTGACATATATAAAGTGTTTCAGGTTGTACATATTTATCTATGACCGTGTTTGAACTACGACCACTAGTTCAGCGCTGAAAACTAGGAGCCAAAAACTTGACGTGAGCTTTGATTAAGTATATTGACATAATCAAACACTAGATGAACATCTATTTCAGGGTTGTACATATTTATCTCTTTGATTTTATATATAGGAGAGGATATGTTGCATTTTACTCAATTATAGTTAAACGATGCATTTTGTTATTAAAAGATGTAAAACTATGATTTGACTTTTCTTACTTACTAAAAGCTACGTTATTAGAACGACACAGGTGTATTATGTTATTGCGTGAATGTGTCGCGCAATTGTCATATGACGTCATCAAATTTAGCTATTGAAGCCAATTTTTGGATTCCGATCACGATCTCCAATCCCCGATACGTCAATATTAAAAATCAATAACTGATTTACTACTATAAAGTACTAGTATATTCCTTCACTGCGCGGACCACTAAAGTGGCCCGCGGATATGCACAGGTTTTTTTTTAAATGCAACTATTGTCTTTTTAGGCATTCTTTCTTGATTTTCGCATTTAATCGGCTCTATCACACCATTTTTTTATTTCTGTGTAATCATTTTTGTACCCACGACGGAACGGAGACGGTATATGTGTTTGCCCTAAGAGGTGTGAGTTAGTTTGTGCACTTTGTTGTTACCATTTTCCTGGAAAACTACTGGACCGATAATTATGCGGTTTTTTGCATTAGATATGCATAACTTCTGAGAAGGTTCTCATATATGTAGGACCATAGTCCATCAAGTTGAGCTGCAATCGTGATTTTTATTCTTCAATGTTACCATTTTTCTCAAAAGTTATGGGTCGATTGAGATGCGGTTTTTTGCATTGGATATGTAGGTATAGCTTGTGAGAAAGTTCTTAGATATATTTTATGGTCAAAGTCCACAACGCAGCGCTGCAATCGTGATTTTTTTTACTATCTGTATGCATTTTTATAAATTTTTAAAATAAATCAATTTTAAAATCAGTCTACTTTTATTACATTCAGTAACATTTTTTTCCATAATATCTAGGAATTCCAACTTATATTATGAAATAGTATTGTTTGTAAGGTTCACATGAACTAATAATATAAATCTATACTAACACATATTATCAACGCGAAGTGTGGATGTATGGATGATGTTGTTAACCACGCCTAAACTGATCTGTATGAAATTTGGGACAAAGATAGATTATAGTCTGGAATAACATGCCGGCTAGTTTTTATTCCGGAAAAATCAAGAGTTACCGCGGGAACCAAAAAGTCTCAATTCACGCGGACGTAAACGCGGGCATCAGCTAGTTCATTAGAAAATACGAATATAAAATATAAATATTCGTATTTTATGTATTTTTCGTTTCTCCAATAACTCTTTAGCTCTTTTTGCGTCTAATGTAAAAAGTTAACTATTATAATATACATATAATAGGCCTTTACCTATGAAATTGCCGTTTTGAATGGAATAAGTGAAAGTGCTGTAGCCACAGCTTCAGGATAATGGAAACTTTAAGTAAAAACCAGCGATACGATAACATTTTCTATATTTTACACTTCTTCAAGTCACACGATTACCTTCTTAATGCCATAAAAAACAAAAGACAATCTGTCGTAACTTGTTGGCGCCAAATTCAAATACAGTTTACGAATTCATTATGTTAATAAAATATTATTAATGACTAACTTTAATAATATTTAATCTAGGATATTTATAAAATAATAGGAAAACAATTTAAATAAAGCTGAACGATAGCAACAGGCGAATATTAATTAATAATCAACATAACAACATGGCATAAACTAGCAAAAAGTAACTTCCTCGAACATTCACTAGATGTCGCTAGAATTCTGACACGATCAATGAGGTTTGTTCTAATAGGTTGTATATAATTAATAAAATAATATTAGAAATCACAAACGCCGACTTAGACGATATAAATCTATATACCTAAAATATGCCCAAAATGATAAGTGGGCTTACAGTACTTATTTTTTCAAACTTTTTTATTTCTGTTATTCGAAGTAATCACCCATGCAATCGACGCATCCTTTGCCAACGCATTGGCAGTTTATTGATGCCCTTCTTGTAAAAATCAGCTGGACGGGAGGCAACAAACTCTTCAAAGGCATTTTGTACTGCCTCTCGGGAATTGAATTTTTTACCCACGAAAAAGTTGTCTAAATTCTGGAAAAAGTAATAGTCGGTAGGTGCAAGGTCTGGTGATTGTGGCGGATGAGGGAGAGCTTCCAACCCCAGCTCTTGCAGCTTGGAGACTGTCTGTTGCGCAGTATGGGGTCGCGCGGTTATCGTGAAGGAGCAGTGGGGACGACCGATTGACCAAAGCTGGTTGCAGATGTGCAAACTTCTCCATCATTCTCTCCAGTTCTTCACAGTATACATCTGCAGTAATGCTCATGCCGTTTTGTAAAAAGTTGTGGTGAATCACACCCGCACTAGACCACGAAACAGTGACCATCACCTTTTTAGGGGTCATGTTACGTGCCGTTTGTGTCGCGTTGGTTTTTTTTTTCATGATTTTTTAAAGTATCCATTATGACGTAAAATGTTGAAATGTAATGAAAATACAATGCTAATCAAAAAACAAAAGACTGAGTTTGTAAAAAGAATGTCATGGTTTTAAAACAAAATTAATTTGAATTTAGAATACAGAGCCGTTACACACTTTTTTTAATTTGAAATGGCCAGTACTGAAAAAAGACAATTTCATAGGTAAAGACCTAATAGTTTTAAAACTTTCTTATGGATACCCCGAGGTCTCAGTTCGGGGCGAACCAATTGTGTTGTAAATACCTACTGTATTTATTATAGAATTGCTGTGAAACTGGGTAGGTACTCTCCGCGACATTCGATCGCCACAACGATAGCTAAGATTCGTAAGGAATTGTCAAGCGTTTGACAACTGGCGCCCAATCAATCATCATACTGCTCGGCGACCGCGTATCTCTGACAGCTACAGTGTAACGATCGCAATCACCTTTGATTGGATAACACTCTTCCACTATTGGACAAAATCCATTGACGCAGCAAGAATACCATAAATTCAGCCAATCACAACAATTGTTACTGTAACAATGATTGATGCACAAGATACGTGGTCGCCCTGCAGAAATTGTAAGTCCGAAAATGTGCTTGTTGGTTGGTTTGTCCTTCAATCAAGCTGCAATGGAGCAGCAGATCGATGTGATTTTGGCATGGGTATAGGCTTTTTATCTCGGAAAATTAAGGAGGTCCCGCGGGAATAAAAAAAATATACCACGCGGGCATCAACTAGTTTGGTATTAAATAGAAGCCAACGTCGCGTTGTTGCGATCCGATACGTAAAAAATCTCCCACTCGACCTAATTCTTCTCTTGGTTTAAATGGCTTTGCGTAGTGCCAAGCCAGCACAATGCACTTCGCAAGTGTCGAGTAACTTGAGGGAAAAAAAAAATTGACATAAATAAGACTATTTTCTGTCTATTTCTGTCTTGGGCCATAGACCAAGGATGTTGGGAAATACTTTGCTTTTATATATAGGAGAGGATATGAAACATCATATTTAAATTGAAGCTTCCGGTAAGTAAAAATGGCGTATGGGCGGAGCTTAAGCTGGGGGTTAGGGCTGTATTATCGATACTTGTATAATCGATATAAAATTATCACAAATGAAATTAATAAATAATTAAACATAATATTTTGAAAAAACAGTATGATGATTGATTGGGCGCCAGTTGTCAAACGCTTGACAATTCCTTACGAATCTTAGCTATCGTTGTGGCGATCGAATGGAAAGAAAATCTCCAACTAGGCACTGAGATACGATGTGTCCTTATCAGAGAGTTTGCCGAGACCGTATTTAAAAAAGTACTAAGTCCAAGTCGCCGAGACGGATTTGCGGATAATATCGTTAAGACATGGTGAGTTGATGACGCGGGAAACTCCTTATGCAACGACAGCTGCAACTCAATGCATGATGGCCATTGGCTTAGATGCATTGATGGGGTTCACAAATATCTGCTAAATATTGAGTATTAAATATCTGCTAGTTGTCGCGGAGAGTACCTACCCAGTTTCACAGCAATTCTATAATAAATACAGTAGGTATTTACAATACAATTGGTTCGCCCCGAACTGAGACCTCGGGGTATCCATAAGAAAGTTTTAAAACTATTAGGTCTTTACCTATGAAATTGTCTTTTTTCAGTACTGGCCATTTCAAATTAAAAAAAGTTTGTAACGGCTCTGTATTCTAAATTCAAATTAATTTTGTTTTAAAACCATGACATTCTTTTTACAAACTCAGTCTTTTGTTTTTTGATTAGCATTGTATTTTCATTACATTTCAACATTTTTCGTCATAATGGATACTTTAAAAAATCATGAAAAAAAAAACCAACGCGACACAAACGGCACGTAACATGACCCCTAAAAAGGTGATGGTCACTGTTTCGTGGTCTAGTGCGGGTGTTATTCACCACAACTTTTTACAAAACGGCATGAGCATTACTGCAGATGTATACTGTGAAGAACTGGAGAGAATGATGGAGAAGCTTGCACATCTGCAACCAGCTTTGGTCAATCGGTCGTCCCCACTGCTCCTTCACGATAACCGCGCGACCCCATACTGCGCAACAGACAGTCTCCAAGCTGCAAGAGCTGGGGTTGGAAGCTCTCCCTCATCCGCCACAATCACCAGACCTTGCACCTACCGACTATTACTTTTTCCAGAATTTAGACAACTTTTTAGTGGGTAAAAAATTCAATTCCCGAGAGGCAGTACAAAATGCCTTTGAAGAGTTTGTTGCCTCCCGTCCAGCTGATTTTTACAAGAAGGGCATCAATAAACTGCCAATGCGTTGGCAAAGGATGCGTCGATTGCATGGGTGATTACTTCGAATAACAGAAATAAAAATGTTTGAAAAAATAAGTACTTTCACTTATTCCATTCAAAACGGCAATTTCATAGGTAAAGGCCTATTATATATTATAATAGTCAACTTTTTACATTAGACGCAAAAAGAGCTAAAGAGTTATTGGAGAAACGAATGAACTGTTACAGAGCGCCATCTAATAAC
The DNA here is from genome assembly GCA_964035005.1 of Erebia palarica. NCBI lineage: Eukaryota > Metazoa > Arthropoda > Insecta > Lepidoptera > Nymphalidae > Erebia > Erebia palarica. Next base: position 27,244,195 of record OZ035986.1, read on the forward strand.
ATAATTGTGAAGTTCTGTTAAAAATACTGAAGCTCATTAAAAATTATATAATTTCCTTTCCTTATAATATTTAACTAATTTTAGTATTTGTTGTTCAAGTATATGATATAATTCAAATAATTGATCAAGTTTCAGGCTCAGCCTTTCAGAAAATTGAGAGTTCTGAGGTCAAATTTGGACGTTAGAAAATCTCCACTTTAAAAGCCCCCCGTTTCGTCAATTTTAGGGGAAATATTAAAAGAAAATATTTTTGGACTCTATTCTTAATTATCTTTAAAATGATATACCGCAACCCTATGTAACGCTATAAAAATATTTTACTTCGCATTCGCTTCTATGAGAGCCCCCCTGAAATAAAGATTTTTATAACTTTTTAAGCCATATTCGGCTGGAGGTCATCGGTTTATATATTATTATATTAAAATTTGAAGTAATTATGTTAAGTAATTCAGAAGTTATGAGGCTCTGACTGACGGACGGACGGACGGAAAAATGCAAACTCACTCAAGTAGACTAGAGACCTCGCTCGGTCAAAAAGTTCATAGTGTATCCCCAAAAAGGTTGTATCGTTTTTTGGGAATGGTTATTTTTTTTTTATAAAGAGTGTCAATCACACAATATTTATGCCAAGTGTCACTTGATTTCGTTACTTCGTTGACGCGTAAATATTTTTTCAATACACTTGCTCGAAAAATGCACTTACAGAGGCAGTAAACAGGGCTTGTAAGTTAAATTTACTGCCCGCGTGCAGTAAATTTGCAGTTTTTTTTTAATTTTTTAGTCCACGTTACTTATAAATAAAAAGTTTTCTTGCAAGAAGGTTCATAATGAGATTGACTTTGTATGTAGAAAACCTTAAAAATAATGACATTTAGATGTGAATTGATGAAATTAATTCATAAAATAAAAACAAAAAATAATATAATTTATTAAAACTGATTTAAGTTTTATAAATCAAAAAAGTAAAGGCTGGGAGCTAAGAACTAGAACCTAGAGCCTTCATGGCTCTCTTTAATAAAAAAAACGCAATTACAACAACGCGCCCTAGTTAATAGTCATAGAATTTTTCTTATAAATTATCAATAAATATGAGTGGTAGATGTGATGTGGAATTTTAAAATTAAATCAACAATTAGGTATTTTAGATCTGAGAAAAAAATCGCGCTTTTATTAGCCGCTAAAAATCTCGAAATAAGTATGGGCGTGAAAAGCCATTTTCTAGTGAGCACCTAGTGCCTACCTACTCGACTTTTATTTTCAACTTTTCTGACAAATGTATTGAAAAATATTGTGTCATACACGGGCGTTAAAGTTTCTACATACTCGTGACGACGGTCAGCCCTCGACTGGCGTCATCGGGCTGACATTAGTCAACTCGTACGTAAAAACCTATTTACCGCTCTTAAATCACAAACTACTATTTCAATGCACTTGCTCGAAAAATGCACTTACAGAGGCAGTAAACAGGGCTTGTAAGTTAAATTTACTGCCCGCGTGCAGTAAATATTTACTGCCCTCGTGCAGTAAGTTTTCAGATTTTTTTAATTTTTGTAAGTCCAAGTTACTTCTAAATAAAAAGTTTTCTTGCAAGAAGGTTCATAATGAGATTGACTTTGTTGTAGAAAACCTAAAAAATAATGACATTTAGATGTGAATTGATGAAATTATTGCATAAAATAAAAAAATGTATTTAATATAATTAATTAAATTTGTTTTTAAGTTTTATAAATCAAAATAGTAAAGGCTGAATAGTCCAGGCTGGAAGCTAAGAACTAGAACCTATAGCCATGAATCGAATTAAAAAAACGCAATTACAACAACGCGCCGTAGCGCGCGCTATTTTTAAAAGAGTCGTCGAATTTTTCTTATAAATTATCAATAAATATTTATTTGGCAGAATGGCAGATGTGATGTGGAGTCATAAAATTGAATCAACACTTAGGTATTTTAGATCTGAGAAAAAAACCGCGCTTATAATTGCCGCCAAAAATCTCGAAATAAGTATGGGCGTGAAAAACCAGTGAGTTCTAGTGAGTACCTAGTGCCTACCTACTTACTCGACTTTTATTTTCGAGTTGTCTCACAAATGTATTGAATACTTATTTCGATATTTTTGGCGGCTAATTGTACCTAATTGTTGATTTAATTTTATGTTTCCACATCACATCTATCACTCATATTTATTGATAATTTATAAGAAAAATTCAATGACTATTTTAATAATAGCGCGCACAGATTAAAGGTTTAGTTTAGACTATGGCGCGTTGCTGTAATTGCGTTTTTTTTATTAGATTCATAGCTCTAGGTTCTGGTTCTTAGCTCCCAACCTGGACTATTCAGCCTTTACTTTTTTGATTTATAAAACTTAAAACAATTTTTATTAATTATATTAAATACAATTTTTTATTTTATGAATTAATTTCATCAATTCACATCTAAATTTCATTATTTTTTAGGTTTTCTGCATACAAAGTCAATATCATGATGAACCTTCTTGCAAGAAAACTTTTTATTTAGAAGTAACGTGGACTTACAAACATTTAAAAAAACTGCTAATTTACTGCACGAGGGCAGTAAATATTTACTGCACGCGGGCAGTAAATTTAATTTACAAGCCCTGTTTACTGCCTGTGTAAGTGCATTTTTCGAGCAAGTGTATTGAAAACTACTATTTTTGTGCAACGAGTTGCTAAAAACGTAAAATTATGGAGAAAAGTGAGTTACGTGCGGTGATAAAGTGTCTCTGCCTGAAAAAAATGTCCACGAAAGAAATTTTTTCAGATATTCAGCAGACATAAGAAGACGATGTTGTACTTTATTCTAGGGTTGCATAATGGGTGGCTGAATTTAGAAGAGTTAGATTAAGCTGTAAATATGACCCGCGTTCTGGCCGCCTTTCAACCTCTATTACGGAAGAAAATGTCACAAAGGTTGCTCATCTGGTTTTGGAAGACAGAAGAATAACTGTTAAACATTTAGCTGAGATCTTAAAGATAATTTATGGCAGCATTTAATCCATTTTAATTGATTCACTGGGTTCAGAGAAGGGTCGGCGACATTTCGATCCTGGAACTTAGACTACTAAACGACCATCCTCTCCATCCATAAAGAAATTTCGCGTTGCTCCAACCGCTGGCAAAGTTACGGCCTCAGTGTTTTGGGATAGTAAAGGAACCCTTTTTAGTGATTACATGCCGAAAGGCCAAACGATTACTGGACCCTACAATGAAAATTTGATCCCGAAAGTACGTGAAGCAATTAAAGAAAAGCGTCGTGGAAAACTGTATTTGGGCGTGTTGTTTCTTCACGTCAACGCTCCTTGCTCATCGATCGGAAGTTGCACTTAACACAATCCGCTGTGCTGGCTTCAATCTCCTTTACAATCCACTATACTCTCCGGACTTAGCCCCTAGTGATTTACACTTATTCCCAAAATTAAAGGAGAAAATTCGTGGAACTAAATTTCAAGATGATGATGAGGCTGTCGTAGAGGAGTTTATCGAGACTCAGGAAAAAGTTTTTTTCGCAAGGAATAAAAAAGTAAGAAACTCGTTGTTCTGCCACTATGCATTGCCACTAGAGGGAGATTATTATCCGAACAGTGCGTGTTCGAAGACTTTGGTCTTCAGACACTGAGGGATTTTGGACGAGAAGACATACCAAAGCTTTCCGAACGCAGCCCAGCCGAGATAGATACGGCGGTTGACCTTCTTCTCGAAATTGGACCTACCCAGCAGCACTGTGTACCAGGTGTACGTACTCGTCTACAATCTTGAGTCCAGAGTTCTCAACGATTACTGGGTGGAGCGGAACATGAGCGATAGACAGAACTTTCGTCTTACTGATATTCATTTTTAGGCCCACCTTTTGAGAAACTCTGCTCCGTGCCTTAAGGAAGCAAGTTTCGCAAGATTGTCAGGATCATATACTACCATCGCTTAAATCCAAATTGTTCTAATATTGTTGACGTTCGTGTTTTTGAGTTAAAATCCTTTTTATGGGGACGGCAAGTAGTCTAGGTAACGGGGCGGTCCGTTGTATGGAAACCCCTACATTCAACCCTCAGTGGTTGAAATTTGGCATGGTTGTAGTATAGTATGAACCAAAACTTATACAAAAATATCCAAAAAAAAAACATGCGAAAGTGGGATAATTATACTTAATAATAAAACTTAATATTTATGACTGAATATTTTCTCGAATCCTTCTTTAAATAGTAGTAGGTAGTATATTTACACTCAAAACTGAAATATCAAACGAAATAATCATGCAGAACATCGACATTTAAACCGATTTTATTATCAGATAAACTGCGTTTACGCGATAATGTACCTTCTTGCTTTACAGTTGGGTATAACATAAAAACCTTACTTTCTTTCTGATTTTTTATTGGATTTTTATAATATACCTTCAACTCATGTACTTTATCATACTGTAAAATTTCGTCGCCTGAGGAATTATTGTGGAGGTCCACTTTGCCTAGACTAAAGGTAGGTACGTCAACGTGACATAACTCTGCTGCATTATTATAACTACAATTTCTTTTTCAATACACGTGAGTTGGGAATCCTACTTTCTTTTCCGTATCTATATATGTAGGTATTAGGTTAGATAAGTACAAACAGTTTGAACAGAACTAAACAAGTCTTAATTTAAAAAATTAAGAAACACGACTGCCCTGCCAAAAAAGTTAAAAATCTAAATTAATCTAGTTAAATTAGAATCCTATTTACATTTTATATTTTCCAATACCGATTTTCAAAATTCCAACTCCAGTGCACTTCTCGTCTGCATTCGTATCTTTTAACATCATTACCATAACGATCGGACAATAATCATAGAAGCTACATCACTTTTTATATACAGAAATACCCGCTTTTCTACATTTCCAAATCTAAAGGGACTACCTTCAGGTCACAATTATTAACCGATTTAAAAAAAGTTGGCCATTTTATAGCTAAACTAATACCTTAGGCCTTTTTTTCATTTTTTCTTAAGTAGGTTTTTTCCGAAATATTTACAATTTAGTAAAAAACCCGATTTTTTTACATTTTTCCAAATCCCAAAGTTACCAGCCGATTTCAAAATTCAAACGCTGACACGGGTCTCGATAAGTTTCTCAACTTTTGGTATTATTTTCATCTCGATCCTCCCAAAATCATCGGTGCTATATAGGATCTGATAACCATTTTCAATGGTGAAATCTCGATCCACGCGGACGAAGTCACGGGCATCAGCTAGGTTTAGTACCTAGTAGCCTTTGTAGCCCCGGGATATAACCTATCCCTGTTCCAAATTTCATCAAAGTCACAATTTCAAGTTAAAAAGGTGGGTCGTGAAAGCGTAGCAGACAGACAGACAGAGACACTTAGAATATTAGTATGTATATATTAACTTAATCTTGGTACATAAAAATGTTCTACAGCCTAATATTATGAATACAGCCATCTAAATTATCGAAATTATATATATGTCACCGTAAGATTGTAAAAACCGTTAGATTATAATCTAACTCGCGAACTTGTAAACTGTCGAAAGATTGTGAACCGTTCAATGTTCTAGGTGTCAATTTTTGAAATATTCATTGTATTTACGTTTTCTTGACTGTTTCTTGTAGGTTAGGTTAGGGTTCGACATAAATAACCAGGTTCTAGGCACTTAGGTTCTATCGGGTTAATATACCCAGATTACAATCTATCGAAAAAGAATCCGTTAAATTGTAATCTTTCGACAGTTTACAATTTCGCGAGTTAGATTATAATCTAACGGTTTTTACAATCTTACGGTGACATATCTATTTTTTAAAATCAAGATTACAATTTTTTAATAGGTAAACGTTTATTGTATATATTAGGTCCATAAATATGAAATTGCCGTTTTGTCGTACTGCCCACTTTGATCTCAAATATCTCCTCTTTGGTTAGGAATTTCAATTTCAAATTTATACAGCTATTTACTCATGCTTTTGTGTTTTGAAAACCCTTATTCATTTGTTTTTCCCTCTTTTGGTTTTTTCTTTGCGTCACTCAGTTTACAAAATGGAAAACTTGAAATATCGCGTTATTTACGAGTACGAGTTCCATCGTGGTACCAGTGCTGCAGAAACGGCAAAAGAAAACACAGTGCGTTTTTGATTCCAACGTTTTCGTTCTGGAAATTTCGACCTGCAGAACAAGCCCCGTGGACGGCCGGAGACCAAAGTTGATAATGAAGAATTGAAGGCTATTGTGGAAGCGGATCCATCGCAAACCACGTCCGAGCTAGCTGCAGGTTGCGGTGTTAGTGATAAAAGTGTTTTAATCCACTTGAAGCAAATTGGTAAGGTGAATAAGTTTGAAAGATGGGTACCTCATGAATTGAGTGCAGCAAACCGACAAACGCGCGTCGACTGCTGCGTTACATTACATACTTGTGAGCGTTTGGTGGACTAGTGCCGGTGTCGTTCACTACAGCTTTCTTAAATCTGGCCAGACGATTACGGCGGATGTCTATTGTCAGTAACTGCAAACCATGATGGAAAAGCTAGCTGTTAAACAACCGAGGCTCGTCAATCGCTCTAGGCCACTGCTGCTTCAGGACAACGCTAGACCACACACTGCACAACAGACGTACGTTGAGTAATGTAACGCAGTAGTCGACGCGCGTTTGTCGGTTTGCTGCACTCAATTCATGAGGTACCCACCTTTCGAGCTTTGTCACCTTCCCAATTTGCTTCAAGTGGATTAAAACAGTTTTATCACTAACAACGCAACCTGCAGCTGGTTCGGACGTGGTTTGCAATGGATCCGCTTCCACAATAGCCTTCAATTCTTCATTATCAACTTTGGTCTCCGGCCGTCCACGGGGCTTGTTCTGCAGGTCGAAATTTCCAGAACGAAAACGTTGGAACCAAAATAGCACTGTGTTTTCTTTTGCGACTCCGCCGCCATACATATCATTAAACATTGGAGGTGTTTCTGCAGCACTGTTGCCACGATGGAACTCGTACTTGTAAATAACGCGATATTTCAAGTTTTGCATTTTGTAAACTGAGTGACGCAAAGAAGAAACCAAAAGAGGAAAAAACAAATGAATAAGGGGTTTTCAAATCACAAAAGCATCAGTAAATAGCTGTATAAATTGAAATTGAAATTCCTATCCAAAGAGGAGATATTTGAGATCAAAGTGGCCAGTACGACAAAACGCCAATTTCATATGTAAGGACCTAATCTTATTTGAACATTGGTAATTGCAGAATACTTTATTTTAAGTTTTTTATTATAGAAAAAACCATAAAATATTCGTAATTGGTTTATAACTAAGTATTTATTCGCCGATAAAAGGTAAATTTGATTACTAGAGGATACACACATGCCAAGCGTATCGAACGGTAATAAAACTTTTCTCTCAAGTCCGTGTACTGGTTTGTCTTATTTACTATTTATGTATTGTAAACACTATACAAAGGAAGTGGTCACATAGGAACCGAGTGCTGTTCTTCAAACTTGGGTTCGTGCTCGGAAATATGACTATGTTTCGTTCTACACCACCCGATGTGAATATACCTTTAGAAGTAGTCGGAGCGCTAAAATATTGCAGATGTTAGACGATTTTAAATTGGTATTTATCAAATAAATTTTTGCATTAGCTGATTGAATTTATATTTTACTGAAACGTGAAATTATAGACAGGCAAATGAGTGCACTATCGCCTTCGTTTGAATTGAGAATTTGAAGGTTGGAAGATTGGAATTAAAAAACTGAGGATCATTAATGAATTTTATTACTGAACCGATTCCGAAGAAATGTGCATCCTCGTTTTCTTGAATACATAAGATGAATTGAGCTCCGGGTTCAAACGTCTCAATCCTGATGATGCAGGGACAAATATGATATAACCATAAAATTCAGACGGTCGGCGGGCGAACAGACAATTTTACTTGCTATCCGAGTCACGGGGTGATATGCCACCAAGTTCCTATCTTCAGATAGATAGATAGATAGATGAACTCTTTATTGCACACACTTAAAAACAATAACAATAAAGAAAAGCTTAAAAGATAAGACACAAGGGTGCAAAGGCGGTCTTATTGCAACAACTAAAAATTGAAATATGTAATATATATGTAGATACATGCATACATACATACATAGATACATACATACAAAGATACATATTATAAACATAAATACTAAATAATTCGAAATAAAATATAGGACTAGTGAATTAATTGTTACCTGATAGGAAATGTTTATGCAAGCGACTTCTGAAGATAGAGAGTGACTTAGACTGTCGTATATCCGCTGGTAGGCTGTTCCATAATAATACGGATTTACGGGTAAAAGATTTATCATAATATCCTGTGCGACTGACAGGAGTGTGCAAGCGATTATCCGTACATGACTTTAGGTGTTGTCGTTCGTTGTTAGAGCCAAGAAAGGAGAAACGTTGTTTGAGGTAAGAAGAAGTATGAGGATTGTATAGAATAGAGTACTGCTTCAGGTTAGTATGGAAAATTTCTCGACCGCATACTTTAAAACTGTTTTGGCTTCACTCCAGAATCGAACCTAGGACCACGAGATCTAACATGCTAACCAACCAACAAGGCAGTCGATGAGAATAAAATTTATACTCTGGATGTCAAATAGGAAAACCATTGTTGAAACTTGGGCTTTAACTTTTCAACCGTAATTCTGCGGACTGATGGGTAAAATAAAATTGTATTACTTTCAAAACTGTATATTAATATGTAACCTAAATATTTATTTGTTAAAGTTTTGCAGTTAACATGAAATGTAACATTTTAGCGTCGTCACCAACCGTTATTGTTCCCAGAGGGGCTGGCGCGCGAAATTCAGCGCAAGGACTACCTACCTACACCTCCAAAGTTTATTGCGCACAAATTGTATGCATTATTTATTTAATTTAAAAGCGAAGAAACCCGAGCGTGATCATACGGCTCTACGCTGAAATGAGAACAAGAAAGAGAGCATGGTATAAATAAGACGAGAAATAAAGATATTTAAGGTGAAAGCTATCCTTTGCTCATATTCAGTATTATTTTTTCAAAAGTTATCAAACTGATGTGTAATAAAGTTTTTCATACGAGTAACCAAGTATTCCCTATTTATTAAACAATCAAATTTTATTTTGTTCGTTTGCCCGCTTTTAAGCACACGGATTCTTAACTTAGATAGTAAGCTAAAAGAGCAAGCTAATTTTATATTCGTTTTTTATAAGAAACGCTGCAGAAGTATATACCTATATTTGAATATTTTTCATTACTAGTCAGCTGTACAAAGCTATATTTAACATACTAGTGGTTCACCCCGAACTGAGATCTCGCGGTATCCATAAGATAATTTTAAATATATATGTAATAGAGTTTTAACATAAGACGCAAAAGAGCTAATGAGTTTTTGGAGAAACGAATAAACTTTGACAGAACGCCATCTATTGACATCATTGTGAAGTTCTGTTAAAAATACTGAAGCTCATTAAAAATTAAATATTTACGTTTCCTTATGAAATTAATCTAATTTTGGTATTTGTTGTTCAAGTACAGGATATAATTCAAATAATTGATCAAATTTCAGGCTCAGCCTTTCAGAAAATTGAGAGTCCTGAGGTCAACCTTGGACGTTAGAAAATCTCCACTTTAAAAAATGTTTTACTTCGCGTTCGCTTCTATGAGAGCCCCTCTGAAATAAAGATTTTTATAATTTTTTAAGTCATTTTCGACTGGAGGCCATCGGTTTATATATTATATTTAAATTTGAAGTAATTACGTTCAGTAATTCAGAAGTTATAAGGCTCTGACAGACGGACGGACGGACAAGTGCAAATTCACTCAAGTAGAACTCAGACCTTCGCTTCGCTTGGTCAATCAATAAATAACTATTGGGTACCTAAAACATAGAGTACCTTACTCGTAGCAGGTATTTTTTAAACTTGAGAATACTTAGCTGATCATAATCCAAATTAATGACGAGCAGGTACCGGTACTGTACCATCAATTTGATACCAAAATCCTTTTATCACGTTTACTCGGCAACACGTACTATACATTAATACACTGCTTGAGTTGCTTTTATGGCTTGTTACAACGTTCCCCGTTCACCGTTATTCACCGTTTATCTGGTAGGCTAGGGCACGAAGAATCTTCCATAAGTAAGATTTCATGTGGAAAACTTCTGTTTTCCAGATAGCTCAATTTGAGACTGAAAAAATAAGGCGCAACGTAGTCATGATACCTAATATATGATTTTAAGTACAAAATCAATTTACCAGAGTAAAGAAATTACGAAATTACCAGACTACCTCAAGGGTTCTCGAAAACTAGAACAAAAAAAAGTTATATAAGTCATTCTCAGAACAAAAAATGTACACAACCTTGGTGCTTTTGTTGAACTGGTGAAATGTCTCAAAGTTGTGGTACTAAACTAAATGATAAACTTTAAGAGTTGGACGAAATGGTGAAACAGGGTATCCACTGAATCTACACTAATATTATAAATGCGAAAGTATATCTGCTGTCTGCTACGCTTTTACGACCCATCTATTCAACCGATTTTGATGAAATTTGTTATAGAGATATTTTGTATCTTGGGGTAGGACATAGGCTCCTTTTTATCCCGGAAGATTAAAAAAATCTTAAATCCCGGAAATCAAAGTACCTAACCTTAAAATCAAAGAAATTTACGCGGATAAAATCGCGGGCATCATCTAGTAAAAAACGAAAATACTTGCATTAAAAAAACTATTGTGCATGTCCTTCGTGTTGGGTATTGAACATTGAATTTGCAGGGTCGTAGTGGGTACTTTAGTGGTCCGCGCAGCTAAGCAACATACTAGTATTATATTGTCTTAAAATCACTGAATAACTAAATGCATGCACTACGACCCTGCGTTCAATACCAGACACGAAGCAGTCGTTACCCGGCGGGGGTGTCCGTGAACCTGTCGGTGAGTATCACACCTGCAGCGGGCCGTGTGTATGAAGCTTCCTCTCTGTAGGGATATCTGCTCATGTGGTTAAGCTCCAAGATAGCGGTCATCATAATTAATAGTCCAAAAAATATATCAGTAGGTGCAAATCATAACACAAAGCTTATAAATATGTAATGATGCAAGATTAGAAAAATTGCCAGTTTGAATCGAAACCGTCGGTGTCGTAGTGTGACGTCTACGTAAAATCGTTACGGCGCACTCGATATATTTAGTTCCTAGCCATGTAGCAGTACGTTTACAGAAACAGGAATTTATACATAATTATGATGTCTGCAATCTCAGACACATGGAATTAGATTTATATTTATATTTTTGTTCTGTGTCTAGAATTGAGTGAAAAGTCGCTTACGTGCGTCTCCAGGATGCAATTAATTTGATTTAGATGCGCTACGGCGGATGCAACGTAGCTGCTACAGAGCAATATTAGGATAGGAGCAGGAAAAGATTTTATTATTATATTTTTTACAGGAAGAAATCGTATTATATTATAAGCATGTCTATAGTGCTCTGAACATAGATACTCGAAGGGTTTGAGGTGCTACGCCGTCATGCACAGAATAAGATAGATTGATCGAAGAAAGAAAACCCGGGTGGTAGGTCTACAGCCGTTTAATAACTCATCCATTACTCCACGCTCTAAGGTAGCTAGCTTAAAATAATAGTGAAGCGGGTACTAGTCTAAAAAGCTCATTGGGTATCAGATCTTCGCTACCAGCTATAGTAGCAACAACAATACTCGTAAGACTTTGAAGAACAGGTGCTAATAATTACTCCATTAGTGGAACTATGTTCAGTGGCGTTAACAGGAAACCAGGGTAGGCGTTGGTTACGTAGATGCCTATTTACAGGCAGGGAATGGTGAAAAACAAGTATTCAGCTGTTTTAACTGGGGTAAGCAGTGCTTTTATGCCTCTATGTCGTGCACGCCACTGACTAATTTAATATCATTGGTTATACCTCCTCTATTTGAACTTGTTAGGTTTTATTTTATATGGTGGTTTTGGTGAGACTAGATTATTCCCGCATGTTCATTGGCACGTGGATTAATACTCTGCTAACGTCGACTATACTACACACCGGTCCGTTGATCTGCTGCGGCGAGATTGACAAGCCAACCGACAAACAAAATAGTCTAGTCAACGAGCCGGTTCGTTGTATGGAGACCCCCGCATTAAATCCTCAGTCGTTGAAACTTGGCAGGGTTGTAGTATGGCATGCACCAAAACTTATACAAAATATCCAAAACATAGCGGAAGTTAGGTGTTTATACTTAAAACTTAATTTTTATGACTAAATATTTTCTCGATTTCTTTTTAAAATAGTAGTAGGTAGTACATTTACACTCAAAACAGAAATATCGAACGAAAAAATCATGCAGAACATCGATATTTAAACCGATTTTATTACCAAACCTAAACTGCGTTTATGCGATAATGTAGGTACGTTGCTGCTTTGACAATTAGGTATAGCATAAAAAATCTTATTTCCTTTCTGATTTTTTATTGGATATTTATAATAGACCTTTAACTCATTCATGCTACTTTATCATACTGTAAAGTTTCGTCGCCTGAAGAATTATTGTTTGGGTCAACTAGTTTTATTGTCTAGACTAAAAACGTTATGCCAAAAACCGATCGGGTTCCCGGAGAGGGGATGAAAGTTTTATCATTTTTTTCTCAAGTAATAGCTCCTCTAAAACTGAACCGATTTTGACTCATTCTTTTTTTTACGAAATTTGTGCTGTCAGGTTGATCGATGTGAATTTCGTGAAGATCTGATCAATAGTTCAGAGATGGCGGCCGGAACTCCTCAACGGTTGGCAGCAAAGTAATTGCGATCAGTGAAATGGCTTAAAAAAGTAGATTTTTGGAGTTTACATCCTTTAGAATCGATTTTCATTTATAAGTCCGGGGTATGAAAATATATGGGGAGTAAAATCAAACTTTCACTTGTTTATGTTTCCATGACTAAGTAATATATTTTGATGAATATAAATTATTTAATTATTATAAATAAATGTATCAAACATGCTTTCAGTAATATTAAAAATGCGTTCATTTACCCTCATTTACTAATTTATATATTTTTCAACACACTTGCTCATAAAGTGGCTCTAATTACCGCAATTATAGGCCTATTACACCGCACTTTTTACCGGGCCCTGTGGGCACATTCAGTGTAGTGTAATAAGGTTCAGGGAGGAAGGGTCCCTGATAAGGGCGAACGGGTGGTCCCGCACTGCCTAACTGCCTGAGCGCTCTGCAGACCGGGTAGTGTAATAAGCTTCAGGGCGGTTAGGGAGCTCAGTCGTCGCACTGTTACACCCTGGCTCTGTAGCTGTTAATGCTGATGCATGCTGCATCAGCATCATCACGCTTAGCCGTCTGCTGCGGGTTGGAGTCAGTCGAGTCAAGACATCCGGAGCCGTTACATGGCTAGTCGTAATTATAATTAAATGTCTAATAATATAATAATTATATATATTCCAGTGAACTTTATATTCTTTTTTAAAATCCAAACCGGAATCCTCCGTGTAACATTTGGTGGCAGCGTAAAGGGATCCAAAATCGGGTCCTCGGCGTTCCTTAGTGCCCGTAAAGTTTGTGTGCAGTTAAACTACAATTTTCCTTAAAGGAAAATCCATACCGAAATAATTCAGTGAACCAGTGAATTATATCAGTGAGTGATACCTAAGTGTCTAGTGTCCTGTGTGGTCCAACGTTCCGAGAACGAGAATCCAGCCGTAGCCGTATTCAGCAGAACGCGACGAGAATCATGTCTGTAATCGTTATCGCCTACGCATTCTTCGTACTGTGAGTCTGGCTATTTGATACCCCTTTGTTGTATACTGTAATTAATTGTTTCTTTTTATACGAATCTCTTTTACGTTCAATTAATTATTACACATATTATAAAATGTCGAAACCCACACTAAATGTACCTAGCGAAACCGTTTTACCTTCCGACACGGAAGACGAAAGACCTTCCGATGCTAAACCCAATGTCAGAACCCGTTCCGCAAAACGGACTAATCCCACGATAGAGCTTGAATTAAACATACTGCTGAAATTTATAAAACCCTACGATGGAAATAGAGAAACATTGAATTCCTTCATAATAAATTGCAATAATGCTTACGAAATAGCTTCAGAAGAACAAAAGCCTGTTGTTTTTAAATACATACTTTGCCAACTCAGCGGGAAAGCTGAGGTGGCTTGCTCGATAAAAGAGTTCACGTCTTGGGATCAATTAAAGGACTTCCTCAAAACCCAGTTTAGTGTGAGAAAACATTATTCACACCTCTTGACAGAGTTACAAGAGTGCCGACAGGCACACAATGAAAATGTTACGCAGTTTTCTCTACGTATAGAGACGTGCCTATCCCAACTTCTGACAGAAGTCTCTTTATCCAATTGCAAAGCAAGGGAGCTACCAGGACGTACTGCGTCGATGGAAGAGCTTGCTTTACATCATTTCCTAATGGGCCTTTTACCCAGAATTTCCAACATAGTCAGGTGTAGGTCACCCAAGTCTCTTAATGAGGCGATTAACTTTGCCATATCAGAAGAGAGAATACAAGAAACCATTTTCAAAAGAAACGCAATCGAGAATAGAACCAGAAGACCATTTAATCCACAAGCTCCTCGTCCTTTTAGAACATCGCCTACACCTCAACCTAATTCATCCCAACTTAATCAGTCCAACAACAGCAACAACACTAATCTTGAATGTAGATACTGCAAATCCCCAGGACACGTAATTGAAAATTGCAAACGTAGGGAATTCAATAACAATCGGTTCCGAAAATTTTACCAACAAAAACCTTCCACCTCCCGTGTACACTTCATACCTGAACCTTCTGAAGAACAAGAGGGAGAGGACAGTCGTGATAATACCGAGGGTGACACTTTAAACGAATAGAAGTCTCGCCTAGGTGTCGCACGAGACTATACCAAAAAGTCGGCACAAATCCATGCACACATTCTTCTAAACTCACATCCAAGGTCATACAACAGGGTAACCAGCCCCAAAACGGAGACCTCAACCCAAGGACTATACAACAGGGTAACCAGCCCCAAACCGGCAGTCCTTCCAAAATATTCCACACACTCACATCCAAGGTCACACAACAGGGTAACCAGCCCCAAAACGGAGACCTCAACTTAAGGACTATACAACAGGGTAACCAGCCCCAAACCGGCAGTCCTTCTGAGATATCCCACACGGGTAGCCAGCCCCAAAGAAGTGGTATCTCACAAAATCCTACACTATTACATCATCCTGACTCGTCTATAAAAATACATGAAATTAAAATAAATCCAAATAAATGTTCTCTACCACATGTCTCAATCCACACAAATGTAAATACTAATCCGTTGTTCTTTCTAATTGACTCAGGTTCCTCAGTAAGTCTTATAAAAAGAACGTGTATTGAAAATATGCCCAATGTCATTAAAGAAAAAATTTATTTAAAAGGAATCGATCCCGGTAACAAATTGACTCCAACTTCAGGCTACTGCAACCTCGATTTCACTTCTAACTCAACTCCCAAAGGGACAATTTCTTATCGATTTCATATAGTTGATAATATTAACCTATTATACGATGGTATAATTGGTAACGACCTTCTAGAAGATCTAGATTGCACCATAGATTATAACCAGAAGACATTAAAGGTTAAATCTACATTAATGCCAATACATTTTTCCTACCCTACCTATCATATTCCCGCACGCACGGAAATGATTGTAGAATGTTCCGTTTCTAACCCCGAATTAAAAGAAGGTCTTATTCTCGATCAAAGTGTTAACGAAAACCTTCTAATAGCCAATTGTATTGTCGCAGTAAAAAATAACAAGAGAATTAATATCTCCGTTGTCAACATATCGGATGAACCAACACCCTTAAATTCAAATCTTAATTTAACTCTCGTACCTTTTTCTCCTTCTCAAACTGTTTCCGTGAACAAAGTAGAACAAACAAACATTCACAGCAATACACATGCCTACCTCAGAACTCAGGAAGTTCTCAACAAATTACGCATATCGCATTTAAACACAGAAGAGAAAGAGGCCCTCTGTGACATATGTTCTGAATATTCCGATATCTCCCACCTTCCGGATGACCAATTAACACACACTAATGCGATACAACATGAAATTAAGACAAATTCATCAATTCCAATTTTTACCAAGTCCTACAGATTTCCAGAGTGTCATAAAGATGAAGTCAGAAGTCAAATAGATAAAATGCTAAACCAAGGTATCATCAAGCCATCTATTTCTCCATGGTCATCACCTATCTGGGTCGTCCCAAAAAAATTAGATGCATCAGGACAGCAAAAATGGCGAGTTGTAATTGACTACAGGAAGTTAAACGACATCACAATAGGTGACGTATATCCCATTCCACAAATAACAGAAATCCTGGACCAACTCGGAAACAGCAAGTACTTTTCAACCTTGGACCTTGCTTCTGGTTTCCATCAAATCCCAATGAGTGAAAATGACGCACAAAAAACTGCATTTAATGTGCCTCAGGGACATTTTGAATTCACCAGAATGCCCTTCGGACTAAAAAATGCCCCTTCAACCTTCCAACGTTTAATGAATACTGCTTTAACTGGTCTCCAGGGTATTCGATGTTTCGTCTACCTGGACGACATAGTCATTTATTCTCACGACCTTAATTCTCATATAGATAACCTAGCTTCTGTTTTTCAAAGACTTCGAGAGTTTAATCTCAAACTTCAACCAGATAAGTGTGAGTTCTTGAGAAAGGAAGTCGCTTATCTTGGACACCTTATTACCAAAGAAGGAGTTAAACCAAACCCTGAAAAGATAAAGGCTGTAATTCACTTCCCTTCGCCAAAAACTCCTAAAGATGTCAAGTCATTCCTTGGCCTTGTGTCGTATTATCGTCGTTTTATCCCTGATTTCTCCAAAATTGCAAAACCTCTCACAACTCTTTTAAGAAAAGATATTCCCTTTGTGTGGGACAATAAGCAACAGCTTGCTTTTGACACATTAAAGCACAAGCTTACTACAGCTCCAATTCTTTCCTATCCAGATTTCACCAAGCCCTTCATACTTACTTGTGATGCGTCCAACCATGCAATCGGTGCTGTTTTATCACAAGGACCGATTGGCAGGGATAAACCTATTGCTTACGCCTCACGCACCTTGAACAAAAGTGAATCCAATTATAGTACAACTGAAAAAGAATTATTGGCGATTCTTTTTGGTTGTAAAACCTTTCGTCCCTACCTGTTCGGTAGGAGATTCCAAATTATTACTGACCATAGACCCCTTAAATGGTTATTCAATCATAAAGATCCCAGTAGTAAGTTACAACGTTGGCGATTAAAACTTGAAGAGTTTGATTATGAAATCACTTATAGAAAAGGAAAATTTAATTCTGTGGCTGATGCTCTTTCTCGATTCCCAGTTAATCCTATACAACCAGAAGTTCCCACGGATACGAATGAAGATCCACCAACTCACGATGAGAATCCTATCTTCGAAGATCCTTTAAATGATTTCGGACTATTAGATTTAAGCCCACGAAGTGGCGACCTTAACCTCGACTTCAGCAATTTAGAAATTCCATCTCTTGAAGACCCTTTTCTGCAAATGGATCCTCTAGAGATTCCTTTGCAGGAACCAATTCCTGAAACAATAAACCCTAACATTGATGCATTTGACTTAATTCCTGAAAACATGAACCCTAATTCAGAACTACAAAATCTTGAGCCTGTAACACAAAACCCTAATTCTGAAACAATGAATCCTAATATGGAAACATTCGACCTAATTCCTGAAATTGTTGACCCAAATCCTGAAACACAAAACCTTGATTCTGAAACAGCTAATCCTAATGTAGAAAGCAATATTTCTAATCCCACTGATGAACCACCAAACCCCAATCCTGGGAGACAACAAACACCTTCTAATGAAGAATACTCTAAATTCCTGAAAGAAATCTCCAATACTAATAACCAATTTAATACTAAAATAATAGAACACAATGATTCATTAATGAAAGCCCACTGTCAAATTCTTATTGTACCTTCCTCTATTGATTTAGATGATTCTAATGCATATGTTGAGGCAGTGTTAAGTAACCTTGCGAATCCTAGTGAAACAATTCATTCTGAAAAACAACTATATTCATATGGAAGAGTAGAATCCGGCAATAAAATCATCTATTTCATTTACACAAAAGTTCACCATTTCGACGAAAGCACATATCCAGAAATTTTCCATACCTTAAAAGGTTTGAAAGAACATTTTTTACAAATTGGAGAAGTAAGTGAAATTGCTATCCCTGATTTCAAGAATCCATTTCAAAATCTGTCATTTGTCAAAATTTATAATATGATGACATACCTTTTCCATGATACTAATATAATCATTAACATATACCACGATAACATAATATATCCCACTCTTAGTGAAATAAAGAAGATCTTACATGATAACCATGACATTCCAATCGCTGGTCATCTAGGTTCAGTCAGGATGCTTAAAAGAATCCAAGAGAAGTACTATTGGAAAAACATGAGATCCGATATTGAGAGGTATGTGAGTAATTGCTCTCTCTGTCAAGCAAATAAAGCCCTAAGAAGAACTAATAGGGCCCCTATGCAAATTACTACTTCTTCCAATACCCCTTTTCAAAGAGTCGCTCTTGACATCGTTGGTCCCTTGCCTGAATCTGGAACAGCAAGACTTAAATATATCCTGACGCTACAGGATGACCTTACCAAATTCTCTGCAGCATATCCTCTACGCTCTGTTACTGCGGAGGAAACAACTGAAAGCCTTATTCATTTTATTTCTTTGTTCGGAATTCCAAAAATTATTTTGACAGACCAAGGTACTAATTTTACTGCTGAATTATTTAAAAGCACTTGCGCCTTTCTAAAAATCAAGCAACTATGGTCTTCTCCATACCATCCTCAAACTCAAGGAGCTCTAGAGCGTAGCCATTCCACACTCAAAGAATACCTTAAATCTTATGTCAATGAAAATCAGGATGATTGGCCAAAATATGTGTATACTGCAATATTGGCTTACAACACAGCAGTCCACTGCACTACAAATTATACACCCTATGAACTCCTATTTGGTCATAAACCATACATCCCTGATTCTGTTTTTGATGAAAGCCCCGGTGACACTTATCCTGACTATGTTAGAATGCTGCAACATAAACTTAAATTCTCCCGGGCACAAGCTCTCGAAAATATTAAAAAATCTAAATTAAAATCAAAAAATTATTATGATCAAAGATCGCGTCCAATCCAATACAAAGTTGGTGACTTTGTTTATGTTAAAAATCATTTAAGACTTAGAAAGGCACTTTCACCTATCTGGAAAGGACCTTATAAAGTTGTCAAGATCCACGGAAATAACACCCTTTCTTTACTAATCAACAGAAGGCATGTCAAACATCATTTTGACGAAGTCAAGTTGGCAGAAGTTGCGGAAGGTTCTTCTTCTTCCCAGTAATTTAATATCGAATCATATAAACTATTTTATATGACTTTGATTATTTTTGTTATTTTAATTTTTTTTCTTTCTCTTTTCATAGGTTAAGTTGTAGTTTTAGATCTTAGATTGTACTTAGTTAAGTTATTTGCTATTTCAGTGCATCTGCATTTGTCACACCAAGTGTGGTTCATCCAATCTCATCCAGCTCTGGAATCTATTTTGACTACATAGGTAAACTTAAAATTATTAATGGACACTTAAGCATATTAATGCCAATTGACATTTCCCACATTCAATCTCATATTCAAAATATAAACTCTATATTTGTGAACATAAGATATCTTTGTAAAGAGACGAATGTTACAGATGACCTGGAATGCAATAGTATGCTTGAACCTTTGTTTGTGCGGTATCAAAGTGTTTATAAACAATACCTTTCCATATCTCACCTTTTGGAAACAAGATTGAAGCGCGGAGCATGGATTGGAGGAGTAGGATCTATTTTAAAACAAATATTTGGCACCCTAGATGAAGATGATGCAATTAAATATGACAAAGCAATAAATTCTGTTCAAACTGATACTAAAAAGTTGGCCTTACTCATGAAAGAGAACATACTAGTTTCTACTTCTGCAATTAGCTCTTTCAATCATTCACTGCACAAATTAAAGGTAAATGAAGAAAATTTAAATCAGGCTGTGGACAAGCTCTCTACCAAATTAAGGAAGGTAACAGAAGTAACAAACGAATTATTAATTACTTCTGAAATAAACTCAGTTTTAAATAGTTTAGAAGCATCCTTACTCGATTTGTCATTTCAACTAGAAGACATAATTAGTGCTGTACTCTTCTCTAATTTGAACATTCTTCACCCTTTTGTAATCACACCCCATCAATTGTACAGAGAACTTGTCGACAACCATAAGCATTTGCCTAGAAGTTTAGAATTAGCATTTAAGTTAGATTTAAGTTCAATTCATTTGGTTTTCCATATTTCTAAGTTAATATGTTATTATTTGAATAATAGGATTATGTTTGTGTTAAGAATACCGCTAGTAACTTCCCAGGAATTCTACCTATATCATAATATCCCATTACCGATTCCACATAACTCTGTAAAGCCAGACTCATTCAGCCTCATCGTGCCAGACAGCAAGTATATAGCGATTACTAAAGACAAAGCGTACTACAGTGGCCTTGAATCACTTTCTTCTTGCAAGGCAATAGAATCTGCGAACTTCATCTGTAATATTGTGAACATATTTTCATCAAACACGAATCCATCATGTGAGAGTGAACTATTAACTAAAGTAATAACTGAAATACCAGTGCAGTGTAAAACTCAATTCCTATCTGGCGTTATCGATATCTGGAAACCCATCACTAATAACAGATGGATATTTATACAAACAATACCCACAAAACTATCAGTAGAATGTACCAATTTTGATCTAAGTGAAATCAGCGTTTTTGGAACAGGTATACTAAGTATACCCAAACAATGTACAGCCTATTGTAAAGCAACAAGATTATATTCTAATAATAATGTATTAAATATTAGTTCACCTTTAATTGTCACTTCAGATTTTAATATAATAAATGAATCGTGTTGTAATGTTGTTAAATTCAAACAGACAGTAAAAAATACGGATGCAGCCCCTTTTAAACTACAAAATGTTGATTTAGAAAACATTAATTTTAACCACGATATAAATAGAGAACTTGACAAAATAATAAATGAACCGCATATAGTAAAATATGGACCCCATTACTCTTTAGTATTTAATATTGTGGTATTGTCCATTGTCTGTGTCATTATTTTAAAATTTACTAAATGTAATTTCTGTAACAAGATTGGCAACCAGCATGAGACTCCTGAGATTCCCCTGGAAATTATCCAGCCAGCAGCAGAAGTTGTGAATGCAGAAATGGAGAGAATTCCTCCAAGAACTAGAAGAGGTGTTTAAATCCTGTTAAATATAAACTTCGAAATTATTTTCGAAGTTTATTTTTAATGAGGGGAGGTGTTACACCCTGGCTCTGTAGCTGTTAATGCTGATGCATGCTGCATCAGCATCATCACGCTTAGCCGTCTGCTGCGGGTTGGAGTCAGTCGAGTCAAGACATCCGGAGCCGTTACATGGCTAGTCGTAATTATAATTAAATGTCTAATAATATAATAATTATATATATTCCAGTGAACTTTATATTCTTTTTTAAAATCCAAACCGGAATCCTCCGTGTAACAGCACGGTCATCTTATAGAGTAGTTGTCTCTATGGCTCGCGCGTGCATTTTGCACAGGCATTTTGTTAATATATCGTATGCTAAATAAAAATAAGTTTTGTTGTTGTGATAGACATGTACAAAGAAATGCCTTATTAATGGAGAAAAGAGCATAAAGACTATATGAACTATACTATAGAATAGTATAGTAATTTACTATACTATATGAACTACTAGCTAATGCCCGTGACTTCGCCCGCGTGTATTGAGGTTTCTTGGTTGCCGCGGGAACTCTTTAATTTTCCGGAATAAAAAGTAGCCTATGTCCTTCTCCGGGACTTAAACTACCGCTGTACCAAATTTCATCAAAATTGTTTGAATAGATGGGCCTTGAAATCGTAGCAAATAGACAGACCACGCGATCCACGCGAATAAAGTCGCGGGAATCATCTAGTTTATAATATTAGTATGCATACTACTTTTTTTTGCATCGATAGCATGGGTGCCATAATCAGTGAACGATAATAAACATACTAAGATACACGTCCAACTCTCTTGACGTTCACGTTCATACTGCCAAAACGCCGCCAAAACTAACGCCCACGCCAACCCTTCCAACAGGGCCCGGTGAATAGTGCGGTGTAATAGGAGTTAGAGTTTTTATTTAATTTCATTGGTTGAGTTGCTTTGTTCTTTAAAAAGTTTCGATACAAAAAAGATCGTGTTCAATAGTACAAATAAATTAATGTACCTATTGCTTGCTCATTTCATGTAACTTCGTATTTAAATAGATAATTTCAACTTGCACGTGTTTAATAAATAAAACTTTCACTGAAATATAGTTTTTATATTTTCTGTAATAAAGAAAACTTAAACTTCCTCATTTTGTACGTGGCTGAAACGCTATCCGCGAAAAGCCACAAAAAAGAAACCTTATTTTAGTCTATGGTCGATCGCTATTGTAAGATGCGCGCGCATAGGAAAACTGATTAATTTTTCTCGCCATTGCGAAAAATATTTCAAAACTCGTTTTCACTGTTTGAATTACAGTTATTTATTAATTAAAATGTCTACAAGTACTAATTATGAAGAAAATGATTCATGTTGTACACTGCCCGATATAAGATGTGAAGCCCTTATCGTTATGGAAAGTTTACTATCTGAAAACTCCAAGGAAAAATATCTATGTGTTTTGTGTTGAACTTAATTATTGTTTCTTTTTTCCAGGTTGCTTTAATATTTGGTGTAACTGGTACTTGTAGGATACAAGAATTTAAAAATATAACTAAAAGACGTAGAGAACCATGGCCAGATGCTTTTAGTGAAGATACCACGAAAAATAAAATACCGAGGTCGTTCACTATACAAGGACCATTCTATGAAATTGTTAAGAAGTATGAAAGTTTACGTTCACCAAAAGCAAAAAATGACCATCTTTTCCTAAATTAACAGAGTAGTCAATGTACTTGTCAGCCTATAGGTGTAAACAAATTTGGTTTTATGCCTAAAGAAATCGCTAAGTTTTTAGGTTTAGCAGATGCTGAGAGCTACACCGGACATAGTTTCAGAAGAACTTCAGCTACCTTGCTGGCCAATTCAGGAGCTGATATAATGACTTTGAAGCGTCATGGTGGGTGGCGATCTAGCAATGTAGCAGAATCATACTAAACAAGAAGGAAATTTGTGCAAAAATCACAAAAAGAATTAGACTTGATTCTGAGGCGCGTCCTACTGGCGAAACACCAATGATTGGATTTCATCTACCTACACGCATAATAAACTATCTCAAACAACAATAGAAAATTAAAGTATTTCATTAAATAATCTATCTAATGAGACCGCTATGCCATCAAAACCAGTTAATTATAATTTTACTAACTGCACATTTACTAATTGTTTCTCTAAATAAACATTTTATCTGCTAAATAAAATTATTTTTTAGTATTTTTTTTGAGTTGTAGTATTATTTAGTTTGATACACGTGTGTATTGATGATTACCGTCCTCGGCTATCTTAAATCAATGGCGCCTCAGCGATAATCACCAACATTACACACTTGTACCATAATGTACTATTATAATCGTTCGTAAAGAGTAAACTCCAGACACTGATAAACAATTTTTTTTTACATTAAGCCCTTTCAGATCAGCTAGTTAGTACCTAATATTGGAAAATAATTGAATGTGGTATTACATATTTTGTGTTATTAAATATTTTTGTAGTAAGAAATATATTCTCATACACTAAATCATTCTAAATATAACAAAAAAATGTCTCGCTTTAGAAGTTATTCGGCATTCTTCAAATTTTACGAAATCCGACCACGTCCGCGAACTGGATGGCCAGATGACAAAATGTCGCATAAAGTACAACGAGCACGACGGTTTTGCATGTTTCATGCACTATGCGAAATATGTATTTAGAAGTGTTATATAAATACAGAATATGAGTGTGACACTTTTTTGAGCATCCCGAGCTGTATCTTGAAGAGTATTTTCGTATATTTGAGAGATTGTTACTTTGCAGTAATAAAAAAAATGTGTGTGTCAGCTTTACGAACAATTATAAAATGTAGATTAGTAAATGAACGCATTTTTTATATTACTGCTTGATACATTTATTTAGATAAATTACATAATTTATATACATCAAAATACATTACATAGTCATGGAAACATAAACAAGTGTTACCATGGAAATAAGTGTTGCCATGGAAACATAAAGCACATAACGTAACGGAAGATTTTACTCCCCATAAATTTTCATAACCCGGGCTTATTTTTTCTTTATTTTTCATCTACCTATTTGCCGGTGTGTTTCATATGTATATCTATGCCAGATTACAGCTTTCTAGTACTAACAGCCTCTGAGCTAAGCCGTGGACAGACGGACGGAATATGAACTTGGTGAAACTGGGTTCCCTGTTGACTACAATCCTAAAAATGAAGATAGTTAATGATAATATCAATATTCCTGTTTAAATACATGAAGTAGGAATTTTACTTACTTTAGATTGGTAGTAGAAGACCTATTGTTGATATTTGCAATAATAATGAAATTAACATGTATTACTCTACTACAACTTCAATAATAAAAGTGGTCAAATACTTGCAGTCGTTGCGAAAACAGGCCACTCTCAATAACGTTAATTGGGTACATGTACGCTATGAAAAATATGAAACACTCAGAATTGCAAAACAAACCCGCAAAATTGACAATGAAAATAATATTATGTCTATTAATTCCCTCGACAGCCTATTAACAAGGGGTAGAGCTCGTATTAAAATGATAAATGATTCTAATCATCATTTCTTCTTAGCCATTATAAAATGACCTTTTCGTTTACTGTTGTACCAGAATAAAAGGAAGCGAATGTATGGTTCATCAAAGGTCTCGATCAACTGGTAGCTTTTACCCCAAGGTTGTCGTTTCATGCGTTAACTTTAACAAATTACTGTTGCAATGAGAGTTGAGCAACGAAACTCAGTTTTGTCTATCGGAGGCTGAAAAGATGAATTGTTCTTGTGACCCTTTGGTTAAAATATTATCTTTATTATAAGAAAGTTGCCCAAGTTTTACAAAAGTTAAAAATAATTCTTTGCTTAGGATTATTATTTGTTACATAGTATTTTAAGTTCTTTATCTAAATCTAAATGAAAAACTATATATAAAAAATATCATCCAAACCACTGAGATGAGGCAATATTCCCAGAAAGCTGGCTGCGTTACCAAACTTATATTCCCACTACAGCCTATTAACGTCCCACTGCTGGGCACATGCCTCCACTCTCATAGGAGAAAGGGAATTAGAGCTCCGACCCACCACGCTGCTCCAATGCGGGTTGGCGGGCTAAACTTATATTATTATGAGATAATTGCCAGCCTCCGGACACTTGTGGACTCTTTGAGACGAATGTATCTTATTCTTAAAAAAGGATCTATCATCTTTGCTTCACGACTCCAGGGTTTCAATACTATTAGCCACATAAATTAAATTATTATCTATACTTTCATATTTGCGCCTCTTGGTCCTTTCTGCATTAGTAGCCGCCGCCCCCGCCGTCACGGAGGTCGCCTGCAAGTGAGACATCGCAAGAGTATCTACGCATGTGGCATACGTGCCTGCGTATTTACATACATACATTGCTTGGGTACATACTTGATTATATTATTATTAATTTATATTATTATTATTTTGAGCATGTCCTGAATAATGCCCATGCTTTAGCCCGCGTCAGCTAGACTTTAAGTTCAGTTCAGAAGTTGGTACATAACTAACAACTTCGAACTGGTATTCTCTACTTTATGGTGATCTTTGAGGATCAAAGCTCGCTGCTCTAAAATAAATGATTAATCTTTATATTTTATACACGTTTGTGGATATGCTTGCGTTGTTCCACTTGCAGGCGACCTCCATGACGGCGAGGGCGACAGCCACTAATACAGAAAGAGCCAAGAATCGCAAGTATGAAATTATTGAAAATAATCTAATTTTTAGTGCCTTTTGGTGTTGATTCCTGGGGTCGTGGGGCGAAGATGCTAGATCCATTTTTCAGGATCTATCTTCTCGTCTCAGAGTCAACAGATGACCGGAGGGCTGGCAGTTAAGCTAAACTTATATGTTGACCGAGCAACATATAAGTTTAGCTATTCAACTGGGTAACGCAGCCAGCGTTCTGGGCACATTGCCTCATTGCATATAAAGTTTTTAATTTAGATTTTTATGTATTCCGTTATTATTTGTAATTTAAGTAATAAAAATAATTGAACTAAGTAGGTACTTATTTCAATTAGTCAGTATTGATATTTTTAATTTTGTTGAGGTTAGTTGATTGAGGTCCCCGAAAAATAAGTGTTGGAAGAAAATTTATATGATATTTTTAATGTTTTGTTTTTAGTTAGATTTTAATGTATCTTGTAAAGAACATATGTAGTTTTAGATATAATTCTTATATGTGGGCAAATAAATCATTACAGAAATTTTTTAAAAAACTTGATTATATTATTTGTATCTAAGATCCCGAGCAATTTCCGTGGAAGGTATCTTTGTGAGTAGGTTAACGATAATAATTATGAGATTCCGAACGAAAAGTACGATTGAGTTTATTTATTTAACTTTTTCATTTTATTTACTAACACCGACGCGACGGCAAAAATCTAGTAAAAATCGAGATCTTACTCCTAGTATGAAAATGTTACAGAAAGGCAAAGAAATAATTAAAATCGTAATTTTTTTTATTTTCTCGCAATCCAATTAAAATCCAAAAACAGTTAGAAGCCATTCTATTCGATTGTTTCGATGTTTAGCAAGGGACTAAAACAATATGCGGTTGTTTAATCTAGCGAGTCTAGGGCTTCGTGAATTTAGGGACAAAAAGTAGCATATGTCCAATCGCATGTCATAATATTATATACCTGCTTGTACACATATTTCCATGTCACATTTTACCAAAATTGGTTAAACAGATGGGCCGTGAAGAGGTGAAAACCAAAAGAAATAATTAAGCATGTGTTCCAAAAACTTTTAAGGTGGTTTTAACCGTAAAAGGAGAGTACCTAAACGTTACCAGTATTATACGACTTACGAGCAGGTACCTAATCCACACCGTCACTCTCTTAGCAAACGTTAATAAAGGCAACCGCTAAAAACGGAAATTCAAAAGTTGCTCTCCCGAAAGGGTTACCATTATTAAAATTAAAATTAGATTACGTTTTTCGGTTAATGCTGTTGTTTTGCGAGGTAATTATTATCTTGAGGGAGAGGTGGGTGATTAACAGCGTACGATCTAATTCGATAGCTACTGTAATATTAACAAGTATCTCGGTGAAGCAGTTTTTGGTACGTTTTTGATTGCAGTTTAGTCCCGATGATAATTACTTTTGGGCAAGGGTTGCGCCAAATGCCTATATACAGGTTGATATAATTCACGTTAGTAGGTATCTAAGGATGTTTAGCACAAAGGCTTTTAATTAGCATACTTGTATAGAAATAGTGTTCTGAGGTATTACGAAACAGAGTGATTGTAACATTAAGTATATAAAAATTATGAGATAATTCTCACGATTTTGTTCCCGTGGATATAATGTTTTTTTAAGTCTTTTGGGATTTCTTTCATTTGCCATGGTATAAAGTACCTAAGATACGCAAGTCCGGGATGCAAACTTTCTAAGGTTAAAAGGATGAAATTGAAAACAGATGTACAGCCATCAGACAATATTATTATTTTATTATTTTAGTATAGGTATGGTGAATAAGTAGGCAGGTATATGTTTTTATTAGTGTATTTTTTTTCACGCATGCAGAATTATATATTTTTTTTTGTTGCAAGATGACTAACCAAAAAATCAAAGCAGTTATTCTTCTCTATATTTTATCTCTTTGGTCGATGGAGTTTAGAATTTAGAGAATTCTGCACTCAATCCTCAATGTACGACATACAGGTGTCTCTAATGTTATGTTTTCACTCTACCACCGGTTCGAAAAGAAAGTTTATTGATTGGTCTGCAAAAAGGCTCCAACGTTTAATTATTATGACGGTTTACTCATAATATACCACTTTATTATAATCATCCTGTAGAATGTACCGCTCGGTTGTTATTGTTATTGTGATTATGTACCGTCAAGTTACCCAGCGCGCTATGACAGTGTTACACCCGTGTGCATTAATAATAGAGTTACTTACTACTTGTATGCGATGTTAATACCTCATAAGAACACTTGAAATGAATGCTTAAGATGAAGATAATGTCAATATAGTGTAAAGAATGCCATGATAAGAATAAATAAAATAATAATTAATTAGCGTGGATGCATTTTATGTCGCCAATTTATACAAAAGCATACGGTAGTGCTTACTTTACTTTAAAGCTATAGACATTGTGAGACTTGCAAAAGAACCGCGGTTAATTGCCTCATCTACTGATAGCGTACGCGCTTGACTTTACAGCGCCGAAATGCAGCCAGCATTCTTGGCCCCATTCCACGCGAGCATGATTTGTGCCCTAAATAGGTAAGGCTATATACGTTTTATTTTAACGTTTTTAATATATTAGAAGAAAAAAAGTTAAGAAAACTAAATATACTCAAAAACATTTATACCTCGGAGAGACCTCGGGGACATAGGCTTATAGTCCCACTAACTTATCTAACCCGGCGACAGCGGCGCAAGTATATATTAAAAATAAAATTAAACAGGCATAATAATTAGTTCCAATTTTTGGACACCGGTTCAGTTAAGTTTGTGGAACATATAATATTTTCGAAAATAATATTATAATAGAAATATTACTAATTATTATCATTTCAAATATTGGATAGAATCAGGCGTTACTTTGCGGAAGTTCATGATTTAGCAAGAAAAGTTTACAATTATTTTAACAGAAAAAATTCTGTATGGTCAAGCATGCAGTTAGAAGCGAAGCACCGTTTACCTTCCCAACCAAGCAAGAAAGCCAAGTTCCCAAGCAAGCAATGCCACCACCACTCACATGCACCACCACACAAGACTTTTATACTTTATAGTAATATATAATTATACTTTATAGTAATATAAAAGTCTTGTGTGGTGGTGCATGTGAGTGGTGGTGGCATTGCTTGCTTGGGAACTTGGCTTTCTTGCTTGGTTGGGAAGGTAAACGGTGCTTCGCTTGTAACTGCATGCTTGACCATACAGAATTTTTTCTGTTGGCGGATTATAGCAAAATAATTGTAATCTTTTCTTGCTATATTATCATTTCACTGTGTTTGCATCACTTCAGCTGTCAAGTACGAAACCCCTTTATGGGATTAATGCAACTTAACGTTGAACCCGTATATAATTATATTAACCTACGGAGGTTATTTAGAGCATAGTTAGAGACTCAAAATCTTAAGTTGTTAGAGATAGAGAAAGTTCAATGGAACCATATTGTTGGTTTTGGAGTATACAATGTTTTTTTTAGAACTGGGAAAATAAAACTTTATTGAAATTAAAACTATGAAATACCTACATTAAAATCAAAATTAAAACTAAATTAATGAATTGACTGAATTTAAATCTTGTCAACTAGTCACACATACTAAACTCGCCGGCATATTTAGCGGAACATAAAAAAAAGGTTTGATATCAGTATCATATAAGGCTGCTGGCTGGTTTATACGTCATTTAATTTAAAAAGAAATATTTTCAAATTAAGAAAACAATTGATCATCACATTTTATGCAATTGTTTTAATTTTATTCAAATACACCTTATCTGGAGCGAACTTCGAGTATTTCTTCCTTCTGAGTTTGATTTAAAATTTCATTGAAATACTGTTTTTTGTTAGTTTTTTTTTAATCGCGTATATGTCTGGAGTTGATGACTGAATTATGCCTGACTTAGCCCCAACGAAGATTGCCAGGGCACTCGAAATGCGAAGAAATGGTCAAACCTACAGAGTGATATCCAGAGATCTTCGTCGACCAGTTTCAACGATCCATCGCAGTATCCAACGGTTCAGGGAGACCGGTACTTATCTGAGAAGAGCAGGACAAGGCAGAAAAAGACGCAATTCGAGTAGGGATGATCATTTCATTCGGCTTCGTGTACGTAGGAACCCCCGTTTGACGGCCGTCCAAGCCCGACATGAGTTAGAAGCAGTGCGGGGTGTAACCGTAAGTGAGCGTACGGTACGAAGAAGGCTCGCAGAAGCTGGTTTGGGTTCATTTGTGCCCGCCAAGGCTCCAAGGCTCGAGGTAAATCATCGTAGAAACAGGTTAACTTTTGCTCAGGAACATCGACTTTGGAACGCGGACCAATGGAGTAAGGTATTGTTTAGTGATGAGTGCAGAATTCTCTTAAATCAAATTGACGGCAGGCAAAGAATATACAGACGCAAAGGAGAACGATACATTCAGACAAATTTTGAAACTACAGTTGCATACGGTGGTGGATCAATAATGGTATGGGCGGGCATTTGTTTGGGAGTTAGCACAGACTTGGTAGTGATTGACAGAGGGAGTCTGACTGCAGACCGCTATATCAGAGAAGTTTTAGAAGAAAATGGCGTACCGTTTGCCCCATATATCGGTGAAGATTTTGTTTTTATGCAGGATAATGCTCGGCCGCATACCGCTCGGGTAACTCAAGCTTATCTTAATGATATGAATATCACTGTTATGGAGTGACCGGCGAGATCACCGGATATGAACCCAATAGAGCACGTTTGGGACTTGCTGAAAAGAAAAGTTAAGTCCAGAATTCCAGCTCCTGCCAACGTGGGAGAACTGCGAATCGCCGTAATTGAGGAATGGCGGAGACTATCCCAGGAGACCATCGATAACATCATTCTCAGTATGCCTAGACGGGTAGAAACTTTAATAAGAGCACGT
The DNA here is from genome assembly GCA_964035005.1 of Erebia palarica. Lineage (NCBI taxonomy): Eukaryota > Metazoa > Arthropoda > Insecta > Lepidoptera > Nymphalidae > Erebia > Erebia palarica. Next base: position 27,275,257 of record OZ035986.1, read on the forward strand.
GGAGGAAATACGCGATATTAATCACCATTTTTCTAATTTAATTAATTGTTATTTTAATATTAATTTTCACTTTTCCCGGTTACATGAAAAGTTCAAAAATGTACCATTTTTCACAAATAGCCTTTATTCGCAAAATCTGTTCTTAATGTGATCTCATTTTAAGTAAAACAAATGAAACTTTAAATAACAAAAGAAGTGTAGTAAGTAGATTTTAAAATAAAACCATATTTTGTTAATTATGGACCTTTTTTATGTTCCGCTAAATATGCCGGCGAGTTTATATCCTATATTTTCAACTAGCTGATGCATCAGCCACATTTATTGTAACAACAGCTTTTTACTGCTATCCTTTATTTTGGACAAAAATTTTGCTGGATTTCATTTGATATACCTACTACAAGTGGTAAAATTAAACTAATCTAGTTCAAACACTCACTTATGAAACCCATTTACTTTTTGTTTGTGATCTGTATGTAACCTTTCCATAATCTTACCTGCTTAAAATAAACTTTGTTCAGTCACTTCTAGACATCTATTATAATTCTTCGTAATTCAATTTCGGCACAAGTTTTTGTAGATTAAAAATATAATTAAATTTTTATTGTGTACTCTATTGGCTTGTGCAAATGTTGTTTTATTTTTGGCTTGCAAACACGCTCCGGGTGTTTTACAAGGATTTTAAAGTTTACTTTGTCTTGAAACTTTGCTCTTTGGGGTGGTTGAAAATGGTCATTGCATTCAAAATTTACCACAATTGTATCATGACTTAAGCATTCTGCCAGTTAGACTGGTTGTATTTACTTACTAGAACGTTCTATAAGTCAGGGGATGAAGTATTTTTTTATGTTAGATGAAGAAATGTTAGAAAGGCTTTTAATTATTTATATAATTTTTTTCATGTCATGTGTTAAATTTAATATTGTTACAATCGTAGCTTTAGTAGTTAAACCTAAAAAATCATCAAGAGAAATCACCAGAAATCATCACGGATCAGCTGGACAACGATAATCGGGTAAGTTAGAAGAATTAAAGCTAGCTTAGACTTTCCTGCGGACTCTCGGGTCTATAGGCACGTTTGAGACAGTAAAACAGCCTTGACCGAAAAAAATACCGCGGTAATCCGTATCTACTTAAATGCATTTTGGTGTAAGCAAGATCGAACCGTCACCCACTGCAGTGAAAATAATCAGATCAGGGGTACAAGTAGAAATTGAATTAGGGAAGATTTGACCCACTGGGCATTATCCCATGATCCACACAGACACAAAAATGTGCGTTAATCTAATAGACATAAAACCCAGTATAGTTTAAAAGTTGCTATTATCATTGTTCAAATAGAAATGGGATTTTATGATATAGATGATAGAGCACAAAGTTGCACGTAGTTTTTTTGGATTTCAACAGAGGGGTGACCAACGAGATCAATGCTTATTTGTATCTAATAGCAAAAAAACCAACAGATGCAGGCATTTTACGGGTAAAATAATGTACTTAGCCGGATTTAGACGACCTCTCTTTGATCTCGGCTTTGCACTCTGGCGTTACTAGCATTTTATTGTCAGGTGACGTCAGATTACTTTTATTTTTGGTCCACGATACGATTGGCTTATGATTTGGGTTTGTGATTGTTGATAATGAAGTGTGACGTAATGCTGTTTATTCAAACTTTCTTCGCAAAGGGTGATGGGGAAGGTCTTCTTATCTTACGTCTGTTTTTTTTGACATATCACTTGATTTAGACTTGATCTGTTATGCGGATGATTTAAAGCTGTTAATATACATAATGACATATGCAAATTTTGTAATGAACGATTTTATAATATATATATTAGGTATATATTATTCTAAACGAGCCACATTCCAAAATGCTAAATTTCAGCTCACCGCACCTTTATTCAAGCGAGCCTACCTGCTAAAACGGAGACTTAGGTATACGCTCTAATTCGAGCGTTGGCAAGGTTGGCCTGGAGTGCATCTTGTCCTGGCGAGAGCTTTTCTTCGGCTGTGGAATGTCAGAGTCTATGGGATAAACTACATGTAATCTAGCTTTATAGTTTTGGTCCTAAAAATTTTTTAAAACCTATGAAACTTCACTAGTACTGAAGTTGGAGATAACGTCTCCATACAACTCAAGGTATTATACTAGGACTATAATAAGTTATGATGAACGATTTCAGTATAAGTAGGTATATATCTACTTATACTGAAATCGTACGAAAACGTACTACCTATATAATAGCAAGTCCTAACTGAGGAACAGTTTTAATAGTTATTATTTTCTTTACTTCAAGTTTTAGACTCTCATACATTAGGTTTATGATAAAAACCTTAGAGTCTAATTAAAAGAATTGGACACATATCTACGTCTTGCTCTTGTCGTTTGATCTCTGATTTTAGGGAGTAACAGCATTCTGTGTTTCTGTTGTCACTCTTGGTTATGAAATGTTCCTTTTTTGTAAACAATCAAATATTAATCCTTTTAGCTTCCCTACTATTCGACAAGCGCTCAGAGAATGCAAGCAGTAGTAACATATTTTGAACAAACAATCGACGTTATCCCTTCAAATAGCGTAAGATCCCAAGTGTAACGAGATATAATATAACATAATCGATTATACACCCTAAAAATTATTCCTGCACTATTTTAGACAAATCAAAATTCGTTCGAAAAAAACTATTAATGCCTTATTTTTAAAGCAATAGGGTTTACGTTAAGATATAAACGTATTTTGCGCATATAGTGACTAGTTTGGCAAATGAAGTGCTAGTAAAACCTTTTGATGCATAGAACGAAATTACTGTCCGAAGTTTGAACTTTACTGGCACGACTTAAGAAATATTATATATTGTTACATATACGAAGTGTAGAGAAACTTTGTAACCTACGCTTTCATGGTTTGCTGGCCCATTTGTCGGCTTGGAACCCCAGCTAAGCTCATGGGCGGGATGTTGTCGGTGTTCGAGTCTAATTTTATTGTTATTTCAATTCCATTTGCAGAACCCTTAATTTCGGGGAATATTTTTTTGCTAATCATCGTTATTATTGCGAAGCTGACATTTATTGTTAGCTGATTGTTCATTGAGTGTCGCGTACCTTTTAGTTTTATTAAAGGATCTCCACTTGTTTAGAAGACTGATAACCTCGAGCGCTTCCGAGCGCGTCCCTACACAAACGAAGTTTTAATTCTTTTTTAATTCATTTGCATTAAAATGGACCAAACTCAGTGAAATTGTGACACGCTCAAAAGCTAATGGTTAAGTACCGGATTTGTGTCTAAATGTTTATTTAGGGTTACACGTAATAATTGTATGCTAAATCTTCAAGTCTGTGTAAATTTGGGCCCCTAGTCAAAAAAAATAACTTTGGACTAGAACTATAGAAAGTTTTAGAGTTGTCCGAACACTAGCTGGAAGCCAAATTGTCGGCTTTGGACTAAGTGAACTGAACATTTCTGAGGATTTATTAGACCAATTGCGACAGATTTTAATATGTAAAAGTATGTTGCACTGGAATTCTGGTTTGGTCCTTATCATAGTATAATAAAAAATTCCGAATTACCAACTCAACCCTTAAAGTAGGTAAGTATATGTACTTATCAGTCGTGAGTGATATGATGATACAGCAGGCATCAAGAAACAACAACCACTGATATCACCTTGTTCACTCTGAAATCACTGTGAATAGACACAGTAAACCCGAGATAATTCCTTTCAATTACAATGTTTTCGGTTCTAGAATTATTTATGAGACAAAGCAGGTATTATTTTTTTCACGATCTCCTCTTTAATTCAGGTGTAGTTGATGACAGGCCGGGCGACACAATTCGCACATTACTTCTTATTTATTATCAAAACTTGTCGGACCCTCATTTGGTAAAAAAAAACAATTTCGCAACTTCGCGCGGACCGACGTGGGACTGTCAACAATTTTATTCGCCAGAGGAAGTTACCGTGCGAAATAGTATCATAAAGTGGTGTAATGGACAAAAGAGGCTCTAACGATGCGCCGGCTGCGAGACCGGCTTAATCTCGTAAATAAAATATTAAGAAGAAATCACTGGAACTGAGAGACGGGAAATGCTGCAATTTACAGCATGGAAATTGTACAGTATCTTCGGGATCTGTATTAATACAATTTAAATGTTAAGTAGGTACTTTCTTTCTTGTTCAATTTAATTTAACTACTATTAGGTTGTACACTGTACATCCATGCATACGCAAATCGTATTCGCGATTGTGTTGAAACTAGTTGTTGACATTCATTGCGTGAAGATATTTTCTTATGTAGAAGCGTAAATGTACAATATGTGAAGGGCAAATCCCATTGCAAATCATGCCGGACACTCCTGCTTGAATTGAATGGATATTTAAACTAGATTATACTTGCTGGCGGCGATTAAGTAACTCAGAAATATTTTTTTAATAGTGAATTTTATATTCTATTATATATTTTACTCATCTGGTGATTGTTTTGTACAAAATTTATGTCCACTCATCTAACGGGTGTATGTCACGTAGAGGGGTGAAGGGGTATCCCAATTATGTACGTAAAGAGAATAGTTAGTCACCTTTAGTAGAGCATGAAGCCCCCGGTTCCATCATTCATACCATATTAAACGAGTACCAATTTATCTACCTGAAATTCAATAGACCATCCAATCCATCCAAGCTTTATATTCAAAATTTTCAATCAATCAAGTACCTATATAGGTACAAATCGCTGAAGTTGACTTACTGGAACTAGTACACATTTAAATACCGGGTGCCATAATATATCAAAGTATAGCTCAAAACAATAGATCTGGGAGATTTTGCAAGTATTTTAATTGTAATCCTTTATAATCAAACTTTTCTCATAAAATATACTTACTTATCTACTCTTAAAAAAGTTCAAGATATAGTGTTGGGTTCAAGATACAGGGTTGACGCTGAGTGATTCAAAAGCAAAGCCTTCCTATCGTAGCTACTTTGTTCTAATATTATATATGCGAAAGTTTGGATGGATGGATGATTGACTCAATCACCTCACGCTAATCAAACGGCTGAACGGATCTGGATGAGGCATAGAGATAGATTAAGTAGGTATAGTCTGGAATAACATATAGGCTAATTTTATCCCGGAAAATTAAGGAGTTCCTGCGGGAATTACGAATTTTTTCATAAAAATATGTTGTATTGAATAGAAGCAGGTGTTACTTTGCGGAAGTCCATGATAGTGAATGAACTAGAAGTTTAATTCGCTATAATCCGGTGTCGGAGTGAAACGTACGTTGAGAGTGATTTGGAGGATTTGTGTGGTGTGTTGTTGTGCCTGTGCGAATTTCTGGGTGGTGGGTGTGCTGCAGGTGAAAGACACGCACTGTACCACACAGATTTGTCTACTGTAGCGGATTATAGCGAATTAAACTTCTAGTTCATTCACAAAAATATGTTGATTAAAATAATTATTTAAACGATCAAATAAGACTAAACTAATACAAAGATCGTATGAATTCTTGTTCGTATGGATACCAGGGAAATTCGAAAAATGGAGAATTCTGCAGGTTTTTTAGCGTGACTTTGGATAGTAAGCTATTTAGTATGCGTAGATATAATAAATCTAAAACATATAGCTTTATGAGTATCTACTTTAGAATTTTGAAATGCTACGTAGGTTGGAATTGTACGAGTACGTAATTTTCTTCGTACCGTACCCGTGCCGATCCTTCGTAGTTCATGCAGAGGCTCCCTTAGGTTTTTTCTCATGAATAATTCTGTCTCTTTTCTTTCCAAAGACATAATTAAGCCTCACGGATAACAATTGGGCTAAACTGGCCTTTTATACGGAATTCCCTTTGGACATAATTCGGTTTGAATTTTAATGCGCAAGAGTCTTTTACAAGTATTATGTCACATAACAAAAGCTTTTTTATAACTTGGCCTTATTACCGACCTTATAAATGTCTGTTGTCTACATGTAGTTATAATTTGACTGCGTTATTTATTAATTGCAGCAAAAAAAATAACGATTTTGGGTCACACAAAAACAATTTATGCTGAAAATTAGAATTATTATTGAGATTAGATGGAGGTATGTGTGTTTGAACTGGCTAACATAAACACACTATGAACTAGATGGACAAAATATTAGCGCAAAACTTTAATTTATCCTTTCCTGGCCGAAGTGTTTTTTACTAAGTTGATTCGGGAAAATAAGTCAAACATTGCAGCATCTGTTTCAAGCCATTTATGAGAAAGTTAAAAATGACTAAAATTACATTTTAGTTCTTCCTAAATATTCAATAATTATGATTGCAAGTATATAAAAGTGGTAATAAAAAGTAATCTGCTTTCGTGGCCCAGCTGAACGTTGTGAATTTTTGCATTAATATTGTTTTAATCAAATAAAGGACACTATCGATTTTGAGAGGGTAGATAAAGTTGGGCCGGAGTCTAAAGTACATCAAATAAAACCTGCAATGAATGTCAGGAGGTCTCCAGAGATTGAAAGCGTGCATGACGCGCGTGTCTGATGCTTCACTATTGAGATCGTTGCTCTACTATAGATTAGTTTATGCCTTGTTTAAGCAGTTCGTATAGCTTGATACAGAAAGACAAATCTCTACGTCACTGTGCGTTATATTTTGCATCAAAATAGTTTGAAAAGATGAGCCACGAAATCGACAGACAGGCAGACGAATAGACAGGCACACTTTCGCAATAGAATATAATAAGAGTATGGATTACTACCCAAGCATGTTTATAATAATATTGTAACCCGAAGAATTTAGGAAATTTAATTTGAGGAAGCTTTATTATCGGTAGATATAGATTACAAAGCCCTTTTAATAAATTATTTAATCTTTTTAAGTACTTATTTTTGTATCCATCACACGCACACGCAAACTTAACTAACATTCAGGATAAAAATATTATAGGACACTTTTTACCCCGAATAATGAAGGATGAAATATAAATAGTTTGTTAATAATACAAAGAATATTCTGCTGAGTTCCCCTATATATATTGCAGTATTTCTTCCTCATTTCAATGTTTAAAATATAAATTATAGTCTCGTTTCGAAATACCTACCTACTCAAATTTCTCAAAGTGAATAAATACGTTACGAGTGTCCCAATCGAGCACTAAAATAATTCGAGCCCTTGCGCATTGCTGGCACGTGACCGGTAATCGTACAAATTGAGACATGCTCGCTTGAACCCGTACTTGCGGAGAAAAAACAATTAAATAGGTGATAGAAAACGAGGGGTGATCTTGTCCTATCATATTATTAAACCTTTATAAATTAACAGTTACATTTACAATATTTTGAACAGTATTTTAAACGATAAGGTATGGGAAACCATGGGTATGTCTTATAAAACAGTATACTACCCTGTTTTATAAGACAGGTTACAGGACTTCCCGTTAAACTAGAGTCATGAAATTTGGCTAGAAGCAAGGTATAGCACAAGCATACACGTACAAGTCGTTAATTAGGGTTCCGTACTCATAGGGTGTGGAATTGTTGCTGCTAGTTTAGCGCCTGACAAGTCGACAGCAGTGAGAATCTTAAATAATTAAAATAATTTATAAATGAAGAACCTATGTAAAATATTAAATGTCAATGTCATACATAGGTATTTGTAGTATAATAATTCTATACAGATTTTTGTACCTTAACCGAAGTTTTTATGGTATTTAGGATAATTTATTCTCAATTTATGGCACAATGTATATCCGGTGGTCTGTAGACACGTGGCGGTATCGCGACTAATCGCATTTCCGGTTCCGATGATCGCATAATTGTAATGAAAAACCTTTTGAGTTATGATTATTTTGAACTAAGTTATCATACCTAAGTGTTGTTATTTTGAGGGACCAATAAGCATATTATTTATTTATTAGGAAAAAATAATGTACTTAATGATGCTTTCTTGGTTTCAAACAATATATATAAAATCGCGCTTTGAAGCTGTATCCAGTTTGCTATATCGATTGTTATATTGACCTGATCTGGTGGACTCTCGAACAGACTATAGATTGAATCATGAATGTCCAGAATCCAGATGTATTCTTCTTCTTACCCGTGTATAGGTACGGAAACGTCTAGAGGTACGCTATATATATAATCACTCACTAATTATTCTTCAATCAAAGGACAAAGCACTTAGCATTTATAATATGGGCTGTAAGGGAGTTATATCAAATTACACCAAAACCCAATCAAGGCGTGCTGCCCAAATGCTCCATTTTTTAATGAATGAACGTTGAATATTATTCAAAAAGTTGTCGAAATTGATTCTTTAATAAAATAATTGAAAAAAGAAGAAGTATCCTCATTTATAATTTATAATTAATATGAATTTAGAAAGGAAATCAAGTCATTTTTAAATCCTTCCTTTCTGATTAGGGTTCTGAAACTAATGCTTTCATAATTTATTTTTTTATACCATACCTATAGGTATGTTCACTTTTTCTACAAAAGATATCTGAAATTCTTGGAATATCTTAAAATCATTGATATGTTCTAAAATAAGACGACGTACAATAAGCTAACCAAATTCAACAAAATGCGCACAAGGCAAAATTGAGACAAAAGGAAAAGATTTTAAAACTGCCGATCTGTTAGTACTGAGGATATGCAATTGCATTCAGTAGGTACAAATTCGTACAATAATAGTACAATACCTCTCCCGAAATTAAGGTAAACAAAACAGAAATATAGAGCAACAAATACAAAAGAGAGTTATAATTGGGATTAGCGCTCGCTTTTAATTCAACGTTAATTATGGTTTTAATTGGGGGTACACGAATAACATATTTTCCCGTTTTCAGTACGTGTAGCCGGTAACGATAGCAACAACGTATAATATACAAATATTTAAAGGACAAGATAAGTAAATTAGTTTAAATTAGGTAAGAGACACTTGCTGTAATAAGAAAGATATTAAACCGAGCTTACATTAATAGATTGTAGAGTTATGCGGAAGATATGTATTTTTAATATAACATTAGATATGTATTATATTTTCTAAATAATGCATTATCATTTTAAGTTTCTCTTCTTTCACCGCTATCGAAACATTAAAGAAGACTTTTATCACAATATACTTCACACAGAAATTCCACTAAACTAAAACCAGAGTGGATCAGCTAGTTAGTAGCTTTATCAAATAAAAATACTTCGTGAAATGTTTTGCAGGTCGTATCAATGCGTGCGTTGGAAAGGCTCAGGCGCTTCCGTTGATGGGATGGGGAGTGGAGAGGCCACATCCGCCGGAAGCTTTGGCCCGCATATTATGAACGTTCTACTATTTCTTGTTATTCGTTATGTGTATTTATGTAGAATTTTTACGTTCAGAGATTTGTACGGGTTGAAGTAGAAAATTATATTTAGTAAACTTAATTTATGTTTGTAATTAGACAAATAATATATTAACTGCTAATTAAGTTTTAATTCTCTAAGACAGAACAACACTCAGAACAAAACTCAACGGTTCATAGTAAGACTATTTTTGTAGTTGTTGTTGCTTTTGCTTTGAATAGTTACGTTTTTTTATAGAGACCATGCTATCGAAACTAAATTGATAGACCGCTGCCCTCTTAGCTTCTTAGCCTAATTTCGTATATCATATTTTATTATACAGACTTTCCTTGAAAAAATATTGTGAGGTATCTAAGTTAGGTAAATAAATATTCAATACTATTTACTTTTGCCTCTCATTTGTATTGTTTATAAAATATGGCGCCTCAACTCTTGCCCGAAGATTTAAACCTCAGATCCCTTTTCACAACAAAAGCGTTGTTTACGTTTTTTTTGTTTCAAAATAGACTTATTGTAGACGTTGCTTAACCAGTCTATGCACAGGCCCAATAGTGGTTTTGCACCGAGCGATGTGCGAGTCCCTAAAAAGGGTACGCGATGGTGGTATGGTATTTGTCATAAACGCATGGAGGTGATATATGTTAGCTGGACGTAGTACAATGAGATGAATGTTAGCCATCTTTTGGCGGTGGACATAATATGTTATACTAGACGATGCACGACTTCGTCCGCGCAGATTAAGTACGTGTTTTTTATTTCCCGGGGGAACTCCTCAATTTTCCGGGATAAGATCCTTCCCCGGGATGTAACCTACCTCTATACCAAATTTTATCAAAATCGGTTGAAAAGTCTTATAATACAAACAAACAGACAGACAGACACACTTCCGCATTTATAATATAAGTAATGGATGGACATAGAGAGGCATCCTTACATCTTGGTTATTACTCGATCAGGGACCATAGTACTAGCGTCCACTCTCGTAATCGGCTAGACTAAAATGCGCAAGTAACTTTGAAATATAAAAAGTCAATTTTCCTATGAAACGTTGTTTTTACTGTCCCAAAAATAAATTACATAGTTAATCTTTAAATCTTTAATTGAGTTAAAAATTCAAACAAAATAATTATTCAGCTTGGCTTACTGAGTCAGTGTCTGATACTCGCTAACAATAGCCGTGTTAGTGTTCTCGCGAAACGTGCTGACTAAGCGCAATGCGCTCGCGCCCGCGTCGCGTACCTACGTTACAATGACCCAGTTTGGTTATTGCTGCGTAAGACCATCGCTACGTTAATATAATTTATTTATATACTAGTGTTATACTGCAGTCATGGCCTCACCAATTAAAATTGAGCGAACAAATTAAGGTGGGAAAACAAGGATCCATTAAATATGTTTATGCTCACCTTCGAAAATGGTGAGGACATAAATAAAATTTATGGAATTACATCGATATTAGGATGTAAAGTGGAGATCCATCCGCTAAAAACATCGAAGCTGGTTTCTCAGTGCAAAAAGTGCCAAACCTATGGGCATACTCAGAAATACTGTTCCAGAGAGCCAAGGTGCGTAAAGTGCACTGGCAAACATGAGTTGCCAAAGAAATGCAATCCCTTAAGAACAAGGCTACCAATTACTCACAGGTACCCCGTGAAACAGGTAAGCAAAAAACATCCAATAATCAACAATGCGCAGAAACTAAGAAAAGCTCTAAGACTGTTACATATGCTCAAATAGCAGCTAATAAAAGAACAAAGAGCAATGCACATTCAAATAGCCCTTTCGAAGAGAAACTAGACGTAATTCTCAAACTTATGTATATATATAACTATATATAACTTCATTTGACCAACGATTAAGCAAACTAGGAAGTAGCAACAACAAAGCTACCAAAAAAGCAAGAAAATAATTAATTATGGGATTAAAGACTATGGCTTGGAACTCAAATGGACTACTTCAACACCAGCATGAGTTACAAATAGTCCTTGATACCGAAAGCATTGATGTGTGTTTAATATCAGAAACACACTTCACAAAAGAATCTTACATCCGATTAAGAGGATACAAAGTTTATCATGCACTACATCCTAATAACTCTGCAAGAGGAGGTAGTGCAGTCATAATAAAAGAACATCTAAACCATTACGAACAAAGCAAGTACGAAGAACTAGAAGTACAAGCAGTGGCAATATGTGTCGAAACAGAACGTTTTCCCTTAACCATTGTTGCTGTATATTTTCCGCCGCGACATGTGCTTAAGAAGGATTATTATACAGATTTTTTAAAACTATTTGGCAACAGATTTATCATTGGAGGTGATTTCAATGCCAAGAATACCTTCTGGGGCTCGAGACTTACTACAACAAAAGGTAAAGAACTCTTGTGTGTTATCCAAAGTATTGATTGCGATGTAGTAAGCACAGGAACGCCAACATACTGGCCTACAGACCCTAAAAATATACCACCAAGATATCTAAATATTGAAGAAAAATACGACATGAACTCCGATCATTCTCCTATCCTGTTAACAGTTAGCGAAAACATAGCATGTAAAGAGATCAACGCTACACTAGTTACTAAAAATACTGACTGGTATAGCTTTAAGATCGACCTGAATAATAGGATAAACTTACAAGTTCCTTTGAAAACACCTGAGCAACTTAACTTTGAACTAGAACAATTTATAATATATATACAGCAATCGGTTTGACAGAACACGCCAACTTCTAAGAAGTGGCGAAATGTGGCAATGTACCCCAGTAAAATCATCAAGCTCATTAAAGAAAAAAGAAAACAGAGGAAAAAATGGCATCATTCACGATCCCCACAAGATAAAAGACTTCTAAACAATTTAACCAAACAAATTAAAAGAGTAATACAAAAATTTCATGAAGCCACCTTTAAGAAACACCTTCAAAGCTTGACCGCTGATCGTGATTCTAACTATGCCCTCTGGAAAGTCACAAAAAACATGAAAAGACCTATAACACAAATTCCTCCAATCAGGGATGTTAATGGCAAATGGGCAATCAACAATACAGAAAAAGCTAAATTATTTGCAAATCATCTTCAAAGTATATTCCAACCAAACGATGGTCACACTCATCAAAATGACCTCCAGCAAATTCAACCAATAGAGGAAGACATCGATATAAAACTTGTCACACCAAAAGAAGTATTACGGGAAATAAAATATAGCCTGAGTCAAAAGAAATCACCGGGCTACGATCTTATCACCGGAGAAGTCTTAAATAATCTACCACGCCAAGCTCTAGTTAAGCTTACTAATTTAATCAATGCAGCATTTCGACTTAAGTATGTACCTGATTTATGGAAAATTGCTGAAGTTATTATGATATCCAAGCCAGGGAAACCTCCCCAAGAAACCACGTCATACAGGCCAATTTCACTGCGTAGCCATAATGTCCAAACTATTTGAAAAACTATTAGAGAATTAAACCCATAACCCCTTGGCTGCGGTGGCGCTAGTTGGCGCTTAGGGACATCTGCGCCGGGTTTTTGCACGGTGCCAAATTTCGCGAACTTTCGCGGCCCGTGCGAATATAAAAATTTATATCTCATATTACATGTACGAACTACGTAAACACAGTACCTCATTCAAATCGTTACGAAATACAGCAATAGATTAAAGTTATTATGGTTATCGCTCTTGTTTATACTTTACACAGAAAAATAACAAAAACAAAAACAAAAAATGACCCCGTTTTTAAAAATAAAACCTGAAAAAAATAAACAATATAATCAGTATCTTTGTTTTAAAAAGTTACTTACCACTATGGTTAGTCATTTAAGAGTAAAACAACAAGAAACAAAGATTCTTTTCAAAGATTCTCATTCTAGAACAAAAACCATGAATAAAAAATAAAGGTGTCAAATTATGGTTTCGTGTTTCACTCGCACGAAATTTCTACCCATAAATTCATCTCATAGAGTAGGGCCTCCAAAAAATTCCTACTGTGTCCTTATCTATCCTATTCGTTTCAGCCAAAGTTAGAGAGGAATCGAGATAGTACTTTACTCTGTAGAAAATCATTCTCCCGCGTCGGCGATTACGCATTCCGCCATTGCGCGCCGGAGCCAGTAAATGGCCGCGTAGCAGTTAACGCCAAATTCACCAATAGATGACAAAAATCTCGTACTAAGTCACCAACTTGGATTCAGAGAAAAGCATTCTACACTTTATCAGGTTCATAGAATAGTTAACATAATTGAGCAAACATTAGAAGAAAAAAAGGTTTGCACTACTGTATTTTTAGAAGTAGCGCAAGCCTTCGACAAAGTTTGGCATGAAGGACTTATATATAAGCTGAATATGATGTTGCCCAAAGCATTTGCAGAAATTTTGAAATCATATTACTAACAGAATGTTCAGAATTCGTCAAGAAGATGCATATTCAGAACTGAAGGAAATAAAAGCTGGGGTTCCACAAGGAAGTCTACTTGGTCCGGTCCTGTACCTTTTGTATACCAGTGATATCCCGGTGTCAGAAAATAATGTGATTGCTACTTTCGCTGATGATACTGCCATAATAGGAATTGGAAAAAGTCACGATGAAGCAGCCACAAAAGTCCAAGCTTCCATTAATAAAGTCTACGACTGGACGACCAGGTGGCGAATTAAGTTGAACGAATCAAAATCGGTCCATATAGATTTCACAAATAAAGCACCGAAATACAGCCCGATTTACATTAATGGACAACAGATAACGTATGTTATTACAGCTAAATACCTCGGTATGACACTGGATACTAAACAAAGGTGGAAAACGCATGTTAAAAAGAAACGAGAACAGTTAGAAATACGTTATAAAAATATGTATTGGCTACTTGGCAGAAAATCTTGTTTGTCAATACACAATAAAATTGTATTATATAAACAAGTCCTAACGCTTATTTGGACTTATGGCATACAGCTGTGGGGCTGCACTAAAAATACCAATATACAAATAATACAAAGGTTCCAAAACAAAGTACTTCGTAACATCGTGAATGCACTGTGGTACATTAGAAATAACGTAATTCATCGGGACCTGAAAATTGAATACGTCGACAAAGTTATTACCAAATTTTCAGAAGTCCATGATCATCGGCTTCACCGTCGCAGGTTAACGTTGAGGCAATTCAGTTGCTCGACGTTACGCAATTAGTGAGAAGACTAAAAAGGATAAAACCCTTTGAGTTAGTGCATAGTGACTAGTGATAGTGTAGTGATAGTGATGCATGAAAGAACACATGAACAAAGTGTCTATTAGCAACAATAAAGACTAAGATACGTCATTGGACAATTTCTTAGCACATAAGATAATTATAAGCTTAGGTTAAAGAAAAATTACTTATTAGTCAAATAGTCTGGCTAGATTGTAATTACATTGAGCACCTCTGTTAAGGCTGACTAAACAAAATTTATTAGTTGTAACCAGATAGTAAATCTTTTACCCGCTATCTCCTATACTCCAGTCCATGTTCTATGAACTCCCGAAGGAACCACAGCGAGCGATAAAAGCGTCATGCATAATGTACGGCCGTCCGAAATCGAAAAATTAAACTCCCGCCATCTGCCGGGCAGGCGGGTAATTACTAAGGGTTGCTCCTGTTATGACATGTATCCGTCGGTTTGTAGGGTTATGATCTTCGCTAATTACGCGCGCATCGTCGCGGATCGCGATCCCACTGGACTCAGACTAAAACCCTTTTAAACTTTTTTTTCGATTACTAATCTGTAATCGTGCATGAATAGTAATGCCGTTCATCAATGGAAGATGTAGAAAAATGGGTGACTCTAAAGACAATGTATATTTTCAGGTAATTAATAATATGAATAATTACAATAGCTTCTTAGCCCGCGACTGCGCCATTGTTAGCTTTAAAACCTCGCATTCCCTAGCATAGCAAACGGAAAAGTTTATTGTATGGAGACTCCTGCATTAAATCTTCAATCAGTGGAACTTAGCGGGGATATAAGTATGATATGAACCAACACATACCTATACGATTAAAAAAAAAAACAATGCAGAAGTTAGGTATTTAATATTTATAACTAAAAGTTAACGTTTTTGACAATATAATTTCTCGATTTCTTTATGAATAATAGTAAGTACTAAGTAGTCATATTTATAAATTAAACCGAAATAACAAAATAAATAATCATGCAAAACAGATCATAATCTAAAGGTCCAAAAGTTTCAGACCCGAACTATAAAATTAAGGATAAATTTCAAACCACTATTATTATTATTTGACATAATCGGAGAGATATGGTCCTGAAAGTGAAAACGCTCCATACCTTGGGCCATTGGGTGAACCGGTGAAAAAAATATTTAGTGGTCCGCGCAGCCAAGTAACATACTAATATTATATAAAAGTGAAATACAACTAATTCACTCACTCACTAGGGATTGACGTTATTTTTTGCATGGGAATAGTTGAGGACCTGGACATGACATAGGCTAAGGGCTTTTTATCCTGGAAAATTGAGTAGTGTCAATGGGAATTTAAAAAAACTTGTGCCACTCGGACAAAATTGCGTGCATCAGCTCGTTTGTGAATAAAATGAGTGCTAGAAGATGATTGTAAGAAATGATTATTTTGAAAAGAAAAAGAAGAGTGTAATCGTGTATAAAAAGTTTGAATGTAAAATGAGAGATAATTCGAAAATAGTGATTTCGAAACAATTGTTTGCGAACCTTCATTTGAAAAAACAATTAATTGCCGACCACTATTGTTAACAATATTACGATGAAAATTAAAACGAAAAACGTTATTTTTCATATTTTCAAATATATAGTTAGCTACTGTTCTATAATAATCTTACATTAACCACCTATAGTCCCACAAACTCATCTGACCAGGTGACAACGTCCGGTGAAACTTATACCTAAAACCAGTGATATCAGGTATATACGTTCCTAAAACTAAATATATACCTTATTAAAATTACCTAATACCTAGTATCGATTATTAGTCGATGCAATTTAAAGAGCACCAGACAGCTCTTTCGTGACATCTAAATTTATGCATACATAATAAGGTTGTAAGTTATTTTTCGATGCAGGTTTTGATAAATGTACATAATATAGGTATGTTACAGTCAAATCTCTTATTCGGTGTCCTAGTTGCTATACTAGGTTCTACTGCTAGAGTGTTTTAGTAAAGCGCAATACCAGTCTTCTGGCTGGGTGCTTTAATTCTGGGCCACATTCAACCTAATCTTATATGCATGATTTATGAACTTGATGATCTCTTCTTTGTAACAATTTGCTAACAACGACCTCAATTTACATAGACGGGCCTGGGTGGACTTATTTTACTAACACCATCTAGTCTGAAAAACGGGACAGCGCTATAGCGGGGATAAGGACAGGCTTATACAGGTGAGGGGCATGCCCTACACGTCGGACTTTTTTTCTATGAAACGGTCCATCTAGTACCAAGATATATATCGATGTTTGCTAATTGAAAATAGCAATTGCTGAGATTTTTGCCGGCTCGTGGGATCTTCTTTCTCAACTAGTGGTAGTCAAAACAAGACGTGTCATATGCGACACATTAAGGTATTTCCTATATGAAATAGACTAATTTGTGTTAAGAGTTGCGCAATTACTGTTTTTTGCAGTTAAATGTAGTTCTAGCCGAACAAGAGTTCAGACCGTAACATATAAAGTGACGGATTTAGCAGTGGCTGGTTAAACCTGCCAGGAGCTTGAAATCTAAACCTTTCACTCTGCGGTGAGTAGTGAGACAAGATTAGCAAAATATCAAAAGTACCTAATGTACCGTCTAAAGTTCGTTTTGTCAGTGTCTGATGGAGATTGGGGGTTAATTAGAATTTTGCCGATCGCGTCACGGGCAATCCGTCAACCTTTCCGAGTTAGAAGCGTGAAAAGGTAACAGACACGAGACGTGAATGGACCAATTAAATAATTCAGTTAATCGTGGAGCCGCTGGCGGCGACGTAAACATGCGTGCGAGGGACGAGGTGTCCTCGGAGGAGGGGTCAGTGGAGGGGAGAGGGCGTGGCCGATGACGTCACGCAGCACCCGGCTCAGTCGGTTATCACCCGGCGCATAGAGCGATCGCGGCGACGCGTCGCCATTTTTACCCCAAAGTACGATAAAGTCGCCAAAATTTTCGACCGGCAGTACCACTCACCCTCCAAGGTGTTGAAGTTGGAGGACGACCCATGGGGGTCATGTGCCATGTACTCCCCGGACAAGATGAAGTCCGGTGGAGGCCTGATGGCACCTCCCGGGTGTTTTCCAGGCAGATACAGTCCCACGTACCGCAGCAGCGACCCACGGCGCTGCGTACCGAACCCATCCGTAAGTGATAACTGATTTTGGCCACTGTTCACCACTCGCTTGTATTTACACGACGCATACATAACCGCCACAACAAAACATACTGAATATAAACACTAACAGATGTTTATAGTTGCATCTTTGTGCATAAATAGTTGAAACATTAAATACTCAACCTGCCTCTGGGCTCTTAGGATAATACATTTTTTTTCAGATCGCCGAATATTTGCTGAGCGTTTTATTATGTTAACACAATGGCTTGCCTTAGCGACTTTACATGGAGCTCCATTAACACGTGTTGTCTCAGCGAATGTATTTTCTACTAAACCTCAGTTCTCAGTGTATTCAGTGCTTTATATTTTTAAATGTATTTAAAACAACTCTAGACCAATTATTTTCAGTTTATAAAAAAATATCGAAGTAAACATTGAAAATATACCAACGAAATATAGATCTGAGTTTCAGTAATTGCAGCACTAGAAACAAAGAACACAAAAAGAAAATTAAATAAATATTATCCAGACTAAAAACTTAGTGACACTAAATATTAATATCCACGCGACCAGCCGTCGGCTTTTGACTATATCACAACGGCACCCAGGTCCTAAATATATTATAGTTCAATTTGTTGCTCAATAGAAGGATCGCGTCGCGTCGAACTACGGATGAAGTTGTTATTACTTGTAAATGAAGCTAATTTATTACTATTTTTAATAACTTACTAAAAATCTCAAAATAACTCAGCAATTGAAGAAGACAAAAATAAATGACAATAATATGTCTGCATGATTAATAAACCGATGCTATATAATTTAAACCTTTGTGATTGGTACAGATAAAATAATGTTGAAATAAATCATGTTTGTAATCAATTTATTACAATTACTTATTTGTTAAAAGTCGTGAAAAGTTGTAGCGTAGCTACCGTCGCGCGTCGTAGCAAATAGATTGCACCGGCAAGAAGTACGTTACCGTCGGCGGCTACGGACTCGTAGCGCCGTAGCCGCGTAGTGCGTAGCACATCTAAAACCATCTAATTTATTTCAAACCGTGTCAGTATTTACAAATATTGTAGGAGAGATATAAACTACCCTCGTGTGAGAAGCACTATAACAAAAAATACAAAATTAGGTATATAGAATTTAATTTGGTATATAATAATAATACAATATAAGGCGTATTTTTTGAGTAAAACAATGTAATGAATATAGTATTCATTACATTGTTTTAATCATTAAACGAGTAGTGACAGGTTTTAAAGTAAATCTAAGTTTATACATATTAATGTGACAATAATATTACTTCGTGCTGTTGCTTATTGAGAACTATAGGTTAAAATAAAAATATAAATCACATATTTTAATCTTTATGACACTGAGAGCTGGGCAGTGGAAACTTTTGCTAATTTGTTTTGAATTGCATATTTATCAATATGCAGTTACGGCCGGTACGGTGGCAGTGTCGACAGCGGTGCCCGAAGGAAAACCTCTTTATTGTTACAACCTATGAATTTAATGATCTCGTTTTATAATTTATTACAGATCTTCTACTTACCTATGTTATGTTAAATACTAAACTAGAATTAGTGCAAGTGTTGCTTGCCGAGTTTAAAAGTCTATCCAAAGTATACTCTTGAAAAAACATCCCATACATGATGATTATGTAAAAAAACCGTGGATTTGATTGGCTCTAGCAATTCGCGGGGCTGCGGTCGAATACGTTTACTATATTTTTGGTTATTTTTATTTTTTGTAAAAGAGCAAACGAGTATTTTGCCGGTTTTTCTCGGTAGGAATAGTTCAGAACCAGTGGTATATTAATTTGACGATTCAAAAGCACTTGGAAAAGTTTAAATTATGTTAAAAAATATTTGAATTTTCACAGGCTTGCCTCGAACGGAAAATTAGATTTTGTCTCAGTCTACGAAAATTTATATAAATATTAAATGAATTTAACTTTTCCTACAATGTTCGAAAAATCTCGAGGATTGTTAAATACTTCTGTATTTATCTTACTTGTTGTTAAATAATAAGGCACCATTTTTTTCCGATATCCGTAAAAATTATTCCTTCTTTTAATATATTGCTGCAAATAATTAAAATTAAATGCAAAAACTAAGTCAATCTCTAATAAAAATGTAAGATTTATGCAAATAAATCAATTTTAGCGAATACTTATTGAAGAAAACATTTCAGACTGGAGGTTAGATATGTGTCAGCAAACCGCAAGGTGGAGTCTCCTTTCCTATTTTTTTCAATAATTGTATGTTTGATCACTCAGCATATATAATATTAAATTAACTCTTGACTACCACCTATTTTTGATGATATTCAAGGGCACAGTTTAAATTAAAAGATACATCCAAAAGTATTAATTTAGCAAATAAAGATTTGAAAAATACAGATGCAATTGTTCAATGCAGCAAATGTTACGGACACAATTGATTTGAAAAATACAGTAAATTGTTCCAAGACACAAGTCGTTTTCATAAGTAGTCAAATTATAATATCACGCATAATATACTGGGTTATCTTCCTTTTATTGTTTTGATGTGGTCCAATTACAATATACTGATACCGTTAAAAACCTAGGTGTTATATTTGACAAGACGTATTTGTTTTGGGTTCCTAAAGTTAGTGAAGTAAGTAGACAGATTAAAATAAATATCACTCACTACAGTTTAAACTCGAGTGGCTCCCAATTCATTTTCACTGGAATACTCATCTTTTATCTCTCTTGTACTGTATTCAATCCAGCCATTTCTCCTTATCTGAAAGAACGGTTTCAGATACTCACTCGGGTCGGTCTCTCCGCTCTGAGAGTAATTTAATTCTCATAGTACTGCTCTCTGCTCGAAGTCCTCTTCCATTAAAACTGTTCATCTTTGGAACTCTTTTCCTCTTAATATTAGGCGGGCACAATCGTTGCCTATTTTTAAGAGACCCTTAAAAAAGCAATTTTTGCCTGTTGTTTATTTAATTCCTTATTTTTTTTGATTATATTCAAAGTATTATATATTTAAGTTGTGTGTATGTATATACTAGTAGTTCGCCCCTAACTGAGACCTCGCGGTATACATTCACTGTACCGTACGCATTAAAACGCGTCGACTCTGATGACGTCAATCGACATCCGCTTGTGTGGATGGGATACGTATACCTACAGTATTTTACTAAAATGTAGCTCGTTTGGTGAGCGGGTGTTACGTAGCATACGATGTCATAATAAAAAAATGACTGAGACTGTGTGCTTGCGGCTCCTGCGGCAAACATGTCGAGATGCGCGCTCATCTTTACGTTCATAGACATCAGTACTATCAGTAGACTATTTTTTTATTCTATGTAAGATGGTGCTCACGTCTATTTTTTGTAAGAATAACGAATAAATTTTTACAGAGCGTCTATCTATTGACATCATTGTGAAGTTCTATTAAAAATACTGAAGAGCTCATTAAAAATTAAATAATTTCGTTTCCTTATAATATTGATCTCATTTTAGTATTTGTTGTTCAAGTACAGGATATAATTAAAATAATTGATCAAGTTTCAGGCTCAACCTTTTAGAAAATTGATAGTACTGAGGTCGACTTTGTGGACGTTAGAAAATCTCCACTTTGTAAGCCCCCGATTTCGTCAATTTTAGGGGGAAAAAAATACTTTTGGACTCTATTTCTAATTATCTTTAAAATGATATACCGCATCTATGAGAGCCCCCTGAAATAAAGATTTTTATAAAGTTTTAAGTCATATTCGGCTGGAGGCCATCGGTTCACATATTATATTTAAATTTGAAATAATTACGTTCAGTGATTCAGAAGTTATAACGCTCTGACAGACGGACGGACGGACGGACACGTGCAAATTCACTCAAGTAGACTCAGAGACCTTCGCTTTGCTCGGTCAATAATATTTTTGTATTATATGCATTTTATATTTAAATATTAGTGTAATATAGGTATACTAACGGTCGCCCGCGACTTCGTCCGCGTCCAATTTCCGATTTCCTATGAGATTTGCCCGCTGCAAAAGGCCTACTTATAGCAGCTATGTAGCAACGGCAGGTTTTTATTATTCAGTCCTTAATGCGGACTTCAAAAACTTATTACCTTTATGCAAGCTTTCAACCCTATTTTACGCCCTTTGTGGTGAATTTTCGTAAAATTGCTCAACCATGTTATTATTATTTAAATCGAATAACCTAAATACCGATTTTCAAGTCTCTAACTTCAAAAACTTGGGAGCTCTTATGTAAGCTTCCAACCCCCATTTCACCCCTATTGGTTTATAAGTTATAAATCTACGAAAATCTACATTTTCGTAGATTTCTTATAACTTAATTGTCAATTTTCATGTATCTAACGTCAAAAACAAAGGACTTTCATATAAACTTCCAACCCCCATTTTAACCCCTTAGGGGTGAATTTTCTCAAAACCATTTCTTAGCTGATGTCTACAACATAGAAGGAATCTACCTTCCAAATTTCAAGTTTGTATGCTTTATAGGTCTTGAGATATCGTGATGAATCCTTTCGCTTTTATATATATTATAGACTAGTATGGCGCGTGGATGCGCGGCCCGCTGAAGCGGACCGCGTAGTTATTGCGGCCGTGGCTAGTTACCACCCTACCGGCAGCGTACCGCCAAGTGATTTAGCGTTCCGGTACGATGCCGTGTAGAAACCGATTTGGAGTATGGGTTTAATAATACTGCCGTACCCCTAACAGGTTAGCCTGCCACCATCTTAGACTGCATCATTACTTACCATCAGATGAGATCGCAGTCAAGGGCTAACTTGCACAAAAAAAAAACACGTAATTCCCCAACCCAAAACCTGAGGTCCTGATCATCTTTTGCCGAGAAACCACTCTTCCATCTTTTATAAACTCCGAGGCAGACACTGACGAAATTTGTATGGCGGCCATCTTGAATCCGCCACTTTTTTTCAACTTACGCAACATCGCTTCTAAGCGTTAAGGCTGCCTATTGTACAGTTTTTCTTACTTTTTTATACGACTGCCTGAAAAAAGGAGTGTATTGTTTTCAGGGTTCATGTATGTATGTATGTATGTATGTATGTATGTATGTGAGTTTGTATATTCCACCATAACTTCTATACGCCTAAACCGATTTTGATAAATGAGGTATCGTCAGAATCCCTAGCTTATTCCGGGTGACATAGGCTAGTAAAATTTTCAAAA
Source organism: Erebia palarica (assembly GCA_964035005.1). Classification (NCBI taxonomy): domain Eukaryota; kingdom Metazoa; phylum Arthropoda; class Insecta; order Lepidoptera; family Nymphalidae; genus Erebia; species Erebia palarica. The sequence continues at coordinate 27,298,080 of OZ035986.1, forward strand.
ATATTGATGGGGTGACCATGGTCCCGCATTAAAGACTAAAGTTGAAAAAAATATTCCAAAATAAGATTAACTATATAATTATAATCTAGAAAATGATGAGTAGATTCCAAAAATATATAACACCATAGTTTGATATCCAGTGATTCACAAAAAATTTCATTTAATAAAAATGTGAATAAGATTCTAATTTGACTAGATTAATTTAGATTTTTAACTTTTTAGTTCGTTTTTTGGCAGGGCAGTCGTATTTTTTAATTTCTTTAATTGCTTGACTTGTGCTATTTTTGGTGTTATGTGGTAAACAAAAATAGTAGATTATACACCAAAGGGATAAAGCACTGTTTTATGTCACGGGCGCTACATTGAATCCTGAACGTAACGAAGGACTCCAAATTTAACTCCCGAGCGCAGCGAGGGTGTTATAAGTTAATTCCCGGCCAAAGGGAGGGAATTAAGATTGAGTCCTGAGTGCAGTGAGGGATTCAAGCGCCCAAGAAAAAAACTGCTTTATCCCGGTGGTGTATACTCTACTTTATACTTCTACCATAACAGTAAAACAAACTGTAACGGTTAGATATTTATTGCAAATCATAGTAAGTAGGATACATAGGTCTAGTAAATAATAAAAGGAAAAGACAAATTAAACTTTTTATTTCAAACTTTTTGCTTTTCATGCTGCCAGTGTTTATGCAGGTACACATACTCCTTGGTTTAAAAACTTTTGGTACGATCGTTTGGTCGACCAGTCTGGAGCCCTAGACTCTGTTGTGCATATTTACAGTATGGGGTTGGTCAACTAGTTGGGCGATCGATCGACTAGATTACGGCCCTAGGGCATGAAGACTGACTTTAGACCCGCAAAAGTATGATTAAAACAGTAGTAAAGGTATGGTAGAAGTATAAAGTATATTTTCATTTCATTTCATAACGCAATGTGCTTATTCGGATTTCGTATAGAATTAGTAAGTAGGTACGTTGCGGTGTATTTGGCTTGAAATAATATGAGCTTAATCCTTTGCTTAGGCCAAAACACTTAACAATAAAGCATGGCAAAAGGTCCGTGTGAAATGCTTGCATCGTATGGGAAACATTTCTTCGTGTCGCGGTAGTCTGTACCTTCAGGACAATATAAAAGGGCTGCCATCGAAAATAAATTTGTCCGTAGTATGTTATTGCCGTTAGATACAGAAAGTTAATATTTAAAGACCTAGAGTCTTGTAGACTGTAATTGCAAACTCAAAAGCAATCATTCGTAGGTAAATTATAGCTAACAGTGCGCTGGCGTGACTGACCTAGTAAGTAGGTAGGTTTAATGTAGGTACCTACTTATTTCCGTAAATAATAGTCTATAGGACTTAATTTATCAAGTTTAACTGAAAATGACTTACTGTATAGTTATTTTCTTGGTCTTTTATAAATGATCTATCAATTGTAGATTATAGGTACTTCGCTGAGGTGGAAACTGTGAAAATGTATTATTGTGTATTTTGGATACATCTTTAATCTCAAGTTTCCAGAACAGCAGTTTGCCATGTAGGTAAGCTGTATCAACTATTTCGAATCACTATGTAAGTGAAAGTATGTAGATACCTATTGTAAAACAATATTATTTGGCGATATCGTAAAAAAGGAAATAATCAGGAACCCCCTAAATAAAGAATTAGAACGCAAGAAGCTCTGCATCGTTTTCAAATTAAATATCATCATTATCAAAATTAAATGGATATTAGCACGTGCAAAGTCTGCTAAACAAATGAACATGTCTATTTAGTATACACGTCTACTTAACTATAACTTTGTATATGGCAACAAATCTCTCGTGTAGGCGCAGGCTGTTATTGCATTTCTGTTCGCCGTTAACTATGACTTTCTCGTTTTGCCAAGCGTCGTAATTGGTTGTGCGGAGTGAGACAGGTACAGTCTGCCGTTGCTATCTTATTTTATTCATGGAGGCGAGAAACATACTGTGCAATGAGACAGGCTTATGCTAGGTACTTTGCGAAAGGCAAGGACGGATAATACCTCTCGTATTCAGCTACAAACAAAACAAAGTTGAGGGTAAGCGGCCACGGACGATTGTTATTCGACTTATATAGTAAGTTGGTAACGTCTGCTTTTCATAAAAGGAATGATCATAGTAATAAAAAGAAAATGCAGATCGAATCCTTTGATAGTTGTATGTAAACAAGGTTAAAATTATTGTCCGGACTCAACTGTTTGATTGTGATATGCGAACGAGTAAAGTTCTCCCCGCAAAAAAATTGCCCTAAGTACGTTATGGCTTTCTCTTCTCAAGGTTGACACTGGATGCCGAAAAGTTATTAGAAGTTCGGATAATGTGAAATCGTTTAGCGAAAATTGGCTTTTTTCCTATCCTTTCAAGGTATAATTTTATTTTAACGTTAAAGTGTAGATTGTAAGCTAAAGTTTATAAAATTATTTAATAGGTAAATATTATTATTTACACAAACAAATTCCTGACTCTATTATTATAGTATTATTGACTAGTTCTTACTTGCTAAATTATTTTTTCAACAACAACAAAGGTAGCCTAGTGTTAAAAAAGTTATCTACAGTTACAGAGAATTAGGTATAATATATAATTAGGTTAAGTATGTTGACAGAAAGTTAGTAAGTCTACACTTATGTACTTTTATTTTCCTAACTAGGTAGCTGATACCCACGATTTCGTCCGCGTGGTTTAATTTTATTTATACCCGCGGGAAGTCCTTCATTTTTCGAGTAGCCCATGTCATGGTCATCCAGTTCGGTCCCGCCACTTTTTTGATGTCATCATCCCAACGACAAGACAGCTCATTAAATTGACTCGATTGTCCATCGTTTGTCCGTGAGTCTAGCAACATGGTCAGCCCACTTCCATTTAGATTTTAGTGTGTAGGAATGGGCATCTATTATTTTGGTCTGCTGCCCTTTGGCAAGACGTTATCATTCTCTTAGCTTTTTCTGTAAATTTTCAGGCTTGGCAGCCTGTAAATGGCAGGCATAAGTTAGCGTGGGTAATACATTAATATTCATAATTTTTCATTTGTTTTTCGTTGGCATTTTACTTAATACCTCTTTTAAGTTCCAATATTTATTCCAGGCATATTTTTTCCTTCTCGCAAATTTTATTCTTCTCCTTTCCTCTTCGTTGTTTTTGCTGTATAAAGATACTTGTTTTCCCAAATAAATATACTTCATGACATACTCTATCTATGTTTTTCTATCTTTATTGGAAGTTATTTATTTACTATATTATTTGTCATAAGCTTTGATTTGTTAAAGTTTATTTCCAGTCCTGCCTCTTTACTCGCCTTGGTCAATGAGTCCAACATGTATTTTATTTGAGTGTTATTTACCGAGAAGACGACAATAATAACGAAAATGATTAATTTATACCTAGTTGGATAAATTAAATTACAAACATGTTTTTATGAAGCCCCAAACTCTTATGGTTAAATATTTACACGTTATAGGTATAACCTAGATAGGTTCTAGATTCTTCTTTATCTATCTGTTTGTCTTTCTGAGCTAATCTTCGTACTTAATGGCTACACAGAAATGTCATTAAAATCTACCAATTTTGAAGAAATCTCAGGAAAAGGACTTTATAAAAAATATCTAGGCTTTTTTAAAATTTGATCTCAAGGAAACCAAAAGGATTAAAATATAACTTCCACATTGCTTCAATACAAATACTTTGCTAGCAAAAGTTAGTAAAAAAACAAAGATGGAAAAACATTTAGCTTATTAGCTTGCAGTTTCTGTTATGTAATAATCATAGAAACAAATTCAGTAGGTACGGTTTACATTTTGTAAGTTTATTATAAAAGCCTTCGGGAGCCCGCCTAACAATAAGGCATTGTCTAGGGCCCCCATTGTAATACATTTAAGTTGAAACTCCCATGCATCTTATAGAGTTACCTGAGAGCCCCACACTTCCTATCGTAGAAAACTCGCGAGCGATTTTGATCTTTTAGTAGGTACGACATACCTAATAGTGTACGCGAAGGAAAATAAAAATATTCATACGAAAGAAACTCATGAATTATTCATGAATGTTTATTCGAGTATTTGAGGGAAAACTCAATTTCCGTCGTTTTAAAGAACTACGAAAACTAAAAGCACTGCATATAGGTAGGGAAACTTCCTCTCCTTGTATGGTTATATGGTATGATAGTTGCCTACTGCGAATAGGACCTCAAATTCCTAAGGAAAGGCACCTCCGTCCTCAACACTTTGTCATTGGGTCTAAAAGTATCGAGATTATTTTTAAAATTAATTATTAATTAAGTGTCTAAAGAAAAAACGCGTAATTTACTGTTATACTTTATCTTTTTCGGTCTCATGAACTTTTTGTAAAGTTTATAGAAAACTAGCAGACATGCCCGCGACTTCGTCCGCGTGAAGTAAGTTTTTTAAATTCCTACGGGAACTCCCTAATTTTTCGGGATAATATATAGCCTATGTCACTCACAAATAATGTGGCTTTCTATTGGTACCAGAATTTTCAAAATCGGTTCAGTAGATCCAGAGATTACCCCTACAACGTCACAAACTCACAAACTTTACCTCTTTATAATATTAAAGCATAGATGAAGTTATAGTCCAAGATCCCAGAGCGATCAGACAAAACTTATTTTCACATAGATGAAACCATAGGTTCTCAGTAGCGTCTCATGTTCTTTGAATATGTGCGTGTTTGTGGAGCTCGCCTTGTGACACCTGGGCAGGTACCAGTAACAAATGTAACTAAAATAAGAGTTACTTAATTTAAATTTACATGGCTGATTTTTATATGTTTTGTAGAATAATATTCTAAAATACTATAATAAGTGTCAGACACTTTCCATGGACCAAAACTTTTGCCAGACGCTTTAAGGCTCAATAACAGACGAAACAAAACGACGCCTGTATACTATAAACAGAAAATTAATATTGCAGAACTTTTCTTAATAACAATACCTGTGTTTTTATTGTAAATTAAATCTTTATTGTTACCTGGTACCTGCCTAGGTGTCACAAGGCGAGCTCCACAAACACGTATGTATTCAAAGAACATGAAACGCTACTGAGAACCTAAGGTTTCATCTATGTAAAAATAAGTTATGCCTGATCGCTCTGAGATCTTACTCTATTATGTTCCTATCATTCGGTGTTCAAGGAGTAACGACCTGAGGCGTGTGTGACGACAATTACTTTGCGTAAATTATGAAAACAAGGACGTTAAAGAGGTCCCAAAAATATGGCTGAAGGTGCATCCGCACACATAAACATAAATAAAACCGTCTCCATATAAACAGGTTGTCCGTAGAACAAAAACAAATAGAGCTTCCGAGAGAGCACCCAGCAAACTAACAATTCGGTTAGCGTTGCACACTCAATTATGAGTTAACTGCACCACGAGTTAACTCGGAATGTGTCGCTAACTACGGGTTAAATATTCAACAAGGTACGTATTGTGCGGTGTCGGCGCCGGCTCGCCAACGGCACGATTATGAACTCAATGTGATTGTGTTAAGCTCCCTATTGTAGTTTCATTTTTGAACTTTAAATTCTTTCAGCTCTTAGAGTTTACTATTTGAGGAATAAAAAACCTAAGGGCAGAAACATACTTACTACTAACTGTATATCGAAATTTCCCGTTTGGCTCTGATTGATCATCGGTCTCATTAGACTGTCAAAGTGGAAACAGAGTGCAAGTCATGTGCACACACATACACTTGTGCACCAACAGCACAGCTAATAGGTACTTACCTATATCACCTGCGTAGTTGATTGTTATCCGCTGACATTGGCCAAAATTCTCGTAAGGGTCTGTAAATACATAACTTACCGTATTTTAATTTTGACTATTTGACGAAGCGTTATGAGTAGGCAGGTACCCGCGGTCATGGGTGGTAAAGCGGTCACTTTTAATTTTTCGGTTATTTGAAAATGAATTATACATATTATGATAGCGCGACATTGAAACCCCCCGCCCCACGCTGGGCAGTCAATCTGTAGCGTTGGGAACTGTAGCGTAGCTATACAGTACTTTTTAGGTGAAAAAAATTACATGGTAAATTATAATCATACCCTCTTATATATACATATATATATTTAAATCCATTTATTATACGCGTATTATTTTTTATCTATTTAGCTCGATATGTGCACAATATGTTCAAACATAAATGTATAGAAGTGTGAGCAGTTGATTTTTACAAGAAAAGCCTGGACCGCTTAAAAATTTGAATTCGCGGTTCTGCAATTCGAAAGCTCTCGGTATTCTGGATTTGAGTATGAGCAATAGGTTTGAGTCGATTTAAAATTCGATAGTATCTACCTATATACCTACTATTACAAAGTCGGTAGGTATGTCTTTCAGGCATCGCAGCTCTCTATGCACTGGTAAATACAATCGACTATTCAAAAGCACTTCTGCTTTACAAAAGGCTATACTTTTTATAATTTTTGTAGAGCCCTAGATGGCCTTTCATTCTAGAGACTAACATACATGCACTTCCTTAAGTCTAGCTTTATTATGAATTATAGCTTTATAATGAGACAGACGCAACGAGTTTAATAATATGACTAATGAGTTCGACTGACATCCGACCCGTGGTAAGCTGTACCTCCTATAATAGCTGCCAATATAAAGTATACTGGATTAACCTAAGCTACAGTATAAACAGCTTTTAATAGTTTTTTCATCGTATGTATCTAATCTTTAAATAAGAATGTGCAAACCAGAATTCAAAACTGGTTTTACTGCTCTTTTAAAATCTCTACATAAATGAGTTTTAGTACCTACGCTTTAAATCGATTTCTTAACTCTCAGCTGTTGGTTAACTAGATTAGACAATTCTTGATTGAAGACAATGCTATTTCACAATTCAAAATGATTGCTTTCATAGGCATCAATGGCACAAAGCTATACCGGTATACTTTGGCTAATCTCTAAAATTATAATTTACACAGTCATAATATACCTAGTACCTAACTAAGTCAAGAATCAAAAATTTGCCTTATTTGTTCTTAGCTCGTACACACTACACATAATACAGTACTGTACTTACTAACTATAACGAAGCCTAATTATAATATACCTAGTACCTAACTAAGTCAAGAATCAAAAATTTGCCTTATTTGTTCTTAGCTCGTACACACTACACATAATACAGTACTGTACTTACTAACTATAACGAAGCCTAATTTTGCATTGCCAAGCCTGGAAAACAAATCGGGCAGCGTTTCAAATTTTCCTCAGCAGAGTAGTTTCCAAAACCTATTAAGCTCCAAGATGTTGGTATTTTAATAACTGAGCGCACGTCGGCGGTGCTTCGTAAACTTGAAATTAACTTGGTGCCCACGGGAGGGATATGCACTCCGCCATGAATAGGTACGGCTCCTACTTCTATTGTTACACGCTATAATAAGGTTCTGCGTACTTACTTTGCCACTATATTGAGGTGCAGCTCACCTCAGCTCCCCGAGGAACAGCTTATGAGAAAAGTATGTTTCCATTTAAATATTAAATTAATATAATTTAATTTTGAATTGCCTCGTCTGGTGACAGAAGGGCTGGTCCATTTTTTGCGGCAAGGATCAGCTTGGCTGTCCAGTGTGAAAATGCAGCCATAATCCTTGCGAAAATTCCACGCGGGCATGATTTATATACCTGGTAGGTAATTAGATTAGGTTAGCTAGCTTTAAGTTTTGTTGTAATGTTTTCAGTAAAGAGATATTTAAAAAAAATGTAACATAATAATTAATTGTTACATATTGAAATTGAAAATAATTAATAAAACAATATTATGACAAAAATTTCTATCTTAGTTACCTACCTAAGTTAGGTACCTAACCTAGTATTATATAGGTACTTTACTTCATTATTTTCTATCATATGCTACCGATAGTAACTGTACCGCGGCGCATCCCATGGGCACAGGGCATCTGAAGTTTAGTAACTTTTTCTAGTCACTTGTAAGTTTTTACCTAAGTGGCTTGTACATAACTGACAGTACTTGGATGACCGAGCTTTGCTCGGTATTTTTTTTGGAAAATGGTGTTTTTTGGAAATTATATTTAAATACGAATTACATACTGATGAAATATGAATAATATTTTTCGATCTTACCGCCATAATAATAAAAACATATGATCTGGTTATTTTAAAAAAATTGGGCTTCCAATAATAGTTTTTCTCTCAAAAGAAGGAACTTGAAAAAAAGGGAAAAGTAATCGGATTGGAGACATCTGTGGACTCGAATCGGGGTCTCCTGGTGTCGGGACTAGGGCTTCCAATACCGGGATCCCGGTATTGGCTAATACCGAGATGCCGGACTTTTTTCTCCGTTTTCAATACTGGCATTGAAATGTCTAATACCGGGATACCGATATTGGTGACACTACGAACGAAACAGTGACAATTACATATATTTCTTGGTACATGCCGCCTTTTTTTTATTCGGTTAAGCTTAAAACTTGTATCTTAAGCACATTAGCTCAAAAAGATCGCATTAATTGCTTAAAACCAGTGAAGAAAAGTAGTTTATGTTTACTTAGAGGGGAAAAATAGTCTGAGTTTAGATCCCTGTGGCTTGACATTTCTATTTCATTGTCTCTCAAAACGTTTTGTGTCTTATAATTAATGCATATTTTATTATGATGTATTTTTTTATAATATGTACTGAATTTTAGATTAATTTGTATTTTGACTAAATTATCGTTTTTTTCGACTTCTTACAAAAATATATTTTACTTGGCACTTCGTTTAGGAGTCACAAATCATAAGACATTTTACTATAGTGGTTTAACAGCAGCAGAGTTCTCCACAGGTGGGCCTACAAATGAATATGAGCAAGACGAAGATTATGTCTAATGCACACGTTCACTCCCATCCAGAGTTAGTTCAGAACTCTGCACTCGAAATTGTTGATGAGTACATATACCTGGGACATACAGTTCAGTTCAGTTCAGGTCCAAATTCGAGAAAGAGGTCACGCCGAATCCAACTCTGCTGGGCAGCGTATGGGAAACTCCGCGACATCTTCTCGTCCAAAATCCTCCGTGCCTGAAGGCGAAAGGTTTCGTATGACTTACGGCTCCTAAACATGGCCTGATAAAAAGGCTCAGCGGGTGATGCAGAGAGCTATGCTTGGAATATCCCTGGAATATCTAATCAGAATTGAGGAGATTCGTAGGCGAACAAGAGTAACCGACACAGCTCGCAGAGTCGCCAAGCTTAAGTGGCATTGGGCGGGGCACATAGTTTGTAGAAGTGCTTGAATGGTGGCCTCGTGTCGGGTAGGTGGACAAGCCACTGGAAACAAGCGGCACAAGACCGTGCTCTGTGGCGATCCATGCAGGAGACCTTCGTCCAGGAGTGGACGTCTATAGGTTGAGCCTACGACGACAATAGTGGTTTAAATTGCAATCTTCGACACTAATTTCACTTAATATTTAAAAATAACCAGCCATATTTATTTAATTTCGTGTATACGTTGACAAATATACTTTATATTGGAAGTTCAAAATTCAATGGAGGTCAAAAATACATATTTTCTTAAGTATTTATCCAAAATTAGTTATATTGTAAAAATAATACAGTTGATATACTGATTGATTTTAATAAGAAATTGATTATTTGATAATAATGTAATAATAAGATTGTATATACAATTATGTTGATGGAGTTTCGTAATTTTCACCATATACATTGAACAAACGATATTTTCAGTCAACGCACAAATAATAATCTCAATACTCATAATACAAATAAATCTAAAAATCAATACTTGGTGATTTTTTAAAGAAAATACAATTTCATAAAATATTGCATGATATTAAATTGACTGAAGGAGTTACTTAAAGTTACTTACTTACGTATCACAGTCAAGGGCTAGCTTGTAGTGGATAAAAAAATAAAAAATAAAGTTAGGTGATATACCAATCCACAGCGTAGTAATCAACCACAGCGTTATAAATCCGAAACAATTTTTCTCTCTGAGTGAAAAATGGCTTTCCTTCACTGATTTAGCAGAGAAGCCGTTTTTGAGTTAATTTAGTGAAAACAGTTTTTTTATTAAAAACTATTTTGTAATGGTGCCGTTTGCTTCAGAAAATGCTAGTTTGAAGTTAAAAAAACATCTACCCCATTTTAATACCGGGATTCCGGGATCCCGGTATTGAAAAAAAACTTTCCGGTATTAATACTGATATTGACAAAAACCGGTATTCTAAAGCCATAGTAGACCGCCCCATTTCCCAACTGAGCTGTTATAACCTTGTAGATGGTGGCGAAATTTACCTTCGTATTTTAATGATATTGTAGCAGTTTTTCATTGCCTGAAAACACGGATAAAATGACATTTTCTAAAAATGAATCCTAGCTAGATCGATTTATCGCCCCCGAAGCCACCCCCTGCATATTAAATTTCATGAAAATCGTTTTAGCTGTTTCCGAGATACAGATTACAGATATATACAACAATTGCCCGTTTAAAGGTAGATTGGATAGATTTGCATACAATATAGTTTAGATTTCGTAAGTTACTCATGTAAGAGACTTAGGTGAGTACAATTAGCATGTGTAATCTTGCACTTAGAATGATATAGCTATAGCCCAAGCAAAAAACCAAGACGCTTCGCAAAATATCTTCTTGTGGATCACGATTTTTTTTTCAAAACAATTATTATTTTTATTATAAGTTGTGGTCATTAAGCAGGTTCCCTGTTCCGTGGTTGTGGCAGACGTGGACTCGACAGACACCTTGATTATATTTCAGTAATCCCGACTCCACGTGCTTTCCAGATACGAGTTTATTGCGGGAAAGATAAGCAAAAATTCGTAATAATAATAAATAGAAAAACGGACGGAATAATTCATCACGAGGTGGAATCACGCCGGCAGATCAGATGCACATTATCATATCTAAACTTTATGGTACAATTTATGCGTGTTATCATTTTTACGATCGGCCCGTAGTGGAACATCGTAACCTGTCAGGTCGTTCGTATATTTGAAATTCGATTTGTTTAATACAGGGAGGAAATGGAAAGTGATAGGTATATTATACTGTGTACCAGTGACGTGCACAGGGTTTGAAGCTGGGGTAGGCATTAGTTAGTCAGAATAACAATTTACGTATATTCCTTCTTTGACGTATATTCATTTGGGTAAGCAGCGCTTTTATGCCTCTATGGACTGCACGCCACTGCTGTGTACTATGATCCTAGTACAAGAGTGATATAAGATTTCGGAGACCAAATTAGGTGTCACGTTCCCGAATAACGTGTATGTCTGTTGGAAACTAGAGAAATTTCGAAAATGTATGTTAGAATCTATAGTGATAACTGATAGGGATTCAAAGGCACAAGAAACCAATAGCTTTGCGCTCGTGCATACTCACAACCATTCACATCACTGGAGAAAAAATACAAGACGTAAGAATAATATTAAAAAAAAAATTTTAAAAAATATGATCTAGATCCTTCCTTATATCAAATACTTTTATAAATAAATATTATGATCTTCTTATTTTTTACAGATAAAATTGTCGTCCATTGGGATAGGTTACAATTTCGACGACACGTTTTGATTTTATTGTAGTTTAGACTCAGTCTCTGAGTAGGTATTTGGGCCTTCAGCAACTCTCCAATCATTCAATAATTTTTCGAATACGTTTTCAAGTGTTTTTCTTAATAGAGTTAAATTCGGTTTTAAAAGGTTTAAAAAAAGCTTTTGTTGGTAAAAGACAGAAGTCAGACAGTCAGAGGACAGTATTTTTTAAAATTTCTTTCTAAAATTCACGATTCAATGGGCATAACTGATCCTGTAACAAACAAATTAGATTTTTTTTAATGACGAAAACATACAGGACAGGACAACACGCATGCGGGAAACACGTTTTGTCGTGTCGCTGTACTTTGTGCAGCTTTTGTATAAAATTGCGCATGCGGACCTTTTTTTCCTGTACCAGACAATTTTTTTGTGCATAGTGTGTTTGCAATTGCAATTCTAGTATTTACCAAAGTAGATAGAATTAATTCAAAGCTAGGTAGGTACTTACTCAGATAAATTTTTGTTAAAGGCGCTATTAAAAATCGTAGGGTGTGTGTAATTAGTAGCACGTGCGTTGCAGCGGTTGCCACTCGGGAACGATTTGGGGACAACATCGTTTCCGGTCAACATCACGCGATTTCACGGACTCTTCTAGTAGGGATCGTTAACTTAAAAAATAAAATGAAAATATTTTGTTGAAGTAAAAAATGTTACTTATTTGTTAGATGCCCGTGTATTGAGCAATCACTTATTACTTTTCAATACATAGGTTGCAACGTTCTGTCCGTGCCTCACTGATCCCGACAAAGCAAACTTCATGCGACAGCGTGTCAATAAAGCCAATAAACTCATCGAAACTTCCTAAAGTACCAACCGAACACAATTTATCGATTTGAGACGGCCTATGCTACCCCAAATGTCACTTTACAGCCGATATTGATAGTCGGTGACAGGAACCTTACTGACTCTCCCCATATCAGCTTTAGTCGCCTACATTTCAGCCTCGTCGTGTGATGTAATCTAAGTAAACTCAATCCTATTCCCTTACAACAGAGGTTAAGCTCGACATTTTATAAGCAAAGCCAAGTTTGTGATACAAGCAAAACTACGCGACGTCTAAGGAAATATTTTCTTTGATAAACCGTGCTGAGGTTTTCCTCGGCTTGGGCTTACGCGGATTTTCTTTTTCTCTCTTACAAATGCGGTCTTTTCATAACAGTCGGGGCTCGATTCGGTCAAGAGATTTCGCTTCTTAATCTAGTTTTACTCAGTTCTATGACCTAATTGGTGTGAAAGTAAATAGATCTTACCATAGCTATTTACTATGTAGGTATTTTGTTCGATTTATTGTATTAGTAAATAGTAGTTAGTACTTTCTTACCAAAACTACAGATTTAAAGCTAGCTCTAATTATCGTATTATGAGGTATTGAGTAAGGAAACATAATCTAGATAGATACTTATTCCTACTACCTATATTTAAAAATTAAAGGAATGTACTGGATTTTTAACATACCTAAAATAAACTAGATGTATCCCATGCCATCGTCCGCATGAAAAATATTTTCCGAGACAAGAGGTCTTCAAGTTGCACTCTATCTCTGGGGCCATATTATATGCTATGTTTCAGAATTATAATCCTTTTTGTAGGAACGTCAAGGTACGTGACATCAAACTGTCACTTTGAGTAATATCTAAGCAGATCTAGCTACGAAACTATCACAATCGTGTAGGCATACTATGGGCCGTGTATACCTACTTAGTTAACATTTAGACAGACACCCCTTCGCTTTTATAATATTAATATGGATACTAATTCTGGGCATATAGATACTTATTTACCTATCTATTTAATATATTATTATATCCAGCACGTTATAAAATATCACCAGTAATAAAAGAACTCTACCAAAATTCAAAATGGAATTGAATTGCCTCTCAGTCTTAAAAATTTGTTAGGAACACGAATGTGCTCTGCACCTCGCAATAAAACTTTAATACAATTTGCCGGCCGTTGACGACCGCTGCATTTTACGTGCACCGTGGCGGAAGTGTGTACTTAAACAAAATGGCGGCCAGCGGTCACGTGCCCGCGGATTCACCCCGACTTCCGGCGCTCATTCACAAACATGTCAAGTGTATTGCGGGTAGTTTGATAATTATCAGCGTCATTACATCAACCCCCAATGTTTTTATGAGTTTTGTATTATACCGGTGCATCTGTTATGATTTTTATAGGCCGATGATAGGTCAGGAGAAAAGATTAATGAACCAAACAGGACGTTATTTCAAGCAATGAAGTATGTAGGTAGATACTTAGGTAAGTGGTATCGTGCCTATCATCCCTAAAAAGAGATTGGCTTGGCACCTATTGGATTGGGAGTTAAAATCGAATGATACGATACTTAATAAACTTACGATATGATATACTCGTAAGTTTATTAAGTCATTTGTTTAATTGAGTTAAATAAATAATTTGATATAATTTGAGTCATTTGATGTTGTTGTTAGTGGACATGAACGCCATATTGGAATAATTTGCATAAATACGAGTATTATGACGTGAAAGTTAGTCTCAGCGGCTATTAGATACTTTGGTGCTCAGGTTGCAATTTGCTTGAGCTCGCGATAGCAATTGCGCACTAATCAAATGAATATTATCATGAGGCTTAGTCGAGTGTGATAAATAATTAACTAATTAGATTAAATCTCTCGTGAGACCTTTACACATTGTAACCATTTACTTATTCGTGCAGGTAGATATAAATGAGAGTACAAAACATTAAAAGTGTTAAATTATTACCTAAGTACGCGACTACTCCTGGAATTTTAAAATTTATGTTATATATATAAATATATATATATAAAATTGGAAAATTTTACTTGAATCTACCTACGTTTCAATTTAAGTAGGTCGTAAATATTGTCAGCCAGGATATTACATATTATTAAAGGTTACTATAAAGCTATAAAGGAAAGGCCAGAACTATATGCAGAGGTACTGCCATGGTACTAAAAGGGTTTCATAGAGCAAGTAAATATTTATCGAGGCGCACTGCAGTGCGCCAGGCCAAGTTCCAGCTCACCGTACCTACGCAGTGTGTATCTTTAAGCACTTCCCGTGTACGTAGAAAGAAACTAAAATTTCATAGAATGATGGGGTTTAGTGTGTAAATAAGGGAACATATACAACAGAAGTTGGACTAGACCTCGTTTACAGTTTCAGTTTAAAAAGTTCATTTAGATTTATCTGGTCCAGCACTGCACAAGAACAAAAACACGGATAAAGTCTGGCTAACGAAAGTAGAGACTGGAAAAGAGCGGCAAATTTAAAAATTGTTAGTATGGCAAACTCAAAATTAGTGTGACAGACCTGGAGTAACCTAATTTGATACTTTAGAATTATTTTTCTTATTTTTGTTGAAACCGATTGCATACTAAAAAACCTACCACCTGCCTGAATGAAAAAACAACAATATTCAATAATAATTTATTTTAGTCACTATAGTCAAAATCTGAATCCAAAGCTTCTATCTGCAAAGATTCATCAGAGTCACTGGTGCCACTATTTCCAACGTTGATTATGAAACTTTCTAAATTTTCTTCAGTAATTCTATCTCTTTCTTTGTATTTAATTTCAATATGCATGACATGATCACACATTTTCTTCCAATCCTCTGATGTAATGCTTTCAAACGACTCTTTAATCATTCTTTCTAACTCTACTGTAGTCAAGGCTACATTTTTACTTGCCACTTTACGTTTAGCCAAACTCCATACAAGCTCAATAGGATTTAAATCACAGTGGTAGGGAGGAAGTCTCAAAACCTCATGACCATTCTGCTTTAAAAGTTCATCAGCTTTGTATACTGGGTCTGGTGTG
Organism: Erebia palarica; assembly: GCA_964035005.1. Lineage (NCBI taxonomy): Eukaryota > Metazoa > Arthropoda > Insecta > Lepidoptera > Nymphalidae > Erebia > Erebia palarica. Next base: position 27,313,510 of record OZ035986.1, read on the forward strand.
TGCTGCTTTACAAAACATAGCAGCTCTGCCTTTGTGTGGTAATCTTCATACCGGATATCATTGAAAGTAAGCCATTCTCTTATCTCATTTTTCAGATTTTGTGTTGTTGGAGCTTTATTAACAATGACGGAATGATAACTTGCATTATCCATTACTATTACACTCTGCTCATTTAAATTGGGTATGAGCTTTTCTTGTAACCATTTATTGAAATTTGCAGCATTCATGTCATGGTGGTAGTCCGCCATTGTCGATTTTGTGCTAAAAACTAACAATGAGTTTGGCACAGGACCTTTCTCTGATCCAGCATGTACAATTATGTACCTTTTTCCCGTTGAAATATTTTCAATTGCACCACTCGTAGATGGACCTTGCCAAGACTTCTTGGGCTTATAGTTTTTGTGGACATAGGTCTCATCTAAATAAATAATTGGCTTTCCTTCTGAACGTTTCAAAGCTATGGTTCGTAAAAAACGATGTCTCCAGGCAGATATGTCATAACGTTCAATTAATATTGAACGTTCATTCTTGTTTTTCTTAAATTCATAACCATTAGCTAGTAGTATGCGGCGAAGAGTTCCCCGACATCCATTAAATCCTATGCTTTCTTTTAATTCCATTAACAGTGTCCTCAATGTAGGAACTTGTTTTCTGACAATATAAAAATCATTGATTTTGTTGCGAATAGCATCTATGTCGAAACTATCTAAGTTAGACACTGTGGGTTTATGGGGCCGTTTTTTTCCTGGGGTATTCCACACACCATCATTTAGCGCACCTTCCTTTTTTATTATTTTTAAAGTTGCAACACTTACTCCTGTAAAGAATGATTAAACAACGATTAGGTACAGTATTGACAATAGCAAATTATATTATTATTCTATTACATTATATTTCTTGTGTATAAATCTTGTGCTTAGTAAAAAATTACCAGTAATTGAAGCTATTTCTTCCAAGTACTGATTCTGGGTTCTCATCCTGTCATTCTGCTCTAAATCAGTAAGTTTTTCAATAGTTCTCACTATTTCATCGACTCCTGCTACATCCTCCAGATTTTCTGTCAAAGAAAATAATTTGTGTTACAAATTAATAAATGTAACATTTACTTACCTACCACAACCAATGAAAAATAACCATTTAATTGGAAGTTGCATTTAGTAGGTATTATTAAGGTGTTTAATGAAATGTATAATGAATGTGGATGAAAATAGAGATATAGTTTTTTAAAAAGAGAAATATACAAACAAAGTATCAAAATAATGCGTCATACTGACTTAAAAAATCTAACACAACACGTAAACAATCTTGTTTTTGTTTGAATTTTGCATCTTTCTCTCGTTGTTTTTCTTCAAATTTGGAAATCATGCAAAACAACATCTTCCGCACTCCACTTTTAATTGTTTTATTCATTCTTAAACGCGTAAATGCTCGTAAACAAGATCACAACTAATCACTGCAAATCACCGACAACCACAGACAACCGCCATCTTGTTAGGGCAAAATGTAGTTGAGTATTGCCATATAAAAAGTTTGCAAATAATTCGAGTCTCTACTTTCGTTAGCCAGACTCTATTACTGTTGTCAAAATTGGTGCACTATTTAGGGGCGAAATAGGGGCAACTAAGTAGATAACAAGTGTTTCGCCCCGAACTGAGACCTCGCGGTATCCATAAGATAGTTTTTACTATATATTGTAATAGTTAACTTTTAACATTAGACACAAAAGAGCTAAAGAGTTATTGGAGTTCTAAACGAATAAACTTTTACAGAGCGCCATCTATTGACATCATTGTGAAGTTCTGTTAAAAATACTGAAGCTCATTAAAAATTAAATAATTTCGTTTCCTTTTAATATTTATCTTTATTTAGTATTTGTTGTTCAAGTACTGGAAATAATTCAAATAATTGATCAAGTTTCAGGCTCAGCCTTTCAGATAATTGAGAGTTCTGAGGTCAACTTTGGACGTTAGAAAATCTCCACTTTGAAAGCCCCCCATTTCATCAATTTTAGGGGAAAAATTAAAAAAATATATTTTTTACTCTATTCCTAATTATCTTTGAAATGATATACCACACCTTTAAGTAACGCTGTAAAAATATTTTACTTTGCATTCGCCTCTATGAGAGCCCCCCTGAAATAAAGATTTTTGTAACTATTTAAGCCATATTCGGCTGGAGGCCATCGGTTTACAGATTATATTTAAATTTGAAATACTTACGTTCAGTAATTCGGAAGTTATAAGGCTCTGACAGACGGACGGACGGACGCACAAGTGCAAATTCACTCAAGTAGACTCAGAGACCATTGCTTCGCTTGGTCAAAAATATACGGCATGTACGGTGTACCTACCTGCCTGTTAAAAATGTTTTTCTAAGCTTATTAAAGCAACGCGTGGATACGTTTATATCTCATTCGAAACCGTATTCTACGTACCTAAAACTGTATGATACGCTACTAAAACATGATTTAAAGATCAAAGTATTAATAAAGATACCACCATAAAAATGAACAAGCGTTTAAAAGCCTGAGTGGTGAGTATAATTCATATGCAGGGAATATCGCTAATATAGGTTGGAACCTTATAAAACTACACCGTTTCAAAAGCCAATAATTGCATAAAATTAATCACCGTTACATTCAGTTCGAATCCCCCTGTCTCCCCTCAAAGGACACAATAAAAAGCCGCCAAAACGCCGTGCGTCTGGCTGTCAGTCCGTCTGTGTCAATCAATTAGACAAGCGTATAGCGCACACCGGTACGCAGCGTCAAATCTCTGGCCACGCCTTGTATTGATCAGGCCCGCCCCGTCGTTGTGCTGAAATTCGTGGTGCGCGTTTTGCCCTATCTACTCTTTCGTGAGTTCTCAGGTTAAAAAGTACTGCTTATTGTTTTTGAATGATTCTGGTTGATGCCATGGGTTTAATATAGGTCTTTGTGTGGATTACGGCTCAACCAAGGCTTATCGCATCTACCATTTTTCTTCAATCGTATGGAAGTGCGTTGAATGCCAATACAAATACAGTGTTATTTGATTGAATAATACATATATCTATATCTGCACGGCGCGGCGAAAGGATTTACCTACGCACGCAGCGTAGGTAAAATACTTGTAAATCCTTTTGTTGCGCCGTCGATTTTGATTGCAATTATTCATTACTGTGTTGGCCATACTACAGATTATTTCCTACATATTTTTAAGATCATTAACAATTTAAGTTCTTATAGTACGAATACTGAACTAATTAAATATTACTTTACAAGTTTTAAAAAATTATATAAATGATGACGCATTTTCTACAATGTGCTTTTTAAGAAATTAAATATCACTTGCTTTAAACGGTGATAATATCGTGAGGAAACCTGCATGCTCCAGAGTTCTTCATGATGTTTTCGAAGGTGTGTGAAGTGTGCTAATCCGCATTTGGCCAGCATTTTGGACCAGTGCAAAAGCCTTGTTATTCTGAGAGGAGACTAATGCTCAGCTGTACTGAGCCAGCAATCGGGTGAAATTATGATGATGAATAGATCAAATCAATAAAAACAGTTAAAATTTATAGAAAGACGTAACGCGTTGTCCTAGGTGAGCGATAGAAGCGACGCCACGCGACGCGACGCGATGCGACGTGATAGAAGATGACAGAGGTATCTACGCGACAGTATAGGTGTACGTCATTTTCTTAGGCGTTGCATCGCGTCGCGTAGAGTGGTGTCACTTCTTTGACTCACCTAGGACCAACGGGTCACCTAGGAAAACGGCTAATTCTTTCTACAATTTTTAATAGCTTCTGCTAATCAGGGACTAAAACACAGATTCATAAATTTTACAGAAATATAAGTGTGACAGAATTGAAGCAGTAACCCTTTTGAATGTGTTTTTAATTCTGTTAAGCCGAAACTCTTTTTTTTCTGTACCAGAAATGAAACTGTTATAAAGTGTAACCGAAATTTACTGTTGACACGTATTCAAATTTGAACCTAAGGTAGAAGCACCGATGGTTGCAATTGTTTTAGGATAAACATGGCCATGTTGTGTCAGTGTGTGTAAAGTCCAATAAAGTGAGAAGAACGCGTTGTCACACCGTGCAGTTTGTTATGGCCTGTACATTAGGGTTACAGGTAAAACACTTATTAACAGAAATAAACGGTTAAAGATTGATTGGTTTACAGAATCGTTTCTGTTTCCGTTATAAGTGTTTCTGTTTCATAACAGTTTCAAAAAATAGTATTTAGACCCGTTATTTTGGTTACTGTTTTAGTCCTTACTGCTTATGCTAATTAAGTCAGGAACCGAACCCAAACTTATGTCAGGTTACACACCTACCTACAGGGTAGAAACAAGACAAAAAGGTTTAAAACCTTTAACCCGATTACGGAAATAATATTGCAAAATTGTTTTTCTGTTTTTCGGTATATTTTAAAATTTTACTTTAGACAACACACTATGAATTTTTTGCTCTTTCATCTGACATCCCACTCGATACTTTAGCAAAAAAATATTTTTAGAGACCCCAATATTTTGGGTGTAACATTCGTAATATTAATTTCGTTAGTATAATTTACCTAACAAACATATATACATAGACTGTTAACCAACTAAAAATGCGAAAAATAATCAAGTCACTATTTTATTGAATCAATCTATAGGCTCTACGATGAGAATGAATTCTCTCAAACATAAGCTGTCTTAAAATTAAGAAAGACCATGAAATCAAATAATTCTTACACAAGGGCCATTCCCACCAAAGATAAGTCAATCCCACCAGTAGGAGCGCTAGATCTAACATATGTTAGATCAAGCGCTCCCCCAATCAATAGCTCCAACTCCTATTGGTGCATGGGTTTGAGTATCTATAGCTTACCATCGTTACATATCTCTGGTGGAATTGCACCTTTATAATATCTTCTTTAACTAACATCCTAATTAATAACCTACACTGTTTATTAATTTAAAGTATTATTAAAATCAATTATTTATAACACCACGTCATAAGAACATCTAAATAAAACAAAAAAAAGTATGTATAATCTCGGTTCCTACATATCGAAACATTAGATTTCCTAGTATTCCTTAATTTTAAGTTACAATGCTTGTTTGAGAGGTTTTATCCTGATCATTGACCCTATCAGTGGGTTCAATAAAATTGTGTCATGGTTTTTTTGTATTTTTAGTTGGTTCGATTTCCAGCCAGGCATACATTTTTAAAAAGTGTTTATTTAAAAAAAGGGAATATTTAATTTAATTAAAACCACTTATCTTCAATATTTAAAGTATCTTCTATCTAGGTACTTACTTTTCCTCCGTGGCCCGTTCGTATTTTCCACCCTGTATAACAAATACTGCAGTCTCTTCAGTATCTTAATGTTTGTTCCCAGATCTGGTATCTAAACCTACCAATCTACTTTTACTTATTTGTTTAATTTAGTTATTAGAACCATTAAGACACCTTCTGGGGTTACTTTACGCTGAGTGTACAAAGACGTAGGGTAACTCCGCGTTCGGCAATTTGGCCGTGGTTAAGTGAATAAGGAACCACCTGCCGTGGTATCTTGCCTTGCTGAGAACATTGGCAATAACAATTAACGCTTAACGGTTATTGTTACAGCCACTCGCTAATGCAACGTATTATTTGGTCGCAGGAATGGTGGGTCCCTTTTAGGATGTTCGTTTATCGCTTGAGCTACATTTATACCTCCGTTATAACTCTCGTAGTATTAATAATAATACACTCTAGGCAACTATACGTAATTGTCTAATGGGATCAGAATTATATTGAGAAAAATAATTAATTAGGTTCAATTAAAATAGTATAACATAAAAATAAAGCTTACATAATTCATATTTAAAATACCCAGAGATTGACTATCAATGAACTCGTTTGAACGTTTTTACTGTGCTTACCACTTCACCTGACTGAAATATCTGAAAAAAAGGTTACTTTACCTATAATATTTTTAAGTCTTTGCAACTTAAAAAACCGGAGACCTATGGGGGATATCCGTAAAAATTATCGGCAATATTATTGATGTTATTGCACCATATCTTACTATAGTTTTTAATGAGTCGGTAGATTCAGGATCCTTTCTAGACCTTAAGAAGTGTAGCAAATTGATTCCACTTTTTAAATCGGGTAGCAAAAGCGATCCAAATAATTACAGACCAATTTCAATTTTGCCAAAACTCAACAAGATGTTTGAAAAAATTATACTCAACCAACTGCTTCAGCACTTTAATTCAAATAAACTTCTTCACTCTGAGCAGTATGGTTTTATTAAAGGTCAATCAACAATTGATGCGGGCGCAATGCTGTTAAAACATATATTCGATGCGTGGGAGAAATCACAGAACGCTATTGGTATTTTCTGTGATTTGTCTAAGGCATTCGATTGCGTTCAGCACGAGACGCTTTTAGTTAAGTTGAGCTACTATGGAGTCAAAGGCACTGCGCTTGGCCTCATTGCTTCCTACCTCAGTAATCGCATTCAAACAGTATGTATCAACGATGTGAAGTCATCCGGATTAGCCTCACTAATGGGTGTTCCTTAAGGCTCCATTTTGGGTCCCTTCATGTTCCTGGTGTACAGCAATGATTTGCCATATTTTGTCTGCAACACTTGCGATATTGTACTATTTGCTGATGATACATCCATGATTTTTAAAGTCGATAGACATAAGGACAACTTTGACGACGTAAATATGCAATTTCTCAAGTCACGAACTGGTTTACGGTAAACAATCTACTTTTAAATATAAAAAAACTAAATGTGTTGAGTTCGCATTGTCGAATACCAAATCCACAAGAGATATAAAACTAATGGTAAATAATGATGTGTTGAAAATAGAAGATACTACTGTGTTCCTGGGGGTGACCTTAGACGCAAAGCTTCAATGGGGCACCCATATTTCAGCACTTGCTGGCAAGCTTAGTTCTGCTGCTTACGCTGTCAGAAAGATTCGATACATAACTGACATTGAAACTGCCAGGATTGTAAATTTTGCTTATTTTCATAGCATTATGTCTTACGGAATCTTACTGTGGGGTAAAGCAGCAGATATTCAAAAAAAATTTGTACTTCAAAAAAGGGCAATACGTGCAATTTATAATTTAAAACCGCATGATTCCCTTAGAGAGAAATTTAAAGAAATTGGTATTCTAACTGTAGCCTCGCAATATATTTTTTATTTTTATATTTATTTATATTCATAAAAAAAATGCGATCAGCACGACAGGCAAACTAGAGGCCGTAATAGGCTCGTGACTCCATCGCTCCGCCTCAAAAAAGTCAGAAAGTCATTCGTGGGAATGAGCATTTTCTTTTCTATAACAAAATTCCACAACCTATTTTAAACTTGCCTATACACAAATTTAAGAAATCCATTAAAAGTATGCTCTTGAAAAAGCTTATTATACTGTTGAATATTATGTAAATGATAGAGGAGCATGGATTTGATCACTCCAGTAATGCTAAGGACAGCGGTTACTTATGTATACATTGATATAATAATTGTAAATGAAATATTTATTTAAAAAGAGTAACCACCGAGTTTCTTGCTGGTTCTTCTCGGTAGGAATGGCATTTCGAACCAGTGGTAGATTAACTTAACCATTCAAAAGTACTTGTAAAAGTTTATTTGAATAAAAAACATTTGAATTTTTGAATAATATACTTTAAAAAAAACAGATTTGTTAGTCCCCGCAAGAATCGCCTGCATCCGCATCTTTTAACACCATTACCATGACGTCAATAAAATTATAGCAGCTACATCACTTTTTATACATAGATACGGAAATACCTGTTTTTCTACAATTCCAAATCTAAAGGGAACACAGGTCACAATTATTAACCGATTTTCAAAAAAAACCGCCATTTTGTAGTTAAACTAATACTAGGAATTTTCATCATTTTTTCTTAAGTTTGTTTTCGGAAATATTTACAATTTAGTAAACAAACGCCCCCCAAAAATCACGACATTTTTACATTTTTCAAAATTCCAAAATAAGTTACAAGCCGATTTTCAAAATTCAACCGCTCACATGTGTCTTGATAAAATCTCTTAACTCTTGGTACTATTCCCATCTCGATCCTCCCAAAATCCTCGGAGCTATAACCAAAAATATGTCTCAGGCGATTTGCATCTGATAACTATAATTTTCAGTGATAAAAATAGGTTTCTTAAAACCACGTTGCTTATAAGTAATAACTACTATCTTAGTCCTACAGTTTATACCTAGTTAACGCAAAGGCTCGTGGCAGTCCCTGCCATTAAATAATCATACTGTAGATGAATGAAAAAATACACTACTGGACCTCCCCCAACAACCTATCTTGAAAACTTCCTTTGAGGTCATGTTTACACGATCAACGCGATTTACACGTAAAAAATAAGCTGACATTCAAAAAAATATTGTTTTCTTACAAAAGTATTTTATCTTTAAAAAGTATTTGAAAGATACGTATTTTGTATCTAGTATTTCAGATACCATTCCAGAAAGTTATTTGTGTCTGGTATCTGAAATACTTAATTTAAAAGTATCTTTTAGTTTGTATTCCAAATATTTTGAACATTACTGTACCTGTAAGTAGGAACTTAATGCAAGTTAGCGCAAAAAGATGCATTAAAATGAATCCAGTACTTTTTGACGAATTGGGGTTTTATGCAAACAAACACACTCAAATTTCTAACTCCGTAAACACACACATCTATTTCATATCCACGGTACGCTGTTTGCGGTTCTAGCGCCCTTTGGACCTTTTGTAGTAGGTAGGTACGCGATCAATTTATAGTATTATAGCAATTAACTATTCTGTGAATAAGTGCAGAAAACAAGCCAACCTGTACTTTACTCCGAAGCTTGCTTGTCTTGTTATTATTTGATACCAGTTCTAGAATTAGCTTTGAGTAGGTAGATCATTATCCTAAATTTTTTACTGATAGTTGCCGTCCCCGATGTTTTTTGTAATAATTTAATATTTGCTTTCAATATTATATTAACATGTTTTAATAGGTACAATATAACTAAATTTAATTTTAGTCGTCGTATATTATGGGTATTTAGTAAAAGCAATTTAATGAAAATAATGGCGTTGAATTTAAGGAGACGTAGTAGGTAAATCTTGCATATAATTAATAATTTCTAAAGAAAATTAAATACTTATGTAACTGGAGCTTTTAATAGAAAATTATGCATTAAGAATAAAGATGAAAACAAAGTTTTTGTTTTTTAATTGCAACGAACTCGAACGCCTGCAAACTGACGATCGAAGACATATTTCGCACACTTACCTATAAATAAATTATAGTTCACGGAGTCGGTACGTACACGAAATGAGGCTCTCATCAATTTAACTCGGAGCCTGAATGTGTAAAATTCGCACGCGTACTGTATTAGGTATATTGATTAAAAAAATAGTATAACTTGCAGCCGCTTCCGTAGGATACCTAGTAACCTGTATTGCACAAAACAAATTATTATGTTCACCTGATGATGAATACTTAATACCTATTCTATACTATGAGCTTCCATGTTACGTAACAATGACGTATAGTTTTGATAGGCTTGGGAGCGATTGATGTTGCGTTCGATAAGTATGAACTTCGTGAACATTCTTGGTTGGTATTATCCTAAATGATAAATCCTTTTAACCAAGTCTAAAAAGGATTTCAGTTTTGATTTCAAATCCATGTGATTCATAGAAGCTTAAGCCTTCAGTAATTTATTATTCCTTTAGAAATAAAGTCTACAATACAAATTATGATAACTAAGTAGGTATATGGTGTAAGGGACAATCCAAAAGTAGGTATTAATAAACACTTTTAATATATTTGTACTCTCATTTGGAACTTGCACGAGCGAATGGTCACAACGTTCCACGAGAGATTTAATATAATAAGACGAAAGTTAACTAAACTTAAAGACAATATTCATTTGGTCTGGCCACGATTGCTATCGTTAAGTTCTAAACCAAATTGCGATCTAAGCACAGAAGTATTCATTAACGCTGAGTATATTTAATGTACTCTGTGCGCTGAGTCTGCCTGCAGGAGACTGAATTACCATCGTCAAAACATTCGTATTTATACTAACTAATTTCAATATGGCGTCGGTATCCGCAGATTAAATCGAATGACATGAAACGAGTCAAATTGACTAGTATTATACTTCCTGTTTCATGAGATATAATGAGAAACAGTAATAATGCTAACAATGGCATGAATTATTTTTCATGAAGAAGATAAATAAAATGGTTTAAAAGATTTTCTCTAAGTGCAACAAATAGGAGGTATGTAAGGACTGTCACAGATTCATTTAGCTCTGACATAAAAAGCACCCACTGAGTGCACCGTACTTAATTATCAATTCACAAATCCAGCTCGCATCCGAGTCTTTTACAAACCCCCTCCAATCCCTCTAAGCTCCAACGACGCCCCTAAACAACTCCTCTCCGAACATTAAATACAATATCTTTAAATTGCTTCTAAGTACCGCCACCCTCATTGGGTATTTTTATCGTCATTACCATAATCTCCGGCTAGTTGTCCCGTTTTCCCCCATTATTTCGTATTTCCTTCTCCTTCTATCAAAGCTTAAAACTTTACGGCAAATTTAAGGCTCATTCTCTTATGATTTAGGTAAGATTACTTCGCAGTACTTAGGCTCTTTATACACAATTATGCCGCTGTAATTGTGTGAATGTGCTGGAGAGCTTTCAGGTATAATTTTTCAGAAAGTTTTACTTTCTACTTCGTGTGAAACAGTACAGGTGATGCACTGCTGAACGTACCGACACGTGAATTAAATTGTCAGCCATACTAACGAATAATTACCAACTTGTATTGGAAAGCCGTCGTAAATGACTCGACGAAAACTCTTGTATTTGTAAAGATACTTAATTGTTTTAAGGTATCACCTATTATGGTGTCTAGTTGTTCTCTATTTTGTCATCCTAAATCTATTTAAAAAACTTCGTATTATTGAACCCGAATAATTTTCCAATAGATAAAAGAACTCAGGCTCACTTGGAGCTTACTCAACTCATATGGAATTATTATTTAAAGATAAGTAGATCTACTTTATGTTATTGGGTATTTTTTTAATTAACATGTTTGACATGAAAGCATCAATATTGTTTAAGTTTTATAATTTTTTTAAATAATAATCTCAGAAAAACCGATAAGGCAAATTAATTTTGAAAAACTAGGTAGAACCCAATATAAATATAAATCTATAAATCATTTAAATATTTGCGAATGAATGCCTTAAGTAATAATAGTTTAATGATTAGGTATACCTGGTCGGAGCTCCCACTCAGAATTATCCCAAACAAACGTTCAGTATTAAAACTTTTCAGGGTGGGGGCGTAGGTAGAATGGGTCGACCCACCCTTATTTAGTCACGCCATTTAACAGGCACGGCAAAGGGCTAAGAATTAATTATTTATGCGACTAGGCACGGAATCGCGCGGAAGATGTCACAGTCAACTCTGGGCCTTTTGAAATTTTCCACATTTTTTGGGATGCGAATTTCAATGTTGATGCTTTCATGTTAAACATGTTAATTAATTATTAAAAATTCCATCAAAATATAAATGTGAAACGAGAGCCAAGTCCAATATAATGATATATGGTTGTTGACTTAAACGACAAAAGAAGTGAGATATAAATGGGTGCCAAGTTCAATGGTCAGTCCTGAAATTTATTTATAACAACTTAAAATATTATTTTTGCTTATGATTTCGGATAACATATTGAAGACTTATAAGGTTAGACTTGGCTAGTTTTCATAAACGAATTATATCATAGCCTTCGCGAGTTCTAAAGCTGTAAATTCTTATTTTATTGTTCCAAAAATTTGGCTTGCTCGTAGAAACTGTACTTTTAAGTCAATAATGATATATTTTTTACGCGTATTTTGTTTATACTTAATTTGGCAAAGTCGGGATCGTATAACGTACGTAAGCGGTTATACTATAGAGCTCTCTTGTGCCTTGATTTGACTTGGATCTAAATTGATACGTTGTACTCCATCTAAGGTGTTAACTCTGGAGAGTCCATCGTAAGCCTGCCCTTTATTAAATATAGAGGAGCCTATGTCGAGAAGAGCGCTGTCAAGGCTAAGGTCTTGCGATTTGTGGATGCTAAGCAAATAGGAAATTGTTCCCTGTGAACATATACATTATTTAATATCTGAAACTTGATCTTGACCGTTCTAGTAAGTAAATTAAAAGTGGAAAAAAATGGAGAAAGTACATTGGGACGTTGACAATCGCACAACAGCAAAGAGCACTTAAAATTGTATTGTAACTTTTGATTGTAATTTTATGCTTAAATTGTATTATAATTTTACATGCGCTAGAAAATAATTTAATTATGCTTAAATTATATTGTAATTTTACGTGCGCTATTGCTGTTGTGCTATTGTCGACGTCCCAATGTAGCTTCTCTATTTTTTACCTGCTCCACGGCCGCCGCATCGTGCGCCGTGGTCCGAGTCAGAAAAACCTATTAAATCAAATCAAATCAATATCGGTCAGTCAGTGATAAAAATAACGATTTTTGGACGTTAATATCTAAATAACCATTAGAGGTTTATCCATTTGAGGTGTGTTTATAAAATTTAGAGCACATATGTATCTCGCAAGTCTCAATATATGAAGTTATGAACCAAATTTTACGTTTAAGTGAAATAGTTTTTGAGTTATGAGGTGGTCAAAAGTGGCTCCAAATGGTTCGGGTAACGTGGTCGCCAGTTCTATTAGCTTGAACTTGGCTTGACACGGCGTGTCTAGATATATACATAATGGATATAGCCCGCGACCTCGTCTGCGTGGATTAAGTAGTAGTAGTAGTATAAGTCTTTATTGCATCTTAACATATAGGTACAAAATTATGCATACAATAAGGTTTTTTATTCCCGCGGGTACTCTATAATATTCCGATATAAAAAGTAACCTATGTACTATAGCGGGATGCAAACTATCCCTATACGAGATTTCATCAAAATAAGTTGAACAGATGGGCTATGAAGCGTAGCAGATCATACCATCAGACCTACCTAGTAGGTAGGTATTTTTTTAAATTATGTAAGTAAAATACTTATCAAATGTTTTTAATTAGTGCCTTCCTTATCTACTAAAAATAACTTTTCAAAAACTAAACAGATTTTTTTTCAATCCTGTGACCATGTTTTTCTTTATCTGAGCTGAAAATCCTTTCTAACCCCAGGACTCTCAATTTCGTCCAATTCGATTCAATGCTCAGGTAAACAATTGGTACCTGACAGGCAAACATGAGATAGTCAAACACACTTAAAATTACCTAGAAATAACTCAAAACAGTATGTGGCGTATACATATATTAATATGATATTTTTTTGTCTTTTTATTTCTTTTGATGGTGTACAATCAATATATCAAAATATCAATATATATATTATAAATGCGAAAGTTTGGATGGATGTATGGATGGATGTTTGTTACTCAATCACGCCCGAACGGCTGAACGGATCTGGATTAAATTTGGCACAGAGATAGATTATAGCCTGGAATAACACATAAACTACTTTTTATCCCGGTAAATTAAAGGTTTCCCGCAGGAACCGAAAAACCTCATTCCACGCGGACGAAGTCGCGGGCATTAGCTAGTAAAGTATATTTTACTATTACTTTTGCTTTTTACATAATAAATCGGAATATATGTACTTCCACTTCAGACCATTAATGCCCCACTGCTGGGCACATTCCTCCTCTCTCGTAGGAGTGAGGGAATGAGAGCTTAGACCCTCCACGCTGCTCCAATGCGGGTCGGCGGGCTTTAACGACTATTATTATGTAGTGATAATAACCACGACCCACGGCTTAACGTGCTCTTCGAGGCACGGGGGTGACACACCGCCAAGTTTCTAATTCCGGGCTAGTGCTGAGAATTTCTAGTCAGAAAAACCCAATACTTAATTATGGCCCGACCCGGGACTCGACCCCGGGACCCCGAGACCGGACCGAACATAGTATATATTATGTACTTAGTAGTAAGTTATTTAATATCTGAATAACTATTATCTGAAAAAATTTACATATATTGAACTTCTAAAAAAAACAACATGCGTTTTTTTAAATCTAAGGAACAAAGATTTAGAATAGGAAAGGAAATCTTTGGCAGTTCCGAGGTTTGAAACACTGTAAACATATGAACTGTTTTCAAGTAAATACAATTAACTTTTAGTTTTTGTCATGTCTTACGGTTTGATGATTAAATTTTTTGGTTAGGAGGTTGGTCAGGAGCTTTATCTGCTCCTCTTAAAGTACCTACACATCATTTTCAAAAGACGAAAGAACGGTGACCATGACATTCGATTTGACACAGCAGCACATTGAGTATTATTTATTTTGAACGAAAAGAATCTAAATTATACAAAATCACAGACAGACCGCGGCCAAACTTTGAAGCAAAATAACTTACCCAATTTGGAACCAGCGACACTGGGGCCGATTCTGTAGTGCACAATCTAAACTAAAATGACAGAATTAAAAATATTGCTAACCCTTTCATAATACTCCTTGCCGAAAGGGACAGAACTAGATTTAAAGCTGTCATTTCAGTTAGGTTTAGAGATTGTGCACTACAGAATCAGCCCCACTAACTCCCATCTAAATAGTTGTTTCAGCACTAAAACAGTGCTTCAGTCGCGGGGAGTAAGGGGAAGTGGATAAACACTGAAATAACAAACTGTGAGCAGTCTGGGAGACGACATGTCCTTAGTTAAAGGTTAAAGTATTCTGAGGTTAGTAAAGTTAAGAAAGGTCTACCACTAACTACGACTCCATTTCAAAACCAATTAATGTACGTAACTCTGCTTGATATATTATTTATTTTTAATTTAACCGTAGGTAATATCTGCCGAAAAGTCAAAAAATCTTTAAAACTGCCCGTCAAGACCAACGCTCGATTTTATCTGTATTATAAAAGGTTAGGCACGCTGGGTTCAATGTTAGGTAGAAAAAAGTGTGTGGTTATGACTAGATACCTCAGCAAATTGCTACTGACGTAATTTCTATTAGTTTACTGGTTCACTTGAGAATAAAATTACTAGTGGTTCCGGCTAATTCGTTCATGATCGGGGTTTTGGTCATTTTATACTTGTAGCTGTACATCAGTAGGTAATTGACGTTTAGTACGAATCGTTCAGCTTAAAATTGAAAGAGAAAACTTATTAGGGACAAAAAAATTGGCTTAACCTCAGTTTTATTTAGATCTTGAATAGAACAGCTATACAGGATAATAGACCTATAAAACAACTCTACAAGACGCAACAAATCTTCCGATTACTTACATCCAAAGTTTTGTCTTGTCCAGTCCCTAGTGTGCTTTCGCTCTAAATAAGAAGCTCCAAAACTGTATGTAGGTACTTAGGTTAGTTGTTAGCCATTATATGTCTTTCTCGTGAGTAAAAAGTAAGTAAAAATAGGCTGTCTAGAACTTCTACGAAAATCAAGTGGAGTGCATCAATTATGTTCCCCTGATAATACTCAATTGAAATAGAAATCGTAGAACGTTCACTGCTCGACCGATTGCAAAGGTCACAACTCACCGTATACCAACTACTTTAAATTGATTTCAACCGTGCTATAGGTCATTGATTTCGTTAAAAGGATGATGGCAAGGTTCAGGCAGTCAATTTATTATCGAGATATTATTTTTGCCGGAAATAAAATATGATTATTTTAATATATTATATAGTTGATAATCCGGCTAACTCCGGATAACTCCGGCTCCAATGGTATAATTTTTACATTATACACGTCGTATAAACACGATGACATAATTGGCGGTACATTGATATTGGTATCACGAAATTAAAAATTACTCTACCCCACTAGTAGGCACGTAATAGGTACGCTAGAAAATTTAACTTAAATTCAGAGGTATTGATACAAATTATAAATACCAAGTCATACAGAATTTACGGCAAAGGTTAAATAAATTACCCTTTATAGGATAATTTCATGTTTCATAATATACATAAAGTTATGAATCATAAAGATTCGAGTAAACGGTTGACTTTTCTGTTATGTTTAATGTTTCTGAACTGTGAAGTTTGTTGCGACGACGTGTACTTAAGTACCTTGTTGTAGGGAGTTACTTAAACCATTCTTTTTAACTAGAAGATTCCCGCGACTTTGTCTGCTTGGACTATTCCTTCCTTCCATTCGGGAACTCCTTCATTTTCGAGGATAAAAAGTAGCCTATGTCCTTCCCCAGGTTACGAACTATCCCTGTACCAAATTTCATCAAAATCGGTTGAACAGGTAGGCCGTGAAAACGTAGCAGACAGACAGATGGACAGACAGACAGAAACACTTTCGCATTTATAATATTAGTATGGATTAAGACTGTGAATGGGACTTCTAAGAGTTTAGTGTGACTCAGTGTGACACTACTACATTACTAACTATAATTCATGCTCATCGGTTGCATTATGCATAGTACCTCATAAGGTCTTCCACGTGTAACCTAGTTTAAGACTACTACATTATATTACATTATGACAAATGTACGATAGAGGCCGAGCTACCTAAACACCGAGAAGTATAGTCGAAGAAAGCACACGAATAGTTATAACAGGAATATAAAATAAGGCTTGGGTATTATTATCGGACAATAGATTAAAATTTCATTAATCTGTGTAGGCGTGTTTATTGGCGCTAAAGGTACACACTCACCGACTATATTGTTATTAAGTGGCGTGCAATTTATCAAATAGAATTTCTTATGCCATCCTGATACTAATATGTAGGTTTAGTGTGTCACTAATTGAGTAAGACATATCGAAATATTTTGTTGATATTCATACTTAATATCATGTTTATACAATAGTTACAGACTCATAATCTGTTTACTAATCTTTCACATAGAGTCGTGTTTCATATGCCCATGATGATGTCCCTGAATTGCATGCAAAAGTATAAGCGTCTAAAGCAAGCCAAGGTTTCTTTTCGCAGAGCCGAATACTGGAGGATGCATCATTGATGTGCAACTCGTGGTCACCGCGGCACAATGTAAGTGGCTGCACGAAAAAGATCTTTTACAGTGACCCCTACAGTATTATTAATGAGTACATTTGATGGTTCTGCCTTGCGAACTTAATAGTAGGCGAGGACATCTTTGGCCAAAGTTATACATAATAATTATTATAATTCTATGTTAATTTTGTCTCTGCAACGCGATTTTTTTGCCTTTCACATGTTATTTTAAATGCATGTTCCCTTTTAGAGTTATTATCACATCAAAGTAACTTAGGTAATTTTTCTTTGTCCGATATGTAACTTAAGTTAGGTATTTTTTTTTTGAATGTCAGGTTTAGAAGTAAGTGTATCATATTAGTTAATAAAAAGGTAGGTACATTAATTAGTTGTTAATAATATTGAAATCATGAATCTATATTCTGAACAGATATACATTCTGTTTATTGTATGTTCTGTGTGAATATGAAGTAGTTATACGATCAGGGTGAACTGAGAGATCCAACTTAGTTCAGCAACCATGAAACAGCAGCTGGTAGGTTTTTCTATAAACTCGGTTAAACGCCTAGGTAGCAAAGAGAAAACATCGTCGTTTTTACCTTCGATTAAGCATTACTGATTATCTATAAAACGATAATATTGATTTAGTGGACAACCAATAATTTTGAATTTTCTATCCGTCTGCAAAGTGATAGAAAATTATTCCATAGAAGTCATTCCATAATGTCTTGAGCTGACATTTTGTTCAACGGTTAAAAAGCCTTTGTCATAAAAAAAGTAAATGCCACCAGCTCGCCAATATCGTGATATGTCAGCCCGGTTCCGGATCCCATATTCAACGGATAATAATTGTATTAAGTCTATTAATACGTAATTGATGGATAATTGAAAGCCCATTCCCGATTCGGATGTTATTTTTCCGATAAATCTTTGTCATATTTTACAATTATGAATGATTTAATAGTATTGTTTTCTACTTATACGATAATATTAGGAGGATTTCAATGCTCCCTTTTGTAGAATAGTTACTTCAGGAAAATAATACAATAGAACTTAATGCTAGGTAGCCTAACCTAATTACTATATAAATCATGCCCACGTGGAATGGTGGCAAGAATGCTGGCTGCATTTCCGCGCTGGATAGCCAGGCTGATCCTTTGCGCAAAAAATGAGCCAGCCCTTCTGTCACCAGATGAGGCAATTAACCGCGGTGAAATATCTCGCAAAAAAATTTTGCCACTAAGACTCCACGGCCCAAGGGTCTCCACGGCAAACGGAACAAATATGTAACTCTCTATGAGAGAGGCATACTTCCGCCGCTTGCCGGTTTCAGCCTTTTCTGCTGCGGCTCCCGGCCTTGATGCTGTCTCCCTGATATGACACGGGGCCAATGTGTCTACGCATGTTGCGTCCCACATTAGCGCCCGTCCCCGTTCCCAGGGAACCAGCGTCAATCCATCAGGTCTCTTGCCATCATCCCGACTAATCCCTGCCGGCTCAATGAGCGCAGGAATATCTATGGTGGCAAGAGCCCTTTAGATCGTGTCATTGAGAGAGCCATGCCGAAAAAGCCTACCAGCGCTCCTTTGGCAAGAGAGTCCGTGAATTCCAAATTTATCGACCACTTTTCCACACGGACATCTGTGCTCGAAGCACAGGGGTGTTCCCAATCTGAGACCTAGAGCCACACGAAAACTTTCATTATCTAAAAGAGTGCCGAGATTTTTCGATGGCAAGGCATGAAGCCAATACCCGGATTCTTTTTCAGATAAGGCTAGAAGCGTTGCTCGATCTCTTTCACTTGTAAGATTTTGAACCAAATTTGTATGTGTCAGCCGAACCAACGGCACATCCCAAAGTTTTTGTGTGAAACATTCCTTCGGGATATCGTCATTGGAACACCTGACCTTCCAACTCTCTAAGGCCTCTTTGGCATAGGTCAATGAAACTGAATTAGAATTAAGAATCTGAGAACTATGCTCTTTCATACTATGCACAGAGGACAGAAAAGCCGGAAGAGCAACACTGGAAATTTTTCTCACGCCGATGCCACCATACTTGACCAGTAAAGTAGCTTGATTCCAGGACTGATCATCAAAAGATAAATTTAGAATTTTTTCTAGCGTATCTCTTAAGGTGGCATCCATGATATCGAGTAGTCCAGGAAATTTCCAAATTGGGCTCGCACGGAGAATATAAATTAATTTAGGTACAAAAAGGCAATATTTTAGGATCGAAAATGCAATGTGAGAATTTAGAGCGCCCAATTTGTCAGAATGAGCCGAAAATGTTCTGACTTTTTTGTCCAAGATTGGTTGTATGGCTTCGTTAAAAAGAGGAGCACCAAGAAGACAAAGTGAATGTTTATCAAGAATCTTAATATTAGGGGCAATTTCATTAAATAATTCAGAGGCCGATGATATTCTATCTTGCGATAGCTTTTCTGTGAAAAACAGTTCACATTTGGAAAAATTTAGTTCTAAACCAATTTTGCCAAATTGTTGCTTAACATTGTTAAGATCTTTAAGAACGTCATCCACGTTGCCTCCAATGGTTCCATCGTCAAGATATCATATGTTAAATTTTGATGTTAAATTTGAGAGATGGTTGTGGATCCCTAAGCTGAACAGGGCTGGACCTAAAGGATCCCCTTGCTGAACACCTACAGAGGACTTAATATCGCCATCTCCAAAAAATAATTTAGAAGCAGAGCTGTAACATTGCCAAATATACGGGTAAATTTCGGCTGTGCAAAAAGCTGTGTTGAAACTTCGTTAAGCAGAGTTGTTACTTTAGGTGTCGTAAGCGTAACATCTTTTATTGATTCTGACGAGCACCTATTAGACTTCATATATCTAACTTGTTCTTTTGTCTTAATACACTGGTAACAAGCGAATGAAATAAAAATGTTTTAATTCAATTACACCCACTTCACATGCACGTGAGTGCTATACCTAATCGCAAATCCCCCCTCGGCTTTTGGTTCTCTATGACACTTGATACCTACATTACGTGGCACAGATGTATCTGGGGATCAGAAGATGTCGCCAGTTAACCCTAAAATGAGAACGTTGATGAGTAATAATAGTAATGGATTATTTCAGTGCTTTAGGGATTGCTGGGATGTGCCTTTGTTGCTAGTTTATGTCTACTACACGTTTGAGTGGTAAATTCGGCAGTCACTTTGTTGCGTTATGTGAACACGGGTAATGGATAGAACAATTAACGGACGCTGAGTCGGTAGGCAGGTATACTTATTCGCATGATTTTTTTAAATTGTATAGGCTGCATGAGTGTATGTATACCTATTTTGCATGTACCCGTAAGGAGGTATAAGGCTTTTTTATATTGTCATATCTACTAAAATAATTCTTTCTTTTCATAATGTTATGCTTGCATTTCACTAGCAAGTTATAGTTTAAGGAAAACATAAATATTATTATATACTTCCCTTAAAATTATCTCATCTGCGGCGATCGCAGATTGTTGCCGCTGGGTAGGTATTCTGTGAATTTATTCCAATTTCAGACAGTTTCAGAGGCGGACTCTCCCCGGGCACTTCAAAATAAATTATAGCATATATCTCACAGCACCGGGGTCAATTTGTTTTGCAATTACAATTAGACGGGGGTATGCAGAATCACTTCTGTAACACGACGCTAATGATTCGGGAAGGGCGCCGATACAACTTTAGTTCCCACGATTTTAACGATTTGTTAACTAGGTAGGTACGATTTTTGAAATGACAGTTTAGAATCGGGGGGATTTTAATATAACTGTTTTGAAATTTTTAAGGCCCCAATGAATCCAAAGTGCGAAAAGGAAAGAAGTGTCGTGTAGATTGCTATAAAGCGATATTGTCCAAACGAAGTAAGACGTGAAATTAAAGCTTTTATAAAGTTAAATAGTACGCTAATGATACAAAAAACAATTAATTAATTTTAACTTAAGATACAAACACTTATCTTAAATTTATAATTAAGTACATATCTTAATTTAAAAAAAACAAGCTATTTAAGTACAGAAAAATGATTACCGTTTCTCATTAAAACCAAAAAAAATAAGGGCAGTTTTCAGATATTTTTTTAACGGGAATTTTTAATTAATCGTGTTTCCACTTCATGACGACTTTAGATGAAAGAATCAAAAAATACACATTGAAACAACAAAGATACAATATATAAAGATACAAATTATATTATTGATAAAAAAATTCATAATTTTCAAATTAAAAGCTGCAAATTTTTCAATAATATGGACCCTTTAAGGTGTTAACAACTTTGTTATTAAAACTAAGTATCTAGACTCTTGATAGATAAAGTTAATATTTCGACACGATGACACAACCGAAATTTATAAATAATAATTAACCAACCAATCTGACGTAGCCTGTCGATAGCACTGGAATGTGTCAAAAATTGTTTGGCCTTTTTTGACGAGTTACTTGTTTATTAAGTTAGGAACGTTGTTATTGTTACTAAATAACTTTCAAAACCGACGTACTGCGCGTAAAGTCTGTATCTGAGTAAAATTAATTCAAACATAGAACTATGTGCTTACAAATACCTATAAAAGAGGCAGATATCAGATTTACGTGTACCCATACCAAGTAAGCATGCTAGAGAAACCGCTCAGCGAAATTAATGACGTCACACAACCAGTATGAGTAAAGTACCAGTAAGAGGCAAGATACTGTTAAGGAATCAAGTGTGTACAAAATAGGAATTTTATAAGACTGAATAATGTGGGTTGACATTAAATGACAAAGTTCACATGTTTCCAGAATGGAAAGGAATTTTAAAGTAAGTTTGTTAGATATCTCAACAGTACCTCTATAGTTAGATGGCTTACTTAGAATTTTACAACAAAACCAGTCAAACCTAAATCCACAATTTCAATGCAAACCGTCTTTAAAAGGGGACGTCGAGGTAAAACCTGAAAACGTGTGTACCACCGGTAAATCGAAAAAAGAAACTATCACTTTAAAAGTGTTCCCTGGCTCTGTAAAATGCCTATTTGAAAGTCAGTTCGCGCGCCAAGCATCTGTCGGGAGTAACCGAGAAGAAGGCGTGGATCCGAGTAACGAGTTACCAAGTAACACGAGGTCAGAGTCACTCATAAATAATTTAAAGTAATCCGGGAAAAACCCCTGTCCGCGGGCCGTCGGTTAAGCCTCCATGACTATTTCATGTGACCATCGTATTACGTCTTTTGAATTAGTGTTGCCCTTTTGAACTTGCTGCTTCAACGTAACTTAATACAAATTTTGCTTACGCTTAATTTAATCTGACTAAATTATTTGTTTAAATGCACTCAAACACGAGGCTTGCATGTATTGTGTATATTGAGACAATTAAGAACACCTACATAACTTCCGTTGACTTTTCATATTTTAAGCTTTTGTTACAACTTACCATTACTTATCATTACCATACTTAAAGTTATTGTGGTTTATGTTGCTAATAGGTAGAGATTACAAAACAGAATTTTGTAATAAATATTTTATATTCTTGATTCTTTATCTATTACTAGCTGATGCCCGCGATTTCATCCGCATGGTTTAAGTTTTATTGCTTCCCGCCGGAATTCCTTAATTTTCCGGGATAAAAAGTAGCCTATGTCACTCTTCATGTCCTCAAGTATACACATGCCAAAAATCACGTCGATCCGTTGCTCCATTGCGGCGTGATTGAAGGACAAACAAACACATTTTCGCATTTATAATATTAGTATGAATTATTTAATTCTATTACTATATTATTCTGCTTTGACATAAATGAAAGCATGTTTAGGTACTGCATCGATTTTGTTAATTTAATTGTAAATGTAATTTGTAATATATTCCAAATATCTAATCTAATCAACGGAACTAAAGGCTTTTGAACTTGCATTGGGGGTGTATCCGCAGTTTTGTTTGTCAACGATGGAATATACATATTAAACTAACCTGAATATTATCATCATCAGGGCGATCTCTTCGGCGGGCTAAACGACGGCTTGCTGAGCAGGGCGGAGGCACTTGCGGCGGTGGACATAGGCAAACACCAGTCTGGCCCTCAGCCCGGTCCGCCGCTGCCGCAACTCAAGCATGACATGGTATACCACCACGGCGTCGGCGGGCCCCCTCCACACAACACCAGGCCGCATCAGGTACTATCGGGTTCTTCGTGTTAACTCATAATTAATTATTACATTTATTATGAGACATTTTACAAGTTGAACTGTCCTTTTCATGATAGGACTTATTATTCTAAAACTTCAATTATAATATGTATTTCTAAAAATACAAGACCTTTTTTCTAAAAATACAGACCAGAACGTAGCCAGATTTGGATAATTTTTCCTATTAAATTGGAACAGGCACAAATAGATAAAAGTTATGTCTGTTAAGGTCAGTTATTTACGAGTCATGAAAGGAAGATTTAAGGCAAATTCAGACCGGTCAGTCACACGATTAACGTTTCTTATCTAGCACTGTCGATTGATATATACTCTACAAGCTTTTCCGGAATTAAAAGTAGCCTACGTGTCCAGACTATAATCTATCCCATCAAAAACATAAATGTAAAATGAGAGCCAAGTTCAAAATTGTGATATATATGCCTTGGTTGTTGACTTCAGCGACAAAAGAAGTGAGATCTAAATGGGCGCCAAGTTCAATGGTCAGTCCTGCAATTTATTTATCCCATCAGAAACATAAATGTGAAAAGAGAGCCAAATTCAAAATTGTGATATATATGCCTTGGTTGTTGACTTCAGCGACAAAAGAAGTGAGATCTAAATGGGTGCCAAGTTCAATGGTCAGTCCTGAAATTTATTTATAACAACATATAATATTTTATAACAACTTAAAATATCATTTCTTCTTATAACTTAGTATAAAATGTTGAAGACTAAGGCTTTGGCTTGGCTAGTTTTCATATACGAATTATAGCCTTCACAAAGTTGTAAAGCTGTAAGTTCTTATTTTATTCTTCCGAAAATTTGGCTTGCTGGTAGAAACTGTACTTTTAGGTACCTACTTAATAATAATGACGTGATGGTGATAATTAACTACGGTATCTTAAAACTAAAGCTACGAGGGTTCCAAACGTGCCCTGGTCTGAGAAGAGCCCGCAATAAACTCAGCTGTGTTTTTTTTTATTATCACCATCTCACAAATATTTTAAATTATATATATGTACTTATAATATAACATTACATAATCAGCCGCTGTAACAATTCATACCCATGCCTTGCTATCATTCAAATAATCCTTTACACTGTAATAGGACTTTTCTATTAGTTTAGTTTACGTTTTACATTAGTAGGTACTTATTCATAATAAAATGAATACAAAATGGTTTTGTTAATTTACTGCATTTTCCTACGTTTACGGGGATTAATTGTCTTTTTTGAGTTATTTTCTATATTTTCTTGTACCTTTGAAATATTCGAGTGAATGGCCCATTCAGTATCCGGAATTTTACAGATTACATCCATGGTCAGACTACCTCTACAGCACATTTCTACATCTCATCAATTTTTATTGCAAAAGTTCAAAATCAAAAGTTTTTAGTGAAACATTGAAAACAATGAATACAAATCACAATGACTGACAGCTTGAACTGACGACTTCAAATACGTTTCTTCTTCTTTTCTGTCAATGACGTTTCGTTGCACAAAATGCATGAATACGAAGGTAAGGTTTTAATGCAACTATATTATTATTCATTATTATTTACATTAAAATAATAATTATGTATCATTTTCAATAGTTAACAACACAAAATAACGAATTTAAACAAAGACCTGCAGTATGATTTATGTAATCGGAGTTTTTTTTTACTTAACAACTCTTGTTTTATTTAGTTGTGCATGCACTATGCGTAGAATGTAATGCAAGTTGCCGCAGGAAGTGGACGACGGAGTTACTACCACCGCTTAAAGCAGTATTGTTTCAAAATAACGGTTGAATGTCACGTACTTTGACGTCCTTAAAATAATGATTATAACACTACAACATAAACGTCAACAATATTAAAATAATACGGCTTTAAGCAATGGTAGTATGCCCCGTGTCAGAGTTTTGATCTATACCTAGGTAGAGCATAAAAATGACGATTTTTGTACGTTTATATCTAAATAACCATTTGAGGTGTGCTTATGAAATTTGGAGCACATATGTATCTCACGGGTCTCAATATATGCGCCAGATTTGACATGTATATGTGAAATAGTTTTTGAATTATGAGGGGGTCAAAAGTGGCTCCAAATGGTTCGTGTAATATTACACACGGTGCTGCTCGCCAGTTTTTTTGAACTTTGGCTGGACACGCTTCCGCGTGTCTTGATCTTAATGCCAAATTTCATCCAGATCCGTTTTGCCGTTCTGGTGTGATTGATTAACAAATATCCATCCATCCAAACTTTCGCATTTTTTATATTAGTTTAATAAGGCCGGGGAAATAGTTTCTTCGTATTTTATATACTCAAACTCAAACTCAAAACTCAAACTCAATATATTTTGAATATATTTTTAATGAAGCCACAGTCATATATATTATGAGGTTGCATAAACTACCTTAAGCTCTTGGTTACGGCATTTTTTCTTCGAACTTCTTTACTGAGGATTCCGTTGCAGAAGATACTGCTGCAGATAACACTTCTGTAGCAAAGTTGGTTATCTGCCCTTTCAAGCTACATAAACTCTGGTTCAGACTTCAGGTTGAGTCACGACATTTTTAATACACGAAATGAAGTCCACATATCACAGGCAAACAGGATTGGTCTCGCTCCGAGCGGAGCGAGACCAATCCTACATCTATGGTTCCTAATCCTACATCTGTGAGGCAAACATATGGCATGGAAATATTATGGAAATACCGATTTATACAGTAAACTATTATGACGGCTGTTGACAGATTTTCTCTTGGTCGCAATTTTTTATAATTAATTTTGTTGCCTTCAAACGCCACCAAAAATATATTATTAACCCCTATCCTGGAGGAACCTTATTTTCTATCGGGATATATATAATATATATATATATTTATATATATCCCAGAGTATCAGCTACCGCTATACCAAATTTTTGTGATGTGATGCGCGGCCATACAGACAGACAGACAAAAATTAAATAATAATCTGTTTTGGGCTCAATATTGATAGTATAGCATACCCCGATTAAAATTTTCAAACTATATTATATGTACAGAAATCTCCAGTTACAGTTTTATTATAAGTATAGATTAATCAACTGTATAATTTTTAAAATCTATTAGTCTAGGAAAGGAAGCAAGTCGACCCCAACGGTAAATCCTCAGACGACGAAACTTTACAGTATGGTAAAGTATCACGAGTTAAAGGTATTTTATAAATATCTACCAACAATTTTGAACGAAAGTATTTATTTTTACCTAAACTCTTTTATGTTTAACATCTTGGTCCAGAAAAATGTTCCGAAGAAACTTTCTTCACTGGAAACATTCATGTAAAATATAAAATCTATATTTTTTGATAAATTCTTAAATTAACTTTCAATATAAAGTATATTTGTGACGCACTTTCTCAACGTACACACAAAATTAAATAAATATGGCTGGAAATTTGAAAGAATGAGTGAAATTAGTGTCGAAGATTGTAATTTAAACCACTATTGTCGTCGTCATCTCAACCTATAGACGTCCACTGCTGGACGAAGGTCTCCTGCATGGAATGCCACAGAGCACGGTCTTGTGCTGCTTTTTGCCACCGGCTCCCAGCTGCACGCTTGATATCGTCCGTCCACCTAGTGAGGGGTCGTCCAATACTGTGCTTTTCGGTGCGAGGCCGCCATTCAAGCACTTTGCCACTTGCCACTTAAGCTTGGCGACTCTTCGAGCTATGTCGGTTACTCTGGTTTGTCTACGGATCTCCTCATTTCTAATTTGACAACTCGGGGATACTCCAAGCATAGCTCTCTCTATCGCCCGCTGAGTGAGCTTGAGCTTTCTTAACAGGCCCATAGTTAGCGGTCATGTTTCGGAGCCGTAAGTCATCACTGGCAACACGCACTGTTCAAAAACTTTCGTCTTCAGACACTGAGAAATTTTGGAAGATAAGATGTCACCGAGTTTCCCGAACGCTGCCCAGCCGAGTAGGACTCAGCGGTTCAACTCTTTCTCGAAATCGGACCTACTCAACTACCACTGGGTGGCGCTGACCGTGTGCGTTAGACATGATCTTCGCTTGCTCATATTCGTTTTTAGGCCCACCTGATGAGAAACTTTACTGAGGTCCTTGAGCGTTAAACCACTGTAGATAAATGTGACTACTAAATGAGTAATAAACAATATCTTCGCAAGAAGTCGACCGAAGTCGAAGAAATCTATAATTTAGTCAAAACATAAATTAATCTATAATTCAATAGTTATTATTTAAAAGAAAATACATCATAATAAAATATGCATTAGTCATAAAACAGATTTCTGAACGTTTTGAGAGCCAATGAAATAGAAACGCCACAGGGATCTAAATTCAAACCATTTTTTTTCCCTCTGAGTGAAGAAAAACTACTTTTCTTCGCTGGTTTTAAGCAATAAAGGCGCTCTTTTTGAGCTAATGTGCTTAAGATACAAGTTTTAAACTTAGCCGAATAAAAACAGTGGATGTACCAAGAAATCTATACAATAGTCACTGTTTCGTTTATAGTGTCACCAATACCGGTATTGGAAGCCCTCGGCACAACCTCTTAGGGCAAACACGTCATATACCGTACCATCGTGGGTAAAAATAGTATATAATATAGGTATTGAAATTCACAAATTAATTTGTATATACCAATAAGTGTGTACTAAAATAATTGAAGTAATTTTAGTAAGTAAATTTAATTCAATAATTAAATAGTCGATATTATATCGAAAGATAAAAAAAACTTATCAACTTTAAAATGCATATCTAAGTAGGTACGGTATGTCTCGCACATACGTAGGTATCGTTGTGAAATTTCGAATGTATTTTAGAGATATAAATCAGGGAGGCAACCTATACCAATCATTTGAATCGAATTCAGAAACGATAAAACTAAAGCGCACTCATAAAATTGTTGGCAAATTGGTACACTCCACGCCTACGCTTTGGCATAAATAATAATAATAAAAGTAAATGCATTTCTCTGTGCCCCGTACACCTTGGAAAATCTTTTAGTCATCCTGTGTCAGTAGTCGAGCCGCGAGCGAGGGTTGGGTCCTTTGGGAAAACACTGGCTTGGGGTAGTATAGAGGCTGTAATGTGTAAGAAATATACTCGCTCCGCTATAAAAATGAGGTAATTTTATGCACTGTTCGATGTAATGTCGATTGTGATCCTACCCCTAGATTTCATACATAGCCCTCATATGTTATGGATCTAATAAGAGGCATATGACTGCTCGTAGATTGCATTTAGTGCTTATATGTGGCTTATTTTGTACCAAATCATTAAATCTGATATAATTTGATAGATAAATATTTGGCTATCTTTTTCATAATGCTCCTGAAGGAGAAGACCTGCCTACATTTTGATCTGTCATTTAATTTCACCCATAAAACCACATTTATAACTTCTCGAGGATACTTGAAGAAGAAAGACCAAAAAGCTCTCCTGGTGCATTTAAATATACCATAGGAAAAGATGTTTCAACAACAAGATAAAATCACACAAGCACGACACGCGACGACGGATGGCAAAGAAGAGAGCCCCTGCCAGCAGCGCACGCATCCTTATAGATACCTCATCTTCGACGTTCGAATCTGACATCATTTTTCTTCTTAACATAATTAGCAAAAGTCAACGTGGTTAATAATTTTAAATCTATTAGATTCAACTAAACTGACAGGTGTAAATCTACTGCTAAGTATTCTTTATCGCAGGATGTATTGTGAAAAATAGAAAACTTGGATGGAAAATGATACTCCAGTTACTTGACCTGTAATTCAAGATGATGGGTCCAAAATTTTATTATTTTTTGATGCGAGATTAATTTAACGAAGGAGGTAAGTAGCTACTTAAACTCATTTTTCAAAGTAATGAAGGGTATCTGGTAGGGCGAATCTGATTCGTACTTGGCTGGAACTATTTTATTTTTAAAACCTCGAATAGGCACCTTATATTTTATCCATACATATATATAAAAGCAAAATACCACTCACTCATTAATCACGATATCACAGGAACTAAGCATACAAACTTGAGATTTGGAAAGTAGGTTGTTCCTTCTGTAGCGTAGACATAGCTAAGAAACGGTTTTGAGAAAATAGGGGTTGAAAGATTGTATGAAAGTCCTATGTTTTTTAGGTTAAAGATATGAAAATCGGCATTTAAGTTATTAATTTTAAATATTAAAAATCTGTGCAGTTTTACGAAAATCCAGTTTTACGAAAAAAGTGTCTGAAGTTAGAGACTTGAAAATAATAATTGATATATTAATTAGTTTTAAATAATGAAAACCCACATAGGCTATATATTACTAATAACTACTTTCCTGATGCCCGTGACTTCGGTCACGTGCATTGAAATTTTTTGGTTCCGACTACCACGAAAAAGTCTTTTCATAAGCTATATTCTTTCAACACATGCTGTCGCTGACTTTTTGTAGGCCATATCAAGCTCTACGACTTTTCTCTAGAACTCAATCATATACTCATATCTCAGAAATGTTTTCGTTCGACCGTTTTTATACGACTGCCTGAAAAAAGGAGTATATTGTTTTCAGTATGTGAGTTTGTATATTCCACCATAACTTCTATACGCCTGAACC
Organism: Erebia palarica; assembly: GCA_964035005.1. Taxonomy (NCBI): domain Eukaryota; kingdom Metazoa; phylum Arthropoda; class Insecta; order Lepidoptera; family Nymphalidae; genus Erebia; species Erebia palarica. Next base: position 27,343,284 of record OZ035986.1, read on the forward strand.
GATTTTGATAAATGAGGTATCGTTAGAATCCCTAGCTTATTCCGGGTGACATAGGCTGGATTAAAAAAAATTGATGGGGTGGATTAAAAAAAATTGATGGGGTGGTCCCGCATTAAAGACTAAATTAAAAAAAAAAGAAAAATAAGATTAACTATATAATCATTATCTAGAACATGATGAGTAGAGTCCAAAAATATATAACACTATCGATCAATAATTAATTTAATAAAAATGTAAATAAGATTCTATTTTACTAGATTAATTTAGATTTTTAAATTTCTATTTCGTTTTTTGGCAGGGCAGTCGTGTTTTTTTCACCAACTTACTTTGCAAATCCGACTATTACGATAAAGTCTTTTAATTTTTCGGGTGAATATATAGCCTATGACACTCACGAATAATGAGGCTTTCTATTGATAACAGAATTTTCAAAATCGGTTCAGTAGACCCAGAGATTGCCCCCTACAACCTCACAAACTTTACCTCTTTATAATATATATTAATATTTTTTGTATAGATAATAATTCAGTTGATGCCACGTTACCTCGTTAACAAAATGGGTGACTGAGCTTTAATTATTATTATTCGTTACACCTTAAAGTCGAAATCCCATACTCTTAGCTGAGCTGTTTGTGGAAGGATCATAGAATCCACAATATTATTATATCATTCATAGAGAGGCGTCACGATTCTCAACAATGAGTAATACAACGCAAAGAGAAAAAATAGAGAGAGAGAGAGGGAAAGGAAGTTGTATAAAACACAGCTTGCTCTCTCTTTTCCAATTTTGCTCAATTTAACCCTATTAAATACGTGTAAGGCCACGTAATGCGTACTTCATAGCCCGCGGACCCCAAACGTTGTCGTTTATTACAAATACGACTGTAATCTGAGTTGAAACATTTTTGGTTTTCTACTTGAATATCTACTATACATATCGATACAAAATACCTACTTCTAACTACAAAATTTCTACCTACTTGTGCTTATCTGTCCCTGTAGCACCGTTGCCAGTAAACACAAAAACGCAACTAAAATACCAACTGTAAACTACAGGAAAGGGGGAAACAGAAAAAATGCGTTTACACAAGGGAATACAGAACATATGAGCGTTTTTACTGCTAGTGAGCAATTGTCACTGCCGCCACGCCGCTGGGGGCGGGACCCGGCCGTGTACTTAAAAGTTGCTTAAAAACTGGCACAATATTTTCTACAGCAATCTGTAGTTTGTTACTCTCGTACAAGTAAGGGGGGAATGTTCCAAAATATATGTACTTGAAATATAAAGTAAGCAGCCAACGTAGACCGGTACGATGCCGGGTTGAAACCGATGGGGGTATGGGTTTATCATTTCATTGCATTGTCTTCAAAAATTAAATATTAATTAAAAAAACTATTAAAAAAAGCCGTAGAGAAGGATTCAAATCGCACATTGTACCTACTCAATCATCAATTGCCATGTTCATTCGATGGAATTAGGATGTTCATAGAAGTGATAAATTAAAAAGTTTAAAAAAACAGGGTCTACGGTAAAGTGATTTATAATGAATTTGATTAAAACCGACATTATAAAATAAAAAATAATACCGCTAAAAAAATTACAAGGATTATTATGGGGCCTTTTGGGTGCAGTTAGTAGTTATCACCAAAATTATTATAGTACTACTAACAGATGCCCGCGACTTCGTCCGCGTGAAACAAAATTTTTAAATTCCCACGGGAACTCCCTAATTTTTCGGGTTCATATATAGGGTTAGTATAGATACTTAATACGTACAATATTTAAAATCTTATGTTTATAATTTAGTGTAGTGTTTCAAAAATATTTTGTGTGATAGTTACAGCGCGTAACAACCCCAATTACAAGTCGCAACACATCATAGCAATCATAATGCATGCATGTTGTCCCATCGAACATACGTACATACGACGACGCATAAAATAGAGGGTCCCAAATAATGCATGTGGGGCCATGGGTAGCGCGGGTAAATGTAAGTTTAAGTAGAGCTTTCATAATAATAAGTAACTTAAGATACTTTATCGTTATTATTAATGCCTACTTAACGGTTGTATAAAGTTTCAAGCTTAACTTTTGTCTAATTTGATAAACTATTTGACACGCTTTAGCTTTTTCTGGTGGAATTCCTATAAAGCCTTGCTTTTTACTGCTCACAATTTTTTTTTTGAGGAAAATGCCTCAAAACTGAATGCCCTTCAGTTATTTTGAGACCCATGTTTCTAAATTTTTGTTTCTAAATATAAAATTTAAAAAATGAAAATGGCTTTAATTAGGTACTAAAAACATGCGTATAAATTTAACATTATATGAGATTATATACATCAGTAGTATATTACACAGTTAAAATATTTCTATTACAGGATATTATACTTAATGTATTATTATAATATTATTGTGGCTGCTAGTAAAATCCTCTTTGTTCTCATTTGTTTTGTTTGCATCCTAATGGTGAATAGCGAAAATTTTCAATGGTTACTAGTAAACCCCTTGAGAATGCCGCACTGTGGTTACTGGTTAGACGTCTACCGCGCATATTATAATCGAGGGGATAAAGTCCTCAATGTTCTTACTAGGACGCGACAGTTTTTTTCCTGCAAACGCCGCGTGTTGCTAGGGCGCACTTGTTGCTATATGTTTGGACGAACCTTAAAACTGCGTTTTCACTTAGTGTTCTGAACAATTCTGAGCTAGCGTACCAGAACATAAAGTAAAAACATAGCTTAAGACTTATGTAATGATATTTGTCAAAATCTGAAAATATCGCTCATAATATAAATTCGCCTTTTTAAAGGCCTCAACGCGCACCCTCTGTAAGTTCGGCCACTTGTTCAAATCATAATGGTGCGATACAAATCACTATTAACGGGGTATAATTTATTTAATATCCACTTGTAATTGCATTGTATGAATACTATCTAGTACTGAGCCCTTGAATAAATATCGATATACAATTAAATGCCGTACATTTAATCATATTTAAGTAAATTTTATTATGATGATTGTTCCAATAGTCGTGAGATTCTTACTTAACTTTCCACGAAATCAGAAATCATAACCCGTCATGTAAATAAGCAAATAAGAATTTGGTAGCTACCAATTTACATAAAACTGTTTGATCTTTCCCATAACTAGTATTTCAAGACAATTATAATATTTTGTCAGACAATCCCTATTATTTGTACTCCATAGTCCACGCTAGCCAAGTGCAGTTTGGCACCTTTGAGAATATTCATTAATATAATAACTACTTGTTCTGTATACAGAACAAGTAGTTATTATATTAATGAACTGTACCCGACTAAGAAAAACATTCAACCCCCACTTTTATGAATGTAACATCCGTTATATTATCGATTTTGTTAGTGTAAAGATTCATCCAGATTATAATATCGAATCGATTGACACCTCATTCATCAAAATTGGATCTGTAGTTTAGGCGGTGCGATGGAACAAACATATAAACTGCAAAAATAATAACCCTTCCTTTTTGCCGCAGTCCGGTAAAACCCTGCTGCATTGATTGTTAACGAGGTTATTACCTACTATAATAGTTAGTATCCATTTGAATATCAAACGACATCGTTTATCGATATCAAACAGGCGCCTATTCTGTTAGATACCTAGTTTTACCGCAACAATTTCTCGAAATGAGCTTTGTAACTTTGAAGAAATAAACGTTCTTTTAACTTGTAAATAACAACTATTAAGGGTACTGAGCACTTTGTACTTGTGTATAGAGGTGGCCGGTTGTGAAAAAATCACAACTGCCTTCTATCTGATGATAGCTTCTTTATCCGTATTGATATGAAATACTGGTATTAAAGGCTTTAAAATGATATCATAATCAGATTATAAACTGTACCTGAAACAATTTGGCCGAAATGAGTCGTTTTTGAAATATGGTGTGGGAGTAGTTGTAACACGCTTAATTAATACACAATAGGCAGACAAATAATTATATTATGTTCTTCAAAAGACTACTTTATATCTAAGGGAATTTACCGATAATAAAACTTTTCCCGATTTAAATTTTCACTAAAGAGTTAAGACGCTTATTTGTTCAATTTCGTATTTTTTTTTCGTAAATATTCTTTACTATAGGTAAAACAACTGACGACAAGTTCCGTAGAGAAGGGCATTGTAAACCGTGTAACATGTAACATTACGTGCTACACGCGGGCTAGTACCGGATAATTGTGATCTACTGGTCCCCGAGGAAGGAATACTGGGACCCACTGCACCTACCGCCCCTTGAAAGCGCCATGGAAAAAGACTTACGGCCTGCTTCTACACTAAGATATATTACCTTGTGAACATCCTCAAGTGCTCTAATTTCTTTCTAGCTATTTAATTTAAATAAAATAAAAAGCCTTATTATTTCCCTGACGTGATATTATTTTATATTTATACTTTACTTTGATTTTTTATGCTCATACCCTTATGTATAATTTATTATTATTATTATGAATATCAGTATAAATCCATGACAAACTGAATCGTCAACCTATATATATTCCTAGCCACAAGCAAACAAAAAAGCAACTTTCGATTTTGCAGGTCTCTCTTCACGTGCAAAGTGCGCTCAGAAAAGATCTCCTGAAATACCAACCGGCGAGACCGGGGCGAGTCAGTTATATAAGACAAATCTTCACCTAAACCGTTCTCAAAGATTCAAAGATGTAAACAATAATATGCCCACATATGCGCATATATTTCTAAGCACTGCAAACATTCATTTTCGCTACAAAGCTGGTCAACAACGTAAGCATATTGGTAAAACACTCGCAACCAATCAAAGTCACAACAGACGCACCCTCCTATGAAAAAACAAGTGTTTGCACTCATAAAGAATGAGTGCAAATCTGAACAAAGATGATTGTTTATTTCCATATCGTCCCTGAGTTCGGCTATTGTAGCCGCCCCCTCCTTGTTTACAATAAAACGTCTGATTTAACATGAATACAGAAGTTAATTCGGCGAACGACAATAAAGATCACGTCACCCTATATCTATAGTAATCCTCTTAATACGAGTGAATTTGACAGTATGATAAAAATGAATTACAAAAGCCATTTTTCCCACAGATGGGCCACCACGGCATGGAAGGGCTCGACATGCTCGATCCGCTTACTTCATCATCAATGACCACCTTAGCACCCATGGGCGAAGCGGCACCACCTCACCACCAGTTACACGGCTACGGTGCTATGAACCACGTCATGAACCACCATCACCATGCTGGCGGTCTGGCCCACGCCCCACCGGGACATCTAGGCCACCCTTCTGCTGCATTGCATCCTGACACAGACACAGACCCACGAGAATTAGAAGCTTTTGCCGAGCGATTCAAACAGCGACGGATAAAACTAGGTGTTACTCAGGCGGATGTCGGGAAAGCTTTGGCGAATTTGAAATTACCAGGAGTAGGAGCCCTCTCGCAAAGTACAATCTGCAGGTTTGAAAGCTTAACTCTGAGCCATAATAATATGATAGCACTAAAACCTATTTTACAAGCTTGGTTAGAAGAAGCGGAAGCTCAAGCGAAAAACAAAAGGCGAGATCCGGATGCACCGAGTGTGTTACCAGCTGGTGAAAAAAAACGAAAGAGAACATCTATAGCAGCGCCGGAGAAAAGGAGTCTCGAAGCCTATTTTGCAGTTCAGCCCCGACCATCTGGGGAAAAAATAGCAGCAATTGCGGAAAAGTTGGACCTAAAAAAGAACGTGGTTCGAGTTTGGTTTTGCAATCAGAGACAGAAACAAAAACGCATGAAGTTCGCAGCACAACACTGACCGGCGGGGGGCGGCGCGGCTCTGCTGTACCCAGGAACTGGGTACGGCTACTAAGCCCCAGCCGCACCCTAAACAGCCATGGCTCTGGCCAAAACGACCACATATTGACGTCGGCGCCCCACCGCCAAATATGACTTTTTGTGAGCAATAATGAGATCTCAAACGCATATATCTCCATTTGTATTGATTATGTTTCTTGATTTTACGTTTACGTATTTATCGCAATTTAGTAACTAGTGTTCTGATTTTATTGAATTAAAAAAGCTACCGTAATAAACTTCTATATTAGAAAAGGGTATATACTTGGTTATATGCAATATAATCATTACAATTAATACAAGTTTCGTTATTTTAATTATGTTAAGTTCCAACGCGCCGAGTTTTGATGTTTTTCGATCATAGAATTGTACATGAAAATTAAAAATCAGGATTTTTAAGAAAATGTGCCTTGCAAATTATCAATATTCTGTGTTTAATGTTAGTAACTTCATCGCTGTGTTGCGGATTCGGATCGGACACATTGGATGAGATGTCCTGTCGAAGTACCATTCATCGAAAAACATATTATTATTGTACCTTAGACTGTAACTAGGTTAGGTGAGGTGAGTTTCCTACAACATCATTAATATGAAACAAATATTTGTAAACATGTAAAAACTTAGGTATTGTGACTCACATCACTTATGTTACAGTACTTTTAAGGCTTGTATTTAGTAATGTTTTGTTAAGACTTTTGGTTCTGTGTTGTATTTATAACCTTGTACAAAGTAATTATAAGAGTGTTCCTTTTATAAATAAACTGTAGATACCTAGTAATTAAGTTTTAGTTATGATGTATCATATAACAATTGTTTATTTTAATTATTATTTACTTATTTCTTTGTTGTTTAAGTATACACATGCCTCTCAAAGTTCACGACAATGGCACAATTTTAGATTAAGAGTTTATTAGTGACATTTAGCCAAAATAGTCCCTAAAATCATTGTAAAAAATACTTCGATTTATATTTAGACTTTAGTAAACCATAGTTACTAAATTGAAAGGAATTAGTACAACGCGGGTGAATTTTAAAATAAATGATATTATTGATAACAATATTTTCAAGCGTATCATGGTCTATTTACTTATGTTTAGTAAAATCTTTCTATTTCCATCTAATTTTTTACCACACCAAAGACAATGTAATAAAAATTAAGACCTGCCATGTACCTGCAATCGAGCGAATAAATGATTATGATAATTAATGTCTATTGACAATTATTTGCAGCGTAACAAAATTTCATAGTTTATCATAAAAAAGTTTATTTTGTGAATTAGAAAAAATAGTCATTATTATTTCTTAAATAAAATTATGTAAATATACAGTAAGAAATGTGCAATCTAGATTTGGTAACAATTAGGTATTAAATTGATTATTGTAAATCTTAAATTTGCTCATAGAAATTTATTGAGTTTAACAACTAATATCATGTAGTTTTTGAAAGCTTTATTCCACTGAATCTAGTCATAAAATACCTATTTATACGTTAATACCTACTTTTGTTTTATATTTTTTACACTTATTATTATTGTCAAGAATATATAACGAAATAAATTTCGTTGTTCATTAATATTTAACCTAATTTCGTAGTTCATAAAGAAAAACGCATATCGTACGTAATGAACCAACTAAACATAATTATGTGAGGAGGTAAATCTACTTTTCTATAGTAGATCTCCCTGATCTGAAAAACCTACATATTGAACTCTACAGAATCATTAATAACACTTTTAAAACATTGGTTCTATACAATAGGTAATTATTAAACTGACAGCTTCAGAATTTCGGAAAACTCTAAAGCGTATTGTTGAGAATGAGAATGATATAAAATTCTAAAGTTAAAACTAAGTATATATAGTTTTATTATTTCAGTAGGACCAAGATTATTATCCTGTCTAATATACCAGTGTAAAAGAAACCAGAAAAGTCTTTGCTATAAAATAGTTTAATAGCAAACTCCTTTTAAAGTTTTTTTTTAATGACTGACCAAGGTTTTTTTTGTATTATAATCTATCTCACTAACTTACTTACTAATCTTGATATCTCAGAAAAATTAATATATATACAACTTGTTATTTGTAAAGTAGGTTCCTTTAAAGCCGTGGGCATCAGGTGAGAAACAGTTTTGAGAAAATTCAGCCCTAAGGGGGTGACCAGGAGGTGGATTCCTGTATTCCTATATTTTAGTTTTTTTTAGTTAGAGACATGAAAATCGGCCTATTTCAGTTATTAGTTTTATATAATTGTACGGCAGCAGGTGATATGGCTCGGGGTCCACTGGTGCGGCCGTTCATCTTTGGATGTCGCATATATAGCGTAATTCAGAGAACACTTCGCAATCGTGAGTTGGGCTCTGTTTATGACCCTACTCCATCGCTAAACAACCATCGAATGGGTATTATACATCAAAGCTTTATTGTGGCCAATTCTGTATAACACAATCTCTAAACTAAATTAAAATGACACCTTTAAATCTAGTTCTGTCCCTTTCCACAGGGAGTATTAGGAAAGGGTTAGCAATATTTTTAATGCTGCCATTTTAGTTTAGTTTAGAGATTGTGCACTACAGAATCAGCCCCATTGACTATTCTAATTAATTCATTCATCATCTTTTTAGATATATTCTTTTAATTTCACAGACCTAATTTCACATACATAATAATATTATAAGGAATGGTAACTAGTGGATAAAATTATTTTTACATGGGAGCTGTTTTAATAGACTGAATTTTCAAAACAACTTGTACATAAAAGTATTGTCATAAAATACCTGCTATGCTATAATTATGAATATTTCCACCCTAGATGCGAAACACAAGAGACTATAAATATAATTATGTATAAGTAAAGATATTTATTTATAAACTCCACATAGATTCTACCACAGAAAAGGAATATGCTTATTAGTTCTGTTCTGTGAATCATAATATTGGAAATTTGTATAATATCCATTTGGTTTGTTGTTATCATTCTTTGGTATTAGAGAAAAATATTAATTTATACTCAAAAAGTCCTAGCCTCACTAGCTCAAAAAGGGCGTCATCATTTTGCTCACTCAGTGAGAAAAAGTATTTTGAATTTAGAACACTATGAATTGACATTTTTATTCAGTGTCTTATGAAACGTTTGGAAACTCCGGCACATACATTTTATATTTCATGCAACATTTAATTAAGTTTACAATCTATTATTTAAAAAAATATTTTACTATTGAATATTAATTTATTTTGATTAATGTTCGTTTGGACACAATTCTTACAAAAATTACATAGATTGATTTCTATCATAAAGTAGAAAATGAAAATTATTGCACTTTTTTTTAGACATTACATTCCACTGCTAAAAACAATAAAATATAGCGGCTGCAGACCACCAATTAGGCGGGGTTAATGTTTATCGCCGTCAACGCCCAAAAAATTTAAAAACTTCTATCAAATCTTCGGAGATAAAGGGATCCTGTCTTTTGTTTTTGTTGAAAATTTTACCATAAGTCAAAAACTTAAAACACGATATAGTACCTAACCCCACTTTACAATATTGACACCCCCATTTTTTGGTGGTTTTAGGCCAGTTTCTAGCCAGGAGGCTGAGCTATATTTTTTGTAAAGTTATAAACTCCTATCAACTGAAATTATTTATTACTAGATAATGCCCGCGATTTCGTCTGCGTGGTTTGAGGTATTTTGGTTCCCGCGGGAACTCTTTAATTTTTCGGGATAAAAAGCCTAAGGCCTATGTGCTATTCCAGACTATAATCTATCTCTGTGCCAAATTTCAGCCAGATCCGTTCAGCCGTTGGGGCGTGATTGAGTAACAAATATCCATACATACATCCAAAATCTAGAAAACGAATTTAAAGAATGGGCAAATTAAGCCCTTCGGTATGACACCTAACTCGATCTAGTAAACCCACTGTAAAATTTCATCAATAATAGGTAATATTTTTTGAATTTTTTCTTTTGCGATTAGGTTGAGTACAAGAATTAATAATTAAAACGATTCCAAATTTCAAGTCTATATCTAATAGTAACTAAAATGTGCAAAATTTGATCTAATAATAAGGGTTGCAAACTTACCTTAAAGATCGTATAAAAATAGACGTTCAGGCCAATTCTATTGTGCAATAACTCTAAACTAAATTAAAATGACAGCTCCATTTATAAAACTTTCATAATAGTCATCCCTGCGGAAATGGGGCAACACCAGATTTGGAGCTGTTATTTTAGTTTAGTTTAGAGATTGTGTTAAACAGAATTGGCATCGAGTTCATACTAATTATATCGCTATAAAGTAATCGACATGATTTGTGGTACCGTACGACTCACAATAATGTGATTTTATCGTATGAAATACCATAATTGTTTCTTTTTAATTAAAAAAAAAACAACGATATTATCGGGGCCAACAAACTACTGTTCAGTAGCATTATTTATGGCTAAAATTAAACATATACCTACTCATATTATTAGTACAAAAAGAAAATGCAATAAAGCTGAAGCAGCAATTCGAGTTTAGGTCATAAGTGCACGTTTATAAATTTTGCAAGGAGATAATAATAAAGGCGTTATCCGATTCTAGGTATCGAGTCATGAAACAAATACAGTTACCAACTCCAAAGTTTTTAACACTGCTTCAGTTGTAGTATTATAAATTTTAATTTAATGTAACAGAATATCTATTGTTTATGTAATATTGTATCATCCAAGTGTAATAGTATTGTTTATTTGAGTTACCTCTATGATAAGCAATTTTAGCACCTCACGTGACCAATGTAACAATGTATGGAACACTTATTAGTTCTTGAATCAGTGCTAAGTTTAAGTAGAAGTTAGTGAATTATCTTGCAATGTATTAATTCTTAACTACATAATTAATAATAATAATACTAAAAGAACACTTACATGAAAAAAACAAATAAACAATGAATTAAAGAATAGAAAGATTAGTAAATTTTATTTGTTTTATTACTAAAACCTTGAAAATAACAAAGCCCATATCAGATGCATGCAAGGTCAAATGCGTGTCAAAAGCCAAAACACGCAGGATACACACGCACGTAGGTACGCCGTACTATTTCTACGTAGCGGTACTCTATTGACTTATAGTTGCAGAAGAATAATATAGCGTTCCGGTACAATGCCATGTAGAGTTAGGGGTATGGTCTAATACTCTGATATAATACAACAGAGTTTGCCCGATACCATCCAAGCATCTACTGCATACTACCAAATGTTATCGCAGTCAAGAGCTTTTAAAAAAATAACAAGTTTTTAGCTTTATTTATATTTGTTTCTTTTATTTTGCTAAATGTGCGTACAAATAGCAGGATAGAAACTGAATAATTATTAAAACTGACACATTTTGACAAATAATTGGCGTGCTAATTAATGTGCCTTTGATATTGTCAATTTCAAGTAGGTAAAATTAATGCTTATGTTAAGTGAAAATGCGGTTTTGTTAGAAAAACAGTCAGACGCACAAGTGAAAAATCACCCAAATGAATCAAAGGCCTCGCTATATTCGGTCAATTAATGACCTACTTATATGGATATTTACTACGAAACAATGTTGACACTAAAGTTATGGTAAGTAAATAATTAATTAATTAATCTTCTAGTAATTCTTGCAAATTTCTAGAAGATAATTGAAGAAGAAAGACGAAAAAGCTCTCCTGACTCATTTATTAACTTGAACAATAAGAATATTACAACGAGAAAATAAAATCACACAAGAACGATATGCAACGACGGAAGACAAGGAAGAGCCATATAACTGATGACCACACCACACACGTGTCACAGGTTCTGAATACCTTTACAAGCCATATCACATGAACCACATTTCGAGTAATAACTTCGTAACATATTCATCGAACGAAACTAACTTGAACAACATTCTCTAAATGTGAAAAAGTAGAAATATTCCTTTTATATATGTCACCGTAAGATTGTAAAAACCGTTAGATTATAATCTAACTCGCAAAATTCTAAACTGTCGAAAGATTGTAAACTGTTCAATGTTCTGAGTGTCAAATTTGAAATATTCATTTTATTTACGTTTTCGTGTCTCTTTCTTGTAGGTTAGGTTAGGGTTCGACATAAATAATCAAGTAGTGCCCGGCCACAGGCCGGGCACTTAAGTTTTATCGGGTTTAAATACCTATCAGATTACAATCTACCGGAAAATAATGCGTTCAATTGTAATCTTTCGACAGTTTAGAATTTCGCGAGTTAGATTATAATCTAACGGTTTTTACAATCTTACGGTGACATATATATATAGAAAAATAGCACTGATACCTACCAACCTACCTTATATTAAAGTTATAATCAATTGCCACTTTGATGAATAGGTAATTGTCTACATGATGAGCTTAAATAATTACGTGTCGTGTCGTCGCAGCCACGATGGGAGGTTGCTATATTAACTTTCAGAACCTGGATTACCATTGGTATTTTTTACCATTGAAAATGGTTGTCAGATGCAAATTGCCTTAGAAGTATTTTTGGCCATAGCTTCAAGAATTTGGGGAGGATCAAGATGGGAATAGTTCCATGAATTGAGAAATTTATCAAGACACTAATCTCGGCTGGTAATTTGTTTTGGAATTTTGAAAAATCTAAGATAGTTGGGTTTTTGGGGAGTGTTTGTTTACTAAATTGTAAATATTTCGGAAAACACCGATTAAGTAAAAATGAAAGAAGTGGTAAAGGAATTAGTTTAGCTACAAAATGGCGAAAGAATTTTATAATTCAGTTAATAATAATTGTGACCTATAGATGGTCCCTTTAGATTTGGAATCGTAGAAAAACGGGTATTTCTTTATATAAAAAGTATAAGTATGACCGATCGTAATGGTAATAGTGTTGGAAGATGCGGATGCAGGCGACAAATGCATTCGAGTTGGAGTTTTTAATTATTCAACTTTTAATGTTCAATAAAAAAAACGTAATGTTTTGTATTCATTTTCTGTGCTCCGATTCTTGCGGGGGCTGCGAAATCTGTGCATTATTTTGGTAAACCGTGTTTTTTGGAAATTATATTTAAATCCGAATTACATTATCGCCCCCGAAACATCCTGCCTACTAAATTTCATGAAAACCGTTTGAGCCGTTTCCGAGATTCAGATTATATATCTCGTTTAAAGGTATTAGCTAGATTCTGATTCAGTTAATTTTGATACTGCGATCTGTAATTTTGCAGATAATTTAAAAATGAATTAATGAATTTAAGTAGCAAAAACGTTTTCAAAAACCTATTTTACCTATGACTGCAAAAGTTATGCAACATACAACATACAACAGCGAAAGACAAATTCACCGAATTATATACATATGATTGCGGCAATTTAAGTTTGAATATCCAATTTTATAGAAACACTATATATAGTATAATAGAAACCCTATTACATGATATAGGTACAATATTATGAAACATCGGGAAAATAATAATATTGTGCTATTTCCGAGGTTCACATATGTTGTTTGTAAAACCTATAGCTAAAATGATGTTTTAGGTAAAGGTGGTGGTGTAAATTGCGGTTAAAGCGTGTAAAGGTATGCGCACACTGACACTTGTGAGTTAGTGCCGCACAGTGCCATACGTCACGCGCCTCTGGGGAGAGCTGACCCCGACTTACCACTACTATGAATTACACTTCATTTTCACACTTATTCCAAAAACGTACCTTAAAGCATTTTTTATTGTATCATGTTTGGTAATAGTGTGTTTTGTAATGGTACTAAGCAGGTATGCTTTTGGTTTTTAGATATTTTTAGGGTTCCGTACCTTATGAGGATAAACGGAAATGGAGGAAGAAAAGGTAGGATCACTTACTTAGGTGGACGTTGTCCATATGGATGTCTGTCTGCCAACCACCATTTTACTCGGAAACCGTGATCTCCAAGCGTTTCTGAGAAAAATGACAAGTTGAAATTAATATTAAGTACTACGGTCCCTTGGCGCTGGAAAAAATATCAAGCTTCTAAGTCAACGCAATCAAAAGATACGGCCGTTTATGCCGCATATTTTGCATATTTTGGCACTCGGCAATAAATCAAAATCATATTATGGTACTTCTCATTGACCTAGAATCATGAAATGTGGCAAGAAGCAAGGTCTCACAGCACAAGTATAGGAAAAAATCCGAAAATCGTTAATTAGGGATCGGTACTCATTGGGTGTCGAATTGTTTGCCAGGCGCTATAAGTTTACCAACGCCATATTTAAGCCAGTTATTTCACAGTTGTACCGACCTATGTATAGTTATGATACTTTTCTTTTTATTTACTAAAATAATGTTTTATACTGTGTGGAGGTGCGGAAACCTTTGTGTGCGAGTCAGAGTCGCACTTGAAACGTTGTCAGCACTGACTAGCTATGCACCGAAACTTTAAATTAAAAGTCAGTGAACTCAAGCAGTACAAGTGTAGACACATTTCGGTTTTGCACATGCTATCCCAGAAACAAAAATAGCATGTACATACATATATGGAAAACATAATTAAGAAGCTTCCACAATTTTTCTATCCATGATGTTTTCAAAGGTATGTGAAGTCAGTCAAATTGCACTAAACCAGCGTGGTGGAGTATGGCCTAAACTTTTGTAATTTTGAGAATCGTGCTCATATGGGCCAACTATGGGTTGAAATTTAAATTATAATGAGTAACGACGAATATTATAAGAATTCGGAACGAACGATTTAAAATTTTATGTCCATAGCGGTCACGGAAAAACTAGAAAACGCACTCGTAGTAATGGTTGCAGGCCGTCGGACCGACCATCGCCGACGATACATTTTATAGTCGGAGTGAAGCGAATTAAATTATACCACTCTTTCCAGTTGCAGCCCATAGTCTAATGCGAGTTCACTACCCTATGCTTTGTTCAACGATTTATTTTACTTTTGACTAAGCACACCAATGAAGTGTCATAATTATTGACAGGCGACCATCGACAAAAAGTGCAATACTTCATAGACGCATATCGTTTTTTACAATAGTGAAGCGACATGCCCTTTTATCCGATAATTCGTAACTTGTATATGTACACTCTTTACTCATCTAGTAATTACAAGTACGACTTTCCTTTTCATAATAATCACGGAGCTGCAAAACTAGCTTTCTTGATAGGCACCATACATCTTGGCGATGGATGTTTTCTATGACCCAACTGATTATATTATGTACATTTACTCTATTGTTGTATATAAATAATTATTTTAATATATACACTATACTTAGTCATTTAAACGCTTGTGTATGTTTATAATTCAATAAAAAAAATTAGCACATATAAATATCAATGTGTCAAATCAATTGAAACTTCTCCATAAAGAAAGTCGATTGTTATCAAAAATCGAATCAGTAGAACATCATTGACTCAATCTGCCAAAATTAAAATAAATGATTGGACAGAAATAGCTCTATTTGGATTCGTACGCCCATATACAAATCAGGTAATTTGAATTAGATATTATACGTTTAATTTTTTAAAAGTTGAATATAAAAATTAAACGTTAATAATTGGAAATTAAATTTTAATAATTATTAATTATTATTGACTTTAAAAAAATCATCTTCATAAGGAAATGTAAGAAGCATTTCCTGGATAAAGGTGGCACTCCTTGTGACAATATTATCTAGAAAACGCTTCCTATATGTAAGTCGTTACTTTTTGTTTCTTTTTTATTGAATTTAGAAATAACACAATATTGTAAGCTATATTAAGTACTAACCTAACCTAAACCAAACTTATTTTATTTTATATAGTCTTTAATTCACTTAAAATGTTATTTATATACCTGCTGAAATATATTTTAATAACTGCAATGTGAACTCGCTATCCTCGCATAAACGTTAAAGTTTTCTGAGGATAGCTAGTGTGATACCCATAATATCAATGCATGTTTATCTAGAACAATTAAAAAAATAACGCTAATACTATATACGGAGTGTATTAATTCTCAATCTGCAAAAGCAACATGTGGCAAAAAGTAATCAATTACAATGTTTAATGTAGAGCTCGCACGGGTGGTCGTCGCCTCAGGCTCTTGCGTATTTCAAATTTTACTTAGTGTTTGCCCGCACTTAATTCTCTTAACATGTTTAAATACAACCACGTAGGAGGACGAATATCGGTGTTGAAATTTAATTAAATACCGCTATGGGTCAAAAATTTTACTTTTATGTAATTTTTCTTAATAATGGTCATTATGTATTTAGTTACTATGTAGTTTAAAAAACCGAAAATATCTTGTTCAAATGCTACCTAACAAATACCTACCTAAGACGATAAAATTATTTCTTAAAATATTTTAAGCTATGCTCATGCACGAGTTGAATGCAGAGCTTATGTATGTATCACCATACGTCATAAGCTATGCATTCAACTCGCGCGCGAACTTTACATGAGAACCTATTATAATTAGCGTTTTACTCAAGTAGTCGGTTTGGTTTCGGTTAATTTAAAGGATAGGTTCTAATACGGCAAAGCATGTCCATATCGACCGTCGGTGTATAGGTACTTCTTAAATATAAAATCTCATGTAACAATGTTAGTTACCATACTCCTCCGAAACACCTTGACCGATTTTTATGAAATTTTATATGCATATTCAATAGGTCTGAGAATCGGCTACTGTCTATTTTTCATACCCCTAAAATACCTCAATCGCGGCATCAGCTAGTAATATATACGTATCCGCTTAGCATTTTGGGATGAGAGCTCATTATAATTTAGCCTCCTCTGATCCAGAGACGTACCTAGGTAGGTACACTGCGGCGGCATGTTTGATCAAGCTGTTGCCCGAGGCGCACTCTCCCCTCAGTTCGATGGTTGTTACTCCCTAATATTGGATGTATGGAGATTGGTCTTGTATTGTGTAACACAAACAATATTTGGCTAATCTAGCTGTTTGGTTTAACGGTCTAATTGGATGAATGTTTGTCGATGTTTGAGACCATTCGGTCTGCTTACCGAGAGGAATTGAGATCCACTGTGGGATGTCTATAGAAATCAGACAATGACGTCTATGGCCGTTCGTCAATCATGAATTGTTGAAATTCAATACAATTGGATATATGTTACTTGGACAACACACTGAATCAGTCGACTTTAATAATAATTGATTTCAAGTATTTATCTATAGGTAAATAAATATGCAACTGATTATTTGGAGTAGGTACTTGGTAACATTCGGCTTCGTAAAACAAGATTTTACAAAGGTCCTCGTCCAGATTGAAGGAAACATACCAAGAGGCAAGAGGAGATCAGACAAAAAGTTGTACTAACCATCTCTATATTTACTTCAGAATACACAATAAACTATACATAGATGTGTGTAAACATAGTGAGTTTTAAAGGACTTGACCGGTGGAACTATGGCAGCTTGCCTAGGTGTCAAAAATCAATGTTCAGCAATGATTTCTTTATTATTGTAATTGTAATATTTCACTGTTTTCAGATAAAAAAGTTTCAGGAGTCTGAAGGCTCGGAAAACTGCGAAAATGAACAAAAAAAGTTTCACCAAAAGACTGCTTTCCCACACTAGATGGCGCTATTTATTGTGTTGAGCGAGTCTAAAAAAATATTTTCAAGTATTATTTCTTTATTATTGTAATTGTTATATTTTATAGTTTTCAGATAAAAAAGTTTCAGGAGTCTGAAGGCTCTGAAAACTGAGAAAATAAATAAAAAAAAGTTTCACCAAAAACTGCTTTCCCACACTAGATGGCGCTATGTATTGTGGTGAGTCTAGAAAATATTTTTAAGTATTGCTACTACTTTTGGTTAACAAGTTCAACTATTCGACCACAGATGGCAGCATATGCAATGTGAAAGGGCGTTCCAGTTCAACTATTCGACCACAGATGGCGGCATATGCAATGTGAAAGGGCGTTCCTTTAAACGCAGTATTTCAAAATGCTTTGTTCGATCTATTAGTTTGAGACTTGTCAAAAAATAAAAATAATTATAAACAAAACATACATTTCCTTTTCATTACTATTTAATTGATCAAAAATAAATCATTCATAATATAATGACTAAGGTACTTAAATGGTATTCATGTAGGGTTACAAGATTATTATTAGGCATGGATATAATGGAACGTCAAAATGGAGTAGTGCTTAAAGAGGAAAGCGGACGCTCAAGATTTAAACAATAAACGTACTGTTTTTTTTGTCATTTGAACCCTGACCTTATTTGGAATAATAAATCCATAATAATTTCGTTTTGAATTTTTAAACCTTACTGTAAAAACGGAAATCCTGTGCATTGTCCCGAATCGGAGGGCAATTACTGGTCATGTCCTTTAGTTTATGTTTTAAATGGTTAATAAATAACAATTATCAGTGCGAAGGTAATAAACGTTCTCAGCTTCTGCGATGTCAGTAACAACCGCATTATTGCTCTATGAATATTTTAGGATGGGCAGAGGTTAGCAGGCAGCAGGTGAATTATATTAAGCCTATAATATCTACTTAATAATTAATCTATACTAATATTATAAATGCAAAAATGTGTCTGTCTACTACGCTTTCACGGCTCATCTGTCTAACCGATTTTGATAAAATTTTGTACAGGGATAACACAGGCAATAGGCATATAGGCATAAAGGCATATCCCGGAAAATTAAAGAATTCCCGCGGGAATAAAAAAAACGTAAATCACGCGAACGTCGGATGAAGTCGCGGGTATCATCTAGTTATAGATACATATATTTAAAATAAATCAACATTCCGAGACCACACCTCAGGTTGACGCCTTTTTACCGTATTATTCTTTTGTGTGTTAAGTATTAATAAAGTTATATCTACACAAGTCTACGATGCAACGGTTTTTAGACATACCTATTCCAGGATAGTTTGTCCTGGTCTAGAATATGATCACGTAGGTAGGTATTAGTAATATTTTTTTAAAAGAAACTCTTTTAATAAATAATATACATATTTAACTAATAGGTACGTAAAAAAGTAATGTAATTAAGTAGAATAATGGTTTTATAATACTACATTTTTAACAAAAGATGGCAAAGTAGAACACATTAACTGATAATTTATATTTGGAGAATCACATCTTCAAGTTAGAATTCCTCGTTCTTTAAAAGAGCGAAATCAAATCAGCTTTAACCTACTAAGTGGCATACCTGATACGGAACCAGAAAACTCACTGTGAGCTATAAATAAATCAATTCCTAACCGCGTGGGGTGTCCACGTAGCCAGGGGAACCCTAAATTCAGATAGGGTGTCACTAAATCACAGTTATTGTTAAAAGCAATATCCGGAAAGTTATAGCTATTATGTAAAGATGCCAACTCGTAGTAGTTTACGAAAGCTTTTCTCTTCTAACCTTTCTATTATATTAGGAAATGGAAATAATTTGTTAATGTCAGAAACTTTATGTCAAAAAATACTAAATTGAAATTTAAAAACTGCCGAAAACTTGCATCCGAACGTTGAATCTTAACGTCGGGGTTGTAGGTCAAATATGATCATAATATTATGAACCCTTCCCCGACACCTTCGAGCCAGAGTAGTGCAAAATATACTAACATAAGATACTTGTTTCAGGATAAGGAAATGAAATTCAAGAATGGAATTAATTCCCTGCGATTAAGAAAAATAGCGATGGTGTCAGAGACGAGGTTATAAAAGGATGCGTGCGCAGCTGTTGAGGGCGCTACCTTGTCACCCGTCACTGCGTATCGTTCTTGTGTGATTTTATTTTCTCGCTGTAATATTTTTATTGTTCATGTTAATAAATGAGTCAAGAGAGCTTTTACGTCTTTCTTTTTCAAGTAACCTCTAGAAATTTGCAAGATCAGAAGTGGGATTCGGTATCAACGTGATGCCTAATCCTACCGGCTATTCTGATTCTATAATTCTATACTTGAGGAAGGAAGGCAAGAATGCCTGATTGTGATCGCGTGAATGTCGTAGAACTCGTCATAATGGTTGTTTGAAGCATTAGGAGGACGCGATACTAGTTCGCGTGAGGTGCTTTGAAAAGTCAGACAGCTACGCATAATATCACCATCGCCTGATAGGCCTGCGTTGTTGGAAAAACCTCCGTCATGCTATGAGTCGGCGGTCATGTTGCAGCCGCTGGGTGCACCATACAGGGGTCAAGTGTCGGGCTGTCCACAGTCAAGGGTCCTTGATGATATTCATTCGATTAACACGGCAGGGAGGTCTAGGGAACATTTCTATGTTTCGAGCTTTGATCCCAGTTTGCATAATATTGAAAATTGGTGTGAGGATAGATCGCGCTAAAGCACGATTTTGGGTGCCTTTAGTGTGTATGAAGCTATTTACAGGGAGATGCGAAGACGTGGTTAAATGCATTGTGACGACAGAGCGTAGTTGCAATCTTTGTGTTCTAGGATGCCGGATATGCAATCATATAGTTTGAGGTAACGAGCAAGAGTTCAGATAGTTACAGCACATATGTTGGCTATGCTTGTCGTTCACTTCTTCGTTTGCGTATAGTGAGAGGGCTCATTGTTGGGTAATTGATGTTTAGAAAAACTGGATTGCAGTCTAATTGTCATCGTTGTCGTGTAACCTGAAGATGTAAACATTAGGGGTTCAGCTTCTTATTCTGTTTTGCGCATATCAGCCATGACATATTATTGTCGTTTCGTGTCAGTTATTTGTCTACTTGTGTTTATTTACTTTCGTGTAAAATTATTTGAAGTTTGGCCTGTTAATTTTTGATCGTTTGATCTTGTTAAAGTTGTGTACGTATAATAAAGTCTGGTTTGTTTGTGACCGCTGATACTGCTCACATTTATAAAGAGCACCAAAAAGGAACATTTCTACTTTTTCACATTTAGAGAATGTTGTTCAAGTTAGTTTCGTTCGATGTATATGTTACGAAGTTATTACTCGAAATGTGGTTCATGTGATATGGCTTGTAAAGATATTCAGAACCTGTGACAGACGTGTGTGGTGTGGCCATTATCTGTTCTATGTCTCTTTCGTATTTGGCGCTCAACACGGCGTGAGGCGTTCTGGATGCGCCAGCCAGCTGCTGAGCCAAGCTGCGCGTTTACATGTCGCGCAAGGTTGCGCGCTTGCCTGCTGAGCCAAGCTGCGCGTCAACATTTCGCGCAGGGCTGCGCGCTTGCCTGCTGCGCCGAGCTGCGCGTCTACATGTCACGCAGGGCTGCGCACTTGCCTGTTGCTGCGCGTCTGCTGGTCGCACAGGGCTGCGCGCTTGTCTGCTGCGCCGAGCTGCGCGTCTACATGTCGCCCAGGGCTGCGCGCTTGCCTGCTGTGCCGAGCTGCGCGTCTACATATCGCGCAGGGCTGCGCACTTGCCTGTTGCTGCGCGTCTGCTGGTCGCACAGGGCTGCGCGCTTGCCTGCTGCGCCGAGCTGCGCGTCTACATGTCGCCCAGGGCTGCGCGCTTGCCTGCTGCGCCGAGCTGCGCGTCTACATGTCGCGCAGGGCTGCGCGCTTGCCTGTTGCTGCACGTCTGCTGGTCGCACAGGGCTGCGCGCTTGCCTGCTGCTGCGCGTCTGCTGGTCGCGCAGGATGGCGCGCTTGCCTGCTGAGCCAAGTCGCGCAGGGCGGAGGGCTCGCCTAGTGCGCGACACTTCACGCTCGCCTGCCGCGGTGCGAGGCGTGACACTGCGTGTTCGCTAGTCACACTGGGAGGTGTGACGCTACGTGACTAACTGCGTGCAAGGATGCGGTGACTGATGTGGTTTCAGGTTTGGCTGAGCCAGTGGCGTTTTTATAGTACAAGCCAAAAAGCCGGGCTTGCGTTGCGAAATTCTAAGATATACTGTCAATAATTATAAAATTATTATAAAATATTTCACTAATTTACGCAAACAAAGTTTAAAATTCGCGCGCAGTATCTGTCAAAACTAAATAAAGGTCAGTGCTCCACTAGCATGAAGCCGCGCGCCGATCGTGTCCGTAGAGACGCGAAGTCCTCCGATAGACTACGGTTCCGACGTAATGTCCCATCCCGCTCGCTCACATTGGCTTGTAATGGGGCTTTCAATTCTTTCTTCGCTCTTGCTGAGAAATGATTAAATCGACTATAAATATTCTACGTAAATATAGTAACTTTGTATGCAGAAATAATCCTGGCTTCGCGGCAAGCTAGTGAACTTCGTGAGAATTGTGGCGCCAATTAGTGTGAAGTACGTATAAGTGACGCCTAGCGATTTGCGAAACAGTGACTTTTGTTTTTGGGAAAAATGTTAACAAACAAAAAATGGTGATTACCTGAATAGGTTTAGAAGCATTGAAGTTTAACATTCGCGTTTAGATTTTGTGATATTCATGTTTCGTTAAAAAATGAGTTCAGATGAAATAAAAGTTCTCGTATCGTATCTCATAGTCAACTCATGAACTATTTATGTAAGTATCGAAAATGTGTGTAAAATTTAAGAATGGTGAACGGATTTTTCTTTTGAAGAGAATACCACGCAACGAAAAGCAGTTTAAAGCCTGAAGGTAGGCTAGGTACCATAGTATTTCTAAAGTAAATTTGCAAGTAAAATGCATAAAATGCAATTGAATAAGCAGCGTACGAATCAAATTACTTAACTTGCTTTGATTGGTGATTGCATAGATTACTAGATGATGCCCGCGACTTCTTCCGCTGTGTATTATTAAGATTTTTTTACTCCCGCAGGAACTTTTTAATTTTCCGAGATAAAAATTAGCCTATGTTCTTTCCCTTCTTCCTAAACCTGTACCAAATTTCATTAAAATCGGTTGAACGGATGAGCCGTGAAAGCGTAGCAGACAGACCAACAAATAGACAGACAGACCGATAGACAAACTTTCGCATTTAAAATATTAGTATGGATTCTGTGATTATAGGTTATGAGGTTATGAATTCAGCTGGCTGTTGTTTCGGTTTTCGTATTATAAAGCGCTTCATTTCACAAATTTACAGTAGACAAGTAGGTACCTACCTAGGTAAGTTGTGAATTAGATTGTATATCCTAGAAAATATATGTATAGCAGGCTTGCCCTGGTTTTGGACCCTAGGCACGCCACTGGGCTGAGCGGATTATTTGTTTGGGCTAAGTTATGCAAACGTCGCGCCTATGTCTTATGCCATGAAGTTGCTCTTTATACTTTTCTGAACGATACCGGAACGAGACAAGCTTACGTCGCGCCTCTGTCTAACCAGGCTAAGTCATGCTAACGTCGGGCTTAATGACTTAGGCCTGTGCTGTCTGTACACTCTGGGCAGAAAAGCTAACGTCGGGCCTCTATCTTGCCGTACTAAGTTATTGCGAACGTCGTGACTATGACTTAGATGTGTACTCTTCATCGTATCGGGCAGACAAGCTAACGTCATGCGACAGTCTTGCCGGGCTGTCTTGCTAACGTCGTGCTTAATGACTTAGGCCCAAGTTGTTCTAACACTGCTTATCAGATAGGGTATAACGTTGTGCCACTGTCTTGTCGTGGTAGGTCATGCTAACGTCGCGCTTAACTAGTGGCCGTTTGAATTTTATTTATACGCCTAACGTGTCTTCTGAAATGATATGACCAGTAACTGCCCTCCGATTCGGGACAGTGTGCAGGATTTCCGTTTTTACAGTAAGGTTTAAAAATTAAAACCGAAATTAATAAATACTTGTTACATTAATTAAATACTTGTTACTATGGATTTATTATTACGAATAAGGTAAAGGTTAAAATGTCTAAAAAAACAATACGTTTATTGTTTAAATCTTGAGCGTCTAGTTTCCTCTTTAAGCACTACTCCATTTTGTTCTACTCCACGTTCCGTTTTATCCATGCCTTATAATAATCGTGTAAAAATAATCTAACCTTACATTAATACCATTTGAGTACCCTAGTCACTATATTATGAGTGATTTATTTTTAATCAATTAAATAGTACTGAAAAGGAAATGTATGTTTTGTTTATAATTATTTTTATTAGATTGTCATCTAATAAAAATAATGCCTCAATGAAACGTGTAATTGATCGAACAGAGCATTTTCAAATAACCATTGCGTTTAAAGGAACGTAACGCCCTCTGGCATTGCATGTCTTCCATCTGTGGTCGAGTAGTTGAAATAACTCCCTAAAAAAAACGTTTAGCGCCGTCTGTTGTCGAATAGTTGAAAAGACTCGCCAACCAAAACGTTTAGCACCATCTAGTGTGGCAGCAGTACAATGTAGCGTGTTTTTATAGGAATTACATAATTCTTGGAAATATAGTTTTATTATTCTACTATAATCCTCATCCATGCCCAAATAATGCAAAGCTTAATTATTTTCCTGAGAAACGTGGTTAGCAATACTTGAAAATATTTTTTTAGACTCGCTGACCACAACAACTAGTCTGGGAAAGCAGTTATTTGGTGAAACATTTTTAATTTATTTCCTCAGTTTTCAGAGCCTTCAGCCTCCTGGGGGGTTACTGCCACTGTTTAAAGCACTATTATTTTGATATTGTTTCGCCAAAACCTACCATGACGTGCCCAAAAGTAAGCTTATTAGAACATTGTTTCCTAAGCAATTTTGTGACGTCATTAAGCAAATCATTCACTCAATTCGTACCATCAAGTGTTTTTTGAGAGCTAGCATTATTGTTTTACGTAGGATTTGCGTCAAATTTAGCAATCATAAGAAAGTTACTTTCTTGCGACGGATCAAAAACGGATTGACTTTATAAACAAATAAATAGAAAATTGTGAGGTTTTCCAAGTGAATATTCTACTGGATTAAACTAAGTTAATGAAATATAACTTTATAAAAGTGAGTTATTTAATTTTCCACATGGTATTAAATTGAAAAATCAGGCACGCCTGGGTGAAGGGGAGTATGCTTGGAGTATTCCTACATGCTCAAATCAGGCCTCCAGATACCTAATTTAATACCAATTTCGAAGAACCGACGGACGTTTGGTTCGCAAGGTGCTTGAATGGCGGCCTCACAATGGAAAGCGCCCCACTAGGTGGACAGACGATCTCAAGTGTGTAGCTGGAAGCCGCTGCAAGCAAGCAGCACAAGACCGTGCCCTGTGGAGATCTATGCAGGAGACAGCAGTTCAGCAGTGGACGTTTCTCGGTTGAGACGACGACGACAAATAAGAAAGGTTTGCGATGACTGCTATCTCACCTGATGATAAGCGATGATGCAGTCTAAGATAGTAGGGGCACAACAGTTATTAGTAACTAGCTCATGTCCGCGACTTCGTCCACGTGATGAAGGTTTTTTGGTTCTCGCAGGAACTCTTTAATTTTCCAGGTTAAAAAGTAGCCTTTGTATTATTCCAGACTATAATCTATCTCTGTTCCAAATTTCATCAAGATCCGTTCAGCCGTTCTTGCGCGATTGAGTAATATAATTTAGTTGAATAGTATAATGCGCATTTATAATATTAGTATAAAAGTATTGAAGAATTAAAATAATTCAAATGGCCAAGAAATTTATGTAAAACTAGATATATTTATTATATAACAGTTATCTTTAAATTCACAATAATTAATTCAGTCATATTTGGCATAACATAAACTGATTTAAACTATAATTTGAAATTTCAGGTGACTAAGGATATTGAGAAAAAACAATGATTCCAATATTGGATGCAGCACTAGACTGGCCGGAGGCACATTACACGAATTTGCATGTTTGCACGCGAAATATGACCCTATCGGAATGCCCTTATTCAACAACTCCGGGCAAGATGGCATGCATTTATCGTTCTGAAAATAAACATAATACTCAATTCTATTTCATAACAAATATTTAGGTATTATAGATTGTTTAATTCATATCAAACTTATTTCCTTATAAATAAAAGTAAGAAAATAAAAAAAGCTTATTATTCTTTATCATTATTAATAATGTTGAAGGTTATGTAAATGATAAAACCACTTGGGTTTGACTTGCTCCAGCTATGCTTAGTTGTGCAGTTACTAAATTAAAAAAAATTATTTTTTCAAACGAGCAATCGCCGAGTTTCTTGCTGGCTCTTCTAAGAAGAAATAGCATAATAAGGCAGTGTTAGATTCAATCAACGATTCAAAAGCACTTGTAAAAGTTTATCTCAATAAAAACGTTTGTATTTTCAACATTGTATTATTGTTTATTTTTCTTTGACATCTGCTGCAAAATAACACAAACCACTTGAAATGCACTGCTGCATCACAAAATTTGTTGGATCATCGCGCGTAGCGCCACAACTTTACCAGTATTTTTTGTTTTATCCAAGAAAGCAAGAAACGCACAATAATTATACTTACTCGAGACCCGACATATTATTCATAAAAGTTACAAAATAATCAACTTCCCACTATTATTTATTTACGTGCCTTGCTTGACAATTGACATTTAAAACAACCGTTTCGTTTTACATATCGATTAGGAAACATAGAGCGAACAAACAATTATTATTTGAGTTCAAATTATTACATAATATTAATAAACTTTTTGTTAATTATTGCACTTTATAGGTATATAGGTATGTTGATACATTTTTTATTAAATATTATAACTTTGTAAAGTAATAATATTTAATAAAAAATGTATCAACACTGTTATTTTATGCATGAAATGAAACGTGATACAGACGAGATAGTGAAAAAAAATGTATATAGCTACATCTCGCTTACTCTGAAAGTAAGGAATAGACAATGTTAGAGTATCATTCGTTCTGTCCATCATGTAGGCAAGAGTAGAACCATAATACTTTTGTGCGGTCATGGTAGCTTTCTCAGTAAGATTACTTAGACATTGAAACAAGATGTTCCTGTATCATAATGGTTTTCTAAATGTTGATAGTAACCGCCCTGAAACGTTTTTGTGTGAAAACTATAGAATATAAAAATTACAATATTAAAGAAATCGTTGCTGCACATTGATTTTTGATCTCTAGGCAAGCTCCCATAGTTCCACTGGCCATTTCCTTTGAAGCGTTGTATTCGGTAATGGCCGTAAAAAGATATGCGAAGTTTGTTGTTTTATGAGCCCAGGTGCAGATAAGGACATGAGATGATCTTCCGGGCTGCCAGCAAACAACAACATTCTGTGGTGCCGAGGCCTGCAGGTGCTTCCTTTACGCCTGCCATTTAAGAGCTTCAAGATCGCCACTGCTGAACTAGAGGAGCTGAAATGAAGGAGCCCGGGGACGGTCTCGGGTCAGTCTGGCCGTATTGAAGATAAATACTAACATAAGATACTTGTTTCAGGATAAAGAGATGAAATTCAAGAATGGAATTCATTCCCTGCTATTAAGAAAAATAACGATGGTGTCAGAGACGAGGTTATGAAAGATGCGTGCGCAGCTGTTGAGGGCGCTACCTTGTCACCCGTCGTTGCGTATCGTTCTTGTGTGATTTTATTTTCTCGCTGTAATATTTTTATTGTTCATGTTAATAAATGAGTCAGGAGAGCTTTTACGTCTTTTTTCTTTAAGTATCCTCTAGAAATTTGCAAGAATACATAATTTTATCGGAATTACAATAAAAATAATACGTAAAGATTTTCCGGGTTGCTAAGCTCTACATTCCACCATTTCTCCTTTAGGTATTATTACGTATATTATATTCCCATAATCACGCGGACAAAGTGGTAAAATAAAATATTCTTGCAAATTTCTAGAGGATACTTGAAGAAGAAAGACCAAAAAGCTCGCAAAGTTTAGGCACAGCGATTAACAGGTTACATATTACTATTATTTATTAAAAAAAAATCTATGAGCACTTGTTCGTTGTTCGCTTTAGTGGAACCTATGTGTTGTTGCCGCACAAAGGGTGCATGACACGTTGCTATGTTGGTATTTAAATTTTGTACATAGTTTAATTTCGATATTAGTGGAATATTAATTACATAAAGTTAAATTCTTTACGGTTTTATAAAAAACTTTTATCGCTAGCTACCTATTACGCTCGGCATGCGTAACAATGCGAAAGGCAAGCACACCGGTCAGAAACCTTCGAACAGACAAACAAATATAATATTTTTATAAATTTAGATACTAAACATTTTAATTTTATGAAAATAAAAAAATATCATAACTTATACCTCCCCTCCTGCTACGACACTTAAAAACTTCAATTAGCAAGGAAACTTCTTCATGGGGACGAATTTCATTGCCTGAGAAGTAAAAAAATTAAAAATTACCGTCTTTTTACGACACTTAAAAGAAACTTCGTACCGAATTTTCCCTACCTTTCAAAATTTCATTAGAGCGTAACCGTCTAATTAATTTTTTTAGTCCAAATTAAACTTGCTGCAAACGATGCTCATTCGTGTGAAAATTTGGAAATTTATACGCTATTTAATTACAATGGGGAATCCAATATTGTTGTTCTAGAAAGTACTAATGTGTACCTACATAAAAATTAGATCTCTATGTAGACTTACATGTTTATTTAATTTGTCTATGCGTTTGAATGATGTAAAAAAATATAATACTATACACACTATACTATACAGCTGCATAAGAACTTATTTCTTTGGCGCGAACAGCGATGACAAGAAACCATATTGAATGACGCTGGTTCCCTGGAAGATGAGGTCGCTCGTTTGGGACGCATCCCTTGCAGCATCCCATATTCAGGCGACCTCTTATAAGGTGAGACGACACCAGCGCCGAATGGGTCAAGAAGCGAAAATATGAGAACCTCGTTGGAGGTATTATATTTGTGCCTTTCGGGGTTGAGACCCTGGAGCCTGGGGCTTTTTGATGAGCTTTCAAAAAGGGTTATCGAGTCTACCGGGGAACCAAGAGCTTTGGCCAAAGTAGCTGCCAGGTTGTTATTTAAGAATTTCGTTTTATTGAGATTTTATTATTTAATTTATATATATAAATATTATAAATACACACAAAAACAGAATTTATGAATTCCAAGAAATAAACTTAGTCAAATCTTTGCATGCAAAGGCGGTCTTATCACTTAGAGCGATTTGTCACTTAATCTAGGCAATAAAGCTAGTCGACCCCAACAATAATTCCTCAGGCGACGAAACTCCACAGTATGATAAAGTATCATGAGTTAAACGTATCTTATAAATATCTAATAAAAAATCTGAAAGGACGTAAGGTTTTTTATGCTATTAACTAATTGTTAATGTAGGAAGGTACGTCATTGCGTAAACGCAGTTTAGGTTTCATAATAAAATCGGTTTAAATATCTGTGTTCTGTGTGATTATTTCGTTTGATATTTCGATTTTGAGTATAAAATATATACTACCTACTTACTATTATTTTAAAAAGAAGTCTGTATAATATTCAGTCATAATTAAGTTTTAGGTATAAATACCTAGATTCCGGTTCGTTTTTTTTTTGGATATTTTTGTATAAGTTTTAGTTCAAACCATACTACAACTCTGCTAAGTTTCAACGACTGAGGATTTAATGCGGAGGTCTACATACAAAAACGGCCTCACTGCCTAGCTAGACTAACAGACGACCTTTGGCGAGATAAGCAAGGAGAAAGAACGGGATGGGACACATGACTCCGACAAAAATTTATATAAATTAGAACGTAAAATAAAATTTACCACTTTGTCGGCGTTTGTTTTCTAGTACTAAGAGTCTCTGAGCTAAGCGGCTGACGGACAGGACGTGACCATGGCGAAACTGGGAAACTAAAAACTATACTCGCTTGTATAGCTTGTATTATATAAGTAGGTATTATATATTTATGACCATGTTTTCGGAAAAATATCATTAATTTCTAGAACCCAGGATTGTTTCACTTCGCACCTAATTCGTTCAGGGAATTACTTTCGTACCTATATGTAATTAAGAAAACTTTTCGGATTATCCCAGTTTTTCCTATCCAACACTGTTACCACTATAGTTTGATCCCGCTCCCCCTTTTTGTATTAATGAAGCAGGACGCTTCGAGAGTGATCGTTACTAAATTGAGGGTCACAGTATATTGGCCGTTTTATCCCATTTTTCGGCCACTTATTTAGTTTTAGTTTATCACCGTATTTCGGAAACACCGAGCCCCTAGACAGTGAGAAATTTGCCAATTTAGTTGTTGCAAATTTGTTTTGTTAGTAACGCGCTTTTACTAAAAGCCGTTTACGTTAGCAATTCGTTTCCTGTCGGCGATGTGAGTGTTAATTACTATTATTTTAATTATTTTAAAGTTTGCCAACCGAATACCTAACATTATAAAGGCATCTTATGTTTAAATTTTAATATTTACACCAGGAATTCTCATTTTAACAGAATTATCTCACTGAATTCCCGAGATACCTAATGCGTAACAATGGAGCCTACCCAGGGATCCAATCTCTTGGTCTTATTTCATCATCGTCAAAATCGGTTGAACAGACATAGTAAATAGACAGACTAATACCCTTATGTGACTTGAATTTATAATTAACTTTATTATGACTATTATCTAAGAGATGTTGTACCTACTAATTTTAACTAGGAATCCAGCATAATGGAATAGATAGATAACTGCGTAGCTTTGTACTGAAATCCAACATTTCATGTTATTTATTTAATCATGCTTGGAAGTAACGAATATAACAGAAATATAAACGTAAAAATTTTCATGGGGCCAAAAGTGCCGAGATACATAAAACGTATACAAAGCACCTACATTTATGTAAATACCTGTAACACAGCTAGAGAGATATGTCAAGAGAGAACGTTTCTTTTGAAAAAACAAAAGAAAATTCAGTGGAATGCTTGCCATAAATTGTTCTTCTCGCGAGAGTTGTACCGTTTGCACATACCAATCGAGTAGTGTAGCCACGTTAAGATCAGGAATTCTGAAACCAACCACTGAGACTCATAATATTATGTGCAGAAAATTATTTCGTTAAACTTGAAAAAGCCTATTAAAATCACTACTAAATTCTCTCATAATATATACAGATATTTAGGATTTATCAAAAGACTAGAGGTTGCCCGCGACTTCGTCCGCGTACAATTTCTGATTTCCTATGAGATTTTCCCGCTGCAAAAGGCCTACTTATAGCAGCTATATAGCATCGGCAGGTTTTTATTATTTAAGACTAATAAGTCCCTAATGCTGACTTCAAAAACTTATAACCTACATGCAAGCTTTCAACCCCTAGAAAGAGACAGAAAACGATACAATGATGTACGGGAGTAGGGAAAAATTATGACATTTCGGAAAAACAAGATGGCGGCCGACGTGATTGTTGTAACTCTTTTGTTTTCCAACCGATTCCATTACAACTCGCAGTGATTGAAGAAATTAGGAAACGGTCAACAGAGAAAGTGGAAAAAATTGGAAAAACAAGATGGCGGCCGAGCTGTAGTGTTTTAAAATTTTTTAATTTTTCGACCTCGAACCGCGGCGCCACAGATCCGAAACGGTCGAACATATTTTTTTTTTCTATTTCCGCCTACAATTATCATGTATTTTGAAAGAATGGGGGCGGATTTTAAAAATTCAAGATGGCGGCTGTCACGGCGGCCGTTCGGTTTGAGTTACGAAAAAACGCAATTTTAAAATTCAAATTTCTCGCAGTTGCCAACGTCGGAGCGTTTCGACTTCTACGGGGAGATTGTGTGAACAGACTTGAGGTATGGATTGGGGGAAAAAAAATACCCCATTTCTCGGGAAAATTTCAAGATTTACCCCAAAAATAAAAAAATCGATATACGTAGTTTTTGCAAAATTCGAGTACGAGCAACGACGTGTCTCACTTGTACGAATGACATTTGGGTATTTTCGTCGCCGAGGTCTGGCAACACTGGAATTTATCAAAGTAAAAGTGATTTTCGACATGGTCTTTTTTCAGGGGCTATCATTTCGGCTGGGTGCGAGCGAGATGAAAAATTGAAACGTCATCAGGAGCGGTGTATCCTGTAGTTCACGGGAAAATTACAAAACTATGTCAAATGATTCTGTGAAACGAGGTGGCGGCCATTTTGTACTCTTTTTGTGTTTTTGAAAATTTCAATCACGTCTTAGAGGCGATTGGCAACATTTGGGAAAGTTGACATGTATGGATCGATTGTGTAACTCAACGGGCAGTATCGAGAAATCAAAACAGTGCTGCCACATTCGGTGTAGTTTTCGAGATTTTCCCTAAAAAGTTCCTCCTGTAAAATTTTGTATGAAAAATTTTTTTTCACTGCTGGCTTCGTATGGAAGTCAGAAAATATAACTTGATGAAAAATATGGAGATGGCTGATGATTGAAGATTTCGGAGACAGGTAAAGAGCACGGCCAGGGTATTGAAGATAGGTGGGGGGTGCTCGAACAAATGTCACTCGAAACCTCATTCAATTGGCGATGAGTTTAAAATAAAACTTAAAAATGGTGGATTCAAGATGGCTGCCATACAAATTTCGTTAGTGTCTGTCTCGGAGAGTATGAGAGATGGAAGCGTGGTTTCTTGGCAAGAGACGATCAGGACGAGCAGGTCTATTTAGCGAAATGAAAAAACTTCAAGATGGCGGAATATTTTTTTTCATACCAATTTATATGGCGAATATTGAAGAGACTACAAGTGTAGAACTATGCAAGATTTTTATTAGGTTCCGTTTTACCCACGAGGGGGCGCCCTGGGATTACAAAACAAGAAACTGGTACCAAAGGTTTAAAAAATCTGCGCCATTTTGAAATTCTTTGTTAATGGACCGATTTCGTTCAAAATTGATATTTAGGGCTTCCTGGGATTACAAAACAGGAAACTGGTACCAAAGTTTTAAAAAATCAGCGCCATTTTGAAATTCTTTGTTAATTGACCGATTTCGTTCAAAATCGATATTTAGGGTTCCCTGGGATTACAAAACAAGAAACTGATACCAAAGTTTTAAAAAATCACCGCCATTTTGAAATTAGTTGTTAATTGACTGATTACGTTCAAAATCGATATTTAGGACTCCCTGGGATCACAAAACCGGAAACTGCTACAAAAATTAAAAAAAGCGCCATTTTGAAATTATTTGTTAATTGACTGATTACTTTCAATATCGATATTTAGGACTCCCTGGGATCACAAAACCGGAAACAGGTACCAAAATTTTTAAAAATCAGCGCCATTTTGAAATTCTTTGTTAATTGACCGATTACGCTCAAAATAGATATTTAGGACTTCCTCGGATTACAAAACAGGAAACTTTTACCAAAATTTTAAAAAATCAGCGCCATTTTGAAATCTTTGTTTATTGACCGATTTCGTTCTAAATCGATATTTAGGGCTCCCTGGGATTACAAAACAGGATACTGATACCAAAATTGTAAAAAATAAGTGCCATTTTGAAATTCTTTGTTATTTTAGTGATTACGTTCAAAATCGATATTTAGGACTTCCTAGGATTACAAAACAGGAAACTGGTACCAAAGTTTTAAAAAATCAGCGCTATTTTGAAATTCTTTGTAAATTAACCGATTTCGTTCAAAATCGATACAGCAAAGTCTGTACTACTTGTAAGTCTAACCACATCCCGTGAGCTGCTTTAGCAGCTCGCGCTCAGGGCGAAACACTAGTTATAATATTATATAGTTAAAACTATCTTATGGATACCGCGAGGTCTCAGTTCAGGGCGAACCACTAGTATAAATAGAAGATAGATATTTAGCATAAAAACATTACTTACGAATAAATAGAATGTTTGCTACCTGGTACCTGGGTAGTAGTTACCTGGGTGGGAGAAATACTTCTGTTGCAACTCAGGAATGACATCTATCAATTTATGAAACATAGATTTATTAAATTTACCTACTACCGTGAACAGTTACTAATATTATTCGTTCCTTCTTACTAGTCGTTCGACGGCGTAAAGACAGAGCAAGGCTGTGGGTTGATAGGATCGTGACGCCTCCGTCAGGCCAGGGCCAGGGCAAGCAGGCAAAACTGACAGAATTTTCAATACAAAATTTTGTTACTCTAATGTTAAATTTTTATGTATTTTCCTGCCTCTCTTTACCTTAAGAGAGAGTACCGTTCCTCTAGAGTTCTAGAATCTCGACCGTGTAAAAACTGTCATACAGGGACTAGAAGCCGGGTCTGTTATTTGTATAGGCGTCGCGTTGACCCACTGTGTGAATAATAATACTTACGCTGCGCTATAAGCTTTCGTAAAAATCTGGATCACTTAAATTAGAACTGTCCTAAGAAAATAAAATTTAAGATATGCACTAATTCAAAGGTTCTTAGCTCACACCCCGGCTCGGCGATAGGTATACTAGCATACCTATGTAACACACGATTTTACTTTTCGATAATGCTTGGTTTCTTGTCCTGAAATTGAACCTACTTAATAGTTATTGGCGCGATACTGAAAGGGTGAGGAAAAGGCTTGGCAACACTCAATATGAGGCAGGATGATTTGTTAGTAAACTTAAGTATTTCGAATAATATATATAACTAGCGGTCGCCCGCGACTTCGTCCGCGTACAATTTCTGATTTCCTATGAGATTTTCCCGCTGCAAAAGGCCTACTTATAGTAGCTATATAGCATCAGCAAGTTTTTATTATTTAAGACTAATGAGTCCCTAATGCTGACTTCAAAAACTTATAACCTATATGCAAGCTTTCAACCCCTAGAAAGAGACAGAAAACGATACAATGATGTACGGAAGTAGGGAAAAATTATGACATTTCGGAAAAACAAGATGGCGATTGTTGTAACTCTTTTGTTTTCCAACCGATTCCATTAAAACTCGCAGTGATTGAAGAAATTAGGAAACGGTCAACAGAAAAAGTGGAAAAAAATGGAAAAACAAGATGGCGGCCGAGCTGTAGTGTTTTAAAATTTTTGATTTTTCGACCTCGAACCGCGGCGTCACAGATCCGAAACGGCGTGGTCGAACATATTTTTTTTTCTATTTCCGCCTACAATTATCCTGTATTTTGAAAGAATGCAAGCTTTCAACCCCTACTTCACGCCCTTTGGGGTGGATAATCATAAAATTGCTTATGCATTTTATTATTACTTAAAACTAATATCCTAATTTTCAAGTCTCTAACTACAAAAACATAGGACTTGCATACAAATTTTCAACCCTCATTTCACGCTCTGTGGGGTATATTTCGTAAAATTACTTATGCAGTTTATTGTTATTTAAAACTTATTATTACTTAAACCTTGATGTCGATTTTCAAGTATCTAACTTCAAAAACTTAGAAACCTAGTGTAAGCTTCCAACCCCCAGTTCACTCCCTTTGGGGTGAATTTTCGTAAAATTGCTCATATAAGTTATTATTATTTAAATCGAATAATCTAAATCCCGATTTTCAAGTCTCTAACTTCAAAAACACAGGACTTTCACACAAAGTTACAACCCCCATTTCACCCTCTGCGGGGTAGATTTTCTTAAAATTGTTTGTACAGTTTATTATAACTCAAAACTAATAATCTAAATCCCGATTTTTAAGTCTCTAACTTCAAAACCTTGGGAGCCCTTATGTAAACTTCCAACCCCCATTTCACCCCTATTGGGGTAGATTTTGTAAAATTGCTTATACAGGTTTTTATTATTTATAGCTATTAACTTAATTGCCAATTTTCATGTCTCTAACTTCAAAAACAAAGGACTTTCATACAAACTTCCAACCCCTATTTCAACCCCTTAGGGGTGAATTTTCTCAAAACCGTTTCTTAGCGGCCGTCTACACCATAGAAGGAACTTATCTTCCAAAGGACTTGACCGGTGGAACTATGGCAGCTTGCCTAGGTGTCAAATATCAATGTTCAGCAATGATTTCTTTATTATTGTAATTGTAATATTTCACTGTTTTCAGATAAAAAAGTTTGAGGAGTCTGAAGGCTCTGAAAACTGAGAAAATAAATAAAAAAAGTTTCACCAAAAACTGCTTTCCCACACTAGATAGTTATTGTGGTGAGTCTAGAAAATATTTTTAAGTATTGCTCACTACTTTTGGTTAACAAGTTCAACTATTTGACCACAGATGGCAGCATATGCAATGTGAAAGGGCGTTCCTTTAAACGCAGTATTTCAAAATGCTTTGTTCGATCTATTAGTTTGAGACTTGTCAAAAAATAAAAATAATTATAAACAAAACATACATTTCCTTTTCATTACTATTTAATTGATCAAAAATAAATCATTCATAATATAATGACTAAGGTACTTAAATGGTATTCATGTAGGGTTACAAGTTTATTATTAGGCATGGATAGGTATAATGGAACGTCAAAATGGAGTGAGAGTGCTTAAAGAGGAAAGCGGACGCTCAAGATTTAAACAATAAACGTACTGTTTTTTTTGTCATTTGAACCCTGACCTTATTTGGAATAATAAATCCATAATAATTTCGTTTTCCATTTTTAAACCTCACTGTAAAACCGGAAATCCTGCGCATTGTCCCGAATCGGAGGGCAATTACTGGTCATGTCCTTTCATATCTGTATGCTTTATGTCCGTGTGACTTTCGCTTTTATATAATATATAGATATTATAAATGCGAAATACTAATATTATAAATGCGAAAGAGTGTCTATCTGTATGCTACGCTTTCCCGGCCTTTTCTACCGATTTTGCTGAAATTTGGTATAGCGATAGATTATATCCCGGGGAAGGACATAAGCTACTTTATCCCGGAAAATTACAGAGTTACTTATGAGGAGGAAATCAAAAAACCTTGATCCACGCAGATGAAGTCGCGGGGATTTCTTGTATAAATAAAATATCGCATACTTAAATAAAAAATATTTTATTAAAAATAAATAAAGTACACTGAAATCTATTATAGTAATATTTTTCATCAATCAATGCAAAATAATGAAATGATACCTAATTAAATCCTAAAATACACCTTTCTTTTCATTCTTCTTCTTTGGCGAAATACCTACGTATAATAATTTCGAGAAACAAACTGTTTTTATCTAAATAATAGTTACGCGACTATGTATATTATGTTCAGTACTTAATTATTGTAACACAGAATATTTACAATTTGTACCAAGTGTAGGTATGGCACGTTGCTAGGTATAGCTAGGTATAATATGAAATTTTAATTGATAATTTAACTAACGTTCACACACTAGAGTTTAGTAAGACTGTCAATTTATTCTGAAAAGTTACAATCTAATTATTAATCATATCTAAGAACGTAACATGCTAAAATAAATGCAGGTGGTAAGTACAATTGTGAATTTATTTTAAAAGTAACAAAATCGTGTTTATAATATAACGGTATAGGTACGATTAGTAAGTATCAGTCAGATCCTTTAGTGTTTTATCTATCTACTAACGTGTAGTATTTTACACTTGTAGTAGTCTTTAAAATTTATGTGACCTTAAGTCCTTATAATATTGTTCTAAAAATTATGTAACGCACTTAAATATTAATATTGTAAGGCACTTAAATTGGTATTAAACTATGAATTTCGTGAAATCGGAAATTGTAAGACGACTTTTGCTGTCTATTAAATGCCCTTTAATTTCATCATTTAAAAATAACAGAAATGTACCATCATGGTAAATACTTGGGTGTTGTTCTAAATTAATTATAGTTTTAAAATGTTTGACCATTAAAAGGCCGTCAATTAAATACGGTCTTTTTGTTGATGTAATGTAATTGTCTATCTAAAGCTGGCAGGTCTACTTGGTCCTTCAGTTGGTTCTAGAACGATCTTCTTGAAACAACCACCGGGTAGTTGCTGATAGATGTCCTTGATGTTGTCTACTTCGTTACGGAGTTGGATGTGCTCGTCTTGATACTGTTTTAGCCATCTAGATAAAAATAATAATAAAAATACATGACCAGTTGCATAAATTAAGATCTTTCAATTGATCCAAACGGAAATCAAACACAAGAGTTAAATTTAAACACAAAATGTTCTAGAGTAAAATGATATAATAATAATATACCGTTGATGGTTGTTCTTAGCTTCTGTTAAGGCTTTGATTTTGCCGTCAAGGTCCACTGCCCGTAGCGAACTTTCAGCCGTTTTTAAACTGCCCTCTACAATACAAGTGAAAAGTACTACAAAAAGCGTTTTTTACATTACAAAATTATTATTCAATAAATTACTAAATTTTTATAAGGGACCATAACCAAGGAAAAATGTTATAAATTTCTTTGTATCCTTATAAGTAAGTATTTAATGTTCAAATTTTCAATTTTAGTCTGAATAGTCTGAATATAGAAGTTAGTTCAAATTTTATTGCAAAATTTTGCCAAACCGACGAACATAATAGACAAGAAGGAGAGTTAATAAAAACGAACGATTATAATTATTGCTAGGTCTTACCTAATCGATCAAGCGCTGCATCATCTAAAGTCGGTAAGTTTTGCAACTCATCCATGATGACTTTCAAATCTTCTAATCCCTTAGAAACTTGTTTTTCGGCTTCTCGAGCATCTGTATTGGCTTGACCCACCTATCCAAATATAGTAAAAAGTTCGTTATTCACGTTAAGGTTTACACGCAAGCACCGAGAGTGAATTTTTTATTAAATACATAGGTGTTATCAAAATAATTTATTACATAGACACGTCTTCGCTCATCTGCATAGTATCATTATTGTATTATTTTTCTTACCTTCATTTTAGCGTCACGAGTCAGTTGCATATTATCATCTGCTTGCTTTTCTAACTCTTTGATTTGTTTCGCTGTTCCTTGCACTCGAGCTGAAACAATTACAATTTAGTTGAATAACACAAGCAAATAAAACTCAAAAGTAGACCTAGTTAAGAAATATATCATACTTGACAGTTTTTCAGCTTCGTCTCGCAGTCTACGTGCCTCAGCTCTAGAACTTGATGCTTCTTTTCGAATTTCATGAGCCGCCTATAAAAGTAAATATTACTGGCAAAATTACATATTATACATCGCAACCAAAATCGCAACTTAATTATGTTTCTGGTATATTGTCTGAAAATATTCTGTACGAAGTTGTTGACCATAAGATACATGCAAATTGTTCAGTATTTAGCTTACAAAATACTTTAATACTTATCAATTATCATAAAATTATTTTATTAAAGTAGTTACCTCGGAGGCTTTATTAGCATAATCCTTTTGGGCTTGTTGGGCCAAGTCCCTAGCTTCCTTAGCTTTATCACTAGCAGCTGTTAATTCATCTGTAATGCTTGTGATACTAGCGTCAGCAGCTGCTACCTTTTCCTGTACTCCGGGTACATCTAAGGCCGCTTGTTCAGCTAACTGACGGGACTCCGTTACTTGATCACTGAATTCTGGATCAAATTGAATTACTGTTATGCCTGCAGTTTAAATAAAACAGTACCGAATATTGATTGCAAAGAACGAAAAGAACTTACCTTTAAGAGTTTTGTAAATATCATCAGCTTCTTTTAATGTAGCATTGGTCAGTTCTACGTCCTTTTGAGCTTGCGCTCGTAATTCATCAAGCTGACCGAGTAAGTCATTGAGTTTATCTTGCCTTTCGTGACCTTGTTTCAGAAGATCTTTTCCATGGCTAATTTCATCTTCTAAAGATTGAAGTGTTTCTGCAGTGTCACTCATAAGTTGATCTAATTCCGCTGATTTCTCGTCAACCTGCATACATACGATTGAGTTACTAAAGTTTGATTACGGTTATTTTATTTTTAATTAGTAATATACTCAAAATACCTACAGTTCTATTCATTTCTACCGCAGAAGTATGTAATTCATTCAGCTTTATATCTGGCAGCAAGGTAGTGTTGACTTCAGCATAGAGTCCTAATGCTTCGTCATACACAGTCTTAGCCCGTTTCAATGCCTGTTCAGCTAGTTCTGCCAGACTACTCAACTTTCCAGCGGCTGCGTTTAACTCGTTTGCTAAGATTTGAACTTCATTACTGTAAATGAGAAAATAATAACGGATTAAAGCCAATATTAACAACTATAAATGTTAAGTCTAGTTTTTCATTTATTCATTAATTTTTCATTACCTTATGTTAGCTTGTTTTGTGATTCCGTCTTTAGCTATTGTGTTTGCAGCAAGAGAGGTGTTTAATGCTTTTTCAGCTATATCTTTGATATTCTTTGCGTCGTTTTCTAACTTTTCAGCCAACAAACGAGATTCTTTAGCCAATGCAGACATGTCCACAGACTGTTTACCAAATTGGTCAGATCTATTGCGAGCTTTAGCTAATGCAGCAGCTCCTTCACCATCGAGATATTCCAGTGCACTCTGCAATTTCATAAAAATATACCTGAAGTATATTTGATTTTACTAATTATAACTATCTTACACACATAATATAATAATAATACTTACATTGATTTCCTTTTGTGCAGCTTCTATTGTATCTTCAGCTTTGGAGACATTGCCTTTGCTCCTCTCAACAGACTCGTTACCTTCATAGCTTTCGTCTTCAATTTTAAATAACATATTTCTAAAAAGATAAATTTTATTTCTGATGTGGCGATCCCGAAACCAGAAGACCCCGGTTCGAGTCCAGATGTCACCAGTCCGATTATTTTTTCCCCTTTTTTTTCAAGTTCCTTCTTTTGTGAGAAAAACTATTATTGGGAGCCCAATTGCACTAGTGATTTTTTATTTAAATAACCAGTTTATATTTTTCGAAAAATGTTATTCATATTTCTTCAGTAAGTAATTTGTATTTAAATAAAATTTCCAAAAAATACGATTAACCAAAAAAAATACCGAGCACAGCTTGGTCACCCAGGTACTATTAATAAAGTGCATTCATTGATTAAATTCTTTTAGACATCAATACATAATATTATTGCAATCATTAGATAAAATCAATTCTTCTGAATCTATTCTAATATTATAATACGAAATGCGAAAGTTTGGATGGAAGAATCGATGGATGTTTCTTATTCAATCACGCCATTACAGCTGAACGGATCTAGATGGGCATAGAGGTAGATTATAGTCTGGAATAACACATACTACTGGCTACTTTTTATCCCGGAAAATCAAAGATTTCCTGCGGGAACCAAAAACCTCAAACCACGAAGTCGCGACCATCAGCTAGTATTTAATATGAAGGATTGAGTTTTAGGTTTTACTCGAGAAGCATCAGGGACATGCTGATTATTATGACCAATAAGCATGTTTATCTTATAGATTGTTTCACCTGACATCAGCCAGCCTGTCAGCAAGATCTGCTAAGTTATTGGTGATATTGGTACCGGGCCCGCTGCCAAGCTCCGCCTGCGCATCTTCCGCCAGCCTTTCGATATCAGCTTTTACGTTTCGTAACTCGTTCTCAAAGTCATCATTTTCTACCACAGTTGGCGCTTTAGATATTTTTGAGAGTATCTATAACAAAGAGAACTATTTGAAGAAACTAAATTGTAGAAAGTCTAGAACAGTTAGTTGTTTTATAGTAATACCTCCTTGACTACTACTGCTACTACTTGACTACTATTTTGATTTGATGTAAAATTAATACACTCACATCATCCAACTCCTTTAGCTCTTTTCTGTGCTGATTCACCGCGTCTTGCACGAGACTGTAACATGGCGGACACTCTTCACAACCTTGTCTGTCGGACCGGCGTTTCTTGTTCTCCATACACCTATTCATAAAAATAAAAAATACAGAAGGTACGTTTTTCGACAATTATAAACGGAACACGAGCGGGTTGCGAGATGCGAATTTAAATGCAACACGTCACCGAGAAGTTGTAATACGTTAAACGAGCTTAAACTGTTGCTTGAATTACAAAACGTAGGTATGGAGAAGCTGGACAGACTTTGGAAATAGGAAATACATAGCTATAAGCAACATGTCTATCAGAAATTCTTTTCTTACCTGTCACATCGTCTGCCTTCTACATTTTCAAGACAAGTGCACTGACCATCCATGCCACACTGTGAGTTGAAGGAGCCCCACACGTCACAGTCACAGTCTTTGCAGCCCTCTACTGAGAACCCGTAGTTGTTCAGCTGGCAACGGTTGCAGTGGATACTGAATATGAACAACGATATTATAATTACTACACGATATTATAACATATTATAATTTCGATTTTAGAATTTATAGACAAAACTGGCTGATGCCCGTCAAAACGTCCACGTAGATTGAGGTTTTTTGGTTCGCGCGGGAACTCCTTAGTTTCCCGGGATAAAAAGTAGCATATGTGTTATTCCAGACTATAATCTATGTCTGTGCCAAATTTCATCCAGATCCGTTCAACCAAGTTCGATCATGCATGTAGTACTGCTGCCATTTATGGGATGGCTCTGCCAAGTACCAGCTTGATGCATTAAATTCGGTGGATCGTCGCGCCAGGAGACTTATTGGTAACAAAGCGCGGGTCAGTTCCAAGCTGCAAAGCTTAGAAGATCGGCGCAAAGTTGCCTGTCTGTCGGAATTCTACAGGATATATTTCGGAGAATGTGCTCAAGAACTATTCGATCTGGTCCCTCCGTCACCTTTTTATTATCGAACCGCAAGGCATCGACAAGGTCTGCACCCTTACGCAGTCGAAATTCCGCGGGCTCGTACGAAGCAATTTGCTTCCTCGTTTCTAATTAGAACCGCTAGAATATGGAATGCCCTTCCGGCTTCCGTTTTCCCCTCTTCTTTTAATATAGGTACCTTCAAATCAAGAGTGAATAGGCATCTTCTAGGCAAGCGCGCTCCACCTTAGGCTGCATAACCACTTGCAAGCAGCCAAGTGTTGGCCTATATAATTTAAAAAAAAGCCATTCGGTCGTGATTGAGTAACAAACATCCATCCATACATCCATCCATCCATCTAAACTTTCACATTTATAATGTTTATTTGATGAGCTTATTCTATTTATTTTTAAAAGCAGTTAAATATCTGTACTGTTTGATCAGTCGCACAGTTATTTCTTAACTTTTATAATAACATGACTTCATTGCATTAAAATCAATCATACTTACCCATCGATACCAGGCTTGCAGTAACACTGGCCGCTAATTGGATCGCAAGTGGCGTTGTATGATCCCTCAAGATTGCAATCACAGGTCTTGCAACCTTTGCCCGAACGGATGTCATAGTAACCATCCTAATAACAGATTAGATATCGCATGAGTATAATATGCTAAAGCTACAAGAACCACAAAAGGCTTGTTCAATACCAAAAATCGCGCGACAAAGACATGCTACTGAAGTCAACCGAGATAATTGTGATAGAGAAAAATAAACAAAAACCAAAGCATTTAAAATTTACCTATAGCTCGGAACTGACTGACTGATATTATAATTTCATAACAGAACTTCTCTCTATATCAGATCCCCATAAGATTTTGAAAAATTCCGATTCTTTAAAACCCTAAATCCAGGCAAACAAAGTCTGAAGCAATGTAATTACCTCACACTTGTCGCAATTTTTGCCAATGACATGAGGCCTACACGAACAATAGCCGGTGAGACCGTCACACTGCGGTGATCCTTCCGGACTCTCCAGTGTACCCGCTTCGTGACATTCACACCGCTTACAGTCTCCCTTATTGTTTTGTAAGAGCGCGTCGCCAAAGAAACCTGTAATATTCATTTTAAAGTTACTCCCGCGCAGATGGCTAATCTTTCTGGAGACAGGCCGCCGTGGCCAAAATTTGATGGGGAGGACATTATTATTATCTAACTTACCACTTAAGCACTTATCACAATGCTTGCCAGCCGTGTTATAGATACACTTCAGACACTCTCCAGTAGTCCTGTTGCAGTTTCCAACAGCGTTAGGGTCCACATTGCCGTTACATTGACACTCTTCGCACTCTTTCGGTGGACCGAACTGGCCAGTGGGATCACCGAAGAAACCGTCTGCGCATACTTCACACCTTGGCCCTAAATAAAAAAAAAACAATGGCCATTATCGATATTCCTGTACCTAATCTGTACCTATTTCTGTACCAGCATCAGAAAATTAAGAATAATTAGTTTATTAGCTAGTTGTTGTGTTGATTTTTAATGAAACATCAGCGAGTCTCATTGTAAAACAGACGGTTGATGGAATCTTAAGTTATTAAATATATCTCTCGATAATTTAGGAAGGGCCGAGTTGGTAAAGATTAGCGCCACGCTGTCATGGTGTTAAAGAGACTGAATTTTAGACTTAGCTTAGCTGGAGTATATGAATGCCTTTTCCATTAGTTCTTTTATACCTGGTTTATAACTTAGTATACGAAAAAAAACAAGACTTAATGTGTTACCCGCATATCCAGCCGGGCAGTCGGTACAAACGATGCTTTGATCTCTCAACTGAATGCACCCGCTGTCTTTAGGACAAGGGCATGGTTTACAGTCGTCCGCAGTTCCAGCAATGGCGTTGCCATAGAAACCCTTTGCGCAAAGCTCACAATTGCTTCCAGTTGTGTTATGCTTGCAAATACAGAAACCTGAAAATAATTTCAATACTGACGTATAACAAAATAATGCACCAAAAGAAACAAACCCTCTTAACGATTTGTCAAAAAAATAATACTCAATACTCAATACTCAATACTCAATATCATTTATTCAATATAGGTACACTGTAGATACACTTATTGAATTATTATTATTATTAAAAATTACTTACTTATAAAACAAGATGGTGATAATTGGTTACGGTATCTTAAAACTAAAGCTACGAAGTACGAGGAATATAATAAATAATAATAGCAAAATAACTTGCAAAAGAATTAGATAGCTTAAAATATGATTATGTCACATTACACACCCACACATATTTATATAATTTTACTATAGTAGAAGTATTAATACAGTATTCGAAGACATTATCTATTATCTATATATATATATAAGCGAAAGGTCACTGATTCATCACGATATCTCAGGACCTATAAAGCATACAAACATGAAATTTGGAGGGTAGATTCCTTCTAAGGTGTAGACATCAGCTAAGAAACGGTTTTGAGAAAATTCACCCTTAAGGGGTCGAAATGGACGTCCCCTTACACGAATGTACTCGCAATCTATCACCTATCAGGGAAGAGTGGAGATGGATCGTTAAGCGTGCCACAACAACTAAGTGACGACCACGACCCAGAGCGGTCGACAAGAGCGATACGACGGAGAAAAAGAATGAGTAAAATTCACTCCAAAGGGGGTGAAATGGGGGTTGGAAGCTTACATGAGAATTCTAAGATTTTGAAGTTAGATACTTGAAAATGAGCATAAACTGCTTAAGGAATTTTACGAAAATCTACCCCACAAAGGGTGAAATGAGGGTTGAAAATTTGTATGCAACTCCATGTTTTTGTAGTTAGAGACTTGAAAATCAGGATTTAGGTTATTAGT
Source organism: Erebia palarica (assembly GCA_964035005.1). Classification (NCBI taxonomy): domain Eukaryota; kingdom Metazoa; phylum Arthropoda; class Insecta; order Lepidoptera; family Nymphalidae; genus Erebia; species Erebia palarica. The sequence goes on from OZ035986.1 coordinate 27,388,258, forward strand.
TTTAAGTAATAATAAACTCCATAAGCAATTTTACGATTATCCACCCCAAAAAGCGTGAAATAGGGGTTGAAAGCTTGCATGAAGGTTATAACTTTTTGAAGTCAGCATTAAGGACTTATTAGTCTTAACTTTGCAGCGAGAAAATCTCATAGGAAATCAGAAATTGTACGCGAACGAAGTCGCGGGCGATAATTATCCTAATTGTACTGACCTGTCGCTGTATCACAAATATGTGCATGTCCGTTACAGTCACAAGGTATGCACGTGGAGTAAGGGCCACCATTCGCTGGCTCGTGTTTGAATCCAGGCGCACATTCCTCACAATAATCACCAACATAGGCCTTCGGACATGAACATTTCTCCACCCAATTGGCAGGAGCTGAACCCTTTTCTCTACCAATTTCTGCAGTATCCAGCTTGAAACCCGTCAAATAACCCTGACCGAATTTGTTATATGTGCCTCTAATTTTAATTGCTGTTAAATTTTGAAGCATTGACATAAACTCAAAGTTAGATAATGTTGGTGTCCATCCATATCGGGGATCTTCATGTAGCCTAAAGGTATATTCCTGCTCCTGCAACAAAAATGTGCTTTGTGAAGAAACAAGTAGATACCCTCTTGTTCACTAATCCGCTAATAAGAAAAACAAATACAAATTATTATTAGTACCTATTTAAAACACGCATAGTATATGCACAGAATACTAGTATAATATGGTATAAGTCTTCGCAGCAATGCAGACAAATTTTTAAGAATTTTATCGCAGAGCACAAGAAACAAAAATAACATTATCTACATACCTGATCATTAGGCTCTGGATTGTTTTGACCATAAATATGTAATGAAACAGAAGCTCGGGCGCCTTCAAGTATTACATCCTGAGATTCAGGATAGCCCCTGTTCTCGCCCAAGCGTAAAGAAAATTTAAGGTCGTGATTGTAAGAAGGCCTTTGATCTCCTAGGAACTGCTTGGAAGCCACGAAGTATATTTTTTCGGAATCCTTTGCCGATACAGCTGAAAGTATGTCGTGCACGTAGAACAATTACGCATCAGATCCCATATTACAATTATAAAATAGATAGTATGAACACTGAACGATATTCAGAAGGAACATTTATTAATAGGATACAACGGTCAGGGGTCAAATTAAAATACGTTATTTAGCTTTAGGAATATTCCTGCATACGTGGGTTATATGTGCTTTCATAATGGGATTGATATTTAAAATGAGACATCAGAAAACACTTGATGTTATTTCGAACATTTCTTGTGATATTTCATTTCTTGGATTATTTAGTTAATTGCTATGAGTGCTACAAACCTATATTTTGCATGTTAGCATTAAACTTTAGAGGGGCGGCAGTGTGATTATAATATTCAGCGGTCCACTTTTCAGCATCTCGGATAAAATGTGCGCTGAGTTGGTGGGCTTGATACTTGGGTGCTGGGCTGCACTGTGACGAGTGGCCGAAACAGAAGCATGGCGTGCAACCAAACTCGTTCCCAATATCAAGGTTGAAGAAACCAGGTTTGCACCTTGAAAAATACAACAAATAATAACCTTGTTTTCGTGATAATCATAATTATTGTAATTACAGCGGTAAAATTACAACTATGCTGGTAGGTAACTAGGCACAGCTGAAACCTAGTAGACACAACTTGTGACAATCTACAGAACTGAAAATCTACATTGTGTGGTGTCTACCAAAGCTGTATTTTACGGCGAAGGGTTTTTTTAGCTATACCAGAATAGCTAAAATTTCCAAAAATAATAACTCACTCTCTGCATTGTCTGCCTTCAACATTTTGTTTACATAAACATACACCAGTCTCAGGGTCGCACTGAGGAATATTCGCGAAGGACCCAGAGTCGTTACAGCCGCACGGCTTGCAACCCTGGTTCGTGAAGTCATAGTGGTTTGGAGCACATCTATCACATTTGTCGCCTGTGACTCCGGGTTTGCATTGACATCTGCCTTCAGCGTTACATTGCAAGCTTCTTGATCCTGAAAAACACCACTTTAATTTCATTGGGTTTCTTTGTAAAACTTGATTACACTACTGATTACAGTCTTATTTATTTAGGTAATAAATGATGTTGTTTTATATAATGTATTTTAAAATCTGAAAGAGATTATTGACATTAACTATTTTGATTGCTCACAATGCACATCATCATCTTGGAGAGTTGAGATCATTTTTGTAAGGCATGACATACCAAACACGATTGCCATTAAGGAGTGAAACAGTAAATAAGGGGTTTAAACACTGTTTTTTGAAACTGTTATAAAACAGAAACACTTTTAACGGAAACAGAAACGATACTGTAACCCAATCAATTCGTAACCGTTTATTTCTGTTAATAAGTGTTTTTATCTGTAACCCTAATAGGTACATGCCCTAAAAAACTGCACGGTGTGACAACGCGTGCTTCTCACTTCATTCGACTTTACACACACTGACACAAAATGACCATGTTTTTCTTAAAACAATTGCAACCGTCGTTGCTTTCACCTGAGGTTCAAATTTGTACGTCGCGTCAACAGTAAATTTGGCAACGTCGCTATTTCGGTTACACTTTAAAACACTATAAAACCCTTTATGTCTTGTACAGATTCGTTTCGGTTACAGAAACTTGTTACTGTTTTGTATTCTTAAAAAAAAATCACTTTAATCTAAAGCCGCTGAGCCTTTAAAAGATTTCGTTATAAAAATGTAGTTATAACTTACCAGTAGGGTTGCAATTACACGCCGAACAGTTGCCCTGATTTCCCTGGAAATAGTTCTCTTTGCAGCGCTCGCAGTTGGCGCCATCCCTGTTGTGTGTGCAGTCGATGCAGTGACCACCGTGGCCAGTTCTCTCGTACAAGTCCTTGTCGAAGTAACACTTTTGGGAGAACCCGTTGCAATTGCAAGCTGCGAAACAAAGGAATTGCTGAACTTGGTAAGATCAAATGATTTTATTTGGTTAACTTTTTAAATAGTAATCACAATATATTTTTAATTTACAGAAAACATGATCTAGGTTCCGATGTAGGTAGATATTATTTCTCAAAGTTCTTTGTTACTGCCTTCGAACATTTCTCGTAGGTTATTGCAGATAACGCCAGTCGCCATTACATCATCCCTATTTAATTAATTCTGCAGCAGTCTATTTCAGAATGTTTAGTAAATGTACATTCTGTTATATACAAACACTAGCGATCTGCCCCGGCTTAGCACGGGTAGCACTAATAACCCTAACTATAGGTACCCAATATAAATAGTGGGCAGGTTTTACATTTTAATTGACCGAGCGAAGCGAATGTCTCTGAGTCTACTTGAGTGAATTTGCACTTGTCCGTCCGTCCGTCCGCCCGTCTATCAGAACTTTTGAATTACTGAACGTAATTACTTCAAATTTAAATGTAATATGTAAACCGATGGCCTGAATACGGCTTAAAAAGTTATAAAAATCTTTATTTCAGGGGGGCTCTCATATAAGCGAATGCGAAGTAAAATGCGATTTTCGAACGTCTAAAGTTGACATCAGAACTCTCAATTTTCTGAAAGTCCGAGCCTCAAACTTGATCAATTATTTGAATTACGTCCTGTACTTGAACAACAAATACTAAAATAAGATAAATATTATAAGGAAACGAAATTATTTAATTTTTAATGAGCTTCAGTATTTTTAACAGGACTTCACAATGATGTCAATAGATGGCGCTCAGTAAAATTTTATTCGTTTAAAGGATACCGCGAGTTCTCAGTTCGGGGCGAACCACTAGTATTACATTATTAGAGTACGCCCAGTCCCTCAGATCAGCCCTCAGATTATAGGTATGTAATCTGAGCGCCGGCCGCAGTCACGCCATTTCTAACAGACTCCCAAAAATGGAGGAGGTTCTCAATTCGGCGCGTATTTTTTTTGTTTAATGTATGTTACTGCATATCTCCGTGGTTTCTATATCGACTTAAAAAATATTTTTTCATTGGTAAGAGGAAGCTCGCGAGGTGGTCCCATAAAAATTCTGACTCCATATCCTCAATACTGATGCTGCAGGTGTACCTACGACTCAAAACTAGGGAGTTAGGAAATTTTGATGGTGAATTCATATAGTAGGTATCAAGTCACGTCTACGGTGTATCACGTGTCAAGATTCAACTCTGAGTTCCAACTCCTCAACCCTGATGATGCAGGGTACTGCACTCCTAAGCCGTGGGGATTTAGACAAAACTAAAAGGTTAAAAATAAAAATTCTTTTTCTAATTCGAACCTAACGCGTCTACTTTGCCTATCTTTGTTATAGGTACTCGCCCGACTTCAACATAGTGTGTAGAAATCAAAATAATTTTTTACTTTACAGTGGCTTTGGAAGTCGGTTTTTATCCCTTGCACGTTACATTATTTCTATGATATCTCATAAGATATTCATCTAAATTAAATGGTGTAGAGGACAATTTTTATCTTCATTAAATACTTGAGATGACTAATATATTTATTTTGATCAGGATTAATACTATGTTGGTAAAAACACCTTCGCAAGTAAAACATCGGTTTAGACCAAATTTGAAAATCATAAAAATGGTTATTGTGAGTCAACTTTAAAAGGTAGAAATATGCTATTGCAGACTTTTTTTAAAATTTTCTGAGAGGAACAATTCCACCATTAATTGTTTTCATGTAACTTTAACTATTTACACAGCGCACGCCACGTACGCTCTCAGAAGAGACGATTTTTTCCGACTTAGTTAACATTATTGCAATTCTAGTAAGGATCTCTATTATTTTTGAAAATAAAATAAAGCTTATGTTACTTGCTGATAATGTAGCTTTCTATAGGTGAAAGAATTTTTAAAATCGGTTGAGTAGTTTTTGAGTTTATCCATACAAACAAACAAATCTTTCCTCTTTATACTAATAAATAATAATATAATATTTATATCTAATATATATATATATATATATATAGTAGTATAGATTGTATATATATATATATATATATAAGATAATATAATATAGATTTTAAAATCCTAAGCGTTACAATTCACGATTTGATTATATACAGCGCTAAGCAAAATTAATTTTAACATATGAGATCGCATCGCATAAAAACAAACATAAAAAAGCCGGAGGAACAAAATAGTTACATGTTATGATTGTACCTAACTACAAAAAGCACACAAATTAATATGCACTAATAGCTATACTGACTCACCTTTACACTCATGAACATTGGTACGTGACGCTGGGCCCCATGGTGCATCATTGTAATAGTCTAGACATCTTTCACATTCCGGACCATCCGTGTTATGCTCACATCTAAAAACATCAAATTAAAATTATATATTATATATGCACGCTGAAGTCAGCCTAAATTTTTTTTTAATTTATAGGCTAGCGCTTGGCTGCAATCAGACTTGCTGAAAGTAGTAATGCAGCCTAAGGTGGAACGCGCTTGCCTCATCATATTTAGTCATCATCACATCATATTTAGTCGTATGGTTATCGTGCGCTTGGAATGAGGCCATACTTTTCAATAATAGAAAGGAGGTCAGGTCGATTTCTGTTTGACTAATACAAGAATTTTAACTATTTTCTAAATTTAAATTTCTTTTAAAAACTAGCTATAGTTTCAACCGACACACATCTGCTGCTGCACATCGGTTTCTTGCAACAATTTCCTCAAAACATGGATTTGCAACTTAGTAGCAAAAAATGGATAAAAACCTGCACTGGATGTCACACTTGGCCGCGTGTCCATTGCATTTGCACCGCGCTCCGACTGCGACATCAGCTATAGCATACCAATACGATTGCAATACTTGGGTGTCAAGGAAGATCTCGTCACCAAACGTATTAAACCGATCAAGCGATATCCTCAAATCTGTGGCTGTCACCCATTCCTAAAACAAAGATTCAAACAAAAAAATTGATTTCAAAAAACCGGAATTAAGCAGGTCTGTCTGTCAAAACCTTCACAGAGATAGCTTGCGTCCTGAAAAGGACAAAGAATATTTTTAGGTTTAAGTAATTTTGGTTAGTTTTCTACAAAAAATTAGTACTTAGTACCAATTTAACCTATTAAGATTTATCTGATTCAGTGTTATCAAAACGCTAAAAGCTGGTTGTAACAATCAATTACTTAGCCGATTGGTTGTGGATCCCTGAGGATGTGCGAGCGGTGTATAAGGCATGCTGCACCATTCAGGTTTATCTTGCTTAGCGGATTGCACTACACACTTTGTGTATTCCACCTGCTTCAAACGATATCGACCGTACCCATAATATATGACATATTTACCTGAAGTTCAAGACTACTGTCAAAATTATAAGCAGATGGTCTTCCTTCCAGAGTTGAGAAAACTACATTGCCCCCTGTCAAAGGTGAGATATCTGAGTACTCGCTGGTACAAAGGGGTTTGGTCTCTGCGCCAGTTTCAGCTGCGCGTTGATCTGACACTCCGTATGTATCTCGACACGATGCACTGTTAATTTAAATAAAAAATATCGAATTTAGGAAATTCAATTTTCTTTTTATATTTAACAAAAGAACCTGATGTTACGTAATTAATAGGAGTCCGATACGTGACCAGGAAATTCAATCCGCCGAATGTTACAACGAATATGCAATATACCTACCTCTGCCAAATTTCGTCACAATTAGTTTAAAAGATGGGCAGGGAAAGCGTAGCAGACAGGGACACCCTCGCATTTATAATATTAGTTTGGAACTTTGGATATATACCCATACTAAAATTATATACCTCAATGAATACCCCTTGAATAGCCTTATTATTAATCTGTGTATTGCAACATTTATAACTATCTAGATGATTGCCGCGGCTATGTCCGCGTGGATTAAGATTTTGATTCCCGCGGGAACTCTTTAATTTTCCAGGATAAAAAGTTGCCTATGTCCTTCCCGGGGATACAACTTATTCCAGTTCTCTGTTCGGTTGGACAGATTGGCCGTGAAAACGTAGCAGACAGATAGTCAGTCAGACAGACAAACGGACAGACAAACACACTTTCGCATTTATAATTTAGATTGGTATCGATATTATACTGTGTAGTTGTAAATCTATTCACATTCTATAGAAAAGTTACCTGAAATACTGATAAGGTTCCCAGTCAGAATCCGCCCTGGCTTTTTTATAGATGGCAAAACTCTGTGGCCGGGGCGAGTAGAAAACTATGCGCACATACGTTATATCGTAAGCTTTTCCTGTCAATACAAGTATACAAACATTTTTATGATAAAATTGTTACTTATAAAATTACTTGTAAAGCTTTAATGGATATAGGTTTTATTAATTTATTTATATGAATGATAAAACCTAAAACAAAGTCAGATTCCTTCTTTTCAACCTAGATTATCAAATATTTTTATTGAAATTCTAGTTTTTTATATTAGGAGACAAACCCATTCTTTGAAGTTCAAGCCATAAACTTTAGGAATTTGTTAACTAATAACTATTATAAGTATATTGAAGACACCTTACCCAAATGCAATGTCAAATTAACTTGAGTGATAGGATACTGCATAAACTCCTTCATTGTCTCTGACTGCCACCACGTCTGGTTGTCCTGCTCATAGTGCAGGTCAGTCAAGTAGTAGCTCGAGAATTGCCCTGGATGGCAATAGTCACACGACCTAAACATACGACGATGTGATAATTTAAGCAATTCGAGAATAGACTCACGCGTGGATCGCGTATACTCAAAGCGCTTTTCGTCTAACGAGCAATATGATATTATATTTTAACTAGCGGCCCGTCCCGGCTTCGCACGGGTAGACATAAATAGGTACAGATATTTAAGTTATAAGCATGCTAATTAAAACGACCATGAATCACTAAATTAGAAAAAAATTGTATGCTTATTTTAAAGCCTCCCTGTATACAACGTAGGCTGTGGTATTTGTAGGTAGCAACAAAACGTATTGATTTTCAGGAGATCCTACTCGAGAAAGTGCCACATACAATTGCCCGTGGGAAAAGCACTTCCTTAAGTCGATACCAACTATGGAAAAAGTTTGTCCCTGGGATTTATTTATTGTTAGGCCAAAGGATATTTTTAAAGGGAACTGTAACCTTTTAAAAGATATGGGCAAATCAGTTGGTATCATCGGAATCCGCGGAACTTGTGTGAGCTGACCGGCCGCGGGACCCGTAATGATAGTTGCTACAATCACATTATCTCATAATTCTTTGATCAATCCTTCTCCCGCACTGCCCCTCTCACGAAGAGTTAGTTACTCAATGCGCTGCGTGGAGGCCGCCGCCGGCATGTATTTTTATTTTAATTTCATGATATCTTTTGAATGGAATATCCGATTTCAATAATTTAAAAAGTAATCATCAGGTATTGAGACAGTCTTGAATATTAAATTATTTATTTGGATAAAAAATTATAAATGGTATGGATAACACGGTCTGATTTTGATCGGCATTTCTATCAATTTGTTAAATGTAAAAAAGTAGTTATAGTGATGTAACTACAATAGTTAGACACATGGTCTCGCGAAGTTTTTTGTGGATATTGATATATTCTATAATATTATCCAACATTTTTTTGTCCTATCATTAATACTCTTCGCAGCGTATGCGATGAAAGACATTTTATGGCTAATTTTTTTATACCTTCGGTTGGTTTTAATATGAATTTCTAAAGATTTCTATAGTAATCTAGTACTAAATATAGCCTATGTTACTCAGTAATAATGTAGCTTTCTAATGAAAAAAGAATTATTAAAATCGGTCCAGTACTTTTTGAGTTTATTCGTTGCATACAAAAATACAAAAATACAAATCTTTCCTCTTTATAATATTAGTGTAGATGTTATTGGTTTCTCAGAAATGGCTCTCACAACTTGCCAACATGGTATTCACTTTTATACATCATCATATCATCCCTATGTTCTCGAAAGACGACCAACAAAACTAAGTCAAGCCCTGGGCTTAGTTTTGTATTACCCAACTCAGTGGCTACAACGTAACGTAAGCGTCGTGTGATCGCTCGATAAAATTTAATTAAAAACAGATGGTCAACGCCAAATGACCGTTTGTTTTAAAATTATGTAGTTCGATTCAATCTTTTAGTTGGCTAAGAATTGAGGGCTAAGCTGAGTCTGCTCAGGTCCTGTCTAGTCCAGGTGCAACATGACTAAAGTTGTCCGTTGTTCAAAGCGGACTTATTTTACGTATCAGTATCGAATATTGATACTTAATCGGTTTCAGCTGCAACTGCATTAAATACACCACAATATGTTAACATGTTAAAAATAATATAGTGAATACAGATTATAATTTCTCCTATGCCTTTTGTAACGTTTTAGTCGCCCCTGTAAATAGTTTTTCTATAATTTAATTTCGCTCACCGGGTTGACGTACCGGCAGAGGTCTGAATACAGTACTTCGTAATGCCGTTATCTCCACATGTATTTGTCGCCTCCATTGGCTGGTTGTAAGCTGCGTTTTGGAACTCAGGTATACATTTCTAAAAATACAGGAATTACAATCGATTAATACCTTTTATTCATTTTAAAATTGTAGATGCCTTTGAGTATGTGATTTGTCTTTTCCAATTGACTGACTGACTGATCTATCGACGCACAAAATAAACTAGTGGTTCGCCCCGAACTGAGACCTCGCGGTATCCATAAGATAGTTTAAACTATATATTGTGATAATTAACTTTTAACATTAGACGCAAAAGAGCTAAAGAGTTATTGGAGAAACGAATATCTGTTACAGAGCGCCATCTATTAGAAGTTAGAAGTTCTGTTAAAAATACTGAAGCTCATTCAAAATTAAATAATTTCGATTCCTTGTAATATTTATCTTATTTTAGTATTTGTTGTTCAAGTTTCAGGCTCAGCCTTTCAGAAAATTGAGAGTTCTGGACGTTAGAAAATCTTCACTTTGAAAGCCCCCCATTTCGTCAATTTTAGGGGAAAAATTTACCGCAACCCTAAATAACGCTATAAAAAAGGTTTTACTTCACATTCGCTTATATGAGAGTCCCCCTGAAATAAAGATTTTTATCACTTTTTAAGCCATGTTCGGCTGGAGGCCATCGGTTTACATATTATATTTAAATTTGAATTAATTACGTTCAGTTATTCAGAAGTTATAAGGCTCTGACGGACGGACGGAGGGACAGACGGACAAGTGCAAATTCACTCAAGTAGACTCAGAGACGGTATGAGATGGTATGACAAATAAACTCACTAATGGTCCGAATTATGAAATTAAACATGCTGTACTTGATTGGAAAATATGTTTTAAATTTTTTAAAGTTATTACGTACGTTATGGTCGTACGATATATATTATACTTTATTTTTGTAACAATCTCCAAGCTTGAAATAACTTTGCTTTAAAATACGGAAGCAGTTTATGGGACTAGTCCCAGATGGAAGTTTTGCCGCCAAAATAGGTGCGTTATATTTAGAACATGCGATGCGGAGGACGTTCACTCCTGCGTATACGTGCAATAATGCTTCCATCAATCAGCTATTACGGTCTTCACTAATGTATTGACATGAGAACTGTTTAAAAGGAATTCGGCTTTGAGACAGTAGGTAGATTAATTTAACCAAATAATTATATACCTAATATGTATTTTAATAATTCCAAGATATTAGTTATGGAAATCTCAGTGAGCGATTTAGACTAAGTAACTGTTTTTATTTTTGACTTCAACATTATAACTTGTGGTAAATAGATATAGAGCTAAATTTAAATTATCTCAGAACAACACTGAAACCAAATTATGTAAATCTTGCTCCTGCTTCATTAAAACCTGTAAAATATAATGAGATATAGTATAGCAAGCATATCTATGTTTAACGGATGTGGTGATAAACTCGTTCCGTTGGCCCGTGATAACGAAACATTAGACTGCGAGAGTAAACGAACTCGTACAATATCACGGGCTAACAGCATTCACTGTTTTGCGTCTCGATAACCTTCTGATAATCTGCCAAAAGCAGGCCGTTACTAACTTACATATCATAACAATGCGATTACTAGCAAATCAAAGAAAAAGGGATATTAATCTTTCTAATAAAGAGATGATAAGATATCACATATTTCATCTCAAAGAACAACTAAAATAGTTTGCGTGTGTAAAAAAATGCATATTTGGTTGTAAAGGTACTAAAATTCTACATCAATGACTTGCAAAGTTACTTGAGACGACGCTGTTGTTGGTCCAAGAGATGGCGACGAATTTCGGGAAGGTCCTTTTGGCAAGTCAAAGCTGTGAAAAAATATAATTTCGTCAATTGGCGAATGCCAGTCTGGTAGAGCGTTTGCGTTATATGTTGTACTCATTTGAAAACTTTATTCACGTCTGGGAATTGTTTAAAACCGCAAAATTTATCTGGCGATTTGCAGGTATTATTAGAATTACTCAATAAATTTCAGATTGCTAAAAGTAAATTTTTTGAAAATTTTAATAAAATATTTTTCAAGAGGTCTGGTAATACTATATTACCAGACCTCAAAAAACAAGATTTTTTTGCAGATGTTTGCTAATGCTGCGCAGTAGCGAAATAACCGCCAACGCTCTTCCAAACTGACAGGACTGAATTCGCCAATTGACGAAATCATATTTTTTCACAATTTCAGTTTGCCAAAATAGTCCATTGATTCTAGATTTCAATGTATGGGCAAAACGGCAAAATTCATAACACTTTGAAACCACTGTGGTTTTATACCTATGAGTAAGTACATTAAAACACAACTCTCCCGAACCCCCCGCTGTTGACTTCCCCCCTCCCCGCCTTGAAAAGTGTGCCATTTTGCTGATTATCTAGATTTTCAAGAAAACGATACAAGCTAGGACAAAGCTGTCAAAAAAACATTATTCCGTAATAAATTACCTACAAATAAGTTCATAACATTTATTGTAATAGGAGTTATAGTTTCCGAGTTATGGTGTTCTAAAGTTAAAAAAAGTTAAAAAATCACAATTTGAATGGACACAAGACTACTACCATTTCTTACAAAACTCTTTCGAATATTCTATAACAATATTTCGAAAACTATTTCTCCTATCAAAATAAACTAAACACTATTTTATAAGTAAATTAATAGACTTTGTTCTAAGTTCTGACAGCTTTTTTCCTAGCCCTAATACTTTTGCGTAAAATTTCAAAAAAAATTCACGGTTTTTTCAAGGGTTTCGTTTTTTATGCAAGTTTGACAGCAATATTTCCAGAACTATTAGTTTTATCAAAATAAACTAAAAACTATTTAGGAGATAATTTAATGAAGTTTATTTTTGCTTCTGATATTTTTTTCCTAGTTGTAATAGTTTCTGTGAAAATTACAAAATAAATACATGGTTTTTGAAAAAAAAATAACTTTTCTTGGAATAAAGATAGTCATATTTCTCGAACTATTGGTCCTATCTAAATAAACCAGAAGAAATTTTTGTAGGTAATTTAATGAAATTAATTGCTCTTGGGAGGATTTTTTCCAGGTCTAATAGTTTTTGTTTTTTTCAAATTGCAAACAATTTTTTTTTATTTTTTTTTGTACACAATTCGTGGATATATATGCAAAATTATTAGTCCTATTTTTATGATCTAAATATTTTTTATAGGTGATTAAATGGTGTTTATTTTGACTTCTGTCAGTTTTTGCCTAGCTCTAATAGTTTTCTAGAAATGACAGAATACGTGTTTTTAAACTTATTTAGGGCTTTTTTTTATTGAGCTGCGATTTTAGTCAACTTTAGTACACCATAGCTTGTAAACTATAACTCCTATTACAATAAACGTTATGAACTTATTTGCAGGTAATTTATTAAGGAACAATGTTCTGTTTGACAGTCTTGTCCTACCTTTTATAGTCTTCTTGAAAATCTAGAAAATCTGCAAAATGGCACACTTTTTAAGGCGGGGAGGGGAGAAACCACCATGAGTTGTATATTTTAATGTACTCACTCATAGGTATAAAACCACAGTGGTTTCAAAGGTTTATAAATTTTGCCGCGAAAAAATCTAAAATGAATGGCCTAAAAGGACCTTCCCGAAATTCGTCAATTTTTCGATTCTTAAAACTCCTACTCATAATGAAGCTGTTTCAGTATTTCAATTTCAACGGTAAGTATGTCATAGTTAAAAAAACTGAAATTAGATAGATCTTATCTAGTTTTCTATAAGATGGAACAAGGCTAATCTGGACGTGGTATGGCAGTACCAAACACATACCTCTTATTGGGTTTCAGTGTCTTACAACATTACAAGAACCTTAAATCTCTTGGTGACAGGGTTTGCCAGCATGATAGTATTTTACGACCTCCCTGGCGCAGTGTTAAGCGAGTCTTAACGTGGGAGGTCCCGGGTTCGATCCCCGGCAGAGTCAATTTGGGAATTTCTTCTTTATGATTGTTCTCTGGTCTGGCCTGGTGGGAGGCTTCGGCTGTTTCTTGTTACCACCCTATCGTGCCTAGACGTGCCGACAAGCAATTTAGCGTTTAGGTACGATGCCGTGTAGAAATCGAGTAGGGTATGGGTTTAATTTAAGTGCCATGCCCCTAATAGGTTATCCCGCTACCATCTTAGACTGTATCATCACTTAAGTACTATCAGGTGAGATCGCAGTCATGAGCTAACTTGTGGTGAATTAAAAAAAAAAGTTTCTAGCGACAATGGCTGAAGCCAATCCTACCAGCCAATGATGAACTGTGCTAATATACAAAAACATTTTTATTACATGAAATACTTAGTCATTCACCAGAAAATGTTTATTTTTATCGTTTGTTAGTAGTTAGACTGATTTATCAACGCACAGCCTGATTTTGGTAAGAAACTTGATTGAAGTAGGTTATTTTATGACGTAGGCACTTATTGCAAATGAGTCCGTCATTTTTTAAAGTCATATCAACACAAACCTACTCTATCTACTCTACGTACCTACACTACTTGCTTGTGAAGATCTTCGGAAACTGGGGGTTTAATCATAAGGGATAAAAAAGTGACCGAAAAACAATATTTTTTTTACGTTTTTACTATGAAGATTGATAATTCGATAAGATCCCATTCTCAAGGAATACTCAAAAGGCCCACCAGAGCATAACATGGGCGGGTTAAATATGTGTGTATGTATAAAACGTATGTATTAAATTATGAATTCAATTTGAGGAAACCAATCAAGCCAAAGTCTAAATTGTGATACAAAAGATTTTTCCATCTCCTGCTATCTTCTCTCACCTTTCTATAACCAAAATATAAAACTTGTTGGTGAAGTTAGAGGGATTGAGTATGTTAGCATTTGAAAAGGTTATAATCCATTATCTTTTATATATACGAGAGAGTTATGACGTACAAAGATAGACAGAGTTTCAGAAATACCCCGACTTTTTATGAAATGTCATTATTAAGATAATATTTCTCCGAAATAGGTACCTAGGATTTTGTTATCAGGTACCTCTATTGTTAACCCTCGAAACAAAGGAGGGATGTTATAAGTTTAGCGTGTGTATCTACGTGTCTGTCCGTGGCATCGTAGCTCCCAAACGGACTAACCGATTTTGATTTAGTTTTTTTATTTACTAATCGTGTGCTTAGCTTTGATTCAAAAATTTCGGTTCAACCATTTCTAGATCATGAGCTCCATTCTAGTTGATGAAGGGATGTGAGCAACTTCCACAGTCATGATCGAATCGAAATCTTGTTATTAAATAACATTTATTAATCCTGTTACTTAAATTTAATATTAAATTTAAGTAACAGGATTAATTAATTTAATTTCTGGGGTTTAAACCCCTACCATTATTTGATAACTGTAGGCCATTGCGATCCTCAGAATTATAAGTTCAAATCATAGTAAGAAAGGACACTTGAGAGAATTACCTAAAAACTTATAAATGAGTTCAAATTCAATTCGTCTTGGTGATATTTTCTGGAAAACTCATTCGGTTCAAATATACTCTTTGTAAGATCGTTTCTTGCGACGTATTACCAAAAATAATACTTAACTAGGTAATAAATATAATATAAAAGTTATTTATATAAGTACTTACTTACATAAGTTAATTCAAGAAAAAATATGACTAAATATTACCTATTTACAACTACATATTTACTATTATTTATTATCCTGAACATCTAATAGGTCTAATAAAGTCGATTCTATCAAGTTTATTTATATAGTAAGTAATAATTAAGTACATAATATAGAATATTAGCTTTATATTAAGTTTATATAGATTGTTCAAGTAGCTTATTGAACACAGTGTTCTACAATGCAATTGCATGACAAATCAGTCTAGTCAAGGGCCGAGGCCTGGCACAGATTAAAAACACAACCAAGGAAGCGTCAAAATTGACACGAACAAAAAGTTTTAAAAGCTCCACATAAGTTACTCACTTGCGGTTGTCCCTCATTATTGTAACATGTGGCTAGTTTCTGTGATCCAATACTTGGTGTTTGGAAATAATCCTGTGCCAGAGTTAGAGCCATAAACGTTAGAAAGTATATGTAAATAAATGGCCGCGCCATTTTGTAAGAGCGCGTGGAGCCCGTGTCGACACGCCTGCTGGTCGACTAAGCACTGACGCTTGCCTCGTTTCACAATACTACAACAAAGATTAGTTAATGGGTATTGAGTCGGGAGCTACTTTGTCTCACTGAGGAACTGTGTAATATAAAATACACTTTTAAACAATATGATGAAAATTTAAGGGCATCTTTCGTCATATGAGTAGTTTCCCTAAAGCATTCCCTTTCCCCATTCCCATTTCCCTAAAGCACAAGCACACTTGTTCAAGGTCAACAACCTTTTGAACACTACTCACCTCTGTAAAATATATCACTTATCTCAAATAACTTTATTAAATCACGTAGGATTTGTACCACTTACTCACGCTACTGATAAATCTATACACGCATAAGTAACATTGATAAAGCTGTGGCATTGTAATGAGGTATTCCTTAATTTTATGCCTCCAACGTAATGTTTATGTATCGTAAATATCAATGTCTATCAATCAATCAATCAATATTTATTTTTATTGTATTCAATTTAGGTACATTGTATACTTATTGACGACCAAAACTTATAAAACATGATGGTGATAATCAATAACAGTATCTTAAAACTAAAGTTACGCGGTTTTTAAACCCTGGTCTGAGAATAGCCTACAGAAAACTCAGCCGGATTTTTTTATTACTTATCACCATCTAATATTTTAATGCATATTGATTTCACCTCACATTCGACTTCGTATGCAAAACTAGGACTTTGTTTTATTTAATAACGGTGTTAATAATAAAAGTAAAACGATAAAACTATAGTTTTGTGTAAATAATTGTAACCGCCATCTGTGTTCATTAATTATTCTTTGACAAATGGTAGAGCGCCTAAGCACGGCGCAGTGGCCTCATAGCGACCATTTTTTGTGAACAAAACCTGAAAAGGTCTGAGCTTTTGTCTTCTTCCAGAATGCCACCATATGCGGTTATAATCATACAATGATCTAAGCCTACATCAATAACATTAATAGGTATTAAGTACTTACTTTATTTAATTAACAATCTACACTATATAATAAATGTAATTGTAAATACAATAATTGTGTAATGTAAATTTGGAAAACATAGACTATAATCTGGAATAACAGATAGGCTACTTTTTATCCCGGAAATTTAAAGAGTTCCCGCGGGAGCCATAAACCTCGATCTACGCGGACGAAGTAGCGGCCATCAGCTAGTATTGTATATTAAATCGTTTACACTGCTATTTAGATATTTATAAGAACACATCATAATATAATATTATGATTCACCTAGACATTTTTTTGCTATAAAATATAATAGCTCTATTACTCGCCCATATTAAACGTGAAAGCGAAAGCAATAATTTGCTCTTTTATTCTCTTATTGGGTCACTCATACTAGAGTGCTTGTACTTGTACTACCTTGTGCTTGCTTTATGGACGATTTTACAGGAATTAGAAGATTAAAATTTATTCAACATAATGCATCGATATCGTGATATGACTGGGATTATCTTTTGTTAACCTTAAGCTCACGATAACACAAAAATACGGTTGTGCTGGCTGCAGCTGTAAAAAAATCTATTTTGATGATTTGAAGCACTACTTATTTGTGTTCTGAAGCTTTGATTGTAGGTACCTACTCATTGATGTTTAATAATTTTAGTACAGTTACAGAAACACTTTAGTTTTCCTCCATAATTTACATTTTTGGTTCTATGCCCTCTGTCCTATCTGTTACGAAAATAAAATAAAAGTAAGTTGCCACATGTGATTCCACATTGGAAGAGCGATGACGCAGACGAGTGCCTATTGCATTAGATCATTGGAAAGGGCTCTTCCTGTCTGGTCTATTTGCTTCTCTTTCACACGGAGTCTGGATACACGACGCTAGGAAGTCAGGACTCAGGACAAGGTCACTTATGATTGGTTTTGCTAACACTAAAATTATGGGAACTATTATCTTAGAGGTCACTAGGTCGACTCTACATTGACATGATGTCGTTGGATTTCCTAGGAAACCAAAACCACAGGAAAAGAATCATTGGAAATCTCTAGAAAATTCAATGCGCGGCGTCTGTTTTAATAATTTACTTACTCAAAACGAACTTTCGTTAAAAATACTCCTAACTGACCTTATATTGTGGGACTGCTTATATGTTCGACTTCTGCACTATTCAAATACAACTTGTATTTAAAAAGTGGCAGCTTTTAGAGAATATGGTCGACCGACAGGCGAACGGGGCCACTGTTAATATCACTCAGCTCTGTCCGTCCGCGTCCGTGTGTCATGATTATTTAGCTCGTATTTGGGTAGGCTCGCTTTAAGTAGGTACCTAAACTTGTTCTTTACAATATGTATATTATTATACTAGCTGATGCCTGCGACTTCGTCCGCGTGGATTGATTTTTTTTGGTTCCCGGGGGAAATCTTTAATTATACGGGATAAAAAGTAGCCTATGTGTTATTGGCTATTGCAGACTATAATCTATCTCTGTGCAAAGTTCATCCAGATCCACTCAGCCGTAGTGGCGTGATTGAGTAACAAACATCCATTTGAGATTTTTTGGTTCCCGCGGGACTTCTTAAATTTTTCGGGATAAAAAGAAGCCTACGTGTTATTTCAGACTACAATCTATCTCTGTGCCAAATTTCATCAAATCAATCCGTTCAGCCGTTCTGGTGTGATTGAGCGTCACTCGTTCAAGTGGCATAAGTTTTTTTCAATTCCCACAGCACTTCATTATTTTCCGGGATAAAAGGTAGCCTATGTCACTATCCAAATCCTCAATTATACTCATGCAAAAAATTACGTTGATCTGTTGCGGCATGATTAGAGGACAAACTATCTATTAAACATTGGATAGAATCAGGCGTTACTTTGCGGAAGTTCATGATTTAGCAAGAAAAGATTACAATTATTTTGCTATAATCCGCTAACAGAAAAAAATCTGTATGGTTACCAAAAAATACCAAGTTTAATGGCTTTTAAAAATTAATGACACACTTTCATTCAAACTTTCAACCCCTACCCTACCACTTTTACCCTTTTGGGGGTTGAATTTTGAAAAACCCTGACACACTTACTTCTTTATTTTTAACCAAAAGTCAAAACTCTAAGCTTCGTTGATATAACTTGAGCAATATTTTGAGAAATGAAGGACTTTCATACAAACGTTCAACCCCTATTTTAACCTTTTGCGGGTTGAATTAAAAAAAATTGTGAAACACGTCTTCATTTTTAACCCGCAGTTTAAATACCAAGTTTCATGGCTATAGCTTGAGAAATGAAGTACTTTCATACAAACTTTCAACCCCTAGGTTTTCCTTTTGAGGATTGTATTTTGAAAATCTGTGACACACGTACTTCTTTATTTTTAACCGTAAGTCAAAAACTAAGCTTCGTTGATATAACTTGAACAATATCCTGTGAAATGAAGGCCTTACATACCAACTTTCATCCCCTATTTCACCCCTTTAAGGATCGAATTTTTAAAAACTGTGAAATACGTATTTCTTAATTTTTAACCCGCAGTTTATATACCAAGTTTCATAGCTATAACTCGAGAAATGAAGGACTTTCATACAAACTTTCAACCTTTATTTTACGCCTTTGAGGGTTGAATTTTGAAAATCTGTGACACACGTACTTCTTCATTTTTAACCGAAAGTCAAAACACTAAGCTTCGTTAATATAACTTGAGCAATATTTTGAGAAATGAAGGACTTTCATACAAACTTTCAACCCCTATATTAACCTTTTGCGGGTTGAATTTCGAAAAATTGTGAAACACGTATTTCTTTATTTTTAACCCGCAGTTTAAATACCAAGTTTCATGGCTATAACTTGAGAAATGAAGGACTTTCATACAAAATTTCAACCCCTATATTACCCTTTTGAGGGTCGAATTTTCAAAAATTGTGAAATACGTATTTCTTGATATTTAACTCGCAGCTTATATACCAAGTTTCATGGCTATAGCTGTAATAAAAATTTTCAACCCCTATTTTACCAATTTAGGGGCTGAATTTTGAAAAACTGTGACACACGTAATTCTTTAATTTTTAACGAAAGCTGATATACCAAGTTTCGTTTATATAACTTGAGAATATCTTGAGAAATGAAGGACTTTCATGCAACTCTCATCCCTTTCAACCCTAAGGGGTTAGAATTTTTAAAAACTGTGAAACACGTATGTCTTAATTTTCAACCAGTAGCTCATATACCAAATTTCATGGATATAACTTGAGAAATGACTGACTTTCATACAAAATTTCACCCCCTATTTCACCCCCTTAGGGGTGAAATTTTGAAAATTCCTTCCTTCACAATTCCTTCACAAAAGGAACATACTGTCAAAATTTCAAGTTATTTACCCCGGCGGTTTAGGCTATGCGTTGATCCCTTAACGATTTTATATATATATATATATATATATATATATATATTTATTAGATTTAAAGCTCTAATTTTTCTTCCATTGACAATACTAACCGTCAATCTAATAAATCGCCTATCGTCGATACTAAAATCGAAAAATGTATTGAAGTATTCCAACGGTCCTGCAATCAGAGAGAGTATCAGTCAGAGAGGCATGGTCCCAAAAATTGGCCTATTGACGAACGTACCTTGACGTCCCTGAAATAAGGATTATTTTATACTGAAACAAGATCGATAACAGTATTAGAATAATGGTGCTTAAAGCGATGGTAGAAAATATGGTCACCGAACAAAACAAAACTTCATCTCCATTTATCATTTGCTCTAGGCTCTAGGTTCTCCATAACATTTATTTATGTCAGCGTAAAATTGTAAATACCGATAGATTAATTAATACCTATATTCGCGAGATTACAAATTGTCGAAAGATTGTGAACCGTAACATACTGCTTACAATTTAACGCATTATTTTTCGGTAGATTATAATCTATTATGTATATTTATCGGACCTAAGTAGGTAGTAAGTACCTGGATATTTACGTCTAAGTCTAACCTAACCTAAAAGATCAAGAAGATGTAGAACAAGCTTAAGTAAATACAAAAATATTTCAAAAATTGACACTCAGAACATTGAACGGTTTACAATCTTTCGACAGTTCACAATCTCACGAGATAGATTATAATCTAACGGTATTAATAATATTACGATGACATGTATTATTTTGACGTTACACTATGCCCAGTGCCGTGTAGGATTTGAGATTCCGTGAGATCGCAATCGCAGCTATCTATGATATATATCTATCTATCTAACATTTATACGTTAAAGTAGATGTGTGTAGATAATGTAGAGGTGTAAAGTGACCTGTATTGTCTCACCCCTTTTCACAGCCCACCTCTGCGCAGACTTTCTCTCTAATTAGTGCAGGCCACAGGAAAAGCAGTACAACTCTCTTTTTAATCAAATAAAGACTCAAATTTATATATTTGTCACCGTAAGATTGTAAAAACCGTTAGATTATAATCTAACTCGCGAAATCCTAAACTGTCGAAAGATTAGAATTTAACGCATTATTTTCCGGTAGATTGTAATCTGATAGGTATTTAAACCCGATAAAACCTAAGTGCCCGGCCTGCGGCCGGGCACTACTTGATTTTTTATGTCGAACCCTAACCTAACCTACAAGAAAGAGACAAGAAAACGTAAATAAAATGAATATTTCAAAAATTGACACTCAGAACATTGAACAGTTTACAATCTTTCGACAGTTTAGAATTTCGCGAGTTAGATTATAATCTAACGGTTTTTACAATCTTACGGTGACATATTCAACGGGACTGCTGCGTCTTTATGAGTAGCAAGTCCGTTTCACTGAACGTAGTCAAACAAACATAACATAATAATGATTATGTATACCATCACTGAATTTCTAACATACGGTTATTTATTACTAGTGGTCGTCCGCAGCTTCGTCCGCGTACAATTACTGATTTCCTATAAGATTGTGAAATTTTCCTGCTGCAGGAAGCTTATCGTAAAAAATCCCTTTCCCCTTGCCTTCTGAACCAGTCCTTTTGAGGATAATTTAAATCTCTAGGCTGCTGAAGCCTCTTCTGCCAGGTTGCCCCGCCGGGTGTGTATGGTTATCCCGCCATAGGTCGGTCGCCAGAGCCTTGTCCGTTGTCTAGCAGGGGGTACCACGAGCAGGTGAGGTTGACATTTGAGGCCGACTAGATGTAGTTGTCGTTCTCCTCCTTCCCCCCCCCCCCCCCCTTCCATTAGTACCCAGCTCCTGGAAAATCGTTTCAGCCATTGATGCATTCATCATCCTGGTACTGGACACTAAAGTCCTGTAAGTTCACAACCTGTTCAACGTTTATCAAGGGATGCAGAATTTACCAATAGACACGAATTGCGCAATGTCATTTCACCTGGAAATAAATAGTTTCTGAAGAATAAAATCTCTGTGAGCATTGCATGTGGGATGGTGGCGTCTAAGTGAATAGATGAACATACTCGTTCTTATTTTATATGCATGTACTCGTATAAATATTATAATAATTTCTACAAACTGCGTTAGGACGTTTTCCCCGTAGAGCAGTCGCACACGCGACAGGTAGGATAACCCCAGTCCTTGTCAACGGTTGATTGTGATCGCCGCCGGCTCGGAGACACCATGGATGCTAAGGTAAATAAAGCCCTATTATTTATCTACTAGATTAAAACATGTATCGTAATAATTATAAAACAATCTCCAGCTAACTTATAAATAGAAAAAAAACGTTTTAATGAATGGTTTCCACGGTTTAGATTTCATCAAAATAGGTTTAGTTTTAACTAATAAACAACTTATAGGGGTATTCGTTTTCGGTATAAATGCTTTACTACTTAATACTTTTTAATTGATATAATTGAATAAATCTCTTAGGTGCTTATGTCATAAGGAGTAGTAGTAGAGCAAGTATTGCTCGCGTCGAATCGAGTGTCCGCAGCT
Source organism: Erebia palarica (assembly GCA_964035005.1). Lineage (NCBI taxonomy): Eukaryota > Metazoa > Arthropoda > Insecta > Lepidoptera > Nymphalidae > Erebia > Erebia palarica. Next base: position 27,410,696 of record OZ035986.1, read on the forward strand.
AAAAGCTGCACTATGGTTATTAAAGTAGGTACAGTAGTCCACTAGAACCTCAGGACCTAAGTAATAGTACAACTGTACTATTAACTGAATGTTAACTGACTGGCTTTCAATACTCATCAGTTGTGTCGTATTCGTTACCCTTTCTTTAAAAAAATCACAAATTTCGCAGTCCCCACAAGAATCGGAGCATTGAAAATGAATACAAAGTTTTACGAAAACAAATTCTGATTTAAAAATCTCTTCAAAATTTTTCAAAAATTAGTAACCGATTTTCATAACTCTAACTCGAATGCACTTCTCGCCTACATTCGCATCTTTTAACACCATTACCATGACGATCAGACAATAATCATAGACGCTACACTAAAATTCTACATCAATGAAGCTACATCACTTTTTATATTCGGAAATACCCTTTATTCTACAATTCCAAATCTAAAGGGACCACCTACACCTACAGGTCACAATTATTAACCGATTTTCAAAATTTTTTCGCCATTATGTGGGTAAACTAATAGCCTAGGACTTTGTTTCATCTTTTCTTAAGTCGGTTTTTTTCTGAAATATTAACAATTTAGTAAACAAACACCCTCCAAAATCCCGACTTTTTGTACAATTTCCAAAATTAAAAAAAAAGTTACTAGCCGATTTTATAAATTCAAACGCTCACACGTGTCGTAATAAATGTGTTTGTATATTCCACCATAACTTCTATACGCCTGAACCGATTTTGATAAATGAGGTATCGTTAGAATCCTTAGCTTATTCCGGGTGACGCTAGTAAAATTTTCAAAAAAATTGATGGGGTGACCATGGTCCCGCATTAAAGAATAAAGTTAAAAAAAAATCTAAAATAAGATTAACTATATAATCATCATCTAGAAAATGATGAGTAGATTCCAAAAATACATTACACTATAGTTCAGTATCCAGTGATTTACAAAAAATATCATTTAATAAAAATGTGAATAAGTTTCTAATTTGACTAGATTAATTTAGATTTTTAACTTTTTTAGTTCGTTTTTTGGCATGGCAGTCGTATTTATTAATTTCTTTAATTATGACTTGTTTTCTTTAATTTTTTTTCGCCCTCACCTGACTAAGAACATAGAATTTTAAAGTCCCAGAGAAACACCCATTACCTAGTTCCAGAACTGAACAGTATTTTGTCATATTCCTTAGTTCTGATAAACAGATTTGTTGACACAACTACTGGGTTTTATTTTTTCTTTCTAGTTTTGTGACACAACCTTTGGCACATTAACTACTATGAGGTTTTTAACCCGATAAAGATGTGTTCTGAATTTGAATCTTTTTACTGTTCAGAGTAAAGAGAGAGGGATACTGAAGCTGGAGCCACGGCAGCGGTCTACAGTTGACACTAAGCTGGAGCTGACACCACAGGTACGTTTTGGGTAGTAAGCCTCGATTGATTCCCATTCCACCTAGAGTTTGAATTCTGTTTTCCATTGATTAAACTAGTCAAACAAAAAATCAAAGTAACATACTCCTCCGAAACGGCTTGACCGATTTTTATGAAATTTTATATGCATATTCAGTAGGTCTGAGAATCGGCTACTATCTATTTTTCATACACCTAAAACACCTCAATCCACGCGGACGGAGTCGCGGGCATCAGCCAGTATATATATAAAATCGTTAAGGGATCAACGCACAGCCTAAACCGCTGGGGTTAGAAACTTGAAGTTTTGACAGTAGGTTCCTTTTATGACGTAGGCGCTCACTAAGGAAGGGGTTTTCAAAATTCCACCCCTAAAGGGGTGAAATAGGGGGTGAAAGTTTGCATGAAAGTCCGTCATTTCTCAAGTTAAATCCATGAAACTTGGTATACGAGTTACCGGTTGAAAATGAAGAAATACGTGTTTCAGTTTTTGAAAATTCTACCCCCAAAGGGGCGAAGTAGGGGATGCAAAATTTGTATGAAAGTTATATCAACGAAAATTGGTATTTTGTGGGTGGCGGCTTTTTATCCCGGAAAATTAAGGGGTGCCTGTGGGAATTAAAAAAATCTTATGCCACGCGAACGAAGTCGCAAGCATCCGCTAGTTACGAGTATAATATAAAATGAAATGTTTTAAATTTCCGTTATCTGTGTATTAATATGTCTAGTAGGAATTCATAATATAATATTGTACTTATTTGCAATTTTATAAGTTTTTTGGTAGGTAATGATTCATTTACCTCACAATTAATTATTTAAGTAGTTTTACATAATTATTTATTCCATTGACCGTGGAGAACGTGAGTAAAAGTCTAACAAGACATTATGGTTGCAGAAGGGCTGGCTCATTTTACTGGCTGTTCAATAAAATAATAACAAGACAAATAGCCATAATAAATCATTTTGAAAGAGTTCTTTTTAAATTATTGATGAAGATAAACATACAAAATAACATTAATAATATATACACTAGCCATCCTCTAAAAACTTTAAAGTTTATGCGAGGATGGCGGATAAAATTATCCCAAATGATTGCCGTATCTTTCAATTCAAGTGGCTTTTCTGTGAAAGATGGCCCTGTTACCCGAATTATTTATTTCTGTTTGTTAATCTACATCTAATACATATATTATCCTTCAAGAAAAAAATATTAACATTTCTCCTATCAGGAATTATTAAGGCTCTATCATAGCGTAAGACTAAGAAAAGATAAGGTATACTCACATAGAAGAAACAAAAGTGTTCAAGATACTATAAGAAATACTACTGATGTAACAAATAACTAATAGCTGAGCGACACAAAGTAATAAATTCATTATCGACCAAGTTTGACCTTTTGTTCGTAAAAATCACTTCTTAATTATTATGCGGTGTGCTATAAAACGAGGGGGTGGAGCTAGTTAATGGAATGAACGCACAGGGTTGCTTCTCGTGTTACCAATTTATGGAGATTTGCGTACCTTTTAGTACATGATTTTATTTCGTTCCCGATTCCGTCTAACCCATTAGGCGTGGTAGCTAAATAGCCTGGAACCGTTAAAAGCTATTCGTGCATTTCTGTATGCTTAGTTTCGAGAAATTCTTATTGGAGCTGGAAATTCGTTTAAAATCAATCAATCATCTTGTTTACCCAATTATTATTTTCCACACAGTAGGGCCGTATACCATTTGGATGGTTTTAACAAATACTTGAGTACTTCTAGGAATCGTATAAATAGTTTTAAAGATTAATTACACTACTTGCCCCCCGATTAACGATGTAAGGAAATCGTAATTGTAAGCGTTTGTCAGACGAATTATACTTATGAACACCACTCCTCAGTTCTGATGCACCTTATGTCTATACAGATGGGACTTAGTATCAGTCAATAGTGAAATTGGAAGTCCTCTTATTATAAATGATGGGACGGTAGTTGTACCGATTACGAACTAATATGAGTAAATGAGAACTACATATTACCATATTCTTGTTTTATCTTGTACGGGAGCAGGTGATATGGCTCGACCGTAACAAAGGATGATCATCCTCCGAGCGGGTGATGTGCTCGGGGTCCACTGGTCCGACCGTTCATCGTTGGAGGTCGTATATATAGCGTAATTCAGAGAACGCTTCGTAATCGTGAGTTGGACTCTTCGTGGTCGAGTGAATCGTACTAGTAATGCCATCTATTGGATTATGTGCAGACTGCGAAGACCGCCACATCACTCCCCTTCGAGTCTGGAGGGCGTCAGCATTCAGTTGAGCGGCGTTGCAAGCATCTAGAGAAGTGGTGTCGATGAACATTCAGGTAAGCGCTGCGTCGGGAAGTACTCTGTGAAGCGGCGTCGTGCAACAACCAGGGTAGTGGCGTTGTAGGCTGATACTACTCTGAGGCTGTGTGACCCACTTGTGCGGCTGGTACTGGCGTCGACGGGCTGTGTACTGATATGCTGTTGCGTATCGACTATTGCTGGCCGCTGGGCGTGTGGCTCTGTGAGCGGCTGTGCCGGAACATCGGTCGGCGTTGCTGCGTTGGTCTGTGCTGCGTTGAGTTTTTGTCGTGCTGCGTTGGATTGCTGTGCTGCGTTGTGCTGCTGTGCTGCGTTGTGATGCTGTTGTGTCCCGCTGTGCGTACTGATGATGCTGTCCTCGCTGCGATGACTGCAGGGTTTATATTGTGATGTACGATGTTGCTCAAGTCTGACGAGTGAGGGCGTGACGTCGGCTTGTTTTTGATCGTCGGCGGCGGCTTGGAGATCACGTCGGCTTGTTGTGATCGTCGGCGGCGGCTTGAAGATCACGTCGGGGTCACCAATGTACGGGAGCAGGTGATATGGCTCGACCGTAACAAAGGATGATCATCCTCCGAGCGGGTGATGTGCTCGGGGACCACTGGTCCGACCGTTCATCGTTGGAGGTCGTATATATAGCGTAATTCAGAAAACGCTTCGTAATCGTGAGTTGGGCTCTTCGTGGCTGAGTGAATCGTACTAGTAATGCCATCTATTGGATTATGTGCGGACTGCGAAGACCGCCACAATCTTCTTTTTCTTGTTGTTCTTCTCAGTAGAATCTTGTTTCCGAACCCGTGGTAGGTAGTGTTTTGAGTTTTTATATTTCATAAGTGGCACAAATTGTCCTACGTGAAATAAATAAATCATTTATCATTAATGATCATCGTCAACCCTGATTCAAATAGCTAATCAGAATCGACGATTAGCAGTCATGTCATTCGCGCTCAAAGACTGACTGCTCTCTATCACGATACTTAACAGGGTGTGTTTGTATCAGAAAAGAGACCCTCCTACCGCTTGTATTGTATCAATCAATCTAATATACTACGGAAGGAATGCTTCTGTGGAAATAGACTATCAAATGAAAAAGAAACCCAACCGTGTAGAATCCTTTATAATATAATAATATTAAGTAACAACTGTTGAAGATATGGTCGAAAAGCGTGGATTTGACTAGCTCAAGCAATACGCGCGACCATGTATTGCCGCCGACTTTAAGTATTTCTGGTTATTCTTAGTACAAATGCCATTCCCAGAATAAAGAAGAGCGAGCACTCGTAGATTTGTATGACGCATTGAACGCACTTGTTTAAGCGTTATTTTATAAACGACTGCCTGAAAAAGGAGTATATTGTTTTCAGGATCCCTGTATGTGAGTTTGTATATTCCACCATAACTTCTATATGCCTGAACCGATTTTGATAAATGGTATCGTTAGAATCCCTAGCTTATTCCGGGTGACATAGGCTAGTCAAATTTAAAAAAAAATTGACGGGGTGATCCCGCATTAAAGACTAAATTTAAAAGAAAATCGAACATAAGATTAACTTTATAATCATCATCTAGAAAATGATGAGTAGATTCCAAAAATATATAACACTAAAGTTCAATATCCAGTAATTCACTAAAAATATCATTTAATAAAAATGTGAATAAGATTCTAGTTTTATTAGATTAACTTAGATTTTTAACTTTTTAGTTCGTTTCTTGGCAGCGCAGTCGTGTTTTATATTTTTTTTAATTATGGCTTTTTATAAGTTTATTTCATGAAAGGCTGACCACCCCCACGTCAGTGTTCGATGTATGTAGGAAGATATTTTTTTTTTAAATTCACCGAGCCCCCGTTGAATTAAAATTTAATTATTTATTTATTAAAACACTTTGTTAAAGTATTAAAATCAGAAAATATTTGTAAATCCAACGATACCTCAAATATACACTGAAATACATTTCTTTACTATTCTACTTATTTAGTACCTACTCATCCTTTGTAATTATACATATTATACATAGTAGGTCCCTATCTATCATAGGTATAGGTAACAATAAATTTTTCACCACTCCTTACAATAACGAACAACGGGCAGTCCTAATTTTCTATGGTAAAGCTCTTGTCACACTTATGTATACACTATTTTTATACGACTGCCTGAAAAAAGGAGTATATTGTTTTCAGGGTTCATGTATGTATGTATGTAAGTATGTATGTATGTATGTGAGTTTGTATATTCCACAATAACTTCTATACGCCTGAACCGATTTTGATAAATGAGGTATCGTTATAATCCCTAGCTTATTCCGGATGACATAGGCTACGAAAATTTAAAAAAAAATTGATGGGGTGACCATGGTCCCGCTTTAAAGACTAAAATTGAAAAAAAATAATAGAAAATAAGATTAACTATATAATCATCATCTAGAAAATGATGAGTAGATTCCAAAAATATATAACACTATAGTTCAATATCCAGTGTTTCACAAACAAATATCATTTAATAAAAAGGTGAATAAGATTTCAAAGGCTTTAAATGCAAATCGCTTCATGGAGGTAAACTCCGAAAATAATATAGCAGAGCAGTCGTATTTTTTAATTCGTTAAATTAATTTTTCATATATTTGAAACATTACTATGCTAAGTAAGTAGGTTATATTATTACAGTAGTGTAAGATACATCAATCTGATTGAAAATGCCAATTTCAAGGAACACTGAACTTAGTGAGAATAAAACTAATTAACTTTACTTTTAAATACCTATATGTATAGTGATTTTTATCTAGATATCTATTTAACGGTATCAACTGATATTTATGTAGGTACTAGATGGGCCCTTTCATAGGAATAAGTTGGGCGTCCGACTTGTGGTGCATGCCCCTCACCTATATAAGCCTGTCCTTGTCCCCGCCATAGCACTGTCCCGCTTTTCAAGACTAGATGGCGTTAGTAAAATAAGTCCAGACTAAGAGTTAGTCGAAATAAGACATTCTTTGTTTGACAGGGTCTGTCTATGTAAATTGAGGTCGTTGGCTGGATGTAACAAGTAGATGATGGATATAACAAGTAGAAACAACTAAGATCTGCCAAATTTGCTCAAACAGCTCCACTATATTTTTTCGATACACTTACTATTTACATTGAGTCTACTCATATTTGGTTACGAGCTATTTACTTCTTGTACTTACATACTCTTTAATTTTGCGTAAGATCAGTTCAATAATTTTTATGTCAATTAAATGGTCTCATCGCACCTAGTTAACCACGGACGGACTTTGTAAGACATGCCGTTAAGTTCAAGCGAAATATTTTTTTATGTGAAATTATCCTAACATGATGCAGTATCGAAGCAAGCTACGCAAAACACCTGAACGATGCCATAAATCGTTTAATTAATTGTTCGGTCTGACCCTACTTTCATCCACCGATACACAACAGTCCGATTGTTCGCCTCAGCTCGAGAACTAGTATCATACGTCCGTCAACAACCAACATTTTGTATTCTCTATTATTCCGTTTTTAGACTCTAGGAGCCTAAGTCATAATATTATTTGATTGATTTATACCTTCTTTAGAATTGTGTGTAAAAAGTGGAATTAATAGAAAAAGAAGTAAATTTTAAATCATTTGATTTCATTCATGTAAGTATTTTATTGAGGGGTTAAAAATACGTCATGTATCCATACTTGCTTACATTAATAACTCTTATTTGTTGCCCTTTGCTCGGTTACCACTGAACTACATTCAAAAAAATAATGTGGCACGGAGATGCATCCTGAGGTCTGGCTTAATATAACATTTTTCCTCCGTGTTTTTAAATGTAGCAAACAAAATAAAAATTGAATTTTAATTGTACATAACGAGCGCTAAGTGCTAAATCATCACCTTGCTATTGTCTACAAAACATGAAATGGAATCAAATAGTGGCACGCCTTTGTTTAGTAACTAGTTAACTATCACTTTAATCTGGGTATGTTTTTTAGCTATTTACCGCTTTTTTCTATTAGCTTGTATGTTTGCCATAATCATGCCTCGTCCTAGTTTCCCGACATTGTATTTAAAACTCAAAAGTCAAAACCTAATATCACTCACTAATACCTGATAGGTATCTATTAAAAACCTAATTTTGATTTACCGTCGATTAAAGTCACTTGTGATTTGTGAAGAAATAGATATTCTAGAAGGAGCTCAACTAATGCTAGTGCTTATAAATCGTCAGATAAATCTATAGCACTGATTAAGAATTAAAAGTCCAGATCCCCCTAGCCAAGTTACACTTCTGCCTACAAGTGTATATTCTCTTTTTGTAATCGTTAACGCTTTACGTCTATAGTCTATACCACGGAGAGAAAAAAATAAGTGAACACTCTTTGTTTAATCAAAAGAGATTATACACGTCACTTATGTAACTTGGATAAGGGGGCTGCTTACGCATTTATCTGACTCATTTTGAAACTTCGTAACTAAACTTTTAAGAATTCCAATCATTTAAACTATGCTTCCGGAATGTTGACTGGATTTAATTCTAATAATATAAAAAATACAAGAAAATTAGGTACGTAAACGAAAATAGTCGAATTTCCTGGACCTCTTTCTCCAGTGAACATTTTGGAACTTTCCTCCTTACAGATATTCACCTGTAATAAATTCTTGTTTGGAAGGGTTCCTATGACAAGCCACCGTCGTCGCCGCAGCCGTCCGTGGACCGTTTATCAGTGACGTGGGCAGACCCAGGCAGTATGATGTCTTCCGGAGTCAATCTTTTCCACTTGCCATCTGAAATACCTACTAACAACGAAGTCAAGTTTTCTCCGTCCACGGGAGGTTTGTGCCTCAAAATCAGTTTTAATATGACTAGATCTATAAATGTGAGTGAAAAGAGTCGTTTGTCTCTGTTGGTATAGGATAACCTGCCTTAGGAGAACTATTTTTACCATCAAAATTGTTAGGTATCTATTAACTAAACTATCTCGTTCTGTTACTAATGTCCCTAACAAATTCATCCCAATAAACTACTATCTACATTATATTAACATATATAATGTACTAGCTTATGCCCGCGACTTCGCCCGCATGGACTACACAAATTCCAAACCCCTATTTTACCCTCTTAGGGGTCTAATTATCAAAAATCCTTTCATAGCGGATTTCTACGTCATAACAGCTGTCTGCATGCCAAATTTCAGCCCGGTCCGTCAGTTGAGGCATTGATAGATCAGTCAGTCAGTCACGTTTTCCTTTTATATATTTTAACTAGATGGTGCCCACAACTTCGGCCGCGTGGATTAAGGTTTTTTGATTCCCGCGGGAACTCTTGAATTTTCCGGGATAAAAAGTAGTCTATGTCCTTCCCCTGGATATAAACTATACCAAATTTCATCAAAATCGGTTGAAGAGACAATTTATTTTTATTTCCGCGGCAACTCTTGAATTTTCCGGGATAAAAAGTAATCTACGAGTATGTCTTTCCTCAGGCGATCTCTGTACCAAATTTCATTTAAATCGGTTCAGTAGTATAGGCATGATTGCATAACACACAGATAGACAGATTTACTTTCGCATTTATAATATTAAATAAATATGGATAATATTGTACTTCATGTTACGTGCCACATTTAAATATTATGTAGGCGAACCATCAATAAGTTGCGTTATGATGATGATAATGTTAGAATCTAATTATGATAGAATGATGTTAGCATCTTATGAAGTCAGAATCTTAGGCCCGTATTAATAAGCCGACATCAGCTAGGGACAGGTTCCCAAATATCGGTCAATCTATGCTTAGCGTGTTCTTTGCTGGTGTCGGTTTTATTCATACGGGTCATAGTCATTATTAAACCTCAGATGGGTCTGAAGACGAAGATTATTCTGCAAGTCTTAGTGCTGTGCTACGTCAGCGTCGGGCAAGCGTTCGGCGCTCGCGGAAAGGTAGAGCTCGACGACCTTCTTCTCCTTTCCTGGCCGACGAGACGCGCCCTAGGCGACGTTCCTCTGTCTTCACTACTAGTTCCGGCGAGTGAGTACGAGACTTCGAGTCCTTTTCGTTGTTATTATATATCCATGCGGATGTTTAACTCTCACCTATATAAATGTATAGTGTTGAGCTGTCTTGTAGATAATAGATACATAGATATTTATTTATACATATTTTACGTTTTACAGATCTTTTGAATAAACTAATACCTCTCATGATAATAATAGGTCTTTACCTATGAAATTGCCGTTTTGTCGTACTGGTCACTTTGATCCCAAATACCGCTTCTTTGGTTTGGAATTTCAATTTCAAATTTATATAGCTATTTACTCATGCTTTTGTGTTTTGAAAACCTTAATTCATTTGTTTTTTCCTCTTTTAGTTTTTTCTTTGCGTCACTCAGTTAACAAAATGGAAAACTTGAAATATCGCGTTATTTACGAGTACGAGTTCCATCGTGGCACCAGTTCTGCAGAAACGGCTCGAAGGATTAACTATGTGTACGGCGGCGGTGTCGCAAAAGAAAACACAGTGCGTTTTTGGTTCCAACGTTTTTGTTCTGGAAATTTCGACCTGCAGAACTAGCCCCGTGGACGGCCGGAGATCAAAGTTGATAATGAAGAATTGAAGGCTATTGTGGAAGCGGATCCATCGCAAACCACGTCCGACCTAGCTGCAGGCTGCGGTGTTAGTCATAAAACTATAATAATCAACTTGAAGCAAATTGGGAAGGTGAAAAAGCTTGAAAGGTGGGTACCTCATGAATTGAGTGCAGCAAACCGACAAACGCGCGTCGACTGCTGCTTTACATTACTCAACCGGCACAATAATGAAGGGATTTTAAATGGAATTATTATCTGTGATGAAAAGTCGATCCTGTACGATAATCGGAAATGCTCACCGCAATGGTTGAGCCCTGGCGAACCAGCCAAATCCTGCCCTAAGCGAAAATTGACTCAAAAAAAATTACTTGTGAGCGTTTGGTGGACTAGTGCCGGTGTCGTTCACTACAGCTTTCTTAAATCTGGCCAGACGATTACGGCGGATGTCTATTGTTAGCAACTGCAAACCATGATGGAAAAGCTAGCTGCTGAAAAACCGAGGCTGGTCAATCGCTTTATGCCACTGCTGCTTCAGGACAACGCTAGAACACACACTGCACAACAGGCGGCTACCAAATTAGAGGAGCTTCAATTGGCATGTCTAAGACATCCACCGTATTCCTCGGACCTTGCTCCAACAGATTAGCATTTTTTTCGAAATTTGCATAACTTCTTGCAAGGGAAAAATTCATCTCCGATGGGGCAGTCCAAAGCGCCTTCAAAGATTTTATTGATTCCCGTCCGAATGGTTTTTTTAGTAAAGGGATCAATGAACTACCTATGAGATGGCAAAAGTGCATAGATAGCAATGATACATACTTTTATTAAATAGATATATTATATTTTTTTAAAATCGACTTTATGTTCCTCCCTTACAAAACGCTAATTTCATATGTAAGGACCTAGTAATATATTACTGGTGATTGGTGAAGCATACATTATTCCTTCTACTTTATGACAAAACAAACTATTGAGATTCCGCTTTACCATTAAAAATAACACTTTTCTTACAGCACTGCCATATCTATTGATGATCAGCCAATAGTAACCCAAGAACAAATATTTGAAAACATTCATCTTCATAAAGAAGTTCTAGGATCTGTAAAGCAGCAACCGCTTGGAATGCGGAGAAAGTTAAAAATTGTACATCAGGTAATAAAACCGTATTGTTATCGGTACAGTAATCGAAAAAAAATTATTATAATCTGCCCAAAATTTTAATTCAGAACATCGGTCTTTCTGTATGTGCTAAAATTATATTTGATACACTTGTTAATGTATTTAGGATTTATGTGTATGTAATATGTATGTTTGTGTACACACATAACCAAACTATTAGGGTCGAGAGTTAGTACGTAAAAATACCTACCCTATAAAGATTAAGATAAAGGATTTAAATACTAACTATCAACGTGACTGCTAATTAATGCTAAGTTACAGATTAGCTTGTAGAAAATAAAATGTTATATTTAAAATAAAGCTACTCAACCTAACGGAATGATCAGTCCTCCTGAACAATTTTGTATGAAACTTTTTCATGAAACTTTCCAAGCGCGTAGAGGTCAAAATTTCTAGATAGAGAAAGTTATAGGGAGAGCTGGATGTGGAAAATCAACGAGGTTCCCAAGGGGTTTCCCGAAGACTATCAGTCAGAGAGGTATGGTTTATTAAAGTGAAAATGCTCAAAACCTTGGCCCATTGGGTAAACCGGTGGAAAAAGGATAAAGGAAAAGGTGGCCACCAAACAAAAAAAATGCCTCCATACAAAAAAAACCTACATTCTCAAAAAACTTATTTTTGTATGGAAACGACTTGAACAGTGCTACTATTGGAGCTTGCCTATCTGTCAAAAATAAATGTGCAGTAAAGATTTTTTTATTATTGCAATTGTTATATTTTAAAATTTTCAAATAATACCGTTCCAGAAGTCTGAAGGCTCACAAAAATTTTTAAAAAATAAAGAAAAGTTTCTCCAAATAACTACTGTTTTCCCACGCTAGATGGCGCTAGACGTTGTGGTTAGCGAGGCTAAACAATTATTTTCAACTATTCGACCACGTTGTTCAGGAAAAAATTATGCTTTGTATTATTTGGGCAGGGATAATACTGGAATAATAAACTATATTTGCAAGAATTATATAATTCTTTTAATAAATCACATTGCACTGCTGCTTTCCCACACTAGATGGCGCTAGACGTTTTAGTTAACGAGTTCAACTATTCGACCACAGATAGCAGACAAATGCAATGTCATGACGTTCCTTTAAACGCTGTGGTTATTCAAAAATGTTTTGTTCGATCAATTACACATTTCGTTGAGGCTTGTCAACAAATAAAAATAATTAGTAACAAAACATACATTTCCTTTTCATGATATAGTGACAGAGTAGTAGATTCACAAAATTATTATTAGGCATGGATAAAATGAAACGTCAAAATGAAGTAGTGCCAAAAAGAAGTAAGCAGATGCTCAGGATTAAAAAAATAAACGTATTGTTTTTTTAGACATTTTAACCTTGACCTTATTCGGAATAATAAATCCATACTAATTTCGGTTTTAATTTTTAAACCTTACTGTAAAAACGGAAATCCTGCACATTGTCCCGAATCGGAGGGCAGAAGCTGGTCATGAAATTTTTGCCTTCACTATGCGTTTGCATAGATCTTATTGGTGTTCTTTCAAGAAAACCTCTATCCATGCGGATGAAGTCGCGGGCATCAGATGTTTACAAATATCAGATTATGATTTCTCATTTTTTATTTAAATAATTTCATTTTTGCTTTTATATTTTTAAGGCTAAAGGCTACATCAAGCGCCATGAAGGTCAATTGCAAGAAAGACTTGCGCAATCTAAAAGCACAAGAGATATTTACGCAAGGTTCAATATTCTCTTAGCAACGGTAAGATAAAAGAAAAAAAGCTATAAATAAGGAAATACGAGTAGTCTTTTGTATTTTTTAAGACAATGTGCAACGTTTCGTTGCACATTGTCGTCGTCGTTGTTTTTGTTTGTTTATTTGCAAGAAAAATTGGTCTTGGAAAACAAGGAGAGGTCCCCTTTAGATAAATTTGGGAGCAACAAATGTGCACAATGCCAATGTTTTCAATGGTTTAATGTTCTGGTAGTCTGTCAAGCGTTACTTCTCCAAAGGATCGAAATTCGTATTTGTTTTTAGAAATGGCAACAACTAAAACGAGAAGCAGCCAACACCTCCAATTTGCTAATACCCTGGGAGCTACGAATTAAAGAAATTGAATCCCACTTTGGCTCAGTAGTGGCATCATATTTTACTTTCTTAAGGTGGTTATTTTGGGTCAACTTGGTAATCGGATTCATACTTCTTGTGTTTGTCATCATTCCCGAGGTAAGGGATCCCAACAAGCTTAGAGAAGAAGCTTTAACATATTAATAACAAAAAGACGAAAAATAACTAACTTACTTAACTTTTTAAAAGATTCAAAAGGTACATAAGATAATTCGCCCCTTGAAATGAAATAAACTAAATGAAAATTATGATTACAGTATCTAACAGAAAATCCTTCACAAGATGGCGAAAGAAAAATAATAATGGAAGATGAACGTCGAAATGCTACGAATCTTCTGACGCTGTGGGAGTTCGAAGGTGCCCTCAAATACTCTGCTATTTTTTATGGCTATTATAGCAACGTTGAACGGCCTGAGTACAGAATGCCTCTAGCATACTTTCTGACAGGATTAGTCGTTTATATTTATAGCTTCGTCGCCATACTAAGGAAGTAAGTTATTTTAGGATTTCATGAGGTCACTGTTCTTACTTTAACATTTTCGATTATTTGATGTCCATATGCACTGCATTGCTCGTTTTACCAATAATATTTAAGTGAATTAATTTTGTTTAAGAAATTAATGCGGCTTTAATTTCTAGGATGGCAGAAAATTCACGAATGTCTAAACTTTCCGAAAAAGAAGATGAATGTATTTTTTCATGGAAACTATTTACTGGCTGGGACTTTATGATCGGTAATGCTGAAACAGCACATAACCGCATAGCATCTGTAATTTTGGGGTTTAAAGAAGCATTATTAGAAGAAGCAGAGAAGAAGAAAAATTTGAGGAAGTGAGATATTTCAATATGCAATTTATACGTTGCATTTCAAAATACTGTTTAAATAAGAAAATATTCTTTCAGTTGGCGTATTATTTCTTTGCGAGCTATTGTAAATGTCTGCGTTCTAATTCTACTGGTTATATCAGCATATGCAGTGGTCACCGTTGTATCTCTGTCTGATGATAGTCCTAAAGTTAGAAGTTGGTGGCGCGAGAATGGAACTACTATTGTAGTTACAGTGATTTCAATAACATTTCCTATTTTATTTGAATTTCTAGGACTCTTTGAACATTATCATCCAAGAAAGCAATTAAGATTGCAACTTGCTAGGTCAGTTTTATATAAGATTATATTTATCAAAAACTAATTAAAAAGTTGCACATAAGTGAATAATTATATTCTTTTACAGAATCATGCTGCTAAATTTACTCAACTTATATTCTCTAATAATCGCTTTATTTAGTAAAATAGAAGGCATGAGTAAAGATCTAGTTTCATTACAGCCAGAGTTAAAAATGAATGCTTCTAATTTTTCTGACATCACACTTCATAACACAACATCTTTACTAAAAAGTTTACCTACATCATGCATAGAAACTACTGTTCCATGCTTACCATGCGAAATGCTCACAGTGTCAATACAATTGACTCAAAGTACAGTTTTTCCTATAAATGATCTACCAATAATTGATCAGCCATCGGCTTTTCCTGTAAGCTATATAAGTAAATCTATTGGTTCTGAGTTTACTTATATAAAAACAAAAAAAAATAGTGAAAAAAGAAATCTTATGTATGAATCCAGACCAGAAAATTTAAAAGAGATAACAAACAATACAGATGAAGCATTTTTAAAAGAAATTGAAAAAATTAAAAACTTAAGCAAATTATCCGCAAAGGAAGATTATGCAGATGCTACAACTGAAACAATTGATGGTGAATCATATGATATTAATTATGACATACTTTCCTCAACTAATCTGGAATCTATATCAGATACCGATATTAACTTCGCATTTAAATATTTTACGTCGCATCCTCTAGACTCTTCTACAAATACTAACTCGGAAATAACAAAAAAATTGCTATCTAGTACAGAATCCAGTACAGATTACTCTACAACTGTAACTGATCAAACATCAAGCAGAAGCACATTAGATCCAGATGTCAATTATTTTACGATAAATAGTGATTTAACTCCAACTGTTTACACTGAACCGTTTACTAACAACAAATTTGATTCAACGGAACTAAGCACAGCTGGCAAATATTCAGATGATATGACAATCACGCAAATGAATTCCACAAATCTAATTGACTCGACTGATCTAAGCTTTACTAATACGCCTATAGAAGAAATAGGTAATCCAACGTCTACCCATACAGACAGCTTTTTAAAAGGAGTAACTTTTTGTCCTGATATATCATTTAATTATTCTATAACATGTGGTGATAAAAATATAACTCAAACATTTTACACGTCCAACTGTAAAATTGTGCTTGTCAAATGTTATTTAAAGCAGTGTAAAACTGTTAAAGTTGATTTAAAAGATTTGGCTACAAATCAAACGAACATTACTATCCAGGATACTGTATATCAAGATGCATATAAAAGAAAAATGTACAACTTAACGATAGCTACCAGGAAAAAGCTACTTAAACTATGTTGGGAAACCATGTTTGGCCAAGAATTGGTAAAATTGACAATGATGGATCTAGTACGTATTTTACCCATTAATTAATTTTATTTCTAATATTTGTAAAAGAAAACACTGCATTGTCTTTTCAGGTCTTTGTTTTATTGGGTACGCTATTTATGGATTTTTTCCGAGCTTTATTTGTGAGATATATGAATAGATGTTGGTGTTGGGACCTAGAAAAAAAGTTCCCAGAATACGGAGACTTCAAAATAGCTGAAAATATTTTACACCTTATAAATAACCAAGGAATGGTCTGGATGGGGATGTTTTTTTCTCCTGGACTTGTTGTTTTAAATGTTGTGAAACTGATAATTATGATGTATCTCCGATCTTGGGCAGTAATGACTTGCAACGTCCCGCATGAAGTTGTTTTTAGAGTATCCAAAAGCAATAATTTTTATTTAGCATTATTGTTGACAATGTTATTTCTATGTGTCTTGCCGGTTGGATACACAATTGTTTGGGTCAAACCATCATGGCATTGCGGACCATTTTCAGAATACGATAAAATATATAAAATATTAACAAGCAATATTTACAAAGTCCTTCCTGATCGTCTTAACTTTACGTTAGAGTACATTACGTCACCAGCAATAGTAATACCACTACTTGTATTATTGATACTTATCATATATTATTTAACTTCTTTAACGAACTCATTAAGGGAAGCGAATAATGATTTGAAGGTGAGCAGTTTTACCTAGTTATTAAATTTATATGAACATAGTATTGTTATAAATTGTGTACGTTGTATTATTACGTGTACACAATTACTATTGTATTAGCATGAATATTTCCCGGAGCCATTATTATGTTTCGATTTTTGTTTAAGATACAACTGAGGAGAGAACGGACAGAAGAGAGAAGAAAAATGTTTCAACTAGCAGATACACGAAGACGAGGTGGATCATCATCTATAGATAATACACCTTTTGCTAGGTGGAAAAAAGCGTTGCCATCCTTACCCATTAGTAAATCTATAGATTCTGAAGACCGAAAAAGTACGATAGACGAAAATAAGGAATCTAAGGCCGTAAAAAAGAAAAGTACCTACGACCAAATTATTAAACAGGAATTATAAAATGTAAAATACGATAATGATTATAAAATTGTTTGTGATTTCAGGTGGAATATTGGCTAAAATTGTTGGCACGATGCTAGACCGAAAATCGAATGGAGATAATATTCACAATTTAACAAACTCACATAACATAGATGAAGAAACAGATACTGATTTTCACGAATCTCTCCCAAAAGAAGTTTTGAAAATAAAAGATATTACTATTTCTAAAATTCCAGAATATAAGAGAAAATCAAATGTAGAATTTAAGAGTGTAAGCAATTCGAAGAGAAAAAATGAAGACAATAAACATTATGTAAAGTCTGAAACAAATGATGCACGTAAAATTGTTACCACACAGAAATTTGGTAGAACTTGTGTTAATGAAGATAAAAATAATGACGATAAAAATGATACTAAAACACAAAAAAAGCAGGATTCAAAATCAAGTAGCCTCTCGAAGCAAACAGATTCAGTTGGATCGGTAATACCAGTTATAACCATCAGTACTACGGAAAGCGACGATGAAGTATTAGCTATACATAAGAAAGAAAAAATCATAGGAGAAAAAGATGAAGGCGGACAAAAAGAGCACGATAATTTCAACAAACATGAAACTTCTAAAGCTTGCCTTAAAAGGAACAAAAATTGTTCAGACTTAAAATCTCTTCAACGGCAAAGCAGCGTCGATAGTATTAATGAAAATAAAAGCCCTAAAGAAAGTAAACTTCAAGAACTTGGTCACAATTATCAATATTCTTTATAAACAGTAGTTACTAAAATTTATGAAAATTTATTTTTTAATGATGTAAAACATAATTGATTTAAGTACCGGTGGCGTCTTCACCATCACCTAAGTACCAATGGCACATAATACTTGTGGCGAATATCCATCCTGTCCAAGATACCAATAACCAACTGAGTTAATAATTACCCAATCATCATGGGCATCTTGTATTTTACCATAAAAAAAGTAAAGTCTACAATGGTAAAATGGGCAAGTTTATATACTTGATATGTTTTGCTATCTGATATTATAAATATATAAGTATCTAAAACAACTCAAAACTTATTCATAAGTAGTATCAATTTTCATACATAATTGTCATTGATGATAACAATTGCATGTATAGAATAAAAATGGCACGTCAAAGAAATAAGGATCCCTTATCAGGAAGTCATTGCAGAGTAAGGAGAAAAGTATACACATATCCAGTAGGACTTTTCCGCTTAAATTCGTTTTTCTTCATCTTCATAAAATAAAGCATTTAAGTTATGATTTAAATACGAATACTTTCCTTTAAGATATAACATAGTACATGCAAAGTACGTAGCCACCTCAGATCAATGGATTATTACTCAGAGCTATGTACTCATCTAGTATGTCTTTGACAGCTATTATCGACAATGTGCATCACTATAAAGCTTCTTATTTTTAGACTAATGATTGTAACACTTGGACGTTGCCTTATTGTGTAGTGGGGATTTCCTGCAATTCCCTCTAAGCCATGTCTCCCAAGTCCGTGGCATAGTTGACTTTACATACTCATAGATAATATAGATAATATATACTTTACTTGAACATGGTCAAAAGCTTTGATTTTATATGTCAAAAGCACGGTCAAAACCATTTGGCCCAAACATGATCATCAGGGTCAAAAAATATTTATATATTTCATTTTTATTTGGATATTTCGTTGAAAACATGCAAATACTTTTCTTTATATTTGTAGTTAACAGTATATTAAAAAAAGATTCATGTTCACTATTATCTCGACTGAAAAATCGTTATATATACATCCCACAAGAAAATAACGTTGAACTAATTACAGAAGATTTATATGATTTTGAATTCACGAAGATTATAACGACTATTAAATCCAGTTCATTTAAAAGTTTGCATGAAACGAATGCCGTAGTGGAAGATTTTTATCACAATTCACAGATTTACATTTTAAATACAAGTG
Source organism: Erebia palarica (assembly GCA_964035005.1). Classification (NCBI taxonomy): domain Eukaryota; kingdom Metazoa; phylum Arthropoda; class Insecta; order Lepidoptera; family Nymphalidae; genus Erebia; species Erebia palarica. The sequence goes on from OZ035986.1 coordinate 27,429,816, forward strand.
AACCGAATCGAAAACGAACTGATGTTTTTTCTAGTCTATATAACATGTATGATGGAATTTCTCCTGATTCTGAGCTTGTTTTCTCATCTAGACCGACTGTAAGAACTTTTTATTCCAGCAAGCTTAGAAAAATTTGGCCAACATATTTCCCCAGTAAGACGATGCAGCCACAAAAACTAGGTAAGTTTTATGTGGTACTAGTGGTCGCCGCGATTTCGTCCGCGTACAATTTCTGATTTCCTATGAAATTTTCCGGCTGCAAAAAGCCGTTCATTAGAGACTATACATATATAGCTTATACGGGTATTATTTAATACGAATAACCTAAATGCCAATTTTCAACTCTCTAACTTCAAAAACTTAGAACCATTATGTAAGCTTCCAACCCCCACTTCACCTCCTTTGGGTTGGTTTTTATATAATTGCATATATAGGTTTTTATTATTTATAATTAATTGCCGATTTTCATATCTCTAACATCAAAAACTTCCATCCCCCATTTCACCCCTTTAGGGGTGAATTTTTTCGAACCCGTTTCTTAGCTGATGTATACACAATAAAAGACACTTACCAAATTTCAAAATTGTATGCTTCATAGTTCCTGAGATATCGTGATTAGTGAGTCAGTGAATGATTGAGTGCATGAGTGGTGTTTCGCTTTTATAGATATAGATAGATCATAGAGTTAAAATATAACTATATTCCTACTCCGATATTAAAAAACTAACAACACAATACAATGCTAATTTGTACTAAACACAATAACGGATCCATTGGTTTATAATGCAACCATTAACTTTTAAAATTGTAGTTGCAGAAACAGAAAAATCAATCACAACTCAAAGAAATGCAACCTCAATAAACTCTGAAAGAATCCGTCTGCATGATGAGACCACTTTGACCCCTGCGAGTACTCCGCACAATCCAACCCCTTCGACCTCTTCGAACTCTACGAACACTCCAACCTCTGCGGGTCCTAAGAACTCTGACGCACGAAAAATACCGAATGTGACAATATCATATTGCTACAGATGTGGTCTCAATGAATCTAGAATTCCTTCGGCCTACTGTTACAATACCTTTGAAGGAGGTGATCGGAGCCATGGCAGACTAAGGCATTTGTTCAAGATAAAATGCATACGCGATGAAAAGGAGGGTGGAGAAATAAAAGTAGCGTATGGTCCGATGTACCGAAAAGGCTGTTTCAAAAGATTTCTAGATGTGGGTATAGAATATAATGAGCGGGGGTGTAGGACTGAAGTACCTACTAGAGGAAAAAGTTTCGCATCGAAACGTTTAGCGAGCATGGAACATCTACTGAAGCACGTAGACGATGGCTGTGTATTTAGCCCTCACGCATCAATCACACCATTCAGTCGGGCAATTTCTCTTTTTGTTCGTTATCATGTATGCGTATGTAGTCAAAAATACTGTAACAGAGCCGATACAACTAAACAGAACCTCAACAGGTCTCATATTTTGATAATTTATACAATGATAAAAAAAATTATTGAGTTATTATTAAATGTAAAATAATAATATAGAACTTTATATAAAATAATAATTTATAAAATACTTTGCATCTATTTTTTTCTTCTTTGAATTAGTTTAAGATAATAAGGATAAAATCATTTCACCAGGAACATCGTTCTCAAAATTAACTTGGAAACATGCCTATAAATCAATACATGCTTAAATAATTAGGTAGTAAAAAATAATTCAAAAAGGCAAGGATGTGGACGGAAAGTTAATTGCCTACACATACAAACAGGTCAGCGGCAGTGGGCGAGTGCATCTTTCTCTGAATTTGATTTAAAAAAATCTCTACCACCCTTTCCGGAGCCGACGCATGCTATCTCTACATTCAACTTCATTCTGCGATGAGCCGGCGCGCGCGCACCATGACGCGTGTGGTCGCGCTATTTCTCATATACACAAGCGTCGCGTACGCAGAAATATTGACACCCCCGTACTTTAACTTAGCGCTTGGAAAGAAGATCACTGCTTCTGCGACCTGTGGTGATGAGGGATCCGAATTGTACTGTAAATTAGTTGGCGCCAATGTCGACCACGATGAGACCGTGATTCAAGGACAGGTGATTACATTTTTTAATCCCATATTGACTAAGCTAGTATAAGCTATGTTTAAATATTATATTACTTTGTTCGGTCGAAATTTAGAATAGGATAACTGTATAAATTACAATAATTATATTAGACACTAGAGGTCACCCGCGACTTCACCCGCTTACAATTTCTGATTTACTATGAGATTATGAAATTTTCCCGCTGCAAAAAGCCTACCTAGAGAAGCTATAGAGCTTATGCAATTTTTTATTAACACTAATATCCTGAATGTTGATTTTCATTTCTATACTTAAAAATCATACAACTTTTATGTAACCTTCCAACCCCGTTTCACCCTTTTTGGGATAGATTTTCGTAAAATTACTTATACAGGTTATTATTATTTAAAACTAATAACCTAAATCCCGATTTTCAAGTCTCTAACTATAAAATCGTAGGACTTTCATAATATCTTCCAACCCCCATTTCACTTTCTTTGGGATGGATTTTCGTAAAACTACACACAGTTAGTTACACAGGTTTTTATTATGTAAAACTATTAACTTAAATGCCAATTTTCATGCCTCTAACTTCAAAAATATAGGACTTTCATACATACTTCCAACCCTCATTTGACCCCCTTAGGGGTGAATTTTCTCAAAACCGTTTCTTACCTGATGTCTCCACTATAGAAGGAATTTACCTTCCAAATTTCAAGTTTGTATGTTTTGTAGTTTCTGAGATATCGCGATTAATGAGTGAGTGGTATTTCACTTTCAAATATATAGATTAACACGACCAAAGACTACGGTTTTGCTCGTAAAGTTATGCTGTATACCTCTCGGACCAATTTCAACTGTTGGTAAAAAAATGGTTTGTTGATAGCTTGGGCAATCGGAAAGTCAGTCATACCAAACTGCGAAAGTTTCACCTCAATCGGTCAAGTGGTTTTAGTAAAACTATTTTTTCGTATTACCATCTAACTTCTAGTTTTATTAAAAGCTCGGCAGATACTTATTAATATTACTTAAGCTGTAATAAGGTTGTAGATTGTAGTGTGCTAAGTAATCGAGTTGATACTAATTTGATGACCAGTGACAAGTTACCTTCTTACTTCTTATGCGTGCATAAGCAACTCTAAAATAATAATGTAAAATATTAAATAGGTAATCCTTTAAGAAAATATATACTTATAAAGATAAAATCTGAATAATTTACAAGTTCAACATTTAATTTCATAAGCTCGAATACCCGTTTCTCTATTGTAAATTAGGTTCGTTAAAATATGCATTCACATTTTATGTTTTGAAACAGTCATACGAGTGTATCGTTTTTTTTTTGAAGTTTATACGTGGGTAGAATCATACTCTACATTTACAAATGAAATCTGAATCGAAAAGCTCCAGTAGTTAAGCTTTTGGTTATAATCAAACGAAATAGCAAGCAGTACTGAAAACTTACTGAAGAAGACTTTTACGGTCGAGACGGTTTATAATTAGGTATAATAATGTATAAAAATGTTCTTTCATCTTTAATTTACTGCCACCAGTAGCTACATTATGTGATAAAGGGTGCGAACTGCGATAGCTTATCGCTACTCTGGAGCATCCTGTTGGCTCACCATCCTGCGATACGGCTTGAAGCCTCGGTTATGAAATCCGCGTCTTGCTTCATGAACTAGCTCATTACCAACTGGAATTCTCTCACGCTACTCTACAATAAATATGCCATAGAGTAAATACATATACTTCTCCTACATGTCCTTTTTTTTGATCCTTGAATATTTTAAATTAAAAATAAATCCCCTAGTAATCTAGGCGTCTAATCTAGACGATTTGTTAGGAAAACAGAGGTCTCCGTTTCGGAAAACTTATCAAAAAGCTGGATGCTATTTACTAACAAAATATAATGAGTCGAATCATGACGTAATCTCACCATTTTGTAAATAATAATGACTGAGCTTAGTCGTTATAAAATATTTCAAAATACACATAATTAAATGGTTGCTGAAGTTTCTTCAGGTATTATTATTTGTTTTCTAATGCGCCTAAAAACTTTTAAATTTTAATTTAGTAACTATTTATATTAAGTATCTAAACGTTTATACCAAAATCCAGCTTGCCAAGTTACTATGTTACCATTTTTTGAAGTTACCATGATAAACCAGCAAGCAGCTCGGTGCGACAGTTGCTCTAGAAAAAATCTTTAGCCAAAGCCCACAGCAAGTTATTAAAGAAATTATTACAATGTATAGATAAACTTATACTAGTCAATTAGGTATAATATCATTAAATAGATAAAAATTAGACATAAAATAAAAAATAAATATGCCTATGTGATGAACTGTACGTTACTCAACGATACGGGGTTCGTAGGTCATGAGATTATTTTCAATATACTAAATATAGGTATCTGCCAAGTAGGTCGTTAGTCTCCTCTTATCATTATCAATGAAACATCCGGTATTTGGTTGAATTAATAACTTTAAAAATGTGTAAGATAAACATTTAATTAGGTTTAACGTGTAGGTACATTCACGCACTTATTTTTGCATAGATGTTCGTTTCCGTTATAGCACAATGCACAAAAACATGTGGTAGAGCAGTTTTCATTGAACTAACCATCAGCAATAAAGTATAATATTACATCATCAATGGAATTCTTAACAGCAAAAGGCCCATTTAAAACACCCAATAAATCCGTCCATTCACTACTTATTTTTTTTTTTTACAAAACATGCGAAGAGCATGTGCCGACAAAAAGTACATTCAAATTTGGAATCCATTGTGCTTGAGAGATACAAAAGAACGCTCCAGAGCAAGGATGCGCAAACGCATTTGGCTACCACATGTTCATAAAAACTCCGAGACGACCCGAGACCCGAGCCTTGTCGAAATTAAACGAAACTCGAAATCTCAGGAGATGACTTTACTCTCAAGTCTAAATTACAGCTTTAACGATAGTGCGAGACTGTAAGATCAAGTGGAATACTTTGATTAAGTTGTAGATTATGATAATGATTGATGCTTAATCCATTTTATACTGTTGGCTAGAATAAAATAAACTATATATTATATTATAACTATAATATTTTGTAAATAAAAAACTTCATACGTGACGCTAGATGAAAACATCTTCAGTTTTGTTTATTGCAAAATCAGCTTGCGCCTGAGACACAGTGATGGGTTTTGGTTGGAGGCTGGAGTGCACTTGACTAGAAAATGCTTTATATGTTTAGAATATATAAGTTATGTTTTTAATTTAAAGATAATTTATACCTAAATGAATCCTAATAATATGATTCAGGTATGCGACGTCTGCGACGCAAGAAATGAAGCCAAGAAGCATCCGCCTGAATATGCCGTGGATGGGATGGAAACTTGGTGGCAGAGCCCGCCTCTATCACGTGGAATGAAGTATAATGAAGTCAATCTTACCATAGATCTCGGTCAGGTAATAAGATTTTATGTTTTAATATCGTACTTAGGTACCTATAGCACTGCATTTAGTGTGTAAGATACTTAAGTCATAACTTTTGATACAAAATTATTAAATAAAATAACGCACACATTAGATAGGTATTTTAATAATTAGATTAGGTAACAGATGACTCTTATATTGACTTCGCTGTATTCTTTGATGACATCATTCTATACCTCGACAACTTACACAGATGCGAACGTCATCGTGTTCAAAAATTGCCAGTGGAATACTGATAAAAATGACATTATAGTTCGAAGATAGAGGTTAGGGTCCCAAAGTTCTGAAATGGCGACCCCGCACTGGAAAGCAGAGCGTTGACAGTCCACCCACTACGTGAATGGACGACATCAAACTAGTCATAGGTAGTCGCTGGATCCAGGTGCTGCAAGACCGCGGCATATGGAAATCCTTGCAAGAGATCTATGGACATTGGGGCATATGGAAATCCTTGCAAGAGATCTATGGACATTGGACATTTATCGATTGAAGAAAACAAAGATGAAACTGAATCTTGGACTAATTAATTATATACTTGTAACGAAGCAACTGACCCGTTCCGGCTTTGCTTCAAAATCTTCATACCAAATCTTTAGTTTCTAGGTCCAGCAGTTGAAGTTGGCGTGATCAGTTCGCAAGTTTATTTATTTACAAGCTGTTATTTAACTTGCAATGTTATTTTAGATATCTTTATTGCACACAAGTATACAGTTCAGAAGTACTAGAAGTAGAAGTAGAAACGTGCAAAGGCTAAAGCAATCTCTTACAGACAACCTTTGGGGAAATGATTAATAAACCTGAGCGCGGGATGGTGCTAGTTAGATTACAACCTAACGGTGACATATCTCTAATATACTTCATTAGGTTAACACAAATGAGAATACACTAATAATAATGTGTGTGGGGTTGTTTAGGTTAAATCTTGCAACTGAATTTTAAAACAGATATCCCCCAACGGATTGAGCTCAAACTTTTCATACACCTTTAGTTTGGATGACAAATGACGTCATTCTAAATCCATTATGGCAGCTTCACAAAGATGGCGGGCTAATTATTTTTAAGCACCCCTGTGATTTATGTAAATAATTAATAAAGAAAGTGGAACATTGATAGTTAACATCTTTAGTGGAAATGTTATGACTGTGAATGTAAGTGGGAACGTTCGGGCCATATCGTCTCGTCGACAGCGAAGCTATTTCATAGCTCTCAAAATAGTACTAATTGATGAAAGTTCATCGACCCGACCGCTATACTACTAGAACAAGGCTATAAAGACGGAAAATATGAGTAATTATAGATAAGCTGTAAATTAATGTACTTATCTAGGGTAGCTATGAGCTGTTGTAATTGTAACTTCAGATTATGGTAGAGCAATGTTGTGATTTGTAGAGTAAGCCCTTACTGCGCACTTTTACTGCGCAATACTCCGCCCATGGGACTTATATACATATAAAAGTTGTATGAAGCCTAACTAAGTAAACACTAAGTACGATAGAATAGTGCACCTGGCTTCATACCTGCGTTTTCCAAAATAGAATGCGTGGTGAAATTTCGCAGTGCAAGCTTACCCAGGGATTCCGCAGACAATATTTAGGTACCTACTTACCTACTATGAACTTACATCAGCTCATAACATAGCTATATAATCCTCGTATTAAGTAGGTACCTAGTACCTACGTATGAGCACAAGCGAATTTTCTTGGGATATGAATACGAAGATACAATTTAATAGATATTATATTTACAACTAGCTGACATAACTACGACTACGTGAAATAAGTCTTTTAAATTCCCACGGGAACTCCCAAATTTTTCGGGACTTTCGGGCCTATGACATTCACAAATAATGTTACTTTCTATTGGTACCAGACTTTTCAAAATCGGTTCAGCAGATCCGGAAATTGCGCCCTATGACGTCACAAACTCACAAACTTTACCTCTTTTTAATAATAGGATAGATTACTTATTGTAATTATTTCAATGATTAATCAAAATATAGGTATTATGCATCATAAATCTTCTGATTTATATATTTATAAACATTGCTAAGTCTATAAACATCTATATTTATGAGATAACATAATTCAAGTATTTTATTACAAGTGAATTTAGTTACTAGAATTGCATGGTTAGCTGTGTAAAATGATACCTGCATTTGGCTTGGCGAAATCTAAGTTACCTAATCTATGAACGTAAACAAAATAATGTAAAGTAAAGCTCTGCGAACGTAAGTGGATAGGAATTGGCATCTGTATGTCACATAATCATGACTATCTTTTTGACGGTTCTTAAAAATTATTCCACCAACATTTTTATATTTTAATTACCCAGTACCCACCTATAGTTCGCGCGGGAGTTGAGTGCAGAGCAAATGTATGGTGACACATACATTTACTCTGCATTCAACCCACGCGCGAACTGTACTTTGTTCTTATTATGTATAATCATTATATGAGTTACTATGCTTGGCGAATAGGTATAGTAAGTTCACCATAATCTGAAGTTCCTTTATGTATGTTAATCTAACCTTGAGCCAATATTATTAAAAAGAGGATAAATAAATATAAAAAAAAATTAAAATATATTTATGCTGCCATCTGAAAATAAATTAAGCTTACCCTTTTTATGTTTGTAACTTCCAACTTCTTAATCAATATCTTGCCTACATCTTTCATCAAAATAATTTGTATGCCTTTCCAACATCTTTTCAACGGTCATTAGAACTTAGTCGTAAGTGATGACACGGTCGAGAGAGATAGATGTTGATATATTCGTATAGATATATTTGAAACGCAGCGGCGACGCGCTACTTCATCTTCTTTAACTTAACATTTTTCTATAAGGTTCTTTAGCCGGACAAACGCTTTAGTTGAGTGTACCTATTGACTGTCATTTGCGTTCATGAGATCTAGCCCAGACTTTATTTGAAGGGCCTCGAGATTTAGCTCGAAATTTTAATCCGTACTAGTATTATTTACTATTTACAAATACGAAAGGGCGTCTGTCTGTCGGATTGCTATATTATCCCAGCCCATCTGTGCAATAGATATTGACGCGCCTAATAATATGCATCCCAGAGAGGAGATAGACTACTTTTCATGCGATAAAATCGAAGATTACCTTACGAAGAGTACAGACACAGGTACAGATATCGTCTAGTACGTACTACCTACTACAAGGAACATAATTTATAATAATATGCTAATTACCATAATTAGTCTACGATTCTATGATTTAAGAATAGGTATGTATGGTATAACTCTGTAATCCTTGTCTAGATAAAACCTTACTGGTTCGTCTAAGTTCGGGATTATTTTTTAAATGCATGTATGGCATGTGCATACCACAATCAGCTTCTATTGTATCGTAATAGGTTCCCAAGAAGCTGATCTGGGATAAACGTGTTTTTATTTCAATTTTTTAGGAATTTCACGTGGCGTACGTTTTCGTCCGAATGGGCAATTCTCCAAGACCAGGACTTTGGGCTTTGGAGAAATCTACTGACTATGGAAAGACGTTCAAGCCGTGGCAGTACTTCTCCGACTCTCCACAGTACGTTTATTTTTACAAAATTTGAAAGTCTACTAAAGATTTTAGAGAAGAGAAGTTTGCATTTATCAATATCCTATCCAATAGATTTTTTAAATTGCCTTTTCAAATATAAAATATCCATACATTTAATATGTGTATTGTTTTACAGGGATTGCGTGAGATATTTCGGCAGGGAGAGTCTGCAACCTATTACAAAGGATGACTCAGTCATTTGCAGTACTGAATACTCTAAAATTGTTCCTCTTGAAGGTGGAGAAGTAAGTATTTACAGTTCAACCATTTCAACCAGAAATTTGTGGTTCACCCATCTCATATATTTAAAAGTAGAAAAATATATATTGTAAAAGTTATTTAATTTTAATAGGATAATAAAATTATTTTAGATACCAATTTCGCTGCTGAATTCTCGGCCGTCAGCAAATAAATATTTCAATTCATCCGTGCTACAACAGTGGACGCGAGCAACCAATGTCAGATTACGTTTATTGAGAACTAAAAACTTGCTTGGTCATCTTATGTCAGTAGCTAGACAGGACCCTACAGTTACTAGGAGAGTGAGTACAATTTATATTCTTATGGTTTATAAAAAATTAAATATAATTTGGAGTTATATAATACTAGCGAATGTCCGCGACTTCGCCCACGTGGATGGAGGTTTTTCGGTTCCCGCGGGAACTCTTTAATTTTACGGAATAAAAAGTAGCCTGTGTGTTATTCCAGACTATATGCTATCTCTGTGCCAAATTTCATCCAGATCCGCTCTGCCGTTGGGGCGTGATTGAGTTACAATCAACCATTCACACATCAATACCTCCATACCTACATCGATCCAAACTTTCGCATTTATAATATTAGTATAGATGTTACAAAACGATCCTATCGGATACATAAATCGTTTCTAAATGATTAATACTAGTGGTTCGCTCACGGTATCCATAAGATAGTTTAAACTATATAAATTGTGATAGTTAACGTTTAACATTAGACGCAAAAGAGCTAAAGAGATAATGGAGAAACGAATAAACTTTTACAGAGCGCCATAATATTGACATTGACATAATTGTGAATTTCTATTAAAAATACTGAAGCTCATTAAAAATTAAATAATTTCGTTTCCTTATAATATTTATCTTTTTTAGTATTTGTTGCTCAATAACAGGATATAATTCAAATAATTGATCAAGTTTCAGGCTCAGCCTTTCTGAAAATTGAGAGTTCTGAGGTCATTTTTGGACGTTAGAAAATCTCCACTTTGAAAGCCCCCCATTTCGTCAATTTATAGGGAAAAATTTAAAAAAATATATTTTGTACTCTATTCCTAATTTTCTTTAAAATGATATACCGCAATCCTATGTAATGCTATAAAAAATATTTTACTTCGCATTCGCTTCTATGAGAGCCCCCCTGAAATAAAGATTTTTATAACTTTTTAAGCCATATTCATCTGGAGGCCATCCGTTTACATATTATATATACCTTGTAAGTAATTACGTTCAGTGTTTCAGAAGTTATAAGGCTCTGACAGACGCACGGACGGACAAGCGCAAATTCACTCAAGTAGACTCAGACACCTTCGCTTCGCTCGGTCAATTAAAATCTCTATTAAATATTAAAATTTCTTGTCTAATATAGGTAAATATTTGACCGTAAACCACCCAGGCTGACCCAACTCTAAGCTTTTTCTCTAACCATTTCTGTTCAACAGTACTTCTACAGTATTAAGGATATCAGTATTGGAGGGCGATGCATGTGCAACGGCCACGCCGACACTTGCGACCCGGCGGAGCCGGAGAGTGACAGCAGTATTCTTGTATGCCGATGCCAGCACAATACCTGCGGTCCGCAGTGCACTGCCTGCTGTCCAGGTTTCGAACAGAAAAAATGGCGGATATCGCAAAACTGGGATAAATTTGCCTGTGAACGTGAGTTTTTTTCAAGCTATAGGTCTTTTTATTCAAGCATCGATAAAATACACCTTATGTTGCATACTGAGAGCTAGCTTCAAAATTATATTCTAAAAATTAATGTTTATTTAATTTTGAAAAAATTAAAGTAATCACTTAGAAATGCATATACTAAATATGAATTTCTGAAGTGATTACTAATGAAAATCAAAATATCTGGCCACAGCTCTCAAATTCTTGGTGATGAACATGTTTTGTTTATATGAGTACCTATTTTGCTGGCAATTTTTTTGGATCGTTGTACTTTAGCCCATTATACAGTGGTTACACACCACCTTGTGCATACCACTTGGTAATACCATAGATAGGTAGATAAAACGTGATTCCACGTAAGGTAATAAGTATAAAATTATATTATGTTTAATGTTTATGTTTCAGCTTGTAACTGTCACAACCACACCACTGAGTGCAAGTTCGATCCAATTATTGACGAGAAACGCCTATCACTGGATATACACGGCCGATATGAAGGTGGCGGTGTATGTAAGAACTGCCAACACAACACAGAAGGAATAAACTGTAACAAGTGTAAATCGACGTACTATCGCCCTTTCGAAAAACGCTGGGATGAATTAGACGTTTGCCAACGTGAGTTACCAATAATACGTTAAGGAAGTAAAAATATGGTAGCGTGGCTTCACTCTACTCAACGCAGTCCAATATGCATCATGGATTTATTACTTTTTCACCGAGGCCTCAATCAAGGAGAAAAGGAGAATTCAGGAAACACGGCTATTTGTCCACATTTAGACTCTTTTGCAATAGAATAAATGACAATCAAGACGCAATAATTAGGTTATTAGACCCTGCCCGCGGCAATTATTGGAACTAATACATTTTATACTAAACTAGCTGTGCGACTTCGTCTGCTCGGAATAGTGACTTTCGGCAGCATTTTTAATTTTTTAGGCTAATTATTTTGCAAATAAGACACATTGATACATTAAAATAAGCTATTTACAGTATTTTACTGCAATTATAGCTTATTTAAGTACATTTTTATACACGACGATTTAGTTTTTCCCTCTTTTGCCAAAAGATTACTAAGGTTAATTCGTCCGTCATTCTCTGTATTTTTTTCTTCTATATTTTTATATTCTGGGCCGTAAGGTAAGCGTAAGCCGACGTCATCTCACAAAAACTTTCATCACCTATTTTTACCCCCTTTAGAGTAAATTTTTTACAAACACTGAATGTCGTATTTATTTATATATGTCACCGTAAGATTGTAAAAACCGTTAGATTATAATCTAACTCGCGAACTGTTCAATGTTATGTATTTACGTTTTCTTGTCTCTTTCTTGTAGGTTAGGTTAGAGTTCGACATAAATAATGAGGTAGTGGCCGGCCGCAGGCCGGGCACTTAGGTTTTATCGGGTTTATATACCTATCAGATTACAATCTACCGGAAAATAATACGTTTAATTATAATCTAACGGTTTTTACAATCTTACGCTGATATATCTAATCAAAAACCTTAAAAATAAGTTTCAAGCTTCTAGCTTTAAAAATGACGTAATTTCCATACAAACTTTCATCTCCTATTTCAACCCTTTACAGCTCTTTTTCGCATTGAAAAGTAGCCTATGTCCTTTCACAGGCTCTAGACTTCTCTGTACCAAATTTCATTTAAATCGGTTCAGTAGTTTAAGCGTGATTGTGTAACACACAGACAGACTACTTTCGCATTTATAATATTATATTAGTTTTATACTAAATGAAATGAAATGATTTATTCCATGTAAGAGTCACTTATGATATACATACATATATAAATTAATTGCATACTTAAACAAACTATAGCGCTGCCTTCTTCGTAACTTAGGTCGAGGCTTATTTCGTGACACTGACTCTACCTACTTAATTCGTACGTACACAAATAATATACTGTTGTTATACTTATAAATTCTACATAAACTCTAGAAGCCGGAAGGATCCTCTTTCAAAAATTTCTAATTTCTAGTGAATTTAACTTGAGATAAGTACCTAGACTTGCGCTTGATGATAGTAAACTATGTCTAATGGAAGGCGATGACGAAATTTAGTTATACAGAATTCGCTTTTAGAAGATCCTATTGTTCTCAAGTTAGAGTATAAGTAAAAAGGTTTGTTCGTACCTATTGTGTCTTATGAACTGCTGCCGGGTAACCTGCTTGTATCCAATATTAAAACATAAATTTTCAACAGCTTGCAATTGTGATTTACACTACTCGACCGGTAACTGTCAAGAAGGGAGCGGACAGTGTGAGTGCCGACGAGAATTCACTCCACCGTTGTGTGACTCTTGTGCGTACGGATACTTCGACTATCCTAATTGCAAGCCTTGTACGTGTAACCTTAATGGCACAGAAGGACAGCATTGCACACCTACTGACGGAATGGTAAGATATACCTACTTAGATTTTTGTGACACGAAAATTAAGTACCTATCAGTAGCAGTAGGGGCCGCCAGAAGTTGGGAAGTTTCTTTTAATATTGCAATTTTCGTAGGGATCTCTGTTTTCCTTCTTTTTTTTATCGCTGATAATGCATAGCTTTTTTATGTTTGAAAGAATTTTTAAAATCGATTAAGTTGTTTTTGAGGTTATCCCTTACAAACAAACACAAGTACCTACTTACATAAAATAAAATCTTGTTTCTTTAAAATATTATTATTTTCTTTTTATACCGTTATTTTAATATTTTATAAGTTTACACTAATCGCATCTTTATTTTAACAGTGTCCTTGTAAATATAACTACGCGGGACTATCTTGTGAAATGTGTGCTGATGGTTATTATTCACCTGAGTGTAAAAGTAAGTTATTGGAAGTTTATTCTCTTTTACCATTGAAAACGGTTTTCAGGTTCAAATCGCCTGAGACGTATTTTTGGCACAGCCTAAAAGATTTGATTGTGGCTGGCCATAGGATTTTGGGAGAAATGAGATGGGAATAGTACCAGGAATTAATCGAGAAACGTGCGAAAGCGTTTGAATTTTGAAAATGGGCTGGTAACTTTTTTTTGGAATTTTTGGGGGGTGTTTGTTCTAAATTGTAAATATTTCTGAAAAAAAAACCGAAAATTTTGGTAAAAGGTTGTAGGACTTATAAGTAATGTAGTAATTTTAGAGAAGTAAATCTCAATAATAAAAAAATATTCAACTAAAACAATGCTCCGATTCTTGCAGGGACTGCGAAGTATGTGAATTTTTGTTCTGAATTAGGTACAGCCCACAAAACTACTGCCAGTCTTGTTTTTAAATCCAGTGATTCAAGATTATTAGGTATTTAGTGACAGGTATTAATACTAGACACCAAAAAGGTCAAGTAGGACCTCTTGGAACGAAGTTCCTTGTGTGACGATGCGAAAAAAACCCGTCCGTAAGAAAATGCTTGGAGTAGATTTTTGATATGACATACCGTTGCACATATTCGCCATTTCTAAGTAGATTCGTGGCGCAGACTGAATAATCCCGCTTTTTCTTAAAACGTTGCAAGTTCGATTCCCACTTACGAAGTCACACTTTTGTATTTTTTAATTTGTTTTAAAAATCGTTATATTCACCAATCTATTTTTTTTTAAATTGAAAACAATAGAATAGAACTTAAAGCTAGCTAGTTAGTGGAATGGTGCCAAGAATGCTGGCTGCATTTTCGCTTACGCAAAAAATGAGCCAGCCCTTCTGTCACCATATGAGGCAATGAACCGCGATGAAATATCTCGTATTAATTTAATTTTTCCAAAAATTAATTGTCATCTTAATAGCTATAATAGTAAACCTGTGTTTAATATAATAGTCTCTGTGAAATGCAGATACCGTAAACTGCAATGTGAAGTGAATCCATACAGAAATTTTGCATAAGATTCCATAAAATGTGCGAAAAAAAAACCTGAATAATTATTTTCTTTTTACCTTGAGTAGAACTTGAAATTAATATGAATGTATTATGGAACTTTGTTCCTATCTGGTGTCTCATGACAGCACACGTTTTTTTTTAAACTTTGAAGGGCAGATATCGCGTTTGGTAGGAAGTTTCATAAATTTTTAAGTTCTTTTTATTCAACCTTACGTTTTTTTAACCCCACCAGTAAGGATTGTAAGTTGTAACGCGTGGCAACGCGTTACAACTTACAATCCAAGCAAATATTGAGAGACTCCGGAATATCTCAAAATAATAACTCAGATGAGTTAATTATTGAATGAAAAGCGCAAAAGAATAATCAATTATTTCGTGTTCTAGATTGTGAATGTAATTCAGTCGGTTCGGTGTCACAAGTGTGTGACAAGGAAAGTGGTAACTGCACTTGTAAAAGCAAATACAACGGCAGAACTTGTAATCAGTGCGAGGCTGGATATTTCAACTATCCAACGTGCAAACGTAAGTACCTATTTGTTATCTACTTAATATTTTTATAAAGCAAAAATATCGGCAGGTTAAAAGTTTACGTCTTACCGAAAAAAAAATAAAGAAGCGCTTTAACGAGTATTATTTTAGAGTTCCGTATCCAAAGGGTGCCAACGGGATCCTATTACTAAGCCTCCGCTAACGGGCCGTCCGTCAGCGGGCTGTATCTCATGAACCGAACTATACAGTTGAACTTTTCACACAGTGTGTATTATTGCCGCTATAACAAAAAATACCTTTAATAAACGTGATTTTTCTGGTAAGTGAAGTAGCAGTCTAGCATAGTATGGTAGCGGGCTAACCGATTGTATTAAACCCATACCCCTAATCGGTTTACATAGCATAGTACTGGAATCAAAATTACTTGGCGACACGGCTTTGATAGTAGGGTGGTAAAAGGGTGAATAGCAACGGCCGCAGAATTTCACCTTAGCAGACCAGTGAAAATCCAGTAATTATAAATTCCAAAGTTGAACCTACCAGCGATCGAACCCGGAACCTCCCGTTTATAAGACCACAGCGCTCACCACTGAGCCAAACCTCATTTTAATCATGACAGATTTATGTGTAAATTTAGACTGTAACTACGCGATCAAAAGATCAGCTGAAAGTTGTTTTAGAAAGATATAATTTTCCTAGCTATCAGAAAAACAATTTTTGATTTTGATATACTTGGTTAGTCCTAGAAAATTGTACTTGTAGTACTCCTAAAACTTTGTAGTATAAAACTCGATGTATACTACTTAATTTCTTTTATCAAATTTTTTGCAGATTGCAACTGCGACACCAGTGGCACTGAGCCTATTATTTGTGACGACATTACCGGACAGTGTATTTGTAAACCAGGTTTCGGAGGTACTCGATGTGATCAATGTTTGTCAGGGTAAGATGATTATTTAAATTTTAAATCAAAAATTTAAACGAAAAAGTATTTTTACCCCAGAATCTTTTAAAATTTGTTTTTCGGAAATTATCAGTGTTATACTTAGTTTACCAGCACTTTAATTAGTTCAACACGAGTTCAACATAAAAAAAAATTGGAGGCCAGCCAATTTAAAATATCTTATTAATAGCGAAATCGAAACCAAAGCTCCACCCTACTTCGCCCGACTTTTCGCCATATTGATATGCAACATATTCGATTGCAGTAGGAAAATATTTTATTTTACAGGTATTACATGGAGGTTCGAGGACGTGAACGTTCCTGTGTTCCTTGTAATTGTTCACCAACCGGCTCTACCTCAACCAGTTGTTCAGTTGATGGGAAATGCAACTGTCTAAGTAATTTTGGAGGCAAGCAGTGTGACCAGTGCTCCCCAGGGTACTTTAAGTTCCCTGAATGTTTACGTAAGTACTTTATTTGATGAGCAGTGTCAATGTGAGCTACCCAAGCCCTTCGCTGCCCCAAAACTTTGTAACTCAGCCCGGAATAGGCCCATGATCACAAAAGCTATTGTTGTGCAGTGTGTCATGCTTCTATGGTCTTTGCATACCTACCTTATTTTTTTCCACTATTTTCTTAATAGCACAATGCTCTTTTCTCGACGATAATTATATTACGTTATATTAGGCCTATTAATAACAATGGTTTTCCAGCTTGCAACTGCGATGAGTCAGGCGCAATTGGATCAACATGCGATGACAATGGGCAATGCCACTGCAAATCCAACTTTGATGGGGTTAAGTGCAATAAATGCAAAGAGCAGTTTTACAACTATCCTGCCTGTGAAGAATGTAATTGTGACCCTAAAGGTGTCATCGCATCTTTTGCCGGTAAGATATATTAATAAATATCTCTACTGAATCAATATAATTTTTGAAAATAAAATTGAATTTGAAAAATATAGTTTGTCCGTTGTGTTTGTTATTATAATTTCAACGCTGACTAAGTCGTAATAGCCGCAGACTGAATGCGAACTTAAAGTGCTCCATTACAATTGAAACACTACAACCGGGCAAGATTCAACTGTCAATTTTCGAGCAAGAAAAGCCTCATTTAGGCTTTAAGTACATTACGAAATGTTATGTTTTAAAAAATATGTGGGTGTGTATGAAAAAGTTCGTAATTTAGTATTGTGTCACAGGATGTGGTTCAGTACCAGCAGGCGAATTGTGTCAATGTAAAGACCGTGTACAGGGCCGAATTTGCAACGACTGTAGACCTCTATTTTGGAATTTACAAGAATATAATCCTCTTGGATGTGAAGGTAAATCATTTTTGTTCTTACTCCTAACATAAAACTCATTGTTTTATAAACAAACTCACAAGCTATGTTAGTTTCAGTATCAGTTTCTTTATTAGTTGCAATTCCATAGTTACATTATTTCTTAATTAACTCATAATAGTCATTAGTAAATAAGGCATGCTATGGATAAACAGTTTGGGTGTGGCAACAAAACAGTACATGGTGGTAGGGAGACCGATTTATTTATTGTTATTTGCTAACCCAAGTAATTAAAACGTAGTTACACTTCGTAGCAAGAAAGACGCTCCCCGCCTTGATTTCACTCTACCCTGCCAGCTTTTTACAACATTTGTCTTATTATTCTTAGAATGTAGCTGTCACATAGCAGGCACGCTCGGAGGTCTTGGCGCGTGCAATACCCGCAGTGGACAATGTATGTGCAAATTACACGTAGGCGAAAGAAAATGCGAGCAATGTCAGGACGGTTTCTATAAATTAGAAAATCACAATATGTTCGGATGCACAGGTATGACGAATTATTACTGAGGATCTTCCAAAAGACCAAAAATTCACATCTTCGGTTAGTTTTCAGCTTGATAACCATTTTAAAATATAGATTAAAGAAAAAAGAGCGTTGAAATTTGACGACGTCACGTATTATGAATTTCATATAACTTCCATACTAGAAGTGCGTTTTTAAGTTTGATAAAGAGTTGCTGATTTGATTGAGTTGTCATCATCCCTATTCTGATGGGATACATTGTTGTGTTTTTACCTAAACAGCATTTGTTTGTAGCATGCGACTGTGATATCGGTGGATCGATTGATAACAACTGTGACAAGAATACCGGGCAATGTCGTTGCCACTCACGGGTAGAGGGTCGTCGCTGTGACCGCCCAATCCGCGCCCATTACTTCCCCACACTATATCAGTTCCAATATGAAGCTGAAGAAGGCCTTACCCAATCTGGTCCTGTTAGGTACAGAAACTCGGAAGACGTATTTCCAGGTTACTCTTGGAAAGGTTATGTGGTGTTCTCGATGTTACAGGTAACCGTCTTTTATAATCTGTGAACTATATCATATTATTAATTTATCTTCTGATTCCTCAATCATTTACTATGTTATACAAATAAATGTTATTTTAACATTTTTCAGAACGAAGTTATCAACGTAGTACACATCAGCAAATCCTCTTTGTACCGCATGGTATTAAAGTATGCTAATCCTCTTAAAGATCCCATCACTGCCAGTATTATTATTACACCAGAGAGCGTTATCGATACAAAACAAAGGTAACACCTATTCCTAGTCATTATATTATGTCAGAATTCACAAAAAAACACAAATCTTTTCTTTAACTTGATATGATTGTTGAAGTGCTTAGAGGAGATACATTATTCTTGCAGTTTCAACGTTCATTTGAGGCCGACTCATCAGCCACAGCTTGTCACGGTTTTAGTAGAAAAAGGAAACGCACCAGCACCTTTTGTTATGAATGCAGGCAATTGGACTGTTACGATCAAAACTACTAAAGAAATTATGATTGTAAGATCATTAAACGTTACGTATTGTGTTTTAAAAAGGTACCGAATGGATAGCAATTTTTTTATTTTTTTGCAGGATTATTTTGTTCTGATACCGGAAGCATACTATGAAGCCACAGTTCTGACAAAGCTAGTAGATACACCATGTATAATTGGTGAAAATAAACTGTGCAGACATTTCGCCTATCCTAATTTAGGTGGACGTCCTAGAGCTACTGTTTCAGATATGGTAGTAAACGTCACATTATTTATCAATGATCCCAAGGTAAGAAATATAACTTACATTATATTAAAACTCACTTGATTAAATACTAATGAACTTACGTTTCTACATTTTATATTCCAGCAATTACAAGAGTACAATGCACAACCGAATGAAATACCGATTATCAATAACGTCCAAAATGAACTTTATTATAACATGAAGATATATCCAAATGGACCTTATGTTATGGTTATTGAATATGTTACTCCTATCAATAGAACATCTCTGACAATCAGCCAATCTAACTCGACTGAGCATTATGAATTGTCACCTAGAGGAGTAGTCACCATGAGATTCCAGTCGGGAGACGGACCAGAATCAAATGCTTTAGCCAATTTAAACGACTGCCCTTACACGACGCCTTGCAGACAAGTTATTGTAGATGATTTGTCAAAAATTTACTCTTTCAATATTCAAGATCCTAATAACGTAGTTTACTTGGATGTAAGTAATAAGGATGCGTGTTTTCTTTATTATTATTTATGTCATAATTTTCTTGTTTTATTAAATACTTAAATTTATACATTCATGTCAGAGACCCATAGACGACCTAGAACTGTCACGGTCCTGAAGTTGGTCAGTATGCTTTACTTTCTTAAATATTTTGTCACTGGATGATGCACGCGACTTCATCCGCGTGGGTTAAGTTCTTTGATTCCCGCCAGAACTCTTTAATTTTCCAATATATAGGTCCTTCCCCGGATACCTATCCCTGTACCAAATTTCATCAAAATCGGTTGAACAGATGGACCGTGAAAGCGTAGCAGACAGACACCCTTTCGCATTTATAATTTAAGTACAGATTATAATATGACTTATACAATATTATGGCGTCAGACTTCATATCCTTAAAAGGTATGTCTGTGTTGGCTGTTGCAGGGTGATACTGGTACTCTTGCTGGAATTAAATCTATTATAGCGATTCCAATGTCGGAATGGCACCTCGACTACATTATCCCGCGGTCATACTGCCTGCGACACGATGGTCACTGTAGTCCCGCTGTCTTCTCCACTGCTGTCGACTCTAAGAAGGTATAATTATATAATTATTAAAATTACACTGACTTTTTTGTTACTCAAAAATCTAATATTTCTGAATAATTTTGTGATTTTTATTTAGGTTGAAATAGAATCCGGCACAGGAGGAGACCGAGATCTTAGGCCTCCAATTTTAGACAACTCTACAATAGTAGTATACCTTGCACCTGGATCAGACTCTGTAAAAATAGAATCAAAAGTGCCATCTCCTGGGGATTATATGTTTGTGGTACATTATTATCAACCGGATCGTCCAGGTAATAAACATCCAGTTATAATACTTTTTAAATTGGTACTTGGTATAGAGAGATATAAAATTTTTACTTCGCGTAGTGCACGTAGTGATACTTTTACGATGAGTGAATGAAATAAAATTAAATAGGAAACTTTATGTTTGCAGAGAGTAATATGAAAATAAATATTACCGCTGATGGCCAACAATATGAAGCATCTATACCCGTAGAACACTGTCCTTCAAACTCTGGATGTAGAGCCCTAATCAAACAAACTTATGGAAATACACAATTTACCGTTTCAGAGAACTTCACAATCGAATTTAAGGTAAAAGATATATAGCGTTATAATGCCATAGTTTTCAATCAATGTACATAAATTCTATATATTTTGTTAATTATACTATAATAAACTAAATTGTTAAATGTGACAGGGTGGTAATAGCAATGAAGTATGGCTGGATTATGTTCTCGTCATTGCAAAACCAGATTTTATAGATTCAGTGCTAAAAGAAGCTAATATGATTGACTATACTCGAGAGTTTATCGAGAAATGTGCCGTGAACCATTATTACATACCTTCTAACGAAACAGGTGAACACTTTATTTTAATATGATGTTATAAGCAAGTAATTTCTGCCTATAAGCTAATGAAAACTATGTATCAAGCCAGGCTAGATACTTAGTTTTAATTCGACTTAAATAGTGTTGATCTCAAAAACTCAAAATCCATCCTTGGTGCACCCCCAGCGTATTCAAGAAATACGTCCGTTCAAATGTATAGACCCTTAGGAGTTAGAGTATGTGTTGTATATCCGTACAAATTTATGTATATTGTGTATAATTCTCAGATAAATATTTAAGCAAACATTTCATTTTATCTCATAGGATTTTGCCGCGATGCCTTGTTTTCGATAACAGCAGAATACAATAGTGGGGCACTGAGTTGCTTTTGTGACTTCATGGGATCCACGGAGCTGGAATGCAACACCTTCGGTGGTCAATGCCCGTGCAAGGACAATGTAATCGGTAGAACCTGTAGCGCTTGCAGAACCGGCTATTATGGATTCCCCAATTGCAGACCGTGCCATTGTCCTTCGACAGCCATTTGTGACGAAAACGGTAAATTGAAGCTGTTAACATATATTGTTATAATAATTATGCCAACAGCAGCAACAAATATGCTTATTAACTTAATATTATAAAACAATTAAAAATAACGAAAATTTTAGGTGAATGTATCTGCCCCAAGAATGTGGAAGGCGAAAATTGTGATCGTTGTAAACCTTACACTTTCAACTTTGATGTACAGCGCGGTTGCGATGACTGTAATTGTAATCCATTGGGTATAGTTGACAACCAGTTGCAGTGTGAAGCTGATAGTGGGAACTGCGAGTAAGTAGTAAAATCGTTACCCTGAATCAAGGCCGCATCCTAATGATTATATTTATAACCAAACTATTTTTCGTCAGGTGTAAAGAAAACGTTATAGGACGGGTTTGCGACCACTGCGTTCCAGGACATTATGCGTTCCCTGATTGTCTTCGCTGTACATGTAATGAAGATGGTACTACGGATGATGTATGCGATCAAGACACTGCCCAATGCTTTTGTAAGAAACATGTCAGGGGTCAAGTAAGTGATCTAACTCAACAAAGAAATATACGATAAATTTTAGGAAAAAAAAAAATAACGTTCCTGGTCTACTTAATTTAACAGGACTGCAGCGTCTGCAAAGAAGAATACTTCAACCTCCAATCAGACAACCCTGACGGATGTACAAAGTGTTATTGTTTCGGAAAAACAACCAGATGCAGTAGCTCATACCTATCATGGGCTGAGGTACCTATACATTAATCTGAACTTACACATAAGCATTTACAAAAGTAAGGATACAAGAACGTGTAGGATGAACAACACTTCCAAGGGATCTAGCGGAGCTAGTACTATGGAAAGAGTGGATTTCAAGTGGACATCCCTTCATTGTGACGACGACAATAATTTTCATTTCTATAAAACTTGCTTTTAAAGTAGTTTTTTTTTTAACATTTAACTAATTACTGACCTCCCAATTGTCTTACAGATAAATGGCATGAGTGATTGGTACCTAGTAAACATTGAAACCACTCGTACATTGAATATTTTCCCATTGACTATTAGTCCGAATGTACTGAATGATTCTGTAATAGGCGCCGACCTCGCAAGCAATGAAGATGGTCTCCAAAAAGTAGTATATTTCGATGCGCCTAACTACTATCTAGGTAAGATGTTTCAATGTTTCATACTTATTCTTACCACTTTTTAAATGAGTTCTTGTCATTAAAATAATATAAAATTTAACTCTATCTAATAAATATTATCCACATTTAGGTAAACGTCTGACATCTTATGGGGGATATTTAACGTACTCCATTTTCTACACAACGCGTGAGAATGGTCATGCCATAGCTGCACCAGACGTCATTATTGAAGGATCTAATAGCTTCATTGTGCATAATAGTATAGAACAACCACCATCTGTCGAAAACTGGGTACATAGTGTTCGAATATCTGAAAATGAATTCACAAACTTAGATGGATCTCCAATTTCAAGAGATCAATTTATGAATGTTTTGGTCAATGTCACCAATATTTATATAAGAGCTACGTATTGGCATGAAGCTGTAACTACCAGGTCTTTATTATTTTTAATTTATAAATTATTTGAAATATATGTGAAAATAAATATATATAGCTAACTACATTACAATTTAATATTGATCATATCAATAGAATTGTAAGTGGTACACGTAATATAAATAAAGTACAGCTTTATTCACTTCACTGATTTTGTTGATATATATTCCCAAGGTTTTACAATCATGAGCTCTTTCGTTTTCCGCTTTTGTAGGTTAATGGGAGTCACATTGGATATTGGACAAGAGGATTATGCCGCCACGCCGGATAGAAGAGCTTTGTCGGTAGAAGAGTGCCATTGCCCGAAGGCTTACAGAGGCCTCTCTTGTGAGCAATGCGCTGAAGGGCACTATAGAGTTAGTTCTGGACCTCATGCAGGATTTTGTGTACCGTGCCAGTGCAATGGACACTCCAAGGAGTGCGATGTTAACACTGGCATTTGTTTGGTAATTATATAACTAGTATCTATACTTACTTATTATGAGTTGGTTATTACAGTCGTCGTAATATATTCAAAATTTTATGACAATGATAGTACTAAATTAGTAAATGAAAATTGTTGATCAAATCAAAATGTGATCATTTTGCTTGTTTTTATAGGATTGTACCGACAACACCGAGGGCGATCATTGTGAACAGTGTATCTCTGGCTATCATGGCGATGCAACGATCGGTACTCCTAGAGACTGTCTTATTTGCGCTTGCCCTATACCAAATGCATCTAACAAGTAAGTTTGTCTTTTTAGTGTACCTTTCTACTTGTGCGTTTATAAGGTCAAGTTATTCATTTGTAAAGTCGCACCTAGAGTATTTTAATTGCACTTCTTATTTAATACTAAATGATACCATTAGCACAATCCGCGTGAATTTGTGTTTTTGTTAATCCCGTGGGAGCCTTTTGATGATTAAGCATAAAAAAGAATCGTAGGTACCTACATCCTGAAGTTAAGATCCATCAAGATTAATCTAGGCAATAAAGCTATTGGACCCCACCAATAATTCCTCAGGCGACGAAACTTTACAGTATGATAAAGTATCATGAGTTGAACGTATATTATAAATGCCCAATAAAACATATCGATGTTCTGCATGAGTATTGCATTTGATATTTTGGTTTTGAGTGTAAATATACTAACCTACCTACTATTATTTTAAAAAATAAATCGAATATTTAGTCATAAATATTAAGTTTTACATTACAACTTCCGGCTGATTTTTTTTTGGATATTTTTGTATTAGTTTTGGTTCATACCATACCACAACCCTGCCAAGTTTCAACAACTGAGGATTTAATGCGGGGGTCCCCATATAACGAACCGCCCCGTTGCCTAGACTATCTCAGTGATACAACCTACATCCATACTAAATATCGTAGAGGGGAAAAATCACAGTAGCAGTAGACAAACACTCTCCCATTTATAATATCTACTAGTACCCTAATTATTACCTATATATTATCTATTTAGTTCTTTTAACATATTTGTTTTTACAGTTTCGCTTATGGTTGCGATTTAAGCGATAATGGATCCCTTATATCGTGTATTTGTAAGCCGGGTTATGGAGGAGCAAGATGCGAGTACTGTGCTGCCGGATATTATGGAAATCCTGAGAAAATTGGTACGTTTTAACAACACACCTAACGGTAAAAATCTTTATTTGTAAATATTATATAATAATTAGGTTTTATGTACAACTTAGTTCCTTAGTTACTTATTTACCTTTATTTACATTGTAATTTTAACTTCCATCTACTTCCAAGCGTTGTTTGACCGTACCTAGATACTTTTTATTTTCAGGCGACTATTGCAAACCTTGCAATTGCTCCGGGAACATAAATACTGAAGATCCTGGTTCTTGTGACAGCAATGATGGAAATTGCCTTAAATGCGTTAACAACACTGCTGGAGCTGCTTGCAATTTATGTGCTCCTGGTTTCTTTGGAGATGCAATCTTCTCCAAAAACTGTACAGGTGAAAACGTATCTAAAATTAGTTTATCGAAAGTAGCTCTCCAGTGCAAAGTCTTGCACTTCCAAGTGTCGATAACGTTTTTATTTTTCATTTTTTCACAGTAGGTATTTAATAAATATTTTTGCACTAGCCTGTGTCTGCGATGATTATGGTATGGAAAGATGCGACCCGAGCACCGGCACTTGCGTCTGTCGTCCCGGTGTGATCGGCGAAATGTGCGACCAGTGCCTGCCTGATCATTGGGGCTTAAAGAGCGGACAAGGGTGCATACCCTGTAATTGTGGTATTGCTTCGGAATCCACGCAGTGCGACGACAATACTGGAAAGTGCAGGTATTCACAGTTATGTTCAGTCTTGTTTGCCATATAGTTGAGTTGAATTGTATGCGATTTTTTTGGTTTTAGATGCGCAAAAGGCGTGACTGGAACACATTGTGACCAATGTGCAGCTGGTTACTGGAACTACACAGCAGAAGGATGTGACCGTTAGTAAAGTTATCCCAATAGTATGCTCCCCTTGTAGATTTTGTGTTTTTCATAGCCTTAATATTTGGGTTCCAGGGTGTAACTGTAACACGGGATACTCGATTGGATTCATGTGCAATGCCACCGGACAGTGCGAATGTCTGCCAGGCGTGATTGGAGAAAAATGTGATCGCTGTCCAGACAGGTTGTAAATTAGTTGATTTCATTCCTAAATTATGCTATTTTAATTAGTAAGTATTTCGTCGGGAGTAACTGATCTGGAATGCCTTTCCTACTGAGAAAACCAGAGACCAGCATCATGAGATTTCTATACATATTACATACACACATAGTACAATGAGCTACGCCAAAATATCACGATTATATCTATGACTGTTTCCAAACAGATGGGTATTGATCCCGCAAGAAGGCTGTTTAGAATGTGACTCATGTACGGATGCTCTAATCTTTACGGTTGAAGACTTGAGGGATTTGTTGAGAAACGAAACTCTCGATTTCAAGGTAGGCAATTAATATTTCTAAACTAATATTATAAGGAGGAAAGATTTGTTTGTTTGTTTGTAATGGATAAACTCAAAAACTACTAAACCGATTTTTTACATTTTTACACCTATAGAAAGCTACATTATCAGCGAGTTATATAGGTTATATTTTATTTTCAAAAAATTAGAGAACCTTACGAAAGTTGCAATTATGTGAACTAAGTCGGAAAAATTCTCTCTTCTGAGAGCTAACGTGGCGTGTTCTGCGTAAATAGTTAAAGTTACACGAAAACAATGTATGCTAGAACTATTTCTCTTAAAAAGTCCTGAAAAAAAGACCGCAATAGCATACATCTATCTTTTCAGGCTGACCCACAATAACCATGATTTTGAAATTTTGTCTATACCAGTGCTTTACTTGCGAAGGTGTTTTTACCGACATAGTGATAATTCTCATCAAAATAAATATTTAAATCATCTCAAGACAATTTTTATCTTAATTAAATAAATTAAGATAAAAATTGTCCATTATACCATTTAATTTAGATGAATACCTTATGAGATATCTTAGGAACAATGTAACGTGCAAGGGAAAATGGCGCGACTGCTTCCGGCTGCGCTCAGATTAAACATCTATAATAATCTGAGGACTGGCGACCGTGGCAGGTTTGGTGAAGACGGGGCGTAGGTACTCTTACAGTATAAAACCTGCCCACTGCCCACTGGCTATATTGGGTAAAAACTATTAGGATTATTAGTGCTACCCGTGTGAAGCCGGGGCGGATCGCTAGTATTATTATATAATCAGACATATTAAACAATATTTACGCTCACCGGATTTCAATGTTTTATATTTTAAACTTTCTTATATGTTGATGTTTATTTTCTAGGATAAAGCAGATTCATTCTTTACCACACAAAGACTAAATTACATATCAAATCAAACTGAACTTTTAAAGCCCAAGGTTGTAGAACTAAGAAATGTGGAACTAAGCGAAGTTACGTCAGCTGTAAAAGCTCTTGAAACAAATGCGAAAAATCTTCTTCGATCGGTAAGAATGCATGCAAATAAAATAATATTTTATAAAACAAACTATGTTATATTTATTAAAAATATATCTAAATTATTTTATAGGCTGAATTCGCAGCAACAGATAGTGACAAACAAATATTAAGAGCTGCCGATTTGACAAATACTGCGGAGAGTATTCTAGCTTCTGTAAGAGAGAATAGCGAAAAAGCTAAGGAAGTTGTTTCCCATGTATCAGAACTAGCAACGGGGCTAGAATTAAGTCAACAACCAAAAATAGACGGCGCGTTATCAGAAGCTAGACAAATTAGGAGTGACATTGCTGGTTAGTAATGATAAAAATTAAAAACTATTTAGTGTATAAACAGTAATATTATAAGACCGTGCATACCTACTTAATTCACAAAGACTACTATTCATTTTTTAAATAAAATGAGTGAAATGAACAATGTATACAAAGAGTTTTCTATTAATTTTTCTATTTAAAAACTAAGATGAACAGTACATAGTAAACATGTGAATGTTATTTTCTTAAAATATGGACTGGACATCATTAGTTTTTAAGGAAATAAGAGGCTATAATAATAGTAATACTATTAGACATGACGAAAGCCTTTGACTGTGTTATGCATACTGTACTAATTAAACAACTGGAACGTTTGGGAATTCGAAGGATTGCACTAATGCTTATGGAATCATATTTGACCAATAGAGTACAAGCTACTGAATTAACACTATTTAATGAACAATCTAAAAAACTAGTCCAAATTCGCTCTTGTTATAAAAAAGTATTAACAGGTGTGACACAGGGCAGCATCTTAGGCCCATTGCTATTTTTAATTTATGTTAACAATATGCATATTTAACAGAACGTGTCTGTGTAAAGATTGCAGATGATGCAATAACTCTCACTGTAAATAATTTTAGTACTTTAACTGAATATGAAAACTAATAAATAAAACTTTACAATCAATCTGTACATGGCTTAAAATTATAAATCTATCTATAAACGCTACCAAAAAAATTTAGGAATTATAAAACGAAACCATTAGAACTTAATATAGAAACAAATAAATGTAACTCCCAAGAAATAGCCAATGCTAATTTCTTGAGAGTTATGCTTGATGCGAACTTAAATTGGAAGAGTCATATTGAAAAAGTAAATAATAAAATTGCGAGCTTTTGCCATGGACTATCAGTATATTATGGACGTTACAAATGAAAAGGTAGCGCTTAATGCATATTTTGCTAATATCTGATCCTTACTAAAATATGGCATCATCTTCTGGGGCAATTCGATTGACATAAAACGAACATTCGTATTCCAAAAACGGGCTATAAGAATAATATACGGCAAAAAACAAGACGAATCACTTCATTTCATATTTAAAGAAAAGAAACTGTCAATCTTAACTGGGATTTACTTACTAGAGCTGTATTTACTTGTTAAAAATAATGAAGATGTATTTAAAAATAAGTCATGCTAAAGAATTAAGCAGGTGGAATCAAGACAAAAAGAGCATCACGACCTAAAATTACCGATATCAACATCTGAAATACATGATAACAGTACGTATGTGACTGCAATCCGTGTATTTACAATTTACCTTTGGAAATAAAATCGCTTCAAAACCCTTATAATCATAGAAGAATTCTTAAATTATGGCTCATTAATATGACATTTTATAGCTTAAATGACTTTTTCAATCGTGACAATACTAAGATCTTAACAAATTTAAAAATTAACTTGGATAAATAAGTAATTTTGACATATATGTAATAATAACTAATCTGTTTTTACTAATTAATAATTTGTACCAATTATGAATTGTCTAATCAAATGTTAATATCTAGTATAAGTTTAAGTTAGTATAAGTAATCTAGTATAAGTTTAATATCGTACGCCTGTTAGAGGTAGACTGTTCCTAATATGTAAAATTATTTTAAGATCTTAAACTATGTAACAATCAAACGATTAAATAAATGAAATGAAATGAAATAAATTCCTGGTTAGTGGCACTATGTATTAGCACTATGTCTTATTACGTAGCATATTGCAAAAAGTTTTTTAAATCATATTTTTATTTCCATTTATATAGACAAAGACTTGAAACCAAAGGAGTTGCAAGCTGCCAATGCCTATGCAAATGCTTCCGAACAAGTTGAACGCATGAACATTTTCGTACAGCCAGTAAACGAACAGGTTAAGGTAAGACAATTTTTTTTGCAATCAATTTAGCCTAATTTGTACTTCTCGTACGCCTTCATTAACATATTAATAATAAAATCACGATTTGCAGAAATTCGAATCGCTGATTAACGACACTCGTGACTTGAAATCTAAATTGCAAGAAATGCTCGAATACTCCGATTTAGCTGAACACATCTCTTCCGAAGCAGAAAATCTAAATGCTAATAACAGGTTTGAAAATATTAAATTAAGATATAATAAATCTTTAAACTTGATTTAATCAATGATAATACTTAACCGACTTTTATTTTTACATTCAGGAAGGCGAAATTCGAGAACAAAGTTTCCTCAGTAACAAAATTAAATAGTGCAGCCATGAAAGATCTAATTGACTCTGCATTTGATATTAGCAACGCAACTTTGTTTACTGGTAAAACAAAAGAGAAATCGAGGAACATGAGCCTTGCCTTAGAAGATATCCTTAATGCCAATGCAAATATGAGCTTCTCAATAGAAACGATTATAAACTCGTTACCTGATTTAACCAATCTGACGCATGAGGCATTAAACCATGCTAGTAATTTGCGAAATAGAGTAAGATTATATTTTATACATGTTAATTTGTAAACATGTCAATTTAATTAAAATAAACTTAACTTTAGCAATCGGCTAAAGATGAGTTTATAAAAAGTTAAATTTTGTTTATATTACTGTCAGTTAACTAATTTCAGGCGGAAAATCTAAGAAATTTAGCAGAGCGTGAAAATAATAACTCACGTACCCAACATGCATATAGCGCAGCTTCTGCCTATTCTTCAATCGTTCAAGAAATTTCGGACGCTAAAAATGCCAGTGAAGAAGCTGTAACTGCTGTTTTAGATATTACCGACGTTGTAAGTATCAAATATAGATACAATATAATTTTGCTCAATGCGGCAAAATACCAATGTATGATGTTTGCACATAATTATTTTGTCTTCTAGAATAACAGATTAAAAGACACTGTCGGGCCAGCACGTGAACGCTCGGTTGCACTTTCGAAAGCAGCCTTAAAAGCTCTTGAAATTGTAGAGCGACAATTAAAACCAAACCTTACTTTGGCGGAGGAAGCACTTACAAATGCGTCTGCCACTTTCGCCTATGCTGATGATGAGAATAATGCTATACAATTGTAAGTTGTAACTGAAGTAATACTATTACTTTCCTGCAATAACCCTTTTAAGATTATTAAGCAGTTATACTTACGATTTCAATATAATTTTAGGTCTCTTCCACTTTCCCCGCAAGTATCACTAGAAACTGAAACAAATAAGGCAGATAAAGTTGCTAAAATTGTAAAATCAACAATGGATACTATGTCAAATCTTTCAAGCGAACTTTCTAACAGCAAAGAATGGGCGCAGACTCTTCCAAAATTGGCTGATGATGCCCAAAAAATGACTTCTAATGTTGAAAGCTTGAGTAAGATATCTTTAACTACAGCATAACTTTATGGGTTGTTTTTATTTTTATTATATTTAATTTTAATTTATAAGTTTATAAGGATTTTTAAAAAAATCTCTAATTCTTGCAGTTAAAAATATTCAAAAAATGGATCCGATGGTCCAGTCAAAATTAGATAACGTTCAGATGAAACAATCTGATATGGAATATCGACGGAAAGATGCTGAAGAAAAGCTGCAAAAACTTAGAAAATTAATTGAGCAGGTAAAGATAACGAAGCCGTTGCTTTTTTCAAATTTCATCATGAAATAATGCTTATACCAATAGTTCTTATTTCAGGCACGTACTGTTGCAAACCGCATACAAGTGGGAGTGAGTTTCGACCGACATTCTACTCTCCAGCCTCGCTTGCCTGACACTATAGATGAAATGTCAACTTCAACACATGTATCAGCTTACTTCCGTACTAAGGAAAAGGATGGCTTTATTCTATATCTCGGAAATCCGAAAGATACTATGCTGAGAAGAACTAAATCTGTAAGATATTTAAAATTGATTTCGATTATTAGTTATTAACTGAAGCTTAAAACAAGCATTCTTGACCATTTTTCTTTTTTCAGGACGACTTCATGGTAATTGGTATACAAAATGGCTACCCATATCTAGTTATGGATATCGGTGATAGCGCAGAATCTGGGCGGGAGCCAGCGAGAATAAGCAGTGACAAGTTTGTTGCAGACAACAGATGGTACCAAGTCATTATTGACAGGTATGTCACTGCACCATTGAATTAGATAGGTAGTACTCAGATTGGCACGAAAGTAATGGGGCACCTTGGTTTAATATATTTTTTTATTAATTAACTAATAGTTTAGTTTCCATGAGCATCTAAGCCATTCTGCCAACGTTCGGGAAAAGTTTGGATGTCTTTCACCCAGAACTCTGGTAGCCGCGAATCGAAGAAGTTGTCTAGCTCTGGGATTCCATATCAGGAATATTATGAAATTATTTATCCCACAAATGGTTCCCGAGAGCTCTAAATAAATGGTAGTCTGATGGGGCGATATCAAATCACATTTTACAAGTACTCTTGAATTGTCGAGTGAATCTACCGCTTGTTTGGAATGAAATTTCTATCGAGAAGAGCCAGCAAGAAACTTGGTGGTTGATCTTTTTTCGAGTCAAATCCACGCTCGTTTACCTACATAATCTTAAATGGATACACTTTTTTAAGGAGCCTACAATCTACGACTTTTTAAACATGTGTTGATCTCTTCTAGGCAAGCGTGCTCAGTCTGCATCACCACTTGCAAGCAGGTCCGATTGCAGCCAAACACTAGACTATAAATTAAAAAAAATCGGTAAAGTGCGAGTCAGACTCGCGTATAAAGCGTTCCGTATTCCCACACAATATAAATTATTTTAGTAAATAACAAGGAAAATCTCATAACACCACTTAATTAGCTGTGAAATAACTGGCTTACACATATCTCTGTACTGGTAGCGCCTGACAAACAATTCGACATTATTTGAGTACGGGACCCTAATTAACGATTTTCGGATGTTTTCCTATAATTGTGCTGTGAGACCTTGCTTCTTGCCAAATTTCATGATTCTAGGTCAACGGAAAGGTTTTGATTTATTGGCGAGTGTCAAAATATGCATCATAAACGGCCATATCTTTTGATTGCGTTGACTTAGAAGCTTGATTTGTTTACAGCTCCAAGGGACCGTAGACCTTAGTATTTGATATTAATTTCAACTTGATACTCCACGTGTTCCCGGGAAAAAGGTGGTTGACAGACAGACAGACAGACGAACAACGAAGTGATCCTAAAAGGGTTCCTTTGGAAACGAAAAATCTATGAAACTAACTATGAACTAAGCTAGTAGGTACCAGTTAAGTGAAAAGTGATTATGAATAATTAATTACTTATACAATATTTAACAGAATTGGACGTAACGTCAAGCTATCAATCCGGGAAAGTCTTGATAACGGTTCGGAAAAAACACACGACAAAGATGCTGTTCTACCAGGACAACATACTATATTTAATCTGGACCGGGAGAAGTCGAAACTGTATGTCGGAGGCGTTCCTTCAGACGCTAAACTTCAGAGCATAAGCTTCCCAGCCTTTGAGGGTCAGATTGAAGAACTGATGATTGGTGACACTCCGGTAGGATTGTGGAACTCTGTCAGTGCCGCCAACTTGAAGGGAGCAAGACAAAGGTATAAGCAGTAAAATATTATCATTTAGAGGAAGATAAGCACTGGTTCTTATCTTTTTTATTTAGTAAGAAATTATTTTTAGTATTATGATTTTTGAATAAAACTTGAGTAGGATCTATATAAATTTTTAATAACACAAGTATTTTTTATTTGTAGAGATAAATTGATAACGTCACAGTCTGGTCCTCAAGAATATAGATTTAACGGCCGTTCTCATGTAACGATGCCGGGCAGAGGGTACCTTGGACCTCAGAAAAATCAAGTCTTACTATTCTTCAGGACATATGCTCCAGACGGTCTGATCTATGTTGTAGGGGAAGACAAGCACTTCTTTTCATTACAAATGCAAGACGGGCACGTATATTTACAGGTATATTATTATATATAATATAGACTCGAATGACTTTTTGCGAAGGTCTTAGACGTGTTTTGAGAAACTTTTTTGCTTTTCTTATTATTTGATTTTCTTACATATTCAGATATTGTCATTCAATAAAGCTATTCTATTGTCTTAAATCTGTGATATTGTATATAGACGTACAGACTTATTCATTTTATCGTTATTAATTTTCATAAAATTTCATAAACATAGGTCTCTCTTGGTGATCCGAGCAACATGGTTATCCTGGGTACTCTAAAGACTTATAACGATGGCAAATGGCATAAACTTGACGCTGGAAGATATTCAACTTCGTGTTCCCTTCGAGTAGATAACGAAATCATAAAGAAAGTGGCAATTTCAGCCGATAAGGAAATACTTGCGCTTGATACGATGAACTTCGGTGGCAATAATAAGGGAATAATACAAGTCACAACTAAAGGATTTGATGGATGCTTAAGACAAATAAGCATTGATGGTATAAACATCGATTTGA
Source organism: Erebia palarica (assembly GCA_964035005.1). NCBI lineage: Eukaryota > Metazoa > Arthropoda > Insecta > Lepidoptera > Nymphalidae > Erebia > Erebia palarica. The sequence goes on from OZ035986.1 coordinate 27,463,917, forward strand.
GTGAAAATATAGAATCTGTTGGAATTGCTTACAGTTGTCAGGTAAAGCTATATTTTAGTGTATATGTTAGAGATTAATGTCAGATGGATAAGTAAACCTAGGTTTGTCCGGAATTAAAATTATTAAAATTTAAAAAAATTTAATACCACGACTTACTGCAGCGCTGCTTTGTGGCCTATTATAACCAGTGCTATGACCACAGAATAAGTAATAGTTTAATTACTATTACTTAAATAAACTTTAAAACAATAATATAATTAGAACGACAACAAATTAGCGATGTCAAGCAGTCGCTCGCAATGCTACGGCGACTCCTTCACTGTCAAAGCTGTGATTCTCTGGAATGCGCTACCGCGGGATATCCGACACTCTGTGTCGGTGTCAACTTTTAAACGTCTTCTTAAAAATGACTATTTATCGCTATAAAAGTATGAATATCTATGTAAAGCTCGTGTAAGTAAGTTTATGATATCATATATAATTATTATATGAGTTTAAAATATTATGTTTATTTTATTTTTAGATTTATATTGTCATAAGTAAAATAGTATGTAACTATAGTATGTACTGTTATGTAAGTTTATTATATTGTAATAGTTAGTTGTAAGAGTTAAGTAGTAGATTGTTATAATTTTTCTTTTAGAAATTTACACGTGTGCACCGCCCTGTCATCATGCAACCAATCTCCTCTCTTAAAAAGGTTGCCTGGAAGAGATCACTCATAGTGATAAGGCCACCTTTACACCGTAACAAGTTGTAAATTCTGTCACGATTTGTTTTACCTCTGTTCTGTTATTTGTTTGTGTGTAATAAAGTGTTTTTACTTTTACTTACTAGAACTTCTCAGAAGTACCTACACATAACTAAAACAAAAACCCGCGTTTCCCAACAATTTTTCCGAAAAATGGTAATCACGAGCGCTGCGCCTCCTTGTTGGTCAGTGTGTATGTATGTATATGTAACCGTAAGATTGTAAAAACCGTTAGATTATAATCTAACTCGTGTAATTGCAAACTGTCGAAAGATTACAATTTAACGCATTATTTTCCGGTAGATTGTAATCTGATGGGTATTTAAACCCGATAAAACCTAAGTGCCTACTAAGGCACTACTTGGTTGTTTATGTCGAACCCTAACCTAACCTACAAGAAAGAGACAAGAAAACGTAAATACCATGAATATTTCAAAAATTGACACTCAGAACATTGAACAGTTCACAATCTTTCAACAGTTTACAATTTCGCGAGTTAGATTATAATCTAACGGTTTTTTCAATCTTACGGTGACATATATACTTTATTGTACACCAAAAATATATATAGAGTGGTGGATTATGGGCAAATTGTTTTCATTCCGAGAGGAGACTCGTGCTCAAGCAAGCCGGCACTGGTAAAAATAAAATCATCAAAGAGTCAAAAATCATGAAACGGCTGGGCATTTTTCATCAGACATGCGTGTCATGCGTGTCATGAACAATCTTCACTTTTTTTCACTTTAGATTTTACAATGTGGTCAAACTAAAACTGGACATAATCTAATTTATTCTTGCATAATTTTAGTTTGCATCTTTAGTCTCTCTATCTGGTGACAACAGTTACTTATGGTACAAGGATATAACTACTGAACACGTTCAGTTGACTCTTAAGTTCAAGACCCCAGATCCTGATGGTCTACTCTTTATTTATGTCAGTCGAACCCAGACGACATCTATGCCAGACAGCATCTCTTTATCACTTATAAAAGGTAATTTTAGTTGTAACTTGTAACATTCAAATATGAACCAAAAATTATACGTCTGCTTTGCACGGCCGTTTATTTCAGATACTTAATCTTGAAAAACATCTTAATCTTAGTTCGTGAAGTGTAAGGTGAGCTGTACATTTGACTGAATATTATGCACACTGATAGTATTATGTAATAGTTAGTACTTTGTACTAGATGATGGACGCGACTTCGACCGCGTGAATTCAGTTTTTTTATTCCCGTGGAAACTCCGTGTTTATCTGTGTATATGAAATTTTCCGTGATAATCGGGATAGCCTATGTCCCTGGGATCAAACCTATCGCTTTTCCATAATTCATCAAAATCCTTTCAAAAGATGGGCCATTAAAGCGTGGCAATCAGCCAGACAGACAGACAGTCAAACACACTTTCATATTTCTAATATTAGACTAGGTGCCGAATATAAGAATTAAGCATATATTCCTAATTCTATGTTATGCCGATAGTGTAGACGGTAGAGTGAGACCTCGTATCCCGCGCATGGATGTAAGCTGTAACAGGTTTAAACTACTTTTCACATCAACACTGGCAGCTCAACTTACACCTCTCTGCCTGTACATTTTTCTATATAGTTGAATTTGTATTATATAGCATACCTCAATTGTTTCAAATTATAAAATACTACAGGATTTCATTGATATTGCAGGAAAACTAGTACTTATGAGCCAACGTGAAGTGCTAGATACAGGCCTAAATACATACAATGATTCTCAATGGCACGTAGTTTCTGTGACTCATAACAACAAAGCTTTGCGGCTTGTGGTGGATGACTTCGATTACTTTAGGTATGTGTTGAATTTATAAATTGAAGCGTACATATGGACAAAATAAAAGATAAGTTTGATAAAAGCTAAAGGACTTTATGAAATATTAGGTCATTACATATGAAATTGGCGATTTGTCGTACTGGCCACTTTGATCTCAAATATCTGTTATCTATAAATAACTATCTTTGGTTAGGAATTTCAATTTCAAATTTATACAGCCATTTACTCATCATGCTTTTGTGTTTTGAAACCCCTAACTCATTTGTTTCCTCTTTTGGTTTTTTCTTTGCGTCACTCAGTTTACAAAATGGAAAACTTGAAATATCGCGTTATTTACGAGTACGAGTTCCATCGTGGTACCAGTGCTGCAGAAACGGCTCGAAGGATTAATGATGTGTATGGCGGCGGTGTCGCAAAAGAAAACACAGTGCGTTTTTGGTTCCAACATTTTCGTTCTGGAAATTTCGACCTGCAGAACAAGCCACGTGGACGGCCGAAGACCAAAGTTGATAATGAAGGATTGAAGGCTATTGTGGAAGCGGATCTATCGTAAACCACGTCCGAGCTAGCTGCAGGCTGCGGTGTTAGTGATAAAACTGTTTTAATCCACTTGAAGCTAATTGGGAAGGTGAAAAAGCTTGAAAGGTGTACGATACTCGGAAACGCTCATCGCAATGGCTGAACCCTGGCGAACCACCCAAATCCTGCCCCAAGCGAAAATTGTGAGCGTTTGGTGGACTAGTGCCGGTGTTGTTCACTACAGCTTTCTTAAATCTGGCCAGACGATTACGGCGGATGTCTATTGTCAGCAACTGCAAACCATGATGGAAAAGCTAGCTGCTCAACAACCGAGGCTGGTCAATCGCTCTAGGCCACTGCTGCTTCAGGACAACGCTAGACCACAGACTGCACAACAGACGGCTAACAGATTACAGGAGCTTCAATTGGAATGTCTAAGACATCCACCGTTCTCCCCAGACCTTGCTCCAACAGATTACCATTTTTTTCGAAATTTGGATAACTTCTTGCAAGGGGAAAAATTCAACTCCGATGGGGCAGACCAAAGCGCCTTCAAAGATTTACTTGATTCCCGTCCGAATGGTTTTTTTAGTAAAGGGATCAATGAACTACCTATGAGATGGCAAAAGTGCATAGATAGCAATGGTACATACTTCGATTAAATAAATATATTATATTTAAAACAAATCGACTTTATGTTCCTCCCTTACAAAACGCCAATTTCATAAACGACCTAATAATATGTTTTCTTTTATAAAGTCCTTTATAAAATAAAACATAATTATGTTAGAAATAGGAAGCTAATAGGTCCTTCTGCTAAATTTAAACAGAAAACAGATTGTGTTACAAAAAATAAGTAGGCAGATGAAGCAGGGTACACAAAGAATGGTAAAATTAAAAATACATAAGTTCAAACGTTAGATAACGTATACACAGTAGGTAAAATAAACAGGGTAATGTCCAATAGGTATAACTCTTACAGAAAAACTCACAAGCCACAATAACAACGATTTTTCATGTGAGCTTTAGAAATTACAAAGGTTTGGTCTACCAACGGATTTGGTACCACGATTTTTGCGATACATTTCATTTTTTGCTCCAGTTAACCCTTTAATTATTAATATATTAATCTTATTACATTCGAATCGAGACCTGAACGTATATTTTGAAGTCACCTAACGAGAACTTGCCAATCTTTTATTTTATTGAAATCTATAGACTTACTTTGGCAGATTAACGTATTCGTAGTGATGTCAGTTATTTTACTTGAAAACTTTTGCCTAATTTTTTTTATATTTTACCTATTTCATAAATACAAGCGTAAATAGCCTAGACTTTATATTAACAGTACGGATTCACCACCGGCACCCTTGCATATATTGAATGGTGTCCTCTTCATCGGAGGAGTTAAGGCTAACTACGTGGTTGGAGGCAAAGTGGGCTCCAAAGCCGCGTTTAAAGGATGCATAGCAGATGCCAGCATCAATGGTCGGGTTCTCAACCTCCTGGACCCGTTCAACAACCACAGTGTCACTTTTGGCAGATGCGGCAAAATAACGACCACTGGAGGCGTTCCACCAGGTATTTTGAGCTCCAACTTCCTAGAGGGGGAAATGTGATAAAAAATATAAAAGTTACTCGATTTTAGCGAACAGATTGCTAATTAGAGATAATATCTGGGTGACCAAGCTTTGCTCGGACTTTTTTGGTAAATCGTGTTTTTTGGAAATTATATTTAAATAACAAAATAATTAAAAAAACTAAATTAATAACTAAACATTTTATTTTTAACAACAACAAAAAAGGAAAAAAAAAAACGGACTGGAAGACATCTGGAATTGAATCGGGATCTTCTAGTTTAGGGACCGACCTGTTTCCCACCTAAGCGATTAACCTTATACCAAGTGGCGAGTTTTACCTCCGTATTCTAGTAATATTTTTTTTGCATTGTCTGAAAACACAGATTAAATAACATTTTCTAAAAAAGAACCCCAGCTAGATCGATCTATCGCCCCAGAAACCCCCTGCATAGTAAATTTCATGAAATCGTTCGAGCCGTTTCCGAGATTGATATTATATATATATATATATATATATATATATATATATATATATATATAATATCAATCTCGGATTGCAATTCTTATATATATATATATATATATATATATATAAGAATTGCTCGTTTCAAGGTATTAGATTATGTTCAACAGACCAGTAAGATTATCACGGGTCAACACAAAACACAAAATTTGACTGAGTTTAAAAAGCATAAAATTTCGATATTTTAGGTCGTAATTAGACGAAAAAAAAATATCGTCGCTTTTCTGACGAAAGGACACTTTTGATGTAACTGCACTTAATACATCATAATAATATACTTTTGATTCTCTATCGATATGTATTAACGACGTTTTAATTTGTTAGCATGGTATTTTTGCAATAACCAATAGAGTTCAAAATAAATATATTATAGAGGTTTTTTTTCTATTATTGAGTACCAATTAACAGAGTGCTCAATATAATTACAATCTAGCCAGACTATTTGACTAATAAGTTTTTTTTTTAACATTTGTTCATGTGTACTTTCATGCAGCACTAACACTACACTATCACTAGTCACTATGCACTAACTCAAAGGGTTTTGTCCTTTTTAGTCTTCTGACTAATTGCGTAACGTCGAGCAACTGGATTGCCTCAACGCTAACGTGATGGTGAAGCCGATGACTTCTGCAAATTTGGTGATGACTTTGTCGACATATTCAATTTTCAAGTCCCGATGAATTACGTCATTTTGTACCACGGTGCATTCACGATGCTACGAAGTACTTTGTTTTGGAACCTTTGTATTATTTGTATATTGTTTTTTTGTGCAGCACCACAGTTGTATGCCATAAGTCCAAATAGGCATTAGAACTTGATTATATAATAGAATTTTATTGCGTATTGACAAACAAGATTTTCTGCCAAGTAGCCAATAGGTACATATTTTTATAACATATTTCTAACTGTTCTCGTTTCTTTTTAACATACGTTTTCCACCTCAGTTTAGTTTCCAGTGTCATACCGAGGTATTTAGATGTATTAGCATATCTGTTGCCCTTTAATGTAAATCGGGTTGTATTTCGGTTCTTTATTTGTGAAATCTATATGGACCGATTTTGATTCGTTCAACTTAATTCGCCACCTGGTCGTCCAGCCGTAGACTTTATTAATGGAAGCTTGGATTTTTGTAACTGCTTCATCGTGACTTTTTCCAATTCCTATTATGGCAGTATCGTCAGCGAAAGTAGCAATCACATTGTTTCCTGACACCAGTATATCACTGGTATACAAAAGGTACAGGACCGCACCAAGTACACTTCCTTGTGGATTCCCAGCTTTTATTTCCTTCAGTTCTGAATATGCATCTTCTTGACGAATTCTGAACATTCTGTTAGTAATATATGATTTCAAAATTTCTGAAAATGCTTTGAGCAACATCCTATTCAGCATAAATACATGTCCTTCATGCCAAACTTTGTCGAAGGCTTGCGCTACATCTAACAAGTCATAATTAAAATAATTAAAAAAAACACGACTGCCCTGCCAAAAAACGAACTAAAAAGTTAAAAATCTAAATTAATCTAGTTTAATTGGAAACTTATTAACATTTTTTTAAATGATTTTTTTTTGTGAATCACTGGATTTCGAACTATAGTGTTATAAATTTTTGGAATCTACTCATCATTTTCTAGATGATGATTAAATAGTTAATCTTATTTTCTAATATTTTTTTTCAACTTTAGTCTTTAATGCGGAACCATGGTCACTCCATAATTTTTTCAAAATTTTAGTAGCCTATGTCACCCGGAATAAGCTAGGGATTCTAACGATACTTCATTTATCAAAATCGGTTTAGACGTATAGAAGTTATGGTGGAATATACAAACTCACATACATACATACATACATACATACATACATACATACATACATACATACATACATACATACATACACACATACATACATACATATATACATGAACCCTGAAAACAATATACTCCTTTTTTCAGGCAGTCGTACAGTACAGTAGTGCAAACCTTTTTTATACGACTGCCTGAAAAAAGGAGTATATTGTTTTCAGGGTTCATGTATGTATGTATGTGAGTTTGTATATTCCACCATAACTTCTATACGCCTGAACCGATTTTGATAAATGAGGTATCGTTAGAATCCCTAGCTTATTCCGGGTGACATAGGCTAGTCAAATTTAAAAAGAAATTGATGGGGTGACTATGATCCCGCATTAAAGACTAAAGTTGAAAAAAAAAGTTCGAATATAAGATTAACTATATAATCATCATCTAGAAAATGATGAGTAGATTCCAAAAATATATAACACTATAGTTCAATATCCCGTGATTCACAAAAAAATATTTAATAAAAATGTGAATAAGATTCCAAAGGCTGTTTATGCAAAGATCGCTTCTTAGGGAGGTAAACTCCAAAAATAATATGGCAGGGCAGTCGTATTTTTTAATTCGTTAAATTAAGTAAACTTGTTTCTTCTAATGTTTGCTCAATTATGTTAACTATTCTATGAACTTGATCAATTGTAGAATGCTTTTCTCTGAATCCAAATTGGTGACATAGTACGAGATTTTTGTCATCTATTATTATATGGGTTTAATTCTCCTAAGCAATAGCTTTTCAAATAGTTTGGATATTATGGGTAGAAGAGAGATAGGCCTGTACGACGTTGATTCTTGGGGAGGTTTCCCTGGCTTGGATATCATAATAACTTCAGCAATTTTCCATAAATCAGGTACATACTTAAGTCGAAATGCTGCATTGATTAAATTAGTAAGCTTAACTAGAGCTTTGCGTGGTAGATTATTTTAAACTTCTCCGGTGATAAGATCGTAGCCCGGTGATTTCTTTTGACTCAGGCTATATTTTATTTCCCCTAATACTTCTTTTGATGTGACGAGTTTTATATCGATTTCTTCCTCTATTGGTTGATTTTGCTGGAGGTCACTTTCATGTGTGTGACCATCGTTTGGTTGGATAGCTTTTTCTGTATTGTTGATTGCCCATTTGCTATTAACATCATTTAATTTTTTTTCATATATAGAGGTAACCAAAAAAATGTACAACCCCTCAGGCAAAAATAAAATCCAAAATAGTACGAATCTGTACCTAATTGTATTTTTATCATTATTGTCATTTTGACTCTTTGGTGATCCGGTGAAAAAAGCGGTCATCAAGATATTTATCGCTGATTGATATTTATGGCCTACATTGGATTTTATATTACATGGGATTTCCAAACTTATATTGGTTCAATTAAAAAGTCTTTTAATTCAAAAAAAACCGGTCAAGTGCGAATTAGACTCGCGCACAAATAGCAAAAAAGAGGTCATAACAATACGTAATCAGTTGTGTAAGAACTGGCTTACAATGGCGCTAAACTGGTAGCGCCTGACAAACAATTTGACACCCTATGAGTACGGAATCCTAATTAACGATTTTCGGATATTTTCCAATACCTATCTGTGCTGTGAGACCTTGCTTCTTGCCAACTTTCATGATTCTAGCTTAGCGGAAAGTAACCTATTATGGTTTTGATTCATAAACGGCCGTAGCTTTTGATTTCGTTGACTTAGGTATTACCTTAGGTATTAGTTATTAAGACTTACCAAAAAAAGGTAATTTCTTTTCGTTTTTGTGCATAATTAACCGAAAAATCATAAAATAAACTCTAGGACAAAGAACGATTTTTTTTTATTGAGTCGATAGATCACGTGATAACTTAAATCTATATTATATAAAACAAAGTCGGGTTCGTTCGAACACTTATAACTCTAGAACGGCTGGACCAATTTTCATGGTTTTTGATTCGTTGTATTTGTCTACGTCCCGAATAGCAGAATAACTATTAAAACATTGGATAATTGACGAAAATATAAAATAAAAAACTCTCTTGATTTTCCCATACAAAATGTTTATGGGTTTCCTGTATGATCCCGCGGAAACCAAACCAAACCACGGGTACATCAGCTAGTATTGTATAATTGGTTTAATGTTCCTACACATCCCCGCTTTAGTGGACAGGCCCCATAAGCTAAATACTTAGGTGTGCTTAAAATTCCAGATCAAACACTGTGGCCAATACAAACTGGTGAAGATGTTTTACCAACACCTAAGATAATCCTAGAACAAGAAGGAACTACACAAACAGGTAATAATGATCATCCATATGTTGCATTTATGAACTAGTGGTTCGCCCCGAACTGAGACCTCGCGGTATCCAGTCACTGCACCATACGCATTAAAACGCGTCGAATCTGATGACATCAGTCTTTCATAGACATCAGTTCTATCAGTAGACTATTTTTTATTCCACGTAAAGATGGTGCTAACGTCTATCATTTGTAAGCACAAACAAATAAACTTTTACAGAGCGCCATCTATTGACATTATTGTGAAGTTCTGTTAAAAATACTGATGCTCAATATAATTAAATAATTTCATGTGAATATTTATCTAAGTTTAGTATTTGTTGTTCAAGTACAGGATATTATTCAAATAATTGATCAAGTTTCAGGCTCAACCTTTCAGAAAATTGAAAGTTCGGAGGTCGACTTTGGCGTTAAAGAAAAGTGGACTTTGAAAGCCCCATTACGTCAATTTTTGGGGAAAAATTAAAAAAAAAATATTTTTGGACTCTATTCCTAATTATCTTTAAAATACTACTTCTATTAGAGCCCCCCTGAAATAAAGATTTTTATAACTTTTTAAGCCATATTCGGCTGGAGGCCATAGGTTTATATATTATATTAAAATTTGAAGTAATTACGTTCAGTAATTCAGAAGTTATAAGGCTCTCACAGACGGACGGACGGGCGGACGGACGGACAAGTGCAAATTCACTCAAGTAGACTCGGAGACCTTCGCTTCGCTCGGTCAAATATTGATAACTAATAAGTCGTTTTGCTTTGAAATATTATGGCCTTTTACCTAATGTGTACTTACAATAATTCTTAATGCTATGGGCATTGGAAATGTTTAAAAATAAAAAAATACGCCCGAATTGAGAACCTCCTCCTTTATGGAAGTCGATTTAATAGTTTTGATGCCCGCCTAAATAGGTGCACTACAAATTATACACAAATAATTACTCGATGAAGCATTTCTTGATCTATTTTATTCAGAGTCTCCATTGGAAAATACAGAGAGGCCTATATTAGGACCACCGACGTTTGCGCCGCCTGTCATCACCTCAACAGGGGCTCCGTTCGTAACCACAACCACAGTAAAGTCGATACCCACTACCAGAAGAATGCCACCGCAACCTGAGAGTGGATGTGCACTTGCGTATGATCCACAATATACAATCGGTGATCCCGAAGAAGGTTACAGATTCGGTAATTAAATAATATACATACCCTTATATTACTTACTTAATGTATTACTTACTTAATGTATTACCAGTCTTGAATAATTGACAAAGGATGCACCTAGCGGTGTATCTACCTACTATTTTGGCTGAGGCAGCAAAGTTTGCCGTCAGTTGGAATAAGTTGAAGAATATGGCATCCGATAGGCCTTCCCTCTGCCCCGAAGGGTGGAAACTGGATATACATATTATGTTATAAAATATCTACGACATTCAATCGTTTTTGGTTTTCCCCTATTAGGTACAAGAAATGACAGCCGGATAGAATACGCAAAGTTGCCAGGCCGGCAACTAGACGGTTTCGATCTCACTATTACATTCCGGACTTTTGATCAACACGGAGGGCTTATGTTCTACGCGGCAGCTGAGAGAGCGCCGGATCAATTCTTAGCTCTCTACATGAAAGACGCTAAAGTAAGTTCAGTTTTCACTTTATACTACTAAAAGTATTTAATTACCTAGTCTTATAAAAATAATATCTGCCTATAACTACCTACATACTTAATAGCCTTATAATATACCAATTATAATTTGCGTAGCTCCACTTCTCATTCAATTGCGGTGGAACGACCGGTGAAGTGGTATCTACAGGCACGTACAACGACACTGAATGGCACACAGTGACACTAGTGAAGAACGGTGGCCACGGCAAGCTCACTGTGGTAAATGAGTGGATCGGCGAAGCGAGCGTCACGTGTAATGCGCCCGCTGTTCTCACTGCGCCCTTCTATTACGGAGGTTTGAGAAACGTATCTAATAGCATCGGACGTAATCTCAAGGTGAATTACCTATTTATATTAGGCATACGTACCTAACCTACACTTTGTACTAAACTTATAAATATATGTATAAGTAAAAACCTTTGTTGACGAAATCCCTTTGACCTTTAGTACGAATTCGGCATCTCTTATTCATATAGATTCAAGCCTTTGACTTTGACCGCTTAATGGTTATGGAGTATGGTTACCAAATAATTAACCAAGAACCTATAAAAAAGCTACATTTATATAATTCAAACATCTAGTATTTTCTTTCAGAATTTTTACCAACCATTTAAGGGATGCCTCAAGGGCCTTATGATGAATGCGCAATACGTTACCGATATTCTTCTGAGAAGTAATTCTCTTCGATGCACAGATAACGTGGAAGACGGGGTTTATTTCGGCCCTTCGAACAACGGCTATAGTAATTATTTGAGAGTAAGTTAATTATAAAAACTGCTATTAGATTAAGTTAATAACTGCCTAGCTACTGCGACTTATATAGCTACTATAGACCCTGATGTTGAGCCCAGGTAATTTCTAACGCTGTTGTGTTCAGTGTGACTCGTGACGCGAACGTAAGGAAGTACGAGTAGTTATAGAATCTCGCAGACAAGACGATTAAGGTGCACGATTTTATCGTAGACTTTGGCGCCGCGTTAACAGATCGATAGGTCCTTATTGCGACACAATACAGTAGCAGTCAGTAAACCACCACGAGGTTTAAAAACCTAAGTATATGTATTTTGTTAAATACCAAAATTATTGGAATTATTTAGTAATTGTTATTACTTATTTACCCGCGACTTCGTCCGCGTGGGTGAAGGTGTTTTGATTCCCGCGGGAAATCTTTAATTTTCCGGGATTAAAAGTAACGTATGGCCTTTTCCGGGATGCAACCAAATGAAATTGGTTACAACTCGATTTCATAAAAATCGGTGCAATATAGAGCCGTGAAAGCGCAGCACACAACAAATGTGCCGTAAAAGCGGACAGTCAGACAGACACACACTAGCTGATAATAAATAACTAACACGCCTTGCCAATTATGATTTCGAATTATTGATTAAAATCAAAACGTGTTTCAGCTCCGAGAAAACTTCAGGATTGGATTTGAAATCTCAATATCAATGGAAGTGAAACCGCGAAACTCCACTGGTCTTTTATTCAGTGTACACGGAAGGAAGGATTACATGGTCTTAGAGCTGATGGAAAACGAAGTCGTGGCTAATGTGGAGAATGGAAAGGGACCTTTTAGCGCCAGCTACAAGCTAGGCAACAAATTCTCCCTCTGTGATGGCAATTGGCATAAAATACATGGTAAGTTATATTCCTATCGAATTCATTATTTTAACAAAGTTAAAATAACTTTGCTATAGCTAACTTCCTAATAGTAGGTATCTGGATCTTATCTGGTTATGATAGTTGATGAAATCCAAGGATAGTACTTAACAACATGAGAAATGTTTATATTCACAGCGGTGAAATCCCTCCACGTGGTGTCAGTTGGGGTCGACGGGCACTTCTCCGACCCGGGCCTGGGTGTATCAGGCTCGACGGATACTCGGTCTGCAATCTACATCGGTGGTCACGAACGCGCGATAAACAGAGTGCGCGGAGTTCGTTCCAAGCGGGGATTCACCGGTTGCATCAGAAACATCACCATAAAAGACTCCCCAGTTCAAATACCGCTGAGTGCTGCAGGCAGAGATACTAATATTGGCGTCTGCCCTAGCGATTAAAAATAGAAAAAGTGTTACCTAATCAGGATACGCCTAGTACGAGTTTGCGCATAGATAAATAATAATGGTTTCACTGATTATGAAGTATATTACTACATTTGACTGCACTTTACTGGGTAAGAAGATTTTAAGAGCAACAACTCGTACTAAGGGTACGGCTGATTAGTATTAAACTTTGCCATGAAATACTGTATAAATGAACATCTTAAATGCCTCTTTTTTCAGATTTTTTAAAGCTTAATATCAAGACTAAATAACCTTTTATTCCATAGACATGAATTGTCTTTCTAAAATCATATGGTTATTCCACTTTCGTATCAATTAAAAACTTTTTCTAAAATTGAGTTCCCACTCCGATCTTATCATATATCTGTTTTACCAAATAAATAACAGTGATTTAACTACAAACGCAACTAATTTATTCATCAATCCTGACCCTCATTGATCTTGCTAAACTCGCCCTAGAAACCTCTATTTTTTTAAGAGTTTGTTTTCACTCAAAATGGTTATGGTAGGTAAATAAAATTGACGTTATCACACTGATGGCAAGGTAGCAATGATTGATTGCGAGCTCGTGGTCACACCAGATTGTCACACCAATGTGAATACCATGATTTTTTTTCATCTTTGTCACACTGCTAATATTAGAGGGTTAAGTAAAAGTATGAAATTGTCAATATCACGGAAAAAATGGTAATCGGTTGGGGCGAGCTCGGGCGAGTACGAAGGATGACGAATGGAACTGTTTCTCTAGCTGTTTCTCTAGCTCCATTATTGCTCCACTACAACATATGACATGTTGTAGTGGAGCAATAATGGAGAAGATCAATTGACGGCTGTGTTGTTGCTAGTTTCGCCATCTTTGTTTGGAGTTCTGCAGAGTAATCATTATTGTTTAACTGGATCTGAGGAAGCTGTAGTGCATAACACCAATGCAATGACCACCAAACGGCTAAGTACCTGTCTATGGGTAAGCTTCGCTTTAGGCTTAACGCATCACTGTCAAATTTGACCTAAGTTCGTTAACCTGTGAATGACGATGGTAAGATTACATGTTGACCGATATTTGAAGGGTCAATATTCGCGTCTTGATTAAGAGCATCTCTGAGATGGATGTAGATATCAGTCCTGAGCCGTTCTTGATTTCCAGATATGTAATTTAATCGTTCTGATATCATTTTAGCCATCACGTCGACACAATATTGACTTAATAAGTCTCTGTAATAATGTAACGGATTAACTCTAACCATCAATCTAAGTGCATAAAATTACATGCAAGAAACATTTTTATTACGTGCTGAATCTTGCTGAGGAATAGTCACATAATATCAGTCTTCTCCCCTTACAAACATTAAAGGATACTGAAATGAATCATAGGAGCGGTGTAATTCGGACTTTTTATAGCTAGCCATCTCTACCATGCAGCACTATATCCTTGGGACCTTTGTCTTCATCAACCAAGAGAACGGCTACCTCGTTTACAGTTGGAGCATGATATCTACCTAGGTGTTCTGTTTGTGGTGTGCGGTATAAGTGAATAATTAACTTTAGGTTATCTGAAGAATTAAGTTCAAAGTTTTGTTTAAAACTTCGTATGTAGGTAAACATTGTAACTATTTAAAGCGGTTTGTAATTGCCTATTTAAATCAATTTTCAGCATTGGGGCTATGTTTGACCGCAACGATAACTGATCTGCGTCTGAAATGTATAATTTGCAAGTATTGTGGGTTTTGGCCTGATGGTGGTAAAATGCTACCTATGAGATAATAAACTTGTCCTTCTATGTTATAGGTGGGCATAAAATTTCCTTCTCTTATTGCTTTCGCGCCAAACGAAGACAATTGAGAGGCGCTATTGTACTTGCGCATGTTCGTCATAAAATTACCAGATAGTGGATGATTATTTGTCAAAAGATTTTTTATTGGTTGTGGTGGCTCCAGAATATCAGGAAGATTATTTTTTCCCGAAGCACAGCACATACCATTAGGTTCATCAGTTAATGTTTTGGCATAGCACCTAGAGCAGATTATTCATAGCTCCGATTTGGAAGATCCGTTCCGCGATGAAGGTCCATTGAGAATGACCAGTGGATCTTATCTGAAAGCCAATCTGTTACTGTGAACTAAAACTGGATCGTGAATTCTATTTGTTGATGCCTGCTGCCTTTCTCTCTGTGCTCTTAGTCGTTGAGAA
Source organism: Erebia palarica (assembly GCA_964035005.1). Lineage (NCBI taxonomy): Eukaryota > Metazoa > Arthropoda > Insecta > Lepidoptera > Nymphalidae > Erebia > Erebia palarica. Next base: position 27,479,126 of record OZ035986.1, read on the forward strand.
CGCTCGGCACTCGACTCTCGCGTGCGTAGTTGTGTAGTCCTCAAATTTTGTTCTTCAAGCCGCTGTGAACTCTCGGCACTCGAGCCTCGTGCGCGTACCTGTGTGGTTCTCAAATTTTGTTCTTCAAGCCGCTGTGAACCCTCAGCACTCGACTCTCATGTGCGTACCTTGTGGTTCTCAAATTTCGTTCTTCAAGCCGGTGTGAATGCTCCGCACTCGACTCTCATGCGCGTGCCTGTGTGGTTCTCAAATTTTGGTTTTCAAGCCGCTGTGAAAGCTCAGCACTCGACTCTCGTGCGCGTACCTGTGTGGTTCTCAGATTTTGCTCAGCAAGACTTTATGAACGTTCGGCGCTCGATTCTCTGGCCCGCGATTTACGTATTCTCTCTGACTTGCAAGACGATTTTCTTTTTCAAATGAAGATTCTCCAATACTACGTATTTTCGCCCTGGCCTGGGAACTTTGTTTAGAAAGTTGAGACCCTGGGTCTTTTAGGCATTTCGCAGTCTGTCTACAGCAGTTAGATATTAAAATGTTTAAAAAAAATGTTATATAGTAATAGGCCTATCGAAGTGACTATTTGTACAGGTACTGGACGAATAAATTATATTTATTCGTGCATTTATTCAAATTTTTTTTAAAGATTGTAAACTGTTCAATGTTCTGAGTGTCAATTTTTGAAATATTCATTTTATTTACGTTTTTTTGTCTCTTTCTTGGTCTCTTTTTGTTCTTGGGCACTTAGGTTTTATCGGGTTTAAATACCTATCATATTACAATCTACCGGAAAATAATGCGTTAAAATGTAGGTAATCTTTCGAATAATAAACTGTTTTTCCAATACCCGTATTAATAATTATAAATTGTTCGTACGGTAACCGTATTAATAATTATAAATTTTTCGTACAGTACCCGTATTAATAGACGCACTCTAGGCCTATTACACTGCACTTATACAGGGCCCTGTGTTAAGGGTGGGCGTTGCCACCGCTTAGAGCGTCGCTTATTACACAGCAATAAGGACCAATTTAGGGACCCTTAATCCCTAGCTCTTATTACAATACACTGATTCACTGTAAGGGTCCCTGTGTAAAGTGCAGTGTAATAGGCCTATAAGTTCTCCTGTATTTATTTTTTGTTTTGACAAATATGATATAAAAGACATTTGTCAAAGTCAGAATTTGAAAAAAAATTAATAGACGAATAGAGGTTTAAAGTAAGAAGTCGCAAAAATCTAATTATTATTGCAATTTTCTTAGGGACCGCTATTTTTTGGAAAATAAATGCCTATATTACTCGCTGATAGGGCGGTTACTATCAACATTTAGAAAACCATTATGATACAGGAACATCTTGTTTTAATGTGTAAGTAATCTTACTGAGAAAGCTACCATGACCGCACAAAAGTATTATGGTTCTACTCTTGCCTACATGATGGACAGTATGAATGATACTCTAACATTGTCTATTCCTTGCTTTTAGAGTAAGCGAGATGTAGCTATATAAATTTTTTTGCGCTATCTCGTCTGTATCACGTTTCATATCATGCATAAAATAACAGTATTCTTGCAAATTTCTAGAGGATACTTGAAGAAGAAAGACGTAAAAGCTCTCTTGACTCATTTATTAACATGAACAATAAAAATATTACAGCGAGAAAATAAAATCACACAAGAACGATACGCAACGACGGGTGACAATGTAGTCCGCAGCAGATGCGCACGCATCCTTTTATAACCTCGTCTCTGACACCATCGTTATTTTTCTTAATCGCAGGGAATGTATTCCATTCTTAAATTTCATTTCTTTATCCTGAAACAAGTATCTTATGTTAGTAAATATCTTCAATACGGCCAGACTGACCCGAGACCGTCCCCGGGCTCCTTCATTTCAGCTCCTCTAGTCCAGCAGTGGCATTGCTTAGACTCCGTTGGACACAGACAGAATCTTGAAGTTCTTAAATGGCAGGCGCAACAGAAGCACCTGCAAGCCTCGGCACCACAGAACGTTGTTGGTTGCTGGCAACCCGGAAGATCATCTCATGTCCTTGTCTGCACAACACATTCCGATTCAACACCCAACATTTGACCCCTGTATGGTGCACCCAGCAGCTGCAACATGACCGCCGGCTCATAGAACATGACGGAGGTTTTTCCAACAACGCACGCCTATCAGGCGATGGTGATATTAGGCGTAGCTGTCTGACTTTTCAAAGCACCTGACGCGAACTAGTATCGCGTCAACCTCATGCTTCAAACAACCATTATGACCAGTTCTACGACATTCACGCGATCACAATCAGGCATTCTTGCCTTCCTTCCTCAAGTATAGAATTATAGAATCAGAATAGCCGGTAGGATTAGGCATCACGTTGATACCGAATCCCACTTCTGATCTTGCAAATTTCTAGAGGATACTTGAAGAAGAAAGACGTAAAAGCTCTCTTGACTCATTTATTAACATGAACAATAAAAATATTACAGCGAGAAAATAAAATCACACAAGAACGATACGCAACGACGGGTGACAATGTAGTCCGCAGCAGATGCGCACGCATCCTTTTATAACCTCGTCTCTGACACCATCGTTATTTTTCTTAATCGCAGGGAATGTATTCCATTCTTAAATTTCATTTCTTTATCCTGAAACAAGTATCTTATGTTAGTAAATATCTTCAATAGTATAATAATATTTAATAAAAAAAATATCAACATACCTATATACCTTTATAAAGTGCAATAATTTACAAAAAGTTTATTAATATTAGGTAATAATTTGAAACCAAATAATAATTGTTTGTTCGCTCTATGCTTCCTTATCGTTATGTAAAACGAAACGGTTGTTTTAAATGTCAATTGTCAAGCAAGGCACGTAAATAAATAATAGCAGAAATAATAGTAGGAAGTTGATTATTTTATAACTTTTATGAATAATATTTCGGGCCTCGAGTAAGTATAATTATTGTGCGTTTCTTGCTTTCTTGGATAAAACAAAAAATACTGGTAAAGTTGTGGCGCTACGCGCGATGATCCTACAGGATTTGTGATGCAGCAGTGCATTTCAAGTGGTTTGTGTTGTTTTGCAGCAGATGTCAAAGAAAAATAAACATTAATATATGTTCAAAAAACAAACGATTTTATTGAGATAAACTTTTACAAGTGCTTTTGAATCGTTGATTGAATCTAACACTGTCTTGTTATGCTATTTCTTCTAAGAGCCAGCAAGAAACTCGGCGATTGCTCTTTTGAAAAAATAATAATTTTTAATTTAGTAACTGCAAAACTAAGCATAGCTGGAGTAAGTCAAACCCAAGTGGTTGGCTCAGCTATAGTATACTGCCCGCTGAGTTGGACGTTCATATTTTTTTTAAAGATAGGCCTTGATGTGGTAAGCCTCGCACTAAAATATTTTACTCCGAATTTCAATACTTTTCGAGATATAATTTTTTGAAAATCGCAAATTTTCACCACTTTTCACTATTTCTTACGACATTTACCATAGATTACAGACTCATTGACGTTTAGTTGGCGTACTAAAGTTTCGTTTTACGTATTAGAATCCGTTCCAAACATAAAAAGTATTACAAAATATTAATAATTGAGTATTATTCATATTCAAACCACAAAAAATGTCTATCATTGCATTTATTAAGCATAATAGTATATACTTTCTGTACATGGACGTTTTTTATAATCATTCGAATAAAACATCGAGTTTTATGTGTACCAATTATTGGAAAAACGGAACGCGTGCGTTGGCGCCAAAGTGTCCAAATGTTACTATTGAATTCAAATTTCAAACCTATGAGTCATCGTTTTACGCGCTTTTCAGTTGAGAACATTTTATATTTTTATTTTTCTTTGTTTGACTGCCATGGCGTCTTCGAAGCCTCAGGCCTCGTCGTCGTCACCATCTTCTAGCGTTTCGTCGAGAAAAGTGCAAGTGTTAGACTCTAATGAGCCACTTGCGCTCACCTCTTCGCGTGTTATTGCTCGCCAGTGCAAGTGTTAGATTCTAATGAGCCACTTGTACTTGAAAGGGCTGCGTCTTGTGTAGTGCAGGTATTGGACTCCAAAACCGAATCGGCACACCCCGACTCCACGCAGTCTTGTCTGCCCTACCCCTAGAGTGTTTTTTTTAAGCGCGAAGCCAGAAGCTCGCGTAGGAGGTCCTCATTCAGGGGCGACGAAGCGAGTCTTCTGGCGTAGCCCATTCCAATTAAGAAATTAACCTCTTTTCCTCCCATTCCTACTACTTTTACACCTCCCCCCCACTCTCTCCCTCCCTCAAAGCCACTTTTACCCATTCTCCGTCTTAACTATCAGAGTTAAGCAGAATTTCGGTAAACATAATCTCAAAATTTTAAAAAATTAATATCTCGGAAACTACTGAAATTCGGAACGTCTTACTTGCATGGGGGGTATATCCCCTCCCCCCCCCCCACCCCCCCCCCCCGCCGCGGGCAGTATACTATAGCCGATCCAAGTGGTTTTATCATTTACTTAACCTTCAACATTATTAATAATGATAAAAAATATAAGCTTTTTTGATGTCTTACTTTTATTTATATGGAAACAAGTTTGATATGAATTAAACAATCTATAATACCTAAATGTTTGTTATGAAATTAAATTGAGTATTATGTTTATTTTCAGAACAATAAAAGCTGCCGTCTTGCCCAGAGTTGTTGAATAAGGGCATTCCGCTTAGGGCATATTTCGAGTGCAAACATGCAAATTCATATAATGTGCCTCAGGCCAGTCTAGTGCTGCATCCAATATTGGAATCATTGTTTTTTCTCAATGGATATCCTTAGTCACCTGAAATTTTATAGTTTAAATCAGTTTATGTTGTGCCAAATATGACTGAATTAATTATTGTGAATTTAAAGATAACTGTTATATAATAAATATATCTATTTTTACATACATTACTTTGCCATTTCAATTATTTTAATTCTTGAATACTTATACACTAATATTATAAATGCGAAAGTTTAGATGGATGGATGGCTGGATGTTTGTTACTCAATCGCGCCAGAACGGCTGAATGGATCTTGATGAAATTTGGAACAGAGATAGATTATAGTCTGGAATAACACAACGGCTACTTTTTATCCTGGAAAATTGAAGAGTTCCTGCGAGAACCAAAAAACCTTCATCCACGTGGACGAACTCGCGGGCATGAGCTAGTTACTAATAACTGTTGTGCCCCTACTATCTTAGACTGCATCATCGCTTATCATCAGGTGAGATCGCAGTCATAGCAAACCTTTCGTATTCGTCGTCGTCGTCTCAACCAAGAAACGTCCACTGCCGAACTGCTGTTTCCTGCATGGATCTCCACAGGGCACGGTCTTGTGCCGCTTGCTTCTAGCGGCTCCCAGCTACACACTTGAGATCGTCTGTCCACCTAGAGGGGCGCTTTCCATTGTAAGGCCGCCATTCAAACACCTTGCGTACCAAACGTCCGTAGGTTCTTCGAAATTGGTATTAAATTAGGCTCCTCATTTCTGATTTGAGCATGTAGGAATACTCCAAGCATGCTCTCCTTCACCCAGCCGTGCCAGATTTTTCAATTTAATACCATATTTTGGAAAATTAAATAACTCACTTTCATAAAGTTATATCTCATTAACTTATTTTAATCCAGTAGAATATTCACTTGGAAAACCTCACAATTTCCTATTTATTTGTTTATAAAGTCAATCCGTTGTTGATCCATCGCAAGAAAGTAACTTTTTTATGATTGCTAAATTTGACGTAAATCCTACGTAATGCTAGCTCTCAAAAACACTTGATGAGTAGGTGATAATTGGCTTATCTGGACCACAATAGTGGTACTATTATAATAGTACCACTATTATGGTCCAGATAAGCCAATTACCACTTTTTGTATACTGAAAATGGCTATATACGAATGCTTGAGTACTGAATGACTATAATATAAGCTATAATATATATTAGCCTGATTAATTAAAACATGTTTCTCTAGAATTATTTCGCCTTTTTATTTTCAATAACTTGAAATCAACTTAACAATTAGTCATAGCAACCACAATCATCTTTTTCATAAAAACATTAAAAACTATTATCTATGACACTCCCCCTCACGATGATCTTGGTGTCTATCCCAAGGTCTGAGTGACTCCTATCATCTGGAGAAGTTTGATTAGCTTTGGTTGTGGTAATGCCTTTGTTAAAAGATCTGCCTTCATGTTATCTGTGTCCTTGTAATGGATCGATATTAGGTTCTTTTGGACACAGTCCCTTATAAAGTGTTCCCTTATGCTTATATGCTTGGACCTTTTTCCAGTCATCAAATTGTTGGCTAACTTCTGTGCAGCCAAATTATCATTATAGATTGGCACAGTTTGTTTAGCCACTCCAATGTCTTCTAACAGTTGTTTTAGGTGTAGAGCTTCCTTTGCTGCTTCCGTCATTGCCATATATTCAGCCTCTGCAGTTGATAAAGCCACAACTCGTTGCTTCTTCGTAGCATAACTGATTAGACCACCTCCATACTTGAAGATATAACCTGTATATGAACGACGGTCAATAGTACATGCCGCCCAGTCAGCATCAGCCATACCTATAAATCCATTTCCTGTTTTTCTATATCTGATGCTTACATTAATTGTCCCTTTTAAATATCGTATAACCCTTTTGGCAGCTTGCCAATGCGTTTTGCCATAACAGGTATTATACTGGCTCAAATAACTTACAGCAAACATAATATCTGGTCGTGTGGCTATAGCCAGATACATCAAAGAACCAATCAACGCCTGATATGGTATGTTTTTCATGTCTTCTTCTTTTTGTAATCTCTCTAATTTTAAACTTGTTTCCATCGGCGTTGAAACTGGCTTACAATCGCCCATGTTAAATTTTTCTATCAACTTTTCGATGTAGCTCACCTGTGACAACCTCATTTCTCCCCCTACATGGGTGAATTGTATGCCAAGGCAATGGTGGAGTAAACCCATATCTCTTAATTCAAAAGCTTTTTGCAATTTCATTTTAACTTCTTTCAATAGATTTTCTGATTTATATGCCAGTATTAAGTCATCCACATAAATGTTTGCAAATAGCTTTTCCCCTTCTTTTTCTAAAATATATAAACAAGGATCTGCTGTGGAATTCTTAAATCCAATTTCCAACAATTTATTATGTAACTTCAAGAACCATTGTCGTCCTGCTTGTTTCAATCCATAAATAGCTTTATTTAATTGACATATCCCATTATTTTTATATCTATTTACATCTGATAGCATTTCTTTTGCTTTTCTTATTAACTCCTTATCTTTTCCGTGTATCATTATCATTTTCAAATATTTATTGAGATTTTTCGGCATCTTCATATAAATTTGTTCATCTAAATCGCCGTTTAAAAATGCAGTACACACATCTAGTTGGGATAACTTCACGTCATTTTCAATCGCATGTGCAATGAGTATTCTAATAGTACTCATTTTTGCAACGGGTGCAAATGTTTCTGTGTAATCAATACCTTCTTTTTGATTAAAACCACGTGCCACAAGTCGCGCCTTTCTTCGATCTATTTCTCCTAATGCATTATACTTATTTTTCAAAATCATTTTACTATCTATCAAATTTTTGCTTTCATTCTTGTGTACAACTTTCCACGTATTATTTTTAAGATGAGATTCAATCTCACTTATTATTGCATCTTCCCATTCATCACTGTTCTCATCTATTTCACAGAGGAATGATTGTTCAGCATCCATCTCATAGTCTTCGTGCCATGCTGGTGGTTTTCTCTGTCTCTTATTACTGGAAGTAGTCGCTTCTACTTCATTATCTGTGCAGATTTCATCTATTTCTGTAGTTGCATCTAAGAATATTTCATCGTTGTTCAATTCATGTTCTGATTCATTAACTACACTCTCTATCAACTCTTTGTTGTCTTCTATATTTTGTTTTTCAGGAAAAAGTATAATTTCTATTTCATTGCTATCAACTTCCTTTTGTTTTTGTTCTTCTTTCGTTTCGTTTTCATAAAACATTTTATCTAATACTTTGACATCTCTACTGATTATTACGTTGTCTGTTTTCGGTTTAAATATCCGGTACGCCTTATGATTTTCCGAATATCCTACAAAAATTCCAGCTGTCGCTCTGGCTTCAAATTTTCCATTTTTCTTTCCTTTATTCAGTACAAATGCTTTAGGTCCAAATATGTGAAAATGTCTCACAGACGGAACTCTCATTACCCATTTTTGAAATGGAGTCGCATTATCAATACTACTGCAAGGACTGCGGTTTGCCAAGTAGTTAGCTGTATTAATTGCTTCAGCCCAAAAATCTTCTTTCATATTAGCGTCTATCAGCATACATCTAGCTTTATCAAGCAATGTCCTATTTTTTCTTTCTGCTAAGCCATTTTGCTCCGGTGTGTATGGCGCGGAAAGTCTCCTCTTGATGCCATTTTCTTTTAAATATTCATCATATTTATATACTCTGTCCCATTGTCACTTTGCAAATATACTATTTTATTTTTAGTAAATCGTTCAGCCTCATTTTTAAATTCCTTAAATTTTGATAGGGCTTCATTTTTAGTTTTCATTATATTTATAGTTTTCAGATAAAAAAGTTTCAGGAGTCTGAAGGCTCTGAAAACTGAGAAAATAAATAAAAAAAAGTTTCACCAAAAACTGCTTTCCCACACTAGATGGCGCTATGTATTGTGGTGAGTCTAGAAAATATTTTTAAGTATTGCTCACTACTTTTGGTTAACAAGTTCAACTATTCGACCACAGATGGCAGCATATGCAATGTGAAAGGGCGTTCCAGTTCAACTATTCGACCACAGATGGCGGCATATGCAATGTGAAAGGGCGTTGCTTTAAACGCAGTATTTTAAAATGCTTTGTTCGATCTATTAGTTTGAGACTTGTCAAAAAATATAAATAATTATAAACAAAACATACATTTCCTTTTCATTACTATTTAATTGATCAAAAATAAATCATTCATAATATAATGACTAAGGTACTTAAATGGTATTTATTCATGTAGGGTTACAAGATTATTATTAGGCATGGATATAATGGAACGTCAAAATGGAGTAATGCTTAAAGAGGAAAGCGGACGCTCAAGATTTAAACAATAAACGTACTGTTTTTTTTTTGTCATTTGAACCCTGACCTTATTTGGAATAATAAATCCATAATAATTTCGTTTTGAATTTTTAAACCTTACTGTAAAAACGGAAATCCTGTGCATTGTCCCGAATCGGAGGGCAATTACTGGTCATGTCCTTTGTTCAAATGATCAACTATGTTGTCATTTTCCTTCATTTTTCTAAGTATCAACTCTTTTAACAAAGTTGCTTTTCTAGCTGGACCTTTACTGTAATATATATTTTCAAGCGTATCCCAGACTTCTTTACTAGTTTTACAATTTTTTACTTGCTTTAATTCGCTTGGCGATATTATGAGAAATAACTCGGCTAATGCTAACTCATCTTTTTCTATATAATTACTCAGTTCATCACCTTCACTTGTTGGCTTCTTGATTTTATTAGAAACATAGTTCCACAGGCCAAGTTTTAACAAAAGAGCTTTTGCATGGATTCTCCATGTATCATAATCTTCTCTTTTAAATGGCTCTATGTGGACGTGATGGCTCATTTTCTCTTTTTCTTGCGTATAATCAGAGGCCCATAACCTATAATATAAGCTATAATATATATTAGCCTGATTAATTAAAACATGTTTCACTAGAATTATTTCGCCTTTTTATTTTCAATAACTTGAAATCAACTTAACAAGTAGTCATAGCAACCACAATCACCTTTTTCATAAAAACATTAAAAACTATTATCTATGACAATGACTACTATATTTAAATACTGAGTACTGAGTATATTTTAATACTTGAATACTGAATAACGGATTATATTCGAATGCATGAATACTGAATGACTAATGAGCGAATAATGAGTATATTCGAATGGTTGTATACTGAATGACTATTGCATACTGAGTTATCTATGATGCTACATCTGAATTTGAACACTGAATAATGGATATATTCGAATACTTGAATACTAAATAATGGATTATATTCGAATGTATGAATACTGAATGACTACTATATTTAAATACTGAATAAATTTGATTGTGTGAATACTGAATGAATAATATATTTCAATACTGAATAATGGATATATTCGAATACTTGAATACTGAATGACTACTAAATTAAAATACTGAGTACTGAGCATACACTAATGTCAGGGTATGAGAGGTATACATTTGAATACAAAAAAAACAAATAAAACAACCAAACTTTATAACAAAAATTTATTATCTAAATACGATTTTCTTAAACATAGTACATTTTTTAATGCGCATATTTTAGTATGAAAAATACAGCTATGTAAATCACTGCCCATATATTTTTCACATGCAAACTTAACAAATTTGGACACTCTTTATCTTCTAAATTGTAAATTGTACTTTTTTCTAACATTTGCATTAACCACAACCGTTTTTCAACACCTTTAACGTAAATAGTCTTATCTTGTAAAATGTTTGAATAATATATTTATAGTTCGAATACGGTATGTATCCCTCACTCCAAAAGATTCCTCTATTTCTTTCAATCCAACAAACATGTTTTCTTTCAGTTTTCGACAAATCATAAAATGGATATGGTGGCTTGATAAGAAAAGTTTGTATACGGTTATTAGAATGAATAGCAATTTCTTTTAAAATGAACTCTTTTTCATCAGTTTTGAAGCCTTGGATATCTACTATTATAGGAGTCATGACAATTTTCGAACTATGTTACTCAGCGGCTTATATTCTATTAGCCGATCGTTTATAATCAGACAGTAAGCAATTGTATTTTCAGGGATATCTTGTGAACATTCTATTTCTAATCGGACATCCACCGGTCCAGATTTCAAATTTTCGTTTTGCCTTGAACAATCAATAATAAAAAGCGGCGCCTTTTCTTTGAAATTAAACAAATCAAGCAACGGGTCCACAGGAGCGTTGTAGTAAGACTGGCGAAACTTTGTGTACATTTCATATATTATACTATATTTATTTTCGTCAAATTTGAGATTTAGAGATTCGTATGGATAATATTGTGAATTCAGAAATAATGTTACATTAGTTACTTTACAATGATCAAAAAGGGAACTATCTACAGATTTTTTGTTTTTTTTATTTGTTTGTAGCCCTAATATAACATATCGAGGCTTTTCCAACTGTGAAGCTATTTTGGCTGACCAAGAATGTTTTGTAGTCCTAGGCAAAAATACATATTCATATAAATCCCAATTTCTGAAAGCTAACTGAATAGGTTTGTCTTTTTCTAATAGTTTCAGCAACGTTAGCCTTTCACGATCTGATACTTTCACATGCGGAACACGCCATTGTATTCTCTCTATTTCTATTTGTTTGGCTAGAAACGCAAATTCCAAGACCTTTCTTGAAGGGCTTAATGCTTAATCCATTTCCCATACATAATGATTCAATTTTTTCATTATGCTTTTTTAATTCATCCAGACGTTTTTCGGCTGCTTTGTAATCATTTATTGCTTTAGCTATTCCAGAAGCTCCACCAGCTAAACTACCAACTGCAGATAACCCAGCAAAAATAGATATCAATGGTAGAAAACCTCCCGCTTTAGGGATAGGAATGATACGTGGGATTTTAACATTTGCATTTGTTGCTAGTTCCTTTGCAGCTGTCATCGCCAATTTAATCGCCAAACTTTTACCCTTAGGTTTGCATTTTTTAAGATGTTTTTTGCATGCAATATAATATGTTTCAACGGTTTCTTTATTCCACCACTTGAACATAAGCCGCTTACTTTATTTTTGATCCCCAAACCGGCACCACATTTAACTTTAGCCAACATTGCGTTATTGACTATATGAGCTGCTATTTTTTCTCCTAAACTGGCGTCTGATGCTGTTATGCGGTTCCGTGCCATTTTCATCAGTTTAATATCAGCTTTATGACGATCACTTAAATCAGATGATTGTTGATAGGCTATGTCGTGTTCTTTACAATATTCGTCCAACTGATTAATAGCTTTCTTTTCATAAGACTTTGTACCTGGCCCACAGTAGTTATATCCAGGTAGATGAAGTTCAATAGGCAAATGATTAATTAACCAATTTAATATACTGCTTTTACTCATGCTCTTTAAAACACTGATTAAATCTCATAAAGTAACTATTTAAATAGGAAATTTAATTAAACTCACGAAACGACATTCGTCTTATCAATCCAGCTATTTTCAAGGGAAGGTAATCCTAGCCATTTTACAAATACTTTGCTTCCCTTTTTTTTTAATACTTTTTCAACAAGGTATATGTTTGGATGTTTGGTTTTCTGCAATTCTTGAGTATAAAATGCGCCTAAAGTAGGCTGACCTCTAGAATCTTCGATTAAATATGTAATTGGATTGGTTTCATTTACTTTACTAATTTTAAATAATTCCGTTGACCAATTAGGTGTATATCCCTTTTCAAATACACCTTTGTGCTTACTTATACGCACAAAATCTCCTACTTTCAAACACTTGAATTTATTTATAGCTCTACACTGATATTTTTTATGATGATATCTTTCTAAAATCATTCTTTTATTACCTACGTTGATTTCACTTGGCTTTAGATAGTACGATGACGTGAATTATTATAATTGTAAATTATTCTATCTAAGGATCCATCAGTCCACTTGTATTTTCCGTTCAGGCTAAACTCTTTATACAGTTTTGATTTTAAGGTTCTTATCAATCTCTCGACGATCGATGCTTTTTTTGTGGTGTAAGTTGAATAGTGATTTATATTATGTATTTTAGTCATGTTTTTAAAATTATCGTTGTAAAATTCAGTCCCAAAATCCGTTTGCAAGTTTTTAGGCTTACGTCCATTTTTTAATAACGTTTTAAAAGCCAGACATACATTTCCTTTTGTTTTGGATTTTAGCGGAATAGTCCAAGCATACTTTGAAAAAGTATCAATAACTGTCAAAATATATCTATAACCTGAGTTTTCCTTGGAAAAAATCTGCATATCTATCAAATCAGCTTGCCAGAGGTCATCTATATCTCTCATTTCCACTGACCTCCGTGGAAAATTTACTCTAACACATTTGTGTATTTCGTTTATCACGTCTACCTTGCTCATTTTTAGATGGTTTACTATTTTCAATATATGTTTCCAATTGAGTTATTCTAGTGACTAAGCTTATAACTAAATCATTCACAGTAGTTATTTTTTTAGAGCAGTCTCTAATACTACAGTCAACATATTCCTTCGTCACACTATCATTTAAATCAACAGGCGTATGTAAATTTTTTATTATTTTATTGTCAGCATCTAAATTATCATCACTTAATATTTTAAGAGGGCATTTATTTATGAACACTGTATCATTAACTTTTGGTATTTTATTCAAAAAGTGTCCGAAAATATCAACGTTCATCTTTGAAAATTAATTGAACACTAAATAAATGTTCATGGTGCAATTGTTTTTATTCTTTATTGATATTATCTCGTTGTCATGATTAGTATTACCAGCACTTTTTGAGGCGATTAATAATTTTAACCTGTCAATTAATTCATTGGGATTATCCCAATAAACTAAATCTGTGTTAGACTTATATTTTTTTAGTGTCGGTAATTTACCACCATGCTTTGAGTTACTCTTTGAATCAAAAAGTAACGGTTTTATTATTTCTCGATATTTTATACCTTTATCGCCTTTAATTTGTCCGTTGGCATTATAATCTCTCTTATGAACATTTGTATGATGTAAAATATCTCTATACACTAGTTTATCTGTTTCTAAGATGATTGATAAATTAGGTTTCTTACGTAACAAAAGCTCTTTTAGGCCCGGAGTTAATTCTTAAGATCGCCCGCCAATGTTAATCATAAAAGTGTTATTCCCACTCGCATCTTCAATTTTAGAAAACCGTACCACTGAGTCTCCAATCATCATATTTTTATTTTGTTCCTTTCGTATTCCGAAAGGTATATCCATACTGTCATAAATATCAATAATATCATCCTTTTGTAATGATTTATCTAAATCTGCTTGATTTGATTTATAAACACTATCAATTTTATCTTCATCATCATTTGTATCTTTATCTAGTGACTCGTATTTCTTACTCTCAATATCTTTAGTTTTTATGGGAGTAGATATGTTTTCTGGGCACAAAGTCTCCTGTTTTTCTTTAAATAACTTTTTATTTATATTCACAGATTTAGAATTGGTAACTAAAACCTTAAGTGGCTCAGTCACAGGTTTAAGTAGTCTATTAAGTGTCAAATCAGTCTGATCTTCCACATCACGTATATGTTTCAATTTGTTTTTTATAGATTTAACCGAATGCACTAATTGTTGCTTAATATTCTTATCCATGTTACGAAGTTTACGTGTGTTACTTGTAAAGCAATATTCATTAACAAACACACACTTTTAAGAACAACACTCAAAAATTTATATTTTGGTTGAAATGCAGTTTTAGAATAGAGATATATATTTTGAAACTTGAGTCCATTAGGATGTAATAATAAACTAAGCATAACATTTGTTTTTCCACAATTTGATGGTCCACAAATTATGCAACGAATGGAATTAGGTAATAGTTGACTATGTTTTATGTATAATTTGTTTTCCAATATATTATCAATAGTATTTATTTCAAGTGAAAGATCTTGTTTAATCAGTTTCATTGTTACATTTGATTTATATTTTTTACGCATGGCTTTTTATAGGTGAACTGATAAAATAATATTTGGGATATTTTCTATAGTTAAAAGTCTTAAATAAGGAAAAGGAAATTTAAAAAAAATAAAAATGTTTGACGTACTTTTCTCTTTATTGACACAATATAATAATATAAGAAAATATAGATTTCACTTAAACACTTACAGTAATAAATCGCTTCAACTTATCCCCACATTATTTATTTTATAATATTAAAATATTGTACTACAATGACCCCAAGGTAAGGTTTCAATATTGTTTGGAAGTATTTGCCTTTTGTCATCATTTTTGGTCAAAACTATTTTATTAACTTCTTGAGTATATAAAATATGTTTGATTGATTTAATCATGTTCATTTTACTTTTGAAAGTTACATCACTATTTAAAGTGCTATTGTAATGATTTAATTGCAATCGTTTTGTTACCGATTTAGATACACCTTTTGCTTTTCTAATTTGGCCCTTTTTACTGTTTATGCAATACAGCTTAGCTCTCAATCCAGTGAACTCGGTAATGATTTCACCTCCAAGTTCATCTTTGAACAGACCTGGAATTTTCGCATTAATTCTAGGTATATTATAACAATTGTTCTCATCGAAGTTACTTGTGTCAAAATTATTTATTTCGTCTTTCATATCTTCATAAAATTCTTTGGTTTTTACATAATACAGAAGACTATCTGTATAACACAATCTTACTTTATTTTTATATTTATTTTTAATGAAATCATAATGAAATTCATATAAATGTTGTTTTGCATATTCTAACACTGTGAATCCAATATATATAGGTCTATCAAGTATTATCTTTTCTGGACTCAGATGAATCGCAACTAAGTTTTCGGAGAATACTGAAATATTTCTCAAGTTAGGTTTTGCAATCAACTTTTCGGCACTAAGCTGTTTGTTGGTTTTATTGATGTTATCATTCCACGTTGTTACTAGTTTAATATTAACCTGTTTTCTCTTATTTTCAATTTTTTTCCAAATATAGCATTATTTAATAACTTGAAAAAATCCTTCTCAAATTCAGATGTGGATGCTTGGCGTAATCGAGTATTTAAGTCAATGTATTTTTGTAGGAAGTTTTGCTGTCTGAAAGTTAAAACGCGATGAATTTTTCGTATAATAAGCCCATTCTTCAAGCATTCTTTCAAATGAACGTAATGAATTACATAGTTAAATTTATCATATAAATTTGCTATTAATTTCGGATTTTTACCCCCGGGAGGAGTGAATTTTTCTACTGCAAAAGGTAAATCACTGTGCGTGTCATGTAAATGTTCGGCATAAGCTAAATCGACTTCTAATATATATCCAAAGTCTGATTCATTTGATACGTTTGCAATGTCTAATTTATAAATTTCAGCAGCGGATAATAGTTTGAAGTCAGATATAGGAATTTTTTTACTCATCGCATAACCATACAAGTTATTGCAGTCAAGGTATATCAAGTATGTTCATGGTTGAGATTCATCAAAATCTGATAGATATTTATTATTAGCAACAGCGTTACGAAGAGAACACTGAGCTAATCCTCCACGTATTCCTTTTTCTATAAATTCATAAATCTCCAGGTCACTAATTAATTCTAACCGGATTCCTGTATATAGTAGCATTGTATCCCAAGTTAAACTTGAAGGTGTGACATAATAAGCCGGATCAAGTTTATAATGTCGTAAGCAAGTATTTCTAAAATTTTCAAATATATCACAAAGGAGTAATACGTCTGTTTTTAGATATAAATCTGTGTATTCACGGATTTAATAGAAAATAAATTCCATACATTTTGTGCATGTTTATAATCATCATCGTTTATATGTTCGCCTATCAAACTATTGTAGAAACAATATTTTGAAGGAAGAGTATTTTCTTCATATTTTGCAAGAGTCAATGTATTCGTAAGGGTAAACACCTTTTTGAAGTAACAACTTCAATTGATCTTTGTTATGAAATTCTCTTGATAAATTAATAAAATCTTTTTCATTCAAATTTTTAGATAATATATCTAGACTTGAATTGAGGAATTGAAAAGAATCTATAAATTTTATTTGAATGGGAAGTGAACTGGGATGGGAAAAAAGATTCATTGAATACTAGAAGTATTATAAAAGTACTTACATTATCTTTGATTTATTGAGAAGATATAAACTTTGGAAAATCTAATAGTAGGCACCGGGCTAGGAGGCTTCAGGATAAGACAATGATGCTCTAGCATCTCACTCAATTGCTTAAATAAAACGAAAATGATTTGTCATGAAAAAAACTAGAGGTTCCTTTACATTACCACTCGCTTTATGATGATTGTTGATACAAACCAATAAGCAGGGATTCTCGAGACCATTATCTTCATAATAATACCTAATTCAGTATAAAGCAGATAGTTTCTCCCCGCCTTCTTACTTGGTCATACTTTACTATTAACGTGGAATTTTCAAATATGCTCAATTTTTCTAAAAAGATCGTTTATGAGTTATGAGGGAGCGCATGAACAGAATATTTATATTAGTATGTCGTGGATAATGTGTAAGAGCCTTAATCACAGTCTTATAATATTGCTTACTAAGCATTGATCTTAGAGAATGAATAGGTTACCATTTATCAAATGATTAAACTAGGACATACATTTTATTAAGTCTTTTTTTTTTTTTATTTGCACAAAACATTAATTATAATACAATAGAACTTAATGCTAGCTAGCCTAACCTAATTACTATATAAATCATGCCCACGTGGAATGGTGGCAAGAATACTGGCTGCATTTCCGCGCTGGACAGCCAGGCTGATCCTTTGCGCAAAAAATGAGCCAGCCCTTCTGTCACCAGATGAGGCAATTAACCGCGGTGAAATATCTTGCAAAAAATTTTTGGGACTAAGACTCCACGGCCCAAGGGTCTCCACGGCAAACGGAAGTTTATTAAGTAATGTTAACCTCTACTAATGTAACTATAATTTAAAACATTGTGTTCATTGTTAAACGGATTTATTGATGAGTTTTGAGTAACCTTAGAATGTATAATAGGTATGATACGAATACAAATAATTTGTTTGTTGATTTGTTTGTGCATACATAACGCGGTATGTTAGTTTATTTAATCGGTTTGCTCGATTACAAAACATCGAACCTTTAACATTCTTAGACAAATCCATGAAATTACGAACTGAATGTCAGCCTACAATCGATGGCATGGCGACACTTTGTCTGGAGGATCAAGACACGCGGAAGCGTGTCCAGCCAAAGTTCAAAAAAACTGGCGAGTAGCACCGTGTGTAATATTACACGAACCATTTGGAGCCACTTTTGACCCCCTCATAACTCAAAAACTATTTCACATAAACATGTCAAATTTGGCGCATATATTGAGACTCGTGAGATACATATGTGCTCCAAATTTCATAAGCACACCTCAAATGGTTATTTAGATATAAACGTACAAAAATCGTCATTTTTATGATCAAAGGTATAGATCAAAACTCTGACACGAGGCATGCTACCATTGCTTAAAGCCGTATTATTTTAATATTGTTGACGTTTATGTTGTAGTGTTATAATCATTATTTTAAGGACGTCAAAGTACGTGACATTCAACCGTTAGTTTGAAACAATACTGCTTTAAGCGGTGGTAGTAACTCCTTAACTATTGAAAATGACACATAATTATTATTTTAATGTAAATAATAATGAATAATAATATAGTTGCATTAAAACCTTACCTTCGTATTCATACATTTTGTGCAACGAAACGTCATTGACAGAAAAGAAGAAGAAACGTATTTGAAGTCGTCAGTTCAAGCTGTCAGTCATTGTGATTTGTATTCATTGTTTATAGTGGTTTTAGTGATATCGACTGTTTACCGTGCTTGTTTTCAATGTTTCACAAAAAACTTTTGATTTTGAACTTTTGCAATCAAAATTGATGAGATGTAGAAATGTGCTGTAGAGGTAGTCTGACCATAGATGTAATCTGTCAATGTCAGTGTAACTCTAGGTACACTATATATTTTTCTTGAGAATTCTCGTCTTTAATTATCTTGTACAATGAGTCGTACAATAGAATTACTGGTGGGTGACACACTGACCTTACACCAAATAATAAGTACCTACTAATGTAAAACGTAAACTAAACTAATAGAAAAGTCCTATTACAGTGTAAAGGATTATTTGAATGATAGCAAGGCATGGGTATGAATTGTTACAACGGCTGATTATGTAATGTTATATTATAAGTACATATATATAATTTCAAATATTTGTGAGATGGTGATAATAAAAAAAAGCGGAGTTTATTGCGGGCTCTTCTCAGACCAGGGCACGTTTGGAACCCTCGTAGCTTTAGTTTTAAGATATCGTAGTTAATTATCACCATCACGTCTTATGCTCTGTAAGCATGACGTTCAGAAGGTGTACTTTGTAGGTACATATTTTGAATAAATATGTTTTGAGTTTGAGATTGAGTTCAATAATTTCTGTACAAAAAGTAATGATATCCCATCAAAAACATAAATGTAAAATGAGAGCCAAGTTCAAAATTGTGATATATATGCCTTGGTTGTTGACTTCAGCGACAAAAGAAGTGAGATCTAAATGGGTGCCAAGTTCAATGGTCAGTCCTGCAATTTATATATCCCATCAAAAACATAAATGTGAAATGAGAGCCAAATTCAAAATTGTGATATAATATATGCCTTGGTTGTTGACTTCAGCGACAAAAGAAGTGAGATCTAAATGGGTGCCAAGTTCAATGGTCAGTCCTGAAATTTATTTATAACAACATATAATATTTTATAACAACTTAAAATATCATTTCTTCTTATAACTTAGTATAAAATGTTGAAGACTAAGGCTTTGGCTTGGCTAGTTTCCATATACGAATTATTATTAAGTAGGTACCTAAAAGTACAGTTTCTACCAGCAAGCCAAATTTTCGGAAGAATAAAATAAAAACTTACAGCTTTACAACTTGTGAACGCTATAATTCGTATATGAAAACTAGCCAAGCCAAAGCCTTAGTCTTCAACATTTTATACTAAGTTATAAGAAGAAATGATATTTTAAGTTGTTATAAAATATTATATGTTGTTATAAATAAATTTCAGGACTGACCATTGAACTTGGCACCCATTTAGATCTCACTTCTTTTGTCGCTGAAGTCAACAACCAAGGCATATATTATATCACAATTTTGAATTTGGCTCTCATTTCACATTTATGTTTTTGATGGGATATATAAATTGCAGGACTGACCATTGAACTTGGCACCCATTTAGATCTCACTTCTTTTGTCGCTGAAGTCAACAACCAAGGCATATATATCACAATTTTGAACTTGGCTCTCATTTTACATTTATGTTTTTGATGGGATTCATATTACACATTCCATGTTCATTTAAAGAACAGTTGTAGACTAATAAAACATACGATTATGAACTTTAATAACATTTTCAAAAATATAAAAATTTCGTAAAAACTTGGTAAATTAATCAGATTGCATTAGACATCTGAACTGGAGGCGTAACAAACAACATGTCGGTAAGTCCTATATTTTATTAATATTCATTTTATTAAAATTATTTAAATATTATAGTTTCTTAACATAATGCTTTATCACTCATAGTCTATTCTTTATTTCAGGATTCAAACGATCTTTTTAACTTTCAACCGAATGCGAGTATCGCTCAACGTGTTAGTAATTACTTCCAAAGGGAAAATAATAATGGATCAGACCTTGTCTACAACCCACTCCGAAAAAGAAAAAAACCAGTGTGATGTATTCATATATAAAAGTTCCAAGAAATGGAGCTAAGATAATGAGAATTGAAATATTTGACGCAGAAAACTACGAAATACAATGTTTTGTGAATGTGATGCAAACCTTTGCGTACAATATGTCGTTGACGACGAAAATTCAATTTTTGACGAAATTTATAATGGTGCTCACAACCTCATTGCAAAAATTCAACGAAGTATGTCGAATTTTAACGTTTCCACTGATGCATAATTATTTTTTTGTATTAATTATTGTATATATTAATTAAAACTTAATGTACCTAATCTAAGAATAAAACCATGTAAACTAATTTGTTCATTCAAATAAATGAATTGAAATTCAACTTGAATTTTATTGCACAAATAAAAGTATAAATGCTAAATTTCTCAAAGTCCTATCAAAGATTTCTATATTAATAAGAGCTGTGCTTTTCTTATATCAGTTTTTAAATGTGGTCCGATCATAATATACGTATATAATAATAATAAATCAGTATTTCTAACTTATCTAATTAAATTTAGTATTCCCTAAAAAATCAACATCATGTCTCTGAATATTGGAGATCATGTAGAAATAATCATTACTGAAAAAAGATTAGGTATATGGTCTTCACTTAGTTAAAGTTATTGGCTATCTCGCGCTCGCTCCTACAGCTACCCTACATGCTTGTCTGACAAGGGGTTGGAACTATCAAAAATGTCTGGCTAATGAGGAAACATCATCAAATTATTACCTAAGTATGATATATAAAAATCAGCTTTTATACTATAACATAAGTAGAATTATAATTTCATGAACATTAGGGGTGTCTGGCAAGGGGTTGCCACAATGTTAAGTGTCTGGCAATCAATAACGTGATTTTTAATAATATTCTGAAGGTAATACCAAAAAACCACACTTTATTATTTGATGAATTTAGATCGGTATTTTACACACCTTTAGTACCGTTTACCTGCCAAAGCCACGGTAACCCAAACTTCATAATGGTCCATCGTTCTTACCTGTGTTGGAAGCATGTGCTGACAAACTTTCAGCTTTTATAAAATAACGAAGGTCTGGGGTTCACGGGCTCTTGCTCTATCACGAACCAAGGGACAGTTTATTTTGTTATACTTTTCCCCAAATACGTGACAGATAGATCTACAGTGGTAAGCTAGTAGGTATGGCACATACCACATGTAACGCAATATATCCATACTTCCATACTAATATTATAAAGGCGAGTGTGTCTGTTTGTCTGTTACGCTTTCACGGCTCATCTGTTCACCATTTTGATGAAATTTGGTACAGAGGTAGGTTGTATGCCGGGGAAGGCCATGGGCTCCTCCCGGATTATTTTCTTTTTAGCCCGGAAAATTAAACAATCGCGGGCATTAGCTAGTTATTAAATTATTTAATAAACCAAAGTTTCAAATATAAGAGACGAGTTTTGTTTTAATTTTTAGTTTCTAGTAGGTAAGTACCTAATAGAAGCTGCATTTACTAGGTCATTAGGCTGAATCTCACTCTCACATCTTTTTTATTATTGACTAGCTGATGCCCGCGACTTCGTCCGCGTGGATTGAATTGTTTTTAATTATACGGGGTAGAAAGTAGCCTATGTGTTATTGGCTATTGCAGACTTTAATCTATCTCTGTGCAAAGTTCATCTAGGTCCATTTAGCCGTAATGGCGAGATTGAGTAACAAACATCCATTTGAGATTTTTTTGGTTCCCGCGGGAACTCTTTAATTTTCCGGGATAAAAGTTGCCTATATGTTATTCCAGACTATAATCTATCTCTGTATCAAAGTTCATCCAGATCCGTTCAGCCGTTCTGGCGTGATTGAGTAACAAACATTCATTTGAGGTTTTTTTCGTTCCCGCGGGACTTCTTAAATTTTTCGGGATAAAAAGAAGCCTACTGTTATTTCAGACTACGATCTATCTCTGTGCCAAATTTCATCAAATCAATCCGTTCAGCCGTTCAGGTGTGATTAAGCGTCACTCGTTCATGTGACATAAGTTTTTTTTCTATTCCCACAGCACTTCATTATTTTCTGGGATGCCTATGCCACTGTCCAGATCCTCAACTATACCCATGCAAAAAATTACGTTAATCTGTTGCGGCCTGATTGGAGGACTATCTATTACACGTGCTTTGGGATAAAATTTACAAAAAAATGTGAATCAGGTATTTCTCCACTTCAAACCAAAATTCCAAAAAACCCAACCAAGTTACCAAAAAATACCTAGTTTAATGGCTCTAACTTAAAATTTAATGACAGACTTTCTTACAAACTTTCAACCCCTATTTTGCCCTTTTGGGAGTTGAATTTTGAAGAACTGTAAGACACGTACTTCTTTATTTTTTACCGAAAGTCAAAACACTAAGCTTCGTTGATATAACTTGAGCAATATTTTGAGAAATGAAGGACTTCAACCCCTATTTTACCCTTTTCCGGGTTGAATTTTGAAAAATTGTGAAATATGTATTTCTTAATTTTTAACTCGCAGTTTATATACCAAGTTTCATGGCTATAACTTGAGAAATAAAGGACTTTCATTAAAAACTTTCAACCCCTATTTTACTATTTTGAGGGTTGAATTTTGAAAAACTATGACATACGTACTTGTTTATTTTTTACCAAAAGCCAAAATACTAAGCTTCGTTGATATAACTTGAGCAATATCCTGTGAAATGAAGGCCTTATATACAAACGTTCATCTCCTATTTTACCCCTTTAGGGATCGAATTTTAAAAAACTATGAAATACGTATTTCTTCATTTTTAACCCGCTATTTATATACCAAGTTTCAGGGCTATAACTTGAGAAATGAAGGACTTTCACACACACTTTCAACCCCTATTTCACCCCTTTAGAGATCGAATTTTCAAAAACTGTGAAACACGTATTTCTTTATTTTTAACCCGCTGTTTACTTGAGAAATGTAGGACTTTCAAACAAACTTTCAACCCCTATTTCACCCCTTTGGGGATTGAATTTTCAAAAACTGTGAAACACGTATTTCTTCATTTTTAACCCGTAGTTTATATACCAAGTTTCATGACTATAACTTCAGAAATGAAGGACTTTCATACAAACTTTCAACCCCTATTTAACCCTTCGGGGGTAAAATTTTGAAAAACTGTGACACACGTACTTCTTTATTTTTTATTGTAAGCCAAAATACCAAGTTTCGTTGATATAACTTGTAAAATATCTTGAGAAATGAAGGCATTTCATACCAACTTTCATCCCCTATTTCACCCCTTTGGGGGTCGAATTTTCAAAAACTGTGAAATACATATTTCTTGATTTTTAACTCACAGCTCACATATTAAGTTTCATGGCTATAGCTGTCATAAAAAAAATTAACCCCTATTTTACCACTTTAGGGGTTGAATTTTGAAAAACTGCGACACAAGTGATTTTTTAATTTTTATCGAAAGCCGAAATACCTCGTTTCGTTTATATAACTTGAGAATATCCTGAGAAATGAAGGACTTGCATGCAAACTCTCATCCCCTATTTCAACCCTTGGGGGTTAGAATTTTTAAAAACAGTGAAACACGTATTTCATTTTCAACCAGTAGCTTGTATACCAAGTTTCATGGATATAACTTGAGAAATAACGGACTTTCATACAAACTTTCACCCCCTATTTCACCCCCTTAGGGGTGGAATTTTGAAAAACCCTTCCTTAGTGGGCGCCTACGTCACAAAAGAAACCTACTGTCAAAATTTCAAGTTAATAACCCCAGCGGTTTAGGCTGTGCGTTGATCCCTTAACGATTTTATATATATATTAGATTATTGATTATTTTTATAAAAAAAAATATCTTTATCCTGTTCTTAATTATTAAACCTTTTAAATTAGTATGTTTTTACTAATAAATAATCAGAACTTGCTGTAAAAACTTTATCCCGAAATAGGGGCCACAAACTCACGAACTTGAAGCAACGCAAAATTTTATCACGAAATAAAGTTCAAAAAAGAGGTCCACAAATAAATTAATATTTAAAAAACTACGAAACAAACCTACATTATTCATGCATTAAATTACTGGTAAAATACCAATATTCAACATACAAAAGCTTTCAAACTGATATCATGTTTACGAATTTATTTAAAAATCTTGGAAGTCTTAGGAGCCATAATATACCGAAATAGGGGAGACTTACCTTAAGTCTGAGTGTGCCAAACAAGAAAAAAAATCTTTTTAGTCACACTGGTGTGACCACGAGTGGGCCGCCGAATCATTGAGATCCTGGTGGATCAGTGGTATGGCCGGTAGTACAGTGGCTCCTTCACCTGATGGGCGCTTCTTCATTGCACGACCCGGGCCCGGCCCGGCACCGACACTGACATCAGTGGACGCATAATTGTATGAAATTGTATGGCACGCTGTCTCACTGGCCCGGCCCGACACCGCAAGTCTCCCACTGGTGTCAGGCCGGCATCATTAAGCATGTATTGTGTACGCATAAAAACGTCCATGTGGGCGTGTTAGTGGCGCAATCAGTGAAACCGCACCGCACAACGTGGCTCTAAGTACACAGTTCATTTGCATTTTTCGATCAAGTTCATTAATAAATTAATCAAAGCAGTCTTTACTCATCCATACTAATATGATAAATGCAAAAGTGTGTCTGTCTGTCTGCTACGCATTCACGACCCATCTATTCAACCTATTTTGATGAATTTTGGTATAGGGATAGGTTGTATCCCGTTCCCGGGTAAAGACATAGGCTACTTTTTATCCTGGAAATTTAAATAATTCCCGCGGGAATCAAAAAACCGTAATACATGCAGACGAAGTCGCGGGCATCATCTAGTACGGAAATATATAATTGAAAAAGTTATCCGGTTAACCGGTTAGTTTTTATAAATATCTTACTTTTAGAGTAAAACTGTTCACTGATAGTTCTTTTTTTGTCTTAAATATAATAAATACAAGAAATATAATTTGTTATACGCTCCCATCGCTTTTGCTTACTTTTACTTTTAGAGTAAAACTTATATCTTACTTTTAGAGTAAAACTGTTCACTGATAGTTCTTTTTTTGTGTCTTAAATATAATAAATACAAGAAATATAATTTGTTATACGCTCCCATCGCTTTTGCTCACGACCTATCTACTGTAAAATAATTTCACTTCAAAAATATATAGCTGTCACCGTAAGATTGTAAAAACCGTTAGATTATGATCTAACTCTCGAAATTGCAAACTGTTGAAAGATTACAATTTAACGCATTATTTTTCGGTAGATTGTAATGGCCTGCGGCCGGGCACTACCTGGTTATTTATGTCGAACCCTAACCTAACCTACAAGAAACAGACAAGAAAACGTAAATATTATAATGAATATGTATTTCAAAAATTGACACTCAGAACATAGAACGGTTCACAATCTTTCGACAGTTTACAATTTCGCGAGTTAGATTATAATCTAATAGATTTTACAAACTTACGGTGACATAGCCGCCGCGTCGGTGTCGGTCAATGAAGAATGTAGGTGCTGGTGTCGTGTCGTTATGTACTGTCGGTGTCGGTGTCGGTGTCGGTGTCGGTGCCGGGCCGACCGTGCAATGAAGAAGCGCTCAGTGTCTGAACTATTGGCCTTTGTAAGCATTGAAATAGAAGCAAAATAGAAGTACTAAAATTGTACAATGTTAAATATGAATAAAAATAAATAAATCCATAAACAAATTCATTTATTTGATACCACATTATGCTATACAAATAAAATAATAATAGGTATAATAGTGAACAGGTACCTAACCATTAAAATTACATTAATTACTATAGCCATAAAGGTGGTGACTCAAGATAAGCGCCTGCTCCGAGGAGATTTTTTGCTGGCTAACCTAAGTTGCAGTCTGCACGTGTTTGCAGCTTTCGTTCGCTTTTTGAGTTGTTGAAGTGGGGGGTTATACTGTGACGATCTTTCGGTCTAGCCAAATGGGTAACATTAAATTTTTACAGAATAATCCTACTTTAATATTGTTACGTAAACATATTTTTTTGGTTGACTGATACACTTACTAAAACTTAACAACTTGAGTGAAAATAACAGAAATAGTATTCATTTAATTTAAGGACATCTATTAAATTCAAACAATAATAAAATCTAAATAGTTAAAAGCTAATTAATATTAAAATGTTCATCTTTATTTGTCCCGTATGCCTTTCTAATACCGTTCTACCTATGTTGAAATTTTGTACAGTTGTTAGTGTGGGAAGGTTTCTAACATAATATTATCACCAATCCACCAATAAAGTGATCAATTACGAAAGTTGTGATTATTATATTCGCTATACATAAATAACAATCGCAATTATTGTGATTGGCTGAGTTTATGATACTTTATGGTCCTTATTGCAACAGTGCATAATACTAGCCAATAAAGAGAGAGCATTTTAAGCCAATCGGACGTTTACTCCGTCAAACTTATCTGACCCAGTGACAACGTCGCTAGTATATATGAAAAATAAAATTACTAACAGACTGTAATTGTTATGATCGTCACATTAAACATCATAGCGTTCAAATTAAAGTCCTCCACACTTATTAGACCCGGTTACATCGTCGCTACTGAATATAAAAAATGAAATAAATACAAAAACTAAACAGGCATAAAAATTAGTTCCAATTTTGGCCACCGGTCAGATAAGCTGGTGGGACTGTACGTCTTGTAGGTTTGGAATCTAACAAATCACAATGAAATAAACTTACATTAGATCTACCACTCGTCACTACCAACCTGCTTTGGTTGTATGTTGTGCGTTTAGATTTTGACCTAACATGGGCCTTAATATGCTTTTTAGATCAAGTTCACTCTTGGCCAATGGATTTATGTGTGTTGTATTTTTCGAGCTTTGTATTTAAAGATACAAGCCAATGGTGCTAGTTCGGTTACAACAATCATTAAACTAACAGATCTAAAAATAATGCCATCCTTTCCAAATGCTCCCTGTGAGAACAGATGACATCACATTAGTAGCTTTATTTTTTTAGTTTTGAAATTGTGTTCAACTGACCAAATTAGCACCATTACATAATTAATTGGTTTTGAGATAATCTTATTAGTCATTTATATAAAATACTAATATTGATATAATAGTATAAATATTTAAATCTAACATATGGCCGATTTTTTAATCGCCAAACTTTATACACTTTATGTTCTTACAGTTTATGGTTAGGAAATCTATCCTATTCCTTAGAACAATTAAAATTTAACTCTTAATAAAATTGTCTTTACCAATTATGCAAAATAAAGTAAACCTACTGATTTATTTTCCGTGACCTTCTTCCCTTTCTTGTATGTGCTTCACTTTCTTGAGGCGATACTGTTGAGAAAAAGAAACATGTAGTTACAAACTGATCATCTATTGCTCTCTTTGTTTTATGATGCCTTCGAGTAGTGATAAACCAGCACGAGGTGGCCAATTCATAGTGGCTATTTATGGCTAGTGCTGGGAGCATGGGAGTATTATGAAAGGGATAAAATTAGACTTGTCATTTTAGTTTAGTTTAGAGATTGTGCACAACAGAATTTGCAGGAATGCACTTCATCAGTGCAATTTTTTTAAACTACAGCTTCGATGGTTCAATATTACCAAAAGTTAAAGAAATTAAGGTGAATATATTGACTAATCTGAACAGGTTCTATGAAGTTGTGAAATGGCTATAAGTTTTGTGCACTAGCAAGTTGCAATGAACAATTTTTTAAATTTTAAATGGCCAATCCAGTATATAGTAAAAAAAAGAGGTCATTGACCTAACCTAACCTAGAAACCTGATTTGCCACAACTAACTTTCACGCGTCTATATCTCTCTTCTATATGTATATGCTTTCTGTTGCCACGTCCTCGTCGTCATCGTCGTCTCCTATACCTCCCACACCCTTAGAGGTCCACTGCTGGACGAAGGTCTCCTGCATGGATCACCACAGAATACAGTCTTGTGCTGCTTATTTCCAGCTACACGCGTGAGATCGTACATTAGTGGGGGGTCTTTGGGGGTCGTGCAACGCTGCGTTTCTCGGTGCGAGGACGCCGCGATTCAAACACCTTGAGACCCCAACGCCTATCGGTTCTACGACCTATATGCCCCGCCCATTGCCACTTATGCTTGGCGTCTCTTCAAGCTATGTCAGTTACTCTGGTTCTTCTACAGATCTCATGTCTGTTTGATCGCGTAAGGATACTCCAAGTATAGCTCTCTCCATCGCCTGCTGAGCCTGTTATCAGGCCCTATTACATTATATTTATGAGGCCTATGTAAGCGACCATGTTTCGGGAGCCGAAAGTCATCACTGGCACCATGCACTGTTCGAAAACTTTCGTGTTCGATTGTATAGTTCCCTTTGCTCTTAAATACCAGGAGCTCACTTTTCTTCACATTATATACGAGTCCATGTGACTCAGCATAGTATTCGCATATTTTGAGCAGCTTCCTGAGTGCGCGAATTGATGGGCTCAACGAGACCATATCGTCTGCATAGCTCAGATTATTAATTAAGGAACCATCAATCGAGCAGCCGATCAAAATCTCGCTAAGCTCATTAAGTAGCTGCTTAATGTATATGTTAAATAGAGCAGGAGATGTTAAGCCACCCTATCGAACGCCACACTCAAGGCTATATGGTTCTGAGTAGGCATCGGCCCACCAAAACTTCAGGATCCTAATCAGCTCAGACGGCACATTTAAGCTCTGTAGCTTCTCCCAGAGTCTGTCGTAGCAAACCAGGTCAAACGCCTTAGAAAGATCAAGAAAGGCAGCATACACGGGTGTTTTCCTATCCGTATAGTACTTGACAGTCTGCTTGAGCGCCAGTATGGCACTTTCCGTGGACATGTTTCGTCTGAAACCAAACTGCGCATCACTAAGCTTCAGATACCAACTAATATGACGCTCAAGCAGACCATCAAACACTTTTCCTAATATTGCGGCAAGGGAGATTAGTCTGTAGTTACATTTATCCGAGATATCACCTGTTTTGTTCTTAACCATAGGAACCACTACGCTTTTCATTAGGTCTACAGAGAGATAGGAATGACGAATGCAAAACGTATACAACATCGCAAATACACGGTAGAGATGAGGCCCCGCATTGACAAGATGCTCTACACTTAACCCATCATGTCCTGAAGCCTTACCCGTCGCGAGGCTTTTTACAACACGCTTGACCTTTGCCATTGAACGAGAGAGAAGTATCAGATACTTGTCCATACCCTTGAGCTAATACCGTCCGATGAAGACTGAGTCTGACGTAATGTAGAGCGTACTCTAAAATGCTCACTAAATATGTTAGCTATGGGCCCTGCATCCGTCTCTCCATCCACACTCACAGGGAGAGCCCCTCTAGGCGTTAATTTATTTGTTCCTTTCCAAAATGCATTAATATTCTTTCGCTTATGGTGCTGCACTAACGCATCCATCCAAAGCCGCTCTTCATGATTTTGACAAAAGTAATTTACTTTTAAATTTTCGTCTGCTTTCTGTCATATTGTTATAAGTTACTCCAGTTAAAGGCATACCGTGCCCTTTCCAAATAAGAAATTTCTCACGGGCCTCCCTGTGAATATCTTTTACGTACCTGTTCCATCCCGAGACGCGTCTACCTTTGCCGATCCTTCCAGGTTGATTACTCGCGTACGCTGCCTTCCGGAGTGCCTGAACTATTCTTTGGTATAACTCATCAATTACCCTCCTATGACTTTGATCATCGCAAATTTTGTCACAACATACGCTTAACTCAGCAGGAAAGTCTATTGTCTTAAATAAGTCTGAACACATTTTATTGTACATTTCTATCTGGGTTTTATCCCCCCATTTAATTTTAAAGTTATTATGGATACAACTGACGACCCTGCAACCTTCGTGTAACTAGACTTTATTCTTGCGACCCCAAAGTCGCAAATTAACTCAAGAGGGAAATGATCAGACCAGAACACATCATAGCGCACCTCGACGTCCCTAATCGATAGCCAGCCCGCCTTCGTCACCAAGCATTTATCAAGCCAGCGCAAACACCCGTGCGCATCACTAACAAAGGTGTAGGTGTCGCTGTCCCGTGCATGCTTGGCAACATCAGCACATATCCAATCCTGCTCTGAGCAAAAGTTTAATAGCTCCCTATCGAAAAGTTCGCCAAGATGCGCGGTGAAATCTCCCAGCATGTACACAGATTCAATATCACACAATTCAATTGTAGCTATAATTTCACTGAAACATTCATTAAATTCCGCAATATTCTCCGATGTGTCCGTAGGCATGTACACACAGAAAAATAATAACTCTCTATTCTCAAGTATCCCTTTTATAGCCGTTATAAGACTATTATTACACGGCACTACAGATACTGACGTAAAAACACTTTTCGCCATAGCATCGCCACACCACCGTAGGGCCTACACCTCACTGGGCCTGGGCCCTCAGAGAGATTCATATATGATTTTCCCGTGTACATGAAATCACTATTTACGTCTCCGAGCATAGGTATCTCATCAGGCAGTAACCAGGTCTCTTGTAGAGCTATTGCGTCTGCTGATTAATACGAGGAGATCACACATTCACGAGACCTCTTAATACCCTTACAGTTAAAGCTAATAAGTTTTATATGTAGGCACTTATCATCCATTATTAATAGGTAAATTAGCCTCCAACGGACTAGCCTGAGCTGTATTACTCGCCTTATATTTGAAGTATATTTAACGCCTAAATGCTACGCTTTCGGGCCATTCATTTTCATACATTAACACAGACAACTTTCGTATAAGAATATCAAATTTATAAGCCTCGTATTGTTTTGCTTGTTTCATACTCATTTTTATCTCTGCGGCCTTAAAACTTCCTTGCGTGTCCGTCGCTCCCTTACCCTGATTCCCTCTAAATTTGTACTTATTTTTCTCTTTATTATACTTAACTTGAATCCATCCTTCCTCAATATTTGAGTTATTTTTCTCCTTCACGACATCCTCAAATGTATACGGCTCGGCCTGTGTCGGCGTACAGACGCAAGAATTACACGAAACCGCCGTTGGTATTTCTTTTAGGCATTTATTTAGAGTGAGATCACTGCTATAGGTATTCGAGCGTTGTGAAAGTAGGATGCCCTGTTGCGGTGACGATGTTTTCGCTCCAGTTCCTCGCGTTAATTCTTTCCTTGATAATTTGAAGCGAGATCGCTGCAAGCCGCGTGCTCGATGCGTAAGAGCGGGACATCTAGTGCGCCGTAATGTATTTTATCTACTCCCATGCTATAAATCCTCTATAACAGGTTCTGAAACAGTAAGCTTATTGCCAACGTTAAAACACCCAATGTCCTAATAACCATAACATCATCCAAACGGGTGATGTAATGTTGTGCTGAATTTCATAAGAACACTCCTTTGTTTTTTTTTTCGATCTCCTCTGCGCAAAGGGTTTACTCAACAGCCAGCCACATCTGCTCGATGCGTGGTATCTGTATGAATTACAGAAAAAAAA
This sequence comes from Erebia palarica, assembly GCA_964035005.1. Lineage (NCBI taxonomy): Eukaryota > Metazoa > Arthropoda > Insecta > Lepidoptera > Nymphalidae > Erebia > Erebia palarica. Next base: position 27,511,144 of record OZ035986.1, read on the forward strand.
GAACATCTATGCGAATTTCAAAAAAAGAACATTGTCATACACGCGCGTTTCAATACCAGAACGCCGCGCGCTATAAAAAAAAAGTAGGTTAGAATTTTCCCCGCCATTTTTCTTCCCTTTTTTATTGTTTCGTTAACAAAAAAATTTGCGATTCAAGTTTTTAGCAGTTTGGGTAAAACAATTGCTAACTATTTACAACTTCCTAATCCTGAGTTGTATACAGGACATTGCTTTCGCAGAACATCTGCCACAATATTAGTAGATGCCGGAGGAGACATAACAAGTTTAAAACGGCACGGCGGATGGAAGTCTACATCTGTTGCAGAGGGCTATATTAATGACTCTACAACCAACAAAATCCACGTGTCGAATGTAATTTCGAATTCCATAGAAAATTAAAATAGTGAAGTAAATATACATAGTACATCGGGATCAGGACGTTCCAACATTAAAGAACATCAAGTGAATTTTAATAATTGCACTATACAAAATGTTAATTACTACTACAATAAATAATTCTTTCATTAATACTTAGTTTATTTGTATATACTCAGTAATGGATGATATTAGGTTACTAGGACTGGATGTTTTAATGTTAGCAGTAAGCTAACTATTTCAGAATCTGTTATAGAGGATTCATAGCATGGGAGTAGATAAAGTCTTGTATGCAACTGTTGATAATTAGGTATTAAAACACTCATATGATACTATTATCACACTCCGCTTCATGTCGTGTGATAAACCCACATTCGTGTTTTAATACCCCTTATTACACAACTGTTGCATAAATAACTATTATCAATCCCAACCGGTTTGTTCGACATAGCGTCGCGCTGATCGTTGCCCCCAGACGGCGTGCAAGCGAGACCCATATATGCACTCGCATTACCATCGGGCGAGACAGATATATGAACTTGACCTTGCGGGGCCTTGAAAACGACGTCACTCTTTTTAACGGTCACTGACTCCGCCGCTAGTTTATAGACCTTCGGTTCAACGTCCTCTTGTAAACTGCAATAGGTATTCTATGTTAAGCCCATTGGACCACTATCGCACATAACAAAAGTGTTTGCTAAACATCCTCCTCTTTTTTTACCAACATTATTTTGTTCAGAGATTAAGTTTTAGAGTTCCTCCTTTGCTATTTATGTAACTTTTACATGGTCAAGCTCCCTTTTAAAACCAACAGGTCCTTTAGAAGTCTCATCGCATCTATGTGGTCGAAAGTTATTGAAGGAAGCTTTTGGAGCTCTCGGGCCACAAAATTCGGGACCAATTCTGGATCTACGGATTTAAACAGATTTATAATATTCTCCACATCCCTGCCTGCATTTCCTTTATTTTTGCGCTGCATCATGCGCTTTGCTGAGAGCACAGCTTGCTGAAGCAGTGTCTTTTGCATGTTGCACAACATATCTCTTCCTCCTTGAAGACTTCAACACACAACTGCACCAAACTTATATGGTCCATTACATCCAACTTGTTCTTGATGATGCTTTTATATATTAGAAGCTTGTTCTCAAAACTTAAGGACTGTCTGCCTATCAGCCAATATAGTTCCCTGAACTTCCTGTTGGCCTGATCTCTATTATACAAAATGACTGCTTCACTTGAGATCCAATCGTGCTCAGGGCTGAATGTCTAAAGTTCTATGACAATTACACATTTCTCCAAAAATTCACAGGTTTCGCAATAATTGGAGCATTGAAAATGAATACAAATATTTACGAAATAAAAAATTCTGAAACAAAATCTCTTCTTCAAAGTTTTTCAAAAATTTACTAACCGATTTTTAAAATTCCTACTTGAATGCACATCTCGCCTGCATCCGCATCTTTTAACACCATTACCATGACGATTGGTCAATAATCATAGAAGCTACATCACTTTTTATATACGGAAATACCTGTTTTTCTACAATTCCAAATCTAAAGGGACCACCTACATACAGGTCACAATTATTCACCGATTTTCTTTCGTTTTCGCCATTTTGTAGATAAACTTACACCTAGGGCCCTTTCTTTATTTTTTCTTAAGTTGATTTTTTAGATTTTTCAAAATCCATAAAAAGTTATCAGTTGATTCTCAAAATTCAAACGGTGTGAGCGTTTGAATTTTCTGTTGTTCATTGAATGAAAATTGTCTCAATAAATTCCTCAACTCTTGGTACTATTCCCATATCAATCCTCCCAAAATCTTCGAAGCTATGGCCAAAAATAAGTCTCAGGCGATTTACATCTGATAGCCATTTTAAATGGTAAAAATTTCTCAAGTCTTGGTACTTTTGCCATCTCGATCCATCCAAAATCCTCGGACCTATGGCCAAAAATACGTCTCAGGCGATTTGCACCTAATAATTATTTTCAATGGTAAAACTCCTCTGCAGCAAACGAAAAAATAGACACGCTGGATTTCGGCAATTAGTTTACCTCTTAAATCAGCTAAGGAAAAGTAGATTATTTGACACACAGTAGTTGTATCCACCTTAATATTAATAACCTACCTGTATGTTCTGTATACTATTGATGTTGACTTTCAACAATAAGCATTATAGATTGATGCTGTTGACTGTCTGTATGGATTGTTGGGACAGTTCGAAGGCATTCAATTTGATGAGATGCCCAGTCCTTTTTCTGGCAATATGTTGAGCAATATGGTGTCCTCCGGCAGAGTGAGCATTCAGCTGATGCTTCACGATTACAATTTGCACACTGAAAATGTTTTTTTGTTTAATTAACATTATACATGTGAAAGTATGTCAATCTGTTACAATTTACAGCCCATCTATTAAATCGATTTTGCTAAAATTTTGTAAAGCATTTAGTACAGCTTTAATGCCAAGGACTGACATGGGCTACTTTTATCTCAGACGAACAACTAGTCTCATCCCATCGGTTTTGAAAAACTTAAGTTCATGGCCCACATTTAGCTACGGCACGATATGATGACACTTTTGACGTTTTTACTTTGTACGCTCATAAAGTTTTTTATAAAATGACACGATCATTCGAAAGAACAATAGCTGTATTTTATTGTCAACAGTGACGTGGCGTACATTCTTAAATTCTCATAAGAAGAGGGCCTTCTGATAAAATTAAAGGGCCTTCAAATATTGAATCTTCTGTCAAGTCTGTGTGTTCTAAAAAGTCTTCGTGGCGATAGTTACCAAAAGTATAGCTACGTATAAAATAAATGTAGTATAAGTATAGTTATGTTTTGAAATATCAGTATTACTATTCAAAAATATTAAATTGTATATACTACTATTATTCTTTACTATCAGTAATACTAGCGTAACGGGCGGCGTATTAGTTTAAGAATTGCTGTAGGAAGCAAACTGAAAATCAGCCCTGGGTATGGCTGCCAATACCCAGCACAAATCTGAGTTTGTGACCCATTGTGCTTTTGTTAGTCCTTAAGTTTTTTTAAAGTCCAATATTATAAAATGTTATTTGAGAACAAGACTGTAACGCAATACAGACCTTATTTATTTATTTAATAATAAATAATAATAATAAATAATCTCTATATAATAATAATAATACATGGAAACATTCTAAGTCTGTGTAGTGATGCCAACTGCCAAATCTGAACACATGCAGCTAAACTTTTAGCTTATCGGTAAAATTTATGATAGGATTACCTTTTTGGAGATAGATTCGTCAACACTATGCAACGAGACCTGTTCACCATCTACCGAAGCGTCAACTGTAGCGAGTATCGCAGAAGCTCGCTCCTGCTCGTACCTATCAAACTGCCTGGCACTCACAATTCTTACATCTTCGACACACTGTTTTAGGTCACTGGAAAGCTGCATCAGTGACTGTCCAATGTCTTCCAACCTTTTTAATACTTTAGTCATATCTGGAAGACCTAAAATTAAGAACAATGTAATAACAATTTGATGTTTTACTCCTTAAAAATTAATCAAAATTGACATTTAAATAACTAAATATAAGAATGTTGTATACTCGAAAATGCTAATGCTGCAGCTGTCATAGTTGGTCTGACAACACAGGAAATATGCAGATGCCAGCATTGTTATTGCATATTGCTTTTTATTATATTATTATCATATTTGTTTAGTACTTAATTAATAAGCGCTCAGCAGCATGGCATACCAGAAGGGTGGTCACAAGCCACAGCTTAAGCTTCCCACTAGACAAGAGTAGGCCAGACCAGACCAGAATCCAATTGAGAAGTTGTAACATTTGAGTAACTAAATGTACATTTTAAAAGTATTGTAGTTATTCAAGTAAAGTCGCATATGCAAAATGCTGCAGCTGAACAAAGTTGGTCTGTGAACACAGGAAATATGCAGATGCCATCATTGATATTGCATAACATTTTTAATATATTACTAGATGATGCCCGTGACTTCGTCCGCGTGGATTAAGGTTTTGATTCCCGTGGGAACTCTTCATTTTTCCGGGATAAAAAGTAGCCTATGTCCTTCCCCGGGATACAACCTATTCTTGTACCAAAATTCATCAAATTCGGTTGAACAGATGGGTCGTGAAAGCGTAGCAGACAGACAGGCACACTTTCGCATTTATAATATTAGTATGGATTTATCATATTAGTTAATTAATTGATAATTGTTCAACAGCATGATAATATACCAGTAGGGTGGTCACAAGCCAGCTCCTAAGCCACCCACCAGGCAAGAGCATACCAGACCAGACCAAAAGCCAATAAAGAATTTATACATTTAAATATTGAAGTAGTAGAAAAATTCAAATGCAAATCAAATTCAATGAAAACAGAAAATATGCAGATTCCATTATAGATATTGCATAACGCTTTTTATTATATTATCATATTTATTTATTACTTAATTAATAATCGCTCAGCAAGTAGGGTGGTATGCCAGTAGGGTGGTCACACTCACAAGCCAGGGCTTAAGCTTCCCACCAAACAAGAGTAGTCTAGACAAGACCAAAAGCCAATTAAGAAGTTATACGTTTATGTAACTAAATTATACAAAGTTATACTTTTTAAGAATATTGTATTCAAGTATAGTCGCAATTGCAAATGTTGCAGCTGGTCAAAGTTGATCTGAGAACACAGACAATTTGCAGATGCCATGATTGAAATTGCATAAAGCTTTTTATTACAAAATTATTGTTTATTAAAAATAATATAATCGCTAAGCAGCATGGTATATCAGTAGGGTAATCACAAGACAGGGCTTAAGCGTTCCCCCAGACAAGAGCAGACCAGTCTAGATAAGAAGCCAATTAAGAAGTTATTCATTTAAACTAAATGTACATTTTAAAAATATTTTATTGAAGTAGTAGAAAAATCCTAATGCTGCAGCTGGACAAAGTTGGTCTGTGAAAACAGAAAATATGCAGATAGCACCATTGATATTGCATAACACTTTGTATTGTATTAATATCATTCCCTACAGGTACTAGTAAAACAGTTGCCCAAATAATTTCCAATTAGCAGATTTTAAGCTGAGGTGAGGTGGGTAGCAGAAAACCCAAACAGAGATATTCAGAAAGTATGTACCAACATTTCTATGACAATTACAGCAAAGGAGATGAATATGTCACCGTAAGACTGTAAAAACCGATAGATTATAATCTAACTCGCGAAATTGCACACCTACCTACAAGAAACAGACAAGAAAACGTAAATACAATTAATATTTCAAAAATTGACACTCAGAACATTGAATGGTTCACAATCTTACGACAGTTTACAATTTTGCGAGTTAGATTGTAATCTGTTTTTACAATCTTACGGTGACAAATACATCTCAAATACATAACCAGCAAATATTAAGTATTCCTAATATTTTCTGGTTATGTATATAGGTTATGTGTTTTCTTTGCCAAAAAAAATTTCCTTAAGGCTATCGCAGAGTAGAGAGTACAGTATAAATACACATCACAAGTAATTTGAATTTCTAACTCACATTTAATAATAATATTAATATAAAGACATAAAATTAAATTCACCCATCACAATTATTATAAAAATAAATACTTAGTGGTTGCCCAGGCAGTGCACATTTTTCGCATGAATGACTTGGACATAGTAGTGATATATCCATCTATACTAATATTACATATGCATAAGTTTGTCTGTCTGTCTGTATGCTATGCTTTAACAACCAATCTTTCAATCAACCAACTTTGATGACCAACATGACTAGTGATTATTATTTAGATTATAAATGCTTGAAGCATAATTTACACAACATACCTCAAAACGCAAACATCTTAACTCAAAAGTATGGGATTTAGAGAACATGATATATTCACCTGATGTGCTCATTTCTGGACTGGCCAATAACTGATAGTCAGAATTTGAGTCCAGTCCCTCTGCGATTGTCTGCCATGCTTCTTTGGAATGACTGTTACTGCTAGTCTGATGAATATTGTCTACATCAGCTTCAGTGAGAGTACTTTCACATTCCACTTTTATTTTCTTTTCTTCTAGTCCTAGCAATTGTGCAATAAAAATTTATCAATAATGTTAAAATAATCAGAGTATCGAGTAACATGTTACTTATTCTTATTACAGTTAATGTGCATTACCTTCTTGATTTTTTCTCTTTCTTTTATATGGAGTGAATAATCTTATCGGCCCCATTGCTGGAAAAAAATAATAATCTTGTTATAAAAGATGATAAAAAAAAGCTTATATTGATATTAAAATTAAAGTATTTTAAACATCTGTATAGGTCAATTTATACTTTGATGCCTAAGAAGCGCCTAAAGTATGTATGTGTCACCATAAGATTGTAAAAACCGTTAGATTATAATCTAACTCGCGAAATTGCAAACTGTCGAAAGATTACAATTTAACGTATTATTTTTCTTGAAATTGTAATCTGTTATGTTAGGTTAATCTAACTCGCGAAATTGCAAACTGTCGAACCCTAACCTAACCTACAAGAAACAGACAAGAAAACGTAAATACAATGAATATTTCAAAAATTGTCATTCAACGGTTCACAATCTTTCGACAGTTTACAATTTCGCAAGTTAGATTAATAATCTAACGGTTTTTACAATCTTACCGTGGCATATGCACTGATACTATGAAAAGGCAGTGGTAGAAAACATACTATCAGTGTCCTAAAATATATCACTACAATGTGACTCTCTACCTAATATCTCAGCTACCATTAAATAATACTACTGTTGCTATTATCAATATTCTCTTCAATGATGTAGTTATTATTTCAATATATGACCCTATCACCAGCAGTTTTTGTTGGGCTCACTTTGCAAACCTTTAAAACATAGTATTAGGTCTGATCAATGATGAGTATGCAGCAGATGATTCCTTGATATTGCACAGCTGGCCTAGAACTTATTTTTAGCTTCACACTATCAAGGTCTATAGTAACTAATATTATATAGTATCATAAACTACTTATAATGTAAAAAAGTAGTGTGTTGTATTGTATTTTCATCTTATAGATGTAAAATAGAACTATGTACCAGTTTGGTCATCACAACATGCTCCACAAGTACAACTGGTTGCATGTGGGGTCAGTATACCCTCATCAATCAGTGCCTGTATACTCCTTCCACCAAATCTTATTGATCGCTTCCAATCCTTGCTAGATGCTCTTCCGCAAAGTGCTTCGAATTCGCTTGGCGTGTACCATTCCATTCCATACTTGATGCATCTACCTCTACCTCCAGATCCTAACCTCTGCTTATGAAGCTCTGCTGAAGTATTCTTACACCTCACGGGTAAAACGGGCATATTCGCTGTTTCGACCCATGATCGATTACTCATTTGTTTGCTTGAGAAAGTTGTGTTGTTCTGTGCGTCTTCCTTCTGCTCGCGAGCTGGCGGTGGCGACGGGGTGTTTTGTATCACTATGTGCGTCGGTTTTATGTCCTCCGGCACTGAGCCCCCAGAGATGAAGCCGTTATCCACACATATCATAGGCTTGAAGTGCTGCAGCTGGTCCGAGGTTATGACGTTAAAAGTAGTGCCCGTGATGAGAGTACCGACCGGCAGCGAGACTGGCACCGTGACGACGCCATTAGTGTCGCTTGTCCGCCGGGCCGCTTTGATTGCAGTCGACAAAACCGTACCGCCATCAGAGCAATCGGCATTATGCTCGGCCGCATTCGACAGAGAATCGGGTTCGGCTACTTCGGTAATGTCCGGCATAACGACGTTGTCCGAACTTCTATTTTCCGCCATTGCTTTCTTCCGCCCGCCCCTGTAAGCCCCTTCGCGAAGCGACCGAATTTTGAAATAATCACATTAAACCTTGATACAATAATCACACTGTAAAATGGAAGTTTAATTCAGTTGTATTGGCCATGCCATGATCATGACAATAAAAAACTCTGTTATAAAATGTCTTTACGCAGCAGTCATGACGGCATTTTTGGCGGCAAATTCAAATTATTCAAAACCAATGTAGGTAATATTTTTTTATTTTGGTTTTCTTTTTTGGCAATGAAAAACATACATTAGGAAAAATTCATAGATGAAAAATACCTACATAAAACCATATTACTTACTCAATTCGTGCTAATAAATCGCTCATAGAATCATAGAGCACTCTATGTAGAAGCGGCACTATAAAAAACGAGTGCTTTAGACCACACGACTGAAGTAAAATCTATGAGAGAAAGAGAGAAAGAAAATGTGTGCTCGGACCTCTCTCTCTCTCTCTCTGTAATATACGAAACGTAACTTTCTTTCTATCTTCACTAACTTATATCTCCCTCTCATCTTCCGTTCACCTCACCCGGTCACACTTTTCGTAACGCCTTTTTTCGTAACAATTTCGTAAAGAAATTTTACTTCAAAAAGTACTCCTGTGCTGTTGGCTTACGAAAAAGCAGTTTAACTTAATTATAGACAATGGTGTATTGCTGTGTTAGGCTGCAAAAACCGAACTGAACGTAAATATTTTTGGTAAATACGAAAACATAACCTAATACATACATTTTCAATTTTGACCTTATTTTACCTGATTGTTACAGATAAAAACAGGTTATATTTGTAAAGACTCGCATGAATGCTACAATAGTAATTTGTGTTATAAGGGGCCAAAGAAAATTTTTGTTCCCCGAGGGCGCTATTTTGAATTCAGAGCGAAGTTAAGGATTCTAAAGTAGAATCCTGAGCGTAGCGAGGAATTCAATATACGCCGCCCGAGAACAAAAAATTTGGCCCCGAGTGACACACATAATTTTTCATCATTACGTATGAGAAAAAGCTAGGAGTATCAACGTACTGTGTATGGACATTACCTATACGTTTAAGCACCAATCAGAAGCACGAACGCGAACCAACCAGAAGATACTCGTATCAACCTTCTATGTATAGACATTATTTAGACGTTTAATTAATGTATATATAAAACACAAATAAATTATTATTTTTTCAGCGCGCAATGCCGTTAAAACGTAACCGGCCAGATATAGGTAACTTCATACATTATGCGTTCGACCTCTTTGTTTAACTAGTATTTTTTCCCTCTTTGGACTAGCAGCCATAATTCCGTTCGAAATTCAAAAAATGTAAAGACGTATATCCGATCATTAAATTGATCACGTGACTTATCGAAGACAACAGCCACTCAAACATTTTTGGATTTCGAACGGAACGAGCGATCGACAGGTTTTGCGACGAACGCAGTATACTAAAGCACGAACGCGGATCAATCAGAACAGAGAAATAAAAAGTCCCATGGGTCTAAAAATTACATTTTGCTTCCGCTATCCTCTGAAGCCAATATTAGTTTTTCGAATAGGTAGAATGAAAAGTATATTGGCAGTCTTATGGACTGCCGAAAGAAGTGAAAACGAATATTTTAAATAACATATATATTTTTGAAATTATTTTAACTTTATATGTTTTTCTTTTTAAATATTTTTTTAAGTTTAAAATAATTAAAATATAAACCTTAAAACCAGGATTATAACGGAGGCGGCGGTGAGGTTCCCTTACAACCCTATTTAAAACTAAGGCATTAAATTACGAATGTAGTATATTTGAGACCTTTTGTCTTCGTAACAACGCAGTGAGCTTACCCCCTACCAAAAAGTGCTCAACGCGACTAAAGGAGTCTCACTTCAATACTAATTTCAAAGAAAATATCGCATTAAGACTATTGCTATCGCATACTGTATACGCCGATGCAATGTCTATATGTCTTTCTCTGTCTACGTACAATCATTATTCTAATTTTTTTGACTGGCTTTAAGGTTCTGGGTTCCAGCTCTCTTATGCCTCTGATGATCATACAGTCTATTTGAAGGGGCAGCGTAAAAAATGTACATAAAACTTATGTCACGTCATTTCAACTTAGCTATCAATATTTTCACTGTGGTATTTCACAATACACTACTAATACATTTAAAGTTTTTATTATACTCAAAAGTAATTAAATTCAAACATTAAGAAGCTAATCATATATCAATAATCTAGAAAGAATCCCAAAATAAAAACAAAGACTAATGACCTAATGGGTGTTTGACACATAGAAATAGATTGATTCCATAGAGATGTGACATGAAAAGTGATCCATAGACTGAATGATAGGAGCGGGGTTAGTCGATTGTAAAAATCGAAAATCGATTACCACATTCTATTTATGATTATGAAATTACCTTGTGATGTTGAAGACAATATTGTAATTCCATTCACTAACATCTTATCACTAACTTGGTAATAGTCGTTAAAGCCCAAGCTCCAATGCGGGTGCTAACCCAGCGTAGCTAAGCAGCGTAGGGTCTAAGTTCTAATTCCCTCTCTCCTATGAGATTGGAGGCCTGATCCCAGCTGTGGGACGTTTATGAGCTGTAGTGATCAGTGATCAAGTACCTACTTAAATGAGGGTAAATGAATTTTTTATATTACTGAAAGCATGCTTGATACATTTATTTATATTAATTATTTAATATACATATTCATCAAAATACATTACATAGTCATGGAAACATAATCAAGTGTTACCATGGAAACATGTACATAATGTAACGGAGAAACTTTGAGTTCACCCTCCATAATTTGTCATACCCCGGGCTTATTTAAGAAAATCGATTTACAATCGACTAAACCTGCTCTTATAATTCAGTGTGAGATCTATAGAGAGAACTTTGACTTTGCTTAGACTTAAGACATGGTTAAAACGAGATATATTTATGTTACTCACTTATGTCCATCTCGTTTAAACTCTAAGTAAAGTCTGAGCCAAGTCAAAGTACGCTCTATAGATCTCAACATCAGTCCGTAGAAGCGACTGTATGTGGTAATCGATTTCAGAATGTATTCATTCAATCGTTCAGTCACAACTAGTCTGTCAATGTTTCCATCACTATTGGACTGTAGTTTGTGACACGTCACAGAATAAAACCCTGAGATAAAACCGGTGCTTTGTATTGATGGTAAGGACACTTTTGGACAGTGGTCTGTGGTATTGATTTTTTGAACATTACGCAATATTATGAGGCAAAGTTCGAGTGTACCGCTGTAATGACGGCACTTCTCAAAATTAGTTTCCTTTCCAAATTTTCCGTACTATTTCCTTGCATCCGAGCTTCCGTTTGTAGTTTGTACAAAAACCTGCCAAACAAAATAAAGGAGGGAAATATCAAAATACGGTAATTTGTGGTAAAATTATTGTTCTAAAAAAAACTAAATAATTTATTCTTATTACTGTTGTTGTATAAAATTCGTAGTTCCAAGGCAAACACGGTCTAAAGTGTTTCCAAAATATAAAAATGGAAGAAATACGTTCAAGACATAAATCTATTCAAACTGCGGCGCATCATATTGCATTGGAATGCATTCATCCTCAGGTGAGTTATTCTGTTTTACATATACATTTACAGGTACATTTTATGAAAGTAGGTATTCTTATTACAAGGCTACACCAGAATCACCCTGTTTGTGGTTGGAACAGAATCATTATGATGGATCATTGGCTGCAAACACAAAACTGCGATGCGACGTCGCATTGTAGAAATGGAATGATGGAAAAGGAAGATACCTACATCCTTTATTGTTCATAATCTTAATTTCATTTGAATGTTATGGGCTTTAATATTCTAGATCGCAAAACAAAAGTAAGGATAAACCTCGGTAATCACATATAGTAATAGAATTTATACATATGTAGGTAACTAAAGAGATATTTGATGTTATTGAAGTGTACTTGTATTACATTTATTATCAGTTACAATATTATTAATATATTTTATTGTTTTTTATATTAACAAGATTTTGAGAGCAGCCTCTCAAGTATCAGCACTAGCACCAGTTCACAGTGTGGTTTGTTTCTCCATGTCTGTACCATGGAACTGCACAGTCAACGCATGGTTCTCCCTATCATGTCCATCCCTATCCTTCCCCTGTCCGTTTGCAACATGCATTCCAAGCTCAGCAAAGCCCACAAATGTTCCATCCTAAAGGACTCAAGCCTCACATTGTAAGTATATTTGCAAAAAGTAATTAATGCACATTAATGTTATCATTAGCAATGTATACGTCACCGTGAGATTGTAAAACCCGTTAGATTATAATCTAACTCGCAAAATTGTAAACTGTCGAAAGATTGTGAACCGTTCAATGTTCTGAGTGTCAATTTTCTGAAATATTCATTGTATCTACGTTTTCTTGTCTGTTTCTTGAAGGTTAAGTTAGGGTTCGACATAAATTAATCAGGTAGTGCCCTTTGGTTTTATCGGGTTAACATACCTAACAGATTACAAGGTACCGAAAAATAATGCATTAAATTGTAATCTTTCGACAGTTTGCAATTTCGCAAGTTAGATTACTAATCTTACGGTGACATATATAATTTATTATTGTTATATACTTGACTGCATATACAATATCTAAAATTTATCTAAATTATATTTACATTACTTTACACAAGCTACCAGGTTTCTTGGAAACTTCTGTGCCAATTTGGGTGAAATTTTGTATTTAGATAATGTTTTATCAATTTACATGAAACTTTGTATTTAGCTAATGTTTCCAAATTTATCTGGATAAGTATGTAATCATCAAATTTCTGAGCAGGATGCAGGTCTACATGACAAACAATCTAATAGCCTAGCAAAATTGTAAGCACTGCTGTTCTTTTTAAATTAAATTTTTCGCCTCTGATGTGGTTTTTAAGGATCCAAGAGCATTCGTAACACCAAGTGAAAGTCCAATATTGGGGCGGGCACTCTGCCTCACTCCAAAAGGCAGCCCAATCCCTGGCCGAGTTTCACACCTCAATGAAAAGTTCCAAGACTCTCTAACCCTCAATTCGGATACTGATGCCCTTGTTGCCAAAATAAGTGCAATGTTTCCAACTGTTAGTGAAACACATATAAAGATTTTATTGAAAAAGTAAGTCACATTTTTATAAAACTTAGTTTTAACTTATATAAATAACATATTCATCCATACCTATAGTCTAGGCAATAAATATACAAAAAAAAAATCATGTGGAAGTTAGGTATTTAAACCTAAAATTTAATATTCATCACACATTTTATCGATCTCTTTTTAAAATAACTCTAGGTAGTATATTTACACTCAAAACCGAAATATCAAATGAAATCTTACAGAACTTTGATATTTATACCGATTTTATGATGATATTTAAACTGCGTTTACGCGATAATATACCTTCCTGCTTTCCTGCCTTACTTCCTTTCTGATTTTTTGTTGGATATTTATAATATACGGTTAACTCATGATACTTTATCATAATACAAATTTTCATCGCTTGAGGAATTATTGTTGGGGTCTACTAGCTTTATTGCTTAATCTACTATTCATTTTTCCGCTTTAACATCACACACAAAAGAAATTCTGCTGTACACAGAGCATAATGCAAATCTTTACTAGTGGGACACAGCTATACTGACCCGCTCCAGATACAAATAGGTGGAATTTTTGAAAGCCTTTTCCTATTCAGGGCCTATGATACTGAAAATCCTATAAACACATTCTTAACTATCCTTAAGCAAATTCTTTCTAGACCCAGTGGCGTGACCTGAGCTGAAAAACCCCAACTAAGGGACGCATTTGCAAGGGAACCCTCATATCTTTAGTATTGAGATACTGTAATTAATTACCATCAGTGATCACGTCATAAATTTCATTGATGTCTAAAGCGCGTATAGTGTACCTGAAAATAGATTTTTGATTAAATTGATTGATTTAGCTGTTGCTACGTTGAGAAGTTCAGTCTGTCCGTTTGACCTATAAAGGTAGATTTAGATTGCAATTCAGACATTCACACTGACCTGAACGTGTTGTATCATCTCTTTGCCAGGTATTATAACCGTGAAGCAGTAGTAATTAGTGCTCTCCAAGTTGAGAAACATCCAATCACTACCCCGGGTCCCCTAACGATGTCGCCGTCAGCAGCACGCTTACACAAGGGTGCCATCGGGGTGTACTCTGCATTACAATTGGCTAAGGGGATGTCAGGATCTATGCATAGTTCTAATCATTTCACACCTTTGACGGGAACTCCACAAGGTGAATATAATCTTCTATATAAATTTTTATGTCTCTTTGTAACCTATCAGTTCGCGCATTGTCTAGCCAATAGAGTTGTGAGTTGGTACAGTTGTTGTTGATAGCATTAACACACATGTCGCGCGCCAGCCACCGCACAATTGCCGTAGGTACATTATAAGCTAGTAAGTATAATAAAATTCTAACTATAGGTCTTCTTAAGCAAAGCTGAGACATTTTCAGGAGACCAATCCAGTTATTGATTGCTGAGGTGGTACTTCATCATCATGCCATGTCTCAATAATGTAATTTGTTAAATTTCACATGCTTGCATCCGCTGCACTCTTCTCCGCTCGAATGAAGCATGCCATATAACCTGACATGACAGCCTTACGGAATAGTTTTAATTAGCAAAACCCTCGGGCCTAAACTCTCGTACTCTCTTCATGAACTGCGCCTGATTGCACTTTTATTTGTTTAAAGGATCACCATTACTACTGCGGCCAGCATCTGGTGCTTCCAGCTATTATGCTAATACAAAAATCGTTGACACGCAAACTAAACATCAGTCACCAAAAATGAAGTTAAAGTGAGTATGTTTGCATCGAATTCCTCATTGCTGAGAGTCGCGTTCACTGTCCATTGTCCACTACCCTTTAGCCAAAAATAATAAATGCCAAAGTGTGCCTGTCTGTAGGTATGCTACGCTTTAGAATTATTTAGATAGATAGGCCGTCATCTATTCAACCGATTTTGACGAATTTTGATATAAAAATAATTTCGTAAATTAGGTGCATCCCATGGAAGGGCACATGCTACTTATATCCCGAAAAATCAATGAATTCCAAAGGGACTTTTAAACCCCTATATCAACGCCTATTGTCAATACATGACAAGGATTTTCTTTGGCAATGTAGCAATACTGTGAATTACCAGACTCTTCACCCGTGTGTGACTCAATGAAAGCAATTGGAAGCTAATTTAGAAATATATTATCATATCGCCACAGCCAGAGAGATGGTTGATTCAAAAGCTTAAAAAGCTGTATTTATATTTTCAGGTACTTAAAAAGTGTGTTCCCAAAAGCCGAAGAGACCTTAATACTGGATGTTTTAGCTAATAAGGACAACAATGTGCAAAAAGCGAGTGAGGAACTTCTTTCTATGGGGTTCACAAAGAAAGAGACGATACTGACTCAACAGAAGAAAAAAGAGAATGAAACTCCACAACCACCTAAAAAAGTAGTTATAGTAATGACTGTAGAAGAAAAAGATGAATGTGAGTTGTTGCTTATTTTAACAAAATATATTTAACAACTTATCTATATATAACGATAAATAATATAATATACCCCATGTACTTAATGCTGGGGCACAATATGATGGCCCTTATGACAGCTCGCAATTATTAGTGATGTGATGTCCCCACATTTCATAATATTATCGAATCAAGTTAATTACATTATACTTTAATTTATTTAATATTAGAAACATAAAAGTGCGTTTGTATGTTGGTGTATCCTTCAATCACACCGCAACAGCTGGGCGACCGCGTATGTCTGACTGCTACAGTGTAACGATCGCAATCACCTCTGATTGGATAACACTCTTCCACTATTTCACAAACAAACAAATTCCATTGATGCAGCAAGAATACCATAAATTTAGCCAATCACAACAATTGATACTGTAACAATGATTGATGCAGAAGATACGCGGTCGCCCTGCTGAATTATTATCTCCTCCCACTACATTCTTAAAAACCAAAATCAAACCAAAATCAATGCGGACGAATTGCCGGACATCTTCTTCTTCCTGCCCTTGTCCCACGCTACGTGGGGTCGGCACAACATATTTTCTTCTTCCATTCACTTCCGTTATCCGTCAATCTATCATTCACCCCTTTTATACGCATATCCTCTTTCACAGAGTCCATCCATCTTTTCTTTGGTCCCCCACTGCTCTTTTTTCCTGAATTGCCGGACATCAATTTATGTAATGCGTAAAAAAATATATACACATTATGTATCCTAAAAACAGAAGAACATATTACAAAATACATTTTGTGTCTTAAAATAATAGATTTGATAATATATATAACAAATACGTTTATTTTGATAATATTGTCACTTTTTAACTCTTTACCTGATGCAAGGATATAGTGAGTGGTCTACTAAAATTAGTACAACAATTTCTTTTCCATTTTGATTTTTTTCATTATCCAGTGACCCCTTCTAATAATGATAGTATTTTCTGTATACTATGCTACATTTTTAATATTCCTACAGTGAAGCAAAAACTCCAGAACAAATACAGCAGGGTGGCGGAAAGAGTCGTGTCCATAGCATTAGAGAGTGTAGATTTCAATGAAGAGCGGGCTGAACAAATACTGTCGGTTGTCGAACAAGAAGAGGAAATGCCAAAGGTGGTAACCACTACAGAACTCAAGGATATGAGACGACCTGACACTGTTGACTTGAAAAATGGGTAATACTACTTTTAGTTTCGTAATCTTTCCCACATTTCAACTATTTGCATTTTTCCACAAATAGAGATAGGTCACAGAAGGTTGGCTCAATACAACTCGCGATGACAAGCATACTCACGTCATAAGACATAGTCAAAGACACGTCCGGCTATGAGCTCAGCGTAAACTCAGTTGGCTCACTCAAAAGCACAACACTGTATTTTTATCGTTACAAAAGGGTGATGCGTATGTCAAAAATATTTTTTTTGATGCATCAGTATCAAATAATTAAAATAATCATATTTAAACAGGTCTTCAAACAGACCACTGAATATAGTTCTGTTAGTTTAAATATTGATATCTATTTAAATTATCGATTACAGAAAGTGCATCAAATTTTGATGACGCCACCAGTAGGTATGTATTTCATACAAATTCCAATAGGTACTAAAAGCGCCAGATTTTCTGATTATATTGAGTTGGCATCATTCTTATTCAACTGGAAAGTAAAATGTATGGAATTGTATGGAGTCACTCGATGAAGTAATATTGTGCGTGTTATCATTACCGTGAGCTCCTATAAGATTTTAGACTTGGCTGACCTCTTGGCCCTTGCCACGTTTATGTACGCAACTTTGAGTGATTGTGCCTTCTTATCTCGCACGTTGTATTGATACGGCCCTTAATATTATTACGTCTCTAAGTTATGTCTACCGCCACGGTAAATAAAATTGTACATTAGCACTTATATGAATTATAGCATCAAGTCATTTCTTAAAATATGATAATAACTAATATACTAAATATTTTATTACATTTTAATTCAGTTACTATTTAAGTATTACGAATTTACACACTGCTTCTTAGCTTCTCATTTTACCTACCTATGCATAGGGTTGCATAAATGTTTAATTTTAACAGATATTCAAGAATGCTCCATAATCATATATTTACAGTAAAATACAATATTTGTGCCACCCTTCTTTTGAATTATAATTTCAGGCGAGATTAGTTATATCACAGGCTTAGAAATTTAGAAATACAATGTGGTTATAACGTCCTAATTTTGGGAAAAAGTATGTTGTTCGGGTTTTTTTAAACGCTCAGACTCAATTATTGTGGTCTCGGTTTAAGGTCGTTTGTCTGGGCAGGCATCTGCAATTCCCTAACTCATACCTAAGTGTAAATAAATATCTGGAAGACAGTGAATAAGCGACGTATGCTCTACTTTCCTTTTCCATTATATTCCGTTCGATTTTTATGGTATTCGTTCTGCGATTATGGATTTTTGGCAATTTTGGGAAAAGATCCTGAGGCCCTTTTTGCATACAAACGGTTTCCGCACTAACGGCGTCCCTTAAAATTATCTTTCGGACGTAGATCTTTCACACTTATAGTGTACACGGCTGCCTGTGCCGCCCCTGCGTTCACTTGAATAAAAAGTGAAACCACGACTGCCGTGCCCAGGGCCTGAAAACAGATTCATAAAGATTACAGAAACATAAGTGTTACAGAATGAAAGTGTAATAGATTCGAAGCTGTAACCCTTTTGAATGTGTTTTTAGTTCTGTTAACCCAAAACACTAATATTTCTGTAACAGAAACGAATCTGTATCACAAATGAAAGTGTTTTAAGTGTAACTGAAGTAACGACGTTGCCAAATTTACTGTTGACGCGTATTCAAATTTGAACCAAAGGTGAAAGCACCAATGGTTGCAATTGTTTTAAGAAAAACATGGTCATGTGGTATCAACGTAAGTAAAGTCCAATGAAGTGAGAAGACCGCGTTGTCACATCGTGCAGTTTGATAGGGCATGTTCCTGTTAGGGTTACAGATAAATACTCTTATTAACAGAAATAAACGGTAACAGATTGATTGGTTTATAGTATCGTTTCTGTTTCCGTTATATGTGTTTCTGTTTTATAACAGTGTTTAAACCGAAATAAGGATTTCAGTTACTGTTTCAGTCCTCAGCCGTGCCCGTGTGCGTGTGAACGGTTTCGTCCAACGCAATAGACTACAGACATATTTAATACAAACTGCAGCCGTGCTACATTCCTCAACCGTCACGGTAACTTTTATACGGAAACCGTGTGTGTGAAAAGGGCCTTAACCTATAACAATAATAGTGAATGAACTAGAAGTTTAATTCGCTATAATCCGCTACAGTAGTATACAACTTCACAATCGTGCATTGTCGAGTCAACATCTCCTGAAGATGCTCCGGTGTCGGAGTGAAACGTACGTTGAGAGTGATTTGGAGGATTTGTGTGGTGTGTTGTTGTGCCTGTGCGAATTGCTGGGTGGTGGGTGTCGCATGCTGCAGGTGAAAGACACGCACTGTACGCACAGATTTGTCTGTAGCGGATTATAGTGAATTAAACTTCTAGTTCATTCACTATCATGGACTTACGCAAAGTAACGCCTGCTTCTATTCAATATAACAATAATTTTTACGCAAGCCCCTAGGATTTGAAATTAAACCTATTTTCGCAAACATAACCAATCTCGCCTCCCCAACACACTCATCAGTCATACTCATACATTTCGTACGGTTAGCGTCAGCCCGGTGGAGCACCCGCCGAGTCCGCCCGCCGCGCCCGTGGCACGCCGTCTCAAGACGTGGACCGAGCATTTAAAGTACGTTCGTGCATGTAAGGCTTGGCCCGCATTGCGCAATATCATCGCAGTCAAGGGCTAACTTGAAGTGGTTAAAAAAAAAAATGTATCCAACGACAATCATTACACGAGCGATAGTCCATACTAATAGGCATGGTGACAGTAACCAAGAATCAATGAAATTATGAATTTATCTAATGAAATGGTATTCATGGATTATAAAAAACGTGTTTATTTTTCTATTTCGAGTGAGATTGCTATTTATTTTGATAAAATAAAACTATAAAATACAGCAATCCGCCATAATGGATTAAACACAAAGAAGCGAATGACGTCACAATTGTTTGTTTTCGAAAACAATCGCACTACTGTTTACTGCACACTGCACAGAGTACATTGGTAAAAACAATAGTGACGTCACAAACGGCGCAATGACACCGGCGAGCGTTTTGGCGTGAATTTTAAATTTTGAATTTCAAATGCCAATTTTATCTACCAAAACTTATTTTTCTGCTAAAATAATATATTTTATCGAAATAGTAGATACTTCCGAACATAATCTGACCATTTTTTAAAATCAGTAATCATGCCTATTATATTAGTACTAGATAATGCCCGCGAATACGTCCGCGTGGCATAAGGTTGTTGATTCCCGCATGTTGAGTATGTGCTATTTCTGGTTATAGGCTATCTCAACCCCAAATTTCAGCCAAATCGGTTATCATTGTAGTGCAAAGGACAAGCATCCAAACATACAAACTTTCACATTTATATATGCGAAAGTGTGTTTGTTTGATGGTTTATCCTTCAGTCACGCCCAACAGTGCAAAGTATCGTGTGGTATCGTATTATTATTTTGCATTACTGTCCAGGACCTCGAGAGTGACATAGTCTTTTTATCCCGGAAAATCAGTTTCCCTGAGAATTTTAAAGATAAATCCCACGCGGACGGAATCATGGGCATCGTCCAATTAAAAATAAATTATTTACTGAGGAGGCGTGAAATTTTTGAACACTTGGAACACCACCACTTTGAACATTTGAAAGCAATGTCCGGAAGGCGAAACTGAGAGGTGGAAAATGGCAATGCTGAGCTTTCAAACACATACTTTAATGATGACCGGAATAGAATGATATATCGGAAGTGGTGGCCTGTTTTAAGGTTAGCTACCTATACTGCTATATTTAATCCGCGCCTAATCTTCACTAAATTACTTCTGAAATGAAATGACAATTTTATTTTATTTTTTGAAAATACTTGTAGGTATTACTTAAACGCTCGCGCTGCCTAAAAATATATACGCACTATGAGATGTTACATACAATGCGGACAGTTAATTATTACTATACAAAATATTTTTTATTCAGTCTAACATATGATGGAGTATGTATTGTACATTATGAAGTACCTAACGAATACATAAAAACATTAGGATAATATGATAATTATTTTAGAAAGTAGAGTTCGTATGGTGAAAATAATTTAAAATGATTATATTTTTCTTTTAATGAAGATAAAAATAATTTTATTAATATATTTTTATTTTTGCTTGGCCCCAGTGTTCCAGTATTCGACGCTCAGGTTTCACTAGACAGATTCTAATTACAAAACGATCTTCGCGATTCTTATATCAAAACATGGCAACTAATAATTTATAATATATGGGTATTGGGTATACAGAATAACGATACTGCATATATCGTGGTGCGGGCCAGCTCTTAACTTACCTAAAACTGGGTCTTTTTAAGTGTTGTAACGCTTGCTTTCAAATTTTCCTGTAGATACGAACTACGAAGTGTGGGTTCATATTATTTTATGTCGAATAACGCAAGTCGTGCATCTAAAACGCGCCTTTCGTGCATACTATATACCTAATGATGTCATATACCTAATTATGTCATTAGAATAATGATTTAATATTTTGTGTAGATTGTTGAACTAAAAGTTCAGCACCTATGGTGCCTAAATAGATGTGCGATTGCGACACACTATTCCATCCTAAGATAGATTGTTTATTTAGTTCCAATTGTACCAAATCCGAATAACGTTTAACCTTAAGATATATTTCTAATTTTGACAGAATTACTATACAACATCGGTCAAAACATCAATTCTTTTTCCTAGGTTGATATTCGGAGTTGGTAAAATCGGCACTTTATCGACAACTTTGGTAAAATTCGTGACAAAAGACTAACAATCTGCTAATGGTAGTCCCTGCTTGCATTGAACAGTTATCAAATTATTTTCTTTGCATTTCTATGTTTTATTTTTATACGACTGCCTGAAAAAAGGAGTATATTGTTCAGGGTTCATGTATGCATGTGTGTGAGTTTGTATATTCCACAATAACTTCTATACGCCTGAACCGATTTTGATAAATGAGGTATCGTTAGAATCCCTAGCTTATTTCGGGTGACATAAGCTAGTAAAATTTAAAAAAAATTGATGGGGTGACCATGGTCCCGCATTGAAAACTAAATTTGAAAAAAAAATCGAATATAAGATTAACTATGTAATCATCATCTAGAAAATGATGAGTAGATTCCAAAAATATATAACACTATAGCTTAATATCCAGTGATTCACAAAAAAAATATCATTTAATAAAAAGTGAATAAGATTCTAATTTAACTAGATTAATATAGATTTTTAACTTTTTAGTTAGTTTTTTGGCAGGGCAGTCATATTTTTTAATTTTTTAAATTATGATTTTATTTTTTATGTATGCCCAGTAGAGGAAGTTGACATGCTCTTTAGGTAGGTATTGCTAGTTTCAAGTTTGGTGTTTGATATGGTAATATTACAATATTGTTTAATTGCATGTTTTTTTTGTAGTGGAGCTGATTAAATACCTACTTCATTCATTATGAACCTCTTCAAATTCCTTATTACAAAATACCTTAAAAATTATACATTTTTAATCTAAAATAACTATCTCATGGATGCATAGTTTTTCTCATCAATTAAATAAATAAACAGAAATAATATTGATTTTTGTCCTGATTTTATTTTTATATAATTTATTATAGATACTCGTTACACTAGAAATCTAGAGTCATAGTCATTACATCCATAACCAATCATTAATTTTATTAGCAATATTTGAATAATTTTATCCAGAAGACACTATATTGAAAAGGTATCGGTTTCCGCATGTCTAGTTTATCTAAGGTATAAAACTACACAGGTTTTCACACCATAAATAGAGCATAGAAATGACATAGGAGTACATATATATGGGGATGATGATACAAGCAGTTAATTTTTTTTAATTCAATTAATCATACCGATATTTAAATGAAGAAAGCGAGAAAATTGAAGAAAAGCGAAGAAATCAAACAAACAGTTTGATTGTCTTTCAGTCGCACCGCAACAGACTAACGGAATGACGTGATTTTGCATGGGTATAGTTGATGACCTGGAGAGTGACATTATATGCTACTTTTTATTCCGGAAAATTACGGAAGGGAGTTCCCGTTGGAATTAAAAAACCTATTCCACGCGGACGAAGTCGCGGGCATCATCTATCTATTTAGAATTCACTCACGTCAATTTCGCCCAAAATTTTTCAAGTAACAGTTGATGTTTTGATTTTCAGAATGATTAATAAAAGCTTCTTACGTGTATTTTATCGCTTCTTGATCGTGTATAATGTGGTGTGCAATTTTTTTTTATCAATGGTTAATGTTTGTCAATTTATTGTGATTGTCCACTCCTTCTATCTATCTTAATAGTTCTGGTAAAAATTGTAATAACTAGGTATATAGATTCCCGTCAATATCGTTGAAAGAAAAATGAGTTATGCCTACCTATTTGCATATACTTAGTATTTCCAGTTTCACAGGATGTTTTATAATTACAAAATTGTCAACGTTGGCAAAGTTACTTTCTGCCTGCGGCTGTGAAAATATCGATACTAGGTGTGCGCTTCTTACAAAACAATATTATATTACCTCATGTTATTACTGCCACAGGCCAATTTTGAAAACCCAGTCCAGCAGTGCTGAACCTAAACACAAGTCTCAATATTCCGTGCCAAACGTCGGTGCGAATCCATTATTTCGACAGGGACCTAAGGATAACTTACTTTTGTGAGTATTAATTGTATCTTGTTTAAGTCCATTTTTTATGCACAGTATAAAAATGATTTTTAACTATGCCTATTAGTAAAGGTTACTTTAATATTAGATGATTCCCGTGACTTATGTCGATTTAGGTTACGTAAACTTCCGGGATTTTTCGGGATGAAAATTATGCTATGTCCGGGAGTGCACGCTATCAGGAGGCTTTTACTATCACAGAGTAAAACCTTTTGTCAAAATCGTTTGGGCCGTGAAAAGGTAACAGATAGACAGACTTTCGCATTTGTAATATCACGATTATGAACTTAACATGTGCCACAGTCTGTTCTTCCGCAGAAATACAATATTGTATTAACCTTCCTACCTACCTACCTACCTACCTAGGATACCTTCTTAGGATATACTAATACAGCTCTTCAGCTACAGTAGGTAGGCAAGTAGGTTTAGGCTATAGTACCTACATAAACATAATATAAGACTTGTCTGATTTATATACCAATATACTTGGACAAAATTTGTTTTAGGGAAGACTACATGACTTGGAATGGCCCAAATCCTGACCTTCGTTGCGGTCCATCGGTCAAACCTGACGGACCGGAACCCAGAGGGTCAAAATCGTTATCTTTAGCCCGCGGCCCTTCTGGTTTAGCCAGAGGACCTGGAGCTTTAGCAAAAGGCTCTATATATCAGAAGCTTAACAAAAAATCTGCTAAAATGTAAGTACCTATTTATCTCATACAACACTACTTTACCATTAAAATAGGTATGTTGTTTTTTTTGACGTTTCACTTTCTGACTCTCGGCTGGCCTTTTCCGAGTTGACTTGACTTTTTCGAACGATCTTAAATGAATACTGATAAAATGTTTTATCATAAAAAACTGTATACATAGGTGTTTTATTGAGATATTCTATTTAACTATTTGTTGAATAAGCTTTTGTTTCATGAAAATGATTTGCACAACATACCAAAAATCATATAAAGAATAGGATTTTTTTGGAGCCATTATTAATAAATATTTTATTAAAGAAGTAAGTAGTACCTATAGCCTAACTATTTATTTGATGAAGTATTTAACAGCATCATATTATATTAACTAAAAAACTTGTTGCAGAGTCGTTTAAATGATCTTTATTCCGGAAAAAACTCAGCGTGTGCAATGGTGAAGATATAACTTGCAGTTTACAACTTAAGAATTTTAAATAGATGGAAAATAATTAAAGTAGGTAAAGATTTTAAATATGATCAGTATTAATCCATCAGTATAATATTTATCATAACTTAATTAGGTATAGAAGTTATTGTTGTCTGGTTATAGATTTGTATAGATTTGAATGGCAGGTACCATTATAAGGCGTGCTGATGGACAAACGAATCGAAACGAGCGCCTAATCATTGGATTTTATTTACACGTGTATAAGTACTATAGAGTATGGTGTATGAGTGATGCTGGCCATACACGATCAAGTTTACCGTCAAGTTTGCATGATGCCGCACCAGTTGAAAGCATGGCGTCACCTTAAGCTCGCTCGCAATTAAGAAACCGGTCAAGTGCGAGTCAGACTCGCGCACAAAGGGTTCCGTACCATCATACAATATAAATTATTTTAGTGAATAACAAGATAGATGTCCATAATAACACGTAATCAGGTGTGAAATAACCGGCTTACATATGACGCTAAATTGGTAGTGCCTGACAAACAATTCTACATACTTGGAGTACCTAATTATTGATTTTCGGATATTTTTCCTACTTGTACTTTGACTCTTTGAGACATTGCTTCTTGCCAAACATGATTCTAGGTCAACGGGAACTATCCTATAGGTTTCGATTTATTGGCGAGTGTCAAAATATGCTCTTATATATCATAAGCGTATCTTTTGATTGCGTTGACTTTGAAGCTTGATTTTTTTACAGCTCTAAGGGACCGTAGACCTAAGTATTGATATTAATTTGAACTTGATAATCTCAACATGTTCTTTAAAAAAAGGGGATTGACAGACAGACAGACGGACATCTAAGTGACCCTTTAAGGGTTCCTTTTCTTGAGGTACGGAACCGTAAAAACAGAAAGAAAAGCTAGTTCAGAGTGGTGCAAAACTGTTTAATGAAATGAAAAATACATCGTCATATAGCTCGTGTTTGATTCGTCCAAGATCTCGTCACATGCGTGCGTGCTTCGTTTCCTGCCGATACCGACTAACGTCATGCATACTTGACCGCTCACATACACGTTCAAGTTTAAATGACGCTGCAAACTTGATCAAATCGGCAGAATGGAAATTAAATTATTGCTTCAATTAGACTTGTCATGCATACTGATAGCCATATACCGTCAAGTTAACTGGACGCCGCGTTCAAGTCCGCTGCAAACTTGACCGTGTATGGCTAGCGTGACACGAAATAATAATAACCGCCGCTTCAATTCTATTCCTTGACACGCTCTATAGCCTATACATACCCAAATAGGACGAAATTTGTTGTTTGTGCCAATTTTTATAGCAAATTTTTACCGATTTACTATTTTTCTCGACGAATAAGTGGTTTCGTTTCAATATTTCAAAATCTCATTTGCCCTATACTATTTTTAAATTCTGAATTCTGAAGCCATGGTTTTCTTTTTTAGAAAAGAACTTCTTTTGTGGTCTAAGATTTTTGCAGAACATTTTTTTCGGGTTTATGCCCGCGTACTTGATCGATGTAGTATAGTACCTACCTACCTAATGTACATAGTGGAACGAGGCAATCCATTCCAATGCTTACCAGAATTAAAAGTATAGGTGCTAGGTAGTTATCTACTTAAATATTACAAGTCAGAATTTAAAAAAATTAAAAAACACGACTGCCCTGCCAAAAACCGAACTAAAAAGTTAAGAATCTAAATTAATCTAGTTAAATTAGAATCTTGTTCACATTTTTATTAAATGATATTTTTTGTGAATCACTGGATATTGAACTATAGTGCTATAATATTTTTGGAATTCACTCATCATTTTCTAGATGACAAATATATAGTTGATCTTATCTTCGATTATTTTTTTCAAATTTAGTCTTTAATGCGGGGCCATGGTCACCCCATCAATTTTTTTATATTTTACTAGCTTATGTCACCCGGAATAAGGTAGGGATTCTAACGATACCTCATTTATCAAAATCGGTTCAGGCGTATAGAAGTTATTGTGGAATATACAAACTCACATACATACATACATACATGCATACATGAACCCTGAAAAAAATATACTCCTTTTTTCAGGCAGTCGTATAATAATAGGATAAGATTAGTTTCAATTAATGTTTTATTATGGTTATTGTAATTTTTAAGGAATTTTCTTCCTAATATCTCTACACTTCCACGCATACAAATGTACAGAATGAACTACTAACATAAACGGGTTTTTATTGGCAAGTAGGTAAGTTCAGGGCTTAATGCTTAAAGTATTTCTGTGTTTAGATATTATGTAAGTGCCAGTAATTTCGTTTTCGTCATTAAAGAGTAGTTCTATATGTAAAGAGAAGATAAGCCCAGTCATAAAATAAGTACAGTCGTGTACATATTATTATAATTAAGAACGACCAGTACTGTTAAAACTAGTTGTATGCAATAATAACTCTAGTCATTAGCAATAATAATGAATTGCATTACTGTCAATATACCTGACATACTGTAAGTCGACCGCTCAGCGCGCCGAGCAATAATAATTATTGATATTCACATGATGATAATGAATGACCTGGTGAAAGCAGAAAAGGGAAAAGTATCGACCAATACCTTAAGAAGCTTTCGCTTGGTTGTTGGATTAAGGGTTGGATACAGAAGGCGGTTATCCTTGAGTCGGCGCGAATTGTGAGGAGATTCCTCTCTCTGGAGCCCTGACTACCGGCTACTTGGGTCCTTCCCCGCAGCAAGAGGAACGTATACTATTGTAGAATTTTTTTTTAAGTTTTGTGCAGTATTTTTATATATTTATGTAAAACATGTTTAGGAATAATTTTATAGAAATCAGTATCCAAATAAATGAGAGATAAATAATTATTTGATAACCTGCCATAATATATGGCTACGAAGGTACAGTTCGCGCGCGAGGTCCGAGGAATCTTAAGGAATGTTAACGTAATGAGATAGAGTTCTGATTTAGTCGATATTATGTTTTCGATACTAACACATCTTTAGTATCTGTGCGCGTTCATTGAATTGATTATTAAATACTAATTATATGAGGATATAAAGTGCAATAAGGAAGAAAAAACAAATTGTATCATAAAATTTAAATATAATGAACTGTACAAAATGAACGTAAAATCTAATTAATCTTTCGCAATCTGAATATTCAGTACTTTAAGGAATTTAAAAATTAAACAGCTATTTGCACAAATAAAGAAACTTTTAAGTATTGTACTATTTATAGTACAATATAACCCAGCTTTTGCAAAATTGAAAACAGGACTTGATGAAGCGTACTCACGCGTCACGGTCGGCACTAGTATGGGAGTGTGTGGGGTATGAAACGACGGTCGGGCGCGGGGCGCACCCGCCCTCTACCTCAGTCCCCGATTCCATAGAGCTGGCGCGCGAACCATATATAACAATATCTATGATAGCAAAACAAATACTGTACCGACTGTACTGTAATATTATAATAATAATTACAATATTAATTACAGTACAGTCCGCGAGGAAGGTAGATTTGCATTTCCGTGCAGAGTATGTCTCACTCGACTACATCAGTTGCACTCGATTATATACATGTATTGTACGTGTTTTGTCTATTATATGAGTAAAATATATTTTCGAAAAGGTGATGGCATGGGCTCTTAAAATTCCCTCCAGTGTGCATCGAATGTATAAAATTTTCAGTCTTATCAGAAATCCATTTATTTTTGCACATGCCATAGATACTTTCAGACATATTTTGTAATACTGCTTTTAGGAGGGCTATATGCACCTGACTGCATATAATATATCTAATATTTTCTAAAAAATCTCTAGTGAATAAATAAGTGCCCGTTGATGTTTCACACTGAATAATTATTTATTAGGTATCATGAAATTACAATGAACGAGACCAGAGGAAATGTAGTCAGGTGTACTAGGTTATTAAGTAACTACCAGATAGTTATTATAGTCGTATTTGTATTGTTATTATAATGGCGAATCACATGAAGAGGCGTTGTTCATGTGTGGTAGGTACTGCGCGTATTCTGTATAGCTATAAACTAATATATATATGTCACCGTAAGATTGTACGTACGATGTACGTGTACCGTAAGATTACGGTCGCGTCGCAGTGTGGGATTCGCCTTACCCAGTGCGAATTATTGACCGAGCGAAGCGAAGGTCTCTGCGTCTACTTAAGTGAATTTGCACTTGTCCGTCTGTCCGTCCATCTGGCAGAGCCTTATAAATTATGAATTACTGAACTTAATTACTTCAATTTAAATATAATGTGTAAACCGATGGCCTCCAGCCGAATATGGCTTAATAAGTTACAAAAATCTTTATTTCAGTAGGGCTCTCATAGAAGCGAATGCGAAGTAAAATATTTTTTATAGCTTTACATAGGGTTGCGATGTATCGTTTTAAAGATAATTAGGAATAGAGTACAAAAATATTTTCTTTTTAATTTTCCCCTAAAATTGACGAAATGGGGGGCTTTCAAAGTGGAGATTTTCTTACGTCCAAAGTTGACCTCAGAGCTCAATTTTCTGAAAGGCCGAGCCTGAAACTTGATCAGTTATTTGAATTATATCCTGTACTTGAAAAACGAAATAATTTAATTTTTAATGAGCTTCAGTATTATTAGCAGAATTTCACAATGATGACAATAGATGACGCTCTGTAAAAGTTTATTCGTTTATGGATACCGCGAGGTCTCAGTTCGGGGCGAACCACTAGTTATATTAGGTGTAGTACATCTGTAAGACGGGGAAATGCAATAATGTAAATACCTAGTCAATCGTTGCCAAATTTTTGATAGATAGGGTCGTTACTCATGATCCAACTGGGATCTCCAATCGATTGGAGCACGAGAATAATATCCTCGTGTGCCTAATAATTAGGTGACTAGCGTTTGGCACGGACAAACACATCTAATTAATGTACCGGCTTACAACAAATTTCTATGTTTTTCTTAATAGTAGCATTTTCCCGAGTGTCAACTTGTCAGGGGCTGATAATTATTAATTTTTGACAGACTTCGGCTTAGAATAAGCAGACCCTATCTATTTGGAACTTACTAGTAAGCAGATACATAGGCATTCAGTTTCGTCCAAATGTGTTTGAACGGGCCTTTTGTAAATATATGCGCTTGCGAATTAAAAGGATGTAGACATAAATCTTGTAAAGCCCTTACATACCAAAGTCAAGTCAACTCAAGTGATTTATCTGCAGTGGAACCAGGGGAGACGATCCCACAACAGTTGATTGTAGATTGATATCTACCCATTGGCGGGTTTAGGCTTTGGGATGTAAAGTGCTATTATTCACATATCTTTCAAAATGACTTATACGAAGAACATTCATAATAATATTATGTACATAGGATTATAGTCCGCAATCTAGTCAATTAAGGCACAGTAAGTATCTGTTTACTGTGATTAAGGTTAGATACTTACTTATCTGATTAGATTTTTAACATTCCATAATTTTTGAATTATTTCTTAATAAACGTTGAAGATTTGTATACTAGAATGTTTTAGATATCTACCTATTTACCTTACCTCTTGCTCTTAGGCCGCGATTACACTTACAAGTTTTACTCACATACTTATCGCTAATATGAGTAAATTATGAAGTGAAAATGGTCTTCTAAGTAGCTCACGAAATTTACTAACAGCTTATCAAACTGAAAAGATAAGTTGAGACCTACGCAACCTTTTGATAACTCTGGTCTGGCGCAGTGGTAAGGTCGTAATATAAGCGGAAGGTGTTGGATCCGATCCCCGGCAGGGACTATTTGGGAATTGTCTCCGGTTTGGTCTGGTGGGAGGCTTGGCCCCTGGTTTGCTACCACCTAGCTACCGACAAAAACGTGCCACCAAGCGATTAAGCGTTCCGGTAGAATGCCGTTTATAAACCAACTTGGGATATGGGTTTAATTTACCCTTACCAGGTTCGTCTGGTTGTTACTAACAACGGCCTTAGTCAATCGATAGCATACGAGTGTACCACAGCCTGGAGACCACAGATTAATGTACGCTAATCTCATTCTTAATCGATTCAGCGGTTTAATTTGGGTATATTCAGAGTAGTTAGAAACTGAATTTCTTACAAAAAAATACATATTGTAGAAGTAAATATATAATATAATAAATATTATAATTATATTATTATATTATAATAAAATAATTATAATAAATATTACAAAAACACAAGTGCTTTGGAATTAATTAAATTATATAAGACACGAGATCTTTCGAAATTCGAATTTTACCATCAGTAAACAAGCTAGCGAATGACTTTACATATACCTATTATCTCACTTGCTTTTATATAACATAATCTAGGCTCTTAAGTTGAATTTCTTTAGCGCCGCGCTACATTAAGTAGGTACCTAAGTATCTTTTCAATTTAATAGGATTAAGATTCGTAGATATAAATATAAGGATTAGATTCTACTAAGGCTATATCTTTTTCTAATTGTTTTAACTCTTGTTCCATCTTCGTTTTCCGATGTATCTTCGGAATAGTGTCTGTTAATATTGGAAGTTGTAAGAAGGCTTTCTGCAATAGCTGCCAATTATATTTTAAGTCCTAAAACAAATAATTAAAATATATTTAACCGAGCGAAGCGGATGTCTCTGTCTCTAAATACTTGGGTTTATTAACACATGTCCATCTATCCGTCGCGCCCATTCGAAATTCTTAATTTAGGGGGCGCTCATAGAAATAAATAGGAAGTATTTTTTAGCTTTACCTAGGCTTGTGGGTGGGTTGACTGCATCGTTGGTCTAGGGTTCGATTTTCGGTCGGGCATAAAAATTGTTAGGTATTGGGTTTTTCAATTAAGAAATTCTCAGTGCCAGCCCGGAGTTGGAAGTTGGCGGTGTTTCACCCCCGTGCCTCGGAGAGCACGTTAAGCCGTCGATCCCGGTTATTATCACTAACATGGTAATAGTCGCCAACCCGCATTGGAGCAGCGTGGTGGGTCTAAGCTGTAATTCCCTCTCTCATATGAGAGTGGAGGCCTGTGCCCAGTTGTGGGACGTTAATAGGCTGTGGTGGGTGGGGTATCGTTGAATAGAAAGAGTATAATTTTTTTCTATTCTTAGACCAATTTTGTCCCAGGGGCTTTTTCAAAAACGACTACTTACATCAAAGCACTACTAATTATACCTAATTACTACTTATATCAAATCAGTTATGTACCCGTCTAAAATAAAAATATAAACGCGAACTTACTTTAAGAAGTTCCTGTCGTTCTTGTTCGCTAATGAGCTTGCACAGACTCTCCTTGTTTTCTTTCGCATATCTAATTTTATCCAGTTCCTTTTGTATTCGTCTGTTTCTTTTGACTAGATACGCAGGCATTCGCCCAAAGTCCTCTCTTAAGCAAAATTCTGGAACTTCTCCTGAACCTTTTATTCTCTTTATATGTCCATCTCGCGTATCTACCAACCTAAAAAATACTTAGGATCAAAATACGTAATACATATTTCAAATATATATAAAAATTATGGCTTAAAAGAGCTAACCTTGGATTTACAGGTTTTGGCTTCGTCTTTATTGCCTTTTTGATATTAACAACTCTGAAATTAACTTTAGGTTTCTCGGTTTTTTCCCCTGCAGAAGGGCGTTTGGGTACTGGGGGCAGATTGCCGGATACAAAGCATTTATGGTCAGACTTTTTGATTGGCTGCCCAATACCTTCGCCTTTTTTTAAAAACTTGTCAGGTGGTTTTACTGGGGTTTCTGCATATCCGAAAGTCCGCCGCAACTGCGGAATCTTCATTTCTTTAAGTTGTTTTTCCAATTCCGATTCATACCTTTAAATGTTTGGGTAAGAATAATAGAAATAAGCTAACAATACTTACTGCATGTAATAACATTGGTATAGTAAACGATTCCAAGTAGGTAGGTACTAATTACGTTACAGAACGAAAACAGCACATAAGATAAAATGTATTTATTTCTCATTGTTGTACTTTAAGCAATAAAGATTGGAAACGAATATATCACCTTGGGGTCTTCGGTGGTTCTGGGGGAGGTTTATCCAATATTGTGTAGATCACTTCGTCATGGTTAACTATTTTCACGATAGACATGTTAAATGAAGTAAGTAGGTAAGTAATGATCAGAAAAAAGTTATAAATATGAAATGTTGTCCTTTTTAAATAAAATTAAAAATTATATTTCGATGATAAAGAGCAAATTGGTTCCCTAGCAACTGCTATCAACCTAACGAAACCAAAGAGCATAATATTTCGTGCCAGTAACTTACGGATAAATGTACATGGTGCCTACTTAGGATTAATACTTTAGGTGAACATAAGTACAGTATCAAGAAACGAGCACCGCGCTAAGATATATGGTCAGACCAAAAAGTCTCTGCCAAGGATGTAATACTTATTACTATTCAGATAGGGGCTATGGCATAATAGGTTGCGGCCGAGTGCGCATCGGAAACCATAACCTTTCAAAATCTTTATATTGTATAGTACTCTGAAGTGGATTGTAGTTTAATTGAAAAATAAGTACGTACCTAAATGTAATTTAAAAAAAGTCAATTATAAAATATTAAAAAAATAATTAAAAATACTAGCGGCCACTTTTTGATTGGCATTGGTAAATATTATATATTTCTCCATTTTTATTT
Source organism: Erebia palarica (assembly GCA_964035005.1). Lineage (NCBI taxonomy): Eukaryota > Metazoa > Arthropoda > Insecta > Lepidoptera > Nymphalidae > Erebia > Erebia palarica. The sequence goes on from OZ035986.1 coordinate 27,544,595, forward strand.
AAACATAAAAAATAATTTTAGATCATGTACTCGATTCATGTAGCAATCTTGCAGCCTGATCTCGTACCATAAGATTTCCCTGATTTCCATAATATTTTCCTTTTCCTATTTTTTTAATTAACTGACTTTACGGGTCTGTGTTTCAGCTCTTTTGAGCCTGTCCTTTGGTTTTAATTTTTTTTTAGGGCTCTTTATCAAGTATTTTTAGAGTTTTAGGTCTACTCTGAGGGTCTAATCATCTGTTTAGAGGTCTATCGTTTCCACAGAGCACAGACCATATCAAAATTAAGGCTAGCATCCAGAGTAAGTCTATGGTCAGCATGCATTATCCTGAGGCTCAGAAGGACACGAACGCAGTGCCGTAAAGTCAGTTACTAAAAAAATATGCAAAAACCTATGTCAAAATAAATGTCACTACTGTTACACCCACTAATACCTGATCTGTGGTTGCACCGACTAAATATTTTTAGCTAAAAGTTTATTGATGTAATAAAGCGTTGCAGTGCAATTGCGTATGTGCGCAGTAGCCAATATGTTTGTAAGGAGAGTTAGACATGGCGTCCAAGGATACAGTGCAATCAAGTGCATATCAGTAGGCACTCGGTCTCTATCAAGCATCGATACCCTTGATCTGGAGGAGAAACTTGGTGGTTGTTTATCATCATTGCCTCCTAAAGCCAAGGTGGTAATATGTGGCGGTGGAGTGATGGGGGCCGCTGTTGCCTATCACCTGGCCAGACGTGGTTGGGGCGATCAAACTGTAGTCATAGAAAAAGAAAAGTAAGTATAAATACAATGAAAGTCCACGAAACTTCTCTTCTACATTATGTAACGTTATAATATGAAATATACAAGGTATGTGTTCAGAATTACCCTTTATTGATTTTGAAGGTGCAATCAATAAATGCATTTCCTGTTTCTCCAGAGTGTAAGGCTGACTAATATTGTTAACTACATGTACTCTTTTATACAGAAATCCGTTTCTTAAGTAATTATTTCTTAAGTCCTCCTTTCCAACATTATTTACTACTTGATATCTGTATAGTTTTGTTGTTGGATACTTAGTTATTACCTTCATTATATTCACCAAATCATTTAGCAGACTTATTTTTATCTTTGATCAATATCACAACTGTTGTGTTTATTAGGGTTGGAGCAGGTAGTCGCTGGTATTCTTCAGGTTTATTGGGTGCTTTCAAACCATCTCTTGCTCAAGTGCGGATTGCACAATCATCAATTAGACTTCTGAAAGATTTGGAGTCTAGAGGAAAGCCCACTGGATGGAAACAATGTGGTTCACTTCTATTGGCCAGAACTAGAGATAGAATGACTGTATACAGAAGGATGAAAAGTCAATCAGTGTATGTGAACACTTATTTTTACTGCATGTATGCATACAATGTTAAATATTGACTGTAGAGTGTATACCCTGATTTGAAAACTACATACATATATTGAGAGCTTCAGTGGTGTCAATCAACCCAATGTGTCCATGTGGCATTATTGTTTATCATGACACAATTTTTAGGGTTATATAATGATAGATACTCCATCTATTCATAATTTGATACTATAATTATATTCATTTCTGTTGCTTAGTCATTTAAATTATAAATTTTCATTGATATACACCAATTTTTACAACACTCTTAACATTATGCTCTGTTTGTTTCAACAGTTCTTTATTATAAAATTATCAACCTACACTTAGAGCCATTGAGCGAGAAAGTTTATTTTTGTTTCCTTGCTAATTCAGCTGACTATGTAAACAATAAGCCTAGATTTCAAAATCATCCCCACCTAGCACCATGAATCTCCATTAATATAAAATTTTATTCCAGACAGTTCCTGGGGTATTGACTGTGAACTCGTAAGTCCAAAAAGATGTCAAGAGATTTGCCCGATGCTCAATGTTGATGATATCCTTGGTGGCCTGTGGATACCTGGAGATGGGGTAGGAGATCCACATCTGGTTTGTATATCACTAATGAGGGAAGCAGTAGAAAATGGTGAGTATATAAAATATATATTGTTACCTCTTAATAATACTGTACATTCCAGATGAGCTGTTGGGAGATGTGGACTGCATCTTCTTGCCATTCACACCTACTCTAGAGTAATAAGATCCTGTTGCAATTTCTTAGAAGTTTTGTTTTAACCCTCCGTCCCTGCCCCTGCCATACACTGTCACGGCCCACGTTCTGCCCACTGTCTGCCCAAAGCATTAAGCCCCACATAACCCATGCACAATACCATTTCTCTAATGCAGAATAACTGTGTACTGATAAATCTGTAATTTATTTCAATAATGAGGATCACAATGCAGGAGCAAAAGTTATGGGTCAGGTCTTCTTTAGTGAGCTGCTTTTGGAAATCCTTGCAAGAGACCTATGTCCAGCTGTGGAAGTCTATTGGTTGATGAAGAGAAGCACAACAACTGTGTTAAGTTGTTATAGATAGAGAGTTAACATACACAGATGATGATCATGTTTTAGGAGTAGGAGTGATGGAAAACTGTGCTATAACTGCAGTACATTCAAAGGAAGGAAAAGTTTCGGGTGTGGACACTACTAATGGCACCATTGAGTGTCAGTATTTTGTTAATTGTGCTGGATTTTGGGCAAGACAGGTAATTTGCAATAATTTTTCAAAAAATAGTATAAATTGTGGAAGTTTAAAAATTTGTTTGATTCTAATGCACATTTGTTACCTAAAAATATCTCTAAAGCTTTACAAAAGTAAATTTATTCTTTTTTATTAATATTAACAGACCTTTCATAACCAACTCCTCTTTCTTTTTTAGATCGGCCAGCTTTCCAAACCTCAAATTAAAGTACCATTACTACCCTGTGAACATTATTATCTGCACACTAAACGCATAGAGAACCTTGATCCTATCACGCCAGGTAATCAACTAAATCATACTCTTGATGTACCATGTATTTAAGTAAAGTGGAAGAGTGCTGTCAAATTTGGCTGTTAAATGACCCTGAGACGTAAGAGTCTCAGAAAACAGTGGTTAAGTGTGTGCTCTATTTTCCAGTTGTTCGGGATCCTGATGGTTACATTTACTTACGTGAAAGAGATGGGTGTATTTTAGCAGGTGGCTTTGAGCCGATTGCCAAACCTGTCTATGAAGAAGAGAGTAAGTAGAATCATAGTAATGACTTAGTGTTTATGTAATTTTTGATTTTGACTATATTTTTACCCAAATTATTGTCAAGGCTTTGGTGCCAGTGGATTGATTTTGATCATCTTGGCATTGTAATAAGTTGTAAAATATGTTCATTCGAACTGTGAAGTTTCTGGTATTTTGTTGTGAGAATTTGCAAAATTTTACGATTTTAGAAAAAGATATACATTTCAAAATAAATGTTTTGTACAACGCCCTGTATAATGCCATATTTTAATATACTTTTATTTTATTATCTAGTCATGAACGCAGCTCAACGTTGTTTACCTGAAGATTGGGATCACTTCCATGTTTTGCTGCAAGAACTACTTAAGCGAGTCCCGAGTCTCAACCAAGCAGTTCTGCACAAATTATGCAATGGCCTTGAGGCATTTTCACCAGATTGTAAATGGATTGTAGGTGAAGCACCCGAGGTAAGTTTTTATTAGTAATTTATATGTGTACATATTTAATTTACCATTTTAATAATAATATGTGACATCATTATTTGTACTTACTATCATCAGACTATTAAGCAATAAATGAAATGAATGAATGAATTATAAAGGTGCATAACATAAGACGCGTGATCAGCTAATTGTTTAATAATAAGGCTGGCATTTGGCTGACCATTTCTATCTGCCAGTTAGTAATCTGTTGTGCACGATTTCGAAACTAAATTAACCAGTCTAGATCTAGAGCTGTCCTTTTACGAGGGAGTATTATGAAAAGGAGAGCCATATATTTAAAGCTGTAATAGAGGTTGTTCGGTTCGAGTTAAAGGAAGTTAAAAAAGACATTACAAATCAGTCACACGATTCAAAAGCCTTTTTTTTTCAAATAAAAAGTTTATTTGAAAAAAAACGTCTTGACTTTGACCAAGTGCACCTGTTCTGATTCTTCTTTATATTGTGATAAAAGCATAATTGTAAGTATTATGTTGTAAAAGTAACGACGGCGTAATCGTTTTCAGAAGATGAAGATTCTCATAAGAAGACGAAAGAAGAATTTTACAATGTTCCTTCGGAGCGTTGGATCTAGCGAATGTAGCAGTTACTTATGCTGGTATACTGGCCTGGCTAAATTCGTTATATCGAACGTTTTGAGGAATCATTATTCTTCAAACATGAAGAAACTACATGAAAATTAATACTATTTAAAGTGAAACATTGGAATTTTTTGTGTATTATTGTTATAAATATAGTGATAGGATAATAGATAAATATTTTGTAAGTAGGCAAATACGATCAGTGGTCTTTCCTCCTTCCATTATTCTCATATTATGTAAAATTAAGATAAATAATCCATACTTAATATAATAAATGCAACAGTGTGTCTGTCTGCTACACTTTCACGGCCCCTCTTTTCAACCGATTTTGATGAAATTTGTTAAAGGGATGGATTGCATCCCGGGGAAGAACATAGGCTTTTTATCCCTGAAAATTAAGTTTCCGCGGGAATGAAATAACTTAATCCACGCGGACTAAGTCGCGGGCATCATCTTATTAATAATAGGTAAGTAGATAATAATAATTCTTTTGTGATCAAGTAAATTATTATTAAGGTTTAGTTTGATATATTAGTGGATTCCTTTGGTGGGCCTTGGCTATAATTTCAATGCATTGATCGTAATTGAAGGTTGCCTTTAAGTGACTTCGTAGCGCTTTAGTATTCCAGTTTCCAGCATGTTCAGCCCTCTGCATTTACTTATTTCGGTTGCAAGTGGCAAACATGACTTACATAATTCACTTAATGTGAGATCTATAGAGCGAACTTTGACTTTGCTTAGACTTAAGACATGGTTAAAACGAGACAGATTTATGTTACTTACATAAGTCCATCTCGTTTTAACTCTTAAGTAAAGTCTGAGCCAAGTCAAAGTACGATCTATAGATCTCAGCATTAGACTTAGAATTACACTTACATATTATCATCCCTATCAATCCCTAGCTCCTGCAGGTTTTGTTTATCACTACCATATTTCTGTAAAATCTGTAAACACAGTAATTCTATAAACATAGATTGGTAATTATAGTATAAAGTGTAGATTTGTAAGTTAAGTGAAATTTATTAAGAAGAGTATTTAATATCAATTGTATGTATGTTATGGTAAAGATGTTCAACTACCATGTCGCATGCGGCATGAAAACTGTCGGGATATCAGCGGCAGGCGGGGTAGCGGAGGCCACGGTCGACGAGATTGTAGAAGGTTACACGAAGTACGACATGTATGAACTTGATATCAACCGCTTTCTGGGCTTGCACAACAACAAGCGATTCCTGAGGGACCGAATGAAGGAAGTACCCGGTAAGAACGTTTCATTAGCATAGTTCAAGAAGGCAAGTTGGCATATGTCGTCTGTCTTTGTCACTCGCAGTACAAATTGACAGCATGAACTCACAAACACAATATCTTTGAGAAAAAAAACTAAGTATGTGAATGTCGATGATTCCTTCATCAACCAATCCAATTATCTCAACTTTTGTTGAGATAATTGGACTATCCCCCGAGTTAGCTTACACAAGGTATACGAAAAGTATGAAGGTTTCAATGCTTTTAGTCCCATTTTGCTCTCGTATATTTATTTGTACCCGTCTCAATACTTATTTTTATTAATTATCTTCGACAGGTGTTCACTATGGACTACCCTACCCGTTTTATGAGTTTGAAACCGGTCGCAATCTCCGATTATCTCCAATCTATCCAACTTTGCGAGACAAAGGAGCTGTATTTGGACAGGTTATGTGCTACGAAAGACCAACTTGGTTCGAAGCAGTGGGTAAGATGAATTATGTTTATTTTATTCTTGCTTATGCATACGCACTATATTCATCAGCCAAGAGGCGTTCCAAGCGACAATCACTGAGTAGAAACCGATTATTATTATTGAATCAAAATAAATTATTTGCAGAAAAGAATGCAACACCAGATACACCCCAGCCATTTAAAATAGCTCATACAAAAACATTCGGCAAACCGAGTTGGTTCGAAACCGTGCAAAGAGAATATTGGGCCTGCAGAGAAGCTGTCGGTCTTGCAGACTACTCTTCGTTTACCAAAATTGATATTCAGGTAATTCAGTTTCATGGTTACAAGCAGTTTAGAAACTAACCGCACACCGCCAAAGGTAAACGCACATTTCAATTATTTTTCATATAATATGCATTAAAAGTGCGAGTTTTATTAAAATTGTATTTCTTGTTTTAGTTGCTAGGTTATTGTTTACAAATATTATATCACTGTCAGTTTAGTTGAAGGGTAAAATCACAATTAAAAAGGTTTTTAATAAACAAAAGATACTCTGTCAGGATTGAAAGGAGGGCTGCTACGTCTACAGCGGGTAGAAAACCATCACTTTCTGCACACCCGCTGTATGACGTATTCTTCTGAAATTGACTAGTTTCAGGTGGCAGGCATTGAAACTCGCATTGCATTGCAGGTTATATGAAAACGATATTTTGACTATCAATAATACCTAATTGCACTATAATTTACTAATTAATGCAATAGTTCCCAAATTTCTGTTAATATAGACCAGCTAAACCCTTCTTATACTTCTCTTCTATATATATAAAAATCAATTGCTGTTCGTTTGTCTTGCTAAAACTCGAGAACGGCTGGGCTGATTTAGCTGATTTTGGTTTTGATGTTTGTCATAGTCCAGGGAAGGTTTAAACGGTGAGAAAGTATGGAAAAATTGCCGGGCCCACTAGTTTGAAATATTGCATATAAAATAATGAGATAGTTGAGTGTTTACTTATTTAGGATATTAAAAAAAATAGAAATGTAAATTTTTCTTTTTAAATCATCACGCGCATTTCAACAGTCGCAAGGAAACGAGGTCGTGGATCTGCTACAGTATCTATGCTCGAACAACGTCGATGTACCTATTGACAGTATTATTCACACTGGAATGCAAAATGAGCGGGGGGGCTACGAAAACGACTGCAGTCTAGCCAGAATATCAGAAAATCAGTAAGTGCTTGTGTAAAATAATATTTAAATGTATCTCTCTCTCTCCTAAAATATTAGATATAGGAATGATATCTAATGTCTTTAACAGGGACTGCGTGTTGCTGATTTTTATCTCATCCATACTAATATTTTGAAACGTGAAATTGTGTCTGTCTGTCTGTCAGCTACTCTTTCACGGCCCATCTGTACAACCGATTTTAATGAAATTTGGTACAGGGGTAGATTGTATCCCAGGGAAGGATATAGGGTTTTTTATATAAGCTCTTATCCCGGAAAATTAAAGAGTTCCCGCAGTAGTCAATAATTCTTAATCCACGCAGACGAAGTCGCGGTAATCATCTAGTATAAAATCCCGCAGGAGTCAATAATTCTTAATCCACGCAGACGAAGTCGCGGTAATCATCTAGTATAAAATAATTCGGAAAAACTAATCTCTATAATTCAAGGCACGTCAATGAAACTAACGCTTTGCAAATACGTCTGTTTATTTAATGTTTACAAGTCGCGCTTCTTGTTATGCAGTAAATAAGAATTTACCTGGTTTAACTGTTTTAAAATAATGTTGTTTAATTTTCTTATAATCTAATGTAACAAGATTTATAGTTAGTTTAGTTTAATCGTTCGGAAAAATCACCGGTCCCAGTATAAAGAACAACAGCGACAATATTAAAATAATAATTATTTTCGCTTTAAGCGATAATAGTCATAAAGGGAAAATCTGTAAGACAGCATTAGATCTGTCGCATTGTATGGTTCAGAATCTTGGGCGGTGAAAGGGACGGATGAAAGAATAGTACATGCGACCGAAATGCGTATGTTGAGATGGATGTTTGGGGTACTAGAACTTTCTGTACTAGTGTGTTACTAGAATGGATAAGATTAGGAATGAATATATAAGGGGAAGTTTGAAAGTAGTGCCAGTGATAGAAAAGATGAGGAGTAATAGGCTAGCATGGTATGGGCATGTAATGCGGAGGGAAGAAAGGCATATTACGAGGAGAATGATAGATATACATGTGGAAGGATAAAAGAGTAGAGGGAGACCCAAGAAAATATGGATAAATTGTGTGAAAGAGGATATGCGTATAAAGGGGTGAATGATAGGTTGACGGATAACAGAAGTGACTGGAAGAAGAGAACATGTTGTGTCGACCCCACGTAGCGTGGGACAAGGGCAGGAAGAAGAAGCTTTAAGCGAAAGTAGTGAGCCCGCTGATACGATTTATATATAATATAATCTTTTTTTTTTTAAATTCATGTTTGTTAATTAAATTTTTTGCAGTTACATGATGATAGCGCCAACAATACAACAGACTCGGTGCAAAGTCTGGTTGAAGCGACACCTTCCACGGAACGGATCTGTGACGATGTCGGATGTCACGTCTATGTACACTGCTATTTGTATCCTGGGACCGTTCACTAGAAGTCTTCTATCGGAACTAACCGACACTGACCTCTCTCCTTCCAACTTCCCCTTCTTTACTTTTAAGGAGTTGGATGTTGGCTTGGCTAATGGGATTCGTGCTATGAATCTCACCCACACAGGCGAATTGGGCTATGTGCTGTATATCCCTAATGAGGTAATCCAAGTTTAGCGACTAGTCCTGCGACCTTAACGTTTTTTTTATTTATTTTTAAATCTGTTTTAATAATATCCTACATGTAACATTATTATTAACTAGATGATGCACGCGACTTCGTCCGCGTGGAAAACGTTTTTTGGTTCCCGGGGAACTCTTTAATTTTCCGGGATAAAAAGTAGCCTGTATCATTCCCCAGGATGTAACCTACCGTTATACCAAATTTCATCAAATCGATTGAATAGATCGGCCCTGAAAGCGTAGCAGACAGACAGGCACACTTTCGCATTTATAATATTAGAAGTATTGATTACAAGTAACATTAATATCATGTATCCTACATTATTATTAATTGATTTCATTAACATAAACAGTATACACCATTTATGTTTCCTTTAGCAAATATTAAGTTTTCTCAGTAATTAGGTTTTTCTTAGAAGCTTTATTTGTAAACTATGAAAACTATACAATTTGATATTTCAATATGTGCTCATTAATAATGTTGTTTGCGGTAGGATTCTTTCAAGATTCAATGTTTATTTATTCAAATAAGGTTCAATGCACACATTCATACTGTCAAAAAAAATTACGGTTTTCTGTATAGTCGGTTTACGGACGATTGTTTTACGTGATAACTAGAAGTTCTCGAAGAAGCTCGCGTATCGGCGTTCCAGTAGCAGAACTATTCGAACTGCTAGCTCTGACGTGACGCGATCGTGCCTCTCTATCGCTTGTTCCGCGCTCTCACTTGCACGCTCAGGCTCAGGCGGAACGTGTCACTTTTTCGTGCGTGCAGCCGGTGTTCATCGATTTGTAAGACGTTATCACTCTAAAAAAAAAAACGTGATGGTGAATGTGTTCAATTATTTCAGTTTGCGTTACACGTGTATAATCGTCTGATGACTGTTGGAGAGAAGTACGGTATTAACCATGTGGGGTACTACGCCACGCGTTCGTTGAGAGTCGAAAAGTTCTTCGCTTTTTGGGGCCAGGATCTTGACACGATGACTACGCCGCTCGAATGCGGGCGCACTTGGCGAGTTAAATTCGACGTGAGTGATTCTTCCTCGATTTTTTCTTTTTCTATTCAGATTTCTCTGTCTTGCCCTAAATAGTAAAAATCAATGTTGTGAAAACTCAAGTTCTTCTTATTTTGTTTTAATGGCTTTTATTAGTGCCACACCAGCACAAGTTTCCTGTTCTTAATAATTGTCAATTGGGATTTGACTATGTCAATAACAATTTTTTTTGGATAGCCATTTTTATTTTGTTTTATAACCATTTTGAAATATCGATTAAAATAAAAACGCGCGTCGAATTTTGATAACTTACTAGCAAGTATTTCATACAAAGCGCGCGTTTAAACGTTTGAAAAAAGTTGCCGAGCTGGTAAATGCTAAGGGCCGCTTGCACAAGGACATTTAAATTGATTTAGTAAAATTTTGTAATGCTCCCCCTTTTGATAAATGCATATTGCTGTAAACAAAAAAGGTCAGCTTAAAATATTAAATTAAATCAATTGCCTTGTGCAAATGGGCCTAAATACCCAATTTATGCTCAAAATCAGAAAGACATCCCGTTCATCGGTCGTGACGCGCTGCTCCGTCAACGCGAGGAAGGCATCCGGAGACAATACGTGCAGCTATTGCTCACCGATCATGACCACGAGCTCGACCTGTGGTCCTGGGGCGGCGAGCCTATATACCGGGACGGGAACTACTGCGGCCAAACCACCACCACTAGCTATGGGTTCACCTTCAAAAAACAGGTAGGACTATCAAATAAATTATTTCTAACTGATTATTAAATAGAGGGTCTTCCAAAAGACCCAAAATTCTCATCCTCGGTTAGTTTTAAGTATGATAACCATTTTAAAATATAGATTAAAGAAAAAAGTGCGTTGAAATTTTATGACGTCATGGTGAATTTCATACAGCTTCCATACTAGAAGTGCGTTTTTAAGTTTGATAAAAAGTAGCTGATGTGATTGAGTTGTCAACATCCCTATTACTGTATGTCTGACTGTAATGTCTTATCTGGTATGTTCTATCAATGAAATAAATAAATCAAACAAACAATGAGTGTGGCATGGCCACTGGACAGAGACTGGGCCACGGAACAAGAAATCTGTTTATTACTACTTGAAAATCATAGATTATTATGGCCTTATTTTTGAACGACTTATGCAATGACACCCCATACGATAGACGAGAAAAAAATATCCCCACTCATACGCGTGTAGAGGGTAAAAAAATGTTTTTTTCATGATTGTATTGTACCACTTCGTCGGCGTGATTAATATGTGTACCCATGCCAAATTACAGCTTTCTAGTAGTAAGAGTCTCAGAGCTGAGCCGCGGACTAACGGACAGACGGACGTGGCGAAACTAAAAATAGAGGTTGTATTCTATGGTTGGTTATGTTTATTACATGAAAACTCCTCTATGAAAGATGGCGGCAATTTTCGGCGGAAGCTACTTTTGATCGTTACTTCCGATTAAACTATTGAGCGTACCTTCTACTCAACCCCACTCTATTCCAGGCATTCTAGAAATATTTGATGTTACATTATTTGTGCACGTAACTAAATAAAAAGCGATGTATTTTTAACAGGTTTGCCTCGGCTTCGTACAAAACTTGGATAAAGACGGCGTACCCCAGCAAGTTACTAACGATTATGTTCTTAGTGGTCATTATGAAATTGATATCGCTGGAATACGGTAAGTCTAAATATTTTCTTAGATTTTTGAAGTGAAAACTTCTTTAGCCGCGTTGAACACTTTTTTTTGTATAGGGTAAAAATTGTGGAAACGCGTGACCGACACCTCGTGTTATTCGTGATTCAACTTTAATGTCTTAGTTTTAAGGTTTATATTTTAAATTTTTTACTCCACTACATGTAGCCCTTGACTGTAATTTCACCTAGTGGTAAATGATGATGCAATCTAAGATGGCAATTATATTAAACACATACCCCTAAATCTACACGGCATCGTACTGGAATGCTAATTAGCTTGGGAGCACGTCTTTACTCCTTTTACGTGTTGTAGCTAGCCAAGGCCGAAGCTTCTGCAGTCCAGACCAGAGAAAATTCAGAAATTATAAATTCCCAAATTAACTGCCAGAGATCGAACCTGGCAGCTCCCACTTATGAGGCCACAGTGCTCACCACTGCCCCAAGGAAGTCTTCAAAAATAAACCAGCTGTGTGCAAATGTGCAAACCATTGCTCTATTTTTCCGTTGTTCTAGATATGCTGCAAAAGTGAACCTCCATTCTCCACATTTACCAACAAAATATCCTGATAAGGAACGTGATGTGTACCAGGCAACCAGAAAACTGCATGACCCACAACAATTCCTTGGAAGACATTATCAACCTTAGATGACAAGCAATAGTTATTGTTGATACCTTATTAAAATTCTAATTTAATGTATACTAAGTAAAACATGTGTCTCAAGAAAGCGTTGAGTGTGATTAAATTTCTCGCAAACCTGTTATTTCGAAATTAAATTTTTATTATCAGCATGAATTTAACTCTTTTATTTTCTAGTTTAGATACTTCATCAAGAAGTCCACTAGCAATCTGCAGATTTTGCTATCCGTCATGACAATTTCTGAAAGTTTTTAAAGGTACTAGCATTTGACTGGTTGTATTTGATTCTACCGAATTACCAGAAGAGTGTTAGCAAAAAGAATAGTACATTACATCGCGAGACCGGTAAGTACGCGTTTTCTGGTCGAGTGTTAGTTAGACGGCCGAGCTACGCGACGCCGGCTATATACAAGACTAGAAATGCTCTCCCGGTCGAGGTGTGTGTAGTGCTTTTTTAAAAAATGAAACAAGTGTCTTTTTTAAATATATTATAATATTATGTAATTAAAAGAAAGTAAATAAAAAAGCAACCTACTTACATAAGAAATATTAAAAATATTATACTTTTAATTTTTTTTTTGTGCTGTGATGCTGAACGCGTAATACGGTAGAGTTCCAAATTTAAACTATTTAGGCCAAAGAACATTATAACAAGTTACAAGATATTCAGGAAGAAAGATTCCAAATTCAAACTTATGATATGTAATGAAAATACATACATTCTTTACTGGCCTAGGCCGGGAAGTTTAACTTTCGAACTCATTTATAGGGTATGAAATGTGCACATTTCATATCATTTTTTAGAAAAATATTTTGGGAACCTACTTACCAGTAGACACTGCCTCATTATACTATTTATAGCTCAATTACCACTCACTCACTCACTCACTCACTCATTGACATAATTGTTCTCCTAGAAAGAGACAGAAAACGATGTAAGAGAAATGTGTTCGAGTGCGGGAGTCGAGTAGGGAAAAATTATGACATTTCGGAATAACAAGATGGCGGCTGTCACTCGAAACCTCATCCAATTGGCGGTGAATTTAAAAAAAACTCAAAAATGGTGGATTCAAGATGGCTGCCATACAAATTTCGTCAGTGTCTATCTCGGAGAGTATAAGATATGGAAGTGTGCTTTCTTGGCAAGAGATGATCAGGACGAGGAGTTCTATTTGGCGAAATGAAAAAAATTCAAGATGGCGGAATATTTTTTTTCCAACCAATTTATATGGCGTATATTGAAGAGACTACAAGTGTAGTAGTAGTGTGTAGTAATTGACATAATTGTTCTCCTAGAAAGAAACAGAAAACGATACAATTATGTATGAGAGATGTGTTCGGGTGCGGGATGGGAGTAGGGAAAATTATGAAATTTCGGAAAAACAAGATGGCGGCCGACGTGATTCTTGCAACTCTTTTGTTTTCCAACCGATTTCGTTACAACCCGCTATTATTAAAGAAAATAGAAAACGATTAATAGAAAAAGTGGAAAAAATTGGAAAAACAAGATGGCGGCCGAGCTGTAATGTTTTCAAATTTTAGATTTGACCCCGAAACGCTACGCTACAGATCCGAAACGGCGTGGTCGAGCATAATATTTTTTTCTTTGTCCGCCTACAATTATCCTGTATTTTGACAGAATGGGTGTGGTTTTTAAAAATTCAAGATGGCTGCTGTCGCGGTGGCCGTTCGATTTGAGGTACGAAAAAACGCAATTTTAAAATTCAAATTTCTCACAGTTGGCAACGTCAGAGCGTTCCGACTTCGACGGGGCGATTGTGTGAACAGACTCGAAATATGGATTGGGGGAAAAAAAAATACCCCATTTCTCGGGAAATTTTCAAGAGTTACCCCAAAATCAAAAAATCAAAATACGTATTTTTTTTTTAATTCGAGTACGAGCACCCACATATCTCACTTGTACGAATGAAATTTGGGTATTTTCGTCGCCGAGGTCTGGCAACACTGGGATTTATCAAAGAAAAAGTGCTTTTCGACATGGTCTTTTTTCAGGGGCTATCATTTCGGCTGGGTGCGAGCGAGATGAAAAATTGAAACGTCATCAGGTGCGGTGTATCCTGTAGTTCACAGGAAAATTATTAAACTGCAAAAAGTTTCTGTCAAACGAGGTGGCGGCCATTTTGTATTCTTTTTGTGTTTTTGAAAATTTCAATCACGTCTTAGAGGTGGTTGGCAACATTTGGGAAAGTTGACATGTATGGATCGATTGTGTAACTCGACGGGCAGTATCGAGAAATAAAAACAGTGTTGCCACATTTGGGGTAGTTTTCGAGATTTTCCCTAAAAACTTCCTCCTGTAAAATTTTGTATGAAAAAATTTTTTTTCACTGATGTCTTCGTATAGAAGTCAGAAAATATAATTTGACGAAAAATATGGAGACAGCTGATGATTGAGGATTTCGGAGACGGGTAAAGAGCACGACCAAGGTATTGAAGATAGGGGGGGGGGGTGCTCGAACAAATGTCACTCGAAACTGGCGGTGAGTTTAAAAAAAACTCAAAAATGGCGGATTCAAGATGGCCGCCATACAAATTTCGTCAGTGTCAGTCTCGGAGTGTATAAAAGATAGAAGAGTGGTTTCTTGGGAAGAGATGATCTGGACGAGGAGGTCTATTTAGCGAAATGAAAAAAAACAAGATGGTGGAATATTTTTTCATACCAAATTATATGGCGCATATTGAAGAGTCTACAATTAGTGCAGAACCATGCAAGATTTTTATAGGGTTCCGTTCTACCCACGACGGGGCTCCCTGGGATTACAAAACAGGAAACTGATACCAAAGTTTTAAAAAATCAGCGCCATTTTGAAATTCTTTATTAATTGACCGATTTCGTTCAAAGTCGAAATTTAGGATTCCCTTTGATTACAAAACAGGAAACTGATACCAAAGTTTTAAAAGATCAGCGCCATTTTGAAATTCTTTGTTAATTGACCGATTTCGTTCAAAATCGATATTTAGGGCTTCCTGGGATTACGAAACAGGAAACTGATACCAAAGTTGTAAAAAATCAGCGCCTTTTTGAAATTATTTGTTAATTGACCGATTTCCTTCAAAATCGATATTAAGGACTCCCTAGGATAACAAAACAGGAAACTGATACCAAAGTTGTAAAAAATCAGCGCCATTTTAAAATTATTTGTTAATTAACCGAATTCATTCAAAATTGAAATTTAGGGTTCCCTGGGATTACAAAACAGGAAACTGATACCAAAGTTTTAAAATAGCAGCGCCATTTTGAAATCCTTTGTTAATTGACCAATTTCGTTCAAAATCGATATTTAGTGCTTCCTGGGATTACAAAACAGGAAACTGATACCAAACTTGTAAAAAATCAGCGCCATTTTGAAATTCTTATTTAATTGACCGATTTCTTTCAAAATCGATATTTAGGACTCCCTAGGATCGCAAAATAGGAAACTGATACCAGAATTTTAAAAATCATCGCCATTTTGAAATTCTTTGTTAATTGACCGATTTCCTTCAAAATCGATATTAAGGACTCCCTAGGATAACAAAACAGGAAACTGATACCAAAGTTGTAAAAAATCAGCGCCATTTTAAAATTATTTGTTAATTAACCGAATTCATTCAAAATTGAAATTTAGGGTTCCCTGGGATTACAAAACAGGAAACTGATACCAAAGTTTGAAAGAAACTGGTATCATAATTTTAAAAAATCAGCGCCATTTTGAAATTCTTTGTTAATTGACCGATTTCGTTCAAAATCGATACTTAGGTTTTCCTGGGATTACAAAACAGGAAACTGGTATCAAAATTTTAAAAAATCAGTGCCATTTTGAATTTCTTTTAACCACATCCCGTGAGCTGCTTTAGCAGCTCGCGCACAGGGCGAAACACTAGTTTTCCTATATATATGTAGTTTGCCGCCTACAAAAGCATGTTTTAAAAAAGTATATTTTAATAAAGCATGTTTTAATAAAGTATAAAAAAAATTGTGTCAGCTGCGACGCACTATTGGAGTTTACTCATGCTTTACTCCTTACGAACGAAAAGTGTTACCATGGAAACAATATAAATAACGTAACGGAGATAGTTTGATATGAAAATCGATTCTTATGGAGGTAAAGTCCAAAAAAAATTATTTGTAATGTGTACCGGCTAAAAATGACGTCTGATAGGTTAACACCCTTCCACTATTGGACAAAATCCATTGACGCAGCAAGAATACCATAAATTCAGCCAATCACAACAATTGCTACTGTAACAATCAGTGGCATACTTAAGGGGGCGGCGACAAGTGCCACGATATTTTCAGGTGGAAATTTAAAAAAAAAACTGAAAAGTCACGCCCGCAATGTTACGTGCCAAGCGAAACCGCAAGGGTGCGACTTTCATTGGTGCACTAGAACGCTGCTACACTGTTTTTTCTACGTCAACGTAGCGGTGGGGAGTTCTTATTGCAGCCACAGGAAAAAGTTTGAAAAGAGTTCAGGACACACGGTGGGGCGCTAGAGGGGATGCTTTGAATTCCATTAGACATCATTACAAAGCAACTTTGAGTGCACTGGAAAAACTGACGGAAACGAATGAAAGCTTGACAAACACACGGACGGATGCAGGAAGTTTATTATTAGCTTTCTATGGTCTGTGGTCGCTTTGCAATCATTTTCATTTTTGGTTTTATGCTCTGGTTTTATGCTTCTGGCAACCGGTGCTGCGTGAAGTTAATGATACTCAAAAGTATTTGCAAATGCAAACAGAGGGACTGAACATACATCAGCATACATCAGTAGGCTAGACAGAAAATATGTGTTTTACAGGCCATATTAGAAAAAAAACGAGAATTTGTGAACGACGCTCTACGATATAAGGAGGAGGCATATTTTTGGTGACGGAAATGTAGATGTTGGGATATCATGCAAGAACAAAGTAACTGCTGAAATTTGTGATCAATTCTAACAGCTGCAAAATCTAGCAAAAAAATATGATGATTTCTTTTTTCTTAGTCCTAAGTACATAATAAGTAAGTTAATTATGAATCTATTTATATGAATAATTGTTATTATTGTACTTATTTTTGCTTTCTTATTTAATTTCCCAATATTTACTTAACGTAAGTCATGTCATTATCATATTATTATATTCGTTTCCATTTTAGGTAAATTTAATTATTATTAATTATTAATTTTTACAATTATTATTATTATTTATATTTTTGTGAACAGATAAAAACATGTCAAAATGCCAATTTTATTTATGACGAATTTACGTCATAATAACGAAAAAATCGCCTCTTCGGCGTAGGCCTCCCCCAAAACTTCCAAAGCTTTCTATTCCTAGCTTGTCTCATCCAGTCCGGTCCGCATCGCTTCGCTTGGAATCCATTCAGTCACCTTTTTTGTCCATCTTGTGATATTTAATCTGCAAACATGTTCTGCCCATATCCACTTAAAAATTTTAACTGTCTTCCGTCAATTAATTTGGTTGTCATCCAAATCTTTTTATTGCTAATTTTATCTTTAATTCTTAAACTTAACATACTTCGCTCCATCTTCCTTTGGCAGATGGCTAGTTTATCTTTTTCCTTTCTTAATGTTGGTCATCATTGGACGGCCGTAAGTCAAACTTGGCATTATCACCTCCTTGAAGCTCCAGTACTTTTTCCATGCCATGGCGATTCTTCTTTGTATTTCTTTCTCACTGCAGTTCTCGAAAGGCCAAGGAAAGCACATAGGCTACTTTTTATCCCGGAAAATTAAAGAGTTCCCGCAGGAACCAAAAAACCTCAAACCACGCAGACGAAGTCGCGGGTATTCGCTAGTGAATATTAAAAACAATAATGTAAACTTCTCAATAATGCTTTTCTCTAATCCTAATAATAAAATTTTACTATTTCTTTCTTATTACAGAATTTACCACCTGGGCAATTCAACCCTTGCAAGAATTGAACCTCAATTTGTGTCCAGAAACTAATAACGACGTTTCTCAAAACAGAATACTTCATACTTCAACCCATTGCAGGCTCCTATTTAAGCATGAGTCTCCTCTCGGAATGAAAACGGTTTAGCTATGGCCAACAAAGTCCACCAAGCTGGCCAATACAGGGGCGTTGTAGCATGATTATATTAGCCAGCGCCCACTACTGAGTAGGAGCCTCCTGTTGGAATGATAAGGGTTCAGCCATAGTCCACTACGCTGGCCAACAAGAGGCCCTCCTATCGTGATTACCATTTTTTTTTAAACTACTGCCGTTTTTGGTTTTAGATATGCATACCTACTTCTTAGAAGCTCTAATTAATGTTTCAAATTTATGGGCACAAAGGAGAGTTTTTATTATTCATATTATCATGTCATTCAGTAACATTTTTCCATAATATCTAGATATTCCAACTAATATTATGAAACAGTTTTGTTTGTAAGGTTTACATTCAACTGATAATATTAATTCATACTAATATTATAAACGCGAAATATTGGATTTATGGATGGATGAGATAGATTAACCATAGTCTGGAATAACACATGAGCTATTTTTTTCCGGAAAATTACCGCGGGAACCAAAAAACCTCAATTCACGCGGGCGGAGTCGCGGGCATCAGCTAGTTCATTATAAAATACGAATACTAGTGTTTTTCAAAATATTATGTTTTATTATTTAGTAGGTAATTAAAATTAGTGTTAATTTTATATCGATTATAGGTATCAATAATATCAGCCCTAACCCCCCACCTAAGCTCCACCCATACGCCATTTTTACTTACCGGAAGCTTCAATATAAATATGTCATTTCCTATCCTTCTCAATATACCTAAATATACATGTACGAACTACGTAAACACAGTACCTTATTCAAATCGTTACGAAATACAGCAATAGATATTATGGTTATCGCTCTTGTTTATGCTTTACACAGAAAAATAACAAAAAATGACCCCGTTTTTAAAAATCGAACCTCAGAAAAATAAACAATATAATCAGTATCTTTGTTTTAAAAAGTTACTTCCCTCTATGGTTAGTCATTTCAGAGTAAAACAACAAGAAACAAAGATTCTCATTCTAGAACAGAAACAGAAAGGTACAAGTATCAAGCTGTGTTATTAGTATCCTAGTTACTTGTCTCTGGTGTCTGTGTGGTTTTGTTTTGCCTGCTGTTATCTTCAATTTAATCTAAAATTCTAATGTTTTTTCTATGTATCTACATAAATTTCGATTTCAGCTCGATTGTACAACTTACATGTTGATATGCAATTAGGTGGTTTGTTTGTAGAAATATCGAACGCCTTGCGCTCACAATGCCAGGCGCAAAATATGAACAGCTGTCTATAGATAATGATGCCGAAGAAGATGTGTTTACTAGCAAACCAAAAGGAAAGTGGTCTGATGTATGCTTTCAGAAAGGCCTTCTTTCCTTGGGCTTAATACTATTGTATTTCTCCCTGTCTATCGGGCTCACTTTCTATCAAAGATGGCTTTTAAAGGTTAGTGCAAATATTTATTTTTACCACCATTGACATTGTTTTAATAACATTTAATCCTGACTCAGATGACTAGAAAAGACTATTTAAAAGATCCTATATTTTAAGCAACCTATGTTATTTTGTATGAGATAATTGAAAATCTCTGCACTTTCCCAATTTGGTAGAAAAGGATTCAGCGTGCTTAGCTACCAAGCAGCACAATTAGTAGCAGGCTTATCACAACTCATAGAATTTAATAATTGTCTTTCAAACTTCCTTATCATAATTTTATGATACATATATTTGCTTTTATCAAAAAATTACGATGTGATAGCAAGAAAATTTCTTCTGGGACATAGTTGCAAATAAATTGTACTGAATATGTTTTATCAGGACAGACTGCTTATTTGGAAAGTGTTCTTACTCTCTGCATTGTACTCCTCATTACTGAGGGCTGTAACTCTTTTCAATATTCCCATTAATGTAGGAGTTTTCTTGAGCTGATGATAACATTATGAACTTTCTGTATATGTGTAGGCCCTGTGGTATTTTATACAGTTGTGATTTTGAGGGAAAATTTGGGGATTCATATGATTTCTAAATTGTCTCTGATCTGGAAGAAGGCTGTGGCTGGTCACCACCATATCATCAAAGATTTATCAACTTAATAATTTACTAATAATTGTGAATCGGAATTAATAAATCGGCTGGACCTGGGCCATAAAAACATAGTAGACATATTCATAATAATAATTTTATGAAATTATGGATAAAAATATAATGTATCTTGGAATTTGTTTTAGGATTTCCACTATCCACTGACTGTAGTTATGTACCACTTGGTTGTGAAATGGATACTCTCAGTTCTGGTGCGATTAGTTCTGTACATAATAACGGGAAAGCCCCAACTTATGCTGCCATTTATGACATGTCTGAGATCAGTTGGACCTACTGGCCTTGCTAGTGGTATAGATGTTGGATTCTCCAACTGGGGCCTGGAACTTGTGACTATATCACTTTACACTATGACCAAATCTACTACAATTATTTTCATTCTTGGATTTGCTATCCTTCTGGGACTTGAAAAAAAGGTGAATATTTTCTTTTTTCTTAGCTGTATGTAACAATTTCAACATGGTAAACTTGTCATTTTATCAATAGAGGATAATATTTGAGCGAAATCTTTTGAAGTTTCCATTGCTCTTATCCAGTTTTAAATGGGTTCCGTTTTTTATTTCAAAATTTTATTACTTTAAAGAAAATACAACAAAATTCCAATCACAATCATGTGACTACAACAATTAAGATGAGTAATAGGATAAATAATTAATGAATATAAATATTGAAGTGGTAAGCCTAGATTAAGTCAAGCAAAGGAAAAGTCTGTTCATCCATGGGCAATTTTTGCGAAGTTGCTTTTTGCGAATATAAAACATTATGCAAGATGCAGTTGGTTAATAATTAGTGTCTTACAAATGCACAATTTACTTTTATCTTGTATAAGCTATGCGAATACATCATTAATAAGAAAAGAGTCATTACAATACTGTCTACATACTCATATTATGTACAATATGAATTAAGTTAAATTGATAAAACTACATTAAATGAGTGTAATGGCCTGCCTGGCCATCACAGTCATGAGTGCTGTGGCCTTATATTTGGAGGTTGTGGATATCAATCCCCGACAGGGTCAATGGGAATATGTAATTATATTTTCACTGATCTGGTGGGAGTCTTCAGCCATGGCTAGATATCACCCCACTGGCAAAGACGTGCTGCAAAGCGAATTAGCATTCCAGTACAATGCCCTGTAAAAATCAACTAGGTGTATGAGTTTCATATAACTGTCATACATCTAACAGATTGTCTATGTCACC
Organism: Erebia palarica; assembly: GCA_964035005.1. Classification (NCBI taxonomy): domain Eukaryota; kingdom Metazoa; phylum Arthropoda; class Insecta; order Lepidoptera; family Nymphalidae; genus Erebia; species Erebia palarica. The sequence goes on from OZ035986.1 coordinate 27,566,020, forward strand.
ATAACATTGTAAAAACGGTTAGATTATAATGTAACTCGCGAAATTGCAAACTGATTCTTTTCAAGATTGTAGTAATTCTTTTAAACAATCCAGGTGTTTTATTGTATTTATGTATTGAAAACTGTTCCTTTACAATGTTATTGCACTGGCAATATAAGTAACTATATGCATGAAGTGTTTGTACATAGTAGTTTGTAAAGGACGATATCTTTTCATCCTGTAATGTATTTGTACTTCTCCTTCAAATATGTTTGTACATTAATCTAGATATTATCTTCTAATTACATATATAAAATGAAAAGGTGACTGATAGATTGACTGACTGATCTATCAACGCACAGCTCAACCCACTGGACTGATTGGGCAGAATTGACATATAGATAGATTTTATGACGTAGGAGTCTGCTAAGAAAGGATTTTTGAAATTCAATCCCTAATTAATTTACCAATCAAATGGAACTTAACGTGAGCGAAGCCGCAGGCAAATGCTAGTGGTTGATAATTAATCACGATATTTTTTAATATCATAATATCCTATAATAAGTACCTAAAATAATAATTATACTAGAAACACATACCTACAAATAGTGGTAAAATACAGGAATGGTATATATTTTTCAGTCGTGGTCGTTAGTGGGCATCGTCCTCATGATAGCAGCTGGACTAATCATGTTCACATACAAAGCGACGCAGTTCAACTTACTCGGCTTCGATTTCCTGCTGCTTGCATCCTTTGCTGCCGGTCTTCGATGGACGTTCGCCCAACTGCTGATGCAGAAATCGAAATTAGGCCTCCATAACCCAGTCGACATGGTATTCCATGTGCAACCCTGGATGTTCCTTTCATTACTTCCTTTCATGATTATGTTTGAAGGTTAGTTTTATTTAAATAATGTGATTTGAGGCATAAAAAATTAAGAAGCACAGCACAGAGTGAAAAGTCATTACTCGAGTGACGTATTACGTGTGTATAATATAAGGGAGTAATCGAGGAATCGACTGCCTCGTTGGTCTAGCGGTTAGCGTAGTCGACTACGGATCACGAGGTCCAGGGTTCGATTCCCGGTCGGGCATAAAAATTGTTAGGTATTGGGTTTTTCAATTATGAAATTCTCAGTGCCAGCCCGGAGTTGGAAGTTGGCGGTGTTTCACCCCCGTGCCTCGGAGAGCACGTTAAGCCGTCGGTCCCGGTTATTATCACCAACATGATAATAGTCGTTAAAGCCCGCCAACCCGCATTGGAGCAGCGTGGTGGGTCTAAGCTCCTAATTCCCTCTCTCCTATGAGAGTGGAGGCCTGTGCCCAGCAGTGGGACGTTAATAGGCTGTAGTGGTGGTGGTGGTAATCGAGGAATTACAACCTACGATAGCAACGATCTTCATCATTATTTATGTACATATACACGCGAGAAAAACAGTGTAACGATCGCAATCACTTATAGTTGCCTTTGTTCTCACAACAATAATGGTTGAGATTAACAATTATTATTGATGTTAAATTTTTGATATGACTACTAGTCAAATCGGCAACTCTTTAACATAAGTTAAAAACTCGCACTTAGCTTGGGAGTTTGTATACAAAATACTGACTTGTAACGTTATTAAGATTCGACGTACTTTTTAGGGCTCCGTACCTCAAGAGGAAAAAAGAAACCCATATTGGAACACTTTGTTGTCCGTTCGTGTGTCTTTGTGGGTTTCTGTCTGTCGATAACATTTTCTCTGGAACTCGTAGATGTATCAAGTTGAAATTAATATCAAATACTTAGGTCGACGGTCCCTTGAAGCTGTAAAAAATTATAAGTCAACCCAAACAAAAGATACGGCCGTTTATGCCGCATAGTTTGCATGTTTTGACACTCGTCAATAAATCAAAACCTATAGGGTACCGCTAGGGTACTTCCCGAATAACCTGAAATTCGTTTTTGAGGCGCCTCCAGTTTAGCGCTATATTTAAGTCAGTTATTTCACAGCTAATTTCGTGTTTTTATGACATATTTCTCGTTATTTACGAATAGAATTTATATTTTTGTGGTGGTACGGAACCCTTTGTGAGCGAGTCTGACTCGCACTTTTTTTAAATTTTAAACGGCGGTTTAAAATCGATATTAAATTAAAAACTAACAGATAACGTAGATTTTACTTCTTTTGGAACTCTCTATTGAATAATCACAAAAAAAAATTATTTTTGATGTAGAAACACCCCTTTTATGGCTTTACCCAAAAGATGTATCCGGATTATTTCTAGGATTCAAGTGCATCGATTACATACTGAAACTTCCGGAAGAGGAGTTGATGCCAACCGTGTTGAAGGTGTCTGTCGGGGCGACGATTGCTTTCGCTATGGAGATAAGCGAGTTTCTAGTCGTTACTTACACGTCTAGCCTCACGCTATCGATCGCCGGTATTTTTAAGGTAAGGTGTTTCCATCCATCCATCAATCCGTCAGCCTGTTTGCATTGCTGAAGAATTTCAAAATGGCGCTGACTTTTTAAATTTTGGTAACAGTTTCTTGTTATGTGATCCTAGGGTTCCTCAGATATCGATTTTGAACGAAATCGGTTCAATAACAAAGAATTTCAAAATGGCGCTGACTTTTTAAAATTTTGGTACCAGTTTCCTGTTTTGTGATCCTAAGGATCCTCAGATATCGATTTTGAACGAAATCGGTTCAATAACAAAGAATTTCAAAATGGCGCTGATTTTTTTAAATTTAGGTACCAGTTTCCTGTTTTGCGATCCTAGGATCGTCAGATATCGATTTTGAACGAAATCGGTACCGTAACAAAGAATTTCAAAATGACGCTGACTTTTTAAAATTGTGGTACCAGTTTCCTGTTTTGTGATCCCAGGGATCCCCAAAGCCAAATATCGATTTTGAACGAATTTAAAAAAACGATAGTTCGTTTTGTTGAAGCAGAGTTCAAACAGCCGTATACTTCGCAATACACTCCTGGCATTTTTAAAAAGATCGCGGAAATAGACACTCGTCATGACGCGGCACTTACTACTGACGGCACCGCGACGGACGCTTAGGGGTCTCTTCGATGCGCATGTTTGTGTGAGTGAGCTGTTTCGAACGTTTCTAGGTAGTTTCACTACTGTTTGTATCTGTTTACTGTGCTAATATGTCGTCTCCTCCTACCTATAAGGTCGTAACTCAATTTTATCCGTTGTTTAAATTATAATTCGGGGCCTTTACAACCTCTTTCGTCGTTGTGAATGACCAAACCATAGCTGCACACAATATATTATCACTGCTACATCTTTAGCCAGACGCAATAAGATTTTTGAAGTGAAAACTACTTTATCCTCGTTGAGCACTTTATGGTAGGGGATAAAATTGTGGATTCGCGTCCGTCTCACCGACACCGACACCGACACCGTCACCATTGTTACAAAGACAAAAGGTCTTAAATATAAATATACTACATTCGTAATTAAACTTTAATGCCTTAGGTGTAAGGTTTATATTTTAAATATTCGTTTCCACTTCTATCGGCAGTCCCTATGACTGCCAATTTTGAAATCAATAAAAGATACATTTATGTAATAATTGATCCAAGGTGCAATCGATACAATTAATTAAATAATCCATGTCAACGTGAGCCTTTAAATTTTATTACTTAAGGCATTTGTCACTATTGTGTCAGTTAGAATTGCATAATAAAATGGAAATAATAATTGTTGTAAATAAACATTTATAAGAACTTTTGAATTACTGTCAAAAGATACTTTCACTGATCCAGACTCCTCGTACCTACAAAGAAGAACTAAGGAAATGTTGCCCGTCGCTACTTAAAAAAAATTTCATTATATAAATTTTCAGGAAATGTGCATTCTAGTCCTAGCTGTGGAGGTAAGCGGAGACCAACTTAGCCCCATCAATGTATTGGGCCTGGCCCTGTGTCTATTGGGCATCATTGGCCACATAGTGCATAAGGTTCTCTTCATTAAGTCGGTCGCCGGTACTGTGCATGCAATCGATTTTGACGAAAATATGACCAGACCACGCGTACCGAAGTCTAAGGTATGTATATCTTATAGACCATTTTAAATAAGTTTAACAGCCGAATACTGAACTTGTAAAGTTATCTTTGTATTGTTTTTCTATTCGGCTTTTATTATTGTACACAAATATTATATGACCCAATCCAAATGCTATTTAAGATAATAAAAATAGGTTTATATCTTTTCCTCTTATGATTACTTTCACTCGAGAGGAAAGGATAGGTGCTAACCGCTCAAGCAAAGTATTTTTGTTGTAATTTCTGAGATACAAATGTTATGTCCTTCTCCGAGTTGCAACCTATATAATATGTGTAACTGCCTCGTTGGTCTAGTAGTTAGCATGTTCGACTGCGGCTGACGAGGTCCGGGTTCGAGTCCCGGGTCGGGTCATAACAAGTATTGGGTTTTTCTAACAAGAAATTACTTGGCGGTATTTCACCCCCATGCCTCGGAGAGCACGTTAAGCCGTCGGTCCTGCGCCTGATCTCTCTCCGGTCGTGTCGGATTTTCCGTCCCATCGGGCTATGAGTGTAAAGGAATAGAGAGTACACCTGTGTATGCGCACACACTTGTGCACTATAATATCTCCCGCGCAGATGGCTAATCTCTAGAGATTGTCCGCCGTGGCCGAAATTCGGTCGGGAGGACATTATTATATGTGTAGTATATGCAACCTTTGTACAGTATCAAATTTCGTCAAAATAATTTAAATGGACCGGTCGTGAAATTGTAACAGACCATTTAGGACAGGATTAAAAATTTGTGATTCCCGCAAACTTTAATTTTCCGGGTCCAAATATTGCTTGCCTATGTGTTAATTCAGGTTATAAGCTCCATTCTAAATTTCAATGAAATCAGTCCCACTCATTGTGCCGTGAAGAAGTAACAAACATCCAAACATAGAAACTTCATAACTTTTTCATTTATAATGTTTAAAATAAAATATTTATTTTATAATTATAGGAATTTTAATCCTATTTTTTTTTGTGCTATTAATGGACCTTGGCTCGTTTATTCCTTTACTAGCTGATGCCCGCAACTCCGTCCACGTGGATTGAGACTTTTGGTTCCCGCGGGAACTCTTTAATTTCCCGGGATATAAAGTAGCCTATGTACTACTCCAGACTATAATATCTCTCTGTGCCAAATTTCATTCAGATCCGTTCAGCCGTTCAGGCGTGATTGAGTAACAAACATCGATCCGTACATCCATCCATCCATCCATCCATACATCGATCCATCCATCCATACATTGATCCATCCAAACAATCGCATTTATAATATTATATATAGATAGTATAGATTATTTTTGCATTTATAGGAAGAACACCATGAGCCACTGTTAGACGGGCAAAAATGGCAGAACGCGGCAAGCGAAGAGAGTGATTTCGATTCTAATGTTGTCCTATTTGAAGTGTTGCAACGGAGAGACGGAAGATAAGATGGAAATATGGATGTCCTAACATCGAATCTCGCAGCGCCATGTGATTGTCGGAATCTTTACCTATTGGCTGATTACTCTGATGTAGCAAGAGTGACACTTGCGATGCTCATTGCTCGGTGCCAAGGCCGCGAGTATCACTGGAGCGATTATTTAGCATTCAATGCGACATGATTGTATACCACGTTTAGGCTAGGTCTACGTAAGATCATTTTGACGTATCCAGAGGCCCAAATGTCTAAGCCAATCGTATTCATTTGACAGCTCATAACGTATAACTCGAACTTTTTAAGGAGTACATACATGCGTTTTGACGTGCAAGCATCTATGACTTCCTTATACCGGTCGAATTATACGTTTGACAGACGATTACGTCTACGATTTCCTTACATAATCGGAGGGCTGATCAGGCGTATCGTATCGAGTACTATGTAATAGGAACCATGGACGCCTATTTTGGCCATATCGTATCACTAGCCGTATCGTCACAAAAAACTCGTCTCAATCATGACCATCTCGTATCGTGTTTTCCTGCGACCGTGACCTCAAACCTTGTTGTGGAGAGTAGGTATTCCTTTGATGATACGGCAAAGTAGATCACGTATCGTGTCGCATCGTAGTATCGTGTTACAGTATACAGTAAAATACGTCTATACTACCGATCACGATTCTTGTATCTGAACGCCCCGTTCCACACTCAACCAGTGTGGAACGGGGCGTATCACACGATCGCGTATATTCTGCGTCCAACTAAGCGATCATAATACACGTCGGTGCCACGCGATGGAGATGCGTTACATCAAAATGATCAAATATGAGAGTGTTAGACACTAAAGACGACGGATGAATATATTATGAATATATTTAAAGTATTTACATTAAACATCTACGTTTGTTTGCTGGTTTATTGCGCGTTCAATACAATTTATTCCTATAATTCCCGTTTTCGCCGACAATCCGTGGAAAAAACAGCCAAAGCCCAAATAGGTATAGTTCGCGCACGAGTTGATTGCAGAGTGAATGTATGGTGAGTGGTGACACGTACATTTACTCTGAACCAACTCGCGTGCGAACTGTATGTATGTGAAATCTGTCTGGCGTTTACTAAATTTTGGGGATAACCGTGAAAACGGGCATAAATGTAACCTAACTTGAAGTGAATTGCATTTGTTGTTTATTTGTAACTGTTTACTTTGTTATAGATTTAATATTGTAAAATGAAATGTATTGTGCATACCAATCTGGCAGCTTTAGCACTTGAAGAAGTTTAACTTGAAGGATAAAAAATAAATATATGCGAATACAGTAGGCGTAGTGTTAGAGGGGAAATGAAAGCATAATATTTTGTCATGTTTAACATGTCTTACATTTGTTTTATAATTTCGACATGTTCATTTGCGTTAGGTACATTAACGCACATAAATGAAATTATAATTTTAACAACAAATAGACAGCTATCTCTTATAGCTGCACTTTCGGTAACTATCGCTAGAAAGGCTGTTTCAATATTAGGTGGGTGCTACGCTCTCCACTGATCACGATAGTGAAAATCTGCCCGCATGCAGATAGGCCTTTCACTAGATATGGCCGCGCAAGAACGTGTTATGGTTCGTGTACTGAATCAGCCTTTCTAGCGATAGTTACAAAAGTGCTGCTATCTCCTATAGTATGCACGTTCTACTTTTACTAGATTGTATCGTATTTTATATTATTATTTATATTATGTTGTTATGTTGTTGATGATGTTGGTGTATGATTTTTTATGGTACTGAAATTTTTAATTATCTATGTAAAAACATAATTTCTTCTTTGTTTTGTTATAATCTTATAATCAGGACATTCCAAGCGTTTAAATTCTGAAATGTGTTTGTTATTAGCATTTATTTATTTAATTTAAAACTACTTAAGATAGGTAAATGTTAATATTGTGATCATTATAGCGAGATTTTAATAGAATCAATCTATTAAAATGCATGTATAAGGTGGTAAGCATAAAAATGTGCAGGCATAATATGAATACATTCGTATTGGTGAATCTTTCAGAATAGGGATGATAAAAACTCAATCAAATCAGCAAATCTTTATCAACTTAAAAACGCGCCTCTAGTATGGAAGTTTCTGTGAAATCCATATTTGTGAATTCAAATAACTTTTTTCGTATGGCATAGTAGATAAAATTTATAATATTAGGTTGTTATAACAAAGCTACGCCTCGGCACTACACTGTAGGTGTGCGTTACGCCATTGAAAATTTTAAGGCCGTAAAAAATCTAGGTGGTGCGATTTATCATATCTCTATGTTTTCTATAAAATATTTTGCCTTAAAATAAGTGTTTTTGTTTTTTAAATAAGTGCATTTTTTAAAGTTTGTTTAACACTTTCTGTAATCATACATCCATAATAAATTTATTTGTTTTTCCTTTAACAAGTTATTCTGAGCAATGTATGCTAATGGAAAAATCACTCTGAAGTGTTTTAAGAGAATTAAGCATAGAGCACAAAAATCTGGGACCAATACTATAAAATAAAAATATAAAAATATTAACATTCGAGATGTACCGACGGAGTAATTTTAAGTATGCAATCGAATTACGTATATTATTCCTATAGTCTTAATAGTATGTACTCTAAACGACTTCCATATTCTTTGCTAATTACCTTAAGAATTTTTATTGCTACGCAAAGGTAGAATTCCCATGTCAATTTTAATAGTATATAATATTCTAAACGACCTCCTTATTCTTTGCCAATAGGCATGATGACTGATTTAGAAAAATGGTCAGATTATGTTCGGAAGTATCTACTATTTCGAAAAAATATCTTAGTTCAGCAGCCAAAACGCCAAAACGCCCGCGAGTGTCATGGCGCCGTTTGTGGCGCCACTATTGTTTTTACCAATGTACTCTGTGCAGTGTGCAGGAAACAATAATGTGATTGTCAAAGCTCGAAACCAACAATTGTGACGTCATTCGCTTTTTTGGTGTTCATCCAATAAGGCGGATTGGTGTATTTTATAGATTTATTTTATCAAAATAAATAGCAATCTCACTCAAATTAGAAAATTAAATAGGTTTTTTATAATCCATGAATACTATTTCATTAGATAAATTCATAATTTCATTGATTCTTGGTTACTGTCATCATGCCTATTATAGCTTGAGTTTTTATTGTTGCGCAAAGGTAGAATTCGATTTCGTCCTATAGGTATATAAATGAAGATGCCAAAGTTTTCGTCGATATTTCTGCATTATAACGCTTTTTGATATTATTAAATGATTTATATTAATGCTTGCATGAAACCACAGAATTGGGAATAGCATAAAACCATGTACGGAACGGGATGATTTGATAACACCGCGTTTACGCATGTTTATTGCGTTATAGTAAGAAATGTGATAAGAATGTCTATTAAGTCAACAGAAGTACATCAAAATCTATTGAAAATATTTAGGATAAAAGTGTATTGCATCGAAATATTGCGTGACGGACCCACCGTAACCTCACGTGGGTCTAAAACTATACCACCGCGAAGCTGATTCGCTTTCATATTTTGATGGTTTTAGCTAAGACATCAAAATGGCGCAGAGTAATTTCTAGCGTGTATTATATGCATTTTTTAAGGTGATATCAGAAAGTTCACTCGGATGAATGTTCACTAGAGTGAATGTACTTATTTTGTTTCATTCCACAAGAAAATTTACGTTTCATTATTTTTTATATCGCATGTGAATATTGTTGTGCGCCTTGGAATTCGCAAAGAAATCGTCGAACTACTGGGAGCTGACGGCTTATCTATACTTCTTTACAAATATTATGAAGAGGTAAAGTTTTGTGAGTTTGTGATGTTGTAGGTGGTATCTACTGAACCGATTTTGAAAATTCTGGTACCAATAGAAAGCCACATTATACGTGAGTGTCACAGGTGTATAGTAGTATCATGAAAATTTAGGGAGTTCCCGTGGGAATCTAAAAAAACTTATTTCACGCGTACGAAGTAGCGGGCAAGTCTGCTAGTATTATTTTAATTTGGGTTCGGTTTTTCAATGATTAAACAAGCTTTTAAATTTTTAACCTAAGTAATTATTGATAATTCAATCTCTTCCGAGGCCTTTCCAAAGTAGATCAAAAAAAAAAAAAAACTCAGATTTGTTATTTAACACTAAATATGGCACTTGCAATGTTCAAAGTGAAGTGAGAAAAAATTATTAATTAACCATTGCATATTTAATAGAAAAATCGCAATATTTTTTTTTGACATTTGACATTCATCTATCCAGTTGATGCCTGATTTTTTTCAATTCTTAATTTTCATATCCAATTAGTTTAATTAATATTTATCCATTAAAGTCCAACGTGGGCGGGGCTTATGCAAGCCAGAGTCCCCGTTTTCGGCCGTATTTTCAACGCTCTGGGAAAATTATAAATATTGGTCCGACAGTTCCGGGGTGAACTTTTTTTTGCGAAATTTGTTCCTCTTTTTGAATCTTTTTCAAATTGAAAAAAGACGAATAGATTTTGAGATATTTGAAGAAAACCAAACCCAATTTTTTTTCAGTTATTTGTTAATCGAACGACACCTCGTTCACATTTTGTTTTGGAGAAAAAAGTTTGACCCAAAAAGCACTTGTTGACTAGACTATATTAGGACTCATTCAGGGAGAAGTGGAAAGTTGCGCGGCACGTGCAGCGTCACTCAGGAGTCCCGACGTCCACGAATGTTTTTTATCATTTTCCTTCACAATTCATAAACAAAGGTTTGAAAATATGTAAATATAAATATATTATTTTAGATTGTGCAAATAAAGCTCTTTCAGGCTGCATTTATGCAGCGTTCCGCAGTTGTATTTTCAATAACCGGAAGCAGAATACGCCGCGCCGGTCGCCGACTCGCCCATTTCAACTACCCTACATGAGCGATCTTGTGAGCGATAAACGCGGATCCGCCGCTTCCCCGCGGCCCACTGAAAATACAGCCTTGAACTGCTTAGCACTGCTTGTACGAATAGAAGTGTATTTTAATCGTTATATCTTGAGATAACAAAGGAGAAACTCTCTGTCCCACTTTTTCCATTTGCAATTTATCGTCGTAAATATAAATAATGGGATATAATTGTGAAAAAACGCTATTTCATATAAATTAGATTTGTGGTTCCAAATTATAAAGGATTTGAATAAATGATTATTCATATATTTAAATCCTTCATTGTCCTTAATTATTCATTATTCAAGTCATGATTTCATTTGTATGCATTTTGCATTCTGTAGGATCCGTCGTGGGAAATTTTTCAGTGTTTCCTATTTTGTGTGTTTGTGGAAGAATCCATCTTTCTGAGAATCTTTCCTTATGCGAACAAACGGTAAATAATAATAATCCATGTATTTATTTTATAGTTTAATAATATGTAATTAAATTTTAATAACAACTACCTATCAGTTTTATCTTTAAAATAGTGTAGCACATTTTTAGACAACCTTTCAAAAACCCGCTGCGGACCTACCGTGCCACTGCGCCACACTCGTCCCTGGTGGTGCGGTGGATGATGAATTTTTTTATCACAACACTATTTTCGTGGTATCGTTTTAGACCCACCCACCAGAAGTACGGGCGGTGGTACGGTGGGTCCGCAGCGGCACTATTGAATGCAAAAATAATGGTTGCTTCCCGTCACAGTAATCAGATAATAATTTAATTAGGTAATTTAATAAACTTTATTTAATTATTTAGGTAATTTAAGAAACTGCTCCTTTGTGGTATATTAGTTTCTTTTTCAGATTTTTAAGAGGAAAAGGAGTGCGTGCGGATTGAGTGACCACATACATTTTTGAACTTTTATTGACTAAAAGCTTTTGTGAAAGTCGTTACTTGAATGTAAAGCGTTATGGAATTTGTAAAGAACTCATTAAAAAAATATGTTGCCTTAACTGTGGTCACTCAGTTCTCACACCTCACCTGCCAGGTATGCTTGTATATAGGCATATAGTAAACATGATTAAAAGTATTTACAATATAACAAAACATTGTGTGAAGATTTACAAACGACTATATGGTCACTCGGAGATCACATTTAAATAACTTGAAAAACATTAATTATGAATAGAGTCGAGATCGATGGACCATGCCCTTATTGCGACCATTAAAATCTGAAGGATATACCTAATATTATTATTGTAAGTTTCTTGCAGTAGATTCCTATCTACCAAGTTTTTTTAGGATTAGGTATGCACTTTAAATATATCGTCTGCTAAGTTATTGTTGTTAATTTTATTATGATTTATATAAACTACACATACAAATATACTTGTAAACTTTCCAATTTTTTATTGTAATATTTTCTACTCTGTAATTTAAAAAGTAAATAGATACCTACTTCTTATTGTGACTTTGTAGTTTTATTCCATATAAACAGTAATATAAAGATTAATGGAGAGAGTATATAAAACGTGAGGTTATATTATGAACCTAGGTACCTTAGTTTTTGAGTAAACCGTAATCAAAACTTAACTCTGACGGGGTCCTTGGACCTAGCTGTCCACTTAGTCGAAATAGTTTGCCATTGATCGAAGTAGCTGCTTCCATTTTTTGTAGAAAAATATTTTTGGAGCTCGTGTTTAATGTCCTTTCCGTCAAGGTCTTAATTGATTCAGAATTCAGGGAATTTATTATTGAATCGCCATCGGTATCTAAATTAAATATATTCGTTTGTGATTCTTCACGCCACAATTTCTGTAAATTAAGGGCCATTAACTCAAGTTGTACTTGTGACAACTCCTTAATAACGTCTATTTGTATAGACATAACATTATCACAACTTTTTAACATAGAATTGAGTTTTTCCAAAACGTCCGCCCTTCTCTTTTGAATGTTATATTGACTGTCAATATTTTTTTCAAAAAAGGCGAGATGTTCATATAATTCAGCAAGCTGTAACGAACACGATATGTACTGAGCAGAGTGATGTTCAAAGTCGTAGTAGTGCTCTGCACGCTTTAGCCATTTGTGGGTGAAAGAAAACAGTTTTCGTGCTTCTTCTGCATTGCTAATTATTTCCATCGGAATTTTTTTCTCAATATCTGTGAGGTCTAAGGAAGGAAAAACATAAACTTTGTCGGATAGACAATCCCCTTTATCGTATTTTTCTGCTCCAGAATCCTTGCTGTTTTCTTTATCTATCTCCGAGTCTTCGACGATTTCGTTCAGTTGTTCGACGGTTTTCCATAAGTCAGCACCAGAGCCCCCAGTGGCCGGTTGTGAAAAGAAACGGTTTAAGATCCTTTTTCTTGATAATTTAAACAGTGTTAGTCCGTATTTAATCCAGTGATGACTTAATTCTAAGAAATGCATTTCAAAATCAGCCTTTTGTAGAACGAATTCTTCGGGCATGAGTTTACAATTGTCATGACACGTTCGTAAAATATGATAAGCTGCACACAAATGATGTCGAGCATTACCAAGTTGGTTGAGATAAGTAAAATAATTACCGAGTCTTGCAGTACGCAAGGCCCAATCTTGCGGAGTACCCTCTTTCATTTCCAGTTGCCTTCGAAGTGCTGTGTGATTATAAAGGGTATATTTTTGTGGTACATTTAATTTATTGTATAAGAAAGCTAACATCTGAACATTGTTTGTTATTAATTTATCAATTTTCTCTGGATTCATTCTCTTTATGTTACCAATTGGCTCAGGTGTAAACAGATCTTCAGCATCAATGTATATATCCGATTTAGATTTACTTATTTTATCGTACATTTCCTCCATATTTTCTAGAATGTCCTTTGCATGATTAATCTCATCCAGTTGTATTAGAAAATAGCAAAGTAAATTCTGTATTCTAAGAAATATAAAAAGGCATTCCTCACGTAACGCAAACTGCTTGAGTTTGTCGAAAGCGACAGTTAGTATATTATTTTTCTCGTTAAGTGATAAAGGCATTGTTTTAGCCGAAAGAAGTGCCAGATAGCCTTCCATTGCCAATGATCTTATATAAAGCTCATGATTTTCTTTACCCAATACAAGAAGTTCCGACTGAAGAAGCAATATATCCTTTTTGAGGCTCTGAAGACGATTAGATCTATTCTTATCTTTCACTGTGTTTTTCACACTGTTAAAAACACTAGTTATTTTGATTAATATATCCATGTTATAAAATACACGAAAAATTTTTAAAGGCGTCTTTTTATCCGGTCAATAAAAAAGGGCTGAATTGAGTAAACACGTTTAAAATTTTCACATGTCATGTCAGATTTTACTTTTTCTTCTATACATAATTGTAATTATAGCAGTTCAAGAGAAAAAGATTTTATCAATTTAAGGTTTAAGTACGTCGTCGAAATTCTTGTTAAATGCCGTTTCGGCATATTATTAATACTCGGTACATTATTGGTGATTTTCAGCATTATTTGGTTAATTCACAAATGCTCGAAGGCACCGGTCATGTGGTTGGGGACTGCTCTACTTAACCCGGCAAGTTCAATAAGCTTATGAAAGTAAAACACCGGCCACACGCAGCTTATAGGGTGCCGTAGTTGCCCGTTACAATATGTGAACATTTTACAAGATGGTCGACTATTGCTCGTTAACTTGTACCTACTAAATATTTCGGAAACGGGTCCATGAATCTAAAAATTGTGTTTCCACACCCACAATATTTTCGAACGATATATACAACGACACCTTACAAGTTACACTAATCCTAAAAAAAGTCAGACGTAAACAGACAGACGGACGGGTAGACAGACGAACACACATGGCTAAACTAAATCTAAGTTGGTTCTAAGGTTCCTTGTTGACTACGGAACCTTAAAAATCAATATAAGTACTGTTAAATATAGAGGCATTTCAATTTTAATAAGTCATCATTAAAATAATGTACTCCCGATCGAATTTCGGCCACAGCGGCCTACTTATCTCTAGAGAGATTAGCCATCTGCGCGGGAGATATTATAGTGCACATTAGAGAGTGCACTTGTGTGCACCCAGCGCATACACGAGAGCACTCTCTGATGTGACGGAATATCCGACACAACCGGAGAGAGATCGGGCGCATGACCGACGGCTTGACGGCGGCGGCGCATGACGATTGGCGGTGAAACACCGCCAACTTCCTAACTCCAGGCTAATGCTGAGAATTTCTTGTCAGAAAAACTCAACACTCGTTAAAATAATATATTGATGAAATGAACTGAGTACCTAGTCAGTAGTCACCTTGTCTAAAGCATTATGAGTACGACCTTTATTTTAACTTTAATGTAAAGTACCTACCTAAGTCATCTAAAGCTAATCTTCATACCTAACAATCAGTCAAACCTTTTGCCACGTCCTTAATTAGAAATAGGGCATATAGTATGTGAGTGTATCAAAAACCTCGATATACTTCGACAAGAATTAGGTATATATTGCGAGTTTAACTAAGAGAGCAATTAGGTGGTCGCGAAAGTAATTTTTCATATCTAGTTTTGCAGTTATCGCTCTAGTCATTCTAGATTGATTGATTCTACGAGTAAGTACTATGCCGGATTCAGAGACACGTTTAAATATCCGAGTATTACTCATTTACCACTTCCATAGTCACTCGTGTGTCGAACCTCGCGCGGAGAGTGGCTTGCGTGTCCACTTTTTCAAACAACTACTGAGTGACCCTTGATTACAACTTTACGTTTCATGTAAGTATATATATTTGAAGCTATTTTGTGAATATACCTAGTTATAAATTATGTTCTTATATCTATGGTGTTTTATAACGTAGGTTGTATGATCTACCTGCAGGTAAGAGTATAGATTCAGCAATAATCATAAAAAATATAGATTTTTATATAGCATTTTTTGTGAACATGTTTGATATGAAGTGTTCTACTTTCCATAAAATAATTACCATCTTACCACCACCGCAAGTAGGAAAATTTTTGCTAGTAAGTGAAAAGTTTACGTTCGACAGAAGTAGAGTCGAATTTTCAACTTTAGGTTAAAAATACTTATATCTTTTTAAGTTACTTCTGACTAACTTTAAATACTTTTAGGATTTCTAAACTTTCCTTATTAGTCTAAAAATTTGGTACTTTAGGGGGCATTATTGTGATAAATCGGACTTAAAGGTGGTACGGCGGAAATTTCTGAAGTAACAAATTGATTATTAAAATTGATTTTTGCATATTTTTGAAAATTTTATGGCTAATTGCAGTAAGAAAATTTAACTATTTACTACAAAAATAATCGATATTTCTTGATTAAGTGACATCAAGGTTACGTCAGAGTTATTTGGCTTTTTTTTAGTTTTTAACAGTTAGTAAGCAAAAAATAACAGAATTACACTCGGTTACTAAAATAGCAGTAGCCATAATTTATTGTCAAAAATAAGCAAAAAATCTATTTTAACAATCAAATTGAAAGTTTAGAAAATGTTGTTAATGTTCAAAACTTAGGTTTATAATGTACACTTTACATAATATAAAGAAAAAATTTGGATTCCTCGTACCTAGACCGATCAGAAAATACCCCATATATGTTCAGCGATTTTTGGTCGTTTTCGAGTTATAATTTTTTAAAGTTTGAGCGTGATATTTCTGAGGGTGTGAGTGTTAAATTTTTATTTTTTTTATTTAGTGCATTTTTGTGAAAATACTTGCTATGAAGTGTACTATTTTGCATACAATACTTACCATCTTAACACTAACATAAGTTTTAAGAAAATTTTTGGTAGGAAGTGAAAAGTTTATGTTTGACAGAGGTAGAGTCGAATTTTCAACTTTACATTAAAAATACTTAAACCTATCTATGTTAATTCCGACTAATTTTAAAAACTTTTGGGGATTCTAAGCTTTCCTTAATAGTCTTAAAATTTGGTACTTTAGGGGGCATTATTGTGAGAAATCGGACCTCAAAGGTGGTAAGGCGGAAACTTC
Organism: Erebia palarica; assembly: GCA_964035005.1. NCBI lineage: Eukaryota > Metazoa > Arthropoda > Insecta > Lepidoptera > Nymphalidae > Erebia > Erebia palarica. Next base: position 27,582,367 of record OZ035986.1, read on the forward strand.
TGAATTTACAAATTGATTCTTAAAATTGTTTTTTGTCCTTTTTTGTCAATTTTATGGCTAATTGCAGTAGTAAATTTTCGAATTTAAGTAGGTATTTACTACCAAAATAATCGCTATTTATGTAACGTTAAAGTTATTTGACGTTTTTTTTTGTTTTTAACAGTCATTAGGAAAAAACAGAATTGCACTCGGTTACTACAATAGCTTTATCCTATTATCCTTCTGCCTATAAAGTAGAGCTTTTTCGCACCTACAAGTTTTTTTATCTGCCTTTGTCGGCAGCATTGTAAAGTATTGCTTGAAACAAAAATAGCTGAAAATACACGTATTTGTACTGTATTTGTTGTATGTGCAATACCTACTTTAGACCCACATAGTATGAATTCCCTCCAGCTTACTTAAAGTAATAAGTAAGTATGCGTCAAAGCATTATGCAAGCCGTTACAATATTACACAAGCCCCTCAAGTTCCAACATCTTAGCTCGGAGTTACCGCTGATTCAGAACCAGTGTGGTTACATCCGTCTGGTCTTCTTTATTTGCTATAAGCAAATGATTTTTGTACTTTTTTGTGAAAATACAAAATAATAATAGGGATGATGACAACTCAGTCAAATCAGCAACAAAGTCAAAAACGCGCTTCTAGTATTATTAGAAGTTGTATAAAAGTTATAGATGTGAAGTCATCAAATTACAACATAAAATTAAAACTAACCGAGGATGTCAATTTTAGGTATTGAGGGTCTCTCTATTCAATAAATCAGTAAGATATAATTTATTTTCACAGGCATCTAGTCTAGGCAATAAAGCCAGTGGACCCCAACATTAATTTCTCAGGCGACGAAACTTTACAGTATGATAAAGTATCATGAGATAAACGTATATTATAAATATCCAATAAAAATCAGAAAGGAAGTAAGGTTTTTAATGCTATACTTACCCAATTGTTAGAGCAGGAAGGTACATTATTGCGTAAACGCAGTTTAGATTTGATAATAAAATTGGTATAAATATCGATGTTCTGCATGATTATTTCGTTTGATATTTCGGTTTTGAGTGTAAATATACTACCTACTAGTATTTTAAATAGAAATAGAGAAAATATTCAGTCATAAATATTAAGTTTTAGGTATAAATACCAAACTTCCGCTTGGATTTTTTGTTGGATATTTTTGTGTAAGTTTTAGTTCATACATACTACAACCCTGCCAAGTTTCAACGACTGAGGATTTAATGCGAGGGTCTCCATGTAACGAACCGCCCCGTTGCCTAGACTACTCATCCCTATTGTTATTCAAAAAGTTTCGATTTCAATCGAACAGGCTGTGAAGGTAATACTGTATTTGAAAGCTCCGAGCTCTTAACAAGTTTTAAAGGATGATAAAAAAGGGTTTTAATGTTCGAAAATCGTTCATTAAGTGACAACTTACCCTTTTAAATTGTTACATTTAGCTGATAAAACAGGTTGTTGGTCTGCTATTCTGCTATTGATTTTATCTTTTCTTAATGCGTTTTTCGAATCTCAATTTAAGATAAACCTGCGAACTACGAGCTGGTAAGTAGGTACTTTAAATTTCAATGTAAGATTAATGCACTGGTCCGATGAAAGTTTCTGTAGCGTAAACCTATGGACTTCACGGCAAGAAGATAATCTTATTGGAATTTTTAATATTAAATTTAGTAAATTAACGCTAATGTACGGAACGTAAGAGTTCGAAATTTTTCGTTAATTAGATGATTTAAGAACATTACCTAAAAATATTCAACATTAACGGTCCCTCCACCGTTAAATCGGGTATCATCTAGCGGAATTGATCATTTCATGAAATAATAATCAAGTATATTATTATTGAACGATCGTAGTTTTCATCACGAATGATCAACTAATTAAATAATGATATGATTAATACAAATTTAGTTTATTTGTCAATAAAAAATTAGATGAAAAGGATGGGCTACGCCAGAAGACTCGCTTCGTCGCCTTCTCATTCGTGAGCTTCTGGGTCTCCACGGCAAACGGAACATAATGTATATGTAACTCTCTATGAGAGAGGCATAATTCCGCCGTTTGCCGGTTTCAGCCTTTTATATGGCTATTAGTCCCGTGGTAACACTCACCTTTTCACTTCGATTGCGAGAAAATAAAAAAAATAACGATTTTTAATTATTTCTTTGCCTTTCTGTTACATTTTCTCATTAGAAGTAAGATCTCTATTTTCACTTGATTATAATAACAAATTATTAGTCACATTCACTTTACCATATAGCCTTCACCTTGCATTACACATACAATGGATTAATTTTAACATCTGTAAAAATAAGTGTAATAATTACAACAAAAATACTAGAGATTTCTCGGCAATCCGCAATAGCAACTTTTTCTTTCTCCTGCTAACAAGAAGGAATTAAAAAAAATACATATCAAAAACCATAAAACTTGAGCTGTAGGTGACGATGGGTAAACACATTGACGCATGCTTACATTCAACCAAGGATTGCGTGTAAATTATTACAAAAATGGAACTTAAATAAAGTAGATTCTGCGTGGATTGTATTAACATAGCGTAACTATTTATATTTCATACAGTGGGTCGACGCTCACACAAATGTCAGACCTGACTACCATCATACAATGACAGTGAAAGCAGTCCTAGATGTACGGTACGTACTGCATAAAAGATATTAGAGTGATAGAATTTTGTATTATAAAAATTCTGCTAGTTTTATTCGTTATGCCCCTGTCACCTCTCAACTTTGCTTTGTCTAGATGTCTTCTTTGAACGACTGGTAGGAAAGAACTGTAAGACTTAGACTGTGTCCTTGACGTTAGTTTGGGCTGTTGATCTTTGATAATATATTAGGTCTTAACCTATGAAATTGCCTGTCTTCAGTACTGGTCATTTCAAATGAAAAAAGTTTTTAATGGCTCTGTAATCTAAATTCAAATTAATTTTGTTTTACAACCATGACATTCTTTTTACAAACTCAGTCTTTTGTTTTTTGATTAGCGTTGTATTTTCATTACATTTTAACATTTTTCGTCATAATGGATACTTTAAATATTTGTGTAATTATGGAATATGAGTTTCGTCGTGGCACCAACGCGACACAAACGGCACGTAACATCAAAAACGTTTACGGAGAGAACTGTACAAACGAACGCACAACCCGTTACTGGTTTTCCCGGTTCCGTTCTGGAAATTTTGACTTGAAAAATGAAGCTCGTGGTCGTCCGGAGACTTTGGTCAACAATAATGAATTAAAGACGATTGTGGAAGCTGACGAAACTCAATCTACAGCTGAGCTAGCAGCAGCTTTTGATGTAAGCATCAAAACAATATTGATCCATTTGCGACAAATTGGCAAGGTAAAAAAGCTTGATAGATGGGTGCCCCACGACCTTAACGATCGCCAGCGCAACGTACGCGACGAGACCTGCCTTGCGCTGCTCAACAGGCAAAGAAATGAAGGAATTTTGAAACGAATTGTTACGTGCGACGAAAAATGGATTCTGTTCGACAATCGAAAGCGCTCAGCAAGTTGGTTAGATCCTGGTTCAGCACCAAAGCAATGCCCTAAACCAAAAATGACCCCTAAAAAGGTGATGGTCACTGTTTGGTGGTCTAGTGCGGGTGTAATTCACCACAGCTTTTTACAAAACGGCATGAGCATTACTGCAGATGTGTACTGTGAAGAACTGGAGAGAATGATGAAGAAGCTTGCACATCTGCAACCAGCTTTGGTCAATCGGTCGTCCCCACTGCTCCTTCACGACAACGCCCGACCCCATACTGCGCAACAGACAGTCTCCAAGCTGCAAGAGCTGGGGTTGCAAGCTCTCCCTCATCCGCCATACTCACCAGACCTTGCACCTACCGACTATTACTTTTTCCAAAATTTAGACAACTTTTTAGTGGGTAAAATATTCAATTCCCGAGAGGCAGTACAAAATGCCTTTGAAGAGTTTGTTGCCTCCCGACCAGCTGATTTTTACAAGAAGGGCATCAATAAACTGCCAATGCGTTGGCAAAGATGCGTCGATTGCATGGGTGATTACTTCGAATAACAGAAATAAAAAAGTTTGAAAAAATAAGTCCTTTCACTTATTCCATACAAAACGGCAATTTCATAGGTAAAGACCTATTAAGTATATATGTCATGTAAGATTGTAAAAACCGTTAGATTATAATCTGACTCGCGAAATTATAAACTGTCGAAAGATTGTGAACCGTTCAATGTTCTGAGTGTCAATTTTTGAAATATTCATTGTATTTACGTTTACTTGTCTGTTTCTCGTAGGTTAGGTTAGGGTTCGACATAATTAATCAGGTAGGTTTTTACAATCTTACGGTGACATAATATAAATTATCAAAGCTGTTAATATTAACCATAGACTATAAATTTCTACTACCCATTCACTACCTCTATCGTAATAACGCCTGCAATTATTCTAAAAAAACCTGAATCCCTATGTGCTAAATGCTAACTTTAGTCCGCCGCTAAGCCTATTGACATCTTTTTAGAGCGTGAGAGGTGAATTATATATTTACTGTTCAGTAAAAATTATTAATCCGCCAATGTATTTAATTTAGAAATTGAAATTTTAAGCACCTAATATTTTTTTGCGCAAATTATTATAAGTCAATAAGGAGGAAAATTGCGTTAAATGTAAAATGTAGGGTTTAAAGATTTTTAAAAGCGGAGATTTTTTAAAATTATATTTTGATAAAGGTCTTGAAAACAACATATTATTTTTTCAAGCGTACCTATTATGTCACCGTTTGATAGATACGCTGCTTTAAGAAACTACGTTTGGCCGATTTTACGCTATAAATGTCCGTTAGCAATGGGTGGGTAGGTACTAGGAATAGGTCTGTTATAAACTTATAAAATATCGAAGAGTTGAAGACTTTTATATCTATGAGCGACATGACAATGCGAAGGTAATTATTGTCCTAGTTATATTCGTTAGATTTTAGTTATTACAGCTCAACCGTTTCGACGTTTATTTTGCTTCTAACAATAATATTTTCCTAGCTCTCCTAATTGTTAAAATCCATATACCTATAAAATAACCTTTCTTATGCAAAATAGTGAACTTTATTTCGAAAAACTAACTTAATCAATTATATTGATACAGGTAGCTTAGGGGTTTCGACGTTCGGCTTCGTGGTGGGGTGGTCCGGGGATTTTGTTTTCGGAAAATATTTTCTTCCTCTAGAAAAATAGGTAGGATTAAAATCGTCGCTCAGGCATCCCCTGACAACGTGTTTTATAAACACTGGCTACGGGGTCCACCAGACCCTGAACGTAAAAGGAATTTTCATTTTAAACTTATTTTATTTTAATCTACTTATACATTTTCATTATATTTAATTATTGTTTTTCTTTTTTCTTTTACTGTGTTTTTATATGGGTCCCCAACCTGCAATAAAATGATTTATTATTATTATTATAATGATACAGTAATTAAAATATAGCTATACTTACCTATATACACTTTTAAAATCTACGTATGAAAAGGAATTACGACGCATGTAAAAAGGTCTCACGTAGGAACAATAGCAGATCGTGATTCTAGACCACGGAATCACTGGTCCACTTCGATTTTGTTTACATATACCTTAGATAGATACTTTTGTGTTATCTTGCTCATGTAACGAACAATACCTATTCATCCCATGCGGTGGAATTGACAGGCGATTAGGTATTTTACACAAAGCTACATCTTCCACCCACTGAGAGCATGAATCTAACATTGTACAAAATATAGAAAGCGCGTCGCTGTTTAAATTGGTAAAGGTAATGCTAAATGTAAGGTAAGCTAATGCCCGCGATTTCATCTGCGTGGATCGAGGTTTTTTGGTTCCCGCCGGAACTCTTTAATTTTCCGGGATAATAAGTAGACTACAATCCAGACTACAATCTATCTCTGTGCCAAATTTCAGTCAGATCCGTTCAGCCGTTGGGGCGTGATTGAATAACAAACATCCATACATCCACACATCCATACATCCATCCAAACTTTCGCATTTATAATTATATAAATATATATATATATATATATATATATATAAATAAATAAATATAAATAAAGGTATTTTCGCGGCGTGTTCTTTTGGTTAATATGAACCCGACTGCAGAACGCAAAAGGTAATGAATTAAGGATTGTGTATATCGGTCTATAACTATATTATATTAAACTAACTATATAAGTTGTCCTTGTGTTTGTCCTTAAAAATTTTATGATTAGTTTTTGAGTTAGGTACTAAATTTATTTAAATAAAGTTTTGTGCACAACTGAACCGATTTCGATACGTTAAAGTGCGGCATTCCCCACCAGCTGGATGCCTGACCTGCCTCTCGTATTACTTTGTCTGTTCTGCCACGTAACTGCGAATAATAATGGAACCAGTTTTCACCAGATTTTTTATCTCAAAACTTAATCCACGCAGACGAAATCACGACCATTCATCTAGTTTGGAATAGTTAAATAAATATTGCTTGTACAACCTAATTACAATTGGGGTTGGATTTATCTATATGTAGGTATATTATGTATTCCACAGTAGGTAGATATTGATAAAAATCTACCTGCCGAATTGGAGCGGTCGAACGGAATGAAGTACCTATCCTATTCTATTATAAAAACGCTTTATTTGCGCATTAAGAGAAAAATTTAATATATTTTTAACTTCTAAATCCCGCGTGTTTAGCTTGGTGTTTAGAAGCCTGAAACTCGTTTAAACATAACGTTTTTAAAACATAATTTACCTAAATTGACTTAGGTATGATCAAAAAAATGTTTGAAAAAAACGCTTTCGAACCTTTGCCAGGCGAATGTGACTAGAAAATAGTTTTTAAATAACTCGGTGTGTTTTATTACTTAGGTACTGGCTGATGCCCGCGACTTCGTACGCGTGGAATAAGTTTTTTTTTAAATTCCCCCTTATACCTATTCATTTTCCGGGATAAAAAGTAGCCTGTCACTGGTCCTTAACTATACCCATGCAAAAAATCACGTCTATCCGTAGGTAGCTCTGTTGCGGCGTGATTAGAGGACAAACTAATAAAACTAACAAAGTGCCTACACACTTTCATAATATTATAGCAGGTATGTATGATAATTTCCCTTTATAACATAATTTGAATAGTGATAAAATGAAATATAAGTCGATTTATGCAGTTGCAATGACTAAAATGATATTGATAAAACATAGGTATTACATAATTTATTAGGTATTCAACATTAGTCTGTGAAGCTACACATTTGAAAGATTTTATGCAAAATAATATTCAAATTTATTAAAAATTATACATTAAAACTAAAAGGAACTAAAATATTATTAAAATAAGTTTATTAATAATTGGAAGATTTCAATTGTTAATAAAGTAAGTACCTACTGGTAAACCCCTTATATATCTAGATCGACGTTATTCTTCACTGATAATTGAAGTTTAATTTTACTCCCCATACATTTTCAAACCCCGGGTTACTAAATTAATAGTAACCTGGGGTAGAATAACTATTTATTTATCGCTCATCAACTGGAATGCCTCGAAATAGTTGAGAAGAGCTACCTAGTAGAGTGGATTAGAACGAGTAGAACTTAGTGAATTAATTGCTTTGCATACCTACGAGATGTTTGGCCTCTATATAGTAAACAAATAAATATTTACTTAGGTATAGTCATTGAAGGAATAATGTTTATTGGGATTGGTTTGTTGTTGGGATGAAATGATAGGCAAACTATCGATTTGTTTGTAAGTATCAATATATGTCATGTGTAATATTAGGCACTTATGTTTTTCTTGGTTGCCTTTTCACAAATGAAACCTTAAAGTTTTATTTAACAAACCTGTGTAGCAGGTAAGGAGGGTACTTAATGATGATTATAAGGTCAACCTTTTTAACACCAGTGGCGAAACATTTAGTTCGAGACTCATTAGCAAGCCTTTAGCCATAATTACAGAGAGTACAGCTATAACATGTAAAGTTGGTGTAACAACTTAGGTTAGGTCATGTTGCAAATTGTAGTTTTAAAGTTCGTAGGTATTACGCTCGCTACTATAGGTAGGTAGGTACTTACAACACTATTTCATTTTTTAGTGTTCCGTATTTAAAAATGTCTTATAAGGTCCGTATAAAAATTCCAAAAATTCCACTATCTATCATAAACTTGCCTTTACACAAGTTTAAAGTCCATTAAAAGTATGCTTCTGAAAAAAGCGTATAGGTAGGTATACTGTTGAAGATTACGGAAATGACAAAAGGGCATGGATTTGACTCGCTCCAGCAATGCTAAGGACAGCTGTTACATAGGTATTTACCTATTCTACAAATTAATGAAACTGTAAATAATTTTTTTCAAAAGAACAGCCGCCGAGTTTTTTGCTGGTTCTTCTCGGTAGGAATGGCATTCTGAACAAGTGGTATACCTATTCACTCGACGATTCAAAAGTACTTGTTAAAGTTTATTTGAATAAAAGTTGAATTTTCTATTTAGTTTACATAGTAAAATTGTACCTACATACATATGAGTGTGATATAAAGACATTTATTTCAATTAAAAGTACTTGTAATAAATTAAAATCTAAATTAAAAACTACCTAATTATTTTTGCATAAAATACACGCCGTCCAAGTGATCGTTAATGGGCATGGTGCCCAAAACACTGGCGCTATTACCTCGTTGAATGGCAAGGCTAAGCCGTTGGGCTAAATAAGCGCCAGCTCTTTGGTGACCAGAGGCGTGGATCAGTTTTTGGGATACAACATTTATAAAATTCTTCGTGTCCGATGACCATGGGCCCAGAGTCTCCAAAGCAAGCGCCGCAAAAACGTAGTCCTTAGTAATGGCTGAGTATTTGCGACGCTTAAGCAACTGAGCAGAATCGGCAGCAGCACCCGCCTTTAGGCACGAGCCTGATAGATGGGATGCTGCCAACGTTTCAACGCAGGTTGCATCCCACACCAGTGCACGACCCATCGACCACGGTACTATCGTCATCTTTGAATAAGAAGCATTTGAATTTGAAATTTGAATTTAGGCCCACAAACTACGACAGACAGATCGGCGACCTACTTTATCGGCAAAAAATTAAATACTCCAATATTGAAACGCCGATGTCGTTGGTCAAAAACAAAGGTCAAAACAACAATCGGATCGGCAAGAAACTATCGCTGTGCTAACACACTACGACAAACCGACAATACGAAAAACGGTGAATTAATGAAATGCCCAAAGTGGACGCATGTGTGCGTTGACTAGATCAAAAAGTCGGCGATGAAGTCGGCTCGATTATCGGACCTATTTTACTTTTTAGGGCGAAACCTGTAAAAGTAAAATAGGTAGGGAACGCTAAACTATGGCCAATGCCTATTCTTAAAGTTGAAAACATTCCGTGACATTAGGTAAAAAGGTACAACTGTATATAGATATATTGTAAGTATTCAATGATTGTGGGAACTAATTATAATAACAACGATGCTCGCGATACTCGTAGATCATATTACCTATTATATATAAAACATATTGTCTCTAGGACACAAGCGATGACTAACTCTTGCTTTGCCTTTTAAATGAGCTACTAAAATGTACTCACTATCTAGAACCCTAACTAAGACATTACACATTAAAAGCAACGGTTTATTCCTCATTAGGTGAAAAGTAAAAATAAACCTCCAATCGGGTATGCTAAGCATGTTTTACCCTACTTGTAATATCAATGCCTAATTACCATATAAAGATAAGGTACCTACGTTTTATGTATGTAAAGGTGCATATTTGCCTAGGTATATTCTCAAATTTAGAGCACCCCTAGACAGTAGAAATTCATCTTTCTTCGCGTTGTTATTTTTTCAAGGCTGCTTATAACTTAAAAATACCAAATACCTGATGGTATCGGTTGAACGCTTTTAGTTATTATTATCGTTAGGCAAAATAATAAAAATATCTGTTTATTTAATCAGCCATTAAATACTCGTAATATAACGAACACAACGAAATTTAGTTATCTACATCAACATACTTATAGTAGGGCGTGTACAGAAGGTCGTTACAGCGAGTGTTTTTGGAGTTGCCCGGTGCGTATACATCACCTTGTATGACCTTATTGTAGCATGACTCACTGCAATACATACTTACATACGTTTTACTTAAATCCTTGAGGCCTCGAGCATTTTTGTGTACTTTACTAGAATATTTCTCACAAACAATAAGCACCTAAATAGGTAGGTACATAAAACGAGTAACTATATTCAATCAATCAATCAATTTTATAGTAAATTTGGGTACAAAGTAGTCTTAATCTAAATTATAGTATAGCGTTATTATGTATTCCATAATTTATTAATTTATTGTTCAGTATTTTCTTAATAGATGCTTAATTAGGTAAACACAGCTGAAATTGATAATTATTAGATAATTCTAGACGTATTTTATTAAATTACTAATTTAATTATATATTTCGTTGTTTAGGTGAACGATTTCTTTTTTCAGAAGACTGATTCTGGTGGAGCTGCGGAGAACCTGGTTTTTTAAGCGTAATCTTAATAGATAGATAGAATAATAATAATAGGTTATCAGCAAACATGATAGTAGAAGAGCCTTTACGTGATATTGTGTGTGATGAATTCACATCTATTGTGTTCGAATGCAAAGTAAGTGACTGCTCAAGAAAGTGCATCTCGTATAAATGGTATAAAGACGGTAAACAAATCGAAGCCTCTCGTAGAATAAAAATAAGCTACGATGGAAAATGGCACAGATTAGAGATTACGCCAGTTACTTATAAAGATTATGGTGTTTATATTATTTTACTGGACAACAATTATAATAAAATATTTTCGAAAGCAAATCTTTATGTCAAAGAAATAAAAGACAAACATAACAATGATGTTCTCTATATTAATCCAAAGTCTCGTTGTTTCAATGTCACAAGGCATTTAAGGTGTGCCAAAGTATTGGTAGGTGATACTATTGAGTTAGAAGCAACATTCAATTCTGATATCTTAGATGACTACATATGGTTCAAAAGTAATCGACCATTACTTCCAAATGAACGCATGATTATACTGAATGATCGAAGAATGTCTACACTTTCTATATTATGTGCTAAAGAGACAGACACTGGTATTTATCATGTAGTATGTAAATCTGAATATGGTGTCGCGTCAAGTTTTGCAAGTGTGGTGGTAATAAATACCGACCTCGTTACATTAAATAATAGTGAAATGACCCCAAGTATAGACGAGTCTTTACCGGAGGAACTAGAAGTTAATGAAGGAGATCAGGTCAGACTATTGTGTAAAGTTAGTTACGATGTTAACACTATAATTCAATGGTCTAAAAACGGAGTAAATCTAGAAGAAAGTAAAAACATCTCCACAGAATATTATAACAACAAGTATATTTGTTTAAGAATAAATAATGCTCGAATGAAAGACGGTGGGGAATATACTATTCAATTGCAAGATGAACTTACTGGTCACACAGACACATCCACCTGCTTTTTAACTGTAAATCGTAAGTTATCAAAAACTTAGTTTCAACTTAAAATTTCAATAATAATATTATGCCATGATAAACAAAATTTAATTTTCAGAGTCTTCTACCGAAACATTAAATTTAGTTCAAATAGAGACACCATTACGACCGATCGTCACTTGTGTCGGATCTATAATATCATTGAACTGTGGTTTCGTCTTAGATGATCCAAAATATTACTACGTAGTTTGGTATATTGGTCATTTTAGAGTAGAACGCACAAACCATAGGTTTCACGTAAGTTAGATATACTTAGATTATTAAATGTATTTATAAATACTTAGTTATAGCCATCGCAATCAGGCTTTAGCTTTTTATTTTTAGATGAACATATTTTACTCGACCATTTTAATTTTCATATATATAAACATGGTAGATTATTTTCAGGTAACGAGCAATGGTGGGGATTTTTTCTTATTTATCAAACAAATAGAGCATGGTATGTCGGGTGAAGTCTCTTGCGAACTTCGCAAAGCATTACCGAATAGAAAATCAGTTATGATACATAGCGTAGCAGCATATCTAACAATCGTGCCGCCTGCGCTTATGGAGAATAAAGTAGTAAAATTAAATAATATCATTCCCAAACGTAATATCTACAAAACTGGAAATTCCAAACTCGACATCCCTATTAAAAACGTGATGCCCTTTTCAAATGGAATCCAAAAGCCCGAAGTAAGTATAAACGCCCCAAACAAATGCCTTTTTTATAAATAATTAGATATGGGGTTATGGCATTGCACAATTGCAATCTTAGTTTGACGCTACAGCGAATTGACTTGCGAATCGTTATTTTATTACTGTTGACATTACTTACCTACTTAATATTGCTAACATTTCACATTTTTCATTATTTCCATGCATATTTTTACACCTTTATTAATACTTACTTTAAAGTGATAGGTATAGGTAGGTGTTTGCGATAAGACTAGTAGTTAAAGTCCTTATCGCAGACGCTTTCACTCTTTCGATTTGACGCAGTAAATCAGAAATTTATGATTTTTTGTTATAATATTTGTTCATTGAAGCAAGATCGATACTGCACCGAAACCGATCAACTATTTAGCAACACGTTACTATTGTTGATTAGTGTTGATGAAATGAATAATTTCCTACAGATTTCTACCAATGGCACCAACGTATACCGTAAAGAAGAAATGATGATCACATATTGCAGGTGAATATTTAAAGTGTTTTACTTTACAAGTTTAACTACATTAGAATATTACATTGTAATTATGTTATTTTTAGATTGGACGATGATAATTTTTTTATAGATATTACAAATGGCGATGATGCAATTAAACATTTTAACCATGTATCGCTCTACGATAGCTATATCTATGACGACAGTCCAAAATCAAAGTCGCGAGTTGTGATTATGGAATGGTAAGAAAGGAACACAAGTCATGATATTACATATAGTCTCACGTGTCTCCAGTGTTGTAATTAAATCTTGCAAGATAAAGACCACTTACCAGTTGCCGATAGAGCTGAAAATTTACATACACGTTTGGATTAGATGAAAGCATGGTTAGCCAAGTAACGTCATTCTAAATTCAATATAGCGTACTCTCAAAGATGACGGACCAGTTATATTTTCTGCTACTACTACTACTACTACTACAGCCTATTGACGTCCCACTGCTGGGCACAGCCCTCCACTCTCATAGGTGAGAGGGAATTAGGAGCTTAGACCCACCACGCTGCTCCAATGCGGGTTGACAGGCTTTAACGACGGCTTAACGTGCTCTCCGAGGCACGGGGGTGAACCACCGCCAACTTCCAACTCCGGGCTGGAACTGAGAATTTCTTAATTGAAAAATCCTATACCTAACAATTATTATGCCCGACCGGGAATCGAACCCAGGACCTCGTGATCCGCAGTCGATTACGCTAACCGCTAGACCAACGAGGCAGTCGATTTTTTGAATATTTTATGCACCCCCGTAATATGGGTACCAATTAAAAGGATTTGCTGAGAAGAAACGAACGACCAAAAATAAAATGACGTCTCAATAAATTCAATATGGCGGACGATAAAGGCTTGTTTTTAAAAAAGTTTTTTAATATTATCTTGTGTCTAATTAATTTAAATTATCAAACATAAAGATCAGCGTTCCTCTTTTAGGTGTAGCACTTTATCCAATAATACAGAACTAAACGAACCAAAGAAAAAATGGTATAAAATTGAATTTAGAAAAACAAGTGATGATTTTGTAGAAGCAGGTGTTACAAGTATACCGATGTTAGAATTGAAAGACCCTCCGTTGGAACATGTTATGAAATTTCGTATAACCTTGGCACAGTCGGTACACAAAGCTAACGAGTCAAGAGTTTGTATATGTAAGCAATTTAAAACAATGCTAATTAAACATAATAATTTCAGAAAATATCTATGGACTTTTAGAATAAAGATCTTATAAATTAATTTTCGAAATTTACAGCACCAGTCCTTCAAGAAGTACAAACAATGAACAAACAATGTCAGCTCAAACCGATGGACGAGTTTAATTCAATATTTACAAACACTGGCGATTTAATTGGGTGTGGTGCATTTGGAAGTGTAGTTCTTGTTCGAGATAATACAGGAGAATTCTATGCTGCAAAAATACTGAAAACTAGAACCCAGAAAAAAAGGGATACTGCTTTAAGAGAATATGAAATGATGAAAAAATTAAATCATCCAAAATTAGTAGAACTTCACAGTACATTTACAGCAAAAGAATCTTTTATCTTAGTGATGGATTAGTAAGTAAATATTTCATTTGTTTTTCTATAAAATTATCAAAACGTCACTATAGGCACCTGGTACACTCCGCTTAGATATGTGCGTAACCCAAGAGGTTACGTGACTGAGAGACACAGAGCTAAAACACGAGCTGAGTGGCCTACAACACGAGCTGTGTGGCCTACGACCAGCCTGTTTGAACTGCGAGGATTTTAAATATTCCTAAATTTTACAGTGTTCCAAAATACTGATACTGAAGACCTGCTTAGGTCTTCAGTATTTTGCACAGAAATTCTAATCTAATCCTAAATTTTAATCACGTACAATATAAGCAGATACCTAGCGATCCCGGAATTTAAAAGTTTTACTTGGAAATCATAAATGATTTCCTAATTTTACATATCGAACCATTACAAATTAGATGTGAAATTTTACAGCCTTTGGGGCGGTGAACTGTTCGATAGAATTGTAGAAGAAGAACATATTAAAGAACTCGACGTCGTACCTTACGTAAGGCAAATCTGTGAAGCTTTACAATATTTGCACAGTCACAAAATAGTTCATTTAGATCTAAAGCCGGAAAATATTATTTGTCTCAGCCCAAATTCTCGTCAAGTGAAAATTATAGATTTTGGTTTAGCTAGAGTTTTGGATGACAGTCAAGTGAGAGCTATCTACGGAACCAGAGATTATGTTGCACCTGAAGTATTAAATTTTGAGCAGCTGACCTTAGCCTGTGATTTGTGGAGTTTGGGAGTGGTTACTTATATGTTGTAAGTTAATCGTATAAATAAAATAATATGTAGAACCTGGAAACTGCTATCTACTAAGTTCATTTATTTATTTATTTTATAGACTGTCAGGGGTTATGCCCTTCAGTGGAGATAGCTGGCCGGAGCGATCAGCAAACATTACAAAGGCTAACTATAACTATCATGAATCAGCATTTAAAGATATATCAGATTTAGCCAAAGATTTTGTTGACCATCTTCTTGTATTACAACCCGGAAAACGTATGACAGCATTTGACGCTTTAAATCATAGGTGGATAGTAGAAGGTCCTCCTAAGGGAGCAAAGGCTGGACACATGAAACGAACCAGACAAAATTTGAAGTCCTATTTAGCTAATAATAGAGCTAGATGGCAAGTAAGTTGATAGATTAATAATTTTACTGAGAACTTTAAATCGTTAATTAATGAATTAGGTAACTTATTTTCTTTACATCCCTTGTATTATAATTTCAGAGAGCTGGGAACGTTATGATAGCGGCTCATCGTCTTCGCAATGCAGGAAGTCAACGGAACACATTGGATGCTGATCGCGTTTCGCCTCGAGTGACTTAAGCAGCATTTTTAGGGCCAAAAATGCTGAAGTGTTTTGGTAAATAGTATTTAATTTAATATGTCTGAAAATAGTATTTAATGTTAGTGAGAACTGCTTAATATTTTCATTCAGACTTTTGTTGGAAATAAAAATTGTATACTGCGACAATAAATTTCAAATTAAGTAGATATTTTATAAAAAAATACATCCCCTTGGCACAGCACTAATTATAGCAGGGCGCCGTTGGTGAACTTCTTCGTCAATCTGCATTTGGTACAAAAAAGTCCAGTTGGTAGGTACTAGACTGATGCAACAAGAGCAAAAAAAGTAATTTATGCTTACTAATAAAGATGTAAAGTTTGTGAGTTTGTGAGGTTGTAGGGGGTAATATCTGGAATTAAACCTAACCTAACCTAACCTATTTTGAAAATTCAATTACCAATAGAAAGTCACATTATTTGTGAGAGTCATATGCTATATATATCCCGAAATCCCGAAAATGAAAAGACTTTTTCGTGGTAGTCAGATTTGCAAAGTAAGTTGGAAAAAACACGGTCGAATGAAAACGTTTCTTATACGTTGCCTTAACGAGGAGAGATATATGATTGAGTCCTAGAGAAAAGTTGTAGAACTTGATAATGCATACAAAAAAGTCAGCGACAGCATATGTCTAAACTTTCGTATTTAAGTCACAAAAAGATGAAAGACCTTTCATCAATTTGTGACTACCCCGAAAGTCTTTTTTCGGGGTAGTCGGAAACAAAAAACCTCAATCCACGCGGACGGAGTCGCGGGCATCCGCTAGTTAACTATAAACCAAAACATCTCGTCGAAAGAAAAAGCCTCCCATAAAATCATAATACAATTTAATTAATATTTTAAATACTCCAGGCGTGCGATTGGAAACTATCTAAGATATAACAAACTATATAATAGATAGGTACATAATGTGCTATAAGCAACTGCTCTATGCCTACGAGGAAATTAAAATAAGAATTCGATTAAAACTTCGTTGCTACCTACTTACATCTCATCCACGATACAATAAAAGTTATAGAATTTTATGTATCTGCCAATGTAAATCACATTATACACAAAAAAATGTGAGAAATTGGCCTGAATACTATAAAATTAATTTATATTTAATATTTTAATGTTATAAGTTCTTGCAAAAATAACTTTTATTATCAAAATAATATGAAATACATATACAAAATCAAAGGGTACACGCAAACCGGTTCCTAGGCCACGATTACACTCGTAAGTTGTATCTACTCACGTAAGGAGCACAATGATTAACAGTGTTGTAAGTCGCGTCTCGCATGCAAATCTAACTTCTATATTCTTCTACGGCTCAAACGATTTTCATGAAATTTAGTATGCAGGGGGTTTCGGGGGCGATAAATCGATCTAGCTAGGATTCATTTTTAGAATATGTCGTTTTATCCGTGTTTTCAGGTAATGAAAATTTGCTACAATATCATTAGAATGCGAATGTAAATTTCGCCACTTTCTTTAAGCTCAATTGGAAAATGGGGCGGTCCCGAAACCAGACGACCCCGGTTCGAATCCAGATGTCTCCAGTCCGTTTATTTTTTCCCTTTTTTTTTCAAATTCCTTCTTTTGTGAGAAAAACTATTATTGGAAGCCCAATTGCACTCGTATTTTTTTATTTAAATAACCTGTTCATATTTTTTATTGTTATATCGGTAAGATCGAAAAATATTATTCATATTTCATCAGTATATAATTCGTATAATTTCCAAAAAACACGATTTACCAAAAAGAAAATACCGAGCAAAGCTCGATCATCCAGGTACTATTAGTTATGTAAGCTACTTATTACTAATAAGCTTAAAGCTTTTACTTTTTTTTTATCCACTTCAAGTGAGCCCTTAACTGCGATCTCACCTGATGGTAAGTGATGATGCAGCCTAAGATGGTAGCGGGCTAACCTGTTAGGGGCATGGCAGTTATATTAAACCCATACCCATAATCGGTTTCTACACGGCATCGTACCGGAACGCTAAATCGCTTGACGGTACGTCTTTGCCGGTAGGGTGGTCACTAGCCCCGGCCGAAGCCTCCCACCAGGCCAGACCAGGGAAAATTCAGAAATTATAAATTCCCAAATTGACCCTGCCGGGGATCGAACCCGGGACCTCCGCACGTTAAGACAACACTGCGCCACGGAGGTCGTCAAAATAATAAGCACTACAAGTTACAACCCATTAACGTCCCACTGCTGGGCATAGGCCTCCACTCTCATAGGAGAGAGGAAATAAGAGCTTAGACCCACCACGCCGCTCCAATGCGGGCGGGCTGGCTTTAACGGCTATTATCATGTTAGTGATACTAACCGGGACCGACGGCTTAACGTGCTCTCCGATGCACGGGAGTCACTTACCGCCAACTTCCAACTACGGACTGGTACTGCGAACTGAAAAACCTAAGAATATTTTTTTTTGACTGACTGAAAATCTAACCCAGGACCTCGTGATCCGCAGTCGACTATGCCGACAGCTACCTAACGAGGCAGTACTAATGTAAGTTTCTTAAGTGCATGCTATTTACGTAAAAACTTACAAGTGTGTTTGCGGCCCTAGAACAGGTTATGAGGTTTAATTCTAGATACTAAATACATTTACAATAGTTTTGTAGTATTTATAGTACTTTTGCTAGTATTCAAAAACTTAATTCATTATGTTTCATAAATATTACCTATAACATTTTTTAAAGTTAGGGTATAATTCCTGATATAAAAACTAAGCGATATGATAAAATGCAAAGTAATATCGAAAAGATTCTAAATAATTGTTGTTGCACAAGCTGCCAGCCACTTCCTATAGATATAACCTGAAAAAGAAAAAGATGAAAACATTATCAAATCAGTATTTTACGGGAGTGTGATACATGTACGCATATGGGTTGAATCCGCCACACATACCTATATGCTTAATGCATAAAAATAATATGTAATTACCCTATAGGTATTTATAGTTACGCAAAGTAATGTGGCATCTCGCAGCTCACGTGACAATTGAGTAGCACAACTTTGTAAAATAAAATTCATTCGCTTTGCTTATTCTGTATAAGAAAGGGTACCCATGCAATTCGCATTGCTTAGCTTACAAGTTTATAAATACCTACTTACTTATTCTAAACAGTACTTTCTTGGTCACCTATTATAGCATTCTTATGTTAAACGATAAAAAATAATATTTCAATCTGGGTCTCCTCATCAGTCTTGTCTAGTCAAAGAAGGCGTTCTTCTTCTGTAGGGAAGACATTTTCTCGGAGAAACACTGTAAGATCGGCTACCGTAAAACTTTCCTGTTTGAGATATGACTTCCAACCTTGCTGAAGCTTCTGCTCTACCATAGTCATTCTCCAACGTAACTCTATAAAGCCCCACATCTTCTATGGTGACTTGCTCTATTTCTAACATTCTGAACACATCATCCTTTTCCCTTATACTGATACGGGCTGTTGGAGTTATTATAATTCCATCCTTGTCCCATGTTGCCCAAGGCGGTGGAAGTCCTTTTACTGCACATTGGAATACCACCGTTTCGCCTTCTTCAACTATTCTGTTGTACGGATAAGTGTAGAATTTTGGAGCGATTTCACGTGATGGACTGCAAAGTCGCCTGTGGTCCGGACCTGATGGATAGAGTTACTCAAGTAAGTATTTCAATAAAACAATTTAAAGAAAATAGTGTTTAGGCAAAGGCTAGTGGACCCCAACAATAATTCCTCAGGCGACGAAACTTTACAGTATGATAAATTATCATGAGTTAAACGTATAATTTACTAGCGGTCGCCCGCGACTTGGTCCGCGTACAATTTCTGATTTCCTATTAGATTTTCCCGCTGCAAAAAGCTTAGGTACATATAGTGGCTAAAACTTAATGCCGATTTTAAAAAATTATAACCTACAGGCAAGCTTCCAACCCCAATTTTACACCCTTTAGGGTGGTATTTCGTAAATTGCTTAAACAGGTTATTATTATTTAAAACTAATAACCTACATCCCGATTTTTAAGTCTCTAACATCAAAAACTTAAAACCCTCATGTAAGCTTCCAACCCCTATTGCACCCCTTTAGGGATAGATTTTCGTAAAAATGCTTATGCAAGTTATTTTTTATTTAAATTTAATAACCTAAATGCCGATTTTCATGTCTCTAACTTCAAAAGCAAAGGACTTTCATACAAACTTCCAACCCCCATTTCAACCCCTTAGGGGTGAATTTTCTCAAAATCATTTCTTAGCTGCAGTCTACACTATGGAAGGAACCATAGTGTAGACTGCAGCTATATATAGCAGTAGACTATCTTCAAAACTTCAAGTCTGTATGCTTTATAGTTCCTGAGATATCGTGATGAATCAGTGAGTGACCTTTTGCTTTTATATATTATATAGATTCGTAATTAAACTTTAATGCCTTTGTTTTATTGGATATCTATAAAAAATCAGAAAGGAAGTAAGGTTTTAATGCTATACCCAATTTGTAAAGCAGGAAAGTACATTATCGTGTATACGGAGTTTAGGTTTGATAATAAAATCTGTTTAAATATCGATGTTCTGCATGATATTTCGGTTTTGAGTATAAATATACTACCTACTATTATTTTAAAAAGATATCGAGATAATATTCAGTCATAAAATTTTAGGTATATATACAAGTAACTTCCACATGGATTTAAAATCTCTAGTATTATGTGATATGCAGACTAAATTGAATGTTAAAAGTTACATAGCCCAACAACAAATATTAAATCATTTTTCAATTAGAAGAAAAATTAACAATTTATTTCCTCGCAAAAGTTTCCCCTTTTCCCCTAAGTATGAACTTGGAACGCGCAGTCTCAGTTCGGCACGCCATTTCGGAATTATTATGCAGCAATAATAAATTGAAGTCAATCCTCTGTTTCTCCACTTTTGAGGACAAATAACAGAAAAATCAAATTGTATGACCACCGGCATGAATAAATACCACTAATAGGCATGATGATAGTAACCAAGAATCAATGAAATTATGAATTTATCTAATGAAATAGGATTCATGGATTATAAAAAACGTATTTATTTTACTAGTGAGATTGCCATTTATTTTGATAAAATAAAACTACAAAATACAGCAATCCGCCATAATGGATTAAACACCAAGAAGCGAATGACGTCACAATTGTTTGTTTTCGAGCTTTGAAAATCACACAGAGTACATTGGTAAAAACAATAGTGACGTCACAAACGTCGCCATGACACCGGCTAGCGTTTTGGCGTGAATTTTAAAATTTAAATTTCAAATGCCAATCTTATCTAACAAAGCTTATTTTTCTGCTGAAATAAGATATTTTTTCGAAATAGTAGATACTTCCGAACACCATCTGACCATTTTTCAAAATCAGTCATCATGCCTATTAATTTAAAAGAAAATGAATTACCAGGTGTCCTGGAGAGGGACCTGGCAGGCGTGGTGCGCGGAGTGGAGCGCGGCGTCGACGAGGCGGACAGCAGTGCTGGTGGACGGCGCAGCCTTTGGCTTAACGTGTTCGGTTCGCCGGGGGCTGAAATGATGATAAAATTAATACTTAATATGGCAGGATCATGGAGCTTTGCACGATGCGGACTCGTCTGGAAGATTGAGCGGAGAAGGGGGAGGAGGTTTTTTTTGTCCGTAGGCCGCTGGGTCTCATCCCCAGTGGAGTCGGGCATGCCTCCAAAACTCCTGAGGTATCCAATGAGGATTTTCCTCCTCCCCAGAGAGAGAGAAAAAAAAGAACAGACGCGGTCGCCCCGCGGCGATGACAATAATTGTGCATACAGATTAGGGTTATTATAGCTATGCGTGACCTATGTGACATATAAACTAGTAATTATTGATACAGATAGAAACAGTGTAGTTTTAAATTAAATTAATTTTAGTTTAGTTTAGAGATTGTGGTTGAAAAACATAATTGGCCACAAACGGCAGTTTTTTAATTACCCAGCAAGATATGATTTTTCAAACACGTTTTAATAAAAACTTACGGTATATAACTAGGCAAGCACTCGAGGTTGCTTTTCCCAAATTATTAGAAGCTTCACAGGAGTATGTGCCTTCGTCGTCAGCAGTTACATGCTTTATTTTCAGACGTGCTGTGCCAAGATCGTAAGATGTTTCGAAGTCTGGGCACTGCGGAAGCACCTGAGAAATGTAATTGTAAGTAAGTACTTCACTAAGCTAGGTCCATCATCATCGTGAAATAAATTTTTGCTTGGCTATCAACAGTTTAATTCACAACCAAAAACACAAAAATATCTATTAGCTTTTTCTTTCACTCTTGGGCATTATGTGTATCAGCATAAGAATAATCAGAAATAATTCCGAAATTGATAATATATTATTATATAGATATTATATCTAACTATAATAACGATGACAAAGCTTGTAGATTTATTGACCAAGCGAAGGTCTCTGAGCTACTTGAGTGTATTTGCACTTGTCCGTCTGTCCGTCCGTCTGCCAGAACCTTATAACTTATGAATTACTGAACATAATTATTTCGAATTTAAATATAATATGTAAACCGATGGCCTCAAGCCGAATATGGCTTAAAAAGTTATAAAATTCTTCATTCCAGGTGGGCTCTCATACAAGCGAATGCGAAGTAAAATATTTTTATAGCGTTATATTATAGGTTTCTCTAATAACTCTTTAGCTCTTTTGGGTATAATGTTAAAAGTTAACTTTACAATCTTTAGTTACGACTATCTTATGGATACCACGAGGTCTCAGTTCGGAGCGAACCACTAGTTTAATGATACAATAGAAGTAATCGCGAAACCGTTGATGAGTTTCAAAAATATGTTAAAGACTGAGCTATGGAATGTAAACATGTTTATAAATTACCTCGGTATAGTGGAACCATCTAATATCAGGCTCAGGATTTCCAGATACTCGACATTCAAATTCTATAGCGTCACCGTCATAGCACAACAAGTCTGTGAGCTCTTTTTCAAAACGTGGAATTACCTCTACGCGTCTGAAATTAAAACTGTGTGTCACTATTTTACTTGAATTCATAATTACATTTTAATACTATTATATTATTTTAATAATCATTATTTTATCCACACCTTGTAGGTATAGCCTAGATATTACTTACCCGTATCGAATATTATGCGTATCATCGCTGCATGTTGGATCTGAAAATTAACATTTGCCATATTAAGTAACTACTCGTATGTTGAGATATTGTCTTTAATAAATTCTTACTGTTTGTTTAAAAGTTCTTCTTTTATTGAGGTGAATTAATTACTCACTATTTAAAATTGTAGTGATTAGACAATTAGAATAAAATACCAAAGCATATAAAAATAAAAACTGACCTTTAGCCAATATTTGCAATGATATAATCGCCTTTGCCTCACCGTGTACGTTTTTAGCCACTATAGAGTAAGCGCCGGTGTAGTCAAACTTTGCATGAGGAATTTCAAACCGGTACGCAGGTCCTGCGCCAACTCGCTTGAAATGACTCGCATCTCGGTAATAATCGGGCTAGAATACGTTAGAAAAATATTTAAATATTGATAAAAATAATAATAAGCGCTATTATTTTTTTTAATAAAACAATATTTTGTAACCAGACTTTGGACACAATTTCTCAAAATTAAGTAGGTATAGAGAAGATAAATTTTGATTTGTTTCCTAACCTTTAGAAAGTCTCTTAGCCAGTATACTTCAGGTTTGGGATCGCCTATGACTTCACATTCAATAATAACCGTGTCTCCTTCACGTGCCTCACTGGATCGTGGCTTTTTCATGAACATTGGCTCTTTTGAGTACCTGTAATAAGTGTAAAGAAGGAACTTACATAACTGAGAATTAATGCACAAGAATTTAATTGCACGAGAATTGAAACACTGTTTTACCCCCTCATAATGGTCTGCGTGGATTGAGGCTTTTTGGTTCCGGAAACTCTTTTATTTTCCGGGATTATAAGTAGCCAATGTGCTAATCCAGACTATAATCTCTGTGCCAAATTTCATACAGATCCGGTCAGCCGTTCTGGCGTGATTGAGAAACAAACATCCATCCATCCATCCAAACTTTTGAATTCTTAATATTAGAATAGATTAGTATAGATAACGAAATTTGGAACAGCGGTTGTGCTCATTTGTCTATGTTCAGGTTCAGTTAAAAAGTAAAATTACTTTCTAACATCACAGGCGCAAAAATATTTTACAGATATTGTTTTTCAAAATATTGTATTTCGGATATACAGAGTATGTACATGGTAAATAGATAAGGAGTAATGAATTTTAAAAATGTCTGGCAAGAGGTCATTTCGGTGGCGGGTGACGGGTTAACTAGTCCTAAGTATTGGGAATTTAGAATTTATTGAATGCTGATGGTATTTATTTTTAAATACTTAGAGAAAAGAAGTAAAATCCTAAAAAATATATTGTAATTTGTATCCTTAAACCTTACGGTTATAAAACTTACGGTAAATCAGGGCTAACAATAATCGGTGGCACTTTTGGACTTTCGCTTATTTGTTCTCCTTTTACAACCTCCACTTTACCAGAAGTAGAAGCTCTTCCTACTTCGTTAGATGCTGTGCATGTATAGACGCCAGCGTCGCGTGTAGCAACGGATGCAAGAGCTAATTCAATCTGGCCGTCACGATCTAAAGTCATAATTGCTCGACGACTAGGTCTTAACCTGACGCCGTCTCGATACCAGGTAACGCCAACAGATGGGTATGCTTCAACTACTGCTGAAATCCTAAGTTCATCGCCTGGAAACATATAATATATTATTTGTAAAAGTTTTTTCGTCTTTTATTTATTTAATAATTATAAAAAAGGTGCAAATAGATATAATAATCAATATATAGGTTGGCATATATTTTCTCGAACTATTGGTCCTATCTATGTATTATTATTCCATACTATATAGATTTGGTGCAAGTATTTCAAATTGCATCAGTTGACACTTGACTAAAACAGCCATTTTGAATGAGTGTAGAAGTTGAACTTGAATTAAACATACCTTCGCATACGCGGTACAGCGGTTCAAAACCACAACAAAATTCGGGTGCGATATATGCCCTGATGCCTTTATCAACTACGAGATTACAACGACAACTGATTGCTCCGCTACCATTTCTTGCCATAGCTTCATAAACACCACCATCGTCCAATGTAGTGGGCGCAATTTCCAAAGTGTAAAAATATTCATCTTTAGATAATGTACGGCGACCTGTAATTTTCCATGTATTTAATTTTTTTAGGTGGCACAACGGTTTAATTCCTCAATAATTGTAAGATATAGTAGTAGGTACCTATAATCACCTGCACTTAAAACCTGAGAGTAGTTTACGTATATTCTAGGCAATGGGGCGGTTCGTATGGAGACCCCCGCATTAAATCCTCAGTCGAATAAACTTGTCTGGGTTTTAGTATTGGATGATCCAAAACTTACTAAAAATATCCAACAAAATAAACATCCGGAAGTTAGGTATTCATACCTAAAACTTAATATTTATGACTGAATATTTTCTCGATTACTTTTTAAAATAATACCTAGCAGGTAGTATATTTACATTTAAAAACCGAAATATCAAATAATCATGCAGAACGTCGATTTTTAAACCGATTTTATGAAGAAATCTAATGATAATGTACTTTCCTGCTATAACAATTGGATATAGCATAAAAAACCTTTCTTCCTTTCTTATTTTTTGATGGATATTTATAATATACTTACGTTTAGCTCATGATACTTTAACATGCTATAAAGTTTCTTCGGCTGAAGAATTATTGTTGGGGTCAACTAGCTTTATTGCCTAGACTAGTAAACGAAACTACGGTATGGCTTGTTTAGCGATTTTGGGTGGGTACTTACTCGTAGGTATAAATATACAGAATAAAAATGATTTCCAAAAACCGACTTCGAAAGCCACTGCCTGACGCACAACTTTGCTTATGTTAGTTATACTCGCCCGACTTCAACATAGTGTGTAGAAATCAAAATTATTTTTACTTTACAGGCTTTGGAAGTCGGTTTTTCAGAAATTATTTTTATTTTTAACTTTTTAGTGTACTCCTTATCCCCACGGCTTAGGAGTGCCGTATCCTGCAGCATCAGAGTTGAGGAGTTGAGACTTGGGTTTAAGTATGAAGTCGTTGCTTGACACCTACAATATGAATTCACCAAAAGAATTCTGAAATCGCTATTTTGAGGAGTTCTTTACCCTGAAGCATCAGGGTTGAGGAGTTGGCACTCAGAGTTGAATCGTATACACGTGACTTGATACCTTCTATATGAATTCACCATCAAATTTCCTAACTCCCTAGTTTTGAGTCGTAGGTACACCTACAGCATCACGATTGAGGATTTGGACTTCGATTTTTTTATGGGACCACCTCGCGAGCTTCCTCTCGATTTAGAAACAACGGAGATATGCAGTAACATAAAAAATAAAATATGCGCCGAATTGCGATTCTCCTTCTTTTTTGGAAGTCGGTTAAAAATATTATATTATAGAAAATAATATAATTTTTGTTCCTTTTGGTGTTGAAACCCTGGTCGTGGGGCGAATATGCTAGATCCTTTTTTAAGAATCTGTCTTTTCGTCTCACAGAGTCCACAGGTGACCGGCTGGCAGTTACCTCGGCCAACATAAAGTTTGGTTATTCATATTGAGGCACATTGCCTCATTACAGCGGTATGGATGAAATTTTTAATGTTTCGTTTTTAATTTAGATTTTAATGTATTTCATAGTGTTTAAAATGTAATTATAACTTGAAGTGGAATAAATAATTAATGCTAAATTGAAACATCCATAATCTAAACAGAAGTTGTTGGTAGTTATAGGTAAGTGAATAGGTATATATTATATTCAAAAGCCTTACTGTCCACTGGTATTTCTTCTCCGTCTTTGAACCATGTTACTAGGGGGGATGGACTACCAATAACCTGGCATGTAAGCCGCACTGGGTATGTGGCTTGCACACGACGATCTCTTAAACGCATTGTAAATTGTGGAGGATATTCTCCATTTGCTCCTTTTGATCTTTCTCTAAAAATTATAATGTTTATATTAGCCGATGAGCATTTAGTTATGCAAGAAAATGTATTTAGATATAATCTGATTTAAAATAAGTAATTTTGTTTTGTGTTTTAAGCCATTACCTTTTAAGTTTAGCATCGGCGGCCCAGATTTGCCTGTCCGTTATTACTGCCATTCTTGAATACGTAGATGTACGGCCATGGACATTGGTAGCTTCACAACTATATCTGCCTTCATCTTCTATTTTTATGTCATCTATTTGCAGAGATGTATTCCTTTCATTTAATTGCACTATGACTCGTTCCGTCTCTTCTTCCACTTCATGACCATTCTTCATCCACACAATATCCGGCACAGGGTTGCCTTTAAAACTGCAATATAAAGTTGCTGATTCGCCAACCAGTACTTTTAGCTGACCTGGAAGAATTTCTATAAACTCTGGTCTATCGCCAGTTAGACCAATACCAACTGGTGTTGATGTCTGAACAGATTCTCCCCAGCCATATCGGTTTCTTGGGGTAACTCTAAAATGGTATTCTTCGCCTTGTTTTAAGTTAAAAGCATCAAAGCAATTCCTAGGTGTGATTCCTAATTCTACCCATCGAGCGCCTCCTTCCTTGCCAAGTAACCAACACTCCACTTTGTATGCTAGAATAGGAGCTTTCACTTGAGATACCGGCTTAGGCCAAGCTAGGGAAACCCAGTTGTTTCCACCATCCACAGTACTTGGCTCGCTCGGAATCCTATCGGGGACAGCTAAAAACACAAAATGATATCGATGAGGCATCATAAATGACATTTAAATCTCCCTCGTGCAATGCAGTGAACGAATTTGTGGGAATCGGTCAAGTCGTTCAGAACTAACGAGTAATCAATGTTATCTATTGATAAATTTGGAATTAAATCACAGTAGAAGAAATAGATACAACTCTAAGATTTACTTACATTGATAATTTCGATCAACTACTGAAATGGCTAAATCATCCATTGGATATGTCCAGTCCGATATAAGATGGTCAGACGAAGCACGCTGTCTTATCTATTAGATGAAAGATTAGATGTTTAGAATCATATTTTTAACATGTCGTTAGTACCTCAATTTGATAAAGTGTAAAAACATGAATCTCTTAACTTACCACTACTGTTACAAAAGCTCTATCACAACCGTAAGCGTTTCTCACAAATACACAGTATGTCCCAGCGTCAGAGATTACTGTTCTTTTTAATGTAAATTTCACGTAATCGTCAGAAGTCATTTTACAAACTCGCTGATTGTTAGAAATATCTCTAATTCCTTTCATAAAGAAAACTGAAAAAAAAATAAGTAATAGTTAATAAGAGTCAATATTAATAAATTTATAATTTAACTAAAACTCCTGTAAATTCAATGATTTAATATAATGCTATTTTGATCATTTTTCCAGTCCGTCTATCCATGCATGTGCAATGTGCAGGATATTTATATTCATTTAAAAATCCATAAATTGCTTTTGTGATCAGTGAGAGAGAATTGAGAATTCTTATTTGGTTACAAAGTTTATACTCTTAGGTTGGTCCCACATATTTTTCATATAAGATAGAATAATTGCTATCAGCTTGATAAAACTTATTTTGTTAAGTAATAATTAATGGGGAAATTTGGGACAGCTTTTGTGAAGAAAAAATAATAATTGATTACCTTTTGGCTTCGGCTCTCCTTGCACCCTGAATGAAATATTTAAATCTTCACCGACAGATATTAATAAATCTTTTACCGGCCTACTAATAATTGTAGCTGGCTTTCCATCAAATTGATTTGGTTGAACAACTGTTATTGAAGCGTTCATTTCAACTGGACCCTGAGTACTCCAAGCTCTACAAGTATATAATCCTGATTCTTTTTCTGTTACATCGGAGAGAGCCAATGTATATAAACCACGATCAATGTATGTTTGTGCGTTGCTGTAAGTCTCAGTTACGGATCGACCTTCACGCAACCATTCTACTCTAGTAGGTGAACCACATATTTCTACTTGCAATCCTATAGTACCACCACTGACTACTTTGTGATCAGATAAAACGTTTGTGAAATGGGGACGCCTTGATTCAGTAGCTTGACGCGTAAAACGTATATTTTCAGATGTAGTGATATTTCTTATGTGACGACTTTCTTTACCTGTAATAAATCGAAATAGAGAAAAATATGAATTATGCTTCTTCAAATTCTTAATATGTCAAATAAAAGTCAAGTTTTTCCTCTAATTGCGGTAATGGTGTAGATAGCTCTTGGTCACCCATTGTTTTATAGCAGTATCAGTGCGTGGGTAAGAGGTGATGGTGAAAAAATCTTGACAGTCTGGAGACACGAATACAATTAAATTTTATATAACGTCAAAGAGTGCCCAATGGATAAACATCGTTGATGAAGTTGCAGGCATAATAGTACTTTATGAAATGCTTGCATGATGAGGATTATCAAAACATGAGTGTAAGTTTAAAAACCGAGTGCAGTGATGTTTTTTATATTATCACACGAGCTTTTGACTTACTAGTAAACAAAACCTCGTGCGTAATTTGATCAGACCACATATTATTTTCTGCTTTGCAGGTATATTTTCCAGAATCATCTTCATTGGGAGATAGAATGGTTAGTCTGCAATCACCATCAGCTAAATAGTGTGCCTGATATCGCTCGTTCAATATAATGGGTCTATTATCCTTGAGCCAAGTTATTGTTGGAAGCGGTTGTCCTCGGATTCGGCATTCAAGCACTAGTTCATTTTCATGTGAGTGATAATAATCTGTACAAAAAAAATAATAACAGGGATAAAATATAACTTTTATCACTCTTTAATGAAATAATTAACAGAATTAGAAATGAAATGTTTTAAGACTTTTGTTAATTAATACTTACCACGTATAGAGCGTGTGAATGTTGGTGGTATGGGAGAAGCTTCGAATCCTGGATATACTTTTAAATTAGCTGATGATGTGATAGATCCATTTTCGTTCTTTACGGTGCAACTGTATTCGCCAGAATCACTCGGGACCGCATTAAGAATTTCTAAAGTTATTAAGCCATCCGCATATTTGACTCTGCATTTATGCTTATTATCTAATAAAACACCATTTTTGTACCAAGAAATTTCAGGATCGGTTGATGATAAGACACTGCATGTAAGTTTTACACGCGAACTTTCTACTGCTGTGCGATCTGTTAAATATGTCGAAAAAACTGGTTTCCTCTTAAAATCTCTTTGATAACTACCACGTTTATCTGATATTGTACTTCTCAAGTCACATGTAGTGTTTGATCTTTGCTTATGCTCAGAACGCCCTTCGGAAATATTCGATCGTTGATCAATATAAGGTGGCAAAGAAGATTTAAGCTGCGACTCATAAATAATAGTTTGCACTCTGTATATAGTGGGACTTTTACTCTTTGTCCTGATTTCCATTGGTGAATTGTCAATATATAATGACTTAGTACTATAACCAGGAGGCCTTGCAAATTCATGTGCGTAGTCTGGTTCGCAGTGGTCAATAAATGAAGGACGTTGCTTAATTTCTTTGTGTTTTTTCACTTCAGAATTCAGCTTGGTTTCTTTTCTGCTTAATATATTATTTTGTTGAATATCAGCGCTGCTATTTGCATTTATATCTTTAACAGTTCCAAACAATTCATCGGCATAATGTGCAGATGGATCATGTAGACTGTAATTCTCAGCTAATGTATGTTTTTCATCTACTTGAAATTCTATCAAATCAGTCTCAATACTTTGGAGTTTCTTTAAACCAGTACCTTCTTCTATTAAGCTAATGTGTTTATCACTGGAAGATTCGCATAGCTTCAATATTTCAAAGTCGTTCGATTTATTTACTGGCGATATTTCTTTATTAGTTAACTTGATTTCCTTTACATTTTTCCCTGCGTCAATAATTTTTTGTTGCTGTAGACTATCATTTCGATGCCTGAAAGGTATTTCCTCTTCTCCCTTTGGTTTATCTTCTTGTGCTTTCATTTCTACATTTAAAATATCCGTTTTAATATGGTGTGTAGCATCAAGCCCTTTCTTTGACCTATCAATATTTTCTTTTCCTACTAACTTTCGATCCTCTGGATTCATATCGTTGTTTTTCTTTTCAATTTTTTCCTCATCAAGTGTAAATTTCCCTCTTTTATGAATTATCTCAATGTGCTCATCTGTTTTCTTTTCTTCAATTTTTTTCTGTTTTTGGTTATCCCTAAGATATGCTGCTTCCATTGCTTTCGTTGAGTCATCTCGTGATATTACTTCAGGTATATTCTGTTCAATATCATTATTCTCACAATTTTTAAGACCTACAAATGCTTCTTTTTCTTTCGTTGCCTCATGTATAAATATTTCTTTGGGAATTTGCTGGTAACTATGTTCTTGCTCATTATTTTTATCACGTTCAACCTTAGTATGCTCCACTAGGCTGTTAACTGGCTTTTTCATATTTCCATTTTCTTCAGTTATTATGTCTTTACCATACTGATGTTCAACTTCTTCCTTCTTTTCTGTAAACTCATTATCGTCATTTCTTGATTCACTTTTCTGTGATTTTTCAAGACTTTGACTATTTGCTTCTTCCAATTTCTTGAGATGTCTTTTTTCATTATATTTACTTTTAATAGATTTTTTTGCTTTAATTTTTGGTTTTTCATCTTGTTTTTCATATTTAGTATCTGGCATTACATTTTCGTTTTTCTCCAAAGGTTCCTGTGTTTGACTTTGTTCTTCATTCATACTTTCTATTTTTTCTTTAAGTGAAATACCATCTTTGTTTTCTTTATTAACGTCCATCGTCTGATTTGAGGCATTGCTTTCTATATCTTTGTTATTTGCTGTATTTGGTAAAATTACTTCAATTCCAGCTTTTTCGCTTTCTGATTTAATATTTGTTTCAATATTATCTTGTTTGCCTTTGAAATCTTCTTGACATATATTTTCTTTTCCTAATTTCAGATCACTTGATTCACTTTGATTTCCGAGTAAAGTGACTCCTGTAGAATCTCCATTCTCAATAGATGAAATCAATTCTTTACTCTTTTCAATATCAAATGATTCTTGGATGACAAGCTTTTTCATGGGCTGTTTTGACTCAATCTCTTCCTGTACTGTATCTTTAGTTCTAGATTTTTTTTCTTTTGATTTATCATGCCAGTTTTTCTCGTTATTTTTAGTTAGTGTACTTTGAATTGACTCTTTATCTTCAGAGTATTCTTCAAAGTTTGTGTCTCTGGGTTTGTCGTCACCGCTGGATAGTTGATTTTCATTTACTTTCTCTTTTTTGATTACTGTTATCTTACTTTGATTTGAGCCAGTTGTATCACTTTCCTTACTTTCAGGTATAATTTCATCAACTATTACACTTTCATGTATATTTAATATTTCTTTTGAAGTATTTACTATTTCGATATCTTGTTCTTCATCATTTTTAGATTCACATATTTCGGTTGATAATTTATCTTGCTGTATTTCTTTAAGGTCACACAATTTTTTTGTATCTTCTGTCATGCTTTTACTAAGAAGAGCTTCATCAACGTCCGTAACAATTTTGGAATTATTTATTTTTTCTTCCTGTGTTATGTTTTCAATACTCATTAAAGTCTTTTGTAATTTGTTATTATATTGCTCTTCATTATCTTTTAAAAATATATCATTATCTATTGCATCTGTGCCGTCTTCAAACTTTTTCTCGGTGGGTTCTGATTGTTTTATGTGACTTTCAACACATTGTTCGTATTTATTCTTCTTTTTTTGTTGTTTTGGAGAAATCATTTCATTTTCATTCTCAGTTTCTTTATTTTCTACTATTTCTGCCATATTTGGTGTATATATTGACAAAGGTACTTCCTCCAATTTTATTATTATATCTGACTGTCTCGTCCTTTCAATCATACTACATTCTGCTTTTTGACTATCTTTTGTACACTCTTCGGAAGTATTTAAAGGTGTGGCTCTGTCGTATTTTAAAACGGTGATATCTACTTCTGACTTGTGTTCATCTTTCACAACATTTGTATCTTGTTCTGTTTTCAGAACGTTTGCTTTTTCAATTTCTTCGCCTTCGGACATTTTTGTGTTATTTATATATAACTCTTTAGCTCCCACTTTATGCAAATGGCCTGGGAAATGATCTGCTTTCATTTCAATAATTTTTGGGTCAGTGGATTCAGACGACTCAATATCATTAGAATTGTTTTCACTTGTATCTTTTTTTGGATCATCTTTAGATTCCGTTCTACTTTGTACATTTTCAAATACTGATAAGAAAACTTCCTGAGATTCTGCAAATTTACCATCAAATTTTCTACTTTCAGTATCGGTAATAGTTTCAATCAATAAATCTTCTTCGACTTCGAATGATTCTATTTTTGACTTTACATCCAACTCCTGATTTTTATATTGTTGTATATCTTCAGTGTTTCCAGTTTTGTCATTAATTTTTGTTTCAATGTCTTTAATATCATCATAAATTCGTTCTGTATACTGTAAGGAGTCTAATGAAATGATCTTATCATAATTTTGCTGTTTTAATGGTACAGCAATATCATCTTTGTAGTCTTCGGGAGTAAGTTGTTTGGCTGTTGTGGTGGATTGTTCTTCCTTGGGCTTTTCTTTATGTTGTGATTCAGTTACTACACTATTCAAAATAGAAGAAGTAAGGGCTTCCCCGGGAGAAACTGCTGTTTGCTCCATTTTTTCATTTGTTTGACTCGCCAATTGGTTACTTGTTTCACTAGTGATGTGACGATATATCTGTATATCTGTCTCAATCTCATTTTTTTTTGTTACTGTCGTAACGTTTGTTGTAATTTCATTACTCGATATCTCCTCTTTGCATTGAATTTTGCTCTGTTCTTCAATATTTTTGTAACATTGGATATCTTCGTTGTTTAAGTCGCTAGATTTCCGTATTTGAATATGTAACTGATTATCAAATTCTTCTTTCTGTTCGACCATGGTAAGATTATCAGCTTGAAATTGTTTTGTTAGAAAAGAACTACTTAAATCTTCACCAACCTGTTCTCTGTTTTCATTTTTTTCAACTGACGTCATTGCATTTTTCGTGTTTATTTTAACAGATTCTTCTGAAGTATCATTATTATTTATATTTTTCATACCAATGCCTAATAGAATATTATCGTGTTCGGTTTTTTTGTCTTCTTGTACAATTTTTTCAGATTCTTCGTCCTGTTTCTCAAATGTGAAATTATCATTTTCATATTGATTAGGACAAACAGTAGCAATTTTTTCATTAATAAGATTTTCTGTTTTAAAATTTGTCTTTTGAGTTTCTTTTGCGACAGATTCTCGCATAATATCAGTTTCATCTTTCATACCAATATCATGTAAACTAACATCACTTATCATTGTATTTACATCAAAAACATTTTCTTTTTCACTAATGCCTGTACTATAATACGTTTCCTCATCTTTACTTACTAAAACACTTTTATCAGGAGTATCAAATGTTGTTATTTTTTCTAATATGTTTTGTATTTCATTGGCGGCCATTATTGAACTTGATTCAATATTCCCTGTATCCGTTGTAATAGTGTCTGGTAGTTTAATTTCAATTTCTTGGTCTGCAATATCTATATTCAAATATTCAATTTTGATATTTCTCGTTTTGTCCTGACTAATTTCGTTTATCTCATAGTCATTTCTTAAAGCAACTGTGCTATCAATGCTAGATTCTAAGGTTGATATTCCATTTTCATGTTTAATTTCAATATCAGGAAAACTGCTACCACTTATCATTGATTTTACATTTTCTTTTTCAACAATGCCTGTATAATTATACGTTTCCTTATCTTTACTTACTAAAACACTTTTATCAGGTGAATCAAATATTGTTATTTCTTCTGATATTTTTTGTATTTCAGCGGCTACCTTTATTGACCCTGATTCAGTATCCCCCGAATCCGTGGTAACAGTGTCTGTTTGGTTAATTTTAATTTCATGGTCTTCAATATCTATATTCAAATGTTCATTTTCAATATCTCGCATTTTGTCCTGACTAATTTCGTATATCCCATTATCATATTGTATAGCAACTGTGCTATCAACGCTCGATTCTATGATAGAAATTTCATTTTCATGTTTCATATCAATATCAGGTAAACTACTACCACTTATCATTGTATTTACATCTGAAACATTTTCTTTTTCAATTATGCTTGTGTTATAAAACGTTCCCTCCTCTTTACTAACTAAAATATTGTTATCAGAAGAATCACATATTGTTATTCCTTCTACTATATCTTGTATTTCATCGGCTGCCCTTATTGAACCTGATTCAGTATTCCCTGTATCTGTGGTAATAGTGTCTGGTTGCTTTATTTCAATTTCTTGGTCTACAATATCTAAACTCAATTTAGCTTTAATATCTCGCGTTTTGTCCTGACTAATTTCGCTTATCTCCTTATCATTTTGTAAAGCAACTATGCTATCTATGCTCGATTCTGAGATTGATATTTCATTTTCATGTTTCATATCAATATCGGATAAACTACTACAACTTACCATTGTATTTAAATCTAAAACATTTTCTTTTTCAATTATTTCTCTATTAAAATACGTTTCCTCCTCTTTACGAACTAAAACATTTTTATCAGGAGTATCCAGTATTGTTATTTCTTCTAGAATGTTTTGTATTTCGTCAGTTGCCGTTATTGAACCTGATTCAAAATTCCCTGTATCCGTTGTAATAGTATCTGTTAGCTTAATTTCAACTGCTTGGTCTGCAATATCTATATTTAAATGTTCATTTTCGATATCATGCGTTTGGTCCTGACTAATTTCGTTCATCACATTATCATTTTGTGAAGCAACTATGCTATCAATACTCGATTCTAAGGTTGATATTTCAATTTCTTTTTGATTTTCTGTATTAATTTTATTTTTATTCTGATTTACATCAAATGATCGATCATGTGATTTGGTAATTTGAATGTCTGATTTTTCAATATCCACTTGCTCTTTTTCAAGTTCTTCTATCTTTTGTGCATGTTTTTCATCATATTCTGCATTACTGAGTGGTATTTTTTCTAAGTTTTCTTCTTGTTCGGGTAATTCCTCGTTAAGTTTTGATGCTTCATTGATATTATATTCTATATTATTCTTTAACAGAATTTTAATTTTATTAGTGATGTCATGAATTTGCATTGATAGTTCCTTAAATATTGGTATTTTTTCTTTAACTTCCAAAGTTGTTCTATTTTCCATATTATTAAGGGTTACACTAACGTAATTTAGAGCGTCTTCGATTCGGCCCGTTAGATTCATGTCTAAACCTTTTGTGTTTTGTAAAACTACTACTGAGAGTATGTTTCTTAATTCACAAAGAATAATTTTTGTGAAAGCTGAATCACTGGGTAATCGAGCTGTTTTGTCAAAATTAATGTAGAACTTGATATCTTCAAAATGTTTTAAAATTATACGAAGTGATTTTGCAAACTTCTTCCAATCGTCTTTTTTATCATAACTTAATATAACATTTACATTTTTTATTGATTTCAAAATCATATCGGTTGGCTTTCCGTAATTATCATACATATATTTCTTTTGAATGCTGCATAAATTACCTCTCATATTAGAAATATTTCCGTATATAGCATGTGTTGCTGCAATTATACTATCGCGAAAAATCACATCAATTTCATTATTTGCTTCTAACTCTTTTTCCAAAGCGAATACTTTGTCTTCAATGTCATTTAAATGACGTAGTACCTCAATACCTTTGAGTATCAAAGATTCCGCATCATCCATGAAACAAGAATTTAAATATTTCATAGCATCTTTGATACTATTGAGGTTTAAAATTATATTATCTAAGTTAATATCAACCTTCAAAAAAGATACTTCATCTAATAAATCTAAAGCCTGCTTAGCTTCATCCGTACAAGCACGAAGTGCATTATTTTCCTTGGAAAATATACTTTGCGTATTGCAAACATTATTTATACAAGTTGCAAGAGTCTGCAAGTTTGCGCAAGCTTCCATTAATAGCGCTGGAGGACAACTTTCATTTATTTGAAGCTGTACGCTTCTTACATTACACTCCAAATCTTCAATATTTTCGTTTAGTGTATCGTTTGTTGAACCATCAAAGTCACACTTTAATTTTAATATAACAGTCTGTACCTCTTCTAGTATATCTTGTAAGTCATCGGAGTGTTGAATAACAGGATCATTTTCAGACAAATGAAGTGTTTCATTTAATTCTTGCAACAATGTCTCTAACTCAGGTACAGCGTTTGATTTTTCTTTATCTTCATTTGCATCTAAAAAAATAAGTTAATTTTTATATAGTTATAAATTAACGACTAACAGTAGGCTGATTAAGTTGATTTTTTTCACCATCATTAGCGATGAACATTGAATTTGACCACTAAGAAGCTTTTGGCGCAAGTCAGTATTCTTAGATCCATTATTAAAGTTACAAGTAAAATTTTGGTAAAAAGTAGAAGAACTCTGACTTTTACATCACAAATGGGTCTTTTAAGGCATTCAAATTTCACGTTAACCATAGCCATCGATGATAATAATTATAAAATTACCATTTAGCCCTAAGTCCTTACTGAAAAGGTGAATTTGATTTATAAAAAAATGGCTTTGTTAGTCAATAAAACTTACTTGCTGGGATTACTTCAATGATTTCAGTGTCATTAAGTGCTTTACTATCAAATAAGATATTCCCTTCACTATGACGAGCATTATCATTTATTTTACACTCTGTTTTTTCTTGAACATTTATTGAATCAATAATATTCATATTTGTTATGCTCCCAATAGTTGCTACAAAATTAAGTGACTTGCAAGACTCCATGTCACTTGAATAAGATTCTTCAGGTTCGGTTAGCTCCAATTTAAGAGCTTTTTCATCCAACTTCTGTTCATCGAAGATAACTTTAAATGTTGGAGCAGTATCTATACAAGCCAAAGAAACAAACTTTAAATACTTAAAAAGAGATTTTTAAATACATACAAAAATTAAACTTGCCGGCATATTTAGCGGAACATAAAAAAAAGGTCCATAACTTTTCATGTAACCGGCATAAGTGAAATTTAATATTAAAATAATAATTAATTAAATTAGAAAAATGGTGATTAATATCGCGTATTTCCTCCACGTGCTCTTGTTAAAGTTTCTACCCGTCTAGGCATACTGAGAATGATGTTATCGATGGTCTCCTGGGATAGTCTCCGCCATTCCTCAACTACGGCGATTCGCACTTCTCCCACGTTAGCAGGAGCTGGAATTCTGGACTTAACTTTTCTCTTCAGCAAGTCCTAAAAGGTGCTCTATTGGGTTCATATCCGGTGATCTCGCCGGCCACTCCATAACAGTGATATTCATATCATTAAGATAAGCTTGAGTTACCCGAGCGGTATGCGGCCGAGCATTATCCTGCATAAAAACCAAATCTTCACCGATATATGGGTCAAACGGTACGACATTTTCTT
Source organism: Erebia palarica (assembly GCA_964035005.1). Classification (NCBI taxonomy): domain Eukaryota; kingdom Metazoa; phylum Arthropoda; class Insecta; order Lepidoptera; family Nymphalidae; genus Erebia; species Erebia palarica. The sequence continues at coordinate 27,620,516 of OZ035986.1, forward strand.
CTAAAACTTCTCTGATATAGCGGTCTGCAGTCAGACTCCCTCTGTCAATCACTACCAAGTCTGTGCGAACTCCCAAACAAACGCCCGCTCAAACCATTATTGATCCACCACCGTATGCAACTGTAGTTTCAAAATTTGTCTGAATGTATCGTTCTCCTTTGCGTCTGTATATTCTTTGCCTGCCGTCAATTTGATTTAAGAGAATTCTGCACTCATCACTAAACAATACCTTACTCCATTGGTCCGCGTTCCAAAGTCGATGTTGCTGAGCAAATGTTAACCTGTTTTTACGATGATTTACCTCGAGCCTTGGAGCCTTAGCGGGCACAAATGAACCCAAACCAGCTTCTTCGAGCCTTCTTCGTACCGTACGCTCACTTACGGTTACACCCCGCACTCCTTCTAACTCATGTCGGGCTTGGACGGCCGTCAAACGGGGGTTCCTACGTACACGAAGCCGAATGAAACGATCATCCCTACTCGAAGTGCCTCTTTTTCTACCTTGTCCTGCTCTTCTCACATAAGTGCCGGTCTCCCTGAACCGTTGGATACTGCGATGGATCGTTGAAACTGGTCGACGAAGATCTCTGGATATCACTCTGTAGGTTTGACCATTTCTTCGCATTTCGAGTGCCCTGGCAATCTCCGTTGGGGCTAAGTCAGGCATAATTCAGTCATCAACTCCAGAAAGATACGCGATTAAAAAAAATAACAAAAAACAGTATTTCAATGAAATTTTAAATCAAACTCAGAAGGAAGAAATACTCGAAGTTCGCTCCAGTTAAGGTGTATTTGAATAAAATTAAAACAATTGCATAAAATGTGATGTTCAGTTGTTTTCTTAATTTGAAAATATTTCTTTTTAAATTAAATGACGTATAAACCAGCCAGCAACCTTATATGATACTGATATCAAACCTTTTTTTTATGTTCCGCTAATTATGCCGGCGAGTTTATGTTTGCCGGGAAAAGTATGCTTAATATAAATATGACTGATACAAGTATTTGTTATTGTATAAGTACAGGCCCAGTTTCATGAGGGCATTTTCTTGCCCGTTACGTGCTATAAAAATTGAAGCAATAAATTACTTGCATTATCTAAACACCACGTCGCATTTTTTCTATTTAGGGGCGATCCCCATTCCATACTATTAATCGGTGTACACAGCAAGTACAGTATTTTTTTTAGGAATTATTGTAACAGATTGGCTTGCAAACGTGACCGCAGTCAGTGAGACGCTTTGATCGTTGTTGCTGTTCTGACTCTTGAGGCTGATAATATTGAGAACATATCATAAATAATTATTCGCTTTTAATAACTATATAAAACAAAAACCGACTTCAAACCTATACCTACAAGTACCAACTTAAACTAAAAAGTAAAAAACATTATCTGGGTAGATATTTTGTTTTTTGTTGTTCTTCTCATAAAGCGCTAAAATAATTTCAATAAAATTTATATGGGACCACCTCTGAAGTATGATCTGCCAAACAAAAAAAGAATCAACAAAATTGATTCATAACTGGCAGAATGATCGCGTAACATTGATACAAAGAAACATACAGTCGAATTGAGAACCTCCTCCTTTTTTGAAGTCGGTTAAAACCTCGGTGTCGAGGTTTGAGTAAATACAATAAATGCAGCATTACGTACTTCCTAATTCATGTAATTCCCATTTACTTAATACTTAATACACGTCCAATAATATATTCTGACTCATTTTTATTTAAAATAATAACAAATGATTAAACTTCTTGAAAAAGACCGTTCAACTGTTTAATGAAATATATATTTTTCATATAACCTGCGTTGAAAATGCGAGTTTCATTAAAATTGTATTTCTTTACAAATGATATCTACGTAAATCATCGAAAGTCAAAATTGACGTTTTTTTTATTGGCTCAATTGGCTTACATTAAGCTTTATTTTGACCCCCTAAAAGGAAATAAACAAATTATAAATTATAGATATTAGCTGAGGTATTGATTCGTAAAACATCGAAAGTCGCACTAACACTCCGGGCTAGTTCATCGAAAGTCTTGATTCGGTTAATTACGCTGGAATGGTCTTCATGCGAGTGAGACGAAACTACCACTTTCGAGTTTCAATTTTATACTGCGGAGACGAATCTCGATAGTCATACAAAACAAAACGAAACTACCAGTTTCATTTTTTTTACTGCGAAGTTAAATCTCTTCAATTTATTGAGACTTAATAAAACGAAACTACCAGTTTCGATTATATAAGCGGATATATTTTTATTTCTTTCGAAGTTCCGATATATTTTTCATTAATATTTTTGACATATTTGTAACTTGTCAGTTAATTTGATATCAATAGTTAAATGTAAATAGAAACTGACAACTCCGACCACGATATCGCTAGTTTTCCATCAACATCGGTATTGACTGAGAATCAATAACAACTTAAGTACGCCAGTTAATAGTCCGTACCCAGCCAATTGCCAGCGTAAGCTCTCTCATAACTGTTTCGGAGTGTGATTCACCTAGCACGAGCATTACATCAAAACAAAATAAAAAGACTACGTGTAAAGAAAATCTCGGAAAGAAAAACTTATTGATGCCTGTGTATAGCAGGTCCTCGAAGATCCAGTGTAAACGAACAAACTAATTTTCACCTCTTTGCTACCACGAGAAAACCTATGGACCAACATGTTACACCGCACCGCCAATGCCCTACGCTCCCTTCCTATGTTTACAACATCCTTAAGGCCATTAGTAATCATGTGTCCCAGATACTTAAATTATTTAAAACGCTTAAGTGCTCCATTTAACAAAATGTTATGCTATTCCTGGCCTTCCTTCTATTTCTTCTACCTTTTGCCCTAAAGATAATGTAAATTTACTCTAGTTTTCATTATGGCTGCGTACTCTTTGCACGTTTCCGTTCACTCCCTTACTGACCTAACCCTTCGATTAAGTAGAACCATGTCGTCCGCGTAACCAATATTATTTACACAGGCGTTGTCTATCCACCGACGTGCTTCCCACTTATCTCAACGATCAGGTCATTCACAGGCTATAGAAGAGTAGCGAGGACAAACCTCCTTGCCTAGCATCACACTCCAAATTATATGCGCGGAAGAGTGCATTACCGCACCAAACATAATTTGTTTAGTATGAATACCAAAATTTCAGACTCCTAATTCCCAATGGTACGCCCACTCTCTTAAGCTTATCCCAAAAGACATTATAAAACAAAATGTCGAATATCCTTGAGAAGCCCAAAAAAAGGCGTCGGATAGATAGGTGTTCGTCTGTATTGGTTATAATGGACAGCCTGCTTGACTTGATTGCACTCTCCGTAGATAACCTGCGTCTAAAACCGAATTAACCATTATGGAGATGCAAAATCTGTTTCAGTTTGTTGTCAATCAACCTGTCCAATATTTTGGCTATAATAGTAGCCAACGTAACAGCCTTACAATTGATTTTATCCAAAATTTCTCAAGTCTTGTTCTTCGGAATAGGTACTATTACTGCATGCATCCTGTCATGGTGGATATAGAAGTGGCTTACACATAGAGAGTAAAACATAGCCAACACTCTAGGCAAGTGAACTCCGGTAAATTTTAGGTGCTTGATGCTAAGCCAACGTGCCCAGGAGATTTTCCTGTATTTCTTCCTCGTGTTATTGGCAATGTCAGTTACCTGCTAGACTGAAAAATGTAGAACTTCTCCCTCACTAACGGGTTCAGCAACCTCACCCAAACTTGACGGTCCCAGAGGGGATGCAACACCAAAACGGGCTCTAAACATGTTCGCTACGTTAAAAGGTTAGCAGCACCGCTTTAACTCTGTTATTACAAGAAGACGTCGAAAAATAATAAATATTAAAATTAACGATGATCTCTCTTCATCGTTATTTTAATATTTATTCATAATGATGATGATGATGAAAAACTGCTCTTGCCGAAGTGCCATTCTTATAATACTTGTTTATTATATTTTATTATCTGTTATTTTGATTTACTTAATATCAATTATTAGTATTAGTAAGTAAAAGTAATATTATTTATGCGTAATTTCAATGAAAAACTTTTATCAACAAACCTTGCGAAATTATTACATTTACATTACATTAACATTTTATTTCGGCGTAACTCATCAAAACTACCAGTTTCAATGGATACTTCAATAATATAATATATCTAACGTAAATTATCGAAATTGCCAGTTTTGATCGTAACTTCAAAAATATTTCCATAGTACAAAATCGAAAGTGGCATTTTCGATATTCGATAAAAAAACACTGTCCTTATTATCACGTAAACTATTAAAGTCAACTTTCCAGAAAAGTATAATATATTTTCACAAAAATATATGTTTGAATAAATATATTAACCAAATAATTTACGATGGATACCAAAATTTGGAGGTAATTCTTTAAACTAATCATAATTAAAAAAATTAAAAAACACGACTGCCTTGCCAAAAAACGAACTAATAATATAGAATCTTATTCACATTTTTATTAAATGTTTTTTTTTATGTGAATCACTGAATATTGAAATAAAGTCCTATATATTTTTGGAATCTACTCATCATTTTCTTGATGATGATTATACAGTTAATCTTATTTTCGAAATGTTTTTTCAACTTCAGTCTTTAATGCGGGACCATGGTCACCCCATTTTTTATTTTACTAGCCTATGTCACCCGGAATAAGCTAGGGATTCTAACGATACCTCATTAATCAAAATCGGTTCAGGCGTATAGAATATAGGCGTTAGTATAGGCGTATATGGTGGAATATACAAACTCACAGACATACATACATACATACAGACATACATACATACATACATGAACCCTGAAAGCAATATGCTCCTTTTTTCAGGCAGTCGTATAAAAAACAAAATATAACAGAAACAAACTTTAAACGGCTCTGGTGAAATGTGGCAATTTTGACTTTCGAGGAATTAAGTAGGGGCCGTCGATCTGTCAGTTTAGTTGATGGCTAAAATGACAGTTTTAAAGGTTTAAAATAAAAGATTGTTGTTGTTCTTTCTTTTGTTAGCGTGTCTCCTCCATTCCACGCGTCATTTGCGAGGTATATTGTACCCATTTGGTACAAACGCAAGCCATAAAACCAAGAATTGAATTGAATTGTTGTTCTTTGGTGTGCGGATTTTAAACAAAAGATATACTGATTTAAGATACTTATGTATGATATGCTACATCATTCAGTGGGTAGAAAAACCTTTATGCAACGCGTCAAAAACTGGTATCATCACGTTAGATCACGTTAAAGTCTATGTTTAGACGAGTCAAAACTTGAAAGAAACAAGAACAACAACAACTTCCCCTCTCGAGAACATAATGACCTCGTTGTAAACAAAAGACACTTGCAATTATCTCTTGTCGAGATTTGCATGCAATTTTAGCATAAAATTTAACAATCTAAAAATAAAGTTTTTACAAGCTTTTATTTACTTTCAGCTGCCCCGGTGTCTGTCTGTAATCAAATCTTGCAAGTGGAATTTGATCCGCTTCCCGGTTTTCGATTGTACTGAAGTTTTTCATGAACGTAAATCGGACGACAATGCAATATTATTATTTCATGGAGCTGATCAGATGATGGAGCAAGAAGGTGGCTATGGGAGCTCTGTAATAAAACGACGTAACCCCAGCGAGTTCGGGGTCGCTTGGTTCGTCTTGACAAGTACTCCGGTCTACATGATATCCAGGGTCTGATGATGTTACCAGAAGGTATAAAGCTTGTTTTAAAATATTTTTAAATGTAATACGTATATTACAATTAAAAAAAAATTGGAATCCCAATACTTACCGAACTTACTTTTGTCATGTTCATTTCCCACAGAACCTGTTTTAGACATATCTTCAGATAACATGTCAAAGTTATTCAAATTATTATCCTCTTCAAACATGGTATAATTATCGGTTTCTTGGCGAAACTCTTGCACAGATTCTTGATCTTCATTAAAAATAGCTAATGCCTGGTCTTCCTTTATGGATATATTTTCATCATAAATTTTAAGCTCATCTTTTGTAGAATTGCTGACAACTTCTTCGCGTTGTTGTTTACTTATTTTACTATCATCTGTCAAAACTTTCGCCTGAATAATATGATTTAATAGGGCTACATACATTTGAAGGGTACTGAGTAGATTTTGTACTACAGATTTTGCTGTTAGTAATAATTTATTTTCAAATTGGGTTTGTAGAAGCTCATCATTAATTTCATATAGATTTTTACTATGAATTCGTAACATTACTTCTTGTAGATTTAAGACTAATTCCAATTGCTTTTTTAAAAACACCTGCTGTGCAAGAGGATCACTATCTTCTGAAACAGCGTTATCGCGGACTTGTACTGAAATTCGAAGAGACTCTTCAAGTTGCTCGAAATTCTGATAAGGTAATAGTTTTTTAATATCTTCTATTATATCTTTACATAAATAATCATTGATGTGATGTATGAGTAATTCTGAAAAAATATTTTTCATTATTAGTAAAATAAAGTATTGTTAAGGTTTCGTTATGCTGACTGTTAAGGAATTTTGTTTGTTATATATTATTTATATTTATTTAGTTGTATTAGTTTTGACAAATACTTTAATATTAAAATAATATTACCTCTGATTTGATCAAATTTCATGGCTGATAAATCTTGAATGTTTGAATTGATGAGGTCTATGTCAGACTTTAGATCTTGTTTTTCCTCAACAATTTCAAGATTTGTAGCAGAAGAAACCTCAACATGGAGTGGTGTTTCTTCGATTAATTGCTCATTTTGATTTTCTTTGAGTGAGCTTGGAATGCTTTCTTCTTCCTTGATCAAAGTAATATAATTTTGGTCAATTAATTTTACATTTTCCGACAATTCAGATTTTTCTAGAACAACAGGAGTGTTTGTCAACACGACCAAATCATTTTGTAGATCAGAAACTATTTCAATGATGTGCTGTCGTATATCGTCACTGATATGTGGTACTAACTCTTGTTCACAATCCAAAGCGTCAGTTTGCAATGTTGTTAAAGCTTTTTGCAAGTTTTTGACCAAGTGTATCTGTTCTTCTCTTATATTGAGTTCTGAATCAGTCAACTGTATATCAGGATCCGTTTCAGATGTTATACTTTCCCGCAATTCTCGCACTATATCAGCGGATTTTTTGAATTCATCCAGTTTTATAACTGCAGATATCTCTTCTACAATTTCTATCACCTCTATATACTGCTCCATATGTTGCAGAAGTGAGCCAGTTTTCTCTAAAATAATATTGGAATATTATAACTTACTAGCAAACCCGGCGAACTCTGTTTCGCCACCAGGTGGCTTCCTTTTCAATTTTTCCTGAATTTTCTTTGCTATAAACCTCACGGAGCCCGAGACCTTTCCAACGAATGCAAAACCGTAGAAATCGGTTCGTGCGTTCTGGAGTTATAGCGACAGGAAGGAAAACCCGACTTATTTTTATATAGTAGATGAGTATGACACAAATTTCTATAGTAAATATTGTAATAGTAATATTTTGAAGAAAAATATTTATTAAACTAGTAATCCAATCGTAGTTGTAGCCCATTTAACCAATACTAGCATAATTCCTCCCTCCCTAAGTTTGTATAAGGAAATGACACGCTAGTAAAAAAAACCTCCAAACATTTTTACGTAAACATGACAGACCATGCATAAACTTTACCTACCTGCTGCTAGAGTCTGTTCAATAAGTCTATTTACATAGGTAAATTACAAAGTAATTGAAAAATAGTTTATAGCAACACTGTGAAAGGATCATCGTTCAATCAAACAAATGTGAGAAGCAGTCCAACTCTTCAAAAGTACTTGACAGCTATAAATGGTGTAAACAGCATGCGATTTTTTTTTCTAAAATGCTTACTTAAACTGACTTAATGAACAGACAGTAGCAGAACTTTAGTTTGAATCTTAAGCTTACAATTACAATAAACTACATTACATACAAGAAACTTACCCCTACACTGTTTGCTTTCTTCACGTATAACTTCTTCTGTTAATAAAGTAGATATTATTTTTTCAATTTCTTGGATAGGTTGAATGTTCATTATCATTTGAACAGAGTATACGCTTTCCAAATTTTCTAGACTTTTTTCAATTGAATGTATTTTACTAACCAAATCTTTTGCTAAAGTTTTAGTAGAACAGTCTGAACATATAACCAGATTTTCGCATTTCAATATTTTTTCGGCTACTGTTACCACACTAATAGCTTCCTCTTGTAATTCAAGTAACGTTGAGTCTTTTAAAATATTACTGTTTGTAATTTGTAAATTTTCATTACATATATTCATAAGTTTTTTATACAAAATTTCTAAGGGTCCAGACAATTCTATTAAAAGCCTGTTCAATTCATAATCGCTTAAAGAAGTAGATTCTGCATTCAGAACTCGTTTTTTGCACTCTAAATCTATTAGCGTTTGTTTTAATACGTTTAAACATTCAGATATACATTTAATGTAAATCAATTTCTTTCCACTCCCTTTAACGAGTTTGCAATCTGCATGTTTTTGAATCACGCTAAATATTGCTGAAAAATCTAGTTCACCTTCAATCTTTTTGTTTTCTGTTTTTTCGGACAAATATTTACAAAGTAACCCAAAATTTTTGTCTGTATCATCGTCAACAGTTAATATAACGTCACTTGATTTTAATTCCTTAACAATATCAGTGTGTATATTATTAATGCAAGGTTTTAATGATTCGATAGTGTTCATTAATAATTTCACAAAATTATGCAAACTTGCATTTTTATTAGTTTCTAGTATTTCATTTAAAATTATTTCAACATTGGTGATATTTGAGATCGGAATATTAAAAACCAAATTTTTTTGAGTGTCTATAACTTCAAGAAGTAATACTCGAATATTTTGCAAACCTTCTTCCAACGTAGCAGACCCAGCATTTAAGTCTGCTGCGGTACCAGACATCTCTTGATTTAACTGGCACTGTTTTAAATTTTCGTTTAGATCATAAAATAACTGCATCATTTTAATTATTCGTTTAGGAGTAGGCGTTTGATGGAATAAACAACTTAATAAAGTAATTTCATCATTGAATATCTTAACAAAGTCCTTCACAGACATTAAATTATTATTATTAGGCATATCTAGAGGTAACTGTTGAATACAATTTTCAATTGTTTCAATAATGTTTTCTATCTTCTTTGATTGGTCATAGTTCACTTCTTTACCTACTAGATGGGAGTCGCAAAAGTTAAAATCTGAAATTTGACTTATATTGACAAATTGGAGTACTGCTAGGGAAGCAATAGTATTTTCAATATCTGCAACTGATTTGAAAACCTTGGTTTCATGATGTAACACCTCAGGATTTTCAACTGCAAATCCTAATATTTCATCTTGCATTGATGCTATATTCTGTTGCAGTCTTTCGAGACTAAGCTTGACTCTCGCGATATTTATTTCTTGGTTACAATTTGTTGTATCTAAGACAGAGGTCAAACTATCATCTAATATTATGAGTTCTGAACTATCAACGATTTTATCAGTTTTAGCTGTGTCTAAATTATCTTTTAATTCTACACATAGATTTCGCAATTTCACTATTTGAGTAGAAATTTCTAAAGTAACATCCGCTGTTTCAATTGCAACATGTAAACAATCTAAAGAGTCCCGCAAGCAGTGTTCAAATTTTGATAAATATTGTGGCAGACATTTTGTTTCATCAGTTTTTATTATGGCTTCAATTAGCATGTTGTTTATATCAATAACCGATAAATACTCATGAAGTTCTTGTACTGGTTGAATTATTGAAGTCAGTTGAGTCGGACTGACATAGTAAAAGAGTTCTTGGGATTCTTCCAATGTAACAGGATGCAAAATATCTTCTATCGCACAATGTATTTTATTAATTCCTGTCGTAATTGACTGTATACTAGAATATTCATCATGCTTAGATAATTCATCTAGTGTTTCCACTATTTTAGGCCTTTGAAAAACTAAAATATGATCATTTAAGTTTCTTAAGATTTGTACCGAAACAGAGTTGACAATTTGTGTCTCAAACTTAGTAGGTACTTGCGCATTTATTTCATGTACACTGGGTGATAATAAATGATCGCTAGATAGTATATCCGCAGATGTTTTGATTGCAGAAATATCTTCTAACGTGGATAATTCATCTACATTTTCTAAGAAATCTTGTTCTTGAATCATTATTATGCAACTTTGAACACTTTGTACAGCATTTGCTACGCTGCTTATAATGTTAAGACTGTTTACGTTTCCGTCATTTTGTGATATCACATCTTGTTGTAAAATTTCTAAAGCATTACGTAGTTCCAATAATGGTGTCACTAGTTCCACTTTTATTTCATTTTCAGAAAAGTCCAATGCTTTTTCACAAATCATCTGATTAATCACACGAATACCATGGTTTAATTCACAAAGTGGATTAGCAACTGCTTGTGTAAAGGTATAGTTACTCATATCAGAAATATTTTCTTCTTGTTCATTTACATTTTCAGTTAATGAAGCAACACAGCATTTGATTTCTTCAAGTGTAGGAATAATTTTATTAAAAGCTTGTTTAATGTCTAAATCTTTTGTTGTTTCTAAGGATACTACATTACTTATACTACTTATAGCTTTTTCTATCTGCTCCAAAACAATTTTCAATTTTCCTTCTTCGTAATGTTTGATAGAGAAATCTTCTAGATTTTCTGAAATCATGCTATAGATTGATGTGTCTGCATGATTGATGGTTTCGTTTATATCAACTAACAAGTCAGTTAAATTTGAACTAAGAGAAAAGTTTAAGTTTGATGTGAATTCATTTTTCTTAACATTTGCTTGAATTAATTTAAGATTATTACTGATGCCAGCAAGTGATAAAATATCGTTGGCATCTATGTTCTTTATAAGACTATTAAGCCTATTAATACCATCACAGATTTCCAAAAGGGCTAAATATTTGGTCGCGTCATTACTCTCTATAACATGTTCTAGAACTTTTGTTAAATTTTTATGAAAGTCAGCCATGTGCATTTTTAAACATGGAACTATATCGAGAATCACTAAATTATTTTCTAAATTGATCAAAATTTGAGCCATTTTTTGTAGAGCTTCTAGTTTATTTTCACTCTGTAATACATCAAATGGGCCTATTTTCGCATCAATCTCATCTAAATGAGTAGAAATTTCATTGATGTTGTGTTTTATATCAACCAAAACTTTTTTCAAAACGTTTACATTCTCCATTGTTCCAGAATCTACAGAAAGTTGTTCGAATGATGCTCTTAGCTTTATCACTGAGTCCATAACTGTCTCCATAATCTCAGTATTATATTTTTGAAAACTCGATTGTGTTTCTGTTACCGAAAGAAACTCAATTTGCTCTAAAGCAGTTTGTAGGGCCTGAATAGGTGCTGACATATCGTTGAGAATAACTTGAGTGTTAGTTACATTTTCTAAACTTATGGAACCAGAAATATCTACCGCATTAGCTATATGTAGTAGGGACTGGAGTGGATTTCTTAATTCATAGACAGCTTTCTGAGTTTTTTGTAAGTGTTTCAATTCTGGTGTTATCTTATCGAGTTTTGAGTCTATTATTTCTGAGACTTCTTTATATTCCTTGATAGCAGCCTCCGAACACGTGATTGTATTAAGAATTTCATTATTTGTTTTTTGTATAGATGAAACACACATATTTTCTATGAATGGGCAGTATTGGTTCACTATTGAATTTATATCATTAACTAACTTATTCATGTCACCAGCACATTTTTCAATGATATTTGTACAAGTCTTCTTCACTAATGTTTTATTTTCACTTTGTAAATCAATGCACTTTTCAATGATTGTTAAGCTCTGCTGAAGTATACTTAAAGGTTGGGGAAGTCTATTAAATAAAGATGTAGTAATTTCAAGTGATTCGTTTATACTTTCTTTGATGGCTTCTGCAATACTATGTATTTCAGATATTGGAGTTATAAGACTATTAATGATCTCTAAGCTCCGAGATGCTGTGGCGGCAGTTGGCATTAGTTCTGATTTGAGTATAATATCTCGTTCAATTACTTGTACATCATTTATTAATTTTGTTAATGTAGAGTTTACACTATTTATTTCTGCTATAGTTTTTTCTTGATCCAAAACCGTCGCAACCAGAGTATTTGCAAAATTACCATCTATAACGTCTTCTCTCATTTTGTTCAGTGATATTTCACTACCAGAACTGGATCTTCTGGAACTCTGACTCCGCCACTCGTGTTTATTTTTCATAACTAAATCAGTTTCATATGGTTGACGCATGGTCTGTAAATGGTCCTCTTTCAGCAAAACTGTTTTTGTTATATCTGATGACTCTTGACCATCTTCAATAGAAGGTTTGGATTTCACTTTTCCAGAACTATGAGCACTGGCAAAACTTTGTAAATCGCTCTCAGATAAAGCTTGAGTATCGTCTTCCTTTTTTTCGTCCGACAGAGATTGATCCCTTGATAAACTAAAATAATCATCAGCACTTTTTTGTGAATCAGATTTTTTCCTTTCTGTCTTTTTGGGAAAATTATCTTTTTCGTTAGATAATAGTGCCATGGTTTTTTCTAAATAATCCTCACCATCTACTTCCTGATCTAGAGATAATTGGGGTGGTCCATTTTCATCCGCAATAGAAATATCTTCTACATCTGCTTCAGTTCTTAGATCTTCTTCTGGAGATGTAAAGTATTCTGGAGAAACATCAATAATTATCGCTTCCATTAATAAATTACCGGAAGTTGAAGTTTCCTTAACAAATCGTAATGGAGGAAGCTCGACAACATTGTGCTCAGTTACATTTTCTGATAATTGATCAGCGTACATCTCTACTATTTGCAGTGCCTCTTCTTCTGTTAAATCAGGAGTTTCATATAGTGATACAGAGACCTCCTTTCCATCGAATGAAAATGAAATTTCACCTTTTTCATCCAAAGTAATATCTCCAACAGGAGTGTCGTACATCTGAGAAGTTCTTTCTTCATGTATCGTACTAAGTGACAAATTTCTTTGTAAAGTTTGTTCATCTTCTTTCTTTCTACCCTTTGTTTTTATGGAATCTTCAAAGCCAAGCAACGACGCTGAGCTAGCTGCAATACCCATACAATTTTGTGCTTCACACGTGTATGTACCAAGACAACATGTTCCGTCTTGACCAGAAATTATTCTATGTATATCTCCTGGTTTCAATTCTTCGCCATCTTTGTACCATTTTAGTACTGGTTGCGGGACACCAATAACTTTACACTCCAAATTCACAGCTCCCTCGTCTGATAAAATAGCTTGAAGATTTTCTAGGAACCGTGGTTTTTTATAATGTCGCGGTATTAAAAGTTTTAAGAAACAAGAAGTAACGCTATGACCAAAGTCATTCATAGCCACGCACTTCCACTCAGCTTGGTCCATAAATTCCAAGCTTTGAATATCTATACAGAAGACGCCACGTTCTTCTTTTCCAAGGTGGCAACGTGACGATTCATCCACCGGTTGATCGTCACGATACCACAATACTGTTGGTTCAGGCGGAATAGCAACTGCAACAAAAATAATAAAAACAATTATTAATTATTACCTTTAATAATTATTAAATTTAGAAGTTGTCTATTAGATGAGTTTTAAGTCGATGCATTCCTTGAAAGTGGCTTTTCGAAGAGGGTCTTTCGGAGCCAAAATAGCCCATGTAATTTGTACAGTACTATAATATATTCTAATCATATAAACTCTTGAACTTAAGAACAAACAAACACGGGAAGCCCATTCGTTCGAAAGGCTTTGAAAGCCGTTGGGTTAGTCTACTAACTAGTCTTTCAAACATAAATTTATTAAATGTAATAATTCTTAACATAGGTACCTTTAATAGTAAAACGGAATGGTTCATCTATTTTAGCTTCAACACTTTTTAAACCTTGCAGGAATTTTGGAGCTTGATTTTTCGAGAATAATTGTAACTTCTCCTCCTCATTAAGCTGATTTTGTATATCTTCCACTGTTAGTTCTGCAGAGCTGCTCGCTAGTCCCATACAATTTCTTGCTATACAGCAGTAAGAACCTAATGAATTTGTGCCCGTGAGCTGGTATACGTCTCCAGGTTTTAATTCCTGACCATCCTTGAACCAGCTAAGTACTGGGGTTGGAAACCCGACTACCTTGCATTCAAACGACACGAGTCCTTCTTCAGTTAAAACAGCTTGGAGATTTTCCATAAATCGAGGTTTCCGATAGTTCTTTGGGACTGAAAAATAAATGTATTTTCGCTTTCAATATCTCATATCAAGTTGGGAAGAAGGTAATGAGCTAGGTTAAATAGTGTGAACAAGATATTACCATCCATAGAAACGTAGCAAGTTGTAATGCCGATTCTGCCTGCTGAACTTGTTGCTACACATTTCCATTCACCCTCGTCGGACCACTCTGCTGAGGGGACCTCTACTAAATACCCCCCCACTCCATCTTCTAGAACACGGTACCTGAAATAAAATAACAAGCGTTACATGTTTTAAAAGCTTTTACTGAGAGAAATTGTTACTCAAGAATCAAGATTAACTTGCGAATAATTTCTGTAGATACTATATTATGTTGGTATATAATAACATATAGTTTACAGTTTCAGCAACCATCTAATTAAACGTATATTTTGAGGAAAGAGTAGAATACTTACTTTTCATTTGGTTCAATCTTCCCTTCTTTATTATACCAGACGATACTACGTGGCCACGGCGGGACTACGATATTGCAGCTGAGGGTCAGAGGCTCGCAGATCCTCACGAACTGGTCTTCTAATTCTTTAGTGAAAATCGGAGGTGAATCGAGTGCAACGTGTCCCCTAAAATAATTACCACACTTTCTATATATACTGAATACATGTACTTAACGGATCTCTGAATTTAGAATGTACGTACGAACGAACGTATGTACGACTACATTAATTTATTACCCAGAAGTTGGTCGCGCAGAACCCTCTCTACTAGAGCGTCCGATGACGTGTACTTTTGATGAAGAATATGCTCTGCCCATACAGTTAACGGCTTCACAAGTGTAAGTCCCAAGAGAAGTTGGGTCTTCAGCATTTGCAGTCAAAGCAAAAACATCACCAGCTTTAATTTCGCGACTATCCTGTAAAATAATAGTATAAAATTAACAAGCCAAAACTTTAATTTTTATATTTTCAGTTAAAAAATATAATTAATTATATTAATACCTTGGCACACTAGGCACTAGACTTTCATACCTTGAACCAACGCAGTACTGGTGTCGGAACCCCCACCACTTTACACTCGAGCGAGACTGTACCCTGCTCCGTCAGTAATGCCCGAAGCTCTTCAACAAACTCTGGACGTTTATATGCTTTTGGAACTGAAAAAAATAGAAAGGTCCTATTACTTAACTTACACAATTAATATTTAAATTAAATTAAACTTTTAAATAATATTTAACTCCCCAAAAATAATATGACACAGACAGATTGGCGATTTTTATTTATTTTTTTTCTTATAGAAAATAAAAACCATCGCATCGAAACCAAGCATTTTTGATGCGCACTGAGAATATCTTGGCAAAAAAAAGTTATGAAATATTTTATGCGGATGCGGATGATGGAGTCGATATGGCTGGAAACTACAGCCATATCGACTCCATCATCCGCTTGCTAAACAATAACCAAGGAGGCTGACAATGATTATTAAGCAACCTAAATAATCGCCACAATATAATCTGGTGTTGCATTTACGACATCAGTCTGAGTTTCTAGTAGAAACTTTCTACCTAATATGAAAGAACGGAGAAAACTTAGCAGCTTACGAGTACAACAACCATTCGCAAAGGGATATTCTAAGCAAAACTTTCCTATGTGTGGTATTAATGCTGCACGGGCAGGCATAGAATGGGTAAATAAGGTTACCTTACCTTATTTACCTATTCAGTGGTTTTCAGGATGCTTAGGAAATTGAAGACAGCTTTAAATAGCACACCGTAAGATATACGAGTAGGTCTTCATTCAGTGGGTCAACACCCATACAAATGAGAAAAGGTTACCGTGACAGTTGCGAACACTCGGTAACTCTAGAGGTACGCTAGATGTAGTTATAATAGGAAACTGGATACACAGACATAAGAGTTTGACTTTCGTATCGAAAACTGCCACTTTCTAGACTCACGTCCCTCTCGCCCCGGTGAGTTGCTCCGTTTAGACCACAGACCATACGAGACATTAGACCAGTCCGCCCGGCCGATCGACTTATAGGTAAGAACGTAATCTCCTTGGACTGTGGTTTCAGTATCCTAGTTTCTAGATGAATAGCAGTGATTAAAAGTATACCTAACCTAAAACATTAAGATGTGCGGAACAGCTAGCCCTGCCTCCGACGTTCTCCGCGGTGCAAGTCCATCGTCCGGCGTCGTCCACGCTAACGGCAGAGATATCCGCGCACCAGAAGTTACCGTCGCGGACCAACGCGATTCGTTCCGCTTCTAACAGGCGACGCTCGTTGCGGTACCAAGTCACCTGTAAAATAACAAGTTGTCACGAATTAGTGTATTTTATGCTTAGAATGTTTCGAAAATTAAAATGTGTCTGTAAATTTACAATGCCACGGGAAAACGGCGTCACATTTTGAAGTAGGTACCTACATAATATTCGCATAAAAATAATGAGTTTCAACATTGAGGATAAGGCATTTTTACGCAAGGCATTTTTAGTTAGGTATTGACTTAGAAAACCAAAACAGGACTCTAGCAAATAAAATAGGCGACATGGTTCTGTCGACTACCTAATCCAACCCAGTGATAGTTCTATATAGTATTAAAAAAAACCGGCCAAGATCGACTTGGACTCGCGCAGCGAGGGTTGCGAACCTTATAAGGATTGGGTTTAAATGAGACCTCTAGACAATGAAGACGGTGCAACAAATTTACAATTAAAGAAGTTAAAAAAATACGTTAAAGTAATATACCTATTAGGGTTTAACGCAGATTTATTAAAAAATTCATTTTTCCTGTAAAGTTTACAAAAATATCTGGAATAATCTATTTCGGACCGCAAAACTAAGTTTGTTTATAAAGGCTATATGGCTGATTTCTCCAAAACTATCCTGGCTATATCTTTATATTTTTGACATACCTAGTTATATTTTTCGGGTAACATTTTACTTAATTTATTTCAGATTTTTCACTTTGCAATCTTCGGAGCAAGGGGGCGGAAGGGTATAATTTCGAAAAATTTTCACCATACAAGTCAAAAAGTAAGAAACTTAAAAGTAATTAAACATATTTTAGAATGTGCAAATGAAGACCTTTTATATGATACCTCACTTAATTTAGTAAACCCACTTTCAACCCCTCCATTTCAGCCCCTTTTGTACATAACTAACAGTAATAATATTTTTTGAATTGTTTCATTTGCGATAAGGTTGGGTAAGCACTATTTAAAACTATTCCAAATTTCAAGTCTGTAGCTAATAATTACTACGAACAGGCATTAGTTGCAAACCTACCTTTTATGTAGGTACGCAACCCCAAAAGACCGACCGAATTTAGACGAAACGGGCTAGTTTCCTTCCCGCACATCAAAGAGGTCCGGCGGGATACTTGAAAACCTAAATCGATGCAAACCAAATCGCGGGCATTAACTATCTTTTATGAAATAAAATTGTGTCAGTAAGTACCCTAGACACTCATCAAATTATATCTACTCTCATAACATTATAAATACAGGAGCGGACGGACGTGAAGATTTAAAATAGAGAAATTATGTCACTAGGTTTGACGTACGTGAGGTGAGTCGTTAGGCGTACGCATTCCGTGAGATTTCAAGGTCGCATTCAATTTCTGTTTTCTTTTCATTCACTAGCTTTTAAAAGTTCGAGTTGATAATATCATTTTAGTACCAATTATCCACGAGAGCATAATTTGTGTACAGCACGACCGCGAATGTTTTATTTTATAACGAGATGAATAAAGAAGTTCACACTGCAGAGAAACATCGAGCATGACCAGTCACTAAAAAATGCCTTCAACAGTGGGTTCCGTCGCGCGTCGCAGTGTGACGTCCTAGGTGACGTTTCTCACCAAATTTTCATGATCTACAAATCTCTATGAACTGCTTCCGCGATGCGTCGCTGATGCTTTTACACGTCGAGTATGGCGTCATATCGTCGCGTTATGTCTGTTGTTCTTAGATAAAAAGGTGAGTTACATATACCCTGCATTCTGAAGAGCTGACTATTTCCACAAGGAATCTTGTCCGTGTTCCAACCTTCACGGTCAAGTCTTGTAGTCGCCTGAGAAACGTTGGCGGGTCTTCGCCAGTCGGCTTTTCATCCGGGGAAACTTCCAGCCGTACCCGGGTCGTATCTTTACCGGCAGCATTGCTAGCCTGTGGACAATCATTAGATTTTTTCGTGTTTATTTCATTGACAGTTAAGAACTTTATCGCGATCTCATCTCAAATTTTCTATCGTGTACTTATAGAAAAACAAACACGGCGAGAACGACAATCTCTAGTCACCTGCAGGGTGTACACGCCGCTGTCTCCGGTGCTCACAGTGGAGATGGTGAGACGGACGCCGCCTGCGCCGTCCGTAGGCTTGAAGCGGTCATCTAACTTTGCTCCCGCGCGACTCCTAATCGGGCATTAAAATATACACTTATATGAATGATATGAAAGTGACACTCGTTCGTGACACTGATTCCACGACACCCAGCAACTCTTTTGTTTGCCTGGACATAGATTTTAGTAATAGATATATTTTTGTATACGATCTAGGTTAGGTCTTAGGGTTTTATAAATACTTTTTTTTCCTTAGTAGGTATATAAGCATAGGTATACTAGCTAGCTGATGCCCGCACTTATTCCGCGTGGACTGATGGAGGTTGTATCAAAGTCCAGTGTAAACTCCGGGATTAAAAGTAGGTAGCTTATGTCACTCTCCAGGACCCAGGTCCTCAACTATACCCATGCAAAGAATGACGGCGATCCGTAGCTCGTAGGATTATACTTAGGTGGGAACTTTTTCCTTTCATCGCAGACTGAGAAAATAAAAATTTCGCCTCTAGTCCTTTAAATAAACGATCATTGTTCGACGTAGGTAATTTATGTTTTATGAAAATCCTTTCTTGAAGTCTGATATAAACAAAACTGTCAATATAAAGATAAGACGAATAGAATAATTTGGATCCCAGCCAACAAATAGTAAACACCATGGACCAACCCAAACACTTTACATTGTTATTTTATTACCGAAACATGTGTGAGAAAAGTTAATAAAGCTCATTGAATGGAAGCAATGTTTTATTATAATATACCGACCTATTGGTATATAGGCTTGATAGGCCTATTACACTGCACTTTGCAGGGACCCTTACATTAGATTCGGTGTAGTGTAATAAGACTTAATGAGGAAGGGTCCCTAAATTGGTTCTTATTGCTGTGTATTATGAACCAATGAATGTGTGAAGCTATAACGAGCGGCTACGCCCACCCTTACTTCAGGCCCTGTTAAAAGTGCTGTGTAATAGGCCTATAATACACAACATTAATGTAAGGGACCCTTACATCTAAATCTGTGTAGTGTACTATGCATACTATACCCATTCTCATTCCCAAGATTATTCTTGGAAGAAAGAATCGCTGGTAGGAGCGCTTTATTAGCCCTATTTCGTAACAGCTACATCGATCATTGTTACAATCTGCTGCTGCTGAATTTAGGGAACCTTGTATGCGAAAATCGAATTTGGCAATTAGAGGAGAGTGATTTTACCAACAATGCCTAAATTTTAGAGAACACCTTAGCCCAATATGTGATAGTTACATTTAAGTCTGGTGACTTTTCCAATGGTCGCGACTAGCGACAGATCTGGTGTTCCTTAAAATTTAGGCATTGCTGGTAAATACGGACATTAGCCAATCAGAGATAATTGTCATCGTTACGTACCTATATGTTCTCACACAGTGCACTGTAATATTTAAACGGAGGTATTATGTAAAGCAATAAGTCCAACAAGGCCCCAGGTCGCCAAAATACGCTAATGGTTGGTACTGAACAGGATATAAATAGTTATAATAGGTATAAATAGTTACCCGAAGTTATAAATGAAGCGGCTTTAGATTCTGAGAAGCTTCAAGTGTTGTGGTTCTGTCTATCTATCCGTGTGACAAGGTCCTTTTTCTGAGAAATGGTTTGAGATATATTACTTATAAATAAAATGATGTGCATCCTTTCAAGGCACAAAACAGAACCTTTAGTCACGGACCGCGGTGCGGGAGTGTGTACGTGGCCGGGCTATGTCAACATAATATCAATGTGTAACAAATTAATTAGGTACTTGACTTTTTTTAATTTATGGTTAACTAGTGGTTCGCCCCGAACTGAAACCTCGCGGTATCCATAAGATAGTTTCAGTGTATAATTAATAATTATACCTACTTGGTTAAAAACTACATGCGCCAACTTGTTATCTGTGTGTTATTTTGTAACTTAAATATCAGTACTACTATTCAACGCAAGGTGGCGGTAATAATCAGTTTGCATTAGTAATACATTGCAAGATTTCGCGATATAAAGATATAATTAGTTCTAAATTTATTAGGTATAATGAACAAACGTAAAATAATCAACAAATATTATGCCAAAGTAAATTAGTGCCACTTCTCGACGCAAGATGGTATTAATAAGCTAACTTAAAATACATCGTAAGGTTTAAAGGTGAACGCGCACCTAGATGTACCGCATGAGCCGCAGTTGGTTCTCATGGTTACGAGCAGTACTACCTACATCAAAACTCGGAAATACGTGCGCTCAGGAACCGATCTTGAAACGAATAAGAATTAGGTCATTCGCGCCTCCCGCATCATCCTCACTGCACCGTACGCATTAAAACGCGCTGAATCAGATAACGTCAATCTTCATCCGCTTGTGTGGATGGGAAACGTATACCTACAGAATTTTACTAAATTGCAGCTCGTTTGGTGAGCGGGTGTTACGTAGCATACGGTTTCATAATAAAAAAATATAAAATGTGATGTCTGTGTGCTTGCAGCTCCTGCGGTGAGCATGTCTAGATGCGCGCTCATCTTTACGTTCATAGAAATCAGTCAGTTATTGTAACATCTGTAATAATTTATAATGTACCATGTTCTGGACAATAAACGAATTATGAATTATCAGTACTATCAGTAGACAATTTTTTTATTCCACGTCTATTATTTGTAAGCACTTGAAAGCGTAATCTATTGACATTATTGTAAAGTTCTGTTAAAAAAACTGAAGCTCATTACAAATTAAATAATTTCGTTTCCTTATAATATTTATCTAATTTTAGTATTTTTTGTTCAAGTAAAGGATATAATACAAATAATTGATCAAGTTTCAGGCTCAGCCTTTTAGAAAATTGAGAGTTCTGAGGTCAACTTTGGACGTTAGCACATCTCCACTTTGAAAGCTCTCCATTTCGTAAATTTTTGGGGAAAAATTAAAAAAAAAATTTTTGGACTCTATTCCTAATTATCTTTAAAATGATATATGGCAACCCTATGTAACGCTGTAAAAATGTTTTACTTCGAATTCGCTTCTATGAGAGCCTAGCCTTCTAAGAAATAAGGATTTTTATAACTTTTTAAGCCATATTCGGCTGATGGCCATCGGTTTACATATTATATTTAAATTTGAAGTAATTATGTTCAGTAATTCAGAAGTTATAAGGCTCTGACAGACGGACGAATAGGGTTGCCAATTTTTTTTGACAAAAAACGTTATTTTTTTTTTCAAATTTATGAGGTATATAATTTTCCTATTATATACCTTTAAAAAAAAGTATTTGGAAGAAAAAAATTTTTTTTTAAATTTAATGTTTTTATGTCAGAATGTTACCTGTCCTGTCACATTCATAACACCACATCTGACATCTAACATTTCGTTCACTAATTATAAATCGTTTCCATCATCCGTTTTAACTTATGTGTACCTTTAAATAGATAAGTACCCATAATGAGTATTTTGTTTTACGCATCACAGTAAAGGTTGAAAAAAAAAGTATTTTCACATACTTTATTTGTATGCAAAAGTATAAAGTATAATTACCAAAAATAAAGTAGGATAAGTTTTTATAAAGTATGGTTGGCAACCCTAGGACGGACGGACAAGTGCAAATTCACTCAAGTAGACTCAGAGACCTTCGCTTCGCTCGGTCAACTAGCTGATGCCCGCGGCTTCGTCCGCGTAGATTGAGGTTTTTTGGTTCCCGCGGGATCTCTTCAATTTTCCAGGATTAAAAGTAACCTACGTGTTATTCCAGACTTTAATCTAACTCTGTGCCAAATTTCATCCAGATCCGTTCAGCCGTTCTGGCTTGATTGAGTAACAAACATGCATACATCCATACATACAAACTTTCGCGTTTATAATATTTGTAAGGTTTTTAGCGCCATCTTTAAAGATATCATAATGCGTGTGTCCAAATTCCATTCACGCAGATGCACACAAAGGGCCTTGTGTTGTTCTATGTATTAAGTTACGGTCTAGGCTTATTTTCATAACCTGTAACCAGGCCAGTACTGTAACAATAAGTCTGTTTTACTGGGCTACAGGACATAGATACATACAACGACGACCGTACATTTTGAACTAAATATTACATATTTATCTCATAATCATAATCATTAACATATTCATTTTTAACAATTTCACTCTCATTAACAGTAGTAAGCTGATTCGCTGTTCCTTAGATGAACAGCGAATCGGCTTCTCTCTCTTCGGTCGTTCCTTTATTGCTGAAGATCGTGGTCCTGGCTAGATCCTACCCTCGAACGGATCATTCGCTTCCATTGGCCTCTGTTGGTGGTCATTCTCACTAAAGTATGAAATTTCGACGCGTTAGACTCCCTCAGCTGGTCAGACCACCTATAGTTGGTGAGCGGCCTCTCGCTCTTTTGCCCTCAGTGTCAGCTTCTCGAGACTGCTGTCCCCACGTCGTATGATGTGTCCGAAATACGAGAGCAGTCGTTGGTGACATATGCAGGAGTGTCTAACAAGAAGTGTGAGTGTCCTCGCAAGAATCGGCGCATTGAAAATGAATACAAAAATTTACGAATAAAATTTATTTTTTGTTTATCTTAATACAAATTAGATAATTCAAAATAATTCCAACTCGAATGCACTTCTCGCGTAAACAGATACAACGTTTACTGTGCCATTACCATGACAATCGGTCAATAGGTAATTAATCATAGAAGCTAGATAACTTTTTATATGCGGAAATACCCGTTTTTCTACAATTCCAAATCTAAAGCGACCACCATAGGTTACAATTATTAATTATTCGTAGCTAAACTAATACCCATATGCATACATAATTAGCCTTTACATAATAAGACCCTTTTTCATTTTTCTTAAGTCGGATTTTTTCCGAAATATTTACAATTTAGTAGGTAAACAAACACCCCGTAAAACCCCCGTCTTTTTCACATTTTTCAAAATTCAAACGCTCACACGTGTCTCGATAAATTCCTAACTCTTGGTAGGTACTATTCCCATATCGGTTCTCCCAAAATCCTCGGAGCTATAGCCAAAAATACGTCTCAAGGGATTTGTATCTGATAAATACATTTTCAATGGCAAAGCAAACAAGGATGTTGGAAGTACAACAATATTGAACTTGACCTTCACCTATCTTATAAATTATTATCTACGTAACTACCTATTAGCCACGTAACATTTAACTGCGCACCGCAGATATGCTTGTATGGTAGAGCCATCGATCGGGTAAAACGCGTAACTAGGGATACGTGCATAATTTACATAAATATAGTTAAAATATCATCGAGAATCTACTTTATACATATCAAATATTATCTAGGTATTATTGAATATTTATATTGAATATTATTATCTAGGTATTTATCAATAAAAATTGATAAATACCTAGATAATAATATTCAAAAACTGGAAAACTCACATTGATTCTGTCTGTAATAAACTTAATAAATATACTTTACATCTCTCATATTCGGTAAGTAGGTCCTTATTACCCCCCAATGGGGCTTGTAGGTGACCAATTAGCGCTCTAGGGTAATAATGTACTCGTAGCTAGCCCTAGGGCGGTAAGTAATTTAAAAAAAAAACTCTTCACTCTTTCAAAAAGTTCGCGTAGGTACATCTAACCATCATACTGGCAATATACATCATGCATTCAGCCCAATGACAAAAGAGGTCGCTTCGCTATTCAGCCTTGTCTTCGTATGAGTATAATAGTCATCAATTTTAAATATCGAAGCTCAATTTCGTTCTTGATAAAAATAAATTTTAAAAAAAGATGAAAAAAGGCGGTAATAGAAAACTTTTACTTTAAATATTGTTTGCTTTTGGGATTGTTTTATAATTACGTGCTAATTAGGAAAAAAAATCAGTTCTGCAAGTGATGAAGATATAAGCTGCACTCCCGATTCAATGAAAATGGAAGCTGAAGTAGCAATTAACAATATTTTGCCTGAAAGTTCTAAAGAGAGATATTTGAAAACTTACGACGAGTTCATGAAATGGCGAAAAGAAAATGTTTTATTCTTGTAATGCCGGTTTTTTCTACTTACCTCACAATCGAGATGTAAAGCAGAGTAGTTAGCTCGGGTGTAAGCATCAATTGCACCCTCGAACTATAGGCGCCCTCGCTGCGCTTGTGCGCCTAAATATCTCGGGCTGCAATTGATGCCTTACAGCCCTTGCCTACTAATCTACTATTTGTTTTAAATAAATTGCGTAAAAGTACCTCCAAAAAGTAATGTCAATGGTTTATTATGCATACCTATGTAGATTCCATCTTAAGGTATGGCCCTAAAGTTTGGGGAAATTCATGTGACATGGAAAGGGCATTCATAGCTCAAAAGAAATGCATTCGAGCAATATTTGGCAAACCTCCGACAGATTCCTGCAAACCTTTATTTAAACGTTTACAAGTTTTGACATTGCCATGCATGTACATAGTATTCCAAATAGCTGTTTTTGTTAAAAATAACATTCATCAGTTTAAAAAAAGCCAAAGATGTTTGCATCAGAAATACAAGGAATCCCGAAAGATTGGTTCCGGACAGAACTCCTAGAACTGCTTCTTATTTAAAAAGTTGTCATGCTATGTGTATTAGAATATTTAACCTGTTGCCTAGGGATACTCAGACCTTGCCTATTAAACGATTTAAGCCTGCCCTCAGTAAATGGCTCTTGAGTTATTCATTTTACTCAATTAATGATTTTTTTGACTATAAATCATTAAAACAATAACTTACCTAAGAATTATGTAATGACATGTATTTGTATTTAACTTTTTTTCCTACGAAGATATGATAATATATATTGTATGATTTGTCCATTATTGAGTGTAATAATAATTTTGAATTTAATTGACCAATTTCATTTTGTTAAATAATTTAATTAGTATTTAAACTTAATAATGTTTGATATTAATAATTCTAAATGTTGTACGCTAGAAATGGCAGAATGCATGTTAATATTGTGTTCACAACAAATAAATCAATAAATCAGTTCCAGGTATTTTGACGACCTACGTGGCGCAGTGTTGAGCGCTGTTGCCTTAACGTGCGCAGGTCCCGGGTTCAATCCCCGGCAGGGTTGCGAAATTTTTAATTTCTGAATTTCCCTAGTCTGGCCTGGTGGGAGGCTTCGGCCGTGGCTATTTACCACCCTACCGGCAAAGACGTGCCGCCAAGCGATTTAGCGTTCCGGTACGATGCCGTGTAGAAACCGAATAGGGGTATGGGTTTAATATAAATGCCATACCCCTAACAGGTTAGCCCGCTACCATCTTAGACTGCATCACTTACCATTAGGTGAGATCGCAGTCAAGGGCTAACTTGTAGTAGATTTTAAAAAAAAATATTACCTGCAACTGCAAGCGCAGGCGAAATGGGGCGGATCAATGATTGCAACCCTAGATGCAGCTATTTATATTAGGTATCGTAACTGCCACGTATCCGTTCTGTGAAGACAAAAAAGGTCACCCCGGCATAATATTTTCACTACTTCAGTAGCTTGGTACCCTACTAACTGCCTGCCTGACACCTTTTGAAATAGCCACGTTTACGCGAAGTGCCTTATTATCTGTAGTTTATTCTCCACCAAGAATTTTCTATTAACCAATGTCAGATAGGGCAGTCAGAGCTCCTAGATCGTAGGCTGTAGACCCACGAGTGTCGTCGAGCCTACCCTGGTCTACCGATCGATATGACCACATCTTGAAGTAACTAGGTACACGTTCAGAAAACTGTTATAATAAATTATAGGTATAGCCCAAATCTCCTAAACATTATTTTCCTAGTTACCTACTAAAAAAATTAGGGAGCAATCGTCCCATAGCTGCAGTTGGTCCCATAGCAAAACTCTTGGTCTAGCTTATAAGTAAGTAAGAGTAGGTAGGTAGCTGTTCTGGAGTTAAATAATGCCTAATTTTTTATCGTTAAAGGATCTTCGTCTGTAGTTTATTATATGAATTTTATGAACACATAATCCGACCTTGCACGTTGCGACCCTTGTTCTCACTTTATCAGCCGCCCTGTCTGTCCCCAAAGTTTTGTCTAAAAATAATCCCGCTTGAGACGCCAATGCCGCGGCCAAACGCGTCGTTCAATTCATTATTATTACTTTATATTATTCTATCAGCCTTAATGTAAGTTACAAAATTTTGTTTAATTTTAAACGCCATGAGTTTTTAATTTTAATTTCCCGGCATTTCCCTACCTCAACCTATTTCTAACACTACTATTTGAATCTGCAAATAGTACTATCGACCTGTTTAGGTATTCTTAGAACTCCATGTATTATTAGCACATTCGGTATTGTATAAGTGGATAGTGAAATAAACCAAAATGTTCTCTAGATGCCTAGATGCCTAATCTATATCTAACAGGCCTAGGCTCAATAGCCGACCTATAAATTCATAAATTATACCATACCGATATCACTGCCTCGTTGGTCTTGTAACTGCCTCGTTGGTCTAGTGGTTGGCATGTTCGACTGCGCAGCCGACGAGGTCCCCGGTTCGAGTCCGGGGTCTGGCCATAACAAGTATTTGGTTTTTCTGACTAAAAATTCTCAGTACTAGCCCGGAGTAAGGAAGTTGACGGTGCTTCACCCCCGTGCCTCGGAGAGCACGTTAAGCCGTCGCGTCGGTCCCGGTTATTATCACTAACATGATAATAGTCGTTAAAGGCCGCCAACCCGCATTGGAGCAGCGTGGTTGGTCTAAGCCCTAATTTTCATGTCATGTCCCTACGTTTTGCTTTTTTCGATAAATTAATGATTTTAAGAAGTTCAAAATCCTTCAAAAATTGCAAAAAATGTCTCAGCTTTCGCGTCATCATCAGATATCCCGCAAATAAATTTGACGAATATAATCAAAAAAAAAAAGAAAAACATACCGACATAGCTTGAGTCCTTTTTTAAATTATTATTGGAAATAAAATTAAAATCGGTTATGTTTTGGAGGAGGAAACTGAAAAATACGAGAGTAATAACTCGACTGTTTTTTGTAGGTATTATCGGCCCAACGGGTGATAAGGTATTTTATTCGAGGAGCAGCGCGAGGGCAGTATAATTGATCAATACCTATTCACAAAGTTTCCCGTTCATCCCGTACCTATCCTCTTAACTATGTTTTTAATGCCCGCGGACCGCAACCGCGTGGATTAAAGCTAACTAATTCGGGAACTCTTTAATTTTCTGCGATAAATTAATGTAGCTTGTGTGTTCACAAGGTATTAAAATCTAGCTCATTCCAAATTTCAGTCAAATGGATTCAGTCATGGTGGCAGGAAGGACTAACAAACATCCAACCATCCAAGATAAGTATGTAGAATTTGGATACTATGGGTGGGTGGGTACTATCCTACTATACATATCAGGGTTAATCTCACAACAATCACTTAACTTTGTGGTTCAAAATTTTATAACTCACACCTATCCAAACTAATATTATAACTTATAAGTAGGTGAATCCGAAAGCGCCTGAAAGATAGGCTTATCTCTTCAACAGTTTTTGATGAAATTTGGAAATGAGATAGGTTGCATTCCAAGGAAGGACCTAGGATACTTATTATCCCGGGAAATTAAAGAGTTCCCGCGGTAATCATAGAACATACTAAGTTGCGGACATCTCTTATTTTATAATATTGAGTTAACACAATTATTATAGATTTATAACATTATTTACAATTGAGTTTAGTTACAAACCATATTAAGTCTGATTATTGAAAACATAATTCGTGATCGTCGAAATAGTCAATCGTACCCGATTTATTACTTGAATTATGGTTGGATATTAATATTATGGATTGTTGTTTCAGTCCAGACGGCGAATGAGGGACTATAATATGCTCAATATTATAGTATACATGAGATTGGCTAATAAACAAACAGTCTCACATGCATCTTCATATATAATGTAGTTACATGTACCGGTTGCGGGACCCGAATGCAACGGTTCCGGTTCCGCGACCTAGATACCAAAATGATTTGTTTGTACTGCTACAATAATAGCTGTACGAAGAAAAATGAGGGCTTGATGAAAAATAGGTTGAAGCGATAAAGCTGGCCAGCTATGAAATTTTATTGTACCTACTATTGGTATAGTCCGCGTATGTATAATTTTGACGTACCTATATGGTGACAAAAACTGATGCCCGCGACCTCATCCGCGTGGTTCAATTTTTGCCATTGAAAATGGCAGAGGCAAATCGCCTGATACGTATTTTTAGCCATAACTCCGAGGATTTTGGGAGGACCTAGATGGGAATAGTACCTACCAAGAGTTAAGGAATTTATCGAGTGTGAGCGTTTGAACTTTGAAAATCGGGTGGTAACTTTTTTTGGAATTTTGAAAAATGTAAAAAGTTCGTGTTTTTTGGGAGGTGTTTGTTTACTAAATTGTAAATACTACTGAAAAAAACCGACTTAAACAAAAATAAAAAAGGGTCTTAGGGTATTAGTTCGACTACAAAATGGCGAAAAAATTTTGAAAATAGGTTAATAAAACGGGTATTTCCGTATATAAAAAGTGATGTAGCTTCTATGATTATTGACCGATCGTTATGGTAATGGTGTTAAAAGATGCGGATGCAGGCGAGAAATGCATTCGAGTTGGAATTTCGAAAATCAGTTAATAAAATGTTGAAGAAGAGATTTTTGTTTTTTAAGAATCAGCAAAAGCTGGAGTGATTTTTGTCCGATCGTCATGGTAACGGTGTTAAAAGATGCGGACGCAGACGAGAAGTGCATTCGAGTTGGAATTTTGAAAATTGGTTAATAAATGTTTATATTTTCTTATTATTCAACTTGTAATGAAACTTGTAATGTAAATCTCAATAAAAATTTCTTATTATTCAACTTGTAATGTGTTATTCAAAATAAAATAATTGTTTTTCTTTAATTTTGATACCTATTCGTTTTCAATGCTCCGATTCTTACGGGGACTGCAAAATCGGGGATTTTTATTTCCCGCGGGAATAGCTGATTTTTCTGGGATAAAAAGTAGCCTTTGTCACTCTCCAGGTCCTCAACTATATCCATGCCAAAAATCACGTCGATCCGTTGTTCCGGCGGCGTGATTGAAGGACACACCAAAACACTTTCGCATATATAATATTAATTTACCCTACAAAAGCCACCTTTTTTAAAAATATATGTACCTAAATGTATGTATGTAATGTATCTACCTATAAAAAGTAGAAAATGTCTTGAATTGTATAACTTAATTGGCTAACTCAAAAATTCAGAAAATGCCAAGTTTTCGATTTCGAGGAATATCTCGGTTTGTGATAAAGTAACAAGTTTTTATACCTACTTACTCAATTCTCTAACTGCCGCACTCAGAATCGCAATCTTTTCATTTCACAGTAAAACTAACCCACCCGCACTTAGGCACGTAACTTGCACGTAAACATGGAAACAATAATTTTCAGCTACTTGGCAAGACAAAGTAAGTACTTACCTACTCATAAATCTTATCTGTGCTACATGGTTAGCACGTAGAAAGTTAATATTTCGTTCAAATCTAATCAAATATTCATTCATTCAATGTAGGTACACGGTAGGTACACTTATTGAGGTCAATTATTACTTACACAACATGATGGTGATAATCAGAGGTATCTTACAACTAAAGCTACGAGGGTTCCAAACGCGCCCTGGTCTGAGAAGAGTCCACAACAAAATCAGACGCTTTTTTAATATCACCATCTCACAAATCTTCTATCTAAGGAACTATTAGAGCCATTCGAGCAAATTATTGCCAAGCTTCCTTGTCATTTAAGTAATCCTTTACATGGTAATAAGATTTTTCAATGAGTTTACGTTTTACGTTAACTTTGAACTTATTATGAGACATCTTCAATATGTCTTCTGGGAGCTTATTGTATTTAGAAGCGGACACTGTTTCCAACAAATGAATTGCTAGTTCTACTAAGCCTAGAAGCAGGCATTACAAGTTTATTTTTATTTCTAATATTGACATTATGACAATCACTTTTCTTCTTGAATTTATCAATGTGTTTATGCACGTATAACAAATTTTGAAATATACCTATATTGGTTGTGTTGTTTCTTTGAACAAGTATGAGGAGGTTGTACTATTTTGTTAATGGGTAATATAACGGAATTGAAACGTTTTTGTTGTATTCAACTTTTAAAGTATGAGTGGTCTTAACAGCTATTATGAAATTACATATCAAGTTAGTAGGTATAAAAATTCAGATGTAACAGTAACTACCTACTTACTTAGTTACTTCATTATAATCTTTGCAGTTTACACATATTACGTGATTGTGCTGATTGAGGCTCTATTTTGACGGTCTATAACTAATCTTGCTAATGCGACTAGTTAATATTGAAAAACTGTAATTAATCAACGTGATATTGGAGACTGGGCAGCTAATATAGGTATCAGGTGTTGTCATAGTCTCACCCAATGGACACACATGGGCTTATTTAACTACCTATTAGTACCATGGGAGTCCTAAGCTTATTATGTGGTTGCGTTGTCGGTTATTCTATAATCATTCGTAAAGGTTGTTAGATCATAGGTACCTATGAATTCCTTCATAATCCATATAATATTATAAATGTGTCTGTTTGTATGCTTCGCTTTCATGGCCCATAATAGGTTGCATCTCGGGGAAAGACATACTAATACTTTTCTGAAAAATTAAAGAGTTCCCGCGGGAATATAAAACTAATTCCACGCGGACGATGTCGCGGGCATCATAATAGGTTATATATGTTATGTATGTTTATAGTCAACCTAAATAACTTTCTATGTTGTTAGTAAAAACAATAAAACCTACTTTAAATTCGATTACGAATAACTACCTACTTTGTCTATGGTTTTAATAATGTTCAGTTTAATGAATATGCTTGGATTTAACTATCGTGGCGAACGGCAGTGTGCCAGGCCAAGTTTCAGCATACCGCGCCTAGTATACTTTACCCGAAACATGTTTTACCCCCTCATAAAGGACTTGACCGGTGGAACTATGGCAGCTTGCCTAGGTGTCAAAAATCAATGTTCAGCAATGATTTCTATATTATTGTAATTGTAATATTTCACTGTTTTCAGATAAAAAAGTTTCAGGAGTCTGAAGGCTCGGAAAACTGCGAAAATGAACAAAAAAAGTTTCACCAAAAGATTGCTTTCCCACACAAGATGGCGCTATTCATTGTGTTGAGCGAGTCCAAAAAAATATTTTCAAGTATTATTTCTTTATTATTGTAATTGTTATATTTTATAGTTTTCAGATAAAAAAGTTTCAGGAGTCTGAAGGCTCTGAAAACTGAGAAAATAAATTAAAAAAGTTTCACCAAAAACTGCTTTCCCACACTAGATGGCGCTATGTATTGTGGTGAGTCTAGAAAATATTTTTTGTTAACAAGTTCAACTATTCGACCACAGATGGCAGCATATGCAATGTGAAAGGGCGTTCCAGTTTAACTATTCGACCACAGATGGCGGCATATGCAATGTGAAAGGGCGTTCCTTTAAACGCAATATTTCAAAATGCTTTGTTCGATCAATTAGTTTGAGACTTGTCAAAAAATAAAAATAATTATAAACAAAACATACATTTCCTTTTCATTACTATTTAATTGATCAAAAATAAATCATTCTTAGTATAATGACTAAGGTACTTAAATGGTATTCATGTAGGGTTACAAGATTATTATTAGGCATGGATATAATGGAACGTCAAAATGGAGTAGTGCTTAAAGAGGAAAGCGGACGCTCAAGATTTAAACAATAAACGTACTGTTTTTTTTGTCATTTGAACCCTGACCTTATTTGGAATAATAAATCCATAATAATTTCGTTTTTAATTTTTAAACCTTACTGTAAAAACGGAAATCCTGTACATTGTCCCGAATCGGAGGGCAATTACTGGTCATGTCCTTTGGTCCGCGCTCATGAAATGGCAATCTGTAAGTTTCAAGTATCTAAATGACGAAGTTTGGGATAAACGGGTTCGAAAATTACATACAACGGGACCTACACATACTCATAACAATTATAAAGCACTTCCCGTGTATAATCCCGTTATAAAATTTAAAGGACATGACCAGTAATTGCCCTCCGATTCGGGACAATGCACAGGATTTCCGTTTTTACAGTAAGGTTTAAAAATTCAAAACGAAATTATTATGGATTTATTATTCCAAATAAGGTCGGGGTTCAAATGACAAAAAAAACAGTACGTTTATTGTTTAAATCTTGAGCGTCCACTTTCCTCTTTAAGCACTACTCCATTTTGACGTTCCATTATATCCATGCCTAATAATAATCTTGTAACCCTAAATGAATACCATTTAAGTACCTTAGTTATTATATTAGGAATGATTTATTTTTGATCAATTAAATAGTAATGAAAAGGAAATGTATGTTTTGTTTATAATTATTTTTATTTTTTGACAAGTCTCAAACTAATCGATCAAACAAAGCATTTTGAAATACTACGTTTAAAGGAACGCCCTGTCACATTGCATATGCTGCCATCTGTGGTCGAATAGTTGAACTTGTTAACGAAAAGTAGTGAGCAATACTTAAAAATATTTTCTAGACTCACCACAATAACTAGCGCCATCTAGTGTGGGAAAGCAGTTTTTGGTGAAACTTTTTTTATCTATTTTCTCAGTTTTCAGAGCCTTCAGACTCCTGAAACTTTTTTATTTGAAAACTATAAAATATAACAATTACAATAATAAAGAAATAATACTTGAAAATATTTTTTTAGACTCGCTTAACACAATAAATAGCGCCATCTAGTGTGGGAAAGCAGTCTTTTGGTGAAACTTTTTTGTTCATTTTCGCAGTTTTCCGAGCCTTCAGACTCCTGAAACTTTTTTATCTGAAAACAGTGAAATATTACAATTACAATAATAAAGAAATCATTGCTGAACATTGATTTTTGACACCTAGGCAAGCTGCCATAGTTCCACCGGTCAAGTCCTTTCGTAGGATGATGCGTTACAGTGCAGAGTCACATTCGAGAGTGTACCTATATGTAAAAAGAAAGGGAAACATGTAAAAAATCTGTCCAAAAGATGAACTACGCTTTACCAACGGAGGCTACTTAGTCATGTACCTACACAGATTTTAATTATTATTTGCGAAATCATTTTTATTTTAGGGGGAATCCTTAAGGATAATCCTAATACTATATTAAAGGACATCTTTGTATTAAAGGGAAATTTAAGGGAACCTAAAAAAAATTATGAAAGTAAATCTTATATTTAAGAAGTCCTTAAAATGTAAGAACACTTCAAATTAAAGTGACGTAGAACACATTGAAATTTGGTAACACCATAAATTTTAAGGCTCACTTGAAAAAGCAAATGTTTTCTCAAATTTAAGGTGGTCTTAAATTTGGTGGTTTTAACAAAACAACACACAAATATAAACTAAATTCACTTTACTAGTTTTAGTGATTAGACAAATTAAAGTTGATTATTTCAATGAATATTTACTTTTAATTTCAATGAAGAACCTATTCAGTATTCACTCAACCCTGACGGTGCGTGGTCGTTAGACTCCGTATTACCTAGGAAATGTCAACATTGCCTGGGTAAAGTGACAAAGAAAAACATTTTTCCAACTCAGTCGGATTTGGTACGTTAATGTCGACATTACCGCGTCAATGACAACATTAACGGTTTTTTCAATACACTTGCTCGAAAAATGCACTTACAGAGGCAGTAAACAGGGCTTGTAAGTTAAATTTACTGCCCGCGTGCAGTAAATATTTACTGCCCTCGTGCAGTAAATTTGCAGATTTTTTTAATTTTTTAGTCCACGTATAAATAAAAAGTTTTCTTGCAAGAAGGTTCATAATGAGATTGACTTTGTATGTAGAAAACCTTAAAAATAATGACATTTAGATGTGAATTGATGAAGTTAATTGATAAAATAAAAAAATAAAAAATATAATTTATTAAAATTGATTTGAGTTTTATAAATCAAAAAAGTAAAGGCTGGGAGCTAAGAACTAGAACCTAGAGCCATGAATTTAATAAAAAAAACGCAATTACAACAACGCGCCATAGATAATAGTCATAGAATTTTTCTTATAAATTATCAATAAATATGAGTGGTAGATGTGATGTGGAATTTTAAAATTAAATCAACAATTAGGTATTTTAGATCTGAGAAAAAAATCGCGCTTTTATTAGCCGCCAAAAATCTCGAAATAAGTATGGGCGTGAAAAGCCATTTTCTAGTGAGCACCTAGTGCCTACTTACTCGACTTTTATTTTCAACTTTTCTTTCAACTTTTCTCACAAATGTATTGAAAAATATTGTGTGATACACGGGCGTTAAGGTTTCTACATACTCGTGACGACGGTCAGCCCTCGACTGGCGTCATCGGGCTGACATTAGTCAACTCGTATGTAAAAACCTATTTACCGCTCTTATATCACAAACTACTATAGCAACTCTAACGGTAAAATAATATTATACATTTTGATGAAATATGATAGAAGCCGCGGCGCCTCGTCCGCATCTCGCCCGCGCCCGTCGCTCACCCGCATACAAAATAAATACTTATTATTATTATTATTAACCGCCCCGGCGTCGCACGGGTAGCATTTATTTGGTCACGTGATAGTTTTCGCCAAAGATATTATTAAAATAAATTAAACTTTATAATGGGTTTAGCATATATAATAGACCTGTAAAAGAGCGATAATTCCACCATAATATATTGTTTTTTAGGTATATCTCAAAGGGATAAGCAGCGTTTTCGATAAAAGTCGGCTTGATATTTCCGACATCTTCAAAATCATAGTCATATTTCAATCAATTCATATTCAAAACACAAAACATAAATAAATTATACTCATAAACCTTCCTCTTAAATCACTCCGTCCGTTGGTGAAAACAATATGAAAATCGATGCGGTAGTTTTGAGTTTATCGCGTTAAGACAGACAGACGCGGCAGGGGGACTTTGTTTTATAAAATGTAACAATTAGCCGGAGTACCCCAACGACCCTCATAAACTATCAGCTATAGAGGTGTGATCCTGAAACAAAAATGTTCAAGATCTTAGGCCCTTTGGTAAGCCGGTGAATAAGATTGCCACTGAACAAAAAAACCTATACATAATATAAATACTCGATCGAAATAAATTTTTGATTAAAAACTTTTGATATTAAACTAATGATTATAAACTTTAAAACTTGGACAATTGGGTGAACCGGTGGAACGAGATACCCCACTGAACAAAAAAGAACCAAAATACTACGAATCCAAATACGATTTAATTGTATATTATCACTTAGTTTAACGCTGATTGATAATACTTATCATATAATTTGGGGTTTTCAAACCTATTTTGCTTTAAAGCGACTTATAATAAAGAAAAAAATCTAGGAATTCATAATTGGTGCAAATGGTGCAGATAAAAAGGGGAAAATTAAGACCCGAATTAAATAGCCCTCTGTAAGGAAAGTCTAAAAAGACACTGCTTGCATTTTCAAAAAAAAAAACTGAGCATGTCTGCAGGGCACTTTAGTGGTCGGCGCACCCAATCAATAGTAACTTCATAAGTTTCATGTAAGTAAAAAAAATTGCATTGATTATAAAAGTAGCATGGGTGATTTAGATAGTTAAATTCCTCCATAGGGATGACCGGATGAAACCTAGGTATTTATTTATTGCACGTTCAAGCGCCTTGGAATATTTTTGTCTCTGCGTCAATAACATTGTTGGGCCGCACTATATTACCATTCTGAAGCCGTGATTAACCAACCAAAACTTCTGTTTAATGAGCTTTTAAATAAACATAAACTTTATTTTAATCCATGTATTTGTTGCCGATCTTGCCTGGTAGCTTTCATGTACATAGTAACGAAATTGGAGTTACATCACTGGGTTCATATGGAGATGGAAAGTCCAAACCGTTATAACTGACCATACCCACCAGCCATAACTTGAGAGCATATTAAGAGACTGACAGATATTGCACTGCTTCTCTACGTACGGACAGAAGCTACGAAGCACCCACGGTACACCGAGAGAAGAAAACCAGCCAAAATACCTGCTGTAGATGGAAGAACTCGACCTCACGAGGGGTTTCCCTGCTGCATCACCCTTGCAACAATTGCTGCCCATGGCGGGAGCGCATCTCGTTTCGAATCGAGTTCGCGATGGCCAGGCGCGTACTGCGCGAACTGAAAGATATTTTTGTAAAAGCGCCGCTAGCGCCGCTGTTTGTTGTTTACGATCCAGTGAAGATAAGTCAAGGTATGCCCGAGTCGTGAAATTTGTAGCTTCCGTAACACTGGAGACAATACAAAATAATGAAAAACCTTTTTTTCCTAGAATGCGATTGTAACAATTAATAAATGTTCTGAATCCAGAGTTACTTCTCGTTCATGAAAATCGCTCTGAAATCTCATTTCAGTAAAATGCACATTCGAGCCTACAGATGGCATAAGTATAAAGGAAAATAGATCATCAATCCAGTGAAACTGTTTCATGTGGTGTGGAAAAGATGGCGCTTTTCCTGAAAGCACAGACTTGATAACCTCATATTTAATTTTTGGTAAGTAAAAGTTACTATTCAATAGTAGCACCTCATTCTTATTCATAAAAAGCTGCAGACATAACAAATTTCGTATGAATATAGAATACCGTAATATAGAAACCTACACCCATGTACCTTTATGATTAAACCTACGTGCTACCTAAATTATATTTTTAAAGTATCAAAAGTCAATTAGATAAAAGTTTAATTATAATTAAAATAATAGGAAGGAAATAGGTAAATCTTGGATGAAACAAACGCAAAACGATTAGTATTACCTACACGTATCTATATTCTACCGTTTATGTAGGTACATACCTAAATGTGTAAAATCCTGACTTGGCTGAGGTTATTTTTAATCAAGTACTCTGTACCTACCTAGTTAAGAGGAAATGTGGCGGCCGTTTGTCTATACAAACCACTGGCCCACTTTTACCGGCATTATTAGACTTTCTGAACATACTTAAAGGCTTGAATATTTTTGTATAGAGCCTGGCCTACCTATCATCCCGCCATTTTTTTTTTTTGAAATCACGACCACTTAAAATCTGTATTAATCATTAACTGGCATCAATACAAGCAAGCATTTTGTGAGACAAAATCTTCTAAAGCGTCCAGTTTCCGATATACCTAAGCTATTGGTGTATGAGTATAAGTGTTGGTGGCACCATCATCGAGTAGACTATAGTAGGTAACTTTAGTAGGTTCTATCTCGAAAACCTGACTCTTTAGAACATTTTGTCTCATATAATATTTGCTTGTGCATGCTAGCTATTGATTAATAGGTAAGGTTTTATGAATGTGCCCGTTATTTTGAGGGTAAAATATGGGAAGGCGAATCGGTTGGCAGACCAAAATATTCAAACCCCTTTGCCAAATTTAATAAAAAAAAACTTACCGACGCAAATTCCTTCTTAATTTTTTTTTAAATGTTTTTTATGGAATCAAATTCGCCTGTTTTGTTTAGGTTTCATCTGTCCAACCTGTTACAGAGCAGCTGTTGTCCTTGCTCCCTATAGGACGCAGCGAAACGGCAATATCAATGTTAAATGCTCATTTTTTTACCACCGTTCCTCTTAATTTTTATAATATTAACTATCCCAGAAATGGCGGAATGTTTGATAAAACTGCTATAGAGATAATGTACCAAATAAATATACGTTCTTGCCAGAAAGCCCCAGTCTGATCATCTGCAACGAATGGAGTCGAGTGTCTCTGAGTTCAGACATCGCTGTACTCTTCCTGGTCTGTATATTTATACACCGACATGTGAAAAACAAACAACGCGTACCGGCAGCGGTCCCGAGCGCATTCGTTTTATTCACTACTACTATGCTCTCTATTAAAATAAAGTTACGGTCCAAAATATCAAACAATTAGCTAGGTAAATCTTTCGAAAATTTAAAGAAAAGCATAGTTCGTTTCATGAGCAGCTGCTTTTGGATGAAAATTTCTTAACGAGACAACAAGTTCCAAATATTTAAACACACACACCATTATTTATGAGTGGGGGAAGTAAGGCTAGAAATAGAACATACCATTCGTAATGGAAAGGTGGAGAGCCGGAGGGCAGCGGGAGGACGAGGCTGGCGACACTGCCGGGGGCCGCCCTGACTACTTGGGGGCCGGTGGTGGAAAACGATGGGGGCTCCATGGACTCCAGTCCTCTCGGCCCGCGCGCGCCGCACTGTGTGCGCGCGCACACTCCCGCCGGTTTACTTTCTATAAATAATACGAAAAAATGTACCACGCGCGGAACGAATTTTGTACGACTCGAAAATTTCGCTAATATTCGTGTAACTTTTGTTTCTATACGTTGGGTATAATTTAATTAAAAAAAATTGCAGTAAAATCATTTGGTCATGTTTCGGTTTGCAATAAATTAAAAACAGTTGCAACACTTGATTTGACTTAATTAAAAAATTGTTACAATGCAGCATAATTACTTGGTTGGCAAGATAATACTTTTGGTTTGCGGTAAAATCATTGCAGTATAATGTATTTTATTCATAGGGGTTCGCATTTAAAAAAGATGGTTAGAGTTTGTATTGAAAAAAATTACAATGGGCGGCACGGTAATCACGTGACATGGCCAGTGAGCATTGTCATAGCCCGGCATGGCATTTATTTAGAGTTTTGAACGCAAAATTGAAAATGAATTTGCATACTTTTTATAATTTTATTAATTACATATCAAAAATACCTACGTGCAGTCACGTCAAATTAACCAGCGCATACATTATCATACTATTTATATATATATATGTCACCGTAAGATTGTAAAAACCGTGAGATTATAATCTAACTCGCGAAATTGCAAACTGTCGAAAGATTACAATTTAACGCATTATTTTTCGGTAGATTGTAATCTGCTAGGTATATTAACCCGATAAAACCTAAGGGCACTACCTGATTATTTATGTCGAACCCTAACCTAACCTACAAGAAACAGACAAGAAAACGTAAATACAATGAATATTTCAAAAATTTACACTCAAAACATTGAACGGTTCACAATCTGTCGACAGTTTACAATTTCGCGAGTTAGGTTATAATCTAACGGTTTTACAATCTTACGGTGACATATATAAAAGCGAAAGGTCACTGATTCATCACGATATCTCAGGACCTATAAAGCATACAAACTTGAAATTAGGAAGTTAGGATCCTTCTATGGTGTAGACATCAGCTAAGAAACGGTTTTGAGAAAATTCACCCCTAAGGGGTTGAAATGGGGGTTGGAAGTTTATATGAAAGTCCTTTGTTTTTGAAGCTAGGTACATGAAAATTGGCAATTAAGTTATTAGTTATAAATAATAAAAACCTGTATAAGCAATTTTAATGAAACTCTACCCCAACAGGGGTGAAATGGGGGTTGAAAGCTTACATAAGGGCTCCCAAGTTTTTGAAGTTAGAGACTTGAAAATCGGGATTTAGGTTATTAGTTTTATAAGTTATGATAAATCGTAGAAACAATTTTAGGAAAATCTACCCCACAGAGGGTGAAATGAGGATTGAAAATGATTGTATGCAAGTCCTACGTTTCGGTAGTTAGAGACTTGAAAATCAGGATTTATGTTATTGGTTTTAAGTAATAATAAACTGCATAAGCATTTTTACGATTATCCACCCCAAAGGGCGTGAAATAGGGGTTGAAAGCTTGCATGAAGGTAATAAGTTTTTGAAGTCAGCATTAAGGACTTATTAGTCTTAAATAATCAAAACCTACCGATGCTATATAGCTGCTATAAGTAGGCCTTTTGCAGCGGGAAAATCTCATAGGAAATCAAAAATTGTACGCGGACGAAGTCGCGGGCGACCGCTAGTAATATTGTAAATGCGAAAGTGTGTTTATTTGTTGGTTTGTCCTTTAATCACGCCGCAACGGAAAAACGGATCGACGTGATTTTTGGTATGGGTATAGTTGAGTGACATAGGCTTTTTATCCCGGAAAATTAAGGAGTTCCCGCGGGAGTCAAAAATACTTGAACCATGCGGACGAAGTCGCGGGCATCGGGCTAGTACATAACACTTGTAAATCAAACCTAGAATATTATTAAAGGTCATGTTAGGGTTGAACATAAATATTCTGGTTAATATAAGTACAGAACTTGAATTGTTTTAAAGAAAATATGTATGTAAATGGTTAAGCAGAACAGTTAAATGTTATTAGAGTTTTCCTAAGATGTCATTTTACATTAAATACATAAATTTGCTACTACAATTAATACAAATAAAAAGTAACTTAAAAAAACAAAAATCCCTACTGCTTGGATACCAAAAAGTATAAAATAAGACATGAAGTATTCTATTATCAAGACACGCGAAAGCGTGTCCAGCCAAAGTTCTAAAAAACTGGCGAGCAGCACCGTGTGTAATATTACACGAACCATTTGGAGCCACTTTTGACCCCCTCATAACTCAAAAACTATTTCACACATGTCAAATTTGGCGCACATATTGAGACCCGTGAGATACATATGTGCTCCAAATTTCATAAGCACACCTCAAATGGTTATTTAGATATAAACGTACAAAAATCGACATTTTTATGCTCTACCTAGGTATAGATCAAAACTCTGACACGGGGCATACTACCATTGCTTAAAGCCGTATTATTTTAATATTGTTGACGTTTATGTTGTAGTGTTATAATCATTATTGTAAGGACGTCAAAGTACGTGACATTTAACCGTTATTTTGAAACAATACTGCTTTAAGCGGTGGTAGTAACTCCTTAACTATTGAAAATGACACTTAATTATTATTTTATTGTAAATAATAATGAATAATAATATAGTTGTATTAAAACCTTACCTTCGTATTCATGCATTTTGTGCAACAAAACGTCATTGACAGAAAAGAAGAAGAAACGTATTTGAAGTCGTCAGTTCAAGCTGTCAGTCATTGTGATTTGTATTCATTGTTTAAAGTGGTTTTAGTGATATCGACTGTTTACCGTGCTCGTTTTCAATGTTTCACTAAAAACTTTTGATTTTGAACTTTTGCAATCAAAATTGATGAGATGTAGAAATGTGCTGTAGAGGTAGTCTGACCATAGATGTAATCTGTCAATGTCAGTGTAACTCTAGGTACACTATATATTTTTCTTGAGAATTCTCCGTCTTTAATTATCTTGTACAATGAGTCGTACAATAGAATTACTGGTGGGTGACACACTGACCTTACACCGAATAATAAGTACCTACTAATGTAAAACGTAAACTAAACTAATAGAAAAGTCTTATTACAGTGTAAAGGATTATTTGAATTAGCAAGGCATGGGTATGAATTGTTACAGCGGTTGATTATGTAATGTTATATTATAAGTACATATATATAATTTCAAATATTTGTGAGATGGTGATAATAAAAAAAAAAGCGGAGTTTATTGCGGGCTTTTCTCAGAACAGGGCATGTTTGGAACCCTCGTAGCTTTAGTTTTAAGATACCGTAGTTAATTATCACCATCACGTCTTACGCTTTGTAAGCATGACGTTCAGAAGGTGTACTTTGTAGGTACATATTTTGAATAAATATGTTTTGAGTTTGAGATTGAGTTCAATAATTTCTGTACAAAAAGTAATGATATCCCATCAAAAACATAAATGTAAAATGAGAGCCAAGTACAAAATT
This sequence comes from Erebia palarica, assembly GCA_964035005.1. Lineage (NCBI taxonomy): Eukaryota > Metazoa > Arthropoda > Insecta > Lepidoptera > Nymphalidae > Erebia > Erebia palarica. The sequence continues at coordinate 27,662,738 of OZ035986.1, forward strand.
GTGATATATATGCCTTGGTTGTTAACTTCAGCGACAAAAGAAGTGAGATCTAAATGGGTGCCAAGTTCAATGGTCAGTCCTGCAATTTATTTATCCCATCAAAAACATAAATGTGAAATGAGAGCCAAATTCAAAATTGTGATTCACCTGTGAGCGGCGCCGCTCGGCGCACGCAGCTCAGTCCCGCTCTACTCAGCATACAGTCTAGCCAGTACGCATCTCCGCACAGCTTCGGTGGATACACCCTAGCTGAAAAACATCTCTTCTCGTCTCCGCTTGGGACATCTCCGCACATCTCCGCTTTGGTAGAGTCCGGGCCTTAATGCTAACTTTAGTCCACCTACGCTAATAGGCCTATTACATTACACTTTTCAAGGAACCCTTACCCTACACGGTGTAGTGTAATAAAATTTAGGGAGAAAGGCTCCCTGAGTAGGGACATCGTCTGTCTGCCGCTGGGTCTACCGCGCTCTGCCGACCGGGCAATGTAGAGTATGACCGGTGCACCGGTGAAATGTGATGCTACAATTCTGTTTTTTTTTTTGAAAACGAGTATCATTTCGAGACGCTCTCAGCGCTTACGTTCTTTTGACTAAAGCGCTTGCTGACAGAACGATGTTATGATCTTACCCGTGCCTACTGTTCTCACTTTGAAACACGCACGCGTGTTGTTTAGACTCTATGCAGCAAACCAATATTGACTGACAGAACACATTTTAATGCAAACCAAGACTATAATATTAGGCCAACCAGTTAAATGATAGCCATTTACTAATAAATATGTAATCGTAATATTGTTAAATCCGTTAGATTATAATCTAACACGCGAAATTGTAAACCGTCGACAGATTGTGAACCGTTCAATGTTCTGAGTGTCAATTTTTGAAATATTAATTGTATTTACGTTTTCTTGTGTCTTTCTTGTAGGTTAGGTTAGGGTTCGACATATATAATCAGGTATTGCGTTAAATTGTAATCTTTCGATAGTTTGTAATTTCGCGAGTTAGATTATTATCTAACGGTTTTTACAATATTACGGTGACATATACATTAAGTACACCCTTTTATACTCACAGACATCTATATTTTACAAGAAAATCGTAGGTGCATGCTTATTACAACTTTACTGTCAATTTTAAATAGCAAATAAGTATTATTCACTAAGTATTATTCAGTAAGTGTTGCTTATTGTAGGTCGTGACTCGTGACGCATCACTTGTTACTTTACATATTACATTTCAGGATGTTAAAAGACATATACTTATCAAATTATTTTATTATAGCTACTTACCTACCAGTAGGTACCTACCTACCAAGTGACTTAGTCTCAATATATTTTTTAAGACGGTTATCTTACTAATATTTTAGGTATACCTATAAATAGGTACATACAATAAAACGTCTGCTAGACATAATCTTAATTATTTTTATTTATCAAACAAATGTACCATAATTCCGAATGTAAAACTATTTAATTAGTTTAATTAGTAAATACTTACTTAAATTGATTCAATAGCGACTAGACCTTCTTATTAATATTTTTCAATTTGAAAATTATTCATTAAAGTTTATAATATCATAGGTTTATAATAATTACCATTACATTCACATATTTTTCAGATACCTAATTAATTAGGCCATAATATTTTTTCATCATAGTTGTACAAAAATATAATGAACAGAAATCGTCATAAACAAGGGCAAAAAGAACCAACAAAATAGACACTATTCATTAGATTCATATATTTGTTAGTATCTAAAAGTTCATTATAGACTGTCCCTAATGACCATAATATGTATATGGTTATTAGGTATATGCATAGTTTTAGTATAGAAATAGAAAAATATAGGTATCAAAAATGTAGACTAAGTGCAGTCTAGATTTGTTTCAACCTAGGTACTAATAATTCAAGTAGACGTAGGCATAATAAAGGAATGGTAAACAGCTGTAGTGCATTCATATGGGGACACACCTTGTTATCTGTTAAACAGATAAAATATAGTTTAACGTGTTTTAGTTCTTAATCTAACGTTAGTCCTTTGTGGGGTTGGTAAATATTGTATCATGATGTAGATTTGTAAATAATCCTTGTAATAAGTTCATGTATTGTATATGTCTTACAGTAAATCTTCAAAGTCGTAAGTTTATCGAAGAATATAATATAATCACCACAATTAATCACATCTGTGGGTGAGGGTGGAAACCATGGTGGAAAGGAAACAAAACTTCCAGTTTGTTCAACAAGAAGGAAAACTACACGCCTGTGTGTTTGTAGACCGCACCACAACTGCACGTACCCGGTATTATCTATTCTACCCCTAACGTTAATTTTAAAGCGCGAAGCTCGCAGAGGTGGCCCCAACTTAAGCGAGCCTGAGGCCGAGCCATAGATGGCGAGAGAAGTGAGCCGGCAACCTTTCTAGCGAAGCTCGCCGGAAGAAAAGCTTTAAAAACTTTTACGGTAGGACTAATTAGGCTACTGAGAGCCGGGGGGTTCAAATTAAAAACTATTCACACCGATAGTTTTCAGTCGATACAATTTTTTTTAAAGTTTTATACTAATAAATTATAATTTATTTTTACTATATGTCATTTGATAATAATTAGTTATAAAAAATATTGGAAAAGAAAGGTACATAACTACGAGCATAAAAAAATATTATATTAAAATCACATATCTAAATATAAGTCTATCCACACATATATATTCCCAAGCAATGTGTAAGTATTCTTTCTACCAATATTTGCATAATATTATTGTATTTTCACCAGATCCTACTTCCCGAATATTCTAAGTAATCTTTTCATAAGACACCGATTATCAACTTAAACTATAAATTGAACTATTAATTGGACTGTGAAGAATAAAAATTACACTATTTTTACATTATGTCCGTTATTCTGTTATATGCCACGATATTGAGTCTCTTTGTATTGTTACCAGTCGATAATTTGTTACTCATAAAAAATTATGGTAATTTAAAAAAATAAATTATCGAGACATTACAAAAATATTATATTATATTTTAGTTAACAATCTGGTGTAAATTAAGGAAAATGCATTTGTTGTTTATACAGGATATCGTTTTTCAATCTTAATCTCCTTATAATACTAATAAAATTATGCTAGCTAGACAGCTGCAAACGTTACCCTTAATACGACATACAATAAAGATCAGAAAATGAGATCCTTTAGTAGGCGAGTGAACCAACAAATAATTATATTTATAAGAGATCATTAATATACTATTATACTTATTCATTTCTAATTTATCTCTCAAATAATAATTACAATAAAGCTTAGCGCGAGATTATTTTTATACACAACATCACTAATATATTTTGTTACATTGTAAATCAACTCAGTAATTGTTATTTCTTGTAAACATTAGAGAAATTCTCATGTACCTCAAAATATAAATTAATCACAAGTACTGTACTATATTTTTTTGATTGTCTAATTTCAACTAAACCTAAACCTGAGCAAGTTTTGGGACATAATTATCATTGACAAGGATTTCGATTCTACAACCAGTATCTTTGACGATGATGTTCCCGTTGTCCTCGACGATTGTGTCTTTAGCTGTCGGAAGGTTCGTTAAGTTGTTGTTCTGGACGCTTTCATCGCTGCAGACGCAAGCTACGCGGTCGTCCACCGTAGTGGTGACTGTTTGAGTTTCGTTTGGTTTATCCTCGACAATGTTCACTACCAGCTGAGCTGGATTGTTGATAGCGTGTTTCTTCTTCCGACGGCGTACGATGTTCTCGGCGACGGTGGCCATGGCTGCTTTCACGCCGTCCGAGGACGATGACGTCTGACGGTGGAAATGCTTCAAGTTTTTGCGGATTCCACAGCGACAATCACTCAGAGCCAGCTCTTTCCTGTTTATTTAAACGTCACAATTAATAAAACGCTTACTACTAAGAAAATAAATAAATTAGAGTTCTTCTAAAAGTCATAATCATTTCAACTGACTCACTACAAGTCTGCTCTCAGAATGAGTAGGATCAAGTGCACCACCCTAACCAAGTGCAGACTGGTAGACACCTTTGAGAACATTACGGAGAACCCTCAGACAACCCTCATGATGTTTCCTTCAACTTTTTACCAAATTATAAGGTATTTAATATATTAAAACACACATAACATAGAAAAGTTAGGGCTTGCTTGGCCAAGGATCGAACCCGCGCCTCATAGTCCTAACCACTAGGCTATCACTGCTGTAAATAAGTGCTAAGAATATAAATAAATCCACATACTCCGCGATGATTCGTTCTCGTTGTTCAAGCTGCAGACGTACAGCACACACTTCCATGTACAGTTCATTGGCACGGGAGAGCTGTTGTTCATACACGAAGCGCACGTCACGGGCATGATTCAAATCTTCTCGACGCTGTTTGGTCACGTTTTGGGTACCCCTATGCAGAACAATATTTTATTAGAAATATGATAAGTTGTGTAGCCAGGGCCCTAAGGGTTAGTACATCATAATATAATTAATAAACATACTTAGTGTAAAGCCTTTTCATGCAGCTATGCACCTCCTCACGCCAAAGAGCTTGAGTTTTATTGTATGTTTCCTGGTCCAAGGAACAAAGCTCCTCACCTGCCATCTCTAAATGTGCTGCGATGATCTTGAAAGGTGGTCTGTAAATATATTTTCATTGATTAGCTGTCATTATAAGCAAAGCCAAAACGAGTTGTATTAACTCATCTTGGCTTTGCATGCGACAGCTTTACTGGACTACGATTTAGCCTGAGGCGATCCAATACATACAGAGAACTAGAAGCAAGAGAATAGGAAGACATATAATATTAGACAGCTGAGTAGAAGACTTTTTCTTACCTATTGCGAGGTACCCGATTCCAGCATTGATTTAGCAATAATTGTATGCTACTTGGGCAGGTAGACGGCACAGGTAGAGCAATTGTATCAGTTCCAACTCCCCACATTATAGCATGCGTCTCTAGATTCTTGTATGGGACTTCTTGAGTGAGGAGTTCCCACAGCACCACACCATAGGACCACACATCAACTCTTTCTGAACACGGTTCATGGCGGATTACTTCTGGAGCCATCCAAGCTACAGTACCAGTAAAACTCATAATAGCACTGACATCATTCCATTCTCTACTTGTACCAAAGTCGCTCACTTTGACTACAAGGTTATCAGTTATTAATACACTGAAAAATTTAGCATAGTCAGACATAGTATTCTGAATAAAATGAATTATTACACATTGACATTGTGTAACTTACTTAGGGCTTTTAAGATCTCTGTGTATGATCTTATGTGCATGGAGGTAACTCATGCCGAGAGCGATATCCCTGGCCCAGCGAACTATTTGCTTTGGATTGAATGATACCCCACTATGGAGAAAATCAAACAGGGGCCCATATTGACAGTACTCCATAATGAGGCAATGAAACTGGGACCCAGTGCAAATACCACGAAATCGAACTGTGAGGATAAATATATTTCATAGTTAAAAGTACATTTCTTAAGTTTAACCATATTTAATGTATTATGTGTATAAAAACACATACAAACCTATATTTTCATGATTTAATTTCCTAAGGTGATTTATGTTTGGCTCACTTTTTTGCGTTCTTAATTTCTTGATGGCTACCATTTCACCTTTTAAAGAGCCTCCAAAAACCACACCCTGAGCTCCAGAGCCCAAATACACCATGTCTGTGATAAGTTCAAAGGGAACTTCCCAATCATCTTCTGCAAATAATCATACCCAACACAAAAAAAAATTATAAAATTAAGCAAATGACTAATTTAAGTATAACTTAAACAATAAAACTAACCTCTCAAATTAAATTTGATACAATGGGTGGCCTAATAACTTTGAAGTAAATTAATAATGAATTCATCCTAAAATAAATGCAATGTATCTGTCTGTCTGCATGCTTTCAAGGTCCACCTTTATAACCAATTTAGCCTAATAACTCTTAACGTTGGTGGTTTACTAACCTTGTGAAAACGATTTTAAAAATGAGAAAGTCAAAAAAAAAACACTGAATCACAATAGTCACTAAGATTTTAATTCTTATCTGCATAAGCGTGTACACATATATTTATTTCACTAATATATGTAGAATTAGTTATATAACGAATAGAATACTTTAATTTTTATTATTTACGAGACTTTTCTTCAGACATCACATTGACATAATTTTTGCAATAATCAAAAAATAGAACTCTTCTTTTTTCATAAAAAAGAATATCCTCAAGTAGTCTGATAGCAAAGAGTTTTGTACCCGATGCTCCAACCTTAATACTTTCCCTCATCGGAAAGACTCTGCAGCCCCAATCGAAATCTCAAACTATTGAGCGTCGGTCTTGGAACTGCCTTCGTCAAAAGGTCAGCTAGTTGATCTGTGGTACTGGTCTTCTGTACATCCACAAGACTCTCTTGTACAGTTTCACGAACAAAGAAATGTCTCACTTTAATGTGCTTTGTCCGTTTGTGAAATTCTGGATTGTGTGCAAGGCGTATGGCGGCTTCGTTATCAACTTTCAATGTGGGTATACCTTCCAGCTTTGTAAGTTGGCCAAATAGTCTTTGTAGCCACACTAGTTCACGTGCGCCTTCGCTCGCTGCAACAATTTCAGCTTCAGTTGTCGAGATCGCAACTGACGCTTGTCTTTGGCTTAGCCACGAAACAATTCCTCCAGAAAACAGGCAAGCTACTCCTGAAGTAGAACGTCCAGTTTCTTCGTCACCAGCATGGTCAGCATCACTGTAGCCTTCGATAACTGCCCTTGTAGCATTTGTGGTATACTTGATGCCGTAACCAGTTGTCCCTTTCAAATAACGGAATATTCGCTTGACTCTTAACCAATCAGCGTAGGTTGGATTCTCCAACTTCCTTGATACCACCCCAACAGCATAAGCTATATCTGGGCGTGTACCAGTCATAAGGTACGCCAACGCACCTACAGCCTCTCTATACGGATATTTTCCACCAGGATCCTTCTCTGCAACTTTCCCTGTTTCAGAAGTCTTCTCGATCGGTGTCGAAACGGGATTGCAGGCTGACATTCCAAATCGTTCAAGGATTTTTCTGGTGTAAGATTGCTGTGATATGGTAATAGATCCATCTGTCGACCGAGCAATCTCTAATCCTAGGTAGTATGATGCTGGCTTGACGGTAATTTTGAGCGTAGCACCTAACTTCTTCAGGAATTGGTCCGCCAAAGCTTTATCTGTGTTGGCTACAAGCCCGTCATCCACGTACAGAGCTATTATTATTTTCTTGTCGCCTACGGTCTTCATGTAGAGACAACAGTCAGCTGCATTTTGTTGGAAGCCTTTCTCAATAAGGATTTCGTCAAAACACGAGTTCCAGCACCGAGGTGCTTGTTTCAGGCCGTACAGGCTCTTCTGTAATCTGCAGACTCTAGAAGTGCCGTCGCTAAATCCTTTAGGCTGCTCTATATAGATCTCTTCTTTTAGCTTGCCGTTCAAGAAGGCTGTCGCAACGTCAAATTGAGTTAAATGCAACTTCTCTTTGGCACTAACACTTAGCAAAGCTCGAATTGTAGACATGCGGGCAACCGGGCTAAATGTCTGCTCAAAATCGATGCCTTTGCGTTGTTTGAACCCTTTAACAACTAGTCTTGCCTTGTATTTGTCGATAGATCCATCTGGGTTTCTTTTTATTCTATAGACCCACTTAGTAGGTAGCGCCTTTCTATTAAGTGGTAGATCGCATAGTGTCCAAACGTTGTTCTCAGCAAGGGACTTCATCTCGCTCGCCATAGCCTTCTGCCATTCGGCATGGTCCTCTCTGTGCGTCGCTTCCTTATATGTTCCGGGAAAATTATCGGTCCCAACGAAACACACGTAGTCATCAAACCGTTTTGGACGCTGTAGCGTTGCTCGGTCCCTCAGATTATATTGTGGCAAGGGTTCAACGACTTCGAAGTTTTCTTGAGCGACAGTAAAAACATCGTCTTCTTCGGTCGCTAGAGGTACTCTCTCTTGTTCTTGCTCGATAGACAAAGGAGTTTCCTCTGGGTCGTACTCTTCTAGCACAGGAGTATACTCTTGAACTTGGTCTTCACTGGTTTCTCCCTCTAAACCATGTTCTAGTTCTCCTCTAACATTGAAGGAATCTTGCTCTTCGGTGAGATTTCGTCCGCTATCGTCGCTCTCTATAGCTCCCTCTGGCGGAATAGGGATACTGGTGGAAATCTTAAATTCGACATCAGACTGAAATGTTACATCTCGAGACCTCTGTGTCTTGTGTCCATCCCAGATACGATAACCATCGTCGTTCTCATATCCTATTAGCATTCCTTTGATGGCTTTCTTGTCCATCTTTTTGCGTTTCTGCTTTGGTACATGAGCATAGCATTCACTTCCGATGATCTTAAGGTGACTTATTTTAGGTTTCTTCCCATGCCATAACTCAAATGGTACTTTAGTAGCCACTCTAGTAGGACCTGTCCTATTGAGCACATATGCAGCGGTTTTAATTAGTTCTGCCCAAAGCACTTGCGGCATCTCTCCTCTTGTGTGCAACATTGATCTCGCAGCTTCTACAAGTGTCCGGTTTTCTCGCTCGCTACAGCCATTTTGCTCTGGCGTGTAAGGCATTGTCAGCCGATGCTGAATTCCGTGCTCTTGTAAAATCTTTCGAACGATGTCATTGTCAAATTCACCTCCATTGTCGCTGAGCAGTGTTTTCACGACGTGGCCAGTTGTCTTAGCTTCTTGCAGCATTTGTAAAAGCTTATCCTTTACTTCGGACTTATGCTTTATGAAATAGACAAAGCGGTAACTTGAAAAGTCATCTTTAAATAATACAAAGTACTTAAATTTCGAGACACTGTCGTCGAAGGGTCCGCACACATCGGTGTGAATTAGTTCTCCAGGCTGTGAAGCTCTTTCCCTTGTTCCGAACTTCTTCCTGTGGGATTTACCATAAATACAGCCTTCGCATTTCACATTATCTGGCTTCAAATCTATTCCAAGCTCCCTCTTAACGATATCGCGGACATGTGTCTTGTCTTGATGTGCGAATCGTTCATGGTAGAGCTGTAGCATATTCGTGCCGGTAATCGCGTTAACTTCAAAGGGTCTTTTAATTTTTGGCATTACCGTCTTCATTGCCAACTTGTAGAGTCCTCCAAATCGATCTCTCTTGCCAACAACTATAGTCGTCCCTTTAACTATAAGTTTGCACTCTCTAGTTGTTGACTTGAATACGCTATCTTGTATCGCATCTTGCGCAGCTAGTGGCGAAAACAAGTTTTTCGTAAGTGATTGTACGAGCCAAACATCATTAAGTGTTATCATAGTCTGGTCCTTATCGCTGACATTTGAGCTTACCTCTACGGTGCCTTTACCCAACGCTGGAATAGTGGTCCCATCTGCCGTTGTTACCGTGTGGTCTGACTCAAATCTGTTAAGCTTACTAAAATAGTCACTTCTTACAGCAATGTGTGTTGTCGCTCCATTATCGACAAACCAGCTATCTCTCTCCACAATCTTAGCCTGTTCACTAGAGCATGCGCTTACCATCAATGAAATATGTTGTACCTGGTTTGGTTTTGCAGTTTGAGCTGCTGCCATGCCTTGAGATGGATCCTTAGGTGGCCTCCCATCCTTTATCCATTTCTTGCACTTTCTAACCCTGTGTCCAACCTTGGAACAATAGTTACAAATCAGCTTTGGTCGCTCCTTACCTTGCGCTACAACATCCTGCCGGTTGGGTGTAGTCACTAGTGCCTCCTGCTTAGAGCTCTCTTGACTGCCCAGATCTCGTTCGAACGTGCATAGGTGACTCGTCAAACTATCAATAGTTCTTTCAGTCTGCTTTAGCATCAGCCAGCTTGACTTAAAGTTGAAGTACCTATCATCTAGCATGTCTAAGACCTTACATATTAGGAACAGCTCTGGAAGCTTAGCATTCGTGTCAATTTTTGCGACTTCAACCTTGAGGTCAGTCCACAAATTCTTTAGCTTTGAGATATGCGTGGGAATATCCTCTGCCCTATCGTATTTAACCCCAAAGAATTCTAAACACAAATTATACGCTCTATCCTCCATCTGTCCATCAAATAGTCTATGTAACTCCTGCCAGACTTCACGTGCAGTTCTATATCTCATCACTTTCTTTAAAGTATTCTCCGCCATATTGGTAGTGAGCATGAGCAAAGCACCAGTTTCAGCTTTCCTATATCTAGCCATAGCATTGTTATAGGTACTTACTTCGGCGTCACCTGCGCCCTCCACAAGGACTGGCTTTTGAAGTTTACCTTCCACAGCTTCTGTGGCACCTTCCGTACCCTCAAGCATGATGGAGATTTTATACTTCCATGTCGCCCAATTCTCTTTGCCTAGCAATTTTCCAATGTCAATCAATCTTGGTAGTGTAATCCATTGTCTAACACTTTCTTCTCTTCTTTCTGGAGCCCAATAACCTCTTAACGTTGGTGGTTTACTAACCTTGTGAAAACGATTTTAAAAATGAGAAAGTCAAAAAAAAAAACACTGAATCACAATAGTCACTAAGATTTTAATTCTTATTTGCATAAGCGTGTACACATATATTTATTTCACTAATATATGTAGAATTAGTTATATAACGAATAGAATACTTTAATTTTTATTATTTACGAGACTTTTCTTCAGACATCACATTGACATAATTTTTGCAATAATCAAAAAATAGAACTCTTCTTTTTTCATAAAAAAAGAATATCCTCAAGTAGGCTGATAGCAAAGAGTTTTGTACCCGATGCTCCAACCTTAATAATAACCTCACCCACACAGACTAAGTCGCGGGCTGGATAATATAAAAAATTGGTAGTCCCTTAAGTCCCAAATACCAATTTTCTTATTCAGTTTTTAACAGATTTAAGACAATTTCTGGGAGTCCCAGCCAAAACGGTTCACTAGTATATATGTATAAATTTGTTAGAAAGTATTTTAAAATTACCAAATAGATCAGAATGTTTAGATATTTCTTAGCTCAAAATCTTAGGGTGAGCGGGGCAATTATCAACTAACAGAATTTTGCTACATTTAAACTGGAAGTTAACATCTAAAGCTTTTAACCAGATGAAGAAACAAAGGCCAGTCATCCAAGCTCGAAATTGTCTATCATATTATGTTACAGAGAACAATGTTACGATATGAAGCAACATGGATTTTTCGCTTTACCTATCACTATCAAACATGTAACTTTTTCGACCCATCAGAATCGGCACAGGCTGGGACAGTCAGTCTCTCGTTACTTGCTTTGCTAACATGGTAACTATTTCCATTGGAAATGGTGTATTAGACAGGGTGACGCTCATACTAACCATAATATGTATGAAAACATGCCTCAAATTACAGGGACTGATGTAATATCGTACCCTTATTGCAAAAACCGATTATCTGCATTTTTTTACCAAAATTGAGTTAAATATATCAATCGACTCCTCCAGTCACGACGAAGCTACAGGTAAAACCCATTATCTGCTACGACGATTATTTATGGAGATAGCTAGAGCTAAAAGCAACTATCTTCAAGTATGATTTAATTATCTTCTTAAAAAAAGAACTAAACTCATTTAAACTACTTCACATGTAGAAATGTATAGCACAAGAAACATGTAACGTATTATAACACTTTTCAGATGTAGTTGCTTGATTTATTATTATATCGATATTATTCTGTTAAAACATATTAACTTGCGGTAACTGGTTTTAGCTTTTATGAATTAAAGTAGAATGTTCTGATGTATCTGCCAGTAAAACATACTAAACAACATTAGTTGTTTTTTGCAGAAAAAATAACACCATATTTGGTTAAAATTATTGCAGGTAAAAAGAACTTAGATAACTTTAGTTTACTTTTACTGTATAACTGGGCTACTACGGTTTTCGAATATCTTCAGCTATTATCAATTATCTGTGTTTACTTTTTCCTTTCACTAGGTACATGCGAGACGCTTGCTAGATGAGGTGGGTAAGCTGTTCGAGCGGATCATTGCCGCTCGCCTCAGTGACCACTTGTTACATAATATTTTCGGCCCTGATTTATCTTGAAGCCAGTTTGGTTTCCGGCAGAGCCGATCTACAGTGGACGCGATCCTGTCCGTTCGGACCTTTATGGAGCGGGCAGTTTCAAAGGGTGGAGTCGCATTGGCAGTGAGTTTGGACATAGTGAATGATTTCAATTCCCTATCTTGGACAGCTATTAGGGAGGGTTGACTCACCACAACGTGCCTCCATACCTGCGGGATATCATTGGGTCGTACCTTTCCAACAGATCTATCCAGTATACTGGGCGAGCTGGTCTCTTTTATACGAGGAAAATAAGTTACGGAGTTCCACAAGGTTCTGTACTGGGACCGCTCTTGTGGAATTTGGCATACGACGCTGTCTTACGTACTAGTCTCTGGTGTCAATATAATCTGCTACGCAGATGACACTATGGTACTAGTTGAAGGTGATTCCTTTAAGGGAGCGCTGAGACTTGCAGAGGTCGGTGTGTCCCGGGTAGTCTCGGAAATCCAAGTGCTGGGCCTTAGAATAGCACCTCACAAAACTGAAGCCACATGGTTATGGTATGGTTCCACAAGCTTCCCAGGCGAGTGGAACCGCCCAGTTTTTCGATTCGCGTGGGTAGTACGTACGTCCAGGTTGGCCGGTAACTCAAATACTTAGGTCTGACCTTGGACAGCCGTTGGAGCTTCGAGGAGCATTTTGAGCGCTTGATCCCTCGAATACAGAAAGTAGCAGGTGCAATGCACGATCTGCTGCCTAATCTCGGGGGTCTGCAAGGAGGAGTCCGCCGACTATATGCGAGTGTAGTGCGAACGATGGCCCTTTACGGGGCACCTGTTTGGTCGCAGAGACTATCTGGTGTGCAACGTCTCAGAGCAAAAGTTAACAGCGTTCAACGCAAGATGGCGATAAGGGTCGCGCGGGGATATCGCACTATATTGTTCGAGGCCGCCACTGGCCGTTCTGGCCCGCTCTCCACCTTTGGACTAGCCGATATGGATGCAAAAGTGTATGCCGCACCAGCAGGCAATTGTAAACTAGCGTACGCGCCTAGAAGAGGGAAGAAACATACGCTAGCGCACTGTTGGTACAATCCTCCCAAATTTTGAGGCCTGCAAAGAAAGAGTGGCAATATCACCTTTAGACTGACACAGGTACTAACCGGACACGGCTGTTTTTTCACCATGTGGGCAATGACCTCTCCCCAGCAGCTGAAAGAAGGGATATACTGGAAAAAGAGGAAAATTCGAGAGCAGTGGTCTCCTTCTGTGAAACCGTAATGGTTGAGAAGGAGGCTGCTGAGCAGGTCCGAGAGATAGCCGATCCCGCCAGGAGACGAAGGCGCCGAGGCGGTGCCGTTAGCCAGCCAACCCTGTCCGGATGGACAGGGTTGGCCGGCTAACGGGACTACGGTTACTACGGGACTATTGGATAATAGTCCCGTAGTAAGGGACCTCGAGGTCACGAGCGGCTGGGGTGGGGGCTTCAGTCGTTCCATGTTCCATGTCATAAGTGGCCTTGGGAAGATGGCAGTTTGCTGTGGCACAAGCTGCCATAGCTCATAACGAGTACAGTTTGGGGTATGAGCACCGGGACGAGCCCAACAGGCACTGCGCTAGGGAGGCACCGATGCGTATTTTATGAGATCTCGGAGCCCCCCAATGCATGCAGATGGTGGCCACCGAGGGGGGTTTAGTTGGTACAAAGTTGGGTATCTTAGGAAGATTTCCCCCTCGAAAGAAAAAACTTCTCTCTCGTCTCTGCCAATATCCATAGCAATAAAAGTATAATACCCGAAGAGTATCAGTCGCTGGCTTCTGAAGCTAGCAGTGTTGATCGATTGCCAGCTGCAACTCTCTCTGACACTGATGATACATGTTCTCTGACTAGTTCAGAAGACTAAACTGTTTTTTTTAAACTAAACCTATATCTTTACATGGTATAAAACAAAGCCGCTCTCCGGCGTCTGTCTCTCTGTATGTACTGGTATGTATGTATGTACGCTTAGAACTTTTAAACTATGCCACGGATTTTAATGCGGTTTTCATCAATAGATAGCGTGATTCAAGAGGAAGGTTTATATGTACATTATTTCCCGAAATACCCACGGAAACGGGACAAACGCGGGTGAAGCCGCAGAGCACAGCTAGTTTGGCTTAATAATAATATTATAAGCGAATTAGTTGGTTTAAACGCGCCAATCTCGAGAACGGCTGGACCGATTATTACGGGAATTTTACTGGCAAATAGGTAATAACAAATAACTTAGATTTTCCCATTTCCCAAGGGAACGGAAACTACGCGGGTAAAACCGTTGCAGTTAGTACGCACAAAGTAAAATAATATCTACTTTACCTTCAGCCAAAAGCAATTAAGTATATTTATTTTACACCTGTACTGGATATAGTTGAACTAAAACGATTTTTGTCGGGATGATTATTAATATTCAAAGTGAGAGATTAAATAAAAAATGCCAATAGAGCTACCAGAAGAGTAATTTTGAAGATTTGGTAGTTTTTCTGCATTCAGGAAAAACCTACTAAATGAGCTCCTTACCGGTTATTTTTTTCTTTTTATTGAAAATCTAGAAAGTTTTCTTCAATTATTAATGTACGTAACTATTCTTTAATAGTTTCTTGTTTATAAAAACCACTAGCGTTTAAAAATTGACATCATTATAGTTAATTTTTGTGTCGTTAAAGTTTCAAGTGCTTATATCTCAAAACTTTTTCGCTCAAATTTTGATGCAGATAATCGGTTTTTGCAATAAGGGTACGATATGTGGAAAGTGTACTATGTGGAAATTCGTATTAAATTTGATCATAGGGTGTTTATATTCCCCTAACTTTTAGTAACTGCCCATATCATAAAGTCTTACAAGCAAAACTCTAAAAATGGCTTAGGCTGTATGTTAATAAATGAGCTAGTTAATCAAAACAAGTAATTCTATATGTATTAATACTTGACTGTTAGCAACTGCTCAGTAGCTCTACATCCCTTGTATATCTGTCTATGAGGCCATCTGGCAGAGCCTGATAATTATTAACTTCAACATTATTTGAGGACACATTACTTCTTAAAAATAAAATGTAAATCAATGGCCCATGGCCGTAAAATTCAAAAAGTTATGAAAACTGAACGAAAGACAGTTGTGTGTACATGAAAATCAATGACTCCCCCTACCTCAAAACATGCGTGGCGCATCGACCTTGAATGCGTCCCTGGGATTGCATCCCTGAACGGTTTAAGCTGTGCGAATATACATATTTACGTAACGTCAACGTGTAGGTACAATGAAAATAAGCTTAACACATCGGAACAAAAGAAATTTTTACCCTGAGATTCTTCATATTTCCCAGTTTTAAAAAGTGCCCAAACAGTCGAAAAACAATCTAAAACACCACTCATCCAGAATATAGTCCGTTTATCCCTCTCTAATGCAGGGGAGCCGAGAGGTGGGTTGTCATCCTTCGTTGTGTAGCGAGAAGGTGCAGCATTAAATTCAATTTGTGTAAAAGGATCCATTTCAATTGAGACTTGTGAGAAAATAATCACAATCGCAGTTTTTGAAAGAAAATTAAATCACGCAATCCAAGATTTTTACATTAAACACGGATACGAATGGAACAGATACAATTCGGTGATCAAAGAGATCAGAAAGAGATCAAGAAACAAACAGTCAAACACCATAAACAAACACAGACAATATTCTGTATCAAACCGTAGACAGAGTAAGATATGTTTCCTCTATGCATCACTTGTCTCTGATCAAACAGAGACAAGTCTTTCAGCCATGCTTTCAGACCTTTGAGATTGAGATTGAGAGATAGCTAATAGATTTATGCAAGTGTTACTTGTCTCTGAGTTTTGACCATAGATGAATGTGTATAAAGATGCGCGACTGCGAATGATCTTCCCATTCCAATAATTTTCGACTACTAATCCACGCATTCGACTTGAAAATTAGTGATATACTAATCATTAGATTCGAATGACGATTACTAATTAGTAATACATACTAGAGACTTTCGGCGTCTCGTTAGTCGCCTATTTGGCATCTTTCGGGATTCGAATTTCGACTCGGCTCGACTCGGCTATCCTCGGCGCGACTCAGATGGCATTCGATAATAATAACTTATATTTAGTGTTCCACGCAATGGTACATCGATATGTAAATTGAGGTAGTACTTGTAGAGTCCGTCTAATCAAAAACTGAAGCCTTCAGTGTCTTAATGCTGTTAATCTCAATAAGACTAGGTATATTTTTTGCCGTCATTGGTTGTTCATTCACCGCGCTCACCGCGGTGACTGAACAACCAATTTGTTGACCAACTAGTTCATGAATGGCGTGAACGACGCTAACGTAGTGTAGGCGCGTTGAATTTTAAATTAGACGGACTCTACATGGAATTTATTAGAAAATTTCTGAATGTTTTATGCACATTTTCTCTGGATATTTAAAATTATAATATAGAAAAAGCACAAGACATCTTAAATTCGATTGATGACGAATAATTGACTAGAAAAAATTAAGGAGAAAATGTTTTACAGAAATAAAGAGAAGTACAAAAATAAACAAATTGCAGTTTTATTATTTTGACGACGACTGTGTAGCTTTGTTGTCTTAACGTGCGGAGGTACCGGGTTCGATCCCCGGCAGGATCAATTTGGGAATTTATAACTTCTGAATTTTCCCTGGCCTGGCCTGGTGGGAGGATTCGGCCGTGGCTAGTTACCACCCTGCCGGCAAAGACGTGCCGCCAAGCGATTTGCGTCCTGGTACGATGCCGGGTAGAAACAGAATAGGGGTATTGGGTAATATAACTGCCATGCCCCTAACAGGTTAGCCCGCCACCATCTTAGACTGCATCATCACTTACCATCAGGTGAGATCGCAGTCAAGGGCTAACTTGCAGTGGATAAAAAATAAAAAAAAATATTGAAAGTAGTAATATATAACTGGATACTCAAGAGTCGGGAACCATCGGCAATTAATGGCTATCTATTTACTATGTTGTCACATTTAATAATATTGTAAAGGCGAAAGTTGGTATGTTTGTTATTTGTTACTCCAACCGACTGAAACTGAGTGTAACCGATTTGAAATTGGCTGAAATTCGTTTATCCGCGGGTCTTGCGAAAATCGAATTATACGGAGGTGGAGCCGCGTACAAAAGTTTGCAAATATATAGATGAATTTGATACTTAATATCAATACTACCTTTATTGACAAGAATATGAAAAACTGTAAGAATATCGCTAGTAAGGCGTATCGATAGTGAAACTATCGATATTCTGCAACGCTAGGTGGACTTCTGTATGTGTATCGTATGAGTGTGTGCAACTCAGTGACTACGCCACCGAACTCCATCGATATATAATACACATATTTAATCCATTGACGGTTTGCCACAAAATCATATTTGCGTTTTACTTATTATAGCAGCAATGTTTATCGAACCCTAGAGAAAAGTGTTTATGAATGATTGACTCCTTCATTCATGTCTCATACTCATTCGACTGGCCGGCCGGCGCGGCGACTTACCATTCGATAATCATTACTGAATTAGTTACTGTTCACGGGAATTATTCGACAGAGTCGAATGATTTCACAAGTCGAATAATTCGAATGGGATCATTCATAGTCGCCCATCGCTAGTATATTGTATAACCTGAAAGTTTTGACGTTTTGACTTCTTGAATGACTTGAATTTTGTTTTTTTCATTCTATTTTACGCTTTCATTGCAATTTGTGTACCAAATACTAATTGCATGCATGCCACTGGCGCTTCAACCCTATGAATTCATTTAAGTTTTATGAAAATTATTATTTTAGATAATGATACCCTGTTACTAAGGAAAGTGTTGTGTTTCTTATCTTGACCCTCGTAGTGAGATAGAATACAAAAATTTACTTGGCTCATCGGCACATATTCATTTATAGAAATGGATAAAAAGTTAAATCTTCCTGAATTATACTCCTTATACAAACGATGGGTTATCAATAACCCTGGAGTGGTGACTGATGTTGAAACAATCGCGACTTGGTCCTCATATTTTGTTGCTGGCAAAATTAATAAGTCACCAATAATTTCGGAACTGGTATATTCAATATCAAAATTGTTATCTTTATTTAATGATCGAATACTTCAAGAGGCTTATGGTAATGACTTACAGCCTTATCGTCTTCAAGAACAAATTAAATTGTTGCTGACAATTATACATTACTGTGAAGTGTTTGTTGAACTCTTTGTAAAGAATCGATGGGGTAACAAAGGTAAATGGACTGCAGCAACATTGCTGCAGATATTCAAATGCTCTTCTGCACTGATCCTGCTATATCGTTTCAAGGAAGTACCCATTCAACATCCACCCATACCAGCCTTACAAAGGAAAAAAATTACTGAGGGTAAAGATACAGATGATAATTCAAATGGATTTTTCACATTAAGGAGATCAGGAAGAATTGTGCGTTGTGTTGATGGTTCCCCTCCTGTTGCATTACGTGACTGGCAACCCATAAATGTCAAAGAAGATGTTCCAATAAATATTGAAGTTCTAATGCAAGGAGAATTATTACATGTTTTAAAACCATTAGTCCACCTGGCAGCAATGAGATTATTTGGCACTAAGTCTTGGAAGCAATGGCTTGTAGCTCTAGGTATTGATTTGGCCAGTTTTAGACTTTACAATAATCACTTTAAGAACTTGCCCTATGAACAAAGATTGGAAATAAGTAGGAGGAAACTTGGTCTTGTCTTGTATTTGTTGCGTAGTCCAATGTATAATGGCTATTCTAAGCATGTGATTGAGGAAACATTGAAATCAGCTTCTAACAAAATACCTATGATGTCATTTATTTGTGGTCCAATTATTCAATATCTAAGCCATTGGCAGGACATTTATTTCTACATGTGGGCATCCTAAATATCAAATTAAATGTTGATACTCCTTAATTTTTCAATCAAGTGGATTACTCTATTGCTTTTATACTATTCTTTCATAAATTAATTTGAGGCAGAAAATGCTGAAACCAGCAAGCAGTAGAAGTATGCCTATGTCATAGAGAGTTACATATTTATATTTCAGACCCAAACAGAAGTCTTAGTGCCAATTTTTTTTGCCAGATATTCCACTGCGGTTAATTGCCTCATCTGGCAATCAGACAAAGGGCTGGCTCATTTTTTGCACAAAGGATCAGCCTGGCTGTCCAGAGCGGCAATTCGGCCAGCATTCCATGTGGGCATGATTTATATTATAGTAATTAGGCTAGTTCTATTATGGTTTTTACTTGAAAAAAAAATATGCACCAAATTGAGAACCTCCTCCTTTTTTGGAATAAGGATACAATGATATTATTGACAAAACAGTTTTAGTTGGCATAACATTGACCTCACACCAATGTCTACAGTCTATAGCATGTAGAGTTGTAGACCCTACTAATTGTCATTAAATATTATTTTCTTGTTTACACTTATTGTGCAGGAGATATATACAAAATGTAAACTTTTATCTATCTTAACTAGTTAATTGTATCTATAATGCCATAGTATTTGTGAGAACATATGTTTGACAGTTGATAATATTTGATAATAATAATTAATAATTCTTAGAAAGAAAACACAATTATTCCGTATGTAGCAGAAATATATTTTAAATAGAAATGACCTAATAAAAATAATTTTTCTTTAATTCTAATTTTTAAAATGCCTTCCAGCATTCCTGTATTGTTATTTCTATTACTTATTTTAACTAGGCTAAAGTTGACTTAACTATTTCTTAGCTTGCTGCCAGTTTGCATGCAAAATCACTTTGTGCAGGCATCAAACTGGTTTTTTGTTACAGCAATTGAATTAAATCTAACACAATTCTAAAGCAGGATTGCAATATTCATGCTGCTTGCACAAAATAAAACATTGCAGGAAGTTCATGCAGGCTAGCAGCATAACACGGTAATTGGTATTCCTACCCAGGGTAAAAATTTTATGAGGGAACCACCTAGTAAGTAGCGTGTACTAATTGGGTTGTCGGCTTGTTATTTGTATTTTTGTTAGGATTTAATAAAAAATTATGTGTGCAAGGTAATTTATTTATTTATTTCCTTTAATATTTAATTAAATAAAATTTATATAATTCAATATTTTAATACAGAAGTAGACTTGTTTGATCTTGTGATAAACATAAATTATGTTATGAACTCCAAAAAGTTTCTTTTTTTATAAAACAGTATGAACTTAAAATATTTACTGTGATTAGAATCAATAATAATTTCCCTTAGATACCTTAATTAGACCTAGATGTTTAGGATTTTATTTAAAATATTAACATATAACTTATTAAATTATCTATTAATCTTTCTCATAATTTACACAATAATATAATAATTAGGTCATACTTATTTTTTAGTTTATTTCGGGGCGATAAAAAAGTGCCCGGTATTCAATATTTGAAATTGCTATTTGATGTTAATTTATTTTTTCTCTCATTGAGTTTTCATAATTTAGTGTAACATTGCAATTTTGCTGTCCGTGCGTTCCCTGTTGTTCCCATGTAAAGTTATCCCATATAAAGTTATATGTATTATGTGTTATGTTTCATCTAGATAACACTCGCACACATATCCAAGTTGGCCCTCACTACCATTAAAATATCATATAGCCTAAACTTTATTGACCAGACCTCGCTTATAGCGATTAATACTTAATCCTTAAGTTAAAACAACACATCCTACCCGAAACTTTTTGATCGCCCCTCGTAACTAATAATTATTAGCTTTGTACATAAAAATCATAGTCTGCTATTTATTAATGAGCAATTATTATTTTAAAAATATCAGATAGATCCCAAATAATAGATTTAACAACATTATAAACCTATTTTAACCTTTAAGTTTAAATTAATAGTGGAATTTCGCCCAATAGCTCCTGCCCCTGTTCAATGCCCTTCCGCCAATATTCTGTTAGTAAAAATGGAAATCTCAGTGTGAAAATCTTACGGCATACAACAATAATTATTGTTCATAATCAGAGATAAAGTAACAGCCAGAAAATCTGGACGGAGAAGAGCACCATCGCTAAAAAACTCAAAATGCTAGTTATAGCAGCAGGTAAAAAGCTGGCACTTATAGTTCCGCACTATTTTCTTAAATGTGAGACGGACGGAGTAGACTCATAAATTGATAAAAATCTGACAGAAAAACAGGGCCTTCTGACTGACTTATCTGGTAGTCAAAAGTCGAACATACTTGGATGGTCTATTCCCACAATTTCAATTTCGTAGTTCCATGGAAATAGTGGGATCCACCCATCATGAAAATATAACATGAATGTTAAAAGGAGTCAAGAATCATCAACAAGCATCGATTCACATTTTGTGCATCTAACCAGCAGATATGAAATTACGTTGAAAAACAGTATTCGTTACGTTTTACGTTAAATGTTGCTTTTCACATTTAGTATTACGTATTTGAATACAAAAATATGTGAAAAGCAACATTTTACCTTTATTTATTATATATTACAGGTGCAAAGAAATTGACAATATATGCCGCACTCAGTGTTGCATCATTACTTATGGGACTCCTTAACAACGACTTATTATAAAATACTAGGTCGGGAACTTTTCCGGGGTAAAAAGTAGCCTATGTGTTATTCCAGACTATAATCTATCTCTGTGCCAAATTTCATACAGATCCGATTAGCCGTTGGAACGTGAATCGTGATTGAGTAACAAACATCCATACATCCAAACTTTCGCATTTATAATATTAGTGATAGATCATAGATATCATAGATCATATATCATATCATCATCATAGATCCTTACTCCTTAGTATACATTTTGTATTAAAATCTAATGTAATGATTATGTGACTCTGAGTGTATAGACTGTTAAGTACCTAGTAAGCTTAAAAAACTTTACAGCCTAATTGCTAATTACTTAAAATTGATTGTCTAATTTAGTACTTACAATAGATAAAACTACATCGTAATATCGAGAATGATTTTGAAGACGAAAACCTCATCAAAATCTGTGGTGTTATTTATATTTTATGTACCTAAGTATACTATTACTGGACAGAAGCACAGAAATTTTCTAAATACTTATTTATCTTGATTTTAACTGCGGCACGATAGGAAGACCGTTATGACAGATTGCAATAGTAATGGACAAGTTTAATTATCAGATTATACCTTATTTTTTGGCGCATGACATAAGGTTGTTTATACTTTACAAATTAAATTATCCGTTACATGCAACTTGGTTAATATTATAAATGCAATGCGGCCTAATCAGCGCGGAAATATTGTTCCTTCAAACGATGTTGTTTTTTTTTTTCAAAACTTCTTGAGCGGACCATCGTCAAAATGGCCATAGTATCGTGCCATAGCTCAGGTTAATTGCAGTTGAATTATCATTTAAATTATTTATGGCTACTTTGCTGCGCTAATTTGTATAAGGGCTCACTTTATTATAATAATTTCAATTGTATATCAGCCCCAGCTCGTTGCAAACACATTGCAGCGTTTCGTCCGGTGCTGCAGATTCCGATTTCGCCTGACTGAGGGGCAAATCAACAACAACACACTTCCGCATATTATATAACATTAGTATCATGAAGATCGTAAGCTGCCGTAAGTGGGTAACATTAACTATCGCTTCAAATTGTTTCAACTGTACTGGTAGTACAGATTATTATTTTTAACATAAGAAGATGAATCAAATTAAAATAAGATATTTAAATACATACTACACACAAATAGTAACATAAAATAGGTAAACTAAATTTCGCATAATTACACAATTGTAATAAGAATAGCATAGCATAGCATCGGTGCGAGAACAACGCTTCATTTAGATTTTAACAAAGTAGATTTTAGTTATCAGCCCCCCGATTATGTAAGGAAATCGTAAACGTAATCGTCTGTCAAACGTATAATTCGACGTGTTTAAGAAGGTCATAGATGCTTGCACGTCAAAACTTAAGTATGCACTCCTTAAAAAGTTCGAGTTATACGTTATGAACTGTCAAATGAATACGATTGGCTTAGACAATTAGGCCTCTGTTTCATTGACATATTTTTCATATGTTTTATTTTTATTTTATTTTACTTTTACCCTATTTTTATTTTTGCTTTTTTTTTACATTGTCATTACTTAAAATTTTGCCTTTATATCAATAATAATGTATTTTTTTTTAATTTTATACTGTTTCTCTGTTTTGTTAAATATGGGTTTGTAAAATTACCTGAAATAAAAAATATTTATTTATTATTTATCAACGCGACGACACTTAAGATTGTAAGTTTTAATATTTTTTAAGTTTATCACATCTTTGGGAGGCGATATCTCGTGAACGCCCCGATGAACCGCGTCAGTTTTTATACTGTTTACATAAGTACTTTAATACTATACAAGAATCAGCCTTCCTAGTTATTGTTCATTTTGGTAACAATAACTCTTCTTTGAGCGGCGATAAGTAGTCAGGTCCCCAGTCATCCCTCATAATATATGTACTCTATCGAACTTCTTCCATCCTCACTGATCACTCACAAAAACACCGTGTACTTTACAAAATATAAATAATTAGGTAAAAAGTTTGTCTACCAATCTTTGATCCGATTTCGTGAATAATGTATAATAAATCATTCAATGCTTTTTACGTATTATCTCGATATTGGAACAGATACTAAATTACTATACCACATTACCTAAAACAGACCACGGTAACCTTTCAATATATACATAATAAGTCGTAAATATAACCAGTATTGTAATAACATTAAACAATCTTCTATACATTTTATAGCACTTGATAAAATACACTTAATTTTAAAAATACATTAAAATAATTCCATGGTCATATCGATTTGCAATGCATTCAAAATTTTGTACTAACGTAATATTTGAAGAAATTAAAATACTTAGTATTATTCTCGCAGCCCGCTATGTCACCGTCGTCGATGGTAACTGCATGGTATAATATTGACATACCTAGTCGCTATGTATTTTGTACACCTGAAAAGAAAGTTTGTATTTAAAACTTTGACATGAATTGTCAAACACCGTTGTTTGATCCTTCATGTCAAAGTTCTGACAATATGCCAATTTGGCCTGTTCTATTGTAGTAGTCAGTATTAAACATAGATTTAGGATTGGTCTCCGCTGCGCTACGCCAATCCTAAATCTATGGGATTAAACTGTGCTGTATTGAATATCACTATTAAAGATTTCTAATTCTAATGGGGTAGTGTGCCTTATAAATTTGAGCAAAACGTGAATTTTCCCAGAAGAACTTTATAGCATGCTACAAAATAGCAAATTAATTTATAATATTGTAAATTGACAATAATCTTACTAATTTTATAAATATGACAGTTTTGAGGTTTGTACGTTTAGATGCTTGTTACTCTCTCACGCCACATTGACTGAACCGATTTGACTGAAATTTGCAATAGAGATAGTTTTTATACGAAATTAACACAAGCTTATAATGCGTTTTTCTCCTTCATTTTGTACATTTCACAACGAATCATTCGAATAACGAACTAAGGCCAAGTTTTGAAAGTCTTTGCTCATAGGGAAGATTTTTCAGCTCTCCCAACATTTTAGTGGCTCGCCTTTATACTCTTTCAAACATTTCTATATCCTTGACGAAATATGGACTCCAGACCCGGAACGCATACTCCAACAAAGGTCTGACATAGGTCTTATATATTTTCAAAAAGGTTTTCTTGGTGATGTTGAAGAATGCCTCAGGACGGATTAGGTACAGGAGGAGGTTGGCCTCATTTATAATAGCTACTATGTGTGCTTCCCATTTTAAGTCACTGCTTATGATAACACTCAGATCTTTTTGTGTCCACCACTTTTACTTGCTTGTTATGTACGAAATATGGTACTCGAGGATTATTTTTCCCAATGGGTAAAACAGTGCACTTGTTGACATTCAGCGAGAGTAGCCACTCCTTTGTCCACTGTTCAATGGCTTTTAAATTTTGTTTTATATTATTCTAATGATCTATGGGGTTCCCGAAAAATTTTGTATCATCCGCGAATAATGAGTAGTGGGTATGGAAAACTAACAAATTGCACATTTGTTAGTTTGTATTTCAATCGCGTCGCAACGAAGCAACGGATCAACGTGATTATCTGCACGGCACGTACATATTAAAAAATATGAAGAATGAGATAGGCTTTTTGTTATCCCAGTAAATCAAAGAGTTCCAACAGCGTGTTTAAAAATTTAAATCCACGCGGACGAAGTCAGAAGGTATCAGCTAGTCTGTAATTTAAGAATAGGTACATTTTATACTTGAATTAGAATTTTTATTTTGCGAATCCAACCAAATGCGAGTTGGACTCGCGGGCTGATATCGGATGCAGTTTTTCTGAGCCAACTTTCAATGATGCAAATTGTGCAGTCATAAAATATAACGAAAATTTTGCAATAGTGGCGATTTATCGATCACCGTCTTATAGACGAATTGATAACTTCATCGAGAGCCTAGATAAGGTCTTGGAATCATTGTGCTCTTGTCAGACTGTTGTACTCATGGGGGACATGAACATTAACATAACTTTTTTTAACATTTATTTTTTACAACCCCGCGACTTAATCCGTTTTATTTCTGGTTGCTTCGTGATGAATGAAGTACAAAACAACAAATAAACACACTTTTGCAATTATATATAATATGACCTGTAAAAAGCCTATGTATATATGTAATTCGTTCAGTTAGGTGGTAATATGGACTTTTATTAACTTACTAGATCCTAATTGTTGAGCCAATCCCACGACTCATCATCTTGTTTTTTCTTGATAGTGATATTCTTGATATCGGGCGGGGGGCTTGATACGCCCACCTGAGAGAGGTCGCGAGAATCTAAGTTGTTTCGCGCCGCTACAGACGGCACTATACCGGGCTGAGATTGTTCATTCCTGTAAATTATTATGTAAAACAATCAACAAGAAAATGATTACAATATTTGTCATTGTCAAATTGAGCTGAGCCCCTTCTTTTCTATGAAAAATAAAAATAAATGAATTACAGCATGAACTTACTGAAAATACCCGCATAACCAAAATGGGACTTATATTTTTAATTTTTGCGATA
Source organism: Erebia palarica (assembly GCA_964035005.1). Classification (NCBI taxonomy): domain Eukaryota; kingdom Metazoa; phylum Arthropoda; class Insecta; order Lepidoptera; family Nymphalidae; genus Erebia; species Erebia palarica. Next base: position 27,688,878 of record OZ035986.1, read on the forward strand.
TTTACTTCAAACATTATCTGAATAATGTTTAAAATAAATATATAAATTTGACTTTTTTATCTGGCAGATTTTGTGTGACTAGTGGGCACAATTTGACTAGCGACGACTACTACATACCTACCTATATCTCACAAATATGGCATTCTAAACTTGATATATCCAGTCGTCAATGGACTTACCACTTGGAGTATGGTTCAGATGTAGAGTTCTTCATGGCACCATAACTGGCGGACTGGAAGGGAGTGCTTGAGTTGCTAGCGCGACGCATATCACTCCCGCCAAGTGAGCTCCAGCCGCCCCGATTATTGACCTATCATAATAAACGTTTTATAATCCCACAAACTTACTAAGGGTAAGGGTTGTTTGTGTTGCTAATAAATATTATAAACAAATGAAAAACTAAACAGTCACACAAATTAGTTCCTATTTTGGGCACGGGGCCATATATGTTGGTAGGACTGTACCTTTCTGGCAACATTATTCAAGTTACAATTTCAGCCGTCATGTTTGTTGGTTTGTTTGTATAACTCATACACAATATTAAGCAAATAGATTTGGAACTTTGCCAGCTTTAGTATACCATATATTAAATACCATTGTGAAAACTGTTTATCTAACTCAAATCATGGCGCTATATGTTGATGAACTTTAGTCAACAAGAGAATGAAAACCCTTCCAAATGATTAGATAGTGAAGGTTTCTGATGTGCGTGGAATCAGGGTGTTGTACACCTTCATTCCAACATTAACATAATTAACAGTAGTAGGGAGTAGAATAGAAGCTGCATCATCACTCATCGATGAGAAATCCATTATAATAATTATAAATGTGGAATTGTTTCTGTTATATTTTCACGACCCATTTGTTCAACCAATTATAACAAAATGTATTACATTAAAATATATTTTTCGTCATCATTCGACAATTTACAATTTCGCGAGTTAGATTATAATCTAACTGTTTTTACAATCTTACGGTGACATACATAATACTTATATAGTATTTAATATTACACTAGCGGCACGCTATGATGGCCGGTTTGACACATTACAATAGTGATGTGGAATGTCAATTTATTCTCGAACAAAAAACAATTAAGTTTTGTTTTTGTACCTGATTAAATAGGTTTAATAAAACAAAAATGTATATGTTTATTTAATTTATTTGAACGAACTGAATATTTGAACGAAAATGAATATACATACTTTATATGCACACAAGAAACATATGAATACAAAAGATACCAAAAAAGGTGCCACAAAAGGCCATAATTAATCAGATTCGTCCATACTACTATTTTCACTGTCGTCACTGCTATCATCACATACATTAATAATTATATGTTCGTTTTCTATAATATTATCTATTTTCACATCTCTTTCATAATCTTCCCTTATTAATTTAACAGTTCTATTCACAACCTTTTCCCAGTCTCCTTTAGTCACATGTTCACAAGCTTCTTCTAATAATTTTAGCATTTTTTTTTGTGGTAAATGGGGGTTCTGTATTGTGTCTTGCAGCATATCCCTTAATTTGAGCCCACACCAACTCAATCGCATTATACTCACAATGGTAAGGCGGTAACCGTATAACTCTGTGCCCATGTTCTAATGCTATTTCGTCAATGACGTATCGGATCTTGGTTGGTTTGTTTTCTTTTAAAAGACGTACTAATTCCGCTTTTAACATATTCATGTTTGCATCTACGCCATTTTTACGAAGCCATGCGACGATATCAGCTTTCTTTTGGGATTGGGCAGGTGGCTTGTCAATTTGCATCGAGTGGTATGGGGCGTTGTCCATAATTATAATAGATGGTTCAGGGAGGCTACACAACATTGAGGTAAACCATTCAGTAAACTTTTCTCCATTCATGTCTTCATGATAGTCTCCAGTGGTTTTTGACGCAAAAGCCATGAGAGAACCTTCGACAAACCCGTTGATGGTTCCGGCGTGACAAATTATAAGTCGCGATCCTTTTCCTACAGGAACTTTGGAAGTAGATGCTGCTGTGTCATCGTTCCAAGAACGGCCTACAGTATGGTTAGCATTAAGCCATGTTTCATCCAAGAACACAACATTTTGCCAATTTTTGATTTCTTTCACTTGCCGTAAAAAAGTATACCTTGCCATCGCTATATCAAATCTTTCCATCAATATTTTGCGTTTGTTACATTTTTTGTATCGAAATCCAATGGTCTTCAAAATCTTCGTTAAAGAACTTTCCCCACCGAAGAATAATCCAGCTTCCTTCAGTGAATGCACCAACTTTTTTCTTGTTGGATACTCCTTCTGTAAATAGTAGCCGTAAACATGTCTTCGGATAGCATCGGCATCAAAGCTATCGATGCCTACGACTGGTTTTGCTCGTTTTCTCTTTTTTGGTGTGTGAAGTTTATTTTCTTCTGTGCCAGTCTCGCCATATTTTTTTTTAGTTATCCGTCTAACAGTTCGTTGTCCAATATTAAGCGCATCAGCTACGCGTTCAACCACTGACGTTATAGGTAAAATTGGCCCTCCATTTTGAGCTTCACGATCGAAATAGTTACGAAGGCGTATTACGAACTCACGTGTCTGACTATTTAGAACAGTTCTCTGCGTACGTTCGGTCATATCGACGAAATCCACAACAAAGGGCTTGAACAGAGTCCAAATTAACGAGCAAGGGTCAACAGTAATGCAGTATCAATATTTGAAATCCAAAGCCAGGTCAAAACTATATCACAATCGCATTGCACTGACAGTTTATACTTTTCGGAGCAACGTCAATTCGAAACTGCTTTGTTTTGCATTGAGCATTGACGCGAGTTTGCCGGAGGTAGTAGTTGTGCTAGCCAGCGATCCTATGTGACGATCGTATTAGATTCCATTTTTAAAAATTTATTGATATTTTTTTGCGATTTCAGAGGTTTGTCCACATAGTGAAAATTGTTCATATTCACAAGTACATTCACCCCTTAAATGGTGCAAACTGATTTTTCTACACTTGTATACATTTAAGAAATCAATTTAATAAATAAATTTTGAGTCCTAAACCTAAAACTACATTCGATAAAATTTATGAATCTCTGCACATCACTATCGTCAATAAAGTAATACAATTATTTCCTTCAAAGTCGTTATCAATTAATACGGAACTTCATGAGCGGACAAACGTCAAACCGGCCATCATAGCGTGCCGCTAGTTTAAGTATTATGTATATAACAATAATTACTAGTTTAATACCCCATATTAAATTAGTAATTATTGTTTTAGGTGTTAGGAATAGTTGGTGAAAATGTAGTGTACATTTTCACCAACTATTCCTGTTATACAAAAAACGAACTAAAAAGTTAAAAATCTAAATTAATCTTGTTAAATTAGAATCTTATTCACATTTTTATTAAGTGATATTTTTTGTGAATCTGGATATATATATATATAAATACATATATAAACACTATAGTGTTATATTATATTTTTGGAATCTACTCATCATTTTCTAGATGATGATTAAATAGTTAATCATATCTTCGAATTTTTTTTTCAACTTTAGTCTTTAATGCAGGACCATGGTCACCCCATAATTTTTTTTATAAATTAAACTAGCCTATGTCACCCGGAATAGCTAGGGATTCTAACGATACCTCATTTATCAAAATCGGTTCAGGCGTATAGAAGTTATGGTGGAATATACAAACCCACATACATACATACATGAACCCTGAAACCAATATACTCCTTTTTTCAGGTAGTCGTATAAAAACCTGAATCCATGCAGGCAACAATTAGTTTCAAATTAAAGGACTTGACCGGTGGAACTATGGCAGCTTGCCTAGGTGTCAAAAATCAATGTTCAGCAATGATTTCTTAATTATTGTAATTGTAATATTTCACTGTTTTCAGATAAAAAAGTTTCAGGAGTCTGAAGGCTCGGAAAACTGTGAAAATGAACAAAAAAGTTTCACCAAAAGACTAGATGGCGATGGAAAGACTTTCCCACACTAGATGGCGCTATTTATTGTGTTGAAACAAACATTCTTGCAAATAAATTATTATTATTATTATTATTATTGAGCGAGTCTAAAAAAATATTTTCAAGTATTATTTCTTTATTATTGTAATTGTTATATTTTATAGTTTTCAAATAAAAAAGTTTCAGGAGTCGGAAGGCTCTGAAAACTGAGAAAATAAATAAAAAAAGTTTCACCAAAAACTGCTTTCCCATACTAGATGGCGCTATGTATTGTGTTGAGTCTAGAAAATATTTTTAAGTATTGCTCACTACTTTTGGTTAACAAGTTCAACTATTCGACCACAGATGGCAGCATATGCAATGTGAAAGGGCGTTCCTTTAAACACAGTATTTCAAAATGCTTTGTTCGATCTATTAGTTTGAGACTTGTCAAAAAATAAAAATAACTATAAACAAAACATACATTTCCTTCTATTTAATTGATCAAAAATAAATCATTCATAATATAATGACTAAGGTACTTAAATGGTATTCATGTAGGGTTACAAGATTATTATTAGGCATGGATATAATGGAACGTCAAAATGGAGTAGTGCTTAAAGAGGAAAGCGGACGTTCAAGATTTAAACAACAAACGTACTGTTTTTTTTTGTCATTTGAACCCTGACCTTATTTGGAATAATAAATCCATAATAATTTCGTTTTGAATTTTTAAACCTTACTGTAAAAACGGAAATCCTGTGCATTGTCCCGAATCGGAGGGCAATTACTGGTCATGTCTTCACTTACTTTCTCAGTAACATTGGAAGCCATCTCGGACACTTTCTGCGAAGCTATGCCACTATAACGTACCGCGTTTTCAGTGGCAGTGCGGGCCGCTTTCGACACCGATGTCGTGAACATCGACCAACCCTGACGGAAGGTAATGAATATTTAAACTATGGAATTAACTGCTACTACTAAATTATTATTATTGGAAGATAACATACACGACGAGAAATAAAAGTTTATCTATTTCTTCTTTGTAGACTTCATCTCACCACACATGCAACGCGGTTCTCAAGGAACTGTATTACAAGGTACAGTACAGGAAGGAGTTCATATAGCAAATCTTGTGTAACCCTGCTGCTCGGCTCAGCAGCTGCAGCTGTCGCTAGTACGTCGTGCGCGGGATAGTGTGTGCACAAACACAGGTGCACTATTAATTTCTCTATTCTGAAAGGCTGTTGGGATGGCCATCTGCCGAGAACAGAGAAATCAATGACCAGTGCCAAATTCCTAACTCCAGGCAACAACTGAGAATTTCTTAACTCCCTGAAACTTATTATCTGCTATCGAATATGCCACTAGGCTGATGGGGCGATCAAAAATAAGTATCAAGTCTTAATAGAACTGCAACTAGCAGCAGTTGGAATGAGGCACACCATATAGAATTTCATCTAACAAAAAAACGCCTAAGATAAAAATAAATCTCACTCACTGAAGCCAGAGATGCCAAAGTGTTATCAACAATCTCATTGCCGCTGTGCATTGGGGACATAGGAGTAGAATGAGATTGCTTTGGTGTGTTTCCAAATCCAGTGTATCTTCCACTGCCATATTCACTGCTATTAGAAAGTTTAGACACAAGTCAAGTCAAGTGAAACATCCTTTAGTAAGCATACAAAAATCATTAACAATGTCTGGGAGTGCAATGTCGGTATTCCGAGATCTCTCACCAATTTTGCAAGTTTAATCTTGCTTTCCAAAATCACGCGCGATCTCGCAAGATTTGCAATATTGAGCAGCGGCACATTGCATGATCAATGTTTGCGGCGCTGCCTCAGGTGGCACGCCGTTCGCCCAGCGAATCCCGGTGCTAGAGACTAGACGACTAGGTGTGTGGGTGAGTAGCACGAGTATCATGTGCAGTTAAAGATTATTAGTTCGCAATTTGTTTTCAAAATAAACCGTAATTTGTGATTTGATTAAAAATAATTGATTTAACATGTAATCTTGGCGTGTAATAAACAGTATAATTGTAAATATTTATTATTTATTTTTTTCGCCCCTAGAATAAAAGCTTTAACACATTTCAATAGAATACTTATAATAATTAAAAATAATTGCAATTATAACAAAATACCGAGATCTTGCGAGATTAGACCTCTTAAATCTTTTAATACCGAGACTGAATATTTTACTGCAAGATTGCATTCCCAAGTTAGTAAGGCCAATTCTGCTGTACACAGGGTATGTTCCGATATACACTGCGAGCACTGTAAGGTGTGACGTCAATTTAGTATACTGCGAAGCCTTTCCTTTATAGTTAGCTATAGTGGTTACTGTTTAAAACGGAATGCAGTCCAGCTGTTGATCACGTAATCAAAATGCCAGTGCTCACAGTACAAACACAATACAGTACAATGACGTCATATATTTACCTAGGATACTGCGGCAGTACACTGTCAGTCCATAACGAAACGAAGTTCTCCCCAGTAAGAGCACTGAACAGTGCTCGCAGTGTATATCGGAACATACCCATAATCTCTAAAGTAAACTAAAATGACAGATTTAAATCTAGTTCTGTCCCTTTCCGCGGGGAACACGTACGCGTAAGTGAAGCACGTAAAGCCGTCGGTCATACGCCCTATCTATATGATACAGCTATGAGAGGTAACAGAGATGCATCTGTGTAGAAGATATACACCTGTGTACCTGCATACTATAAAATATCCCGCGCAGATGGCCCATCTCTGTGGAGATAGACCGCCGTGGTCGAAATTCAGTCAGGAGGACATTATTATGAAAAATATCGCATGCAGCATACTTTTTTATTGCTATGGGAACTCTTAATTTTCTGGGATAAAAAGTAGCCTATGTCCTTCCCCAGGACAAGATAATATCCCTGTACCAAATTTCATCAAAATCGGTTGATCAGATGGGCCATGAAAGCGTAGCAGACAGACAGACAGACGAACAAACCGACAGACACACTTTCTCATTAATAATATTAGTATGGATTATAATATGGATATTTTAAATCAGTCAGCTTTTTAACATATAGATGAGTACCACTTTTAATAGTAATAATTATATTAAACCAACATATGTAAATAAATACTAACTGATAGCTTATATTATTGTCAGATCCACTGGTATGGAATGTGTTATCACCAGAGGAGTAGAAAGTTTGGGACTGACTCCAGTCAGTTGGCCTTTCAGCTGCCTCCGGTTTATAGTCTGAGGGACTCCAGTCACGCCCTTCAGCAAGTGCTGTTATCTGTATATAATTCTTGTTAATTATGCCAAGTTTTTAAAATACAGTTTAAAATAAACTTTAATGGGATTTTTGGTTGGTTGGAAAAATAAAAGATAGTAGAATAATGTTAAACATGTATGAATTTCAACTAAGAAAAGCGCCTATTTGAAATGGAATGTCTAACTTGTATTTGAATTCAAGAAATCTTTATTGTTCTGGTTATTTATTTGTATACTTCATGTACAGTCGCCGATTGAAAATGTTCACCAGTTTTTAAACATTGTGTGCTGTAAGGTCTAATTTGACTCATCGAGGGATTTGACTTTTGAAAGTTATCAAAAGTTTTCTAGCATCAAATTTAACAAAGAGTTTATTAATAAACTTCCTGAGATCAATAAATAGAATAGATTGTAGATTATCTATGTAGTTTGTCACTAGTTTGGATCTAATGATGTAATGAAAAAAAAAAATTGATAAATTGATTGATTATCTCCCTGGTGATAGGTGGGAGAGAAGGGATATTTTCAACAACCTCTCAAGGCACCAAATATTACGCAACACAGGCAGACGGGTCTGTGTGCCACTCGTTCATGGCCCATCTGTTCAACCAATTTTGATGAAAGTTGGTACCAGGGAAGGTCAGGCACACTTTCGCATGTATAATATTAGTATGGATTTAACACAGTTAATTCAACCTTATTTGTTGTTTTTCATAATTATATTAACTCAAAAGATTAATTGAGCACTTAACTATTTAGTATGTAAGTTCAGATGTAATCTTACCTTCTGCCGGTACATTGATGCAGCTTTAGTGTTATATTTCTGCTGAATTTTTATTTCTGGTGTATAATCTGGTTGACTTTCAAAAAATTCGCGAGCTTTTAAATTGCCTCCCACCTAAGAAATACAATGTATTGTGTTAAAGGCAATAAGTATCTATACTAATATTATAAAGAACCTCAATCCACACGGACGAAGTCTCGGGCATCAATCAGCTAGTACTTAATAAATCAATATATATATCAAAATTACTGTGAACTCAATAAATAACCCCATTTGTGGGTAGCCCTGTGCAAAGGAACCTTCCGCAGTGGGTGCTCTATCTATTGGTGGAAATTACAGTTACTTTTTTAAACTATTGTATGTTTAACTTGCCATCATTTTTTCCAACTCAATGTCTTTCCATTTGTCCATTGTAACCGACCGGACGAAAGACAAATGCACTCCAAGGCTGCGATGGACACCCGAGCACTCCAAACATATCCAAATGCCGTAGGTCACAGACACCCATTGTGGATTCAGAGTGCCACATTCAAAACATTTCTACAAGAGAAATCAGGAGAATCATGTCATTTAAAACAAGGGCACCATACGGCGATTTTGAGTTTTGTTTAAATATCATAGCTATACTTACGTGGTTCTCATCTTGCGTTCGTATGGAGTTTAATTTACGACGTGTACGCGGCGACGCCATTTCAAAGGAATTACTATTATAGCTAATTTAAAAAATAAAAGAAAGTCAACTTCCGTACTAAATAAAATGATAGGGTATTCTGAACTATTTGATTAAATGCCTTGCAGAATTGCATTCAATTTCAGAGAACAGAAAAACGTACTGATACTACAATCTACATTTGATTTTGATTTAAAGATGACTGGAAGAGCAATTCGACGTGAGCCGTGACGTGACATGATTTTGACAAGCAGATGCTACTTGTCTCTGACAAGCAATAATCTTGTCTGCTATTTGCATGTTATTTGTCAAGCAGGTTGACAAGTAACAATGACTAAAAAGTAATCTTTTTAGCTGATTTTACAGTCTATTTGAAGAGGCAGCGTAAAAAATGAAAATAAAACATACCAGTTACAACATTTCAACTTTGCTATCAATATTTTCACTGTTGTATTTCACAAATCACTCACAAACGTCTTATTTCCTGAAGTAAAACATTAAAAAGTTCATAATATACTCTAAAATAATTCAATTCAAGCATTACGAAGCTAATAATTTATCAACTAGCAAGAATCCCAAAATAAAAACCAAGACTAATGACCTAATGGGTGTTTGACAGAAATAGAATGATTCCATAGAGATGTGACATGAAAAGTGAACCATAGACTGAATGATAGGAGCGGGTTTAGTCGATTGTAATAATCGAAAATCGATTACCACATTCTATGATTATGAAATTACCTTGTGATGTTGAAGGCGATATTATAATTAAACCTTTCACTAACATTTTATCACTGACGCCCGCAGCAGCAGGAGCAGCGTAGTGGGTCTAAGTTCTAATTCCCTCTCTCCTATGAGAGTGGAGGCCTGTGCCCAGCGGTGGGACGTTAATGAGTTGTAGTGATCAGTGATCAAGTACCTACTAAGTACTTCTAAAAAAAAATGTGTGTGTCAGCACTCAGCTCCGACGTTCGACTGGAGTTTACTAAATAAATGAGAGTAAATTAACGCATTTTTAATATTACTGAAAGCATGCTAGATACATTTATTTATATTAATTATATAATTTATATTCATCGAAATACATTGCATAGTCATGGAAACATAATCAACTGCTACCATGGAAACATGTACATAACGTAACGGAGAAAGTTTGAATTCACTCCCCATAAATGTTCATACCAGGGGCTTATATATGAATGAAATGAGTGAGATCTATAGAGAGAACTTTGACTTTGCTTAGACTTAAGACATGGTTAAAACGAGATAGATTTATGTTACTCACTTATGTCCATCTCGTTTTAACACTAAGTAAAGTCTGAGCCAAGACAAAGTACGCTCTATAGATCTCAGCATCAGTCCGTGGAAGCGACTGTATGTGGTAATCGATTTTAGAATGTATTCATGCAATCGTTCAGTCACAACTAGTCTGTCAATGTTTCCATCACTATATGTCCAATGACAATTATAATCACGTGATCTGACGCCATATTTGCTTACATGTTTTACTTTGCCTCGTCAAATAGACTGTAACTTGTCTCTGATTTTCTGTTCCTGCTTTTCGTAAAGTGGTCGTCACAGAGTACATTATATATACTGGTATAGAGTTGCTACTCAAGTTTCGGCGTACAGTGACATCTATCGGGAAGTTGTCCAACTAAAATATATATAACCATAACAAACCTATTATATAGTACTATATAGACCTTATTTATCGTATAATAATTTATCTTAATTATTACTAGATCACATAAATCTGCAACTATAGAATTATGTGATCTTGTAATAATTAAGATAAATTATTATACGATAAATACAAATAGTAAAAGATGGTGTTCAGGAAATGAAACTCATGTTGATTATTTTCTTCTTCTTTTATTATTATAAATATGTGCCAAGCATTGCATAACATCTTCGCGGTCGTAATGGGTTTTACCAGACAATATTTTATTAATGTCCCTGCACCAATTACACATAAAGAATATACAAGATATATTCAAGAACTTTTCGACAATGTCAGTTTTATGTTGTGTACATTGAATGAAATTAAAATCAAGCCTAATTTGTAAGATGGTTTTAATATAGTTTCGTATATTATATATTTGAGGGCTTTTTTTCACTACAAAATGAAAAACATCTTGAATTTGAGAAAAACATCGAACTAATTCCAGGGCAGGGTATGATAGGAAGTTTTTGTTTCGGTTGTATTCTCTTAATTTAATATAATGATTTTCCTTTGAGGAATATAAGTTTGTAATACAAGTTTTACATTTTTTAAAGACTTTTGTATGACACTGTCTTAATAAATATCCAGTTATATATTCTAAAGCGGCCATTACACGAGGGTCTCTTTTTTTAATATCTAAATCGACAATCATGTCTTCACTATAAATATCATCATATTGTATTTCTGATGGAAAATTTACATTTTTCTTTTCATCCTTTGTGAAGAATAAAGCTTTTAAAGATTTAAAAATAAAGGATTCATCATCCTCACAATTTGACCCTGGCGTATATGTGCTACTTAAATTATTTACCATAAGGGCTACAAATGCTGATTCAAACCCTGCACACGTTGGAGAATTATTTCGGTAACCATGACTTCTCACACTACCGAAAAAATTCTCCAATGTGTCCTGGTTAAAATGCCGGCACCAGATTGATTTAATATTATAATTATTAAATAATTTACTTTTTAATTTTTCCATATTTTCTATAGTCCGTATCCAGTTGTTCACTGTTGGAACAACACTAACATCGCCTTTTTTTGAAATAAATTTCATGGATTTTAATATGATTTTAGATTTTTTCCATACTTCTTGGTGCTCTGATTTTGGGGTAATTGCTAGCAGCAATGTCTTTCCACTCCTCTTTGATGAGTTATTAAAACTTCCATTCAGAGAATCAAATAGATTGTCAAAAAATAATAGAATATCTGCCGTGTCTCTGCATTCGTTCGGCAGTAATCCTTGATCTGAAATGGAAATAAAATGTAAGCAAGGCAGATATTTAGTAAGTGGCTATTACGCCTATTAGATAAAGAAATAAATATCTTTATTTTTTGTTTCTTTATGTAGTTGTTACTATTTTTTGCAGCTGCAAGAATAAAGCAACAGCTATGGTTGGTTTGCATTTCAATTCAATTATATCAACAGCACAGAAACTGCATCCAAACTGCTATTTTACAGCTGGCTTGCAATCCAAATGCACATTAGACTTGAAGATAATAATCCTATTCTAACGTTATAAATGTGAAAGTTTGTATGCTTGTTACTCCGTCACCCCACTACAACTGAACCAATTTGATTGAAAATTGGAATGGAGATAGCTTATAGACTGGATTGATACATAGGCTACTTTTATATTCGACAAACGCACATTTCCTGCAGGATTTGTAATAAACTGAAGACCAGGCAGGCAAAGCTGAGGGCTAATCCTTATAATCTATAAATGTTTATAAGCTCACCAGCTAAGAATCCCATATTAACTCCGACAGTGTGACTGAAAATTTGTGCTGCGTGTTTGACCTTCATTTTAGGGATTTTATTAGGGTCACAATGACTTTCAGTCAATTTTTTTATTAATCTTATACCTTTATAAGAGGATTGTTCTCATAAAGTTTTAAAATGTGGTCCCATTTTGCAATTCTTTCAGTGCCATCCATCATGTATTTTAAATTCTTAGACAGTAAGTTGTTGCGGATTCCTTTTAACAAGTGAGGCACATCATATAATGGGACCACTTCTTCATTGTCCACCTCAAACACTCCATCCCTTGCATCTTTACCTGCTTTGATATAGTCTTGCCTTGTTTCTTCAATTAACTGACTAATTGCACTAACATTAGATGTTCCCTGGTCACAAACAGTAGCAAGGACTTGAAAGCCAGCTTCCTTTAACTTTTTAATATTTTTCTTTATCATTGCTGCTAATTCAGCTTTTTTTGTACTGCCAGCACAAAACGAATATGATATTGGCTGTTTATAGTTTTTTAGAATGCCTCTAATCATAAAAACTAGCACGTGATCAGCAATTTCTGTCCTTACTACTTCACCATTATCAACTAAACCAGTAATCCTGTCATTCTTCCTGTCATAATCAATGTGTGGTGTTAGGGCCATTTCGTCAAAAACCAACGTACACAATGTATCATTGGGTTTCATTTTAGATGCCTGCTTCTTCAATTGCTGAAAAATATTTTCGTTTATACCAGGTTTTATATTTGCTTTGGATATCATCCTGGATAATGTGAATGGTGATGGCAGAACAAATACTTTTTGCAGCATCCTATAGGCTCTTGGCCCACGTTTAAAGAAATGCAATGACATAACTTTTTCTTCAGGAGTGAATCTTCTCCCCATTTTGTGTTTTCCACATTCTCTTAATTGGAGCATTGTAAAAATGGCTGCCATTGAGGTAAATTTTTTTAATGCTTTTAGAAAAGTTGGATTTTTTGATATTGTCATTGCTTTTTTCAGTCTCTTTGAAAATTTTTCTTTTGACACATTTAAGCTTTTCACTTTTTTCTTTAAGGTACTAATTCTTTGCCTCATTTGAGTCTTTGCAGACTTGGTCAGCTTCAAATCTGAAATGAAAATAACATACTTAAATAAATATTTTTTAAGCCTTTTCCATGTAAATGACCCAAATGTGAGATGAGATTCATACTGAGGGTTCTACACCATTACATGTAAAACACAGGTCCACAAGCACTTATGGTGGCTCTTTGAAGTATCAAACTATTATAGTTCCAATGATACAGCCCTGTCACAGACAAGACAGCAGAGGCTCAGTAAATAGGGTTTCTGTTTTCACCCCATGGGTACAGAACCCTTAAAACTATTGTTCTCATGATTTTGATATAGATTATGCTTGAATGAGGATCATCATATTATGATCAATTTAAGTTATTTGATATCTAATGGTAATAAATACCTAGTAAGAAAGAACTATAAAAGTAAATCAATGATTGCATTAATTAATCATCAATGCAAATATCATCTGCATGGTAATTCCTACAGATTCTTGTGTTCCATTTAATATGCTTGGTGAAATAAATACTTATTTAGTATACAGTAAAATAAAATAAATCTTACTAGATTTTGAGGTAGTAGCAGGTTTATGCATTTTGCTTGATGTTGAGGCTATTGCAGTTTCTTCCATATAATTTGTTGGAAAATAATCATTTTTATTAGTCACTTCAGCTAAGGGTATCCTTTGAGCTACAGAACCTATAAAATATTCATTATGATTAATGTTTTTTCTCATTTTAATTAATTGACTTGACTAGACGTCATGCAGTACTTTATTCAAAAGGTAGTTCAAGGTAGGTGGTTGCCAAAGAATATGTGAGCCTTAATTTCATTTAAATGAGAATGAAGGAACGGAGGTGAAGCGATCCTGGGGCTTCGTGGCTTAAATGTCACAGCACAAAAAAGTTTTTGGTAAAAAAAGTGTTTTGCACTCTGTGAATATTCTATAGCACACCCTAAAATAATTAAATGTGAATCTGAGGATGTAATATATAATGGTACCAATCCATTCAGCCCATTGAAGTAATTGTTAAAGATATTACTGAATGCATTTAACTTAAAGACACTAACAAAATTGAAATTCTATTATAAAATTAAAAACATGACAGTTTGTATGTATGGATATTTATTACTCCTTCAGTCTCAACTTCTGAACCAATTTGGCTGAAATTTTGAATGGAGATAGCTTATACCCTGAATGAACATGCATCAATTCTAGCAGACACCCGGAATATTCATCATTCCCACATGATTTGTAAAGAACTGAAACTACACTGTGAAGTCACAGGATAAACTATGTTTATAATATTTTCGAAGTATTACAATGCCATTAATTTAAATAGTAACTAACCTTTCATTTGTAATGTTGGAATTGCTATATTACTCAACATTTTACTCCTGGTCCAATACCTAGGTTCAAAATGTGCATGACATATTCTTCTGTATTTAAACACATACATATCCTCTAAATCCTTAAGGTTTTCACCCACTGCTTGTATCCAAGTCTGAAAGCGTGTTGGATCATATTCAGGATTCGGGAATTTGTGAAGTATTACACCATCTTCACCTACAAACAAATACTTTTAAAGAAGTTGGTATTAGTACAATATCAAGTTGTAGCAGCCAGTCATCATTCATCGCTCTACGAATGTGGTATGAATATCATTTGACCGCTTTGGATTCATGAATCAGGCATAAGTCCCTAAGAAGACCATGATCTATATTTCAGTATTAATAAAAAATATTGTCTTTTATTTAACTTGCGAATAAGTCGTACTTACGGCTTTTTTTACATTCCGAAACGCAACAAATTTTATCTGCTGCCATTACGAAGAAGTAGGTTTATCCGTAGGCGAGATATATCGAGTCCTTTTTACATGCGTGGGTCACTGTTATGCAAAGAAAATCGGAGTCCAAGAATAGCCAAGTCGTGATCAAATGCAAAGATAATCGGAGTCCAAGAAATAGCCAAGTCGTAATAAATATATGCAAAAATAACGAAAACGAAACACCAATACACAATTTGTCCAACCGGCATGCCAGAAAAACGTCAATGAGCAAAGTCAAACTTTGTCAGATAACAATATTAAAATGGCGGATGGCCACGTTTAAAAATTTAATCACAAATGTTTTGTTAAACTTTTATCTTAAACTTGAAGTAGTTTATATCAAAAGAATCATACTAAGTTATCAAATTAACTCCTATTCTGCTCAAAAAGATATTGTAAATATTATTATCTAGTTGATTCAATTAAATGACATTATGCAATAAATTAATCTAAAACATAAGCTTCTGAACGAACACTTATTTCATCACTTACACAGACTTGAACCACAGATAATGTATCACAAACCTTCATACGAGCTAATTTGGCTCGTTTCAAGATAAGCGCCATCCTTTGGCGAGTTGTGGAACAAAAATCCGTACCAGTTTCCATACAACAGAAAAATGTTCTAAGTGCAAAGGCCCTGGTGGTCGTACTCGTAAATTCATTCCGACCGACTCCAACCTGTGAGCTGTGACTCCAACGACTGGCCGTTTAATTTCCTCTCTAATATTGTGGTTGTCTTGTAAATGTGATTGATTTCAATTTACCGAAGCTGAAGATCCGCTTGAATGTTATTTACAGGCATTAAATAAGTTCGGTTCGAAACTAGATCCGCAAGTTTTGCGGCATCCGGCTGCTTGTTGTACCCAGATAAACTTTGTTCTGAATGCAAGTTTGAAATGCTATAGTTGAGCTATGAACGACGACAAAATGAATGCAAATAACATCGAAGCAGAATATATGGATATAGCAGTAAAAAATGCGTGGCCTATCATCTACCAGGTAAATTTTGTGTATTAAGATTTATGACGCGTTGGATAGCACTGTTATGCCACGCAAGAGTAACTCTGTTTACAATAAGGACCAATTATTATAGTAAGGTAGATATTGTGGGCGGTGTGTGTATCATTATCTTCAGCAGTCTATGTTATGAATGAAGACTGAAATTAGTAATGAAGCTACGCCCGCCATTACGGAAAAAGTTGAAGATACTTGTGTAAAAAAATCCCTTTTTAATTTTTATTTCAGTAATTTTTTTTTTTGTTTGCCATTGATCAAACTTGATGAATTATTTGAGAGTGTATAAAATAATAGCTCACCCCAAAAATGTTAAACTGTTGGTCAATAAATTAAAGTGAAATTGGCTTTGTTAACTAAATATTTTGTTTATTAGTAGTCTCAATTCAGTCCAGTCCCAAATGGGTATGTAAGAGCTTAAAACATGCTGGCTGGTCTCAAAACAACAAATGTTTTCTCACTATATGTAATAACCAGTAATTGGAACAGGTAGTGCAATGTTGTGGGATTTCATGACATAATCTGAATATGGATAAGCCATTAAATCCCACGTAGATGGGATTTATAAATTTGTATTTCCGATCACTGGTAATAACTATATAAAACTGTGATAATAGAGTTCCTAAGAGTTTTAAACTCTGCTAACCTCACAGGCCTGGCTGAATTTATGCTAACTCAGATTAGAAGATAGTAACCAAAAGTGTGTAGTGTTGCAAAAAAAACATTGAAATGCTGACTCATTTCATGTATTAGTTACTAGACTTCTTGTAATTGAGTGTACACTGCTTAACTTATAGTCACTGTCCATGCCATATTTGCTTGCCTCCCCCCTCTTTGTCCTGTTCATCTGTGAACTTAAGTTTAAACTTGCTACCATTATCATCTATAACAATAAATTCAGAAAAAAACATCAACAAATTTTTCTTTCTTTCTTGGAATTTTGAAATGTGCTTATTTAAATTTTGCTAAATGTTTCAGAAAATTGGACGAGAATGCCAGTCTTACACATACACATGTTTAGAGGCAAAGAAACCTAAAAATAAGCCTTTAAATCGCTACAGAGATGTGAACCCATATGATCACAGCCGGGTTATTTTAAAGCGATGTGAAGTAGATTACATCAATGCTAATCTAGTAAAGGTAAGATTATACTTTATTACAAAACAAACTAACAAGATGGTGTAGAACTTAATAGCTTGGAAAGTCAATGGTATTGGTACTTGGTTTATATGAAATACACATTTGGATGTGAGCTGATAAAATAACCAGGTAAAGTGAAAAGAAAACAAATATCTTTCTAATATTATAAATGAGAAAGTTTAGATGGATGTATGGATGTTTGTTACCATGCAGACAATGTCGCGGGCATATGCTATTAAGTAATTAATTATTATTTTCAGTATGTAATGTTATTTTCTTTTTGCATTTTTGCAAATGTTGTGATTGGTGCACAAATTGTTCTCACTTTTTGAGCCTCAATAAAATATAAGATGTACATAATTGTTGATTGAAAAGAGAATAATCAATTACAGTACCTCAAAACTAAAGCTTACTTATCATTACACAGCTTACATCCTGGTCTAATTTATAGTATGTAGTAATTAATTGCAAGTTGCTAGTTTGAATTATTGGCAATCTTTACACTAGCTGCATATACAGTGCTTCTTATGTAAGCAGATTTCTATTTTACTTTAGTATTTAAACTTTTGTTACCAGATGGACCGAGCAAATCGGAAATACATTCTTACACAAGGGCCACTTGCATTCACCGTTGGTCATTTCTGGCTGATGGTTTGGGAACAAAATAGCCGGGCAGTACTTATGCTCAACAAGATAATCGAAAAGAATGAGAAGAAATGTCATTGGTATTGGCCTCACGGCATAGGGGAGGAAGAAAAGTTTGTTCTCAGCGATGTCAAACTGACCATAGAGCAAATTAGCGAAGAAGATTGCAATTACTATACTACACGAGTTTTTAGGTAAGTAAGAGAATCATTTGATATACATATTCATTAATTATCTTAATATTTTGCTTCTATTCAACATTATTACTTTTCATGTAAAGAGAGACTGGCCTGTGCCGATTCTGATTTGTCGTAAAAGTTAGGTTTACTACTTACTAGTGATATGATAACTTCCAGATCAAATGTAGATGCAAAATTCTTTTAATTAATAACTGCCCCACGCACCATAACGCTGAGCTAAGGAATATCTGAAATTGTGTTCTATTCTGTAATTTAAAAATAAAAATATTAATTAATATATACATGTATGTAATTAATATGAAAAAAATATCGATTTTTTTAATGTATTTTAAAACTTTTAACACAAATTGTATAAATAGTCGATGCGAAAAGCTCTTAATTTCTTTTTAAAAATTAAAAAAAATCATAATATTTCAACAAGTCGTTCAAAAACCAATGGCGCGTTTGTAGTCACGTAACCACGTGACTACAAACGCGCCACGATTGGTTGCCATGTTTGTGACGTCATAATGTTAAGCAATTTCACGATAGTACAGTATCAACACTGCATCAGCCGTGTGCCATAATGAATAGAAATTAACACTGTGACGTCACACGCGCTCGGGTTTAATCTAATTTAAAAATTTATTTTCAATTTGATATAACATTATAGCGAAAAAAAATTACTAAAAATAGTTTGTTTATAAAATTTATATGGTCTTTCTACTTATTACTAAAATACCCCACCGTTCGTCAGTAAAGTAATTATAAGCCACTAGGACTAGATGATGCCCGCGACTTCGTCCGTGTGGATTAAGTTTTTGCAATTCCCGCAGGAACTCCTTAATTTTCCAGGATAAAAAGTAGCCTATGTCCTTCCCCGGGACACAAACTATCCCTGTACCAATGTTCATCAAAATTGGTTGAACAGGTGGGCCGTGAAAGCGTAGCAGACAGACAGAAGCACTTTAGCATTTATAATATTAGTATGGATAACCCTTATTAAAATATGATAAAAGTTTAAGGCATCGTCTGGGGCTTATCGCCATTATTGTGTAATACATTAATTAATATGAAGCTTTAACTGTATTATTATCTTGTTTAACGAAAAACCAACATTGCTTGCTAAGAAAGCTTTTAAATTCGTTTTCACGAGACTTTTTACTTTAGCAATTCCTTGACATCTGTTTTTCAGTGTAAATATCTCTGTAACTTCCCGTTGCCAGCGACATCGTACGCGTTGTGTGTGAATGTGCATATAAAAATTAGGTTTGAACTTTGTATGTTCAGTTTGTATGCGTTTGCGCATAGTTCTTCCGATTCTGTTGAAACTTTGTATAGTTGCACACTTGCAATTTTCTTATATAATGACATCACGTACATTAGCGGCGCGTAAGTGGTTAAAATATATTGGGAGGCATTGCATTGCAATGCATGCTGGGTATTATAATAGCTATTGTGTTCTATGAATAATCTTTATTTATGCAGCATATGAACTGAACATATTATATGCTACAAGAGAATAAAGTTACACAGCTAAATGCCGATTGCGAATGTAATTTATTATATTTTGATTATGTTATGATATGCTATGCAGTGTTTTTATCTGACTCAGTATGAGAAAGTAACTAACGGAGGTGCAGATATAATCATCGAGTGTGTATTAAAACACACAATATAAGATACCATCATATCCAGATACTTCTAGGATAATACCATCGATGTATTATGATACCTTTTAAAACTGAGTTGCGCGGCAGAAATTACGTGTAGTGGTTGAAAGTGGCTTTGTTTTTTGATTGAGATTTTTTAGTTCCCGCGGGAGCTCTTTAATTTTCCGGTATAAAAAGTGGCCTGTGTTATTCCAGACTAAAATCTATCCCTGTGCTAAATTTCATCCCGATCCGTTCAGCCGTTCTGGCATGATTGAGTAACAAACATCCATCCATACTTTCGCATTTATAATAAGTATAGAATATAAGATTTTTTGTTAAAGGTAGATATTTGCATAAAATAAATAAATGCATAAAATGAAAGAAAAAAAGTTTGACATTTTAGTTTTCTTCGTATTTGGCACTTGTGACTACGCAGTCGGTAATATTGGTTTTATATAACCTGCATCTAAAGTGCGAGTTTCAATACCTGTTGAGCCACCCGAAACTAGTCAATTTCAGAAGAATACGTCATTCAGCGGATAGAATGTCAATATCTTTTGATAATTTCAAACCTTTTTAATTGTCATTTTACCTGTCAACTAAACTGATACATATCATATTTGTAAACAAAAACCTAGCAACTAAAATAAATAAAAAAATACAATTTTAATAAAACTCGCACTTATATGAAAAATTGAGTGTGCCACGGGAGGAAACACAATTTCAGAGTTCGGGTGATGCCACTTCACCCTGAAAGCGTCTTGTTTCACCCCAAAACACACAATTTACTATATTTACGGGTTAGATCTTCCATACCTTATTGTTAGAAAATAACAATTTCTGACTTTGTAGGCACTCTATAACAAAGTTTTAAATATTATGTTGTTAATCTTGTCTTTTTCTTTTCAAAATAATAATTTGCGTTCATAATCTTTATAAGGACTTATTTAATTCATAAATTAAGTACAATACACAAAGAAACAACGAAACTCGAAATTAGTTAAAGCGAAACTTATTGAATCAACACAGTCATTCACTACACGACAATGTTGCTATCTAGCGAGCGGTACTTTCCGGCGTCAAATGGGTCGCTCAATTCCAAAAGGTAAGGTTTTATCAAGAAAACTTCATAATATCATAATCATAAACGAGAAATATTAGAAACAAAGCTTTTTAGTCCTAAAATTTCCCTCGTACCTGTCTTCTTACTAATATCATTAATTAGCTGAAGCCCGCGACTTCATCCGCGTGGATTGAGGTTTTTTTTGGTTTGAACCCCTTCTTCCGCGGGAATTTTTCGAGATAAAACGTAGCCTGTGTGTTATTCCAGACTGATCTATCTCTGTGCCTTTCGTTCAGATCCGTTCAGTCGTTCTGACGTGATTAAGTACGAGTAACATACATCCATCCATCCAAACTTTCGCATTTATAATATTAGTAGATATAGATGTAAAAGTTTGAATGTTTGTATATTTGCAAGTTACTCCTTCGCGCCAGAACAACTGAATCGATTTAGCTGAGGAATGGATATATCTTATACCTTGAATCACGTACAGAGAGAGATAAATAAAGAGTTCATGTGCGGGAAACAAACAAAAACCTTAATCCCGCGTGGTTTCTAAGTTGCGTCTACTTGTACCTTACTGTATAAGAAACTCTACTTGTAAACCTAACTGTATTCTCGTGCTTGGCTAGAAATGCGAGCGAAATCTTTATTATAACGAGGCTACAGCGAGCGAATTCACTTTAAAACAGAACAACATGATATGCAGTATGCAGGCTATGTGCATATGTTTACCGGATGATGTGTTTTTAATTGAATCTATCTCACCTTGCCATTCCGATGCATTGATGAAATCATAATGATTATACACCCGTAGGAGTTAAATGAAAATTTTACTGAAAAAAAATAAACCTATGAGAAAGAATACCCTTCTTTCTGAAATTATTAACTTTGTTTAAAAAGTGCCCTGTTAACAAGGTTCTTCAAAGATGATAATACCTTCAAAAATGGAAATACCTAGCATTAAAAATAATTGAGAAACAAATACTTAGGTATATATCTGACTGCATGGAACCTCGCGAATTTTATTACTTACTAGCAACCCGCCCCGGCTTCGCACGGGTGCAATTTAGATTTGTAATTTAATCGTAAAAAAAACAAAGTAAACAATTTATAGATTTTACATAACATGTACTTCGTTTACTGAAATATAAATTAATTAATACTTGTAATGTAAGTAAGTATTTTTAGTAATTACTGTGAAAGTTGACCTAAGTTTGTTAACCTGTGGATGACGATGGCAAGATTACATATTGAACGCTCCTATGGGTCAATACTCGCGTCTTGATTAAGAGCATCTCTGAGATGGATGTAGTCATCAGTCCTCAGCCGTTCTTGATTTCGAGATATGTAATTTAATCTTTCTGATATCATTTTAGCCATCATATCGACACAATATTGACTAAATAAGTCTCTGTAATAGTGTAACGGATTAAATTAGATAGATAGATTAAAAGAGCAGATTTTATTCATAGCTCCGATTTGGACGAAGGTCCGTTGAGAATAATCAACCAGTGGATCGTATCTCGTAAAGGCCTATGTCCAGCAGTGGATGCATACGGGCTGATGGATGGATGGATGGATCGTATCTGTTACTGTGAAATAAAACTCGATCGCGAATTATATTTGTTGACGCCTGCTGTCTTTCTCTCTGTTCTCTTAGTCGTTGGGAACGCTCGGCACTCGACACTCGCGCACGTTTTTCTGTGGTCCTCATATTTTGTTCTTCAAGCCGCTGTGAACTCTCGGCACTCGACTCTTGTGCGCGTACCTGTGTGGTTCTCAAATTTTGTTCTTCAAGCCGCTGTGAACCCTCAGTACTCGACTCGTGCGCGTACCTGTGTGGTTCTCAAATTTTGTTCTTCAAGCCGCTGTGAACCCTCAGCACTCAACTCTCGTGCGCGTACCTGTGTGGTTCTCAAATTTTGTTCTTCAAGCCGTTGTGAACGCTCCGCACTCGACTCTCATGGGCGTACGTGTGTGGTTCTCAAATTTTATTCTTCAAGCCGCTGTGAAAGCTCAGCACTCGACGCTCGTGCGCGTAGCTGTGTGGTCCTCAAATTTTGTCCTTCAAGACGCGGTGAACGCTTGACTCTCGTGCGCGTACCTGTGTGGTTCTCAGATCTTGCTCAGCAAGTCGTTGTGACCGTACGGCGCTCGATTCTCTGCCTCGCGTTTGCGACACGTATTCTCTCTGACTTGCAAGACGATTTTCATTTTCAAATGAAGATTCTTCAATACGACGTATTTTCGCCCTCGCCTGGGAACTATGTTTAGAAAGTTGAGACCTGGCCCTTTTAGGCATTTCGCAGTCTGTCTATAGCAGTTAGATAGTAAAATGTTTAAAAAAATGTTAGTAACTTCTCTTGTCTTTAATAAGTTTGTTTTGACAAATATGATATAAAAGACAGTCAGAATTTGATATATAATAAAAAAATAATAGACGAATAGAGGTTTAACATAAGAAGTTGCAAAAATCACATTATTATTGCAATTTTCGTGATCATCGTGAAAAGTAACTTAATGGATGCCTTTTGATACTCTTTTTAGGATCTTCGACATGGAGAGTTGTGAAAGTCGCGAAGTGGTACAGTTCCATTACACCACGTGGCCTGACTTCGGCGTCCCCTCGTCGCCAGTGGCGTTCCTGGAGTTTCTGAAGAAGGTGCGCTCTTCGGGCGCCCTCAACGCTGACGTTGGCCCGGCGGTGGTGCATTGCAGCGCGGGGATCGGCCGATCGGGAACGTTCTGCTTGGTCGACTCTTGTCTCGTTATTGTGAGTGTTCTGCTTTTTGTTTAATGTTTTTCTTTATCTGACTGCACCAAGAGTAGTGTAAATTTTTATATTTGTATGTACGCACTTGGTTTATCCCACTATATATGGTGAAAATCTGAAGAATATCTGGATTCTAGAAGATAGAGAGCGAAACTAATCAGGATAAGTTCATACATACGAGTATAACAAACTAGATGATGCCCTCGACTTAGTTTTTTGATTCTCGTGGGAACTTTTTGGCCTATGTCCTTCCCTTCCTCCCCCGTCCTATACCAAATTTAATCAAAATCTGTTGAACAGATGGGCCGTGAAATCGTAGCAGAGAGGCATACAGACAGGCAGACAGTCACTCTTTCGCATTTATAATATTATATAGTATGGATTGACGTCGTTGGTTAAAGTTTAATTACGATAAGATTGATAATGCGTTAATCTTCCTCACGTTTGGTCTACGGCAAAAAGTTCTGGTTATTAATTTGCTACACTACAAAATCCTACATTTTCAGTGTATTGACTAGGTTTTTTTTAATATTTTCAGATTGAAAAAGAAGGTTTGGAGAGTGTTAACATTCAGCAAATACTATTGGAAATGCGTAAGGATCGCATGGGCTTAATACAAACTCCGGATCAACTACGGTTTTCATATCAAGCTATTATCGAGGGGTACAAGAGATTCGATCCTAATTTCGTAAGTGGATAAAAAATTGTAAGACTTATCCGAATGATATTTCATCAAACACTCGTTTTATGTCGAAATTCGGCCGACTCAAAGAATACAGGGCAGATGTGGATAAAATCGATTCAAATTAACGTCATGAAACCAATTACGTATGCTACTGCCTAGTCAGTTTTGGAGGTGTATAAGTTCTTTTTTTGTAGGAAGCAGGCAACGTAAAAGCATCAGCTGTTGTTGTGAATACGACTTAAAAAATAGAGAGTTAAATTCCACATTACAATCAACCTTCCATCTACCATCCAACCAATCAATATTCCAAACTTATCTATTGTGCACCCTTACTTTAATAAAAAGCACTCTTGTTTCATAATATACGATATAATATTATAGCATACATCGTATATTGTGAACTTATTTCGATAGTTTGCCACAAAATTTGCTATGTTCTATGATCCGGTACGAAACTTTACGGTAACAGTAGGCTTTGTGTAATGTATTTTGGATGGGTCTTGTTTAACTTTTTTCCACCTTATTGCACAACCAAACAGTATGTTTTTGCAATGGCCAATTTAAGTCGCGAGTAAGTTATCTTTCAGTCAACCTCCATTCCAGCCAACCTTTCAGTCGTTATAATAGGGATGAAGCCTATATCAAAAATAAATTATTTCTGACTGATTGTTAAATAGAGGGTCTTCCAAAGACCTAAAATTCACGTACTCGGTTAGTTTTAAGTATGATAACCACTTAAAAATATAGATTGAAGAAAACAAAGTGTGTTGAAATTAGATGACATAACAGTTTTGAATTACATACAACTTGCATACTAAAAGTACGTTTTTAAGTTTGATAAAGAGTTGCTGATTTGATTGAGTTGTCATCATCCCAATTGGCTCGATTATTTTTATACGACTGCCTGAAAAAGGAGTAAATTGTTTTCAGGGTTCATGTATGTATGTATGTGAGTTTGTATATTCCACCATAACTTCTATACGCCAGAACTGATTTTGATAAATGAGGTATCGTTAGAATCCTTAACTTATTCTGGGTGACATAGGCTAGTAATTTTTTTTAAAAAATTGATGGGGTGACCATTGTCCCGCATTAAAGATTAAAGTTGAAAAACAAAACGAAAATAAGATTAACTATATAATCATCATCTAGAAAATGATGAGTAGATTCCAAAAATATATAACACTATAGTTGAATATCCAGTGATTCACAAGAAATGTGAATAAGATTCTAATTTAACTAGATTAATTTAGATTTTTAACTTTTTAGTTCGTTTTTTGGCAGGGCAGTCGTGTTTTTTATTTTTTTTTGATTATGACTTGTTCACAGAAAGAGGATCCAAAAATGGACGAGAGTATATACTCTGTGGTCGCCGAAGAGGAGGACGCGCCGCCGCCGCCTCCGCCGCGCGCTGAAAGCCTCACTAGGGCTCCGGCGAGGCCGCTCCCCAATATACCGACCAGTGCTTCGCTCGGTGAGTTGTACATGGGTCGTTCATTCCACGAATACGTGCCCACACGTCTTATATTGTGACGATGACGCCATTTAGCATGAAGGACACGCTGGCATGTAAAAATATTGATATTGTTATTGTTATTCATATATATTATCCATTGATTTTATTCGCACTGACATATATTCAATAATCTTCTAATTCTACCACAATCAGGTTTTATACCTGTCCAACATTTCTCCCTTCTAATTTGCATTACAATACCTGAATCTTAAACAAACAATAAAACAAAAACATGTATTCTCACAAAACATAAAACTTATGACCAATCCTTATAATTAATAGGTTTTCGTGGACGAAGTACCATTGTTGATGGATCTACACTATCAACAGCATCATGAAATTCATTTTCGATAACAGGATCTACAACCGTCATTGTGTGAGATGAGCTTAACCGTGTAATAATATTTTGTAGGTAACCTGAACTATAACTCGGAGAGCTCGAGTTCCGACGAAGAGGCACCCGTGCGAGAGTGCCCGTCCCCGACCCCCTCTGCTGATGACGAAGACGAAGAACCTGCCTATCCCAATGAGAGGTACGCAATAAGTAACTCGTAATTTTCGTAACATCATTTCGAATCCACATTATTCAAAGGCGGAAAAATGATACCTAACCAACAAAACTAGCAAAGAACTTGGTCATAATTTTGATATCAGCACTTTAATTGGCCAATATTTTTCATAGGATTTTGGCTATATAATTTCACGTTTTGGATGAGATTATATTATTATCAAATCCATCCATCCATCCCTTTTGAGTCGTTTTAAGTTTAGGAGACCATGATATATGTATGACGTCTCCATCTGTACCAGGCAGACAATTTTCAGCAAGTTTTGAAAATCGGTGTCATTCATTTTAAAAGATATAATTATCAAAGTGCTTCAGCCCTGAGTGGGCCTTGGCTTGGTCAAGCAAACTTCTCCATTGGAGACGATTAGAAGAATGTCCATGCATTGTACATGTCCTGCCCATAGCATTCTTGACAATTTTTGGATATTTTGATGAAATTCGGTTTTAAAAAAGCCTGTTAAGAAGATCTCAACAAAAGAAATACTTGCTGTGTTTCTCAGCCGATGCAGTAATTAAACTAGCGGCACGCTATGATGGCCGGTTTGACGTTTGTCCGCTCATGAAGTTCCGTATTAATTGATAACGACTTTGAAGGAAATAATTGTATTACTTTATTGACGATAGTGATGTGCAGAGATTCATAAATTTTATCGAATGTAGTTTTAGGTTTAGGACTCAAAATTTATTTATTA
The DNA here is from genome assembly GCA_964035005.1 of Erebia palarica. Taxonomy (NCBI): domain Eukaryota; kingdom Metazoa; phylum Arthropoda; class Insecta; order Lepidoptera; family Nymphalidae; genus Erebia; species Erebia palarica. The sequence continues at coordinate 27,715,824 of OZ035986.1, forward strand.
AATTGATTTCTTAAATGTATACAAGTGTAGAAAAATCAGTTTGCACCATTTAAGGGGTGAATGTACTTGTGAATATGAACAATTTTCACTATGTGGACAAACCTCTGAAATCGCAAAAAAATATCAATAAATTTTTAAAAATGGAATCTAATACGATCGTCACATAGGATCGCTGGCTAGCACAACTACTACCTCCGGCAAACTCGCGTCAATGCTCAATGCAAAACAAAGCAGTTTCGAATTGACGTTGCTTCGAAAAGTATAAACTGTCAGTGCAATGCGATTGTGATATAGTTTTGACCTGGCTTTGGATTTCAAATATTGATACTGCATTACTGTTGACCCTTGCTCGTTAATTTGGACTCTGTTCAAGCCCTTTGTTGTGGATTTCGTCGATATGACCGAACGTACGCAGAGAACTGTTCTAAATAGTCAGACACGTGAGTTCGTAATACGCCTTCGTAACTATTTCGATCGTGAAGCTCAAAATGGAGGGCCAATTTTACCTATAACGTCAGTGGTTGAACGCGTAGCTGATGCGCTTAATATTGGACAACGAACTGTTAGACGGATAACTAAAAAAAAATATGGCGAGACTGGCACAGAAGAAAATAAACTTCACACACCAAAAAAGAGAAAACGAGCAAAACCAGTCGTAGGCATCGATAGCTTTGATGCCGATGCTATCCGAAGACATGTTTACGGCTACTATTTACAGAAGGAGTATCCAACAAGAAAAAAGTTGGTGCATTCACTGAAGGAAGCTGGATTATTCTTCGGTGGGGAAAGTTCTTTAACGAAGATTTTGAAGACCATTGGATTTCGATACAAAAAATGTAACAAACGCAAAATATTGATGGAAAGATTTGATATAGCGATGGCAAGGTATACTTTTTTACGGCAAGTGAAAGAAATCAAAAATTGGCAAAATGTTGTGTTCTTGGATGAAACATGGCTTAATGCTAACCATACTGTAGGCCGTTCTTGGAACGATGACACAGCAGCATCTACTTCCAAAGTTCCTGTAGGAAAAGGATCGCGACTTATAATTTGTCACGCCGGAACCATCAACGGGTTTGTCGAAGGTTCTCTCATGGCTTTTGCGTCAAAAACCACTGGAGACTATCATGAAGACATGAATGGAGAAAAGTTTACTGAATGGTTTACCTCAATGTTGTGTAGCCTCCCTGAACCATCTATTATAATTATGGACAACGCCCCATACCACTCGATGCAAATTGACAAGCCACCTGCCCAATCCCAAAAGAAAGCTGATATCGTCGCATGGCTTCGTAAAAATGGCGTAGATGCAAACATGAATATGTTAAAAGCGGAATTAGTACGTCTTTTAAAAGAAAACAAACCAACCAAGATCCGATACGTCATTGACGAAATAGCATTAGAACATGGGCACAGAGTTATACGGTTACCGCCTTACCATTGTGAGTATAATGCGATTGAGTTGGTGTGGGCTCAAATTAAGGGATATGCTGCAAGACACAATACAGAACCCCCATTTACCACAAAAAAAATGCTAAAATTATTAGAAGAAGCTTGTGAACATGTGACTAAAGGAGACTGGGAAAAGGTTGTGAATAGAACTGTTAAATTAATAAGGGAAGATTATGAAAGAGATGTGAAAATAGATAATATTATAGAAAACGAACATATAATTATTAATGTATGTGATGATAGCAGTGACGACAGTGAAAATAGTAGTATGGACGAATCTGATTAATTATGGCCTTTTGTGGCACCTTTTTTGGTATCTTTTGTATTCATATGTTTCTTGTGTGCATATAAAGTATGTATATTCATTTTCGTTCAAATATTCAGTTCGTTCAAATAAATTAAATAAACATATACATTTTTGTTTTATTAAACCTATATAATCAGGTACAAAAACAAAACTTAATTGTTTTTTGTTCGAGAATAAATTGACATTCCACATCACTATTGTAATGTGTCAAACCGGCCATCATAGCGTGCCGCTAGTGTAATTACCACCGTCACGTGTTATATTTTACTGACGTTTAAAAGATTTACAGTGTACCTACATTGAATGAAGGAACTCAATTCAATTTGAAGAATCACAAACGTGCATTATGTAGGCAATATCTGAAGATGCTCCGGTGTCGGAGTGAAACCTACGTTGAGGGTAGTTTGGGGGGATTTCTGTGGTGTGATGAATGTCACGAGCTAGTGGTGCGGGATACACACTGTACCACATAGATTTTCCTGATGTCGCGGATTATAGCGAATTAAACTTCTAGTTTTTTTTTAATCCACTACAAGTTAGCCCTTGACTGCGATCTCACCTGATGGTAAGTGATGATGCAGACTAAGATGGTAGCGGGCTAACCTATTAGGGGCATGGCAGTTATATTAAACCCATACCCCTATTCGGTTTCTACACGGCATCGTACCGCAACGCTAAATCGCTTGGCGGCACGTCTTTGCCGGTAGGGTGGTAACTAGCCACGGCCGAAGCCTCCCACCGGGCCAGACCGTAGAAAATTCAGAAATTACAAATTCCCAAATAGACCCTGCCGGGGATCGAACCCGGGACCTCCGCTCGTTAAGCCAACAGCGCTACACACTGCGCCACGGAGGTCGTCAAATTCCTACATTATGATGGACTTCCGCAAAGTAATAGGCCTATTACACTGCACTTTCCACAGGGACCTGTTGTAAGGGTGGGCGTGGCCGCTAGATAGAGCGTTGCTTATTGCACAGCAATAAGGATCAATTTAGGGACCCTTTCTCCCTAAATTTTATTACACTACATTGATTCAAGTGTAAGGGGTCCCTGTGGAAAGTGCAGTGTAATAGGCCTATGACGCCTGCTTCTATCCAATACCTACTTTAAGTAATGAGTGTTTGGTTGGTGGGTCGTTCGCAGCGGCGAGAGCACGAGTACGCTGCGCAAGCGCCGCACGCGCGAGCTGGCTGACCGCATCTCCGTGATGAAGAAACGCGGCCGCGACGCTGAGCGGTGGCATGCGCTCAAGAGGTCTCTATACAAGCCACTCACCATCACTTTTGGATTCATACTAGCCGGCATTGTCATCTACACATACGTCAAACATTAACCCGACGCCCGCCATACCTCCCCGGTGTACTCCATACGCCCAATGTATGATCAATTATGACCAATTATTACCTGGACGGAGCTATAACAAGTGTAGAGCCGCGTTGGGTGTGTGACCCGACGATATGGTCATAATATTGCGTTTAAATAAAATATTTTAAAAAAAATCTCCAGTGTCTCAATCTGGCTTGCTCCAGAATGTGATAATGTATTGTGTGCAGCCGTTTTGTAATTTGTTCATGCCAACAAGGCGAAAAAATCTGTAATTTCAATTTAATATATTTAATGTTATCTCTAATTTTTTTATCGTAAAAATTGCGATTTTTATATTCTGAATAATGAAAACATTTATATGCTATCAGTACGATTGTCTTGTCCTTTTTTTGATAACAATTAATTTCATTTTCAAACAAATAACATAATCAGCAAACAAAAAAATTTACACACTTTTGTAAGCTCTCACTGCGTCCAGGTATTAGTTGGGTACGGTACGGTTAGTATGCCCATTGTATACGTAGTTGTATCATCCGTTGCCCATTGCCGTAAACTGTACTACGCGGGCCGGAAAAACAGTCCGCTTATGGACATTATTAACTATCTTATTATCCCAGTATATTCAGTAAAAAAATAAAAATCTTCGTTGAATATCATGAGTTAACTTTGTATAAAAATGGTTTCATTTTATACAAAGTCAGTTTTGACGTATTTTTTATATTTTTGTTAATAGAATTTCAGAGTTTGTTTTTTTTTGACAGGAGTCTATGGCAGCTAACATTACCATAAAATATTATGAAGCTTTGCTTTTATTGATACCTTTTATCAATAATTATTTAAAGTGGAAATCTGTGGCAATAAAAAACAGCTGCTAGTAGAAAGAGCTGTATTGGTGTATATTTCTTAGAACAAAAAGTCTTCTCTTATTTATTGAATAGGGTAGCTGCCATAGAGATGCCTGATTAGAAACTCGCCTGTATATATGCACTTATTATAAATCGATTATAGAGGTTTCCGCATACTTCCAATCTGAACCGCATTAGTTTTTTAAGAATGTTGGAAAGATCTAAAAGTACATATTATTATAATATGTAATGATTCCTACCTAGATTTGGTTAAAATGACCTCTACAAAATAAAGTAAAGTATAAAGATTTAAAAACTCGAATTATCGTGGCAATATATAATAAAGATGTCTCTTTTATTTTTAATTCGTTATTTTATTAGGAAATAAAGATTAAATTGAAGAAAAATAAATAATGTTATTCACTCTTAGGTTACTAAATACAAGATTTCAATTGAGCAACTAAATAACGTGTACTTTAATTTTATCTTGCATAAAAACAAACATGGATCACTGTCTCGATATGTAAATGATATGGTGATTACAATGCAATTGCCCATTAGTTAAATGTCAATTACTGTTTTCTTAACCTAGTGTTAGTGGCAATGCATACGTTCCAATTGCATTTTAATGTGACTAAACGGTATCAGTGAAATTAAATAAAACATCAATATAACACGATGTTTATGGTTAAACAATGTGTAAGAATATTCTCAGACATTTAGTTATTCTATATTTTTTGTAGTGAAAGTACTAAGTATCTCTTAATTATACATACCGTGTTTGTTTGTGTCTTTTCATACATGGCTTAACTTTATTAAAAAAAAAATGGGCAATAGTCTACCCACTTTATTGCTATTTTTAATAAATGAAAATGTATTTTATTTTTCTTTTCATTCTGTATGATGGATCAATTTATTTATAATAAGGTATATGTATGTACCTCATATTATATCTTGTGATGGATTTGTGACGAAAATTAATGAATTACGAGCTTACTATTCAATATTTTGTTTACAGTATTTAGAGCATGTGTAGCATGCTCTTAGCAGCATCTTATATGATGAAGTGACCCAAAAATGAAATAGTTCAACGTTTGTTCAATCGTTCTATACCCATGTGTTGGCGTATTGTTCTTCTGATTGAGTAACTTTGTACAATAGGCATGATGACTGATTTTGAGAAATGGTCAGATTATGTTCGGAAATACTAATTCGAAAAAATATATTATTTCTGCAGAAAAATAAGGTTTGGTAGACAAAATTGGCATTTGAAATTTAAATTTTAAAATTCGCGCCAAAGCGCCCGCTGGTGTCATGGCGTTTGTGACGTCACGATTGTTTTTACCAATGTACTCTGTGCAGTGTGCAGTATACATTAGTGCGATTGTCAAAGCTCGAAGACAAACAATTGTGACGTCATTCGATTCTTGGTGTTTAATCCAATATGGCGGATTGCTGTATTTTATAAGTTTATTTTATCAAAATAAATAGCAATCTCATTCGAAATAGAAAAATAAACACGTTTTTTATAGTCCATGAATCCTATTTCATTAGATTAATTCATAATTTAATTGATTCTTGGTTACTGTCATCATGCCTATTGTTTTCTACACTTTGCAGTGACGGTTTCTGACGTAGTGCCATCATCGTACAATAGGTGTCGCGCGAGTCACATTGCAACGCATGTGGGGCATCAGCCCGTTAGATATAGAATTTCTATGAATGTAATTTACTATGGGAAATTTTTACACTCCTTTCGTATTTTTATACCTTATCAAATCCTTTGAGAAATTCTAAATATACCAATAGTGTTAGCTAATGGTTAAACAGCTTTCGCCTGTTACCGTTTAATGGTTTTAAAGAAAAATCGTTGATAATCACTTGATATTTACTAAATATGCATCGCAATGAATTTGGCTTTATAAACGGTGTAGTAGACAGTGCCTTCTGTGGTTCACGTATTTGACTATTATTTTATACAATATAGTAAACTATTTTGAGAGCAATAAAAATAAACGATAGGTTTTAGGTACTTAGGAATAACAATGGTTTCAAAGTGTATTCTGAGTAAACATTCGATTACCCCAACCATTACGATATTCAGTAACATAATAAATAAAATCAAACAAAATAATTTTAAAGGAATGATTAGCCTTTATTATAACACAAAATAACGCAATCATTTAAATGAATACTGAAAGGCAACAGTTTATACAGTCTCCTTTAATCATAAACAACTCTTCTGATAGTATTTTTAATATAATATTTAAAAAAAAATATTATGTGTGATATCCGAGTGGAACATTTTTTATTTTCAAATTGTATACGTGCACGTCTTATCGGTGTCCTCTTGTGAAAATAAATCAGTATGAATTACATGGTTGTCATTTTTTTGTAAAAGAGTATACCGTTTTGTATCATAACTGTAATAAAAATATTAACTACTCAGCTCGGAAATTTAAATACATCAGCGATATATAGATTGCTAGGAATGTATTTATATATTTTATTAGCCCAGTGAGATTTTTACAGTGGTCAGTGAGGCGTAAACGGAACTATTCAAATAATTTAAAAATTGGGAGAAATCTAAATTAAAACTAATCGATCAATGCAACATAATTTCTTAAGTCGTTATAAAAATTAATATAAGACCTCTTAGTAAAATTTTATTAAAATAAATACAAGCCGCTAATGTAATTGTATTAATATAGGTAGGTAATCGCCATTTTTCCCCTCTTAACAGTTTCACTCTCTGCCTCTGCTGGGCACAAATCTAGCTTAAAATCTCTTTAACGGTTTTATTTATTTAAAAATCTTACTTTGCAGATACAATATTCTCTATTTCTACTGCCATAAAATAGTTACGTAGGTGGGCCTTTAAGCGTCCGACTAATCTAGCGGAAACGTTCAAGTAATTTTGCTTTAGCATTTGGTGCGTTCAATAATTACGGCCGCGTTTTCTTAACAGTTCAATATCGTGCCTAGCCCCGAACACGCTTTTAACTATGTCCAAGTATATTTAATTAGTAATAAAAAGTAATATTAATGGCTGAGGTTGTTAAATTTGAACAGGTTTATTAATATTTCAGGTTTAAATCGGAGGAAACCCCTAAACTCAACCATGCGAAGACTGAAGAGCGTAGGTAACAAATCAAAGACAGTGTAATAACATAAAATGTAAAAGTAATTAATATTTACATATCTCTTTTATGCCGGTGGACATCAAGCTTTTCTTAATCTCTAAATATTCATAGACGACCTGCGTTAAACGATGACTTTCAGTTTTACTGTGCAAGTAGAATAGTTTTTTAACATTTAACTTTTCAATCTTCATTAAAATGTTATAATAAGGCAGCGCAGATATTGCCCAAAGCTCTCACATAACAAGTCCACCAGTTTCTGTCCCAAGTAACCAAAATTTTGGTATTGTCTCTAAAACTCAATCATTTAGTAAGTCAACAATAAATTTAGATATACATCACTATTTTTAAAAGAACTTCCAAACACATAAATTACTTTCTCATCAGAATCCTACGTAGTGTATTTGCAAAAGTTTATAATCGTTTAATTCACGCAACATAGTGTAAATGTTGTGCGGATTCAACGAAAAACTTTTTAAGTTTAGATAAAAGATGTTAGATATGCGTAGTATCATCTTATACCCAAAGATTTGCAATATATGGAATCAAATACTGGTGTAGTATTGGAAATTTTTAGTTATTATGTTGTGTTTTCTTGATTATACTAATTCCCCAAGAGTGGCGGATCACCTAAGTTACGGGACATTTAAATGATAAGTTTTCCAGATTTTTGCTCATATATCGAAAGCTATTAGAAATATCACTACGATTATGTACCTGAAACAATCATTGATGAACATAAAACTTCCCACCAACTGGGTAAAGTAAAAGTAAAATATACTTTATTGTACACCATACAAAAATACAACAAAAATAATCTAATGGATATGGCACAATTGGGGTGTACTAAAGAGAAGAAATTAAGTAATATACAAAAAAATACAGAAATGAGTAATATAAAAAATAAATTAAAAGTAAAAACTTTTTTAAAAACAAGTTTTTATTAAAAAGGCTATACTAATATTAACTTTTTATCTATACTAATATTATGAAGAGGTAAAGAATGTGAGTTTGTAAGGTTTTAGGGGGTAATCTCTGGATCTACTGAACCGATTTTGAAAATTCTGTTGCCAATAGAAAACCACATTATTTGTGAGTGTCATAGGCTATATATTAACCCGAAAAATTAGGGAGTTCCCGTGGAATTTAAAAAACTTATTTCACGCGGACGAAGTCGCGGGCATCTGCTAGTAAAGAATAAGATAAACTTCTCCTTTAAAACTTTTACTATCAACTTATTACGTCCTTACACAATTTATATGATACTAGCAGACTTGTTCTCAGCAGAGTTATTCTCAGCAAGCCATTTTTTCATTTGATACCCATAATGTAGGAGTGGATTGAAAATAATTAGTCCGCCATCTTGGATGTTCCGCTATGTTGAATTTAGAATTACATCACATAGCTAACCATGCAATTTGTCATCCAAACTAAACTTGTATATGTCATCGTAAAATTGCAGAAACCGTCAGATTGCAATCTAGTGCTTTTTATCTCGATAGATTGTAAATTGTCGACAGGTTGTGAACCGTTCAATATTCTGAGTGTCAAAATATTCATTGTATTTACGTTTTCTTATCTCTTCACATAAACGACAAGGTAGGTTTTATCGGGTAAATATACCTATCAGATTACAATCTACCGAAAAATAATGCGTTAAATTGTAATCTGTCGACAGTTTACAATTTCGCTAGTTAGATTACAATCTAACGTTTTTTGCAATTTTACGGCGACATTACATAGACAGACATTATATACAAAATTTCAGCTCAATCGGTTGAAGATATCTGCTTCAAAATTGAGTTGCAAGATCAACCACCCGAACAAACATACATTGCAAGTTAAATAAAAGCTTTTAATTAGTATAATTATAAGTATCTAAAGAAACATTAAAGAAAGAAAGATATAAATATGTATAGTAATATCAATTACTAGCAATCCGTCCCGTACCGGCTTCGCACGGGTAGCACTAATAATCCTATTAGTCTATACCCAATATAGCCAGTGGGCAGTGGGTAGGTTTAAAATTTTAATATAGTAAGAGTATGCCCCGGCCTCACCACACAATCGCCAGCCCTGAGATTATAGCAGCCGCAGTCGCGTCATTTTCCGTTGCACGTTACATTATTCTTGTGATATCTCATAGGATATTAATCTAAATTAAATGATGTAAAGGACAAATTTTATCTTAATTAGGTACTTGAGATGATTTACATATTTATTTTGATAAGTATTAAATACTATGTCGGTAAAACACCTTCCCAAGTAAAGCATTGGTTTTGACCAAGTTTGAAATTCTTAAAAATGGTTATTGTGGGTCAACCGTAAAAGATAAATATATGCTATTTTCTAGAACTTTTTGAGAGGAACAATTCCATCATATATAGTTTTCGTGTAACTTTAACTATTAACGCAGCGCACGCCACGTAAGCTCTGAAAAGAGACGATTTTTTCCCACTCAGTTCACATTATTGCAATTTTCGTAAGGATCTTGATTTTGTTTGAAAATAAAATATAGCCTTTGTTACTAGCTGGTTATGTATCTTTCTATTGGTGAAAGATTTTTAAAATCGGTTGAGTAGTTTTTGAGTTTATCCATTACAAAAAAACAAATCTTTCCTCTTTATAATATCAGTTTAGATAGACGACACAGATAAATATATTAAGACGATAAATAATGCTGTTTCAGCTTCGTTTTGAAGATAGGAAGCGATTGAAATAGTCTAATATCCAAGGGGAGAGAATTCCAAAGCCGTATAGCAGTAAATAATTATTTAGGAGTTTACAGGATGTATAATTTGATAAACACTCCTAGGCAGCTCTTGCAAACTACCCGCATTCTCTAGTACTCGGAACTCTCTCTCTGATATTATAAACGCAGAATTTTCCTGACCTTGCATTCTAAGAGTGGAAAAGATCAGTTTTGGGTTTCGTACTAGTCTATAACAAAATAAACTCGCCGGCATATTTAGCGGAACATAAAAAAAAGGTTTGATATCAGTATCATATAAGGTTGCTGGCTGGTTTATACGTCATTAAATTTAAAAAGAAATATTTTCAAATTAAGATAACAACTGAACATCACATTTTATGCAATTGTTTTAATTTTATTCAAATACACCTTATCTGTAGCGAACTTCGAGTATTTCTTCCTTCTGAGTTTGATTTAAAATTTCATTGAAATACTGTTTTTTGTTAGTTTTTTTTAATCGCGTATCTTTCTGAAGTTGATGACTGAATTATGCCTGACTTAGCCCCAACGGAGATTGCCAGGGCACTCGAAATGCGAAGAAATGGTCAAACCTACAGAGTGATATCCAGAGATCTTCGTCGACCAGTTTCAACGATCCATCGCAGTATCCAACGGTTCAGGGAGGCCGGTACTTATGTGAGAAGAGCAGGACAAGGCAGAAAAAGACGCACTTCGAGTAGGGATGATCGTTTCATTCGGCTTCGTGTACGTAGGAACCCCCGTTTGACGGCCGTCCAAGCCCGACATGAGTTAGAAGCAGTGCGGGGTGTAACCGTAAGTGTGCGTACGGTACGAAGAAGGCTCGAAGAAGCTGGTTTGGGTTCATTTGTGCCCGCCAAGGCTCCAAGGCTCGAGGTAAATCATCGTAGAAATAGGTTAACTTTTGCTCAGGAACATCGACTTTGGAACGCAGACCAATGGAGTAAGGTATTGTTTAGTGATGAGTGCAGAAATCTCTTAAATCAAATTGACGGCGGGCAAAGAATATACAGACGCAAAGGAGAACGATACATTCAGACAAATTTTGAAACTACAGTTGCATACGGTGGTGGATCAATAATGGTTTGGGCGGGCATTTGTTTGGGAGTTCGCACAGACTTGGTAGTGATTGACAGAGGGAGTCTGACTGCAGACCGCTATATCAGAGAAGTTTTAGAAGAAAATGTCGTACCGTTTGCCCCATATATCGGTGAAGATTTTGTTTTTATGCAGGATAATGCTCGGCCGCATACCGCTCGGGTAACTCAAGCTTATCTTAATGATATGAATATCACTGTTATGGAGTGGCCGGCGAGATCACCGGATATGAACCCAATAGAGCACGTTTTAGGACTTGCTGAAAAGAAAAGTTAAGTCCAGAATTCCAGCTCCTGCCAAAGTGGGAAAACTGCGAATCGCCGTAGTTGAGGAATGGCGGAGACTATCCCAAGAGACCATCGATAACATCATTCTCAGTATGCCTAGACGGGTAGAAACTTTAATAAGAGCACGTGGAGGAAATACGCGATATTAATCACCATTTTTCTAATTTAATTAATTGTTATTTTAATATTAAATGTTCAAAAATGTACAATTTTTCACAAATAGCCTTTACTCGCAAAATCTGTTCTTAATGTGATCTCATTTTAAGTAAAACAAATGAAACTTTAAATAACAAAAGAAGTGTAGTAGGTAAGTAGATTTTAAAATAAAACCATATTTTTTTAATTATGGACCTTTTTTTTATGTTCCGCTAAATTTGCCGGCGAGTTTAGTAAAAGTCGATACATTCTTTATTCAAATTACATAATATATAGGTACATACAGTGAAAATAAAAAGAAAGTTAAGAAATTTTATGCATTCAATTTTGATCGAAGTACATGTACCTACTTATATTTTGAATAGTTTCCGAGTTAATTAGGTGTAAAAAAATCTGTCAGTTAAACTTCTATTCCATCTCCAGCTCACCCCCACCCACAGGGATTCTTGGTATGTTAATTTTTTTTAATTACACCAGTAATTTGGTCCGATTGCCCTATTTGGGGGAAATTTTCTTTCAATTATCTATAGTCCGCGCGCGAGCTCTGAGGAATCCTATGGAATGTTAAAGTAATGACCTAGAGTGCAAAACAATACTGCTATCGCAAAATTACATGCGTCAAGCTCGAAACTAGTGCTGGGAGCGAGCTGGGTATGGAGCGACGATTGGGTGTCGTACAGCCGTCGTTTCTTCAGACCCCGATTCCTCGTAGCTCGCGCGGATCTTTATATCGATGTGACGTGATAAGTTAGAGTGGTCATATTACACGGACAGCTAAGCTACTTCTAAATATGTCATACCGAGAGAATGCTCGAGCGAGGGGTCCGCGTATAGCACCTCTCTTATAACTAAACTTATTAATCCGCCTTACCACAAAAAAAACGAGTCTCGTGCACAGGAAATCTGTAATGTTCAAAATAAACACGCGACTAATGTTGAAGTTTTTTTTTGTAAAAAGGCCGATTTTATTTTCTGAGACCAATTCCTAATACTGCCGGCAGGTCGGTCGAACACTAAAGCATATTTGCATAACGTTTTAAAGTCTGAGTTACTGCATTTTGGCCTCGTGTATACCATACGCTCCTGTTTCATTGAAACGTCCCTCATACAGTGTGGAAAAAATCATGAAGATGCTCTTAAGCATTAGATTGAGAGGCGGGTTTTTTTCGTTGAATCGGGTATACCCTTTTACACCTATTATGTAACAGAAGAGTAGCCATATGAATGTGTATAAATGTAAGGTACTTCTTTAGAGTATTTATTTAGGTTATTACTTATTATAAAAATGTGCACCTTTATTGGGGAAATGCGAGTCATTTTCGTAAATTTAAACCATTTATTGTTTTTAATTATGATTAGGTACCAATAATTATAATAAGTATTACTAGAAATCAAGGAAACGTAGAACTATGATGCTACTTCTGTGGGACATGGTCGTAGCTCTGATATTTTGATCGCACTATGTATACCTAACCTAAGTATTATATTGAACGTTAGTTTTAGTATATTAAGAGTCTTCCTATATTATCACTTAGAATATCAGCGTCATTCTACGCCTCTATAATAGAGGTGAGAATTGTGTAGGATGCCTCTTATTAGATAGATATTCATCTCTGTACATTTATGTATCCGATAGAATTACGAAGCGCGTGGCGTGTCCCAATGAATCTTCTCAGTAGATAAGTACGAATAGTGTGTTTGCTGAAAATGGTCTACGTTTCGTATATTGTATGTCTTGCCATTTAAATGATTTAAAATCATTGTTTCGTAACTGTTCGGCGACCACGCTGTTCGCCTAGAGGGAAAGAAAAAAAACCGGTTTCGCTAATTCGATCTAGGTATTTCGTACACAGTCAATGTTGGTCTTGATTTTCGATTTAAATAGCGAAGAATGATCTGGATTGACAGTGTACAGAGCACCATATAGCTTAATAAATATCGAATAGTATTACCTCAATGAAGATGCACATACATGCGAGGCACGTTAGTTAAGCCATCTGTCACAAAACAAGGTGATATTCGCCAGTGCCAGATAAAGAAGCACTGGGCCCGTAGCAAAAGTGAACAGGAGGCCCTTGCACATAAAATTTAGGGTGTAAATAAAACAAAATATTAATTAAAAGGATAATTTAATGTGGGCTTTAGAAATGACACTCGTCATTCGATTCGGGGGATTCTTATTGAATTCCTCTTGTAAATACACGCTCACTTTAAGCAATAGGTGGTGGCTTAGTGGATGGCTCTTTTTTTGTAGTTTTTTGGGCACAGGTTCCTCCAGGTTGGCGGGGCCTCCCAAGGCGCGGGGCCTGTAGCATTTGCTGCTCTATGGCCAATCCGGCACTGGACATCGTACATATAGCGTCCTGACATTGTTGTTTCACACACACAACGCTATTCAGTAGAATATTGTTGTGCTAGATATGCAGAACCTCAATTCAATTCTCATCTGATAAAATAAGATAACTATGGCGATTCGTTAGTGTTATATAGTTTAAAATTAAAATTTACTACGTTGATTGTTTTTTGCAATCAGGATATGTATGAAGCTGACGAAAATAAGAAAGTATGTGTAATATTATTTGTTGTAAAATTAGAAAGAAATTTAGGTGTATCTACCTAAGACCTTAAAATATTTATCTAAGCGTAGACTCGTATCGTTTAAAATAACCCATAAATTGTGCAATAAAATTAGAGAGATCCCACGTATAATGGACCAAGATGCGACGTACCTTTTCATTGTAAAGAAATTAGTCTAGGCAATAAAGCTAGTGGACCCCAACAAAAATTCGTATATTATAAATATCCAATAAAAAATCAGAAAGGAAGTAAGGTTTTTATCGTATACCCAATTGTTTAAGCAAGAAGGTACATTATCGCGTAAACGAAGTTTAGGTTTGATAATATAATGTTTAAATATCGATGTTCTACATGATTATTTCATTTGATATTTCGGTTTTGAATGTAAACTGCAAATATAGTACCTATTATTATTTTTAAAAGATCGAGAAAATATTTAATATAAGTTTTAGGTATAGATACTTAACCTCCGTATGGATTTTTTTTGGATATTTTTGTATAAGTTTTGGTTCATACCATACTACCCTGCCAAGTTTCAAAGACTAAGGATTATACGGGGGTCTACATACAACAAACTCCCCCGTTGCCTAGACTAAATGTTTTAAGAAACATATCATTATTTAATCGAAACCACTTAGCGAATATTTGCAACTATCAATTGTGCAAACTGCTAATCTTTGGGCGTTAACACCAAATGATTTCGAATTATGCAAGAATTATATAATTTACGAAAGGAAATATTCGACTTTAGTGCATAATAATAAATAATAAGATTTGCCTCTAAAGAACTGCAAGTAATGGCGCTAGAACAATTCCGACAGATGGATTATCTACATTGTTTAAATTTAGTTACTGATTACTTATGAAAAAATAAATTGTAAACTGATAAGAAAGACTTGAAGTATTATTTAATAACCTCTCGACTAACGCCGATTTTTCTCTTCTTGAAATCTACGTTTCTGTCCCCTTTCAGGATTTACGCCCGTACTCCATGTTGAGTGGCGGATTAGCAGACTTTACATACCTTTGGAGACTTGGTGAGGAAGGAGGCTTGCGGGTTGCCTCATGATATTTATTAATTGCCTATAACGCGCTAACACTCGAAAAGTTACACGTGCGTGCGGCGTGCCCAGCTTGGACGGTGCCAAGGTGCCCGGGATGGAATCCCGAACCCAAAAAAGGAGGCCGAAGTGTAAACTTCTACGCTATCAATGTTTCAAAAAAATTCAAAATTCAAATCTTTTTCATTCAAATAAAAAATTTATGTTAGTACTTTTGAATCGTCAAGTGAGTACCACTGGTTCGGAATGCCATTCCCACCGAGAAGAACCAGCAAGAAACTCGGTGGTTGCTCTTTTTAAGTAATTCATTTACAATTATTATATCAATTTATGTCACCGTAAAATTGCAAAAACCGTGAAATTGTAATCTAAATAGCGAAATTGTAAACTGTCGACAGATTACAATTTAACGCATTATTTTTTGGTAGATTGTAATCTGTTATGTATATTAACCCGATAGAACCCAAATGATTCTGATACCTGATTATATATGTCGAACCCTAACCTAACAAGAAAGACGCAAGAAAACGTAAATACAATGAATATTTCAAAAATTTACCCTCAGAACATTGAACGGTTCACAATCTGTCGACAGTTTACAATTTCGCTAGTTATATTACAATCTGAGGGTTTTTGCAATGTTACGGTGACATATACATAAGTAACCGCTGTCCTTAGCATTGCTGGAGCGATCAAATCCATGCTCCTCTATCATTTACATAATCTTCGACGCTCCTCTATCATTTACATAATCTTCGACAGTATAAATAAGCTTTTTTCAGGAGCATACTTTTAATGGATTTCTTAAATTTGCGTATAGGCAGGTTTAAAATAGGTTGTGGAATTTTGTTGTAGATAAGAATTCTTATTCCCACGAATGACCTGACTTTTTTTGAGGCGGAGCGATGGAGTCACGAGCCTATTACGGCCTCTAGTTTGCCTGTCGTGCCAGATCGTTTTTTTTTGTAAATATAAATGCACTGTTTAACAAAAATGATATTACTGAAAATATATTGCGAGGCTACAGTTAGAATACCAATTTCTTTAAATTTCTCTCAAAGGGAATCACGCGGTTTTAAATTATAAATTGCACGCGGTTTTAAATTATAAATTGCACGTATTGCCCTTTTTTGTAGTACACATTTTTTTTGAATATCTGCCGCTTTTCCCCACAGTAAGATTCCGTAAGACATAATGAAAAAAAGCAAAATATACAACTAAATTTAATCATCCATACTAATATTATAAATGCGAAAGTGTGTCTGTCTGCCTAAGTTTTCACGGCCCATCTGTTCAACAGATTTTGTTGAATTGATGAAACTTGGTATAGGGATAGTTTGAATCCCGGGGAAGGACATAGGCCTCTTTTTATCCCGTAAAATTAGAGCTCCCGCAGGAACAAAAAATAATTAATCCACGCGGACGAAGTTGCGAGCATCATCTAGTACTACAGTAACAAACACACGAAAGTATGTTTGTTGGTTTGTCCTTCAATCACGCCGCAATAGATCGACGTGATTTTTTGCATGGGAATAGTTGAGGACCCGGAGCGTGACACAGGCTACTTATTATCCCGGAAAATTAAGGAATTCCCGTGGGAATTGAAACTTATTCGAAATAATTATAATTCATTTTTAAGTTACTTGAGTAAAAATCTATCATGAGATCATGGGGATCACCTATGTGGATGCACTTTGACTGGTCCATGTCGCGTGAACTGTTTTCAAGACCTCAGAATTTTTATTTTACTAGGTATCTGCAAAAAGTTAAACACGTATTTACTTTGATGATTAATTTATTGAAAACATCCATAAAGTCTGAAGACATTTAGAGCTCTAAGAAAACAAAAATCTTGTCATCTAGATAACAACAATTCAATGGCACTATTGGAATAAATACAATTGGCGAATGTTTTAAGAATACAATTTGAGATAATATTATTTTTAACTTCGAATATTTATTTCACATTTCAAAGACATGTTAAAACGGAAGGCAGCGTTGCACAAAATGGTTCTTATCAAACTCCGGCAGATAGTATATTATTATAACTAAAAATATCATGGTTAGCTTTCATTCTAGACTACGGAGTGAAACTGGCAAGAAAAGTAGATCGTAGTAATTTTACCTCTCACCATCGTCCATTCGGTTTTGTAAACCTTTTACTGACACTGTAGGAAGTAGTAGTAATTTGAATTGGAAACTAGTTTTACTGTGCAACGCTTCCTCTCTTCTTTGTGTATAACATATACCTACCTATATTCAATCCGATTAAATAATATTCAACAATAGAACTGTTGCTAAGCAAATATTAACTTTATTTTCTTTAACAAACATTTTCAATAATATAGAGGACAAATAAAAATAAACATTTACCTATTAAAATTCTTACTAATTAACCTTTATAGATACTATAATATAACGTCCCAGTAATCAACTTTTTAAATCAGTAATCTATTTGTTTTCTGTAATATATATCTGACTCTCAATAAATCCATTTTTTCGAACAGTAGCATACAACCATACAGTAGCATACAATTATTTAATATTACTTCAACTATACTATGGTACAATAGTACATATAATATATATATGTCAATGTTTCCGGACATGTACTATGTAATCTCACAATGCCTAAAATCGGAAGGAAATGTGTGAAATGGTTTCCTAGGATTTTCTAAACAAAAATTTCCGGATGCATAAGTATTTCTGGGTGGTTAGAAAGAAATAACCATGATCCCTACCTCAACCCTGCAACCTTACTCAACTGTAATAGTTGGGGAGCCCAAGAGGGGATTTTTTTCAACTGGCACTATTTTACACATTTCCTAAAAGGAGTAAATTGTTTCCACATTTACTAAATTGGTTAGTCATTGTGTACATTTCCTAAGAAGTTAAACAATTCCTACTGTTCATACATTTCCAGTAACATCGATATTATTATTAAATAAATTCGCAAGGAAAATGGCAACGTTTGGGATCGTAAAAGTAGAGTACCTACCTAACATGACCGGGCATTAGCTAGTATATTTTTTTTAAAACACTGGCCACTAAGATAAGTGTAAACTTTAGTCTAAAGTTCCAGAAATAATGTAATAATGAGCAAATATTTTGTAAATTAGTGAATTACTAATGTTATGTGTACGAACTTAATATGTTTATTTTACTTATTGCCTTCTCTATGAGATCTTTGAAACTATAGGCGATATCTTTAATGAATCATGATATGATGCCTAATTAAATTACTAGGAGATCGCAGTCACAAAGACTCGATCCACAACAAATGCCACGTGGGTGCTTAGTTATGTCTTCTTAGAACATAACTAGTCCATCTTCAAAATGAACACTTTCAGATGTGGCATACTGGACCCACCCAGGAAAGCCTGGGTGGCGGCACATTCTAAATAGTTTTCTTAATAGAAGTTTATAACAATATTTGAATAAAAGATTTATCAATAAACAAATAATTATATTAAAAATAGATTGAGTTTCAGATCATTTAATATGTGCAAATACAAAAATATTGAGTAAACAATATAACTTTGGCCATTTTACAACAAACTAAGCAATATTTTGAATACCGCTAAAACTCGTACAAAAATACAATTTTAATTTTAATATTCACACAGATAAATAACCTAAAAGCCCGACATTTTTAGATGTTTAATAAGAGCTGAAAGTTGGATATGGTGGTTCTACTGTCTTGTCTGCTGGACATAGGTGTCAACATAGGGACTTCCACGAGACATGTTGCGCCGCCTGAATCCAGCGGCTCTCGGCGACTTGCCTGATGTCATGTCACAACGCTACGCATAACATGTCTTATGGCAACTTTATAGCAAAACAATAATAAAACCGGTTAGTTGTATTCGTGCACCGAGGGTTGGGTACTTTGGAAGGATATGGTTTGAATTCGACATCTAAATAATGAACACGGTACTACAAATTTACAATTATTGAAGTAAAAAAATAATTACTACTTAAGTACTATGTTAGGTTTAGCGTTGATTTATAAAAAAGGCTTCCTTTTATTTTTATCCACGACGAAACGGAGACGGTATATGTGTTTGGCCTAAGAGATTGTGCGTTTGTTTGTGCGCTTTTTGTTAGCACTTTCCAGGAAAAACTACTGGACCTATTATTATGCGGTTTTTCGCATTAGATATGCATAACCTCTGAGAAGATTCTTAGATATGTTTTAGGACCATAAATCACCATGCTGTCCTGTAATTGTGATTTTTATTTTTCAATATGTTACTATTTTTCTGAACAAGAACTGGGCCGATTGAGATGCGGTTTTTTGCATTAGTTATGTATAGCTTGTGAGAAGTTTCTTAGATATATTTTAATAAATTGTAGTTTGCAATACTCAGGCAACGTAAGCTGGTATTTAGTAAGCACCACCATACAAACTTAAAGCATTCATTAAAAAAAAACTGGCTCTACTTTTCGGGTCAATGTAAACGACAAGGCACTCAAATATGTATTATTTTTACCAAGTTTAACATCTCTATTATTGTATATTGTACTTTAAACGCCTTCTAGTTTTAAGATCAAAACCTGGAACTAGACTAATTAAACACATATGGCCATCTCTGTATCTAAAAATTAAAAATAAGTTGAGCGGATGGAACCGTGAAATAAATGAGATAAAAACACTTTTTGATGACAGTGGATCCGGTTGATACGGTGGATCCGAAATATTGATTCCATATGTATTCGACACGTTGGATTTACGATGACGTCAAATTTTATTATAGACTATTGTAAATAGTACGCTGAACGCTCGCCGCGCCGAAGGCACTTTATTTATCTAACGAGCTCTTTTGCCAATTAGGTATGATGCAATGACAAAAACGTGCATAAAATTGCTAAACATAAATACCTCTCGACAGTTTTATATTGGAAACCAAACGGCTTAACATATCTAGAGATTAGTGACTGTAGCAGGTATTGGACACTTTGAAGCCGGCGGTACACTTTGTACGGTCTAAAATCTATAAATATAAAAGCGAAAGCTCACTGATTCATCACTATATTTCAGGAACTATAAAGCATACAGACTTGAAATTTGGAAGATAGATTCCTTCTATTCCTTCTTCTAAGGGGTTGAAATGGGGGATGGAAGTTTGTATGAAAGTTCTTTGTTTTTGAAGTTAGAGACATGAAAATTGGCACTTATGTTAATAGCTATAAATAATAAAAACCTGATAAGCAATTTTACGAAAATCTACCCCAACAGGGGTGAAATGGGGGTTGGAAGATTACATAAGGGCTCCCAAGTCTTGTAAGTTAGAGATTTGAAAATCGGGATTTAGGTTATTAGTTTTAAGTTATAATAAACTGTATAAACAATTTTAGGAAAATCTACCCCACAGAGGGTGAAATGGGGGTTGGAAGATTACATAAGGGCTCCCAAGTTTTGTATGTTAGAGATTTTAAAATCGGGATTTAGGTTAGGTATTAGTTTTAAGTTATAATAAACTGTATAAGGAATTTTACGAAAACCTACCCCACAGAGGGTGAAATGAGGGTTGAAAATTTGTATGCAAGTCCTATGTTTTTGTAGTTAGACTTGAAAATCAGGATTTAGGTTATTAGTTTAAAGTAATAATAAACTGCTTAAGCAATTTTACGATTATTCACCCCAAAGGGCGTGAAATAGGGATCGAAAGCTTATATGAAGGTTATAAGTTTTTGAAGTCAGCATTAAGGACTTATTAGTCTTAAGTAATAAAAACCTTTCGATGCTATATAGCTGCTATGAGTAGGCTTTTGAGGCGGGTAAATCTCATATGAAATCAGAAATAGTACGCGGACGAAGTCGCGTGCGACCGCGAGTAAACAAATAAAATTTAATTTGAGAAACTTGTCGTTTAAAAAACATAAATGCAAGTACAACTCTATTTTCGTTAATAGAGAAGCTTAAACACGAATAAAATTACATTGAAATAATCTGCGTATTTTATTTAAATTAATAGTAAAACTGACCAAGTTATAAGCTATTCTGAATAAACAATTTAGGTTTTTAAAAATAAAAATCCGTAAGTAATATTATATAAAATATACATATGTAACGTTTTTAAAACGTTTTTACTCGTAATAATACACTCATAAGTATACTCTAACAATTTTTTCACAGTTTATTGCATAAATTGTACCAAATAGACCTAAAATTAATTTATTATAATCATCTTAACTAATACGTATATCATATATACGTACGTATATAAGATATTCACATTCGATTCCTTTGTTTCTTAATAAATCGTATTGTATTATTAAATTTAGATCAAGTACAATATGGATAGTTTCTTGAAATATTTAAATAACTTAACTAATTAATAAAATTAACAAAAATCTAAATTAAAAAAATATCTTTACAAAATTAATCCTCGTCGGTGCCCAAGATGCTGGCAAGATTGCCCCTTGCGATGGCCAAACTTATTCTTTGGCCAGGCTAGCTGCCAGGTGTTGGATGCCCGGTAGACTCGATAAGCCTTTTTGAAATATGATCAAAAAGCGCACGAGCCCCCGGGCTGGGAACAAGCGTAATTTCATCTGGCCTCTTGCCATCGCTACGCGCCAAACCAATAGGTATCAATACAGCTGGCACGTGAGTGGTTGCAAGACCCTTTGGATGATGTCGTTGATGGGCACTATGGCGAGAAAAACGACCAGCGCTTCTCAAACAAGAGAGACCATGGTCTCTCTTGTTCCGACGCATGTTTTTTTAACAAGTTTCTTATAATTTTAAAAATTCGAACAACCCATTACATGCATGTATCACTAACCTATGATAAAATCACATAAAAATAAAGTTTAGATTACCTAGATGTCATACTAATACAAGTTACAGGAAATGCTTAAAATCTCTCCATTATTAGCTGGCGCCAAATAACGTATCATTACTACTGGTGTAGTAATGATACGTCTATGTTCGGCGCACGCAAAGTTATTATTTAGTTGTTTTGTTAGAACTACGAAGATCAAGTTTTTCCTAAAAATATTTATAATAGTATAGTAATATTAAGAAAATAATGCATGCGTTTACTTGTTGTCTTTCACCAAATACATTTATTTACCTATGTATCAATAATATGTGGAGAAGACATTGCTAAGTAATTTACTTTTTATTAATCGTGATTTAATTTGAATTGTATTGTATTTTATTACTAAAGGATTCCAAAATACAATCCATATTATTTTCCATATTTAATTGTATCAACATATGCTTCAATTCCTTTTTTACTTTGTAACAGATTCCTTATGAGTTGTATTTATTAATTTATAATTTATATTGCTTATTAAATGGTGCATTAATTTTGTTCGTGTACAGTTCCATGCGACCAATAAACCGCCGAATTAACTTTCGGGGCACAATCAATATAGGTTTAACCAAAAGATTATTTGCTAACAAATCAAGGTAGGAAAAATTCATGTCGCGCTGGCAGTGGCATCGGCTTCTGATGTCCCGTCGTGATATTCATGGAAACATGGCACTATGCATAAGTTCGTACGACATTCCGGACAGTGATATTGGGTTTTGCGGCGGAGGGTACGCCCGCTCTCATCGCGCGAGTTCCAGCAAAAGTTACAACTGAGCGGCGGGCCGGAGCGCACCGCGGGAGTATGGCTCGCTCGTTGCGTGTGCGGTGCGCTTTCCGACGTGACGCTGTCGAACGAGGTGGACGCGGTAACGGTGGACGTGGTGGAAGGTTGCCGGTCCACGACCGCCACTGCCCGGATCAGCAGCGAGCTCACTGCTTGTTCGGAGCGGGGCCGTCGACTTAGCTGCAGTCAGTGTCAGTGTCGGATTAAAAGCATATTATATTACAGCTGTTCTGTATAAAAATGAATGGATGTTTTTGCAAATACATTTCTATACCATTTGTCTGATTAGGATAAAATTTGTAGGTACGTCTGTCTTTGTGACTTGCGGGAATGTGTCGAACATCGTACCATCAGTGTATAATACGTCACACGCAAGTCGTTTATACAAAAAACCATTGCAACGTATTAAATTGTCGTAAACAAAGCCGGTTAAGTGCGAGTCGGGCTTGCGCACAAAGGGTTCCGTACCACCTTACAATATTAATCCTTTAGAGTAAATAATAAGAAAGATTTCATAACAACAATTAGCTGTGAAATAACTGACTAAAATGGCGCTAAACTGGTAGTGTCTCACAAACAAGTCGACACCCTATAGGTACGAAACCCTAATTATCTATATTCAGTTTTTTTCTTCTACTTGCTTGATACCTTATTATTACCTTGCTCCTTGCCAAATTTCATGATTTTACATCAACGGGAAGTATATAGGTTCCAATTTATTGGCAAAGTATCATTTGATTGCGTTTACTTAGAAGCTTGAATTTCTTTCCCGACAGAAAGAATGTTTACAGACAGACGGACAACGAAGTGATTTAGGGTTCCTTTTTTCTTCTTGAGTTACGAAACCGTAAAAAAATATGGATCTGGCTAAAAGTATTATTAAAATTGTCTTAAATCAGATAACAATGAAGTTTGATTTTGTTTCATCGATTTCAGAATCATTTGTCCGTCGAACTGTTTTGCCCATAGGTACATATTATAATAAAACTGTAATATCCAATTCTGTACATTGAAGATATTTTGTTTTTTTTTTTCGATGGGCTCTGTAATCGATACGGCAGCCAAAACTGTATATTTTTAATTTTTGTCTGTCTTGTGTCTGTCTCTATCTTACTACAAGATAGAGTACTGAATGAATTCAAATGAAACTTAACATTACTTGAGTTCATACTACAAGGTAGGACATTGCTTAATTTTTATCCCGAAATTTCAGCACGTTTCCCTTGGGTAACCCGTAGTCCGATTTCATTTCAAGATCATTGGCTTTGTAGTTCAGAAATTAAAGACATCACATCCCTAAGTAAAGCTGGCACTAAACATTTAGCCGCGTCTGAAGTTGACCGCGGGACAGGTGTTGAGAAGGCGGGTAGGGGCCGGGAGACGCGAGGTGTAAGAGGTACTTCATAGTAATAATAACAAATGCGAAAGTGTTTGTTTGTTGGTTTGTCCTTCTATCACGCCGCAACAAACCATCGGATTGACGTGATGCTTTGCATGAGTATTGTTGAGAACCTGGCGAGTGACAGGGCCGTGGGGATTAAAACCCATAATTGAATAGAAGCAGGCGTTACTTTGCGGAAGTCCATGATAGCGAATGAACTAGAAGTTTAATTCGCTATAATCCGCTACAGTAGACAAATCTGTGTAATACAGTAGGTAGGTAGGTAGGTAGCTACAGCGTGTCTTTCACCTGCAGCATGCGACACCCACCACCCAGCAATTCGCACAGGCACAACACCACACCACACAAATCCTCCAAATCACTCTCAACGTACGTTTCACTCCGACACCGGAGCATCTTCAGGAGATGTTGACTCGACAATGCACGATTGTGAGGTCGTGTTCTTCACACGAAACAACACGACACGCGCGTGAGACACGCACGAGACACGCACTGTACCACACAGATTTGTCTACTGTAGCGGATTATAGCGAATTAAACTTCTAGTTTATTCACTAAAAGCAATAAACCGCCGAACTAAACATATTCCACGGGGCGGAAGTCGCAGGCATCAGCTAGTTCACAATATGTATTTAAATTGTGATACTACAACAATTTGGTTACCTTGAAGGGAGAATACTGCGGGTAAGACTCGTGTTTTTGGAGTATAGGTGCTGTGGAAGTCGGTGCGGGCTCAGAAATCTGCTTTCTCACTTCCCTCTCTTCTGGCTCCACGCGGCTCTGTCGTTTAAAGTACTTCGAACGTCTCAGTCGAACATCAGAGGTGGAACTCGATAGTTCTGTAAAAACCAATAAATAGGCTATGGTAATGATAATATCTATCTATATACATATAAAAACCTTCAACAATCGACGCACAGCCTAAACCGCTGGGGTTAGAATTTTGACAGTAGGTTCCATTTGTAACTTTTGAAGGGGGTGAAAGTTTGCATGAAAGTCCTTAATTTCTCAAGATATTTTTCAAGTTATATCAACGAAACTTGGTATTTTGGCTTTAAGTAAAAAATAAAGAAGAACGTGTGTCACAGTTATTCAAAATTGCATCCTTAAAGGGGTAAAATAGGGGTTGATCTTAGTTAGAAAGTGTCATTTTTCAAATTATAGCCATGAAATTTTGTATTTAGTAAACTTATTTCTGTTTGAAATGAAGAAATACGTGATTTGCAGTTTTCGAAAATTTTATCCCCATGGACGTTAAATAGATAGTAGTTTGTCCTTAAATCAAGCCGCAACAGATTAACGTGATGTTTTGCATGGGTATAGTTGAGGACCTGGAGAATGACATAGGCTAGGTACTTTTTATCCCGGAAAATTTAAGTGTTTGTGGGAATTAAAAACTTATGCTACGCGAACGAAGTCGCGAACATCCGCTAGTAAATTATGTGTGTCACTGTAAGATTTTAAAAACCGTTAGATTATAATCTAACTCGCGAAATTCTAAGCTGTCGAAAGATTACAATTTAACGCATTATTTTCCGGTATATTGTAATCTAATAGGTATTTAAGCCCGATGAAACCTAAGTGCCCGGCCTGCGTCCGGGCACTAATTGATTATTTATGTCGAACCCTAACCTAACCTAAGAAAGAGACAAGAAAACGTAAATAAAATGAATATTTCAAAAATTGACACTCAGAACATTGAACAGTTTACAATCTTTCGACAGTTTAGAATTTCGCGAGTTAGATTATAATCGAACGGTTTTTACAATCTTACGGTGACATATGCACTCGGTAATGCGCGCGACTTCGTCCGCCTGAATTGAGGTATTATGGTTCCCGCGGGAACTCTTTGATTTTCCGGGGTAAAAAGAAGCCTATGTGTTATTCCAGACTATAATCTGTCTCTGTGCCACATTTCATCCAGATCCGAAAAGCTGTTGGGGCGCGATGGAGTAACAAACATCCATCCATTCAAACTTTCGCATTTATAATATTAAGTATAGATTACTTATTACCATTATATAGATACTAATTATTCATTACAGGCTTTGCCTATGCCTCATTGATGTATAACTTTAGTGTGCTTTGCCCAAAAGATGCATAACTATTCACTCATGATTTAAAAATACCAGGATTGTAATTGGTGGGAAACAAATTTTGGTAGTGGTAGGTAGGCCCTAGCCATGTGAATGAGGAATAAAAACGTAAATCATTTCGTATGGTAGATGGGATGTTGACAACATAGGGATGGAAACTCGCTCGGTATGGTGGTAAAATGATGAAGGTGGTACGAGATCGTAAAGCTCCTGAGCACACTCACCACTCACCGAAATATACCTATTCTATTAAATACCGATAGGCCGGTACCTTACGGCGGTGATAGAGGCTTTAAGTTCCGCCAGAATATGTGAATCTTCGCCTATTCTTCTAGCTCAATCAAGAGCCGCTGTCTACCTAGATGACACCATGCACGACCGGACTTGGACTTGATAGGGTAACCAGTTGATGCAGCGTGAAGTACTGCTTGACGTTGATAAGTATACTTACCAAGT
Source organism: Erebia palarica (assembly GCA_964035005.1). NCBI lineage: Eukaryota > Metazoa > Arthropoda > Insecta > Lepidoptera > Nymphalidae > Erebia > Erebia palarica. The sequence continues at coordinate 27,742,369 of OZ035986.1, forward strand.
GTTTTGGCGGCAGTCTTGGTATTTCGTTTTGAGAAGTCGAGGCATAAGAGATCAAGACTATCGGAAATGAGTATAGATATACATCCCGGAAAGTGAGGTCGTGTTAGACTGGCCACTATTAATTTTGGTCTTCATATATTCTAAGAAGATAATAATCTGCAAGGTTAACTACGACTTGGATGGAATTTTCGAGAGCTCGATGACAACATGACAGGCGACGCTTGTTTAGTTCTACTATACATGGAAGTAGTACCTCCTACTTCGACCTTTAAGGCCCATTTTCACGAGGAAATTTTCTTGTACGTTTAGGAGCAATAATAATAATTGAATGTACCTAATTAGTTCGTATTTTCCATCCGAAAATACTCGCAATAATTGTCCTTCGAGAATTGTACGCAGTTGTACCTATACACGCGGGTATTAACCAAAAAATTAAATGCCATAATTGCATGCAAATCTTGAGAAGAAATAATTGCAAGTGTCTTTGTTTAGGTACACCAAGGACATAATATACTCGTATTTAGGACATAGTTGCTTTCAAGTTTCCTGTTTTTGCCGCGTTGCTTCAAGAATTGCACGCAATTTCTGTGACAAAATATATTTCATCCAACTGTTACTCAATACATAGCCTCAGAACAACATCAACGATCAAAACGCCTCACTCACTGCGCTCATTTTTACAATAATAATTGCACAAAAAGTTATTGTACCTACGAGTGTTTTACACCAGAAACATTTGGAGATTGCCACTACAGCCCATTAACGTCCCACTGCTGGGCACAGGCCTCCACTCTCATAGGAGAGAGGGAATTAGAGCTTAGACCCAACCACGCTGCTCCAATGCGGGTTGGCGGGCTTTAACGACTATTATCATGTTAGTGATAATAACCGGGACCGACGGCTTAACGTGCTCTCCGAGGCACGGGGGTGAAACACTGCCAACTTCCTAACTCCGGGCTAGTACTGGGAATTTCTCATCAGAAGAACCCGATACTTAATTATGGCCCGACCCGGGACCTCGTCGGCCGCAGTCAAACATGCTAACCGCTAGACCAGCGAGGCAGTTATTTGGAGATTACTAAGCTCATTTAAGTATGTAACTTCACATTATTAATTTGTTATAATTGCTTTTTTTTAATTTTTATATTCAAATTTAACCTAAATAATGTAATGACATATAAAAATTGTTACCTTATCAGATATCACAGCACATTTTGAAAAATATTTATTTTTAATTAACGGTTGGGAAGGAACTGGCCCCAAAGATACGGGTCCTCTTAGTTTAAGGGCCAGAAATTCATTGTATTTTTGTACTTCTGGTTATTTAATTAATAAAGATTTCTATTTCTATCTATTTCTATTGCCCCTATATAGCAAAAACGTTACGTAGTGTATAGACAATGCAAGTCATTTATTGCTTTATTTATATTGTACGCAACGGGCAAGAAAATGACCTCGTGAAAATGAGCCTTTACAGTACTTCTAACTTCCATGATTGGAATCATCAGTCATCAGTCTCAGTAGGAGAATACTTATACTACTATAAATACTATTATGATTAAAAAGACATTAAAAAGACATGGTTTTGAAAAACTATCATTTACTTTATTGTTTTTATTACCTAGTTTGGTTTTAAATACAGTTGTGTAATAAATGACACGATGAAAATAACAACAATAATTATTATTGAATAGTACGGAAGAAATCAGCAAAGATTCTAAATTGCGTTCTGTAAATCTACAGTAAAATACAATACAATAGTTTCGTACCTAACGATTAAACTGAAGTGGTTTTCCCAGACCGCAATTCAAGAACCACTGTGGCTTTTGAGTTTAATACTAAATCTGAATTACTTTATATTTTAAACATTAAAATTAAAACATTAAGCATTGGGCGAACGAAGTTAAGGCGTTAAAGCTTATTTTCTCTATTATTTCTATAGTTAGCGCGATATAATTGCAAAGGTTTTAATGCATCTAGTGATACTTACTGGTTTTTAGTGTTTTAAGTATTGCCATAACATCTCTTGAATTAAGAAAATCATCTGCGCACAGAGCTGCAGTTTTGCTAGAGTTAACATAACTTTGTTATGGTAAAGTGCAGATCTTGTGCGATTCGTTTATTACATAAAACGCCATTTGCGCTGCTATATTGCCCATTTCAAAACCTATTAAGTACGATTGAGAGTATATTACACGAGAGCAAAAAATACATGTTTTGGGGTAGTGAACTACTTCTGAACTCCACAGCATCTGTTGATGAATTGATGTTTCATAATTAGGTAATATACTACTTACTATGAAAGCATTTGATTATACAGGGAATTTTTTAATGGTGTGCATAAATTTTCATATTTTGTATAAAAACGAAATTTAATAATCACGTATATAATGTTTTTACGGGTTTTAAAATGCTGATTTAGTTACGTTTTAACTTTTAAAGTAATGTAATTGAGATATCGACGTTTTGAGTTTTTTCATATTGTGAGCACTGACTAGGAAATACGTTTTAGCAAAAAAAACGCCAATTCAATTGGAGACGGGTTTTGAAATGGGGCAAACGCATTTTTGTTGATACTATTACCAAAAAACAATTACATATCGAACTTGTGATTAGTGAGTGATACTGTTTGACTAACTTAACCACAAAGATTATTATGAAAGGTTAACAATAATGAGGTTTAGGTTTGTTGAATATTTAAGTACAATATATTAATATAAATGCCTCCTTTTTATATACTTAGACGCATAGCATTTATCTATGCATCCATAAAAAACGGTTGAGCGTTTTTGTAACTAAAAAATTAAATACTTTAAGGGCTAATTTTTCAATCGTCAGATAATGACGTTGATGATAATGATATGACGTTTTGACAGATTTTGTATTGAAAATCCGTCGAAGCGTCAAATTTATTCCTCCGATAAACTTTATCTGACGATTGAACAATTAGCCCTAAGTATACAAAACTTGATCATGATTTATATAAAATATATACCTTAGGTTAATGATATCTGGCGTTTAGCCGCGAGGTTCACTCACTGGGGCGACCATAAATAAACATTAATAAATTTTGTATGCACTCAATATAACTTGGGCAGCAGTTTAGAAAACTTACTAAATTGTTCCCTAAGCGATAGTTTTATGAACTGGTAATAATTCAAAAATTAAAGTAACATTACAATGGCGGGCTATACAAATTATTACACCTCTAAAGAAAACTCGTAAACAACTAATAGTACACACATTTTCCTATATACTAAACATTCGTCTTGCGATTAACTCCAAAAAACGATTTTATTACGATAACACTGATCAAGATCATTCAAAAGTCACTTGATTATTAACTACTCGTACAGAGATCTCACAATTCACAAAAACATCGTTGTAAATCTCGTCATAGCGACTTTCCGACACCAAAGTGTAACTTGTCAAGTTAATGTAAACGGAAGTCCGTCATTTTAGTATGGAGGAAGATTCGTCTGATTTTATATCCCATTACAATTATTTTGGCGTTATCATAAAATTTGTACTATTGTGTGCTTATTTTATGACTGTAAGGCCAACATTACATGAGTGAATTACTAAATATAAAATGTTGTAAGTCGCGTATCGTGTACAAATGTTAGTTATAGTAGAGGATCCCAAGAAAGATCGACCTTCAATCATTTGCTTACCGGATGAAAATTATATTTTATCCAAAAAAAATGCTTCTGAACATATACCAATAGGGTTGCGATAAAAAATATGATCCAGGCTATGATAAATAAAAATTATTAAAAATAATTTATTTTTAAAATTTCACTGGCTACCTTGTCAAATGAACGAAATTCCAATGGAAAGCATACGACATACAGAATATGCAATAGCTAAGGTTGCCTACCTTTTTCTGGTCCATATTACCTGGTTGCCGGGTGAAAACAGGTAAGAAAGAAGGTTTTACTTGAAATAAGTAATTGCACTCATATGCTTACCACTTGAAAAAAGGTAGGCAAGCTAGTTGTTGCATATACTGTATGTTGTAAGTTTTCCATTCGAATTTCGTTCATTTGGCAATTCAGTGAAATTTTAAAAATAAATTATATTTAATAATTTTTGCCTGGACCATATTATTTATGGCAACCCTATTTGTATATGTTCAGAAACATATTTTTTTTTATAAAATATAATTATCATCCGGTAAGCAGAGGAGTGAAGGTCGATCTTACTTGGAATCTTAGACCATTGTGTAATTTACCTTTGCAAGCTAGCTACTTACATAAAAACTTACAAGTGTAATTAAGGCGTAATATGCACTTTGTTAGTGAATGTGCGACCACATTCGGCTTCCCTTTATATAACTATCTTGTGATAGTGTGGTCTCCGCTCCGGGATCTTTAACGATCTCATTCTTGTTGTGTTCTAGTAATTCTAGATAAATGTAAAATATAGTAAATACATAATTGTACACATTTTAACTCATATAAAGAATTTGTGCATATAAAGATTTGCAAAGTGCAAACTTATATTTGCGCATATTCCATTACAACAAAACCAAGCAGTTAACAGATTGTTGAGCCCGCTTTATGTAATTTTTCAATACAAGTGCTCGAAAAATGCACTTACAGAGGCAGTAAACAGGGCTTGTAAGTTAAATTTACTGCCCGCGTGCAATAAATATTTACTACCCTCGTGCAGTAAATGTGCAGTTTTTTTAATATTTGTAAGTCTACGTTACTTCTAAATAAAAAGTTTTCTTGCAAGAAGGTTCATAATGATATTAACTTTGTATGTAGAAAACCTAAAAAATAATGACATTTAGATGTGAATTGATGAAATAAAAATTTGTATTTAATATAATTAATTAAAATTATTTTAAGTTATGTATGTATGCATGTGAGTTTGTATATTCCACCATAACTTCTATACGCCTGAACCGATTTTGATAAATGAGGTATTGTTAGAATCCCTAGCTTATTCCGAGTGACATAGGCTAGTAAAATTTAAAAAAAAATTGATGTGGTGACCATGGTCCCGCATTAAAAACAAAAGTTGAAACAAAAAATTTGAATTTTAGATTAACTATATATAATCATCATCTAGAAAATGATGAGTAGGTTCCAAAAATATATATCAATATCCAGTGATTCACAAAAAAGTATAATTTAATAAAAATGTGAATACGATTCTAATTGAACTAGATTAATTTAGATTTTTAACTTTTTAGTTCGTTTTTCGGCAGGGCAGTCGTGTTTTTTAATTTTTTTAATTATACTTTTTAAAATAGTCATTTAATTTTTCTTATAAATGATCAATAAATATGAGTGGTAGATGTGATGTGGAATCATAAAATTAAATCAACAATTAGGTATTTTAGATTTGAAAAAACCCCGCTTAAAATAGCCGCCAAAAATCTCGAAATAAGTATGGGCGTGAAAAACCATTTTCTAGTGAGTCGTGAAAAACCATTTTATAGTAAGTACCTAGTGCCTACCTACTCGACTTTAATTTTTAAGTTTTCTCACAAATGTATTGAAAAATATTGTGTGATACACGGACGTTAAGGTCTCTACATACTCGTGACGATGGCCAGCCCTCGACTGGCGTCATCGGGCTGACATTAGTCAACTCGTATGTAAAAACCTACTTACCGCCCTTATATCACAAACTACTAATAAAACGTTGCAGAGGTTCTAACAAAGGTTCAGTACACTTTTTAATAATTCGCATATATGGAGTATAGCGTATAACCTTTAGTTACGGGCTACGCACAAAATTCACAACATCACATTCTCAATTGAAGAGCTCATGAGGCTTATGTATCATCGTGGATAAATTTGATATCTGATTACAAGTAATATACCGTGCACGATAACCAAAAGACAATTGAAATACGAGGTGATAATTGATTTCTCTTCAAAACTATTGTCATTTTACTTAGGCTAAGAATCTCGATTTTGTTTGTAAAAAAATGAATATTAAGACTTACAAATAACAAGTAAAATTATTTATCACGCTAGTTTTATCTTTTCGAGATCTACATAAGAATAATAAAAAATATTTTCTGAAAAAAGAAATAATTTTAGTAATAAAATAAATCAGTCTATGATCCGTAGGTAAACTTTACGCTACTTTTTGTGATGACAATAATTTAATGACGAATTGATAAATATAGTATAATATAAAGTTAGCATAATGTTACGCAGTGTGGTCCAACTACATAATAGTACAAACACATTCATACACGGTTCTGATATTCCGCACAGGATCGACCTTTGTCCATCTGTTAATAAATATGTAAAATAACATTCTTTTCTTTAATACAATTTAAATACATACAAATATATGGGTAATATATTTGCTGTTTGTTTATTTATGTTCACAGATAGGCGAAGATCGACTCAAATCGGAATGTCGTACTGTTCAGTTCATTTCACTGGTATTTGGTAAAATAATAACTATAAATTATTCATATTCACTGAAACACTGGCACCAGATTTTATGATAAAATAAGTAGTATTATTAATCTTATATTATAAGTTATAACCTAGCCAAGATATATTCAGTTGCAAAAAGATTTATTAAGTGAACTTTCATGAACCCTTTTTAAATATGGTTTTGCTAATAAAAGTTATCTTTGCAACCAACTGTAAATCTATAAATGCAAGAAACAAAATAATATGTTTCTTATTATTCTACAATATTTACAAAGGAGATCGGTATTCTGATATAATTTCTATCATACATTTTTCGATTATTTAAATACAATTTTGAGATGTCAATATAACAAGATATAGAGGTAATTTAAAAATACTATAAAAAATAACCTCAAGGGTAGCTTTTGTACAAAATACTGAACACCTGATGTCTGAACTATATTCTAATCATTTGAGTATAGTATCGACTAATGTGCCTACTTAAAACACATCTAAATAATGTCTTTGAGTGTAAATGGAAAACAAAATATCCAATTTTTTTTTAAAGTTGAAGAACAAAATTCGTCAGTATTGCGAAGAAAAGTTACCCTAATGAAGTTACTTGTATTTTATATTAACTCCCCTAAAAAATAGTATCTATGTATTGGCTTTGAAGCTAAATTGTAGCATACCTGATAGCTGCCTACGTAATGAAATTATTGGTTAACCGCGACTTCGTCAGGGTGTTGGAACACAAATTTGTATATAAAGTGTATAAAGTTGAAACCAAATTTCAAGTTTGATTGTTCAATCTTTAATAGAGAATATATAACTAAAAAGTGCATCTAATATTTACGTTCCTAAAAATAGCTAGGACTGTTAGGCCACCTTGTAACGTTTTGTTGTTATAAATAGCTGATGGTCATCAGACTTCATGTTTAAAAGAAATACATTTGATTGCACCAAACCGTTGAGGAAAATGTTCTTAGATGTTGTATTGGTCACGATGACTAAGTCGCGGATATATTCCAAGAATTTTGCATGTCGAATTTCTGCCGACAGGCTGTAAGACGGCAATCTATCTTACTCTCAGAAACGTGTTTATATGTATAAGGCACTACGCCTTTCTATCTTTTAGCAAAGGTACAAGATTTTCAGTACAATTGGATACTAGGGACCCGCCAAGTATAGTTATCAGATTACAAACGAAAATATCATTCAAGTTAGGTAGGACTATATAAAGGCGGTTATACGTATTAGGTATAATGAATGATAGCTGGTATTGTTTTCATAGACCCGCGCATAAAACGAAGGCTCTATCATACAAAATAATACGAAATGAAATTATACTCTGTTTCTGTGATTTAAAGGTTGCTGTGTTAATATAATTCACAGGATTCCATGCTTTTTAATATAACTGGCAATAAGGTTAATGCAATAGAGGTAAAATATAATCAATTATATGAGAAGAAATACTTTTGTAGAGGTAGCCAGACTAAGTAATGGTTATTCCTTACTATTATGACTGTAAGGGAAATATATTGTACACTTACAAGTACAATTTAACTGAAATAGATTATTAGATATTATACAAATTCCTTATAACTTGTAGGTATGAAATTATCACAAAAACATTTAGTAACAAGCAAATAGTTACCTCCACTTACTTCCAACTTATTTAAGACTGATCTCAACATAAGTATCTCTGTCTATTATAATTATAATACTATTACAATATACTTCATAGTAAATTCGCTATCACATATTTCCTTTCATACATTACTCTAACAATAAAGTGGTATAAAAAAAAGCTGATATCAAATACCTGTCTTTTAAACTTACAGTACTATGAGATCTAAACATACTTTACTGATTATGGCTAATGGACGTGAGTCGGCGGCGCGTCCACTCACTTCAATACTTTTGTTCAGATATAGACGTACAGAACGTCTTGAGCGAGCCGAGTCTATTGCAGAGAGAATTTGTTCCGACGCAAGTTACCCAAAGCATAGACATACGCATATTTCGTAATAGTCTAGGCAATAAAGCTAGTCTAAACTTTCGTCGCCTGAGGAATTATTGTTGGGGTCGCCAACAATAATTCTTTCGGCGACGAAACTTTACAGTATGCTAAAGTATCATGAGTTAAACGTATATTATAAATATCCAATAAAAAATCAGAAAGGAAGTAAGGTTTTTATGCTAACCTAATTGTTAAAGCAGGAAGGTATATTATCGTGTAAACGCAGTTTAGGTTTGATAATAAAATTTGTTTAAATATCGATGTTCTGCATGATTATTTCGTTTTATATTTCGGTTTTGAGTGTTAATATACTACCTACTATTATTTTCAAAGAAATCGATAAAATAATCAGTCATAAATATTAAGTTTTAGGTATAAATACCTAACTTCCGGATGGTTTTTTTTTGGAAATTTTTGTATAAGTATTGGTTCATACCATACAACAACCCTGCCAAGGTTCAGCGATTGAGGATTTAATGCGGGGGTCTCTATAAAACGAACCGCCCCATTGCCTAGACTATAAAAGGAGACTAGCAACACGCAGTATTTTTTATTTTTCTGCAACTAGTGGATTGTTTACTACATACCTAGATTATGTATGTGCCAAAATTAAATCTATAAAAATATAAGTACTTTGCTAACGCGTTTATAGGGAGAGGTACCCCAGAAGTACATTCCTCTGTACAAGCGTTTCTTAAATCCGACGTGGTAATAATTGATAGATCAGTAAGTCAGAAAAGACGGTTTCGGAAAAATGACGCATAACATCAAAATATTAAGCGCCATTTTCTCAAAAACGTCTTTTCAGACATACTGCTTGCTCTGTCAGCAAAAAACACAATAACTTCGGCTCGCCCAAGACTTTCGTGCGATTGTTACGTCTATATAATTAACATAACCGACTGCGTATAAAGTAATACTGGACAATAATGGTAACAATATTTACAAAGGCATATGCATATAGATATCGTAGCGCGTTTGGGGGCGCAGGGGCGGCGAGAGCAGCAGCGGCCCGCACTCGCCTTGCCACTCGGGTCACAACGAGTAGCACTCGTCGCCTTGCACCCCGCACGCCGCGTTCTATTGCATCGGGAAATTAACCCCGTTGATGATATTCAGGGGAGAGTTGTTAACTTGCAGCGGGAAGTCGACCGGCCGGGGGTCAATGAACCCGACGGGCACGGGGTGTGGAGGACAAAGCAAGGCCATCTGTTGGTCTTGGTGCTGTTGCTCGTCCTTCTGCTCCGGGGGCGGAGTCACATGCTCGCGCTTGATCCGGCTCTTTATGCTCGGCCGATTGTTCGGATAACCTTTCTTCTTATATTCCAGCCATAAGGTTCGGTTGTTCACCCCGAACATCCTCGCAGCCTTGCAAAATCCGATTCCACCGAAACGAACCGCTTCCAAAGCCCTTTGAAAGTTTTCCTCCCCTTGTGGATTTGTCGCCCGACGGCGCTTCTGCGGAGTTTGGTTCACGGCTTGCACGGTTTGGGCCTCCGCGACGCAGCTCGGCCCCGGCGCGGGGCCCGGCACTCCGAGCGCCTGGCCATAGTGATTCATCTCAGGGTCTCCATGCGGATTAATCACATTATTGAGGTACATTCCCTGGTCAGGTTGGAGCCCGCCGCCTCCGAGACAAGCATTTGAATACCGAGGGTATGTATGCTCCAACATACTCCATTGTCCTGGGAAGAGAGATAAATGATATTGTAATACAATATTAAATAAAAATGCGTTTTACTACACTACGAATTTCATTGATCTCCCTTCCCTGTAAAATAAAATATACTATATGATAGATAACTCATTACCATACGTTACATCCAATGAAAGACAAAGGTGAAGGTGGAATTACTTTTTCAATACTTGAATTGAATGAAATTACTTTTGCTAGTAAAGTGTCACCTGCACTGCAGTCAAACCTTTACGCGAATTACAAGTCAAACTAAACGTATGCGAGTTTCTTTTTTTAATGAGCCTGTAACGACAATTAAATAATAAGTCTGTAAGACATTATCCTTAAAACAGCATTGGTATCTTGTTATGACGGTATTATGTTCTATTGGCATTAACTATTTGGTGCCACTTGAATAAAAGATGGCTGTCCCAAAATAGCGGATCGGCTTTATCGGTGGAAGTGGCGTTCGAACTTTACTTTTATCCAAAAAAGATCAGAGGTCGGAAACATGCGTAAAAATGATTGCTACAGCATTATGCAGTTCGCGCGCGAGTTGAATGCAGAGTAAATTTATATGTCACCATGCATTTACTCTGCATTGAACTCGCGCGCGAACTATACACAAACCATTGGAAAGAAGCATGCTAGGTATTAAACTCCTTTATAAAATAAAAAGCGATGACATAAGAAAGAACAAAAATTATAGACATACTAGAAAAAAATGTAAGAAGAATGAAATGGCGATGGGCAGTTCATTGTATGCGTATGACAAACGAAAGGTGAAGCAAGACCGCACCTCGGGCAACGCACGACAGACAGGCATGAGACCGAAAGCTATTCGAGAGCTCGGAGGAGGCCAAACCCCTCTCGGGGCGCTAAATATTTTAAACATTTTTGGAGTTTACCTCCTTTAGAATTGATTTGCATTTACAGATTACAATTTAACGCATTATTTTTCGGTAGATTGTAATCTGTTAGGTATATTAACCAGAGGCAGGGCACTACCTGCTTGTATATGTCGAACCCTAACCTAACCTACAAGAAAGAGACAAGAAAATGTAAATACAATGAATATTTCAAAAATTGACATTCAGAATATTGAACGGTTCACAATCTGTCGACAGTTACCAATTTCGCTAGTTAGATTACAATCTAACGGTTTTTGCAATATTACGGTGACATATATAAGCAAGGGTATGAAAATTTATGGGAAGTAAAGTATTATTGATTTATATTACTGCCTGTGAATCATATGATTGTAAGTTTGCAAGTTTGAGTGTTTGCTTAGGCAAGCCAGGCTTTTTGTTAAGAGGGTTCACCCCTGAATTTAAAGTACTAAAAAGTTATTAATAATAATTATCAAATATGTAGCATGAATCCCAAAATAAAAACACAGACTAATGACCTAATGGATGTTTGACATATAGAAATAGAATGAATTTAGAGAGAGGCGACATGAAAAAGTGAACCATAGACTGAACGATAGGAGCGCGTTTTATCGATTGTAAAAATAGAAAATCGTAATATTAGGGTCGTAGATGTTTAATCTCTTTATTACGCCAAGCGGTCGGCGGCCAAACCAAAAATGTTTTCCGTCATTCGTTTCGCTGCTTCTATTGATGTCGTACGTTTCAGGGGTTCTCTGGTGCTTTTTAGTTTTTATTTTCGACGACTTGGCTTTTTAGTTCTAAAATTGGGCACTCTACTGACTCAACATAATATACTTGTATTTACCTTATTTAAAATCGGTTGAAAATTTCATTCTTAAAAGATGGGCCTTGACAATGGGAAGATTGAAAGCGTAAAAAAACTTACATTCGCATTTATAATACAGGATTAGGATTCCAGTCTTGTCCTTATCAGTAGTGATATTAACAAAAATGTCTTTGTCTGTTTAATATTTCTCTACGCCACAAATATTTACCCTATTTCATTGACAAGGATAGGTTGCATCTCCATTAAATCAGATATAATACAATATACTGTAACAAAGTTAGCAACAAAGTTTTTAATATTTACAATAAATTGAATACATAGATAGAATTAGATTTCGTATTGAAAGGTGTAATTATAATATCGTCTTCAACATCACAAGGTAATTTCTAAAACAGTACGTGGTAACCGATTTCAGAATGTATTCTTTCAATCATTTATTCACTACTAGTCAATGTTTCTCATCACTTTATGTCCAATGACAATTATGATCACGGGGTGAGACGCCATATTCGTGTACATGATTGATTTTTCCCGTGGTAGTGTCTGTACCTCCAATCTATATAGATGTCACCATAAGATTGTAAAAACCGTTAGATTATAATCTAACTCGCGAAATTGTAAACAGTTCAATGTTCTGAGTGTCAATTTTTGAAATATTCATTGTATTTACGTTTTCTTATCTGTTTCATGTAGGGTTAGGGTTCGACATAAATAATCATTAGGTTCTTTGGGGTTAATATACCTAACAGTTACAATTTACCGAAATATAATACGTTAAATTGTAATTTTTCGACAGTTTGCAATTTCGCGAGTTAGATTATAATCTAACGGTATTTACAATCTTACGGTGATATACTCGTAGATAAAAGCGAAAGGTCACTCACTGATTCATCACGAGATCTCAGGACCTATATAGCAAACAGACTTGAAATTTGGAAGGTAGATTTTCATCAGCTAAACAGTTTTGAGAAAATTCCCCCTAAGGGGTTGAAATGGGGGTTGGAACTTTGTATGAAAGTCCTTCGTTTTTGTTGTGAAAATTGGCAATTAAGTTAATAGTTATAAATAATAAAAACCTATTTAAGCAATTTTACGAAAATCTACCCCAATAGGGGTGAAATAGGGGTTGGAAACTTATATGAGGGTTTTAAGTTTTTGAAGTTAGAGACTTGAACATCGGTATTTAGGTTATTAGTTTTAAATTATAATATACTGCATAAGCAATTTTACGATTATCCACTCCAAAGGGCGTGAAATATGGGTTGAAAATTTGTATGAAAGTCTTATATTTTTGTAGTTAGAGACTCGAATATCGGGATTTAGATTATTAGTTTATAAAATGCATACGCAATTTTACCAAAATTCACTCCAAAAGGGGTGCAATGGGGGTGGATCAGTATTTAGATTTATAAGTATATAATAATAAAACTTTCGAAAATTTCATAATTTCATAGGGAATCAGAAATTATACGCGGACGAAGTCGCGGGCGACCGCTAGTATTATAAATATACAATAAAAAATCAGAAATGAAGTAAGTTTTTTTATGCTATATCCAATTGTTAAAGCAAGAAGGTACAATATCGCGTAAACGCGGTTTAGTTTTGATATTCGTCCGCGTGGATTGAGGTTTTATGGTTCCCGCGCGAACTCTTTAATTTTCCGCGATAAAAGTAGCCTATGTGTTATTCCAGACTATAATCTATCCCTGTGCCAAATATCATCCAGATCCGTTCAGCCGTTCTGGCGTGAAAGAGTAACAACCATCCATACATCCATACATCCATACTTACAAACTTTCGCGTATATAATATTGGTAAGGATGCGAAAGTGTTTTTGTTTGTTGGTTTATAGGTTTGTTTGTTTGTCCTTCAATCACGCCGCAACGGTGGAACGGATCGACGTGATTTTTGGTATGGGTATAGTTGAGGACCTGGAGAGTGACATAGGCTACTTTTTATCCTGGAAAATTGAGGAGTTCCCGTGGGAATCAAAAAACTTAAACCACGCGGACGAAGTCGCGGGCATCAGCTAGTATTATTATATAAACTCAACGACTTTCACACGCGAAACGCTGTCTAAGTTAAATCGTTATACACGTCGCGAGGAAGGTTAAGGGAGATGGGCCCGCTTTATTCCCATAGTGCTCTTGATGGCCTTTATCGCAAGCACGGTACGTGTAACCTATGCATACAGAACTACAGGTGTCAGCGATGAAGACCAGAAGAAGCCGTCGAGGAACGAAATGAAACCATCGCCGTGCTTAACCTCAAGCTCCCTCACAACGTGCAGTGTCTGGCGGTACGCAATCAGCGCTCTACCGCCATCGGGCTTTTGAATAAGGACTTGGACGGATTCGAAACTAGTCAGGCATATTCTGACAAAAGTGAGTTTAAACCACTTTGAAATTTATAATGAATATCAATCACTCAATAATGATATAACCCTGGTTGGGTCCTAACTAACGATCATGATAAGTACGAAGCGGCTTTCGGATGGATTTACATATACTGAAATAATTTTATTATTGTGGCCCCGCCTTATTGATCTGATTATTGCAACAAAAGTGCACTTACCTTGCGACATTCCAACTGTGTTTGTATCAATGGCCAGCTGATCTATATTTATATGTGAGGGATCTCCTGTCTGTAATAAGAGAAATAAATATTATGCTGTGATAATCATTATTAAGAAAACTTTTTTACCCACGACTTCTAGACAATGCGATACAGATTTATTATTAGTACCTATATGGATTTATTATATATAGCTTAGCTCGGTATTTGTTTTTTGGTAAATCGTGAAATTATATATAAATAAAATAAAAAAATCGGATCGAAATAAATGAAAATGAAATGATATAGTAGCACTTTTTCATTGCCTGAAAACACGGATAAAACAACATTTTCTTAAACTGAATCCTAGCTAGATCGATTTATCGCCCCCGAAACCCGCTGCATACTAAATTTCTTGAAAATCGTTTGAGCCGTTTCCGAGATTCATATTTATATATATGTCACCGTAACATTGTAAAAACCGTTAGATTATAATCTAACTCGCGAAATTGTAAACTGTCGAAAGATTGTAAACCGTTCAATGTTCTGAGTGTCAATTTTTGAAATATTCATTTTATTTACGTTTTCTTGTCTCTTTCTTGTAGGTTAGGTTAGGGTTCGACATAAATAATCAAGTGGTGCCCCGGCCGCAGGCCGGGCACTTAGGTTTTATCGAGTTTAAATACCTATCAGATTACAATCTACCGGAAAATAATGCGTTAAATTCTAATCTTTCGACAGTTTAGAATTTCGCGAGTTAGATTATAATCTAACTCGCGAAATTGTAAACTGTCGACAGATTGTGAACCGTTCAATGTTCTGAGTGTCAATTTTTGAAATATTAATTGTATTTACGTTTTCTTGTGTCTTTCTTGTAGGTTAGGCTAGGGTTCGACATATACCGAACAGATTACAATCTACCGAAAAATAATGCGTTAAATTGTAATCTTTCAACAGTTTGCAATTTCGCGAGTTATTTTATAATCAACGGTTTTTACAATCTTAGGGTGACACATATATATACAATATACTAGAATTGCTCGTTTAAAGGTGTTATATTTATTTTATTAATCTACAAAACCGTCAATACGATTTTAATGGCTCACAAACAGCCGCGAGATGAATGGCTGTTCCGCTCGTTAAGCAGTCGAACCAAACATGCCTTACTATGTACATTGCATTTATGTCTTGCCACAAAATAGCAGGTAATACTGCATACCTGTTGTGAATTATCCATGCGTTCATCGAGTTCTCTACGCTTCTGTTGAGGTACACTGCTTAACGTAACCGCTTCTCGCATCATTTCCATGTTCTGGCCACCCTCCTCACTCCTGTTGTCATCCGTCACTAAATTCACTGAGCCTGAAGAACTTTTCCGACGTCTGCATATAAAAAATACTTTGTCTTTTTAATGTGTACAACAATGCATCTGCTAGAACTAGTGTTTTTGCCAACAGAAAAGTGACCTAAGTGGTAGTTGTTAGTACATACAAAATGCTAAAAATATATTGACATATTTTACATATAAATCTTAATTTACAGTATGCATAGCATTTAATTGTATATATTTTTTCAAGAATTCAATTTTAATTCAATTCCTGAATGCATGAACCACTTGCGGCGCTCACTCCACTCGCTTGCTGATGAGACCTGAGGCATTCAGCCTTTGCTGACTTCATGCATGCAAATACCTATACTAATAAGCCCTCTGTTCTCTGGTGACTTTGGTCCTAATTGCCATAGCATGAGTTAAAGTAATAGTAACAAGGTTTCATTTGAGATACGTTGTCAATTCTGTTGGACTTACGCCCGTTACACACGACATCAACAAAAATTGCACTATAGGAGGGTAGAGGTAGAGGGAATAGCGTAATTATTGCCTTTTAAAAGTGGTTCTAATTTATCAGCAAACTAGATGATGCCCGCGACTTCGTCCACGTTAGTTGTTTATTTCATCCCCGCGGGAAGTCTTTAATTGGTTTTCATATCTGCCGTGGTGTCTCGGCCAAATTACTGATACCGTAAGTTGCGTTCCGGTATCTGATGACGTAAAACCGAGGTAATTTTGCGTACCGGAAGTAGCACATTTTTTTCGTAGTTCCGACCAGTTTAGGCTTTTCAGACCCACTCAGTCGTAATTAATAAATTCATGGGCTTCACTTATTACCTATTTTTTTCCGGTATCTTATGAGTTATGTAAATACGAGACGTAGGTAAATTTGCAGTCGCCGCTCGTACCATACGATCATCCCCGAGATGCAATCTTTATCGGTTGAAAAGATAGCCCCGTTAAAGCATAGCAGACAGAGAGACAGACACACTTTGGCAATTATAATATTAAGAATGGATATATTGAAAAGTAATTTCAAGAAGGTACACGCATTGAACATACCTTTTTCGTTTAATATTAGGCGAGGATGGTGACACAGATGACATGGAAGGCCTTTGTGTTTCGTTTGTGTTATCAACAGATGAGAAGTCGGTTGCTGACCCTTGTGAACGAGTTAAAGATGTTGAGTCGGGCATTTCCGTCAGACCTTTGATTTTTAAGATTTTAGCTGTCTCTAGAACCTATAAATACAAAATAAATTACTGAACCTATAATATATCCCTCTTAATCGAATCGAATAAGTATCGTTGTATATTAACGATGCCAGACATGTCATTGAAGACAGCGTCGTATCGTGTGCGCAAAGTGCAGAAATCCTTTGTGGGGTCGAGTGTACGCTTTTATAATATGGTTCCCAAAGAGTTTATGGATTTGCCATTACATAGATTTAAAGACTGTGTTAAACAGCATTTGTTAAGTCGAGGTTATTACACTATCGATGATTTTAATAACGACAAAGTTGCATGGAAGCAACCGGCCTCGCATCCAGTGACCCACAAGTCAGTGTAATACTTGTAACGTAGTGTTGTGTTGTCTATGTATTGTAACCTTTTCTTTTCTATGAAAAGAGCAACTGCTGAGTTTCTCGCCGGCTCTTCTCAGTAGAATCATGTTTCCGAATCGGTGGTAGAGTCTTAACGTTTCATAAGTGGCACAAGTTGTCCTACATGAAATAAATAAATCATTTATCATTTAAGATTAGAAAACTTGTTTGAAATAAATCTAGGCGATGTGGTCAAATACAAGTGGTGTGGTACGTAAGCTATCATGTCATACATCACAAGTTGACATAATATGTGTATTTAAAGCTGCGTCTAGCACTGGTTTTAATATAATAGTTTACCTGTGGCAACTGTTCTTCTGTTACATTAACTTCCCCATAATACATAAAATCTACCATTGTGCGCAAATCGTTAAATGTAACATCCTTCAAAATGACAATTGGGTGATGAGAAGGATTATCCACAAATAATGACTGAAACAAATATAATACTTTTAGGTATTTGATACAATGTATTAAATAAAAAGTCAACATACCTACTTATTTAAAGCTAACCTAATTTACAGATATGCCAAAACAAAATTATTATGTCAAAGTGAAATGGACCTAGTGAGTGCTATCCTTTGTAAAAAAATATTCTTTTTTTACCAATGAGTGCAATTTTACTGGAATTTTATTTTTAAAATAAACTAGTTGATGCCCGCGACTTCGTCCGCGTGGCATAAGTTTTTTGATTCCCTTATTGGAAATCCTTAATTAGGTAACAAACATAAATTTATAATTTGATAAGAATTTATAGATTTTTATAGATTTATTTATTTTCTCATAAACTTACATACTTAATTCAAAAGTACTTGTAAAAGTTTATTTGAATAAAAAACATATGAATTTGAATTTTGAATCTGTTTCTTGTGTGCAATAAAGAATACAATAATAATAAAACTAAGGAATGGAAACAACTTCTTTATTATTTAATTAAGTAGTGATTAATATTGTATCTCGTCATATGTGACAATTTTATTAAACTTTAAAATAGGTTTAGTCCCACAAAGTTATCTGACCCAGTGACAATACGCTAGTTTATATGGAAATTAAAATAAAAACTAAAACTAAACAGGCATAAAATTAGTTCCAATGTTGGCCACCTGGTCAGATAAGTTGGTGGGACCCTAGGGCGCGGGATATATTATACGAGAGGCGCAGCGACAGCGCGGCGGAGATGTGGCCTTGGAAATATGTAAGCGGCGTCCGCGCTTCGTCGCTTCTGAATACCTGGCATCCCGTCGCTTTCATACATTTTGTATGAAATATGATAGAAGCGGCGGCACGTCTGCACCTCGCCTGCGCCTGTTGCCTCTCGTGTATACCCCGCGCTTATGCTATTCTCAAAAAAAGACATATGTCATCGCGGGATTTTCTGTATCTATATGTCACTATAATCTATATTGACCCGATGAAACCTATCAGGCCTAAGTGATATTGTAAAGTGATATAGTAAATCTAACGGTTTTTACAAACCTACGCTATTGCAAAAACCGTTAGATACTACAACCGTTACAATACTACGGATTTATCGGGTTTATATACCTATCAGATTACAATTACCGGAAAATAATGCGTTAAATTGTAATCTTTCGACGGTTTGCAATTTCGCGAGTTAGATTATAATGTAACGGTTTTTACAATCTTACGGTGACATATATAAAAGCGAAAGGTCACTGATCCATCACGATATCTTAGGATCTGTAAAGCATCATCATCATCATCATCATCACTACAGCCCATTAACGTCCCACTGCTGGGCACAGGCCTCTCATAGGAGAGAGGGAATTAGAGCTTAGACCCACCACGCTGCTCCAATGCGGGTTGGCGGGCTTTAACGACTATTATCATGTTAGTGATAACACCCGGGACCGACGGCTTAACGTGCTCTCCGAGGCACGGGGGTGAAACACCGCCAACTTCCTAACTCCGGGCTAGTACTGAGAATTTCTAATCCGAAAACCCGATACTTAATTATAGCCCGACCCGGGACTCGAACCCGGGACCTCGTCGGCTGCAGACAAACGTGCTAACCACTAGACCAACGAGGCAGTTATATATAAAGCTATAAAGCATACAGACTTGAAATTTGGAAGATAAGTTCCTTCTATGGTGTAGACGGCAGCTAAGATACGGTTTTGAGAAAATTCACCCCTAAAGGGTTGAAATGGGCGTTGGAAGTTTGCATGAAAGTCCTTTGTTTTTGAAGTTAGAGACATGAAAATTGGCAATTAAGTTAATAGTTATAAATAATAAAAATCCATATGAGCAATTTTACGAAAATCTATCCCAATAGGGTTGCAACAAGGGTTGGAAGTTTACATGAGGGTTTTAAGTTTTTGATGTTAGAGACTTGAAAATCGGGATTCAGGTAATTAGTTTTAAATTATATTAACCTGTACAATCAATTTTACGAAAATTAACCCCAATGAGGGTGAAATGGGGGCTGTAAGTTTGTACGAAAGTCCTTTGTGTTTGAAGTTAGAGGCTTGAAAATCGGCATGTAGGTTATAAGTTTTTAAAATCGGCATTAAGGTTATTAAACTTATTAGTTTTAGCCGCTATATGTACCTAGGCTTTTTGCAGCAGGAAAATCCCATAGGAAATCAGAAATTGTACGCGGACGAAGTCGCGGGCGACCGCAAGTTATACACATAAAACTTCCTCTTGAATCACTCCGTCCATTGAAGAAAACCGTATGAAAATCGCTTCGGTAGATTTTGAGTTTATCGTGTTCAGCCAGACAGACAGACACGAAATATACTTCTAAGCATTTCATACAATTATCATATAGTTTCGATTAAAACATGTCCATTCAAGTCTCAAGATGAAACATTTATTAATAAAATTACAATTAACTTAAGCCAACAGAGTTGCTTATTGATTGGATAAGATTGAATACTCACGTGGAAATATGTGCTGCAAGCAGACAATACAACTTTGTGGGCTACTAGATGCTGTCCTTCAGCTGCAAGGGTGACATCAACCAAATTCTTTGAGGCAAGCAGACTGCCAAACATGGATATGAAGTTGGGTTGGTGGTTGTTCCACCGTAGACTGTACTGTTGTGACATTGTGCCCTGAAATTCAGTAACTGTTATAAAATGTACTCTGTGGCAGTTGCAACACTAGATGGCGTTATTCGAAAAAAAGTAGGAACTGATGATGAGATCGTTAGAGCATATTCTTGACTCTACAAATAATGCTTTACTTAGATTGGCCTTATGGGAATGACATATGTCTGTCTTGTTTACTTTACTATAACTCTTAAGTCTGAGTGAAATCGAAGTACTCTCTAAATATCTAACACCAAAGTTATACTGCACCAAGTTTGAATCGCGTTAGAAGTTTCCCTGAAGAGCATGATGGCAAATTCACCATTCAATGGTTAGACAAGCTGAGTGTCTTTGCATAATAAACTGTCTCACAACGACATATTGTAACCCATTATAATGTTGTATTTCATGCACTTATCTGATTTTGTGTTACTGAGAATTTTTTGTCTCAAACTAAAGACTAATAATCGTTTTTTAATTAGCATCCTTGATGCAAAGTTTTCTAAGTAACTTAACTCACTAGCTTCTATTATTAAATTTTTACTAAAATATAATATCCTTACTTACCTGAATCTGGACTCTGTATTTTTAAATACAGAATCTTCTCCACTTCTCTTCCTCTTCTTCACTGTTCTTCTGAAATATTAAAACATATTTTATTTTATCTTAATTGGTAAACTCAAATAGACATGGTCTATAAAATTAGTACTATATTATTTTGATCGAAGTCTTTTACTAATAATACAATATCATTTGGCAAACTTAACAGTTTGTTATTGTTGTCTCCTCTGAAATCTCTTACAACTTACAAATGACCTGACATGCTGTTAACTTAAAATTTAATCATTTCATGATCTATAGATTATATGGGCACTTAATTATACGAAACACAAATGAAGATATTTTCGCTTTTGCAGTGTAATTAGGAATCAGAGATACATATTGAAATTTTTCAAAAGGAAAATATTATATATCACTTTATGTATTTATAAAATATCATATTTCCAAAAATATTGAATTCATAATATATATTGTGAAAACCGTTAGATTGTAATCTATCTAGCGAAATTGTAAACTGTCGAAAGATTTCAATTTCACACATTATTTTTCAGTAGATTTTAATCTGTCATGCAGCCATTAGACTAATGGATTTTATGTCACTGTAGAATAGCAAAAAACCGCCAGATTGCAATCTAACGCTTTTTTCTTGATACATTGTAAACTGTCGACAGATTGTGAACAGTTCAATGTTCTGAGTGTCAATTTTATAAATATAAATTGTATTTACGTTTTCATGTCACTTTCTTGTAGGTTAGGTTAGGGTTCAACATAAATAAACAGGATGATTATATGCTCCATCAAACATTATTACCAATTGACTGATACAGAAGCTATTAGCTAATGTGCTCAAATGTTTGATTGTATTGCTGAAATTTATGGCAAAAAAAAAGCAGACAGAATCTATAATTATAAAACTGTAACCAGACGATTCCTCTACATTACATATATTTTAAATATATGAATTGAAGTAAGTTTTATTTTATAAATAAGGTCAAAACATTTTATTAAATTTTTGTGTCTGTAAACCATCACTGAAGCTGTCACAGAGATGTTGGGGCGGATTTCAAGCTATAAAAAATAACATTAATCCTGGCTTTGCACTAAAGGAACTTCGCAGTTGTCAAAGAGTGGTTATGCTACAAGTAAGTATATAAATTTTAAAGATTATACATAATGTATTTCTCTTTAATATTTTATACTGCACAATTAATTTATAGAAAATAAGAGAACAAATTTTCTTAGAAAGAAAGAAAATAAGTTTAATCATAATAGTATTACAAATCAGCACTTAAGTAATACATTTGAACCTAACAATATGTGTATAGTTATGTAGTTTGTCTGTGACACCACCTAGAATTAATGTACAGCTCAGCCTATACTGTGCATCATGAAGTATAAGTTACTGAATTCACAGAAAATGCTTATTATACTTACAAAACTTATTTTTAGCTGTGACCCAGTCAATATATAAATATATAGCACACCATGCTTTTCACTTAGTTTTGTATTATACCTTTGTAATATAGGTATGCATTGAATGTCTCATTTAAAACTGTTTAATTCTGTTTATTTATAACTTCTAACTGTGAAAACTTGTAATTAGCTTCATTTTCTTCTATTCATCTATCTACTTTTTGTACGTAGGTGTAAGTTTGGCTATCAAAACAAAATAACAGAAGAAAATGGTTGCTTGAACATTATTGAGTGTACATTGTATATTAAATTGTAAACAATCCTCAATTTGAATGTTATAAATGTATAAAATACACATACAACTTTTGCAAATAATAATAACATTGTTGGTAAACAAAATGTTGACATTACTATGCGGAAAAAATGCAGACAATCAGACAGAATGATGTTTCTTAAATCTAAGATGCCCCTAAACTTAAAAAGATGATCATTAATAATTGTTGTTCAGTTTATTATAAGTGTATCTGAAAGTATTACCACTATGCCAGTAGCCAGTTTAAACTGTTCACTGGAGTTGATTCTTATAGAACACAGGTGGGGTAAATTGGAATAGCCTCAATATGAAATCTTACCCACAAGTGTTGATGTACAGTAGAAGATATAAGTTTAATTGGTGTTATAATGGAGAAGGCAGCACTATACGACAATCAAGAGCAGTATATTTCCGTAATTCACATGTAGCTATTGAACCAAGCTTTTTCGTGATAAATAATACGCTAAAACACTTTGAGCTGCACTGAGTTAGACAATACTACATAGCAGTAACATTAGCACATAAAATTTATTTAAACATTCGCACTAACTTTGAAATATAATGAATAATCACGCATCCACCAAACATAAACTACAACAAAAAAAAAACGCTATCTGATTCTGCAGGCATTGTAGGTTTTGATTTACGTCTGTAGCAACTCAATTAGATTGTTACTATAGAAATGATTGTTCATATAAACGTTAAAAGAAACTTATAAACTTACCGATTACTAGATTATCCAAAAAATATACAAGAACCAACCGACCCACGCTTATTAAATCGCTAACAACAAGGATTGAAGAACCCACGCCAACAAGTGTTGCTATTGTACAATTATTTTTCAATACACTTGCTCAAAAAATGCACTTACAGAGGCAGTAAACAGGGCTTGTAAGTTAAATTTACTGCCCTTGTGCAATTTGCAATTTTTTTTTAATTCTTGTACGTTCATTTTACTTCCAAATAAAAAGTTTTCTTGCAAGCAGATTCTTAATGATATTGACTTTGTATGTAGAAAACCTGTAGAAAGCTATTAAAAAAAACTTTATGTGAGTTGATGAAAATAATTCATTTAAAATTTTCATTTAAATTTAGTAAGATTTCAAACGTACTTTAATTTAAATCAAAATATGGACTATGTAGGGTAGCTTTGATGAAGTAGTAGAGTAGAGGGAGGAGTAGTAACATCTCTGTACATAAAAAGTGTCTGTTGAAATGCATTAAATCGGGGGCGCCACATTAGCATCAGGAAAAATTTAAAAGGAAGCGCCAAATATTATTACAGTAGGTTTGAGAAATAAACAAGGAACGAAAACATTCATCATTATTTTGTACGAAGTAAGTTGTTGGAATTTTCATTAACTATTTTAGTCGACAATATTAAATTTTTTAACTCTGCATATTACACTTCAATCTACAATTGCTACATTCATACCATACCCTTTGCTACTCCAGCGCCACTGTAGAAGTTTTTGGAACGGTTAATTTATAGCAAACGCCAACCACTGGACACTATTTTTCAACTTACAACCTATGAGATGTCACTCCTGATCCAAAAAAACTAATAGATACGAAGAGAGAACGAGAACGATGGACTGACGAGAAATCAGGAATTCCCCTGAACATGAGCATAAAGGATTGTGGTATAAAAATTTAAATGATAATAAACTCGCCGGCATATTTAGCGAAACATAAAAAAAGGTCCATACTTAATTAAAAAAATATGGTTTTATTTTAAAATCTACTTACTACACTTCTTTTGTTATTTAAAGTTTCATTTGTTTTACTTAAAATGAGATCACATTAAGAACAGATTTTGCGAGTAAAGGCTATTTGTGAAAAATGGTACATTTTTGAACTTTTCATGTAACCGGGAAAAGTGAAATTTAACATTAAAATAACAATTAATTAAATTAGAAAAATGGTGATTAATATCGCGTATTTCCTCCACGTGCTCTTATTAAAGTTTCTACCCGTCTAGGCATACTGAGAATGATGTTATCGATGGTCTCCTGGGATAGTCTCCGCCATTCCTCAACTACGGCGATTCGCAGTTCTCCCACGTTGGCAGGAGCTGGAATTCTGGACTTACCTCTCTTTTCAGCAAGTCCCAAACGTGCTCTATTGGGTACATATCCGGTGATCTCGCCGGCCACTCCATAACAGTGATATTCATATCATTAAGATAAGCTTGAGTTACCCGAGCGGTATGCGGCCGAGCATTATCCTGCATAAAAACAAAATGAAAGAATAGAAGCAGTGCGGGGTGTAACCGTAAGTGAGCGTACGGTACGAAGAAGGCTCGAAGAAGCTGGTTTGGGTTCATTTGTGCCCGCCAAGGCTCCAAGGCTCGAGGTAAATCATCGTAGAAACAGGTTAACTTTTGCTCAGGAACATCGACTTCGGAACGCGGACCAATGGAGTAAGGTATTGTTTAGAGATGAGTGCAGAATTCTCTTAAATCAAATTGACGGCAGGCAAAGAATATACAGACGCAAAGGAGAACGATACATTCAGACAAATTTTGAAACTACAGTTGCATACGGTGGTGGATCAATAATGGTTTGGGCGGGCATTTGTTTGGGAGTTCGCACAGACTTGGTAGTGATTGACAGAGGGAGTCTGACTGCAGACCGCTATATCAGAGAAGTTTTAGAAGAAAATGTCGTACCAATTGCCCCATATATCGGTGAAGATTTTGTTTTTATGCAGGATAATGCTCGGCTGCATACCGCTCGGGTAACTCAAGCTTATCTTAATGATATGAATATCACTGTTATGGAGTGGCCGGCGAGATCACCGGATATGTACCCAATAGAGCACGTTTGGGACTTGCTGAAAAGAAAAGTTAAGTCCAGAATTTCAGCTCCTGCCAACGTGGGAGAACTGCGAATCGCCGTAGTTGAGGAATGGCGGAGACTATCCCAGGAGACCATCGATAACATCATTCTCAGTATGCCTAGACGGGTAGAAACTTTAATAAGAGCACGTGGAGGAAATACGCGATATTAATCATCATTTTTCTAATTTAATTAATTTTTATTTTAATATTAAATTTCACTTTTCCCGGTTACATGAAAAGTTCAAAAATGTACCATTTTTCAAAAATAGCCTATACTCGTAAAATCTGTTCTTAATGTGATCTCATTTTAAGTAAAACAAATGAAACTTTAAATAACAAAAGAAGTGTAGTAAGTAGATTTTAAAATAAAACCATATTTTTTAATTATGGACCTTTTTTTTTATGTTCCGCTAAATATGCCGGCGAGTTTATTAGGTCTTTACCTATGAAATTGCCTTTCTTCAGTACTGGCTCTGTATTCTGGCTAATAAAAAAAAGTTTGTAATGGGTCTGTATTCTAAATTCAAATGAATTTTGTTTTAAACCATGACATTCTTTTTACAAAATCAGTCTTTTGTTTTTTGATTAGCGTTGTATTTTCATTGCATTTCAACATTTTTCGTCATAATGGATACTTTAAAAATTCGTGTAATTATGGAATATGAGTTCCGTCGTGGCACCAACGCGATACAAACGGCACGTAACATGAAAAACGTTTACGGAGAGAACTGTACAAACGAACACACAACCCGTTATTGGTTTTCCCGGTTCCGTTCTAGAAATTTTGACTTGAAAAATGAAGCTCGTGGTCGTCCGGAGACTTTGATAAACAATATTGAATTAAAGGCGATTGTGGAAGCTGACGAAACTCAATCTACAGCTGAGCTAGCAGCAGCTTTTGATGTAAGCATCAAAACAATATTGATCCATTTGCGACAAATTGGCAAGGTAAAAAAGCTTGATAGATGGGTGCCCCACGACCTTAACGATCGCCAGCGCAACGTACGCATCGAGACCTGCCATGCGCTGCTAAAGAGATGAAGGAATTTTGAAACGAATTGTTACGTGCGACGAATAATGGATTCTGTTCGACAATCGAAAGCGCTCAGTAAGTTTGTTAGATCCTGGTTCAGCACCAAAGCAATGCCCTAAACCAAAAATGACCCCTAAAAAGGTGATGGTCACTGTTTGGTGGTCTAGTGCGGGTGTGATTCCCCACAGCTTTTTACAAAACGGTATGAGCATTACTGCAGATGTGTATTGTGAAGAACTGGAGAGAATGATGGAGAAGCTTGCACATCTGCAACCAGCTTTGGTCAATCGGTCGTCCCCACTGCTCCTTCACGACAACGCGCGACCCCATACTGCGCAACAGACAGTCTCCAAGCTGCAAGAGCTGGGGTTGGAAGCTCTCCCTCATCCGCCATACTCACCAGACCTTGCACCTACCGACTATTACTTTTTCCAAAATTAAGACAACTTTTTAGTGGTTAAAAAATTCAATACCCGAGAGGCAGTACAAAATGCCTTTGAAGAGTTTGTTGCCTCCCGTCCAGCTGATTTTTACAAGAAGGGCATCAATAAACTGCCAATGCGTTGGCAAAGATGCGTCGATTGCATGGGTGATTACTTCGAATAACAGAAATAAAAAGTTTGAAAAAATAAGTACTTTCACTTATTCCATACAAAACTGCAATTTCATAGGTAAAGACCTATGATAAATCAAAAGCCATGGTTTTGTAAAGAGATGATATAAAGTTGTAATCGTAAATATTACTCTGTTAATTGGGTAAGGCCGTAAAATTGGCCTCATGTATCATAAAAGTAAATATAATCTGGTAAAAGTAACATAAAAGTTTGGTAAGGGTACATTCACAACAAAAAAAAAAAACGCTTTTCTTTATTAAATTAAATGTTTATTCTAAGTGCCGCCTATAAAATAATTTTAACATAATAGGTACCTTACATAATAGTAAAAACTAATTAGAAATTATAGAGGGGGAGCCGGTGACACTGAAAACTCCGTCATAGCGTAATCAAATTATTCTAGCGTAAAAAAATATGCAAACAAAACATGCTGCTGCCTTTTTTTTAATTTCGTCATATTTTTTGGAGTTTTCCCGTTTCAGTCGCTTCCTGTATCGTTTTTATTTCTCACCTGGTGTAAGCGGCATCTGAAAAAATATTTATTACCCTAGAATCTCATAATGCAGCCAATTATTAGACAGGCCAGTTACTAGTTGTAGGCCAATTAGCAGTAGGTACATCTAATATAATTTGAGTGGAGTAACAAATCTTTAACTATATGTATAACTAGCTGATGCCCGCGACTGCGTCCGCGTGGATTGAATTGTTTTCAATTATACGGGGTACAAAGTATCCTATGTGTTATTGGCTATTGCAGACTATAATCTATCTCTGTGCAAAGTTCATCTAGGTCCATTTAACCGTAATGGCGTGATTGAGTAACAAACATCCATTTGAGATTTTTTGTTTCCCGCGGGAACTCTTTAATTTTCCGGGATAAAAAGTAGCCTATGTGTAATTCCAGACTATAATCTATCTCTGTATCAAAGTTCATCCAGATCCGTTCAGCCGTTCTGGCGTGATTGAGTAACAAACATTCATTTGAGGTCTTTTTGGTTCCCGCGGGACTCCTTAAATTTTTCGGGATAAAAATAAGCCTACTGTTATTTCAGACTACGATCTATCTCTGTGCCAAATTCCACCAAATCAATCTGTTCAGCCATTCAGGTGTGATTGAGCGTCACTCGTTCGTGTGGCATAAGTTTTTTTTCAATTCCCACAGCACTTCATTATTTTCCGGGATGCCTATGCCACTGTACAGATCCTCAACTATACCCATGCAAAAAATTACGTTAATCTGTGGCGGCGTGATTGGAGGACTAACTATCTATTACACGTCCTTGGGGATAAAATTTACAAACTTAAAAATTAATGACAGACTTTCTTACAAACTTTCAACCCCTATTTTACCCTTTTCCAGGTTGAATTTTGAAAAATTGTGATACATGTACTTCTTCATTTTTAACTCACAGTTTATATACCAAGTTTCATGGCTATAACTTGAGAAATGTAGGACTTTCAAACAAACTTTCAACCCCTATTTTACCCCTTTAGGGATAGAGTTTTCAAAAATTGTGAAACACGTATTTCGTCATTTTTAACCCGCTGTTTATATACCAAGTTTCATGGCTATAACTTGAGAAATGTAGGACTTTCAAACAAACTTTCAACCCCTATTTCACCCCTTTAGGATCGAATTTTCAAAAACTGTGAAACACTTATTTCTTTATTTTTTACTATAAGCCGAAAAACTAAGCTTCGTTGATATAACTTGAACAATATCCTGTGAAATGAAGGCCTTAAATACCAACTTTCATCCCCCAATTCACCCCTTTAAGGATCGAATTTTCAAAAATTGTGAAACACGTATTTCTTCATTTTTAACCTGCAGTTTATATACCAAGTTTCATGACTATAACGTCAGAAATGAAGGACTTTCATACAAACTTTCAACCCCTATTTAACCCTTTTGGGGATTGAATTTTGAAAAACTGTGACATACGTACTTCTTAATTTTTTACCAAAAGCCGAAACACTAAGCTTCGTAGATGTAACTTGAGCAATATCTTGAGAAATGAAGAACATTCATACAAAATTTCAACCCCTATTTTAACCCTTCGGGGGTAAAATTTTGAAAAACTATGACACACGTACTTCTTTATTTTTTACCGTAAGCCAAAATACCGAGTTTCGTTGATATAACTTGTAAAATATCTTGAGAAATGAAGGCATTTCATACCAACTTTCATCCCCTATTTCACCCCTTTGGGGGTCGAATTTTCAAAAACTGTGAAATACGTATTTCTTGATTTTTAACTCGCAACTCATATATTAAGTTTCATGGCTATAGCTGTCATAACAAAATTC
The DNA here is from genome assembly GCA_964035005.1 of Erebia palarica. NCBI lineage: Eukaryota > Metazoa > Arthropoda > Insecta > Lepidoptera > Nymphalidae > Erebia > Erebia palarica. Next base: position 27,771,803 of record OZ035986.1, read on the forward strand.
AACCCCTATTTTACCACTTTAGGGGTTGAATTTTGAAAAACTGCGACACACATAATTCTTTAATTTTTATCGAAAGCCGAAATACCAAGTTTCGTTTATATAACTTGAGAATATCTTGAGAAATGAAGGACTTTCATGAAAACTCTCATCCCCTATTTCAACCCTTCGGGGTTAGAATTTTTAAAAACTGTGAAACACGTATTTCTTCATTTTCAACCAGTAGCTCGTACACCAAGTTTCATAGATATAACTTGAGAAATGTCGGACTTTCATACAAACTTTCACCCCCTATTTCACCCCCCTAGGGGTGGAGTTTTGAAAAATCCTTCCCTAGTGAGCGCCTACGTCTCAAAAGGAACCTACTGTCAAAATTTCAAGTTAATTACCCCAGCGGTTTAGGCTGTGCGTTGATCCCTTAACGATTTTATATATATATATATATATTATAATTAGATATATAGGTAGGTACCCATCCAAATAATCACGTCAATGTTGCGGTGTGATTGAAGGACAAACCAACAATGAACAAACGAACAAACGATCACATATTTATAATAAGTCAGTCGGTCATCTTTTGCTCGCTACTTCATGTGCGTGGAGTTAGGTTTTTAAAAAACCTCCGCAAAACCGTACGTATTTCGAGATAAAAAGTAGCCACTCAACCGGTCCTCAATAATCCGTAACCCTGTCATGGCGTGATTGAAGAACAAGCCAACAAACAAAGACTATACTTTTATTATATTTATAAAATCTATTTGGAAGATTGTTTTGGTAAAATTTGCCAGCTGAATTAAATTAAATCCCTTAATTAATATAAAATTATGATGATATCAGTTAATAATACCCTAAATAGGTAAATACTTAGGTATTTAATACTTTTTAGGAAGTTGTTTAAATCTGCAATTATGAATTAAGCCCTATATCACTTTTAAGTTACATAACTTAAAAATGGTAACTTAGGTCACTTATAAATAACATAAAAGCTAGCCTCTAGTACTTTTAATTTTATGGAGGAACGCTATCAATATAAGCGCGTACGCAGTTTCAAACTATTCCCTAAACATTAAATTCATAAAATAATTGGAGTTTTTGAATAAATTATCATATTTACCATAAAATAACCAGTAAAAATTTTTTTTACAGGGTGAAAATTCGGCACTGCCTTGTCTCTGGCACTGCCCCAAACAAATGACACTAAACACCAGAGACAAGTAACCTAACTAAACACCAGAGACAAGTAACATATCTATACACCACAATAGCCGATGGGTGACAGAAATGTTGCATAGACAATAAAGCCACTAGTGTAGCCATGTGTAAAAACAGTTTCTACTATTCAATTCATTTTTTTTGAGAAAACATTGGTAACATAAAAGCTTTAAATACACGGACGCAATGTAATTTCCTAAAATAAGTATAATTTTATTACTCAAAACTGTCGTAACATATGCCAGATTTAAGAAAAGATGTTAATATTTAAGATAAACCATAAATTTCATCTGAAATAATACATCAGGTCAAAATACAATCATTTACGTACAACGGATATAATTTGGGACACTTTTATTTGTATGGAGCAATGTTCTACTCTGATAATATTTTCTTCAAAATAATACGAAATGTAATGTTTTTAATATTAAAGGACATTAAAACAACTAAAAAAGACCTTGCTTTGTCAAGGGGAAAGGGAATTGTATAAGTGACATAACATTTTCATAGAAAAAACATATCGGACGCCTAGCCAAAGTGAAATCATCCATTTTTAACGGCCTTACCCAATTGCCGCTTATGGTTTGGACACTACCGCATAAATTGACTTATAATATAATGAAAATAGTAGGCGTCATGTAATTTCTACAACACTAATGAATCCCAAATACTGGATCACATTTTCTTTTTCTGTTCATCTTTTGGCATCCAGATTCCAGCACCTTGTGCTAATTGATGACCTAAGTAATGTTTATAAGAAGATTGAAGACGTATCGCGCGCCTTAGAGGATTTATTGAAGAATTAATTACATTTATTTAATTATTTAATTAGACTTATTTTGAAAACAAAGGAGAGAAAAAGAAAGACATTCAGATGAATCTTTAGAGATTACAGTATAAAGATAAAATACTGAAGAAATACGATTGAATAGGCCTTGCCTTTATATAAAATATATAGTTTCAATAAAAAATACGGAATGAAATACGACTGAATAGGCTGTATGGTCTTAGACCTTTGCCTGTCCCGAAAGGGGACAAAATGAAAAACAACAAAAACACAAAAAATAAACTAAAAATCTCAGAGGAAGATTCGTCTGAGAAAATATTTTATTAAAATTAATACATAATTGTACATGGTTTCATTAGATTTTGGATACACTGTGAGTACGTAAATAAATAAAATTAATTAATTATTACTGGTTCAGGCAGGCAGGTTGGGTGTGCAGTAGGTATCAAAGTAATTTTACTGTCAATCTAAACTAATCGTCGTCGGTTGTTTTTTTTTGTCTTACTTTATTTAGCTACGAGATATTTTTAGTGTGTTAAAATTCTCAATTTTGCTGTACCTACTGTTGTCCTAATGGTTTATAATTTATTTGATATGACCTTCAAGCTAGGTAAGGTCATAACCGCGTTTATATAATTAGTGTTCTTTTGTTTTTCACTAGCTGAGTGTGTGGATGTTATTTACCTCTGGATTATTATTCGTTCATTGTCCTTGTATATTTCTAAGTGCGTTGTTTAAAGTGTGTGTTCTATTCTGGACCTATTGACAGGAACTGAGTTGAAATAATTATATATTTCATACTATTTCCCCCATCAATCAATTATCTGCGGTATTGATACACAATCTATATAATTTATAATTTAATAAATAGGTAGATTGTGTATCACAAAATTGTTGTTATTTATTTTTCTTGAAAATTTCCAAATGTTATGATATAATTAATTGACTTATTTCTACTAATTAAATAAACAGTGAAAAAAGTTGAATAAGCAAATACTATATATTAATATCAGTAGGTATGTTATCCATCTATACTAATACTAGCTGATGCCCACGACTCCGTCCACGTGGATTGAGGTGTTATAAGAGAGATATTATAAATGTGAAAGTTTGGATGGATGGAATGGCTGAACGGATCTGGATGAAATTTTGCACAGAGATAGATTATAATCTGGAATTACACATACGTCACTTTTTATACCAAAAAATTGAAGAGTTAAAGCATACACGTTCAATTTTATATGACACTGCAAACTTGATAAAGTTGGCAGAATGGAAATTAAATTATTGCTTGGAGTAAACTTGTCATGCATACTGATAGCCGCTCAAACTTGAAGGTAAACTTGATGGTGTATGGCTAACATTAGGAATCCTATGTTTGTATCCTACTTCATTTTACTATGTTCAATCCAGCATGCAAGCCATCATCAAACCAAATGGCACTATCAGTTAAGTGGATAACCTCCTTTTCCCAGCTTATCTGAATCTAGTTTGATGTATTATTATGAAAAAGATTAGCTGATGCCTGCAACTTAGTGCAAGTGGATTGAGGTTCTTTGGTTCCCACAGGAACTCTTCAATTTTCTGTGATAAACAGTATCCTATGTGGTATGCCAGACTATAATCTATATATTTGCGAAATTCACATCCAGATCCATTCAGCCATTCTGGCATGATTGAGAAACAAACATCCATCTATCCATCATATTTATAATATTACTTTAGATACTTTAGATGAGGATTTTTGGATAAATAATAAACAAAATTATTTATTAGCTGTTGGCCATAACTTTTTATCGGTATGCCAAATTTAAGCCCGTTCGGTCCAGTGGTTTGAGCTGTGTGTTGATACTCGTAGATCAGTCAGTTAGTCACCTTTTCCTTTTATATATTTAGACTAAGGTGATGTAGTTACAACTAGTCATAACTTGTACAAGTAGTAAAACTGTTTATCAACATATTATATTCATGATAATAATTAGGTTTCATTACATATTACAAATCCTTTTTCTCTATTTTTATAGATAATGATTTCACTTTTGTGAAATTTATTTTCTGTAATGTTTTCAGAGTGAACAGAAAACATGAGTAAGCTGTGCAGACAAGTATCTATTGAGTCTCCTGGACCCACTTTAAAAGAATGTGTATTCAGTTTTGATGTGCCTGTGCCAGATGTTCCACTATATGGAGCAAGAATTAGAGTTGTATATGCCGGTGCCTGCTACAGGGTTAGTCGCACACGTTCTGCATCAGTTTGCAGCACATCATCTGTTTCATCAATTGGAAGCCTAACCGGAGAGATGGAAAGCTTCGGAATACACACCTCTACACCTGCACACATTGGCTTACGCGATGGGGCGTTATTCCCTGGCTATGAAGTGGCTGGTTTAGTAGATGCTATAGGGAGTGCTGCAGAATGTACTGACGGTATTACTGTGGGAACAAGAATCGTACTGTATCCTTATGAAGGCGTGCCTCATGGATATGCTGATTACATTGTAGTACCAGATTTTAAATGTTTGGTGCCTGTGCCAGACAATTTACCACTGAGTGTTGCAGCCATGCTACCTACTGGGGCTTTACTTGCCACCAACACAGTTTATACAGCAACTGAATGCTTAAATAGTATTCTGGTGGGTACCAACAAAAAGGATAAAGCCACAATGTTAATTGTTGGGACTGGTGGATTAGCACTTTGGGCACTGCGTATTGCTACACACTATTTTCGACAACTACCCTACCATGATCGCATTCATATTTCAGTTGCTTCTTTGAAAGATGAAGGATTTGTTCTTGCCAAAGAGAATGAAAAGTAAGTTTTCATTTCACTGTTCACAATAAAATTTATGGTGTTATAAAAAAAATGTAACATTGGTAGTCTTTCTAAGTAAACAGACTATTGTCATTACTGCATGCATGCACTTATTTTCTTAAATTAATTTCAAGGATCAAAGTGGTGCAATGGTCTGAAGACCTTTACGAAAGGCAACTGATAGAGAGGACGATAGACGCGTGCGGCGGCCCAGTCGACGTAGTCCTTAACTTTGGCACTACCTCTCGATCTCTGCATCGCTCCCTGCAATGTCTTGCCCCGGTGAGTATAAAATACATATTAATTGATTTTTGTATAATGTAATTTACTACAATAGATACTATAATGCCTACATAATCTAGTTATTCAATAAATAAACATATGGCAGCTTATTTCAAGAAACAATGACTAAGGCCGCCTTGCAGAACATTGCCTCAGGTATACAGGCATAGTTCTTAACATTATGGAAACTTTACACATGATGATTTTTTTAGGGTGGCATGGTACTTGTAACAGAAGATGTGGGTGAGAAATTATTACCAAAGTTTGCAAAGAAGGCTGAGGATATGAATGTCAGTATAGTGGTGGTTCCAAATGGAACCATAGAACAGCTGAAGGAGTTAGTTGAACTAGTGGCAAATGGCGAGGTGAGATATACATTATTCAGTAAACAAACTAAACTTCCTTATTTTTGATTTTATTCTATAATATAAAAGTGGTTATGCGGATTTTCGTATGTATCGTTACTAATATTATAAATCAGAAAGTTTGGATGGATGTGTGGATGGATGTTTGTTACTTAATCATGCCTCTACGGCTGAACGGATCTGGATGAAATTTGCCACAGAGATAGATTAAAGTCTGGAAAACGTCTTTTACGTTGGTCAAAAAAGTTGCTTGGATATGGAGAAATTGGCCCTTAGTAATTTTGATCATATATTTAAACTAGCTAATGCCCGCGAGTTGAGTTGCGCGCCTGGATTGAGGATTTTTGGTTCCCGTGGGAACTCTTTAATTTTCCGGGATAAAAGTAGGCTATTTGTTATTACAGACTATAATCTAGCTCTGTGCCAAATTTCATCCAAATCCGTTCTGGCATGATGGAGTAACAAACATCCATCCATCCATCGATAACTTTCATTTCATTTCTCATTTATAATATTAGTATATAGATAATAATGAGTGAATGCAAATTTACTACATTATATTATAACAAATAATTACAAAATATTAAATCTTAAGTAGGTAACCTAGTATTAATATAAATAATATTATAATATATATTGAAACATAAAATTTGCCTATTTTTAGATTGAACCGCCACCTCATTCTGTGTTCCCTGCAGAGGAAGCTCAAGAAGTGGTGAGAAAACTATGCAATTCTGAAATCAATGGTCGCGCTATATTAAAATTCCACAATGTTGACTAAACTTTCATATTTGTACAAGTGTATATAGCTATAACAACCAAAAATGTATTATTAAGTTCATATAATATATACTCCATTGTTAACCTATGATTAGTCATTGTTAAACAACATGCCAATTTGGCAAAATGTTTACATGTTTATTTATAGAAATTTCGTGCAATTTATGTTTCATAACAGCAAATGGATTTATTTTACATATCCAAAGGGTAATGCAAATACATACACAGTATCTCATCACTCAATACAACAGTATTCAATTTTTATTCAAACATTTCAACACCCTTGCAGAGTAATAATAATATAAATAATTGTGACTTCCTTGTCATTATTGCTTTTGCAATACAATTTGTTACAATAATTATAATATTATCGCTTTTTTTACACCATTTATGACGTAAACAGTTGCTTCTTCTTCAAAGTAAATACTTTATCGCTGAGTGGAAGTTTACTAGATTTGAAATGTTTTCTAAAGATTCCTGAACTAAAACAACACTATCTGCTCAATTTTATAATTATCTACAATACATAGGCTTAAACATAGTAAACAATAAGCTCCTTCATGACACAAATACCTATCTAATGACATCATTACATTTATATTAGTTATCTTTTAATGAACTGGGAAACAGAATCGTCAAACATATTTTGTTATCTAAATCGGTATGAATTTGTATAATTATATCGGGCGTATGTATTTACATAAGTATGTTTAATAATAACCTTTTACTCTTAGCATAGGTTTTTAATAAGAAAAAACATACGTCCAATGATTAGAGCGATGCAAACACACAGGGGATTCTGTCTGGCCCTTAATGGTAGAGCCAAGATTTTGATAACTCTTTTTTTTATCCACTACAATTTAGGCCTTGACTGCAATGTAATGATGCAGTCTAAAATGATATAGGGCTATGGCGGCTTTATATACTTTGACAGTCAAAATTGGTGTCCTGTGGCCCTATTAGGTACAACAAACATTTATCAATTATTGTTACTGTCTCAATAATTTATTGTGATTGGCTGAATGTAACAATGAATGATGCAGGTTTCTATCTATGCACCGTCAGTCGCCAAAGTAGATACCTAAACCTTGCTTGTAACTGCGCCCAAAATTATACATACAAAGGAACGCATATAAAAATAATAGTAATCGTTTATTGTAATAAATCTAATAACTCGTAGATTTATTATTTAGTTCCGCATTTTATGTAGCGGTAACAAGATAAAACTGCTCAATTTCAGCTCAGTTTTTGAATAGAAACCAAGACAGGCAGACGAATAGACCGTCGTGGTGATTCCATAAGTTTCCGTTTTTTTTTATTTGAGCAAGCCGTTATCCGCTATCGGATAGGATATACTGGAAACCCTCTTAACGAGTCGAGTCAGAAGCGATAAGAGCTACGCGATAGAAAGAGAGGTGAATAAAACAATGTGTCGAATAATATATGTCACCGTAAAATTGCAAAAACCGTTAGATTGTAATCTAACTAGCGAAATTGTAAACTGTTGACAGATTACAATTTAACGCATTATTTTTCGGTAGATTGTAATCTGTTAGGTATATCAACCCGATAAAACCTAACTACCTTATTATTTATGTCGAACACTAACCTATAAGGAAGAGACAAGAAAACGTAAACACAATGAATATTTCAAAAATTTACACTCTGAACATTGAACGGTTCACAATCTGTCGACAGTTTAAAATTTCGCTACTTAGATTACAATCTAACGGTTTTTACAATCTTACGGTGACTTATATAATAGAATAAAAAATTTCGCTAGCAGCGCTGTGCGAGCTGAATTGCTCGAATCAAGAGTCGCTATTTATTTAGGTTAAACGTCTTTGCGATATACTTCTTCTGTACCTACCTGAAATGGTACTACTATTAAGTATTCTGTGGGTATGCTGTACAGATACGTACCTACAAGTGGGTCTAAGTGAAAATTCGGAAAGAGCACGTCGAAATCTATACAATACACCAATTTTCAAAACTCCTGAGGAACTTTCCAGGTAAAACTACCAAATGACTGGACTACTTGTACGTAAGTACCCAGCGATGGATATAATAAGGTTTTTAGTATTGTTCTTTTCTCATGATAAATTGAAACTAAAAAATCTCAAATCCAGATTCTGTCTTGCTGTCCTTTATCTTTAAGTTCTTTTATTTACGTTTAATTAAGTACTAGAAATGTATTATTTAAATATTTACAATTAGTTTGAGCTTTAAAACCAATGTTATGCCATATTAGGAATAGTATTTTAATGTTTTAATACGCTTTTCAAATACTATATTATGCTTTTTTAACATTGTTTAGTTCCTTATTAATAAAACACTCAGATAAAAAACGTAAATTATGCTAGTTTCTAGTTTTTTTCCAATTTAAGGCCTCCAGCCGAATATGGCTTAAGAAGTTAAAAGTTTATTTGTTTCTCCAATAACTCCTTAGCTCTTTTGCGTCTAATGTTAAAAGTTAACTATTGCAATATAAAGTTAAAACTATCTTATGGATACCGCGAGGTCTCAGTTCGGGGCGAACCACTAGTTAATACAAATTACGTAAAAATACCTATAATAATAGGTAGGTAATAATTTTATGAAAAAAAATAAAAATCGCAAAGTAAAAAAAAAAAATCTGTGTGATGGATGCAGAACCTGGTGGCTTTCAACCAATCTAGCTAAATCCGGTTCAATATTGGTGAGTTGCATCCTTAAATCTCCGTGTTCGTTAATTTTCAAACGGTTACTTTTGTTTTGTAAAAATGTTTATAACCACACTGAAGCCTTTTTAGACTAGGTATGATGATGAAAAGTTTTTTAAAAGTACAACATTGGTACTTCCTACTAAAATATTAGTCATCCTTATAACAAATTGGTACACGTAACACAACTTAAACGGTATCTTGAAAGTTTCCAATAAGAACTTATGTTAATTAATAGGGGTCGATTTTTCGACCTCGTTGACCCCCAAAATCAGTTTTTGCTTATGTCGACCCCTGGGAAACTGATATCGACCACTTTGGGAATCCTTGCACTAATCGATCGATGACTTAGCCACCGGCCGCGCTTCAGCGCAGAGCAATGCCTTTTCAGAGCAGCCAGGTTTTAATACTTTTATTAAAAATAAAATTTAAATCAGATATCGTTGTTAATAAAAGTTTTCAATACTATTTACAGAAGATAGTCTTAAAAGGTTATTAGTCTTTTCAAATTAACCCTGTGTATCTGTGTATCATCACTTATCAACTTACTTTACCTATGTGCAGTTGGCACAAAATAAGTTTTCAACAAGGTTGTACAACGTGCCATATTTTGTTATTCTATAAATAATATTACTTTTAATTTGGTGTACATAGTACAAAAAATTCAGGTGATCATAATCAAATAATATTATAATATACAGGCTTACTTATTAGATTCTTATTTTTAGATACAATTTTAAGACTGTGTGTTGTCTAAATAAGAATTGATTAGTATTGATAAATAAATATGAGTCAAGAAATAAATATGTGGGGAATCAATTTAGGCCACATTAAAAATTGGTGGTAAACATGTTTTACCTACACTGTTGGCCATGGGCGACGATCACTGACCACTCATCGCTGAACAAACAAACACGACCTAAGGTAATTTCAGACTGGCGAGGCGTGGCGGGGAGACAGTAATGAAATTTTGTATGGTAAAATTTCAATTCACACACAAAAAACCGGTCAAGTGCGAGTCATACTCGCTCGCAAAGGGTTCCGTACCACCACACTAAATTTATTTTTTGTAAAGAACAAGAAAGATGTCATAACACTTAATCAGCTGTGAAATAACTGGCTTACTTATGCGATGATATGGTGCTAAACTGGTAGAGCCTGACAAATAATTCCGACACCCTATGAGTACGGAACCCTATAATTATCGATGTTCGGAATTTTCCTATACTTGTACCGTGAGTCCTTGCTCCTTACCAAATTTCATGATTCTAGGTCAACGGGAAGTACTCTATAGGTTTTGATTTATTAGAGTGTAAAAATATGGCTTAAACGGTCGTATCTGATTGCGTTGACTTAGAAGCTTGTTTCTATTAAAGTTTCAAGGGACTGTAGACTCAAGTATTTGATATTAATTTCAGCTTGATACCTCCTGATATGTATTTTACATTTAAGATAAAGCAATCGTCAATATGATAGACTGTGCCGCCTTTAGAACGATATTCATATTTCTATTAATACGTCTTTATGAGGCCATGTTGTTCTAGAGCTCGGAGCTCGGCTGTATATTTACCTGTTAAAATGCTCCAACTAGTATTTTCATTACAACTTTGTTTCCGTGTGAATTCTATGTAAAACAAAATATCATAATATTTAAAGTGGTGCCTATTTATATTTTAAAACTACCGTATTACTTCCATTTAGGCACCACCATAATTATACAATTAGTATTTTAATATTATTGTCATAAATTATTCTGATATCCAAATGTATTTTTTCATTCAATAATGTTAAAGATTGTTCAGAATTACAAAGAATTTTGATGTGGGAATAAAACGACCCAAAAATACTTTTGAGACCCAAGCTTTTTTTTTTTGCCAAAATAATTTATTTGTAGACCAAGTTTAGTAAATGCACACCAAATCTTGTTTGATAAGTACTATATATTCTTGTATACATCGGTAATATTCTTGAGTTCTATTAGGTAATACACCTAACTTAAGTTAAAAGTTAAAATGTGGTTAAAAATAAAGTTAAATTAAAATGTGGTATAAATGTTGGTGGTTATTTACTAATTATGATGGTCATGTACTGTTTTTGGGTTAATGATGATTACTTTGGAGTCAATAGCAAGATGTAGACTTCACTTAAAATTGGGTATCAAATTTTGGTGAACATTTATTTACCCATTTTGAGTTAAAATTGTTTTTTTGAATGTAACTTTTTACTCTATTTGGTAAGCTTAATCCTCTTATTATTGTGAACAAGTTAAATTCTCTAGTCAAAAATGTTTTTACAAATACATATCAATACTGTGGAATAAAAATATTCGTATCTATTTTACTTTGTTAGTAAGTCAACTATATTACTATAGTACACTATATTATTATAAACTATAGGCATAATTATTGTGCTTCAGAATTTAGTTAATCGAAAATAAATAAAGTGAATCCCTAATTTTATTTCTCGGCTTTAATTTTAATAATCCCGTACTAACAACAACTGAACAATGTGAATCTATCATAAGGACTATAATGAAACGTCAGCACCATAAATTTTTCAATATGTATGAAATTTTTGTCTTGCTTATCTTTCACAAATGGATGGAAAATTTTCGTAGGAGTAAAAAGCTAGGTAGGTCTATCTATCTGTTACTATAAAAATATAGTTCAATCTAATTATCAATATCCTTTATTATGATTCACTGTCCTTAATTCTTTAAAAAGGTATAAAGACTTGAGGTTTCCAACATTTTCATCTACGAAGATCCTTCTTGTGGTCCTTTCATAAGTTTTTGTGCCCCATATGTCGATGACCGACCGTATCTCTTCGTTGGTCGCCGCGTGCAGTACTATCAGGACGGACGATGTCCCTACGCCGCCCTTCTTTATCGAAGCACTTGCACCACAAGATCTGATGGCGACATTGTCGACGTGAATGTAATTAATTACAAAACCAGGAAATGAGTTTTCATATACATATACCTGCCCTTCTTTCATTGAAACAGGGCGATTTTCGACGACCGCCGAGTCCATATGTTGTAAGTGATGATGCCACTTACCCATTTCAAGTGGCACTTTTGTTTTCTCGCAGAATAGTCTCGCACTGACACCGCTCAGGAAAAGAAGTAAAGTAAGCGGCTCCATTTACGAGAATACACTTGTTCATTACGAATGTTTATATGCTTGAAAACACCTGTCGACCATTGTTAAAGAACAATGACTATAAAAATGATAAGACGAATATTTTGAAAAAAAAAAGGTGAAATAAGTTTGTCAACATTAGTAGGTAAAGGGAGAGGGTTGTGTGAGTTTGTTAGTTTTTGTCTTTTAGGTTTGAGGTTAGGCATAGGCTACAACGGTATGACAAAGGAAATTCAATAATATAGCGAACGAGCCTCAGTTTATGAACATTTTCTCTCAGTATATTTTAAGGTAGGTCGGTATTATGCAATAAAAAAAAACAACTAAATTAACGGCACATGTATTAAGAAATCAATATTGGTCCCTTATATAATAAAAAAAATGTATAAGTAATAGAAATATACCAATAAACCTTGATGATGGACCAAAGGGTTAACATTGAAAAAAAAAAGATTGCACAAAAAATAAGCTGCATGATTAACTTTTATTACATTAAAATACTTTTTCCTGAACGAGACACCTTAGCTTGAGATTACTTTTTACTTTCCTTTTTTGCAAACATCTTTGGCGAACTATCGATCCTTATTAAAATTTAAAACAGAAATAATGGTCAGAGATTAATCATTATTATAATAATATTTCTTAACGAAGTAATATCGATTTTATAATTATAATGTACTAACTATCATCCAACTATGAACAAGAAGTTGGTAGTAAATGGTTCATAGTGTACTGAGTACACTCCAAATAGAGTTCCGTAAGACAGAACAACCTTCACGACCAGACTTGAATTCGGCATGGTATTTGAGTAAATAACAATGCTCTTCATCATTAATATAATAATATTAAATTACTAATCACGATAAACTGATGAACTATTATATAATAACATACTGCATAGCTGCTATAGTCCTTATTATAATAAACAATTATATATACTTATCAGTTACTAACATCGTCATTTTTAATAATATATGTAAATTACATGAACTGTATTTAATTTAATTTCTTCACCAAAGAAAGTATGTACCTATACAGAAGAAAATTACTTTTACAAAGCGCACTTAATTACTTTTTACTGCCATCGACGCAATGGTATAAATATCAAAATAGTACCTAAATATTATTATATTACCGATTTCTATATATTAATATGAGCTGCATATTTAATTGCGTTTAGTTAAAAAAGAAGTAAGATTTAACTTTAAAACCGTAAAACCTGACGTAAACACAAGGACGGATTTCCGAATACACGTCTTACGGAACCCAAAGGCACTTAATTAAGATGATTATAATCTCTATAATTAGTACAACCCGTCGCGTCAGGGATGCCACGTGTCGTTTAAGTAAATAATTGAGCGAGGACTCTTTTCTTATTCCACTTAATTATATAACCTTTCCCTCATAATTTTTATTTATAATAATAAGTTCACTGTAAAATTATATAACAAGATTTTTTTAAACAAACCAATTTTAACATTTAAATTCATAAGAAATTATTTTATTATTATATTTAAATAGATGCATATCAATATACTGATTTAAAAGTCTTTTAGTTATCATAATTCTTATTTGAAGGCACCAATCGACGGAGGCTTGGAGTGTACAAAAGATACATTCATTAGCACACGTAAAAAGTTAATAATTATCATAAACAATTCTGGTGCTTAAATATTCCATGTGAACATCTATGATGTGCAGTGGTTCCTAACATAATATACCTTATTATGTATCTTCTAATCGTTACGTCTAATAATATGGCCTAACCTCCGATCATAACAGTCGTAGATATGCAATGCCAATAGAAAAAAATTACTTCTAAGTCTATAGCTTAACGAAAAAATACTAATACATTTCTTATTTTTCCAACATTCAAAGCCCGCAACTGCAAAATCTTCGGTGAGCACTATTCTATTATGGACACTTGTAAGCATATCTTGTACATGAATGATCGAAGGACCTATGGCCATCCATGCCTTTTGTATAACGTAGTTTTAATGCTTTTTCTGTTTTATTTCCGGTGAATATTAAGGACTGCTATAGCCGCATCATCTTCTAAGCATTCTACGAAACAAGTGATATGTGCGTTATACTATAAACGGCTTAGTTTTTGTTACATGTGTATGGTAGCGGCTGTGTATCGCGCTTCTCCACGGCGCCAGCTCCAAGTCGACGGGCGATACTGAAAATATACATTGAGCTCTTATGCTGAGATCTATAGAGCGTACTTTGACTTGGCTCAGACTTTACTCAGAGTTAAAACGAGATGGACCTATGTGAGTATCATAAATCTGTCTCGTTTTAAATGTGTCTTAAATCTAAGCAAAGTCAAAGTTCGCTCTATAGATCTCACAATAGGCATGATGACAGTAACCAAAAATCAATGAAATTATGAATTTATCTAATGAAATAGGATTCATGGATTATAAAAAACGTGTTTATTTTTCTATTTCGAATGAGATTGCTATTTATTTTTATAAAATAAAACTATAAAATACAGCAATCCGCCATATTGGATTAAATACCAAGAAGCGAATGACGTCACAAACGGCGCCATGACACCGGCGGGCGTTTTGGCGCGAATTTTAAAATTTAAATTTCAAATGCCAATTTTATCTACCAAACCTTATTTTTCCGCAGAAATAATATATTTTTTCGAAATAGTAGGTACTTCCGAACATAATCTGATCATTTTTCAAAATCAGTCATCATGCCTATTAGTGCGAGTCCAGGCGAGCGTAACCTTTTGTACATGAGTCGCGTAATATCTGATGCAGTCTTTTTCATATAAACGACGACTCAATGTGGCAGAAGTCTCGGGTAAGCCTTCAACGGCTGTATGATTAAGGCTTGGTTGCATGGCAGGCGGACGGCGTTTGACCACCTATGTTTATGTTTAGAAAAGACCCTGTGTTTTTCATAATTAGAATATTCGTCGTAACGCTAAAGTTTCTATGCAAAATATTAACATTTTATAGATGTATTAGTATTTAGTACTGAAATATTTCTTACAAGTTTATAGCTTGTAGCTTGGTATGGTTTTATGGCAGTTTTGAACAACTCTAAAGAGACGGTACCTTGATGAGCAGTTGTCCGCTGCGCGTGTGGGGGTTCTTGAACGCGTAGAGCGCCCAGGCGGCGAGGCTGCACACCAGCGCCGCGGCCACAAACGCGCCCACCACGCCGCCCACCGGCGATGACGCGCGCGCCTGTTCCGTGGCCTTGCTGGTCACCGCCGCCGCCGGAGCCGCCACCGGCGCCGCAGCCTTCGCCGCGGGCTCCGAGTTCACAGCGCCTGCGCTCGATTCATAGTGAATACATTATGAATGCACTCTTTTCTTTTCTTATAGACCTATTACACTGCACTTTTCACAGGGACCCCTACACTTGAATCAGACTTAAAAAGAGTTAGGAAGCAAGGGTCCCTAATTTGAGACGCTCAAATTAGAGGCCACGCCCACCCTTACCACAGGGCCCTGTAGAAAGTGCAAGTAATAGGCCTATTATATGCCACCGTAAGATTGTAAAAACCGTTCGATTATAATCTAACTCGCGATAATGCAAACTGTCGAAAGATTACAATTTAACGCATTATATTACGGTAAATTGTAATCTGATACGTAAACCCTGGTAATAAATAAATAAAAAAATCTGGTATGTATACCCGATAAAACCTAAATGTGGGCACAACCTGATTATTTATGTCGAACCCTAACCTAACCTACAAGAAAGGTTAAAGGACAAGAAAACGTAAATACAATGAATATTTCAAAAATTGACACTCAGAACATTGAACACTTCATAATGTTTCGACAGTTTACAATTTCGCGAGTTAGATTATAATCTAACGGTTTTTACAATCTTACGGTGACATATACACTCCAAATTGGCCCTTGACTGCGATCTCACCTGATGGATGGTAAGCGATTATGCAGTCTAAGATGGTAGCGGGCTAATCTGTTAGGGTATGGATCCTGCCGGGATCGAACCCGGGACCTCCGCACGTTAAGGCAACAGCGCTCAACACTGCGCCACGGAGGTCGTCAAAAAAGGGTGGTAACTAGCCACGGCCGAAGTCTCCTACCAGGCCAGACCAAGGAAAATTCAGAAATTATTAATTCCTCCTTTGCGGGAGACAATTCCTCCTTTAAGACAAAAGCGCTCAACATTGCACCACGTTGGTCGTCTTTTCTCTTATTCTAGATACAAAGCAACACAAAAAGCAGGGAACATACAAATAATTTAAACTGGACATTGACGACAAGTCATTTGACTTTAGTCGCATGAGTTAAGTCAAATGTGACTTACGCGCAAACATTTGAACACTTACGGAATTGGTTCAAATGACTTAGGTATGTATTCGATCGCCAGCTCTTCCTTTGAGAGTTTGCACATGATACCTTAATATCGCACTCACGGTCAAAATGTCATGACCCAAAAATACAACACTATGGACTTTGGTTGGTACGGAATTTGCGTAGTTTGGCCACAATCAAAGGTCATATATAACGACTTAAGTCAAAGGACTTAACGTCAATGGCCAGTAAAAAGTTTAACTTTTCACTCGCTCCTCCATATACAAGTCATAATTAAAATAATTAAAAAACACGATTGCCCTGCCAAAAAACGAACTAAAAAGTTAAAAATCTGAATTTTTCTAGTTAAATTGCAATCTTATTCACATTTTTATTAAATGATTTTTTTTTGTGAATCCCTGGATATTGAACTATAGTGTTATATATTTTTGGAATCTACTCATCATTTCCTAGATGATAATATATAGTTAATTCTATTTTCGAATATTTTTTTTCAACTTTAGTCTTTAATGCGGGACCATGGTCACCCCATAATTTTTAAAAAAAAATCTACTAGCCTATGTCACCCGGAATAAGCTAGGGATTCTAAAGATACCGTATTTATCAAAATCGGTTCAGGCGTATAAAAGTTATGGTGGAATATACAAACTCACATACATACATACATACTGTTAGACTGACATCTACAGCGCTCTCGACAGTGACGGACGATTGAATCACCAAGCGTCTGTCACTGGCGGGGATTCGTGTGGAATGTCAAAAATGGCTGTAGAGTGTTTGTGTGTAAATTGCTAATAAAGTATGATTAAAATGGTTCTCGAATGTTTCTACTTATTAATACATACACATGAACCCTGAAAACAATATACGCCTTTTTTCAGGCAGTCGTATAAAAGTATGCAGATCTAGATCTGACGGTAATTACCAGCGGTCACGATGGCCGTGTCGTGAGTGGAGGCCGGCCGGGTGTCTGTGGTGTACACGATCTTACCGGAGCCGTCGGGCGCGTCCACGTGCGCGCTCGCCGGGCACATAGTCTCATTTGATATGGCGGACTTGTCACAATCTGTCAATAGAGATGGTGCCTATATCAAAAATTAGTACATTACTGCAGCGGCCAGCAAAACAGGCATTGAAGGACGAACGTGTAAAAGCCGAGGCACACATACGTGAGTCCATCAATGCCTAGTTGTGGCAAAGGCTTGTATAGTGCTTTTCTCAAATAATGCGCGGAAATTAAAACTAAATAGTACCTAGACAGAAATTTATTTAAAAATATTTTTCTTATGATTTTGGCGGTAACAAGTTTTCTATTACGGCTCTTGCCGCCTCTTGAACTTCAGATGGCGTTAAAGTAAGTTCATCACACTCATTGTCTTCACTTGAACTCATTTTGTCAAATACATTTCAAAATCAATGACGAACAACGAACAACAATAAGTTTTCCCGCGTTATAGTGTTCATTTGTTTTTTTAAACAGCTTTCTACTTGCAAGCTAGTTCGAAATTTAAATAAAACCTTTGATAAGTTATCTCCTTGGTTGCCATGTTTCGGAGTAAAATATCGTTCCATTATTAAATTAAACGACAGATATGAATTTACTATGTAATTTATTTGGCCGCTAAACCACGACAGATATAGATTTTCATACAGCATTTGCCGGCCGCTGCACGCATGTATTTGACCAGTACGGCAAGTTCGATTTATCTCGAAGAAGGTTGTCAAAATAATGCTCAAATTTCCAAGCATGTTTTAGAAATAAATTATTACTAACTGATTATGAAATAGAGGGTCTTCCAAAAGTCCTAAAATTCACATCCTTGGTTAGTTTTAGGTTCCATTTTAAAATATAGATTAAAGAAAAAAAGTGCGTTGAAATTTTATGACGTCACAATGGTGAACTTCATACATCTTCCATACTAGAAGTGCGTTTTTAAGTTTGATAAAAAGTTGCTGATTTGATTGAGTTGTCATCATCCCTATTGTCAACAATCGAACGTACAGTCCACGCCAAAAATCCATATAAAGTAAGCAAAGATGGTTACAAAGTCACCCTTTCGTTTTTTCATCCAAGTCATTTTTTTTAATCCACTACTTACATGAATGATAGTCATCTTGTACAGACACTGTTGTCAATTTATGGCAATAATCTAAGTAGTATTGAACCTAATAGTGTTAAATAACGGTAAAAACCTATTTTGGACAGATTATTTTTGTGTGGATGAGTGCTTCAGATTTATTGCATACAGGTTTAGCGCTTTTGACGTCAAACTGTACATCTAAAATTAATTACCATTGAAATTACTTAAGGTAATCATGGCGTTATTATTGAGAAATAAAAACTGAATTCAATCTTACTTCTTAATAATTCTTGCTAATGTTATAAATGCGAAAATTTGGATGGATGTATGGATATATGGATGTTTGTTACTCAATCACGCCCCAACGGTTGAACGGATCTGGCAGAAATTTGGCGCAGAGATAGACTATAGTCTGGAATAGCACATAGCACTTTTAATCTCGGAAAATTAAAGAGTTCCCGCGGGAACCAAAAAACCTGAAACCACGCAGACGAAGTCGCGGGCATTCGCTAGTGAATTATAAAGGACTAGAATATGCGACTTCATCCGTGCGAAATAAGGTTTTTTTTATTCCAGCGGAAACGCTTTAATTTTTCGGGATAAAATGCATATGTGATATTTCAAGTTATCAACTATTTAAATTCCAAATTTCAGCCAAATCGATTCAGTCATTGTGGCGTGAAGGAGTAAAAAACACTCAAATTTTTACATTAATTATAATATTGGTTAGAAGCGGGATCAACCCAGCTCCATCGGTATTTTTCTTAAAGATATCACAAGTAATCAGTGTAGTGTAATATATCAGTGCACACTGTAGTAATCAGTAAGATTTTGCCTCAAAAGCAGTCCAAATTAAGCCATGCAAAACAATTACGATAGTCGCAACTTTTCAGTAGGTTCCACAGTGTGCAATTGGGTATTTGACAAATAGTCAAAACAGCAACTTTTTTTTCAAACGTCATAACGCGTCTTAAGTATGGGATTTATATGAAATTCTGAAATGTGACTGTGTGTGAATGTGAGTTCAATGCACTTCTTTACATTAATCGATTGTTTAAAATGGTTATTCAACATGTAACTATCTGGGGACGTGGATATTACGTCTTTTGGGAGATCCTCTATTTAATAATCACTAAAAAGATAATTTATTTGAACAGAAGTTACATACCCAATCGTGAGACAGAAGATTCATCCATCATCATCCTCATCAATCAGCCTGTATGTGTCCAGTGCTGGACATTTCAGATGGCGAGAATGGAATCAGCTTATGTGCTCTAATGTGCAACCCGGGAACAAGGATAGTGGAAGAGGTAGGTGAATTTGATGCACTTACGTCTTAGAATCCAGTCTTGCTTATTGCGATCCGTTCCGCTTGAACACACTTGTATTTGATCGCACCATAGACACTGTAATTAAAAAAAAACGATTAAGTACGAGTCAGGCTCGCGCACAAAGCGTTCCTTCCGTACCACCACACAATATAACTTATACAAAAATTCGACACCCTATGAATACGCAACCCTAATTAATGAATTTATGATTTTTCTTATACTTGTGCTATGACCATGCATCTTGCCAAATTTTATGATTCTAGGTCAACGGGAAGTTCAAAATATGCGACTAAACGGCCGTATCTTTTGATTGCGTTGACTTATAAGCTTGATTTTTTTACATCTCCAAGGGACAGTAGACTTCAGTATTCGATAATAATTTGACACGTCCACGCGTTCCCGAGAAACAAGTGCTTGACAGACAAACAAACAGACAGACGGACAACAAAGTGATCCTATAAGGGTTTATTTTTCTCTTGAGGCACGGAACCCTAAAAATTACTTGTTTTACACCGTTCTGTTCAGTACAACAAGAATTAATATAATAATACTAGAATTATAAATGATGGCTGGGACATCGGCCGCATGGATATCCATATTCAAACAAATCAATTTATTTTATTTGACATTTGTTGACTTATAACCTATCCCACAATGCAACCTATTTCGGTTGGCAAACAAAGCAAAGGTGGTTGTGACACGAAACCTCTTACAGTACTTCCACTTTAATTATGGAGGATGGAGAGAAGGAGTAACATCTCTTATGGGAGAAAAGTTGAAAAAGTGTCTAGTGGTTGCTATAAATAAACAGTTCAACAACTTACGTTATACAAAATAATGATGAATGTTTTCTTTCCTTGTTTATTTCTCAAACCTACTCTAATAATATTTGGCGCTTCCTTCCAAATTTACCCTGATGCTTATATGGCGCCCCAAATTTAATGCATTTCGACGTACACTTTTTATATAGAGATGTTACTCCTTATCTCTACCTTCCATAATTTTAATAAGTTACTCCGACGTACCTGCGTATAAATCTTATATCTGAAAATAGCTCAGCCAACCATAGCAAGTGTCCGTCCGCTACTGGTTGTTACCTACGGTCCATGTTCCGAGTCCGAGCACGATAGGTAGATAAAACGAGTCTGTATTCTGTTGTTCTTGTGTTTAAAATTTTAACGTCAAGCATTATGGTCTGTATTTCATAGTTATATATTATGTCACCGTAAAATTGTAAAAATCGTTACTTTATAATCTAACTGTTTTTATCCCGCGAGATTGTAAACTGTCGAAAGATTGTGAACTATTCAATGTTCTGAGTATTAATTTTTGAAATTATAAATATTTCATTTTATTATATTTGTATTTACGTTTCCTTGTCTCTTTCTTGCTCGCGCGCGAGTTGAATGCAGAGTGAATGTATGTGGCACCCTACATTTACTCTGCATTCAACTCGCGCGCGAACTATACGTAATAGATCACAATTTACCGAAAAATAATGCGTAAAATTGTAAGCAGTATGTTAAGGTTCACAATCTGTCGACAGTTTACAATCTATCGAGATAAAAAGCGTTAGATTACAATCTAACGGTTTTTACAATTTTACGGTGGCATAAACACATATGGTTATAGTCGGCGTTAGGTTGCTTTTCTGTGCAAACGAATTTCGCCGATACGAATTATAAAAGTTATAGTACTGTAACCGGTACTGTGTTTACTTATTGGAAGGTATCATGACTCACTTTAAAGCCAGTTTCGTGATTAGCGCAGCTCTGACACGAGTCGTATTGCAGGCACGTTGGAAGCGCGACCAGTTTCAATATAGTATTGTTTGTGATCTCATAGTTCTTGAAAGAAACGCGGTGGTATTCGTAGATTGTCTTGCGTCTAACATCTGAAAAATGTGTAAAGATTTTGTTGAGCGAACTCGACTGATCTCATAGGAAATCAGAAATTGTACGCGGACGAAGTCGCGGGCGACCTCTAGTGTACTATGTTATTAAGAATAATGGTGTCGCGAGGTGTCACGTCACGGTTACACATCACTTTGAAATATAAACCTTAAAACAAAGCCATTAAAGTTTAATTACGAATGTACAACTTAAAACCTTTTGTCTTAAGGAGAATGGTGTCGGTCTCGCGTTTCCACATTTTTACCTCCTACCAAAAAGTACTCAAAACCTTACAAAAACCTTTACAAAATGCTAAACTGAGCTTTCGCATCACGGACTGTCAACATTCGTAGTATAGTGTACATTTGTATAAGACATAAGTCAGCAGTTGTGTAAACTCTTATTACTTAGTCGGCCTAAAAAATACCTATGTTAATTTGTGCACTCACCAAGAATAATTCTATAATCTATGTAGTACATATTTTCGGTTCGTGAAACATTTTAATTATTATCATCATCAAAGTGCTTAAAGCCTAGACTTGTTCAATCAAACTTCTCCATCGGAGGTGGTAAAAAGGGGTTAGTCAACATGTCAGAAGCAAATTCTTTGTAGCTTCGAACTACAAACCATGATTTTGGGGGCTTCGGCTTCATCATCCCCTAAAATCATTACCAGCCCTCTACTGAGCATAGATCTCTTCACAGAATGAGAAGGGTTTGGCCATAGTCCACTACGGAGACCAAGCACGGATTGGCCGATTGCCGGCCGGTGTGTGACATCTTTGGAAACATTATGAAGAACTCTCGGGCATGCAAGTTTTCTCGCGATATTTTCTTTCACCGTTAAAGCAAGTGATACTCCATTTCTTAAAACGCAAATAACTCCGAAAAGTTAGAGGTATCCGAATAGGATCCCGGGCGCGTCTAAACCACTCGGCTATCACCGCTCTATACATAGACTAATACTAAGGTTTTAATAAGAGGACTTACGGTAGTGGAATTTATCGGTTAGATAGGCGTCACTGATGCCAACTTTGACCGGATGTTCGGTATCTATGATATCCTTCAGCGCTAGAGGAATGTCTTTATATGCGAATATGATGTCACCATTCTTATATAGTGACACAGCGAACGTGAATTTTTTCTCAACGTCCTGACGGAGGGTGACGTTTTCCCAAAACACGGTGAACTTCTCACCTGCAATGAAGATTCTGGTCATTCGTTAAGTTAGGTTAAGTTTAAAGGTTGGCATTCCAAGCCAGTGCTTGTAATTCAATGATTAAGGTTGAGCGTATGGTTAAAAGTTACAAGTAATCCTGGTGGTCTTTAAATTTAACAGGAAATTCTAAACAAGTTCAAGAACTTGCTCGAAGTTTGTTCAATCGCAATAATTCGGCTTTATATTTACTATATATGAAAATACGTCGATTAGCGTAACGAAGTGCGCCTAGTTGAGTCTATTTCTCTACGGAACAAATGCGACTCGATTCGATTCGGCGCGATTTGGCTATTAGTCGACTTCGGGCTTAATTGTCGGTCATGAAATAAATTTCTTTACTATTGCGATGTAGCAATTAGGCAATAATTTCAAAACACCCACGTTATAGGGAAGGCACTAGCTCCCTTAACAGTTTTCACTTTTTTGGGAGATAGATGTCAAATTATTGTTAATATGAACTTAAATTTCATCAAAATCTGTTATGGACCGTGAAAGCGTAGCCAGATAGACATATTATACTTTTGCATATTTTATAATAATTAGGTGTTATCCGACCTTGGAATTTGAAATTGATTTATTTGTTGAATATGAGTATACAGATGTTCACAATGTTAAGGCATGGCCTTCATGTTCTACTATTGAGCACGCAAGAATTTAATGTACTCATTAGGTATAATAATATATTTATATAACTAAGTAAGAGTCGAGATTAAACTTATATCATGTCAATTATAATAAACTAGATGATGCCCGCGACTTCGGTGATGTCCGCGTGTATAAAAGTTTTTTGATTCCTGCGGGAATTCTTTAATTTTCCGGGATTGAAGCCTATGTCCTTCCCCGGGATGCAACCTACTTCTGTACCAAATTTCAAGAAAATCAGTTGAAAAGATGAGCCGGGAAAGCGTAGCAGACAGACAGACAGATAGACAGACAGACAAACACACTTTCACATTTATAATATTAGTATGGATAATATGTCAATTAATTTTTATAAAATATATATAATAAAAAGACTCGCTACACAACCAATGAAAGAGTTTTCTTTTAACTACTTGTAGTATCATTTTTATCTGTTATAGTTATTTTTATACACATAGCAATTGGAGAGCTGACGTTTCAAAATGTCACCTTCACCTATACAGTTTGAAACCTTTGAAGCTAGAAATGTGAAGTGACATTTTGTAAAGTCAGTTTACTGCATCTAATAGAGATGATGACAACTCAATCAAATCTGCGACTCTTTATCAAACCTAAAAACGCGCTTCTAGTAAGGAAGTTGTATGAAACTCGCAATTGTGACGTCATCAAATTTCATCACACTTTTTTTCTTTAATCTATATTATAAAATGGTTATTAAACTTAAAACTATCCGAGGATGTGATGTGATGTTTTAGGTCTTTTGGAAGACCCTCTATTTAGTAATGAGTTAGAAATAATTTATTTTTGATATAGGCATCACCCCTATTAAAGGTCCGAGCCGCAGTATGGATTTCAACATACCGTCGTCGTACAGTTTGACAAAGCTGTCATTGGTGAGCTTGGTGTCGAAGTTCGCCATGAGCGGCGCTATGTACTGAGTAGCCGCGAGCCAGTTGTGGACCTGGTCACCCATGTAGATGAACCCGCCCGTTGCGACCGTCATATTGCTCACGGGGTGCCCGTAGAACGGGAACGGGAACGTCACCTTTATAGTCTGTGTACACATAGGCCGCGACATAGAGTAATTATAACAAGAGGAGACAATGTAATATTAATCCACAGGTGAGCGAATTGAGTATATACGCTAATGCCAAGGAGTAACAGAGCGAGAAAATGTTGTCTCTTGTCCTGCTCGGCGTAAGACTTTTTTTTGTTTGACCTATCCCATCATATTGACAGTTTAGGTCAGACAATCCTGTGTCGCTTATGTTATTCCCCCATATTCGTACGAAATTGGAGTTGGACAATGTGGTAACTGTGCTCGTAGCTTACGACAAAAGTGGTTTAACTTATAGACGATAGTGTATTGTTGTATGTTAGGCTACAAAAACCGAATTGAACGTAAATACAAAAGCATAACCTAATACGTAAGTTTACAATTTAGATATTATTTTTACCTGGATGTTATACAGATAAAAACAACAACACAGTACAACAAAGTATAGAAATCACAAAAAATACCTTATTTACCATTATGAAAATATCGCATTAAGACAATCGCTATCGCGTACTGTATACGCTAACGCCCTGTCTATATCTCTTTCTCTGACTACGGGCCGCGATTACACTTTCTTGTTAGTTGTATTCGCGTAAGTCTTTTACAGGAGTAATTCACGATCATTTCACGATATGTAAACAGCCTTGTGAGTCGCGTATCGCATGCAAATGCTAGTTATGTATGTAACTTACCTACGTAGAAACTTACAAGTTTAATTGCGGCCATACGAATTGTAATTACTCATTCATAGAACATAGTAATACTATACATTAATTTTTATAGTATATCTAGAACGCTTATTCATGCCAAAAAATCGGTCCTGAAAGAGAAAACTTCTTCGTTGGTGTCCCTCTTGCCTATGACCACTGCCATTATTATTTATATGGTGGTAAGTAAATGATTATTTAGTCTAAGATTGTAGCGGGCTAACTTGCAAGGGTATGGCAGCTATATGAAACCAATATCCCTAATCGGATTCTGCACGACACCGTACTGGAACGCTAACTTGCTTGGCGGCACGTCCTGTCGGTAAGGTGGTAACTTGCCATGACTTCGGCCTCCACCAGACAAGACCGCAGAGAAAATCCAGAAAATGAAAATTCCCAAATTTACTCTGCCAGGGATCGGACCCGTCTGCTCTAGTTTGCTAAGAACCCTGGTTAAGGAACTATCTTATCCAGATGCTATTAGGATGACCTCCTTCCACCCATCCTTTTTTCGAGTAACTGTAATATTATTAGCTGGATTGGGTCATACATACTTTATTACTGTCCCTTACACTTGTGTTTGTCCTATTTATGGTATTCTTCATCTATGGCAGTGGCCATGTGTGTGAAAATGACATCAATACGTAGATTTCTCTTTTAAGACCGTTATCTAATCGAACAGTGAACAGACAGAACATGTCAATCTTTTTATCAGGTGAAATGGCCGGTACGACAGGGCATTTGTGTTTTAGCCACATTATAAGCTTATCCGACATTGCAACTGTTTCAATATTTTTTTAATCTGTCTGAGTATAGGATTTCTTTACGATTGGACCAGGTAACCTATGACTAAGCAAATAAATGTTTTAACTCACCGTAGCACGTCTGTGAGAGTTGCTCAAAACCTCGTGTACTTCTGCTTTCGGTCGAGTTATATTGGCCCAATACTCTTGAAAAAAGTCCAATTGTCCAATGAACGTACTATTGTAGAAATTGTGGTGATCCTGTTAACATTAAATCGTAGATATATCTAGTTCCTTCGTAAATTTAGTTTATTACAATACAAAAATAACTAAAATAAAAAACTGTATACAAATTACAACAAAGTACCACAAACATAGGCAAACCGCCTTCGTGAGATAGAAAAACTTTATTATTCCTTATCGTACGTGTGGAGTAATATAAGCCGCCATCTTGTTTTAGAAACTCGTTTTCCCATTAATAATTATCAATGTATGGGTGTATTTATGTATAAACTAATCCCATCAAAAACATAAATGTAAAATGAGAGCCAAGTTCAAAATTGTGATATATATGCCTTGGTTGTTGACTTCAGCGACAAAAGAAGTGAGATCTAAATGGGTGCCAAGTTCAATGGTCAGTCCTGCAATTTATTTATCCCATCAAAAACATAAATGTGAAATGAGAGCCAAATTCAAAATTGTGATATATATGCCTTGGTTGTTGACTTCAGCGACAAAAGAAGTGAGATCTAAATGGGTGCCAAGTTCAATGGTCAGTCCTGAAATTTATTTATAACAACATATAATATTTTATAACAACTTAAAATATCATTTCTTCTTATAACATAGTATAAAATGTTGAAGACTAAGGCTTTGGCTTGGCTAGTTTTCATATACGAATTATAGCGTTCACAAGTTGTAAAGCTGTAAGTTCTTATTTTATTCTTCCGAAAATTTGGCTTGCTGGTAGAAACTGTACTTTTAGGTACCTACTTAATAATAATTCGTATATGGAAACTAGCCAAGCCAAAGCCTTAGTCTTCAACATTTTATACTAAGTTATAAGAAGAAATGATATTTTAAGTTGTTATAAAATATTATATGTTGTTATAAATAAATTTCAGGACTGACCATTGAACTTGGCACCCATTTAGATCTCACTTCTTTTGTCGCTGAAGTCAACAACCAAGGCATATATATCACAATTTTGAATTTGGCTCTCATTTCACATTTATGTTTTTGATGGGATAAATAAATTGCAGGACTGACCATTGAACTTGGCACCCATTTAGATCTCACTTCTTTTGTCGCTGAAGTCAACAACCAAGGCATATATATCACAATTTTGAACTTGGCTCTCATTTTACATTTATGTTTTTGATGGGATATCATTACTTTTTGTACAGAAATTATTGAACTCAATCTCAAACTCAAAACATATTTATTCAAAATATGTACCTACAAAGTACACCTTCTGAACGTCATGCTTACAGAGCATAAGACGTGATGGTGATAATTAACTACGATATCTTAAAACTAAAGCTACGAGGGTTCCAAACGTGCCCTGGTCTGAGAAGAGCCCGCAATAAACTCCGCTTTTTTTTATAATCACCATCTCACAAATATTTGAAATTATATATATGTACTTATAATATAACATTACATAATCAGCCGTTGTAACAATTCATACCCATGCCTTGCTATCATTCAAATAATCCTTTACACTGTAATAGGACTTTTCTATTAGTTTAGTTTACGTTTTACATTAGTAGGTACTTATTATTTGGTGTAAGGTCAGTGTGTCACCCACCAGTAATTCTATTGTACGACTCATTGTACAAGATAATTAAAGACGAGAATTCTCAAGAAAAATATATAGTGTACCTAGAGTTACACTGACATTGACAGATTACATCTATGGTCAGACTACCTCTACAGCACATTTCTACATCTCATCAATTTTGATTGCAAAAGTTCAAAATCAAAAGTTTTTTGTGAAACATTGAAAACAAGCACGGTAAACAGTCGATATCACTAAAACCACTATAAACAATGAATACAAATCACAATGACTGACAGCTTGAACTGACGACTTCAAATACGTTTCTTCTTCTTTTCTGTCAATGACGTTTCGTTGCACAAAATGTATGAATACGAAGGTAAGGTTTTAATGCAACTATATTATTATTCATTATTATTTACATTAAAATAATAATTATGTGTCATTTTCAATAGTTAAGGAGTTACTACCACCGCTTAAAGCAGTATTGTTTCAAACTAACGGTTGAATGTCACGTACTTTGACGTCCTTAAAATAATGATTATAACACTACAACATAAACGTCAACAATATTAAAATAATACGGCTTTAAGCAATGGTAGCATGCCTCGTGTCAGAGTTTTGATCTATCCTTTGATCATAAAAATGACGATTTTTGTACGTTTATATCTAAATAACCATTTGAGGTGTGCTTATGAAATTTGGAGCACATATGTATCTCACGGGTCTCAATATATGCGCCAAATTTGACATGTTTATGTGAAATAGTTTTTGAGTTATGAGGGGGTCAAAAGTGGCTCCAAATGGTTCGTGTAATATTACACACGGTGCTGCTCGCCAGTTTTTTTGAACTTTGGCTGGACACGCTTCCGCGTGTCTTGATTTATTAGCCACCTATGCTGTGGCTTATTTCAACAACATCTAAAGAACAGTAATTTTCAAACATTATGAAAACACAATAAATCAATATTATACTTTTTTCTATTTTTTACTCACAAATGTAGTATTAAACACTGTATGATACACGTGTAAAATTGATAGTCTAGACTCTAGAGCCTGAGAAAGAACATAGGCTTCTTTATAATGTGAAAAAAGAGCTGTAAGAGGTTGAAACTTTGTATGGAAATTACGTCATTTTTAAAGCAAGAAGCTTGAAACCTTAGCTTTAGGCTTTTGATGAGATATATATAAATACGACATTCAAACTTTGTAAAAAATTTACCCAAAGGGGGTAAAAATAGGGGATGAAAGATTTGTGTGATGACGTCGGCAAAAAAGGTTACGGTCTAGAAAATTAAATATAGAAGAAAATACAGAGAATCAGTTCAGTAGTTTAGGCGTGATTGCGTAACACACAGAGAACACACACACAGGCTGTCTATCTAGACAGCCTGAGTGTTACACAATCTGTCTGCTACGCTTTCACGGCCCATCTGATTTTGATGAAATTTGGTATAGGGATAGTTTGTATCCCGGGGAAGGAACATAGGCTACTTTTTATCCCGAACAGTTCCTGCGGGATTCAAAAAACCTTAATCCGCGCGGACGAAGTCACCGTAAGATTGTAAAAACGGTTAGATTATAATGTAACTGCGAAATTGTAAACTGTCGAAAGATTGTGAACCGTTCAATGTTCTGAATGTAAATTTTTGAAATATTCATTGTATTTACGTTTTCTTGTCTGTTTCATGTTGGTTAGGTTAGGGTTCGATATAAATAATCAGGTAGTCAGGTAGGGCACTTAGGTTCTATTGGGTTAATAAACCTAACAGATTACAATCTACCGGAAAATAATTCGTTAAATTGTAATCATTCGACAGTTTACAATTTCGCGAGTTACATTATAATCTAACGGTTTTTACAATCTTACGGTGACACATATATATATATACTTACTTACCTAACAAAAAATGGTTGTCAAAATACTTACATAACTTAGGTTACATAAATTGTGTTCAGCCTTTATAGTTTCAGGAGTTTCTTTGAACACATCTGTCGAGTCTAAAACAAAAATACTTTGTCAAATACATACAAAAAAAAGAAAAGGTGGCTATTAGGAAAAATCTGATCGGCCACGCTGACCTGCGACAAGAAGAACCTGATGGGCAAATTAGTGTCAATAATAAAGCAATCAAAATACCTACACTAAATTAAAATATAAAATCTAAGTCTGCACTTTTTGAGATTAACAAATCTTTGAATTTAAATGATTGTTGTAAATAAGAATCATAATTCGATTCTATGGGGCGTGCTGAATGATCTCCTCTTTAGGCCCCTGCTCCCTCTTGCCACAAGCCGAGATCTATAGCGCGTACTTTGACTTTGCTCGTAATTTATTTATAGTTTAAATGAGACGGAGTTATAGTTATGTCTCGTTTTAACAGTTTCTTTAGAAGTTCAGACAGTCTCCCAATCCTCTAGAATCTAGAGGATTAAAAGTCTAGTTTTTTTTACATAAATTGTATAGTTTTTGGGCGGCTAAAGTGGGTTAGAGATCTCTGTCTTTGTCGCGCACGGGCTTATAACATAGGCTTTAATTCCTGTGTTTTGGGTTAATTTGATCAAACAATAGTGGTTTGACCGATCCATACTTCCCCATATAAACATTAATTAGTCACAGCTAGGCTCATAAGTTAAGTTTAGCTCATAATGTGTGATCTAAACAAAAGTAATTGCTATGCCATTACCAACAATATATAACAACTTGAAAGTTTCTTTGTTTAGCATATTTTCTTCATGCAAGAGGTATTTAAATAGTTTGTGTATGAAAGACTACAAATACATTGGTACTTATCAAGTACCACCTAAGTGTTTAGTAGTTAGATCGAACTATATTATTAAGTACTACTTAGTAGTTCGAAGTTCGATCTTGCTTATTAATTTCTTATTTGAAGACTTAAAAGTTATAATACCTATATGCCTATTGTAACAGAAAAGGGCTGAAAGAAATTGGCTTTATATGAATGCAGTCTGCTATCGAAAAGAAATGCTTTTTAAGCTAAACATTTCGACCGAAAATGAACGAGTTGTCGATATGAGAACGAACATATGATCACGTATTTGTAAACGTACACAAAACAAAGCGATTTTAGTAAAATTTAGTATAAACACTAGATATTCGTGGTATTTAACTTAGTTCTACCTAAAGGTATGTGACTTCATAATATGATTGACGTAATTAGTGTTAAAAGCATAATTAACCTCAAAATGATAAGCGCTTTAATAGCTGGAAGCGTTATAAATTATAATATCGCTTAGCGATATTATAATACTTAAGTATAAAAGTTTAGGCGAATAAAAAGCTTTTCTTCCATACTTTTACTTTATCTTATTTTTACTCACTATCATCTGGTGCAATCGGTTCGCTAACTTTGGGTGAATTTACATCTACGTGTAATATGCCCGAACCGTTGACCCCTAGCAATGGTATCTTCGTTACGACTGTAGGTGGCGGCAGTGATGTTTCTGAAAATAAATATCACTGAATAAAAATTTAGTTTTGACATGTAAATGTACATTATCGAGTTAAAATATCACTGTATAAATCAATTCGCCTCGCCTTTTTATTTTCTTGAAGCCTATAACTTTATAGCCTTGTCGCTAAGCGTTCTGGTGCGATACTAAGCTGAAACACATTATATTTTTGAAGAGGTCTAACAAAACTGCTAGAGCTCTTTAAGGATAGCCTGCTGCCATCTCTCTCGCCAGGTCTCATCGACCTTTATCAACAAGTAAGAATGCAGACCGACCTTGGCATAAAATAAACACTATATTATGAGTAAATTCCAATATAAAGGATGTTTTACGCCAGAGCATTACACTGCGTATTATTAATGTGTGCCAAGGGACTGCATATCAAGATTAAGTCCCGGCATTAAATATAATGGCCACAGAATCTATGTTTCCATTTGTAGCATGTTGCATTGTCGCACGATGTTGCTCTGACGCGACCCTAAGCGAAACAACAGGCATTATCGGCCTCGGATACACGGACTGCATAGTGAACTACAGTCTTCTATAGTTCGCACGCGAGTTGAATGCAGCGTAAATGTATGATTGGTGACACATACATAGTCAATACTTTATATTATAGATTAAAGTGTCCCACCGCGCTGAGTTCGTGTTTGTTCGGTCTCATAAAGAGCTGTAGGGGTTTTCATAAACGGTATATACGGTTATAAGTTATAATTATAACCAATAGAAAGAGGAATTATACAAAAACATAATGTATGAACATTTTGTCAAAATAAAATATGCAGTACGATGATTATTGCGAATTAAGTCGAAAAAATCGTAAAGAAAACACTTCCACAGTCAAAACGGAGAAAAGTTTTAGATCAAAATGAATGTATTTGAAAATATTGTATATGCTTGTTGCTAACTTACGAACACGTTAAGGCCTTGCACTTAATCATTTCAAACAAAATGAATAACAATTATGCATTCTAATTCTAGATACATGATATTTATTACCAACCATGCGATTTTTTTAAATGTAGATTATGTAGATGTTAGGTACATCATAGTAGCAAAGAAAACCTAATAAAAAATCTTAGGTTAAATATATTCGCAATGCAGCTATGCAACAACAATAAATACTTACTAATAATTACTCCAGTGGTGATTACATTATCGGTCACTGAGATATTGAACAAAGACATATGAATAATAAATATTAATCAGGGCACATTTGAACTGCTGTCAAATATCTGCTTCTTTAAATAATTAAATAATATAATTTAGATAATAAAGGAAAGGCAGAGCAAAATGCAAAGAAAGACCTTGGTCCACAGAGTGGCCACTTCAAAAATTTTGGAATACTTTGTAATAAAAATAATCGTACTTAGCACATTATCTTAAATAGCACGTTTATTTTTTACGTTACGGTACGTACGTATAAAAATATAAATCGACTTTCAAAACACAGGTACTTAAAAAACCACCATCATACTACTAATAATCTTATTTATATAAAAGAAAGTCGTGGTAGTTACACCATTTATAACTCAAGAACGGCTGAACCGATTTGGCTGAAATTTGGTGGAGGGTAACTTCGAACCAGGAGACGGACATGGGATACTTTTTATCCCGGAAAATTAAAGAGTTCCCGCGGGAACTAAAAACCTCAATCTACGCGGACGAAGTCGCTGGCATCAGCTAGTAATAAATAATTATGATTTTCCGCTATATATTTATTTTTGTGCTTCAGAAGAGGTTACGGTACCATCTAGGATATTATTATAACTTATTTAATTATTCAAGTTCAATTAATTTTACAACATTATCTTCTTTCTTTTAATCATAGGCACCACATATTTCGATATATGAATTACTAGCTGATGAGGTGAGATGAGATGAGGTTGATGAGGTTTTTTGGGTTCCGCGGGAATTCCTTAATTTTCCGGGATAAAAAGTAGCCCATTCCAAACTATAACCTTTTTCTGTGCCAAATTTCATCCAGATCCGTTCAGCCATTGGGGCGTGATTGAGTAATAAACATCCATCCATACATCCATCCAAACTTTCGCATTTATAATATTAGTTAGATTAATGTATGCATGCATCATGATAGATAACTAAGTAAAATGAGGAATAATGTATTAACTATCAAAATCTAAATCCATATATTACCCAAATATATATAAAAGCGAAATACCACTGACTAATCACGATATCTCATCAACTCTATGACAAACTTGGTATTTTGAAGGTGGGTTCCTTCTAAGGTCATCTTAGGACATCAGCTAAGAAACGGTATTGAGAAAATTTACCCCTAAGGGGTTGAAATAGGGGTTGGAAGTTTGCATGAAAGTCCTATGTTTTTGAAGCTATTGACATGCAAATTGGCGATTAAGTAATAATGTTTGTGGCGGTCCTCGCAGTCAGCACATAAACTAATATATGGCACTACTAGTAGCGCACGTAGCACACGAAGAGCCTGAATCGCAATAACGAAGTTTTCTCTGAATTTCGCTATATAGGACTTCCAAAGATCAATAGTCCAGTGGTCCCCGAGCACAAAACTCGATCAAAAGGATGATCATCTATTGTTCTATTGTTACGATCGAGTCATATCACCTGCTCCCGTACATGTTTAAATAATAAAAAACTGTATTAGCAGTTTTACGAAAATTCACTCTAAAGGGGGTGAAAAGGGGGGGGTGGGGGGGGGTGGGGGTTGGAAGCTTACAGGAACGTTTTAAATAATTCCATCACCAAGTCGGTTACTAGTTTTAAATAATAAAATCCTGTATTAGCTCATGTATAGCCTCTAAATACACAAAGGCCTCTTGCAGCGGGAAAACCGAAAATTGTTCGCACACTAAGTCGCGGGCGACCGCTAATAAGTAAATAAAATTCATGTTCAGAGCCCAAAAACGTGAGTACCCATATATTATCTCAGATTTTAAACGGAAACGAAACGAAGGAAGGTATTGCGGTTAATTTATCAAATTTCATTCATAGCATAGGTTTGCAAACAAATGAAGGAACATTTTAGTGACGGCAATGTCAACTTAGTACTACTTAGTCAGTGTCGAGGAAAATCTTTGAGACAAAGAAAGAAATCCCACTCGGTCATTGAAATAACTATGACTAAGCTGATGTCATTGTCGTCTGCCTCTGGCTAACAAGAAAATCGAGATAATTATTATTACTAGTGGTTCGTCCGGAACTAAGACCTCGCGAGTTGCATGAACAATTGTTTTTACATTTATTATATTGCACGTATTGCCCTTTTTTGTAATACATATTTTTTTAATATCTGCTCCTTTACTCCACAGCGAGATTCCTTAAGACATAATACTATGAAAATAAGCAAAATATACAATCGTTGCAGTTTCAACGTCTGTTATCTGCTGAATCTTTCTGACAGCGTAAGCAGCAGAACCAAGTTTACCAGCTAGATTTGATATATGGGTGCCCCATTAAAGTTTAGCATCTAAGGTCACTCCCAATAACACGGTAGCCTCTTCTATTTTTAACATATCATTATTACCACTAAATTAATGTTACGTGTATTCTTGGTATCGGGCAGTGCGAACTTAACACACTTTGGATATAAAAGTAAGTTCTTTACAGTAAACCAGGGACATTAAAAATTAAAGACGTATCAACAGCAAATAGCACAATATCGCAAGTATCCTGGACGAAATGTATGTAAATTTGTACGTAAAAATGTATCCTGGATGTACATTGAATATTAACGTTACCATTTAACGTGTTTCTCACATTTTAATCTAAATAAATCAATGTAGTCTATAAACATTAGGCATGTTAATTCCAAAAGAACTGATATTTATTTTTATTTTTAACCACTACCAAGTAGCGCTTGACTGCGATCTCACCTGACGGTAAGTGGTGATGCAGTCTAAGATGGTAGCGGACTAACCTGTTAGGGGCATGGCAGTTATATTAAAACTCATGCCTCTATTCGGTTTCTACACGGCATAGGTTGACGGTCTTTGTCTTTATTTTCAATTGATAACTCACTTTCAATGGTTGCGTTACTGGTTTGGCCAGAGACACTGGGCGGGGTAGTGGCGGAAGGCACTGGGCTGGAAGAGTTTGTTGTGGCAGGAGAGGCAGGCATGGTGGTAGAGTCGACATCACGACGATGGCGACCATGATCGTAGGTCACAAAGTCAGGCTTTATTGCATTATAACTTTCTTCATCAATATGATCAGTATATGTAAAATCTGCTGGAAAAAAACACACTTTTAAAAGAAGTTATACATATTATAACAATTATGTTTCCCTGTATTCCCTAAGGCCCGCTTGCAGTTACGTTTAACCCAGGAATAAAGGAAATGGCCAGCGGAACTATGGGAACTTGCCTGGAGATCAAAAATCAATGCGCAGCAATGATTTCTTTATTATTGTAATTTTTACATTGTACTGCTGCCACACTAGATGGTGCTAAACGTTTTACTTAGCGAGTCTTTTCAACTATTCCACAGCAGATGGCCCAAACGTTTTGGTTAGCGAGTTTTTTCAACTACTCGACCACAGATGGCAGACGATGCAATGCCAGAGGGCGTTACGTTCCTTTAAACGCAGTGGTTATTTGAGAATGCTTTGTTCGATCAATTGCACGTTTTATTGAGGCTTGTCAACTAAGAAAAATAAATATAAACAAAACATACATTTCCTTTTCATTACTATTTAATTGATCAAAAATAAATCACTCATAATATAGTGACTAAGGTACTTAAATGGCATATAAAGCGGAACGTGGAGTAGAACAAAATGGAGTAGTGCCTAAAAGAGGAAATCGGATGCTCAAGATTTAAACAATAAACGTATTGTTTTTTTGAGACATTTTAACCTTATTTGGAATAATAAATCCATAGTAATTTCGGTTGTAATTTTTAAACCTTACTGTAAAAACGGAAATCCTGCGCATTGTACTGAATTGGAGAGCAGTTACTGGTCATGTCATTTGAAAATTTGACACAAGTTTTATACGAATTCCTGTATTCTCTAAGGCCCGCTTGCAGACACGCCCGGTTACGTTTAACCCAGGAATAAATATGAAAATTTGACACAAATTTTATAAGAATTCTGTCAAAGTAGCGGCTAACTCTGGGTTAAAAGGATAAAGCGGCGTTTCTGCAACTGGGCCTCATATATATATATATATATATATATATATATATATATATATATATATATATATATATATATATATATATATATATAGTAAAAGGTGACAGACTGACTGATCTATCAACGCACAGCTCAAACCACTGGTATGTCCAGAAATAGTAGAGCTGAAATCTGGCAGAAAGATAACTATTATGACATAGGCATCCACTACAAAAGGATTTTTGATAATTCAACCTTTGATTTTTGATAAAATAGGGCCTGGAAATTCGTAGGAAAACCGAAACTAACATTAGCGAAGCTGCGGGCAGAAACTAGTTAACTTATAAAACTTCTCAGTAGATTGACTTTGGACGATACCATCCACCATTTTTCGTGGAAAGTTTTAACATGTTAAGAAATTAACATCATAATCTAGAAAAACAGAATTCACTCACATGAAACCAGGACAATTTACAATAGTCATTAAATTATTTGTTTGTTTAGCTACCTTTTAACATTAACTGATCTGGATAAAATATAGCTCAGATATGCATTTTAGAGATCCATGTGAATTTAACTTTAGAAAAATATCTCTTAGCAAGAATAAAAGAATCCATAATACCAGCTAGTACTAGTAAGAAGAAACAAATATACAATTTAAATTACACTCAATATGTTTTTATAACTAAGTGAAGCATAAAATCTATGTACCTATTGAAAGAAATCATTGCAATAATAATTGGAGTTTAAAATAAATGTATAAGTAAGTATTATTATTATATTTTCAAAGAATTAAAACCGTGATGTCCCTAGCACGGTAACTAGGTACCTACAGTGAAAGTTTTATTGATATGAGTTCAAACGGAGCTTGTATTATTAAGCCACTCAACAATGGTTACTGACCGTACTAACAATAACTATTGTTTAAATTACGTTTTACCGCTTGAAGATTAGGTTTAATTGATATGACAGGAAGTAACTGTTTAACGTAAGAGTACAAGACTACTAAATAAATATGTAGCACTAATTAATATACACTTGGAATTTTGATAAAATTTTCCTAATATTATAATTAAGCCTGAGATACAATCAATTAAAAATAATATAAATAAATAAATATTCATTGACCAACAGTTTTAATCAAATTAATCAGTAGTACAATAAAAAACGTTACATGCAGTACTTATGTACTGTATACATACTTAAAACGTAAATGTGGTCAACAGGCCACCTCCTCAGCTTGGAACTACTTTAGAACTTTTGGACACGTTAAACCTTAAGAATACTTCTAATTATTGTTTATTTTAATATTATGTACAGGATTCTGTATTTAAGTCATGCTCCTTTTGCCCTTATTTATTGGAGTTTCTTTTTAACTTGATGTATGTTACTCTAAAACTAACTTTTAAGTTGACATTAGATTAGTTTTGCAGTAAGATACTTCAAATGTTGCAGGCATTGATTGATATATTATTTAATTTGTATTATATTTATATGAGTTCAATAATATAAGTTCTGTACTACCATACAGTACATATGGTAATATATACAAGGCTATAGTCAAACTGAGATATCACTCTGTGTTTTAGATACAACCTAGATAAATTATATCTATGTTGGTACACAGGTACACCGTACAACTTCATTATATTATGACATATGGCAAACAGAAAAAGAATCTAATAAATTATTATTCCTATTTCTTCAAACAACTTTAGAGAAAGTGAATAAAAAACCATTATCTTATGCTAAATATATTTTATATTGTGTACCTTAGCTATTTACTTTGCCATTTTTCTTGATTATTATTAAAAAGTTATATGCTTTCAATAGAACACAAAAACCATTAAAATAAAATAAATGAAAGCATCATTAAAATATCATAACAAATGAAAAAGTTATGAAACTTTAAAATTGTGCTTGCAAGAATAATTTAATTAAGGTACTGTGACATCACTCAATGAATCATTTGGCAATCCCGATTCAATACTGTTTTGGTGTGACATAGCAAGTACAATAATTTCTTATGAAATTATTGTAAAATATTGGAGTGAGTGAAGCGTTTTGATCATTGTCACTTTTCTGAGGCTAGAAATATTAAGAAATATCATAAAAGATAGGTGTTGAATATTCTGTAATACAGCAAGTGCATCTTATAATTTTATAAGATGATTTCTGATAGAAGATTTCATAAGAATTCATGATTGCGATAAATTTGATTAAACAGTCAGTCAGTGAATAATACTCAGTATAAATAACCTTAAAATATATTTTGACCTCTTATGAATAATTTTTATCAAAATAAATTATCCATATTTATTATTATTATAAATGCAAAAAGGAGTCTGTCTGTTTGCTACACTTTCCCGGTCCATGTTTTCAATCAATTTTGATGAAATTCAGTACAGTGACATGTTGTATCTTTGGAAAACATCTAGGCTAAAGATTTCCAGCAGGAATAAAAAAATCATAATTCACGCGGACAAAGTCACGGGCATCATCTAGTTGATGATAAACATCCTGAAAAAATGTTTAACAGTTGAATGAAAAAATTTTCACTACAAACAAATGTAATTCTTACACCAACACATCTGAAAATTGTGCCAGAACTTTAAAAACGGACAAGGCATAAGTAGAAAGCATCTCTCCTGAACATAATGTCCTTGGTGTAAACAAAAAACACTTTTAATTATCTCTTGTCAAGATTTGCATGCAATTATTGCACTAATTTTTTTGTTTGTATTAGTACTGGGCTACTTGTGCTTTATATCTTGGCAAGGTTACACTCAAGTAAGAGGCCACAATCATTGTGTGTTACAATACTTAAACTTAATTAAATTCTCAGTAATATATTGATAAATTAAAAAAAACAGACTTATTTGATTGTTTTGATCCATATTTTAATTCCATTGAGATGTAAATTATATAGACAACATCATGAAACTTCTTCATTGAAACAAATAAATAATACAGTTGAAACCTTTTACAACATCATTTATCTCAACATAATATGGTTAATAAGGGTGAAAATAAGTTCTGGTTTTTACATAGGTGTAGCTTGTTTGTGGTATTAGTATTTTGCAACTTATAGCTTTAGCTTATGGTGGCCCCTTCAATGTTGTGATTACTGATCTTAACTGTTTTGTTTTTGTATTGAATAATAGTATAAATGCTTAAACATAACAAAAACACAAGCCTGTCCCATCTACCTAAGCAATTATCAGTAACAAGGCGAATTTTACTTCTTCAAATAATGGTCTTTTTTTATCGATATAGTACAAGACTGGTTTTTGTACCATGTGATTTTTTCCTTTTAGCAATATCAACCGGACTTAGAAAAAAATGGAATAAGAATTACACTTTTAATTAAGCAGCTTGAACAACTGTATTGAGCTTGTTATAGCTACTAACGATTTCCTGTTAGCAGATACCAAGAAATATGTAGATAATTGTTTCTTTTAAATTATTTACGTCATCGTACACTAAAGTCGCAATTCTCGTTACCACAAAGAATGTTGTTATTTAGGATGAATTGTAGTCTTACCTGTTGCAACGATTGTAAATAAAAGTGTAAAGGTAAACAGCATCCTAATTATAAAAGGCCTCGCTTTCACTCGAATGAGATTCATTATTATTGCACAACTTTAACTATGCACGAAGATTACGAATGTGTATATTTTTTACAGTAACGTCGGACGTCCAGGCAACGTCAGAGACAAATATGTAACGTCATTTATCTATTCTATTTGACATCCACGCTGGCGTTTGGAAACGGTTCAAGCTACTCTTCTTCTTTTGTTTAGTGGCTCCAAGCGTCGAGCAATTAAGCCATAGTCAATTTTTTTTTAAAACGTGGATTCAAGCTACTCACAGACTAACAAATAGTTTGGATTAGGGTTGGGAAGCTAGTGGGAACATAATTATGTTCACAACAACTGGCAACACTGAGTGTGATATCACACTCAGTGCTGCCAGGTTTTTGTCCCCAAGCCCTCTAAAAGCGATACATTATAAAAAAATAGGGGATTTACAATAAACTTTTTGGTTTCAAATTTCCTTACACTGGCTCGCATCTACAACATTGCATGCAATGGAATGCATGCACTGGTGTACCTTTAAACATACTTATAAAAAGAGTTACCCTGTCAGGGTGGAAAAAACGAATGGGGCATGGAGAGAAACAGCTACATATAATTTATTAGTATAATGAAAATATATACTAGCAGTAAATACCGGCTTCTTACGGCTAGCACTAACCTTCCTAATAGTCCATACTCAATTAGCCAGTCGGCACTGGGCAGCACATCAGATTAATGTAAGGAAATCGTAATCATTTGCCCGCTTAAAACGTATTACTCGAACTGTTTATGGAGTTCATACATGCTTTTTGACGTGCAGGCATCTATGAACTCCTTAAACAGGTCGAATTACCTTTTGATAAACGATTACGATTTCCTTACACAATCGGGGGACAGGTTTTACAAATTAGCACAATAAAGGAGTGTGCATAGTGTATCAAACATACTGACCGCTGGCACGACCACCCATACCCCGCATTCACTCCATCTGCAGCGGTGGTCGCGCCATTTTCTGTTGCACGTTACTTTATTAATTCTATGATATCTCTTATGAAACTACACCAAGCAGGCAGCACTGATCGCACTTGATCGATAGACGTACTAAACTGATGGCCTTAGATGGACGAGGCTTCATTGTAACCCAGTCAAATAATCTAAAAAATGCGGAATTTGTAATGCACACGTAGGACGGAACAATCGGAACCTGTGGGGCGTAGACAGAGAAAGAGATATAGACAGAGACAGGGCGTCAGCCGTAGTATAGTATGCGAAAGCGATAGTTTAACTTATCTACCTATATCTTTAAAACAACCCTTAATGCCATCATACAACTTTTATCACATTTTATGGGAAAACTGCTAATGCTTATTAGTAGTTGGAGGTATCTATCTATATATATTATATACTTAATATTATAAATGCGAATGTTTGGATGGATGTGTGGACAGTGGTGTGCATAGGTTTTGAAACTAGGGTAGGCATTAGTTAGTCAGAATACCTATTTACTAGCTGTTTTGACGAAAAACGAGCCCATTTGGGTAAGCAATGCTTTAACGACTCTATGAACTGCACGCCACTGTGTATGGATGTATGTTTGTTACTCAATCACGCCCCAACGGCTGAACGGATCTGGATGAAATTTGGCACAGAGATAGATTATAGCCTGGAATAACACATAGGCTAGATCCCGTGAGAACTGAAAAACTTCCATCCGCGGGGATGAAGTCACGGGCATTCGCTAATGGCAAATAAGTGTCGATAAACTTTTAAACTAACGCAATTTTATACTACAAGTGAAAACAAGAAAAGAAAATGAAACGCAAATTGAATGTATTTCGGTCAAATCAATATATTTCGATTTTCACATACAATTCACTTCACTTCCGGAGCGGACACCCTTAAAATAAGTTAATAAGAGAGTGTTGTTGTAATAAGAGAAGAAATACAAAGTAAATACAGATTAAAACTAGTTTAATTTATAAATATAATGATCTTGTAGGTACAGAATAAATTAGTTATATATTAGTTATATATATATATATATATATATATATATATATATATATATATATATATATATATATATATAACGTCTTCTCACACTCATAATCATTCTTTTAGTAGCAAGTCCACCTCTTATACTCCGTCCACGAGTTGGGTGGATATTACACAAGTAATAAAAAACAGCGTCACGTATAACACTTGTATTGATCAAAAGCTGATATAAGTAATATAAAGTAAAGGGTGGTACCAAAATTGGATGTACAAAAATTGTGAATTACGTGCGTATGCAGCGTTGGTATTAAATTTTCATACAAATATGTCATGATCTGTGTTTTGCGTTTTGCGTTTTGCATTGATGCTCAAAATGCCTAGAACAGCTGCTTGCATATTTGCTTGGCTCCCACCTCTTTCATTCTGTCGACTCTATTCATAATTTTCACGTATGGATTTGTCTTGAATCCTGAAAATTAACGAGTATAGTTACGGATATTTTACTACTTCAATGAATTTAGTTAAAAATATATATCGTAAATTAGTAAATGAATAAAATTTCTTATTATGTAAATAGATTGTCACTTTTTTCCCTTAATTTTGGGTTCCCAACTTGGGTAAATATGATAATACAGCTGGCATCCCCACAACGCGGGTCACCCGACCAAATTTCAGAGAACATACAAAAATGGTCACCTGGCATCATTTTAATTACCTTCTTAACTGGGGTGGTTAATGCTACAAAATTCGATTATTTTCTTAGCACGTTGGCGGACATACCTGCTATAACAGAATCAATGGTAGATTCACTTGGCGATTCAAAAACAGTAATTGTAGTTTATTTGAATAAATAACATGTGAGTTTTACCTGTTGTAATTTTTTTATTTAACCTTCTAACCTAATTTTTGGAATAACGATTCGATTCGATTGTTTTACAACATTTATTTGGCTTACTGCCAAGAAATTATTGTCAATAGGAACTTTGAGTTAAAATCTGGCAGTATTTATACGATATCCGTTGGTACTGTTCTTCCAAATAATATCTCCAGCCCCTGCGCATCGACGCAGAGCGAGAACGACACGACGCGACGCGGCCATGATACTGACGGAGTCCACAGTGACGTTATAACACGCAGCGCGGAGTTCACATTCGTGTTATCTCTGCCTTTAGCTATATTCATCACATTGACTAGGATCCCGCACGTGGTGGTGATTATCATCGTGGACCCAAGCCCGAAATAGACATCTGGCACAGGCCTCTATCCTATCGAGGCAGGCCTTAGCCAACTACAAACCGGTTAAAAGGTAGGAGCGTATGCCGAGAAAATATTTTTGAAAATTCATCCCA
Source organism: Erebia palarica (assembly GCA_964035005.1). Taxonomy (NCBI): domain Eukaryota; kingdom Metazoa; phylum Arthropoda; class Insecta; order Lepidoptera; family Nymphalidae; genus Erebia; species Erebia palarica. The sequence goes on from OZ035986.1 coordinate 27,815,157, forward strand.
TCGTAAAACAGGTATTTGAAATTTGTATGAAAATTGAATTTAACGTAAGCGAAGCTGCGGGCAAAAGCTAGATGAAATTACAATTTTCAATTTTCTTACTACATTGCAGTTGTGATCGCTTGTGATGAAAAAATCATAAAAGGACCTAATATTTTTAAAATCCTTACAAATTATAGCTTCCAAATGATAGGTAAGGTTTAGGTCGTTGTTTTTCCACACGACTTAACCCTACATAATAATGTGGCAGCAACAAGGTGCGGCCCTGTGTTATGTCTATGTGTGCGTAATGTTTCCGTGTGTTTGAAATTGCCACGCTATTTTTTCAATATATTGAATCTGCTTCCCTTTATAAATCTGTGGCAAGGAGTAACATCTGGGAGCACAGAGTACATTATATATGTCACCGTAAGATTGTAAAAACCGTTAGTTTATAATCTAACTCGCGTAATTGCAAACTGTCGAAAGATTACAATTTAACGCATTATTTTCGGGTAGATTGTAATCTGATAGGTATTTAAACCCGACAAAACCTAAGTGCCCGGCCTGCGGCCGGGCACTACTTGATTATTTATGTCGAACCCTAACCTAACCTAATCTAACTCGCGAAATTCTAAACTGTCGAAAGGTTAGAATTTAACGCATTTTTTTCCGGTAGATAAAACCTAAGTGGCCACTACCTCATTATTTATGTCGAACCCTAACCTAACCTACAAGAAAGAGACTAGAAAACGTACATAAAATAAATATTTCAAAAATTTACACTCAGAACATTGAACAGTTTACAATCTTTCGCCAGTTTGGAATTTCGCGAGTTAGATTATAATCCAACGGTTTTTACAATCTTACGGTGACATAGGCAAAGGGTATGGGATGAATGTGGCAATTGTAGATGAAGTGAAGTATGCCGAGTTAAAAATATTATTGTCGATTATAGTAGTTAATTATTGAAAATTTCAACAACAGGAAAGAAAACATTCATCATTATTTTGTACAACGTAAGTACAAAATAATGATGAATGTTTTCTTTCCTTGTTTATTTCTCAAACCTACTCTAATATCTAATATTTGGCGCTTCCTTTTAAATTTACTCTGATGCTAATGTGGCGCCTCCAATTTAATGCATTTCGGCGGGCACTTTTCATATACAGAGATGTTCCACTTTACCTCTACCCTCCATAGCGTTCTCGTTGGAATTTGAAATAAAATTCCTAGATCCTTGGCGGAAATTTAAGTGATTTAAACTTACTCTTATATCAGATTACCACTGAAGGCCTTCTTAATAGGCCTATTAAACTGCACTTGTCTCAGAGACCCTTTCGTAGATTCAGTGTAGTGTAATAAGGTTCATGGAGAAGGGTCCCAGATTAGGGAGAACGGGTGGTCCCGGCCTGCCTAGCTGCCTGACGCCCTGCAGACCGGGTAGTGTAATAACGATCAGGGCGGATAGGGACCTCAGTAGTCGCACGACCAGCTTAGAGAGGAGTTGTCTCTATGGCTCGCGAGTGCATTTTGTCAATATATCGTGTGCTAAAGAAAAATAAGTTTTGTTGTTCTGATAGACATGTAGGTACAAAGAAATGCCTTATTTATGGAGAAAAGAGCATAAAGACTATATGAACTATATTAAAGAATAGTATAGTAATTTACTATACTTTAGGAACTACTAGCTAATGCCCGTGACTTCGCCCGCGTGTATTAAAGTTTTTTTGTTCCCGCGGAAACTCTTTAATTTTCCGGAATAAAAAGTAGCCTATGTCCTTCTCCGGGACGTAACCTACCGCTGTACCAAATTTCATCAAAATTGTTTGAATAGATGGGAATTGAAATCGTAGCAGATAGACAGACACACTTTCGCATCCATACTAATATTATAAACGCGATCCACGCGGACTAAGTTCTAGTTTATAATATTAGTATGGATACTACTTTTTTTGCTTCGATAGCATGGGTGCCATAATCAGTGAACGATAATAAACATACTAAGATACACGTCCAACTCTCTTGACTTTCTCTTCAGACTGATATAGGGTCCGGTGGTAACTTGGTAAGTGTAGTGTAATAGCGACGCCAAAACAACGGCCATATCAACCCTTTCCACAGGGCCCGGTGATAAGTGCAGTGTTTATCTTTTGTAATGGATAATCCTAAATACAAAATTCTTACGCAGAAATAGACACGCAGACAATCTGTCACAGGTAAATTAAAGCAGAGCTTTGCTTTAATATTTAGTTTTATTAATAATTTTTACAATAAAATATCTTTATCCTGTTCTTTATTAATAAACCTTTTAAATGATTATGGTTTTATTAATAAATAATAATAACTTGCTGTAAAAACTATATCACGAAATAGAGGTCACGAATTCACGAACAAAATTCAGAGCAAAATTTTATCACGAAATATGGTTCAAACAAGAGGTCCACAAATAAATTAATAATTATAAAAAAACTACGAAGCAAAACTAAATAATTCATGCATTAGATTACTGGCAAAATACCAATATTCAATACACAAAAGCTTTCAAACTAGGAATTTATTTAAAAAATCTTAGTCTTATGAGCCTTATATTATACCGAAAAAGGGTAGCACACTTACGTTACATAAAAATGATTATATCTTGACTTTTTTCTTCTATTGTTTTTGTAACCCTACATCGTGCACTAAATAATAAGATGGATTTTATCTTATTAGTGTTGGTCATGACAGCCAGTAGCATGCAGAGATTTTCAAGAAATGTTAGAGTTATTAAATAGTACGGATGATTTGGATATTGGCCTAACATGTTAATAGATCAGCCAGCATATTAATAATAATTACAATTCTGATATAATATAATGTTTTATTGTTTTCCACCTCTTTCTCGAAATTGGACCTACCTAAGACCTAACTGGACCGTATGTCCCAGGTATACCTATGGTTACTCCTCTACAATTTCGAGTGCCCAGCCGAATCCAACTTGGCTGGGCAGCGTTCGGGAAGCTTCGAGATGTCTTCTCGTCCAAGATTCCTCCGTGCCTGAAGACCAAAGTCTTCGAACAGTGCGTGTTGCCAGTGATGACCTATGGATGCGAGAATTGGTCGCTAAAAATTTTTTTGACTCTATTCCCAATTATCTTTAAAATGATATACCGCAACCATATGTAACGCTATAAAAAATATTTCACTTCGCATTCGCTTCTATGAGAGCCCCCCTGAAATAAAGATTTTTATAACTTTTTAAGCCATATTCGTCTGGAGGCCGTCGGCTTATATTATTTAAATTTAAAGTAATTACGTTCAGTAATTCAGAAGTTTTAAGGCTCTGACAGACGGACAATTGGCAACCCTAGAACGGACAAGTGCAAATTCACTCAAGTAGACTCAGAGACCTTCGCTTCGCTCGGTCAATTATTATAATTTCTAATTTGATTTTGATCATTGACATATAATTGTAATAAATATGGTTTGAGTTATCTGAAATAATTCCATGAAATTGAAACTATGCCGCATATTTTGCATGCTTGACACTCGCCAATAAATTAAAACATTTAGGGCACTACCCGTTGACCTAGAATCATAAAAATTGGCAAGAAGCAAGTTCTCACGGCACAAGTATAGGACAAATCCGAAAATTGTTTCCGCACTCATAGGGTGTCTAATTGCTTGTCAGGCTACAGGATTAGAGTGACAATAAATAAAAAACTTAATATACTTGCTTACAATTAACAAAATACACAAAAACACATAATTTGGTACACAGATCAATAAAACAATGTCATTCAAAAAAGACTACACTACAAACATAATACACAAAACAATAAATAAACCAAAATAATGATAATAGGCAATCGATTTTCCAATTTTTTTTAATCACTTTTGCGAGCTGAAGCGTTGGGGTGTGAAAGAAGTTCAGTCCCGAATTTTCGCAAGCTAAATCGTCGAGCAAGCGCAGCGCACGAGTCAATGGAGCCTGCTGAGCTAGCTCTGTTTGATGTAATGGCAATGCAAGCAAACGACGTCGACGCGGTATAACATAACCGTCAGGTGCATGAAGGGAAATATGCATTAGTAGGTACACTAGGGTTACTCTTTTTCCCTTGGATAAGACTGGGTATGTATAAAAGTAAGGCTGTATTGGGGCTGATTCTGTAGTGCACAATCTCTAAACTAAACTAAAATTAGAGCATTATAAATATTGCTAACCCTTTCATAATACTCCCTACGGAAAGGGACAAAACTAGATTTAAAGCTGTCATTTTAGTTTAGTTTAGAGATGTTACATTACAGAATCGGCACCATTGTGCCGTAGTTTTAAAGTTTCATACCCAGTTATACCAAGAAGAAACATACTTGGGTATATTGTACCTACTCTACCCAAAACCCATACTGTTTTTTGTAAAGCTAGCGAATAAATTTCTTTTGGATTTTCTCCACCATGTCTATGTATTTATACTCATGTGGGTTCCAAATGATGGCATTATTTTCCAGTTAACTTCAGTTTTCTTAAGTTTAGTTTATAATTAAAGCAATCCAGTAACTTCTAGTAGAAATTGCTTTTGAAAGTACCAAGGTAAGTAACTCTTTTCTTTCCTACAGTGCCTAGGTATTTTACTTTCAGTCAATGATTGCAGTAAGACAATGGATCGCTTGGTTAAGTGTTAACAGACTATTCTTTTGTGAGGATGCATTAGCAGCATTATAAATCGGCACAGATACCTAAGGCATAGGTGCTTACAGCTTACAACCTACTTACTCGTACATTTCAATGGAGGAAACCATCGGCAAATGGCATCGTCAGTCGTATTTAAATATATTTTCATCTCACTAGCTCGGAAAGGCTTTCTTTGTTGTTCAAAATCTGCGCGCAACAGTTCATTTTATCCGCTAGTATGGAAAAATTATTCGTATTCGAACGTGACGAAACGTGAACTACATATTACTATAGAGATGTGTACATCGAAAAATATATTTTTTGTTTAATATCTTCGAATTTAATAATTTATATTTAGGTACCAATAAAATGCGGTTTTCAATATGGAGAGAAAAAATATTTTGAAAGGTGAAATAAGAGGGATGTTACGTTAAATCGTGTTATGGAATCAAACAATGTTTTTTCTCAATCATATAAATGCCACTGTTTAATAGATAAACTACTTGAGAAATCTCCCTTTTGACGATTTAACGCTAATTCCAAGAAGGTTATGCGGAGCCTTACGTGATAGATACGTATATACCTACTACATAGCCCGAATTGGCGCTATCTGAAATGGCTACTAATGTCTACGTAGCAATATAGTACCTATAACTTTTATGCTACATCGTACAACTTTGCCTGAATGTCGTATCTAACCACGGGCGAAGCCTTCTGCCTGACAAAATAGTAATTAGACAATTCTTCTGATATAATCGGTGTTCTTACAGAAAATCTGAAAATATTTCTTTTATTTTAAGTTATTAAAAATGCAATAAATGAAAGACATATGAAGTTACCAAAATTATATATTTTTTATTTGTTTAGTACCAGAAACTTAAAAACTAATATATACATACGATACAACTTAAGGACAACTCACCTCTTGAAGAGATAAGTTGCTAAGTACTTTTAATGGCTTTCTAGACCTACAAATATCACTATCACTATCCACTAGACTAAGCGTTAAAGATTTACTTTCCCGCAAATTATCCACGTGGTTTAAGTTTTATTTTGATTCCCGCGGGAACTCTTTAATTTTCTGGGATAAAACAGGAACATAGCCCATGTTCCTCTTCTCAATGACATTTCGTCACCAAGACAAACAGATAAAAATGTACTTTGCCCCCACTCCACGCAGTAAGAGTATGCAGCCAGCTACCATCTTAGGCTAATCCTATACTGCGACGAGCCACGCGGTGGATCGCGGAGCTGCGTACTAATTCGAGTTAAGACGAAATGATTTCTCCATACAAACCTGCTCGTTAATCGTCGAGCTAGTGTAAGGCGCTGGTGAAACTCCAAACTCTGGATCAGCGCCGTAGTGGAGTCGTCCTATCGGTATTATAGGATATAACTATTTCGGTGAGTGCTCTCAGTAGCTTTTCAATCTTGTACCTCGTTCACCTTTTTACCATCATACCGCAAGCCGTGCGATTTTCCACCCCTATTTAAGTATTACGTCGTCAACGTTCCAGCCATACGTACGAAACGTTCCCGCTGGCCTTCCTTCTCGCCTTAGGGTCTGGAATACTGCACCAATAACCGTATTTCCCACCAATTGCTTTAAAAGTGAATAGGCATCTTCTAGGAAAGCATGTCCGATCTTATCACTTCACATCAGGAGTGACTGTGGTCAAGCGTAAGCCTTTATTGAATTTTAAAAAAACGGCCAACGCTGTCCCGCATCCGATCGCGGGGCGCGTCGCAGTGATGTGGGATAAAGATTGCATAATCACTTACCACAAGCTGAGATCAAAGACTAACTTTAGTAGAAAATTAAGGTTTCATCCACTCAAATGGCCAAATTAGAATGTATTTGTAAGTTTTCTAATATATTGTAAACGTTTTTTGTGACCTTTTTTTATAAGTCCATTGAAATAAATTGAAAATTTTAACCAATTGAAAATACATGTATGCAATAATCTACAGAATTTTCTGCGCCCGCACCGAGCCGCACGCGCTCTACAGTTCCTTTGCGATGACGTCGATATCAAACGTCACCGTTGTTATAAAGGGTGTTTTGTGGTTGTGTGAGTTTAGTTTGGAGCTGCAGCGCACGCCTGTCGCTATCGATCGTACGCGTCCCAGTGCGCGCGCCGCCGCCTCGCTCGCAGCCTGCCAGGGCGTCCACACTCCTGCTCTAGTCATGCGCGAGTCTCCTCCGCCATCGCATCGACCGACATTAGAGTAGGATTAAACGCGCGAGTGCCGCGGTCGCGCTCGGCGGCCTCGACAGACCTACGAGAAGGATCCTTCGCCGCCGCCGCCGGCTCTTGGTCGTTCCTCCATGTGTGACCAGATCGCGTTCAAAAAATCGATCGGAGACGGTGGCCGCTGGCTTGCGATGAACTCCAGCTAATCGTGACGTCCAGGTGGAGGAGGAGAGGTGACCTTGCAACCCGCTTACACCCGATCGCTGCTGTACGACCGACCACCATAGACACCACCACCAGGTATGTCCATCGCTTTGGATCGAGCTTTCATGTAAAAACTACTCGTAGGTTTTGCTGTACATTGCCATCATTCATGAAAATTCATCATTATTGAAAACTCAGTTGCAGATAATAACAATACGTATTGTGTACCTACGGTATTGCAGTAATCCGTTCCTTCCTATGACATAGATTCGTTTATGTAAGTACGGCCGTCGATAACGCAAATGTCAGAAGCAGTAGAAAGAGAGAAGAGAACTCGCAGAGAGAGAGAGAGAGAGGGAAGATGTCCGTCAATATGAAAAACTTCCTAATATAATTGTATCTGTGATTATTACCACTTCCTACAAACGACATTTTTTTAAGATCAAAAAAATAATTAAAATCATCTAGAAAAAAAGAATATGATGAGTTGTGATACCTATCTCCTATTAATCTACACCGTTACTCGTTAGAGTTTCTGTTACAATTTTCACACATCGACTTTCGCTTTGCGTAGGTACCTATGCTGTTGCGTTTTAATTTTCTTGCGAACATGCATTTATTGAGGCGAATGCATCTTTTGTTCTTAAAAAGTTGTTTACTTTCAGGACAAGAAAATCCACAGAAGAAAAATCAATATGAGTGACCTTCACCTAATAAACTAGAAACCAACAGAAAATAATCAATTTTAGTAAGCTTTGCGAATTGCATTTTCTCGCGCACTTTGGTTATGTAGGTGCGCCGAGTTCATATTTAGATTCCTTTATAAATAACAATAGGACGGAAATAACCCGTTGGTTCCATTGTATTTTTACACTCTTCTATTGCTTTTTTTAAACAGCTGTAATTTAAATCGCCAAATTTTTCCCTCAATCTATGTATGATAGTTATTGCCAATTATTGGTCTTGACATCTTTAAAATAGATCAATGAACTTGATAGACTAGATCGTTATTTTTAGCTTTTTCCCGTTTTACTTGTTGTTTTAATTAATCTTGTATATATCGGTAACTAATTCGATTTCTTTTTTTAAAGTATGGGTTTACGTATGCTTGGAGATAATCCTCATGCGTTCGAGACATAGTCTAGGCAAAGGGGCGGTTCGTTGTATGGAGACCCCCGCATTAAATCCTCAGTTGTACAAACTTGGCAGGGTTGTAGTATGGTATGAACCAAAACTTATACAAAAACATTAAAAAAAACATGCGGAACTCTGGTTTTTATATATTTTCTCGATTTCTTTTTAATATAATAGTATAGGTAGTATATTTACACTCAAAACCGAAATATGAAACGAAATTATCATGCAGAACATCGATATTTAAACCAATTTTATTATCAAACCTAAACTGCGTTTACGCGATACTGTACCTTCCTGCTTTAACAATATAATAGCATAAAAAAACTTACTTCCTGTCTGATTTTTATTTGGATATTTGTAATATACGTTTAACTCATGATACTTTATCATACTGTAAAGTTTCGTCGCCTGAGGAGTTATTGTTGGGGCCCAATAGCTTTATTGCCTAAACTAACATGTTTGAGAGCTAGCTTATGTAAATGGTCGGCTCTCAGTTGCTCAGTGAGAGTGAGGAAATCTTCTGTATGTTATTTAGTCTACCCAATAATAACCCAAATGCCAACTTTCAAGTCTCTAATTTCAAAAACTTTGAACCTTCATGTAAGCTTCCAACCCCCATCTCTGGATTTTCGTAAAATTGCTTATACAGGTTTTTATTTTTTTTAAACGGATAACTTTCATGCCAATATTTATGTCTCTAGTTTCAAAAACAGCATTTTCATACTAACCTCCAACACCCATTTTACCCCCTTAGGGGTGAATTTTCTCAAAACCATTTCTTAGCTGATGTCTATCTAAGGAGGAACCTTCCAAATTTCAAGTTTTTTTGCTTTTTGCTTATAGTTCCTGAGATTTCGCTTATAATATAATATAATATAATATATAGATAGATTTCCTCTGTAAATTTTTATGAAACCGAAAGTACACCTAGTGGTAATAGAAAATGGTTACAGCGAATATAGATACGGCTCATGACATTTGAAAACGTCTCATCCAACTAACAGCCTTTATAATCCACTGCTGGAGAGAGCACCAGCACACAAGTTCCTCCGCCTTCATCATCCACCCACTTCCCGACACCTTTTCTGCTGTCGCATCTGAAGCGACTGGGGTTCCATGGTAGTTCGCTCGCAGCCAGGATCCAAAAAGCAGTATTGCTGGATTCAGCTGGGATAGTCCGCCTGTTTCTCAACCTCTCCTCCGACCGGACTCCTCTGTCGAGGTGTAATCGTCCGCTCGCTGAAACTATCTATTTCTTTGTGTATTTGTGTGTTGTGGCATTCCTGTATCATTATAGCTCTTTTTTGCCTAATATATATTTTGTATGCGGGTTTGAGAGTTTAATTTAATTTCGATAAAAATAATACCTAACTTCCGCATGGATAATCATTAGATCTCTTTGTATACGTTTTGGTTCATACCATACTACTACCCTGCCAACTTTCAACAATTTAGGATTCCAAACCGCTCGGTTTCCTAGACCATACCTACGAAATCTCACTAAGATGATGAGTCTACATCAAGATAACTATCACAGTCGTCACGCGTCGGACTAAGTAATGAGGTTATGCTATTTGCAGTTCCCAGAAATAACAGTCTGGATCATACATACTATAGCAGAACGGCTCGGCTTTGCAGGGGTGAGATTACCTTACATACTACGTCATTCAAATGTATTACCTACTATGGAATACTGTGTAAAACAGCATTTGATAAGTCGAGGTTATTTATACATATTAATGCTGATGATTTTCTAAATGATAAAGTTGCATTTGATAAAGTTGTGGGTTGCAATCTGCTTCGCTCCGTCGGTGTAAACGTAAAAATCGTAAATAATCGTCCTATCATCGGGCAACTTGGAATATGTAGTCGGTGTGTACATCTATGGCACCTGATTAAATTAGCCTATACTAAATCATATGATAGCGAAATCAGGAACACCTGTAATAAGTATTAGGCCTGTTTACTGTCATGTCTTACATATGCATTTGAGACATGGCCCCTAACCAGAACCAGCCAAAACAAAATTCAAATAGGCCAATGGAAAATTGAAAGAACCTACCTAAGCCTCAAACTCAAAGATAAAGTAAAAAACAAACAAATAAGAAACAACAAGGGCCAAAGTTGTAGCAATTAAAGTTTTCCGTCTAAAATAGAAATGGGCAGGTCATATTCAGATAGTACAAGACGAGAGATTGTCGAAAACGACAACAAACTGGTACCCCATTAACAAGAATCGTAGGCAGGCAGACCACAGAAACGCTGGAGCGACGACATTGAAAAAGTAGGCACTACGTGGAACAGAGTCGCTATAGAGACTGAAAGCGGTCCTTTTGTAAACGAGTATTGAAATAAATAAATAACAATAATAATCAAAACCTGAAATACCTACATCCTTCTAACTTTATATTTTAATACAAGTAAAATTCATGTTTTCTCACTGTATAAGTAGTTTTCAATTTAAATTAGCGTTCAATAGTTAAATAAATTAGGATAAGTATGTACAAATAACTGCAAAAGGAAAACAAGTGAACTTAATTTAACGAATTAAAAAATACGACTGTCCTGCCATATTATTTTTGGAGTTTACCTCCCTAAGAAGCGATTTGCATTTAAAGCCTTTGGAATCTTATTCACATTTTTATTAAATTATATTTTTTTGTGAATCACTGGATTTTGAACTATAGTGTTATATATTTTTGGAATCTGCTCATCATTTTCTAGATGATGATTATATAGTTATTCTTATTTTCGAATTTTTTTTTTCAACTTTAGTCTTTAATGCGGGACCATGGTCATCCCATCAATTTTTTTTAAATTTTACTAGCCTATGTCACCCGGAATAAGCTAAGGATTCTAACAATACATCATTTCAACAATACATCAAAATCGGTTCAGGCGTATAGAAGTTATGATGGAATATACAAACTCACATAAATACATACATACATACATACATACATACATACATAAACCCCGAAAACAATATACTCCTTTTTTCAGGCAGTCGTATAATTAAGCGCGTAGTGTGGAGCTGCGTAGTAAGCAAGATTTAAGAGCCGCTTAGTAAGCAAAATGTTGCAATCACGAAATTCGTAGATTCGTATTTTTTTGAATTTGTTTTTAGTGAATTGGTCTCTATGGATAATAATTTAAACTAATATTATAAATGCGAAAGTTTGGATGGATGGATGGATGGATGTTTCTCAATCACGCCCGAACGACTGAACGGATTTGGATGAAATTTGGCACCTAGATAGATTGTAGTCTGGAATAATACATAGGCTACTATTTATCCCGGAAAATTGAGGAGTTCCCGAGGGAACCAAAAAACCTCATCCACGCAGACGTAGTCGCGGGCATCAGCTAGTGCTTTAATAAAATAATTTTATATGTATTGAAGTTATATTAGAACAGAAATCGTCTATTTACAGTTTTATTACCTAGCTACCTACCCAAGGGTAGATTGAACTTTAAAAAAAATATTTAAAAAAACATAGAAAACTAACAAGATATTTAAAAGGGAGAAAGGGAGGGAGTATAAAATAATGACAATTAAAATACCATTTATGGACGAATTATTATATAGGATCGTTAAAATGGATATCTTATCTGGGGTCTTACAATTCAATTTCCAGCAAAAGCCAAGTAAACAAACTCGGAGAGTGCAATATCGGAAAAGCGAATTTTATATTATCGGTTTTATGAAAACTAAGGCTAAACTAGTATTTCTTACTTTTAATTGAATAAATGTGTATATAATCAAATAATATATTTATGTGATAGGCCTAATATGATTAGATAAGGCCTAACTAAACAAAGAAAACATAAGTTTTTTTCCCCCATTAATATGAGTATATAGTATATACAACCTATACTCACTAAAATTACAATTTAGCCTTAAAATTAGACTAATGAGTAATTTTACTTTAACCTAAACTTATAAATTATCTTAAATACTAAGAAGTAGTCCACTGACGCATCTTAGTCTTTCTTTATTCAACTTAAAGACACTATATTCTTGTGTTCTTTAAGGCAGCACTTACACTATACTTTCACATATCACTAAGCACTTATATCACTATTGAGAACTAGCTCAGATGGCTTGGTTCTTTTAAGTCTCCTCACTAACTGCGTAACGTCGAGCAGCTGGATCGCCTCAACGTTGCCGTGAAGCCGATGTTCATGGGCTTCCGCAAATTTCGCAATTATTCTATCGACATATTCAACTTTGAGGTCCCAGTGAATATTGTCGTTTCGGATGTACCAAGGTGCGTTAACAATGTTCCATAATACTTTATTTTGAAACCTTTGTATAACTTGTGTATTGCTCTTTTTGGTGCAGCCCTAGAGCTGACCAGCCCAGACAGGCATTAAATCTTGTATATAAAGCAAAACTTTATTGTGAATTGATGGCAAGGAATTTCTTCCTAACAACCAATGCAGGTTTTTTATAACGAAGTTCTAGCACATCTCTATTCTTTTTAACTCGGGTCTTCCAACGTTACTTGGCATCCAGCGTCATACAAAGATACTTTGCAGTGTCAGCATACGGTATTTTCTGATTATTCAAGAAAACAGGACAGTAGTGTAATTTCTTATAAGTGAAATCTACATGCATTGATTTCGTTTCGTTGAGTCTTATTTTCCATCTCTTAGTCCAATCGTATACTTTATTTACTCAATTTTGCAGTCTCTCTACTGCTTCCTTATGAGAATCGCCCACAGCCATAATAGCAGTGTCGTCAGCAAAGGTGGTAATTGTACTGTTGTCTAGCTCTGGGATATCGGATGTGTAAAGTAGGTATAGGACCGGACCTAGGACACTCCCTTGAGGTACACCAGCTTTGATTTTTTTCAAATCAGAATAAGCTTCGTCTTGTCTAACTCTGAATATTCTTTTTGTTATATAAGATTCGAAAATGTCTACTAGTGCTTGAGGCAGCATAAGTCTTAGCTTGTGTATGAGACCAACATGCCAAACTTTATCAGAACCTTGCGCCACGTCTAGAAAAGCTGTGGAACACACTTTTTTCTCTTCGAGCGTTTTCTCAATCACATTGATAATTTAGTGGACTTGATCAACGGTCGAGTGTTTTTCTCTAAAACCAAATTGATGATCTGGAATTAGTTTTATTCTTCTATGATGGGTTTCAGCCTCTTAATTAATAGTTTTTCAAATAATTAGAAATAAAGAAAACATAAGTAAATGAAGTTATTTAAATAATTTAAAAAACCTTGAAACCCAATTTAAGTGTTTTAATTAAAGACGCCACTTTAGATTTTCTTACTATCAAGCTTAAAACTATGATTATAAATCTAAACACCGCAAATCTGACGGCGATTACAATTACAATCAATCTGTGGAGTTTGTGGTAAATAAGTTGTCTTTGTAAGTTTTTTTTCGAATAGGGAATTTGTTGTTATTATATCAAGATTAAATTTTATAACTGCTTTTTTCAGCTTTAAATCTTTCTGAATAATAATTATAATGCCCTCCCGACCGAATTTTGGACACTTAACGGTCAATCTCCCGAGAGATTAGCCATCTGTGCGGGTGATATTATAGTGCACAATACTATTTAGTATGTGTGCAACTGCAAACATAGGTGCACTTTCTGTTCCTTTACTCTCATAGCCCGATGAGACGGAAAATCTGACACGACTGGAGACAGCGCAGGACCGACAGCTTTACGTATTCTCCAAGGCATGGGGGTGAAACACCGCCAACTTCCTAACTCCTGGCTAGTATTAATAAATTATTGTCAGAAAAACCCAGAATACCTCGTTGGTCTAGTGGGTAGCATGTTCGACTGCGGCTAACTAGGTCCTGAGTTCAAGTCCCGAGTTGGGCCTACATATACCTACTACTAATATAATAACTGGTATGACACACGCTTATTACTTGTGAGTCTTGTTGATCCAGTGTCCCGGCTTTGATTCCTGGGACGGGCCATGATTAAAGTAACTTAATGGGTTAAATTCTAAGTCCTAGCCCGAACTTAGGGAGTTGGCGGTGTTTCACCCCCGTGCCTTGATTTGAGACCAAGTAAACGCAAAGCATGCTATGAGCTCCATCGGTGCCGCTCATATGGGATCTTTGTTTGATTACACTAGTTTCTAGTCAGGCGACCGTGCGCAGCCTTTCTATGGAGTACGAATAGAAAGGGCATGGGTGGATAAAACATTCACAGCACGGTACTGTGTGGTTTATTCTTGTAGGAGAAGCGGTGTTGTTCGTCTTACTGAACATATTAAATAAGCACAAAAAGCTTCCTCTTTGTCTGGAAAACAGAATACAAACAAATTACATAAATTACAACAACAAATTAAATACAAAATGTTTTCCTTTGGTATAGGGATTATCTCAGTAGTACCTTTGAAAATGATATATTCTTTTGCTAGAAGACAACCCTATCATTATCCGCTTTGATTTTTTTAAATTTTAGATACGTAATACAGGATACATTGTACAGTCTACAGCCGCACAGTGGACGTCATACGGCACACATATATATATATATATATATATATATATATATATATATATATATATATATATGTCACCGTAAGATTGTGAAAACCGTTAGATTATAATCTAACTCGCGAACATACATCCATCCATCCAAACTTTCGCATTTATAATATAGATAACGCGGTTGATTGCTAATATACAGACATCGAATTATATGCATTTGCATGTTTGCATATGCAAATGATGTCAGGCGTGTTGTGAGGTATGTGGGATTAATTGAATCAAGCCAGCTGGCATTCCAGGATCCATCAATTAAACAAAATGTTGCTCTTACTCATTTCAGCAATATACCCGACGCCATAGATAAATTTGAAATCTAAAAACGATCCACAATGCAAGTCCTTGAAAATATTGGAATTTTTTTTGAATAGAAAGGATAACACACTTTCGAGTTCACTATTGAAAAAGGTCCGTGGCAAATCAAATGCAATTCTATATTCTATGCCTTGATACCTAGAAGAGAGAGAACTTTTAGGAGTCTTGAAGAAATAAATAAAGTTAACGCATTTATAAATTATCAAATAAATAATAATACATAAATATGTATTATGATAAACGTGAATTCATATAATAAATAGTATTTTCAGCATATTTTGTGTATATTTCGCCCTTTAGCGCATAGGTATATGCATATCTACTAAAATAAATAATACTTCGTTAGGTACGTTAATATTATGTTCATACAGTTACTATTAATTAACGTAACTTTTCTTACAAAATTTTCAGACAAAAGCTTTCAGAAAAAAACATGAATTTGCACTGATGTGCTCAGTGGACTTTCTGCATGTTTTTATTACCAAACACGTTGCTGGAAAAGATTAAAAAGGAGATTTTTAAAATACTTTATTTTCCTGTTACACTTATATAGCTCGAGCTTATAATTGGGTATATAACAACAAGTCATAGTCAAGTCATAGTCACAGTGCTTGTGTCAGCACCTTTATATCAAACGTCATGAAACGTGCGCTTAGTTTGGGATGTTGTATGAAATACTGAAATGTGACGTCATCAAACTAACATGGATGGTGGTATTACAATTTTTGGGAGATCATCTGTTTAATGATCACTAAAAAATAATTAATTTAATTAGTTATCAGATATCCAATTTAAACACAGAACCTAATTCACCATGAAAAACAACAAATGAAAAAAAAAACAAAGAAACGTGTTTGAGGGTTATAGCTCTCAATGGCTAAAAGCACGTAGCACTGTAGCCTCGTAGCCGTGTCGTATAGCTCTTGATCGTAGCACGGCCGTAACGAAATTTCTATTTTAGTTATCCAAAGCTATCCTCACACAAAGAGCACAAAAAAAAATTGGCAGTCATAGGGACTGCCGATAGAAATGAAAACTAAATCCATTCAATTTTACTTCACATAAACATTTGAGTATCTGACTGGGAAATGTAGAAAAAGGTATTATATTAGCAACAACTTAGTTAATTATGCACCTTAGTACTAACACATAAACCTACATTATGATTGGAAAATATTAATTTTTAAGACGTTCTGTCATTAGAGAAAACATAGGAATAACCTTTCAATCCAAAATAAAGTCATTTTTAAAATATGTACAAAATGTCATTTTAAATACGTACATTACGTTTTTTTAAGGTAGGGTTTATAAATATAATTATGAAATAAACCTTAAAAAAACATAATAAAGTTTAATTTTGAATGTAGTATATCATACTAATATCTACTATTAGGTTCTTACATATGAAATTGGCGTTTTGTCGTACTGGCCAGTTTGATCTCAAATATCTCCTCTTTGGTTAGGAATTTCAATTTCAAATTTATACAGCTATTTACTCATACTTTTGTGTTTTGAAAACCCTAATTCATTTGTTTTTTCCTCTTTTGGTTTTTTCTTTGCGTCACTCAGTTTACAAAATGGAAAACTTGAAATATCGCGTTATTTACGAGTACGAGTTCCATCGTGGCACCAGTGTTGCAGAAACGGCTCGAAGGATTAATGATGTGTATGGCGGCGGTGTCGCAAAAGAAAAGACAGTGCGTTTTTGGTTCCAACGTTTTCGTTCTGGAAATTTCGACCTGCAGAACAAACCCCGTGGACGGCCGGAAACCAAAGTTGATAATGAAGAATTGAAGGCTATTGTGGAAGCGGATCCATCGCAAATCACGTCCGAGCAAGCTACATAAAACTGTTTTAATCCACTTGAAGCAAATTGGGAAGGTGAAAAAGCTTGAAAGGTAGGTACCTCATGAATTAAGTGCAGCAAAACGACAAACGCACGTCGACTGCAGCGTTTTAAGGGATACCAAATGAAGGGATTTTAAATCGAATACCTGTGATGAAAAGTGGATCCTGTACGATAATCGGAAAGGCTCATCGCAATGGCTGAATTCTGGCGAACCAGCCAAATCCTGTCCCAAGCGAAAATTTACTCAAAAAAATTACTTGTGAGCGTTTGGTGGACTAGTGCCGGTGTCATTCACTACAGCTTTCTTAAATCTGGCCAGACGATTACGGCGGATGTCTATTGTCAGCAACTGCAAACCATAATGGAAAAGCTAGCTGCTAAACAACCGAGGCTGGTCAATCGCTCTAGGCCACTGCTGCTTCAGGAAAACGCTAGACAACACACTACACAACAGACGACTACCAAATTAGAGGAGCTTCAATTGTAATATCTAAGACATCAACCGTACTCCCCGGACCTTGCTCCAACAGATTACCATTTTTTTCGAAATTTGGACAACTTCTTGCAAGGGGAAAAATCCAACTCCGATGGAGCAGTCCAAAGCGCCTTCAAAGATTTTATTGATTCCCGTCCAAATGGTTTTTTAGTAAAGGGATCAATGAACTACCCATGAGATGGCAAAAGTGCATAGATAGCAATGGTAGCATACTTTGATTAAATAAATATAATATATTAAAAAAAAAAACTACTTTATGTTCCCTTACAAAACGCCAATTTCATATGTGAGGACCTAATATAAATGCGAAAGTTTGGATGGATGTATGGATGTTTGTTACTCAATCACGTCCCAACGGCTGAACGGATCTGGCTGAAATTTGGCACAGAGATAGATTATAGTCTGGTAATAGCACATAGGCTACTTTTTATCCCGGGAAATTAAGGAGGTCCCGCGGGAACCAAAAAACCTCGATCCACGCTGACTAAGTCACGGGCATTAACTAATTATTTATATTTAAGACCTTTTGTCTTCGTAACAATGCAAGCATGTCGGTCTTGCGAACATGACGGTCACGCGAATCCACAATTTTACGCCATACCAAAAAGTGCGGCTAAAGAAGTTTTCACTTCAAAAAGTATGAGGTATATTTTTTATATTTGTGCATAAGGGCAAAAACACATTATGGACAGGGCATGGACAAAACGTCCACGAGAAACGTACGCGTCTTAGGGTAAACACGTTTTGTCCTATCACGGTCGTTTAAGCAATCGATATAAAAGTACCCATGCGGAATTTTTACCCTCCAGACCAATAAGTCTTTTTTCCCTAGTGTGTTTTCGCCCTAAAACATAAAGCTGATCGAATATGTAGTCGTACAATGAGTGCCTAGCGATTGAGTTCTATATTTAGGGCGCCATTTGAACAGCATGGTCCATTTGACACGTTGCGGAGGTTGCAGTGGATAAGTCCCTATAAAATGTATAAAATGAAAAAATGTACTGGGTACCAGTAAAATGAGCTATATGGATAACGCTTTTATGTGGCGTGACGTAGGCACTCACTAAGAAAATATTTTTATTTCCACCCTAGACGGGGAGGGGAAGGGGATTTATATATGTATATAATATATATATATATATATATATTCTTGCAAATTTCTAGAGGATACTTGAAGAAGAAAGACGTAAAAGATCTCCTGACTCATTTATTAACATGAACAATAAAAATATTACAGCGAGAAAATAAAATCACACAAGAACGATACGCAACGACGGGTGACAAGCAAGCGCGCCCCCAGCAGATGCGCACGCATCCTTTTATAACCTCGTCTCTGACACCATCGTTATTTTTCTTAATCGCAGGGAATGAATTCCATTCTTGAATTTCATTTCTTTATCCTGAAACAAGTATCTTATGTTAATATTTTTCTACAATACGGCCAGACTGACCCAAGGCCGTCCCCGGGCTCCTTCATTTCAGCTTCTTTACTCCAGCAGTGGCATTGCTTAGACTCCGTTGGACACAGGTCAGGATCTTGAAGCTCTTAAATGGCAGGCGTAACAGAAGCACCTGCCTCGGCACCACAGAACGTTGTTGTTTGCTGGCAGCCCGGAAGATCATCTCATGTCCTTGTCTGCACCTGCGCACATAAAACAACAAACTTCACATATCTTTTTACGGCCATTACCGAATACAACGCTTCAAATTTCAGAAGACACGTTAGGCATACAAATAAAATTCGAAACGTTACTGCCACTGGTTAAGTCATTAAGCGCGACGTTAGCATGACCTATCACGACAAGACAGTGGCACAACGTTTTACCCTATCTGGTAAGCAGTGTTACAACAACTTGGGCCTAAGTCATTAAGCACGACGTTAGCATGACTTAGCCCGGCAAGACAGTCGCACGACGTTAGCTTGTCTGCCCGATACGATGAAGAGTACACATCTAAGTCATAGGCACGACGTTCACAATAACTTAGTACGGCAAGGCCCGACGTTAGCTTTTCTGCCCAGAGTGTACAGACAGCACAGGCCTAAGTCATTAAGCCCGACGTTAGCATGACTTAGCCTGGTTAGACAGAGGCGCGACGTTAGCTTGTCTCGTTACGGTATCGTTGAGAGAAGTATAAAGAACAACTTCATGGCATAAGACATATGCGCGACGTTAGCATAACTTAGCCCAAACAAATAGTGCACCCGGCCAAACCTGAACCTGGCCACACCTCCCAGTGTGACTAGCGAACACGCAGTGTCACGCCTCGCAGCGCGGCAGGCGAGCGTGAAGTGTCGCACACTAGGCGAGCGCGCAACCCTGCGCAACTAGCAGACGCGCAGCAGCAGGCAAGCGCGTAGCCCTGCGCGACGTATAGACGCGCAGCTCGGCGCAGCAGGCAAGCGCGCAGCACTGCGCGACCAGCAGACGCGCAGCAGCAGGCATGCGCGCAGCCCTGCGCGACGTATAGACGCGCAGTTTGGCTCAGCAGGCAAGCGCGCAGCCCTGCGCGACCAGCAGACGCACAGCAGCAGGCCAGCGCGCAGCCCTGCGCGACGTATAGATGCGCAGCTCAGCGCAGCGGGCAAGCGCGCAGCCCTGCGCGACCAGCAGACGCGCAGCAGCAGGCAAGCGCGCAGCCCTGCGCGACGTATAGACGCGCAGCTCGGCGCAGCAGGCAAGCTCGCAGCCCCGCGTGACATGTAGACGCGCAGCTTGGCTCAGCAGGCAAGCGCGCAGCACTGCGCGACCAGCAGACGCGCAGCAGCAGGCAAGCGCGCAGCCCTGCGCGACGTATAGACGCGCAGCTTGGCTCAGCAGGCAAGCGCGCAGCCCTGCGCGACCAGCAGACGCGCAGCTTGGCTCAGCAGGCAAGCGCGCAGCCCTGCGCGACCAGCAGACGCGCAGCAGCAGGCAAGCGCGCAGCCCTGCGCGACGTAACGATGCGCAGCTCAGCGCAGCGGGCAAGCGCGCAGCCCTGCGCGACCAGCAGACGCGCAGCAGCAGGCAAGCGCGCAGCCCTGCGCGACGTATAGACGCGCAGCTCGGCGCAGCAGGCACGCGCGCAGCCCCGCGCGAAATGTAGACGCGCAGCTTGGCTCAGCAGGCAAGCGCGCAGCCCTGCGCGCGGTTCTGAATACGTTTACAAGCCATATCACATGAACCACATTTCGAGTAATAACTTCGTAACATGTGCATCGAACGAAACTAACTTGAACAACATTCTCTAAATGTGAACAAGTAGAAATGTTCCTTTTTGGTGCTCTTTATAAATGTGAGCAGTATCAGCGGTCCTTTATCTGTGAAAGAAATACGAACAAACAAACCAGACTTTATTCTACGTACACAACTTTAACAAGATCACAAAACGACCAAAAATTAACAGGTTAAACTTCAAATAATTTTACACAAAAGTAAATAAACACTCGGAGTAGACAAATAACCTACACGACAATATGTCATGGCTGATACGCGCAGAACAGAATAAGAACCTGAATACCTAATGTTTACATCTTCAGGTTACACGGCAACGCTGACAATTAGACTGCAATCCAGTTTTTCAAAACATCAATTACCTAACACTGAGCCCTCTCACTATTCGTAAACGAAGAAGTGAACGACAAGCATAGTCAACATATGTGCTGTAACTATCTGAACTCTTACTCGTTACTTCAAACAAAATGATTGCATATCCGGCATCTTAGAACACAAAGATTGCAACTACGCTCTGTCGTCACCCATTCATTTAACCACGTCTTTGCATCTCCCTGTAAACAGCTTCATACACCCAAAGGCACCCAAAATCATGCTTTAGCGCGATCTATCCTCACACCAATTTTCAATATTATGCAAACTGGGATCAAAGCTCAAAACATAGAAATATTCCCTAGACCTCCCTGCCGTGTTAATCGAATGAATAACATCAACGACCCGTTACTGTGGACAGCGCATTCGCGTTACTTACAACACATTCCGATTCAACACCCAACATTTGACCCCTGTATGGCGCACCCAGTAGCTGCAACATGACCGTCGGCTCGTAGAACATGACGGAGGTTTTTCCAACAACGCAGGCCTATCAGGCGATGGTGATATTAGGCGTACCTATCTGACTTTTCAAAGCACCTGACGCGAACTAGTATCGCGTCCATCTCATGCTTCAAACAACCATTATGACGAGTTCTACGACATTTACGCGATCACAATCAGGCATTCTTGCCTTCCTTTCTCAAGTATAGAATTATAGAATCAGTATAGCCGGTAGGATTAGGCATCACGTTGATACCGAATCCCACTTCTGATCTTGCAAATTTCTAGAGGATACTTGAAGAAGAAAGACGTAAAAGCTCTCCTGTCTCATTTATTAACATGAACAATAAAAATATTACAGCGAGAAAATAAAATCACACAAGAACGATACGCAACGACGGGTGACAAGTAAGAGCGCCCCCAGCAGATGCGCACGCATCCTTTTATAACCTCGTCTCTGACACCATCGTTATTTTTCTTAATCGCAGGGAATGAATTCCATTCTTGAATTTCATTTCTTTATCCTGAAACAAGTATCTTATGTTAATATTTTTCTACAATAATATATATATATATTATATATATGGCAGGAAAGTTTATTATAATGTTCATAATTTTCAAGTTATATAACCATGAAAATTCGTTTATATGAGCTCTCGGTCAAAAATAGGGGAATACTTGGATGGATATTCAGAAATTCCACCCGCGCAAAGAAGGGGCGGGTCAGCCAGTTATCTAGTTAGGCCAGCCAGGTTTAATGGTTTTCGTATTGTGAATTGTCTGCCTGCAAAGTAGATCCTATTACTTGAACTGAGTTATAACTGCGTGGGTACTATTGGAGTGATTTGCCGTGCAGTAGTGCGGTGAATCCCAGCTACGAGTATGTAAGATGAATGTATATAGGATTATAGTTAACTCGTAAGTGGTATCGGACAGTTGGGTTTACCTTACCATGTGATATAGTATTGGACAAATTTATGGGCTTATATATGTCTCCGTAAAATTGCTAAAACCGTCAGATAGCAATCTAACGCTTTTTATCTCGATAGATTGTAAACTGTCGACAGGTTGTGAATCGTTCAATATTGTGAGTGTAAATTTTTGAAATATTCATTGTATTTACGTTTTCTTGTCTCTTTCTTGTAGGTTAGGTTAGGGTTCGACATAAATAATCAAGTAGGTTCTATCGGATTAATATATGTAACAGATTACAATCTACCGAAAAATAATGCGTTAAATTGTAATCTATCGACAGTTTACAATCTCGCCAGATAGATAACAATCTAACGGTTTTCACAATCTTACGGTGGGAATATATATATATATTTGACTTTTGCATCAGGTACGTCCCGAGGTGGGCTTTTTGACGAATATTTTTTATTTAAAACTAGATGGTCTGGCAGAGTTTCTCCTAGAACCCATTTGCAGCGCCCCTACCGGGTTCAATTGTGAATTATTTACTTATCCCAAGACCGACTCAAACACACAAAAATTTACATGAAAATCAGTCTAGCCGTTTCTGAGTTTTAACGAGACTAACAAGCAGCAATTAATTTATGTATATAAGAAGATATACTAGGTATATTATTATTAATTCAATTTGTGCAGGTGATGGAACAAGGCACAGTTTTTAAACAATTAATCATTGATATACTTCTATTTATCAAATTATTTGTTTATCATGTAAGTAGTACATATTTTAATAGAAATTAAAACGACCATGAATTTGAACTCAGAGCCTTCGTGATCTGCGGATCACCTAATAAGCGCGAAAAGCAGTCGCCGCCAAATCGTAGAATCCGCCGTCTATTATAAAATATCGTCGTTTTGTATTCCGGCGACTCATCGTTCAGCCGGATTATTAATGCGGTACATTGTACAATACGCCACGGCTGCCCACGTTTTGCTGGATTGTTTTAGATTTAGTTTAGTTGGAAATGGCATTGTGGGTTGACCGTACTAACGAAATACATTTGTGCTTCGTCAGAAAACTCTCTAGGAGTAAGACTGACAAGAGTGTGTGGGGTCAGGGTTCCGAGATCTAAACATTGAACCGCCGTATTATAAAACGGTGGTTTTAAATAAGGCTAGACATTATGTAATATGGCGGATTTTACAATTCACAATACTATAGCAAATACGAATATATTATATAAACTATCAGTCATGTTATTTTTCTAAAAAATGATATGAAATGTGCACATTTCATACCCTGTAAATGAGTACGAAAGTTAAACTTCCTGGCCTAAGCCAGTAAAGAATGTGTGTATTTTCATTACTTATCATAAGTTTGAATTTGGAATCTTTCTTCCTGAATATCTTGTAACTTGTTATAATGTTCTTTGGCCTAAATAGTTTAAATTTGGAACTCTTCCGTATTACGCGTTCAGCACTCACAGCGCAAAAAAATATATTAAAAAAAGTCACTTGTTTCATTTTTTAGAAAAGCACTACATATACACACCTCGACCGGGAGAGCATTTCTGGTCTCGTATATAGCCAGCCTCGCGTAGCTCGGCCGTCTAACTAACACTCGACCAGAAAACGCGTATTTCCCGGTCTCGCGATGTAATGTACTATTATCGCTCGCCACAGGTTTTGATATCGACCGATATTTTAATTATATGGGTATTCGGGCGATAGAATCCTTGCAATTCCCTAGATTTTCATAAGTACTTGGCGAAAGAGGGGAAGTGGGGGAAGGGGAAGTGGAGGAAGGGGGGTGGGGCTAATGTATATTTTTAGCTTGAAATTGAGTTGAAGCAGGCTTTGTACGCTGTGCTTTCAAAGCTCAACACAAGATAAAACTGGGAGGCACCGCGCATGCGCTATCCCGGTCGGAACCCCTGAAGCCTCCGCCACAGCCAGAGTGCACTCGCTGAGTTACCTCACGCGGCTCTACCGGCTCTACGTTTGCTATTGCACGCAACAATTTTATCAAAGTTTGAAAGTACATACTATCGGTGCATATAATTTCATTGAATATCGTTGAAGAATTAAGTTACTAACACTTTATTCTGTAAGTCTTATAAAGTATACTTAATTCAAAATTTAAAACGTAAATTATGTTAAATTTCAATTAATTTTACTATTTCAATTATAATATGGAGTAGGAAAAATATCAAATTAAAACTATGAAATATACATTTAAATCTAAACAAGCTAATGTCCGCGACTTCGTCCGTGTGGATTGAAGTTTTTTGGTTCATGCGGGAACTCCTTAATTTTCCTAAAAGTAAAAAGTAGAATATGTGCTATTCCAGACTATAATCTATCTCTGTGCCAAATTTCAGACAGATCCGTTCAGCCGTTCTGGCGTGATTAAGTAACAAACATCCATCCATCCAAACTTTCGCATTTATAATATTAAGTATAGATTTGAAACAAACTGACATAAAAGATGAAACCGCTGCAATGTTATATTAATAAAATTAATTACTTAGCGAGCTTTTATATAACATTATAAAACTTATTTTCAAACGACTCTACCGGCTTCATGTGGGTTGGGTATAAAATAATAGTTAGTATTTGTATCTTACGTATTCTTCCAGCTGGGTTAATATATGTATAGATTGAATAAAAAGTTACATGCTAGATTCATGCTCAATTCATGAATCTAGTATATCATAACTTTTTATTCAGAAAAAAATAACTAATTATAAAAAGTGTAGGAAATAAGAATGATATCTTCAATAAATTCAGCCTAAGCACAATCGCGGTCAGAAAAAGACGCACTTCGAGTAGGGATGATCGTTTCATTCGGCTTCGTGTACGTAGGAACCCCCGTTTGACGGTCGTCCAAGCCCGACATGAGTTAGAAGCAGTGCGGGGTGTAACCGTAAGTGAGCATACGGTACGAAGAAGGCTGGAAGCAGCTGGTTTGGGTTCATTTGAGCCCGCCAAGGCTCCAAGGCTCGAGGTAAATCATCGTAGAAACAGGTTAACTTTTGCTCAGGAACATCGACTTTGGAACGCGGACCAATGGAGTAAGGTATTGTTTAGTGATGAGTGCAGAATTCTCTTAAATCAAATTGACGGCAGGCAAAGAATATACAGACGCAAAGGAGAACGATAAATTCAGACAAATTTTGAAACTACAGTTGCATACGGTGGTGGATCAATAATGGTTTGGGCGGGCATTTGTTTGGGAGTTCGCACAGACTTGGTAGTGATTGACAGAGGGAGTCTGACTGCAGACCGCTATATCAGAGAAGTTTTAGAAGAAAATGTCGTACCGTTTGCCCCATATATCGGTGAAGATTTTGTTTCTATGCAGGATAATGCTCGGCCGCATACCGCTCGGGTAACTCAAGCTTATCTTAATGATATGAATATCACTGTTATGGAGTGGCCGGCGAGATCACCGGATATGAACCCAATAGAGCACGTTTGGGACTTGCTGAAAAGAAAAGTTAAGTCCAGAATTCCAGCTCCTGCCAACGTGGGAGAACTGCGAATCGCCGTAGTTGAGGAATGGCGGAGACTATCCCAGGAGACCATCTATAACATCATTCTCAGTATGCCTAGACGGGTAGAAACTTTAATAGGAGCACGTGGAGGAAATACGCGATATTAATCACCATTTTTCTAATTTAATTAATTGTTATTTTAATATTAAATTTCACTTATCCCGGCTACATGAAAAGTTCAAAAATGTACCATTTTTCACAAATAGCCTTTACTCGCAAAATCTGTTCTTAATGTGATCTCATTTTAAGTAAAACAAATGAAACTTGAAATAACAAAAGAAGTGTAGTAAGTAGATTTTAAAATAAAACCATACTTTTTTATATAAGGACCTTTTTTTTATGTTCCGCTATATATGCCGGCGAGTTTATAATTGCATTACATAATTGCATGGACTTATCTGTGTCAAAACGTCGTTAAGTGGTTTGATTTTTAATTTTTTCAGTAGTTGGCACATGTGGTAACTAGATAGGATAAATTTAGAAATCCACTTTCAATATTTTAGTAAATTTGTCACATTAACAAATGCGATGATACTAATAATGTGTCAAACGTGAAATGAGGAAATGAATTTTATTATTAAAAAGTCATTATTAATATTTTTGTTGAATTCGATGTTTGAAAACTTTTGATAACTTTGAAACGTAATAAATACTTTGCTTAACCGTTATAGACCTTAATGCACGCAGTGTTTTAAAGAATCTAATTTAAAAACTGGTAAACATTTTCAGACCGCGAACGTACATGAAACTGGTTTTAGTTAAATTGACTATATTGGCTGAGACGAGGCTGTTGTGTAACTGTACATAGTGCAGCTGTGCGTAACTCTGTTCATCAAATCCATATAATATTCAGTGTTACACTAGAGCCTAGAGTCTTCGACATCGTCGATCAGTCGACATGGATCTTCCTTATTTTTCTCGCATTGTTCAACCAAACACGTTGTGCTCTAAGGTTCACTTTGCACAACTAAGCACAACAGCAAAACACTTGCTGCAAAACGAATCCCAGATTTGGTGGCTTTAGACAAGTCCGTCGTCGTCGTCGTCTATCTATATCGTCTATAAAAACGAAAACATACTAGGGATCGAATATAGGACAAAATCTGCCTCGAACATATTTTGTCTAGTCACGCTAGTCTGTGCACCTCCTGAAGAAAATCTTGAGTCAACCAAACAAGACAAAAACAACTTTCCGGAGCTATCTACAATATTCTTGCCCAACATTATTTGAAAGAAGAAACTCACACTGGCAAATGTAGGGTCGAAAATTTAAATTGGGATGGATTACTAGATTGGATAGAATCGTAAATTATAAAATAGATTTCACCATTCCAGTTATTTTCGAAGTTCGCAAAGCGAAACATTTCAAATAACCAGAGTCGATAAAAGTTATAATTAATGTGAACTTTACAGGAAAAAGTCTACTGCATAGTTTTATAGATCACCAACTTCATCTAAATTAAATTACCGTGTGAAGTGTGACTCGTCCTGGGCCGTTGCTTTTGTTTTCATACGAGTATTTTTATTAAAGCCAGAGATAGATTTTTGGTAGCAGACATAATATACAATACCAACTATGAGTGATTATCGTTATTATATAAACCTACTAGCTGATGCCCGCGACTTCGTATGCGTGGATCGAGGTTTTCCCGCGGGAACTCTTTAATTTTCCGGGATAAAAAGTAGCCTATGTGCTATTCCAGGCTGTAATCTATCTCTGTGCCAAATTTCAGCCAGATCCGTTCAGCTGTTGGGGCGTGATTGAGTAACAAACATCCATACATCCAGACATCTATACATCCGTCCAAACTTTCGCATTTATAATATTAGTATAAATGTCTGTGTAGATATAAATGTGTGGATACCAGATTTTGAAGTAAAAAAATACCTAATAATGTTTTAATAATTGTTACAGGCACAATGTCGTCGATTAGACTGCTGTCGGTTGTAGTCAAATGACAATAACTAGAATAAAGGTATTTACTCATTACAATAATTAATGTTTTAAGGAATACTTGACTTTTATGTAATAAATGTGCTATATAAATTGGTTTTTAGTTTTTATTTCTCCTGTTATTTCTCATTTAAATTTTTATTATATAATATTTTAGTAAACTTTGATGGATGTTCTATTATTATTTTCTCTACTCAGTTTGCCTTATATCGCTCTCTTATCACTATTTAATTCACAAAAGTTGCTTATAGAATACTGAGGCCTTCGCTTGGTTAGATTTGCTTTTTATTTTCTCTTATTCTTCTTGTCTAGTCTTTTTTATCATTTGTGTGTACATGACCAATTTTTTCTGCTTATTTCCAGAAAGGGAACATGCTTTATCTAAACATTTAAACTGGTTTTGCTTAGCGATTTCCACAAAATTCACAATATCAAATCATTTTATTTGAACCGGGAACCTGTAAAGATATCTGTTTGAAAGTTTGTAGTATTGGCGTTGATATTCACGAAAATGATTGACACGACCGCATTTCGTCTGACCTCGTTGCATCTGTTCCGAGACATTCTATATCTATCTCAACCTCAAAACTTTTCTCATTTCCAAAGAGCAGCAATTGTTATTATTTCAAGAATAGACAGTTGAGAATACAGTAAATTAATAATGTCGCAGGATAGAAGCGTCGGTAGCAGGAATGTAGCAGCTAAAGACTGAAACAGTAACCGAAATGAGGGGTTTAAACACTGTTTTTTGAAACTGTTTTAAAACAGAAACACTTATGACGGAAACAGAAACGATACTGTAATTCAACCAATCTGTAACCATTTATGTCTGTTAATAAGTGCCATTTAAGTCTATCTTTAACCCTAATAGGTGCATGCCCTAAGAAATTGCACGGTGTGATAACGTGTTCTTCTCTCTTCATTAGACTCTACATACACTAATACAACATGGCCATGCTTTTCTAAAACCAATTGCAACCATTGGTGCTTTCACCTTAGGCTCAAATTTGAATATGTGTCAACAGTAAATTTGGCAACGTCGCTATTTCGGTTCGGTAACACTTTATAACCCTTTATTTCTGGTACAGATTCATTTCTTTTACAGAAATATAAGTGATCCGGGTTAACAGAATTAACAATTAAACAAACACATTCAAAAGGGTTACAGCTTCGAGTCTGTTACACTTTCATTCCGTAACACTTATATTTCTGTAACCTTTATGAATCTGTTTTTCAGTCCCTGGTGGCAGCAGTTGGAAATTGTGAACCACCATAACACTTTGGTTTTATATGAGTGAGCTAACATTGCCTTATGCCCAGCAGTGTCGGGAGCGCTCATGAGACAGTCGTGCCACCGTCTGCTCGAGCACCAACAAGCCGGCGGGGACGAACCCCCGCTTTATTCACCCATAGATCAAATTTCAGGTAAAAATCTTACTTTACCTCTGACTATGCAGAAAATTGGTTCAGGTGGTTTTGGACGATGCTGCGAACCCATTAGGTACTTCCTACTAGTTCAAATAACACCTTGAACACGTTTAATTAAATTTTGTCTGGTCGTGGCTAGTTACCAACCTACAAGAAAAGACGTGACGTCAAGCGATTTAGAGTTCCGGTACGATGCTGTGTAGAAACCGATTAGGGGTATGGGTTTAATATAACTGCCATGCCCCTAACCGCTACCGTCTTAGACTGAATCATCACTTACCATCAGGTGAGATCGCAGTCAAGGGCTAACTTGTAGTGGAAAAAAAAACATTACATGGACATATCCTGTTACCAATAGCATAACCTGCACCAGTATTGAGTTATTAAATGACATCATAATATATAAAAGAGCTTAGGCACTAGGGAGACGATATACATTTAATACTTTTTATATTGGAAACAAGCCGTTTAAGACTTACAAGCATAGCGATAAATTACTATTATGATTATACCTATAACTTTTGCCAATATAATATAGAAAAAGAAGAAAAATACCTACATAATTCGTCAATTCCTAGTATTGGTACATTATTTTTACCATTGAAGCACTATATTAGTTTCTTGATCAGGGCGAAGTAAATAAATTAATTAATGTGAAAATATGATAAATAAATGTCTCTTTGCAAATATTTTTCACGTGAACCCCTCCTTAAAATAAGAGACCATTCAACTGTAATGGAATGATAAATTAATCAGTAAAATGATGTTTCTGTCCGAGTTATTATTAAATTATTAGGTGTACTAGGGACACAATTCTACTGTTTTAAAATGAAAACCGGTCAAGTGCGAGTCTGACTCGACTACCGAAAGTTTCGTAACTTGGAAAGAGACTCAAAAATTTCTACCACCTCAAAATTATTTTGGATTTTTCTCTTTGCAAACTTCAATGGAGCTTTTGGAGCTTAAAATCTCAATATACCCAATAGTCGCACCACAAGGGTTCCCCTAATATAATTTTGGTACAGAACCCTAAAAATATATGAACGCATATGTATCTGTAGTCTATAGTTTTATATATTTTTCTAGGGTATCGCTGATCGATACTCTAAGCCTTCACATTCTATCAACAGGATGATGGTCGTGACTTCCTCCGCGTGTATGGATCTTTTACACTTCAGGATATAAATAAGGGTATACAGCATCCCATAACGAGGATGCAAGCTTTTTTGGTACCGAATGTCAAAATCATATGGATGGGCAGACAGACATACATATTTTACATCTATAAACTAATAATATAAATGCGAAACTTGGATGGATGGATAAATGGATGTTTGTTACTCAATCACGCCACAACGGCTGAACGGATTTGGATGAAATTTTCCATAGTGATAGATTATAGTTTGAAATAGCACTTATGCTATTTATCCCGTAAAATTGAAGAGTTCCAAGAGAACCAAAAAACCTCAATCCACGCGGGTGAAGTCGCGGGCATCAGCTACTTTATAATATTAGTATGATACAGATTTAACATAAATAAATACATAAAAAGCCTTTATTATTCCATAATTAGAATTACAGACCGTAGATTTTATCTTACCTAAATACTATAATTGTTTCAATATGTTGTATTATTTCAATCATCCTATTTTTTGATCAATTATATTGAATATTAAATAATACTTAATAATACTTATAATTATTTTGTAATATTGAAAAGTTTCAAACCAGATTAATATATTTAGTGACCATGGTTTTACTAAGTATTTTTAATAATATCTTTCTACCTGTGAGTGAAAATCTTTGTTGAGGTACTTTTTTCCATAAGATTCATCTGAGGTTTGTTGATTGGCCATTGGCGCTAATTGGCAGTACGGTGGCGGTATTGATTGGTTCGATTTCATAGGTACAGATTTTGAACTAAAACAACAAAATCATTCAGACACTAAATTTTTAATATTAAACTGAAAAATCAAAAGGCGTAAATAATATCTCGAGTATATTTTACTTTGGTAAATAAAATGTACACTAAGTATATAGTCGGATCTCTTGCAAGCACAATTTATTTGTAAAGAATTGAAGACTTTCTTGATGGAGGTGTTGACACGCTAGGATATACTTGTGTCTCTCATCATACGTCTTATTTTGACTCTACTTATGGTCTGGTATGCGGAATAGTTTAATTATTATAAAAGCAAATACTATATTCCTCAAAAGACTAATTCTGCACCTTAGCGCAGGTGACATAGCGAGGCGGCATTACTAGTTAGTCGATTTTGTGTATATTAAAGTTTAATTCCACTACCACTACCACTACAGCCTATTAAGGTCCCACTGCTGGGCACAGGCCTCCACTCTCATAGGAGGGAGGGAATTAGAGCTTAGACCCACCACGCTGCTCCAATGCGGGTTGGCGGGCTTTAACGACTATTATCTTGTAAGTGATAATAACCGGAACCGACGGCTTAACGTGCTCTCCGAGGTACGGGGGTGAAACACCACCAACTTCCAACTCCGGGCTGGCAATGAGAATTCCTTAATTGAAAAACAAAATACATAACTTTTATGCCCGACCGGGAATCGAACCCAGGACCTCGTGATCCGCAGTCATCTACGCTAACCGCTAGACCAACGACGCAGTGTTAAAGTTTAATTACAAAGACTATATTACTGAAAATCCGAAGCAACCATGAGGATGCTAGTCGCTTTAGATATTCCACGCATTTACGTGATCTGACCTATTTCAATACCCTGTCTGTACTATAATGCTGTACAACGAGCAATATGGAAATTGGCAAAGTAGACAAGCTATCGACTAGCTAAAAGAGCTATCTCATAGCACTAGCCGCTGATCCTATTTTCGCTACAAGTGTAGCTCTATATGAGTGTTCCACTGTACCATACTATCCAAGGCCGAACTAACTGTCGAGTTGTCCATTCATATAGTAATTCACGAAATTGCTGCATCGATTCCCTTTAGAGGAAGTAGCTACCAAACTCTAAACCCTTATTGTTTTGCATTCAAAAGCAAGTTATTGACAGTGAACGCGATATTTAAACGATATAGTAAAGGCACTGTCAACTTACTGTAATCAATTGCAAGAATAACAACGCTTACAATTGATTTTATTTTAAAAGTTTGCATTATATGACATGGCAAATCAAAGCACCCAAGATTGGAACCTACCTGTTAAAGCAGACGAACCCTGAGAATTCATAGCCTTTATGTTTTGAATTAATTATAGGTATGTCATCTATAGACAATGAAATTAAGTACGTTTGTGATGGCTAAGTTTAAGTAGCTTTGTAACAGGAATTTTCGTGGGCCTTATATCCGAATATAGAAAGCACAGAGTCGTCAATACTATTATTGACGACGTCAAGAGTATTATAATGGAGATTATAGTTGGGTTTATGGAGCGGTGAACTCACACACTCGTAGGAAGGAATAAACAAGGAGTTTTGATACAGCGGTACCTGATCATGTGGGCCGGGAGGCCGGCGGCAAGCTGACACGATATGCGCCGGCGGAGGAGGACGAGGCGACTCTCAGAGAACTTCTACTTAGGTACGTGTGAACCTAGAGACATGTCGAAAAACATTAGCTTTCCGCCTTTACTACTGGCTTTGCATTGTCGATTCATGAATATCTGTGTGTCGATGTTTCTATACATTTTTCACCTTGGCTTGGCATCCCAAATATCTTATATTGCAGATATTACTCAGATGCAAATCGCGGTGCCTGATTCATCATCCGATTCCCCTTACTTCATGACATCGGACCATACCTCACCGTACTAATGTTAGATTCAATGGCCATAAACTTACTATCTAAAGCTATACCACCGAGTTCAGCACAGCCTACACGGCACATACAGTCCATTTATTGTAACTTCTGGAAACATAATATAAACATAATGTATAATAATAGAACCTTTTTGTAAAAACATTAATTGCTTGCATGTGTGTAAACGTAATGTGTTTTGATAGATTTTGTAATATACTTACTTTTTATCTATGTAGGTAGGTACCCACATAGTTGGAAAAGTTTATAGTTACGAGTGGGCACTAAGTACCTATAATAACTAATATTTTGGTAGGTACTGCTAAGGCGAAGTCCAAGAATCTTTAAGTACTACTCTAAGAATACCCTAAGTAGTAGGATTAGGTAGCATGTTAGGTAGGTGTATAAGTGTTAAGCTCAAGTCATATTGATACAATTTGTCCACGAACGCTGTTCTGAATCTGGTATCAGAATATCGTCATCGGATTTTCAATCGGATGCATATGTTAAAACCCACTTCGTTTAAACTAATATTATAAAGAGGAAAGATTTGTTTGTTGGTTTGTTTGTTTGTAATGGATAAACTAAAAAACTACTGAACCAATTTTAAAAATTTTTTCACTCATAGACAGCTACTTTATTAACGAGTAATATAGGATATATTTAATTTTTTTTTTAATTAGAGCTCTACGAAAATTTCAATAATTTGAATTTAGTCGTTTCATCTTAGAGCTTCCGTGGCGTGCGCTGCGTAAGAAGAAAAAGTTACACGAAAACAATGTATGGAGGCATTGTTTATCTCAAAAAGTTCAAAAAAAAAGTCCGCGATATATCTATCTTTTAAGGTTTTCTCACAATAACCATTTTTCTGATTTTCAAATTCGGTCTAAAACAAAGCTTTACTTTGAATGTGTTTTTCCTGACATTGTATTAATCCTTATCAAAATAAAACAGTCGGTCACTAGTAAGTATTTAGACCAAACCAGCCCTTTACACAATTAAATTCAGAAGAATATCTTAGAAGATAATATCATAGAAATAAATAAACGCGCAATAGAAATAGGGGCGCTGATGTAAAACCCTCTTGCCCAATGCCGACTGACTATTTATTATATTATAATAATCCATTTATTTTAGATTTTTGCGCGGCAAAATTTATAGCACTCTGAAACCACTATGGTCTAATACCTATGAGTGACTACATTAAAAAATACAAATCTCTCCCCGTATTTGTAGGTAATTTATTAAGGACAATGTTCTCTTTGACAGTTTCGTCATAGCTTGTATAGTTTTCTTGAAAATATAGATAATCTGCAAAATGGCACACTTTTCTAGGCGGGGAGGGGGGAAGCCACCAGCAGGGGGGCGGAAGAGTTGTGTTTTTTAGTGTACTCACTCATAGGTATAAAACCACAGTGGTTTCAAAGTGTTATGAATTTTGCCGTTTTGCCCATACATAATACCTATATATTCATAATAGCTAATTATGACACAAGAGAAGGAATTGTGTGCAACAATAACAATAAAAGATTTTAAATAAAGACAAATATATTAAACAAACTATAAAATAAATTTAAAATAAATTCTTATATACGGTCAACTAACAAAAAAAACCCTAATCAAAAATACCACCCCTGATTGCCCCTGGGCCAATGGTAGGTATCAAGCTTGCATCATTGCCACGTTGAATGGCGACCTTTGGACCAGGTAGGAACCAGAGCGTGGGTCGCGACCCATAACCCTTAAACAACGACCGATCTCTCTTATAAATAAAATGTGTTCTTTTTAAAATTAAACAGTTTTATTGAAAAATAATAATAATGTAGATACTACATATAATGTAGATACTAATAATACTTAAAGCTAAAAAATAAGGTAGGTCCCAGGTACCAGTCGTCACACCACTCTCCTCATCAATCTAGGGCATCGATCTCCCAAACTCACAAATAAAATCGTGTGGCGTAGCGCAACCTGAGTAAATTACGTGAATAGCATTTAAAATAATAATGAGCGACCTTAACTGTTGATAGAAATTTCACGCGCGCTTATAGCGCGTGCACGCCGCTTTTTTGGATTTGAATGTTTTTTTCATTGTGTACTGTATTCTACTATTTAAACCCTTTCATTTAAGGGGGTTGTGTAAAAGTATGTAATCCATCGTTTTATGGCGGCAGCCATCTTGAATTTGATACCGAATATCATCAGAACTTACCAAAAATCAGATCAATTTGTTAACAGGAAAGGGGTAAAATTTCAATTACTAAACTTGACCGAAATAAATAGAAAAAACAGGCCCAGCTAAATAAAACCATTTAAAAGTAATAAAGATATAAAGGTGTTTTACCCAAGTAAGGTAAAATAGGATCTTGTGCCTATACCGTAGAATTGATCATTTCATGAAATAGTCGCCAATCATTTCACAAAATGTTCGACTACCTATTTTATGCATTTGCTATTACCCCCATATAAGTAGGTAGTAGGTACTACAGTTACCCGTTAAGGAGTTCCGACTTTCATCTCCGAAGGCAAAACATGTTAACTAAATTTTACCAGGGCCCACATAACTATAGGTAGCCACCCATCTACAGTTATGTTGGTCCACAGTTATGTCGGTATACCTACTGCAATACCATCAACGTAACTTCCGTATTTAATTTAAGTTTTAAACAAGAAATAATTACTTAATTATGTAGAACCAAATGATAGTTAGTTAAGTATGCATTTCAAGCTACTAGTTAGTGACAAGAGGGAAATAGGTAGATCTAATTTCAGGTAAAAATCTTTAGCTCTGACTATGCAGAAAATTGGTTCTGGTGATATTTGGACGATATTGCGAACCCCTTCGGTACTTCCTACTAGTTCAAATGATTATACCTCGAACACGTTTCATAAGAAAGTAAATTTGGCCGGGTGGGAGGTTTAGGCCGTGGCTAGTTACGACACTACAGGCAAAGACGTGCCTCCAAGTGATTGAGCGTTCCGGTACGATGCCGTGTAGACACCGATTGGGGGTATGGGTTTAATATAACTGCCATGCCCCTAACAGTTTAGCCCGCTACCAGCTAAAACTGCAACATCTACCATCAATAACAATAACATCAAGTGAGAGCGCAGTCAAGGGCTAACACGACATATCCTGTTACCAATAACATAACCTGCACCAATATTAAGTTTTAAGTGACATCACAATACATAAAACAACTTACTTAGGTATACAGGAATAGGTAATATAATGATGATCTTACTAAACTAACATAGAGGAATAAGTGATCAATCTACGACATCCATATCTATAGCTTTGTACTATGCATAGATCTGTGCATAACTGTAGGAAATGTTGAAGCTATAAAAATAACGATAAGTAAAATGTGCTTTATTTTATTCCACGTAAAATTGGTTACCATAAAAATATTTTAGAAATTAAAACAAACAATGGGGCTAATCCTGTAGGACACAATCTCTAAACTAAACTAAAATGAATTATTGGTAACCCTTTCGTAATAGTCCCTTCGGAAAGGGACATAACTAGTTTTAAAGCTGACATTATAGTTTAGTTTAGAGATTGTGCACTACAGAATCAGCCCCATTATCATATTTATTTATATTTTTAAGTAAATATTACTTACTTAAATAAAAACTAGGTTATGAAATATTTTTTCCAACTGTTTCACTTTGCCAGATTAGTCATCATGCCTATGATGACTAAAAATAATAAAAATATAGCTAAAATAAACTATTTAAACTACCAATTTGCTGGCAGCATTTGCCTTTGACCCAAGTCCTTTTGAAAATTTTCAAAAAGCACTTGAGCCTGCAGCCTCTAGACCTCATCCCGAAAAGCACAAAAATGAAGCTTCCATTGAGGTTTTCATATTTTCCTCCCTTGTCACGTCCATCGCTGGTTGATGACCCTACGAAAGAGTGGAAATAGGTGGAGATGTGTTTAGCTGACCAATCAGATTATTGATAAATGGCGTGATGTGTTTTTCACTTCATCTATCAATAAATCTGATTGGTTATAAGCTAAACACGTATTCGCCCACCTCCGCTCTGGTGGATCCCGGGCGTAATGATAATATTTTACCGGCAGCCTTCAGAGACAGGTGGGCGTGATGAGCATGAATCTGTCCGCCAAGCTGGACGATCTACAGCGGGGCGACCGACAACTAGAAACGACGGTCGCGCTCTGTGAGATCCGCTCTCAACTGCAAGAACTCACCAAGAGCGTCGAGTCATGCCAAAGTGAGGTCTCCGAGGTCAGTATTAACTTCAGTACTAATTTCAGTATTCATTCTGTGATTTAAAACAAAAACAAATGTTTCTATTCTACTAACCAGCAAAAAACTAGGCGGTTGTTCACAATTAACACAAATTTTATTACTATAATTTTAGTTTATTTTTTTCTTCATCTTCTTGAACGAAATTCTTTAATTCCTAAGAATTATTTATGTACCTATAACAGCTAGCTTTGCCGTATTTGCTAATTTAAAATTAAAATTTCTTTACAGTCTAGACATAAAATAAACCTAGTTGGGAACATTCCCAAGAAAAGTTTTTCCAATGACAATATTAAAACCGATCAGGAAAGCCTATTTCATATCACAATAATCGTGACAGAATTGTTGCAACCTGTGAACTACTTAGGTACTTAAATGTCCATCAAATGTAAGTACCTAGTCAGACTCCTAATCCGATATCTACGGCCATTCTATGGTAACAGACCGAGTTGAAATCATTAACACTAAACATCGGCAATCGACATCGCATCGTATGGGCACTGTAGCAAAGTTATTTGTTAGACATTATGTGTACCTACAACTAAAATATTACAGCAAGTAGCTTTAAAGTCAAGTAGCAGAAATCTTCCAAACTGCTCTCATTATCTCTACTTTGAGAGTAGTTTGGAAGATTTCGGTGGTGTGGTGAATATCGCGGGCTATAAGTGTGGCATACACACTGTACCACATAGATTTACCCATTGTCGCGGATTATAGCGAATTAAACTTCTAGTTCGTTCATTATCATAGACTTCCGCAAAGTAACGCCTGCTTTTATCCAATAGTTACTATCTTTTTGAAATCTCTCGGAGAACTTACATAACTGACATAGCCCAGAGAATTAGTAAGCTGAAGTGTCAGTGGGCATGCCATGTCTGTCGTAGGGCGTTGGGGCAGGCGCTCTGGAGAGGAGACCACATACTGGTACATAAATATTAAAGCTCCACATTTTACGCAGGTGAAACGAGACATGGTTGCCATCAAGCAGGAGTTGGATACGGTGCAGCAGGTGAAGGAAGAGATTGAAGAACTGCGAGAATACGTGGATAGGCTTGAAGAACACTCGCAGAGGCGAAAGCTTAGGTTGCTTGAGCAAGTGAGTAATCTAACAAATCTTGTTACGAGTAGGGCTACTTGCACAATGACGGTAGGTATGTTGCAAATAAGAATTAAATTTCCTATACCTGTCTTTATCATGTCAACTCCAGAATAAACTTATCAAAAAGTAACAGGATCACAACTCACATAACTAAATCAGTTTAGGCATGTTTGTTCAAGACGGTAAAGACTAAAATCTAAGTACCTAGTGTAATCACTGCTTGGAGTATTCGGTCCCTGCCCCCTGAGCATGCATCACTAACCCTACGGAGTTATATGTTTATTCGAAGTTAAGTTGCTTTTTAGGCGATTATTGATGAAACATCATTAAGAACTGCATGCCTGAGAGTTCGCCATAATGTCTCGTGAACTATAGCTAGAGATATCATTCGAGAGGAATCTCGTGCACAGCAGAAGGCCGGCAATAGGTTAATGATGACGATGATATTTCTAAAAGAAAAAGAAATGGTTCATGGCTAAAATTCAACTTCCAAAGGTTTCTGTCAAGTTCTTCTAACGTAATAATATTTTCTATATTCAAACAAAACACGGAATAAATTCTCTTTTAAAACTTATTCTTCGAGGAATGTTCTATACTTTCTATTTTAGGGTTCTGTACCAAAATGGCCTCAGCTGCTTGTTTTCGTAACCACTAATGCTATCGACTTGGGAAATAATGCTTTTTAAATAATAGGTATCCAACCAAATAGTAAAAGTTGACTAATAAGATAGTATAGTTAAAATTCTGCTGTTTTACTAAGATATCATTCAATTGATATAATATACAGTACGAAACTATATGGAACATGCCGATTAAATGTGATTTACTAAATAGTATAACCTCTTAAAAGAAAAAAATATAATTGTCAACTTGTTGTTTTTATTTGACGAAGTTCTATTGGTTTTTCGGGATACGAAATAATTATCCTTCCTAGTAACTTTATTAACTAATAAATTATATAATAACTTATTACTTTTAAGTATCCTAAGTTGTATTCAACTCCGTCCAGTAATGTCCGGACAGACTCGCATTAATTAAATGGTTCGCACTAACTAAGACCTCCTATGATACGGACCTATCAGTAGGTATAAAATATATTTATAATAGACCATTTTTTTAATAAACATAAAACTGTACATTTACTATGATTTCAGGGTCTAACATTCTTCTTGTCCTACGCTATCTTGGCCGCGGTGCTTGGGATGTTGCAGTTTGGGTACAACACTGGTGTCATCAACGCTCCTGGCAGAGTGAGATAGACTTTTTTTTAAACCTAGTATTTAGTTACAGGTATAAAAAAAATTAGGCATGACTGAAAATTCGAAGAACTCTTAAACGAAATAAACTTTATTAACTAAAAGTGACTTGTTTAATGATATTTTTAGCAAATAGCGATGCATAAAGTCAGTCAAAGTCAATAAAAATGTTTATTCAATTTAGATAGGTACACTACACTTGTCACTTATTGACATCCATATTTACTTATTAAATATGATGGTGATAATCAGTTACGGTATCTTAAAACTAAAGTTACGAGGGTTCCAAATGCGCCCTGATATGAGGAGCTAGCCCACAACACCAGCCGGGTTCTGTTTTTTTACTATCACGATCTTACGATATCGTAAATAACTTCATTAGATTTATAATAGATTTTAATTAGAATTATTTTACTATGCTTAATTTAGTCAGGAAACTCACCACAATCAATACAATACAAAATATTGTGTTTCATTCCAAAGTACGGAACCCTAGATGGACGAGTCTGACTTGCACTTGGTCTATTTTTTATTCAATAAATGAAGTATAGAAACGACCAAAATTTATTAGATTTTTTAGATTAACAATTTGAATCCTTGGATGATAAAACAACAAACTTTGAATGTTATTATATGTGCGTAGCAAGTTCGTAACACTTGCTACGAATTCGTAGCTGCAAATAAATTTGTACTGAAATAGCATGCAAGCGTTGTAATGCGTCTGACGTATGGATTACATGTTCATGACACATGGCAGAGACCTTTCCAGAAGTGGCTACAACAACTGTACTCAACTCACTCGGAAGAACGATGCGCGAACACGTAAAGTAACGAACAGACAAACAATAGTGTAGTGTAAAGTGACTTACGTCGAATAAAATATATAGTGGTATAAAGGTACTTTTATACCTTATAATTAACAGTCCAAAGAAGCGGAAAGAAGCGAAAAGTGTTCAGCGAACCAACCTGATTTTTTATATTTTATTAATATTATATATGCATAGAATTTATAACTACCCTACATATATATCGCGCGCGAGTCGAATGCAGAGGTAATGTATGGTGCCACATACATTTAGCTCTGCATTCAACTCACGCGCATACTTAACTTTTCAACACGTCACGTATTTATCGTTTTTATGCCTATGGTTGATACTGCTTTAAGGACAATTAATTGCGTATGGATTTTTAAAAAAATTAGAACAACTAGACATTTTAATTAGTGTACCAATATATTGAAATTATTATGTAATCTTGAAATTATTGTTTTAGCAGGTATGATAATTTTGTTAATTAACTGTCATACCTATTATCAAATATATAATATTATGTCAATTTAAAAAATATATGGTGGGGCATTCACCTTATGCGTGCCTTAAAATTATCACTATTTTATCTCGGACGTTTTGTTTTATATATTGTGTATTACTAAGGTAGGTTATTAAAGGTAGGATAGGTGTAATTTACTGCAATATTTTCAATTATAACTAAAAAAAATAGGAAACGCTGCATAGCTTATGTTTTGGACGTGGGTGGGACGGGACGGCTGAAACCACTTTTTAGCCGTTTCAAAATGAAAACAGCAATAAAAAAAAAAATTCATTTCAATTAATATATGAGTTAATAATTGGTTAAGGATTCTTGGTTGGGATTTCTTAAAATCCTTTTTTTTGTGGTAATCTACGTCATACAATGATATGTAGAGAATAAGAGAGAGCTGAAGTTTGCAGCTCTAGCTTCTCCTCGGACCAAATAAGTTCGCCCTAGGTGTGATCTGTAGGTAATAATAATAAGTCAGTTAGCCAGTTAATCCTTTGCTTCGATAATAATAATATACAAGGTATAGGCGATGCTTCGCTCGACGTCGTTTCTTTAAAAAAATAATGTTCTTACGTAAACTTTTAACTTATCTTAAACTAGAAAAATAGAAAATTCCGAAAAAAATACGGTTCCGTTTGATAATAATAATTATTAGGATGATTATAAATAAGAGGATTATAAACTATAATTGTGCATGCAGAATATCGAGAACTTCATGAAAGACGTATATAAAGATCGCTACGGGAAGGACATCCACGAAGATACAGTAAACAAATTGTACTCAATAGCAGTCAGCATCTTTGCGATTGGAGGCATGCTCGGCGGCTTCTCTGGTGGAATGATCGCGAATCGATTTGGCAGGTAAAGTTAGACTGTAGGAATAAAAGAAACCTTGAAAGTCTTGCACTTGCACGTTTACATGGAACGTTTTATAGGTTCTGTAAAGTCACATTTTTAATTATTAATAGGAAGGGAGGTCTTTTGCTCAACAACATTCTCGGGATCAGCGGTGCGAGTCTTATGGGCTTCACGAAGATATCACACTGTTACGAAATGCTCTTCTTCGGCAGATTCATCATAGGAGTCAACTGCGGTAACTTATTTTCTTTTATAAACTAGACGTAGGAGTCACAAGACCGGTCATAGTGCCGGGTGATAGTATCGGGTGCCCTTCACTGCTGTATCATATAATTTAACTACGTATGCTAGAAAAACCATTTAGTAATAACACTTAGTCCGTACAATAACACAATTTTTAAAGCGTCGGCGTTAGGCGTTTTGTTGATACTTGTACTTATAGATTCAAATAATATACTTAATTATATTAACTGATGCGTAGGTCTAAATACTTCGCTTGTGCCAATGTACATATCGGAGATTGCACCACTGAACCTGCGCGGCGGACTGGGTACTGTCAACCAACTCGCCGTCACCGTTGGATTGCTGCTTTCACAAGTCCTGGGCATCGAACAAATCTTTGGCACTGATGAAGGATGGCCTATCTTGCTTGGTAATATTTTATATACAATTTATAATGCAACAGATTTTCATCAATCAAGATGAACGAAAAATTATATGAGTTACAAAACAAATTTGGCAAAATGTAGTGAGATAAGTGATTGGATAAATAGTTACCTGCAATCAAATGTTTCCGATTGAAATGAAAGATTGAGAGAGAATTTACTTAGAATTTTTAATGTTTTTAAACTTGGTCCGGCCAAGTTAAAGTTCTGTATTATTTGAGAAAAGGGCTTTTATCTAGCATGATTATATGAGAGAAGATGGGCTTTCATCCAGCAATCACAAGCTTGTTCATGTCCGTCACAGGTTTGGCAATATGCCCCGCAATCCTACAGCTGTTGCTGCTGCCGGCCTGCCCCGAGTCACCACGCTATTTGCTGATAACGCGCCAGTGGGAAGAGGAAGCAAGACGAGCGCTCCGGAGGTTACGTGCCAGCAATCAGGTACTTGAATACCTTACTTATATTTCTTATTGAAACACCATTTCTATATGCGTAGTCTGGTAGTAACAATGTGTAGATACATATTAACATTTCTGTTATATTAAAATTCTTTCCAAAAAAACCGACTTCCAAAGCCTTCACCTTTCACTACAGCCTATTAACGTCCCACTGCTGGGCACAGGCCTCCACTCTCATAGGAGAGAGGGAATTAGAGCTTAGACCCACCACGCTGCTCGAGTGCGGGTTGGCGGGCTTTAACGACTATTATAACGACATGTTAGTGATAATAACCGGGACCGACGGCTTAACGTGCTCTCCGAGGCACGGGGGTGAAACACCGCCAACTTCCAACTCCGGGCTGGCACTGAGAATTTCTTAATTGAAAAACCCAATACCTAACAATTTTTATGCCCGATCGGGAATCGAATCCAGGACCTCGTGATCCGCAGTCGACTACGCTAACCGCTAGACCAACGAGGCAGTCGACGACAACTTCCAGAACGACTTCCAAAGCCACTGTAAAGTAAAAAATAATTTTGATTAATACACACTATGTTGAAGTCGGACGAGCCTGACGCGTCAACTTTGCCTATCTTTGTCATACTCACCCGACTTCAACATAGTGTGTAGAAATCAAAATTATTTTTACTTTACAGTGGCTTTGGAAGTCGGTTATTGGAAAGAATTTTTATTTTTAACTTTTTAGTGTACCTACTCTTAATCCCCACGGCTTAGGAGCGCAGTACTCTGCAGCATCAGAGTTGAGGAGTTAGGACTTGGGTTAAAGTATGAAGTCGTTGCTTGACACCTACAATATGAATTCACCATAAAAAAATCCTAAATCGCTATTTCTAAGGAGCTCCGTACCCTACAGCA
Source organism: Erebia palarica (assembly GCA_964035005.1). Lineage (NCBI taxonomy): Eukaryota > Metazoa > Arthropoda > Insecta > Lepidoptera > Nymphalidae > Erebia > Erebia palarica. The sequence goes on from OZ035986.1 coordinate 27,858,973, forward strand.
ACAGGGTCCAGGAGTTGACACTCAGAATTGAATCGTATACACGTGACTTGATACCTACTATATGAATTCACCATCAAAATTTCCTCTCTAGTTTCGAGTCGTAGGTTTCTTTGAAAAAATTTCAAATCGGTTTAGAAACCACGAAGATATGCAGAAACATACATTTTTTTTAAAATACGCGCCGAATTGTGAACCTCCCCCTTTTTTGGAAGTCAGCTATAAATGGAATATTACCATAGTTGATATCATTATTTTAATGTATCTTGTGTACGTACTTACAGATATAATTCTTATATATGTGGACAAATAAATGCCATATTAAGTTGGAAGATAAAAATTGACGTGTACTTATATAGTTAATTACATTGGACTTCTGTTTTAACTCTGATATCTGGTGCGTAATCGCCATCAAGCACTTTGGACTCCAACGTCCATCGACCACTACTAAAGACATGCTCATTTTCACAAGGTTGAGGAAGATATAGAGGAGATGAGAGCCGAAGAACGCGCGCAACAAGCCGAGGCCTCGATATCTATGTGGGAACTACTGTGCTCACCAACGCTGCGAGCACCACTTCTCATCGGTGTCGTCATGCAACTGTCCCAGCAATTAAGCGGAATCAATGCAGTAGGTTCTTGATCTTACTGCACTACCGGCCAAATAAACAGCAACTGCTGAATTTCTTGCCGGCTCTTTTCAATATCTTCAATGTTCATCTTCAATTTCAATCGGTTGTACATTCGGTTGTTGTTGGAGATAAGTCGTATCATAAGAAACACTGTTTGTTCTACTTTAAATGAATAAAGAGAGAAGAACTATAGATAAAGAGATCTCTATCATAAATACGAGAATGATTTATGACGACCTCCCTGGCGCAGAAGAACATCAGCACTCACCATTGTGAGCGCTGTTACCTCAACGTGGGAGGTCCCGGGTTCGATCCCCGGCAGGGTGAATATGAATTCATAATTTCTCAATTTTTTCTGGTCCGGCCTGGTGCCGCCAAGCGATTAAGCGTTCCGGTAAGATGCTCTGTAATTACTGATTAGGGGTATAGGTTTGATAAATTTGCCATATCCCCTAACAGGTCAGCCCTCTACCATCTTAGACTGCATCATCACTTACCATCAGGTGAGATCGCAGTCAAGGGCTAACTTGTAGTGGAATAAAAAATCACATTGGTGCCACAGGTAGATAAAATCTGATATATAAGTAACTGAAGAAAATAAGTACAATTATTTCGCCTCGTATTCTCACGAAGATATCAGTTCGTCTTTACGTATTTAAGGTAGGTACTTCTTTCTTAAAAATTGTGTGTGGAATCAAATGATGTACATTAAGTTGGTGCACTACTCTTACAGATGAACCGAGAATGTTGTAAAGACCCGTTTGCATTTTAGGTTTTCTACTATTCAACATCGCTCTTTACCTCGTCGGGTTTAACCGATGAGTCAGCGAAGTTTGCCACAATGGGAATCGGTGCCATCATGGTGGGCATGACTCTAGTGTCACTGCCTCTCATGGACCGCACCGGACGTCGCACTCTCCATCTGTATGGCCTCGGCGGAATGTTTATCTTCTCAATTTTCATCACGATCTCTTTTCTCATAAAGGTGTGTCTTATTAATTACTAGATGATGCCCGCGACTTCGTCCGCGTGAATTTAGGTGTTTTAAATCTCGTAAGAATCCTTTGATTTCCCGAGATAAAAGTAGCTTATTAGTCCGTCCTAAGGATGCAAGCTATCTCTAGTTAAAATGAGTTAAACAGATGGTATGTGACAAGGAAACAGATAGACAAACAGATGGATATGGAATGAAGATAGCACAGTCAGACATACTTTCGCATTTACAGTATTTGTTTGGAGTCGTAAGAAAATCCTTGGAAAACTCCGTCAATTAAAGGAAACAACAAAGGGCTGGGCGGGCGCAAAAACGTTGAACCCACGGGTTTTAGAGCAAGGATGCTAAATTCTATATCTTTAAACTTAATTGTAACTAACTGGTTAATATAAATTCGTTTTTACTTTCTTGTAATCTTTAGAAACATTCAATATTAGAAATAGAATAATATTATTGCTGAATAAACTTCACCAAAAATGCCGCATTTAGGTATAAGAAAGTGCTTGCCAGGCAGCTGTGTTTTGGTTTTCTGAGTTGACTAAGATTTCGACTCACGACACCAATGTGTAGTATAGAAATAGCACAAACTTACGTTTGCTTTGGCACGCTTAATCATAAGCTCTATCCTAAGCGTTCATAAATTCATATTTGATTCATTAGCGCATATTAACTCGATAGCATAGTCCCAAATAAATATTTTCATAACATTTCTTTCTCTTCCATTAATTTAGTTAGAATGAAAACAGTGAGTTTTGTGTAATTTTTTTTATTTTCTTATTTTAAAAATTTCACTCTTGAATCATACAAGTAGGTAGGTACAAGTTTCACCTCATCGCATCATTACACACACAATCACGTTTTATTTGCCTTTGCTTAGTGCTAGATGTCCCCCCCCCCCAACTTTTGCCTTTCCTGTCTCCGAATCCGGGCTCTTAGTAGGAAAGCGTAAAATCAAAAGAAATAAATTCTCAAATATAAATGTTAGGAACATCACTCACATAGCACCCCACACGATTTATATTCACTACTTACACGAAACAAGTCATTCGAACGCGATAGATTCACGAGGAGCTCTTGCACATGCGTTATATGAAACGAAAATATTCACATAACACTGCTCAAAAGCAGGAAGCACATATCACTAAAGCATATGCAGTACAGCCAAGATATATACGAGGAAGTTACTTCACTCTGCTATAACAGCACTATGTAGACAAAGCTATGAGGGCATTATAACAATGACCATTGCTCTTATTGGTTCACGGCATAAAAATAAATAATGAACTATAATGACAGACGTACGCAAACCGACAAGTGTGTGATGGCATTTATGTTTGTAATTTATTTCGAAACCGGTCGGTCACGGGAAAGAACATCATCGCTACCCCCTGATAGGAGTTTTTCGGCTACGTGCAGGAAATGATCGACTGGATGAGCTACCTATCGGTGGTGTCAACGCTGAGCTTCGTGGTGTTCTTCGCGGTAGGGCCCGGCTCCATCCCCTGGCTAATCACCGCCGAGCTATTCTCGCAGGGCCCGCGCCCCAGCGCCATGGCGATCGCTGTGCTGGTCAATTGGATGGCCAACTTTGTGGTTGGAATCGGCTTTCCTAGTATGAAGGTGATTTACTTTCATTGCACATCTTATGTCATTGTCATCATTATAACCCTTTACCGGCTCACAACTGAGCAACAATTTGCTCTCAGAATGAGAAGGGGTTTGTTTGGCCACTGGCCACGTTGGCCACGTTGGCCAAGTGCAGATTGGCAGACTTAACATTAAGAAGAACTCTTGAGCATGCAGCTTACCCAAATATGTTATCATTTACCGTTAAAGAAAGTGATATTTAATTTCGTAAATAAGAGGATAAGGAGGATAAGGATTAAAAATAAGAGGATCGAACCCCAACCACCCGAATTAGAGACCAGAGGTCTAAACCACGATGCCATCACACGTATCATTAGATACGTATTTAAAATTATTGATAGGTAAATACTTATTGTACTTGGTTGTTAATATATATTTTTTTATTATTATTTGCAGGCTCTATTGGAAAACTATACATTCCTGCCTTTTAGCGTATTCCTTGCAATTTTTTGGATATTTACGTATAAAAAAGTTCCTGAAACCAAAAACAAGACCTTTGAAGAGATTTTGGCACTGTTCCGAAACTCGAATGGGAGGTAAGAAGATTTAATAGTATTTTATTTTAAAATACCTGCTACAACGACTACTTTATAAGCACATTTTTTCGTCTTCCACAATATAATATCACATGTAAACGAATATACCTAATATGTGCCACTGGACCTACTGAGCACATTTCACAATAATCTCATCATTGCATCATCTCAAGCACGCAAAGCACTGGGGACCGAGATTGAAACCTAAGTTATTGAAGATATTTCTTTGGTATTCATCAAAATTAAATTTTTGTTGCATATGCGTTACCTACCTACCTAACCCGCCTGTACATAGATATATATATATATATATATATATATATATATATATATATATATACTGTGCCTACTTGAAAATTAGACATGTCTGATTTGGGGTCTATATACCAACGGTAGGTACCAAAGAGTTCATATCTGCGTTATAAAATTACTATGATTATACTAAAAAATATATGCATTCTAGATAAATACCTAAAATACATGATTATTTTATAAAAATTAAAAGACTGCTAAAATATTTGAAGATAGGGGAGCTAGGTAGGGGTTAAACATCCCTATTACACGTTTTGCTGACTTAATTTATGGCGGGACGCCTCTTCAAATAAGTGCCAGACAAGATTTGTATGTGAAGTCTGGTCCACCACATCGAAATACCTACTGCGTGTGATGGTCGGTGGGGATATAGGTAGTTCAATAAATATTGAAATACACAATATCGAAGCTCATCACAACTACGTGTGATGTTCGGTGGGTATATAGGTAGTTCAAAAAATATTAAAATACACAATATCGAAGCTCATCACAACTACGTGTGATGTTCGGTGGGTATATAGGTAGTTCAATAAATATTGAAATACACAATATCGAAACTCATCACAACTGCGTGTGATGATCGGTGGATATATTATAGGTAGTTCAATAAATATTGAAATACACAATATCAAAGCTCATCACAACTGCGTGTGATGATCGGTGGGTATATAGGTAGTTCAATAAATATTGAAATACACAATATCGAAGCTCATCACAACTGTGGGTGATGATCGATGGGTATATAGGTAGTTCAATCAACGAAGATTCGCCCCACTATTTTTCGTCTCATGTGGAAAGTTGCTCCACTTTACTTTTAGATATATCAAAGTCTTGTGTTTGGTCACTATTAGAGGTACTAAATACATTTCTACTATAAATTACTAATGTGCCTATTTACATTATGCTTAATGGTTTCTAACGACCTCCCTGGCGCAGTGGTGAGCGCTGTTGTCTTATGAGTGGGAGGCATGATTCCCGGATTCGGTCTCCACTTTAGGAATTTATAATTTCTGAATTTTCTCTTTTCTGGTCCGGTGGGAGGCTTCAGAGTTGAAAGACGTGCCGCCAATTTAAGTGCTGTGTAGAAACTGATTAGAGGTATAGGTTTAATATAACAGCCATACCCCAAACAGGTTGGCCCGCTACATTCTTAGACTGCATCATAATTTACCGCCAGGTGAGATCGCAGTCAAGGGTTATCTTTAGTGGATAAAAAGAACATCACAATAAATAAAAGTGGGGCTCGTCTTCGTGGATTGAACTATCTATATGTGTCCAGGGACAGTTTCCGCGACAGCCGGCTCTATGGAAGCATGATGAATTGCGTGAACGCGCTGGAACAGCAGCTGCCGCCGCCGCCGCCGCCGGCCGCCGCCGACGAGAAACACGACTCACGTAAGCCTTAATACCGAAATAGGGTGTTTGACTTAATGATTTCATTGACATAAATGCTAGAGAGAATTGGAACTCTACGATGCTGATATTGGAATTAGCACAGGGAGATTTTTAGTCGAGAGAAACGTTGAAATAAACATGCCCTTGCCCCCGCCGGCGAATACGGGGTTATTATTTAGTCCAAATGGATCACATACTGGCGTGTTATTGTTTTACCTTACGGTTAGGCCACGCCCCCATTTTGATGAGACTGAAAGAGTTTTCTATCTCTCATTGAACGCAAACCGCATGTTGCAATTTCAGATCGGTCTACTCGTTTTGCATTCACTCGACATGTACAGTATTTTCTCACTACTTGATTTTCATAAATTAAATTTTTAAAACAGTTTGGTTACAAAACAAAATATAGGTAGGTACACTTACCTATCTAATATAGTCAAATACCCTATTGCTTTTTGCCTTATTTAAATTGTTATCGTTGTTTTACTTATCCATCAGCTACCTACTACTTACTAACTTAATTTTTTTAATACATTTAAGTGTTACATCACTTTGAGCACCAATGCGACCACCTACGCTACTTACTTCACTTAGGTCGTTGCAATTTACTTATATGGTACCTAGAGACAAAGGTACTCGTACCTATAAGCCAATGTCACCACAAAATCAATTCTATAATTTTGGAAATTCCACCTTCAAGGGGGTCAATAATGGAAGTATATGTGTATGAATCGAGTTTCAAGACCATGAATAAAAAAAACTCCGCTTAGTGTATAATATAGAAGGTATAGTATACTTTCTATATTATATAATATAAGTACATCTATATTCTATATATAAAAAGTCGTTTTAGGTTAACTACTCGGTGGTCCTGACTGACTAACTGGTGGAATCAACAAACAGCCTAAACCGCTGGGGTTAGAAACTTGAAAGTTTGACAGTAGATTCCTTTTGTGACGTAGGCGCTCGCTAGGAAGGATTTTTCAAAATTCCACTCCCAAGGGGGTAAAATAGGGGGTGAAAGTTTGTATAAAAGTCCTTAATTTCTCAAGTTATATCCATAAAACTTGGTATTTGAGCTACCGATTAAAAATAAAGAAGTACGTGTTTCAAAGTTTTCGAAAATTCTAACTCCAACGGAGTGAAATAGCAGATGAAAGTTTGTATGAAAGTCCTCCATGAAATTGGTATTTGGGGTTTTGAAAACTGAAAAATTAAGAAACACGTGTTTCAGGATTTTTGGAAAAATTTCACCCGAGCGAATCGCGGGTCCGCTAGTGTATCATTTAAACATCCTGCGATCGTATACAAACCTCAAACACGAACTCATTCTCGAAGCAAACCCCGCGTGTCGATCGAGAACATACATATTTAAATATGTCATTTGAACGAATGCCTCGAGTGGACAAAAATCAGTCAGTCAATTAATTTAAGTCGCTTTGTCAAAATCTCACAAACCGTGACAGCGTCACTAGTAGATAATATGAAAAACAAAATTTAAAAAACTTATTAGGCACAAAAATTAGTTCCAATTTTGGCCACCGGGTCCGGGGTCAGATAAGTTTGGCGGACTATACGGGTGAGATCTATAGAGCGAACTTTGACTTTGCTTAGACTTAAGACATGGTTAAAACGAAACAGATTTATGTTACTCACATAAGTCCATCCCGTTTTAACTATAAGTAAAGTCTGAACCAAGTCAATAGGTGAGATCTATAGAGCGAACTTTGACTTTGCTTAGGCTTAAGACATGGTTAAAACGAAACAGTTTTATGTTACTCACATAAGTCCATCCCGTTTTAACTCTAAGTAAAGTCTGAATCAAGTCAAAGTACGCTCTATAGATCTCAGCATAAGTGTAATAACGTATTGTAACGTTTATAACTGCCGTTGAATTGGGCAGTGTCGGAGCAGTCATCGGGCGCGGGGGAAGCGGGGCGGCCGCCGCCGCCGCTGCCGCCGCCGCGCTTTCCGGGCAGCGGCAACGTCTGACAATGGGAGCCCGCTGCGCGTGCGCCGCTAGTCGCGCCCATCAAGGCCGCCGCCAACTTCTTGTTTCATGGACTCAGGCGTCAAGCCGCGGGCCGCGCCTCTATCACTACCACACAACAAATGTTCTAAATTGATGTGATTAGATTAATAAAACGAAATAGTCTGTAAGTCACGGCGTAAATTAACATAGTTCTTTAGTCATTTTATGACGTAATTTATGGAATGCATACATAGGTAACGTATTAAGTGCCATCGGTTTCTTGTACCCATTTTAATTAGGTCTTCATGAAATTTTACTTAAAAATAATAACTATCGACAAAATTGAAGATTCGAATAAAGTTTCAATGGGGCTCAAATGGAAGTCTTTGGAAAACTAGGTACACAACCAGTTCTAGCTTCCGATACCTATATATATTAAGTTATGTGTTAAGACTATGAAATTAATTCAATATTGTAAACGATAATAGTAGATTCGCAGGAGACGAGATCACGAGCTCTTGACTTAAGTACCTTAATGCGTTCACGCCGGCAGCGATGCCTACAACTATGTACCTAATAAAGGTGAAGGATATTATAAAATTATATAGTATAAAATTATTATATAGGTATAAAATTAGAATAATCTAAAATGGGTACGACGAAAGTACATTATGCTTACGACAATGATATATTGTCACTGAAGTGTACAAAATACGATGTACATATACAATATGATGTGACTGTTTTTATTTATTGTTGATTTTTATACATAAGTAATTATATTATTTTACGAATGTATTTTTCTCCTTTTACTCAGTTTGATTATTATTGTTATATAAATATACCTACCTAATGATAAATTCAAGTCATATCTAAAATGACCGAAATATTACTATATATCTAATTATTATTATTATAAGTATAATACTTATAAAAATATTATACATATGAATAATTATTCTTATCATCGGACAACCGTTTAGTAGCAGTTGCGGGAATTGATTATTACTGTAGGTAATATACCTATTATTATTTAGACCAAAAATATTTTTTTTAGAAAATGTTCATTGCTTATGATTATGACAACTTTGTTCTTTTGGTTTTACATTATTTAGAATATTTATTATTTAATTTATAGTGATAAGAGATAATAAAAAGGTCATTCATCTTTTAAATTGAAAGAAAGCATAGACTATTGTAAGTTATACAACTTGTGAAGACTTTAAAAAAGGTAAAGCTTTTAAACTTATACGCCCTAGAAGATGAACAAAAGTTTCATTATTTATTAATTAGGGTTCAGTAGTTACTACAGGGTTGTAGTCAATCTGTCCTTCCGTACGTCTGTTAACTGCTCAATTCAATATTAAGACTAAAAGGTTCCGTAGCCTATCGTAATTGAAGGAGGTAGCACGGCCTAATATATGACTGGATGACGCATCACCGCGAATATGGTGACTTTGAGAGGTGGCTGTAAAGTTTGTTATGTTACGTAAACTGTTATATTCTAAGTAAATGTTAATGGTTTGATATAATATTATGTTAATTTTGTTGTTATTGTTATTTAAGGCCAACAAATACATAAGTAGATTGTGCATTTTAGATAGGTATTAAATTACCAGCATTTCTACGAGTTGCTCTTCTTATAAAAAATCGGCTTTTTTAAGTAGGCAAATTCTTATTATTATATTTATTTTGGGTTCCTATTCAAGAGTAAACCATGACCTAGGTAGGTACATTGTTCAGGCACAAATTAAAAGCAGTGGCGGACTGAGGTCGTCGGTAGGTACATCGGGCGGCATCACCGTGATTTCCGAGGCCAACAAACTCAAATTATTAATAATGAAGGAACTGCAATAGATTCTTCCAAGTTCTGAAAATATACTGAAATTAGAATTTTGCGGAGCGTATTTAATGGCTTAAACGAACCGAGCGCGATTTTTTTTTGATTAATATTCGTATTACGCGATTGTCAGGGCGGTGCTTATGGGCCTCCTTATACAAACTGGATTAATTTGGGGTTGTGATAATGAGGGTTATCTAAAGTTTAGAACGCCACGCCGGGTTACGGGGCTACCAAGACCCGGGACCCGACGTGGACCGCCTCAACCTTAGTCCGCCACTTAACCAATAGGCTACGAGGCGCACAGACTAACGCTTATTATATACGTACAATTATATAACGGAACTTTACTAAATAAGGAACACCCTTTTTATTAAGTTGGTTTTCGTATACCTAACTAATACTCAAAATCTAATACTCAAAAGTAGGCATCTTGCTAAAAGCTCGAAGGTCTTACAGACGCTAAATACCTATAGCAATTTTTATTTTTCATGTCTGATCAAGTGATTTCCTGCTGAAATAACTCGATAAATATAAAAAATAATGTTTGTGCCATTGTTAAATAAGTATAAGGGTTGTGTTGTTTCGTTAGGTTAGGTACTTAATTACGCATCGTTTATTCAATTGTATTGAATCTTTATTAATCGACACTTCTACTCTAGGTACATAATGCATTGCAAGTTGCAACTCATGACGATTATGGGGCATCAACAATTAGTAGGTATCTAATGATAAAAAAATATTAATTAAAAGTGAAAAATCATCTGAACTCATATTTATAAAAATAATTTAATAGATATTATCATTGTATTTTTCATTTAATTTGAGGATACATATGTATTGTGTAGGTACCTAGTACTTAGTGGAGATGACCTATATTGTAATGCCATCGCTACTACTAAATAGGTATTTCGCCATCTGATGCATTTAGGTATCATTAGGTATATAGTGTCACTATATGCAACATTGAACAAATTCAGTGACTGGTTCGGTATTAAATTGATATTTTACTTCTGCACATTAAACATCGTTCAAGAGTAGGTATTGTTGTCTGATAATAGAGAATCGTTAAATTATTATATCTTTAGGATGCTGTTATAAATATAAAGTATGAACACATAGCAGGTAGGTACTTTCACAATAAACAAAATATGGAAAGTGTCATTAAAATATGTGCTCCTATCAGAGTGGTACTGGTTGAGCACCACTAACCTGCTAGAAGAGAGAAGCGTTCATTTGTGTAGTATATTATATGATTTAGAAAATTAGTACCTAAGCAAAGAAGTGCGCGTTCCACTTGAGCGCTTCAGAATCGCGGGTCGATGCTGGATGCACGGACGGACAGATTTGTTATTATGTTGGGAGACACTCCCACTCGCTAGTGAAAAACCCTAATCTTCTAAAGCACTATCCACAGTATATGCCACGATATCTGACATGCCTTTAAGTTTGAATATACGGAGATTTCTCCCCTACTTGTACAAAAAGAACTTGTAAAATTTTATTGGAACTAATACTTGTTATAAAAACGTAAAAAGTACACAAAATGAGTTTCATTTATTTTACTGGGTGTTTTATTTGAGCAACTTTTCCCTAATTCGTTGACAATGTAAGTTCTATGTTATTTATCATATACGGTATATCTGCGGTCTACGGCACTACTACTTATCTACGAGATTTACGGTATATTATACAGTAGACCTATGTTAGCAAAATTCCATAGTACCTACCTATTACCAACTAATATAACTAAGTACTTAATTAAGCCTTAAAAGCATACGAGATAACCAGCTTCTCGCTGACTTAGATTTTTGCCGGTTGGGTGGTAAGTATTAGTAGTATTTAGTAGCTGCAGGCACAGTCTTAACCAACATACAAACCGGAGACAATTTATATTTTCCAAACTGCCGAGAATCGAACCAAGGACCTCCCACTTTTAAGAAGATGGCTCTAATAATATGGAGGGTAGAGGTGAGGAGATCATCTCTGCCATCTCTGTATATGAAAAGAGCAGGTCGAAATGCATTAAATTGGGGGCGCCACGTTAGCATCAGGGTAAATTTAAAAGAAAGCGCCAAATATTATTAGAGTAGGTTTGAGAAATAAACAAGGAAAGAAAACATTGATCATTATTTTGTACAATGTAAGTTGTTGAAATTAATAAATAACTACTATAGTCGACAAAATTAAATATTTTAACTCGGCATACTTCACTTTGCCTACACCAGCGCCACTGTGGAAGGTTTTTGAATTGTTATTTATAGCAACCACTGGACACTTTTTCAACTTTTCTCCCTAAAGAGATGATCCTCCTTACCTCTAACCTCCATATCTAATAACTAAAAATAACTCTTAATGAGTCTCCATCAGTTATGATTACTTAATAAAAATCAGCAGGGCGACCGCGTATCTTCTGCATCAATCATTGTTACAGTATCAATTATTGTGATTAGCTGAATTTATGGTATTCTGGCTGCGTCAATGCGATATTGTCCAATACTGGAAGAGTGTTATCACACCTTTGTCGATGGATGGTTTCTATGACCTGCCTGATTGATGTACATTTACTTTAATGTTTTACTTTAAAAGATTTTTATTGCACACATTAGTTTAGTAGCCAATAAAAAATGTTGAGTAAAAATAAATATCAATTTGTCAAATCAATTAAAACTTCTTAAATAAAATCGATAATTATACAAAATTGCATCAGTAACGCATTAGACTCCTTGACTCGAGCTTCCAAAAGTTAAAATTTAATAATTGGACCGAAGTAGTTGTCATTTGTCAAATTCCTAACTAATTAGATACATCATCAGAGACAAGTAACTTATAGGATATTTATCACCATCAACGCTATGCTTCACATGGGTCACCAAGCTGAACAAGTGCGGATTAGCAGACTTCACATAGTTTTGAGAACATTATGGAAAACTATCAGACATGCTGATCGTGAGGAATCACGATGTTTTCCTTCACAGCTGACGCAAGTGACGTAACATATTACTTGAAACGCATGTAACTCCGAAAAACTTACGCCACTTACAAGGGGGCTTTGCCTACGCCGATGTGGAGGTTAACGGAGGCGAAGGTGGATTTCTCCGATCACATCATCCATTTTCTGTGCTTTAGGATGTGATGAATCCCACATTTGTTTTTTTTTGAGGACTCTTCTAAGGACAGTTGCCTTTTTTCTTTTTGTTATAGTGTAACTGACGTTGCCTGCTTCGATTTGTACCTCTCGCATTGTAAGTCAACGTAAATAAACTCCCGTTATAACTCCGCAACAAAACGGCGGAGGCGGACGCGGAAGTGGATTTACGATTTCTTGCGAAAGTTCCGCACTTACGGAGGCGGAGGCGAGGTTCCATTACAACCCTAGTTTTAAGCTACAGGGTCTAGAAATAAAGACTACCTATTTGATCCAGTTAAATTATTTATTGTAAAATGAATATTACAATATACACTGACATATCTAAAGTAACATCGAAATTCCGCCTTAGAGTATGAAGGTGGTTTCAAGAAATAACTAATGAATGAAGCCGATCCTCAAAAGGTCTGTGCTTAGTGTAGCGTGAATCATCCCTTACTAAAGCTCAATTTAATTGCAATGCAAATAAAATAAGAAGTATAACTTACATAGATATTACAAATTAGAATCCTATTTAAATTAATTTATGTATTAAATTATATAATGTCAATGTCAATTTAATAGTTTAATTTAATTTTAAAGTAATTCACTTCTAAATATTTTTACACATTGTATTTTTCTTATTAATTCGTGGTTGGACTCATATTATTCTGTTTAGTAAATCATTCAATATATATATTCATTCAATATCAAAATAATGAAGTAAAAAATTAATTTTATGTAATTGAAATATTAATCTAAAGGAAATACCTGATTTATGGTAATCAACAAACTTTAAATTGGTATTCAAATACAAGCTTCATTTTTCCTGTAGTTCCTTGAAAGTAGCTTTCAACTGTTTAGTGTAGCTGTCCAGACGATAAGCACTTGCTTCTAACCGAGAAACCTTGGCGTCAATTTGATCAATTTGAAGAAGTAGAGGCTTGATAAGTTCACTATCTGAAATTGATTACAAAATAAAATAGTTTAGGTTCAAAAATCTTTTGTCAAAATTATTAAAAAGTGATGGTGATAATTATTAATAACCGAAACTTGAAACAAAAGCTAAGGGAGATCTTAACGCGCCTTTTCCTTAAAAATTTAATGTCTCACAAATTATCTTTAATTAATTAGACTTATCAGGGCCGTTAGATACATTAATTATTATTTCCAATCTTTCATTTCAATAATGCTTTACACTGTTACAGGATTTTCCAAGAAGTTTATCTTTTACAAAAACTTTTTTTTTAAACAATTTCTAGTCAAAAACACCCAATACTTATGGCCCAACTTGTGACCCATTCTAACCACTAGACCAACAAGGCATTTCTTTTACAGATGTATAATATTATAACTTAATGATGCCCTTATAATATGTATAAATATAATAACTGTAACTGTGTATATTTCTCTTTTTATCTCGATTTTTTTATTTTTTGCTTGAAATATTTATACTAGAATTCTAAGACCTTAACTCAGGCATAAACTGGTTCATTAAAACACTTACACATATCATTATATTCATTGAGGGTCTTGCTAAGATTTACAGCCAAACTTCGAATGTCAGCATGTTTGGTGATAGCTAATCTATTGATTTGTTCCAATAGGGTGTAATAGTCCTGTAATTGACAAAATATCACATGTACTTAGCTTTAAATAAAATAATTGTAGTTTTTCTTAATTTTGCACTACATCCAGTCTGTGGCATGACATCAACATTTACAGGAACAACAAAAATTGGCAAACTCGCCTAGTACAAAGCACATTTCTGCTCTCAAAATGAGAAAAGTTTAGTCTACAATCCACTCCACTGGCCAAGTGCACATTGGCAGACATGTAGCACATGTACCATTTGAGAAACTTGCATGGAACTACCTTTACATGTAAATTTGAGAAACTTTCTCTCAGTTTCTGACATCAGCTCACTGCCAAATAAGGTTTTGTCAGTCTTTAATTTGAGAAAACAAAATCTTAAGAATACACACCTGTCCAACAATCATTTCCCCCTGCAGATAGTCATTGGTTTTCTTAAAGAGTTGTGTTGCCAAGCGACTTATAACTGGATCATGAGGATCCAGCATTTCAAAACAAGAGCAGCTTCTTGAAAGTTCTTCATCTAAAAAAATACATTAATTATTACATTTAATACTGGTATGCCCATGCCCGTGGTATTGACCCTGTGGATTGAATGTTTTTTTTAAAGTTCTGACTCTTTAATTTTGCAGGATAAAATGTAAATTATGTCTATTCAGGTTATAAGCTATCTCCATTCCAAATTTCAGTCAAATCTTTCAGTAATTGCACCATAATGTTTTGGTTGTGCCACACAGGTCATATTTGTTTCAACTTCGTGGGGCCTTTACCTTAAATGCTCAAGTTGGGGTGGAGTTGGGGTTAGTTAGTTTTGGCTAGATATACCTAATGATGTTAGGCACAATTGGTAAATAAACATATCAAATATATTGTAAATATTTAATAAGTACATTGATAAATTAATGAGCTGTACATGCATACTAAAACAATTTAGGAATGAGGTACGATTTTCAATTTGAGCACAACTGTCATCATTTCAAACCATTAGCAGCTCACTACTGAGTAGATCTTAGAATGTGGAGTTGGGCCATATACCACCATACTAGCCAAGCAGGGATTGGTAGACCTTTGGGAAAATTATCATGCACAGTTGTGAATGCTGATTACTTTATGATGTCTTCCATTACCATTAAACAATACTTAATTTAATAAAACAAACATAGATCTAAAGACTTAAGAGAAACATGCATCAGATTCGCAATGCAGATCCATGAATACAACAGACCAAAGTCTCAACCACTAAGCTATTATATAAAATAATAATAAAATAGCCTTTTATTATTATTTTATATAATAGCTTTAGCTAATTATAGCCTAAGTTTTTATATAAAAATTAGTTTTCTAATTTATGTCTAAGTTTGGCGTGCTTGATGGCATAGGCCTCCTCCAACTCTCGCCATTGGGCTCGATCTGCTGCAACCCTTGTCCAGAAAGGACCCAATATCCGACTTATGTCGTCTTCCCATCTTCTGGTTCTCGTTTCCTTTGCATTTTTGGAGTATTTTGTTTAGCATTAGAAGTGCCAGGGCAGGGGTTTCTGATCTCTTCCGATTGTTATTGTTCTTTTGCTTTTTTCTTTCTTTATACTTTTTTCTGCAGGGTGGTTGTGGCTAATAAAATTGGTCTAGTTTTGCTATCCTCTTTTACTTTTTTCCCCAGTCTTTGCAGTCTGTCGATTTCCCCATATTCAACTTGCACATCTATCTCTTTTAGTGTTGATGTTATCAGTGGAGTTAGATCCTCATGGGTTTCTTCCTGCATTTCTGGGAGCCCGTGGAATATTATGTTCTTTCTCTTACTGTTTGATTTGAGACTCTTTATCTTTGTTTTTCAACCTTTAGCCTCTAATTTTCTTCTAATATTGGTAAGATTTTTTCATCCACTTTCTGTAAAACAGCTGCCATAATATTTTCTGTAATTGTATTTGTTTGTATATTAAGCTATTACCCTTTTTTAAATCTACAAGATAATGAGGCCAGTTCTGTTGTACACCTTCTGTAAACTAAACACAGCTCTATTTATATTGCTATCCCTTTCATAATACTCACTTCGAAAAAGGGAAGAATTAGATTTAGAGCTGTCATTTTAGCTAAGAGATTGTGTTAAACAGAATTGGCCACATTGTCAGGAAATCGATTGTTCAGTAACCTTAGACCGGCCTAAAGTTAAAGCAGTGTGAACCTCATAACATTGACCGCACACTCCTCCCGCACAGGTATAGGACATCAAAGTGCCTGCACTTTGACTTATCAATAAAAATATAGTATAGTGGACGACGCAACGAGGTTCTTGCCGCTTTTAGCTTAGGGTTCGAAATTCGAATGCATAACGTATCGAAGGCGCATACTGTACAACTGACTGTAATATATACAGTTACAGTGTGCACTGTAAGGGTTCCTTACGCCCCAGTAGAAGTTATAAGGAATGAAGACAAAAAATGACTTGTACTTAAAATAAAAAATACAAACCTCTACTTTCCCGAGCCCATTTGTCAACTTCTTCCTTAGACATAGCTGATGCACTGATGACAGTCTCGTTGAATCACAAAAGCGCACCCACAAAGACTTCGCTATTTTGACCAAGTTTTATTGCAACAATACAAAATCACAATAGCAGAAAATGTTACAAAATGTTTTGCTGATGTACTGCACAGAAAAAAAACAGCGTACTGAGCAAAGACAAGTAACATAAGATACTGAGCTATATGTTACTTGTCTCTGGTACTGAGCACTGAGAATCCTATATGTTACTTGTCTCTGGTACTGAGCAGAGACAAGTAACTAGGATACTGAGTATCCTCCTAAGCACTAGTGTAAACAAATTACGAATACTAGATTCGTATTTTCTAAAGAACTAGCTGATGCCCGCGACTACGTCCGCGTGAATTGAGGTTTTTTGGTTCCCGCGGTAACTCTTGAATTTTCCGGAGTAAAAACTAGCCGGAATGTTATTTCAGACCATAATTTAACTTTGTCCCCATATACAGTTTAGGCATGATTAACAACATCATCCATACATCCCAACTTTGCGTTTATAATATGTGTTAGTATAGATTTATATTATTAGTTCATGTGAACCTTACAAACAATACTGTTTCATAATATAAGTTGAAATTCCTAGAAATTATGGAAAAAATGTTACTGAATGTGATATTATGAATAATAAAAGTAGACCGATTTTAAAAATTAGTAAATATAGTATTATTTCAAAAATTTATAAAAATGCATACGGATCATCATCATCATGAAAAAATCACGATTGCAGCGCAGCGTTGTGGACTTTGACCATAAAATATATCTAAGAACTTTCTCACAAGCTATACATATCCAATGCAACCGCATCTTAATCGGCCCAGTACTTTTCGAGAAAAATGGTAACATTGAAGAATTATGGACTATGGTCCTACATATCTAAGAACCTTCTCAGAAGTTATGCATATCTAATGCAAAAAGCGCATAATTAGTCCAGTAGTTTTCCAGGAAAATGGTAACAACAAAGTGCACAAACTAACGCACACCTCTTAGGGCAAACACATATACCGTCTCAAAATGATTACTCAGAAATTAAAAAACGGTGTGATAGAGCCGATTAAATGCGAAAATCAAGAAAGAATGCCTAAAAAGACAATAGTTGCATTTGAAAAAAACCTGTGCCAAGGAATATACTAGTACTATATAGTAGTAAATCAGTTATTGATTTTTAATATTGACGTATCGGGGATTGCAGATCGGGTGTCTTAATCACAAGATTATAATCGCTACAGTCTAAAATGAGTTTGGCAATATTATAAGTAGAATCTGACTGTTCAATTTCATCTCTACCTCTCAGATTGAGAAACAGTAAGAGTTCTACGAAATTTTAATTTTATCGATATTCAATTTATTTGTAAACAATACAATCCCCGCACTATATATACACTCTATACAAAATCTAATGAAATAATCCAAATTTTTGGGGACACCGCAAAAATGTACGTGTAATGGATTCAGTAAAGAAGAAACTAAGCTATAATTAGTCGAAATAACTTAAAATAGTAGCCACAAAAAGAAAAATTAGACGTCTTCGTTACTCACCTATGAAATGAAATTCCTGGGCGTTTTACAATATTATTATTACGACACCCCACAACTCAACACCCCACCATAGTTGATTACATAAAACTAAGCAAAAACACATGAACATATTCAAAAAACAGGTAATTATTCATAACTGACACACCGGAAGCACAACAGACGCCATATATAGTTGGCAAAAATTGGCTTCAATAGCTAAATTTGATGACGTCATATGACAATTGCGCGACACGTTCACGCAATAACATAATAAACCTGTCTCGTTCTAATAACGTAGCTTTTAGTAAGTAAGAAAGTCAAATCATAGTTTTACATGTTTTAATAACAAAATGCATCGTATAACTATAATTGAGTAAAATGCAACATATCCTCTCCTATATATAAAATCAATAAATATTAGGTTTGGAAGGAAAAGGTCTTAGTCGAAAGTGTCAGCTTTTTTAAAAATAAAATAATTGATTTTAAATTCGGAATAGAAATTCGGTTGAATGATTAATTTGTTTCGCTCGAACTTCCTTCAGTGATTTCTTAGGCCATTTGATCAAAAGATTCACGGCAAGGACAAAGATTAATTTTCAGTTTTATTAAAAGCTAATAAATAATACAATAATAATATGCGTGAATGTATATCCATACACGGTGGACAGGCAGGTGTTCAAATTGGTAATGCATGTTGGGAACTGTATTGTCTGGAACATGGAATCCAACCGGACGGACAGATGCCTTCAGATAAAACTGTTGGAGGAGGAGATGATTCATTCAACACGTTTTTTAGCGAAACTGGAGCAGGTAAACATGTTCCAAGAGCCGTATTTATTGATTTGGAGCCTACGGTAGTCGATGAAGTCCGCACCGGTACATACCGGCAACTTTTTCATCCTGAACAGCTAATCACGGGGAAAGAGGATGCCGCAAATAATTACGCAAGAGGCCATTATACTATTGGGAAAGAAATAGTTGATCTTGTATTAGACAGAGTTCGTAAATTAGCAGATCAATGCACAGGTCTCCAAGGGTTTTTAATCTTCCATTCATTCGGAGGTGGCACGGGATCTGGTTTTGCATCGCTCCTAATGGAGCGACTATCAGTGGATTATGGTAAAAAGTCTAAACTGGAATTTGCAATATATCCGGCACCCCAGATATCAACTGCGGTGGTGGAGCCTTACAATTCTATTCTGACGACACACACGACCCTGGAACATTCTGACGCTGCTTTTATGGTAGACAATGAAGCTATATACGACATTTGCAGGAGAAATTTAGATATTGAAAGGCCAACTTATACCAATTTGAATCGCCTCATTGGGCAAATAGTATCTTCAATAACAGCTTCTTTACGTTTTGATGGTGCGTTAAACGTTGATCTTACAGAATTCCAAACTAATCTGGTGCCATACCCGCGCATCCATTTTCCTTTAGTCACGTACGCTCCTGTAATATCTGCAGAGAAAGCCTACCATGAGCAACTCTCAGTTGCTGAAATCACCAACGCTTGCTTTGAACCTGCTAATCAGATGGTGAAATGTGATCCCAGACATGGCAAATATATGGCCTGTTGTATGTTATATCGCGGAGATGTAGTACCTAAAGATGTAAATGCTGCCATAGGAACCATCAAAACAAAACGTACGATCCAGTTCGTCGATTGGTGTCCGACAGGATTTAAAGTAGGAATTAATTATCAGCCACCAACTGTTGTTCCTGGTGGAGACCTAGCTAAAGTTCAACGCGCAGTCTGTATGCTATCCAACACCACTGCAATTGCAGAAGCGTGGTCACGTCTGAACCATAAGTTTGACTTAATGTACGCTAAGCGCGCTTTCGTCCACTGGTATGTAGGCGAAGGTATGGAGGAAGGAGAATTTTCTGAGGCTCGTGAAGATTTGGCAGCGTTAGAAAAGGATTACGAGGAAGTTGGCATGGATTCTGGGGAAGGCGAAGGTGAGGGCGGCGAAGAATATTAACACTTTGATACTTTTTATTTTAGCACTATTTTGATAATTAAGTACGAAAATGTATTAATTTTAACACTTTTAATTTAATATTATACGTGATTATTAGGCTTATTAAATTTAAATTTACAAGTAGTTATTGTTTGATTTCTAGTTTAGCATGTTAATCTTAGTTTATATGTGAAGGATTTTCTGCACCCTTACGGCTCGGAAGATCATTACGTCCAATTCTCGGAAAGTCCAGTTTGTTCCTCTTGGAAATATTATTTCTTAAAATATTCAATTCCCAGTTAATGTTCAGTAAGTATGTCTGTTGCGTCGTCCGTCATTTAGGG
The DNA here is from genome assembly GCA_964035005.1 of Erebia palarica. NCBI lineage: Eukaryota > Metazoa > Arthropoda > Insecta > Lepidoptera > Nymphalidae > Erebia > Erebia palarica. The sequence continues at coordinate 27,879,381 of OZ035986.1, forward strand.
ACATAAGCCGGCCATACGCGTGCGCTCTTGCAATAATAGTCAACAGCTAGAAGCAGTTATCAATGGTGGCTTCAAGCTGTTGACCACAGAGTACTTTTGCTGTTGACTATGACTGCAAGAGCGGTCCGTATAATATGTCGATCACTTGCTAACTGCTCGAACAGTCCGTATATGGCTGGCCGATATTTCACCGCGCTGCCAACCGCCCGAAGCAGTCGCAACTGCTCGATCGGTTCCATATGTATGTGTGTACTTAGTAGACTAGTTCACTATGCAGTCGCAGCTTGAAGCGGTCCATCCTGACTGCTTCAAACTGTCCGTGTATGGCCGGCTTTAGGCCCGGACTCCACCAGAGCGGAGACGAGACGAGAGAAGAGATGTGATTTAAACAACCAATAGAATTTCGTTATTGCCACTTCTCGTCTCCGGTCACCTTCAGTGGATACCACAGAGCGGAGATGTATCATATTTGTATGGTGCGATCGATGCGGAGATGTGCGCTGTGGCTCGCAAGCTGGCGACGGCGCGCAGCGGAGACGGGAAGAGATGTGAACGGCGTGCTGTAAGCGGCGCCGCTCGGCGTACGCAGCTCAGGCGCGCTCTACTCAGCATACATCCTCGATCTAGCCAGCACACATCTCCGCTCCAGTCTAGCCAGTACACATCTCCACACAGCTTCGGTGGACGCACCCTGGCTGGCAACATTTCTCCTCTCTTCCCGCTTTGGTGGAGTCCGGTCATGGCATGTACTTATTAGCAATTTTAACGAAAATCAACCCTAAAGGGGGTGATTTGGGGTAGGAAGTTTACACGAAAGTTCTATGTTTTAAAGTTAGAGACATGCAACGTGAAAGTCGGTATTTAGTTAGCACACAAGTCATATTTGACCGAGCGAAGCAAAGGTCTCCTGAGTCTTAAGTGAATTTCGCTTGTCCGTCCGTCCGTCCGTCTGTCAGAGCCTTAAAACTGCTGAATTACTCAACGTAATTACTTCAAATTTAAATATAATATGTAAACCGATGTCCTCTAGCCGAATATGGCTTAAAAAGTTATATGGCTTATGGCTTAATAGTTTAAGTCTCATAGAAGCGAATGCGAAGTAAAATATGTTTTATAGCGTTACATAGGGTTGCGGTATATCATTTTTCCCCTAAACTTGACGAAATGGGAGGCTTTCAAAGTAGAGATTTTCTAACGTCCAAAGTTGAACTCAGAACTCTCAATTTTCTGAAAGGCTGAGCCTGAATGGTCAATTATATTTCAAAGTGTCTCTTAAATTATAAGGTTGTCATAAAGGAGGATGGCGGGAATGCATGTATTTTGGGACCCACTGAAAAGGGTAGCGTTCATCATGGAAACTTATTAATAATTGTAGAACGTAACAAAACTAAGAAAAAAGCAAATAGTAAGTAAGTCTAAAAATGTGGGAGAAAAAAGATACACCTAAAAGTAGAATATAACCTAAAAATTTTAATGAAAAACTATTGGGCTATTGTTCAATCAATAATTTGTATCAGTATTAGTATGAATGAGTAGGTAGGTACTTATGCCTAGTTATAATTAGGTAGGTACTTATGTCTGCGAGAATTCCGCAATAATTCTACTCACACCATAGTTCTAAATAACTCTTATCTACTTAGATCTTTCTTATCTTTTAACAAATTGAGTAACAATAATATCAAAATAGATCTCTTTGCACCACTGGTACCTCTATGCGGATTCTGGCCAGTGAATTCTTCGACACCTATAGCCCAAGTTGAAGTGATTCGCTGACCAATAATTCAGATTGTTTTCCCATTCTATAGATCTTCCTTACATTAAGCGGTTTATTCCTCTATATACTTTGATTAACACTTGCATTAAGTACTTATTTACTTTTCCTATGAAACTTTTTTCTTTCTCTTCCAAATCCATGAGAAGGAAGTCGCGGGCATCAGCTAGTGTCATATAAGTAGTGATCACTGATACTGATATAATCACTTACATAAAAATTAAAAAGTATCGATACGATTAGGTATCGATACTTTTAAAGTACTCGTGTTCTAGTATCACAAGACGATAGTAATATTAAGAATACTCATTTCAGTAGGTATCGATGATACATCGATGGTGTCGGAGCATCCCTACAAAAATAAATAATAATGACAAGTGTTGTCATGTCAACAAAATGTATATCTATGTCAATTGCGTTCCGTTAGTGCAAGATGACTTATTTTTTAATAAATTATAATAATTTCTTTCTTTTGAATCCCGTATCTCAGAGTCTCAATATTTTTTTATATAAACATCATATAAACATATGATTATGAATAATATAAACTTGTACTTGAACGATGCCTCCTTAATTTTTAAATTATGTGGGTCCAATTTCGCCAATGTTCTTTAAGGTGTTTCTAAAATTTTAGTAAGCTCGGGCACTAACCCATCTAAATAGATTTTCTTATTATAGGTACCTGTCCAATGAAGCAGGGAGGAGCAGGAATAGCAGCACCCGAGTTGAATACAATCGAGGCCTGAGGCGACGGACGGGAGCATCTCCCTCCCCCGTCTACACACCTCGCCTCTCACGCCCGCGGATTGTGTTGTCAAGTGTTGTCTTTGACATCTATCTTACGATATACATACGTATACGGAGTGATTTATATGTTACCGTTAAAGTTGTTAAAACCGTTTATGTTCGCATTAACGCTGTGATGTCAACATTAACGTATAAAATCCGTTAGAGTTGGAATAATTGTTTTCTTGCTAACATCACCTAGGTTATATTGACATTTCCTAGAAAATACGTCTAGGAAATGTCAATATAAAGGCCAAGTGTTCGTTAGAATTGAGAAAATAAGCGGTGGTGGTGGTGTCACAGGTGGTGATGGTAAACTGTCCCAAAAACCAGTCAGCATAACATAGTCTTGTTTGCTCTACCCCTAGAGTGTTTTTGGAACGAAGTTCCTTATCGCGCGTTGTGAAAGGGGGCTAGACGGAAAAAATTAAGACCAAAAGTTGTAACGACACTTTTTGCTATAGTTGTAAGCCGTGCGGCGTGCGCGAGATTCTCTGTCTGTCTCTCTCTCTCTCATAGAAAGCAAGCCAGTTATTTTCGTTTCGTCTTTCTATTTCGCATTGAACAGTGTGGTGTCGCAACGATTTTTTTTTGTTGAGTGTATACAGGTTTTTTGTACATAATAAATATTAAAAAATAATAACAATAATGAATCCTGTCAGTATTTCTGCACAAGTTCCGGATATTGCTGATGAACTTCGTTCCATCCGGGTGATTCCATCCAAAAACAAGTTTTTTGTAAAGTGTGAACCCATAAGCTCTCGGTCCTGAATGAGTCGAGGTGAAGCTGAATGAAGGGGCGACGAAGCGAGTTCTGGTGTAGCCCATCCTTTTTACTTCTACATTTTTTATGGACACCCAACTTTAGACGTTTGATATAATATCATCAACTAGCGGACGCCCGCGACTTCGTTCGCGTGGCTCAAGTTTTTTAATTCTCACAGGCACTCCTTAATTTTTCGGGATAAAATAATTATGTCACTCTCTGTCCTCATCTATACCCATGCAAGAAATCACGTCGAAATGTTGCTCTGTTACGGCGTGATTGAAAGTCGAACTCTCTATATAACGTCCTTGAGGATGAAATTTTCAAAAACTGTGAAACAATTATATCTTCATTTTTAACCCGCAGCTCAAATACCAAGTTTCGTTGATATAACTAGAAAAATATCTTGAGAAAAGAAGGCCTTTCATAACAACTTTCATCCCCTATTTCACCCCTTTGAGGGTCAAATTTTCTAAAACAATGAAACACGTATTTCTTCATTTTTAACCCGCAGCTCATATCAAGTTTCGTGGCTATAACTTGAAAAACGACGGGCTTTCATACAAACTTTCAGCCCCTATTTTACCCCTTTGGGGGTGGAATTTCGAAAAGTCCTTTCTTACCTAGTCTTCACAAAGAACACACTCTCTTAATTTCATGTCTCCAGCGGACCAGCGTTTTAGGCTGTGCGTTGATATATAGGTCAGTCAGCCAGTCAGTCAGGACTTTGAATTTTATATATATATAGATTAATTGGGTGATCATTCTTGATGAAAACTATGACCATTCAATGATATACCTACTTGATTTTTTCTTGAAATGATCAAATCTGCTATAGGATTTCGCGATTTAACAGTGGAGGGATCGTTAATGTTTACTATTCCTAGGTAAAGATATTAAATCATCTCATTGACGAATTTCGAAACCGTTTATGTCGACATTTCCAAGGAAATGCAGACATTATTAGTTTCCGAATATTAGCGGTAACATACATACACTTTGATCGAAAGCTTGTTGCTTGTTTGTCGCTTAATAATCAAGTTGCTTTCCGTGTAAGTTCAAATTTTAATAATGACTGATTTGAGAAGTTCAGTAACAAAAAAGCGTGTTTTTATTCCTTGCCAAGCACGCGAAATGGCGAAAAAATATGTGTACTGAAGAAAGGAAAAATAACTTTATGACCTTGCCTTTAACGGCAGACCGAGTCAATATACCGGAGTATTAAAGAGAACATTACTTTGATAATATATGTTGAGCAAAATATGAAACATCATATTTAAATTGAAGCTTCCGGTAAGTAAAAATAGCCTATGGACGGAGCTTAAGCTGGAGGTTAGGGCTGCTATTATCGATACTTATATAATCGATATAAAATTATCACAAATGTAATTAATAAATAATTAAACATAATTGAAAAACACTAGTATTCGTATTTTATAAAGAACTAGCTAATACCCGCGACTCCCTCCGCGTGAATTGAGGTTTTTTGGTTCCCGCGGTAATTTTCCGGCTCCGGAACTAGCCGATATGTTATTATTCCAGACTATAATCTATCTCTTCCATCCATCCATAAATCTTAAAATAATAATATAAATTTATATTATCAGTTCTGCTAGGTAGTTTGACAAATAAATTTCAGTTAGTTTCCAACGCTTGTTTGTTAACTTTCCATTGGCGACGAGGATATAAAATTTAATCGTTTTATGTTAATATTACGCGTTAAAGGTTAGGTGTAGGTGTTTTAAAGGGTTTTAATTTTATTGTTGTGAAAGTTACGTATCCATTGTAAGTGAGTAAACATGCCGATAGGGAAAATAGAACCGTTCGATTTGACCTCTAAACAATGGCCGGCGTAAGTGCACTGTGTAAAACAGTTTGTATAGCTCCACGAAATTGAAACGGGACTATTACCCGCTGCCTCGCATTGACGAGTTGTTTGCAAAATTAAGTAAAGGTAAAGAATATAGTAAAATCGATCTCCGCCACGCCTATGAACAGAGGCCCAATTGTCAAAGCCAATCGTATTCATTTGACAGTTCATAACGAACTTTTCAAGGAGTACATACAAGCGTTTTGACGTGTAAGCATCTATGACCTCCTTAAACAGGTCGAATTATACGTTTGACACACGATTACGATTACGATTTCCTTACATAATCGGGGGGCTGGTCCTACTAGAAATGGGCTCTCAAAAGTATACCGCGATCACTACGCATATCGGAACGTTTGTTTACCGTCTTACTCCATACGGCTTATCGTGCGTACCCGAGAAATTTCAAAAGTTAATGGAAGAGACGTTGCGCGGGGTACCCGGACCGGTAGGTTTTCTCGACGATATATGCGTGACAGGTGAGAATAGACAGACTCATTCAAAGAATCTGCGAGCTGTATTGGAGCGTTTACGACAGGCAGGCCTCACTATTAAATTAAATGAATGTAAATTCTTACAGAAGAATGTTAATTATTTAGGATTCTTGATTGATAAGGAAGGGTTGCATCCCGATCCGCAGAAATTGGAGGCAATTAACGCAATCCCAATACCCAAAGACGTATCGCAACTTAAAAGCGTTTTGGGGCTCCTCAATTACTATGGTAAATTTATCCCAAGTTTAAGTACGATTTTGCACCCATACCATTTTGCACTATTGAAGAAAAATTGTCAATGGAATTGGGATTCGCGATGTAACGCTGCTTTTAACACAGCAAAACGAGCTTTACTAGGTAAGCGTGTGCTAGCGCACTACGAGGAAGGGCGGCCGCTCGTGCTGTCGGAGGACAGCAGTGCTTATGGGATCGGGTCCGTGTTTGCACACCGGTACGCAGACGGAGAGTGGCCAGTCAGCTGTGTCTCTCGCACGCTGAACGAAGCCGAAAACGTTTATTTTTGGTAACAATAATGGTATACCATCTGTCTGCTGCGGCTAGTAGATTACAGCGGTGGTCCGTGCGACTAGCTGGTTATGATTTTTCAATCGAGTTTGTGCGTTCGGAACACAATAGCCCTGCGGACGCATTGTCGCGTCTACCCATATCGCACGAGCGACCCTGACCAGCAATTAAGTTACATTAATTTACTAGAGGAAAAATTACCGGTCAATTTCAAACAGATTGCTAAGGAAACACAAAAAGATGCTTTGTTATGTAAGGTATACAAATATGTAATGTTCGGTTGGCCATCTACCAGCTGTGACGAAGAAAAGCCGTTCTTTGCTCGTAAAAGTGATACCTATATGTTTAGATTTAGGATGCCTCATGTGTATAAGTATATAGTGATAATTCCGTAGAGATTAAGGAAGTCGGTGCTGAGAAAACTCCACGAGGGACACTTGGGTATGAACGGTAACGGTATGTATGACTGTTTAGAGTCGGTGAAGCTGTGAGGTCAGAGGGACTAATATCGGAGGAATCAGGTCCTCTGTCTTATAAGGTCAGCGTCGGCCATGGCATCGAGTGGTACAGACACCAGGACCAGCTTGCCCCGATGAAAAAAAATAGGTACTCGCTATCGCGCGCGAACACAAGCCAGCCAGACGAATTAGGGGCTGCTAGCGGTGCCGAGGTCGAGAGCGACACTGAGACACCCGTCGTCTCCGATAAAGGAACATAGGGAGCCTTCGGATTATGAGGATGCTCAGGAAGCACCGGATTCGTTGCATCCTGCTCCTCCGTCGCCCGGTGCGTCGATGCGCGCCTTAAGGGCGTATAAACGCTCAACTAGAATATGTGCTAAAGAGTAAGAATAAGTTATTGTGTCTATAGGTATATCGTCTCCTTTAAGGATCGAAGCCCTCTAGGAATTCTTCGCAAATCTGTCACCCGCTGTCAATTGTTTTCATACACATACAACCACAGTCTACCCAGGCACACATAGAAAGGATTCAGCCCCTACCACGGGTGCACACAATATGCGATCAATTATCTCACTATGGCAGAGATAATATTATTATTTATTGATTGATAGATAGATGATACGTACGATTTCGTCTGCATTCGTTTTTATTTCGGCGGGAATTTCTCAATTTTTCGGGATAAAGTTAACTTATGTCCTTCCTCGGGATGTAATCTTACTCTATACCAACTCGGTTGAAAAAATAGGCCGTTCAAATACAGGTCTTTCGCATTTATAATATCATAGTATGGATAATGGAGGTGCTTCTTGATAATATACCAATTACCAACCGACTAATTCCTGCTAACTGATTTATAAGACTGTATAGGTAGGTAGGTAGGTAGGCCTTTATCATATAAACACCTATCTATAGGTGTTTATATGATAAAGGTTGAAAGAAAAGTAAATTAAATTAATAATTAAAATAATCATGGCGCTTAGTATTAGAAGTAGTTCTGCATAAATAGTTTGAAAACGGTGTAAGACAGCACTAGGAGATTCCATTTCCATCTGGGATGTGCCATGAAGACGTAGTGGTTTTAGAAGTAGTCGGCTTCTGTGTTCCATACTTCAACTAGTAATATCTGGATGACCGAGCTTTGCTCGGTATATTCTTTTTTTTACTGCCTCGTTGGTCTAGTGGTTAGCATATTCGACTGCGACCTATCAGGTCCCGGGTTCGAGTCCCGAGTCGGGCCACAGGTATTGGGTTTTTCTTGCAAGAAATTCTCACTACTAGCCCGGAGTTAGGAAGTTGGCGGTGCTTCACCCCCGTGCCTCGGAGAGCACGTAAAGCCGTCGGTCCTGCGCCTGATCTCTCTCCGGTCGTGTCGGATTTCCGTCCCATCGGGCTATGAGAGTAAAGGAACAGAGAGTGCACCTGTGTATGCGCACACACTTTTGCACTATAATATCTCCTGCGCAGTTGGCTAATCTCTCTGGAGATTGGCCGCCGTGGCCGAAATTCGGTCGGGAGGGACATTATTTTTTTTTTAATCGTGTTTTTTGGAAAATAAATTTAAATTATAAATTATATTTTATTTTTAAAATAAAACATTGTATTATATTTAAAAAAAGGGGAAAAATAATCAGATTCAAGACTCTGGACTCGAACCGGGGTCTTCGGGTTTTGGTACAGCCCGCTTTTCCACCTGAGCTATTATAACCTTCTAAATGGTGGCGAAATATAATGTAGCAGTTTTTCATCGCCCCTAAACCCCCTGCATTTCCTATCCTCATTATGTAAAAAAACTTCGTTGCTTAGTTGAACTCCTTTCCACTAAAGCTAAGCTAGGTACATTATTGTATTTTTTTTTTCTTTTTATTAACTGCCGAGTTATTGTCATATGTTCTCAGTAGAATCTTCTTTTCAAGCTGGTGGTAAAATCCCGTTGATTCATCATAAATGACACAATTAATCCTAAAAAAACCTATTTCCATTCTTTATTTAGTTTTTGGTGTGAAACTTTTATAGCACTTTGGAATGGGAAATAAAACCGATATTTATTAGTATAAACTATAAAGTAATTATATTTTTGATATAAAATAAATAAAAATTGTCCTTGTAACATTTTGCCAAATTGGTGTTTATATATAACGAAATAGTTTTATGACAGCAAAAAACGTATATAATAATATCATGACTATGAGATAGCTGCACTTTTGGTAACTATCGCCAGGAAGGCTGATTCAGTATTAGGTGGGTGTAGGGCTCTCCACTGATGATCTCTCCGATCTCCGATAGTGAAGGTCTGCCCAGAAGTCGCAGGCATCAGCTAGTTTTTCATATAATCTGCATTGAGTGCGAGTTTTATGTATTTCTTAGTGGCCAGGTTGTTGTTTCCAAATATGATATCTGTCACTTTAGTTGATGGTAAAATGACAAATATTAAGGTTTGAAATAAACAATAGATACTCTGACAGGATTGCAAGAAGGGCTGCTACGTCATTCAGCAGGTACAAAACCAGCACTTTGATGATTTACGGACGTATTCGTCTGAAATTGACTAGTTTCGGGTGGCTCAATTTTTTTCAATTTTGTATATTCTATTTTATTTTATATTTTATTTAGGATTTTTCAATTAGTTTACTATTTACAAAATATTTGAACTTGTTGAGACACATCTCCTATATTTCTTCTGTGAGTTTATTATAAAACTAGTTTTTTGCTCTGTGCGTGAGCTGCTTTAGCAGCTCACGCACAGAGCAAAAAACTAGATCCTCAGATATCGATTTTGAACGAAATCGATCAATTAACAAATAATTTCAAAATGGCGCTGATTTTTTAAAACTTTGGTATCGGTTTCCTGTTTTGTAATCCCAGGGATCCTCAGATATCGATTTTGAACGAAATCTGTTAATTAACAAAGAATTTCAAAATGGCGCTGATTTTGTAAAATTTTGGTACCAGTTTCCTGTCTTGTAATCCCATGGAGTACTAAATATCGATTTTTAACGAAATCGATCAATTAACAAAGAATTTCAAAATGGCGCTGATTTTTTAAAACTTTGGTATCGGTTTCCTGTTTTGTAATCCCAGGGATCCTCAGATATCGATTTTGAACTAAATCTGTAAATTAACAAAGATTTTCAAAATGGCGCTGATTTTTTAAAATTTTGGTACCAGTTTCCTGTTTTGTAATCCCAGGGAGCCCTAAATATCGATTTTGAACGAAATCGATCAATTAACAAAGAATTTCAAAATGGCGCTGATTTTTTAAAACTTTGGTATCGGTTTCCTGTTTTGTAATCCCAGGAGTCCTCAAATATCGATTTTGAACTAAATCTGTAAATTAACAAAGATTTTCAAAATGGCGCTGATTTTTTAAAACTTTGGTATCGGTTTCCTGTTTTGTAATCCCAGGGATCCTCAGATATCGATTTTGAACTAAATCTGTAAATTAACAAAGATTTTCAAAATGGCGCTGATTTTTTAAAACTTTGGTATCAGTTTCCTGTTTTTTAATCCCAGGGCTCCTCAGATATCGATTTTGAACGAAATCTGTCAATTAACAAAGAATTTCAAAATGGCGCTGGTTTTGTAAAATTTTGGTACCAGTTTCCTGTCTTGTAATCCCATGGAGTACTAAATATCGATTTTTAACGAAATCGATCAATTAACAAAGAATTTCAAAATGGCGCTGATTTTTTAAAACTTTGGTATCGGTTTCCTGTTTTGTAATCCCAGGGATCCTCAGATATCGATTTTGAACTAAATCTGTAAATTAACAAAGATTTTCAAAATGGCGCTGATTTTTTAAAATTTTGGTACCAGTTTCCTGTTTTGTAATCCCAGGGAGCCCTAAATATCGATTTTGAACGAAATCGATCAATTAACAAAGAATTTCAAAATGGCGCTGATTTTTTAAAACTTTGGTATCGGTTTCCTGTTTTGTAATCCCAGGAGTCCTCAAATATCGATTTTGAACTAAATCTGTAAATTAACAAAGATTTTCAAAATGGCGCTGATTTTTTAAAACTTTGGTATCGGTTTCCTGTTTTGTAATCCCAGGGATCCTCAGATATCGATTTTGAACTAAATCTGTAAATTAACAAAGATTTTCAAAATGGCGCTGATTTTTTAAAACTTTGGTATCAGTTTCCTGTTTTTTAATCCCAGGGCTCCTCAGATATCGATTTTGAACGAAATCTGTCAATTAACAAAGAATTTCAAAATGGCGCTGGTTTTGTAAAATTTTGGTACCAGTTTCCTGTCTTGTAATCCCATGGAGTACTAAATATCGATTTTGAACGAAATCGATCAATTAACAAATAATTCCAAAATGGCGCTGATTTTTTAAAACTTTGGTATCGGTTTCCTGTTTTGTAATCCCAGGGAGCCCCTTCGTGGGTAAAACAGAACCGTATCACTTGTAACGTCTCTCCAATATTCGCCATATAATTTGGTATGAAAAAAGATTCCGCCATCTTGAATTTTTTTCATTTCGATTAATAGACCTCCTCGTCCTGATCATATCTTGCCAAGAAACCACACTTCCATCTCTCATACTCTCTGAGATAGACACTAACGAAATTTGTATGGCAGCCATCTTGAATCCACCATTTTAATTTTTTTTTTCTTTTTGCCAATTGGATATTTTCCCGAGAAATGGGGTAATTTTTTTCCTCCATCCATACCTCGAGTCTGTACACACAATCTCCCCGATAAAGTCGAAACGTTCCGACGTTGCCAACTGCGAGAAAGTTGAACTTCAAAATTGCATTTTTTCGTAATTCAGACCGAACGGCCGCCGTGACAGCCGCCATCTTGTTTTTCCGAAATTTCATAATTTTTCCCTACTCCCATCACGCACCCGAACACATCTCCCTAACATAATTGTATCGTTGTATGTTTCTTTCTAGGAGAACAACACTTGTAGTCTCTTCAATATTCGCCATATAATTTGGTATGAAAAAAAATATTCCGCCATCTTGAATTTTTTTTCATTTCGCTAAATAGACCTCCTCGTCCTGATCATCTCTTGCCAAGAAACCACACTTCCATCTCTCATACTCTCCGAGAAAGACGCTCACGAAAGTTGTATGGCAGCCATCTTGAATCCACAATTTTGAGTTTTTTTTTTACTAATTGCCAATTGGATAAGGTTTCGAGTGACATTTGTTCGAGCACCCCCCACCTATCTTCAATACCCTGGCCGTGCCCTTCACCCGTCTCCGAAATCCTCAATCATCAGCTGTCTCCATATTTTTCTTCAAGTTAAATTTTATGACTTCCATACGAAGCCAGTAGTGAAAAAAAAATTTTTCATACAAAATTTTACAGGAGGAAGTTTTTAGGGAAAATCTGGAAAACTACCCCGAATGTGGCAACACTGTTTTTTTTTCTCGATACTGCCCGTCGAGTTACACAATCGATCCATACATGTCAACTTTCCCAAATGTTGCCAACCGCCTCTAAGACGTGATCGAAATTTTCAAAAACACAAAAGGAATACAAAATGGCCGCCACCTCGTTTCACAGAATCATTTGACATAGTTTTATAATTTTCCCGTGAACTACAGGATACACCGCTCCTGATGACGTTTCAATCTTTCATCTCGCTCGCACCCAGCCGACATGATAGCCCCTGAAAAAAGACCATGTCGAAAATCACTTTTTCTTTGATAAATTCCAGTGTTGCCAGACCTCGGCGACGAAAGTAACCAAATGTCATTTGTACAAGTGCGACACGTGGTTGCTCGTACTCGATTTTTGCAAAAAATACGTATTTCGATTTTTTTATTTTTAGGGTAAATCTTGAAATTTTCCCTAGAAATGGGGTAATTTTTTTTCCCCAATCCATACCTCGAGTCGGTACACACGACCTCCCCGTAGAAGTCGAAACGCTCCGACGTTGCCAACTGCGAGAAATTTGCATTATAAAATTGCGTTTTTTCGTAACTCATACCGAACGGCCGCCGTGACAGCCGCCATCTTGAATTTTTAAAAACCACCCCCATTCTGTCAAAATACAGGATAGTTGTAGGCGGAAATAGAAAAAAATATTATGCTCGACCTCGCCGTTTCGGATCTGTGGCGCCGCGGTTCGAGGTCGAAAAATCAAAAATTTTAAAACACTACAGCTCGGCCGCCATCTTGTTTTTCCAATTTTTTCCCCTTTTCCTACTAATCGTTTCCTAATTTCTTCCATCACTGCGAGTTGTAACGAAATCGGTCGGAAAACAAAAGAGTTACAAGAATCACGTCGGCCGCCATCTTGTTTTTCTGAAATGTCATAATTTTTCCTTACTCGACTCTCGCACTCAAACACTTCTCCCATACATCATTGTATCATTTTCTGTCTCTTTCTAGGAGAACAAGAGTCAGTCAGTCAGTGAGTGGTAATCGAGCTATATATAGTATAACTAGTTTTTCGCTCTGTGCGTGAGCTGCTAAAGCAGCTCACGGGTTGTGATTAAAAAAAAATACAAAATGGCGCTGATTTTTTAATACTTTGGTATCAGTTTTCTGTTTTGTAATCCCAGGGATCCTCAGATATCGATTTTGAACAAAATCGGTCAATTAAAAAAGAATTACAAAATGGCGCAGATTTTTTTAAAATTTCACATCAGTTTCCTGTATTGTATTCCCAGGGAGTCCTAAATATCAATTTTGAACTAAATTGGTCAATTCCCAAAGAATTTCAAAATAACGCTGATTTTTAAAACTTTGGTATCAGTTTCCTGTTTTGTAATCCCAGGAAGCCCTAATTAAGGATTTTGAGCGAAATCGCTACAATAACAAAGAATTTAAAAAAGCGCTTTTTTTTTTCAATTTTGGTATCAGTTTTCTGTTTTGAAATCCCAGGGAGTCCTAAACATCGATTTTGAACGAAATCGGTCAATTAACAAAGAATTTCAAAATGGCGCTGATTTTTTAAAACTTTGGTATCGGTTTCCTGTTTTGTAATCCCAGGGATCCTCAGATATCGATTTTGAACTAAATCTGTAAATTAACAAAGATTTTCAAAATGGCGCTGATTTTTTAAAACTTTTGTATCAGTTTCCTGTTTTGTAATCCCAGGGATCCTCAGATATCGATTTTGAACTAAATCTGTAAATTAACAAAGATTTTCAAAATGGCGCTGATTTGTTAAAACTTTGGTATCAGTTTCCTGTTTTTTTAATCCCAGGGATCCTCAGATATCGATTTTGACCGAAATCTGTCAATTAACAAAGAATTTCAAAATGGCGCTGAGTTTGTAAAATTTTGGTACCAGTTTCCTGTCTTGTAATCCCATGGAGTACTAAATATCGATTTTGAACAAAATCGGTCAATTAACAAAGAATTACAAAATGGCGCAGATTTTTTTAGAGTTTCATATCAGTTTCCTGTATTGTATTCCCAGGGAGTCCTAAGTATCAATTTTGAACTAAATTGGTCAATTAACAAAGAATTTCAAAATGGCGCTGATTTTTTAAAACTTCGGTATCGGTTTCCTGTTTTGTAATCCCAGGGATCCTCAGATATCGATTTTGAACTAAATCTGTAAATTAACAAAGATTTTCATAATGGCGCTGATTTTTTAAAACTTTGGCATCAGTTTCCTGTTTTTTAATCCCAGGGGATCCTCAGATATCGATTTTGACCGAAATCTGTCAATTAACAAAGAATTTCAAAATGGCGCTGAGTTTGTAAAATTTTGGTACCAGTTTCCTATCTTGTAATCCCATGGAGTACTAAATATCGATTTTGGACGAAATCGATCAATTAACAAAGAATTTCAAAATGGCGCTGATTTTTTAAAACTTCGGTATCGGTTTCCTGTTTTGTAATCCCAGGGATCCTCAGATATCGATTTTGAACTAAATCTGTAAATTAACAAAGATTTTCATAATGGCGCTGATTTTTTAAAACTTTGGTATCAGTTTCCTGTTTTGTAATCCCTGGGATCCTCAGATATCGATTTTGAACGAAATCTGTCAATTAACAAAGAATTTCAAAATGGCGCTGATTTTGTAAAATTTTGGTACCAGTTTCCTGTCTTGTAATCCCATGGAGTACTAAATATCGATTTTGAAAGAAATCGATCAATTAACAAAGAATTTCAAAATGGCGCTGATTTTTTAAAACTTTGGTATCGGTTTCCTGTTTTGTAATCCCAGGGAGCCTCTTCGTGGGTAAAACAGAACCGTATCACTTGTAACGTCTCTCCAATATTCGAAAAAAATGTTCCGCCATCTTGAATTTTTTTCATTTCGCTAAATACACCTCCTCGTCCTGATCATCTCTTGCCGAGAAACCACACTTCCATCTCTTATACTCTCCGAGATAGACACTGACGAAATTTGTATGGCAGCCATTTTGAATCCACCATTTTTAAGTTTTTTTAAATTCACCGCCAATTGGATGAGGTTTCGAGTGACATTTGTTCGAGCACCCCCTACCTCTCTTCAATACCTTGGCCGTGCTCTTGACCCTTTGCCGAAATCCTAAATCATCAGCTGTCTCCATATTTTTCTTGGATACTGCTGGTCGAGTTACACAATCGATCCATACATGTCAACTTTCCCGAATGTTGCCCACTTCCTCAAAAACATGATCGAAATTTTCAAAACACAAAAAGAATACAAAATGGCCGCCATCTCGTTTCACAGAAACATTTTACATTGTTTTATAATTTTCATATGAACTACAGGATACACCGCTCCTGATGACGTTTCAATTTTTCATCTCACTCGCACCCAGCCTAAACGATCGCCCCTAAAATAATACCATGTCGAAAATTACTTTTACTTTGATAAATTCCAGTGCTGCCAGACCTCGGCGACGAAAATACCCAAATATCATTCGTACAAGTGAAACATGTGGTTGCTCGTACTCGAATTTTGCAAAAACTACGTATTTCGATTTTTTAATTTTTGGGGTAAATCTTGAAATTTTCCCGAGAAATGGGGTAATTTTTTTCCTCAATCCATACCTCGAGTCTGTACACACAATCACCCCGTTAAAATCGAAACGTTCCGACGTTGCCAACTGCGAGAAATTTGAATTTTAAAATTGCATTTTTTCGTAATTCAGACCGAACGGCCGCCGTGACAGCCGCCATCTTGTTTTTCCGAAATTTCATAATTTTTTCCTTCTCCCATCCCGCACCCGAACACATCTCCTTATCATAACTGTATTGTTTTCTGTCTCTTTCTAGGAGAACAATTCTGTCAATTGCTACACTACTACACTTGTAGTCTCTTCAATGTTCGCCATATAATTTGATATGAAAAAAAATATTCCGCCATCTTGATCTTTTTTTCATTTCGCTAAATAGACCTCCTTGTCCTGATCATCTCTTGCCAAGAAACCACACTTTCATCTCTCATACTCTTCGAGATAGACACTAACGAAATTTGTATGGCAGCCATCTTGAATCCAACATTTTTGAGTTTTTTTTAAACTCATCGCCAATTGGATGAGGTTTCGAGTGACATTTGTTCGAGCACCCCCCACCTATCTTCTATACCCTGGCCGTGCCCTTTACCCGTCTCCGAAATCCTCAATCATCAGTTGTCTCCATATTTTTCTTCAAGTTATATTTTCTGACTTCCATACGAAGCCAGCAGTGAAAAAAAATTTTTTCATACAAAATTTTACAGGAGGAAGTTTTTAGGGAAAATCTCGAAAACTACCCCGAATATGGCAACACTGTTTTGATTTCTCGATACTGCCCGTCGAGTTACACAATCGATCCATACATGTCAACTTTCCCAAATGTTGCCAACCGCCTCTAAGACGTGATTGAAATTTTCAAAAACACAAAAAGAATACATAATGGCCGCCACCTCATTTCACAAAAACTTTTTGCATAGTTTCATAATTTTCCCGTGAACTACAGGATACACAGCTCCTGATGACGTTTCAATCTTTCATCTCGCTCGCACCCAGCCGACACGATAGCCCCTGAAAAAAGACCATGTCGAAAATCACTTTTTCTTTGATAAATTCCAGTGTTGCCAGACCTCGGCGACGAAATTACCCAAATGTCATTCGTACAAGTGGGACACATGGTTGCTCGTACTCGAATTTTTAAAAAAGTTCGTATTTCTATTTTTTTATTTTTGGGGTAAATCTTGAAATTTTCCCGAGAAATGGGGTAATTTTTTTCCCCCAATCCATACCTCGAGTCTGTACACACAATCTCCCCGTAGAAGTCGAAACGCTCCGACGTTGCCAACTGCGAGAAATTTGAATTTTAAAATTGCGTTTTTTCGTAACTCAAACCGAACGGCTGCCGTGACAGCCGCCATTTTGAATTTTAAAAACCATCCCCATTCTGTCAAAATACAGGATAATTGTAGGCGGAAATAGAAAAAAAAATAATGCTCGACCACGCCGTTTCGGATCTGTGGCGCCGCGGTTCGAGGTCGAAAAATCAAAAATTTTAAAACACTACAGCTCGGCCGCCATCTTGTTTTCCCAATTTTTTCCACTTTTTCTATAGACCTTTTCCTAATTTCTTCAATCATTGCGAGTTGCAACGAAATCGGTCGGAAAACAAAAGAGTTACAAGAATCACGTCAGCCACCATCTTGTTTTTCTGAAATGTCATAATTTTTCCCTACTCGACTCCCGCACTCGAACACTTCTCCCGTACATCATTGTATCATTTTCTGTCTCTTTCTAGGAGAACAATTATGTCAATGAGTGAGTGAGTCAGTGAGTGGTAATTTAGCTATATATAGTATAACTAGTGTTTCGCTCTGTGCGTGAGCTGCTAAAGCAGCTCACGGGTTGTGATTTAAAAAAAATCAAAATGGCGCTGATTTTTTTCAACTTTTGTATCAGTTTTCTGTTTTGTAATCTCAGGGAGCCCTGAATATCGATTTTGAACGAAATCGCAACAATAACAAAGAATATCAAAATGGCGCTGATTTTTTAAAATTTTGGTACCTTTTTCCTGTGTGGTTATTCCAGGGAACCCTAAATATCGATTTTGAACGAAATCGGTCAATTAACAAAGAATTTAAAAATGGCACTGTTTTTTTAAAACTTTGGTATAAGTTTCCTGTTTTGTGATCCCAGTGAACCCTAAATATCGATTTTGAACGAAATACGTCAATTAAAAAACAATTTCAAAATGGCGCTGATTTTTTACAACTTTGGCTGTTTCCTGTTTTGTAATCCGAGGGACCTCTAAATGTCGATTTTGAACTAAATCGGTCAATTGACAAAGAATTTCAAAATGGCGCTGATTTTTTAAAATTTTGGTACCAATTTCCTATTTCGTATTCCCAGGAATCCTCAGATATCGATTTTGAAAGAAATCGGTCAAATAACAAAGAATTTCAAAATGGTGCTGATTTTTTTAAATTTTGGTACCTGTTTCCTGTTTTGTAATCCCAGGAAGTCCTAAATATCGATTTTGAACGAAATCGGCCAATTAACAAAGAATTTCAAAATGGCGTTGATTTTTTTAAATTTTGGTACCAGTTTCCTATTTTATAATCCCAGGGATCCTCAGATGTCGAGTTTGAACGTAATCGGTCAATAAACAAAGAATTTCAAAATGGCGCTGATTTTTTGAAATATTGGTACCAGTTTTCTGTTTTGTGATCCCAGGGAGACCTAAATATCGATTTTGAACGAAATCGGTTAATTAACAAAGAACTTCAAAATGGCGCTGATTTTTTAAAATTTTGGTAACAGTTTCCTGTTTTGTAACCCCAGGGAGTCATAAATATCGATTTTGAACGGAATCGGTCAATAAACAAAGAATTTCAAAATGGCGCAGATTTTTTAAAAATTTGGTATATTGCTCCTGATGACGTTTCAATTTTTCATCTCACTCGCACCCAGCCGAAATGATCGCCCATGTAAAAAGACCATGTCGAAGATCACTTTTCCGTTGATAAATTCCAGTGTTGCCAGACCTCGGCGATGAAATAACCCAAATGTCATTCGTACAAGTGGGACACGTGGTTGCTCGTACTCGAATTTTGCAAAAAAAAATTTATTTTTCGGGGTAAATTTTGAAATTTTCCCGAGAAATGGGGTAATTTTTTCCCCACAATCCATACCTCGAGCCTGTACACACAATCTGCCCGTAGAAGTCGAAACGCTCCGACGTTGGCAACTGTGTGACATTTGAATTTTAAAATTGCGATTTTTCGTAACTCAAACCGAACGGCCGTCACGACAGCCGCCATCTTGAATTTTTAAAAACCACCCACACTCTGTCAAAATACAGGATAATTGTAGGCGGAAATAGAAAAAAAATTATGCTCGACCACGCCGTTTCGGATCTGTGGCGCCGCGGTTCGAGGTCGAAATATCAAAAATTTGAAAACACTACAGTTGGCCGCCATCTTGTTTTTACAATTATTTCCATTTTTTCTATTGATCGTTTCCTAACTTTTTCATTCACTGCGAGTTGAAACGGAATCGGTTGGAAAACAAAAGAGTTGCAAGAATCACGTCGGCCGCCATTTTGTTTTTCTGAAATGTCATAATTTTTGCCTACTTCCATCCCGCTCCCGAACACATCTCCCATACACCATATCTTCACCGTGTCTTTTTCTGTTTCTTTCTAGGAGAACAGTTACGTCAATTACTACACACTACTACTTCACTTGTAGCCTCTTAAATATTCGCCATATAATTTGGTATGAAAAAAAATATTCCGCCATCTTGAATTTTTTTTCATTTCGCTAAATAGACCTCCTCGTCCTGATCATCTCTTGCCAAGAAACCACACTTCCATCTCTCATACTCTCCGAGATACACACTCACGAAATTTGTATGGCAGCCATCTTGAATCCACAATTTTGAGTTTTTTTAAACTTACTGCCAATTGGATGAGGTTTCGAGTGACATTTGTTCGAGCACCCCCCACCTATCTTCAATACCCTGGCCGTGCTCTTTACCCGTCTCCGAAGTCCTCAATCATCAGCTGTCTCCATATTTTTCTTCAAGTTATATTTTCTGACTTCCATACGAAGGCAGCAGTGAAAAAAAATTTTTTCATACAAAATTTTACAGGAGGAAGTTTTTAGGGAAAATCTCGAAAACTACCCCGAATGTGGCAACACTGTTTTGATTTCTCGATACTGTCCGTCGAGTTACACAATCGATCCATACATGTCAACTTTCCCAAATGTTGCCAACCGCCTCTAAGACGTGATTGAAATTTTCAAAAACACAAAAAGAATACAAAATGGCCGCCACCTCGTCACACAGAATCATTTGACATAGTTTTATAATTTTCCCGTGAACTACAGGATACACCGCTCCTGATGACGTTTCAATTTTTCATCTCGCTCGCACCCAGCCGAAATGATAGCCCCTGAAAAAAGACCATGTCGAAAATCACTTTTTCTTTGATAAATTCTAGTGTTGCCAGACCTCGGCGACGAAATTACCCAAATGTCATTCGTACAAGTGGGACACGTGGTTGCCCATACTCGAATTTTGCAAAAAATACGTATTTCGATTTTTTTATTTTTGGGGTAAATCTTGAAATTTTCCCGAGAAATGGGGTAATTTTTTTTCCCCAATCCATACCTCGAGTCTGTCCACACAAACTCCCCTTAGAAGTCGAAACGCTCCGACGTTGCCAACTGCGAGAAATTTGAATTTTAAAATTGCGTTTTTTCGTAACTCAAACCGAACGGCCGCCGTGACAGCCGCCATCTTGAATTTTTAAAAACCACCCCCATTTTGTCAAAATACAGGATAATTGTGGGCGGAAATAGAAAAAAATATTATGCTCGACCCCGCCGTTTCGGATCTGTGGCGCCGCGGTTCGGGGTCGAAAAATCAAAAATTTTAAAACACTACAGCTCGGCCGCCATCTTGTTTTTCCAATTTTTTCCACTTTTTCCAGTAATCGTTTCCTAATTTCTTCAATCATTGCGAATTGCAAAGAAATCGGTTGGAAAACAAGAGAGTTACAAGAATCACGTCGGCCGCCATCTTGTTTTTCCGAAATGTCATAATTTTTCCCTACTCGACTCCCGCACTCGAACACATCTCTCATACATCATTACATCGTTTTCTGTCTCTTTCTAGGAGAACAATTATGTCAATGAGTGAGTCAGTGAGTGAGTGGTAATCGAGCTATATATAGTATAAATAATAATAATAATAATATAATATAATAATAATATATTTATATATAATAATAATAAAATAATATAATAATTATAAAGGCATACTGTTACCGACAACTGAATAACTAATTTTACAAAGTCAGGAAGCGGGTCTAAATTCTCATATTTTCTTGTATGGTCATTTTTTTCTTGAAATTATGATTGTTAGTCTGCTATGCTTTCACGACTCATCCGTTCATCCGATTTTAATGACATTTAGTACAGGAGTAAGTTGTATCCCGGGCAAGGACATAGGTTAGGTACTAATTTTTATCCTGGAAAATTAAAGAGTTTCCGCGGGAATCAAAAATCCACGCGGACGAAATCGCGGGCATCATCTAGTTTTCAATTATGTATTGGTCGATAAAAAATTATAACAATTATTAATTTATTAGTAATTTAGCCGAATAATTATTTTATTAAAATGGCAATAAAAGAAAAATTATGTATTGATCGTGGACCGTCATAATTGCAACTTCTTTGAATTTAGTTTTGTATATGGCACGAACAGTCCTTTCTGCAAGACGAAAACAGAATGACAGACATAATACTGTGAAAGTAACCAAAATATACCACTCTCGCAGTTTCTAAATCTGTCAAGTGGCGAATCTTTCTAAAATGCAGCAGAACTGAGTCTGTTCGATAAGTCATCTATATGATGGCCCCATTGGAGTTTCTTACGTTTTTCCGAGAAAAACATCTGTATCCACTAAATCTAATTCCTCATGATCAAGTTGTACAGTGGGTTTAACCTGTTTTATCATTATATTAATATCATTTGTAGGTAGAGTGTCCATAAGTGGATGTAAAAGGATGCTCTACGCAAAACATTCAATAAAGGTCGAGTATAGATGAATTGAATGAAGGGGCGACGCTTCATTCAATTCATCTATACTCAACCTTTATTTCGCTGCCTAAAATCGATATTTCGCCAGTTACCTCCTTCGGATGACTGTTTTAATAGAAAAAAATCTACAGAACCAAAATACCTATTCAAAGTTAGTTCAATCTGTAGTAGTGGAGTGTGTGCACAGAACAGGCAAAATAAGACAAGAGAATAAAATACCGTTTTGGGTTCAGTAAATAATAAAATAACCACCAATTACAAATATAATAAATTTAAATATTTTCAAAATAAATATTTTATATACAGAAATCGTCCAGTTACATTTTTTTATACGTATATTGATCGATGATTAGTTTTGTTCGATGGTAGTGGATTCATTAACGTTTGTGTACGGATACTAACAGTGACAGACGTCATTTCAGAAGCAAGGGAACGCAACCTCCCGCTTTGAGAGCCCGGAGGCGTATGGAATCTGACTGCCGAATTTCATGAATATATAACAAAATTTTGAGATGCGCGCCCGTACTAAATCTGTATGAAAAATTCGTGCTGTAAAAATGAGGAATGTTTGGAACCAGATTGTAAAAAAACTAAGTTGTATTGAAAATATTATTTATTTAAAGTATTCTTTGATCTTTTACGATTAATTTGAAATAACTTTTGTTTAAATCATGTCTCAAATTAAATCACAATAGTCGTAAAGTGATAACGCCTTTTTTGAGATTTCCATGAATTTCCCGATAATTTTCTGCTGTTACTATACGACTTTTTGACCACTTTTTTTAATTACGTCATACTCCATTTATCTGAGTAGCGAATGGTATTTATTTGGTAATGAAATTTTAATTTTTACTATCCTAAAAAGTGGTAGAAGAAAACCATGTTTTGAGTACATCCAGCCTTAAATAGTATTTAGATTTGTGAAGCATTACGGTAATTAAAGGGAGGTATGCTAGTTAGTTTGACAAATAAATGTCAATTAGTTTACAACGCTTGTTTGTTTACTTTCCAAGTTCAACGTAAACCTTACAAACAAAACTGTTTCATAATATTAGTTGGAATATCTAGATATTATGGAAAAAATGTTACTGAATGACGTGATAATAATATGAATAATAAAAATAGACAGATTTTTAAAATTATTTATTGCAGCTCTCCTTTGTGTCCATAAATTTGAAACATTAATTAGAACTTCTAAGAATATGCATATCTAAAACCAAAAATAGCAGTAGTTTTTCAAAAAAATGGTAATCACGATCGGAGAGCCTCTTGCTGGCCAGCGTAGTGGACTATGTCTGAACCCTTAGAATTTTAACAGGAGGCTCCTACTCAATAGCGGGCGCTGGCTGGGTGAAATGATGAGTAAAAATATAATCATGCTGCAACGCCCCCATGTTGGTCAGCTTGGTGGACTATGGCCAAACCGTTTTCATTCCGAGAGGAGACTCATGCTTAAATTGGAGCCTGCAATAGGTTGAAGTATGAAGTATTCTGTTTTAAGAAACATCGTTATTAGTTTCTGGACACAAATTGAGGTTCAATTCTTGCAAGGGTTGAATTGCCTGTTGCCCAGGTGGTAAAGTCTGCAATAAGAAAGAAATAGTAAAATTTTATTATTTGGATTAGAGAAAAGCATTATTTGGATTAGAGAAAAGCATTATTTGGATTAGAGAAGTTTACATTATTGTTTTTATTATTCATCACAAACGAGAATATTGACAAATATTTAATTAGACGAAATAACTTAAAATATTCGCCACAAAAAGAAAAACTAGACGACTTTGTAACTCACCTATGAAATGAAATTCCTGGGCGTTTTGCATTATTATTATTATGACATCCCACAATTGAGCACTACACCATAGTTGATTACTTAAAAGTACAACAAAATACATGAAAATATTCACAAAAAAAACTTGAGAGGTTTCAAGGGACACCCGGATGGAACGAAGTTCATCAGCAGTATCCGGAACTTGTGCAGAAACACTGTCAGGATTCATTATTGTTATTATTTTTTATTATGTACAAAATACCTGTATACACTCAACAAAAATAATCTTCGCGACACCACAATGTTCAATGCGAAATAGAAAGACGAAACTAAAATAGCTAGCTTGCTTTCTATGAGAGAGAGAGAGATAGACAGAGAAACACGCGCACGCCGCACGGCTTACAACTATAGCAAAAAGTGTCGGTATAAATTTTGGTCTTAATTTTTTCCGTTTAGCCCCCAACGCGCACAACGCGCAATAAGGAACTTCGTTCCAACAGGTAATTATTCACAATTGAAACACCGGAAGCACAACAGACGCCATTTGTAGTTAGCAAAAGGCTTCAATAGCTAAATTTGATGACGTCATATGACAATTGCGCGACACGTTCACGCAATAACCAGTCTCGTTCTAATAACGTAGCTTTTAGTAAGTAAGAAAAGTCAAAACATAGTTATACATATTTTAATAGTAAAATGCATCGTATAACTATAATTGAGTAAAATGCAACATATCCTCTCTTATATATAAAATTAAAAGAACATTATCTGTAATACAAAAACAAGCTAAAGAAGGACCTCATTGTTCTTCGTAAAAAAAATGACTTTAATCGTCGTGTAATCCACAGAACTATAGGAGAATTTTATCTGACTAAAACAACCGTCCCTACTTGTCTGAATGATTTTATTTTCTTTACTTATGGAATGAAGTAAATTTAGGACTTTATTATTGCGTTTCAATCAATATATTAAATGTTTTTAAAATAATACAACCACTGCTTGTTTTTGTAATTTATCGATATGACTGTCAGTAAATAAGGTAACAGCACTAGCACATTCCTAATAGGCCTATTACACCGCACTTTTCACAGGGACCCTTACGCTGATTCAGCGTAGTGTAATAAGGTTCAGGGACGAAGGGTCCCTGATTAGAGAGAACGGGTGGTCCCGGTCTGCCTAACAGCCTGACCGCTCTGCAGACCGGGTAGTGTAATAAAATTCAGGGCGGTTAGGGACCTCAGTCGTCGCACGACCAGCTTAGAGAGTAGTAGTCTCTATGGCTCGCGCGTGCATTTTGTCAATATATCGTGTGCTAAAGAAAAAGAAGTTTTGTTGTTCTGATAGACATGTACAAAGAAATGCTTTATTTATGGAGGAAAGAGCATAAAGACTATATGAACTATATTATAGAATAGCATAGTAATGTACTATACTATATGTACTAGCTAATGCCCGTGACTTCGCCCGCGTTTATTGAGGTTTTTTTGGTTAATAAAAAGTACCTAGTCTATGTCCTTCTCCGGGACGTAACCTACCGCTGTACCAAATTTCATCAAAATTGAATAGACGGGCCTTGAAATCGTAGCAGATAGACAGACACACTTTCTCATCCATACTAATATTATAAACGCGATCGACGCGTTTTAGTATGGATACTACTTTTTTTACTTCGATAGCATGGGTGCCATAATCAGTGAACGATAAATAATAGGTAGGTACTATGAAATTGCCTTTCTTCACTACTGATCATTTCAAATAAAAAAAGTTTGTAATGGCTCTGTATTCTAAATTCAAATTAATTTTGTTTTAAAACCATGACATTCTTTTTACAAACTCAGTCTTTTGTTTTTTGATTAGCGTTGTATTTTCATTACATTTCAACATTTTTCGTCATAATTGATACTTTAAAAATTCGTGTAATTATGGAATATGAGTTCCGTCGTGGCACCAACGCGACACAAACGGCACGTTCTTTTTTTTTCTGTTATTGAGTACCAATTAGCAGGGGTCCTCAATATAATTACAATCTAGCCAGACTATTTGACTAATAAGTAATTTTTCTTTAACCTAAGCTTATAATTATCTTATGTGCTAAGAAATTGTCCAATGACGTATCTTAGTCTTTATCGTTGTTAATAGACACTTTGTTCATGTGTTCTTTTATGCAGCACTATCACTACACTATCACTAGTCACTATGCACTAACTCAAAGGGTTTTGTCCTTTTTAGTCTTCTCACCAATTGCGTAACGTCGAGCAACTGGATTGCCTCAACGTTAACGTGATGGTGAAGCCGATGATCATGGACTTCTGCAAATTTGGTGATGACTTTGTCGACGTATTCAATTTTCAGGTCCCGATGAATTACGTCATTTCTAATGTACCACGGTGCATTCACGATGTTACGAAGTACTTTGTATTGGAACCTTTGTATTATTTGTATATTGGTTTTTTTAGTGCAGCCCCACAGCTGTATGCCATAAGTCCAAATAGGCATTAGGACTTGTTTATATAACAGAATTTTATTGCGTATTGACAAACAAGATTTTCTGCCAAGTAACCAATACATATTTTTATAATGTATTTCTAACTGTTCTCGTTTCTTTTTAGCATACGTTTTCCACCTCAGTTTAGTATCCAGTGTCATACCGAGGTATTTAGCTGTATTAACATACGTTATTTGTTGCCCATTAATGTAAATCGGGTTGTATTTCGGTGCTTTATTTGTGAAATCTATATGGACCGATTTTGATTCGTCCAACTTAATTCGCCACCTGGTCGTCCAGTCGTAGACTTTATTAATGGAAGCTTGGACTTTTGTGACTGCTTCATCGTGACTTTTTCCAATTCCTATTATGGCAGTATCATCAGCGAAAGTAGCAATCACATTGTTCTCTGACACCGGGATATCACTGGTATACAAAAGGTACAGGACCGGACCAAGTACACTTCCTTGTGGAACCCCAGCTTTTATTTCCTTCAGTTCTGAATGTGCATCTTCTTGACGAATTCTGAACATTCTGTTAGTAATATATGATTTCAAAATTTCTGGGCTAAAAATGCTTTGGGCAACATCATATTCAGCTTATATATAAGTCCTTCATGCCAAACTTTGTCGAAGGCTTGCGCTACATCTAAAAATAGAGTAGTGCAAACCTTTTTTTCTTCTAATGTTTGCTCAATTATGTTAACTATTCTATGAACCTGATCAATTAGAATCATCATTTATTTATCATTTATTTATTAAATCAAAAACATCCAATCAACATGATGCACAGTTATCAAAAGTAATACAATAAAGTTGTATGTATTAATTCAAAGTTTTTCATGAATATAACACTTAATTAGTCTATACATCATTTAAAACAGAGCATTTGTTACTGCTGCGCTAGGAAAGCTGTATGACAGCAGTAACGACTTCCTCCAGGATCTCACTGAGCGACTTATAAGTGATAGGAATTCTTATATTATTAATGTTAAACTAAGTTAAATTAGTAGACAAGCGGTGTGCGTTAGTAGTGTGTGCATCTATTTGTGTGTGAGAAGGGGGTAAGTGTGTGTGTGTGTGTGTTAGTGTGTGTGTGTGTGTGTGTGTGTGTGTGTGTGTGTGTGTGTGTTTGTTTGTGTGTGTTTGTGAGTGAAAGAGTGAAACTAAGTATTTATGGGTTGTCTCTAATCAATGGAAGTTAATAGGATTAAGATTAAAAACAAATTAAGAAAAGATTGAACAATCATTTTTGAATTTTTATTAAATTTTCTGTTTCTTCGTAACTCTTACATAAGAGAAATTTAGTTAATTCTTTTTTGCATTGAACCAAATTAAGTGAATATATCGAAATAGACTTACTTACGGTATTATAAAGAAAAGGCCCTAGAAAACATTGCTGTCTTTGAGCATGTGAAGTGGAGAATTTTTCAATCGTCATAACTCTGTCCTTACGTCTTTGATTATGAAAATCCTTAGATTTGTATAAATTAAGATTTGTATGATATTTGAGTACAATTTTAAGGATATATAACTGTCTTACAGTCAGTATTTTAGTTTCTAAATACAATTCTTTGGTGGGAAATAGCATAGGTTTATTATGCAGTACTTTGAGGATGGCTCGCTGAGCCCTTTCAATATTTAGCATATACGTTTTATAAGTCCCACCCCAAATATTGATACAATATGCTAAAATAGAATGACAAAGAGCAAAGTATGTCATCCTCCGAATTGATGGATCAGAAATAGATCTTAAACGTTTAAAAATTACAATTAATTTTCGAATTCTACTTGTTAAAATTTTGGAGTGTTCATTCCAACTAAGTTGGCTATCTATTTGGATTCCAAGATATTTAAGGCAAGAGACTCTTTCTACTGTCGGGCATCTGCAGCTAATTTGATTAGAGGAACAAGAGTGAGCTTTAATGACAATATGTCCCATATCAGGTATAAACCGTAAAGTTTTTGAAAAAGCAATGCACTTAGTCTTGCTAGTATTTATTGATAATGAGTTTGCCTGAAGACATTTAATGACCTTAGCAAGACCTGTTTCAGCTAATCGAGAAACTTCATTCCAAGTAGAACCATGAAATAAAAGCGTGGTGTCGTCAGCAAAGGCGACAATTTTCCCACCAGTAAGTTCAAGGTTGCACAAATCATTGACGTAAATCAAAAACAAGCAAGGCCCCAGGATACTTCCTTGAGGTACACCAAAAGAAATAATGGATTCTTCACTCAAAAAGTCCCCTACTTTAACACGTTGAGTTCTATTTGAAAGGTAGCTTTCAAAAAGACTGCGCAATTCCTCTGATACCTATTTTTTCCTGTTTATTTAATAAAATCGGAATAGAAACTGTATCAAATGCTTTAGCAACATCTAAAAAAACACCAATACATTTCTGTTTAATATCAAGTTTACGAGTAATAAAATCGGTTAATTCAGAAATAGCACTTGTTGCACTGTTGATTTTCCTGATAAAAAGCCAAACTGATTTTTAGATATAATTTTGAATTTGTCTAAGTAAGATATTAATCTTTTATATAATAGTCGTTCTAGAATTTTAGATAAAGCTGTCAAAATTGAAATTGGGCGGTAATTGGACAAATTGCTTCTATCACCGGCTTTAAAGAGGGGCTTAATCAGAGCTTTTTTAAATAAGTCAGGAAAAATTCCTTTTTTAAAGCTTAAATTGCAAATATGCGTTAGAGAGGCAGCAATTAAATGTTTAGGCAATTTTAGTATTTTGGACGGGATACCATCACATCCAGTCGCACAATCATTTTTCAAACCTGTTATAAGGGAAATAATCTCAGAAATATCAGTGTATAAAAGGCCGAAAGTATTTAAAGGACTACTAGAATTGATGCTGGATGTAGGATGGCTTCCATCAGTCCTATTTTGATCAATACTGTTAGCTAATTCTTTCCAATATTTGTAAAATACACACAGACAGCTTAGGGTCACCAAACATTAGTAGAAGAGGGTCTTCCAAATTATTTTCTATTTTTATATTAGTGTGAGTTAATTGTTTTAAAATATCCCATGTTTTTTTTATGTTATTACTAGCTTTCATTAATTCAGAGCTGTCGTACTCTTTTTTTGACTTTTTTTAGAATCGAATTACAAAAATTCCTATACCTTTTATATGAAATTTTAAGAATTTCATTGTCGGGAGCCCTTTTGCTCTTGCGATGCAAAGAATCACGGTGGCGGATACATTTTAAAAGTCCTGGAGTGATCCAAGGTTTTAGTATACGCTTGCGTGAAGGTATAGGTTTAATTTCCGTATTATTAACAATAGCTGTAGTTTCATTAACTAAGATTTGGGCTGCTACGTTAACATCAGACTCGCTCATTACCGAGCTAAGGTCAGCTTTTGCTAGGTCAATCACTGCCTGTTCAAAGTTTATTTTTTCTTATCTGTTTACTGTGACTAGGCTTAGTTTCCATACTGGTAGGTTAAACTGTTAACAGGTTATTCTTGCCCGCTCTACCGCGCGCTCGGTCAATTTTGGAAACTGTAGGTATACCGCACAGTAAGACGGTATCTGTTTACTGTGGTAAGACCGTTAGCTGCACTCACACATAGACGGCATAGGCCGGTAAAGATACTTTGATACTTTGCGTAGTCAAGTTACTACTACAAGTACTATTTTCAAATGTGAATAAATTTTTATAATCGTTATTACATTATACTTTAACAAACCTTTAGTGAAAACAATACAACATAACTTTTAAAGTGTTAACTAAAACGTGTACAAACATACTTATAAGTACTAGTATACCTGCCTAACTAAAACTAAGAATTAAAATAATTATCAAAATTTTTTGCCCTAGGTAAGGTGCCTAACACGCAGGCAGTATTCCCGCGCTGAATAGCTATAGCAATTCGTTGCGCGAGATAACTGCCCGCCCGAGGGTCGCCTGTTGCCTCCCTGAGGCGTTTACTAAGCTCCTTATGGAGATTTTTAGCACCCCTGCCCCACGGGCCCAGTGTCTCGACGCCAAGACAATTGTACTTATTGACCTTTGGGCGCTCGCGTGCGTCAGCTGCAGCCCCGGCTCGTACGCTAGTAGATTGTAAGTAGGACGCCGCCAATGTATCGGCACACGTTGCGTCCCATACTAGCGCACGGCCCATTCTCCATGGGATCAACGACATCCCGTCGGGACGCTTGCAATCGTTGCGCACAATCTGGGGCTCCAGTGCGGCGGGAACGTTAGCACTGACGAGCGCCCTTCTTAGGATGTCGTTGAGTGTGGCATGGCGTGAAAAGTGGCCGGCGCCCGAGGAGCAGGTAAGTCCGTGGTGGCCAAGATGATCTACGTGGGCTCCGCAAGAGACACAGTTGTGGACTACGCATAGAGCAGCTCCAAGCCGGAGAGCAGCGGCAATGCGTAAAGATTCCGGGTCGATCAGGGTGCCAGTATTGGGTGAGGGGTAGGCATGGAGCCAGTAACCAGACTCTGGCCTAGAAGATGCAAGGAGCCTCGCCCGGTCCTTGCCTACCGCGGTGTCAATAAGGGTATCTCATATTGAGACTGACATGATGTTGTCCCAAGCCCTTTGAATTTTCGGTTGGGTCGGGAAATTTAGATTAAGTCCGGCTAGCCATGCATTCTTCGCCTCATCCAAGCACGCAACCTCGCAGTTTGTACGCAGAGGGTCTTTAAGGATTTTACCTGCGAGATCGGAGGTGCTATGGGTTGAGGCTAAGAACGCCGGTAACGCAATGGTGGAAATTTTGCGGGTACCTAAGCCACCATACCTTATCGGTAAGGTGGCTTGTGTCCACGCCTGTTCTTTTAATTGGATATTTAGAATTGATTCCAATTGCGATTTTATAAGCTGATCAATAGGCCGAACTAAATGGCTGTGTTTCCATATAGGACAGCAGCGGAGCAAATATGTGAATTTTGGAACCAAACAACAGAATTTTAAGATAAAGAGACCACAGTGGCTGTTAATTTTAAGAAGGCGGTCCGAACGGTTAATAAATTTGGATATCAAGTTTGTTAGAATAGGAGGAATGGCTTCATCAAATATGGGCGATCCAAGGAGATGTAGACTATTCTTGAATACGATCTTAATGTTAGGTGCGACATTAATGAAATTTTGAAGAATATGAGAAGAAAGAGAAGAATCTACTGAGTCAGAAATATACAACTCGCATTTATTGAAATTTAGTTCAAGGCCAATATCTTTAAAGTTTTTACTAATTTGAAGAAAATCCGTTAGAATCGTCTGTGAGTCACCAGCCAGCGTGCCATCGTCAAGGTACCACACATTTATATTGGAATTTAGGCTATGGATAATCGAATTTATTGCTAAACTAAATATAGCTGGACCGAGGGGGTCACCCGGCTGACAACCTACTTCGGAAAGGATTTCATTGCTTTTGTGCATTAATTTAGATGGATCGTGATAACATTGTAGTAAAAAATTATAAATTTTAGGGACCGTTATTTTAATTTCATTCAATAAAGTATCCCTGTTAACCGGATTAAAAGCATTCTTAACATCCAATTTTAAAAGTACCTCGCATGAGTCGCTCTGCACGAAAGTACGCACTGCATGTACGGCTGCTTCACAGCCGCCACGCGTACCGAATCCAACCTGAATCGGTTCAAAAATATTTTGTAGTTCCTTTCGTGTATGTCTAACGCAGATTTTGGCTGTCAGTCGTCGTAAAGTCGAACCAATGGCGATAGGACGCACGCCACCATCTTTTTTTGAAAGGGCTATTAAGTTCGCCCCGTATAATATTGGAGTTATGTCTTGACACACGTCTCCCAACAGCATGAGATTGATCAGCTTTGTGAGGCCAGAAACAAGGCGCTCGCCAGCAATACCAGCTCCATGACTGGTAAGGTCAACTAGATGCTGCGGGGATATGCCGTCTAGACCAGACGCAGATCCTTTTGGGAATGAAGCGAGGGCTACTATAACGTCTTTTTCACTTACTTGTAAACAAACTAAGGGGTCAGAAGGTGGATCCACAAAAATGGGGGTGGTAGGGCCGGGAGGGTGTTTGGATAATAAAGCAGCCGCTGTCTCCGGTGTATCAGGTGCCAGGTGTCAGAAAAGAGTAAGCGTGTTGCACCCCTGAGGTCACCGTCGTGGATTTTCTCTTCGACTTTCCCAAACAGGTTATATTTTTTAGGGCCTGTTCTGGGTGATAGGTTAGGGGTGGGCGAATTTTTTATAATATTATTTTTAATCTTCTGAGTCAGAGATGTAAGGCAATTATTGTCATTAGAAACGTACAGTATTTTGTAGGTGAAAGTTAAGAGATTATGCCATTCTTCTTCGTTATTGTGTCGAACGCACTTAATAATAATATCAGTAAGTGCTTCGGCTACTGCGGGTCTGGCTCCACGTGGCACACGTTTTATTATTGGTGTTGTCTGTTTGAACCGATCGAGGTGAGAATGGAACCGGATTGTGGTGTTGGGTGACAGTGACGGAGTGTTTAGGTGTATGTGATTTGGAGCGCTTATATTATTTTGAACAATGCGAACATTATGAATCCGTGTCTGGTGAATATGAAGGCCCCTCGTGGATAAAAAACACTTGTTACACACACAACAATCCATGGAAGGCAACAGGTACGGTAAAATATAAATATGTTGTTATCTAAATTATTCCACTATGCACAATTATTTTAGGCCTTAATAATTACATAAAATTGAATAAACTAATACTATCTAAAACTTATGTAAATAAATATTCACAATTAAAGTCAAAAATAACTGTCGAAAACATCAGAAACACAGAAATTTATAAACTTTGGCGAAAATGGCCAAGTGCGCAGGTGAAGCTTGGTGGCATCCAAGGCAACCCGGCTGCTTCACCAATGGAAAAAATGTAAGAAGCTGTTGCCACAGGTTACGTTTATGTCAATGCGTTGATATTTATAATAGGTTATGGCGATAGGGAACATTCAAATAAATGCCCAAAGCAGCAGATTGAGGCCACTTCACGAAACACCTACACTCACAGGGCTGCATCACTGATATTTACACATGTTTCAGCCAAAATATCGTTTAAAAAGCCTATCGTACGTATTACTAAAAAAAGAATTCTATGCTTTAACAAAATTTGACAACGTAGCTGTCGACGGCCATTACATTATTATTATTTTATTTTCATAAATGTTTATTTGGCATACTATATGTATGCCAAATAAACTACTCAATTTTATAAAATATACTTACACACGGGTATATGTAGGACTAAAAACTAGATACACCTACATGTTTTTTCAGACAGCTGTATGATAATAACAGTATTGTCTGCAATCACTGCGATAACTCTTGAAGTATCGAGATTGCAGACTTGCAAAAATTAGACACTGCTTATGGACGGTGCTACGTGCAAAACGAGCGACATGTAGAGGAGATTATACATATCAGGGAAACGAACAGTAGAGATGAGGCGTATATACTGTAACAGGTTTCAAAACTAGGTTTCACCCAAGACGTATGAGTACCAAGTCTCTCGTCTGCGTACGAAAGCGTTTCGAGTATTTAGGAGTATGTACTAGGAAGTCGTGAGGTGCTTGCAAAAACCAAATTAAAATCAACCTTATTACAGAACAGTTAAGACAGTCTTTAAATCAGCTGAACAGTGAACTCGTAATACTCTTATGTCACGAACGCGTACCTTGCAAGACGCGTGCGAAGAACTCTTGTTCATTTATTTACTTATTAAAATTTATGATTTTTTAAGTTTTAAAACCTAGGCTATCTGACTGTTACTAATAATTAAGGTACACGATTATTGACCAAGTTTTACTACATGGGTCATTAGAGTAATTAGGCTGTCTCAAAGCACCATTGTTATTTTGAAAACAACTCACAGATAAGCGATTGGTATTGTGTATTACGCAGGTATAGTTAGTACGTGCAAAGGATTAGTTATAAATAATATCACAGACACGCGGACCCTCTCAGGTATCAGGATATGTAAATGTTACCATAGGTACTTCACGCGGACTATGCAATTGCATCAATTTAGGTAGGTCCAAGACCACTAAAAGTCAAAAAAACTTCCAGTTGGTCAACAAAACATAATGCTATAAATAAAAACTTTATGACCATTGCCCTTACCCAAAGTAAGTTTGAATAAGAAAATGTATTGTGTTAAAATATGATGTGCAAAACATACCTAATGCTGTTTATGATAAGGTACAAATTAAATTGTAATCATGATTATTTAAAAGATATAATTATAACCTTACTCTATTTTCAATTCGCAAATTGACTACTGGTTTCAAGGTTATTTCCGGAATTTACAATTTCCGAATATTGTCTGGTCTGGTCTAGTTGAAGGCTTTGACCGTGGGTATTTATCACCCTATCGGCCAAGATAGAAATCGATAAGGGTTATGGGTTATAACCGATTAGGGTTATGACTGCCACACGCCTAACGGGTTATCCCGCTACAATCTTAGGCTGCAAAATCATTTACTATACTACTAAGTTTTAGTAGAATAAAAAAGCTGAGAACAGTATGGTTTGTTTGTGTAGATGTTGTATAATCCAATAGTAATTTGTGTGCCCCTTAGATAATTGCTATAGCCAAGACTACGTTAAATTTGGGCTCTATCGGATCTCTTGTTTAATTTGATCGGATTACATAGTCCGAGTGGTTTAGTTTTAGCAATTTAGCGTTCCGGTACGATGGCGAATGTGCCATTTTTATCTGGTGACTGCATCATCCCTCACCACTAGGCACAGAATAATATAATAGTACTGCACTAGGTGACATCGCAGTCAAGGGCTAACTTTTAGAGGGGTAGAGGAATCAAAAAGAATAAAAAAAACCTATTAAATTAAAAAAAATATTGATTAAAAATGTTCCTTAAAAAAATATTTTTATCTTTAAATAGTGTCTCTGAGAGGCATAGATCTAGCTATTCGGGTATCCATAATTTCTGGAAGTAAGCAATTTAAATTTTACTAATTTATCTTCCATGTTTTTTCACAGTTTTATTATAATTACTTGGAAGCTAGGCGAAAGCTGAAACCATAATGGCGCTATTAGTACGATTTTATTAAAATGGAAAGTCTATACTAATATTATAAATGCGAAAGTTTGGATGGATAGATGTATGCATGTTTGTTTCTCAATCGCACCCCAACGGCTGATCAGATCTGGCTGAAATTTGGCACTAAGTTAGATTATAGTCTGGAATAGCACATAGGCTACTTTTTATTACGGTAAATCAAAGAGTTCCCGCAGACGAAGTCGCGGGTATTCAGTAGTATTTAATATTATAACAAAATAGTGTACAGTCATAAGACAGGAGAATGTACGACAAGATAGATAATGATCATATATCATTGTATAGATATCTAATATGATTATACACACAAATATTAGGAATTTATTTCTCAACTAGATGATGTTTTAGGTAGTTTTTTGATTCCCGCGGAAACTTTAATTTTCCGGCATAAAAAGTAGCATATGTCCTTCCCCGGGATACAAACTAACCCTATACAAAATTTCATCAAAATCGGTTGAACAGATGGGCCGTAAAAGAGTAGCGGACAGACAGACACACTTTATTAGTATATTACACAATATTAGTATTGATTTTCCCTGGTCTGGTCTTCGGCCGTGGCTAGTGACTATGCAACCGGCAAATCAATTTAATCAAATATAAATGAAAATCTCAAATCTTTCAGGTAACTGAATTTGAATATAAAATAATCTTACCTTGTGATATATAAAACAAGTAAAATCCAATCCAGAAGCGAATACTCCAATCCCATTACAAAGCAAGGGTCTACACTAGCGGCACGCTATGATGGCCGGTTTGACACATTACAATAGTGATGTGGAATGTCAATTTATTCTCGAACAAAAAACAATTAAGTTTTGTTTTTGTACCTGATTAAATAGGTTTAATAAAACAAAAATGTATATGTTTATTTAATTTATTTGAACGAACTGAATATTTGAACGAAAATGAATATACATACTTTATATGCACACAAGAAACATATGAATACAAAAGATACCAAAAAAGGTGCCACAAAAGGCCATAATTAATCAGATTCGTCCATACTACTATTTTCACTGTCGTCACTGCTATCATCACATACATTAATAATTATATGTTCGTTTTCTATAATATTATCTATTTTCACATCTCTTTCATAATCTTCCCTTATTAATTTAACAGTTCTATTCACAACCTTTTCCCAGTCTCCTTTAGTCACATGTTCACAAGCTTCTTCTAATAATTTTAGCATTTTTTTTGTGGTAAATGGGGGTTCTGTATTGTGTCTTGCAGCATATCCCTTAATTTGAGCCCACACCAACTCAATCGCATTATACTCACAATGGTAAGGCGGTAACCGTATAACTCTGTGCCCATGTTCTAATGCTATTTCGTCAATGACGTATCGGATCTTGGTTGGTTTGTTTTCTTTTAAAAGACGTACTAATTCCGCTTTTAACATATGCGACGATATCAGCTTTCTTTTGGGATTGGGCAGGTGGCTTGTCAATTTGCATCGAGTGGTATGGGGCGTTGTCCATAATTATAATAGATGGTTCAGGGAGGCTACACAACATTGAGGTAAACCATTCAGTAAACTTTTCTCCATTCATGTCTTCATGATAGTCTCCAGTGGTTTTTGACGCAAAAGCCATGAGAGAACCTTCGACAAACCCGTTGATGGTTCCGGCGTGACAAATTATAAGTCGCGATCCTTTTCCTACAGGAACTTTGGAAGTAGATGCTGCTGTGTCATCGTTCCAAGAACGGCCTACAGTATGGTTAGCATTAAGCCATGTTTCATCCAAGAACACAACATTTTGCCAATTTTTGATTTCTTTCACTTGCCGTAAAAAAGTATACCTTGCCATCGCTATATCAAATCTTTCCATCAATATTTTGCGTTTGTTACATTTTTTGTATCGAAATCCAATGGTCTTCAAAATCTTCGTTAAAGAACTTTCCCCACCGAAGAATAATCCAGCTTCCTTCAGTGAATGCACCAACTTTTTTCTTGTTGGATACTCCTTCTGTAAATAGTAGCCGTAAACATGTCTTCGGATAGCATCGGCATCAAAGCTATCGATGCCTACGACTGGTTTTGCTCGTTTTCTCTTTTTTGGTGTGTGAAGTTTATTTTCTTCTGTGCCAGTCTCGCCATATTTTTTTTTAGTTATCCGTCTAACAGTTCGTTGTCCAATATTAAGCGCATCAGCTACGCGTTCAACCACTGACGTTATAGGTAAAATTGGCCCTCCATTTTGAGCTTCACGATCGAAATAGTTACGAAGGCGTATTACGAACTCACGTGTCTGACTATTTAGAACAGTTCTCTGCGTACGTTCGGTCATATCGACGAAATCCACAACAAAGGGCTTGAACAGAGTCCAAATTAACGAGCAAGGGTCAACAGTAATGCAGTATCAATATTTGAAATCCAAAGCCAGGTCAAAACTATATCACAATCGCATTGCACTGACAGTTTATACTTTTCGAAGCAACGTCAATTCGAAACTGCTTTGTTTTGCATTGAGCATTGACGCGAGTTTGCCGGAGGTAGTAGTTGTGCTAGCCAGCGATCCTATGTGACGATCGTATTAGATTCCATTTTTAAAAATTTATTGATATTTTTTTGCGATTTCAGAGGTTTGTCCACATAGTGAAAATTGTTCATATTCACAAGTACATTCACCCCTTAAATGGTGCAAACTGATTTTTCTACACTTGTATACATTTAAGAAATCAATTTAATAAATAAATTTTGAGTCCTAAACCTAAAACTACATTCGATAAAATTTATGAATCTCTGCACATCACTATCGTCAATAAAGTAATACAATTATTTCCTTCAAAGTCGTTATCAATTAATACGGAACTTCATGAGCGGACAAACGTCAAACCGGCCATCATAGCGTGCCGCTAGTTTAAATGTTATTTTCACTGATTCCACTGTCAAAGTCCGTATAGAGATGCCAAGGTCAGAAAAACAAAAACACTAAATTTTTATGGTTTTGTTGGAAGCAGTTGAGCAGAGCAGAGTACCTCAATGATCGCAAGTGACTAGAAAAGTGACAGTAAAAGGTTTGTGGGATTTATAGAATGTAAAAATATAGACATCTCTACCATTTGCAATTTATTTGTCTTGGAAATACCATTGTAATTTTGATAAACAATAAAAACAACGTTCAAGTATTCGATAAATAGGTTTACTTGTGTTTTATGCAGGTGCAATCTGCACGTGCATAGGATTAGGTCATAAATAAGCGACCCTTTCAAGTATCAGGTAATATAAAATACAATACTTCACGCGGGCCATTCAATTGGATCAATTTAGGTAAGAGGGATCTTTTACCTAAATTGATCCAACTGCAAGTAAAAGTCAAAAAACTTCCAGTTGATTTCAGTTACAAAATGTCATACAAACTCATCTTGTGTACCAAAAAGGAAACAATATCTAAGTATAAATAAAAACTTTATGACCGTTGAGCTTTTTATTCAAAGTAAATATGAAAAAGAAATAATATTGTATTAAAATATGTATTGCAATATATACCTTAGGAAGCTTAGGATAAAGTACAAATTAAATTGTATTCATGATTAGCTTCTTCGTTTTAGAATTTCAAATTGTTGCGTTAATATTTTATTACTTATAATATTATTTGGTTTTTTTATCGAAAGGCAGTGCTACACGTTACTTATGTCGAAAGGTAAAAGAATAAATAAAATTTATGCTAACAATGAAACCATTTTATAATAGGTACCTTTTATTGACCCGTGATAAGTAGTATTGTTTACGATCAATTTGGGAATTAGAATTTCTGAATTTTCTCTGGT
This sequence comes from Erebia palarica, assembly GCA_964035005.1. Lineage (NCBI taxonomy): Eukaryota > Metazoa > Arthropoda > Insecta > Lepidoptera > Nymphalidae > Erebia > Erebia palarica. The sequence continues at coordinate 27,918,122 of OZ035986.1, forward strand.
CTGGGGATCCGGGAGGCTTCGGTCGTGGCTAATTATTATCACCCTATCGGCAAAGACGTTGGGCGCTCCGGTACGATGCCGCGTAGAATACTATCAGGTGAGATCGCAGTCAAGGGCTAACTAAGCTTGTAGAGCATAAAAATAAATTTCAGTACAAGTAATGCTACGAAAACGGTATCTGCCTAAATCTCTCAGCAACAACGTATGCCATGTTGAGTTTGGCAATTACAATTTCAAAGAAGATATAATATTTCAGGAAAGTAAGTTCAAAACCGATTTACGAAAAAATTAGATTATAATTATGTATATCGTACAAAATTATTTAATAGTTATTAAAAAAACTGATCCCTATTAATTAATAATTAAATACCAGTATCAAGCACTCATTCTATATCTATTAAATCGGATCAAGAACCTAACATTCTACGTTCATCAAACTAAGGCAGTCGCGCTATGTATTGTTAGCAACACGTTTTTTACAAAGGCTTGTAGAGAGCTCACGCACACAAAAGAGCCCATCCAGCAACACATCCTCCTTCGAAGAGCGCTCGGCTCGGTATCCCGGTGGTGCAGTCTGCGATCCATTTTACACGTGACTTTATTGAGACTTCTGATAATTTTTCTTGGTCATGTAGGTATTTATAGAACTTTATTTTTTTACAATTTATGTTATATATATACTAAACATTCATGGGAAATTTTATTTAATCAGTAAATTCACCAAACTTTTAAGAAATACAGGTTATTGTGCCGCGTAAATTTTGATAAATCGTGCACATTGATTTGATTTTTTTATTAACTAATTTTGTATGGAACTTATAAAAACGAATCGCAACAGTCCAATTTTAGGAGTGTTTAACATATTAGTGTTTTTTATAAGTCATTTATAATAATTTTTCGTGAATTTATATGGGTCAAAAGTGTCACCCAAAAGTGTAAAAATGGTAAACGTCTTCTGCGAGAATGAGAATTTCACTAATAAATTTCAATAAAATTAATATTTTTTTTTGCAACAGTCTACTAGGGAGGGATTAAATCTTTAATGTTTTAATTTTCTTTTTGTCATAATTATAATATGTCATGCACAAAGCCCGTCAAATGTTCATAACAAATCGGTTTACGGGGATACGGATTCTTAAACCCAGAGATAGTAAATCCCATAGATTTATTATTTGTACAAAGATTTGTACTACCTACCGGTAAACCTAATCTTCTGTCAGTATTCAAAGAGAATCACAGAAGAGAATCTTCATATGTCATTTTGAAAGATGAATATTTTTCTTATTGATAGAGGCTAAACAAATACAAATGTTTCATTTAATCTAATTTTAAAAAATGTAGACAAATCCTTAGTTGCAAATTGCTAAATTCTCTGTTATTTCTGCAAAACGGTTTCCATAACTCAAACTTTTCTTCTCGCTTCGAATAGATGTACCGTACCTACCACTCCAATTGCCACTGTTGCTCGTTCATGCTCAAAGCTCGTGAGAGGTAAATTATATATTTATTATAGCCTGAAGTCAAAGATGATATCTGTCATGAAATAAGCGATTAGTTTATTGAATTCGTAAAATTTCCCTACCCACATCATGAATCGCCAGACTTTAGACTTCACTGATCAGAAGTTCTATAAATTAAATGATTGCGTTAATCGATAATTAGGTATTAAGTATTTAAATTCAGGCGCGTTCAGTAAACATTTCACACCTTGGTTGGGACGTGCGCCCAGCGCTGCCGCATCGTGTTAGGCTCGTAACGTCGCCCGCTAACTTACGCTTACTACGGGCCGAAGGCTTGCGTTTTTGATTCCGAATAATAGCTGCGTGTGCCGTGTAGTATTATTTTCGAAAGGTGGTGTATTTTTAGATTAACAGTTAATTTAATCATATTATTGTGAGTGTTTTGATAAAAAGTAAGCATTCTATTAATGTAAATGTAATAATTAAATAGTATTAATATTAGACATGCGAAAGTTTGAATGGATGGATCAATCACGCCAGAACGGCTGAACTGATCTGGATGAAATTTGGCACGGAGATAGATTATAGTCTGGAATAATACATAGACTACTTTTATCCCGGAAAATTGAAGAGTTCCCGCGGGCATAAAAAAAATGTCTCTTCAACGATTTTGATGAAATTTGGTGTAGGAATAGTTTGTATCTAGGGGAAGGGCATAGGCTACTTTGTATCCCGGAAAATTAAAGAGTTCCCACGGGAATCGAAAGGCCTTAATACATGCGGACGAAGTCGCGGGCATCATCTAGTAATGTTATATAGTATTCTTTTAAGTACATGTTACTTACAAGTTACTTGACTGTAATGTCACCAGGTGGTGGGTGATGATGTAAGTACTCTAAGATGGTAGCGGGCATACCTATTAGGGATATGGCAGTTACACCCCTAATCAGTGATATATTTTATTAGTAGCTGATGCCCGCGACTTCGCCTGCTAGGATTGAGGTTTTTTGGTTCCCTCGGGAACTCTTTAATTTTCCGGGATAAAAAGCAGCTTATGTGCTATAATCTATCTCTGTGCCAAATTTCATCCAGACCCAATCAGCCTTTCTGGTGTGATTGAGTAATAAACATCCATCCATCCATACATACATCCATCCATCCAAACTTTCGCATTTATAATATTAGGTATAGATTTAGGTAAATGTATTTTATTGAGAAAATACCTATCCATCAGCTAGCGCAAATCCAAGATTGGCTACCAGGAATCGCCACTGCCATACCTAAGTAGAAACATTTATTACATTACATGTAACGTAAGTGTACCCTTTTTCAGTATAATAAGGTTCCTGAGACTTTAAGATTTTTAAAGTATATATTGCTAAACATGATATCAGTTTGAAAGCTTTTATGTGTTGAATATTGGTATTATTCCAGTAATTAAATGCATTAATTATGTAGTTTTGTTTCTTAGTTGTTTTTATATTAATTTATTTGTGAACCTCTTGTTTGAACCCTATTTCGTGATGAAATTTTGCTCTGCTTCGATGTTCGTGAATTCGTGGCACCTATTTCGTGATAAAGTTTTACAGCGAGCTATGATTATTTATTAATAAAAACATAATTATTTAAAAAGTTTTATAACTAAGAACAAGATACAGATATTTTTTATAAAAATAATTAATAAAAAAGATGTAAGAGTGAGACTCAGCCTAATGACAGCTTTTATTAGTTACTTACTACTTACCTACTTGAAACTAAAAAATAAAACAAAGCTCGTCTCTTTTGTTTGTTACTTTAGTTTATTAAAAAATATTATTAACTAGATGAGGCCCGCGACTTCATCCGCGTGGATAAAGATTTTGGATTCCCGCGGGAGCTCTTAAATTTTCAGAGATAAAAGTAGCCTATGTCCTGCCCCGGGATACAACCTATCCCTGTACCAAATTTCACCAAAATACCACCTACCACTTACCTACTAGCCTACCACTATAGATTTATCTGTCACGAAATCGGGGAAAAGTATAACTAAATAGACTGTCCCTTGATTCGTAATATTGATTTTTGGAAATACCCGCATTTAATTTTATAGATCATTTTAAAATTATGTAAATTAACTATTAACTGCCCTATATATAGTAAAAATATAGAACATACCTAAAATAAATCGAATAATAAACAAAATTAGGCTGGAAGCACCTGCACGAATTTACGTCAAAAATGTAAATTCAGGTCACCTTGAAGCTCGTATTATAAGAATTCCAGTGAACAAAACACATAACGAGTTTAGCTCCTAAGAAACTTAATTATATACATTATTTGATTTGAAATTTATATTTAAATTATCATAAATATAAATGCACAAGCTACAAAAATGTTTGTTGAATATCCCTAATTCGGTAGTGCTACGAACTACCCTACACATGAAAAATAGAATGACCGCTATTTCATGAGTCGATTTATTGAAATTTTAAAGGAATCCTATATTTTTATTTAACTTTTTTCGAGTAAAATCGATTGTTAAGGAATACATAAAAGCCCTATTAAAAGTTTTATTAAAATGGATTTAGCTATGCCTTTCTGTAAGCTTAAGAAATACGAGCACTACCCTTACGGTGACGAGTCATAAAAGAAAGCCCCACAGCTGTTCGTGGCCGTCTGACAGTTTCGAGGGTCGTATATCTTTCAGTTTATTAACCAAAATGGTGGTACTTGATTTTTTGGACAGTTTAAATGATAGAGACTTTATAGAAATTATATTTAAATTGCTTAATTTTTGCGCCAGAAACAAAACTAACGAAATGACGTACTATCACGAAATAGGGGCCCGTTACCTTAAGGCACGGAATGTGGTGCAAATTGCGATACAACGAAGTTCTACAAGATTGGTTAATGCCCTTGTATTGGTTGCAATATGAATGACGTGCCACCTTTTTTGTACGTTGATGGTGCCAACTGCCCACATGGTGCGAACAAACACTTTAACGACAGGCAAACATTAATTTTTATTATCTATTTAAATAAAATTCAAAGTCCTGACTGACTGATCTATATATCAACTCACAGCCTAAACCACTGGCCCTAGAGACATAAAATTTGGAGGTTGTGTTCTTTGTGAAGAGTAGGTATTCACTAAGAAGGGGGTTTTAGATTCCATCCCTAAGGGGGTAAAATAACGGTTGAAAGTTAGTATGAAAGTCTGTGCTTTTTCAATTTATATCCATGAAACTTGGTATTTGAGCTACCGGTTTAAAATGAAGTAATATGTATTTCACTATTTTTGAAAATTCTTCTCCCAAATTTTGGTTAAATTGGGGTTGAAAGTTTGTACCAAAGACCATCATTTTTCAAGTTTAAGACATAAAACTTGGTATTTGGCCTTCCGGTTTAAAATGATCAAATATATATTTCACAGTTTTTGAAATTTCTACCCCAAAAAGGATAACATTGGTGATGAAAATTTAACAAACTATTTTCCATGAAACTTATTGCCTTTCGATTAAAAATAAAGAAGTACGTGTTCCAACCCTAATTGTATTTAATTATATACTAGAACACAAAAAATCGTATATAATCAAATCTATCAACCCGTTTTAGGAACAGTTCGCGCGCGAGGTCCGAGGAATTTTAAGGAATGTTGACGTAATGAGATAGAGTTGTGATTTTGCCGATATTACGCAATACTAACACATCTTTAGTATCTGTGCGCGTGTATTGAATTAATTATAAAATAATAATTCTATGAGGATATTAAGTGCAATAAGGAAAAAATAATTGTATCATAACATTTAATTACAATGAACTGTACAAAATGAAGGTAAAATATAATTAGTCTGCCGCAATCAGAATAATCAGTACTTTATGGAATTTAAAAATTAAACAGCTGTTTGCACAGACAAAGAAACTTTTAAGTATTGTACTATTTATAGTACCATATAACCCTGCTATTGCAAAATTATAAACAGGACTCGATAAAGCGTACTCTCGCGCCACGATAGGCGCTAGTATGGGAGTGTACAGGGTATGAAGCGACGGTTGGGCGCGGGGCGCACCCGCCCGCCACCTCAGCCCCCGATTCCTCAGAGCTGGCGCGCGGACTATAGGTAGTTAGACGTAAGAGCTTAAGACGACTCCAAATATTTCTTTGATACTTATCTACGTCATGCTAATATATTATTAGTGTGAAAGTGAGTTTGTTTGTTGGTTTGCCCTTTAATGCAACAACAGGGCAACGGATAACAAGTAACAACGGATAAAGTTTTTGTAGAATCTGGAGAGTGACATAGGTTACGTTTTATCCAGGAAAATTAAGGAGTGCCCGTGGGAATTAAAATAACTTATGCCACAGGAACGAAGTCACGGGCATTAATCAGTTAAAAGTTAAAGATGTAACGAGATGATAAATTATAATATTACTAGCGATCCGCCCTAGCTTTTTTAGCACTTATCATTATAACATTCCATACTCAATATAAAAGCCCGTGGGAAAAAGAGAAGCACATCAGGTTTTACAAATTAGCACTGTGTACTTTGTAGGAGTTCGTATACTGTATCAAATATAGCGTTTGCCCACCCGCGCCCCGCCTTCACTCCGCCTGTAACTGCCGGCTGAGGTCGCGCAATTGTCTGTTCCACGTTACTTTATTTCTATGATGTTTCTTATGGTATTCGTCTAAATTAAATGGACTAAAACGCAATTTTGTACTAAATTATATACTTGAGATGACTAACATATTTACTTTGATAAGTATTAAAACTATTTCTGTAAAAACACCTACGCAAGTTTTAAACCAAATTTGAAAATCATTAATCATTAATCGTTATTGTGAGACATCCTTAAAAGATAGATATATGCTATCGGGGACTTGTTTTTAGAACTTTTTGAGAGGAACAATTCCATCTTACATTATTTTCATGTAACTTTAACTATATACGCAGCGCACGCCACGGAAGCTCTCAGATGAGACGATTTTTCCCGACTTAATTCACATTATTGCAATTTTCGTAGGAATCATAATTTTTTTTTCAAAATAAAATATAGCCTATGTTACTTTGATGATAAAGTAGCTTTCTATAGAAGAAATAATTTTTGAAATCGGTTGAGTAGTTTTTGAGTTTATCCGTTACAAACAAACAATCAAATCTTTCCTCGTTTAATAATAGTATAGATAATTAATTATTATTGTACGAAATAGACGTAGAAAGAAATAGTTAACCAATTCATGATCATTTTAGGTCCAGGTATGACTTTTTCGCTCGTTTATGCGTAAAGATACTGGTACATTAACGGATTGTTAGAAACGTATCATGGCAGAAAGCAGTACTTCATTTTATCTTGCACCTGCATGTTGGAAATATAAAAATGGAGACAAAATATTTGGAGCTACTCTTATGAAAAACGTAAGAGATAGATTCAAACTAAATAGAAAGAAGTCAATAATTTATTATTATGCAATAGAACCACATTATAATCAATGGCATGTGGCTCGCAGTGCGAGACATGATAAAAATAGTGTATACCAAAAGCGTTCATTTAATTATGAATACTCAGGAATATGCAACTATACAAAAACTCATCAAATATATAAAAGCAAAAGATTGAAAAATAATTTATTGAATACACAAACGCTACATAGTATGCCATCATTCAATATTGATAACTCTGAAAATAAGTTTACGGTTAATTTTGGGCCAAAAAGTTGCGATCAGATAGTAACTAATCCTACCACAAAGACGAATTTTATCGTCAACACAATTTCGAATTCACCAAAGTGGAAATATTATCATACAAATACGCATCCATATTCTAAACTAAAGTATAAAGTATATCGTTGTCAATTTAATACAAAAGAAGAAAGCTGTTGCTGCTCATGTAACTCAGATGCAATGTTTGAGGTAATGAAAAGTTTATATGACTGCTACAAAAAAAAAAATTGCGATAATTGCAACTGTATTCTATGTGGTCATTTACCTCGAGAAGAAAGAAGACGAGGAGAGTTAAGAAAATCAGACGAAAAACTTTCAAAAAAACTAAGATTGAAATCTAAAGCTAGTCTTGCTACAGATTATGAAGGAAAAAGTCCAGAAGAAAAGGAAACAATTTTTAGAGGGATGGCCAAGTCTGGCGTACCTCTGCCAGAAGGTAAAACCAAATCTGAAAAGGAGTTAATCAAAAAAGTTCGTACTGAACTGGGGCTTCCCCCAGAGCCATTAACTTCAGCTGAAAAGGACAAAATGAGTGAAGCATATAAAGCTGGTTTGATTAAACCTTTAGAAGGCAAGACAACGGCTGAAAAAGAAAAAATATTGACAAGACAAGCTGAACTAGGCATACAACTCCCAGCAGGGAGAACATCATCAGAAAGAGCATTAATAGAAAAAGTCAAAGCAAGTGTAGTTCCAAAGACACAAATACCATCAGAAAAAATACGCGAAGCTAAAGCTGCTGGTCTGTTAACGCCTCTTGAAGGTAAATCTAGGAAACAAAAGGAAAAGATATTAAAGGGCTTAGCTATGCAGGGCATACCACTTCCGGAAGCAAGCACTGCTTCAGATCAAAAGCTTATGGACAAAGTTCGAGCTGAAGTTGGTCTTCCACCAGAACCTAAAACACGATCAACTAAAGAAAAATACGACAGGGCTATGGCCGCAGGCTTAATAACCCCACTGGAGGGTAAATCGATTGGTAAAAAGGAAAAAATTCTACGAGAACAAGCCAGAATGGGCTTACCACTGCCCGAAGGCCGAACTCCGTCTGAAAAAGCTCTCATAGCTAAGGTTAGAGAAACAACTCGGCCTGAGAAATTCGAACGTGTACCATCAGAGAAACTACGCAAAGCCAAAGCAGTAGGATTATTAACCCCCCTTCAGGGCAAATCTAAGGATCAAAAGGAGAAGATCTTAAAAGGTTTAGCGATACAAGGCATACCTTTACCAGAAGCAGAAACCGCATCTGAGCAAAAGCTTATAGATCGAATTCGAGCTGAAGTTGGTCTCCCACCAGAACCAAAAACACGATCAGCCAAAGCAAAATACGACAGGGCTATGGCCGCTGGCTTAATAACCCCCCTAGAGGGAAAATCGATTGGTAAGAAAGAAAAGATTCTACGAGATCAAGCCAAAATGGGCTTAACATTACCCGAAGGCCGAACTCCGTCCGAAAAAGCTCTCATAGCTGAAGTTAAAAAAACAACTCAGCCAGATAAATTCGTTCATGTGCCATCAGAAAAGTTACGTAAAGCCAAGGAGGCCGGTCTATTAACACCTCTTAAGGGAAAATCAAAGGATCAAAAAGAGATGATTTTAAAAGGCTTAGCAATGCAAGGCATTCCACTACCGGAGGCGCAAACCTCATCAGAACAGAAGCTTATGGACCGAATTCGAGCAGAAGTTGGTCTTCCTCCTGAACCGAAAACACCATCTGCTAAAGAAAAATACGACAGAGCTATGGCCGCTGGTATCATAACCCCGCTAGAGGGTAAATCCATTGGTAAAAAGGAAACAATTCTACGAGAACAAGCCAAAATGGGCTTAGCACTACCCGAAGGCCGAACTCCGTCTGAGAAAGCTCTCATAGCTAAGGTTAGAGAAACAACTCGGCCTGAGAAATTCGAACGTGTACCATCAGAGAAACTACGCAAAGCCAAAGCAGCAGGATTATTAACCCCCCTTCAGGGCAAATCTAAGGATCAGAAGGAGAAGATCTTAAAAGGTTTAGCGATACAAGGCATACCATTACCAGAAGCAGAAACCGCATCTGAGCAAAAGCTTATAGATCGAATTCGAGATGAAGTTGGTCTCCCACCAGAACCAAAAACACGATCAGCCAAAGCAAAATACGACAGGGCTATGGCCGCTGGCTTAATAACCCCCCTAGAGGGAAAATCTATTGGTAAGAAAGAAAAGATTCTACGAGATCAAGCCAAAATGGGCTTAACATTACCCGAAGGCCGAACTCCGTCTGAAAAAGCTCTCATAGCTAAGGTTAGAGAAACAACACGGCCTGAAAAATTTGAACGTGTACCATCAGAAAAATTGCGCAAAGCTAAAGCAGCTGGACTTTTAACGCCTCTTAAAGGCAAATCAAAAGAACAAAAAGAAAAGATATTAAAAGGCTTAGCATTGCAAGGCATACCATTACCGGAGGCGCAAACTTCATCGGAACAAAGGCTTATAGATCGAGTTCGAGCTGAAGTTGGTCTTCCTCCTGAACCGAAAACACCATCTGCTAAAGAAAAATACGACAGAGCCATGGCCGCTGGTATCATAACCCCGCTTGAGGGTAAGTCGATTGGTAAAAAAGAAAAAATTCTTCGGGATCAGGCAAGAATGGGCTTACCATTACCTGAAGGCCGAACTCCGTCTGAAAAATCTCTCATAGCTAAGGTTAAAGAAACAACTCGACCTGAAAAATTTGAACGAGTACCGTTAGAGAAACTGCGCAAAGCTAAAGCAGCAGGACTATTAACTCCTCTCAAAGGCAAATCAAAGGAACAAAAGGAGCAGATATTAAAGGGTTTAGCAATGCGGGGCATACCATTACCGGAGGCAGAAACTGCGTCTGAACAAAAGCTAATGGACCGAATTCGAACTGAAGTTGGACTTCCTCCTGAACCCAAAACACCATCTGCAAAAGTAAAATACAACAGGGCTATAGCTGCAGGTCTCATTACACCACTTGAAGGTAAATCGGCTGCCAAGAAAGAAGATATACTGCGAGCTCAAGCAAAATTGGGAATACCGTTGCCTGAGGGACGAACACCTTCAGAAAAAGCTCTAATTGCAAAAATAAAGGCTACAACTACACCATTAGCAGAAATGCCAGCAGGGAGACAAGCTTTGCCATCAGAACAGTTAAAAAAACTAGATATGAAAACTGCTAGAGTTATGAGAGAAAACAAAGGACCTAGCGATGAATGCATTTGTGATTTATTAACACCAGAATCTAAACGAGAGCCTTTAGGAGTAAAAACAGTTAAACCTTACAAAGTATCATCAGAAAAAATGCGTAAAGCCAAAGCAGCTGGACTTTTGACCCCCTTGGAAGGTAAATCGAAGGAAAAAAAGGAAAATATATTAAGAGGTTTAGCAATGCAAGGCATACCACTGCCGGAGGCAAAAACTTCTTCTGATAAAAGGCTGATGGATCGTATTAGAGCTGAAGTTGGTCTTCCTCCTGAACCAAAAACACGTTCCGCTAGAGAAAAATATGATAGAGCTATGGCCGCTGGTATCATAACTCCGCTAGAGGGTAAGTCTATGGGTAAAAAAGAAAAGATTCTTCGGGATCAGGCCAGAATGGGTTTACCATTACCAGAAGGCCGAACTCCATCTGAGAGAGCTCTTATAGCTAAAGTTAAAGAAACAACACAGCCAGAAAAATATGTACGTGTGCCATCAGAAAAATTGCGCAAAGCTAAAGCAGCTGGAATTTTAACGCCTCTAACAGGCAAATCAAAGGAACAAAAAGAGAAGATATTAAAAGGCTTAGCAATGCAAGGCATACCACTACCGGAGGCGCAAACTTCATCAGAACAGAAGCTTGTGGACCGAATTCGAGTAGAAGTTGGTCTCCCTCCGGAACCAAAAACACCATCTGCTAAAGAAAAGTACGACAGAGCTATTGCCGCTGGTATCGTAACCCCGTTAGAGGGTAAGTCGATTGGTAAAAAAGAAAAGATTCTTCGGGATCAGGCAAGAATGGGTTTGCCATTACCAGAAGGTCGATCTCCATCTGAGAAAGCTCTTATAGCTAAAGTTATAGAAACGACACAGCCAGAAAAAATTTTACGTGTACCATCAGAAAAATTGCGCAAAGCTAAAGCAGCTGGACTTTTAACGCCTCTTAAAGGCAAGTCAAAGGAACAAAAAGAAAAGATATTAAAAGGTTTGGCAATGCAAGGCGTACCATTACCAGAAGCGCAAACTGTGTCTGAACAAAAATTGATGGACCGAATTCGAGCAGAAGTTGGTCTCCCCCCGGGACCAACGACACCATCTGCTAAAGAAAAATACGACAGAGCTATGGCCGCTGGTATCATAACCCCGTTAGAGGGTAAATCGATTGGTAAAAAAGAAAAGATTCTTCGGGATCAGGCAAGAATGGGTTTGCCATTACCAGAAGGTCGAACTCCATCTGAGAAAGCTCTTATAGCTAAAGTTAAAGAAACAACACGGCCAGAAAAATTTGTAATTGTGCCATCAGAAAAATTGCGGAAAGCTAAAGTAGCTGGACTTTTAACGCCTCTTAAAGGCAAGTCAAAGGAACAAAAAGAAAAGATATTAAAAGGTTTGGCAATGCAAGGCATACCATTACCAGAAGCGCAAACTGTGTCTGAACAAAAATTGATGGACCGAATTCGAGCAGAAGTTGGTCTCCCCCCGGAACCAAAAACACCATCTGCTAAAGAAAAATACGACAGAGCTTTGGCCGCTGGTATCATAACCCCGCTAGAGGGTAAGTCGATTGGTAAAAAAGAAAAAATTCTTCGGGATCAGGCAAGAATGGGCTTACCATTACCCGAAGGCCGCTCTCCGTCTGAAAAAGCTCTTATTGCTAAGGTTAAAGAAACAACTCGGCCTGAAAAATTTGAACGAGTACCGTCAGAGAAACTGCGCAAAGCCAAAGCAGCAGGACTATTAACTCCTCTCAAAGGCAAATCAAAGGAACAAAAGGAGCAGATATTAAAAGGTTTAGCAATGCGAGGCATACCATTACCGGAGGCAGAAACTGCGTCTGAAAAAAGGCTTATGGATCGAATTCGAACTGAAGTTGGACTTCCTCCTGAACCGAAAACTTCATCTGCGAAAGTAAAATACAACAGGGCTATAGCTGCAGGTCTCATTACACCACTTGAAGGTAAATCGGCTGCAAAGAAAGAAGATATACTACGAGCTCAAGCAAAATTGGGAATTTCTTTGCCTGAGGGGCGAACATCTTCAGAAAAAGCTCTAATTGCAAAAATAAAAGCAATAACGAAACCATTACCAGAAATGCCAGCAGGGAGACCAGCTTTGCCACCAGAACAATTTAAAAAATTAGATATGCAAACTGCTAGAGTAATTAAAGAAAAGAAAGGACCTAGCGATGAATGCATTTGTGATTTACTAACACCAGAATCTGAACGAAAGCCATTTGGCATAACAGCGATTAAGCCTTATAAAGTTCCATCAGAAAAGATGCGCAAAGCCAAAGCAGCTGGTTTATTAACACCTCTCCAAGGTAAACCTAAGGAACATAAAGAGAAGATACTAAGAGGTTTGGCGATGCAAGGCATACCTCTGCCGGAGGCGGAAACTTCATCGGAAAAAAAGCTTATTGACCGAGTTCGAGCTGAAGTTGGCCTTCCTCCTGAACCGAAAACACCATCTGCTAAAGAAAAATACGACAAAGCTATGGCCGCTGGTGTCATAACCCCGCTAGAGGGTAAGTCGATTGGTAAGAAAGAAAAGATTCTACGAGATCAAGCCAGAATGGGCATACCATTACCCGAAGGCCGAACTCCGTCTGAAAAAGCTCTCATTGCTAAAGTAAAAGAAACAACACGGCCTGATAAATTCGTTCATGTGCCGTCTGAAAAATTGCGTAAAGCCATAGAGGCTGGTCTATTAACCCCTCTTCAGGGCAAATCAAAGGATCAAAAAGAGAGGATTTTAAAAGGTTTAGCAATGCAAGGCATACCGCTACCGGAGGCGCAAACTTCATCCGAACAAAAGCTTATGGACCGAGTTCGAGCAGAAGTTGGTCTCCCCCCGGAACCAAAAACACAATCTGCTAAAGAAAAATATAACAGAGCAATGGCCGCTGGTATCATTACCCCGCTAGAGGGCAAGTCGATCGGTAAGAAAGAAAAGATTCTACGAGATCAAGCCAGAATGGGCTTACCATTACCCGAAGGACGAACTCCGTCTGAAAAAGCTCTCATTACTAAAGTAAAAGAAACAATACGGCCTGATAAATTGGTTCGTGTGCCGTCTGAAAAACTACGTAAAGCTAAAGAGGCTGGTCTATTAACCCCTTTAAAGGGCAAATCAAAGGATCAAAAAGAGAATATTTTAAAAGGTTTAGCAATGCAAGGCATACCACTACCGGAGGCGCAAACTTCATCGGAACAAAAGCTTATAGACCGAGTTCGAGCTGAAGTTGGCCTTCCTCCTGAACCGAAAACACCATCTGCTAAAGAAAAGTACGACAGAGCTATGGCCGCTGGTATCATAACTCCACTTGAGGGTAAGTCGATTGGTAAAAAAGAAAAGATTCTTCGGGGTCAGGCCAGAAGGGGTTTGCCATTGCCAGAAGGCCGAACTCCATCTGAAAAGGCTCTCATTGCTAAAGTAAAAGAAACAACACGGCCAGAAAAATTTGTACGTGTACCATCAGAAAAATTGCGCAAAGCTAAAGCAGCTGGACTTTTAACGCCTCTTAAAGGCAAATCAAAAGAACGAAAGGAGAAGATATTAAAAGGCTTAGCATTGCAAGGCATACCACTACCGGAGGCGCAAACTTCATCGGAACAAAAGCTCATGGACCGAGTTCGAGCAGATGTTGGTCTCCCCCCGGAACCAAAAACACCATCTGCTAAAGAAAAATACGATAGAGCTATGGTTGCTGGTATCATAACCCCGCTAGAGGGTAAGTCGATTGGTAAGAAAGAAAAGATTCTACGAGATCAAGCCAGAATGGGCATACCATTACCCGAAGGCCGAACTCCGTCTGAAAAAGCTCTCATTGCTAAAGTAAAAGAAACATCACGTCCTGATAAATTCGTTCGTGTGCCGTCTGAAAAACTGCGTAAAGCTAAAGAGGCTGGTCTATTAACCCCTTTAAAAGGCAAATCAAAGGATCAAAAAGAGAATATTTTAAAAGGTTTAGCAATGCAAGGCATACCACTTCCGGAGGCGCAAACTTCATCGGAACAAAAGCTTATAGATCGAGTACGAGCTGAAGTTGGTCTTCCTCCTGAACCGAAAACACCATCTGCTAAAGAAAAATACGACAGAGCTATGGCCGCTGGTATCATAACCCCGCTTGAGGGTAAGTCGATTGGTAAAAAAGAAAAAATTCTTCGGGATCAGGCAAGAATGGGCTTACCATTACCTGAAGGCCGAACTCCGTCTGAAAAATCTCTCATAGCTAAGGTTAAAGAAACAACTCGACCTGAAAAATTTGAACGAGTACCGTTAGAGAAACTGCGCAAAGCTAAAGCAGCAGGACTATTAACTCCTCTCAAAGGCAAATCAAAGGAACAAAAGGAGCAGATATTAAAGGGTTTAGCAATGCGAGGCATACCATTACCGGAGGCAGAAACTGCGTCTGAACAAAAGCTAATGGACCGAATTCGAACTGAAGTTGGACTTCCTCCTGAACCCAAAACACCATCTGCAAAAGTAAAATACAACAGGGCTATAGCTGCAGGTCTCATTACACCACTTGAAGGTAAATCAGCTGCCAAGAAAGAAGATATACTGCGAGCTCAAGCAAAATTGGGAATTTCTTTGCCTGAGGGGCGAACATCTTCAGAAAAAGCTCTAATTGCAAAAATAAAAGCAACAACTAAACCATTACCAGAAATGCCAGCAGGGAGACCAGCTTTGCCACCAGAACAATTTAAAAAATTAGATATGCAAACTGCTAGAGTAATGAAAGAAAAGAAAGGACCTAGCGATGAATGCATTTGTGATTTACTAACACCAGAATCTAAAAGATATCCTTTTGGAATAACAGCAATTAAACCTTATAAAGTTCCATCTGAAAAAATGCGCAAGGCCAAAGCAGCTGGCCTGTTGACTCCCCTGGCAGGTAAATCTAAGGAGCAAAAAGAGAAGATATTAAAAGGCTTAGCAATGCAAGGCATACCACTAGCGGAGGCGCAAACTTCATCAGAACAGAAGCTTATGGACCGAATTCGAGCTGAAATTGGTCTCCCCCCGGAACCAAAAACACCATCTGCTAAAGAAAAATACGACAGAGCTATGGCCGCTGGTATCATAACCCCGCTAGAGGGTAAGTCGATTGGTAAAAAAGAAAAGATTCTTCGGGATCAGGCCAGAATGGGTTTGCCATTACCAGAAGGCCGAACTTCATCTGAGAAAGCTCTTATAGCTAAAGTTAAAGAAACAACACAGCCTGAAAAATTTGTACGTGTGCCATCAGAAAAATTGCGCAAAGCTAAAGCAGCTGGATTTTTAACGCCTCTTAAAGGAAAATCAAAGGAACAAAAAGAGAAGATATTAAAAGGTTTAGCAATGGAAGGCATACCGCTACCGGAGGCGCAATCTATGTCGGAACAAAAACTGATGGACCAAATTCGAGCAGAAGTTGGTCTTCCTCCTGAACCAAAAACACCATCTGCTAAAGAAAAATACAACAGAGCTATTTCTGCTGGTCTTATTATGCCATTAGAAGGTAAGTCAGCTGCTAAAAAGGAAGAACTTCTTCGTGGTCAAGCTAAAGTGGGCCTTCCTCTCCCAGAGGGACGAACACTTTCCGAAAAAGCCCTTATTGCTAAAATAAAGGAAACAACAAAGAAAGAAACCAGCCTTGTCTCATCAAAAGTTTCGATTCCATCAGAAAAGTTACGTCAAGCTAAAGCTGCAGGACTTTTAACACCCTTACAAGGAAAACCACTTGAAAAGAAAGAAAAAATACTTACTGGCTTAGCGGAGGCCGGTCTGCCATTGCCTAAAGGTAAAACTCCATCTGAAAAATCACTTATACGTAAAGTACAAACGAGACACGGAATTCCTCCGAAAGCTAGAACTCCATCCGAAAAAGAAATCATAAAAAGAGCAAAAGCTGAAGGATTGCTTACTCCACTAAAAGGGAAAACTTTAGCTCAAAAAGAAAAGATTTTGAAAGGATTAGCCGAAGCTGGGCTACCTATGCCAGAAGGTACGACACAATCTGAAAAGGCTTTAGTTCAAAAGGTCAGAACCGTGGCTGGTTTACCACCAGAACCCACACCGTCAGAGAAAAGAGGAAAAATTAAAAAAAGGTCAAAGAAAATCGGAATCGGAGAAGTAAGAAAAAGTATAAAACGTGTAGGAATATCAAAATCAAAAGGCGGTGTCATCGAAGAGTTTGAAGATATTACTAAAACTACAACGTGTGATAGGGCATGTGGCTGTGATAAAAAGAAAATAAGATTCAAGCACAGCTATGTTAAAATAAGAGTTACTTCACCTGATATATCATCATTATGCCCCTGTCCAGAAGAATGCGTTCCGGGTGTAAAAGGAGGTGTTTTTACTGATAATGAAGGCATTAAAGTGACGATTGGAAGAGTAACAGGTGTACCATCGTTCCCTTCCAGAGAATCATCAAAAATTCATAGAAGTGACACATGTCCAGATCTCATGGGGCTAACACCAAGTATGAACGATGTAAATAACTCCAATTATACTGTTCCAAGACCAATTACGAATAACTATTCAGATTTTATTGGTGATTTTCACAACGATGATGAAATCATTTTCATAAAGTCATTTAATAATTACCATCAAGACCGGCAATTTTTCGAAAATGAAGTAGAAGATAAATTATTATATTCATATGAAGCATCGTACAGTTCCAGTATGGAATCTATTTATTTATTAAAAAGTAATTCAGCTACAAGTTTAACTGCAGCGTCTGATGGATACAGCATCATATCTTTCTCTGTAACGGAAGCATCTTCATGTTCATCCTGCTGCCTACAAACATCTGATTATCTGGAATACGATCAAATATATGGCTCGAAAGTTAACTACTGCAGTAAAGTTTACACAAGGTATGTTTTTTTTAGGTTTCGTTCAAATATTTATATTTAATTATTTAGCGATTTTTATTTTAGTGGTAACATAATCATTTTCTTACTTTATAGTGGTTCTACTTTTGGCATCACCAATTTAACAAGATCAGTGACCACATATTACTCCCCCAAAATTTTGACACTTAATTCTGAAAAATATTTAAATAGTGAAATTGTATTATTAGAAGCCATACAATCAGAATCATATAATCAATTGAAACATTTACGAGATCACAGAAACCTGGACCTGGCTTTTACAAGTTGCATGAACATGAATAGTAACTCTGAGATTCTTGATACCGTCAACAGAGTGTTATCAAAAAACATATTCAATGATTCATCTTCTCTTATTATTATTATGTCAACTTCATCAGATGAATATGATGAAAATGACAATCACAGCTATTTAAATAACACTGAATCAATAATTTTTATACAAGTTTCTGAAAATTGTTCCAACTGGAATAGTACTACGCATGACATAAATAGTAAGTATTCAGATTGATCAATGTTCATGTTGCCTTTTAACACAATACATTGATTAAATCGATTGCACTTGA
Source organism: Erebia palarica (assembly GCA_964035005.1). Classification (NCBI taxonomy): domain Eukaryota; kingdom Metazoa; phylum Arthropoda; class Insecta; order Lepidoptera; family Nymphalidae; genus Erebia; species Erebia palarica. Next base: position 27,935,927 of record OZ035986.1, read on the forward strand.
TTGCTTATGATGTCGGGTATTGGTTGTTGATATGGGCAAAGAAAATACTTTGCAGTGCTACAAAAAATTTATGCCGAATGCATTGTAAGGCAAGGCAAGCCTTTAGCAAGTAAGAAAAATAGGCGGGGCTTAAAGTGGATATTTTTAAATATTGATTTTTAGGAAACTAGTAACTTCTAACTAGGTACCAAATCGCAAAAGAAATGAGCAATAGCGATAACCGCTTTGTAAGCATCGCCTACCCAGAACGGAGGTAGCTGAATTGAAAACATTGGCTACTTACGGAAAATTAAAAATTTCCTGCGGAATACAAAATCCTCGACTTCAACAACATGGATGAAGTCGCAGGCATCTTCTAGTTAATAAATAAATTAAATTACCGATTTCGGAAGCATTGAATCGTCTCTCAAGGGTAGGAAGGGTCGTAGAAAATAAAGTTGGTAGGTACTCGTATTACTCGTATTACTCGTATTACTCGTATTACCTTAAATAATCAAATTTACAGGTACAAGGCAAAATAAAGGTTTTAAACTGGTAACTAAAGGCAAAAATTTGAAAGATATGACTGTAAAAGAAATAGACAAAAATGAGAGACAAGCTTGTAATGATAATCTTATACTTAATGAAAAACACTATACCGATTGTCGATCAAGCCAAAAAGTAGAAAAAACGAAGCAAATTTTCAGTAATGATACCAGTGTGGATAGACCATGTTGCTGCAAAACTTCAGAAAATAATGGATTACGACCATGCTGTGTCAAAGAAAAACGCTTTGAAAACATTACTACCGAATTCAAAACGCCAATAATACTAAAGGAAGATTTTACGCAAGCGCAAGGTAATTTTTTTTATTCATGCTAAAATAACTTGTACCTACTAATTGCGAGGATATAAAAATAAAACGCTCAGGAGCGAGCTAGACTCGTACATAAAGTATTCCGTTCTACCATACAATATACCTAAAATAATATTTTAGTAAATATGTAACAAGAAAGATGTCTTAACACCACTTAATGAGCTAGGAAATAACTGGCTTATATATGTCACCGTAAGATTGCAAAAACCGTTAGATTATAATTTAACTCGCGAAATTGTAAACTGTCGAAAGATTACAATTTAATGCATTATTTTTCGGTAGATTGTAATCTGTTATTTATATTAACCCGATAGAACGCTTCTGTCTTTATATTCTGAAATAACGCATAGGCTAATTTTTTTCCCGGAAAATTAAAGAGTTCCCGCGGAAACCAAAAACGCACAAGGACGGAAGTCGCGAGCGATGGACTAAACTGTTGATATTTAAACTTAATGAGCAGTCTATATTCTTCAGATACTTACTGATGCCATATCCAAATATAATTTACTTTTCAGGCGTATGTCATGAAGCTTTAATGAATATAAACGATAATAGAAACTTGACGATACCGCTCCGTAAATCAACAATGAATCTAACGCCAGGTCGTTTATGTGAAATACCAACATGTAGTGGACATACAGGCTCTCATCGTCCAGCAGAAAATCCTAAGCCCATTTATATTAAGGATCCTTGCAATAAGTTAATGGATTCATACAGACCAGGTAATAGGTATTAGCGGTTCGCCCCGAAATAGAATCTCATGCTGAGATCTATAGAGCATACTTTGACTTAGCTCAGACTTTACCTATGTGAGTAAGACATAGCGTACAATTCAAATTGGTCCGTTTGTTTCCGACAAAAATATTATATATAATATACATACATACCTACTCTGTTTTTATCAGGGTTCTGTCGGTGTATGGTCCTAGAGACGACGAACCTCGGGAAGGTCCACTTGGCAAGCCGAAATTGCGAAAAAATACAATCAATTGGCGAATCCAGTCCCGCCAGTCCGGCAGAGTGCTTGCGCTTATTTCGTATGTCTTACTATTTGAAAACTTTATTCACGTCTAGGAATTGTTTAAAACCGCAGAATTTGTCTGGCGATTTGTAGGTATTATTAAATAAATATATACGTTATTAATATTCCTGATTGCCAAAAGTACCTATATTTTTTGGAAATTAAAAAAATTTCAAATGCTACGCAGTAGCGAAATAACCGCAAACGCTCCACCAGACCGGCAGGACTGGAGACGCCAATTGTCGAAATTACACTCTTTCACAACTCCTTACGAAATTCGTCGCCAGCTCTCCGTCTAGTACTCGTAGTAACGCTGCGACGACGCAGCACTCGTGTGGCTGGCTATGCGTCAAAATTTATGCGTTGCGACGACGCAACGCGCCGTGTTGTTCGCCGGCTCTTAGTTGTCCTATCCGAATCCCCACGAAAGCGGTTCGCCCATATTTGTGGTAGTGCATACGTAAACATTGTGTAGTTAGTGTGCACGGTTGACAAATGGATCCTGAGCTTACGCAATTAGAACATTTTTTTGTTATACGTACGTCGTACATGCACTAACTACCACAAACTTAGGCAAACCGCTTTCGTGAGATAGAGCAAATTTAACATGAAATGTAAAATCGTGACGTGTATAAAAGCTAAAGCGCACATTATAAAGCTTCTTCGGACAAGTGCCAATCCACCCAAGCTTCGTTTCGCACGCACGGTCAATAAGGTCATCCTGGACCATTTATCATACTAAAATTATAAATGCGAAAGTGTGCTTGTTTATTGGTTTGTTGGTTTGTCCTTCAATGACGTCGCAACATAACAACGGATCAACGTGATTTTTTGCATGGGTATAGCTGAGGACCTGACCTAGTCTTCTTTTTATCCCGGAAAATTAAGGAGTTCCTGTGTGAATTAAAAAACTTATTTCACGGGAACGAAGTCGCGGGCATCAGCTAGTGAGAATATAATCAGTAATTCACACTTAACGGAAATACAACCCTAATAACTAGTTACTGCAGTTATGGCATAAAACTTGTCTAAACTAGCGGCACGCTATGATGGCCGGTTTGACGTTTGTCCGCTCATGAAGTTCCGTATTAATTGATAACGACTTTGAAGGAAATAATTGTATTACTTTATTGACGATAGTGATGTGCAGAGATTCATAAATTTTATCGAATGTAGTTTCTCATGAAGTTCCGTATTAATTGATAACGACTTTGAAGGAAATAATTGTATTACTTTATTGACGATAGTGATGTGCAGAGATTCATAAATTTTATCGGATGTACCTAGTTTTAGGTTTAGGACTCAAAATTTATTTATTAAATTGATTTCTTAAATGTATACAAGTGTAGAAAAATCAGTTTGCACCATTTAAGGGGTGAATGTACTTGTGAATATGAACAATTTTCACTATGTGGACAAACCTCTGAAATCGCAAAAAAATATCAATAAATTTTTAAAAATGGAATCTAATACGATCGTCACATAGGATCGCTGGCTAGCACAACTACTACCTCCGGCAAACTCGCGTCAATGCTCAATGCAAAACAAAGCAGTTTCGAATTGACGTTGCTTCGAAAAGTATAAACTGTCAGTGCAATGCGATTGTGATATAGTTTTGACCTGGCTTTGGATTTCAAATATTGATACTGCATTACTGTTGACCCTTGCTCGTTAATTTGGACTCTGTTCAAGCCCTTTGTTGTGGATTTCGTCGATATGACCGAACGTACGCAGAGAACTGTTCTAAATAGTCAGACACGTGAGTTCGTAATACGCCTTCGTAACTATTTCGATCGTGAAGCTCAAAATGGAGGGCCAATTTTACCTATAACGTCAGTGGTTGAACGCGTAGCTGATGCGCTTAATATTGGACAACGAACTGTTAGACGGATAACTAAAAAAAAATATGGCGAGACTGGCACAGAAGAAAATAAACTTCACACACCAAAAAAGAGAAAACGAGCAAAACCAGTCGTAGGCATCGATAGCTTTGATGCCGATGCTATCCGAAGACATGTTTACGGCTACTATTTACAGAAGGAGTATCCAACAAGAAAAAAGTTGGTGCATTCACTGAAGGAAGCTGGATTATTCTTCGGTGGGGAAAGTTCTTTAATGAAGATTTTGAAGACCATTGGATTTCGATACAAAAAATGTAACAAACGCAAAATATTGATGGAAAGATTTGATATAGCGATGGCAAGGTATACTTTTTTACGGCAAGTGAAAGAAATCAAAAATTGGCAAAATGTTGTGTTCTTGGATGAAACATGGCTTAATGCTAACCATACTGTAGGCCGTTCTTGGAACGATGACACAGCAGCATCTACTTCCAAAGTTCCTGTAGGAAAAGGATCGCGACTTATAATTTGTCACGCCGGAACCATCAACGGGTTTGTCGAAGGTTCTCTCATGGCTTTTGCGTCAAAAACCACTGGAGACTATCATGAAGACATGAATGGAGAAAAGTTTACTGAATGGTTTACCTCAATGTTGTGTAGCCTCCCTGAACCATCTATTATAATTATGGACAACGCCCCATACCACTCGATGCAAATTGACAAGCCACCTGCCCAATCCCAAAAGAAAGCTGATATCGTCGCAAGGCTTCGTAAAAATGGCGTAGATGCAAACATGAATATGTTAAAAGCGGAATTAGTACGTCTTTTAAAAGAAAACAAACCAACCAAGATCCGATACGTCATTGACGAAATAGCATTAGAACATGGGCACAGAGTTATACGGTTACCGCCTTACCATTGTGAGTATAATGCGATTGAGTTGGTGTGGGCTCAAATTAAGGGATATGCTGCAAGACACAATACAGAACCCCCATTTACCACAAAAAAAATGCTAAAATTATTAGAAGAAGCTTGTGAACATGTGACTAAAGGAGACTGGGAAAAGGTTGTGAATAGAACTGTTAAATTAATAAGGGAAGATTATGAAAGAGATGTGAAAATAGATAATATTATAGAAAACGAACATATAATTATTAATGTATGTGATGATAGCAGTGACGACAGTGAAAATAGTAGTATGGACGAATCTGATTAATTATGGCCTTTTGTGGCACCTTTTTTGGTATCTTTTGTATTCATATGTTTCTTGTGTGCATATAAAGTATGTATATTCATTTTCGTTCAAATATTCAGTTCGTTCAAATAAATTAAATAAACATAAACATTTTTGTTTTATTAAACCTATTTAATCAGGTACAAAAACAAAACTTAATTGTTTTTTGTTCGAGAATAAATTGACATTCCACATCACTATTGTAATGTGTCAAACCGGCCATCATAGCGTGCCGCTAGTGTAAGTCCAAATCGTTTTTTCTAAGGCTAAGCAATCTGACACGATGGTGATAATTAAAAATTGTATAGTCCGATTCAAACTTCATGACGGTTTCATTCTCGGCAACGTCTCGGAAGTTAGCCGTGAGTGTAGGTTCGCGCATGTAAGTCAACTGAACCGTCTCGCTGATACATAATTGTAATGTATTCTGCCTGTGATTCTGCGCATCGAAATGCACGATGTTCCTTGATGTCGATGAGAAGTCCTGTAGTTTGAATCGGTCTGTACACACATAACTTAATACACATAGCATAAGTTTTCGTACCATTGCGATTTGTAATATTTCACTAAATACTAGTCAAACTAGGACTAGTTTGATGGCATGGCTGTGGTAAAGTTAAAGCTGAGCTGAGAATTAAAAATGGCGGGAAATGTTTAAAAAAGCGCTACTACTCACTACAACGACTACATTTTTTTGGTGAACCTTGAGTTTTGTATACGGCAATGTGGTCAGCGGAAAAACAGCCAGCCAGCTCACACTTCACAGGCTCTAGTGAGTGAGTCTAGCTCTAGTAGGTATTTTTTACTAGATTATGTTTAAAGAAAGACGAAACGATTTTAATAACATCTTATCTAAATTTATTTTTGCATAAATTAATTATTGCTGTCACAATATGTTTAATTATTATTATTGATTTCAGCGGATTCATCTTGCAGTGCTTGTCCAACCCCAAAATGGTGTGAGAACAGTAAAAAGGTAAAAAATATTAAAGGAAAAAGCGGCTGTCCGTGCTCAAATTTTGAATATCATGGAAACCCATCTCAGGAATGTGATATGAGTCAGGCAAATGCAAATATGACAAAAGGGGAAAAGCTAGCAAAAAAGAATAAAAACATCAAATGCGAATGTCCAGAAGAGCAACTCGAATTTCAATTTGATATGGATGACTGGATTGACGAAGCACAAATAAGAAAAATGAAATCAGACTTAACACAAACTGTTTCAGGTTTCAAATTAGATATTTTACGTAAAACACCTGAACCAGAAATGAGTTTCGAAGAAATATTGAAATTCTATGCAGAAGCTTATGAACAGAAATACAAGAGAGGTGAATACGAGCACATAAAACCAGAAACCAACATAAATGCTGTGGACTGTAGATGTCCCCCTGTCGTAGAAAAAGTCAACAAAAAAGCTGTGAACTGTAGATGTCCTCCTGTCGCAGAAAAAGTGGAACTACCTGCGGTCTCTGACGAACCATTTCAAGGAATTAAGTTTCATATTGGCGGCAAAGGCTCAGAATCAAAAGGACTTAGTGGAATATTATGCTTTCAACTATTACAAGAAGCAGGTTTCGACTGTACGGAATAATTTCAACCAAAATAAGTAATCGCAGGTCATATTGTGTCGTGTTTAGACCGCTTTGTCACTTGTAGGTATAGGATGTGGTTTTATATGTATTGTGCTGAGCAACATTCGGATTTTATTTATAGAGGTAGGTACTACAAATATACTAAGTATTATATTAATAAGTGTCCAAAACATTATTTTGTTATATTTTTTTTATATCACTTCAAATTTTTCAACTTGACTGAACGACCATTTATTTGTTCGTATACTTGCAATACTTACAAATAAATGCAATTGGGTACCTATCGATGAATACTTATGTGTTGTGAAATCATAGGTTCCATTGATTTTTTTTTTCATTTTAATGATCATTTAGGATTTACGAGGTGTCAAAGGTTCATTCTTAATGTATTCCTTTGTGTCGCATTTACAGACAAAACTACTGGATCGATTTTGATAATACTTGCACCAGTTGATTTTTCTTAATCTTCTGAGTCTCCTATCGGAAGCCGAATGCTAGAATGAAGCCTATATATTAAAAAAAAAGAATAAGTGAAAAACCAAAATGGCGCCCACTAAAAGCCATATTACAGCTGCCAAAAAACTTTGTATCCTTAATAAGGAGAAGCGGTACTTCACGCCAAAACAGCTCGTTCTCTATCAGGCACAAGTTCGTTCTTTGGGATGGATCCGTCGTTTTACCTCCGTGGCGCAGTGTGTAGCGCTGTTGTCTTAACTTGCGGAGGTCCCGGGTTCGATCCCCGGCAGGGTCTATTTGGGAATTTATAATTTCTGAATTTTCCCTGGTCTGGCCTGGTGCGAGGCTTCGGCCGTGGCTAGTTACCACCCTACCGGCAAAGACGCGCCGCCAAGCGATTTAGCGTTCCGGTACGATGCCGAGTAGAAACCGAATAGGGGTATGGGTTTAATATAACTGCCATGCCCCTAACAGGTTAGCCCGCTACCATTTTAGACTGCATCATCACTTACCATCAGGTGAGATCGCAGTCAAGGGCTAACTTGTAGTGGATAAAAAAAAAAAAAACCCTTTTAACTATTTAATACCACATTCGATCTAGTAAACCCACATTATAATTTTAAACCTCTTCCCCCCATTTCTTGCGGAACTGCAGAATAGCCAACTTTACTGTAGGTTCGTTTTTTGGTTCTTATGCGCTCAACCCGTGACCGATTTTTTGTTGGGAAAAAATCCTATACACAGTCCTAAAGACAAAATTGATCTGGCAAACAAAGTACTCTGTGGCACGGCGTTGGAAAATGAGTTCTATACCAAACCTCAATTCTACTCGAGTTTCGACTATAAAAATCGATTTAAAACTACTAGCCGCCTCTATGGGACTTCTTTCGTGACACGGACAATATTCATGCGTATTGACTGTGTATCTGGCCGTGGGCGCCTAGCTGCCGTGGTAGAGCAGCAGGTAAGTCAGAAAAGACGGTTACGAGAAAATGGTGCTTGAAATCACTGCATTAAGTGCTATTTTCTCGAAACCGTTTTTACTTTACATACTGCTCTATCAATTATTGCCAAGGCATAATGGATTACCGTCACGAACTGCCATCCAAGCCATCCTAGACCATCCAAGCCACCAAAGATTTTTGGGCGTGGATCGCGATCCTGTTTAACTGATTACCCGACGACTTATGGTGCCACCAATGGGTAATGGATATACAATTGTGGACCGGGCATGGCCACGAAGCTTTAAGTGAAGAATGAGATGTAAAGCGACCTTACTCATAACATCTACTTGAAGCAAATACCTATAGTTTGTTGTTTGTTTATACCTGTCGCGCGCAGGTTGAATGCAGAGCTTATGTATAGTGACACATACATAAGCTCTGCATTAAACTCGCGCGTACTATACTTAGGCTATTGATTATACTTATATAACTGGGCATTGAGGAACTAAGACGTTCACGGGTTTCTATTGCAGGAATCGTTCAATGGGTTTTAAAAGAAAAAAAAACCGCGGAGTGCTATTAAATTAGAGGGTGGAAATTGAAGATATGGTTGAAAAAGCACCCCTTTTGGATTTTTCTATATTCTCGTATACAAAGCAAAATCTCGATATATTGTATAAATTGTCCGCCCCGCCTTCGCACGGGTAGCACTTAATCATAATAGTCCATACACAATAATAGCCAGTCGGCACTGGGCAGCACATCAGGTTTCACATTAGCACTGCGATATGTACATATTAAGCAGATGGCGGCCGCTCCTATTTCTGTTGCGCGTTACTTTATTTCTATGATATCTCCTAAGATAATAATCTGAATTAAATGGTTTAAAGGGCGAGTTTGGTATATATCAAATACTTGAGATGACCAACCATTTTATTTTGATTAATACAATGTCAGTAAAATATCTCCGAAAGTAAAGCTTTGTTTTAGAACAAATTTGAAAGTCATAAATGGTTATTGTGAGATATACACTGTCTGTTCAAAAAGTATCGCGAATTTTGTGTTTTTTCAAAAAGTATTTATTTATTCATGAATATCTATTTTGTCTCCTTCAAAGTAATCCCCTTCGGATATTTGGCACTTGTGCCAACGTTTTTTTCCAATCCTCGAAGCACTTAAAAAAAACATTTTTCGTGATCTTCAGCTCCTCCTTCGATGTCGTCTTTATATCCTCAATCGTGGCGTAGCGTCGTCCTTTCATGGGCCTCTTCAGTTTTGGGAACAGGAAAAAGTCAAGTCGAAAACGAGCCAAAACACATCCAAGCAAAACAGCTATCTAAATAGATCTAGATTTTAATAAAAAGATCTAGGTTTTAATTTACTAAAATTATACTGTACGACATTTCACAATAATATTGAATGACGTTAATAACAATATTGACGCATAATGTTTTGCTTTATTTAAACTTAGCAGGCAACAATGACAAAGGAGTTTCATATCATTCTCCGCCACTAAAAGGTGAAGTCCCGCAAGTATTGAGGTGGTCGTTTTATTCGACAAGATCTCCTCAAAGGAGTTTCTTCCTGAGGCCCAGGTGATCCTGAATGTGAAGGAGCGTCGGGTGTTCCCCACACTGTTGGACTATCTAGTTCACATAATGGAGTAGTAAGCTCAGTAGCCAACGGTGGTTCAGGTTCGAACACTGGTGTTCTAGGTGGTTCAGATGATTCAAGTTCAGCCTGTGACCTATTGTTTGTTTCTGGAGTATTATCAGCTGGACTCGGTTTGTCTAGTATTCTTTCTCCCCTTCACCTATTGGAGCTAAATGTCAGTTGGACACTGTCTCTCTTCCGTCACTCGGTATAACAATTGATTCATTGGGGTTAACTTCGATCACGTCAGCGTCAACAATGACAAAAGAGTTTCATATCATATCCATTACAAAAACAAAAATATTAGTTTTAGATAAAAATTTATGTAGAGAATAAAATTTCACATCGGAATAGCATTTTTCAAATATTAAAAAAATCCATGCCAATACAGTCGAAACAAACTTGGAAAAAAAGCCGAAAATTTGATTTTTTGAGTTTTTTTTTGCTTTTTCGTTTGTAATTTTTGGGCTGAGATAGGTTGCTTACCAATATGCATTGCTTTAGATAAAAAAATAGAATAAATTTCCTTCAAAAAGCGAGGCTGAAATATTTTATTGATTAAAAATTTACCGGGATATGGCTATTTGAATTCCGTAGTATTTGGATACCTTGTTTCACCGCTTCACCAATTCAGCAAAAAGGTTTATTTAGTTTAGTAGGTGTAAGTACCACAAAATTTTAATCGAAAATTTATCAAGACCGTGTATTTTGTATCGGCATTTTTTAAATTTTTTTATTTGGCAACAAAAACATTACAATAAATACCTTAGCTAATAACATTTTAATCTTATCGTAATAATATAGGGTCGCCTAACATAAATAAGGGTTTTCACGTTAATGTGAACGTTTTAGCAACTTTAACGGTTATATATGTCACCGTAAGATTGTAAAAACCGTTAGATTATAATCTAACTCGCGAAAGTCTAAACTGTCGAAAGATTAGAATTTAACGCATTATTTTCCGGTAGATTGTAATCTGATACGTATTTAAACCCGATAAAACCTAAGTGGCACTACTTGATTGTTTATGTCGAACCCTAACGTAACCTACAAGAAAGAGACAAGAAAGCGTAAATAAAATGAATGTTTCAAAAATTGACACTCAGAACATTGAACAGTTTACAATCTTTCGACAGTTTAGAATTTCGCGAGTTAGATTATAATCTAACGGTTTTTACAATCTTACGGTGACATATATAAATCACTCCCCGTACCTATACGTACGATAGATGTCAAAGATAGCACTTGACACTTTGTTATGTATAATGAGAAGGAGAACTATCATATTTAAATTGAAGCTTCCGGTAAGTAAAACTGGCGTATGGGCGGAGCTTAAGGTTGGTTGGGCTGGGCTTAGGGCTGGTTTTATCGATATAAAATTATCACTAATAAAGTTAATAAATAATTAAACATAATATTTTGAAAAACACTAGTATTCGTATTTTATAATGAACTAGCTGATGCCCGCGACTCCGGCCGCGTGACTTGAGGTTTTTTGGTTCCCGCGGTAATTTTCCGGAAAAAAAACTAGCCGATGTGTTATTCCAGACTATCATCTATCTCTTCCATCTATCCATCCATAAATCCAATATTTAGCGTTTATAATATTAGTATAAATTTATATTATCAGTTCAATGCAAACCTTACAAACAAAACTGTTTCATAATATTAGTTGGAATACCTAGATAATGTGGAAAAAAAATTACTGAATGACGTGATAATATGAATAATAAAGATAGACTAATTTTAAAAATTATTTATTGCAGCTCTTCTTTTGTGCCCATAAATTTGAAACATTAATTAGAACATCTAAGAAGTATGCATATCTAAAACCAAAAACAGCAGTAGTTTTTCAAAAAATGGTAATCACGATTGGAGGACCTCTTGTTGCCCAGTGTAGTGGACTGTGGCTGAACCCTCATCATTCCGACAGGAGGCTCCTACTCAGTAGTGGGCGCTGGCTGAGTGTAATGGTGAGTAAAAATATAATCATGTTGCAACGCCCCCGTGTTGGCCAGCTTGGTGGACTTGGATGGCCATAGCCAAACGGTTTTCATTCCGAGAGGAGACTCATGCTTAAATTGGAGCCTGCAATGGTTGAAGTATGAAGTATTCTGTTTTGAGAAACGTCGTTATTAGTTTCTGGACACAAATTGAAGTTCAATTCTTGCAAGGGTTGAATTACCTATTGCCCAGGTGGTAAGTTCTAATAAAAAATTGTAAAATTTTATTATTTGGATTAGAGAAAAGCATTATTGAGAAGTTTACATTATTGTTTTAATTATTCATCACACACAAGAATATTGAGTAAAAATTCTTACTGGTATACGTAGAAATGGGCAGGCATCATGTTTGAGACGCTGGCGGTTTAGTGTCATTCCCATTGAAATGATGACTACATATTCTGCTTCCTTTTGTAGGCTTGAACTCAGGTCTGTTTATTGCATTCAGCCATCTAAGCCTTAATTCATGATATTTTGGGAATCTGAGACAATTGTAAAACTTTAGTTAAAATGATACACAATAACTGTAATCAAGGGACCAAAAACTACTTAAATAGACGCTGTAATTTTCGAATACGACACCATGCCGGAGATCGGGTGTCTTAATCACTGTTATCATCGTTACAGGCTTAAATGAGTGGGGCAATATTATTAGTAGATGCTGATTGTTTAATTTCATCTCTCTACCCCTCACAGTCAGAAACAGCAAGAGTGATATGAAGTTTTAATTTTATCGTTATTCAATTTATTTGTAAACAATACAATCCCCATACTATACATACACTCCAAACAATAAGTAATGAAATAATCAAAATTTTTGGGGACAGTGCAAAAATTGACGTGTTTTGGATTCAGTAAATAAGAAACTAAGCTATAATTAGGCGAAATAACTTGAAATATTTGCCACAAAAAGAACTTTGTTACTCACCTATGAAATGAAACACCTAGGCGTTTTACATTATTATTATTATGACATCCCACAACTGAGCACTTCGCCATAGTTGATTACATAAAAGTACAACAAAATACATGAAAATATTCACAAAACAGGTTTATTCACAACTGAAACACCGGAAGCACAACAGACGCCATTTATAGTTGGCAAAAAATTGGCTTCAATAGCTAAATTTGATGACGTCACGTGACAACTGCGCGACACGTTCACGCAATAATATAATACACCTGTTTCGTTCTTATAACGTAGCTTTTAGTAATTAAGAATAGTTCAAAACATAGTTGTACACGTTTTAATAATAAAATGCATCGTATAACTATAATTGAGTAAAATGCAAGAGAGGGTATGCCTCTCTTAGATATATAATCAAATACTTGACAGCATTATTCTGTGGGCGTAAGAACCGAGGTGTGTGGTCGGAGGAGGGAGATGTCCCCGCCCTTCACCTCAAGCCCCAACTGCATTCAACTCGTGCGTACTATACCTATTTAGAGTGTGCACTCCATCCACTTCATACACCTTCGTGGCCAGGAACCATAGCAGCCCTTAATCACAGAGTACATAATGCACGAGGCAGTTACCAGTTTATAATATATTGTACTCTGTGGCCCTAATGTAGCCAGTGGCAGTATTGGTCGGATTTCATTTTTAATACCATTTATCTGGCAATGTTTGCAATAGGTACATTGAATTATTGTAAGAAAACACGGATGATACCTACATGATATTCAAATATTTTTTTTGCGGTATCCCTGTCATTACTCAAGAATCGAGATTCCAGCCATTTCCAGCGATCTAAACATTTAAGTTTTTTTAATACATTTGTGTTTTGTTTAATAATAATCAGCGGTAAGTTTGTCAAAGTGAATGAAATTTACTTACTTTGTATTTATTGCGATTAAATTGATCAAGCTACATAATTAAGTTAATCGAATAAACGGTAGATTCCTTAGGTCATGGCACGTGTCCATGGCTCAGGAACTTTTCAATGCCTTGGAATTAGTATCAGGCATTGATCAACCTTGCTAGTGCTTAATATAAAGAAGTTTAAATAACTACTTAAGTAACAAATTTTATATAAAGTACTTTGAACTGAAAACTGATTCCGACTTTTTCAGTGGAATAAGTATGTTTTAATTACATTGTAAGCTATACTTATCAATTAGCAATGTTTATTTTAAGTGTAAACCTATGTCGAAAAATGTTAAACGGTAATCTCGATTTATTCCGATGTTAAACAGAAACACAAATAAGTAGGTATTCATCTTTTTAAATCTTGCTGGCAAATTCAGCTTACGCTGCCAGATAGATATAACAGTTTACTGACGCTGAAACTGCAAAAAAGGGATCGGTGACTCCACATGCGTTGCTAATAAAAACAAAAACTAAACAGTTGTAAAAATTAATTCTACTTTTGGCCACCTGGCAAGATATATTGGTGGGACTGTATGGGTCTGGAATGGGGTTATTTTCATAGTATCGTGCCTTACTGAATTTTACTGTGGGGTAATGCGGCAGATTTTAAATAACATTGTATTTCAATAAAGAGCAATCGATGCAATTTATAACATAAAACCGTGTGAATCCCTATAGGATAAATTTAAGGAAATACATATTCTTACAGTAGCCTCTCAATACATCTACAATAGTAGAACTTTTGTGAGATTAAACATTTTAACTACAGAAAACGCAGCAATTTTTATGATAGGCAGACTAGAAATCACAATAGGCTCCTGCCTTTGCTGTCTCTCAGGAAAGTCCAAAAGTGATTCATTGGAAAGATACACTACTATATTATAATATTCCACACTCAATTTTAGACTTGGCTTTACACAAGTTAAAAAAAAATTTATAAAAAGTATGCTTGTGAATACAACATACAATTTAAATGATAAAAAGCACATATTTGACTCCCTCCAGCTAGGTACTGCTTTTACATATTAGATTCACTTCATATTTCATTTTATTGTAATTTTTTTTTAATAATGAGTGACCTTCCAAGTTTTTTGCTAGTTTTTCTACCATACATTACAATAATATGCAATATTCTTTATTACAGTGGGTGATACTTATATTATATTATGATCCAATGTAATGCAAATGTTAAATTTTTACAACAGTCAGTAAATTAAAATTGAATTATTCTTATGTGACACTATAATTTTTCAAGAATACAATTATAAAACACAGACGCAAATAGTAGGTATTTCAATGCAAATAATTTTCGTACAATATAATAATTATAATTGAATAATAAAATGTCCAAATTAAATCAAAAGATCAATATTAAAATTATAGCTTTTATTTACTCTCTCGGCATGTCATTTATTGAATAAAAACATTTATTTATAAACAAGGAAAAAAAGATCTTTCTTGAAACTTTATAAAGCTAACTGGCATAAGCCTGGTGGTAGTTTATTATATATTTTTATACACATGGCATAACTACAGCTTCCGTATGCCGCATTATTGGTATTACATGTTGGTACTAATTGATCCGTGTTCCTTGAATTTCTCGGGTAAATGTCGCGTGCTTTAATAGATATTCATGTTTAATAAATACACATATATCAAACATAATATAATAGAAGGAAGTGGGAGAATGTGTAATTTTTGGAACAACGGTCTACATCTAGATATAGATAGAATCAAGATAGGAATGGCATTAGAAACTTGTGGTAGATTCCTTTGACAATTCAAAAGCACTTGTAAAAGTTTACTTGAATAAAAAAGATTGGATTTCATTTCCTCAAACCATTTTTAAGAACTAACTACTTACTTAGTTTTCAAAACTTTAATTGATAACACAAGGTATAAGTAGCTACTATGTACAGTGAATTTAATCTAATTAAGAAGTTTCAGTCTAGTCATGGAAAATTAAGAAGTTCATTGGTAATCAAAAAACTTATTCCACACGGTCAGTCTCTATTTAATAATATTCTCTATTTTTGTGCTGTGTTCACAGAACTTGGAACCTTAGTATTACATTTATTCTTAGTTCTGTAGCGGTTACTATGATACTCAATATTTTCAGCTTACATACAAATTATAAATGTGATAGTGAAATGGAGTGTGTCTCTAAGATTAATCATACTTTTAAAGTTAAATTATGTTCAGACACAGCCTTAATTAATCAATAACTGCAGTACCCCAAACCCTCTACCATCTTAGACTGCATTGTCACTTACTATCAGCAATAGGTGAGATTGTAGTTAAGGGCTAACTCGTATACCCCTAATTGGTTTCTACATGGCATCGTAAACGCACACACGTTAACGTGCGGCACGCTAAATCACTTGGCCGCACGTTGCCGATAGATAACTAGCCACGGCCGAAGCCTCCACCAGGTGAGACCAGGGAAAATTCAGAAAATATAAATTCCCAAAATGACCCTGCCATGGATCGAATCCGGGAGCTCCAAACTCAACACTGCGCCAGGAAGGTCATCAAAATCAGTTTGTTGGTAGTAAGTACACTGTATCGGCAGTTATCGGAATGCTGACGCAACTACCAGCTATCGGATTGCCGACGCGTTTACCGTAGCGAGCGTCCCGAGTGAAGTTGCCCCTTCGAGCAACTGCGTCCGTATTACCGACAGACCGTTGCGAGGAGGTCCATACAATGTAAATAAGTGTACACAGAGTTGTAAGAGTTTCTGTATAAAACATACTAAAATCCATTGCGTCCGTTGCGGAACTCTGGACACTTGCCTTTATGATGCTGGCTTAGAAAATGCGCACGGTAACCGCTGTTTGTTACAAAAATACATATTTTACTTCACAGGAAATGTCAAACAATGTGAATCGTAAAAGGGCATCATCAGGATCCTTGAAACGTCAACCAAAAGTCAAGAAGACTCGCAAGCACATGTCTGATGATGAAGACAGTAATGATTCTACATTGTCTGATCAACCTCAAGAAACTCCAAGAGAACCCTCACCACTCCCAGATGAAATTGCAGAAAAGCTACCCGAAGTAATATTTTCTTTGTAGTCATGTTTACAGGATGGAAAAAACTAATGGGCCGTGGAGGGAAAGTGTTTGTAACATCAAATGTTGAAAATATCAAATTACACTCAAAAGAAAACATCCTTTTATTGTAAATGCAAAAAAATGTTAATCAAAGGCAAATGTATAGAGAACCTATCAAAGCAAAATATCAAGTTTCTAGTCACAGAAGTTTGAGCTATAATATTATGTTGACTTGATATTATATCAATCAGCCTAAAGGTTTCATCCTACATATTGACAAGAAGGATTTACTTGTTATATAAAAGGTCATATTCAAGCATTACACCAGTGAGTTCTTTTATCCCAGAGTTAGCTGCTACTTTGGCAGAATTTGTATAAAACTTCTGTCAAAATTTCAAATCTATCCCTGGGTTAAACAAGCGGGCAACAAATTACAAGTTAAAAGTCTAAAGAAATAAAATTTGTTAACAGGAGTTGCTGAAGACATTCTATAAAACACCTGGAGTTCTCATGATTGCTGGGCTTGTTTCTTGGGATTTGGTAGCCAAGAGGGATAATAATCCATTGAAGAAGACTCATCCTAATCTCTTTACATTCCACAAGTTTACTGATAGAAAGGTATGGGCACTTTCATGCAATATTCCTTGTATATATTACTGATGATAAGAAAGTTTTGTTTGAAAGTTTGAAAGTTTGTTTTAGGTTTAAAAAGTAATATTCTGAATTAACCCTGCTAAGGCGATAGACCACAAAATAAGTATTTTTCTTTAAGGCCGTCTACCCGCACATTGTTAATTTAAGCTTAAGATCATGGACTGACACCCGTATCAAAAAGTGCCACAGACTAGCAATTTCCAATAAACCACAGTCTCAGATCGTCAGACAAACTGGTAAAGTGTAGTCTTTTGCGAACTCATTATTTGACAGATTAATAGCCCTATATGAGGCCTGTATTGAAAAATTCAAAACACTTGAAGTACCAACAAACCACTGTCTCAGATAGAGTCGTAATATTTGTTCTTTTGCGATTAACTATTATTATCTGCCGGCCAACGATCCTTTATATTCTAGAGGCTGCCAGCGAACTGTAAGTCAGTGGGTACACTTAAAATACCACTGAACTCCGCTGCACTGAGGAGGTTGTTAAATTCTCAGTATTTGGTATTTGTAGTAGTAATTATTATGCTAGAGTGTTCTGGCTCTACTAATCTGAAGGTGAACTCATTTCATTACAGTACAGACTAATTGTGAGTGGATGCAGTGCAGGTCATTCAATTCTGGTCTCTGAGGAGGGAGATGTTTATACTTTTGGTAAGAATATTAAGACTTCATCACATACATACTCGTATTTCAAAATATAATAATGGTAGGCGATAAGTAAAAGCTGATTTTTTAAAGAAAGCCTAGTCTAGTATACATTAAAACATAAATATAATAGCATGTTTATATCCATGGCCCATTGTAAGTTTAGATTCATAGAGTGGGTGGACGTATAGACAAATGAGGGACATGCTACCATGACAGCTAGCACTTAAAGGTACAGTACTCCCATGTAAGGTTGAGAGAGGTAGAAAACTGCAAATGTTGATATTATAGTGACAGAGTTTTGTATTGAAAATTCTACTAGTTTCCTCTGTCATCTAGGTACTCTCCTCCTCCTTACACTGTGCTAGTAGTGTCTCAAAAGTGAGTTTTCATGAAAATATTTTTGTTTTCAAAACTTTAATTGTCAGCTACACAGCTGTAACAGTTATTTGTGTTAAATTTTGAGATACCGTCGTTAATTATTACCATCACGTCTTATACTTTGCATACTTGACGTTCATAATGTGTATGTACCAAATTTGAATAAACATATTTTGATTTTGACTATATCTTCTAAGGTGTCACGCTAGTAATTTACCCTTGGAATGTAATGTTATGAGTGTCAATTATGGCTTTATATATCTATTTCATATATATTTTGTAATAATCAGATGTAGAAAAACAACATGTTTATGTATGTAAGGTTTTTTGAGTAGCTCGTACTTTTCAAGTGGCAGTTGACAGAGGAAATTAGTTGAATACACCTATACTGACGTTGTGGTACTGTAGGGCGCAACTCGTGCGGACAGCTGGGTTTTGGCGATACCACCACACGCAATGTGCCTGAACTGGTGCCCACACTTCAAGGCCTCAACATCATTCACGCCGCTGCCGGCAGACATCACTCTCTGTTTGTAACAGGTAACAACACACATTTTATAATCTTAATATATAAGTATGTCACCGTAAGATTGTAAAAACCGTTAGATAATAATCTAAATCGCGAAATTGCAAACTGTCGAAAGATTACAATTTGACGCATTGTTTTCCGGTAGATTGTAATCTGATATAAGCCCGATAAAACCTAACCTAATTATTTATGTCGAACCCTAACCTAACCTACAAGAAAGTGACAAGCCATCGTAAATACAATGAATATTTCAAAAATTGACACTCAGACATTGAACAGTTCACAATCTTTCGACACTTTACAATTTCGCGAGTTAGATTATAATATAACGGTTTTTACAATCTTACGGTGACAAATATAAATCACGTGTCACGTTGTTTGTCCGCGATGGACTCCTAAACTACTTAACCGATTTTAAATTAAATTTGCGCACCGTGTGCAGTTTGATCCAACTTGAAAGATAGGATAGCTTCCACGCGGACGGAGTCGCGGGCATCAGCTAGTACCATAAATTAAAGAAAAAAAGAAATTGTTGAAATCTGATGACATAATTGCGAATTTCATACAACTTCTATACTAGGAGAACGTTTTTCAGTTTGATAAAGAGTTGCTGATTTGATTCCAGTTCTTGGGTCCTGGGAATATTTTCCGTACTTGGACGCATGCGTCCGCTGTGCGTAAAGTTGTCATCATCCCTATTATTTTTACGTTCATATACGCAATCAATAGCCACATTAACTGCATATTGAAGGCATGTTCTTTGATGCACTCTGATTAGTAAAAAATATACCCCCTGTCTAGTTATCAGATGGGTGAAGGTCGGTCTTATCTCGCACTAGCTAATGCTATGCTAATGGATTGAGGTTCCCTTTAATTTTGCGGGATAAAAAGTAGCCTATGTGTTATTCCAGACTATAATCCTGTGCCAAATTTCATCCAGATCTGTTCAGTAATGCTGGCGTGATTGAGTGACAATCATCCATCCATCCAAGCTTTCGAATTTATAGTATTAGTATTTGTGTGACGTGTTGATTCTGTTTCAGACACCGGCACCGTATACGCCTGCGGTGACAATAAGAGCGGTCAGTGCGGCCTCGGTAATACCACTCCGCTGATCCTCAAGCCTACCCGTATCCGATACACGTGAGTTCCATTAGTAGTCGTGCACCGTTCCTTAAGCATTTCCTCCTATTTTCTATCTAAAGCACTCATTACTGAGGAACAAGAAACTTCCACCACCACCACTACAGCCCATTAACGTCCCACTGCTGGGCACAGGCCTCTCTCATAGGAGAGAGGGAATAAGAGATTAGACCCACCACGCTGCTCCAATTTTTGCGGTTGGCGGGCTATTACGACTATTATCATGTTAGTGATAATAACTGGGACCGACGAATTAGCATGCTCTCCGAGGCACGGGGGTGAAACACCACCAACTATCCAACATTTAAAGTACTTTCTTGTACTTAAAAAATATTGGAATACATTGAGTGCCATGCTCAGCGGGTGATGGAGAGAGCAATGCTCTGAGGGCGATGCAGAGAGCAATGCTCGGGGTTTCTTTCTTTCGGGGTAACCGATATTGCTCGACGAGTTGCGAAACTGAAGTGGCAATGGGCGGGGCACATAGTTCGAAGAACCGACAGACGTTGGGGTCCCAAAGTGCCGGAATGGCGACCTCGCACTGGGGGCCCCAGTGCGAGGTCGCCATTCCAGAGGGTCGCAGACCCAGGTCCAGCGTTGGCAGACCGGTATCGGTGGACGGACGACATCAGGCGAGTCGCAGGGAGTCGCTGGGAGTCGCTGGATCCAGGCGGCGCTAGATCGCGGCGTGTGGGAATCCTTGCAAGACTCCTATGTCCAGCAGTTGACGTCTGTCGGTTGATGATGATGACTGAGTGCCCGACGCGCACTGTACTGAAGAAAGCTATGTATTTTGTCTTCACAGCGCAGCATTACGAACGTGCGCTTGTTTTATCGAAACCCTAATATTTACAAAGCTATTTTTTTACAGTGGTGCCCCAATAGTGAAAGTAGGTTGTGGGGCAGAATTTTCTATGATTCTCGACTGCAATGGAGCTCTGCACTCCTTTGGATTGCCAGAATATGGACAGCTAGGTAAGCTGTAATTAAGTTCTGTAGAATAGAGCTTTTTTTTATTGCGTGATAGAAGCTGTAATTATTTTCTGTGGAATAGAACTTTTTTTTATTGCGTGATATCACGCCATCCATCCCAAAGGTGGCAGCAATACTCCATGCCAGAACGAACTTGTGCCTGATAAAGAGTGAGGCGCTGTTCTGGCGTGAAGTACCGCTTCACTATGTTCAGGATACCAAGTTTTTTGGCAGCTTTTTTGGGCTTTGACTCGATACATTTCCCGAAATTGAGGTTGGGAGAGATGTCAATTCCTAAGAGCTCAATGTGACCACTAATCGGTGGGGATATACCACGAAAGATGGAGCCAAGGTGAATGGGCCTCTCTTTGCGGTAAATAAAGACGCTTGTGTTTTGGTGGCGCTGAACTCGACTAGGTTGGCATCACCCCAATCGGACACCTCCTTAAGAGTCGACTTAATGCGATCCAGCAAGGCCTCTCTTTGCTCAAGTATCTCAGAAGCACTGGCTCGAGAACTGGACATGTATCTCTCCGTAACAGTGCTGTCATCAGCGTACCCAAAGATATCGGGTTTTTGGAGATCGTTGATGTGCAGCAGGAAAAGTGTTGCGGAGAGAACAGACCCCTGAGGAACACCGGCATTGACATTCATTAGCCAGAGGAACAGCCGTCGACGACCACCCGGAGCTTGGAAAAGTGTTGACAACAAGTGGTTAGGACATCTACCGCTGGCTTTTGGAGTCTGGGTTCGAAACCCAGAGGTTTCGGAGCTATGTCCTTTTTTAACAATTAAATATCAATTGCGTATGTGAAAGAAAACTAAGTGAGGAAATCCGACAGTTTACAATTTCGCGAGTTAGATTATAATCTAACGGGTTTTACAATCTTACGGTGACATATATAGTGTTTAAATAATAAATTTTATTTCAAGGAAAAGTATATTAATTTATTCATGGTTTGTATAGAAATATCTGTTTGCAGGTCACAACACTGATGGAAAATATTTTGTAACATCGACCAAGCTTTCGTACCACTTTGAGACTGTACCCAAAAAGATGACATTCTTCTATGAGAAGTCTAAGGATGGACATGTGACGCCGGTCAAAGATGTCGCCATAGTTGACTTTTCCTGCGGCAACAATCATACGGTGAGAGTACCACACATGTATCTGATCAAACTTAAGTAAATCGATAATTTTCATGTCCCCACGCCTTTCTAAGTCTTAATAAGAATCCATACTTAATATTATAAATGCGAAAGTGTGTCTGTCTGTTTGTCTGTCAGCTACGCTTTCACGGCCCATCTGTTCAACCGATTTTGATGAAATTTGGTACTAGAATAGGTTGTATCCCGGAAAATTAAGAAGTTCCTGCGTGGATTGAAAAAACTTAATCCACGCGGACGAAGTCGCGGGCATCATAATTTCCATATCTGAACTTGTTATGTTATCTTCGATAAAAATCCGTAATTAAGAATTTTACTAGCGTTTTACTAACTGCTTTGATTTAAAGCTCAATTTCGTGTACGCATTAACACGCAGTGCTCTAAACGATACGTTTCGATATTAAAATCGGTTGTACTGAATTTGTGACTTTAAATCAAGAGCGTTTGGGTCGCATTTACTTTGACGCTAATGTGATCGAATGCTCAGTATTGATCGCAATCGAATTTGCAATGTAAAATCTTAGACTAAGGTGTCATCTATAAAGTACGTCACACTAATTTCGTGATTTTTTGACCCCTCCCCCCGTCCTTGTCAAAGTTTGTTACATTTGTGAGACCTCCTCCCTAGTGTGACGTCACATATCTTGCAATTTTACATCTAGAAAACTCGCCAACAAATACAGATATAGTTCGAAATATTTTTAAGTTTTTCGTTAATAGTTAAGTTTGGGCTTGCGCTGCGTAAATAACGTGTGACGTACTTTATAAATAAATAAAATAAATAAATAAACCTTTATTTCAGATCTTTAGGATACAGTGTTAGTAACCAAAAAAAAACTTAAAACCAAAACTTAAATAAAGACAATTCAAACTTAATTTATGTAATTGTACCTCTTATGATACTTGGAGTTGACATGTAAGCCCACCCAATGATTCATAAAAGGGTTTACCTCTTTCCTCTTCAATGTTTTCAGAATACTGTTGGAGCTCTCGCGTACTCTATTCATCACAGATGCCGCTCTTTTCCTCATTATGCCATAAAAATCGTCGGTGTGAGCCTCCGCAAACATCTTTGACGCACTGCAGTAGCGCGGCAACCTCATCAGCATTCTGAAACTATTGTTATATTATATGCGTAGGTCACATTGTAAGTAGGGTTGTAACGGAACCTCGCCTCCGCCTCCGTAAGTGCGGAACTTTCGCAAGAAATCGTACCTCCGCTTTCGCATCCGCTGCCGCCGTTTTTTTGCGAGTTTTAACGGAGGTTTATTTACGTTGACTTACAATGCGAGAGGTATAGATCGAAGCAGGTAACATCAGTTCATCACCATTACAACGAGCAAAAAGGCAACTGTACTTAGAAGAATCCTTAAAAAAAATATTCATCGCATCCTAAAGCACAGAAAATGGACGATGTGATCGGAGAAATACACCTCCGCCTCCGCTTCCGTTAACCTCCGCATGTGCGGACGCAAAGCCCCTTCACCTCCGCATCCGTCTCTGCTTCCGCTAAGTGCGCCTCCGTTACAACCCTAATTGGGTATTTGACAACTAGTCAAATCAGCAACTTTTTTCAAACGTCAAAACGCGTGCTTAGTATGGAGTGTTGTATGAAATACTGAATAGTGACGTTATCAAAGTTCGACGCACTCTTTTAATTTAATCGATAGTTTAAAATATTTATTCAACATAAAACTAACAGGGGACGCGGATATTACAACTTTCGGGAGATCTACTATTTAATAATAACAAAAAAGTTATTTATTTGAATAGTAGTCAAATACCCAATTGTAAGCCCTGTGCGTATATGAAACCCACAGGCTGCACGTATAGAGAGTGCCACTTTATTTAATTTAATTTATTTGAACTACCAACAGAATTACAAGTAGTAGGAATACAAAATGTTGAATGGCTTAGGCAATAGGTAACAAGCAATTCAATTTATAGGTAGTTACATCATGCACATAGGAAAAGTCGGACATAACTGACACAAGAATACATTGGGGAATTATAAATAAATAATTAAGATTACTGATGGATGATCGCTAAGCATAAAGGTGTACTGGTGGCAGGTGGCGATAGACTCGTCGAAGCGCGCGTTCAGTTGGGGGTTCGGCGGGTTCGGGCGGCTCGGGCACGCGGAGCAGAAGGACGAGAGCGTGCCGCGCCTCATCAAGTACTTCGACTCGCAGGCGCGCGGCGTACGCTCCGTGCACTGCGGCGCCACCTACAGCCTCGCCGTCAACGAGCACGGTCACACCAAACACTATATCTAATACGCCTATTACACTGCACTTTCTACAGGGCCCTGTGGTAAGGCTGGGCGTGGCCGCTAGTTAGAGCGTTGCTTATTACACAACAATAAGGACCAATTTAGGGACCCTTACTCCCTAAATCTTATTACACTACACTGATTCAAGTGTAAGGGTCCCTGTGAAAAGTGCAGTGTAATAGGCCTATAAGCTAACATTACTAGTGGTTCGCCCCGAACTAAGACCTCCATAACATCATCATCATCATCATCTACAGCCCATTAACGTCCCACTGCTGGGCACAGGCCTCCACTCTCATAGGAGAGAGGGAATTAGAGCTTAGACCCACCACGCTGCTCCAATGCAGGTTGGTGGGCTTTAACGACTATTATCATGTTAGTGATAATAACCGGGACCGACGGCTTAACGTGCTCTCCGAGGCACGGGGGTGAAACACCGCCAACTTCCTAACTCCGGGCTAGTACTGGGAATTTCTAATCAGAAAAACCCGATACTTAATTATGGCCCGACCCGGGACTCGAACCCGGGACCTCGTCGGCCGCAGTCAAACATGCTAACCACTAGACCAACGAGGCAGTCAGTCCATAACATAGTATCAACTTTACATTGTAATAGTTAACTTTGAACTTTAGACGCTAATGAGTTATTGGAGAAACGAATAAACTTTTACAGAGCGCCATCTATTGACATCATTGTGAAGTTCTGCTAAAAATACTGAAGCTCATTAGAAATTAAATAATTTCGTTTCCTTATAATATTTATCTTATTTTAGTGTTTGTTGTTAAAGTACAGGATATAATTCAAATAATTGATCAAGTTTTAGGGTGAGCCTTTCGGAAAATTCAGAGTTCTGAGGTCCACTTAGGACGTTAGAAAATCTCCACTTTGAAAACCCCCCATTTTTGTCAATTTTAGGGGAATTATTATTATTTTTTTTTAAGTTTTCCTAATTATCTTTAAAATGATATACCGCAACCTATGTAACGCTATAAAAAATATTTTATTTCGCTTTCGCTTTTATGAGAGCCCCCTGAAATGAAGATTTTTATCACTTTTGAAGCCATATTCGGCTGGAGGCCATCGGTTTACATATTAAATTTAAATTTGAATTAATTACGTTCAGTAATTCAGAAGTTATAAGGCTCTGACAGACGGACGGACGGACAACTGCAAATTCACTCAAGTAGACTCAGAGACCTTCGCTTCGCTCGGTCAATAAGGAGGAAAGATTTCTTTATTTGTTTGTATAAACTCAAAAACTACTCAACCTATTTTATAAATTCTTTTACTTATAGAAAGCTACTTTATCATGATAATGAAAAATGAAAATGTTTATTGATAAAAATATTCGCCGTTTCACAATTATGTCGGGAACCCCGAAGTAAGTTTGAAAAAACCTGTATCTCGGGGTCCCCGCTCTTCCTCCTCGGTATTCAGACAAATAACAATAATATTTTTAACAATGAAAAGTTCAATTTAAAATTAATAAAAATACAAAATTAGCATGCATTGTTGTGTCTGTGTGAGTGTATCGTGTGCGTGTGTGTGTGTGTGTGTGTGCGTGTGAGTGTGTTTGGATGTAGTAGTTATTATCTTATATAACATATGATATTATCATTTTTATCAGTTCCAAATTAAATTTAAATTTGTAATATAAAAGATTTTCGGTATCCTCGTAATTTTGAGTTATTCAGCCAATTGGTTACCATTTTTTAAAGTGGAAATTGTTGCTTATCATATATGTTTAAGATTCTATTAATTTTATTGTATAGATAAACTGATTGCTTTTGGTATTGTCGCAAACTGGGTCTTATTACTTGAGACAGTATTAATGCCTGCATGGTTACGTCTTCTATTTTGAAGTGATTTGTTATATTCAGTAGTGCGGTGAACCCTAGCTACAGTTTGTAATATGTATAATTGACGGATAGTAAGTTTTTTGGCTGATGTGTACAGGCTAAGTGTTGGGTATCTGTAGGGTCTGAAATACATAACTTTAAGCAGGGATCTTTGTGCTCTCCAACTGAATAAGTTGAGTCTTACTTGCACCACCCTAAGCAGGAATGCAGTACATTAAATTCGACTGTCCCGGTGCGATATATATATGTTTTTTAATAGTTCCGGTGGAACAACATGGCGTAGTTTTTTAAATATCCATATAAGATTCCCAGTTCTATTTATTAAGTAATCAACTCAAATATTTATACTGCGTTACTTTCTCAATATCAACTTAAGCAATTGTAAGTAATCCCCTGCCGATATTTGCACGAATGGCATTTTATTACAAAATTATCTGGAGTTTGAGTTGGAGTTCTAATTGAGAAGGAACTTTGTCTTTGTTACATTTAACGTTAACACATTTCTGACAAGCCAGCTTACAACATTACTTGGACCTTTCTCCGCATTAAATTTCGCTTACTCCCATGTGTCATCATGAAATATCAGGGCAGTATCGTCTGCCTATGAATAGATATTGCCTTTATTACGTTCTATAAGGGCAAGGTCGTTTATATATATTAAGAACAGGGTAGATCCTAGAACGCTTCCCTGCGATACACCATACGTAGTGAAAGTTTCGGAACTTCGGACGTCACCAATTTTTACTTGTAGTTTTCTGTTTGAGAGGTAGCATTCCAGAAGTTTGAACGGAGTACCCCTGATGCCGATCCCATCCAGTTTTTCTAACAATATGGGAATACAAACAGTATCAAATGCTTTGGCCAGGTCCAAAAATACACCAATGCATTTCTGGCCCTGGTCAAGCCTTCTCACGATATCATTGGTAAGATCAATTACCGCATCTTCGGTAGATATACCCCTTCTAAACCCATACTGAGAATCAGGGATAAATTTATTTTCGTATAAATATGCATTTATCATTATGATATGATGGGTCAGTATTTATATAGTGGTTCATTGTTTTAATAGTGTACCTAATTTTAGTAATGTCAAAGCGTAGATTTAGTAGTGTTATGGTAATGTTTGGGTAGTTACTGTATGATTGAAGTGTTTTGGTGTAGTGAAAACGATTGGGTGTGGTTGTGTTTTTTATGTGTGTATGTAAATAGAATCTTAACTTTAAGCCATTAATAACTAAAATAGGTCTATAAAATAGTCATGATTCACTTCCCAGCTTTTGCAATTGCGCCTCTCTAGTGACACGAATAATAGGCTAGTTCTCATCCTTTCGAATAAACACCATCCCATTAGCGATCCAACAGAAACGGGATGGCTTGGTTTTGGCAAGGCCTCTAGCCAAAAAGTTGTCTGCTGGCTTTACTGGTTAGTTGTTCTGCCAGGAATGTAGGTGAAGTATTGTTATCGTATCCAAGATGTGTGGCGCATAATTTATTATTCTTGTTCCTGTTGTACGATTTGGTAGCCTTAGCAGGTCTATTTTGAGCGAGACGGATGATAATTCAATTATAATCGGACTGTTTGAGTTTTGGTTTCCCTTTACCCGGTAGATGTCGCGAATATCATTTTGGTTGATCTCGATGTTGCTAGTTTTAGCGAGCTTTGTAAAGCATTTTATTAGGTCTTCTTACATTCTGTTTTTGTGTTGGGGGCGTCTCGCAGCTCCAAAGAAGTCTTTCGGGCATTTCTTTGCAGGTCTTCTATTTTTTCTTCCAGAAGTTGAATATGTTCCTGCTCCTTCCTCTTTTCCGTTTATAGCTTTTCAACCCTGCACTTGATCTCTTCATACTGTGTATTTAAAAACCTTAAAGATGCATCTACGAGATGTCGGAGTTAGTTTTCTGAATGCCCTGCAAAGTCGTCGAAATTTATAAGGCTCTGACAGACGGACAAGTCAGAAAAGATCGTCTCTTTTGAGAGCTTACGTGGCGTGCGCTGCGTAAATAGTTACAGTTACACGAAAATTGGTGGAATGGTGGAATTGTTCCTCTCAAAAAGTTCTAAAAAAAAAGTCTGCGATAGCATATATCTATCTTTTAAGGTTGACTCTCAACACCATTTTTATGGTGTTGAGAGTATTTATATCAAATTTGGTCTAAAGTAATGCATTACTTGCGAAGGTATTTTTACCGACATAGTATTAATCCTTATAAAAATAAAATTGTTATAAATCTCAAGTATTTAATATAGACCAAATTTGCCCTTTACACGATTTAATTTAGACGAATATCTTAGAATATATCATAGAAATTAAGTAACGCGCAACAGAAATAAGCGCGGCCTCGACCTG
Organism: Erebia palarica; assembly: GCA_964035005.1. Lineage (NCBI taxonomy): Eukaryota > Metazoa > Arthropoda > Insecta > Lepidoptera > Nymphalidae > Erebia > Erebia palarica. The sequence continues at coordinate 27,964,431 of OZ035986.1, forward strand.
CAATGGGAGGAGGTGATATCGCAGTGCTAATTTGTAAAAACTGGCTACTGGCCAACTGGCTATTATTGAGAATGGACTAACTAATACGATGATTAGTGCTACTCGTGCGAAACCGGGACGGACCGCTAGTATATAATATATTTGTATTTGTACATTTCAGGGGCCCTGTTTATGTTTGGACAAACAAAACGCACTGGAGAAGCCAACATGTATCCTAAACCAGTGCAAGATCTCACAGGTAAGCAATTCTTTAGAACATTATTATATTTATTATAAAATATTATCCGATCGTAGCTTTCTACTTATTTCTTGTGTGGTAGGATTAATTTGTATCAAAATTTCGTCAAATTGCGTAAAATATACAATTCTTGACGCACGCATGTCAAGTTAGCCCGTCTTCAGTTGTTCGTCGTTGCCACAGAGTACATTAAATATACTGGTATAGAGTTGCTACTCGACTATCCATGTACAGCGACATCTATCGGGAAGTTGTCCAACTAAAATATATATAACCATAGCACAATGCTATAGTACTTTAAATTACAAAGTGTATTTTATAATAATTTATCTTAATTATTACAAGATCACGTAATTCCGCAACTATAGAATTATGTGACCTTGTAATAATTAAGATAAATTATTATACGATAAACACAAACTGTAAAGATGTTCAGATGTTAGTAAATGAAACGCATGGTGATTATTTTCTCTTATGTTCTCAGTTACAAAAAATATACATAAAGTATAACAATTATTCCACAGTTTTATGTTTTTCACATCGTACACACTTAATACACACTCTATTAATATAGTTTCACATTGTAACGAATATATCAAAAAAAAAAAATTGTCCACCCGGCATCCGGCATGCCAGAAAACGTCAATGTCAATGTCGAATTTCAAACATTAAAATGGCGGCTGTCCACGTTTGGAAATTAAAACATAAATGTTTCATTAAACTTCTAACTCATTCCACTAAACTTAATTTATAACAGATAAATCTTTATAAATTATCTAAGATAACTCATATTCTGCTCAAAAAAAGAAGTATTATATATTATTAGCTTTGCGTTTATATAAATGGCAAAATCATTAATTTATCTAAAACATAAGCTTCTGAACGAACACTTAGTTCAGCGCCATCACATACCCTAATCACAGACTTTTAAGTATATATACTTTCAGTACAAGATAAGCGCCATGAGCGCCATCCTTTAGGGAGTTGTGGAACTAACATCCCCACACAACAGAAAAATGTTCTAAGTGCAAAGGCCCTGGTCGTTACCAGTTATGATGATTCAAGCTTCAGATGAGTCATACCTTCTTTAACAAAAAACAATAAAGAAGAACATCGTGAGGAAACCTTCGTGCCCGAGAGTTTGGTTCTCAAAGGTGTATGCAAATCCATACTTTGCGTTGAGTCGACAGCTTGAAATTTCGTTATGAAAAATTTCGTTAGTTTTTTTTTAAATACAATTATTATTGTCTCCCCAAGGCTGGAACATTCGTAGTGTGGGTACTAGCAACACGTCCGTGGTCATTGCGGCGGATGACTCTCTCATCGCTTGGGGGGTCGCACCTACCTACGGTGAACTGGTTAGTAATTATTTTCTATTCAGATAAAGTTACTATTGCAAACTTTGGTTTATAAGTGGATTTTATGGATACAAAAACTTTGTATCTGTCACCGTAAGATTATAAAAACCGTTAGATTATAATCTAACTCGCGAAATTGTAAACTGTCGAAAGATTGTAAACCGTTCAATGTTCTGAGTGTCAATTTTTGAAATATTCATTGCATTTACGTTTTCTTGTCTGGTTCTTGTTAGGTTAGGGTTCGATATACTTAGGTTGTATCGGGTTAATATAACTAACAGATTATAATCTACCGAAAAATAATGCGTTAAATTGTAACCTTTCGACAGTTTGCAATTTCGCGAGTTAGATTATAATCTAACGGTTTTTACAATCTTACGGTGACATATCCATAAAATCCTATATCAATATCTCTTTGAAGTCAGTGAGGCGAATTTTATTAAGTTGCGAATCAATTACAGTTTGTGCACGTTTCTCTTTCACGTTTTTGCAATTTTCTCAGTTCTAAAAAAAAGATAAAAAAACAACGTTTTATTTAGCCCTGGTCCTTTCTTTATGGTGAAGTAGTACTATTGTGCTCTCTTTGAGCATTTTGGATGCGAGCCTAGGCGCAAGACAACGATCTTATTCAAACAAATAGATAAAAGTTTACCTCTGTTGAAAGACGGGCAGGAAAGAATGTATCTCCTTACACTGAAGAGGTGTTAGCATTTCGCTAAACGGTTAAACGGTTAACGTCTGCAAACGGTAGTTAAAAAAAACAATGTTTTTTTTCACAGGAGTAAAGATCGTTTAACAAACGGTATTAAAACAATGTTTTTTTTCACTCGCTAGTGCACAGGAGTAAAGATTGTTTACTAATATTTTCAACCATTAGCCGTTAACCGTTTAACCGTTCAGTGATATGTTAGCACCTCTATTGCACTAGTAGGTATAACAAAACTAAACTTGTGCAGCAACGGTTCACCTAACCGTCGTCAGCATGCTCGATGCTTTACTTGACCTTTTTCGTTGTTCAGGGCACCGGCGACATCAATAAATCGACCGCCAGGCCCAAGGAAGTGACCTCCATGGACGGTCTCAACATCACCCAGGTCGCGATGGGCTTCTCTCATACTCTGCTTCTCTGCAACGATAGCTCGGAGGAAGTGAAGCAGAAGTTGGCAACCATGCCTACCTTTGACCCTTAAACTTAAACTTTTGAAACGATCACACTTACACGCACTTGACCTAAGGTAATCGCACCCGGCCGCCAGAGGTGACACATTAGTATTTAAGACGCGAGCAAACCGTGTCCGTCGCGGCCTTTTAATTTTTACAGCTGCAATCGTCTCCTGCAATCGAATTTGCAGTAATGATGCTCTACTGCAAATTCGTGAATGAGCGCTCATGTTAGTGCCGCTACACGTCGAAAGTAGACAGTATACGGTATACGGTACTGCCACACTGGTTTAGAGGCAATGCCGTACATGTAGCTTTCCGGTAAACGGTGATTGGCCCTAACCATTACATTTAAAAACCCTTAAAATACTTTTATAGGTATGTATAACTAATACGCATTTATAATATTATAAATACGTAACAATTTCATCGTTAAGCGATTATCACGCAAGAATCGCAATCTGTTCGGTTCTGTTAACATATAACCTAAAACATTTGAATGCTTCTAGGTTAACCCCATAGGTTACCCATACAATACGTTGACAGCAGCATTAGCACTATACTCGGCGCGGCGAACCTTGATCCCTATGACACTGACAGCTAATGTCACCATATAACATTGTAGTGGCGTCACCATTAAATTGGGATCATCTTGGGGGCGTCTAAAAATGCCATTAATAAATTTTACGTAGCTTTGTACCAGTAGTAATGATATTCCGTTGATATTTTTAACAATTCTTAACATTTACAAGAAGTTATCTCAATCTGAATTTATGTTTACGTCCTGCAAAACTTACGTCGTGTGACGTTTATCGACTAGGGCGGCAAGTATCAATAAAAAAATGTCGGTAATGGAAACGAGTGCACAATTTTTTTTCATACTCTCATTTCTAAAAATATTCTTTAATATTGTTATAACCTACAATAACAACCAAAGACACGACCCATCACTAACACGAACTGTCATAGTCGCGCGTCGTAGTGACCGACCAAATAGTGTGGCTATATCTAAAAATATCCTATAATATTATTATAACCTACAATAACAACCAAAGACACGACCCATCACTAACACGAACTGTCATAGGGATCACGCGCCGCGCCGAGTATAGTTTGTCACAGTAGAAGAAGAAGAATATCATTTTTATGTGAGATGTGATTTGACTGCGACAATCTTCTTTTCACCGACGACGACTTAGTGTCCTGACGACTTTATTGTTCATAGAACAATTATTTTGTCATTTGTACTTACGCATATTGATAAATGCGTGATATCATGAGTGTAAAAACCTAAGTTGCATGCACTTACATAATACAGAGTTCTCATATTTTGATTGATGAAGAAGTTTATTTCATAACGCTTATTTAATGTAATAAATCGCATAATTATGAGAAATGTTACGCTTTCGAAACGTTGATTCTTTATGTTATCTTTATTTGAAACCAGTGAATATTATGATAAACGATAATAATTAATTGACGGGAAGCAATATTTAGTGGAGTGAATGACACAGACATCGGCGCGATATTATATAGTAAATGGTAAAGAGAACATGGCCATCATAGAAATATGTATAACCATTACATGCTTGCACTCGCACCTAGTGGGTTTTAATAATTACGCGGCGGACGCGAATACAAATACTTATTTATGCAAAGGGTTGAATTATGTTTAGCTACTAAGATATTAAATCATGGTTTTGATTTTTTTATGCTACTTTAACAGGTTGTAGTAGGTATGATGATCATTTCTTTTGTATGTTTTTCTTAATCAATATAAAATGACAAAAAAATGAGGTCCGTGCCATCAAATCTCGTCACAATGGAGATAGTGGGACGTACTCGTCGATCAAGAGTAGGGTAGAAAACAATATGCGCTCAACGTACGATAGTGATTCCTCTTCTGCGCAATTTTTAGGTAAATAATTTAAATTTTTAGGATTTATCTTACTGACTTGTACAATTTCATATTCGCAGGAAAAGACTGGTATTTTAAGGATTACTATAAGTATAATCATATGTCATTGCAGTCTAGCTCCGAATGTATCATCTGCATTGATATCTCGAAATATATTCAGATTTTTTTTTGAATATTCCCTTCTTTATGTACCTGAAATCCATAAGTAAGCCAAGCGTGTCAGACGCATAATGACGTGTCAGGGATTTAAGGTTTTTTAAAACCTGTACTTTCTTATCTTTAAGTATTATATATTTAATAAAACTGAGTAATGACATCCATAACGTTTAGTATATAAATTGATAAGTTTTGTATTGGTACTACTGCTTTACTTTAGACCAAAAAATTTAACGAGGTTTTTACTATAGGGTACGCGTATACGTATTCAATTACTTAATGATATTAAATTTAAAAAATTCATTCGACCTTTTTTTCAAAATTTAATCTGCGGCTCAAATCAGGCTTCGGGCTGCGGCAAAAAATTATATTATATCGGTAATTATATCGGTAACTTGAGTCCGCGATATTGTTTTGTTTGTGAGGACATCTACCCAGTGTCACACAGACTATTAATTGATCACCTGATAAAATCAAAATTATAAAATCTATCCTAAATCACCTGATAAAATCTATATTCTATCAAAGTTTAGTCTGCACGTCAAAGTTAGGAAATTTTGGTACGTTCAGGTAAACTGTTTTATGCTCACGTTACCGCTACAGTATGTCCCCTTTTATAAGTAGGTACTTTATAAATTAATTAGTTAGTCTGCAGATCACCTGGCTGAGACCACAATTCAATGAAACAAAAGTATTCTTTTTTGTAATAATACTGATATAGGATTTCTTTAAAACGTATCGCACCCGGTAATCTTGAGATTATTTAATTAAACCGGCATTAGACCAATTTCCGTACCTACTTTAGCGGTAATAGTAAGTAGGTATGTATTTTTTAGTGATAGGCTTGGTATTGTGAGCTATTTAGTTAGTTTGTATTGACACCGATATTAATGATTAGAAATACTTAAATGTAACATCTCTTCGAACTCAATTTCTCAAACAATGATCTCAAGCGATCACGACTAAGCCCAAATTATTTTGTTTGAAGTTTTATCTAAGGAAACCTAACTAGCAAAATATGTAAACACTGCACCAGCCTAAGTTCTTTCACAAAAAATATTTATAAGATACATACATTCATGACAAATAATCCAAAATACCTCTTAATAGTATAAAAATACGTTCATTGCCCAATTGATGATTCTCAAACATACAGCAACACTCATCATCCGTGTATGACACGTAATACCTAATCACAAACCTTCCTTTATAAAATGCTAGTAAAAGATACAATATGTTAAGTAGGCAAAACACGAATTATATTATTAAGTAGGTTACATGATAATTTAGGATTACTTTTATTTTTTATAGTTTACAAGGTCGAGGTTTTAAAAGTAAGAACTAACGCTAACAGCGTTCATTCATTGTGTAAACTAAGTAATTGATTATGCGAGTCTTTGAAAGCAACCATAATTTTTATCCCTAACCAACTCTGTATTGGCAAACAATAATATGTTATTGATATAATTGTGTTATTGTAGAATATCAATAAAACACACAGCCATGTAACCCACCTGTGTTGGTGTATTTTCTACGACAATTAGTATTTTCTACGATTTTAAGGTGGATTTTCATAATCATTATGGTTTAGAATAAATATAGCTTTCAGAGATAAAACCAGTAATATATTTAATTAATTATTAGATTTAATAATGTTTAAGAATATGAAAAGTATAATTTGCATTTATACTATTGGTATACATTCCCATGCTATTATATCGTAATTTATATGTTTTTACAGAATTATTTACTATGGTTATTTAATAAAAGAATGGGATTGTAGATGACGATGTAAGATTACTAGTGACTTCTTTCTGCAAATGGAATTCTAAATAATGAATAGCCATCATAATACTTTTTGATAGTAAAAAACGATATCCATGATTCCTTTAAAATGGTAGCTACGAATACTTAATCATTATTCGTAGATCAAGTTACGTAATTGTCTATATTATTGTTGTTTTCCCGTTAAAATATATAATTTACATATTAACTTCTTATATTACGATGTTGTCTACATATTAACTTCTTATATTACGATGTTGTCATATTAGCATAAGTATTACAGGGTTAATTTAAAAACTCCAGTAACCTCTTAAGGGTAGCTTCCGTACATAATCCTAGCAACTTGTGTTCTACGACTTCTCCAAGTTCTGACAAATAACGTCTAGACTAAAGCGTGTACTTAGTGAAAAGTTAATTCTTTTCTTGTGAGTTTAAGTATACCAACCAGTTGAGTTTAACCAAAGTGTTTCAGTATAATTGATGTAGAGAACTTTCCCTCAAGAGGTTATAAGTGTTTTTAAATCAGACCTGTATAACTTTCACCAGGATTATCTCCACGGTCTTCGCATAATGGTTTGGTCTATTATCAAATCGCGGGGAGAGGAGATTCAATCAATCAATCAATCCCATTCTTTACACTATATCTTATCTTATTTTCCAGTTTACATAGAACTTTGATAAGTTAATTATTGTTTTCAGTATTTTAATTTCGACTTTACGTTGAGCATATTGTGCGAGATAACAACTGGCATGTTTTTATATGCATGAATACCATTTTTAGTATTAATCTTACATTAAGAAGTACTTAACATTGCATCATCTTCAAATCTGTCTTTGTGATTTTTTATTTGATATACGATGTATTGACTGTTCATGCCAGTTATTATGTCTCTTTTAGAAACTCACAAACCTTGGGAGAAGTTTCATGACATTAATATCATATATTAACGCAGTGGAATTAAAATATAGATCAAAACCATGTAATAAATCAGTGGATCATTTGTTGAGATATTTTAATGATTCTTTCATATTTTTGTTTAAACTGCCTTAATTAAAAAAATATATATGAAAACTTCTCCATTAGGTAGGTATGGACTTAATAAACAGCTAATAATTTAGTTTCCAAAATTGTCTCTAAAATATACTTCTAATAAAACAATATGTGTATTCTTTCATTCATTCCAATATAGAAAATCAACCAGTCAATGACACGAACCCTCATGCCTGTGTCTATCCTGTAGAGCTGGGAAAATCTTGATGACGGTCGTTCCTAACTCTAAAGTACATGCTTAGAACCTGCTGTCCGTGTCCAAGGTCATCACGCTGTCAGTTGGAGACTCACGGAACAGGGAATCTGCTTAAACTTATTTCTGGGCGAAAAATACTGCCACTTCACAGAAAAACGACAGATTTTGCATAGGCTTCATGTAGGTACGAGCAGGTTCTCAAATAGGATTCAAGGCTATAGATAGAATTTAAATAGGCTACTAGTGGGCGCTGCAGTGCTCTGATTTTTACTTTGATTATATTAGGTCCTTGCATATGAAATTGCCGTTTTGTCGTACTGGCCACTTTGATCTCAAATATCTCCTCTTTGGTTAGGAATTTCAATTTCAAATTTATACAGCTATTTACTCATGCTTTTGTGTTTTGAACCCTTATTCATTTGTTTTTTCCTCTTTTGGTTTTTTCTTTGCGTCACTCAGTTTACAAAATGGAAAACTTGAAATATCGCGTTATTTACGAGTACGAGTTCCATCGTGGTACCAGTGCTGCAGAAACTGCTCGAAGGATTTATGATGTGTATGGCGGCGGTGTCGCAAATGAAAACAGTGCGTTTTTGATTCTAACGTTTTCGTTCTGGAAATTTCGACCTGCAGAACAAGCCCCGTGGACGGCCGGAGACCAAAGTTGATAATGAAGAATTGAAGGCTATTGTGGAAGCGGATCCATCGCAAATCACGTCCGAGCTAACTGCAGGTTGTGGTGTAAGTGATAAAACTGTTTTAATCCACTTGAAGCAAATTGGGAAGGTGAAAAAGCTTGAAAGGTGGGTACCTCATGAATTGAGTGCAGCAAACCGACAAACGCGCGTCGACTGCTGCATTACATTACTCAACCGGCACAATTTTAAATCGAATTATTACCTGTGATGAAAAGTGCATCCTGTACGATAATCGGAAACGCTAATCGCAATGACTGAACCCTGACGAACAAGCCAAATCCTGCCCCAAGCGAAAAATGACTCAAAAAAAATTACTTGTGAGCGTTTGGTGGACTAGTGCCGGTGCAATGTGAATAAGATTCCAAAGGCTTTATATGCAAATCGCTTCTTAAGGAGGTAAACTCCAAAAATAATATAGGAGGGCAGTCGTATTTTTTAACACGTTAAATTAATTTTTGGCAACACAACAAAAATGACACACAATAACTGCAATGAAGGGATCATTGCAGTTATTGTGTGTCATTTTTACTAATGTTTTACATATGTTTCAGATTCCCAAAATATCATGAGTTAAAGCTCAGATGGTTGAATGCTATAAACAGACCTGAGTACAAGCCTACAAAAGGAAGCAGAATATGTAGTCATCATTTCAATGGGAATGACACTCTAAACCGCTAGCGTCTCAAATATCATGCCTGCCCATTTCTACGTAGTATACCAGTAAGAATCCTTACTCAATATTCTTGTTTGTGATGAATAATTAAAACAATAATGTAAACTTCTCAATAATGCTTTCCTCTAATCCAAATAATAAAGTTTTACTATGTTTTCTTATTGCAGAATTTACCACCTGGGCATCAGGCAATTCAACCCTTACAAGAATTGAAACTCAATTTGTGTCCAGAAACTAATAACACTTCATACTTCAACCTATTGCAGGCTCCAATTTAAGCATGAGTCTCCTCTCGGAATAAAAACGGTTTGGCCATAGTCCACCAAGCTGGCCAACATGGGGGCGCTGAAGCATGATTATATTTTTACTCATCATTTCACCCAGCCAGCGCACACTACTGAGTAGGAGCCTCCTGTTGGAATGCTAAGGGTTCAGCCATAGTCCACTACGCTGGCCAACAAGAGGCCCTCCGATCGTGATTACCATTTTTTTGAAAAACTACTGCTGTTTTTGGCTTTAGATATGCATACTTCTTAGAAGTTCAAATTTATGGGCACAAAGGAGAACTGCAACAAATAAATTTTAAAATTAGTCTATTAATATTATTATCACGTCATTCAGTAACATTTTTCCATAATATCTAATTATTCCAACTAATATTATGGAACAGTTTTGTTTGTAAGGTTTACATTGAACTGATAATATAAATTTATACTAATATTATAAACGCGAAATATTGAATTTATGGATGGATGGAGAGAGAGATGGTTTTTTTTTATCCACCACAAGCTAGCCCTTGACCGCGATCTCACCTGATGGTAAGTGATGATGCAGTCTAAGCTGTTAGCGGGCTAACCTGTTAGGGGCATGGCTGTTATATTAAACCCATACCCCTATTTGGTTTCTATACGGCATCGTACCGGAACACGTAATCGCTTTTCGGCACGTCTTTGCCGGTAGGGTGGTATCTAGCCACGGCCGAATCCCGAACCCGGGACCTCCGCACTTTAAGACAACAGCGCTACACACTGCGCCACGGAGGTCGTCAAACAGATTATAGTCTGGAATAGTTTTTTAGTCGGCTAGTTTTTTTTCCGGAATATTACCGCGGGAACCAAAAAACCTCAATTTTGGTTCCCGCGTTAATATTCCGGAAAAACCCCCAATTCACGCGGATAGAGTCGGGGGCATCAGCTAGTTCATTATAAAATACTAATACTAGTGTTTTTCAAAATATTATGTATATTTAGTTATTAATTTTATTTGTGATAATTTTATATCGAATAAATAAGTATCGATAATACCAGCCCTAACACCCACCTTAAGCTCCGCCCATACGCCATTTTTACTTACCAGAAGCTTCAATTTAAATATGATGTTTCATATCCTTCTCAATATATAATATCAAAGATATTGCATATATCTTTACAGTAAAAATGTGGAATCTTTGATAATGTATATACATAATCAAAGTGTGGAATACGCGAGACCGACACCGTTCTTCATATGACAAAAGGTCTTAATAATATAGTACATTCGTAATTAAACTTTAATACCTTAACTGGTTTTATAATTAAAATATTGTTATTTTTTAATTAGAAAATAAAATAAAATATTCGTTTTCACTTCTATCGGCAGTCCCTATGACTGCCAATTTTTTTAATCCCCTACAAGTTAACCCTTGACTGTGATCAGCGATGATAAGTGATGATGCAGTCTAAGATGGTAGCGGGATTATTACGTGTTAGGGGCATGGCAGATATTAAACCGATACCCCTGATCGGTTTTAACGCGGGATTTAACTACCGGAACGCTAAATTGCTTGGCCTCACGGCTTTGTCGGTAGGGTGGTAACTAGCCACAGCCGAAGCCTCCCATAAAGCCAGACCAGGGAAAATTCAGAAATTATAAATATCCCATTACCTAAACAAAATAACGCAAGTGGCGACAAGCCCCAGGCGCAGCGGGTTGTACGACGCGACAGGAACTAACGGCTCCGCTCACATATCTTCTCGTCTCCGCTTCGCGGCATCGCCAGCTTGCGAGCCACAGCTCACATCTCCGCATCGACCATGCCATACAAACATGATACATCTCCGCTCAGTTGTATCCACTGAAGCTGAGCGGAGACGAGATGTGGAATTAACGAAATTCTATTGGTGGTTTAAATCACATCTCTCCTCTCGTCTCGTCTCCGCTCTGGTGGAGTCCGGTGTCCTCATTTAGGTGTCAAATCACTTCTATTATGACTGAATAGCTAATGCCCGCGACTTCGTCCGCGGGGATTGAGATTTTTCGGTTCCCGCGTGAGCTCTTTAATTTTCCGGGATGTAAAGTAGCATATGTGTTATTCCAGACTATAATCTATCTCTGTGCCAAATTTCATCTAGATCCGTTCAGCCGTTGGAGCGTGATTGAGTAACAAACATCCATCGATCCAAACTTTCGCATTTATATTAGTATAGGGTATAGATAATACATTAATTTGGTTTTGTCGGCATTAAGAACTTAACCAAAGTGTGACCATTTAGTCAGTGTATCAAAATCACTTAGGAGCTTTTTAAGAGACTCTTTACACTGTCTCCAGCGGCTAATAAGCATGTGTCGTCCGCAAACTGATATATCTCAGACTGCATTATTGTATTCACCACTACAGCCCATTAACGTCCCACTGCTGGGCACAGGCCTCCACTCTCATAGGAGGGAATTAGAGCTTAGACCCACCACGCTGCTCCAATGCGGGTTGGCGGGCTTTAACGACTATTATCATGTTAGTGATAATAACCGGGACCGACGGCTTAACGTGCTCTCCGAGGCACGGGGGTGAAACACCGCCAACTTCCTAACTCCGGGCTAGTACTGGGAATTTCTAATCCGAAAAACCTGATACTAAATTATGGCCCGACCCGGGACTCGAACCCGGGACCTCGTCGGCCGCAGTCAAACATGCTAACCACTAGACCAACGAGGCAGTTACATTATTGTATTAGACAGGCTCTATTTACATAGGTCAGATAGCGCAGGGGGCCCAATACCGAGCCTTGAGCTGTGCCTTCCGTTACAACAACTTCCGTAAAACTACCCGTTAAGCTCTAGTTGCATGTATCTTTTTAAAAGTCAAAAAAGTCATCCAAGCTCAAGATTGTGCATCCAGCGATCTTACGTTTTTGGGGCAACGTGTATGCAGTGTACGCAGCGTTCGTGTTTTCGGTGATGGGTGAGCGGAATTTGCCGACCCGTATGTCAATTACCCTACATGAGTGATAAACGACGATCCGCTAATGAAACTTACGGATCCGCCACGTTTTCCGCACACCACTGTAAACATTTCATACAAAATGTATGGCGCGAGTATATCCCAACTGCGGATCCGCTCACCGAAAATCTAGTCTTAGGGTATTATTAAAAGGAGTTGTACAATTAATAATACTTTATTTAAATCAGTCTTTAAAATATCATATCCAGATGCTATTTTGGAACTGAGTTGCGAAGCAGTCGTGTAGCGTCAGAAAAATTGTCGCATGAATAGATTTATAGATTTATTTATTTTCTCATAAACATATATATATGTCACCGTAAGATTGTAAAAAGCGTTAGATTATAATCTAAGTCGCGAAATTGTAAACTGTCGAAAGATTGTGAACCGTTCAATGTTCAGAGTATCAATTTTTGAAATAATCATTGCATTTACGTTTTCTTGTCTGTTTCTTGTAGGTTAGGTTAGGGTTCGACATAAATAATCAGGTAGGTTTTATCGAGTTAATATACCTAACAGATTACAATCTACCGAAAAATAATGCGTTAAATTGTAATCATTCGAAACGGTTTTTAGAATCTTACGGTGACATATACTTCAGAAGTGGGAAAGAGGACAGGTTTTGATGTCATGACCTTCAGAACCGCACGCTGAGCCCTCTAGCCGAAGCATCACTGTTTTACCAGCACCACCCCAGACCGTGATGCAATAACCGAGCACAGACTGCACGAGCGCAAAGTAAATGGTTTTCAATGTACCCACGCTAGCTGAATTTCTGAGATTCCTGAAGACAAACAAAACCTTTCTTACTCTAGATATGACAGACTCAATGTGCTCGTTCCAATTGAGACATTGGTCTATAATAACGCCAAGGTATTTAATACTTTGCGTTCGAGCAATGCGGCTACAGCTACAATCAGTGTCCAGAGTGGTCGAGCAATGATGAGCAACGATAGACAAAGAGTCAGGTGGCAATGAACCCCATGAGCCGAATGCAATAAATTTCGTCTTTTCTACGTTTACTGTTAGCAAATTATTTGACAGCCAATTTATTACATTAGCCAAAGCTAGTTCAGCATTCTTACGTGATTCATCCCATGTGTTACCATGAACAAGTAAAACAGTGTCATCGGCGTAAGTGATTATCTTGCAATTTGGCAGTGTGAGGTGGCAAAGCTCATTTATATAGGCAAGAAATAAGGTAGGCCCGAGAACACTACCTTGAGAGTTGAGGGACATGGTAACACATTGAGTTCGTTCTGAAAGGTAACTTTTGAAAAGAGATAAAGCTAATCCTTGTACTCCTAGCCTCTCGAGTTTATTTAGAAGTTTCGGGATAGAGGCTTTTAGAGATCCAGAAATATGCCGATAATCTTTTTTCTTTTGTCCAACTTCTGTATCACTGTCTCGGTCAGGCTTATAGCTACATCCTCTGTCGACCTATTTGCTCGGAAACCGTATTGGTTACATTATTGGTTGGTTGGTCTGCAAGTAAATTATTTTTGTTTAAGAATGACATTAGTCTACGGTTTACGAGCATTTCGAGGATTTTCGAGAGTGCATTTAACACGGATATTGGCCTGTAGTTATCCACACAGTTTCTGGAGTCCTTTTTGTGAATAGGGTGAACAATGGCTTTTTTAAATATTTTGGGAAATACACCAATATAAATACCAATATAATAGCTAAGCAGAGGTTTCAGACGTGGGTAATAATAGGTAGAAGAACATGATTCGCTGTTTTCAAGAGAGATGTCGAAACTCCCAGCCAACAGCACAAGTATTTTTTAGACCAAGAAGGAGCGCCTCAATCTCGTTCATGTCGACACTAAAAACAATTTGGGAATTTGGGACTAACTGGCCATTTTGTACGATGGGAATTTCACCACAAGAAGTTTTTTCAAAATTAGATGCTAAGTCACTACCTATATTTACAAAAAAGTTTTCACTTTATTCGCCGAAGAAACTGGGTCACTTGCAAGGGTCATTAGTTCCCTTCATTCCTTCCCTTAGTTTTAATTTTATTAATTAAGTTATTACAAAAGTTCTTATATGGCATATAAATTGTTTTTTGTCGGTATTTGATGGGTCATTTTTCATTTTTTTGTATAGTTTGTCTCGGTTGCGAATGCAACGCAGTAAACCTGGGGTAATACATGGTTTAATTATTCTTTTTCTGCTAGGAATGTTCACAGTGCATTATAAATAATCGGTTATTTAAGATTTATACCAAAAGTTATTATATCCTAACAGCATCTGGATGTGATACTTTGTTATTTTAGTAGTGTTTATATAATAAACACGTATATTACACATATAAATACACCCTGTATATTGTGTAAGTAATAGACACATATCAAAACACGATTAAAAAAGGGTGTGTGTGTAGTTCACACACGGCAGAAGTGAAACTTCAGAAAATTTGCCAACGAGAGAATGGGAAAAATATGACTTGTATTCTATCTCATTCTCTCGCAGGCTAAATCTTAATTAGGAATATGTTTGACTCTTTTGGTGTCGCTTTTTTGTTCGTTGAATTTTCAAATCACAATGATTCTAAAGAAGTTTCACTTCAAAAATAGTGCACGACACAAGAATTCTTTCTGTATGTTACATAATTATTATAGACGATAGTCCAAACATTTTTTTTAGAATTTTTGCCCGTCTGTTATGCTCAAACTATTGGATTTAAATACAAATTGGCACACTTATATCTAACACTCTGGGTTCACATATACTAGTATAATATTCTTTATCTCTAAAAACAATTAATAAGGATTAAAGGAAAAGTAAAATAAATGGTTGGACAAAATATAATGATATACAATGTCTGCTTATATTATAATACACTACAGCAGTAGTATTTCTCTCTTAGTAATACTAATAATAACTTAAAAAACACATATAGTATATATAGTACTCTCTCGCAGCCTAAATCTTAATTATGAATATGTTTGACTCTTTTGGTGTCGCTTTTTTGTTTCGTTGAATTTTCAAATCAAAATGATTCTAAAGAAGTTTCACTTCAAAAATTGTGCACGACACAAAAATTCTTCCTGTATGTTACATAATTATTATAAACTAATTATTATAGTCCAAAACATTTTTTTAGAATTTTTGTCCGTCTGTTATGCTCAAACCATTGGATTCGAATACAAATCGGCACACTTATATCTAACACTCTGGGTTCACATATAATAGTATAATAGGTAAGGCCGTTAAAAATTGATGATTTCACTTTGGCTAGGCGTCCGATATTTTTTTCTATGAAAATGTTGTCACCGATACAATAGGCATGACGACTGATTTTGAAAAATGGTCAGATTATCTTCGGAAGTATCTACTATTTCGAAAAAACATATTATTTCTGCAGAAAAATAAGGTTTGGTAGATAACATTTGCATGTAAAATTTAAATTTTAAAATTCGCGCCAAAACGCCCGCTGGTGTCATGGCGTCGTTTGTGACGTCACTATTGTTATTACCAATGTACTCTGTGCAGTGTGCAGTAAACATTAGTGCGATTGTCAAAGCTCGAAAACAAACAATTGTGACGTCATTCGCTTCTTGGTGTTTAATCCAATATGGCGGATTGCTGTATTTTATCAAAATAAATAGCAATCTCATTCGAAATAGTTTTTTTTTTTATAATCCATGAATCCTAATTCAGTAGATAAATTCATAATTTCATTGATTCTTGGTTACTGTCATCATGCCTATTCCCTTTCCCCTAGACAAATTTAATGTCATATCATATTAAAAACATTACATTTTGTATTATTTTGAAGAAAATATTATCAGAGTAGAACATTGCTCCATACAAATAAGTGTTCCAAACTACATGCGGTATACTTAAATGATTGTATTTTGACCTGTTGTATTATTTCAAATGAAATGACATGACCAGTAACTGCCCTCCGATTCAGGACAATGCGCAGGATTTCCTTTTTTACAGTAAGGTTTAAAAATTTAAACCGAAAATACTATGGATTTATTATTCCGAATAAAGTCAAGGTTAAAATGTCTAAAAAAAACAATACGTTTATTGATAAAAGCTTGAGCATCCGATTTCCTCTTTTAGGCACAACTCCATTTTGTTATACTCCACGTTTCGTTTTATCCATGCCTAATAATAATTTTGCAACCCTACATGAATACCATTTAAGTACCTTAGTCACTATATTATGAGTGATTTATTTTTGATCAATTAAATAGTAATGAAAAGGAAATGTATGTTAATTTTTGTTAGTTGACAAGCCTCAATCAAACGTAACGCCCTCTGGCATTGCATCGTCTGCCATCTGTGGTCGAGTAGTTGTAAAAACTCGCGAACCGAAGCGTTTAGCGCCATCCGTTGTCGAATAGTTGAAAAGACTCGCTAACCAAAACGTTTAGCGCCATCTAATGTGGCAGCAATACAATGTAGCGTGATTTTTAAAGCAATTACATAATTCTTGCAAATATAGTTTTATTATTCAAGTATTATCCTCATCCATCCTCAAATAATGCAAAGCTTACTTATTTTCCTGAGAAACGTGGTTAACAATACTTGAAAATATTTTTTTGCTCACTAACCATAATAACTAGCACCATCTAGTCTGAAAAAGCAGTTATTTGGTGAAACATTTTTATTGATTTTCTCAGTTTTCAGAGCCTACAGACTCCTGAAAGTTTTTTATCTGAAAACTATAAAATATAAAAATTACAATAAAAAAGAAATCATTGCTGCGCATTGATTTTTGATCTCCAGGCAAGCTCCCATGGTTCCGCTGGCCATTTCCTTTATGGTTTAACTTAAATATTAACATCTTTTCTTAAATCTGACATATGTTACGAGAGTTTTGAGTAATAAAATAATACTTATTTTAGGAAATTACATTGCGTCCGTGTATTTAAAGCTTTTATGTTACCACAATTTTCTCAAAAAAAAAATGAATTGAATAGTAGAAACCATTTTAATACCATGGCTACACTATTGGCTTTGTCGTCTATGCTACATTTCTGTCACCCATCGGCCATTGTTGTGTTTAGTGTCATTTGTTTGGGGCAGTGCCGAATTTGCGCAGTGTGAAAAAAAATTTTACTGGTTATTTTAAGGTACATATGATTATTTTATTAAAGAACTCCAATTATTTTATGAATTTAATGTTTAGGGAATAGTTTGAAAATGTATACGCGTTTATATTGATAGCGATACTCCATAAAATTAAAAGTATTAGACTAGAGGCTAGTTTTTATGTTACTTTTATGTGACTTATGATACCATTTTTTAAGTTACGTAACATAAAAGTGATATAGGGCTGAATTCATAATTGCAGATTTATACAAATTCCTTAAAAGTATTAAGTACCTAAGTATTTACCTAATTAGGGTATTATTAACTATTTATATAATCTTAATATATATAAATCTCGTGTCACAATGTTTGTCCTCAATGGACTCCTAAACCACTTAACCGATTATAATAAAATTCGCACACCATGTGCAGTTCGATCCAACTTGAGAGATAGGATAGTTTAAATCTCAAATTATAGTCGCAATTTATTGCTAATTATTTGTCTGTTATTATTTGACAGTCACAATTATCTGTTAACTCCAAATGATTCTAACAGATGTCGATACCTTTCGACTGGGTTGAGTAAGTAATCAATAGAAGGCGCTGCTATGGTAAATCTACGAACGTGTCATATAAGCTACATTTTAACAGCATAATTACCACGTGTTGTTGACGCTATAAAATTAATTAAATTTATTTTGTAGTGAACGAAATACCGTATAATTCAGCTAATTATTTGTTTGTTATTATTTGACAGTCACAATTGTTTACTATAATGTAATATAACAAAAACTTTAGCCACAGCAACGCGTGGCCGGGTCAGCTAGTATATCTATATAATTTTATTATAATTATGGAAAAATTTAAATCAGCTGGCAAATTTTACCAAAACAATTTTTCCTTAGTAATAGATATTATAAATATAAAAGTATAGTTTTTATTAGTTGGTTTGTTCTTCAATCACGCCATGATAGGGTTATGGATTATTGAGGACCGGGTGAGTGATAAGCTACTTTTTAACTCGAAATACGAAAGGTTCTGCGGAGGTTTTTTAAAAACCTAACTCCACGCACATGAAGTAGCGGGCAAAAGATAGTTACTGACCGACTGACTTATTATAAATATGTGATCGTGTGTGTCGTTTGTTGGTTATTATTCGTGATTATTTGGATGGCTACCTACCTATTTATTATACATATAGTTAAAGATTTGTTACTCCACTCAAATTATATTAGATGTACCTACTGCTAATTGGCCTACAACTAGTAACTGGCCTGTCTACTAATTGGCTGCATTATGAGATTCTAGGGTAATATATAATAAGTATAAATATGTTTTCAGATGCCGCTTACACCAGGTGAGAAACAAATACGATACAGGGAGCGACTGAAACGGGAAAACTCCAAAAAATGTGACGAAATTTAAAAAAGGCAGCTGCATGTTTTGTTTGCATTTTTTTTTACGCTAGAACAATTTGATTACGCTATGACCGAGTTTTCAGTGGCTCCCCCTCTATAAATTCTAAATATTTTTTACTAATAAGTAAGGTACCTAATATGTTAAAATTATTTTATAGACGGCACATAAAATTAACATTTAATTTAATAAAGAAAAGCGTTTTTTTTGTTGTTGTGAATGTACCCTTACCAAACTATCATGTTACTTTTAAGTAACCAGATTATATTTACTTTTAAGTTACTTTTATGATACATGAGGCCAATTTTATGGCCTTACCCTAATATTCTTTATCTCGAAAAACAAATAATAAGCATTATAGGAAAAGTAAAATAAATTTCTCTTTTAGAGTAATACTAATAATAAACTTAAAAAATGAACTCTGAAGCGTAAAATTTCGAATGCGATAAATGATCATCTATTTTCATTCAGATCACATTAATAATAACGAATCACGCACTTTTTTTAATGGTGTTTAAATCAGCTTGTTTTTAAAGTTTTTATTGTGTATGTCAATTTGTTTTTATTTTTTTAGTCTCTTTCGGCATGTGGACAAGACTCTCTTAAGACTACAGTCTGACACATTTATTTCCAGGGCGAAATCGACAGTCTTATCGCTGTCGTTTGATGTTCCAGCAGATTCTTCCAATTTAGTCATAATTTTATATGCATCCGGAGCACATGCGAGCTTTAAGTTTTTGTAGTTTTTAAGTGTGACCTGGAAATAAATATTAAATTACTTTCAGAACCATTTGCAAATAAATTATACCCCTATCCATACTAATATTATAAATGCGAATGTGCGTCTGTTTGTCTGTGCTACGCTTTCACGGCCCACTGTTCAACCGATTTTGATGAAATTTGGTACAGGGATAAGTTGTATTTTTATCGCGGAAAATTAAGAGGCTCCAAGCGTATTTCCGTGTTATTGAACATCTATCTAATTCTTCAAATGCTGCCACATAATTAAAAACAAAAGTCAGTCAGTCATAGGAACTGCCGATATAGAAGTGAAAACGAACGAATTTTTTTATTTACATTACACTTTTTAATATAAATTACCAAAAACTGTTCAACGCGCCTAAGGAATATGGTGCGATACTTAGATTCATGCTCTTCAATTCCGCAGAATTGTATTTTTAAATTCCCGTCTACGCGGACGAAGTCGCGGGCATCATCTAGTTATAAATAAGTGTCCGTCTGCTAAGCCTTCACAATCCATGATTCCATCATCCAGCTTTGACGACAGATATAGGGTATGTGTACTGTAGCCCTGTTATATATAAAGCCTACATTGATAATTGCTAGTCTCATTTGTTGTGTATTACTGAATTATGGGATTCTTTCTGCGGCAACGGATTGTAGCAAAGAGCCGAAGAGTGTTAACCAATCACGAGGTGATCGCGATCGTTACACTGTAGCAATCATTAAATTCTTCTAATTCGAAGCGCTAGGATATGGAATGCGCTTCCGGCTTCCGTTTTCACCTCCTCTTATAATATTGGTACCTTCAAATCAAAAGTTAATAGGCATCTTCTAGACAAGCACGCTCTACCTTAGGCTGCATCACCACTTGCAAGCAAGTCTGATTGCAGCCAAGCGCTAGCCTATATATTAAAAAACAATACGTTAAAAGGCCCTGGTATTGCACGAACAATGCATCTGATTAGTCTGTCTCGATCGTTTTGATATCGGCTCACCTTGGACAGGTACAGTGGCCGCCGACAAACGTTGCATTCCGCTTCTTCGCGGATGTTGTATGTTTCATGTTTCTTTCGATCAACATGTATTTCCTGTACAACAATAACATTATAGATTAGAATCAATCAAGGTCACTGGAAATATTTGAAAAATCTGTTAAGAATTTCCATTTATCTTAATACAGAGACGATTAGTTTTCATTTTTATTTATTTATTATACCGTTGAAGATTATGTAAATGAAAAAAGAGCATGGTTTTGACTCGCTCCAGCAATTTTAAGCATTTCAACCTTTGAGAATTTTCTGAAAACCGTTTCTTAGCTGACGTCTACACCATAGAAGGAACCTAACTTCCAAAATTGCTTTATAGTTCCTGAGAAATCGTGATTAGTCAGTGAACGAGTGAACGGTATTTCATATAACTTTTATATATATAGATTCTAGATGTATCGCGAAGAACATACCGGCGCGCCTTTATCGAACAGGGCGAAACGGTTCTTGAGCTCCTCCTCCACGATTCTCAAGAGCACGGGGTAGACCTGCTGCAGCAATTCGCGCGACACGCTTTTGTCGCACGCTATCGCTATCAGCAGCTGCTCCAGGGAGAAATTCACGGGTTCACAGCTTTCGCGTAACTCCTGGGTACAATTATTATTTTAACTTCAAGTATGCTCCCGAAACTCGCGTTTACTCTCTCAGTTTAAACAAACTGAAATCTTCTCGCGCACTTTTTTACTGTCACTGACTGACGGTTTGTGGGTATGTTCCGATATACACTGCGACTACGAGCACTGTAAGGTGTAACGTCAATTTAGTATACTGCGAAACCGTTTTTTTCTCGTAGCTATACTGGTTACTGTTTCAAACGGAATGCAGTCCAGTATACTGTTTTTTAGCGCTGTTTTGACGTGAAAATATTTATATTAAAAATGTAGTAAGTTATCTGTTCAACAAGAAAAATAATTGTGTGAATGTAGTTATATTTAAAAATTAAATATTCAAGTCAATTGTCAATTAATCGCGTATTAAAAGTATACTTTTTTTAAAGAGTAAATGTTGTTTTCAAGTAACATTAGTTTTTTGACGACCTCCGTGGCGCAGTGTGTAACCCTGTTGTCTTAACGTGCGGAAGTCCCGGGTTCGATCCCCGGCAGGGTCAATTTGGGAATTTATAATTTCTGAATGAATTTTCCCTGATCTGGCCTTGTGGGAGGATTCGGACGTGGCTAGTTACCACCCTACCGGCAAAGACGTGCCGCCAAGCGATTACGCGTTCCGGTACGATGCCGTGTACAAACCAAATAGGGGTATGGGTTTAATATAACTGCCATGAACCTGTTAGGGGCATGGCAGCCCGCTATCATTTTCGACTGCATCATCCCTTACTATCAGGTGAGATTGCAGTCAAGGGCTAACTTGTAGTGGATTAAAAAAAAAAATTCAGTGGCATCAAAAAAGTGCGCAAAGTTTTTCAGTTTGGTCTTAACTAAGGAATCTAAGGAAAAAAGGTGACCGAACCAAGTCATTGACAATAAAATTACGGTCATTTTTGACATATTTTTATTGTAATATGCCTTGTTATTCAAAAAGGAAAATGGCAATTAATAGAACTAGTTGTTCTTGCATTGTCAATGAATGGTTTGCGAGAATGTGCGAGAACCTTTTAAAACATTTTGTAACATCAATTTTGTGAGTCGTCCTGATTTCCTTTGTATAAATTGGTCTTCTTCTTCTCTACCCTGAATTCACTTTCTTTAGCCTCATCATTACCTTTGTTTTGGATCTGTTTGTTTCTTTGTTTATTTGTTACATCTTGTTCAATAGAGATGTCATTTCGGTCTCAGATGCTGCTAGGAGTATTGTCTCATCAGCCTACCGTAAGTTGATAAACTTTACCCCAGATATACAGACGCCTCCTTGCTATCCCACTCTTCGAGAGTACACCGCATGATGTATATTGAACAGGATGGAAGAAAGCACATAGCCCAGTCTAACTCCTTTGCGAAATTTGAAGGGCCCAGAGACATTCTCGTCTATCATTACAACTGCTTTCGCTGCTTTGTAGAGATTCTTGAACAGTATTACTAGATGTGGCGGTACTCCTAATTTTATGAAAACTCCATTACGTCGACGCAGTCAAAGGCCTTCTTCCTTTCTTCTAGGATGCGTCCTTGTGATAGGAATGTCCATGCGTTTTTATGCATTAGGATCTTTGTAGGAAACTTTCCAAAGGCTATAACTTCAAAACTACCATGATTTATGACCATATAATATTCAAAATGTAGTTAATTATGTATGATCTCTAAATATTTAATCCAAAAAATTGCAGGTAATTGATATGTAAACCTGCAAATCTAATATATAAAATTCTTGTGTCACAGTTTTAGTGTTTATACTCGTCCGAAACGGCTTGACCGATTTTGATGAAATTTCATATGTATATTCAGTAGGTATGAGAATAGGTTTATAAGTAATTTTTACACCCCTAAGTGTTAAGGGTGGTTCACCCCAAAAAAAATAATTTATTTTTTGGACAAACTTATTTTTTTATTTTTTTATGGTGTGGAATTGAAAAATACATTTAGTTCTAAATTTTTACCCTCCTACCACCGACCCCTATGTTTTGATAGCATTTTATATTTTTCAACCCTGCCTGCCTAGCAGATACTAGCGCACTACGAGATAATTATGTCTACCCATTTTCTCGCGTTATATCTATGTCTACCGTAGCTAACATGGTTACACTTATGTCTCGTCTCGTGTCGTCGAAAGTAGAGATAACAGTAATATTTTTTTTCTGTGGTATTTTTCTCTACAAACTCTAACATGGCAGACTATTTTATCTCGGTTATTGTCCTATTTTGACATTTCCACATGGTTATTTATCGACTGTCAATCTTGAGGGCGAGATACAACGAGATAGAATATCAACCATTTCACAACAATAAACTTGAAATTTTTCGGGTGTTTCCTCCACGATTACGATGGCGGGTCCATACTACAGAAGCGCGAAAATTACAATGCAGACGAAATAGGGATGTCTGTGATCCATTTGATTTGAGCGACGCGCGACGTAGAGTTCCAATTAGAGAGTTAATGTGACATAATTACGGTCAACGCGTCGCAGTGTGGGATTAGCCTAAGTCTAGGTACTTTTCGGAGTTGTGTAGCTTCCTATTGGAATACTGTAATTGTATGATTTAAACATTTTAACAATAAAACAGATACCTAAGTAAAATGTTATTGTAGGTATAGTGGCCATTCCATTCCATTAAATTTTTGACCAATGGGGGAATACCACCAACAACTAGGGCAAAACCACAGCATGTGTGAGGCACATACCACTTACAGTAGCTTTCTCGGACAATTTCTGACCTCTATTTATAGAAAATATCATCATCTACTTTTATATTCTCCCTCAGTGTTCACCTTATTAAAATGCCTATACCTAATGTACAAATTTCAGACTGGTGAATGGGTAAATTTTCCTGCTACGGAAACAGCCCGGAGGAGTATAGCTGCAGGCTTTGAAAATTAAATTTAACGTGCCAGGTATATTGGGGCTAATAGACTGCACACACATAAAAATATTTCCTCCATCTGGACCACAAGGAGCTCAGTATAAAAATATGAGAAAAGATGCACACAGAATAAATGTGCAACTGGTATAAGTCTTGAGTATGGTATCTTTTCATGCTTTTCGCGGAGACCTAATAACTAAAACACCTTACAACTTAATTCAAATTTAAAGCAAACTTAATTTTGTTAATTTTTTATACTACATTAGTGAATTACCCTGCAGCATAAGGTTTCAAGAGTTGATACTTGGAGTTCAATGTTAATTGACAAGTCTGTAGTTTGTACTTAGTACCTGGTACCGGAAAAAACCGCCATCCACGAGTCATGAATCCCTACAGTGCTTTACCCTGCAGCGTCAGGATTGAGGAGTCTTGAGAGTTGAGAGGGACTTTGAGTTCAATAATGCAGTGTATACTTAGTACCAACCTGCAATATTATTTCAGCATCGCAGACAAAGTCGCGTGCATCAGTGTTGCAGAGTTGTGACTTGTAGTATAATCAAGTGAAGTTGATGCTGGGTATCTACAATATAAATCACCAGCAACAATTCCTGAATCTCCAAAACTTAGGCAGGCAGTAACCCTACAGCATCAGGATTAAGAAGCTGGATACAGGAAATTGTATGATTTTGAAAAAATCTTATCATTTTACTACAGTGCTTCTCACCCTAGGAAATTAGGATTAATTAAAATCGGTCCATTAGTTTCCGAGATCAAAACAAACAAACAAATCTTACCTCTTTATAATATTAGTTTAGATATTGCCTGCAGCATTGCTTACGTTAAGTTTGATTTTCATACAAATTTCAAACCCCTATTACCCCACTTAAATCCTTAGGGATTGAACTAAAATCCTTTCTTACTAGATGCCTTTTATAAAAGCTATCTGTATGCCGAATTTCAGGCAGATTAATTCAGCAGTTTGAGTTGTGTTGATAGATCAGACAGTCAGTCAGTATGTCAGCCTCCAGGAATCCTAGATGAAATTTCATATATAGTAATTCTAATATAAATCTTCATCAATACATTAATGACAACCCGGGTAGCCCCCACTGTTGTGTATTGGTCTCCTCTCAGAATTAAAAAACCTTAGATTATTAAAAAAATATATAATAAAAATATTTAAATATTTTATATGTAAATTAAAACTATACAGGTACTATCCTATCATCAGTCATCACTGTAGCTTAGTTTTCGACATTAAGAATTATAAATAACTATTCTAATAATTTCATATTAATTAATTGTTTGTTATTAACTGTGGGTTAACACAACTGATTACCAATTACTTTATTTAGCATTTTATTAATTTTCATATCAAAATATTGTTTATTTTTAACTGTGGATAATGTATTTTTTGTTACAGGGAGGCAGATGAAAATGTGCTCATTTTGGAGGGAGATGAGCCTAGTCGGGTGAAAGAACCTGGGCATCCTTTTAGACACTCTCAGGCCAAACTAGCACAATTAATTTTGGGAATTATTATGATTATAATTTATTAAAAAGGGCAGGAGTGTCTTGCTGGTTTTTCTCAGTAGGTATGGTATTCCCAACATGTGATAGATACACTAAATGATTCAAAAGCACTTGTTAAAGTATAAAGTTGAATAAAAAATCATTTAAATTTGTATTTGAATTTTTATTTATCAGCCAGAACCAAAGTGTAGATTATGGAAATTAATAATAA
This sequence comes from Erebia palarica, assembly GCA_964035005.1. Classification (NCBI taxonomy): domain Eukaryota; kingdom Metazoa; phylum Arthropoda; class Insecta; order Lepidoptera; family Nymphalidae; genus Erebia; species Erebia palarica. The sequence goes on from OZ035986.1 coordinate 27,990,395, forward strand.
CTATTTGTGAATATAGATATGTCGAAGTTAAATCATAATATTAGTACAATGAATGTTAATTAATATATGTAATTATATTGTCTTAAGAAGAAGCTGAAAATGATCTACTGAGAACATTTTCATATTAATTACTTAGCTTTAGCTTTGCATATAATTTAAAAGCAGACCATTAAAACATTCATTACCAACCAATTTCAATATTTCCGTAGACAAGAAACATTCCAATTTCATAGAAGTAAAATAAAATAAATAAAAAAGCCTTTATTATTACTTAGTTTGAGTTTAGCTAAATACAGAGAGTACATTACAAAAAAAAAGATATAAAAAAAGTACAAGAGTGTGTAAATAAATGAAAAACGAACCAACAAGTAGTAAATGTTGTAAATTTAATGAAATATTGATATTTTCGTTTTTTAAATTTAAACCCTTGTGGGTAAAGGCCTCCTCCATTGTGTGCCATGCTTTACGGTTCTGTGCTATGCTGATACAGCTTTTTCCACCAATGTCCACTATCTCGTCTGACCAGCGTTCTTTGGGATGTCTGCGTTTCTTGATGCCTTTTGGGCCACTCCACAGAGTAGTGCGTTTTGACCATTTTTCGTTGTAAGTGCGTGATATATGGCCTGCACATTTCCATTTTTGTCTTTTCCTATGGCTTAGAGCGTCTATAATTTTGATTTTATTTCTAATGGAGTCACTTTTCAGCTTAATGCTTAGGATGCTACGCTCCATAGCCCGTTGACACGTTTGTATCTTGTAACATGTAGTGTAATTTCATAAAAGTACCTATTACATAAATACTCAAGAAGTTGAGGTGTTCCTCCCTCAACAATTATTTTTTAATTGTTTGATCGTATTCTGAAACAGGCCGTGTAATTATTTTATGTTTGACTCCATATAAAAGTACACTGTATTTATCCATATCACCAAATTCATTCATTTTTTGGCTCAGCTATAGTTTACTGCCCGCTGAGTTGGACGTTCACACTTTTTTTACAGAAAGACCTTGATGTGTTAAGCCTTGCACTAAAATATTTTACTCCGAATTCTAATACATTTCGAGAAAGATTTTTTTGAAGATCGCAATTTTTCACCACTTTTCACTATTTCTTACGACATTTGCCATAGATTACAGACTCATTGACGTTTAGTTGGCGTACTAAAGTTTCGTTTTACGTATTAGAATCCGTTCCAAACATAAAAAGTATTACAAAATGTTAATAATCGAGTAATAATCATATTCAAACCACAAAAAATGTCTATCATTGTATTTATTAGGCATTTTAGTATATATTCTCTGTACATGGACGTTTTTTATAATCATTCGAATAAAACATCGAGTTTTATGTGTACCGATTATTGGAAAAACGGAACGCGTGCGTTGGCGCCAAAGTGTGCAAATGTTACTATTGAATTCAAATTTCAAACATAGGAGTCATCGTTTTACGCGCTTTTCAGTAAAAGAAGAGAATATTTTTTTTTTGTTTTGTTTGACTGCCATGGCGTCTTCGAAGCCTCAGGCCTCGTCGCCGTCACTTCACGTGTTATTGCTTCGCCAGTGCAAGTGTTAGATTCTAATGAGCCACTTGTGCTTGGAAGTGCTGCGTCTTGTGTAGTGCAGGTGTTGGGACTCCAAAACCGAATCGGCACACCCCCACTCCACGCAGTCTTGTCTGCCCTACCCCTAGAGTGTTTTTTTAAAGCGCGAAGCCAGAAGAGTCTTCTTGCGTAGCCCATTCCAATTAAGAAACTAACCTCTTTCCCTCCCTCTCTCACTACTTATACCCCTCCCCCCAATCCCTCTCTCCCTCCAAGCCACTTTTACCCATTCTCCGTCTTAGCTATCAGAGTTACGCAGAATTTCGGTAAACCTATCCTCAAAATTTAAAAAAATTTATATCTCGGAAACTACTCAAATTCGGAACGTCTTACTTGCAGGGGGGGCATATCCCCTCCCCCCTTCCCCTCCCCCATCCCCATCCCCCCCAGCCGCGGGCACTATACTATAGCCGAGCCCATTTTTTTGTAAGATTGTCTTATTCTTACTTAGTATAATATTAAAATTTAATATTTATGTAAAGAAATCTTAATCTTATATTTATTTAATTTTTAAAAACAATTAAAAATAAAAAACCAACAAAAGCCAACTCCGTTTATCAGTACTTGTCACTGTCAGTGTCAGAGACAAGTTATGTCAGTGTCATAAAGACGTAATATTTAAAGTTTACAGATTAAAAAATTTAATAAAAGGCTTAAAGCACATTAAGAAGAATGAACAATGAATGAACTAAATCGGTGTTGCAACATTAGAATATCGCATGTTATTGAGAAAGGGCAACATTGGTTTCTCCACACGACAAGGCCAAATCTTCCACGAGAATCTTGTCACACGTCACGTGCATGTTAGGGTAAACGAGAAATAAACCGACACGACAACATCTCTCTCTCTCGTTGCAAGAATATCTCGTAGTGCGCATGCTAGGCAGGCTGATCGATAGCTGATCAATGGGGTCCCGTTTTGCCAAATTCCTCCGCTTGGGAGCAGCATAAAGTTTAATAATTCATATGGCAAAACAACGTTTGCCGGGTCAGCTAGTGATATATAAAAGGACTGCCTCGTACAAATATATTAATATAATAAATGCTGTTCACGCCACCTGGCCTTGTGTGCAGGAGCTTGGTACTTGGACAGGAATTCGAGTCCGTGGGGCACTCATGAGCTGTCTCTCGCGTAACAGAGCCTTCATTTCTCGCTAGGTGGCGCTACACAATACGTTTTGGATTAAAAAGAATGCAATGCAAAAAATACTATGTTTACAGTTGCAAGTAATACATACTATACTCATATTCGTAGTTCTAGAAACACAGATCGTTTGTTTTTAAATTATATTTTTAAATTATATTCCTAAAACTTAGTATTTCTCAAAAAACTGTGTTATGATGAGTTTTAAATAAATATCTAACAAAATCCCCAGCAGTGTCAAGTTATTACCGTTAACAAAGATTTGACAGACAAAGATTCCAATGGCTTAAAGCGGATGTGCATAGGTCGACTTTCATACATTTTTCTTTTCGATTATTCTTGAAATATATACATTTTTATTTTTTATATTTGTTTTATCATTTCTTTAGGGCTTTTTATAGCCGCAATTTTCATGTCAGGCAAATATTTATATTATTTAAAATATAAAAACGGCATTCAAAAAGTGTCATGCGCATGTGAGGTGTGAAGCTTACATTCGTCTTGATAGATGTCGCCCGTGTCGCCTAAATAATGCGTCAAAAAAATATATTTGAGCACCATCTATCATTATACTGTAAAAGTATTTCACTGTTACATGCTATAAAGTTTTATCTTAAGATAAGGGAGGTTGCATGAAGGTTCATATCTAAGCACGAGGATTGTAGATTCACGCACGAGACAGATTAATAAATGTTAGGTCGTCGCACGCGCTCGTGGATTCACACAGAGTACATTATATTGGATTCGCCTAGCTAAGCACGAGGATTGTGGACTTATTTAATCGTTTTTATAAAAAGAACGCTTATTTCGCCTGCAAGTTCGTCGCTTATTTAGCACTATCCTATGTTACTTGTCTCTGTTTAGCACCACCCAGGGGACACGTGCAGGGAGGTAGAAGGTAGTTCCTGCGGACGTGAGCGACGGGGCTTCCCCGAATTGTGGATTGTGTGTTGCGATATAGGTACCTAGGTACTTAGGATTTGTTGAGTTCAAAATGAACCAAATAAACAAGACAACATATAGGAAACGTAAATATTCCAATGCGTCGAATAAATCTAGGAAAAGAGTACGATCTGCCCTAGAAAGAACTACTGGTGAAAGTAGGTGGGTGCATTCGTTAATATACCTACAGTAGGTATTTAGGGGCCCAATCAATACAAGCTATCCTATCTACCTATCTCTAGCAGTGGACAAACGTCGGCTAAAACGACGAATTCTGCTGTTATTTCGAAATTCCAGACAATAGGTACGTAACCGACTTCAAAAAAAGGAGGTTATCAATTCGACCCGTATGTCATATTGTTGGAATTGCACAATATTCGGATATATTAGTCTATAATGGCTTCTTAACAGGTGTGCCAAATTTCATAAGTGTGAGTATGTATGTATGTACCTACCTCTGTTTGTCCTGGATGTATTTCTCCGAAACTATTAATCGAATTGCAATAATTCTTCTTCAACTTAGGGAACATTGTAAGTTTCATCAAAATCGGTTCAGAAGTGTAAAAGATATTGTCCAAAATGTGATATGAAGTCGGTTTATTAGGTAGGTACCTTTTGTAACATCAACTTGTATTTAATATTTGTAACTACCTAGCTGATACCCGCGACTTCGTCTGCGTGAGTTTAGTTTTTGGAATTCCTCAGGAACTCTTTGATTTCCAGGGATAAAAAGTAGCCTACCCACCTATGTAACTTCAGGTCCTCAAATATTCCCATGCAAAAAATAATCTCGATCCGTAGCTCTGTTGTGGCTTGATTGAAGGACAAACCGACAAACAAACACTTTCGCATTTATAATAGGTGCCTATTAGTACGAAGTATGATAATAATGTATATATGTCACCGTAAGATTGTAAAAACCGTTAGATTATAATCTAACTCGCGAAATTCTAAACTGTCGAAAGATTGTAAACTGTTCAATGTTCTGAGTGTCAATTTTTGAAATATTAATTTTATTTACGTTTTCTTGTCTCTTTCTTGTAGGTTAGGTTAGGGTTCGACATAAATAATCAAGTAGTGCCCGGCCGCAGGCCGGGCACTTAGGTTTTATCAGGTTTAAATACCTATCAGATTACAATCTACCGGAAAATAATGCGTTAAATTCTAATCTTTCGACAGTTTAGAATTTCGCGAGTTAGATTATAATCTAACGGTTTTTACAATCTTACGGTGACATATACATACTATCTTTTGCACGCGGCTTCGCCCGCGTGGATAAAATTTAGCTTATGTTCTAAGTCAGGCTATAAGCTAGCTATCTCCATTCCTTTCAGCCAAATCGGTGCAGTAGTTTTTACGTGAAAGAGTAACAAACTTACTTTCCCCCTTAAAATATTAAAAGTAGGTATGTTATAATTACCTATAGATGAAATGTCTACTGTGTAGCCTTCATGGTTTTATAATTTAAGTACTTAACTAGGTACCTACCTAATGTTTTTTCGCGGTTTTACCCGCATGGATTTAAGTTTTTTAGTACATATCCCCCGGGAACTGTGAATTTGTCCAGGATAAAAATGGTCTATAATTATGATAATCCAGGGTAAAAGCTGTCTCTATTTCAAATTCCAGCCAAATCGGTTCAGTACCTAAGAACCTAATTATTGTGTCAGAAGAAAGTAGAAGTCATGTTTTAGGGTAAGTACCTACCTACCTACGTACTACCTACCCAAGTGAAGTTAGACACGATCACAAGACATTACTTAGGCAATTTGCTTAGGTACCTATCAAAGAAGCGCCGCCCGCGCCACAGTAAACAGATACAACCAGTATGGAAACTAAGCCAAGTTGATAAATTATTTACCTACGCTCCATTGAAGCAATAGGGTTGTCACTTTTAATGTTTTATGGTTTAATTTTGTTTTTGTTAATTAAAACATTCTATGCTCTGTAGTGATCAATTAATCGAATTGAAATAGCTAGTTTACGAATACAAATTAAATAAGTATGTAATGGCGTCGGTTAATCTTTATAGTTTAAAATAGGGAAAACAGTTTAATATTGACACATAATAACTTGTAGATCTCTGTTTTTTTTGTAGGTCAGTAACTTATCATTATGGCGTAACCTTTTACATGTTTTGGCGGGAGTGTACGCGATCCGCGGCTGGGCGCACGGTAGGCGCCGCAGGTGGCGCGCGGGCAACGCTCATGAGTTCTGTTTTCGGATGTTTGTCATGCATTTTCGGGTTGAAGCGTACCGCGTTTCAACCCCAAAAATGCGTGTGATACCTAGTAATTAAAAAAACATTGCATAAAAAATACCTTTATTCTTGACTAGCAGTCCGCCCCGGTTTCGTACGGGTGCAATTTAGATTTGTAATTTTATCGTGAAAAATACAAAGTGAACAAATTACAGGTTTTTTCTTATTATGTACTATCTTTACTTAAATGTAAATGAATTGAAATTAATACTTGTAATGTAAGAAAGTATTTTTAGTAATCAATATAAATTTTCATTTCTATAGCTGTTATTTCAGAATTGCGCATTTGAAACAGATAGAAAATTATAACTAACCACTCGCGTAGATCTTGATCCCGTGAGTATATCGGGATAATAAATAGGTAGCTAGGTTCTTCTGGATAATTAAGTATTCTAAAAGTGAAAGATTTATTAAAATCGGTCCAGCAGTTTTTGATAGCTGACCCGCCCCAATATATATCGGCTTCGCACGGGTAGATAGATAGACTGGTAGATAGATTTATAGTTGGAGCATTATATCTGCCTCGGTGTTCTGTTTGTAATGTACGGTCTGAGTGAATAATTAACTTGAAGTTATCTGAAGTTCTAAGTTTTGTTTAAAACTTCGTATGTAAACATTGTGACTATTTAAAGCGGTCTGTGTAATTCCCTAATTAAATCAATTTAAGAATTTCAAAATGGCGCTGATTTAATAAAATGTTGGTAACAGTTTCCTGTTTTGTAATCCTAGGGATCGTCAGATATCGATTTTGAACGAAATAGGTTCAATAACAAAGAATTTCAAAATGGCGCTGACTTTTTTAAATTTTGGTACCGATTTCCTGTTTTGTGATCCTAGGGATCCTCAGATATCGATTTTGAACGAAATCGGTTCAAAAAAAAAGAATTTCAAAATGGCGCTGACTTTTTAAAATTTTGGTACCGGTTTCCTGTTTTGTGATCCTAGGGATCCTCAGATATCGATTTTGAACGAAATCGGTTCAAAAAAAAAGAATTTCAAAATGGCGCTGACTTTTTAAAATTTTGGTACCGGTTTCCTGTTTTGTGATCCTAGGGATCGTCAGATATCGATTTTGAACAAAATCGGTTCAAAAACAAAGAATTTCAAAATGGCGCTGACTTTTTTAAATTTTGGTATCGGTTTCCTGTTTTGTGATCCTAGGGATCGTCAGATATCGATTTTGAACGAAATCGGTTCAATAACAAAGAATTTCAAAATGGCGCTGACTTTTTAAAATTTTGGTACCAGTTTCCTGTTTTGTGATCCTAGGGATCCTCAGATATCGATTTTGAACGAAATCGGTTCAATAACAAAGAATTTCAAAATGGCGCTGACTTTTTAAAATTTTGGTACCAGTTTCCTGTTTTGTGATCCTAGGGATCCTCAGATATCGATTTTGAACGAAATCGGTTCAATAACAAAGAATTTCAAAATGGCGCTGACTTTTTAAAATTGTGGTACCAGTTTCCTATTTTGTGACCCCAGGGAGCCCCAAATATCGATTTTGAACGAATTTAAAAAACGATAGTTCAGCAGAGTTCAAGCAGCCGTATACTACGCAATACACTCCTGGCATTTTTAAAAAGATCGCGGAAATACACATAAACGTGACCACTCGTCATGACGCGGCACTCACTACTGACGGCCTCGCGACGACTGCTTAGAAGTCTCGTCGATGCGCATGTTTGTGTGAGTGAGCTGTTTCGAACGTTTCTAGGTAGTTTCACTACTGTTTGTATCTGTTTACTGTGCCCGCGCTGCCGGCCGAAGCTAGTAAGTACCTACGATCCGCGACTGTGAATCTAGCTAGGTAGGTATTCGAATAATCTACAACTAATGATGTGGACATTTGTGGGCAACTTATGGTTTCAGTTGTACGATTGGAATGATAACCTTATTTTATTACTCATAAGACTGAATTTCAAAATTGTCAAATGGCTAGATAAGATGAAACTTTTTATTGGTGGGTAGCTACCTATTATTGAAATTTAAGTAACCTTATAAATCTGCAATTATGACTCAATTTAAAAATTAAGTTTTATTCAATAGTACTAACTAGGTAGGTACTAATCGACTCGAATTAGGTAGTGGAGCATTATTCAAGTTAGTTACTGATTTTGATAATTCGAATGGAATTCAAAATCGCGCATCGCTAGCCGAAGCTAGCCTCTATAGTCCGGGAGGCAGCGGCACAAATTTCCGGTCATTTCCTCCTGTTTTTATTGAAAAAAAATCAAAATGGCGGCAGGTCGCTATGCCAGCTTCCATACAAAAAGGTTCAAACCTCTTTGCTCAACACATTAATTTGAATTTAAAATGTGTAAAAAATATCGTCTTCCAGCTGAATTCCTCAACTGCGTATTCCATCCATCAATAGTTTGTATTACGAAATGTGTGTGTAATGTGTATGGCCAAGTGCGAGTCGGTCGAACTTGCTTATCTCCGAAGTTTACCAATCGAAAAAATCATAAATAATTATGGTCAATAAAGTTTTATGTACTTATATTTTACAGGAAAAATAAAACCAAAGCTCTAACTAGCACAGTTTTTAAAAAAATTAACAATAAACCTCTACAAACGAAGTTAACGAATAATAAAAACAAAGAAATATGAATAAGCAAATTAATATAATAATATTATCGTTTTACTTGAATACTTTTACGTCTGGAGTACGGAACTCTCGGTGCGCGAGTCCGACTCGATTTGGCCGCATTCGCAAAATAAAAATTCTAATTCTAATTCAAGTATAAAATGTACCTATTCTTGTATTACAGACAAGCGTGGATTTAAATTTTTAAACATGCCGTTGGAACTCTTTGATTTACTGGGATAACAAAAAGCCTAGCTCATTCTTCATATTTTTTAATATGTACTCGTACCGTGCAGATAATCACGTTGATCCGTTGCTTCGTTGCGCGACGCGATTGAAATATAAATTAACAAATGTGCAATTTATTACTTTTCCATACTCACATATTTTACGGTACGAAGAAGGCTCGAAGAAGCTGGTTTGGGTTCATTTGTGCCCGCCAAGGCTCCAAGGCTCGAGGTAAATCATCGTAGAAACAGGTTAACTTTTGCTCAGGAACATCGAGTTTGGAACGCGGACCAATGGAGTAAAGTATTGTTTAGTGATGAGTGCAGAATTCTCTTAAATCAAATTGACGGCAGGCAAAGAATATACAGACGCAAAGGAGAACGATACATTCAGACAAATTTTGAAACTACAGTTGCATACGGTGGTGGATCAATAATGGTTTGGGCGGGCATTTGTTTGGGAGTTCGCACAGACTTGGTAGTGAGTGACAGAGGAAGTCTGACTGCAGACCGCTATATCAGAGAAGTTTTAGAAGAAAATGTCGTACCGTTTGCCCCATATATCGGTGAAGATTTTGTTTTTATGCAGGATAATGCTCGGCCGCATACCGCTAGGGTAACTCAAGCTTATCTTAATGATATGAATATCACTGTTATGGAGTGGCCGGCGAGATCACCGGATATGAACCCAATAGAGCACGTTTGGGACTTGCTGAAAAGAAAAGTTAAGTCCAGAAATCCAGCTCCTGCCAACGTGGGAGAACTGCGAATCGCCGTAGTTGAGGAATGGCGGAGACTATCCCAGGAGACCATCGATAACCTCATTCTCAGTATGCCTAGACGGGTAGAAACTTTAATAAGAGCACGTGGAGGAAATACGCGATATTAATCACCATTTTTCTAATTTAATTAATTGTTATTTTAATATTAAATTTTACTTTTCCCGGTTACATGAAAAGTTCAAAAATGTACAATTTTTCACAAATAGCCTTTACTCGCAAAATCTGTTCTTAATGTGATCTCATTGTAAGTAAAACAAATGAAACTTTAAATAACAAAAGAAGTGTAGTAAGTAGATTTTAAAATAAAACCATATTTTTTTTAATTATGGACCTTTTTTTATGTTCCGCTAAATATGCCGGCGAGTTTATAATAATATAGGTAACCCACCCCAGACTCGCACTTGTGCCTTTATCTGTGCTTTTACCTAGTGTCTTCACTGAATGGTTAAAAACCTTAATTTTTATAAAGCTATTATACTGACCGCAATTAATTTGCTGTTATCCGTCCTGTCTTCATCCCCGAACTATTCATCAGGTGTTTATAAAATTTACTTAATAGTAGTACAACCTTTCTAATAAAGAACGAATTGTGAAAATCGGTTCCGATTAGGCTGAGTTATATATTTGACAAAAACTTGTATCCCATATCCTGGCGGAACCTTATTTTTTTTCAGATAAAAACTACTCTTAATGTTAACCCAGAGTATCAGCTACCACTGTATTAACTTTAATTTAAATCCGTTCAGTAGTTTTCGCGTGATGCGCGTACTCACAGACAAACATTAATGAAAAAAAATACAGTTTTGGCTTCAGTATCGATTATAGAGCCCCCTAAAAAAAATTTTTTTTTCAATGTACAGAATTGGACCCGTTACAGTTTTATTATAAGTACTTTATATTTTAATATAAATCGTTCTTCAACTTCGGCATAACATTCACATCAATACATTATCATTTTTACGTATATTTGTCATGATCTGATGTGTGACTAATAAATAAAATAAAATAAAAAAATAATTTAGATTCTTCTTGGTCTATAATATTGCGGTCATCGAAATATTAGTCTAAGATCGCAGTGATAACACAGGTGATAATTTCATGTCGCCCCTCGTAATAGAGTCGGTGGTCGCGACCCTTTTCCCCGAAAGGGCCGACCGCGGAGCGCCTCGCATGGCGCCTCCTCCCGAGGAGAGAGTCCGGGGCTCAGTCGCGCCCCCGGTCGCGGAGGGAGAGTTGGCGGCGGCGGTGTTGCGCATGCGCGCGAAGAACACCGCCCCGGGTCCCGACGGCATCCCTGGCCGCGCCTGGGCTCTCGCCCTAGGGCCGCTCGAGCCGTGGGTCCGGGCCTTGTTCGGTGCCTGCCTCGAGAGGGGCCAGTTTCCCGCGGCGTGGAAGAAGGGGAGACTGGTCCTGATCGGGAAGCCCGGCCGCCCGGCCCATGAGCCGTCGTCGTACCGACCGATCGTGTTGCTGAACGAGGTGAGCAAGCTCTTCGAGCGTGTCGTCGCCGCTCGCCTCGTTCACCACCTGGAGAGTGTGGGGCCGGACCTCAGCGACCACCAGTACGGTTTCCGCAGAGGCAGGTCCACCGTAGACGCCATACTACGAGTGAGGGCCCTAGCGGAGAGTGCGGTGTCCCGGGGCGCGGTGTTGGTGGCGGTGTCGCTCGACATCGCGAACGCCTTCAACACCTTGCCCTGGAGCTGCATTCGGGAAGCGCTGAGGTACCACGAGGTTCCTCCGTACCTCGAGAGGATCGTGGCCGCCTACCTCTCCGGGCGATCGGTCGGGTATCCGACCAGCTCAGACTGGTCGGAGAGGACGATGTCGTGCGGTGTTCCACAGGGTTCGGTTCTCGGGCCCCTCCTGTGGAACGTCGGGTACGACTGGGTGCTGCGCGGGGCCTTGATGGCGGGCGTCGACGTAATATGTTACGCCGACGATACCCTCGTCACGGCTCGCGGCAGCACCTTTCGGGAGGCTAGACGCAGGGCCACGGCTGGCGTGGCCCACGTCGTAGCGAGGATTCGGGCCCTGGGCCTGGAGGTGGCCTTGCACAAGTCCGAGGCCCTGTGCTTTCATGGGCCTCGGAGGGCGCCTCCCGCCCGGTCCGAGTTGGTGGTGGGCGGAGTGTCCATCAGCGTCGAGCGTACGATGAAGTACCTGGGACTCGTCCTCGACAGCCGGTGGACATTCGAGGAGCACTTCCGGCGTCTCGTCCCGAAGCTCGTGGGAGCTGCTGGAGCCCTTAGTCGGCTCCTGCCAAATCTGGGCGGACCGAGCTCGCGGTGTCGGCGCCTGTACACGGGCGTCGTGCGGTCCATGGCGCTCTACGGAGCGCCTGTCTGGTCGGACACTCTGACCGCCCAAACTCGGGCCCTGCTGCGGAGACCGCAGAGGGTCATGGCGGTCAGAGTGATACGGGGTTACCGGACCGTATCGCACGAGGCGGCCTGTGTGCTGGCGGGGACGCCACCATGGGATCTAGACGCCGAAGTGCTCGCGGCGGCGTATTGGCGTAGGGTGGATGCCCGCATCCGGGGGGAACACCCTACGCCGGCGCAGGATCGCGCCTGGCGGCGGCTGGCGGAGGCCGATCTCGCCGCTCATTGGCGGGACCGACTTCTGGCGCCGACTGCCGGCAGGCGGACGATCGAGGCAATCCGGCCCGTCCTGGAGCTCTGGACCGGCCGGACGCACGGGGCCCTCTCCTTCCGCCTCGTGCAGGTTCTCTCGGGGCACGGCTGCTTCGGGAGATACCTGTGCGGGGTGGCGAGACGGGAGCCCAGCGAGGTGTGCCACGAGTGCGGCCACGCGGAGGACACGGCTCAGCATACGCTGGAGTCGTGCGCCGAGTGGGCGCCCCAGCGCGCCGCACTCGCGGCAGTGGTGGGACCGGACCTCTCGCTGCCCGCCGTCGTCCGAGCCATGGTGGGCAGCGAAGAGTCCTGGGACGCCGTCGCCTCCTTCTGCGAGGAGGTGATGTCCCAGAAGGAGGCGGCGGAACGGCTGCGTGAGGCTGCTGCCGACGCAGACCCTCTCCGCCGCCGAAGGGCCGGGCGCAGGAGGCGCGCGCAAGACCGGCGCCTCCCACCCTGACGGGAGCTCCGGGCGGCCAGACCGTCGTCGTCGTCGTCGTTTTCGTCGTCGTCGTCGTCGTTGTCGCCCGTTGAGCCTCAGTCGCGGAGGAACTTGAGGGGGAGTCGGGGCAGCATGCCCCCCGCAGGAGGGTCCGCTTGGGCGGACGTCGCTGGCTGCGTCGCGGATGATTGCGTGTTCCCGTAACCCAGCCTTAAGGCGATGCGCAGGAGCGCCGCTGGGTTTTAGTGGGTATTCTGGAGTGCCAGTGAGTCCCACATACCCTCTCGGAAGCACTGCAGTTTCACACTGCCTGCTTCCGAGAGGGATGCCTAAACGCATTTCCCAGCGTCAAAAAAAAAAAAAAAAAAGGTGATAATTTCATAATTCGCTCTTGCGCGTGGCTTGTAATCGCGCCGCATCAGTAGGGTTGCCACTTGCCACTCGTACTCGGTATTACCCTATTATTAATTTATTACATCTCTCGAAAATTTAATTATAAGCCGGCACTCTGTCCGAAATGACAGTTACGAGTTAACTCGCATTAATGAGTACTTAAACGGGGGAAAATCACGCAAACAAGCAAATAGACGAAATAAACTAATTAAAGCGAAGTATGTGTATCATTTCAACGAGAGATCTGACAAGGAATCTTACAGATTTTTGTTACTTAATCACGCCACTACTATTGAACCAATTTGGCTGAAATTTGTTGTGAAACTTTTTATCCCCGAAAATACCATGGTACCCAAGGGATTCGTATAAAACCTTATAATATAATTTTCCAGAACTACTATATTTTCACAACACAACACAGAAAGAAAAACTATTTTTAATCGACTTCAAAGAGGTTATCAATTCGACACGTATAAATTTCGTGTGTAATATTATTGGAACTGCAAAATATTCACATAAATGACAATCTATTAGGGCTTCCAAACATAATATGTATATGTATGTTTGTATGTCATGTATGTTTGACCATACATTTCTCCGAATATAATTATGCGACCAGTCTTTTTTTTACTGGCTTACATTTACTTCAACTGAGGGAACAGTGCAACTACTATATTTTCACAACACAACACAGAAAGAAAAACTATTTTTAATCGACTTCAAAGAGGTTATCAATTCGACACGTATAAATTTCGTGTGTAATATTATTGGAACTGCAAAATATTCACATAAATGACAATCTATTAGGGCTTCCAAACATAATATGTATATGTATGTTTGTATGTCATGTATGTTTGACCATACATTTCTCCGAATATAATTATGCGACCAGTCTTTTTTTTACTGGCTTACATTTACTTCAACTGAGGGAACAGTGCAAGTTTCATTAAAATCGTTTCAATAGTTTTCAAGATTTGGACAATTGTTCGTTTTCAGTAGGTACCTATTTGAAGTAGCTTATGCGTAGCGTAGTGTTCTCCAAAAATAGTTAGCAACCCTAGTCGCATTATTGTCACCCGTCCGCAGCAAATACTTCCTAACGGCTAAGCCGTGCCGCCAAGCAATTAGCGTTCCGGTACGATGCCATGTAGCTTAACATGTAAATATATAGAAATTTACTAAGCAAAGTGATAAATGATAAATGATGAATCTCACATGGTGGCACCATCAACAATGTGAGATTGCAGTCAAAGCTGAAAGGTTTTCTTCCGAATTATTTAAAAGGAATTTACTAAACAAAACGAAGCAGTTTTTGTTTCAATGCCATCTAGTTAAATTTTAGTTAGTTTAGAATTTCGCGATAGATTATAATCTAACGGTTTTTACAATCTTACGGTGAAATTTATACAGTAATCGATATGATAGATGTTTAATATTTGGCTATTTTACTAAATGGCTCTGTTTTAAAGTAAACTAATGATGTGATAAAATAATAGGCATTGATATAATGGCGCAATTTTAATATTTTTAATATCAGTGCATAGTAACTCTGCGAAAATATCAAAAACCTGTAAAAAGCCCTAACAACGGCATCTAGCGGGAATCTGTCCGGGAGAAGACGTTGTGTTGACCCTTAACATGCATAACTTTTATAACCTTAAAGAATTTTTCGAATTTTAATAATTAATTAATTAAATAAAAATATATTACATCCATTGACATTCACAATATTATTATTATGAAAATTATATACGGGGAATTTAATTCTTATAAGATTAAGGGCCGAATTTTCAATCCTCAGATACAAGACTAGATAGTAGATATTCGATGGATATCGCAAATTCGTATTTCTCAATAGGCAGATATGAGATAACTGTCGTATAAAGTCTGTAACGGACGAATATATTTATCTGCTTCTTTGAGAGCCGGATAAAGGGCTATCTGCCTGTTTGTTATGACGTTTTCTAGTTTTTAGGTTATATTGTGTAGCCACTAGGTATGTGCCATATGTGCCTGGTTTTTATAATTTTATTCTTTCATTCAGAATTATCAATATTCATTCCGTGTCCTCCTGGTACGTAATATACGGTCATTAGTGATAGATACCTATTGATAACAATGGATATTTTCCACACTTGTTCCACGCTGCATCTTTGTCTGTGTTGGTCACGGCGTCTGTTTTTTTATTTACTAACTAGCCGATGCTACTTTGTCCGTGTGGATTGAAGTTTTTGGTTCCCGCCGGAACTCCTTATTATTCCGGGATAAAAGTAGCCTGTATGCTATTCCAGACCAGTTATAATCTATCTCTGTGCCTTCCATGCAGATCCGTTCAGCCGTTCTGGCGTGATTAAGTAATAAACATCCATCCATCCATACATCCATCCAAACTTTCGCATTTATAATATTATAGTATATAGTATTGTATAATATAAATATTGACCGGTATTTCGTTACAAGTTAGGTTAATAAGTTTACTTCCGACTTTTGAAAGTTTGATGCATTATCACGTTTCTTTACTTGCTCCATATTTTTAAGAATGCATCTGAACCTGTGTAAAATAAAATAAACACAAAACCAATCACGAAATGAAAATTGCGCAAATTCGAGGTTAGAGTTTGGCTAATCAAAGTAGACTGAAATCACCCGGGAAATTAAAAAAAAAATCGGAGGGCATCCCCAAAATTATAGTGAAAAAATTTGAATAAATCAATTTGATATTTGCAATTTTAATTTTTTTAAGCTTAATTTAAATCAAAGTGATGTTTTCACACATCTGCGAGTTTAACAAACATACAACTTTCCCATCGATTTAGACTTCTGCCTCTCATCAGGGGGGTTATGGCCTGGGGGTTCGATTCCCGGGCACGCACCTCTGACTTTTCGAGTAACTGCGTTTTAAGAATCTAAGGTGAAAGCAAACATTGCCACCGCCTCGCACTTTAATAGTACTGTGGGATACAGCCAAACCCCTCTCATTCTGAGAGGGGACCCGTGCTCAGCAGTGGGACATAAAAAGGGGTTGAGATGAATAATACAAACTATCACATTGCAAATAAAATAACAATTTACAATAATATTTTAGTTTTATTCACTATAATCAAAATCTGACTCTAAGACTTCCATATTAAAACATTCATCAGAGTAACTGTTATCACTGTCTCCCACGTTGATGATAAAACTTTCTAAATTTTCTTCAGTAATGTGATCACGTTCTATAAACTTATTTTCTATATGTTTGACGTGATCTGTCATTTTCTTCCATTCTTCAGGCGTAACTGTGTCAAATAAATCTTTTATTAATTTTTCTAACTCGTCTGAAGTCAGGCCTATATTTTTACTGGCCACTTTGCGTTTGGCCAAACTCCATATCAACTCGATCGCATTTAAATCACAATGATAGGAGGGCAATCGCAAAACCTCATGACCATTTTGTTTCAAAATTTGATCCGCTTCATAAACTGGATCTGGAGTGTGCCGTTTTACAAAACATAGCAGCTCTGCTTTAGTGTAGTAGTCTTCAAATTTAATGTCGTTTAATGTAAGCCATTCTCTTATTTCACTTTTGCGATTTTGTAATGTAGGAGCTTTATTTACAATGATGGAGTGGTAACTGGCATTATCCATGACTATGACACTTTTGTTAAAATTTGCGGCATTCATGTCATGATGGTATTCTGCCATTTTTGATTTGGTGCTAAATACTAACAAAGAGTTTGGCACCAGGCCTTTCTCTGATCCAGCATGAGCTATTATATACCTTTCCCAGTAGAAATATTTTCAATGGCACCACTTGTAGATGGGCCTTGCCAAGACTTCTTGGGCTTATAACTTTTATGGACATAAGTCTCATCCAAATAAATAATTTTTTTTACCTTCTTCGCGTTTTAAAGCTATGGTTCTCAAAAACCCATGTCTCCAGGCAGCTATAACAAACCGTTCAACTAACAATGAACGCTCGTTCTTGTTTTTTTTTAATTCGTAGCCATTAGCTAATAAAATGCGGAGAAGAGTCTCACTGCATCCCCGAAATTCAATGCTTTCTTTTAGTTCCTCCAACAGAGCTCTCAAAGTAGGAACTTGTATTTTAACTATATAAAATTCATTAATTTTATTTCGAATAGCATCTATATCGAAACTATCTAAATTAGACACAGAGGGTTTACGTGGTCGTTTTTCCCCTGGGGTTCTCCAGACACCTTCATTTTCTACCCCGTCCTTTTTTATTCTTTTTAATGTTGTGACACTCACATCTGTAAAGAATGAAACAGAATGATTGAGGTGCTATTAACAAAAACAAATCATATATTTTATATTATCCTATGTAAGGGAAGCGTAAGGGAATAATGAGATGGTACAAAAACAACTAACCTCTGTGATAATTATAGCTTATACTCCTTTGCAATATTCTTTGAAATAAGAATATGTAATGTCAGTTTGCGACGTCATAATAATGAAGTATGAACAAGCTAATTAAGATGTGTGTTACTTTCTTTAAAACCCTTATATTATCTACTATAAATGAAAAAATTAGGATTTTTTCTGCGTAAAAATGTGTTCTGCGCAGAGTCTAACTTATACGCCGCCTACTATACTTTATAACTTATGTCTTTATAAACTAATGCACTCTAACTTACTAGTGAGTGAAGCAATTTGTTCCAAGTATTGGTTCTGGGTACGGATTCTATTTTTCTGCTCCAAATCAGTAAGTGTATCGATAGTTTTCAGTATTTCATCCGTCTCTGATACATTTTCCAGTTTTACTGTCAAAGAAAAGATTTTTGTGTTAAAATCACAAATCTTATCCAATGATATAATATAATATTAGCACATATATGAGATATGGTTTTAGAAAAGTTAATTAGTTAATATCAAAAATTTAAATGAAGTATCAAATTAAATTGTCATACTTACATAAGAAATCGCCTATCACTTAATCACACGTAAACAATCTTGTTTTTGAGTGAATGCGGCCTCTTTCTCCTGTTGTTTATCTTTGAATTTAGTTAACATGCAAAACAATAACTCCCGCACTCCACTTTTAATAGTTTTATTCATTTTAACACTCGATCACAAAAAATACTCATAAACAAACTTACAACAAATCATCTGCAGCGGCCATCTTCTTTTTCTCGGTCGGTGTTTTAGGGTTGCCATCTAAAAAGTTTGGAAAAAAAGCCGAGTGTCTACTTTCATTAGCCAGACTATGAATTCTTGCGATAAACGTCATTCGAACAAACAAACGTCCTTTCCCAGTCTAATGCATTGAATGATATATGTGTCTATCTCGCTTGCACATATTTAGTGTGAAGTTGAAGTTAGAAGTTGCTTCAAAAAGACCATAGATAGCTATCCATTGGTTAAAAAGTGATTGAAAAATTGAAAAATTATAATCCCTTGATAAACTCTCAGATAATTTTATTTTCACGATAGTTATCCAGTCGTTTATCTGAGGATTGAACAATCGGCCCTTAGATAAAATAATTTAAATAGAATATTTAAATATTTTTTGTATTTAAATATTAATTAATCAATGTAAATTACTTTTACATTGATTTTTATTGTTTGACTGTAAGAATTATTTAATCATTAATCTCAACTAATTAATAATAATGAAATAGTTAACTTGAAATTTGTACACCGGCTGCGGTAGAACATGCAGAACCTACTATGTATTTATTGTAATATCTGTAATATGTAACTATATTATAATGTACCATGTTCTGGACAATAAACGGATTATGAATTAGAGGCCCCTGACCCAGTAACTTTTGACCTATTAGCATCTCATGGGCCCCTACTTCCAAGGTCAAGGGTTTGTCCTCACTGGCTGCCCAGTGAGGACAAACCCTTGACCTGCAGTCCTAACAAATGCGAAAGTGTGTCTATGTCTGTCTTGTCTGCTACGCTGAGAGATCTCACGGAAATAAAAAAAACCTTATTCCAAGTAGATAATTTGCCAAGGTGTTATAGTATGTACTTTTCATCATACTAACATTTTAAATACGAAAGTGTGCTTCTTCAATTAAGACATAACAGAGCAAGGGGACGCCTTGATTTTTTTCATGGGTTTAGTTGAGGACGAGTGACAAAAGCACTTTAAACCTATCCTGGCAAACGACGTCTCGGGCACCATAAGCTGTTATTAAATAAAACTATGCTCCAATCAACGTATTCAAACCTTTACTTACTTGAAAAACTTGATACATCGTCTTCTGCCAAGGTTCCACAGCAAAATATACACTTTCTGATATAGTGAAGCCAGTGCATATCGAGGAAGAGTATGCTTTAGGAAAAACGAATATAAATTCTCCTGGCTTTTGTGTTATTCTTGTAAGCGAAACTCCTTCATCAAGCAATAATTTTGGCGGAATCATCGTAATATCTGATGGTAGCCAAACTTTTTTGTTTTGAACCGACGTCGGGCATAGTCGCTCGACAGCTCTGCGGAACTTTTCATCCTCCTGCTCAGGGACCCCGTACCTGTAAAGATATGACGAATAATCGCGAATAATAAAATTATGTATCTATTATGGATGTCACAGTTAAGACTGCAGTTTTTATGTTTGTGTCTGAATTCAAACAATTTCAATAATTGGTAAACTCTCAGTGATCATAATCATTCAATCAATCATTCTGTGTCAAGACTAGATCATGGAACTTCACATACAGTTCTCGCGCGATGTCCGAGGAATCATGACCTAAGGCAACGTAATGATGATAGAGTTGTGATTTAGTCGATATTACGTTATAGATACTAAGACATCTTTAGTATCTGTGCGCGTGTACTGAATGAATTATGAAATAATAATTCTATGATGTTATTAAGTGCAATAAGGAAGTAAAAACAAATTGTATCATAAAATTTAATTCTAATGAACCGTACAAAATGAACGTAAAATCTAATTAATCTGTCGCAATCATAATAATCAGTACTTTAAGGAATTTAAGAATTAAACAGCTATTTGCACAGACAAATAAACTTTTAAGTATTGTACTATTTATAGTACGATATAACCCTGCTATTGTAAAATTAAAAACAGGACTCGATAAAGCGTACTCTCGCGTCACGGTCGGCACTAGTATGGGAGTGTGTGGGATATGAAGCGACGGTCGGGCGCGGTGCGCACCCGCCCGCTACCTCAGCCCCTGATTCCTCAGAGCTGGCGCGCGGACTATAGTGAGTGACCTTAGAATAGATTTTCGGAAATTCCACCATGTTAAGGTTAAGTCAGTTTATAAATAACAATAATGTTTAAGCAATACCCCTATTTTGTTAAACCTGCTTCGATATCAATTTGTTACAGTCTCAATTTTCGCGATTGGCTATATTTTTGGTATTCGTGCTGCGAAAATGGTTTTTGGCCAATAGCGGAATAGTGTTAAGCAAATACAACGTTATGCTATAGCAATCATTTTATCTAATCAAAAGTAGGATGTTACTTTTGTTTTGTTATTAAACCCGCCATCTAAATAAAAAATAATGTTACTACATCCATTCTACAATGCCACAGGCAGGACATCAAACAGTTCGCGGCCTAGGGTACTTAACGATGAGTAATTAGCTTGTTAATCATGTCACTGCGACACTCATTAGTATTATAAAAGCAATCACTAATTAAGTTTGCACTCATAGTTCAATTATTTATCGAACAACAAACCATGTCAGCCGAATCTGGAAATTCTCGGAATTTTGAACACCGCGCTGCGATAACATTCCTCGTAAAGAAGGGAAATACACCGAAATACATTTCTGAAGAGATGCCATCGGTTCTTCAGGATTCTGCGCCTTGATATACGATGGTGAATAAATGGGCCCGACTATTTCAGCAAGGACGAGAGAGCTGTGAAGACGACCCTCGCCAGATTCAGATTCAGATACTTTATTTGGATAATATGTGTACAAATAAGATGATTAATTGCGTTACATCGTCCCAACATACGTATCACGATACATGTCACGGTACTGACCGAAGAAAACGTCCGAAAAGTCGAAAAAACCGTTCTGGCCGACCGAAGAATTAAAGGAATTAAATTTATTGACTCAGGTTCGCGAGGCTATTGTACAGAAACGACGTGGATTGTAAGATAATTGCTATTGTAAGACAACGCGCCCGTTCGCACATGTTGCGAGGCAAGCCCTGA
Organism: Erebia palarica; assembly: GCA_964035005.1. Lineage (NCBI taxonomy): Eukaryota > Metazoa > Arthropoda > Insecta > Lepidoptera > Nymphalidae > Erebia > Erebia palarica. The sequence continues at coordinate 28,011,558 of OZ035986.1, forward strand.
AAGACAAGGGGTTCTCAGAGATTGACCACCCTCCGTATAGCCCAAACCTAGCACCTAGTGATTTTTTCCTGTTTTCCAATTTGAAAATAGACTTACGGGGCCGAAGATTTGCAGATGAAAATGAAATAAAAGCTGCGGTTGATCGTCATTTTGAAGAGAAAGATACATAATATTTTTTAGGTGGGTTAAAGGCATTGTATGCGAGATGTGAGAAATGTATTTCACTTGAGGGAGATTATATTGAAAAATGAAGAATCGAAATATATTTTCTTTCATTAAGTACCTTAGGCCGCGGACTTATCAGCCGCCCCTCATAAATACCCTACTTGAGCCAAAAATCAGCTTTACATTATTATTTGGAGGTAAATGTTTATTATTCCCGTACTATAAGGGCCCGAGTGAACTGATTCTTATCCAACAAAAGTAAAATTCTAAATGAATCATCAACCATAAAAAATCATGGTGCTCTATCCGTTCGAGGGCTACAATGGCGACAGGCCGAGGGAGGTTTTTGACGTATTCGATATAAATATTGAAATTGATCGGGCGCCAGCTGTCAAGTGCTTGACAATTTCATTCAAGTCGTAGATAACGCGATCGAATGGAAAGAAAATCTCCTACTAAGCGACAAGCTAAACACACTCCTCGATTTACTTTAGGGGTTTACATAACCAAGTTTTGACAACGCCAAAGGAGTGGTGGCAATGGCAATGGTGAGCGCTGTTGTAAAGTGGGGTTCGATCCTCGGCTGAGCCAATTTAAGAATTTATTATTTCTGAATTTTCTCTGGTCTGTGCTGGTGGGATTCTTGACCTTGGCTAGTTACCACCCAACCGACAAAGATGCGCCACCAACCATTGAGCAAGCATTACGGTGCCGTTAGAAACCGATTAATTTCAATTTCAATTTAAAAATTATTTCAAAATTATTAGATTAGGGGTATGGGCTTAATGACCACCAGGTGTGATTCGCAATCAAGGGAAAACATAAAAAAAAATACTTACCAAATTTTCTCCTGCCCCTGGTGCAGGTATTCGACCCAAGGTAGGCAGTGTGGGTCGCGATGCCAACAATTGGTAGCGAACAACATGCCCAAGTGTAGTATTGGAACTGTTGTAGACACAACAACCCCCAGCGACCGCAGTATGTTTGCATTGTTGTTGCGCACATTCTAAAAGAATAATAGAGAAGGATCACTCATAGGAGTCATCTATTTCAAATTGAAGATGAGAAATGTCAAATTATTATCACGAATTGAAAAAATTATTTCCAAAAAACCGACTTCCAAAGCCAAGCCGATTTACAAAGTAAATAAAAACATTTTTTGGAAAAGTGAAATGAGAAGTTGGTTTTTTAGAAAGAATTTTTATTTTGAACTTTTTAGTGTCAAGGTTGAGGATTTGCAGTAATTTTTTGATGGGATTATCTCGAGAGCTTCCTCTGACGACTGAAATTTTTTTTTTCAAATGGGTTCAGAAACCACGGAGATATGCACCAACATACATTTAAAAAAAAAACGCGCCGAATTGAGAACTTCCTCCTTTTTTGGAAGTCGGTTAAAAACGGATTATAGTAGATAATAGTAATTGCAAATAAATCATAATTTAAAAAATTAAAAAACACGACTGCCTTGCCAAAAAACGAACTAAAAAGTTAAAAATCTAAATTAATCTAGTTAAATAGAATCGTATTCGCATTTTTATTAAATTATATTTTTTGTGAATCACTGGATATTGAACTTTTGTGTTATATATTTTTGGAATCTTCTCATCATTTTCTAGATGATGATTATATAGTTAATCTTATTTTCGAATATTCTTTTTCAACTTTAGTCTTTAATGCGGGTCCATGGTCACCCTATCAAATATTTTTTTTATTTTATTAGCCTATGTCACCTGGAATAAGCTAGGGATTCTAACGATACCTCATTTATCCAAATCGGTTCAGGCGTATAGAAGTTATGGTGGAATATACAAACACACATACATGAACCCTGAAAACAATATACTCCTTTTTTCAGGCAGTCGTATAAAAATAGACGTTCAACCTCCCGTTCAAGTGGTCAGGGATTCGATCTCGGGGCACACGCTTATAACTTCATCTGAGCTATGTAAACTGTAAAGGAAACCATCCTAAGGAAATCTGCATGCTCAAGAGTTCTACATAAAGGTGTGTGAAGTCTGGCTATCCTCTGTTGGCAAACGTGGTGGACTATGGCCAAATCCGTCTTATTCTGAAAAGAGACTCGTGTTCAGTAGTGGACCGGCGATGAGTTAAATGATGATGTCGTACGTTCATCGGTCCCTTCGTTCTCTCCCTATACTACTGCACTTTTGACGATCAACACCGTATGTATCTCACTCTTAGTGTGAGATCTATAGAGCAAACTTTGACTTTGCTTAAACTTAAGACATGGTTAAAACGAGACAGATTTATGTTAAATACATAAGTCCATCTTGTTTTAACTCTGAGTAAAGTCTGAGCCAAGTCAAAGTACGCTCTATAGATTATAGATATGCCGCACTCAAAGTCGCTTAATAACTACTCAAGGAAATAATACCATAATTTTAAGTGTTACCATAATTTAAGTAACGGTTAACTGACTCTCTTTTTGAAATAAATATGATAGTATGTTCTTACGTACTTTCAAATTCCAGCCATGTTGGCTCATCGGGTCGGTCGGATCTGTTGTGAAGCCATACCCGAACTGGCTTGTGTCGACCGAAGCTATGTGTACGCAGTCATGGTCAATGGCTTCAAGTACTTTTTTCCAATATAAAGTTTCAACGGCGCTCAGGGAGGGCTTACCCCGAGGGAAATACGTTAGATCTGTTGTTTCGCTTAGCTAAACAGACAAAAGTTAAACCATCTTTAGTCAAATTTACAATTCATTCATTACACTACATCTATTTTAGAAAGAATGGGTCCATGTTTCTAAATGCTAGTGTACAAACCACTACAGCCTATTAACGCCCCACTGCTGGGCACAGGCCTCCATTCTCATAGGAGAGAGAGAATTAGAGCTTAGACCCACCCCGCTGCTCCAATGCGGGACCGACGGCTTAACGTGCTCGCCGAGGCACGGGGGTGCAACACCGCCAACTTGCTAACTCCGGGCTAGTACTGGGAATTTCTAATCAGAAAAACGTTATTATGGAACGACCCAGGACTCGAACCCGGGACCTCGTCGGCCGCAGTCAAACATGCTAATCACTAGACCAATGAGGCAGATATTTTTTTACTTTAGTCTTTGTTTTTCGTAACATAAAGAAGTCTTTATGAATTTTACGTTTTAGTACGTACTTTACCAAGTCACTCATGTTAAATAATGATATTATGTTAGTCCTAGCGTTTCTTTGCATAGCTAAAATAAACACATATTATTCGCTTACAAATTCGAATTCGCAATAATCAAAGCCAAAATAATCACTCGCAAGGCGCAATATTTCTAATCTTCTATTCTAATATTAAAAATACGAAAGCGTGGCCGTCTGTCTATCTGATACACTTACACAGCCAATTTGGACAACAGATTGTGAAAAAGTTTAGTACAGAGAGCTAAGAGAGGTTGCAGCCCAGGGAAGGTACTTAGGTACTTAAGGTATAGGGTACACAGTATTATCAAAACATCTAAATCCACGTTTCACCGTCATCTATCAATACATAAAGAGAAAAATCCTAACTCACTCATCAACGCCCAGCCTTGAGAGCCGCAATTTTGTATCCCTTTGTAAACAAGGAACATGGCTGGATTTTTATACTTTAGTTAGTTATCAAATTTTAAACTAACAGAGGGCGAGGATTTGTTGTGGATGATCCCGTGTTTAATAATTACCACTAGGAACATTATTTTTGTGAAAGAAGGTCCTATCGGTCGTGCGCTATGCTGATCGCATCACCTCACCTTCTTAAAGTCCGCGAGCGGCATGTTGCGGTCGCGCTTAACGCACTCCTCGATATCACGGAAAGCCTGGCGCAGAAGGACGTCGTCTTCCTCAGCACTAAAACCGTCGGACGACTCCTCCGATTCGCCCATATACACCTTGCGCATGTGCAGTGGGTTGTCTGCGCGCTTCTGCAGCCGCTGCTGTTTCCGCTGCCACTTGGCTTCTATGTCGGCCTTTATGGCGTTGCGCTCCTCTTTAATGAAATGTAATTGTGAGTAATGAAGGATCCAGACATTTAATTCGCTATAATCTGTGACAACAGGAAAATCTATGCGGTGTGTGTGTGTGGTGTGAAGTCACACAATCGTGCATTGTGGAGGCAACATCTGAAGATGCTCCGGTATCAGAGTGAAACGTACGTTGAGGGTAGTTTTTCGGGGGATTTCTGTGGTGTGGTGAGAACCAATGTACCACATAGATTTTCCTGTTGTCGCGTATTATAGCGAATTAAATTTCTGGTTCCTTCATTATGGTGGACTTCTCCAAAGTAACGCCTGCTTCTATCCAATATTTGAAACTGTGAGACCATGGCAATTACATTTCCTACCACCTATTTAATAGTTTATTAAAAACTATAAGTTAACCAGCTACAACAATAATTTGTCAACTAGGTACAATAATCTACCACTAGCAATGCTCATTTTTACAAAATTAGTTCAAGATAAATTCGAAACGGGCATGGTCTTGTCGTAACATACATGTAAAATGCAGAGACTTCACGCGGGAACAAAAAACCTCAAATACATGTTTGTTACTTAATCACGCCAGAATGACTGAACGGATCTGGATGAAATTTGGCACAGAGATAGATTATAGTCCTTAATAACACATAGGCTACTTTGAAATTTTACTTTGAAGTTTAATTTTAAATTGAAGAGATCCCGTGGGAACCAAAAAACCTCAATCCACGCGGACGAAGTCGCGGGTATCAGCTATTATCAATATATATCAAGCGCGTATAATGGTATAGCATTGCCTACAATAAACCTAACAAAAAAAAGAAATTTATAATATCATGGTCAGGATTTTGATAAGCAAGCTATTTTAGGCGTATTTATCTATTATAATTAAAAATATGTTTCATCTGGTTAACAGATCGGTAAAGGTCGTGGTGCATCCGGATCACAGAGCATAATGTACATGCTTTGCCCGCGTGAAATTATTGTCTCGAATATTCACATTGGATCCATTTGAAAAAAACAAATGCTATTCATGAAATATCAAGTTTCTTACTAAATTGGAAAATGGACTCTTATCCATCACAGATACTTACCGTCTGTTAAAATGTCATAGGGAAGCATAAATTTCAAATAGATTTGGTCGAGTCGTTTATCAGGTTTTGATATTGTGAATAAATGCAGCTCCTCGGCAATTTTTTTCCATAGTTTATTATTTGATACTTGTAAAAATCCACCGTACTTTTGTACGGCACGAAACATAGCTGGCAAATTGAGTTCCCGTCTCTGGAGCTGTAACAAATACTCTCCTTTTATTAGGAGTTATAATATTAATCGATAGATCTTTTATTATTAATGAAAAAATTAAAGGGAAATAATAATTAATTAATTAATTTTATATATTTTTTATCTTTTATTATTATATTAAAGTAACTACTAAGTAAGTACTATCAAAGTAAAGTATTTAAGTAAAACCTAAACCTAAGGGCTATAAATAAAACGATTTTCGGTGTATTAAAGTTTCTTACATCTGACGACCTCGTTAGCGCAGTGGTGAATGCTGTCCTGTTACGTGTGACAGATAGCTATCAGGGTCAATTTATAATTTCTGTATTTTCACTGATCTGGTGGGAGTCTGACATCAGAGAAAATTCAACTTCGGCCGTGGACAGCTACCACGCCGCCAGCAAAGGCAAAGGCATGCTGCCAAGCGATTAAGCGTTCTGGTACGATAACGTGTATAAACTGAATAGATTAGAATAGGTTAATTGTAACCGCCTTACTTCCAACAGGTTAGCCCGCTACCATCTTACATAATCAATTCAAACCAGGTTCCCATCGCAGTCAAGGGCAAACTTGCAATAGTTTATAAATCTGCACTAGCCAATATTTTCTTTCGCTTTTACTTACCACTGGTATTTTATTCATGTAGACAGCGTGAGATGCCAAATATTTTTTTATAGCACATATTTCCCTCACGCCTTCACCCCAGCGCTTGTAAAAACGTGCCGGGTATTGGATGCTAACACTAATGTGCTCAAGTTCAGTGGTTTTGCACTGCGGCTTGAAGCTGGCTGGTGCGATCACTTTGCATATTCCGAATTTCGAAGCTTGTGGTGCAATTTTTAGGTAGTAACGTAAAGGGTCCTGAAATAAGAAGACACTATGTTATGGACGAAACACAAAGGAGATGAACATGGTTCCGTGCTTTGTTATAGAGGTTCAAGAGAATTGGATCATACCTTCTTTTGTTATATTAAATGTTTATTATTTAGAGTAAAAATAACAATTGATTGAAATCAGAGTTTAATTTATGTTTTAGAATGTAGGTTGTAGGTAACATAATGAAAGGTTGTTTGAGCAGTCGAAAACACTTACTTCGAATTCCTTTTCCGTGGGGCAGAAGACAGGTGCTGCAGTGGTACCCTCGAAACCAGAAGACGATGGCAATTCTTCTGGCCAACCGCTACTAGTACCTGCAGTATTTGTTACATGATATTGAACTGATTATAAAAAATGTTTGATGTTCTTTATCTATATTCTAGAGATCTTTAAAAGTATAAAAGACTATTTTGGTCCTTCTAATTTCAGCGTTCTGCACTATAAGTAAGGATTGGCCTAAGCAGCGTCTCATCGTAAGTCGTCTTAGCAGGATTTCAGATCTTAGGTATTAGCAAACCAAGGTAATATTTGCCGAAGTAATAGGGATGCTGACAACTCAATCAAATCAAGAACTCTTTATGAAACTTAAAAACACACTTCTAGTAGAAGTTGTATGAATTCACAGTTGTGACGTCATCAAATTTCAACGCACTTTTTTCTTTATCCTATATTTTAAAATGGTTATCAAACTTGAAAATAACCGAGGATTTGAATTTTAGGTCTTTTGGAAGATCCTCTATTATTTAATTTAAAAAAATTTGAGATTCTTACAAAAATTGCAAGGTAGGTCGAAGGTAAATCTTTAGAATCGTTGTGATTTGAAAATTCGATGAAACGAAAAGGTAAAACGAAAAAGCGACACGAAAAAGACAAACATATTCATAAATAAATAGGATTTAGCCTGCGAGAGAATGAGATAAAATACAAGTTATGGATGATGGATGCCAAATATGTTGATACAAGATGGCGCTGTACGATATTGAGTTGCGCTACTGCGCCATTGTTCTCAAAAAGGTATATTTATCTCATTCTCTCGTTGGCTACTTTTCTGAAGTTTCACTTCTGTGAATTGCACACACACTTTTTTTGTGTACCAAAAAGTTACAAAAAATGTGTAGAAAAACAGAAACACAGTGGACAAGGAAGCACTTATCTCTATAAGAGATCTCAACCAATGACCCTTGGCAGTGAGAAAGGTTGTGAAGGAAGAATAGGTACAAAAAGATGTGTGAGGTAATAATGTGACCTAAGGTGAAAAAAATCGTCTCATCTGAGAGCTTCCGGAGTGTGCGCTTCGTAAATAGTTAAAGTTACACGAAAAGAATGTATGGTGGAAAAGTTCCTCTCATATATTTTAAAAAAAATGTTTTTTATCTCAAGTATTTAATTAAGATAAGGATTGCCCTTAACACCATTTAATTCAGATGAATATCTTATAAGTTACGAGATATCACAGCAAATAAAATAATGTGCAACAGAAAATGGCGACGCTGCGGCCGGCAGTGGCAGGTGGGGTGAGGGCGGGACGTTCAATATAATATTAAAATGTAAAACCTGATTTGCTGCCCACTGCCCATTGGCTGTATTGGGTATGGACTATTGTTATTTTTAGTACTACCCGTGCGAAGCCGGGGCGGGTTGCTAGTTATGTAAAATTTATTTTATGAATTTTGGAGTTATATATTTTTGAAAATATTATATGAAACATAACTTACTCGGCATAGCCTCATCTCTAATGAAACATGAAGCGGGATCTTCATTATAACAAGAACCTGAAAAAAAAATATTAAGTTAATATTAGGTCTTTACCTATGAAATTGCCTTTCTTCAGTACTGGTCATTTCAAATAAAAAAAAGTTTGTAATGGGTCTGTATTCTAAATTCAAATGAATTTTGTTTTAAAACCATGACATTCTTTTTACAAACTCAGTCTTTTGTTTTTTGATTAGCGTTGTATTTTCAATACATTTCAACATTTTTCGTCATAATGGATACTTTAAAAATTCGTGTAATTATGGAATATGAGTTCCGTCGTGGCACCAACGCGACACAAACGGTACGTAACATCAAAAATGTTTACGGAGAGAACTGTACAAACGAACGCACAACCCGTTATTGGTTTTCCCGGTTCCGTTCTGGATTTTGACTTGAAAAATGAAGCCCGTGGTCGTCCGGAGATTTTGGTCAATAATAGTGAATTAAAGGCGATTGTGGAAGCTGACGAAACTCAATCTGCAGCTGAGCTAGCAGCTTTTGATGTACGCATCAAAACAATATTGATCCATTTGCGAGAAATTGGCAAGGTAAAAAAGCTTGATAGATGGGTGCCCCACGACCTTAACGATCGCCAGCGCAACGTACGCGTCGAGACCTGCCTTGCGCTGCTCAACAGGCAAAGAAACGAAGGAATTTTTAAACGAATTGTTACGTGCGACGAAAAATGGATTCTGTTCGATAATCGAAAGCGCTCAGTAAGTTGGTTAGATCCTCGTTCAGCACCAAAACAATGCCCTAAACCAAAAATGACCCCTAAAAAGGTGATGGTCACTGTTTGGTGGTCTAGTGCGGGTGTAATTCACCAGCTTTTTACAAAACGGCATAAGCATTACTGCAGATGTGTACTGTGAAGAACTGGAGAGAATGATGGAGAAGCTTGCACATCTGCAACCAGCTTTGGTCAATCGGTCGTCCCCACTGCTCCTTCACGACAACGCGCGACCCCATACTGCGCAACAGACAGTCTCCAAGCTGCAAGAGCTGGGGTTGGAAGCTCTCCCTCATCCGCCATACTCACCAGACTTTGCACCTACCGACTATTACTTTTTCCAAAATTCAGACACCTTTTTAGTGGGTAAAAAGTATTTACGTTTTCTTGTGTCTTTCTTGTAGGCTAGGTTAGGGTTCGACATAAATAATCAGGTAGTACCCGGCCGCAGGCCAGGCACTAAGGTCTTATCGGGTTAATCTTTAGGTTTTATCGGCTTAACAGATTACAATCTACCGAAAAATAATGCGTTAAATTGTAATCTTTCGACAGTTTGCAATTTCGCGAGTTAGATTATAATCTAACGGTTTTTACAATCTTACGGTGACATATATATCTGTCTTTTAAGGTTGACTCACAGTAACCATTTTTATGATTTTCAAATTTGGTCTAAACCAATGCTTTACTTGAGAAGGTGTCTTACCGACATAGTATTAATCCTTATCAAAATAAATATGTTAGTCAACTCAAGTATTTAATTAAGATAAAAATTGACCATTACAGCACCTAATTTAGATGGATATCTTATGAGATATCATAGAAATAATGTAACGTGTAAGGGAAAATGGCGTGACTGCGGCCGGCGCTCAGATTAAATAGTGCTAGCGGCAGTAGCAGATGTATTGAGTGTATTAAAACCTGCCCACTGCCCACTGCCTATATTGAGTACAGACTATTAGGATTATTAGTGCTACCCGTGCGAAGCCGGGGCGGATCGCTAGTCACCCAATATTTTCTGTGACAAAAGGGTCATCTTTTGGACGGCATCTGACTCACTCATTATAGGATATGTAGTAAACCACAGTCATTAACAAACTTGCCAAGTAATGGCCCTAAGAATAATTGATCTTGGAAGGAATAGGAGGTCTTGATTTTTTACGATGCAAGACGTCGATTTCCACAACACGTATGGGACGAAACTGAATGATCCGTCTCAAAAATCGATAACTTTCTTGTTTTTGGTCTTGAATGTGTATTCTACTAGAAAAGTAAAACTCTAGCATTTTAAGAACAATACTTATTTCATGAAAGCCTGTCAAAAATCAAATTATTGAATTTTCCATACAAAAAGGCAATCAATAAAATACTAAAATTATTTTATTATTAGTAATTATTGTAATTTTAGTTATTTCATTAGTAATAGGTATTCTTTAAATGATCATAGCTATTTACTTGCTCTTCACCTTCGTCACGTAAATGTTTTGATGTAATAAAACTAGGTCTATTGAAGCTAGACACATAATATGTATTAGATGTATAGAATAAAACGTGCAAAACGTCTTCATTTGACTCTGAAAGAAACACTTCCGAGCCTGATGTAGCCTATATCTCTTGCAATCTTTATTTCCGGCTTCCTGAGCATCTTCAGACAACTACCCTAGAGGCAAATTATTTTAGCACCAACAGGCAATAGCAATAATTAGCATTTATAAGTACTTTATGGACTGACGGCAAAAAGTACTTATGCAGCAATATTTTAAACCTGTGGTTAAAATAATAACCACAAAAGTCAAAAAACCACAAAAAAAATTTCAAGTGAATATTAAACTTAAATTGAGTTGATACCATAAAAAAATTAACACAAAATAAAGAGTATATAATTTGACCAACAAAGTACCATAATCGACAGAAAAAGTAGAAACATAATTTTGAGAGAAATTATTTTTCTTCCCTCGTTGGAAATTTTTGCATCAAAATGGCGCGCGTACGACATAGATTTTTTGGTTTCTTTATATAAAGGAATACTTAAGGAATCTAAAACAGTGATTAACTCAACACCGGCAGCTTTCGGTAACAAAGAAACCTCCAGTTGAAACAAAAAGATCAAAAATTTCCTTGTCACTTCAAAATTTACAAAGTATACACAATATTTATTTAAATACAATGGTAACATATTTGTAAAGTAGAGGTTTTAAGCAATCTAAAAATATATATATTTCTCGTAAAACTTAAACGTAATATTAAACTTTCATTATGGGCTATTTGGTTGTATGTAAATATCGCAGCCCAATGTTTGAAAGTAATTTTATATACCTAGAAGTAAAATATTTTAATTTTTTAACGTTATTTATAAAAGTCTTATTATATGAGAATATTAAAGCATGGAAATAGCTTTGAAATTAAAACATTCGTTAAAACCGTTGATACTATTTCGTCCCATAGTGCGACGTCGCAACCCGCCACGATGCGACGTCGTATCGCGCCACGATGCGACGTCGTATCGTATTACGTATTTTGGCCTTTTTTGCTCAATTATCTATAGCATTAGTCTTACATTTCGTTATGATCCTTACCATGAGCCGGATGTAGAGCAGGACTCTCGCATGGCGTGATTTGATCATCTGTGAAGTAAAATACGAAAATAATACATTTTCAGGTCAAGTCAGTATACACATAAGGTAGGGCTCCGTGTTTAAGCTTATACGAAACAGCATTACCATAAACCCAAAACCATGGTTTTTACGCTATAAATTTTGACTAGCTGATGTCCGCGACTTCGCCCGCGTGGTTCAAGTTTTTTTTTTAATTTCTGCAGGAACTAGGATAAAAAGTAGCCTATGTTACTCTCCAGGTCCTCAACTATACCCATACCAAAAATCACCTCTATCCGTTGGTCCATTGGGGCGTGATCGAAGGACAAACCAAACAAACAAACACACTCTCGCATATATGTATAATATTAGTATGATTGCGAAAATTCCCGAGTGTCAAGTGTAAGCACACAAGCGGTGACTACATTTGCGCAGTCGTTGGTTATTCATTTCATAAAAAGATAAAATGACCTTATTGCACACCCGTCAAAAAAAAAATTAAAGAAACAACATACATAATTCAAGCAAAAGTGTAGGACGACCTCCAGCTCGCTGTTCCGATGACCTAAAGAAGGTGGCGGCACAGTAAACAGATACAACCAGAATGGAAACTAAGCCTAGTTGATAAAATAATTACCTACGCTCCATTGAAGCAATAGGGTTGTCACTTTTAACGTTTTATGGTTTAATTTTGTTTTTGTTAATTAAAACATTCTATGTTCTATAGTGATCAATTAATCGAATTGAAATAGCTAGTTTACGAATAAAATTTAAATAAGTATCTCATGTCGTCGGTTAATCTCGATAGTTTAAAATACGGAAAACAGTTTAATATTGACACACAACAACTTGTAGATCTTTGTTTTTTTTGTAGGTCACTAACTTATCATTATGGCGTAACCTTTTACAAGTTTTGGCGTTAGTGTACGCGAGCCGCGGCTGGGCGCGCGGTAGGCGCCGCAGGTGGCGCGCGGGCAGGGCTCATGAGCTCTGTTTTCAGGTGTTTGTCACGCATTTTCTGGTTGAACCGTACCGCGTTTCAACCCCAAAAATGCGTCTGATACCTAGTAATTAAAACAACATTACATAAAAAATACCTTTGTTCTTGACTAGCGGTCCGCCCCGGGTCCGCACGGGTGCAATTTAGATTTGTAATTTTATCGTGAAAAAAAACAAAGTAAACAATTTATAGATTTTTCATATTATGTACTAGCTATCTTATTTTAAATGTAAATTAATTAAAATTAATACTCGTAATGTTAGTAAATTTTTTTAAGTAATCATTATGAACATTAATTACTACAGCTATTATTACAGAATTGCGCATTTGAAACAGATAGAATATTCAGTCGTTTAAAACTTCGTATGTAAACATTTTGACTATTTAAAGAGTACAGACCACGATTCCCTAATTAAGGGATCCTCAGATATCGATTTTGAACGAAATCTGTTCAATAACAAAGAATTTCAAAATGGCGCTGATTATTTATAATTTTGGTACCAGTTTCCTGTTTTGTGATCCTAGGGATCCTCAGATATCGATTTTGAACGAAATCGGTTCAATAACAAAGAAATTCAAAATGGCGCTGATTTTTTTAATTTTTGTAACAGTTTCCTGTTTTGTGATCCCAGGGAGCCCCAAATATCCCCCAATAAAAACGATATCTCCGGTTTTGTTGAAGCAGAGTTCAAATAGCCGTATACTACGCAATACACTCCTGGCATTTTTAAAAAGATCGTGGAAATACGTGACCACTCGTCATGACGCGACACTCACTACTGACGGCACTGCGACGACTGCTTAGGGGTCTCGTCGATGCCCATGTTTGTGTGAGTGAGCTGTTTCGAACGTTTTTAGGTAGTTTCACTACTGTTTGTATCTGTTTACTGTGGTGGCGGGAAGCGGGTGGATGAGGAAGGCGGGCGACCGTGTTTGGTGACGCGCTCTCGAAAAGACTTATGTCCAGCAGTGGATGCATACAGGCTGATAGATAGATGGATGGATGGATGGAACCTTAATAGGTACGACATATAACACGACCAAACAGCATTACCGAAAACCAAAGGTATAATTTAAACAAACAAAATTAAATTTGATGAGATTTTTTTGTCTCACTATACGAATTGTTCTAAAACACCGCACTGCACTGACCGCATCGAAGACGAGGTATGTTCGACGCTAAGGTGTGTAGGGTAGTACATGCAATTTTCCATTAAATAATCTTAATATCCTATTACGCTTTACCTTTTTATAAAATTCATCACCCCTGCATAAAGCATATTTCATAACTAATATATGACAATAACCCTATGCTTCTTACCTTCTGTAAGATCTATCTTTACTGCACTAAGGACACAAGGCAAGACATCTGCATCTTCAATGGGTTCTGCAAAAAAAATATATGAGTTATTATATTAATGACGATGATAATATTCGCATAGCGAAAATTTCAAAAGTACGAATATACGTCTTTAGTCTGACATTGTTAAATAATAAGCATAAGGTGCCCCCGACTTCGTCCGCGTAGATTAAGTTTATGTTATTCCCGCGGGAAAACCATAATTTTTCGGTATAAAAAGTAGCCTTTTTACTTCCCCTTGTCTTAGATAGACAACCTATCTCTGTACCAAATGACATCAAAATCGATTGAAAAGATGGGCCGTTATAGAGTACAAGATAGACAGACACACTTTCGCATTTACAATATTAGTACGTATTAATATGCTTACTTTTACTAAAACACTAAAACAGCTTACTAAAACAGCATTACCGTAAATCAAAAGGCTCATAAGAAACAAAGTTATTTTTGTTGAGAATTTTTCCTCTCACTATACTGCTTGTTCGAAATGTACACCGCACTGTACACTCGACGACGAGGTTCCTCAGACCAATTTGCTCAGATGCTTCGTAAATGCTCTTTTGTTACCAACACCGGACTCCGCCACTGTAAACTATGGTTTTTACCCGACTGCGGAACGCACAGGGTTATGTGTTCATCAGTCTATTTATGTTTGTTTGTTCCTGGCAGGACAGCTACAGATTAAACGCGTGGACAGATTTTGATGATTCTTGCACCAGTTTATGCGGAGTATATCATTAGTGTCACTGTGGAAGCCGAATTATAGAAAAAACAAAATAGCGCCCTCTAGAAGCCATAATGTAACAAATTTAAAAATAAAAGTCGATAGACTATGGCAAGTGGGGTATCGATGAATAGGTCTTGCAAAATTATAGTTAGGCTCCCATGATCATTTTCTCATTTTAATGATCATTTAGGATTTACAAGGTTTCAAACGTTCATTTTTAGTGTATTCCTTTGTGTCGCACTACAGACAAAACGGCTGAACCGATTTTGATAATACTTACACCACTAGATTTATCTTAATCTTCCGAGTGTCACTACGGAGGCCGAATTTGAGAAAAACAAAATGACGTCCACTAGCCGTCACTAAATAAATGAAAGTCGAACTCGATAGGTTATAGTCAAGTGGGGTATCGTTAGATAGGTCTTTTAAAATCACACCTAGGTTCTATAAACCATTCTTCCGTTTAAATGATAATTTAGGATTTTACGAGGTTTCAAAGGAAATGTTTAAAGTTACTTAGGACTACTCATATCATCTATATCTATCAATCTAGGTGGATTACCTCAAAATCCACTAAACCGATTTAAAAAATTATATCAATTATAGAAAGCTACATTATTAACAAGTAAAATAGGCTGTATTTTATTTCCAAAAAAATTAGAGATCCTTACGAAAATTGCAATAATGTGAGTTAAGTCGGAAAAAATAATCTCATTTGAGAGCTTACGTGGCGTGCGCTGACTAAATCGTTAAGTTACACGACAACAATGCATGGTGGAAACGTTCCTCTCAAAAAGTTCTAAAAAAAGTCTGTGATAGCATATTACTATCTTTTAAGGTTGACTCACAATAACCATCTAAAACACTGCTTTACTTGCGAAGGTGTTTTTACCAACATATTATTAATCGTTAATTCCTTAACAAAAAAAATATCTTACTCATCTTAAGTGTTTAATTTAGACAAAAATTGTCCTTTACACCATTCAATTTAGATGAATATCTTATGAGATATCATAGAAATAAAGTTTATCACGCAACAGAAAACTTCAGGCGGATAAACGTCTTTTACAATTATCACTCGCGGGAGACGGGTCCGCGAGAAGTGCGGTGCGGTGCGGTGGGGACTGATCACTGGGGTGCTTGTGGTAAAGCAAGTCATAATTGAAAAAATTAAAAAACACGACTAAAAACTAAAAAGTTAAAAATCTAAATTAATCTAGTTAAATTAAAACCTTATTCACATTTTTAAATGTTTTTTTTTGTGAATCACTGGATATTGAACTATAGTGCTATACATTTTTGGAATCTACTCATCATTTTCTAGATGATGATTATATAGTTAATCTTATTTACGATTTTTTTTTTCAAATTTAATCTTTAATGCGGGACCATGGACACCCCAACATTTTTTTTTAAATTTTACTAGCCTATATCACCCGGAATAAGTTAGGGATTCTAACGATACCTCATTTAACAAAATCGGTTCAGGCGTTTAGAAATTATGGTGGAATACACAAACTCACATACATACATATATACATACATGAACCCTGAAAACAATATACTCCTTTTTTCAGGCAGTCGTATAATAAGAAAAAAAAAGAAACTTATAACGTACATAATTCATGCAAAAGCGGCCATTTTGCTTGATAAATCTCCACTACCAGGCAAGTTTTGGTGATAGAAATGATTAACGTGTGTAGGTACGACACATAACACGACACGTCGTTGCAACGTGCCACGACGCGATATTGCATCGTATTCTGTATTTTGGCCTTTTTTGGTCGATTATAGCATTACTCGTAAGTTTCGTTATATTCCTTACCATAAGCCGGATATAGAGCAGGACTCTCGCATGGTGTGATTTGATAATCTGTGAAGTAAAATACGAAACTAGTACATTTTATGGTCAAGTTTATACAAAACAGTATTACCGTAAACAAAAAGGTTCTTATGAAAAACGAAGTTATTTTTGTTGAGAATTTTTCCTCAGACTATACTGCTTGTTCGAAATGTACACCGCACTGAACGCATCGACGACGAGGTTCCTTAGAACCATTTAATCAGGCGCTTCGTAAATGCACTTGTTTTTACCAACACCGGACTCCGCCACTGTAAACCATGGTTTTAACGCTTTAAATTTTGACTAACTGACGCCCGCGACTTCGTCCGCGTGGTTTAAGGTTTGTTTGATTCCTGCGGAAGGGAACTCCTTAATTTTCCGGTATAAAAAGTGGCCTATGTCACTCTGCAGGTCCTCAACTACACCCATGCCAAAAATCACGTCAATCCGTTGCTCTGTTGGGGCGTGATTGAAGGACAAACCAACAAACGAACACACTCGCATTTATAATATTAGTGTGATTGGAAAAATTCCCGAGGGTCGAGTGTAAGCACAGAAGCGGTGACTACATTTGCGCAGTCGTTGGTTGTTCATTTCATAAAAAGATAAAATGACCTTATTGCACACGCGTAACAAAAAATAGAAAGAAAGAAACATAACATACATAATTCAAGCAAAAGCGGCCGTTTTGCTAGAGAAATCCTCACCACCAGGCAAGTTTTGGTGATAGATATGATTAACATGCAATTTTACACTCTATATCCTTAATAGGTTGGTAATCTCTCTCAGGGATAAAATCCGGAACGAGGAAATTAGTAGAAGAACTAAAGTGACCGACATAACTCTGAGGATTAGCAAGCTTAAGTGACAGTGGGCAGGTCATATCTGTCGCAGAACCGATGGCCATTGGGGCAGACGTGTTCTGGAGTGGAGACCGCGTACCGGTAAGCGCAGTGTAGGACGACCTCCAGCTCGCTGTTCCGATGACCTGAAGAAGGTGGCGGGAAGCGGGTGGATGAGGAAGGCGGACGACCGTGTTTGGTGACGCGCTCTCGAAAAGATCTGTCCAGCAATGGATGCATACAGGCTGATAGATAGATGGATGGATGGATGGAATCTTAATAGGTACGACATATAACATGGCCAAACAGCATAACCGTAAACCAAAGGTGTAACTAAAACAAACAAAATTAAATTTGATGAGATTTTTTCTCCCACTATACGAATTGTTCGAAAATACCGAACTGGACTGACCGCATCAACGACGAGGTTTGTTCGACGCTGAGGTGTGTAGGGTAGTTATTACGTACATAATGCATGCAAAAGCGGCCATTTTGCTAGATACATCTCCACTACCAGGCAATTTTTGGTGATAGAAATGATTGACGTGTGTAGGTACGACATATAATACGACACGTCGTTTCAACGTGCCACGACGCGACGTCGCATCGTATTCTGTATTTTGGCCTTTTTTGGTCGATTATAATAACATTACTCGTAAGTTTCGTTATGTTTCTTACCATAAGCCGGATATAGAGCAGGACTCTCGCATGGCGTGATTTGATAATCTGTGAAGTAAAATACGAAGCTAGTACATTTTCTGGTCAAGTTTATACAAAACAGTATTACCGTAAACAAAAAGGTTCTTATGAAACGAAGTTATTTTTGTTGAGAATTTTTCCTCACACTATACTGCTTATTCGACATGTACACCGCACTGAACGCATCGACGACTAGGTTCCTCAGAACCATTTACTCAGGCGCTTCGTAAATGCACTTGTCGTACATGCAATTTTCCATTAAATAATCTTAATATCCTGTTGCGCTTCACCTTTTTATAAAATTCATCACCCTACATAAAGCATATTTCATTACAAATATATGACAATAACCCTATGGTCCTTACCTTCTGAAAGATCTCTCTTTACCACACTAATGACACAAGGCAAGAAATGTCCATCTCCACTGGGTTCTGCAAAAAAAAAATATGAGTTATTATAATAATGACGATGATAATATTTGCATAGCGAAAATTTCAAAAGTACGAATATAGACTTTAGTGTGCCATTGATTAATAATAAGCAGAAAGTGCCTGCGACTTCGTCCGCGTAGATTAAGTTTTTGTTATTCCCGCGGGAAAACCCTAACTTTTCGGCATAAAAAGTAGCATTTTTACTTCCCCTTGTCCTAGATGGACAACCTATCTCTGCACCAAATGACATCAAAATCGATTGAAAAGATGGGCCGTTATTGAGTACAAGACAGACAGACACACTTTCGCATTTACAATATTAGTACGGATTAATATGCTTACTTGGTGTGAACGTCTGTAGATGCGAGCTTCGGGGCAGTACCGGACTACCAACTGTAATTATTTAACGAAATTTAATGCCGCACGCACTGTAAAATAGTTATTTATGGTACAAGCGCAGCATGCTGAAGGATTTTCCAAACCCTGCTAGTTACTACTAGTGACCGCCCCCTGCTTAATTTATTTAGGAATTTCGAAAAGTTCTGCCTTGTCGTCGTTATAAAGAGAACGGTTGTGCTAATTTTCAGCTTTCTAACACCAAGGCAATGAGTCCGTTAATGAGTAAGTCAGTGAGTGAGTCAGAACTTCATCCTTATAACCAGAACTGCCTGCGTTTTGGAAGCATTCACGTATACCATATTGACACAAATGTCATTATATTACTATAGCAATGACTATTGTTTTCTTCCCTTACCCTCTTCAAGTAGGTTTGTACAGACAGCATTTAAACATTGGGTGACACTATTTTCTTCGCCATGGGCTTCTGCAAAAATAAATAATTGCTATATGTAAATAGCATTTATAATGATTGAAATTATTACTTGGCTGCAAAACAAAGGAGTAGACGCCAACAACAACATGCTCAAGAAAGAATTGCTAAGATTAGTTAGAATTCATAAGCCCCACACTCCAAAATATATTTTAGACGAAATTGCAAAGGAAATGGGCCACACCGGCATCCGTTTACCACCATATCATTCCCATTACAATGCAATAGAGCTAATCTGGGCTCAAGTCAAAGGTTCATAAAATCTAAAATAATATATAAAAGGTTACAAAGAATGTATACTTGTAGGTTTTTAGTTTAATCGAATACTTTATTTTCTAGGTTACGCTGCCAGACATAATATAGCACCGCCTTTCACAGCAAACAAAATGTTGACATTACTACATGAAGCTTGTGTACACGTAAATGCCGATGATTGAAAAAAGGTAGTTGAGAAGACAAAAAAAATGTGATTCAAAAAGATTGGGAGCGTGATCTACAGTATGACAGCATATGCGATCAAGAATTAATTATTAATCTGCAGGTCTGCTCGAGTGATGAATCTGAATTTGACTTTGACGTTGATCTCGGCACACCTTTCAACAATTAAATTTTTAAATACCCTCCAATTCATCTTTCATTTTAATTCTTTTCTCTTTCAATGTCGTTAAAATGTATTTTTTTAATTAGGTAACTCATTTCGATATGAATATCGATAAAATACGAAAGACGTCCCATACCTATTAAATGTCATTATGACAAACGTCTCAGGTATCAAGCTATATTTTATGTACTGACAGTGTACCAAACATTTTTGTTAAGCCAAAATGAGATCTATTGAATTTTACTTAGGGTAGCTATTTCCATTAAGGCGGTAGCTAGCTAAAAGCGGTCCTTGTGAGAGGTCGTCCGGTGGTAGTGTGTCCTTGTCTGACGTCTTGCCAGTTCAACTAATTATTGGGTTTGGTAGAAATGGCAGAAAATATTATATTTTGCTTTTTTATGATCTACCAAAACGAACAATCCATAAACTTTGGAAAATATTTTAATATATCTACAGATTATATAAATAATAATTATTTCGTTGTATTTAAAAAATTATTCGTAAATACTGAGTAAAAGTAGTACTTAAATGTTTTGGGACTGGTAATACTAAATGCAAGATGGTGGATTGTCTAATTGGTTGTTTAATTAATTCCCGTGCTTCGATTTGAAATTCTGTAAATTTTGTTTAAACCTGTTTGTTTTTTATGAAAAATGGTGAATTCATGTTGTGACAGGGTGCAAAAAGGAGTCATATCCTGGTAGCACAACACCAGTTTTGTTTCCACAAATAAGTTAAAACAACAATCATATTCTGTAGCGTAACCATGAATTATGTGGATCAAAGATTTTTCTAGTATCGTAGAAGTAGTTAGGTAGATACGTACCAACTGACTCAAATTGGAGATCTAAACTCGCCGGCATATTTAGCGGAACATAAAAAAAGGTCTATAATTAAAAAAATATGGTTTTATTTTAAAATCTACTTACTACACTTCTTTTGTTATTTAAAGTTTCATTTGTTTTACTTAAAATGAGATCACATTAAGCACAGATTTTGCGAGTAAAGGCTATTTGTGAAAAATGGTACATTTTTGAACTTTTCATGTAACCGGGAAAAGTGAAATTTAATATTTAAATAACATTAATTAAATTAGAAAAATGGTGATTAATATCGCGTATTTCCTCCACGTGCTCTTATTAAAGTTTCTACCCGTCTACGTATACTGAGAATGATACGCTGCTTATTTTACGAATGCCTAAGCCATCAAAATCGGTTGGAAAGATGGGACGTTAAAGATTAGCCGATTATTATATAAACCGACAGACACACTTTCGCATTTACAATATTAGTACGGACTAGTAACGGATGCTTACCTAGCGTAGTTTCCTGTATATCTGGGCGTAGGCGCAGTAAGGGAGAAGCATCTGTAATTGTTTAACGAAATTTAATGCCGCACTTACTGTAACATAGTTATTTATGGTACAAGCGCAGCATGCTGAAGGATTTTCCAAACCCTGCTAGTTGCTACTAGTGACCGCCCACTGCTTCATTTATTTAGGAATTTCGAAAAGTTCTGCTTTATTCCTTGTCTGCGATATAAAGGGAGCGTCTGTGCAAATTTCAGATTTTTATCTCCATGGGACGTTAATGATTCAGTGAGTGAGTGAGTCAGAACTTCATCCTTAGAATCAGAATTGCCTGCGTTTTGGAAGCATTAACCTATACCATATTGACACAAATGTCAATATATTATTATAGCAATGACTATTGTTTTCTTCCCTTACCCTCTTCAAGTAGGTCTGTGCAGACAGCATTTAAACATTGCATGACACTATTTTCTTCGCCATGGGGTTCTGCAAAAATAAATAATTGCTATATTTTGTATGTTAGCGTAGCGAAACTATAGTAAATATGTAAATAGCATTTATAATGATGCTCATATCATTGACTGTTGATAGAATTTCAAGCGCCCCACGATCTATTTTTTTGTCTGACCAATGCCCTAGATTAATGAGGAGAGTGGTGTGATGACTAGTACATAGGACCTATTTTTTAGCTTTTAGTACATCATGTACATCATTATTACCTTAATTTTAATAAAACCGTTTGACTAAAAATAAATGTTTATCTATGTTTTTCTCAAGTTTTTTGTTTGTATAGACTGTCTTAACTCTATGATCCACCATCCACTGTGTTCTACTTGTGAAGCCCTTTCATTTCGGTTTAAAGACATTTATTATACTCAATAAGAACACAAAAAATAGTTCACTTACATTAAGAATTAATTACAAATTAAAATTTAGTAAGCACGTTATCACATCACTCACACATTATAATTAAATGAAGTTACAGGTCAATTATGAAGGCAGTCAGAAAAACTTTAGTGAAAGATGTTCTGTTTATAAAAACTGGTTATGTACGGGCGAGGTTACATTAACATAAGCTGAGCGGATTTTCGTAAATGTACAACAAATTGTTTTTTAAAAAACAGGAAAACTTTTGCTGTTTAGTATGGATTCTGTTACGTTATTGTATAATGTCGATCCGTATTCCGATTCCGTAGTTGGTTCTAATTTTAAGAAGTGACAGTTTATTACGTTTTCTAAGATAGTGTTTGTATGTTCTTCTTTGAAAGCGTATTTGGGTATGTATAATATCATCTGTTATGATTTTTCTGTTGAGGATACATATTTGAAGTGTTTATAGTTGTCTGATATTTAGAATTTTCGTATCTTTATATAGTTTATTAGAGGGCGTTAAATAATCATATTTATACAGAGCTTTAATAAGTTTATTCTGAATTATTTGTAGTTTCTGTATATGTGTTTGTTTGTGTGACAAGGTATTCAATATGGGGTTTGACTAGAGCGTTGTATATAATAGAACGTACTTTTTGAGGTATGCAAGATGATATAAGACGTAGGACTCCTATTAGAGGTGAAATTTTAGTTTTAAGTAAGAAACAACAGGCGGCTTTATCGCTTAAACAGCGATCGTTTGAGATTGAGCGATTGTTACGAGTGTTTGTTGCCGCGCGCCTCATTACGGCTTGAGCAGCCGAACAGTATTATTATTGTTACGCTGTTACTTTAAGAAAGTTCAAAAAATAGTAGTGGAGAGAATGATGTTAGCAATGCTGACATCATTATTTTTAAAAACACTCTGGTGTCGGCTAATCCGTCATATATATATATATATATATATATATATATATATATATAATAAATAGATTATAATGATAGATTGTTCAATTTAGTTTTGAAGATAGGAAGAGATTGAGATATCTTAATATCCAACGGGAGAACGTTCCAAAGCCGTATAGCAGTTCCCGTAAAAGAATTTTGATAGAAGGGAGTTGAGTGTCTAGGTACTTAATAAAAGATTATTTTGAGAACGGAGGGAAAAAGAGTGTAAATTACATATACACCGTACACGATGAAATTTTAGTGGTTTTAAAGCGGCGGCGAGTTGAATCGCCTTTAGTAGTACTATCGAATCCACTTGTTTTTTTTCTTTTTTAAAGTACTTAATTTTTAGCGTTAGAATTATTTTTCGAAATAAACTCGAAACTGTGAGAAACATTAGTAGCACTACGCGGCGAAGTTCAAAGAAGCTAGCCGACGCTATGGAGGCGCGAGCGGCGTCCGGCGTCCAATTGTCGAAACGATTCGGGATTTAAAAGCCCCGCCACTAAATCCTTTGAAACGGCCCGCGCGCCGCTGACCGGGTGCGACTAGCCGTCTTCCGGCTTCAGTTACGCACCTCACGCAACATACGCCATACGCGCGGTAAGTGACGCTACTTCGGTTTTCAAATACGTGCAAAAATGGATCGCCATTATGAATACTCCAATTTGGAATACCCAAGTATGGTGCAGACTGCAGATGTACGCCATTACAATGCCCTAAAACCACTAAAATTTCACCGTGTATACTTAAATCGATCTTTTAAGTAGTGAGGTGTGATGGGATTAAACAGAATGCAGTAAAGAAGGTGAAGAATGTGAGTATTCCTGTGAAGGCGAATCGGGAGCCACTTGAGTTTACGGCGGAACTCGTTTACGTAAATACTAAATACTTAAATACTTTCGCAAGCCAAATATGAACCTTATGCAGTAATTATGAAGCCGCTCAAGTTTATTTAGTTGCTCCTCAGTAAGATCAAGATCAGTCAAGGATCGGTAGAAGAGACTGAGCCAGCGCAATTTTAGTAGGAATGGGAAGGACGTTATGCAATCTACGTAGCGAACCAATTGCACAAAACATCTTTAAGGTGGTCAATATGATTTTGCCATGTAAGTTTATAATCCAAAATGAGTCCTAAGTATTTTTCATTCTTAGTTTTTTGTATTGGTTTATCAAATATTGTTAAATTATCATAGTCACGGATTTTTTTTGTTTTTGGCTGCAAAGATCATGTAGGCCGTCTTTTTGGCATTAACTGTAAGTAATAATGACTTAATAATGACTTATTACATAGTAAACAGTTTGGATTTACACGGGGTCGCTCAACAATCGATGCTGGTGTTAAGTTAATTCAAAATATATTCGAAGCCTGGGAGGAGTCACGTGATGCACTTGGCGTTTTCTGTGATTTATCCAAGGCTTTTGATTGTGTTGATCACGAAACATTAGTTAGAAAACTGCACCATTATGGACTTAGGGGTGTAGCACTGAATATGATGAATTCCTGTTTACAAAAAGTAGACGTCAATGGAAAGCGGTCTCCCGGATCGATTGTAAAAATGGGAGTTCCACAAGGTTCAATTTTAGAGCCTTTTCTATTCCTCATTTACATTAACGATCTTCTTTATCTTGCCAAGTATAATCATGGGATAGTATTGTTTGCTGATGATACATCTCTTTTGTTTGAAATAAATCGTTACGAAACAACTCTTGACGAAATAAACAATTCTCTCACTAAAGTGGTCCAGTGGTTTGAAGCTAATAACCTACTCCTTAATGGAAAAAAGACTAAGTGTATCACATTTATATTACCTAATGTCAAACAGGTAAAAACCACTGTACAACTTGATCATGAGGAAATAGATTTAGTGGATACCGCTGTTTTTCTCGGTATAACGTTAGATGCTAAACTCCAATGGGGCCATCACATAAATGACTTATCGAACAGGCTTAGTTCTGCTGCATACACGGTTAAAAAGATTCGCCAGTTGACAGATATAGAAACGGCGAGATTCGCTTATTTTGGTCACTTTCACAGCATTATGTCATATGGTATATTATTAAGGGGTAATGCTGCAGATATTAATTCCGTTTTTGTGCTGCAGAAGAGGGCTGTTCAAGCCATATATTATATGGGACCAAGAGAGTCACTTCGACTAAGTTTAGTTTCTGTTGGATTGAGTTGGTAAGAGTTTTCATGTTTCCCAATTCGGCTTTTAAGTATTTCTGTTACCTTTTATTTCACTTTTTATCTCCCTTATCTCTTGATGCAATGTTTCAGACCTTTCTTACTGTGTTTTAGTGAAATCTTGAAGACAAGACAACATCTCCTTTCGAAAATCCGCTAATATATCAGCGCAGTCACATTCGTATTTTCTTTTTCGGAATGCAACATCTTTGTCCTCTAATGTCCGTAAGTCGGGCGCAGAGTCACTACCGCTTCCGCATGTGACCTTTCCGCTCCTTGCGAGCGAACGTGAGCTCACAGGTTGTTTAGGTTGAGTCACAGCTACGAAGCGTTGCAGGCTGCAGCGTGTACACGTATCCATGCTATATGTGCGAACGAGCCGGAAAATAGCAACTCACTCGTTTACTCGAGGGGGTGAGAGGCACTGCACCAGGTGTTTATTTTGAAAAGTGCGAGAGTTAATTAAGTATGGATTAAATACGTTAATGCAAATTAGGTTGCAACTTGCACTTCCTATATTTAGTAAAATTGAATAAAGTTTTCTACTACCAGCGACACGTCTATTCCGTGAGACACTCCGCGCGTATACCTGATACGGCCTGATACCCATGTTAAGGCTTTAAGAGTTGGAAAAATAATATCTAAATTCTTGGATGTATAATTCAAAATATCTAAATACACTCGCGAGCAAGACTATGGAATCACCTACTTAAAATTTGCTACGAGCGATCTTAAAAACTAAATGAGGCTATACTGTATACTTTAAATTAATACCATATTCATTGAAATTGGACCCGTATTTCAGCAGATGTCCTGGTTTAAGAGAAGGAGAAAGGAAAAGTGAAGGATTTGAATTTGGGGAAAAGAACAAAAAATAACAAAAATTTAGGGAAAATCTTTATTTAGTGCTTATCAATATTTAGTGTTGCCTTCCCTAGCCTTAATTCCTCATGGAATGGCACGAAGACGATTCCTCATGGACCTTATCTTGGGGGATACCTTCCCACTCCTCTATGGAAGCCGATTTTAGCTTGAACACCTGAAGGAGTCGGATTTCTGGAACGAACCCTCTTTTTCAGCTCATCCCACAAGTGTTCTATTGGATCCAATTCGGGGTTGAGCGCTGGCCAGTCCAATGTGGCGATACCAACTTCAGCCAGGAATTGAGTTGTCGCACGTGAAGTGTGACAACGGGCGTTATCGTGCATCAGGAGGAAGTTATCACCGACATATCCCGCATAATGAATGACATGTTCCAGCTCAATATCGGCTATGTATCGGTCTGAAGTTAGACCACCTCCTCGTCCCCTGCCAGGCACGAAAACAAGCTCCGTTTTTCCGTCAACTAATATGCCGGCCCACATCATACACGAACCACCCCCGTAGGCTACTGTTTCAGCAAAAAAGCACTGAGCAAATCGCTTTCCAGGCCGCCTATGGACCCGGCCCCTTCGGTCGCTACCGTGCAAGCACATCCTGCACTTGTCTGAGAACAGAACTTTCCCCCATTGCTCGACTTCCCAATTAAGATGTTTGCGAGCAAATTGAAGACGTGCTTGTCGGTGCCTTGCCGTCAGTTTTGGGCCTCTGGCAGGCCTTTTTGGAGTCAAGTTCGCTTGCTTAAGTCTTCGCCGAACTGTCCACTCACTGACAGTCAAATGGCGATTTCGAAGAGAAGTTACCGTAATAAAACGGTCGTCTCTCTCCGAAGTGCACCGGCGCCGCCCAGATCTTGGTCTCGGAATGAAGCCTCCAGTCTCCCGAAAGCGTTTGTAAACTTTCGAGACACAAGACTGGCTTATGTGGAGCTGCCGTGCGACAGTCCGCTGGCTAAGCCCTTGTTGCAGTAGGGCAACAATTTGTGCTGCTTCTGTAGGTGTGGTATCCATTATGGTCCAAGGTCACGAATTGAATTTAGTGGAGATGTGTACTGGTCAACTTCTAACAACCAACTGATAAGAAAATTCCGATACCAAGCGCTTTTATAGGGGGTCAATGTCTAGTAACTCGCCAAGAATCAACAAATTGAAACTGTCTTTTTTTGTTACTCCTTCACTTAAACCAGGAAAGCTCCCGGAACGGGTGTAATTTTAATTAATTTGGTATTAATTTAAAGTTCATAATATAGCCTTTAAAATGGTACCATTTTCATTGATCTTTATTAGTTATTTAGTTCTTAAGATTTCTCGTAGCATTTCACAAGTGGGTGATTCCATAGTTTTGCTCGCGAGTGTAGTTGTATAGGTAGGTATGAACATATCAAATTAAAAGTATAAAATACATTAAAATCTAAATTAAAAACTGAACATTAAAAATATGATCTGCAATGAGGCCAAGTGACCAGAACGCAGGCTGCGTTACGGCCCGCTGAATAGCCAAACTTATATGTTGACCGAGGTAACTGCCAGCCCTCCGGCCACCTGTGGACTCAGTGAGACGATAAGACAGATTCTTAAAAAAGGATCTAGCATCTTCACCACACGACACTAGGGTTTCAACATTAAAGGGCACAAAAATTAAATTATTTTCCATAATTTCACACTTGTGCCTCTTTGCTCTTACTAGGACACGCCACATTGAAACCTAATGACTGATTAAGAATATTGCCAAAGAGCTTAAACGTACCATAAGCATAAGATAAAATGCTGGTAATGATACGCTGCTAATTTTACGAATGCCTGAGGTATTTCATCAAAATCGGTTGAAAAGGCAGTCCGTTAAATAGTGGCACACAGATAGACAGACAGACACACTTTTGTAATTCGCATTTACAATACTTGTACGGATTAATATGCTTACCTAACTTAAGCTCCGACACTTGATATGTGTGAAAAAGTTTCATCTGCCCCGTTAAGCAACTACGCCGATGCTAGCGGGGCAGTTGGGACCAAGCCCAAATTTTGAGCTTTCTAACTCCAAGAATAACTTTCTAACTCACTTATAATTGTCACCGTAAGATTTTAGAAACCGTTAGATTATAATCTAACTCGTGAAATTAAAAACTGTCCAAAAAATTACAATTTAACGCATTATTTTTCGGTTGATTGATATGCTAGGTATATAAACCCGATTAAACCTAACCTGCGGCCGGGCACTACCTCTTTATTCATATCGAACCCTAACCTAGCCTACAAGAAACAGACAAGAAAACGTAAATATAATGAATATTTAAAAAATGTACACTCAGAACATTGAACGGTTCACAATCTTTCGACAGTTTACAATTTCGCGAGATAGATTATAATCGAACGGTTTTTACAATCTTACGGTGACATATATATCACATATATAATATATATCTATACTAATATATAAAGAAGTAAATTTTGTGAGTTTGTAGGGGTAATCTCTGGATCAACTAAACCGATTTTGAAAATTCGGTTACCAATAGAGAACTACATTATTATTGTGTGTCGTAGGCTATATATTAACC